>CM046400.1:15607500-25607500 GCA_025413875.1 Rhododendron molle
ACCCAATGAACTCCTTTGGTGGGAAACAATATTGACTATCAAGCACGTATACCCATGTCAATGGAAACAATAACATTCAGTTACAATTGAAGACCGTACAATAAAACAAGGGAAATTGTACTCGTCATTGTTGGAGGGCACTGCACGTGAATATTGGGGTACTAATATTCTAATAACAAATATATTCTGCGAAAATCCACGTGAAATTAATTAGTGTTCTACAGTTCCTTAAAGCATTGTTCCTTTTATACTAAATTTAACAGCACATTTGGGTTTGAAGCACAGACAATAAGGTAAGAGCTCCACTAAGCACTAGATATCAGTTCAAGCTCTCAACCGAAAGTGAGTCGGCTCCTATGCCTCACACGGGGGCAGAAGGATTCTCCCAGCTTAACCGGTTTCAATGATAACGTATTCATCAAGCCGTCATTAGTGAAATTTTGAATCTTGAATCGTATTCCCATTAAGTATTTGTTGAGTTTTTGAGCAGCATAGAAACGCAATGAATTCCTTTGGTGGGAAACAATATTGTATTGACAATCAGGCACATATACCCATGTCAATGGAAACGATAACATTCAATTACAATTGAAGACCGTACAACAAAACAAGGGAAATTCTACTCGTCATTGGTGGAGTGCACTGTGCAGCTGCTAAAATTTTTCACTTGAGGTATCAATTCTTGACCACCAAACACATAATTCAAACAAACTAAGGCCCTCTAGTAGGACAAAAGTTAAAGAAGCACCAACCTTGTGATCACCACCACCAGTTGCGAACCTAAGCCAACCAGGTTGAATATCAATGGAGAAAATCTGCATACCCTCATGCCTAACCCAACTTGGCTTCTCTGCAATCATTTTAACTTCTTGTTTCCGACACCCAACACAGGCTTAAACCACTTTGAATCTCTAAAACCCACTAAAAGGATCTGCAAATTAGAACCTGTGGAACCCCACAAACGCCGTATGCGGTCATTAGGAAAAAAAAAAAACCCAGATGGGAAAAGAACTAAAGGAACCCTAATTCTGAGGCTTAGCGTAAAAAGCCTTCTTGATTAGGCTACGAGAAAGCACTGGGGAGTGGTGGGTTGGGGGTAATACTGAGCAAGAATAAAGCAACTTTCTTTTTCAAAAGGTCAAATCACTGGCAGAATTAGAAGATGTCGTGGGGCTATTTAGATGCAAAAGACTGTAAAAGGAAAAATAGAGAAGCGGAAAAGAAGAAGGAAAAGAAAAGAACCCAGTCGTTGAATCCAAAAGTACTAACCAAACAGAGGGAGATTAGGGTTAGCCGGAAAGTGAGTCGGAGATGCTATGTACTTTAGGGCAGCACTCGCACTACAAACATGTGTGGGGCTTTATTTTTAAGAATGTTCTGTAAATAAAATTTACTTGCTCAATCTGGATCGTTTAAAAGTATTTTAAATAATTCAAATTGAAAATGAATTGTTAACGGTAAAAAAATATTTATTATCTGTTAAAGATTAAAAATGTATTTTAACCGTTAATTACTGAAATAGACGGATAAGATTGTACATTTTTTTGAATAAATTTCTCTCATTAATTTTTAGAAAATTATATTTTATAGGTGTGTTCCAAATAATGCACGACTTGGGGTAGGTTTCAGAGGCCGACTATCCGCAGCCCTCTATTTTCTCCCGTATCCCGTTAAAAATTTTTGAAAATTATATTTCAGTAACTACATGTCGAAAATATGTTCAACTTTTGGTAAACAACTGCCGAATATACATTTCGGTAAATAGCTGTTGAAAACAAGATTATATTTCGGTAACTACATGTCGGAAATGCACAAAAACATATATTTCGGTAATTGGATGCTGAAAATGTATCTCAATTTCGGTTACTAACTGTCGTAAATGTATCTCAATTTCGGTAACTAATTATCAAAACATATGGAAATTTTTAACGGCTATGAGAGAAAATAGAGGGCTGCGAATAGCGGCGCCCGTAGATTTTTGGTATAGTGACAAGAAAACTATGGGAGGAATTACGGAATTACAAGGGAAATTCCACTATCTTCCTTGGACTTTAATTTTGCATTACAAATTCCCCTTATGAGAAGGAATAGTTGGGGGAAAAAAAATTACATTTGTGATGATGTCATTACCTTGTTCATCTATTTTCTCACTTATTTTTTACAGTAAAGATTGAGGTACAGCAAAATGAGTATAGCAGCATGTACAGATGGCTTTTGCTCCCGTCTCGGGTCCTGCAAAGATGATCGGAGCCGCTCATTTTGTTGGTTAAATTCTAAAGCAAAGTTGGATGATTCGTAAACGCCTTTACCGATATCGGATTGAGATGATTTTTTACAGGGACCTTAAACAATATGTTTTGAACAAAATGAGCGGCTCTGATCATCTTTGCGGGACCCTAGACGGGAGCAAAAGCCATCTGTACATGGCTGCTGTACTCATTTTGCTGTACCATTAGCATCACTCTATTTTTTACGTCAACACTTCACAAATCTTGGGCCCAATAGTGTGCGTGTATTGGTTAGGAATTTGACGAATAGACTAGCATCGATATTCTTTGCAGTAATTTACTTCGCTAGACGACTAACTTTGATACAGAAATAAAATAGTATTAAAAAAAAATACTCTTCATAATGATAAATTAAAGAAAACTAATTAAACAAAAAAAAAAAAAAAATGACTTGTGAGCCGAAAGATTTGCCACAAGCGACTGGTTTACTTGTCACGCGACCGATTAGATTTTCGACTCCACATTATCAAAGCTTATTGGTTGCTCTTAGGTACCATCAATGAAATGTATATTCCTCATTTTTATATTGTGTTACGCATTCATGTGCAAATCAAAATCAAGTGTATAAATCCCATCGGATTAAATGGTGTAAATGGGTACTGGTGCATTGCATGTCGATGTCCTGAAATCAGTCTAGAGGTGCCAAACGTGTCGGGCTGGCACAAACACGGCACAAGCACGACATATGTAAGAGTGGCACGACGCGGCATGAACACGATCCCTTTAGTGGGCTAGGTTGGACTGTTATTTTAGGGCACATGATCCAGAAACGGCACAACACGAGTAAAAATTCAAAAGTTTAAATAATTAATTACTACAAAAGTAGATGGGCACTATGTACAATCTTTGTGCTTAAGGTTTAAGAATTACACATGATTGATAATTGAGTAGGTACTAACCTAGTTAGGATGTGCTCAAACTACATTGATGCAACTCTTACCTATATATTTCTATATATTTTACGTTCATTGTATTGTGAAATTACAATTCCCAATAAAATATTTGTATTTCTTTTTAACTATATATATATATTGTTCTAGTTTAGTTACTATTTGTTATACTGTTTTTCATCTCCATTATATAAACATTTCAATTTTTAAAATATATATATATATATGTATATATTAGTCGTCACAATGCCCAATTTACAAAATTCAATTGGCAGCATGGGCACGACACATCACGACACGGAGTTAGGCGTGCCCATGGGCTAGGCCAGTTGAGCATATTCTAAAATGGATCGGCACAGCACGACATGACTAATAAATGGGTCGAACTAAGCACATCACGAAATACATTTGACACAGAACTAAAGAGGCTGGGCCGCACGCCCGTTTAACACCCCTACAAACCACTGAAAATTGCTCCAACCACTCATTAATTGTAATCAATGGTGAGAGCAATTCATAATAGATTGGGTACATAACAATTTTTTGAATCTTAAATTAAATAAGTGAAATAGAGAAACATTTATCTATTTCACTTATTCAACGGGATCTTACGGAGCTTGCTCATATACGACATGATTCAGATCTAATACGATAAAAAAGGGGAGGTGATTTTGCCACATCCTTTTTTGTTATTACCACACCCCTGCAGTGTATTTTTACACTAAAAAATACACTGCAGGAATGTGGCAATAACAAAAAATGGTGTGGCAATATCATTTCCCTAAAAAAGATTCTCTTCAAGCAAACAACTTGATATAATAAAAAAAAGAAGAAAAAAGTTTCATGGCACCAACGGATGAAGGTAACCCGACCCGTCCAATACCCAGATAACGGTATTTTAAACTTCCAATCCCAATCAGTAGTATGGTTCTTGGACCTGTTAGAAAATTCTCTCTTACTGAAATCTACCGAACTGTAAAGTCTTTCCAACAAACCCAAATCTCATTTCACTCCAAAACTTTCAATCAATCTCAAGCTGTTGCCCTCAAACCTGAAACTCTTTCCTTAGGTGCAAGTTTTTCCCAATCACACCACCTGTTCGATGAAATACCCCAGAGAATTCTTTCTGACAACAACCACTTGCTCTTCGAGTACTCCCGCAATAATCTCAATGTCGACGCGCTGAATCTCTTCGTTCGCAACCATAGTTTAGGTTTTTCATTTGATGGGTCTAGCCTTTCTTGTATTTTAAAGGTTTGTGGATGCCTATTTGATCAGTATGTTGGTAGACAAGTACATTGCCGTTGTATTAAATCCGGGTTCGTAGAGGATGTTAGTGTTGGCACTTCTCTGGCTGACCTGTATATGAAAACCTCAAATGTTGTTGACGGGGAGAAGATTTTTAATGAGATGCCGGAGAAGAATGTGGTGTCCTGGACATCGTTGCTTTCAGGTTATTCACGGAACGGATTGGTTGATCAGGCAATAGAAACGTTCTTCCATATGCAAGCAGAGGGAATCAAGCCTAACCCGTTAACCTTTGCAACTGTCCTTGGAGCATTGGCAGATGATGGTGCAGTCAAGAAGGGAATTCAAGTCCATTGTATGGTTATAAAAAATGGGTTTGAAGCAACTACGTTCGTGAGTAATTCGTTGATTAATATGTATTCAAAGTCAGGGATGGTCCGAGATGCCAGAGCTGTGTTTGATAGCACAGAGAACAGGGATGCAGTTTCCTGGAATGGCATGATTGCAGGTTTTGTGTCAAATGGTCTTGACATGGAAGCTCTTCAAGTGTTCTATCAGATGAGACTTGCAGGTGTAAAGCTAACACAAATGATTTTTGGTACAATTCTTAAGTTATGTGCTACCCTCAAAGAACTGGGATTTGCAAGACAGCTCCATTCTCGGGTGGTAAAGGACGGGTTTGATAGTGATCTCACTACTAGGACAGCACTTATGGTTGTCTATAGCAAGTCCAGTGGAATGGATGATGCATTGAGATTGTTCTATACAATGCGTGGGGTTTGGAATGTGGTGTCGTGGACAGCTATGATAAGTGGCTACTTGCAAAATGGTGGAGTGGAGCAAGCTGTAAATCTTTTCTGCCAAATGAGGAGAGAGGGTGTTAGGCCAAATCACTTCACTTATTCAACTGCCCTTACTGCTCACCCGACAGCTTCTCTCTTCCAGATACATGCACAAGTGATAAAAACAAATTATGAGAAATCACCTTCAGTAGGCACTGCACTTTTGGATGCTTACATTAAGATAGGTCATACCAGTGAAGCTGCAAAAGTTTTTGTACTAATAGAAGAGAAGGACATTGTGGCATGGTCTGCAATGCTAGGAGGGTATGCCCAATTAGGAGACACCGAGGGAGCCGTTAAAGTTTTCCTCCAGTTGGCAAAGGATGGTGTTAGGCCAAATGAGTTTACCTTCTGTAGTGTCGTGAATGCATGCGCTAATCCTATTGCTGCAGTGGAGCAGGGGAAACAATTTCATGCAAGCTCAATTAAATCAGGATATAACAACGCTTTATGCGTTAGTAGTGCTCTTGTTACCATGTATGCCAAGAGAGGAAACATTGTGAGTGCAAATGAAATTTTCAAAAGGCAACGCGAGAGAGACTTAGTTTCATGGAACTCGATGATATCAGGATATGCCCAACATGGCTATGGGAAGAAGGCTCTTCAGGTGTTTGAGGAAATGCGATTCAGAAAAATGGAAATGGATGGTGTAACCTTCATTGGTGTGATTTCTGCGTGCACTCATGCGGGACTAGTGGTAGAAGGTGAAAGATACTTCAACATGATGGTCAAAGATCATTTCATCAATCCTACCATGGAGCACTACTCTTGTATGGTTGATCTCTATAGTCGAGCTGGAATGCTTGGAAAAGCCATGGATCTCATAAACACAATGCCGTTTCCTGCTGGTGCAACTATTTGGCGTACTCTTTTGGCAGCTTGCCGTGTTCACCTAAATGTAGATTTAGGGAAACTAGCTGCAGAAAACCTGATTTCACTGCAGCCACTAGACTCAGCTGCATACGTCCTGTTATCAAATGTGTATGCAGCAGCAGGAAATTGGAAAGAAAGAGCCAAAGTGAGGAAATTAATGGACGAGAGGAAAGTGAAAAAAGAAGCTGGGTACAGCTGGATTGAGGTGAAAAACAAGACCTATTCATTCTTGGCCGGTGATCATTCACATCCCTTATCAGATCAGATATATTTAAAACTTGAAGAGTTAGGTATCCGATTGAAGGATGCAGGATACCTTCCGGATACCAATTATGTGTTGCATGATGTTGAAGAGGAGCACAAAGAAGCTATACTTTCTCAACACAGTGAGAGGCTCGCCATTGCATTTGGACTGATTGCAACGCATTCTGGTACTCCAATCCAGATTGTGAAGAATCTTCGAGTGTGTGGTGACTGTCACACAGTTATCAAGTTAATATCATTGATCGAGGTTAGAGAGATTATTGTTCGTGATTCAAACCGATTTCATCATTTTAAAGGAGGTTTATGCTCTTGTGGTGATTATTGGTGACTTATGAATGGATCAATGATGAAGGGTTGTAAGAGAACCTCGCTATTGCAAAGGATCCACTTGGCTTTGTGAGTTGGAAAAAGTATTTGTATGACAGTAGACAGAGGAGGACATTCCATGGAATAGAATAGTAGAGATCCAGTTAGAAGAGACCCAGGCTATGGCTGAAAAAGGCGCAGTAACCAACATTCTGAACCCATAGATTAGGACCTTGTTGCTGCAGTGGTGTCAACACAAGAAGGATGAAAGATTGTAAAAAGTCTATGCTTAGGGGGAAAGGGATTGGAAAATCAGCGATGAGTCCTTTCAGAAACATCTTCTCATAATAAAAATGGAATCCTCACAGCTTGTATTGTTGGGAGCAACCTATCGTCGCCCAGCAAAATATAGAGGGCCTTATGAAGTCTGGGTTCACTTCTCCCTATGTTGCTGTTGCATTGACACATTGGCCGAATGGCCGGAGAGGTATGTGAAGTTTCTCTTTATGCATGCAAAAGTCGCCAACTCACCATGGTAACATTCTTGTTAACTGACTAATGACTATCATGAAGTGTAACAATATTCTTGCAGAGGTATTTATGCAGCTTGGACACACTAAGGTGCCGGCATAATAACAATAGGATAGAGGGGCTCTTCTATGCAGATGGATTTTAGGTATAGCGCATAATGAAGTACCACCTAAAGTGGATAAGGAATCTAAAGATGTTGAATCACTCGTGTTATGGTCTTCTACATCCTAGGGTTCCATCATTTGTGTTTTCTTTACCTAGCATTCAGACTGGACGACTCTATGATATTACGTCATGTTTGCATGCATCAAATATTTTTTGTTTTTAAGTGTATTATACCAATTGGCTTTTCTGGAATCATTAGAGGGCATTTTAATTAGATTAGCTCAGCAATTTGATAGACAATTCTCAGTCAATGAATTCTTGGTTGAAACTAATTTGGCATACACAACCTCATTATTCCATGTTCTAGTGGTAAAATAAACTACTTCGACAGACAAGCATATTCTGAAGTGCATTTTTGCTGCAACTGGTCTAAATTCTGAATTGGCCTAAATTATTAAACGTCACAAGGTTAGTCGGAAGACTTAACTGGTCTGTTCTTTTGTTTTGTAGAAACTTCTCATTCAACACATCGCTAGTAACAATTTTTCCCGATCGCACACAAATTCTGTATAGTTCTGTTTGTATAGCATTAGTCCAGTGTGATGGTCGAAATGCTCATGGAGAATTTGTAAACAAGAAACCACCGAAAGAAACCTGAGAGATGGACATCTACACTATGTAACCAATATTTGTTGCCCCTTTGATTCTGTAACAAATCCCTTCAAAAACCCTTGATCCAAACTCGGCCAAATTGGTTTTTCCAAAGCCAGTTGAACATCCCACAGGCTATTAGCGACAACGAAAACATAACTTCAATTTACGTGGTTTAATATCCTTACTCTTTTCCTTGTGTTTTTGCAATGACCCAAGGCAAATCAGAGCAAAGTTAAGCCAATGCAAGAGGACGCCACCCAATATCAACCTGTACTGGTTTGGGCTTTCTTTCACGGTTAGCATTGAATCTCAAAGGATTCATGACCGCATCTTTATCTGGAATTGTATCCCAATTTCCAGGAATCACTTTAACGATGTAGTAGGAACTCTGTCAGTGTTTAGATTTTGGATTTGTTGAGCAATTTAGGAAGAAGAAATGCAAAAGAAAAGAATAGAAAAAGAGACGCAATTTTCATTCATTTCATTTTCCTCAAATCACTGTAAATCCACAATTCAAGCATAGCCCGAATGGAAAAGATAAACTAGAAAGCGATCCACAATTATTACCTGGAATGAGAACCTCTACCAAATATAGTGTAGAAACAGGTTTTTTTTTTTTTTTTTGGTCAAATAAAAACTGAAAGCAAAAGCCAAAAAACTGATGACCAGCAAAGTTGGGAAGGCTTGTTAAAGCATCAAATAGACAGGCCCGACCAACACAGGCAAGTAACATTTCATAATCAACATTTTTGGACAACATTCTGAGACAAATACACAGAAGAAAAAGCCACAAGTTTCTGTCATCTTTCCAACTGCAGAGGCTTTTGATAGATCGATACATCTCGATCCAATACAGCTGCAACAAATACAATACAAATGACAGCAATGGCGTAAAAATAGGCAGGCAAGCAATCACCAAATGTACATCCATTATATTCATCAGCCTTCCTCTCCAAACTCTTTCGTAAATCTCTCATGCACGTCGAGGTCAGCTTTGCTCACAGTCGGCCTCTGTCTTGCCAGGACCTTGTCAAAATCCGCTTTTGTGATGGGAGGTGGAAGTATCTGCACACATATTACTCAGTTAGTAATAATGAACTTTTCTTTTGGCCGCAGATGCCATGACAAGCATCTAACGTCCTTTACTTAATGAACACCTACCTATCTTTCCACTGTTGAGGGAGAAGAAGAGGGAAAATAAAAATAAAAATCATATGAGATGAGATGAGAAGCAAAATTCCTTCCTTTTCTTCTATTCGACCAATTACAAGAAAAGTGGAGTTGTTTTGGGGGGCGAAAATTTTCCTCTTTTTGGCTTAATTACTGTTCATAAGCAATGTGTCTTAAGGTCGTTTCATTTCACTTCTTTTCCTTTGCCACTACTAATCATCCAATAGTGTTAGCAGCAACTCTCAATATGAGTCGTACTAAGTTTATAAGGTAAAATCTTATATAGAGTGAGTAAAGAAATCTCAGAAGCTCCTATTGCCCCAACAAAAAACAAAAGCAAAAAAAACAAAGCAAAATATCAGCATCTAGGACTAGGAGTACCTTTGAAGCAAGTCCTTTTGCATCAAGGTCCTGCATAGTTGTCTGCACAGCGCCAGGTTGCTTTGGTCCACATGGCATCAACAGATCATCAGCAGTCTTTACGAAATACATGGCATCTTGGGTTTTTCGGACAGGTTCAAAGAGGACATCCTTAACCTGGAAAAAGCAAAAACAAAAATAAACATGTACCGGCATGCAAGGGAGAGATTCTAAGGCAAATCCAAATATTCCTTCAGATAAAAGAAATTCCAACTCATGAAATAGACCCTGCAGGGCCTGCACTTACACACACAGCAATATCTGAACCAGAAAAACCTTCTGTTTTACGAGCCAGACTTTCAAAGTCACTTTCAGTCAAATTGTGAGGGGTATCACCTAAATGCACCTGCAGAGGCAAAACACTTCAGAATTCTGTTGCCAAAACTCTTGTATTTTGTCTAATGAAAGGAGATGAGAAACAAGTTCGCTACTTTGAACATATGCTGCCGTGCCTTCAAATCTGGAAGGGGAATATATATGCGCTTGTCGAACCGCCGCCTAATGGCCTGTAGTAATTGTCTCTTAGCCAAACCATCACTAGGATAATCCTCGCTCTCGCAGAAAAAACACTAAACAATAATTCTACAGAGCTGTCTAACCTGATCCAGAGCATAGGGAGTGTTTGTCGCTGCTAGAACGAGAACTTTGTCATCATTGTGTCCGACACCCTAAAACGTTGTTTGATTAGCCCAAAAAACAAAAAGATACAAGAACCGCCAGACTCATAGAAACAAAGGCATCCTACGGATGAAAGAAATGGCTTGCATCACTGTCAAGATGAAATGAGAAGAGAAACAAGGCGTACATTATCTAGCAAGTAACAAGACATCGCGCAAAATACTGAAATTCAGATTTAGAAGTTGTCATTTCTTCTAGTCAATAAAATGAGCAATGTTCTAAAAGTCGCTCGGCGCTAGTCGGGCGGTCGGCCACCTTCGAGCGATTAATCGATTAATCGGCGATTAATCGATACATATTAATTAGTAATCAGCGATTAATCGTTAATTGGACCTAATCGGATAGACCCCGCCAGCTATTAATTGATGATTAATCGACTATTAATTCCTTGTTTTATAACACTGAAAATGAGGGATGTTTACATACCCAAGTCCAAGCAAGCCTTCAGCCAAAGATGTCGTGGCATATAAATTAGCCGATCTTTTGCAAAAATATACATGTATATCTTAGCCAGGTATATGTGTGTGTGTGTGTGTGTGTATCTATGATATACATGTGTATGTAGAGAGAGAGAGAGAGAGAGAGAGACTTTCACCATGAAGTACTAGTGATTCAAGAGTGAGTTTATTTTACATCAAGGGAACCGTATTAATAGATCTCATAGAACCCTAAAGCCCCACAAAACAGCCCACATAAAACCTCCAATTTGCTCCTGAATCACTAATCAGTACTCACTAGTTCTCTCAAAGGAAAAAAATCAGTCCAAAAGCCTCTAATAAGACAATCACCCATATTATACTATGAGCAGAATCATCAGAAGAATCAACAGCTTGCTAGTCTCTCTTCACACAGGTGCATCACCTTCCAAGCCTCCGTGGTCAAAAGCAAACCCTCTTGGTAGTATAAGTCATTCATTTTTGAGGTACCTCAATGAAGTGTTTGGTAAACCGTAAACCACATACATGATGGGGAGTAACGGGACAAAGGGAGGTTTATAATCCAATCCAAGTTTGCCAGGCATGGATAAGTCCCTGAAAATGGCATGGCATTCATTGTTTTCCATTGGACAAGGTACACAAAATCAAGCACCCTTTTTGTTGACAGATGTATAAATACCCAGCTAGCTTTCAATGTGCAAAACAAGCACAAAAAAAGCACGACTCAGAAAAGTGCAAGATGCTTTTATTTTATGACAATGCGTAAATAACAGTGTCTTATCCTTCCAGGTGAATTTCACAAAGTGGTGCTAGCGGAAAAAATACCTAAATTGGCATGCGATGTGGTCAAAAAGGGCATAAATTTCAGCAATTTAACTGAACACATATTCTTTGACAGACAAACTGGGAAAGAAGGATTTATGTAGGCTTGTATCTGACCCCACTTTATTAGGACACAAAGCTTAGCATGGTTTGGTTCAATTAGGGTTACCATCTAAAATACGTACATCTTAGATGGAAAGAAAGATTAACTTGCAAGGACATGGACATATTTTAAGTTGTAAAATTGAATAACTTATTTTCACAGCTTCACAATCCCGTGAAAAATACCTGCATCTGCACTAGAACTTCTGTTTTGATTCGTCTGGAAGCTTCACTCTCATTGCCTTCTCCACGCTGACCGCATAAGGAATCTATTTCATCGATGAAGATGATAGAAGGTGCACTGTCACGAGCCATTTGGAAAAGATTTGAAACTAACTTTTCACTTTCACCCATCCACTTTGAAACCAAGTCTGAAGAAGATATACTGCACAAAAAAGGCAGTTGGCACTTGCCAACTTGCTGGCCTGAGTTCATGAACATGGAATAGAAAATACAAACAGAAATATAGACCACAAGGTGTGAACAATACAATGTACAAGACAGACAGATAGATTGAAGTAGGGACAAAATATTTTTTTTTATCTCTAGGATCTTCCAGCAAAGCTGAATGCTCTACAGTAAATGCCATGACTTTGGACTGATCCCACATCAGAATAACCAACCAAATTTGCACTGCTATCTCATACAGATAGATTGAACAACCTCCACCCTCTTCATCAAACAATGAAACTCTCATTCCAACTTAACCTCCACCCTCTTCATCAAACAATGAAACTCTCATTCCAACTTCTTTTTTATAACTTTCCGAGGATCCTCTTTTAAGGTTGAAATACTTGATATATAGAAATGTCCTCGACTAGTAGGTACTTCTTAAGTCTGCATCAATCTTGGCGAAGATTGCTCTTAATGCAATTCCGAGCCAGATTTATTTTCATTTAATCTACGTTACATAGCACTTCAACGTGTTGGGTAGAGCATGTATCTTGAGCATTGGATTCATCTAATGATTCTTGAGCATTGGATTCATCTAATGATTGAGATCAAGGACCCCGGGGACAGGGACACAGCTAAATTTCATGTTCCTTAAATACATCTCACATTCATATAGGTTGATATGGTGTTTACAACCAATATAGGGATTATGCTCAGAATGAGAGACGTATGCACACTTTCATGGTTGTATGCACACTTTCATGGTTAACTCTCTCAGGCCCGGTTCTTCCTAATTTTTTGTTCGTCTTTTCTGAATTTTAGTTAGATTCTGTTGAGAAAAATATACCCTCCGCTCCAATACCACTCTCATACTCTGATGCCACTACGCAACGGAAGCGCAAACAACAGAAACGAAATCACACACAAGAGAACAACACAACCAAAATACAAGGTTCCCCAAACTCGGATACGTCCACGGGAGAGAGATCTTACACTATATTTAAAATAAAGATTACAATGTGAGATGTAAAACCCTCCCCGAGCTCCTAACACTTGGCTCTATACAATGTTTTACCCTCACCCCCAACATCTCTATTTTCCCCTCACATCTACTCTCCTCTCACCTCCCTGCCGGTGTATCCGGCAACCCCCAAAGGGGCTGCCCTCTCCTTTTTCTCACACTCGGCACACACAACACACATACACCACTTCACTTAAATAGGGCCAGGAGAAAGATCTGCACACTTAGCTCATCAAATTCCAAGCATCACAAATGCTCTTGGAATTGCCGGCACCCACTCAAGAGGATTTTCAATGACCATATTTACATGGGCCAATTAAATACTCAACAACCTATTATTCACTTTTTCCTTTTCTTTTCAAACTGCATTTAATGAGGGAAAAACCCAACAGATTCACGGCTTATTTTTGGCTTATTTTTTGGATTAATAATTCGTCTCCAAGAAAGGAGTCTAAATATTGAAAAATTATGACCAAAAGCAAAAACAACAAGTTCACTACATACGAAAAAGTTTGAAACCACTGTCTTTATTTGTCTTTAGTGTCGTCTTTTATGAACTTTCCAACTTCGGCCCATATTTTTATACTTGTTTTATTCCTCTTGTCGAGATGAATGATGAATCCTAAAAATTATGACGAAAAGCTAAATAACAAATTACAAAAATTAAATAATACCCAAAAAAAACCACAGCAATTATGTACGAAGAACGGGGCATAATACTCAACATTCTTGTTGAGTGCATGGTCCAATTATGTTGGATATTCCCAAACATAACTCTGTCAAATGTCTGGCACAAGAACTTCACAAAAGAGTCCCATGCAAATAGCTCTTTAGTACAGAGAAGACTAATCAAGCACTTTCCCCAACCCAAATCACTCCTCTTAAGAAAACAAGGTTTACAACTCAAGAAGACCTGCTCGAATTTAAATCCTAGAAACTCTTTCAAAAGCACAGATCTTCTAAATAATTACCTGAAAAAAGTAGAGTCAGCTTCGGTGGCAACAGCCTTGGCCAAGTATGATTTCCCTGTTCCAGGTGGACCATACAGAAGAAAAGCCCGCCATGGCCTCCTCTTGCCTAAAAGAGGGCAAAAAAAAAGTAATATTATAAGATTCGATCACAACAGACAAAGCAACAGTGGATTTGAAATAATAACATGATTAAACAAGCGAAAGACAAAACCAATAGAATAAAAGTCCATTTGCTCAGTCCCCTCTGCCCTTTGTGATTCAAACATCAACGTTGTGCCATGGAATAACAAAATAACTATTCAGTCAGAAGTCTCAGGAGTATCAAGCCTTCAATGAGGCCCTACAGCCTTTTCAAAGAAGACGTGGCATGAGTGAGGACTAATAAATACAATGAGAACTGCTAACCAAGAGTCCAACCGCCAAATATAACAAAGTCTAAGGAAAGAATGACTAAACAAATATAAATAAGTGGCTGGCCTTAGACACCCCAACGGCTTCCGTTCAATCTCCAAAGAAAGGAACTCAATCTCATCTCTCTTCAACTTTTCCTTAAAAAAGATAAACCTAGGCTTTAGAATATATCAACATTTACTTGGACTTAAACATAAGAAATCTTGAAAATCGACTACTAACATTATCATACGCCTGAAAATGCCCATAGAATGAACCCCCATACCTGGGATTGCAAGTTGAAACAAGATCCCTATACCCACACTACTGCTTATACAAAGTAAATCTAGATCCTAGATCTTACCAAAAACTTCAACTCTTAAATAAGTATCAAACAAAAGAGAATTTTGAATAGCCATAAGATGCACAACTAAAGCCCCCTAAATCCTACCATAAGCACTTTCATCTGGAGATTCTGAACCAAAAAGGCTTCTTAGTTGTCGTGACTAAAAGCCTCTATTTCAGGCATTCTAACAACGTAACATTAACTAACATGTTTAAGCCATTCCTTACATGTGTGGCTTCATCCACTATCTTCAAAGGATAAGGTTCAGCTTGACGGGAAAAGAATCCCCGAATAATATACTAGCATCTGCACATGCGCAAGACGTCAATGGCTGCTATGAATTTGGGCAAAGGCAAGGATGCCATCAAATACACACGACACCTCAAAATAAAACTCGTAACAACCAACGAAGGGCAACTTCTTTTTTTTTTCCTCTTTGTTCTGTTTGTAGGTCCAAGTCTAAAGCCAGAAGACAAGATCTCACTGACACCACAAAAAACACTGAATGCCACTAGAAGGAGAAGTTCAGCAAACACTAAAGGTATGAGGGAATGTTCGACTTCATTGACTTGGCAGACATTTTATTGGAGAGCATTATTCACATGGTCCAACAGTCAGTTAGTCCTTAACCCAATCTGGGAGTCACAACTATTTAACATGAGTGTTGTTAAGTTAAATCACCATTGTTAAAGAGAGTCGGTCAATAAAGATGGAAATGACCCTTCAAATTTGAGAAAATTAAAATTATTCTTTGTATCCTTTTTTACCTAATACACGCATATTAATGCGATGCACCACAAGTAGTAAAATAGGGGAAGATTTGCCTGGATTGCAGATCCCAAAATAGGAGGTAGAAACCACAAAAAAGTCCCAGTAAATTTGGATTGTATTGCAAGCAATTCTACCTCTCCGAATTCAGCTCATGTTGAGGACAACACAATAACTGCCGTCTAAGCTCCTATTCTTAAGAGGTTCGAGCAGAGGACAGCATGGTGGAAAGTGGAACTCTACCTTTCCAAGGGTGATAAGCCCTCCCTAATTGCTATGGCAGAAAGCTGGGAATTACTAAGAATTTGTTATGCAGCATGTCATTCTTGGTAGTGTTTTCGCCTATGCCACGGCCCGCATTAGATTTTCATCTGCTTCAATAATGAAGTAAGTTTGATGGGCAGTCTTTTCTGTGGTCCATTTAGACAGAAAGGAATAGATGTAGTGTTGACAAGGTGGAGTTGCCAGCTCACAAATTGAGAAAATTCACACTCAACTCTCTACCATTTGGATCACAGATTGCGTATTTGTTTATTGTCCAAGGAAAACTAGAGGAAGCTATATAGCTTAGCTCCCCTTCCTGTGTGCAAATTTTTCTGAAAATAGCCTTCCTGTACATGTGGCTTGCACCCTTTCAGTGATTTTCATGGTATTTTATCTATCGAGCATATAAACAAATGCCTTAAGATGCAAATTTATAACCCTGATGCACAACATACTCTGATGTCAAGGTGATTTACTCAACAAGCCAAGACAAATGAAAGAAGCACAAGCAAAGAACGATAACAATCATCTACTGCAAATATAAGGGTCTCTGTACAACAGAAGTGCCAAAAATACAAGTAAAGAGGACAAATAATACAAAAATCCATGTCTCACACAACTATCCTTAAATAACCAAGCAATTGTCTCGTGAAGAAAACAGAATCCTAACATACGAACATCCACGCTATTGTAAAAGTAACTTTCAAAAAACAACCGCACGTATCATCAATTTTGAACATGGACTTGTAGTTTATATGAATTGGCCATCACTTAACAAGAACTGAGTTTAGACTATACACACTCACGTGTAACTGAAAATTGGTCTCATTCCTATCAAATACCCTAATTTTACTCTTTTCCCTTCTTCCAGTCTCTTCAATTAACCCCAAACTAAATTACCTTCAAAGAACAACAAATCACATAGCAATGATCAATCAACTTGGACTCATTCCATAATTTTATCTATTCCAGTTTTCAGTCATTTCAATTAACTCCAAACCAAATTACCATACACAAAAGAACAACGAATTACTTAAAGAACAAACACATAGCAATGATCAATCAACTTAATTACCACTAACAACCACAATTCAAAGCAATTCCAATCAAACGCATAACCAAAAGGCAAAAAAAACCCATGTAACAAGCCACTAACCAACAAAAAACTGTGGGAATTTAACCGGCAATATAACTGCCTCCTGCAGCGCCTGCTTAGCACTCTCCAGCCCCGCCACGTCGTTCCACTTCACATTCGGCTTCTCCCTAACAATCGCCGAGTTCAGCCCCGACCTCAGCTTCGACTGCTCCGGATCCTCCCCGTCCCCTCCTCCTCCCTCCCCGCCGCCGTCCTTCCCCTTGGTCTTCGGCCGCGTGGCCACCGCCGCGTCCCCGCCGTTGGGCCCCGGGCCAGCCCCGCCGTCGTCCAGCACCGCCCTGATCTCCTCCGCCCGGCGCAGGTACTCGGTAAACTTCTGCGTGATGGCCTCCTTGATCTTGGGGTTTTTCTCGTACTTGAGGTGGGTCTTGAAGTACTCAAGCGCGTTCATGTACAGCGGGAAGGCCTTGGCGTAGTTCCCCGCGTTGTCTTCCAGAACCGCCTGCTTCACGTACTCGATCGCTTGCTCTTTGAAATTACTGTACATCTTCGCTCACATAGATATATATATAATAATAATAATAACGAGTATATGCGTAATTAATTACGTGTTAGTGGAGACCTAACAAGGAATCGGATTGAGGTTTGGGAGATCGATGAGGGTTTTTGATAGTTGGGAAACCCTAGAAATTGAGGGAGATGCAGGGAGCGATCGATGAGAGGAGGGGTTTGTTGTTGGAGTTCATTGTCAAGATTTTGTGTTGAATTGGATTCGTGTCAATTGGGCTTATTTACCTTTTTGGTCCCCAAAGTATTAGTGATTGGCCAATTTCGTCCCCAATGTAAACATTTGACCAATTTAGTACCCAACGTTTAAAATTTGTGTCAATTTGGTCCCTACCCTTGACGCCGTTTCTTGATTCCATCAAAAGAGGGGGCATTTTTGGTATTTCACCTATCATCATCTTCTTTACACCCCACACCCGAACCCTAAGTGAATTCAGCCGGCGGTCCACCCCACTCCTCATCCTCTCTTCTTCCCAAGGGACCCCATCTCCATCTCCACTCTCCTCCCCACTGCCCCACCACCAAACCCAGACACCATTTCCTCATCAAAATCCCAATCCGGCCTCCTCTCCTCCACAGAACCCCCAAAACCCACCACCACCAGTCAGCCTATTGATTGCAGGGGCTACAAGAACGGATTTGTGTGGCACGATTTGTCCGAGAGCGATTTCATCTACCCCGCCGCGTTCTCAAAGGATTGGAGCTTCTCGACGGCGCTGCTCTCATCTCCAAATCCGACGAGTCCTTCTCTTCCAGTTTCCGGAGACCGCCGCCAGAGACCCGACCCTCCGGCGACGATTCTGATTTTTCGGTTGAATCTGGGTAGATGGTGAAGAAAGGTTTTGCTTCCTTAATTGACTCAATTGGGGATTTGGTGTTTGATTTTTGTTTTAGGTAAATCTAAAACTGATATGGATATTTTTTATGCTATGCGAATTGATATCAGTTGGGGTCTGGTATATTGGGTGGTTTGTTGTAATTTCTGTTCGATATTTGTAGTTTAGGAACAGAATCCCAGAGATAGGGTTCAATTCTACCTGGGTGATGAAGAACGGTTTCGAATCCCAGAAATTGGTTCGACGGATCTCTGATTCTAGTGAAAATTTGAGGTGAGAGAATACCAATAATGGCCCCTCTTTTAACGGAATCAAGAAACGGCGTCAAGGGTAGGGACAATTTGACACAAATTTTAAACGTTGGGTACTAAATTGGTCAAATGTTTACATTGTGGACGAAATTGGCCAATCACTAATACTTTGGGGACCAAAAAGATAAATAAGCCTGTCAATTGGCTTTGGGAGAAGAATACGCGTGTGGAATGCGTTGGTGGGTGCCTGGGTGTGAATTAGGAAAAATTGGAGGACTCGGGGAGAAAACCGTACTTGGTGAAGTGCTTTGCTTTGCTTGGGGGAGGAACTGATGATGATGAAGTTTCCTCCAAACGATTTCCCTTTCTTTCTTTCTTTCTTTCTTTTTCCCCGACGGTCCGCGGTGTCGGGTTAATTTGTTTTCGCGTATACCGAGTAATTTCCTTTCCGGTTGAAAGTAGGTCATTCGCTCTGAAATTAGGAAATTCAGTACAAGTTTACAAATTACTTTCTTGCGATCTTTTTTTTTTTTTAAAAATACTTTTTTGCAGTCTGATCCAAAAAATTGAATCTTAATCAAGTGCGCGTGGAGCATCCTCCCTGAATGATTTTCATTGCATCTTTTCCCTCTCAATAAATAACCATGAATGAAAACGCGAACACCTGCGTCCAGATTTTGTCCTACCCGAATTGTTATGGGTTTTGCTAATTACAGTAGGTAATAGATTTTGAGTGAGTTCAAGCTTTAGGGGATGACTATTCGCAGCTCTATATTTTCTCTATTAGCCAGCTACATTTCGGAAAATAGTTGTTGAAAACATATAACATTTCGGTAAATAACTGTTGAAAATAAGATTATAGTTCAGTAACTAAGTGTCGAAAATATGTTCAACTTTTGGTAAACAACTACCGAACATACATTTTCGATAAATAGCTATTGAAAAAAATATTATATTTCGGTAATTGGATACTGAAAATTATCTCAATTTCGATAACTAACTGTCAAGTATAATTGAAAATTTTTAATAGGCTAAGTGAGAAAATACGGAATTGCGAATAGTCGCCCCCCAGCTTTATTTTGTTGACTTCAGACTTATACCAAAATATCACATGTTTCCACTAAAAAGAATAAAAAATACCATTTAGTCCTTTTAGATAAGAAAATTAGTGTCTTAAATAGTGGAATTTCTCGACTAAATACTGAAAATATCATTTAGTTAATCGCGCGAACTCATTTTTGAAAATTATGTTTCTTGCGCTCTATTTGGAACTCGGGAAAGGAAGTGGAAAAGAAGATAAAATAATTAAAAATAAAATGAGAGGGAAAATTGAAGGAAAAGTTGAATCTGTTTTTGAAATTTTCTCTTCTCTATCTTTAAGAACCCAAACAAAGAAATAGATTTTTTATTTTTTTTTAAAAATTCTATCTTATCTTCCAATTCTTTCCACATGTTCTAAACAGAGCTTTTAAGTTGATAACTTTGCAAATCATTCCATATCTTACATGCTTATGTGAGGTACTAGATTGTCTCCATGAGAGTGTTAAAAGTTGGATTTAAAGCTTAATGTATACAGTATACATCAACCCACCAATCCCCCGTGTTTTGGAGGATTTTGCTTGAACAAAACAATCGGCTTGAAAGCAATTTAGGAAGATTTCTTTGGGTTGTCAAGGTTTACCAATTTAGAGACAAAAATAAAAAAAGATCACAATGTAATTGAATAATTTACACTATAGTGTATTTATGTATGAGGTTTAAAAATAGCTTAATTTACCGTGGTTAGATATCTTTTGTTCTATCCCCTACTTTTTTGGAACAGAAACATTAGTGAAAATGAGTATTTAAATATGTCGCAGCGATTAGATTTTCCAAATGTTTATAGAGATGAGAATAACTGGCACTTTTTAACCCGTCTGTCTCGGCGATCAATGGTTCAAATTTTAAAAAAAACTCTTTTAAGGAAGAGTATTTAACCTGTTTGTTTTGGCGATCAATGGTTTGAATTTTAAAAAAACTCTTTTAAGGAAGAGTTTTTCTAAATTTGGCTTATTCAAAACACATTTGGACGCGCGAGATTTGGCACTATAAAACCTAGTTTACCGAACCTCCATATATAAGTTTTTCTCTATAGAGATAGTAGCACTTATTTACTTTTCTTCACACAATTCCCAAATTACCCTGGGGGGGGGGGGGGGGGGGTTGGTCGGGACCATTTAGGGAAGTCAGTGTAACCATCAACCATTTTTCAGTAGCTAATTGCAGCTATAACCAATATTAAGGGACGTCAGTGTAAATTCCAGAGTCGCCAAAACTTCCCTATTACAGGCGGCGGCGGTGGAAAAGGGCAGAGGAAAATGGGAAAGCAAGGCAAGAAACAACGACACCAAAACCAACACAAGACTTTTCGTAGAGGAGGAGGAGGAGCCTTCTTCAACTCCGAAGAAGACGACAATGACCAATACCCACCTTCCTCTTCTACTTCAAAGCTCACTATTTCTGATGAAGAGAAACAGTCTGAAGAAGAAGAAGAAGAAGAAGAAGAAGAAGAAGAAGAAGAAGAAGAGGCAGAGGGACCAAGTGAAGTCCAAAATGATCAGAACCCATCAACGGGTGGTAACGTACTATCGAAGTTTTCACTATATCAACAGTCTGTTCAGGTGACCCATTTGTTTTGTGTGTTTTTTGTTTAGATGGGCTAGCTTACACGCATACAACTAATCCCCTCCCTTCACAGCCTGACCCCAAAAATCGAACTGGTCAATTATGTAAGGAGCAAATCTACCAACCAGCGAGCCTACTATTTGTCTGCTTGTCTACTATTTTTACCTAATCTTGCAATATCTGGTGTTTATGTGCTGTTTTTTGTTAGATAATCTTTAGCTGTTTGCAGATTCAAGTGCATGAATGAATATGCGTAGAAGGGTCATTAGTGACATATTTGGAAATTTGAAAATTGGCTTCAAAAATTGGAGTGAAGATTGTGGAGGTTTGAGTAAAGAGTGGAGGAAGATTTAACCCATTTCTTTCTTAAATTGGACTTTAAGGGGAGGTTTGAGTAAGGGTTGGAGATGCTGTTATGTGAGTATGAATTGTGATGGTGCATTTTTCTGTTCTTGGTTTTTTGATCGATGTTCTTGTTTGCAGTCCCCAAAAGGAGACATAAGTTATCTGCAGAAGTTCTTTCTGATGTATGTGGGTGGGAGGCTACCGCTTCATCTCCAGGAGGATTTCTGCGGCACTGCTCTACTTAGGTGGGGGTTATAAAGCACCTTTTGATTCTTTTCTCTAATATTTTCTTTGTTTGGTTGGATATTGTGTTCATCTGGTTATTTTGTCAAATCATGGGTTTTCCAAACGATTCACGTGGTTAACGTTATGGAGTGAGAGAAAACTGAAGCAAAACATATTGAAATACACGGAAGGCTGTGTTTGAATCTTAGAATTATGGAGGGAGGTGGGAACTGGGAAGGGATACTAAGGTTGAGAAGCTGAATAAATTTCTCTCATTTCCGTATGACCTTCATTTCCCTCGTCAATCCCTCCACAAATCCATGATCCAAGGACAGCCTGAATGTTGTTATTTTGGTGCTTTATGATGGGTTTTGGTTTGGTTTGTTGTCAGCTTTTCTGTTGGATCTGTTGGTTTATTTGATCATGATTGAAGATTAGCTGTCATCTTTTCTGTTGAATCTGCTGCTTAACACATATTGTGCATGTCAAATGATCACGACAAGCCTTTTCACTATATGGTAACATGCGAAAGTGACTCCCAGCAAATGGTTAGAGTCTGCCGATGGGGCATATGGTTAAAGTCGGAAATCATGAATTCGAAACTTAAGGACTGGGTCAATTGTGGAAATACTACTTCAGTAACTTCATTTCTGCCAAGCTCAAATTATGGGTGTTTTGCCACTATAGCTTTTCCAAAAGTGGAGGTACAGCTTATGGTTGTAGAGTCTTCTTATGCACCTGTAGCATGCAATCTCAGTCAATTTAAGGTGCTTATACTTGTCGTATGTGCTTGACACTTGACAGTACAGAATGGCTCCGCACTGATTCCAGGAGGACTGCTGTAGGAATAGATTTGGACCATGAGGCACTTAATTGGTGCATGGAAAACAACCTGAACAAAACTGGGGCTGATGGGTATTCAAGAATATATCTGTTCCACGGCAATGTCTTGAATCCTCTTGAGGCTAGATTAGTC
The DNA here is from genome assembly GCA_025413875.1 of Rhododendron molle. Taxonomy (NCBI): domain Eukaryota; kingdom Viridiplantae; phylum Streptophyta; class Magnoliopsida; order Ericales; family Ericaceae; genus Rhododendron; species Rhododendron molle. The sequence continues at coordinate 15,630,244 of CM046400.1, forward strand.
ATGTTTGAGAACCAATACCTCCTGGAAAAAGTGACACTGAATGACCTTGTAGATGATGGTTCAGAGACTACTGTACTGGATTCTGCTGCACAAGAAAACCCCGGTGGTTTTACTGATGGTAGGTTAATGAAAGATTTTCCTTTGCCAGCAAGGGATATCATTTGCGCTTTTAACTACAGTTGTTGCTGTCTCCATAGTCGCGTGGAGCTGGTTTCATATTTCAATCATTCACATAATGCCTTGTCTAGAAAAGGTGGTATATTTGTGATGGATTTATATGGTGGCACGTCATCTGAGTGTGAGCTTAGGCTGCAGAGGAAGTTTCCTAATTTCACGGTAAGCTCTTACTATTCTTGCTATTACTGTGTACGAGCGTGTGATTTACCAATGAGACCACTTATCAAAAAAGATTTGCCAGTGAAACTGATTCTAAATTGAACTAATCAACATATTATTATTACGGAGGACACAAATATTTCATTGATTTGATTCGTTATATAGTAAAGTTATACCACTGTTTTCTTGTTGATCTGAAATGGACAGCATCTTTCTCAGCAATTACAAAGACAGAAATAACATGGTCTTAAGTATATGCATCTGTTCCTGGATATTGTACTTTTTACATTTACCAGTGCAGAACTTTAATTTTTGGCAATCTTGGTGTTTGGATAGTATTGTTGCAAGGAGTAATGTGTTTGTGTCTCCTCAGTCCTCCCTCGTAAGTCCAGAACAATTGAATTCAATAACCAATTTACTCACTGTCTTCAAATGTCTACATCTTTTTATTCCTAGCTCTGGATTTGAATTGGTTCCAAAAGGATTGAATCTTACTTTGTTACACTTTCAATGTCTTTTAGTATGTTTGGGAACAAGCTGGATTTGACATAGTTCAACGCAAGACAAGAATTAGCCTCCATTTTCATCTCCAAAAGCAGCAGAAAAAGCTTCGCCACGCATTTTCATATAGCTGGAGGCTGTAAGTTTGTTGCCTCTCTCATCAAGATGTATTCTCTATCTCTATAACAGCATTTTCCTTTGGGTTTTGGTTATTGAAGCAGATGGTGACTAATCATTACATCCAAAAGCATTACAACTTGTTGCTTGTGCTCTCAGGTGGTCGTTGCCAGAGATCAAAGACTGCTTGGAAGAGGCGGGATTCCGTTCTGTTCATTTTTGGATTCGACAGATGCCAGATGCCGGAGAAATTAGAAGCATAAAGGGATTCGGTTCAGGACGAGATGTGAAGTATGAAGAGATCTCAAGTTTTGAGCAACAAGATTCTTGGAATGCATATGTAGTTGGTGTTGCATAGTAATGGTTCATTAGCAATGGCTTTTGTAGACTTATATGTTTGAGCTGACTTGTTGCTGGAGACTTTGAGAACTTCAAACAAAGCTTCCAGCACCTAACAAAGCAGGAAATGTTTTTCGCTCTTCTCCTGGATTTTGAACTTATGTCAAAAGCTAGATATATCTTCCTAGTGGGGGGAAATTTCTCAAATTCGAAATTGAAATGGGTACCTGAATTGAATTTGGCCAATGAAAAAAGCTGGTTATCTTGCACAATTGCCCATATCTTTTCATTAATTACAAGATCCAATTCTCAGGTAGAGTTAGAACAGCCACTTAGAGCGGTTGTTTCGTTACTCTCCTTTCTAAGGGCTTCCTGAGTTCGAATCTTCATGGAGGAGGTGCTCGGCTCTTGTTGACAACTAACTCTTGTCAGACAAAAATTATGTACTGTTACTTCTGCAGGTCATTTTATCAGTTCTTTATACGATTTATCCAATATTCTTATTAGTTGTACGAAGGCTTAAAGTTGTTGATACTAGAGCTACAACCAATGAGGGATTGGTTAAGTGGTGGAAACTCAGAGCCCCATGGTCCACGTTCGACCCCTCATAACTCTTTATAGAGACAAAATTACTCTTAACACCGTCTACACATGATGAGATTTTAGCTTCCGTTTCGACATAGGTACGGTGAGATTCCCTACAAATGGTGGTGTGGTGTGATGGGGTGATACTCACCATTTGGCAAGAAAATACAAATTTTGTCACCGAAATTTTTTACTCTGAAAAAATTTCATATATCTAATACCGTATATTTCATTTATGCATAGATTAAGTTGAAAATTATTGATAATATATAAAATTCCTGCAAATTCATTTTTGGTACCAAAAAAAATATAGTAGAGAGCCACAAATGAAAAATTATCCACCAATTACGACATGTTATGTTTCTATTTTTTTATTGTGAAAGAATACGAAATTCATTGATAAAAAATACAATTCACCATGTGTATCTAATAAAATTGAAAAAAGACACGAGTAAGACAACTAACACATCCAAACCTAATGAAGAAAACAACAAGAATAAATTGATTGGACTGTCGGATATAGGAAACTCGCATGCAAGCTATCGATGCACTATTATCGAGGCTTCTTACAAAAATTGACCGATACAACCAAGTGACTTTTGCAGGGACGGAACCGAAATTTCATATGCAGGAAGGCCATAATAGTAACAACAAAATTTTGAATTTCGAGGTTGCGGAGTAATAAAAAAAAAAAAGTAAATTGAAATAATACCCAATACTAAATACATTACCTTGGTGCTTTTAACATAGCATAAACAATGAAAAATCGAAAAAAGTAAAAGTTTCTCAATACGTTTCCTCAACTATGTATCAAAATAGGATGTGGCAGTCTTTTAGATCCTGTAAGTCATCTACGATAGAAAGCTACAAACTAAATTTCAATTTAAGAAAGAGGTTTGGTTTTTGTTTGTCTTAGAGAGAATTGAATTGTGGTCCTAAATGAGGGGGGGAAAAACGTGAGTTTAAAAAACATTGTTGCGATTTACAGTTCTTTTGTAAATATAAAACATTTCTATATGGCATTATATGGGGGCCCGGACATGATAAGTGGGAGTATATCTGTATCTGTAAATGAAGTACTAAAAAAATTTAAACTTTTCCCAAATTGAGGGCGGCCAAGGCTCTCCCTCCCCATAACCAACCTCTCGTCCGGTCTCTGGACTTTTGCACTCCCGGTGGCGGGTGCCGGAAAACACCTCATGCAACTAGATAGTCGAGAAACCAAGTAACAATATAGAAATCGGTAGAAAATGGAGAATAAATTGCAGTCGTGGTTATTGAAACAGAAACCATTAAACTCCTGTCTACTCAGTACCCCCCCTCCCAAAACAACCACCAACAAGCAACCAAACCACTCATTCAAACGTTAACCCCAGCAATCCAACGCCAAACAATCGCGCCAATCCGAACTCCAAACATAGTAACATACCACAAACAACCCCACAATTCTCAATCCACAGCTGCCACTACCAACACCAAACCACAAAACACGCCCAGAACATAATGGGGTCATATCCCGTCCAGTTTCTTCCAACCTGTCCGTCCATAATAATGATCGGAATCGTTCATTTTTTAGAACTTGTCGAGAATATTGACCACGCCAAAAATCACATTGATCGGATAGCGTTTTATATGATTTTAAAATGCATTAAGTTAGTAAGAAAAAAAGTGTGCAACACTGGCATGGATTATTGTAACCCATTTGGCACAATTATATGAAGATCAATGTATTTCGATAACATATCAAACGGCCGATCAATGTGATTTTTGGCGTAGTCAATGTTTTTGACGATTTCTAAAAGGGAAAATTTTAAAATAGCACCTGAACTTTCACTCTAATGTTACCGAAACACCTAAACTTCACTTTATTTCAATTAAACACCTGGACTTTCAAAATCCCCAAATTGAGGCACCTATCATTTGCCTCCATTCATTTTCTTCACAAATTGGCTGATGTGTCTTATTTCTGGCGTTAAAGGGTCCCACTAGACATGTTAGAAAGTGAAATTAATGCACACAATTACAACCCATGCCAACCCTACTTCACTTTTAGTGAGAGAAATGGAGGGAAATGACTTCACTTTTAGTGAGAGAAATGAATTAGGTTGGCATGGGTTGTGATTGTGTGCATTGACTTCACTTCTTAACATGTATAGTGGGGCCTTTTAACGTCAGAAATGAGTCACATCAGCCGATTGGTGAAGAAAATAGATGGAGGCTCACGACAGGTGCCTCAATTTGGGGATTTTAAAAGTCCAGGTGTTTAATAGAAATAAAGTGAAGTTCAGGTGTTTCGGTGACATTTGAGTGAAAGTTCAGGTGCCATTTTGAAATTTTTCCTTCTAAAAAATGAACGGTTCCAATCATTGTTGTCTTTTTTTTGCTTAAAAGTGGTTATTTTTCAAAATGTTTGGATAAAAAAATACTTTTTTGATTCGAGAATCCATAAAATTTGGTACAAAACTAATTCTATATTACAAATCGCGACGGTGTGGTGGCCCACACATTTTTCCTGCATAAATCTTGACCATTGGCTTAACACACATTTTCCTGCACAAATCTCTACCCTTGATTCTACTTTGGCATTTTTGTAAATACTTTGTATTTTCTAAAATAAATGGTTGAGTAATAAATTTTTAGTTTTGGTATGTAATGAATTTTTCTGTTTCTGTATTAATTGAGAATGCTGGTAAGGAATGCTCATTAGCATTTTTGAATGCTGGTAAGCTTTGTTCATTAGCATTTTTGGTAATGAATCATTTCCATTTTTTAAAAAGAACTCATGAAGCCCTTTGCCGATTTAATTAAAAAACCTTTTTCCTTTCTCATTTTGGAAGTTCCTCACTCTCTTTCCTCATACTACTTCTCTTAACCAAAATTGCCAATTTAAAAAGAACACATGAAGGTTTTTCTCATTTTGGAAGTTTCTGAAATTGCTGTTGATTGGGTGAGAATGTAATGGCATGTCCTAATGTCGTTGATTGGCGTTGATTGGGTGAATAAATTGGCAATGAGAATACAATGGGGTGGACTACGGAATTTTTGGTAATGAACAAATTTTTGGTTAAGACGAATTTTGGGTGAAGGAATTTCTCGCTCTCGCTCTCCCTCTCCCTCTCCCTAATTGTTTTCTTTCCAGTTCTCTTTCCTGTCTCCCTGACTCTCGCCCTCCCTCCACAGTTATGGTTTTTTGTTCTCTCTTTTTTTAAAATGGTTGTGACGGCTGTGAATTGAAAAATTAGTTCTCTATCCAATTCTCTTTTATTAAGAAGTACTGGAACTAGGTACATATGGCTTAACCATGGTGTATAAATGAGAGTGAATGCAAATGGAGATCCCAAATAACTCAAGCGGTAAAAAGCATTAAAATGCCCCCGGATGAGTTAATGGTGTTGAGACTTTGCTCTATATCTTGCAAAGCATTAAACCTTGCAAATTCAAGCTTTGCAGAGTTTTAGAAAGAGGTATATACTCTTTAAATTTTTACTTGACTATTTTATTGTATAGCACAAGTCTTTCAAATTCAATTTACTTGACTATTTTATTGTATTTTTAGATTGGCATTAATCCGCAAGAGACAGTCGAACTCCCATCAACAATACGCAAGTGCAGAAATTTGATAGAACTGTTATTCACGGTCTGCCCACAATTGGATGTGGCGGGTACAGTGACATCAACTTTTCTAACAGAATGCACAATTCTTTCTACTCGCAATGATAAAATGTCCAATGATGACGAACATGATCGTACTATTACAAATCGGTATCCTCCTGAGTTCTTAAAATCATTGAATCCTTTTGGTTTACCTCCTTTCAAGTTAGACTTGAAAATTGGTTGTCCAATAATGTTATTGAGAAATATTGCTCCAAAGGTTGGGCTATGTAATGACACACGATTAATGGTTGTAAGATGTGGAACTCGTGTAATTGAAGCTCAAATTTTAACTTGAGATAAATTTGGCAATTTGGTCTTCATTCCGAGGATTTCCGTGACACCATCTTCTTCTGAATTTCCTTTCAAAATGACAAGGCATCAGTTTTCGGTCAAGTTGGCATATGCAATGACAATTAATAAATCGCAAGGACAATCTGTAAAATTTGTTGGGGTTGACTTGCGCACACGAGTCTTCAGTCATGGACAACTATATGAAGCTTTATCTAGGTGCACATCTGGTGATTATACAAGTGTTCTTCTCTCAAGTGATGCATCCAATTCAACGACAAACATTGTGTATCCTGAGGTTTTGTTACAGTAGAGGTACAACTATTTTATGTATTCACACTTTATTTATTGTGATCAAATAATTTATTCATTTGTGGTCTATTAAAATTTGTAGGATTGGAATGAAAAGAGAAGATACAATAAGACTATTTCGATGGGGATATCATTATAAGGTAAATTTAGTTGCCGTTTTACTTCTCAAGTGCAGGATTTACGTTCCCTGATAATTTTTTTTGGCTTCAGGTTATTGTAAGAAAATGGTTAGCTTCATTGTATGATTGGAATGAAAGAGAAGATACAACAAGACTACTTCGATGGGGATATCATAATAAGGTAAATTTAGTCGCCGTTTTACTTCTCAAGTGTAGGATTTATATTCCTTGATAATTTATTTTGGCTTCAAGTTATTGCAAGAAAAATAGTTAGCTTCCTTTATATTCTATTTTACGTACGGAAGTGATTAAGTTGGTGATTTGAAGATGAAAGAGGAATCTTCATTGTACGAGTGATTTTTTTCAGCAGTTTTATTCATGTAATCTCGAATAACAACTCTCTAATTTGACATGACAATTTTGCATTTTCTTGAATTTAAGCAGTTTTATTGTGAGGGTGCATGAACGTTTTTCATTATTATATGTTAATATTTTTGCATTAGTAACTTTTGGCACGAGCACAGTTGGACCATTTTCAGAATTTGAATACACTTCTCGATCAAGGGGAAAAAAACACTTGATAATTTTCTGTTGTCATAGTTTGCCGTTGTTTACTTCTTTTTTTGGCAGGTAGTATGACATTAAATTTTCTTGCTTGATGGTTGAAATGGTATATGAGCTGAAGCGCCATATGTTTTTAGCAGGTTGCATCGGCTAACCAGTAACAGATACCAAGTTGGTTGGAACTTAAAGTTTCGAAAGTCTACAACTTTGTTATCAATGATTTAGTACAAGTAGAATTACATTTTTATATTCTATTCAAGAGCTGATTATGTTTTCTTTTTTTCTTGGTTTTAGAAAACTTGATGAATAAAAGATAGATGTTGCTATATTATCATTGAGTTTAATTACTGATTTTGTATTCTTACATTTTGAAGCTTGATTTTTTTAAGGACATAAAGTGGATTTTGTGATTACAGTTGGGTTTTTCCAGTTGTGATCCGTAATTTTTAGTGTGGTCGAACTGGCTGTGAATTTAAATGGCTGACGATAAGTGCCTTTAGGTACAGGCCCGGGCACTTTAGCTATTAGTTTGTTAGTTTTTTTATGTGTCGATTCAAATATACCGGTGGATATACTTCGCCTTCAAGATTGGATATTAGTTGAATACCAATTTCGAGTCGTGCCTTTAGGCACGGGCAATTCCTAGTACTCTCTATAATAAAACAGTTTAGTATTTGAATTATCCCTCATAAATCCTACGGTTGAGAAGAGTTATAGGGCTCGAAAATCCTATTTTCAATCTTCCCTAACCTTTCCTATTCCAACTCTCTTTTGTTATAGAAATATAGAAAGCAATAAAATTTCATTGCCAAAAAAAGAGCCAGATTTTGAAATAAGAAAGGAAAGTAATTTTTGAAACCTTAGCACTCTCTCTCTCTGAAGTAAGGCGAAATCTTCTCTAACTTTTTCTATCTCAACTCTCTTTTGTTATGGGAAGATAGAAAGTGATAAAATTTTACATGTATAAAATTAGAGCAAGACATATTGTAAACTAAACAAAAAGGTAAGAAAAAAATCTGGTTGATCATAATTTAAGAAAAAATCTTTCCTTATAAATCAATTTCGTTGGTGAGAGTAGTCAATAGTTTCGCAATTCATTTTAGTTATATTCAAAACGCGTTGCGTCGTACTTTCAGGCATAGACAAACTCTAGCACACAAATAAAATTTGAATAAGAGCAAAACGTGCAATTTTTTTGGAGAATGCTATAATCAGCCCTTTGGGCTGACGTTAGTGCTATTCACGCGCGTTTAAAGAGAGTCCTACCTTCAGATAAAAAAAAAAAGAAGAGAGTCCTACCTTCTGCTATTTAATGCATGCCTGACAAGCTTTGCAGAACTGATGGTCCCGTTCCAGAACACCTTCTTAAAAAATAAGTACTTATTTCACATTTTCAAATTCAAAAATAATGTAAATGAAAAATAAATTTTCAATTTTTTTTGCACCGTATTATAGATCTCAATGAGATCTATTAAATAAGATCCATATTGATAGAAAAATTATTTATGTAAGCACATAATTTTTGAGCTTGAAATTATCTTCTTAAAAAATAAGAACTTATTTCCCTTTCAGGAACGGGGCTACCCAGTTAAGCACAATGACCATGTTGGCCTTCTGCATTTCCCCCTAATTTTGACTTCCAATTCTCGTGCAGAAGAAGTTTTCCCTCCAAATGGCAACTTCCCCACCAATGAAAAAAAAAGAAGGTTTCTTACATTCTGCTATTTTTTTACTTGAAAATTCTGCTATTTAATTAAGATCTACTATTCTGTTCTTTTGAACTTAATTTAAACTTAACTTAAATTTGACAATTTTGTCTTTCTTTGAATTTTTTTCCATTTGTTAGTTTTACGCCAAATTTTTGTGGGTTATTGATTCTTCTCGACGAGAGAAATCAGAAAAGTAAACTTTTTTTACTTTTACCTAAGTATTTTGAGAAACAACTACTTCCTCCGTCACTTTTTAATTGTCCTGCTTGGTAACTTCAACTTATAAAAAAGACATCATCATTACACCTTTCATATCAACTTTTTCCTCCACTTTTCCTACTTACCCATCATCATTACACTTTTACTCACTAACTTTTTAAAATGAAATATACTTTTAGGGACAAAATAGACAATGCACCAACTTTTACCCCCCTAACTTTACAAAATGGACACTTATTAAGAGATAACCAAAAATGGAATACTAGACACTAAATAAGGGACGGAAGAAGTACTTTTTAGCCGAAAAAGTCATTTTTTTGGCTAAAAAGTAGTCTTTTTTAATCTACACTAAAAAGTAGTTATTCCTCAAATACTTGGGTAATAGTAAAAAAAAAAAATTTATTTTTTAGATTTCTCTCGTCAAGACGAATCAATAGTCCACAAAAGTTTGGCAAAAACTAACAAATGCGGAAAAAATTCAAATAAAGACAAAATTCCCGATTTAAGTTAAGTTCAAGAGAACGGGGAAGTCCTAGCCAGCTTACACATTCCTCAACTAATTCTAGGAGATCGATCACATCGCTCTATTACAGGATTCACAATTAAAACAGAGCAAAAATCTATATGGATTATAGCAAAAATCTACAGGATTCGCTCTATTATAGTTTTTTTTTTGGAAACTAATTGAAAGTAATTGATAGCACTTTAAGGGGTGTTTTGGCATGCGATGCTGAAAAAAAAAATTACTGGGCTTATTCAAAATTTGTTCGCATTTATTAATTTTGCATTAATTTTGTGTGAATTATTGATTCGTCTCGATTTTTTGTCTTTATTGAAAAATTTTATGAGTTTCAATCATAATGTTTTACTTTTTTTATTCTTCTCGGGAAAAAAAATGATGCAAAACTGACATATGCGGAAAAAATTAAATAAAGACAAAAAAACAAGCCACTTGGCTTATTTGCTTAAAATATTTGTTGTGTGACATCGGGTTCTCACACTAATGATTAGAGATGCTGAATTTGTTTAATAATCTCTGTAAAACAAATCAGCTAAGAATCGTTCTACTTTTAGAAAAAAAAATGCACGTTTTGTCCTTACTCAATTTTTTTCACGTTTGTTAGTTTTGCGCCAAATTTTTTGAGGATTATTGATTTGTCTCAACGAGACGAATCAAAAAAGTAAAAAAAATTTAAATGTGCATTTTTTCTAAAAGTAAAAAAAAAGTGTTGGTGGAAAGTGGTGTAAGTTGGAATATCGCTTGCTTAAGAAAAAAATGTGCATTTTTTCTCAAAAGCAAAAAATGTAAGTTGAATTCTACCACAAAGGAATGTCAGTGAAGATTGTTTACAATGGAAGTGGAGTAAGGACCTTACCTTTTCTGTTAAATCTGCTTGGGAGAATCTGGAGTTTGAGGAAGCCAAGCAGTTGTTTTCAATATGGAAAGATATCTGTCCTCCAAAAGTGGAGATCTTCACATGGATGGCTGTGCAATAACGTATTGCTTCAAGATAAATGCTTGCAAACATAGGCATACTAGCTACCACCAAACTTGAATACTTGCCCTTTCTGCAACACTGAAGGAGAAACACCCAACCATGTGCTACTCCAGTGTCAGTTTGCTTGGGGTGTGTGGTCCTCTATCCTCTCTTGGTGGAAACTGATTTGGGTTACCCCTCCCAATCTTATGGCTCTGTTCTCCTTTTGGGAAAGTGTACGTAAGATTCAAAAATCTGGAGAAGCTATGCTGGCAAGCATCTTTCTATGCAGTTAATTGGACAATATGGACTAGTAGAAATGAAGTGGTGTTTAACAATAAAGTTTGGGAAGTTGGTGAAGTGGTTGACCTGGCTCAAACAAGGATAGCAATTTGGATCAAAGCCAAATACAATGTGAATGACTACTCTGTTGATGACTTTAAAAGAAATTTGGACGGTGTAAGGAAGGTGCGGATCTGAATGCTGTGGGATGTGGTTGGTGTGTCTCTGTGTATCTTTTCTTGAGTTGTGGTTGGTTGTGTCTTTTGCTTGTCCTCCGTTTGGTTTGGGGTGGTTGTCTTGGGCTGTCTCTTGTCTGTCTCTGTCATTGTCTTGTGTCTTGTTTGTGTGTCTGTGTGTGTCTCTTCTTGAGTTGTGGTTGGTTGTGTCTTTTGTTGTCCTCCGTTTGGATTAGGGTGGTTGTCTCAGGCTATCTCTTGTCTGTCTCTGTCTTGGTCGTGTGTTTTGTGTATGTGTCTGTGTTTTGGTCTCTTTTGTCCAGTCTTTGGTCTTGTTGTGTCTTGATCTCCTGTGGTTTCTAGTTGAGATTTTTTCCTATGTTTTAGAGTCTGGTTGATGTTAAAGCTGTTTGTTCTCTACTGCTATGATTTTCATGGACAAAGTTGTTGCTGTTATGATCAGCACTGAACGTGCTAAACTGATATCTGGATGATGCTTTTTTATTCTCTTTCAAATTCAAAGTTTTGGATGGCTAAGAGAATAAGCTGGTGTTATCATTCCTGTTCAGCTCTTTCAACAACTACCACTGGGAGGGCTAAGAGATGCTGAAGATACTTCTTTTATCTGCTGATATGATAAATGGACGTTGTCTTGCTCTATTCCGGAACCTGTGAACATTTCCAGAACTTGTGGTTGCTGTTATATATCCTCTTTTGAGCTCCAAAATCTGTAGGAGGGCTAAGAGGATCATCTGATACCGTGTCTGATGTTTTGCTGGTTCTAATGCTGTTCTGTTTTGGGCATATCTTTTCTGTTATTGCTGAATGCTGATGAAACCACTTGAAGGTTTACTGGTTTCAGTAGTTGACCATAGAGAACATTTGTCTAATTCTGCTGCTCATGAATACTGCAATTGGGAGGAATCTGTTTACTGCTGCTTATATTTTCTGTTATAGATGTTGCTGCTACGTACACTGCCTTTGCAGTGCTGTTATGAATGATGCTCTGAAATTTGCCTCTATTCCTGACATTCTGATGCTACATGAACGGAACGGGGTAGTGCTGCCTTGTGGCTCGTGGAAGTTTTGTTTTGCTGTTTGAATGGTTCCACATTCCACTGTGGTCTCATTCAATTTATGTTTAATGTAATTTTTTCTTCTTTTTTCCTTTTCTTTGGCCTTCGCTATGATTCAAGTTTTCCTTGTATCTAGAGTGGACCACCTCGATGTACCCTTTGTCGAGTTCAATAAAATTTTGTTGCCGATCAAAAAAAAAATGTCATGCTTCTATTCCGATTGACCAAAAAAAAAAATGTCATGATTACTAAAAAGTATATTACATGGATGAGATCTATACCATTTTATTAATTAATAAAAAAGAGGGTAATCCTCACCCTATTTTAGAAAGGGTTAATGGAAGAGAGAGGATTTGTTCTCGTAGTGAAAGGAAAAAGGGGAAAGATGTAGAGGAGAGGGGTCCCCCACTGGCGGGTGGCGCCGAGTGGTCCGTGGTAAAGAAGAAGAAAATTTTACAAATATAAACGAAAGAGGTCCATACAGGGTAAAGTTGGAGGGCTATTTTGGTCATTTACTTTCTTAGTTGAAGTCTTCAACTTTTATCCCAACACACTGCAAAAAAGACTGTCCATTATGTTAGGGAACTCACGCCAATCATCAGCCTCTTGGGCGGAGTATAGGAGGACCTTTTTTCTAAAAGTAAAAAAAGTGTTAGTGAAACACCTACCAGGGCTCTTGCTTTCAACATGCCTTTTTTTTTGGGGGGGTAACAAAAACATTTTATTTAAGCTTTATGAAATGTCAACTTTTCCCCTACAAGCAACGGGCTAGGTCATATCAAATGTGACATCCTTAAACAACACTTGCCTGTAAGGGAATTGCCTCATAAAAATAGCTCGATTGCAATGCAGTAGTTAATTGCTGATGAAACATCCATTCAGTCATTTGTTTAATCGTTGAGGACCAATAAAAATGTATGAATGAATATCAGGTTTCATCACCATATATTCCCAAAGCAAAAGACCTCTATATTAAAATTACAATCTAACAATTGGTGGAGAGTACTCCAGCTACAGATATTGACATACTTACTAATTGACCTTATTTTTATATTTTATTACTATCATCATGACATATCACACCGGACGTGACAGTAATATGTTTTGATATAAAACTTGAAAGAAAACATTTTCGATTCGCTTTATTACATACTAATGAATGTTTTGGACCAATTTACTTACGCGCCTACCTCGACAATTCCCGAAACCCTTATTACATAAGATATTTTAATCATATGCTGATATCAATTGAAATGAATTGATTTTTTCCGGGGAGCTCTTTCAAAAGTGTTTTAAACATATTGAACGGTTCTGATCATCGATCTGTTGGGACTCTAAAAACAAAAGGTGTCAAAATTGGTGTTAGCATATCCGATCCGCCTCCCAAACAAACATAAGAAACTAAAGAAAGTGTTTGGTTAAGTGGAATGAAGTCAATTAAATTGGAATGATGGTTCACTGAAATCCTTCACCCCGATGTTTAGTTTGTTAATAACAAACTGGAGTACGTCAGTCAGACATTCACCAATTTAAAAAACAAAAGAATGTGTGGGGGTTAATTCCACTCTGAACCTTTCCCTTCCTTTGGTTTGAGCGGAGGAGTGGATCGCAGAAGACTTGGATATCTGCAAACCGGAGGGTAGTGTACCTCCGGGGAGTAGCTCCGACGGTCTAGTTAGTAGGTGAGAAAGAAGAGGAGGCGTATGCTTTTTGTGGAGAAAAATATGAAGACATTGGGCGAGTCTATATTCTTACCTGTAGAGAAGGATCCTCTATTTATAGGCAACCTTGGAGTATCAAACAAACCTTCTTCCACGCATGTTGTACTACTCGGATGACGTCACTTGTCAGGAGCATTGAATGACTTCCGCCCTTCGAGGATGGTCAGGGTCACATTAGTCAATGTCAGAGCCGTCACATTAGACAGAAACGTCACCTTGATTCAGAGAAGTAACTCCGCTCCGACTCCGTTGACCGTTAAATGACCGCAAACGAGCATGTTGACTGTCGGGATTGACGATTTCCGAAGAGTGAGCTTTCCGAGCAATGAGTACGACCCAACGTTACCCCGGCCGAGTGACAAGGGTAATGGATTTCTATCCATGCCGAAGAATACGAAAGACTGAACTTCCACTGTGGTGGAATTGTTCGGTGACGACTGTCGTGGTTGCTTATCATTCCGCGGAGTTGTTTACGTAAACTGAAACTCTGATCCAAACGATACTACAGGCGAACTGAGACAATTGCATCATAGGTCAACTCGTTACACCATTTGACCCCTTTGAACCTTGGTAATTTCGGTCCACTACAGAATGACAATTTTCCTCCTTTCAAAAACCATTATTAACAAACCCGACACTATCTAAGAGCCTTTTTTTTTTTTTTTAATTTTTTTTTATTTTATCGGCCGCTATCTAAGAGCTTACGCTGTCGTAATCAAACTGTAAAAACAAGGCAATAAAGGAAATAATTAATTTGATTGGGCGCTTAATCTCTTTCATGACTTCGATCAAAGATATTGTGCAGTTCTTACATACAAATGCAGTATATATATAGTTCTGCAACTCAATTGCAGCTTCCGATATATATATACTCCAGCTTATAGTACGTAACTGAGAGTTGAGTAATTTTTACGGGATTTTAGCACAATATATAAAACAGTCCAAAACTATAGACTAATAATTAAATTTGAACTGAGTAAATTACTCTACAATTGAGCTAGTACTCCAATAAAGTAGTCAAAGGCGTTGGAGGGTGTAATATTTTGCTTCAAAAACAAAAAGCTAAAACGGGCTTCCTGCAGCCTTACAGGTTGAGGGACAAAATATATACTATATATATATATATATATATCATTAAAAGAAAAGTACTCCAACTGTAACTCTAGTTTTCTACGAGAGAGAGAGAGAGAGAGAATTATTTACGAAATTGCTCAATCTCAAACGTTCAAAAATATTTTGAACGATTTAGATTAAAAACAATCCATTATTAACGGTAATAGATTATTTTAAATTTAAATCGTCTGAAACATTTTTGAATGACCGATATTAAGCTCCGTAACAAGGCTCCTCCGAAAATAATATTCTCAAGAAAAGTACTCCAACGGTAACTGTAGTTTTTTAGTATTTTATTGAAATAGACAGTATATAGGGTAGAGCTTACACCAGTTGACACAAAAACCTGCGGTTGAAATTTAGGTTGCCTGGGGTAGGGCATTCTCGTGTGATCGGCACCTATGTATATGTATTTAACTACTAGGTGTAGTATCTTTTGGAAATTGTTTTTTACACTCCACTTTTTTATACACCCACCCTAAAATCTGCCTCAAGCTCTTTAAATTAAAGCTTGCATAATTTTCAAAGCACATTAAAAAATAAATATTAAAGTCCTTTCATAAAAAAAGCGTAAAAATCATTTCCGTTCTATCTAAGACTGCCCAAATTTGTACTGTATAGCTAGTGGAGTGTTAGTTAAGAGACAGATACTCCATATTTCCATGCATTTGATAGAAGTACAAATTTCACTAATGCCCTGTTCTACTTTGAAAATAAATGCTACTTATTTTTTTAATTAAGTACTTATTTTTTAAATTAAATGTGATATGTTGTGAAAATATGTCTTGTTTCATAAAATGAAAAATAAGTATATAAAAAAATAAGAATTTTTACGGAACGGGACCTAACCGATCAAATTCCCCATTTTAAAGAACTACATTGGAAGTAGCAGTATCTTATTCCAAAATTCGTACCGGTATGTGCCTAGTTTGAACGAAGCACAGCACCCGAAACGGCCAAAAGTTCAAAACCAAGTTAAAGATACAAAAAAATATTCATATTTTTTGCGAATATATTCTGTTGTCCAGCCCAGTTCACTTTGCGAATTTATTCAGTTGTCTGGGAACACCCCGTTACCTCTATTCTTCTATCTCTTGACTCTCTGACCTCCTGCCAATCTCGTTGTTTCAACGGCTCGTCCTCCCTCCTGCCCGCGATAAGTCCAACCTAATATCTCACTCCCCCATATAAGTAGCTAAATGAGAATGTATAGACAATGCAGCTCGATCTGGGACTCCGTCTATATTCATGATTTAAGTTCATCAATCCTATCTCCCATTTGTCCCCTAGATCTGTACTCGCTGGCGTTAAACCTCGGTTTACGAATTCTGACAAACCAAGAACATCGTATATGCATTATAAGTACAGTGACAACTTCTGGGTATTAATCCCCATCAAGCTAATGAAGAACGATCAAACTTCATCTCTTGTAACAATACCTGTAATTATATCCACAGCGACGAACGTCTGTGTGCCCCATGTCGTGATGTAAGTCTATTATTCCTTGCATCGTATGTGTTGCTGCGTCTTGAAATCCTAATTGCTACGGTTCGGCTGCATCACAAGGAGGAACGACTGTAAGGAATAGCCATTTTTTTCAACAATCGTTTCGGTTTGGTTCATTCTTTGACTGTTCTAACTGGGCGGTTCTAGCCATCAGTCATAGAAACTCATTTCAAAAAGGAAAAAAAAAGTTATAGAACACTCGGCACTAATGAAGGGGAGAGTGAAGCCATTGTTCGGTATGTCCCTGCTGGTTGTGGTGGCGGTCACTTTGAGCTGCCGGGTCACGTTTCGCAGCGGATTTATCTCGTTTCAGCCCCAAAACGACGGCAGCACATTAGGAAGTATGGCTACAGCGGAGTTGAACGAGACGCTGCTGAAATACGCAGCGGTTGACTTGGCGGAAGAGCAGTGGAAGCAGGAAGTCGAGCAGCAGCTG
This sequence comes from Rhododendron molle, assembly GCA_025413875.1. Classification (NCBI taxonomy): domain Eukaryota; kingdom Viridiplantae; phylum Streptophyta; class Magnoliopsida; order Ericales; family Ericaceae; genus Rhododendron; species Rhododendron molle. The sequence continues at coordinate 15,646,775 of CM046400.1, forward strand.
GAAGGGAATTTCTACAACCCGGGCCGGAAAAGGACGTTTCTGTCCCCCGGTAGGTACGTAGTTCGGGATCTGCGATCCAAGTCGTACAAGGGCATTCCGGTAAACATCCAGTCGCCCGAGTTTTACCCGCTGTGGGTGGAGTTCAGGAAAAGCTTGCACGGTTGGTGGCAGAACATGCGGTTCGAGCCGGACATCATGTCGGATTTGGTCAATCTAGTAAAAGCTCCGATCGATCGGAACGACTCTCAAGCGAGTACGGAGAGACGGTATTCGTCCTGTGCCGTAGTGGGTAGCAGCGGGATTCTGCTGCAGAGCGAAAACGGCGACCTGATCGACAGCCACGAGATGGTGATCCGGTTGAACAACGCCCGGACCAGCGGCTTCGAGCGCCATGTGGGTTCGAAGACGACGCTCTCATTCCTCAACAGCCACATGCTGCACTTGTGCGCTGCAGAAGAAGGGTGTTTCTGCCATCAATATGGCGAGAACGTTCCCATTGTTGAGTACATTTGCCAGCCCATCCATTTCCTGGACTACACCCAGTGCAAATCCTCTCACAAGACCCCTCTCGTGGTCACGGACGCGCGGTTCGACCTGCTGTGCGCCCGGATCGTCAAGTACTATTCGTTGAGGCGGTTCGCGGAGAGGGCGAAGACGAAGTCGCTAAATCAGTGGCTGGCCGATTGGCGATCGGCCAAGGACGCGTATTACTTCCACTACTCTTCGGGGATGCAGGCTGTCATGCTTGCGGTGGGTATCTGTGACAAGGTTAGCGTCTTTGGGTTCGGGAAATCGAACTCGGCTAAGCACCATTACGACACAAATCAAAAGGCCGAGTTGCGCAGCCATGATTACGAAGCAGAGTACGATCTTTACAACGATTTGGTCCATCGGCCGGAGGCGATACCGTTCGTCTCGGACAAGTTCAAGTTCCCTTCTGTGGCAATCTATCAATGACGTTATCCCACGTACGTTGAAGCCAATTTGGATTCTGTGGCAATTTGTTAGTAATTTCTTTGTCTAGTTTAAAAACGATGAAATAGCAGATGATGTTTCTTTTCTCTAGATCTTGAGCCCTCTAGACTCGCAAGTAAATGATACAGGAATTGAATTCGGATTAGAAAGTTAGAGCCTTCTTTTGGACTGCTTTATTTATCAAACTTTGTGATGTTAATTTGTATATATATCAAGTGAATAATCAAAATCCTGGAGGGTTAGTCCGGTAAGTTGGTGGATTTGCTATCCATACAATTGACCGGGTTCGATTCTTGGGATCAGACTGCAAGAAAGTAACTTTTTGTGAATTTTCTAGTTCTGACGTGGATAACCAACTTTTGATTGGACCGAAGAGAAGATTAGTTGAGGAGGACATAAACTAACGCACACACCCGTGTCCTTCAAAGAAGGAAAAAAAAAACAAGTGGATTATAAAAAGAGATAAGACTTTTTCACGGCCGCTCCGTGAACAGCGGCGCAATCTCAGCCGTCCATTCGTACAATCAATAACTGTGATTCGTTTTCAATTATGACCAATTACAATTAACTTTTCCCTGAATTTTTTTTATAAAAATCTAAACCGCCCAAAATATTTTTAAACAGCAACAATTCACGTTCGTAAACTTTTTTTATGAAAACTTCTGTGCAGAAGTATTTCTTTAATAAAAACGTAGGGTGGTGCTTGATGCCATTCTCATCAACATATAGGCTGTGTTGAAGCGACATCAAATCTGATCGGTTGGTGGAAGATGAAAAAAAGAAGACTTAGATCACGAAAGATTATTCAGTACTCCTGGAATAAGAACACGGGTTGTCCAAACTCTTCTTTTCACTGAGGCGAGGCAATGAATAATTTATTCTTAGATCACAGATAAATTAATGGGCTCTTACTTCTAAAATGCCAAACTTTCTCTCCCTCCCAGAAGAAATGGGCATGGTCAAATGGTAGTGGTACTTCCTTAAACAACACCTGCCTCTAATGGAATTGGATCATATAATATCACGATTCCAATGCACAGATTCGGTTGCAATAAAAAAAAAATTTCATTTTTTCAATTAAATAAATTGTTATTAGTGAACAATAAAATTGTGATTGTGACATCATATCTCCACAAATCAAAAGACTTCAGAGGTCAGAGGCGTAAGGTGTTTTCTTATACTAGCTAGCTGTTTAGGAGTGACAGATCAGGAAAATGGATTATACCATAGTTAAATATCACAACTCAGTGATAAAGTAACAATTTGAGGCTCAACTTATTCTTTTTGTTTTGTGTGTTTGTTTGTTTTTTCTAAATTTTTGTTAGATTTGCATGATATTTTTTAGATTAATCATCGGTCTTGACGAGAGTAGTTTAAAAAAAAAAACAAAATTATGACTAAAAGCAAAAAAAAGTTCACTAAAGAGGAAAAAAAAGGTATTAAACAGCTTGTGTTTTGGAGTGTAAGTACTGCGTCTTATTTAAAAATTTCAACATCGATCCATATGTTTATACATTTTCGATTTGGTTGAGACGAACGATTGACCCCTAAAATTACTTGAAAAGTTAAACAAAAAGTTACAAAAAGTAAAATGTCACGCCCTCAATTTTCAACATAAAAATAATATTTTCAGAATCATTGCGAGTATACATGTCAAAACCCCAAATGCTTTCCCATAATTTGTTTAAAGAAAGATTAAGTTTAAACGAGGTTACAATACCGATACTTTGGTCCAAATTCATAAATAGTGAAATATGAGGAGTTTAGAAGTTACATTTAAAAATTACAATTTTACATCTCTCAAAAGGGTTTTACCCAATATATCAAAATAATCCTCCCCTGATAGCTTTCAAAAATGATGATGACAGACGCACGTCAAGCACTCCATGCCAATATTCCTACGATGTACCTGAAAATGATAGGTTGAGCTAAACTAACTCAGAAGAGAAATCTATACTCAAGCTATATGAAAATGCGATGAAATATACATCAGGAATGAATGAGTTTTAACGAACATACACGGGCAGCGAAGGTTTACCAAATAAACAAGTGGAAACCGACTTCAATGCTTAAAACGTCTTATCGGGATTCCTATCAATGCACAATTTAAACTAGAAGCTGTACTAAACTCACCTTAATCTGAAAAATCCATAACGGATTCTCAACCACTTCATTTACTTCATGTATGGACATGACAATTTATCTCGATTTCACATTCTCAATTTCCAAATCTCTTTCCCATAAAACTCTCTTTTTTTTTTTATTGCAAAATGATTTGTGAAAAACAAGACCAATACGGTCACACTCCGTTGATTCGAACTTGAATAGCCTGAGTCTGTTGATTATGTGCACGAATACCAGAAGCCGTTGATTCACTCAAAAATACCGGAGGATTTTTAATAAAATCCTCTTTCCGAAACCAAAATCCATCCTTAAAATAAAATATTAATAAAATCAATCATTTGTCTCTTCATCGATAAACAAACATCAACTCATGCATCATAGTTCGCTGGTTAGCGGAAACGCACATCGCATAACCATCTATTCGTTTTCAACCCGGTCATTTCACCATTTTGACCGTTCTGCAGGATGGTGATGAGCACCCAATATTGTAGATATTTGGTTCGACTAGTCCCGTTGTATGTCATTTTATCTTGCGTTTATTTAGCTTTTATAGTGATTTTGCGCGTAAGGTTATCTGTTGAGCGTTTCAGGTAATACGCGAATAAGAGAGTTTGTTTTGGTGTTTTGAACAACCCTTGAAGGCAAGCGAGTAGGTGGGACCTTGAAGAATTTAGCCGTCGGGGTTTAAAGATGAAGAACCGTAGTGGCCGAAGCGTGCCATGGGCCGTCGGGTGTCAAAACAAAGCACAAGAGCTGGAATGCCAGGAAGCATAACCGTATTGATACGTTTTTCGGAGTATTGATACGGCTTCAAAACAGAGAGAAACCCAGCCTTCAGTTGATACGTTTTCGGAGTATTGATACGGTTCCAAAGCAGAGAAACCCACTTCAAAGCGTATCGATACGTTTTTCTGAGTATTGATACGGCTTCAAAACAGAGCGAATCCAGCAGCCAGATCGACACGGTTTTTAAGCGACGATACTGATTGGTCTCTGAGGAACTTTGGAATGCAGCCAAAACAGAACCGTATCAATACGGTTTTCGGAGTATTAATACGGATGACTCACCGACTTACTTTTTGCCAGATTTTAACTTTCCAAAAGTGGCAATTTTTCACTTTTTGGATATTTTTTGATATTTTGAAGGAGAGATGGAGCCTTTTTGTATAAATACCTATCCCTCTCTCTCTCCTTGGCTATCTAGCACATTACATCTTTAGACTTGTTCTCCATTAATGGTGTTTGAAGCTTTCCAAGTTTAATTTCCATAGAACTCAAGTAAGTACTTGTCGTTTGTAAATTTCTCGTTCTTTAACGTTGTAGCCGTGGTTAAGCTCTTTTATAAAATCAAGTTTATTTTCGATTCCATTGGTTTAAAGTTATGCCTTATTTTTATGCTTTCGTTTACGCTTTAGCTATGTGTGAGTAGTCGTTTGGCTAAGTCTCGGGATAATCTTTCCCGAAGACTTAGGCGGTTATTTGGTTCTCGAGCCATCGGGCTTTCAAGCATGATTTTTCGGGATAGGGCTTAACTTGCATTTTTGGTCCAAGCAAAGGGGTGTTAACTCCTCGGCATGGTATTTAGTCAAGCGGTCTTGGCAAGTAGCATCCCGAGGCCTCGTGGCCTCCTATGTGTTCGATAAATATTAAAAACAAGTTGGTTCGCCTTCGGAAAATCACATCTTTTGATAAGTGTAGTCAATAAAGCTAAATCTTCCGGGCGTGAGCACGCGGTCGTGACTCTCGCCTGAGTTATAATCGAGAACCGGTAATGGCCTTTGTCAAGGGTTAGAAGATCCCTAGACTTGCCTCTTTAAGTTTATTAAGCACCTTTCTAGTCTTTTTTCCGTAGCATTTTCACGTTTTAAAGCAAAACCGATAGTTGGCCGTCTTAAACGCCACAAACCTACCATATTAAACCTTCAATCCGAATCAAGCTGTTATCGAATTCTCTGTGGGAACGATCCCGGTCTTACCGGTTATTATGCTGCTGATGACCTAGCCCTACGCTTCGGGCATTTCAACCTTAAATTGGAAGGCGAGGTTTCGACGTAAGCATTTTTGGCGCCGTTGCCGGGGATTCTTATTATAGCTTATTTGGAGGATCGTCAAACCACTGTAAGTAATCCGTTTTCTTTTACTTTGTGTAATTTGAACTCAAATTAGCGGATACCTCTAACCGAGCCACCATTTCGACTTGAGGTGTAACGAAGCTAAAGTGAGCGTCAATTGCCTTTTATTGTTTTTATTTTATAGCCGTGGTGGTGGCATAACCCCACGAGGCTGTTGCGAACGAAGCGGCGGCATAGCCCCTCCAGTCTGTTAGCTAGATTGTGTGCAGGGTGTATGCTAAACGTTTATCGTAGCCCTTTCTCAAATCGGTTACATCGGTCTACTTCTCCGCCAAGGGTCCGTAATCTTATTCAGGCATACTCTCCACCGCGTGAGTTATCACCTCCGTTAAGGCCAATGGAAGAACAACCAGCAGCCCGTACTTTGCGTGATTACCTAACACCGGAAAGAGGTCCGCATGTGTCACCAATTGCCATTCCGAATTGCACCGCCGCTAATGCTTTTGCTTTCAAGCCAGAATATCATCGGGTTATACCGGAATTTCGGGGGCGTGAACTAGAGGATCCGTATTCTCACATCCGGGAATTTGAAACTATTGTTAGCACATTTGTGACAACTCCGGGGCAATTAGACCAAGCTCGGTTGAAGTTGTTTCCTTTTTCACTCAAGGATAAGGCGAAGCAGTGGTTCCATTCTTTGAAGCCTCGGTCTTTGCATACTTGGAGGGAGGTTCAGGATGTGTTTACTCAGAAGTATTTTCCGGTTAGCCGCACCAAACTTCTCATGGATCAAATTGCCAATTTCAAGCAAAAAGATGGGGAGATCTTTTACAAGTATTTGGAGCGGTATAAGGATTTGCTTGCAGCCGTTCCACACCACAACTATCCGATGTACTTGGTGATCAATTATTTCTATGTGGGATGTAATCAACAAGCTAAGCAGCTTCTTGACACGATGGGAAGCGGTGATTTCTTGGGCAAGGATCCGGAGGCTGCATGGGAATTTCTGGATGCATTGGCCGAAAGGGCTCAGACTTGGGAATTTATCGATCCGGGTGATCAAGCGATGAGGAATCAAGGACCGGGTGGCTCCGGCAAGTTTTCAGTGAGCGAGCATACCATGTTTGAGTCTAAGCTAGATGAGCTCTCGACTAAATTGGACAAGATGAAGTTGGACGCGATCCAGGTTAAAGAAGTGAAAGCGGTAAAGGAGGTGCAACAAGTGGAGGAAGCGTGTGTTATCTGTGAGACAGTGGGACATTCGACCGACAATTGCCATACCATTCCCACCCTTCGACAACACTATAGTCAACTTCCCGTGGAAGAGGTTTGCGCATTCAACCAACGTTGGGATCCGTATTCTAATACCTATAATCCAGGGGTTGAGATCTAATCCGGCTTTTCGTTGGAGCAATCAAAATGAGGCAGGGTCTTCGTCGGCTCCACAAGCTCCACCTCCGGCCCAAAATCAAAATTGGCGGCAACCTCAACTTCAAGGACCGCCACGTTTCCCTGCTATCCAAGGGCCGCCAGGATTCATACCGTCGGGCCCATTTCAAGGACAAAATCAGTTTCAGCAACAACAAGCACCTCCACCTCGTCGGTCTTTAGAGGATACCATGAATACTTTTTGTCAAATGCAAATCACCACCAATGAACAAACCGCTCAGGCCATGAACGATATAAGGACTCAAATGGGGAAATTGACAACGGCTATTGGTGTATTACAACAAGAAAGAGGGAAACTTCCCACTCAATCTTTGGCTAATCCACAAGGACAACATCTAATTGGTAGCTCTTCGGTGCCTCTCCCCGAGCAAGCCAAAGCCATTATTTCTTTGAGAAGTGGGAAGACGGTGGATAATGCTCAAGTGGAGCCACCGGTGCAGCCACTTTTGTTTCCTATTCCGCCACAGCCTAAGCCGACATCGCCAAATGGGGAATCTCCCAAGCCAGCCTCTACAGAAGAAGAGAAAGGAAAGGCTAAGGATAGCGAGGTTCCACAAGCTTTCACCGTTCCAGCACCATTTCCGAACCGGCTAAAGACGCCGGCCAAGCCAAATCTCAATGCCGATATTTATGATGTGCTTAAACAAGTAACTGTCAATCTTCCTTTGCTCGATGCTATCAAGCAAATTCCGTCATATGCCAAATTCTTGAAGGATCTTTGTACTCACAAACGTAAGCTCCAAGTGCAAAAGAAGGTTTTCTTGACCGAACAAGTGAGCTCACTTTTTGAATCAACCCTTCCGCCCAAGTATAATGATCCAGGGTGTCCGACGATATCCATCACTATTGGGGGTAAGATTGTGGAGAAGGCTCTTCTTGATTTGGGGGCGAGCGTGAATCTTTTACCGTTTTCGATATATGAGCAACTTGGGTTAGGCGAGATGAAACCGACTCGGGTGACATTACAATTGGCGGATCGAAGTATCCGTGTTCCAAAGGGGGTGGTTGAAGATGTTTTAGTTCAAGTTGACCAATTTGTGTACCCGGTGGATTTTGTGGTTCTAGATACGTGCCCAGTGCCGGCGGCTCAGTCATCGGTTCCAATTATTCTCGGGCGGCCTTTCTTAGCAACTTCCGATGCCGTGATTCATTGTCGGGATGGCCGGCTCAATATGAGTTTTGGTAACATGAAGATGCAAGTCAACATGTTCCATATTGGAAGCCAAATGGGCGACGATGAGGATGTTTGCGGAGTAAGCATGATCGATTCACTTGTTCAAGACCATGTCAACGAGTTCATTTGCAAGGATGAGTTGGAATTGGCTCTTACGTCCGCCGAGGCCGATTTTCTTGATGCTCTCGAGGTTGCATATTTGGTTTCTTTGCTAGATGAGGAGGAGGCGTGTGGGTTAAACCCGTGGATTCCGAAATTCGAAGAGCTACCGCCCATTGAGAAGCGAGCCGTTCCGTCTTATGTGGAACCCCCGATGCTTGAGCTCAAACCACTACCGGACACGCTCAAGTATGCTTATCTTGGTGATAGTCAAACTTACCCGGTGGTGATCTCCTCCGGCCTAAGTGAACTTCAAGAGTTAGAATTGCTAGCGGTATTGAAGAAGCATTCCAAAGCCATCGGGTGGTCTATAGCCGACATAAAGGGCATCGATGCTTCTCTTTGCTCTCATCACATTTATATGGAAGATGATGTCAAGCCATCTCGCCAACCTCAACGACGCTTAAATCCGATCATGAAGGACGTCGTGCGGGCGGAAGTGCTTAAATTGTTGGATGTTGGCATCATTTACCCTATTGCGGATTCTAAGTGGGTGAGCCCGATTCAAGTGGTGCCTAAAAAGTCCGGGGTGACGGTGGTGAGGAATGACAAGGACGAACTAATCCCAACACGTGTTCAAACCGGTTGGAGGGTGTGTATAGACTATCGGAAGCTTAACGCAAGTACAAGAAAGGATCACTTTCCTCTTCCTTTCATAGATCAAATCTTAGAGAAGGTGGCCGGCCACAAGTTTTATTGTTTTTTGGATGGGTATTCAGGGTATAATCAAATTGAAGTGGCGTTGGAGGACCAAGAGAAGACCACATTCACTTGCCCATTCGGGACTTTTGCGTATCATCGTATGTCGTTCGGGCTTTGCAACGCCCCCGGTACTTTCTCAAGGTGTATTATGGGTTTGTTTAGCGATATGGTGGAGAAGATCATGGAGGTGTTCATGGATGACTTCTCCGTTTTCGGTGATTCGTTTGAAGCGTGTCTTGCCAACTTGGGGCTCGTTTTAGCCCGGTGCGAGGAGAAGAACCTAGTATTAAATTGGGAGAAGTGTCACTTTATGGTAACCGAAGGCATTGTGCGTGGCCATATCGTTTCTTCGAAGGGGATTGCAGTCGATCGAGCAAAAATTGATTTGATTGGGAATCTCCCGACTCCAAAGTGCTTGAAGGATATCCGTTCCTTCTTGGGGCATGCCGGCTTCTATCGGCGGTTTATAAAGGATTTCAGTGCTATCGCTCGCCCGCTATGCCATTTGCTTGCAAAAGATGTACCGTTTGAGTGGACGCCGGCTTGTGAGGCCGCTTTTGCCAAGCTAAAGTCAAGTCTCACCTCCCCGCCTATCGTACGGTCTCCGGATTGGGAGTTGCCTTTTGAGCTTATGTGCGATGCCAGTGACTATGCTGTCGGGGCCGTTTTGGGCCAACGCAAAGGCAAGGAGCCGTATGTCATATATTATGCGAGCAAAACGTTAAATGAGGCCCAAATGAATTATTCAACCACCGAGAAGGAGTTATTGGCTATTGTCTTTGCACTTGACAAATTTCGGTCTTATTTAGTGGGAGCTCCGATTACCGTATACACCGATCATTCCGCCCTTAAGTACCTTTTCACGAAGCAAGATGCCAAGGCAAGATTGATTCGGTGGATCTTACTCTTACAAGAATTTGATTTGACCATAAAGGACAAGAAGGGTGTCGAGAACGTGGTAGCCGACCACTTGTCTCGTTTGGAGTTCGAGGATCATACGGCTCATATTCCGATCGGTGATTCCTTTCCCGATGAGCAATTGTTTGCAATCTCCACAGCTCCATGGTATGCCGATATTGTGAACTACTTGGTTACCGGGTTGATGCCGGCCCATTGGAATTTACAAGCGAAGCGCCGGTTCTTGGTGGAAGTGAAGCGGTTCTCTTTTGATGACCCGTATCTGTTTAAGTACTGTGCCGATCAACTGGTTCGACGTTGTATGCCTGACTCCGAACAACAGAGTGTGCTTAAATTTTGCCATACGGAGGCGTGTGGGGGCCATTTCTCTTTTCGGAAGACCGCCGCCAAGATTTTGCAAAGCGGATTTTATTGGCCACATTTGTACAAGGATGCTTATGCCTTTTGCCGGAGTTGTGCTCGCTGCCAGCTTTTGGGGTGTGTTACGCAACGGAATGAGATGCCTCTCTCCCCTATCTTGATTATTGAAGTGTTCGATTGTTGGGGCATCGATTTCATGGGGCCATTCCCGTCGTCTTTTGGCTACCTTTATATCTTGTTGGCCGTTGATTACGTGAGCAAATGGGTAGAAGCCATTCCGACTCGGACCAACGATGCGGCCGTTGTGGTTGAGTTTCTTCGGGAGTACATTTTGGCACGATTTGGGATGCCTAGGGCTATCATTAGCGATCAGGGGACTCATTTTTGCAACCGATCCGTGGCCGCCCTTATGAAGAAGTACTCCATTGTGCACAAGGTTTCAACGGCTTACCATCCTCAGACCAACGGCCAAGCGGAGTTAGCAAATCGGGAAATTAAGAATATTCTGGAAAAGACGGTGAATCCTAACCGTAAGGATTGGTCTACTCGTTTGGTGGATGCGTTGTGGGCATACCGGACAGCTTATAAGACTATTTTGGGCATGTCTCCGCACCGGCTTGTCTATGGGAAAGCATGCCATCTACCTGTGGAGCTCGAGCACAAAGCTTATTGGGCCATCAAGAAGCTTAATTTCAACATGGCAAAGGCCGGTGCCCAGGGGAAGCTGCAACTCACCGAGGTGGAGGAGATGAGGTACAATGCTTATGACGACTCTAGTGCTTACAAGTCTAAACTTAAAGCTAAGCATGATAAAAATATTGTGGTTAAAACCTTTGTGCCCGGTCAACAAGTTCTATTGTATAATTCTCGTTTGCATCTCCATCCCGGTAAATTACGGTTCCGTTGGGCCGGACCTTATCTTGTCAAAACTGTTTTCCCTCATGGGGCTATTGAAGTTGAAAGTATGCAAAATGGTTCTTCGTTTAAAGTCAATGGTCAAAGGCTTAAGCCTTTCCTCGGTGGCTCCGAAATTGGAGAGCCCGACGAGGTGTTAGCCAATCCAGTTTACACGGATGGCTCCTTAGCTTAGTGTTGTGTTACTTTAATTTGCACGGGGAGCGAAAGCGTAACCGCTGAACTTAACTGTTTGTCGGACCCGGCCCCTTGACTTAATTGTAAGGGGTACCCTCCATTGACTTGGGTATTTGTAGCTTCGCACGCCGCTACTAAAATAAGGATCGTGTGCCCAGCTCCGGTTCGAAGGGCAATTTTAATATCAGTGACATAGGACTTTAATTAGTCTTTCTGATAGAAGTAATTCACAGGGAACCACTCACGTCTACCAGATTGGCCCCAACGGGGGCGGTATAGATCATAGGTTCGGCCTTGGTATTCCCGTGCTCCACTACCGCACTTGGCTCTATCTTGTGCCTGCCTAGTTACGATCTTAGGGGACGCTGGACTTAATTGTTTGGCGGAGTCCATCTGTGACTTGGACGCTCCGAGTTCTGATATTAAATTCTTTTGTTTGTATATATTGTCCATAGTGTGCATATTGTAGATATTGCTTTTGGTGTTTTTGTTTGTTTCTTTTGTGTTTCGGGATTTTCTCACTAAAAGATTTCATTAATACATCATTGTTTCGGGCTTTCATTAGCCCTCTTTGTGGTAGTTTATCGTTAATGATCCGTGCTCTCCGCAATTGTCCCTATCGGGGGCAGCTTAGGTCTTTGGGTGAGCTTTGTTTATCTTGGCTCACTTTGCTTTGATCATTGGGAACGCTGGGCTTAATTGCTTGGCGAGGTCAAGCGGTGAATTTTACTTCGGGCATGATGTAACAAATTTGACGGTCTAGTATAGCCACCCGAGTCTTGCCTACCCGGTGGGACTCGGGAAGAAAAGTATGACTCGTGAGATTGCGTGAAAATCGGGTGGTGTCTCTCTCGTTCTTTTGTATATATTTCTCTTTGTTGGAGCCCGGATAACACGAGCCGGGCGGTTCTAATGTCATTTGTCTCTTAGTAGGTAGTTCGAGCTTAAGTCTTTTGCAGGGTGAACATGCTACCACACCACCTTGGTGGATTGGGTCTAAAGTCGGAGTGATTGAGGCATTCGGGAGCCCCTAAGCATGGGTGCGATTGCGTGTCGCGGTTGTTAGTCCAAAAGCTTTGGCCATGTCCTGTGTGACTAGGTGTGGTTCCGATGGAAAGGCCGAAAGAGTGAGCCTTGGAAGCCGTTCGGATGACGAAAGGAGGCGGTGACGCAAAATCCTCCAACTTGGTCGAGGTATAAGGGGTTGACATTCCCCCGTGGGTAATCTCTTTTGTCCTTTCTCTCTCAATCTGTTGTTCTCCATGCTATGAGGACATAGCATATTTTAAGTTGGGGAGTGATATATATGTTATATATATGGTTTATGAGACATGTCTCATATGGTTTTAGTTAAAATTTTAAAAAATTTTGCTTTTACTTGCAATCCTCCCTTGTTAGTAGGGATTTCGCATGCTAGATACTTTAAATATGCTCACTTGTATCAATATGGCAAGAGTCATGTATCCCGTCGAATTCGATCTTGTGTTTTAATTCATGTCATTTGCATATATATGAACATTGATGAACAAGTTGAGCCTAAAAGTCAAGTCAAGTAGTGTGCATCGCTAGAGTAGAGATTCATTTCTTAAGCATCCCATGCTTTTTGTTCTCATTTTCCGCACTTGCGTAAATAGCATCTTTTGTTCATGCTTGAGTAGTGTATATATCTTTCATGCATCTTGTTGGAGTTGTTGGCGTACTTAGGAAATGATTCAAGGCATTTTTGTATGATTAAACCACATAAGAGTCACCTTGTCCTTATTTTGAACCATAGTCCGAGTCTCTTCCATTGTTCAAACCTAGGTAACCGGATATTTGGAGGGTTATGTGGAAGTGTATTTCAATTTTTGAAGGGAGTTTTGGGGGTGGTGTGAATGTAATAGAAGTGGTTGGGATGTAAAAAGGTGAAAAAATTGATACATGATTCCCTATCTTTCCTCTCCCACTACAAATGCTAAAATCCTAAATTTTCATCTCCCTCTCCAAAGTCCTCAAAATTAACCCCTTAAATCTCTCTCACTCCAAATCTCAATTCAAATGACCCTATTTCTCAAAGAAAATCAAAGAAATGCTATGAAAGAGCAAAATTGAATTCGAAAGAGGGTTGAATACTATGATGAGAGGATTGGTGCGAACCTCTGGGCTAACATACATTCCGGATAAGAAAGAGTCCGATGGAAAGGGGGAGCTTGAAACTCAATACCGTGAGGAGCCGGATGAGGATAACAACTATGTGTGGTGGAGTCAGTGGTAATATTTTTCTTTATTTTTCGTAACTTTGTTTGGTGTTTGGTCGATATTTGGCCATGCCTTGGGTAGTTTAGGGTTGATAGTGGCCAAGGGTAGATGAACCGTGCTAGCATATGGCCACTACAAATTTTTGTAGTCCCTTTTTCTTTGTATCCAAGGTCGTTATAAGCTAATAAAGTCCTCCGTTGATCTTTTGTATGCTTCTTAACTCCGTTTGATGCATGATTGATATCTATTACGTTTTAAGTATGATTTGTCCCTTGTCGTGTATAGTTGTCAATAATTAGCTTTCCTTTCGTTCTAAGCGCTCTTTTTGATAGCATGCGTGGCTTTTTGTCTCTGGCTATTGCATTTATTCGATAGCGCTTGTCATGGGATGTATCTTGTATCTCACTGTGTGAAAAGTCGAATAAGAGTGTATCCTTGTGAGTTTTGGAGTCGAAACTCGTTGTGGTGCATGCATACTTGATTGTTCTAATATAGCAAAGTTTGTTCATCCTAGTTCATGGCATGCTTGTGTGTGGATTGCACTTGATCGGATTTGAAGGGCTGGCTTTGGACTCTTGCCTAGTTGTAATAGTTGAGCATAATATTTGTATCTTGAATCTTAGGGAGATTGCATAGCTTAGTTAAATATGTTTTGCTTTAGTTTGCTAGGGACTAGCAAAGTTCAAGTTGGGGGGCGTGATGAGCACCCAATATTGTAGATATTTGGTTCGACTAGTCCCGTTGTATGTCATTTTATCTTGCGTTTATTTAGCTTTTATAGTGATTTTGCGCGTAAGGTTATCTGTTGAGCGTTTCAGGTAATACGCGAATAAGAGAGTTTGTTTTGGTGTTTTGAACAACCCTTGAAGGCAAGCGAGTAGGTGGGACCTTGAAGAATTTAGCCGTCGGGGTTTAAAGATGAAGAACCGTAGTGGCCGAAGCGTGCCATGGGCCGTCGGGTGTCAAAACAAAGCACAAGAGCTGGAATGCCAGGAAGCATAACCGTATTGATACGTTTTTCGGAGTATTGATACGGCTTCAAAACAGAGAGAAACCCAGCCTTCAGCGTATTGATACGTTTTTCGGAGTATTGATACGGTTCCAAAACAGAGAAACCCAGTAGCCGTATTGATACGTTTTTCGAAGTATTGATACGGCTTCAAAACAGAGCAGAATCCAAGATCGACACGGTTTTTAAGCCGTATCGATACGGTTGGTCTGCGGGGAACATGCAGGCAAAACAGAACCGTATCAATACGGTTTTCGGAGTATTAATACTGATGACTCACCGACTTACTTTTTGCCGATTTTAACTTTCCAAAAGTGGCAATTTTTCACTTTTTGGATTTTTTGATATTTTGAAGGAGAGATGGAGCCTTTTTGTATAAATACCTATCCTCTCTCTCTCCTTGGCTATCTAGCACATTACATCTTTAGACTTGTTCTCCATTAATGGTGTTTGAAGCTTTCCAAGTTTAATTTCCATAGAACTCAAGTAAGTACTTGTCGTTTGTAAATTTCTCGTTCTTTAACGTTGTAGCCGTGGTTAAGCTCTTTTATAAAATCAAGTTTATTTTCGATTCCATTGGTTTAAAGTTATGCCTTATTTTTATGCTTTCGTTTACGCTTTAGCTATGTGTGAGTAGTCGTTTGGCTAAGTCTCGGGATAATCTTTCCCGAAGACTTAGGCGGTTATTTGGTTCTCGAGCCATCGGGCTTTCAAGCATGATTTTTCGGGATAGGGCTTAACTTGCATTTTTGGTCCAAGCAAAGGGGTGTTAACTCCTCGGCATGGTATTTAGTCAAGCGGTCTTGGCAAGTAGCATCCCGAGGCCTCGTGGCCTCCTATGTGTTCGATAAATATTAAAAACAAGTTGGTTCGCCTTCGGAAAATCACATCTTTTGATAAGTGTAGTCAATAAAGCTAAATCTTCCGGGCGTGAGCACGCGGTCGTGACTCTCGCCTGAGTTATAATCGAGAGCCGGTAATGGCCTTTGTCAAGGGTTAGAAGATCCCTAGACTTGCCTCTTTAAGTTTATTAAGCACCTTTCTAGTCTTTTTTCCGTAGCATTTTCACGTTTTAAAGCAAAACCGATAGTTGGCCGTCTTAAACGCCACAAACCTACCATATTAAACCTTCAATCCGAATCAAGCTGTTATCGAATTCTCTGTGGGAACGATCCCGGTCTTACCGGTTATTATGCTGCTGACGACCTAGCCCTACGCTTCGGGCATTTCAACCTTAAATTGGAAGGCGAGGTTTCGACGTAAGCATTTTTGGCGCCGTTGCCGGGGATTCCATAAAGTTTATACAGCTTTTAGGGTATGACCTGACTATCCTTTTTTGTTTGGATTTTCAATCTATGAACATTATCCATTTCTCCCTCTTCAGTTTCTAGTTGAATTCGCAGATGTTTCTCTTTTTTTACTGGGCGTGACTTGTGATCGAGTTGGAATTAGTAGTCGTGATGTGAGGTCTTGGGTTTGAGCAAGCATGACACAACCTCATAACACTTCTTGATGTCATGCTCTCGATTCCTTTAATCTTTTTGTAATTTATTTTCAAAAATTATATATTCCTTTTACTATTAAAAAAAGTTGTAGTAATCTAATAGTAACACACTAATATTTCACCAAAAAGAATAGAAAAACCTAAACTTTATGCGATTGAAAACGAAGGAAACAATGTTGGCTGTTAATAATTTAGCAACATGGTAGATAGTAAATAACCATACACTATAGACTATGGTGCATGCATCTTCTACTTTACGTCGTTTCATTGGGGAGTAATAGGAGTAATTACTTTGGTAGATAAACATTTTCTGTCTATATCAACGTTGTGTTTGGAACTTGAGGAAAGTCGGAGAAGAAAATGATATTGTGCACAATATTAGAATTTTGTATTTTCTCTCCCAATCAAACAATGGAAGAGAAAGATTTTTAATTTTCCTTACCTTTCTTAATTTTCTTTTCTTTTCCACAAGTTTCAAACAAACCCTAAGTTTTTGAGATAAAATTCTTTCCACCCCTAGTGAAAACCTTGGGTTTTCCACCACAGATTATGGGCCCCACAAGACATCTTTTGTTATAATCTGAACCGTCCATTTTGTAGGATCCGTAGAATAGTAGATCCATGCAAAAACTGAGATTTATCGGATGTCAATAGGTATATTAAAAATCTACTTTCAATTTAGGAAATGAATAGTCATGGATAGTTTAACTTCAAAATCTATGACTGTCCATTTTGCAAACAAAAATTCAATTTTTGATATATCTATCGATATCCAATCAAACTGATTTTTTTCATGGATATACTACTCTATATACTCTACAAGATGAATGGTTCAGATTAGAATAAAAAAAATCTTATGGAGCCCATAGGCAGTGGTGCAAACCATGGGGTTTCCACATATGGTGGAGAGAAAATACTCTCAGTTTTTTTGTTAGCATTTTGAAAACTTTGATGGGACGGTGTTATGAGATTAAATTCTACACGGAGGGACCCTGTAGAATGGTTTGTGCGGCAAACCAACGAATACTTGACACGTCACCTATTTGAAACTTAACCTCTTTCCTCGCTCGTTCTCTCTCTCTCTCTCTCTCTCTCTCTACTCGGACCCTATAGAACAAATACTTGATTGTGAGAGCTTAAAGACAAAATTAATTATGACCCTTTAGGATAAAATGGTCAAAAAAATAAAATCTTAATTTGCATCTGTTCAAACGGATTGAAAATTGGAGCACTTATTTTTTTTACTATATTTTTTAATATTTAAACAATCTCAAAAAATAAAGTGCTACAATTTTCAATCTGTTTGAACCGGTGCAAAATTTTATTTTTTTGATCATATTATTGTAAAGAGTCATAATTAATTTTTGTCTGTATGACTCTCATAATTAAGTATCTACTCTACAGCGTCCCAAATAAAGATCAGATACTTAATTATGAGAGCCTTAGAGACAAAAATTAATTATGATATTTTAGAATGAAATGGTTAGAAAATTAATATCCTCGTACCGGTTCAAACGGATTGAAAATTGAAACATTTTCAATCTGTTTGAATCGGTCCGAAAATTTTATTTTTCTAATCATTTTGGCGTGGGGGAAGAGACAATTTCAATTTTGAGTCGACGTTTTTTTTTTTAGTGGGCTTAGCTGCCACCTAAGCTAAGTGTGGCAAAAAATGATGTGCCTATAGCATTTCCGAAAACAGAAATGATAGAGGTACATATAAAAAATCTATACCATTGTGTACAGATCAGTTTTAGCCCTGTTTTGGGTCCAAAAAACATAATCCGATCCGTTCATTTTGTTTATAATATTTTATTTATCGTCCATGCAAAAAATCAGCTAAACCGGATACTGTCGGGTGTTTGTGATAAGTCCAACTTTGCTTCTGAATTCTAGTCTGAATTTTGGGTCAAAGTTAGATGCATCGTAAATGCCTCTACCGATATCCAGTTTAGCTTTTTTTTTTTTTTGCAGGGACCTTGAACTAAATATTTTAAACAAAATGAGCGGTTTGGATCATTTTTTTTTGAGATCTAAAATGAGCTCAAAACTGATTTGTACGCGATATATGGCTTAATTTCAAGAATATCCCCTTAACTATCACATTTTTAAGGGTAATTTGCACTTATACCCCATGTACTGTTACCGATTTGAAGATACACAATTATACTTCAAATTTAAGCTCTTACACCCCTGTACTTTGAAGTGAAAAAATGAAAATTTGCACTTACACCCCCTATATTTTTACCTATAAGGAGCGTAAGTGCTTAAATTTGTAGTACAAGAGATGTATTTTCAAATCGATGATAGTACAGGAGGTATAAGTACAAATACCCCTTTTTCTAACATAACCCCCTCAACTAATTAAAAAACCAACCAAAAACACCCTCTTAACTACCATTTCCAAACAACTTCACCCCTTCCGTCCAAATCTATTAACAATTGTTAACATTTTGGACAAAAAATGAATAAATTGGACCAATGTTATCAATTTCGTTCCGAACCAGCCGATACATACCGTTTTTGACAAAATCCGGTACCTTGAACCCCATATTCTGTTCCGCTCTCAATACTAGTGCTTACCGGAGAATACTGGCGATTTCGAAAAATTTCGACCGAGAAGCAGGTACCGTTGATTCCGTTCGATATGTTGCGCTGACTGACTTTTTTGTCTCTAACTTCAAAAATCACCACCGCTGGTGTCTTCCACGTCTCCGGCAACACTCTACCAAATGAGCAGAAACTATTGGTGGGAGAAGAAGATTGATCGGAGAGAAGAGAGAGTGAGGAATCGATCAAATCGAAAACCTAGAGAGAAACCCAAATCTATTCTCCATTGTTGATGAGAGAGAGAGGTAGGCGGAAAAAAAAAACAATGCAAAGAATGGAACTGGATGAGGTTGAGAAGAATCAAAAGATAATTTAAAAATGTCACATACTATGTGTTGGAAATTGGTAATTAAGTTGTACAGTACATGGGTATTTTTGAATGGACTATAGAAAATATTATCAAGTTTATGTTTTTGTTTATGGTATTTAGGATAAATTGGATGGTATCAGCAGTGCCGGCCTAAGGTTTTTGGATGTTTTTGGCCAAATGGTGAAATTGTGTCATACATAAATTTTCTAATTTAAAAATAATAAACAAAAATACTTATCTATATATCATTTTCTTTCATACTATTAAACATGGTAAATATTCCGGCTTTAACGGATTGTGCGGTTGCAATAATATTCAATGGACTAAGGTTTGAATCACAGTAGCCCCTAATTTGTGTGAAGAATTTTTTTTTGGCAAAAAGACACTTCAATTTGTGTGACAAGAGATTTTATTTTTATTTTTGCAAAAAAACACTTCAAAAAAGTATCTTACAGGGACTTGAATCCAGGCATCTTACGTGGAAAAACAAATATTTTACCACTAAACTACCAAATAAGTTTGTATTATAGTTGCACAAAGAAAATATATATATTTATTTAGGAAGGGGTGCCCTATTTTTGGCCCAAAATGTGGAGGCTCAAGGCGGCGGCCTCTTGGGGACCGGCCCTGGGTATCAAAAAATTATATATGTATAATTATTTATTAAGATAGTAGCGCTAAATTCAAAACGGTATCCGATATGTAACCGGTATTAGTATGTACCGTACCAATAAAAAAATCGATACGTTATCCGAAACCGTATTTAAAACCTTGAATTGGACGAAAAGTAAAATTTTAACCCCAAAAGCCCTTCACTCTCTCTCTTTCTCCAAAAATGGAGTTCCAAGACAAATAAACCAGACCCATGACAAGAATTTTAGAAACTGTAATTATTACATGTGAAATTTTTTTTTATTCCCAACTTATATAGTTTCGCCACTGCTAGATTTTTATTTTTATTTTTTATTATATACTAGTCATAAATCTTCTATTTTTTTTTTCAAGGAAGAAGACCCAAAAAAGTATTTCAAAATTAAATTCAATGGGCCAAAGTGAAATAATATAAATGATGATGTGTAATTAAGAAAAAAAAACTCCACATTCTAGCCCTAAAACTACTTAACTTAAAAAATTAAGGGAATTTAATTATAATGTTATTCTCCAAATTTATAATGTCACTCCCAAAAGGGAGTGATTATCAATTTGGAAAATTCATATAGGGATCTGGGGAGTGACATTATCTATACCCAAAATTAAGGTTAGTTTTTTTTTTCTTCATATTCTATGTGCAAAATGACAAACATCATTTACTACACTTTTTATTATGTTATTTTAATTTTTTATGGAGCCGATAACTATTAATATTGTAATGCATCTTTTTTTTAATTTTTTTAGTATACATTTCGCCACTGCTAGGATAAAATCCTGGTTCTGTCTCTGAACGAGTAGAGCTCTTTGGCCCAATCTAGGCAGACCCACCACGTCCCACATGTTCACGGCGGCGGCGGGGGGGGGGGGATGTGGTCGGGGATGATATATACTTCCTCCGTCCAGATTTAATAGTCCTTCGTTTAATTCTAACCGGATAAAAAATGAGTTATATCTTTTAATTAGTAATGAATTTTATATCCAATATGGATCTTGTTTGATAGATTTGATTAATTCTATAAGACAATGTTTTCAAAATTACATAAAAACATTATAAATTACAATTGCTGGAATTTTAATGTTGATTTTGGTTTGGAATGTGGAGGGGCCAAATAGCTTCTTGGGTTTGGGCTTAACTTATTGTTTGATTCCCAAAAGTGTGTTGATAATATTGGAATTTCCTAAAGATTTTGTTTTCTTTGGATCTTGATGGAGTGCTGAGTAGATTTGATTGTGAACATATATAGAGAGGGACAGAGGGAGAGGACAACGATCGATCAAATTTTTGTAAGTGCAAAACCTAATTTCAACAAAAGAAGGGGTATCTTAGTCTTTTCTCTCATTTCTGTCCAAAATTTTAACAGCATTGAAGGGAGGGGGTGAAGTTGATTGGAAATGATAGTTGAGGGGGTGATGTTGATTGATTTTTTAGTTGAGGGAGTGATGTTTATAAAACATGATAGTTGAAGGGGTGTTAATATCAGTCTATAGAGGTTGAGCAAATGAAATTGTACAATTTGCAATAAGGCCCCGTTCCGGAAAAGAATATAAGTACTTATTTTTTAAGAAAGTAATTTCAAATTTAAAAATTATGTACCTACGCAAATAATTTTTCTATCAATATGGATCTTGTTTGATAGATCTTATTGACATCTTTAATACGATGCAAAAAAAAATGAAAAATTATTTTTTATTTACATTATTTTTGAGTTCAAAAATGTGAAATAAATATTTATTTTTTAAGAATGTGTTCTGAAAGAGGCCTAATTAGTTTTCAAATGAAAAGACACATTAGCTGAAGTGTTACCTTTGTTGAGTATTTGGACAGCATGTCTGCCAGTGACATCGACTGTTGCACAAGCATAAGCCGAAACAAGCGTTTTCAACAAGAAGAATTATTGCGGACCAACTAATTCTTATCTCGTGAACATTTACTAGACTATAGGCAACACTTGCAAAGTAACAGAACAGCACCAGCTGATAGTTGCCAATACTATGATCAAGTGAAGGGTGACGCAACAAATCATATTTTTTTCCCTGTACATGACAAGATTATTCCCACACAAGTAAGCACTCATGAGTCTCAAGTATGCACTTAAAAAGGCTGGAATTTGTTCAAAAGTTCAACACTTCCTCAATCTCACACCATCTGACCAAGACGATTGCACAAACGACGAAACTCTACGGATGAACAAAAACCACTAAACCCGTCAAATATTAAATGGACATATCACACACAAGAAACTAACGAGAAAGAAACCCCTACATAAACCGAAAAACCAAGGTAAAAAGGACCATCCTTTCCAAGACTGAAACAGAGCGTTCAATTCCTTCAAAAGCTCATACGGCTCCTCTCTAGATGCTCCATATATTGAAAACAGGAAGCGCAACCCAAGCTTTGCAATCGCCTCTATCAGGGTATCCATAGAGCTAACCATAGAACAGACCCATCACAGAGCCTAGACAAGTTGTCAATTCGAGTGTGGAGCTTCCTAAGATGTTGGCACTATGTTTGAATTGCCGGAAAGGAAAAGCAAACACTTCAGATACTTGAGCAACAACTCCAAATATTAAAAGATCAGTCAAACGATAACTTGAAAGAAATGCAAGTCAAATACGATGCCGCGCCAAGAAACTTTTACATTAGAACTCGCGAGAAGAGTCAATACATTAGAACAGAAAGCTGGTAAGAAATTTCATAATCTTGCCCTTCAATGGAATGTACATATTAGTTTTAGCCGAACCAATAAGCAACAGACGCATACAAGAATGCATTTCTACTATTTCAACTTTTAGCCGAACGGCCCGAACGAATAAGCAACAAAAGCATACAAGAATGCATTTCTACTATTTCAACTTTACATCGTGTAACATCCAAAACCCATTTTTCCATTACAGGGTCTTAACAATGAACTAGAATTCAACAGTGTCATCTCATTAGAGACTTCCGGTAAAGTGGTACAAAATGAACATCTAATTTTGAACGGGACAAAGAAATTAACTAATTGCCACAGAATCTTAACGGTTTCACAGGCGAAATGTCATTGATAGATTACCACAGGGGGGAACTTGAACTTGTCCAAGATGAACGGTATTGCCTGCGGTCTATTGACCAAATCATGGTAAAGATCGTACTCTGCCTCGTAATCATGCAAGTGCAACTCAGCCTTTTGATTCGTATGGTAATGATGCTTAGCCGAGTCTGATTTCCCAAACCCAAAAATACTAACTTTGTCACAAATTCCCAAAGCAAGCATAACAGCTTGCATTCCCGAAGAGTAATGGAACAAAAGCCCGCCATGGGCAGATCCCCATTCTTCCACTGACTTCTTCCCCTCCTCCGTAAACCGCTTCATCGAATAATACTTGACGATCCTAGTGCACAACAAATCAAACCGCAAATCGGTAACCACCAGCGGGGACCTGTGGGACGAGTTACACAGGGCGTAATCGAAGAAGTGGATCGGTTGGCAAATGTACATGACAATAGGAACAGTTAGGCCATACGGATGGCAAAAACACCCCTCTCTTCGGGCACACATGTGCAGCATGTTGCTGTTGATGAACGAGATCGTTGTTTTCGAGCCCACGTGGAGCTCGAAGCCACTGGTCCTGGCGTTGTTCAACCGGATCACCGCTTCGTGGCTATCAATCAGTTCACCATGCTCCTTCTGCAACAGAATCCCACTATTCCCCACCACGGCGCAAGATGAATACTTCACACTCTCTCGATCAATCGGAACCCTACCGACATTGACCAAATCCGACATGATATCCGGCTGGAACCGCCTGTTCCGCCACCAACCGTGCAAAATCTTCCTCAACTCCAGCCATAGACGGTAAAACTGCGGGGACTGGACGTTTACCGGAATGCCCCTGAACGACCTAGCTCGAGCGTGGTGAATCCTGACCCTCCCGGAGGACAGATACGTCCTTTTCCGCCCCCGATCCGGTAAGTTCCCCTCCATCATCTCCTCGATCTCCTGCTTCCACTGCGCTTCCCCCAGATCAACCGCCGCGAGCTTCAGCAGCGTCTCGTTCATCGCCGCAGCGGGCTTGCGGGCCGCGACGACGTCGTTTGGGAGCCGAAACGAGTTAAACCCGCTGCGAGTCGCGACTCGGAAGCTCAGAACGAAGGCCGCCGCCACGACGAGCATCAACGTGCCGAATAGTGGCCTCACTCTCCGCTTCATCAGAGCCAAAGTGTACTAGTATTAGCTAACGGATAAAGCTACGCCGTTGCTGGAATTTGGGGAAGGTGGGTTTCGTGGGTACAAAGGATCGTTCTTCATTGGGTTTGATTTGGAATACAAACGAGCTGTCACTGTAAGTATTGTAGATATTTAATGGGCATTGGGTGTGGAATTGGAAAACCCTAGCTAGGTTGAGTGCAGGAGGGTGCAGATCTGGGAAGAGATGGGATTTGATGAATGAAACTACATCGTGAATAAATATGAGTCTCGGGTGTGGAGCCAGTGTGTGGTTGAAGCAAATACAGCTACGTCAGTGATTATGCCAATGGAGTATTTTATGTGGGGGAGGGGGAGAGTGAAGTGAAAGAGGTTGACTTACAGGAGAGAAGACGAGTCGAGTCGCCTTGGAAGAGAGATAGGAGAGAGTGTGTGTGGGGAACCTACTGCATAGTTAAGTCACCTTTTGGAATGAGAATTTAAACATGAATTTGAGTCCTGATACGGTCAATTCAAATACATTTTACTAGTGCACCGACCATATAAATAAAGGGAGTATGGATTTATTAGATCATGAAAATATGGATTGGACTGTTCATTTTTTCAAGTTTTTGGGCCCACGTTAGGCTCATTTTGATAATCGTAATCGTTCACATTTAGATCTTGTCTCGAAAATTGAAGATGTCAAAAATTACAGTAATCGGATACCTATTGATGTGATTTCAAAATGCATTTATTAAGAGATAGCAAATGGGTTTTGATTAGTATTGTAAACCCTTTTTTTTTTTCCCAAGATAAATGCTTTCCGCAACCATATCAACCTGCATTCAGTCAACTTGACTTCTCGTGTGGTCAATGTTCTCGACGAGTTTCAAAAAATGGACGATTTGAATCATTAAATTAAGCCTGTAAAAAGCTCGCAAATGAGTGATTTGCCTTTATATCCCTTCGACTTATCATGAAAGTTCAACTTAGTCCTTCCAGTTTCAATTTCACCCAAATAAACCTTCGATTTTCAAATTTGTTTCAATGTGATCCTTCCGTTGGCCTCCGTATGTAATTTGGACGGAAAAACACCATGTGCCCATCACGTGAGCCATCCCCAGGGGCATAATTGGCCATTCCCCTCCCTCCCCTAACCCTAATCCATTTCCCAGTTTATTTTTTCTCCTCTCCCGATACCCCCAAATCCCCCCACCCCCCTCCTTTCTCTCTCCTCCATCCTCCTCTTCCTCCTCCTCTCTCTCGTCCCCTCTCCTCCTCCGCCTCCTCCCCCGACGCCGCCACCATGACCGCCCTCCTCTCTCCCCCCCCCCCCCCCCTCGGCACTTTCTGTCCACCATCAACACCATTGACGACCGACTAATCTCTCCCTAGACGTATCACACTCCGGTGACCTCTCCCCCACACTCGCCCCTATCCATTTACCTTCCTAGATTGACGTTTGATTTCCAACAGCCCTCGCCGCACCTCATAGCCAATCGTCAAAGCTCCGTTTGCATCCGCCTACTATCATCGGACTCTCGTCGGCCATCGCCAGACCTCCGACGATCCTTTTACAGCTCGTCGGACCTCTGTTCACTCCGGCGACCCTCAAATTTGCTTCGGTTGGTGTTCAAATCTCCTGATCTACAAGACCCAGTGAGTTTCGACACTCACCAGTGGTTCAGTGTGATTTTGACCACCTCCAACCTTTGCCATTAGTTGCCAAAGGGATATCTTTCTTCTTGTTGCCAAAAAAATTTTGGACAACAGAACCGGATTGTATGTATGTGTATATATATATATATATATATATATATTTTATCAGAAGATTTTCTCTTTTTATCAGGGGATTTGGGTTTATCATAAAACTTATTTTTTGAAGATTGGGGTTTACTAGTTTTGTGTTTTTTAATATCTTTTTCAATCTTTTTCCTCCTTCTGGAGGGTGCAACAGGTGGTAGACCATATTGTTCACAAAAGTTTCTTAATTCATATTTAGCTATATATATATATATATAAGTACGTAGGGATGGCAATTTGAACCGAACCGATGGGTACCCGAACCGATAACCGAAATTATCCCCGAACCATAACCGAAATTTTCCCCGTGGGTACGGGTATGGTTGGCATACAGGATAACCGAACGGGTTTCGGTTCGGTTATGATTCAACCGATACCCGAACCGAACCGAACCCGAACTGAACCGAACTAGTAAATTACGACATTACCCCTACCTATATATATACACATACAGGAGGTACTGAGTTAGGGTTTTCAGTCCTATTTTCTTTTCTCATACAGCAGCTAGAGGGCGATCTCTCTCTCTCTCTCTCTCTCTCTCTCTCTCTCTCATCCTTGAATACGAGAAGAATCAGATCTTTCTCTGGTCTCTCTTTCACTCACACCTCATCTCTCTCTGTCGTCTCCAATTACTAGAAGAATCAGTCTGATCGTTCGATTTGAAGCTCGACAGTCCGATCATCTCTTGCCGTCTATCATCCTCGACCCTCTCGCCGTCACTCATCAAGCCATCGATCATCATCACTCCTTTTGCAGGCGATGGCGATCTCTTCAACCAACCTCTCCTCGACGAAAGTGAAACCCAAGATCTCACCCAGTTGCAGTGGTGCGGAAGCATCTTTCTTTCCATTGTTGTCTGCTTCTGTTTCTACTAATTAAGTATGTAGCATTTTTTGTAGCAAAGTTTTAGATTTTGGGTTTCTTATATCAGTTGAGAATGACGGATTTGTGACAAAAATCTTTTGATTTGTTCTAGATCATGGAAGTTTTATGTGTTGATTTGCTTTGGGGTTCTGTTTTTATTGATTCTAGAGTTCGAATTTGATCGAACCCTAGATCTGTGATCTTGTTGTCTGCAACTGCTAGTGTTTTTATTTCGGTTCGGTTCGGGGTGGGTACAAATTGGGTAAACAGACTTTTTCATCCAATTCGGTTACCCAATCGGTTCGGGGATTACCCGAATCCCGATTGGTTCGGTTATGGTTCCTTCTTCCTCTCCCCGTTCGGGTATCGGGGCGGATATGGGTAGGCATTCGATTTTGGGGATTGGGTACGGAAATTCCCATATCCGCCCCGAACGCCCCGAATGCCATCCCTAATAAGTAGTGATTGTTTTTGAAAAGCAAAAAATCAAACTAATTGTTTTTGAACCGGATTGTTTTTTATGTTGTTGTGGGTTATCAGTTGATTTGTGTAGTTAGTTTGTGTTTTTCAATTTGTGGCGGAGAACATGATTTTCAATTTATTCATGGGTTTGAGGTTTGATTTAGCAGGTGGGTTCTCCGATTTGTGGAGGGAGAGAGAGAGAGAGAGAGGAGGTGGATTTAGCAGGTGGGTTCCCCGATGCTGTTTTACATAAGCATTTGACAGTTTGAAATGAATTAATTAATGGTAAGCCTAGTGTGCAGAGCTCAACAGAGTCTACAAAGTGCCGAGCATTTGGCCCAGTTACAATCGACCCAGTTGATCAAATGAAGGAAGAGGATGGGTTGGAAACTCAATCTACTTAATCTGGAAAAGAAACAACTAATTGAGGTGGAGGTGGTGTTTTGGGTGGTGATGGTGGTACGGAGGAGGTGAGCTCCGGTTGGTGGTTATGGAGTTCTTGGTGGTGACCGGAGGAGGCCGAGGGTGGAGGTGCATCGCTGGGGAGGTGCTAATGGTGGGGTGGGTTGTTGGCTGGAGGGAGGAGGGGGGTTAGGGTTAGGGTAGGGGAGGGAGGGGAATGGGCAAATATACCCCTGGGGGATGCTCACGTGATGGGCACATGGCCATTTCCCGTCCAAATTAGTAACGGCATCCAACGGATGGATGACATTGGAACAAAATTGCAAATCGAAGGTTTAGTTGGGTGAAATTGAAACTGGAAGAACTAAGTTGAACTTTTCGGTTAAGTCGAAGGGATATAAAAGCAAATCACTCCTCGCAAATGGCCAAAACTGCACTGTCTAGTCTAGATAGCATCCAGCCCCGTAGATAAATAAGCCATCTTACGTGCCAAGCCAACTACTAAAAAAAAGGCACAAGGCTTACTGCAGTCGAAACATGTTTGGACGGTAGATGTGCGGTTGGAGTGTTTGCAACCGTCGAATGGTGTTTTTAACGGTTGAGATTAAAAAAAAAATTCCCGGGAAAAGTTAAAACTTTTCAAAAATCTAAACCATTAAGGGGGTGTTTGGGAACCTATTTTTTGGCTTTTCATTTTTAACATTTTGGCTTTTTGACTTTTTGGATTATGGTCAGAATGTATTTTGAATTTGTTAGAGTGTTTGGATATTATGTGCAGAATGTATTTTGCAATAAGAGTAGTGTTTGGGAGATATGTGATGAAAATGAATTATGACTTGATTTTTACCATGTTGCCCTTATCACATCTGTACATTTGTATGCAATTGATTGAGAAAAAAAACGTAAACCAAAAGGGGATGCAATCTGCCAGGCTCCTGTATTCACAAAAACACCGATCACGACAGTAAAATACAAATCCAGATACAAAAGGACCAATATCGATGCAATCAAAGGTAGGAAAAATTCAAAGACTAAAGGACCCATTTCCGACGAGGTTCGTCTGCTTCTCCCTTGTTCAGTTGTCCAACGAGGTTTGTACCTTCTTCAGTTGTCCGATGAGATTCAAATGAGGGTTTAGGAAATTATGGACAAAAGGAGAGGGCATGTCAGTCTTTTGAAGCTGTTGGTAAACGAAAATGGAAAAAGGAGAATGGAAAAAGCTCTTCTTCCCCCATTTTTCACTTCTCTTCTCCATTCTCAAAATCAGAGAACTCATTCTCATGGAATGGATTCTGCAAGTTTTAGCCAAACAGCCGAAACAAGAAAATGGAAAACAGAAAATGAGAAAATGGGCCATCCAAACACCCCCTGAATCTAAAGATGAACAGCTGTGATACAATGCTCTCTGTAGTCCAATGGCGAGGAAGCCGAGTCCAAAAAAACCCACTCTATCAACTTTAGTTCTCACACAACTACAGTAATTTTTATTAGGGAGAATTTTTCCCAGGTCCACTATATTACTTTCCAAACTCCATAAGTCCACTTCTAAATTCTATAACCCCTTAAGTCCACTAATCTATTAGTCAAGATATAATAACCCTGATTAGTCTAATATACCCTTGCTTTTTTAAAAACATCCTGCCCCGTTTTTTCAGCCATTTCAAAAAAACCCTAATCGAAAAATTCTTCCCCATTATAAAACCCCTCCCCCCCTCCCAGATTGAGAGAAAAACAAACGAACCAGAGAGAAAAAACCGAGACTCCATTCCTCGATCGCCTACCAATTTTCGTCAGCGTTCTTTGTCGTCGTCGTCAGTCGATCTCTGTCGTCCCTCAACAATGGCACTCATTCACCAACAGTCGCCCTAGTCGCCGTCACCGTCAAATCCTCGTCCCAGTTGTTCACCTTTGTTTCACATCCTCGTCGCTGTCAATCAATCTCCGATTTCGTTGTCGTTCTGCATCCTCGTCACCGTCAAAAACCCTTCGATTCATCCCCATGGCCGTCAATCTCCTCTGTTTGCTTCGGTCCATTTGGTATGTTTCTTAGAAAAACTAAAAGTGAACTTTAGGTATATATGGTTATAGATTGTTGTATTCAAATGGTTAAAGTGACCTCTCACTGGATTTGTAGTCCAATCCCATGTCTGTTCTTGCCTATCTGTTAGGGTTTTGTACGCTGTACTTTTGTTCAACTGCTGTTGGAAACATATATGGTTATATGAATTGTTAGTTGCTGTTAGGTAACATATATGGTGGTTATATACTCAGATCTGTTAGGCCGCTGCGCGGACCAATTCATATAATGTTATCTATGGTTATATATATATATATATATATATATATATGAGTCGATGATTATATAACCCTAGTTACATACAAATTGCAATATAATTAGGTCGGGTTCTATGGCCGAAATTACACCCCAAGTTCTGAAAAATATCGTTTTCGTTGCAGTTCGGGGTGCGACTTTAGGACCCCGGATGTAAACATATAACATTGTATTGTTATATGTTATTGTGTAACATTATATAACGTTATATATGCTCCTGTTGGCTGTTTATAAATGTCATTTTGTTTTGTGAAGATGTATGGTATTTTATCATTTTGTTTGGTGAATATATATGATTATATATTCAGGTCTATAAACCGTTGCGCGGACCTGTTCAATAACGTAAATTTAGTAGTTTATTAGTTTTCGTGTATAAATATATGTTATTTTTATTTGTAGATATACCCATATTATAAACTACTTTAATATGATTATATGTTTATATATTCAGGTCTATCAGGCCGCAGCGCGGACCAATTCAATAACGTAAATTTAGTAATTTTATTAGTTTTTATGTACAAATTTATGAGTTTTATTTGTACATATAACCATATTTTAAGAAAATATGGCATGTTCTCTGTATATGAGACACATATGGTTATGTATCTAATTATGTACCCTATATCATGCCATCATTCATAATATATATGGTTATATGTGATTTTATGTTATAATGTATCATGAGATATATACGAATTCTTGAATCCTTTTTTTAAGATATAAAGCTATATGTTTCCATTTGTTTAACTTTTTTCTTAGATGTGCAGAAATGACAAATCCACAAGAACTAGGAGTATGATTTTATGAGGTGCCTAATCCAATTTATTGCAAATTGGAGTATCACCACAATGACACCGTGATAATGGAGTTTAGAATGAACTCCAACCTCAGAAGAGCCCTCCACATCAAATCCTTCTACCAAAGGTAACTCATGAAGTTGAAGAGCCATATTAGGGTCGTTGATCCTGACAAGACAGCCAAGAACATTAGATTTAGAATTTTAATTTGGTTAAAGTTTTTTGGTGTAATTTCTTTCTCTTGTTTTCATATTGCTATTCAAAAGACTGAATCCGATATGTAAATCTATTGATCAAATTTATAACTATGTAGTTGAACAATAGCAGACTCTGAATTCATTTTTTATTTATTTTGAACACTAGATGTTTTGATTGGCAGATGTAATTATTTCAATGATTGATACTTGTTAAAACTTGAACATAAATATGCATAAACATATAACCGTAATCATATATATAACCATAGATAACCTTATATGAATTGGTCTGCGCAGCGACTTAACAAATCTAAACATATAATGTAAAATGTAAATATCTCACGTAAAATGTAATTATCTCATGTTAAATGTGAACTGATGTATATAATGCTATATATGTACAATAACGTTATATACAGTGTATCAGAAAAGAAGAATCTTCTGCCGCTCTATTCCAACGTAACTGTCGGGATTTCAAAAGTAGAACGGATAATGGGGGTTAATGGGCTAAAAGTATGGGATTTGAATGAAAATGGTAATTTTGTCGGGCACTATTTTCCTTTTTAAATACAGTGGACTTTATGCCTTATCAAATACATATTAGTGGACCTAATGGGTTAGAAACTTGATCAGTGGACCTAATGGGTTAGAAACTTGCTATAGGGGATCCTAGGCCAATTTTTTATTTTTATTAATGCTGCGAGTATTGTTATGAAAGTGACATACAGTGATGGATAACCAACCATAGAAGAAAATTAAATTTCCTCCTCTCAGGAATGCATCCAATAGTGAAGCACTAGAATGGTTACGAAAGCGATGTATCACACTTTTAATGCATTCTATATCATTTTGTCTATAGTATAAAGTATGAGAATTAATTTTGCCACTCCCTTTTTTGTTAATGTTACTTTCCTTTTTTTACAAAACAAATCATTTAATCAAGACACAAAAGGGAGTGACACTAACAAAAAGGAGAGTGGAAAAATCACTCCCCTAAAAGTATAATGCCTTAGCTTCATTCCTATATAAAATGGAGAAAACAGAAAGAAAAAAAAAGAGAAGTACCCGAAAAAGAGGTTATGAGAATATGATTGGGTCTGGAAGATCGATTCTAAAAACTAGTAACTAATAATAGTTTTTAAAGAACTAATATTATACTATATTGTGTTCATTTTTATCTTTACTTTTGTGCCAAATTTCTTTAATTATTGTCTAAATTTTATAACAAGTATGATATTGTACATCCCAACTATAAATAATATGTACCATAAATCAAGTTGATATATTCAATAATATTGGTAAGAGTATGATTCAAATTAATCAATACTCAATGGGATTTATGATGTGTTAATTTAATCGAGTCAAATATATATTTTGTTAATTCTTGCTAGTGTACGAACAATTATTTTGTCTCTTTGCATAATTTATACATACAGATTGAATAATTTGAATTGTTAAAATAAATTCTGATACTCACGCTATTAAAGTAATGTGTTTGACAGGTAAGGATTTCAATACATTTTTTTGAGCAGCATGATTGCAATACATAAAAATATATTGACATAATATAATATTTTTGAAAAAGGTTTAAAGTAAAAAAAAACTTTGGGAAAACATAAACTCCTAGTAATTTTGAAATAGGAATGACATTCAGTTGAGTTGAAGCTTTCGTGGTCTCTTCTAGAACCACAAACAAAACACACAAACACACGGGCTCACACACACAAGCACTACACTAGGGTGTTAGTCTCACATATTTATGTGAGTGTTTGTGTACTAGTTTTTGCATTTTTATTTGTAATTTTACTACAACCACAAACACTTACACATATATTCTCCCACATTAAGTGTGGAGCGGAGCACTTATTTCCCTCAAAAGAAACCAACATCCTTATCCTGCAATGATGCTAACTCTATAAACCCATTAGATAATTGAACAAAAGAAATCAACGAGAACGAAAAATTAAAAATAATATATTTTATGAAATAATGACCTATCTCGTGAAACAAAAAATTAAAAAATAAGTAACTTACCAGAATGGGGTCTTTGTGGATTTCGCCTATACAGTTGACATCATAGTGGGATAAGATGATGGTTGTTCTGTCGAGTCGTGGGCCTCGTGACCTACAGATATCTGATGAGAAACTTGAACCGCCTTCTTCGCACAAGAAGCCGGTCAATTCAGTGCTTTGAATATCACCAGGGAAGGAAGTATATCTTCACTCTACCTCTCCTCCAACTGTCTTGCAAATTCTAGCATATATCCATGTTTTTCTAGCTTCAAATATAGTAACCTTTTCGATGAACAACTATTGCCCGAACTAGTCAGTTGGGTAAGAAGCCGGTAGAACAGCTGGAAAGCTGACTCGTGAATTTTGAGACCATACTCCAGGAAAAATTTTCCTCCCTGGAAACATTGGGGCTAGATCGATTTCGTGTTCTGCTTTTAGTTTTACAGAAAGACCCCTTGGACTACATGCTTTGAGTGCTCATGGCCTTTTAGCTTTACCACAAGAACCCTCCAAGTCCTTGGATCTCATTGGCACAAGGTGCCCATTGCCCTTCAGTGCGATGAAACTATATAACCTCTACCAAACCAGCAAGCTAACCAGGAAGAGATGAGAAAAAATCATGCGCCCATGCTGTGGTAGACAAAAATCGCAGCCCCCGTGCACCAAGAGGCATCTTTGATTTTATGCCTTCCAGCTCCTCCAGAGTAGTTCTTTAGTAAACCATGTTAGAGAACAAGATATGGACAAGACTACTACCAGCATTTACATTCTTCTACTGTACCCTACGAACATTTACATTTCATACATACACACACAGATCCTTACCGACCCTATGTTGATGAAACACCATCACAAAAGTCATCAACATTCTTATCTAAAACATCCTAAAACAAGCCCCAACTTCTTAATCCATTCATGTTAGAGAAAGCAAAAGAACCGACAAAACATTTATATACAACCTTTCCTTTGGTCTTTTCCTCCCTTTATGACACCCCTTCATATCTCGTCAGCCTCTGGCTCCACGTCTTCAAACACCACGTCCTGCTCTGTGTACCTCACTGCCACCAAAAACCTAATACTCACCTGTGACGGGTAAAGAAGGGGAGAGAATAGCCTTAACTTGATGCGTCTCCTTCCAACATAACTTGAACCAAATAGCTACAAAGTCATAATACCTGCTTTGGATCATAAACAGCATACTCATTGTACTCGAGAGGGCTATCTTCGTGCGCTGATGGGACCAACCTACCACGCGGGACTTTGATGTCATCTCTCCAAACAAAGTGCTCCGATTCATCCGTTTTCTTGCGCCCCAATCCCTTCACACCTGCCGCCTTCTCTTCCAGAGTCTTCGCTTCCTGCTCAAATGACCCACAGATACATTAGAAACTTATTAACACCACAAACTACACAGAAATATCGTTCCTCGTCGAAATGTACTTGGAACTAAAAATCTCCCCAATTTATCCCATTTGCAAATACTTCTATAGTTGTTTCCAGGATTGTCAAGGAAAGTTACAACCTTCTCATTTGACTTTCTTTTGTGGGTCGTCCCAAAATGTAGACGATCAAGGATATGGGACGGGGAGTATTGAACAGGCATACCATACCTCTGCTTCAGGTGTTCGATTGAACTCTGTGACCCGCTCACCCAGAGAGGCAATAGCCAAAACCAAGAAACCCTCTGGCCTCTCCACTGAAGTAAACCCGTACCTAGCAGCTTCTGCAGCTGCATCCGAACAAACTATAGCCTTCCCAAACTGTAAGCAGAAACCCCAAAATATGACAAGACGGAAAAAATATGTTCAAGTTAGGCTGTTTTGTTTCCTTTGGATCATATATGGAAGAATTTGAAGAGAGAAGATAAAGAACTGCGTTTGAGAACATATATGGTTTCCCACTTTTGCCTTCCATTTTCCTTCCCTCCAACACATCCAAGATCCAAACTCAGCCTAAAAGTGACTTAAAAATACCAATTGCTACATGAATACCATGTATCCTGGGACAGGAAGCCAACATAGTGCTGGCAAGAGTCCCTTGTGCAAGTGCCTTAACATATTTGAGCTCCGAGTACCTGATATGAAGTATCTTATCAGACAAATAACAATATCCAAAAAACTGCACTCAATTCCCACAGACCGACAGAAAGCTAAATACCTAAAGAAGAGTTCCTTACCACACCACAAGAGGACTTTGTTGGGCTGCTTCTTTATTTCTTCAAAGGAAGGGCAAGCACTCGACTCAACAGCGAGTATGTTCTCGACTGATACTCGGTAGCTCTGGCACAGTAAAACGCAAAAAAAGAAATAAGTATGCTTGGATCATTAGTTGATAGCAAAGTGAAAAAAGGCCCATAGAAGCACTAGTTATTACTATGTCTCCGAGTTTGACAGGTTCGTAGGTTCTCTCAAGATAATCCACAATCATCTTATAGTCCTCCGATTGCTTATCAACAGGAGAAATCAAACTACCCAACTTCTGATATCTGTCGAACAAAGGATCATCGAGCGTGGGACCGCTCATGTCCCCTATGAGATGAGAAGCCACATTCATGTCTCTGACACTCTCAAACACGGCTGCAGCCTACATCACAATATACAAACTCTCAGGTGACCGCAGGTATGATTATTGTAAAAGCTGTTGTACTTTAATGTATCAACATCCCGTCTATCATACATGTTCCGCGAGGTCTTCATAGTCGTGAAAGATGAAAGGCCTGGTAGATTGAAGGAGAGTGAACCATTTCATACTGAAATCCGACCATACAGCCGTCGCCTTTCGTCCCATCTCTTTCATTGTTCTAACTGTTTCTACAAATTGCAGCAGAAACACCTCACCTGACCATAGGTAGTGTCATTATCTAAGTCAAACTCTAGCGCAGAGAGAGAGAGAGAGAGAGAGAGAGAGAGTGAGAGTTACATCTCTTCAAATGGACATCAGTAAGCATCGCCAATGGGAGGTCTGGGGTGTCTAACGCCATTTCCATCATTGCATACCTGTGACCAATACAAGGGAATAATAAAAAACAGAAAGAACAGCAAGATCGTTAGGTGGCCAAATAACTTGGGAATGTTTGGAGAAGACACCTGTAGGTGTCCTGACTGTACAACACCTTCATCAAACTCGTTACATATGGATCTAGTTTACAGTGCACCGCGGCAGGCCCCACCTGCCGAAAACTAAGTCCTCCATGCCTAACATCAACTCCATCATCCTATACAATAGCGAAGAAATTATTTCCGATAAGCTAACTCAGAGAGAGAGAGAGAGAGAGAGCGCGGGGGGTGTGTTGGGGGCGCGCATGCGAGAGGAAAAGAATACCATGTCAACTGGGTAAAATTTGCACCGCTTCTTCTGAAACAACTTCTCTCTTTCCCAAGGGTCGAATTTGTTTCCAGTGAGCTCCTCAAACAGCTTAACAAACTCCTTGACACAACCGTCCACATCATCTTCCTTTTCTTCGAGCCTTTCTTGTGCTCTTTTGACGTCATCACCAGCTCTCCCTTTCTTGTAGTACAGATGCAATCCCTCGTCCGGCACCTGAATCAGTTGCATCACACAAAAGCTGCACCAAACACATTAAATAGTGTGATTAACTCCTTGGACAACCAAGAACCCAAGCCAACATCGAAAGGGCTATATAGTGAAGTACTCATTCACTTCTCGTCCTAGATCGCAAAGAGAAAATGCGCAGTTGTACAATATCCCATCTTTCTCAAAAATTTGCCCTCCTTCCTCTTGTAACTTAGAATCCTTGTGGACTCCTCTCTTCCCATATACTTTGAGCTGCACATACACTGGCAATTATGCAAGACGAGAAAAGGAATACAGTATCAATTAAACAAACTGTTTGATGCAAATAGGAAAGACAGAATGTAAAGGCTACCTCGGATTCGAGGGTATCTTCCTTGTCCCCTAAAAGTGCTCTTGCTTCCACCACAAGGTCTCTAGAGATATCATAATCCTCCAGAGACTGAGGCTCTCCCTTCTCTATGCTATCAATTAACCAAGCTTCGCTTACTATGGGTATGCCCCTCTCCCTGTCCAACATAAAGCCAATAGGTCGAACAAAGCCACAAATTGTTGCCAATTCTTTAGAAGAAGACTTAATAAGTTATAGACAGACAAGCAAACTTGGGAGGAATATACAAAATTACGCACACTACTTGTGTGTTTTTTTTCCTCAAGAGAAACAGGATTGAAGCCATTTTTTGAGGGTGATATGCCAGTATAATAGCATAATACATTAAACTTATTTCTTTGGCATTCATATCATTTCCCTTTGCTGTGGTGTCTAAATCATTTATACAAACAATTGATGGTTTAGAGTTTAAAGGACTTACAATGCATCTGCAATTTTGATCGAGCCACCACGTTCACCTTCAGCGGGGGTTGTTACCAGACAAGTTACACCTGCAAAGTCAAGTCCAAAAGTCAGTTTAAAAATGTATGCTCATTCGAAACAACAAAAACTTCTCGGAGATTCAGGAATTACCACTAACTGAATTTGAAACTTTCCATCCACGTTTTTCAATCTCAAACTTCCAGTATTGCTGCAAAGAAATGTGTAAACCACGATAAACTATGAAAACTTGCATCACATTTCCTCATGGCCAGACAATGGAAACGTTATGTTGACGTGTATAAGAAATACGATTATATACATGTGTTCGAGAAAGACGGCCCGATAAAG
Organism: Rhododendron molle; assembly: GCA_025413875.1. Classification (NCBI taxonomy): domain Eukaryota; kingdom Viridiplantae; phylum Streptophyta; class Magnoliopsida; order Ericales; family Ericaceae; genus Rhododendron; species Rhododendron molle. The sequence goes on from CM046400.1 coordinate 15,683,854, forward strand.
CAATTGCCATCCCAGTAAAAAGTTTGTCTGTGGTTCCCGTTCTCCTCTTCCGTTGCCTTCTCTTCCGGTTGCGATCCTCTATGAACTACATCAAAGGATAAAGATGACAGTGTGTTTAGAATGCAAAACCACCATCATTATTACAATCGATTATTGCAAAATGTGAACGCAAATAAGGATTGAGGCTTACATCAGAAACAGCCTTATTTTGAATCGATTCGGGAATTTCGATTGGTTCTTCTCTCCTCGGCGGGTCCTTGGTGCTGAAGGTGCAAGTTGACCATTCGCTATAATCTCCTCTACAGGCATATTTGGTACCATTCCACTCCAAACGGCCGCCACAAATCGGACATTTGTCTAGTGCCCCATGAAATAACATGTCAAGGCTGTTCATACATAACATTTAGTTCGTTTCAACGTATAGTCATTCATTTATATGGAAAACGTTGTGGCTAATAGGCCCCAAAGTATTTTACATTTATATGTAATGCATCTTGGATTATGAGGAAACTCTTTAGACTTGGGAGAGTTGAGTTAGCCCCTTATCGAATACAAAATTGGCAATGGAAACTCCAATTTTCTTTGGGTTGAGAATTGGTCCCCCCTGGGTCACCATACAAGAGGTTTGGGATGATATAGTCTATAACCTGGGGAGATCCTCATTTGCCAAGGTATCTTCTGTAATTCATTATGGGCAATGGAGGTGGCCTAGGATAACGAATAGAATCGCCCAACAAATCATTGCCCAAAGCCCTTCAAGCCTGCAACCTTGAGATTGACAAGGAAGACTGTGTGGTGGATGCCTCATGCTAGTGTAAATACACTGTTAAGTCTGCACCGGATGCCATTAGGCATAAGTACCCCGAGAAGGAATATATTATATTCAGTTATATGGACCAGTAGGGAGGTGCCAAGATGGTCTTTTATTCTATGGCTGCGTGTTCAACAGAGACTTGAGTACGAAGGATAGACATGCTGGCGGGTTTGGATGTTCAGGAAACATGTCTTATGCAATGGGGATAATAAGAATCATGGGCAATTTACCTCTAGGTCCAGAAAATAGAAAGTAATTCCCACCAAGTCTCCTCTAATTAACGAAACACTAAAACCCTATGAAAGTGCCTAAAACCCCAAATATTGAAAGTGCCTAACCCCTAGGGCACCCTATGAAAGTGCCTAAACCTCAGAGTACCCTATAAAAGTGCCTAAAACTCTAGGGTACCCAATAAAAGTGCCTAAATCGCTAAAACCCTATAATAGGAAAGTGCACCCTAAAACTCCTATGAAAGTGCCTAAACCTAAGCCCTAGGGCTCTATGAAAGCACCTAAACCTAAACTTTAGGGTACCTTAAACCCTAGGGTATCCTAAAATATAAAATCTTAAAGTACCCTAAAACCCTAGGGTACCCTAAAACCCTAAAATCCTAGGGTACCCTAAGATTTTAGGGTACCCAAGGGTACTAGGGTACCCATTAGGGTACCCTAAAACCCTAGCATACCCTAAAACCCTAGGGTGACACTTCTATTAATGATAAATGTATTTTTGTAAAAGTGGACTTAGTGGTAATTAAGTACTTCATCTCTCCTTAATGGGAATTAAGTGTCACTTTTCTGTACTTAGAGGTAATTAACTCAAGAATCATCACCATCTGTTTTTTTTTGTTGAACCTACTCTCTTCGTGTTTGGAACCAGTCGACTGATAAAAATTTGGCTAGGAATGTTCGTAGTGGTTTGGATGACGTAGTGGCTAGGAATGTTCATAGTGATTTGTTTTTGTCTCTACTCTCTTTGGCAACTGCTGTATACTGCTTATGGTGTGAAAGGAATCAAAGGGTGTTCCAAAACAAAGCAAGCTCTGTAGAGATGGTGATAGGCAACATTGTCAATGCCATCAGAGAAGAAGTGCGTCCATTGTGAAATGTGAAGTCTTCTCTCATGAATAAAGAGCTGTGTGTGGCCTATGGGGGACTGTCTGAGCAGATTATGTAGCCATCATAGGTGCTTAGTTAACTATGTTCAATGCTTCCAGTTTAGGCTAGTATGTTCTGGCCTTCTGCTGTTGTTCTGCTAGTGACTAGGTTGTTTTTTCCCTATGCTAGTTTTTCTTGTTTTGTTGGCTGTTATCTGGGGATGCCCCTGTGCCTTCATATTTCTTGGTTAGGCCTTTCAATGAAATGTGCATTTATCAACACCACAAACAAAAAGTATTTGACACCAGCACGCTTAGAAAGCAACACACACACACACACACACCCCGCCTCCACAGAGCACGTACACTGTTGAGCAAAGTTACATGCATTTATCTATTAGAACGTGTGACATTTTTAACCACAACAGAATATTTTATTCCTTTTAACACTGTTTCGGTACATCACATAATATACATAACTTTCCCCAACAATATGTAGCAAACTCACCATCTAAGGATGACATCCTCATTGGTTCCGGACGAATTCTGCTCATTGATTTCAAGAATTATGCGCATTTCCTCAACTGAGAGGTCCTCTCTCATGACTTTGCAGAACCTATCAAACTCTGCACCCACATTGCCTGTTTCATAATCATTCTGAGGCTTCATCTTCTTGGGCGACCCCTCTCCCTCGGGGGACTTGCCACCCACCTTCTGCTTCCTCGTCACCATTCTCTCTTCATTGCCGGTTGAGTGAGTACGAGATCTTGTTTCATGAACCTATGCATCGTCACATAATGTTGACATCAAAAGTAAGTATGGCTCTTCTTGCACCTTTCTTTTTGAAGATCACACAAAACATGTCAAAATATATCAAAATTATATGCTGCATTAAATTTTTTAAATATAATAATTTGCTCACTAGGTTGAGCTTTCTATACTAAATCTAGACCACTTTTTGCTAGTCATTGTGCCTTTTCCGACCGATTTCACATCATTAAGTACGTATTCATGTCACATTATTTATTGAGAAAATGGCTAAGTATGCAAATGTAGACAAAGTCTGTGAGATGCGATCATGCATGTCCTCGAAGGGCTGTTTATTGCGAGAACAGTAAACGGCACGTCTTCCCTCTTACTCCATTAGCCAGTGCAGCTCAATAAGATAGAGAAAATATTACGGAGAAATGACTCTTGGCTTTAACACCCCAAAAATTGTCCTCATCACTTTGAAAAGTACCAGTACATCAACAATGAAATGGCTATTTCACATATTTGTACAATAAAGACAAACACATGGGTACAATGGCGCGTGACCCCAAGAAACCAGTAGATGCCAAGAAAATCTGCAGTTTGTGGTGGGGCAGTGACATTAACACCCCACCCTATGGAAGATTATTCAATGCCGCTAAGTTTGGCGAGAGGGTTGTTTCTAATTTGGGCAGATCTTTAAGGGCAAAGTTGCTTCAATAATTGACCATGGGGTTTGGTGTTGGCCAAGATTAAGGAATCAGTTTACCAAACCATCATTTCCCATACTCCTCCAAGCTTGAGACCCAATCCTGATACGGATGATTCTGTTTTTTGGCAGCCTCATTCGAGTGGTATTATCACATGGCTCGATCAGCTTGGAACACCATCAGGAAGAGGTACCCAATCCAGCCCTGGTATATGATCATTTGGGGTGGAAGCAATGTCCGCAGATGGTCTTTTATTTTGTGGCTGGCTGTTTTTCAAAGGCTTAGCACTAAAGATGGATTACAAAGCTGGGGTATGCAGATTGATGGAGCTTGTTGCCCCTGTAATTTGGAGGTTGAAACACACCAGCAACTTATTTTTTGCTTGTTCCTATTCAACAACTGTGCGGCAGCATTTAATGAGTAGAAATATGGTGCAACCGGATGCCTAATACACAGGAGAATGTGCACGTGAATTTCCGAATTTCTGGTTTGTGGAAAGAAAGGAACTCCCGAATTTCTGGGGGTTCAGCAAAGGGGCATGATCAGTTGGCCGCAGGTGTTGTAGCCGGAATCAGAGATTTTCTCAGCTCAAGGAGAAACGTGAAGCACTCCCTCAAGAATAAAGCCCTTAATTGTTAGTCGGACCGAATCGGATAGGCCCCCGGCAACAATTAATCATCCCTGATTAATTCCTTGTTTTATAACACTGCCACTACCATATGTTTACCTTCATCTTGATTCTAGAACTGATCAGACAACACTAGCTATAAGATAACACGAACTGCGAGCACTCTTAATTAAGCCAGAGAACTTCTTCCCCATCTGGAGCTAAAATGACAACTTAATTTCATCCTTCGTATCATTCCATGAATCATCATAATTTTTTCTCTGTAGTATAAATTTTCCTTCTATCTTGAAACTAATCACTGGTCTTTTATTGAAATGAAGTTCTTACCATTTGCAAGAAAATTAACAAAGTAAGTTGGAAAAACACCATGCTTAGGGGCATATATATATATACACACAGATACACACATACATATGTATAGAGATAGAATCTACAAAGAAAAAGACAGAAATCGTAAACCAAGAAGAAACCAAAGAAAACAAACCTTCATCGTTTGGCTTAGCTCTGAACTCGAAAGAAGAAAACCTCAAAGACTACTACTACTACTACAAACCCAAGTACCACATGAAGAAATACCAAAGCTGTTTTTAGCAGAACTGAAACATGAGGCGGTAAAAAGTAGTACGACTCCACTCGAGCGGCCACGCGTACTTGCAAAGAACATGGCCAAGGACTCTGTCTTCCTCAATTCACAACATGTGTTTCCGAGGCTTCGGTGGCACGCCACGTGTCCTACTGGGTTTTATTCTTCTGCCTAGGAAGCTGCCAAGTGGCATTTTTCTATGTGCGATATACATTTAAGCCTACCCACCACCGCTCAACATTCACCTTTTCTCTGTTTTCAATCTCACCATCCCAAAAGTGTTTTGAACACTCTTTCCTAGAATAATTTTTTTAAAATCCGAATCATTGATTACCGAGATGGACGGTGAGATGTTGAGCGGTGAACGTTGAACGATGGGGTAGTCTTGCTCAAGACACTTGTTTGTGAATGTGTGTGTTACGAGATTATATAGTGTAGAACTCGGCTTAAATGAGAGTTGTTAATCGTCCCCCCATGACACCGGGCCTGTCCGTTTTCTGTTTTACCCCATCCACCTTCTCTCTCTCACCACTTTCTCTCTCTTATTTTATTTTATTTTTATAAAATTTTAAATGCTAATAACTTTTTGTTCACATATTTTTTTAAAATAAATTTTATATTTTTGAAATCTACTCAACGAAACCTATTAAACGAGCCTAATATTGATGGTGAAATAATGTAAAACGGAAAAATTATATTTTTTAATAGTTTAAACTGTCTAAATAGGTTGAAAAATTAAGTGTTCCAAATTTTAATTCGTTTGAACCAGTGGAAAGATTTTAGTTTTTTGATTATTTTATCCTAAATGGTCATAATTAAATTTTGACTATAGGACTCTCGTTGATTAACCCTAAGAAAGTCGTAGAATCAAATAAGGGTTAATCAACGAGAGCCCTATAGGCAAAATTTAATTATGACCATTTAGGATAAAATAATCAGAAAATCTTTCCACCGGTTCAAACGGATTGAAATTTAAAACACTTAATTTTTTTAACCATATAAACTGTCTAAAGAGGTTGAAATCACATATTTTTTTAAATAAATTTCATACATTTGAAATCAACCCAACAAAATCTATCAAACAAGTCTAATATCGAATATGAAATAATGTGTTTAAATTAAATAATTTTTTTTGAGCCCAATATATTATTTCTTTGTTTTTATATTTTTGTCCTTCATTTTTTTACACTTCTATATTTGAGTTTTCAAGTAAATTATGTATGTTGAATTCACTTAAATTTACTTTATATTTCTTTGAACAGTCAATAATGCAAACTGAAATCAAACTTCATTTAATTATAATTAAATATATAGAACCAATACATGATCATAAATAAATACACAAATTTAGTCAATATTTCCGCCAAATTGTGGTTGTCGTCCCGGCGGATCTATCTGCATTACTTCGTACCACAATTGGAGGCGTGTTTTATAAGGATGAGCCCATCCGTGTGCTTCATTTGATGCATTTGGCCTCCACCATATGATGATAGGTGGTACAGATGTAGACACCCCAATTCGGACCTCGAAGAGTCTTTGTCTGCCCCGATGATGAAATAGAGGAAACGGTACCTTTTGCGAGCTTGAACAAGGAACTCCCTAAGCCCACACGAACCCAAAAACCCAGGAGAACCTAAAAGGCCCAAATAAAGCCCAGACGAAGCCCAAAAGACTCTGGGCCGAGGAAGGAGGTACCGTGCGGAGTGGCCATGGAGCGCACGGCACCTTGAGACCCAAGGGACCGTGCGCAGCAAACCTTCACCGCACGGCACCTTGAGCAAAAAGGCTGACTGGCTCAGAAAGTTGTCGGCCACGCCAGTTTGAGCCATACCGATGATCGCTCAATTAAATGCACTTCGCCCGCCTAAAATACCTCCACCATTTGAAATTCAAAATCCTTGGCCTTTGCCTATAAATTGACCCCTCCACTCAAGGAGAAAGGGCCCTTCTTTTGAGTCCCTCTCTTGCCTTTCTCTTGGCTCTCTCTTTACTCTCTCTCTCTCTAAGTTCTCACACCCACTTTCTTACTTCCACTTCCATTTTCAAGCCTTAAAGAATGTCATTCCCAAAAGACCTCCTTTAAGGGCTTTCACTCACTCCCCTCTCATCATTGAAGTTGATCTTTCATTAATTTCAAAGTCTCATCACCCAAAATACCTAACCTTCACTCACACCCATACTCCTTTTGTCTCATTCAACCTCCTCCATCTACATCCGTGACGATCCATCCACGTCCTCACGTCAACGGTCCTTGATCAAGCTCGAAACTAAAGGTACAAACTAGTTTCCTCGGACTAGACTCCGTTCTGGTCCTGAGGGGACTTTTCTGTCAGTAGGTCTAAACCCTTTTGGTTAGGCCCTGACCAAAAACCCATTTTTCAGAAAATAAAACCAGCACTGTGCTGAGGTTGGGTAACCGCGCGGTCTGTTGATCAGACGCGCGGCACCTTGACCCTCAGCGCACGGCATGGTACATACTAATGCTATTGTGAGTAGGCTGCCTGGATCCGAGTTTTCCTCTGTTGTGGTTCTCTGTACCTGCTGTTTACTGTTTCTGTTGCTCTTAAAATAAGACCATATCTACAAGCCATGTTCCAGCTCTTTTAAAAGCTTTTCAAGATCATCCCAAATGATCAAACGTGTTAAAAACCACTTTAAAACCATATTTTGAAAAAAACAATGACATTTTTGGGATGATCTGACTGCCGTGAGGCTTTTGGTGAGTTTTCCAAAAGGTAGACAGAGAAAGCAGTGAGCTAGAGAATGTTTTGAAAGTGTGCAACGATCGGCGACGAAGCGGTACCACGCCGCGGCGTGTTGAGGTGTCGCCTTGCGGTATCTCAAAGTGTCGTGAATGCTTGTCGAGGTCCGCATACCGCTCGTTGTTTGTTTGTTTCTATTCACATCATTTTATCACTATTGTACAGACAGCACCATCTGCACGTCAATGTGATATATTTCCCATGCCCCTTCCCCGTTATGTGCTTTATTAAAAGAGTTTGATATTCCAAATGATATTGAAGATTCTCCCTTTTGAAAACATCAAGTAGAGACCGGTTTTTACTGGGCGAGCGGGGTGCTTTTCAACAAAAACCTTCCCCATTCGTAATGTGGCTCCCGAACCCAACATCTCAACGTTTTCGCTAGACCAAAAGCCTTTTTTTTCAAACGACTCCTTGGTTCCTCGGGTGATCCATCTCAAAACCCGGGTGGCGACTCTTTGAGTTAGCGCTTTCGGGGCGCGGGAGCCCACAGTGGCGACTCTGCTGGGGAATCTGTGATCAAGAGGGCCAAACTTGAAAGGTGTTTTCTAAAAAGGGGATTTTCAAACATTTTTCGGAAGATTGAGCTCTTTTATCTGTACACTTTGCACCGCTGTGGGCTCCCGCGCCCGGAAAAAGGAGCGCTAACTCGAAGAGTCGCCACCCGAATTTTTGAAATGGATCATCCGAGAAACCGAGGAGTCATTTGGAAAAGGCTTTTGGTCTAACGAAAACGTTGAGATGTTGGGTTCGGGAGCCACGTTACGAATGAGGAAGGTTTTTCTTTAAAAAGCACCCCATTCGCCCCGAAAAAATCGGTCTCTACTTAATGTTTTCAAAAGAGAGGGGGGATCTTCAATATTATTCGGAATGCCAAACTCTTTAATAAAACAAGTAGCGGGGAAGGGACATGGGGAATATATCACATTGACGTGCATGTGGTGCTGCCTGTACAATAGTGGTAAAATGATGTGAGCAAGGGAGATAAACAACATTCAACAGACTGTCTGGACCTCGGCTAAGCTATCCACGGCACCCTGAGCTATCGCGTGCGGCACCTCAACATGCCGTGTGTGGTACCTGCTCTACTATCAGACTGTTGCAGACTTTCAACACATTATTTAGACCACTGCCTTCTTTGTGCATCTTTCAGAAAACTCAACAGAAACCTCACGGCGGTCAGATCATCCTAGAAGGCCATTGTTTTTCTCAAAACATGATTTTAAAGTGGTTTTTGACATTTTTGATCACTTGGGATGATCTCACAAAGCTTTTAAAAGAACCGGAATATGACTTGTAGATATGGTCTTATTTTAAAAGCAACAGAAACAGCAAACAGCAGATACAACAGAGGAAAGCTCAGATCCAGACAGCCTGCTTACAAAAATACTAGCGTGTGACATGCCGTGTGCTGAGTCAGGGTGCCGCGCGTCTGTTCAACAGACCACGCGGTTTCCCGACCTCAGCACAGTGTTGATTTTATTTTGTGAAAATGAGTTTTTGGTCAGGATCTAACCAAAAGGGGGTTAGACCTTCTGACAGAAAAGTCCCCTCAGGACCAAAACAGGGTCTAGTCCGAGGAAATTAGTTTGTACCTTTAGTTTCGAGCTTGACCAAGGGTCGTTGGTATGCGGGTGTGGATGGATCGTCACGGATGTAGATGGAAGGGGTTGAATGAGACAAAAGGAGTGTGGGTGTGAGGGAAGATTAAGTGTTTTGGGTGATGAGACTTTGAAGTTAATGAAAGATCAACTTCAATGATGAGAGGGGAGTGAGTGAAAGTACTTAAAGAAGGTCTTTTGGGAATGACATTTTTTAAAGCTTGGAAATGAAAGTAGAAGTAAGAAAGTGGGTGTAGAAACTTAGAGAGAGAAAGTAGAGTGAGAAAGCCAAGAGAAAGGCAAGAGAGGGACTCAAAAGAAGGGCTAAGAGGGACCCCTTCCCCTTGAGTGGAGGGGTTAATTTATAGGCAAATGGCCAAGGATTTTGAATTCAAATGGTGGAGGTATTTTCTGGGCGGGCCAGAAGTGCATTTTCGGCTGAGCTAGTCATCAGCTGTGGCTCACACTGGCGTGGCCGACAGCTTTCTGAGCCAGCCAGCTTTTTGCTCAAGGTGCCGTGCGGAGGAGTTTGACTGCGCACAGTCCCTTGAATTCTCAAGGTGCCGTGCGCTCCAATTTGGCTCCGCACGGTACCTCCTCCTGTGGTCTAGAGCCTTTTGGGGTTTTTATTGGGATTGGTTGGGCTTTTATCTGGGCTTTTCAGGTTTTTTGGGTTTTTGGGCTCCTGTGCGCTTGGAGAGATCCTTTTTCAAGCTCGTAAAGGTATCGTTTCCTCTATTTCATCACCGGGGTGGACAAAGACTCTCCGAGGTCCGGATTGGGGTGTCTGTAGGTGCAGGAAAACGAAACAGGCCTTCGAACAGCACGAAACTATAACGGCTACTCTTCTCTCTACACCAGAACCCTAGCACACCGTCGGTATTAATCCTACAAAACAAACAGAAGGTGAGCGCACCTTTGCCGTCTCGTGGCAAAGGCCCTCCGATGCCAAAGTTAGTATCTTGTACTAGTAAAACCTTAATTCTCAGTAAGTAATAAGTCAATAGCCAGGAATTGCATACCTTTACCTCTAGGTTTACCTCATATTTATAGACCCATGTCTACTTGCTGTCCAAGCCATCTTGCTGCCCTAAGTTTCATTTCTTGTAAAGGGAACCTAGAATATCAGGGATTCTCATTCCCATAACTGCGTATTTCCTTTTAGACCATTTAGGAACTCTTCCCAAAGCTGGCCGTTCACCCCATTCTCGTTGGGTATCTCCTCCAGATCTCGTTTCCTTACTGAATATTTCCATTTCTGGACCACTCTGGAGCGCCTCCTGGCACCTTCTCCAGATTGCTGCTGTTACAGCATCTGCCGAGCAGGACCCTCTGGACCAATGATTTCTCATATCACCGATCCCTTTCACGAGATTGGTTCAACAACTACCCTTGCTCTTTGGACCATACCTGCTCGGGTATCTTGGACTGGGACCTCTCGTGTCCCCGGCCCTTATGCCGTTTCACCTCATCGCACTGGCAGATATTCCGATCAGATTTATTCCGACCCCACGTGCCACTGTTCGGGCCTCTTTGGTCCCTGTGGGATTACCTCCTACAATGGCTCCCGGCTTTACTCGTTATTTTCTTTTAATATGACGAGCAAAGCTTCAACACCGAGCAAGGTTCTCGTCCTTTGCTCCTGCACTCATGTTTTCGTACTTGGTGCAGACTCATCATTAACTCAACCCAAACGCCTCGCCGCTTGGTCCGATGCTTTTCCAGCCTAACACCTTTACACGCGGCATGCTTCATACCGCCTTCATTAAATGCGAATGGACATCCTTTGGGAACGGAACGCCCAAACGGGCGTCCGGGTGACGTTTCTCATACGTCACCCCCTTTGCCGGGGTATACTTGGATTTTCGTCCCATTTTCAAACCCCACTTGCTCTCTAAGTTCCCTCTGCAGAAAGACGGTTTGAGCATTCCGCCATTGAAGCACTAGTCACCATCTCGAGGTTCTCCCTTTCTACATCTAGGGTCTTCGATCGTCGTTTTCGTAAGTCATCATTCCCCCTTTCTCTCCCTCTCTTCGTCGATTAGGATCTCCACAGTTTCTTTTAGGGTTTTTTTTTTTGTACCCAACTTGTTCCTTAGAAAACCTACACCCACAGTCTCGTTATGGGTCGATTCCGTAGGCACTGTGACACACCTCAAAGGATGGCTAAGTTCAGATCTCGTTACGAGATCCCAGACAATGTGGCCACTTCGTTGGTCGCAGAAAACGCCATCCGCGAGAGTTTTGACAACGATACTCTACACATCCCTGTAGTAGCCGTCGTTGAAGGCGGCGTCAGGTTTCCTCTGGCACCTTTACTCCGCCAGGTTTTAGCCCATTATAGACTGTCCCCGATGCAAGTTTCAGCTAACTTCTTTAGGGTTGTTATGGGCGTCAATGCCCTGAACCATATGCTAGGCACATCCCTAGGTTTGCACGACATACATCACCTGTACAGTATTTCCAGAACCAAGGATGCCTTAACCTACAACCTGAAGAGTAGGGATTCTAGAAAGCGGCTGGTATTGGAACTGCCTGATTCCGCTCGTGGGGACGATGATGACTTCCTCATCGTCACAGGGAACTTCGAACCCAGGGACGAGGACGGCAGAGTCATTGGCTTTCACGCTCCCCACAGATTTGGCACTCCACGTTAGTTCCTTTTCTCGTAGAACTTTTTTGCCGAGCAATTCCTCGTATTGCACCTTTCATTCAGTTGTATTACTGATTGCCAATTTTTCTCGTATTTGCAGCCACGAACGTCAACCAGGGGCACGCCATTATCACCCCTCAGGTTCACGTGACTGACATCAACCGTGCTCTTGCATTTAACGGGCAAGGCACGTGCTTGGCTGGCCGAGCAAGAGCTGCACAAATCCTTCTCAGTTATAGTGCATCATACGGCGGATTCATCGATCGACGAATCCGAGCAGCAGACAATCCCATCATCCCTGATCCTCCAGCTCAACAGCCCGAGCAACGAGAAGAGAGGCATTCTCGGACCCCTCCTTTGCCAAACGATCCAATCCAACTCGCTGAAGAAACTTCCTCGTCCTCAAGTGGGTATTCTCCATCTCCCTCTCCTCGAGAAATGCAGCGACCAATCAACCTCAGCAGCCTCCTCAACATCCCGGGGGCTGGTCGTGGACGAGGCCGCGGCACATCTCGTGGCCGCGGACGCTCTCAGAGCTCGGCGCCTTCTCATGGCCGCCGTGGCCCACCAACTCGACGTTCCCCGTGCTTCTCACCGAGGAGATTGAGGCCGCCCACCGTGACAAACGCCGGCCTGAAAACTCGCGGTCGGCGGCCTCCGCCCTAACCTCTGACTCCTCCAACCCCGCCTGGGCTCCCTCGACTACCCATGGAGGCCGGCCGGTCACCATCCGTGGATCTGAATCTGGGCGGATCGCTTGCACCGCCCCAGGCTTTTCATTGCCTGGGGACATGCGTAAGGAAGTCTCTCGCTCTCATGACAACCTCCTGGCTCGTTTATGAGCCACAGCGCGCTAAGGTAAATCTGCCGTGCTTCTTTAGTAGATTACGTATCCTTATTTGTGTCTAACGTTGCTTCGTTTATTGTACCTCCAAGCAATGCAAAAGATGGTAGCCATGGCTGGGACACTCCGAGCCCCAGCGTGCCAAGCTTGCCAATGAGAACGCCAAGCTTCAAAACACCATTGTCAGGCTGGTGAGAGAGAGAAATCAGGCCCGCGGGCTTGACGACGAGTGAGGGGTAAGTTGGAGGAGTCAAGACACTGAACCAAACTCTCACACAGTGGAGGCGAGCAAGAACGAGGCCAAGGCAACCTACGAGGCTATAATGAGGGAATCCGTGTGGCCACCGAGAGCTACACGGACGGATGCCCGGGATCCAGACCAAGTCTTTGAAGCCGGTTGGCTAGCCTCGCTTCAAGAAATCCGGTGCAAGAGTCTTCTCCCCTCGACAGAGATTGACCTTCCGAGCGCCTAGGTTTTTACTGAGGAGCTGGAAGAGATCGTGGAAGAGGAGGACAGCTGGACAGGGAGCTTACCGCCAACGTCCCCGAACAGCAGAATGCCGGTGTTGAACAGATCGAGAAGTGACCACTTTGGCCAAAAGGAAGCCACCGGCGGTCCACTGAGCTTAGCATCGCGGCGGATAACTCAATCGCTTTGGCCTCTGAATCGCTTCCAACCTCCACGATCGCCTCCGACTCCACAATCGCTCCGCCTCTCCCTGCTATCCAAGATCTGACAAACGAAGAGTAAGTTGGGCTTCTTCGTAGTGACAACAACTAAAACTTTTAATTATCTCCTGCTGGCCCTGCGTGGCCGTTTGGCATCGCCCTGTGTGGCATTGATACATTTCTACACACTTTAATTCTCGTGTTCTGGCCCTTCGTGGCCTTTGAAATGTTTTGGGTGGCCCTGTTTGGCCTGAATTATCGTTTTGCCTGGCCTTTCGTGGCCTTTTATCAATGCAGGTGGCCATCTCTTGGCCAATTTTTATGTGCTAGGTGTCTTCATACTTAGCCCTATGCATAGTCACGTATGCTCCCCAGATCTCATCGTGCCTGTTGATGATCCAGTTGTGTTCACATTTATACCGTTGCAGGCCTCTCGTACCTTAGAACAGTGTTAACTGCACCCGTAGCTCGTCTACGCAATACGTATAATTGTTTGTATACGTATGTATCCAGGGTCTGTTCGTACCCGGACAAAATAGTCAAGTATATTCAGATTACTTAATAAAGCTCAGCGTAATCGCATGCCGAGCAAGCGCCAAGTGTATTCAGACTTGGAACAATTTTGGGTGTATTCGTACTCGAGCAAGCAGACAAGTGTATTCGTACTTGGTAAAATTCGGGTGTCGTACCCGAGCAAGCAGACAAGTGTATTCATACTTGGCTCAATTCGGTATTCGTACCCGAGCAACAATCAAGTATATTCGTACTTGGCAAAAATTCGGGGTGTATTCGCATTCGAGCAAACTGGTCAAGTATATTCGTACTTGGCAAAAATTCGGGTATATTCGCATTCGAGCAAAGTATCAAGTATATTCAGACTTGGTAAAATTAGGTGTATTCGCATTGAGCAAACTGTCAAGTATATTCGTACTTGGTAAAATTTTGAAATATTCGAAATTCCATTTAGTTACCCCTTACCTCTGCTCCCCAATACGAAGTAAGGACTAAGGATATAGCTTAACTTCGTATTTAAAGCATGATAAACGAAAAACTCGTAAAAAATAGCGTTTGTTGCCAAAATTTGGGAATTTTATTCATAATTCACAAAACTCAAGCGGGCGTTACGCGTACCCCTTGTAACTAGTATAAGAAAACACAAGGGAATTTTATTCGTAATTCCCACACAATCACGATGTGCATCTAAAACAGAATAGAAATGAAATCGAAATTCTTTACACGTAGAACTTCCTCAAGTTGTGAACATTCCAGGGCCTTGGTACCGGGTTCCCGTCCAGGTCTGCCAATCGATATGCCCCAATGCCCACAACCTCTGTAACTAGATATGGGCCCTCCCAATTGGCCCCCAACTTGCCCTCGTTGGCCACCTTGGTGTTGCCGAGCACCTTTCGTAGCACAAGGTCTCCAACACCAAACTCTCGTGGGTGGACATGCTTGTTGTAACTTTTCATCAATTGCTCCTGGTATATGAGGCCAGTGCACCAGAGCTCGTTCTCTCCTCTCCTCGGCGAGGTCCAGCTCAATTTCCAGGGCTCTGTCATTGCCCCTACTCTCCACTAGTGTGGTTCTGTTGGTCGGCAAACCAACCTCCAATGGAATCACAGCCTCTGTTCCATATGCCAGCAAATAGGGGGTCTCTCCCGTAGACCTCCTAGGAGTTGTTCGGTGTGCCCACAGGACCAGTGGCAATTCGTCAGGCCACTTGCCTTTTGCTTTGTCCAACCTTTTCTTGATCCCGTCAAGTATAGTTTTGTTGGACGCCTCTGCCTGTCCATTGCTCTGAGGGTAGGCCGGTGTGGAATAGTAGTTCCTTATTCTATACTGGGCGCAAAAAGCCTTGAACTTTTTCTGGAACTGGGACCCATTATCAGTGATCAGGGAATAAGAAACCCCAAATCGAGTGATGATACTCTTCCATACGAACCTTTCTATCATAAGTTCTGTGATTTTTGCCAGTGGTTCTGCTTCAATCCATTTGGTAAAGTAGTCCATTGCTACCAACAGGAATTTCCTGTTCCCAGTAGCCTTGTGGAGCGGACCCACGATGTCCATACCCCCACTGCGCAAACGGCCAAGGACTTGTTAGGGGCACCAGATCTTCAGCTGGTGTTCGGATCATAGGTGAGAATTTCTGGCACTTCTCACAGATTTTCACATACACCTTTGCATCTTCTTGCATGTGCGGCCACCAGTATCCCTGGGTAATTGCACGGTGAGCAATGGACCTGCCCTCAGCATGACTCCCACACGTTCCCTCGTGTATTTCATGGAGGAATTTTTGCACCATCTCGGGATGCACACAAAGCAAATACGGTCCAGTGAAGGACTTTCTGTACAACTTCTCCTCTGGTGATAGCCAAAATCTTGCAGATTTCGTCTTTATCTTGTGAGCTTCTTTTTTATCTGTAGGGAGTGTCCCATCTCGTAGGAACTCCACTATTGGATCCATCCAACTTGGTCCTTGGTTCACGTTCAGGACCAATTCCACACTTCTCCCAATGCTCGGTTCAGCGAGATAGTCCACTGCTACCTTCCTTTTGAACTCTGTTGGTACAGCCGCTGCCAACCAAGCCAGTGAGTTAGCGTGAGCGTTCTGTCCAGAGCTTATCTGCTCGATGTGTACCTTCTCAAAGGTATCAAGCAAATCTTTGGCTGCCTCCACGTAGGCCGCCATCTTTTCACTCCGGGCCTCGTATTCCCCGGACAGCTGATTCACCACGAGTTGTGAATCACGGAATACTCGAATTCTTTTACTTTCAAGGTTCTTGCGCTCAGTAACCCGGCCAGAGTGCCTCGTACTCCGCTTCGTTATTCGGCGCTTGAAACCCGGTAGCGCAGGATAATTCGATCATAACTCCTTCAGAGGGAAAAGCACCACCCCAATTCCAGATCCGTGTTGCATACGGATCCATCTACAAAAGCTTCCATTCCAATGGGTCTTGCTCGGCGGATGCCCTCGCTTCTCGACTGACGTCAACTGCTCCTTTTTCGTAGGAGGCCGTGGAGCTCTTGTGGGAGAGAACTCTTGCCACAAAGTCCGCCAAAACTTACCCTTTGACCGCCGTGCGCGGCTGATAATCAATATCATCTTGGCTCAATTCCACCGACCAAGTTGATATTCATCCCGAGAAATCGGCCTTTCGAGGTAATGACTTCAACCGGAACTCCGTGTAAACGACCACTTTGTGACTTTGGAAGTAGTGGGGCGACTTCTAGCGGCCGTCCTCGGTCCGTGACCAACTTCTCAAGAGGCGGATACCTCGTTTACGCATCCAATAGCGTCTTGCTTACGTAATAGCCACATGGATTTGCTTGGATCCCTTGTCCTTCAGTAAGACCGCACTTACAGCATTCGGATATTGCTAAGTACAGGGTCAGGACCTCGCCAGGCTTAGGAGTAGACAAAAGTGGGGCTGCCAAGTACTTCTTCAGTCTTGGAACGCTTGCTCACACTCTGCTCCCCATTCGTAACCTTCTCTTTTTTAACAACTGAAAGAAAGGTCTACACTTATCACTCGAACGACTTATGAACTATTACGGGCTGCCGCCATCCTTGTTAACCTGGACCTCCTTCGTGGTCCTCGGACTCTGCAGCTTCTGCAAAGCTATTTTCGGGATTCGCCTCTATTCCTCTAATGGTCACTAAGTGACCCAGGAACTTCCTAACTTACCCCAAACGCACATTTCGAGGCGTTGAGCTTCAATACTCTCTCAATATCTCAAAGCTTCTTTCAGATCGCGATGTGGTTTCGTTTCTCCTTGCTTTTCACCACTATATCGCCTATGTACACCTCCATGGTATTGCCGAGCGACTTCTTTAGCATAATCGTTGCTAATCTATGATAAGTTGCTCCCAGCATTCCTTACACCAAAGGGCATAACATTGTAACAGTACAACCCCCGTGGTGTGATGAAGGACGTCTTCTCCTGATCGGGGCCGTACATAGCTATCTGGTGATATCCTCGATAAGCGTCGAGCAAACTCATACGCCCGTACCCAGTTGTTGCATCCACCAACTGATCTATCCTGGGCAGGGGAAAACTGTCTTTCGGACAAGCCTTGTTTAGATCCGTGAAATCGACGCATACCCGCCATTTCCCATTCTTCTTTTTCACCACCACTGTGTTGGATAACCATTCGGGGTAGTATACCTCTTGGATCGCCTTCGCTTCGAGCAGTCGGTCGACCTCCTCGATAACAGCGTCCACATGCTGTACGGCAGATCTTTTTTTCTTCTGCATCACAGGTTTGTGCTGTGGGTCCACATTCAGATGGTGGCAAATCACGCTTGCATCCACCCCAGGCATCTCCTCGGGCACCCAAGCAAACACATCAACGTGCTCTTTGAGAAATTTCACCAACTCTTCCTCCTCTTCTTTACACAGGTTTTCCCCAATCAGGAAATATCTTTCAGGATCATTCTCGTTGATCTGGATTTTCTTCAATCCTTCCACCACTTTCTCGGCGGGATCTCCTCCGACATCCTCGATGGTCGGCTGGTTGACTGTTTGCATCAACTGTGCCTTGGGTGCCTTCTTGATTATGGAAACCAAGCATTGTTGGGCTGTCTTTTGGTTCCCCCTTATTTTCTCGATTCCAGTGGATCCTGGAAACTTCACCATCTGATGGTAGGTGGATGAAACTGCCCTCATCTTATGCAACCAAGTCCTTCCTATAATCGCGTTATAGGAAGATGGCACATCCACTACCAAAAAATCGGTTCTGAGTACTACTGTTCCTGCCCGAACAGGGAGGGTCACCTAACCCAACGGCCAAACTGCCCCTGCACTGAACCCAACCAACGGAGTTACTGACTGTACCAAGTCCGCTTGTACCAATCCCAGCTTTTTGAATGCATCGTAATAAAGCACCTCAGTGCAACTTCCTGAATCCACCAGGATCCTTTCCATGTCGTATTCCCCAATTCGTAGGGTTATGACAAGAGCATCGTTGTGCGGCACCTGAACTCCTCCCAGGTCCTCATCCGTGAAGACGATGCCCCCATTGCACCCTTCCGCTTCACGTCCCCGTTTCTTTCCTAACCGCATCACGTGCTGGTCGTGTTTCACCTGCCTCTGGAGCAACCTCACCTCATTTCTCGTATAAGGTGTGGCTAATCCATGTATCATATGGATCACGCCCCTTGGATTTTGCTCGTAATCCAGTTCCATCGCTTTTTTCGCACCCTTGTGCTCCTCTTGGATGAACTCTTTCAGATACCCACGTGAGACCAGGTCATCAAGGTGCTGCTTAAACATCTCGCAATCTTCCGTCATGTGACCCCAGTCCTTGTGGTAACTGCAGTGCTGACTCGTAGCCCTTCTTGCGTCTTTATCTCCCTCCAGCCTTGGGGGCCACTTGAAGTACGGACGGTTCTTTATTCGATAAAGAACCCGATAAATTGGTTCTTTCCAAACCGTTGTCACTGAGAAGAAAGACTTTGGGTCAGGGGCATGCTTTTCCCGGTATGACTCTTTCTTAGCTTGCCCATGCTCCTTCCTCTCTCTATAAGTCTTGGGCTTGGGCTTATCTGCCTTCTTCGGAGGGCCCTTCACTTGCTCCGGCACTCAGTTTGCCATCTTCCCGTAGTATGTCATCCTCATTCCTGGCATGCTGCTCAATTCGCTCCATTAGTTTTGCCAGTGTGCTCACTGGGCTCATGTTTAGGGACTTTCGTAACTCCCCCCAAACAGGTAGCCCAGTCTTGAACGTCGCTATTGCATACTCCTCACTGCAACTTTCAATCTCGTTGAAAGTCTCCCAATACTTCTTGGCGTAGCCCCTGATCGGCTCACTCTCTCCTTGCTTCATAACTGAGAGACTCTCAAAAGTTTTGGTGGTTTCCTGCTCGTCAGGAACCGAGCAGTGAACTCCTTGGCCAACTGTCTCCACCCTCGTATGGTGTTCGGCCCCAACTTATGGAACCATGATAGGACCACTTTTCCCAAACTAGATGGGAACATCTTGCACATGATTGCGTCATCACCGTCGTGCATAAACATCGCCTGCTGGTAATACTGTATGTGCGCCACCGGGTCTGCATTGGTTTCGTACAGGATAAACGTCCCGTGCTTAACCCTGCTCGGCAACCTTGCCTCCTGCAATCTCTTTGCAAAAGGAGAAGTTGCTATGTTGCTAAGGGCTCTCCGTGCTGCTTCTCGTGCAGACATGGTCCCCTCCTCCGATACCTTCGCAGCCCTGGCATTATTCCTTTCCCAGTCAGAATCAGGTCTCTCATTATCCTGTGGTGCTTCCTGCTCCCTCCTTCCTCTGGGGAGGAGCTCCAGCTCCTGCTTCTCCTTTTTCGTGAAGAAGCCCCCGGTCGTTTCGGAGTGAGGCTCCTGCTTCTTCTTTTTCATGAAGAAGCTCTCCTGTACTCCACCATATCCAACCTTTCTTTTCTGGACTTCCTTCGTGAAAGCCCAGAATCCTCCGGATGTTCTCGTATCCGCTGCAGCTGTTGAATCTCATATTCTCGTCTTTTAATCAGACGAGCGTATTCCTCTATTTCCTGTCTCTTTTTGTCCAGGATGTCGTCCCTGCTGTGCACGCTTTTCGAACGCGCCACTGACTCCCTCCCACGGCGGAACTTACTCCTCCTCGTGGATCATGTGGCCGTCCGTCCGTCCCTGTTTCTGGAGTCGCCATGGGTTGCCAGGGGGCGGTCCTTGCTCGTGGTTCTCCCCGCACGCCCACCGTTGGGCTTTCTCGGTGGATCTGGTGGGGATTTGTCAGCTCCCCCACCCAGCTGATTGTTTGCATCAAGTGGAGTCTTTGGATCTTCTTCCGCCATGGTCGTTTTTTCAAAGGGATCTCTTTCGTTTCCCACAGACGGCGCCAATTGTAGGTGCAGGAAAACGAAACAGGCCTTTGAACAGCACGAAACTGTAACGGCTACTCTTCTCTCTACACCGGAACCCTAGCACACCGCCGGTATTGATCCTACAAAACAAACAGAAGGTGAGCGCACCTTTGCCGTCTCGTGGCAAAGGCCCTCCGATGCCAAAGTTAGTATCTCGTACTAGTAAAACCTTAATTCTCAGTAAGTAATAAGCCAATAGCCAGGAATTGCATACCTTTACCTCTAGGTTTACCTCATATTTATAGACCCATGTCTACTTGCTGTCCAAGCCATCTTGCTGCCCTAAGTTTCCTTTCTTGTAAAGGGAACCTAGAATATCAGGGATTCTCATTCCCATAACTGCGTATTTCCTTTTAGACCATTTAGGAACTCTTCCCAAAGCTGGCCGTTCACCCCATTCTCGTTGGGTATCTCCTCCAGATCTCGTTTCCTTACTGGATATTTCCATTTCTGGACCACTCTGGAGCGCCTCCTGGCACCTTCTCCAGATTGCTTCTACTGTTCGGCCTTCTCGTTGCCGAACAGACCCTCTGGACCAATGATTTCTCATATCACTGGACCCCTTATCACGAGACTGGTTCAACAACTACCCTTGCTCTTTGGACCATACCCCTGCTCGGGTATCTTGGACCTGGGACCTCTCGTGTCCCCGGTCCTTGTGCCGTTCACCTCACTGCACGGCGGATATTCCGACTGTATTTATTTCCTTTATTTCATCATCGGGGCGGACAAAAACTCTCCGAGGTTCGGATTGTGGTGTCTACAGTAGTCCCTCTTTAACGTAACTCGGATACCATTAGTTGGTACGAGTGACGCTTAAAGAATAGGCATCCCAATCCATTGCTCTAGTACCTTTGAACAGAGACAAAGTGAAAAAAGCAAGTAAATAACGATGGTGGTCACGCTCGGGGAGCTGCCTACGTACCCCGTTGTAGGGATCAGACCAGCGTAGTTCCACTGGGACATTGCAATGCGAGAAAATGAGTCTCAAAGGACAAATTCGTGCAGAGAAAAATGACAGAGTGCTCATGGTGTCGTGTATGTAAAACATTTGTTAAAAGAAAAACCTGAGACAAGCCCTTAGGAGGCGAAAATTAAGACGAGCCCTCGGGAGGCGAAAATCGAGGCAAGCCCTCGGGGGGCGAAAATCGAGACGTTAGGTCCGTTAGACCGTGGCTCGAGCGAAAAGAGACGTTAGGTCATTAGACCGTGGCTCGAGAGACAAAAAGCGAGACGAGCCCTCGGGAGGCTTAAACTCAGATTTTTGACGAGCCCTCGGGAGGCGAAAATCGAGTTTTGAATTTTTGAGACGAGCCCTCGGGAGGCGAAAATCGAGTTTTGAATTTTTGAGACGAGCCCTCGGGAGGCGAAAATTTGAATTTTGAGTTTTTGAGACGAGCCCTCGGGAGGCGAAATTTGAATTTTGAATTTTTGAGACGAGCCCTCGGGAGGCGAAAATTGAATTTTGAATTTTTGAGGCGAGCCCTCGGGAGGCGAAAATTGAATTTTGAATTTTTGAGACGAGCCCTCGGGAGGCGAAAATTGAATTTTGGAGTTTTTGAGACGAGCCCTCGGGAGGCGAAATTTGAATTTTGAATTTTTGAGACGAGCCCTCGGGAGGCAAAAATTGAATTTTGAATTTTTGAGACGAGCCCTCGGGAGGCGAAAATTGAATTTTGAATTTTTGAGACGAGCCCTCGGGAGGCGAAAATTGAATTTTGAGTTTTTGAGACGAGCCCTCGGGAGGCGAAAATTGAATTTTGAGTTTTTGAGACGAGCCCTCGGGAGGCGAAAATTGAATTTTGGAGTTTTTGAGACGAGTCCTCGGGAGGCGAAAATTAAATTTGGAGTTTTTGAGACGAGTCCTCGGGAGGCAAAAATTGAATTTTGAATTTTGGACCTGCTGGGGAAAATATGTCGAATCCTTGAACCAGTCACGGTGAGTCCCGGAGGACGAATACCGATAAAAAGGCGAATGCGGCGAATTCCTGGGGGATTAAATGGCGCCGTAACCGATGCACGACATTCTAAGGGATCTTTACTGCAAAACGGCTGAGAATTGAGTTTCCAAGAGGATTTAGGTGGCTGATTGGATCAACTTTCAAGAAAACATTTACACTTCTGAAGCCAGGGTGCCGTGCGGTCAAGGTTGAAGACGCGCGGCACCTCGTTTTTCCAGACGTCTCTTCGATTTCCGAGGACAGTTGACAGGATTTAGGGGTGCCATTACTTCGGGCGTGTCTCTTCGTCGGCTGGGGCATCTTTATAAGTATGGTGGTGCCCCATTCCATGCACCACCATCAAAATCTCAAAAGTCTCTTTTACTTTCGTTGCATCAATCTACTTTTGAGCATGGCAAACGACGATTTGGCAGCGCGTGTTGCTTCCCTAGAGGCCGAGATGGCCTTTTACCGCGGGGAGATTGAACAATTGAATGAGCAGATTGCGAGGCTTATCTCCACTATCCGGACTCTTCGTCGTGCCGTCTCCAATCTTCAGGACTTTGCTTTTGATCAACTGGACGACAAGCACGACCCCGAGCCCGTCTTTGGGCTTGGCTCGGAGGATACGGTGGAAGACTCCGAAGGCAACCCCAACGGGTCGGATGATCTTTCGGACGGGGCGAATGACGCCTCGGACGACGGGGGCAGCGACTGAGGAGGAAGAGGAGAGAAGGAAGAGGACGGAGAAGGAAGAAGAAAAGAGGGCAGTAGGCCCGTTTTATGTTTTTTGTTGTTTTTGTCCTTCTTTTTTTTTTTGAAATGTAATGGCAAGTCCCGGGGGAAACCTCGGGTTTTATTGAATGAAAAGTCCCTTTTTCTTCTTGCATTCAAACCTTCTCCTCTCGAACAAACTCGAATTGCGCGTAGATTTCCACAAACTGTTTCCAGAAAACAGAACAGTCGAAATAATTCACGATGCCGTGCGAGGTTAACTTAGGGACGCACGGTAGAGTAAACTGGAGGCACTGCATGTTCGTCCAGGGTGCCGTGCGACTAGTCCAAGGTGTCGTGCAGCCAATTTGGCTGTGAAGCCGGTCCAACGTTGGTCTCCGAGTGAACCGGTTCGGAGGATATATATATATACGGGGTGTACACAGTACACCCCATAGTTCTAATTTCCCTCTCTCTCTCTCTCTCTCTCGATCATCTCTCTCTCTCTCATGGTTATATCTCTCTCTTGGTCTCCGAGTGAACCGGTTCGGGGGATATATATATATATACGGGGTGTACACAGTACACCCCATAGTTCTAATTTCCCTCTCTCCCTCTCTCTCTCGATCATCTCTCTCTCTCTCACGGTTATATCTCTCTCTCTCTTGATCATCTCTCTCTTTCTCTCTCTCGATCATCTCTCTCTCGACTGTTCTCTCTCTCCCTCTCTCATACATTACAGTCATGGAGTACAGGGATGCACCCGGTGACGGTCTTTCATCACGGGTCGACATTACTCCGCCTTCGATCGTCCCGGAAGACGTAGCTATGGTCGAGAGTGTACCGGAGACCACGGGGGTCTCGGACCAGGCGGCTCTGGCCGAGGATGCCACGGCCCCAGTTGGTGCAGTGGTCGGTAGTGGTGGGGATGACAGTGCGGTATTGGCCGGGTACGGCCAGGAGACAGAGACTCCAGGTGCAGTGGAGTTGAGGGACGATGCCGAGGTTTCGGGCCGGTTAGAGGCAGCGACGGGTGTGGAGGAGAGGACCACAGAGGGTCACGGTGATGGTTTAGACCAGGTGGTGGAGGAGACAGAGGCCTCTCCCGTGAGAGAGCCTCGGACCGACTTGGGGAAGGCCCCTGTCGTCGAGGGTGAGCCGGAGGTGGAGCTGGTGGTGGAGGACACACAGCCTATGTTTGTGGGCAGCGGTACAGGTGCAGGGTCGTCACGCCGTATAGGCGTGGGCGACAACTTAGCGACGGCGTCCATGGAGAACGTGCTGGGGTTAGTGCACGGGTTTCCTGGGTTGGCGGACGCTTTACTCGCGGCCCGCAAGGCGGAGTTACAAGCTGGGCTCGGGACTGGGGGAGATAGAGAGCCGGAGGCTGAGGAGAGGCGAGCTGAGGAGGCCGGGGAGATGGCTCCTCGCGTCACCGTGGCGTCTGAGGCGACCCTAGCGTTGCAGGGGCGAGGGCTTTACGACGAGGCGACCTACGTCCCCTTTCAGCACGTGGTGGTGCCTTCACTTTTCGACCCTTACACTCCGAGGAGGCCGACTTACGACAAGGCTCTGGTCTTGAGGGACCCTCAGCAGCACCTTTCTTTGCGCCGAGACGAGGTATACTTTAAATATCTGCATTTCAAATTCCAATGCATCGTATTTCATTTCATTGCATCTAAGTATACCATTGTATTGCATGTCATGCCTGTTTACTGAACACTTGTCGATTTTGTTGTAACAGGCGATCTCACTCTCGTGTTACGGAGGTTCGGCGGCTGTGCCGACATTCTGGGAGAGATTGCCCGAGGCTTCGCGGGAGATAGTGAGGCAGGCAGGCTTCGGGGAGTTTGTCGGGGTGTTGGCGAGGGGCGTGTGCAACGACCGCCCGGTGGTGAGGGCTTTGGCTGAGAGGTGGTGGGATACGACGAACACCCTCCACTTCTCCTTTGGTGAGCTGACCGTGACGCCGTTGGACTTTGCGGCGATCACTGGTCTCAGGGTCGGAGGTGACCCTATTCCTTTCGATGCCGCCACAGGGAGGCAGGCGACGTTCCAGCGGGCGATGCTGGGGTACGAGCTGAGGGCAGAGGGAGACGATGCGAAGTATGCTCAGCTTCTCAGGTTCTGGATAGGGAGGCTCCCGACTGACAGGGTGGAGGAGGAGCAGATGGCGAGGTGCTTTCTGCTATACTTACTTGGTGCGTCCCTGTTTCCCAACAGGCGCAACCGAGTACACCTTTCGCTTCTTCCAGCCTTGAGGGACGTCGGAGAGATCGCTCGCTTCGACTGGGGAGGTGCAGCACTGGGACGTGCTATGCCTTCATGGGCTCTCTTTCCCGCGGGGCAGGAGTGAGCCTTGGAGGCTACTGGAGAGTTTGGGAGGTATATTTCTCTTCTTTTCTCATGAATAGTTAGCTTTTCATTTGTATTCATTCAATGTATATCTTGTGCTAACTTTCGATGCCTTGAATTGCAGCTTTGGACGTATGAGGTGATAGGGATGTACTCTCCTGAGACCACGTGTCCCGACAACACGATACTCCCCCAAGCCCTACGCTGGTCGACAGAGTACAAGGGCGTGAAGAGGGGAAGAGGCAAGCTGGATGCCTTCCGTCTTTACTTAGACGAGCTGCGTCCTGATCAGGTATTAAGGCGCTTTCATACTTATTTCATGGCTTTCTTGCTTATTTCCATTCAAGCAGCACCTTGACATTGCTCATTCTTGATGACAGGTCCACTGGCGGGTGTGGGACCGCTTCGAGATCCCCTACGTTGCACAGAGTAGGGTGGTTGCCAGGGGGAGAGTGCTTCTCGAGTCCCCTTACGGCTGGCAGTGGTACTTGGGTGACCGAGTGTCACGCCAGTCGTTGAGGCTGGACGCCTATCGAGTCCCTGGGCTGCTTCCTACTCTAGTGCAGAGGACAGACCAGCACACACGGAGGGAGATCGAGCAGTTCACACGGCCGGACCTCGAGTTGGAGCCGTTCTTCGAGGCAGGTGCTGGCCTTGCTGCTGACTACGCGGAGTACTGTTCTCAATACTTGATGGTGAGTCTGGGGTACGTGTTGCTTGGGAGGCAGCACAGGCGGTACGAGAGGGCGCTGGAAGAAGAAGGGGAAGGAAGAGAGACAGAGGCGACGGAGTCAGTGGAGGAGATGGGGGCCGTGGTGACAGAGGTCGCAATGAGGGCGCGGGCCCAAGTGGCACTAGCCTCCCTGCCCTCTCTTGGACAGTAGACGTGACGACTCCCCAGGGAGCTCCGGGCCTGGTTGTAGTGCCACGCCCTGCAGTGGAGGCTCTAGAGTTTCTCGCTCAGGTATAACATGGTTTCCTTCCTTCGTACATTCGCTCTTTTCACATGTTCTGATCGATTTCCTTCATTGCAGGCTCCTCCAGGGTACGTGACGGAGATGGTGGAGGCCATGATGGGCCTGGCACCGGTGAGGCAAGACGCCATGGGCCACCTCCGAGGTGTTGCCTCGCAGGTGGGTCGATGGTATACTCTTGAACTTTAGTCATTTGCTTTACTTATATCGCTTATATCATGATTATAATGCAAATATCACATGAATTTTATACCATTGCAAGGCTAGAGGAAGGGCTCCACGAGGGTCATGCGGCGGATGTCCTGTCACGCCCGATAAGTACGACACAGTCTCCTCTGCCGCCACGCAGGAGCCGGTATCGAAGAGGACACGACGCCTCTGTAGGGACCGAGGACGAGCCTATTGACGCCTCTTGAGGACGATACTCCCGAGCCTACAGACGTTGACCTGGAGGTCACCTCAGAGATATTGTGCCTAGAGCGACCGGCACTCAAGCGGCGAGCAGCTCTCAGCTCTCCGGCGGTCGAGGAGGAGAGCGAGGACGAGGACGAGGATGACGAGAGTTGAGCTCCTCTTTTGTTTTGTGCTTTTGACGGAGCCTACGTGCTCTTTTTGTAGGGCGCCTATTTGCCCTCGGTAGACAGGACTTCGATCATTGGGCCATTATTCCCCTTTTTGTACTCTGACTCATAGATGCTTTTGGATTTATATACAGAGATCTTGTACTTTCATCGTTTATGCCATTTAATTCTCTGAATAGCCAAAACATTGACCAGACAATGCAACCAGTCGTTGATCAACGAGATTGAGTTGAACGTGAGGTTAAGGATGAGTGACATACTAATAATCAAAGCATATTGACAACGGAATAGAAACCAAAGAAAGCAACTAGATAAATCCTTGCGAGATTGACTCGGTACACGAGAATTTACATCGACACTTTCGCATCCAACCTAGAACACGGTTATGGGGCAATGATGACCTTTATGTTTCGATATGAGGCTTGAAGACTCAACCTTGCTTTAGAAATATACGAAAATGTTGACTCTAACATGTGACATTCTCGAATTTTGACTCTGGACACGAACCAAAACTTGGACTAAGTCACTTTTGACCATTACGACCTGTAGGACTTGAAAAAACGACTTGGAATGATTCGAAACAGATTTCGACTCCTTGACATGGCCTAAGAAACAGATTTTTATCGAGTTTTCGTGCCACGATGACGAATCCTGGGAGTTGTCTCGGAACGAAACACCCCTGAAGTCCCAAATACCCGTTAGAGTGTGTTTAGGTGTCAATTGGTGCTTCGCAAGGCCTCAATTCCATCTTGATGTGTTGCTGCCAAAAACTACAGAAATGCAGAGTCAAGGTGCCGTGCGGATGAACCAGGCTGCCGCGCCGGGTTAGCATCTGTCACACGGTACCTCGATCACACTGCCGTGGGGTTTCTCTGGGTTCAACATGCCGTGCGACCGATCAAGGTGCCGTACGAGGCACCTTTCCTGACAGATTTCAGTTTTCGCTGTCTTCCAAGGCAGATTGCTCAGGGGTTGAAGTTTGACCCATGCAATGGCATTTCTGGACCAGTGCATGTCTGTTTTGAACCTTTTGGGACTTGACCACACTTTTCTCCATGTAGGACTCATGGAAAACTTGCATTTTTGAAACCCGAGGCTCTTTGAAAGTTGAAGTTGTCTTCTCCACCCCTCCTATAAATTCAAGCTCTCTCATTCTATATTCTCCACGCCTCATCCAACTCTTGTTTTCTTTCTTTGCTCCTTGAAATGGCTCTTTCTCTCACCGGCTCGCTCTGTCCATGGTTGGCTTCTATGGAAGGTGTCGATTGGCTCAACTTTCGAGCTCACGGTCTCTACTCCATGAGGTACCTCCGTAACATTCGCCTTCGTCCCGAGCTTTTGAGGGCAGCTGTGAGTTTTTGGGATCCGGAGGTCCATGTCTTCCGTTTCGGCGAGCAGGAGCTTTGTCCCACTATCGAGGAGTTCCGTGCATATCTCGGGGGTTTTGGCTCAGGGGAGGTCATTGTTCCCCCCGTGCGTGAGAGTGCTTACAGAGTCTTGGTCGTGGCCCTTGGATTATGTGATGGCGCTGCTCGCTACTTGGTCAGGAATGGCCATCTCAATGTCATGCGTCTTATCGAGCTGTTTTCTCCACATGACTTATCAGACTCGACGCATGACCGCCCTCTGCATGTGCTTGCTTGCGGCCTACCTCTTGGTCCCTTCCGTTGGTCATGCTAGCTCGGCATTGGTTAACGTCGCCGCTCAGGTTGAGGCCCGAAAAGATGTGATTCCGATGATTTTGGCTGAGACACTGATTGGTTTGGATAAGGTTCGTTTTGAAGAGACTGAGACTTTCGGGGGCAGCCCTCTTCTCCTACAGGTTGGCTTCTCACTCGGCTCTCCTTTTTCTGGTTTTTCCCACGTTCTCATTTTACCTCAACACTCGACTGAGCTTTCTATGGTTTCTTACTTGTTTTTCCTCTCTTTTTCGTAAATTTGGCATTGCGACAAAGTGAATGTGCTGACCATTCCTCCTGGCAACTGGTCATATGAGACGAGGTTACTCTCTCAGCGATGTTTTGAGTTTGTTGACAGGAGCAGGGCTGAGTGGGTTGACTTTTTCAGGCGCCGGCGAGCTGAGACCATTTCTTGGAGGTGCCGCTGGCTGGATCTCCCGCCCATGACGGTGCACTACATGGGCCCCCAGTGGGTCGTTCTTGCTGGTTTGGAAGCCTTCACCTTCTACATCCCTTATCGAATCCAGCGTCAACTCGGCTTGAGGCAGGAGGCCCCCGCAGAGGTTCTTGTGGACGTAGTGATGCCTCTCTTCAACCATTCAGTTCTTTGCCATTACGAACGCTTCTAGAGGACGCGCGAGGTGACCGATGCACATCCCTACCCTTCTGTGGCGGTGCATGGGAGCTATCGTAGGTGGCTCAGGAGGGACATTGCTGCAAGGGCTGGAGCTCAAGGAAACTGACTCGACCTTACTACCCCGATCGTTGAATAAACTGAGGACCTTTTTATTATCATGTCGTACTTCTTTTGTTTTCGAAAGCTCTGCTCAACCTTATGTAGTAGAAGTAATTGTGTTAATAAAACAAGTTTTGGAGGGTTTACCCCTCCTTGACTTTGTTCTTTGAGCCTTCTCAACTTGGATTTTTATTTTGATAGATTGTGACCGGGTCTCGGTGTGAGACTGCCTACGTATCCTTTTGGCGAAGGAATCAGGTCATGACGTAGTTCAGGGGTAGGGTTCGCTCTGGTTTTAACACTCTCATTTTGTGCTCTAACTTTTGCCTAGAACCGCCCTTTCGGGTTTTCGGTCTAGCGAGCTCATTTATTGTATGCCTTAACTTTTGCCTAGGATGCCCTGACGGATTTTCATCCTAGCAGGTTTTTGCTCTAATTTTTGCCTGGAACTGCCCGCCCTTGCGGTTTTCAGCCCAGCGAGCTTCTCTCATGGGTAGTAGCGCTTGAGTTGATCCAAGTTAACCAAGGTTGAGAATTCATTTCTGTCCAGGTCAATGTGTTGCGTGGCCCCTCCAGATAGAATAGTTTCGATGATGTATGGTCTAGACCACTTTGGCCAAAACTTTCCTCGTGGGTCATAAACCGGAGCCCGAATTTCCTTCAAAACCATATCACCTTCCGCCAAGTCCCTGGGTTTCACTTTCTTGTTGAATGCCCGTGCGATCCTTCGCTGATACCCTTGAATGTGGTAAAGAGCCCTTAACCGACGTTCATCGAATAGCATAAGTTCTTCGAACCGATTGCTCAACCATTCTGCCTCTTGAACTTCACATTCAATCATGGTTCGAAGAGATGGGACTTCCAATTTAATGGGAAGTACTGCTTCCATCCCGTAAACCAGGGAGTAAGGAGTTGCTCCCGCCGGTGTTCTTACAGATGTGCGGTACCCCTACAAGGCTAGGGGTAGTTGTTCATGCCAGTCCCTTGCAGATTGAATGGTCTTTTCCAGAATAGCCTTGATTGTTTTGTTAGCTGCTTCCACAGCGCCATTAGTTTGCGGCCGGTAAGTTGTTGACTTGTGCACTTGGATTTGGAACTCATCCAATACTTCTCGAGCTCTCCCTTTGAAATGAACTCCATTATCGGATACGAAAGCTTGAGGAACGCCATACCGATAAATGACATACTGCTTAATGAAATGTGCAACTTGAACCGCAGTTAGAGTGGTGTAGGAGGCAGCTTCTACCCATTTCGTGAAATAATCGATGGCTACTAAGATGAACTTGTGGCCGTTGGAAGCTGCCGGCACGATTCTTCCGATGACGTCAATCCCCCATATCAAGAAAGGCCATGACGAGGTCATTTGCTGTAGTTCGTGTGGCGGAATATGCGTGAGATTGGCATGAATTTGGCATTTTCGGCACCTTCGCACATACTCTACACATTCTGTTTCCATGGTGGTCCAGAAATATCTTTGTCTGAGGATCTTCTTGGCGAGCATTATGCCATTCATGTGGGGACCGCATACACCTTCGTGAACTTCTTCCATCATCCTTTTTGCATCTTCTCCATGGATGCAGAGCTTGTGTGTGCCACAGTGCGATCTCCGGTATAGGTTTCCTCCGCAGATGATGTATTGAGCAGCCATCCTTTGGAGAGTGATCCTGTCCTTTTTGCTTGCTCCCACGGGGTATTCTCCTCTTTCCACATATCTCCAGATGTCATAATACCACGGATGACCATCATCGGGCTCGTCAATTGTCACGACGTGCTGGTATACTGGTGTATCCCTTTATTCAATCACAATTGGCCTTAGCTTTACGCCAACGGGGATTTCGACCATTGATGCCAATGTTGCCAAAGCATCTGCAAATTGATTTTTGAGCCTCGGTACGTGAGTGAACGTCACCTTGCTAAAGTGGGGGATAAGATCTTCAAGATCCTGATGATACGGCTTCAGCTTTTCTTCCCTAACCTTCCAGTCGCCATTCGCCTGGGACACAACTAAATTTGAATCTCCCACGACCTCCAGTTTTTCTATACCGATCTCGATGGCTGCTTTCATGCCCACGATGCAAGCTTCATATTCCGCCTGATTATTGGTGACCTCAAAGTTGAGTTAAAATGCCAACGGGATGTGCGACCCATCGGGTGATATTAGCAACACACCGATTCCGAACCCCTTCTGATTGGCTGCCCCATCAAAATACAATTGCCAAACATCCTCAGCCGTCGTCATTATGTCTTCGTTAGGGAAATTGAATTCGACATCCTCTCCACCCTCGACTAGGCAATCGGCCAGGAACTCTGCGACGGCTCTTCCTTTTACTGACTTTCGGATGACATACTTTAATTCAAATTCGGCTAGCATTAGCAACCATAGCGCCATTCTCCCTGTGAGCCGGTTTTTTGAACAGATACTTTAGAGGATCCATCCGAGATATCAGCCTTACCGGGTAAGCTAGCATATAGTGCCTCAACTTCTTGGAAGCCCATACGAGTGCCCAACACGTCTTTTCTAGAGGGAGGTATAACGCTCTTTGGGTCCAACCATCTTTTTGCTGAGGTAGTAAACAGCCCTTTCAACCCCATCATCTCCTTCCTGTGCTAACATGCACCCCATTGAAGACGGGGTGACCGACAGGTATAGGATCAAAGGTTTTCCTGTTACGGGCGGTGTCAGTACTGGCGGCCTATGCAGGTAGGTTTTGACGGCTTCGAAAGCTTTCTGGCATCTATCATCCCAAGTGAATGGTACTCCTTTCTTGAGTAGGCGGAATAAGGGTTCGCAGGTCGAAGTCAACTTTGCAATGAACCTGCTGATGAACTGTACTTTTCCAAGGAAACTCCTTACATCCTTCTCAGATCGCGGCGGCTCCATTTCTAGGATGGCTTTGATCTTTGATGGATCGACTTCGATACCTCTGGTAGTAATCATGAACCCAAGCATCTTCCCTGCAGTGACTCCAAATGTGCATTTGGCCGGATTAAGGCGCATCTTGTACTTCCTGATCCTTTCGAAGAACTTTCGGAGTGCGGGGAGATGTCCCTCTCGCTCTTTGGCCTTGACGATCATGTCATCAACGTAGACTTCCACCTCTTTGTGAATCATGTCATGTAACAGCGCCGTGGCGGCTCTCTGGTAAGTAGACCCTGCGTTCTTCAGTCCAAAAGGCATAACTCGGTAACAATACGTCCCCCATTCAGTGACAAATGTGGTCTTTTCCCGATCTTCTGGAGCCATGAGGATTTGGTTGTATCCCGAAAAACCGTCCATGAAAGAGAGTAAAGCATGGCCGGCGGTGTTGTCAACCAGCACATCGATGTGTGGTAACGGGAAGTCATCTTTAGGGCTAGCTTTGTTGAGGTCTCGAAAATCAACGCAGACTCTTATCTTACCATCCTTCTTAGGCACAGGGACGATATTTGCGACCCATTGCGGATATTCGGTTACCATCAAGAATCCGGCGTTGATCTGTTTAGTGACTTCTTCCTTTATCTTAAGCACCCAGTCAGGCCTCATACGTCTCAGTTTCTGTTTTACTGGTTTTGCACCGGGATAAAGGGGAATCCGATGTTCCACGATTTCTGGATCTATTCCGGGCATATCCGCATGTGACCAGGCAAACACGTCTTCGAACTCTTTGAGTAAGTTTAAGAGGGCTTCGCGTTCTTCGGCGGACAGCGTGGAACCGATTTGGATTATTCGAGGATTCTCTCCATCTCTCAGATTTATTAAAACAATTTCTTCTTTTACAGGTTGAGCGTGCCTCTCATCTTCCCTTTCGATTAGGGATCTAATTTCTCTGGGGATGTCCCCATCGAAATCAATCTCTTCACCATCAGGGTCGACGCAGTTTATTTCAAAGTCGGGGAAGTAAGCAGAATCAGATTCATTCATTTCATTATTAACGGGGGCCTCGGGGGCACCATACACACGGGTGGACTCGAATTCGAAATACAGACTCTGAGAGTTTGGGCCGAGAGGCACTAACCCAGACTCGACAGATTCAGAAGACTCAGAAGACATGACAGACTCAGACTCGGGTTCAGACTCAGATCCATAATGAGTTGCATTCGGCATGAAGGTCCAGTTTTTGTACTCTCCAGCAGCATCCACGATGAGTAAAGTTGGGTCTCCGAGAGTATCCTGTCCCGTCATCAGCACTTCTGCATCCACAACTGTACCCATTGGTTCATCTTCCTTGAACAAAGTCGCGAGACTACCCAGGGCGAAAACCTCAATCCAGTCAGCCGGTTCCTTCTGCCCTTTCACCATTTCAGTTTCTTCGTCGCTTTCTAGCCAAACATCGTTCGCAAATATCTCAAATCCCGACAAAAAGGTATTGGTTTCTTTGTCCCAGAACGGTTCTGGCTGGCCTTGGTAAATCTGTTTTGCTTTTTTCCTGACGAAGTAATCTTCTAGCCTATTTCCTTTTTTCATCTTGCTGTCGCTTGAAGGTGAATATCCCAGGCCAGTAGTGCGCATCAAAGTGGCCTGAGCTTCAAATTTTGCGGGGCCTTAAAGATTCTTTCCCAGTCCCAACCCCGGCATGTAGGACATCTTCTTCATTATTTTGATAGCGACATTGCTGACAACAAAGTCGTCGTCAATTCTGACCGAATAGACAGACCGGGAGGTATCTAGAGAGAAGCCTCCCAGGGCGATGTCTTCTTCCCCGTGTTTAATTTTCAAGAGCGGGGCATTGTCTTCCACAGGGGCATGGACTCCAGAGTCCCCGTGGATAGTGAGCATTCCTGTTTCTAGTCCCAACCGAATTTTCTGATGGAGCGTAGAGGGCACAACCCTGATATCCGGTCGGTGCAGCCAAGGTCTTCCTAGTAGCAAGTTAAAAGAGGCGGGAATGTTTACCACGTGAAACTCTACCTCCGTCTGGTATTGTCCGAAGGTTATGGGAATCATGAGAGTCCCAACTACATCTCTCCGAGTGTTGTCGTATGCTCGGACTTTGACTTCCGATGGAGAGAAGTCCTTATTTTTGTACCCCAAGCAGTAGGCGACGCGAAGTGGGCAGACATTAATTGCTGAACCGTTGTCAACCAGGATTACCGGAACCGATTTGTCATGGCATTTCAGAGTGATGTGTAATGGCCGATTGTGGTTAGTTCCCTCGGCAAGTAAGTCCCGATCGGTAAAGGTGATAGCATGTTTGACAGGTATGGTTTTGATCAACGCCACAAGCTCATCGGGGGTTATAGCGGAAGGAACCTTTAGTTGAGAGAGTGCTTGGATGAGACCTTCACGATAGCGTGTGGAATGAACCAGCACATCCCAGACAGACATCTTGGCATTGGTTTGCTCAAGTTGGCGCTTGATCATCCCTTCGGGATCCTTTTCAGGTCGGGAAGGCTCCTTGACCGGTGGGTCAAAGGGTCGAAAGGTATTTTTGACTGGGGTGGTAAGGGGATCAGAGGGTCCTGAGGTTGCAGGGTTGGAAGATTCTCCGACTTGGTAAACACGGCCGCTTCTGGTTAAATGATCAATCTGGCGGTACTTTGATTCCTCACTCCATAGGTCGGCCAGGGCTTTGCGCTTGTTTCCGATAGTTGTATCTTGTAGATTAGCGGCCAGATCAGCAGTGACTAGATCATCCCACAGATCCTCGCATGTCCACTTTTCAGCCTCCATTACTGTTTTATTGACTGTCCATTCTTCGTTCCCCACCTTTATGTTGACTACCTCGGTGCTAGCCCACAGGTTTGTTTCGGCCCCTGGTTCATCTTCCCACAAGTTCATCATGGCGATGTCTGCGTCCTTTGGAAAAGTAGCAGGAGGTTCGGATTCAGTTCCATCGACAAGGTAATCCATCGGGTCGCACTCGTTACCGGCGACCTCTTCTTCGATTCCAGGGAGATT
This sequence comes from Rhododendron molle, assembly GCA_025413875.1. Classification (NCBI taxonomy): domain Eukaryota; kingdom Viridiplantae; phylum Streptophyta; class Magnoliopsida; order Ericales; family Ericaceae; genus Rhododendron; species Rhododendron molle. The sequence goes on from CM046400.1 coordinate 15,718,702, forward strand.
CGGGTACGGGGTGAGGTCCACGTTGCCGTACAAATTATTGATGACAAAATCGTTAAAGTGAGAGAAATCCGAGCGAAGAGGGGCAAGTTCTGGCCAGTTGTAGGTCATCATCGCAGACGGATATCCATGCCGGCGTTCTTCACCGAACAGTGCTGGCAGGGTGAAGGTATCCAAAGGGTCATTCCAGGCCATGAGCTGGTACTCGTCTGGGGTTGGATCCCGTTCCCATTCAGGTACATCTTGAAAAACTTGGTATTCTTCTCCTTGATTTTCAAACAGTGCATACAAAGAAAACCCGTCAATAGGATCTGCCTGAATGTTCTGCCAGTCAACCTCCCATCCGGTTTCGAATAAGGGTTCGTCGTTCCTTTGGAAGTTGGCAGCCTCAAATTCTTCCCAGTCAGCAATCAACTCTCCCCACGTGTCTTCCCATTCTCATATGGAACGGAAGGCAGTTTCTCCGGGAATTTCACCAGCAGGGATTGGTTCGGTATCAGGGGTAATGAACAGGGTAGGGTCAAATTCTGGGATGCTCTGATTCTCGACTAAGGTGATTTAGTTGATGCGGAAGGGGGCATTATGCTGTGGTAAGGGGTTTGTAACAATGTTTGGTTTATTTGAGAGTGGAGCATCAACAATTTTGTTATCTATGAGGTTTTGGATTTCATGGTGGAGACGGATGCAGTTATCGGTGGTGTGGCCAGGCATTTGGTGAAAGTCACAGTAGACATTTTGGTTGAGGTTCGGTGGAATGGTTTGTGGCGGCGGAAGAGGTTTCAACACTCCAATTTCTGTGAGTTTCTTAAGAAGAGTGGATCTGGGAGTGCTGAATTGGGTGAAGGTTCGGTTCTGGGATTTTGGTTTTTCGGAAATCTAGTTGACTTCCACAGGTTTGGTGGATGAGATTCCTGCTTGGTTAGTATTTCCGAAGAGAACGTTGCTGTTTCCTAAATACACTCTTTTGGATTTTGACCCCGATCCTGACTCTTTCTTTTCCAAAGTTCCATCTCGCAAAACCTCTTCTACGGCCAATCCAGAATCATAAAAGGTTTCGAAATTTGGGGCAGCCTAGGAAAGAACCATGTAAGGAGCAAAAGAGCTTGGCAGGTTCTTGGTTATTATCCATATATGCTCTTTCAGATCAGGCTTATTCTGTATTTGGGCAGCCTTGGCCCTCTAACGTTTGACAAAGTCAGCAAAGTTTTCCTTTTCACTCATCTTAGTGCTTTCCAACTCCCTCATGGTCATTTTCAGGTCAATATTGAAGTCGTATTGGGCCATGAAACCTGTCCCAATGTCTTCCCAAGTCTTTTTCTTGGATGGCTTGAGAGAGGGGAATCATTGTAGAGCTAGCCCAGACAGGGATTCGTGGAACAATTCGGCCATAGCTTCCTTTTTGATGCCACGCATGGTGAGAGAGCCAACATATCCTTGAAGATGGGCCTTCGGATCGCCGGTACCATCGAACTTTGCAAAGTCCACACCTTTGAATTTTTCTGGCAACTTGGCCTTGGGGAAAAGGCACAGCTTGTTCATGTCGATTTCTCCTTTTCCAAGTCGCTTAGTCTCCTGGACTGACTCCTCCAATTCGCCAATCTTAGCAATGAGGGCAGCCAAGTTGGGATCAGCTGTTGGTATTTCTTCTTTGGGTTGCTCAGGCCGCCTAGCCAGAAGCTTATCACTGATTTCCTGCATACTTTCCATTATCATGTTTATGTCGTTTTTCATGGAGACCACGGTAGCCTTGAGTTGCGCATCGACACCGGCAAGGGACTGTTTAAACTGAATGTCCATGTTTGCCATGTTCTGCCTGAGCTCTTCTATCCCGTCCCCTTGGTCAGCCATGGGTAAAGGGTTTTCGAGCAGGATTGAGACTACGGGTTCTTCTATTACGATCTCTTCTAACAACTGTTGCTCTTCTTGCTCAACTTGGACTTCAAATAGTGGGGTTCCTTCCAGGGTGTCTACACGGACTAGTCTTCGGGACAGACGAAACCAATTGGGTACAGCTTCTTTCTTTCGCAGGAAATCAATGTTGGCAGTACTGGCAACAAGTCAAAAGGGAGCGACTCATAATCAATCCAAATGCTTGTCCTACTTCTACCCATCTCCTAGAAACAAGGCCTAGGACCTACCGTGGCTTGAATCTCACTTAAGACGTTTGTACAGAAGATTTCCGGTAGTCCGGGTAGGTGCCGTCAGGCAGGTTAAATTCCGAATGGGTCGGAACCAGAGCCAGTCTCCTTATCGTGACCATCCGAGACAGAGCAATGTGACCACCGGAATCCAGATACGTACGCGCTCAAGGCTAGATCCAAACCAAGGGAGCCGTTTGGGCACGGCAAACACCGGAGGTATCACAAACTCCATGGATTTAAGGTCTCCTAGATCGACTGGAGGGTCCTAAAGGATTCTAAGGGAGCCTAATCCTCTAGCCCGCAAAATGCAATGATGCATGAATGATGGATGTACAGAAATAAGATGCACATAAATAGGATATAACACATAAGTCCTAACCATGGGTTCCTGTCTTAGTTGGGATAGTTCTATGGCTATGTACAAGTGCAAAGGCTGGTTTTGGTCTCAGAAGGGTTCCCTGGACTAGAGTCAAGACGTACTACCCCATGTCAAGTGTATTGCAAGACAATGGTCGAATAGCACGATGGCTCATCATAGTCGAGGGTTGCTAGGCATTTTGGGAGAGATTGTCACCGGTAAACCGGGCAAGGTAGCCAAAATACGCTAGCGAGGCTTGTGCAGTGCAAAGTGTACAGGATAAAAAAGCTTAATCTTCCGAAAGATATTTGAAAAATCCCCCTTCTGAAAACACTTTTCAAGCTTGGCCCTCTAGATCATCCAATACTTTTGTGCACTTTTTTTTAAAAAAAAATTGGATGAAGTAAAGATCCCCTGCAGAGTCGCCACTGTGGGCTCCCGCGCCCGGAAAAAGGAGCGCTAACTCGAAGAGTCGCCATCCGGATTTTTGAAATGGATCATCCGAGAAACCGAGGAGTCGTTTGGAAAAGGCTTTTGGTCTAGCGAAAATGTTGAGATGTTGGGTTCGGGAGCCACGTTACGAATGGGGAAGGTTTTTCTTTAAAAAGCACCCTATTCGCCCGGAAAAAACCGGTCTCTACTTAATATTTTCAAAAGAGAGGGGGGATCTTCAATATTATTCGGAATGTCAAACTCTTTAATAAAACAAGTAGCGGGGAAGGGACATGGGGAATATATCACATTGACGTGCATGTGGTGCTGTCTATACAATAGTGGTAAAATGATGTGAGCAAGGGAGATAAACAACATTCAACAGACTGTCTGGACCTCGGCTAAGCTGTCCACGGCACCCTGAGCGATCGCGTGCGGCACCTCAACATACCGTGCGTGGTACCTGCTCTCCTGTCAGACTGTTGCAGACTTTCAACACATTATTTAGACCACTGCCTTCTTTATGCATTTTTCAAAAAACTCACCAGAAACCTCACGGCGGTCAGATCATCCCAAAAGGCCATTGTCTTTCTCAAAACATGATTTTAAAGTGGTTTTTGACATTTTTGATCATTTGGGATGATCTCACAAAGCTTTTAAAAGAACCGGAATATGGCTTGTAGATATGGTCTTATTTTAAAAGCAGCAGAAACAGCAAACAGCAGATACAACTAGAGGTGTAAAACGGGCCGGGCCGGCACGGGCACGGCATGAGCACGGCACATTTGAAGGCGGCACGGCACGGCACGGGCACGGATTTAATCCTGGCACGGCACGGAACGGCACGGTCTTAGTGGGCACGCGGCACGGCACGGGCACGGATTTAATCCTGGCACGGCACGGTCTTAGTGGGCACGCGGCACGACACGAGCACGAAAGTAAGCTAGAACGGCACGGCACGCGGCACAGCACGGCACGCGGCACAGCACGGCATGCGGCATGACACGCGGCACGGCACGGCACGAACACGACACGAGGCATGGAAAAACCAAAAAAAAAAAATGTTATTAAATAAATAAGGGATTTCATATTATAGTTTACTTTATTTCTGTGTATTTTTTGATAATTCAATAATTTATTAATCTTTTCCTTTTATTTAAGTAAAATAAACTTTTAAAATATTTTATATGATTAAGAAAATTTGAATCAAAATTCAAACATGATAATATACCTATTACCACACATATATTGATATTACATTGCATTTTATCCAATTAAAATTTTAAAAAAAAATTACATAGAAAATAAATAAATAAATAAAAACAAATTTAAAAGAAAAAATTACGTGTGATTCGAATTCGAATCCAAGTCCTAATGTCCTATGGAACTTGTCACACATCACAAACCACCAAGGCCATTAATTATGATATGTTTTTACTAGGAACAACTAATAATAAATAAGAAAAAAAATAGTTTTAAATATGGTTTTACTAGGAACAACTAATAATAAATAAGAAAAAAATTGGTTTTAAAACAAAATTATTACATGGTCATCATCTATTTTCCAATTATTAACTCTACAAGTACAAGTTTCGGGAACCAAAAATATAAAAATACAATGTGCGGGTACATATTGAGTACTACACAAATAATTGGAGACATTGGGAAGTAGGGAAAACCTTGGTTGTGAAATAGTTTTAGTGGATTTTGAAAAAAAAAAAAAGGCACTACGTGCTACGCACCCAACTTAAAAAACTTTTAATTTGCGCACTACGCACCAAAAAAAGGCGCGCACTATGCAAGGGCAATAAAAAACGACATTGGGGGAGCAAGGGAATCAAACTCTCGCCTCTTGTTCCTTAAAGAAGGTGGCTTACCATTGCACCAAACTTCAACTTCTTATACATATTAGCATATATAATTTATATATACACAAAATCGGGGAATTTTTTTTTAAAAAAAAGGCGTGGGGGCACGTGACCCCACGTGCCCCATGGTGGGTCCGCCCCCATCTCAAACCACCAAGGCCAATAATCATTTTGTGCTTATAATTGGAACAAGTAATATATATTATATAATTCTATTGTATAAAAACGGGCCTCTTATACGGTAGCCACACAATTGCGACACAACTATGACGATCCATACCGTTCATTTTGTTGTTCTTGGAGTTTTAATCACTCTCGCAAATTTTTGGGTCTATCGGGTTTTGGAAACCCTTTCATCGGGACGTAGATTCATTAATATGAATTTTTTTGTTATGTGCGATCGAGTATATAACGATAACAAATTTACTTCATTTTTTGCACGAATGATATAATCACTCTCACATAAAAGGTAGATGGTTCCGATTTTCAAAAAATATCTCGGTCGGGTCTCGAGTGATGCATTATAGGACTTTAACGCCTTTGGAAGCACCAAATGTGTTCTGATCACGTGGTTTCCGACATCCGATTATCACCTATTTAGGGGAGAATGATAAATTTGATAAGATCTTAAATTGTAATGGTTTAGATCGAACATTAGAAAAAATGAGTCTGCAGCTACCTTTCAAATTTATACATCTAACTTATTTGGTTCTAAACTAATGTATGTCGCTATAGGCCAAAGTACGATAGCCACACGATTGTGACACAACTATGACGATCCATACCGTTCATTTTGTTTTTTTTGGGTGTTTTAATCACTCTCACAAAAATTCGGGTCTATTGGGTTTTAGAAGCCCTTTCCTCGGGACGTAGATTCATTAATATTTTTTTTTTGTTATGTGCGATCAAATATATAACGATAACCAATTTACTTCATTTTTTGCACGAATGATATAATCACTCCCACATAAAAGGTAGACGGTTCGGATTTTCAAAAAACAGCTCGGGTGGCTCTCGAGTGATGCATTATAGGACTTTACGAGATTTTTTCGTTATTTGGTGCATGGATCATGGTGTGACTTATGCACATGATCAAAACTTGGTTGGTATATATAGAAAGAGAGATGAGAATCGGCAACCCTAGCCCACAACTCACTCTCTCTCTCTCTCGCGCTCTCTCTCTCTCTCCGAAACGATGAACGGCGAAGGTCGAAGGAGAGGAGGAGGAGGAGGAGACCGACGAGATCTAAGACTCTCGAAGCAGCAGAAGCTCATCCTCACCGCCGAAGAGCAACTCGAGTCCAAGCTCGGTTTCGATCTCTTCTCCGAAGGCGACAGGCGCCTCGGCTAGCTTCTCACCTTCTCATCCGTGAGTCACCATTTCAATTTCTAAACCAACAATCCCTTATTTTACACTTTGCTTATATTCTGTTACTAGAAAAGGTCTATACCTAGAAAAGGTCTATACCTATTAGTGAAACAGCATCAGAACGCGTGCAATTGACATTAGGGATTTGTATTGTTTTGGCATTAACTGCAAGTTAAATTCAGAGTTTTCTGCTCTATTTGCAGTCATCTTGGGAGTATCAGAATACCCACAAGGTCTACAGTTGTGTTGATCTATACTTTGTTTGTCAGGTGAATGAATTAGTTGTGTTCTTTTTTTATATGAGTTTCAATTTGGAAAATCACAATTTAGAAGATTATACTCATTTTGCTAATTACTTGTTCGAATTTGGGTTTAGGACGGCTCTACTTTTAAGACGAAGTACAAGTTCCGTCCATATTTTTATGCGGCTACGAAGGTATGTGAAGTGTGGCAAAGTATAACTTGCCGAGTTAATTTCGTGTGATTGCAGCTTTCATGACGCTGTTGATTTTGTAGGATAAAATGGAAATGGATGTTGAGGCCTACTTGAGAAGACGGTATGAGAGTCAGATTGCTGATATAGAAATTGTAGAGAAAGAAGACCTTAATCTTGTAAGCTGGGTTATTCTATTGATGTTGTTGGCTTTTTAGTTGGGGTATCCTATCTATTTTATTTCTTATGATCCCCTTAGTCATTTGAACAATTGATGTTACATTTCTTGTGGCTACACAACTGTAGTGGGAAAAAGGGTTCCATTGTTTATGAAATAGGTGGTAAAGCTGATATATTTAATCTTGCATTTATAGTAGTTATATGATAATTAATTACTACATTTCTACCTGAATATACCTGAATATTGCTTGTATTTAGGGTGGGCATTCTATAGGATTTGGCAATTGAAAGTTTGCAGAAAGTTTAGAGAAAAATCTACCTGAATATTGCTTGTATTTAGGGTTACAAAATTAGGGCTTTCGTGTTTCCCCTTTAATAACCCCTGTTATGGTGTTTTTTTTTTGTAGATGGATGCTGATAATTTTAATTTTGGCTAATTTCAATTTTCTTATTCATTTTTCTTGTTCATTTGGCTTTCATATACCTGTTTTCTGCTGCTGTTGGTGCTGGTTCTTGTTTTGTAGGACATTATAGACGCCAAGGACCAAACCACGTGAAGGCTGAAGCAAATTAATGCCAGCAAAATGTAGAAGGTGGATTTTCTCACTTATGTTTGAATACCAAAAGTAAATACGTGGCATAGTAAGGAATGGAGCATTCAGTTTCACAACAAAACTAGTAGTTTATGTGTTAGTAGCTCATATTTAGCTTGGTGGATACCTCTAACCTGGTTTTATGCCAAACCTGAGGTGTAACGAAGCCAGGCTAAATATTGAGTTTGTTTTTAGTTAGTATAGTTAGTTTTATTTGATTGCATTGCTTAGCCGAGGTGGTGGCATAACCCCTCGCATATTCTGTTTGCTGAGTTGAGGTGGCGGCCTAGCCCCTCCAGTCTGTTAGTTTGTTAGTCTGTTAATCATTACTCATTAGGATTGAAATATTGAATACTACGATATACAAACTTAAGAACATTAGAGGCACTGACGCACCGGAATGTGTGTTTTTTGGGAAGATTTTTTTTAGTAGAAAATCGGTTGCCGGTTGGTGATGTGTATACGAAAATCGATGGCACAATATGGCACGGCACGACACACGATTAAGGGCCAGCACGACACGAACCTACAAAAAAAGGCACGGCACTACCCGACAAAAAAAGGCATGGCACGACAAAAAAAGGCACGGCACGACACAACCCGACAAAAAGGGCACGGCACGACCCGACCCGACAAAAAAGGGCACGGCACGACGCGGCACGATTAATTAATCGGGCACGGCACGGCACGACACGATTTAAAAAAGGCACGGCCCGACTCGGCCTGACAAAGCAAAATGGCCCGCCATGGCACGGCACGGCACGACACGCCATGGCACGATGAAGTAAACGGGCACGGCATGGCACGACACGAAGCACGGTTGAGCACGGAAGAAAATGGCACGGCACGGCACGACAGGCACGTTTGACACCCCTAGATACAACAGAGGAAAGCTCAGATCCAGACAGCTTGCTTACAAAAATACTAGCGTGTGACATGGCGTGCGCTGAGTCAGGGTGCCGCGCGTCTGTTCAACATACCGCGCGGTTTCTCGACCTCAGCACAGTGTTGATTTTATTTTGTGAAAATGGGTTTTTGGTCAGAATCTAACCAAAAGGGGGTTAGACCTTCTGACAGAAAAGTCCCCTCAGGACCAAAACAAAGTCTAGTCCGAGGAAACTAGTTTGTACCTTTAGTTTCGAGCTTGACCAAGGGTCGTTGGTTCGCGGGTGTGGATGGATCGTCACGGATGTAGATGGAAGGGGTTGAATGAGACAAAAAGAGTGTGGGTGTGAGGGAAGATTAAGTGTTTTAGGTGATGAGACTTTGAAGTTAATGAAAGATCAACTTCAATGATGAGAGGGGAGTGAGTGAAAGTACTTAAAGAAGGTCTTTTGGGAATGACATTCTTTAAAGTTTGGAAATGAAAGTGGAAGTAAGAAAGTGGGTGTAGAAACTTAGAGAGAGAAAGTAGAGTGAGAGAGCTAAGAGAAAGGCAAGAGAGGGACTCAAAAGAAGGGCTAAGAGGGACCCCTTCCCCTTGAGTGGAGGGGTTAATTTATAGGCAAATGGCCAAGGATTTTGAATTCAAATGGTGGAGGTATTTTCTGGGCGGGCCAGAAGTGCATCTTCGGTTGAGCCAGTCATCAGCTGTGGCTCACACTGGCGTGGCCGACAGCTTTCTGAGCCAGCCAGCTTTTTGCTCAAGGTGCCGTGCGGAGGAGTTTGGCTGCGCACGGTCCCTTGAATTCTCAAGGTGCCGTGCGCTCCAATTTGGCTCCGCACGGTACCTCCTCTTGTGGTCCAGAGCCTTTTGGGCTTTTTATTGGGCTTGGCTGGGCTTTTATCTGAGTTTTTCAGGTTTTTTGGGTTTTTGGGCTCCTGTGGGTTTGGAGAGATCCTTTTTCAAGCTCGTAAAGGTATCGTTTCCTCTATTTCATGACCGGGGTGGACAAAGACTCTCCGAGGTCCGGATTGGGGTGTCTACAACCGCACAAGCCTCGCTAAGCGTGTCTCGGCTATCTTGCCCGGTTCACCGGTGATAAACTCTCCCGGGATGCCTAGCAACCCTCGACTATGATGAGCCATCGTGCTGTTCGACTGTTGTCTTGCAATACACTCGACACGGGGTAGTACATCTTGGCTCTAGTCCGGGGAACCCTTTTGAGACCAAAACCAGCCTTTGCACCTGTACATAACCATAGAACCTTCCCAACTAGGACAGGAACCCATGGTTAGGACTTATGTGTTATATCCCGCTTACGTGCTTTTTATTCCTGTACACACTCATCATTCACACACCTTTGCATCTTGTGGGCTAGAGGAATAGGCTCCCTTAGAATTCTTTAGGGCCCTCCGGTTGGTCTAGGAGACTTTAAATCCATGGAGTTTGTGATACCTCCGGTGTTTGCCGTGCCCGAACGGCTCCCTTGGTTTGGGTCTAGCCTTAAGTGCGTGCGTATCTGGATTCTGGTAGTCACATTGCTCTGTCTCGGGTGGTCACGATAAAGAGATTGGCTCTGGTTCCGACCCGTTCGGAATTTAACCTGCCTGACGGCACCTACCCGGACTATCGAAAATCTTCTGTACGAACGCCTTAAGTGAGATTCGAACCACGGTAGGTCCTAGGCCTTGTTTCTAGGAGATGGGTAGAAGTAGGGTGAATATTCGGATCGGTTATGAGTTGCTCCCTTTTGACTTGTTGCCAGTGCTACCAATGTTGATCGCCTGCGGAGAAAAGAAGCTGTACCCAATTGGTTTCGTCTGTCCCAAAGACTAGTTCGCGTAGACACCCTGGAAGGAATCCCACTATTTGAAGTCCAAGTCGCACAAGAGGGACAACCGTTGTTAGGAGAATCCGTGGTAGAAGAACCCATAGTCTCAATCCTGTCCAAAAACCCTTTACCCATGGCCGGTCAGGGAGACGGAATAGAGGAACTCAGGCAGAACATGGCTAACATGGATATTCAGTTTAAACAGTCCCTCGCCGGTATTGATGCACAACTCAAGGCTACTGTGGTTTCCATGAAGAATGACATGAACATGTTAATGGAAAGCATGCAGGAAATCAACGATAAACTCCTAACTAAGACTCCTCCGCAGTTCGAATGACCCAAAATTGAGATACCAGTAACTGACCCCAACCTGGCCGCTATCATGGATAAGATTGGCAAATTGGAGGAATCTGTTCAAGAAACTAAGCGACTTGGAAAAGGAGAAATTGACATGAGCAAGTTGTGCCTCTTCCCGAATGCCAAGCTGCCAGAGAAGTTCAAAGGAGTGGATTTTGCGAAGTTTGATGGTACCGGTGATCCTAGAGCCCTTCTCCAAGGATATGTGGGATCCCTCACTATGCGCGGTATTGAAAAAGAAGCTATGGCCCAACTCTTCCATGAGTCCTTGTCTGGTCCGGCCCTGCAATGGTTCCTCTCTCTTGAACCATCCAAGAAGAGGACTTGGAAAGACATCGGGACAGCTTTCGTGGCTCAGTATAACTTCAACGTTGACCTGAAAATGACCACAAGGGAGCTAGAAAGCACTAAGATGAACGAGAAGGAAAGCTTTGCTGACTTTGTGAAGCGTTGGAGGGCAAAGGCCGCCCAGATGCAGAATAAGCCTGACCTGAAAGAATAGATACGGATAATAACCAAGAATTTGCCAAGCTCCTTCGCTCCGTACATGGTTCTTTCCCAGGCTGCCCCAAATTTCGAAACCTTTTATGACTCTGGACTGGCTGTAGAAGAGGCCTTACGGGATGGAACTTTGGAGAAGAAAGAATCAGGATCCGGGTCAAAATCTAAAAGGGCGTATTCAGGAAATAGCAATGTTCTCTTCGGGAATACCAACCAGGCAGGAACCTCGTCCACTAAACCTGTGGAAGTCAACCAAATCTCCGAAAACCTAAATCCCAGAGCCGAACCTTCACCCAATTCAGCACTCCCCGATCCACTATTCTCAAGAAGCTCACAGAAATCGGAGTGTTGAAACCTCTTCCACCGCCACAAACCATTCCACCAAACCTAAACCAAAATGTCTATTGTGACTTCCACCAAATGCCCGGCCATACCACTGACAACTGCATCTGCCTCCGTCATAAAATTCAAAATCTCATCGACAACATGGTTATCAACACTCCACCTGCCGATAAACCAAATACCGTTTCCAACCCTCTACCTCAGCACAATGCTCCCTTCCGTATTAACCAAATCACCCTAGCCGAAGATCAAAACATCTCAGAATTCGACCCTACCCTGTTCATCATCCCTAATACCGAGCCAATGCCTGTTGGTGAAATTCCCGGAGAAATTGCCTTTCGTTCCACATGGGAATGAGAAGATACATGGGGAGAACTGATTGCTGACTGGGAGGAATTTGAAGCTGCCAATTTCCAAAGAAATGCCGAACCTTTATTTGAGGCCGGATGGGAGGTTGACTGGCAAAACATCCAGGCGGATCCTCTTGATGGACTCTCTTTGTATGCACTGTTCGAAAATCAAGGGGAAGAATACCAAGTCTTTCAAGATGCACCTGAATGGGAATGGGACCCGACCCTAGACGAGTACCAGCTTTTGGCCTGGAACGACCCCCTGGGTACCTTCTCCCTACCGGCACTATTCGGTGAAGCATGCCAACCTGGATATCCACCTGAGATGATGACGTATAACTGGCCGGAGCTTGCCCCACTCCGCCCGGATTTCTCTCATTTTAATGATTTTGTCATCAATAATCTGTATGGCAACGTGAGCCTCACCCCTTACCCGGACCTTCCTGGATGTGAAGAGCAAGTCGCTAGCAATGAGTTTGATCCAATGGACTACCTTGTCGACGGAACCGAATCCGAGCCATCAGTCACTTTTTTGAAAGACGCTGAAGTTGCTATGATGAACTTATGGGAGAATGAACCAGCAGTGGGAACAAACTTGTGAGCTAACACTGAGGTGGTTAACATTAAAGTAGGAAACGAGGAATGGAGTGTTAACAAGACCGTAATGGAGGCCGAAAGGCGGGAACCCGAAGATCTGTGGGATGACTTGGTCATTGCTGATTTGGCTGCCAATCTGCGGGATAAGACTATTGGAAACAAGCGTAAAGCCTTGGCCGAATTATGGAGTGAAGAATCAAAATACCGTCAGATTGATCACCTGACCAGAAGTGGCCGTGTGTACCAACCTCCAAACCTTCAAGTAGGAGAACCTTCCAACCCTGCAACTGCAGAGCTCTCTGATCCCTTTACCACCCCGGTCAAAAACACCTTCCGACCCTTTAATCCACCAGCCAAAGAGCCTTCCTGACCAGAAAAGAACCCCGAGGGAATGATTAAGTGACAGCTCGAGCAAACCCATGCCAAGATGTCCGTCTGGGATGTGCTGGTTCATTCCACACGCCATCGTGAAGGTCTCATCCAAGCACTCTCTCAGCTAAAGGTTCCCTCCGCTATAACCCCCGATGAGCTTGTGGCACTGATCAAAACCATACCCATCAAACATGCTATCACCTTTACTGATCGAGACTTACCTGCAGAAGGAACTGATCACAATCGGCCGCTGCACATCACCCTGAAATGTCATGGCAAATCGGTTCCAGTAATCTTGGTCGACAATGGTTCAGCAATTAATGTCTGCCCACTCCGTGTTGCTTACTGCTTGGGGTACAAAAATAAGGACTTCTCCCCATCAGAAGTCAAGGTCCGAGCATATGACAACACTCGGAGGGATGTGGTTGGGACTCTCATGATTCCTATGACCTTCGGACCATATCAGACGGAAGTAGAGTTTCACGTGGTGAATATCCCCGCCTCTTTCAACCTGCTCCTGGGAAGGCCATGGCTGCACCGGCCCGACATCATGGCTGTGCCCTGCACACTCCATCAGAAAATTCGGTTGGGACTGGAAAAAGGAATGCTTACCATCCACGGGGACTCTGGGATCCATTCCCCTGTTGAAGATAATGCCCCACTCTTGGAAATTCAACACGGAGAAGAAGATATCGCCTTGGGAGGATTCTCTCTGGATACCTCCAAATCTGTCTATTAAGTTAGAATTGATGACGACTTCGTTGTGAGCAATGTTGGCATCAAGATAATGAAGAAAATGTCTTACATGCCAGGATTGGGGTTGGGAAAGAATCTCCAGGGCCCTGCAAAGTTTGAAGCTCAGGGCATTCTGATGCGTACAACCGGTCTTGGTTACTCACCTTCGAGTAACAGTAAGGTGAAAAGGGGGAACAGGCTAGAAAATTACTTTTTCAAAGAAAAGGCAAAACAAATCTATCAAGGGCAGCGGGAACCTTTTTGGGATGCAGAAAACAATAACTTCTTATCGGGGTTTGAGATATTCGCCAACGATGTCTGGCTGGATAGTGACGAAGAGGCTGCGATTGCGAAGGGACGGGAAGAACCAGCCGACTGGATTGAGGTTTTTGCCATGGGTAGTCTCGCAACTCTGTTCAAGGAGGATGAACCAATGGGTACAGCTGTGGAAACGCAAGTGCTGATGATGGAACAAGGTACTCGCGAAGATCCGACTCCGCTGATCATGGATGCTGCTGGGGAGTACAAGAACTGGACCTTCATGCCAAGTGCAACTCACCACGAGTTTGAGTCTGAGTCTGTTAAATCTTCTGAGTCTTCTGAGTCCGCCAAGTCCGAGTTGGCGCCTCCCGGCCCAAACTCTCAGAGTCTGTATTTCGAATTCGAATCCACCCGTGTGTATGGTGCCCACGAGGCCTCCGTTAATGATGAAATGAATGAACCTGATTCTGCTTACTTCCCTGACTTTGAAATAAATTGCGTCGACCCTGATGATGAAGAGATTGATTTCAATGGGGACATCCCCAAAGAAATTCGATCCCTAATCGACAGGGAAGATGAAAGGCATGCTCAGCCTGTAAAAGAAGAAATCGTTTTAATAAATTTGAGAGATGAAGGGAATCCCCGGATGACCCAAATCGGCTCCGCGCTATCTGCCGAAGAACGCGAGGCCCTCGTAAACTTGCTCAAGGAGTTCGAAGATGTGTTTGCATGGTCACACGCCGATATGCCCGGAATCGATCCTGAAATCGTGGAGCACCGGATTCCCCTTTATCCCGATGCAAAGCAGGTAAAATAGAAACTAAGACGCATGTGGCCTGATTGGGTGCTTAAGATAAAAGAAGAAGTCACTAAACAGATTAACGCTGGGTTTTTTAATGGTAACCGAGTACCCTCAATGAGTCACAAACATTGTTTCCGTACCAAAGAAGGACGGTAAAATAAGGGTCTGTGTCGATTTCAGAGACCTTAACAAAGCCAGCCCTAAAGATGACTTCCTGCTACCGCACATTGATGTGTTAGTTGATAATACCGCTGGCCATGCCCTGCTTTCTTTCATGGATGGTTTTTCGGGGTACAACCAAATCTTTATGGCTCCAGAGGATCGGGAAAAGACTACGTTTGTCACTGAATGGGGGACGTATTGTTATCGAGTCATGTCCTTCGGATTAAAGAACGCAGGATCCACTTACCAACGGGCCGCCACGACATTACTGCACGACATGATTCACAAAGAAGTGGAAGTTTATGTTGACGATATGATTGTTAAAGCCAAAGAGCGAGAAGGGCACCTGCCCGCACTCAGGAGGTTTTTCGAAAGAATCAGGAAGTACAAGATGCGTCTCAATCCCGCCAAATGCACGTTCGGAGTCACTGCATGGAAAATGCTCGGGTTCACTACCCGAGGTATCGAAGTCGATCCATCAAAGATCAAGGCCATCTTAGAAATGGAGCCGCTGCGATCTGAGAAGGATGTAAGGAGTTTCCTTGGCAAGGTACAATTCATCAGTAGATTCATTACAAAGCTGACCTCGACCTGCGAATCCCTGCTTCGCTTGCTCAAGAAAGGAATACCATTCACTTGGGACGACCGGTGCCAGAAAGCCTTCGAAGCCATCAAAGCCTACCTGAACAAGCCGCCAGTGTTAACACCTCCTGTAACAGGAAAACCTTTGATCATATACCTGTCGGTCACTCCGTTTTCGATGGGGTGTATGTTGGCACAGGAAGGAGACAATGGGGTTGAAAGGGTGGTTTACTACCTCAGTAAAAAGATGGTTGGGCCCGAGGAACGTTACACTCCCCTAGAAAAGACATGCTGGGCACTCGTATGGGCTTCCAGGAAGTTGAGGCATTACATGCTCGCCTACCCGGTGAGGCTGATATCTCGGATGGATCCCTTAAAATACCTATTTGAGAAACCAGCTCTTACTGGTAGGATGGCCCGATGGTTGCTAATGCTAGCCGAATTCGAGTTAAAATATGTCACCCGGAAGTCAATAAAAGGAAGAGCCGTCGCAGAATTCCTAGCCGTTTGCCCAGTCAAGGGAGGGGAAGATGCCGAATTCAATTTCCCCGACGAAGACATAATGACGATAGCCGAGGACATTTGGCAGTTGTACTTTGACGGGGCAGCTAACCAGAAAGGGTTCGGAATTGGCATATTACTCATTTCGCCCGATGGATCGCATATCCCGTTGGCATTCAAGCTTAACTTTGAAGTCACCAATAATCAGGCAGAATACGAGGTTTGCATCGTGGGTATGGAGGCAGCCATTGAGATCGGCGTAGAAAAACTAGAAGTCGTGGGAGATTCGAACTTAGTTGTGTCCCAGGCAAATGGAGACTGGAAGGTCAAGGAAGAAAAGCTGAAACCGTATCATCGAGATCTCGAAGACCTCATCCCTCACTTCAGCAAGGTGACTTTCACTCATGTCCCGAGATTTAAAAATCAATTTGCAGATGCTTTGGTGACATTGGCATCAATGGTCGAGATCCCTGTTGGCATAAAATTAAGGCCAATTGTGATAGAGCAAAGGGATACACTGGTACACCAGCACGTCATGGTGGTCGATGAACCTGATGATGGCCATCCATGGTATTATGACATTTGGAGATATGTGGAAAAAGGAGAGTACCCCATGGGAGCAAGCAAGAAGGACCGAATCGACCTCCAGAGAATGGCGACTCAATACATTATCTGCGGAGGGAACCTGTACCGAAGGTCACATTGTGGCACGCACAAATTGTGTATCCATGGGGAAGATGCGAAAAGGGTAATGGAAGAAATCCACGAAGGTGTATGTGGCCCTCACATGAACGGTATAATGCTCGCCAAGAAAATCCTCAGGCAGGGATACTTCTGGACCACCATGGAAACAGAATGTGTGGAGTATGTGCGAAGGTGTAGAAAATGCCAAATTCACGCTAATCTCATGCATGTCCCGCCACATGAGCTGCAACAAATGACCTCACCATGGCCCTTCTCGACATGGGGAATTGACGTCATCGGAAGGATAGTGCCGGCAGCATCCAATGGTCACAAGTTCATTTTGGTAGCTGTCGATTATTTCACGAAATGGGTGGAAGCTGCTTCCTATGCCACTTTGACCGCAGTCCAAGTTGCACACTTCATCAAGCAAAATGTCGTTTATCGGTACGGGGTCCCCCAAGCCTTTGTGTCTGATAATGGGGTTCATTTCAAAGGACGAGCCCGGGAAGTTCTGGATGAGTTCCAAATCCAAGTGCACAAATCAACAACCTATCGACCGCAGACCAATGGCGCTGTGGAGGCGGCAAACAAGACAATCAAAGCCATTCTGGAAAAGACTATTCAATCCGCAAGGGACTGGCATGAACAACTACCTCTGGCTTTGTGGGGGTATCGCACATCTGTGCGAACACCAACAGGAGCAACCCCCTACTCTTTGGTCTATGGAATGGAAGCAGTGCTTCCCATCGAGTTAGAAGTCCCATCTCTTCGGACAATGATTGAGTGTGAAGTCCAAGAGCCAGAATGGTTGAGTAATCGATTTGAAGAACTTATGCTGTTTATTGAACGTTGGCTAAGGGCTCTTTACCATATCCAAGGGTATCAACGAAGGATTGCACGGGCATTCAACAAGAAAGTAAAACCCAGGAACTTGGTAGAAGGTGACATGGTTCTAAAAGAAATCCGGGCTCCGGTTTACGACCCGCGAGGAAAGTTTCGACCAAAGTGGTCCGAGCCATACATTATCAAGACCATCCTTTCTGGGGAAGCTGCGCGACTCATCGACTTGGACGGAAACGAATTCTCAACCTTGGTTAACTCGGATCAACTCAAGCGCTATTACCCCTGAGAGAGCTCGCTAGGTTGAAAACTGCAAGGGCGGGCAGTCGTAGGCAAAAATTAGAGCAAAGCCTGCTAGGATGAAAACCCGTCAGGGCGTCCTAGGCAAAAGTTAAGGCATACAATAAATGAGCTCGCTAGACCGAAAACCCGAAAGGGCTGTTCTAGGCAAAAGTTAGAGCGCAAAAGGAGAGTGTCAAAACCAGAGCGAGCCCTACCCTGAACTACGTCATGACCTGATTCCTTCGCCAGGAGGATACGCAGGCAATCTCACACTGAGACCCGGTCACGATCCATCAAAATAAAAAACAGGTTGAGAAGACTTGAAGAACAAAAGTCAAGAAGGGGGAAACCCTCCAAGACTCGTTTTTATTAACACGATTACTTCTACTACATAAGGTTGAGCAAAGCTTCCAAAACGAAAAGAAGTACAACACAATGAAAACGGGTCCACAATTTATTCAACGGTCAGGGTGGTAGGATTGAGTCAGTTTCCTTGAACTCCGGCCCTTGCAGCAATGTCCCTCCTAAGCCACCTTCCATAGCTCCCGCGTACCGCCACAGAAGGGTAGGGATGTGCGTCGGTCACCTCGCGTGTCCTCCAAAAGCGCTGGTAATGGCAAAGAACTGAATGACTGAAAAGAGGCAGAACCACATCCACGAGAACCTCAGCAAGGGCCTCCTGCCTTAAACCTAGTTGTCGCTGGATGCGGTAAGGGATGTAGAAGGTGAAAGCTCCCAAACCAGCAAGAACGACCCACTGAGAGCCCATATAGTGCACTGTCATGGGAGGGAGATCCAGCCATCGACACCTTCAAACAATGGTCTCCGCTCGCCGGCGCCTGAGGAAGTCAACCCACTCGGCTCTGCTCCTATCCTCAAACTCAAAGCACCGCTGAGAGAGTAACCTCGCCTCGTATGCCTAGTTACCCGGAGGAATGGTCAGCACATTCACCTTATCGCAGAGCCAAATCTGTGAGAAGAGAGAAAACAAGTGAGAAGCCTTAGACAACCAAGCCGAGCGTTGAGGTAAAAAGAGAACGTGGGAGAGACCCGAAAAAGGAGAGATGAGTAAGAAGCCAACGTGTAGGAGGAGAGGACTACCCCCGAAAGTCTCGGCCAAAACCATCGGAACCACATCCTTCCGGGCTTCAACTTGAACGGCGATGCTAACCAGTGCCGAGCTAGCATGACCAGCAGAAGGAACTAGGAGGTAAGCTGCAAGTAAGCACATGCAGAGTGCAGTCATGCGTCGGGTCTTGCGTCGGGTCTGATAAACCATATCCACGAGCTCACCAGGAGGAGAAAACAGCTCGATGAGGCGCATGACGTTGAGATGACCATCCCTGACCAAGTGGCGAGCAGCACCATCGCTCAGTCCAAGGGCCGTGGCCAAGACTCTGTAAGCGCTCTCGCGTACAGGAGGAATGATGACCTCCCCTGAGCCGAAGCCCCCGAGGTACGCATGAAACTCCTCGACAGTAGGACAGAGCTCCTGATCGCCAAACCGGAACACGTGAACCTCCGGATCCCAGAAACTCACGGCCGCCCTCAAAAGCTCGGGACGAAGACGGACGTTGCGGAGGTACCGCATAGAGTAAAGGCCATGAGCTCAGAAGTTGAGCCAATCGACGCCCTCCATTGAAGCCAACCATGGACGGAGTGAACCGGTGAGAGAAAGTGCCATTGCAAAAGTAGAAAGAAGATAGGAGTTGGATAAGATGAAGAGAATGTAACATGATGGAGCTTGAATTTATAGGGAGAGTGGAGAGGACAACTTCAACTTTCAAAGAGCCTTGGGTTTCAAAAGGTGCATGTTTACCATGAGTTCTACATAGGGAAAGGCTTGGTCAAGTCCTAAAAGGTTCAGAACAGACATGTACTGGTTCAGAAATGCCATTGCATGGGTCAAACCCCAACCCCCGAGCAATCTGCCTTGGAAAACAGCAAAACTGGAATCTGTCAGGAAAGATGCCTCGCACGGCACCTTGCCACGTCGCACGGCATATTAAAACCAAGGAGATCCCACGGCAAAGTGATTGAGGTACCGTGTGACAGATTCTGACCCGCACGGTACCTTGGGCAATCTGCACGGCATCTTGACTCTGCATTTCTGCAGTTTTTGGCAGCAACATGCCAGAATAGAATCGAGGCATTATGAAGCACCAACAACCACCAAAACACACTCTTACGGGTATTTGGGACTTCAGGGATGTTTCGTTTCAAGACAACTCCCGGGATTCGTCGTCGTGGCACGAAAACTCGATAAAATCCACTTCTTAAGCCATGTCAAGGAGTCAAAATCCGCTTCGGGTCATTCCAAGTCATTCTTTCAAGCCCTACGGGTCATAGTGGTCAACAGTGACTTAGTCCAAGTTTCGGTTCGTGTCCAGAGTAAAAAACTCGAGAATGTCACATGTTAAAGTCAACATTTTTCTACTTTTCGAGTATATTTCAAAAGCAAAGTAGAATCTCCGAGTCTTATATCGACGTTTAAAGGTTTTTACTCGTGTCCGGAGTTGGTTACGAAGATGTTCGAAGTCTTGTATGCGGAGTCAATTTTATAATGGTTTGCCCAGTTACTTTCTTTGATTTCTATTCCATTGTCGATATGTTTCGATTGTTAATACGTCCCTCATCACAAACCTCACATTCAGCTCAATCTCTTGAATCAGCGGCCAGTTGCACGTTTTGGTCAATGTCTTAGTTATTCATTTTTCTTCTTACAAACAAAAGGAGATCGAATGGCGTAAACAATGAAGGAACAAAATCTCTGTATATAAACCCCAAAGGCATCCATGAGTCGAAGTACAAAAGGGGCATAATGGCCCGATGATCAAAATCCTAGTTACCAAGGGCAAACAGGCGCCCTACAAAAGAAGCACGGAGGCCCCGTCAAAAGCACAAAACAAAAGAGGAGCTCAACTCTCGTCATCCTCGTCCTCGCCCTCCTCCTCGTCCTCCTCAGAGACCTCCTCGTCCGCTGGAGAGCTGCTCGCCTCTTGAGTGCCAGTCGCCCTGGGCACGGTGCCTCCTGAGGTGGCCTCCAGGTCAACGTCCGTAGGCTCGGGGGTCTCGTCCTCAGAAACGTCAATGGGCTCATCCTCAGTCCCCGCCGAGTGCCGTGTCCTCTTCGATGCCGGCTTTTCCCGTGAGCCGGCAGAGGAGACCTGTCGTACTATAGGACGGACGGACTTCCGCCGTAACCCTCATGGAGCCCCTCCTCTAGCCTGCAGTGGTATAGCATTCATATGACATTTGCATCATAATCATGATATAAACGATAGAAGCAAAGCAAATGACTAGGGTTCGAGAACGTACCATCGTCCCACCAACACGAGGCAACACCTCGGGAGGGTGGCCCATGGCGTACTGCCTCACCAGCTGCTCCAAGCCCATCATGGCCTCTGCCATCTCCTTCACGTACCCTGGAGGAGCCTGCAATGAAGGAAATTGATCAGAACATGCGAAAAGAGCAAATGAACGAAGGAACGAAACCATGTTATACCTGAGCGAGGAACTCTGGAGCCTCAACTGCGGGGCGTGGCACTACAACTAGGCCCGGAGCTCCCTGGGGAGTCGTCACGTCTATTATCCAGGAGAGAGCAGGGAGGCTGTTACCACTCGGGCCCGCACCCTCGTCACCACGACCCCCGGCTCCTCTATTACCTCCATTGTCTCTACCTCGCTTCCTTCCCCTTCTTCCTCCAACGCCTGCTTGAGCCGCTTGCGCCGCCTCCCAAGCGGCGCGTATCCCCAAGCTCGACATCAAGTACTGAGAACAGTACTCCGCGTAGTCAGCAGCGAGGCTAGCACCTGCCTCGAATAACGGCTCCAACTCGAGGTCCGGCCGTGTGAACTGCTCGACCTCTCTCCGTGTGTACTGGTCTGTCCTCTGCACCAGAGCAGGAAGCAGACCAGGGACTCGAAAAGCGTCCAGCCTCAGCGACTGGCGTGACACTCAGTCGCCCAAGTACCACTGCCAACCGTAAGGGGACTCGAGAAGCACTCTCCCCTTGGCAACCTCCCTACTTTGTGCAACGTAGGGGATCTCGAAGCGTTCCCACACCCGCCAGCGGACCTGTTACCAAAGATAAACGATGTTAGGATACCGTTTGAATGGAAATGAGTAAGAAAGCCATGAAATAGATATGGAAATAGTACCTGATCAGGACGCAGCTCATCCAGGTAAAGATGGAAGGCATCCAGCTTGCCTCTTCCTCTCTTCACGCCCTTGTCCTCCGTCGACCAGCGCAGGGCTCGAGGGAGTATGGTGTCATCGGGACACGTGGTCTCAGGAGGGTACATCCCTATAACCTCGTATGTCCAAAGCTGCAGTTCAAGACATTGAAAGTTAGCACAAGATATACATTGAATGGATATAAATAGAAATCTAACTATTCATAAGAAGGGAGACGAAAGGTATCTCCCAGACCCTCCAGTAGCCTCCGAGGCTCACTCCTGCCCCCCGAGAAAGAGAGCCCATGAAGGCATAGCACGTCCCCAGTGCTGCACCTCCCCAGTTGAAACGGGCGATCTCCCCGACGTCCCTCAAGGCTGGGAGAAGCGAAAGGTGCACTCGGTTGCGCCTGTTGGGAAACAGGGACGCACCAAGCAAGTATAACAGAAAGCACCTCGCCATCTGCTCCTCCTCCACCCTGTCAGTCGAGAGCCTCTCTGTTCAAAACCTCAGGAGCTGGGCATACTTTGCATCATCACCCTCCGCCCTCAGCTCGTACCCCAGCATCGCCCGAAGCCTGCTGTCCCCCGTGGCGATGTCGAAGGAATAGGGGCACCTCCGACTTAAGACCTGATCGCCGCAAAGTCCAACGGCGCCACGGCCAGCTCACCAAAGGAAAAGTGGAGGGTGTTCGCCGTGTCCCACCACCTCTCACCAAAGCCCTCACCACGGGCGGTCGCTGCACACGCCGCCAATACCCCACAAACTCCCCAAGCCTGCCGCCTCACTATCTCCCGCAGCCTCTGCAACCGCTCCCAGAATGTCGGCACAGCCGCCGAACCTCCATAGCACGAGAGCGAGATCGCCTGTTGCAAACAAATCAGCAAATATTCAGTAAACAGGCATGGCACGCGATACAATGGTATACTTGGATACAAAAGAATGGAAATACGATGCATTGGAATTTGAAATACAGATATTTAAAGTATACCTCGTCTCGGCACAAAGAAAGGTGCCGCTGAGGGTCCCTCAGGACCAGAGCCTCGTCGTAAGTCGGCCTCCTCGGAGTGTAAGGGTCAAAAAGCGAGGGCACCACCACGTGCTGAAAGGGCACGTAGGTCGTCTCGTCGTAGGGCCCTCGCCCGTGCAACGCTAGTGCCGCCTCAGCCACCACAGTAGTGCGAGGGGCCATCACCCCTCCGGCCTCCTCGTCAGCTCACCTCTCCTCAACCTCTGGCTCTCTAATACCCCCAGTCCTAAGCTCGGCGTCTAGCTCTGCCTCGCGTGACGCCAGTAAAGCGTCTGCCAACCCAGGATACCCCCGTACCAGCTCCAACACGTCCTCCATGGACGCCGTCGCTAAGTAGTCGCCCGTGCCTATGGGGCGTGATGACCCTGCACCTGCGCCACTGCCCACGAACATGGGCGGTGCATCCTCCACCACCGGCTCCACTACTGGCTCCACCACCGGCTCGTCCGCAACGATGGGGGCCTTCCCCAAGTCGGTCCGAGGCTCTCTCACAGGAGAGGCCTCTGTCTCCTCTACCACCGGGTCTAAGCCACCACCACCGTGACCATTCGTGGTCCTCTCCTCCACGCCGACCGCCGCCTCTGATCGGCCTGAAACCTCGGCGCCACCCCTCGACTCCACTGCACCCAGAGTCTCCGCCTCCTGACCATACCCGGCCAACACCACACTGCCGCCATCAGCACCGCCACTGCCGCCCGCCTGAGCAGCCTCGACCGAGGTCCCCTCGGCCAATGCCGGCTGTACCGAGACCCCCGGGGTCTCTGGCTCGTCCCTAACTATCGTATCGTCCCCCGGAAGGACGGAGGATGGTGTAACCTCAAACCGGGGTGGTATATCTTCTTTGGGTTCGATGATCGTAATGTATGAGAGAGAGATAGTCGGGAGAGAAAGCAGTCGGGAGAGAGAAAGAGCAGAGAGAGAAAGAGCAGCGAGAGGGAGAGAGAGCAGTGAGAGAGAGATGATCGAGAGTGAGAGAGAGATAATCGGGAGAGAGAGAGGGAAATTCGAAATGGGTGGAGTGTACTGTGTACACCCCACGTATATATATATATTCCCCGAACCGGTTCACCTGGAAATCAATTCTGGATCGGGTCCACAGCCAGCCTAACCGCACGGCACCCTGGACGGGTCGCACCGCACCTTGGACGAACATACAGTGCCTTCAGTTTACGTTACCGTGCGTCTCTAATTTCACTGCGCATGGCGTGTCGACTTGTTTCGATAGTCTACTTCCTGAGAGCAGTTTGGGACATTTTCGTGACCAATTTAATCCAAAAATAGGAGATAGATACAAGAAATGAAGGGAGAAGGGACTTTTTCATTAATAAACACCCGGGGTAACCCCCGGGATTTTGTCATTACATTCCAAAAAAAAAAACAAACAAACAAAAAGCAAACAGGGCCTACTGCCCTTCTCCCTTTTTCCTTCTTCTTCTTCCTTCTTCTCCTTCTCCACCCTCGGCCTCAGTCACTCCCGCCATCCGAGGCGTCATTTGCCCCATCCGAATGGTCGTCCGAACCGTTCGGATTTCCCTCGGAATCCTCCACGGAGTCATCGGACCCACGTTCCGGTGCATGATCGGGGTCATGTTTGTCGTCCAACTGATCGAACGCAAAGTCTTGAAGGTTGGAGACGGCCTGACGAAGGGTACGGATGGTAGTGATCAGCCGCACGATTTGCTCATTAAGCTGTTCGATTTCCCCCCGGAAGAAGGCCATCTCAGCCTCGAGAAACGCCACTCGATCAGTCAAGTTGCTGCCTGCCATGTCGAAAACGGTTTGTGTGAAGGATTTGAAAAGGCTTGAGAGGTTTCGATTGTAGTGCATGGATTGAGGCACCCTTTCCCCTTTTAAAACAGACGTCCCAGCCGACGAAGGGGCACGCCCGAAGTAATGGCACCCTTTAAACCTGCCAACTGTTCTCGGAAATCGAAGGGGTGCTTAGACAAACGCGGCGCCGCGCGCCCCTGACCTGGCCCACACTGCACCCTGGCTCTAGAAGATTAAAGGTTTTCTCAAAAATTGGTCCAATCAGCCACCAAAATCGTCTTGGAAACTCAATTCTTAGCCGTTTTGCAGAAACAATCGCTTAAAATGTCGTGTATTGATCATGGCACCATTTAATCCCCCCGAATTCGCCATATTTGCCTTTTCCTCGATATTCGCCCTCCGGAACTCGCCCTGATTGGTCTTTGGATTTTTAGTCCGATGTTTTTTTAGCTCGTTGTCTTTTCCCCGGCATCTCAAAAATTCAAAATTCAATTTTCGCCTTCCGAGGGCTCGTCTCAAAAATTCAGAATCCGATTTTCGCCTCTCAATGGCTCGTCTCAAAAATTCAGAATTCGATTTTCGCCTCCTGAGGGCTCGTCTCAAAAATCCAAAATTCAATTTTCGCCTCCTGAGGGCTCGTCTCAAAAATTCAAAAATTCGATTTTTGCCTCCCGAGGGCTCGTCTCAGAAATTCAAAATTCAATTTTCGCCTTCCGAGGGTTCGTCTCAAAAATTCAAAAATCCAATTTTCGCCTCCCGAGGGCTCGTCTCAAAAATTCAAAATTCAATTTTCGCCCTCCGAGGGCTCGTCTCAAAAATTCAAAATCCGATTTTCGCCTTCCGAGAGCTCGTCTCAAAAATTCAAAATTCAATTTTCGCCCTCCGAGGGCTCGTCTCAGAAATTCAAAATCCGATTTTCGCCTCCCGAGGGCTCGTCTCAAAAATTCAAAATTCAATTTTTGCCCTCCGAGGGCTCGTCTCAAAAATTCAAAAATCCGATTTTCGCCTCTCGAGGGCTCGTCTCAGAAATTCAAAATTCAATTTTCGCCTCCCGAGGGCTTGTCTCGAATTCTTCGCAATGTTTGCGTAACACATGACACCACAAGCACTCTATTGTTTTTCTCCGCGCGATTCTGTCCTCCGGGACTTGTTTTCTCGCATTGCATGGTCCCAGTCGAACTACGCTGGTCTGATCCCTACAACGGGGTACGTAGGCAGCTCTCCGAGCGCGACCACCATCGTATTTACTTGCATTTCTCGTTTTGTCTCTGGCCAAAGGCACTAGAACAACGGATTGGGATGCCTATTCTTTAAGCGTCACTCGTACCAACCAATGGTATCCGAGTTACGTTAAAGAGGGACTACTGTAGACACCCCAATCCGGACCTCGAAGAGTCTTTGTCTGCCCCGATGATTAAATAGAGGAAACGGTACCTTTTGCGAGCTTTAACAAGGATCTCCCTAAGCCCACACGAACCCAAAAACCCAGGAGAACCTAAAAGGCCCAGATAAGCCCGCATTTAAGCCCAAAGACTACGGACCGAGGAAGGAGGTACCGTGTGGAGTCCATGGAGCGCGCGGCACCTTGAAACCCAAGAGACCGTGCGCAACAAACCTTCACCGCCACGGCACCTTGAGCAAAAGGCCGATCGCTCGTAAAGTCGCCGACCATGCCAGTTTGAGCCACAACTGATGACTGGCTCAGCAAAAAATGCACTTCTGGCCCGCCCATAAAATACCTCCACCATTTGAAATTCAAAATCCTTGGCCTTTGCCTATAAATTGACCCCTCCACTCAAGGAGAAAGGGCCCTTCTTTTGAGTCCCTCTCTTGCCTTTCTCTTGGCTCTCTCTTTACTCTCTCTCTCTCTAAGTTCTCACACCCACTTTCTTACTTCCACTTCCATTTCCAAGCCTTAAAGAATGTCATTTCCAAAAGACCTCCTTAAGGGCTTTCACTCACTCCCCTCTCATCATTGAAGTTGATCTTTCATTAACTTCAAAGTCTCATCACCCAAAATACCTAACCTTCACTCACACCCATACTCCTTTTGTCTCATTCAACCTCATCCATCTACATCCGTGACAATCCATCCACGTCCTCACGTCAACGGTCCTTGATCAAGCTCGAAACTAAAGGTACAAACTAGTTTCCTCGGACTAGACTCCGTTTTGGTCCTGAGGGGACTTTTCTGTCAGTAGGTCTAAACCCTTTTGGTTAGGCCCTGACCAAAAACCCATTTTTCAAAAAATAAAACCAACACTGTGCTGATGTTGGGTAACCGCGCGGTCTGTTGATCAGACGCGCGGCACCCTGACCCTCAGCGCACTCATGTAACATACTGATGCTATTGCGAGCAGGCTGCTTGGATCCGAGTTTTCCTCTGTTGCGGTTATCTATATCTGCTGTTCACTGTTTCTGTTGCTCTTAAAATAAGACCATATCTACAAGCCATGTTCCGGCTCTTTTAAAAGCTTTTCAAGATCATCCCAAATGATCAAACGTGTTAAAAACCACTTTAAAACCATGTTTTGAAAAAGACAATGACATTTTTGGGATGATCTGACTGCCGTGAGGCTTCTGGTGAGTTTGCCAAAAGGTAGACAGAGAAAGTAGTGAGCTAGAGAATGTTTTGAAAGTGTGCAACAGTCTGACAGCAGAGCAGGTACCACGCACGGCGTGTTGAGGTGCCGCGTGCAGTATCTCAGTGTGCCGTGAACAGTTTGTCGAGGTCCAGACAGTCTGCTCAGTGTTGTTTGTTTCCTCTATTCACATCATTTTATCACTATTGTACAGACAGCACCACCTGCACGTCAATGTGATATATTTCCCATGCCCGTTCCCCGTTATGTGCTTTATTAAAAGAGTTTGATATTCCAAATGATATTGAAGATTCCCCCTTTTGAAAACATCAAGTAGAGATAGGTTTTTACCGGGCGAGCGGGGTGCTTTTCAACAAAAACCTTCCCCATTGTAATGTGGCTCCCGAACCCAACATCTCAACGTTTTTGCTAGACCAAAAGCCTTTTTTTTCAAACGACTCCTCGGTTCCTCGGGTGATCCATCTCAAAAACCCGGGTGGCGACTCTTTGAGTTATCGCTTTTGGGGCGCGAGAGCCCACAACAGGGTAATGACGGTATAAGAAAATTTGCATGAAATGATTGCCATTAACACGACCAATAGCTATATGTGCGTGCACTGAGAGTGGAACTGGATGGGAGTTCAACGGCAAGTGAGTGAGACAACTCGAAGCAATCATATCGAATTTATGCAGTACAACGTTGTACGTTGATGCGATGACAAGTTCCAATGATATAGAATCCATCCAATGATCCTCGGGTGCCGATGGCTGGAAGCAACAAAGTCTTTGTAGCACTTGAGATACATAATTATGTTCTGGATAAAGTTAAGCGTACATGACCGAATTTTGTTCAATCTCTTGGATAAGGTCCTGTCGTACTTGAGCCTATTCATCTTCGGAACCATAGATTTGTGCAGCTATCACCCTGAAGCCACAATGACTGTCGGGTCGAAAATCAACACAGTGGGAAATATAACGCTGAAACTGCTGAGGAAATTTCAGAATGAGGAGACCCCGCCCATTGCTCCTTCGCGATGTTGGAATACATGAGGCCCGAGATTCTGAAGTGGATGTTGTGAAGGAAGATATGCGACCTCTATTCTGCTCATCTCTGCCTGTAGGTTGACCCCTGTATTCTGTGTTGTATGCTAGGGGTCGAACTGTGCAACGAGATGGGTCCGCCATATCGAGTAACCTGCCTATCATAGACTCTCGACTGTCGGAATCCATTTCATTTAATCTTTCAATAAGCTGAGCTGCCCTGTCGGTTCGTGCTCCCTCATCAGTATGCCTCTGGGCGTGCATGAACAATGTACTCCAGTGAGGGTGGATAGAGCTTAGCGGAATTGGTCTGTCCACATAACGAAAAAGTGCAATATCGTGACAGCATGGCAATCTGTGTGTCCTTTTGATCTTACAAAACCAAGGGTTGGCTTTGTTATCAGTGCGTTGTGCCTGCTTATGGATCAAGTTCATTGCCTGTAATGAAATGCGACCTCTGATTTCACTATAAATGGCTTCATGTAGATGTATGTGTCGTGGAATGTTGAGAGATTTCTGAAACGACCCCTGAATATCCCCGAACTGGTTGGTCAACATCTTTTCTATTTTCTGAAAAGATGTTTGAAGCGAGAACATGGTATCTCCCAAGTATTGTTTGAGTCTCACATGCGCAGACTCCGCCCTGCAATTTAATAATACATTGTGTTAAATAGGAAAGTTACATAAAAGTATTCTTTAGTGCAGGACAGTAAATATACAATGACTATAGGAAAGTTACCTTTGGCTTGAATTGCTCCTGAGATGCATAAACTGGTTTATATATACTGCAACAAATCGCTCTTTGTAAGAACCTAACCATGTTTTCCAAAGGTATTGTATGGCATTGGAGTCTTGCTCAAACTCTCCGCATATGGCATTCCACCTCTAGTGCAAAGACATCGGTGTCGATGAATGAATAAACAACTGTCATGCATCAGAAAACTCGTCCCACCTCGTACCAAGCATAGGGCTGCACTTCTTCATTACACACTGGTTTATGTGCCAAATACAAAGGATGTGTTATGCGAAGGAGAAACATATTCCAATGGCGCCAAGAAGTGCCAGATCCTTATCTGAAACAACCACCGATGGCAACGCTGCCCCTTTTTCAATCATCCATCTCTTTAAGGTATCCAACACCCATATCAGTCGCTATTTCGTCTCATTATTCAAATATTTAAACGTAAGAGAGTAAGTTTTCATTGTGGATGTGATACCCACAACTTCCAAGAGTGGAATCCGATACTCATTACTCTTGTACATCACATCTATAATCAACACGGACGGAAAATTGACAGATAGCTCTAGGCTTCTAGGATGAACTCAAAGAATATTTGTGATTTTGTTGGTGTGTTCATTTATAAGATAGTCATAAAAGTATTTTTGTCGTTTAATTTTTTGAAAATGTACCCAATAGGAGATAGACCCCTAGTTGCTCTTTCCTATATAGTGCCTTCATATTGTAAATACTCCTAATACTTGTAGTAATTGACGAGTCTTGTTGTCTCATGAAATTAAGAATTTCTCGAGGAGCGGTGCTGCTAGACATGTCACGAACTAATTGCTGCTGGATTAGGGTTAGCCTTGACGGGTACTCATGTCCCTCAAAACTTTCAGCTGGTTCATGGTTATGAAAACCTTTAACAACCTTCAAACTCCACATGACACCGTTTGGAGGTTGTGGTACACCTCGCAACTTAACCGGCAATCACATTTTTTAGTTCCAGTATTCCTTTACATTGAATGCCCTTCCAGTGGCGGTCTGTACAATCCTCCCCTTTCACAACTAAGAATACACTTCGGCATCTTGTTGCCCTTTATACTAGCAGATTTACTTATGACAATCACAAAACCATTTTTCTTTCCAACTCTCCGCACCCAATCTACTATGACAGCTCCAGTTTTAAATATCTATAACAAAAAAAATGAATACGTATAAGCATAATGTAATATCCCGTATATTAAAAATATTGATTATTGCATATAAGTTTTAGGTGGCATATCAGTGAGGGTGTGTGCACGTGGGAAGCTGGTATACTTGAAACATGACAAAATAAGTAACAAATGTAATACCCATAAAATACATTCTATTAATTAGAGGAATTAAATTACTTTGTCTTGAGTTGTTTTATTGAAATAAAGATAAAAGAAAGCATGAGGTGTGCTCTTTTGATATGTACCGATTTGTAGGTGGATGTCATGCATGGATTGAGTTTTATGGGAAAGACACCTGGAAGGGTAGAGAGACGTGTGGTGGTTGAAGTCTACTCTATCCATGTATATTTAGGTGTATGGGCTTTAAGGAGGAGAGACATAACTCTTATTGTTAAGTTTTTTTTTTGATCCGAACTCTTACTGTAAGGTTGAAATCATGTATATAGAGTTAGAGAATCTACTGGAATGCCTTTATTGTAAGAAGACTAGGTGCGGGCTTACGTGCAAAGCACGTTATTCATGCCCGTTGTGTAGATGGGTTTGGTTTTTCCTTGGAATTATGCATTTTCTTGATGATAGAAAAGGTTATGTGGGTAAAATTGGTGATTTTAGTATAGTGATTGTAGGAAAAAATTGGTAGTATTAAGTTTTGCATAAGGAAGTGTAGAATGTGAATCAAGTAGAGTCAGTAGACTTATAAGGTCTAAATGATTTGTTGAGGTAGGTATTGTTTGTAGGTGCTCAGGATTAATTGGTAGAGTCGGTAGTAATATTTTGGTTTGAAGTGGAGCTATGGAATTCAGCAAAGGCTTGTATGCGGCAAGTTTATTTCTAGCAGAGAACTGCATCTGCATTGTATATAGTAATGGAGTTTGGATACTTGTGGATTGGTATTTGATACGTATTTGATTTATTGGCTAATTCTTAATTAGTAATTCTATCGGAAGGGTGGATTTTATGTGATGTTGCATTATATAAAGTATAGAAGTTGTAATGCTTTTGAGAATCGTTAGGAGGTTGTTTTCTGTAATATTGGAGTTATCTGCAGATATTGGGAAGCAGATTTTGCATTCGAGAAGTTTTGCAAAGGGGCTACCAGTGAAGTTGATTACAAAAGGGCTACCAGTGAAGCTGATTTTGTGTTCCTTGGATACAGCAAAAGTGTATAGCTTGTAAGCTGTTCATGACAAAAGGCTGGGGAGGCCTGTAGATGTTGGAAGTGGCTGGCTATTTGTTGTCGGTGTTGCTGTTGGTTGTTTGCTGAGCCTTTGTAGTGGAGTCTTCCATTGGGTTGTTGGTAGTTGGAGTATCCAGTGCGGGGAAGGAGGAGGAACTTGCACTGTGCTCTGTGGTCTTGTTTTTTTTATTTGCAGCGTTTGGAGGCAGAGCAAGGAGTACTTCTGAATGGTTTTGTGATTTCGTGTTGTCTTTTGCATTTTATGTGATGGGCTTTTAATGTTATGGTGTATTCCTTTGGTTTGTTTAGTTTGTGAAGTACCAAGAGGAGTTCTTGTCCTTGCATTGTACAGTTTTTAGGATTCTTTTGTAATTTAACAGGATGTATACATTTGTTTTGTGATGGATGATATTGTATGCATTAGAATTAAAAGAAGAAGTATGCTTGTCTTATGTCAATTAAATCTGTTGGTGTAAGGTTGTAGAATTGCGAGGGAACTTTGGAAAACTCTATTGCTTGTATGTTTCCAATGGAGTTATCTTTTGGTAAACACTGTTGCTAATGGAGTCATCTTTTGCTATTTGTGAAGTTGGTTTATTTTAACTGTGGTATTGAGGAATCTGCCTACGGAAGCATTTATTGTTATGTATGAATTTTTTAATTTGGCTTATTGTAAGATCAGATATTGCAGCTTTCTAAGTAGCATGCAGAACATAGGAGTGTAAGAATAAAGAGTTCGAAACTCTTTGGATTCATTTGTATGATAGTTTTGAAGCTCAGAAGAAAAGAGTAGCTCAATGTGATGTTCTGATATCACTGCACCTCTAAATTTATACATAGTTGGTGTAGTAGTGCAGTCTCAGCAGATTACAGAACTAATGTTTGAAAGTCATTTAGGAATTGGTATAGACTGCTCTAGTAACTGCTATGGTTACTTGCAAACTCAGCCAAATCTCGACTTCTTGACTGAAATGTTTCCCAGCTACGTCTATTGTTATGTATGAATTTTTTAATTTGGCTTATTGTAAGATTAGATATTGCAGCTTTGTAAGTAGCATGCAGAACATAGGAGTGTAAGAATAAAGGGTTCGAAACTATGTGGATTCATTTGTATGATAGCTTTGAAGCTCCGAAGAAAAGAGTAGCTCAATGGTATGTTTGGATATGATTGCACCCCTAAATTCATACCTAGTTGGTGTAGTAGGTCAGTCTCGGTGGGAAAGAAGTGAACTTTTTGATTATTGACTTAACTTGGGAATTTTTCTTATCAGCAAAGAGACAGGTATATTAAGGGCAGAAGAAGGTTAAAACAATACCACAGTTCATAAAGAAAGAACCTGAGGAAAGAGTACTGAATGAATTAGAATAGTTGGAAAACAGGAAAATAAAGCGAAGAGATAGTGGATAACAAATGGACCAAGTCACTTAATGAAGGCTCATGAAGACCAGGGACGTATGGTAGCGAAGCCAAAGAGTGGAAGCTGTGATTGACAGTAGCAGATCATTTTTCCCTGTCGAATGGTAGTAGCAGATTACTTTAGGCTATAAGCCAAAAAATATTTCACATCAGTAAAATCAGTACAGCAGCTCTTGACCTCTCTCTGTACAAGACATTCACCTCTTCTAAATTCTACAGACTGCCAGACAGTTGGTCTCTCTGTTAGCATGCATTTTAGAGAAGAAACACTGAAGCATTAGACAAAAGTGAATAGAAAAACTTGGAGATGAAGTTGATCTGTTGTAGTTTTGTTTTGATGGTTTTAGTGTGAACTCGATACACTCATATTCTTACGCTGTTTCATTTTAATGCTAATGTCCAAGAACAAGCGTTGAAGAGTATGATATTGTTAGTCCATTATAGCGAACAGATACATGTGAAGTTTAAGCTGCGAAGTAAATCCCATTATTTGTTTTTGCTTATCAAGAGTTAGGCAGTGGAGAGATCAATGTCTAGAGTGTCTTAGCATAGATGCAACATAGCTAGCATTACAAATTTACAAAACAAAGAATCATAATGGATTTTTCAAATCACCAGATTACAGAACTGATGTTACAAAGTCATTTAGTAATTGGTATAGACTGCTTCAGTAATTGTTATGGTTAGCTTCAACCTCAGCTAAATCTTCACTTCTTGACTGGAATGTTTCCCACCTACGTCCACCTCTTGAGGAATAGCTATTTCTTACTCTACCTTAGCAAATAAAGTGTGCCCGAGTCGGTACGACAGTACTGCCCAACAAAGACCACATATAACAAAACTTACAATTCTAGGAGGAAACCAAACACACAAGTGAAATAACTCTAGAAATTTAGAATGAAGCAACAAAAGCAAATGTGCGGCATAGCACTTAGTAGCTGGAGCAAAGGGTAGCCCAAGCTTAAGATAAGTTGTAGCATTTAACAAAAGCTTCAAAGTTTTGTCCATCATTCTGGTTTCATATTACCATACACAACTGCTATAGGGATAGAGCAAGCA
This sequence comes from Rhododendron molle, assembly GCA_025413875.1. Classification (NCBI taxonomy): domain Eukaryota; kingdom Viridiplantae; phylum Streptophyta; class Magnoliopsida; order Ericales; family Ericaceae; genus Rhododendron; species Rhododendron molle. Next base: position 15,752,343 of record CM046400.1, read on the forward strand.
AAAGGCAGAGGTCATTGCAGTTTGATATAGCAAAAGTTGAGTTGATAGTAGTTTGATATAGCAAAAGTCTGTTTATGCGACAAGCTTTTCGAGACGTGGAGTTGGTTAGAGGTGATTATTTGTTTTTGCTGGGGCTAGCTGGAGTTTCTTCAGTTGGCAAGGAGGATTTTACTGGGCTGGTTTCTGCTGGGCTGTCGTCTGCTGGGTTGGACGTTGATGTGCTCAAGTCGTTGTGCCATTTTTTTACTTCTTTTATTTGGAGTGGTTGGCAGTAAAGCGAGGAGTGTTTCTGAACGGTTTGCGCCTTCTGCTCTGTTGTCAATGTTGATGCTGTGGGCAGTGAATTTTAATTGACTGATTCCGGCATAGCTGTGCATATTGGCTTTCAATGTGATGATGCATTCCTTCGGTTCAGCAAGCATGTGGAGTGTCGGAAGAGCAAGTTTACCCTGCATTTGGTTAGTAATTAGATTGTTTTTAAATGTGAAGTGGTTAAGATTGGTTTATATGAATCAATTATGTTTTTCTTACATTAATGACATCTACTGCTGTAATGTTGTAGAACTCTGATGCGACTTCTGAAAAAACTGTTGCCTGAATTGTTCCAGTTGGATCCGTGACTTGGATGTTGAATTTGAGCCTGTAAATTAAGGAATTTTTCTTTAGCTGTGTTGTCAGAAATGAGGAAATGCATGGAGGCATTGGAAAGGTTGTGTACTTTGTCAGTGCTGGTACTTTTTGGGCACAGTAGTTGCACCAAAAGTCTTCATCTGCATATGCATTTGTTGCTTTTTTACAGATTGAGCAAGCTAGATAATAGAAGTTTTGCGAGAAGTCAGTAACCCTTGCTATGCCTTGAACATTCAGGTATTGTGTCTGCATAGGAGGAGTAGGAAAATTAGTAATAGTTATTTGTGATATTTTATGGCCAAAGCAAGTATACTGGTTTCAAATTTCACTGTTTGTGGTACCTTATCCACTGATATGGGGAGGTTAGCAATTTTGATGATATCATCTTCTGGATCTTCAGCTTTTTTTGGTATGAGAAGGTGTTTTGGCTCTCTTGCTGCTAGTTCTCTAAGCTTTGCTGCATTTGCTATAGCCCTGCAATAGTCAAATGTAGGTAAAGGACTACACAGTTAGTATTGTATAAGTTCGGATAATAATGTTGTCATAGGCTTTTCAGTGTGTAGGTAACATAGCACTTACCATGACTGTAGTGCGGTTGCCTCTGGCAGTACAATATCGAAGATGAAACTTGAAGAGTTTCGTGTGGCAAGTGTGCAACCTGTATTTGCATTTTTTTGTGAGCATTGATTTGGTAATTGTGATATTAATTGTTGTGAGTAAAGAGTAATAGTACCATAGTATTTTGAAGTTTTCAATCGGAGGCCAATTGCCACTGGGAAACTGCCTGGTAATTGTGTCATTCCATGAGCTTCATATTCTGAGAAGTGGTCCCAGAGTGATAGGATTGATGGCTGGAGGCTATGAAGATTTGATAGTAATATTGTTAGTAGTTTTAGCTACATCAGTGCATTAGTTGCATAGGTATTAGTTAGGATTAGAGGTTTTTTTTTATAGTGTTTACCTTTGATCGGTTATTTGGACATCGACGACATAGGAATTGTTTATAAACTTGCATGGTCCAATATTCAGAATCACAAATAATACATTTGCAAAACAGTGCATGTATGAATAATTTATAATCAATGTGAATTTGTCAGTGTAGAGGCTTACCTAGTTTTGGATTTGCTTCTTTGATTTGTTGGAGATCAACAATTGGAGTGAAGTTGTATTTCATTGTTCTCATCGTGAGTCCATCAGTTTCTATTTCTTCAACTGGTGTGCATGCGTTGATTCGCAATTGGTTCTTGTTTTCCAAAAAGCAGAACAGTTCTGGAGTTGCGCCAACACCAAGATTTGTTATGGAGTATGTATGGTACAACTTTAGTGAACTTTCGAAAACTCTGATGTTGTATCCGAAGACGGTTGCTTGCATTCTGTTTTTCTGTTGATTGGCGAGGTTTTGGGTGTTATAACTGGGTAGAATATATATGCTGCTATGTATGAAAAGATTAATCATTCAAGTCTTATGAATATTACCTCTTTGTCTTTCAACACGATCCTTTGATATAGGGAAGTGCCACTGCTTGACATTCTTGGGATGTTTTTTTCAACCACCATAGCCTGGACTGTGAAGTTTTTGCTTGTCAGGGTTATGTCCTTCAATGGTATGACGTTTGGAGCCATCTAGACCTGCTGAATTAGGATGGATTCAAATGGACAGAGCAAACAACAAGGTTAGAAATGAGTAGTATTAGAATTTAAGAGAAGTAAATGGCGTTCATGGTTACTCCTAACATAAAACTAAGCATGTTTGTACATAATCATTGATAGTAAGGGATAATCAGTATGTATTTGAATGCATCTATGAATAAGTGCAATGTGATATACCTTTTTGTTCGTTCGATTATTTATGTATCTATGCTTTTGACTCTTATATATTTGCTCTAATTACATACAGTTAGCTTCTTTGTAGGGAGGTAATCCCGAGCAGACACAAAAAGTAACTGAACATGTGATGTTCGGGGATCACGTGAGCCGTTGAATGAGGGTGCCGCCGTGCAGTGGTTAAAAACTGGTGACAGAAGGGGTCACTAGTACCAGACGGTCTGTTCGGCGAAAAGGACCAGAGACACGAGAAGTCTTTGGTCCAAGTTACCCGAGAAGGGGCATGCTCCGACGAACATGAGGAATTACTAGGTCGGGTAAGTGACATATGAAGTCACTGGTCCAGGTGGCCTGTTCGGCAATGAGCAAGCCGAACAGGAGCACAAATCTAAAGGACGCTCTAGAAGGGTCCAAGAATGGCAATACTCAGTAAAGAAGGAGAATCCAGACGAAATACCTAACGGGGATGGGATCAACGGTCCCATTATGAGAAAGGTTCCTAAATGGTCCAAAAGAAAACAAATGATTTAGGGAATGAGAATCCAAGGGATACGGGTTTTCCTATACGAGATAGGAAACCTAGGGCAACAAAGATGCTTGGAGAGCAAGTAGCTGCAAATCTATAAATACGAGGTAAACCTAGAGGTAAAGGTACGCAATATTCGATATTCATATTGCAGTTTCTTTCTGATAATTAGATTTTCTTGCTGGTACGTGGTACTAATTTAGGCATCGAAGGGCCTTTGCCACGAGAGGCAAAGGTGCGCTCACTCCTGTCTGTTTTGCAGGCTAGGGTCCAGGCAACATACTAGGGTTCCGGCAAGGAGCACGTGAGGCTGTCATCTCACAGTGCCTTCTTAGGCATTGTCTGGATTTTTCCCCCTACAATTGGCACCGTCTGTGGGAAACGAACGAGTTCCATTTGAAAAACGACCATGGTGGAAGTAGACCCAATCACACCGCTTAACCAGGCTGGTGGGGAAGGAGGCGAATCCCCTCCAGGTGCTCCAAAAAAGCATGCTGGTGGCCATAGCAAGAGAATAACGAGCAAAGATCGTCCCATAACTCTTCAAGATGATCCGAAGAACAAGGAAGGTGGGACGGCCACGAAATCCAGAAGAAGGAGCAAGTCCCACCGTGGGATAGAATCGGTGGCACATTCGAAAAGTGTGCGCAGCAATAAGGATATCCTGGACCAGAAGAGACAGGAGATAGAGGAGTACGCTCGTCTGATTAAGAGGCGAGAATACGAAATGCAGCAACTGGAACGGATACGAGACCATCCGGAAGATTCCGGACTTTCACGAAGAAGATCCAAAGGAGGAGGTTTGGTGATGGTGGAGTATAAGAGAGTCTCTTCACGAAGAAAAAGGAGCAGGAGCCTCACTCCAAAACGGCCAAGGGCTTCTTCACGAAAAAGGAGAAGCAAGAGCAGAAGTTCCATCCTAGAGGAAGGTGGGACCAGAAAGCATCACAGGGACAGGTACGAGAGACCTGACTCCGATTGGGAGAGGCATGCTGCTAAGATCGCGAAGGGGCAAGAAGAAGCAACCATGTCTGCACGAGAAGCAGCACGGAAGGCTCTTAGCAACATAGCTTCTTCTCCTTTTGTGAAGAAATTAAAGGAGGCAAGGTTGCCGAGCAGGGTGAAGCACGGGACGTTCGTTCCATATGAAACTAGTGCTGACCCAGTGGCACACATACGGCATTGCCAACAGGCAATGTTCATGCATGACGGCGATGACGCTATCATGTGCAAAATGTTCCTGTCTAGTCTGGGGAAGGTGGCCTTATCTTAGTTCCATAAATTGGAGCCGAACACCATACGAGGATGGAGGCAGTTGGCCGAAGAATTCACTGTTCGGTTCCTAACAAGCAGAAAACCACCTAAGACTTTCGAGAGCCTCTCAATCATGAGACAAGGAGAGAACGAGCCGATCAGAGACTACGCCAAAAAGTATTGGGAGACCTTCAACGAGATTGAGAGTTGCAGCGAAGAGTATGCTATAGCAACGTTCAAGACCGGGCTGCCTGTTCGGGGAGAGCTACGAAAGTCCCTGAATATGAGTCCGGTGAGCACGCTGGCACAATTGATGGAACGAATTGAGCAGCATGCCAGGAACGAGGATGACATACTACGAGAAGATGGCAGGCTCGGTACTGAGCAGTCGGAGGGCCATACCAAGAAGGCGGATAAGCCGGAACCTAAAACAAACAAGGAAAGAAAGGAGTAGGGGCAGGCTAAGAGAGAGCCGAACAGAGAAAGGCCACCCCCAAACCCAAAGTCATTCTTTTCAATTACCACAGTTTGGAAGGAGCCCATCTACAGGATTCTTTACCGAATTAAGAATCAGCCTTATTTCAAGTGGCCCCAACCTCTAAGAGGGGATAAGGATGCGAAACGTGCTACGAATCAGCATTGCAGCTACCATAAAGACTGGGGTCACATGACTGAGGATTGCAAGATGTTTAAAAGGCACCTTGATGATTTAGTCTCTCGAGGCTACCTCAAAGAATTCATCGAGGAGGATCCCAAGGATAAAGGGAAGGCAATGGAGCTGGATTACGAACGAAATCCTAAAGGAGTGATCCATATGATACATGGGCTGGCCACACCTTATACGAGAAATGAGGTAAGGCTGCTCCAGAGACAAATCAAGCACGACCAACATGTCATGAGGTTGGGAAGAAAGAGGGGACGAGAGAACGACGTAGGCAATGAAGGCTTAGTTTTCTCGGATGAGGACTTGAAGGAAGTACAGCTCCCCTACAATGATGCCTTGGTCATAACCCTACGAATTGGGAAATATGATATCGAGAGGATCCTAGTAGACTCAGGAAGCTGTACAGAGATATTGTACTACGAAGCATTCAAACGGATGGGTTTGGCTCAAGCAGAATTGGAGTAGTCACAGACACCCTTGGTGGGATTTGGAGCAGGGGCAGTTTAGCCCCTAGGGAAGATAACCCTCCCCGTCCGTGCAGGTTCAATAGTCCTGAGAACTGACTTTTTGGTTGTAGACGTCCCATCCTCCTATAATGCGATTATAGGGAGAACTTGGTTACACAAAATGAGAGCTGTTTCTTCTACTTACCACCAGATGGTGAAATTCCCAGGGTCTAATGGAATTGAAAAGATCAGGGGTAACCAAAAGGCGGCACAGCAATGCTTGATCTCTATCATCAAGAAAATGCCAAAGGCCCATAATGTTCATACGGTGGAGATACCTGATCAATCGACCATCGAAGCCGTCGGCAGGAATCCGGCAGAAAAAGTGGTGGAAGGCCTGAAGAAAATACAGATCAACGAGATTGATCCGGAGAGGTATTTTTTGATTGGAGAGTCACTGACAGAAACAGAGGAAGCCGAATTGGTGGGTTTCCTAAAAGAACATGTCGATGTTTTTGCATGGGTACCAAAGGAGATGCCCGGAGTGGATGCAGATGTAATCTGCCACCACTTAAATGTAGACCCCCAGCATAAGCCCGTAATTCAGAAAAAGAGAAGGGCAGCAGTGCAGCATGTTGATGCTGCTATCGAAGAGGTGGATCGCTTGCTGAAAGCCAAGGCCATACGAGAAGTTTATTACCCGAAATGGCTGTCCAACACTGTCGTAGTGAAGAAGAAGAATGGGAAATGGCGTGTCTGCGTGGATTTTACAGACTTGAATAAAGCGTACCCAAAGGATAGCTTCCCTCTACCCAGGATCGATCAATTAGTTGACGCAATTGCAGGGTACGAACGGATGACTTTCCTCGACGCGTATCGAGGATATCACCAAATCACCATGTTTGGGCCTGATCAAGAGAAAACTTCCTTTATCACACCGCGAGGATTATACTGTTACACTGTAATGCCTTTTGGGTTGAGGAATGCAGGGGCAACTTACCAGAGACTGGCCACCTTTATGTTCAAAGGGTTGCTTGGAAAGAGTATGGAAGTTTACATAGATGACATGGTCGTAAAGAGTAAAACCAAGCAAGGGCATATAGAGGATTTGAGAGAAACTTTTGGAATCCTGAGGAAATACAAGTTAAAACTCAACGCCTCGAAATGTGCGTTCGGAGTCAGCTCTGGAAAGTTCTTGGGCCATCTTGTAACCATAAGGGGGATTGAAGCGAACCCCGGATCAGATAACTGCCTTGCAAGGGCTCCAGAGCCCCAAGACAACGAAAGAAGTCCAGAGGCTGACTGGAATGGCCGCAGCCCTCAACAGATTCATCAGCCGATCGAGTGACAAGTGCAGACCCTTCTTTCAGTTGTTGAAAAAGAGAGAAGGATTTGAATGAGGAGCAGAATGCGAGCAAGCCTTCGAGGACTTGAAGAAATACCTGGCTTCTGCCCCACTCCTATCAACCCTGGAACCAGGTGAGACCTTGGTTTTGTACCTGGCGGTTTCTGAGCATGCTGTAAGTGCGGTTCTGATAAGAAACAAGGGATCCGAACAAACCCCAGTTTATTATGTGAGTAAAACCCTTTTAGATGCAGAAACAAGATATCTGCCCCTTGAGAAATTGGTTCTTGCTTTGAGAACGGCCACAAGGAAGTTACCGTACAACTTCCAAAGCCACAAGGTAGTAGTTTATACCGAATATCCACTAAAATCTCTGCTACGAAGGGCAGACTTTTCGGGAAGAATCTCCACCTGGTCTGTCGAGTTAAGCCAGTACGACATTGATTATCAGCCGCGCACTGCAATCAAAGGCCAAGTGTTGGCTGATTTTGTGGCGGAGTTTTCTCCCGCGATAGCCCCCCAGCCTCCTATGAGAAAGGAGCAGCCAGCGAGGCCCTCAACCAAGAAAGATGTGGCACTTACCGAACAGAACTCCACGGAATGGAAGTTATTTGTTGACCGCTCGGCGTGCAACTCCGGTTCTGGAGCTGGCATTGTCCTGTTCCCTCCCCAGGGAGTCATGATAGAACTCTCTGTTCGGCTGGGATTCAGTGCGTCGAATAATGTGGCGGAATACGAAGCGCTTCTCATCGGCCTTAAGATCGCAAAGACTTTGAAGGCAAAAATAATCAGGATCTACTGTGACTCTCAGTTTGTGGTATGTCAACTGTCCGGGGAATATGAAGCCTGAAGTGAAAAGATGGCGGCCTACGTGGAGGCAGCCAATGGTTTGATTGATACCTTCAACAAAGTATACATCAAGCAGATAAGATCCGGACAGAATTCCCATGCAGATTCCCTAGCCTGGTTAGCTACTGCTGTACCAACTGAGTTCAGAAGGAAGGTAGCAGTCGACTACCTCAGCGAGCCAAGCATAGGAAGGAGTGTGGAGATGGTCCTGGATGTCAACCAGGCACCAAGTTGGATGGATCCAATTGTTGAGTTCCTACGAGATGGGGCGCTTCCTTCTGATAAAAAGGAGGCCCACAAAATCATAACTAAGTCTGCCAGGTTCTGGCTGTCTCCCGAGGGAAAGCTTTACAGAAAGTCCTTCACTGGACCGCATTTGCTCTGCGTGCACCCCAATATGTTGCAGAAATTCCTCCGTGAGATTCATGAAGAAAGATGTGGAAGTCATGCCGGAGGCAGGTCCATTGCCTACCGAGCAATCACCCAGGGATACTAGTGGCCCCATATGCAAGAAGATGCTAAGGTCTATGTCAAGATATACGAGAAGTGCCAGAAATTTTCCCCGATGATAAGGACGCCAGCCGAGGATCTGGTGCCATTAACTAGCCCTTGGCCATTTGCACAATGGGGAATGGACATCGTAGGTCCGCTTCACAAGGCAACTGGGAATCGAAAGTTTCTCTTGGTAGCAACAGATTACTTCACAAAATGGATTGAAGCTGAGCCTCTGGCTAAGATTACTGAACCTATGATAGAGAGGTTTGTCTGGAAGAGTATCATTACTCGGTTTGGGGTCCCATATTCTTTGATTACTGACAATGGGTCACAATTCCAAAAAAAGTTCAAGGCTTTTTGTGCCCAGTATGGAATAAGAAATTATTATTCAACCCCTGCTTATCCTCAGAGTAATGGGCAAGCTGAGGCATCCAATAAAACTATTTTGGATGGGATCAAGAAGAGGCTGGATAAAGCAAAGGGCAAGTGGCCTGACGAGTTGCCACTGGTATTGTGGGCGCACCGAACAACGCCTAGGAGGTCTACGGGAGAGACCCCCTATTCGTTGGCTTATGGAACAGAGGCAGTCATTCCATTAGAAGTTGGCCTTCCTACCAACAGAACTGCTTTGGTCGAAAGTGGGGGAAATGACAGGGCTCTTGAAATTGAGCTCGACCTTGCCGAGGAAAGGAGAGAGAGAGCCCTAGTGCATTTGGCCTCCTATCAGGAACAGTTGATGAAGAACTACAACAAACATGTCCACCCACGAGAGTTTGGTGTTGGAGACCTTGTGCTCCGCAAAGTGCTTGGCAACACCAAGGTTGCCAACGAGGGCAAGTTAGGTGCTAATTGGGAAGGCCCATACCGAGTCACTGAGATTGTGGGCATCAGGGCCTATCGTTTGGCAGATTTGGACGGGAACCCAGTGCCACGGCCCTGGAATATCCACAACTTGAGGAAGTTCTTTGTTTGAAAGACTTCAGTTTACTTTTCATTCTGTTATGGGATTATGTGATTGTGTGGGAATTATGAATAAAATTCCCTTGTGTTTCCTTTTTAGTTGCATGGGGTACGCGTAACGACCCCCTGAGTTTCCAGGATTATGAATAAAATCACGTTTTTTTGCAATATATTGACTTTTTCAGAAATTCTGTTTTACTTATGGATTGTTTCGATCTATAAATACGAATAATGGCCTTCCAACCCCTTTCTTCGTATTGGGGAGCAGGGAATGGGTACGAATACACGTTTCAATTATCTATGCATGAAAAAGCTTTAAACCACGAGAGTACGAGATACTCAAGAATTATATACGAATATAAAATTCACAAGTACGAAACACTTGTATTGAAATTCATAAGTACGAAACACTTGTATTGAAATTCCCAAGTATGAAACACTTAATACTTGTACTGATTTACCAAGTCCGAAACACTTGGGTTTGCATACGAAAAAATGCAAATCGTAGAATTACCAAGTCTGAAACACTTGGGTATAAAGGTACGTGATACTCAATATTCTACAAGTACGAATACACTTAGTATATGAAAACTTATTCAAGTATGTGAAACTTGCTAAGTACGAAATACTTGACAAGAAGCATAACGAAATTATGTTTTATACATATTTTTGTATGAATCTAAATACGAGAGATTTAGACACACTAAGCACGAAAAACTTAGTAACGGCCTAAGCAATATCTAGATAGGCATATGATCACATGCATTCAAAAGCAGATAAAGTTGTGGCCAAGAAAGGCCGAACAAAATGACAAAGGCCTCGAAATGGCCACAAACAATAAAGTATTTTGCCACACAGGGCCGAATACCTGTGTTACCAAAAGTTTGATTGTACCAATGCCACGCAGGGCCAAAAGATTACGGTTGCGCAGGACCAGCCAAAATTAGGCCAAAGTATTTGGTGAGATTAAAAGATGACTTACCAGAGTCAGTCCAAATTTTGGACCTCGGGATTCTCAATTAAGACCTCAGTGATTGTTCCAGTGTTGATGTTGCCATCAGCGGTTGGCTCCTCCAAGTCACTTGGACGAATTGTTGATGTCTGCACATTAGCTTCCTCGAGTTGAGCATCACGCCGTTCAGTCTGAACCTCCTGCGTCTCCATCTCGATATTCTCATCAGCATCTGCAAAATCGTCAATCTGCTGATCCATATCATCCGCCAAGGTCTCGTCTGGCATTTGAGGCGCGGCTGCACGACGGCTTGGCAGGTCGTTTTCCACCCATAAGGGGCAATCGTCTGCAGCTCCAATCTTGACTAGGCAAGCCTCCCAGCCGGCTGCCCAGATCTGGTCCTGAATGGTTGGCATCTGACCCACGTAGTCCGCAGTAGCAGCATCGAATCCCTTCTCATATCCAGCTTCAAAGGCTTCTTTCTTAGTAGTATCAATCTCAGCCAAAGCTTGTTTGAGATTGTCTTCAGCAGTCTCCATCCTCTGTTTTGCATCATTATAGTCAATCTTGGTGTTATCTCTCTCACTCTCCAGCCTAGTCACTGTACGGAGTAATCTGGTGTTGTTGTTCAGCAGATCGTTCCGTTCAGCCTCCACTTCTTGCAGCTTTTGGCCAAGAGTGACCATTTTTTGAATAAACTGCAGCAAACAAAATGCAGAATGAAAATCCAAGGTCAAGTATATGTTTGAACCAAGATTGCAAGTCACGAGATGACTGAGCATACCTTTATGCCACTGACGAGTCCAGTGGACAGCACCCGGTCTGATGGAGATGTGGACTCCTTTTGCATATCAACAGGTAGAAGCAGAGCTTGTGCAAGGGCCATTGCCGTCTCCGAAGAGCTGGCACTATCCCCGATATGCACGGCCCTGTCACCTCTGGTGAGAACAGGAGCCCAGATTTGAGGAGGAGGCTGGGTGCTGACAGACTGAAGTTGGGTAAGCGCTGCACCAGCTTGAGCTGTTGCATCTTCAGAGGATTGGTTTCGGGTACGTTTGTCCCGGTGTGTATCCCCGGCCTCCAGAGAAGCATCTCGTTCCCTTGGGGAAGAGGATGCTCGAATGGAGCCCCCTCTGGTGCGCCTAGGCGGGGGCGGAGCCTGGCCAGTTGATGCCACCCGGCCAGCGGCACCGCAGCCATGAGAAGAAACAGTAAGAAGAGTGCTCAAATTTACCGTCTGACGCGACGTCATTGCGGAGTTCGGGGGTGAAGGAGAATACCCTTGTGATGATGATTGACTGGTGTCTTTATCAGGAAATGATTGTTCGGCACGAGGTTGTGAGGATATTCGGAGTACCAAGCGGGGTAAGGGGACCCCTTCTGAGATGGGCACTTCTCCTGGCTGCTCGGCTACGGTAACCCCCGAACTGCGTTTCTGACTCCTTGTCTGGGGAGCCGCAGAAGTAGAAGCATCGTCTGTGCTTGGGGTGGATAATCTTCTATCAATAAACCCCTTGTAAGCAGGGTCGTATCCTAGCAGTACGTTGGCGTCACGACCTCGCCCTGCGGTTCGCGTGCTCGGCACCCCCTTGTATTTCAAAACCTTGTTTATGTCCTCTGTGCGGACATAACTCGGTTCTCTGCTTGGCCTCTTGTTTGCATTTGTTGCTGTGAAACAGAACGAAGGAAAGAATTATGCAAAGGATAAAAAAAACTGAAGCTTGGAAGTACTCAAAGTAAAAGGGAAAAAATTTTTTGGGAGCATACGTGGGTGGCCCCACACGTGGGGGCAATGAAAGCCCACCACCTGGCCGTCTTCCCCTTGTGGCTCAAATGCTCCAGTGATGTATAGAAAGTCAATCTCGTGATCCCGAGCAGAGTCTGGAAGATTCAGCACGAAACGCTTGTCTACCTTCCTAACCTTGAAATAATAGGTATTGTACTCACGATTGAGCACAATGCTATACCACCATTGTAATTCCCAAAGTCCTACCATTCCCAGAATTTCGTTTAAGGCTACCATTCCCATAATGAGCCTAAAAACATTGGAAGAAACTTGCATGGGGGTAAGCCTGTACCAGTTAAGGACTCGACGGAGTAACGGGTCAAGGGGAAATTGGACTCCGCCCTTGACTATAGCTACGATTGGGATGCATGTTCTATCCCATGAACCGCCGTCCCTATCTGCACCTAAAGGGGCGAGTTCAAGCCCTACATTGTCAGGAACATGATATTCGGTCCTAAAGGCGGCCATGGCAGCGGGGGTTTCGCAAAGTTTCCTAAACTTGCCAGGATTAAGCTCACTGTTACCTTCGTCTGCCATGGATATATACGAAAGGGGTTTCAAACGAAATGAAATCAAAAAATGGGTGCAATGAATCTTTGAAAACGAAATGAAGATCTGAGAACGAGATTCTCAGATTATAGCTTAAGAAAGAAGTAAGAACGAAAATCTTACAAGGATTTGGCAGAGATTTCCAGAAAAACAACTGGTTTTGCAAACGGCGGCGATGGCGTATAGTCGCCTGGTCTAGAAAAAGACGAGATTCGAATTTTCGGTAAAACCCCAAAAGATCCCTTTTTGGGATTTAAAGGTAGAAACAGAGTCGAAACGACTCCTCTCACGACGTTACATGAAAAGTAACGGAAGAAGGGTCTGAATAGTACAATATTCAAACACCGTTTGATAGGAACGTCAGATCGAATTAAATGCAAGGCGTACGAAGTACGCCACGTAGACTCCATATTTCGAGATAATATGATGAGTAAACCGCCAAAAGAAATCAAATGGTCATCAATACTATATCTGCACAGGATATCACGAAGCTCGGCCTAAAGTGTGTGTTCTCTAGAAAGCTTTACCCATTGGCCCGAGCAGCTCCATTGGGCAAAGCTGGGGAGCAATTGTAGGGAGGTAATCCCAAGCAGACACAAAAAGTAACCGAACATATGATGTTTGGGGATCACGTGAGCCGTTGAATGAGGGTGCCGCCGTGCAGTGGTTAAAAACTGGTGACAAAAGGGGTCACTAGTACCAGACGGTCTGTTCGGCGAAAAGGACCAGAGACACGAGAAGTCTTTGGTCCAAGTTACCCGAGCAGGGGCATGCTCCGACGAACATGAGGAATTACTAGGCCGGGTAAGTGACATATGAAGTCATTGGTCCAGGTGGCCTATTCGGCAATGAGCAAGCCGAACAGGAGCACAAATCTAGAGGACGCTCTAGAAGGGTCCAAGAATGGCAATACTCAGTAAAGAAGGAGAATCCAGACGAAATACCTAACGGGGATGGGATCCACGGTCCCATTATGAGAAAGGTTCCTAAATGGTCCAAAAGGAAACAAACGATTTAGGGAATGAGAATCCAAAGGATAGGGGTTTCCCTATACGAGATAGGAAACCTAGGGCAACAAAGATGCTTGGAGAGCAAGTAGCTGCAAATCTTTAAATACGAGGTAAACCTAGAGGTAAAGGTACGCAATATTCGATATTCATATTGCAGTTTCTTTCTGATAATTAGATTTTCTTGCTGGTACGTGATACTAATTTAGGCATCGGAGGGCCTTTGCCACGAGAGGCAAAGGTGGGCTCACTCTTGTCTGTTTTGCAGGCTAGGGTCTAGGCAACATACTAGGGTTCCGGCAAGGAGCACGTGAGGCTGTCATCTCACAGTGCCTTCTTAGGCATTGTCTGGATTTTTCCCCCTACATTCTTCAAGCAGCTCTTTGTATACAATATTCTTAGTATAGCAGCATGATGAGCTGTGATTTTCTGATTGGTTGAGATACACTCGAATTTTGGTTGCTGTTGTTGCTCGTGATAAAGCGACATACAACTGACCATGTGCGAAGACTAGCTCAGGGAGATATATCCCAACGGTGGCTAAAGTCTGACCCTGGGCTTTGTTTATAGTCATGGCGAAACATGGTCTGACAGGGAACTGACGGCGTGTGAACTGTACTGGATAATGTTGAGGATCATTTGGCTGTAGAGGGATTCTTGGTATGAAAACGATATCTCCTTTTCTTTCGCCAACAGCTATCTGAGCAGTGATCAAATGGCTCTTAAATTCTTTACAGATTAATCTTGTGCCATTACGTAATCCTTAGGATGGATTTATGTTCCTGAGTAGGAGAATTGGGCTGTTCTTTTTCAGATTCAAACGATGAGATGGCATTCCCTGAGGTGTTATGGAATTTAGGAAGTCGATGTAGAGGCCTTGTTGAGTAGGATCAGATGTCTCATCAAAACTTAAGTAGGTGTGCTCTTTTCCTGGGAATTTCGCAATCATAAGCTCATTGATTTGATCGATTGCTTGGTTTTTGGGTGTGAGAATGGCAGAGGTGGTTAAAGAAAGTGGATCTAATCTTTGAAGATCAAAGGAGGGGAAAACGAATTGGATTAGCTGTTCTAGAGGTGGTATTTGTGTGCTTGGTTCCAGCATCAAAGATGATGGTAATTTGATTTCTCCTGCTTCATTTTCCTCTTCCAAACCATTTCCAACTTTCAGAATGTATCTACTGAATGCTGGATCAGTCTTTGCACGCGTATTCTCGTTCAGCTTGAATTTGGTGAGTGATTGCCATATGTAAGATCTGACTAAGCTTGCATTCATACAATCAATCTTTGTTGCTTTAGGTATGACAGGCAATACTTGCCTAAAATCACCTCCTAGGACGACAACTTTTCCTCCAAATAATGTATCATTTTTTGTTAGATCGCGTAGGAGGTAATCCAAAGCTTCAATTGATTCCTTCTTTGCCATTGATGCTTCATCCCAAATGATAAGGATAGCTTGGTTAATAAGAGTAGCCAAGCCAGATTGCTTTGAAATGTTACAGCAGAGTTTGCCATCAGTATTTATTGGAATTTTGAATCGAGAATGAGCTGTTCTTCCATTAGGTAAAATCAATGCTGCAACACCAGAGCTAGCTGTTGCTAGTGCGATTAGATGCTGTGAACGAACCTGTGCGAGTAAAGCTCGATAAAGAAATGTTTTGCCCGTACCTCCAGGTCCATCAATAAAAAAGCTTTTGGCTTTTTGATTTAGAACAGCATCAAGAATTTCATCATAAGCTATTGCTTGTTCTGCATTTAACAAAGCTGGGCTTCTTAAATCATCTTCTGATATAGAAAGATTCATTTCATCTTGTACTTCTTTGGGGATTGCTCTTTTGGTTGAATCAGAAGTAAGAAGATGGGATAATTGGAAATCACGTAGATTCTTGCCCAAAGATTCAAGTTCTGCATTTAGTGCTTGTAGCAGAACTTGTCGTGCAGCATCTTTTGTGCACCTTTGTATGGAGATGTAATCCTCTGTCATATGATCTTCAAATTTGTAAAATAACTCCAATGGATTAACTGGAGCGCAATAAACAAGGATAGTGCAGAATAGCTGTCTTGGCGATAATGGCATTCGATATAAGCATGCTTCTTCCACGCACTTTTCATTGCTGTTATCATCTTCTAATAAACCATGGCTAATAGCTGCTTCTCTATATGAATTGAAGGTAATTCCATTGGCTGTTTTAAGATGTGCATATGAGGTAGGCGCTCGAATGTGAGTAAGCAATAATTGCAGATAATATCTTTCACCTTCAGTTGGATTTGCTGTCACAATTCGGCCAATGACTTCTTGTTGTTTCCGTTTTGTCCATGTATTTGATGAAGCAGTCCATACGAAGTGTTCTAGGAAGTTCTTGTACAACAATTGTAAAGATTTTGCTTTTTCATTGTGAGCATTCATCCAAAAAAATTGTGTGAGCATTGTTCTCGATAGAAATTCATTCTCGACTATATTATGCAGATTTGTATCCTTCTTTAGTGGTATCAACTGGCAACCTTCCAAGTGCAACTGTAAAGTGATAACAGCAGGTCGGATTTCATGCAGAGGAAATCGATATATTCGCCACACTGCCTCCGGTGGTGATATCCATCTGGCTGCTTGAAATTGTTGGATCTCATTAACATCTTGAGGGAATTTTGATGTCGCTAAGCGGTAGATGATTTGATCATGTCCCTTGTATATATATTTGTAAAGATATTTGACTACTTTAACAGTAGAGCAAACTTCAATATTAATATGGCAGTCAAACATAGCTAACAAATAAGGATTATAGGGGACTACCCATCTGTTATCAAGCATTTGACCACGAATCTGGATTACTTCACCACTTGAGCGTCTTCTATATATTGGATAACCATCTGCATCTATAGATGTTTCTTACACTTGCCTTTTTGCATACATGCTCTTGTTGGATCTAATTTCCCACATGGTCCATGCATCATATGTTTTAGGACCATTGCATATAAATGTGGATACTTTTTCTTGTCTGGTATTTCAGCTGAAATGAATGCATCAATTTTCTGAATTGTGTCTAGCTTGAATGCCCTTTTCAGTATGATCAGCATATGCACATGTGGCAGGCCTCTTTTTTGGAATTCGACCACAAATGTATATGCAGCTATTGGACCAAAGAGTTGGTTTCTGATTATTTCTTCCTGCAAATCTTCAACCTTGCTTCTGAAAACTCTAGACAGCAAATCAGGTCTGTTCTGAGCCTCTTCATGTGGTTTCATTTGATCTCTTATTTCTTGCCAATTTGGATTGCATGTCATTGTGAGGAAGAGATCAGGTTTTCCAAACCTTTCTACTAAAGTCATAGCATTTAGGTATCGCCTTCGCATATCCCTTGGTCCTCCTATAAAAGAACCTGGAAGAACAATTCGTTTGCCAATCTTAGAAGGATCAGATTCACCATGTCCAATTCTATCAACAATTCCTTGGTATAAATCAGCTCGGATCTCTTCTTGTCGATTTTTGAAGTAGTCTAATATTGAAGTCTCAATCTTAACATACATATTGTAGACACCCCAATTTGGCCTAACGATTATTTCAACTCCCACCTTGGGACCATCCCGATGATGATACGGATTCGATGATTGCTGATTGCTTTTTGATGAAACCCATGGACTTATGGTACGAACTTTGAGCCACTTAGAGGACCCAATCCAGAGCCAAATAGCCTTTCAGACAGAAATATAGTGTGTTAGAAAAATCCATCGACCGGCCGCAACATCGATTTCACGGCCTTAACATCCATTCCTCACTCGAGCAACCTGTTGCACCCAAAATCTCCCTGAGAGATCGAAGCCTCGGCCGCCAGATCAATGGCTCAGCCGCTACATCCATTTCCAGGCCGTGACATCCTTTGCTCGGCCGCCAGATCGGCCTTTTTCCAGACTCTCGAACCTTCTGTCGGTTGATCGATCCACCGCCTCTCCGATGCGTTCGGGCTACGTTCAGGGATTACGTTGAAGAGTTCGAGTTACAATGCAAATGCAATTGTAACCCCGTGATTTGATTGGACGAAGTGTGTCATCCCTTTGCCTATATAAAGAGGCCTTTGGCCTCCGAAAATACACACCACAATACAACGAAAATCCTCAGATCTATACACATTCAAGCCACGAAATTCTGACTATACACTCCCAAAAACCCTCTCGGCAAAAGCCCCAACCTTCCATAGGCGGCCATCAATCAGACGATCCAACCCCGGAGTTCAAACCCTAGCCCTAGGGTTTCGTCCAAGAAGCAATCAATCAATCAATCCCGATCAATCCGAAGCAATCAAGCAACTGAGGACTCAAGGTGGTGAGGCCCAACGGCCTCTGGTTTGGCTTATTTTCTGTCTATAATCTTAATCGTAGTGTTTTGATCATCTGTTAAGTTTTCTGTCTGGTGTGAGGAAGAACACCAGCCGGGGCTTCGATGCCTCGGCCGGTACATCGATTCAGTGTGATCCCTCGGCCGCGACATCCATTCGCCGGCCGAGTGATCGATTCAATCGATCCAACCCTATGTATAATACAAAAACTTATTCATCTACTGCCAAAAATGTCAAAATCCACGAAACAAAATGATAAGAAAATATTCCAATTTCAACAAAAAAACACCACTCCGTTTATATAATTACCTCAACGCGAGTCCTATCACTACTCATTACTATCCATCTCCAACAAACGTTTCCATCTAGTATTTCCTTCCCTTGTGTACGGGTATTGATCGCATTAAAAAAACACATAACTCCATTAGGGTACCCGATGCATAAAGCCTTCCTATCACACAAGCAAATCAAGAATATCGTCAATCTAAACAAAGTTCCAAATAGACAGACACCCAAGTAAACTAGGTTCAAGGCTCTATAACTAACTGAAGTAATTCCCTAGGTCTCATTCTTAAATCAATCTCCGAAACATACTGTCATACCATCAATAGTACCATTCCCTCACAGTCAACGACATCATAGATCAACTAGGGTTTATCATGGTAAAAATTAAATCCTCGTAAAAATTCCACAATGTACTCATCAATGCTCCACCCGAAACCCCAAAAGTACAAGAAATGATATATCCAAAAATACCTATTGTCTCATAATCCAAGGAAAGAAGAAAAACAAATAAAATAACAAAATCTCAGAAATGCCTATAGCAATTTTAAGTGAACTCTCACATATATTACCCCTATTATCATAAACAAATGACCGCTCCAATATAGGGCTAATACTGAGTAAGCCTTTCAAATCTCAATCTCCGCCAGTGTCATACAAAAAGAGTAGTGCAACCACAATTTTTTAAGTCAAATTAGTTTACTCCATCTTTATACATAGAGGTCCAATGTCCATTTCCTAGCTATGTGTCTCTCTTTTAGATCTAACTCTATAGTCAAATTTTGAAAGTACATATGAGTCCTCCTCCCAAAGTTGTAAGGACCCGTAATTTCGGAAGTTAATTAAAGGATTATTTGATGTTGAAAATTGAAGGAAAATATGGAATTTGTGAATTTTAATCGATTTGGGGTTTGAATGATAGAATTGCAATTAGAGGGAGTGCAAGTGTATTTTGTGTATATGTTAGTATATAAGGGGTGTGTTTGTTGTAAGAGATTAAAAATCTCCCATCTCCCTCTCTCGCCTCCCTCCCGGCTATCTATCTCCCTCCCTCCCGACTATCTTTCTCCCCATCTTACTCTTAAACTCTCTTCGAAACTCAAAACCCACCAAGGTCCTCCACCAAACCGACTCCCTCGGTAGTTCTAAGCCTCGGATTGTGCTCGTTCAAGCTAGGAGGAGGTGTTTTCCGATCGGTTTTGCTTTTGGAGTTCTAGGGCTTGGGTAATCTCTTGGGTTCGGCTTATATAATCGAGGTATGGATTTCTTGCACTTGTTATATGTTTATGTGTTGAATGTGCACCTTGACCATGCTTAGATTGTTGGTTGTTGTTGTGGTTGAATCCTCAAGAATCTGCAGAAAATCTGTTCGTAACGTTTTTGTATCGATACGAGATTTTTGCCGTATCGATATAATTTCAAAACCGTAGTTTCGCTTTCTGATATCGTAGAGTAGTTATGAGTACCGTGGGTTGTATGAACGTCATGGTGGGTATAAATTGTAGATGGGAGTGGTACAATGACTTCAAGGGTAAGGTAGTAACTTGTCTCTTCACGACTCATTGACCCTCTTAATTTTTCCTATGTACACTTACTATAGGATTCAAGTGTGGGAGCTAGTAGGTCGAACACTTTAGAGATCATTTGTGAGTAGCACGTTGTGTCGGTGCGGGGAGGAACCTAGAGGTACAGTGAGGACGTGTGTATGTGCCTATATGCGATATGGTAGATTGTTGGTCTTGTAATGCCATGTGATTGATTAAACGGCTTTGGATTCGATTGAATGATTTGATGTTTGTAAAATGGGAATGTGGAATGAATGTGAATGTTAAATGGGCACAAGGAGAACTTTCAGGGCTTTTAAATGAGTAAATGCATGGCGGGAGCTAAATGCTCATATTGTTTGCTTTCGGGGCTCTTAAATGAGTGAATACCCGACAGGACCTAAACGCTCACATCTTTTGTCTTCAGGGCTCGTTATCGAGTAAGTGCCTGGCAGGAGCTTCGGCTCAGGCTCTTAACGACACGGTATTGGTTTTCGAAGTTAATGTGAAGATTTTGGTTTTGGTTAAAGGATTTTGATGAAAATCCTCCAGTATTCTTAGCGAATCAACGGTTTTCGGTATTTGGGCACTAATCAATGGACCCCAGTATTCGGTCTGAATCAACGTAGCTCGGCCTACAGAGGTCTTGATTTTTCTTTGAATTGATTTGAAATCAAAGGGAAAGGTTTCTTAATAAAGAAAATTGATGATGAAAAATGTGGACACGAGGAAGATTATAGTATCTTACGAAGATTAATAAGATGATTTGGAATTGGTTATAGATTAATGTGGATTGACGTGAGTTTATTAACGTATCTAGTCTGAGTAGTAAGCGGTCAGTGACTCTTGTGTGAAGTCTAGAATCATTTGACTATAACGTGTAGCTTGTTGATGATCTTTCATACCTTGGGCATATCTGTCGTAGTTATTCCCTCTAGATGCATAACTCGGCATATTTTCCTATAACTTGTGTATAGTTTTCTCTACTGGGCTAGTGTAGCTCAACCTATCATTTTCAGGTATATTGCAGGTCATTGATATGGAGTGCATGGAGTGCGTGTATGACTTCATTTCTTTGAAAGCTAACAGGGGAAACTACTTGGCATCTTAGTATAACTCTTTCAAAGATGTTATTGTAATTTCGATTATTGTAACATTATTTTGGTAATGGAATCTGCAAACTCTTAATCTTCTCTTTCAATACCAGTACCATGACAATTTAGGGCCTTCGAGCCGAAGATGAAATCTTTACAACTTGTGATTGCAAAAAAGATTTGTCTTTTGGGGTAGTATTTGTATTAATACAAGAATTTCATTTATTGAACTTTATTATTTCCTATGTTGAAAATCGAGGGCGTGACAAAAGTGGAGTTTTTCTTCCGAAGCATCTTACTATCATCCACAACAATAACCATTAGATAATTAACAAAAGTACACAAGAAAATACAATCCAACTTCACCCAAAAAGTACAAATTCAAAACAGAAAAGAAGAAAATTAACGAAGTCTCAATCAAATTTGGAATCACCATAGTTAAGAAAAGAATAGAAACTAATTCTTGTCCAAATCAAATAAGCAAAATACTAGTGAGTAACTTCTACTTCTATCTAGTACTATACAATCTGCATCAAAATTCAAATCTATCTTATTTTCTTTACTCATTAAACAACCAAACATTGATGTTCGATGACGTGTCACAAATCCTATCGCACAATAGATCATGTTCTGCAATTAATCATTTTTACTAATCAACTAGACATTCTTACATCACACCATCCAAAACACCCTAGTTGAATTGTCCTCAAATCCAGCCTTCAACTGAAACTAAATATATGATCAAATTAAAGTTGAGTTAAGCAAAATACTAGTGCGTAAACTTCTACTTCTAACTAGTACTATACAATCTGCATCAACATCCAAATCTATCTTATTTTCTTACTCATTAAACAACAAGACATTGATGTTCGATTACGTGTCACAAATCCTATCGCACAATAGATCACGTTCTGCAATTCATCGTTTTTACTAATCAACTAGAGATTCTTACATCACACCATCCAAAACACCCTAGTTGAATTGTCCTCAAATTCAGCCTTCAACTGAAACTAAATACATGATCAAATTAAAGTTGAGTTATCGAGTAACAATGGGCCTTCCAAGTTTCTTTTTGACTTCCACAAACCTAAGAAGGGTAGAAGGACTACAACTCCTACTTTTTGTGTAATTTATACCAAACACGTCTACCAAAATTCAAGAGACACCAATGATTCTGTCAAACACATGCAAATTATGGTGTCACATTCAATCAAAATCCAACTCGATTTAACCATCTGTAAGTAAAATCGGGAATTGCTATAAATGTATCTACAGTCTTGCCAATCAGAAAAATTCTAGTTCTCAATATATTTTGTCAAATAACAGTGACCAATAATCTACAAGACCACCTCCAAAAACCTAACATCTCGAGGTCTAAATCCTTGTAGTAAACCAATACATATTTAACTCGGTCAAATGCCCTATTAAAAATTCTTCCAGTGACCAGACCACAAGAACCAAAAGTGAAAACTTTACCTTTCAGACTAAAGAAGTTAGGAACTCCAAAAACCACAAAAAATATAGATCTAAAATAATCCACTATCACTTCAACATCACTGATTCAAAATAGCAAGTCTAATCCTGTAAGTTTATCTCTACATAAACTTCGGGTTCATTAAATCTCCATGACCACAAGATAGTGATAACCATTAAGTACACATTAAAATCACCTAAATGACATTACATGACTCCACTTGACTGCTTTATCACAAAAATGCAACTCTAAAAGAATCCAATCCCATATTCAAGAAACTCAAGCACTCACATCCTAACACACCATGGCCAGTGCAAATCATTCGATCCAACCCTATGTATACTACAAAAACTTATTCATCTGGTGCCAAAGATGTCAAAACCCACAAAACAAAATGACAAGAAAATATGCCAATTTTAACAATAAAACCACTCCATTTATATAATTACCACAACGCGGGAGTCCTATCTCTACTTACTACTATCCATATCCAACAATCGTTTCCATCTAGTAATTCCTATGATTGTGTACGGGTATTGATCGCTTTAAAAAAAGACATAACTGCATTAGGGTACCCGAAGCAAAGAGCCTACCAATCGCACGAGTAAATCAAGAATCTCGTACATCTAAAGAAAGTTCCAAGTAGATAAACACCCAAGTAGACTAGGTCCAAAGCTCAATGACTAACTAAAGTAATTCCCTAAGTCTCGTTATTCAATCAATCTTCGAAACATAATGTCATACCATCAATAGTACTATTCCAGCACAGTCAACGACATCAAAGTTCAACCAAGGTTTATCACGGTAAAAAATTAAATCCGTTTAAAAATTCCACAACGTACTCTTCAATGCTCCACTTGAAACCCCAACAGTACAAGAAATGATATGCCCACAACTACCTAGTCTCATAATCCTTAGAGAGTAAAACTACAAATAAAATAACAAACTCTCAGAAATGCCTTTAGCAATTTTAAGTGAACCCTCACATCCATTACCCCTGTTATCATAAACAAATGATCGCCCCAATACAGGGCTTACACTAAGTAAGCCTCTCAAATCTAAATCTCTACCAGTGTCATACAAAAAGAGTAGTGCAATCACAATTCTTGAAGTCAAATTAGTTTACTCTACCGTAATACATAGAGCTCCAATGTCCATTTTGACTGCACTTGACTGCTCTATCACCAAAATGCAACCCTAAAAGAATCGACTCCCATATTAAATCAACACAAGCACTCACATTCGAACACACCATGACTATAGCCAATCAATCGATCCAACCTCTATGTATAATACAAAAACTTATTCATCTACTGCCGAAGATGTCAAAATCAACCAAACAAATCAATAAAAAAATCTGACAATTTCAACAATTAAACCACTTCAATTATATAATTACCTCTACGCAGGAGTCCTATCACTACTTACTACTATACATCTCCAACAAAGGTTTCCATCCAGTATTTCCTTCCATACGGGTATTGATGGCATTAAAAAAAGACATAACTCCATTCTGGTACCCAAAGCAATGAACCTACCAATTGCATAAGCAAATCAAGAATCTTTCCAATCTAAAGAAAGTTCCAAGAATCTTACCAATTGCAACCACAATACTTGAAGTCAAATCAGTGTTCTAAATGGCGCTCAGTGGTAGTAGGGCGGTGACCCACCTCCAAGCGCCTAGGCAGCCTAGGCGCCGCCAAGGAGTTTTGGCGTTTTTTTTTTTTTTTTGGTATTTTTTTGATATTTTTTATACTTTTAGTGTATATTATGGTATTAATATATACTAAAAGGACTTCCTGTGTAATTTACCATAGCTGCACACATATATATACTGCTATATACAGTACAGTATACCATTTCTAGATCTGATCGAGACCCACGACAATACCATTTCCAGATCTGATCGAGACCCACGCCGATCGTCGCCTTGGAGTTCGCCTGCTTCACACCGATCGTCGCCGGCCGCCGTCGCCGGCTGGTATGTATCTCTCTCGTCTCTCTCTCTCTCGCATCTCTCTCCCTCTCTCGTCTCTCCCTCACATCTCCCTCCCTCTCTCTCCCTCTCCCTCTGTCTCTCTACGCCGTCGACTTCGTTTTGCCGCCAAGCTCCGCCTAGCCTCCCTGGCTGCCGAACAAAACGCCAAGGGGGTATTCGTGGCGCTGACCCTCCGCCTAGCGCCTAGGCGCCGCCTCGGCCGCCATTTAGAACACTGAGTCAAATTAGTTTACTCCATCGCAACGTTATGAATACCGTACCGGACAGGGTACTGATTTTCCTACTGGTACGGTATGTACCGGTACCGGTCAAATACCGGGTACCGTTTTGGATTACCGCAACTACAATATATGTAACGACCCTAATTTTTGGGTCAATAAAAATTTCGTTAAAAATTTGAATTTGATTTTAATACCTGGATTTCATTTTTAACATCCAAAAATCGGTCGTTATTGACTTATGAAAATTTTGATAAATATTTAAATTTTATTTTAATTGCTTGGATTGCTTTAAAATTTTCTTTTAAATTCTAATAATCCGTCATAATTAGATTTGAAACTTGTAAAATTGAATCATTTTACTCCGGACAATTTAGTCCTTCTCCCATGACTAGTATACTTGTAAACGTACTCGTATATTTTTCCTAATAAGTAAATAATATCTTTAAATTATATTTCTTAGTTGGAAATCCTACTTAGCAAGCATAGTTAGCTTTTAACCGATTAGTTAGCAAACCCTAACTACCGCTTTGGCTTAGTGATGCATCGATGCCGAGTGGTTAGTAGAAAAATTTTGGTCTTTGCCTTGACCGTCGGCCGACCACCTTGCTTTGGCTTGGCTAGGTGCCTTGGCGTCGGCTCGCTTATTAGGCCTGCCTCGCCCAGGCATCGGGCCTCTGTCAGGCTGCCTCGCCTCGGCGTCGGCTCATTGTCGCGCTGCCTTGCCTTGGCGTCGGCTCATTGTCGCGCTTTGCCTTGGCGTCGGCTCGCTGTCGCGCCTGCCTTGCCTTGGCGCCGGCTCGCTGTCGTGCCTGCCTTGCCTTGGCTACGCCTTGGCCACCGCTTGGCCACTGCTTGGCTATAGGGCTCCCTTGGCCACCGCCTGGCCACCGCCACCAACGCCTTTGTAGCCTGACCTTGGCCACCGCACTAATGTGGTGCCTTGTACGTTCACGCCTTGCCCTGGCGTTTGGCACCGTCGGGCTTTAATATTCCGTTATTAGGCGAGTTCCTAAATAAAACCAAAATACCACTCGAGCAATGGAAGCCTAGATTAAGTATCGTTAGCCTAATGCCCATTTAGCCTAATTACTTTTCCCTAACCCTAGAAGGACTATTTTACCCTTTCCTTTTAATCTTTATCCATTGGACAATAGATACTAGGGTAGTCTTTATCCATTGGTTATTACATGCTAGAAAGACCTTTGACCATTGGACAATAGTTGTTAGGAGAAGACCAAGTTTGACTAGTAGTTGGAATAGTCTAGTCAAAAGCAAATAGTATACTTCATGATGACTAGTCTTTACCCATTGGTTATTACATGCTAGGAAGATCTTTTGACCATTGGACAATAGTTGTTAGGGGAGAAGACCAAGTTTGACTAGTAGTTGGAATAGTCTAGTCAAAAGCAAATAGTGTACTCCATGAAGACTTTCCTTGGACCATTGGTTAATAACCGCTAGGGAAAACTTTACCCATTGGATAATAGATGTTAGGAAATGCCAAATAGGATGACAAGACAAGTCATGTGCTTCATCATCATTACTTCTTTCGCCCAATTGTTAATAAACTCTATGGAAATGTTAGACCCTTGGACAAAAACCATTTGGGGAAGTTAATATCCCTTGGATAAAAGCATTGTACAATATTCCCAAGGGATTCTTGGTGAAAGATATGATAGTACTTTCTCCTACAAAAAGAATAATCATAAGCCATGTGAGCATTTAAGTGGTCTTGTCCTTTTCTTCCTAGTTCTTTCCTTAAATGTGCCTATATGTATGTACATAGTTGTACTTTGACCAAGAGAGAGAGAGATGGCCAAATGAGAGGGAGAGGGAAGGTAAGATGTATGTGTGTCATACTTTGACAAGTTGTAGTACTTGAACACTATTTGACCAAGTTGCACTTGTTGGGATTTGGCTTGACAAGACTAGACAATGGAGCAAATCCATGGAAGAGAGAGAGAGATATGGCCGAATGAGAGAGAAGGGGAGAGTGAGGTGTATGTGCATTGAACCTTGGCATGTGGGTGTACTTTGAACACTATTTACCAAGTTGGCACTTAGTTGGCATACTATTGCATGACAAGACTAGACAATAGGAGCAAATCTATAGGAGAGAGAGAGAGATATGGCCGGCCAAGTGGAGTGAGGGGGAGCTTCATTTTGCCTATAAATAGCATCCATTCCATGCCTTTCAACTCACACCTTCACCATTCAACTTCTCTCTAGAAAGCTTAGTGTTCTTGCTTGTTCTTGCTTTGTTCTTGAGTGTTCTTGAAGTTCTTCTCTTGTTCTTCAAGAAACTCATCCTAAGCCGCCACTAAACCGCCACTCCACCACCCTTCGATCCATAAAAGTTTGGTAGTTTAGTCAAGATTTAGTTTCGAGAGAAACCTTTCTCTTTCGAAGCTACCGGAGGTCCACCGTAAGCCGTTACTCCGCCGAACTTTCCGTAGCTACCCTACCGCCAAGAAGAACGGTAGATTATCCTTACACTCTAATCCTAAGTATATCGTATGTTATGTGCATGTAGATTTCCTTAATCTACTTCCCTAAGTATATCATAAGTTATGAGCATGATTGAAATAAATGTAGAATCTTCTTATAACCTCTAACTCTAAGTATATGTAGAGTTCTTCAAACCTACTTATCCTAAGTATAATTGTATGCATGTTGAATTGAATGTAGTTAATCCCTAACTACTTCCTCTAAGTATATTGTATTGTATGAGCATGAAGCCATATATGTAGTATGATTTGTTTTACGTAGTTTACCTTGATATTATGACTACTTAATCGCTTGATCTCATGATAGTTGCTTGTTCATGTATGAACTAGTCAATAAACATATGTTGTTTTGAAAACTGCACAAAGGAAGAAAGAACGGATTTTGATAATATATTATTGTCTTGAGGATGATTATGAGCATATATGTATATTTGCTTGCACTACTTGTTGTTGATAAAGCATAAGTGGCTTTCCACTCCAAGGGCGTCCGTACATGTGGCGTTATGCTTTAAGGAATAATTTGAGTACGTTTAGGTAATATAGAATTGGATGATCTTGCTAGATTACTTAAAAGTGATTTGTCCCGCCGCGGAGTCTATGCATGATTACGAGACACAAAAATCGAGAAAGTAGAAACATGTCACCTAGGGTGTGGATAAAGGAAATAATTGGACTTGGTAAAATACTTTCGAAACTACATAATGGCCGGACTTGGTAGCCCTTTGTGTGGATTTGCGAAAACCGCAATGAGGCCGGACTTGGTAGCCCATTGTGTAGATTGCTAAACGGAGCGACGTGGTAGCTTCATTGGTAATTGGGCTTGGTTATCCGCGGAGAGGAGCCAATGCAAGATTTGATAACGTGGTCGACTTGGCAGCCCGTTGGTAACAAAGAATGAGAAATGATTTTCAAAATGTTGATTTGGAAGTGGTGACACGATCTACAATGAGTCGCGTAGGAGAAACAAGGGAAACATGACACCAACGATAGTTAGTGAATGCGCATGTGTAATTGTTATGTGTTCTTTCTTAAGCATGTTAAGTTTGGAAAATCGTATCTATACTACCTTTGACTTGTACGTATTATATCCGCTGCTTGTATACTCTGATAATGGTAAAGTTAGGGGTTAGTGGGTATAGGATTATTCTTTGAGCTCTTATAGCTCACGGTGTTACCTTTACCCCGACATATTATATCGGTGGCGACGCTGGTATAATATGTCAGATTTTGTAGATGATCAAGATGAACAGTACACCTTGGAGACTTTTGGTGCTGAGGAGCTTGCTAGGAGGGAAGAAGAGGCGGAGCAGTAGTTAACCTTAGATTATCCCCTCCTTTGTTGAATAAAAGTACTCTTGTGAGAATTATGTTGTAATATGAGCTAGACTCTCCTTGGTTTATTCAATAAAAATGTTTATTTAACGTACCCAAAATTCGGGGCGTTACAACATGGTATCAGAGCTTTAGGTTCAAAACCTCAGCCATGGGTAGAATGGGTAGCCTTTAAGATTAGTGTTAAGATAAGCTTGACCGTTGCACAAACGTGACTTGAGTTTAAGTTTACCGTCCCAAATTGGGTGGAATTCTGACAAAACAATCTTCGGATTGAAGCAAGGTGTGGAAATTGGCAGTACCACCGAGCTGGGAATTCCCGAACAATTGGATGATGACTTAAATCAAGAATCGGATGTGGAACTTAGAAGAATTTAAAGTTTCTTTAGTGATTGTAGAACCCTATCTCAAAACGTTACTAATTGAGGTTTAAACTCTGTCTTTCCTTGTAGATGAACCACCTGAATCACATAATCAACCGAGTAGCTGGAGCTCACCAACTCAAGATCACCATAGAATCCATGACTACCCAACTGATGAGGAAGTCTGACTATATTGTCATGATACTCGCTGAAATCCGCGATTTCAAAGGAGTACAACTCCATACCACCACTCCTGTAGAGGATGACCCCTGGTTTCCTGTGATGTTCCCCATCCTATGTTCGTTCTATGGGTTTTTCGGAGCCCTACCCCCGATGGAAGACTTCATGTATGATGAAGAAGAAACCGGAGATGAGGAGATTGCTAATGAGATGACTAAGGAGGGAGAAGCTGGTGGAAGTAAGGATGAACCCGAGGAAGATGAAGTCCTAGCAACCCTGTAAGGCCAAGGATGCCAATTAGGCGTATCTTAGATAAGTCGAGTAATAATTGTAATCCTTCGGGATGTAGGAAGTTGGAAAATTAGGATCACCCTTGTCCGTTTAAGAGTCCATCAATGTTGTATGCATTTCTATTCTAGTAAAGACTTGTAAGATTATCTATGTGTACTTGCTTCCATTTAATGAAAGACTTGTATTTTCCTATCAACACATGATCACTGTTTACGTGCATACTTGTATTTTATATTCGTATACGATTTTCTCTTTACACTCTGAGTCGTAGTAGTATCATATTAGGAGTATGTAGGATCGTTTCAACTTGTATTAGGGAGAAGCTTAGGACGCTATTTGCCATTATAGTAAGAAGCTTGGTAGTAGTAGACTTTCGATGTAATAGGAAAGTCTTATCTTTTGTCTTGTAATAGAACTCTATGCTTGTGTTCTTTTGCGTATCTATGAAAGCTTATTTTCTTAAAATAAAGAATACTGTTGTGTGCTATTCAATATTTTACTTTAGTAAATGAAACCCTTATTACAAATGAGAATTATTTTAGTTGACGCAAGTTGCTAAATGATAGAAATCTTTTTATCTTTAAAATTTTCCTTGTTACGGGTACTGTAGCACACTACCATTAGACATTTTATTTTAGTTTGATGAGAGCGCCAAGTGTCGGCCATAACCCAAAAAGGGGGCCCGGTAATCGCGCGTCGGCCATACCCGAGAAGGGGGGCCCGGAAAACCACCCCCAACCTCCCCCCAAAATTCAAATTCAATCATTTCCCTCCTCTACACCCCTCACCCGGCCCTATAAATACCCCCTCCTCTTCCCATTTTCTTCACCCCATCTCTTCATTTCTTCATCTCTCTTTCACCATCTTAAACCCCTCCAAACCACTATCCAATCAAACCGAGCCATGGCAGCAATCTACCGACGAGGATTCCCGGAGGACGCCCAGTTCCGAGAGATGGAGCGAATCGAGCTCACCTCGATGATCCGAGCCATACAGTTACTGCCCTTCACCTTCGTCCTCTTCTGGGCCGTGCTTACTATAGCCATGTCGCGGTGGTTCGACAGGAACGACCGCCTCACCACCTTCTGGTACTGGATTCCCGCGGTGGCCGTCGCACTCGCGGCGTTCGGAAAGGAATACGAACGCCGTGCGCTCCAAGCCTTCGCCGATCGATGGCGGCTCGAGGAGTAGCAATGGCACCCTAGCCATCATTAGCTGCTTTTACTTTCATTTTCTTGTATCTGATAGTGCCTTTAGGCGTGTAATATAATGATCTTGTTCTATAAAAAAAAATTTAGTTGCTTGATCTATCCTGTTCATTGCATGCTAACACCAGTAACAAAAACCCCTTAGGTCGAGTAGGGCAGTATCATCACCATTTCGGGAGAGTATAGCCATTAGTCTAAATGTGTAGTGAGTGCGGACTAGAAATAGCCAACCTATGCCTAACCGCAACCTTAGAGTGATCAACGTGGTAGATTTCGACAAAATCCAAAAAGGGACTGTCTATCAGCACATCGAGCAGTCATAAGACTGTCATCGGACGATGGTGACGGCATCTCGTCTCCAATTTAAGGGGGATAGACAAACGACATGATTGACGATAAATGTTTGGTAGCCGATAGAATAGAAGTGGGATTACCACACATTGAGTACGTCGATATGCTCCGGAAGAACTTCCTGGCTTACCACCCCAAAGAGTTACCATATTGCCCCTGCCAAGCTAAAGGAGGGTCGTGTTAAGGAAACATCTGTAGGATATAAGTCCGCTTGATGACTTGATAGAGGTTTTGCATTTGGCGTTGATGTTTACAAGGGATTAAGAGTGGCTTGCTTCTATTTTAAGGGGGATATACGACGATTCCAAGGTCTGTATAGTAATTAAGCCTGTAGTCACATGCGAATTTCGAGGACGAAATTATTTTAAGGGGGATAGGTTGTAACGACCCTAATTTTTGGGTCAATAAAAATTTCGTTAAAAATTTGAATTTGATTTTAATACCTGGATTTCATTTTTAACATCCAAAAATCGGTCGTTATTGACTTATGAAAATTTTGATAAATATTTAAATTTTATTTTAATTGCTTGGATTGCTTTAAAATTTTCTTTTAAATTCTAATAATCCGTCATAATTAGATTTGAAACTTGTAAAATTGAATCATTTTACTCCGGACAATTTAGTCCTTCTCCCATGACTAGTATACTTGTAAACGTATTCTCATTTTTATTCGAAAATCTTTAAATTATATTTCTTGACTCGAAATCCTACTTAGCAAGCATAGTTAGCTTTTAACCGATTAGTTAGCAAACCCTAACTACCGCTTTGGCTTAGTGATGCATCGATGCCGGAGTGGTTAGTAGAAAAATTTTGGTCTTTGCCTTGACCGTCGGCTTGACCACCTTGCTTTGGCTTGGCTAGTGCCTAGGCATCGGTCGCCAGTTAGGCCTGCCTCGCCAGGCATCGGCCTCTGTCGGGCTCGCCTCGCCGGCATCGGCCATTGTCGCGCTGCCTTGCCTTAGCGTCGGCTCATTGTCGCTTTGCCGCCTTGCGTCGGCTGTCGCGCTGCTTTGCCTTAGCGCCGCTCATTGTCGTCGCTTTGCCTTGGCTACGCCAGCCACCGCTGCCCGCTATAGGGCTCCCTTGGCCACCGCTGCCACCACTTTGGCCACCACTTGCCAGCTTACGACCTTGGCCACCCGACTAGTAACGGGTCGCTTGGCCACGTTCGCTTTGCCTTGGCGTTTGGCACCGTCGGGCTTTAATATTCCGTTATTAGGCGAGTTCCTAAATAAAACCAAAATACCACTCGAGCAATGGAAGCCTAGATTAAGTATCGTTAGCCTAATGCCCATTTAGCCTAATTACTTTTCCCTAACCCTAGAAGGACTATTTTACCCTTTCCTTTTAATCTTTATCCATTGGACAATAGATACTAGGGTAGTCTTTATCCATTGGTTATTACATGCTAGAAAGACCTTTGACCATTGGACAATAGTTGTTAGGGAGAAGACCAAGTTTGACTAGTAGTTGGAATAGTCTAGTCAAAAGCAAATAGTATACTTCATGATGACTAGTCTTTACCCATTGGTTATTACATGCTAGGAAGATCTTTTGACCATTGGACAATAGTTGTTAGGGAGAAGACCAAGTTTGACTAGTAGTTGGAATAGTCTAGTCAAAAGCAAATAGTGTACTCCATGAAGACTTTCCTTGGACCATTGGTTAATAACCGCTAGGGAAAACTTTACCCATTGGATAATAGATGTTAGGATTTGCCAAATAGGATGACAAGACAAGTCATGTGCTTCCTCATCATTACTTCTTTCGCCCATTGGTTAATAACCGCTAGGGAAATGTTAGACCCTTGGACAATAACCATTAGGGAAATTATTATCCCTTGGATAATAGCATTGTCCAATATTCCCAAGGGATTCTTGGTGAAAGATATGATAGTACTTTCTCCTACAAAAAAGAATAATCATAAGCCATGTGAGCATTTAAGTGGTCTTGTCCTTTTCTTCCTAGTTCTTTCCATAAATGTGCATATATGTATGTACATAGATGTACTTTGACCAAGAGAGAGAGAGATGGCCAAATGAGAGGGAGAGAAGGAAGGTAAGATGTATGTGTGTCATACTTTGACAAGTTGTAGTACTTGAACACTATTTGACCAAGTTGCACTTGTTGGGATTTGGCTTGACAAGACTAGACAATGGAGCAAATCCATGGAAGAGAGAGAGAGATATGGCCGAATGAGAGAGAAGGGGAGAGTGAGGTGTATGTGCATTGAACCTTGGCATGTGGGTGTACTTTGAACACTATTTACCAAGTGGCACTTAGTTGGCATACTATTGCATGACAAGACTAGACAATAGGAGCAAATCTATAGGAGAGAGAGAGAGATATGGCCGGCCAAGTGGAGTGAGGGGGAGCTTCATTTTGCCTATAAATAGCATCCATTCCATGCCTTTCAACTCACACCTTCACCATTCAACTTCTCTCTCTAGAAAGCTTAGTGTTCTTGCTTGTTCTTGCTTTGTTCTTGAGTGTTCTTGAAGTTCTTCTCTTGTTCTTCAAGAAACTCATCCTAAGCCGCCACTAAACCGCCACTCCACCACCCTTCGATCCATAAAAGTTTGGTAGTTTAGTCAAGATTTAGTTTCGAGAGAAACCTTTCTCTTTCGAAGCTACCGGAGGTCCACCGTAAGCCGTTACTCCGCCGAACTTTCCGTAGCTACCCTACCGCCAAGAAGAACGGTAGATTATCCTTACACTCTAATCCTAAGTATATCGTATGTTATGTGCATGTAGATTTCCTTAATCTACTTCCCTAAGTATATCATAAGTTATGAGCATGATTGAAATAAATGTAGAATCTTCTTATAACCTCTAACTCTAAGTATATGTAGAGTTCTTCAAACCTACTTATCCTAAGTATAATTGTATGCATGTTGAATTGAATGTAGTTAATCCCTAACTACTTCCTCTAAGTATATTGTATTGTATGAGCATGAAGCCATATATGTAGTATGATTTGTTTTACGTAGTTTACCTTGATATTATGACTACTTAATCGCTTGATCTCATGATAGTTGCTTGTTCATGTATGAACTAGTCAATAAACATATGTTGTTTTGAAAATCCACAAAGGAAGAAAGAACGGATTTTGATAATATATTATTGTCTTGAGGATGATTATGAGCATATATGTATATTTGCTTGCACTACTTGTTGTTGATAAAGCATAAGTGGCTTTCCACTCCAAGGGCGTCCGTACATGTGGCGTTATGCTTTAAGGAATAATTTGAGTACGTTTAGGTAATATAGAATTGGATGATCTTGCTAGATTACTTAAAAGTGATTTGTCCCGCCGCGGAGTCTATGCATGATTACGAGACACAAAAATCGAGAAAGTAGAAACATGTCACCTAGGGTGTGGATAAAGGAAATAATTGGACTTGGTAAAATACTTTCGAAACTACATAATGGCCGGACTTGGTAGCCCTTTGTGTGGATTTGCGAAAACCGCAATGAGGCCGGACTTGGTAGCCCATTGTGTAGATTGCTAAACGGAGCCGGACGTGGTAGCTTCATTGGTAATTGGGCTTGGTTATCCGCGGAGAGGAGCCAATGCAAGATTTGATAACGTGGCTGGACTTGGTAGCCCGTTGGTAACAAAGAATGAGAAATGATTTTCAAAATGTTGATTTGGAAGTGGTGACACGATCTACAATGAGTCGCGTAGGAGAAACAAGGGAAACATGACACCAACGATAGTTAGTGAATGCGCATGTGTAATTGTTATGTGTTCTTTCTTAAGCATGTTAAGTTTGGAAAATCGTATCTATACTACCTTTGACTTGTACGTATTATATCCGCTGCTTGTATACTCTGATAATGGTAAAGTTAGGGGTTAGTGGGTATAGGATTATTCTGCTGAGCTCTTATAGCTCACGGTGTTACCTTTGGTGACCCTGACATATTATATCGGTGGCGACGCTAGGTGTGTCCGATTTTGTAGATGATCAAGATGAACAGTACACCTTGGAGACTTTTGGTGCTGAGGAGCTTGCTAGGAGGGAAGAAGAGGCGGAGCAGTAGTTAACCTTAGATTATCCCCTCCTTTGTTGAATAAAAGTACTCTTGTGAGAATTATGTTGTAATATGAGCTAGACTCTCCTTGGTTTATTCAATAAAAATGTTTATTTAACGTACCCAAAATTCGGGGCGTTACAATATATATAATAATTATATATAATTATAATTCAAAAAAAACCCTCATACCATGTAATTCATCATAAAATACCTATATTAATACAACAAAATTCACCATTTGGAGTCCAAAATCAGACATTGCAAGTGTATAAATCGTTCAAAAAAATTCTATTAACAATAACACAAGCCTCTTGTCCCACGTTGCTTAGTTTCAAAACTCTTTTCCACCTTAAATGACTTTGCACACTAATGGGCTTGTGAATGAGGACCCAAGGAGAGGTCTCGCGCGCTCAGGAAAATGGGCCATGGTCGAAGGCAATTTGGAAAAACTGATTCGGAAACCAATAAATCGGGTGCGCGTCACGGGTTATTCGCGCGCAGGGGGGGTGCAAATCCGGAAATTTGAGCCCCGCGCACGTACAATAGATAAGCCCACGTTTTGCTACAATTTATCCACAGCAGAAACCTTTTTTTTTTTTCCTTTTTCCCCCTTTTTTCCCCCTGACGTTGGCTTCCAGCGCAGAAAACAGAGGCTGCAAAATTTCGGCCGAAATTGGCGGAAACCTCGTCTCTTCCGGTATTTCCCGAGAAGGCCGATACCGACCGATAAGGTACGGGATTCATAACTATGCTCCATCGTGATAAATAGAGGTCCAATGTCCATATTCAAGCTATAAGTCTCTCTTGAACATCTAACTCCATAACAGTCAAATTCCGAAAGTACATATGAATCCTCCTCCCAAAGTGCATTTTTTTTTTCCGAAACTTCTAACTACCATCCACAACAATAACCATTAGCAATTTAACAAAAGTACACATGAAAATACAATCCAACTTCACCCAAGAAGTACAAATCAAAAAAAGAAAAGAAAAGAAGACAATAAACCAAGTCATCAATCAAATTTGGAATAGTCATTGTGGGGGGCTGATTTCAACCTGGATCTCTTGAACCCTTTGCTCCTCCGCTATTGTGCTGTGGGAAAATGACGTGGCTCGCCGGGTACCTGCAAACCGGAGGGTGGTGTTCCTCCGGGTAGAAGCTCCGACGATTAAGTCAGTATGGGGAAGAAGTGCAGTGGTGTATGTTAGGAAAAGAAGAATTGCTTATGAGAGGAGGAGTATGTATCCGCCCTTTTTGAGTAAGAAGTACCACTGTATTTATAGACAAGGGAATCTTGCATGCTAAGCCAACCGAGCGTAGGATGCACGCGCGTTCCTACGCTCGGATGACGTCACCCGTCAGAGGCATTTAATGAAGGCCGTCTTCCCAGGTTTGCAGACGCACATGGGCTCGTGTCAGACATGTCACATCACGGAGAGGCGTCACGGCAGTGAGAAGAGAAGGCAACTCACGTATCATGTGGAAGGTTCTAGAACGCTCCGTACCAACGGTTTCCGAGCAAACTGGTCCCGAAGGAGATATTACAGGCCGAACAAACGGAGGTAAAAATAGGAAAGTGTTCTGCCGAACAAAAGACCATTTCGCCGAACAAACCAGTTAAATGCCGTTGTTCGGCGAGCTACAGATGCGCCTCCTTACGTTCGGTGAGGGGTAGATGACGTGTTACCGGTCCAGTTCAGCCCTCAACGGACTGAGACAACTGAACGATGGATCCCAGGTGTAACCCCTTTGAATCTTGTGAACCCTTTGGATATTTCGGCCCACTACAATAGCCCCTCAACTTCTTCTTCTTTTGCTCGGAAAAGAGGGAGGAGTTGATCCTGTGTGGCCGAACAAATGTAGCGTGTTTGGAAAAGTAAGATTTCCGAACGTAGACGTAACCGAACAGAGTGCACCGCTGAGGAAAGGTGTGCCTCAGGCTTCGAGGTGCAAAAGCTGGGATTGCATTTAATGCTCCTGCAACCGCCAACTTCAAATCTACCACGCGTCCTCTGGCCATAATAGGAAGGCACGGCTCCTGCTGGAGCTGCCACGCGTCGATCATCCAACGTCACATCAGTCTCCCGCCCAGATCGAACGGCTGGGGGCTCGGCACCGTTTGAAATGCCGCCTTAGGTATAAAAGGTGGAGCGGGGAGAGAGAAAATCACTTTTTCTCTCTCCAGTCGATCGAACCCACAGCCCAGGCGCCGTCCATCACCAAAACTTATCAAAAACCCAGATTTGCTGTAGTTTGATCTCAAATCTCCCTCGATTCTCAGGTATTTCTTGTTTCTCCACTATTTTCTGCATTTTTTGGTTATTTTTGCATACTTTTTGACCCAAAAAATGGGTTTTTCTGCCACATTCGCCTGAAACGTTCTCTGGGAAATGAAGAACAGGTTGAAGATGTTCATGTGTTCTTCCGAGCACACGTTCACCTTCAACCAGCGTTCTTTCGAACACAAGACCCATCGAAAAACATTCTCCTCCGGGTAAACCTTTACGCTCGGCGTGCCCCATCGACACCTAGTCGCTCGGAAACTATGACCCACCTTCGGAGAAATTAACATAGTACACCGAACGTAGGCACCTTAGGAGACTTGACCTTGCATTTCGCTAACGGTCTCATCCCTGCACTTGTGTTTTTTAGGGATGGCGTCTTCTTCAAATTCCTCGGCGGAATCATATAGTTCCGTCGATCCCAACGCTACGGGCCTCGGCGGGATTGATCCGCGGATAGTTGAAGTGCTCCGAACTGCGGCTAGGGAATACAGGGTGGGCGGCAAACCTTTACCCGAAGCATTCGAAGGAGTCTTCGTCCCGGCCAATGCAAGGCCACTTCGGTCGATAGGTCCTGACGTAATAGACCTCGAGGACGACCCCTCGGAAAAGGCGGCCGAAGACCCTGAGGAGGAAGGCTACGCCGAGGGAGAGGATGAAGAAGCTACCGAGGAGGAAGCCAAAGACGAGGCCAATCCTGCCGCCTCCGCCACCAAAGCTGGGAACGTCGGTGAGTCGTCTTCCCAACCACCGAAGAAGAGGAGAAAAATCGTGGCCCTCGACCCCGATGAGATACCTTCCTGAACAGGAAGAGATCCATGTCCCTACTGGGATTGTTTCACCGATCAGGAGGGGATAGATCTTTTCCGAACAACCTATCACATTCCCGAAGACGTCGTAATTTCCGTGATCCCAAGGCCTCGGATTCGGTTTTTCGATGAGCATATCACGGTGCCACTCATGGCCATCACCGAAGGAGGCCTCAGATTCCCAATGCACAGGATCTTGAGGGAGATCCTCCAATTTTTCGAACTAACCCCGTGCCAGCTGAGTGTGAATTCCTACCGGATTATCCACTAGATCATAAAGCTGGCCGAGGTAAAAATGTTTGACCTCCAAGCTCATCATATCTTTGAGAACTATATGATGTCTCGGAACGTGAGATACTCACGGTACTATCTCTGCTCCCGAAGGAGTATGATGAAAATCATTCCCGAGGGCATGTATGACTCGGAGAAGTGGGCTTCGGACTATGTTGAAATTCGGGGAAATTACGAGTTTCCCCCCGGTCAAGATGATCACGTCTATGTTGCCAAGGAAAGGGGCAACCCAAGTAAGTTATGATATCATTTTGTTTGTTGCACATCTTTGTTCGGTTGGATTTGAGTCGAATGTTCGTCTATTTCATTTTGTACTAAGTACGTTTTCCTTCTGTGATGTGTTCGGCAGATACAACTAAGATTAACAAGAACCTACTAAGGCTTGCCAAAGATTGCGGCCTTGCAGACTCGCTCCTGACAATTCCGAGGGAAGAGAGGGACGCGCCAACTATCCTGCAATACGACGCGACGTACGGCGGGAGAATCAAAGGAAAAGGAGCCGAAGGGAGCGGAAAGAGGAAAAGCCCAATAGTCGACCTCACAGAGCTTCCCGAGGACCAGCTCCCAAACCCAGAGAAGCCACTTCGAGGCACTATTCGCCATCCAACCGAAGATACTCCCTTCGCCGAAGAAGACAACATGCCGCCACGCAGCATGAGAGCCATCCTCCAGGAAAAGCTGGAGAAAAAGTCCAAAGAGGAGGCCGAACAGAAAAAGACCGGGGCCTCAGGCTCGGCGCCGAAGCCGAGCGCGCCAGTCAAGAAAACTGCTCCCGACGCTGTCCCACATAAGCGTCCAGCCTCGCCTCCTACCACGACGGACAAGCCAACAAAGAAGTTCAAAATGACGGCCAAGAAGGCCTCAGCTGCTGGTGGCCCGACTACCAGCGCCGAAGGACAGGAGGGAGAAAAACTCAAGGGAACAGGCACCGAGGGTGAATCCCGAGACGCTGATGTTGCCTGGGCTCCCAGCTTCATCACTCCTCGGAACAAGCAAATCCTGCGCACGGATAGCTTGATCGAGGATCCCTCTCTGGCCTTTACCCTGCACGCTGGGCTCAGGTTGCCGAGAGATCTCGCCGCGCAGGGGTCTCTGAAGACAGCACTGAACGACTACTACTATTTTGCCGGCAGGGTAAGTTTTTCATTATGCTGTACTGTATGAACAATTTCTACCAACTGTTTTCCTTCGGATTCTCGCATTCGATTCTTATCTGCAGGCTACTCAGTCCATTATAGGCACCCAACGTTATCTTGTCGAGCATGACAAGAAAGAAAGGCTCCTCCAGCAAAAGGTGGAGTTACACCAATCCACTGCCGAGGACTACAAAAAGTGCCTCGAGCAATCAGAGGAGGCCCGCCGAGGCCAAGAGATCACCATCGCCAACCTGAACGATGTGATCAAAGGGCTTCAGGATGGGGCCGAACAAGCTCGAGCCGAAGGGAAAGATGAAGGGCTGACCGAGGGCAGGGCCCTTGGGAGGAAGGAAATGGAGGAAGAGATGAAAAAAGAGCTGCAGGCCCATTATGATAAGGGCTATTACCAAGCAGAAGAAGATGCAGCAGCGGCCTTGCAGACCGAGCTTCGGTTGGAGCAACACAAGAAAAGCTTTATGCTTGGCTTCAACAGTGGCTTCGACGAGGCTGGCATCGAGACAGACGACGAACGAAGAACACTCGTTGAGATGCCATCCCTCGAAGCTGCCGAAGCTTATGCAGAGCTTCCAGCTGCTGATGAGGCTGCCAAGGATGCGGCCCAGTTAGACAACACCCAAGTCCCTCCACTGGATCCATCCCTCTCTTCCTCGGCCACAATTACTCCCGAGGCTCAAACGTAGAGTTTGTTTCAGTGTAGTTGTTTTGGTTTTGAATTTTGAACTTTGAAATGGGACGTTCGGCTCCATACATGTTGGAGTTTGGAGTTTTCCGAACGTAAGTTGTAAGTAACAGATTTAACTATTGTGGATGCTTGTTTTTCAACCGTTTTTCAATCAACTGTTTCTGTTCGGTAAAAAATGTTTTGACCAATCCTTGATTTCCTTATGATATCCTTGTTGATACAGCTGTTCGGACACTGTATCTGTTTGTTTCACTGTATCTGTTTCGGATGAGGCTCATTCCAAAAATAAACCAATGAAGCTCGGTTTAATTGGTTTGGATAGCATTATATGGCCGAGGGTCCGCAGTCGTAAAAACAAGTACCATGTAAAAACTTGCTTATTTGTACCCACATAGTAGCCCCCCTGCCTTCGGGCTGGTTTTAGGAAGAAAAACAACACGAAGGCAGAAAGATGGGTACTCAAGCACTCGGTAAAAAGTATAAGAGAACCGAGGTAAAAGTGCCAGAGCCCGAAGGCGACATCGTGGGCGAGATAGTATACCCAATGAACGAATGAGGAATCCGAAGAAACCGCGGGCGAGATGTTATACCCAATGAACGAATGAGGAATCCGAAGAAACCACGGGCGAGATGTTATACCCAATGAACGAATGTAAAACTGAACAAGCGAATGTAACGAACAAGTATTATAACCAAAACGCCCGTAGGCTTACAATCCGAACAAAAGCAAAAATAACAACGGACAAAAGGGGCCGAGACTAGCCATGGAACTTCCTAAGTTTTTGGGCGTTCCAAGGGTTAGCAATCGGCGTACCATCCATCTCAGCAAGCTTATAAACTCCGTGGCCAATTTTCTGGATCACCCTATAGGGGCCTTCGTAGGGATCTTTCAGCTTGGTCAACTTCTTGGCTTCTACGACCATCCGAAGAACGAGGTCACCAACTTGAAACGGCCGAGCACGGACGGTCTTATTGTAACCCCGAGCAACTTCCTGTTGATAAGCAGCATGATGTAAGTTGGCGTTATCGCGGAGTTCTTCGGCGAAGTCCAGCTCAGCACCAACCAAAGCATTGTTGTCCACAGGATTGAAGTTTTCTGACCAACAGTAGGAACGAGCGCAGATAAGGGCAAGACAGCCTCCATGCCATATGCCATAGAGAATGGGGTTCGGCCAGTGGAGCGTCGTGGGGTGGTACGATAGCTCCATAAGACGTGAGGAAGCTCGTCAACCCATTTGCAGAGCTTACGATCCAAACGACGCTTAAGCCCCCGAGTGATAGATTTGTTGGAAGCCTCGGCCTGTCCATTGCCTTGCGGGTAGGCCACCGACGAAGTGTGGATCATAATATGATGGCGCTTGTAGAAGGATTGGATTGCTGCCGCAAACTGGGTGCCATTGTCCGAGAGAATGGCATAGGGAACGCCAAACCTGGAAATGATATGCCTCCAAATAAAGCGCTCCACATCCGAAGCTGTCGTTTTGACCAAGGGTGCTGCTTCCACCCACTTGGTGAACAAGTCCGTAGCAGTAAGCAGATATTCGAATCCGGGGGCCTTCGGCAGCTTTCCCACAATGTCGAAACCCCATACAGCAAAGGGCCATGGACTGGTAATCATTTTGAGGGGAAAGGCTGGTTGGTGAGGTATGTAAGCGTGCTTCTGGCACCGAACACAGCGCTTCACATATTCCTCGGACTGCTTGACCATCTTCGGCCACCAGTACCCCTGTGTTAACGCTCGGTGTGCCATTGTGCGGCCTCCTGAATGCCCACCGCAGCTTCCCATATGTAATTCATCCAAAACGCTTTGAACTTGATCCTCATGCACCACCCGAAGGTCTGGACCAGTGAACGTGCGATGGTACAACTGTCCATGGGGGTCCAACAAGTAGTTAGCTGCTCAGCAACGAACCTTGTGGGCTTCCCTTTTGTCCTGTGGAAGGGTCTGGTTCTTTAGGAAGGCAATAACAGGATCCAGCTGACTGGGACCAAGGGGAGCGGTGCTGACCGTGCAAACTGCGAGCTCGAAGCTCGGATGGACAACCTCATCGAAAACGATGGTGCGAGCCCTAGCAGCCTTATACACCGAAGCAAGACCCGCCAAGGCGTCGGCATGAGCATTATGCTCCCGTGCAATCCATTCCACTTCCACGCGGCCAAATTGCTTCAGCAGGGCCAACACGTGACTTACATAAGCATTCATCCGAGCGTTCTTGGCCTGGTAATCGTCATTGAGGTGGCCCACTACCAGCCAAGAGTCACAAAAAACATGTACCGAGCCTGCCCCCAACTGAAGAGCAAGCTGCAGCCCAGCAATGAGAGCTTCATACTCGGCCTCGTTGTTGGTGGCAGGGTAGCCAATGGATACTACATGCTCATGCACAGTACCAGCCGGAGAAACGAGCACGACCCCTGCTCCAGCCCCGTTGACGTTGGAAGCACCATCCACGGTCATTTTCCACGCATCACCGGAAAAAAGCTTCCACTCCTTCTTCGGCTTTCTTGTGCCCAAAGTGAACTTTGTCCGAAGAGACTCGCGGGGAGGTTCACTCCATTAAAGATGCTCTTCTGCCTCGGCCATTCGTGCTTCTTCGGCAGCTGTTGCCAGTGCATTCTTTCATCTTTGAGCCCTGGAGTAAGCTCGGCAAAGAAATCTGCCAAAGCCTGTCCCTCGATGGCTGTCCTTGGCTCGAATTGGATGTCATAGTTGGCCAGGTCTTGAGAGAATTTCAGAATCCGACTGGACGAACATGTTCTCCGAAGCACAGCCTTGAGAGGAAACTCAGTGAGGACCACGATCCTATGGCATTGAAAGTATGGCAATAGGCTCGTTTTAGATGACACGAGTGCTAAAGCCAACTTTTCCATAGGCAGATACCTCGTCTGAGAATCCGTCATCGTCTTGCTGGAAAAGAATATAGGTAAGTGGTCCATGCCTTCCTTCCGAACAAGAACAGAACTGGTGGCATGATCCGAGACCGCCAGGTATAGATAAAGATCCTCTTCGGGAAGGGGTGTGACGAGGAGTGGAGCTTGTGCAAGGTAATCTTTAAGGGATTGCAAAGCCACATCACATTCCTCAGTCCACACAAACCTTCGCCGACTGGTCTTTATTGCCTGGAAGAAGGGTCTACAAAGATCTCCCGAACGTCGGATGAAGCGACTCAACGCAGCAACCATGCCTGTGAGCCGTTGAACTTCCTTAATTGTAGTTGGAGCTCGAAGCTTTTGCACGGCAGTGAGCTGGGTCGGATCAGCTTCAATTCCTCGGCGGCTAACCATGTAGCCGAGGAACTTCCCCGAGCCTACTCCAAACGCACATTTTTCCGCATTGAGGCGGAGCCTGTGTTCCTTCAAGATGGCAAAGATTTCACCCAAGTGCTGAAGGTGATCTCGAGCAAACTTGCTCTTGCACACCATGTCGTCAATATATGCCTCCATGATTTTGCCGAGCTTGGTGAGGAACATCTTGGTTATTGCCCGTTGAAACATAGCCCCAGCATTTTTCAACCCGAACGGAACGACATTGTAGCAGTACGTTCCTCGGGGAGAAATGAAGGCTGTCTTCTCTTGATCATCTTCGGCCAGGGCAATTTGATGATAGCCCCGGTATGCATCCATGAAGCTCAATCGCTCATATCCAGCCGTGGCGTCCACCATTTGCTCTATCCGAGGAAGAGGGAATCGATCCATCGGACAAGCGTCATTGAGGTTGGTGAAATCAACGCACACTCGGAGCTTTCCGTTCTTCTTCGGAACAACGACTTTGCCAGCCACGTCGGGTACAGAATTTCTCGAATAGCCCCAGCTTTTAGTAACTGGTCTACTTCGGACATTACTGTGTCCACGTGCGCTGGTGCCGAACGCCTGACCTTCTGAATAATGGGGCGTCTGCTCGGATCAACG
This sequence comes from Rhododendron molle, assembly GCA_025413875.1. Classification (NCBI taxonomy): domain Eukaryota; kingdom Viridiplantae; phylum Streptophyta; class Magnoliopsida; order Ericales; family Ericaceae; genus Rhododendron; species Rhododendron molle. The sequence goes on from CM046400.1 coordinate 15,795,966, forward strand.
TTCAGATGATGAGCGGCGAAAGCTGGATCCACGCCAGGCATTTCCTTGGGAGTCCAAGCAAATACTTCGATGTTCTCTTTGAGGAAATTGAACATCTCTGTACGCTCGGTCTCGACCATAGAACTGCCTATGAGAAAGTACCGACTTCCATCCTCCGTTATTGGCATCTTGATCAATTCTTCGGCCGATCTTTGCTCGGCAGGAATGCTTACGTCTTCCAATACGGGGATGTCGGTTGTGTCGACACATTGTACCCCCAGATAACTCGGTTTATTGGTCACCGTGCTAATGTAACATTTTTTCGACTGGACCTGGTCTCCACGAAGGCTTTCCTGTCGCCCATTCCATCCAACGAACTTCATCACCTGGTGCAAGGTTGAAGGGACTGCCTTCATCTCACGTAGCCGGGTTCGACCGAGGATAACTTTGTAGGGGCTCGGAGAGCTAACCACTACAAATTCGACGTTAACCACTCGGGAACCGGCACGCACGGGAAGGGTTATCAGCCCGAGAGGCCAAACCGGAGCCCCTGTGAAACTGACGAGCGGGGTGGTTGTTAACCGAAGCCTGTCCGGTGAAAGCCCCAGACTCTTGTAGGTGGACTGGAACATCACTTCGGCCGAGCTTCCTTGATCGATCAACACTCGCTGTACTGTGGAAGAACCCACTATGACTGTAACGACCAGAGCGTCGGAGTGTGGCATTTGTACTCCCTGCATGTCTTCAGCTGAAAAGGTTATTAGCCCTCCGAGGCTCGGATCTTCCCACTTCCGTTTTTGTGCCACTCCAACATTGCAAACGGACAATGCAGCAACAGCTTTATCAATCTCCGTACGAAGCTCGGCAGCCTTTCCTTCGGACACTAACCCCTGGATCACGCCAACGAGATTTCCAGCTACAGGAGGGGGAGGAGGAAGTGGATTTCGCCGAAGGTCGATCCATTGGTTAAGATGCCCTGCTGCGGCTAGTTCCTCCAAATAACGTTTGAATGGTTGACATTGTGTGGTATAATGGCCACGCTCTTTGTGGAAGCTGCACATCCCTGGTCCGCTGCCCGCCATACCAAGGAATCCCGTTGGCCAAATGAAGAACGGGAGTTGGCCAATGATACTCAGAAGCTTATAGATTGGCTCGGTAAAGGCAGTACGCTCGGCAACATACTCATCAGGCCTCGGATCCCTTCGTGTTTGCTGCCAAGGCTGCTGTTGTGGGACCTGTGGCGGTTTGGGTTTGTTGTTTGGTTTATTTGCTCCTGAGCCAGAATTATGCTGTCCATTCTGTCCTTGCCGAACGTTTGCAACATGTTTCTTCGCTGCAGTGGACTTTGGTACTTCGGCATTCTTCGGAGCGTTTCGCTCGGCAACAGCCTCCTCGTGGACGCAATCCTTCTCTATAATGACCATTAGATCGCCCATTGTCTTCGGTGGATTTCTGGATAAGTCTCGGAACATCGCCGAGGTTGGGTCCAACCCGTTCATGAAGGATTCCGCCGCAACACCTTGATCGCAATCAGGAATCAGGTTGTACACCTCCCACTAACGCTCGGTATAAGCCCGAAGAGTTTCCCCCGGAGTTCTCCGCATGTTTACCAGCATTGAGAGTGTCTTCGGCTGAATGTTACTTGTCACGAACCGTTTCGTGAATTCCAACTCCAGCTCGTTGAAACTCTTGATGGACTTCGGCTTGAGCTGATTATACCACAACATAATGGGCTCACTTAATGTAAGAGGAAAGATCTTACACATGAGTGCGTCGGTGAAGTTGTGGAGGCTCATCGTCTGACGAAAGCGACAAACGAACGCAACAGCATCCTCCTTTGCCTCGTAGCGTTTGAGCTTCGGCATGACAAAACGGTCTGGTGGCCGTTCTTGTTGAATGGCGTCAATGAAGGGGGATGCCTTTGCCTTTCCGAGCTTTGAGTCATCCATAGGTACAGGCACAGGTGCGGGGAATGACCGGCGCTGGGTTCCCTTGCCGAGCCTCATTGTTGGCCCTCGGATCTCTATGACGATACCACTGGTCTTTCCGAACGTTGTGGTTAATCCGTTCTTCATTCGAAGTTTCCGGATGTTCCTCTCTCGGTACTCCGTTCCAAGCAAGCGGTATGTCTACACCATCATCCACCGCTTGGTATACCACCGGCTTTCCTGTATATTGATCATACAAAACAATGGTGTTCGCACGTTCGGATCGCGTTCCCCTACTCGTTCGCTCGCCGCGAACCTGGCAGCCTTGCCTCCCTCGGGGTTTCGTTCGGTACGTGACCTGGATTGCTCGGATCGCTCTGGAAGTTCTCCTGTTCGTTGACGTACAGGGTGCTCGTTGAGGTTTAAAGGCCTTTTTCCATCCGCCCGCTCCTGTTGTCGTCGGCTAAGGCGATGTGTCCTCCCCGAGACTCCCATCCTAAGAGTTCCAGCCGTCAAATGTGTCGCCGAAGAGCGTGAACTCTCTTCCCTGATGATGCTTGCCACACGTGGACGAGAGGAAGTTGGAGGATCCCTAGGAGTGCGTTCGAGCCTTTCAAACACGTTGCGACGCTCGGAGGGTACTCCTTCGGACGTTTGAGCTTGGTGTATCCTTCGTCTTCGTTTGTGAGGCTTCTTCGGTTGGCTTGGTTCGGCCTGGTGGCCCCGAGCAGGAGTCACGAGTTCGCCTTCGTCTCGAGCTTCGAGGTGTTGTTGTAAGAGGGCTATGACAGCTGCCTGACGCTTCTGCTCCGCCAAGGCAATGTCAAGTTCAGTTGGTGGGTAGCTGAGTGGACGAGCCACTGGTTGCGGGGCGGCAGCGGCCTGGTTAGGCTCGATGTTCATCGCGCCGTACCCAGCCAGACCGAGGGTGAAGTTCTCCGGGCCAGGTGGAGGAAGGCGTTGTGTCATTTTCCGATGGTGGTAAAGGAAGGAGTGAGGGAGATCTAAGGTTGAATACAGATCCACGTCCTGCTAGGATGTCTTCCCCAGCAGAGTCGCCATTTGTGGGGGGCTGGTTTCAACCTGGATCTCTTGAACCCTTTGCTCCTCCGCTATTGTGCTGTGGGAAAATGACGTGGCTCGCCGGGTACCTGCAAACCGGAGGGTGGTGTTCCTCCGGGTAGAAGCTCCGACGATTAAGTCAATATGGGGAAGAAGTGTAGTGGTGTATGTTAGGAAAAGAAGAATTGCTTATGAGAGGAGGAGTATGTATCCGCCCTTTTTGAGTAAGAAGTACCACTGTATTTATAGGCAAGGGAATCTTGCATGCTAAGCCAACCGAGCGTAGGATGCACGCGCGTTCCTACGCTCGGATGACGTCACCCGTCAGAGGCATTTAATGAAGGCCGTCTTCCCAGGTTTGCAGACGCACATGGGCTCGTGTCAGACATGTCAAATCACGAAGGGGCGTCACGGCAGTGAGAAGAGAAGGCAACTCACGTATCATGTGGAAGGTTCTAGAACGTTCTATACCAACGGTTTTCGAGCAAACTGGTCCCGAAGGAGATATTACAGGCCGAACAAACGGAGGTAAAAATAGGAAAGTGTTCTGCCGAACAAAAGACCATTTCGCCGAACAAACCAGTTAAATGCCGTTGTTCGGCGAGCTACAGATGCGCCTCCTTACGTTCGGTGAGGGGTAGATGACGTGTTACTGGTCCAGTTCAGCCCTCAACGGACTGAGACAACTGAACGATGGATCCCAGGTGTAACCCCTTTGAATCTTGTGAACCCTTTGGATATTTCGGCCCACTACAGTCATAGTCATGGAAAGAATACAAATTAATTCTAGCCTAAACCAAATAAGTCAAACACTAGAGAGTAAACTGCTACTTCTAACTAGAACTATACATTCAGCCTCAAAATCCAAATCTTTCTTATTTTCTTAACAAATTAAACCACAACACATTGACGTTCAATTCCATGTCACAAATCCTATACATAATAGATCACGTTTTGCAATTAATCCTTTTTACTAATCAACTAGAGATTCTTACATCACATCGGCCAAAATCATTTAATTGAATCATCCTCAAATCTAGCCTTCAACTGAAACAAAATACATAATCAAATTCAAGTTGAGTTATCGAGTAACAATGGGCCTTCCAAGTTTCTTTCTGACTTCCACATACCTAAGAAGGGTCGAAGGTCTACAACTCCAACTTTTTGTGCAATTTATACTGACCACGTCTACCGAAGGTCTAGAGACACCAATGATATTGTCAAACAAATGCAAATTATGGTGACACATTCAATCTTAATCTGACTCGACTTAACCATCTGCAACACAAACCGGGAATTGCTATAAATGTAACTACGGTCTTCCCAATCAGAAAAATTCTTGGTCTCAATATCTCTTGTCAAATAACAGTGAACAATAATCCACAAGACCACCTCCAAACACTTTACATCTCGAGGTCAAACTCCTTCAAGAAAATCAATGCACATTTAACACGATCGAATGCCCAAGTAAAATTTTCTACAGTGGCCAAACTCCAATGACCTAAAGTTAAAACTTTACCTTTTGCACATAAGTAGTTTGAAACTCCGAAACCACAAACACTCTAGATCGAAAATAATCCATTATCGCTTCAACATGACTGGTTCAAAATAGCAAGTCTAATCTCGTAAGTTTATCTCCATACAGACTTCTGGTTCCTTAAATCTCCACGACCAAAAGATAGTGATAACCATTAAGTACACATCCAAATAACCTAAATAACATTACATGACTCAACTTGACTGCTGTATCACAAAAATGCATACCTAAAAAAATCAAATCCCTTATTCAACCAACACATGAACTCACATCCAAACACACCATGGCCAGTGCCAATCAATCGATCCTACCCTATGTATAATACAAAAACAAAACTTATTCTTTTGCTGCCAAAGATGTCAAAATCCACGAAACAAAATGATAGGAAAATCGGCCAATTTCAACAATAAAACCACTTCGTTTATTTAATTACCTCAATGCGAGAGTCTTATCACAACTTACTACTACCCATATCCAACAAACGTTTCCATCTAGTATTTCCTTCCATTGAGTATAGGTATTCATCGCATTAAATAAACACATAACTCCATTAGGTTACCCGATGCATAGAGCCTTCCAATCACACAAGCAAATCAAGAATCTTGTTAATCTAAACAAAGTTTCAAGTAGACAGACACCCAAGTAAACTAGGTTCAAAGCTCTATAACAAGCTGAAGTAATTCCCCAGGTCTCATTCTTAAATAAATCTCCAAAACATACTGTGATACCATCAATAGTACTATTCCCTCACTGTCAACGACATCATCGTTCAACCAAGGTTTATCAAGCAAAAAATTAAATCCTCTTAAAAATTCCACAACGGTACTAATTAATGCTCCCCCCCGAAACCCCAACAATACAAGAAATGATATACCCACAAATACCTATTGTCTCATAATACAAGGAAAGTAAAAATACTAACGAAATAACAAAATCTCATAAACGCCTATAGCAATTTTAAATGAACTCTCACATCTATTACCTCTGTTATCATAAACGAATGACCGCTCCAATATGGGGCTAATCCTGAGTAAGATTCTCAAATCTAAATCTCTGCCAGTGTCATACAAAAAGAGTAGTGCAACCACTATTCTTGAAGTAAAATTAGTTTACTCCATCGGGATACACAGAGGTCCAATGTCCATTACCAAGCTATGAGTCTCTCTTATACATCTAATTCTATAACAGTCAAATTCTGGAAGTACATATGAGTCCTCCCAAAGTGGGGTTTTTTTCCCGAAGAATCTTACTAACATCCACAACAATAACCATTAGATAATTAACAAAAGTACAAATGAAAATACAACAAAACTTCACCCAAAAAGTAAAAAATTCAAAACAGAAAAGTAAAATTTGACGAAGTCATCAATCAAATTTCGAATCACCATAGTCATGGAAAGGCCCAAACCAAATAAGCCAAATACTAGTGAGTAAAATTCTACGTCTAACTAGTACTATACATTTAGCCTCAAAATCCAAATCTGTGTTATTTTCTTTACTCATTAAACAACCAAACATTGATGTTTGATTCCGTGTCACAAATCCTATAGAACAATAGGTCACGTTTTGCCATTAATCGTTTTTACTAATAAACTAGAGATTCTTACCTCACACCATCCAAAACCATCTAGTCGAATCATCCTCAAATCCGGCCTTCACCTTAAACTAAATACAAGATCAAATTCAAGTTGCGTTATCGAGGAACAATGGGTCTTTAAATTGTCTTTTTGGTTTCCACATACCTAAGAAGGGACGAAGGACTACAACTCCTACTTTTTGTGCAATTTATACCGACCCCATCTATCGAAGTTCTAGAGACACCAAAGATATTGCCAAACACAAGCAAATTACGGTGACTCATTCAATCAAAATCCGACTCGATTTAACCATCTACAAGAAAAACTGGGAATTTCTATAAATGTAACACGGTCTTGCCAATCGCAAAAATTATAGTTGTCAATATCTCGTGTCAAATAACAGTGACCTATAATCCAAAAGACCACCTCCAAACAACTAACATCTCGACATCCAAATCCTTGAAGTAAATCAATACACATTTAACTCGGTCGAATGCCCTATTAAAAATTCTTCCAGTGAGCAAACCACAATGACCTCAAAATAGTGATAACCATTAAAGAAGTTAGGAACTCCCAAAACCACAAACAATCTACATAAAAAATAATCCATTATCACTTCAACATGACTAATTCATAATAGCAAGTCTAATCTCGAAACTTTACATCCACGAGGACTTCTGGTTTCAAAAATCTCCACGACCTCAAAATAGTGATAACCATTAAGTACTCATCAAAATCACCTAAATAACATCACGTGACTTCACTTGACTGCTTTATCACAGAAACGCAACCCTAAAAGAATCCAATCCCATATTCAAGCAACACAAGCACTAACATCAAAACACACCAATGCGATTGCTAATCAATCGATCTAACCCTATGTATAGCACAAAAATTAATTCATCTACTGCCAAAGATGTCAAAATCCATGAAACAAAATGATAAGAAAATATGCCAATTTCAACAATAAAACCACACCTTTTATATAACTATCTCAACGTGGGAGTCCTGTCACTACTTACAACTATCCATCTCCAACAAACGTTTCCATCTAGTATTTCCTTCAATTGTGTTCGGGTATTGATGGCATTAAAAAAAGACAACTCCATTAGGGTACCCGATGCAGAGAGCCAACCAATCGCATAAGCAAATCAAGAATCTCGTCAATCTAAAGAAAGTTCCAAGCGTATAAACCTAAGTAGACAAACACCCAAGTAAACTAGGTCCAAAGCTCTATAACTAACTGAAGTAAATCCCTAGGTCTCATTCTTAAATCAATCTCAAAAACATATTGTCATTCCATCAATAGTACTAGTCCCTCATAGTCAACGACATCAAAGTTCAACTAAGGTTTATCATTGTAAATAATTAAATCCTCTTAAAAATTCCGCAACGTACTCATCAATGATCCACCCGAAACCAGTACAAGGAGTGATATGCCCACAAATACCTATTGTCTCATAATCCAAGGAAAGTAAAATACAAATAAAATAACAAACTCTCATAAATGGCTATTGCTATTTTAAGTGAACTCTCAAATCCATTACCCCCATTATCATAAAAAAATGACCGCGCCAATATAGGGCCAATAATAAGTAAGCCTCTCAAATCTAAATCTCTGCCAGTGTCATCCAAAAAGAGTAGTGCGACCACAATTCGTGAAGTCAAATTAGTTTATTCCATTGTGATACATAGACGTCCAATGTCCATTTTCTAGCTACGAGATTCTCTCTTTTACATCTAACTCAATAACAATCAATTTCTGAAAGTACATATGAGTCCTCCTCCCAAAGAAAATTAACCAAGTCATCAATTAAATTTGGAATCGCCATAGTCATGGAAAGAATACAAACTAATTATTGGCCAAAACAACTAAGCCAAGCACTAATGAATAAACTTCTACTAGTAACTAGTACAATACATTCAGCCTCGAAATCCAAATCTGACTTATTTTTTTAACTCATTAAACCACAAGAATGTCTGATTCCGCATCACAAGCCCTATGGCACAATAGTTCACATGTTGCCATTAATCATTCTTACTAATCAACTAGAGAGTCTTACATCACACCATCCCAAACCATTTAGTTGTTTCTTCCTCACATCCAATATTCCTTTCAAACTATACACATGATCAAATTCAAGTTGAGTTATCGAGTAGCATACGGCCTTCAAACTTTCTTTTTGACATCCACATACCAAAGAAGGATCGAAGGACTACAACTCCTACGTTTTGTGCAATTTATACCGACCACGTCAACCGAAGTTCTAGAGACACCAATGATACTGTCAAACACATGCAAATTATGGTGACATTCAATCAAAATCTTACTCGATTTAACCATCTGTAAGAAAAACCGTGCATTACTATAAATATATCTACTGTCTTGTCAATCACAAAAATTCCAGTTCTCAATATCTCGTCAAATAACAGTGACCAATAATCCACAAGACCACCTCCAAACACCTAACATCTCGAGGTGTAACTCCTTGTAATAAACCAATACACATTTAACTCAGTCAAATGCCCTAGTAAAAATTCTTTCAGTGACCAAACCCCAGTGACCAACTTTACCTTTTGCACTTAAGCAGTTTGAAACTCCCGAAACGACAAACAATCTAGATCAAAAATAATCCATTATCCCTTCAACATGAAGGATTCAAAATAGCAAGTCTAATCTTGTAAGTTTATTTCCACACAGACTTCTGGTTCCTTAAATCTCCACGACCACAAGATAGTGATAACCATTAAGTACACATCAAAATCACCTAAATAACATTGCATGAATCCACTTGACTGCTCTATCACAAAAATGCATCCTAAAAGAATCCAACCCCCTATTCAAGCAACACAAGCACACACATCCTAACACACCGAGGCCAGTGCAAATCATTTGATCCAACCCTATGTATAATACAAAAACTTATACATCCGCTGCCAAAGAGGTCGAAATCCACAAAACAAAATGACAAGAAAATATGCCAATTTTAACAACAAAACCATTCCATTTATATAATAACCTCAGCGCGGGAGTCCTATTACCACTTACTACTATCCATCTCCAACAAACGTTTACATTTAGTATTTCCTTCGATTGGGTACAGGTATTGATCGCATTAAAAAAAGACATAACTCTATTAGGGTACCCGAAGCAAAGAGCCTACCAATCGCACAAGCAAATCAAGAATCTCGTACATCTAAAGAAAGATTCAAGTAGACAGACACCCAAGTAAACTAGGTCCACAACTCAATAACTAACTAAAGTAATTCCCTAAGTCTCATTATTCAATCAATCTCCGAAACATACCGTCATACCACCAATGGTACTATTCTCGCGCAGTCAACAACATCGAAGATCAACCAAGGTTTATCATGGTAAAATATTAAATCCGTTTAAAAATTCCACAACGTACTCATCAATGCTCCACTTGAAAACCCAACAGTACAAGAAATGATATGCCCAGAAATACTTAGTCTCATAATCCTAGGAAATTAAAAATACGAATAAAATAACAAACTCTCAGAAATGCCTGTAGAAATTTTAATTGAACTCTCACATCCATTACCCCTGTTTTCATAAACAAATGACCGCTCCAATACAGGGCTAATACTAAGTAAGCCTCTCAAATCTAAATCTCTTCCAATGTCATACAAAAAGAGTGGAGCAACCACAATTCTTGAAGTCAAATTACTTTACTCCACCGTAATACATATGGGTCCAATGTCCATTTTCTAGCTATGAGTCTATTTTACATCTAACTCCGTAACAGTCAAATTCTAAAAGTACATATGAGTCCTCCTCCCAAAGTGGATTTCTTTTTTCGAAGCATCTTACTACCATCCAACACAAAAACCATTAGAAAATTAACAAAAATACACATCAAAATAGAGTCCAACTTCACCCGAGAAGTTTAAATTCAAAACAGAAATGAAGAAAATTAACAAAGTCATCAATCAAATTTGGAATCCCCCTAGTCATGGAAAGAATACAAACTAATTCTAACCCAAACCAAACAAGCCAAACACTAGTGCGTAAACCTCTACTTCTATTTGGTACTATACATTATGCCTCAAAATCCAAATCGGTCTTATTTTCTTAACTCATAAAACCACAAGAAATTGATGTTCGATTCCATGTCACAAATCCAATCGCAGAATAGATCACGTTTTACCATTAATAGTTTTACTAATCAACTAGACACTCTTACATCGCACCATACAAAGCCATTTAGTTGAATCATCCTCAAATCCAGCATTCACCGAAAACTAAATACATGATCAAATGCAAGTTGAGTTATCGAGTAACAATGGGCCTTCCAAGATTCTTTTTACTCCCACATACCTAAGAAGGATCGAAGGACTACAACTCCTACTTTTTGTGCAATTTACACCGACCACGTCTACTGAAGTTCTAGAGACACCAATGATAATGTCAAACACATGCAAATTACAGTGACACATTCAATCGAAATCTGATTCGATTTAACCATCTCCAAGACAAACCGGGAATTACTAAAAATGTATCTACGATCTTAACCAATTAAAAAAATTCTAGTTCTCAATATCTCTTGTCAAATAACAGAGACCAATAATCCACAAGGCCACCTCCAAACACTAACCATCTCGAGGTCTAACTCCTTGTAGTAAACTAATACACATTTAACTCGGTCGAATGCCCAAGTAAAAATTCTTCTAGTGACCAAACTATAATGACGAAAAGCGAAAACTTTACCTTTTGTACTTAAGATGTTAGGAACTCCCAAAACCACAAACAATCTAGATTGAAAATAATCCATTATCACGTCAACATGACTGATTAATAGTAGCACGTCTAATCTCCTAAGTTTATCTCCACACAGACTTCTAGTTCCTTAAATCTCCACAACCACAAGATAGAGATAACGATTAAGTACACATCAACATCACCTAAATAACATTACATGCCTCCATTGAGTGCTCTATCACAAAAATGCAACCCTAAAAGAATCCAATCCCATATTCAAGCAACACAAGCACTCACATCCAAACACACCTTGACCATAGCCAATCAAACGATCCAACCCTATGTATAATACAAAAACTTATTCATTTGCTGCCAAAGATGTCAAAATCCACCAAACAAAACGATAATAAATTCTGACAATTCAACAATTAAACCACTCAGACTATATAATTACCTCTACGCGGGAGTCCTATCACTACTTACTGCTATCCATCTCCAACAAAGGTTTCCATCTAGTATTTCCTTCCATTGTGTATAGGTATTCATCGCATTAAAAAAGACATAACTTCATTCGGGTACCCGAAGCAAAGAGCCTACCAATCGCACAATCAAATAAAGAATCTCGTCAATCTAAAGAAAGTTCCAAACATAAAAACTTAAGTCGACAGACACCCAAGTAAATTGGGTCCAAAGCTCTATAACTAACTGAAGTAATTCCATAGGTCTCACTCTTAAATCAATCTCCGAAACATACTGTCATACCATCAATAGTACTATTCTATCATAGTCAACGACATCATAGTTCAACCAAGGCTTATCATGGCAAAAAATTAAATCCTCTTAAAAATTCAACAACGTACTCTTCAATGCTCCACCCAAAACCCCAATAGTACAAGAAATGATATGCCCATAAATACCTATTATCTTATAGTCCAAGGAAAGTAAAATAAAATAACAAACTCTCATAAATGCCTATAGCAATTTGAAGTGAACTCTCACATTCATTACCCCTGTTATCATAAACAAATGACCGCTCCAATACAGAGCTATTACTAAGTAAGCATCTCAAACCTAAATCTCTGCCAGTCTCATTCAAAAAGGGTAGTGCAACCACAATACTTGAAGTCAAATTAGTATACTCCATCCTGATACATAGAGGTCCAATGTCCATTTTCTTGCTATGAGTCTCTCTTGAACATCTAACTCCATAACAGTCAAATTCTGAAAGTACATGAGTCCCACTCCCAAAGTGCCCGAGTAAAAAATTTTCTAGTGACCAAACCCCAATGACCAAAAGTTAAAACTTCACCTTATGCACTTAAGAAGTTTAGAACCCCCAAAACCACAAACAATCTAGATCGAAAATAATCCATTATCGCTTCGACAAGACTGATGCGCCATAGCAAGTCTATTCTCGTAAGTTTATATCCACACAAACTTCTGGTTCCTTAAATCTCTACTACCAAAAGATAGTGATAAGCATTAAGTACACATCAAAATCACCTAAATAACATTACATGAATCAACTTGACCGTTCTATCACAAAAATGCTTCCCAAAAAGAATCCAATCCCATATTCAACCAACACATGAAATCACTTCCAAACAAACCATGGCCAGTGCCAATCAATTGATCCAACCCTATGTACAATACAAAACTTATTCATCTGCTGCCAAAGATGTCAAAATCCATGAAACAAAATGATAAGAAAATCTGCCAATTTCAATAACAAGACCACTCCGTTTATATAATTACCTCAACGCGGGAGTCTTATCACTACTTACTACTATCCATCTCCAATAAACGTTCCACCAAGTATTTCCTTCCCTTGAGAACGGGTATTGATTGCATTAAAAAAAAACACAAAACTCCATTAGGTTAACCGAAGCAGAGAACCTTCCAATCGCATAAGCAAATCAAGAATCTCTTCAATCTAAAGAAAATTCCGAGTAGACAGACACCCAAGTAAACAAGGTTCAAGCCTCTATAACTAACTGAAGTAATTTCCTAGGTCTCATTCTTAAATTAACCATCGAAACATACTGTTATACCATCAATAGTACTATTCCCTCACAGTCAACGACATCATAATTCAACCAGGGTTTATCAGGGTAAAAAATTAAATCCTGTTAAAAATTCCACAACGTACGCATTAATGCTCCACCCGAAACCGCAACAGTACAAGAAATGATATATCCACAAATACATATTGTCTCATAACCCAAGGAAAGTAAAAATACTAATAAAATAAAAAAATCTCAGAAATGCCTATAGCAATTTTAAATGAACTCTCACATCTATTTCCCTTGTTATCATAAACAACTGACCGCTCCAATATAGAGCTAATATTGAGTAAGCCTCTCAAATCTAAGTCTCTGCAAGTGTCATACAGAAAGTGTAGTGCAACCACAATTCTTGAAGTCAAGTTAGTTTACTCCATCATGATACAGAGAGGTCCAATGTCTATTTCCTAGCTATGAGTCTCTCTTTTACATCTAATTCTATAACAGCCAATTTCTGAAAGTACATATGAGTCTTACCAGATTCGGGTTTTTTTTCCAAAGCATCTTACTATCATCCAAAACAATAACTATTAGATAATTAACAATAGTACACATGAAAATACAATCCAACTTCACACAATAAGTGAAAAATTCAAAACAGAAAAGAAAAAATTAACGAAGTCATTAATCAAATTTGGAATCACCATACTCATGGAAAGAATACAAACTAATTCTTGCCCAAACCAAATAAGCCAAATACTAGTGAGTAAACTTCTACTTCTAACTAGTACTATGCATTCAGCCTCAAAATCCAAATCTATCTTATTTTCTTTACTCATTAAATAACTAGACATTGATGTTCGATTCTATGTCACAAATCCAATCGCACAATAGGTCACGTTTTGCCATTAATCGTTTTTACTAATCAACTAGAGATTCTTACATCACACCATCGATAACCATCTAGTCGAACAATCCTCAAATCCGGCCTTCACCTTAAACTAAATACATGATCAAATTCAAATTGAGTTATCGAGGACAATGGGCCTCCCAAGTTTCTTTTTGACTTCCACATACCTAAGAAAGGTCGAAGGAGTATAACTCCTACTTTTATGCAATTTTTACCGACCACGTCTACCGAAGTTCTAGAGACACCAATGATACTGTCAAACACATGCAAGTTACGGTGACACATTAAATCAAAATCCGACTCAATATAACCATCTGCAAGAAAACCCGGGAATTGCCATAAATGTATCTACGGTTTTGCAAATTACAAATATTCAAGTTCACAATCTCTTGTCAAATAGCAGTGACCAATACCATAAGACCACCTACAAACACTTAACATCTCGATGTCTAACACATTGTAGAAAACCAATACACATTTAACTCAGTCGAATGGGCTAGTAAAAATTCTCCTGGTGACCATACCACAATAACCAAAAGTGAAAAGTTTACCATCAGCACTTAAGAAGTTAGGAACTCCCAAAACCACAAACAATCTAGAACAAAAATAATCCATTATCACTTCAATATGACTGATTCATAATAGCAAGTCAAATCTTGTAAGTTTATCACCACACAGACTTTGGTTCCTTAAATCTCCACGACCACAAGATAGTGATTACTATGAAGTACACATCAAAATTACCTAAATAACATTACACGACTCCACTTGACTGCTCTATCACCAAAATGCAACACTAAAAAGAATCCAATCCCATATTAAACCAACACAAGCACTCACATCCTAACACACCATGGCCATTGCTAATCAATCTATCCAACCTTGTGTATAAAAACAAAAACTTATTCATCTGCTGCCAAAGATGTCAAAATCAACCAAACAAAACGATAAGAAAATTTGACAATTTACACAAATTAAACCACTCTGATCATATAATTACCTCTACACGAGAGTCCTATCACTACTTACTACTATCCATCTCCAACAAAGGTTTCCATCTAGTATTTCCTTCCATTGTGTTTGGGTATTGATCGCATTAAAAAAAGAATAACTCCATTCGGGTATCCGAAGCAAAGAGCCTACCAATCGCACAAGAAAATCAAGAATCTCGCCAATCTAAAGAAAGTTCCAAGCACAAAAACTTAAGTCGACAGACTCCAGTAAATAGGGTCCAAAGCTCTATAACTTACTGAAGTAATTCCCTAGGTCTCATTCTTAAATCAATCTCTGAATCATACTGTCATACCATCAATAGTACTATTCTTTCATAGTCAACGACATCATTGTTCAACCAAGGTTTATGATGGAAAAAAATCAAATCCTCTTAAAAATTCCACAACTTACTCTTCAATGCTCCGCCCAAAACCCCAACAGTACAAGAAATGATATGCACACAAATACCTATTATCTCATAATCCAAGGAAAGTAAAAATACAAATAAAATAACAAACTCTCAAAAATACCTATAGCAATTTGAAGTGAAGTCTCACATCCATTACCCCTGTTATCCTAAACAAATTACCGCTCCAATACAGAGCTATTACTAAGTACGCATCTCAAACCTAAATATCTGCCAGTCTAAAAAAAAAGAGTAGTGCAATCATAATACTTGAAGTCAAATTAGTTTACTCCATCATGATACATAGAGGTCCAATGTCCATTTTCAAGTTATGAGTCTCTCTTGAACATCTAACTTCATAACAGTCGAATTCCAAAAGCACATATGAGTCCTCCTCCCAAAGTGCTTTTTTTTTTCCCGAAACATCTTACTACCGTCCACTAAAATAACCATTAGCAATTTACCAAAAGTACACATGAAAATACAATCCAACTTCACCCAAGAAGTACAAATTAAAATAAGAGAAAAAGAAAGTTAACAAAGTCATCAATCAAATTTAGAATCGCCATAGTCATTGAAATGCTACAAATTAATTCTAGCCCAAACCAAATAAGCAAACACTAGTGAGTGAACTGCTACTTCTAACTAGAACTATACATTCACCCTCAAAATCCAAATCTTTCTTACTTTCTTAAACAACTAAACCACAAGATATTGAAGTTCCATTCCATGTCACAAATCCTATCGCACAATAGATCACATTTTGACATTAATCCTTTTTACTAATCAACTAGAGATTCTTAAATCACACCATCCAAAACCATTTAATTGAATCATCCTCAAATCTAGCCTTCAACTGAAATAAAATACATGATCCAATTCAAGTAGAGTTATCAAGTAGCAATGGGCCTTCCAAGTTTCTTTTCGACATCCACATACCTAAGAAGGGTCGAAAGACAACTCCTACCTTTTGTGCAATTTGTACCGACCACGTCTACCGAAGTTCTATAGACACCAATGATACTGTAAAAAAAATGAAAATTAAGGTCAAACATTCAATCTTAATCCGACTCGATTTAACCATCTGCAACAAAAACCGGGAATTGCTATAAATGTCACTACGGTCTTGACAATCACAAATTCTTGTTCTCAATATCTCTAGTCAAATAACAGTGACCAATAATCCACAAGACCACCTCCAAACACCCTACATCTCGAGGTCAAACTCCTTCAAGTAAACCAATAGACATTTAACTCGAACGAATGCCCTACTAAAAATTCTTCCAGTGACCAAGCCGCAATGACCAAAAGTTAAAACTTATCCTTTAGCACTTAAGAAGTTTGGAACTCCAAAAACCACAAACAATCTAGATCAAAAATAATCCATTATCGCTTCAACAAGACTGATCCATAATAGCAAGTCAAATCACGTAAGTTTATCTCCACACAAACTTCTGGTTCCTTAAATCTCCACTACCAAAAGATAGTGATAACCCTTAAGTACACATCAAAATCACCTACATAACATTACATGACTCAACTTGATTGCTCTATCACAAAAATGCATCCCTAATAGAATCCAATCCCATATTCAACCAACACAAGAACTCACATCCTAACACACCATGGCAAGTGCCAATCAATCGAACCAACCCTATGTATAATACAAAAACTTATTCATCTGCTGCCCAAGATGTCAAAATCCACGAAACAAAATGACAAGAAAATCTGCCAATTTCAACAATAAAACCCCTCCTTTTAAATAATTACATCAACGCGGGAGTCCTATCACTACTTACTACTATCCATCTCCAACAAACCCTTCCATCTAGTATTTCCTTCCATTGAGTACGGGTATTGATCGCATTAAAAAAAACACATAACTTCATTAGGGTACCCGATGCAGAGAGCCTTCCAATTGCATAAACAAATCAAGAATCTCGTCAATCTAAACAAAGTTCCAAGTAGAAAGACACCAGAGTAAACTAGGTTCAATGCTCTATAACTAACTAAGGTAATTCCCTTGGTCTACATCTTAATTTAATCTCCGAAACATAATATCACACAATCAATAGTACTATTCCCCCATAGTCAACGACATCATAGTTCAACCAAGGTTTATTAGGGTAAAAAAATAAATACTCTTAAATATTCCACAACGTACTGATTAATGCTCCACCCAAAACCCCAACAGTACAAGAAATGATATACCCACAAATACCTATTGTCTCATCATCCAAGGAAAGTAAAAATACTAATAAAATAACAAAATCTCATAAAATACCTATAGCAATTTTAAATGAACTCACACATCTACTACCCTTGTTATCATAAACAAATGACCGCTCCAATATGGGGCTAATACTAAGTAAGCCACTCAAATCTAAATCTCTGCAAGTGTCATAGAGAAAGTGTAGTGCAACCACAATTCTTGAAGTCAAATTAGGTTACTGCATCGTCATACAGAGAGGTCCAATGTCCATTTCCTAGCTATGAGTCTCTCTTTTACATCTAATTCTATAACAACAAATTCTAAAAGTACATATGAGTCCTACCAAAGTGAGGTTTTTTTTTCCAAAGCGTCTTACTATCATCCACAGCAATAACCATTCGATAATCAACAATAATACACATGAAAATACAATCCAACTTCACCCAATTACTAAAAAATTCAAAACAGAAACGAAAAAATTAACGAAGTCATCAATCAAATTTGGAATCACCATACTCATGGAAAGAACACAAACTAATTCTTGCCCAAACCAAATAAGCCAAATACTAGTGAGTAAACTTCTACTTCTAACTAGTACTATACATTCAGTCTCAAAATCCAAATCTAACTTATTTTCTTTACTCATTAAACAACTAGACATTGATGTTCGATTCCGTGTCACAAATCCAATCGCACAATAGGTCACATTTTGCCATTAATCGTTTTTACTAATCAACTAGAGATTCTTACATCACACCATCCATAACCATCTAGTCGAACAACCCTCAAATCCGGCCTTCACCTTAAACTAAATACATGATCAAATTCAAATTGAGTTATCGAGGAACAATGGGCCTCCCAAGTTTCTTTTTGACTTCCACATACCAAAGAAAGGTCGAAGGACTACAACTCCTACTTTTTGTGCAATTTATACCGACCATGTCAGCCGAAGTCCTAGAGACACCAACGATACTGTCAACACATGCAAGTAATGGTGACACATTAAATCAAAATCTGACTCAATTTAACCATCTGCAAGAAAACCCGGGAATTGCCATAAATGTATCTACGGTTTTGCAAATTACAAATATTCTAGTTCTCAATATCTCTTGTCAAATAACAGTGACCAATACCACAAGACCACCTCTAAACACCTAACATCTCTAGGTCTAACACATTGTAGAAAACCAATACACATTTAACTCGGTCGAATGCCCTAGTAAAAATTCTTCTAGTGACCATACCACAATAACCAAAAGTGAAAACTTTACCATCAGCACTTAAGAAGGAACTCCCAAAACCACGAACAATCTAGAATGAAAATAATCCATTATCACTCCAATATGACTGATTCATAATAACAAGTCAAATATTATAAGTTTATCACCACACAGACTTTGGTTCCTTAAATCTCCACGACCACAAGATAGTGATTACCATTAAGTACACATCAAAATCACCTAAATAACATTACACGACTCCACTTGACTGCTCTATTACCAAAATGCAACCCTAAAAGAATCCAATCCCATACTCAACCAACACAAGCACTCACATCCTAACACACCATGGCCATTGCTAATCAATCTATCCAACCTTTTGTATAAAATTAAAACTTATTCTTCTGCTGCCAAAGATGTCAAAATCCACCAAACAAAACGATAAGAAAATTTGACAATTTCAACAATTAAATCACTCCGATCATATAATTACCTCTACACGGGAGTCCTATCACTACTTACTACTATCCATGTCCAACAAAGGTTTCCATCTAGTAATTCCTTCCATTGTGTTCGGGTATTGATCGCATTAAAAAAAATAACCCCAGTCGGGTATCCGATGCAAAAAGCCTACCAATCGCACAATCAAATTAAGAATCTCGCCAATCTAAAGGAAGTTCCAAGCATAAAAAATTAAGTCGACAGACACCCAAGTAAATTGGGTCCATAACTCTATAACTAACTGAAGTAATTCCCTAGGTCTCATTCTTAAATCAATCTCCGAAACATACTGTCATACCATCAATAGTACTATTCTCTCATAGTTAACGACAACATTGTTCAACCAAAGTTGTGATGGTAAAAAATTAAATCCTCTTAAAATTCCACAATGTACTCTTCAACGCTCCACCCAAAACCCCAACAGTACAAGAAATGATATGCACATAAAATACCTATTATATCATAATACAAGGAAAGTAAAAATATAAATAAAATAACAACCTCTCAGAAATACCTATAGCAATTAGAAGTGAACTCTCACATCCATTACCCCTGCTATCCTAAACAAATTACCGCTCCAATACAAACCGATTACTAAGTAAGCATCTCAAACCTAAATCTCTGCTAGTCTCATAAAAAAAAGCGTTGTGCAATCACAATACTTGAAGTCAAATTAGTTTACTCCATCGTGATATATAGAGGTCCAATATCCTTTTTCTAGCTATGAGTCTCTCTTTAACATCTAACTCCATAACAGTTGAATTCCGAAAGTAAATATGAGTCCTCCAAAAGTGCATTTTTTTTTTCTGAAACATCTTACTTCCATCCACAACAATAACCATTAGCAATTTAACAAAACTACACATGAAAATACAAGCCAACTTCACCCAAGAAGTACAAATTAAAAAAAGAAAAGAAGAAAATTAACCAAGTCATCAATCAAATTTGGAATCGCCATAGTCATGGAAAGAATACAAATTAATTCTAGCCCAAACAAAATAAGTCAAACACTTGTGAGTCCACTGCTACTTCTAACTAGAACTATACATTCAGCCTCTAAATCCAAATCTTTCTTATTTTCTAAACAAATTAAACCACAAGACATTGACGTTCAAGTCCATGTCACAAATCCTATCACCTAAATGATCACGTTTTGCAATTAATCCTTTTTACTAATCAACAAGAGATTCTTACATCACACCAACCAAAACCATTTAAGTGAAGAATCATCAAATCTAGCCTTCAACTGAAACAAAATACATGATCAAATACAAGTTGAGTTATCGAGTAACAAAAGGCCTTCCAAGTTTCTTTTTGACTTCCACATGCCTAAAAAGGGTCGAAGGACTACATCTTCAACTTTTTGTGCACTTTATACCGACCATGTCTACCGAACTTCAAGAGACACCAATGATACTGTCAAACAAATGCAAATTATGGTGACACATTCAATCTTAATCCGACTCGATTTAACCATCTACAACCCAAACCGGGAATTGCTATAAATGTAACTACGGTTTTGCCAATCATAAAAATTCTTGTTCTCAATATCTCTTGTCAAATAACAGTGACCAATAATCCACATGACCACCTCAAAACACCTTACATCTCGAGGTCAAACTCCTTTAAGTAAACCAATACACATTTAACTCGTTCGAATGCCCTAGTAAAAATTCTTCCAGTGACCAAACCCCAATGACCAAAAATTAAAACTTTACCTTTTGCACTTAAGAAATCTGGAACTCCAAAAACCACAAACAATCTAGATCGAAAATAATCCATTATCGCTTCAACACGACTGATTCATAATAGCAAGTCTAATCTCGTAAGTTTATCTCAATCCATACTTCTGGTTCCTTAAATCTCCACGACCAAAAGATAGTGATAACCATTAAGTACACATCAAAATCACCTACATAACATTACATGACTCAACTTGATTGCTCTATCACAAAAATGCAACCCAAAAAGAATCCAATCCCATATTCAACCAACACAAGCATTCACATCCTAACACAGCATGGCCAGTGCCAATCAATCGTTCCAACCCTATGTATAATACAAAAACTTATTCATCAGCTGCCAAAGATGTCAAAATTCAAGAAACAAAATGATAAGAAAATCTGCCAATTTCAACAATAAAACCACTCCGTTTACATAATTACCTTAACGCGCGAGTCCTATCACTACTTACTACTATCCATCTCCAACAAACGTTTCCGTCTAGTATTTTCATCCATTTAGTACGGGTATTGATCGCATTAAAATAAACACATAACTCCATTAGGGTACCTGATGCAGAGAGCCTTCCAATCACACAAGCAAATCAAGAATCTAGTCAATCTAAACAAAGTTCCAAGTAGACAGACACCAAAGTAAACTAGGTTCAAAGATCTATAACTAACTGAAGTAATTCCCCATGTCTCATTCTTAAATTAAACTCCGAAACATACTGTCATACCATCAATAGTACTATTCCCTCACGGTCAACAACATCATATTTCAACCAAGGTTTATCAGGGTAAAAAATTATATACTCTTAAAAATTCCACAACGTACTCGTTAATGCTCCACCTGAAACCCCAACAATACAAGAAATAATATACCCACAAATACCTATTGTCACATAATCCAAGGAAAGAAGAAAAACATATAAAATAACAAAATATCAGAAATGCCTATAGCAATTTTAAGTGAACTCTCACATCTATTACCCCTATTGTCATAAACGAATGACTGCTCCAATATAGGGCTAATACTGAGTAAGCCTCTCAAATCTCAATCTCTGCCAGTGTCTTACAAAAAGAGTAGTGCAACCACAATTTTTTAAGTCAAATTAGTTTTCTCCATCTTTATACATAGAGGCCCAATGTCCATTTCCTAGCTATGAGTCTCTCTTTTACATCTAATTCTGTTACAGTCAAATTCTAAAAGTACATATGAGTCCTCCCAAAGTGGGGTTTTTTTTCCAAAGCATCTTACTATCATCCACAACAATAACCTTAAGATAATTAACAAAAGTACACATGAAAATACAATCCAACTTCGCCCAAGAAGAAAAAAATTCAAAACATGAAAGAAAAAATTAACGAAGTCATCAATCAAATTTGGAATCACCATAGTCATGGAATACAAACTAATTCTTGGCCAAACCAAATAAGCCAAATACTAGTGAGTAAATTCTATTTCTAACTAGTACTATACATTCAGCCTCAAAATCCAAATCTGTCTTATTTTCTTTACTCATTAAACAACCAGACATTCATGTCCGATTCCGTGTCACAAATACTATTGCACAATAGGTCACATTTGGCCATTAATCGTTTCACTAATCAACTAGAGATTCTTACATCACACCATCCAAAACCATCTAGTTGAATCATCCTAAAATCCGGCCTTCACCTTAAACTAAACACAAGATCAAATTCAAGTTGAGTTATCGAGAAACCATGGGCCTTCCAAGTTTCTTTTTGACTTCCACATACCTAAGAAAGGTCGAAGGACTACAACTCCTACTTTTTGTGCAAGTTATACCGACCACGTCTACCAAGGCTCTAGAGACACCAATGAAACTGTCAAACACATGCAAATTATAGTGACACATTCTATCAAAATCCGACTCGATTTTAACCATCTGCAAGAAAAATCAGAAATTGCTATAAATGTATCTATGGTATTGCAAATTACAAAAATTCAAGTTCTCAATATCTCGTCAAATAACAGTGGCCAATAATCCACAAGACCACCTCCAAACACCTAACAACTCGAGGTCTAACTCATTGTTGAAAACCAATACACATTAAACTCAGTCGAATGCCCAAGTAAAAATTCTTCCGGTGACCATACCACAATAACTAAAAGTGAAAACTTTACCATCTGCACGTAAGAAGTTAGGAACTCCCAAAAACCACAAACAATCTAGATCGAAAATAATCCATTATCACTTCAATATGATGACTGATTCATAATAGCAAGTCAAACCTTGTAAGTTTATCACCACACAGACTTTAGGTTCCTTAAATCTCCACGACCACTAGATAGTGATAACCATTAAGTACGCATCAAAATCCCCTAAATAACATCACATGACTCCACGTGACTACTCTGTCACCAAAATGCAACCCTAAAATAATCCAATCCCATATTCAACCAACACAAGCACTCACATCCTAACACACCATGGCCATTGCTAATTAATCGATCCAACCCTATGTATAAAACAAAAACTTATTCATTTGCTACCAAATATGTCAAAATCCACCAAACAAACCGATAAGAAAATCAAACAATTTCAACAATAAAACCATTCCGATTATATAATTATCTCTACGCGGGAGTCCTATCACTACTTACTACTCTCCATCTCCAACAAAGGTTTCCATCTAGTATTTCCTTCCATTGTGTACGGGTATTGATTGCATTAAAAAAAGATATAACTTCATTCGGGTACCCGCAGCAATTAGCCTACCAATCGCACAAGCAAATAAGTAAACTGGTCCAAAGCTCTATAACTAACTAAAGTAATTCCCTAGGTCTCATTCTTAAATCAATCTCCGAAACATACTATCATACCATCAATAGTACTATTCCCTCATAGTCAATGACATCATTGTTCAACCAAGGTTTATCATGGTAACAAATTAATTAAATGCTCTTAAAAATTCAACAACGTACTCTGCAATGCTCCACCCAAAACCCCAATCGTTACGATAAATGATATGCCCACACATACCTGTTGTCTCATAATCCAAGGAAAGTAAGAATACAAATAAAATAACAAACTCTCATAAATGCCTATAGCAATTTGAAGTGAACTCTCACATCCATTACCCCTGTTATCATAAACAAAAGACCGATCCAATAAAGAGGTATTACTAAGTAAGCATCTGAAACCTAAATCTCTGCCAGTCTCATACAAAAAGAGTAGTGCAACCACAATACTTGAAGTCAAATTAGTTTACCCCATCGTGAAACATAGAAGTCCAATGTCCATTTTCTAGCTATGAGTCTCTCTTGAACATCTAACTTCATAACAGTCGAATTCTTAAAGTACATATGAGTCCTCCTCCCAAAGTGCTTTTTTTTTTCCCGAAGCATCTCACTACCATCCACAACAATAACCATTAGCAATTTAACAAAAGTACACATGAAAATACAATCCAACTTCACCCAAGAAGTACAAATTAAAATAAGAGAAGAAAATTAACAAAATCATCAATCAAATTTGGAATCGCCATAGTCATTGGAATAATACAAATTAACTCTAGCCCAAACCAAATAAGCAAACACTAGTGAGTAAACTGCTACTTCTAACTAGAACTATACATTCACCCTCAAAATCCAAATCTTTCTTACTTTCTTAACAAATTAAACCACAAGATATTGACGTTCCATTGCATGTCACAAATCCTATCGCACAATAGATTACGTTTTGACATTAATCCTTTTTACTAATCAACTAGAGATTCTTACATCACACCATCCAAAACCTTTTAATTGAATCATCCTCATATCTAGCCTTAAACTGAAATAAAATACATGATCAAATTCAAGTAGAGTTATCGAGTAGCAATGGGCCTTCGAAGTTTCTTTTTGACATCCACACACCTAAGAATGGTCGAAGGACAACAACTCCTACCTTTTGTGCAATTTGTACCGACCACGTCTACCGAAGTTCTAGAGACACCAATGATACTATAAAACAAATGTAAATTATGGTGAAACATTCAATCTTAATCCGACTCGATTTAACCATCTGCAACACAAACGGGGAATCGCTATAAATGTGGCTACGGTCTTGCCCATCGCAAAAATTCTTGTTCTCAATATCTCTTGTCAAATAACAGTGACCAATAATCCACAAGACCACCTCCAAACACCTTACATCTCGAGGTCAAACTCTTTCAAGTAAACCAATCCACATTTAACTCGGTCGAATGCCCTACTAAAAATTCTTCTAGTGACCAAACCGCAATGACCAAAAGATAAAACTTATCCTTTAGCACATAAGAAGTTTGGAACTCCAAAAACCACAAACAATCTAGATCGAAAATAATCCATTATCACTTCAATATGATGACTGATTCATAATAGCAAGTCAAATCTTGTAAGTTTATCACCACACAGACTTTAGGTTCCTTAAATCTCCACGACCACAAGATAGTGATAACCATTAAGTACACATCAAAAACCCCTAAATAACATCACATGACTCCACGTGACTGCTCTGTCACCAAAATGCAACCCTAAAAGAATCCAATCCCATAGTCAACCAACACAAGCACTCACATCCTAACACACCATGGCCAGTGCCAATCAATCGATCCAACCCTATGTATAATACAAAAACTTATTCATCTGTTGCCCAAGACGTCAAAATCCACGAAACAAAATGATAAGAAAATCTGTCAATTTCAACAATAAAACCACTCCTTTTAAATAATTACCTCAACGCGGGAGTCCTATCACTACTTACTACTATCCATCTCCAACAAACCCTTCCATCTAGTATTTCCTTCCACTGAGTACGGGTATTGATCGTATTAAAAAAACACATAACTTCATTAGGGTACCCGACGCAGAAAGCCTTCCAATCGTATAAGCAAATCAAGAATCTCGTCAATCTAAACAAAGTTCCAAGTAGACAGACACCCAAGTAAACTACGTTCAAAGCTCTATAACTAACTAAAGT
This sequence comes from Rhododendron molle, assembly GCA_025413875.1. Taxonomy (NCBI): domain Eukaryota; kingdom Viridiplantae; phylum Streptophyta; class Magnoliopsida; order Ericales; family Ericaceae; genus Rhododendron; species Rhododendron molle. The sequence continues at coordinate 15,821,708 of CM046400.1, forward strand.
AATTCCCTTGGTCTCATTCTTAAATTAATCTCCGAAACATACTGTCATACTTTCAATAGTACTATTCCCCCATAGTCAATGACATCATAGCTCAACCAAGGTTTATCAGGGTAAAAAATTAAATTTTCTTAAATATTCCACAACGTACTTATTAATGCTCCACCCAATACCCCAACAGTACAAGAAATGATATACCGACAAATACCCATTGTCTTGTAATCCAAGGGAAGTAAAAATACTAATAAAATAAAAAATCTAATAAATGCCTATAGCAATTTAAAATGAACCCTCACATCTATTACCCCTGTTATCATAAACAAATGACTGCTCCAATATGGGGCTAATACTGAGTAAGCCTCTCAAATCTAGATCTCTGCCAGTGTCATACAAAAAGAGTAGTGCAACCACAATTCTTGAAGTCAAATTAATTTACTCCAACGTGATACATAGAGGTCCAATGTCCATTTCTTAGCTATATGCAATGTCAAGTTCCAAATCAACCAGAAGTCTTCACACAGACTTTAGGTTCCTTAAATCTCTACGACCACAAGATAGTGATAACCATGAAGTAAACATCAAAATCACCAAAATAACATTACACGACTCCACTTGACTGCTCTATCACCAAAATGCAACCCTAAAATAATCCAATCCCATATTCAACCAACACAAGCACTCACATCCTAACACACCATGGTCATTGCTAATCAATCGATCCAACCCTATGTATAATACAATAACTTATTCATCTACTGCCAAAGATGTCAAAATTCACGAAACAAAATTTTAAGAAAATCTGCCAATTTCAAAAATAAAACAACTCCGTTTATAGAATTACCTTTACGCGGGAGTACTATCACTACTTTTTACTATCCATCTCCAACAAACGTTTCCATCTAGTATTTCCTTTCATTGTGTACGGGTATTGATCGCATGAAAATAACACATAACTCCATTAGGGTACCCAATGCAGAGAGCCTTTCAATCGCATAAGCTAATCAAGAATCTCGTCAATCTAAATTAAATTCCAAGTCCAAGTAAACTAGGTCCAAAGCTCTATAACTAACTTAAGTAATTCCTAAGGTCTCATTCTTAAATCAATCTCCGAAACACACTATCAAACAATCAATAGTACTATTCCCGCACAATCAACGACTTCATTGTTCAACCAAGGTTTATCATGGTAAAAAATTATATACTCCTACAAATTCCACAACGTACTCATCAATGCTCCACCCAAAAGCCCAACAGTACAAGACATGATATGCCCACAAATACCTAATGTCTCATAATTCAAGGAAAGTAAAAATACAAATAAAATAACAAACTCTCAAAAATGCCTATAGCAATTTTAAGTGAACTCTCACATCTATTACCCCTGTTATCATAAACAAATGACCGCTCCAATATAGGGCTAATACTGAGTAAGCCTCTCAAATTAGTCCAACCACAATTCTTGAAGTCAAATTAGTTTACTCCATCGTCATACATAGCGGCCCAATGTCCATTTCCTAGCTATGAGTCTCTCTTTTACATCTAACACGACAACAGTCATATTCTGAAAGTACAGATGAGTCCTCCCTAAGTGGATTTTTTTTTTCGAAACATCTTATTACCTTCCACAACAATAACCATTAGCAAGTTAACAAAAGTAAACATGAAAATACAATCCAACTTCACCCAAGAAGTACAAATTAAAACAAGAAAATTATCTAAGTCATTATTCAAATTTGGAATAGCCATAGTCGTGGAAAGAATACAAACAAATTCTACCCCAAACCAAATAAGCTAAACACTAGTGAGTAAACTTCTACTTCTAACTAGTACTATACATTCAGCCTCAAAATCCAAATCTGTCTTATTTTCTTAACTCATTAAACCACAAGACATTGATGTTTGAATCCGTGTCACAAATCCTATAGGACAATAGATAACATTTTGCCATTAATCGTTTTTACTAATCAACTAGAGAATCTTACATCACAACATCCAAAACCGTCTAGTCGAATCATACTCAAATCCGACCTTCCCCTTAAACGAAATACATGATCAAATTCAATTTGAGTTATCCAGGAACAATGCGCCTTCTAAGTGTATTTCTGATATCCACATAACTAAGAAGGATCGAAGGACTACAACTACTTTTTGTGCAATTTATACCAACCACGTCTACCAAAGTTCTAGAGACACCAATGATACTGCCAAACACATGCAAATTACGATGACACATACAATCAAAATCCGACATGGTTTATCCATCCGCAAGAAAAACTGGGAATTGCTATAAATGTATCTACGGTCTTGCCAATCACAAAAATTCTAGCTCTCAATATCTCTTGTCAAATAACAGTTACCAATAACCCAAAAGACCACCTCCAAACACCTAACATCTCGAGGTCTAACTCCGTGTCATAAACCAAAACACATTTAACTCGGTCGAATGCCCAAGTAAAAATTCTTCCGGTGACCATACCACAATAACCAAAAGTGAAAACTTTACCATCCACACTTAAGAAGTTAGGAACTCCCAAAACCACAGACAATCTAGATCGAAAATAATCCATTATCACTTCAACATGATTAAGTCATAGTAGCAGGTCAAATCTTGTAAGTTCATCTCCACACAGACTTTAGGTTCCTTAAATCTCCACGACCACAAGATAGTGATAACCATTAAGTACACATCAAAATCACCTAAATAACATTACACGACTCCACTTGACTGCTCTATCACCAAAATGCAACCCTAAAATAATCCAATCCCATATTCAACCAACACAAGCACTCACATCCTAACACACCATGGTCATTGCTAATCAATCGATCCAACCCTATGTATAATAAAAAAACTTATTCATCTACTGCCAAATATGTCAAAATTCACGAAACAAAATTTTAAGAAAATCTGCCAATTTCAAAAATAAAACCACTCCGTTTATAGAATTACCTTTACGCGGGAGTACTATCACTACTTATTACTATCCATCTCCAACAAACGTCTCCATCTTGTATTTCCTTCCATTTTGTACTGGTATTGATCGAATTAAAAAAACACATAACTCCATTAGGGTACCCAATGCAGAAAGCCTTCCAATCGCATAAGCAAATCAAGAATCTCGTTAATCTAAACAAAGTTCCAAGTAGACAGACACCCAAGTAAACTAGCTCCAAAGCTCTATAACTTACTGAAGTAATTCCCAAGGTCTCATTCTTAAATCAATCTCCGAAACACACTTTCAAACAATCAATAGTACTATTCCCGCACAGTCAACGACATCATTGTTCAACCAAGGTTTATCATGGTAAAAAATTATATACTCCTACAAATTCCACAACGTACTAATCAATGCTCCACCTAAAAGCCCAACAGTACAAGAAATGATAAGCCCACAAATACCTAATGTCTCATAATTCAAGGAAAGTAAAAATACAAATAAAATAACAAACTCTCAAAAATGCCTATAGCAATTTTAAGTGAACTCTCACATCTATTACCCCTGTTATCATAAACAAATGACCGATCCAATATAGGGCTAATATTGAGTAAGCCTCTCAAATCTAAATCACTGCAAGTGTCATACAAAAAGAGTAGTCCAACCACAATTCTTGAAGTCAAATTAGTTTACTCCATCGACATACATAGCGGTCCAATGTCCATTTCCTAGCTATGAGAGTCTCTCTTTTACGTCTAACACGACAACAGTCATATTCTGAAAGTATAGATGAGTCCTCCCTAAGGGGATTTCTTTTCTCGAAACATCTTATTACCTTCCACAACAATAACCATTAGCAAGTTAACAAAAGTAAACATGAAAATACAATCCAACTTCACTCAAGAAGTACAAATTAAAACAAGAAAATTATCCAAGTCATCAATCAAATTTGGAATAGCCATAGTCGTGGAAAGAATACAAACAAATTCTACCCCAAACCAAATAAGCCAAACACTATGAGTAAACTTCTACTTCTAACTAGTACTACACATTCAGCCTCAAAATCCAAATCTGTCTTATTTTCTTAACTCATTAAACCACAAGACATTGATGTTCGAATCCGTGTCACAAATCCTATAGGACAATAGATAACATTTTGCCATTAATCATTTTTACTAATCAACTAGAGATTCTTACATCACATCATCCAAAACCGTCTAGTCGAATCATCCTCAAATCCGACATTCACCTTAAACGAAATACATGATCAAATTCAATTTGAGCTATCGAGGAACAATGGGCCTTCCAAGTGTCTTTTAGATATCCACAAAACTAAGAAGGGTCGAAGGACTACCACTACTTTTTGTGCAATTTATACCGAGCACATCTACCGAAGTTCTAGAGACACCAATGATACTGCCAAACACATGCAAATTACGATGACACATACAATCAAAATCCGACACGATTTAACCATCCGCAAGAAAAACTGGGAATTGCTATAAATGAATCTACGGTCTTGCCAATCACAAAAATTCTAGTTCTCAATATCTCTTGTCAAATAACAGTGACGAATAATCCAAAAGACCACCTCCAAACACCTAACATCTCGAAGTCTAACTCCTTGTAATAAACCAATACACACTTAACTTGGTCGAATGCCCAAGTAAAAATTTTTCCTGTGACCATACCACAATAACCAAAAGTGAAAACTTTACCATCCACACTTAAGAAGTTAGGAACTCCCAAAACCACAAACAATCTAGATCGAAAATAATCCATTATCACTTCAACATGATTGATTCATAATAGCAAGTCAAATCTTGTACGTTTATCTCCACACAAACTTTTGGTTCCTTAAATCTCCACGACCAAAAGATAGTGATAACTATTAAGTACACATCAAAATCACCTAAATAACATTACACGACTCCACTTGACTGCTCTATCACCAAAATGCAACCCTAAAATAATCCAATTCCATATTCAACCAACACAAGCACTCACATCTTAACACACCATGGTCATTGCTAATCAATCGATCCAACCCTATGTATAATTCAAAAACTTATTCATCTACTGCCAAAGATGTCAAAATCCATGAAACAAAATTTTAAGAAAATTTTCCAATTTCAAAAATAAAACCAATCCGTTTATAGAATTACCTTTTCGCAGGAGTACTATCACTACCACTACTTATTACTATCCATCTCTAACAAACGTTTCCATCTAGTATTTCCTTCCATTGTGTACGGGTATTGATCGCATTAAAAAAACACATAATAACATTAGGGTACCCAATGTAGAGAGCCTTCCAATCGCATAACCAAATCAAGAATCACGTCAATCTAAACAAAGTTCCAAGTAGACAGACACCCAAGTATACTAGGTCCAAAGCTCCATAACTAACTGAAGTAATTCCCAAGGTCTCATTCTTAAATCAATCTCCGAAACACACTATCAAACAATCAATAGTACTATTCCCGCACAATCAATATCTGTTGTCAAATAACAATGACCAATAATCCAAAAGACCACCTCCAAACACCTAACATCTCGAGGTCTAACTCCTTGTAATTAACCAATACACATTTAACTCGGTCGAATGCCCAAGTAAAATTCGTCCGGTGACCATACCACAATAACCAAAAGTGAAAACTTTCACTATGTTCGGTACCCATTTTAGTTTTAGTTTTGTTTTGTTTTTCAATCATTATCCTATATCTTTCTTTAATCATTACCCTATATCTCCAATTATTAATTTCATTTCTCTCTCTATCTCTCTCCAATCATTACACCTCTCTCCAATCATTACTCTATTTCTCTCTCTATCCACTACCAAAACTAAACTAAACTAAACTCTCATCCAAACAAAGCCTTTACCTTTTGCACTAAAGAAGTTAGGAACTCCCAAAACCACAGACTATCTAGATCGAAAATAATCCATCATCACTTCAACATGACTAATTCATAATAGCAAGTCTAATCTCATAACTTTATATCCACACGGACTTCTGGTTTCTCAAATCTCCACGACCTCAAAATAGTGATAACCATTAAGTACGCATCAAAATCACCTAAATAACATTACGTGACTCAACTTAACCGCTTTAATCAGCAAAATGCAACCCAAAAAGATTCCAATCCCATATTCAAGCAACATAAGCACTAACATCCTAACACACCATGGCCATTGCCAATCAATCGATCTAACCCTATGTATAGTACAAAAACTTATTCATCTACTGCAAAAGATCTCAAAATCCACGAAACAAAATGATAAGAAAATCTACCAATTTCAATAATAAAACCACTCCTTTTAAATAATTACCTCAACGCAGGAGTCCTATCACTACTTACTACTATCCATCTCCAACAATAGTTTCCATCTAGTATTTCCTTCGATTGTGTTCAGGTATTGATTGCATTAAAAAAAGACAGCTCCATTAGGGTACCTGATGCAGAGAACCTACCAATCACACAAGCAAATCAAGAATCTCGTCAATCTAAAGAAAGTTCCAAGCGTAAAAACCTAAGTAGACAGACACCCAAGTAAACTAGGTCCAAAGCTCTATAACTAACTGAAGTAATTCCCTAGGTCTCATTCTTAAATCAATCTCCGAAAAATACTATCATACCATCAATAGTACTATTCCCTCATAGTCAATGACATCATAGTTCAACTATGGTTTATCATTGTCAAAAATTAAATCCTCTTAAAAATTCCAAAACGCACTAATCAATGCTCCACCCGAAACCCCACCAGTACAAGAAATGATATGTCCACAAATACCTATTGCCTCATAATCCAAGGAAAGTAAAAATACATATAAAATAACAAACTCTCATAAATGCCTATAGCTATTTTAAGTGAACTCTCAAATCCATTACCCCTATTATCATAAACAAATGACCGCTCCAATATAGGGCTAATATTAAGTAAGCCTCTCAAATCTAAATCTCTGCCAGTGTCTTCCAGAAAGAGTAGTGCGACCACAATTCTTAAAGTCAAATTAGTTTACTCCATCGTGATACATAGAGATCCAATCTCCATTTTCTAGCTACGAGATTATCTCTTTTCCGTCTAACTCAATAACTCAATAACAGTGAATTTCTGAAAGTACATATGAGTCATCCTCTCAAAGAAAATTAACCAAGTCATCAATCAAATTTGGAATCACCATAGCCATGGAAAAAATACAAACTAATTATTGGCCAAAACAACTAAGTCAAGCACTAATGAGTAAACTTCTACTTGTAACTAGTACAATACATTCAGCCTCGAAATCCAAATCTGACTTATTTTTTTAACTCATTAAACCGCAAAACATTGATGTTTGATTACGCGTCACAAGTCCCATCGCACAATAGTTCACATATTGCTATTAATCATTTTTACTAATCAACTAGAGATTCTTACATCACACCATCCAAAACCATTTAGTTGGTTCATCCTCGCATCCAATATTCCTTTCAAACTATACACATGATCAAATTCAAGTTGAGTTATCAAGTAACATAGGGCCTTCAAAGTTTCTTTTTGACATCCACATACCAAAGAAGGATCGAAGGACTACAACTCCTACGTTTTGTGCAATTTATACTGACCACGTCAACCAAAGTTCTAGAGACACCAATGATACTGTCAAACACATGCAAATTATGGTGACATATTCAATCAAAATCTTACTCGATTTAGCCATCCGCAAGAAAAACCATGCATTACTATAAATATATCTACTGTCTTGTCAATCACAAATATTCCAGTTCTCAATATCTCTTGTCAAATAACAGTGACCAATAATCCACAAGACCACCTCCAAACACCTACCACCTCCAAACACCTAACATCTCGAGGTCTAACTCCTTGTAATAAACCAATACACATTTAACTCGGTCGAATGCCCTAGTAAAAATTCTTCCAGTGACTAAACCCCAATGACCAAAAGTTAAAACTTGACCTTTTGCACTTAAGAAGTTTGGAACTCCCAAAACCACAAACAGTCTAGATCAAAAATAATCCATTATCGCTTCAACATGACTGATCCATAATAGCAAGTCAAATCACGTAAGTTTATCTCCACACAAACTTCTAGTTCCTTAAATCTCCACTACCAAAAGATAGTGATAACCCGTAAGTACACATCAAAATCACCTAAATAACATTACATGACTCAACTTGATTGCTCTATCACAAAAATGCATCCCTAATAGAATCCCATCCCATATTCAACCAACACAAGAACTCACATCCTAACACACCATGGCAAGTGCCAATCAATCGATCCAACCCTATGTATAATACAAAAACTTATTCATCTGCTGCCCAAGATGTCAAAATCCACGAAACAAAATGACAAGAAAATCTGCCAATTTCAACAATAAAACCCCTCCTTTTAAATAATTACATCAACGCGGGAGTCCTATCACTACTTACTACTATCCATCTCCAACAAACCCTTCCATCTAGTATTTCCTTCCATTGAGTACGGGTATTGATCGCATTAAAAAAAAACACATAACTTCATTAGGGTACCCGATGCAGAGAGCCTTCCAATCGCATAAACAAATCAAGAATCTCGTCAATCTAAACAAAGTTCCAAGTAGAAAGACACCAGAGTAAACTAGGTTCAATGCTCTATAACTAACTAAAGTAATTCCCTTGGTCTACATCTTAATTTAATCTCCGAAACATACTATCACACAATCAATAGTACTATTCCCCCATAGTCAACGACATCATAGTTCAACCAAGGTTTATTAGTGTAAAAAAATAAATACTCTTAAATATTCCACAACGTACTGATTAATGCTCCACCCAAAACCCCAACAATACAAGAAATGATATACCCACAAATACCTATTGTCTCATCATCCAAGGAAAGTAAAAATACTAACAAAATAACAAAATCTCAGAAAATGCCTATTGCAATTTTAAATGAACTCACACATCTACTGCCCTTGTTATCATAAACAAATGACCGCTCCAATATGGGGCTAATACTAAGTAAGCCACTCAAATCTAAATCTCTGCAAGTGTCATAGAGAAAGTGTAGTGCAACCACAATTCTTGAAGTCAAATTAGGTTACTGCATCGTCATACAGAGAGGTCCAATGTCCATTTCCAACTATGAGTCTCTCTTTTACATCTAATTCTATAACAGCAAATTCTAAAAGTACATATGAGTCCTACCAAAGTGGGGTTTTTTTTCCAAAGCGTCTTACTATCATCCACAGCAATAACCATTAGATAATCAACAATAGTACACATGAAAATACAATCCAACTTCACCCAATTACTAAAAAATTCAAAACAGAAACGAAAAAATTAACGAAGTCATCAATCAAATTTGGAATCACCATACTCATGGAAAGAACACAAACTAATTCTTGCCCAAACCAAATAAGCCAAATACTAGTGAGTAAACTTCTACTTCTAACTAGTACTATACATTCAGTCTCAAAATCCAAATCTAACTTATTTTCTTTACTCATTAAACAACTAGACATTGATGTTCGATTCCGTGTCACAAATCCAATCGCACAATAGGTCACATTTTGCCATTAATCGTTTTTACTAATCAACTAGAGATTCTTACATCACACCATCCATAACCATCTAGTCGAACAACCCTCAAATCCGGCCTTCACCTTAAACTAAATACATGATCAAATTCAAATTGAGTTATCGAGGAACAATGGGCCTCCCAAGTTTCTTTTTGACTTCCACATACCAAAGAAAGGTCGAAGGACTACAACTCCTACTTTTTGTGCAATTTATACCGACCATGTCAGCCGAAGTTCTAGAGACACCAACGATACTGTCAAACACATGCAAGTAATGGTGACACATTAAATCAAAATCCGACTCAATTTAACCATCTGCAAGAAAACCCGGGAATTGCCATAAATGTATCTACGGTTTTGCAAATTACAAATATTCTAGTTCTCAATATCTCTTGTCAAATAACAGTGACCAATACCACAAGACCACCACTAAACACCTAACATCTCTAGGTCTAACACATTGTAGAAAACCAATACACATTTAACTCGGTCGAATGCCCTAGTAAAAATTCTTCTAGTGACCATACCACAATAACCAAAAGTGAAAACTTTACCATCAGCACTTAAGAAGTTAGGAACTCCCAAAACCACGAACAATCTAGAATGAAAATAATCCATTATCACTCCAATATGACTGATTCATAATAACAAGTCAAATATTATAAGTTTATCACCACACAGACTTTGGTTCCTTAAATCTCCACGACCACAAGATAGTGATTACCATTAAGTACACATCAAAATCACCTAAATAACATTACACGACTCCACTTGACTGCTCTATTACCAAAATGCAACCCTAAAAGAATCCAATCCCATACTCAACCAACACAAGCACTCACACCCTAACACACCATGGCCATTGCTAATCAATCTATCCAACCTTATGTATAAAATTAAAACTTATTCTTCTGCTGCCAAAGATGTCAAAATCCACCAAACAAAACGATAAGAAAATTTGACAATTTCAACAATTAAATCACTCCGATCATATAATTACCTCTACACGAGAGTCCTATCACTACTTACTACTATCCATGTCCAACAAAGGTTTCCATCTAGTAATTGCTTCCATTGTGTTCGGGTATTGATCGCATTAAAAAAAATAACCCTAGTCGGGTATCCGATGCAAAAAGCCTACCAATCGCACAATCAAATTAAGAATCTCGCCAATCTAAAGGAAGTTCCAAGCATAAAAAATTAAGTCGACAGACACCCAAGTAAATTGGGTCCATAACTCTATAACTAACTGAAGTAATTCCCTAGGTCTCATTCTTAAATCAATCTCCGAAACATACTGTCATACCATCAATAGTACTATTCTCTCATAGTTAACGACAGCATTGTTCAACCAAAGTTATGATGGTAAAAAATTAAATCCTCTTAAAAATTCCACAATGTACTCTTCAACGCTCAACCCAAAACCCCAACAGTACAAGAAATGATATGCACATAAATACCTATTACATCATAATACAAGGAAATTAAAAATATAAATAAAATAACAACCTCTCAGAAATACCTATAGCAATTAGAAGTGAACTCTCACATCCATTACCCCTGCTATCCTAAACAAATTACCACTCCAATACAAAGCTATTACTAAGTAAGCATCTCAAACCTAAATCTCTGGTAGTCTCATAAAAAAAAAGCGTTGTGCAATCACAATACTTGAAGTCAAATTAGTTTACACCATCGTGATACATAGAGGTCCAATGTCCTTTTTCTAGCTATGAGTCTCTCTTTAACATCTAACTCCATAACAGTTGAATTCCGAAAGTAAATATGAGTCCTCCAAAAGTGCATTTTTTTTTTCTGAAACATCTTACTTCCATCCACAACAATAACCATTAGCAATTTAACAAAACTACACATGAAAATACAAGCCAACTTCACCCAAGAAGTACAAATTAAAAAAAGAAAAGAAGAAAATTAACCAAGTCATCAATCAAATTTGGAATCGCCAGAGTCATGGAAAGAATACAAATTAATTCTAGCCCAAACAAAATAAGTCAAACACTTGTGAGTCCACTACTACTTCTAACTAGAACTATACATTCAGCCTTTAAATCCAAATCTTTCTTATTTTCAAAACAAATTAAACCACAAGACATTGACGTTCAAGTCCATGTCACAAATCCTATCACCTAAATGATCACGTTTTGCAATTAATCCTTTTTACTAATCAACTAGAGATTCTTACATCACACCATCCAAAACCATTTAAGTGAAGAATCATCAAATCTAGCCTTCAACTCAAACAAAATACATGATCAAATACAAGTTGAGTTATCGAGTAACAAAAGGCCTTCCAAGTTTCTTTTTGACTTCCACATGCCTAAAAAGGGTCGAAGGACTACATCTTCAACTTTTTGTGCACTTTATACCGACCATGTCTACCGAAGTTCAAGAGACACCAATGATACTGTCAAACAAATGCAAATTAGGGTGACACATTCAATCTTAATCCGACTCGATTTAACCATCTACAACACAAACCGGGAATTGCTATAAATGTAACTACGGTTTTGCCAATCATAAAAATTCTTGTTCTCAATATCTCTTGTCAAATAACAGTGACCAATAATCCACATGACCACCTCAAAACACCTTACATCTCGAGGTCAAACTCCTTTAAGTAAACCAATACACATTTAACTCGTTCGAATGCCCTAGTAAAAATTCTTCCAGTGACCAAACCCCAATGACCAAAAATTAAAACTTTACCTTTTGCACTTAAAGAAATCTGGAACTCCAAAAACCACAAACAATCTAGATCGAAAATAATCCATTATCGCTTCAACATGACTGATTCATAATAGCAAGTCTAATCTCGTAAGTTTATCTCGATCCATACTTCTGGTTCCTTAAATCTCCACGACCAAATGATAGTGATAACCATTAAGTACACATCAAAATCACCTACATAACATTACATGACTCAACTTGATTGCTCTATCACAAAAATGCAACCCAAAAAGAATCCAATCCCATATTCAACCAACACAAGCATTCACATCCTAACACAGCATGGCCAGTGCCAATCAATCGTTCCAACCCTATGTATAATACAAAAACTTATTCATCAGCTGCCAAAGATGTCAAAATCCACGAAACAAAATGATAAGAAAATTTGCCAATTTCAACAATAAAACCACTCCGTTTACATAATTACCTTAACGCGCGAGTCCTATCACTACTTACTACTATCCATCCCCAACAAACGTTTCCGTCTAGTATTTTCATCCATTTAGTACGGGTATTTATCGCATTAAAATAAACACATAACTCCATTAGGGTACCTGATGCAGAGAGCCTTCCAATCACACAAGCAAATCAAGAATCAAGTCAATCTAAACAAAGTTCCACGTAGACAGACACCAAAGTAAACTAGGTTCAAAGATCTATAACTAACTGAAGTAATTCCCCATGTCTCATTCTTAAATTAAACTCCGAAACATACTGTCATACCATCAATAGTACTATTCCCTCACGGTCAACAACATCATATTTCAACCAAGGTTTATCAGGGTAAAAAATTATATACTCTTAAAAATTCCACAACGTACTCGTTAATGCTCCACCTGAAACCCCAACAATACAAGAAATAATATACCCACAAATACCTATTGTCACATAATCCAAGGAAAGAAGAAAAACAAATAAAATAACAAAATATCAGAAATGCCTATAGCAATTTTAAGTAAACTCTCACATCTATTACCCCTATTATCATAAACAAATGACTGCTCCAATATAAGGCTAATACTGAGTAAGCCTCTCAAATCTCAATCTCTGCCAGTGTCTTACAAAAAGAGTAGTGCAACCACAATTTTTTAAGTCAAATTAGTTTTCTCCATCTTTATACATAGAGGCCCAATGTCCATTTCCTAGCTATGAGTCTCTCTTTTACATCTAATTCTGTTACAGTCAAATTCTGAAAGTACATATGAGTCCTCCCAAAGTGGGCGTTTTTTTTCCAAAGCATCTTACTATCATCCACAACAATAACCTTTAGATAATTAACAAAAGTACACATTAAAATACAATCCAACTTCGCCCAAGAAGAAAAAAATTCAAAACATGAAAGAAAAAATTAACGAAGTCATCAATCAAATTTGGAATCACCATAGTCATGGAATACAAACTAATTCTTGGCCAAACCAAATAAGCCAAATACTAGTGAGTAAATTCTATTTCTAACTAGTACTATACATTCAGCCTCAAAATCCAAATCTGTCTTATTTTCTTTACTCATTAAACAGCCAGACATTCATGTCCGATTCCGTGTCACAAATACTATTGCACAATAGGTCACATTTGCCCATTAATCGTTTTCACTAATCAACTAGAGATTCTTACATCACACCATCCAAAACCATCTAGTTGAATCATCCTAAAATCCGCCCTTCACCTTAAACTAAATACAAGATCAAATTCAAGTTTAGTTATCGAGAAACCATGGGCCTTCCAAGTTTCTTTTTGACTTCCACATACCTAAGAAAGGTCGAAGGACTACAACTCCTACTTTTTGTGCAAATTATACCGACCACGTCTACCAAGGCTCTAGAGACACCAATGAAACTGTCAAACACATGCAAATTATAGTGACACATTCTATCAAAATCCGACTCGATTTTAACCATCTGCAAGAAAAACCAGAAATTGCTATAAATGTATCTATGGTATTGCAAATTACAAAAATTCAAGTTCTCAATATCTCTTGTCAAATAACAGTGGCCAATAATCCACAAGACCACCTCCAAACACCTAACAACTCGAGGTCTAACTCATTGTTGAAAACCAATACACATTAAACTCAGTCGAATGCCCAAGTAAAAATTCTTCCGGAGACCATACCACAATAACTAAAAGTGAAAACTTTACCATCTGCACGTAAGAAGTTAGGAACTCCCAAAAACCACAAACAATCTAGATCGAAAATAATCCATTATCACTTCAATATGATGACTGATTCATAATAGCAAGTCAAACCTTGTAAGTTTATCACCACACAGACTTTAGGTTCCTTAAATCTCCACGACCACTAGATAGTGATAACCATTAAGTACGCATCAAAATCCCCTAAATAACATCACATGACTCCACGTGACTACTCTGTCACCAAAATGCAACCCTAAAATAATCCAATCCCATATTCAACCAACACAAGCACTCACATCCTAACACACCATGGCCATTGCTAATTAATCGATCCAACCCTATGTATAAAACAAAAACTTATTCATTTGCTACCAAATATGTCAAAATCCACCAAACAAACCGATAAGAAAATCAGACAATTTCAACAATAAAACCATTCCGATTATATAATTATCTCTACGCGGGAGTCCTATCACTACTTACTACTCTCCATCTCCAACAAAGGTTTCCATCTAGTATTTCCTTCCATTGTGTACGGGTATTGATTGCATTAAAAAAAGATATAACTTCATTCGGGTACCCGCAGCAATTAGCCTACCAATCGCACAAGCAAATAAGTAAACTGGTCCAAAGCTCTATAACTAACTAAAGTAATTCCCTAGGTCTCATTCTTAAATCAATCTCCGAAACATACTATCATACCATCAATAGTACTATTCCCTCATAGTCAATGACATCATTGTTCAACCAAGGTTTATCATGGTAACAAATTAATTAAATGCTCTTAAAAATTCAACAACGTACTCTGCAATGCTCCACCCAAAACCCCAATCGTTACGATAAATGATATGCCCACACATACCTGTTGTCTCATAATCCAAGGAAAGTAAGAATACAAATAAAATAACAAACTCTCATAAATGCCTATAGCAATTTGAAGTGAACTCTCACATCCATTACCCCTGTTATCATAAACAAAATACCGATCCAATAAAGAGGTATTACTAAGTAAGCATCTGAAACCTAAATCTCTGCCAGTCTCATACAAAAAGAGTAGTGCAACCACAATACTTGAAGTCAAATTAGTTTACCCCATCGTGAAACATAGAAGTCCAATGTCCATTTTCTAGCTATGAGTCTCTCTTGAACATCTAACTTCATAACAGTCGAATTCTTAAAGTACATATGAGTCCTCCTCCCAAAGTGCTTTTTTTTTTCCCGAAGCATCTCACTACCATCCACAACAATAACCATTAGCAATTTAACAAAAGTACACATGAAAATACAATCCAACTTCACCCAAGAAGTACAAATTAAAATAAGAGAAGAAAATTAACAAAATCATCAATCAAATTTGGAATCGCCATAGTCATTGGAATAATACAAATTAACTCTAGCCCAAACCAAATAAGCAAACACTAGTGAGTAAACTGCTACTTCTAACTAGAACTATACATTCACCCTCAAAATCCAAATCTTTCTTACTTTCTTAACAAATTAAACCACAAGATATTGACGTTCCATTGCATGTCACAAATCCTATCGCACAATAGATTACGTTTTGACATTAATCCTTTTTACTAATCAACTAGAGATTCTTACATCACACCATCCAAAACCATTTAATTGAATCATCCTCATATCTAGCCTCAACTGAAATAAAATACATGACCAAATTCAAGTAGAGTTATCGAGTAGCAATGGGCCTTCCAAGTTTCTTTTTGACATCCACACACCTAAGAAGGGTCGAAGGACAACAACTCCTACCTTTTGTGCAATTTGTACCGACCACGTCTACCGAAGTTCTAGAGACACCAATGATTCTATAATACAAATGTAAATTATGGTGAAACATTCAATCTTAATCCGACTCGATTTAACCATCTGCAACACAAACCGGGAATCGCTATAAATGTGGCTACGGTCTTGCCAATCACAAAAATTCTTCTTCTCTATATCTCTAGTCAAATAACAGTGACCAATAATCCACAAGACCACCTCCAAACACCTTACATCTCGAGGTCAAACTCCTTCAAGTAAACCAATCCACATTTAACTCGGTCGAATGCCCTATTAAAAATTCTTCCAGTGACCAAACCGCAATGACCAAAAGTTAAAACTTATCCTTTAGCACATAAGAAGTTTGGAACTCCAAAAACCACAAATAATCTAGATCGAAAATAATCCATTATCACTTCAATATGATGACTGATTCATAATAGCAAGTCAAATCTTGTAAGTTTATCACCACACAGACTTTAGGTTCCTTAAATCTCCACGACCACAAGATAGTGATAACCATTGAGTACACATCAAAAACCCCTAAATAACATCACATGACTCCACGTGACTGCTCTGTCACCAAAATGCAACCCTAAAAGAATCCAATCCCATAGTCAACCAACACAAGCACTCACATCCTAACACACCATGGCCAGTGCCAATCAATCGATGCAACCCTATGTATAACACAAAAACTTATTCATCTGTTGCCCAAGACGTCAAAATCCACGAAACAAAATGATAAGAAAATCTATCAATTTCAACAATAAAACCACTCCTTTTAAATAATTACCTCAACACGGGAGTCCTATCACTACTTACTACTATCCGTCTCCAACAAACCCTTCCATCTAGTATTTCCTTCCACTGAGTACGGGTATTGATCGTATTAAAAAAACACATAACTTCATTAGGGTACCCGACGCAGAAAGCCTTCCAATCGCATAAGCAAATCAAGAATCTCGTCAATCTAAACAAAGTTCCAAGTAGACAGACACCCAAGTAAACTACGTTCAAAGCTCTATAACTAACTAAAGTAATTCCCTTGGTCTCATTCTTAAATTAATCTCCGAAACATACTGTCATACCATCAATAGTACTATTCCCCCATAGTCAACGACATCATAGCTCAACCAAGGTTTATCAAGGTAAAAAATTAAATTCTCTTAAATATTCCACAACGTACTTATTAATGCTCGACCCAATACCCCAACAGTACAAGAAATGATATACCGACAAATACCCATTGTCTTGAAATTCAAGGGAACTAAAAATACTAATAAAATAAAAAATCTAATAAATGCCTATAGCAATTTAAAATGAACCCTCACATCTATTACCCCTGTTATCATAAACAAATGACTGCTCCAATATGGGGCTAATACTGAGTAAGCCTCTCAAATCTAGATCTCTGCCAGTGTCATACAAAAAGAGTAGTGCAACCACAATTCTTGAAGTCAAATTAATTTACTCCAACGTGATACATAGAGGTCCAATGTCCATTTCCTAGCTATATGCAATGTCAAGTTCCAAATCAACCAGAAGTCTCCACACAGACTTTAGGTTCCATAAATCTCTACGACCACAAGATAGTGATAACCATGAAGTACACATCAAAATCACCAAAATAACATTACACGACTCCACTTGACTGCTCTATCACCAAAATGCAACCCTAAAATAATCCAATCCCATATTCAACCAACACAAGCACTCACATCCTAACACACCATGGTCATTGCTAATCAATCGATCCAACCCTATGTATAATACAAAAACTTATTCATCTACTGCCAAAGATGTCAAAATTCACGAAACAAAATTTTAAGAAAATCTCCCAATTTCAAAAATAAAACAACTCCGTTTATAGAATTACCTTTACGCGGGAGTACTATCACTACTTATTACTATCCATCTCCAACAAACGTTTCCATCTAGTATTTCCTTTCGTTGTGAACGGGTATTGATCGCATGAAAATAACACATAACTCCATTAGGGTACCCAATGCAGAGAGCCTTCCAATCCCATAAGCAAATCAAGAATCTCGTCAATCTAAAATAAATTCCAAGTCCAAGTAAACTAGGTCCAAAGCTCTATAACTAACTTAAGTAATTCCTAAGGTCTCATTCTTAAATCAATCTCCGAAACACACTATCAAACAATCAATAGTACTATTCCCGCACAATCAACGACATCATTGTTCAACCAAGTTTTATCATGGTAAAAAATTATATACTCCTACAAATTCCACAACGTACTCATCAATGCTCCACCCAAAAGCCCAACAGTACAAGACATGATATGCCCACAAATACCTAATGTCTCATAATTCAAGGAAAGTAAAAATACAAATAAAATAACAAACTCTCAAAAATGCCTATAGCAATTTTAAGTGAACTCTCACATCTATTACCCCTGTTATCATAAACAAATGACCGCTCCAATATAGGGCTAATACTGAGTAAGCCTCTCAAATCTAAATCACTGCAAGTGTCATACAAAAAGAGTAGTCCAACCACAATTCTTGAAGTCAAATTAGTTTACTCCATCGTCATACATAGCGGTCCAATGTCCATTTCCTAGCTATGAGTCTCACTTTTACATCTAACACGACAACAGTCATATTCTGAAAGTACAGATGAGTCCTCCCTAAGTGGATTTTTTTTTTTCGAAACATCTTATTACCTTCCACAACAATAACCATTAGCAAGTTAACAAAAGTAAACATGAAAATACAATCCAACTTCACCCAAGAAGTACAAATTAAAACAAGAAAATTATCTAAGTCATTATTCAAATTTGGAATAGCCATAGTCGTGGAAAGAATACAAACAAATTCTACCCCAAACCAAATAAGCCAAACACTAGTGAGTAAACTTCTACTTCTAACTAGTACTATACATTCAGCCTCAAAATCCAAATCTGTCTTATTTTCTTAACTCATTAAACCACAAGACATTGATGTTTGAATCCGTGTCACAAATCCTATAGGACAATAGATAACATTTTGCCATTAATCATTTTTACTAATCAACTAGAGATTCTTACATCACACCATCCAAAACCGTCTAGTCGAATCATACTCAAATCCGACCTTCCCCTTAAACGAAATACATGATCAAATTCAATTTGAGTTATCCAGGAACAATGCGCCTTCTAAGTGTATTTCTGATATCCACATAACTAAGAAGGGCCGAAGGACTACAACTACTTTTTGTGCAATTTATACCAACCACGTCTACCAAAGTTCTAGAGACACCAATGATACTGCCAAACACATGCAAATTACGATGACACATACAATCAAAATCCGACATGGTTTATCCATCCGCAAGAAAAACTGGGAATTGCTATAAATGTATCTACGGTCTTGCCAATCACAAAAATTCTAGCTCTCAATATCTCTTGTCAAATAACAGTTACCAATAACCCAAAAGACCACCTCCAAACACCTAACATCTCGAGGTCTAACTCCTTGTCATAAACCAATACACATTTAACTCGGTCGAATGCCCAAGTAAAAATTCTTCCTGTGACCATACCACAATAACCAAAAGTGAAAACTTTACCATCCACACTTAAGAAGTTAGGAACTCCCAAAACCACAGACAATCTAGAACGAAAATAATCCATTATCACTTCAACATGATTGATTCATAGTAGCAGGTCAAATCTTGTAAGTTCATCCCCACACAGACTTTAGGTTCCTTAAATCTCCACGACCACAAGATAGTGATAACCATTAAGTACACATCAAAATCACCTAAATAACATTACACGACTCCACTTGACTGCTCTATCACCAAAATGCAACCCTAAAATAATCCAATCCCATATTCAACCAACACAAGCACTCACATCCTAACACACCATGGTCATTGCTAATCAATCGATCCAACCCTGTGTATAAAACAAAAACTTATTCATCTACTGCCAAATATGTCAAAATTCATAAAACAAAATTTTAAGAAAATCTGCCAATTTCAAAAATAAAACCACTCCGTTTATAGAATTACCTTTACGCGGGAGTACTATCACTACTTATTACTATCCATCTCCAACAAACGTCTCCATCTTGTATTTCCTTCCATTTCGTACAGGTATTGATCGCATTAAAAAAACACATAACTCCATTAGGGTACCCAATGCAGAGAGCCTTCCAATAGCATAAGCAAATCAAGAATCTCGTCAATCTAAACAAAGTTCCAAGTAGACAGACACCCAAGTAAACTAGCTCCAAAGCTCTATAACTTATTGAAGTAATTCCCAAGGTCTCATTCTTAAATCAATCTCCGAAACACACTTTCAAACAATCAATAGTACTATTCCCGCACAGTCAACGACATCATTGTTCAACCAAGGTTTATCATGGTAAAAAATTATATACTCCTACAAATTCCACAACGTACTAATCAATGCTCCACCTAAAAGCCCAACAGTACAAGAAATGATATGCCCACAAATACCTAATGTCTCATAATTCAAGGAAAGTAAAAATACAAATAAAATAACAAACTCTCAAAAATGCCTATAGCAATTTTAAGTGAACTCTCACATCTATTACCCCTGTTATCATAAACAAATGACCAATCCAATATAGGGCTAATATTGAGTAAGCCACTCAAATCTAAATCACTGCAAGTGTCATACAAAAAGAGTAGTCCAACCACAATTCTTGAAGTCAAATTAGTTTACTCCATCGTCATACATAGCGGTCCAATGTCCATTTCCTAGCTATGAGTCTCACTTTACATCTAACACGACAACAGTCATATTCTGAAAGTACAGATGAGTCCTCCCTAAGTGGATTTTTTTTTTTCGAAACATCTTATTACCTTCCACAACAATAACCATTAGCAAGTTAACAAAAGTAAACATGAAAATACAATCCAACTTCACCCAAGAAGTACAAATTAAAACAAGAAAATTATCTAAGTCATTATTCAAATTTGGAATAGCCATAGTCGTGGAAAGAATACAAACAAATTCTACCCCAAACCAAATAAGCCAAACACTAGTGAGTAAACTTCTACTTCTAACTAGTACTATACATTCAGCCTCAAAATCCAAATCTGTCTTATTTTCTTAACTCATTAAACCACAAGACATTGATGTTTGAATCCGTGTCACAAATCCTATAGGACAATAGATAACATTTTGCCATCAATCATTTTTACTAATCAACTAGAGATTCTTACATCACACCATCCAAAACCGTCTAGTCGAATCATACTCAAATCCGACCTTCCCCTTAAACGAAATACATGATCAAATTCAATTTGAGTTATCCAGGAACAATGCGCCTTCTAAGTGTATTTCTGATATCCACATAACTAAGAAGGGACGAAGGACTACAACTACTTTTTGTGCAATTTATACCAACCACGTCTAGCAAAGTTCTAGAGACACCAATGATACTGCCAAACACATGCAAATTACGATGACACATACAATCAAAATCCGACATGGTTTATCCATCCGCAAGAAAAACTGGGAATTGCTATAAATGAATCTACGGTCTTGCCAATCACAAAAATTCTAGTTCTCAATATCTCTTGTCAAATAACAGTGACCAATAATCCAAAAGACCACCTCCAAACACCTAACATCTCGAGGTCTAACTCCTTGTAATAAACCAATACACACTTAACTCGGTCGAATGCCCAAGTAAAAATTCTTCCGGTGACCATACCACAATAACCAAAAGTGAAAACTTTACCATCCACACTTAAGAAGTTAGGAACTCCCAAAACCACAGACAATCTAGAACGAAAATAATCCATTATCACTTCAACATGATTGATTCATAATAGCAAGTCAAATCTTGTACGTTTATCTCCACACAAACTTTTGGTTCCTTAAATCTCCACGACCAAAAGATAGTGATAACTATTAAGTACACATCAAAATCACCTAAATAACATTACACGACTCCACTTGACTGCTCTATCACCAAAATGCAACCCTAAAATAATCCAATTCCATATTCAACCAACACAAGCACTCACATCTTAACACACCATGGTCATTGCTAATCAATCGATCCAACCCTATGTATAATTCAAAAACTTATTCATCTACTGCCAAAGATGTCAAAATCCATGAGACAAAATTTTAAGAAAATTTTCCAATTTCAAAAATAAAACCACTCCGTTTATAGAATTACCTTTACGCAGGAGTACTATCACTACCACTACTTATTACTATCCATCTCTAACAAAAGTTTCCTTCAAGTATTTCCTTCCATTGTGTACGGATATTGATCGCATCAAAAAAACACATAATAACATTAGGGTACCCAATGTAGAGAGCCTTCCAATCGCATAACCAAATCAAGAATCACATCAATCTAAACAAAGTTCCAAGTAGACAGACACCCAAGTATACTAGGTCCAAAGCTCCATAACTAACTGAAGTAATTCCCAAGGTCTCATTCTTAAATCAATCTCCGAAACACACTATCAAACAATCAATAGTACTATTCCCGCACAATCAATATCTGCTGTCAAATAACAATGACCAATAATCCAAAAGAACACCTCCAAACACCTAACATCTCGAGGTTTAACTCCTTGTAATTAACCAATACACATTTAACTCGGTCGAATGCCCAAGTAAAATTCTTCCGGTGACCATACCACAATAACCAAAAGTGAAAACTACCTTTTGCACTAAAGAAGTTAGGAACTCCCAAAACCACAGACTATCTAGATCGAAAATAATCCATCATCACTTCAACATGACTAATTCATAATAGCAAGTCTAATCTCATAACTTTATATCCACACGGACTTCTGGTTTCTCAAATCTCCACGACCTCAAAATAGTGATAACCATTAAGTACGCATCAAAATCACCTAAATAACATTACGTGACTCCACTTAACCGCTTTAATCACCAAAATGCAACCCTAAAAGAATCCAATCCCATATTCAAGCAACATAAGCACTAACATCCTAACACACCATGGCCATTGCCAATCAATCGATCTAACCCTATGTATAGTACAAAAACTTATTCATCTACTGCCAAAGATCTCAAAATCCACGAAACAAAATGATAAGAAAATCTACCAATTTCAACAATAAAACCACTCCTTTTAAATAATTACCTCAACGCGGGAGTCCTATCACTACTTACTACTATCCATCTCCAACAACTGTTTCCATGTAGTATTTCCTTCGATTGTGTTCAGGTATTGATTGCATTAAAAACAGACAACTCAATTAGGGTACCTGATACAGAGAACCTACCAATCACACAAGCAAATCAAGAATCTCGTCCATCTAAAGAAAGTTCCAAGCGTAAAAACCTAAGCAGACAGACACCCAAGTAAACTAGGTCCAAAGCTCTATAACTAACTGAAGTAATTCCCTAGGTCTCATTCTTAAATCAATCTCCGAAACATACTATCATACCATCAATAGTACTATTCCCTCATAGTCAATGACATCATAGTTCAACTATGGTTTATCATTGTCAAAAATTAAATCCTCTTAAAAATTCCAAAACGCACTAATCAATGCTCCACCCGAAACCCCACCAGTACAAGAAATGATATGTCCACAAATACCTATTGCCTCATAATCCAAGGAAAGTAAAAATACATATAAAATAACAAACTCTCATAAATGCCTATAGCTATTTTAAGTGAACTCTCAAATCCATTACCCCTATTATCATAAACAAATGACCGCTCCAATATAGGGCTAATATTAAGTAAACCTCTCAAATCTAAATCTCTGCCAGTGTCTTCCAAAAAGAGTAGTGCGACCACAATTCTTAAAGTCAAATTAGTTTACTCCATCGTGATACATAGAGATCCAATCTCCATTTTCTAGCTACGAGATTATCTCTTTTCCGTCTAACTCAATAACTCAAAAACAGTGAATTTCTGAAAGTACATATGAGTCATCCTCTCAAAGAAAATTAACCAAGTCATCAATCAAATTTGGAATCACCATAGCCATGGAAAAAATACAAACTAATTATTGGCCAAAACAACTAAGTCAAGCACTAATGAGTAAACTTCTACTTGTAACTAGTACAATACATTCAGCCTCGAAATCCAAATCTGACTTATTTTTTTAACTCATTAAACCGCAAAACATTGATGTTTGATTACGCGTCACAAGTCCCATCGCACAATAGTTCACATGTTGCTATTAATCATTTTTACTAATCAACTAGAGATTCTTACATCACACCATCCAAAACCATTTAGTTGGTTCATCCTCACATCCAATATTCCTTTCAAACTATACACATGATCAAATTCAAGTTGAGTTATCGAGTAACATAGGGCCTTCAAAGTTTCTTTTTGACATCCACATACCAAAGAAGGATCGAAGGACTACAACTCCTACGTTTTGTGCAATTTATACTGACCACGTCAACCAAAGTTCTAGAGACACCAATGATACTGTCAAACACATGCAAATTATGGTGACATATTCAATCAAAATCTTACTCGATTTAGCCATCTGCAAGAAAAACCATGCATTACTATAAATATATCTATTGTCTTGTCAATCACAAATATTCCAGTTCTCAATATCTCTTGTCAAATAACAGTGACCAATAATCCACAAGACCACCTCCAAACACCTACCACCTCCAAACACCTAACATCTCGAGGTCTAACTCCTTGCAATAAACCAATACACATTTAACTCGGTCGAATGCCCTAGTAAAAATTCTTCCAGTGACTAAACCCCAATGACCAAAAGTTAAAACTTGACCTTTTGCACTTAAGAAGTTTGGAACTCCCAAAACCACAAACAATCTAGATCGAAAATAATCCATTATCACTTCAGCATGACTGATTCATAGTAGCCAGTCTAATCTCGTAAGTTTATCACACAGACTTCTGGTTCCTTAAATCTCCACGACCACAAGATAGTGATTACCATTAAGTACACATCAAAATCACCTAAAGAACATTACATGACTCCACTTGGCTGCTCTTTTCACCAAAATGCAACCCTAAAATAATCCAATCCTATATTCAAGCAACACCAAAACTGATGGAAAATGGCAGCACCCGTTAAAAGGCCATAAAAGACGTGGATTGGATGGTTCTAAGGCCCAAGCCTTAATTTGGCATATGTTGGATGATGTGGGCCCTACCTGGGATATTAATTAGGCATTGGCTAGAACATTAAAGGCTGTGAATTTTCATGAGCCTTGTGTCTTTTCATTTAGGGAAGTTTGACCACATATTTAATGCATTCATCCTATCCAGCCATCTAGGGAATATGAATAGTTATTTGCATTCACACATTCATTCTACCTAGACCTATTGGGAATAGGAGTAGTTATTTGCATTCTAATGTTTTGGAGTCGATATAAGTCTTGTAATTTCAAGAGCTTGAATTATGATTGAATGAATGATAAAATTAGCTTTAAGATTATTGATTGTGTGATGCAATCTCATTCTTTGGTGTGATGCTAAAGAGGCCTTAGGTGTGATGCATGTAAGGCCTAGATCTATCTTCCTCTAACTCTTCTCTCCTTCTTACAAAATACTGTTAACGTCTACTGTTCACAGCCCCAAAAACAATCTCTTCCCCTCGTGTTTGATCATACTTAGCCCTATTCCAAACCTGTCCTGCATCAAAAACTCACATCCTAACACCCCAAGGCCATTGCCAATCAATCGATCCAACCTTATATATGATACAAAAACTTATTCATCTAATGCCAAAGATGTCAAAATCCGTGAAACAAAATGGCAAGAAAATCTGTCAATGTCAACAATAAAACCACTCCGTTTATATAATTACCACATTGCGGGAGTCCTAACAATACTTTCTACTATCCAGTATTTCCATCTAGTATTTCCTACGATTGTGTACGAATATTGATCGCATTAAAAAAAGATATAACTCAATCAAGGTACCCGAAGCAAAGAGAGCATACCAATCGCACAAGCAAATCAAGAATCTCGTCAATCTAAAGTAAGTTCCAAACGGAAAACCTAAGTAGGGAGACATCCAAGTAAACTAGGTCCAAAACTCAATAACTAACTGAAGTAATCCCCTAGGTCTCATTCTTAAATCAATCTCCAAAACATATTGTCATACCATCAATAGTACTATTCCCTCACAGTCAACGACATCATAGTTCAACCAAGGTTTATCATAGTAAACAATTAAATCATCTTTAATATTCCACAACATACCCATCAATGCTCCACCCGAAACCCCAATAGTACAAGAAATGATATGCTCACAAATACCCTCATAATCCAAGGAAAGTAAAAAAAACAAATAAAAAAACCACCTCTCACAAATGCCTATAGCAATTTAAGTGAACTCTCACATCCATTACCCTTGTTATCATTAACAAATTACCGCTCCAATATAGGACTAATACTAAGTAAGCCTCTCAAATCCAATTCTCTGCCATTGTCATACAAAAAGAGTACGTAGTGCAACCACAATTCTTGAAGTCAAATTACTTTACTCTATCGTAACACGTAGAGGTCCAATGTCCTTTTTCTAGCTATGAGATTCTCTCTTTTACTTCTAACTCCATAACCGTCAAATTCTAAAAGAACATAGAAGTCCTATCGCACAAAAGATCACATATTACCATTAATCGTTTCTACTAATCAACTAGAGATTCTTACATCACACTATCCAAAACAATTTAGTTGAATCATCCTCGAATCCCGTCTTCACCTGAAAACAAACACATGATCAAATTCAAGTTGAGTTATCGAGTGACAATGGGCATTCAAAATTTCTTTTGGACTTCCACATACCCAACAAGGGTCGAAGTACTACAACTCCTATTTTTGGTGCAATTTATACCATCCATGTCAACCGAAGTTCTAGAGACACCAATGATATTGTCAAGCACATGCAAATTATGGCGACACATTCAATCAAATCCAACTCAATTTAACCATCTGCAAGAAAAACCATGCATTGCTATATATGTATATACAATCTTGTCAATTACAGAAATTCAATAGTCTTTAACTTAATGGATCAATATATTTAGTTCTCAATATCTCTTCTCAAACAACACTGACCTATATTCCACAAGACCACTTCCAAACACCTAACATCTCGAGAACCAGTAAACATTTAACTCGGTACAATGCCCAGTAAAAATTCTTCTACTGACCAAAAGTGAAAACTTTACCTTTTGCACTAAAGAAGTTAGAAACTCCCAAAACCACAAACAATCTAGATCGAAAATAATCTATTATCAGTTCAACATACCGTGCATTGCTATCTATGTATCTACAATCTTGTCAATTACAAAAATTCAATAGAATCTTTAACTTAATGGATCAACTGAATTAGTTCTCAATATCTGTTCTCAAATAACAATGACCTATATTCCACAAGACCACCTCCAAACACCCAACATCTCAAGGTCTAACTCCTTGTAGTAAACCAATACACATTTAACTCGATCCAATGCCCTAGTAAACATTCTTCCAGTGACCAAAACATAATGACCAAAAGTGAAAACTTAACCTTTTTTACTAAAGAAGTTGGGAACTCCCAAAACCATAAACAATCTAGATCGAAAATAATCTATTATCACTTCAACATGACTAATTCATCATAGCAAGTTTAATCTCGTAAGTTTACCTCCACGCAAATTTAAGTTCCCAAAGTCTCCACGACCACAAGATATTGATTACCATAAAGTAGACATCAAAATCACCACAATAACATTACATGACTCCACTTGGTTGCTCTATCACCAAAATGCAACCCTAAAATAATCCAATCTCATATTCAACCAACACAAGCACTCACATCCGAACACACCATGGCCAATGCAAATCAATCGATCCAACCCTACGTATAATACAAAAACTTTCATCTGCGAGCAACATGTCAAAATCTAGGAAACAAAATGACAAGAAAATTTGCCAATTTCAACAATGAAGCCACTCCGTTTATATAATTACCTTAACACGGGAGTCCTATCAATACTTACTACTATCCATCTCCAATAAACATTTCCATCTAGTATTTCCTTTGATTTTGTATGGGTATTGATTACTTAAAAAAAAAGACATAACTCCATTAGGGTACCTAAAGCAGAGAGAGCCTACCAATCGTACAAGCAAATCAAGAATCTCATCAATCTAAAGAAAGTTCCAAACGGAAAAATCTAAGTAGACAAACACCCAAGTAAACTAGGTCCAAAGCTCAATAACTAACTGAAGTAATTCCCTATGTCTCATTCTTCAATCAATCTCCGAAACATATTGTCATACCATCAATAGTACTTTTCCCTCACAGTCAACGACATAGTTCAACCAAGGTTTATCATGATAAGAAATTAAATACCCTTCAATATTCCACAACGTACTCATCAATATTCCACCCGAAATTCCAACAGTACAAGAAATGATATGCCCACAAATGCCTACATGTTGTAGGACAGGTTTGGAATAAGGCTAAGTATGATCAAACAAAAGGGAAAGGGACTGTTTTTGGGGCTGTGAACAGTAGACGTGAATAGTATTTTGTAAGAAGGAGAGAAGAGTTAGATGGAGATAGATCTAGACCTCACACCTAGGTTACCAAAGGCATCACACCTAAGGCCTCCCTAGCATCACACCAAAGAATGAGATTGCATCACACAATCAATAAGCTTAAAGCTAATTTTTTTTCATTCATTCAATCATAATTTGCCTTAAGGCTTACAATCTTTATTTATACCCATTTCGACTTGACTCTAGAACTTCCTAACATAAATAACCTTCAACGAACTTTAGACTTCCAAAGACACATTGAACATAGACTCTTTGACTTCATTAATGACATGGAAAAACCAAAAGACTCTTTGATTAACTAATGGACTCTAAAGACTTTGACTATAAATTAAATAGACATTTGACTTTACTAAAACCCAAAAGACACTCCTAAGAATCCAACCCATGTCTAGCCACTATCCCAAGTAGACCCATGGACAATCCTAACCCTCAAAAACCGGACAATAGTTAAATTACTAGAATACCCTTGGCCACCTTTTTTGGACCACATCACTACAGGACACTGGGGACTAAAACCTCCATAAGATGCACATGTTGCAAATTTGTAAGAATAAAAAAATATTTGGTCGAATCCTAAGCTCTTTCACCAAATGCCACACCCCAAAATGAGAAGTGACCGGACATGAACCACAAAACCCAAACTCGTAGAACATGCAGCCTAAAAAGAAATTAAATTAATTACTGAAGCTATGGATTAACAAGCAACCGAAATCTTTTTATTATGAACTCAAACCAAATGGATCAAAAGCATGGGGCACAAGCATCCCATGAACCAAACAATATCCAAGAATCAACAATAATAAAAAGGATCCAAATATTAGACAAAATGTTTCGAATGCAAAAGTGATAAATAAAATTTAACTAAGATGAGTCACCTTAAGGACGTCAAACAAAAAGACATCCCCGAAAATAACTGATCCCATTAATATCCACCAAGTTCTCACCAAAAGAATAATAACAATTGATCTCACCAAAAGTTACCGCATGCCAATTCAAAGAATGAAATATATACATTTGTGTATTTTCAATTAATTACAAATTTTTCTAAAGAAAAATGATATTTAAGGGACACGGGGAAGTTCGCAATTACGTATCATGCTTAACCACTCTCTTAGGCCCAAATATGATGAAACTCGAATGAGCAAAAAAGGCTAACCTGTACAAGATAGAACATATTAAGTAATTACTTAAGTAATACTAATATCATGCTGACTAAGGCCCCATTTGATAACAGTGATAGATGGATGGGATTCGTAAGGAGATGGGATTAGGATTGGGATTCGTAAGGAGATGGGATTGGTAATGAGAAGGGATTGATAATGAGAATCTTTGGGATGGGATTAGATGATGGGATTATTAATATCATGTTTGTTTGAGATGGGATTGGATTGATAGAGGAAATTGGTAATGAGAAGGGATTGGTAATGTGAAGGAGTTGGGATTGAACTATTAATACCCCTTAATACCAAGTCCAACGGGGTATTAGCTATACCCCCTATTACCCGGATTATTAATCCCATCGGACTACTAGTCCGAACCATTTGTGGTTACCAAACAAGGTATTAATAATACCCCCACTCTACCAATCCAATCCCAACCCCTTGGATGGTTATCAAACGGGGCCAAGTAACTAGGAATTTGATTTACCAATAAACTACCCAACCAAGCCTAATCCTAAATTACTAACTCGTTAGTAGCAAACCAAAACCCAAATCACACAGCCACGCCACTATTGTTTTCCTCTAATTCTCCCATAACAAATTCTACTTCAATCCTTACACACCAGATTACTAATGATACAAGGGAAGTAACAATTAAATGTATCACGGGAACACAACCCCCAAAACCTTGCAACTCTACTGCAACTGTAATGATAAAATCATCCCACAAAATTGCAATACTTCAACACCTCCTAAAAATACTTACATCGGATCACCGCCCCAACTCACCACGCGCACACACGTCACACAAACCGCCAATGTTTTCTCTCCACTCCACTACCAGAAACACCACCCAATAAATTAACTATCTAATGTCTAACCCAATGCCTAATCAGTAAAAATACAAGAAAATGGAACGAAAGAATAATATTATTAACTCAGATAAAGCAAAAGAGACCATCTCCAAAACCCTCGATTGACTGTTGCGGCTCTCTCTCTCTCTCTCCAACCCAAGGCTTAATTATCAGTAAAAATTCAAGAAAAGGGAACGA
Source organism: Rhododendron molle (assembly GCA_025413875.1). Lineage (NCBI taxonomy): Eukaryota > Viridiplantae > Streptophyta > Magnoliopsida > Ericales > Ericaceae > Rhododendron > Rhododendron molle. The sequence continues at coordinate 15,852,619 of CM046400.1, forward strand.
AAGAAGAATATCATTACCTCAGATAAAGCAAAGGAGACCATCTCCAAAACCCTTGACTGACTGTTGCAGCTCTCTCCAACCCAAGGCCTCTCGAAAACCCTCAATTCACTCAAAATGTGATATAACTTCTGCAACGCAAAATAGAAAGAAGGAAGAAAAAGATTCAAGATCGAACTCAAAATAGCAGTGAATAAATAACCAATACAGAAAAGAATTTTATTTCCCCAAATAGATTCAGGTCTTAAATAGCGCTAGTCATAGTCAAACTAGTTCCCCTATTTACAGAATCGATTAGTTGAAGAAAGAGCTGGGTGTACGAGAGGGTTTGCTTGGAGTCGATTCGACTTAACGTATGAATTCCAAATGTAATTAGCTAGAATAGCCAGCGGTAACAATTCCAAACTCCGAAATCTAGGTGGCATTTGAAGTGTTTAAGATCTCGTTTCAACAACTTGATGTCTAAGGACAAACTAATACTCTTGCCTTAGATAAAATTGATTAAAAATCATGGAAATAATATACCCATGAACTGTAAACATTATCTGGATATGTAAACTTAAGTTCTAGTTTGAGTTAATTCTGAGTATTATAAATTCCTTTGCAAACCAAAAAAGGCCAGGATGGAGGTCCAACACCACTCTCAAATAAGACTAATCAGTGCATTTGATGCATGCATTTCCAGCTACCAATTAAAAAAAATGCCAACTGTGTTTCGGCCATATGCAGTGAAAAGCTTGCAAATGGACTATTGATAAGTCCTCAAAGTTAAGCTACTCCTACAATGGTACTTTATATGCAATGTCAAGTTCCAAATCAACCAAAAGTCTTCTCAAACATGGGCCTACGCAGCTGATTTACAAAAAAAAAAAAGTACGTCTGTAGGTAACAAATTGTCCCATGTGGTATGTGTGATGGTGGATGTAACAAAATTAAGATCTAAGCTACCTTGTATTTTATCCTCTTTTGTCGAAACTTGACAACATAGGTTATTAATAAAGGTTTCCTAAATGTTTAAGATTCATTGTTCTACATAGCTCTAAAAAATAGGAACCTCAATTTTATTTTTTTTGACAAGAATTAATTTTACACAATGATCCAAATATACATTAACTGATCAAAATTTTGTCAAAGTTATGTCTACATTATTCATACCTTCCTGCACTTATAAACCACAAACTAATTTACAAAGCTTCACCATGATCATGCAACACAGTTGCACAAAGAGAAACTACGAGACGATGAGGAACTAAACTCATTGGATGTATTTGGTGATTTCGCCTTTTCTTAATAGAGAGAGGGAGTAATCCGCAACATCAAAGAGATCTTGGATGTTATGGAGGGATAGCTCCTCAAAAGCCAGCATGAAGATGGCACGAACCTCTGCTTTTTTGCCAGTCGTGCTGCCAAGTTTAAGCAGCAAATTAGGGGAGTTAAGACTCCGCAATATAATAAAGATGTATAACAATAGTAAATATGTTCACTAAACTAAATGCTAGGAGAACTATTTTCGGGCACACAAATAATGGATTGCAATCAAAACAGGACCAAGGCACATCATAAATGCAAGTTCAATATACGCTGGTCACAGCGAAAGCATAAATGAAAACAACAACAGTAATCAAAACAATAAATATTAGTCATCAATTCCTAATACTATCTATAAGTTTCTACAAAAATAAAAGTATCACGCAAAAGTAATAAACAAGAAGGAAATCATTTACTTATTTCAAAGACTAAACCTATGAAAGCAAAACGAATTCACATATTTCTTAAATCTGAAGTCATAGAAATGCAACTTCAGCACTTAAGATAAGCTATAACAAACCTCTTCTTACTTCTGGTAAAGTCATGGATATGCAATTTCAACACTTAAAATAAGACTTAACACATCTCTTCTTACTTTTGGTACCAAATTTGATTTTCTCGGGTTATATTCACTTTCTATTTGAACGGACAAATTCCAATGGAGAAAATGCACACAAACATGCAATATGCGTATAACGAACAAACAAATAATTGAAAACTCAGAACAACAACTCCCAAACCCCACAAAAGAATCAAACGCGCAAGAAAAGGCGTCATCATCAACAACCCAAAACAGGAAAATAACTAAGGTGCAAAGCGATGAATCATGCATCTAAGCAAAGCACAAGCCCAGAAGGAGAGATCTAGAGAGAGCGTCGACGTCGAATCGGATAGACCTATTGCAGTTATGACGAGGGGATCGGGCGGTGGTGAGCAGCAGGGGCCGTGGATGGGCAATCGAGGAGGAGGGTATCCATATCTGGTGGAGTGTGAGAAAGAAGATGGAGAGTTCTGGAAAACGCGTCCACAGCCACTATAAGGCAGAACCCAGGTATTCTTTCTTCCCTAGCGCGCCACGTATCCTACATTGCTAAACAGGTAAAATTACAATTAAGGATATCCAATTAAGAAGTGAGGCCCAACAATTGAGGGGCAAAATTGTCCCAAATTAAAATTTCGCCATGCCACCTATCGGCTCTTTTATATATCGGCTCTTTTATATAAGCTAGGTGGTTAGCTTCGTGCTCCGTACAAAAAGTCATGCCTGTTGATTTTTTGTGACCAAGGATTATTCGGTTTATATTGGTATGTGTACGTGTGATTGTAGATGTATGATTACATAATTGAATGCGAGATAGAGAGAGAGAGAGAGAGAGAGAGAGAGAGAGAGAGAGAGAGCAGAATCTATATAAATTGCCAACTGATGTTTGAATCAAATGACAGATTTGAAATCAATCATAGTTCCCGAAAGTATCAGATTCATTCATGTAATCAGAATCCTTGTTGTGGAATTGATCATGCTGCAAATCAGCATAGTATTTAGTCTCAAGCATGGAGGACTTTTTTTCAAACTCATACTCAACAATGCTATTACAATCCTGCACCAAATTTAAGCTGGGACATTTTTCAAGAATCTATATAAATTGCCAACTGATGTTTGAATCAAGATTTCTCCATCGTTGTATGAACTCAACCACTTGTTCTTTCATAAGTTGAACCGAAGTTGTAGGCTTGCTAAACACTTACTCAGTTGAACTCTGACCCTTTTGACCAGTGTTTTAAATCGCGAATGGTACACCATAGCGCAAAGGTCCCGTGGAGCTATATAGCAGTGCCCCTTTTCAACGCAAAGCACAAAAAAAAAAAAAAAAAAAAAAAAAAACTTGTTACAAGGTGCAATTTATTAGAACAAGATTTCAACACAAACACTTAACAAAACATTCAAATGTCATCAAACATAACATTTCAATAGTTAAACAGAAACCCTAGTAAAAAAAAATTTTAATTTGACCAGCAAAAAAAAAAAACAGAAGTCGTCGAGAAAAAACAGAGACCGACTCTGTCGACTGAAGGAAGTAGGAAGAGAGAGAAAGAGAGAGCGCACGCACGAGAGAGAGAGAGGACTACCTTGAGAAGTCGAGATTCGAGAAGAAGTCGTCTGGGTCCTAAGATGTCGAACAGAGAACTCGAGAAGAAGAAAAGAGAAGTCTTTTTTTTTCCTCGGGAAGAAGAAGTCGATCTGTATGTATTTTGACCTAGACGTTGATATTAGGGAATAGGGACTGATTCGGTGCATCATGCACCATAATAGATTGAGGGATTGAGGGCTGTGATCGAAACAAGAAGCCGATCTGTAAAAAACCAAATAACGCGCTACGGAGCCTTGAGCCATGGCACGCGCTATGGTGCCATGTCTGCGCCTTTGGGTCAGTCGCCATCGCCCTACCCCTTGTAGGGCTAAACCCTCGAAACGCCACGAAATATGCCATGGCGCGCTATTTAAATCACTGCTTTTGACCGATGATAAAACCGCTTGATTCTGGCAATGATCGTGAATCAACAACAATATTACTATCTTTTGTTGTTTTTAAGAGGCCAAGTGTTTGCCTTGAAACTTTGATCTTTAAACCTTCCCTGCCTGAAGTCATCCATAATAAATTCAGGTATGGTTGGCAATTGTTCTCTGATGACCACCATTTTCCGAGTTGATTTTAACAATTCGAAGGACAATAATGGTAAAATCAGACAAAATTGGCCAAACGACTAAATCAGCCAACTGCTTCCTTTATATCAAGGGGTCAATAGGGATCAGGCTCAGATATGTGTATAATCAAAAAAATAATCCAAATCCGCCATGGCTGCAACGCCAGTTACCCATGAGAGAAAAATAAGAGGGAAACTTGTTTTGTCTCACACAGTTGTGCATACCATGCCAAAAACCGGTCGGATACTTCATAACATGAATCATCTTCAGAGAAAAAACTATCATCACAGCCAAAATTTGCATTTTAATTTCCATTCTACGTAACATAATTAACAATGTGATCTTTCTTAACCCCGTCTCAAAAACACCTAGTACTCTCATTGGCGAAACCCTAAAAATAACACGAGCAAAGCCACGCCGAAACATTCGAAACATCCAAATGGAAGAAGCCGGTAAAAATCCAACCAAACCCAAAAAACCGGAACTCTATTTTCTTTAATCAACAAACACGAGAGTCCTCAAGGAGTTCATGCATACGAAGATCGAAGCCATACATAAACTTCCAAGTACCCAAAAAACTATCAACACCAAGCCCATTCCTCTCGCACCTATCTCGCCAAATCAAAGCAAAAATAACGACAGATAAATCCCTAATTTAACATAACATGAAATCAATTTCACATTGCTAAATCCGCAATTTCCCTTTAACATGAAATCCAAACTTGTTCTGATTCCACCAAATTTCTAGCGTAAGAATTAGAGTTGAAGAAGAGTTGAAGAGGAGCATACAGAGGGAAAACACAGAGAGAGGCAAACCTTGGCGGTGGGTGCGTTTAGCGGCCGTGGTTGCGAAGAGTTGCCACCGGGCAAAGCGATTTTCTAGCTCCGCTGGTGCTCTCTGGAAATACTGGTCGGCGCTGGCGGGGGCGGTCATGGTCAGCGATCGTTCCTCCTCTTCTCCTCTCCTCTCTCCCTCTCTCTCTCTCTCTCTCTTCGTTGCTCTGGTTAGCGTAAAGGCTATAAGCCACGATCTGCAGCGTATTGAATCTGCACCGCATAAAAGGGCCGATGAGTTGCCACAAAACCCTAGTCAGTAACGTAGGGCTCCCCAATCCAAGGGCTAAAATTGGAAGAAATTGGCAAATTGGCTGTAATTGACAAATACTTCAATTTTGAATTTTTGAGGCCACCGGCTCTATTATGCCTTTCGGGGTTTGGATTGGAGGATTAACCGTCTATTTTAGAAAATAAAATTGATTTTTTGTATTATTATACTTCTTCGTCTTTTTTTAGTATTTACTACGGTTTTGTGTGTCAAAGGCTAAAATTAAAAGAAATTGGCAAATTGGTTGTAATTGCCGAACACAATTTTGAGGCCACCCGCTTTATTATGCCTTTCGGGGTTTGGATAGGAGGATTAACCGTCCATTTTAAAAAATAAAATTGATTTTTTGTATTATTCTATTTCTTTTGTTTCTTTTTAAGTGTCTATTACGATTTTGCGTGTCATTTTCAATGGCTAATATCTCTAAATGTATATTATGCTTTATATTTTTTAAAATCATTGTCTTATAGAAATAAATAAGATCTATCAAACAAAATCTATATTTCATATTTTTAACAATATACACTTAGAGATATTGACAAATTGAAATGGGACACAAAATCATAATGGTTTCTTAAAAATGAACAAAGTGAGTATTAATTTACAGACTCTACAGGATGAACGGTTTAGATCATTTAAAAGATGCACGATAAAGCCCACAAATAATGGTGGAGAAAATTAAACTGGCAAAGATGAACAAAGCTATGGTGATCATATATATCTGTAGTGGGTTACCTTCTACAATTATAGTATGAGTCTATTAATATATTACTAGAGGGCGGGGCACACGCGATGTGTGTGCAACTCGAATTTTCACAACATTTGTGAAATTTTGATCAAACAATAAATGGGAAACATTTTTACAAAAATGTTGTAAAAAGTCGACTTGCACCCGCATCGCGTATGGCCTGGCCTCTAGTATTAACCTATTGTGATAGATAAACAACAATTAAATTCTCAAAAAATCAATCAAATTGTTATATACTTTAGTAACAATTAACATGTGTATACATGTCTATACATTACCATGCTAATCGCCACTGTTTTGCTAACATTGCTGCCACCACCAATTTTGCCACGATCTAATACCTAAGTACTCTTCTATAAGATTTCGTAAATCAATCGTGTTAGCTCTCACGGAGAACATCCATTTTGAACAATAGATGCCTATCTTTACTATCTGTTGTGAAGTCGAAACTTGTCATTCGATAAAAAATATAGTGTTACTTACAAAATTTCCTAAACAATTTTCTTCTAATGAGATAATAAGCCACACAATATCGAATAAATAAATTTACTTCTTACCTGTTGTACATCTGTCGCTTTATCAGTCATAGCACTCTCATGTTGACAATTTTTCCAAAGTTGAAATACTATTTTTCTATGAGATATTCCTACATAATAACAAAAAAAGATGAGCAACATAGAATGATTATTTTTTGTATAAGAAACTATCCGTTCACCAATGAGTAATTAATTAAAGTATGAACGACGACAACAACTTTAATAAAATTTGGCCTCAGAGATTGATAAAATCAAATACAAAATATGTAGTTAAAATTTAATTTACTACAAGTTACAACTACAAATATTTTTAATCCGACGGCAATAAGACATCCTTATACACAACATTTTTGGCAATGTTCAATCAATCAAACAATAAACAGGATTCGACATACACACGCATTGCATGTGCCCGGCCTCTAATCGTAAAACAAAGCTGAAAACACGGCTAATGAGGTCATCCTTTTGGTGTCCCATTGCATGACCATTTGATTCACTCTATAATCAAAGACGGAAACAGACACATATTTCATGCAAATCCAAAATGAGAGACTTAGTTTCGTGTATTTACAAAATTTTAATTTCCTGCCCTGCTTTTTATTTCTTATATTAATGATGTGTCAAAATGGTGGGGTGGCTGTGTCTTAATAATTGAATAACTCAAGGCCGGGGCAATGCATGTGCAAGTCAAATTTTGACAAAATTTATAAGAATTTGATCAAACAATACACCGAATGGTTCCCAATTTATAGAATTCAATTTCCAGTTTCATCAATTTGCGGGGGGTTTTCTACAGAAACAACTAATTACATTAACATGCCTCACCGTAGAGTTTCATTCCTCTTGTTTTGTGGCCAGAAAGATAAATACAGTGTAAAGAAAAGTAAAAAAGGAGAAGCCGGGCAAATCCTTGTAGGGCAAATCACAACCATCCAAACGTGCTATCAACGGTCTGAATTTAAAATGAAACTTTTCCATAAAACACTCTTGAACGACTGTGATCTGCATTACACGGTCTGGGTGCATCTATAGGGTTTGTGAAATAGTAGCAATTGAAAAGAAAAAGTAGAGAGAGAAGATGAGATACCTTTGCAGTAGGAAACTGTGAGGCAGTATGGCCTCTTACTACTTTCTTTGATTTGTCGCCATTTAAAAAAATAAAAAAAGCCTGACTACTCCTACTTGTGAGGTATACAGAAAACAGATTCGTTGAGTTAGGTTTTCAGAGAAAGAGAGAAGAAAGGTGTCTAGTTCCATTATGAAAGTAAATTCCGAGTTAACTGTAAATTTGAGGGGAACGTGGATATGGCAGTTGGGTGAGACTGCCTTTACACAATTACCTGACAGTTAATCCTTCCGGTGGTTAAAGAGCAGTATGTAAAATCCTTTCTTTTGGAGGGCATTTTCGGAAAACGACAATACATGACAGGACTCTAAAAAAGGGAGACACCACTTTGGTGCTCTCCCTTTATATATTAGAATAGATATAATACCCAAAATGTATTACTTAAATCAACAATACTACACACAATATCAAACAGAACATTTCACATACATGTGTATATGTGGACCTCACATCTAATATGTGTAAGACCCATATGTATGTGAGAGCCTGAGTCCTTGACTCGTTGTGTTTAGTAGACAAACCGGGTGTAAGGACCCGTAATTTTGGAGATTATTAAAACGATTTATTCGATATTAAAAATGTGAAATTTATTGAGTTTATTTGATTTGGGGGTAATGTGTTAGGATTGTTATTTGAAGGAGTGTTTGTGCAATTTGCATATAAGCTAGTATATAAGGTGTGTGTGTGTGTGTTGTAGGAGATAATTCTCTATCTCATTCTCTCTCTACCTCCCGACCTCTCTCTTTTCTCTCGGCTCTCTCTCTATCTCGGCTCTCTCTCACTCTCTTCCTCTCTCACTCAAAAATCGACTAAAACCCATACAAACCCACCTCCATTTGACCTTCCATCGACGTTGTTGAGCTTGAATTTCGTGGGTTTCGCTCGGAGGAGAGTATTCGACGGATCTTGAAGTTTTCGGAATCTAGGGCTTGCTCAAATCGCGTGGGTTTCGATCCTTGACTTGAGGTAGGGATTTCTTGCTCTTGTTATGTGTTTATAAGTTGATTGTATGCTTAGATCGTGCCTTAGTTCGTTGTTTGTTGTTGGATCGATGCCTTTCGAAAATCTGAAAATCGTCCTGCAATTTCCAGCTAGTACATGTACCTCGGTTTGTATTGGTACATGTACTGTCGAAGAAATTTCAGTTCTGTTCAGCTAGTACATGTACCTCGGTTTGTACTGGTACATGTACTAGCCGATAATTTCCAGGAAACGTTCCTTCTTTCGTGTTTTGAATCTCTATCACTTTTAACACACTCTAAACATTGTTAAACCATCCCTAAACTTGATTACTTGGGTTCCAATGATTCGTTAATCGTTTCAATCCCTTCGATATACGTTGAACGCAATCTTAGTGTCGTTATAAGTGGAATACGTGTCGTAAGGTTGTTTAAGAGTACGGTAAGCTATGTGGGGCTTTGAGATGAGTATAATAGGTAGATATTAGTTTGTCTAGTGATCCGAAGGGTATCGTAGAAGTTTGTATCCTCATGATTCGTCTTGTTGATTCTTCTAGATTCCATTGGTGATCGTTCTATAAGATTCTAGTTTAAAACCTAGCGCGTGGTGTGTCGTAGAGTTATTTTGTGGGTTCGATACGTAACGACGGGCATCGTGTTACACTTAGAGGAATAAGTGATTTTAGGGTATTTATCAATGTACGATGTGACATGCTTATGAGTTGTATTCCATAGTGAATTTGGAAAACGTTATCCGCCTATATATTGAACGATGTTATGTGTGCATGATTGAATTGAGAATTTGAATGGAGGGTCCCGCAACGCAAGGTGTGGTAATGCGAGGACTCTAGAGGGCCCGCAACGCAAGGTGTGGTAATGCGGAAACCCAGGTGGAGAGAATTCACTGTAACGCAAGGTGTGGTAATACAGGTGAATGTCTCATTTAATGAATGGAAGTATGGTTGAATTTAGAAGTTTATGTCATTGTTTGGATTGTTTACTGGTTGAGATTGTGACCGTTAAAGAAAGAGATAAACGATTGATTTTATCGAAGTTTTTGAAAAGAAAGAAACTTGGTTTTTGGAAAAAGGATTTTATTGAAAATCCTCCGGTATTCTTGAGTGAATCAACGGTTCCGGTATTTGGGCACAAATCAACGGATTCCGGCTATTCAAAACTCGAATCAACGGAGTTTGACCATTGAAGGTCATGTATTACTCTACACTACATCTATTTGAAAATAAAGGAATTTTTTTTTTTTTTTTGAAGAAGGATCAAAATGATGAATGAAGTAGATTTTGATGATGAGTGACATGGAAAATGAGAAATGAGATTTGGGTGACAATTTGGAAAATGGGAAAGATTGTGGATTAAGACGAGATGTGGTAGGTGGTTGAAGAACCTCTTATTGGTTTGTTATAATTGATGCGAGAGATGAGTGTGGAATCGTATGTGATGTTGTAAAACGGTTGTGAACTCGTGATTTGGTTTATAATGATTGATGTGGAAACCTAATGGTTCGAGTTAGACGTGTGAGTTGATGAGTATTGCACATAGGATTTCTCGAGTCTTTTGGTCATAGCATGTTGTTCTTTGATAGTCATACGTACCTTGGGCATATCTGTCTATACTCGTTCTCTCTAAGGCATACTCAACATATTTTCTTATAACTTGTGCATAGATTTCTCTACTGGGCTAGTGTAGCTCAACAAAATCCTTCTTTTCAGGTTCTAAGCGCCGGACAATAGATTTCATGCCATGATGTGCTTGGACATGAAGATTTTGGAAGCCAACTTGACTTAGTTACTCACTCATCTTTTATTAGACTTGCTTTTGATTAAAGATGGTCTTGTAACTAATTCACATTTGAATTATCTTTTGACTCAAGTTGAAATGTTCTAAGTACTTTGCATTTGTATTTGACTCAATTTGGGCCATGGAGCCAAGGATGTATTTCTTTAAACTTGGGGACTTGATTTGTAATTAAACAGGAGGGAAAGCTCATTTTGGTCGTTATTAGCCGTATGTGAGGATTAGTTATCGAAATGATCTATTTATTTATGTTAAAAATCGAGGGCGTGACAAATTGGTATCAGAGCAAAAGGTTTAGAACACCTCGAGACCGTGGGGAGACTTTTAGTCTCATGGGTTCAAAAGTCGTTGCATCTTTTTACAAAATCACATGTGTGCTTGCATGAATGATATTAGTCCATCGATGTGTTAGTGCATTGGTACCACGGTAGATTGGCGTAGTGTTGTTATCCATGCTGGAAAGGTCAGAGACTTGCATTATATAGCGGTATGATTAATGTTGATGACTTTTTTGTTATGCCTCGTAGTAAGATGTTTTCGAGACGTGGAGTTAGGTGGGGTGAAACCGGGGATCGTGATCACCAGGGTCGTAGTCCATATGGGGAGAATGAGGTGAATCAACATGCTAGAGAAGAGGTAATGTTTCCTGAGATCGTTGAGTGCGCAAAGGGTGTTGAGACTCTGGAGGGTACGCAGGGCGGTGTGAATGTGGGAGAAGCTAGGCATCGAGTCGTTAGTGCAAGATCATCTTCTGAGAGTGTTGAGAGTTTAGGAGGCAAGAAATCGAAGGAACCAGATCAGTCTATGCAAGGCCAGCGAGGCCTCACACTACCATCTCGTTCAGAGACTCCGGGAGATTTCCTCGAATGCCAGATTGTGTGTCATCGTTGTGGTCAACCTGGTCATCTTCGTGCCCAATGTCCGTGGCGTCAAAGATCTTGTTTTACTTGCGGGAGGTTTGACCATTTCATGAGAAACTGTCCACATATTGTGAGCCAGCTGCAAACCCCAACAACACAAAGGCAACCGACCGTTAGAATGAGTGCATCGCCAGGGGATTTTTGAAGCCAAGAGAGGAAAAGACGGAGAGAACCAAATCATTCATCGCAAAACCAGATTAATCTTAGGCCACCTACTCTAACTAGGAATCAAGGAGTCTCCCAGCTTGATAAGCTTTGCTATGTCTGTCGCAAACCTGGCCACTTCGCGAGAAATTGTTCTTTGGGATTGGGAGTACACAGTGAGTCGAGCTCAGTGCAGCAGGTTAAACGTACACCGAAATAGCAACAAATGTAGTTCAGCAGCTAAAGCACTACCTCCTTCAATTCTCTAGCTTTCAGAAGATGTTAGTTGTGTGAGGTATCTTCTTTCCCCTATTGTTAAATTCATTCGTGAGTCATTCTAAATTAATATGTTGTCTTGGGCCTCATTAGTTTCGATATCGATGATTTATCAGTTTTGGGAATGGATTGGTAGTAACCATGATAGTGGTGATATTCCGAATGTTATCTCGTGAGAGTTGTTCCTTTATTTATCCTCTTTCATTGGCCTAGTTGAATCTTATTAGAATTGTATCATAAGCTATCTCCGTGAAGTTTCCTGTGTTGTTAACCTGTCAAAATTCTTGATATTCGAGTTAGTTGTTACATTATCCGTTCTTAGCTTTTCTTGGGTATATTCGAATTCTTGTAGTGAAGTATCCTATGACACATTAACTATTGATGTTAAACAAGTGTTTCTTGTTCCCTATTTGAGGTCTTGTTTCAAACACTATCATATTTGGGATAAGCTTTCGTTGGTCATTTTAGGTCCCTTTATCGTGATTGTAAACTTCGTCGTTTGCTTGAAACTGTTATTCTACGCAAGTTTTTATGTTGCAAATTCAACCTATTAAACTCAATCTATGTTCACATACTTTATGAGGTACAAGTTCGTTGGTGCCGTTAAATTCGGACTTTGATGCTATTATTGCCTACTTTGGTGCCACCATTTACTATGATTCCTTAACTATGAAATCGCGTGATTTGAACTTGTATCCGTTTTGTATCCATTGCCTTCCAAGACCTGTTCGATCATGTTGGACTTTGTTGTTACAGCTGCTAGTTTAAATTTTGTTGGAAATTATTGCCATGCTCAAGCTCTCATGTTCGTAAGTGGAGTTAAATCTTGTGACGGCATATTTATTAATACCCATTTGTTGGTGCTGTTCACTTAGAATTCACTTGTTATAGTTCCTCTCAAAGTCACTCAACTTTGTTATGGTTCCTCAACTCTGGAGGCATATGATTTGTTTTGTAGCACTCAACCTCAATTTGTTAGAAGTCTTACTCATTTCTGGTATTGGATAATTCTTTCTATTGTGGATCAGTTGGTTTACGAGAGATCTATCTCATTATTTTGTGCTTGTCTTTAGTATTGAAAATCTTTCATTTGACAAAACGTTATCCGTTGTCTCCTTTGACATGTAGAGCAATAGGAAGGTTATGATCGATCATTTCAAGATTTCTTGGGTTATCATAGAATGATACTGTAACGCCCCGATTTTCGGGCACGTTAATTAAATCATTTTCAATTGATTTAATAATCCATAAAACTAATTTAAGAAATAAAATTTTATTAAACAGAGTTTAGCAGCGGAAATCTCAAATACCAGATTCAAAACTATTTAACTGTCTTACAACCCAATGAAATAACAGAGTTTGATAAATGTGATAATACTTTTGGAAATTAAAATAACAATACTTTAAATTAACAGAGCTTCTAAGGGAAGGGCATCCAAGGCTCGACAAACTCCCCTTCCTCAGTTGGGAGGTCCTCACCCTGGTACTGATCATCTTGTAGAGGATTCTGTTCTTCGGTCTCCTGATTACCTGGCATGAAATGCCAGCCCAACGGCACTATAATGAGTTTTGAAACTCAGTAGATAAATCTTACCCAATAACCCTTACTCTACAAGCAATCACATGTATAATTAAAGGATGTAAGAATCGAAGAGCACAAAACTTATTTCATTATATAACCATCAACTAAAGTCAATTTCAGAATCTCAACTTCTATAATCGTTCCGACACCGCAATATTCACCACATTCCAAACTCAGAACTTCCCTGGACATACTTTACAAGTCCTACCAGGCTACCCTCAACATCTCGAGGTCCTAGTAGGTTACTCTCACAATTCTAGATCCATCAGGCTGCCCTCAAGGTCCTGCTAGGCTACCCCCAATACTTGAGGTCCTGCCAGGCTACCCCTGAGGTCCTGCTTGGTCACCTCCACAATTCTAGGTCCATCAGGCTGCCCTCAAGGTCCTGCTAGGCTACCCCCAATACTTGAGGTCCTGCCAGGCTACCCCTGAGGTCCTGCTTGGCCACCCTAGCTATACCGGGCCTTTCAGGCTACCCTCAAGGTCCTACCAGGCCACCCCCGATCACACGAGGTCCTGTCAGGCTACCCCTGAGGTCCTGCTAAGTCCACAACCTTTCATCTGTTTCCTTTTTCCTTTAACCATGACAACATCTACATAATTTCTCCAAGTCCATAACTCATCCAATGTCCTTTCTACATTCTCGGCTCAATCGACGAAGCAATTATATCATTGACAAGTAAACAAATTATAATATCACACATATACAGGATAACTGAGCCACCGTACACCCATCGCCAATGGGCTTAAGTCCAAACTAACCTCACATCAATTTCATTATGTTTCAATACCAGAGTAATTGCAAGTGGATCAATAATAACAACAGTTCATAAAGAGTCATTGAAACAATACATTATCGAATTCAAAAGACACAAGAATATTTCACATAAAGTATTCAAATTTGTCCCGGTGACTTTTGGGTTTCATTAGGATTTTGCACACAGGCTCATTTTAGTAATTTCTATTAATTGAGGAGTGAATAGTTATTTCGTAAACCATAGGTTGTTATTGTAATATAATCTAGTTAGTTAAGCCTAAGGTTAAATTTTGTAACATAGAAGTCTGAGGGTAAATTTCTAATTTTACTCGGTCAAAGTTTTATAATAGTTGAAGTTGGGTATCTTAAAGCACATTACTCGACAACGTTGATTTGCATCACTTTCCTTTTTCTTTTCTTTTTTATAAGAAAAATAGTTCCTGAATATTTACTTTGCGTGTCACCCGCAACTATACATAATTATTTATTTATATATAAAAAAAAAACTCATTCTTCACTAATACTAGAACCTACTGTTTTTTTTTTTTTTGTACGTTGTGAAATATCTACTTCCTTATGAAATCTATTCGATAAATAAAATATAAGAGTTATAGAATATATACACTAATCTACATAACAACATTTGTACTGATCATTCAATTTTATTATTATTAGTTTTTTTTTCTACGTATGTACATACCTATCTATTACTCAAGGCATTTAGATAACTAATAGAATAATCTAGAGTTCAAGAATTTCTATCAACCAATCAATTATTCAATAGTGTAATAGCAAACTGTAGGCAAAATGGGTCATGACATATTAAAATCAACTGCAACTAAATCTGGGTTTATATCCAGAAATCAAGTTCACGAACATGAGCACAGGGGTGGCGATTGCAGGGTAAGGGGTCGCGTGCGCGTCACCTACGGCTGTTTCGAAATAGTTTTTCACATTATCGTGCTTCTTTACATGGGTTCACTGAAAGCCACAATAATATCTAAAAATACACCCAATATACTTAGAGTTAAGGGGTAATGAAAAATCTACCTTGCTCGTGGAGTTCTAGCTAGGATTTAAAATAAAATGGAGGTGAGCGGCGGCGGCGACGATAGCGGCCATGGTGTAACGCGATCGATGATTGCCTCCTCCTATTTTCTTCTTCTTCTTCTTCTTTTCTTATTTCTTCTTCTCTTTCCTCCTTCTTTCTTTCCCAGATTCCCTTTCCTAACTCTATCTCTCTCTCTCGGCCAAAATAAATAAATAAATAAATAAAAAATGGGAGAGAGTTAGTTCTCTCTCTCTCTGCCGAAAATAATAGGGGGTGGGGGAGGTTATTTTGTGGAGAAATTGGAGGGAGGTGGGGAACTAATATTAAGGAGCAGTGGAGGAAAGTGGGAGTTATTGTTTTTCTCTCTCTCCTCTCTCCCAGCCGAATAAATGGAAAATGGGGGAGGGATTGGTTGTTGTAGGGGACATGGGATAAGTATGTGTTTTGTTTGGATAGGATTTTACTTAGGGCTTTTAGGACTTAGTTAGGAAGGATAAGTGATGAATATAAATGTATGCATATCTAATAGTATAAAAATTTTCGTATACGATTTTGTATGTAATATCAATATACACATAATAATGTATTTTAGTTAATTAATCTAACTAATTATTGAATTAGTAAAAAAAAAAATAGGGCAAAAAATCCGGGTCATTACAGATACTTTGAGTTTGTTGCCTAACCACCTTAAAGGATTCCATGGATTCTTTGAATTTCGGATACCTCATCACCGTTCTTGGATTCTTGATTGGCGTTGTTCGAGTTTCAGAACTTGCTCACTTCGTTTAAGATAACAATCGAATCCTTCTCATAACCTAGAGTGACCCGATCTTTAGCTAGAATTTGGTGCGATTTTTAGAAGAATTGACTTGTGTTCTGGATTCGCTAGACTTAGTATTAAGGCGTGCGATGAAATCTGTTCACCAACGACTTTGGAAATTCGAGAGAGAATGATCGAACAGAGCAAGGTGTATTTGTTAAAGATTGCTACCCACACGAGGCCGACCAAAGGATTACGCCGACTGTCATCGTCATCCATAGTCACTCAGAAAGGAAATCGTATGTTCTATAAAGCATTACCACGTTGGAGTTTGTTTCGTTTCGGGCAGAAAATGAAGCATTCACCGCTAGAAAGATAGGTTATGTGTTGGATATGGTGTGTGTTTTTCGGATACCCAGGCGACAACCGATGAAATCCAGTTAGAAGAGGCGCTTGATCACCGCTCCTTCTAGATGGAGGTCTCGGGAAGTCAATTGGACTATCGGATTGCATTTAGAGGTAAGATCGTTATGCGTTGATAGATAATTGTATATGGAAATTTCGCAATAAAGAGGAAGCTTCAAAATTGCATACCGTTTGACATTGCCGCCGAAACTTTCAAGTATTTATGATTCGCTCTATGGGTAGAAATTAAGGAAGTACGAATCGAACCCATTGCATGTGTTAGAATGGGCTGAATTTGAGTTACAAGCCGACGTGTCCTATAGTGAGAAACCGATACGTGTCCTAATTTGCGTGGTCAAATGTTGAGAGGTGAGCCGATGCCGTTAGCACAAGTTCACATGAGAAAAAGAGGGAACGAAGTTAGAAAGATATGCTCGTGTTTGTTGTGGTTGATTGATATGAACATTTGACATGGATTTTGATGGTTATTGAATTGTTGCATGAAAAAAAAAATAGTGTTACGGTTGAGGCATATCTATATGTTGCATGTTTGGTTGGACTTGGTTCAGTAAATTTCGAGGACGAAATTTCTTTAAGGAGGGAAGAGTGTAAGGACCCGTAATTTTGGAGATTATTAAAAGGATTTATTCGATATTAAAAATGTGAAATTTATTGAGTTTATTTGATTTGGGGGTAATGTGTTAGGATTGTTATTTGAAGGAGTGTTTGTGCAATTTGCATATAAGCTAGTATATAAGGTGTGTGTGTGTGTGTGTTGTAGGAGATAATTCTCTATCTCATTCTCTCTCTACCTCCCGACCTCTCTCTTTTCTCTCGGCTCTCTCTCTATCTCGGCTCTCTCTCACTCTCTTCCTCTCTCACTCAAAAATCGACCAAAACCCATACAAACCCACCTCCATTTGACCTTCCATCGACGTTGTTGAGCTTGAATTTCGTGGGTTTCGCTCGGAGGAGAGTATTCGACGGATCTTGAAGTTTTCGGAATCTAGGGCTTGCTCAAATCGCGTGGGTTTCGATCCTTGACTTGAGGTAGGGATTTCTTGCTCTTGTTATGTGTTTATAAGTTGATTGTATGCTTAGATCGTGCCTTAGTTCGTTGTTTGTTGTTGGATCGATGCCTTTCGAAAATCTGAAAATCGTCCTGCAATTTCCAGCTAGTACATGTACCTCGGTTTGTATTGGTACATGTACTGTCGAAGAAATTTCCGTTCTATTCAGCTAGTACATGTACCAGAATGTACCTCGGTTTGTACTGGTACATGTACTAGCCGATAACTTTCAGGAAGCGTTCCTTCTTTCGTGTTTTGATTCTCAATCACTTTTAACACACTCTAAACATTGTTAAACCATCCCTAAACTTGATTACTTGGGTTCCAACGATTCGTTAATCGTTTCACTCCCTTCGATACTTGTTGAACGCAATCTTAGTGTCGTTATAAGGGGAATACGTGTCGTAAGGTTGTTTAAGAGTACGGTAGGCTATGTGGGGCTTTGAGATGAGTATAATAGGTAGATATGAGCTTGTCTAGTGATCCGAAGAGTATCGTAGAAGTTCGTGTCTTCATGATTCGTCTTGTTGATCCTTCTAGATTCCATTGGTGATCGTTCTATAAGATTCTAGTTTAAAACCTAGTGGGTGGTGTGTCGTAGAGTTATTTTGTGGGTTCGATACGTAACGACGGGCATCGTGTTACACTTAGAGGAATAAGTGATTTTAGGGTATTTATCAATGTACGATGTGACATGCTTATGAGTTGTATTCCATAGTGAATTTGGAAAACGTTATCCGCCTATATATTGAACGATGTTATGTGTGCATGATTGAATTGAGAATTTGAATGGAGGGTCCCGCAACGCAAGGTGTGGTAATGCGAGGACTCTAGAGGGCCCGCAACGCAAGGTGTGTGGTAATGCGGAAACCCAGGTGGAGAGAATTCACTGTAACGCAAGGTGTGGTAATACAGGTGAATGTCTCATTTAATGAATGGAAGTATGGTTGAATTTAGAAGTTTATGTCATTGTTTGGATTGTTTACTGGTTGAGATTGTGACCGTTAAAGAAAGAGATAAACGATTGATTTTATCGAAGTTTTTGAAAAGAAAGAAACTTGGTTTTTGGAAAAAGGATTTTATTGAAAATCCTCCGGTATTCTTGAGTGAATCAACGGTTCCGGTATTTGGGCACAAATCAACGGATTCCGGCTATTCAAAACTCGAATCAACGGAGTTTGACCATTGAAGGTCATGTATTACTCTACACTACATCTATTTGAAAATAAAGGAATTTTTTTTTTTTTTTGAAGAAGGATCAAAATGATGAATGAAGTAGATTTTGATGATGAGTGACATGGAAAATGAGAAATGAGATTTGGGTGACAATTTGGAAAATGGGAAAGATTGTGGATTAAGACGAGATGTGGTAGGTGGTTGAAGAACCTCTTATTGGTTTGTTATAATTGATGCAAGAGATGAGTGTGGAATCGTATGTGATGTTGTAAAACGGTTGTGAACTCGTGATTTGGTTTATAATGATTGATGTGGGAAACCTAATGGTTCGAGTTAGACGTGTGAGTTGATGAGTATTGCACATAGGATTTCTCGAGTCTTTTGGTCATAGCATGTTGTTCTTTGATAGTCATACGTACCTTGGGCATATCTGTCCATACTCGTTCTCTCTAAGGCATACTCAACATATTTTCTTATAACTTGTGCATAGATTTCTCTGCTGGGCTAGTGTAGCTCAACAAAATCCTTCTTTTCAGGTTCTAAGCGCTGGACAATAGATTTCATGCCATGATGTGCTTGGACACGAAGATTTTGGAAGCCAACTTGACTTAGTTACTCACTCATCTTTTATTAGACTTGCTTTTGATTAAAGATGGTCTTATAACTAATTCACATTTGAATTATCTTTTGACTCAAGTTGAAATGTTCTAAGTACTTTGCATTTGTATTTGACTCAATTTGGGCCATGGAGCCAAGGATGTATTTCTTTAAACTTGGGGACTTGATTTGTAATTAAACAGGAGGGAAAGCTCATTTTGGTCGTTATTAGCCGTATGTGAGGATTAGTTATCGAAATGATCTATTTATTTATGTTAAAAATCGAGGGCGTGACACCGGGCATAACCATGGGATTCGGTTTTGCGTCGAATGGATTTTCGGGTTTTCCAGTACGATTTGGACATCTCTCATGTCTGTGTTTGTCTGCTACTGTACAAATGGCACCTACGTTCCACGTTGTTTTCCTTCTTTGACGCGTATGAGGTACCGTTCCTTTCTCTCTCAACCAATGTGTGGTGGTTCTCCCTCGTTCACGTTTCGTGGGCCTCATCCCAATTACTAGTATCTCCCACTGAAAACAGTGATGGATTTGATGTGGTTCTCGTCGTTGTATTATTATAGTACTGAGAAGTGTAATCAGGTATAAGGGTTGGCGTCCCAGTTTAAATTTTCTTGATCGGTGTCGCTTGTGCTTTCTCAATTGTGATGTATTGTAAGGGGAGGCTCAGAACAAGAAGATAATCAGCAAAAGGGATCATCACGCCGGAAACTCCAGGCGATTCAACTCCTCCAACTCTTTTAGTGGGTTTCTTCAATTCTATTGTTTTTTGTTCCTGTTTTTCCCCATTCTAGGCAATTCATGTCTTATTTTTATTTTTTTTAATTCTAAGTTGGATTCATGTAGTGACCGAAGTTTAGTAGTAAAATCTTCTTTGCTTAACAAGAAGAATAAAAAGAAAAAATTTAAGTTCTGTGCTTTCTTGAATTGTCTGTTTCTCTTTCTTTGGTCTTGTATCGAATTGATATTATTATAGAGTCCTTTTTTTCTTTGGTCTTGTATCGAATTGATATTATTATAGAGTCCTTTTGAGAACCATATGATTAAATCACTCTCTTCTTAGATATACTCTAGTGTAAGCTTAATTGGGTAAAAAGAGTTGAGTTTTGTTTACCCTCCACTTAAGAGGGTGAACATTACCCTTCTTCCTATTGGTTGAGATGATGTGGATCTCACCACAAAGTGATGTCATGCTTACCAAAAAAGTGTATTGCATTGTAAGCATGACATCACTTTGTGGTGGGATCCACCCCATTCCAACCAATAGGAAGGAGGGTAATGTTCACCCTCTTTTAAGGAGGGTGAACAAAATTGCACTCGTGTAAAAATTGTTACTGTATTATCTTCTCAGCAAAATCAATCATTTTTCGTTGCTAACAATTCCTTTGGGGCCAGTTTGCTTTGGCTTTAATTGGGAGCCCAAGATTAGTCGAGGTGCTCGAAAACTGACCTGTACACCTGAGTTATAAAAAAAATTCAGTCAGTTAAGAACTTAAGGCTTGTTCGCAATAGAAGTAAAAGGTAGCCATATTTGGTTGGAGTAGCATTTGGGATAACTGTTAAGGATAGTGAATGATGTGAATCGACACTTGATCCAACTTGGAAAACATGGAATAATTGCTGATGTTTGAAGTTGGTAAAAGGGTGTTAAACGAGGTTGAAGGAAGGTATTATTCACCTGTCGTTAATTCTACCCTGATGTTGCTAGCTCACCTTTAGTGCCTTATCTTAGAAAAATTTAGTTTAGTTTGCACATATTCATATGAAGGTCCTGAAATTCCAGACCTGAGATGAAGCTTGTGATGCCTTCTGACGGTCCGAGTATATGAATGGTTATTATAGCATTCCTAGCTATTGTCCCTTTTTTTTTTTTTAACCGAATAGCTATTGTCTGTCTCTCTGTCTTTTTTGTCTATGTTTTTTAATCTGCATCGATAACCATCGTGCAGAGTTTTATGTGTTTTAGCTTAGCAATTTGTGAATTCTGTTCTTCTTTTACCCCCTCGGCCTCGAGTTTATCTGCTCAATTCTTAAAATACCATTGTTTGTTCTTGATGGTGGAATCTAATCTATTGTTCTCGATTCCAGTAATGATTGTTCAGGTAGCTGTTGCACTAACAGTGGGCCTTCTGGGTTGGGCATATCTGGCGATAAAGCCGCCCCCTCTTAAAATCTGTGGATCGCCAGGTGGTCCTCCTGTTACATCACCAGGAATACAGCCTAGTGATGGGAGGCATTTGGCTTACAAAGAGAAAGGTGTTCCCAAGGAAGAGGCTCAGTACAAGATTATTGCTGTACATGGCTATGATAGCTCCAAGGACTTGGATTTACCTGTTTCTCAGGTATGAGATTTTGGTCTTGATTTTCTACATGCACTTTTATTTTTTCTACAAAAAAGATAATAATGGAGTCGCTGTGTTTACAACTGTGCACTTCTCATTGCGGAGCCAATGATTTGATTGTTGAATTTGTAATACTCAAGTCAGCATAAATTTTTTCCTGCTGAGTTATTTACTTTTGGTTTGTTGTAGCTTCAATTTCAAGTACTACCATACTTTTGAACAAGCAACCTAGTATAGAGACCTCCTGCTGAAATAGAATGGAAACACTACTGGTTTTTTTCACTATTATTGTATTTTATGAATGCATGATGTTAAAAGTTCGACCATGTTGGGTAGGTCCTCCTGAAACAACATTATTTTCTATGATGATGCCAAGATGACAGTGAGGGAATCTTGTAAAGTTCATCAAATAGGTAGCATTTAAGATTTATGTCTGATATGTATGTCTCCATCTATGTTATATGAACTCTTCTGGATTCTCGGATAAGGATCTGGCATCTGTATCCAATATATTTAGTTGGAACATTCACCCACTGAATGTTTTTTTCAATTCTAATCCACCGGGAGCTATTCATGGAACCCCTGTATGGTGCGAAATGAAATTAGACACCTTGTAACATAGATGATAGAGCTCCATCATTATTCATGGGCAAGAATGCTTTGCATGACACTGACAGAGCATAACACAAATGCAAACACCCGAGTTGTTGAAGTATGCCACACGGCAACATGCAAGATGCTTATGCGATGTAAACGTGATTCAATGGAATTCTAAGTATGATTGAAAGAAAATGGAATATTGAGTTTAAAACAATATGATGCGAGTTTAATAAAATTAATTTCAAGATTGGAATTGTCTGCCCCTCTCCTCCATCCTTGGGAGAAGATGTACCAGATAGTGTGTTCTCATTATCAAGTCCTCGATAGTTGCAACGGCCATTGCTTAGTTCAACAACATATGCTCTGTTATCATGTGATGATGCGTATTAGAATAAAAGGTGACTGTTTGTCCAAAAGATGACACTGTTTGTGCATTTAATGCCAAATGTTACCTAATCTATCATTCCCTGAAACTCATTAATGGTACTGACTGGGCATGCGTTTGTTTTTGTTTAGGTAGGACCAGACTTGGAAATGGCTTTTGAATACAACTGCTTATGTTTTTTCAGGAACTTATAGAGGAGCTACGAATATATTTCCTTTTTTTCGACCGAGCAGGCTATGGGGAAAGTGATCCATATCCAGAACGGTCTGTCAAGAGTGAAGCGCTTGATATTCAAGAACTAGCTGACAAGTTACATATTGGATCTAAATTCTATGTGATTGGAATCTCCTTGGGAGCATTGTCTGTTTAGAGTTGCCTGAAATACATTCCACACAGGCAATAAGAATTCAAGATCTTTTTCCCTGCCTCTAATGTGTTGAATGCTTTGTGTGCATTTTATCCCATTTGTATTATTTTTCAGGTTGGCGGGAGCTTCCTTAGTAGTTCCATCTGTCAACTACTGGTGGCGTGGTATTCCTGCCAATATATTAAGAGAAGCCCTCAATACGCTGCTTGGGCAAGACCAGTGGACATTCCGGATCGCACATTATGCCCCTTGGCTGTTTAACTGGTGGATGACTCAAAAATGGTTCCCTTCTCTAAGTATGATTGCAGGGAACATGGCTGTTTTCTGCGATCCAGATTTAGAAATCTTGAAAGAGTTATCAAAGAAACCCAATGTTGGTCAGGTAATTCTCACTCATAGATGTTGATCCTAGTTAAATCATCCGGGTGAAGTGCTTTGACTAGTGAATCTTTGACGAGGCCTTATGTTATGGGGAGACTTAGCAAAAAATTCCTCATATTTACACTTTTTGAGCTCGAGGACAAGCACCTTTTGCAATCAAATATAAGAACAAATATACCTATGAAAGTGCCTAAAACTCTATATTACCCTATGTAAGTGTCTAAAACCCTAGGGTATCCTTTGAAAGTGCCTAAACCACTAAAATCTTATAATAGGAAAGTACACCCTAAAACCCTATAAAAGTGCTTAAACATGTTTTGGCCTTATGGCTAAAAAACTCAAAAAGTTGAAGGACCTCTACTGAAAACTATTTTATTGGCGACGTTCCCCCAAATGAAACCGTCCTTATGGCTAATTTTCCCATATGTTATCCTAAATGAAGTTTGAGCTCAGGCTGTTACATTCGAATGCCGCAAGGATGACACGTAAATTATTTGGCTAAAGAACAATTTCGTTAAAGAACCTCTGACATTTCTCTCAATGAGAACTACAAAATGGAAGAAATCGAGTTTGTCCAAAAATATGTAGCGAGAGAACCTTCATCTTCAAGTAGTAGATGGAAAATCTGATATGTTTATAAACCCATAAAGCTTCTACATATCGTAAATCGTGCCATAAATATTTGTTACTCTCCCATACAGGTGCCACGTAAAAGCACTTGCATATTGCATACGAGGCAACAAACGTGTTCATTTTTTCTTGTAGAAACGGAAAGGGTTTTCAGCTAATGATGCTTAGTAATTTTTCTATTTTCAGGAAAAGATTCGACAACAGGGCATGTATGAATCTCTCTTTCGAGACATTGTGGTTGCATATGGAAACTGGGAATTTGGTCCCTTGGATTTGACTAATCCTTTCCCTGAAAATGAGGGTTCAGTCCACATTTGACAAGGATACGATGACAAGATTATTCCGCGTCAGTTAAATCGTTATATTTCAGAAAAGCTTCCCTGGATCCGCTATCACGAGGTTCGTGATGCTGGGCATTTGATGATCTTCAATCCCAAAATATGTGAAATCATTTTTAGGGAATTTTTGCTTGGATAAGATCCAGAGACTGAATCGAGCGTTATCGGGTAGTGAGTTTCTAAATATAACTTGTTTTATACCCCCCACGAGATCACTTTTTCGCTTACTTTTTCCATATTTGACAGTTTCAATGAGTGTATCAGTTGATATTATTTCGCTTGGGCATATCATAATAATGAAGTTCTATTCTCTGAGATCAGTGTGGCACACCTCAGTCACACCCCTCTCACATACAGGTGGGATCCGTTTTAGTGGAACCCACATGTATGTGAGAGGGGTGTGGCTGAGGTGTGCCACACCGATGTGCCTCTAGCATTTCTGGTCGATAAAATAGCTAGTTTTGCTTGGTCCACCAAGTATGTGCACCTTTTCGGTTGTAGTTTAAGTAAAGTATCTTGCTGGGTCTAAGTCGAACGAAATAACACGAGGGACTTCCTATTGTATCCCAGGACAAGTTATTGGCAATAAGTAGGAACCCGAAACAAATGAATGTGAAATCAAATTGGGGAAATTTGATGGGAAGATTAAACAGATGGTTTTACGGGATAATGGACGAGATTATACAGAATATGAGATTAGTCATCGCCTCTTACTGTGTTCAGTTGGAGACTTTTATTGCAGCGAGATGAAGAATTGGATGAGGAGGAGGAATTTCTTTAACTGTGAGAATGATAGACGAGGTTACATATTCCATGAAATTGGTCGGAATGTTTCCGACGACAAAAAAAGAAAAAGAAAAAGAAAAAAAAAAAAGAAAAGGGAATTTGGTCGTACTGTGTTTAGTTAAAATAAGCTTAAGGAAGGTTTAAAGGAGGAGTATTTATAAATTACCTGTGAATGAGAAGGAAAAATGGACAGGGAATCGCCGAGCAAAAAAAAAAAAAATGGACAGGGAATTAGCTAATACTTTTTTTTTTTTGACAACAAAAAGAACTTCATAAATATAGAAAAGTCATTACAAGATTAGTCAGATAATAAATACAAGCCCAGAGTCAAAATGAAACATAAACAAGCGTAAAGAACGACAACTCCCAAAGCAAAAAGATCCACTTGAAAAGCTTATCCGGTGTCAAAGGGATAAGAAGTATTAACTTCAGAGTGAATCCCGGAAGCTGCCGCAAACTTTGCCAAAAGGAGGGCTTGACGAACTCTGATGCGCTCGCATAAGGTGATATTGCGGGTGTGAAGTTCTTGAGCTAGAAAGCAAAAGTCAAAAAACAATGGGGCTGCAACTGTCAAGAACTCCTTAAAGCTTCTCAACTGCTGGAAAAGATAAGAATCATTAGTGTGAATGTTTAAATGCAGCAAACGGTTATCAAGGGCCCAACGCACTGCCGATATGAGAGATATGATAGAAGCACAATCCTTGTGAGAATTGGAGCTCTTGAAAGAGGAGCCCACAATCCGAGAGTTAACGAGAAAGGTAAGGCCCACACCCATTTTCTTGAGCTGCAAGTTAACAGAAGAGGCACAAAATATATCCAAGACAGAAATATGTTGAGAGCACAGGCATGGATTTGCATGAAAAGTAAAGGTTGCATGACTATCTGGGCAAATGGAGTCCTGATGGTTGGGTGTTGGAATTAGCTAATACTTGCATTACCTAATCGCAGAATGAGAGACTAACTTATAAGGTAGTGAAGGTCCATCATATCGCACCACAAACAATGTATAGGGCTTTGTCCTGGCTTTAATTGCACCTCCCACAAGTAGACGAAGAGATTTTTTCCCACGAATTAGTCGAGATGCCTGTAAGCTAACCCGGACATCCAGTGTTATCAGAAAAGAGAACATGGGTGTACAAGAAGTTTTTTAATTGCGGTACCGGGAAACATGATAGTATGGGTAATATGGTAATATATCGGACGATATGGGTGATATGGTCATATATCGGCCAATACTGGACCATATCAGGCAGATACATAAGTAAAAAGGGGTATCGGAGGTCCGAAATTCGGTTATGTAACAGCTGATACGGTATGTAACGGTCAAATGTGCCCTTCAGTACATTTTAGTGGGGTCTTTCTGCTAAATAAGCCATTTGATTTATTTTATTGTCCTTATTCAAAAAAAATTAGCATTTGTTAGTTTTTGGTCAATTTTTTGAGAATTCTTGCTTTATCATGACGAAAGAAATCTAAAAGGTAAAAAATTACGATCAAAATTTAATTTTTTTTAATAAAGACGAAAATATATTAAAAAAAAGATTTGATCTTGATTTTTTATTTTTTAGATTTTCCTTAAAAATTGACCAAAAACTAATAAATATAAATTTTTTTTTTATAAAAAAAAAGTCACTTTAATTTAGCCGAACGAGTCTGAATGATGTTTACTAGTACTTTTGAGAAAAATCTGAGAGGGACCTGGAGGCTTGGAGCTAATAGTCCGAGAGTTCTAGCAAACAACCCTGCACCAAAGAAGGTGGGTTAGGACTGGGGAGCACAAGTGCCTTAATTGACTGGCGGTTCCGTCCAACCCAATTTTTGGTGAGGGTGCGATTTTGACTCGTAGATACTGAATGCTTTCTAATGGAATGCCTCAGTCCAACTACTTCCAAGATAAGTTCATACAGTATTACTGTATTGATCCCTTAACTGGTCTTCGTATCACCATCTACATATAGCCATATATACCATGTTTTTTTTAATAACTCAAGTGTCAGGATAAATTTATGCGCATATGTATTAATCTCACTTACGGGTTCCAATCACGGTCAGAGCAAAGCTTTACTCCGTATAGACCGGCTTCAAAAGAGTTGATAGCCACTGAGAAGCTTGGAAAAAAAGGAAACAAGCCCCTTGGGTTTTTAGGCCACCCAACTATATTAATGTGAGCCTGTGGTAATGGTTGGGCAATGCTAGGGTCCCCAAAATGTTTTTCCGAAAATATCCCCAAAAGTAAAATTTGATTGAGATTCACTTTGATGTGTAGTGTTGATTTCTCTCCTGGGAACGTTTGCGGATAAATTTTCAGTTAAATAGTCA
The DNA here is from genome assembly GCA_025413875.1 of Rhododendron molle. Classification (NCBI taxonomy): domain Eukaryota; kingdom Viridiplantae; phylum Streptophyta; class Magnoliopsida; order Ericales; family Ericaceae; genus Rhododendron; species Rhododendron molle. Next base: position 15,879,819 of record CM046400.1, read on the forward strand.
AGAGGAGAGAGAGTGTAACTTGAAGAATCAGAAAGTTCAAGTCCCTCTTCTCTTTTAGAGGGTATCAGGAATCCCCTTACCCTGTACTGTTTAGTCTGTTTTCTACATTTTTCTATCTTGTCTCCGAATTTATTTTCTTGATTTCTTGATTTTTTTAATACGGTATGGAATTAATGTCATATTGATGCCTTGCCGTTTCAGGGATGTTCAGAGAGGCAGCGGCGGTGTTGGGGGTTGGTGTCTTATTATGGGCATTCCAGGCCATCAGGCCTCCCCCTCCCAAAATATGTGGTTCAAAGGGTGGCCCTAAAGTGACTTCGTCCAGGATCAAGCTCAGTGATGGAAGGCATTTGGCTTACAATGTGAGAGGTGTTCCAAAGGAAAATGCCAAGTACAAAGTAATTGTTGTTCATGGCTTTGATAGCTCCAAGCATATTTACTTGCCACTTTCTCAAGTATGTAACTCCATTATCATCTCCACTTTTCTTGCTTGTGTGATTCGGTTCAGAAAAAGATACGGCTTGCCTTTTTTTTTTTTTTTGAACGGCAAAAAAATTTCATGAATCCTTGAAATTGTTACAAAAACCAATAAGAACAAGGAGAACGGCATCATATTCCTAGCAAAGTTATAAGAACAATTCTATGCCCAGTCCGAGACCCAATCCCTCGATTGGCAAGACACCAACCCAGGAAACCCAAAGGGACAAGCCCACACCAAAGAGGACGAAACCGAAAAACACCTAATGGGACAAGTCCAACCAAAAGTGGTCGCTTGCCTTCGATGCACTAGGTTGTAGAGTGGTGGTCAAATGTCGATATCGAAGTTTGTTCACAGAAATACGGAATGTCTAGAATTATTTTCTCAAAAGATAGGGCATGCCTTCGATGCAATATGTGATAGCTGTTTATGTGTAGTAGTAGTGAACATGTGTAGAGCATAAGGAGCATGACAAGTTGTTCACCTTTGCTGCAGGAACTGATAGATGAGCTAGGCATATTCATTGTTACCTATGACAGAGCTGGGTATGGAGACAGTGATCCGAACCCGAAGCGCTCGGTGAAGAGTGAAGCATTCGATGTTGAAGAACTAGCTGACCAGATACAGTTGGGTCAGAAATTTTATGTGCTTGGTGTCTCCATTGGAACACACACCACTTGGGCTTGCCTCAAATTCATACCACACAGGCATGTTACTAAACTCAACTCTCCTTTTTTTTATTATTATTATTTTCCTGGGAGAAAAAAAATGCTCACGGTCCCTAGTGTATGAATTTTGCATCACTTTTTGGTTCCCAAAGTCTTATTTTTTTTCATCTTGTCCGTAAAACTTCCTATTTAAGTCTGGTCTATGTTCAAATGAACATCAAGATGAGTAGTAAAATGAGTATGGATTTCAAAGCATGCTTGTCACGGGCATTTGAAACTTCCATCACTGAAGCGACCCAGGACGTGTATTTTTTCCCTGATAAGTGAGGGTGCTCAGACCAGCTTGCGTGCATCTCGTGTTCTTCGATTGTTCATTGCTTAAGCTATTCGATCATTTCTTATCCTTATATCAACCAGAAAAATGCTTCCACCAAAACCGAAACTCAAGCTCTTGCTTTCAAACCATTGTTCGCAGGCTAGCCGGTGCGGCTCTAATTGTTCCGGCCATCAATTTCTGGTGGCCATCATTTCCTTCTGAATTGTGCGAGTCCGAGTACAAGAAGCAGCCTAAGAAAGACCAGTGGAAACTCCGGATCGCTCACTATGTCCCTGGCCTGCTTTATTGGTGGATGACACAGAAATGGTTTTCCTCCTGTTCAATCATGGCTAGGGACCCCATAATTTTCAACAAAAGAGACTTTGAAATCCTGAAGAAAATGCTACAATTTCCTAACCCCAACGAGGTACAACAGTTAGTTTTTCTGTCTCTTTCTATTCGTTTTGGTATTCATGCAACAAAACAGTCATTACTAGATAAATGTGAAGACTTAAAATGAAACTGTGATGGCCATTTTAGGATTAAGCCGCTAAAGCAGCGACTCAAGTCATGTTGCGATCCAGTGTTGCAATTTTTCCCTCTCTGACATAGATGTCTTCTGAGAACATATTAAACGATATTCAATCAACATAAATGGGCCGATAATCAAAGTGAGCCCGAAACTTTCCAATTAGCCAAAACCAAGCGGGGGCAGTTCTAGCATTATGCTAGAGGGTTCAAATGACTCTCATATTATCCTAGAGGGTTCAAATGAACTCCCTCAATTGGTACTGGCCACAATACTTCAATCACTGAAAGTCCACTTAAATTTAGGAGTACATAGATATTTGCTAAAACTATTTTGTTTGGTTTTGATTTTTGAGAATTTTTTTTGATGTAATGAGTGCAGATAGATAGATAGAGAAACTTATTGAGAACCATGCAGAGAGTAAATTTTTTTTTTTCTCAAAACTTGTAAAAGAACAGAGTGAGCTTTCAAATGAAAGGCAAAAGACGAGGCTACACTTATCATTTAGCCTTGTACCATCTTAATTCTATGTAGTCTTTTCGTTAAGAAAGGAGAAAGAAAGACGAATACTGAATGAAGGAATGTTTATTGGGCAACTTACATTGAGAAGAATTTGTATAATAGCTTTGATAATACAATTGTTGTGCAGCTATTTCAACAGTACTTAAATTGGTACTGGCCACAATACTTCAATAACTGAAAGTCCACTTAAATTTAGGAGTACGTAGATCTTTGCTAAAAAAACAAAGCCTCGTGCCATCTTAATTCTATTTAATTAGTCTTTTCATTAAAATGAAAGGGGAAAGACGAATATATACTGGATGAAGGAATGTTTATCTGGCAACTTACATTGAGAAGAATTTGAATAATAGCTTTGATAATACAACTGTTGTGCAGCTATTTCAACAGATGAAAACTCTTTTGAAATTCGCCTGTATGTTTTCGTCACTGCTGACTTATAATTCTTGGCCGCCCTTGGAAACAAGAATAGATTTCTCTATTGATTCGTTGGAATGTCTGCTTTGGAAAAGGTCTCCTTGCAATAAAAAAAAAAAAACAAAAAAACAAGAAGATAAGAGGACTAGCTAACACCCACGAGCATGGACTTGGTAGAGGTTCAAGAGAATTGGAAAAGGCCTACACCGGGTATTTCTTATGCCCAAGAATCTCCATATTGAAAAAAGGCCTCCAAACTTGAATTTCCTCCTGCCTGCTAATTTAAGAAGATCCGTTCTAGAAATGGCCTCGACTAATTTGGATTAAGTTCTACAAGTTTAGCCTGTATCTGTGTGTTTTTTCCATCTTTGTAGCGTTGTCTTTACTTCAAATTTCGAAGTTATTTTCCGAAATGAGTAGGGACGGGTCTAAACGAGCTGAGTAGAGTCGATATTTAGAGTGCTTGTACTGCCTAATCACAAGGCTACGACCGTTAAGTCTTAGAAAAACAAACAGAAGAAACTAATGACAGTTTGTGATAATTTGCAATGGCAGCACAAGATTCGACAGCAGGGTGAGTACGAGTCCCTATTCAAAGACTTGATGGTGGGTTTCGGAAGCTGGGAGTTCGATCCGATGGAACTGGAAAATCCATTTCCACACAATGAGGGTGCTGTGCAATTGTGGCAAGGCCATGAAGACAAGCTCGTGCCTGTTGAACTTCAACGATTCGTCGTGAAGAAGCTGCCTTGGATCAACTACCACGAAGTCCCTGATGGTGGTCACATGATCATTCACGACAATGGCTTGTGTGAATCTATTTTCAAGGCACTTTTGCTCAAACAAAAACCCACTGTTATGTAGTTGGTCATTGTTAAGATCAATATGTGGGGCTTCCAAGTTAGAATGTTCTGCTATTATGGTCATTGATAAGTGGTTTGGTTTTGCGGGACTATTGGAATCTTGACGTTGTTTGTTGTTGTGGTTTTTTGCTTCATGAAGTTGGTGGTGTTGAACATAAACAAGTGGAAAAAAAAAAAAAAGAACTATGTTATTCACATTTACAAAGTGAGAATAGATCATCCACATAATTTTTGCGGGGTTCATTTCGGGTTTTGCAAAGATGATCCACAGAATAGGTGATTCGGATCATCTTTGCGGGACCCGAAATGGGCCAGCAAAAAATTAAAATGCAAATTCCAAAATTAAGCTCCCAAATCCCCCATAATTAATGGATTAATGGAGAGATATGGACCGGCCGGCCTTCCGTCCGGATTAATCGGGCTGACTCAACAAATTGGTTTGTTTGGTCAAAGAAAAAAACAAATTGGTTTGACGTCAAACTTCAAATCAAGTGCAGTTTACAATTTGATCAAAACAAGAAAACCACTTTCACCAATCACACTCCACATTTTGCTTTGTGAGGGATCAATCCCAATTTTTTTCAGAGAACTTCATTGAAATAGAAAATTACACTCAAAAGAGCAATGCTTTTTGCAATTTACTTTCTTACAAATTGCACTCTAAAAGATGGGCACGGCTATTTGCAGTTACATATTTTCTCCCATAGCCCATTATATTTCGGTAAGTAGTTGTTGAAAATCATAAATAACATTTCGGTAAATAGCTGTTGAAAACAAAATTATATTTCGGTAACTGCATGTCGAAAATATGTTCAACCTTCGGTATACAACTGCTAATACATACATTTTGGTAAATAGCTATTGAAAAAAAGATTATATTTCGGTAATTGGGTGCTGAAAATGTATCTCAATTTCGGTAACTAACTGTCGAGTATAGTTGGAAATTTTAAGCGGGCTATGGGAGAAAATACGTAGCTGCGAATAGCCGCACCCTAAAAGTTTGTCCTTCAGTTCTAAAAATTACACACAAGTACCAAATGACAAATTTTGGGATTCATTTGTACGAAAGTGGTATGAAAATATCATTTTCCCAAAAAAAATTGTTGAAAGAAGTATAAAGGGAAGTGTGAATATTGTTTTTTATTTTCAACGGAAGAAGCAAAGCAAATTCATTAATCAAGCCAAACGGCATCTACAGATGAAACTCCGAATACAGAACAAGACATACAATAAGAACAGATTTTCACCCAAATACAAAGAAACAGTGACTCAATACAAGAAAAGACTAAGAGACGAAACTAGTATCTAGCACCTGTGTAAGAGCCAAACGCTCACTTCTTCAACATGGCCGGCTAACGTGGAGCTAGTATCTAGACACCACAGTCTCGGGATGGCGGAGCTCTGAATTAAAGATAACATTAAATCTGTGGAAATTAGTCACCCGATCTGGGAAAACCAGATCAGAACCAAATCAGATCGGAACAAAACCACCAGGGGAGACCCACCTTGACAAAAACCGGACCCAACATCCGGACAGAAACCGGCCTCAACATCCGGACATAAACCGGACAAGAGTCCGGACAAAACAAAAACGAAACACAAAACCAAAACCCTAACCTGCCGAAACACTCAAAACTACCACCGCACCAACCACAAGAATCATACAGCCCCTGCTGCCGCCATGCCTAGTCCCAACACACCATATCCACTCATAGCATCGCCACCAACAACCCAGCAAAATCGCACCATCTACCACCCGAAACGGCCAAAGAGCCGCTAGGTAAGAGACCGACTACCTCCAACAACGTAGAACAACGGTCCACAACGGGATTCAGAAGCCGGCAGAACGGGATACACCCAGCAAAGTATCATACCGGGGGGGTGGTGTTGGAAACGAGGAAGGAGGAGGGAAGGGGAAGAGGGAGGGGGGGAACAACAACCCATGGAGGAGAGGAGTGCCGGCAAGTTAAGGTGAGAAGAAAAAGGAAGAGAGAGAGAGAGAGAGAGAGAGAGAGAGAGAGAGAGAGGCACCTGGGGGAGGAGGAGGCGCCTCCCCCAAGCAAACAACGACGGCTAGGGTTTCTCGGGTAAAAGTTTAGAGAGAGAAAAAGAGAGAAGGAATAGTAAAAAATTTGGAACACAACCTCGGAAGTGTGAATATGGAACAGTGTAATTTGCATGTTATTTTAAAGAGCTGTATTAACAAGATCACCGTGCAATCTTCGACCCAATTAATGTTCATTCGTTGGTCATTTATGATTATGAAAAACTGAAAATAGAATTCTCACATAGAATGTTCAAGAAAAATGATATCTCACCTATTCAGTGTCCACATTTTTTAGACTTGAAATGTCATCTTTTAAAAATTGAAAAATGCCAAATATTTTTTGTTTTGTTTTATTTGAGGTCATGGCCAGTGAGCAGAGGCTTAGAGTCAAGAGGTTACAAAAATGACAAGGTAGGAGAAAATGGAATAACCACTCAAGCCTTAAGGAATTGAGGGCAAGTCTCCCAGACCCCAACATTCAATACAAATAAAGAGTTTGACACCCTAGCTAATTTGGGGGGCCAAACATTAAGGGCTCTGTTTGGTAAACTTTCCAGTTTTTTGTTTAGTTATTAAAAAAATAAAAACAAAAAACATGTTTGGTGATCATCATAGTTTTTGTTTATTTATTTTTGAAGCTGCCAAAAGTGTTTTCAAAGCAAATGAAAACGCACTTTTTGTGTTTCTAGAATTTCCGTAAACCAGTGGAATTGATTATGTATTTTGTAAACAAAAATATTAACACGAACATGTTTATGGTGCTTGTTTCAAAAAATATCGGAAACAAAAATACCATCAAAAAACTGGAAATATATTTTTTTTTCCAAACAGAGCCTAATTTAAAAGTGATTGGTCAGTTGATTACCATCAGGTAGTTTATTTGCATTAGGTAACAAATAAATTATTTATTCAACACTCTAAATTTTTTAAGAAAAAACCCAAGCACGGCAACTGGCAACTGATCAAATCTAAAAGCATCCACGTTTAACTCTTGAAAATTTATTGTGTTATATTACAAAAACTATTAAAAGTGGGCTCACAACTTATACGTTAGAGAGTTTTAAGGTATGGAATGAAAAAGTGGTCCATTTGGTATTTTTATTCCTAAAGGTTCTCCTCTCAAAAATATTTTTTTCTTCATTTATTAGGCATGTACTTCTGTGCCTGTTTGTTGGGGTTTAAGATTTTCATTTTGTATGTATCTTTGACATTCATAACATGATAGTAGTATTTGTTTGGAAAACATCACAAAATGTCTTCAAATTTTGTCGCTTTCTTTTTTTTGGTCAAGCGGAAAATCAAATTTTGTCATTTTCAAGTAGCAAAACTCTTGGAAAGATGCTCGATCGCATGCTAACAAAGCACTCTTAATGTATCTCTAATGTTAAATTTCCAGTTCTAGTACCTGGCTGGGCCGCTGGGGGGGCATGCATGCCTCAACCTGCTCGATCCTTTCTCAGCAACACATTTGTTTTGGAAAAGAGTAACACTACGTCCACCAACAGGGGGAGTCAGTGGCCGGCCACCGACCGGGAGTGCACGGATAATCCGAGCCGTTCAAAAAATTTTAAAAAAAAAAATCCAAGTGGGCCTATGCGAGGATCAGCTCAATCTGATATGTATAGATGCTCGATCCAAGCTTCCTACTCTTGAAATCGGAAAATCTAATCTTTCCTTTTTTTCCATATTTTTCAAGAATAAGAAACTTGGATCGAGCATCTACACATATTGAATTGAGCCAATCCTCACTCGGGCCCAGTCGGGATTTTTTTAAAAATTTCTTGAACGACTTGGATCATCCATGCGGAATCAAGAATGAACCCCACACTCCGGTTGGTGGCTGACCAACGATCCTACTGTCGGTGTGTTTTCGTTTGAAATCCTAGCCTCCAACATAAGAGAAGGAAAAAGTTTTGGACATGCCTAGCCAGCCAGGGACATATAACTTTCCAGCTTTAGGGACAAACTTCACGTGGACTGTAATCGATTTGTAACAAATAGCTAGTACACTTTCTGACATCAAAAACACTTGCTTTTCAAATTTCCCGTCCACTCCACTCTCATTCAGTTATATATGTTCCTCCATGTATTTTTGGAAGTTTTTTCCTTCTTTGTTCCACTAGTAAAATAAGAGCAGCAGTGGAAGTTTTTTCCTACTTTTTTTATTAGGCTTAATTGCAAAAACACCCCTTAAACTATCACTTTTTTGCAACATGACCCCCTCATGTACAAAACCCGACAACATGACCCCCTTATCTATCAAAATCAAACAACATCACCCCCTCCCCTCATTTCCGTAAACTTTTACTAACATTTTGGATGGAAAAATGTTGAATTGGATGGGAAATGATTTCTATTCCTAAAAACCCCTTCCCATGGGCGGGAAATGAACTTTTGGGGTATTTATACTCTTCCTCCTTTTTCCTACTAGTTAACCTACCAGCCACCACCAGGTTTGTTCTCTCTCTCTCTCTCTCTCTCTCTCTCTCTCTCTCTCTCTCCCTCTCTGTCTGTCTCTCTCCCACCATCTCCACATCACGAAATCTGATGGATAATACCACCCACCGAAACCCATAACACTTTCCCACTTCTTTTTCTTCTCCTCTCTCTCTCTCTCTCTCTCTCTCTCTCTCCATAACAGATCACCTAGAACAGCAAGAACACCCAGTGAAACCCCAAACCCAGATTTCTTTAACACCCAGTTTGAAACCCCAAACCCAGATTTCTTTCTCTCTCTCTCTCTCTCTCTCTCTCCATAACCAAGAACACCATCCAAACCAAACCCAGACCAAGAACACCACCCATTGCCCAGTTTTTGGACCAAAACCCACAGCCAGAAAATTAGAAACCGCAAACCCAAAAAATTTCGGACCAAATATGTCTGCCTCATTCTGAAAACCAAACCATTGACAGTCCAAATTCACCTCATTTCATACAACATGAGCAGCTCTAGTTACACCAACATCAACTACTCACCGTACAATGGAGATGAAAAATGCAAATGTGGACGGAGGGTAGTGATGAGACCGTCATTGACTGTGAAAAATCCAGGAAGAAGGTTCCTTGGGTGTATCAACTATAAGGTAAATTTATCCAGAAAATTCTCTTCCCATTTTTTATTTGACTGTATAAAAATTTAAATGTGTCATGTTTATTTTCAGGAACGAAATGGGTGCAATTTCTTTGAGTGGGTAGATCCAGAAACCTGTCCTAGAGGATTGGAATATGCGAAGATAATGCAAGCCAAAAAGGAAGAACTCAAGAGACAAGTTGAAGAGTTGAAAATGATCAATAAGGGGTTAGAAAGAAGAAATCAAATGGTGGAAGAAGAAAATGAAGCCCTGTTCGTGAAAATAGTAGACTTGACTGAGATGAATGTCAACTTAACAGCTACTAATGAAGCTCTACGTGCACAGATTGGAACAAGGAAGGCTAAACAGATTGGAACAAGGAAGACTAAACGGATTGGAATGCGTTTTTGGAAGATTATAGTCCTGGTGGTAGTCATTGTGTTTGTGATGGGTGTGCTTGTGTCAAGTGTGAAGCACACCCCTAAGAAGAAAACTTTGTATCTTCCTAAAATATGAATGAAATGCATGGTTTTTCATACATGATTTCCATTCCATACATGTACATGAATACCAGAAGACTGAACAGAATAGTGCTAAGCCAATGCATGCAGTACGAAATACAGTAACACAGGTGCCATACTCGAAAGGGGCATACTAGAAAAATATCAACATTCATTTTTTTGGCATATTCTTATGTGAGCATCTGCGCCAGAATGTTACCTGAAGAACCTTATACATGCAAGCTTTTGGACCACCAGAGAAAGATGCAAAGACAACAGGACACGGCCTAATTTTTAGCTCCTTCAAGTTCAAAATGACAATAAAGCCTCATAAGTAACATCAATTGGAATAAAATTTCGGGAAAAAAATAAGTGAAGTTGATGATTGCTGAGTTTCAATCAATGAAAAAGGAGAAAAAAGAATAAAAGTGTTGCCTTTTGGCTTTTGCATTCAAGAAATTCGGGAGAGAGCATGGAAGCCAGTGAGCCACTTTTTTAAGGAGCAAAGCAACACTGAAAAGGCACCGCCATAAGGCCGGACAAGGCAACTTGAAAAACTAAATTGGAAAATTTTAACTCAATTTCTGTACATCACTGCAAGGCCTGCTCCCACCCAAGTAAGCTTTGCTACGACTTTCATTCAGCACAATAACTGATTAAGAGCCACTTAAGCATAGTTGGTGGACTTCCACTGAATTGGTTGCACATGAAAGTCAAGCTCGAAAGGAAATGAGTACAGACCTCGACAAGTTCATTAAGAATTCCAAATGCCAATGTTGTGGCCTTGTCAGGGAAGAATCTGCAAATACCACTGATATCAGCCTCCTCACATCAAAGGATTAAGTAAACTACCAAAACTTCTTTAAAATCAGTTAACTGTTGCTTATCTCACAGGAATATCAACTTCAAGATTGACACATACAACAAAAAAACTTCTCATGTAGACAAAACTAATTTGCAATACTTGTCCCATCAATCTAGGATTATATTAATCTCCAAGGCCTCATTCTTTGCATATGTGTATGGCATGCTTCAGCGGCACATACTTCACATCTTTCCTAACATACACAAATGACACTCACATACTGTCCTTCATTTTGTCCAATGTGCCACCATCGGACACATGCATTTTTTTTTTGTTTTTGATTCATAAATTGCACTTTCTTTCTTTCTACCATAAAGTATTTTTGTTTCTTTCCTACACTAAGCAACAATATCTGATGCACAAGTGCCATACTAGAATAGATCAATTGAAGCAAGCCAGTGCCAAAACCTGTTCAACACCAGTTCCAAACCAAGGCAGTACCAAAACCTGTTGAACACACAAAATAATTGAAGCATAAGTACACATTCAGTTAATTGAATTCACCTCTTTTCTCATAAGGCAGTCAATAAAGTACCAAAAGATTACATATTGACCACTGCCAAGCCCAAGGCAATACCAAAATAAGTCATTACAGTCAACAAAATAGAGTTCTTGACATTGTGGCATTTGGTACATCAAAAACCATTACATTAAGTCATCAAAACAAAAGGTACTAATGCCATTGGGTACCACTTAAACCATTACACATTACAAACTATTACACAATCCTAAAGTTTAGCCATAAGCCTAAGATAAAGCTAATTCAAGTGGCAGATCTCTGGGTATTTGGTGTTGAAGTTGCTCCTTGGGAGTCTAGCCTAGGAATATGAGTGTTTGGCATTGTAGCACTGCCACTTCCACTACCACTGCCGCATGATGCTGCAGATGAACTTGTTGTTTGATTCCAAAAAAAGGCATTTCCTATCCTTGTGGATCTCCTCCAACCCTACATTGACAATCCAATGTACATAAGTTGACACATATGGCATGATTTCACATCTAGTAAACTATAGATAATGGATATGAGGTTAGTGTTATACCTGTGGTATTGGTAGACCCACCCTTGGGGCAATAGATTCTGCACCTCCGAACCTTGTCATTGGGATTTTGACTTTCCCAACTATTGGCTCCTTACCCTTCCCACTCTTGGCACCTTTATTTGTTCCAAGATCCACTTCAATGTTTGGATTTCTTTCTCTAATGACAACACCAGGAAGTGGAGCAGTGGTTCCACCTCTTCTTCTACCTCCACCTCTACTACCATTCCAATTGTTTACACCTCTTCCTCTCCCAAGAACCATTTGAGTGTTTGCAGGTTTTTCTCTACCAATGAGAATACCCTGATTTGGACCTCTTCCTTTTACAACCAACCCATTCTTTGCCAACACTCCACTGGTAGGTCCTATTGCTCTACCTCTACCTCTACCTCTACCACTACCACTACCTCTACTACCATTTTTCACTCCTCCAGTACCTCTACTAGCAGTGGGGACCCCATTTCCTTTACCTCCTGTCACTCCTCTTCCTCTTCCTCTACCTCCAATCACTCTTCTTCCTCTGCCACCTTCATTCTGAATTCCTCTTCCTCTTCCTCCCACCACCATCACACCCTGTTAAGGCCATATAATGAGGACTTATAATGCAATAAAAGTGCTGTAAATCATAAATTATTAATGCAGTAATGAGAAAAGAAAAAACAGCTGACCATACTTGTTCAGCAGTGCTGTTTGTTGACTTCTGAGGGCAGGTTCTAGCATTGTGACCTGGCTGCTTGCATTGTCCACACTTTAGGGTTGTGTAATACTTCGTCACTCCACTTGAAGTAGTTTTTGGCTCATCAGGGCCTTTCCTCCTATTTTTTTTAGGTCTACCACTCTTTGCCCTAAAAGGAGGAGGGCTGATTGGATCAAAGTTTGTATGAACCCACATGGTTTGGTCCGGAATTGGTTTAATGGTGAAGCTGTATGTCCTTGCAAAAGTACTTTGATGGAAGCACTGATCAACATAATCTTCAGGATCACTTTTATCTGTTATGATTGCAGCCATTCCATGTGCACATGGTATCCCACTGATATCCCATTTCCTGCAAGTGCATGTTTTTTGTCCTATGTCCACAACATAGATCCTAGTTACACAAATGACTTCAAATATGGTGCCACCACTATACATTACCTCAGATTCCCCCATTAATTGTTGGGTTCTCTCAATTCTTCTACTAATCCTTGGACATATGTTACCATTCCACCCCATGCACAACTTAAGTCTAGTTTGCAACCTTGTCATTAGGTACCTTCTAATACTTTCCACCATAGTCAGAATTGGTTGGTCTCTTGCATCTTTGATTGCTGTATTAAAAGCTTCACTTGTGTTATTATCCATTCTATTGCACTTAGACCTTGTACTATACATGCACCTAGCCCATGTTGTTGGTTCTTCTCTCATCAACCATTCATATGCAGTTTCATCAATCTCTTTAATTTCATTCATCCTATCCTCAAACTCCTGCACTGTGTAAACTGATGCAGCCCCCCACATGAGATCTTTCCACTCTTTACCCTTGTACAGTTTATTGAAGTTTGAGTACATGTGTCTAATGCAGTACCTATGTTCTACATTAGGGTACTTTTGAGCAAATGTTTCTGTCAAACCCTAGAAAAAAAGGAAACAACTTAAGAAAGTTCATAAAAAACAACAAACATAATGTAAACAATATAAACATTTAAGAAAGTAAACAACTTAAAGAACAAATACCTTCTGCCTATCAGAGATGAAGCACCAACCCTTTTGCTCTGGATTCCCTATCATGTCGGTTAGATTTTCCATGAACCAAGTCCAGCTGTCTTTTGTTTCAGCCTCAACAACAGCAAATGCTAAAGGAAACATCTGATTGTTGGCATCTTTTGCAGTTGCATGCATCAATTGACCTCCAAATGGGCCTTTTAAGAAACATGCATCTAACCCAATTACAGGTCTGCAACCAGCTAAAAACCCCTTCACCTGTGCATCATAACCTATGAACATTCTCTGAAACACTGGACCTTCATCAGGCAAGGGTCTTTCAACATTCAGTTTAGCCACACTACTTGGATTTTGTATCCTTACCATCTCATAGTAGTCCCACAACCTCAAATACTGTTTTCTATGATCTCCTTGAATTAACTCAAGTGCCTTTCTCTTTGCTCTATAAACTTTTGTATGTGAAACATTTATCAGCCACTCCCTCCTAACTATGTTCTTCATTGACTTAACCTTAGTCTCAGGAGCATCAACCAGCTTGGTTATGTACTTTTGGGAAAGCCACGATGAGGTTGCATTATTATTTGTGTAAATCCTAGTACATTTATGCATTTCCGTTATCTTTTTAATTTGAAAGGATGCCTCATCGTACATGGGAGAGGCATGAAGCCTAAATCCACAATCACGTGCACACTTAACAGTCACTCTTGTAGACTCATTCTTTAAAAATGTGAAAGTATACCCCTCCTTTATGTGGTATTCCCTCAATAATTTCCTAAACACCCGCACATTAGGAAACTTCATCCCCTCTATTAGTTTGGGGTTCTTCATGTAACTCTCTTTAAACTCAGGAAAAATAGGTTTCCCATCATCATCATATTCCTCTCCCAAGTTGTTATCATCATTATCAGAACTAACATCTTCATCACCTTTACTCCCAAGGTTGTAGGTATTTCCTAAACCTACCAAAGGAATGGTCTCCTCTCACTACAAGAAAAATCACATATTACAACGTTCTAAAAACGCTATTAAAGGGTATATATAGCGTTCCATGCCACGCTGTATTAGCCGATGTTGTTAAAAATCTCGGACCAAAGATAGCGTTCTTGGAACGCTATGAATTTTCTAGTTTCTATAGCGTTCCTTGCACGCTATAAATTTAAAAGTTTCAATAGCATTCTTTGCACGCTATAAATTATAAAGTTTCTATAGGGTTCTTGGAACGCTATAATTTTTAAAATTTCTACAGCAAAATTGGAAAGTTTCTATAGCGTTCTTGGAACGCCATAAATTGTAAAATTTCTATAGCTTTCTTGGAATGCTATAAATTGGAAATTTTCTACAGCATTTTACGAACGCTATCTATTTGAAACTTTGTATTACCCACAATATAAATTCTATAGCGTTTTCGGCCCGTTGTCCATTGTAAATTTTCTACTACGTTTCTTTGTAGATTTTGTATTGCATTTTTGGCCTGATTCGACCTTCCATAGCATTCTATACCGGCTATGTAAAATGATTTTCCAACTGATTTTTAACAATTTTCTTTACTTTATACAATTTACAATCCAATAAACCGAATAGCATTCCACATAGCAAGCTCATACAATGCTAAAAATAAAAAAAGATGGCTCCAATGAATTCCTTGGCATATATCCACATATTGCATACAAACCAACAAAATGTCTCTGAACATCAAAGGGATTACCATTACATAGAAGAAAATCAGTATACTACATGTCCTTCCAACATTTCCATCTATTCCAAAAGTGGAGTAAAGCCTTGTCACCAAATATCAACAAAAAGACCTTCCGAAATATCTATCTATGTATCCCAAAAGTGGAGTTCAAACCTTGGCACCATAATATTAACAAAAAGGTGCGCTTCAACCAAAAAAGTCCTTCCAAAATATATATACATCCAATAAGTATCAACAAAAAGGCTTCAACCGACCAAGCGATCATGACAACCATCACGCTAGTAAGATCATATTAACAAAAAGGTGCGCTTCAACCAAAACAGTCCTTCCAAAATATGTATCCATCCAATAAGTATCAACAAAAAGGCTTCAACCAACCAAGCGATCATGACATCCAACACGCTAGTAAGATCATACCTATATCTTCAGCAAAACGTCACAACAGCACTTCTCTATCAACCCATAAACCTACATATGGTAGAAGCATACATTTCAATTTGATGGAGTCATAACAATTTCTACTAAACATTTCAATTAGAAAGAGCATCTTCTTTCAGATTAATCGAAGGTGACCTTGGTGTATCTTGTTCAATTTTTTCCATATCGTACGAAAAATTGCATAATAAAAAACCAATGTAAATGACCAATGCGACCGTGAATATATACATACCAATGTAAATGCTCTAGCTGCCTCTAAATTTAATGCTTGCCTCCATGATATTCATCAAGAAGATATTCCTTCTAAGGGGTTTTGGTTTACTTGGACTCTATGAAGCACGAATACCCTATTTTCGCCTCCGTATCACGTATCAGATACCGATACTCTCCAGATACGTATCCGATACATTTTTTTAAAGTATTCTGCTTTTAGAATTATTTTTTAGTATCTCGATACGTTTCGGACGCGCGATTGACTAGGCTTTTCGCTGGTAGGGACTTGAGTACTTTGGTGCCATGCATTGTGATATAAAAATAGGATTTCGGTGCTAAACAGTAGCCTTTCATGACTCTGTGCTCTAGCTTAAACTTACCTAAGAAATCACTTCTTCAGGTAGTGGCTGACCAAGCACAACTGAGTCTGTGTCCATGTAGTGGCAGTCCTCTCTTGAGATATAAGGGTACATTTAGATCCTAGCAGAGGCAGTGATCACAACAGCTAGTTGGACAGCAGAGTTCTTCGGTGGGTTCCAATAATCTGAGCCCATCTCGGTATCGCTATGGTAGGCAATGATGTAGTAGTTATCGCTAAGCATATCACTGAATATTAACTCACTATGCCTGATCAAATGTTTGTATCGATCTTCATCGCAGACCTCGGTAGTCATGCTTTTAGGGTTAATGCCAAATCTACTGTATAGCGAATTCATAAGGATCTTGTGCACATAGGCAAAGGCCTCATTACCAGATTTCCTTGTCTCTAACCTGCTCTCAAAGAGTGAGCTAACAAAGTCCTTGAATGGGTTTTCAATCTGATACGCTGAGTAACGTGCGAGTACTAAATGAAATTGGAAATCTATTTTGGGGCAAATAGAATGCACAAACAGAAAGGATATGAAATGACTATCAATAGGAGGACATAGTAAATGCCTGTGCTGAAAGTCATCTCCGAACACAATTCATCCTCAACTAAAAACTTGTTCCCATGTTCGTCATCTCCCATATTGAACGTCTACGCCATTTAAAATCACTTTCCAATATCAATCCATGTGAAATCAGATACTACTAACCAAATCTAACAACAAATAATTTACCAAAATTTCCAATGGGAATCGATGCTTTTAATCAAAGTCCATTCACAATGGTGTAGAACACTTATATGGTCAAAAGGGTATGTTTTCCTAGCATGGCCCCTGTATGCTAATCTCCTCCCAAACAGTTAACTAATGTTTCCTTGCTCCACTTGTGCAAGAGTCAGATTTCAAACAACATAGGCCAACACTAAACTAGCCAAAAATGGACAAACAACATTGGTCAACACTAAACTAGCCAAAAATGGACAACACTAAAAGTAGGTATGCATAAATTCTGGTAAAGCAATCTACCCTCCAACATAGAGATCATTAACACAGACAATCAGGCATACATTTATCATCCAAGAGAATACTTCGATATGGAAGAGAGAATAAAAGTATAATACCCTGGCAAAGAAGAGTCCATAATAACAAAGTCAGCAGGCCATGCGATGGTAGTTCCTACCGCATCTTCGATATAGATCATATCACTTGGAGCCCTCCACAGATACACTTCAGTTTTCTTTGCTACATCCACCCAAACTTTCATTGCATTAGGTCCAATCGGAATACAATGAGCACATGAAGTTGGATCACTTGAAGCCCAACGCCCCTCAGCAACTACGTCTCCCGTCCCCATCCAATCTAGCAACTTGCACTTGGTAATGTCACTCTGAGGATGACTTCTTACCGAGGGAGAAATAATGGGTGTAGTTGGTGTTGTTTCAGTTGTTGCCGGATTCTGAACCTAGAAAGTTCACCAACGGGAAACAAATAAAATGTCATTAATCAAACTAGTCCGAAATGACGACCAACGAAGAAAATGATAACAAAGCTCAAGGCGCCATTAATCAAACTAGTCCGAAATGACGGCAGTGGTTGTGACGACGGAAGATATCGTTTTTGTGAGGTTTCCGATCGAGGATGAGATTACAAAGCTCAAGGCGCCATTTCTTCCAAATCCATGGAAATCAGCGGTAGTCCATCCAGTTTAGAGAGAGAGAGAGAGAGAGTTAGGGTTTAAAATTGGAATTGGAATTGGAATTGCAATATCTGTACGAAATTGAAGAGAGAGAAGGGATTTCCCACCAATTTTTTTCCGCCTCGACAAATTTCCCACCGAATTGAGATTCGCGCCTTTCTTAATTGGCTGAACGCTATAATTGAGTTTAATGGAACGCTATGAAAAGTCTTTTGCTCCGCTACAGGGTAGCACACGCTATCTTAACCCGCAGATGCTTCTCTATTATAGCATTTTTTTAAAAACGCTATAAAATTAAGCTGTGAAAACTCATATTTGTTGTAGTGTGGTACGGTCTCACCCCGAACCAATGGACTATGATGTTTATTCCGATTATAACCAGGCTAGTTTCTCAACTCACGAGCCCTCACAGCTGCTCGATCAACAAATCAATACCCTACCCGCTTTTCCTTTCACAGCACCAGAGCAACCAGTTGGTGGTGAGAATTGAATAATTGATTAACTCTCCCTGATTCTTAAATACTGCACATAGTAATCCTAGAGTACTTCTCTGCTAGGATTGTTTTTTTAGTTTGAAAAACCTTGAGACCACGATGCTTTGAATGTCATTAACTCAATCCGACACTCAAATCTAGAAATTGACAAATAGTGAATGTCCTGTGTATTTCAATAGATTGCTTCTGCATATCATACAACCTTATGATATCAGCCCTAAAAATCTACAAATTGCACAATTTTGAGAACCTTGCCATGGACTTAACGTTTGAGATGCAATGAGACATTCTTTGGAAGAAAAAGTGACAACCTTGTGGAGCCAAGCAATACCAAAACCATTTCGACTAACTGTAGTACTAATTTTTTTTTACACTTACTTATAGATCGATTTACATCCAAATGCAGCAATCTTACTTCATGAATCACATAGGGAATCACAAAAAAAGAAACAAGAGTGAGTAAGAAATGAATCTTCATGTGCACAGATTCAGTTGGTAACATACAAGTTAACCTAAATCCTAAAATGGCCAACAAATGCATGTGTTTGTGCGTTATCAATATATGCATTCATACAAGCATGTCTATCTATATGAAGGCAAAAAATAGAACCTCGTTCAGAACAGGTTGGATGTGGAACTAGTTACAGTTATTCAATTCAACGATTAAGGAAAATTTTTATAAAGACAATAGCATGTGAATTAACTGATCGGTTTGACAACATAGAGATCAAAAGCCTCTGTGGGTGTATACTTGAGAAATCGAATCACTCCACAGTACATAAAAGAGTTTAACCTCTTGGCATGATAACGTCAAGAAATGTTGAAGTCCGAAACACAAAAGAGGGTGTATAAATCACAGAATGGAGATAATGGAAAAAATAATAAGCAACAGGAGATAATATGAAAGGGGGTCACCAGTTGGTGTAGGACAGTGCGGCATCCGAATTAAAATAGTTTCTACTTAAAACTCTTAATTGCTTGAGTCAATAAAACACAGTTAACCTGCTAACTGACTTATGCAGGGGAAACTAGAATGCGTCTCAACATCTGGCACAACATATGCTCTTAGAATGTGTATCAAAGCCTTAACTCTCACATACCTGAAAAGGCACTTATGTAATACAACACTTAAGCACAATATCGGTCATGGGTTGAGAACGGGGATCGAACTTCTCTTCTTTGACTACTCATGCCGTGGATGCAGGAGTGTCACCAAACAGTTGTAAGAGTATCATCACTACCTAGCATGTGCATGTGGCCATATCAACGCGACCAAAATGGACAAACTTCAAAGCTAATGAAGTATTTGATCAAACAATCCATATCAATACTTATATCAAGTGTCGTCTCATTCAACTAGTGTTTCCCACTTGTATAACCAAACTACTACATATGAAAAGTGGAAACCAACTAGGCAGCACTTTGGGCTTCTATGAACCAATACTCCTCCAAATTACAAGGAGTACGAAACTATCAAATTCAACAGCATTCAATAGCTCCATTATAAATCCAAATTCAAAGACATCAACAAACACAAGGTGAAGGTGATCAATCACCACTAAGGACAGCAGCAAGGACGAGGCATTAGCTATTTTACCAGCTTGAATTGCTTTTTCCTGTTTTGGGTTGATTAGATAACCTTATTTAGTTAACTTCTGGTCTACAACAAGAACAATTATGCAGCCCTTTGTAACAAAGCCAACAACCAATCAGTTGATTAACTTCAGACAAAAACACACTAAATATACTCCAACGGACTTCTAAAATTGCACTATTGTAGAACAACCAACCTATCCACTCTTGGGCACTATGTCGAGATAATGTAGGCAAGTAAGTCATGTACAAAAACTCAAATACTCAGCCAATCCTAGCAAAAATCAAATCAAACCTGTTGAGCACTCTCTGAACTGGCTCTTTACTTCTACCAATGCAGTATGTATTCTTCTCTGACTGTAGAATCAGGAAATAGAAGAACGACGAAGGTCAGGATATTAATAAGGAAACATAGGTTAATCCATGCACTGACAATAATACACCAATATTTATGCATCGACATCAATAAGCATATTATATTAACTCAGATAATTTAAAGACACTAGAAACCAGACATTAAAACACAACTAGTGGACCACTTCAAAGCTTTTCTTTATAGTTGTTTCACAAAAAGTAGGGTTGGAGCTCACATAATTTAAAATAAATTATGCTCTGTTCTCTGCAACCTACGTATATAAAAATGGAGATTTAAACAAGGTAAACATTTAGAGCACATCGATTTAAAAAAACCCCCTAATTTCTAATATACAATGCAGAATCACAAACCCCCAAAAATCCAACCCTAAAATTGCTTAACCGTACATATATGCCTGTTAAATGTTTAAGATAATCGCTGTCGAAGTGGCTGGGTTTGTGCATGTTTGAAAACCCCAAAATCCAACCCTACAACTGGGTTTGTGGCTGGGTTTGTACATTATCGAAAGCTTATCACTCTAATTTCGAAGTGGCTGAGCTAATTCAATGGAATCTGATGGTTATTTGATGGCAGATCGATGGTGTGTGTGTGCGTGCACGCACGCGCGAGAGAGAGAGAGAGAGGAACAAACCCATTTAGATCAGATTGTTGGAAAAATAGAGGAGAAGGACCAAACCTTAGCAAAACGTGATGCCCCTTCACGGTGTAGATTTTCCGGTAACAGCAACGTGGATGTGGAAAGGGAGGAGATGGTAGTGCAGGTTGCAACGACGAAGGGTTTTTGCAAGGAGACGTTACTAAGCTCCAGGCACCACACTGCAAACGGGAATCGGATCGTCCATCTAGTTTAGAGAGAGAGAGAGAGAGAGAGAGTATGTTAGGGTTTAAAATGGGACTGGAAATAGATTTGTACGAAATTGGAGAGAGAGTAGAATTTCCCATCGAGTATTTTCGCGGCTAAAACTTTCCCACCCAATTGAGACTCGCGCCTTTTGCTTAAATGGGGTGAACGCTGTAATTGGATTTAAGGAACGCTGTGGAAAATTTTCTGCTCCTCTACAGTGCACGGCACGCTATCTTAACATGAAAATGCAACTCTATCATAGCATTTTTAAAAGAATGCTATAAAATTAAGCTATTGAACCTCATGTTTGTTGTACTGTCTTGTTCTTCATCAGAAGACTCCTCTATCCCACTAAAAGATCCACAGGAACTTTCACTATCATCATTGGGCTGCCACTCACAGTCAGAATCACTATCCTCGTCCATTTCTTCTACATCCACACCTTCTTGAACTATATGTTCAACTTCCTCTTCATCACAGCCTTCTTGAACTATGTGTTCAACTCCATCTCCATGAAGGTGTTCCACTATGTGTCTTCCTACGTTTAAGTCACCTCCCAATTCAGTTAAGGAGCTACGGTCAACAATAGTATTTGTCTCTGTACATATCACCTCCACCTCATCCTCACAATCCTCATCAGATTCTACCGAATTAGGACAATGGACATATACATCAATTATCACATACTTCCTACCACAATGCGCTGCAAACATTTGAAGCATATCATCATGAGAAGTCAATTCAACTAATCCATTGTTCGTGTCATGCAATGGATGTCTATAAAACACATTTATGTATTCTGTTACTCCATTAAAATCTGTTATTCCATACCCCATCTGCCTAATATTATCCATCAACTCATAAAAGGTGAAGGAATCTGGATCTACCTTCATTTCTGCCATGACCCCATTCAAGTATTTTGATTGCGACCCTCGCACTACTTGACCACCAACGCGGATATTCAAAGTGCACCTCAGATCAACCATGTTTTCTGTGTAACATAACAAAAAAGTTAGATTAATAACAGGACCAACAAAAAAAAATGCATTTCAATGAAAAATATGATTAATAACAGGACCAACAAAATCATACAGTAGGTATCATTTAAAAAATATGCATGTGCCTGGAAACACTTTGTTAAATGCTATTTTGTACTCTATTTTAGGATCCCAGTCCAATTTTGTAATGCACCAATATGATACCCAATTTTTAATACCCTAATCTTGTACTTTAGGGTTAAAATAATGAAAAGTTCAGGAAACCCCAATTTTAAAGCCTTAATCTCACTGTTCGAAAAGACGGTTCGAAAATTTCCAATATTTAAACCCTAATCTCGGCTTTTGGGGGAAACACATTTTCAATATCCAGAAATTTCCAAACCCCCCTATTTTTAAAAGCCACAATCATTGACTTTTAGGGTTACATTCATTACAAATTTCGAAAACCCCAAAATCCCCCAATTTTTTAAACCGAAAAACACATGAATACATAAGTTCATATAAACAACTTACAGAAAACTTACGTATTCGCAGGAGAACCAGAAAAACCAGGTAGAACTCGGTGTACGGAAACGAACAAAGTAGACTTGGCGTACAGAATCGAACGAAGTAGATTTGGCCACTCTAGGGTTTCGGCTTCTGAGATGCTTCTGCGATTGATAGGAGATGTGGGAGATGGAGATGGGTGGGATGGATGGGTGGAGATGGGTGGGTGTGGGATGGATGGGTGGAGATGGGTCTCAGCGGTCGTGGGGGGCGGCGATTATTTCATCTCGAGAGAGAGAGAGAGAGAGAGAGAGATCGTCGATAGAAAAGAAAGAGAGAGTTTGCGTGGTTGTGTCTTTTTTTTGTTTTTATCTTTTTCCTTTTTTTACTTTTTTTACCGTCTTTTTTTTAGGCCAGGGGTACTTTGGTCTTTCTCTTCCACTCCATCCAATTTTTAAACGGAAATGAGGGGAGGGGGTGATGTTGTTTGATTTTGATAGATAAGGGGGTCATGTTGTCGGGTTTTGTACATGAGGGGGTCATGTTGTAAAAAAGTGATAGTTTAAGGGGTGTTTTTGCAATTAACCCTTTTTATTATTATTATTATTATTATTATTATTATTTATGTTTTTATTCTTTTGATCGGAGAGTGATTATTTATTTAGATGCAGAGATATTTATCGGAAGAATGAATCTGTGTGTTGGTAGTTGTGGATGTAAGAGTGTTATTTGTGACCCATATATTAATGTATCGCGCACTTAGATGCAGAGAGATAGTTTCTTTTCCATATGTAGTAGTAATTCACAAAAATATCGAAGAACACTTTTTGCTTGCTTGCTACTGTAAAAGTGTTCAAAATATGCCTCCCAACTAGGGCAAAGGTGATTGCGTGTCTGGCTAGTTTCAAGTTTGAGAGCTTCCTCCCCTCCCGAAAACATCTATAAACTTTAGGGAAATGATATTGCCACACCCTTTTTTGTTATTGCCACATCCCTGCAAGTGTATTTTCACCAAAAAAAATACACTTGCAGGGGTGTGGCAATAACAAAAAAGGGTGTGGCAAAATCACTAGCCAAACTTTATTATCCAAATCTAAAATAAACCAAAAAAAATAAAAGTTATAAAAAAACTAGAGGAAATCGATATTATTATTATTCTTAGCGCCGGAGCATGCAAGAGGGAAGCTTCTGGGGTCCCAACCCAATTTATTAATGACGACTTTAATTATCAAAGCTAATTACTAGTAGTTAGTTTAGTACGTACTAA
This sequence comes from Rhododendron molle, assembly GCA_025413875.1. Taxonomy (NCBI): domain Eukaryota; kingdom Viridiplantae; phylum Streptophyta; class Magnoliopsida; order Ericales; family Ericaceae; genus Rhododendron; species Rhododendron molle. The sequence continues at coordinate 15,903,297 of CM046400.1, forward strand.
TGATGATGATGATGATGATGATAATCTAATATTCTGTTTCTGGGTGGGGTGGTCCATATGATCATATATTCCCTCGTAGTAACCATTTTCCTCGTGTAAATTGGTATAAATTTCATTGGAGTAGCATTTTACAAGCATTAATGGTCCGTATGATATATAGGGATAGCTATTTAGTAATGCATGCCGACAATGTTATCTCAAACTCCATTGAACTTTTTGGTCATTAATGACAATAAAAATAGCACCAAGATAACACATAGTAATTAAATGCCATTATACTTCAATCATTCTCTTCTGTTGCATCGACCATTTGTCGCGGTAAATAAATTTGCAAGTAAGAAACCAACACATATCTCATACGGAGTACTTTACATTAAGCATTTCCTAGGCTCTTCTAACCAGGGGCGGAGGTATGTGGGGCCGGGCTCCAGCTCTTCGAGCGTCCGAGTTTTAAAATTTTTGTGTTATATATACTTGATTTTAAATATTATTGATAATTATTCGTATATAGTTACTTATAATCTTAATAATTTTGCTTCGATTTGATAAAAAAAAAACTGGTTGCTTTACATTATCATTTCACAATTCCTTTCATAAATAAAAAATAAGCACGTAACAATTGAAATAGCCTAAAGAATCAATTCAATGTGCAAATGTCATGAATTAAAAATTAAAAATCTTATGATATAATAATTATACGTTCCGATAAAAAAAATATATGTATGTTAAGTCGACCCCCTGACAAAATCCAATTTGTTTTCTCTTCTTCCTCTTTCTTGGTCATCTAGCTAGTTCAATGTAGCCATTTGGCTTCAAATTAGCAATTTTTCTTTCTTTTTTCTTTTCCTCCTGGAATATGTTTCTTGTAGATGTATATTCGCTTAATCTCCTTATTATTTCAAGTTAATTTATCTCTTAAAATAAAAATATAAATTTGTACTGTAGTAGTTTTGAGAAACCTCCGGGGTGGTTCTGATAATGGAATTCACCCTAACTTTTACTACTGGGGAGTATTGAAAAAGTGGGGTGAGAAATCGTATAAATCGAAGTATCTGAATAGATATTACTCCATAAGTCAAAAATTGGGCAGATCATCGACGGCGGGCCAATGAGAGACCTTCGTCGTCTTCTCCTCTCACGCGGTAGCTCATAGAGTTTCCAAAATTAAACTCATCGCAGCAGCACTTCTCCTGGCAAACATCTTCCCCGGTAATCTCAAAATCCCACCTCTACTTCGTATTCAAAATGCCTATTTATCTTCTGTATTTTTCATGACTCTCTCTCTCTCTCTCTCTCTCAGATGGTTTTCAGGGGAGCAGTTGTGGTGATGTTGGGCTGCCTCGGAATAGCATACAAGACCCCAAAGCCTTCCCCTGCACCCCCAGAAAGCCCTGAACCGCCACCGCCACACCAATCATCGTCATCATCTCCATCAAAGCCGTCATCATCATTATCGTCGTCGTCATCGGATGGTGATGACGTGGGCGTTGTCGGTGAATCAAGAATCAGACTCCGTGACGGAAGGTTTCTGGCTTACACAGAGAGAGGAGTCCCCAAGAACAAATCCAAATTCAGAGTTATTATTGTTCATGGGTTTGGAAGCTCCAAGGAAATGAGTTTCGTGGCACCCCAAGTACACTTATCAAAACCCCCCCTCCGTTCTCAATTTCTTGATTTTTGCTTTTATTGAAACCTGGGTTTTGTGTCTGGAGGGACGATTTTTTCAATTTGGAAAATAAAAGTTGGATTTCCAGATTAGGATGAGAAACCTAATTGGGAACATGGACTTTAGGAATTTCTTGGACAAATGAATTTGAGATCCGAAAGAAGTAGAATCTTAATTTTGCGAAGCTTTGATAAATTTAATCCATGATCGTGGTTCTTCTTTAGCCTGTCATGTATTTATCAACGAGGATTTTGTTTTTGTATCTGAGCCAACTTGGGCGCACCTCGACTGTTTCAGAGTCCTGAAGTTAACGACCGGGCAAACCTCCAATTGCCCAAAGGTTTGGTATGTATGGCCCTGATGTTAACTAGGATTTTGATGGTTCTCTCTAATTCAAAGAATGGGTCTCCTATTTGAAAGAATTTCTTGCTAGGTTGTGTTTGGAAATGGATCATAGATTTGTGGATGAATTTTGCCGAGGCAAAAGGAATGATGAAGCAAGAGTTGAAGTGAAGAAGCTAAATTTATGGATTAATTTTCCTATCATTTTCTATCTGCTGATTAATTGATCAGCAAATTCTTGATCCAAACATAGAGCTGCAAAATTCAAACAGTACATAAGGCACATGACCACACTTTCAAACACATGAGCAGACTGCAGATATACCAACAAGTTTTAGAAATTGTGATTTAATTTGCTTACTTGCTGTTGTTTGATAAAAGCACCACCATAAACCATTTGTATTTACTTATCAAATCAGTGTAGCATCAGATAACAAGAAATCTTACATTGATGTAGTTTTCAGGAAATAATGGATGAGTTGGGTGTACACCTTGTGTTATTTGATCGAGCTGGCTATGGAGAAAGTGATCCAAATCCAAAGCGGTCCTTGGAAAGCGAAGCAGCTGATATTCAAGAACTTGCTGATAAGCTAGAACTGGGATCCAAGTTCTACGTAATTGGTGTCTCATTGGGTAATTACCCCACCTGGAGTTGCCTCACTCAATTACCACACAGGCAAGAACACTCACTGCAGAATTTATCCTTTCTTCTGCTTCGTTCCAAATCTTGAATCACTGAATTGGGGGTTCTAACCTCAAAGGTGAAGTTGGAGAAATCTCAGCTATGAAGAATGAAAGTGAGAGGGAAGTTGTTTAATGTTCTAAAAAAAAGAGAGGAAGAGATGGGATGAGCGAGAAGTGGGTGAGAGTGGCACAATCCATACCTTTTATGCAGTGTTTGGTTTCTTGGAGTAACAGCAACAGCAGAACCCATGTAGTCCCCAATCATTTGGTTTCTTGGAGTAATTTTTTAAAACAATAGAATGGTCATTCCTTGACCTTCCAATGGAATGACCATTCATCACAATGTTTGAATTTTGATTCCATTGGTAGTGTACATTATGTCATTCAGCAAATCAAATGGAAGAATGAGCATTTTCCCGTTCCTGAAAGGGAAATAAGTACTTATTTTTTAAGAAGGCAATTTCAAATTCAAAAATCATGTGCTTACGTTAGTAATTTTTCTATCAATATGAATCTTGTTTGATAGATCTCATTGAGATTTTTTATACGGTGCAAAAAAAATTGAAAAATTATTTTTTATTTACATTATTTTTGAGTTTGAAAATGTGAAATAAGTATTTATTTTTTAAGAATGTGTTCTGGAACGGGGTGAGTAATTATTAATGACCTTTCCATTCCGGGGACAAACACTACATTAATTTTGGACTGACGACCAGAATTTCTCCAACTTCACCACTAAAGTTCAAATTCCAAATTCATTCAATCCAGACCGGTTTCTCACCTGTCTAAAACATATATGATTTTCGGTTTCTCAACTGTCTAAAACATATATGATTTTTCATAAAAATCCATTTTTGCAGGCTAGCAGGCGTGGCTATGGTAGTCCCGACAATAAACTACAACTGGCCATCTCTTCCTCGTGATCTGACAAAGGACGACTTCAGGAAAAGTCTTACACAATGGGCACTTCGGGCCGCACGATATACACCTGGACTTGTACGCTGGTGGTTGACTCAAAAAAATTTCCGCTCATCATCAGTGCTTGATAAAAATCCAAGATTTTTCAGTACAAAAGACTTGGAGGTGTTGAAGAATACCCCAGGATATCAGTTACTCAGCAAGGTAACTCTTTTATCTACTTGTAGGAAAAGGAAGAAGCAAATTGATGTGCTCTGTATCTCTCTATCTTCTGGTATGTTTCTGCATAATGGGAGGTGGATAGGAAACTTTTTTGATGAACAGTTATCAAAAGTTGTTTCGGGTAGATTTTTTGAAAGTTACGCACATTTCAGAAAACACCTATGTTGCATGGATTCTTCATTTTGGCGGAAGTACCCGCATTGATGTTTCCGACACCCGTATCTATTTTGACACTAGGATCCTCTCCTTGTTATGATATTTACAGAAAAAGTAATGTCACATTAGCTAGAAAAGCGAAATTTCTGGTCTCACATGGACAAGAAATAGCAAAAACAGTCTTAACCCCTTCTTATTTGAATACATTTCTAAATATAATTTATGATACATAATTTGAAAAAGTTACGCAATGTATACTACAAACAAGTGTTCAGAATGTGTCTCCGTACCCATACCCAGTTTGGGGACACATATCCGACTATCCTAAGATTTAAGTTTAGGAAGGTCCGACGCTTGGACTTGCACCCGCACCTGAGTCCATGTAACATAGGAAAACACCCAATTAGTTTCCATTTTGGGGCAACTGTTTTTCTGCAAAATGAAAATGACGCGTAATCACATTGTTTTTCATTGGTTTTGTTTCGAAAACATGAAGAAAGACGACACAAAGTGATTAAGGTGAAAGCGAACAATGCCAGACCAGCTCTGAAACCTACTTATGAAGGAGTAGAAGTTAGATAATAGATCTTCCTAACGATGCTTCAAGATTTGGTAAACTTTATTTGAGCATCTCAACTGGTTTGGCAAATCCCTTTCCATTGTCAATATTTTGCTCTTGATCACCATCATTTTGATTCGACGGTAGAAGATGAGACATTGTGCCAACAGAAGGTTGAGCCGACAGAGTTAAAATCTGGTAAAACGACACTATAGCGAGCCAATATCTAATAATGGCAATCTCGAAAGGACATGAACGAGTGGTGAGGTCGTCAGTGAGGCAGTGAGTCTAGTAGATACAAATCTACCTACAAATATATTATGCATGGCATGGTTGTGATTGATTTTCTTACATTACAGAATAAGTTGCAACAGCAAGGTGTCTTCGACTCTCTTCGCCGCGACTTTATTGCAGCTTTTGGCAAGTGGGACTTTGACCCGCTGGAATTAGTTAACCCATTCCCCAAAAATGAAAGCTCTGTACACATCTGGCAAGGATATGAAGACAAGGTTGTGCCCTTTCCATTACAGAGATATGTTTCCAGAAAGCTGCCCTGGATTAGGTACCATGAAGTTCCTGATGGTGGGCATCTGCTAGTGTATGATAGTGATGTATGTGAAGCCATTTTGAGGTCTCTTTTGCTTGGAGAAGACCCTCCATTATATAGACCTAAACTCAGTTGATTCATCATTGTTCATATCTTTGATTTTCATCTGTATGGTTGGTGACCCTAGTAACTAATTCTGATTCCTATAGAATGACAAAAAACATGTTTCTAATTGCATTTGATTGAAGAAATTAAGCTGCTAGGTGAATGATCTTCTTGTTTCTACAGTTACAGTTGAAAACCTTTGTGTATATACTTAGGTTACATAGTACAAAAGCTGACCCAATCAACTCGCTTTTTTATCCCTTCTCTTCTTTTCATAGTGAGAGACAGAGTATGTCTGAGCTTTTCATTTGAGTAGTTAGGTCCGTTTGATTCAACGAAGTGACAATGAGAGAAATGTATCATTACGTATGACGACTAATTCCATCGGACAATTAGCAAGGAGATCATTTGCGTTAGATGCCCAATGTACCCAATGTAGAGTATTATGCGTTTCATATTGACTGGTCATATAATCTTAAGATGCCCTGCTTGCCAATTTGTGTACCGATCGTACCCGTAGAACTGTTATTTTTCTGTACTTTTATTTTGTTAAAGTCCATAAAATCCATATTAGATATAAAATTCATTACCAATTTTAAGATATAATTTTTTATCTTATTAGAATTGAACAAGTGACTATTACATCCGGATGGAGGGAGTAAAATTTTTGATTCTTATGTGAGTCTCCTTTGTTGCTTGATGGAATTAAGTGTCACTTTTCTGTACTTAGAGGTAATTAACTCTTGTTGGAAATATAACCACATCATATGGAGTCGGTTTTCCTGCAAACCCAGGAGCAGGAATTCCTGCTGCCTAGGACAGGTGGCAACCCATGAGAGGCCAAGTTGCTGCAATTAAGAATTCCATTGGGGGCCAGCCTTTTCCTTAACGGCACCAAGGATTCTACTGTTAACTCACTCAGACCCCTTTTTTTAGGGAATTACATCTTTTAGGTAAAATTATCCTAATCAAAAGATTATGGATTAGGCCCATTAAGATTTCTTGCGTTAGAAAAGAAGTGCGTTCAAACTGGGTCTTTAACCAACTGGAGCTAGCTTAATTCGTCAGGACTTTTACATCTCGCAAGGAGATCAAAAGTTCGAGTTATTCTTTTATTGGGAATATTTTTTCACCCTAATGGGGGTTTGTAGTTGGGTTCCGTTTATAATGGTTGAATTGTTGGGCTTAGTTATCTTGTAGACTCTCATACAATTAATATAGTGTCCCGTGATTTGTATTTTCTAATTCATACATATGATGTAATGATATTTCTTATCAATTGACACAAAAAAAAAAAAAAGGGGTCTCTTAAAAAAGACCCTAATCATCTAGCAGTAATGAAGAAAATTGATTTTGTGAATGGAATGGACCACCTGTCCTAGGCAGCTGGAATTCCAGCTCTTTGGGTTTGGAAGGACCGTTAACATGCAAGTGCCCTGGGCGGGCACAAGTTTAGGTACAATAAATATGAAATATTATTGAACATTTAATGCTATTTTCTAAAAGAAAGTCAACAACACTAGCTAGTATTAATTTTCCTTTTCCCTCCACTTCATTTTTCTAATCTCCTTCCATTTCCCTTCCCTGCATTTTCCTTTTCCACTTCATCTTCTAGTTTTGTGGTGACCATTTTCTCCACTTCATCATGCTCTAAGGTTTATCAAGTATAGCATTAGCAGGTGACTAAAAACCAATCCAAGCATCTAATATAAAAATTAAATGACAAACAAATACCATGACATGACATAAATAAAATGCGACGTTCATAATTTAATTTTTCGCATCATTCTACAAGAAAAAAAAGTTCCCCTTACAGATCCAAAACAAGGCGATCACGAGTAAGAAAAGAAAGATAATATAGGATTCAAAAAGAGTCATCACCTAGCACTTTCACGAAAATATAGGATTCAAACAAGATAAAAACCTTGTTACCCCTTATCAGTAAGTCATTTTATATGTTGGAAGATGCCATGGGGAGGGTTTGGTTCAGGGGTTGTCCAGGTGTTAATTACTAAACAAAGTTGATTCTCCTATCTAGATCGGACTTATATGGACATATCAGAATAAAATATACAAATTAGTTACATGAAATAGACATTGATCAATGTTTTCTTGTTATAGTTGTGCATATTCCATATTTATTAATTCCACCTTCTACACTTATTATACCTTAACTTGTGAATATTTTGTATCCATCGCATCTTAATTTGTGCTCGGGACATTGGTTAGCATTCATTTGCCTTGGAAGAAAGAAAGCCGACTCCGACAGTGTCACAGTGGTGATAACTGGATGCAGGATAAATATATAGGATGAGACAAAAATACACATCCATTGCATGAGTACCGCTCTAGCTAATATCTAGAACGGTTCAAACTTGGGGGTCAGGGGGGGTGAAAGCAACCCGGCCATTAGATAAGCCCAAAACATGGTATATTAAAAATAAATTTCATGTACCAAAAACAAAAATTCAGAATTTAATTAAGTATGCCAACAAAAATTCTAGCTATTAAAGGGATTATGAGAGTGTACGTTATTCCATTTCACATGTGACAAATTGAGTGACAGTCAAGTGCTAGACGCGTCATACTCTTTTGGCCTCGTTTCATAAAGCTCTTAAGAGATGGGATTGGATAACTAAGCCGAAGGTGTTAACAATACTGTGTTTGGTTTCCAAAATTGGTTTGGATTCGTAGTCCGTTGGGATGAGGAAGCCGGACTTTAGAGGGTATTAGCAATACCCCGTAGGACTTGGTATTCATAGTCCGAACCCAATCCATTCTCATTATCAATCTCTTCTCATTACCAATTTTTTCTATCAATCCAATCCCATCATTTAATCCCATCTCAAACAAACATGATATTAATAAGGGTAAATTTCACTGACCTCCCCTCAGGTTTCTGACAAAAACAGAAACCTCCCTCCACGTTTGAAATTGCACTGTCCTCCCCTCTGCTTCAATTGTCTGTTGCACTTTACCCCAGCCGTTTGGCTGACGTTACGGAAAGCAACTAACGGTGATGACGTCAGCATGGAACAATTCATAAATGTCAATTTTACCCATGGGATCCACAGGTCTAACCTTTCCCCCATTTTCTCTTTTCACCATATTCAGCTGGTACACATCTCCCGCCCAAGAACTCTCATTTAACCTGTTCGGCTAAAAAAGCCAAGTGGCTTAATTTTGTCTTTATTCAAATTTTTTTGTGTAAATGTCAGTTTTTCGTCAATTTTTTGGGGATTATTGCGTCATCATGACGAGAGAAATCTAAAAAGTAAAAAATTATGATCGAGATCAAATTTTTTTTGAATAAATTGACTTATTGGCTTATTTTTGTCTTTATTAACAAAAATTTGATTTCGATCATAATTTTTTACTTTTTAGATTCCTCTCGTCATGACGAGGCAATAATTTCCAAAAAAACTTCCAAATACGAAAAAAATTTGAATAAAGGCAAAAAAATAAGCCACTTCGCTTTTTTAGCCGAACGTGACCTTATACATTCGATTTGACGTATATATACATTGAGTTGATAAGCCTTCCATTATCTCTTCACATGTGATTTTTTATTTTTTTTGTTTTTATTCACATTTTTTTTCCTCATTTGTTAGTTTTGTATCAATTTTTTGTGACTTATTGATTCGTCTAAAAAAAAAAAAAACTAATGTATCTTTTTTACTTATTTTTATCTTTTCAAAAGAAAATTATGAGTTTCGATCATTTTTTATACTTTTTTATTTTTCTCTTCAAGACGAATCAATAAGTCACTAAAATTTGACACAAAATTAACAAATAGGAAAAAAATTAAATAAAAACAAAAAAAAAAATCACTCTCGACTTTTAATCCATACCTAGCCCAAGCCAACTACTAATTAAACCAATCCAAAATGCAAAGAACCGAACTTGGACATACACAGCTCAATTGGATACATGTAAGTTCTTGAACCAATCTTACAACTTTTCATTCTGAATTCCGGAGAATGAAAAATTGTAAGATTGGTTCTATCACTTATATGTATACGATTGAGCTAATTTAGTACTCCCTCTGTCCCTAAATAAGTGTCCGGCGCGCAAACCTAGGCCTTTAAAATAATGTATTTGTTTCGTTAAAAAAATTAATTTCTTTTCACAAATCAATATATGGCAATGGGTTCTATTAGATTGTAGAAAAAAAATAATATTTTTTAACGAAAAACATGCGTCTTTTGTAAGGCCTAGTTTTGCACGCCGGACACTTATTTAGGGACAGAGGGAGTACGAGGTTTCTTAAAAAATTATTTTAAAATTAATGAACTACTCGGATCGTTTTGTGGGACCCCGTAGTGGGCCCCACAAAAAAATATGTGCAATGTATGTGTAAAAGTAGTCTGTGTGGATAGAACAGTTCTCCTCTTCCTCAGATTTTTTTAGCTTTTCCCCTTTTACTCATTTTTTTTATTCATTACAAATACATGGGCAGAAACGTAAAATCAAGTTTCCCATTAACGGAAGTTAGCCGACAAAAAGCAGAGGGGAGGACAGTGCAATTTCAGAAACGTGGAGGGAGGTTTCTGTCTTTGTCAGAAACCTCAGGGGAGGTCAGTGAAATTTACCCTATTAATAATCCCACCATCTAATCTTATTCTAAACAAACATACTCATTATCAATCTTTTCTCATTACCAATCCCATCTCCTTATGAATCTCAATCCTAATCCCATCTCCTTATGAATCTCATCCATCTATCATTGTTATCAAACGGGGCCCCACCAACTTCATATTCTTTCTCCTAAATTGGTAATCTACTCCCTCCGTCCCCTTTTAAAGGAAAGATGCTAGGTGCACAACTATTCGAACACAACATCTCATTACACGTGGGTACACGCAGTGCACCTACATTGTTGTTTTTAAATTGTTCAGCTTCGTAATTTTAACGTATTGATGAGACATTATCATTACACCTATCACATCGATCAACTTTTTTTTTTTTGATAGGCAACAAGATTTTATTGAATTCGACAAATGGTATATCGAGGAGGCCAAACTCTAGATGTAAGGAAAACTTGAATCATAGAGCGGGCCAACCTATCACATCAACTTTTTCCTCCACTTTTCAAAATTATCCTCCATTTCTAACCTTTTGGGACCGTTTGGATGCGGGAAAAGAATTTGAGGTATTAGTTAAGAATGAGAGATAAGATAGTAGGGGGTACTATGTAAGAAGGGTAAGCTCACATTTATGTGACGGGGGTTTAAAAAATAGTTGGTTTGGATAATGTATTAAAGAAGGGGGATTAAATAGTACTTGATTTGGATGAGAGATAAAATGAGAGATAAGGTTATTTTGTAGTTGAAATGGAAGAGGTTTTGTAGTTGAAATGGAAGAGGAGGAGATTATCCAGAGGTATTATTTAATATCACCCAAAACCTCCCCATACATAAACCCCCGCCGAGGGTATTAAGGGGTATAAGAGAAGGGGCTTCAGCTAATACCCCTCGTTTTTTTATTCCCAAACCATGGCTTCGGCTTAAATAATGGGCCCAGATATATATGAAGGGTATGACTAATACCCCTTCACAATCCCCATCCAAATGACCCCTTAACTCTTTATCCAATACCCATAAACTTTCAAAGGTCTTATTGAGGGAGGAAGTAGAAGAGAGAGATTTGTCTTTGTTAAGAGAAAAAAACAAAACTTCACATGCTGAACTTATTGTCGTAGTTTGAAATGGGAGTTGGGGGAGGGGGGGGAATTGGCCCCACCAACCCCTATATGGTTTCGCCATTGTGAGAGGAGCATATTTGTTTTGGAAAATCTTCAAGTCCATTTATGAAAACAAATGCCGTATGCAACGAGTCATGAAATTTGAAAAAATAAACACAATATATAACTCGTGTGATTAAGATCAAGCGATTAAGAGTAATTATTTAGTAGTACTGGAACACTAAATAATCAAGCATCATGTAGATAAAGATATTAAACATTATGTGTCGATGTCCCAGACCACCGAAAATAAAGGCGTTTAGAAAGAAGAGGGCAAACCAAATTGAACCTGCAGCTACCCGGCCTAATCCCAATTTGAACGGCCATTACCATGCATTACAAGCATGCGGGTTTATTACTGCAGGAGTACTTACAAGGGATGGGAGGTTGGGCCACCAAACATACGGAAGAGTACAAACAAGGGATCGAAACGTACTTAAATGTTTTGGCAGAGGAATTTGAACATGTGTTGCAAACGTGTCACTGAACTGGTACAAAAGTGATCACGGTACCCCCCAAAACTCCAACCTCCCTTAAAAAAGTTGGCATTACATGCACACTCTCTGCCACCATCTTCTTAGACCTCTCCGATCCGTGCACTAATTAAGAGAGAGAGAGAGAGAAGATAGAGAGAGCTTAGGGGGGGCAGCAAAATGGATTTCTCACGCCTCTAGGTTGAACACTTGTTGGGTTTCAGGTAAGTTGGAAGATCATTTGAATGATCAGTAGTTGATCGAATTTACGTTCGATTTCAGTTCTTTTTTTTGTTTTCAGTTGTTTTAGACTCAATTTCGTGGCCGGGTTGATGATGATGTTGTTCTTCTGTTTATTGTCCAAATGCATGCATTGTATCGATGCACTTCCTTTTCATCCTGCCATTCTTTTGTGCTGTCCATTAGAGAGCTCAGCTCATACTTGCCACAGACAATAATTAATCATCAGTTCTTCCCCTTTACATCGATCCACAAATTAAAATTCACTTTTGTGTATCTCTTTCACTAGTAAGAGTAGGATCCACAACATTATTAATGATTCCATCAATACTGACGTAACTTCTTTTTCTACTAGTAACGTAGGACCCACAATATTATTTAGGGATCTCATCCTCACTCGTATAAAAAAGTAGAAAGTAATTTGAATGTATGCCTAGCATTTTTCAGAACTAGGTTGGTTAGTTTGGGTTGGGATTAATTTAGTTTAATGTTGTTGTGGATTTTACATCAAAATCCAGACTTTCTATTGTAATCCTTATTTCGATCAAATGATAAGGAATCACCTACAATTGGTGGTAAAAAGTAATCACCAAGAACTATTTCTTCCCCGGCCCATTACAATCTGGTTACTTAAGCCACTATTTGGTTGTTTGTTAGGGTTAACTTAGTTGTTGGTGAATTCTTAATTTAAGTCCATTTTGCCCGGTCTTATATTAAAGAATCCCTAGAGAAAAAATTGTCGCGCGTGATCAAGAACTAGAAGCATGCATGTCTACCGACGGGGACCATTTAATTAAAGCCGAGGCTTTTGGACTAGCCCAATCACCTTGACTCTGGGTCAACCCCTTGGATTGAGCATTCTTATTCTTACACCCATGCGGCTCGTATCGCAGGCATATGGAAGAACCAAACACCAAATAAGAATGAATGGGCCTCGATTAGCTTATTCTCAGAAAGCCCTTATCCCCTCCCCCTCCACTAGCCAAATGAGCTGCTAGGATATTAATTTTTGATCCAATTAAAGGTTCTAATCCACTCAATAATTACGATCCCAAGCCCAACCAATCCACTACTTAGGTGGACCAAAATGACTCTTCACCCAAACCAAACCAAACCAAATCAAATCGAGCCTTGTGTTCTAATTAATTGGGATCAGCTATATGAATCATGTTGTTATATTGAGCTCTGTCTAGAGAGCTACCTCTTCACTTAAATTTAGTAAGCCCAAGTCCTTCTGTATAACACGGTATCCAAAATCAGTTTAGATCTTTCTCTTCCCCTAACCCGACTATCCACTACTATCATTAAAGCATTCCATAAGTCATAATAATCATCTTAATTATATACCCTTGGTACCACTCCTATATACATGCAAGCTTATTAATTATTTTTCCGTCTTATTACAGGGTTACGTTGAGCTTTCAATCCAATATACACAATAACATCCAAAAAGTTTACTAATTTTAAAATCGTACGTGTTTAGCTGCCTAACCATGGGGGATTCTGACCCTGAAAGCATTGAGGTGAAATCAGAATTGCCGCAACATCCCTCAGAAAAGTTAGCAGATAACCGCTCAAGTTCATCATCACCAAACAAACAAAGCTCTATTTTTTCCCTCACCTTAGATGAATTCCAATACAAGAGTGGAAGGAGTTTTGGGTTGATGAACATGGATGAACTCCTCAATAGTGTCTGGAATGCCGAAGGGAATCCATTCCCTTCACACTCAATCCAAAATGACGCGAGCTACGATGAAAACGGAGCCACATCAATGTATCTCCATGGACAAGGCTCGTTTTCCATCCCCACCCCACTTTGTAATAAAACTGTAGAAGAGGTGTGGGCTGAAATCAATCGAAATCAATCTCCGACCCAAAGCCCTAACATTGTGAGTAACGACTTTTCCGAACGGGAACAAACATTCGGGGAGATAACCCTAGAAGATTTTTTGATAAAGGTAGGCGTGATTCAAGAACCATGTACGCCTCTTCCTGCTGCTCAGGAAATGCTAGACTGTTTCCAAAACCCTTGTGGGAATTTTTTGATTAGTGATGACACAAGTTTGGATCCAGATATCGGGTCGGGACCTATGATGGGTCTTGGATTCTCTCATCCAAATCCAAACAACGGAAATAACTTTCAAGCAAATGGTTCACCTATGTACCAAGTGTTCACACCTAGTGGCAGTTTTGTGGGAGAGTCATCTAACAACAATGTTAATAATGAAAATGAAAAATGTAACGGTGTGGGAGGGGAACCGCAAATCAGATGGAGGACAACAAACGGTTCATTCGAGCTCGCGGTGGAACGAAGGCAACGGAGGATGATAAAGAATAGAGAGTCTGCAGCACGGTCTCGGGCCCGAAAACAGGTTTATAGCTTGTTCATAACCATCTTATTTCCTCTTCAAAAAAAAAACCATCTTATTTCTTGATAGACGACTATTTCATTACTGGATCTTAGGCCCCGTTTCAGAACACCTTCTTAAAAAATAAGTACTTATTTCACATTTTCAAACTCAAAAATAGTGTAAATAAAAAATATTTTTTTGATTTTTTTTTTTTTGCACCGTATAAAAGATCTCATCGAGATCTTTCAAACAAGAGCCATATTGCATATTTTTAAATTTTAATAAATCCATTATTTTTGAGTTTGAAATTGCCTTTTTAAAAAATAAGAACTTTTTTTATGTTCCGGAACGGAGCCTAGTATAAAAAGTGCATTTCTTAAGCCCGTCTTCGGTTTGGAAAAAGTTTCAACACATAAACCTTTTATATTGGAGAATAACTTCTTTACAGTTGTACCATAAAGAGTTATTTATAGCACCCAATCCCAAAAATGTTTTGGACAGTCTGGATGTTAATAAAACTTTTCTGGGGAAGAGTTAAAACTTTTTCCCGGAAAAGTTTCGTTAAAATTCGGACTGTCCAGAACACTTTTGGACGGTTGCGATGGGTTGCTACTGCAAAACATTTGTTTACGGCTGCTCTATAAATAAGTATATCTCTATATGTCGATGATTCTAAAAAAATCTTGTATGTTTCTTCCTTTGCCAGGCATATACAGCAGAACTAGAAATAGAGCTAAACCAATTGAGAGAAGAAAACACAAGGCTCAAGACCATTATGGTAAATCAAGTTATTTCTTTAACATTTATTTGAGCTTCTTCCTAGTTCCTAGTTGAATTTTTCTCGTTTGACATTTTACGAAACTTTGTTCTTAATCTATCGATATCAAGCAGGGAGAAGCTGAGAACAAACGGAAGCCGGAGGTAACATCAAAAACAACCTTGAAAGAAAAATGGTATTATTAGTAAGAATCTTAGCACTGGACCCTTAAATTGGGTATGTGGTCTGACCTCAAGTTTCTCATCTGTGATCCAAGATTATGAAATAGAGACACCTTATATCATAGAAAAACCCACATTGATCTGATTCTCATGGTCAAAAGATTTTACCATGTTTATTTTCGAAGAAATGGACGACAAGTGAAATAGACCATAAATTTTTATTTTTAATTGGACATGAATGGATGTGAGATATCATTATTGGATCAATTAATCTGAATTTTCTGTGCGTCCTACACTTATTAGAGGCCTAGAATACCAAGTGAAGCGTGCGAGCGAGCTATGGACCGGGGTTTTTCTCCTTCCTTTAGATTCACTTGCATCAAAATGATATGTGAAAGAATTCTAATTTGTTTGTTGCATTAAACAGGTTTTGAAAGGGAAACAACTAACAAAGGCACAAAGAACAGCAGAGAAGATCAAGACACTGAGGAGGACCTCAAGCTCAGCCTGGTGAACAAAAATAGTTTCATAGTAAATAACACAATAAAACCGTTTTCTTTGAGAATTTTCAAAAGCGTAGACATTGCAAATCTGTTTATTTTATCAGCGTGGTCATCTCTTTGTTTATGCTTCCATTACAGTAATAAAGTTATTTAGGTAGGGAATAACCGGCACTTTCTGTAGTTCTTTCCGAGGGTGGACACGTGGAGGGGCGGCCAGCCAGCCGCAACAATTTTCACAAGTTTCGGAAAATCTCCTTTCTATAGCACTACTCTTCAAATATTTGAAATGGTATGGACATTCCCGGGTGGTGTTAGGGTAGGTAACTAATCTTGTGCTCAAATCTTACTTGATCAAAATGTGTGCACCTATTTTGCCCACCAATGGAAGAGAAGAGGGTCTGGTCACGCATTGTGACCCCAAGAATTCACGCTAAGAATTTACACCCCTAAGAATTCTGCAAAAGGGTAAAATAGTAAAAGTATTTTTAAAAAAAGTAGTTGCACAGGATAGCGCAACAAAAGAGTGTCCGCACGAAACCCCAAGCAAAAGATGAGACCGGCCAAGAATTTCCCGATTAATAAATACGGTTAATAAAGACACGCAGGCTACATGTTGGATGAGTTGGTGATCCAAAACTGAAGCCCGTTAATTGGAAACCCAAATGGGCTGCATGTGCCCAAATTGGACTCTTAACGTGGTTTGTCTGATATTTAGCGGAAAACTGGCCAAGACCAAAGGCAACATATTTGCCCGAACACAAATCAACTATGAGACCTAGCTAGTGTTCTCTTACTGTTAATGTTAGCTGAAACCTCTGTTTATTGCACAGGAGTCACATTAGAACTACTGACTTTCCAATGAATAGGGTTTGGGTTCGAATCTTACTCGCATGCACGCTACTAATTTTTTTGTATTAGCTCGGTCCACAATGAATAGGGTTTGGGTTGGAATCTTACTCGCATGCTACTAATTTTTGTATTCGCTCGGTCCGTATAGAGTTTTGCTATGGCAAGTATTTTGCTCTTGAGAATTTTATTTGGTTACTTTACACGATGGCTCAAGTTATCTTGTCCACGTACAAACAGCCAGTTGACCATGAACTAAAGTACAAACGTATCAATTTCGATTAGGTATTGAAAGCAACTCCATATCAATGGGTTTGGGTCTATTAAAGGTCAGGTGAGATTTTGCAATCAAGCTAGTCAAAAGCCAAACAAGCTCTTACAAAAAAAAAAAAAGAGCATAATTAGTGATTTTTTGACAAGGGAAAAAAAAAATAGTGATTGAAAATATATACAATTAAACCAAACTATTAGGTTGAAGACCCTAATTAATGTCGTATTACATGATCATTATTATCACCTACTTGACACTAATGTTCATGGCCGGTCACATATGGTCAAACTTCAAACAAGACGAAGACTGATTTTTATGTCCTGATAACCAGGAGAGCTTTGAGTGATCTTGTAAACTTTTTTCTTTTTCGTTTTTTGTGTTTTGTTCGTCTTTTTTGAATTTTTTTAGATCATGTCATATTTTTCGGATTAATTATCCATCTCAACGAGAAGAATCTAAAAAGTAAAAAAATTATGACCAAAAGCCAAAAATAAAAAATAAAATCACTACGGACGGGAAAAAAATCAAACAGCTGTTTTATTCTTCTGAAAGTTGTCTTATATGAACTTTTTTTTAACATTGTCCACATTTTTATATTTTTTTGATTCCTCTCGTTGAGACGAATGATTAATCCAAAAAATTAAGACAGAAAGCTCGACAAAAAGTTGCGAAAAATTTAAAAAAAAATACCGGAAAAGTTTTAGACAAAAAGAAGTTTACAAGAACTTTGCCGTTATTAATGTTTCTACGTTGTGGGAATATTTCTACAATCACTGGTTGTTGAGTTTGATTTAGCTGTTGTAAACTTTCACATTAACTAACGCGTCTACTATATATGCCATTGTAACAATTTAATGATTTATAGATGTAAATGGTCGTTCACATAACTAAAGCGCGCTTGTAGTCTTTTCGGTCCCCACTTGTTGTTCTTTGTTGAAAATTCTAACTTGTTAAAGGGATATCGACATTACAATACTTCGTATTTTTTCTCCTTATTACTCTTGGAAAAAAAGAGACATCATTATTACATTCTAGAATTACTATTTTTCCATAATTGAAAAGAAAAGGATAATAGAGTAAAATTGCCCAGCAAAAAGAAAAGAAAAGAAAAGGATAATAGAGTAAAATTGCCCAGCAAAAAAAGAAGGAGCATTATTTTTAGACAACAAATTAAAAGTGTCAAAATGGACTAAAGTGAAATAAGTTGGTTTTGTTCTTATTTGATTTTTTTTTGCTCATTTGTTAGTTTTGTGCCAAATTTTTATGGATTATTGATTTGTCTCAACGAGAGAAATCGGAAAAGTATAATTTTTACTTTTATCCGAATATTTTGAAAAACAACTAGTACTTTTTAGCAGACAAAAGTTTGACTCAAAACTAACACGCCTAAAAAATTTAAATTAAGACAAAAAAATACTACTAAAAATTAAGCGAAACGAGAACTACAGTTAATAATGAAACGAGTAATATTTATTCAATCATTCTACCACCACATCCATTAACACATCCATTCACATACTCACACGCAATAAAGGTGAAGCCCGTACACACTATACACTCAATATATATAGGCCTCACTCTTATTGTGAGTGTGAGTATGTGAATTGGTGTGTAAATAGGCCGGCGTGGTGGTAGAATTTTCCATATCTGTTAGCAACCGGCCATTCTTTTTAGGCTTTAGGTCAATGGTTAAAACAGTCGAAGACAATGATTGATGTTTCAGTTTACTTTAAAAGAATTCTTTGTTTCTTTTTTTGGTTATTTTTAATTGTGCAAATATTCCTCGAATTTGTTCATTGTTGAGCTTGATTTAGTTGCTATAAACTCTCACATAAGTGGTTGAATGATATACGTGACTGATCACTTAGTGATTCACGCAAGTATAAAATAAAATAAAATCAGTTACGGGTAATCGCTAGTAAATTTTTATGATTGCTTGTTTCCATTTAAAAGTAATTACAAAAGGAGCATTACTTTTTGATATATCCCGCCTACTTCGTGACAAAACGACTTATGCAATAAAACAAAGAAGGGAAAAGCTCCAAGACACATCTCGTGTAACTAAATATGTTATGTTTATTTTGGACAAATGTTATGCCTCTAAATAGTAAACGTTATGCTTCTCAATAGTTAAGGGTGCAGAAGTTATATGCACCATTACGGCTATTTGGTAAAATGTTACGGGAATGTTAAGCCTATTGGTACAATGTTTGGTCTCCCAGTGATAATTGTAACGTTACATCTATCAGTGATAAATGTTATGGGTGCATATCGTACGCTAAGTGTGTGCACTGTGGCAGTTCCCAACAAAGAAAGATAATTAGGTCATCTAACTCCCAGGCATCAGCCATGGAAGATCCTTCTGCTGAGTTTCATTCTAATGAGACTGATGTTTTAGTCTGTCTATTGGAAAACATTCAATTTCTTTTAAATGTAATCTTCTTTTATTTTTGTTTTTTCACAGGCCTATACAGTACCTCTTTCTCAATGGTCTGTATTTGGTCTCTTTTCGATATACCATTTGTCGAGTTTTTAATAAAATTTTGTTGCCTATAAAAAAAAATATTGTAATGGGGTTTTGCAAAAGCACGCTGATAATGACTGATATATGGCCAATCTTTTTCGATACGCTTATATTATTAGAATCAAAAGCCTGGAGGATTTCGTCACCATCAACGAATCTAAGAAGCATGTCATTGTCTTCTGCTTCATGAATGTTGCAAAATCTTACCGGCTATTGCTTTCCTCTAAGATCTCACGTTCGATTCTTTTTACCAGCAGTTCTTGAGACCACCTCGCCTCGCAAGAAAGCGTGCGAAAAAAAGGCTATGAAAGGGATCGTAGGAATTAATATGAGGTGCGAGCAAAGCTGGCTCTGAACACCCTGCATTACCAAAAAAAACTTAGCGGCCCTCAATTTTGAATGATAACAAATAGAAAAACATGTACAATGAGAAGCCGTGATTTGTGCGATGTACGAAAAACAATTATAGTTAGTGAAACATTTAGAGCATCTCTAACCCTTACCAAAATTTTCACTCACACTTGAAGCGCTTCAATGAGAAAGAATCGATAATGGATAAATTTGAGTATATTGTTTATCAATGACATATTTGTAAATTTAAGAGCTACCTAGTTAGGAAAATGGTTTGGGCAATACTTAGATATAACAGAATAAACCCCTTGATTTGAGGAAAACTTAATTGGATATAGGTTCGAGTCAAAGGATTGCGATGGGTTTTCAAGAGAGATTTTATCCAGATTTGGATTCCGAGTCAAGAAATTGAGCAAGAACTGAAGATTGTTGGAAAAAACCGTTGCTGCAAATTCTGAACTGTTGGCGAAACCTCCACAAACCTGAGAAAACACTTCGAGTCGCGATGTCGCTTTCCTAAAGACAGTATTTGCCCCTACCGTCCCACCAATAACGGTATGCAAAGGTTTACAGCAAATCTGCCTTCAAGATAAAACGAAGTCCGAACTCTAAGTTCTTTTCGTTTTCGTTTGCACTAACGAAACGAACAGAATACCTGCTGTGTGAAATAAAAGAACCAAGAACCACTGAATTCTGTTTTCTGCAGCAAACAGAATGCAGAATGAATGCTAGAAAATATAGAGAGAGATGGGAGAGAATTTCGGCATATGTGTGTGTCTGTACCCATCCGAATTATGTCAAGTAGTGGTCCATTTATAGGCCACTACACACCCGTTGAGAAAAGGTACGCACCCGATCTATTTCGACCGTTGGATCGGATCCTACGATCATGATCGATCAGTCACACCCAACCGGTGCACTATTTCACTCACACCCAATCGGATTCAATCCGATCCGTTGGATCGTGACCCTTCGCGGCCGACGGCTGGTATTGCAACCCACGAACCGGTGCACCCGTTGGCTCGAGTTGCACCCGATCGGAACCGCTCCGTGTTACTCACCTGCCACGCGTGTGACACGCGGCATCCACGTCAGTGCCACCATACTGCCGACTCGCAATAAGAAATGGCGCCTACAAGGCGCCTAGTGCAAAGTGCGCCGCTAAAGTGCCACAATGCACCACAGCCCACGCCACACTGCCCGCGCCACGCGCGCGTGCGCGTGTGGGTGTGTCCTGGTGCGAAGCACCGGCTCCGCCAGTTTGGTGCGAAGCACCATAGAGCTGTACCACACTAGATTATTAGTTATTCATATTAGGAATGTTTCCTAATATATACCACTCCAACACCTCTCAACTATCCAATGTGGGACAAAGCTCACAAAGAGGAAAACAAGTATTCTAAGGAAACAAGGAAATTTTGCAAAACCAAAACGACGACTCTTTTATTTTGAAAATCTCTAACAAAAGATGCCGTTATAGTAAGAAATTTGAGGTAACCAAACCAATAACCGCAAAATCTTGAGACTGAGAATCGATTTCTTTTGCATTTCAGATGAACCCTGCGTCATGGTGAACATCATCTTCCAAGAGTTGATCCTAATTAAAAATCTGCAGCCAAGTCCATGATGGAATTGTCGCAAGAAAGAGATTGCTAAGTTGCGGGGAGAGAGAGAGAGCACGCGCGCGAGCAAGTAAGCCCTAAGTGGGTTGTAGAAATTTGTAAAAAAAAAAGGGAACGGTAAATGAAAATAAGACGCATGTGCATTTCCTTTGGCTTCAAGCAAGGTTCCCACTTATGGACGACAAGTTTTTGGTCTTCCTAATTAGTCGAGATGAACGTAAGCGGGCCCGGATATCTGGTTATTCAAAAAAAATTATGAAATAAGACTATTAGACTGGGAAACTATTCAAAGGCAATTTTTTTTTTAAAGTGGAAGGGTAAGAAATTCATTGATGATAAATACAACAACCCATCGTGTGCATGAGTGCATCTAATACATTTAAGAAAAGACAATATTGTACACGAATGATACAAATAACACATCCAAATCAAATGAAGGATATGACAACAATGAATTGATCTGATGGTCGGCTATTGGAGAAGCGAATGTAAGTTGTTGATAAACAACTGTCACGATAATTCTACTATTGATGAGGCTTCAAGCAAAATGGGAGCTGCCTAAACCGCGAAAACGAGGTTGTGAGAAAGCAATACAAGCGTCGTGCTCTAGGCGAAAGCAGTGGAATGTAAATGTTGCACCCTAAATGGCGAAAGTTTTGTAACCGAAAGCATCACTAGTATACACAGAACTAACCAAACGCCGAACCCTAATTAACAAATCAAACAACCAACAATCTCTACAGATGTTGATCTACACAAATCAAACCACAAACATCACCAAGGCAATAAGAACCAAACCACAATCAACACCAGCGGCTTCGGAACCGGAAAATCTCCCCAAAGCAAGATAGATGCTACGGAACAAGCAAAGACTTGGCATAAAATAACTGCTGGCTGGATCACGCACATTTAAACGGCGGCCGACACATATCAGTCTTCCAAAAATAGTGCGCGTGTGTGTGACGTTGTGTGTGTGCATGCGTGAATAAGAAAGAACGAAAATCAAAGGCGAGAAAATCGTGGGTCGGTTCATGCCCAATTAAAAGATGGCCGACACAGATCGTTTAGCCACAGTCAGAAACCCACTTCACCAACAAACATACAAAGCAGAACCCCATCCCTATCACACCCATTAAAATCATACTAATAGAATGTCACAAACTAGAGAGAATCAACGAAAGGCAGTAGCTTTAATTTAGTTGTAATTAGTAAGATTTGAACCTCAGTCAATTGCATTTGGAGTATCGATTACTTTGTACTTGTCTTTGAAAAATCCTAGATTGCCTAGGTTTAGAGATTTGCTATTTTTCCACCCACTGATAACAAAATTAATCGCACGAACGAAAGGAGCCAAATAGATAAACACCAAGATATACGTGGAAAACCCAAAACGGGAAAAAATCACGGGAAGGAATCAAATACTACTAACACGAGGTTACAAGAACTCTTACGATAAGTTTGAACTCCACAAACCTACACCTAGACGTTCTTGCCGAATCCACGTACACCTCTCTGAATGCTTGACAGCCACTGCCTTGAATCCACAAGCCTTCCGTTTGCCTTCCGGAAATCCACCGAAGGACTCGAACTTGCCTAGGAATCGTCCTTAGCGTTTTTCTCAAATAAGTTGAAGAAGAGATACTAAAATCTCTTAGAGATGTCTTGTACACTCAATGATCCATCAATCTCATTGTAGTCCAAGATTCAAAGCAAAGACACTCAAGAATTTTCTCTTCAAAAAACCATGTACATTGGCTACACTGCCTTTAGACGTTCGATTCACTCTCACTCAATTACAAATAAATAGATTCCTTCCACTTTAATCCTATACAGACTCACTAGCCTATAAAAATAATAAAATTACAACTCGATATAAAATATGTGTTTTATCGTACGGAATTGCCAATATAATTAAGACTACGGAATTTGGTCCTTACAATCTCCCCCTTTAGCACTTCCATGACAAAACACACTACAATGAAAATCTAACGACTAAGATCGAGTTGTAGAGAAGCTGCAAACAAAACTCAACATTCAAACACGTTAGAATAATAAGCAACCTTCTCCCCCTTTCATCATTCTCCCCCTTTTTGACATGGAATGACAAAGGATGAATAGGATAAACAATAAAGCAATAAATGCGAATGGAAGAGAATTAAACAATTAGCGACCAATAGAAGTAGCCTAATAAGATATTTAATCGAAGAGCAAACAATAGCATAAATAGCATGGCAGCTAAATTCAAGCGCGTAAAACTCAATAAAACAAAACTAAACAAAATGCTAAAAGAAAATGAGAAATGTGAAGATATGAGCATGAGATAGTTTTAGCACAAGTATTATATCATGAGATGAGATGAAAAAGATATCCAAATTTTAAGGCACCACTTAATGATATAACACCATTCAAGGCAGAAGAAATGCAATACATCATGATCATCGACATGAGAGGAAAGTGTGTGTGTGCATCCATAACCAAAAAATTCAGCAACTCAAAATAGGGCCAAGATGCTCAAGTGCTTAGGTTTATCTAGTGACTCCCCCTCAACAAAATACACATCTCTAGGTTCAACAAACAAGTCACAGATAATTAATTACAAGATCCCCCTCAACAACAAGCGATTGTTTAATGAGTAATCAATAGAAATTCAGAACCGTATTTTTACTGTTACCCCACCGCTGTTTGACACGAATATTGAGAGTAAGAATACCTTATACCCAATACCCGGTTATTAAGCAAATGGTCCAACACGGGTGCCTTCACAAGATCTATCCATTTTTGACGCGAATGCTCAGAGAGAGAATACCTCACCGGACAATTACTCAATGAACGCCCGAATAAGCAAAAACCAAGATATATATCTTCCTTTTTCTTTTCTTTCTGGAATAAGTGAGGGCTCTATCAACGGAAACCAAATAAAGGCGGCCATGGCTCAGGGAAGACACAAGATAAAACGAAGCATATGAGAAAGGTGGTCCCTAACTGAGAAACTGACCAAAAGTCATGGATAAGTGTACAGAATGTCGAATACTCATGATTTATTAACATTCGAACATACTTGCAGTGAGAATACCATGAAAGAAGTGCAATAAAACTATGGATGAACATGTTCATCAAATCCAATGATATTCAACTATGCACCAAAGACTATCATGCTCAATCCCCACAACAACAACCAATTTGTTTTTTTTTTTTTTTATTTTTTTTTTTAAACAAACAAAATTACTACGAAACAAAAGAAACACAAAACTATGAAACTCCATAACTCTAGATAATGAGATATGCAAAAATAATTAAACCTAAGTTATGGAATCACGATCTAGTCTCAAAAGGCAAGGTCAACCTCTCCAAATGAACTATAGTCAATAAGAGAGTCAAGGTCATCATCAACATCCGAAATCAACTCAGTTTTATAAACCCAAATCTGTCTCGTTTTGGCCTTTCCAATATGAGTCTTTTTATTTGTCATGGGCTTTGAATTTACCTTTGTAAAACTAGAACGCGAAGGCATCCTACATCTAGGCCTTTGAAAATACTCCATTTGATTATTCATATTATGATAGTGGGGAGGAGTCCTATGGTACCCATGGAGCTTAAAACAATTTGGCCGAATGTGACTTCATCCCACAAAAATGACACGTGGGTATAAAATGGGCATCTTTAAAGAATTTTATTTTATTAGGTAATTATAATTTCTTGCAATGTGGTCTTATGTGGCCAATCACTCCGCAATTATGACAAGTAGGAATATCTTTAACACAGCTATGAGAATGTCCCAAATGAGCGTACGAATTATCTGTCATATGCAGTTTCGTACAATGAGGTCTAATATGACCTTGAAGACCACAATGATGACAAAAAGGCTTCAACTTGAAAGCGTTTACCTCACCATGCTTGATAGTGGTTTTTGGAACCGTTGCACATCGCATCTTTGCCTTAGGAGTCTTTGTGCGAGCATGTTTGACATTATTTTCTTTAACGGGCGACTTGGCTTGGTTGGCTATAGGAGGAGTGAGTACATTGCTATTTGGCTTGACAAATAATATTTTTCCTCCTGCCTTTGACTTTGGAGATTCTTTTACTTTATACCCAAGTCTACCTTTATCTGATGACACCTTTTGAGAAGACAAAATTTCATCTAACACTTGTGAACCTGCATTCAATTTCTTAAAAGTAGCATTGGCCTTGTCAAGTTCAACTTGCAATTTTGCTACTTTTGATTCAAGAAGTTTGTTAGTCTCAAAAAGGTTATGCATATCATTTTCAAGATTCATATTTTTGTGTTTAAGCAAGTCAAGTTCTTGTAAAGCATCGGTTCGCTCTTTCTCACATTGTTTTAATTTGGTGGCTAATTCTAAATTATTATTTTTCTTCAAAGAAGGTTTAAATTTTTTCAAATCCAAACTCATAGCTTTTATATCGTATGTATCATCACTATCCGAATCATTAGATTGATTAGTCTCAACTTTACTAAAATTATTAATATCAAGTATAGAAAAATTTCTAGACGTGTGATTCATGTTCATACTCATGATGGATATGCTCTAGGAAAAATAAATCCTAACAGAAGGAGCATTCCGCTCTGATACCAATTGAAAAATCCTAGATCGCTTAGGTTTAGAGATTCGCTATTTTTCCACCCACTGATAACAAAATTAATTGCACGAACGAAAGCAGCCAAATAGATAAATACCAAGATATACGTCGAAAATTCAAAACGGGAAAAAATCACGGGGAGGAATCAAACACTACTAAACACGAGGTTACAAGAACTCTTACGATAAGTTTGAACTCCACAAACCTAAACCTAGACGTTCTTGCCGAATCCACGTACACCTCTCTGAATGCTTGACCACCGCTGCTTTGAATCCACAAGCCTTCCGTTTGTCTTCCGGAAATCCACCAAAGGACTCGAACTTGCCTAGGAATCCTCCTTAGCGTTTTTCTCAAATAAGTTGAAGAAGAGATACTAAAATCTCTTAGAGATGTTTTGTACACTCAATGATCCATCGATCTCATAGTACTCCAAGATTCAAAGCAAAGACACTCAAGAATTTTCTCTTCAAAAAACCATGTACATTGGCTACACTGCCTTTAGACGTTCGATTCACTCTCACTCAATTACAAATAAATAGATTCCTTCCACTTTAATCCTATACAAACTCACTAGCCTATCAAAATAATACAATTACAACTCGATATAAAATATGTGTTTTATCGTACGGAATTACCAATATAATTAAGACTACAGAATTTGGTCCTTACAGTCTTAAACCGTCTTAAGGCTATTTCTATGAATGTTTTCTACTAGTAATGTTGGAGTAGCATTTAACAAGATAGGGGCCAGAATAAAAGTATTCTAGTACCAAATGTCATTTTTTCAATATCTACTTTTAGGATCAATTTGCTTTGAGCGTAAAGCGTTCTCTCGTTAGAGTTTATGTCCTCACTATATGTAAAGCATTGTCTCGGTTCAGTTTGAATAATTCACGGTTTCATAATGAAAATCCGTGAACTGAACCATACCTCACAGTTTTTTAATATTTGAATCTGTATCCGGATCATTAATCACTGATCCAATCCAAAATGTACAGAATGGATAGGATCAGGCAGGTTTCACGATTTACCAGATTTTTTTGGAGAGCCCTAATTATATGCAAGTCAGAATATATAAATAACAAGAAGGGCATGCATACGTTCATTCCAAGACATACCTAAACATTCCATATTCTTCTATGTTTGTTTCCTCTTTGTTTACTTCAAACTATAAGCTAGCTTCCTCATATATGTAATGTCACATCTACAAGGCTGGCAACATAACTCATCAAGATAAATAGACCAAGGAAAATCCTCTCCTAATTAGCTATGGGAGAATTCTTCTTCATCATCATCATCACAGCCTTTTCCGCCTATTGTGATCATGATCAAAAGTTGGAGAAGTGGTGTTGTGAAGATTGCACCATGTGAAAATCCGTGGCCGTTTGGCAGGAGTTATCATCGCTCATCAAAGTCCTGAAAGATGCGAACGGGCAAGATGCGTGACAAAAATGTTCTCAAAACGAAAAAATTGTACCAGTAATCTGTACTGATTCATGTTTTCAGATATCTTACTCTCGAGGCCGAGATGTCCAAAGGGAACTTAGGGCTCGTAGTCTACCATAGTACTCGCTAATTACCAAAAAACATCTTGCCGCTTGTCGAACTGTTAAGATTCGTTGCAGTTGATGTAGAGTTTGTTGTCTTAGATTATCGGCCTAGAATCAAAAATTATCAGACATCGTTAATGTCCAAGACAAGAGGACCAGCATCTAAATAACTCGAGAGGGAGAAGAAATAATATGTAACTGGTTTAACGAGGACTGTATTACCTGTCGAACAAAGCCTTCGAGATTAGTCAGCTTGCCCATAGCGACGGCCATATGGTGCAAGCCATCATTGAAAGAGCCACCACCGGAAACGGTGTCAATAAGAGATTGCTGTAGCTGATCCAGGCCCTGGGAAAGGGCCTCCTCAGCCTGTTGTGAGGAATGTTGGAGGCTGTAAATTCCCATCACTTGTTGCTCTGTTAATGGGTCCAGTTGGGTTATCAACATCTGGTAGCAGTATCGAAAGAAGCCCAGAAAAAGTCAGAATAATAGTTTTCTATATATTCTTTGGAAATACCCAATCACAGTCTTCACATTTCCCTAATCATCATAAGGGTGACATGCATGCTTGAAGAAACAAAAAGCTTAGATTGGTTAAAACCTTGATTAGCTCGGAGGGCCGAAAACCACCCATCCAGAGGAAGCAACGCTCTGCCGGAGTAGTCCACATTCCGGTTATGAGATGGAAGACATCTGTTTTGGCAGCCACACCCTTCAAGTGGAAGATTTCATCGTAATGACCAACATACCCATCTACTATTTTCTTAAGATCGTGGTCCGGCAAATGATGTTGCAACCCTGCCCGGAGCTCCGACATGTGCCTTAGATCATCATCTAACCATCTCGCATATTCCATGTCAAATATTGCAGCACCTGGTATAATAATTTTTTTTTTTAAAATGAAGAATGACGACAAGTATACTTTCGACATTTGTGTAAGCTGAGAACCAAGTTTGAAAAGTTGGGATCCCTAGTCATAAAACCTCTAGTCTGTCTCATGAGTACAAATGAGAATAAATGTGTCCATCAACTTGGTAAAATGTAGAATAAATATTAGCCACGTGATTTGAGATTCATGAGGTATGGAGACTATTTTTGGTAGGCGAAAAGGTGATGTATGAATTGGTTGAAGTTCTTCTGAATTTTTTAATCAGTAACCAGAAAACTAACTGGAAAATGAAGTCAGATTCAAGATTGATTAAGTCAAAATCCATCATTAATTTTGTCAAATAATCCAATTAAGAGCAGAAGAACAAGATTTGAAATGTGAGGTTTGCTTTCATATGACCAAATTTAGTACCACGTGAAAATTCAGATCAAATGGCACATTTTTCTTGTCAAACAGTTTGAAAAACTAATGCTGAAAGGCAAATAAGTGCAGTACTTCCTTGATAAAAGGCTTTTTGTTTTGCCTACAAGGGTTTGAAACCCAAGCAAAAATAACTAGTCGCCGGAGAAAAATCCTCCGAAGACAATAATAATTTCTTGTGCAACTAAAACGGCTTCTTTTTCTGTTCATAAACTTTCTCAATAAATATTCAAAATTTTACCAGAACGATAAATTATTATTGTTAGAAAATCTAACCGGAACTGATATTTCCACCAGGTCCGCCGGCACCTCCCAACAACAGTCCCTGCTAATAATACACAGACAAGAGGGAAAGAAAAAAAGAACTGTTCAATAGTAACCTAATAGTTATGGACCTCACGTAATAGTGTAATGGCAAAAAGTCCCGAGTCGGGCACGTGGCCATGCCGGAGGACCATTGAGTAAACTACTCACGAACCTGAGCTCGAGCGTGGTGAAGGTCTTGCTCCAACTGAGTGAGCTTTATCCTACTTGATTCCAGTTGCTGTACGTAAGCCTGCTCCATATATATAATTAGCCAGAGAGCGAGTGAAGATAGTTGTTGACCGAAGAATTAATCACACAAGATTACAAAGAATAATTAATCACACATGATAGTTGTTGACCGAAGGAGTATGTAGGATACTCGGGTGCAAATCAACAGACAAATCTTAGTATCAACTAGTAGCTCTTCTCAAACGGATACGCTAATTCTTGCTTTCTTCGGTCGACGATAGATACAATAATTGGAAGGTGAGACACTGGAACTCCATATATGAGCCAGTATTATTGCTGGATTAAGACATTTCTAATTTCCTGTACTTAGAAAATGACCCTCACCTTTTTTCTAAGTCTGCTTTTCCTCGCTGCTTCTCTGTTTTGAGCCAAACGTCTCAATGTCTGTAACAATATAGCACAATCCTTCAACTTAAGCACAAAACTCTGCAATATTATACGGATACTCAGGTAGTATGTGTATGGGTTTGTCTGATTACCTTAGCATCATGCCCTCTTTCCGACGTTGAACCAACTCCCTTCCTCTGCAACATCAATTCAAATCAGTAAAATTTCTTTGATCAGTAAAAATTTCTTTGATCTAAGCAAGAACCCCCATTTGAAATTGAATTAAAAAAAAAAATGCAACTTTGTAGAAGCTTTCATGGCATTTTTAAGCGGGACCGGAAAAATAAGGCTTAATGCCATGATTTGCTACGGTAAAGTTAAACTTAAACAACACACCTAATAAAATACTTGCTTGCCTACCAGGCTAACCCTTTCAACACAGAATCTTTCATAATTCCCACAATCAATTAATAATTTTTTTTAGAAGAAAAAATTGCCGTGACATAAAAAAGAGACCCACTTCTCTACTTGTATGGAGAACCATATCTTCTCTTCTGATGCTGATCGATTACTGATTTTGAGGCAGTTGACGAAAAATGCAAGGTTTAGCTCTTTAGTCTATGTCATTACCTGCCATTTGAGTTTCTAGTCCCAAGATGGATTAAGGCCTAAATAAAAATCTAAATCGTTGGGGAATGACAAGTAAAGAGGGGTTGCCTTTTCACAAAACCAAAAACAGGTAAAGGAGGGATTTTTATTATACTCCTCAGATAAGAAACAGTGGTAACTGTTGTAAAGATTCTCTTCTTTTTCTTGTGGATAGGAGGTGGGGCACAACTCTTATCTCTCATGCAGTTCAAAGGAAAAAAAACACTCTCTATCTCTCATAGTCTTTTTATTTTACATGTCAGACTTGAATTAGCGTATCACCAGAAACCATAAAAACCTGCCTTGACTGAAATCCTCACAGTCGTGTAGCTCTGTGATACTGAGAGAGAGAGAGAGAGAGAGAGAGAGAGAGAACCTTATCTGTGGTGGGTTTGGCAGCCGGTTGAGTGATTTGAGCCTGTGATGATCCTGTTCTATTGCCATCATTTGTCATCTCAAGTTGTTGTGGCTGTTGGGGAAGATGCTTGTGATCGAAAGCCTGATAATCTAAAGAATCTTTTCTACTCATGGGAGAGTCTGGTTCAAGATGAGCCTCTGCCTTACTTGAATGAGAGTCGGTACTCTCTCCTGATTGTGAACTACCCTGTATTGAAGTAAAATGATAACAAAAAGAACACCGAAGTTATTCAAATGGGTATTTCCAATCGCCCAAAAATGCAACCAAAACCTTGCCACAAGATTCAAGTTCTGTTTTTCTGCTCATATAAGAACAAATTGTCAAGGATTGGAAAAACCCACCAAATTATTCAAAATGGTATCTACATGTCACCCAAAAAAATCATCAAAAACGCTTAAAGACTTCAGTTTTCATTTGGGTATTCTCCAAAAAAAAAAAGTCATGTATCAAATGGGAATGAGAAAAACAGATGGTCAAAGATAGGATGGAACTGAGGAAACTACTCTTGAGGTGTGGTGGAATCTCATAGGCCAAGAAGGGAACATTTCCAGAGTAGCGGCAGACCTGGCTGCGGTAAATAAAGCTGCAACAGGATCACAGAAAGCAAAATCAGGAAAATAAAGACTAGCAACATTTTCAAAACTCATAAAGGGAGGAAACCCAATTCCCTTTTTTTCTCATTTTTTGTTTTACTGCTGCAGTTATGAAGTCGGTAAAAGATTTCCTTGTATGAACCCCCACGCCAATTCACTTCCTCATCCAAAATGATTCCTGTACTGGAAATGGAAAGCTACCCCGCACTCCTGCCTCTATGGACATTTTCAAACCTCTCTCTCTCTCTCTCTCTCTCTCTCTCTCTCTCTCTCTCTCTCTCTCTCTCCAGACGTCACAAAAGGAGAAAGGAGAGTAGTAGTTAGAGAGAGAAAAACCTACGTGCTTTAGCTTCATCATTATCGATCTTCACTCCTTGCAGTGCAATAGCTTGCTCCAGCTCTCCAAAATCAAAAGCAGATCCTCCTTGATTACTGAGACTCAGAATTGTTCGAAACCCATTTCAGAAACAAACAGAAAGCAAAACCAGTTTAAAGAAACTAAAAGACAAAAAAAAAAAAAAAAATGGGAACCCATTAATTAAAAAATGGGAATTTCAATGGAAAAGTACACGAAGCTAGTGGGATGATTAATCCCATGAAAAACTGCATATGGGTTATGGTCGTTTGAAGGCCCTGAGTCTGACAAACCAATCTCTCCAGCTCTATGACTCGCCATACAAAGTTCTAGTCTTCAAACCATGGCCATGATTTTCCAACAAGAAACTGCAGATCCAAAGGATTGGAAATCATTTCCAATGTACAGAAAAAAGGTGGGAAATGATAGGAAAGAAACAGAGGAAAGTAAAATATCAAAGTATATCTACTTGAAGCCAACACAAAAGGGTCCGGTCTGTTTTTCCCTCTCTCTCAAAAGAGCATTTGTAACTCCTTATCCTGAGTCTTATCTATTTTGTTTCTTTCTCTACTTCTCTGTGAAGAAACCTCTATTCATTATTCTGGTTGGGTTGCTTTATCGGCTTCTGTAGAGTTTATGATAGCAGAGTTGAAAAATCATTTGAAAAATCCTGTCTCAGGCGTCTCTGTTTTGTTTGGTTTGAAGACGGAAAATGCGGAAGTACAATAGAATAACAACATAATTTCTGTTTCGGGTAACGACACTGTTGGTCCCCGTAGTTTTTGCACTCTTTCAACATCATTATTTTCTACCCGACATTTTTCTTTCTTTTCTTTTCTTTTTTGGAAAAACTCATTCTTGTTGAGTTCAATGTATCCATTTGTCATCTTGTTTTACTATTTCAAACAAGAAGACAACACGAACAAAACTTTTTGCGGGTAGCTAACATTTTGAACAACTGCACCGGACAGAGAAAGATTATACGAAATTACATCGGTAGCTTTTGGATTTCTTCTGTGCCGCTCATCGATCTACTCTTTCCGTATGAAATAGTAACGGAGTACGGGGGAGGAACTACATAGAAACAAGAAAGAAATAGTAGCGGTTTAAACTGAAAATATTAAATTTATGATGCCTAAACTGAAATACTTGCAAAATCATGGTGACCATAACTGTAATTTCGCCTTTTGCCTAAAGAAAAGGTGTGGTCTTTTGCAGGAACCCACCAGAAATCACTCCTGCTCCACTCTCTCTCTCCCCCTAACCGCCTGTGCTTTCCAATTGGCTCTTTCGGAGTCGCCTCCCCTCCAGTTTCCTTACATCCAGTCTACTGTCCAATTTGCATTTTGTGGGCCCATTTCAGGCCCACGTCGATAATCGGAACCGTTCATCATGTAGAACTTGTCGAGACGAGCCACCAAACCAAAAGTCATGTCCATCGGATTTGTATTGATAGCTGTTCGAAACACATGTATTTGATAAAAATGGTGTTGGGCGGGTTCCTATCCAGTGTGCCCAACACCATTTTTATCAAATAAATGTGTTCCGAACAGATATCAATACAAATCCGATGGACGTGATTTTTGGTATGGTGGCTCGTCTCAAAGAGCTCTACATAATGAACGGTTCTAATTATTGATGTAGGCCCGAAATGGGCCCAAAAATTGCAAACTAGACCGTAGAGGAGACAGTGGAGGGGAGGCGAACCCGAGCTGCATGTAGTACTAAATTTTAAGAAAATTCTAAATTTAAAATAACTTCAACATCCAGTAAGAGATAAGACAAGTTCTTCCACAAAAGAATCAGAGTTACTAGCAGCTTTGCGTTTTTTAATTGGGCTCCCGCAAATGGGCAGCAAAAGCCAACCCGAATACTTTAGTAGGAAAAAAAAAAAGAGCTGATAAAAAAGAAAGGATTTAGAGTTACTTAATAGTGTTTTTTTCCCTCTTTATATAGCTCAAAGGGGATATTGGAAAAAAATTTCGGTGCCGGGTGGGTATATCCCACATGGTACCCGCTTGACACATCCAGGCCATCCAATACACTTTTGGATGGCTCGGATTGAAACCCTCTCTCTCCTCTGACCCCAACACTTTCTCTCTTCTTTTCCTCCCTCCAAATCCAAGCCATCCAAAAACGCAATGAACGGCTCGGATGCGCCGAGTGGGCACCACTTGGTACCCACCCGGCACTGAAATTTTTTCCGGGATATTGAGTTTACTTTGACAACTCATGCTTTTGGAAAGAGATGTGAATACTTTAAAATCCTGCTCATCAATATAGTCTATCCATATGCAGCCCTCACCTTCTACCAAAACATTTAAAATAATCACCATAACAGAACCCCATTGGGTTGTTAATCCAAAGTCTTATACATGGATTTGTTTGCTATTATCCCCTTTGTTAGTAGGTCGATGTCCTTTCCTGTCATAACCTAAAACCATGCCACACTAAGATTCTTTCCATTAGCAGAGTCATTAATATTCCTGGTGTGCCTCTCAAAACCTGGTGTGCCTGTTTTGAGAGGTCCATGGCAGAATCGATCACATAGAAATGCTTCTTCTTCTGTTTTCCTGCTTCTCTTTATGATCATTGATCCCACACTAGTGTTTGTAATGCCTTAAACCTTGTTTCTAATACAAGTATGCGAGATCCTAACATGAGATCTAAGGGATATATCCAAACAACACGCTCACCAAATTTAGGCGATTCAGTATTGCACGTGAGCTACGTTAACGACATCGCAATAGTTTTACTATGACTAAAAGACTTCAAAATTCACCGGAGTTGTCATGCCTCTACAGTTACACTATATATCTCGCCATAAGTCTATGCAACAAAATTACTTGAAAGTGTTAATTAGTACTGCCAAATACTTATCGGTATAAAATATGATAAGACTCGAAAGTACTCCATACCAACTTCTTTAACGACAGAGCCCCTTAAAATGTTGATTGTCCCTATGTTCCCACATTTTTTTCTTGATGCAAATGACAACATGTTCTTCTTATGGAAATTAAACTCAGACTTTGAGGAGGTCAACAGATCCCTTGTTTATTGCATCCCTTCCAAACTGTGCTCTTTGTTAGTTTAATTGCTTGTGGTTAATTAGTCATACCTAAAAGTGTTATTCATGACTTTAACCCATATTTTAAATCAGCTGGAGGTATGATCTCACTTAGACATGGAACTTGTGATGGAACAATTAATATGCGAATCATACGTTATAATGTAATCTAAACAAAGAAAATAGATTGAAAACAGCCTGATTTCATAGGCTGATAGGCATGAGTGCTTTAATTAAGGCTCAAAACTAACCAAACCCTGGTTCTGCTAGACATGGAACTAGCTCGCGTAGTGAGACTAGCTAGATTAAGCCTCGTAGCATTCGGCTTGTAGGTTGACTCCCCTAGACGTCCCAGACTAAGGTCTCACAAATTGACTCATTTCCTACCCGAGCAAACCATCCTTCTTTATAGCGCTCTTCCTTCATTCACTTAAGTGCTCTGTTGCTTAGCTCGTTTCGAAAGCTGAGGTCCATTGCCCATACATGATACTAGGAAAGAATGATTTCAAAGCGCCAGGAAAATGCGAACCAGCAGAAATGGAAAGATTACTTTTCCGGGTTGTATCCGACACGTTTACCTTTTCATCATCCCCTAAATCTTCTTCTAAACCGCGTTCCTTTCCAGGGAAATTCAGTTTCCTTTCTCTTCATTTTCTTGGCTTTTGTTTTCTTCTGGTGCTTCCTTTCAACCATCTCTACGTCTTCTTGGGCAGCAGCTATCGAGTGGATAGAATTTTATTCCCTCGAAGGCATGGCGGAGGCACATGGGTATAAGCGAGGGCAGGCGACCCCACTAGCTGCCAAATATGTATAATTTTTACCTTATTTTTACTAATTTGACCCTAAATTTTCATAAGAATATGTATAATTTAGCTATTTTGACCCTACAAAAAATCTATAAACTGCCCCAACTTGTTTTAAGTGCATAGAAATTCCAAAACATTCTCTTTTTTTCGAGAGTTGATAATGCTAGAAATAAGCCTATCATGTATTATTTTTCAAATATAACAGATCTTTTGGGGGCAATTATGAGGTAAAAATCAATTATTAGTGCATATCGATCTTATAATTAACCTTTTAATTTAGTTATTTTTGGACTTGTGGGTAGAAAAAATATATTGCATATGAATCTAATTTTTGACCCCACTAACCAAAATTTCTGACTCCACCCTTGCTCGAAGGGAAACGAAAACCCTAATGTCACAACTGGATTGTCAACTCCATATGCTGTTTCATTAGAGCTCGAGGATCTACTTCGATGAGTTACGAAGGTTTCGCAGAGGGAAGAAGACAAGAGAGGGTGTGGAGGGAATGTGAAATGAAAGAGGGGCAATTTACCTCTAGGTCCAGAAAATATAAAGTAATTCCCACCAAGTCTCCTCTAATTAACGAAACACTAAAACCCTATGAAAGTGCCTAAAACCCCAAATATTGAAAGTGCCTAACCCCTAGGGCACCCTATGAAAGTGCCTAAACCTCAGAGTACCCTATAAAAGTGCCTAAAACTCTAGGGTACCCAATAAAAGTGCCTAAATCGCTAAAACCCTATAATAGGAAAGTGCACCCTAAAACTCCTATGAAAGTGCCTAAACCTAAGCCCTAGGGCTCTATGAAACCACCTAAACCTAAACTTTAGGGTACCTTAAACCCTAGGGTATTCTAAAATCTAAAATCTTAAAGTACCCTAAAACCCTAGGGTACCCTAAAACCCTAAAATCCTAGGGTACCCAAGGGTACTAGGGTACCCATTAGGGTACCCATTAGGGTACCCTAAAACCCTAGCATACCCTAAAACCCTAGGGTGACACTTCTATTAATGATAAATGTATTTTTGTAAAAGTGGACTTAGTGGTAATTAAGTACTTCATCTGTTCTTAATGGGAATTAAGTGTCACTTTTCTGTACTTAGAGGTAATTAACTCATGAAAGAGTAGGGAAGTTTTGAGGGAGGGGGGAAAAGGAAAGGAAAGGTGGTTGTGTGAAGTCCAACGTAAATTTCACTCCAAATATAGATTGGGGGACAAATGAATCAAGTTTAAGTGTCACTTTGAACAAGTGCACTCCTAAGGAACTCTTTAACTTTAAATTTATTATTATTACTTGAAAAAGTCTCACTGTGCCAAAAAAAAATAGAAAAAATTAGTTCACTGATCATAAATTAAGAATTTGACGAGATACAAGATTGAAGAGTCATTTCTCAATTTACAAATTGAGAGAGAGAGTGTGTGTAACGACCCGGATTTTTGACCCAATTTTTTTTTTATGTTATTAGAATTATATTTCTTAATACAACTATTATTATTATTATTATTATTATTATTATTATTATTATTATTTAGATACAATTATGCAAGCATTTAAATACATGCATGCATATTTTCTTTTTATTTTCCTACATGCATGCACACTCCTTCTACCTCTCCCTCTCCTACTCCTACTCGACCTCTACCTCCTCCGTAACCCTAAAACCGTGCATAACTCGTCCATTCCAAAACCCACTTCCATTAGGACTCGATTTGATTCTATCTCATCAAAATTCTCTATATATACTTTATTTCGTCGACCCTAGGGTTCCCCACGAAAATTATCACGCCCCAACAGTCCAGAAAAGAGAGATAATCGGAGGAAATCGAAGCTCCAAATCTATGGAGTTCTAGAGAGAGAAAAGTGGGTTTGCAATCAAAAACCAAGAGGAACCCGATCCGATCATTCCAATCCCTTTCTACAACCTAGAGTATCGCCAAACATCTTTCAATTCGGTCCCAAGGTCTTCCAATTGTCAAATCCGAAGCTTTCTTCTCCAACGTTCAAGTTTCGATCGAAAACAAATTCAATCCGATTCGAGATATTATAATTCGATCCGAAACCTCCTCTAAGTATATTTAACGTTTATAGACATTACCCAATAGCCCCCGAGGTCCCATGCATCAAAAACCTCGAGAAAACAAAAAAAAAAAAACCGAAACTGCAGTGCACCTTGCGGCCGCAAGGTGCGGGCCGCAAGAACCAGCCGCAAGGTTGACTCGGTCAGACCTTGCGGCGGCTGTTGTGATGCTTCGAATCGACTTTTTATCATCCCGGACTTCGATTTTGACCCCTGAACTATTTTTCCTAGGTTTCTAACACTCCAAAGATCATACCTGGTTAATTTCATATTTTATTTATTTATTTATCTATTTATTAAATTTTTATTCGTTATCATATAAAAGTTTACAAACTAAAATTCCTTGCGACCTTATAAACTACTCTATAAATCCCCAAACTATTTTTCCTAGGTTCCTAACATGTTAAAGATCATAAATTACTGATTTCATATATTTTTAATATTATTAGCTATTTATTTTATTTTTAATTAAAGTTACAAACGAAAAATAATTGCGACCTTACAAAAAATATTTTTAACATCTAAAATATTTTTCCTAGGCTTCTCACATCTCAAGGATGATATATTATTAAATTAATATTTTATTTATTTAGTTAACTAATTATTGTTAACTATGCATTGGTTCTAAATATAAACACTTTAAAATATTATAAAAGATGTTAATAATTTCGAATAATTTTATTTAGACTTCTTACAGTCCTAAGATGATACTTTGTTAAAATAAATATATTTTTAATTATTTAATTATTTATTATCTATTTATTCTTCTTTTGTCAATTAACTTAATCGTTTTATTTAAAATAATCCCATGAACATCCAAACCTAACTTTTAGCACTCAAACTTATTATAGAGGACCTTTAGGACTCTTATTAAGGTTATGATAATTATTCTAATATTTTTACCTATTTAATGTATTTAATTAATATTTAAATCAATCTAATTACCTAAGAATAATCAATAAAAACCTAGAAAATTATTTTTAAAGTCTTATATAAAATATCCTACATTGTTATTGATATTTTGGCCATACGAGATTAAGGGCAACGGCCCAGTCATAAAAAGTTATGTGATTGCATTACCTAATGTTTGTTCTGATCTATTTGTTATTCATTTTAATTATTATTGAGAATGATATTGTGTTGTTACTGGATTTGAATGTTAGATTGGACCCTAGAGACATGGGGTGGTATACGATATAGAAATCACTTAAACGATACTAAGTAATGGATAAATTGTGAAGTTTTTCTTTTCTTTAGAGGTTGCCTGCAGGCGTGAATTGAGTTGTAATGAGATTTGTGATGTCCCGGCGAGAGTCCAGTGGTAAATTGATGTCCTGGCGAAGTCCAGTGGTAAATTGATGTCCTGGCGAAGTCCAATGGTAAATTGATGTCCTGGCAAAGTCCAGTGGTGAATTGACAGACTAGCGTGTGTCCAGTGATGATTAAGAAATGATTGTGATGTGGTATATAAGATAGGCGAACCCTAGTTGTGATTCAGGCATGATAAGTTATCCCCTTGTTGTAGTATTGTAACTTAGGTTATCTACGACAGCAAAGGGAAGTGATCTCATGGGACCGAGCATGGCTAACGGTTGGGGAGAAAAGATCTCGCGGGGAGATCTTAGATCACACGTCAGGATAATGGACAGAAATGAACTGGTTATGTGAAAAATCTCTGTTTTACTTATTCGCATCATGATTATCCTGTTTTACTTGCTAGCTGTAATTGTAAAAGGGGTGGTTGGGTTGAATTATTCTACTGGGTGATTTATCACTCACGGATACGTTAAATGATTCGCAAATCGATTGCTTCGGCGATCAATTTGCTAGAGGGCGCAGGATTCAATGGAGGAGATTCAACGATGATGCAGTTCGACACGAAAAGAATATCAGTAACGAAGATCGAGGATGCTTAGGATTCGTAACAAGTCTAGAGTCAGCTCTGAAGTTAATGTATTTTGAATCAGTAGATTCCCTTGAAATTGTAATAACTAAATCTTTATTTTGAAAAATTATGTTTATTTAGCAAAATTTTCTTAAGAAATCATTTTATTTTGCTCCCGAAAAGTCGGGGCGTTACAGAGAGAGTGAGTGTGTGTGTGTGTGTTTGGTGTAGCAAGCTTGCTACGTCCCTTGCAATGCCTTTTGTTTGCATGGATCCTCAAATATAGTTTAATTTTGATTTTGAGCTTTACTCATTCTTTTACTCAAACAATAACACTGCATTCACATGCAAAAGAGCCCAATAAAATTATGTCATTACTTGTGCATACACGTATTAAAATAATTTTTTGAAATAACGCGCAAATATTACATTTCAAAATAAATAAGATACCAATAAATTGCAGAGGAAAAACTATGTCGAAAAATATAGATTAATTGTGGAGTATCTAAAAAACAAAGTTCAGTACGATACATTGGCAAAAAATGAGCTAGTGACTTTGAGAAGTGAAAAGATGGAGACGAAAGGGAGAGATGAAAGATATCAGTGTTCAATAAACGAGTGTCATGGGGAAGTGAAAGGGTGGAGTTGGAAAAGAATATGGGGCCGACTATTCGCAACCCTGTTTTTTCTCCCTTAGCCCGTTATTCCACGTAGCTCACTTCCAATATTTTAAAAGAGAAAATTTTCTCCATGTAACCCATTAAATGTACCTGATCTTTCCATTATACCCTTCCCCCTCAAAAATTACACTTTAACTCCCCCACCCATCCAAATAGAAACCCTAAGCCCCCCCGCCCCCCCTCTACGTCTCCAACGCCATTTCCCCGTCTCCCACCACCTCCACCTCCACCTCCATAGCCACCACCGCAGCACCGCCACTCCTGCCGCCGCACCACCGCCTCTCTTCAAGGTGCCGTTCTCTCTCTCTGTTCGTCAGTCTCTCTCTCTCTCTCTCTCTCTCTCTCTCTCTCCCTCTCTCTCTCGCTCGCTATGATTATATACATACATGTATGTATATATACAATAACAACAATTAGATCCTGTATTTGTATTAGACTATTAGTAGAGGAATATGTGTGATTATTGATTTGAGAATTGTCTGTATATATACAGATGAGAGCGAAGTTATCGGGAGGCCATTTTCGGATGATTAACGAGAAGCTCTACACTTGCACGTATGTTTACTTTCCAATTACTTAGTATTACTACCACCCATTGACTGTGTCATTTATTTACCCAATTCTGCTTGTAGATTTTAACTTGATCAAAGGAACTTAGAAGGCATGAAAAACTTTAAGTTCTTATCTTTCAGAATTTACTCGTGTTTTTCTGATACATTTGGGCATCTATAGAAGTAAGCTCTGTGTCTTTTTTGACTAATTGCATAAGAAGTCCACTTTTGGGCAATGAAAAGCCTCAAGTTTTGCCGGCCCTTGGATTGTGAGAAAATGAGAGAAAAGGAAAGGATTGGGGTGTGACTTGTGACCGTGTGAGGTTTGGCAAGAAACAAAATGGACTACATAAAGATTAATCTTTTTGTTTTCTTCTCATCTCTTTTGGGTATCAAAATTAGTGAAAGGACTCCTTTCATTTCTTTTCTTACTCTTTGTCACCATCCAAAGGGGCTGATAAGTTTTTTGCTTTCTCTCGAGAATTCACCCATGTTGTATAACAGATAGACTTTGGTTCTATAGAAGAAAGCACTGCATTTTTTCAGACGTATAATTACATAAGCATTCCAATAGTACTTCTGCGGCTAATATTTTACTTTCTACAGGGGAAGCGAAGCCCTTAACTACTTTAAAGAAGACCCAACATTTTTTAATGTGGTAAGAAATTTTCACCTAGACACCATAAGAGCCTGCCTTATCACCTTGCAATCTGCTGTTTTGGACATGAGAGCTGAAGTTAATTTCCAAAGGCCTTTATTCTTCACATCTAAAATTCATATAGGTGGATTCAACACTGAATTGCCCATAGATAATTTTGATATGAATGGAATATCCTAAACAAATAGAAACAAATGTTGGTTAGCATAATTTTTGCATGTTAGAGCAAATTTGTCATGCTCTGTGAACTTGTTTAATTTCCCCCCAGTAAATATATAACACCGTAAATAGAAGTGTACACCTACCTTACCCATTCTACATTGGTAATTTGGTTGTCTTATGTCTTCTTACTTCTATTGGCCTTCATATAGCTTTTTTTATGGACCCATAGTGCTATGGAACATTCATTTCCTTTTCTGGGCAATGCTATGTAACATTTTTATTCGGAACTACTGCGGTATTTTGAAACAGTGCTTTGTAACTTATGTTTACTTACATGGCCAGTACCATACAGGATATCAAGAGCAAATGACGCATTGGCCTAAGCAACCTTTTAATATCATCATTAAATGGCTAAAGGATCGCAGCCCTTCTTTACTTGTGGCTGATTTGGATGTGGTGAGAACTTAGACATTTCCACCAAAGTTTATGCCACAGATACTAGTACTTTTATTTGTAAATTTGTTCTTTTGGTTGACATCTTAATGACAACACGCTCCATTATGATTCCAGGGGATGCACGCCTTGCAAGAAATGTCAAAAATAAGTCTTCTCGTTTGATCTAGTCTCACAGGACCCATCAGTAATTGCATGTGATATGTCAAACGTATGTCTTCCCTTTACCTATGTTTAGTGGGTTACATATGACTCGCGTTGTTTTGTTTTGTTCTGTCCGAGTTTGTTGAAGCAAAAGTTTAGCTTTAGAATTCAAAGATGTTTTCCATTAATGCTCCTTCTAAGATTCGTTCTCTGAAACTAAATGATTCATGATTGTGGTTGAAACTGCAGACACCCCTTGACACTTCATCTATAGATGTCGCAGTCTTTTGCCTCTCACTGATGGGCACAAACTTCGCCAGTTACCTTCGAGAAGCCCACAGAATTCTTAAGAAATCGTATGAATGGAGTGTAATTTGAAGATTTTTTTACTTTTCCATTACTTTTCAAGTTCTTAATTTGAGAGATGATGGCTCTTTTCAGTGGCTGGCTCTTGATAGCAGAGGTAAAGAGCAGGTTTGATCCAAATACTGGCGGGGCAGACCCAGACAGGTTCTCGAAAGTCATATGTGACCAGGGATTTGCTTCTGTATCAAAGGTTTGTTCATGTTCTCTCATTGTTTATTGCTGCTACGTTTTTCTTTTGCATTAATCCTTGCTAATCTGTAAGTACACTGTGCAGGATTTCTCAAACAAAATGTTTATATTGTTGTACTTCAAGAAAAAGGTTAGCGGGATCTCATTTTGCTACCAAGACTCTTATTACTTTCTTGTTTTTGTTGCCTTTTCGGACTTCTAAATTTGTATTATTGTTATTATATGCAAGTTATTATGTGTCCACCGCGTGGGGTTCAAGGCTGAGGTCGGGGCCCGAGCTTGTTTGGTCTTAGCCCTGACAGAGTCTTGAGGCAGTTTGGTCTAACCCTGACTACCACTTGGTGCCTGAGGATAAGAGAGAGCATACACCACCTGGGATTCCTTGGGCGTGTACTAAGGACTACCTTGTATTTTCTGTAACTGAAAGTGTGGGAAAACGAGTCTTGTAATCAATGAAACATTCTAAATGTTGGATAGACACTCAAATGTTGCCTTGTATTTTTCTGTAAATTGTGGTACTCATATTTGGGAAAAAAGATTCTTGCAATCAATGACACTTTGCTGTTTTGGGCATTTGTTTAGGTGAGCACGGTAATAAATCCGTGGAACATGATAGCCTGAGAGAGCCCACCTAACTGTTCTAAAAAAGCATATATTGCAGCAACAAAAAGATGAAACTATACCAATTATTCGGTATCCAAGTGCTGAAATATTATAAGAATTTCGGGTTGTATATGCTGAAATATTACACAAATTTCGGTATGCAGCTACTGAAAAATTACAATAATTTCGGAATGCATATGCTGAAATCAACCTGTGCTCAGTCAATTTCTTCACATCTACCCCATAATAAAATAAATGGCACAAAAAGCGAAACCAAACTCTGTGGATGTGCTTAGCGAACAACATTTCAATGTAAAGCGACAACATGATAACAATACATATAAAACGAAACAATCTACGTTAAAGGACTTGGCGGTTGCTACATCACTTCCTATTATAACTTTAAACGCTTCTATTTGGGCAGAAAAAAATGTCTCCCATCCCTTGGCCTCCTCCCATCGGAATTTGAACCAATAGTTGGCAATAGGTGGCATGGGGAACAAGCTTTTAGATCAACCAATAGTTCATGTGATGCGTGTTATCTTCTTTGCCTTCACTTCTTTGCCATTCTACTTCACATTACCTCCTTTGTCATTTGCCTTGTTGATAAACGGTCTATACTTTTCACCCCGTTCACATGCAAACCGCATCCTTGGCCTTTGATTCTTTGTCATTATCTCCGACGACTTTATGATAATTAC
This sequence comes from Rhododendron molle, assembly GCA_025413875.1. Taxonomy (NCBI): domain Eukaryota; kingdom Viridiplantae; phylum Streptophyta; class Magnoliopsida; order Ericales; family Ericaceae; genus Rhododendron; species Rhododendron molle. The sequence goes on from CM046400.1 coordinate 15,947,053, forward strand.
AAACTCATTTTCCTTGCCGGTAGATGTTATCCAATCTCTCAGCATATCTTTGGATGGAAAAACCTACAAACATGATTGAACAAAAACATTTAATAGCAATAAACAAACAAAATCAAAAGAACCATTCAATCATTCACTTACTTGAAAACACTCATATTCTCCGTTGTAAACTCCCATGTGAAATCATATAGGGCCACTGGAACTATGTGGCTGTCGTGCGCACTCACATTCTCCGTCGTAAACTCTCGTGTATTCACTGGACCTATGTGGCTGCCATGCGTTGAATCATCACCCTGAAGAAAGTATCAAAAATTCAACAGTCCATTAAAACAAGTTTTCTACCTCTCTGGATCTGTTTAGGTAAGTGAATGTCGAAAATACATAGAATTCGGTATACAACTGATGAAAATAAGTATCACATTCGGTAACAACATGTCGCAAATGTGTACAAAATTCGGTAACCAACTACCGAACTATGTATACGAAAATCATATATAATATTTCGGTAAATAATTATTGAAAATAAGATTATATTTCGGTAACTACATATCGAAAATATGTTCCACCTTCGGTAAACAACTACCGAACTACTATATACGAAAATCATATATACATTTCGGTAAATAGCTGTTGAAAAAAATATTATATTTCGGCAACTACACGTCGAAAATATGTTCAAATTTCGGTAAACAACTGCCGAACTATACTATATAGGAAAATCATACATATATTCAATAAATAGCTGTTGAAAACATGATTATATTTCGGTAACTTCATGTCAAAAATATGTTCAACATTCGATAAACAACTACCGAATTATATACTATATAGGAAAATCATACATACATTTCGGTAAATAGATGTTGAAAACAAAATTATATTTCGGTAACTACATGTCGGAAATGTATCTCAATTTCGATAACTAGCTGTCGAGTATGGTAATATTTTACAGTGGTTAGCTACCGAAATTACTTACTTTATTCTGTTCATTTTGTTCGAACCAGAAACATCGACAAAACCCTCGAAAAAATGGGTTTACAAAACCCACACGCCATAACAACAAAACAGAGGCATTGTAAACGGAAAAACTTACCTCCTCACGCGGCTTCCAAGATACAATGTCCATCACAATATCTTTCTTCTCCTCTGCCATCGTCTAGTTGCCAATAAAATTTGATTCAATTTCGAAATCCAATCCTACAAGTGGGTCAAAAAATGGATCAATGGAAGGACTTGAATCTTCCATTGATACAATATTTGGTCCTTGCTCCTCCTCCATTGAAAAATTTGAGAGAGAGAAGAAAAGAGAATGATGATTTTGATCGGAAAGGGGTAGTGGATAATTTAGGGATTTTTGTTATAAGGGCATATAGGTCATTTCATGTATAGGTATAAGGGTAAGTAGGTCATTTTACATTAGGGGATCATGTTGTAATTAGTTTCAAATTTTTAACGGGCTATGGAAGAAAATAAGGGGCTGCGAATAGTCGCCCCCAAGGATATGCGAGATGAAAGAAGTGGAGAGACCGAGAGAGTGATATGCATTTTTGTTCAAGAAAATTGTTCGAATAGTAAAACCGGTCCGATCTGGACCGAATCCTCCTATTTGGTTCAGTTCTGCGGTTCTACGGTCAGGTTATGGTTTTAAACAAATAAGAACCGTTACTTTTGGTTCAGTTACTGGTTCTCAATTAATGAATCGTGGTTAGAACCGAACCGGACCGTTTAAACAAAATTAAATATACAAATACATATGTGTGTGTAATTAAAGATGTATTTGAATTTGGTAGGTTAATCTTTTCCTTGCTCGTGGAAAAAAAAAATCTTTTCCATGCTAAACTTAATTTATTTAGAGATGAAATCTCATTTATTAGGAAAGCTTTTATTTTCTTCCTTCCTTTTCTATTCCAACAAATTATCTTCCTATTTTTTTAATTTTATGAGTTTATATTGGGAAATGATTTTGTCACTCTCTCTTTTGTTAACGTCACTCCCCTGCAAATGTATTTTTGGTGTAAAAATACACTTGCAGGGGAGTGATGTTTACCAAAAAGAGAGTGGCAAAATCAGCAACCTTCATATTATGTGAATAAGTGTTTGGATGCTTATTGAACCGAACCAAAACCAGATCGGTCTAGCGGTTTAGTTCTGGTTAAGTTCCATGCATATATTGGTTAGGTTCTGGTTTCCAATTTTCTAAAATCGTTTGAAATGGTTCAGTTACTAGTTTTCTAGAGAACCGGACCAATTCGAACAGTGTACATTGTAACGACCCGGAATTTTGACCCAAATTTTTTTTTAATAATGTTATTAGAATTATTTTCCTAATACAATTATTATTATTATTATTATTATTATTATTATCTTTAGATACAAATATTCATGCATTTAAATACATGCATGCATATCTTCTTTCTATTTTCCTACAATACTTGCATGCATGCACAACTCTTCTATTTTTCCCTCTCCTACTCCTACTCGACCTCTACCTCCTCCGTAACCCTAGAACCGAGCTATATTCGTCCATTCAAAAACCCAATTCGATTAGGACTCAATTTAATCCTACCACATCAAAATTCTCTATATATACTTCATTACGTCGACCCTAGGGTCTCTCACGAAAATTTCCACGCCCCAACAGTCCAGAAAAGAGAGGTAATCGAAGGAAATCAAAGCTCCAAATCCATAGAGTTCTAGAGAGAGAAAAGAGAGAGAGAAAAGTGGGTTTCGCACCAAGACCAATCCGGAACCCGAATTGATCGTTCTAATCTTCTTCTACAATCCCAAGGATCCATGAACACCATTCGATTCGGTCCCAAGGCTTCCCAATCGACGAAACCGAAGTCATCTTCCCAAAACGTTCAAGTTCGATCGAAAAACAATTCAACACGATTCGAAGTATTATAATTCGATCCGAAGTCTCCTCTAAGTATATTTATGATTTTTAGACATAACCCAATGTCCCCCTTAGTCCCATGCATTGAAAAACATGAGAAAAACGAAGAAAAGCAAAACTGGGCAGCAACATCGCAGCCGCGAACTTCGGGCTTCCAGCCGCTAGAACCAGAAAAACAGACCTTGCTGCCGCAAGGTCATCTCGGCCAGCCTTGCGGTTTTAATTGTTTTGGTTCGAATTGATTTTGCAACGTCCCAAACACCGATTTTGACCCCCGGACTATTTTTCCTAGGTTTCTAACACTCCAAAGATCATACCTTGTTAAATTCATATTTTTTTTATTTATTTATTTATTTATTAAATTTTTATTCGTTATCGTGTAAAAGTTTGTAAACTAAAAATCATTGCGACCTTATAAACTACTCTATAAATCCCCAAACTATTTTTCCTAGATTCCTAACATATTAGAGATCATAACTTGCTGACTTTATATTTTTTGTATGTTATTAGCTATTTATTTTATTTTTAATTAAAGATACAAACGAAAAATAATTGCGACCTTCCAAACAATGATTTTAACATCTAAACTATTTTTCCTAGACTTCTTACATCTCAAGGATGATATGTTATTAAAATAATATTTTATTTACTTAATTAACTATTTATTATTATTTATGCGTTGTTTCTTGATAATCATACTTTAAAATATTATAAAAGATGTTAATAATTCCGAATAATTTTATTTAGACTTCTTACAGTCCTAAGATGATACTTTGTTAAAATAAATATATTTTTAATTATTTATTATCTATTTATTCTTCTTTTGTCAATTAACTTGATCTTTTTATTTAAAATAATCCCATGAACATCCAAACCCAACTTTTAGCACTCGAACTTGTTATAGAGGACCTTTAGGAATCTTATTAGTATTACAATAATTGTTTTAATATTTTTACCTAATTAAGGTATTTAATTGGTACTTAATTAATCTAATTACTTATGAATGATTAATAAAAGCTTAGAAAAATTATTTTTAATCTTTGTTAAATAGTTCTTATCTTATTAATGATTTTGTGGCCATACAAGATTAAGGGCAACGGCCCAGTCATAAGAAGTTATGTGATTACAATGCCTAATATTATTTTGATCCGTCTGTTGTTTGTTGTTATTTATTTTTGAGAATAAAATCATGTCGATGTTGGATTTGAATGCTAGATTGGACCCTAGAGACATGGGGTGGTATACGAAATAGAAATCAATTAGACGATGCTAAGTAATGGATGAATTGAGAAGTTTTCTTTTTCTAGAGGTTGCCTGCAGGCGTGATTTTGAGATGCGATGAAATTGATGTCCTGGCGTGTGTCCAGTGGTAAATTGATGTCCTGGCGTGTGTCCAGTGGTAAATTGATGTCCTGACGAGTGTCCAGTGGAATAAATTGATGTCCTGTCGAAGTCCAGTGGTAAATTGATGTCTTGGCGTGTGTCCAGTGGTAAATTGATGTCCTGGCGTGTGTCCAGTGGTAAATTGATGTCCTGGCGAGTGTCCAGTGGAATAAATTGATGTCCTGGCGAAGTCCATTGGTAAATTGATGTCCTGGCGAGAGTCCCGTGGAATAAAATTGATGTCCTGGCGAGGTCCAGTGGTAAATTGATGTCCTGGTGGGAGTCCAGTGGAATAAATTGATGTCCTGGCGAGAGTCCAGTGGAATAAATTGATGTCCTGGCGTGTGTCCAGTGGTGAATTGATAGACTGGCGTGTATCCAGTGATGAATTGATAGCCTGGCGTGTTACCAGTGATGATTGTGAAATGGTTATGATGTGGTACATAAGATAGGCGAACCCTAGTTGTGATTCAGGCATGATAAGCTATTTCCCTTATTGTAGTGATATGGTTGCACACCCGTCATATAACTTAGGTTATCTGCAATAAAGGAAAAGTGATCTCATGGGACCGAGCATGGCTGGTGGTTGGGAAGGAAAGATCCCAGGAGTGAGATCTTAGAATTCATATTAAGTTAATGGATAGTAATGAACTGGTTGATGTGAAAAATCTCTGTTTTACTTATTCGTATCATTATTATCTTGTCTACTTGCTAGTTGTAAAGTAAGAGGGGTGGTTGGGTTGGATTATTTTACTGGGTGATTTATCACTCACGGATACGTCTGTATCCTGGCAAATCGATTGCTTCGGCGATCAAATTGCTAGAGGGCGCAGGATTCAATGGAAGAGATTCAACGATGATGCAGTTCGACACGGAAAGAATATCAGTAACGAAGATCGAGGATGCTTAGGATTCGTATCAGGATTAGAGTCAGCTCTGAAGATAGTGTATTTTGATTCCGTAAATCTATCTTGAGATTGTATTACCAAAATCTTTATTTTGGAAAATCATATTTATTTAGCAAAATTTTCTCATAGAAATTATTTATTTTTCTCCCGAAAAGTCGGGGCGTTACATACGTCCTTAATTTTTATGTGTTTTTTTTTTTATTAGAAAAAGGAGGTAGTGTCAATTGGACTACACATCTTTTGCCAATAGTATAGATAGATAAATAGACAGGCACTCAAATGGACAGACATACAACAAATTTGTGTAAAAATTTCATTTCATATTTCATCTCATGCGAAATACTTTCACGAACATTTCAAAATCTTGTAAAAATATATTAATTACATATTCATAAAAATTTGAAACTCTATTAACTTGAGTAAAACTCAATTTGAGATATAGTTTAATTCAGGAAGTGTAGTTGGTTTTATGAGTTTTTTTACTCAATATTTGGATTTGAGTCTTTTTAAATAAAAAAATAAAAGTAAGGAGGGAAGATGCTCCAAGGTGGAGTGGTTTGTACGTCCTTCCACTAACGATAAATTGATAGGGGCAGAATCGATATTTCAAATACAGTAAGGGTGTTCGCTTCAAAAGCGTGCGTGACAATAACACTTTCGACTTGGTCCAGCTTGATAATGGGCCTTCCTTGCATACTCAGCGTATCAGGATGCAGCAAATCTTGACTCGGAGGCTCTCTCTCTCTCCATAGATTTTCCTCTATGAATCAACGACACTCTCGAATCGCTATCCTTTCGGTACTGCTCATAGCAACCCTCGGTTTCTTACTCCCCTCAGGCACTGCCTCTCCGAGTGATCATCATTACAATGTAGGCGATCACGTCCCCTTATTCGTCAACAAAGTGGGTCCCCTGAACAATCCCAGGTTTCTCTCTCCAAACCCATTTCGGATTCAACCGTTTCTTGTAAATCTGTGTGTCTGACTTCAAATTGTATGCTAGACTCTAAATATATGAGAACTATTGTTATTGATTGTTGAAGATAGTGTTCGACTTAGTTGACTTTAATCTCATAAGATGTACTCTCCAAATCCGGATTGTTATAAAATTAAGCTTAATTTTTCATTTGCAAGCTTATGAGATTTGAACCCCAAGGAGTTGGCCTGGTGGTAAGGCCCGAGACTTAGGGGTTTGCTCCCTCCTAAATTCTCAGGTTTGAAACCTTGCCAGTTCATACCTAGCAATTGCCCCGGCTTGATTGGGCTCCCCGTTAGTGGATGGTGGGATTAGGCCCCAGATTAGTCGAGGTGCGTGTAAGCTGACCTGGATAGCTGAGTTATCCAAAAAAAACGAAAGAAAGCTTATGAGGTTAGAACCAGTTGGAGGATTAAGGAATGGTGGAAGTTATTTCTGCTAATGTGTGGAGTATTGAAGAATTTATCCTTGGCCCCTCTTTGAGATTCAACTGGCAATAGTAGGAAAAAATGATGACACCCTTCTATGTTTTCTTGATATTTGTTTGCCTTGTTTAAGGGTAACCCTTCCAAGTCAGGACCACTTTGGACCCATCTGCAGGTAATTAAACCCGAGTAACCGCAGCTGTTCATAAGCCATAGGCATGGGGAAAGTGAAAGACTTTTCGAGCTGGAGTAGAACTCGGAACCTCTGGAACTCTAAACCTCTTGTTTCCCTTGTTGAAGCATTTTTCGGGATCACGTTAGCCATACTTTTTGTTTCTCTGTGTAGGATGGAAATAGCAATTTAATTGCGGCAAGAAGATACTTTTTGCTGCTCTATTTTTTGGTTGGGGAAAAAGTTACAGGTTGAATCTCATGCATCTGTTACTCTGTCCTTTCATCTAGCTTAAATCTAATTCATTTGCCACAAAACGGATTCTCTATTGGCGGTGTTGAATTTTTTTTATTGATAGATACTGGTGACTGGAAACCACTATCCAGGAAAACTTCTTTGGATCAAACATTTTTGTGAAGGAACTTAATAAATTGTCATATATCAATAGTTGATTGAACCCAATTGAAGTTGTTGTACGTAAAATTTTACCTCCTCATGCTTTAATATTGGACACAGTATGTCGGTTTCATCAAACCAAGACTAACCATGCCGACTTTTGTTTGGCATCCTTGCCGAATTGTAAAGTCATTAACCGTAGCCCTTCTTTTTCTCCTTCTCGTGGGTTGGGTGTAGTGTCATCTAATGCAAGTTCCGACTTACCACTTACTGCAGTCATACTCAAATATACTCAAGTACTCAGTATTAATCAAGTACAGTAATACTCAATTCTTAGTTGCAGGGATTGCCAAAATGAGGAGCTTCTAAGTTGGTAATTAATTAATCTAATTGGGTGGGTTTTGCCGAGCTTGGGCTCTCTATAAGAATAAATTAATAGATTTCTATTTTACCATGAATAGGGAAATTTTGTGATTTAAAGACAACCATGCTTCTTAGTCTAGGGCATGAAATCTTCAATATCAAACATGTAGAAGAACCCTGTAACTTAGTTATTTATTGAGTTAGATGGATGTCCATGTAATAAGATAGCAAGTATGAAATGAGCGGATTTGCAAGAAGATAAAAGTCCCACCAAATGATGATAAATAAGCGAAAGTTGTGGACTTTATGGTTGGATCAGGTGCATCAAATAATGGAGAAAGAGATTGTTAAAATGCAAGATTATTAAAAGAAAAAAGTAAAGACAAAGGATGGCTTAGAGCATATAGGTTGAGATAGACAGAGAAGGCATGCTAATTGATTGTACAGAGAAGTGTATACTATTACCTTAGATAGTGCCATTAGAGGGGGGGAAAATTATTGATTTTGTGGATTGAACTCAACACAAACGTTGATGAGTTGGTTTTATACTCCCTCCATCCCCCAAAGGTAGTCCACTGCAAAAATACGCGATTTCGGATGAAAAAATAACTTACTTTTGTGCATAATTTTTCGAATTTCTGGACACCGAATTAAAGAACTAATATAGTGTAAAGTAATTTTATAAAATTATGCACGGAAGTACTTTTTTTTTTCTATCCAAAAGTTTGCTCATCTTTTTGTAGGGGACTATCTTTGCGAGACGGGAGTATAACATTCATTGATGTTGCTATTCTTTAACTATTGGTAGAAAAAACTCTCTTCAGCACAATGATAAGAATGAGAAACAATCTTTGTTTTTTACACTATGAGTCCATTTATATCTCCTTAAGCATCATATGTCCAAAAAAGTCATTTGCTCTTAACTTTTGTGTATGGCATGCAGAAAATCAATGTTATATAATGTTCAATTAGGCATCATTGTTATCAATCCTAATGTTGTTTTAGTGCCTTTCTCTTGCAGTGAATCCTACGAATACTTTGACTGGCCTTTCTGCCACCCAGGTTAGCATTGAGGCTCACATGAACTTTCTGTGTATTGAATCATTATTGGAAGAAGAATTAGAGTTGAGTGTTATGTTATAAACTGATGTTGGTATTCATTAGCTATCAAGAATGTACACTTTGACATTGGCTTTATATTCATGATGCCCATTGTGCAGCTGGTATTTATATGGCATTGAATTGTATGGCTGGCTTTTCAGATGCAGTATTCTATTTCTACCTCATTTCTGTGTGCTAAACGTGCCCTTTTATTTGCACTTTGCAGATTACTTGGTAAAGAAGAAGGAATCACTTGGGGAGGTTTTAAGTGGTGATCGCTTAACAAATGCCTTGTATGACTTGAAATTCAGGGAGGACAAAACTGCAGAGATTTTGTGCGAAAAGAAGCTTAAAGAAGATGAAATCGCAAAGTTCAGGAATGCAATCATTAACGAGTACTACTTCCAGATGTTCTACGATGATCTTCCTTTCTGGGGTTTCATAGGGAAAGTTGAAGAGGAAAGTTGGGCGCTTAATGGGAAGGGTCCCAAGTACTATCTATTCAAACATGTGCAGTTCCATGCATTTTACAATGGTAACCAAGTCATAGAAATACGTGCTTTTAGTGACCCAAATCATGTGGTAGATGTTACTGAAGATGCAGAGACCAGCGTTAGGTTTACTTACTCCATCATCTGGAATGAAACCTCTACTCAGTTTGAGAACAGAATGGACAAATACTCAAGGGCTTCATCATTGCCGACACACAGGCTAATCCATTGGTTCTCAATCATCAACTCAATTGTGATCATTGTGCTACTAATGGGATTGCTTATGGTCCTTTTTATGCGGCATCTCAAAAATGATTTGAAAAAGTAAGGCAGTAAGGCACACTACAGCGTTTGGTTTTACTACAAGTCTAAAACTGCTACTAATTTCATAAACAAAGTGGATTTGGAAGGAAATTGTTCTATACTTGATGCTTCTGTGTCGTAGGTTTACTAATGGAGATCAAGAAGAAGATAACAAGGTTGGTTGGAAATACATTCACAGTGATGTATTCAAGTGTCCTCCCCGTATGCTCTTGTTTTGTGCTTTTTTGGGCTGTGGGACCCAGTTGTTGACCATGTAAGCAAGTCCAAAGCATTTTACTTCAATCATGTTGGTACTTATGATAGCTGTACGTTCATGTATTCCTCAGGCAATGTCATCATAGTTCCATATGTGATGTGACATGTTAGCAATTGTTACTTGCTACTGCTGATGGCCTAACCTTATTAAAAGCAGTCCTAGCGATCTTAATGTGCACTCTAGAGTCTAGAGGGATGCCAAAGGTAATGTTTTCACATCTTCACCGGTGGTGCTTGAAGAGAGGTAGCTGTATGGACCTTGGGGATAATGCTTTATTGTTTTATCATTTATTGGAGTATGCCCTTTGGCCTTGATAGAAGTAGATATCATCTTCTCCATGTTTTCCCATTATCAGTTAGTATTCTGTGCATTATCCCTCGTGAGGAAAGGTAGTTATATTCACAGATTGGTCCAAATAAGGAACTTCAAAGGACCATTATGAGCAATGGATTCGAATCTGTTTTTTTATCAGAAAACACTAAAACTGTATAGCAGTTTATGTTTTGGGAAATTGCACGTTCTGAAACATGATGCACTTTGTTTTGCCGAAGCGATCCCCATGCTTTTGCCTTCTTTGGTATGGAATGGAGCTTAGGCATGACAAAATGATTATAATGCTCCTAGAAATGTGTTTTACTTATGAGGTGCTCTGTAAAAGCCTAACCCTGTAGCACCACAATTTAGAGCATTGGTGTACCACATTCACATCCAGAAATTCCTTGTAACATAGGTTTGAATCCCTCAAGTCAGAACTGTGGCCTGTGCTGTTCAAATGAATTTTCTGTATGACGAAAGTCTGAGAGTGACATGTTTTACTTTTCTCTAATCCCTTTTCACATTTTTCAGGGTTCTCTTACTATTTTCTTTGGCATTTCTTGGCGTCCTCTATCCCTACAGTCGTGGAGCTTTGTGCACTTCTCTTGTGGTGATTTATATCCTTACATCTACGATTTGTGGATACAGTTCTGCTTCTTTTTACAATCAGTTTGCTGAAACCAGATGGGTATGCCGTAAACTTTTTCTATTACTCTTCTTTATAGTCTTTCATGGTGGTCTTCAATTTCTTTACTTTATTACTGATCGTGACAGTTTTAATGCTTCCAGGAAAGAAGTGTTCTTCTAGCTGGGGTTCTCTACCTTGGTCCACTGTTGTCAGTAGTGTCTATCCTTAACACTATCGCAATATCTTATGGAGCTATGGCAGCACTTCCCTTTGGCACTATAGTAGTGATTTTTTTGGTACTTGTGGTCGTCAACATTCCTTTGCTTGCCATTGGTGGAGTAATTGGGCACCGACTCAGGTCCAAGTTTCAAGCACCTTCTGCGACCAAGAGATTTCCGAGGGGCATTCCACTGTCAGCTTGGTACAGCAAAACACCAGGTCAAATGTTTGTTGGGGGTCTTTTACCTTTCAGTGCAATTGTCCTTGAGTTACACAACCTTTATGCTAGCATGTGGGGCTACAAGATCTACACCCTTCCCAGTATTCTGTTTGTAACTTTCATCATTCTCGTCCTACTTGTTGCAATGTTGAGTGTTGGTTTGGTGTACATTCAGCTGACCGTAGAAGACCATGAGTGGTGGTGGAGGTATGTTCTCCAGCTTAGAACTCACAGCATGCATATACAATTATCTGCATATATCCATGTAGATGTATCTATGAGTGCTAGTGTTTTGTTCAATCCAACCACTACTTGCCACTCCCTGTACAGGATCTTGGTGTCTTTGGGGTCGTTCTAACCTTTGAAATTTTGATGATGTTAGTTAGTAGTACTCAAGGAATCTTTGATATTTTGCTCACTCATTATCTTTTGTAAGGGGATATGTGATTGGTTCCAGCAAGTTCCGAGGCATTTTTGTTTCTATTACCAATTGGTTGTAATCCAAGTGAAATATTTGCATCCTTGATTCTATTAGAAAAAGCCGCCATGCTGTTTTGTGAAGCTCATAATCTGAAGAGGGCAATGTGAGATTAGGATGAGCTGTGAATGTGACCGATAGGGAGCTAGCCTCTGGACATAAGAGCGTACTAATAGAAGGCACTTCTTAAAATCATGAGGTTTATGGTGTTGCTTCTTTGATGTGGTATTCCATCCCACAAAAAACCAAACAAATGTATCATCATTTACCACCAGACTGCTGCTACGAGGCCATGATAGATAAGTTGGTAAATTTCTTGCTTCAGCTTTCCCTTTGATGCATCGAGTATGCTTATTTTGCAATACTGTTAAAGTTCCGAACGTTGAAAAGTCTATTCACTCTCTTTTGCCAAAAAAAAAATCTCCACAATATCTTTAAAAAAAATTCTTTTACGCCTCATTTCCAATTTAATTTCATGTCAGATTTTAAAAGTAGAAGTGCCACCTCTTACGGAGGGAAGTTCATTCATTTCTTCTTTTTGTCCCTTGCATCAGTTTATCAATAACTAATCTCTTTGATGCAGATCAATTTTGCGTGGAGGTTCCATTGCCATATTTACGTTCGGCTACGCTATTTACTTTTATGCCAAGTCAAATATGAGGGGTTTTCTGCAGCTATCCTTCTTTTTCGGGTACAATGCTTGCATTTGCTATGCACTTTTCCTGATGCTTGGTACAATCAGTTTTCGTGCTTCGTTGCTATTTGTTCAGCACATTTATGGTTCTGTCAAGAATGAATGAAGCCACTCGTGCATTTCGGTGGGGTAGCTTTTTCTTTGTGTATCTTCCAACACAATGCTCAGAATGACATATAGTGTATATTACTAAAGCTGTTTTTGGATCATGGATTTGTAGAAGGATTCATGAGATAAAGGAGATGAAAACATAAAGGAAAATATAATGTCGTAAAATGAGGTGAAGAAGCTGACTTTATCTCCTCGGTATTCCCAAAGGAAAGTTCCTGCACAGATCCATGATTAAAAACTGTTTGTAGCATCTTAAGAGAGTAATTGAGCTGAATTCAAGACAAAGCAGAAGTTTGCTGATGACCCATCCGGTGGTGATTTACCTTCCGGTGCTCATATGTTGAGATTCATTTTTTGCATTAACACAGTTTGCAGTTTTAATTGAAATAGTAATCTACTTTCAGTTTTATTAACACAGAATCCTGTCCCAGTTGTAGGAAGTAAATTCATTTTACGCAGTGCATGGGCCGGAATAATTTGTTCTCCGTCTTGTTTACCCAAAATGGAATTTGAGTGATTCTGCTTATTCCCACTTGGTTTTTGGTATGTTGGGTTCTCTTTTCTTTTCTTTTTTTATCATCCGAAAATACATTTGCTGGTTTTTGTTAAAAACTAAAAACCCTAGCTTGATGGGAAACTCTATTCCTCCTCCTTTGCAAGATGAGTTTCTGTAAATCGTGGATCACTTACAGAGGAGCATCATTTACGACGAAGTGGTAAAAAACGTGGTTCTGTGAATCATTTGTTTTGTGGTTCCAGCTTTTCGTATCGGGTGCAGATTCTCTCTAGTCCAAGTTGTAGACCAGACGGGACAGTCCAAATTTGGATCGTAAATTGGTATAATCAATGGTGTGGATTTGCTCAAATACTCTTACCGATAAGAGTATGGGGAGTGATTTTCACCCTTCTCAAATTACTAACCGCACCCCCCAAAGTTAACAATATGGGGAGTGCAATTAACAATTTGAAAGAGTGCGAAAATCACTCTCCTCAAGTATTTAAGAATCCGAAACCCTTAGTTGTAGCAATGAATGATTCCGATTTAGAATGTCCATCAAGTACAAATTAAGGATCGGAGAGATCCATCCTTTCATATCGGTTCACGTGGTCAAAATCTGATTTACATTGTCAGCAACGTACTAAAAGCAGGTCAAAGGGGCAGCACCAACTTTTTGTCTAACCCAAAATGCGGTTGGACTCTATGCATGGAAAAATTAGTCAATGTCCTGGGTACCGCTAAGTGGTGCCCAAACTATTTTTCCACCGAAATTTGGCGCATGGCCCCGTGGTGCCCTATAGGTGTGGAATAATTACTCCTAAACCTGTGAGTCTTTGATGCTAATTCTTCCAATGAGAAAAGATGGTGTGGTGAAAATCAGAGGTTGTATCAGTGCAGAAGATTCCCTTTGTATGTCCAATGGTAGGAAGAACATGATTTTCATGACTTCCCCCGTCCATGGCCTTGTTTGTTGACACACACATGTTATGTCATGTCTTGTCTAGTTCAGTGATATGTACATGTTGTGTCATGCCTTGTCTAGACCGATAACGAGTACGTGACGTGCCACGTCTTTCATTGTCTAGTACAAAATATTTCGCACAAAGTTGTGGGCATCTAAATTTTGCCAATCGTTTTTTGTGGCGGCTTGTATCCACTTATTTTTATTTTTTTGGGAATATATTTCCGTTGTGTAATCCGCACTTTTGATATTTGTATTTCTAAGAAAATCATTGTGAAAGGTAAAAATATATTTTGTCCTCAATAACAAGCATACGCAAAATCTGTGGTTTCAAATTGCGATAAAAATGATGTGATTTATAACTCCGAATGATTACAATAATGTGATTTATAAGTCCAAGTGATAACAATCATGTGATTCATCATAGAATTTGTGATATGCAATCACGCTAAAACCACACACACTTTTTGGACCTTAAAAAATTGAAAATGATTTTCGCATCACACTCTACTAAACGAGTTCGCAAGGAACAAGCCAAGTCTCGCAAAAAGAAAGAAAAAGAACAGAACATTTCGCCATTTGGAGCCATCCACAATTCCGATAAGGCAACACCTGTCCAAAAAACATTTCGCCATTTGGAGCCTGACCCCTCTCTGTTCTTTTCCTTTGGAATTTTCGCCTGTCACTGCCACTTTCCTTCGAGTCCATCTCAAACACCGTTGTACTTGTACTAGTAGTGTACATACAAACACTTAAAAACCCTTTTTCGCCCTCTTTTCAATGGCCGACCTGCTTCCTCAGTTACTGCTTCCGATATGCTTGGAGGGCCTTCGATACTGTCCCCTTTGATTCTTCGGCTCCGCAGGTACTCTTATGTTAGTTAACAACTCAAAACCCAGATGTGATTTAACTATAGCTTGTTCGCAATTGATACTTTAGTTGGCAATTTGTGGACATTTAGTTAAGGTTCTCTCTCCTTTCTATCCAAACTTGTTCCTTTTAGATGCTTTCATTGGTCGTTTAAATGTCATTCTGATATTCGTATATCACTTGGTTCTGTCGGTGGGTGTTTAATTACTCTCTCTTTCTGTCTTGCCGGTCATTGTCTCTGCGGTTCTTTATCTGTGTTTGGTTCAATTGGTTATGGTGGCATTGGCTCAATTGGTTATGGTGGCATTTCCGATAGCCTTCTTTCACTGTTTCATATTCCCCTCGCTTAATTATAACATTGATTTGGAGCTTTTTCTTGGTATATAGGGAGATTGGGTCAGAAATTTCTTGTAGTACTTGGGATTGCCCATTGACCGCCATTTTATATTTGAGAAATTATGGGATTTTAGTTGTTTCTAGTTGCTTACTGGGGCCATATTCAGTGGTTAAAACTTGGCCTATTAATGTTGAGGTTATGCGTTCGATCCAAGTATAGCAACTTTGAGCATAAAATGCCATACATATTATGTGTATTGTATTGTAGCACCACTGAGCCACATGGTGCCCAGTGGGGGCGCGTGCCCCCACTGCAATTTTCAATAATTTTACTTTTATCCCAAATTATAAATGTCATCGCAATTTGTATTAAAAAGTTATACACATTTTTTCTCTCATAACACTTACCTCCTTAGTATCTTGTCAAGTTTTCAAAAAAGTACTCTTTTATGCATTTGTTTTCCATATAGACTCGTTATTTATATGTGTATTGTAGCAAATTTTATGTCTTAAGTTCATTTCTTTCATGTTATGGTTGTTTGCTACAAGTAAAAGATAGAAAATTCTAAAACCATGCTCAATGGTGCCCCCACCGACCTAAATTTCTGGCTATGCCACTGCATATGTACCAAATCTACCCATCCTGACCGCCATTATTAGGATTGGATGTGGGGTGGTTTTTTACAAAAGTGCTACACACACAACGGTTGTGTATAACACAACACACAACCAATCTCTAGCCGTCCATTGCTGTAATAAATGGCCAGGATTCGCTCAAACTCTTTCCTAGAAAAATTAAATTTTTTCCTGAAAGGGTTTTTTTTAAATCTAGACCGTCCGAATACATCTAGACGGTCAGAATTACGCGCACAACCAACACAACGGTTGTGCACGTAGCATTTTTGGGTTTTTATTCCGTTTGTAATTGTTTGTTGATTAATTTTGGAAAGGCTCTGGCTTCTTGGTTGGTGTAACAGGTCGGGGAAGAATGATTGGTGACTAAACTGCAGAAAAAAGGGCGTTTTCATTTCGTAATTCTTTACCGTATAAAAGTTTCGGGAATTCATCTTTGCCTTGTTGATATGGCGACTTGCTTACATTCTTCCTTTTCACCTTCCGATACACAAAATCCAGTGCCAGTATTTTCCATTCCAAGAAGGAGATTTGTAAACGAGACAGGTAAGAAGAGCAGAGCTGCTTGCCAAAAGAAATTTTCAGTTCTCTCAAGAATTAAATGTTCGATGAATTCACACAGAGTTAGCCCGATTAATAGCAAAGACCCTTTTCTGAATCGCCCCGAAGATTCGATGCGTAGGGGTGAGGGAAAGGATATAGCTACCATCTTAAGGAAGGAGACCTTTGGTGGCACTAGTACTGAAAACTTGACAGAATCCTACATTCCAAGTGACTACAATGAAGCTAAGATCAAAGTTGTTGGTGTTGGAGGTGGTGGCTCCAATGCTGTCAACAGAATGATTCAGAGTTCTATGAAGGGTGTGGAATTCTGGATTGTCAACACAGATGTTCAAGCCATGAGAATGTCGCCTGTTTCCGCTGCAAACCGGCTACAGATCGGGAAGGATCTAACCAGGGGTCTTGGTGCCGGTGGGAATCCTGAAATTGGTACGAGTGCTGCAAATGAAAGCAGAGCGGCTATAGAGGAGGCAGTTTCTGGTGCTGACATGGTGTTTGTGACGGTAGGTTAATCTCATTGTTTTATGTGACTATGTGTAATTAAAAATGAGTTACTTATCACGATATCATATATGTTTTTGGAATCCAGCTAATGAACTTCCTTAATCTGGCCCCTTTTTTTGAATGATCAGTGAAGTTAGAAAGCAATTCATATGTTTTGGAATCCTGCTAAAGAACTCTCATACTCTGGTCCATTTATTCAGTTTTGCCCTTGGTTCTCATTGGTAAATTGATTGTTTAGGCTGGCATGGGTGGAGGAACTGGTACGGGTGGGGCTCCAGTAATGGCAGGAATTGCAAAGTCAATGGGTATTTTAACCGTTGGTATTGTCACGACCCCATTCTCTTTTGAGGGACGAAGGCGTGCTATTCAAGCTCAGGAAGGAATTGCGGCGCTTAGAGACAATGTTGACACACTGATTGTAATTCCAAACGACAAGTTGTTGACTGCTGTTTCACAATCTACTCCAGTAACTGAAGCATTTAATTTGGCTGATGATATTCTTCGACAAGGCGTTCGTGGTATCTCTGACATAATAACGGTACAAATTACATAATTCATATATTAGAGTTTCAACTCTCATGTTTTTGTTCTTGGATTCTCGTGCAGTCAGTAAGTATATCTGTTTACAATACCTCAGCCTAATAAGTTTACAGATGCCAAGGAAGTCCATGATTCTTCCTTTTTAATTGTTCCTTTTTTTTTTTTTTTTGAAATTACTGACCATATTGCGGTTGGGTTATATGTTCGATTAAAATTAACAATTTAGTAGCTTTGCTCTCAGAAGTGTAAACTTAAAACGTCATTTGCTCTATAGGTCTTTAACAGTTCAAGTTTTATTTGTTTTGCCTTACAATCTCATCAAATGTGGTACATAATTGTGACAAGATTCATTAGTCACTTTTAGATATGAACATCAGGTGTCAAAGATACTTTATCTCCAATCTAGATGGATGGAAAACACAACATACATGTATGCAATCAACCACACATAGATTTACTAACAGTTCATAAAGGTTCACGTTCAATAACTGTTATGGTTTGTAATTGTTTATGTGCTTTGCTGGGAGGGGGTTGGCTGTGAGTTCTGTTTAAACAATTTTGTGACATGGTCACTTTAGATATAAATTACGTTTTAAATATTACAGGCTCAATTGTCATCAATGTGTTTTGCATATCTGGTTGCATTTGCTTTCCATGGTAATAGTTGGGGTAGATCTGCTCGTTTTCTGTTTAGTGGATGTTGATATCATTTAAGGTATATCAACTTATGTGGTAAATTTTTACTCTTTCATTTATATTCCTTCCCCATTCTTCTTGCTTACTTTATTTTGGGATGTCCAAAATGGTGTCCATTTGAAACGTCTAAGAGTTTATTCCTATGGTTTTGCATTATTTTTGTCCTCAGAATCATGGGCATGAAATGTGATTGCAGTTTATTATGTGAAATAGAGGGATGGTCTCAGAAGACTATGTTAACGCTATTTGATGTATGTAAGCTTGTGGATGACCCTATTCTAAGAAACAAATACCAAGATGCTACTTGACATACATAGGCTTCTGGTTGACTTATGAGCTGCAAACAAGCAAAGAAGCTGACGTAAGAATGTGGACTTATGACTAATTTTTTAAAGATAAAAAGGAATTTGTCTTTTTTGATTTAAACATTATGAAACAAAGGAGTTATCCGAGCTTAGGAAGGAACAAGCCATACTATTTCAACTCCCTCAGTTTACTTGATCAATCGTGGATGACCTTTTGTCTTTAACTAGTGGAGGCAAGAGATGTATAAGTCAGGTGGATAGTGTGTTTGTGTGTGTGTGTGCGTGTAAAGATAAGGATTGCACGAGGTTCTTATATTTGTTAAAACATCTGGAGTTCCTTATCAAATATTGTGTACGCTCATGAATCTTCTATTATCATCTTCAACAGTTTTGAAGCGTTTCAATCATTCAATGTACTAATTGGTGGTAGGTTACTTCAATTGCAGGTCCCAGGTTTGGTTAATGTTGATTTTGCAGATGTGCGAGCTATCATGGAAAATGCGGGGTCATCTCTTATGGGGATAGGAACTGCAACTGGTAAAGTTAATTGATCTTCGTCTCCTTTCCATATTTCTATTTATTAGAAGGTCGTTTATCTAGAGAATGGAAGTAGCAAAAATGGATCTAAAGAAAAACTCAAAGTAAAATATTAAACCAAAGCTGTCTTCAACACGTATTGCTTTGATTTGAGGTGGTCCCAGGTTTTCAAAAGTGAACTTAGATAGGTCGAGTTCATTTTGGTTGGGAATTAGGAATTATAGTGCCATCTTGGAAGGTAAAGTGGAATCCTTTGAATGCTTCCTAATTGGGCTAACTGCTAGGACCTTCTTTCAAGGCAAAGAATCTCTGGGACTCCATTATCAAAAGGTTCCGAAATGGTTGACGTTGGCTCTTTTCAAAAGAAGTTTAACGGTTGGGAGGCGAGGGAAGCAATTGGATGTTCTTGAGCATGTCTATTCATATTTTGTATACGGGTCAAGGGGAGAAAGCTTTGGGGTGGATAAGATTCAAACCCGGAATATTCAAGTGAAGTCTAGTTACCAGACTTGGGTGGTTTCAGAGGCGTGGATCCTTCCCATGCATGAGGTTTTTCCCCTATTGTTTTTCCTCCTTGAACCGTCACAAGTTGCGTATCTTACTTGGATACTTTTGGGAAGCGGCAAAGGTTTTGATCATTTGATGGTTCACATCGCATGTGCAAGGGTTCCAGGGACTTATTATTGCATTCTTTGGTGGCTTCTCAGCATCGCGCGATATTGTTTTTGCTCTTTGGTGTTGCATGGATAAGACAGTTAGTATTTTTTGGTTTGTTAGCATAGAGGCTGTCCATACAAAGGCCATAGAAAATCTCGGGATGTTTTGCCCCTTTGCATTTAATGGTGTATTTCGCGGGAGAGGAATTATAGATCTTTTGAGGGTAAAGAGTGCTCCATTCGTGTTCTGAAAGGAATAATGCTTCTTCTTTTCTTCTATGTTGTTTTCCTTGACTTGGCCGGACTTATCCCTTTTTTGTAGATTCTCTTGTAGAAGTTTTGGGGGAGTTGTATGTCTCTAGCTAAGCTTATAGACTCTTCCAAATGTGTATAGTACCTGTTTCGGATGCTCAACACTCGAATAAGAGTACGGGATTCCCGTCAAACATGTTTAATGGCACATTTACCTAGCCAGCACGTTTTGTAATCTGAATTTACCATGACGCCAAAACTCCTATAATGTCCATGAACTGCCCTAAGGCACCTTATAAACACCATTATCTGGAAAAAATGAAGGAGATAATGCTAAATGGATTATTTGTGTATTCTGTCGTGTCTCCTCATCCTTGGGATGGAAATTAAATGAATCCAACATATGGACACATACCTTCACCCGACACCGGAACTCGAGTCCATGTAACAGTTCACTGGGACATCTTACGAGTTCTGTGTACTTCAGGTCTTTTGCATGCTTTGTGTGTAATTTTGAAGCCCTTCTGGAGTTTGAAAACTTTGTATAATAGAACTAATCGAGAACTATCAAACAAAATCCATATTATATATTTTTTGAGATCTATATTGAAAGATCTAAGGAATTGAAATTGGCACAGATATCAAAAATTGACATCCAATTTGAGACCGAGGGAGTACTACATTTGCTCATATAAGAAGATAAATGAGGTTCTAAAACTTCCCATATGGTCGCATTTTTGTTTGGACAACAACCTATTACAAGATCCTTACTAGTGATAACTGTTGCAGTTTGTCTCACTTTGGTTAATTATCTTCTTCAAAACAAGTATATGAGCCTGAAAGGCCTCTCCACTCATTGCCAATTGGTCTTGAGTTGGATGCTTTAACATGGTATCAGAGCTAGGGTTTTGGAGAATTTGTTCCCTCTTGTTTGTGCCCTAAGTGCACCGTTGTTTGTTCTGATCAACGTGTTATGGATCCTTTGGATTACCTCTCCACGTACAAGTCGGGGGTCGCACGTGCGGGAAAGTGTTGGAGTTTGTCCCGCATTGGTTATGTCTGTTCCAAAAATAAAATTAGTATATGAGCCTGGGCAGCCTCTCCACTCATTGCCAATTGGTCTTGAGTTGGACCATTTCTTGTCATGCATTCCTTATTCTTATGAGTAGTTCCTCCTAGATTAACTGCCAATTGTGATTAGTTTCATGAAGCATTTCAAACTGGATGGATCCTGAACTAATGAACCTATCCAGCCAGTTTTATGGTTTAAGCTTCTGACATGCTGTATGAATATAAATTGTTTCCTTATGCATTCACAGGAAAGACAAGAGCAAGAGATGCTGCACTGAATGCTGTTCAATCACCTTTACTAGATGTTGGCATTGAGAGAGCTACTGGGATAGTCTGGAACATAACTGGTGGAAGCGATCTAACTCTGTTTGAGGTGGGCGTTTTTCAGTAGTTACAACTTGCCGGGAACTTATGCACATTAACATGGGGCCAAAACAGTGGTGTTTGAATACTTTTAATAGTGGTCTTTGAAACAGTTCTGATCATTTTGATAACAATCAATTTTATCTGTTTTACCAAGAAGTTACTAGGGTTTGAGTGCGTACAGCCCTAATGAATGGGAAAAAAAAACTCCAAATAGCCCTATATTAGTATAGTCAGCTTTAGGAAAGCAAAGTGTCACTAAATTCCCTCTTCTTAAGAATTCTCTTAATTCTGTAGGGTTGAGTTTTTCATATGTTATATTGTTCTCACGTGAATCTGAATTATAAAATGCTCAAGTTTAGGAGATGCAAAATGGCTTGCCTAGAGGCAATTCCTAGCTTGCTGGAAAACATACATGCTAGAAATGAAAGCAGGGAGATCTTCTGTCTATGATAAATGATCATAAAAAAGTTCGCTTCTATCCTTAGAGGCCATGGTTGAGATGGTTGTGACTCTCTCTCTCTCTCTCTGTCTCTCTCTCTCTCCCCTACAGAATTAAGAGAATTCTTAAGAAGAGGGAATTTAGTGACGCTTTGCTTTCCTAAAGCTGACTATACTAATATAGGGCTATTTGGAGTTTTTTTTTCCATTCATTAGGGCTGTACGCACTCAAACCCTAGTAACTTCTTGGTAAAACAGATAAAATTGGTTGTTATCAAAATGATCAGAACTGTTTCAAAGACTCTCTCTCTCTCTCTCTCTCTCTCTCTCTCTCTCTCTCTCTCTCTCATCATTCAGTTGGCCTATGAAGGCATTATTATGTTCCCCAGAGCTGCTTGATTGACACAGCTGAATACGTTAGGAAGAGTTTTTAGTGATTGCAAATACATTTTTATTTTATTAAAAAGTTAAGGGAAATATTAGTTTCTTGTACTCAGTTTAGTATGCTTTTGCTTTGTTCATGCTCATTTCTTGCACATGACCACACGATGACACCCTTTAACTTCTGAGATTCTTGCCTATCAAAAAAAAACTTCTGAGATTAGCGTTTTACTGTAGCCTCTAATTTACATTTCACATTTTACCAGGTAAATGCTGCGGCGGAGGTTATATATGACCTCGTAGATCCAAATGCGAACTTAATATTTGGAGCAGTGATAGATCCATCACTAAATGGCCAAGTAAGTTGGGACTTTGGAGTGCTTAGAATACAATTGTTATGGGTGCAATGCAAACTTTGTAGGAAGAACCTTATCTATTGAGCTGACTCAATATTCCACATAAATCCTGGAAACAAGTGTTAGAAGTGTTTGTTTAAGAAAATAAAAAATTGATATTGCATGCATTTGCCACGTGTCAGCTCTACCATCTACGGCTTTTTTTGTTAGGACACAAATAGGATATTTTGTATCTAAAAATGGAGTTGCTTTTGTGGAGGGAGTTCAGTAGAATTATATACATTGTTGGTACATACCCAAAAAAAAATATACATTGTTGGGCTAATTCTGAAACAGCTCAAGCTTTTAGGATGCTTAGTGACTTCATGTCGGCCTTAAAATATGATGATTTAATTAAAACAATAGTATAGAGATGCTGAGCACAATAAAAAAAAAATAGTACAGAGAATAAGGACTCGTTCACTTTATTTGTCCAATGATAATATACAGTTGGGTGGCATTATTCACTTTTCGTAGTTTGTTGTGACTCTATCTCCGTCCCCCTTTCTCTGTTTGTGCATGTTTGTATACTGTTAAATTGGCATTCGGCTAGTATAACTGGATGGTCAATGTGGTTCTGCATTCAGGTCAGCATAACATTGATTGCCACGGGATTTAAACGTCAAGAGGAATCTGAAGGAAGGGTACTCTCTCTCTCTCTCTCTCTCTCTCTTTGGGGCCTGCTAGGCGCTAAAGATTTTCAATGGGTGTCCATTAAAAATCTTTTGAGTGGTAAGAGTCCTTTACTCCATTCAATCTGGGTACCCGTATCAGTAATTTGCGTGCTACTTTAGTGGAGAAGTGCATCACCTTGAATGGAGCTATGTACAAAAATTGATACCCATATATGCGGTGATCTCTGGATTATATCATGTTTAGTGGACCAAACTCAAAATGTTAACCATCATTTTCAGTTTTCAGACGACTGTAGTTTCTTGTCTTTTTATGTCCAAATGATGAATGTTTTCACATCGATATACCATGTAAAACGCATGGCCTGAGTCAAAATTCAAGGGACATTTAAACAGGCCCGATAGTCTCAATGTCGGAAATGGAGTCTCTGTCTCAATTTCATTCTTGTCTTGATCTGAAAAATGTAGGGACGTGGAGACAGCAACGTTGGAGTAAATAGGCGCTCATCTTACACTGAAGGCGGCTCAGTGCAAATCCCCGAATTCCTGAGAAGGAAAGGCCGTTCTCGGTAACCCCAGATTGACACTCTCCTCTGTAATATACATAAATTCCCTCTCCTTCCCAGCTTGACATCTCAGGGATCGACATTGCTCCTTCCAGTTCTGTTAGAGATGCACTTTTTCGATCTTCTAGTTTTTTTTTTGCCAACTCCCAGTTTACGTAGCAAATAAATGCAGTCCTCCCATTTGTTTTCGGAGGGAAGTTTCCACTTTGGTATCCTTAGTAATGTGTATAACTGTGTTTCTTGGATTTGATTATAGTCGATAATGCATTTGGGAATGCTACTTGCGCTAATTTCCGTTTACTCTGTTTTATTGTTATCTTTTGGATCTTTTCCTTTCATCCTGAAAATACTCGACATGATCATGATACAAACAACACCTTGAAATACGAACACTGAAATGTCCAGAACCATTCGATGCGTGTAGGTTATATGGAGCCCGCACGCATTGAACAGTTCCATAACATTGGTTTTGTATTACTCCAATCAAACAGCTATGTAGCTTCCTCTGCTTTCTGCATGAAGTACCTTATGAGATTGCAATCTGCTTTCATTTCTCTCAAGTATTCACAATTCTACCTTTTTGTGTAAAGTTCATGCTGAAGTCTTTGCATCAAGAATTCAATTACAGATTAATCAATATAGTACAAGGGGTACAAAAAATTCTCGATAAACAACGAAAATAATTCATCCAATTGATAAAACTTTGTTTTTACAGGCACTTTATTTTCGTTTTCTCAACTAACATATTTATCTTTGAGAAAAAATTACCACTAGAAGTAATGTAGTTACAGTTTGGACTGGGCTTTTTTGCACTCTATAGTTGGCGAACTTTATTTTGTTCATTTACAAAGCAATACCCAATCGATATACATTTATTTTGTGCAAAAATTAAGTACTTACATTTATTTTGTACCGAATGAGCTGGCACAATGGATTGGACCCTTTTTAAAAAATAAATGTGTTTCGATCAGCGATTTATTGGTATGCGCACAACATACTTGGCATGATAATTGTTCTCGATAAAGTTTAAAATATACACGATTTTGATCTCCAAAATGGCCCGCCCAAAATGCACCAACCCAATGGTAAGTTCTGCAAGAAGCCCATTTCATTGCACAACCACCCTTTTTATAGTTCATTTATGACGTTCACAGAAAAAAAAAAAAAAATAGTAAGGTCTCATTCGGCTATTATTTATTAAAAAAAAAAAAAGAGAAGGATTTCAATCATAATTTTTTACTTTCTAAATTTCTTTCGTTATGATAAAGCAATAAATTCAAAAAACTAGTAAATGCAAAAAAAAATTAAATAAAAAAAAAATCAATTGACTTATTTAGCCGAATGAGTGACTCCTGTAGTACCTGCCCAACCAAACCGGTGGTAGAACCGCTGTGTGTAGGACCGGTTCGGTTCAAGACTTCAAGTACGAAAGGAATACGCGTGCCCTGAAGCGATTGCAGTCGTCCATTCCGTCAAAAAAAACTTCAAGCCTCCAATCAGCAAAGGCGAGAGAGAGAGAGAGAGAATGGGAGTTCTCGAAGGCCTCTACAAGCTCCTGATGCGACGGACCTCCGTCTACGCCACCTTCGTCATCGCCGGCGCTTTCGCCGGAGAACGGGTCAGATTTCCGATCTCTTCTTCGCCGCCTTCCTCTGTTCGTCTATTGTTTCATTTTTAACACGTGGAGCAGATAAAGTATTGTTTGATACTAGTGTTCTGTCCCTAGCTTGGGTTTACATTTCAATTGTACTCGTACACGTCGGGAATTTGAGGAGATTTATTCCTGTAGGTGTAGAGTAGTTGTTCTCTTAACTAGACAGGCCTGAGCTCATTTTATCGAACAAATAGTCTAGGAACACAACGCGGACACAATTTTGTTTAGAGAAGTTCGATGTGTGCCGGCCCACGTGCAGGGGCGGTCCAAAGGGGGTGCAGGGGGACTTGGCCCCTGCTCAACTCCAAATTATCTCGCGTATAATACTAATTTTTAGCTCAATTAGGGAAAATTCTATGAGATTAGCCCTTGCAAGTCCTTTTGAGTGATTTTTTTTTTTTTTTCTAAAAGTTCCTATATGTGTGGGGTAAAAGTCCCCAAACTTTCAATCATTTTTTAGGTTGCATGTATAAAGTTAAACGGTGGCTGCGCACATACACATAATATCGTCTCTTCTTTGGACCTTACGATAAGAAATATATGCTGGACACAAAATCGTGTGTCCGCCACTGCACATATGCATCAAACAACTTTGGAAAGTTGTGTTTTAAAATTGTGTTAGTTCCTAGCATTGCTTTTTATCGAATTGTCATGAAATCGGTTTTGCGGCTTATTACTGTATATATGGAATAACTTGCAGGCTGTGGACTATGGAGTTCATAAGATCTGGGAGTACAACAACGTTGGGGTATTTCCAACATCCTTTGATTAAATTCTTTTGTTTTGTTGGTTTTTTGATGTGCATGTTGGTGTGAATTCTTTTGATCCGATAAGGCTATGTGTTTCGATAATTGCTCTTTGGTTGATATGATTAGACCGTTTAGAAACGCCTAGGCAGTGTTTCTCTGTCTGTTTCAACAACCAGCTTATGGTTTCGCTCTCTGTGCACAATTGAGGGACCATGGACTGTTCTAACATGGTGATTTCCGTGGGTTTCACAGCTACAAATGCTGCTTTGTTGGTATAGATGTATCTCATATTGCGCTTACTTGAATCCATTTGATCTCAATATACTATCAAGTTCATAAAGGATTCACGGTCCGATTGCAGTAGGGGACAGTTATGGTGGAAGTATATGTCGCTGCATTATTTGATCTAGAGCAAAAAATAAGATTTGATACTGAACATTCGTAAAGCTATTTTAGTTATCTTGCAAGAATATTGTTCTATGTTCATATCTTGAGGATAAGGTTTTTGCAAAGAAGGCACTCACACTTCTAAAAGATAGTGTTCCCATCTGTGTAGGTTCCTCCCAAACGCTTATTGAACGCTTCATGCTTGTCTAATCTTATTCCTCTATTGCTTTATTTTTTAGAACTGGATATGTATCGGAGACTTGCAGAAAATCCAAGTCCATCGCTTAAATAACATTGGAACATACTACAAGTTTGAGAAAATAACACTGCGATAAGAGGATAGAAAATGAACAATGTGTACCCACTACAAGTCTAATCTCAAAATTTAAATATTTTTAAGGGGAAAAATCTAGAATAAGTGTTATTTCTTTTTATCGATCCTTTTTTTAATAACTCTGGTGTCTTGGTCTGTTTACACACACCTCGACTAATCCCTAAAAGACCAAATCCTACCATCCATAAGCAGGGCCCAATTAAAGCTACTTAGGTTGTAGCACATATGCCTTATTGCTTATCAAGAAACAAAAAGAAATCATCCTTATATTCTAATATGTGAAATTTGAAGAAGATTTCTACCAGTATTCTATGATATAATTTGAATGTTTTGCAGTGTAGAAAATAAATGGTTCCTATTTTCATCAATGCATAAAGAATTTACGGTATTTACCATTTATAAACATATCCTTATTGTTTCACCCTTTGATTCTTTTTTCCCTATGTGTTGTGTCGTATCAACTATCCATGCTATGTGTTCATATCCGTGTTTCTAAAGGAATTGGATCAATTTTAGGCCTTTTGAATGCTTTTAGTGTTTGGAGAGAGGTAATCTCTGTGTTTTGGTGGCAAGGGGCATGGGTAGAGAGGGGGCGGGGTGAGGAACGTTTTAACATTATGTGCCCTTTATCGTCTTAGCTTGTACTTCTTTTGGTTTAGGTCTATAGATAATAGATATGCAGATGGATAACTCTGGTTAACTTAGTAGGGCATATAGTATTCTTCATAAGGTCGTATGTAAATATGTTCATCAGCTGTATGCATTTGTTTTGTGAATCCTCTGTCATTTCAGCCAATAGTAGATTTCTTGCAGTTCATTATCTTGTGGCTGCTTTTCCAAATGTCTCTGACCCAGATTTGCTTACTCCTATAATGCAGAAGCGGTACGAGGACATTCCAGTTTTGGGACAGAGGCCAACGGAATGAAATTACTCGTCTCTCTTTCCTTCTTCCTAGATCAAGACGAAACATTTTGCGTTGATGTTTGAATAATTATTGCTTGTTGGACAATTTGACCATGATCTTTTGAAACATTTATAGATTGTTGGATTTTGTTTGTCGAGCTTGGTTTTAGTTTCTTTCAACCTTCCAAGGCAGGCAGTTTTCAGTTCCTCAATGTTGTTATCTTACTTTTGCAAGTATTCTACACATGCCGTTCGCTGAAGGTTGAGTTCCATTTAGGCTCAGTTTGGTTGGTGGGATTCGTAGTTACATGGTCTGCAATTCAGGTAAGTTCGGCCAGGCTGTGGCCTGCGATTCCAAGGTGAATGTTGATGTGCCTTATTGATGGCCCATGCCTAGATAAGATCATTGTGACTTGTGAGCAGCTTAGGTTCAAGTTGCTCTGAGTTTTCAATCAATCTTATTGAACTACCTTAAACTGCCACTTTTATCTTGTTGGTTCAATCTAACAGTTTATTGAAGTTATTTTTGTTGACCGGTAATTTGTACTGTAATATTTTTTTGAGGAACTTTTTTGTATACCGGGGATACCAACACCTTTGGTATCCCCTCCGGTCTGTTTTCAATTTTTCGGTCATTTTCGATCACACTTGGATGATCGACTCCGTTCATTTTGTAGAGTTTGGCGAGAACTATAATCATATCAAAAGTTCATCGGATTTTAATTGATACATGATCGGCACACGTGAAAATTGCAAAAAAAACAAAATTGGGTTCTAATTCAGTGTGGTTTTAGATCAAGTTTTGACTTTTTTTAATTTTTATGTGTGCCGATCATGTATTTAAAAAAATCCGATGAACACGATTTTTTGTATGTTTAAAGTTCTCGCCAAACTTTACAAAATGAACGGAGTCGATCATCCAAAAGTGATCGGAAAATGACCAAAAAATTAGAAAACGGACTGGAGGGGATGCGGTATTGGTATACCCGGTATACAAAAAAGTTTCTCTATTTTTTTTTGGATTTTTTTTTTTTAATTTTTATGTGGAGAAGCTAAACATGTTCTGGATTTCGTACTGATGGTTAAATCTCTTTACGCATCTATAGTCTGAACATAGAGTGACACTCCTTCATAAGGGCATCTCGACCCAAGTCTTCAAATTGAAGACTGAAAATAACATTTTTTACACGAAGAGTTAGTATGAAGAATGTATTCAAACATCTCTACTTTTTAAAATCTCATTCATTTCTCTTCAAAACTCAAGTTTTCCTCCAAAAGTTGAA
This sequence comes from Rhododendron molle, assembly GCA_025413875.1. NCBI lineage: Eukaryota > Viridiplantae > Streptophyta > Magnoliopsida > Ericales > Ericaceae > Rhododendron > Rhododendron molle. The sequence goes on from CM046400.1 coordinate 15,975,918, forward strand.
CTTTCGGTTTTTTTTTTTTTTAATATTACCAAAATATATTGATGAGTGTTCTTGTGTAAAGATCTCATGAATATGCTTTCAAATATATTAATCTTATGAAGAATAAATTAAGATGCTGTGTAAGTTATAGTAACATATAAAAGAATAGAAATAAAAATGTGTTTCATTTTTTGGAGGGTTCTTCCTTTATGAAGAATGATATTAAGTATGGCTGGAGGCCAACCATTCTTCAAAATGAAGGCTTGGTTGGAGATGCTCTAAGAGTTGTGTGTTTCCAAAAATTGATGATAAAAAATCAAAATTTGAATTCGTTAAATTTGGCCTTCATTTACTAAATTTATGAAAATAGTAGTACCTTTGGAAAGATAGTTAAAAATATTGAATATATCCCTACAAAAATTACTAAGATAGTGTTTGCCAAAAACTAATTTGATACATTTTTAGATTCTATAACTTCCAAAAACTAGTGCAAAAATGTTTGTCAAAAATTCTACTTAAACTGATTTTTAGAATCTACAGATTATGAAAAATAAAAAAATAAAGAAATTCTCAAAAATTCAAAGTTGAGTTTTGGTAGATTTTGAGATTTTGCAACTCAAAATTCGTAGAAAATAAATAAAATTTTCATATTCTCACAGTTGCAATAAACAAGTTTCTTTTAAATCTGAAGCTAAAATATAAAACATGCATCCACATCTATCGCTGACAAGGTCTAAGTAAAAGAATAATTCCGCATATAGCATCATCATTATGACTAGAATTATTATTATTTTCTTTTTGAAAGACAATATGACTAGATTAAAAATTTACAAAGTCAAGACTTAAACGTACTTTATCCGAAAATTTTCAAGTAGGGGGAGTAATTTGTGGCACAGATCAAGCTTCAGGGTTTTCTATGTAATTATCGCACTATATATCCTTCTTATACGCCAGCTAGGGTTTCCTTTGAAATAAACTGCCCAAATCGTATATCGAACGGGTACTCCTCTCTCTCCTTCCCCGGTCCGTGTGTTCTTCTCCTTCAACTATTACTGTACTTCTCCAGACAATTGATTTGATTGTTTGTATGTGTTTTCTGTTGTGGTGACAGTCTGAAGAAGCAAAAAAGTTTGAGCCATGAGGTATGTGATGCTTTTTTTTTTTTGGTAAACACTTGCTACGTTTTCCACATGTATTGTTCTTGTATCTTAATGCTTCGCTTTATCCAGTTTGTTTGTGTTTGTGCTGTTTGTTGTGGAAAATTCTAATGCTGAAAATGGTTACTTAGGTAGGGCAACACATTGGTTATGATTGACACTAAGATTTGGAGTTCTTCATAAATTTTTCTGTGGAAGGGTTCATCTGCAATAGCAACTCTCTACTCCCCGCCAGTTTTTTTTGCTTCTCCCGTTTATGTTTTTGACCATTTAGAATAGCGATTTGAGCGTGTTTCTTATGCTATGCTTCATGTTGTTGTCAAAATTAAGATTATTTGTTAATTTCTATAGGCTCTATTTGCAATTCTATAGGCTGCATTTGCTAAGAAGTTAGTGCATAAGGACATTGTAATTATCAATCCGATCATTGGCGTTGATTCTATGCCATGTCATTGTGTTCGAAATGGAACTGTCTTTCTTGTGAATCCCAATGAGGTTGGCTTTCATCCTCCCTAACCCAGTTGAATATTTTTTTTACTCACAGTAAGCTTCAGAGTGAGGCCTTGAGGGAAGCCATCACTCAGATTGCCAAAGATGCCAGGGAGAAAAAACGCAAGTTCGATGAAACAATTGAGCTCCAAATTGGGCTGAAAAACTATGATCCCCAAAAGGATAAGCGCTTCAGTGGTTCGGTGAGGTTGCCTCACATTCCACGTCCCAAAATGAAGGTTTGCATGCTTGGTGATGCTCAGCACGTGGAAGAGGTAAACCTGCTTAGTCCGGATTAGTATTGTCTCCCTCAATTGGTTGTCCTGTATTTGCTGCTTTTAGTCTACAAAAACGAGCATTTCTTATACCCTTGAAGAAAGGGCACCCACGAGAAATTGCATGTCGTTTCATATGTATAGTAGACAGTACAGTTCCAATCCTTTTTTGAAAAGCTTTATATTTTTTATTTGTTTGCATGGGGGTTGTTTAATTCAATGTCAATTTTGTTGCAATATGTATTTTTTTTCATGTTGATGGCATGTATCAATTATCATGTGTTTTGTCGGTTGTCAAGTGTCTGCATATAAAAACGTTTTAGGGCTGAAATAACGGTGTTCTCTGCACTTTCCAGTTCATTAACTAGACTTATATTGCTGGTTTCTAGGTTTTGTTGTATGCTCTTCGTTTGTAATTTGCGTTGTGTGGATGATGTAATCATGATACTTGAGAAGTCATTTTCTAAGACAGATCCTTTTATTGTATGATAATTTCTACCTTTGCATAGTCTCGGTCCATGGTGGCATAGTCTTGGTCCATGGTGGAAGGCTCCATACTTGAGCCTTTACTTCTATACTAGATGAACTTGCATTACTACGAGAAAGTAGGAACGCATACATGTACACTATTTTTGGCATGCTTTCCTCGGTTCATGTGTCATTAGTCATTACTTTCGAGTTTTGACAATGGACTATTTTAGGCCTGGAATGCGCAGTAAATTATTGTTCCAAATATCTTTTCTTTCAAGAGAGAGACCAATATTCAAGCGATTGTTTTGTCCTTATACGGAAGGAAGAATACTTCACTTCTTATTTTAGATTATGTACGCTGTTAAAAGTTGGGACTTAGTTCATGTGTTCAACGTGCTTTATCTTGAGGTCATGTTATTTACTTTGTAAACTGCAGGCTGAGAAGATAGGGTTGGAGTATATGGATGTGGAAGGTCTGAAGAAACTTAACAAAAACAAGAAACTGGTCAAGAAACTCGCAAAGAAATACCATGCCTTCTTAGCGTCGGAAGCTGTCATTAAGCAGATTCCCCGTCTACTGGGCCCTGGTCTCAACAAAGCAGGCAAGTGTGTTTGATGAAAGGAAAACCGTTATTTGACATCTCGTTAATTGACAGCAATAGGCCTTTCTGTTGATTGTGTATACGGGGCTAAGGTTGGTGGTTCTTGTCTTTTTGTCTTTAGGTTTAGGTTGTAACCATTTTAGCTTTTTACTTTCTTTTCTTTGTTTCTTGGGTTTTTGGGTACTTATGAAGCTAATGTACTGATTATCAAGATATGCTTTAGCGACCAGACTATGGCAGGTGTCTACTACATGCATTGTTGTGTAGACCGTTGAATGTCTGGCAAAGAAATCAAAGAGGTTGAAAAATATCTCAGGGGTGTCCATCGTTGCTCTCTAGTACCACTCACTGATTATTTGAGCTACATCTGGACACTACAACCGTTTACTTATCAAAAAAATATCAAAATATGCTTTAGAATTTTCCTTCATTATTAGCACTTGTTTCTTTATTCTCAGCTGTTTATGTGTTTTCTCTTTTGGTAGATTTGTAGTTTCTAAGATTGTTTATCAATGTCCACTGCCGGAAGGCAAAGCAGTTTATATACAACATGCTGCACAGATTTGAAGGGAATTTTCTTCTTGCTTGGTTGTTGAATTCATGCTTTGTTGTTCCCTCCTGAGTCCTGTTCTTAGACTTGCAAGTCTAAAAGGATTGTTCTGTGTCTACCCCATCGTGTTGTGCATAAGTTATTTGTCATGTTGTTTGTGGTTCTGAATGAAGTCTTCCATGTCAGTATGCAGACTTACAAGGCAGTTGTAACGTTTTCTTAGTTGCCTGGTTGGAATGCTATCTTTCTTTTGTCTAACTACGTCCATTCATATGCCAATGCAGGGAAGTTTCCTACCCTCGTTAGTCACCAGGAATCCCTCGAGTCTAAAGTTAATGAGACCAAAGCTACAGTTAAGTTCCAACTGAAGAAGGTTCTCTGCATGGGAGTTGCTGTTGGGAACTGCACTATGGAGGAGAAGCAGATCTTTCAAAATGTGCAAATGAGCGTCAATTTCCTAGTTTCTTTGTTGAAGAAGAACTGGCAAAATGTGAGTCTGTTTTCCTACTTCTAAATTATGAGTTTGTCGTGAATGCATGGATGTGTTACCTCAATCTAAGTAGGTTGCTACTAGCTTTTAATGTCTCTTAGGTCTATTGTAGTTTGTCTTTTCCTACTTCGATTTACCGGGGTTTTCACATTTTTTTCATTGTATAGTTAGCTTGGAGAGGCAATCAGGTTGACCAATCGATCATTGATAAATAATAAAAATAAGTAGCTTTGCCCTTAACCCTGGTCCCCAACCCCCTCCCCAGTATACAAAGAGGAAGGGAAGAATAAGAAAGAAAACACACACATAACCTGCCTTCACAACTAGTACAAAGCGCTTTTCTTGGAATAGCTATTAAGATATCAGTGTTTTTACAAAGCTTTATGCCTGTGAAGAGTCTCCGACACAACTCGCCTACTCTGTTGAAGGGTTGTAGCTCCTTCATGGGATCTCTGTTGACAATTGTTGAGTTTAGTATTGTTCACTTGAATCATTTACTCTGTTGAATTATCAATTAGCTCACAGTGTTCTATTGTGATTGGAATTCAGGTGAGGTGCTTGTACCTGAAGAGTACCATGGGGAAGACAGTTCGCGTCTTTTAAAGAGTTTCTTTGCTTGAGCTCTTTAGTGAAGGATTTATCGTGAGCAAATGCTTGGAAAAGATTTTCCTGGATTTAGCAATTCACCCTTTTTGTTAGTCTTTTACATAGACAGTTTCTTGAATTTCATGAACCTAAGAATGTTTCCAATTTTATTTCAAGGAGAGGTCTATCTATTAATCGTTCATTTGCTTGTTTTACTGGTGATCCTATTTGATGGGTTAACAGTACAGTATGATTTTGTAAAACCCTGAACTTTTTTGTGCGAGCGCTCTTCTGTTTGTATGGTGCACTGTCCACTCACATAGAGGCTCTGTTATTCCATGTCATTGACCATTATACCAATCGGCAGGACATGTGGAGACCAGCGAGTGGCCGGACCGTGAGCCAACCAGCAATCCCAGAACCAACCACCGTGATTCTGTAATGCTGCTGTAAACCACCAATGTTTCCTCTCTAGCCTTTTCGAAGCAGATTTGTAGATATCGTTCCGTACTGACCGGTACATTCCATTTTAACACAAATCCGGTAACCTTGACCTCCATTTCCGTCTCGTCCAAGTGTTCGGCTGTTCTCGGACGATTCCAGCGTACCGGGAAAATCTCGGCCGAGATGTAGTTACCGGAAATTTCGGCCGGTACCATTCAAAACCAGATCAGATCGCGATCAAATGCATCCTGATCAGAATCAGATTGTGATCAAAGAGAGGAGGAGAGAGAGAGAGATGCATCCCGGTTAGAATCAGATCGCGATCAGAGAGAGAGCTATACCTGTGCTGTTTTGCCATGGCTGGTTGGAGAGAGAGAGAGGCTTGATGGCAGTAGAACGAAAGCTGCTGGTGGAGGGATAAAAATTTGGAAACCCTAAATGAGATACGGCCCAATTACCCTCTTATCCTTATTTTTAAAGGTTTATTACATGTGTGATGTGTATCTAGGTAGTACGTATTTGTTCAAAAGAAAAAAAGGAAAAAGACTGGCCTGGGCCTTATTTGTGAGAGGAGCTGACTGGAGAATGGTTTTTATTTATTTATATTTTGTGAACTTAAAATTATGTGAGGTTTTATCTTTTTCTTTTTTTAATTAGAAGAGGTTTATATAATGAGAGTGTAATTTTTGTTGTCTAGTAAAAGTTTATTTTATGATGAATTGCAAGGCATGGGAAAAAAAATCAATTTATAACTATATGTAATAGCAATAGCCCTAAATCCGAAACGGTACCCGGTATTTGTCTGGTACCAGTACGTACCATTTCAATAAGAAAATCGGTACCCTAACCGATACGGTATTCGGAACCTTGTTTTGATGGGACTTCCGTATTGTACAAAAACCAATTTCTTTTTATTTTCTGAAGTTCTAAACTAATTTTTACATTTAATATTTATGGAGACATTTTCACTAAAAACTGCTCATAATGAAGACAATAAATTGTGAATGTCATAGACTCATACTACGAAAAGAGTCCGGTAATTATGACATTTTTGAGCTAACTTTTTACAAGCTTTTAGCATGTCTTTTGGGGTGTTTCCTCTTAATTTTGTATCTTGTTGTCGTCTTTAATGAATTTTATATAATAGAGTTTATACTTTTTACTTCTATTTCCTCAACAAAGAAAGTGACATAAAAATTAAATTATAGGCAAATTCAATAAAAACTAAGCGAAAACAGCAAAAAAAAACAAAAAAAAAGATGATGTAAAAAATGGGTCAAAGGTTGATTGGTTTACTTTTGCTTTCAATATGCAAGAAAAGCGTAATACTCGCAACACATCGATAATCATGTAAGCCCATTTATTTCATATTGTATTAGTCTTCAATACCCTCGGATTTCTCAATTCCCGCTTAGCTCAAACTCCAAAGCCGAGCTCTTAGCCCAATCTTCGCGGCTACCACCACATCTTTTCAACCCCTCCCAACCATTAGCCATCACCTCCTCGAGTCCTCAGACCACTGGCCAACACCAGCCACCATCTCTTCTATCGGCATCTACCACTTTGACACCAACATTCTCTCCCCTCCGCCATTTGTCACTAACCCAATATTTCCATCTCCTTTTGATAATCTAGTCGATGAGACATATTTAGAATTGAACTTCAAAACTAACAAAGATTATTTGACCGAACTCTGTACCAAGAATCTTCCAAACAATCAGTTTTATTTCAAAAGTCACAAAACTGACCAAAAATATTTTGTTCAAAACATATGCTTGAACGATCCTTAAACTTATTGACAAATCGGCAAACAAAAATGATTCTCTACCAAATTGCGCGAGAGGACTTCCAATTCTTCACCATCTTTTTCATTGCACATATCGTGAGGGCCGTCTTTTTCATCACACAGAGTGAGTAGAAGTCAGAAGAGGACGGCGGCCGATGGTAGTGTTGGTTGGGCGGGGGAGGGAAGGACAGAGAGGTTGGAAAAAGAAAGAAAAGATGTGAGTGCTAAAAGAAAGGCAAAGGATAAAACGGTAAAATAACGTACTAAGGTTTGGGTACTGAGTCAAAAAGGGGTGCAAACAGACTTTCCCGTGATTTTGGCCCTTACCAATTAGGGCATCCTTTTGCGGCCGTCTCCCAAAGTATGCTAAAAGCCGTCTCTTCAAAGTATGCTAAAGGCCGTCTCTCTCTCTCTCCATAAATAGTAACTAAATAAAAGCATGTGTAGCAGCTTAAGCACTTGGACCTTAGCTCGTGCCTTCGCTCCTTACAGATCTCCGCCTCTGATTGAAAAAAGATCCATAACCCCTCTCTGGGAACACTTTGTATCTCTGTAAGCTACTCCTGAATATCTCTCTGTACGCGCTCTTCTGCGATCTTTTATGGATTAGTTGTAATCAAGTTTCTCTGTTTTCTGTTTGTGTTTGGCTATAAAGATGTGATTTTGTTTATGTAACTGTTCATGATTGAGTTGATTATTATCGCGATCGAGCTGAATATTACCTGATGTTTTGTGGGTTAGTTTTAGTTTTTGGTTTTTATTTTATTTTTATAACTAGGTGTGTGGTTCAGCTTACGGCTTCGAAATATTTTGTGGGTTTGTTTGTTTTATACGGAGTATAACATTTCAATCGTGTATAAGATGGTAGATAAGCGGAAATAAAAGTGATTGCATTTCAACAGTGTATGTGGGTTTCTTGATGTAAATTTTTTTTTTTTTGGCTTACCTAGTTTTTTAATAACAAAACCAGTTGAATGAATTGTGGTGCTCCTCTTCCACCTTTAGGCTAAGTTGGGTGGAAAAAAGAAGGATTGCATTACACCGAAATAAATCATCCATGATCTGAACAGGATTCTTAGCTAGTAATTACTATGCACTTGAAATAAGAAAGAAATGGATGTCCAGAATCTAAGATCAAGTATGGTTGGATCAGTAATTCTACCAGACTAATAGTGCGGGGATTTGGTGTACCACATCCACCTAAGTATTGTGAATGGGATATTTTGTGGGATTGGTTGTTCGATTGAACGGTCTTCGTAATCAATAGATAGAGGCACACACAGACCCTTATGGGATATTTTGTGAATGTCGGTCATGTGGTTCCCGCAAGATTTATAATGCTCAATAGTGCTGTCGATCAAAAAATGACGAAAGAAGTTCTAGAGTCCTTTGTAACCTCTCTAAAAGAATTAAAGTTGAAATCGGTAGAAAGTTTATTGACATTCCCATCTATACCGTAATATTGAATTCCTATTCTGCTGTAATGTTTCAATTTTCTATTCACTAAATTATGTTTTGCATTTTTCCATTGAATTGTGACGGGAAAACTCCTGCTTTTGTTTTTTGCTTCTAGATTTACTATCATTGTGTTCCTTTTGGTGATGTTCATTGATTAATTCTGTTTAGGATGATAAAGCTTTTACCCACAATGTCTATTCAAAAACATTTTCATAGTATGCTCACAAAAGCTTAAAAGAGTTAAGTGTTTGTGTTACCAGAGGTTTTCTTATGGTTGTCTAACTTTTGGTACTTACTTTTCTCTCTCAATTACTCAACATGTCCTAATGTTTGTAGTAGGAAATCATGTTTTTGAACTCACCCTACACAGGAATAAAGAAAATACATAAGACCAAGAAAAGAATAATGTGGTTTGAAGAGGGGTTAACATTTGATAAAGAAGGTTGCAGCAGCCAAGCTCCTCAACTTTTCAGCAAAATATAGAGTACTGAGATAAAAATAGAAGGGCTGTATTTGGTAAAGTTTCATATCTTGGGAAGATGAGAGGTTTAGTTTTCTAATAGTGCTTAATTGCGTCCTAAGACCTTGTTATCCTTTAATTCGTCCAGAATGAACTAGAGGGCATTCATCTTGCTGAGACATATATACACGATCAGCATCATTAGTCATAAATGAAAGAGAGTGTAAGACAGTTGCTGTCATTTGGAACATCCTGGAGCCTAGATTGAAGAGCAGACAGCCACTCGCTTTGCTTCTTCTCACAGTGCTCCCAGAGCGATTGCCTTTATTGTTGCAGAACTGGATGGTTAAGTTCCATTTCGCTGTAACTTATGGGGGGCTACATACTAATGGTGGTTCCATTTCTGTCAAACTTAACTTTTGCTTTGACTTAATAAGAAACTCACTTCAAGTTCAAGAGGAGAAGACTGGGTATGAATAACTATTAAAATCCCCTGACACCGTATTCATTATTATTTCTTATTTGACTATGAGCTCTTCTAGAAGCTTGAAAGTTTTTTAAGCCAATTGCGATTTGGAATAGGGTTCTCCAGCCATTGAAGTGCCCAAGTTTGAAATATTGTTTGTAATGTTTGGTCACATCACTTTGCCTGAAATACAGTTTAGTGTGAAGAAATACGTACATGAGGAAATGGTTGAAGTAATGCAATGACCTGCTTTGCCATTTGGATTTGGGAAGTGCTGAATCCTAAGAAGCTATTCCTACTTGCGTGATACTTTTTAGGGAACTTCAACCCTTAACCAACACAGCACATTCAAAGCATGTTGGGTGTAAATATATGAGGTCGTTGCACCGTTTGGTACAACATGGACTCTAGGAGCCTCGAGTGAAGAGCATAGAGCAACTCGCTCGCTTCTTCTCATAGTGCTCCAAACATTTAATGCCTCAGGAATGCAGAGATGGATGGTTTTGTTCCATTCTTGTAGGTTCTTAATGGCAATATTTCAATGGTGGTATTCATATTTCCACCTTGTTGGCTAGGGGGCAAAACTTCTGAGTAAGCTTTTTTTTTTTTTGATCCGAACTTCTGAGTAAGCTGAAAGCCATATTTCACCTATTTTCAGGGAACTTAGAATATCTATTTGCCTTATCATTCTTTGTTGATAGAGGCTCAATTTCCATTGAAAGATGATTCAAATCTGTGCTGACAACCTACCTCTAACCAGAGGTGATTACAAGAATGTACAAGTGACAGAGTCGAATAGGGCACAAATTCAGTCCTGGAGAATGTAGAGTAGGTGGTGATATATTTTGTTCCTTTGAGTATGACTGTCAGGAGTTTATCTTGGCTGTCTTGAGGTGACCTTGGGCTCAGTGGTCAAAGACGCAAAAACTTAGCCTACTAACCTCTTGGTTGTGTATTTGAGTCTTAACTGTCCAAGGACAACCACCTTGAACATTGAATGCCAAAGGATGTTGGATATGTGCCCAAGACGTACTTTTTAATGCATGTCTGGAGTTTACCATGTTCCCATTGTAAACCTCAGAATTTGTGCAAGTCGCGGTTAGATTCTATTATTGTCAATGTGCTGATGTTTCTTGCAGACATTGCACCCCTTTCCATTTGTGACTAATGCATTTTCACAGTTGGCGAACACTTGAGCTCTGAATCTTTCTTCTTTTTTCCAGGTAAACATGATATTGTCAACCATGAAACTCCCCTCCCACTGTGTGCCCATGACTGCACCTCAGATGCAAATTACCAATAATACCCTCATTAAGACCCCAACAACCACGTCTTTACCATGCATAAAGAGTGTCTCTAGCCCATTTGGCTTGAAATCTTCCTCCAGTCGTAGAGCATCTGCTATTATGGCGGTGTACAAAATCAAGCTGGTTACTCCGGAGGGCGAAGAGCACGAGTTTGAAGCCCCCGACGATGCTTACGTATTGGACTCTGCCGAAAATGCTGGAATTGAGTTGCCTTATTCTTGCAGGGCAGGCGCTTGCTCCACCTGTGCCGGGAAATTGGAGTCAGGTTCGGTGGACCAGTCAGATGGGTCTTTCCTCGATGAGAAGCAGATGAAGGAAGGTTACGTGCTCACATGCATTTCCTACCCTACGTCCGATTGTGTCATTCACACCCACAAGGAAAGTGATCTTTACTGAGTACCCATTATAGCAGGCCGTGTGATATTAGTACTCCGTAAGGGATGTATTGGAAAGGGTTTCAATTCAAAGCTGTTGCCGGTTGTTAGTATGGACTGGGATCTTTTGGACATTTGGTACTTTTTTTTAAGTGAATCAATCGTGGTTTTCCCTCAGCCTCCTTTAGTTTCCAGCAAATTTTTTGATCTGTCTTTGTATTTACTCCTATATATCTATAGGCGTTGGTATGATCATTTAAGCTTCTGATAAAGAAAATAAGAGATCATTCAAGGGCAAGAGATGCTAGATAGAGATGGTAATACTCATTGTTAGTATACAAGCATGAGTAGGGATGGCAATTTCAGCCGACCCGTTCGAACCCTCCCCGTTCCCCGCCCCAAAAATCCCCGAACTTATGGGATTCGTTTGGGGATTGGGTAGGGTATGGGGATTTTTTTTTTAAAAATTCGGGGATCGGGTAGGAGGCGGGGATAGGTCTGTCCCCGCCCCAAACCCTACCCGTCCCCGTTCCCCGTTCGTTACCCGCCCCGCCCCGTCCCCGAATCCTCGAAATATATATATTTATATATAAAAATAAATAAATATATACTATATTATATGTACCCCTTCAGTAGTATTTTTTTTTTTTTGGTTGCACCACTTTGGTCCATGACTGTTTTTTGTTTGAAACTATGGAATTGTGCACTGTTTCTTTATTTGCTTAATGTTTGCTCCGGTTATGAGCTGTTTAGAACTATGGAACTATGAAATTAGCCTGGAATTAACTTAGTGCTGGAAAAACAGTGCTGCAGATTAACTTATGTGCTGGAATTAGTTATTATGTGCTGAAAATTGATAGTACTTGCTGAAACAGTGAATAACAAGTGATGTTATGTGCTGAAAATTGGTAGTATATGCTGAAATTGTGAAATACAGGTGTAGGAAATGGAGGTGCTATTATGTGCCGCAAATACAGGTGCATGCCAATGTGTGCTGCCGAATTTTGCTGAAGCTTTTCAGTGATAAATATGGCCGTTCCTAATACCTTACTTTATTTTATCTTGTTGGCTTTTCTAATTCTGTTTGTGGAGCTTTGTTGGCTCCTAACTTCTTGGCCAACCGACAACCGTTACTAGTACTGTTTCCTTAGCCCTTTTCCCCGGAAAAAAAATACAAAACAATCCAAGTCCTTTCGGCTTTTACATGCTAGTATATGTTGTTAGATACTGAAATTGTGAAATACAGTTGCCCGAATCTCCGTTTTGGATCCCCGTTCTCCGTTTGGGTCGGGGATGGAGGAAAAAAAAAATCCCCGTTGGGGATCGGGTCAGGGATGGAGATGGGGTAGAAGGTAATGGGTAGGGGGTGGAGGTAGTACCCACCGTCCCCGACCCGTCCCCATTGCCATCCCTAAGCATGAGTGAGTACTGGGTAAGGGAGAGCCCTATAGGCTTAGTTTGGATTACAGTAATCTTGAGGAGGAATGAGAATGTGACACCATATTTTTATGATTCTGACGTTTGGAAGGAACAGGAATAGGAATATGATATCAGGATTTTCATGTTTGGGAGAGACATGAATAGGATTGTGATTCCTAACGACACATCCGACTAGGAATTACGTGACCAGATTGAGTGGGAATTTGATTCCTTCCTTACCCCATGGGAATTTTAGATTCCTGGCTCAAGCAATAAAAAGAAGGAAATATTGACTTCGATAAATTTGCAAAAAAATTGATTCCTAAATAAGATTATTAAATTAATCCAAACACTGGAATGAAATTACTTCAGGAATTGTATTTCTAGGAATTTCATTAATAGTAATCATATTCCTATTCCCACTTAATAAAATTTTTATAGGAATTTGATTCTTAGTAATCACATTTCTATTCCTATTGAAGATTCCGGTCATTTAAATTGTGCCACGGTAACGTGTTAGCTCGTGTTTGTGAGAATTTTTTTTAAAAAAAATTGTGATTCCAACTTTTCAAAATTAGTTTGGAGTGTTTGCAAAATTTTACATAATGGATTCTCGAAATCTACAGATTTTGAAAAGCTAAAAAGTGAATGAAATTTTCAAAATCCCAAAATTGGGTTTGGATAGCTTTTGAGATTTTAGAGCACAAATTTTCTAAAAAACAATGAAAATCTCATAATTTTACTGCTACAATAAACATTTTTTTTTTATTAAAGTCCGAAATCTAAAATCTGCAGCAGAATTCGAAGCTAAAATTTAAAACATGTATTCACAAACATGTCCTTAGAGCATCCACAGTGAAATAATCAGAAGCGCATAATCAAAAGTTGCCATATCATCATTTGGTTATCCATTTAGAGGGTTGCTAAAGTTAGTAATGTAGAGATCTACAATGGTACAATCAAAATTGAATAACCAAAACTTGCCACATCACTATTTGAACTTATAAAAATCTAGAAATTGTGACATAGACAACAATTTTTTCAAAATAGTTTTCAAACTAATAAAGATAGGTTAGAAAAAGAGAAAATAGTTATTTGAAAACTTTGTTAAAAAAAAAAGTTTTCGGAAAAAAGTTAAAAAAATAGTTTTTGAATAGAAAAAGTTTTTTTTTTCTTCAACACAGATTTTGAAAAAAAAAAGTCTTAATAAAAAAAACTGTTTAAACCAAATTTGGGGAAAACAGTTTTAATTAAAAAAACATTAAAAAAACTGTTTTTTCAAAAAACAAAAAAACTGTTTTTAAAAGTATTTTTGATATAAACATGTTGAAATTGGAAGAAAGAAGGTTTTTGTGTAATGATAGTATACTTGATTAAGGAAATGTGAAGACAATTAAATTTGGTTATTGGTAAAAGATTGGTAGTTTTGATTATCCAATGGCCAAAATTTGCTGAGTTGCTAAGATGTTTCTAAGTTTGGTTATTCCAATGTGAGCTCTTTTTGAGCAAATGTTGTTAACTTTATAAACATTTTTGTTTTGATTATACCACTGTGGATGCTCTTAGGGGCAGATAATTTTTATTTTATTTTATTAGTAGTATAAATATGTTTTCCCTAAATTCCGTGACTCCACAATACTCAATCAAATCTTCTTTAACAACTGAATGCAGTTTTAGAGTCTTATATTTAGTAAAAGTAGTTCCCAAACTCCTTTTATATCGAGGATTTTTGAAAATCTATATTATAAAACAGAATGGTTTTTATTTACCCATACAAACATGAGCACATCTACTGTTGTTGATCACCTTCAAGCTAAAATCGTAGCCGTCCGATTAAAAAAATGTTTCCTTAAGTTATAATTTGATCTGCTGTTGTTGTAATATATACACTATTCTTTCCAATTTTTTACCTTTTGATTTTTTTCAATTTAAGTTGATATTATTTCAAGAGGGTTGACAATTAATCTGTAAATTATTGCCTTTCTTATTTTTTATATCTACCTTGGCATGAGTTTTTAAAAGTGAGAGACAGAGAGTGAATAATAAGTTATATTGAATGGGTAGAACAGACAACTTATTTAAGTTGAGACTATATTTTATTTAAAACGGGCATCCGCTAATTTGAAATAAGCAAGCACTCTAGTTCCACGGGAAACACCATTTATGGTACATCACTTGAAAAACCTTTAGGTATTATTCCTTCATTGAGCATAATACTCCCTCCGTCATTTTCTAAGTGTCTTGCTTCGTAATTTCAGACATTATCATTATACCTTTCATATCAACTTTTTCCTCCACTTTTCTTACTTAACCCATAATCATTACACTTTACTCACTAACTTTTCGAAATGGAATCTACTTTTAGGCCTCGTTTGATAACATGGATAGATGGTTGAGCTTCGTAAGGAGATGGGATTAGGATTAAGATTGGTAATGAGAAGGGATTGATAAGGAGATGAAATTGGTGATGAGTATGTTTGTTTGAGATGGGATTATGTGATGTGATTGATAGTATACATTCTCATTTTTGCTAGAGGCCTCTACTAATGCCTCCTAATACCAAGTGCTAGAGGCCTCTACTAATACCCCATAATGCCAAGCTCTCAAGCCCATGAGATTGTTAATCCACACCCCTTTTTGGTTACCAAACATGTTATTATGAAACCCATGGGATTGGTAGTCCAATCCCAAGGCCTAGTATGGTTATCAAACGGGGTCTTAGGGACAAAATAGACATTGTACCAACTTTTACCCACTAACTTTACAAAATAGACATTTGTAGGTGTGGTCAAAGTTATTAATCCTTGACTAGGAGAGACCGTTTGACCATCCAATCGCCAGTGGACACGTGGCGACAAGGTCCGCGCGCGAAGGGACCCTTGGTCAAAGATTCGTCCAAAGAAGAAGGTTGATCACCCAGCGAGGTAGGAACACGTATACCGCGTAGAGGATGACGTCCGCGGAGAAGGTCCGCAGGAGGGGTAACCGTCGCGGGACGATTGCTGTCCCCGCGGAAGAATCAAGAGCGCACCAAAGTGGACACGACGGCATGGAGCCGTAGGAAGACCTCGGGATTCCATTTGGACCTGAAGGCAGGGTCCGGAGGCGGCCCCGAGGAAGACACACGATCACCGCGGGACGCGTTCTCGCTCCAAGCGGGAATTGGGGAATTTCTTGTGGCTTGGAATAGAGGTAACGTCGCGGAGATTTGTGCTCTCCCACGGAAGATCCCCGCAGGACGATGCGCTCATCCGCGACCTGAGGTACGGGAGGGACACGTGTTGGGGTCCTATAGGAGCGCCGTTCTGGGCCTGACCTAGGCCCAGGTGCCCTATAAATACCCTTGACATTCCCAATGATTAAGAGAGAGACTTTTCAAGGAAAAAGAGCAGGTGAGAGCACTGATTCTGAGGAAGGAGAACATTCTTCCCCGGAGAAAAGGTGACTTCACCCGTTCGGACCCAAGGAAAGCCAACATCACCCGGCGGAGGATACAAGGGACACGCTGCCTTTGTCTTTCCCGTACCTCTTGCTCCTTCCTTCACTCCACAAGATCTCTCATCCTTTTCCTCTATTAACCATCGACCAATCGCACCTCTGCAGCTCATATTGGCACACGTAAGCGCAGTCAACAGAACCCAACCACACCCACAACATTTATTAAAGGACAACCCAAAATGGAATACTGAACCCTAAAAAAGGGACGGAAGGAGTAACAGGTATTTTATGGCACGCACATTCTCCATTACCGAATGATGCCAGCAATATTAGTACTTGTGCACCAAGAATGGGGATGGTGCTGTGCAGTGGTGTGCACAGCACCATGTTGCATACCTCCGATCCGTCAGAACGTGTATCCGACGGCTCGGATCTCATCTCGAAAATGGCTTTCGATCGTTGGTTGCCGAGAGCCGTCGGATGCACGATTCGATGGCTCAGAGGTGCGCAACATGGTGTTATGCACCTCATTACATAGCACCAAACCGAAGTCCATGCAACAAGTCATAGTGATTCGAAAGAGCGAGACTTTTTAATGGGGCCTCCTGTAAATAAAGTTTATAGAGGTCAATCTCGGTCATCCAAAAGTGTTTTGGACGATTCAGATTAAAGACAAACTATTAATGAAAAAAAAAGATTTATTACTGGTAATAGTTTAAAAATATATCTTAACTATTGATTGCCAAAACGGACGGATGAGATTGCACGGAGCCTTGAATAAATTCTCTCAATTCAAAAACTAGTCCTTAATCTTTAACCTTTGGCACAAGCCCACGTATCAATAACACGCATATCATCAAGGATGCAACCAGGTCCGGATGGGGCCGACACAGATGACTATCTCAATCCAGATATTCTGAAAAGATCATTAACCATGAAATACTAATTCATCAAACTATTACTCCATCCCAAAATTTTAAAAAATCTAATCAGTGTAATATTCACTTCATCAATATTCCGAACTATGTATGTTTTACTCTTTCAAATTTAACATCTTAGTAACATATAGTACTACTTTATTATTAAGTAACACTTGTCTCGTCGACTTATGTCCGTCCTTAGAGGAGAGATGTAAAATAGAGGAATTTGAGAAAGGTAGAAATGCCCTGCAAAAGAAAGAAAAAGGCACACTACTACATGTTTCAAATCGAATAGGTAAAAGTTCCAAAAAAAGGTCAATAAAGATGCATAGAATTAAGGTGAGAGAGAGAGAGAGAGAGAGAGACGTTGGAATAGGAATAAAATATTTGTGCTTTCTAATTTATTGGTATTTTCATGGAATATTTTTGAAAGTCAGAATTAAGGATCAAAATGTGGGAAAGAAAGGCAATGCTAGCTCTGGAAATTAAAGTGGGTCTTTGGGGGTCATAATCTTATACTTTAATTTGTAGTACTTGATCGATTTTCCAAGAAGGTTCCTAGCTAGATCGATCCACATTCTCTTCTTCTTAGCTAGCTGGCTGCTTAAGGCTAATGAATTGAACGTGTTTAATGAGAGCACTCCATATATTAGCACAAGTCAAGGATAACAATTAGTAGTACGTAATTCCAACACGATCAAGAAATTAAGAACTTGAATTTAATGCAAGATACAATAATTAACCAGTTGGGCTATAGTAGTCAAATTGGAGAGTTCAAAGAAAAAGAAATACTACTAACTCCAGGATAAAAAAACAAAAAAGAAAAAGAAAAGAGGATTATTATTCATCACGAGGCATCGATCTGTACAAATCAAGACAGAGACAATTGAGCCAATTAAATTAATTACTGGAGTAATTTGGTATTCTGGCATTATTGGCACAAAGAAAAGTGCCCCTTGAGAATTGTAGTACTCCTACAACTTCCGTGAAGAAGTTGTGGTTTGCTATACTCACCCTGGTTGTATATATATGGTCAAACATGCTAGTGCATGCAGTTAATTGGTTTTTGTTACTTCCCCTCCTACTAATAGATGAAACGTGATCCAGTTTGCCAGATCGATGATCAACATCTAGTTTATTTTACCGTTGGAGAGTTGTAATTACAACTCTATAATATAATAATAATGTCTCAAGTTCGATTCTTTTTTTTTTTTTTTTAATAGTAATTCTTAGGGCCGGGTCACCTCATGCATTGTAAGCGTGTGAAAAGTCCGTGGAGGATCAATAGGAATCAATTAACGTTCAATCAAACTGTCCCCAGACGAGAAACACGGAGGTTCCGTGATTTGGGTGTTTGCGGAGCGGATCAATCTCAGCCGTTCAAATGTGTGTTGGACATATTCGCGAGAATAATTTCTTTAAAATCCAGACTCTCCATTGACGAGACAAACGGTGAGATGGGACAGCGCGGAGGCTCTATTTATGAAGCCTCCGTGAATAAGGCAATCTCTTCCCCCGGACACCCACATATTGCCTCTTTAAGATTCTGTGTGATGTTTGTCTTGTAAAATTGGGAGAAGAGGTCTCTTTTCCTCTGAATTTCGGCTTTCCACATGAGAATCCAGAGGATGGAATGAAGGAATCTTCCAAAAGCTTATGCCAGGAAACAAAGCTTTGAATTCGATACAATGTCATCAAAGAGTTAAAACCCTTTAAGCCATTCACATAACTACCTCGAAATATCGTCATCTCCTTGGTATATGTATTTGACAAATTATTCAGTACTCATAGAACATTGTCCTACGAGCGAACATTGTCCTACGAGTGCCGAATAATCTCTCCCTATGATTTTCTTCCCTTTCGCAAAATGATGCTGTGTTTGGTTTGGTTTTTGAAAAGTTTTTTGAAAAATAATAGGGGTAATAAGTGAAGAGAGATAGAGAGAGAAATGGTAGAAGTAGGGGAATCTAGGAAGAATCTAGTAGGTATTTTTTGAAAAATACTTTTTGAAAAGTGAAAGGAACAAAGCAGAAATTGCAAAAAAAGTTGAAAAACTATAATTAAGGAGTATCAAATAGTACTCTATGTATCCATAATCACTTAAAGTCATGTATGAGAAAAAACAGACTATAAAATATTTAATTTCAATGAGAATTTTGTCTTTATTTAAATTTTTTTCATACTGTATTTGTTAACTTTGCGCCAAACTTTTGTCGGCTATTGATTCGTCTCGACGATAAAAATCGAAAAAATAAATTTTCTTTACTTTTATCCAAGTATTTTAAGAAATAATCACTTTTTAGTGCATTTTTTGTACTAAAAATTGGTTATTTCTCAAAATACTTGGATAAAAGTGAATTTTTTTTACTTTTTCCATTCGTCTCGTTTAAGTTTAAGTTTTTTAGTTAAGGAAAAAAAAAAATGCAACGTAAAGTAGTAGAATTTTATATGCAACCTAAAGTAGAATTTTATACAAAGCCTGGCAAGGATGATGTGGCAGATGTTGATCTGTCAACCGACCCTTTTTCTTGATCAGCGTCAGCACTGCGTGGGGTACCATGCGGCTCTACGACTTTGTTTTTAATTTTAGCGGCAGGAGGCGGTGGCGTGTGCATCACGTGTGCTTTTACTGGCGGTATTCGTGCCGCCACTTTCCTTATTTTGGAAAGGGAAAAGGCTTTTCTCTTTCATACTCCTATTCATCAGTTTCGTTTCTTTATTTTATTCAAACCTTTTTTTTTTTTTTTTATTAAAAACAAGCGATAAGGATCAGATTACATCAAACTGCAATAAGTCCACAATTATTATAAGCTCAACTCCATTGATGAGGAAAAATGGGATTAAAAAACGCAGCTAATAGTCCCATTAATAGGAGAACCAATCCTAACGAATATATAAAATAGAATAACACCAAGTAGAAATATTTGAATTCATAATCTAATGATCGAGATGCAAGAGTGTTGACAACTGAACTATCACTCGTATTTTATTCGAACTTAGGAAGGGGTGACTGGGAGTTCTAATTCTGATCCGGTGGGTGTCCCGGTCCCTCACTGTTTAAAATTTAGTGTGAAAAAGGTTGCCGTTTTTTGTGGAGAACTTCAAATTATATACTAATTGCCAGATGTTAACCAAACCGAACAATCTGACATGTCACATTTGTATAGGATTGGAAAACAACATTACAACTGCTATTATCCGAGGAAACATAATACTCCTCTAATAAGGTGGTATGCTCAGATAATGCTGATCAACAACCGGCGATGTATCGATCTTATCATAAGAGAAGAGAAGAGAAGAGAAGAGAGTTATGTACATCTGATCAAAAGAGACGAGAACAAAATTTTAGTATTTGAATTGGATATTACGTGACTGTGGGGGTGTTTCAGATTGTGAAAAAAGTATTTTTTGAAAAAGAAGATAATTTCAAGTTCAAAAATACATGTGTTTACGCAAATAATTTTTCTATCAATATGGATCTTTTGTTTGATTGATTTCATTAAAATCTTTTATACGGTGCAAAAAAATAAGTAAAAAATTATTTTTTATTTTCATTATATTTGAGTTTGAAAATTGAAGAAAAAAGAACTTTAAAAAAAAGGAAACGAGGCCTGTGTGTTCTGAATAGTTTCTCGGGCCCACCGATTACTTTTTTTTTTTTTAATAAGTGCCCTACCGATCCACTCATGTGGTGGCCTTTCCTTTCCCTTCCCCCTAACAACTAACTCACTAACCTAATATATGTTGTTGTGACAAAGAAAAAAGTGAATGAATTCATAAAAAAAAATGAATTTGACCGGACACCAAAAGTAAACTATTATAACTGTCTTTAAATGTCAATGCAAAATTTAACTAAGCGAGCCATCCTTTTTCGAGAATTGGGGATGGTGCTGTGCAATAGCGTGCGCAGCACCGTGCTGCGCACTTTCGAGCCGTCAGATCGTGTATCCGATGGCTTGGATCTCATCTCAATAATGAACGACTCTCGATCGTTGATTGTCGAGATGAGATCCGAGCGTCGGATGCACGATTCGATAGCACAGAGGTGCATAGCACGGTGTTATGCACCTCACTGCACAACACCAACACGAAATCTCTTTTTTTTTTTTTCAATCGTCATACATCAACGGGGGTTAGTGGGGGGTGTTAGAATTAGTACGAAGTCCAGAAGCTATCCATAGCTTGGGACCCCAAAGGTATTCCTCCAGCAGGAGTCGAACCCAAGACCTCCCTCATAGGGGAGAGATGACATACCAACTGCACTAGGCAACCTTTCAAAGGTTATTATCTACACTAAGCCTATAAAATAAAGAAACCAGTTGTGAGCCTCACAAACTGGATCGGTTGGGTACTCTTATCCAAGGATGAGTGAGAAACCTTCTCACAATAATTTTTAGGGTAAAATTTTTTTGACTTTCATATTTTTATTAAATGATTGGAGTCCACACTCTAAAGGAAATTTTACCTAAGTATTTTGAAAAATATTCATTTTTTATCAAATTTTTGTGTGATAAAAAGTAGTTATTTTTAAAAATATTTGGGTAAAAGCTAATTTTTTTTTTGCTTTTCCAATTCCGCTTTTCAAGATGAATCAATTACCCACAAAAATTTGGCGCAAAACTGTAAACACCCCAATCTGGACTTTCCAGATTAGTTTACTTTCGGTTTTTGATTCCCTAATGATGAAACGGATTAAGAACACCCCAGGAATATCGAGTGGTTGAGCTTTGAGTATTTGATACCCCCTTTTAACCCTAACCAAGCATAACTAGAACATTACTGGCGCAAGCAGGTTTCCTTTCCGCATGCGTTGGAATATTTACCACTTGTCAGTCAACTAGCTTTGACTGGCGTGCGTAGATCTACGATCCGCGCGTGCTGGTTAAAGTTGCAGTCGAGTTTATACTTTCCATTTCTGGAAGGTTTTTAATGGAAGGTGATTACCCTATAAATACCCCATTTGTTTCTCTTTCAAAGGGTTACCAAAAATTCACACATCTTGGGTTACAAAATTCTAAAAAAGGGTCTCCAAGCAAAGAAGCTAACCCTAACATCATGTTCATCTTTTCCTTGCTAAAGGAGGACATTAGCAAATATCACCCATTCTCATATAGCAAAAGACACCTTCCATCAAACAACCCTTAAGCTCAAGCTCAATCACCCTTTCAAATCCAAAACCCAAAGGTATAATACCTTTGTATTGCTTTCTATTCTGAATCCTGAGGGGGGTTGGTAGGATCAAGGCTGGTAATCAATACCAAGTTTTGACCCTAAAACTAGTAAGGTTTCAAAAACCGTTGTGACTAGAACCAAAGTGCGCCGGTCATAAGCACACGTGCACCAGTCCATGGCTGCGTGCGCAGATCTTGCGTGGAGATTGGTGTCTAGTTCTTTTATATTTTTTCATATTTATATATCACTGTGAGCATGCTAAAAATCAGTTTACTACTTTCCTTTGATAAAGCTGTTAGTTGTATTTCAATATTCTTATCTGTTGCTATGGAATATCTCTGGGGTCTTTCTGAACATGTTTTAGAACTTAAAAACATGTAAAATCAAGCACTGATCAAAAGACTCGAACCTGTGCACACGGTGCAGTGGCTTACTTGCGCACGCAGGCCCCTTTCTGACCAGTGGATGGCCTTTGCATGGGTAACTAGGTATTGGCCTTTGTTTTTATTTCCACACATTTTATGAGGTGTTTTATTCATTTTGTGGTTTTGTAGCCCATTTAAACTGCCTTTAACTGTGTATTAATTGCCACATAAACTGTTTGGTTTATCCTGGGTGTGCACTAGTCCTTCCAGAGCCCAGAGGGTCGAAAACAAGAACTGTGGGTTTGAGCTCATTGATGCGCACTGGTGAGAAAGTAGCGCACACAAGTTTAATTAGCATGCAGTGATTTGATCAGTTTATGCTGATTTTTTCCTTCGCACACCACTCCAGAACGGCGGCCTTCTAGTCTGTTTAAATTCCCATAGGAGTCTGTTTTCATCATATTCTAACTGTTTCAATAAACAAACATGTCATTTATCACATCCTGCCAATATGTTACAGTTTTAATCCTTTTAAATTGTTCCCCCGCCCTAACTGGCTAAAAACTGTTTAATGAGAAAGAATCGTAAACGTTTTACAAATGCCCGAATAAAGACCGATCTCCGGATTGGATGAAAGGGGTGCCTTAAAACCCTTCCCTCTCGTAACTTGGCTCCTGAACCTCATATATTAAGGTGATGACGGACCAGTCTGCAAATCTTTTCCAACCAAAACAACGTATAGCAAGCGTTTCAAGTTCGGTTCCTTGGATGGCGGACCTTTAAACTCAAGTGGCGACTCTGAATTGAGTGTTTCGCCGCGCTTTTCTAAAAAGGGCACACCCGACAAACACAGATTTTTAGGGGCGTGTGCCCACAGTGTGTAAATATATATATTTTAAAATAGGGTTATTTACCTAGACACCCCTCCACGTTTACCCATTTTGCACGGTCACCCCCTCCACGAATTTTCGCCACGACGAGACCCCCTCAGTAAAGTTTGCTTTTTCTAACCCTAATGCCGTTAACAGAATGAACAAAAAGACTATTTTGCCCAAATTTTTTCTCCAAATCCCAAATTTGATTCACGACCTTCATCACAAATTTTTTCCTGCAAATCCAAAATTTCAACCACCGCCGACGCCGGCGACCACCACCAAAGCCACCTCTCTCTCTCTCGTGTTCCTTCTCGTATATTTCCTTCTCGCCATAAATAGGCAACTGAATGAGGCCAGAATCAAAGAGAATAAATCCTCTCTCCCATTCATTTTCTCCATCCCATCATCTATTTCCCCAAATTCTCTCTCGCATCACTCTAGAACCGAACACCAAAGGAACAAAACATGAGCGTGATTCTGTTCCGAGTCGACGTCATCTGCAAGATTTTATTATTTTTATAAGTCATCTGCAAAAAATTTGACAAGTACAATGTCGACAAGCAGTGGGAACTCAACGCCTCCTCCGACGATGCCTACTTGGGGTCGGTGTGGAATGTGACTTGAATCAAATCTCCGTTGACTCATTCTGCCTCACTGGCGTCAGCCTTGTGGGCCCGATCCTGCTTAACACTCGCGGCTTGCTCACCCAACTCCACATCCTCTCCCTCCGGTCCAGCCGCCTCTCCGGCCCCCTGTCCTCTGATTTCTCCAACCTCACCCTCCTCACTGTTGCCATGAGGGAACCCCATTAAACCCATTTCTTGAATTCAAACCCCTAAAACCCTCCAATTTCGAATTTCAGAACACCAATGTCAAAAATCCCTAAATTCGAAATTAAAGCCCTAACTTCAAAAAACCCTTCTCAAGTCCCTCTCTGATTGTGGATTTGAACTTTGAGATGGGTTTTCCGATTGTGGAGAGAGAGAGATTCTCCATTGTTTTACCATAGTTGTGAACTGGAAATTCAGATCTTAGGGCACTGTTGCGATGGGTGTTCCATTTTTCAGGAAATTCAGAGCAAATATTTTGGTGGCTGTTGGTGGTGGTGATTGTGGTGGTGCTGGTGATTTAGGCTTAGGCTTTTGGTTTTGGTTTGAGATTGTGGTGTTCGGTGGTGGTGTTTGGCTGTGGCGAAGCTAGGTGTTTGGTTGTGGCGAGGGCAGCACCAGGAGTGGTAGGGTGAGACGACGATGGTGGGGCCCAGCTTGCTACATTGGTGGTGGTTAGGTGGAGGTTGAGAGGCGGTGAATGGGTTTGGATTTTGTGAGAGAGAGAGAGAGAGAGGGAGAGAGGGAGGGAGGGAGACGTGAATTGCAGCAGAGGTCGATGGTGATCTGTGGTGGTCGATGCTGGGAGGAAAGAAGGATTGAAGGAAGAGAGGAAACATGGTTGGTTGAGGGTTAAGGGTAATATTGAAACATTTTATTACTTTTGAAATAATTTTAGTAAAAAAATTAACGGAACTGGACGAAACTCTAATGGAAGGGGTGTACGAGACAAAAAAACATTAATGATGGGGTCTGGCCGTAGCGAAATTCGAGGGAGGCAGTGACTGTAAAAAACGGATAAAGTTGGAGGGGTGTATAGGTAAATCACCCTTTAAAATAACAGTTATTGAAAAAACACAATTTTGTGTAAAAATAATTTTGAAAAAACTAATTTTTTTTTTAAAAATTCTGAAAAAATATTTTCTAATTTTTTTTTGAAATCATTGGAGAGAGAGAGAGAAAAGCTTTTGTGTAATAATGGTGTACTTGATTCAGAAAATGTAGGATCTATATTTGATTATTGACAAAAGATTGCTAGTTTTGGTTATCTAATGATCAAAATTTGATTAATTGCTAAGAGTATCGATCTATAATGCTATAATCAAAACTTGATAACTAAAAGTTGCCAAATCAGTTTTTGATTATTTATTTTAGAAATTGCTAAGATTAGCAATGTAGGTGTTTACAATGGTATAATCAAAATTGGATAATCAAAACTTATCACATCATCTTTTCCAAACTACAAAAACCTAAAAATTGTGATCACTTGAAATAAAAAATAGTTTTTGAAACTTTTTTTTTGGGAAAAAAACTATTTTTAAAAAACTGTTTTTTTTAAAAAAAATTGTTAAATTATTTTTTTTCTTTCAAAAATATTGTTCGAAAAGAAAGAGGGAGAGAGAGAGGAAAAGAGAAGAGAAGAGAGATAGAATATTTTTGTATAATGATTAATGTATTTGATTGAGAATATATAAGGTCTATTAAATTTGATTATTGTCAAAAGGTTACTAGTTTTGGTTATCCAAATCCCAAAATTTGATTATTTCTAAGGAGGTTGTTAAGTTTGATTTTAGTATTGTGAGCCATATTTTCTATCAACATTGTAAACTTTAAAAACCTTTTACTTTTGATTATAACATTGTGGATACTCTAAAAGGTTAATAATTAAGTTTGATTATTCCAATATGAGCATTGTTTTGAGCACACATTGCTAACCTTAACAACTTGTTGGTTTTGGTTAGGTCATTGCAGATGTTTATATAATTTCACGATTAGTATACGATCATATACTTTGAAAAATATTTGTTGTTTAGGATGGTGACAATTAATATGTTTCTATTTAGTATTGGATTGCAATACATTTGAGACTTCTTATTCACATGATTATACGTGAGCATTAAACGTATGTTTAATCTTAAAGAGTCATTTGCTTTGGGCTATGTTCTCTAAGACTTAGCTTAAATATGAAAGTTGTTCTTATTTAAAAAAATTTCACATTTGCTAGTTTTTGTGGGCACACGCCCCTAAAAATCTGTGTTTGTCGAGTGTGCCCTTTTTAGAAAAGCACGGCAAAACACTGAATTCAGAGTTGTCACTTGGGTTTGAAGGTCCGCGCTTGCTACGTTGTTTTGATTGGAAAAGGTTTGGAGACTGCTCCGTCGTCACTTTGATATCTGTAGTTCGTGAGTCAGGTTACGAGAGGGGAAGAGTTTTAAGGCACCCCTCTCGTCCAATTCTGAGATCGGTCTCTACTAGAACATTTGTAAAACGTTTGCGATTCTTTCTCATTAATCAGTTTTTCGCTAGTTAGGGCGGGGGAACAGTTGAAAGGGATTAAAACTGTAACATGTTGGCAGGATGTGATAAATGACATGTTTGTTTATTGAAACAGTTAGAAAATGATGAAAACAGACTCCTGTGGAAATTTAAACAGACTGGAAGGCCGCCGTTCTGCAATGGCGTGCGTAGGAAAAAATCAACATGCACTGATCAAGTCACTGCATGCTAATTAAACTTGCGCGCGCTACTTCCTCACCAACGCGCCCTAGTAAGCTCAAACCCACGGTTCTTGTTTTCAACCTCCTGGACTCTAGAAAGACCAATGCACACCTAGGACAAACCAAATAGTTTATGTGGCAATTAATATACAGTTAAAGGCAGTTTAAATGGGTTACAAAGTCATAAAATAAATAAAAACACCCCATAAACAGTATGGGGATAAAAAACAGAGGCCAAGGCCTAGTTATCCATACAAAGGCCAGCCACTGGTCAGAAAGAGACTTGTGTGCGTGGGTAAGCCACTGTACCGCACAGGTTTGAGTCCTTTAATCAGTGCTTGGTTTTACATGTTTTTGGGTTCTGAGATATGTTTAGAAAGACCCAAGGGGTATTCCATAGCAGCAGATAATAATATTGAAATACAAATAACAGCTTCATCCAAGGAAAGAGATGATCTGATTTTTAGCATGCTCAAAGTGATATATACACATGAAAAAACATAAAAGAACTAGACACCAATCCCCACGCAAGATCTGCGTACCCAGCCATGGATTGGCGTGCGTGTGCTTATGACTGGCGCACGCTGGTTCTAGTCACAACGACTTTTGAAGCCTTGCTAGCTTTAGGGTCAAGACTTGGTATTGATTATCAGCCTTGACCCCCTCAGAATCGAATAAAAGCAGTACAAATGTATTATACCTTTGGTTTTTGGGTTTGAAAGGGTGATTGAGCTTGAACTTGAGGGTTGTTTGATGGAAGGTGTGTTTTGCTGGATGAGAATGGGTGATGTTTGCTAATGTCCTCCTTTGGTGAGGAAAAGATGAACATAAGGCTAGGGTTAGCTTCTTTGCTTGGAAACCTTTGTTTAGAACTTGGTAACATAAGATGTGTGAATTTTTGGTAATCCTTTGAAAGAGATACAAATGGGGGTATTTATATGGTAATCACCTTCTATTAATGGAAAGCATTCCATTAATGGAAACCTTCCAAAAACCTTCCAGATATGGAAAGTATAAGGTCGGCTGCAATTTTAACCAGCGCGCACATCGTGGATCTACGCGCACCAGTCAAAGCTGGTTGATTGACGAGTGATAAATAAATCAACCCACACTTAAAGAAAACCTGTGCGCGCCAGTGAGGTTTTGGTTATGCTTGGCTAGGAAAAAGAGGTATCAAATACTCGAAACTCAACCGCTCGACATTCCCGGGGTGTTCTTGATCCGTTTCATCATCTGAGAATCAAAAATCGAAAGTAAACTAATCTGAAAAATCCAAATTGGGGTGTCTACAGTAACCCCTCTTTGACAGAACTTGGAGCACTATTGTCTTAGTACAAGCATCGTCAAAGATTCTAGACACCTCGCAAAGGCTATCCAGAATTTAAGAGCAAAGCAGAATAGCTCGCAAATGGATCGAAGAGGACGGAAGGACCGTCGTTGTGGATTGAGTAGATTGAGACAGGCGGACCGTCGCATGCTGGGGATAAAGACTAGCCATGGCGCCCATAGTTCCATTCAACCACGGGAAAGTCGTATCAGGTAGGTAAAATTCCATCTGTTAAGAATCAGAGCCAATCTCCTTATCAAAGACCATCCGAGACAGAGCAATAAGGCTGCTGAAAGATGCGCTAAAAGCTAGACTATTGTAGACAGGGATGGGATGGACCGTCAATGCAGATTGATTAGACGATATTTTGATCGTCGTTGTGGATAGATCGGACGATATTCTGATCGCCGTTGATGGATTGAATGGACGATATTCTGATCGCCATTGATGGACTGAATCAGATGATATGCTGATCGTTGTTGATGGATTGAATCAGATGATATTCTGATCGTCGTTGTGGATAGATTGGACGATATTTTAATCGTCGTTGATGGACTGAATCGGACGATATTCTGATCGCAGTTGATGGACTGAATTGGACGATATTCTGATCGCTGTTGCGGATAGATTGGACGGGACAAATCATCGTTCTGGATTTGGATGGGATAGGCCATCACTGAATTGGAATTTGGGTGGCACAAGCCATCGCTGCTTTTAAGGTTTGGGTGGCATGAGCCATCGCTGCTTTTGACGGACGAATCATTATACAAAATGATCGGACCATTGGATTTGGGTTGGACGAACGGATCATCATTGAGGATGATCAGACCATCGTTGAATTGGACGGATGGATCATCATTGAGGATGTCACAGACCATCATTGAATTGGACGGATGGATCATCATTGAGGATGACATCGACCATCGTTGAATTGAGTTGGACGAACGGATCATCATTGAGGATGATTGGACCATCGTTGATTTGGACGGCGGATCATCATTAAAGAATCAAACCATCATTGAATTGAGTTGGACGTACGGATCATCATTGAGGATGACATGGACCATCGTTGAATTGGACAGACGGATCATAACTGAGGATGACACTGACCATTGTTGATTTGGATGGCAGATCATCATTGAGGATGATCGAACCATCGTTGATTTGGATTGCGGATATCATTGAGGATGATCGGACCATCGTTGATTTGGACAACGGATCATCATTGAGGATGACATGGACCATTGTTAATTTAGACGTTGGATCATCATTGAAGATGATCGAACCATCGTTGATTGGACAACGGATCCTAATTGAGGATGATCGAACCATCGTTGATTTGGATGGCGGATCATCATTGAGGATGGTCGAACCATCGTTGATTTGGACAACGGATCCTAATTGAGGATGATCGGACCATCGTTGATTTGGACAGCAGACCGTCATTAAGGATGATTGAACCATCGTTGATTTGGATGGCGGATCATCATTACGGATGATCGAACCATCGTTGATTTGGATGGCAGATCATCATTGAGGATGATTGGACCATCGTTGAGTTGGACAGGACAGGCTGTCGGGCGGATCATTATTCAAAAATGTAGACACCTTAATCTCGATTTTCTAGATTAGTTTACTTTCGGTTTTTGATTTCCTGATGATGAAACGAACCAAGAACACCCTAAGAATGTCGGACCATCATTGATTTGGACATGACAGACTGTCGGGCGGATCATTATTCAGAATGCAGACACCCCAATCTGGACTTTCCAGATTAATTTACTTTCGGTTTTTGATTTCCAATAATGAAACGGATCAAGAATACCATGGGAATGTCGAGTGGTTGAGCTTTGAATATTTGATACCCCATTTGAACCCTAACCAAGCATAACCAGAACCTTACTACCGCGCGCAGGTTTCCTTTCCGCGTGCATTGATTTATTTACCACCTATCAGTAAACCAGCTTTGACTGACGCGAGTAGATCCATGATCCGCGCGCGCTGGTTAAACTTACAGCCGACCTTATACTTTCCATTTCTGAAAGATTTCTATTAATGAAATGGTTTCTTTTAATGAAATAGTTTCCATTAATGGAATAGTTTCTATTAATGGAATGTTTTCCATTAATAGAAGATTCCCATTAATGGAAGGTGATTACCCTATTAATGGAATAGTTATCAAAAAAAATGTTTTTTTTATACAACTGGTTTTAACATAAATTATTATTTTTTCAAAAAATGCTTTTTAAAAAAACCATTTTTCACTAAACTGTCTTTTTAAATGTTTTTTTTTTCAAAAAAAAAGTATTTAAATTATTATCACAATTTTTAGTTTCAAGATTTTTTTTTAGTTTGAAAAGGTGATGTAGAAAGTTTTGGTTACCCAATTTTGGTTATGCTATTGTAAACCATTACATTGCTAACCCTAGCAATGTCTAAAATGGATAACCAAAATTTTGGTTAGGCCATTGTAGATGTTCTTAGACAAACGTTTACATATACATTCTCATTATAACTTGATTTCCAAGTCTAATTGATGAACAAAAAAATATTCCAAATCTAATTAAGATTAGAACAGGTTGCTCCTTGTTAATACCTACCATATATGGGTAGAACCAAAACCAACTAATCAGGAAAATAGATACTAATATAGTAAGCGACGGTCAAACAAGCTTCATAGTATCTTTAGACATATCTATACTTCCATATATACAATAAAACAGAGCAAAAAATGTGTAGGCATAACAACGAAGCAACATCTATGACTGTTCGATTAAATTTTCATGTTATGGTTGTAGTCATCAAATCATTTCTTTTTCAAATGATACAGAGAATATTCTTCTAATAAATTTCTCTCTCTCTCTCTCTCTCTCTCTCTCTCTCTCTCTCTCTCTCTCTCTCTCTCTCTCTCTCTCTGTTTTAGGCAATATGTCCTTATTTAAATGTTGTATTTTCTAATCATATAAGAAAACGTCTCCAAATGGTGTGTAGATTGCATTCGTCAGGTAGGCAGTCCGGTAAATTAAGCAGGTAGTGTCTTTAGGCACAACCATTTGTTAGTAAGAGCATCTCTAAGGGAAGAAGCAAAATTTTACTTTGGTGATCCATATGGCAAGTTGAAGATTTACGCACTGCAAGGGACTAATCAAATTTTATTATTTTATGACTTTTTTTTTTTACTCTAAAAGACTCACTTTGCCCAGAAAATCAACATCGACCAATAGTAAGCATTGATTCGATGAGATGGCAATTTGAATAGTGCATGGGAGGGAGCTATACCAAAATAGTGTGGCAAGTTTGTTATCTCCCTTGAAGGGTGTTTGCTTATGTGGCTCTTCAAATTTAGTTTAGTTTTGGTTTTGCTATCTTTTTTGAAGATGCTCGAAGTAAACTATAAAATCTAACAAATTAAAATTACACTTATAAGGGAACCTAAAAAATTTTAAAATACTCAACTGATGATCACAAGTGTGTGATAGAATAAACTATTCTAAAATAAAAATTATGCAATATTTGAATATCGATTTTTTTTTTCTTGGAACCTCTCCAACATGCAATCGAAAATATTAAAAGATCTAAATAAAGGATTCATTCATGTAATTTTGAGATAAATTTATACTATGAATTATTGAGGGCTTTTTTAGGAAATGGTAGCTCCTTAGGTAGATAGCTTAAAATCATAGTATATTTTTGCGACACATGGGTAAAATTGCTGTTAAAAAAGATTGACTTTTGCTATTAAGAAATTAGTTAATATGATATTTATTTCTGTATCTAACTTCTCATCTTTGTTATTTCAAATTTTTATTGCATCTTTAGTTTGAGTTTTGAATAAAAACTATAGTACAAAGTAAGAAAATAGGAGAAGCGAGAATTGAGGTACATGTACTATATGCCATATGGTACAAGCTGCGTGGAACTTTTAAAGTTCAGAGAACACCAAGTGCATTACACGTGCTTAGTCTAGACATGTGCTGAAAGGAAATACACCTTTTTCTGTTATTGAGTGATTTTCATCACAATGGCAAATCCTTAATGAGAATTAAGGGTCTAACAAAGCTTACATCCGCTATAAGTTTATTGGAAGAAAAACTCAACAAGAAAGTATTCCAAATTCTTGAAGTTATTTTCTCATAGTCGTTTCTCGTCTAAAATTTAACATTTTCTTAAGGAAATCCAGTTCTATTGAATTACGCGCTCAGTCTCACATTTTTTATTTTTGAGAATTTTGACTTTCCGTAGGAGATTAAGGAGATCAAATTTGATTTTAAAAAAAGATTCCAATTTTTGAGAATTTTGACTTTCCCTAGGAGATTAAGGAGATCAAATTTGATTTTTTTTTTTTAAAAAAAAAAGATTCTAATTTGAAGGCATTGTTACCCCTTTTCCTTTGGTGAATTTAATGTTAACCCTTTCTCTTGTATTTAAATATGCTCCTAGTTATTTATATAGGAGTTATAAAACAGGAATAATTTTAGACATTCCCAAATAAGAACAATATTTTCCCCCACATCCCCCTCCAGTCCCATCTATGAAAAGGAAAAACAAAAACAAAAAACAAAAACAAAAATGGAAGGAAAAGACGTGCAGATTATAAAGTCGTCTGGGGCATGCTAAGGTAGTACTGATGTATATCGGTTAACCATACGGCCCCGCGTTATTTGCTACGCAGGCGCACGTAAAGTAACTGTACGACACGTGGAAGCAAAAGAGTGGCAAAATGCAAAAGGACCCACGTAATCGCGCCGTACACAAACGTGTGCACGTGCTATAGAGACATCATCATCCTATGTATGTATGTTATACGTATATAGCGTGTCCCATTATACTCCATATAAAGGCGTCCGCGGCTGTTAGTTTAAGAGGGTGGGCTTTCCCGAGGTAAAAAAAGTGACGTCGGATCTCTCCATCTTTATATATATAGAGGAAGAAAAGAAGCAGCCAGCGGCAATGGCTGCCAAGCTCTCCGCTCTCCTCCCTGCGCTTGTTTTGCTTCTCTCTCTATCCTGTTGGTCTTCTTTCTCTCTCCCATTCTGTGCATTCTTCTACGAATGCTGGTTTCAGTTGGTTCATTGGTTGTGTCCTTTTTCAAGTTTACTCTTTCTGTTTGGTTGCTTGGAATGGTCATAAGTTGAAGGGAAAAAATTTAAAGAAAAAGTTAAAAGATTCTTTGTGGGTTTTTCTAGGGACCTGAATTCGGGATTGATTTGGTGGGTTTAAAGTAGATTATTAATTTTGTGTTTAATTGGGTGGGTTTTTGTTTTCTTTGGTTCTACAATATTGAGGTATGCATATGGCTCATAAGAAGGATTCGGAAGAGTTCTTTTTTTTTTTTTCCTTTCCTTTGAAGTATATTCTTGGCAATCACTAGTATAGTATAATGATTCTCTTCTCTATCTCTTTGATATCTGTGATCGGAATTATATAGTTTCTTGGCCGGTATTCTGTGAATCTGATTGATTTTTACTCTCTCTCTCTCTCTCTCTCTCTCTCTCATACCTTTTGTTGTTACTAGTATGCAATGCTAGAAGTCGTCTTGATTTCTTTTATAGAAATCAAGTCTCCGGTCATTAATCATTCATTCTTGTCTTTTGTTACTTTTTGAGTTTTTTTATTTTTATTTTAAGAACTGCTTAACTTTTGCTCTTCCCTAAAATTTTACTACTTTTGAATCCTTGATCTTCTTGACTCACCTTTTGAGTATGTATGTTCAACCTTCTTGACTTTTTCATCTCCTCTGAATTGGAATTGTGTGATCTTTGATAGTCTTATTTTGTTTTTCTTGAACGGCTAAAGTGGTTAATTCATTATTTCCTATTCCCAATTCTGCTTTCAGATTCAATCGCACCATCCCTGAGCCTGGGGATTGGAATCAACTACGGCCAGATTGCCAACAATCTCCCCACTCCGGCCCAAGTCTTGACTCTCCTCAGCTCCATAAACATCAGCAGAGTCAAGCTCTACGACGCCGATCCAAACGTACTGAGCGCGTTCGCCAACTCAAACATCGAATTCGTCATCAGTATCAGCAATGGTAACCTCCAAAACATGACCAGCGCCGCCAATGCCCAGAGCTGGATTCAACAGAGCGTTCAGCCCTATATTTCCCAGACCAAAATCAGCTGCATCGTCGTGGGAAACGAGGTTTTAGGGGGCAACGATACGGGACTCATGTCTTACCTCCTCCCAGCCATGCAAGCCGTTTATACTGCCCTCGGAAATCTTGGGCTGAGCAGTCAAGTATATGTAACGAGTGCCCATTCCCTGGCTATTCTAGCCAATTCCTTCCCTCCTTCCGCCGGGTCTTTCCTTCCGTCTATCGCTAGCTACATTCAGCCCATTCTCAGTTTCCATTCCCAAGCCAAATCGCCGTTTCTTATCAACGCATACCCATTTTTCGCCTACGCAGATAACCCGGGTGAGGTACCGCTAGACTATGTCCTTTTCGAGCCTAATAACGGGACAGTCGATCCGAGTACGAATTTGAACTATGACAATATGTTGTATGCTCAAATTGATGCTGTTTATTTCGCGATGAAAGCGATGGGGCATACGGATATCCCTATCAAGATTTCCGAGACCGGTTGGCCTTCGAAAGGGGATCCTAATCAGGTAGGAGCAACGGCAGAGAACGCGGCGTTGTATAATGGAAATTTGTTGCAGCGTATACAGGAGAAGCAAGGTACTCCGGCGAATCCAAACGTGCCAATTGATGTGTACGTTTTCGCACTTTTTAACGAGAATTTAAAGCCCGGTCCGACTTCAGAGAGGAATTATGGGCTCTATTATCCTAATGGTACCCCTGTTTATAACATTGGATTACAAGGAGGACAAGGAGGAGAAAATCTTCCGCAGTTAAACTACTCAGCTTCCAGCATAAATGTAAGAAACTCAATCCCATATTTGATTACTACTAATGCTCTATTCGCGGTGTTTCTTGTTCGATTTCAGTGAGTTAAAATGAAAACAGTGATTTGCCTAACGCGTTGTCGTTGCGAACTCTTTGCCTTGCAGGTGTTCTCTTATTTAAGTTTTCTGGTTTTGAACATAGCAGTCTTGTTATGTGCTTGAACCTGGAAATCCATTATCACAAAATTGAAGTAGGGGATGGGAAAAAAAAAGGAGTGGCTCATGGGTTTCATTGATATGTTCTCCCTATAGCTGAAGGAGATATTACAAAGGTGAGAAATTAAATTCCCATTCTTCTTCTACTTTTTTTTTTTCTTTTTTTTTTTTTATTTGACTTTTTTTTTTTTCTCGTCCCAAAGTGGAAACCGGCCTATGCATGGTGGAAGCAGGCCATAGCCTTTAAACCCTTTCAAGAGTTCCCACCTAGTGGAAAATAAAACTATCTAGTGGAGGCTATTCATCCGTTAGTCTTGGATACAATAAATTCCTTTCTTTGAATTTAGATTTGCACGAGCCTTTCAACTTGATAGCAGCACTTCATTGGTGGTATCTGTTGAATGATCCATTCAATGCCTATATTCGAGTTTAAGTGTTAAAACGGCTCCGATTTTTTTTATTTATAACAAGGTATTCGGCCCACTAGACCGACAAATTGGGAAGACCATCCCATCGTTCACGAGCAGCTAGGGTAGACCAATTACAATTAGGAGATGTATGAAGCCCCCAGTATGGACTGACCCAAGATGGGAATTTGTTTATTAGAAGATACGATAAGGGTCTCCATCCTTTTTATGTCCACTTTCAATCATGCATTTGAATCTCAACACTTTGAACAAAATTCTTGTTGTCTTCACCTTCACAAAAGTCCATATTGGCTTCTATCAGGTGGAGAACCCACAATCACACTCCATCTTTCGGCAGGCAGCCCTCATCTTCTGATTATTAATTTATTTCAATTACTACTTGTCAAAATTTGAAAGCCATCAGAATTGTCTTTTGGTCCCATAAAGATGCCGTCTTGTTAATCTCTTCCCAAAGGGCATACACACAGCATCACTCTTGAAAGTGAAGTTTTTTGTAAAGTAGTAGTAATGGGTTGCTTGTCAACAAATTTTAACTATACACTTGACTCATTTTCGTAGCAATTATTTATTGCATTCCGGAGGGAGACGTTTGCGATAATATATCACTTCAATCTTATTTGCAGTTATTAAAAAAAACATACTTATGATGACTGGATTCAATTTAGACAATAACTTACCGTCTAATACTTGCCACCGGATACTTATTGTCAGTATCGCTCACATATCTCGCGTTAGTTGTCCTTGTTTTGATTCGGTGTCAAAACTTATCAATTCTGCACTTTTTTTCCTGTAACCGAGTGTCTGGGTCAACTTACGGGTTTGTCGTCTGATCTTGGAGCCTAGAGTTAACAACCGGACAAACCTCAATGGACCTTTTTCTATGGCGGTGGGAGTCCAACCTGCGAGGTCAGAGAGTAAGTCTCTCACTTGCTGTCATGTTCTCCTTCAACCAACCCTATGAGGTTATTAATTTCACGCTTACATATACGGGTTACATACATAATCTGAAATCAGTACATAAGGTGGGTCTTTTCTTCTTCTTTTTGTGGAAAATAGCAAATTATAATCCTGGACCATGCTAGAGTTGGGTTCTTGCCTTTAGAGCACATCCATAAAGTTGGAAAAAAATAGGGGAAAAGAACAAGATGTTTCTTTGCAAAATCTCTCCCATACCCTTTCTATGTCCAAAAATTCAGCCTGCAGAATCCCACTTTTTGCTGTGTGAGAATTGCCTCTAAACGTGTAAACGTCAACTGATGCTCATCCCAGAAAGTTTAACCTTTAGCTTGTGCCCATCAACATCATAGAGCCCATGTTTTTACCCCTCTAGGAGGATTCTTGCATCAGCATTTGCCCAGAGATGATAGATAGGATTGACAGATTGATAAATCCATTATAAACTCAGAAAAAATGGACTTATTTTCTACCGCAGTTTTTGAAAAAACACTAGTTGGTGAAACAACCTAATTTGCTGGTATACCCACCTGTTGAAAGTGACCCATATTTTCTTGTCCCAACTACATTGGGCTTGGGAATTTAGGTGATCTAATTTTTCCTACTTCATTGGGGATTTAGGTGATCTAATTTTTCCTGCTTCATTAAATCTGACACTAAACTTTTGGAGTATTTCGCTCAGCAATGTACACTTGCACGTTTTGCCAAGTACACCCGTAGGACTGCAAACGAAACGAACCGAGCCAAGTTTTGTTTTGCTCGAGCTGGGCTCTTTTATTAAATAAGTCAAAAACTCGAGCTCGGCTCCACTGTAAACGAGCCAAGCCCTTAATGATTCGAGCTTGATTTATTTATTGAACGAGCCGAGTCGAGGCTAGCCTAGCCTACTTTTTCGAGCCGAGCTTTGGAGTGTTGCTCGGCTTGTTTACTAAATGAGTCGAGCCCAAAACTCTAATTCGAGCCGTGCTTGGCTCGTTTACAAAACGAGTCGAGCCGAGCCCTAACGAGCCGAACCTCGGTTTGTTTGCAGCCCTAACACCCGTATATGTATACTTATACATATTATATGATGATCAATCAATATTCTACTATTTTGCATAAACCAAAGTATTGTTGAAGTTGTGTATAGTATTTTTCTGGGGAATTTCTATAATCCAAAGCCGTATATGTACTTGTATACATATTATATGATTTTAGTTTTGCATCATAATATGTTGATCATGCTTGGAGCTTTAAACTTTGGCAACCCCTAAAAGAAAATCTTGGTTCCGCTTCTGCTGAAAAATAGTTTTGTACCCGATTTACCCCTCCTCGTCTCTAGTCATCGAGACCTGCCACAGGGGACTAAATTGTCTGGTAGGAGTCTTCTCTTGTCATTTTCCCCAGATGGGTTTACAAGCTCTTTTGGCTTTGGCATACTTGAGTTTTACCTTAAGGCTTGTTTCTGCTACCAAATTACTCCAATGTGGAACTAATTATGTTTATATGCAGGGAGTCAACGACGGGAGAGCTTTCATGATCATCATTCCCTGTTACGTAATGCTTAATCTTTCATCCCACCAAAGTCTGATCCGGGGAAATTTTGTCTTTGTTTTTCACCATTATTAGTAGTATTACTTTCACAAACGATTAGATAGTAGAGGTTATTCATTTTTAAAGTTTGAAATAGTTAGTCAATAAAGTGAAATTACCGCAGATTTAGCCGCGATTACATTATTATTCTTTAAAATATGTCGATTTATGGAGATAATAGTACAGTGCAGATTATACCTTGGAATTTTATTTTTCTATTGGTTAGGAATTCGTTCCAATTTCTCATGGTTCTATCTTGTATAATCAAAACTTTACTACCACTACCTTTTTATTTATTGTTTGATCTCTATTTCTGATTCTAAATATCGTTCAGAGATTAAAATTAAAAAAAAAAAAAAAAATTTTACTACCCACGTCTCATAAGGGATGGAATGGATGTTCCAATTTTGCTGTTTGGGATTTGTTTATTTAATGTGGGATGCTGAATTATTATCTTCTACTGATTTTTAGACTCGCTCACAACACCACAAATTTTGAGATAAAAGTTGGAGATTTCAGGTTTATTTGTCAACTTTTGACATGAACTCACAGAAAGATGGAATCAATACCAGAAACAATCGGGCTTTCGCTTTTGTGATTACTTTTCTCTGATAGTTATCTATTTGTCAGAAAGATAGATAAACAAACAAATATGCAAAGATTCTCTGATAGTAATCTATATTTGTCAGGAAGATAAATAAACAAATATGCAAAGAAAATATTCCTGATTCATTACTGTTACAAGGGGGAATATGATCCATACATGTCGTCTTCAGTTATACTCCAGCACTATACAAAATCTATGGTCCAAAGTCTCCAATACTAAGTCAAATAATTAGCAAACATGAGCGGGAGCGCATGAAAGTGTCTTTGGAACAACATCCCAACCTGCTAAGATTCGCGAGAACGCGAACGAAAGGCATTTTGAAGGATTACGTGACTAAAGTTCCAAACAAAATAACCAGGACTCTTGTTTTCAAGATTTTACAGGGGCGCTTTTTATATGATGATTGTGAGATGTGGTGGAAGATTTGTGTTGGTGAAAAGCAGGTTCCTACTTGTTCACAAACTAGTAAATTAATAATAGGAGAGTATCCCATAGACTGGGGGGATCGCAGTTTTTAATGCACATGACGCAGAAGGTGGTGGTGTTTCACCTTCCTCCATGTGAGATGCTCTGTTCTCAATCTCAATCCATGTGCGCTACCCGCCTACGGAAACCAGCAATTCCATTGATTCTCTCTCTCTCTCTCTCTCTCTCTCTCTCTCTCTCTCTGTTTTAACTTCTGTAAGGTTAAAACAAAGTTTGTGCAAGTATCCACTATCACTTAACACCCTTCCGTCAATATGGTCACATGACCCATGTGACTTAAAAAACTATTTTGTGTCAAATATGCCTTCCAAAATGGTGGGAGAATTTCCCTATATTTCTACAGGAGAATATGGGCATGTTTGGTTACTTCATTTTTGCATTTTTAGTGTTTGGTTACTTCATTCTACAATGCATTCTCAAAAAATGAGTTCACCGAATTGTGGTTTAGAGACAAGAAGCCAAAAAAGAGGCTTGGAGGTCCCCTCCCTTCTTTTTTTTTTTTTTTTTGGCACAGCATAACATTGGTGGAATGGGTCCGTTTGCATTTTTTTTTTACCAATCCATGATATCTTAAACGATCAGTTAGGTCGTTGTATTGCTGCGCTCAATGATTACGTTGGCAATAGCTATGATTAGATAAGAAAAGACAAACAAGGTATATGGAACACATGAAGTTTCTTCTAGTTTTTCATGATTGCCAAAGAAAACTTGAATGCAAAAAACACAGAAAGCGGAAACCCCATGAAGAAGTTTCCTACACGATCGAACATCTCTCAAGTCTCAGCCAACAACTAAAATGTGTCTTCCCTTTTACATTTTCCATTAAAAATATATCATGATTCATCATGGCTCATTATTCTCTTTTCCCACTCATCACGAAATGCTCTTTAGCCTCATTGGCCAATCCTGTTAGTTGAATATAAACGGAATCATCTTAGAAAGTGCTGCTCCTGCTGCATCACAACTTATGTGATCATAATCTAAGTAATTATGGTGTTGTTACTGCCCACTGGCCAGTATAGTCATTGTCTGCCATCATCATTTGGCAAATTTCCCACCATTAATTCTCACCCATTCTATGCTTTTTACTCTCACTAATTCATCATTGTTCGAAGTGCCATTTGCTTGATGCAACCAATGTTCTAAATGGCGCTTGGCGGTAGTCGGGCGGAGACCCACCTCCAAGCGCCAAGCCGCCTAGGCGACGCCAAGCAATTCGGCGGAATTTTTTTTTTTTTAAAACAAATTATTATCCAATCAAATTATATTCCATGTATCCATAATGTAAGTTCAAACTTCAAAGTACAAACCCAAATGAAATTAAGTAGTAGCTACCAGCAAATAAGTTGAATAAGACAATAAGTAGAAATAACCATAATGCAAAGTTTAATGTTCAAAGTACAAACCCAAATGAAATTAAGTAGTAGCAACTAGCAAACAAGTTGAATAAGACAATAA
Organism: Rhododendron molle; assembly: GCA_025413875.1. Lineage (NCBI taxonomy): Eukaryota > Viridiplantae > Streptophyta > Magnoliopsida > Ericales > Ericaceae > Rhododendron > Rhododendron molle. Next base: position 16,016,222 of record CM046400.1, read on the forward strand.
GTAAAAATAAATGAGATCGGAGATCCCTAATGCCAAGTTCTGTAACGACCCGGAATTTCAACCCAATTTTTTTCGAATAAAGAAATCATTATTTTAACTAAATAGTCGATAAGTAATGGATTATTTATAAAAATATAATTCGACTAAAACCTAGATTTATTTTTTGTGATTAAAATTTATTTAAAGGTTACATTAATTAACTTGTGACCATATAATTGTTGTAATAACCCGAAATTCTTAAATTAATAAAAATATTAAAAGTATTATTTAATTCCAATAATATTAATTTCCTTATTAAATAAATAGTAGATAATTACAAAAAAATAAGTATTCTATCTAATCACCTCTTAAAAATTATTTTGTCATTATATATATACATATAAATGCATGCATGCACGCCTATATTCTCCCTCACTCTCCTACTCAATCTCTACCTCCTCCATGACCCAAAATTCGTGCGTAATTCGTCCATGCAAAAACCCGATACCGTTAGGACTCGTTTTAATTCGAAACTCATCCAATTCTCCTATATATACACACCACACCGACCCTAGGGCACGTACACTATTCTACCACCTTCCACGGAGCCAGAGAGAGAAAAACCCGAGAGAAATCAATTACAATCGATAGAATTCTAGAGAGAGAAAAGGAGAGAGAGAAAAGTGGGTTTCGAGGTTCCGTTCGTCCGAAACCCAAATTGATCGTTCAAGTTGTTTACTACAGTCCCAAGGATCACCGTAGATCAAGCAATTCGGTCCCAAGGTCCTCCGATCGAAGGAATTGAAGTCGTCTTCCCCAAAATCACGTTTTCGATCGAAAATGAAATTAATCCGAACCGAGGTATTATAATTCAATCCGAAGCCTCCTCTAAGTATATATATGATTTATAGACATAACCCAATAAGCCCCGTGCCCCCATGCATCGAAAAACACGACGAAAAAGCAAAAAAAACCAAAACAGTCGCCGACCTTGCGGCCGCGACCTTCGGGGATCCCAGCCGTATGAACCAGCAAAACAGAGTTCGCGGCCGCGAACTCTGTTATTTCTAGCCGCGGGTGATTTTTTTTGTTGGTTTCGAATTGATTTTGCGACCTTTAAGAAATAGGTTTTGACTCCCAAATTAATTTTTCTAGGTTCCTAACATTCTAAAGTTCATACCTTGTTAGTTTCATATTTTTTTTTATTTAATCTTCGATTTATTTAATTTTTATTCGTAATCGTGTGATCGTTTGTAAACTAAAATCGTTGCGACCTTTTAAATTATTCTATAAATCCCCAAACTATTTTTCTTAGATTCCTAATTTCTTAAAGATCATAAGTTGTTGATTTCATAACTTTTTGATGTTATTTGTTATTTATTTTATTTTTAATTAAAGTTACAAACGAAAAATAGTTACGACCTTACAGAAAATATTTTTAATATCGAAATTATTTTTCGTAGACTCCTGACAGTTCAAAGGTGATATGTTGTTAAAATAAAATTTTATTTATTTAATTTACTAATTATTATTATTTAAGAATTGTTTCTTAATGATAATATCGTAAAATATTATAAAAGAGGTTTAAAATTACGAATAATTTTATTTAGACTATTTACAGTCCTATAATGATATTCTGTAAATAAAAATGTATTTTCAATTATTTAATTATTTATTGTCTATTTATTCTCGTTTTGTCTGTTAATTTAAATCTTTATATTCAAAATAATTCCGTGAGCATCCAAACCCAACTTTTAGCACTCGAACTTATTATAGGGGACTGTTAGGACCTTTATTAAGGTTACGATAATTATTCTAAAATTTTTACCTAATTAATGTATTTAATTAGTGTTTAATTAACTTAATTGCTTATATTAATTAACGAAAGTCCAGAAAATTATTTTTAAATCTTAATTAAATAATTCTTACATTCTTAATGACTTTATGATCATACGAGATTAAGGGCAACGGCCCAGTCATAAAAAGTTATGTGATTGCATTGCTTAATAATTGTTTCGATCCATCTGTTATTTGTTTTAATTATTTTTTGTTTATAATTGATATTGTATCGATGCTTCAGTTGACTGTTAGATTGGACCCTAGGGACATGAGGTGGTATGCGAATTAGAAATCACGTAGACGATGTTAAGTAATGGATAAATTGTGAGGTTTATTTTCTGTTTAGAGGTTGCCTGCAGGCGTGATGTTGTGATATGATGAGATTGTGATGAGAATTGATACTGGCGGGTGTCCAGTGATGAATTGATAGACTGGCGGGTGTCCAGTGATGATTGTGAAAAGAATTGTGATGTGGTTTATAAGATAGGCGAACCCTAGTCGTGATACCGGCATGATAAGCTTACCCCTTGTTGTAGTTATTGGGGGTGCACACTCGGTACATAACTTAGGTGTTCCTGCGACAACAAAGGGAAGTGATCTCATGGGACTGAGCATGGCTAGTGGTTGGGGAGGAAAGATCTCGTGGAGAGATCTTAGATTTCATGTTAAGTTAATAGATAGCAATGAATCAAGTTATGTGAATTATCTCTGCTTACTTTTTCGCACCATATATATTCCGTTTGCTAGCTGTAAAGTAAGAGGGTGGTTGGGTTGGATTATTTTATTGGGTGATTTATCACTCACGGATACGTCTGTATCCTGGCAAATCGATTGCTTCGGCGATCAATTTGCTAGAGGGCGCAGGATTCAATGGAGGAGATTCAACGATGATGCAGTTCGATACGAAAAGAATATCAGTAATGAAGATCGAGGATGCTTAGGATTCGTATCAAGATTAGAGTCAGCTCTGAAGTTAATGTATTTTGTTTCCGTAAAACTATCTTGAGATTGTATTAACAAAAGTTTTATTTTGGAAAATCATATTTATTTAGCAAATTTTCTTGAGAATTTATTTTATTTTCTCCCGAAAAGTCGGGGCGTTACAAGTGGTATCAGAGCATAGGTTCAACCCTCGGCCTTGGGTAGATTGGGTAGATTGGATAAATTCACGTAGAATTTAGTATATCCTTACGCTAATAAGATAACGTTATCTGTAGTATACCAAAACCTATCGTTAATTAGCTAAACGTTTACCGTATCTATGACTCTTCTAAACTACGATATAACCTGTCTAAGTATATCATATAAATATTTATTTACCTGTTGCGACTCGGACTCCGAGAAGTTACGAAACCAACGTTGATTCCGACCAGAAGGAAGCAATAGAAGAATCATTCCTCTTATAATTGATTGTCCGATCGAACGAAGCGAAGAACACCAGTCCGAAGAAGACGAAGAGACAAATCTCGACAATAGAGGAAGAGTACCTGTCGAAGAAGAATTCTCCCTTTCCTAGGAAGATAATGATCTACAATGGGTCGAATAAGATAGGACTAGTAGGAAATCGTTGTTGCACGCATTTCATTTCGAGAACCAGATATTTAGAAACCCTCAAGACCCTGAACCTCGTGGTGTAGTCATTACAAGATTTGGTACCCAGGGTCAGCGACGCCACATCCTACGGTCATTTTGTCAACCCCACCAAATAAGGACAATACTCGTAGCATTGATGCCAACAACAACATTACCTACGTCAAAAGCTTCCGACAACGGCACCCTCATTGGTCAACCAAATCGAGAAGCTACCTGAAGTCATGAACGTCCAAGAAGGTGGTGATAATTTTCTCGCAAGAAGGTTCTATTCTTTTAAGGGGGATAGAAGAGACTACTGACAATCGAACATATAGTTTCCATTCTCAACTGATCAATCATGTTCTAACTGATCACTATATTAGGCTTCCATTCTCAAAATCTTCTTCCTTCGCAATCATCTTCGTAGTGACCCTTCATTTCTAGAGCTACGAATCCAACTAGAACGTAAATTATTAAGATTCTTATATAATTTCCAAATATTAAATTCTTTATGACACGTCTCTTTAGGTATCCCTCACAATTTTCATGTTTCAAATTTTCTGTTGTAGATAAGATTACATGGTGACGATCTTATTGGCCCGCTTGGGCATGTTAACAACATTCCTGATCATTCGTATGTTTGCATAATTCATAATCCTTCGATGATTTATAATACTAGCACCGATTTTAGTGATCCTTGTTTGCTCAATTAAGTGTCTGTATAAGACCACTCATTTTTTTCCTCCATTCCTCTTAACTCTCTTGCAAGCCATCACCTTTAAATATCTCTCTGCCATTCAAAACCATAACTTTGTAAGCCCAAACCAATTCCATTCGTTGGAGTTTTTCAATTATCTGAATATTTATATATTTTGGTGATGCCCCTTCCCTTTTGAGTTGTGTGATCACTCTTGATTGACGGAGTTCAATTTTTGAAATAACTATGGCTTGTACTACTTTCGAAGTGACAATCATTCATCCTGATCCTCTTTTTCATTCGATTGATTGTATTCTAACCTTCCGCTGTTTGCATCTCTTATGACTCTGCTTAAAATCACATTCATTATGACTCACCATTGTTAGAGTTGCAACTTCAACTAAATCTCAAATCGTTGAACTCTTGTCTATTCCAAGCATCTAACTCTCGTGACATTTTCTTTTGAGTTGGGTATTCTTAACAAATCATTTTGTTCCAATCTCTCTTAATTTGATTTGATTTGAAGTCAACAGTGTGCTCAATTATGAGTCTAACTTCTCTGATCCATTGAATACTTCATGTTTGGAGCAATCCTCGTTTATTTTGATCAGCACACTATTAGTTATCCACAACCTTGAATTCTTTTGATATAATATCAAAATATTCCTCCAACCTTTCAAAACTCTAAATTCACGAACCTAGTTCGAGTTTCAATGTTGGAGTTATTTAATCATTGAACACCGATATCATTGTGCTTCAATTTTCTTAAACTTTGTAATTCTGTTCGAGCTAATCAGATCCAATCATTGTCCTATCAATTCCTTGTTCTATTTTAGGAATGGACTCGTAAGCCATTACTTATTTTCATTGTGCCCCATTATTTTCTATAATAACTAGATTTAGATACTTGTGTTGAAACACGTTTGGTCAACGTGGTGCAAAATAAATATCTAGTTTGGTTTCATCATTGGATCTTCTAATCTTTCAGAAGCTATCGCGGTAGATCTGTACCTCTTAAGCGAATTCGTCTTGTTGACTCCACTGCATTGTTTGGAAGCCCAAGTATTTGTTTGTTTCATTCACTTGTTAAACCTTTAATCCACATTATTACAATGACGAAACTCTTTTTTTTTGAAATCATTGAGTATACCTCGATTACCTTCATCATTATTTTCATCGTGTTCCAATTCCCACTCAAAACTACTTGGACCTCGACTCGTGGAGGAGGATTTATTCATGCCTTCTATTTTGTTCTATGATCTTCGGACATTTGACTCATGTTTGAACCTCTTGAAAAATTCTTGTAATCCTCTCGCTTGTTTGGAGAAAAAAAAAATCCACATTCTGAGAGATAAGGATCAAACTTTCAAGAACTGACCAAGGAAGGAGATAAGTTGATGACTACCAATCATTCGAAGCCAATAAAAGAGCTACGCCGACAAGAGGATAAGACCTTAGACTTTCAACGTACTTTATGTTCGAACCGCGCCTTAGGATCACCCGATTTGTCAAGAAAGGAAAGTTATCGCCTCGCCACACTAATACGTTTGAGATCTTGGGGTAAATTGAAGCAGTTGCCTATCGCCTAACGTTATAACTACAAATCGCCAAAATTCACGTCGTCTTTTACGATTCTACGCTACGGAAAGATATGAACCATTCCACCCACATACTTAATTGAGAGGAAGTCACACTGGACGAGGAAACGATCATCAAAGAGCAACCGGCGAAATTTAGGATCATGGAGAAAATGTTATCCAAGGGCGAACTATCAAAATAGCCAATGTCTTATGGAGATACCAAGAACAAGAAGAATCGTCTTGGGAACGCGAGGATACAAGGAACAACCAGTTAAGATCCAAGACTATAGTAAGAAGTGCATTCAAGGCAAAACCATTCAACTCGTCTGAATCCTTCGGTGACATCAAGGAATTGAGGAATCAAGCAAGGAAACGAGAAGACACGAATCGATCCAACTATTGACAATCGCATTCACCATAGAGTACGCTTTAATTTCGAGGACGAAATTGTTTTAAGGGGGATAGGTTGTAACGACCCGGAATTTCAACCCAATTTTTTTCGAATAAAGAAATCATTATTTTAACTAAATAGTCGATAAGTAATGGATTATTTATAAAAATATAATTCGACTAAAACCTAGATTTATTTTTTGTGATTAAAATTTATTTAAAGGTTACATTAATTAACTTGTGACCATATAATTGTTGTAATAACCCGAAATTCTTAAATTAATAAAAATATTAAAAGTATTATTTAATTCCAATAATATTAATTTCCTTATTAAATAAATAGTAGATAATTACAAAAAATAGTTTCCTATCTAATTATCTCTTAAAAATTATTTTGTCATTATATACATACATATAATTGCATGCATGCACGCCTATATTCTCCCTCACTCTCCTACTCAATCTCTACCTCCTCCATGACCCAAAATTCGTGCGTAATTCGTCCATGCAAAAACCCGATACCGTTAGGACTCGTTTTAATTCGAAACTCATCCAATTCTCCTATATATACACACCACACCGACCCTAGGGCACGTACACTATTCTACCACCTTCCACGGAGCCAGAGAGAGGAGAAAAACCCGAGAGAACCGAGCTTTAATCGATAGAATTTTAGAGAGAGAAAAAGGGAGAGAGAAAAGTGGGTTTCGAGGTTCCGTTCGTCCGAAACCCAAATTGATCGTTCAAGTTGTTTACTACAGTCCCAAGGATCACCGTAGATCAAGCAATTCGGTCCCAAGGTCCTCCGATCGAAGGAATTGAAGTCGTCTTCCCCAAAATCACGTTTTCGATCGAAAACGAAATTAATCCGAACCGAGGTATTATAATTCAATCCGAAGCCTCCTCTAAGTATATATATGATTTATAGACATAACCCAATAAGCCCCGTGCCCCCATGCATCGAAAAACACGACGAAAAAGCAAAAAAAACCAAAACAGTCGCCGACCTTGCGGCCGCGACCTTCGGGGATCCCAGCCGCATGAACCAGCAAAACAGAGTTCGCGGCCGCGAACTCTGTTATTTCTAGCCGCGCGTGATTTTTTTTGTTGGTTTCGAATTAATTTTGCGACCTTTAAGAAATAGGTTTTGACTCCCAAATTAATTTTTCTAGGCTCCTAACATTCTAAAGTTCATACCTTGTTAGTTTCATATTTTTTTTATTTAATCTTCGATTTATTTAATTTTTATTCGTAATCGTGTGATCGTTTGTAAACTAAAAATCGTTGCGACCTTTTAAATTATTCTATAAATCCCCAAACTATTTTTCTTAGATTCCTAACTTCTTAAAGATCATAAGTTGTTGATTTCATAACTTTTTGATGTTATTTGTTATTTATTTTATTTTTAATTAAAGTTACAAACGAAAAATAGTTACGACCTTACAGAAAATATTTTTAATATCGAAATTATTTTTCGTAGACTCCTGACAGTTCAAAGGTGATATGTTGTTAAAATAAAATTTTATTTATTTAATTTACTAATTATTATTATTTAAGCATTGTTTCTTAATGATAATATCGTAAAATATTATAAAAGAGGTTTAAAATTACGAATGATTTTATTTAGACTATTTACAGTCCTATAATGATATTCTGTAAATAAAAATGTATTTTCAATTATTTAATTATTTATTGTCTATTTATTCTCGTTTTGTCTGTTAATTTAAATCTTTATATTCAAAATAATTCCGTGAGTATCCAAACCCAACTTTTAGCACTCAAACTTATTATAGGGGACTGTTAGGACCTTTATTAAGGTTACGATAATTATTCTAAAATTTTTACCTAATTAATGTATTTAATTAGTGTTTAATTAACTTAATTACTTATATTAATTAACGAAAGTCCAGAAAATTATTTTTAAATCTTAATTAAATAATTCTTACATTCTTAATGACTTTATGATCATACGAGATTAAGGGCAACGGCCCAGTCATAAAAAGTTATGTGATTGCATTGCTTAATAATTGTTTCGATCCATCTGTTATTTGTTTTAATTATTTTTTGTTTATAATTGATATTGTATCGATGCTTCATTGAAACGTTAGATTGGACCCTAGGGACATGGGGTGGTATGCGAATTAGAAATCACGTGAGACGATGTTAAGTAATGGATAAATTGTGAAGTTTATTTTCTGTTTAGAGGTTGCTTGCAGGCGTGATGTTGTGATATGATGAGATTGTGATGAGAATTGATACTGGCGGGTGTCCAGTGATGAATTGATAGACTGGCGGGTGTCCAGTGATGATTGTGAAAAGAATTGTGATGTGGTTTATAAGATAGGCGAACCCTAGTCGTGATACCGGCATGATAAGCTTACCCCTTGTTGTAGTTATTGGGGGTGCACACTCGGTACATAACTTAGGTGTTCCTGCGACAACAAAGGGAAGTGATCTCATGGGACTGAGCATGGCTAGTGGTTGGGGAGGAAAGATCTCGTGGAGAGATCTTAGATTTCATGTTAAGTTAATAGATAGCAATGAATCAAGTTATGTGAATTATCTCTGTTTTACTTTTTCGCACCATATATATTCCGTTTGCCTGCTAGCTGTAAAGTAAGAGGGGTGGTTGGGTTGGATTATTTTACTGGGTGATTTATCACTCACGGATACGTCTGTATCCTGGCAAATCGATTGCTTCGGCGATCAATTTGCTAGAGGGCGCAGGATTCAATGGAGGAGATTCAACGATGATGCAGTTCGATACGAAAAGAATATCAGTAATGAAGATCGAGGATGCTTAGGATTCGTATCAAGATTAGAGTCAGCTCTGAAGTTAATGTATTTTGTTTCCGTAAAACTATCTTGAGATTGTATTAACAAAAGTTTTATTTTGGAAAATCATATTTATTTAGCAAATTTTCTTGAGAATTTATTTTATTTTTCTCCCGAAAAGTCGGGGCGTTACAAGTTCAAAGTTCATCTCCTAATGCCAAGTTCAAAGTTGAATAAGCAATTCGGCTAGGGCTCGTTCTTCACTTCTTGTTCTTCGTTCGATCGACTGGAGTGAGTGGGAAATGAGAATGGGTTTGGGTTGTAATTGTGTAATTGTTATATATATGATTTTGTCAAAATTATGTAATAAGTCCTTTTAGTTTAATACTATACATTTTAGGCCGCCAAAGACGCTGCCGCTGTCGCCAAGACCGCCAAACTGCCTAGACCGCCAAGGCCGCCTAGGCGGCCGCCAAACACCGCCAAACCTCCCTGGACGCCAAATCAAACGCCAAGGGGTATTGGCGTGGTGGCGGGGTAACTCCAAGCGCCTAGGCACCGCCTAGGTGGCTGCCATTTAGAACACTGGATGCAACTATACATAGTTATGTAATTTCTACAGAGCTGGCCCTAGGGTAAGCCCCACAATACCTCGGATTTGGGCAACCCCCACCATGGGGCAGTAAAAAATGTAAGGAGAAGTTGTTTTCTTCGAAGGGAATTGTGCGAATCATAGCACTATAACCGGGGTTACATTTGATTTTTATTTTTTTGATGCAGTTCAAGTTAGAAGCACAAATGTAACGTTAGTTTTTTTTTTTTTAGGAGTTTATAATAAGCAGCAACCAAACTTACTGTCAGGCTTGGGCAACCCAAACATTGGAGCCAGCATTGAATTTTTGCACCTTGTTTCGAATTTACAACTTGTACCTTGACCACAAGCTCAAAACTATGTTCTTAACGACAGGATTTCTTAGAACTTTCGACCAAGACACGATTTTCACGACTTCGAGCATATCATGTACATCTCTACGTCTTTATTGGCTTCCAGGTTTTACTTGCATGGACTGGTTAATTAAGAAGTATGGGCTTTGTTTCCTAGTTGTGTTTTCATCTACTATTAATTAGAAGTGGGGAAGAGAACTTTAACTGGTGCGGTCTGTGGGAAACGAGTAGTTCTTTGAGATCAACCGTGACGTCGACAGCCCCAAAGACCCCACTAACGAACAATCCAAACAAGAATGGCGAGTTGGAACCCCCGAATGCTCCAAAGAAAGCGGCGCAGGAAAAACACCAAAACGTGGCGGCAACAAGTCAGTCGCTGCAGGAGATTCAGGGTTTCAAAGATGGAAGGGGTGGCTCGAAGACTGCACGTAGAGACAACAGGGACGAACCCCGGTCTCGACGTGAAGACAAGCCACAAAGATCACATAGGCAGTCTAAGAGTTTCCGAGACTTATAGTTATAGGGAAGTCCCGAGAGAAAAGAGCGTTTTCCAACACACTATGCGGTTTTATTCCCCGTGCAAGAAACTGTAAGCCTAAATCCACCACAAGCTACCTATTTACCAGTTGGATTCTTTACTCTCAAAAACACCAGAAACGCAACCCACAAAACAGACCCTTCATCTGTGCTGCGTTATCTTCAGAATCGGCTAAAAAAACCCAGTGGCTAGCAGGCTAGTTATTGAAGAAGAGAAGAGCACTAATGTATGGGCCGAAATTCAGCCCAAAGAACATCTGATGCAGCTAGACTACTACATATAGTAGCAGAGTCCCCTGTATCCGACAGCCAGAGCCTAGAAATATGGCAGATCCAAGGTTCGGAACAAGGATTCGCAATGGTGAATAAACACACACAAACTGTCTATTCATATGTACCAAAAAATAAAAAATAAAAACAAATCCTTCTATACATAGAAAATATTGCTTCAATCAGACAAATGCAAAGCAAAAACCAAACCATTAGACAACTACGAGGTTGACATGTCACAAGTTCTCTACGCTACAAGAAATGGGATGATCATGGACATAAATGTGTCATATGTTAGCGTTGCTGAACCAGTGTAACGGGGATCCTTCTCCTTGAATTTTTCAGTCAAACCCTGAAATTGCATCGATACTATTAGTGAGATTACATACAAATTAAGATAAATGGAAAGATTCAGGACTGAGAGCAATTTTTTACTCACCTTCACAATCATCCCACACCTGTACATCAAATAAAACACATTGTTCAGAACTTCAGAGACCCAGGACATCCAAAGTATTAGAAGTAATGTATTTACGGGAAAAAAAGCCTTACTCGATGAAACTATCAAAATTCAGCTCAACTCTGCGGCCACTCCCGTCATCATATCTTGAAATCAGAACTTGAAGAACAGAGGGTGGAATTGCATATCCGAGACTGTATAGAGCATCCCTTAGTTCCATGGAATCAATTTTCCCACTCAGATCTCTATCAAATCTCTCAAAAATGGCCTGTTGTAGCAGCAGCATAAATTTAACTTCTCATGAGCTCATAAAATTGTCCTAGGTGAATCATATAACCAAAAAGCATGATCCTTTAAACATTGACTGATTAGAGAATGGACACTGTTTGAACATAACGTCAACAACTTGAACAGAAATACAATGCGTGTCAATATCCAGTCAGATTGCTCAGAAGACCACTCCAACAGGCTACAAGATATGGCCTCCCCACTCAATGATTGAGGTTTAAGTTGCATCAGTTCCTGTTATTTACCTTGAATCAATCTAATAGATTAATTTGGTTGACTGAGATTTTGATGCGAAGCTGACCATAATCTTGCTCGTTCGTAATGTTCATAGAGCCTTATATTGCAAGATGTTTCAAAAGCCTGAAAACTCTGTTATGCATAACTTGCCTACACTCAGGGTTCTGAATCCCGGTATGGGCATATGTATCAGTATCCAGGGGTGGAGCTACAGACCAGACCATGAAGGTCAATACGCAGGTAAATAATGGTACTCGTGCAGCCGATATTAAGAACCCTATTGATGTGTATACTGTGTATGTGTTACGTAGTATACCAGGTATGCATGTGTTGAATAGTGCAGAACGTAGAACTAGTGCAGAATTGCAGCATATGTTGAATGCACTTGGGAGAACTGCGTCAATCCCTCCAGAAAGATGGCTTCTATTCGAAGGATGCACTAATCGTCACATCCCATAAGATAGTATCATGATAGTTTAAGACTTCGTTTCAAGCCAATGTTCTAGTTTTGTACTTTAGTCCTCATGTAATTTTACTTCAAGTTGTAGAATTCAGATTTCTACCATTCAATTTGAAGTAGCAGGACGAGCTATAATTGGGATCTTCCTATAAATAAGGTTTGAACGGAGTTCTTTCTACGGATCAAGTCCATGTTCCTTGTTTGTTCATATACTCTACTATGCAGGTTTGCAGCCATTCTCTCATTGTTTCCACACACAAAAAACACATTAAATACTCAAGTTTTCTCCAATAAGGCAAACAAGAACCTAAAAAGAAACCTTTCCCTCCATTACAATAACTGCCAAGTGTTCGTGAGTCATTTTCCAATTCTTGGTCACTCGGATCACGCGTGATTCCAATGTTCATCAAGAAAACCCTAACAAAATCTCCCCTTTCAAACAAAACAAAATGCCTAGTGGGAATCATACTTGAGATGATTCCCTCAACTCTAGATGCTAAAGCGCAAACATGGACCGTGGGAGTCTAAGACTCTGGCAAGTCCACACCAATTGAAATTGGTAGTTTCAAAAACCACCAAATAAGACTTCCATGTTGTTTGATAAAACTGAAAAACTGAATTTTCTAAGCGAAAAAGCTTTTCATAAAAATGTTAAGAGCTGAATTAAAACAAAAACTTATTTGATCCAAAGAAAAAGAAAAACTTTTATAACATTATGTGAAAATTTTCTATTTCAGCTTTACTAATGGTCTATGCGCAAAGATGGAAGCACAAGTTGGCATACGGGGACCTTGGCCACCTCCTGTCTCAAAATCTTCACTGCATTTTTCTTTTTTTTATAAATTGAAATTAACATGGTGGTCCACTCCCAAAAAAGAATTGAAAGTGAGTAGGTATGTAGCCTTTTTCTCACAGATGCAATGGTTATATTTATAGAGAAGAAAATTGCTGTGAAAATCTGTTCCGAGTCAATCATAGATGAGTTTCGGGATCTAAGGGAGCGTCGCATTCCATTTTTATACATGTTGAGGTAAACCATTGGGCAACTTTTATGTTTTCCGCCTTTTAGTTGCTTTTGGTTTGTTAAGAGCACCTAGATACTGTGTTTTGTATGGGTGCTATTTAGACATTTAAATGCTTAGATTCCCGAACGTTGAAATTTTAAAATCTCGTTGTTCTTTTGTGGCCCCCTTGTATACAAAATTCTAGTTTCCCTGCCTATGCATTTGTGGTAGCAGTGGGAAGGTGGTGGGAGAGGCGGTGACATCATGTGGTGGTGTCATGGGGGTAATGGTGGTGGTGGTGAAAAGATGGCGATGGTAGGTTTTCCACTAAGTGATTGCTTAGAAACCTTAGTGCACGATCTCGGCTGTTTCCCTCTCGACTTTGGATCTTAGCACCCAAAAAGTCTGTCAGTACAAACGATCTAGGCCTGTATGCGGAGTTTCCCTGGGGTTGGTAAGGCTAAATGGGGCCACCCTAGCCCATGGTAGAGATCGGTGTATAGTCATGGTGTTGAAAAGTGGTTTAATTGCTACAGTAGAAGGTGGTACCGGAGAGATAGAGGTGGCTGGAGCTGTGGTGGTGGCGGTGAGAGATGGACACGGTGCAGTGGTGGAGTTGTAGCAGAGGTGATGGATGTAGAACGATTGTGGTAGGGGGTGGTACTGGTGATGACGGTAGCGAGTGGTGGTGCAATCATGGTGGTAAAGTGATGGGTGATTTAAACGGTGTAAGGTGGTGACAGATGGTGGTGGTTGTAGAAGGATGGTTGCGGGGGTGGTACTTGTGATGATAGTAGCAAGTGGTGGTGCAGTCATGGTGGTAAAGAGGGGTGTCACTATAATGGTGGAAGATGGTGGAGAGATGGAGAAATGGTAGTGATTGGGGCAATAGCGGTGGTGGTGAGAGATGGTGATCAGCCAGTAGCGGTACCGATGATGGAGCGGTGTGGCGGTAGAAGTAGCGGTAAAGATGGTGAACTGGTTGTGGCAGTGGTGGTGGCGATGGAGTGGTGGTGGTGGCAATGAAATGGTGGTTCTAGTGGTGTTGGTGGCGATGGCAATTGTGGATGGTGGTGGCGGTTCAAGGAGTGGTAACATTTATTTATAAATTCAGCAAAAATTAAGTAAACAGTAAGCTACTTTATTTTTTTGAACTTTTTAGCGTATATTTTAAGAGTCGCTTAAAACATTAAGTTTTAAGTGCTGAATTACATTATCAAACAACCGCTTAGAAACAATACTAGTACTATGTTTCCTATTCCTTATTTGAACCGATAAAGAAATATTTGGATAAAAAAAAAACCAACCAACAAAGAAATAAAGACCACTCACCCGCCATTGACCAAGACAACTCCACAATGCAGCAAACTCTTTGGGCCCTGTCAATACACACGTTCAATTTTCAATAAGTTGAAAGAAAAGAAAAAAAATTGTACACAGTTTTGAGAGACGACACTTTTGACCGAAGACAAGTTAAAATGGACATGGATTCCCCCCAAACAATGCCAAATCTGTGGAAAAAATTTCAGTGCCGAGCGGGTACCGGCCACGTGGTGCCGAGCACGCATCTCAGCAGTCCAAACGTGTTTTGGACAACCCAGATCTGTTTGGACTTGAGGGGATATTTTGGTAATTTTACATTTAAAAATTACCCAAACAGATCTTGACCGTCCAAAACACATTGGGACGGCTGAGATGGTGCTCGGCACCACATGGCCGGTGCCCACCCGGCACTGAAAAACTTCTCCAAATCTGTAGACACACACAATATTCTTTGAAACAGAATAACTTGTTTGGCCTCTTATCCGCTTTTTTCCCTATTGTAGAAACCTCGTGAAACTTGTCTAGTAATTGTTTTCAAATGCGGAAAAAAAAATAAAAGTGTCGGGGAAAAAAAAGATGCTTCACAATTAAGAACATTAGTTTCAACTTTCCCCTTGCTCTTATTTTCGAAATCACAAAACCTAAACCAATCCATACGATTCATGGACAGGACCGAATAAGTATGGTTAAGAAAAATCGAATTTAGTTATCCAAAATCTATTTTTCCCTAAGAAATTGGGTGGATTGGTTGTTATATTAAAAACCAATCAAGATAGTAAGCAATTACTAAAGAATCAAGATACCAAACTCCTCAACTATAGACCAATTAGACTGAATGAAACCCAATTTAACCAAGGAAAATGCTAACTAAAGTCCATTGCGATTTGGGTAATAGCAACAAGGAAAAAGGTAGGTATATTAATACTCGCAAAAATGTGCATGTGAAAGATGTATCGGAGTTCTAACACGTTAGCCGGTCCCTTTAACCAAAGCAACAGAAACAAAAAAACAAAAAACAAGTCCCAAAATTCTCACCAATTCTTTGAGATTCGCGGGGATTCTTGAACAAGAACATGAGCAACCGGATGGTGTCAAGGCTGAACCGCTGGTAACCCGAGGAAAGAGCCAGCTGGAGCTCCGACTCGTCGATGAACCCGCTCCGGTCCCTGTCCACCATCTGGAAGCTCCGAATGACTTCCGGGTGGGTCCCGGGTGGGAAATCAGAGTGCCCATGTGACCCGTAACTGGTGTGACCGTAGTAGTTCGTGGGTGCAGGAGGGTACGGGTAGCCTGACCCATTGGGATCGGGCGCCGGTGGTGCGGAGGGGGCGTAGGATTGGGAGTGGTAAGACATGGGGTTGGGTTCTGTTCTGTTTGGTTGTTGGGGGAAAGAAAATTGAAGAAAGTGCGTGGAGTTTTTTTTTTTGTGTGGATGAAGATGAAGATGATGCGCAGCATGCGCTGGGAGGCGGTTTGCAGTTTTGAAATATTTAAAACAAGGAAAGAGAGAGAGAGAGAGAGAGAGAGAGAGAGAGAGAGAGGCAAAGTTGACAACGTATTCGGCTAATACGCGGTCGGTCCGGACTCCCTCCCAAAAGAGCAATTTCGAAAATTATTCCTATTTTCGAAATACAAAATCTATCATGTCACGCATAACAACATGTCAAGGTGATATTGCTTTATTTGGGTATCGGAAAACATCAATCCACCTATTTATTAAAGAAGTAATGCTAATTTCCGTTTGACTGAAAAAAAAAAAAAAAAGAGAGGTAATGCTAATTTTTGTTTGACCCAATATATATATCGGGGCGGTTTAAGGAATATCAAAAAAAAAAAAAAAACCTAAAAAAATACCTCATAGTTCCCGATTAAATTTTGATGATCCGAGCCACTCAATGTGATCCGAATGTGATTTTAAGGGTACTCAAGAGAAATTAGCAAAAAAATGTTCTGAAAAGACTTGATCTGAACAGTTTTTAGCTTAGATTTAATGAACGGTTCAATTAAAAACTACTCAAAACAAGCACTTCCCGATAATTTTTTTTTTGCCGATTTCTGGCGGGCACCCTTAAAATTACATTCTGCACACATTGAACGGCTCAGATCATAAAAATTTGATCCGGAAGTATAAGATTGAGATTTCGGGTGTTTTTTTAAGGTATTTTGTTAGATAATTATTGATGGGGAACCGCAATATAGAGAAACAATGCCATATTGGCATGTTGTTCACAATGTTATATACAAATTGTTGTGTTTAAGATTTTTTCGTATTGTTTCTACTCCCTTCGTTCTGCAAAGATAGACCATTACGAAAAGATGATTTCTAAAAATATTAAAAGTACTTTCGTGCATTAAAGACTGTTTGTAGGAGGCTTTTTTGCCAGATAGATAGATAGAGTAAAAGTTTTCTTTCTTTTTAGTACTACTTTTTTGTAATCTATAGTCATATATTTCCATACCTTATTGACTTTTAACAGAAAGGGCATTTGAAATTACTGACAATAAATTTTCAATTAATACTCATAAATTGTCAACCGACTAATTTGTAAATCTGTTATTGAAAACTACTAATTTTTGAGAAATAAAATTAGTAAACATTAACTGAGGAAGATTTCGGTATCCCACAGGACTTAGTTTTCCATTTCCATTTCCTCTTCCTCTAAAACTTCTTGATGAAATGAATGGCATAGTAGCTTTGCTAGAAAGTAGAAACCAATCATTGTCCTATTATCTATCAAAAGGGAAATGAAAAAGAAATTAGAAAAGCATAATGTGATCCCATCGCTAGTGAATGGTGAGATTGATCACTCAAAATTAGTCGAACTTGAGTTATCGAAAATAATACGTGCTCCAGTCATTTCCATGGTTCTTTCACAACCAAATTAAGAGCAACTTCTTGAATTTAAAGGTCATAAGACTAGAAAACCAGGTAGTATATTACACGTTTGACGACTGGTGACCTATTCTTGTAAGGTAATTGTAAAGCTCCTTCCTCTTTTCTTTTTTTTTTTTTTTTTGGCCCTTCTGGAACATCCAAGTTTTAGCTGAAGAAGCCCTCACCAAATAAGACCGTCATTTGAATTTTTGGTGGAGTTGTTCCAATGGATGACGATGATTATGCATTGCATCACCCGGGCACACCATAATTTAAGTACTATATCCTTTCGCATTCTTTTACAGAGGAGAGATAATATAGAATTTTAATATGGAAGGTGACTAATCAACAATTTAAGATTATTAATGGCTGCATTCCTTTTTTTCGGTCCGATTATATGCTACAAACGCAACAACATCATGCACATGTATTGATGTGGCATTGCTTCATTGGGTATTGAAAAACATCAATCCACCCATCTATCAACGAAACAATGCCACATGTGCACGATGTTGTAGTATCAATTACTTGTGTTTAAAGAATATAAAAAATTAGTTTAGATTACATGTTTGTAACCCATTAAGTCTACCTCCCAAGTTTGTAACCCACTACGTCCACTCAGACAAGGGCCTTGTTTGGCTAAGACAAAAAGATGTATTTTTATTATTCTTCATTTTTTGTGTTAGCCAAACTGGACCCTTGTCAAGCCGAAAAGGAATTAATACAAGACAAAAATGTCCTTCCCGATTTTTTTTGTTTTTTTTTAAAGAATTTTGACAACACTTTTACATTCTAGATCTCAGCTGCTACACATATAATCCTATAAACATATAACCTTATACAAGGTTATATGTTGATTTTTTTGTCACATATATAACGTTTTGTTTGTGTGTATTTATATATGTGACATCTTCGCCATCTTTGATTACACATATATAATGTTTTTTTTTTTTTTGCATATTTATTTATGTGATATCTCCTCCATTTCTGATCACACATATAACCTTATAAACATGTATTTTTATTTTTCACATATATAACGTTTTTTTTTTTTTTCGTGAATTCCACATATAAGCTTATATGTGTATTGCTCAACAAAGACAAAACTAAAAATACAAATATCCAGCCCTCGTCAGCCCCGACATTGATAATTGAATTAGATATATAACGTTATATGCTACAGAACATAGAGAGGAAGAAAAAAAATAACAACGAAACAAAAAGAAATCCTTGGACTGAGATCCATCAATGGCGGACGAAACAAGATCAAAAGGCACCGTCCGTTGGTTCGACGACCACAAGTGCTTCGGCTTCTTCCGCGATCTAAACTATGTCGTCACCGACTTTGACCTCGCCTCCCTCGACATCATCCCTGCCATGGCAGCCGTCAACGATGATTCCTCCAAACCGGACGAAGAACGGCGTTCGTGGTTGATCATGCAGGCGCCACTGGGTTTTTCGGGGGATGGCCATCGTGGGACGCCGGACCTCAGACGAAGATGGGTATTTTTGTCATATGAATTATTTTATTAAATTAGTGGACTAGAGGGGTTAGAAATTTAAGAAGTGGACTAGAAGGGTTAAAGTGCTATAGTGGACCTTCCAAAAATTCTCCCGAATATAAAAAACCCTCTTCAGTGACACATACATTATTCCAGAAACACCGAATAATTTGCAATGTTAGTCATTGTTTATTTCGGTAAGAACAATGAAGAAATTGTTTAGGAAATAAATTTGTGGAGCTATCTTTTTCTCCGCTTTCCTCCGGGGTTTTTTTTTTCCCTTTCTTCTGCTGAAATCTCTGCGCACGATATTTTAACCAACCGCGGTCTAGCAACAACCATTCTTTGACAGGGCGAATTACACGGATTCTTCTTGTGGTTTTCGCCAATAAAAACACTAAGAATGCAATGTTCCATATAAAACACAGGAGCGAAGAAAATGTTAGCTAAACTATAAAAGTCCAAATATAATATTTGTCAGGATTAAGAACATGGATGGCTGGAGCACAACGAATTTGTTTCAGCTTCCGTGGACTAGTTCAGCATACGCCATGATAACATACCGAAAATCGAAAACAAAAAAATTATAAAATGTTCCTGCAGCTAACTGTTAAGCTACCAAATTACTATAACATAGGGTTGTTAGGGTAAAGAACACCATTCTGTGTGACCGCTATTGTCGGACTCACCTTCTATGAGAGGGGCTTGTCCCAGTCTTTGTCCGGTAGGTATGCAAGTAGAAATGCTTCTTTAGTTGTCATCAGGAGCATCATTTTCATCTACATTGATGTTAGCATCCCCCTGATCTTGCATGTCTTCTTTACCTCCATTGTCCACAGGTGACTCCTTCATCTTCTTCTTCTTATTGGCTTCCTTTGCCTTTGATGCAGACCTCTTTCCAGCATTCTTCTGCCTAAACTCTGCCAAAAAAATATATATATGTCAATCAAGAAATGGGAATATTGTGAAGCACCCTTGCGAATGCCTGCATGTCCTGATATCTGTGTTCTTATTAGGCTATGTTTGGATCTCGAATTTTCTGAAAGGAAGGAAAGAAAAAAGATTCTAAACTGGATTGACTTTTCCTGTGTAGTAAAGAAGAATCAAATATCTTTTCCTTTCCCTCCACAAATCCAAGATCCACATACATTTGCAATACAGCAATTTGTTACTACAGCTCCATACTCTACAAAATAGAGATGGCCTCTACATATGTAACTTCATCTTACAGTTCCTTCGAGGGAACATCACACATATCAAAGTTTGTGAAATGCACAGAGAGGCAACAAAAGAGACTGTTAAGCCAGCAGTGAGTCTAGTAGTAGTAGGAAAACCTACAAGAACACAAAAGGACTGATTAAGGTAGAAAACATATGTGCGGATCAAAAAAAAAAGGTAGAAAACATATGCTCCTAAGCCCGCTAAACATACTTCTGGAAGCGAAGAAATAGAAGATAGACCG
The DNA here is from genome assembly GCA_025413875.1 of Rhododendron molle. Classification (NCBI taxonomy): domain Eukaryota; kingdom Viridiplantae; phylum Streptophyta; class Magnoliopsida; order Ericales; family Ericaceae; genus Rhododendron; species Rhododendron molle. The sequence goes on from CM046400.1 coordinate 16,036,417, forward strand.
AAGCATATGACGTATAATTCAGGGATATATCCACAATGGACCAAGAAAAATTATTCATAACCTAGTGAACATGGAAACTGAACCAACCTGCCTAATATCAAAGGTCCAAGACTAGCCGGAAGGGTTTGGGTCGGGTCAACCTATTCTCTAATTATCGACCCATATATTTTATATTCCATGCATTCGTATCCACAAAAATTGTTCAGGGAGGACAGTTTGCTTTCAAGACAAGGGCCTAATCTCACAAAGAAAGTTCTGGAAAATGCCAAATTTAAGAAGCAGATGGAATCTAGCATGCATAATGCCAGTTCTATTCTATATTCATTAATGTGCTGGCTCTCATTGTATGCCATCAAACGCAAAAGGCAAATGGCCAAACAGCTATTGGCTGTCCTCACAACAATTTCTGCATTAGAAGGAAATTTTCCTTCATACTGTTGTATTTTCTTATTATAATGCAATTTTTAAACCAAACAGCATGACAACATCAACGCAAACGGGATACAACCAATAACCCCAATTCTGTGTCATTTAGATTTCATTGAAAGATACATTCTCACAGCAATGGGAAAGATACATTCTCCGTGAAACACATCAGAGTTCTGCAAATCCTTCTGCACTGACATTGACTTGATGTGTCCAGGAAATTTTTAGAAAGATGATTTCCAAGTCTTACCCATCCTTCTGCACTGATATTGACCTGATGTCTCTAGGATATTTTAAGGATGATTTCCACAACATTCTTCCATAAACCACCATTTCATCAGTAGGGAAGAAGCAGGCAAATTTGTTTCCATTGTAGGTTGATATACGGCATAGTCTACCACGTCATCGGCACGATAACATGCCAACCCATATTATCATCTCCGCAATACAAGGAATCCCGAATCCACATCTAAGGTTTGCTAGTAAACTTTACAACAAGGTACTCACTAATCCTATGAAAACAGTCTCCACACAAAACTGAATCCCAGCCCTTAACCTTATACCTTGCTGCAAATGAACCATGCCATTCATGAAGTGTTCGAGGCTCGATGCTGTAAAGGCTTTGATTGAGTTTGGCTTGTCTACTAAATGAACCAAACCTAAGCCTCAATTTTAGGCTCGTTTAATGAATGAGCCGAAACCGAACCTGACAATATTACGCGCCATTAGGCTCGCGAACTTCGCATATATTTATAAACTTATATAATGTGTATATATAATAAAAAAAATTAACTTGTACATCTATAAGCTTTTACAGGTACTATAAACTTATACAGAGTATATCATATACATATGTTTTTATAACTAGATACGTATGAACTTATTTATGTACATAATAAAAAATTTATTTTTAGCTCTAGACCTGTATGAGAGTATAAATACATGATAATTTTGGTTTCTTAAGCTCGTGAACAAGCTCAAGTTTGACTCAAACGTGGGCAAGCTCAGCTAGCCGAATTTTCATTGAGAACTTAATAAACGAACTTGAATATTCTAAAGCTTGGCTTAATTTGGCTCGTTTGCAGCCCTACATACCACACTAACATCTCTGTAATCCTAAGCACAATTGCAAGAAAGGGTGAAGAAGTAGGAAGGGAAGATGAGCCTCCTACATTCAGCAATCTACTCTTCAATCCCATCTATAATTCTTTTAGTTGAGAAAAAATAACCAAAACACTAGTAAATTAAAGCAAATGCAGCTTTCCAGTCCTGATCATGACTGTCATATCAGTCTAGTTGTCGATAAAAAAAAGAAACGCTTCTCTAACTTTACTGTACGGTCTTTTTTGCCTCATCCAGATTGAGAAACCCTTTTTCCACATCAAACAATATTTCTTCATTTACAACAATGCTTTTCTTGTTGTGAAATGAAAGGGAGGAACCATCAAGACTTCACCAAGGAAGTAGGGCTCTTACAGCATTTTATCTGATTAATACTTTTAAGAATTCTGCTACACAGGGCCCTTCTACTGGCTACAGTCTACTTGTTCAAGAACAATCAGCTGGCCCACCATCAAACCTTTAACCTAATAGGTTATTGATTGTTTACCATTTAATACTCGTAAGCACCATCTGCGGAACTTCCAACCTTTCTTGTGGGGCAATCCACTGATGTCCATAGCATATTTAATTTCCTCTACATGTTAACCAACCAATGGAAAGCCTTAGTATTCTCATCCTACCTTTCAAGTATAATTCTGCCCTAAACTAATATTCTTACTTGCAAACACATGCAATCAGTCTTTTAGGATAGCCGACAAACTACATTGACACTTATACGAAGTTGGTCATCATTCATCGTCAAGCTCCAAAATCACATCTACAACTAATGTCTCCCTCACATCCAATCCTAAAAAAGAGACGTCCGAATTTAAAAAACAGGTATTTCTTTTCTTTTCACTCTTTTAAAATTAACTACAAGAGCCACATGCATCACAGGGCCTCGTTTACCTAATTGAAGTCATGTTAGTTTCCATTTCAACAAAGAGAACTCATAACCAAGCCCAAGAAATGTACATTTTGCTGTTCAACACAAAATGTAGAGGACTGAAATCATGATTACCACTTATGTAAATAAGAACACTTGAAGGTTGACATTGATGCCACCAAGTACCAAGAATCTACCAACTAAATCTTCAGGGAAAAGAAGAGGAAAAGAAATGAAATGAGATACTCACCCAAAGTGAGTGGCCAGGTACTCTCATGAAGTATGCACACTTATGTATATGTACACATGTACAGAGAGATATCGGTAAAGAAGACTCTGTGAAAACAGGCTGTTAAGTTTATTGCAGGGGAATTTCGTTGTGAGGTTTAGTGGATAGGCTGTAAAATTGTGCTCGAACTCCAGCAACTATGCTGAATGCTCTAACATAAACTATTCGCAGCAAGTCTAATCGAACTGCAAATATAAACTTGCTATGTAATTGTGTCACACTGCAACGAATGCCGATTGCCGGATTTTCGAAGTTTGCTACATTAGAGCGTTAAGCACTGTTGATTTGTCATGATGCATAACATATGGTTAAAGGCTTAAAGCTAGCAATATGAGATGGACCTGATGGTAAACTTGTTCTCCTATATAGCATTTCCTCATATAGTTGGTCCAAATTTGCACTTTTACAAACAATGTAACTCGCATTCCTTGTGTTGGTATTTGGTATGTTGATCCTCCACAACTCCAAGCAACAAAATGAACATTAACTTTATCCCTTTGTAATTGGGCACCAGACAGAATTATCTCTAGTTGCAGTTAAGAGCTTGAAGTTCACCCAACGGGCTTTTAAAGAGAACAAAATTCATTCAAACTCACAAACCTTCAAGAGAAGCTTTTAACGGCCCAACAAACTCAGGGAACTCCATTTCTTCCAGTGCTTTAAATACATCTTCTGCGTTGATGGTTTGCCTCTTAGACTCCTTACAAATGTCATTTGCCCTGCACATTGACATCATTCAAAAAAATGTTACTGTTTTTGTTGGCTCATCTCCACCATCTTGTAAAAATTCTCTTCTTCAAAGTTTTTAAGGCCAAATACATATTTGATTATTCATGTCAAGTTCAACCATCAACGTAACTCACACTTCATACCCATCCATAAGGGGGAATTTCCCTTTATCCAAAGTTAAGCATGCCATCTAAGCATTTGCATCTCTGTTGCTTTTGTTTCTTTCTTTTGTATTTAGTGTGTAAAAAAAATTCCACAAAATAACAAGTAGTGCATAGCCCAGTCGAAGTGCACCAAACGTAAGCATCATGTTGTATTTAACAGTCAATCTGATATAATCGAAAGAGAGCTCTATCTATAAGGTTCTAATTCTTTGATTTCTTATTATTTCCCAAGCCCAATTCTGCACGTATACACTCCAACTCCACTCTCTATTTTTGTTGTACATTGAATCTAATTTAACATGGTTCGAGATGTGAAATGACTCATAATGCGACATTGTCACAGTGAAATAGGCAAAATGCCTAGCCAATTGGAGTTGCAAAAAGAGGGTATCGCTTGATATGTATGGTAAAAGGCCCAACTTTCCTGGCCCCTTGGAGATGTTCCAAATCCAATTTGATGCCTAACAGCAAATAGGACTTCAAAGTACCAAATGCATCACTTAAAAACTGAGGAAATTGGTTAATGAATACACACTTTTAACCGATCAAAAAACAAAAGCTCTAATCGTGTGGAGTACAAGAAACAAACACACGCAGGCAACGTAAAAAGAAAAAACCCAAGAATTGCTAGACTAATAACCCTAGTGTTTCAGCAGAAATCGTTTTTTAATTCTTTCGCAGACATATTCGAAAATTACTTCAGAAATACAGCGAAGATGTATATTTAATAGCGTACATGGCGGAGAGGTAGTGGATGAAGATACGGGCGCTCTCGGAGAAGGCCATGAGAGCTTCTTTGAAGACGGAGATGTCGGCGCCGTCCTTGGACAGCTGGGAGAGCTTCTCCTTCACCACCCTGCGCACGATAGCCTTCGGCAGCTCCTCCGCCTCCGGTATTACTTTTTTGTCCACCGCCGCTTTCTCCACCGCCGCTTTCTCCGCCATCTCTCTCCCTCTCTCTAAGAAAATAGGATGTTCTTCTGTGGCGCGTTCTAGGTTTCGTTCCCGCCACTGCAAAGGTAAACTAGCTCATCTCCCATATTTTACCCCTTTTATTTCTTTGATACCGTAAGCGCTCGTCCCTTCCCAAGTCCAGCAAAATAGATTAAGGATTAACTAAAAAAAAAAAAAAAAACTTGAAATTTTTGTGTGAAAAATAAGTAAGATTCATCTCAAATACCTAGTTTTGTCATTTTTATTAGGAGTAGAATATTTCCAACCCTTACTCATAATTTTACTCAAATAGTATGAGTAAATATTTGAGTAAAAGTTTCATTTTGGTACTATCAAATATTCTAAACGGCATACCCAAATCTCAGCAGAAATTTAAGTAAAAACGTAATTAATGTCATTGTTATAAATTTAGGAGGGGAGACAGAGCTTTGAAAATTTTAAGTATTCCTTAATTTGAGTAGAACTCAATTGAATATAGGTTTGAGTAAAGTAGTGGATTGGATTTTTAAAGGGTCTTACTGAAATTTTGAGTTTAAGTAAAAAGAAAAAAAGAAAAGGATAGGCAGTAGAGATGCTGTTAGCCAAACAAGGGGATAACCTAATCCATACCATGTTTTATAAACACCACTTTTTACTTTCTTATTATTTATAGGGAAAATTAACTATAAGTACGATAAAATATTCTTTATTTAGGGGAAGAACGCCATCAAAATAGTTTTTAGTGGAGGTCTTTCAATTTTTTGAATTATTAAGCCATAAGAACAAAATATATTTTCACGGAAAAACTATCCTACGGTAGGGTATTCTAAGGTTTAGGCACTTTCATATTATAGGGTTTTAGTAGTTTAGGCATTTTTATAGGATTTGAGATTATAGACACTTTTATAGGGTACCTTAAGGTTTTAGGACTTTCAGTTATTAGTGAATTTTCACTAATTTTGCAAAAAGTGTAATTTAGTAATCATGTAACACATTTGTTCTTATATTTGATTGTAAAATGTGTTTGTCCTTGAGTTCAAAAAATATAAATATGAGAGATTTTTGGTTAAATCTCCCTTTATTAACTGTGTCATTTCAAATCAATTTTCGGAAGGAAAACATTAAAAAAAAAAAAAAGAAACACACACACACACACTAAACTTGGATAAAAATAAGGGTACAACATTGGACAAGCAGACCACTCCATGACTTTGGGCTTGCTTTTGGGCTCTGGCTCCTTCCTCAGTTGTAAACACTAAACATATACTCCCTCCGTCCAAAAATGTTTGTTCGGTCCGTAAAACGATGACTCAAAAATAATGCATTTTTTCAATAAAAAAAATTCAAATTCTTTTCATAAATTACAAGAATTCATTGATATCTAATGAATTATTGAAAAAAATTTGAAATTTTCTTGCAAAAGCTGTATTGGTTGTGTTTGGTTGATAATTTAGTTTAGTTTTGGTAGTGGGTGGAGAGAGAAATATGATAATGATTGGAGAGAGGGGTAATGATTGGAGAGAGATAGAGAGAGAAATGAATTAATAATTGGAGATATAGTGTAATGATTGGAAAACAAAACTAAAATGGGAACCGAACAAAGCCATTAATTTTATGTTCTTGTTTTGCGAACCGGACAAATATTATGGGACGAAGGGAAACCGCAAGCTGAGGATTTTACATATGGAGATAATACGAGCGCAATTTACTCCTCCTCCTCCTCTTCTTCTTCTTTTGATAACTCATGCGATTTGTCCAGTTTATGTGTATCTCAATTAATTTTGTGGTCCAAGCAGAGCCGAGTTAAAGTTGAAACAACCAATGCAATTTACTTACCGACAAGTATTACACTCAGAAAATAATGCCAGTGGAATTTAAGTAATTGATTAACTAATAATTTGGCACCTACCAATTACGTTACATTTTGTTTAAATTTTTTTGAAAAGCAAAATTCAACATCTATCCTATTTTTAGGGGGGACTGGAGGGTTGGTGAGTGTTGAACACCCAACCTGGTAGATGGAGGAGCTCTAAGTAGAGTGAGCTCCAACGGCGGACGGAAGGGATCAGTTGAGGCAGGTGCCCCTCTAAACTTTTTTTTTAAAATTTTTATTGAGCTTTAAGTTTTTTATATCTCAAAAAAGCACTAATTTATTTCTTCACACAAATACGCACATATCCAATTGTTCACTCACTAAAAAATAGGAATGAACATTACCTATTTCATTTCGGATTCATTCCAGGTCCCACCCGAAATACCTAAACTGTTTATTTTGAAAAATCTAAACGAAAGACAAATCTTTTGATCAATCCTCAAAAAAATAATATGAATTGCACATTCGTGAATGCTTGAGCAAATTATACAAATTTTGTAACGCCCCGATTTTCAGAAATAAAATCGGAGACATTAAATATCAATTGTCTGAAAAATTTGCTAAATAAATATAATTTTTCAAAATAAAGGTTTAGCTATTACAAACTCAAGATAAATTTACTGATTCAAAATACATTAACTTCAGAGCCGACTCTAGACTTGATACGGATTCTAAGCATACTCGATCTTCGTTCCTGATATATTCTTTTGGTGTCGAACTGCACCATCATTGAATCCCCTCCCTTGAATCCTGCGCCTTCTTGCAAATTAAAGTGAAGTGAAGTGGTAAACTGCTTTTCCACATAGGCCTTAAAAGCAACAAATTTGGAAAACACCTCAGTTTTGGATTTTAAAGGATAAACCCAAGTGAACCTACTATAGTTGTCAATGAATAACACATAATATGTAAAACCAGAGGTGGAATGTTGAAAGGACCCCACACATCACTATGAATGAGAGACAATGGTTTATTAACAGTGGAAGTGGACAAAACAAAAGGTAATCTGTGACTTTTGGCTACAACACAGTGAGTACAAGCAAGAGATGTACTTTTATTAGAACTAGACAAAGGTAAATGCTTAGCTAACTGTTGAAATTTTAGAGAAGAGGAATGACCAAGGTGACTATGCCATGTTGATTTAGTGACAGCTGTACTGAGATGAGCCTGTGGTTGAGAAGTAGACCTGATAGAAGAATTAGGAAATTGATATAGACCATGGACATTATGACCTCTAGACAGGATTTTCTTCGTGACTTTGTCCTGAACAAAGAAGGAGGAATTGTCAAAGGTAATGGAACAGTTATTGTCTTTAGTAAATTGCCGAACAAAAAGCAAATTACTAGTCAAGGAAGGAACATGTAGAACTTGATTAAGATGAAAAGAATGAGAGGGAGTGGGTAGAATGCCTTTACCTGAATGCTGAATCGGTAAAGCTAAACCATTACCAACTAGAACTTGCTCAGGGCCAGTGTAAAGATGGTAGAGAAGCATGTTAGAAAGATCATTGGTGAGGTGCTGCGTAACAGCAGAATCCACATACCAGTCTTGAACAGGAGCTGGAGAGGAAGAGGCAACAAAAGCTCTTGTAAAAGGTTGAGGTGAAGAGGCCATAGAAGACAGCTGATAAGACGAATCCATGCGATACCAGCAGTTCACAGCAATGTGGCCTGGCTTATTGCAAATTTGACAGAGAACTATAGAGGAAGCACCAAAAGAAACACCACCAGTGTGATCAGAGAAAGAACTACCACCGCTAAAGCCACCAAAAGGCCTAAATGTGGTGGTATGGCGTCCAAAACCTCGACCACCTCCTCGAGAGTGAAATCGACCTCACGATAACCACCCTTGAAAAATTACGCCCTCGAGAGAAATTAGAACCTCTGAAACCTTGGTGAAGAGGAGTAAAACCTCGATTTCCAGTGACATTGGTAGCAAAAGCTACAGTTAGGTCATCATGAGAAGGGGAAAACGTAGAAGCCGCATCAAAATGTATAGCCTTAGAACACGGAAGTGAAACGAACTCATCGATAGTGATGGAGCCAGATCTAGTCCGAATAAAGGTTTCAAAAGCATCATAAGCATAGGGCAAACCATGTAGTATATGAAACACCGAATCCTCATCGTGAATTGGACACGCACCAATAGCCAACTGATCAACAATATCCTTGATCTATTGTAAGTAATCCTCCATGGATTTGGTTCCTTTAGTAACAGAACTCAAGTGATCCTTAAGTTGATGAATGTGTGAGCGTGACAGAGTAGTAAATCATTTTTCTAGGGCAAACCAAACTCTTTGCTACTAGACAGATCAAGAACCAAAGAAAATACTGGAGTAGTAAGAGTTGCAGTGAGACAACTCAACAAATGTGAATCAATAACCTCCATTTCATGAATTCTGTGTTCGCTACATCTTTACCATTCGCATCTTTAACAATTGGTGAAGGACATTCAATTGAGCCATCAAGATATCCAAACAAATACGTAGCATTCATAATATTATGTACCTGTTTCTTCCAAAGCATGTAATTCGTAGAATCGAGCTTAACAGTGATTAGAAAACTCAGATTGGAGATCGAGAGTTTGAGATTTTCTGGTACAAGATTAGACTCAGTCGTCGACGAAGTGGTTGCAGAAGGCGCCATTGAAGAGGAGAAGAAGAGGATCGATACTTGTGAGAGTTGCTATGCTCTGATACCATGATGAAGAATTGGGATATTTCATTCATTGATTCGTGATTACATGATCTCAGTATATATATATATATATATATATATATATATATATATATATAATGAGTTAGAAAGTAACCGACTCAACTGTACAGCTGTCATGAGTTGGATACCACTAGTTACAACTTGCACTACCCTTATTAACAGAAACACACTTAACCACTAACCACGAGTACTTACCTGAAACACTCTTAACCACCACTAATCACGTTGAAGTAGGATCAACACTCTTATCATCTTGATGGATGAATGTGATACGTGCTATATCATATCTACCTCTAAAATATTCAATTTAAAGAGGTATGTCTTTCTCATAGCTATAACACTAAATAGTTTGCACTAACACAATGTGTCTCATCTCATTCTCTCCCTTTTTAGAAAAACTCATAAGAACTCAATATATAGTTTGCACTAACACCCCATTAAGCATGTGTCTCATCTCAGAGTATCCACAATGCTATAATCAAAAGTAAAATGTTTTTAAAGTTAATAATGTTAGTGCAAAATATGGCTCACAATGCTATAATCAAACTTAACAACCTCCTTAGAAATAATCAAATTTTGAATTTTGGATAACCAAAACTAGCAACCTTTTTGACAATAACCAAATTTAATAGACCATACAAGTTCTTAATCAAATACACCAATCATTATACAAAAATATCCTATCTCTCTTCCTTTTTCCTCTCTCTTTCTTTTCGAACAATATTTTCGAATAAATTATTTTACTAAAAAATTATTTTTTTAGAAAATAGTTTTTTCCAAAAAAAAAAAAAGGTTACAAGAACTATATTCTATTTCTAGTAAATAGTTAAAAACTATTTTTGGAAAAACTATTTTCTACTGTTTACAGTTTTTAGTTTTTTGTAGTTTAAAAAGATGATTTGATAAGTTTTGGTTATCTAATTTTGCATATGACTGTAACGCCCCGACTTTTCGGGTGCAAAATAAAATAATTTCTAAAGAAAATATTGCTAAATATATATAATTTTCCAAGATAAAGATTTTGCTAATACAATCTCAAGATAGATTTACGGAATCAAAATACACCAACTTCAGAGCTGACTCTAATCTTGATACGAATCCTAAGCATCCTCGATCCTCGTTACTGATATTCGTTCCGTGTCGAACTGCATCATCGTTGAATCTCCTCCATTGAATCCTGCGCCCTCTAGCAAATTGATCGCCGAAGCAATCGATTTGTCAGGATACAGACGTATCCGTGAGTGATAAATCACCCAATAGAATAATCCAACCCAACCACCCCTCTTACATTACAGCTAGCAAGCAAACAAGATAATTATGATGCGAATAAGTAAAACAGAGATTTTTCACGTCAACCAGTTCATTACTATCCATTAGCCTAACGTGTGATCCAAAATCTCCCTACGAGATCTTTCCTCCCTAACCGCTAGCCATGCTCAGTCCCATGAGATCACTTCCTTTGTCGTAGATAACCTAAGTTACAATACTACAACAAGGGCTAGCTTATCATGCCCGAATCACAACCAGGGTTCGCCTATCTTATATACCACATCACAATCATCACCTGGACACACGCCGCATCAATTTATTCCAATGGACACACGCCAGGACATCAATTTATTCCACGGACTCTCGCCAGACATCAATTTATTCCACAAAACATCACGGACCACCCGCCAGGTTTTATCGTCACAAAACATCGCGGGACCTCTAGATTTTAACATCACAAAATATCGCCGCCACCGCCAGGTTTTAACATCACAAAATATCGCTGGGCCACCGCCAGGTTTTATCAAAACATCACTGGGCTTACTTTGCCAGGTTTTATCACAACATCATTGGGCTTACTTTGCCAAGTTTTATATCATCACTGGGCTTACTCTGCCGGTTTTAAATCATCACAGACTTCACTGGACTACCCGCCAGTTTCAAATCATATTACTGGACTACCCGCCAGTTTCAAATCACAATCCTAGGTCCATCAGGCTGCCCTCAAGGTCCTGCTCAGGCTACCCCCAATACTTGAGGTCCTGTCAGGCTGCCCCTAAGGTCCTGCTTGGCCCTTCTCACAATTCTAGGTCCATCAGCCGCCTCGAGTCTGCTGGCCACCCTAAATGACACTGGTCTTTCAGTCGCCTCGAGTCCTACTCAGGCTACCCCCGATCACACGAGGTCCTGTTAGGCCACCCCCGAGGTCCTGCTTAGCCCACGACTTTCATTTGTTTCCTTTTCCCTTAACAATAACAACGTCTGTATACCTTCTCACCACAAATCTCACCATATCTCAGAATCACGCCTGCAAACAATCCTCTAAAAAGAAAGAGACTTCACAACTTATCCATTACTTAGCATCGTCTAAGTGATTTCTATCTCGTATACCACCCCATGTCTCTAGGGTCCAATCTAGCAATCAAATCCAGCATCGACACAATTTTATTCTCAATAATAATAAAAAACGAATAACAGACGGATCAAAACAAATATTAGGCAATGCAATCACATAACTTTTTATGACTGGGCCGTTGCCCTTAATCTTGTATGGCCACAAAATCATTAATAAGGTATGAACTATTTAATAAAGATTTAAAATAATTTTTCTAGGCTTTAATTAATTATTCTTAAGTAATTAGATTAATTAAATACTAATTAAATACATTAATTAGGTAAAAATATTAGAATAATTATCATAACCTTAATAAGAGTCCTAACGGTCCTCTATAACAAGTTTGAGTGCTAAAAGTTGGGTTTGGAGGTTCGTGGTATTATTTTAAATAAAAGAATTAAATTAATTTGACAAAAGAGGAATAAATAGATAATAAATAATTAAATAATTAAAAATATATTTACATTAACAAAATATCATATTAGGACTGTAAGAAGTCTAAATAAAATTATTCGGAATTATTAACATCTTTTATAATATTTTAAAGTAATTTTATTAAGAAACGACGCGTAAATAATAATAAATGGTTAATGAAATAAATAAAATATTATTTTAATAACATATCATCCTTGAGATGTCAGAAGTCTAACAAAAATAGTTTGGATATTAAAATCATTGTTTGTAAGGTCGCAATTATTTTTCGTTTGTATCTTTAATTAAAAATAAAATAAATAGCTAATAACATAAAAAAAAATATGAAGTCAGCAAGTTATGATCTCTAATATGTTAGGACTCTAGAAAAAATAGTTTGGGAATTTATAGAGTAGTTTATAAGGTCGCAACGATTTTTAGTTTATAAACTTTTACACGATAACGAATAAAAATTTAATAAATAGATAAATAAATAAAAAAAATATGAATTTAACAAGGTCTGATCTTTGGAGTGTGGGTAACCTAGGAAAAATATTTCGGGGGTCAAAATCGAAGTTTAGAAGGTCGCAAAATCGTTTCGATCCAAAATAACATAAACCGCGAACTCTGATCCGGAGGGAGTTCGCGGCCGCAAGGTCCAACCGCCTGGTTCTAGCGGCTGAAGCAACCCGAAGGTTGCGGCCGCAAGGTCGGCGTCAGTTTTTGTTTTTTTGATTTTTTTGCACGGTTTTTTATGCATGGGACTACGGGGCCTATTGGGTTATGTCTATAAATCATAAATATACTTAGAGGAGGCTTCGGATCGAATTATAATACCTCGAATTGGGTGGAATTGGTTTTCGATCGGAAACTTGACAATTTGGAAAGAAAACTTCGGTTTCTTCGATCGGGAGACCTTGGGGCCGAATTGGTTGATGTTCGTGGATGCTTGGGATTGTAGAATGAGATTGGAACGATCAATTTGGGTCTCGGACGAACGGATCTACAAAACCCACTTTTCTCTCTCTCTTTTCTCTCTCTAGAACTCCATAGCTTTGGAACTTTGATTTCCTTTCGATTTTCTCTCTTTTCTGGACGATTGGAGTGTGAAAATTTTCGTGCGTGCCCTAGGGTCGGAGTAGGAATGTATTTATAAGAGAATTGGATGAGTTTCGAATAAAATCGAGTCCTAATGGAATTGGGTTTTGGAACGGACGAATCGTGCTCGGTTTTAGGGTTATGGAGGAGGTAGAGATCGAGTAGGAGAGTGAGAGATAGAAGAGTTGTGCATGCATGCAAGTATTGTAGGAAAATTAAAAAGAAGTTGTGCATGCATATTTGTATCTAAAAGGAATAATAATAATAATTGTATTAAGAAAATAATTCTAATAACATTATTATTAAAAAAAAAAAATTGGGTCAAAATTCCGGGTCGTTACAACGCCATTGTAGACATTTACATTGTTAACCTTAACAATCTCTTAAATGAATAATCAAAAGCTGATGTGGCAACTTTTGGTTATCAAATTTTGATTATAACATTGTGGATATTCTCATTCTCACCCTTTTTAGAAAAACTCATAAAAACTCAATATGGTACATCGAGGAATTGAAATATGAAAACGTAAGCCAACTAGTACAACACAACAACCCAAGAGAAGAAAATTGAATATGTAGTGAAAACTCTTCGATGGGCATGACCATGTATAGTTTTCCATCTCTTCGGCATATGACTAGATGTATATTTGATCTAAGGGCTAACATTCAGTCTTCCAAAACATTCCCAAAATATCTCAAGGATGTATCCCTACTACTACTATATTGTATTATTGTTGAATCATCCACTCGATCTGTTCAACATTTTTAGTGGAGCTCGATCTCTATGCTTTCTAGGATGCTCTACCAACCTTTTAGTTAATTTTGAAAAGGATTTTGATTTTGGAGTTCCAAAATCTGTTGTCGGCACTCCATTTGTTGGAGAGCCGGCAGCAATTTTTGGAGTGTCAAAATCGATATCCTTTTAAAAATGGTCTACCTTATGAATATGTTTAGAACCTACGAAAAAACAAGTTCTTTCTTAAATAACCTGCGAAAAAGTAAATACCTTTGTGGGTCGCCTCTGTTACATAGATTAAATTATCCAGATGCATAGTCCAAACATTTAAAGAAAATCACTAATGGCTGAAAGTGAAAAAAATATACAAACTTTGATTTCCGTCTTTAATAAACAAAATGGAACTTTTCATTGATTTCAATAAAATTGTTTTGGTTTATCCGATGGAAAAAAACCAAGAAATCAAATTTGACCAGAAAGTGAAAAGTCCATTATAGTATAGGCAAAGATTTTTGAAAAAAATATGAACTTTTTTAGGCATCCTAAAAATAGCTTTAACATACATGCAGTTAAATCTTCTCCTTCTTTAATTACCTAAGATTCTTAATGGTAAATGATTTTGTCACTCCCTTTTTTGTTAACGCCACTCTCCTGCAAGTGTATTTTTGCACCAAAAATGCACTTGCAGGGGAGTAGCGTTAACAAAAAAGGAAGTGGCAAAATCAGCAGCCTTAAAATTCACAAAAAGTTTCTTTAACCATTAACATCTTCTGCCCGAATTTTTTTTCTATAATATATACCAAGTTATTTGTATGAAAGAAAATGTAAAACAAATAACACATATTTTGGATGAAGTGTAACAAAAACGTCTATATGCTCCTATTTCTAGTACTGATATATTTTTGTAAGGTAGTAACGTGTTTCTAACAATGTTCTTGCTACTCATATATATGTCTGTGCACATTTTGAAGTTAATTACCAATACATGTTATAGAATTCATTACACTTTTGGAAATATATCAGTATAGATTTATGTACTAGCCCAGGGATGGCAATGGGGTGCATATTGGAGTTGGATTTAGGGTGATCTCACACTATTTTTTTTTTTTTTTTTGTCTTCAGACTAATGCCAAAATATCACTTGTTTCCACTAAAAATATCAAAAATACCATTTAGTCCATTTAGATAAGGAAAATGAGTTGTCTTAAATAGTGAACAATTTTGAACCATATACCGAAACTACCAAAATTATCTGTTAGGCAATAGCGTGAACTTATATAGTCCTAGTCATTTTGTTGTCCGAGCTGAAAATACCCATTTGAGTCAGTGCAGGAAGGTCGGAGACATTGACAGGGCAAAAGGAAAAAAAATTGCCTCCTCAAGCCATTGATCTAAAGGTAGTTGAGTGGAACTCGAAACTCTAATTTTTTAAGTCACATCTCAAAAAGACTTATTACATCACTTACACTATCTTGCGTCAGGTTTAGAACTTATGAAAAATTAAAAATTAAAAGAAAACAATGAAAAAAGAAAGAGAAAAATCAGTTACCATTTTCCTATCCTTCCTTTTCGTTTTTTCTTAGATTCCAAACAAACCCTTAATTTCAACCCATCCACTAATAACCAAAGCATTACTGGGAGTAATTATCTCGTGATCTCAACCCACCCAATAACCAAAGGTATTAGTGGGGTATCATTATTGCGTGAACCAGTACTTACAAGAACAAGATGTCAGTCCACTCTGCAAGGGATGTTTTTTATTATTGAAGTAAAAATCGAAGATGGACTACACAAATTTGAGTAATCTTCACCCTAAGTGACCCTCTACACTAGCCTAGCTAAACTCCCCTTTCTCATACCGCAAGCAGCCTTCGCATCGCAAACCACCATCGACTCATGGGTGTGTGGGTTGTTGTCGGAGATGGCTACCGTCGAAGTTCTCGTGACATAGCGCCCCCACTATTACACGTTCTTAGCTACGCCGCTGACAAGCTTAACCACTAATAAAGCTATGTCTCAGCATCTGATTACTTAATTTACCAAAAAGGGGAGAGAGAAAAAATACTTAATTGCCTTATGAGATAAGCCTCATTCTTGGCTCGATCCTCTTGTTATCTTCTGAAGCTTCCACCTTTCTCCACAAACGCAACCGACTCCTCATATCTACCAACATATTGGAGCTAACCCTTGTATTATCCATGCCTTGCCTCCTAAAAATTCTGACATTTCTCTTAGTATGCGAGTTGCGATAGACAATGTCTTTCAATAACATATGCACTCAGGGATAGTGATTCTTTGAAAAACATGTGATTCTTCAAGTGAAAGACGCTAACCGAATAGCTAGAGATGCCGCTAGCAAAGATCATATAGCCTACTTGACTATAAGTAGAATAAGTTATGACCCTCGACCTTTTCAATGCATTCGCTTTGTAATACCAGAGTGGCCAATTGTTAGTCACCTCCACTAGCGAGTAAGGTTTGGTAGGGACTTAGCCATAGAGAAGTGGGCACAAATCTCGCCTCAATTCTTATAACCAACAACAGATCAAATGTCGCGACAAGTTAAACATGTGTCCAAAACGAGATCAAAGATGCATCGACCCTAATAGTCTTTTTCCGAAGGAGTGCATGAGCGAGACTCATATCCCACGCTAGGAATATATAGAAAGAAGGCTCTTATCAAAGGAGAAATCTCCTTGAGATCACCAATCAAGCGTTTAAACGTAAAGCTACTCCACGTATGTCTCACATGCAATGAGAGGAGGATGGCATCGTGAATCAATGCAATAATATTTTGATCGCGGATTCTGTGTTCAACACAAATAGGGAATTTTCTTTTCTATAAATGATCACGTTGCATTGTAAAATTCTTTTTCGGTGGTTTTCTCAAAGTGTATTTGTTTAGCTTAGAGTCCCATGCAGATTATTTAATGCATGTTTTTGAATTGCTACGAGTTTATCGCAATCAGAGCCAAGAACCTTTGAGGAGGACGGAGACCAAGCATCGCCTTTTAGGCTAGGGGTTTTTCATTTAATTTATGACGAGCTTTTGTGAAATTAGTTTGGGTGGGTCCATCAAGGTAGTTTGGGTGGGTCCATCAAGGTACCGTAGAGGTGCATTTGTTTTCACATTTATGCCAGTAGTTTGGGTGGGTTCATCAAGGACTCAAGGTAGTTTGGGTGGTCCATTAAGGCATTTTAGAGCTGCAATTTTTATTTTTATTTTTATTTTTGTAAAAAGGGATCCTGTATGGCGGGCTGCCTGGCTGTATAGCGATCGATCCGGTCGTCCATTTCGACAACAGATAACTCGGGTCAAAAGAAGGATTAAATTCGAGATGTCGG
The DNA here is from genome assembly GCA_025413875.1 of Rhododendron molle. Classification (NCBI taxonomy): domain Eukaryota; kingdom Viridiplantae; phylum Streptophyta; class Magnoliopsida; order Ericales; family Ericaceae; genus Rhododendron; species Rhododendron molle. The sequence goes on from CM046400.1 coordinate 16,053,505, forward strand.
CGTCAAAATAGAAATCCTGTAATGTGGGCAGCATTATAGGATTTCCAGAATCTGTACTACCGGATTGCAATGTTACATTTGGCACCAAAAATCTATTGAGGTTTTTCTGGGACCAAAACTCTCTGTTTAATTGCTTATTATACACAGTAGGCAACAGATATGTGTACATGTTAAAGTTTTCAAACATATGCAAAACTAAATAATACAAATACGAAGTTTGCTTTATGTTAGTATATGTTTGACTTTTTTCCCTTTTCTCAAATTATAAAAATGCGATTCGGTGGCAAAGTCAGAAATTGAACTTCAGGGAGTAAATTAAGTTTGTTGCACTGAAAAAAAAAACAACTAGCTAGAAGTTAAATTATATATGAATATTTTGGTTGTTACGTACATACAAAAAAATTGAGGAAATCATGTTTTAGTTGCAATTAATACATCATACCATATTTTGTTTTTGAAGAACATCCTACATATCACAGCACAAAAGAACAAGTAGAGCTAGGGGATGCCATTTGTTTTTCAGAGAAATATTCATGACTAGAGAGAGGACAGAAGAATGTTTAAATAAATAGTTAGGGGACCATCTTGTACATTGTCAAAACTTCAAATTTTTGCAAGGGTAGTAAGTAGTCCAGCGATCATTGGAAAAGTTGTGGATTTTGTCTCCCTCCCGTCTCTCTCTTAACTCTCTCCATCTCTGATCTCTCTTCCTTTTGGCGGCTGCGGACAGCGCTAGTTCACATAATATGAGGTTAGTGGATATATTTTTTTTTCATGAAATCCATAGATGGTATTGACTGGCTACTTCTTAATTTAATGATTCGAACATATGGTGTAGTAGTACTAGTTTGTTGGTTATTTTGGATATTTTGTAACTTTTGTTGTTGGACACTAAAAATGTTAGACCGCTGATTTCGATGGAAAATCGAATCAAACTGATCGATAAAGGTGATTTTGGTTATGATTTAGATGATAAAATAAAAACTGCCCGGTTTTGGTTATGATTTTTACTTTAGGTATGCATTCCATTTTTGGTCTTGATTTTTCTAATAATTGAACCGCACTGCCACGTTGCCATTTCTACTTTCGAGGGCGGTGCTGCGCAGCGTGCTGTGCACGCCAAATTGCCGCCACTCCGGTCTTGCGCCAATGATTGGACACATTCACTTTGCAGAGATCGTCGAATAGAACAAGTGTACCAAAAGTCAGCTCGATCGGATATTACTAAGTGTCTCAACCAAACATTATGATCTTCAAACAAATGGATCCGAAACACTAGATAAAATCCATTGTTTTTTGGTACACTTAATAATTTCAAGATAATAATGTCTGGATGAGGCACTTAATAATATCTGATCGAGCTGATTTTTGAGTTAACTTGTTTAACTCGACAAGCTTTTCGAAGTGAACGATTTCGATCATTGAAGTGAGACCGGAGCGGCAGTGATTTGCCTTGCACAGCACATTGCGCAGCACCGCCCTCCGGTTCTAGAATATTACAATTTGCTAACCTATACAACTTCTCACTTTTGTAAAAACAAAACAAAACAACAACTTGCTGGCCAATAATATTAAAGCAAACCTCATCTGTCCCTGTGCGAGAGATTATTATGTTGCTGCTCCAACCATAATCTTCACCAGACATTTTGAGTGGACTCTTTAATAATTCACAAAATGTGAGGTGACTGGTGAGAGGGTATTATTGCAGTAATTAAGTCTGTAGATAGGAGCAGCCCATTATTATTGCAGCAGTCTGTAGACACAGATAAAGCACACACAGATTGTCCACTAATTTCAATGTGGAGCTCATTATGGGTTCCGCATAAATTATTCAAATCGTTCATTAAATTTAAAATATTTTTTCAAGGAGTCCAGCGAAAATTTTGCTCAATTTGATATCTAGAAGTACCCGATCTAATTACCTAACTTTTCATTCAGATTCGAATCTGAATGAAAAGTTAGGTAATTAGATCGAATACTTTTATATTTAGATCGAGTACTTTTAGGTATTAGATTGAGCTGAATTTTCACGAAGCCCCTGAAAAAAATGTTCTAAATTTAATTGACGGCTCAAATTATTTTTGAGACCTGTAATGAACTCCACATTGAGATCAGTGCACAATCTGTGCGTGCTTTATCTATGTCAACAACAAGGTGGTTATTATTGGAGGCTTAAGGCAAAATCTTTAAATTATTTTATTTTAAAGAAAATTACATAAATCTTGCTCTGATAGATGATAATAAAAGTATTTCTAAGAATTCCGAATTTTGAGGGCGTACAATTCTATTGTTCTGCATAGATGGAAATGTTAAAGTGTTAAATGAATAATCAATGCTATGAGCCTATGACCACCTAGGTGGTAGCCTAGATGGCTAAGGTGTGAGGGTGAAAAGTTCCGAACCTTCCAAACAGTCGCGGTCGAATTCCGCTTGCGGACAGTAGTCTTGTGAATTACATGTGTGGAGGGCTATTGGCCTGCTCTAGCACTTTGGTGGGTTAAGGTGACTGGCTCGCCTTTTCATGTAGTAGCTATGACTCAAATTGGACTTTCTATGAGACATGAGAGCCGTTATGGTAATGTCCGAAAAAGATTGCTATGTTCTTCATTTCTAGCAGAAATAATAATCAATGCTATGAAAGCATTAATACTTGATAAAAAAAATTAATTAATTATGCCTTTTACCCTTCTTCTTTTTTTTTTTTTTTTTTTTTTTTGTCCCTTTAGCGGAATTTCTTTCACCTCGGTCAAGGCTTTTATACTAATGAATAGTTTTTTGGGTCAATTTTTGTCTACATAAGTGAGGTTAGAGGGAAATTATATTGGGTTAAGAACCAAATGGGGTTTGGGAAGTTAAAATTTTAAGCATACCTACATATAATACATGAACGAAAATGAGGCCTATCAAACAAGGACATAGACAATCACCTAAATTGCATAGTGTTTGGGATGCCCTGCTTCCATATAAGCTTCATCTCTTATTGCTCTTCTGAATTTTTTTCACTTTATAATAGCTCATATCCAGATGAATAATACAAATTGTTCATTTTCTTAACTTCAAATTGCATAACATTTCTGTGAAAAAATAACCCGAGCTTCTATAGGAAAATATGAAAGCATATAAGTATATTTTATTCATTTTTGCAAGCATATAAGTATATTTTATATTATTATTATTACATACAAAAAAAATGATGATATGATGTTAAACGTGAACAACTCGTAAACCAAATACACAATGTTGATGTTCTATTGCTATCATTCTTGCTGATTTGCACATAATGACATAATGAACAATTTAGTAAAACTATGAGATGATAAAGATAGCACTCCGTAGTACATAGGTCAAATAATCTTCTTTTCAAGATCTTTCGTTCTTGCTTTCAAACGTTGTTATACGCTCCTGCCCTAAAAGACAAGCTCACAAATTTTAATGATACTTCCTCGGCCCCAAATGGATAGTCCACTATGAAAGGACATGCAATTTTCGAATAAAAATTAAAAGTACTTTTGCATGTAATTTTTCGAATTTCTTCGCACCAAGTTAGAGATCTCAAAAAATAAAGTACGTCCTTACGTAATTTTTCAAATTTCTTTGCACCCAATTTCTTCTGTATTAACTTAGTACGAATAAAAATGAAAAATTATATGCAAAAGCATTTTAGTTTTTGATCCGAAATTGCATTTCTTTTCATAATGGACCATCAATTGGGAACGAATGGGTATAAAATTTTTCGGAAGATGTTAATACACATAAGTGAGAATGGTGTAATTGGAGTTTGACCGAATAATATGCCCGTAACATTATTCGCACTCATGCGCGGGCACGCAAGTAGTACTGTAGTACTACTGCATACTCTCTCTCAATTATTCTGTTGTGTGTGTGTGTGTTTTTTTTTTTTTTATCAGAATTATTCTTTTGTGTTTACACGATCCAAATCCGCATCAAAGCCCAGTCAAGATCCAGTGCCGACCCAATGAAAAAAAAAAAAACCCAGGAAAAACACAAATAAAATATACCATCGAGATTCATGATCCTCCTCATCACGTCCCACCCACATTAACCATTCCTTCAATCCAACTCCACCCAAAACCCAGGTCAAAAATCTTCCCCAAAATTTTCCCTCTAATTTCCCTCCCACCAAACACTTCCCGTACCCACATTTGGTTTCTTTAATCACATGAGTACAACTCTCAAGTACTTGGCAAGAAAACAAAAAGAATCCCAATAGCCATGACAGAGGTCCTACACTCCTCCCCATCCTCTTCCCCTTCTTCTTCCTCCTTATCCTGCGCACCCTCCTCCACGCCCCACCGCAACGACGCCTTGTTTGAGGGTGAGTCTAGGGTTACGGGCGGTGAAGATGATGGAGTGAAGGAGAGAGAAGACAAGGATAGAGATTCACTGTCCCTTTTGGCACTTTTGTTGACCCTTTTCAGGAAATCCTTCTGGGTTGCTGCTTGCAAGGCTGATAGGGAAGAGCTTTGTGCTGGGATGGAGATCGGGTGGCCGACTAATGTGCGCCATGTAGCGCACGTCACGTTTGATAGGTTCAATGGGTTCTTGGGCTTGCCTGTTGAGTTTGAGCCTGAAGTGCCTAGGAGGGCTCCTAGTGCCAGGTACGTTGGATTTGGAACTTCTTGTTGATTTACATTGTGATTCGCTGGGAATTGGGAAAAAAATGGGTTTGACTTTCCTTGATGTTTACTTGTTTTCTGGGTGGGAAGTGCGGTTGAATATTGGCCTTGCTTAATGGAAATTGAACAAAGGATTTTTATATTTGGTTTATTTTGTCTGTTCCTAGATTTGTGAATTCTCTGTTTCTTGATTTACATTAATGTTGGTAGTGATTTGGACCTTGTTGTTGATCTACATTCTTACTGCGATGGGAATTAGAAAATGGGTTTGAATTTTCTTGATGTCTTACTTATTTTCTGGGTTTTGTTTCTCGACCTCTGGGGAATGCTGTTGAATATTGGCCTCTTTTGATGGAAATTTTGAAAGGACTTTATATTTGGTTAATTTATAGGTTTCTGAATGTTCTAACTCTCGATAGTTGACTTGCAGGATAGTGTGTCGCATTTTGTTTGTTGTTTTCTCCTTGACTTCTGGGAATTGCTGCTGGTCTTTTATATGGAAATTTGTAATCGATTTTACTTTTGTGCGAGTTATTGAAGCACCATTTGGTGAATTTGTAATTTGTTAATTTTTTATTTTTGGATTATACTTCCAAGTAGTAATGGCAATGCAATTCTGTTCTAATTTGACCTTTTCTGCCTTAAACATAATGCCACTGAATTTTGTGTTGATTTACTTTGTGACTTATTTGTTTGTGTCTTGCATTATGCAATCAATGTTTCATAAATTTTGTTTGTGATTTATTTTATGACTTAGATCATATGCATAATGCATCCAAGGATTAATGTCTGTGCCTTGCTTCTGCTTCTTGTCTTTGCAATTGAAAGTTACACAAGTTCATAGGCAATTTTTTTTACTGGTAAGTGTTATTTTTTGGTGAACTTGAACTGAAGAGTTGTTTCATTTTAATTTCCAAGCGGTAACAACCTTCCAATTTTATCCTACTTGTCTATTAGATACATGTGAAACATTGATTGTCATAAAAGCCAGAGGGTCAACAACTCATTGGAGGCTACACTTCTAAGTTGTGCGCTAGGGGTTCTGTTAACCTTCTCAGTGTTCTTGCTTTCATTTTGGTTCGTTTTTATGCTCATAAATTTTCTCTCCTTGCTGAACAATACAGTTTCATGGAGAATAGTGAGAGCGGTCAGCAACAATGGTCATGGGATCAAGCAATTATTACACATATAATTGAATGGCACACTTGGTGTCAACCAAAAAGCAAAAAGAAAAAAATGCGCTTCAAAGATTTTCCTCATTTCTTAAGCGGCTATGAGTTGCCATTACTTGGAAACCTTGTTGGGTGCAAATAGAGAAAGTGAGCTTTAGGGTTTCTTTTGTCAAAATTCACACATTCTCTGATAAGTGTCAACCTGACTTGATCTCTCCAACTATAGCTCTCTAAAATGATGTAATCGAAACCATGTGCCAACCTTCTTGTATACATTAAAAGTCATGCTAGAATTATCTCTTATTGTCTACTCCATGCTCGATATCAGCATATCACTGCTTAGTGGTCCTTAGTAACCATTAGTGATTAACCCTAGTGATTGGCTACAATCTGTTTGCTGTGCCTTGTTACCTTCCCTGTATTTTGATCCATGTATTTCTGCTCCTATTGAATTCAAATACCGTAAAAGTGGGTTAGTGAAAAATGCAGCATAGAGTTGGGTAAAATTTAGAAACTTGTTCATGCAATCATGTGAAACGTTCAGTTCTTTTGATTTTAATGCAGTATTCAAAGATACATTACAACTTCCTTGACCGCTTGCAGTCCTTTGTATATCAGCCTTTTGATGTACATTTTCCATTTGTAGTACCACTGTTTTTGGAGTTTCCACAGAATCCATGCAGCTATCATATGACTCCAGAGGGAACAGTGTGCCAACAATACTCCTGCTAATGCAAAGACGTTTGTATGCCCAAGGAGGCCTACAGGTACATGATGAACCAAATCCCTCTTATTTTAAATTGCATACTGATAATTGCAAGATATGGTTGGTACAATGTCTTTCATGTACACTTGTTGAAGAATTCCTGAATTATTGAATTTACATGGCAGGCAGAAGGTATTTTCAGAATAAATGGGGAAAACAGCCAGGAGGAGTATGTCAGGGACCAATTGAATAGGGGAATCGTTCCACAAGGCATTGATGTACATTGTTTAGCGGGTCTTATCAAGGTTTAGCTTTGCAATATGATTCACTTTATTTCTTGTTGTTTGTCACGTGCTCATTTAGCAATTATGAAGCTGAATATTTATTATGACTCATCAACTTTCCTTTCCGTTCTTCTCTAGAATTGGACTTGTGCAAGTGTCTTATATCCAACTTGGGAAACATGGCAACCTATATAGCTACAAGGTTGGGAAATCTGGAAAATTATGGCAGAGTGATTTTTGTTAAGGATAGGTTTTCTGTTTTAGAAATGTCCATGATTATTTCTAATGATCTATGGTCGTTGTTATTAAGTATGGGGTCCATTTTTTAGGAGATTTATGTAATTGGTCATCAGTAGTGCTTGGGTTTCAAGTGTTGCAGTGTCAATACACAAGGCTCCCATTCCAGCAACAGCAAGGTCTGGCAATAACTTGGTTCTGTCATATCTCTAGTTGGCCCGTAGTTTTCCCTTAGTTTGTGTTGGTTGTCTTGTTCTTTTTCTTTTTTTACCTTTGGCCTTCCGTCGTCATTAGATAGGTTTTAGTGACCACTTTCCGAATGGCATGGTTGTAATACATTATGATATGGACCTATAAAGGTATGTGATAGTTTGTCCCATAGTTGAGACCCAAGCCTCTTAGGTCGCATTCCCCCACAAAGAGAGGTAACTGAAAATTATGTGTTAATGTTTTGGAGTTTAATGAAAGTGCCAAGAGTTAAATCTTTTATTTTCTCTTCTTACAATTGGTTGGATATAACATTTCCATGTTAGAGGTATGTTCATTACATACTTTATATTGGTCATTTACATGCTATATGGGTTTGCGAAATCTTTCAAAGCACATTTGGGTGTGTAAGTTGTTTTCTCAACAATATTAAACATTGCTACCTCTAAGAGATGCGCAACAGGAGTCTTTCTGGGAGGATCTAGAAGTGTCAGTGTAGTATCTGTAAAATGCAATTGAAGTGTCGGAAGACTCAAAACCATGAAACTAGATCTCTGAATTAGGTCCCGTTACAAGTGCCAGACATAGTTCCAGGATTTTTTTCCGGAAAGTGCGGTACTTGACATGGACTAGGCTCCTCCATATAGGTGTCTGACTGTCTGTGCTACTTAGATATTGGGCAAGGCCTTTTCAGGAAAGGTAAGGTGGATTAAGGTTCTATTACCTCCAATCTTACTCGAAAGGTAAGGTGGATTAAGGTTCTATTACCTCCAATCGTACTCGACATTCATATGTATATCTAGTATCTGTTTAATAAATGGCATTGTTAGATTAATGTTGGATAGTTAACTTGTATGTAATGTAACTAATGTTATCTATGCTATAGCATCTTCATTGGTCTTTTCTGGTGCCATGTGTATTTTCTGTTTTGTTGCATTTATGAGCCTATGCTTCACATATAGAATCTCACATGTTTCTTAGATTTAGATCCCTTATGTGATGGGTCTTTAATTAGCACCATTTGGATGTTCAATATAAGACATGAAGCCCCAACAAGAGCCACAGACTTCCAAACTCGCACACAACGCCCTGAAGTGATAGTGACCTACTTGGTATTAGGAATTAGGATTCTTTTATGGTGCTGAAGACAAGAACAATTCTTCAAGTTTAATTTTTGGAAGAGATGTTGCAAAATAAATGTCCACCATTCCATGTGCATAACACAAGTTCTTTATTAAAATAAAGTATATGTATGCATGACCCGAAGAATTGCCTTATGCTTACTTTGGGAAATTACTTGATTTCTTGACCAGTTAGAATTAACTTTGGTTACTGTAATCTGTAGGCTTGGTTTAGAGAACTCCCAACTGGAGTATTGGATTCTCTGTCACCTGAGCAAATAATGCAGTGCCAGTCTGAGGAAGATTGTACTGCACTTGTGAGGCTCCTACCTCCAACAGAAGCTGCTCTACTGGATTGGGCGATCAACCTGATGGGTGATGTTGTTCAACAGGAACATTTAAACAAGATGAATGCACACAACATTGCAATGGTTTTTGCACCAAACATGACGCAGGTTAGATTGGGTATTGTTTTCTGGTACTAAACCATTAACAATAATTTGACCTGTCTGATTGATCAAGGTGTTATGAATGATTTTCATCAAGCTGAAATTTTTTTAAGCACTAATTAACAAAGCAATCAGATTCGGCCGAATGACGTTAAGTTCTACCATTTCTAGTCTGGATGGTGATGTTTTTTTTTTTGGGACTGTGATCCAACTACTTGACTTCAGTTGCCTCTGCAAATCTTGTAGGAAGGAAACCAAGGTTCTCCTTAAAGTTGCAATTCCACCAACTTTTATATGGCAAAAGTACCGGAAAGGAGAAAGAACTAACTGTTAATGTGATGGAAAACCTAAAGATTGAGAAGATTCCATTCTTAGATTGTTAACCAGTACTATGAGGGGTCGCCATTGATTCAAATGCTTAACTCGAAAATAAATAAATAAATAAGAGGTGATCAGGGATGGGTGGGCTTTGTATGGACTTGATGAAAATCTATTATAGGGGTACTTGATCCCTCATCTACCCTACTGTATGTAATAGTAGTCTTGTGTGTTCTTTTTGTACTTTCAGATGGCAGATCCATTGACTGCGTTAATGCATGCAGTCCAAGTGATGAACTTCCTCAAGAGACTTATTGTGAAGATTCTACGTGAAAGAGAGGATTCTGTGATAGAACCGGCTCCTAGTTCTCTCCTGGAGCCTTCTGATAAGAATGGTCGCGACAGCCCTTCACAGCCTCCTCGTCTGGAAGTCGCTGCCCACGAAAATGACGAGATCGACCCTCACTTCATTTCTAAAGAACCCATTACTGAAAGCGCTTCAGACTCTAATGAGCTTGATAACATTGCAACTGATGGAGGAGAGCCATGCAGTAGCGATTCAACATCTATTGAAGGATCCTATGAAGGAAGTTATAATAGTCCTGATGAGTACAACACTGACATAGATGCGGAAGTGGTTAATAATTGTTTAAAATCTGGGGTACAAGAAGAGAAGGGCCTTGGAGAAAAAATTGGCCAATCTAGTGTTTCGAATCTGACAAAGAAGTGTCCTGGAATTGAGCAACAACCAGCGGTACTTCAGGTGGTGATGGGACATGTGGAGAAGAGCAAGGAGATGAGCAATTTGAGCCGTATAAATTCAAGAACAGAGAGGATTGAAGCTTGGCGGTGAGAAATGGTCGACAGTGGTCCACGACTAGGAGATGGTGACGACAATGTGGATTTGGAATTTGGGGGGATTGTGAATTGTGAGTTGTTTGTTCTTTCAATGTTGCTGGTTGGTTTTCTTATCCTATTGCGGGATCAGGTATGAGTGGTATTGTTCACTAACAATTTGCTTTTGGAAACTACAACTATGCAGAGGATTTCATGTGGTCTCAATTTGTGCATGTATGAAATGTCATCTCCCTTTTTTTTTGTAGTTGAGTTGGGTGCCCTGGGAAGGTTCTGTTCTAGTAATGTTTTTCTTTCTGCTTTATGTTTACCTTTTCTGGAAAAAAGCAAGTTTGATTAACTGCTTTTGTGAAACTTTCCCGATAGGAACTCGCTTCTCTGGAAATACCAAAATCACGACTTGAATTTTTGGATAATCTTTTGGACGAAGATACAGACACTATGCTATGTAAGAGTATTTTCGTACTTTTCATTGTTTTCGTTTCTAGAACTTGGAAAACAAGTACTGCGAACGAAAACTAAAAAATCAATAAGAATACTATTCACATGGAAAAACCATCTTAGAATAGGGACATTCCAATGCATAAGGACCATGTTACAGATATTATTATTTTTTGTATGATGCATTACTGCCATAGACACCTCTTGAGGACCAGACTAATCCACCACAAATGTTGGGTGGAGCCATGTGGTCATGATACTTCAATTTGCTACCAGAGCAGTCTTCATCACTTTATTACTTTATAATCAGCTAAGATGGGGACCAAAAATGACAGGCAGTCATTTTTCCACTAGAGATTCGGCAATTGAGAAGGATCAGATAGGAATATTATGTTGTTTTAGGAACTGACAAATACAGAAACTGATAGCAAATATTGGTATTTGCCAAATTGATTGGCCCAGAAAAACTCCCCCTTTTGTGTTTTTTCTTTTGATGCGTCCGGATTTCATCCCTATTAATTACGTTTTCGGGTACGTGTGGTCTTTCATTATACGTTCCAAAAGTTTATTCAAAGTGGAGAATTGTGATTATTTGATATGATAAGCTAAGATGTGTTGGTGTTTCTGTGTTGATTGGTTTAGTAAATTAGAGAAATGTTGTGGAGGGGAAGGACGTTGTAGATATGGCAAGATGGGTTGGTTATGGGTTTATATCCTCTTGGCAATCACATCTGTGGTTTCTGTAAAGCATCATATTGCCCAATGTGACTAGAAACTCAAGGAAAAGGGATTCAATTATGAGCCTTGGAAGGATATTCAGCCTATAATAATCCCCTTGCTATCACAAACTACAATGTTGTCGTCATGTCTTCTTGACGTAACCCTTGATTAAGTGTTATTTGAGTTCAACTTGCTAATCCAAACAAGCCAAGCTTTAACGATTTCTTTGAACTCACTAATTGGCCAATGAAATTGGCAAGTAACGCAACGCTTTCATGAGTTGCTTATTAAAACTTGATTGGGATGAACTTGATATGACTTTCAAACTCATAAAATTTTGAAAGAAGAGTAATGTTAGGTACACATTTATGTGCACAGAACCAAACATTATGTATTTAAAAATATTTGATACACGTGGACTCATCATCATATCATTTGACCTATGTGCATCGAACCGTTGGTTCCAAATGCATTTGTATCAATATCTCTGCACATAAGTGCGAGCTGACAAACAAAAATCTATATATGCATAAAATCCACTCCTATATGCATTTATAACCACCAAACGGATACCAGGCTCTATATTAACCACCCATCCTTATTTCACTCCCAACTTAGAGGTACCCCCAAAACAGCTTCCCTACTAGCAGTCTCAGTGCATCTCTCTCTCTCTCTCTCTCTCTCTCTCTCTCTCTCTCTCTCTCTCTCTCTCTCTCAAATGGCTGCCTGTGGAAGCCTCCAACACATCTTCAAGAAACCCCCACCAGAAAACCCAACTCTGCTGGAGTCCCTCTCTTGGAACCAGATCAAACCCACAAAACCCAATGAACAAGATTCATCATCCTTCACAGAAATCTTCGGGGAATTGCATTTCAAAGAGAACCCAGAACCATACCCACCCTCCCCTTCCCCTCCCACTCTTCCTCCCTCAACCACCAAAAATGACCAAATCACCCCAACCCACACCAACAACAAAAACCCATCACCAGATTACCTCTCAACTATTTTCTCATCCATGAATTCAGAGTCCCTGCAGCTGTGTACGGAGGGTCTCGGGTTCGAAAGCTCCGCCGACGTGGAGGAACTGAGATCCGACGCGAAAATCAATGGTTGGGACGGGAAGGGAGAGGTGGTAGGGATTGGGAAGGAGAGTTTTTTGCATGGTGAGAGTGGTGGGAAGGGGGAGTTGATGAGGAGGGTGAGGAAAAGTGGGGGGGAGTTTCCTCCGCCGATTTCTTCCATTGGGGAGAGTGGGAAGCCTTGGGTGTGGTTCAAGTCTTACAGGCAGAATGGTAGGTTTGTTTTGAAGGAGATAAGGGTGCCGAATCAGGAGTTTCTGCACGCTAGCAGAGAGGATGGACGGTTGAAGTTGCAGTTTTTTCAGCCGGATGGAGAAGAAGATAATGATTATGATTATGATTATGATTATGATGATGATTATGATGATGAGAGAGATGGGATTGTTGGAGAAGAAGAAGGAGAAGAAGAAGAAATGGAGGAAATGATGGGGAGATGAAGATTAATTGGACAGGTATACTAATGATGCATGGATATTGAGATGCTAAAGTAGTAAATGTATTCGGGTCGTTCCTGCTTTCATGTTTCTTTTAATTTGCAAATGAGAACAGGGGAAATGTGGGGTGAATCTGAATTTGGTTTCTTTTTTTCTTTCTTTTTCTTTTTTTTTTTTAGAAATTTTATTAGTCTTGCTTGTTTTCGCAGTTTCCACCTCTTGAGTAACCGTTAATTGCCGAAATCAACGGTCCGGATACGCACAACACAGCAGTTCTGCACATCACCTTCCCTCAATTAATGGATTGGTACTTGCAAGTGCGATTTGTGGTTCCCTCTCTCCCCAAAAACAATACTGTAACTTGCTTCTTGGAATATTGCTTATTTTCTCTTCTTTTGCTTGGTAAGAGCAAGCCCAGTCCACCTTTGAGTTGAATCTCGTGCCTAAGTCAAAATTTGGCACTAAGAATGCAAAATCATCTCCACCCTTGTGCCAAATTCAATGTCAAGTTTCGGCAATGCCATTCTTGGTAACAAATTTGGCAATTGCGAGACTTATTGCATTATCCAAGCCATTTGATTTGCATCGTGAAACGAGATAGGTTTACACCGATAGTCTGGTTTAGAGATTGAGGCAAAATTACACCAAACCAGTGCAATATAACATTGTTTTATTTGTTTTTTTTTTTTTTTTTTTTACTGTTGATGCTGTAACAAGTTAACGGCTTTGGCAATTCTATTTTGGCTCTAAAAAAAAACGACAAGAGGGTACTTGGTTCGAGGACAAAACTCAAATCCACTTCCTCACAAGTCTTGATGCGCATGTGAGAGCGTGAGCATAGACGGGAGTCTTTCTGCTCTCCCTATAACATGTGCTACCCTTTTTTTCTTTTTCTCTCCAAGCCAGTTAAGTGCCTGTGGCATAAAGAAAGTCCTGAAGTTCAGCCAATATTCTTGGCAATTTCAGTTCTTTTTCCCAAAAAGTCAAAAGAATCCATAAACGAATGGAGAGGAAAAGGTTCAATTAAGTAAAAAGCTGTGGCCGAAACACGAAGGAAGAAAGGTTAAAAGGTGACTTTAGTCTTTGTAAATTTAGACCTTTCCCTGGCCAGTTGGGAACTGACGAGGGTACGTTGTCACATTGAGGTAGCTGGGGATTCCAGCTAAGTTGGAGGAGATCCCGGGAAAAAGATGTGCCAATTACTCCAATTTACAAACCACAGTTTAAGGTGATTGCAACTCTGACATCTTGTTTATGTAAAGTGATTGCGTATACCTTTTTCCTTCACATAAACTCGCAGCACAACAAAGTTCTATTCTACCATCTCACCGTCCATTTCGGTAATTAATGGTCCGAATTTATTTTTTTTAAAAACTCTTCCAAAAAAGAGTTTAACTCTTCCCTGAGAGTTTTGTAAAATCCGAATCGTCTAAAACACTTTTGAACAGTGAGAGAAAAGCGGTGAGAGGAGCGGTAAAAAGTGAGCGGTTGGCGTAGACTTTTTGAGCTTCATATTTGACATACTACAAGTAAAAAGTCACTATGTAAGTATGTATCATTTTTTTATTTTTTATTTTTTGACAAAAGTGAGAGGTACTGCATTGATAAAGCCCAACGGCACTTACATAATGAAATTCATTTCAGATAACTTGGACAAAGCCAAATTAATCATCAAACTGATTACATAATGAGAAAGAACGAGGCGATTGATGTCTTTTATCCCCAGCCTAAGCATCGTCTGACGCACCTTCTGCTGAGCGGAAATCGAAAGATTATATTTTCTATAGCAGTCTCAAAAAAAGATACATTGCTAGCCAAGAAAAAAAGACAACAAAAACCCAGACGATCACATGAACTTCGACCAGAAATGAATACACTAATGAATTTGTAGCAAATCACCAATAATGCATACTAATCTTCTCGAGGGCGAATAGTAAACAAATTGCCCAATGGCGAACTTTATTACTCTCACAATGAGAGACAAAACTCCTCCAGATCTTACTCTAAATCCAACCGCCTAAAAACCGCCGAACGGATCGCAACCCTCAATGCCTCCACCGGTGCTGCCATAAGGGCTCTGGCGACAGATTGCATGCTGACAAACGACACAGGTGACGGTGGAGCCCGCCGAACAGAGAGGGTCAGATCTGAGAAAACGGGAGAGCGGATGGAGGAGGAGGAGCCCGGGGGAGGAGGGAGAGGAACGCCTTCCCTCAGTCAGAAAAATTAGGCGGCTGTAACTTCTCAAAATTGCCTTAGAGCTCTCAAAACCCTAGGCGGCTGTTCTTCAAAGTATGTATCATCAAGCGATTCCTTTCTCACGTGATGCGTTAAGACTTGTGTGAATATGGTGGGTCCTAATATACACACACGTAAAGGTGTAAAAAAGAAGTCCCATGCACCAAATTCTCGCGGATATTATGGTAAGACATAAACTCAGGGATTTGGTCGCGTGGACATGAAAAAGCAATAAGCATTTGTCCTCCAAGGGTCGCATGTGTGCATTTCACAATAGTTAAACATTCCAAACCTTGGATCCACTAGAAGATTTATTAGGTCATTAACTTCAAAGTCCCGAACTTAATCGCGGTATGCGTGCGCGAGATGGCTCGGAAATCTGGTTATTGAAAAAAAACGGTTAGACAATGCATTTTTTCCAACTTTGTCTTTCTTTTACAAAGAGATTTGTTCCTGTGACTTGAACCTGTGACGCAATCATGGAACTTATTATGTTGGAACTTATTATAATAATTTCTGCTTGTGATGAAGAACAGAAGGAGAATCCATCATTCTCCAGGTAGTGACCTTTTTGGAGACCCACAAGTCCAGGCTCCAGCAGTACTATTCGAGCTATGATCTTTTAGAGCATAACCGAGAATAGGTCAGTTTCCACCAAGCCAAAAACTGAAAAGATATATAATAAGCACAGGGATTAAGAATGGAGTATTAACTACTGGGATCGATCTCAAATGTTCCATTTTCCCAGATACCTTGGTTCTAGTTAGGGGTGGCAAATTGGTGGGTTTAATGGGTCATTGACCCATTTAGAACCCATTAGTTATGAGCCTAAGTACCCAACCCGACCCATTTATTTAAAATCAAACCCGCCCCGCCCATTAACCCAATTACATTTTTTTTTTCCCTGAACGGCATTAACGCAATTAGTCATGTTCACTTAAATGACTATATTACCACTATACAGCTATATGACTAAAATGCCCATGTCCACTTAAATTAGTCATGTTCGGGGCATTGTTCCACCGATAGCAGTCCGGTTCTTGGGCCATCACTGTTGTCCCGTAATCGCATGATGTTGGCGGCTTCGAGCAATCCGACTAAATATAATTTCGCAAAAGACATTTAGGTCCCGTTCCGCTAAGGTTGTTATTACAGTAGTATGTTTTTACATGGAATTAAGGCAAATATTTCTCGTTTCTATATCAAATCCATTTTTAGCGAAAATATATTGTAGAATCCCAAAAGTGCATTTTTTTTTTGTTGTTGGAAGATTGTCCCTTTCGAAAAAATATATCTAAAATACAAATTTAGAAAAAATTACTGTATCAATTAAACAAGTCCTGGTCCTCGAAGATGGAAAAGTAAAGCGAAAAATCTAGTAGATACAGATTTTTTTTTTTTTACCCCATTTGGTTGCAATTGCTTGAAATTTTTCTCGAAAAAAACAACTTAGAAGAGAGAGAGAATGAATGAATTTGGTTCAGCGTTTATTTCAGAAGAGAGAGAGTGGGGCTAGCAGGGGTTAAATTGTCTGGGGTGAACAAGGTTTTTTTTGAGAGAGGGTACGGATGAGACTCGAGAGAGGGGGTGTTTACCGTGTTTTGTTTAGTCGGTTATGTTGATGATTCATTGAGTCATTTAAGTTGACTCAATTGATGTCCAATTAAGACTCATTAATAGATGGATTAGATGGATTGAGACCCTTTTTTTTTTTTTGGGTCAAGCGGAAAATCTATTGTTTGAGACCCATTTTAACCCAACTTATAAATGGGTTGGGTTGAGTCTAATTTTTAGTAAGTGGGTTTGGGTTTACTAATGGATTTGGGTTTAATTTGTCACCCCTAGTTCTAGTAAAGGTAGCAAAGCTCGTTTGAATGAAGAGGCAACCGACCAGAATGGCGATACATCATACTCCTATATGCATGCTTCTTTAATCTTTATGTTATGGAACTTAAGGATTTGCTCTCTGCTAATATCTCGGTTCGGTTTTTCACGCCAATAAATTATGGGGAAAGTATAAAAACGGTTATGGGAGGGTCTGTAAGGATTAATCCGAAATGAGTCCAACACATGCCTACTAATTGTTGACTATAATCTACTCCTAGCTGAGGCCGAAGGGCGTCCAACCAGCTGCACCAATGGCCCAAGATTGATATAAAACTTGGGTGTGCTTCAGTGATGGGGGAGAAAGAGCAACTTGAGTTCACTTGAACCAAATCGTGTTGAAAAATTTACTTACAAGTATCAGCTAGCGTTATAGGGTTTTGACACATTTGATTTGACTCTGCATATGTTATAAAACTAGTTTCAGAATCTATTAAAAAGAAACGGATTTAGGCCTAAAACCTTGCCAAATCAAACTCTAGGAAATCCTTAATTCGATAAATGACACGAAAACAGTGGTGCTACGTACACCGCTTTGTTTTACCGTAGCGCTCAATTTCATCTTCCGTCTCGGCAATCAATTGTCCGGATTTTAAAACCCAATGTAAGAGTTCTTTTAAAATTCGGACCATTTAAAATACTTTTAGACGGTGAGATTGAGAGCGGTTGGGGAGCCGGAAGAGGGGTGCATATGACACCTAACCAAGAACAAATGACACCTATCGTCCACGCGTCAAACAAAAAATGAACAACACCCCATATGAAAAAAGATACACTAAAACCGTCTGTAAGTTGTCCTCCCAACCTCTCTCTACCCTCATCATATCATATACACTATGAAAAAGTAGAGAAACAGGATAAAATAAAGCTGAACTAAATACGGTATCTTTTTTTATCTTCCGGCGAAGAGGATGGCAGCACTAGAAGAGTTAGATGCGGCAACCCCCGACGTCCCGGATGTGGCGGCTGCCACTGTGGCGGCGGAGGTGGCTTCAGCCGGCGGAGAGCTGGACCCGGAACTCGATGCTGATTTTCACGTCGATCCTGCGTGTACTACTTCTAAGCAGTTCGAGGTAAGTAATTATCTAGCTCTCAAGTCTCGCCGTTCTCTCTTTTGAATGTGTTTAGAAAACGTTTGGAATTTGAAGTTTGAAGTTTTGCCTTTTGGAACTCTTTAGGAAGCCGCAAAGAAAGGGAGAAGAGATGGGATTCAAACCCTGAAATCGGCAGTTATAATTTCCGGGGTGGTGGTGGCGGTGATCGGAGCCATATTCGCGGTGACGAAGAAGATTAAAGAAGCAGGATAACTGCTATATAGTAGTAGCAATTAGCACATGCAAGGAGTTTTTAAGCTCTTCCCCCTAATGCATTTGTATAATTTTTTGTGCTTTCTACGATAAATCTGCCACTTCTGTTCTTGCAAGATTTGTTATGTCAAAATTTAGTAGTACCGGGTAGTGAGTACGTGACCTAAACTGCAGCCTGTTTGCTAACCAGTTTGATTGTCTGCTTTATGTTGATCGGATGTTTGATCGCTACAGTGTAATGTGTTGCTTTTAGTGAAAATGGCGGATGACATTTTCTGCAAACCAAAAGTTGGCTACGGCGGTGAGGGAGAGGGAGCGGCACCGCATCGGTGGTGGTGGTTCTGTGGCAGCAGATACCCCAAGAAGAAACAGAACGTAAACCATTTAAACAAGGGAAATTCACTTTTTTTTTTTTTTTTTATAAACGCACCCCACTACTTGTTTTTTAGTGTAAAAATTTCACATGAAAGTTTCACAAGAAGGCCAAAAGGGGGTTGCATTTATCAAAAAAGTGTGAAAATTACTACCCTTCAAACAACCATGGTTTGACAATTAACCTCCGAAGGACCAAAACATTTTTGGGAAAATGACGGTCAATGACATCTTTTGATAATTAATATCTTCGAAGGATATTTTCAGTATTAACAAATATTAATAAACACGTCCAAAGCCATCACTTTTAACTGCTGAAAATTATAGCTATCGCACCAAGTAAAAGCAAGACAGAAACAGACTCGCACTTGAAGGTAAAAGGCCGCACCTGAAAGAGAAGGAATCTCCATGAGAGAGTGCGCTACCCAAGTAGTAGGAGTATTTGTTAGTATCTTCTGAAGGCTACCATAAGGAAGCCACAAGTTCATAAGCCAGCCATTTTATTCAATGGGGATATCAAAGAAGATGAATGCTAGTGTCGTTCAAAGACAAAGAAGATGAACATCAGTCATGCACTTCTTCCGTCTTCTTGTCCTTGGATCCGAGGTACCACCATCCCAAAGCACCGAAGCCGGTAACCACTCCTGCTACAACTGCAAAGTTTCTGAACTCGTCAGTTGATACTCCGGATGTCGTCGAGGCCGCCGGAGCGCTTGGCTTCACATCAGATGCAGTACCCTCCGAGCTAGTTGGAGGTTTTCCCTCTGGCTTAGCTCCCTGAATATTTCAGCACACCACAAGCCAAGCCTCACGTTTTAAATACCAAAACAAAGCAGCGAATGAGAGTAGGATTCTTGTTTCCAAGTAGACCTATTTACGATATGACCAAATTTTACGAAAGTAAAAGGGCGTGTGGGAATATGGCCGATTTGTATGAAAGTAAAAGGGCTTTATCGCAGGCTTCGACGATGGTAAGATGTGCAGCCATCTGACATATACAGAGGTATATACATATTTTGACAATGGATGAAATGATGACAGTAAGGCATCCTTGAAGACAGAAACTGAAATCTAAAATGGCGAGGAATCTGTGTTTTGCTTTGTAGCTTCAAACGAAAATAGGTTAATTTTGGTATTGTTCTTTCCTTTCCTCGAGCTGTAAATAAGCTGAGTGTACCTTTTCTTCTATCATCTATAAAGTTCTCCTTTCCCCCTAAAAGGGAAAATAGAAATTGCTCCAGCATCGCAAACCTAAACATCTACGAACAAATACAATACGTAGACGACTAATTCGAACACTGAAATATTGATCTGTAAGTGTTTTATAACATACAACGAATTTGCAAAATACTTGAATTGAACTCCAAAATGTGCTGAAGGTAATAAAGTATACTTGAACTGAACTCCGAACTCTGTTGGAAGTAGTAAAGTAGAAGTACACAATGGTAAAATCATTATCACCAATGGTGATCAGTCTGCCAACCCCAGCATACATCTATGTTCAAAGCTGAACAGGTTTGTACATCAACTCCATCAACGGTTAGACTAGCGTAAATTGGTAGAGTTTTGGAACAGCAACTTATATGGGGGCGGATTAAAAAAAAAAAGCAACTTAGGATTAAAAAAAAAAGAGCAAATTATATGGTGACAAATCTATCAGCAAAGCACAAAAAAAACCAATAGGTAGAGCTTTGGGACATATTTAGGTATCGCGTATTAACTTATCAGCTAATGAGCTGACAGTAGCAGAGTGAATGTTTGGACTTGGGAGTGGCACTGTTTGATGGGAATCTACTTACTTTGTCGCATGTTTCGTGTAAACATGTGAAGAGGAAAGTTGAGTGTAAAGTCATATGATTAGGCTTTGTTGGGGCTTTTTTTCCTTTTCATTTGGTAAATTTAACCATTTATCAAAGCAAACAAACCAGAAACTCTGGGCACAGCCCTACAACAGTCCAGACCAATCTGGAACAATCAAACTGAGAGAAAACCAATATACCAAGAAGCAAGAACGAGTGTGTGCCACAGAAGCTACACAGCACCAAAAATTTCTAGCGCTCACTCCTCAATCCCTAGTCAATAGCCTGTTCTCATCAGTTGGTTTCAATTTCTCCAACAGCATATGCAGGGCGTAACTTCTTTTGCAACTCTGCATATGTCACGGGCTTTATTTTTATTTTTAAATAATAATAAAGTCTAACCAATTATTTTGTGGTATTCAAATGGAAGGCATTGAGATATTATTTTTATGGTCAGACTGTTCTTTTCTCAAATTGCAATTTCTACATTAGTTGGACGAAACATTAAGTTGTTCGGATACGAGTTCCTACCCCACCCTCCATGCCGCTCTGCCACTGTGAAGGCATATTATTGTCAGGAATGGTCAACAGTACCATCAAACTGCTGGATACATTTAGGAGATTTGAAAATATGTGATTGTGTAAACGTAGAAGGGGCATACAAAGAAAGTATGTAGCATGCTCATACCTTGCGGGCAAGCTTCTCCAACTTCTCTTGCTCAATTTTCTGCAACAGCACTGATAGTTTTTAGGAGGTGTTCCCACCTTATGAACACTAGACACTTAAAAAGCAAGTAGACAAGGCAATTTGTTGTAGATGAAAGATCAGAATGCTCCTTCAAATGGCACAAGGTTAAGGACCAAACGCTCCTTAAAATTACACACTTAACTTGATGGAAACCCACGCAAAAAGGAATGTCCAATTTTATGTCAGAAGATTACATACCCGACACACCGTGTTCATTACAACTGCAAACTGTGTTTTTTTTTTACCTCCTGAAGCACCATGTTAAAGCATCCAACCCAAAACTAATAATCTCAAATTCTCCACTTCTACGATTTTGCTCTTTTCTGGGTAAAGCGTACATTGGAAAGACGAGGTAGGGATGTAACCCTTGCAAAAAAACCGCAATGGTTTCTTTTGATTTGCTGAACTGATCATGAGGGGATATATAAGAAGATTATAGCTACTATATAGACGGTTACCCAATGCCTGCAGAAATTGTTGCAGACGAATGCCGGAATAAGATCCCATGGGACTTGTATTCCAATCCCATGTCTAGCTCAACAAGAAATTTGACGTTCCAACACCTCCCAGTGGAAAAGAGGTTTCAAAAAAATCCTTCACATAATATCATGGACATAAGAACTCCACAAGAAAGACTTCTTGAGCTTTTGCAATCCAAACTATGAATTGTCAAAAATGCATGTTTCTTTCTCCCCACCAACACTGCCTACATAAAATGTGCTTCTCTTTGTAAAAGGAAACACTAATTTGGTAATGACATTGCGCACCTATTAAAATAAACCAGAGCTCAATACAAAGCGAAATCTGCATGTTTGGATAAGAACTGGCCTTTCTGGCGGATCTCACTTACCGCAGGGATTTAGGTTGCCCCATTTTGTAGGGGCAGTAGTGGGTGGGTGGTTTGGTTTGACTAAATCAGAGTACATGTTCAGAATCGATATTTATGGCAGCATAACATATAAGCTCCTTCAAGAGATTCCTCATTATAAAACACAGCGCGATCAAGACGCTTCCTGTATGAAACTCCTAGAAGGGAAAATAAGCTTCTAAATTATTCCAATCATCAACATAAACTGATAAAACAAGCCAATCTAGCCCAGAATACCAACAATTAATTGTAAGAGAGGAACAAATACGGAACTCAAAGGACAAATCCAATAATTATGCCCATGAGATAGAACTTGAAAGGGAAGCCCAAAAGCGCATATACAATAGCATCAGTGCAAGCCAAACTCAAAACAACATCATCCAGGTAAAATGAACTGCACATGTTTCAAGCAGAAATGTGGGAAAAATTATAGAATAAGAGAGTATGGGAACAGAAAGTTGTGCCGACCTTAATGTAGACATTTTCTGCAGCCTTTTCCTCCTCACTGAAAATTTTACCACTGCTTGAGAGCCTACGAGGTACATATCTTGCAGCAATCCTCATGGCCATTGCAGTTGGTTAGCTTACTTTACCTGAAACAAAGTAACTGATGACTCAATTACAAAAGATTTAGAGCCACTCCAATAAATGAAAACTATTTCCATAACAGAGAAGCAGTGAATACCAAAGAGTCACATTAACTTCCATAATTTGGGAGGACCTTCTCAATGGTTGGAAAATCATTGCCAATATCACCACCAAGTAAAGAAAACAAATACCTCCAGGAACATTATATCTATCCAACCACATACATTGCCTGCTAATTGAGAGCGTCCTTGTAGAGACCCGTATTTATTTTATCGAACGTTAACATTTTAGAAATGCATAATAATAGAAAAGGAAAACGAAATAATTGAAATCATGTAATTTGAGGCCGAACTGATAAAATTGATTGTAGAAGGATGTGATGTGCGATTTATATATCTGTGGGTATAAATAGAGGGGTGAGGGTGTAGAGGATCATTCTCCTCTCATCTCCCACACCGGTTCTTTCTCTCTCTCTCTCTCTCACGCCTCTCACTCTCTCTCTCTTGCTATCTCACCAAATTTCACTCAAAACCCACCAAAACAACCTTCAATCCTTCAACCTCTACGCGTATTGTGGTCCGCATCCCACCTGTGTGAGCTCAGTGTGGCGTTTTCCGGTTGGATCAAGGTTTTTGGAAAGCTAGGGCTCGTATCTTCTTGGGTTTTGTGCTCCGACCTCAAGGTAGGGATTCTACCTCTCAATATATGTATTAGAAGTGTTTTCTAGCCTTGAGATCGTGCCCATTGTTGTTGTTGTTGTTGTTGTGGTTGAAATCCCCAAAATCTGCAGAAATTCTGCTCGAAAGCTCCCCGTATCGATACGGCCCTTAACCCGTATCGATACAGAATCCTCTGATCTGCCACGAAGCTTACCCGTATCGATACAAATTTTCCTTGTATCGATACAGATGGCCTAAATCCATATTTCACTGTTTTGTTCCGAAACACATTGGTTTGACCCCCAATCACTTATAACTCATTGTTAATACTTCTAAGTCACTCCCAAATCATTGTTGATCATATATGTTGAGTTCTTTGTGCATTCTTGGTATTCCCTTACCCTTGTTCATTGAAATTTGACTTGATTGTCACCGATTGACTTAAATTGACATGTGAGAGAATATGAGACACGGGAAACCTTGTTGACACAACGATGAACACAAGGACCCATCGACGGGTGGGTGCCTGGCAGGGGGTATCGGGATCTCTTAATTGGCCCGGCAAGAGCTTCGGCTCATATTGGTAACACTCAGGACCTACCAATGGGTACGGTGCCTGGTAGGGGGTATCGGGATCCCTTAAATGGTCCGGCAGGAGCTTCGGCTCATGACACATGACGCGACACGGTTTGGACACATGAGAAGTGGAAATGGTTAAAGGTTGAGGGGTATTCTAAGTCCCATATCAAGTTTGTTGAATTGTCGAACCATAGCTATTGTCTATTGCTTGGGCTACCTTTTGTTCTCATCGTATCATCATTCTTGCATTTCTTTTGCATACATTGTTTGCGTAGAATTTCTACTGGGCTAGTGTAACTCAAGCCTTATTTAATTTCAGGTGCTAACTCAGGATAGTAGTGTGCATGGCTGAAGAGCTTGGACTTTGGACACATCTTTGAGAGCTAACCTTTGTAGAGTTAGTTAGGCATCTTTGTAAATTTCTTTTGAAGATGTATTAGTAACTTATTTGATAATTCTTTTGACTACAGAATATTTGTACACTCTAAACACTCTTGACATTTGATGTTTATTCTGATTTGGGGCCATTGTGCCTAAGATGTAGGAGTAACATTTTGGACTCTTGGACTTGGAGTATGATAATGGACATATGGAAGGCTTTTGGATATAGTTTGCGTTATTGTGAGGTTTTATTTATGAAAATCTCTCTTATAATTTATGTTAAAAATGGAGGACATGACAGTCCTTGCCAGTATTTTTTTTGCTTGGCATCCTTGCCTATATATTATTGGCTTCACAAATCTTCATCACGTGGCATGGTCAACCAATGAAAGCATTTGTTAAAGAGACTCAAAGTAATAGTCTGTAAAACTGAGGTCTAACAAGTAACAACTTAATATAACAAGAATCTGGTGCACTGAATCCAAACCTATTGAATTTCTTAACACTTATCCCCATAGTTTCATCCATATTTTTGAGTTTATTTTGACATCCATATTTTTGAGTTTATTTTGACGTTAGACTAAATTATTCAGTAGTCCCTCCCAAGAAACATTTTTTGTGCTATCCTTCAAGGTTTTCACTTTTGAGGGTTCAAATCTTATAGCATTCTATTTAATTGCCTTGGTATTATATTTGATCCAAGGGGATAGAGACACAATAACATTGTCATCAAGACAAGCCACAATATGCACGCAGATGGGGAAAAAAATTACTTCGGATTCAATGCCAAAGTCATAATACGGGCATTAAAATATATGTGGTTCAAGGTAATTCTCAATATTTGCTTGCGCTTCCACAAGTCACATCCTCATGTCACCATACTATGTCATGTTTACCTAATTCCGAAATGGAACTTGACTAAGACCAATTGTGATTAGTCTCTCTTGATAAGACAATGTCAGCCCCTAATCAAGCTTCAAGCATCTACCAAAATGATATCTATAAGCCGAAGTGTTTCTCTGCAGTTTGCTTCTTAGGATAAAAAGGTAAAGAATGTTCAATATAGAAGATCCTGGGCTGATAACATCCACTGACTTAGAATAAAAATGTTCCCTGAACTATTCTAACATATTCTCAAAAGCTTTCTATACAGACGAAAAAAATATGACAGTTTCACCAACTACTTGATCTGAAACTTATCCTTGATTCAACTTTTCCGGAAACTTTCCCCTCCACTTATACACACACATGCAGAATTTTAAATAAATGAAGCTGCTTATGTGTGAATCTTCGTACTACTTCAACTGATAGCCAGAATATATAAACTACAATGAAATGTTTCAACAAAGTCTCATACATTCCAGAAACAAATTCACATGTAACTCTTCAAAATCAGAGTCTGTAATACCCGCATGCAAACTGTCCATTCGATCTTTTGAACTAATGAAGACTGAAATACAAAAAACAACACATGAAAAGGGGGGAATAATGATTTCCCCGTTTCACTTCCCTTTTCTCATGGGGCAGGTTTCGTACTTCCACAATGTGAAGTTCATCAAATCCAGCTTTAAGACGGATTACAACTATCGATCTTAACCCTACTGCTCCGTTCAATGACCAAGTAAGAAAAGGAAGGGAACAAATACAGTTTGTCTCAAACCCCAATTTTCAGATGTTCAACTCTATTGTAAGACCTAATCGCTGAAGTCAAACAAACATTACCAAAAAAAACTCCCAAAAATGCTTACAAAATTGCAGATATCCTAGAGCGGGACACAGGGCAAAACGAAAGTCAAATCTGAGTAACTTAGCTCGATCCAATGACGAACAAAGTGACACTGCGATCAATGCAATACAAGGAACCCTAAATTTAAAATATATTTCCTAAAAGGAAGCGTAAAAAGAACCAGCTGAGAACAAATAGCATATACAGATAACATGAATTTAAAGTCAGCAGAAATGCTTACCGGAATCTTCGGGGTCGAATCCGGGAGGAAGAGAGTGATATGATAGAGAGAGAAACGGTTTGAGAGAGAAAATCGTAAATTGGATTACTGTGAGAGGAAAGGAATCGGAAAAACGGGCTGGTTCAGGAAGCAGATTGAACTTGTGGATTTACAGATCCAATGGTGCGTGGGTTCGACCCGCTTTGGCCCGGGTTGTGCCGCTAAATTTATTTAGGGTAATGTTCCCAAATACAACAGCTAGATGTCTTGAGGTATTTTAACCTATGATCTCGTTTGATAATAGAGATAGATGGATGGAATTCGTAAGGATATGGAATTAGGATTGAGATTCGTAAGGAGATGGGATTGGTAATGAGAAGGGATTGATAATGAGTATGTTTGTTTGGGATGAGATTAGATGATATGATTATTAATATCATGTTTGTTTGAGATGGGATTAGATGATGGGATTGGATTGTTAGAAGAAATTGGTAAAGAGAAGGGATTGGTAATGTGAAGGAGTTGGGATTGGATTATTAATACCTCTCAATACCAAGTCCCACGGGGTATTAGCAATACCCCCTAATACCCCCTCTATTAATCCGATCGGACTAATAGTCCGGACCTTTTTTTGTTACCAAACGGAGTATTAATAGTCCCATGGGATTATTACTCCAATTCCAACCCTCAAACCCGTTATCAAACAGGGCCTATAACTCTTATACCAAATTGTCACATCTTCAATTTTTAACATAAAAATAATAGTTTTTTTATAATATAGATATCAACATCTCCTTGTATAATTATCCATGTGCATCATGCAGATTCATTATCAAAAGTCAAATTTTTTTTCTTTAACTTTAATTCGCTTAAAATTACAACCAAACATTTTTTAGTAACACAAAGAAAACAATTATAAGGTTCACTACTACATTCCTCCAAGGTCAAAAAAATTAAATTTGAAATTATGTTTTCATCTACCCAAAATGAAATTCACAGGAGAGAATAGAGTAACCCTCCTATGTCATCATTCAAAGTGTAAAGACCAAATTCTAGAGTCTTTGTGGATTGGCAATTCCCGTATGACAAAACACATATTTTTTATCGAGTTGTAATTTTATTATTTTAAATATGCTAGTGAGTCTGTATAAGATTAGAGTGGAAGGAGTCATTATTATTGGTATTCAAGAGCGAGCGTTTTGGATAAAGAAAAGGAGGTCGGCTACAGCGAGACGAATGTTTGGTGAAGACTGGTCAAGCGGTTATCAATCGGCACCATTGGCTCCTTTAAATGAAAAGAAAAGACAACGTGAAAAAGAAAAAAAAAAAGAAAGAAAGATGGACTTGTTATTTCCTAGGGTTTGACTATAGCATTATAAAAAGAAAAGGGGGGGCACTGGGGCAGCTATACAAGTGTCGTGGAAGCTATATACATATATCATCTTGGAGAAAAAGAAAAAGGGGATGCGGCAGTAAGGAATAAAAGGAAGATGCAACTAATTTATTTCGATAGCTATTCCTGAAGGAGATTTACATTAAGTTTTGGAGGGCTTTTAGATTCAAGGCTATTGGCGATCAAAATCACTGGGTACGGTGTACGTGTGACTCGGCAGGTAATACTTAGAACTTTGTGAGGATTTACATCGTTTGGATAGGTATATCTGTAACTGCACAATGATTATAGTGATTTGATTCTTTCCCGTGGTTTTTACCCATTCTGGGGTTTTTCACGTATATCTCTGCGTTGTGTGATTGGTTTGCATAGTTTTTACTGGTAGTATTATTTTGTGATTCGCACTCATACTGTTAGGGTTTTCTACGGATTATTGGGGAACCCTGATTTTTCACAAAGATTGTCCGCCATTGCCTGCCATGCACTCCAAGCTATATGCCATAGTGGAAATATGAAAATGAAGGGTTGAGCACATAGTTACCCAATAAAAAAATATCTAGCCAACTCTGTGTGCTAATGGGATGATAAGTGCCAAGAAAACAATTTAATGAGAGCAAAAATATTTTGACTAAAGGGAGAACTTACTACGTTATCCTTATCCTTACTTTAGAAAACCTTGACTCTTTTCACTCGATCACATCAACACTTTCACCTGTTTATACACACGCGCACATCTTCTTCTTAAAATTTCGGCTTGCCCTTACCAATATCAATTCATGTTACTACATTTTTTTTTACTACTTAGAAATATTACGGGTTAACTCCCTAGCCAACCCCTCATCCAGATTATACTCCACACATAAGAAGGATAAAACATATACATCGAATAATACCACATTACAACATCAAAGGACTCACACTCATTCCCAAAACAACATTTCAAAACTCATGTTAACATCCATCGTATCCCCTTTATCAAGTTCTCATTTTATCACCAACCCATCATGATTCAACCCACTTGCATTCACACGTGCCTTTAATTCCAGCTCAAGTTCTCATTCCCTCAAAATTTCTTTTATTTGTTTTCCTTCATAAATCTAAGGCACAAGGACCACTTTAAACCTCCCACTATGGATCACCGCAAAGTATTAAACATGTCTTTATGCCAAACAAATTACCACACCAATTTCAATACATAAAGTCACTATAATTGGAAGTCTATAAGAAAAGAAGACAGCAAGTATTGACAATTCAAATCATCCAAGGCACTGATTCAAGTTTAAAGTTCATAGTTCCTCACATGAGTGCTCTGTTCTTTCTAAATTTCACTTCCAGATTCCTCAATGACATCCATTTAATCTCATTAATCAATTAGCCTCATCATCAAACCCACACATTATAAATTTCTTTAGTTAATTTTAATGTTTGTAATTAAGGAAAAATGGTGAAAAATGGCGTGAATGTGAATGTGGAGGTTAAATGTCAAAGGTTTGAAAAATATGGGTGTTTGCGTGTAGCAGGGAAAATTATATCCCATTTTCCCCTCTCCATCTCTCAGTTTCTCTTCTTCTCTCGACCATCTCTATCTTTCTGACTACCTCACCCAAAAACTCATCTTCAGACTCAAAACCCACAACAATCAACCTTAATTCCATCTTCTACTTGCGTATTGGGGCTCGTATCGCGTTGGATAGAGCTCGGTTTGGTGTATTTTCGCTTGGTTTGGATTTCGGAAGCTAGGGCTTACTCAATCTCTTCTGTTTCGATTTGAATACTCGAGGTAGGGAATTATACCTCTTTTTATATGTTATTTGAGTGTTTCTATATCTTTCTCGAGTTTGTTTTGGTTGTTATTGAGATTGGATTGTAATCTGAAGTTCCTGTCGAAATCGCCTGAAAGATACTCTCCCTACCAGTAGGAACTTTTCACCTACCGATAAGACAAGTGAGAAATTATTTCCTAACCAGCTCAAACGTACTCTAGTTGCTCAAAATACTCATCCACCTACCGGTAGTCACTTTTCTTCTACCGGTAGGCCAAGTGCAGAATTCTTCTCTTCTACCGATAGGAACTTTCACCTACCGGTAGATTAAGTGCAGAATTCTTCTTTTCTACCGGTAGGCACAGTGTTTAGGAACTGCTTTTCCCTACTTCTTCCAAATCACTTTTTGAAGTCTTCCATCAACTCTAATGAGTTCGTTTATGCATCCTTTCAAGTGTTTGGAGAATATTACTTGTTTCCTATTTAGAGTGGTATCTAGTGGACTAGAATGAACTCGTGAGTTCGTTTATGCATCCTTTCAAGTGTTTGGAGAATATTACTTGTTTCCTATTTAGAGTGGTATCCAGTGGACTAGAATGAACTCGTCGAGTTAAGTAATAAGAAAAGTAAGGCATTGCACATTGAAATACGAACGATAACTTGAGCATGTGAACCGACGGGTGAACACTCGGGGTCCCATCAATGGATGGGTGCCTGGCAGGGGATATCGGGGTCACATAATTGGCCCGACAAGAGCTAAAGCTCGTATTGAACACTCAAGGCCTAACCTACAAGGTGGGCGCTTGGCAGGGAATATCGGGGTCCCACAAATGGCCCGATAGGAGCTTCGGCTTAGACATTCACAAAGGATATGAGATGTTGAGACACAAACTGAATGAACATGATCTAAGAGTATGTCGAAAAGAAGGATCGGTTATAGTTGGACATTTTAATCATGATAAGTTGTGCTTATATTCGGTGTCGTTTGGTTTCTATCATTTGTTCTTCCACATTGCTCATTTGCATATAGAGTTTGCGTAGACTTTTCTACTGGATTAGTATAGTTCAAACCTTATATCATTTTCAGGTGCTAACTCGGAACAGTAGCATGCATGCTTGGAGTGCTTGAAGTGTGGACATTATTTTGAAAGCTAACCAAAGGAGTTTAATTATTTTAACAAGATTCTCCGTTTGTAGACCCCCGACCTTTAATTATGTTTTGAGTTAATTATGTGTTGTGTTTTGGGCTTAATTTGCTTGTTAAATAAAAATGGAACATAAGTTAGCACATGGTGCACACACACTCGGTAACTTTTCTTAAGCTCGATAAAACAAAAACAAAAAACTTCTACATATTTCCTTTCCTATTCATATCTACCACGTAGAGAGGGAGAGAGAAAGAGAAGCGGTGAAAAGAAGAAGGAAAAATTAGGGGAAAACCTAAGGTTTGATCTTGCTTGACTTGTATTGAAGCCCTAACTTGGTAAATCGTGTTCTTCACACTTGAATTTTTATTTCTTGACTTGTATATCATGTTTTACTTACTGAATTCATGCTCTAGATGTTTGGTTTAAGTTGAATTTGAGTTTTAGGATTAACTTTTAAAGAACTCAAGAAACTAACTCGAAATCCCTTGGATTGGATGTTTAAAACTTGTTTTGATGCATGGATTTGATGTTCTTTTCTGGAAAATGATGTGAGTTTGAAGTATTTTGGAAGGGTTTAAGAGTTGAAAGCGAAGGAAGAACAAGATGTAATTTTCTGGAAAATCTACAGAATTGAGAAACCTTGTATCTAACCTGTTTTTGGAGATTTTTGTTGAGGCAGTTCCCAAACTCCAAATATCATCGCTATGTTCGGTAGCTAGTTTAGTTTTAGTTTTAGTTTTGTTTCCAATCATTATCCTATATCTTTGTCCAATCATTACCCTATATCTTCAATTATTAATTTCGTTTATCTCTCTATCTCTCTCCAATCATTACCCTATTTCTCTCTTCACCCACTATCAAAACTAAATTAAACTAAACTATCAACCAAACAAAGCCCATGAGATTTTTATTGAGAGTTCCTTTATGAGTCTTTTGTATGTGGTAAAAACTTCAAGATGAATTCTAAGTAGTGAACTCTATAGAAATTCGTAACCTTGTAGCTAGGGATGTGCACGGGTCGGCCCAGGTTAGGTTTGGCTTGAACCCATCATCTGACCCATATCGGGTTGCCCAACTTTGGACCCATAACTAAACCGAGTTACTGTCATAACTGTCCAGAAAACTGAATATTTTGATCGGTTCGGGTCGATCGAGCCCGTAGGTTTAGACCAAATGAAATCTCAGAACAAATCAAAATTCACATCTGGGGCCTCCTCTAGGCTTCTCCATTCTTCTCGTTAGAACGATAAGTGCAAATCATGGGTAAAAAAAATTGGTTAAGAAATTAACTCTACGGGACTTTCATGACCAAATTGATAATGGGTATGGTTTTTCTGATTTTTAAATTGTCTCTATTAATGAGGAAGATGATGATGTTTCAGTGGTGGCCACTAACAACAAAGTCCAGGAAGCGACGATTGCGTCGATGGTTACCATTGATGTATGGCCGAAACTCGGCACAGTTGACCCTAGTCCAGGATTGAAATCCTCGACCAAAGCAACTGAGTATGGCAGAGGAGTGATTAAGACACCTCCTCAGGGTCCGATCGCTAGAACTTTGAGTGTGATTGCTCAGACTCATCTTGTTCAAGGGGACAAATTGGGAGGTCGAGCTAATACTTGGACAAACCGGAAGATTTTAGTAAAAAACGAAAAGCTAAGTAAACACCTTAAGAAGTTTCCAATTATGTATGAGAATGGTCAAGTCATGATTCCGACTAAAATTTCTGAAACTAGAGCTTTGAAATGAAAAAATACAATTGTGGGCTGCTTTGTTGACAAACGTTTGTCCTACTTCCAAGTTAGATCATGGGCTCAACGGGTATAGAAAATCAACACTGAGGATGTCGTCACTCTAGATAATGGATTTTTCGTGTTCAACTTTAGGGACACAACAGCTTTGGACTGAATTCTTGAGAATGGTCTATATTTCTGTGGGAGCAAACATATAGTGATTAAAAAGTGGGATCCTGGAATGCATCTTACTAAAGGCGCCTTCTCTAATGTTCCGGTATGGGTTAAACTCTACAATGTTCCCCTTGAATCATGGACCAAAGATGGTTTGAGGTATATTGCTAGTTATATTGGTAACCCCCTATACCTTGATGAGTTCACACAAGATCATAGCCGGTTGACGTTTGCTCGTGTCTGTATTGAAGTGGAAGCGGCAAAAGAGATTCCTGAGTCCTTTGTTGTAAATTTGGGTTACGATGAGCCATATGAAATTAAAGTAGAGGTTCCTTGGAAACCTCAAACTCGCCACATTTGCAAAAATTTTGGCCATACTACTAATGCTTGCATAGTCAAGCCTCAAGCTCCCCCTTCTTAAGTGTGGAAAGCCAAAGAGACAATAAGACCGAAAGTCCCGGTTGTTAAAGAGCGAATTGCCACGAAGCGAGTAGGACAAGTAGTCCCGGTTGTTCAAGAGCAAGCTGCTAAGGAGAGAGTAGATGGAGATAAAGATGAATGGGTCGAGGTGAAGAGGAAGAAAGCCAAAAGAACTCCTTTGGCCATCTCTTCGTCTTTTTGTGTTTCATCTACAGTAAACAAACTTGGCGTTCTCGAGAGATGTGAGGATTTGGGTGCCTCCGCCGTTGTGAAATTAACAAACAAAGATGATGCAAGGACTGTGCCTCCTCTGGTTGTGCTTTATCCTGTATCTTGTGTCTCTACTCCGATTGTCCAAGGTCGGGGTAGAAATCAACAAGAGCTTCCTCCAGTGGCTCTCCATCGATCAACATGTTTTCGAGAGCCTCCAAGGATCCCTTTGGAAGACGATTCATTAGACCTCGTCAGAGCTTGAACCAGGTGGTGGGTGATTCCACATCACCTACGCCCACTAGAGGTGAAAAGAAGCTTCAATTCAAGAGAAAATAAAGATGTTGAAAGCTTCAAGATACAAAATGAGTTAAGGTTTACATGTCATCTGTGTTGCTTTCTTGAAGTATGCTTTGAGTGTTATTGGATATCTGCTATGTTTTATTTAGGTTTTAGATTTTCTCCTTTTTCTTTCTTTTCTTTTCCTCCTGGGGTATGCCCCTTGTAAGTTGTATATTCAATTAGTCTTTTTCCTATTTCAAGCTAAGTTACCAAAAAAAAAAAAATCACATCTGGGCATCTCCTGACCTCGCTAGTACACAATGGGCAAACATGCCAAACACATAACCAAAAATCAAAAAACCCAGAAAAAAATTGACAACGAGAGAGAGAGAAAGGGCTTCGTCAATCTTTGAGAGAACAGAGATGGAGGCGTCGCCCTGGTTATGGTCATCTGGATCCATTTTCACATTTGCAGAGGAAACGCCATAACAGAGAAGAAAGAGTGATGGGAGAGAAAGTAAGTGTATGCGCGTGACTGTTTTCAAAATCGCAGAGGAGAGAGGAGGGGAAATTTAGAGAGGAAAGAAAAATGGTCCAGATCCACTTTTTACGCTGAAAAGTTTGATACCGAAAAGTCATGTGCTTATTATCTTGTGTATCTGGCGTTATTTTCATTTAAGGTGTATCACCCGCTAGGATTATGCCATGTGTATCATCCCTTTAATCGAACGGTTCGGGTTCAACGAGTAAAGATTGTCTACATCCAAAGGCCGAACCAAAAATCGATTATTTTGCATCTATCAAACCGATGGCCGACCGTATCCTTGATCCAAACTGTTCGTATGCCTTCGGTTTGGGTCGGGTCCTCGGGTTTTTTGCTCAGCCCCACTTGCAGCACACAATTTCGGAATGTGTTGACTGCACTGACACACGTTGGGAAAATGGTTATAATTTTTAGCTTGAGCGACGAAATAGCGAATCGTTTTTTGATTTTGGAACTAGACTCATAGACCACAAAAAATGCATAAAGATTGTGCCTTAGTTGTTTATATAGAATGTCAGTTTTTGACTTGAAATTAGAGTTGCAGATTATGTTCTCTTAAAGCTAGCTATGTAACTTCATAATGTTACTCTGGGATCTTATGTTCATTAAAAATAGACTTGTTTGACATCTTCTAATCATATTTTGTTGCCTAATTGTCTTAGGAGATTCAGGTGACACATGGATACGAGGTGAGTGATTAATACCCAAAACACATGATTCGTTACAAGCTTTTCGCTTCAATGATGTTTTATACTTTGATATGAACTCCATAGAATATCAATGAAAGGTGGACATATTTTATATCTATTAATGACATCCTCCCATGTCCCAACTTGCTAGGGGAGATGTGTTAAAAGGCTAGCAAGACATGGCTATTATATCGAATAATGAAAGACGTCTTAACTTATCCACTACTGGGGACACCTGGTAGACATGAAATGAATAAAGGATGTGCATTACTATGCTATGTTGCTATCAAATGTGATTCATTTTCAAATGGTTTTATCATTATCCATGGAAAGCATGTGAATTACGTATTAATCATTTATACGAGTTTTGGCTTATGTAATTTTCCTACCCTTCAGGCAACGGGAAGTAGAGAGGTGACATGCAGCCCTTCTTTTGGACGTGTTATGTAAATGTGGACTTGTGGATAGGGAATTGCTCTTTGTGAACACTTTTGACATGTAAATATGCACAGTTTTGGGTGGTTTGCCATGTAGAGATCCTTGTAAAGATTTCTAGTTTTGGCGTATGTAATAAAATGGAATTTGCTTTCGCTTGTCGTTAATTGAGTCCCTTTAGTCATTTGCTAATGAAATGTTTAACTTTGAAATGGCCTTAGTGGTTAGATCACTAACGCTTTGTTATGGCTAATTCCTCCAGGGATGGGATAGGGTCGTGGCACTATTTTCAATATGTCACATGTTTTGATTTCATTTCCGGGTATTAAGGACCTCGTGCATCCTATGTTCATTCCGGCATCACACCTTTCGGGGCATCTGTGGCTTTCTTATGCATTTTCGGGCATTAGGGACCCCGTGCGTCCCGTTTTCGGCATCTCACCTTATGGTGGATCTGTGGCTTTCATTATCGTTAAACTGTTCAATTATCCACCATTTCTCTAATCCCCCACATATAGCAAAATATATCTCACACACCAATACTTAGATTCACTTACACGTAAATAATCTCATCTGCATCATTTCAATAAAGAAAACACAAAACCCCACATCTTTCACATAGCAAATTAACCCTTTGTTCTCATCAGTCAAATAACATTAACATCAAGGCATTTCTCGCATACTAACACATCAACAATACATTTACAAACCCAACACCATGACTACAAATCCATTCAACTTGTAACCAAGATGACCGGGGAGAAATGGAAAGGCATTATT
Organism: Rhododendron molle; assembly: GCA_025413875.1. Lineage (NCBI taxonomy): Eukaryota > Viridiplantae > Streptophyta > Magnoliopsida > Ericales > Ericaceae > Rhododendron > Rhododendron molle. The sequence continues at coordinate 16,089,106 of CM046400.1, forward strand.
TCAAATGGTGAGATGTTTTTGAGATGTTGAAAATGTGTTAAAAACGATCAAGGTTGAAGTTTCAACTTTAACCACCGTTAATACTTTACGTCAATGATGCTCCTATGAATTCGTTCCCATAAAAGAAAGTCAAAACAACCAAAGTTTAAGAGAATCATCCATTCCACTATTCATAGTCTGATTTCATCATTAACTTCATCGTCAATCTAGTGATTGTACGACGAGTATCAACAAATCAATCATGAGCTCAGTATCATACAAATATCTATAAACGGACTCACATTCCAATTCCTAGCAACCGTCATTCGTTATACTATGTGTGTTCATAATTCATCTCTAAACTTACCCTCAAATCAACGTAACTATCCACCAAGTGTCTAAGATGCACTACGAGAACTCAACCACAGGAAAAAAAAGAGGTGCCAACATAATTTTGAATTTTGAACTCTTAACCGCTCGTCATCGCATTCCTCCATAACAGTCGTTATTTCATAACTAGCGTTCATACGTACTGTCTATAACCTTCATTTCAACGATAATTAATTCCTTGTAAGACCCAAGATGGCACATTACGTATCTAACGTCTAACTATGTCGACAAACTCATAAATATGTGTAATGGAACCCAACGGAATGACCCCAAGCCTCGAAACATGAAAACAACAAAATTTAAGAAAAACAGTCTTGCGTTCCAGAACTAGAAAAAAAGGGGATCCGGAACTGACTGGGTTGCGGAACTGGCAAAAATAAGTGTTCCAGAACTCAACCCAATAAACTTAAAACTTCGCCATTGGACAAAAGGTTCCAAAACTGGGCAAAAAGGGGGTTTCGGAACCAATCTGAAAATTTTTTTCACGAACAAGACAGACATGGCTGATTTCGTTCAAACTCAATAACAACATTTTAAACACGATTTTGACACCCAATCAACTCATAAACACATAAAGGAGGTGAGAAATCCCTACTTCATGGATTTTGAACAAAACCCAAGGTTTCTAAGCTAGCCTTAGACTTCCAAACCAAGAGATCCACCGAGAAACTCCACCTTCGAGCTCCCCCACGCGATCTATGAGTTTAGACCACTTGAATATGACAAATAAGAGATGGATCCTCGAGTATTTGACATGTATTTGCAAGATTTTGGGTGAGAAAGAGATATGAGCTGAGAGAGATGAGAGATCGGGAGAGAAACATGAGGTGAAAAAAATAAAATCTTATCCTGCCATCCTTTTATATGTATAGATATAGATATAGATATCACATATTGCACTTACCTCCCTCTACTTACAATTGCATCACACCAACTTCCAAACTTTCAAGTTTATCTCATTGGACCTCCTATCACATATTCGCATTATATTTTGCCTTTTGTCACAACTCAAGCATCAATAAAACATTAAAATTATTAGATTAAATACAAGTCTCTACAAATACTACCGGTCCGAAAATACAGAAAATAACAAACAAAACAAAAACAACAAACAAACAAAACAAAAAATAAAAGCTGCCTAGAACGAAGACGCTAGAGTCGAACCCATTGATCACACTCGTGAAGAGAGGTTGGAGTGGCCAAATATGGAGTGGCTAGGTATAGACACAGGACAAACTCTCCGGGATAGACCCACCTCACCAACTTGAGGTCATTTCCGCCACAGACTGAAGGCTGAAGCTGCCGCAGACGCCACACACCATCACCATTGAACTGGTTCCAAGAAACTAGATCTAAAACTCTAGATTTGACTCTTGAGTTTAAAAATGATGGAGAGAGTGAGATATCTCAGCTCCCTCAAGAGAGAGTCTCACCATCTCACAACCATGGAGGTAGGAGAGCAAAATAGAGGAAATAAAAGAAGATAAAGAATCTGGGTCGCGGGGAGGGGGGGGGGAAGGAAGAGACAAAAGGGGAAAGAAATAAGTGGGGAAGGAACCCGCAGGGGTGAGGGGAGGGAGCCCTCACCCAAACTCTATCACTCTTACTTTCTTTCTATGTGCTTTGTCGTCTCCAATATAAAGGAATAACACCCCAAGCGTAGAGTTTAATACATCAAGATAAACATAATAATCAGGAAGATCGGGTATTGTACCCAATGGAATATTTGTTACGGCTTGGATGGATTTGTAGATGTAAGCAAGATTTTCTCCCTTTAGACAGCCAACTTTGTTTTACTTTAAACGGTGGAAAAGAAATGGCTAAATTGAATAAAGACTTAACTAATACAAAACGGAAGGCTAGGTCTAGGGAATCTTGACACCCACAACTCATGTCAAATCACTTTTCTCATCTTATTACTCGGTTTGAGATACACAACTAAGGTTCTTAACCCAGAAAAAATGTGGCTCGAATACCGAGCGAGTTCTAGAATTTATTTGGCAAACGCCTCGAGCGACAAAGCTCTTGCATCATGTGTGGTAAGTAGTACACTCTTGCTTACACATGATCAAGAAAGTTAACACACATAATCAAGAAAGTTAACACCTTAGCAATTTGACAAACGAACCCGAACTAACTCGATTTCCGAACTAAAGATTGAAATTTTATGATGAGAAAAACAATATTAATCCAAGCCATGAAATGCTAATCACCCCATGACTAAGCCTTATAAACTACTCACACATATCTAGAGAGATAAAAGCAATGAAAAATCTAGCTAACATATTAATCAATGAAACTTGAAATAAACTTAAGATTACTATAGATCGAGAGCGTATCTACAATTTTAATGAAGATGAAAATAACAAATTAAGATTAACTAAAGTAGAAAATGTTGGGTTTTTAGCTAGAAAAATGAAGTACAAGTAAGAACAAAATGCTAGAGTAAGCAAATTCTATTCTAGATCTAAAAAGGTGTACTACCCTAGCTCTCTTGTTCATGTAATGATGACATAATACGGTATTTATAATTACGCCCACAATTGCTCACAAAGTTGCCCTAAAATTTAGCTACGAAGTCCCCTCGGTACCGATACCTCCTCTGATATGGTATCGGTACTGAGATCACTAAGCTGCTTCCTTTAACCCACTCGGTACCGATACCTCCCCCACTATGGTATTGGTATTAAGGCCATTAAGGCAGATTTTGGCTAAACTTTGCGGGCTCGCTCCGGACACTCCCAAACTCGAGTTTAGGTGTTCTTTGGACTGTTAGAAAGCTTGTTGAGTCTACTTTCTAACCCAAGTAGTTTGGATCCAAGATGATTTGTACATCAAAGGATATGACAATTCTTCCCTCAATGGTTGGAAAATGAATAGCTTTGATAAAAATCCTCACATCTCCTTCAATTTCCTTGACCCTGGGACGTCCCGAACAACCTCCAAACCATCTTTTCATGACTTTTTGGGTACCAAAACGAGGTGACACGTGGCCTTGGGTACTTGGTTGCACCCGGAGCATTCCTTGGCGTTCAAACGCGCCTTATACACACGAATTACTTGAAAACACTAAAAACACACCTTGCGTACATTATCTAATAAAACACTAACTTTATAAACGTAAATGCTATAAAACTAAGGACTTAAGCACCAAGAATATACATTATTGGGTGCTTATCACTATACCACGCTCTCAAATAAAATATTTTTTTACATCATATGTCAAAATCGACACAAAAAAAGAGATGCCAAATAATCCCTAAGCAATTGACCTCTTGGTTGGAATTGGCTCAAATTTTTGCTCTCACAAGCCTTTAGCTTGTGTGGTCATTCTCATGAAAGGAAATCAACGGTAACCACTGTATTTTAAGTTAACAAAATAAATAGTACAATAATTTGTTACTATGTAGATATTTTCTTCATATTCATAATTCATGAGTGACATGTTCTACAAAAATTCTTTCTATTTGTGTCAACTTATCTACTATCTCCATCCCATTTTAATAGTCTCATTTGGTGATGCTAACTTTTTAAATAAACATAATAATTACATAAAAAAGTACTCACCTTTACAATTATTTCATTGATTTTATTGATGTATACTCGTGTAAGTAATAGTATTCCAATTTAAATGCAAGGGAAATAATAGTTTTTTATCAAGTTTTTTTAATTTATTAATGGAGCAGTTGATTTTGCAAAGTGGAATTATATTTTGGCACATTCTGAAATGGAATATAGCACTATCAAAATGGAATGGAGAGAGTAAATTTCCAACCCCATAATAAAATTTTTAAGAGTCCTGTTATTCGCAACGAAGTTTTACAAGGAATCACACAAGAAAAAACGCATTTAGGTGCACAAAAATCTAGAAAAATATCCATAAATTTTGAATATTACTTTATGGGACCCTATAATAAATCAATTCCAATAGATATCGGTAAGTATTACTTTTGGATTCATAGGGGTTAACTAAGCAGTTTCGCCCTATGAATTCAAAAGTAATACTTACTGATGTCCGTTGGAGTTGATTTTTTACAGGGCCCCATAAAAATAATATTAAAAAATTTATGAATATTTTTCTAGATTTTTTGAGACCCAGAATAGACCCAAACACATTTTTTTTGCGTGGTTCCCAGAAAATATTCCATGCGATTAAAATTTTCGAATTTTTAAACCCAACCCTGGGGCGGCTGGGACTAAGCCTCATCATTTAGCCCGAAGGCCCACGGCTCGCCCAAAGCCCGCGCCGGTCCATCGGGCTTTTACCCAGCCCGAGCCCCGTAAAATGGGCGGCCCGGCCCGGCCCATAGTTTGTAATGGGCGTGCTCGGGCCTATGAATTTTTACTCGGCCCGGCCGTAGGCCCGGCCCGTGAGCCCGCCTGGTAGCCCGCCCGTGGTACCCGCCTATTAGTCCAAAATCCCACAAAATCCTTTCTTTTTTCCCTTGATTTAGTTTCGACCCAAGGAAATTTAAGCCCGCCCGTTGGCCCGCCGGCCAGCCAATTGAGTAGCCCGTAGGCTGAACCTGGGCTTCAATTTATGATAGGTAACCCGGCCCGCAAAAAAAAAAAAAAACCCGATAGGCCCGACCTGTGAGCAGGCTTGGGCAGTCACTTGACGGGTTGGGCCGGCCCGATGATGACCCTCAGCTGGGACCTGTTTACAGCTACCGGACATAACCCAACCGGGTCAGGGTCGCGAATAGATGCAGGTGAGTTGGCAAAATCCTATTGGCCCACCTTATGTGGAGCTCGTGCAGGAAACAAGCTACGTTACGCCTGGCAGTTGACTCCTCTAAAATGTACTCCCCCCACCTTCTCCAACGCTCATCACAAACTCATCAAAATTACAATAAACCTCCAAAACCTCAATTCCTTTTGCAGTTACGCCCCCTCCCCTCTTCGGCAACTGAGAACCCTCTACCAATGGCGGTGAGGGCCACGGTGGGTCGGTTCCCCATCGACTCCGACGCGCTGGAGTCGTCGGGGGTGCCGTGGGGGGTGACGCTGACGCCGTTGGCGGCGCGGGACGAGAACGGGAACCCCCCGTTGTACGGATCCGACGGCCACCTCCTGCCGCGGTGCGAGAACTGCTGGGCCTACTACAACACCTTCTGCGAGCAGGAGCAGTGGGCCTGGACCTGCTCCCTGTGCGGGACCCTCAACGGCCTCCCCTCCGAGGCCGTCTCTCGCTACTCTCGCCCCCAGTCGTGCCCCGAGAACACCTCCTCCTTCGTGGATCTCGAGTTGCCGAGTAATCCAAATCTTCTCAATTATGCTTATATGTGTACATATATGTGCGTTTTTGGTATAATTGTGTGCATTGACATCTGACCAGGAGTGTTATACTTCAGTTGAGGCTAAATCTAGGTCACATAATGCGTGAGCGGGAGCGCAAGCGCGAGCATGATAGCCTCTTTTGAAAACATTCTAAAACGACTGAAACTTACTCTCAACATTCTAAACTACTGAAACTCGCTAGAGCTAAAAACATGAAATCAGAGAATAGGAAAAGAAATGCATATGAGAGAGCTTTGAAGAGTAGCCTCTTTTGAAAACATTCTAAACGACTGAAACTTACTCTCAACATTAACTACTGAAACTTTGTAGAGCTAAAAACATGAAATCAGAGAATAGGAAAAGAAATGCATATGAGAGAGCTTTGAAGAGTAAACATGAGCTCTCCTAGTGGTTGCTACATGCAAAATCTCAACCTAGCCCTCAGGCCTCACCACTCATTTTTTTTTATAGTAAAACATCAAATACAAACAAAATAGTTCATTGTTGACAAGATAACAACTATAGAAAACACCTAATGCTCAAAGCCAAAAGATGCATAAGCAAAACCCACAGAAGCTTAAACCCCCTGAGACCCTTGCCCACACACCAAGGTTGGCGGTTGCTCCTGCCTTTTGGATTTCGAAGCCCTTGACCCTTTCCCGATGCACCTGCTGCGGTATTCGCCACACTACATAAATGGATTGATTGACATGCTCCTCCTTCACCATTTCTACCTTGTTTTGGTTTCCATAGAGAATGGAGAAGAGAGTAGTTTTGTGAATTGGTTGGGTTTGGTCTTGAGAGGCGTGAGTTTCTTGTTAACCTGGCTTTGAAATACTCCAACCATGAACATGCAGAGTACTGAGGGTCGGTTTCAATGGATGTTTTTACATGAATGAGTTGGACGTTCAATCCCAATAGACATGAAAGAGATTTAGTTTATAGGTGGCTTGTGAAACTACAGAGGAAGGCAGATTAGTCGTAGAAGATACGGATTGTAGTGTGTTCCTTGTATAACTACAATGTTTTAAGAGGAAGCATTTCAAATCTCCTCTATTTAATTTGAAATGCATCATGATAAGGGTTGGAAGTTGAAACTCATTGAGTTACCAATAAGGTGAAATCCACTTTGTATCCAAACGGAACCTTAGTTCTCCCCATTCATCCACTTGGAAGTCGTTACTCTTCCATACATTATGGAGACTGAAAGTTTGGTTGTGGTTGTCAAGTTAGCTTTGTATGTATGAGCTTGCATGTGAACAAATGTGTCTTGTTTGTTTTGTAGTGGAAGCAAATGAAGAAGAAGCAATGCAGGCCCGTCCAGTTTATGTTGCTGCTGTTGATTTGTCATGTAAGCTATGATCTGGTCCTTGGTGTGTTCATTTTGGTAGTTTCTTGTTTATTCCGCCGGTATGGTTTGGAAGCTTCGCCATTTTAGTAGTACTAAATAGTTATGACAAAGAACTTCCACCAATCACGGGCAATCATTATTATTGTGTATTCTAACAAACACTAGTGGACTAAGCAACACTTGCAGTTCTTAGTATTTTCAAGAGCTTGTTGAGTTTGACTTATCCTAGCCCATTTTAAGAACTTTTCTGTTCCATACGAAATAATACTATTAACTTTTGTTAATTGTTTCCATTTGGAATTTATAATTTGGAAGTTGTGGCCCTCTTTATATTTATACACTAACAGCTTGACAACTGTACTAATGTAAGTGGGAAACTTCAGTCTGTCTTTGGTACAAATAACCTGCAAAATGGGTCTATTATGTAGAGGTAAGGTTAAGTTTCATCCGGTCACTTAATTTGATTTTTTCATTTTCACTGCTACGTGATGTGACTCTGAGCACAAAGTAAAGGTTCTCTGCTTGAATCAGGCTGCAATTTGGTTTGATAAATTTTATACTGTGAATGGTTTTGGATTGTCAACTCCAAAAAGACTAAGGCTGCGTTCTTTTAAACTTATCTTAAAATAAGTTGATTTGTCATTATTTGAATATTTTCACATTTGTTAGTTTTGCGCCAAATTTTTGTGGATTATTAATTCGTCTCGACAAGAGGAATTGGAAAAGTAAATTTTTTTTTTTTACTTGTACCCAAGTATTTTAACCATTTTTTAGCAGAAAAAGTGAAATAAGTTGACTTGTTTTGAGAAATAAGTGGTAATTTACCAAATATTTGGGTAAAAGTATTTTTTTTTTTTTACCTTTTCGATTCCTCTCGTTAATCCACAAAAGTTTGGCGCAAAACTAACAAATGCGAAAAAATTCAAATAATGACAAACCAACTTATTTTAAGAAAAGTTTAAAAGAACGCAGCCTAATAAGGTCAAACAGACCAATTTAATCACAAAGAAAAGAAGAAAGGAAAAAAAAGGGATCAAATTCATCAAAATATACTCATAAGCTTGCACTGCACACTCTTTAGTTTTTACACAAGTGTTACTAATGGACCTATATTGTTATTTGATCTTAAATGGAGAGCTTATTCAGTCTCAGATTTTCTTCTTGGTTAATTTTCTTGTTTTGCTTCTATTGGAGTTCTAGTCTTGCTTGGATTAGGAGAATACACATGAGAGCAATTAATGTACTTGTCTTCAGTCGCTTGCACAGATCTTATTTGAAGCATTTTTATGTTTGTGCTGATGGCATATTTGTCATTTGAAGATTCCGTTATTTGGCTTAACAAAAATCTACTCACATCCAACTTTATTTTTTCTATTTGGCAGTTTCATCCAACCTAATAACTTATCATGATTTTGTCAGAAATGGATTTCTGGATGGCTAATTTTCTTAATTGCCTTGAATCTCTGTGCAGCTTCAGAAGAGTTTTTGGAGCTTATAAAAAGTGCTCTATTAGCGGCTCTGGAAGGTTGATGGCCTCTACCGCTGGACATTGGTTGCATATAATTAATAATTCTGTGTTCTAGTTTTTATATTGTCAACTTAAACTTGTCTGTTTCATCACAGCTCTTGGGCCTGGATCTCTGTTTGGGCTTGCTACATTTAGCCACAAAATAGGATTATATGATGTTCAAGGGCCTGTTCCAGTGGTGAAGAATGTCTTCATCCCCCCTGATGTGGATGACACCTTGCCAATGGAGCTTGAAGATGTCATGCCTTTGCTGTCATTTTTGGCCCCGGTTAGCACCATCCTCCTCCCCTGCCTTCCTGTTCATTGATCTGTTGCTTTTTTTTTTTTCCTTTTTTTTTGTTTCTATTAAATCATGCAACTCAAGACCAATTGACAATGAGTAGAGAGACAGCCCGGGTTCATATACTAGTTTTGGATATTGTAATTAACCAGTGGGGACAAGCTCTAACGCTCCCCCGCACGTGTGACCACGTGGAGAGGTAAACAATAGATCCATAACATAGGGATCACAAAAACATGGTGCGCTTAAGGCGCAAACAATTGGGCAATCAATCAAGAGAGTCTTTCCAAAAGCCTAGCTTTGATACCTTGTTAAAGCACCCAACTCAAAACCAATTGGCAATGAGTGGAGAGGCCGCCCATGCTCATATACTACATTGTAATTAAGCAATGTGGAACAAGCTCTAACAGTTTCGTTCTTGGTGTTTCTATTTTCAACTAGTTATTTGGTGGAAGTTCAATCTGACTTTACTTCCATTATAGGTGGAAACTTGTAAGGATCGTATTGCATCAGCGCTTGAAGCACTAAGACCAACAAATTCATGGGAAAGGACCACAGCTGCAGGTCAAGGATTAGATGGAGTTTTGCTTGGTGGGCGAGGTTTTGGAATAGCAATGGACGCCTTGTTCAATTACCTTAGTTCAGAATATGGAAGCACATTTGCATTAGGTGCGATAAGGTTTAGGTTTACAATTTGCTCAATTTCACTAATGGGAGTTCCTTTAGGCGTAACATTTTCATACTCCGATTGTCAATTTTTATTCTTATGAAGGACACGACGTATGTTTTTTTCCTGTTGAAATTAAGTGCAGCCAGAGTCTTTGCATTTTTGTCTGGCCCTCCTGATTTTGGAGCTGGTCAACTAGACACAAGACGGTACGGTGAGCAATATGCTAGTAAAGGAGAGGATGCTGACCGTGCTTTACTTCCAGAGCAGACACCATTTTACAAAGATCTGGTACTTGGTTTTGCACCTCTATTAGTACATTGCTGGTATGTGCTTCCGACATGGAGGTTTGATATATACCTTCACAGGCTGCTGTCGCTGTTCAAGCAGGTGTTTGTGTGGACTTATTTGCTGTTACAAATGAGTACACAGATTTGGCATCCCTCAAGTTTCTTAGCATTGAGAGTGGTGGGTCATTGTTTCTGTATTCTAATACTGATGATTCAACGCTTCCTCAGGACATGTGAGTATGAAATGCTGAATCTTTGTTAAAGCCGTATCTTAAACTGAAAGATGGTTCCCTCCATCAAAAAGTTGAACTCCTGTAATTTCTGTAGATGTCCTGAATTTCTGTATCTTGGGTACCATGTGTTTCGTATTGTGTTTCGCCTCACCTATTAGTTATGTCATACAGTACAACTTGGTTGCAAGCCAAGCTTCATCAGGGAAGAAATAATAAATCCAATGTCCAAAAGTTATATGGGATGTGAAGGCACCTTGTTATTCTGGTTTCTCTGTGACAATGAATTTTGTGTGGCTATTTGAGTATTTTCATCATTTTGCAAATCGCAATAAAACATAAAATGGTTAACATCTTAATTCATGTACAGAAACATGTTTGTTGAGTGTAGATGCTCATGAGATCCATCTTTGATCACATAAAAAATAATCTGTTGCAGGTATCGTATGTTGAGTCGTCCATATGCCTTCAACTGTATACTACGGCTGAGGACGTCCTCTGAATTCAAAACTGGGCATTCTGTAAGTTATCAGTTTTTGTTCTTTGCAACTTCGTTTTGTTGTCTTAGATGGCTGAAGGTACTTTTACCATTTTCTGCAGTATGGTCATTTCTTCCCAGATCCTCAGTATGAAAATGTTCAACACATCATTTGTTGCGATTCTTATGCCACATATGCATATGACTTCGATTTTGCCAACAATGTTGGATTTTCCAGGTAAAAATATATTTCTTATGATATCCTACCTTCTTCTGTTTAGTCTAGCAGAAGCAACAATTAGTTGTTATTGTCTAATCATTTCGAAGTTAGTTGGGTGTGCATATAGATGCTTGAAATATTCCCAACTATTCAGGTTGCATAAATAATTGTAGCAATACGGTGAGCCAAGATTGCAACTTTGGATTGGAAACCTTTTGTCATAGAACTTGATACAACTGGGTGGTTTTTCCTTTCATACTTTGTGTCCATTATGTTGGGAGGCATTTTGGGTCTGAAAGACTCTATTTCTCTAAGGCTGGAGATATGGCCTACCATAGCATGTATTTTTAGAGGATTAGTGAATTTTAATCTAGGTGCTGGTTTGTGGTCATTCACTAAAGGGATGTAGAAAGGACGCGGAGACTTTTGTTGCACAGGAATCCTTTGTGAGGTGAATTTACTTGGACCCCAGAGTTGCCAATTAGCTAGGGTTTTATGCTTCATGACTTTTGGAAATATACTTGTTCTCTCTTTAGTTGTAATTTATTTGACCCCATCGTATGCCCTTTCTCCTTGCAGTCTTATTAGTTTGTTATTTCACTATGTGAAGGGTCCCCTGTTTTTTCTCCGTGATGCCTTTCTCTTTTGGGAACTATTTTTTCCTTTTCAGAGGAAACTGTCACGATATTTTGCTTTTTCTATTTAATGTAAAATGCCATAGAATCTTGTGAGACTAAACTGATGCTGTTGACACACTGGCGTGAGGTGGTTCTGGACCATTTTCTCTTTTATTATATATTAAAAGTTATAAAAAGAAGATATTCCTGTTAGTCCAGGATGACGATTGGGGAGACTTCTAAGAGTTATATTATATCATAATTCCCAACGAATCTGAAATGGGCTGAAGAAAGAAAGGCGTAGGATTTGCAGACAAAAGCTTCTTAGCTTGACAGCTGTAACCTTTAGTTATCTTGGTTTGTTCCTCTTTAAAATCTGTAAATCTACACTTTTGAACCTTTCAAACTGGGGGGGATTAGTAGTAGGTATGATTTAGCCACCCCTTGCGTTCTGGTTCTTGAAAGCAAGAGTCATTCCAGTTATGAGGACCTATTCCTTTTTCCTTGACTATTGTTTCATTGCTTTTCATTATTTTTTATTTTTCTGTTTCCCTGCCCAGACATTTTTGGTTAATCATATTTCAGTTTCTCTTTCTCTTTCTGCTTCTAAAAATTTGCTATCTGGTAAAAATCAGAGCATTTTTCTTACCGGCTGTGAGAAGTATCTTTATTTAGGAGGGAATATGGGTCAAGTTGACCTGCTTAAGCTTGGCTCAGTTGATCTTTGATCTTGGTTAACTTTTGCACCAGGCTACTTCTCCATTAGCTGAGAGGGCTCAATTTTCAAGGTTATATGAAACCACTAAGCTATATAATAACTGTAGATTTATGGCAATTTCAAAGTTAATGTTCAGTGGCCAGGCAACTGGACCCAAAATGAATGAAAATATATTTTTGATTAGTTGGTTCATTTTTCGACTTGCTGACTTTAATGGACGTGGGACATGTCAGAGCATGACATCATTGGTTCAAAAAGTGGGGAGTTTTTTGCACTTAACTTTTTCCCATGAAAGTTTATTAATGTCTTTATGTATATCCACGAGCCACTCAAGTGACATTTTCGTCAACTAACAGTCAAGTCTTGAGGTACTTTTGAAGACAACAGATGTGCCAGGGTTATGTGAGCCTCTGGGCTGAAGAACATGTTGTTCTAACTCGGCTGGTGAGGGTCCAACTTCAAAATCACGTACCAGTTCGATCGGATATGTAATAAGCGACTATTGAATAAACAGCTCAAGCGCCGACTCGAGTTCACGTGCTGGTCGGTTGTTTTAGCAGACCTACGTTCGTTGATCATTCTATCGTAGTTTTAAGTATATTGTTGAGTTTTAAATTTTAATTAATTTTGGTACTTGAACCTTAGTTTTAGAAGTATCCAGATAAAAGATATACCTTCATATTAGTGGTTTCACTCCTCCTATCATGCAAATCTTGTTTTCCTTTTAAAAAACTCATGTCTATTTGTTGTGCTTCCCAACATGTTATAACTTTAGAAATTGCATCACGTTTCTGCAGGCACACATCAGAGCCTCCCATGCTACAGATTGCATTCCAGTATACGGTGGTTGTGCCTCCTGAGGAACTGTCGAATTCTGCCTCCAGTTCTCCAAGTAGGTAGGGTTAGTTGAATACTCTGGCAGTCCATAACTTGTTACCTTTCTGGGTAACTTATTCCTACATGCATGCATTATTTACATTCGTCATTTCAAGGCTGTTAGGCTGTTGTTTGTGTTGGGCAACTTGATATAAGTTGGCGGTAGCCGCTTAAGCTTTCGGAACAATTGGTGACTGAACATGGTATTGTAGATTTGGTTCTGAGAGATGATTGGTTCAAATATTTTTCCACGTGTTTGCTGTGCATTCTTATTCTCTGGATGCATTGTGCTTTTTTGTGTGTATGGATGTTTTCAACTCCATGTCCACCACTGAGTTGCATGTGGGGGAGTGCCAGAATGGTGTTACACTTTGTTAGACCCATTTCTGAACAAATAAAGCTTTTGGATAATTGGTGACTTGGCAGTCCTGCCCGCTGGGTAAAAGGGGCTGCTATTAAGCTTTGTTTGATGGCGGTGGTAATCATTTAAGGTATGGGTAATTTAAACACTCCAGTTAAAGAAAAGTGAAGATACTTGGATCGTGGGACTTCATAGCTTTGCTAAGTTAAAATAATTGCATCACTCCGCTTCTCATCAATGAAACATCTAAAAGTATACGCAGTTGCCAAAGTAGCCTTGCATTGAAGATATGATTCATATTCAGTCAGATTGGGTAAAATTGAGTGATGTAACGTTTTGTTCATGACAGGTGCTTCTTAGCTTTGTTTTTCCTGTTTTATTGTTTGATTGAATGCCTCTCTTAACACAAAGTACATATCCATTATGTAGTGCATATAAGTTTTCCTTTTCCTTTTTGAATTTTTTGGAGCAAGGATCTGTTAGTCTAGGCTCCTGATAAAAAATAAAATGAAATCTGATAGTCTAGGTTCTAGATTGAGTTGGGGTTCCATGATCGTAAGTGATATAGTTTCCAAGTGTTCGTCATTATTTGCTAGTAGGTGGTCACGATTAGAATATTCTTGTTGACAATGGTGTTATAATTTCTAAAGATGGGTACATGCCCTCAGAAGGAAGACATTTTCTTGAAAAAATGCTGAATCATATCCAGTGATGTATCTCCTTTTTACGGTCAACCTGTTTCATGATAAGACTTCTTTTTTCTTTGTTAGATATGTTGGTTTCCAACTTGCCTTCAGTTCACTTAGGCAAACATTGTCCATGTCAAGGCAAGCATGTAGTTGAAATAAGCATTTAGATTTTTCTTTGAATAGCTTTGTGTCCAACTATATATTTTCGTGTAATCCATCGTGTGATGTATCAGTTGCCATACTCACAAATATACTTCCAGAAACTTTACTTATACTTTGATGTGATGTATATTTTGCAGAAACAAGCATTCTCTAAAAAGGAGATTAAGGATTCGAACTCTGCAATTTGGCACTGCTCGTAACATTAATGAACTTTATGACAGTGTTGATCCTGAAGCAGTTTTATCAATACTTGTTCACAAGGTTCATTTTTCTCTCTTCTGCTTGTTCTTGCATTCTAATAACTTGACTGTTCTACTTTTGGCTTATTTTGCATCATTCAAGTGATGATGACCTACTTGATTTTGCAGCTGTTATGTGTATAATGATAGGATACTCTATAGTGTTAAATACTGTGGTAGGAACTCTTCGTACCAATGATGCATCTCGACCACGTTGATCATATGGTAGTGCTGCTCTGATGTGGTTCTGTATTAGGAAAACAGAGCACAGACCTCATGCACATGCTAGATTATAAAAGAGGAACAAACTTGTTATTCCGTTCATATTTCAACTTAGAGGATGTAGTGATATTTGGTGTCTGTGCGCATGCCACCACAAATATGCATGAACGAGTGGCGTGCCTTTTTTATTGAAGCCCAAGTGTCCTTGTGAAATTGAACATGCTTGGTTTGTTTTACTACAGAACCAAAACGACTTGCTATAGTTAGGCAAGAAAAGAAGCTGGTGGTATCAGGTCCATGAACATCACCATAATCTCTAGTTAGGGACGAGTAAACTGGAAAAGCCGTCCGACAAACAGGGTTTTATCTGTTTTAGCAATCAATTCTATGTAGGGAGGTCTTTTTTTCTTTCTTTTTTTTACAATGGATTAGCTTATTCTTTTTGGTTGACTAATACAATGCCTTTTCTCCCCTCTGAAAAGAAGGAATTTTAATCAGAAAAGAAATGTAGAATTCAGGCTTTTACAATACGTTCACCAATCTTTATAAGCAATATGTAGCACTTAACTCTTATAGCTTATGGATTTTGCTCTGCTTCTATACATTTAATGACTTGTCGATCACCGACTTTCACCGACCAGGTTATATCAGCCTCGTTGGAGCAAGGAGTTCGGGAAGGCAGGATGTTGCTACATGATTGGCTTGTAATCCTTACAGCACAGTATAATGATGCTTGTAAACTAGTTCAGTATGATCATGGCAGTTCAACAGCAACTCGCATTGACATAGCGTTGTCGCAATGCACACAACTGCAGCCTTTACCCCGCTTAGTTTTTGCTTTGCTTCGTAGTCAACTTCTCCGTTTCCATGAGGAAGGAGTCCACCCTGACTACCGGATATACCTGCAATGCCTCTTCAGGTATATCAATGTTTACAATCACCGGGTGTGCATTTTTTAGCCTGGGTTCCTGTGTTCTGATGATAAAGACACTGGATATGAGATACAGTTTCCTCTGTAGTACATAGTTTGTGACGCCCTATGGTATACACTAAACCTCATTTTAGGCACAATAATTCATGAGTAGCACACTGCATAGCTTCGTAACTAGCCACAATAGCTCGTAACATTTCCACTTGTACCATATACACCCCTCTACAACTAGCCAACATTACCAACACTACAAAAGGTCGAAACAAAACTCTGCAAAAATACGTGGCAAGCTCTAAAATGCGTTTCGCAACTAACCCCGGTCCACGAATAACCAGTACCAGAAAAATACTACATTTCTTTGGTACACACCATGTATGCATAGCTTTCTCCTGTAGAAGAATAAGGATTTGATTGATTGATTGATATAGTTTCTTAATCCCCATTCTGCTAAGTTTCTTATTTTTTTAAGTACTTATTTTCCGCTTTATGAGATAGATCATTCTCTCACAATACATCACCTTTAATTCAAAAAATAAGTACTTATTTTAGTTAGTGGAACACACCCTAACATCAAACATTAGCTTTTTCTAAATAACCAGGTTATGGTTACTACTGAGCATTTTGCAACGGAAAAAAAAGAAGTTGGCTTAGTGTGATTAGACTGAAACATCAAATTCTCACGTTAGCTTTCTATGGTGCTCTCCGTGTCGTCATGGTTGAAAGATCTCCAAGTCTGACGACTCTTGATGTTAGATAGAGAGAAAGAAGTGTATCGGGTATATTAATCACCCTAACACACACACACATATTTATATTACTATGGAGAGTTACATGTACATTAGATAGGCGATGTGGGACAAACCACATATTCTACTAACGCTTCTAACACTCCCCTCAAGCTGGAGAATAAATATCACAAAATCCCAGCTTGTTACATAAAAACTCTAAACGAGGTTTAAACAGTGATTTGGTAAAAATATCTGCTATCTAAGCTCCTGTGGATACAAAGGGCGTAACTAACACACCATTATCAATCTTCTCTCGAACGATGTGACAATCTACCTCAATATGTTTTGTTCTCTCATGAAACACCGGGTTCAAGGCAATATGTATCGTAGCCTGATTGTCACAATACATAGGAATAGGTAGTTGTACCTGAAATCCCAGCTCCTCAAGAAAGGATCTCATCCAAACAACCTCACATGTGGTATGAGCCATAACACGGTACTCAGCTTCTGTACTAGATCTTGCAACAACAGTTTGCTTCTTACTCTTCCAGGTAACTAGATTGCCACCAACAAAAGCACAATAACCAGTTGTTGAACGTCTATCAGAAGGTGACCCTGCCCAATCTGAATCCGTAAATGCCTCAATACGATAATGACCATTAGAACGATAAAACAAACCGCATCCAGGATGGGCCTTAAGATACTTGACAATGCGAATACATGCTTCCCAATGTGGAAGACGAGGAGCAGACATAAATTGACTCACCAAACTAACAGCAAATGAAATATCAGGACGTGTGTTGGTAAGATAATTTAATTTACCAACCAAGCGGCGATACCGGTCTGGATGAGGAAATATCTCCCCCTGATCAATGTAGAGTTTGACATTAGGATCCATTGGAGTCTCCACAGGTTTAGCTCCCAATAAACCCGTCTCCTCTAGAATATCCAACACATATTTCCTCTGAGACAAACTGATCCCATCCTTGGACCTCACTACCTCAATACCCAAGATATATCGCAACTTACCCAAGTCTTTAGTACGGAACTGACTATGTAAAAATTGTTTCAACTCATCAATCCCTTTCTGATCATCTCCATTAATAATAATGTCATCTACATAGACAATGAGCAATATTTTTCCCTCGAGCCGACACAAGGGAGAATACAGAGTGGTCTGACTGACTTCGACGCATGTCAAATCTCATAAGGACATCACTAAACTTGCTAAACCATGCTCGAGGAGATTGCTTAAGACCATAGAGTGCTTTGCGAGGACGACATATCTTATGACGCTCCTCCTGAGCAACAAACCCAGGTGGTTGCTCCATGTAAACTTCCTCCTGGAGATCACCATGGAGAAAGGCATTTTTGACGTTGAGCTGAGACAACGGCCAACCCAGATTGGCGGCAAGAGAAATAAGAATCCGCATAGTACCAAGCTTGGCAACGGGAGAGAACGTTTCTGAATAATCAACACCATAAGTCTGGGTGTAACCTTTGGCAATCAGGCGAGCTTTATGACGCCCAATAGTACCATCACGAAGATACTTGACAGTATAAACCCAACGACAGCCGACAGTAGTTTGACCAGCAGGAAGAGTAACCAACTCCAACGTGCCATTATTATGAAGAGCAGACATTTCATCCTCCATTGCTTGACGCCACTCAGACCGAGATAATGCCTCCTGAACAGTGTTAGGAACAAAAATAGAGGAGACAGTAATAGTAAAAGCACGGAGAGATGGAGAGAGGTGATCAAATGAGATAACCCGAGAAAGAGGATGAGAAGTGCGAGAACAATTAGAAAAACCATATTTTGCCGGCGGGTGGCGATTTTCACGAGTTGGATACTGAGGAGCAGGCAGATCTGGCGACGGGGGGGAAGACGGAGGCGTTGGCAAAGATGGTTCAGCAGGCTGGAAGGAATCTGTAAGTGGAGGCTGGGTTGGTGCCGGAGGCTGGGGTGGTGGCAGTGCGTGAGGTCGCCGAACATAAACCTGCAAAGGGTTTGGTAGAACAGTGCCAGTTGGAACAGCCATTGGTAACACAGACTCTGGGGTAAGGAGATCAGTGGTAGTAACAAGATCCGAGTAATATGGCAAGGACTCATTGAACGTGACATCAGCACAAACAAAGTGACGACGAAGAGTAGAAGAGTAACAACGATACCCTTTCTGGGTGTGTGAGTAGCCCAGAAAAATACACCGAAAGGACCGAGGACCAAGTTTACTCCTATCAGGGTCAAAAGTATGGACATAACAGGTGCACCAAAAAACTCGAGGGGGTAATGAATGGAGAGGCTGATTTGGAAATAAGACCTTATGGGGAACCTGACCACCTAAGACCGTAGAAGGCATGCGGTTGACTAAGTAACAGGCAGTGAGGATAGCATCACTCCAATATGACTTCGGAACCTGCATTTGAAATAATAAGGCACGCATAACCTCAGACAAGTGTCGAATCTTGCGCTCAGTAACTCCATTGTGTTGTGGAGTCCGAGAACACGACGATTGGTGAATAATGCCATGATCATCAAAAAATTGAGACAGGGTACTATGAAAATATTCACGGGCATTATCTGAACGAAATATCTTAATGCAAGTATCAAATTGATTCTTAATCTCCATGTAAAAGGATTTAAAAACAGATTTCAATTCAAATTGCTCTTTCATTAGATAAAAATATGTGATACGAGAAAAATCATCCACAAAAATAACATAATACTGAAAACCAGAAATATTGGGCACATGAATAGGCCCCCAAATGTCTGAATGAACTAACTGAAAAGGATGCGACGCACGACGCTCAACCTTAGGATAAAAACTGACTCGACGGTGTTTACTAAACTCACAAACCTCACAAACCAACTTATTAATTGAACGACACGAGGGCACAAGACGCTTCAAACTTTGAAGAGAGGGATGGCCAAGACGACAGTGCTGTTGATATGGAGACTCTGATGTTTGAAGGGCAACGGGTTAAGATTCTGTCAAGTAATATAGGCCACCTCGCTTAATGCCCCCACCAATCTTCCTTCCCATCGTGAGATCTTGGAAAACACAGCCATGAGGAAAAAATGTAACAGAACAATTTAAAGATTTTGTAAGACGGCTCACAGACATAAGATTAAACGGGAAACGAGGAACATGTAATACAGATGTCAATGTAAGAGAGGAAGAGACATGAACTGAACCCAAACCAGTAACAGCATTGGTAGATGCATCAGCTAAGGTAACATGAGATGATCTACCAACTGACTGTCGATCACAAAGAAAAGCAGGTGTACCAGTCATATGATCTGTAGCTCCCGAGTCAATAACCCAAGGAGAGGAAGAAGAGGAGGCAACACAAGCAATAGATGGACCGGTCTGAGCAAGCGTAGCAGTGGAAGATCCTGTCGCAGTCTGAAATGACAATAAGCGCTAGTACTCATCAGCTGAAACAACCACACTATCAGCAGAAGATTGAGCAAACTGTCCAGTATCCTCAGAGACAATGGCCTGATGAGCCTGAGGAAAGCCATACAACTCCTAACATGTGTCCACCCAATGATTGGTCCCTCCACAGTAAGTACACAGCTGAGCACCACGGCCACGACCGTGGTCTCCCCCTATCGTGCAACTGCGACCACCACGACTAAATGTACGATCACCTCGACCACCAACAACGGTGTCTGTACGGCCACCAGAACGACAACCATTCATTCCAAAATCGCGGCCACGACCTCTAAACCCAGAATCACGGCCGCGACCACTGCCACGGCTGACTGAGAACACTGAGCTATCAGAAACAGCAGAAGTCAAAGCAGAACAGTTAGGATCGGGTGTAGAAATAGACGATGACTGACGGAGACGACTGAATACCTCGCTGAGAGAAGGTAAGTCACGATTCCCCAAAATCTGATTACCCACAGGATGAAAGGTCGATGATGCACCGAATAAAAAACGAGTAACCCTCATACGTTCACGCTGGCGTCGCATAATCTGAATATCAGCAGTTAGAGGCTCATAGATATCCAATTCATTACAAATGCGCCGAAACTTAGCATAATAAGCCTCAAAAGAATCATCACCCTGAGATATATTAAAGAAAGACCGATGAAGATCGTATGTTTGATGGAGATTGTCTACACCTGAATATAATTCTTTGGCCTGTGTCCACACCTCTTTAGCTGTATCACAGAACATCAAAGTACTAGCAACCTGTTCGGTCATACTATTCCATAGTTCTGAACGAATACGGGCATCAACTGCTTTCCATGCTTGATAGGTGGGTCCATCGGTAGCAGGAGGCTCATCAGTCAAATAGGAGTCCTCACAATCACCCATATAATACACCTCAACGGCTTTAGCCCAAAGAACATAATTGCCCCCATTTAATGGCGTGGAGGTAATAGGGCGTCGCTCAAGAGACCGAGAACCACTCAATGAGCTACCAACAATGGTAGATATAGAGCTAGAAACAGTACCTGTATCAGAAGCCTTCTTCTCAGACAGTCTACCGAACAATATAGAGGCACCCCAAAGAATAAATAACCACAAAACTTCAACGACTAAACAACAACCAGTAAAAGCAACGGATCAAACGACCACCAACATAAAACGACTGAGCTCCGAGCAACTTCTAAGTACTTCTACCAATCAGGGGAAAAAATATTACTACTACGCTGATCAATCACAACCACCATCAATAGATCTAGAAACCCATACCAACAGCATACCAGTAACATATCAATACCAAGGGCTGGATTACATCAGTACGAGAAATACGTACCAGCAGTATAATCACACCAAGCATAGTAATAGAACAACACATAGGTGGAAAGCCCAGTGATTCAACTCATACCAGAGTTTGACGAAGACCTCGGAGAATTGGCGCTAGGATTCTAGACTAAAAGGATCGCCGACGAGGGTCGTGGGTGGATGGGTCTGAATTTTTTGGAAGGATTTCGGACGAGTTAACTGACTGGGTGGCCAACCAATCACGATTTCGAGCACTGTGTATGAATGTCGAACACTACTCAGACTATTTCGAGCATAAATCAACTGATTTTTAGCAGATTTAAGGGGGTTTTTTTTTATTTATGGTGTTGAAGGTTGATTTCGGCGTTTTAGGATAGCCGACGGTGGTCGGCGAAGGGTTGGCGAGCGACTGGAGTTACTCCGGCATCCGGCGAGATGACTGGGCTGGACGATATTGACTGGGTTAGGGATTGATATGGACTGGGTTAGGATTAACAAAGGTTTAAGGGCTGGGTCAGTAGTGGAGATGGATTAACAGAAGTATTATTTGATCTGCACTTTGACTGGGTACAGTGGTGGAGATGTACGGCTAGGTGAGGTGTACGGCAGTGGTGGTGGTAGGCTAGGGTTCGACAGATGATTTAGGGTTGTGGTGGCTTAGGGTTAGGATTAAGGTTGTGCTCTGATACCATGATGTTAGATAGAGAGAAAGAAGTGTATCGGGTATATTAATCACCCTAACACACACATATATATTTATATTACTCTGGAGAGTTACATGTACATTAGATAGGCGATGTGGGACAAACCACATATTCTACTAATGCTTCTAACAACTCTGACCTGATCCTTTCCTCATACAAGCTCGCATTTATTTTGTGAGCAGTTCTACCTTGTTATCGTTTTACTAGTCTTCTACTATAATTTTGAGAACCCTTTCTACCTTCTTGCTTTTAGTTTTCTTGAGGTTGCATCCCTTGCTCTAGTACGTGTTAGTGCCTTTGCCCATAATGCTAATTTTGCTAATTGCTGTTCTCAAACTTGTGATGCAGTGCTCTAGAACCAAGTTCTCTTCACCGTGCTATATACCCACTGCTGACATCATATGCAACTCCCGATAAACAAGCATTTCCTCGCCATTCTTTGAGCCGTGCTGCATTGATAACGAGCGGCAGTCCAATATTTTTCCTCGACGCATTTACTACTCTCATTGTGTTTTATTCCTCTACAGCTGATCCTTCACTTCCTTACCCTCCACCTCATGACTGTAAGTTGTTGGTGCTGCTCTCATAGAACTATGTCATTCACCATCATTCTTTTCTGCATGCTAAGAAAAATATTTTCTGCTTTAGGCTTACTGAGGGCTACAATTAACAAACTAAAGCAAGAGAGGAGTATAACTCCGAGGCTAATATTCCTCAAGGGAGGACAGGATGATTGCACATCGTTTGAGAATTATCTTATTGAGGAGCAGGACGTAGATGGAAGTGGGTTCACAAGCATGATGGGTTTTGTTTCCTTCCTCGAGGAAATCAGTCAAAGTGTCGTCGAGTACATGAAATAAGAGACTTATACCCAGTTCAATCGAATTCAAAATTATACGAGAGGGTTGAATTACATACAATGATGGGGTTGCTTAAATTTGGCGTTCTCGCAAAATCTTGACAATGAACTACTTGAAGACTCAAAATTGTTTAAAGTAGAGGAATAGAGTGGGCACTGTTTTCTTTTCTGTTTCAGTCCCAGTTGGAAGATCCCTTTTGGTGTGGACTACATATAGTTTACTCTCAGGCAAAATCCGCCTTTGTCAAATGAAAGAAAAAGCTGCAGGGTTAGATGATTTTGTCATTTGTTTTGAGCTTTAGGTAAGGTGTGTCATTATTTTTTGTCTTGAGTCTACCCATTTGTATTTTTGACGATACCATTGCTTGAGGTTGACTGAAAATAATTAACCTGATTTGTATTGTTGTTGAGCACTGTCGGAGCATGCATTGAAAATGATTCTGTTATCAACTTTATATTTCCAAGATCTCGCTCTCTCTTGTTTTGGTTCATTCAATTTTTTTTCACGGTTGCGTTTTCTGCCTTTTCTTTTGTTCCGTAAAAATTTCCTTATGCGCCACGTAGCTTTCGTTTAGTACTAGTATATGGGAAGCTGTTATGGGAGGATGACAAAGTGGAAAGGAAAAAGAAACCGTGATCACCTGGACAAGTTTTTCGTGGTAAAGAGTAATTACGTTATTCAGGCCACCTCAAGTCCCTTGCAATAACAGTTCCAGAAAAAAAAGTTCCTTGCAATGTAGTAAGCTGCTGCCTATGGTTGGCATAATAGTGTTTGCCATTATTACATCTCCCAACCTTTTCACCATGATGTACAAGTTACTTGAATAGGTAGAGGAGTTCAATGTACTTTTCTTTTTTGATAGTATATAGATATAGAGATGTCTGTATATGATGTTTGTGCACGTAGATGTGCGTTGTTAATATACGCAACCGAAATCAAATAGGTTGCGCAACAAAAAGTGAGATCAAGACACCAGAAGCCAAGAAAGGCAGACCGATATAGGTGGTTGTGCCAACATTCTTGCCGTGGTGGGCAGGGCGGTTATTTACGTGGTGTGCACCTGCACCTGCCGCAAACAAGGGGACTACTGCTGCATAACCACGGTCTGAACCCTTGCCCGTAGTATCACCAGCCGATCTGGCACTGCTGCCACCATGACCACCACCACCGTGACCACCACCGCCACCACCTCCACGCTTATCAACTACCATCACTCCTCCACTGGCAACTTTCATCGACGTACTAGCGCCAAGGCCTTGAGATCTTCTGTCTCCGACATTTTGATCTTCTTGTTGATCCAAGGCTACAAGGAATCGAACCCTTTAAAAATCACTAGGGGAAAATGAAAATAACGAGAGATCCTGAATAATGAGGATAGCGAGAGACATTATCGTATTCGAATTATACCTAAATTGACAAATTTCTACTACACATAATATGATCAAATAAGTGAACCTGAAACAAGGAGATTTTGGGAGGATGCATGAAGATGAATGGAGAGCATGAGGAGTAGGAGCAACGCCATCTTTTTTGTTCTCATCCTCAGCAGAATTCTTGAGTGGGAGTTGAAGTGCTTTCATGGATTTGTTCTAACTTACACGAGAGAAAAGGGGATTCTCTCTCACCCTTTGAATCGCTTTTTGGTAAAACCAGACCTTCTTTGATGCTTCCGGCGAACCCTTGGGATCTTTTCCAGTTGATTCAGATAGAAGCTAGTACGAAAAAACACAATAATATGTCACTGTCAATTACTCGTTTTCTAAACTATTTTTAATTATTCGGAAGGATAAATAGGAAGCTATTCCTTATTTTTCCAATATCTAACAGCAAATAATGTTTTTGAGTACCAATCTTATTAAGGAGTGTTTGGGGGACTCTATTATTTTACTTTTTGCATTTTCATTTTTTAATTCTTTTTGCTTTTTTTTTTTCTTAGGAGTTGTGTTTGGAAGTATAATCATCAAAATAGATTACGGGTTGATTTTTTTACCATATTGTCCTAGGTTATTTATTATTCCATTGTAATAGGTAGGAATAACCATTGTTAGGCTTTTTAAAAAAGTTATTATGAATTCAAATATCCTTTGGTTCTTTCACTTTAAAAATACTTGTGACTTATATTTGGAGATCTTTAATATATTTTTTTTGTTAAGTAGGAAATCTCAAAATATTACCTTGGAAAATGTTGGGAATTTATTATTTTAATATTAAATTCTTGTACATCTTTTGGTGTTAGACTTTTACAAGTCACGTGTATATCTGTGTGGGAGGCTCTTATCTTAGCGTTTATTTGGATATTCACTTGCAAGATCATATCTAATCTTGAGATCACATCATTTAATTGGGTGTTTGGATATCTAGGAGCAAATCTAGAAGAATCAAGAAGTATATCTAGCAAATCTAGATAAATATCATAAGCATATTTATCCAAGTGGATTTAGTCATTAATGTAAGAGATATAGCTTGATTTCTTTCTTTTTTCCATTTTGCCCTCTTATGTATATTCTGATGCCTATTCAAGGCTTGCTTGAGTGGCTTTGTATATATACAAGAAGCAATCCCAGCGAAAAAAGCCGAGACTAATACCATGACTTTTCAAAAACACTTAGAGTAGTTTTTTCCATACTCAATTCTTCCTTCTAGCTTTGTTCTCTCAAAATCAGTGAGTTTTTAATATGTACGATATTGTCTTGGGCAAAATGTAAGGGTGTTCTTTTGTGGAGCTTTGGGTTCTCCTACTTGTGTAGAGTTGGTCCGAACCATACGATAAATTATCGGGCTGTTTATATCCTGGAGGGGACAAGTTAGAGATTTTCTACTGCACCGGTTTGTTACCATAGAGGGTTTGAATCTCTTTAAAGAGAGCGAGATTTCCCCGACTCAGCCTGTTAAATTTGTCCATTGTAATATTTATTTTTGGTGTAAACTTTTGTAATATCACCAACAGAAAACAATAATACCATTATTTCGTGATGGAGATAGAAAAAAAAATCATAGAGGGTGGAGATTCAAAATCTTACATACTTCAAATAACTACCAACCACAATACAACTTACAAATTTTGCTTCGCCATTCAAAAATAAAAATAAAAAGGGTACAACTTACAAAACATTAGAGGGGGAGAGAGATGTAATTTCTAAATATGAAAAGGGCAAAAGAGTCTTTTTACATTGAACCCAGAAGGAGAAGTGAAAATGCTCCTTTTCCCATACTTGTGCATTTTTTTTTAATCCCCAAATTCAAGAATGCATTTTACTATGAAAATCATTATGGGGAGGGAGGGCGGAACACCCAAAATGGAAAAATGCAAAAAGTGTCATCCGAACAGGCTGACTAAAATTACTTGAAAATGTTCTGATAGACGACAAGTTAGATTTTTGAATTATTGCATATAACAAATAATTTAAGAATGCTTCAAAGAAATGTATGGGAGCTAGTATTTAACAGATGGAATTTAAGGATGGGGATATGGGAGACAGCCAGACGGGCGGAGTACCGGGATAATAGATGAGAGTATATGGATACTGTGATTAAAAGTATAGTGTTTGATTAAAGTGGGATAAATACGAAATAAAGATGATGGAGATTACTTTTGCCCGTTAAAAAGATGGAGGGAGATAATCCAAAAGTGGGGGACTGGACTGGCTAATACCATCCCTCCCTCTAGTTAAGAACAATGCTAGAACCACACCCACTTAGAGCATTTCCAGCTCTTAACCAATTGTTTACTTAGATTTAAGTA
This sequence comes from Rhododendron molle, assembly GCA_025413875.1. Taxonomy (NCBI): domain Eukaryota; kingdom Viridiplantae; phylum Streptophyta; class Magnoliopsida; order Ericales; family Ericaceae; genus Rhododendron; species Rhododendron molle. Next base: position 16,115,393 of record CM046400.1, read on the forward strand.
AAAACTTCATTTGGTATGGAGCACCCAATGGGCAAAGTAAAATTTAAGCATAAATTTGAGTAAAAACTCCATTAATGGCATCGTTGTAAATTTGTGATTGAGGAAATGGCCTTCAAAAACTTGAGTAAAGCTCAATTTGATATGTGTTTGAGCCAAGTGCTAGAGTGAGTTTTTGGAGTTTTACTCATTGTTGTGGTTCTAAATTTATTTATTTTTGAATAGCAAAGCAAAAAATTTTATTGATAAAAAAAGGATTACAAAGCAAAGCTCATGTTGGTAATAAATCAACAGAGCACTCAATGGGCCATGCCCAGATCACCGAAGGGGTTTAAAAGGGTAAAAATATAACAATAAAGCATACAAAGACACCCAAAACCCAAATACAACAAAAAGCCCAAAACATCGAAACCCTAACCCAAAAACTAGAAGGCATAATCCATACACAACATAGGCCTAGCCGGAAACCAACCCATAGACAACATGGGCCAGCCTAAACAGCAACCTTACCCACCACCAACCGCGGCCACCTAAAGTGAGACGGGCCACTGCCACCACTGCCCCAGAGCCCGGGGAATAAGGACCGGAGATGGTCTTACATACACACTAAAGAAAAAATTGTCTATGCCGGCGTTTGAAAAATGCCGGGAAAAGTTTTAGCGGCGTTTTTGCAAACGCCGTGGACGTCAATGTCGGCTTAGGTTCTGACGTTTAAAAAAAGTCGGCAAAGATCTTTGGTGGCGTTTTTTGAAAAACGCCGGGATTGATTCATGAGTAAAAACTGCCTTTATGGTGACGTTTTTCCAAAAAAGCTGGAAAAAGTCACCTATGCCGGCGTTTTTTTGAAACGCCGCTCAAAAAAGTGTCGGCAAAACCACTATTTCCTATAGTGGACCCGCACGCGCAAGTGGGTATGGTCCTAACATTTTTGGTTAATCCCTCACATGGGGTACTTAATAGACAAATAGTCCCACCTTATTTGGTCCGACGGTTAATCCCAAATGTATCTAACACGAGACTAAGGAATAATGAGGAAAATATAAACCCTTGCGTTCCCAGTAATCATACTCCCACCTTCCTAGTCCAGCAATCAAACCAGCCAGTAAATTTGATTTCCTTACACTTCGTTGTTGTTGGGCTCATTTTGATTTTGTCTAGCCCCTGCATGTGCTTTGTTGTTTAGTTGGGCCAAATGACGTCCATTACTTCTTTTTTTCCCTTCTAAAAGTTAAGAGGTAATCATTCTGTTTAGTTTAACATTCTGAAAGTTACTTTTAGAATGTAGTTTGAGGGGGACTAATGTAGTTTTGAGAAGATCATCGTGTCAACTAGATCCATCCATCAATGGATAATATCTGTACTGTGGAATCCAAACTTTTCTGTAGAGTCTAAACAATAGGCAAGCTCAGATTCAGGTTACTTGTTAGTATTTCATTACATATACGATTTCCGTAGGTTAAATGGCTAACGTGATTGATTAGGCAGTTTTGTACGTGCATTTGAATTTTTTGGCTGTAAAATAGTGTTAGATTATGCGATGGGTCTCGAAGCTGCTCCATCAGCTCAAACTCAGAATTTTCCATACGAGGTCTTGACGTAATGACATCCTTAACATATATACATATACACATACCGACATAATTGATGTGCACATCCCCGTATACGTTTTTCTTGTGTATAAGAGCATCCGCAGTGATATAATCAAAACAAAAAAGGTTTATGAAGTTAGCAACATTTGCTCAAAAGGAGCTCACATTGAAATAACCAAACTTAGAAACATCTTAGCAACTCATCAAATTTTGGCCATTGGATAATCAAAACTACCAACCTTTTACTAATAATCAAATTTAATTGTCTTCACATTTCTTCAATCAAATACACCATCATTACACAAAAACCTTCTTTCTTCCATTTCAACATGTTTACAACAAAAATACTTTTAAAAACAGTTTTTATTTTTTTGTAAAAACAGTTTTTTTTACACATTTTTTTTAATTAAAACTGTTTTTCCCAAGTTTTTTAAAACAGTTTTTTTTTATTAAAACTGTTTTTTCAAAAACTGTTCTTTTGAAAAAAAAAAATTCTATTCAAAAACCTTTTTTTTTTTTTTTTTTATCTTTTTCCTGAAAACCGTTTTTTTTTTAATCAAGGTTTTCAAAAAACTATTTTCTCTTTTCCTAATAACCTATTATTTTTAAAAAAATTGCTTTCTATGTCACAATTTCTAGATTTTTATAAGTTAAAAAAGTGATGTGACAAGTTTTGGTTATTCAATTTTGATTGTACCATTGTGGACCTTTACATTGCTAACTTTAGCAACCGCTTAAATGGATAACCAAAAGATAGTGTGGTAACTTTTGATTATTCCACATGCTCTAATATCCTAAACATGAGAGCATGTTGCTCGATTTCCAATGGTGGATACACAGTGGGACCAGTGGACGCTCGGGTCCCCACTATAATCATTACAATTTTACCCCAAATTATGAAGGCCATGACAATTTGTAACCAAATCTTACTCTAATAATTTGTATTTTTACAATTGCATTGAAGACCTTTTAAACTTAGCCTCCATTTCGCTAACGTTCTTATTTTTCGCTTTACGAGACAGATTATTCTCTTACAATACATTACCTTTAATTCAAAAAAAAATGATAATTATTTAAAAAATAAGTACTTATTTTAGTTAGTGGGACAACAATATGAATACTGATGACTAGAGTGACTCTATTAAAACTTTAATCACCCAATTGTCACATTATTACTGGCTTGTTTGAGAACCTAATTATTTTTGCATTTTGCATTTTAAATTGTGAGTGATTGATTTTGGATTGTGGCAGAATAGATTATGAATCTAGTTGTGTGTTTGATGTTTTACATTTTCTAATTCCCATTTTTGGATTTTGGGTGTTTGGTAGGAAGAGGGAAAATGGATTTTGGGTAAAATAGATTTTCCAATTTCTTGTTTCTTAAACAAAACAGAAAATCTAGTAAAACGAGCTTTTTCAATTCCCATTTTCCCATTTTCGAATCCAGCCATGCCAAAAAGACAAGGCTACCCTCTCTCTTTTCGGATAATTCCCACTTTGCCATGGAAAAGTAACAGCTAGCAATAATTGAAATAATAAAAATATAATTTAAAAAAAAATGGGGAACACCAGTTCATGTACATAGCAGAATTTCGGAATTAAATTTTAAATAAATTGGGCCCAAACATTATTTATGTACATTATATACCATTATTAATAGCCGGGGGCAACATAGTAAAAAATCAATCCATATTCATTTTCATTTCATATCTTTCAAACACTACTCCTACTGCAAAATGAATTCTGCACATATCATCCAAACACTCTATCAAATACAAAATACATTTTGATCATAATCCCAAAAGTCAAAAATGCAAAAAATGAAAAATGAAAAGCCAAAAAGCTGGCTCCCAAACACCCCCTGAGATATATGTGTAGAATAGAATTTGCAACAGAGTAATGTGAATGAGTTTTTTGAGAATAATGCTCAAAATAAATTATGAATTTAAAAAAAATAATCCAAAATGATAATGAAAAAGCTCTTGCAGAGTAGGGGTGAGAATTCCGACACGACACGAAGTTAGCGGGTTAGGGTCAGCTATTTTTGACACGAAACACGAATATGACATGACATGATAACACGAAAAACTAAGGGAGACTTAAATAATCATTCTTATACTCCAACTGACTTATGTTTCCATCTTATTCAATTTGAACAGTTATGTTTTCATCCTCACTTTTTTTTTGTCAAAAGTTGAGAGATAGTATTCATCAAAAATTCCCATGGGGAAAGATTGGGAGTCCATAGATCGGACACTCCAACGACAAAAGGTCACAAAAATACAACGAGAAAGCGTATGACCAAACCAACGGAACACTCCTGACAAAAACCGGCCTAAAGCCGAACAAAACACAAAAGAAACGAGAAAAAAGATACACTCCCCTTCGTCGCTTAGCAGCCCATCTCTAACCAAACCTCCAACCGGTCACACGCCTCTACCGGAGGCCTAAGAAGCCGCCGGAACCCGTAAGGTTGCAAAGGAGGAGCAGACGAATCGTACCGCCCAACAGGGCTGCGGAACGCCAAGATCCAACGATTGGCAAACGGAAGGCAGATATGGTGCAGAAGGGGAAGTAAAAACCAGATCTAGAAAGGGGATTAGTCCCTCCCCTCCTGCCGCCCAAAGGGTGTGCAACCCATGGAGGGGGAGGGGAAGGAGGGTCTGCAATGGTGAGGCTGTGAAGAGTTGAGATAAAGAGAGCGGCTCCTAGGGTTTTTGATAGTGTTGGGTTAGATGGTAAATAAGTAGTTAAAAAAATTCATCCTCACTTTTAAATAAACCCAATAGTACCCTTCTATATACTATTATATATATATATATATATAGTAATCAATTTTGGGATGGAAAGATAAATTCTAAAGTCCCAAATCCCGAAAATCTTGAAAAATCATTTATCAAAAACCCAAAAATCTCGGCAAACCATTTAAAACCCCCCAAACCTCTTCCATTTTCATTTGCAGGTTTTGGAAATGGTCTTTGTCTCTTCGGGTAAAGTCGGCGGCATGGAAAAGATGCAAAACTCAGTCTAGTCCTCCGGCCCCATTACCGGCGGCCCTCTCCGACCATATCCTTCTCCGATATTGCAGCAAGTGGTGGACGACGGCGCATGGATTGGAAGCGAGTGGCATGGGGTAGATGCACAGAGCTCTCCACAAATCCCATCACCCGCGGTCCTTGTCGGCCGTCCAGTGAGTCTTACGACTTGGTCTGCAACGTGAATCTGATCTCTTTCAGTCGGAATGGTGCGAGAAACTGAGGACGATCCAATGAAGAAGATAATGGCGGAAGAAGAGAAGGGTAGCAGGAGAAGCATCTTGTTCATTTCGAATGGGATTGAGTGTGTACCCCATTACTTCTTTCCATTTGTTTAATACATGTAGGCACAAACTGGTAACATTTTTTTTGCAAGAATTGATCAGATGGGGTTTTTATTCCCACTGCACTTATGATTCATGGTAAATTATTAACATCATTTACCATAAAACGGGTTTCTCTGTAAATTTGACAATATTTTGCAAATATTGATCAAGTTTAATTGTTCATGTAAGTAATCGGTTCATGTTGCACTGTCAAATCATCGGAATGGTTCGTGATGAAAAAGCCTTTGACCATCAGTTTTGTGGATTATAGGTATTGGCCAATCAGACATAATAAAGTGACCATGTTTTATGAAATTAACATGATAAGTTGACCATATTTTTACATGTATTGATCATGTTAAAATGCTAACGTATTATTAAAAAATGTCATATTTTTAATTGATGTTATTCCATGAAATATGGTTAAATTACCATCAAAATAGGTGTTATCGTAATCAGTGTTTCATGGTTAAATTACCATGTCAATTTCAACGTTTCATGACCATTCGTAATCTAACTTGAAACCGATTTAATAAACATGACATACTCCCAAAATATTATCATTCAAATATAAAAGTAATCAATCATATAGAAATTACTAAAAAATCATGAATTATGATTGTTTTGATTCGATTCAATTTGAAATATAAAAGTAATAAGATAGAAAAATAAAAGTAATCAATCATATTTAAATTTATCAAATCCAATTGAATTAGGAAAATAATCCAAACTAATTCCACTAAATTGGAAAACAATCCAATCCAATCCCACTAAATTAGAAAAGCAATAAAACATAATATATGCATATCATAGTGAAAAAGGTAAGAAATGTAATTCGCATACTAATAGGATGAAAACATAAGTATGAAAAAAAGACGGGATGAATTCTTACATGACATGGATAAAGAGGATGAATATTTAAATATTTTAAAAACTAAACAGATTGAGTTAGGATTGAGAGAATTTTGAAACGAACACGAAATGACAAAACACGAATATGACACGACACTGAAATTTATGAAAGAACACGATAACACGACACGAATTCAACACGAAGTTAGCAGGTCAGGGGACACGAAACACGAATATGACACGATAACACGAAAAGTTAAACTGGTCAAATTAAGATTGAGAGAATTCTAACACGAACACGAAATGACACGACACGAATGCGATACAACATAACACAGTGCCCACCCCTACTGCAGAGCTAATTCTTAAATTGCGACTTTAAAGTGTATATTTCAGAATGCATTGTGACATAAATGCATTAACAGAATTTTTCTCCCAAAAAAACTGCAAAATGCAGAATGAGAAGAGTTGAGTTTTGTTTACTTCCCATTTAAGAGGGTGAACATTATTCTACTTTCTATTAGTTGAAATGATGTGGATCTCAGGATAAAGTGATATTATACTTATCAAAAAGTGTATAGCACGATAAACATAATTATGATATTATTTTGTGGTGAAATTCACATCATTTTAAAGTTTTCAACCAATAGAAAAAAAAAGGGGGGGTAATGTTCCAAAATTGCACTCGAAAGAGAAGTGGGAGAATTTGTTCCTCTCTCTCACGTTCTGATGCCAAACAAACAAAAAACCACTACTCCCCCCCGGTGTGTCGCCCCCACCCCCACCCACGCCCACCGCCTCAACTCTCTCTCTCTCTCTCTCTCTCTCTCTCTCTCCACAATTTTAGAGAGCCTCGAGAGTCGTGATTAAACAGACACCTAGACATATATACTCTGGTGGAGTCTTCATCTCATCTCATGGACTGAGAGAAGATGGATCCAAACGCCACCGCATCACCCCCCGATAAGTTCCTTGGCGCTTTCCCTCCCTCCAAACCTGAGACCGCCGCCCCCGCTTCCCTCGCCGACGAGCTCACCGAAGATGATGTTTTCTGGACCGCTCACTCCTCCGATCACCAAAATCACCCCTCCACCTCCTCCTCCCCCATCCGCCACTGCCACGTCAGCCGGCCCGACAGCTTCGGAATCCTTGCCGCATTGCCGGCCGCCGAACCGGACCGCGCTCGCTCGGTTTTCTTCAACCACAAGGCTTCGGCTTCGGCTTCCGTCTCTTCGTCATCCTCGTCCTCTCCTTCTAGAATGATCCCGATGATTCCGAAGAAGGCGCATGTGGATCGGCACCAATCGGCGCCGGTGAACGTGCCGATGATGTCGGAGGCAATGAGGCGTGGGAGGAGGAGTCTCCGTTTCGACGTCGTTTACGATGACGAGGATGAAAAGGAAGGGGACGGGGATGGGGACGGTGAGATGATGTTACCGCCTCACGAGGTGGTTTCGTCGAGGCGGTCGCCGAGGGTGGCGTGTTCTGTGCTTGAAGGCGCTGGAAGGACGCTTAAAGGGAGGGATTTGAGGCAGGTTCGGAATGCGGTGTGGCGGAAGACAGGTTTTCTTGATTGATATATGAGGAAAATTTGAAAGCTAAAATCCTCTCTCTCCCCTTGAATAATCTGTGCCATTTTGTTATTAACCTCCTGCTATGAACTTATAATTTTGTTTTTTACCAGCAATTTTGAGTATATATGGTAATCGAAATGGAGCTTTGTTTTTTGTGTTATCTATGGTTTATCGTGACATTACTGATATTAGTGCTTGAGTTCAGTATGAGCTTTGTTTTTTGCGCTATGGTGACCATCTTTGGTACTGTGTGATGTGTCATCACTGTACTCTACCCATGATTGTGTACTTTACCAATACAGTGGTGAGTCTGGTATCACATCATATGGTACCCAAAATATGGTCACTTGCCACCATAGCATTAGTGGTTCATTATTACACGGAAAGCACCTGAATGTGCATGTTTCGCAAGATGCCTGTATTATGAAGGTCCATTTTCTTGAGCGGTTGTCTAGTTATAGCCCTATGAAATTGGGACTTTCGAAGGCAAAACGAATATTAATCTTGAGTAACCCAAAAAAAAGTAATTATTATAATTTTGGAGTTAAATTGAATGTTACAAGGGACTTAATTGATGGTCGGAGTAACATTAGTTATGGAACTCTCTTTGGTAGAATAGAAGTCATTCTCTCTTCTAACGGTTGAGTACCGTACCTATTCCTATTTTATGGTCTGATCAAGTATTTCCTAAATCTAGCTGTGCTCCCTCCGTCCCTTGGCAGCATACTGCAGAATCTTAGTCTTCTGTTGAAAGTCAGGCATCCATCTTCTTGTGCTTAAGACGTTCTGATGTGGGCCCAATTATCCACAAAAACACAGCAGGAGATTTCCTGATCCATATGAACAAGGTTTAATAAGCTACCGAGGCATAGATATGCTGCCATCAACTGCCTGAATATTGGGATCAAGTTCAATGGGAGTATAGATCTCAAGTTTTTGACAACCTTGACAAATGATCTCTTCTTGGACTGTTTTTTAACTTCAATACTGGTAAATTGCCTTAAGTAGGTAGCTACTTGTCGCTTGTTCTATTAGCACATGGTCCGGTGGTTGTAATCTAATTTTGTTCATGATTTGTCCTTCTTGTACTTCATGTTTAGGAATTCAGGGAGTTCATTCTCTCACCTTGGCTTGAAGCTCTTATTCCTTTGACTTGAAAGTATTATCCTCTGTAAGGCAAATGTTAAACTAAGGAAGTACACAAGATGACTTCTTTAAACTTATTAACCACCAAGGGCGGGCTTTGTTTGGACATATGGATGAGGATTAAGATGGTTGATGACTTGATGTACATCAATGAACTCATTAATTATAAGTTAGTTCTTAATAGTTAGTACATACATTGAATACGTGACATTAACAAATTGTATTTGACATACACCATGTTGGTAACAAAGAAAGGAAAGAGAACCCTATGATTGTAAGGACGAGGAACCATATTTGTAGCACTCTTTTTCCTTATCCTTAGAAGCGAAGAAGCCAGTTAAGGATATGGTAAAATCGGCCGAGTTTATGATAAAAGTACCAACTTTTGTTTCTGTTCTCAATAGCCACATGCATACACACTTTAGAGTTGACTTGGATTGATTGTAGTAGTTGACATTCTTTATCTGTTACATTTCCTTTTATTGCTACATTCATCTCGACTAGGAAATTTGTTGTACTTGCTGGTCTTAGACTTACAAGGGCAAGTCCTCATTTCCTGTTAATTGTGGAATGTGGAGCAATTTTGTACGTATCATTGTTCTTGTTATTGTGCAGTGAACATTTCTTAGTGTAGTTCTAAACTATGCGTAGTGTAGGTCTAAACGAGGTGATCTTCCTCTTTTCAGAGAGTTGAGTGCATAGTTGTCAAAGGCGCGCCTAGGCCCAAGGTGAGGCAAGGCGCTACCCCTAGCGTCGTGCTAACACCCAAGTGAGACGACTTGAAAAAGGCGAGTAAAAAGCGCAAAAAAGCGACAAGGCACAAAAAAGTGTGCTGCTTTCAAATCGGTCAAAAAAGCGCGCTTTTTTTTTTCTTTTTTCTTTTTCAGAAAAGCACACTAAAAAGCGCACATAAAACAATTTTTTTCAAAATTAATACTCCCTCCGTCCCAAAAAGAATGACAATTTTTGAAATCCGTGTCATTTTTCATCGTTTATATCTTTCACTCTATAATGTTTTTCATGAGTTTGAAAATTTTGTATAATAGAATTAATCGAGAACTATCAAACAAGATCCATATTGCATATTTTTTGAGATCCGTATTAAAAGATATAAGGAGTTGAAATTGGCACGGATATCAAATATTGACATCCATTATGGGACGGAGGGAGTAATAATTTTTGCATAGGTGTGCCTCTCTTCAAAAAGGCATGCGCCTCTCGCTTCAAGCCCAATAGAACTTTGCACCTTGGTGTGCCTTTCGCCCTTGACAACTATGGTTGAGTGCATCTATATTGTAACCTATAATCTATGAAGCATGGGTATTCTGGAAATGTCGGCGTACGCACACCGGGTACGGGTACGGCGTCGGTACGGCAAAATCGTACCGGGTATTTTTGGTATCTTTGGGTAAGGCAAGGGTACTCCGTCGGTACGCCTTGGGTGCGTTTTAGCCCAAAATGAAAGAGAGACGAGAGAAAGAGAGAGACCGAGAGACAAGAGAGAGACGAAACGAGACAAAGAGAGAGGAGAGAGACATAACGGACGACAATTGGCGACCGGCGACGATTGGTGTGAAGTCGTGACGAGTGAAGACGATCGACTGGGTTTCTCGATCCTCTCTGGATCTTGAAATGTTACAATATATAGTAGTTTATATATGTGTACTATGTTAAATTACACAATAGGTCATTTTAGTATATATTAATACCCCAAACACACAAAATGTGGGGGATTTGTTGGTAAAATGGGTTTATATTTCATTTTATGCGATAAAAAATAGTAAAAAATTATATATATATTCGCCGTACCCCCACCGTACCCATACCCTACCTTTTGGGGTTTTGCCGTTTTCCATACCCGTACTGGTACCCGTGCTCCATAGTCTATAATCCAATGTTAAAGATAGTTCTCTTACGATTTTTATGTTAGAGGCGTTGGTCTGTAGTAGTTTATAGAAACGTGTTTTCTAGAGAATTGGTTATTTGGAATCATATTCTGAAGTACCAAAAAAAAAAAAGGTTATTTGGAGGCTCCGTTCGGGAAAGGTAAATAAGTACTTATTTTTTAAGAAGGCAATTTCAAGCTCAAAAATCATGTGCTTACGCAAATAATTTTCTTATCAATATGGATCTTATTTGATAGATCTCATTGAAATCTTTTATACGGGGCAAAAAAAATTAAAAATTTATTTTTCATTTACATTATTTTTTAGTTTGAAAATATGAAATAAGTACTTATTTTTTAAGAAAGTGTTCTGGAACGGAGCCGGAATCATTTGGGTGGTATGGTTGTCTCCTAACTTCAGTGATTGTGTTGAAGGTGTCAGGAGTCTGCCTGCGCAGAATATTTTCCTTTCATTTTGTTTGTGGACGAACAGATATACCCTGCCATCTTCGAAAATGGCCCTTCTATTTTGTGACTCATTACACGGGTTTCTGAACAATTTAAGCCTTTCTTTAACGTAGACAATCCTGTTTAGCTGCTTTATATCCAGGAAACTGGTTGCTTTACTGCTAGAAAAGATGTGGGTCATTTGAGTGCTGCTGTTCATTTTAGGATGCAGAGTTTGTTTAACTTAGGCTTTGGGAATAAAAGAATTACGAAAGTGAAACTTGTAGACAGTGAAGTGAGAGAGAAATCTATTTCCTTCATGTATTTGGTTAGGATAGAAAGTTTCTCCGGAAGTTTAAGTAACGTAAGAATTTCATTGCTTGGATACCATGAAAGTCTGGAGAAAAAGGTTGTTTTTGCCAAATTAAACCCTATGCAGATCGTTCAAATGTCTTGCTTATGAACAAGTTGTCGAAAAAGAAGAATGCATCCGATATCCAAGTTGAAGATAAGACACTTTCAGGGGAATGTAATTTCTCTTCTGTCCTCTCTTTTTGTTATTCTAAGGAAAATATATAGCTGGGTTTGCATCCATACGAGGGTGGATTGTATAGAGAACTTTATTTTCTTGCACTTTCTGCCTATTGGTTGCAAAACAACACCAGTTAACGGATCCTTTTGGACTTAGGGGACTTACCTTCAGGTTGTTGGCAACTTTAGGCTTTGTTTTCAGTCTTCAATTGGATTTAGTAGGCAACGTTAGGCTTTGTTTTCGGTCTTCAATTGGATCTATAGTCTGATTATACATCTGGGAGTTTGAGGTGGTGGCAGTTTCTGGGGATGGTTTTGGCTGCCAGGGATGGTATGGGAACAATGTTCTTTAAGTATATATGCCTTGGTTGCCATTTGCCCTATGTATGGCCTACCAAATGTTATTGTCTGAGATTCTGATAGGATAACCTTACAAGATTGTTCTTGAAGTTCCAATTTGTGGCCTACATGGTAATGTTTGTTTCCTTCCTTGATACTAAAGGATAAACATCTTGCTTATGAGAACTGTTCTCCTCCGGGAACGCGACTTGTCGTGTCAGAACCAGGCACTTTTTCGACACTTGAGGGACGAACCTTTTCATCATTTAAATGTACATGAATAACTTTACTAGCTTCTGATAAAATAACTTGTGGCACTATTATAACATAAACCAGGTAGATTTATGTACTTTTAAGACATGAATATTAGCCATCCGTTGTATTATAGGTCTTACTACGTACATGATCTGGTGTGTTTTATTAGTTTTGAATTGATGTAATTGCTTTTGGATGTTGTACTTGTCTTTCATGTTGTGGAACTGGAATATATGGTCTTTTTAACGTTAACTAGTTACATGTCCCTCTTTCAAATAGAGTAGTTTAATACTTTTATAGAGGAATTTTAAAAAGGGGAAATTACATTAAACCCCCCTAAACTACCACTCGGGGACACTTTGCCCCCTCCATCTACAAAAGTGGACACTTAACCCCCTCGAACTACCGATTCGTGAAATCAAATGGATGCTGTTAACAGAACTCCTGACGTTACCTTTTTACCCTTGTTTTGTTCTGCAGTACAATCCAAAACCCTCTCCCCATACCTCACCTTCTTCTGTCTCCTCGGATCACCGCCGCCCGCCGCTGCCTCGTATCCACCGTCCAAAGCCACTCTCCCTCCGCCCCACCACCGTCTTCTCCACCATCACTTTAGTCTCCATAGTGCCTAAAATCAAACCCAGAAAATTAAACCCAAACAATTGCCATGGCTGGATGGTAATCCTCCAATTCCTCAACCCAACCCACCCAACAGAAAACCCACTTTCCCCACCCACCGATCAAACCCAACCCAACACCGACGGCGGGATCAAAGACTTCATCCAACAATTATGAGCCGAGCTCGGTTTGCTTCGAACCCATGTCATCGATCGGCCTAGCCCATTACTAATTTACTACCACCATGTCAGCAATTGATTTCTGACGCAAACCCATTTGGATTCTTGGAAAACGATTTGGTTTGCTTGGAGCTGCGAGGTGATATTTTCGGCGACGATGACGGCGGCAACAACGAGGATTTCGCGACGCCAAGAAATCTGTGAAATTTGCATCAGCTATTGACGAGGGGGTGGTCGACGATGGCGTCGTGGTGGTCGTGATCGGCGTGAAACCTGGTTTCCCGGCGTGGTGGTAGTGGTCAACGATGTCGTGGTTAAATCTGGGTTTTGGGAGAGAAGGAGAGGGAGGATTTGGCTGAAGATGTTGTAAGAGGAGAGAGAAACGTGTTGGACGATTTGGAGCCGAAAACGTGGGGTTTTACGACGGGGCCGATGGATCAAAGATTGGGTTTTCTTGTGTTCAAATGAACAAACGCAGATCTTCGTTGGGTGTTCCGCAGAAAAAGAAATTCCCAAGATCGGGATCATCTCTGCCGTTTTGACTCGAAATACTTCCTTCCATGGAATGGGGTACGGACAGAGGGAGAGGGATTCAAGTTGTAGAGGAACTCGTGTGCGGAGAGGATGAGGGCAAAGTAGTCCAATTTTTGAGTTTTAGTCAAAGTGGCAAGACTTCCATCCGAATCCTTAACGGATTGGTAACGGCAGGACTCACCTCTTAAGCAAAAGATAGTTCGAGGGGGTTAAGTGTCCACTTTTGTAGATGGAGGGGGGCAAAGTGTCCCCGAGTGGTAGTTTAGGGGGGGTTTAATGTAATTTCCCCTTTTAAAAATGTTGATAGGATACATTTATTAATATGCTTGATGTGTCGTCTCTGGAATTTTTAAGAACTTCAGTGTTGGTGTGTGTGTGTGTGTGTGTGAGTACGTGTTTGTGCTCAAACTATCCTATCCTGCATCCACCTGTGGATGCCGAAGTACTCATAGTCGAGTGGTTTGGAATACGAAACCAACAATGATCTAACAACGAACTCTATGGGAGTCTCTTCGTGGAGCAAGAGTGATAGGACCCTCTCAAGAGAGGCTAGATGTCAAGGTAAGAGATTATTTACCACTCGAGTTCAAAACAGCAAGGTTTTTCTAAACTTCTGCTCAAATGGGATCAATTGTGAGAGATGAAAATTTGTTGGAAGTGTTGACCGAGCACGTGATTCTAATCGATTTGAGACCGTTGGGTTTCTTGGATTAGTATGGCTATAGTTTGGAGGAATGGCATCTGGGAAATGAGGTTATTCTCCTGCTGAAATCTTTACATGGTAATTACACAGAAAAAGGAATATTTACATCATGATATATATGAGGCTTTCAACTGAGGTTTGGGAGTAAGAAGTCTGTTCTTCCTAACTGTGTCGGAGCAGCAGCTTGAGCTTCTGTGTTAAATGATCTTTGCCATGTGTAAATGCTTTACCGAGCCTAATTAGTTTTTTTTTTTTTTTGTTAGGAGAGGAATTGCTCTACAATCTCGGTGATTTGGGGACGAGAGACTGCAAGAATTTTGGAAGAAAAAATCTCATTTAATTTGTTTGTTGTAGAGTAATTGTCTGTCGTAGTTGTTGTACTATGTGTTATGGTTTGTTGTCGAGACCCGGGAATAGTTCTCTTTCTAGTTCTCAACATCTTCTCGTTACTTTGAAGATAATCTTTAACTGGAGGATTGTTGAGGTTTGTTTCTCCATGAAAACAGTGCTTAGGGTCAACGGAAGAGCATCTAAGAAGGAAATAAAAGGTTTTTAGTGGCTTATTTCGGCCACCACCATATATTAAGGCAACAGGATTGGCTCTTATCTTCAATGACATTCAATTCTGAGTTATATTACATCTGGTTTGGGACGCGCTCAGAGTCGCACCTTGATGATTAGATGCATACTTTAAGTAAGATTTACAGTAACATTTTAACCGTCATCTTGAACAATCAGTTCTACCGGACACTAGGAAGTACTTGATTTGTAAACCTCCACGCTTTGATCTTTATGCTTAAGAGAGCAGTTCAACTGTATATTGGTTAACACTTGATCAAATGATTCTATCTGTCCAAAATTTTGTACAGAAATTTGAAACCAAAACAAAGTATTAAGCACTGGGATTGAGCTCTTTTTTTTTTTTTTTTTTTTTTTTTAATGAAAGAAAAAATTTACACTAAGTTTTTCAGAGTGAGCGACCAACCATCGACGTTTAACTCACTACATACATACTCCACAAAAAATTGAATACAAGTGGAGTAATATTCACAGAATTTTCAGATGGACGAACAAAATAGCAGCAGCATCCGTACTCTAGGAAAGTGTCCTTGCTCTTGGAAAGCTTCATAGGGCCAGGGAAAAAGATTTCTACGAATAGAGAGAGAATACCAACTGTAACTGAAAAGGAATCACTGGTCATACTAATTATAGAAGTCGTGGACCACGTAGTTTTTTCAAGGGTCTTTATCATCGCACATTCACGTGGAGCTCATTCACTTAATCCCGAGCCCCGCATGAACGTGGCTACTAATTTCTCCTTGGGCTACACTACATAATGCCCGGTAATGATTTCAAGGATTCCAAAGTAGCTTTGTGTCAAACTAGCATGTTATTAGCTACAAAAGATCAGAATCATCAGATCACGTTTTTTTACTTGTATGTATACACCACCACCCTCGTGGCCTCATTTATATTCCCCGATAAATCTGGTATCAGTTGTACGTATCCCCATACCAAATTTTCACTTGAAATAAGTTCTTCCATACGGCTGAAAGGGACTTCGGTTCTGTTGGTCCGTTAGCTTATATGCCGGTGACTCAAGATCATTGAATAATATTTATTCCTCGTATGAGGCTTGGGTCTCTCAGGTCTTAGGCCTTTGATAAAAAAAAACCTTGCTACTGGTATAGAAATATGTGCACAGATTTTATTGTGGGGTCCACTACGGGTCCCACACAAGTAATCCAAGCCGTTTATTATGTTTTAAAAAAAAATTCAAGTGCCCCCGCAAAAAATCAGCTCAATCCGATACCTATAAGTGCTTGATCTAATCATCTAACTTTTTATTTGGGTTTTTAGAGAATGAAAAGTTAGACGATTAGATCAAGAACTTATAGGTGTCGGATTGAACTGATTTTTTGCTGAGGCACTTGAAAAAATGTTTTAAACATAATAAACGGCTCGGATTACTTGTGTGGGATCCGTAGTGGGCCTCACAAAAAAATCTGTATACAGATTGCTGTACCAGTAGACTTTCTATTTGATAAACGAAACAAAACAAAGGAAAGAAAAATTAAGGTTGTGTTGGGGGGGTTGACTTTGTCTTTGGCATTAATTTCATGTTGCTTTATCTTCGTAAAGGAATGCCTAACAATAACTGAACCTGAAATTTAGGTTGGGAAGTAATGCTTGAAGTGATTGTCCACCAACTCCATTGCCTCCACCTTGGACAATGATGCCGACGCACTAACTACGGGTACACCAAATGCAAATGCAGAGGTGGGACTTGTATTGAAGTTTCACACCAATCTAATGATCGAAGCAGTTTAATTTGTTTAAAATATTTTTTCAAAGATCTTTGAAAGATATCTTAAACAAAATAAGCTCCATTGATTTATCCAACTGGGGCTTGGGACTAGCTCAATTAATCCGACTTTCAACACCTGTTAGGGATGGCAATGGGGCGGATTGGGTCGGATTTAGTGTCCCTCAAACCCGCCCCGTTCTATATCGGATCGGAGTCGGAGCGGGGGAAATCGGAAAGCTATCGGGGTAGAGGAAAAATCGGGTCCCCCCATTCACCATAATAATTTGACTAGTTTTGTTCTTTTTAGAGTGTTTTGAAAAAAAAAAGATATTGATGATTGATGAGAGTTAATAAAAAATAAAAACAAAAAAAATAAAGACATAAATTAGTGTTTTATTAATTGATATATTACTCTTATTATATCAAAACAATGAAATTTATTTAGACATATACATACAAACATATAAATATATATAATTGGGTTCGGATCGGGTTAAATCGGGGCGGGGGAAGCAAATACCATACCCACCCCATTTGCTTATCGGATCGGAGAATACCCGCTCGGATCGGAGCGGGGTGGTTGGAGGCGGGGTCGGATCGGATGTAATTGCCATCCCTAACACCCGTAAGAGGTTTGCATAGTGCACGGTTATAGAAACGGAAATAAGGGGGTGTACCCTTTACTACGGTTAGGGGCACTGCTTCGTGAATAGTCTCTACTAGCTCATCTTCATTACAGGAAAAAGTGTCAATTGCTTTCATTCTGACCCTTATCTATATTATCTAACTACTAGTGCTAACCCGTGCCTACGGCACTACGCATCGATCCTGATTTGAAAGGGATGACAGTTGTGTAATTTAGGTGAAAACCATGAGCACTTAACTGGGAAGTGGGAGAATGCATTACAGCCTTTGGATCAAATGAATCTAAGTCGTTCCAACAACTTGTCCCCACACCCTTCTGTTTTATAATAGAGAGATATATATATATATATATAATAAGGGAGGACTGGGTTTGAATCCAAAAGACAACCAATGGTCCAGAATTGTCTCCCGCATATTCTCCACCGTCCATTTTACAATGACATTTTTGTAAATACTTGACTTTTCTTGACCTTTTTCTTATCACACAATCCCTATCTAATTAATTAGAATTCCAATTCCCCATCTATTAGAATTCCAATTCCTCTCTCTCTCGCTCTCTTTGCCCCGTCTAAATTGGAACAAACGACCCATTCTCTGTTCCCTTTTCCTCCAAGAATTCCTCAACAGCACATTCATGGCACAAGCCCAAAATGAATTAAGGTTTCTCAAAAACCTCTAACCTTCGGGGTAGGCCTGTCAACGGGTCGGATCGGGTCCGGATGACGGATCCGGATCCGATAAGGCCTGGATCCGATCCGAAGCCGATAAGACTCAAATCCGATAGTGGAAATCCGGATCGGATCCGAAAACTTTTTTTACTTCAAAAATTTTAGCAAAAAAAAAAAAAAATTTTTTTTTTTAAAATACAATTTTTTTTCAAAAAAAAATATTTTCCAAAAAAAAATAAACGAAAAAATTGAAAATAAAAATACAACTTCTTAAACATTTTTTTTTTCAAAATAAAAAATTTACTGTATTTTTAAAAAAAATTTCAAAAATTTACAAAAAGTTCAAAAAAATTAAATTTCGGATTCGGATTGATAACGGATTTAATCCAATCCGATCCGGATCCGATAACGTTACCGGATTCGGATTATCGGATCGACGTTATAGGATTCGGATCGGATTTTTCGGATCGAATCCGGATCAGATCCGGTTCATTGACAGGCCTGCTTCGGGGTACCCTTTTTTGTCTCATATAGATGAATGTTTAAACAAAATTGTACACAAAAATGTCCAGGTGATGGGCTAAGGATATCCACACATTCGTCCTACCATTTTTTATCGTGATTTGCAGTATACGTAAAGCGCAACTTTTTGCATAAAATTGTACACAATACGTAGTAGTAATTACATCGACTGTTAATTTTCCATCTCAAAAAACAGCACATTGATGACAAGATTCCAGATTATTGTATAAACGCCGCCTGCATGCGCTTCCTTTTAATCAACATCTTTTTTAAGTAAGTTTGCAATTCCAGAAGTCAGTATTTTCATTGTTTCACTGTATTTCAATATTTCGGTTAGGGTTTTGTGAGGATGAAGATGGAATCGGAAAGATGGCTAATTTCCGGTATATGTTCATGTCAAAAAAAAAAAAAAAAATCCTAGCGATATATTATGATGAAGGAAACAATATCCGGATTTAGAACTACAATTCCACATTTTCGTCCACAATATCCGGATGCAATTAACAGGGAATTTGAAGATTTTTGAAGGAAACATTTCCGGAAATATATAAATTGTGGGATTACTGATTACAAGGATAAACCACATTTTCTGCCACAATAGCAGGGAATTAGAAGGAAACATTTCCGGCTCCTATTTAGGCATTAGGTAAAATATACAAGGTGTCCACAACCTATAAGGAATATACCTTCTATTTAGGAATGTGTGAGTTATTGGTTCCCTGTGATTTCCTTATCACATACTACAAGATTTAAATTTTAGAAGATTTAAACTTATCACTACGTTTTAGAAGTCCACATTTTTAGGAGTTAGATTTAACTTATCACTACGTTCACTACTATTTAGAAGTCCACATTTTTTGGGTTTGTTTGTCACATGCATAGGTTTTCCATGTCCTCCAACTTCTGAACGACCATTACCTATAGCGAGGTAAGTTCGATTTTTTTTTTAGTTCTCATGCAAGTTCGATTTCTTTCTTGAACGATTTTTAATCATATTGGGTTTCTTTTGCCAAAAACAACTTCTTGAACGACCATTACCGATAGTAATGTAAATTCGATTTTTTCAGTTCTCATGCAAGTTTGATTTTTTTCATGGACGATTTTTACTCATATTGGGTTTCTTTTGCCGTAAATTAGGAGTTTCTTGAATGACTTTTTTCAGTTTCATGCAAGGGATTCAAACATCGAAGGATTTTTTTCATTTCTCATGCAAGTTTGATTTTCATATTGGGTTTCTTTTGCCAAAAATTGGAAGAAAAAATATGAGTGTGAGAGAATAGTTTTTTTTTTTTTGACAACCTTGCATGGGTCTTTTACGTTAATCCTAACTTTGTTGTTTATTTTATTGCAAGAAAGATCACAAGAAATATATTTAGAAAATTCTTGCGTTCTGCTTAAATTCGAGGTACTGCAAGTTTTTTTTGGATTGCTATCCTTTTTCATATAGAGCACTCATAATGATTTTGTTATTAAACTTATAAACGTTTTAATTAGGTTCAAGGCCAATTTTATTTGTCGTTTGGAACATGCATGCTGACTTCTTTACAAAATCGATCAGTTAAAAAAGATGTACCACAAGGTACGTTGTTTGTATTTAATTACTTACTGTTAGGTGGGATGATATTCGGATTTGTCGCTTCGAATACTGGTTGAGAACTGCCAAGTGCTTGATTTCTCTCCGTTTGTAGATGCATGCCAAAGACATAGAGGCTCAACTAAAAAACCTTCAAAAAAAAAAAAACTAAAACTATTGGAGATGTGGATCTCCCAATGTTGCAAACACCACTCCATTTTTTTGAGGTTAGGGGCATTTTTTTTTTTTTTATGTCTTTTAATATCTACAGACATAGAAAAACAGAGAGTGCAAAACTAATTAACACCCTATCCTTTTTTTTTCTTAATGGCAACACCCCATTCTTTTTTTTTTTTTTTACATAATTAACACATGGAGTAATTGTAAACCTTTTTTTTCATTTTTTAAAACTTCGTTTCATTAGAACATGTGTAGTTATTGACACTCTTTTAAACGTTACCATATATGCATCGATGAAAATATTATGATGTTAACCAAACACACCGCAAACTGGAGTTTCGTGTTCTCTCTTTTTTTTTTTTGTCACTCATTTAATATTATGGGTTTCTATATATATTTTTAAAACGTTTTCTGTTGTTATTCTCATGATAACTTTTGACTATTACTCTCTTTCAAATTTCAGATAACTTCTTGGGACTTTAACTAATCATGGACAATCTAAGCGTCTATGGCCATGTGAGTTGAACCGTTTCATTTTATACCTTGGTCGTAATAATCAAATTAATTGTTTTCTGCATTCGGTGAATTCTTCATTTTCTTATGCAGCTCGACGGTGACTTGAAAAAAATGTAAGAACTGTTTACTCAATTGCATTGCTTAATCTGAATTTATATATTTGATTCATATTTGCTTTGTTTTATTTTTTCAGTACAAAGGTTACGTGTCTTTGAGAAAAAAATGTAATTGTGGTGATTCATGATGAGCAAGAAGTTAATCGTATTTTTATACATGGGGTATGCATACCAATGCCATTATTACTTTACTCCCTCTGTACTGTAAGGGGTCAACGAATTGATAAAAGAGATGTGGTGCCATACAATTTATACCTTCCGAGAAAATATAATTCTCATATCAATGTGGAAGTTTGTGCTGGAATAAAATCTGTTAAGTATATCCACAAGTACATCTACAAAGGTCATGATTGTACCATGATGGTGTTGAAAAACGAATAAACGAGATCTAGAATTAAGGTAACTATATATTATTAGTCACCATTTTACTTTTACAAGAAGGAATTCTTGCTCATTAATTATTTTCTTAGGCTGTTATTCATGTTCCTAATTGTGCTTTTTGGATGAAGTAGATATGCGTTGGTACAAAAACTCTTGGGAGGCAGATGGAGAGACAAATTTCAAGACAATAAGACCTATGTTGAACACCTTTTTTTTTTGTGTATCAGATTTGACTCTATATAGATTTTTAGATTTTTTATGCATGTTAAAATTGGATTCTATGAATGCAACATGGTATTGGTTTTGAGTTTTATGGTTTGGATTAATATAGTCCAGTGTGTATCCTATCAATGCAATTAACTTGGTATATATGATTGGGATTATCATTGGTAGTAATGTACACACAGGTAGTAGCTTAACAAATAAAACTTTTTGTTGCGCAGTGCTGCAGGCATAAGTAATTAGCATATCAAAGTTTTGCAACAACAAAAATATATTGCATCGAGACTAACATTTTAACTATAGTGTAGCATGTGATTTGATAAGTTGTACTTGGATTCTGACTGAGTGTTCAATTGATTTTAGGCTGAGTATTCATTTCATTTTTGGGCTAGGTGTTCCAAACTACTAGAATTGGGTGTTCATATATATTTTGGTTGGGTATTCAAAGAAAGGCTAATCAAAAAACATTTTTGCAAAATTTTTTTTCCTTAAATTAATTACGAAACTATTAATAAAAAATGCCGTGCCTTCAGGCGCGACTCCGAATCAATGCCCATGCCTGAACTATGGTACAATTTTTGACCTGCTTGAATATTTTTTGCACCTCAATTTGACTTGCGCATATACCATATTTTACTCTGTTCCTATCCATTTTGTTCAACATGTCCTCTCTTTGCTCATTGTTCGACCCGTAACTTTAGTTGTCTTCAAAATGTGTTGCGCCGTGCCTTCAGGCACGGACATTTGCTATATTACAATATGAAAGAGCATAAGCTAGAACTAAGATTAGTGTCATCTCAAAAAAAAAAAAAATGTTTTCTATTTCTTTTGGCTACCATAACACTCAAATGTTTCTTATTTATGAAAGAAATGGAGAAATGAGAATCTAAAATAACTTGTATTTTTTTAATTAAATGAAACCAAAATTTTAAGATTAAGAAGCTAGCTAATATACTAATGAAATCAATATTCCCCATTTGTAATGACCTGAATTTTGGGCCTTTTTTTTTCGAATAATAAATGATTTAATTAACGTGTCCAAAAATCGGAGTGTTACACCACCGTTTCAAAATGTTTGCCCATCCCGCAAAATGAGAATTCAAAAAACGTATTTTTTTAAAAAACAATTCAAGAATTTTGTCATGAATTAAATGGACTCATTGAAATCTGTTAATTTGTAAAAAATAGATTAATTCTTTTGCAAAAGTAGTTTATTTTTTTAGTTCTGATTTTGCATGATGAACAAACATTTTGCGGCGATGGAGATAGTGATATTGATCAGCATGCACTAGTAACTCTCAAAATTAATTACATCGTCATAATAGAACGATATTGCTAACCTCAACCCACTAAACACTGTGGTTGTGTTTGGTTGAGAGTTTAGTTTAGTTTAGTTTTGGTAGTGGATAGAGAGAGAAATAGAGTAATGATTGAAAGTATGGGTAATTATTGGAGAGAGATGAGAAAGTAATAATTAAAAAAAATAGTGTAATGATTGGAAAAAGAGATAGAGTAATGATTGAAAACAAAACAAAAACAAAAGCTAAACGGTTAACCGAACAAAGCCTGTATAATTCACACTTAAATTTTTTTTTTTTTTTTAAAATAGTGCTACTACCCATACAACTGATTTGTGCACAATAAGCAATTTCTCACATCATTCACTCCTATCCATCATACCAACTGATCCACCCAACAAACAGCCTCTTAAAAGTGTGATTGGAAAGGGTCTTCGAATCCCACGTGAGAGTGCATAATTAAGGAGATCTCTAGAGATAGAGACACAATCAAGGTTTGAAGACAGGAAAGAGGTCTACTATCTAGTCTATTCTAGAGATCGATCTACTGCTAAGATACTTTCTTGTCGGAGCCAGCCAGCATCTTTTCTTTTTTTTTTGAACTTCACGTTTGAAAACGATAATTGGCGAATTATGGTAAATTTTTTATGGGATTTGTGTAGTAGTTTATCAATATTTGTAGGGTCAAATGTACAAAGTATCTGTAAAGACTTTACTTATTCTAAACATGCTTCCGGTGGGTTAACTTAGTCCCTTAATCTCGGAGATTAGGAAAAAGAAGCTAATCTCCCAGTTTGGGATCAAGGCCGCTGCTGTTCAAAACAAAGTTAGAAACAAAGTTAGAGAGGTTTCTGCTACAATTCCATTTCATCTCGGGACATTTCGAAACCAGGAATTCTCTTTTCAAGAATACACATAAGGCGATGGATATATGGACCACTTTGGGTGTTAAATTCAGAGGGGGAGAACTTTCATTAACGTAAAGAAATATATGTACGTTGAAATGGAGGAGGCTGCTATTGCGGAAAGGATTAACGCTGAAGGAAGATGATTTCTTAGAGGAAGATGATGATTTCGAGAATGGAGCCTCTCTTTTTCTGGAATGTTATTCCACTCCTACGGTTTTCTAGTTGTTCTTTTGGGTTTCGGATTCTTTTGGCTTTTGTTTGCTTTGGTTGAAGTTTTTTTTTTTTTGGGTTTTTTTTTTCATGGTTTGCGGCTTCTGTCTTGTTGTGGTGTTTTAGTTGGCTTCTTGCTGTCCTTTTAGGTTTATGGTGGTTGGTTGACTTCTTCTCGGCCTTTAGACTTTGGTTCGCGGGTGGCTTATGCGGTATGCCGTGATCCATTTAATCTTTGTAATCATTGTAAGATTAATGAAATCTTTTTTTTGCCGATAAAAAAAAATTCTCTTAGTGGTTGATTTTAAAGCTATTTAGCAATGTTATCAATACTGTTCTATACCAACCGGTACGTACCGTTTTTCACATAACCGGTACTCTAACCCCCCAATGCCGTTCCGGGCCAAATACCTGTCATCTCGGAAAATACCGGCCGAGACGAGCTTACTGGAATTTCCGTCCAGTATTTTGCAGGGCAGTTTTTTTTTTTCTGGGACAGAAAAAGGGGAAGAAAACGTTGCATATTTTGAAACAAAGGACAGAAAAAAGGAAATGTTTCTGAGACAAAAAAAAGGGGGAAAAAAACGTTGCATATTTTGAAACAAAGGGACAAAAAAAAGGGAAAAAAAAAACGTTGCGTATTTTAGCAAAACGTGGGCTTAACTATAATACGTGCGCGAGACTCAAATCCCGGATTTGCACCACCCCTTGCGCACAATAATCCATGACACGCACCCGGTTAATTGCTTTCCAGATCAGTTTTTCCAAATTGCCCTCGGTTTCTTGAGCACACGAGACCTCTCCTTAGGTCCTCATTCACACGGTCACTAGTGTGCAAAGTCATTTAAGATGGAAAAGAGTTTTGTAACTAGGCAATATGGGACAAGAGGTAAACACATATATATTTGATGATGAATTGCATGGTACGGGGGGTTTTTTTGAATTATAATTATATATAATGTAGTTGCAGTAAATTCGAAACGATACCCAGTATTTGACCGATACTGATACGTACTATACCAGTAGAAAAACCAGTACCCTAGCCGGTACGGTATTCAGATCATTGCTATTTAGTGAGGAGCCAAATTAGTGGTTGAGGAACTTGGCAACTGAATCTCTCATTAAAGCCACCGTTTTTAGTTAGAGATACTAATATATACAAATCATCATCATTATTAAAAAGACAAGTAACGTATACCACCACAAGTATGGACGCAAAACAAGGCCTTGTTCGTTTTTTATATTTATTTTGTTTTAATTTTATTTTTCAATTATTACTTTATATTTTTCATCAATAATTACCCTATTTTTCTAATTATTAATTTCATTTTTCTTTCTATCTCTCTTCACTCATTATCCCTCTCTCCAATCATTACTCTATTTCTCCCTACATCCACTATCAAAACTATATCCAAAGTTGCTAAACGAACAGTTTTTTGCTGTTCTATGTTTTTATTTGCCTGGTTTACATTCCAACAAGCAAAAAGTCTAGCCACACAAACACAATTGTGTCCGGAACGTTAGATGCATGTAGACTCATGTGCATCCAACGGTTCCGGACACAATTTTGAAGTTGTGTAAAAAAGTTGTGCATGTAGCATTTCTCTTCCCATTCACAAGAAGAGCTAAGGCACTTCATTCTTTACTAAATTACAATTCATCTTCTTCTTTTTTTAAATGGCAGAGAAGAGAAATTTATATCAATTAAATGTAGATATTACAAGAGATTAAAATGACAAGAGAAAGGACATCGAGGTTCTCACCCTCCTCACACAACAATCATTTGCCACTCAAGTCTTGATATGATGAGATGCATGGTTGGCAAGAGATTAGCCTATGTTTTTTTTAAAAATAATGAGTGGAAAGAGATATAGAAAACTTATTGGGGACCGTACGCAAGAGATTTGAATACTACAAACGAACAAGCCCTCGTGATTGATTAAAAGTAGTGTCTTTTGAATCAAAATTAAGATTTTTTGCATTTCTTTCTAATCAATATCCACTTGTCAGGGTTTTTTATTTTTTATTTTTATGATACTATTCTTTTGTTTCAGTTGTCATTGATGACATGAAAAGGAAAAAACAATTGAAATAGGGTTTGGATAACCAGTTCAAACCTTGCATGGTTACACCATTGATCTGTGATTTCACTAGAAGAAACCATCATCCACCATTGACCACTCTAGACTGAATTAAATGACCACAAAAATCAGTTGCGGATGTCCTGTTTCAGAAATTTATCATGGATGGTGATTTTAATTCCTGCATGCCCCTGATCAGGTCACTTGCTATGTAATCAAACCACCCTTTTTAGGTTAATTAATCCTGGAGCACTGCCACGTAACGCTTTTGGAGGCGTTCGATCTCCACTTGGTACTTCAGGGGCGTTCACCACCACACATTGGTGTGGACTCCACTATCAAGTATGTGCATGACTTCTACACCAATGTATGATGGAAAATGCCCGTTGATCAATCACCATGAGATGGTACTCTAAAGACACCGAATAATCACTCATTTTTAAGAACATGATAACCATTCTTCCTTAGTTTTGGTTCTTTTTTCTTTTTGAACTTTTTCCAAGTCATATTAATATTTTTCTTCAACTATTTTGATCCCTCCTATTAGGATCAAGCGGTTACCATCTTATCAAAACCTACAGCTAGTGGTAAATGTGCAACTCTATTTCCTTATACTAAAGCATAGCAGACCCTAAGCACCACAATTCGACCTGCATGGGTAGGATGCTGGCCCGCGACCTCCTGTAGAAAGAAGTACCAAAGACATCAATATTTCTCTAAAAACTACTCCTATGCATGACTCATGAAGATCGAGATAGTCCAACCAAAAACTAGCTAGTGAATAAAATAACATTATGATCAATACAGAAATCCTAGGAGACAAGTGAACAGGGGGGGGGAGTGGTTGTTTCAATGGAAATTGAAAAGTGTGAACCTGCATTTCCTCAAATTTTAACATGCACCAACTACCAAACTCAGGTTACTGGGGCCCTTCATTTACTATGCTCTCATCTATATCCAGTACAGGATTTTATTTATAAATAGGTTGCTTTGATATATCATCTCTCTCATTGTACTTGAATGAATGAATGTTTGGTTAGAATTCATAATGGGGATTCATCATCTGATAATCTCTGCCCTTTTAGTCTTTGCTTTGGTTCTTGCTAAGGTTAAGCTCTCTACAAGTTATGTCTTGAAGGGCTCTGTTCATTGCCTTGACTGCAAGCCCACCCATGATCATGATCTTTCTGGTTTGTTCTCTAACTTCGCTTTTTCTTCCACACAGACACAGTGAGTTAGGGGCTTAGGGCTGTTTGATATATTGGTTCAATTAGACGTGAGATTACAAATATTTCTATTTTTTCAGGACTAATTTTTAGGTGTATCATAATATATTTGTCGGATAACCAATCAAACATAAATTACTTGGAATATTGGAGTAATAATGAAGGCTGAGTTTGAACAATCTTAACTCCTTTTTTTTTTTTTTTTTTCTTAGTCAGTTTTTTTATTTTTTGGGTCAAAAGCTAATTTATTATATGCATGAATCTATTTGGTTTATTAAGCTATCGGTGTTGCATCAAACTGAATTTTCTTTTTCCCGGTCAAACGGAAATTATCAAACTGATTTACTGGACTAGCTCTGTAAAGTATTTACAATTCGGGCCTTTCTTGTCTACGAATGCCCAAAATTGGATTGAACTGGGCCACAATCTAACTTGGAGGAGTTTTCTTATGGCAGAATCAGGATTTCCACGGAGTGGGGACCGAATGATAACAAAAGTTACATTTTTTTTTTAATTCTTATATATTGCTAGTTTTTTTAGGCTGTTGATTTAGCTACCCCTAAAATGCAAAAAATACACTTGCACGGAAGTGACGTTAACAAAAAAGAGGGTGGCAAAATCATTTCTCCCTTTTTTTTTGGTTATATTTTATTGTTAGCAAGGGTTAGTAGATAATTAGTCAACGAGGGGGTCAAAGGTTATCCATAGCCCTGAAATCCCAAACCCCGCCTCTCGTGGGACTCAAACCTTGGTCTCCACGGAAGGAGGACATGAGCAAATCATCTCACAAAACATGGTTTCTCATATTGCTAGTTGGTAGATCAAAGTTCATGTATATATAGAGAGCCATCATTTTATTTAACAGGCGGGATCAAAAAACTTTTTGAGAATAGGGAGTTTTAATATATTTAGTTTAAGAAATATGTTTTCATCCAAGGGATTTACAGGTGCCGGTAATCTTATAGTAGAACTTTTCGAAAGGGAAATGATATTGGGATTCTAAAAATTGATGCAGGCACTTCAAAATCAGTATAGCTTCAAAGCCACTTTCCATTATTTTTTGGAGTGCCTGCATCAATTTTTAGAGTGCCAATATTATTTCCCTTTCGAAATTAGCATAAATACAATTGAAGATGATATTTGGAGTTGTGCAGGAGCCCAAGTCCTTCCCGGCACCCCTTCGGTCTGCCCCAGCTAGCCATCGTAGGTCTAAAAGTTGTTAATTAGGTTGTGAGTTCAACTCTTTTTCCCTCACGATGATCTTCTTCACCACATCTTGTTTCAGGTATTAAGGTTCAAGTGAAATGCAGTCAAGTGAAGAAGATGGCCATGGCAACCACAGGACAAGATGGCACTTTCCAAACTGAGCTTCCCTCAGACACTCCAGCAACTACACAAACTTCTCCATCCAGTTGCATCGCCAAGATCTTGGGCGGTCCAAGCCAACTCTACGTCTCAAAAAAGAACATGGTTTCCGAAATAGCAAAGGTCCCTTCCGGATCCAATTCCTACACCGTCTCCACCCCTCTCATGTTCTACACATCATGCCCTCTGGCTAAAAGTGACCCAAAATGTAGGGCCCGAAACGCGGGGGTGGGTTCTTCCAAGACCTTTGATCTGCCGTTGCCGCCGGAGTGGGGACTTGCTCCGTCAAGCTACTACATTCCTTTCATCCCCATCATAGGCATACCATGAATTGACACTGATAGTATATGCTAATGTTGTAAGGTTTGTTGCTAGTAGTTTGTAAAAGAAGTGCACAGAAAAAATGCACTTGAGAAGGTGATTGGAGAGTTAATGTTTGGCCATATTGGAATTCGACGTTACGGGACATGCCCGGAATCGAATTTGAGCCAAATATTGATGTTTCTGTACAGGCTTCGGTGCATTGATTTCTGTGGACGTTGGGAGAGAAGATTAATAGGTCTTCCTCTTGCATATATAAGCTCTGTGAGTCTGTTAAAAAACATGTGTGTGAGACTTTTGCTGTGATGTGGTTTTTATATATATTATTAAAATTCTAGCTGTGTTTTGATTGTGGATGCAGTACGTTGTTACTCACAAACCACCAAGATCTTTATATATAATAGATATTGGATTATAGAATTGATTTTGGCACTCTCTAAATTTATAATCACACTCCTCAAGTGAGTGCCAAAATCAATTCCATAAAGAGATTGATTTTGATTCCCCCTAAATTGATTTTGATTTTGGCCCTCCCCTCTGAAAGTGCAATTATCAATTTGAGAAGTGTCAAAATCATTCCATCTTGGTATTATGGTGAAGTTCTAGCATCGCATATCAAATTTTGCTAATATGAACTACATATGATTCGGATATTGGAACAGGATAACGTCTACCCAAACAAATCCGACCGTCTACCCAAACAAACCGGACCGGATTTCTTCGATTCTTGTCCAACCCCATACCCAAGAAATTCAAAGAAAGACCCGTCCCGATGGGAGCATCTTGAATTGTCATCTGTACATGACGGAGACATATAGGCAATATAAATAAGCAGTGGATATACTTGAATGGTTTTTAATTGTTGGGGGGGGGGTTGATGTAACCTCTCCAGAGTCCAAAAATGAGGGACCCAGATTTCTGCAGATACGTGTCTCTGTCAAATTTTTAATTTCCGGATTCTGGTGTTCGTTTGTCTTATATGTAAAATGGCACGCGCGCGCGGGCTTCTTTGGAATGAAAAAGTAATACTCAATAGCCATGACATGTTTTTTCAGTGTGTTTACCGCTTCCTATACGCGTGAAAAAGCTGTAGAGAGGAGAGAGAGAGAGAGAGAGTCCTCTACTTCTTTGACATCCTCCACAATTGGTGTGTGGTCCTTGGGGTCACCACCAGATAATACATACTAGCGTTGTGCCTGTTTGAGATGTGCCAAAAATAGTTATCAAGCGTACACAATGTTATAATTCATTAGATCAACCACAAATTAATACAGTACTAGTAGCATTTTTAAAGATTGAAACCATTTGAAAAAGCAATTAATTTCCATTTTGCGGTAATGATATCAACGGTTCAACTTTAAAACTAATATAGCAACAGATCGATGATGTTACACAGAAATTTGCAGCGACGTGATCGGAATGCATTGGTGTTAAGAATATCTTAACCAAATACGTAACTACCAATATTAACTTGATTTTTTTTTTTTTTCAATGGGTGTTGTATTCTTTAATATGAATGATCTATTATAACTATGAAAATTTTATTACTTGGAAAAAAAAAAACTACAAAAATCTGTCCACAAAAAATTTTTGTGCACAGGCTGAGATGTGGGGACCACTATGGGTTCCACATCGTTCATTAAATTTAAAATATTTTTTTCGAGTGCTCCTTGCGAAAAATTAATTCAATTGGATAACTCTAAGTTATCGATCGAACATTTACAGTTCTCCGATTAAACTGATTTTTCAATAATGAACTCAAAAACATATTTGTTGAATTTAATAAACGACTTGGATCGTTTGTGTAAGCCTCACATCTCGGTCTGTGCATAAAAAATCTATGCACATAGTCGGGTTGTTATGACTATATATATATGTAGTTACGGCTACGACAGCAAAAAAGGGGAAAAAAAAAAAAAAAACAAACAACTGCAGTTACTGCGCACACATTTATAGAAAAACTGTTATTCATGTTAGACCTTTACGCACTACACTTCTAATTTGCATGGGTCCTTCATATGAATATCACAAGAAGTCTACAATAATTACACACACTCACAAGGCATGTGGGGTCCATACACACAGCTTTAGTTTGTGTTGGGCCCGGCCCACTGCTGTGTGTGTTGTGTTTTGTTATTTGTGGTTCTAGATTTTTTTGATGAATATCAGTGTTTGCATAGTGTTTGTGTAAGTGTGCTTATTTGTGAAAGAGTCGTGAAGAATCGATTAAGACATGGGTTTTGAAGAATGGACTATGGGTACTGACGGTAAGTATACATATTTTGTTGTTCGTACAAATGGAGTGCGGGCCCACTAAAGATCTCACACAAATAATCCGCTCCGTTCATTAATTTTAAAATCTTTATAAAAACGCAACTCAAGTGGATATTTGTATCCAATATTTTTGTTTTCCATTCAGAAGTTAAGATTCTGAATTTTGAATGAAAATAGAAATATTTGATCAAGTATTTACAAATATTCAATTGAGTTGATTTTTTATATGGGCCACTTGAAAAAAAAATTGTAATTAATGAACAAATCGAATTATTTGTGTGCGGCCCTTTAGTAGGCCCTTCTCACTGCCTGAATATACAATATCAATCAGATGAGACTAATTCACATATAGCCAGCCACAAAAAACCAACACCCACAAAAAATAGTTAGAAAGAGTTAATTAGGAGGGAGAGCTTTGGCCGAGCCAATGAGGCTAACCATATGGAATTTTATCTCCCAACTGGTTGTGGTTGGCTTACCTCCTAAAATCGAACTCGGACCTCCAGAGTGGGAGCACTCCCTAGCTAATGGAGACAACCCTTGTTTGGACGATCAAAAAGCCGAGTCTTGGGTTCTTGGCATTCTTGCATTTGGTAGCTCTCTAATAGAAAAAGTAAAAAATTATGATCGAAATTCGTAATTTTTTAAAGATAAAATAAGTAAAAAAATAATCTTTTTAGTTAAAAAAATCTGAGTTTCTATAAAAAAAAAAATTTACTTTTCCGATTCCTCTCGACGAGAAGAATCAATAAGTGTACAAAAATTTGAAGCAAAATTAACAAATACGAAAAAAAATTGAGTTTCGATAAAAAAAAATTTTACTTTTCCGATTCTTCTCGACGAGAAGAATCTATAAGTTACAAAAATTTGAAACAAAATTAACAAATATGAAAAAAAAAATTGAATAAAGACAAAAAAATCACAAACATTTGACGCAAAATTTGCAAAATGTAAAATTTTTATTGTCTTTCAGTAGGGAATGCGAAGATAATAATTGAATTAGTGTGCGTGCCTATGTGGTTTGTAAATGTTTGATTGGTTCCATTACGTTTGAAGAAAAAAAAAAAAAAAAGGTTTGGCTGGTAAATGGGATCCATGTGGACCCCATTTTCTTTTTCTTTTTTAAAATTCCTTTCCTGGGAGTAAAAGAATGAGAGCCGAGAGGATAGAAAAGCCGACATACGGAAATAAAAGTGAAATGCAGGCATTCGAAAAATTTAGATTTTATTTGGGTCTTATAACATCAGTCCATATTGAACCCATTTTTAACCCATCTAAACTCAATGAAATTTGGGTGATAAGCCCTCGAAAGTGTAAATCTTAGGGCTTATCTACCTCGTTTTACGATGCCGTCAAGCGTTCAATTCTTGTTTTTGGTTGATATTGCGCGCATAGTTGGTTTTTGTTGAGAAACAGGTTTTTGGTGTAAATATGGGTGATTTTCGAGTGTTCTAAGGATCCCCGGAGGAGTCCGGATTTAGAAGTTGTGCATGAGGAACCTCGAGTGATCATACCAAGTCTTAATCGAAGTGTCCAAGGCATTAGAGGAAGGCCCGAAGCAACCAAGGACCAAGGAAAGCTAGCACAAAGCAGCAGGGCACCCCAAAAGCCTCAGGGATCGATCCCCCATTTCCCAGGGATCGATCCCCCACCATCAGGGAACTTTCAGAATCTGCAGGGATCGATCCCCCCTGACCAGGGATCGATCCCTCCCTCCTGCGCGGACATTTCGGTGGCATTTTTGTAAATCTTTTGTGAAGGGGGTATATATACCAACCCTTGCCCGACTTTTAGGGCACTTCTTCTTTTACACTCTCTCTCTACCTCCATTAAAGGAGCTCCACCCTCTCTCCTCATTTATGTTGTAAAGCTTGATTTTAGGGACGATCCATTGGGTTTCGAAGCATTTCGTCTTCATTAATGTTGTAAGGAATCTCTTCCTCTTCAAGGATCTTGTATTTATTTTGCATTTAATCAATGTTTGGTATTTTCCTTACCTTTCCTCTAGCTCATTTCATGTCTTCTTTGAATATGAGTGAGTAGTGTAGTGGGTTTGGGTTGTGGGATGGTTAACATCCCGTGACCGAGGGTGTAGCTTGGTATTCTCCTTTAAAATCTCATTTTCTAGTTTAAGCGAGGCTTGGACTGATTTTATGTATCGAAACGTAGAGGTGTTAATCTCTTTGATCAAACGTAGGCAAGAGGTAAGCTACTTACCACGTTTGACGCTTAGAGCTATGTCCCTCTTTGTATTTGTCCAAATGTACCAAACGAGTCCAAGTCTTGTTTAAAACCTTTGTCAAAAAAAGAGAGGAATCTAGCTCGTCCTTGTGTTTCGGGTGTTAACTATCCCTAAACCTAACCTTTAGTTTAAACCTCCAGTTAAAAGTCGTAGATAGGTTAAGTAGCTAGTTAACCAAAACTTTCAGTTGGCCGTCTCAACGCCAAAGGTTGGTTGGCGGTCCTAACGCCGAAATCTCTACTCAAGCTAATCTCCAATTTGAACTATGGATGCGCTCCCTGAGGAATCGATCCCGGTCTTCTAGGTTTTATTATGCTTACAACCGACCTAGCCCTACGCTTGGGGCATGCTCTTATATCAACACATTAAGGTCGCAAGCATTTTTGGCGCCGTTGCCGGGGAGCGCTTTCTTATTATATATAGCTTATTTTGGAGGTTCGCCGAACCACTGTAAGTATCTCGCTTAATTTCTACTTTGCGTAGTTTATACTTAAACTAGTGGATACCTCTAACCTGAGCGCGTTTCTAACTTGAGGTGTAACGAAGCTAGGGTAAGTGTAAACTACCTTTTTACTTATTGCTTTTAGTTTTCGAGGCGGCGGCATAGCCCCTCGTAGTTCTTGCTAGGAGGTGGCGGCATAGCCCCTCTTGTCTGTTAGTTGGTAATTTGTGGACCATTGTTTCTCAAGCAAAGGGTATTTAGTGTATGCGTGGTGGTCATCGAGGAGCTTTTCGGAGCCCAAATTCTAAAAGGCTTCATCGATCTTTTTCTCCTCCTTGACCCAAAACCCCTCGTCAGGTTCGAGCGAGGACACCACCACCCCAAAGAACTCCTTTTTCAACAAATACCCCTCCTCGAGAAAGAATGGCAGACGTTGGTGGTGGAGGTGATGATGTTCCTCCGGTTGCACCCGAAAGAACTATGAGTGATTATATGAATCCGGGCCGTACTACTCCGCGGCCCACTATAATTCTCCCGGCCGCAACCGAGGCCAATAACTTTGTTGTGAAAATGCATCACCTCACCATGATGCCATCGTTTTATGGAAAAGACAAGGAATGCCCGTACACTCATATGCGGGCATTCGAGGAAATGGTTTCCACCATCGTAACCACGCCGGCACAACTTGATTTACAGGCTTACGTGTAGGGAGTAATTCTCTATTTAATCCTTGTAAACTGAAATCTACATTCCAAACAATAGAGAAAATCTACATTTTGTTCTCGTCTCTTTTTGCTTTTTTTTAATTTGCAGCGGGTCTATGGATAACTGGATAAGTGCTGTGCTGCACTAAAAGTGACTTATCGGGCCATATGTGTTTCTTGTACCCCACATCTATCCTTTATTACTTTAAGTTCCGTTTTGTTAAGATTCTTATTTTCGTAAGTACTTACTTTTCGTTTTATCATGAGACATGTCATTCTTTCATAATACATCACCTTAAATTTCAAAAAATAAGTATTTATGTGAAAAATAATTAAAAAATAAGTATTTATTTTAGTTAGTGGAACGGAGACTTATTCGAAAATTCCATTGCATAGTTACCGAATAGAAATTTTCTCTTAGAGAACACATATTTGTATATATTGTCATACGTTTTGGTACTAATGTCTCACAAATACCATTTTTGGTGATGTGGGTAGGAAATTCACGAGCCAACTGAACAAGATGAATAGTTCGAATTAATCACAATAATGATCACAAGATAGGCCCTATTTGATTTGAATGATATTTTCTAAGATATTTTTAAAATTGATGACAAATGGGTTTTTTTTTTTTTTTGAAAATTATTTGTGCTATTCTTCTCTTCATTCAAAGCTCTGATTCTTAGAGGTTTGTGAAGTTTGATTTGACTTTTTGGATTGTCACTTGGTTTATGATGCTGGAGTATGACCAAGACTATAGGATATATTTCCACAATTGGTAAATATCATGTTATACGCGATTGATGTAATCTGTACATTCTTTTTTTCTTTGATTGAGTATGTGAGTGAAACTTATATTTGAATTTTATTAAAATATAAACATACTCAATATCACAATTAGATCGAGAATCACATAAAAATCTCTGTGTTTTTTTCCAGTTTACGTTCTTTTCTTAATTAATTGTAAAGCGCGTTGTGAGCGATAACATCTCTGAATTGTAGTATATACGTATCTATGGATGAGAGGTGGAGGCGAAGGTCAGGGTGGAGGCCAACTGAAATTTGGTCCACCGCCCAGGTGATTCCCTCCCTTGCACGGTACGACACTACATGTGGCTTTGAAAGCAACTATATATATATGGCACACACAAGTTGCACACCTTATAAAATACTAGCACAATCAGCACACAGAAATAAATACTTAACTTCCGTGCAATATACAGCTGAAGCAATCATCATACGCAAATTAATATTGAATTTGGGTGCAATATACCAACCCGTGTCCAAAAAATTCAACTATGCAATAAACAATAACGCAACATATCCATTCATACCGTTTCAAAAAAATCATTTCCCTTCATTATAAGTCATTGATTTTCATTTAAATAATGCCTTAATGAGAGTAATTTATGAGAGAGAGAGAGAGATAGATGTAGGTTAATACATTAGGAAACCTTTATTTCTTTGATCAAATGGCTATAACTTTATGTCCGGTGGTGCCATGAAAGGCTTTATTCGGACCCAATAGTTGAATCGAGGAGGGGGGCTTTTCACCACTGTGCATCCAAGTGGGGCCTGTGGTGACGGCCCGTCTTCCTAGACGATAGCTATGGCTCGAACCGGACATTCCACAGGCGGGTTGGGAGCCCCTATGGTCACGCCCTGAGGGGGTTGCTACGCCGGTTGCCCCCTTCCGCCCTTTTTGATTATCAAAAAAACAAATGGCTATAACTTTATCACTAAGTACAATCGAACGGTTGTAGATGCATCTATGTTTGTATGTGTAGACATTTTGATAGAAAATCGCTCTATTTTATAATATAGATTAGTGGAGAATTATCCAAAATGATCTGCCTTGTTCTTTTTGCTTTTTGAAAAGAATTTTTAAAAAAATTCCCCCTAGATTCCCCGTACTTTCAACATTTCTCTCTCTATCTCTCTCCACTTATTACCCCTACTATTTTTCAAAAAACTTTTCAAAATACAAACCAAACACAGCATAATAACCACTCGAATTCATGAGCACACCTTAAAATTCAGAAGGGGAAAAGAGAGAGATTCTAGAAATTTGTTGAATGAAAGAGGCCTATGCCCGTAGGCGGTAGGTAGGCTTACGCCCCCTACTTATGCTAGTAGGAGTTCTAAGCCCCGTTTCGCAAACGTAAATAAGTACTTATCTTTTAAGAAAGCAATTTCAAGCTCAAAAATCATGCTCTTATGCAAATAATTTTCCTATTACTATGGATCTTGTTTGATAGATTTTATCGAGATCTTTAATACGGTGCAAAAAAATTAAAAAAAAATTTTTGATTTACATTATTTTTGAGTTTGAAAATGTGAAATAAACTGCTTATTTTTTAAGAAGGTTTCTGGAACGGAGCCTAACAATAAGACAATAATTATGAAATGATATTTTATAATAGTTGTGCCACCTTTTTTCTATCACCTTCAACAAGTATGAAATGATATTTCAATTAAGTGAATTTATTTTTTAGCATTGAATGCAGGGGAAAGAGCTTTTAAATTTGATCATGTTCAACTTATTTTTATTTGAAATAATTAAAAACACCACCAACCCAAATTTAAGTGTGTTTAACTTATTTTGACTGTACTGATCAGCTTAATTTTAGTTGACGAGGTATTTTGAAAGAATAGTTGCATAACATAAATTTTGACATGTTCAGTTAAAGAGTTATTTGGCAAGAATAATCGCATAAAGAAAATTCTGACATGTTCAGTTGAAGAGTTATTTGAAAAAAAATAATTGCATAAAATAAATTCAAATGTCATAGCTCACGCAAAGCAGATACTTTTGAAACATAACCTTCCAAATTACATATTAATTTCTACGTGGTATGGTCAAACGATGTATATAGTCAATCCAAATTGCTCATTATTTTTCTCAATCGATGAATAGTCTTACTAGGCAAGTACCCGTTAATTGTTCCAAGACTATACAGTCCAAATTACACATTAATTTCCAAGTAAAGTAATTACTTGGAAATAAGATTATACATTCCTATTGTTTTCCTTTCTCTCTTTGTTTATTCCCTACGATGGGCTTATTTGTTACATCGGTTGAGTTGTTAAATTTGGTTATCTCGTGGACTCTTATAATTTGATGTAGTGTTCCAAATTTGTACGTTGTAATTCATACATGATTTAAATGACCTCTCATACTATCGATTGACAAAAATAATAAGATCGGTCTCCTAATTATATAATTCCTTTTAACACAACTTTTCAAAACAATTAAAGTAGTAATCCATAATAGGCTACTTTCTCGGACATGAGAGTCCAATTGCTACAAGGAATCCTGCGCAACTTGTTCTATGTCAAATATTCTACCACCACCAGGTCCACCACACAAATGTCCACACACACAAATTTTATTGTGGGGTACCACATACAAGATAAGGTAGGTAAAAAGAGCATTTCAAGGCTCCGTCGTGAATAGTTGTTTACGGCGCTAATCGCTGCGGTCCGAATAACTTTTTTCTGGAAATATGTTATTAAAATCTGTACCGTCTAGAATATTCTTGGACAGTCACGATTGGTTAGTCGTGGATAAGTTTATCTTATGTGAAAAAGAAAGAATCAGGCAGATGATAATAAAGTTTGTACTGCTAAACAAATGGAAATTTCCCTTCTAACTTCTTATGTTATCTCTCAGGTATTAAAAATAACTAATGAAACATGGAGTACATAAAAATAGGGAGAGATCGAGCAAAAATCAACCAGCTAGCGAAAAATCAATCAATTTTAAATATGATATTTGAAACCTTTGAAGTGTTTTCCTACAGCCGCCCTTGGCTTGGAAGCATGGATATACGGAGCTAGACGTGAGTCAGCCCGATGTTAGAATAAACAGTGAGGTGAGGCTATACATGCATTTTACTATTTTTATAAAGAGAAAAGTAATAACGCGCACTGGTAATGAGTTATTATTTAGGTAATTAACGTTAATATAGCTATTTTTAAACACTAAGTCTAGGTACACTACATCCAACCACTACACCATCCACTACATGTTTTGTAAAGCCCACTTTGGGTCCCAAAAAAATACATAAAAATGTTCATAAATTTTAAAATAATATATTATGGGGCCCTGTAAAAAATCAACTCCAACAAATATCGGTAAGTATTATTTCTTGATACGAAGGGTGAAACAGTGTAGTTGAGCAATTCGCCCCTACAAATCAAAAAAAAATACTTACCGATATCCGTTGGAGCTAATTTTTTACAGGGCCATATAAAATATTATTCTAAAATTTATGGACATTTTACTGTATTTTTTTAGAACCCGGGGTGAGTCTCACAAAAAATATAGTAGATGATGTAGTGGATGGATGGTAGTGTATATAGTAATTCATTTTTTTTTCTATCGGAGGAAAAGCAATTAACCTCCTCCTCCTCCTCCTCCTCCTCCTCTCTCTCTCTCTCTCTCTCTCTCTCTCTCTCTCTCTCTCTCTCTCTCTGTTGTTGGTGGTGGTTGGACCTTTGGCTTTGGCTGCTGCGGTTTCTTTTTTGTAGGCCAGTCGTTTTCGGTCGCCAATCTCTACATCTAGGAGAGATTGGCTTGGCTTAACGGTGAGGCGGGGCGCTGGTGGTTTGTACAGAAGAGGTGGCCTTAGTAGTTAGGGTTTTGGGGATGGGTAGGGTGTGCCGGTCCAGGTTTGGACCGGGCTTGGATGTTCTGGAGCTTTTCTGTGTTTTATCTGGGTTTGGATCGGGCTTTAATGTCTTATTTGATTTGGACCCTTATAGACCCTCGGGTGGTTTGAGCTTTACCCTTGTCCTTGTGATGTATCTTCCAACATTTTGTTGGATCCCCTTCCCATTTTCCCATTTTTAATAAATCTCATCTTTTGTCAATAAAAAAAAATATATAGATATTAGTAATATTTGCCACAAAAGGAAATGTGATAAAACTAGATTAAATACTTTTTGTACTCACCACATTGGAAATTATCTCGTCAACTTTAATTTACTCATGATCCACACACTGGAGCAAAATTTGATTAGTCATCCCATAATAATGTCAACCAGCTAGTTAAGACAGAACTTTTGATGAGTTGAAAAGAAGAAAGAATTAATCAAAAACTGAAACAGCTGGACTTAACTAGGGTTCTTAATTTCCACACAATTTAATGTCCCAAGACTAGTCAATTAACAGACGAGGCTTCATTATCCAAAATCTCTCCTTTTTTCAGTGGAGTCGTATGTGATGAAAGCATGAAATCATTCCTCCATATTCTTTTAATTACTTTAATTAGCATGAGGCCATGTCCGGTGAATATTAATTAAGTACCCACCTTATATATTCTTGTTGAGTTATGCTACGTACAAAAACAACAATTTGAACAATTTTACTAATAAAATAGGAACTTGGCTTCTCTAAAACTGGACTGTGTACACGCAGGAGCTTTTGCAATTTCATATGTTTCGTCAAATCTCGGTAATATCTAGATTTATGGAAAAGTTTCTTTCTAAAAAGGATAGTTATTAATTAGTTTCCCACCGGGAAGAAACACTCAACAAAAAAATTCTAACCATTCGAAATACTTTTGGTTTGTGAAGATTACATAGACTCTACTCTAATCATAGACTGCAGAGAAGCCAGATTCTAAAACAATGTCACATTGACATGTTGTACACAACGTTATACACTTTTCTTTTTTTTTTTTTTTTTTGGACTCTTCAGATGTCTTACAGGCCTTCGTTTTTATATTTTAATGTCGACTATGCATCGTCTAGTATTTAAAGAACCTATAACATCAACAACTAAATTTGGACTATCAACATCAGCTATAACCAAGCCTCTTGAGTCTTGAATTTGACCGTGGACATATCAAATTGTTTAGTTATTAATTGGGCAAACCAACACACAAAGTGCAAAAAACGATCAAGAGAAGAATGCAAAAAGAAAACAACACGAATTTTTAGCACTAATTAAGTACGGAATATTTAAATATCCATCCCTTTTTTTCATGTTATGTAAGAATTCATCCCCTCCTTTTTTCATACTTATGATTTCATCCTTTCACTGTGTGAATTACCTTTTTTACCCTTTTCACTATTTTTGTTAGGCCGCTGCGCGGACCAATTCATATAAGGATAGTTGCATGGTTAAATTACCATGACATTACATGGTTATATTACCATGACATAACATGGTTAATTACTTATAATTTCATCCCAAAATTCGTTGCCTATATGGACAAGAATTTTGGGATAAAATTATTTACGAATTCATCCTAAATACTTATGATTTCATCCCTAAATTCTTTGCCTATATAAACAAGAATTTTGGGATGAAATTATTTATGAATTCATCCTAAATACTTATGATTTCATCCCTAAATTCTTTACCTATATAGACAAGAATTTTGAGATGAAATTATTTATGAATTCATCCTAAATACTTATGATTTCATCCCTAAATTCTTTGCCTATATAGACAAGAATTTTGGGATGAAATTATTTATGAATTCATCCTAAATACTTATGATTTCATCCC
The DNA here is from genome assembly GCA_025413875.1 of Rhododendron molle. NCBI lineage: Eukaryota > Viridiplantae > Streptophyta > Magnoliopsida > Ericales > Ericaceae > Rhododendron > Rhododendron molle. The sequence goes on from CM046400.1 coordinate 16,156,125, forward strand.
TTAATTCTCGGCCTATATAGACAAGAATTTTGGAATGAAATTATTTATGAATTCATCCTAAATACTTATGATTTCATCCCTTATTTCTCGGCCTATATAGACAAGAATTTTGGGATGAAATTAGTTATGAATTCATCCTAAATACTTATGATTTCATCCTAAAATTCTCGGCCTATATAGACAAGAATTTTGGGATGAAATTACTTATGAATTCATCCTAAATACTTATGATTTCATCCTAAAATTCTTTACCTATATAGACAAGAATTTTGGAATGAAATTACTTATGAATTCATCCCTAAATTCTTATGATTTCATCCCTTAATTCTTTGCCTATATAGACAAGAATTTTGGGATGAAATTACTTATGAATTCATCCTAAATACTTATGATTTCATCCTAAAATTCTCGGCCTACATAGACAAGAATTTTGGGATGAAATTATTTATGAATTCATCCTAAATACTTATGAAATCATGGTAATATAACCATGTAATGACATGGTAATTTAACCATGTAACTATCCTTATATATATTGGTCCGCGCAGCGGCCTACCAAAAATAGTGAAAAGGGTAAAAAAGTTAATTCACACAGTAAAAGGATGAAATCATAAGCATGAAAAAAGGGGGGGATGAATTCTTAAGTCCGTTAGGCTTCTAGGATGAATAATTAAGCCTCCCATTAAGTACATTCACGAGTCACACTAGTTTCCACTATGTATTGAATAAAAAAAAAAAGTATGAAGTTGCATTGGCGATTGAATGTAACAAATATTTAAAACATAGAATTTACATCACAAATTACAGGAATACTCCGTGGATCCCTATGACCTGACTAGACAAGTCGAATTCCGAACAGCTAGCGAAGCATTGGCCAAATTGAGTCAGGCTTTATAAACCCATGACCGTGAACTAGGAAAACATGAAATAATAAATTAACGTTGAGCCCTTTTTATTTGGAGAATCGAACTGTAAATGGAATATTACTTGTCGATCGATGCAGAAATTAAGGAAAGCCTGGATTCACGTCAAAGGTAACAGGAAGGCTGACTGGTTCAAAAAACAATTAAAAAAACCAAAAACAAAAAACAAACAGGGATTTCTTGTGGGAAAAGGTTACTACTGGACAAATCTCACTTTATTCTTGGCACAAACGCGTGGAAGTTTACAAGCCCTCCCAAACTCCCCCCCCCTTTTTCTCCTTTCACTCGGAAACTCTCCCTCTCTCTCTCTGTGTCTCTCCAATACCCACACGCACACACACGGACACAAGATAAAGACAGATTTCAGTAGCACTATAAAACATGTACCAGATTAGAGATTTACTTATTCACCCAAGAACACAAAAAAAGAAGAAGAAGAAGATAAGAGCTTTATTTTTTTGCATTAAAAAAAAGGGGGGAAAGAACAAAAGACCAGAAGAGCAATGGAAGAAATGCCACCCGGATACCGTTTCTACCCGACTGAAGAAGAACTGGTTTCGTTCTATCTCCACAAGAAGCTTGAAGGAAAGAGAAATGACCTCAACCGTGTGATCCCTGTGCTCGACATTTTCGACCAAGAGCCATGCCACCTTCCAAGTAACCTTTTTACCTAATTAATCCTCTTGTATATTCTTCGCTCGTTTACCCTTTTCAATTTTCAGTTTAGTCGTACTATACTAGAAGCAGAAGCTTCTACTTATGCTGTACAGTGGGATTGATTCCCAAAAATTAGTCGAAATGTGCATGAAGTCGTTCGGACACCTGAGTTATCAGAAAAAGTTTAGTACTAGTACGAGAAAAACTTATAGAGGAGTGTTAAAGAATGCAACTTGACAACACACAATTCATCTTAATAGGGTGTGCCGGCATGAATCCAGGCCATCATAACTTGATAAGGAGAAATCATTATTACACCTTATTTATGCTATTCTTTTTTTAAAAACCGGGCGCCCAGATTAGCTCGCACTCTCCTTGATAAATTTTAGAACCCTGAATTTACTTTTGAAGAAAAAAATTACTTCGGAAACAAGTTTCAAAATTGTTTGTCCAAAATTCGAACTCTGTTTGCTAATATATTCCGTTTAAAATGGAATCCGAAAAATGAGAAGAGAAAGGCGAACACAACAAACAATACCACAAATGCTTGATTTCTTGTCATTATTACCGAATGCTTCATCATTTCTTTTCATTATAAACTAATAATGGAAACGAAATTCTATGCGTGATTTAATTTGTTGCAGAGCTTTCGGGAGAGCTGTGCCATAGAGACATGGAGCAATGGTTTTTCTTCGTACCAAGACAAGAGAGGGAAGCCCGCGGAGGCAGGCCGAGCCGAACTACGGCTTCTGGTTACTGGAAGGCTACCGGGTCTCCGAATTATGTTTATTCCTCGGATAACAGAGTGATTGGGATGAAGAAGACAATGGTGTTCTACAAAGGAAGAGCTCCTAGTGGAAGAAAAACCAAATGGAAGATGAATGAGTATAAAGCCATACATCAAGAAACTTCCTCCCCATTCGGTTGTGCTGTCCCAAAGGTGTATAGAATTGCGCTCTCTCTCTCGCTCTCTCTCTCTCTCTCAATCAATTGGCGCTATTTTTTTTTTTTTTTGATAATCTAAAAGGGCTGGAGGAGGCAACCAGCGTAACAACCCCATTGGACGTGACCACAGGGGCTCCAAACCCACCGGTGGAATGTCCGGTTCGAGCCATAGCTACCGTCCGGGAGGATGGGCCGTCACCACGGCACCACCTTAGTATACAGTTGGCAAAGAAGCCCTCTCCCTGGTTCACAAAGCGGGTTCGAAATTGAGCCATGGGGCACCACCGGAAATTTGCACAAAGTGCCTCCGGGGCCTCGAACCTGAAACTACATTGGGGAGAGGTGATGCCCTTTGCCACCTGGGCTACCACGTCGGTGGTAATTGGCGCTATTTGCTATCCCACTTTTTTAGTTCTGCCACGTCGTCCCAATTACAAATTAACTAATCCCTACATCTCAATTTTTCTCGCAAAAAAGAACTTTATAACAATGCTGTACAAAATTTTCAAGAATTTTTTATTTTAAAAAATCATTAATTTACTAGCTACCTATGAACGAGTTGTTTAAAAGCAAGAGAAAGGTATGAATTCTATTTTGATAAAAATGTAAGTCATCGTTTTGTAGACCGGACAAATATTTTAGAAGATATTACTTTTGGTTTCTTTGTGAGTGAAAAATCATAATTTTTAAATTTTTTATTTTTTGTCTGTGCTGTAACAACCTATTTGTCAGATGAATAAGGTTTTTTTGTGGATAAAAAAGAATGGTGGATTACCTAATACTTGATTTGAATAGTAGTTAATATGAGTGGACGGATAAAAGTAGATAATGTGATAAATTACGTACTTAATTGTTTGATGGAGAAGACAATTTGATCTTCTTTCCTAATTAACCCTAGGGTAGGATAGGATAGGATAGGACAGAACGAAAACGTAGTTGAAGGAGTAAAATTAACCACAAAACCAATGCCATGGAGTCGATTGGCATGTGCTGGAAAGGACTTACAGCTAGCACTTGCCAGTCAATCAGTTCTCACCAAGTCAGTTGATTTGAAGCGACTTTTAGATAGAGATAGTACTACTAGTATGAAATTCTTTCTTCGGAAAGAGCATCTTGTACATACTACCCTTTTTTGGAAGTTCTAATAAAACTGAATTACATTTGTACGAATATTATTGCAGCTGAGGCATGAACTGAGCGTGTGCCGAGTTTACGTGATACAAGGAAGCTCTCGAGCATTCGACCGACGCCCGCTCGGGGCAGAGACGAGGAGAACTGAAACACAGCAGATAGTTCACGGACGTGAGGCTATGGCACCATCCCAAGCCGCTGAAGCAGGGGAGAAAACAAGCTCGTCACCAGAAAGTTCGTACTCAGGGGAAGACCATTTTGAGCTCCCACGGACCGATTTGGGTAATATCAATGGGCAGGAACTACCTCTGTGGGAGTGGGAAGAACTCAATTGGCCTTAATTTTGTACTAGTTAGTATCAATTAAAGCCCGAGGGGTTGGCGTAGTAGACAAAACATTTTTTTACTGGCCAGCGTGAATGATATAAGGTTCAAGTCGTACCGCTGTAAACTGTAACTTTTCTTTTTCTTAATTATTTTCATCTTACTAATCGTGAGAATAAATAAAATAGTGAAGGGTATGTTTACCAAAAGAAAAGATGTAACAAATAATAATATGTTTTTTTTTTTTTTTTTTTTTGATTTACTAAGATTGATTTAATGAGGGCAGGGGGGGTACAAAATTTGTATATGTTCTAGTCAATTTGAAACCGGATTGATTACATGAGGATGTAATTAATTGAGACTTAGTCAACTTGAACAAAGTTTTCCTAATATGAAATTTAACTCCTCAAAATTTGAAGACTTGATTATTCCGAAGTCAATTTGAGCAATTATATAATGTAAAAATTAGTATTTAATACTGATGGAAAGAAAGAAGCTAGCTCCAGTGATGAGAAACTAACCAGGACTGAGGAAAACACGCAGAGAGCACTTTTCCGATCAAAGGAGAGATTGATTATACACAGGCCAGGTTATCTCTCGGGTCTTAGTCAACTTGAACAGAGTTTTCCTAATATGAAATGGAACTCCTGAAAATTTGAAGACTTATATTATTACTACCAAGTCAATGGGAGGAATTATATCAGAAGTCCAGTGATGAGAAACTAACCTGGAAAGCACATAACACTTTTCTTATCCAAGGAGAGATTCTCTCTCTATCTCTCTCTCTCTCTCTCTCTTCCCCACCTCTCCTCCCCTCCTCTTCTCTCTCCCTTACCGGCTTACCGTATGTTTCATCTCTCACATCTCTCCTCTTTGTCTCCTCCGGGTCCTTTTCAAACGTGACGTGCGATGACCAGCGACAAGGTTAATAAGGAATGAGGTTTGGGTTAAAAGGGGTTTTTTTTTTTCCCTTTTTTTTTAAATATCTCCTGGCTGGTTTTCCTTTCTGGTGTTTGTCTTGGTTTGGTTTTCTCAGATCTAGTGGATGATGGTGGTGGACTGGTGGGCGAATAATTTTTCTCTTTTTTTTCGGTTGCTTGTTTGTCGTCCTTGGGTTGGTATCCATCACCGTGGTTGCGAGGTTTGTCGGTTTACCGGCATTTGCGTTCCTACGTCCAGAGCTCGTCGTGGCAGTGGGGGCTCGCCTTGGAGTGGTGTCCATTAATGCTTGTGGCATAGGCTCGTTGGCGTACTATCATCCGCGTTTGGCCTTTTTGTCACGAGGGGGCGGGCGAGTGGTTCTTGGATACCAGATCCTTGGTCTTTCGATATCATCTTGTACTTAGTTTGGGTTTGAGCTGTTTTCCCAAGCTAGGAATTTCTACTATCATATCATGGACTGGATTTTGCCCAGCAACCTTGTTGTTGGTCTGCTTTTGGCATTGGTGCCACTGAGCCTGCTAATTTCTGCATGTGCTCTTGTCTAGATTTTAATAATTTTGGTTCAATACTGTTATGTTTTGTGATGAAATCTGTTATGCGTTCAGACATTTGATATGAATGGAATTGACTCATGTTAGGAAAAAAAGAAGAAGAGACATTATACACTACTTTGACTCCAATTCTATACAATCAAATAAGTGAACATTGAAGCTAGGAATAACTTGGTTGACTTAATTATAGTACATGGATCCAATGGTCAAATTTTTTATCGGAGGCAAAAATTAATTAATAGGCTCATATGTGGTTGTTTATTTCTTTCTCGTACGTGGCTATTTATTTTGTATTGAACTTGATTTAGTTACAGCAGACTTGACTATATTGATGTAGTTTTCCGCGTTATTATAATTGCTTGATTTTATATATATATATACACACAATCCCGTTCACCCGCGGGATCCCGCAATTTTGCAAAATGCGGGAACGTCAAAATGACGTCGTTTTGACGTTCGTTTCACCCGGTAAGTTCTCGCGGGTTAAATGAGTCCGGGTCCGGGTAATTTTAACTCGCGGGTCGACTTCCGGGTTAGAACAAAACCCACGGCCCCTTCTCTCTCTCTTCATTCCCCCAATTTTTTGAAATCCTTCAAAGGACCAGAGAGAGAGAGAGAGAGAGAGGGGCGATTTTACAGGAGACGACGATCGATCTACACGACCACGATCGATCTACAGGAGTTCCATCACAGGTATCTTCTCTCTCTCCCTATGTCTCTCTCTCTCTCTCTCTCTGGTTGTACAGTACAGAAAAAGCTAGGGTTTCTGTAACCCTAGGGTTCGAACTCATGTTCTACGAAGAAGAGAGGCTCTGTTCGAACTCATGTTCTACGAAGAAGAGAGGCTCTGCTCTCTCTTTCCCCCTCTCTCTCGAACTCATGTTTCAGGAACCAGTTCGAAATGTTCTGAGGGTTTTTTCTTTCTATTAGTTCGATCTCAGTCCGAAATGTTCTGAGGGTTTTTTCTTTTTATTAGTTCGACGAACGATGAATGAAGAAGAAGAAGTACGATCGATGAATGAAGAAGAAGGTATCTTCTCCTCTCTATCTGAATCTTTAAAAAAAAACTAGGGTTAAAGTTATGTGTTTTTTGTGGATAAAAATTGTGTTTTCCCCCTTATTTGTAACAGATACAGAAATAGAGAGTGAAGAAATGGGAGAAGAAGTTGTAAGCAGGCCAAACCCCATTTTCGAACCACCACCACCAGGGTATGGTTCTCTCTCTCTCTCTCTCTCACATGAACAGTAGGTTAACCTGGTAGATTTAGTGATATTTGTCTGTTGGGTTGTTTTTAGTGTGCAGTCTTTGGATGCTATACAACTAGTCTCACCTGTACCATCTGAACCGTGTGAATCTGCTGGTTCTTCTGTACCGAAAATGAAACAACAGTTTGACAACTTAGACGATGTTATGAAATTTTACAACAATTACGCTAGACAAACTGAATTTAGTGTCTGAATCCATTCTAGCAAGGTTAATAAGAATGGTTAAATAATTAGGAAGCAGTACGTTTGTTACAAGCAAGGGAAGGGGACCCCACAAAGTTCAGAAAATTCTCAGGCCCCCACAATACGACGGCGTGGTTTAATTAGAGATGGTTGTAGTGCAAAATTGACTGTCGTGAGAAACAAGTCAGGTGAAGGGTTTGTTGTCACACAGTTTTTGGAGGGTCATAACCACCCTCTTACCTCGCCAGACAGGGTGCATTTTTTACCTTCTCATCGTCGAAGGTCAGCTGCAGCTACATCTTTACCTAGCTCTTTTTGGAGGGTCATCCAATTTTTGGCTTCTTTTCTTAGCTCTTCGCAAGATGTTGATGACGAGGATGACATGGACTATGATGATTGTAAGTGTTTAGTTCATTTAATTGAAGTGGCTGCCATAGCTATTGGACAAATTAATTTGTAATCTAAATATAATTGTTTCATTGTTTGCAATTGCTCTCTTTTTTTTTGTTAGGTCATCGCAAAATAGTAGGATGAATGACGAAGACGACGACATTAACTATGACGTGACGATGCCGATGATTGTAAGTGTTTATTATAAAATGCTTCAAATTTTTCTTGCATCGTTGTTTCCCATGGGATTTTGTGGTACATCTAATATTTACCTATTCGGCTTGCAGGATGAATTGGTGTTGATGTTTGGAACTGCTCTGTGGAACTGTTTGGTGGTTTTTTTTTCAGTTTTAGAGACTTGCTGTCTGTTCTTTTGGAGGCTGAATTGGTGGCATGTTTAGAAGACTTGATTTGTGGGTGTTGTTCACTGTTTGGAACTGCTGTTCATAGATTTGAATGAGAACTTTAAGCTTGTGTTCTCTTTATTTTGTGGTGTATTGAAAAACAAACAGTTGCATATGATTATTGTACTTGTATTTGTCAAATGCTCTTGCTTTTTGTTGAGTTGTAGTATAAGTCTTGGTCCCTTTCCCATTCAAGCTTTTGTTTTGTGAATGGTAACTTAGTTAAATTAATTACTTGCATAAGAAAAATATATAGTCATAAAATTCTATGAAGTGGGAACCATGACTGAGTTCACTTGTCTTGGGAGTGTAAGGCCAACAGCAGTTTACATGTCTATATGTGCTTTGATTTCAGGAAGGTTTGTTTTGTCATATATTACACCACGGAACAGAGGGTTGCCTCTCTCTTCCCTTGTTTTGTTGTGGCATTCAGGCGGTTCTAGAGGCTTGCCTCTCTCTTCCCCTGTTTTGTCATGTCTTGATCATCAAAACAAAGACATGCGACTATTGTGGGTAAAAGCAAAAATTGCTTATGTTGATGTTGGTAATTAGAAATGTGTGGACTCAGCTTGCTTAAGCAGCCATAAAATAATGTAGGCATGCAATGGCCGGTACCGATTCAAATACAGGACACGATACGGATACGCCGACATGACACAGATACAATCACACGTTATTGTCCAACACACTTGCGATGTGCATAAGAGTTCCATAAAAATTAATGAGAACTGTATACTCTATAGTAAACTCAAGTAGCCTTGTCAAAAAAAATAAAAAAAGTAAACTCAAGTAGCCACTGTCTCGTTTCATATTACACAACAAAATAACAAAGTTCAAGTGGGAACATTGCCCATCAGCACAAAAGAAAGAGTTCAACGGCTTGAACTAGCCTAGTTACAGAAATCAAAGCTGGATTTTTACTGGTTCCCTAATGTAGTACAATGTTTTTTTCCCCACCAATTTTGCTATGCATCAACAAAACAAGTTCTTTGGGATTTCGAGGCCTTGGTCAGTGAGCTTTCCAACTCCTACACCTACAAATAAGCTAAGCTTGTGAGCTTTCCAACTCCAGCACCTGTAAATAAGATCGGCAAAAGAACCAGCACATTCAGACTAGTATCAGCAAAAAAACCAGCACCAAGCATAGAATGGAAGGCATTGGATCCATTCATCTTCAAACTAGAATCCAAAACAATGCCAAAATCAAACTTATTCATAAAAAATCAGTGTTACAAGTGAAAGAGTCACAAGTAAGAAATTCAATACTTGTCCAATAGATATGGCAACCACTTCTCACAGTCAGCTTTGGACAAGAAGGTGACTCGAAAAAAAAACCAAACATAGCACATTCCTAACTCAGGAAAATGTCATCCCATCAGAAAATTCTCTAAATTAAGGATGTAACCCACAAACCCAACATGGTTAGGGCTTCAAAAACAAAACTCATCGGAAAATTCAATGCAGATCAAGAATCCCACAAGAATTGCAGGTCAAAAACCAAAATCTCTAGACAATGTTTGAATAGGCCTAGAATTATGATCACTTCCGTATAACCCCACAAACAAACACTCACCAATTCTACAAATTCCCTTTTTTTTTTTCCCAGCAGTAAAAATTTCCATCCAACCTTTTACAAATTCCCATTTTGTAAAGACCCGTTAATTCATAAATTGATTTAAATGTTTTAAAAGAAATAAAAGGATGAGATTGGTTTGGAAAATTGAGGTGTGGGGGTGAATGTGTTAAAATGTTTTATTTGGGGAGTAAATGTGTGAAGTGTGTGTAGTGTATGCATATATGTGTGTGTGTATGAGACTAGGGAATAAAAATCCCTCATTTCCTCACTCTCACTCCCCGTTCTCTCCCTCTCTCCCGACTCTCTCTCTCTCGGCTCTCTCTCACCATTTCTCTCTAAATCACCCAAAACCCACACAAAGCTACCCTCAAATCTTTCACTCCTTCGCATATTGTGGCCCGTATAACGTCGGTTCAAGCTCGGTAGAGGTGCATTTCATTTGAACTCAAGGATTGGAGCTAGGGCTTGAGAAATCTTTCAAATTCGTTCTTGGATCTTGAGGTAGGAGGCTCTAACTATCAATACATGTTTATGGCTTGTATCTAGTAGCTTGATTCTTGTTTTGGATCGTGGTTGTTGTTGTTGTTGTTGTTGGGGCTGAAAAACCCATCATAATCTGTCAAAAATCTGCTCGAACACCCATTGTTATCGATACCTTAGTCATTGTTATCGATACCATTGTGTCCAAAACCCAGAAAACCACTTGTTATCGATACCTTAGCCATTGTTATCGATACCTTAGTCATTGTTATCGATACCATTGTGTCCAAAACCCAGAAAATCACTTGTTATCGATACCATTTGCCATTGTTATCGATACCCTTGCGTCTGGAACCATTTGACCAAAAGGTATCGATACCTTTGTGCTAGGTATCGATACCTATGGCTTATCTTCAGCATTCACTGTTTTGCTTCATTTTTTTTTACCGTTTTGGTTTCCAATCACTTCCAACCCATTCAAACACTTCCCAAATGACCCCTAACTTGATTACTTGTATTCAAAGACCTCGTTGAACATTTCCATGACTCTAAAACTCGTTTGGTCATGATCTACGAAAATCGCTTCACGTATCAAAGTTGGGTTTGAACGGTATAAACATGACGGTTAAAGGAATTTTGAAACTTTACGGACACAACGAGATCATTTCAGGACTCATAGACGGGTGAGTGCCTGGCAGAGGACATCGGGGTCCTTTAATTGGCCCGGTAGGAGCTATATGCTCGTATTTGATATTTCAGGACCTCCCTATGGGTAAGGTGCCTGGCAGAGGACATCGGGGTCCTTTAATTGGCCCGGCAGGAGCTTCGGCTCATGACACTTGAACGAGAAACGTTTTGGCATTTGGTGAATTTCAGAAATCATTTATTAAAGCATGTGACGAGTTTGGCAAAGAAGTATAAAATTTAATCGCTCTTGTCGATCTCTCTTTGACTCTTGACATAGTTGCTCACCTTGTTTCTTTCCCTACATTTCTTATGCATATATTGCTAGATTAGAACCTTCTACTGGGCTAGTGTAGCTTAGACTTTCCTTCGTTTCAGGTGCTAACTCTGGACAGTAGTGCATGGTTGGGTTGCTTGGACGTGGACACAATTTTGAAAGCTAACTTGAGGAGTTACCGAGTCATCTTTATAATTTTATGTTGAAAGATGTATTAGTAACTCTTATTTGTAAATCATTTGACCATGAAAGGTTGTAAGTTCTAAACTTTCTTTTGACACTCGGTAATTACGGTAATTCGGGCCTCGAAGCCAAAATTGTATTATTTTGGAAATCCTTGGATGTTTGGAATGAGATGATGGAAATGGACAATGTTATATTATTTTGGGAATCGTACGGAATATTGTGAGGTTTATTTATGAAAACTCTTTATATCTACGTTGAAAATCGAGGTCGTGACAACTTGGTATCAGAGCATAGGTCTAGAACACTTAGAGACCGTGGGGAGGCATTTTGTCTCATGGGTTCAAAATGTCACGCCTTCTAACATAACTTGTGCATGCTTGTGTGCCTACATTTACGTGATTACTTGGCATTGCATTTTCATTATCGTAGAGTGGTGTCGAGTTATTAACCAGTGTTGGGAAGTTGAGGGCTTAGACCCCATAGTTATGTTGTTGTGGTTAATAGTCTTCTCTCTTATGTCGTGTAGCTAGATGCCTCCGAGACCGCGCGTTAGACGAGGTGGGATTGGAAACCGGGGTGGTCGAGGCCGTGGTCGTGGCCGTGGGGTACCTCCTGAGGATGAGGTTAGTCAGCACGGGGAGAATCTTGGTGGGAATCCGGGGGCTGGGGCCGGTCGAGGTGCAAGAGTACCTCCTAATCAAACTCAGTTTGCTAGGGATCTCGTTGCGGCACTTACAGCTGCAAACCTTTTGAACCAAGCTCCTAGGGAGAATGTCGAGGATCGTGCTATGGTAGCGATGAGGGAGTTTAGCCGTAGGAATCCTCCGGTGTTCGATGGGACTAGTACCGACCCTTTGGTGGCCGATCATTGGTTGACTCAAATTCGCAAGCTCTTTCGAGCTCTAAACATCACCGATGACAACATTCGAGTGGGTATTGTGGCTGTTCAATTAGTTGGGGAGGCCGGCGAATGGTGGGAATCTGTCCTAGAGATTAGGAAGGATGCTAGGAGGGCAGCAAGAACCGCAGCTCAAGTAGACGAACCGGACGTTGAGAATTTGACATGGGCGGAGTTTGAAGCGCTCTTTGAAGAGCAGTACTTTTCGGAGACTTCTCGTGACAATTTGAGGGATCAATTTGAGAAATTGGAGCAAGGTAATATGACCGTTTCGGAGTATGTGCAGAAATTTCAATCCTTGTCTCGTTTTGCTCCGGAGTTGGTGGCAACGGAGGAAAGGAAGTGTCGGCGGTTTGAGAAGGGCTTGCATGGCACAGTGAGAAGGATGGTGACAGTCCAACGTAGAATGAAATTTTCAGAAGTGGTGGAGTGTGCGAGGAGCATTGAGATTCTGAAGGAAGCTCAAAGGAATGTAAAGGCTTGGGAACCAAGGCAACCGGTGGGAAGTGTTAGTTCATCTTCAGGCAGTTTTGGGGGTCAGGGGCGGAAGAGGCAAAGGGAACCATCTCAGCAACCGTCTCATCAATCTGGCTTTAAAGTGCCTTCTTCTTCGGGAAATCGGGGTGCTTTGTCTAGACCTCCGACTGTATGCTACAAGTGCAATCAACCCGGGCACATCCGTACTCAGTGTCCACAGCTTCATAAGGCATGCTACAATTGCGGTAAGGCCGATCATCTTGCATGGAGTTGCCCTCAAGGGGCGGGAGCACGTAGTGAGTCGGGCTCTGTGCAGCAGCCAGGGGCAGGGCGTGGTGTTGGTCAGCAGTCTTTTAGGGGTTCTCAGAGGCAGCAGCCTCATTTTCGCCAGACCACATCAGTTCAGAGTTCTGAAGGTGACCGGGGAGCGAGTTCGTCCGCACCTTCTCAAGGTTCCGGTCAGAGGGGAGGCTTTGTGCAGGGTCAGGGTACCCAGGGGCGTGTTTTCAACATCAACACCAATGCTTCTCCTTCTGTTTCTCAGGCTCCAGAGGCATCGGTTGTAAGGGGTACTTTTCTTTTATTCAATTCTTTTGCTAGAGTACTCTTCGATTCTGGAGCATCGCATTCTTTCATTGCTACGTCATTTGTATGTGCATTGGAATTGGACACCGAGAATCTTGATACGCCGTTGTTTGTCGAGACACCGTTAGGAGGAAAGTCACCTTTGAGTCGTATTTGTAAGGATTGTGAGCTTGTTATCTGTGACCATCGTTTCAGCTTTGACTTTATCGTGCTGGATATGTTGGGGTTTGACCTCATTCTTGGAATGGATTGGTTGTCTACGAATCATGCCACGATCGATTGTTTCAAGCGTCGTGTTCGTATATGTCCGCCTGAGGGTGTTTGTTTCGAATTCCATGGCGAGCGTCGAGAACCGTTAGCACCGTATCTGTGTGGGTCTCGGGAAAGAGAATTGGTTTATCTCATGTTGGCGAGTTTAACGTTAGATGAGGATTTGTCTACACGTGGGGAGTTACCCTTAGTAGTTCGCGAATTTCCTGACGTCTTTCCGGAAGAGTTGCCTGGTTTGCCTCTAGAGAGAGAAATCGAGTTCACGATAGACTTGCTCCTAGGCACCGCTCCTATGTCTATTCCTCCTTATCGTTTTGCACCCGCCGAACTTAGAGAGTTGAAAGTTCAGCTGCAGGAGTTAGAGAATTTGGGGTTCATTCGACCTAGCACATCACCGTGGGGAGCACCGGCATTGTTTGCTCAGAAGAAGGATGGTTCACTTCGATTGTGTATCGATTACCGTAAACTCAACCGTGTGACCGTTAAGAATAAGTATCCTATGCCTAGGATCGACGACTTGTTTGATCAACTCCGAGGTGCAACTTGCTTTTCCAAAATTGACTTGAGATCCGGCTATCACCAGTTAAGAGTTCGTAGAGAGGATATTCCTAAGACCGCCTTCCGTACTCGTTATGGTCATTATGAATTCGTTGTGATGCCATTCGGTTTGACGAACGCTCCGGCTATTTTCATGGACTTGATGAATCGTATTTTTCGTGCTTACCTCGATCATTTCGTAGTTTTATTCGTCGATGACATTCTCATTTATTCATCTACGGAGGAGGAACACCGAATTCATCTTACCGTTGTCCTTGAACTCTTGAGAGAGCATCGTTTGTACGCCAAGCTAAGTAAGTGCGAGTTTTGGTTACCCGAGGTTAAATTTCTAGGTCACGTGGTTTCGAAAGGAGGTGTGTCCGTTGATCCGGGAAAGATAGAATCCGTTATGAACTGGCAGCGACCGAAGAACGTGTTTGAGATTCGAAGCTTTTTGGGGTTGGCCGGATACTACCGCCGTTTTGTTCTCGACTTTTCTCGTTTAGCGGCACCGATGACTCGATTGACGCGTAAGGGGACTCGATTCGTATGGAGTGATTCGTGTGAGGCAGCTTTTGAGGAATTGAAGAGTCGATTGACTACCGCACCGGTTTTGATTGTGCCCGAACGTGGAGTTGGTTACTCCGTATATTGCGATGCGTCTAAAGAAGGATTGGGGTGCGTATTGATGCAAGCGGGACGAGTGGTAGCGTATGGATCGAGGCAATTGAAGACTCATGAACGAAACTATCCTACCCATGACTTAGAACTCGCGGCCGTTGTTTTTGCTTTGAAGAGTTGGCGTCACTATCTTTACGGCGAGAGATTCGAAGTCTTTTCCGATCATAAGAGCCTAAAATACCTCTTTTCGCAAAAGGAGCTTAACTTGCGTCAACGTCGTTGGATGGAACACTTAGAAGATTATGACTTCGAGTTGCATTATCATCCGGGTAAGGCGAATGTCGTGGCGGACGCACTAAGTAGAAAACTGATACACTTAGCGAGCTTAGCCATACGAGAGTGGAAGATGGTGAACGATTTAGGCCATTATGCTTCGCACTTTGAGGAGGTTCAGGAAGGAATTACGTTATGCAACTTGACCGTGCAATCGGCTTTATCGACTCGAGTAATTGAAGCTCAATAAGGCGACGAAGAAGCGGAGGAACTTCGTACCAAATTCCTTAGTGGGAATGCCCGAGATGGGTGGATGATTCATGCCGACCAAAGTTTGCGTTATCAAGGGAAGTTATTCGTACCCATTTCGTGTCGGGAAGAAGTCCTACGAGAGTTTCATCACTCACCGTTAGCCGTCCATCCGGGAGGAACGAAGATGTATCACGACTTGCATAGGCAATTTTGGTGGCCAGGAATGAAGAGAGATGTGGTGATCTTCGTGTCCAAGTGTTTGACGTGTCAACAAGTGAAAGCCGAACATCAACGACCCGCGGGAGAACTACAACCGTTACCGGTGGCCGAGTGGAAATGGGAGAATGTGACGATGGACTTTGTTACGGGGTTGCCGAGATCGCCGAGGGGGCATGATGCCATTTGGGTTATCGTGGACCGTTTTACCAAGACCGCTCATTTTCTACCCATCCATACTATCGATTCCGTGGAAGCGCTTGGCCGTTTGTATGTTCGAGAGATCATTCGACTTCATGGGATTCCCGTATCTATCGTATCCGACTGAGATCCGAGATTCACCGCACGTTTTTGGCAGAGTTTGCAGGCCGCTTTGGGGACGAATCTCTTGTTTAGCACTGCTTATCACCCATAGACCGATGGTCAATCCGAGCGAACGATTCAGACTTTGGAGGACATGCTTCGGGCTTGCGTTATGGATTTTCGGGCTAGTTGGGAGGAACATTTACCGTTGGCAGAATTCGCGTACAACAATAGTTATCACTCGAGTATCGAGATGGCGCCGTGTGAAGCTTTGTATGGGAGACCTTGTCGATCACCCGTGTGTTGGACTGAATTGGGAGAGGCTACGTTAGTGGGGCCAGATATGATTAGAGAGACTACCGAGAGTATGAGATCGATTCGTCAACGACTTTTAGAGGCTCAAGAGAGAACAACCGAACAAGTCAAGGTAATTCGCCGAAGGTTGCTAACCGCTCAAAGTCGACAAAAGAGTTATGCCGATCGTCGTCGTCGTACGCTGTCATTTGAGGTGGGAGATCATGTGTTTCTCAAAGTATCGCCACGTCGAGGCTTGTCACGTTTTGGGAAGAAAGGAAAGCTTTCACCGCGTTATATCGGTCCGTTCGACATTATTGAGAAAATCGGGGAGGTTGCGTATCGTTTGGCTTTACCGCCGAGATTATCGAACGTGCACGACGTTTTTCATGTATCTATGTTGAGGAAGTATGAACCCGATCCGTCGCATGTATTAGAATGGTCCGAGCTCGAATTGGAAGCCGATGCATCTTACGAAGAAGAGCCGATACGTATCCTAGACTCGCGTGATCAAGTATTGAGGGGTAAGACGATACCGTTGGTTCGAGTCTTATGGAGTAATCAAGGTAGTGAGGGGTCGACTTGGGAACGAGAGGACGAAGTTAGAGCAAAATATCCGCACTTATTTTCGATATAGATCGATGTGAGTGTTTAAGTTTGAGTTTCATGCTATTTGACTTGTTGCTTAATATTGATGGTCTTATTTGTTGCATATCTATGTGAAACATGTCTTAGCTGAGCATGATTGGTTAAATTTCGAGGACGAAATTTTCTTTAAGGAGGGTAGGGTGTAAAGACCCGTTAATTCATAAATTGATTTAAATGTTTTAAAAGAAATAAAAGGATGAGATTGGTTTGGAAAATTGAGGTGTGGGGGTGAATGTGTTAAAATGTTTTATTTGGGGAGTAAATGTGTGAAGTGTGTGTAGTGTATGCATATATGTGTGTGTGTATGAGACTAGGGAATAAAAATCCCTCATTTCCTCACTCTCACTCCCTGTTCTCTCCCTCTCTCCCGACTCTCTCTCTCTCGGCTCTCTCTCACCATTTCTCTCTAAATCACCCAAAACCCACATAAAGCTACCCTCAAATCTTTCACTCCTTCACGTATTATGGCTCATATAACGTCGGTTCAAGCTCAGTAGAGGTGCATTTCATTTGAACTCAAGGATTGGAGCTAGGGCTTGAGAAATCTTTCAAATTCGTTCTTGGATCTTGAGGTAGGAGGTTCTAACTATCAATACATGTTTATGGCTTGTATCTAGTAGCTTGATTCTTGTTTTGGATCGTGGTTGTTGTTGTTGTTGTTGGGGCTGAAAAACCCATCATAATCTGTCAAAAATCTGCTCGAACACCCATTGTTATCGATACCTTAGCCATTGTTATCGATACCATTGTGTCCAAAACCCAGAAAACCACTTGTTATCGATACCTTAGCCATTGTTATCGATACCTTAGTCATTGTTATCGATACCATTGTGTCCAAAACCCAGAAAATCACTTGTTATCGATACCATTTGCCATTGTTATCGATACCCTTGCGTCTGGAACCATTTGACCAAAAGGTATCGATACCTTTGTGCTAGGTATCGATACCTATGGCTTATCTTCAGCATTCACTGTTTTGCTTCATTTTTTTTTACCGTTTTGGTTTCCAATCACTTCCAACCCATTCAAACACTTCCCAAATGACCCCTAACTTGATTACTTGTATTCAAAGACCTCGTTGAACATTCCCATGACTCTAAAACTCGTTTGGTCATGATCTACGAAAATCGCTTCACGTATCAAAGTTGGGTTTGAACGGTATAAACATGACGGTTAAAGGAATTTTGAAACTTTACGGACACAACGAGATCATTTCAGGACTCATCGACGGGTGAGTGCCTGGCAGAGGACATCGGGGTCCTTTAATTGGCCCGGTAGGAGCTATATGCTCGTATTTGATATTTCAGGACCTCCCTATGGGTAAGGTGCCTGGCAGAGGACATCGGGGTCCTTTAATTGGCCCGGCAGGAGCTTCGGCTCATGACACTTGAACGAGATACGTTTTGGCATTTGGTGAATTTCAGAAATTGTTTATTAAAGCATGTGACGAGTTTGGCAAAGAAATATAAAATTTAATCGCTCTTGTCGATCTCTCTTTGACTCTTGACATAGTTGCTCACCTTGTTTCTTTCCCTACATTTCATATGCATATATTGCTAGATTAGAACCTTCTACTGGGCTAGTGTAGCTTAGACTTTCCTTCGTTTTAGGTGCTAACTCTGTACAGTAGTGCATGGTTGGGTTGCTTGGACGTGGACACAATTTTGAAAGCTAACTTGAGGAGTTACCGAGTCATCTTTATAATTTTATGTTGAAAGATGTATTAGTAACTCTTATTTGTAAATCATTTGACCATGAAAGGTTGTAAGTTCTAAACTTTCTTTTGACACTCGGTAGTTACGGTAATTCGGGCCTCGAAGCCAAAATTGTATTATTTTGGAAATCCTTGGATGTTTGGAATGAGATGATGGAAATGGACAATGTTATATTATTTTGGGAATCGTACGGAATATTGTGAGGTTTATTTATGAAAACTCTTTATATCTACGTTGAAAATCGAGGTCGTGACACATTTTTTCCCAGCAAATCAAAAACAGCTAAAAAAAATCCCACAAATTTTAAATTCCACAAAAAGAAAAAAAAAAAAAACCAGATTCAAAGCCAGGGAGATAGACAGAGACCTTCGGAGTGAGGGTTCTTCTTGTCCTCTTCTTTGGTCGATTTCCTCCTCCTTCGTCGATCTATTCGAGTAACAAAAAGAACCCTAACTTTAATCTGGAAACAAATGGGTATTTTCCTCAAACATGAGTTCGAGAGAGAGAGGGAAAGAGAGAGCAGAGCCTCTCTTCTTCGTAGAACATGAGTTCGAACAGAGCCTCTCTTCTTCGTAGAACATGAGTTCGAACCCTTGGGTTACAAAAACCCTAGCTTTTTCTGTACTGTACAACCAGAGAGAGAGAGAGAGAGAGACACATAGGGAGAGAGAGAAGATACCTGTGATGGAACTTGTAACGCCCCGAATTTTGGGTACGTTAAATAAACATTTTTATTGAATAAACTAAACAGAGTCTAGC
The DNA here is from genome assembly GCA_025413875.1 of Rhododendron molle. Taxonomy (NCBI): domain Eukaryota; kingdom Viridiplantae; phylum Streptophyta; class Magnoliopsida; order Ericales; family Ericaceae; genus Rhododendron; species Rhododendron molle. The sequence goes on from CM046400.1 coordinate 16,174,891, forward strand.
TCATTATTACAACATAATTCTCACAAGAGTACTTTTATTCAACAGAAGAGGGGATAATCTAAGGTTAACTACTGCTCCGCCTCTTCCTCCATCCTTGCAAGCTCCTCGGCTCCGAAGGCCTCCAAAGTGTACTGTTCATGCTGCTCATCTATAAAATCTGACACATTATACCAGCGTCGCCCCCAGTATAATATGTCAGGGTCACCACAAAGATAACACCGTGAGCTACGGAAGCTCAATAGAATAATCCAACCCGCTAAACCATAACTTCTAACACGAAGGTACATAGGCAATTACACATGCTCATTCAACAACATAATTAACAATGACACATCTGCATTCATTATCTTGCCTACGTTGGTGTCATGCCTTTCTTTGTTTCTCCTACGCGACTCATCGTAAACCGTGTCACCATTTCCAAATCAACATTTTGAAAATCATTTCTCATTCTTTGTTACCAACGGGCTACCAAGTCCAGCCACGTTATCAAATCTTGCTTTGGCTCCTCTCCGCGGATAACCAAGCCCAATTACCAATGAAGCTACCACGTCCGGATCCGTTAGCAATCTACACAATGGACTACCAAGTCCGGTCTCATTGCGGTTTTCGCAAGTCTACACAAAGGGCTACCAAGTCCGGCCATTATGTAGTTTCGAAAATATTTTACCAAGTCCAATTATTTCCTTTATCCACACCCTAGGTGACATGTTTCTGCTTTCTCGATTTCCGTGTCTCGTAATCATGCATAGACTCCGCGATGGAACAAATCATTTTAAAGTAATCTTGAAACCAAACTAGCAAGATCATCCAATTCTATATTACCTAATCGTACTTAAATTATTCCTTAAAGCATAATGCCACATGTACGGATGCCCTTGGAGTGGGAAGCCACTTATGCTTTATCAACAACAAGTAGTGCAAGCAAATATACATACATGCTCATAATCATCCTCAAGACAATAATATATTACCAAAATCCGTTCTTTCTTCCTTTGTAGAATTTTCAAAACAACATATGTTTATTGACGAGTTCATACATGAACAAGCAATTATCACGAGATCGAGCAATCAAGTAGTCATAAGATCAAAATAAACTACGTAAAACAAGTCATACTACACATATGGCTTCATGCTCATACAATACAATATGCTTGGAGGAAGTAGTTAGGGATTAACTATATTTAATTCAAACATGCATCCAACTATACTTAGGATAAGTAGGTTCGAAGAACTCTACCGTTCTTCTTGGCGGTAGGGTGGCTACGAAAGGTAACTCGGTGGTCGAATGGAGAAGTGGACTTCCTGGTAGCTTCGAAGAGAAAGGTTTCTCTCGAAACTAAGTCTTGACTATACTACTAAACTCTTATGGATCGAAGGGTGGTGGAGTGGTGGTTTAGTGGCGGCTTAGGATGAGTTTCTTGAAGAACAAGAGAAGAACTTCAAGAACATTCAAGAACAAAGCAAGAACAAGCAAGAACACTAGGCTTTCTAGAGAGAGAAGTTGAATGGTGAAGGTGTGAGTTGAAAGGCATGGAATGGATGCTATTTATAGGCAAAATGAAGCTTCCCCCCTCACTCCACTTGGCCGGCCTCTCTCTCTCTCTTTCCCATGGATTTGCTCCATGGACTTGTCTTGTCAAGCAATAGTACTCCAACAAGTGCCACTTGGTCAAATAGTGTCAAAGTACTTCAACTTGTCAAAGTATAGCACACATACACCTCACTTTCCCCCTCCCTCTCATTCGGCCATGTCTCTCTCTCTCTTCCCCATGGATTTGCTCCATGGTCTTGTCTTTGTCAAGCCAAGGTACAATAACAAGTGCAACTTGGTCAAATAGTATCAAAGTACTTCAACTTGTCAAAGTATAGCACACATACACCTCACTCTCCCTCTCCCTCTCATTCGGCCATGTCTTTCTCTCTCTCCCCCATGGATTTGCTCCATGGTCTTGTCTTGTCAAGCCAAGGTACAATACAAGTGCAACTTGGTCAAATAGTATCAAAGTACAATGCACATGTCCAGGTATAACACACATGCACTCACCTTCCCTCTCCCCCTCATTCGGCCCTCTCTCTCTCTCTTGGTCAAAGTACTATCATGTATATATATATGTATATCTATATGTACATTTATGGAAAAAACAAGGAAGGTAAGGACAAGACTACTTAAATGTACACATGGCTTATGATTATTCTTTTTGTAGGATAAAGTACACATGACTAGTCTTGTCATCCTATTTGGCAATCCTAACATCTATTGTCCAAGGGGTAAAGCTTCCCCTAGCATGTAATAACCAATGGTCCAAGGAAAGTCATCATGAAGTACAATATTCACTTTTGACTAGACTATTCCAACTACTAGTCAAACTTGGTCTTCTTCCAAGCAACTATTGTCCAATGGTCAAAGATCTTCCTAGCATGTATTAACCAATGGATAAGGATTTCCCTAGATCTTATCGTCCAATGGATAAAAATTTCCCTAGCATCTATCATCCAACGGATAAATATTACCCTAGCCTTTATCGTCCAATGGGTAAAGACAAAAAGGGTAAAATGGTCCATCTAGGGTTAGAGAGAAGTGATTAGGCTAATTGGGCATTAGGCTATTCTAACTAATTGGTTAAAGACTAACGATACTTAATCTAGGCTTTTATTGCTCGAGTGGTAATTTGGGTTTTATTAGCAAGAAATTGCCTAATAACGGAATATTAAAGTCCAACGGTGCCAAACGCCGAGGTAAAGCGTGAGCGTGGCTGCGTACAAGCTGTGGCCAAAGCGGTACAAACAAAGGCTAAGGCACCGACAGCTGCTAGCTGCGGTGGCCAAAGCAGCCACAACAAAGGCCAAGGCACCGATAGCGATGCTAGCGGTCGGCCAAAGCGCCCGCTAGCTAAAAAGCGGCGGTGGCCAAGACACCGGCAACGCCAAGGCAAAAGCAAGGCGCGACCCGACGCCAAGGCAAAACCTGAAGGCCCAAGGCAGTCATCCCGACAAGTGACCGACGCCAGCGAGGCAGCCCGCCGATGACCGATGTCAAGGCACCAGCCAAGCCAAAGCAAGGTAGTTAAGTCAACTGCCAAGGTAAGACTATAAATTATCCACTTTGGCATCGATGCAACGCTCTAGGTTAGGAAAAAGTAACTAAGCCAAATGGTAGATGGGGTCGCTAACTAATCGGTCGCCAAGTAGGATTTCCAGCCGAGAAATATAATTCTTAGGATTTTATTACAATTACCAAGTAATTATACCAAGGTCTAAATAGGCATGCTCGTCTTTAGAAAATGATCTTATCGACCGAGGTGATAGAATCTAATTATGACCGATTATTAGAATTAAAAAAAAAAGTATTAATACGATAAAGAATTTCTTATATAACAACGAAATTTTTATTCAGTAAAAATCCGAGTTGTTACAGAACTCCTCTAGATCGATCGTGGTCGTGTAGTTCAATCGTCGTCTCCTGTAAAATCGCCCCTCTCTCTCTCTCTCTGGTCCTTTGAACGATTTCAAAAAATTGGGGGAATGAAGAGAGAGAGAAGGGGCCGTGGGTTTTGTTCTAACCCGGAAGTCGACCCGCGAGTTAAAATTACCCGGACCCGGACTCATTTAACCCGCGAGAACTTACCGGGTGAAACGAACGTCAAAACGACTTCGTTTTGACGTTCCCGCATTTTGCAAAATTGCGGGATCCCGCGGGTGAACGGGATTCTATATATATATATATATATATATATATATATATATATAAGGACAAAGTACGAATTACCTCCCTGAGGTTTTCGTGTTTGGCAGATGACCCCCTTGCGATTCATTAATGACCACATCGCCTCCTTGTGGTTTTGGAGTAGGGAAAATTGGTGAGGAGGACATAGTATAGGGTTCAATGCCATAATTAGTCCATCAACATTTCCCGTACAGTCGCCAGGACAATTGGGCAATAGGGGATAAAAATACTCACCTGCAGTCGCGTCAAAAATTCGTCGTTGGCGGTGATATCTCAAAAACCAATTTGAAACTTCTCCTCCCTCATTCCTCTTCGTTCCCAGATCCGGCGGTGACCGGTGTTGTGAGCATGGAGTCGATGAGCTTCTGGGAGGAATTGGTTGCGCTGCCGGACGTGTTCACGAGGAACGGGCAGCAGCAGGACATCGATAAGGAGGGTCTCCTATGAGCATCGGTCAATTGAGGAGGATTTCCGGCGTGGACGGTGATCGATTGAGGAGGAACTCTGCCGGAAGTGTCCCAATTTGGGCTGGTTTGAGATTTTTGTCGGAGGAGACGACACAAGAATGTGAGGAGAGAGAGAGAGAGAGAGAGAGGAGGGAGACAGAAAGTGATAGTGTGTGTGAGTGTGGGTGTCACGTGAGGGGTAGCAGTGGGCTTGAATGTTTTCTTATAGGTTCACTTTAATATTGACAAATATTAACTCAAAATTTGCTTACTCTAACAGAGCATCTCTAACAGAGCATGTTTTGATATGTAGATGCTAGAATAGGTTAACTACAATCAAAAGTTAAAAAATTACATTAAAATTTCGTTATTTAGTAAAGCAACAGATAATATTATCTCTGTCAATTAATTCTTTTTCCCGTACCAAAATAAGGAAAAAAATATCGTTATCTATGTTAATATATTCTCTATATCTTTTGAAAAAAATTCAAATAACGTATCTATTGATATAATCACATGTGTTTGTGTTCTTATTAAGATTCAAAGAACATATTTTGACAATTCTGGCTATCTATTGATATTGTTGGCATACCACACAGTTCAGAATTTCACAGTTAACCACATCTGTTTGTATTCTCATCAAGATTTAGAGAACATATTTTGACAATTATTCTTATCTATTGATGTTGTTGGTATACCACACAGTCCAAAATTCTATAGTTAACCACATCTGTTTGTGTTTTTATCAAGATTCAGAGAACATATTTTTGACAGTTATGATTATCTATTGATGTTGTTAGCATAACACAGTGCAAAATTTCACAGTTAACCACAGCTGTTTGTGTTCTTATTAAGATTCAGAGAACATATTTTGGCAGTTGTGGTTATCTATTGATGATGTTGGCATGCCACACAATCCAAAATTTCACAGTTAACCACATTTGTATGGAAGTTAAATAAACTCTCACAACCAAATGGTTACTCATAGTGAAATCTTATATAGTCTCATAAGTTATATTGAAAAGTGATTTTGGCACTCCCCAAATTGTTAACAGTACTCCCAAAGTGAAGTGCCAAAGCAATCCCTACTTGAAATTAATTTTGGCACTCCCTTGAGGGTGTGATTACCAGTTTAGGGGTGCCAATATCAATTTCCGTTATACTCCATTTCATTAAATTAATAATACTCCCTTGAAGACATAAGATTATTGGAATGCAAAACAAATTCACAGTTTCCATTGCAACAAAAATCCCATAGAAATGAAACCAACACACAACTCAGTAGAATCAGTTACTCCAAACCCAAGATAGGGTTATTTGTTAGTTACTTGGAATCTCTACACAAGTGGAATCAGTTAAAATTTGTTCTCTTTATTATCCAAGATAGGGTTATTTGTCTAAATATATACTCTGTATAATCACAACAAAATCAATAAATATAGTTATCTGTCTAATTTTATATTCTTTATTGTCTCAGATAAGATTATCTGTCCAAACTGATACTCTTTACATTATCTCTAGTTGATAACGATACAAGTTCGAGTAACTAATTTTGAAATTCCTTGGATTTACAAATTTCACCTTGCAAACAAAACCTTTTATCACCAAACAAAAAAGGGCCCAACAAAAAAATCAAATAACAAGTAAATCGTCATTCAATTTTCTAGGGGAAAAAATCCAAAAGTTGGGGAACATTTTTTTAGTCAAAATCCACAAATTAATTAAAAGAGTTTAGTGTTAACTAAATTAGTTCCATGAAAAGGCAGATGAGGTGTCAATGGTATAGTGTGAGAGCACGTGGATGTGCTGCATGTGCAGGAGTTTAGTGTTAACAAGCAGATATGTTTGTTGTGTTATATGGAATGGAAAACATGAACAAAAGAAATGTAAAAGGCAGAAAAGTGCAAAGTGAAAATGAAAAAACTACTCTCTCTCTCTCTCTCTCACTAACTCGATTCCTAAACGACAACGATTGAGAAATCGCCGGAGGCGTGAGGCTTCTAGCCTTAGTGCAACAACAGTCCATCACCCTTCATCATACAAAAGAACGGAGCCGATCTTTGATCGTCGGCGTGCGAAGTTTCGAGGAGGAACTGCAAGACCTCATGGTTGAAAGAGCTTCAAAAGTTGCCGGCGTCGGCATCGCCTTCAGATCTAAGCGAGAGAAGTCCGGCGTATTGTCGGAGAAAAAGTTAGTCACTGGCGATACTGCTACAGATGTGGGGGAGAGAGAGAGCCGCCAACACCTTATTCAGAACACATAGAGAGAGCGTGAGAGAACATAACAGTTGTATAGAAGGCTACTTTTGTCATTTTATGGACCTTACACTCTAAATAATACGCAAAAATGGACCTGAAACGGTACAAGAATTTAGGTTGGTCTAAGTCTCTTATTGGGTCTGTTCTTTGGATCCCCGCCCAATTTGCTATTTGGGAGATAAGAGAAAATTACCTCTAAGTATAGAAAAGTGACACTTAATTCCCATTAAGGAGAGATGAAATACTTAATTACCACTAAGTCCACTTTTACAAAAATACATTTACCATTAATAGAAATGTCACCCTAGGGTTTTAGGGTATGCTAGGGTTTTATGGTACCCTAATGGGTACCCTAGTACCCTTGGGTACCCTAAAATCTTAGGGTACCCTAGGATTTTAGGATTTTAGGGTACCCTAGAGTTTTAGGGTACCTTAAGATTTTAGATTTTAGGATACCCTAGGGTTTAAGGTACCCTAGAGTTTAGGTTTAGGTGATTTCACAGAGCCATAGGGTTTAGGTTTAGGCATTTTCATAGGAGTTTTAGGGTGCACTTTCCTATTATAGGGTTTTAGCGATTTAGGCACTTTTATTGGGTACCCTAGAGTTTTAGGCACTTTTATAGGTACTCTGAGGTTTAGGCACTTTCATAGGGTGCCCTAGGGGTTAGGCACTTTCAATATTTGGGGTTTTAGGCACTTTCATAGGGTTTTACTCCATTACAAATCAAGGATCCGCTACGAATTAGACAATTCCAACAATATAGCGACCCGCTCTGATACCAATTGAAATATCTACGTTGATGCTAGATATATAATTACCTCTTCACTAGATAACTTCAATCACAAAGCACAAGTAAACAATCGCACGAGACACAACGATTACGTGGAAAACCCCAATACGGGTAAAAACCGCGGGAAGGAATTATGCACTAAAACCTTTGTACGATTACAAGTAAACTTAATAATGACCGTGTATCCTCACCACGAGTCCTAAGAACTACTTGCCGAATCCACGTTCATCGAACCTTTGCATGATCACCGATCTTGAATCCTCAAGCCTTCTAGAAATACCTTCCGAACTCCACGAAAGGATTTTCTTCAATGATTTGGATGCAGATGAATGATAAGAACCTCTTGAAGATGATTGATTAGCACCAAGATCCCATGAATCTTCACAATACTTCAAGATGCAAAGAACGTAGCCCTCAATAGTATTCTGAGATGAAAACGAGGGCACAAGAAAACTGACAGCCGTGCTCGGTAGATGAACTGTAAGAAACAAGGGCTATATATCTATTCAAGCGCTTAGCCCCCTTTTTTCATTATTATTGACCTAACGGGTCAATTCTTGATAAGGCCCCAAAACCCATTCCAACAAAAACTGAACTGGCCCAATATTAACTTGATTATGCTTGAACAAAAAAAAACTCCGTTTTCCAACGCTTTCACGAATCGGCCCAATCAGAACTTGACTAACATCTACCGCACTCATATACAAAAATTGAGATTCCTTTCCACACCCTAGCACAGACTCTCTATCAAAAATATAAAAGAAAAGAACAACTCGATAGAAAAAAAAAAACGATACACGCAAATGTGTATTTTTGTCATGAACGTGCCAACCAAAAAAGGGAGCTCCGCCTATGGAGCTTCAATCTCCCCCTTTGGCACTTCCATGACAAAACACACACCAAGGAGGGAAAAAAACGGACTGTGAGCTAGAGACCTGTGGAAGCTGCACCAACACAAAGACACTCACAGACTGTTAGCATTAGCACATGAGCATTACTCCCCCTTTTTGTCACGGAAGGACAAAGGAGCAAAAATTACGAAAAGAGAGAGCAGTAATAAGAGAAGCATTGGAAAGACACCATAGCAGCCAACAAGCCAGGAACTACGACCAATACATCACTGAAATGAGAGCCAACAGACTAGTAACCTTAGGCATAATTATGATCCAGAAACAAGCTGCCTAAAAATGAAAATCACCACTATCCAATACTTCACTTAAAATAAGCTGCTAGAACTGCAAAATAAAATAAACGGTGAACGAGCAGGGGTATTCAGACACCAATATCAATTAGCCAGAAAGAAGAAAAATCGAGCACCTTAATGCATCAGGAAGCATTCACCACAATTCATATGCACCATTAGCCATTATCCAAAACTATTGACCATAAGCTAGAGATACACCGCCAGGTAACCGAAAACCAAAACACCATGCGCTAAGTAAATAATAAGCGGAACTAGAGCACAAGGAAAGAAATAAGCTAGCCGGGGTTAGTTACTGGGACTAGCACAACAAATATCACAGAGGAGCAGTACCACGAACCAAGACGGACGAAAGTTACCATAGACACGACAAAATTAAACACAGAAAATAAGCAAAGCACATCTCACTTTTTCACACAACTGACCCAACCAAAAAAAATTTATGATTATGTGTCTGTTATTTTTATGGAAATCAAGGAGCGCACACACATAATATACTATATTGATCAAGGAGAAACTTAGACACCAAATGTACCATAAATCAGTAAACCGAGGACACAAAAAAATACATATATTTATATATTAAGAATGCCAAGCCAAAGCTCTACTATAAGACACATACGAGAAATTAGGAGGCAGCTACTAGAATCGATGAACATTCACATAACGAACCATGCATAGGCACATGCCAAAACCTAATCATTATGAAATATAAAGATACCGACTGCACCAACGGTCATGACACGGTGACAAGAGTGAGTGTGTGATCACGTCAAAGCCCATCAATCTCGACCAAAAGCCAACTTGGTTTCTCACGAAAGCATGAGAGGTCTAGGAAACTCCCCCTCGAGAAGTCAAACCAAGCCAATTTGAAATTCAAATAACCAAAAACTCCCCCTCAACATCTACGCAAGTACACAATGTGGTGGTGCAATGCCTCAGTCCCTTAAGCTTTCTAATTGACCCGTGTAGCGAGTTTTTAGTCAGCGACACCCAAACCAGACGGCCTTAGGGCACTAGATGTAGAGAACACCCCAACGGACTTAATTACTCGAGTCAAAAAGGCTACAAACCTAAGCCAACCACATAAGGCACTCTCATAACTCACCACCGTTTGACGCGAGCACTCACTGCTTACTGAGGCAAGAGGCCCGGTTACTAAGTGAAAAGCTTGAGAGATAACATACCAAACATATAACCTCCTCGTTATCCCTTTCTTCTTCTTCTTTTTTTTTTTGTTTAAATAATTTATTATTATTCATCCCCACCGTGAATATCTAAAAATGGCTAAAAAGTCAATCTCGGGGGAAAAAATACAAGACACACTCCAACTCCGTGAGAACTTACTGTTAGCAATTAAGGAGTTCTCAACCTTTGACGTGAGAAAAGTGTGAGTCACACGAGCATGACCATGCTACAGTCAATATCAACACACGCCATATGAAGAGAGAGATAGAATGTGCTCAAGCAAGGTTATCATGACCATGTTCATAAATAATAGTAGCAGCTAACTAATCCCGAGAGATGATTAATATGTAAAGCTCCAAACATAGCAACACAAGAACACAATGCCAAAAAAATTGAAAAGAACGTTTTTTTTTTTTTTGATTTTGAATTATCATAAATAGATTTGACAAGAACAATACTGGAAAGACCGTAGGCTAGAAAACAAAACAAAAAAAATGCAATAGGAACCAGAAGACAAGGCAGAGCTTAATCAATGAAGCACACTCCAACAGACTTGCGGAGAGTGTCGAAACGAAGATAATCCAAGGGTTTAGTGAATAGATCAGCCTTCTGATGTTCAGTACCTAGATAATCTAATTTAATGGTCCCATCCTCAACAAGGTAGCGAATAAAGTGATGGCGAATATCAATATGCTTAGTACAAGAGTGTTGAACAGGATTTTTTGAGATATTGATAGCACTAGTGTTGTCACAATAGAGAGTGATAGTTTCTTGGGAAATACCGTAGTCTGCAAGCATCTGTTTCATCCAAAGCAATTGAGTACATCCACTACCTGCTGCAATGTATTCAGCCTCAGCTGTGGATAAAGATATAGAATTTTGTTTTTTACTAAGCCATGAGACAAGATTATTTCCTATGTAGAAGCATCCCCCAGAGGTACTTTTCCTATCATCTGCGCAACCTGCCCAATCAGCATCACAATATCCAGCCAAATTAACGGTAGTATCTCGAGTAAACCAAATCCCTTGACCAAGAGTCCCACTAACATACTTTATAATACGTTTCACTGCCGAAAGATGTGACTCTTTAGGACAAGCCTGGTAACGAGCACAAAGACCAACACTAAATGCTATGTCAGGACGACTTGCAATCAAATAAAGAAGACTTCCTATCATACTCCGATACAATGTCTGATCAATGTCGGTATTTTCACTATCACGAGCTAGTTTAGTGGTTGTGCTCATAGGTGTCCGAGCATGTTTAGCAGATTCAAGCCCAAACTTATTAACCAGTCCTTTAGCATACTTAGATTGAGAAATAAATAAGCCTTTATCAACCTGTTTAACTTGAAGACCAAGAAAATAAGACAATTCTCCCACCATGCTCATCTCAAATTCACTTAGCATTGTATCAGAAAAATATTTTACTAGGGATTGAGATGTAGAGCCAAAGATTATGTCATCAACATAAATTTGTGCAACAAGTATATATTTACCCTCGCGTTTAACAAAAAGAGTCTTATCGACGTTTCCTCTGGTAAAACCATTTTGAATTAAAAAATAGGTCAACCGTTCATACCATACTCGCGGAGCTTGTTTTAAACCGTAGAGAGCCTTCTTTAAATGAAAAACATGATCTGGTTTGTGAGGATCTTCAAAACCTTTTGGTTGCGAAACATATACCTCTTCTTTAATAATACCATTCAGAAAAGCACTTTTTACATCCATCTGGAAAAGTTTAAAACCCATGTAACATGCTACAGCAAGCATAAGACGAATAGATTCTAAACGAGCTACTGGTGCAAAGGTCTCATCAAAATTAACTCCCTCTACTTGAGTATATCCTTGAGCAACAAGTCTAGCCTTATTTCGGACCACTACACCTTCTTCATTAGTTTTGTTCTTGAAAATCCATTTTGTTCCAATGATATTAGTATTAATAGGTCTAGGAACCAATTTCCACACATCATTACTTTCAAATTGATGTAACTCATCATGCATTGCAACGATCCAACATTCATCAACTAATGCTTCCTTAATATTTTTAGGTTCTATTAAGGACACATAGCATATAAAGTTTACCTCATCTCGAACTTGCTTGCGAGTTTTCATAGGGTCAGTGACCTTACCAATTACTTGTGCCTCAGGGTGATTTAGCTTGACCCTTGCCGAAGGTTTTAAGCTAGCAACTTCCTCTGTTGCTTCACCTTTCTCCTCCACCTTGATGTCTTCTTCCTCTTCAGAATTTCCATCACTATCAACATCCTCTTGAGATTCTATATTCACGGTAGGCTCCTGAAAATTAAAAAGCTCAAACGCATCTCCATTACTGGTATCTATATCTGTATATGACATGTCATCCACCACCACATTAATAGATTCCATGACCGTGGAAGTGCACAGATTATAAACACGAAGAGCACGACTATTTGGGGAATAACCTAAGAAGATACCCTCATCACTTCGAGAATCAAATTTGCCAAGTTTCTCTCGATCACTCATTATATAACATTTGCTACCGAAAGTTCTAAAATATTTAATATTAGGCTTTTTCCCTTTCCATAGCTCGTACGGAGTGTTTTTTGTACCAGGACGAAGATACACTCTATTTATAATATAGCAAGCAGTACTCACTGCCTCGACCCAAAATCTGAGGGCAATCCTTCGAGAATGAAGCATGACACGTGCCATCTCCTGAATAACCCTATTTTTGCGCTCAACGACTCCATTCTGCTGTGGATTCTTAGGAGCAAAGGATTCATGTCTTATCCCGAGTTCGTCACAGAAGCTAGCATATTCTATGTTCTCAAATTCTTTACCATGGTCAGACTGAATACGAACGATGTAACCTATTGTCATATCTTTCTCATTCTGCACAGTTTTGACAAAAGCTTTAAAAATCGAGATAGTTTTAGATTTTTCTCGAAGAAAGCTAACCCACGAAAAGCGGGAAAAATCATCCACGATAACTAAGACGTACTTTTTTCCTCCAATGCTCTCAACCCTAGATGGACCCATCAGGTCCATATGAAGAAGTTCTAAAGGTCTAGTAGTAGCCAATGAACTAGTCTTTTTATGAATAGCCTTGGTTTGCTTTCCAATTTGACAAGGACCACACACATGATTAGAGGGACGATTAAGTTTAGGAACACCACAAATTAACTCCTTTTTAGTTAAGATTGAAAGATCTTTATAGTTAATGTGTCCTAGTCGTTGATGCCAGAGTTCCACTTCATCCAATTTGACGGAATGACAGGATATGTCCACGGAGGGGATAATGCCATAACAATTGTCAGAGGTCCTAGTCCCATGCATAATATTTGATCCATTCATATCAGAAATAAAGCAATCATTTTTAGAGAATCTAACTTCATGATGAGAGTCACACATTTGACTAATGCTAATGAGATTTGCTTTCAATCCTTCAACGAATAGAACATTTTCTAGAGTGCACAAACCAGGGGCTTGTATACTCCCTCTTCCTATCACTTTCAACTTACTACCATCAGCAAATGTAACAAAACCACCATTATATTTTTCTAAAGTAGAAAAGAGAGATTTGTCTCCAGACATGTGACGGGAGCATCCACTATCTAAATACCACATGTGGGTGTTGCGCACTTTAAGAGCAGTATGAACGACCATACAATGTAAATCAACACTCCTAACCCACAAAGGCTTAGTCTTAGTATTTTGATTTTTTACTTGATCTTTTCTAGTGGAATACTTGTGATTAACATATTGAGGCAAGTGCTTATTATGGTTGTTTTTCATATGATATCTTTCAATATTGCTATTATGCATATGATGAAACGCAAGATATCCATACAATTGAAAACAGTTAGGGCGAATATGGCCCCTTTTGCCACAATAATGACATACTGGAACAAATCTTCCATCAATAGTCTTTTGAATATAACCAGGAAACTTAACAAAAGAACGAAGCTTTCCTTGAGTAATACCGGTTTTAGACTTTACCTCTTTTCCTTGACTGTGAGATGTTGATGCACTTACAGAATTCTTAAATGTTGTCTCCTTATGTTTAACTTCAAACAACTTACTGCCTTTCTCTGGACTTAATACTGAAGCATGATAACCAAGTCCAGATCTATCACTGGCTGGCATAGCCAAAATGTCATCTAAGGATTTAGAACCTGCATTTAAGCGCTCAAATAAAACATTAGCTTTAGTTAGTTCAGTAGTTAATTCTTTTATTTTACCTTTGTTTACCACATTTTGCTCTTCAAACAAGTTGACTTTCTCCCGAAGCTGAGCCACTACACCCTTTAGTTGATTCCTCTCTTGAGTAATACACTCAAGAGTTTCTGACAGCTCCCTTGTCGAGGACAAGGCTTTTGCCAATTCAACATTGGCCGCCTCACTTTTACTAGCTAGTTTGATGTTTTGTTTGGTGAGTTTCAGACTTTCTTCATATATTTTGTCGTAAGCCTCTTTTAACTCATCAAAATCCACAGCCTCCTCTTCGATATCACTATCATGCATTACCCCACTCCACAATTTTACCTCAGTTTTCTCCCTTTCTTGATGATTGGCTGTGAAAGCTAGGAAGTTCTTTTCATTACTCTCCTCATCTTTGTCACTACTCAACTTTTCACTATCTGAATCATCATCCCATGTCTTCACATTGAATACTTTCTGATTTGATTTTTTGTTAGCACAATCCTGGGCGAGGTGTCCATAACCGTGACACTCATAACACTTTGGCCCCGAGGGTGGTCCTCTTACTCCTTTTTCGATCCTTAATATTTGAGGACTCGAATTTTCCTTTTCCTTTCTTACCATTATTCTCATTGTTCTTTTTCTTAAAGAAACGTTTGAAATTTTTGTAAACAAAGCTATAGCTTCCATATCGTAATTCTCATCACTGTCCGAATCATTAGCTTCATTGTTTTTGCTAGAAAAAGCAATTTGTTTTTCTAACCCTTTAGTAGTAGTTTTCGTAGGAAATATATCTTGATCAAAATGAGTAAGTTCATAATTTTGAAACTGACCTACTATTTCTTCTACCGACATCTCAGGTAATTTTCTTTTACTTTCAAGAATATCAACTTTAGTTTTAAAACGTTCATGAAGAGATTGCAAAATTTTCTTAACAACACGAAAGGGAGTAATAGGCTCACCCAAGGTATAGCTGGTGTTGACAATGTGGTTGAGTTTGGCATAGAATTCGTCAAAAGTCTCTTCTTCCTTCATGCGTAGCATCTCGAATTTGGTGGTGACACGTTGCAACTTACCCTGCTTTACTGTGGCAGTTCCTTCATGGGTTGTTACGAGAATATCCCAAGCTTCTTTGGTGATTTTGCATGTGAATATTCGGTGAAACTCCTTTGTATCCACGTGGGTAAACAATACATTCAAAGCCCTACTGTTTGCAGCACGCTCTGCCTTCTCCGGTGGTAAATACTTCGCACCAGCCTTAGGTCTAGTTACTCCTTCAACGGTTTCGGTTGGCAGAACATATTTCACTTCTCATGCAGTCCAAACGTCTTCATCAATGGCCTTCAAATAGGCCTCCATTTTTTCCTTCCAGTGATCAAAGTTAGAACAATCTAGTACGGGAGGACGATTTGTATTCAACTCCATTACAAATCAAGGATCCGCTACGAATTAGACAATTCCAACAATATAGCGACCCGCTCTGATACCAATTGAAATATCTACGTTGATGCTAGATATACAATTACCTCTTCACTAGATAACTTCAATCACAAAGCACAAGTAAACAATCGCACGAGACACAAAGATTACGTGGAAAACCCCAATACGGGTAAAAACCACGGGAAGGAATCATGCACTAAAACCTTTGTACGATTACAAGTAAACTTAATAATGACCGTGTATCCTCACCACGAGTCCTAAGAACTACTTGCCGAATCCACGTTCATCGTACATTTGCATGATCGCCGATCTTGAATCCTCAAGCCTTCCAGAAATACCTTCCGAACTCCACGAAAGGATTTTCTTCAATGATTTGGATGCAGATGAATGATAAGAACCTCTTGAAGATGATTGATTAGCACCAAGATCCCATGAATCTTCACAATACTTCAAGATGCAAAGAACGTAGCCCTCAATAGTGTTCTGAGATGAAAACGAGGGCACAAGAAAACTGACAGCCGTGCTCGGTAGATGAACTGTAAGAAACAAGGGCTATATATCTATTCAAGTGCTCAGCCCCCTTTTTTCATTATTATTGACCTAACGGGTCAATTCTTGATAAGGCCCAAAACCCATTCCAACAAAAACTGAACTGGCCCAATATTAACTTGATTATGCTTGAACAAAAAAAAACTCCGTTTTCCAACTCTTTCACGAACCGGCCCAATCAGAACTTGACTAACATCTACCGCACTCATATACAAAATTGAGATTCCTTTCCACACCCTAGCACAGACTCTCTATCAAAAATATAAAAGAAAAGAACAACTCGATAGAAAAAAAAAAAAAACGATACACGCAAATGTGTATTTTTGTCATGAACGTGCCAACCAAAAAAGGGAGCTCGGCCTATGGAGCTTCAAGTGCAATGACTAACTCCGTTAATGGTAGAAGTAAAAAGACCATCTTACCCTTTCTCAAATAGAGTGCTTTACTCTTCTTAACACACACAGAGAGAGAGAGATGGATGGCAGTTAATACTCTTAATTTTTTTTTTAATCAGATACTCTCCTTAATTTGAAATTCAACCAGCATAAATTTTAATTACACGTTGACATATCCGTCGCCTTCGACCCGACCCAGAGCGAATCGTCGGGATCGAGCGCTGTCTTCTCTGAGGACGACAAGTAGTACTCGCCGGATAGGGAGCTGTTGTCGCCGAAGCTGCTACCGCTCGACTGCCTCTGCAAGCCGATCGGCCAGACTGGTTTCCGGTCGTGCGGTGGTCGATCAGCTCCCATGTTGAATCCCTCTCCTCTCTCTCTCCTAGCCGAATCTCCCTCCCATGCGTTTGTCGATCAGCTGCCAGTCGATTCGCTCCGCGGGCGGTGGCTGTGAAGCTTGACATTAGTGCCAACGGGCTTGTCGGCGAAGCGGTCGCGCTGACGACTTAAGATGCGTTTGGGACCATTGTTGTTTTTTGGATAAATCTTGGGACCATTGATGTTCTTATAACCAATGCTGATGTTCAGGTGATTCATACCAAACCAATTCAAAACACTTGAAACCATATTAATTTGAATTTGGGGGTTTGATTTAAGGCTGGAAATATGTGTCGAAAAGGTGTACGGTGGTGGCGGCAAAAAGATTCAAGGCTGGCAATATTGGGTTGGGGTAAATGGATATGGTTTTGAGTTTGGTCAAGGAAGAAGATGAGGAAAAGGATAGTGGAGTCATTTTACAATTGATTTTGACTTTACCTATTATGTTTTTTCTTTTCCACGGACAAAAAATGTGCGTGGTCTCTACTTTCCGTTAATTTAGACGAAAAGTCTAACGGCTGCACTTTACTCCAAAACCATAGGGGATGATGTGATCATTAATGAATCACAAGGGGGTCATTTGCCAAACACAAAAACCTCAGGGAGGTAATTCGTACTTTGCGCTATATATAAAAGAGACATGAACCTAGAGGAGAAATTTAATTGGTAAGTAACGTCCGCAAGGAGGAGAAATTTTTCTGTGCACGGTGGATACCACGTGGTGTCCACTCGGCACATCCGAACTGTCCATAAGTCGAAATGGATGACTTGGATTTAAAGAGAGAAGGAGGAGAGAGAATGGTAGGTTGAGAGGAGAGAGAAGATTTGATCTAAGTTGTCCAACACACTTTCGAACGGCCCGAATGAACTATTTGGGCACCACATGGGCACGGCCACGCGGTACCCACCACCCGGTACTGAAAAATTTCTCCACAAGGAGAACACAGTGAGGGTTTGGGTGTGGTGATCAGGTTTATGTTATGAACTTATGACAGATGGGCCGAAGATTTAGAAGAGTTTTCGTTTATTTGAAAGCGAAAAGGTCAAAATATACAATCTTTTTCTGGGTAAGCCAAAAATATTCTCATTAAAATATTATACCCCGCGGATCAAAAAAAAATATTATACCCCCAAAACAGCAAGAAGACGGCTTTGTTTGGTTGGTAGTTTAGTTTTGGTAGTAGGTAGAGAGAGAAATATGATAATGATTGGAGTGAGGGGTAACGATTGGAGAGAGATAGAGAAAGAAATGAAATTAATAATTGGAGATATAGAGTAATGATTGGAGAAAGATATAAGGTAATGATTGAAAAACAAAACTAAAACTAAAAATAAATGGCAACCGAACACAGCTCGGAGAATGCCCACTCAAAAGCCTTCGATTCTGGCTAAATAAACCCCAGCCACATCTCTGGACTTGCCTAGAAAAATTCTCAGGTTGTGGTCCTCCGCAGAGAAAATAGATGCAAGCTACCAAGGACAGCGTATAGAGAAGCCTATAACGAAAGCCTTTGCCCTTTCTATTTTGGACTCCCCACTCCAACGTACTTCTGTGCAAGAGGCAAAATAGACCGAGAGATGTCATTCCTAGACAGCATATGGCGCCAAATCAGCATAGAAAATTAGCACTGAAAGAATAGATGATGCTCCTATATTACTACTATTACTAACAACTTTGCCTGATTAAAGGAAGGTCCTTAAAAACCTATCCACCGCTCGGGGGAGGAGGCCTCCGCCTCTCTCCCTCCCTCCCTCCTCCCCCCTTGTTCGTACCCTCCCCACTCCTCGCCTCGTTACTATCTCACTACTTTCCCGAGCTCCTAGTGGGGGCGTCGAGTTGTTTCGATCCGTCAAGCTCGCATTCCGTCGGTGGGGTGTCTCAGGTACGTGGTCTTGGTTGGCGGTTCCTAATCTGCTTGGCTTGGGCGTTGATGAGTAAATAAAGTGTGCAGTTGTGAGTTTGGGGTTTTGTTCTTCTTTTTCTGGCCGTTTTGGCTCAGGCTCTACCGATTGGTCTCCCCAGTCCGGTCTGTACCAGTCTAGTGTTTTAGAACCGATGGGTGTTGGGTTAATAATCTTAGTTAGGTTTTTGGTTGTCTGGCCGGAGTAGTGGTTATGGTGGTGCAGCAGCAGTGTTGGTTGTGTTCTGGGTTTTCACGGCAACGACAGCGGTGGTAGGTGTGGCTGTGATGCAGGAAGACGTGTCGAAATAGATGAACGCGCAATAAGGACAATCACGAATAAGTATAAACTAGAGGTACTCTCTCTACAAACACACAATAATGAGAAAAACTCTCAATATTCATTAATTCATTCAAAAACAACTCCCTTGCCCTAAAAACAACTCCCTTGCCCTAAGGCTTACAACAATTATTTATAATAGTAGCAACCCTAGAACTAAAAAGGAAACAAAATACTAGGAAGAAACCCTAATTTTTGCAGATCAAGAAAACAATAAAAAGGAAATAAAATCAACCTAAATAAGAAAACTCACTATTCTAGGTAATTTATGCTAATACGGAAAGATCCCTAATAAAATACTAATTTAGAAATTCTAAAATAAAATCCATATAATTTTAGGATATTGGCTTGCATCATCCTCTCCGGCTTGAAGAAACTCGTCCTCGAGTTTATACAGTTGAATTCGACGAAACTTATCCGCATGAAGCTTGTATTTCAAATTTACCTTTTCGAAGCCAAACTGTAAAGAAAAGTCTTGAAAATGTAAATGAATAATTTTCGTCAACAAAATAAATTCACCTTTCTCCCGAATTGAAACACACCGACTCTTGGATGTAGTGACTTCAATAAACTCCCAAAACAGATCAATAAATTCAGTTTCCACTAACGCCAACATTGTAACTTCTTTTTTTTGGAATATTTTCAGATTTTCTTTTTTTGAAATTTTCTCCACCGGTTCTTCATAAAAAATTGGTGGCTTATTCCAATCCACTACTGGATCTGGAATAATATTTAATGTGAATGGACACTCGATGGTAGCTTCATTCACTTTTGTCCTCCCCCTCGACTGATGGTTACCAGCCAAAGGTTTGGTGATAGAAATATCATCCGACACCGCTCTTTCGGAAACCGAGGTTGAACCGGACGACGGCGAGGTGGGTTCCCCCCAACAGCCATGGCAGCCACCTGATCGGTTAGGACGCCAATCATATCCATCATACGCTACTCAAATTGTTGGAACCACGCCTCCATTCGTGCTTCTCGTGCAGCTTTACTTCGTTCATACACATCTTCGGCAATAGCATAACGAACTCCTTGTCGCGCCATGATCCGGAATCGAGCGCAGGCTCTGATACCAACTGATGCGGAGAGACGTGTCGAAATAGAAAAACGTGCAACAAGGACTATCACGAATAAGTATGAAATAGAGGTACTGTAACAACCGTAATTTTTTCTATTATCAATAAGTATCTTAATAATAATTTTATTACTTTCTTAATACTATTAATTTTTTTTACTAATATTGCATGCAATATGTACATGCTTGCACCCTATATTTTTTTTCTCCTACAATTGCATGCATGCACATGCACACACCTCTCCATCTCCCTCACCTCACTCTCCTGCAACCTCTCCTCCTCCCATAGCTCCATCTCTCTCCTGAAATTACTTCCTTTCAATCCCTTTCTCTCCAAGATAACCAAATTCATCCCCCATTGCCCAAAATTCGAAAATTTCTTCATCACCAAATATAATCCGAACTCAGAACATTCTTATCCCTCTAATGCTTTCCCCCTGAACCCAAATCCATTCTTATCCCGTCCAATTCAATGCCCAATGGATCAAAACTTCATAAATGCAATCTTATCACCTTTTCAAAAATTCTCCTATAAATACCTCACCACTTCGGCCACGAACTCACTCATACCCTCTCCACACTCCACTGACCAGAATTGAGAAATAACCATGGCCAACTGAAGCTCCAAGCTATGGAGTTTTAGAGAGAGAAAGAAAGAGAGAGAAAAGTGGGTTTGTGTCCAAAATCCAACCGAAACCCAAATTGCCCGTACCAATCTTCCCACAACTCCTAGAATCACCAAAAATTGTCCAATACAGTCCCAAGGATCCCCCGTGGCCAATTCCGAAGTCGTCTTCTCCAATACTCAATTTTCGTTTTCGAACCAATTGAATCCAATTCAAGGTATTATAATCCTATCCAACTCTTCCCTAAGTATATTAATGTACTATAATATTAGTTTTTATGTTTGGAATGGAAAAGAATCGAAATTGGGATCGAACGAATGAAATCCGTTTTTTCCGAAGGATCCACTGTTCTCTGTTAATAAACGTGAACAGTACCCACGTTTTTCCTACTGTTCATGCCCGCTGGTAGTTTAAAAATTGACACTGTAATTACGCTTGTCCCCCTGTTTTTTTTTAAAAATGTAATGTTTCAGCCTCGTTCATTAATTATAAGTAGTTATCTTATTACAGTCAAGCCCTAAAGTCATTAAACCTTGTAGTTGAGCCCAATGAAATGTTTTATTTGATCATTGAACAAAGGTTTATTATTAGCAATTATAAATGATAAACATTTTATGATAATGTTACCGTATTAAGAATAATAAGATCATTTTTTTTTGTACAAAATTATTGTTATTATTTTTTTTATAAGGAATTTCGCTACTAAAAATTTACTTCTTGGTCATACAAGATTAAGGGCAACGGCCCATTCATAAAAAGATTATGTAATTTCCTCACTTGTTATTTGTTTCAATTAACATTTTGATTATTTGAATATTGCTCCGATTCTTGATCTAAATGCTAGATTGGACCCTAGAGACATGGGGTGGTATACGAAGTAGAAATCACCTAGACGATGCTAGGTAATGGATAAATTGAAATGTTAAATTGTAGATTGCCGGCCGGCGGGATTTTGAGATGTGATGATTTGGAACTGGCAAAGTAAGCCCAGTGATGAGTGATGTTATGAGACTGGCAAAGTAAGCCCAGTGATGAGTGTGATGATTGTGAAGTGGTGCATAAGATAGGCGAACCTTGGTTATGATTCGGGCATGATAAGCTTTCCTTTGATGGAATGAGAGGGATACACACTAGGTATATAACTTAGGTGCAATCCGCGCCAGCAAAGGGAGGCGATCTCATGGGACAGAGCATAGCTAGTGGTTGGGGAGGAAAGATCTCGTGGATGAGGTCCTAGATCTCACATTAGGTTAATGGATAGTAATAAACTGGTTTGCAAGAAACATCTCTATTTTATTTCCTCGCATCATTATTATCTTGTTGGTTGTCAGCTGTAAAGTAAGGGGGTAGTTGGGTTGGATTATACTACGGGGTGAACTCTATCACTCAGGTACGGATTGCCTGGCATCCGTGCCAGATTTTGCAGAAAATCCAGAAGAGACACAAAACCTCGAAGGCGAACAGTTTTATGCAGAAGAGAATCCAGAGGAGGGAGCCGAGCCAGAGTATGCTTGGGATCCATATCAAGTTTAGAAGACGGCTCTGTTATTTAGTCCATTTCATTACCACAGGAACTATTTTTAGTATTTCCACATCGGTTTGTAATAAATGAATCCATATGTTGGATTATCCGTTTTGGATTTTGAAACTTAATTTAATGAATTTTCAGAAAAACATTATTTAATGCCTCCGATTTTATTTCTAGAAATCGGGGCGTTACAGGTACTTTCTCTACGAACACACAATAATGAGAATAATCTCAATTTTCATTAATTCAATCATAAAAACAACTCCCTTGCCCTAAGGCTTACAGCAATTATTTATAATAATAACAACCCTAGAACTAAAACAGAAACAAAATACTAGGAAGAAACCTTAATTTTTGCAGATCAAGAAAACAATAAAAAGGAAATAAAATCAACCTAAATAAGAAAACTCAATATTCTAGGTAATTTATGCTAATACGGAAAGATTCCTAATAAAATACTAATTTAGAAATTCTAAAATAAAATCCATATAATTTTAGGATATTGGCCTGCATCAGGCTGTGTTGGGGTTAGCCGGGTTCAGATCTGGTACTGTTGGTCGGCTGCAGTTTTCTCTATTTTGGTTGGTGTCGTGGTGTGTTCGGCTTCAGTAGCTCGATCTGACTTAGGAGTGTGCAGATCTTCAAGCGCCATGGGTGAATCAACCAGTTTGTTTTGCTCCGGCAAGAGAGTTGTATTTTTCCTTTCGTTGTTTCTTAGTTGTTGTTGCATTTCCAGATTTCAGTTGTGCTTTATGTTTATAGTAGGTTTGAGCTGGGGGTCCGTTTGGATTCCCTACTACCTGGACCTAGATTGGTCCTACTCTAGGCAGGGCCGGCTCATAAGTTTTAGAGGCTGAAAGCGAACATCTTGAATGAGGCCTCCATAAATTTTTCATACAAAAGTGGTCTACAAAGAGTCTTATAAAAAAACCATTACAAAAGATTTACCATTACAAAATAAAAGTATAGATCTAATTATCCCAGAAAAAATGCAACTATTATAATACCTCAAAATCCATCATTTGAAAATTAGTTTTCTCGAACTTTTTGCTGCAAATGTACTAATTAAGTCTTCATAGTCAAGCTGTTTTACCGACTCCTTCTTGATTGACAATATAGCCAATCCATTTGATCTTTCTTGAGACATGGTTGACCGAAGATAATTTTTGATCAAGGAATTCCGTATGCAAGTAGTTTCCTTCCACAGTCGTCGGTTGTTGTCTTCCCTTCCCTTCAACTCCGCAAGCATGAAGCGTTTGCAGCTTGTTGTGTTTCTTTCTTCTTCTTTTTTGGATCGGCGCAATATATTCTTCATGTCGTCCTTTATTTTCTTTTCTTTTTTAATGTCTTAGGGGTTGTTTGATAACCTAAATTCAGCACTTAAAACTGAATTAATTAAGTAATAAGTGATTCAGTAGGTTTGATAACCACATTTTATATTGCTTAACAAATTAAGTGTCACACTTAAAATATAAGCTAAAAAGTTGAAAAAAATTAAGTAGTTTTGAGATACTTAATTCTGGCTGAATTTTGTGTACTTGGATTCAACCACTATACCACCACCACGACCACCCCTATCAACACCTCCACCACTCCACCACAACCACTCCCACCACTCCACCACCACCACCTCCACCTCCACCACTCCACTACCACCACCACCACCACCACCACTTCCACCACCAGCTCCACCACTCCACCACCACCATCACCACCATTACCTCCACCACCACCACCGGCCACCACCCCTTCCATCAGCAGCTCCACCACTCCACCATCACCATTACTCCACTACCACCACCAGTATCATCACTACACCACCACCACTCCTCCCACCACCACTCCTCCCACCACCACTACCATCATTATATCACCACCACTCCATCATTACCATAAATATATATTGACTATTAGTAAATTAAGAGAGAATCGAAACAAAAATTTTTAATATTTTTTTAATTCAATGTTTAATATATTTATCAAACAGCTTTTCAGTTTAAAAAATTCAGCATTCAGCTTTTAATACTTAATTTTTCAGCTTTCAGTTTTCAGTTTTATCAAATTGCCCCTTAGTGTTTCTAATGAGTAATTCCACCGTTTGAGACTATTTTGTGCTCCTAAATTTCAATTGGGCTTATTTTGTATAAACGACGCTAGTGCAATTTTTTTTGGGCTATATATATATATATAGGGATCCTAGAATTTTGGAGGCCCTCATTTTTAACTTTTTCCAGGGGCCAGAAGTGCAGGCTTCTCCTGCCTTTGCCATAAGCCGACCTTGACTCTAGGCGTTTCCTCGGTCCTGCTTGCAGGGGCTGCCTTTGTCGAAGTCTTGGTAGTTTTGGTTCTTTTTTGTATCCTTTGATGGAATCTGTATTGCCTTCGGGCTTCAGAATGAAATTGATAGTTTCAAAAAAAAAATGTTCTTGCCAAAGCACAATATTAGCTTTTGGATGAAAGGTAGCCAAGGAAAATGTTAGAAACTTAAAAGGAAGATAGGGAAATAAATATTTTCCTTCGTAGATTCCAAACCCAACTTAGATAGCATTTTGCATTAATTGGCTATGAGTTTGCATGCATGGATTTTTTGTTAATTAAAGATCAAAAAATTTAGCTGAAGTAGAAAAAGACTGGTAAAAAACTTACTCGCCAAGAAGGCAACGAAGTTTTTGAAGCTGAATCAGAAAGAGTAAAAGAAAAGGTTAATTTCGAAATGGGAAACTTAATTACACTTTGAAAAAATATTTTCGGTGACCGTTGCTTTTTTCTTCCTGCTATGTGTTTTTCATAAATGTTTATAAAGGATTTCAACGGAACTATATTCTGGAAAGGAAACAAATGAAAACAGTCCAGTTTGTCCGTTTATGGGTTCTTTTTGCAGCGGCTTTGATAATTCAAACCGTTCATGTTTTAGACATTATCGAGAATATCGACCACACTCAAAAATTTTATTGAGCGGATACCGTTTGACATGAATCATATGTTTTTTTTTTTTGGGTAATTACATGAATCATATGTTATCAGAATGTTTCATGGGATTGATGTTGTTAACAAATTTTATGAAGCGAACAATTTGAATTATCAAAATAAACCAAAAGGACCCATAAAACGAGCAAATTTTCAAAGTTGTGTCACAAAATTTTCAATGTTATCCTTATTGATGGCAAAATTTACAACTATTTTGATAGATGTGTTAACTAAGTAGTTAAAGTACTGATGCCCAACTACCCGATCAGTGTAATACTGCGAAGGTGTTCCTGGGGGCAGTGGCGGATCTAGGAATTTGACATAGGGGGGGCATTAATTTTTTTGTAAAGCCGTAATATATGAGTTACAGTTAAGCACATTCACACCAAAATAATTTTAGCATTCATGATAATGTAATACTTTTAAAGTATATATATGTATTTTAATAAAAGTTACTAACTGCGCACCTCGATTATATGAGTTAAAACAAAATTATCACATGTTCATCATCTATTTTCCTATTATTAACTCTACAAGTACAAGTTTCGGAGACCAAAATGTACAAATATAATGTGTGGGTTCATATTGAGTACTACACAAATAATTGGAGACGTTGTGAAGTGGGAGAAACATTGGTTGTAAAAGAGTTCTAGTGTATTTTGGAAAAAAAACAAAAAAATTGGAGGAGTGGGCACTCGAACCTACATCCCCGTATTCCTAGAGAGTGCTACTTACCACTGCACCAAAGACTACCTTCCACCACATGTAGGACATATTATACATACATACAAAAAAAATCTGGGAATTTTTTTTTAAAAAGGCATGAAGGCACGTGACCCCACGTGCCCCAAGGTGGATCCGCCCTTGCTGGGGGGAGGGGGACATGGTTCTATGTCATATGTCAGTGTAATATCAATGTCTATTCTGTCGAAATGATTCTATTAGTCCACAGCCTTTGAAAGAACACCTTACCAATCATCTACAAGACTCAGTACGGGTGTCAAATGCCATATACGTCTGAGCGTCAGATTCATATAATTTTCATCCCAAGGACGTTTGGATACACAAAATATTGTATACACAAAATATTGTACTGTAACTTTTAGTAACTCCCTTTTGATAATCCTTTTGAGTATTTATAGATTTAGTTGGTATCCACGTAACATAGCTAATCATCAACCCATGCAACAAAGTACATTATGAACAAAGGTACGTTAAGAGTTAAGACCCTCGACGAACGCATCAGAGTTGGTCAATTCTTGCATAACAGAAGTACGATTTATTCCTCGCTAGATCCTTCCTTAAACATAACTTTATTTATTTATTTTTTATCAACAATCCAGCAAAGGCTGTGAAGAACATTAAACAGACTGCAACACCCAAGATAGGAGCCCTCAAAGAAGGCTCTAAGAACTCAAGGCATAAGGATGACAGAATATAGTTCCAACCAAGAAGAAAAGTATAATCAAGTTGCAACAGCACAACCAATAATAGTCCCCGTATAATCCCCAATCCGTAGGGGCGTGGGGAGGACTGGAGACAAGACCTAACCAACGGCAATATATGCACAAAGTGACTGCTCTCAAAACATTTTATCACTGAAATAGCGTATTCAAATGATGAAAAAAAGTCGACAAGCTTAAAGAGCAGCCAATTTCCTAGTTGAGGTGGCTCGTGAATCTTTCGAAGCTTTCCATGAAACAAGCTGTGTACGGATACTTCTAAATTTGAATTTTGAACAAGGGTAAAATTGACAAGATAACAAAATAAACGGTATTGCATATGATGATGCCGAAGTCAGGTGAAACCGGGATTAAAAGAAGTAGAACACACTCCAACCAAAGATCAAACCCCTTATGAAGCAAAATATAGTTAATCTGCAGCAGATACAAATGATATGTCCCCTCAAAAACATGACAAAATAAGTTGTAATCCTTTTCGTTTTCTTTCCTGTTTTTTCAAGTTATTAAGCCAACAATTTTCTTTACATTTAATTTCCTTCTGCTATGATGATGTGTTTTCATCTTAAATACGCTGAAAAGAGAAAAGATTAGACAAGGTAAGATTATCCACATCAAATTAGTGTTAGGTCTAAGAGTAATGACTAGTGAGGAACTAATTATATCTATGTTAGTTATCTCTATCCCAAAGCCAAATTACACTCCTCCAAGAACCACCCGACCAATTTCATCCATGTTTTGTAGTTGAGCCTGCTATTTCTGCCAAAAGAAACTCGCTCAAAGTTACCGCCTATGTGACTAAACATGGTGCAGCTCTCACCTATTAGTTCGCCCCTAAAATAAGAAGAGCTGTACCAATGCAACGAGTGGATTCCCTTTATAAGTGTGTGGATCTCCTAAAATATGCAGTTTTTACATAGCCAAATATCCACCAAAGTGGTGAAACACTGAAATCTACTCCATATACCTTCATATTTGTATCAGTTCAAATGGGTTCAGGAGATAGAATTAAAAAATTCTTCCAATAATGTAGGCACAGTTAGAACAATTCTAGTACATAATCTAAACTTCATATAATTTCATCACTAAACTACTGTGATGGTTAGTCTTATATTCAACTGACTAGCATAGCGGCAAAGTTCTTAGTCGGTAAGTGAAATTAAAGCAGTAATAACAGCAGCAAGTAAACACATAATTGAGATCAAGCATCAATTAGGTCATAGAAATTGAATGCCTTGATAACGTCCTTGTGGTTTTTCAGAATCTGGTCCACGGCTTCTGAAAAAACACCTTGCTCCTCCACAAACGCGTCCAACATGGCCGATTCGGCCTCAGAATCATCATCACCATTCGGTACGAAGGTAGCAATGGTTACCACTTTCATTAGATACCGAGACATAGGGAGCTGCAAAAGAGGCACATACCCAACTCTCATATTCTCTAGCTCTAGCATCCCTGCCACAGCCATCGGACGCATCCTGTCCAAATTGAAAGCAATCCTGAACTCCACTAGCTTTTCATCACACAAACAGAGCTTCACCCCTTTGTTCTTCGGATCAGTGATTGTAATGCTCTGAAGCGTCGGGTGTTGCGTGACAACACAAGACAAGGTTATTAGCCAGAACGCTGCATAACTAATTCACTCACGGCCTAACTTTAATCGTGGAATCAGCCTTTTCCGAGTTATCATAATCTCAGTTTCGTCTTCCGCTTCTTCTTCAGCTTCATTCATTTTAGAGAGAGATTTCGCATAGAGAAGCATGACGCCATGGTGTTTGGCGGTGAATTTGGCCCCCCATTTGAAAACAGAACCATTATAGCCTTTGAAATGGGAGGCAATCTCGAGATTCAGAGATCGAATCCGTGTAAAAACAGAGAGGAACCGGAAGCCAGATAAATAAAGAGGCGAGTCCTTGGGCAATTCTCCAAGAAAGCCATATTTACACGACATTCTTTTGACGGAGACCGTTTGGACACGAGAGATGAGGCAAGAGAATCGCTTGGAGACTAAGAAGCCTCTGCAGAGCCACTTGATGTCGGAGATCTTGTCGAAGATGTTCAATACGACGTCGTCCGGCAAACGACGGAACTGGTTCTCTGCTTCTTCGTTTTTCTTCTTCGCCGCCCAGTGCTCCATCTGTATAGCTCCTCTGCCTCCCTCTCTCTCTCTGTCTCTCTCCTCTACTGTAATTGCTGCGTAGCTACTCTCTCTGCCTCGGAGCTGTAGCTCTATTTTCAACTCCGAAACCCTAGGGAGAGCTTTTGGTTTAAGAACGAAACCGAGGGTTGTTTGGAAACTTACTTTTTAGTTTTTCATTTTCAGTTTTTTGGCTTTTTGACTTTTTAGATTATGAGCAGAATGTATTTTGGATATGTTAGGGGTATTTGGGAACCTACTTTTTGACTTTTCATTTTCAGCTTTTTGGCTTTTTAAATTATGAGCAGAATGTATTTTCAAAATGTAGTAGTGTTTGGTAGATGATTGTTGAGAATGAATTATGGATTGTATTTTTACCATTATGCCCTTTGTGTTCTTATAACAGGTGACTTCCGTTTTTTTGTTTTTTTTTTTTACTTTATTATTCTCAATAATTTTTATAGGCTATTTATTGAAGTCAATTATTGTAAAGTAATGTTGTGTTTTGCCTTTTTTTTCTTTCTCAGATGCCCTGTTTGCCTTTTTTTTTTTTCTCAGGTGACTTCCGTTTTTTTTTTTTGTCATTTTTTTTAAACTTAAGGAAGACATTCGGTATTTGTATTCGGTATTTTAGAATTAAAATAATAAGTCCTATGTTACAAATAACACTTTAATTTAACGACCAACACATAACATAAATATAATTTAGAACAACAAAACAAACACAAACACTTGTGTAATATTACAAAACAAATTAAATTACAATCCGAAGGCAAAAAAAAAAAACACACACACACAGAGTTGGTAAAATGTGTCGGCTGTGTGTTTTGTGGTGAGCAGATGAAATGAAAACGAATGGAGTGGATAAGGAGGGAGGGCGGAGTTGGTAAAATGAAGGGAGTTTGATGGGTATTTTGGTAATATAACCTTAGAATCCGAAAATGGGAATCCAAAAAACTCTTCTAACCCAGTTTTTGGCTCCTAAAGCCACAATCCAAAAATCTATTCTTCCAAAATCTATTCTCCTCTGAGTTGCCAAACACCCCACAATCTGGAAAAGCCACAATCCAAAAATCTATTCTTCCAAAATCTATTCTCCACTGAGTTGCCAAACACCCCACAATCCGAAAATGAGAATCCAATAATCCAAAAAACAGCTTGCCAAACACCCCCTGAGTATCGATTAAAATCTCCTTCCCATTTTCATTGTACAGCATTTCCAATCTAGACCCATTTCAAGATCTAAATTTGAAATTTGGGCAAAACCTACAAACAAAAAAAAGAAAAAGAAAAAAAAAACCCTCCCCAAATCCTTCTCCATTTTGGATTTATCCATTTTTTCTCCAAATTTAAAACAACCCAAGTCTCTTTCCATTTTTTTTCCCAATATTCCAACTGTTTTTTCCTCTTTTCAATGGCTCCTTCCATGCCATTCTGAGAGCATGGTGTCGGCTTCCCCAAGTTTGGATACCTGCGACTCTCTCTCTCTCTCTCTCTCTCTCTCTCTCTCTCATGGCCACCGCCCCAGAATGAATCAGTCACTTTCCACCCCAAATCAAATTTGTTCACTTCTATTATTTACATTATTGCCATTGAATATACTTAAAAAATAATATATTTGGGTAAAAGATCATTTTGCAAGTGAGCCTAACCCAAATAGATTTTTATCCAAATTTTGATCCAAATTTGGGTAAAAGTTTAAGTCAAGGATGGAGATGCTCTTATTCTGTTTGTCTTTTATGTCTTTTACATATATATTTTAGTGTGAATTTTAAAAAATATACAATACGAATGTCGTTTGGTATATCTCGATTAGTTTTATAATACAAAATTTTTAAAATTATGAAAAACATTATAGTTTGAGATATATAAATAATTAAAAAATGGTACGTAATTCAAAAATGAACAATAAAAATGGGACGGAGGGAATGGTACATTATATAGAATATGGTATACTCTCAGAGTCCACTTTCACTTTTTCTTCTTATTTTTATCTTGTTTATATCTTTTAATTTATAATATGTTTATAATTTTAAAATTTTTATCTAATAAATCAATTGAAATTTATCGAATAAGATTTATATTAGATATTTGTAACATTATAAATTGAAAGACATAAATAATTTTTTGAAGTGTCCAAAATAGTACTAACATGGAGTCTCATTTAAGAACAGAAAGAGTATTTAAAATATTATACAAAGATATACAGAATTGTTTATATGTCTGAAATCTTGAAAGTGACAAGAAACTTGGGACGGAGGAGGAGTACTTTTTTTGGATTTTTTTTTTCATAATTTTAAGAATATTTGGAAAAAAGTTATATTTTTATTTTTATAATTCCTCTTATCGAGACGAATTAATAATCCACAAAAACTTAACCCAACAAGCCCTTTATGTTTAGTTTGATTTGTACGTGTTAACATTGGTTTTGGTGATTAAACATGTTTGTTAGATCAGTTATGTTGAAAAACGGAACAGAATTAATAATCAATAGACGGGTTTGATTATGGTTCAAATAAAAGAAAGGAAGAAATACGAAAATTTTGATCAAAGAAATATAGGAGTACGACGATTTTCATTCCTCCTACAATCCTGATTTTTAGTTCGGTTTATGTTTTGGAGTACCAATGACTGAATCCAACGGTGATCCAAAGCCGTGCATCCATTTTCAGTTCGTTCCAGAGTTTTACCTTTTCGCCAACGCAACCCCCCGCCCCCCCACTCTCCCTCTCCCTCTCCCTCTCTCTCTCTCCACAATTTGTACAAAAATTCAATCTCTCTCTCTCTCTCTCTCTCTCTCACACACACACACACACTGCCACAGTCTTCTTCTTCTTCATCATAAGTAGGAGTATTTTCTATACGCACACATAGGTGTACGGACCATTCTCGAATTGACTTGAATCGAAGACGATTCAGGAACTTCTCCCAGGGTTTTGACCACTATATCTACGCAGATGAAGCCAATCAGGCTTCCCGAACCACCCAGCGGCCCCACGGGCGTGCCGGACATCTTCGAAGGCGGCGTTTACGGCGTCGTCAGGCGCGCCGTCATCATCGGCAACGGTTTTCCCGCCTCAGAGAACCAGAGCATCGGTCTCGTTCGCGCCCTAGGGCTTGCCGACAAGCAAACGCTATTCGTGAGTTCCGTTTCTACCGCTTTTTATGATTTTTCTATTTACAATTTGTTTGCATGGATTTCTGTTTACTTTGCAATGGTGTAAGTTATTTCTTTATTAGGTTTGACAGAATGGACGTGATAAGAGTTAGTTACTTAGTTACCAATCTGGATTCTGAATTTAGGGTTCCAACTTGAATGGTGAAGTTGGATAAACCAAGCCATTTGTTGAAATTGGAAGGTTTTGGATTGTGCCAACTTGGAAAAATTATTCACTTGCTCGGGTAAGTACCCGGTGTCTCACTTTGCATATCTGGTGAGAAAATTGAATCATTTCGGCCAGATTCTTTCGTCCTTTCGAAGGCAACAACTTAAATCGTGAAATTGGATAAACCCAGCTGTTTGTCGGAATTGGAAGGTTTAGATTGCGCCAACTTGGAAAACAACTAGTCCCTTGCTCGGGTAACTACCCGATGTCTCACTTTTCATTTCTGGTGAGAAACTGAAGCATTTGCGCCAGATTCTTTCATCCTTTCGAAGGCAACAACTTAAATCGGGAAGTTGGATAAATCCAGCTGTTTGTTGAAATTGGAGGGTTTAGGTTGTGCCAACTTGGAAAACGACTAGTCACTTGCTCCGGTAACCACCCGTTATCTCACTTTGCGTTTCTGGTGCGGAATTAAATTATTTCATCAAGAATCTTTCACTCTTTGGTAACTTGGGTTTCTCTGACGCCACTTGCTGACATTGGATTCCAAATTCTGAATCCGGATTGGTTATCCTGGAAGCATGTAACAGATCAGATATAATATTCTGCTAAGTGCTAACTACCATCCATTAGCGAGTCAAGGACATTTTGATTATGCTTTCAATTTCAGTCTATTCAGAAAGGAACGCCGGCTTGAAGCTTCGAGTAATGAGATAGTAACTTCATTAAACCAATTTCAGTCTTGGTTATGTGTTATCTTCCCATTACCAGGATTGCAATTATTTGTGTTGCCATTGGTGATCAGTAGTTCATTTTATTTCAGCCTTTTTTCTGTTCCTCTATAGCTTCTTACATATCCATTTCAGCATAGTTTCCTGCAATATATACAGTCCTAAAATTCTAGAATCTCCTTTTGGCCCTAAACAACAATGGTGAATGAGTGAAATGTTTCCCCCTTGCCTTCATGATTCTCTTCTCCTATCGGTATCTCCTCGAAGAATATTCTGTTCTGCCTGGGCCCTAGTGCCAACAGATTTCTCGACCGTACGCCACCTTGGTACCACGAGGCAGACAATAACAGTTGGTTTGCAGCCTAGAGGGCACATTCTCGCTGCGATTGACTTTACTGGGAGCTTTGGAGGATATGGGAACTGAAGGCGCGCTTAAGGTAGGGCAACCTTTACCCTTGAAGAGAGTTCCCTCGCCTTAATCTACCTCAGAGAGAGACGCCAAGACCCTACAACAGTACTCTGTTACCTAATACGTCCAGATCAAAGCTGACCCGGCCCAACCCATCTGAGCCGTGTGGCGTGACGGTTGCAATGGCTTGGCACAATGGTGACTCTGTACAACTATGAACCACAATCTTTGAGCATTAGAGACATGCCAATGAACGACGAGTTCCATTCCACTACTCGTGTCATATGAGAAACACGTCCTATAGAATAGTTGCTTTGCCATATGTGTACTCGGGTTTACACCCTATGCTGGACAAACCAACAAAAGAACCGCAGACCTCTTCTCTCTCTCTCTGAAGTTGCACTAGCACCTCCACCTCCACTGGTCCTGTGTTAACCTGGTGCCTAGCGCATTCCAATTAACCTGAGTATGAATGATGTATGTATAGATTGTTGAAATGAAAGAGGTGCACCAGCTGCCATCGCATTTGACAGCTCGCAGATACTGCATGAGGGCTCTAAGCAGGGAAAGTCTAGTGTAGGAGTTGTCCAAGTTATTTGACCCTGATCGTATGGCTCATATTGAATTAGACATTATCTATTAAGCAATATGCATGAATTATTGAGTACGCATCTTTCTGTCAACAATAGCACATTAAGTGAATAGTCATGATCTCTTCTTAGGATGCACTTCCTTTTGATAAAGGTACTAAAAATACAGATTACTTATCGTACAAGAACTTAAAAAGTTAAAGCTTTGTTTGGTTTCGTTTTTGAATTTTTTTTTTGGGAGTATTAGGGGTAATAAGTGGAGAGAGATAGGAGAGAGAAATGATTGGAAGTAAGGGGAATCTAGGGGGAATCTTTTGAAAAATACTTTTCAAAAACTAAAACAAAGAAGGCATTAGTTTACAAGCTTGAGGTTTGAAGCCTGCTTGGTGAGGAGGCAGCAAAGGATTCTTACAAATATGCAGACATGAAAACTTCCTTTTGATACCTCTGATATCATATACTTGTCATTTCTTGAGTCAAGGAAGCTTTTTCACTCCCATATCTTTTTGTTCATGTGCAGCGTGTTACAAGGCCTAAAGGAGGAGTCAATGAGTGGCTTCACTGGCTCCCAGTTTCTCTACACAAAAAATTAGATTATATCATTAGACAGATATATGGTTACTCAAGAATTCTGTTAGCAGGCAGAGGAAATAAACTTCACTCTTTGCCTTTTGAAAATGGTGGCAGTGTGGGCTTATCATCTGTTTTAGAGGCCGATGTTAAGAAAATAGTGACCATGGCTCATGAGACTTTCGAGAAGTAAGTTTTTTTTCCTTCCCCCAGCATCTTGCCATACATGACCCATTCTGTCATTGTTTCAGAGTGATTTGTTTGTACCTAAAAATTGATACACCAAAGAAAGAAGTTTGGAAAATAATATAATGTGCACTTTGCTTTTGCATAATAATGCATCTGATAAGCCGTAAAGTTAAGTCTGGTCTGATGTCAAGTGGAACGATAGATATGCTAGTTTGATATTTTATGATTCTTGATCGAGTAGTTTCACAGTTATATTTAAGTTACTAGAGGGTGTCCAATCCATACGCAAGGAAGAAGGACAACCTTACAACTTTCATAATTTTTTCAAATGGAAAAATGATTTGTATTAAACTGAAAGGTTGGTCTTTTCCAAAGCGAAGAGATGCAACGTGTGTTCGACCAAGTAATTTGTTTCCTATTGTTATCACCTTTTTTTGGTGAGTGCCAGTTTGCAATTAAACATAGAATTCTTTTTGGGATATTGGATGAACTGAATAAGAGTTTAAAGAGAGGAAGAATATGGCGAGTTCAAAGTGAGGGAGAAACTGAAAGGAAGTTCCTTGATGTCAAGTAACGAATTAATTGTGAAGCATTTTGGGGTCAGTTATTTGCATTTTAGTTAAGGAAACTCTACACTTCTATCTTTTAGTTAAGATGCAATTGTAACAGGATAGCTGATTGTGCTATCTTTCATCAGCTGTAAACTTATTTGACTCTGAGAAATGATCGCGTTACTTTTTTCAGGGATGGCCCTTTACTGGTGGTGGCATCTGGTAGAGATACCATATCAGTTGCTAGTGCCATTAAGAGATTAGCATCCAAGAATGTTTTCGTTGTTCAGGTTAGTTCTATTATGTTTTGGTTCAGAGTTTAGGTTAGTTACTGGTACCTTATCTTGATTGGCAAACAATACTGGTGCTTTTTGCATGAATATTTGAAGTTGAAACAACCTTATTTTCTTAGGTTGCACTCGTCTTTGTACAGAACTGGTCTTCATCTTTTGTATAATTCGTATGTATATAGAAAAATAGCAACTACAGAGAACAGTTATCTTCAGATGACTGGCTGAGATTGATAGTACAAGTTCATGGAAATGTCTTGTTGTGCACTTGGCTTTGTATTGTCAATGGGATACAATTGAGGTAGGTTTCGCGTCGTTCTGCCATGTACATGTGGTTTTCTATGCCACTTGGTTGTGCTGCATTGCATTGTCTGGAACTACAGTTAGAGCCCCGGTTGTTTTCTTGAACTTTCTTTGTGGGTTTAATTTTTACTTTTTGAACTTTATCATTGGAAGTAAGAAAGTTTCTGCATATTGTGCATATCGGGGGTTTCTATGGGAGCTTAATGCTGATTGATAAATAGAAGTTAGATGATGTTGTGACTGAAAAATCAAAATTAGTCTTTTTCTAGCAGATTAGCTGACTACCTATTTGTCCAGCTTTCTGTTCTTCTGTGCCACCTGATGTGATATGGGCCATAGTTTTGATTTCTGGATTACCATTGAGTTTAATACCTTTCTTCTGCTCTTCATTGAATTTCGGTTTCAGATTCAGCATCCAAGGACGCATTTGAATAGGTTTGACATGGTCATCACTCCTCGTCATGATTATTATCCTTTGACTCCTCATGCACAAGAGCAGGTTCCTCGGTTTCTCCGCAAGTGGATCACTCCACGCGAACCTCCTGACAGTAATGTGGTAAGTTTGCTGCCCATTAACCACCCACTATGTTCTTTCTGTATTTAAATGTCTTCTTCGAGTGAGTTTTTGTCTGCTGCTGGGTGTTGCATATTTTTCAGGTTCTCACTACAGGAGCTCTATATCAAGTTGATGCTGGTGCATTGCGGACTGCAGCTACTGCCTGGCATGATGAGTTTGCACCTTTGCCAAAGCCATTACTTGTGGTTACCATTGGAGGCCCCACAAGTAACTATTTTACAATATATGCTGTTAGCTATTTATTTGTGCTTGTGTTTTGCATTTGTTGTTTTGTATACATTTTGATTGGTCGTCTTGTTGAAGTACTAGTTATTTGGATAATTTTTGGTTGTAACATTTCCCTCCCAGATACACTGGTCTTCTTAAATTTGCTACTGACGATACTTAGTCCAGAGCTGGGTTGTGAGGGTAGTTTTAGAATTAGTGGGAATCTCTTGGAGCATGTTTATGCAGGATATTTGGTTTGTCTGCTAGAGTTCATTGTGTTATGTTTGCAGGAGTCTAGAACATACTTTTTATGCAGCACAAATCATGGTTTGCACTGAACAGTTTGCTTTACTATCTGTATCTTTCCAGGCTTCTTAACCCAAAGAACTATTTAAGTTCATGTCATCGAGGACTATTTTGAGTCATGTCATCAAAATCCTATGATCTGCTTCTTTTCCATACAATTCGAAAGGAGATAAGAGAACATGTTTTCCCCGAATTTTTGTGCTCATTGTCAAATGATCATCATGACTTGTTAGTAGAATCTTATTAGTTTCGATTTTTTTGATATCAGTACGTTTATCCCAAGAGAATTTGTAATATGAACTTCCATTTCTCATTTTCTTTGTTGTCTCGCTGACTCACTGTGCATGTAAGTATACATAGTGGTGCATACTTAATATCTTTGAAAAATTGGTCTAGGGTCCAGTATAGAGAACTTATAATCTAGTTAGTCCACTTCTAATGTTTGTAACCCCTCTAGTCCACTAATATAGTTTAGTAAGGCCTTAAGTCCACTCCTTTTAAAAAAGAAATTCAACCAAGACAAAAATGTCCTCCTATATAAGCTATAAGCTACTCCCTCCGTCCCTTATTTATAGTCCCGTATTCCATTTTGGGCTGTCCCTTAATAAGTGTCTATTTTCTGAAGTTAGTGGGTAAAAGTTGGTGCATTGTCTATTTTGTCCCTAAAAGTAGATTCCATTTTGAAAAGTTAGTGAGTAAAAGTGTAATGGTGATGGATAAGTAGGGAAAGTGAAGGAAAAAGTTGATGTGAAAGGTATAATGATGATGTCTTTTTAATAAGTTGGAGTTACGAAGCAGGACACTTAAAAAGGGACGGAGGGAGTATCATATAGAGAGAAACCCTAGACAAAAATAATTCTGGAGCACAGCCTCCTCTCTTTCTCGATTGATGCATGGAGCTCGTGATGGGTACCTACAGATCAAACAACACCTTTGCAACCAAACTGGTAGACAACACCGTGGTCCAAGAGGCGATGTCGGGCCTCGAAAGCATCGAGAAATTTATCCGGCTCCTGTCCTAGTCCCAAATCTCTCCTCTGGACTCTGACCGAAATTCATCCGTGGAACTAAACACCGGCTGCAAAGTGGTGGCAGACATTGCTGTGACGAAATTCAAGCGGGTCCTTTCCCTCCTGGGCTGCACCCAAACCGGCCACGCCCGGTTCCAGCTAGCCCCTCTGGTTTTGCACCCCCCGATTCCGGTCCAACGGAACGACGGGCCGAAGACCAGGGTCTATTGCCCGACTCTGATTCAGCAGATTCCTTTGGCGGTTCCTCACCTGAACATGAAGAACGGCGTGATTAGCTTCTTGTACTCACCGGCGATTTCCAGAGCAAACTCGTCGTTGATGGGGGAGACGGCTACGAAGTAGCAGCAGTCGTTGTCGTCCGCGCCGTTTGTTGTTTCGAATTTGTCTTAGGCGTCTTCGTTCAGCAAGCCGCCGTTGTTGAAGCAAAAGTGCAGTTCGTCGGAGAAATAGCCGTGGGTGTACATAGTTGGGCCACTTTTGGGAGCAATAGCTGGAGGATTTGCCTACAACTTAATTAGATTTACAATGAAACCCCTTGGGGAATTGGCAAAGTCCTCATTTCTCAGGACTCCTTGAGTTAATTACTTCTTGTTTATTATGTTTATTTTCTTAGGTGGATTTGTTCACCATTTCCAATTCATGAAAGCAAAACAAAGTTTAAAAATTCTCATTTATTGTGACATATAAGTTTATATGTGCACTTTTTCAATATGCAGAGAACATATTTGGCATGGTACGATGTTCAAATATACACATATCATATTATATGTCCTTGTGTTGGCAAAAAATACATTTCAGATATCAATAGATAACCTTATATGTCTCATATCTATCTTCGTTTTTGATAACGTACAGAGGTCAGATTGAGACATTTAAGATTATATGTGCACTTTTGTTGATGTTGTACCAAACAAAAGACAATAACCTTATATGTTAAGCCTTAAGGTGTGGCGTGTTCAAAAAGGGAAGGGTTTAAAATAGGTTAAAAAAAAGAAGAATTTTTGTCACACATTAACCTTATATGTTAAGGGGTGGCGGGTTCAAGAAGAGAAGGGCTCATTACAGGAATGAAAAAAGAAAATAGAAATTTTTGTCACACATGTAATGTTATATGTTGGCGTGGTGGTGATGGAGGTGGAGTGGTGGGAAAAAAGAAAGAGAAATTTTTGTCACACGTATAACGTTATATGTTGGCGTGGTAGTGGTGGTGGTGGTGGTGGTGGTTACGTAGTTGCAACAGGATCGAAAAAAATAAAATAAAACATTTTTTG
This sequence comes from Rhododendron molle, assembly GCA_025413875.1. Lineage (NCBI taxonomy): Eukaryota > Viridiplantae > Streptophyta > Magnoliopsida > Ericales > Ericaceae > Rhododendron > Rhododendron molle. Next base: position 16,213,829 of record CM046400.1, read on the forward strand.
TGTTAGCCAAACAAAGCCCTTGTTTCTTTTACATAGGGTAGTTTTGTCATTGGAATTATTAGTGGACTAGAGGGGTTAAGAACTTTAAAAGTGGACTATTGGGGTTAGAAACATGTTATAGTGGACCTCCCAAAAATTCTCCCCTAATATCTTTTCCAAACTCTGTTGCAGGCCGTTGTCGATATGGTGTCGACCTCGTAAAGCAGCTGACAGTCTCTCTGCACAATGTTCTAGTGAGCTGTGGTAGTGTAAGAATATCTTTCTCGAGGAGAACCCCGGCGAAGGTATCATGTCATTGTATAGTTACCGTATATATTTGCAATGGGAGCTTGGTCCCGCTGCTAATCCAAAAATGAATTACTACATAAATTGCTTGGTTCCGTGTTCTTATTCATGATTCCTGGACTCTTTGTTAGCAGATATCCAATCTCATAGTGAAAGAATTTGGAAATCATCCTAAAATCTACATTTGGGATGGTGAAGGTAGGTTTTTTTCCCCCCAATTCAGTTTGAGGGTGATGTACACTTAAATAGAGGAAATAATAATTTGTGGAATTTTTTGGGGTCATATTTTCAGAACCAAATCCGCACATGGGGCATCTAGCTTGGGCTGATGCTTTTGTCGTTACGGCTGATTCAGTCAGTATGGTGAGCGAAGCTTGCGGCACAGGGTATGGTTTGAGTAGAATTACCTCCTTGGTTATTTTGACGTTTGGGGTTCCAATATTTCTAACTTGAGTTATTGCATTTCATTTAATTTTGTTCCTGCAGGAAGCCTGTGTATGTTATTGGGATGGAACGTTGTACATGGAAGTTTGTGGAGTTTCATAAATCTTTAAGGGAACGAGGTCTGGTGCGACCGTTTACTGGTCTTGAGGATGTAAGTTAATCGCCAGTCAGTCTTTTGTTGAAATATTTTCAGAGGAAGAGAAATCTAGGAAAATACTTTTTATTATTTTGGTGGATTAGTTTAGTATCATCCAAACAAACAACTGTGAATACAGGGACAAACCCTGAGACATGATCCAGGGAGCACCCTTTCCTAATCTAAGAGACCATTCTACCAGAAAACGAAAAAAACTACTCCGGGCACACAGCCTGCTCATCCAGGTCTAAAAACATTAGAAGAGGCGTTCTACTCTTACTAATCAACCTATACCTTGGTAAATACAATTTGGAAACAGTATGCTGAAAAGAACTCTTTCCTCTATTCATTCCCATCGACTCCACTTCAGCTTATAGGTGCCCAATAGGCCTATGTATGTCATTCTTTCCCAAACGGCACCAGCTCACCCAAACACATTAGGGGCACTCAAAGCAGAGTTATCTATGCAATCGCTAGTGGAAGTAGTCCCCTAACTAGCCAGTCTATCCCTTGTAGACAATCTTCGCAATATTGCTGGCCATTGGAACAATGCCCATATAGGGACAAGATGTGGAAGCCAAAATAACTTCGCAGTTCACACCATGGAACATGAGGGATTTATCAGTGGTCGTCCCATTAACTGTGATAGCCCACCTCACACAATCAGCATGAGCAGCATTAGGAAGGAATCCATGTGATATTAGCAGGAATTTTCTCTAGTACCAGCCCTACGACATTTCCAATTCGTGTATCATCTTGTGGATTGGGATAGAGTTTGCACTTCAATTCGTGTAAGGGGTTTGGGTGTTAGGAGGCTTGCCGTTTTCAATCAAAGTTTATTAGGGAAATGGTTGTGAAGATTTGCCAGTGAAAGGGATAGATGGTGGAGGAAGGTGGTGTGTACTAGGCATGGGGAAGGCTTGGGTGGGTGGTCCTTGTTCAAAACGCAACTGCTGCATGGTGTGGGACTTTGGATGGGGTGAGTTCTCTAGACATACCAGTTTGAAGGTGGGGACATGGAGGAGGGTGAAGTTTTGGGAGCATATTTGTTGTGGAGAAGTTAGATTGCGAGATGCTTACCCATCTATATTTCAGTTAGCGGCGGATGGAGATGCGGCGGTGATGGGAGGCTCCACCATTAGTTGAGGGGTTCAAGCGAACCCCCTGGATTCAGAAAATGTGCTAAATTTTCTATATTTTTTGATATGTAATTTGATTTTTTCCTTTAGTATTGTCTACATTAGATCAGTAGTACGAAGTCAAAATGAATAAAATTCGATTAAATTTGTGAATATTTGTATAGTATAGCTCAACAAAATAACACAAACTAGCCCAATAAATTTCTAACTATAGTAGAAAAACTTCAGTTTAGTAGAGTTTTTATCGCAAAAATTTTCTATATGATTTTGTCACCTTTAACTCCAACCCTAGAGCCGCTCTTGGCGGCGGTGGTAGATTATCTCAAGTTGGAAGCGAATATGGTGCGGTGGGATGTTACACTTTGAAGGGAGACCCAAGATTGGGAGTTGGAGGAGTTGTTGGATCTCTTTGGAAAATTATATATAATGAGGGATGTGGGGAGAGGGGAGGATTTTTTGAGGTGGATCCTTGCAGCAAATGGGTCTTTTAGGTGGAAGGTTATTACCAAGTTTTGGCTGGAGAAACAAATTCTTCCTTTCCCTGGAGAGCCATCTGGGGTACTTGTGCGCTAACCAAGGTCTCTTTTTTTGCTTAGTGGTTATGGAGAATCCGTGTTGCATGTGCTTGAGAGATGAAGAGTCCGTAGCTCATTCTTTATTCATTGTCCGGTCCCCAAGGAGCTTTGGAATGCGGTTCTTGTCTCGTGGGGTATGTCGTGGGTTTTCCGTGCGATGGTGGTGGAGCTTCTTCAAGGGTGGTATGAGGTTAGAGTGGGTAGAAGAAGATGGATGTTTTGGATTATGATCCTGTTGTGCTTGATGTGGTCAATGTGGAGAGAGAGGAATCGCAGATATTTTAATGGGGAGGAGAGACCACTGTTCAATAGTAGGAGTCTTTTGATTTCTCCTTTGTTTAGTTGGGAGTCGAGGGAGTGCAACTATACTTGGAGTCAATTCTTTGATCTGTTAGATGTTTTTGGAGTATAGAGGGGCGTACAGGTCCTTTTTTCTTTGACCTTTTCTTTTATTTTCCTCGCTGCTTGTCCATGTGTGGCATCCCCTTGATGCCATTTCAATAAAACCTTGTTACTTAATAAAAAATATGTATACATATAGGATCTGCCTTAGCACTCAAAATTTCGAAGACCTGCCCAGATCAGATACAACCCTATTCCCGAACTTTTTAGCACTCAAGGCATACCCACTTTACCAATAGAATGTCCGGTTGATTAGAAATTAGCCCAGATATGGGTTACGATGGTGGCTTTATTCCAATCCTTCAGAATCCTGAACCCAACAATAGTATTATTGAGAACACATGTCTAGTAATTCCCTATGTTCTCGTTTCAGCCTGTGTATCTTAATGGCTTGGTTTACACAAGGATGGTTTAATTTGTCTATGGAGTTTGAATGTACCCTGAACCTTAACGTATCTCCGTACCTTTTCTATCCATCCACATTCCACACACATTCCTTTGTTCATGTGTGGCCTCCCCAAATCTTCAAAATGGTCCCCACTCGGTCAGACTCATGCAATTTTGTTTTCAGATTCGTTTTGAAAATTGCTAAATCGGAAGTTTGAATGTACCCTGAACCTTAACGTATCTCCGTACCTTTTCTATCCATCCACATTCCACACACATTCCTTTGTTCATGTGTGGCCTCCCCAAATCTTCAAAATGGTCCCCACTCTGTCAGACTCATGCAATTTTGTTTTCAGATGCATTTTGAAAATTGCTAAATCGGAAGTTTGAAAAAGCTACCTCCGCATTTGGTCTCTTCTTCTGCTTCTTTCAAAACTATATGGTCCTTTTTTGGTCTTCTCTGGAAGATGTTTACGCTACCCTCTTAGAACATGACAGTCCCTGCGTGACTGTTTTCCCTTTGCCAGGAATGGCGCCTCACTTTTGTACAATGTACATGATGACAGTAGCTGGAGATTTATGGTAGACAATGAGTTTTTTCTGTTAATTCTGTGATGAGAATTTCCCGATGAGAGGAGCCTTACTGAATTTTTAGTGGCTCGAACGCCTGTCCTCTTCCCTCTTCACAAATAGTCATGAAAGAATTAACTTGTTTTTTTGCACATCCCTATAAGTAACATTTCTGGTTGTAAAACATTCAGATGTCGGAAAGCTGGAGTTACCCTCCCCTAAATGACACCGCTGAAGCAGCTAATCGGGTACGTCAGGCACTTGCAGAGCGAGGATGGAGATTGCGGCCATAGGCAGCCTTTTTTGTTTACGAGTTTGTTTTTCTGATGTCTTCTTGTTAAAGCTGCAGAGTTATAAGAATGAGGTCCCTGGAAATCATATCTGGTGTTACATGGAAGTACACAACTAATATTTAAGATAACAGATGAAGCATTGTGATTCATTCTTTTTTCCCTTGGGGTTTTTGAGGTGCGTAGAATAAATCTCGGCGGCATATAATTATGGCTTGTAAAAATAGATGCAGTTGTGCTTGTATTCAACAGTGTATAAGCATTGTGGGTCTTGTATCTCAAAGTGTTTCTATGTTTTGTTGTATGAAAATTCATCTTATAAAATCGAAGCCAAATTTCTCGATTCTGTTCTTGGTCTTTTTTTTGTTGATCTGATTCTGTTCTTTGTTTGCTAATTCGCGTTTGCAGCAGCAACTTTAGGCCGTGTTGTAAAGATTATGTGACCAAAGATGATGTTCAATTGTTTCTGAGAATATTTGTGGTCGATAGTCCCCAAGGATGTCTTTCTTGGACTATGTCATTTTAATTTATCCACCTTTTTGTGATGGCAGAAACTCGTTATAACCTTCCCTCCTGTTTGGAAAAAACCTCATCCCTAAGGGCGGAGGATAATAGGTAAAAGGTTTATCGATATCTAAGAAAAGTGTATTGATATCTGTAAAAGTATTAATATCCGTGAAATATGAATTGAAATTCGAATTTATCAAAGTCCTCTACTTGTCCCTTCGGGCTCACTCTTCACGGGAGAAAGTAATGACTGCCCAAGTTAAATCATCTTCATCGTCACATACCTCTCCATACTCCTCTTATGGCCTCCACTCTCGCACCCACACCAATGACCTGAAAAGTCCATTTTTTAGTAGTGCATAAAAGTCTATATCGTAGAACTTGTAGAATTCGATTGAACATTTATAAACATGTAAACAAATCGCATTTTGGTTCATAAAATGGAAGACATGTAATTGTAAACTTAAATTGTTCATTATTTAAAAAAATGCAATTTGCTAATATGGATATAAACTTTTGATGGAGCTTATTTTTATTCGTGCGTACTTCATTACGAGTTCTACAAGATGAACAATTTTAGATCATCGGCGTAAGCTTGGGAGTGAGGGCTACAATAGGAGCATGGACAGATCAAGTATAGAGAGGAGCTTATCCCCTTCTACACACCCCTGCCCCACTTTTCCAAATCGTGCCATGCACCTGCGACGACATGACCCTTTAAAACGAAAAGTTATCTTGTGCCCCGAGAGCAAGGCTCTTCCCCTCACAAAATTAGGTTTGCAAACGAATTGAATCATGTCAAGCTTTAGAATGTTTTGGTTCGTATGTTAAATTTTTAAGCAAACTCAAGCTTTATGAAAATTTGACGAGCCGAGCTTGCCTAAGTTTGAAATGAAACTTGAACTTGTTCACGAGCCTTAACGAGTAAAAAAAATAAAAAAAAATTTTATGTTCTCATATAGGTCTAGAACTTCAAATAAAAGTTTTATTTTGTACAAAAAATAAGTTTTTTTTTGACAAGTACATAAATAAGTTCATACATAAAATTATAACAGCATATTAAAATTAAGTATATAGTATGTTTAAAATTTTATACATGTACCAATTAAAATTTTGTTATGTACATGTAAAAATTTACACACATTCAAGATTATTTTGTAATATTCTTATGAGATATATATATACATTTCAAGTTTGCGAGTCTAATCGAGCTGAATACTGTAAATTTCAAGTTCAACTCATTTATTAAACGAGCCTAAAATTGCTGCACAGGTTCAATTTCTTTTGCCCAGATTAAACTCGAACGAGCCTTTATTGATTCAAGCTGCAATAATTTCATGAATAGCATGATTCATTAGCTGCCCTTGACAAAAGTGCGTGGTGTGGACCTAACACACTTTTTTTTTTTTTGACGAACAAGACTATCCTATATCTATCAAAACATGAACGAACACAATAAAAAACAATACACCAAACACCAAGAACAAAAAAAAAAAAAAAAATCGCTGAGCTCTGGTGTCGGACCCAACAATTCGTTCATAGTTGGGTGGAGAGTCACCACTGAATCACATTCTCGCTGGAGTATCACCACTGAATTTGCATCTTGACGCCTTCAACCTGACACAATTAAGGCGTTTGGACAAATAAGCCACTGTGGCTTATTTTTTGTCCTTATTCAAATTTTTTTCGCATTTTGTGGCTTATTGTCATTTTTTTGGGAATTATTGCTTCGTTATGACGAGACGAATCGGAAAAGTAAAAAATTTCGATCGGAATCCAATTTTTTTGAAATTTCGACGAAATTTGGCGGGAAAGCCACGTTTTCGTCTTTTTGTGCAAAAATTTGGATTTCGACCAAAATTTTTTACTTTTAGATTCCTCTCGTCATAACAAAGCAATAATCTCCAAAAAATTGACAATAAGTCACAAAATGCAGAAAAAATTTGAATAAAGATAAAAAATAAGCCAAAGTGGCTTATTTGTCCAAACGGGTTATGTGACCCTGCATAAAATGTGACACACACTCGCATTACTCGCATTACTCCTGAAACATGGGATAATCTCTCAAAACCATTAAAACCCAGCCTCCCATTGATCTCATTTCCCCTCTCTCTTTTATCTCCGTCAAGATACACTCTATCTGCCCTTCTCTCTCTCTCTCTCTCTACTATCACCTTCGTCGTGAAGTAATCCTTTGTTTCGCTTTCACAGAAACCCGAGACATACAATCAATCCTCCCTCTTTTTATCTCTTTCTCTCACTCTCTTTGCTCTAAAGTAATTCTTGACTTCAGATACGAACTCGACTTCATTCAGGTAAGCATTGACTCTTGTTGCACGTTGTTAAATTCGTGACTGGTTTGATTCTTTTGTTAAAAATTGAATTAGGGGTTTTCATCGTTGCTGATTTCTTTTAATTCTGTGTTGATTTTGGAACGGGTTTGGTGGATCTTTGATTGCAGCTAGGGCTTTTGGGAGGAAAATTCCTCGAGCCTGTAATCAGGGTAAAAATTCGAGCACTTTAGAGGGTTTTTCTTGTTTAAAGTTTTGAGCTTTTTCAAGGTTTCATGAGAATTGTTAGGGGAATGCAGAGATTGATTCGCGGCGAACCGGGTTGGAGCAAATCATTGTTTAGCGGAGGGATTGGCTTTACCTTGCCTAAGGCCAGGACACGAGACAAATTGAAACTTAGGGTTTTACACCTTTAAATTTTGGTTTGTTTAGGGAAATTAAAATACGGTTCTGTCAAGTGTCTTAAAATCTTGAAGAGAAAAGATGACCCGGATTTTGGTTCAGCGAGGTTCAGCTGGTGGTTCGTCATCGTCAAACCCTAACAGGTCATCGGCGGTGGCGGGACCCAGTTCTTCTACTTCGGCTCCGGCGGCTCAGCTGCAAGTTAACCTTCCCTTGGTTGCTTCAGCTGGAAAAGATGAAGAAATCGTAGGGGATTTGCAGGAACAGGTTGTTGTGGATGATTTTGTCGAGTATTTCGGTAGTGGTGATATTAAGGCGGCTAGAAGTGATGATCTTTCACAAGAAAGCTCTCATGATGTTTACAAGGATGATGATGAAATCAATGATAGTGAGAAAGTTAGGATTGAGGACGATGATTTGACAAGGGGATTAGGTGAGTTACAAATTATGGGAAATGAAACTGAGGGATCCAGTGGTGGTTCTTTGCAGAGGGTTAGTGGGAGCTCTTGTCCACCGCCACCTCCTGTCCCTCCCCCAAAGCCTTCCTCAGGAAACTTGAGTTCTAGGAGATTTGTTACGTTGGGTAGTTCGAATTCTCCACGGATTGGATCATCTAGAAGAGCAAGTGCGTGGCCTATTGTTTCAACTAGAACTTCACCAACCGGGTCAAGGCCTTCTTCGCCGAGGTCTCATTGTGAAGCTGAAGGGTATAATAGTGCTGATGAACAAAGCCCCTGCTTTGGGTCATGCTATGATGATGCTGTAAGTTATATTTTTGGCCAAATGGTAATTTTTACAATTTTGTTCATTAATCACTTTGTGAGCCCTAGACTTTACTGAGCTGCTAAAACATGTCATTTCCACTACATTCAGCAAATGCCATACTGTCAAATTTACATGTTGCATGCATACTTGCATCTGTTTCAGGAGAGGGAACGCCAATTTGAGATTGATATTAGAAGGGCCAAAGGTTTGGAAGTTAAACGAATGATGGAGGATGGGAACTGCCTCTTTCGTGCTGTTGCAGATCAAGTATATGGGGACTCCGAAGGTTATGATTTGGTCAGACAAATGTGCATTGATTATATGGTATGAGAGCATGCTTGCTTTCAGAATATCTTTGTTATATTATTCTATTTTGAGCCTGTTAGGTAGCAGATGACGTGTTTACTAATAAAGACATGCAAGTTCCCTAGCCATCCAAGAAAGAGAGATAATGTGTAGAACTCTACAGTAGGTCTTACAATGTCAATGTAACACCACATTCGGGAGTATCTCTAAGCTACCAGCTGTAGTGATTGTAGAACTTGGTTTCGGGGTGTTATGGACTTAGGTGATAGCATTGGAAATCGGAATCCACCAATGCAAATTTTTTTCTTCCACTTTAACTGATGCATATGTTTTCTTTTCAGAATCATAATACAATGTAAATGGTATGTATTTTCTTCCCTAGTTTAGTAATATTTCACTACAGTTTTTTTTCTTCCCTCCCCCGGTTGTTAGTTTCCCATAGGTTCTTATGTGCTCCAATTGAATGCTAGATGCTCTCTCGCTTTTCTGCATTTTGGAAGTAATCCTTGGATATTTGGAGTAACTTGGTCATCATTTTGTGGCTGTGCCATTGTTGTCCACCTTGGAGTGCTCTTATAACAATTTTTTTTTTTGTAGCATTGCCTAGGCTAATACTTCTGGTTTTGGTCCATACAGGAGCGGGAGAGAGACCACTTTTCGCAATTTATAACGGAAGGTTTCATGTCTTATTGCAAGAGGAAGAGGAGAGATAAGGTGCGTGGTATATTTAGGGTGGATGTTTGTTCCTTGTATCTAACACTTCAAAAATGCAATTACACATTTCACTTTTTTCTCTTTTCTCACATTATTTTCCCACTTTTGCTGGTGTGATCTATTCTGCAATATGCCTTATTATCTTTTATAGTTCATTTTGGAGTAATGTACTTGATAAGCTGTTCAGTTCAGATTAATGGGAGTAACTGATGTAGGAAGTACAAGAAAGATAGAAGAAACACAGGAGAGAAAAAAAAGAGTTTGTGAGGCATAGTTAAAATATAGAGGAATTTTAGCAATTTACCCTTCATGGCTACTCGTTTGGTGGTTAATGTTTTATCCTTGATTATGTTTTTATTTTTTATTTTTTATGCTGTGTTACATATGTTCAGAAAGTCATGTTGGAATTATTTTTTGGGGGAATTCTCGCCTCCAGGTTTGGTTCGATTCCAGTATGAAGTGTCTTAATTCACAGTTGGTTAGGTGACTTTTCTTTGCCTGTATTCCAGCTGCGTATTTTGATGGATTGTTTGACCTTATCCTCTTTACATCAGAATGGAGCAACTTTTTGGAAAACTATTTGCCTCTTCTGTGTTTCTCGGGCTCGTTGCTGTACTGCAAATTTGGTCCGTTGGAAAGAAAGTTTCTTGGTTTAAAATTGATTATGGATTTCTTCTATTTGTTTGAAATTGATTATGGATTATCATGTACCCACATAATAGGGTCGTTAGTGTCTTTAGTTTTTCCCCCATCTGCAAATTTTGCAGATACTTAGCCATTGATCAGAAAATTCTGCTTCGTCCATTGGAATCTATTACCTCTATTCTCTACTTACCCTGAATCTGTACTTGTTATAAACTTTAAACCCTAAATTTCCCCGCACTCCACCCCTAGACTGCAAACTCTTGGCTGTCCTGGGTGCGTAGCTCTCCCCATGCACATCTTGTCATACACCCCTTTTATCTCACGTTCTAGTGCAATTGCCAAGACATTTCACCTCTAGAGTTTTGGACCAGGAGGTATGGAGATGTGACTGCTTTGCCTATTTGGACATCCACCCAAGGCATATGTTTACCGCCTGCAAAAACCCTTTCCTTCTCAGTTAGGAGTGAGGGCAAAATAACCGCGGTCATGTTCTACCAACATGATTACCCTCAAGTTCTCGCCTTTTCATTCTTTCTGAAAAACTGGCCTCCTTTCGCTGCTTCTCATCCCCCTTTAGGTACTTTACTCCTTAAAGTTCACTGGACAAACTAAGTTGCTGTAAAGTGAGCTCACAGGTTCCTAGTTGTCTTAAGTTCAATCCTAGACATTCCTCCGTTCCAAAATTTTATTTCATTTGGGTTGGGGAGTTGACAACTTTTTGAGGAGGCATGCATCTAATGTACTCAAATTCAAAGTAAAGTCTATTGGTGTCCAACATTACCCCTTTTTCCCAACTTTTAAAATTGCTATTTGTAAGAGGTAGATTTTTGGAAACCTAAATAGTTGGATACTTAGACTTTCAAAGTGGACATTCATTTTGGGACATTCCCCATTGGGATGATGGAGGAACACCATGGGACAGAGGGAGCTGCAGTTCGAGTTATTTTCTATCGCTTTTGTTTACAATGGTTTAGCCAAGATGTCCTTTTGTATTTTCCTTGTTAGGTCTTCAGTTTTCAACCTAGTTTCAGCAAAAAAATTTTTTTTTTTTCCAGTATTTGTAATGCTCTATACATTTTCTATGGGTGACAGGTTTATGGAAACAATGTGGAAATCCAAGCATTGGCCGAAATGTATAATCGTCCTATTCATATTTATTCCTACGGCACAGGTTCCACTCTATTTTATGTTACACATGGTTCTTGCATTCTGTTTAAAGATATTCCTTCTGGACCATCATGTAACTATTCTTATTCCAGATTGTATGAATGCAGAGCCTATCAACATATTCCATGGAAGCTATGATACAGACACTCCTCCCATACGATTAAGTTATCACCATGGGAATCATTACAACTCACTTGTTGATCCACGGCGGCTGGCCATTGGTGCAGGGCTTGGATTTAGCTCTCTACGGGGGGTAAGTGGGTGGTACTCTTTTGGTCTTGTATTATTCCAGGGAGCAATTTTAATCCCTGAGTAATTGATCTAGTATCTTTCGTGAAATGTATATGGGGAGAGGGTGGAAGTCGTACGGTCTCCTGCATTGTGTTTTTCTTTGCTTCGTGGTCTTCTTCTTCCTTTTTTCCCCTTTGGGTGGTGGAGTCTTGTTCGAGGAGCAATATGTTAAACTTCCACATGGAACACTAGTATTAGCCTGGCCTTGGGGTTGAACAGTCATCGATATAATTAGAAATACGTGCTGATTAATAGATGTTGCTAAGTTTCAGCAGTGTCCAGGAGAGCATGAAAGGAAACATATACACATTTTGTCCTCTCTCTTTTTTTTATTTTCCTTCTGTTTATTTCGTGGTTAAGGTGACATTGACCAAACTTGCATTCAACCAGCCCATGAACATCCCCCCAGGCTCAGTTGGGAGGTTATGTTTGAAGTCAAGGGTTAACCGTTGGGGTTCGGTTTGGTTATGGTTTTGGCTATAATCCAAACCGATACCCTTACCGAACCGAACCGAAGTAGTGAAATTGTAAAAATACCCTTAACATACATTTCTATATGGGATTTAGACTCAGATTAGGGTTCACACACTTTCAAAGTCTGAAAGACACAAACACGCCACTCACCCATCGACCCACATTTTCACCCCCAAACCGTTCACGGTTCACCCCACCTTTGTTCTCCTCTTCTCCGTCCGATCGATTGTTGGTGTAGCGCCATCGCTGGTTCTCCTCTCCTCTTCTCTGGTTCTCTGTCCTGAATAATCTATTGAGACTTGTGCTTTGACTTTTTCCTTTTATGGTTCTCTGGCTCTCTGTATTCTATAGGAGTATTTCACAAGAACACTTATATATACAAAATCACAGCTTCTTTGACTTTCTCTGAAAATCAGGGTTAGGGCTTGTAAACATTTTGCTTTCGCAGAATTTAGGCCTCCTTTATTGTACTCTTTCCTCTGAAAGAGCAAAGCTTCCAGTCAGATCTCTATAAAAATTTGTACATACTGTATTTTGTTCTTTGAATTCTCCATTGTTTGTTTCTGATTTTCATTCTATTATAAATTTGTACATGCTGTATTTTATTCTTCAAATTCTCCATTTTCTGTACTCTGAATTTTCTAGTTATATTATAAATTAATAGTAATTCGGGTCAGGTTCGATTGGGGAAAAGCCAACCCGTGAATATCCTCTGGGTACGGCTATGGCACAGCTTGTCCCATCCCCAGACGCTGACGAATAACGGGGCAGATTTGGGTACACTAAATTTTTTGGGTATAGGGTATGGTTATCCCAATATCTGCCTGATCTGCCCCGTTGCCATTCTCTAAGGCTTGGAGTGGAGGGTGGTTTATAATTTGCGAATGGCTATTAGTATTAGTAGTACAAAATGTTGTTTAACATGCTGGTATTTCATTGTTATAACAATATCATCATCCCCTGTTCCTGATGGTTGTTTGAGGCACTGATCTTTGTGCTCTGTGCTGATATTGTTTTCTCATGTTTGTATCAATATTATCATCTTCTATGCCTCTATACCTGACGGTTGACTAATCTACTGATTGTTGTGGTCTGTGCTACAGAGAAATGTCGACACGGATCAAGTCAAGGCTGCTATCAAAGCTCAACAAGACCAACAGATTGATAATGTAAATGCCTAGATGGTATTTTAGCAAGCTGTATGAACGTATGAGTTAACAAAGTACTAATATGAGTGTAATCTTGCAATATCAGGCACTCCTAGCAGAAGGCCGATTTTTCTCGGATCTTGAGCTCACGGAAAAAGAGATTGAGCGTATGGTAATGGAAGCTTCTCGGGCTGAATATCTTTCTGATGACAAGTTCAAGCAGCAACTCGGTTGCCAAGAATCCTCCACTTCTGGTGCTGAACCATCATCATCTGGGGCTAGTGAGTTTCCTCTGCTGCTTATCACAGCCACAATTTCATAATCAGACCACTTTGATGAATTTTGGTTCTTGCTAGCTGAAATGGATTGCTTTAAACTTTGTCCTGAAGCAGAATGGTGTAAATTCTAGAAAGAAGAATGGTGTAAACTTTGTCCTACTTTGCTAGCTGAATTCCAATTATGAAGGGAAACTTTTTCATAATTGTCTCCACTTTTTCTTTAAACAGGGTCTTCTGGGAGTGATACCAAGGCGGGCGCTCTGGCGGATGCTGTTCTCAGTAGCAGCATGCAAATAGTGCTGTCAATGGGGTTCTGCTATCTGCAAGTGATCGAAGCTTACAGCATATTTGGAGATGATGTTGATTCCATGGTTTGCTACCTTCTGGAGACTGGCAATAGCAGCAGGCGCAAAGGCAAGGCCACTGAATGAGCTAGGTTGAGTGATATTTTGGATTAAATTGGCTTTTGCTTTTGGAGGATTGTAATTTGGGGAAGGAAAATTCTCACTTCCGAATAGGACTTGCTTTTGGAACTCTAAATATGCTAGTTAACTGTTAACTTGAGTTTCGAGACTGCTAATTATAAAGTTAGCTGGAATATTTGAACTCCCTGGAGCATTTTGTTTATATGGTGATTGGAACATCTGAATGCAGCTAATTTATTTTCTTGTTGAGTTTAAACTTTTTGAGTCTGTGATTTGGCATAGGCTATGTTTGAAACTTGGATTTGTCAAGGCTGCGTTGGGTTCATGGATTTATTGAAAATCTACCGGACAAGACTAGAATCAGCAGCTAAATTTATTTGTAGTTTGTCTAGAATGTATACAAAAACAACCGAAGTGGAAAGGTAATTTTTTTTTTATCACCAAAAAGAAAATTTTATTAACTCAGACAAAAAGTACAAAGTACAGAGTTAAAAGGAGAGTGGATACACCGGCCTGACTATCCACAAACTCATTTTATAACCACATGGAAGAAAACTGATTAAGATCCAATAGGCGGCGCTCAAATTAGGGGAAAAACATCTACGGCCCAGGTTGGTAAGAAATCAACCCAAACCAAAAACAACCCAAAATCCAACAAATACAACCCAAAACCCCAAACCCTAACCCAAGCAATTGCCCCACCGCCCGCCACCAACAATGCCACCACCACAGCCATCGTCGAACCTGCAAAACAACACCACAGCCACAACACAAGCTAACACATGTAACGCCCAGAATTTTGGGTACGTTAAATATACATTTTTATGGAATAGTAAAAGAGAGTCTAGCTCATTATTACATCATAATTCTCCCAAGAGTACTTTTATTCAACAAAGGAGGGGATAAACTAAGGTTAACTACTGCTCCGCCTCTTCTTCCATCCTTGCAAGCTCTCGAAAGGCCTCCAAAGTGTCTTGTTCATCTTGCTCATCATAAAGTCGACACATTATACGTCGCCCCAAGTATAATATGTCGGGGTCACCACAAAGGTAACATCGTCTTTAAAAGCTCAATAGAATAATCCAACCCGCTAACCCATAACTTACAACAAATAGTCATATAAATAATCACATCTACTCATTTAACAACATAATTAACAATGATACATCCGCATTCACTATCACGCTTACGTTGGTGTCATGCCTTTCTTGGTTTCTCTTACGCGACGCTCATCGATTGTGTCACCATTTCATTTTAAGAAAATCATTTGTCATTCAACGGGCTACCAAGTCCAGGCACGTTATCAAATTCGCATTGGCTCCTCTCAGCGGATAACCAAGCCCAATTGTCAATGAAGCTCCACGTCCGGCTCCAATGGCAATCTACCAATGGGCTACCAAGTCCGCCTCATTGCGGTTTTCGCCAGTCCACAGAGGGCTACCAAGTCCGGCCACCTTGCTGGTTTTCACAACTCACGTAAGGCTACCAAGTCCGCCATTATGTGGTCTCAAAATCCTTTTATCCATATCAACCATTCACTTAAGTGTCATGTTTCTATTTTCGGTTTTAGTGTCTCGTAATCATGCATAGACTCATCCGGACGAATCACTTTAAAGTAATCTTGAAACTAAACTAGCAAGATCATCCAACTCTATATTACCTAATCGTACTCAAATTATTACTTAAAGCCACTTATGTTTTATCAATAACAAGTAATGTAAACAAATATACATACATGTTCATAATCATCCTCAAGACAATAATATATTACAAAAATCCGTTCTTTCTTCCTTTGTGGGAAAACAACATATGTTTATTGACCTAGAAATTCATTATTTGGCATGCTCATTCTTCTTAAGTACTTTAGTAAACAAGTTCTACTAACTAGCTTTGATACCTTAACCGTTTAACTCATGGTTGTATACTTAAGGTAAGTATAATCCAAGCAAGTACATAGCATGTCCATAATCATTACTTAAAGCATAACGCCACATGTACGGACGCCGCCCTTGGGGTGGTAATCCACCATATGCTTTGATACTTTACCACAAGTAATACAAGCAAGTACATAGTAGATCCATAACCATTACTTAAAGCATAACGCCACATGTGCGGACGCCCTTGGGGTGGTAATCCACCATATGCTTTGTTATAATATCACAAGCAATGGAATATAAGCTTATAGTTAAGTTAAAAGATCAACATGCGATTACTTTTACACGAAGTTATATCTTAAGTTGATTCTAATCATGCTTAATCATCCAATGGCAATATTAAGTTCACTAACTATCATGCATCCAACGTTTTAAGTAAATAAACTATCATTATCATGCTTTCATTATAACGACTTAGCTAGGTTAAAACTACGACAAGAAGTAGTGTTTAACATATATTTAGGATTATGGATGATTATACTACATTCAATTTGACAAGCATACAATTATAGTTAGGATAAGTAGGTTCGAAGAACTCTACCGTTCTTCTTGGCGGTAGGGTGGCTACGGGAATTTCGTCGGAGTAACGGCTTACGGTGGACTTCCGGTAGCTTCGAAAGAGAAAGGTTTCTCTCGAAACTAAATCTTGACTATACTACTAAACTCTTATGGATCGAAGGGTGGTGGAGTGGTGGTTTAGTGGCGGCTTAGGATGAGTTTCTTGAAGAACAAGGGAAGAACTTCAAGAACACTCAAGAACAAAGCAAGAACAAGCAAGAACACTAAGCTTTCATAGAGAGAAGTTGAATGGTGAAGGTGTGAGTTGAAAGGCATGGAATGGATGCTATTTATAGGCAAAATGGAGCTTCCCCCCTCACTCCACTTGCCAGCCTCTCTCTCTTCCCCATAAATTTGCTCCATGGACTAGTCTTATCAAGCAATAGTATGCCAACTTAGTGCCACTTGGTGAAATAGTGTCAAAGTACAACCATGTGTCTAAATTCAACCAACATACACCTCCCTCTCCCTCTCTCCCTATTCGGCCACATCACTCTCTCTCTCCCCATGGATTTGTCTCATAGTCTAGTCTTGTCAAGCCAAAGTACAACACAAGTGCAACTTGGTCAAATAGTATCAAAGTACTACAACTTGCCATGGTACAACACACATACACTTCACCTTTCCCTCTCCCTTCATTCGGCCATGTCTTTCTCTCTCTTCCCCATGGATTTGTTCCATGGTCTTGTCTTGTCAAGCCAAAGTACAATACAAGTGCAACTTGGTCAAATAGTATCAAGGTACAATGCACATGTCCAAGTACAACACACATGCACTCCACCTTCCCTCTCCCTCTCATTCGGCCCTCTCTCTCTCTCTCTTGGTCAAAGTACTATCATGTATATATATATATATATGTATATATCTATATGTACATTTATGGAAAGAACAAGGAAGGTAAGGACAAACTACTTAAATGTACACATGGCTTATGATTATTCTCTTTGCATGATAAAGTACACATGACTAGTCTTGTCATGCTATAGCACTCCAACCAAGTGTATCTAGGTCAAATAGTGTCAAAGTACAACACACATGTCAAAATACAACTCACATACACTCACTCTCCCTCTCTCCCAACCGGCCTCTCTCTCCTTTCCCATGGATTTATTCCATGGACTTGTCAAATCAATTCCATAATCATGGCAAGCAACCTAAGTCTAGTCACATCAAGTCCTTTCTCTTTCAAATCAAATCTAGGTAATGATGAGGGTCCAAACAATGATGGAGGTGGTCATGGTGTAGTCTTGTCCTAGGATGGTCTACTTGGAAGAAAGACTAGAATCATTGGCTAGGTTTTGACTAGAAATGGGTTGGTAGGTAGCAAATAGGCTTAAGGCTATCAGGTGGCTTGGACAAGTGGCCAAAAATACATACCTCACTCTCTCTCTCCTCACATTCGGCCCCCCTCTTCTCTCTATATATATATATATATATATATATATATATATATATATATATATATATATATATATATATATATATATATATATATATATATATATATATATATATATATATATATATATATATATATATATATATATATATGTGTACATTTGTGGAAGAACAAGGAGGATAAGGACAAGGCTACTTAAATGCACACATGGTTAATGATTATTCTTTTTGTAGGAGAAGGTACTATCTTTCACCAAGAATCCCATGGGAATATTGGACAATGCTATTATCCAAGGGATAATAATTTCCCTAATGGTTATTGTCCAAGGGTCTAACATTTCCCTAGCGGTTATTAACCAATGGGCGAAGAAGTAATGATGAGGAAGCACATGACTTGTCTTGTCATCTTATTTGGCAAATCCTAATATCTATTATCCAATGGGTAAAGTTTTCCCTAGCGGTTATTATCCAATGGTCCAAGGAAAGTCATCATGGAGTATACTATTTGCTTTTGACTAGACTATTCCAACTTAGTCAAACTTGGTCTTCTCACTAACAACTATTGTCCAATGGTCAAAAGATCTTTCTAGCATGTAATAACCAATGGGTAAAGACTAGTCATCATGAAGTACACTATTTGCTTTTGACTAGACTATTCCAACTACTAGTCAAACTTGGTCTTCTCCCAACAACTATTGTCCAATGGTCAAAGATCTTCCTGGCATGTAATAACCAATGGATAAAGACTACCCTAGTATCTATTGTCCAATGGATAAAGCTTAAAAGGAAAGGGTAAAATAGTCCTTCTAGGGTTAATGGATAAAGACAAAAGGGTAAAATGGTCCATCTAGGGTTAAAGAAACCTAATTAGACTAAATGGGCATTAGGTTATTCTAACTAATCAGTTAAAGACTAATGATACTTAATCTAGGCTTTCATTGCTCGAGTGGTATTTTGGGTTTTTATTTAGTAGGAAATTGCCTAGTAACGGAATATTAAAGTCCGACGGTGCCAAGCGCCAAGGCAAGGCGTGAGCAAGGCAGACTGGTGGCAAAGCGGTGGCGGTAGCCCAGCGGCCCGTGTGAAGCGTTGGCCGCGGCCGTGCTAGCGATGTGGCAAACAATGCCAAAAGCGCGGCGTGACCCGATGCCAAGGCAATGGCGACCAAAGCGAGCAAAGTAGCCCTAGCAGCATGGCAAAAGCGGCGACCCGATGCCAAAAGGCAGAGCCCCAATGCGGCAAACAAAAAGCAAGGCACCCGGCTAAGGCAAAAGCGAGCGCGATACGATGCCAAAGCGGGAACCCAAGCGGCAGCGAGCAACCAGCGATGACCCGACGCTGGCGGCTGGGCAGGCAGCGACCAACGCACAGGCGAAGGCGGCAGCGCGGCAATGACGGCGCTGGCGAGCGAGCGGCAACAACCTGGCTGGTGGCGAAAGCCAGGCAGCAATGACACGCTGGCGGCGAGCCGGCAATGACGGCAGCGGCAAGCGAGCGGGCGACAGCGAGCGGCGGCGGCGCGAGCCAGCCGAGTAAGGCAAGCGACGCGGCAATGAGCCAACGCCAAAACAGCCCAGGCAGCGAGGCGACGCGTAGCGGCAATGGCCGACGCCTTGAGCAAGCCAGGCAGCGAGGCCCGATGCCTAGAGCACCACAGCCAAAGTAAGCGGTCAGCTGACGGTCAAGGCAAAAACCAAAATTTTCCCTCTTAACCACTCCGCATCGATCGTCAAGCCAACGGTAGATAAGGTTTCTTAACTAATCGGTTAAAAGCTAACTATACTTGCTAAGTTCCAGCCTAGAAATATAATTTAAAGATATTATTTACTTAATAGGGAAAATATACGAGTACGTTTACAAGTATACTAGTCATGGGAGAAGGACTAAATTGTCCGGAGTAAAATGATTCAATTTTACAAGTTTCAAATCTAATTATGACGGATTATTAGAATTTAAAAGGAAGTTTTAAAGCAATCCAAGCAATTAAAATAAAATTTAAATATTTATCAAAATTTTCATAAGTCAATAACGACCGATTTTTGGGTGTTAAAAATGAAATCCAAGTATTAAAATAAAATTCAAATTTTTAACGAAATTTTTATTTACCAAAAATCAGGGTCGTTACAACACAGATCGAAACAAACAAAGAAAGCCGTTGCCCAACAAGAACCAACCACCACCCGCTACCTCCTACGGCCACCGAACCCAACCGGGTTGACATGCACGCTCCAGACCACCATTCAAAACCAAGGCAGGGGTGAACCAAAGCGATCAGAACAACGAGGAAGCAACCATGGTCGTTTGCAGCGCCGGGATCCCTGGCCGTTAAGCACAGAACCAATCGGCCCAAGGGATACCGATTGGCGGGAACCAGGCACCCAATTGTCAGTCACCTGCATGCCAGGACTCCACAAAGCCGTTAAGCCACAAGATCGGCACCACCCAGTCGTGGAACTGACGGGAGAAAAACGCCAGAGACAGAGGAGATAGGGGCACGGACGGAAGAGCAGCGATGGTGGCGCGCCGGAGGAAGAAAACAGAACAGTCATGGGAAAGAGGGTCGGGGGAGAAGGAGGAGAGAGCCCGGGGAGGAGGGAATCGGGTTGCCTCCCCCCAGGTGGCAACGACAGCGAGAGAAGTCCTAGGCTAGAAGAAAATTTTAGAGAGAGAGAGAGAGAGTATTTTAGTGGAAAGGTAATTGCAAGAGAAAAGATTTCTTGATCATGTTTTGCTGAAGTCGAGAGCTAGTAAACAGAATAATTGGATGTCCTCCAACGCAGCCTTAGGGGTTTTTTTTTTTTTATTATGTAACACACTTAAGAGTGTTCCTGGCTAAAGGTTTTTGTTTTTTGTGTGTGTGTGTGTGGGGGGGGGGGGGAAGTGAGAGAAAGAGAAGGAAAAGGGAGAAGACAGTGGAAGAAAAAGTGGATTATATAAAGAAAAGAGGAGAAAGAAGAGAGAGCATATGTGACACATGTGAGTGAGTGTTGATGGGTTTGATTCTGGTGTCTAGTTATGCGCGAATTTTCTTTATGTTTGTTTTGTTTTGTTGTATTTTTTTTTCCGTAATATTTTTTTTTCGAATTAATATAATTGGGTTGATCTTATCGTCAAAAAGAAGAACTTTGTTTTTACTTTAACCAACACTATAAAGACAAGGGTAAATTTCACTGACCTCCCCTGAGGTTTCTGACAATGACAGACACCATCCCTCATATTTCAAAAATTGCACTTACCTCCCTTCTGCTTTGCTTGTCGGTTGCAAATTCCCCCAGCTATTAGTCAACTGTCACTAAAAGTGACGGAAACTGGTGAGGTCAGCCAAAAGCGAAGATTCATTTCCCATTTTGCCCTCATCTCTTGTCTTTAGCCTTTTATATCCTCTTTTTCATTCCAAAAAATGCAATAAACATATACCGAAACACCATATGTTGGTGATATATGTTCACTGAATATGAACAATATAAAATACATGTTCAACATTTTGGGCTAGCCAAAAGTGAATTTTTTTTGTTGTCTTTTCTAATTTTTTTAATTTTAATTTTGGGAAAAAATTTATTACTTCTTTTAGTTTCTCTACATAAGAGGAATCTACGAAGTAGAAAAATATGGACCAATTTGAAAATTTTAATTTAATACAAAATAAATAAAATAAACAAGGTAAATCAACTTATTTTAATTATTTTGGGTTTTTTTTATCTAAAGTTTGAAAAACATGGTCCATGGTGTTTAATTTTTTTATTCTACTTGTTGAGACTAACCTAAAAATTAAAATGGGTGGTTCTACGATACGTGGTGGTTGTTAATTATTCTACTCAAAGTTTAAAAAGGTTCACTAATGACGGAAAAAAAACCAAGAAAAATTGGATCCATAAATTTGTAATAAGTGAATGGGTGGTTCTAAGATACGTGGTGGTTGTTAATTATTATTCAACTACTTATTTGGTTTTTTGGTTTCAGGCTACACATAAACATGTATAAACACATGCATAAATCTTTGGCATTTAAGTGAAATTAAGCTTAGTTTGGCATGAATGAACATTTATTTCTTTGTGTTTTAAGGAAAAAAAATAAAAACTTGTTTGTATTCTCAACTTGTATAAATATAAATAAGTCTCCAAAAATAACCCAACATAACTCTTTTAAACCCACCTTAAATGCTCTCCGTAAGTATGTTAACTTTTATGAGCCAACGAAAAAACGAAAAGAATATTTGGCATCTCAAATTAATTTTTGCCACAAAGACAAAAAAAACTACTAGACAAGTTTTTTAACTCTATAACTTCTTCTTTTTTGGATATTTTTAGTTAGGGAACTTTTACTATCTTTGGTTCAATTTTATACTTGTCCATCGAATGATTAAAAAAAGTGGTAAAGAACTAGACAAGAATAAATGAAAATAAAAAGTTTCAAAATTTTAATTTTTAGGATCCCATATAGAGCAGACCTGACTAGTCAAATGTTGAGGTGGTTAGTCTTATTTTTTTGAGTTATTTATTTAGTCAAATAGACAAAAGTATAAGAAAATTTGCGAAGGGGTAAAAAAGTAAAAGCCCAACTTCTGTTAGGAGAAGTTACCCGACAACTCTGACAAGGGAGGTAAGTGCAATTTTAGAAACGTGAGGGGAGGTTTGTGTTGTTGTCAGAAACCTCAGGGGAGGTAAGTGAAATTTACCGTAAAAACAATTTAGAATGTCAAACATACCATCCTTCAGTTTCTACCTAGCAAACTTTTTACACATGATTTTGCGTCTCATTTTTTAACCCTTTTCTTTCCACACACACTCTCTCTCTCTCTCTCTCTATATATATATATATATACACACACACACACACACATTGTTACACTGTTAACAGCTTAATAGGAATGGGAGGTGCTCTAAAAGGAAAACAAAATACTGCTAGGCCTGCAAAATGCGCTCTCTCTCTCTCTCTCTTCCCCTGAAACCCGAATTTCAAATAACGTGACATGAGCTATATGCATGGCTTCTTCCCTCTCTCTCCCCAAAACTGTAACTGTCCCTTCAAGAATTCAACGTTTGCTTACAAACCCATTAGCACCATTCGCGTTCACCCAACACCTCTCTTCTTCACCTCTGCCTCTAAACCCCCACCGCTACTCCTCCAACAATATCAACCTGCTTGACAGCTTCAATCTCGAGTCATTCTACACATCTCTTTTATCTATTTCAACCAGCAATAGACAGTTAAATCAAATCCATGCTCAGCTATTCCTCTCTGAACTACAAGCTAACGGCTTTATAATAACAAATCATTAACGTTTGTGGTGATCTTGGGGAGATTCGTTATGCACGTCAGGTGTTTGACGATTTTCCTGACCCGTATGTGCATCTGTGGAACGCCATCATTTGGGTTTACTTCAGGCACAACTTGTTCAGTGAAGCTATTGAGATGTATTGGAGAATGCAGGTTTGTGGGGTGAGACCAGATTGCTTCACTCTCCCTCCCGTGCTCAAAGCTTGCAGTGGGTTCGTTGCAATAGAAGCAGGTCGGGTGGTACACGGGCAGGTATTCAGACATGGGTTTGGATCCGACATGTTTTTGCAAAATGGGCTCGTGGACTTGTACGCAAAATGTGGTCAAGTTGCGCAGGCAAGAGTTATTTTTGATGGGGTATATGATAAGACAATAGTTTCTTGGACATCAATCATTTCTGGGTATGCTCAGAATGGGCAGCCTGTAGAAGCGTTGACAATCTTTTCTGAAATGAGGAAGCTGGATGTAAAATCGGACTGGATTGCTCTTGTGAGCATCCTGAGGGCTTATACCGACATAGAGGATTTGGAACAACGGAAATCGATTCATGGTTGTGTTATTAAAATGGGTCTTGAATTCGAGCTGGATTTGTGCATTGGTCTTACGGCCATGTATGCAAAATGTGGGCATGTAATGGTTGCAAGGTCGTTATTTGATCAAATGAAGGTACCCAATGTCATTCTGTGGAATGCCATGATTTCGGGTATGCAAAGAACGATTGCCCTGAAGAGGCTATGGTGATTCTGTGGAATGCCATGATTTCGGGGTATGCAAAGAACGGTTGCCCTGAAGAGGCTATGGAGCTTTTCCGGAGGATGATGTCTAAAAACATTAGACCAAATCTGATCACAGTCATATCTACAATTTTAGCTTGCGCACAAGTGGGGTCACTTGAACAAGCGAGGTGGATGGACAACTATGTCAACAATACCTCATATAGGGATGATGTTTATGTTAGTGCGGCCCTCATCGACATGTATGCAAAATGTGGAAGTGTAGAGTTGGCTCGAAAAGTATTCAACCAAACTAGGGATAGAGATGTGGTTGTTTGGAGTGCTATGATTGTAGGATACGGATTGCATGGTTGTGGCGAAGAGGCTATTGATCTTTTCCACAAATTGAAGCAAGCTCAAGTCCATCCCAATGATGTCACCTTCATTGGGCTGCTAACTGCATGTAACCATTCGGGTCTTGTACAAGAAGGATGGAAATTTTTCCACAAAATGAAAGAATATAGAATTAAGCCACGTCACCAGCATTATGCTTGTGTGGTTGATCTTCTTGGCCATGCAGGCTACTTGGATTGGGCACATGATTTTATCATGAAAATGCCAATCGAACCAGGTGTCACTATATGGGGAGCCCTTTTGAGCGCGTGTAAAATTTATCGCCACGTAATTTTGGGAGAATATGCTGCGGAAAAGCTTTTCTCATTAGACCCGTTAAACACTGGACATTATGTGCAGCTTTCAAATCTTTATGCTTCAGCCCGTATGTGGAATGGTGTTGCAAAGGTGAGGGTTTTGATGAGGGAGAGAGGATTGAGTAAGGATACGGGTTATAGTATGATTGAGGTTAATGGAAAGCTTCAAGCCTTTCGTATGGGGGACAAATCACATCCAAGAGCAAAGGAGATTAAGGAGGAGCTCGGGACGTTAGAGAGGAGGATAAATGAGGCTGGATTCGTACCAGATACGGAATCTGTGTTGCATGATAATGAAGACAAGGAGGAGAGTTTTTGTAATCATAGTGAAAGATTAGCAATTGCATATGGCCTAATCAGTACCGCTCCTGGTATTACACTTAGGATAACGAAGAATCTCAGGGCACGTGTGAATTGTCATTCGGCAACAAAGGTGATAACGAAGCTCGTCGGTAGGGAGATAGTAGTAAGGGATGCAAACCGTTTTCACCATTTCAAGGATGGAATTTGTTCTTGTGGAGATTATTGGTAAGAAGAGTATGTTGGAATTCTGGGGAGCTTATAATTTTGCACCCACTAAATAAATCTGAGAGAAGAATACAGATATGGTATTATTTTGGTTGTGGCATCATCGCTGTGCATCAAATTTGAAGCAGCAGACACTGACTAATGATGTTGTAATCTTTCGGCACTTTTAGTGTAAAGAAATAATCACCCAGTAAGATTATTTCTCAGGAGAAAAGATCATTCCTTTCAAATTCTTATTTGATGTGTAGTACTATCCATGTACATGTGTTTTTGAAAGAACAAGGTAAAGAGAAACATTTAAAGTTTCATCTTCCCAGTTAACCTCCAATTTATTCTATCCATAGTTCTAATCTGTTGGCAGTGGCTGTACAAACTGTCTAAACTGAAATTTGAAACGCCTGATAGTTTTCAATACGTTATCTTCGAGAAGTGATTAGGCTTCTGCATCTAGTTTGAACGGTGGTAATTAGACCTGAACTTTTTGATAAAATATCACCATCATGTTATTTAGCTCTGATTCTTACAGGGTGGAATCACCTGATATAAACCAGCTTTCGATTGTTAATCTCCCGCCTAAGCCAAGGATATATGTATTTGACGACTGACGTTGGAAAGTGGAGAAATATTACCTGAATTTCACATGTTACTACCCAGGTAGCGGACATTGAGGCACAAACTAGGTTGCTCTCTTGAGATGATATGCGCTGTCTATGAAAGATTTCTACTGTAATAGACAAAAGGAATGTAGGATTAGGGAACAACATGATTCAGGGATGCCATGATTTAGGGATGCTGTCAGTCCTAGTGATAACGGAAATATCGCGGTCTACTTTTCGTGCCAATCACAAGTGCACGGCCGGGATGATTTAATGGGGATAATTTTCAAAGGAGCAGCGCTACGAATATTGATGTAAGAACACATATGTAAACATAGATGTGTCCAAAACCGTCCGATGCACGTGGTCCCAAACGGTAGACGTGGAGTTCACACACATCGAATGCTTCCGGACACATGTGCATTTGGATTTGTTCTCTGTTGGTATGTCTCCGTTGCATTATTTTAATTAATTTCATATATTTTCATCGTTAAAAGTCAATAGTCTATGCAAGATGAATGTGTTCCTTCAATTGAAGATAGTTACAACTTAAGAAGGATTGTGTTGGGAGTATGGGTTATTCTGATGCGGAGGGATGGAAACAACTCACTCTTGGCTTTGTTTATTTTAGTCATACAATGTGGGAATTTGACTCTAGACACTGAGATTGAAGTTTTTGATCTCTACTGCAAATTTCTCCATTTGCTGCCTTTCCTGAAAACATATCCCACATACCATTACCGTTAATATGACATATATAATGTCAATTTGTGAGATGCTTCATATTCCCCAAATGAAGGAGAATGCAAGGTATTTGGGTTTACCATTTTTGGGGGAGATCAAATTCTGAGGCTTATCAATATCGAGAGGGCTATCTCTAAGATGCAAGGGTGGGAATGTAGATTGTTTTCGCTAGCTGGTCGCGAGGTTCTTATGCCATTCAAGCAATCCCTAGTTACGCTATGGCATGCTTCTCTTTATCTCAAAAGTTTTGTAATAAGTTGACTCAATATGTTAAAAGGTTCTGGTGGTCTGGGTCGCCGGAGGATGCAAAATCCATTTGATTAATGGCAAGGAGCTATGTAAATCAAAGTAGAATGGGGGCATGGGATTTCAAGGCTGTGTTCGGTTGCAATTTCTGGAAAATATTTCCGGAAAAAAAATTTTGAGTTAGTGTTTGGTTTGGTTTTTAGAAATGGTTGTTGGAGTAATGATTTGATAGAAAAATAAGAATAATGATTGGAAATAGGGTAATGATTGGAGAGAGATAGAGAGAGAAATAAGGGTAATGATTGGAAGAGAATAGGGGTAATGATTGGATGAAATAGTAATGATTGGAATGAGAGAAAAGTGAAAAATGGAATCTTTTACACTTTTTCCGGAAATGTTTTCCGAAAATTTCCGGAAATTGCAACCGAACACAACCTTCAAGATTTTCACAGTTTCAATCTATCTCAGTTGCTTGAGAGTTGAGAGCAACAGGATTGTAACTCATTTATCTTTTTTCCATGTCATTGTTAGCCGTTAGGTCTTCGCCTTTTTGTCTCTAAAGGTAATTTCACTAATTTGTTTTCTCTCTTCTTCTCTCGTCAACTGCACAGATTCTTCCATCTGAGTTGGTCCTTCATATGAAACTTCAACTGTTGGATGCAGGGAACAATTCA
Source organism: Rhododendron molle (assembly GCA_025413875.1). Classification (NCBI taxonomy): domain Eukaryota; kingdom Viridiplantae; phylum Streptophyta; class Magnoliopsida; order Ericales; family Ericaceae; genus Rhododendron; species Rhododendron molle. The sequence goes on from CM046400.1 coordinate 16,240,848, forward strand.
ATCACTAGCTGGTCTGACCTGAAGGTTAGCCATTTTGTGGCAAATCACCGTTAACTGATGTTGCCCGTGTCTGTACGGAGTATTTCTTATTATTTGTCCTGGCTTTGTTCTACTAGGCGCTGCCTTCGTTGGTTAACCTGAAAAACCTAAATTTGCAAGGCAATCCCGTTGCTGAAAAGGACAGGTTAGCAAAAAGGGTACATCTGTTAGGACTACTTCTTTCTTGGAATGATGCAGCCATTGTGTCTGATATTAGAGCTCTTGCTGGGGAATTGAAGCCGAGTCTGGTTTGGTTTTCCAGAGGGGGAAGTAAGGCAGCACATTGGTTGGCTTCTCAGAGGGCTGCTTCAATTTGCATTTCATGAGTTACAGTTCCTCCCCCTAACCTTGTAAAGATTTTGGGTTTACATAGGGGGGTTGTTCCCAACTGTCTTTGTCGATCAAAAGAAAGAAAGAAAGAGATATATAGTGGCTTCCATCACTACTAGCATACAAGTAACACACAACTCATTTACACAATCAACCAACATCTTCAGGCAGATATGGCAAAATTAACTAAAATAATTGGACAATCGGTGGCTAAAATCATCCTTTAAAAATAAACGTAATTTCCCCCATTTCCAAGGACCAGAGGAAATAAGCTATGGCTACTTTTGTTAACTCAACAGCTACGTGAGTCCAACTGTTTTCTAATAGAGCTAGTGTTTCATTTCCTATTGTGTAGTTTTATTGGTTTGTACTCTTATGTAACTATTATTTACTTTATATAAAATTTCTCGTGCTTCCTCCAAAAAAAAAAAAAAGGACCAGAGGAAAAAGTGTTTTGTTGTAGATAAAATTCTTAGGGGTGAATTATAAACTTTAAATTAAGAATGTGTACGAATTGAAAATATTTCATAGTTGAGGGGGTGAAGTGCCCCTTTGGCAGCTGGACAGATCCGCCCGTGGAACAACCGTCATCGACAGTGAACAAAACCCCCCACAGAGCATCTAGGGTTTTGTTGATTGATACTCCTAGGAGAAACCCAGAAAGCAATGACAGTGCTGAGCTCTAAGCAGGTCTTGGAGGACAACCATACCCGTGACCTCAGCGCCATCACAGCCCTTACGCTCACCCACAAAGCTCTAACCGACGTGAGCCGCCTCAATCAAATCCCTGGTCTCATTTGTTTGATTTCACGACTTCGAATTTGATTCATTTGACTCTTGGTAGGTCTCGTGCTTGAGCGAGTTCAAGAACTTGGAGAGGCTCGACCTCAGCGCCAACAATCTAACTTCACTAGAGGTAAGTCGGTCTTGTGTCTGTTTGTGCTCCGAGGGTGAAGCATTTCGTTTGTGGCTTTGATTTGGTTTTGGTTTGTTTTGATGGGTAATGTAGGGTTTGAGGTCATGTGTCAATTTGAAATGGTTATCAGTTGTACAGAACAAGCTTCAGAGCTTGAAAGGATTTGAAGGCCTTACCAAGCTCACTGTGAGTAGAGTTCGTTTTCCCAGTTCTTTGAGCAGTTTCTTTTCTGGGTTAGATTGTTTTTGCAATTGAAACCAAGAAAGTGATAAGCTTATGAGCTTAAGTAGATAAAGCTGCATCTACACTTGTTTTAACCCAGAACCGATTTCGCTTTTCTGCTTGGTTTGTATGTTGAATACCATTTGAATTATTCTCAGTTTTCGGGAAAAAAATATAGTAATAATTGTACCTCGAAGACAACACACAATACATAGGTTAGTTTGTAATGCTGGTGCAAGGGAAGTCAAAAAGAAGTTTCCTTTCCCCTTGCCTGCTATTTTGCCTCTCGTTCATGGCCCCACTTTCTCTCCTCATGAGGTGTTATCATGCAAATCGTCCTTGCAGCTCCTTATTGTTCAATTTAGACAATGTAGAATTAAGTCACTGTAAAGTTATGGACTCCCTTAATGATTAAGGCAAGATCATGGACGGTACAAAAGAAGCAAGTGAATATTCTTTTTGAGTATATCGATAATATTACGTTTGAGTCATACTTGCTTGGCAATTCTATAAGCTGAAATTTTGTTCTGTTTCAAGGTAAACAATATTGATTTCATGCTTATTCAGCCAATATATGAGCTAAAAGTTTTTTCCCCATTGACTTGTTTATCATATTTGAATTTGAATTTTTTTGCTTTCTGTTTTCAGTTATGATTGTTCGGTTTGAAATTTATTGCGTACTTTCTTTCTGCATGTTTTATGTTGGATACTTAGTTCATACTTTACGATTTTCATGCTTCATTATCCAAGGAAACTTTCAGAAGATTCCTTTAGATGCATTTGCGATGTCAATTTGCACCACCTGGTTGAAAAGTAGTGGTCCTATTTGTTGGTTTAGGTCTAAAACTATTGGCATTCCCCTTTCCAGATTTCATGTATGGTATTCTTGTGAAGTAGGTGCTAAATGCTGGCAAAAATAAGCTTAAATCAATGGATGAGATCAGGTCTCTTATTAGCTTACGTGCACTGATTTTGAATGGTACGATCCAACTTGACCCATCCATTGCCTCGTTCTTTTAATTTTTGGTTTAAATTTAATTCTATATTCCCCTTGAAGAATCCCTCTTTGTGCAGATAATGAGATCGTTACACTTTGTCCGCTTGATCAAATGAAAGAATTGAACACTCTAGGTATGAGTTTCCTTCTTCTGGGGGAACATCTAGGTGTATGCTCCACGTATCATTCAGTTCATATGTGGATGATTATGTGATGTCTTAGACCCATGCTACTGATGATGTACTGAATTAACTTGCTCCCCCTTCCAAGTAAACCACCTATCTTCTTTGTTCCAACAATTGTAATGTTCCAGACTTCCAGTTCCTGAGAGTTTTTAGATTTTTGTCTTCAATCTACTCCAGACAGTTCTCCTGGTACTTATAATTAAGTGTGTATTGCTTAACTGCTTTCTATGGTTCTATGGTCTTTATCTTTTCCATGTCCTATATTATTGAACTGATTCTAGTTTTGTATCAAAGCAGTGCATGTAAGCTTCTCTAAACTGAATAACTGATTGTGAGATAAATTAGGTCACTTTAGAAGCTTCAGTCTTATATACACACTGACCATCTCCTGCGTACATCAAACTAAATTGTGGTTATAGTTTACGTTGCAATCCAGTGAGCAATAATACCCCATATACATAATAGGGCACATTGACATGTTAAATGGAGCCTCTAATATATTTAGGTTGACCTGTCTATGCATGGTTCAAAAGCGATTGGATGTTCCGTCATGTTTTCTTAACATCCAGATGTGGACACATCTGTTAAACCTTACCTCGGTGGTTTATGTTTCTGGTACAACTTTAGAGGTGATGGGGAAATCATAAGCCTAACTAATTTTCTGTTACTAATACTGATTTGTTTCTGTTAGAATATAGTATTAGTAGTAGTCCCACATTGCTTAGTTTATTTATTTAATATGTGAGTCGTCTATATAAATAAGACTGTTATGTGCTAGGGTTATTAACACCCTACACACTTTTCCTTCCTAAACAACATGGTATCAGAGCGGGTTCATCATCCACCTTAGATATACAAAACCCTAGCCGCCACCCTCTACCGCCGTCATCATCTCACCACGAAACCCTAAATCTACTGCCAATAATCCCAAACCACCACAACTCTAAAATCACAACCCTAATCCCTTCCATTGAAATCTATCGTCATAATCACTGTTCACGCGCACTGTTCATCTGGGTCTCTGCGCAACACGTTTGTCATTCAGTTGTTGGTTTGTGGTATATTTGCTTTGTTTGGTTTACATTTTAGAAAGTTATTTTTGAGAGTTGGAGTGGTAATGAGTGGAAAGAGATGGAGAGAAAGATTTATTGAAAACTGTGCCGAGAGTTAAAAGTTACTCTCAAAGTGTTAAACCAAACGGAGTGATTGATCTAATGAGGGTTGGATATTCTAGTTGGTTGGTTGCCTCTCATTGCATGGTGACATATTTGCAATGAAATCTGATTTTGATTCTGCTTCTGTTGTCTTTGATGGGTTTGGTTCTTCATTTAGCCATGGTCATGGTCCCAGCAGTGATTCTGGGTATCGTGGTCGGATTTTTGGCCATGCATTTGGTGAGCGTGGTAATATATCTTGTTTTGTCGTCTATTTCGTTGAAGTTGGTATTTGAAATTGGTTTGTTGGTCGTTCGTCGTTCGTTGGTCATTGAAATCGTTCGTTGGTCGTTGAATTTGCTCGTTGTACATTGGTTGTTGAATTCGTTCGTTGATTTGTTGGCCGTTGAAATGGTTCGTTGGTCGTTGGTCATTGAATTCGTTCGTTGATTCGTAGAATTCGTTCGTTGGTCGTTGAAATCGTTGAAGTTGGTTGGTCGTTAAAGTCGTTTCGTTCGTTGAAGTCGTTGAAATCGTTTCGTTCGTTGAAGTCGTTGAAATCGTTTCGTTCGTTGAAATCGTTTCGTTCATTGAAATCGTTGAAATCATTGAAGTCGTTTCGTTCGTTGAAGTCGTCTCGTTGGTTGAAGTCGTTCGTTGATCGTTGCTATTGAAATTTAGTTCATTATTTTAACAAGTTGGTTGTTTTTCATTATTGCTGTTAGTAGTTGAGGTAATTATTTTGTTGGTTGTTATGTAACAAGCTGGAGAGTCTCCAGCTTGAGGGGGAGTGTTAGAATATAGTATTAGTAGTAGTCCCATATTGCTTAGTTTATTTATTTAATATGTGAGTCGTCTATATAAATAAGACTGTTATGTGCTAGGGTTATTAACACCCTACACACTTTTCCTTCCTAAACAACAGTTTCCAGTTGTGAATTTGGTAAAGTAACGAAACTTGCAGAGGCTGCAACCTCTTCCTTTTTCAAGTTCTGTTATTTGTCCTCACTGTTGTCGGATAAACTTCTGAGGTCTTTTATGAGTAGATCTGTAAATTGTTATTTAATAGTGACTTTGTTTTCTTTCTGGAGTGTAAACTGCAATACGGGTACCTCCATTCCATGTTTGCTTTTGAGTTTGAGTTCTTCTTGGGTTTGGTATACTCTGCAGTTCTTTCGAGAAATCCAATCTCCAAAATTGGTGGCTCTCTGAACAAGGTGAAATCAATCACGAAGGTAAGCTGTTAAAATGCCAAGCTTCAAACCTTTTTACCCTTGGTAGTGTTGCTATTCTTACTTGTTCATGATTCCAGCTCTCTCTATCTAATTGCCAACTTCAAAGCATCGACTCACTCAAGTCATGCACTGAGTTGAAAGAGCTCCGACTTGCTCACAATGATATCAAGGTAAATTTACAATATTAAGCATACGTTCTGCATAGATACTTCTATAAAACCATTTACTTGAATACAATCTCCAGGCTCAGTTACTTGAGAGCTACAGGATTGTCACTCATTTATCTTTTTTCCATGTCATTGTTAGCTGTTTGGTCTTCACCTTTTTGTCTCTAAAGGTAATTTTGCTAATTTGTTTTTTCTCTTCTTCTCTTGTCAACGGCGCAGACTCTTCCATCTGAGTTGGTTGTTAATATGAAACTTCAACTGTTGGACGTAGGGAACAATTCAATCACTAGCTGGTCTGACCTGAAGGTTATTAGTCATTTTGTGGCAAATCACCGTTAACTGACGTTGCCTGTGTCTGTACAAAGTATTTCTTATTATTTGTCCTAGCTTTGTTCTACTAGGTGCTGCCTTCGTTGGTTAACCTGAAAAACCTAAATTTGCAAGGCAATCCTGCTGCTGAAAAGGACAAGTTAGCAAAAAAGGTATCTGTTACTTCTTTCTTTTGTACTTCTTTCTTGATGTACATTTTTTAGCTTACGTTATTTTCCCAAGTGACCATTTTGGTTCTTATTGTGAAGCAGATCAGAAAGCTAGCGCCAAATTTGCAGATATTAAACGCCAAACCAATCGATAAAAGCACAAAGAACGAGAAGGGTGACAGAGATGAGACAGTTAATGATTATTCATTTACTGCTGCTAAACAGCAAGGGGCTCAAAAAGAAGGGAAAATAGAGCAAAGCACGACAAAACAGAACCCCAAACATAAGAGGATGAGTCAGACCAACGACTATCAACATGATGCTGCCACGGATGTTGTCATTGAGAGAGGATTGAGGCATAAAGATCGGAAAACCATGGGACTTCTGGAGGAAAATGATACCATCACTGAACAGAAATTGAATAAAAAGTTGAAGAAGGTCCAAGAAAATGAAGTCTATGTCAATGACAATAAAGATGTTGAATTTACAAATCCTTTCGTCGAGAAAAAATTGAAGCGCAAAAAGGATAAAGCAAGTCGAATCCTCGAGGCGGAAGCCGCAAATGAGAATGAGGATGGTATTGAAATGGAGAAGGAACTAAAAAGAAAATCAAAGAGAGCGAAACGAACTGAAGCTAATGTCATTGATGATGGACAAACTCCATTTACAGATCTTTTTGCTATTACTGGTGAAAATTCTGAAAACAGTGCCGGAGGGTTGGATGAAAAAGTTGTTCGGGATGTTAGTGCCACTGTTGGCTTAGTTACATTCCCCGTGAAGAACAAGAAAATCAAGAACAGGGCCAACAGCTCTCCCCTCCAGTTGGCCCCAGTCGCTGAAGTTGGATTGGGTGGTCAATCTATGTGGGGTGATGAGTAGTTTGAAAAGGCGAGTCCTTCGGCTGTGTTTCTGGGTACTTGTTTTCTCAGCTAAACATCCTTGAGACTTTATTCTCCGTCTTTTCCATCGCTTTGTTTTCCCTGTTCAGGCTTCTGTCAAGTAAAACACTTCCGTTTGTTATTATGCAAGTGTTCTGCTGATAGTAGAGGCATATGTGATGACCGGGCGAGGTCTAAGTTTATGCCATGACATTTTTTGTTATTCGGTGGTCAGCTCAATAGACCGACTAATTCTGGAGACAAATTAAAGAACCCATTACTTTTTCTCTCCCTCGGAACAAAAAGCTGCGTAAAAGGGCCAACGGAGATTAGATTCTGGAAAATCTGATTTGATGTTGTTTGGCCACATACTCTCGTATCAACAAACAATAGCCACCCTCAAATTCTCATATTGGCCGCAGTTTTAGTTGGCAGGTTTTGTGGTGACACAGGAAATTATGTGACCAATGTTATAAATCTAACACATGTTATATGTAGGCCGGTAAATCGGTTAAAGAACTAGGAATTGAGACTACCAACCTTCTTTCAGCATCTTCGGGAAAAAGGGGGAAAAAAAAAAAACCCTTCTTTCGTCCGATAGCCGACTACTGACTGTAGAAAAGCTTTTCCATGGAGAAAAAGGGGTATGTGGCTTTTCTAAAGCATCTTCTTCCTCAAATTATGGCAACTAAAGGTCATCCCTAAAGTGTGTAGAGTCCTAATCATTGTCGCTGAACATGGTGGGAGGCTAATCAATTCATCAATCCCACTCTTAATAAAAAGGAAAATTGCTGTACCAAGGATAACTGGCTCCCACGGCCACGAGTTTTACTACTAGTATTAACTTTTTTTTTTTTTTTAACTAGTATTAACTTGTCTATTCTCTTTAATCATCGTTGAGGAAAGACTATTTATTTTTAGGATCCAAGGTCTTGGCCGCCCCTTTAAAAATCTCTTCATTACTTAAATTGAAATCAACGTATTCGAAATTACAAGGGCAAACCAATTAAAAGGAACTGTTTTTTCTCCGCAATTAACAGCAACATATTGCGATCTCTCAACCCTATCTCTCTCTTCCTCTCTCTCAACCCTAGCCACCACAACACCTTGATCTTCTCCCTTCCCCTCCCCCCTGGGTTCCAGTTCCATACCAGTGTGCGGCGGCGAGAGAGGGGGAGGCCATGGTACTGCCGACTCTCTTTCTTTGTTCTTTGTTTTTTTCCTTCTATCTCTCTAGATCTACGATTTGTCGTCTGATCTATAAGAGTTTTGTCTCTCGTTCAACGAGAATTATTAGTTTCGTCTTGGGACGAATTTCGTCTACAGATTGGGTTCTCTCAATCGAGGTTTCTTCACAACGATATCTGTGCTTCAGCGTTCTATCCCTACACGATGTCCTTGGCGAGACAATCCGTGGTGGCTTGGCAAATTTGTAGTTCTTGGGAGTTCATTGGTGCGTTCATACTTGGGTGAAGTGCATCTGATCGTCTGGGTATTTAGTGTATTTTGTCATTAACTTTGCACTTTTTATTGTTTGAGACTCCTAATTAGATGTTAGATAGTTTAAAAGTGTCGCTATTGTGTCAGGCCATGTCTGGATTAGGATGAAAGACATCGATTGCCTTGTGAAATATATCTGTTTTGTATTTGTTAGACGATTAGTTTGGTTTTGTCCAAATTCTTTGTAATGATCTCTTTTTGTAAATGCTGCTGGACATTTATCAATATAATCTTCACGCTTTTGACAAAAAAATAAAATAAAAAAATCAACGTATTCTGGATTCCCAACAAATTAACTCACAAATTAAATGCTCTTTATGACTCTAAAGCGCTGAAAATAAATTATCCTTTATGCCTTTGATTAGATAGTAGCCACGACATTCACTTTTCTATGTTCACATGTATAACTATGTAATGAAACACACACAAATGCATATTCCATTCACATGCATACGGAGATTGACAGCTTCAGATTATTACAATAAACGAATGTGAAGTGAAGGATTAATCTATGACTAGATTTTATTATAAAATCATATCAAGTGTCTTATAGAGACATATGGTATAGACTGTACAGTTCAATCGTAGCCAAGCGTCCAACCAATACATATATATGACTTGCATGGGTGAAGAACCTAACAAATATTAGGGGGCAAACGGTTCGGTTTGTCCAGTTTAGGCATTTTTCTAAATCAAATTAGATGTTTCGGTTTGGACATTTTACAAACCAAACATAATATTAATGGTTCGTTTGGTTCAGTTTAACCGATTTATTTCGATTTTGTTACTCATGCTACATTTTTATAGCAAAAAAAATAGACACATTAGACATCCACCATTTCACTTTTCATATCGAGAAGGTCCAAGACTGATTGATTACAAAAGAGTATTGCAATGAAAGAAATCAAAGTACGAAGGAGAAGAAAGCTCAGCCTCTGTACCTCTTTAGTTTTTTTCTTGTTTTATCTTTATTCAAAATTGTTTTGTGTTTATCAGTATTTGTGTCTAATTTTTGTGAATTATTGATTCGTCTCGATGAAAGAAATAAGAAAAATAATTTTTTTTACTTTTATCCCGATATTTTCTAAAATATCCAAGAAAATTCTCAAAAAATCCTTTTTTTTGGATATTTCCAAAAAAAATTGATTAAAACATCTTGCTCTTCCATCCTTTGAGGCGGGATTGGAATTTATCAACAATGAATTTCAAATAGTTATCTTTATTTTGAAACAAAAAAGCATTGAGACTATCCTCCGAAAAGTCCTGGCCCTTTATTGAAACCGATTGAGCCGCGTCCACAAGCCAGCCCCTACCCAGATCAAGCTCCTAATAGGGTCACAAGGTTTTATTTTTCAATTCATCTCGTCGACACGAAACAATAAACCATAAATGTTTGATGCAAAACTAACAAACACAATTTTTGTTAATAAGGACAAAACAAAAAAACCAACACAAAAACCTAAGAAGAACAACACCTCAAAAGCCCGAGGGGCGTTTTGGCGGCTCAAAAAAAAAAAAAAAAAACCTCTCAAAAGATTGGCCTCAAGATCTAGCGGGGAGTGAGAGAGGTGCGAGGTCTAGAGTGGAGCTGTGGAGGCTAGGCGCTACACATAAAAAAAAAACCCCCCCTTAGAGAATACTCATAAAGAGGAAGTAGGAACCTATCACTAGTTTTTGGTTCGTTTTTTCAATTTGTAAAATATTATTGGTTCGGTTTAACCGGTTTATTCCGTTTTTTCAATTTGTAACTCATGCTACATGTTTATAGCAAGAAAAAGAGCCACCTTAGACTTCCACCATTTTCATTTTCATTTTAAACTATTGAAGGTAGCATTGAACTTGACGAAGGTCCAAGACTGATAAGGAGAGTATAGCAATGGAAAAAATCGAAGTACAAAGTAGGAGAAAGCTCAAATGGTTGGCTTCGAGATAAGGGGGAGGGAGAGAGGTGCAATTGGCTTTGTGATCTAGGGGGGAGAGAGAGACAAAGGTGCGAGGTCTAAAGTGGAGCCATGGAGGCGCCGCACATCAAAAATAAGCAAACCCTTAGAGGATACTCATAAATAGGAAGTGGGAGCCCTATCATTAATTTTGAACTAATTAATGTATATATACAAATCCGGTCCCGGCCAGTTTATTTCGGATGGGAGAATGAACCGAATTGATTTTATGTGATTTGGTTAAAACTCAAACAAGATCAAACCAAATCACTAGTTTCGATTTTCGGTTCAGTTTACCCTCTCTCTTTTCACCCGTACTAACATAATTAACGTCCTCTTGTTAAAAAAATTTGAATCAAAATACGAGAGTCAGAAATGAAATTCCTCCACTTCATTCAAATGAACGCTCTTTAATTATGGTCAATTTGAGAGACCAAAAGGGCTGGAAGACGGCGCAAGTGCTCAATGAGAGCACTCTCTATCTCTCTCTCTCTAACGTGTAGATGAGAGTGACATAAGTGACTAGGACGGAGGCAACACCTAGGCAAAAAAACACAATATTAGATACACTGGCTAGGTAGGCATGTTGTTTGGTAGCATCGAAGATTCAAAAAGAAAGACTATTTTAACCCCATACCCGTCCAAAACATGACCTATGTTTTTGTTGGATTGCATGTGCTCCGCGTTTGCTGATGTGATAGAGATTACTTGGTAAAGGGCTTAGCTTACGTGGCCCCCAATATCTCTCTCTCTCTCTCTCTCTCTCTCCACACCACACACAAATCTCTAAAGTATATTATTTGGCAAGGGAATAAAGCAAGACATACACACACACACACCTCTGTTTCTCTAGATAAAAAGTAATGAACCAAACAAAGACCAACCTTTTGTACTTTGGGCCGGTTTACATTATCTTCCTCTAAACTTAATGTTATGAGAGAGAAAGTGAAAGAGAGAGAATGGGAATATAAGCAATTAATACTTGATAAGTTTCCATATATATATATATATATATAGGAAGAGTGATGGAATCCACGTTCGAAATTAAAGTAGGGACCTATCTTACAAATCAGAGAGAGAATCCTTTTCAAGATTGACCTCACTAGCTAGCTAGTACTACTATTCTCTTTCTATATATACAAATGGAAATTAATAACATTACATTAATATTTTCGGAGTCCTAGCAGCTAGCTAGCTAGCTACCTCTCTAATTAAAAGGATAAGTAATTACACTGGGGATTAAATATTCGAGCAAGCCCTTGATTAATAATGAAAGCGTAGTAGCGATCACGTCCTCTATCTCTTCGCCAAAAAGAAGCTCTTCTTCAAAAAATGAGGAAGAGCTTGAGGAATGAGGTTGCCTTCAATTAGCCTTTATTTGAATCTTGAATTTCTTTGTGGCTTTTATTTTATAGAGGCTTTTCCTATTGAAGAAGAATCTCTCATCCCTCGTCTTCCTTTCAGAAATTCCATTGATAAATTCATGATCCAAGCCGAAATTATATATCCCTTTCGTCTCTTCTCTTGCAAAAAGGGGTCTCAAGTTTGCATATTTTTTTTGAAGGGCCGAAGGGCTTATAAGGACAAGCCGGCCCCATCCAAATTAAGGGTATATGTACATAGGGAGCAACTCCTCTCCAGTTCTCTGTATTAAACTGGACCCGTGCAGTGCGTTTAGACTGGTCTTCTTGAGACTACTTGGAAGGCCAGCAAATAAACAAACATCCAATACACCAAGCTTTGATATCCCATCTTTGCTACCTGCTTTACAATAATCAATTCATCACCCAAACACAAAGTGGGAGGGAGAGAGAGAGAGAGAGAGAGAGAGAGAGAGAGAGAGAGAGAGAGAGAGCATCATATTAGTAAATATTCATCAATTTATGTATAAATGTACAATTCTACAAATGCATTATTCTTCCGGCCACCTTTTTACATCACCCACCCAATTTAAGTCGTATTTCCGTATTAGCATTTTGTTTGTAAAAAAGGCAAAAAGAAAATCTATGGCTTTATTACCTGAGAACTAGCGGAGGAAGTGAGAGAAACCGAGCCGTACGACATCGTCGACGTCGAAGTGGCGGACAAGGCCGAGAGGCCCACATTGTAAACCATAGTTTCGTCGGGCTGAAAGAGCCCGTAGTTCCTTTCCGAGGTGGGCCCAGGCTTCAAATCCTCATTGAACAAAGCAAACAAATAAACCTCCAATCTAGAACTAGGCCTCAAGGGAGTCCCTTCATTTACCAATTGCCTCCTCAAGATATTCCGGTTATAAACCGCCGCGTTTTGCACGGTGGCGCCGATTTCGTTCGGGTCTCCCTTAGAGGGCCACCCGGTTTCCGAAACCCGAACTTCCAGCCCACCAAAGCCCATTCTGGCCAGAGCAAAAATAACAGCATCCACTTGAGCATACAACATGTTGTCGTAGTGCAGTTTTGTGTAGGGGTCCACCATTCCAACATTAGGGTTGAATAAAACATAGTCCAAAGAAATGTTGTTAGGCTCATCTTTGTAAGCAAAATATGGGTACGCATTGATCCAAAAGGGTGATTTAGTAGACGCCAAGAATTGCAAAATCTGAGGCATGACCCCGGCGAGTTCCGGCCGGAAAGAACCGGCCGAAGGCGGATAGGACTCCGCCAGAACGGCCAGGGAGCTGGGCGTGGAGACGTGAATGTACGAGTCTAGCCCCAGTTGGACCAGGGCGGCGTGGATCGCGGTCATCGCGTGCACGACATTGGCCATCAGGGTGGTGTCGCCGCCGGTGTAGAGCTCGTTGCCGACGGCGATCCCGGTGATCCGGGTGGCCGGGAAGTAGGGCCTTATGTGGGTCCCGACCCATTGGAGAGCTTGTTGTGGGTCCATCAAATTGCTCAAGGCCTCGTTCTCCACCGTCACAATGAGGTCAACCCCGGAATTGGCAAATGCCGTTAGAATCTGAGGGTTGGTGTCGTAAATCCTTGCTTTCGTGATCCTATAAGCTTTTAAGAGCTCAAGAACTTGCTCCGGTGGTGGCAGATTGTTGGCAACTTGACCGTAGTTGATGCCGAGGGATTCAACTCCTCCTAGAAAAAGCACAATTAAACAGGTCAAAATTAGGAATAAAATTAAAAAACCTATATAATGTGAATTGAAAAATACAAGATATAAAGGAAGATGGGTTTAAGCTAGCTAGCTAGCTCAAAGATCAAGAAAAAGACTAAGGCCCCGTTCCAGAAACTTTCTTAAAAAATAAGCAGTTTATTTCACATTTTCAAACTCAAAAATAATGTAATAAAAAATAAATTTTTAATTTTTTTTTGTACCGTATTAAAGATCTTAATGAGATCTATCAAACAAAATCCATAGTGATAGGAAAATTATTTGCGTAAATATATGATTTTTGAGTTTAAAATTGTCTTCTTAAAAAATAAGTTCTTATTTTGAGTTGCGGAACGGAGCCTAAGGACACAAGCACGCATCACATATAACGAAGAAAGAGGAGTACCTGAGAAAAAGAGAGCAAATATAACAAGAGTATGGACGAAGGCAATTCTTCCAAAAAATGTTGCCATGAGAGAGAGAGAGAGAGAGAGAGAGAGAGAGAGAGAGAGAGAGAGAGAGAGAGATTGATTCCTAAATGAGAGGAAAGGGGGAAGGAAGAAAGATGGACAAGGAGGGTATATATAACACCATGATGGTCTATGTTGGGAATTCCTTTCTTTACTTGTTTGAATTTTGTTTTTTTGGGCATAGAGGTAATAGGTTGCCTTGCCTTATTGGCTCTTTCTTCATAAATTCTATTGGTTCCCTAACCTTATAATTAAAAGTTATTTTAGACAATTCCTGCTGTGGCTTTTCAAGGAAGCCATCTCTTCATCGATTGACCAATATGCCCTCAATACTTTCTTCACTTGAAAGGAAAGAGAGAGATATTCAAAAAGAAAGGAAAAGTAAGATTTTTAATTTCCAAATTGATTTTTTTTTTGAACTGTAATTTCCAAACTGATTATGAAGGCAAAAGGTGACAATCTAATCTTTTACAGTACTAGCCAAGTAAATATTTTCTGCTTTTGTTAAAACTTAAAAGTGAAAAGTATTTGATTGATGGAATGTAATCAACCCAACTGAACCTTCTCACCATTCATTAATGTCGAGCCTTCTCATCTATTGGTCTACTGATGTGGAATATGATTCTGTCCCCTCATCCCAAAAAGCCTTAATTTCTTTTGACTAATTCTATTAGATATCCTTAATTTCAACACCCCATGACACTGAAATAACTTGCTATTGATCACGAGGATGCCTTTCTTTTGACTAATTCGATTAGATATCCTTAATTTCAACACCCCATGACACTGAAATAACTTGCTATTGATCACGAATTCTCTGCTCGTATTTTTTTATTTGCGAAAGTCGGTATTGTTAAATTAGCTAGATTAACAGTTTGAAAGAAGAGTTAAACTCCTAACCTCTTTTTTCTTGACAATATTGGCACCTAAGACCACTCCTAATCTTGTTGGACCAAAGACACATCCTCAACTTGGAAAATTAATTAACTAATGAGATTTTTTTTAGTTAACTTCTGGTTTATAACAAAGACCTTATAATAAGACCAATTGCATGCGTAGCCCTCTGTAACAAAGCCAACAAGCAATCAGTTAATTAACTCTCTGACCATCAGACTAGCCATGAATTGCATCTCCTCAGGTTGGGATTTTCCGATCAATGGTTCATCGATCGATCGAGAGAGAGATTCTGCTGTTCATAATATTCTACTTTGGCCATGTGATTTCCAATACTACACTGTCAACAATTTTATTTTATTTTATTTGAAAGGCTAAAAAAATTTATTAATCTTTGAAAACAAATTACAAATATTTAAAGGACCATAAGCAGCATCAAGTTAGAGAAAAAGAAAATCTACACGGGAAAACATTTATATATTCTTGCTATATACTCAATTTTAAACATTTTTAATTGTTATATATTAATGTTATTTAATGTGGATTTGTTGGACTAGACAAATTAGAAGTAAAAAAACAAATCGTTATCGGTCTGCATCGTAGTAGCGATACGAATTTGTAACTAAACTAAGACGAGATTTGGAAATTAAATGTAAAAACAAAAAAGCAGGGGACAGAATAAACTCATTTGAAAGATATAATAAATAATTAAAGAGAAGCTTAATTGGATAATTTTTTTGGATCAAAAGAATCTTTCACTGTTCGAAAGGGAAAAAGGAGAGTACACACCACCAAAAGCAACATCAATTATCAAGATATAATTGTTTATGCTGCCTGCTGATGCTGAATTGGATATAAAAATAACGTGATAATGATATGATAATTATTGTTATCATTTCGTAGCGGCCACCTTCTTAACTTATTAAACTAAATGAGTTTATTAATTCGGAGCATAATTGGAAGTGCACAAGTGTAGACATGCAGTGGTGTCCAGACCCTTGCACAACTCTAAATATTTGCGTATGTTTTTTCGAACTGCAAAAAAAATAAAAATGATTTTATTAGTTTTTGAAAGTAAATAAAAAGATTAAAGAGATCCAGAGCATAAGGTATCACGACGGAGCATGAGGAGAACACAAAGGAGGCATCCCAACACTAAGACGATATGATCAAATGTTGCTAGGACCCAAAAGAAAAAAATACCAACCCGAGGATGGCAAGTAGCAAACCAAAACCCAAAAAAACCCTAGCCCCCCCACCCACACCCCAACAAAACACTACCACACTACCACTCCAAAACCCAACCATGATGAAAACCCAACCATCTCCAAAATCCGACTTGATTTAGAAAGAATTGGCCCCTGTAATTGTCGCTTGGGTGAAAAAAAAATTCTCAAAATTTGTGAGGAAAACCCTCCAAATATATAAAGGAAGAGTAGAGGGGGGATTTTAGGTGTTTTAGAACAATAAAGTTTTCTCTTCTTTTTTTTGATGAGAGATAGTAGTACTAAAGTCGTGAGAATACTTTTTGACAAGGAGACAGAAAAGGGCTGATGAGTGGGTTGCTAGCTGCTGCTACCTTTGCATATATAGGTGGGAAATTCAAAGATGATTACCTACGTATTCTGGAGACAAATTAGAACCGAAGAAGTATAGGTGGAAGAAAGAAAGAACTTGCTAGAAGAAGTGTTTAGTAAGGGGATAAGGGAAATCGTATTACGCGCAACGAAAATGAAAGATGGCAACTGTCCTTTTCTGGATGGAACCAACATCTCTCTCTCTCTCTCTCTCTCTCTCTCTCTCTCTCTCGGTCTGTTGATTACTTGACTTTTCTTACTTGATCGATGAATATGATCGATGCAAGAAAACGTAATATGGGTAGGCTTTGTTTTACTGCCGACATGAGTTGTTCGATCTTTTTTTGGCATTAAAGAACCTAATAATATTAATGTGACACAACATTGGGTGGTTAATTGTTAATACTATTTTAGATTTTACAAAATATACAACTTCTCAGAATCAGTTTTAAAGGCTTTTTTTGGACCAAAAGTAGCTAGAGACTGATTTTTTGTAAAACAAAAAGTAACATGTACAACTTCTTCTCACCACACACACACACACACACACACACACAAAAACAGCTTCTGAGGCACTATAATTAAGAATCACACATCGAAGCTATCGTACGTGCCCCATTCGAAATAGGTTGCATGCTTTGGTTGATATATACTTCCTTTGTGGAATTAATCGGCAAATTAATTATCTAATGCAACCTTAATTATCGCTCTTAATATCATTGAGTTGTTTCTGAATTTTTGATAGATTGCATTGTAGATAAGTGGATTTTAAGCCTGTTGATTTCCTCACATTTACATTCAGGTTATTACGTACCAAGCTCAAAACCTCAAGGTAGCCTAAGTTAGTCTAGCTCCTGTGATTGTCGATTAGGTTTTTTGTACTTAGAAATCTTCTTTTATTGAGTATTTTTTTTCATTTTTGTCATATCGAAGTATTAAAAGGTCCCGCTCCTTTAATTCCAGACCATTTTATAGAGAATGAAATGTCAATCTAATGGGCTCTTCCTGGATCCATCTCAATGATCAAAAACCTTCAATTTTTCAAAACTCATCGATAACATCTAATTAATTAAGCAAAGACTACTTTAATCGGATTTCAGTTGATATGCTTCCAGAACACATTCATATTGAAAAAAATTAAATATTGTAGCTTCATCAAACACTTTTCGATACTCATATTCCTTCACGACGAAGAGTTCCTAAAATTGTTTCTCCTTTCCTCTTATTGGTAATTCCCAACTTTTTTGAAGACTGCTGATTTTGTCACTCTCTTTTTTGTTAACGCCACTCCCATGCAAGTATATTTTTAGTGCAAAAATACGCTTGCAGGAGAGTGGCATTAACAAAAAGAAAAAGAAAAAAAGAAAGGAATGACAAAATCATTTCCATTTTTGAAATGTACGTATATAGATAACTTGTACCTTCATAAATATTCAACTTGTTAATTCGCTAGGAAGACATGCATAATTAAGATTCGTATGAAATTATAATTGTCAAAGCTAGCTAGCTAGGTCACATTTCTTGATAAGCAAGAGAGACAAGTTGGACCAGCAATTGCTTTAAAAGCTCTACTAATCTACTCCTCCTTAGTGGCACCACGAATGCCATGCATGTGATCTGACTAGTAAAAGAGATAAAAAGAAACTAAAGCTAGTATTGCATCAGCGAAAGGCCCCCTTTTATAAAAGTCTTTACAAATTTGCATCAGCCACATGGAAATAACACTTATATTCCTACATATACTGACGCAGCAGAACGAATTATCATTGATGATTAAATCAATATTATACCCGTAGGCTACATTCTCTCCTATATAAATGTTAGGACATCCACGAAAGTAGATAAGTAAACAAACCAATAAGTGATAAAAACAAGGGCACAAAGATGTACGTAGTTTCGTTCAAGTATAAAACAAGAATGTACTCTACAGGCGAAGAGCGAGAGATGATTCATTATGATCAAGGAGAGAATACAAAGAGCCTGTAACTCTCAACGAAGCACCAAACGATATTCAGTGACAAATCTCTGGTGGAACACGAAAGGAAGAATAAATCCTTGGTGAAACCCAAAGGGACGAAACAAAACCCTCGCATCAAGCCCCAATTCAAATGAGATGACTATACAAAATAATATCGCGATCAAATCGTGATATTGAGATTATGATTTGATTATAATTAGGATGATTTTATTCCATAGCTAATCAGTATGATTTTCTTTCCATAGTTAGACTATCTCCTCTTGTATAAATAGATGCCTTATTGTATGGTTTCAATAATTGAATTCAATAAAACTTCTCTTCATATTTAACATGATATCAGAGCTATAAGATCTAGGCACTGTGGAAATTCGCTCCTGGCTGGCGGCCTAAGCCTCACTGCCGTCCGTCGAACACTTAGTTACTTTGCCAATCTCCTCCTCACTTTTCGGTTGCTTTCACTCACTAGAACGTGTCTTCATCACTAGTGCGTCTCTTCACAACCAGCGCTCGTGGCTTTTCGATTCATGGCTTCTTCGTTTCTTTTCTTTCAAACTCAAGTGGGTAAGACCTACTTGAGTTTAGCTTGGCATGGCGGCTCTTGGTTTCTTTTTGCTTGGATGTTCCTAGTTTTTCTTGATTTTTTCAAACTCAAGTTGGTAGACCTATTTGAGTTTGAGAGGGGATGTTAGAATAAATGCATATACAAAATAATATCACAATCAAATCGTGATCTTGAGATTGATTTGATTGTAATTAGGGTGATTTTATTCCATAGTTAATTAGTATGATTTTCTTTCCATAGTTAGGCTCTCTCCTCTTGTATAAATAGAGGACTCATTATATGGTTTCAATAATCGAATTTAATATTTCTTCTCTCATATTTAACACCCCAATTCAAATGAGACAAACCCTAAGAATTCCCAAGAATATTCTTATTTATAGGAAAGCACTAAAAATAAACCTAAACCAACTTAGAGTAGAATTCTAATCACATAAACCTAAACCGACTTAGAATAAGGAATTCTAGTTACTTTCCAACAATAAGCTCAAACCGCAACTCAACTAGGAAACAATAGATTCTTTACCAAAAAAAAAAAAAAAACTAGGAAACAATAGATCCTTGATAACCAAAGAAAACGATAAAAGAATCTAGGAAGGGATATCCATATATAACAGGATTAAAATCTTTCGGATAAAAAAAAAAACAGGAATAAAATCTTTCTAAACGAGGCTCTAAGCAATTTGGGATATTGATAAGATGTTGGGTATTGGTTATGATGGTAATGAAGGGTAAGTCATTAGCAAAATTGCCAAGTCAGAGGAAATTGATGAAGAGCGATACAAAGCCATGTTGGCCTAGGAGGAAAGGATCATTATTATTATTTTTTCTTTTTCGGGCTCGAGGATGGGGTATGTTAGGGGTGCTTCTTGTTGGTCTCTTGCCAACTGTTTACACCATAATTTGGCCCAATGTAATCGACTAGGCCATATGGTAACACGATTGTCCAATATGATCGATTGGGTCATAAAGCGACACGTGGCAACAGTAAATGGACTGATCTTTAATAAAACATTATGCAATGGTTATTGACAGATGTGTTGACGGTTAAAGAAATAATGTCTAAAATGCAAGACACGTGTCCATCAAGGAAGTTACAAGCAAATCATGGACCAAGCAGTTGACAAAGGCAGTTGAAAAGGACGACTACAAGCGAAGATTCAGGAAGAGTAACCGCCTGATTCAAATTTCTGGAGGGAATGCCGCCAAGTTTGAATCCCTAATCGAAGTGAAGCCTATAAATACAAGATGTAAAGACGAATTTCGGCCCCCACTCAATCGCCCAAAGGCTTCTACTTTTTATCTGTACTTTACTTTTACTGTACTAGGAGTAGCTTGTAACTTGAACCGTCTACTCGACTATTTGTTGTAGTCGACTGACTTCTACTTTGAGAAGTAATAAAGTCTATTTTGTTACTTTTCTTCCATCTCCATTCACTTCACTAAGTTTGCTTCCAGAGAAGTCCTGAAACACGGCAGGGAACCAAACTCCGCCACCACAAACACCCATATTCCAGCACTCACCCAATTACCAGTCGATTCGTCGACTACGATCAAAATTTAGACAAACAGTTTTGGTGCTAGAAGGAGGGCTACTTACTAATTTGGAAGTAATGGCACCAACTACAAGAAAACAAGGCGACCGTCCAACAGAGTCTCAAAACGAAGGTATGGAGACTCAGAATGACAGCGGAACGCATCCTGAACAAAGGATGCCAGAGACTGGCCAAGGAAATGGCTCTAATCCACCGATCAACGTGCAAAGCCTCACTAGGCAGTTGGCACAAGTCTTGTCTAATTCAGAAGACGAGGCAGCACAAGAATTGATTACCCTATTGAGAAGGGTAGTTACTCCTCCGTCCACTGTGGACGTTGATGTAAACGGCGTGGTACATGAACAGATTACTTCTGTTGATACGATCAGACGAACCCCTCCACAGGTATATTCAAATCCTACGTTTGAAACAAATAGTGGTATGCCTAATCAACCCATTGTTGGGTCGACTGCTGTTAGGGTTACTGTTAGACCGACTAGTTTCTATCAAAATATACCTTCCACATATGAAATCGGGAATGGAAGTGGTTATGGCCAGTGTAATGGTCTCAATAATCTCAATCAGAATTCCCAGCAAGATTTTGTAGGGGCCAATATCATAATAAAATGGCCGATATGTGACTGTGCCACACCATGGCAACAGTAACCGTCAGAATATGGGAAATGTTACTCAAACAGTGCCAAATTATGGCAATGGTAACGGCCAGTATAATCAAACTTTGCCAAACAATGGCAATGGAAATGGGCAGTTACCAAATAATGGTAACAATAATGGTTTCTATGTACATACTTTGCCAAACAATGGCAATGGTAACATTCAAAATATACCAGCATACGTGCCACAAACTGTTCCAAATGTTGGTAGAAACTTAGATCCCGTGAACGTAAATAGGGCACAGGATTTTGTGAATATCAATAGGACTCAAATAATGGAAGTTATCCAAGACATGTATGGTCCAGGGCTACGAAGGGTTGAAAAGCCCATGTTTAGAAAACCCTATCTGTATTGGGTTGATAATATTCCTTTGCCAAAAAATTTTAAAATTCCTGAACTGTCACTCTTTAGTGGTACAGAAAATCAATCCACAATAGAGCACATAGGCAGATTTTGCCTTCAGTTAGGTGAATTTGGTCTAGACGATGTCATGAAATTGAAACTGTTCCCACATTTATTAACTAAAACAACGTTTACATGGTTTATTAGTTTGCCTGCTAATTCTATTCACACGTGGCAAGATATGGAAGAACAATTTCATGCCCAGTACTTTAGACATGAACCGGAGGTTTCAATTGCTGACTTGGCTAAATTAAAACAAAAGCCAACTGAGACAGCAGAACAGTTCTTGACCAGGTTTAAAAGGTTGAGAAATCAATGTCATTGTAATGTGCCTGAGACTGAAATAGTTAGAATAGCCCAAGATGGGCTTGAGTTTAACTTTAAGAAACAATTCAATGGATCTAATTTTAAAGATCTGTTTGAACTTTCTATGAGGGCTGCACAGTTTGAAGCCATTCTCCAAGAGGAGGAGCAGTTAAAAAACACATCTCTGGGTACATACTATCAAGATGTTGAAGGAGACATTGAAATTGATGTAGCTCAGGTTATTGGGAAAAATCCAATAATTTGTGACACGTTAATTAAAACAGAAAAATCAATGAACATGCCTTCTTCCCAACCAAACAGGCGTGGGGGGCAAGCAAATTATAGGCAGTACTCCTTTGACTTAGCACAAACTGATCAGATATTTGATGAATTACTGAAACAAAAGTTCATCACATTAAGTCCTGGACATATCATTCCTTCTGACAAAGAGAAAAAAGGAAAAGAATATTGTAAGTGGCATAATTCGTTTAGACATAACACTAACAATTGTGTTACATTTCGTAATTGCGTGCAGGATTTGATTCAGAAAGGGTTGCTGCAATATGCTAAGGGCGACAAAGATGCAATGGGTATTGATGCGAACCCATTTCCCAAGGTTGAAGTTAATATGGTGACAGCCGGCCTGGCTAAAAGGCTGGGATCGACTGTTGAGAAGAAGAAACAAAGAGAAGAAGGTCAAATGGAGACCGATGAAGAGTCCCATTACCCAAGGTTCCCCAATGATTATCTGTGTCTCAAGTGTGGACGAGAAGTCCAACATGGGGAAGCAATCATAGCGGAGAAGGAGCATAGAAGCGCCTTCTCAAAATCTGGACTCAGATTCAACACTATGGGTGGCAATGATCTCCAGATCTATGTTGGTGCCAAATTGATCTATGAAGGCATCGATCCAGGACTCTTTAATCGAATAGAGTCAGAGCATTGTTATGGACCGGATGACGGACCTTTCCTGTTTAGAGGTAACCCAGTTGTGCCTGCAAGGCCTGGAATACCTTCCCGCCGTGATCTTGAAGCGGCTGGATACCAATTTCCCAGTCGAGGGAGATACCCAAACCACAGAGGCGCTGGCCCTAGGAGAGGCATCGGACCAAGAGGTGGAGGTCCCTACGGATATGGGGGGCACCAACCCAGAATGGTCATACCTCCTAATCATGATCATGAAGAGTGGAGTGAACTCAGCCATCCCAAGTTTCCAGCGAATGGGTGGTATACCAAGGTGTCGACTTCACAAAAGAGAAGGCTTCAAAGGAAATTTGCAGCCAGAGCTTACAGTGATCCATGGGTGCATGTTTTGGAACCCAGAGAAAGAACAGAGCCTCCTAAGGCTTCAAATATGGTGTGGACACGAGGTCAAGGAGAGACTAGCGTTCAGAAGCAGTCAATTCCCAAGCATGGGGGGCAAGACAGCAATAATGAAGCTTCTTCCAAGTCAATTGCTCAGCCAAAAGGGAAAAAAGAATTGAAGCAGAGTTTGAAGAAAAAGATGGAGGAATTCCAAAAGTTGATGGAGGCAGACGTTGATGACCTCATGGATGATGTTTCAGACCAAGATATAATTAAAGATGCTTCCCCATCCCCACAAAATTCTGCAACATTTGGAGAGAGTTCTGCCGCAATCCAATTCGGGTCAGTACCTACTAATCTCCAATGTAACATGATTGTAGTCTTGCCTAAACATTTTAAGGCAAAACCGGATCAACCTATGGAATTGGTAGGAGATGTAGAAGATACAACACAGTCGAATGTGAAAATAGTAGAAAAAGAAGAGTGTTCTAATTCACAGTTAATTGAACTAGATGTGGATAAGAAAGGAAACAAAGTGGTTGTCCTTAGATCTCCTGATGATGCCTCAATAAGGCATCTCAAACCGTTGTACGTAAAAATTAATATGAACGGTCAGCCTGTTTCAAAAGTGCTAGTCGACAACGGGGCAGTAGTTAATATTTTGCCCTCACGAATGATGAAACTGTTAAACAAAACAAATGAAGACCTAATACCAACTGAGGTTACTGTTGGTAACTTTGCTGGAGGGTGTTCTCCTGCTAAAGGAGTTATATCTCTTCAATTACAAGTTGGAACAAGAAAAATGAATGCAACATTTTTTGTAATCGATTCATCATCCAATTACAATGCCTTGTTAGGCAGAGACTGGATACATATAAATGGCTGTGTACCATCTTCTTTGCACCAGGCTTTGATCTTTTTGAAGCAAGGAGAGTCAGCAGGAATGGAGGTCTTTTGGGCAGACCAGCAGCCATTCAAAGCAGAAACCAACAATGTGGAAGCAGACCTTTATAAGGAGCATCTTTGGCCTTTGAAGATAGAAGATGCAGAAGTTAAGTCTGCTGGAGTTGATGCTACTGAGAGTCAATTCCTCGCCTACATTAAGGAAGGATTCCAGGAGTTAAGTAAGGATTGCATCAGGCCTAACATTATTACAAGGCCTGCCGAGAAGAAACCACAAGTTTTTGATGTTTAGAAACATGTTAAATTTGGGGAATGAGGAGTTGGTTACTGTTAAAGCCACTTTTAAAAGACTATTTTCTTCTCTTGTTAATAGGAAATTGCAGGCAGACGAGCCTATTTCTTGTAATTGGGCTGAATGTGTTTTTGATGATAGTCCACTAACTATGAAAGAGTTAGGATTAGCAGATCTAAAGCCTGCACCTGCTAAGTTAGACGATGACAAAGCCCATGTTAAAAATCCTACGGAAGAGGTAAACCTAGGGACTGTAGAAGACCCTAGAATTACTTATGTCAATGCTACTTTGCCTGATGAAATAAAGGAAAAGTTTAAGTATTTGTTGCTTGAATTTAAAGATTGCTTTACTTGGAATTATGACAAAATGCCTGGATTAGATAGAGCATTGGTAGAGCATAAAATTCCTATTAAAGGAAATTATGTACCTTTTAAACAGGCACCTAGGAGAATGAAAGATGACGTTCTTCCTCAAGTCAAGAAGGAAATGGAACGTTTATTTGAAGCTAAATTTATCCGACCAGTAAAATATGTTGAATGGGTTTCGAATGTTGTTCCAGTTCTGAAAAAGAATGGAAAAGTCAGGGTTTGTGTGGACTTTAGAGATCTCAACACAGCATCACCCAAAGATGAGTACTCGATGCCTGTTGCTGACTTACTAGTCGATGCATCGGTAGGTTATCAAATGCTGTCCTTCATGGACGGCAATGCAGGTTATAACCAAATATACATAGCAAAAGAGGATAACCATAAAACAACATTTAGGTGTCCTGGGTATATAGGAACATTTGAATGGGTAGTTATGGCTTTCGGTTTGAAAAATGCAGGAGCAACCTATCAAAGGGTCATGAATTTAATTTTTCATGATTTTCTCCATAAGTTTTTAGAAGTTTATATTGATGATGTTGTGGTTAAATCTAACTCAGTCGATGAGCATTTACATCATCTTAGGCAAACCTTAGAACGGAGAGACATTATGGTTTGAAAATGAATCCCTTAAAATGTGCATTTGGTGTTACAGCAGGTAACTTCCTAGGATTTTTGGTGCACCAAAAAGGGATTGAAATTGATAAAACTAAGACTGATGCTATTTTTAAAGCACAGCCTCCAACTAATAAAGAAGAACTTCAACAGTTCTTAGAAAAAATTAACTTTTTGAGAAGATTCATTGCCAACCTATCTGGAAAAACAATGGCATTCTCCCCGTTATTAAAATTAAAGTCAGAAAAAGATTTCAAATGGGAACAAGTACATCAAGAAGCTTTTGATAAATTGAAACAAGCGTTGGTAACGCCTCCTGTTTTGGTACTTCCAATAAATGGAAGACCATTGAAGTTATATATTTCAGCAACGCACAAATCGATTGCAAGTTTATTGGCACAAGATAATGATCAGGGCCGTGAACAGTCGATTTATTATTTGAGTAGAAGATTGAATGAATGTGAGACCAGATATTCGTCTGTTGAAAAGATTTGTCTGGCTCTATATTTTTCTGCGATTAAGTTAAGGCATTATTTGTTACCAGCAAAGGTACAAATCATTGCTCAAACAGCTGTAATCAAGTACATTCTGTCCAGGCCCATTTTGAGGGGCAGGCAAGGAAAATGGATATTAGCTCTAGTCGAATATGATTTTGAATATGTGCCTCAAAAGGCAGTCAAAGGGCAAGCCTTGGCTGACTTCCTAGCCGAGCATCCAAATTTACCTCTAGAGGAAGATACTTTTGAGATACATGTAATCGAGTTGAAACCATGTGAATTGTCCTTTGATGGTTCAAAAACAGATATTGGGGTTGGAGCTGGTATAGTTCTAATATCACCAAAAGGGGAGATGTTTCAATTCTCTTTCCAATTGGATGAAAGTAGAATATTGGCCAATAATCAAGCAGAATATGAAGCCTTAATTATAGGTTTGGAAATAGCAAAAGAATTAAATATACGTTGCCTAAAAGTTTCTGGTGATTCACAATTGATTATTCGGCAGATTACAGGGCAATACAAGTGCAACCATCCTTTGTTAAGCTTACAATTGGACAAAGTCAAATGCCTTGTGCGAAGTTTTGACGAAATCTCTTTTCATCATATATTGAGGATTGAAAATGGTGAAGCCAATCAAATGGCTCAAACAGCCTCAGGAGTTAAAATTCTTGAAGGATTTAATGAAAAAGTAATTAGAGTTCAAAGACGATTTCTGCCTTTTTCAATGGAAAAGGAAGACAGTCGAGTAGACGCATTGGTCATTGATATATCTGAAGATTGGATGAGTCCAATAAAAAATTATTTAGACAATCCCAACATAAAAACAGAAAGGACAATTAGATGTAGATCAGTTAATTACGTCCTGTTGGGAGATGATTTGTACAGGAAGACATCTGATGGTCTACTGTTGTTGTGTGTGGGCAAAGCTCAGTCGATGAGAGTTATGGGTGAAGTTCATGAAGGAACTTGTGGTTCTCATCAGGCTGGTGATAAGATGAGATGGTTGATTAAAAGACATGGGTACTATTGGCCAACCATCAGGGCTGATTGTATTCGATATGCTAAGGGATGTCAAGAATGTCAAAAACATGGACCTATTCAAAGGATTCATTCACATCAGTTGCAATCGATTATCAAGCCTTGGCCGTTCAGGGGTTGGGCTATCGACATGATTGGTGAGATTCACCCAGCATCTTCATTGCAACATCAGTTCGTCGTAGTGGCAACTGATTATTTTACCAAATGGACTGAGGCAATACCTTTGAAAGGTGTTTCACAAAAACAAGTAATCGATTTCATTGAAGAATACATTTTGTGTAGATTTGGAATTCCTGAAACTATTATTGTGGATCAAGCTTCTGTGTTCAACGGTAGAGAAGTTATTCAGTATACACAGAAATATGGAATACAGGTTGTAAATTCTACTCCGTACTATGCTCAAGCTAATGGGCAAGTTGAATCAACTAATAAGATAATTAAAAATACTTTGTCTAAAATGATTGATGACAATCCAAGAGAGTGGCATGATCTTTTGTCCAGGGTATTGTGGACATACAGAACATCACAAAGAACTAGTACCAAAGTTACTCCTTTTGAACTCGTTTATGGTCATGCAGCAGTTTTGCCAGTCGAGATTAATGTGCAATCGTTACGAGTGGCACGTCATTATGATTCGAGCCTACAATATGAAGAAGCTATGTATTTGGATATTGATAGCATAGAGGAAAGCAGATTGAATGCTTTAAATCATATGCAAGCTCAGAAGAAGAGGTTAGAGCGAACTTACAACAAAAAAGTTAGAGAAAAGTCATTCGCAGTCGGAGATTTGGTTTGGAAAACAATTCTTCCAATCGATGCAAAGAAAAAGAAAGGCATATTTGGAAAATGGTCACCAAATTGGGAAGGTCCATTTCGTGTTGTTCGGGTTCTGCGAGCAGGTGCATATCACTTGGAGTCCATCGAGGGGATCTCACATGAAAGATCCATAAATGGTAAATATTTGAAACACTATTTTCCTTCTATGTGGGAGAATATGAATTAAAAACGCTTATATTAATAAAAGCTACCCATGGATAGGGTAGCAATACAAAAGACAAAAACAAAAGATCCCAACTGGGATCTAACAGAAGAAGACAAAAACAAAAGATCCCAACTGGGATCTAACAGAAGAGAAAAGAAAAGAAAAGATCCCAAGAAGGATCTAAAAGAAAATGGAAAAGATCTCAAGGGAGATCTAAAATAAAATACTAATAAGCACCAGGAGAGCTCCAACGAGAAGGGGCCTATTTCTTAGGCCATTCCTTCCATTGACCGGAGGTGCCACACATGGAGGTCCTGATGCTGTCCAGATCGGCTGCAGCCGGACGGTAGTTGATGGTGTCCCAGTTGATCACCATCAGTTTAACAGCCGACTCCATTTTCTCCAAGCGAAGGGCCATCCCTTCCACTTTATCGTGGATGGCCTGGATCCTTCTTTTGCACTCGTTATGGTCCTCCATAAGGACCCACTTCAGTTCATCGGCTAGTTGCTTGATATGGTCAGGGGTGATTTGAGAAGAAAGTGGAGGAGGAAGGTTATGCTCGGGAAGTTTGCCCGCCATTACTAAATTTGAAGGGATAGTGAGACTGCACTATCTCAGAGTTCATATTTATAGACCAAAAGGAGGTTTAGAGATGTGCATTATGGACAGTTAATCCCGAGAAAATCTAGCAACGTGGCAAGTAATGGGACATGTATCCAGTTGCCATTTTGAAAACCGAAGAGACAACGCCTGAAGAAGTAATGATTCACTTCTGAAACGGCGTCTAGTGTTGTACTTAAACCGTCATTAATTACTGTGCATGCTCCCCAAAGTAAAGGGGAAACGTCAGTACATGATGTAATGGTGCGTGCTTAAGGTACAGGGTTAAGCATTGTGAGCCCATTCTTCTATTAAAAACCCAATAATAAGGGTATTGGGCCATAAGAGGTCCACTTAATTTTTGGCCAATCAGAATTTTATCAACTGCAGCAAAATAGAAATTGGGTATAATTTGAATGTTTTCATAAAGTTAACCTAGTCGATATATAAAGGTTATAATGTTGAAATACTGTCAGAAGTGCTACCAAAAAGAAGGCAAAGGTAATGGCTATTTCAAGCCAAAGAACCATTCATTCAAAATTAGTCTTTCATAAAGGCCAAATATGCACTGGCACAATACTTAGAATTATGTACCGTTAACACAGTCGACCACTTTAAAAGAAAGTCATAGTCGACTATTGCAAAAGAAATCAGTTACAAGCAAAAGAAACTTTAAAGTTCCATAGTCACAGTTAATCATCACAAAAGAAAGTCAATCACGAATAAAGAAAGACTTGAAAGTCTCCCATTTGGCCACAAGTTCATCTCGTTTCAGGCTGTTCCTCTGCAAATCTACTTGTGCAGCTGAGACATGAACTGAAACTCCTTTTCCCTCTTCTGCCAAACATTTGAAGTCAGTATCAAGTTGGCTGGCTGTTTGCAGAAGACCCTCTTTTTCAGTCTGTAATTGAGCCAGTCGACGTAGCAACTCTTGCTCCTCTTGATCAATGACCACAAGTCTTGACTTTAAAGTCGAAGCCTGCTCGTGCATGGTTGATAGCTTGACTGACCTGCTAGACAGATTATTAATTAGCTCCTGTTTCTGCCTAATCTCCCCTTGATAGTATCGGAAAATGGTTAAATCATCATTTAGTAAGGAGGCAAAGTTCTCAAGAGCAACTTGTTCCCTGAGGGGGAACACATGCCTTTGAATCAAGAACTCAACACAGGTGGAGAATGTTATGGATTTTGTAGTCACTAGCTCTTCATAGGAAAATTTTAGGAAATCAAAAAAGCTTTGGATTTCCTTTTGCGTATTATCATCATATTGAAGAAAAGAGAAAGAACTGTTAGATTCTGACACTTCGGTGAGAGATCGAAATGCCTGTGAGGTCCAGCTTTGTTTACTGACCTAGGTGATGCCTCAACAGCAGGAGTTGTTGTAACAGCCAAAGGTATAGGAGCAGGTATGATTGGCACTGGAATAATTGGGGCAGCTTGATTGCCAGTAGGACTAGAGGCAACATCCTCCTCCTGGTTGGAAGCAGCAGGAGTTTCCTTCATATGAACAGGACCCTTTGTGGGCTCAACTTGTAAATTCTTTTCAGCCAATTGGAGCTGAGTTGTGTCATGTGGGCCTTCCAAAACAGGCACATTTACCAGTGGAGTAATATCTAAGTTTTCCTTGACTACTTCCTGTTGCTTCATTTCAGCAGCTTGAGGTTGCTTAGGGATTTGAGGATCAATACTCATCATGTCTGCGTTTGTTGGAATGCTTTGGTCTGGTTCAGTATTGACGAAATCAAGCTTTTGGCATGCTGGATCAACATTGAGCTCAAAGACGAGCTCATTCGGTACTGTACTTGTACCCTCATTGACCTGCATGAAAGGATCATCATCTTGCAATAAAGGGTTTTCCTGACACGAAGGATTGCCCTGCAACTTCAGTATCTCTTCAGTCAGGTTCAGGGGATCAGAAACAGCAGTATCACCAAAGTCAAATTGGTCAATTGCAAGTTCGGTATCTACTATTTCCCCTACTGAATGAGACGACTTGGAGGATTTTCTTTCATTATCTTCATCTTCAAAGGCATCCACAATCTTGGTGCCTTTCCCTTTCTGCAATTAAGAAAAGAGGGAAAATAAGAATGAAGATAATCGATTACAAGAAATAATGAGAAACAAGTATACCTTTGATTTGGTGGCTTGATTCCTCTTTGACTGCCTCTTTGAGGTAGGAACTTCATCAGGCACAACCTGTTTCTTAGGTCCTTCAGTTATACAAAGACTTTTAGAAGTCTTTTGGTCAGTTGATTTAGCTCTTAGAGTCCTCTTCTTTGGAGTCAACTGTGGGCTTTCGACCACTTTTGCTTTCCTTTTCTTGGAGCTCTCAATTGGCACCGAGGATATGGGAGAGACTACTTCAGCCTGAGGAACAATGGCTTTAAAAGTCTCTTCAGGCAATCGAGCAGCTTCCTCTGATTTGAAAAAAACATGTCAGTAATGTGATGATTAGGACAAAATCTATTTAATAGTAAAATTAACTTACCAGCTTTGTCTTGAAGAGATTTATACTCTGGATCAAGCCTGTAAAGTCAATCTTTGAGTGGTGCTCCAAAGTAAATGGCTTTCATGGTCGACCACCATTCATCGAAAGCAGCAGTAGTCCCGTCACTGACTTTAAAATCTGAAAGCTTGAAAGCTTTCACACGATGGTGAAAGTTATTAACCATCATTGAAATCAGTTGAGCATCCTTCGTCTTTATCGATAGCCTACTTGCAGACATCTCAGTGATATCTGGATGAACGAAAGGCATAGGCACACCCTGTACCAACCCAAATTGACGAGCAAATTGACAAGGAGAGTAGTTCTCGTAACTACAATTCCCATAAGGGGTACTATTCAGAGCGAAACCAACTGGGATGAGTCGGGGTAAAAGGATGCTTGCCCAAAATAACCGTTTGGCATGTACCATTCTCTCTGTCAGTTGAGGAGATGCCATCGGAATATCCCCAAAACTTGGCCTTAGCCTTTCAGAGGCATATTCAAACTTGTCAAAAGGATAGAAGTTGGGCCAATTGTCTTTCTTGTCCTCGTAGAAGAAGGTAAAATACCTCTGAAAGGAAGATTCTTCTCTGTGAACGCTCAAGCCTAGAAAATATTCAGCATAACTACGACACGTTTGCATTTGTGGATCTTCATCGGCCCTAAGGCGATTGTTCATTTTGGGCCTAAGTTGAGGAAAATATGCAAATAGTCAGGCCTGGAGAATCCAAAAAGGACCACCACAAGAGGTTGCAATTTTCTTTTCAACAAATGTAAACATCCCTTTATACAGGGATCCAAGCAAAAATGGCGCTAAGGCCAATCTTTTCGCCTGTGCCATACAGATGGCCAAGTTAACATATTCCTTAGTCACCTTAAGTCCAGGGACTGCCAAAAGGAATCTACAAATCCAAAAAAGGTAAAATGTTATTTTCTCATGAAAGGCAGGTGCAGACGCTTTTGCCTTAAAATAGGTCTGTAACCATTTAGAGTAACTCAACCCTGTAGATGGAACCGTAAATGGTGGATCATACGCATCAGGGGTAAGAAGAGCATTTACCTCACAGCCCAAGGAAGAGAGGCCAGTCAAGTGAGATATATCCAAAATAGTTGGAGACAACAGACCACAACGAAGGACTAGAGTATTTGATGATTTGGACCAAAAGCAGGCGGCAGCAGCCAAAAGCTCAGAGTTCATCTCCAAGGGGAACTGAGAAAGTTCAATGGTTTCACGAATCCCCATTTTCTTCCAATCCGCGAAAAGAAATTTCGTCATGCGTCTTACCCAGTCCACCCATCCCGATTCAACAGTATAGGGCCAGGAACGAAGACAAGCATTCTTACCCCAACCAGCCCACTCAAGGGATGAATATTGCAATAAAAGAGGATCACGCTCTATTACGGGATAAACCTCTGGGAAACCGTCTGGCATGGCCGACGAAAAGACCGGACCCAGCATACAAAGAGAACTATTATTCTCATTGTGAATTAAGACCTGTGGGTTCTGACTAACGTCACCTCGGTACGACTCTGGGAAGCGTGGAACATCATCTATGGACGATTCTGAAGGAGGGTTTTCAACGAGGGTGTTGGAAGCTTTCAATTTGTTCTTCGGAGCCATGAGAGATCGAACAGGTTTCGAGAAGTTTGTGATGGAAAATTTCGTGCCTTAAAATTCAAAGTGCTCCGCTTTATATAGGCGGTGATACTCAGGGATTATTTACCAAAGTTAATTCTTAACTCAGGTAAATAGGGGGGCATTGTTTACACCATAATTTGGCCCAATGCAATCGACTAGGCCATATGGTAACACGATTGTCCAATATGATCGATTGGGTCATAAAGCGACACGTGGCAACAGTAAATGGACTGATCTTTAATAAAACATTATGCAATGGTTATTGACAGATGTGTTGACGGTTAAAGAAATAATGTCTAAAATGCAAGACACGTGTCCATCAAGGAAGTTACAAGCAAATCATGGACCAAGCAGTTGACAAAGGCAGTTGAAAAGGACGACTACAAGCGAAGATTCAGGAAGAGTAACCGCCTGATTCAAATTTCTGGAGGGAATGCCGCCAAGTTTGAATCCCTAATCGAAGTGAAGCCTATAAATACAAGATGTAAAGACGAATTTCGGCCCCCACTCAATCGCCCAAAGGCTTCTACTTTTTATCTGTACTTTACTTTTACTGTACTAGGAGTAGCTTGTAACTTGAACCGTCTACTCGACTATTTGTTGTAGTCGACTGACTTCTACTTTGAGAAGTAATAAAGTCCATTTTGTTACTTTTCTTCCATCTCCATTCACTTCACTAAGTTTGCTTCCAGAGAAGTCCTGAAACACGGCAGGGAACCAAACTCCGCCACCACAAACACCCATATTCCAGCACTCACCCAATTACCAGTCGATTCGTCGACTACGATCAAAATTTAGACAAACACCAACCCTGTCTTTTGATTGGGGTTTGGGTGGTGGCATATGATAGAGAGAGTGTGTATATGTCATTTATTGAGTTGTTTGCTCCTTGCTGGGATGCCATATTGTCTCGAATTCTTTTAGTCTCTGTAAACTTTTTTAGAGATCGATTAGTAAAATTTCTTTTTCGCTGTTAAAAAAAAATGACAAAACCAATGGCACAAAATTAAAGTTCTAAAATACTACAACCACACCCTTTTAGACACACCCACGTACACACTTAAACTCTCAAGGGTGTGGGCTCCACACATACTTGTGAGTTTAGGTGTGTACTTGCACGTGGTTTTAGCATTGCTCATTGAAGTTTCCTAAACGAAGTTTTTTTTTTTTTTTTTTATCGGCAAAAAAGTTTATTAGTAAACTCAACAAATAATACATCTAGATAAAAGAAGCCAACACACTAGCCGCAATAGATACGGCTAAGCATGAGACCAAGAAAAAGAAACATCCAGCAAAAGCTGAATGACGCAAAAGCAGATACATTTAGAAATTTCCAAGGGAGTGATAGACTCCAAAGTCCGAACCATCATGAACTTAGAAGGAGGAAACCAAGCAAGAACCAACATAAACACCCCAAACCAAGTTATTTCTACAATACGATATCCATAAGTGAAAACACTTAAGATCAAATTTCCGTTTGACCAAAACAAAAGAAAAAGAAAAAAGAATTCAAACACTAGATCTTGTCCTACATCCTATGTATGTTGTAGCACTACATGATTTTTCCTTGCAATATCTCTTCCCCAAGTGAAAACTCTCGTTCCCGTTGCGGTGCTGTCATAGTTAGGGTCCTTTTTATCTTTGTTATCCGTTTTCAAAGATGAATAAATTCACTTTTTGCCGATCAAAAGAAAATAGTGAAACTGGAAAGAGAAAACGACTACTTCTTCATTCTCTTGATGAAGCACTAAAAAACACACCATGTCCCTCAAGAGCTAGCGGGTCAATTCCGATCCTTCTTTATCTTTTCCTTTTTTGGAAAATTCTACACTCTACACACTCACACTAACACTTTACACTAGGGGTGCACAAAAAATGCGCCAATCTGCCAACCCAACCTGCAACGGCCCAACCCGAAAATCACGGGTTGAAACCATGAGTGGCCGGTTGAGTTGGGCAGGTAAAACAAAAATTCCAAATGGGTCGGTTTGGGCACGGGTAAAATTTCTCTAGCTAAACCGCCTTTAATCCAATCCAACGTACCTGTATATTTAGAATAATAATAACAAATAAAAATATTATCCAATCAATGTTAACGTGCACTATGATTTTTGTATGGATTATTAGCTACTAGTATTAATTCTTTTTAATTCGTGCACTATGATCTTTGTAATTCGTTTTCAAACATTAAAACAAAATTTTTAAACGGGTCGGCTAGATTGCGGGTAAAATTTCTCTAAACTGCCTTTAATCCGACCCAACATATTGTTTTATGCTATTGGTTTTTGTATGAACTATTAATTATGTGGTCTATGTTGGCTAACGCCTGTTGGGAAAATGTGATACAATCGGCAAATTCCAGAGTACGAATTCCATTACGATACAAAGACAAATAACAGATTACATATTGCATGTACAAAATATCGAAAATACGAAAATAAGAACACCGAACCGAGCCCTGAATCAGTCTCCTTAAAACAGATTCACCGCCTCACCGTTGGGTGTTGGAGGTTGACCGGCGTCTGTCTCCCAGGCTAGAACGGTTAGACCACGGCTATTGGAACACCACCGGAAAGCCGCCTTGGTGAACTGAATGCTACGTTTGTCTCTCTCTCACACAAGAACGAACTCTGAGTATACTAGGAGTATTTTGTGAGCTGATGCCAAATCCAATACAGGACTACCCTATTTATACACCTCTGGAAGGATTTGTAACTTCTAGAAATGAATTAGGGCCTTCAATTCACAGCCATGAATAGGGTGATTCAATATAAGAAACTGCCAGAGTGAATTGGTGAATGATATCTGCCATAAACCACACTTTTTTGGGGCAATAACTTGCTGAAAACTGCTGGAATTTAGAGGATGTCGTCTAGGTACAATGAACCCGAGATCGGAACCCTTCAGTAGCCTCGATGAACCTCTGTGTGCCCCAATTTCCATTCACTAATCTGGAAATTTCCAACAATGCCTATTACTAATTCTATGCTATTGGTTTCATTATTTGCTCAAATAGTGAAGTTTGTTTTCAACCTGTTCTACCCGCCCAACCTGCAAGTTGAAACCGTCAAAAAAATCAACCAACTCGCTGGTTTTAAGATAGTGATGGGTTGGCGGCGTGTTATAAAACTTGCCAAGTACGGGTTTGTTGAAAAATTAATACACCCTAAACCTACCCAACCCGACTCATGCACACCCTTATTTTACAGACACACAAATTTATTTATGGGTCTCACACATTTTGAAGCTGTAGTGTGTGTGGATCCTTATGTGAGTATGAGTGTGTTTATATAAGTGTTTGTGGTTCTGGAGTTTCTCTTCTTTTTTTTGGGTAAAAATTTAGCTTTAGGGCATCATTTAATATATACTGAATATAAGTGCATGTTTTGCAGGAAAGAGTATGTATGCAATTTGGAATGACAAGAAATTTAAGCTTCGTTAATTGTCAATCAATGCCCATAGGATATATTCATTGGTGGGAATTTAAGCATGTTCTATTTTGCACTCAAAGGGGGAAAATGGGTTTTCCTTTGTTTAAGATAGACTTCACATAGAAGAAGAATTTTTTTTTTCTCAGCAAAAGAAATTTTATTAATCTCTGAAAAGAAACAAAGATTAAAAATAACAAGGGCATACAAGATCTACCCGAGTACCAAAAAGATGTTGGCAAGAAGCCAACAAAAGAAAAAAACCAACCCCGACACACCTATACTTGAAAGGAAAATGCCTCCAACACTCCAGCACCTTGTAGAAAGGAAACAAAGAAAAGAGAATACATCCATCAACAATCAAGCTAAACAGCCCCCTAAAAAAACAACCTATACTAGCCCCCACAAAAGAAATTGGAAACAAGCATAGGCAAGCAGCAGACAAAAACAACCTCAAAACACGCGCACCAAGCCACCAAGAGAACGGCAAAGCAAACCCAAATGGAGAAACAAAGCCACAACCAACCCTGGTTGAGCAAGAACCAGCATAAGAAAAAGAACGCAATAGAAGACAGGAATGAACACCCAAATAGAGAAACTAATTAATCGAATCAGAACTCCACAGAGAGGGAGGCACCATCCTTCAACTCCACTAAGAAGAAGATTTAAAGAAACATGCTTTTTCTTAAAAGCATTAAAGATAAAGGGTGGAAAGCAGCAGAGGTACATGAATGGAAAAAGGGTTACAGTTAGAATTGGAAATTTCTTGTGTTTGCTCAAAGATATATATCTTTCTTTCCAAGGATTCTTGGCTTTGGGTCGGTTTTCCTAATCACTAATTAGTAAATAACGAATGCGGAAGCGGCCGGGTGGTTTTGGTTACCTTTTCGAGTGCTTTAACCGAACTAAATTTTTGTGTGGAAAAATTATGAGCTCCGAACGTTAATATATAACCGCAACAATCTCCTAGCGATTGAGTGATAGTACGATGCGATTATCACCAACAATATATATCCACGACACAAAAGTTAAAACCACTCTACAAGGGTAGAGGCCGGGAGAAAAAAGTTTCGTTAAACTCAATACTAATTGATTATTGTGTCTCACTTGTGAATTTCCTGCAAGAAATTATATAGATCGAAGCATCTGCTTCAGGAGTCTACTAATTCTTAAGAGATTAGGGCTAATTGAGTACATCTTCCTTTTTTCTTCAAGAGATAAGATAAACTCTATAATAATTGGTCACCGGGTCATGCCACAAGTGGGCGACCCAATTCGGTCCCAGACCCACCTAAATTCCAACAGTTTTGATGAATTGTAACAATCACAACCGAATTTCAACTGTTACTGATGCTGGAAACCATCACATATTGCTCCATGAGGAATGGAAAATTTCCAACATGTTTCCACCTAAGTAGTTATCACAAGATAAGCGCGTTGAAGATATTTATGAAAAGTAACAATGATTATAGGTTTTTCATTTAATTCCCTTTCATATCTTACTTTTTGATTTTGGGTTTTGTGCTCTATGTGTTCTTTCTTGGAGGGCCTCGTCACATGAAGTGTTCTTCGGTGCTGAGGCTAAGTTTCCATTGTCGGCTAAACGGACTAAAATCCACAGCAACACGAATTTTAAGTTAGATTATTCTTCTCGCATACATCAATTAAAAATCTAAATAGCAGAAATAACTTGTCTAAGGCACATAAACTGTAGTTTAACTTTTTAAGGGAATTACCCACTGAATCTGCTTATCCTCATCCATTATACTGTGCAAAATTTGTGTTAATTAGGGGCATATTTTTTGTCATCAGCGAAATCATTATTGTTAGAATAGTTAGATTAATATTTTTAAAAAAGAGTTCTCTTGACATCGTTTCTCTCAGCATCTAAATACAAATACATCTGATACTGTATGACCAAAAGCTTCTTAGTAGTTAAGTCACATGTTAGTATGTACATGAGACCTTTATAAGGCCAAAATGAGCTATAAGGCATTGTCTTGGATATGGTATTGTGGAGGCAAAACCAAAAAAAAAAAAAAAAATTAAGAACACTTAAGGCTCTGTTTGATAAATTAAAGTTGCTAGTTTTTTGTTTATTTATAAAAAAATAAAACAAAAATTTGTTCGGTGATCATAATAGTTTTTGTTTATTTATTTTTTTGGGCTACCGAAAGTGTTTTCAAAACAAATAAAAGAGCAATTTTTGTGTTTCTAGAATTTCTGTAAACTAATGGAATTGATTATGTATTTTTTAAACAAAAACAGTAATACAAACATGTTTATGGTGCTTGTTTTAAAAAATATTGGAAACAAAAGCAAAAAACTAGAAATAAAAACTTTTCCAAACAGAGCCTAAATTTGTAGTATGTTTTTTTTTCCTAGTTTTCTGTTGTTTTTATTTATCTCTCTAATTCTATTCGAACACAAGTGACTGAGATATCTGTTTGGCCCTTTAGGAGTTTTAAACTATCAATAATTAGGAAGAAATCTCAAGGAACAGTATGGACTTGTTCATTTGGTAACTTTGGGTTACTAGTGGGTGGAGAGAGAAATAGGGTAATAATTTGAGGGATGGGTAATGAGTGGAGAGAAAAATGAAATTAATAATTAAAAAATAAGGTAATGATTGAAAAAAGATATAAGATAACAATTGAAAACTAAAATAAAACATCAAAACGAACCAGGCCTTTTGTCGCTCGGATACAAAACATACGAGATAGAATCTTCAGAGTTGAGACTACATTTTTCATGTTCATATGACACGAGAATTCAAGTAGGCAATATCCATCATTACTCAGTCAAGGTAAATCAATTAACATTGGTTTAATTTTACGGCCATTTGGCAAAACTTTTTTCGGATTTTTCAACACGATTTTTAATTTGTTGTTGTTATCTCTTAATTTTTACTTGATTTGAGTCTAATTTTTATCATATTAAAAATATAAAAAAGTAGATAGATGAAAAATATGACGTAAATATCTAACCCAAATTTAGTAAAAATTAAAAGAAGCAACAAAAGAACCGTGTCAAACAGTTCAAGCAAAGTTTGACCAAAATGACCCTTAGATAGTTTGACATATTTAACAAGGCCAAGAAAAAGTAGTGAAAATTTTCGAGTATTCGGTGTGGTTTACCATTTGATGGGGAATCTTCATCGTATCATGCATGTCATCATTGGTTGTTTTTTCAAGGGACAATTCTAAACTTAAAATAAGACCGAAAAAGCAAAAGAAGGGGAGGGAAAATGAAAAATTACCTCCATAGTGGGCTTTAATGTTAT
The DNA here is from genome assembly GCA_025413875.1 of Rhododendron molle. Classification (NCBI taxonomy): domain Eukaryota; kingdom Viridiplantae; phylum Streptophyta; class Magnoliopsida; order Ericales; family Ericaceae; genus Rhododendron; species Rhododendron molle. The sequence goes on from CM046400.1 coordinate 16,279,801, forward strand.
TTCTAGTACATGGGTCCAAAAGCATTGGGTTCTATAGCCCAACGCTAAAAGATAACCCCACAGATCTTCAAATTAGTGATTAAGGATGAGTGCGTGCGTGTGTGTGTTTTTTTTTCTTTCAATAACTACATGTTCAGATCAATTTGCTTGCACCTCGATTAATTATGGGGCGCGAAAGTTATCGACCAGAAAAATTCTCTAGTAACCCCAAAGTTTGGAAAGTTTGGCATCCGTCAAATTCGAACCTAAGACAAAAGATTCCGTAATGTAGGACGAGTTTTACTGGCCAAGAATTGTAAATAGGTTATAAGGGATTGAAATAGAAAATCAAACTCCAGGAGAACGGTTTCTACAAATTATCATTAATAATTTCACACCTTTCTCTCTTTTTCTTTTCAGTTTTAACTCATGTATGGTTTGGTAGTATGATTTTTTTAAGAACGACAAAAAAGAATTTTATTAATCAAACGGGAAGAAGCATCCCAACACATTGACACACAACTCCCACAGCAACACGACAGTCATATGCCACTCAAGCACCCAGAACGACTAGGTTGGCAAGAGGTCAACTGTGGCGGACGTGGCTCAGCGAAGGGACCCCGGCTGAGGCCACCTAACCGCTAAGCCCGACCCATATACATGTTATACGGGTGGGTCGACAGTATGGATCCCGGTGAGCTTGCCGAAGCGAACCCGCCGAAGGGAGGTGCGCCGTCCCTGGAAAACTGTTGCTCCGTACATGTCATGGAATCTGTCTCGGCGATGCACCACCGAACCGAGTAGCAGCTACAGTGAGGTCAAGAATGGCTGGACCGATTGGTTCGGCGGTGTTGCCTACCACCGAACCATATCTCCTCCCTGACTCATAGGGGAAGTCAGGAGGGGAGTCGGTTGAATAAGAAACGTGTCATTAATCCCACTATGGCAAGGGCGGACTGTTAGGGATCATGACGAGCCTAACTTCACGGGATTGGATTTGGATGCCATAGTGGGCGAACCAATCACCGTGCGCGTGAGGTAGCCGCGTGGTTTGGACTCCACCTTTCCCCGCCTATAAAGGAGTGGAGATGCTGAGAAATGAGGTACGCAATACTCACTCCCAACCCCTAAGAGCCCCTCACATACTCTCCTCTCCTGTTACTGACTTGATCGTCGGAGTGCCTATCCCGGACCACCACGATCCGGGCTTGGGCACTAACGAGTTCTTTCTCTGTGCAGGTTCCACCTGAGATAAGCCATCCTAACCATATCAACACCCAAGGTTCAACCGAAGAAAGTACAGCACCACAATTGGCGACTTTGCTGGGGAGACATTCGACTCAGATCCAGTGGTGATACTTTCTCCCCCTAAAGATGACTGGAGCGGACGGACGACTTCTTGGTTTGGCTCACTTTAACCCAAACTTTGCAGCTAACCACTCCTCCCCAACGACTCAGCAGGTGCGGATGGACTTGGGACTTGCGGGTTCACCTCTCAGAGGACCCGATGGCTCAGTCATGATGGGATCGACCGTGGCTGGAACAAGTAACCAGCCAGTGGGGACGGCGTCGTTCTATATCGACGGGGTCCACCGCACGGCGGCAAGCCTTGGGCCTCCCTCGCCTCCCCCAGAGCTCCCGGTGAGCATGGCGGAGGAATTGCTACGGCTGAGGACGCAAGTGCAGCAGCTTCAAGCGCAGCAAGGTATCCCTTCGGCGACTAGGTCCAGGGAGCGACGCCAAAGGAGGAACGTGGCTCGTCATACACAGACGGCCGACACCGCAAGGACTTCTGCCTTCACGAGGCTCGGCGGACACACACACCTGGAGTCAGAACCCTGGGGTCACAGTCAACATGAAACGTCCGGCGGCACTTACCGCCAAAGGCACGGCCCGAAGGCTAGTGGAACGGCGTCTAGTGCTCGAACAAGGTCGCAGGGGCGAACGCCGTCAGTGATAAGACCTCGGCACGGTGACCGAAGGAATAATACAGGGATGTCCCCTCCACGCTTCGCAGGTGGTGGGGAACACCGAGAATATCGTGCCGAGTCAAGGTCTGCTGGTCGGCGGAACGGAGATAGTGGTAGGGTGCCTGCACGTTCTCGGCGGCGTTCGCCGGGGCATTCACCGCGCCGTGCCCGACGTTGTTCGCCAGAGAATTCCGGACGTAACCCCTGAGGGCAATCGCCGAGGTATTCGGAACGACCATCCCGGGTGCGGGAGGACAGCCAGGGGCTGCTCCCCGGAGAAAGATGTGAGGTCAATGGTGATGGACGGACAGTCACCTTGGTGAACACCAGGACCGGCGAGAGAACTACTTACCAGGCGGTGCAGCCGCACAAGGCAGCGTCTGGGTCCAAGAAGCGGAGTTCCCCCGAGCCGAGCGTCAACGGCCGAAGGCTCCGTGTGCCGCTCTCGGATAAGCGCTCGAGGGATGCCGAACCAGATACACCCGTCGTACCATCGGCGGTGAATACGCCGAATCTGAGAGATACGGCAGCAGCCACGACCGAGAAGGGGGGGTCGCCCTTCTCTAAAGCCATAGCGGAAAAGGTCCCTCCTTCCAACTTCAAGGTCCTAAAGTTCAGCGTATATAATGCGAAATCGGGCGCCCCGACCCATGTGCAGCAATTCAGGTCCATGGCTGCGCTCTGCAGATTGAGCGAGGCAATGATGTGTCAAACGTTCTCCTTGAGTCTGCCTGATACCGCTATGTTGTGGTACACGCAGCTAAAACCTGGGTCGATCAACAGCTTCAACGAACTGGAGCGTTCGTTCACGGCCTGGTTTGTGGCTAGCAACAGACGGCCGAAGACGGTGGAAGCTTTGACGGATCTTCGGCGGAAGGTTGGGGAGTCCTTAAAGGATTACTCCGAACGTTTTTACAACGTGTACAACTTGGTTGAGAGTTATGACCAGAAGACAGCGGCTACGTCGTTTAAACGTGGCCTGGATAGAAATTTTGATCTGTCTAAGGAATTGATGCTTCGGCCGCCGAAGGACATGTCAGATCTCATGCAGACCGTTGCCCGCTAAATCGAATTGGAAGAGTACATTGGTGGTTCGGAGGCTTTGGAAGTCACCGAGAAGCCTAAGTCAGAGAAGAAAGAAGTTAGGTTGTCGCCGTTGCAAAGAAGGACGGAGCTGGTGCCGGTGGAAACAGAGGAAGCGGTAGGGGAGGGGACCGGCTGCCGAGCGACGGGCGGGACCACCTTGCCATCACCACCTATTTCAAAGAGCCTATTTTTCGTGTGCTCCGAGAGTGTGGATGCCTTCTTGGTTTCCAGTGGCCAACTGGGGCAGCGGAAAAATTGGGTACTGTTGACGGACGGGAGCCGAACCAGCGTGTGTACTGTTCGTTTCATAACGAGCAGGGACACTATACAACGGCGTGCCAGCCGTTTAAACTTTACTTGGAGGAGCTGGTCCGACAGGAGAGGATGGATCGGTGGATTGATCGAAGCAAATCACCCAACACAGGAATTCCGCCGAGGGCCCAGGCTCTAGATGGCGTGGTGCAGTGCATCCACAGACCAATAGATCCAAGCCGAGCCGACAGGCTCCATAAAGAGTTATGCCACCCTTCACACGAGGTGATGGTGATACAGCCATCGTTGAAACGCAAAATGGAGGCTCGCAGTACGTGGGAGATCACGTTCACCGAGCAAGACCTGGAAGGGCTGTCCCTGCCCCACAGCGATGCCTTGGTTCTCTCGATACCATTCTAGCGGAAGCTAGTCCACCAAGTGTTAGTTGATCAAGGAAGCTCGGCGGAGGTTCTCTATTACTCAGGGTTCAAAGCCCTTGGACTCTCGGAGGAACGGTTGTCCCCAGTGGACGCTCCTCTCGTTGGCTTTACAGGAATTCCAGTCTACCCACTCGGCAAGATAGTGCCCCCTGTCTATGTCGGCACGGTGAAGCTAGACGTGGAATTCATTGTGGTTAATTCGCCGAGCCTCTACAATGCCATCCTTGGCCGTAACTAGTTACACGGCAAGAAGACTGTCGCCTCAACCCTCCATCAGTGCGTCCGTTTTATCGGTGACTCGGGGCGGCAGGAAACCATCATGGGGGACTAGACAGCCTCCAAGAAGTGCTTTGTTAACTCCGTCCGCGGGAACGGCAAGGCGAAGTCCAATGGATTGAAGTCCCTGAGTTGCCGGAGGGGAACACGCCCGGTGAAGCTATAAAGGAAAAATTGCAAGGACCAGATGAAGTCGGCAGACCGGCCAGTGATAGGGCCGTGGAGGATCTGGTTCGGGTATCGATTAATGAGGATGGGACTCGATTCTTTCTGGTTGGCTCGGAGCTTGATGTTACTGAGCACAATAATTTGGTTCAGTTCCTCAAAGAGAACGTAGAGGTTTTTGCTTGGACCCCCTACGAGATGCCGGGCCAGAGCCCCGATGTGATCAAGCATTCGTTGAATGTTGATCCGAACAGAAAGCCGATCATGCAGAAGCCTCGCCGATCCTCGGCGACGCACGCAGACGCCGTTAACGAGGAGGTTGAGAGACTCATTGATGCCAGAGCAATCCGGGAGGTTCAATACCCCACCTGGTTGGCCAATCCGGTAGTAGTGAAGAAGAAAAACGGCAAGTGGTGTGTGTGCATTGACTTCACCGACCTGAATGATGCATGCCCAAAGGATTGCTTCCCTTGCCCGTGGATCAACCAGTTAGTCAATGCCACTGCCGGGTACGCGCGTTTGAGCTTTATGGATGCGTACCAGGGGTACCACCAGATTGCTATGGACGAGAAGGATCAGGAGTAGACTGCTTTCATCACTCCGAGTGGCACATACTGCTACCGGGTGATGCCCTTCGGCCTAAAGAATGCCGGGGCTACATTCCAACGTATGGTAGCCCTGCTGTTCAAAGGCTTGCTCGGTCGAGTGATGGAAGCCTATATCGACGATATGGTGGCTAAAAGCAAGGATGCCGCCGATCATATCCGCCACCTCGGTGAGATCTTTTACGTGTTGAAGAAATTCGGTTTGAAGCTCAATGCCGAGAAGTGTGCCTTCGGCGTTGGGTCTGGCAAGTTCCTCGGGCACCTGGTCACCCACCGAGGGATCGAAGCCGATCCGGCTCAAATTAAGGCAATCCAAGAAGTTAGGGCTCCTGCTACGGTAAAGGAGGTTCAGCGCCTTGCTGGCATGGCGGCTGCCCTTAACCGTTTCATCAGCAAGTCCTCCGATGTATGCCGTCCCTTTTTCCAATCCATAAAAGGCAACAGCCGAAGGAGCTTTCAGTGGACGGCGGAATGTGACCGAGCCCTTGTAGATCTGAAGGTCTGTCTATCTAACGCCCCCTTGCTCGTCGTGCCGACAGACGGTGAAGACCTCTACATCTATCTCGCCGTCTCCGAGCATTCGGTAAGTGCCATTTTGGTCCGGCAGCCAGGCTCTGAAGAAGGTACCGACCAGCAGCCGGTCTACTACATCAGCAAGACGTTCCTGCCCGCCGAGACCCGCTATTTGCCAATAGAGAAACTGGCGCTTGCGTTGGTCACGGCGAAGAGGAAGCGCTTGCCATACTTCCAAAGTTTTACTATCGTAGTTGTCACGGAGTATCCGTTGAAGACCGTCCTCCAAAAGGCGGACCTGTCCAACCGGCTGTGCAAGTGGTCCTTGGAACTGGCTAACTTCAACATACGTTATCAACCACGAACGGCGATCAAAGGACAGGTGTTGGTTGACTTTGTCACCGAGTTCTCCCCTGGGGCGGATCAGAGAGAGGGTGATGAAACAATTCCAGCCGTTCCAACTACCGATCCGAATTCGACGCCTCGGCTAAGCCACCCAGCGCATGACGAATTCATCACTAAGCGGCCCATCCCTGCCCATCGAGCTAAAATCTTCACAGGCCACGCCTGGCGGCTCCACGTTGATGGAGCATCAAATAACCGAGGGGCTGGCGCCGGGGTTGTCTTGGTGTCACCGGACGGAACAATGCATGAACATGCTCTTAGCCTTGGCTTTCCTGCTACCAACAACGAGGCAGAGTATGAGGCCCTCATAGCTGGTCTACGTTTGGCTCGGCATATGGGTGCCGAAGAGGTTCAAGTTTACAGCGATTCTCAACTCGTTGTCAATCAGCTCAACGATGACTACGAGGCCAAGGATGTGCGCATGAACAAGTATATGAGTCAGGTTGTTGCTTTGACTGACTCATTCAAGAATGTGTTTTTTGATCATATTGGGCGCGACCTCAACTCTCATGCCGATGCCTTGGCTGGCCTCGGAGCCGTTTGTGCCGAGCATGACGGAAGCCGAACAGTCGTACTCGGCGAAGTGCCAACACCGAGCTTTGAGTCAGCGCCCCTGGAGGTTATGGAAATTCACCGGGCCCCGACCTGGAAGGACCCTCTCATCGCCTATCTGAAGGATTCTACCCTTCCCGCCGATCGGAAGGAAGCCCATAAAATCCGCTGTCAATCCGCTTCCTACTTCCTTGATCCGTCCGGCAAACTGTACCGCCGGTCCTACACTGGTCCCGACCTCCGTGTTGTCCACGAACAGGAGGTACCAAGCATTCTTAAGGAATTACATGATGGCAGTGCTGGCTGGCACACCGGTGGCCGATCCTTAGCTGATCGTGCCCTTTCCCAAAGCTACTGGTGGAAGAAGATGGTACATACGGCTACAGAGTTTGCAAAGCAGTGCGAGTCGTGCCAAAAGCACTCTCCGCTCATCAATCAGCCCACCCTACCGTTGCAACCAGTATCTAGCCCTTGGCCCTTAGCCCAGTGGGGGGTGGACATTATTGGAAAATTGCCCAAAGCGACCAGCGGCTTCACGCACATCATCACTGCCACTGATTATTACACCAAATGGGTGGAAGCCAAAGCCCTCATTACAGTCACGGCTGCCGACGTGGAGAGTTTCCTTTGGAAACACATATTTACCAGGTTCGGTGTGCCGTATGCCATCGTGTCGGATAATGGGACCCAATTTGTGGCTGACGCTATAAAGGCCCTGTACACGAGGTGCGGAATTCAGATGAAGACGGCTTCCGTTTCTTATCCTCAAGGGAACGGGCAGGCCGAGGCTGCCAACAAAGCCATCTCTGCCGGACTGAACCGACGGCTCAAGAATAAGCGTGGCAAGTGGGCTGTCGAGCTGCCCGATGTGTTATGGGGCTATCGTACCACTCCACGCCGTGGCACTGGCCGTACCCCATATTCTATGGCGTTCGACGTGGAAGTCGTGCTCCCGGTAGCGGTCACTCGCCCAACGGCCCGCACTGCTACTTTTGACGTGCCAACGAACGATGCGATGTTAGCGGCCGAGGCCGATCGTGTTGATGACCTCCGTGATAACGCCCACATTAAATATGCAGCGTATCAGCAGCAGTTGGCTCGGAGCTATAACAAGAACGTACGGGCCATGCCTTTCAATATAGACGATTTAGTCCTTCGGCAGGTGGTCCAAAAGAAGGATCTGAAGAAGTTCATGCCGAAGTGGGAGGGGCCTTTCTGCGTAGTGAAGAAGGTGGGCTACGGTTCTTATGAACTGGCGAAAATGGACGGCACGGCTATACCGAACCACTAGAATGGCCAACTACTTCGCAAGTTCTATGCTTAATGTCATTTTCTGTGTTATGCCTCGGCTATTTATGTAAAGCCCTTGGCCAATAAGCTCGATTGAATAAGGATTCTTGGTTCATTCCAACTTTTTATTTTCTATGATTGTTTATCGCCCTTGGTGGGCTCGAATTATCTAAAGTCCTCAATAAGACCTACAGGGCGCCGAGGCAGATTTTTCCAATTCCCGTTTGGCAATACGAGACATGCATTATCCTGAAGGGGGCATGCCCAGCATACGCCCTTCCTTTGCTCCGGCAGAGTCATACTCGGCTGTATGTCACTGCCGAAGCAGGGGCTAGGTACGGCACGCTTGGGGCTGAACAAAACTAACATACCATGTGCATGAAGTGCAATACATGGGCCAACATGCATGAAGTGTGGAAAAATAAAACAGGTGTTGAACTGAAGTCGTCATTGATTACTTAAAAGTCTTACAAAAGGAAGGGCTCGGCAGTGGCAGACGTTTCCACGCCGTCCACAAACAACAAAAGACAAAAGAAAAGCAAATTTTCTACTAGTCGGCGGCGAAGGCATCATCGGTTTGCTTCGGCAGCGGGCTAGGGGTAGGAGTCGGCTGCTCGATCGGAGGCTGGCTTTCCAACTGAACAACTAGAGGAACCACTGGGGGCTCCCTTCGGTGGTCATCCTTGGGGACCTCGGCGTAGTCGAGGCCCACCTGATAACCATGAAGGAAGGCGCGGCTGTGGGCATCCTCAATCTTCTTGTTCTCGGCGGCCGTGAATCTCATGACCAGGTCCTCGACCTGTTTCTTGTAATCCTCCCCAGCTTCGTTATAGCCGGCATCGCCGGCCACCTCTAGAAGCTTCGGCAGCTCCTTCTCTGCTTGCAGCTTCTCCTACTTCAGCCGGTCCCGTTCGGCGGTGAGGTTCTTGACCTCAAGCAGCAGCCGGTCCTTTTCATCCCTCACAGCGGCCGCGTCGGTAACCTTCGTCTCTAGCGCCTCAACCTTGTCGAGGGCCTCCTTCAGCTCTTTCCTCAGCGCCTGTATGTCCACCCTCTGAGTCTTCTTCGTCTCAAGGAGGACGTCCATATCGCTGAAGGCTCGGCTGGCACATTGCCCCGCCTGCAACAAAAAAGCGTTAGGAACTAAACCTGAGCACCAAGGACAATTTCCTGAAACTTTTAAGTTTTGAGTACTGCCTTGGCGAGAAATAGGCAGAGCTCGGCCATGTTGCTGGCCTTTCCAGTGTGAAGGACCTCCATGTCCTTCGGCAAAGCCACCCCCTTGAGGAGGGTCATGGCTAGGAGGGGGTTTTCTGCGAGGCTGTCCCCATTGGTGATCACGTGCCCGTCGGGGCAAGTGTATTTCGGTGCAAAGGGTTCTTGGGGCTCCACCAGCCCGGAGGTATTTGTCTCGGTGGCGAGGCCCGTCTCCACGAACGCCACGTCGTCTTCGGCCACTCAGGCCTTCTTGGAGCCTTCGACCTCCCCCTCGCCAGCTGATTGAATTCTTCCTCGGCGGCGGGAGCGTTGCGGTTGGTTGGTGACTGGAGGCTGCTCCTCCTGCACTTGCTGCTCGGTGGGAGTTTGCTCCAGCTGCTCCTGCCGAGCCGAAAGATGGGATGAAGAGAGGTCTTCGGCCAAGTATTGCTTCTGGAGCGCCTGCCCGGCTACGGTGGACAAGTCTAGTGCTTTTCTCACCATGTTTGTCTTGTCCTTATGATTTGCGAAGCCGCCATATGTTGGTGTGTAGCCGAGCAGAGTAGGCGCATCCCGGTCGGAGCAGCAGAGGAGGGCAATCAGGTTTTCCCACTTGCCAGACAGGAAGAGTGCCTTAGTTGGCGCGGAGCAATCTGCACATGAAGAATAACGTTCGTACGGTGCATATGAAGGAAAGCTTCGGCATATTAAACAAATAGCTAACGAGTGGTACCAGGTTTGTCCACATAGCCAAGGCCAGGGTATCCTCGTGCCCGGGGGATTGGATAAGGCCTGTCTACTGCCGTTCCCTCCCGGGTTTGATGAGGATAATCCAGGAGAGAGTTCATGGGTCCTCACTCGAAATTTCCGGATACCTTTACCAGGGCGTTTCCCCATTTCTTGGAGTCGGATAGCCGATCCACCAGATGGTCAAAGTGCTGCCGAGTGGTCATGTAGTATCTGTCGTATGAGGGTTCCTTGATACTACGTACATCATCATCAAGTCACCCAGGGTGAAGGGGAGGCGGTTTGACTCGGCCAATCGCATTGCCTAGCAAAGGATGCGCCAGGTATTCAGCGAGAGCTGGATCGGTGCAAGTTTGTAAGAGTGCATGAAGTACCGGAGGAAGGGGCTCATTGGGAACCTCACCCCTCCCTCGGTGATGGCATACAGGGGTAGGACGATGAAGTCCTCGCCGAATGGGATTCTCTCGCCGGTCACCCTCTCTACCGAGACGTCCTTTGGTATCTCGTACTTCGCCCGGAATTTGGCGGTGAAACCTCCGGGGCCATTGCCTTAGAAATGGCTGTACGGCATGGGGCCAAGCCCGGTCGGCGGCGGAGGGATCAGATCAACGTCTTTCGGCGGTTTTGGTGCCGCACCTGCCGTCTCTGCATCAGTTGGGTTCGGCGGCTCACCTACCACACCCTCAGTGGTTGGGTTCAGCAGCTCTCCTGCCGAGGTAGATGTGCTGGCATGTGTCCCAGCTGTTGTGCGCTCAGTTTGGTCCCATTCCGGTTCGGAGCCGTAGCGGCTGGGCTCGGCGTTTTCATCCGGAGAATCGCCTCGGCCATAGAGGATGTCTCGGGAGGACCTATCATCCACCTGTAGAGGGATGTGGATCCCTGGGATGATAGGATGGCCTGGCCGCCGAGCAAGGTTGCTTGAGCTTTCGTCGAAGCTCATGCCTCCCGCTCGGTAGTTTCTTCCGAGGCTCTGGATGAGGTCTTGGAGGTCTGGGTATGCATCCGGGTCTACCCTCGGCGAGGAGTGGCTGGAAGAGTCCACCATGCTGAAGACCTAGACAGAATAAAAGAGAGGTTAAGGACTCCTACTTCAGCATGGCTACTCCCCCCCAGGTCTTCGCCGGGGGGGGGGGCCTCAGCGGAAGACGGGCCCTCATTAAGGAAAAAATTGTAAAAGGGGGGTGGTCGCTGGAGATCCAAGCGATGGATCACGGCCAACAACGGCCGTGAAAACGTAACTTCAAAATCAAAACTTTGAAAGAAATGGCAGAAGCTCTGAGGATAAAGGGAAGAACACGGAGGAAGAATCTTCGGAGTTACCTGGAAGTGATGGTGTTGGTCGACGGGAGATGGCGGAGCGACGGGGGCGAGCTGTAATGACGGCCAGACGAAGTTGCACAGCGAGAGAGCGAGAGCAGAAAGTGATTTTCTGTCTCGCTCCCTCCTTATATAATGAAGCAAGGGAGAGGCAGGAGCCCTAAGGGCCGCGCGCTGGAACCGAAGCGACGCGACCCCTTCCACTCCTGCCATGCCACGTGGAAAGCCTGCAACACGTCGTACCCGAGTCGCTCCCCCTTCTGCCACGTACCCCCTCTCTATTCTCCAGATTTGAACCCGACCGTTCGATTCCTGAGCCAGGCAATCCCATCACTGCCCCCTCCGCAGTAGATTCATCATTACCCCTTGTTCAGACCGCCCCTTCACCTCATCTCTGCGGTCCGGTGGGTACGGTTCGGCATGCCTTACGCAAAAGTCTCCGAGATGCTATAGGAATTACTATTCAACTCCTCCCATCCCTGACCGAGGCAGGAAGGAGTTGAGGGGCTATTGTGGCGAACGTGGCTCGGCGAAGGGACCCCGGCTGAGGCCACCTAATCGCTAAGCCCGACCCATATACATGTTATACGGGTGGGTCGGCAGTCTGGATCCCGGTGAGCTTGCCGAAGCGAACCCGCCGAAGGGAGGTGCGCCGTCCCTGGAAAAGTGTTGCTCCGTACATGTCATGGAATCTGTCTCGGCGATGCACCATCGAACCGAGTAGCAGCTATAGTGGGGTCAAGAATGGCCGGAACGATTGGTTCGGCGGTGTTGCCTACCACCGAACCATATCTTCTCCCTGACTCATAGGGAAAGTCAAGAGGCGAGTCGGTTGAATAAGAAACGTGTCATTAATCCCACTATGGTAGGAACAGACCGTTAGGGATCATGACGAGCCTAACTTCACGGGATTGGATTTGGATGCCATAGTGGGCGAACCAATCACCGTGCGCGTGAGGTAGCCGCGTGGTTTGGACTCCACCTTTCCCCGCCTATAAAAGGAGTGGAGATGCTGAGAAATGAGATACGCAATACTCACTCCCAAACCCTAAGAGCCCCTCACATGCTCTCCTCTCCTGTTACTGACTTGATCGTCGGAGTGCCTATCCCGGACCACCACGATCCAGGTTTGGGCACTAACGAGTTCTTTCTCTGTGCAAGTTCCACCCGAGATAAGCCATCCTAACCATATCAACACCCAAGGTTCGACCGGAGAAAGTACAGCACCACATCAACCTAAAAAAAAAAATTCTTTGGTACATTTCCTAGCTAGCTAGGTCAATTTTCCTCTAGAAAGGGAGAGGAGTGGATTCTACTGTGTGTGGCTGGTGGCTCTCATCCTCTTCATTGAGGATTTGTTATCTTCTGGGAACAACAAATCCCCTCAGCTAACCTCCCTCAAGTACTCTACCGGAGCCGTATTTAGCCGTCTATGGATCTCTTCACCTCCCAATAGTAGTAATTGCTTGGAGTTGGAGACAGTACTTTTCTTTCTGAAACGTGAAGAGAAATTCATAGTGTCAGATCTACTTGGTCTAGCTTGTAATAAACTGCATCCTGTGGCTTGTGGGTTTGCATTTATATATCATCGGTACTGAGGCAATACAGAGAGAAATTGAGAACCATGTAAATCTCAGTGTTTTTTTTGTGTGGTTGTGTTTGTGTTTGTTTGGTTTTTACTATGTATTCTTGCGCGCTAAACTAATTTGAAAAAGAAAACTGATAATTAATTGGCCTTCCGATTGCACAATCGACCAGAAACTAATTCGCGCGCGGGCATGACATGTTTAATTTCATTGGTTTGCATAAATGATGCTGGTTTGGTCCTCGAAAAGCAAAACAAAGGTGCAAAACTAAACAAATTAAATACCCTATTCCCAAACCTAAGTTAAGGATGGACTACATATGGAGTGTCAAGTATTTATAAAAATGGCCTTTACCCAATTTTATACGAGGGGGGACGGTATAGTACAAGAAAATTAATTAATTCATGAACTACATGCATTCAGTAAAATTGGCCTATATATAAACACACACACTTATTTTCATGTTTGGTATGAGACCTAAAAAAACTTTTGGTCACTACTGACTACTGGAAGGCCTCCGCGGGACGCAACTCCATTGAAAACTTTCGAATTCCTTGGTTGTTGAGAATTCGAACCGCCACTTCTGTCATCACCGTTGCTGCCGCCGCATCTTTTTCTCTTGTGACATGGTAAAGAGCTGCTCTCTTCCATCAATGCAACAGTAGAGTTCATACCAGTGAGGCTTTGGACAACCGATTTGAAGCTGAGTGGATCGGTTTCGACGTACTGGGTATCGATATGTACCACTTTCACTGGCACATGACTACTAGCTCCGGCCATGGAAAATTCAAAACCTGAGTAAAAATCTCTGCTATTGTTCTCTCTTTTGTTTCTGGAATATGTTTGTAGTATAATTTTAGTGGTGGGTTTTACTTTTATATAGGGGTTTGGTTTAGGCGAGTCAAAGAAGAAAGAGCTACTGTATGAAAAAAGGTCGGGTTTGGTTGGACCCGTTGACTGGTACGAGCTGACCAAAAGTCTGAGTCAAAGCACGCAATGTATGAACGGATTGGATCCGAGGCGATCCAGATGGAAAACCCACATAGGCCGATCCGGCCCAAGTTTAATGGATCAACTATAATTGTTGATTGATGAGCCCAAGTCCAAAAACTATGCCCGATCTGATTTGGTTTGTGGGTTGGTACTGGACTGATATGGATCCGATTTTGGCCATTCTACTGAGCGTGAGCCAGTTCAGGTCGGATCTGTTTCAAAGACGATTCATTTATAGGTCATTTCTAATCACAAGGCTCCTTCTTTTGTGCCCCTACTTCGTGATCACAAATTCGCAAATTTAAATCATTCATCTCATAAATCTTGCAGAGATCGACAATTATTTAAAAAAATCAATTTAATCGGTTGTCAAAACTTGCGTGATTGACTGCAAGTGTACTTTTGAATTCCAAGTTTTTATTTCACATATTGTGTGAATAATTTATATGGGAGTATTTCGTGATTACAATATTTACCATAGATAAAAAGGGTTCCTATCATTGTTATAGCCTGAAGCGAGGGAAAAAAAAAAAAGGAGTCATGGGAGGTATGGAGCGTCAATTAATCTTCCATTTGAGAGATTTATTCACAACGTCACGTCACGTATTGCTCGCATTTCCTTTTTTTATTACTCAAATGTGTGGTATAAAAAGATCATGTGGCACCACATGAGTCACGCGACAATACACCACCACCACTTGATACTCCCTTCGTCCCAAAATATTTGTCTGGTTTGCAAAATAAGAACTCAAAAATAATATATTTCTTTCAAAAAAATATTCAAAATTTTTTCATAAAATTTAAAGAACTCATCTATATCTAATGAATTGTTGAAAAAAATTTGGAGTTTTTCGTGCAATAATGGTATTATGTATTATTTTTACGTTCTTGTTTTGCGGACCGGACAAACGTTATGGGAGTATATTATTTTTTGGTTCAATGGTCAGGGGTGTTTGAGTCGGTTTATGTGCATCTTAACTAATCTCTTTCTCAGTGTAGTCAACAGCACATCCACGAGAAAACTTAAGAATTCATAATAAATTACTTTTTTGCGGTCTAATTGCAAGAATCAAACCATAAACAATTTTGCAGGAACAAACTCACCAACAACTGACCAACCCTTGCACACCTAATATAACTTCAAAATATCAAAACAGCCTATTTTATGGATTCCAAATATGAATCAAGCCCCGCCCCTCTTCCTTCAAAGGCTAGGATATCCAATAGGCTTCAAACCTGATTACCAATCACTTGCAGCCATCCTCAAATCATGTGCTGTAACTGCAGACACAACATTAGGGAAATCACTCCATACCCATATCATTAAGCTGGGCCACGCTTCATGCCATCTTGTTTCCAAAGCACTTCTGAACATGTATGCCGAAAGCCATGCTCTTGATGACAGTAGAAAACTGTTTGATCAAATACCCAGTTGTGATTCAATCACTCGGAACATAATGCTATCTAGGTTTGCTTTGTATAGGAATCATGATGCTGAGGTTATGAGATTGTTTCATGAAATGCATATAGCGTTCGACCCGAAACCCAGTTCTGTCACTATTGCTATAGTTCTTCCTGTTTGTGCACTTTCACGGGCACTGAATTTAGGCAAGTGTGTGCATTGTAATGTGATGAAATATGGGTTAGTGTCGAATACCTTGGTGGGTAATGCTCTGGTTTCCTTGTATGCCAAATCTGGGAATGTCTATGAGGATGCATACCATGTGTTTGAAGAAAAATTCCTGAGCAGGATGTTGTTTCGTGGAATGAGATGATTGTTGGATTTGCTGAGAACAATTGCGTGGATGAAGCTTTTGATACATTTAGATGGA
Source organism: Rhododendron molle (assembly GCA_025413875.1). NCBI lineage: Eukaryota > Viridiplantae > Streptophyta > Magnoliopsida > Ericales > Ericaceae > Rhododendron > Rhododendron molle. The sequence goes on from CM046400.1 coordinate 16,295,006, forward strand.
TGCTGGAAGGACCAACAACACCTAATTATGCAACTATTGCAAACATTCTGCCTGTTTGTGGCTTGTTAGAAGAGAGTGTTGGCTATCACTTTGGGAGAGAGATCCATTGTCATGTGCTGCGGCGGGCTGAGTTGGTAGCCGATCTTTCCATTGTCAATGCTCTTGTGAGGTTCTATACTAGGATTGGAAGAATGGGAGAAGCAGAGTCTGTGTTCCAGAGAATGAGAGTGAGGGATTTGGTTTCCTGGAATACTATAATTTCAGGATACACTTCAAACAGTGAGTGGTTGAAAGCGCTGGAGTTGTTTCATGAATTAATCTCTGTGGGGAGGGTTGAACTAGACTCTGTCACTCTTCTTGGCATTCTTCCTGCTTGTGCCAATTTATGTCACTTTCTGCTTGGTAAACAGATTCATGGATATGTTATCCAGCATCCTCAACTAAACGAGGATACATCAGTGGGAAATGCTCTTCTAAGTTTCAATGCAAAGTGTGGTGCCATAGAAGCTGCATTCAGAGCCTTTTCATCAATTTATAGTAGAGACCTGATTTCGTGGAACTCTATGCTTCATGCCTTTGCAGACAGAAATCTTCAAAGTCCGTTTTTTGAACTGATACATTGGATGCTTGAGGAGAGTATAAAACCTGACTCTGTGACTATATTAGCTATAATTCAGTTTTGTGCTACTCTTTCCAGAGTTGACAAGGTTAAAGGGGCTCATGGCGTTTCGATAAAGTCTGGATTTTTGCTTGGCAATGGTACACCTACTCTTGGGAATGCAGTAATGGATGCATATGCCAAGTGCGGCAGCATGAAGTATGCATCGAAGATCTTTGAGACGTCATCAGGCAAGAGGAATGTGGTCACATGCAATTCAATCATCTCAGGATATGTGAGAAGTGGTTCAACTAATGATGCCCATAGGATTTTTCACTATATGCCCGAGAGAGATCTCACCACTTGGAATCTAATGATTCGAGCTTATGCTAAAAATGATTGCCCCTCTCAAGCTCTAAGTCTGTTCCATGAGCTAAAAGACTACGGAGTGAAGCCTGATGCCTTAACTCTAATGAGTCTCCTTCCCATTTGTGCTCAAATGGCCTCAATCCAATTTCTGAGGCAGTGCCATGGATATGCGGTTAGAGCTTGTTTCAAGGATGTTCACTTAAATGCAGCCCTTATAGATGTGTACTCAAAATGTGGTAATATTGATTCTGCCTACAAGCTTTTCCAATCAACTCATCGGAAGGATGTTGTTATATTCACGGCTATGGTTGGAGGCTATGCTATGCATGGCAAGGGAGAAGAAGCACTTGGTGTTTTCTCTCACGTGCTTGAATTGGGTGAAAAGCTGGATCATGTTACAATAACTGTTGTTTTATCTGTTTGTAGCCATACTGGCCTTATTAATGAAGGATTGAAGATTTTTGATTCATTAGAAAAAAGGCAAGGCATAAAACCAACCAAAGAACAGTACGCTTGCGTGGTGGATCTCCTTGCTCGAGGAGGTCGAATAAAGGATGTGTATTCTCTTGCGACCGAAATGCCCTTTGAAGCTAATGCTAGTGTGTAGGGTCGCTACTAGGTGCTTGTAGGGCCCACCATCAGGTGCACATGGGCTGTGATGCTGCCAATAAGCTTTTCGAAATTGAGACCGGTGACATTGGGAACTATGTTGTGCTTTCAAATCTTTATGCTGCGGATAATCAATGGGATGGTGTTCTTGGGATAAGAAGGCTTATGAGGACAAGAGATCTCAAAAAACCTGTTGGATGCAGCTGGATTGAAGTGGAGAAGAGTAAAAATGTCTTTATGGCTGGAGATTGTTCTCACCCAGAAAGAAGTATTATTTACAGCACATTGAGTATCTTGGATCAACAAATCAAAGAACCATTTCCATTATTGCTGGCATAGAGATGAACAATCTAGTTGCATAAATCATCGTCTTCTCTCTTTGTGACTCTTTCTTCTACAGTCACACGTTCTCGTCTTATGGGGATTCATAAAGGTGGAGATAATTTTGCCAGATGTTCTTATCTTCAAATGAATGGTTTTATGCTCTCAATCACGAAGCCTATTGCATGGTATACCCTAAAAGCAGAAAGATAGTGGAACTGAAATGCATTCCTCATCCACTCATCTCATTTTTCTCCTCTTGTAGGTCAATTCCTATTCAATGAAAAGCTATTAGCCAAGTGACGGTGCCATGCAAAACGAACTATTTTGGAGGCTATGACCAAACTACCTTATTCTGGTAATCAAAATTTTGGCACTCACTAGATGATAACTCACCTGCCGTTTTTAGGGGGAAAGGGATTGTGTCAAGCATGTTCAAGGTGTAGTGCTTATATCTCTGCTCTAAATTTCTCATTGGCATTTTTTGTTCTTGTTGTGTACAATATTCAGTAACCATCTCTTTCTTTCAGAATAACCCAAGGGCTTCTTGGACCTCATTGTTGGAGCAAGGCATGGTTACTTTTCGATTATGGTCAGGACCATCCGTTGCTGTTGATTGCATCTATATCTCTCGGTGTGCTTTTATGACTGATCTTTTGTGATGTTGTCTATGCTTGCTTATGGTTTCGGTCCATGCAGGGGTGGGAAAGAGACTACTTTTCTCAATTTGCAACGGAAGGTTTCATGCCTTGTTGCAAGAGGAAGAGGAGAGATAAGGTACATGGTATATTGGTATATTTACAATCATGTTATGCGCACAGATCTTTATACACAGATTTTTGTGGGGTCCACTTCGGGTCCCACAAAGATGATCTGAATTGCTTATTTTTTGTTAACTGTTGAATTTTTAGGGTTCCGGTAAAAAAAAATAAGCTCAATCGGATATCGGTAAGTGAATCTTAAGAATCTGTAGAGCGAACCACATAGTTTCGCCCTACGAATTTTGAATAAGCACCTACCGATATCCAATTGATTTGTGTATAAAGGTTTGTGCAAATAGACTGCGGTATATTTATGCTGGCTGTTGTTCCTTCTATCTAAAATATGCAATTACAAAATTCACTTTTTTTTCTCTTTTCTCAAATAATTTTCTCGCTTCTGCATCTGTTCTGTCTTTGTGAACATATTTGTTTTATGGAAGCTGATTTGTTTAATGAGAGTAACTAATGTAGGAATGGCAGGAAGGACAAACAGAAAAGCAAGTTTGTAAGGCACTAGTCAAAATATAGAGGAATTTTAGCAATTGACCATGTATGGCTACTTGTTTTAATGTAGATGTTTTATCCTTGATTATGTTTTTTATCATGTTTGCTGAAGATATATAAGTTTTTTTTTTTTTTTCAGAAATTTTTTTGGTCCTCTTGCCTCCGCCATTTTGGTTAGATTCTAGCATGAAGTGTCTTATTTTAAAGTTGGTTAGGAGACATCTCTTGGCCTGTATTCCAGCCAAATACTTGTTTTTTTTAAAAAAAAAATCAGCAGCCAAATATTTGTTTAGGGGTTGCTTATTTTGGTGGATTGTTTGTCTTTATATTTTCTACATTAGATGGAGCAACTTTGGATATTTCTTTGCTACTTTAGTGTTTTAAGTGCCCTTTGCTCTACTGCGAATTTGGAGTCTCTCTCTTCTTGAAAGTTTCAACACGTAGCTACACTATGTGAATGTGGAGATATATATAAAACAGTAGAAGTAAGAACATAAGTATCTCAAATAACCAACTGTTAAAAATTAAATAATGAAAAAGGGTTAAAGCTTAATTAGTGAAGGTACCTATCCGAATTTCTCTCTTTTAGTCCATATTTCATGTTCGTCCAAAGTACACTTTTAATTGTAATCACAAATGGTCCAAACTCGAAAGTATCACAAGTGCCACCACTGTGATACTACTACTAGAGTATACAAATAAGATTAATCAAACTTGAACGAGTTTTTACTTAGCTTGTTCGACTTGTGATGTGAACAAAACTTGAACTATAAGAAAAGATACATTTCCTGGCGTTTCAACCAAATTGACATTCAAAAGCAAAGAACACAAATCTCTATAAGAGAACAAATCGGAACAATAGTGATGCCCAATGGATGAGTGGCAGGTGTGTGTGTGTGTGTGTGTGTGTGAGAGAGAGAGAGAGAGAGAGCAAAGTGCACATAACCACAAATTCGGACTCCAATGCTTCTTGGGTGCTGGTCAATGGCATTAGCATTTCTCCTCTTCTTGTTGGGCTTTTCCGTCCTTACGGTAATTTTGTGGAGGCCCAATAATTTTGTTAGCCCAATTTTGTTCGGCTCAAAAGGATTAATTTGTTGGCTATCATTTACGTAGAAATTTGTTAACTTTGTACGTAATTTCTGGAGCACGTGTCTTGCACATGTTTGGTGGTGGCATATTTGCTTCTCTTGAAGCAAAAAAAAAAAAGTTCTCTCTTTGGAGTATACATCACCAGAACTTGGAAAAGAAAAAAAACAGTGAGTGAGTGATACTGTGTGTTTTGTCGATCTCTTTGGAGTATACATTACCTACTTCTCTTGTTGATTTCATACTCCAGTTGCTCTTATTTTCAGCTGTTATTGGAGGGTTTTTTCATCAAATGGTTGAGGTCTTTCCTCTCTTTGGGGTATCAATTGCAACTCTTTTAACCTTCAAGTTTGGTTTTCGCATCAAATTGGTCTAATTGATAATGTTTGTCAGCCAAACTAGAAGGAAAAAATCAAATTGATGGCAATTTAGACGTTGCAGTTCATACCAAGTTGGTCTAATTGATAACATGTGCCCTCAATCTGATTTTTTCCATCTAGTTTGGCTGATAGAAGTTATCAATTTGACCAATTTGATACGAAAACCAAACTTAAATGTCAAAAGAGTTGTAATTAATATTTGAAAGACGAAAATGAGACTCGAATAACACTAGGATAACCATTTATATAAATTTTCCAAAAGGAAAAAAATAGTACTATTCGCATCGAGATTCTTAGCTCTCTCCATGGAAAGAAGAGAAAGAATATTCCCAATCAATCTATCTATCTATCAATATACTAAAGAAATGTGTTTAGCCCCGAAAGACTCTAAGGGTATCCACAATGCTATAATAAAAAATGGATAGCAAAAAGTTATCACTATAGTTTTTTATTATTCATTTAAGAGATTGCTAAGATTAGCAATGTAGATGTCTATAATAGCATAATCAAAATTAGACACCAAAACTTGTCACATTATCTTATCAAACTACAAAAAACTAAAAATTGTGAACAATAGAAAATAGTTTTGAAACTAATAAAACCTATTTACTAGAAATAGAAAAAGTTTTTGAAACTTTTTTTTTCGAAAAAACTATTTTTCAAAAACTGTTTTCTGACAAAAACAATTTTTTAGTAAAATTTTTTTTCTCAAAAATATTGTTCAAAAAGAAAGAGAGAGGAAAAGGGAAGAGAGATAGAACATTTTTCTATAATGATTGGTGTATTTGATTAAGAATATGTAGGATCTATCAAATTTGGTTATTGTTATTAAAAGGTTGATAGTTTTGGTTATCTAAAGTCCAAAATTTGATTATTTCTAATCAGATTGTTAAGTTTGATTATAGCATTGTGAAATATATTTTGCAACAATATTATTAATTTTAAAAACCTTTTACTTTTGATTTTAGCATTGTGAATACTCTAATCTCTCAATCCTAATTTCCTACATTTTTGAGTTTTTTTATTTGTAGAATTGAGAGAGTGGGGGAGAGAAAAAGGGAGAGAGAGAGAGAGACATGGGGAGGGAAAAGTTATTGGGTGTTCTTAAGGCACTCTCAAGGAATTATTGAGTGGTTTTATCTTATTTATTTTTCTACAATTGTGAATTAATTTAATTTATACTTCAAAATTTTTATTCATCAACGGAGATATAAGTCTTCACTGCAAAAATGGGAACAACGCTTTGGTTCAAACTTGCATGGTTCAACCAATCTATTCTGAAAAATATACATAGCAGTACACATTCGATGCATGGAAACAGGAAAAAAAATAATTAAAGAAAAATTTTCAAGACTATAAGCAAGTTAGCAAGAAAGTTAAGAAAGTCGTTAGGGATGCTAAGTTGAAAGCCTTTAAGAGTTTCTACGCTACACTCGATAGTAAAGATGGAGAAAAGATTATTTATAAATTTGCTAAGTCACGGGAAAAGAGAGCTAGAGATGTTTCTCAAGTTAAGTGTATAAAAGATATTGATTCAGTGGTGTTGGTGAAAGACGAGGCTATTAGGGATAGATGGAAGTCGTATTTCGAGAAGTTGTTAAAGGAGAAACATGAAGGAGGTTTTGGTGGAGAGGAAGTGTATGTACCTGGCAAAAACATAGAATATGAATTTTATCAGAGAATACAAAAGTTCGAAGTGGTTAAAGCTTTGAAAATGATAAAACTGGGTAAGGCCTTAGGGCCAGATGGTATCCCTATTGAAGTGTGAAAAAGTCTAGGTGACCTGGGGGCAACTTGGTTGACGAAGTTGTTTAACAAGATTATTATGACTAAGAAGATACCCGACGAATGGAGAAAGAGCACGCTAGTACCTATCTATAAGAATAAAGGGGATATTCAAAGCTGCAATAACTATAGATGTATTAAATTGATAAGTCATACGATGAAATTGTGGGAAAGAGTTATTGACCATCGCTTGAGGATGGTGACTACGGTATTAGAGAAACAGTTCAGGTTTATGCCTGGAAGATCAACCATGGAAGCTATCTACTTATTAAGGAGAATGGTAAAAAATACAGAGTAAAGAAAAATGATCTCTATATGGTTTTCATAGATTTAAAAAAGACTTATGATAGGGTGTCTAAAGACATCATATGGTGGGTTCTGAAGAGAAAATGTGTAACCAAAGGGTATATCGAGGTGATTAGAGACATGTATGAGGGTGCCGTCACTACCATTCGATCACCAGTAGAGGAAACGAGTGAATTTTCAATCACTATAGGATTGCACCAAGGGTCAGTCTTGAGTCCGTACCTCTTTGCCTTAGTTATGGATGAATTGACTAAAAACGTTTAGGAGGATATCCCATGGTGTATGATGTTTGCAGATGACATTGTTCTCGTGGATGAAACTGCTATAGGTGTTAATACGAAACTAGAAATTTGGAGGGAAGCATTAGAGTAAAAGGGTTTTCGAATAAGTAAGAGTAAAACTGAGTATATGATGTGCAAGTTTGGTGGTACCAGCAGTGCGCATGAAGAAAGAGTGTTGATCCAAGACCAGGAGATATCTAAGAGTGATTATTTTAAGTACTTAGGTTCAATTATTTGTAGTGATGGGGAAATTGCCGATAATGTGACCCATAGGATCCAAGTGGGGTGGCTGAAATGGAAGAGCGCTACGGGTATACAGTGTGACAAGAGGGTACCCACAAAATTGAAGGAAAAATTTTATGGAACTACCATCAGACCAACGATACTTTACGGGACGGAATGTTGGTCTATTAAGAAACAACAGGTGAACAAGATGAGTGTAGCAGAAATAAGAATGTTGAGGTGAATGTATGGTAAGACTAAACGAGACATGATTAGAAATGAAACGGTCCGTGAGATGGTAGGTGTAGCACCTATAGAAGATAAGTTGAGGGAAAATAGGCTAAGGTGGTTTGGACATGTCTATGTAGACCAAAAGATGCGGTATTTAAGAGAGCGGATAGAATAGTTTTGGATAGCAATGCTACGGGGAGAGGTAGACCGAAATTGATATTAGATGTTGTGATGTGCAAAGATATGAGTCTATTAGGTCTGTGTGAACAAGTGGGCCTTGACAGAGCTCAATGGAGGAAAATAATTCATGTAGTCAACCCCAAGTGATTGAGTCAACCCCAAGTGATTGAGTCGACCCCAAGTGATTGAGACATAAGGCTTGGTTTGATTTGTCTCGACGAGATGAATGAGAAAAGTAAAAAAAATTCACTTTTACCCAAGTATTTTGAGAAATAACCACTTTTAGCGCAAAATAACCATTTTTTAGCTCAAAAAAGACTTTTTGCGCTAAAAGTGGTTATTCTCAAAATACTTGGGTAAAAGTAAAGAAATTTTACTTTTTTGATTCCTCTCGTCGAGACGAATCAATAGCCGAAAAAATTTGGCGCAAAACTAACAAATGCAAAAAATTTCAAATAAAGACAAAATTCTCATTTTAAATTTAAGTTAAGGCCAAAAGAATGCACCCAACTATCACACCGTCGACCCACCCACGCTCACCCAATGGCTTCAAATTTGGAAACATCAATAAACCCCTGCATAATAAGAAACCCTTATTACTCATTTCTTTATATGTAGACCTGTATTTTCGAAAATTATTTAATTTTTTTTAATGTAAGAATATGGATAAAAGAGGAATTTATTGAATTATTTGATTTGAGATTAATGTGAGAAGGTTGTTTGTAGAGGGGTGCTTGTGTAATTTATAATTGTGCTAGAATATATAGGTGTAGGTGTGGGTGTAGAGGAGTAAAATACTCCCCCACTCTCTCTCTATCTCCCGGTCTCTCCCTCTCTCTCGACTCTTCTCCCTCTCTCTCTTATTCATCCATCAAAACTCAACCTCCAACCTCAAAACCTATACACATCAACCTTCAATCCATCATTTACACGCGTGTTGGAGCTCGTTCATCGTTGGTTGGCGCTTGGAGGAGGTGTATTGCTCTCGGTGTCAATTTCGAAAAGCTAGGGCCCGATCTCTCTTTGGGTTTGCTATCCAACTTCGAGGTAGGGATTTCTTGCCCTTTCTATATGGCTACGAGTTGAATTTGTGCCTTGATCGTGCCTGAAATTGTTGGTTTGATTATTGGGAATTGTTTCGAAAATGTGCAGAAATCTTCTCGAACTGGACTGGTATCGATACCATTTGGCATAGATATCGATACCTTAGTGTTTCAAACCCAGAAAATCATCTGGTATCGATACCCTTGTGTCTGGAACATTTCTTGGTCCATTGGTATCGATACCATTTTGCTAGGTATCGATACCTGTTTCTTATGGACAGTTTTTGATGTCTTGTTTCATGCTTCACCATGTTGACCCTAATCACTTATAACACCTCTTCCTAAAACTTGGTTGCTCATCCTCCAATGACTCATTGCTCGTACTCCAACGATTCGTTGATTATATCCCATTCCTTGGTCCTCTTTTTAAGAAAGAAAAGTGTAGGATTAAGTAAACGTGGTACTCTTGTAGTAATTGTGCATTTGGTTGGTTGGAGTAGATATTGTGACATGTCTCAATGAACGATATTGACTTGTTAAGTGCTATGACATGACATGGTGTTTGGTAAGAAGAAGAAAACGTATTATAGAGTGTTTGAGGCATACAGTAGATTATAAGGAACATTGTGGGGAATATGAGGGGTGGATGTGAGTGTGTTTAGTGGTCCAAATGATGTTAAGATGATATAATAACTCGGATCTTCAGGACTCGGAGAATCTTTCAATTCTTTTGGCACTTGTTCCATGAGGTTCAAGCGTAGAAACAAATGGCTAAAAATGGCTAAAGTATTGTACAGTTATATAATGGTTGAATGAATTTTTATGGTACAACCAATAGATTGATGATGAAATTGATTATGAAATGATGACAATCACGAAAAGTGTAAGAGGTGATCCAAGTGGTTTTTATTGAGAGAATAGACTCGGGGTGACCCTACGCTCGAGGGAATTAGACCCGAGGTGACCCAAGTGATTATTATGGAGGGAATAGACTCGGGGTGACCCTACGCTCGAGGGAACTAGACCCGAGGTGACCTAAGTGATTATTGATGGGAAATACCTGATTAAAAAAAAGAATCTTTTAACAAGAAATACTGCGGTATTCAGCCCGAATCAACGAAACTTGACCTACGATGGTCTTGAGTTTTATATGAATTGTTTTGAAATCAAAGGAAAAGTTTTGTAATGAAGGGATTTTATGATGATGAATGTAGACACGAGAAAGATTGTAGTATCGTATAAAGAATAATAGGATGATTTGGAATGGCTTATAGATTAACATGGATTGGCTTGAGTGTATTAATGTATTTAGTGGCAAAGGAGCAAATGGTTAGTAACATTTATGTGAAGTCTAGAATCATTGACTATAGTGTGCAGCTCGCTGGTAATCATTCGTACTTTGGGCGTATTCGTCAATACTCACTCATTCATGATGCATGATTCATCACATTTCCATATAGTCTGAGCATAAAATTCTCTATTGGGCACGTGTTTTGCTAACCCTTCTATCATTTTCAAGATCAGATCAAAGATAGCGGCATGAAGTGTTGTGCTTGCATGACTTCATTTCTTTTGAAAGCTGACACCGAGGAATTAACCCCCCATCTTTTATAGACTTTATATTTGGAAGATGTAATGTAGTTCGATTCATTTTATTTTGACCAAGGATGATTGTAATACTCGTAACTCTCTTAACTTTCGTACTTATAATATTTGGGCCTCGGAGCCAATGATGCAATCCTTTTGAAAACTCGTGGATGAGAAGGTACAATTATGGAAGTAGAAACGTTAAACTCTTTTGGGTATTGTATGGTAATTGAGAGGTTTCATTTATGGAATTCATTTATATTTATGTTGAAAATCGAGAATGTGACATTATACACTTACTCTCACACTGCCCCACCCACGCTCCCCCAACGGCCACACCCACACATGAAAAACCCCTGCACACGGTGACCACCGCTCCCCTCCCCTCCTTTCTCGGCCTCTCCCTCTCCTTCCCCATGGAAACTGCAAGACCCACGCACACCACAATCCCTCCCTCTCTCTCAGACAACCTCACGCAAATGAAAAAGAACAAGACCAAACTTCGACCTGGCGTCCGCAACCGATTCCGACACGGACAACTAGGACTCAGCGCCGCAGCGAAGTCACAACCACCGTAGCTGACAGTGTCACGATTCTGAGGACAGCGACAGAAGAGGAAGAGATCGTCTTCGAGGAAGATTACGGACGATGGCATTGTCGAGTACCTTGCCAAGAAAGCTCAGAAGAAGGTACCGTCAGTAGGTACCATTTTCGAAGAAGATTACGTACGATGATGTTTATTTTTGTCCTGGACTGATAAGGTATTTTAATTTTGGTTACAGACAATGACCTTGCCAAGAAAGCTCCAAGTTGTTTATGTATGTTTGCAGATTTCTCATGTTGGACAGCAGTCCACCAGGGCAAGGTTAGCCCGTCGACGACCTTTGAAACGACAAGACTAAATCATAAAAAACAAACTGATAATTTTATTAATTACCTTTCAGAAATTTTACTAAAGCTTAGTGGGTTTCATCATGTTAGATGCTAAGGCGAGCCAAAGAAGGAAAATTTAATGGGATGTTGTTGATTAGAGTAGGCATTTGAGTTATTTATCGTTCTTGAAGCACCGTCACGTGATACTTTATATAATATTTCATTTTTAACCACTGTTACATCAAACTAAGATCAAGTGTATGAACATCGTGTCAAAGGGATGGCAATCTAGGCCAAACCACTAGTTACCCAAATCGTACCGAACAGACTAGTGCAATTTTAACCATTGTTTTGGTTTTTGATTTTTGATTTCACAAGACCAGCCATTTCAGTTCTGGTTTTAAGATTCATGTGTTAACCGCACAGAATTGCAACCGAGCAACATTTTAATTACACAAATACCCTTGTGTATGTGTGTGTAATTTCAACTCGCTTCAATTGGGATTTGTTAACTCAAAGTCTTGCACCACTCTCCCGACCAAAGAAGAGTGGGAGTTTGCTACAGCGATTTGTGTGAGACTGAAATTTTGCTTCAAGGTGATGGAGGTTTGATAATGCAAGGGAGTGGGAGATGCCAATTGCTACTTTTGGTTTGTTTTGATACTCCCAACTCTCCAAGTCTTGTACCCATTGGTTTTTTGGGATTAGGTGTTTACTACTTTTTGTTTTTTGCGGTCATTTCTTTTGTTTGTGTTGACTTCTTGCCACCGTTTTCTGAATAACTAAACTGAACCGGTAAGTTGGTAACCCTAATTTTGGTTATGGTTTAAATAAAATGAAAATTACCGATTTTAGTTTTTGTTTTGAATTTGCTATCGAACCAAATTGTACTGTTTCCATGTCTACTGCATAAATTTAAGATAGACAGGGACTGAGGGAAAATGCAATGGTGGGGAGGCCCACGTGATAATGCTTCAAAGACACCAAATAACATCCACTAATTAAAATAAATACTTATTTTTTGAATAAAAAGTGATGTATTATAGGAGAATGATCTGTCTCGTAAAACAGAAAATAAGTTCTTAAAAAAATGAGAACCTTAGCTGAACGGGAGTCTAAATATATGTTCAAAACGTACTGTATCAGCTCCTCCAAAACTTTTAAATTAAAAACATAAAAAGTGGGTATGTAGTGGAAAATAATTACTCCTACTTCATTTTATATACGGCTTCGTTCAATTGTCAAGAATGGTGTGTGAAAAATGAATTCGTAGGAGAGGCAAAGTGAGGTGAAGTAAAGAAAATAAATTTTATTTTCCTGCTAGAAAACAAGAATTCTTTCATTTTGGCATGACCTATTTTGCAGGAAAGTATTTTCCAGTGGGAACCAATAACTTTCTAAGTAATTGAACACAAGAAGTTACAGAAAATTAACAGGGCTAATGTCCTTGTTTTGCCAAGTATAAATAGAAAGTGTCAAAAGTTTTTAAAATTTTCTTCGCCGTTGAAAAACAAGTGCCTATATTTTTTTTTGAAGAACATTATTATTCCTTTAAATTTCATGCTTGAATTACTAACTAGTACTATGTAACAAAAGCTTAAAAATTTAGCAACCATGTTAGGTTCTTATTTTCGTTCCGGCCTCCCTTCCATAGAAATCCTAGTTCTGTCTGATGATAGAAGTAATGAATAAGGAAAATTAGCCATGGGGACGGTACAATAGTTTTCATTTAGAAGAATGATGCCAGCAAAATAGTTTTTAGTGAAGTTCCTTCAAATTTCTTTGTTCGTTTCACAGTTTAGTTTTGGTTTTAGTTTTGTTTTCAATCATTATCCTATTTCTTTCTCCAATCATTACCCTATCTTTTCAATTATTACTTTCTCATCTTTCTCTATCTCTCTCCAATCATTACTCCTATTTTCAATCATTACTCTATTTCTCTCTCTACCCACTACCAAAACTAAACTAAACTAAACTCTCAACCAAACACGTGTTTTTAGCTATAAAGCCAAAACATGTTTAAGCACTTTCATAGGATTTTAGGGTGCACTTTCCTATTATAGGGTTTTAGTAATTTAGGCACTTTCATAGGGTATCCTAGGGTTTTAGGCACTTTCATATATAGGGTATTCTAAGATTTTAGGCACTTTTATATATAGGATACCATGGGGTTTTATGCACTTACATATGGTACCCTAAGATTTTGGTATTTTCATAGGGTACCCAAAGGTTTTAGACATTTTCATAGGCACATTTGTCTTTAGATTTGATTGCCAAAAATGCTTGTTCTTGAGCTCAAAAAATATAAATATGAATTTTTTTTTTTGGCTAAAGTCTCCCAAAATTTTTTTTTTTATCCGACTAAAGTCTCCCAAATAGATAGGAGTAAATACTTCGGGCACTAAATAATCACTCGGGCAAGGGACTCAGAGAGATCTGCTCCCTTATGCCTATGCCCTTCGACATCGCCACAGCCCAATGGCCCCTCCATAAGCCCACAGTATCGGGGGAACCATACAGTAATTGTAATCACTCGGGTACAGATTTTTTTTATATCTATCTCTATCATTTCTGTTCTCACATGTGCGTTGGTGGAAGGAGTTCTGCTACGTACACAACAGATTGTGCACAGATTGTACATAGATTTTATTGTGTAGTTCACCACGGGTCCCAAACAAATCATCCGAGCCGTTCATTAAATGTAAAACAATTTTTCAAGGGTTTTCGTAAAAAATAAGTTCAATCCGATATTTATAAGTGTTTCATCGAACCATCTAACTTTTCATTCAGATTTCTGGATAATGAAAAGTTATATGGTTGGATCGAGTACCTATAAATATCGGATTGAGCTTATTTTTTACGGGTACCCTTGAAAAAATGTTTTACATTTAATGAACAGCTCGAATGATTTGTGTGGGACTTGTGATGGGCCCCACAACAAAATATGTGCACAATTTATACACAAATCTGCTGTGCGTAGACTTTCTGTGGTGGATGGTCGTGAGCCAAAGGAAACTTCTTCAAAAATGATAGAGGTACATATAAAAAAATCTGTACCATTGTGTACAGATCAGTTTTAGCCCTGTTTTGGGTCAAAAAAAAAAAATCGATCCGTTCATTTTGTTTGAAATATTTTATTTAAGATCCATGCAAAAAATCAGCTAAACCGGATATTATTACGGGTGTTTGCGATAAGTCCAATTATGCTTCTGAATTCTAGTCTGAATTTTGGGTCAAAGTTGAATGTATCGTAAACGGTTCTACTGATATCTAATTTAGTTTATTTTTTGTAGAGACCTTGAACAAAAAGCTTAAACAAAATGAGCTATTTGGATCGTTTTTTTTTTTTTTTGAGATCTAAAATGGGCTCAAAACTGGTTTGTACACAATATATGTACTAGTTTATCTGTACCCATAGGCCATAGCATCTCCAAACTTCTTCTTATGTCCCCAAAATGCCAGAGTTCGAGTTTTGACAGTGGAAGTCCCTCGCTGCTATATTTACCATTACCGGATGTAAAACTGGGGTGAAAGATCTCTCTCTCTCTCTCTCGAGCTTTATTTGTCCTCCTCATTCCCTTCTTCGTATTGGGGGGCCGCCGTCTCTATCGCAATGAGCTGTTGATTACTTTCTATGTCTCAAACCAACGACACCACCACCACCAACAACAAGCGCCCTGCCCACACCACCACCAGCAGCTATCTCCCGGGGGAGATGAAAAAGGCCAAGTCCGAGGCCGTTGCCTCTTCCCTCGACCGCAACAAAAACGGCATCCCCTTCCGCTTCGACGACCCTCCTTCCCCCGCCACCATCGAAGACGATCCCACCAACCCTAATTACGACGTGGTCGCCCATTCCTCTGGTGGCGGCGGAGGCGTCACCTCCAATTTGTCCCGCAAGAAGGCCACGCCGCCTCATCCTGCCAAGAAGCTCGTCATCAAGCTCCTCAAAGGTTCTTTTTTTACCTCTTCATTAGTGTTTTAATGACTGTTTTCTGGTTTGATTCGTCCTGCGTCTTTGCTTTTATCAGCTAATTGTTTGTCTTAGTGTGGTTAGCTAGGGTTTTTTTTTTTTCCCCTCCCGGGTTTAAGCTGAGATTGAGTGGTTTACTGTCTGTGTACGTAGCAGTACTTTTGATTCCATCAGTGACATCGTATTTAACATTGCTTTCGTTTTGCATGACGTGGACAATATCACAATATGTTTTTTTGGTTGTTGGGTTTGAGGTAAATTAGGTATTGTTAGGGGGTTTAGCCTGAGATTGAGTCGTTTAATGAACATTTTTGCCGTGAATTGTGTGTTCCTATTGTTCAATTGAATGCAGTATTACTCAGCAACTTAGCATTGCTTTGATTTTGCAATCTGTGTATGTATCATTTTCTAGATGATTTGGTTATGGATTCCTTCAAAGTTCGTTTTGATTGGTCGGACCAGTAAGGATGAGTAGTCTACCGGCCTAATAGTGAGGGGTTGCTAATACCAAATACCATATTGTGTGTCCATACTCTGTTGGATTGGTAGTGCAACGGATTATTAATCTCTCAACCAATTATGTCATTTAAATTCAAAAACGATAATTCTTCGAGATTTGTAGTCCAATCTGGTGGCTAATGAAACCAATCAAACAAGCCTTTTGGGCTATAATTATTAAGTTGTGAAGGTTGAGAATGCCATGTCATTGGTGTTTTGCTTCTAAACACCATTGACTCAATGATCATCTTTTTGAGTAATTAAGTGTATATTTGACCAGAAACATTGACCTACACGGCTGGATTTCCCAAGGGACAAACATGATTATGTTAGGGCAAACCATCAAAGAAAACAAATAAATTCCAATCAGTAGTGAAATATCAGAGTCAGTGCGGATTTAGCTTAGAGGGCAGTGGATATACAAATCTTCCCAAATGATCCTGATTAATAATTATCAATCCCTTAGTTACTTCGATCGGTGAACAAGGGTCAACAATCAACCCAGGAAAAGTATAAAGTCACATTTGGATCAAGGGTTTTTACGTGGAAAGTGGAACCAATGTGAGATCAAATATCTCACGGGATGGAGGCAACTGTTGGAGTTTGTCCCACAGTGGTTAAATATAACTTCCAAACCTAGTATATGAGCCTGGGTTTGGAGTTGGATGCTTTAACATGGTATCAGAGTTAGGGTTTCGGAGAATTTGTTCCCCCTTGTTTGTGCCATCAATGCACTGTCGTTTGTTGTGATCCAAGTGTTATGGGTCCTTTGTTTACCTCTCCACGTGCAAGTTAGGGGTCGCACGTGTGGGGGAGTATTGTAGTTTGTCCCACATTGGTTAAATATAACCTCCAAACCTAGTATATGAGCCTGGGGGGCCTCTCCACTTCTTGCCAATTGATTTGGAGTTGGATGCTTTAACAGCAATGACCCACCAACTTCTTATTGTTATGTATGGGATCAAGAAGTTAATGGAGTACAAATGAAAGGTATTACTACCCTGCCTGGTATACATGACTCTGAGGATCCATGCAAGCTTCTTAATGTTTGTACTTCTGATTTGTTAAAGCATCCAATTCAAACGAATTGACATTGAGTGAAGAGATTGTGAAGCTCGGATACTAATGTTGGAGGTGATAATGAGTCAATATGGGACAAGTTCTAACGTGATTAAACAGCCTCAACGAAGTGCAACACTCCGTTTTTTGTATCTCACGGCTCCCACAAATAAGGTTGGTAGGTAAAACAATCGATAATGTGAAGGTTTTTGAAAACTATAAGAAAAATCTAGGGCTTGAAATTAAAATGTATGCAAATCTTTTGCTTGATCACCCAAGAACAATTCTCTAAGGCTTCATGCACTGAAATTGATTTTCTTTCTTCTTTTGCCGAAGATCCAAGAATTATTATTTTTCAACTAATTGAGGGACAAGTTCCTGCCCATCCTGAATCTAAACTTGTTGGGAAATCATTACTTTTAACTTCTATAACTTCTGAAAGTAGACTTCTTTCATAAAAGAAATGGCTTACATTTTCCAGATAATGTCTTTACTTCCTTACTGATGATAAATTGTCTTACTCTTATCTTTGAAGCTAAACCAACACTGCCCACAAATTTTGAGGATAATACATGGGCATCACTGAAGTCCGCTATAAGTGCCATATTCTTGAAGCAACCAGATCCTTGTGACTTGGAGAAGCTTTATCAGGCAAGTTCTACACACCATTTTCCCTTTTACTTGGATACAACTGCTCCTTATGATATGGATTAAACATTTGTATGGTCATTAATTTAGGCTGTTAATGACCTTTGCTTGCATAAAATGGGGGGAAGTCTCTATCAACGGATTGAGAAGGAGTGTGAAATACACACATCGGCTGCACTAGAGTCTTTGGTTGGCCAAAGTGAAGATCTGGTGGTTTTCCTTACACTAGTTGGGAAATGCTGGCAAGACTTTTGCGATCAGATGTTGATGATTCGTGGTATAGCCCTCTATCTTGACAGAACCTATGTGAAGCAAACCCCAAATGTTTGTTCGTTGTGGGACATGGGCTTGCAGCTTTTCCGTAGACATCTTTCTCTAGCAGCAGAAGTTGAGCACAAAACTGTATTTGGCCTTCTAAAAATGATAGAGAGTGAAAGGTAATTTATTGTCTCCTTCAGAATTCCTTGATTATTGCTCAAGATTTCTTGTATTCATTGTTCAGGTAGAAAGCTTACTCTTTTGAGCACCGATAGACGGAACAACTAACCTATCTTTAATAATATCTGATCATTGTGGTTGCGACACGAATTGGCAAAAGAGTAGTATGACATCATCATATTATGTAACTATACCAGCGAATGCCCGTGCCTAAAGGCACTTCGAAGTGTATCATAGATTCACAGTCTCAATTTAAATAAATTGCTTGTACTACCTGACTGCTGTGAGGGATAGTTGTAATCTCATAAAGCGTCAGTTATCATTTTGAGATATTTTCCTATTTGATCATATAAGGCAACATTATTTTATATTGAGGTACATTGCCTAAAAAGTATTCTCTGTATCTTTTAAAAAAATGATCCAATGGCTATTAATTTAACATGAAGTGAACTAACGGTTGATCTCATTTATATGCCTAGACATTTTCAACAGAAACTGCTCTATTTTATAATATAGAAGATGCACGATTTCCTGTGCACTCTTGCAGGCTAGGTCTGTGCTCTTATCATGGTGGGATATGCATGTGCACTTACAAATTATAATTTGTGTGATGTAGTAAATCAAAGTGCAATTCATTAATGTAAATTATTGTAATTGACAAGTTTACATAAACTATTCAGGAAGTCTAGATTTGTGCTCTTGTTATGTGTTTATTCTTAATTCATTACGTATTAACGTGCCATTACATTTGTCATCTATCATAAAATATTTAAATACATTTTCGTTGGGGTAACAACTTGCCAAGTGTGGACTGTAGAAACTATAACCACCATGGATATACTAAGATCAAAGCATCCTTTTACAGGGTGAGCTCTTTTTTTTCCTTTCATAACAGGCAGCATTCTTCTTGTGGTCCTTCAGATTAGGTGAAGCAGTTGATAGAGCCCTCCTTAACCATCTCTTGAAGATGTTTACTGCTCTAGGCATTTACTCAGAGAGCTTTGAAAAGCCATTCCTTGACCGCACATCTGAATTTTACGCTGCTGAAGGTGTCAAATACATGCAGCAATCTGATGTTTCAGACTACTTGAAGCATGTGGAGGTCTGCTTTTTTTTTTGGGGGGGTTATTTTTCCTGATTGGTTTTGTTTTTTCTCTCTTCTAAGGACCACAGTGACCATGAGTGCTATATGTCTTACCTTATTTTACATTCTCTCTCCTTTTTGCTCCATTTAGGCTGCGTTCTCCTAAACTTGTTTGTCTAAAACTTTTTTTTGGAATTTTTTTACTTTTTCGTAACTTTTTGTTGAGCTTTTCGTTATGACTTTTTGATTAATCATTTGTCCTGACTAGAGGAATCAGAAAAGTATAAAACGTGGACCGATGTTGAAAAAAGTCCATATAAGACGACATTTTAGAAAAAAAAGACAGCTGTTTGGTATTTTTTTTTGTCGTTAGTGGACATATTTTTTTTTTGGTCATAATTTTTACTTTTTAGACTCCTCTCGTCGAGGTGGATAATTAATCCAAAAAATATGACGCGAATCTAAGAAAAATTCAGAAAAGATGCGCAAAACACACAAAACGAAAAAGAAAAAAAAGTTTACAAGAATTCAACCTTTAGATTACTTTCAGATTCCAAAGCTGAAGGAGGTTGTAGATTCAGCTTGGTATTTACTTTCTGTTCTATGCTTTGGAGTAGCTTCAGAAGACATGATGGTAATCTTTGCTTACAGGTAAGGTTGCATGAAGAAAATGAAAGATGCTTGCTCTGTTTGGATGAAAGTACAAGAAAACCAGTGATAGCTGCCGCTGAAAGACAACTCCTTGAGTGCCATATATCTGCAATTATTGATAAGGTGAGATTATTGGTCAGTTTTTGATCGGCACAGATTATTGGTCAGTTGCATGGCTATGGGTTTGAAGTGAAGGATTTGAATCTTATTTGATAAGAATTGCTCAAATTTAATTATGGTTGTTTTACGTAGGGATTTCGATATTGAGTTTGAAAGCTCTAGTATGATGGACTTAAACTAACTAGCTACTAGGAGTGAGTTGAAATCTTTCCTTTTTAGTGTTCTAAAACAAGGAATTAATCAGCAGCAACTAATCGTTGGTGGGGCCTATCCAATTAGGTCCGACTAGCGATTAATCCCCAATTACTAACTAATATGCACCAATTAATTGCCGATTACTCCGATTAATCGCTCGAAGGTGGCCGACCGCCCGACTAGTGCTAGGGACTTTTAGAACATTGCTGTTTGGGATTGTAGGTATACAATCATCCCAATAAACTACTTCCAATCCCTCTCCTACTTTAGTTTCACCAGCAACCTATGACTAAATTTCTTACGTTTCCATTGAAATTGACCAAAAAATGCCTTGATTTCAAAATCCTTACTATGCAAACAGACCCTATGGTTCTGATTTTTAGTTCCTTGTTCAGTCATTGATTGCCAGATTTCTTATTCGCTTATGGTCTTCCTGAACTGCGCAGGGTTTCATGATGCTAATGGATGCGAATCGCATTGACGATCTTCAGAGGATGTACTCGCTATTTTTCAGGGTTAATGCCCTTGAATCATTAAGGCAGGCTATTAGCTCGTACATTCGGAAAACTGGGCAGGGTATTGTCATGGATGAAGAAAAAGACAAAGATATGGTTTCCTCCCTCTTAGAATTTAAGGGATCTCTTGATACCATATGGGAAGAAAGCTTCGCTAAGAATGAAGCATTTTGCAACACTATTAAGGATGCATTTGAGCATCTCATAAATCTCCGACAGGTCAGTTCTGTGAATGTCATTGTTAACTAATAGAATACGGGTCTAGCTAACCACTGCTTAGTGGGCAACGCAGTGCACTTTCCACTTATCCTGAGGCATTTTTACAACTACTGATTCACTTTTCACACATTTCTGTACCTTTTTTATTACTTTTATCTGGGATATCCGCCAGCCCTTGGGTGGTGGCTAGCATATCCCATAGAAAAAAGAGGCTTGCACATAAAGTTGTCCAATGGAGTCCTTATTATCCCTTGTGCTCTGTTTTTGGTAGGAGGGGAACCCAGTCTACCCAAGAAACTCTACCCAAAAATAGCAAAGGGTTGTTAATGTCTAATTTATTTTCTTCAAACAACATCCATGTCTCTACCTAACACACTACAGCCAAGCTATACATGAACAGATTGAATGCGATTCAAAAGCAAGCTTTCAAGGTCATGTATTAGGCTAATGAATTTTAAGCCTGACCCCATTCTCCATGAGCTGGCTCCGTATATTGTCCGGTTTTCAAAACCAAACACTCTTCTACCCTTCCCTGTTGCTCATGAAATATGATCTAGACCTTTTAATATCAGAACAATTTCTATGATGTTTTGTGATGTGACGTAACCTTTGTTAATTAAGGAGCTACTGCTTACACATATAATGCACTATTCCAACTGGAGTGCATACAGGCCCTCAAAATTCCACCATCATGTTGACCTGCAAGATTGTGCAGTTCTTTAGAAAAATAGTAGTCCTCCAAATAGAGTAATGATATAACAGTTTTTATTGACTATATCTGTTTTGCAAGCCATTGGCAATTTTTGTCGTTGACACTTTAGAAGATTATTGATTTAAGTGACTTAGAACATTGGAAAAACTTATTTTCCCTTGTGTGTCATATGTTATAATCTGGATTCTGGATCTACATTTTCGTTACTTGGAAGACACTAACAAATCAACTTGCAATGGGTTAGTCTACTAACCGATTGATGTGTTCAACTTACATGTGTATGTCAACGTGTACAAGATGTCGATGTGGTTTGGCACTGCATGATTGGCAAACTGGATAGCTATTTTGCAATCACAAATCATGCAGTGCCACATCTACAAGTTATACAAATTGTTGGACTAATAAACTTATTTGCAATTGCTTCTGACTTACTCCTATTCGAAACTAAGATTAGATTGTTGTGACTTGTAATCTGTTATAGAACCGGCCTGCTGAACTGATTGCAAAGTTTTTGGACGAAAAACTTCGTGCTGGGAATAAGGGTACATCTGAAGAGGAATTGGAGGGTACACTTGATAAGATCTTGGTTTTGTTCAGGTTTATACAGGTAATTTGGATCTGTTTTTCTGTAGATTTTTCTCTTGCATTATATCGGCAGCCGTCTTTGTAGTTATTATACTTTTTGATGATTGCGTTATATTAGGGTAAGGATGTGTTCGAAGCATTCTACAAGAAAGATCTTGCTAAAAGGCTCCTGTTGGGAAAGAGTGCTTCCATTGATGCAGAGAAGTCTATAATTTCGAAGGTGAAGGATGCTTGTCTTTTCTTCTCTTCCTTTTTTTCCTTCTTTCCCCCTTGCATATTTTGTCAAAAATTGTTATACTTACAAATCTGCTCCATAATTACAGTTGAAAACTGAGTGTGGCAGCCAGTTTACCAATAAACTTGAAGGAATGTTTAAGGTGTGCTCCCTGTGCCAAGTGGTAGTTAATATAATTTAAAGAGTCTTGTTTATGCATAAGTTTCATTGATATGCCTCTTGAGCTTTTGATCATAAAATGTTGGTTACGCTGGTTGATGCATTACGATAAAAAAAAGATTTACAAAAAGATAAAACCTCAGGAATCCGCACCTAAGGAGCCCTAGAAATCTGCTACTAGCGGTTGTAAAGGCATCCACGCCGATGATCGAAAAAATTGAAGTTTACAAGAAGTGAGAGAGCGTGTGATGCTGCATTGCGGATTGAACACAACTTAGCCATTAATAACAACTAAATGATAACTACAAATAAAGATAAATAACAACTAAAGAGATAAACATTCTCCACATATTTCCCATCTTGTTCCTTATCAATTCTCCCCTGTTTAGAAGAACTCACCTCTGGCGAGTTAGAAGTGTGGTTCAACTCAAAAAAGTCGAAAGGTGTCCCATGTACTGTGAAGAAGCGTCTATCTATGCTGTGGGAGACAGGAGCACGCTCTTCTTTACTCCAGTGGAGAGCAAGAGAGGGCTAAAAATACTTTGGGCCAGAAACGCATTCTCGGCAGAAAAATCAATATCAATACCCAAATTCATTGAAAAATCATGCAAATTTGCATTAAGGTCCAATATATTGGAAGCACGAACAAGTTCATTGGCGTGAACATATGGGAGAAGATGGTTGGTTTCATGTACAGGTTGGCCAATGAGACTAGGAATAGTGCGTAGACTAGAAAGATCACAATGATTATTTGTTGGTAAAGGTCCCTCTTCCTCACAATACAACTCATCAGCACTCTTGAGCGTAAATTGTTAGGTAGTTCTTTTGAGGTCTCATTGAGACAATGTTGACCCACGTGATTGACTTGAGGTAGAAAATCATAACTTCCTTAGCCAGTAGATCACTCGTTGGACTAGTCGCACCTACGACTTTCGCAGAGTTAGGTTGGCATACAATGGGGAGTGTTTGCTTAATGGGGCCCTGGGTGGAAGAATTGGGTTGTGCGTCTTTATCATTTAGGCTAGGCGTTTGGCACTTGAGCAAGATGGATCTACTATGATACCAAATATGATAATCTTTTTCTGCCACTTGCGCACAGATCATGCATCCATGAGTTATCAGAAGGACATGGCCAACATCTATGGGTAAGATGTCACAGTAAACATTTCGGCATACAAATTACCCATGTTAATTGACCCTAAATATCTCTGATAGACCATAATAATAGAATTATTTCCCACATGATCTCGTATGGTTGTGGGCTATGTTACATGGATTCTTCATTTTGGCTCAAATACCCGTGTCGATATGTCCGACACCCGTATCCTTTTGGACACTCAGATCCTCTAATTCTTAAGATACTTACAGAAAAGGAATATCAAATTAGCTAGAAAAGCGATATTTCAAGTATTTTACATAGACAAGAAATAGGGAAATAGCAAAAACATAATTTTCTTAACCCTTTCTTGTTTAAATACATTTGTCAACATAGTTTACGGTACATAACCAAGAAAATTATGCAATATATAATACAAACAAGAGTTCAAGATGTGTCCCGTACCTGTAGGGACACATATCCACATATCTAAGATTTAACTTTCGGAAGGTCCCACGTTTGGACTTGCACCCGTACCCGATACTCGCACCCAAGTCCATGTAACATAGGTTGTGGGTGTGGCTCAGTGGTAAGATTACCTCTTTTAATGCCAAACTCAGAAATCGCATTCCTAGGAAAACTCGCTCCCCACAGTTAGTAATGCCAGACTCGACAATTGTTGGTCCATGCACGTGATGGAATGAGCCAAAAATGACATCTGAATATTCACTCTTTAATAAAAGGTAATAAGAAATATCAACTCACGTATTTTGAATCAAAATAACATTTTTTCCTCCATTGGAAGAGCTGTTTTGATGAAAAAGAGTAGAATTTATTAGTAGCCCTTTAGTTTTTAATCGTGCAAGGGCCGTTTGGATTAGAAATGACAAATTTAGAAATTTTGGATCCAAAAGATTGAGAATTTTGAGCTTTTCTTGGTTACTTTATTATCAAAAAGGGTGAATTTTGTCAATATAAGCCATTTGGCTAATTCCATCACATGTTTGGTCAAAGAGTTGTTAGTTGGGTGTCGGTGAAATGGACATTGTAACTATAGGAAGTTTATAGTCATTTCTCATACGTGAAGGGGTAACTATCATTAAGCAAAACCTCAAGTGGTGTCAGTGAAATCCACCCTCAAAAATAATTGACCACGTGGTTAACAGCAACAATTGGAGGAGACTGCCTAAGGTATCCCATGGTCCTATTAACTAAGCGTAGAATTGAGAATTGTTTCATTCAACCTTAGTCGAGAGGTTGTTGATGAGCTTTGCAAGATGCTCTATGGAAATAGAATCCATATTAGGGTGCATGGAAATGAGAAGCACAAATTGTTGGGCCCCTTTGCAGAATTTAGTAATATTCCAATGAATAAAGATAGTAATCTGAATTTCAAAAGGAGAATAGTACCTTTGCGAGATCAAATTTGAGCCCGGAGTATTTGTTGGGCTGTCCATGTGTGCACCCCAGATCAAAATATGAACTCAAAGCTCTCCTATTTCGGTGGTCAGAAAATGTGAAATCCAAGCGTTCCGATATATGCAATCCTCCCAAACTTCTTTTGATTTGCTGCCTTTTGTTGTTTATTTGATTTGGTTGGGAAGAATATTATGCTTGAGGTTTGCTATTTGGGGTGCAGGATATTTAATAGAATTACTCCCTCTGTCCCATTTTCATTGTCCATTATTCTTTGTCTCTTTTGTGTCTATTGCCTATATCTTTCAATCGATAATGTTTTTCATGATTTCGACAACTTTGTATTATAGAACAAATTAATATCTATCAAATAAGATCCATATTGTATATTTTTCGGGATCCACATTGAAAGATATAATCATATAAGCAATAGACATAAAAAAGACAAAAGAATAATGGACAATGTAAATGGGATGGAGGGAGTATTATTTTCGTGTTTGGGCTGGGTTAAATGAGAAACTGGTTCAGGGTTTGTTGGACTTGTATGGACTGGATTTAAGTAGACTGGGCCTAGAATTAACTGGTGGATAGTGTTGGTGGGAGAAGTAATGGTGTGGGTATTTCAAGGCAAACAGTTGGAGTGTGGGAAAACTGTAACAGAAACATCCTGCGATGGTGGTCTGCAGCGGCGGCGGTGGGATGACGAGGGACTGTAACAATGATGTTGGTGTGAACGGTGCAGGTGCTGGTCATGTAATCTGATCTGAATCTGAGTTGATGGCTGTGAGGGTCGAACAAATACATTCTGTCTGTCTCTTTTTGACACTGATTCCTCTCTCTCTCTCTCTCTCTCTCTCTCTCTCTCTCTCTCTCTCTCTCTGTGTTATTTCTTGACTGAAGGTAAATAATGACTGGGAGAAAATCGACAAACAATGATAAAGATCGATGTTTGCTCTGAGACCAAACTAATGCAGGACGATTTAAAAAGAAGAATGACAAAGAGAAAATAAAACCTTAGGAATCCTCACCTAAGGAACCCTAGAAATCCACTTCTACAGTTTGTTAAGGCATCCACGTCAGTAGACGAGATTATCACTCCATCTTGTAGAGTTTCTTACATAGGCTCTTCTAAATGATAACTACAAATTAAGATTAATATGTCCTAACAATACCATCCTCCAGGATCAAATATGTATATCCCATCTTGTTTCTTATCACTGGTACTAGTAGAAGGATATAGCAGACTTGTACAAATGTATTGCATTTCTCAGTGTGCTTCGTGGATCATTTTTTGTTTTGCAACTAGTAAGCGCATTTACCGAGAACTTAATGTCAGCTATCTTTATTTTTTCAATCTTCTGCTATGTGGTGTATGATATGGTGCAGTATCTGTAATATTGTTAATGCTCTAAAGAATATAAGCATCTGAATTTGTATACCCTGTACTTATTCAGTATATGCCATATACTATAGCTGGAAATACATTATCAATTAAAAGTCTATTCACACACGAACATCTTTTGTTTGTAGGCCGTCACCATTCCAGAACTCTTTTATTTATTTGGTCCAGCATGGTTTTAGCTACAGTGCATATGATAGTATAGGAAGTCGATTAAAAGACCTTATGCTATATTCTCTTTAATATTTGAACGTTTATACAGGACATTGAACTGTCGAAAGAGATAAACGAGTCATTCAAGCAGTCTTCCCAAGCCAGGACAAAACTCCCTTCCGGGATTGAGCTGAGTGTCCATGTTTTAACAACAGGGTCTGTTTTTTATTCAGTATATTTTGTTTTACTCTTCAGGCATGCATTATTATCGTGCCTCCAATCCAAGTTTCGGAAAGAATCTGACAGTGAACATCGTTGATTGGGCCGCAGGTACTGGCCAACATATCCCCCTATGGATATCCGGCTTCCTCATGAACTCAATGTGTATCAGGTTTGGCACTAGCCAACAGTGCTTCTGTTTCATTTTGCTGACAGTATATTGTCTACAGACCTGACATGTCCTCTTTTGAGCGTTTTCACAGGACATATTTAAGGAGTTCTACTTGAGTAAGTATAGTGGGAGGCGATTAATGTGGCAGAATTCATTAGGTCACTGTGTCTTGAAAGCAGAATACCCAAAAGGTAAAAAGGAGCTGGCAGTGTCTCTATTTCAGGTTGGTCTCGCTTGGGTGGTTGTGTTATTTCGCTGACTGATTTTGTTTACTTGTTTTCCATGATCTGTTGATGTCTCGTGCACTGGTGCACGACTACAACTATTTATGGTCCTTTTGTTGCCGTTATTGTGCTGCAGACTGTTGTTTTAATGCTGTTTAACGATGCCCAAAAGCTTAGCTTCCAAGATATTAAGGATTCTACTGGGATTGAGGACAAGGAGTTGAGAAGGACTCTGCAATCCCTTGCCTGTGGAAAAGTTCGTGTCCTGCAGAAGGTAGGTGGTCAATGCAGTAAACATTTGTTTTTTTCCCTGTACTAGCATTTGTGCCTGTTCGATGCACGGGATAAAAAAAATTCCATTGGTTTATTTTCAGTCCCGTGTATCAAACAGGCAAAAATGCTAGTTGATAAAAAAAGTAGTTTAATGTTTTATCGGTCCCGTGTTCGATGCATGCTAACATGGGTCTCATTTGATACACTGAAAGATGTGTGATGAAAAATGAATTTGGAGTACCACGTGACGGTGCCCAGTGGCATAGAATAATTTTTTCCCTCACCCTCCCTCTCCCACGTTTCCCCCCTCCTGTCTCTCTCTCCCACTTCTCAATATTTCTCTCTCTCTCTCTCTCTCTCTCTCTTTATATAAAAAAAGTGAAAGAATGGGGTTTGAAGGCTTGTGGGGCTCAAACACGTTTGTATAGTATATTGATAGATAGATAGATACTGTCTAGAAAATTTCGTTTCTCTCTCTCTCTCTCTCTCAAGAACATTGTTTGGTGCAGTTGCCTAAAGGGAGAGAAGTGGATGATGATGATTCATTTCTATTCAATGAAGAATTTACGGCACCTCTCTACCGTATAAAGGTATATTCAGTGGTATATGTACTAGATATAATGGCAACTACAAATAAAGCTGAAATGCCATACTCCCCATGTCCCCATATGTTGGAAGGGCACAAGTATAGAGTTAGGGGTATCAAATTCTTTGCCTTGTGTTGTCTACTTTTCAATTTTGTCACTTATGTTCAATGCACTGCATAGGTTCTGGTGGAATTTGGTCTTTTCTTGTTTGTGGTGAGATAGTAGTACTGAAGCTACTTTGATTTGAGGGGTACAGGTAAATGCTATTCAGATGAAAGAAACAGTGGAAGAGAACACTAGCACGACCGAAAGAGTGTTTCAGGACCGTCAGTATCAGGTTATAAATTCTGTTATGTTCTTTTAACTGTTAATTATATCGAAGGTTTGAAGCTGTCAAGTAGACAAATTATTTACATTGCTTTTCCACATTGTTCATTTTGCAGGTTGACGCTGCTATTGTTCGGATAATGAAGACAAGGAAAGTTCTGAGTCACACGCTTTTGATAACTGAACTCTTCCAGCAGGTGATACAAATTCTTTTTGTTTCTTTTCTGTTTGTCTTTGAACAAGTAAAAAAATGAAAAATTAAATAGTTTGACATGGGTAGTGTCCAGATCTGCTTTATAAACTTCATGTTTCTCATGGTTATCCATTGGGCTTCTCATCGTTCAGAAGCTGGAAAAGAAGTAATAGTGCTTATCAAAATCCCCTCATCGATTGGTGTGGAGGAGAACATGTTATTGTTGACTTCTGAGTGATAAACTGGAAAGGGATCAGTTCTAATTAGCCCCCTTAACAAAATTTGGATACATCTTTTAATGTTACCATGTGTTACTCTTATTTCTTTTTTAGCTGAAATATTTCCCATGGAAAAAGTTGTTTATTGGTTTTGACAAATGAATTACCTTTAAAAGAAAGCAAATTAAAAAGTTGTCAGCCAGAATATATATATTTTTCCCTGTTTGGAAAAGTGAACTTTAGTACGAAATATGGAAATTCGACCTAACTGGGTCTGAGGCTTTCTATTGTTAGCAATAGTGGAACAGAACTGCTGATGTGGTAGCTGAAATGTGTGTTTGTTTTGGTGAGGCAGCTCAAGTTTCCAATAAAACCAGCTGATTTGAAGAAGAGAATTGAAAGCCTCATTGATAGAGAGTATCTGGAGAGGGACAAGAGCAACCCTCAAATATACAACTACCTTGCCTAAACCATCTTTGTTTTATTTTTATTTTTTTCAAATCATATATCCATCTTGTATATGACGCGGGAAAGTGCATCGCTCTTCAAGAGGTTAGATGTTTCTCGATCCCATGTCAGATTTTGTACAGTTACTCGCAGTTTGTATTTTTGTCGTGGACACATGCTGTTTCAGTTGTAAATTATATATTTAAGTCATTTGAAATGTTGTCCGGACGGTGGCGGGCCCCTCCTCCGGCCAATTCGATCCAGATCATCTGCGATGCTTCTTGGCAGGCGAGTCACCGCAAAACGGTTATCCAGGGGAGGTGGTTCGAATTCATCTAGGAATTTTGATTGATGACAAACGAGCTAAAATCTCTGGACCTTCTGTGTTCTGTGAAGCTCCCCTCCGTGTCTTATGGCGAAATCCCTGCAGGTCAGGGGACCAATTGTGGCAAGTGACAACAAACATCTCATTACCCTATGTGTCTCTGAACAAAGGCTGCTCTCCGCACCGGGTATGCTCAAATTGTAGGATTCCCAGGGGAGCAGATGAGGGAGCTCACTGTCACTGGGTAGCATCTGCTTAGTTTGACTCTTCTAGGCTCAACTGAGTTGCTTGTATACCCCTAGAGTTTATGGTTATTCTGACTCAAGATTGTAGTCTTATGAAAAATATAAAATTTCCGGTTGAAATTCTATCCATACTCCGAAAGAAAAAAAATAAAGTTTCAATGCTAAAATGGCTAAACAAGGAATTTGTCCAGATCAAAAAAAGGAGGAATTAGTCAATTCTGCCTCAAAAACAGCATTTCAGGAGCAATTAGTCTACGTACATTCCTGCTGACTACTGTTCGCGCTGTTATGGAGCCACCTAAAGTTGATTTGGAAACTTTGTTACCTGATCATGGAATTGAAATTTTAGAGCCATAAAGGTTGTGCCAATTGTCATTCTTAGTCATGGTGATCAAAATGAAAGGGAAACAACAGTTTATGCTTATAAAGATGAGAACGGTGAAGTTGAGTGGGATTATATTTTTGGAGTTAATATTTTACTTCCAACTCTTACGTTTTGTATAGAGACAATGATACTCAAGCATACATTTCCGGAAATCCATGGTATGATGATCTTGCCCCTTGTTTTGCTATGTGCATGACACACATGATGAACAATTCAGGAAATTCCTTTGGATGATTTGAGAGTCAAATAACTTTTGTTGGAAAAATCCATACATGAGGCAGGAGTATACGTATCATTGCTATGACCCGCACGTGTAATTTTATCCTTGTATCTACAAGTTGTACAGGTCAGTAGTTTTTTTTTTTTTGATAATCAAAACTGTGCCCAACAGGGAAGGAGAATCCCTAGCTAGAACAGAGGATATAAATTTGGTGGAGAAGCCACCCACGAAGCTGGCAGCAGGCCTCTCAATGCCTTGGTAGCCACCACATGAGCAAGCTCATCCGCCTTCCTTCTAGCCAGGCAAAGTCACCCCCAATTCCTCCCCAAACTGCCTAATGTCCCAAACAATAGTCGCAATCTCCTAAGGGGGTACTACTTTTTGGCATAAGACTCAGATCTCCACGCACAAACTCTTCTCACGATTTATAATAATTTGATGTACTTTTGTACTGTTCTTTAATAAGTGTTTATTTTGAAAAAATTATGAGTAAAGAGTTAATGGGTAAAAGTGGAGAATAATTTGACAAGTGTAGATAAAAGTTAATACTGTATGAAATAGGCAATGATGATGTCTCTTTAATAGTAAATTAGAATTACGAAATTGAACACTTAAAAAGAGAGGAGTATGCAATTTCCTTCATATCTAAGATGGCTCATCGCTGACTCATCAAGGCTTCATCTAAAATGTTGAAGGTCCTTATAGTCCAATAAAGAAAGAAGAAAACTTACAATCTAATGTGACAGATACATCACTGTCTGACTTGTTCATAGTAGCCATTGAGTCGGAAGTTCATGAAAATTATTCAATGTTCCTGGACCACCGTCATGTGGTGTCTCAGGTTTCTCTTTAGCCACACATTTTTATGTGAGGACTCCATAACAAGACAAGGCGGGGAGAGGCTTGGGGCATTGTCACGTGGTGCCCCAAGGGCATTAAATAATCTCTCAAAATTAATGGTTCAGCATCGATCAATGATCATGAAGCTCAAATAAAACTACACTATATTCTATGAAAGCTGTTAACTAAAATTGTAAAGTAGGAGTTCTCATTTTGCATGATTGTCTTGGGGAAATGCCAATGGATCACAACTCTTGCATTACCAACAATAGCACCATAGCAAATTCTAACATGGCTACTAAACTCTAGGAGGATTTGATAATTTTGATCTATCAATCTTTTTAGCTCCGCATCACTTTCTGCCCTCTGTCCATAATGCTTATTGCTAAGACACAAGCAAATGAATAGTAGAACGCTTGAAAATAAATTAGATATCCTTGGAGGTCTCCGAACCCATGGAAATCGGAGAGAGACATAATAATCATGCTAGATCATCTACATCGCGCTATCGCTGCGTTGAATAAATGAAACCAACTCAAATCTATGCAAGTGCATGCCTAATAATTCTCGAACCCTAATATTAAACCCTTAAACACTCTTGCAAGTATATCCACATTGCTCGCTAATTTTGTTTTTAGCGGCGGCAATGTTCAATTCTCAATGAACCTTGATTTTTATGCACCCACCATGATCATCAAAATAAGCAAGCCCTATAAAGCGGTTCCTCCAAAATCCCAACAAATTGAACATCCACACATTTTCTTATTCACTACACATGTTTTTCACGACCATTGTGCACAAGCCGCGCTTAAACGATGCAAAAAGAAACAGAGAGAAAGACATTCGAAGTACGAAACTCAATTACACCAATCTCTCAATAAGTCAGTTGTCTTTAACATTCGTAAGCTTCTTTGGATAAAAGTCTCTTATGCAAACGGGTATATATCTCCCTCCTCTCACAATACAGTGGTAATTGATGGGTTTTCCGTGACTGTATCTGCAACACACCCCAATCAATGTCACCAGAATTTCTAGAAAATTAATTTTGTTGGGAATCGGAATATGCGAATATATAGTCGAAATTGACAATGTACACATTCTTCATGTTTCTGATCCAAATCAAAGCAGCCAAACAAAAACAAAATCAGGGTATGCCCAGAAAAGAACCTTTTCTTCTCTTCCCAGATATGTTTCTGATCATTAATCAGTGCTACATATTCTTTCCAAACAAAGCAAAACAAATCGAGGAATACCAAAAAACTGTTTTTTCTTTGCACACATATATTTCCGACCCCCCCCCCGCCCCCCAAAAAAAAAAAAAAAAAAAGTCGCTCTACAAAGCACAAAATCAACGATATTCCCAAAAGAAAACCAGTTTCTTTTCTTTTGCCATTTTCTCCTCGTTAAACAAACAGCATAACAAAATTGGAGATCTCACAGAAATTGAAAAGATCAGACGGCTTTGATGGCAATTGAAGCTGAAACTGGATCAGAATCAACAGCCGTATAAGAGGGGTTCGGATTGAGAGGGGCATTGATGGTATTGGTGTCATCGTCGTCAGGGTCATAATCGGGATTGAGGTTGCGATCTATGGCTTCACGGCCCCTCTTGAGACAGGGCTTGCACGCGATCTCTATTGATATCCATCCCAGTATCAGCCCCACTACTCCCAACACGGCCAATGTCACCGCACCCATCTCTCTCTCTCTCTCTCTCTCTCTCTCTCTGCGTGTAATGTATAGATATATGTAGCAGAATATTTATTTCTGTATGCGCAAAACAATCAAGCTCTTGTTCTCTCTTTTTTGAGGGAGATGAATCGTGGAGGTTTTTTTTTTTTATTTTTTTATCCGCGAATCGTGGAGGTTGACGAACAATAAAACTAGCTATGGGTACATTATGCCAAATGTACACGGCGTTTTTTTGGGATCTATTTGGACTCTTACATAAATAATCGGAGCCATTCTATTTATTTAAAACGTTTTTTTCAAGGATCACTGCAAAAAATTAGCTCAATCGGATATCAGTAAATACTTGATCGGCTTCGTTGATAGAAAATTGTGTAAAAAATTGATTAAGTCTTTCACTGATATTTGACTAAGCCAATTTTTTTTTTTATAGGAACCTTTAAAAAATCACTATAAAAAAATTGAACAACTTCGATATTTTTGTAGGACTTTACGTGGGTCACACACAATGTTGTGTATGTTTGGTAAACACCAATGATGTACGCATTGCAGGGCTCCTTGGCGAAATAGGAAAGCCAAAAAAATATATGGGTTAATAGTGGATTACATCCCCCAACCCCCATTCCACTTTATCTTTTTAATCTGAAAAACCATACAACTCATCTTCTAGTTCAGTGGCGGCTTCACGAATTTGAGATAGGGTGTTTAGAAATTAAGTTAACTCTACTAGCTGATATATTAACTAATAATATATGTACATGAATCTCGTATAGTTGTATAAATAGTATGGTCAGAAAACATAACTTTTATTTTAAAAAAATTAACTACGAGGCGAAATGAAAACTTAAAAATTTATTCTATTTTTTAAGGGAAATTTATATAAATGGTCCTCCTAGTTTCATTCGAGTCTCATTTTTATCCTCAAAGTATTACTCCAATTACAACTCTTTTGACCTTCAAATTTGATTTTCGTACCAAATTAATCCAATTGATAACTTCTGTAAGCCAAACTGGACGAAAAAAATTAAATTGATGGCAATTTGGACGTTGCAGTTCATACCAAGTTGGTCTAATTGATAACGTCTGCGATCAATCTGATTTTTTCCGTCCAGTTTGGCCGACAAACGTTATCAATTGGACCAACTTGGTACAAAAACCAAACTTGAAGGTCAAAAGAGTTGCAATTGATACTTGGAGGATGAAATTGAGACTCGGATGAAACTAGGAGGACTATTTCTATAAATTTCCCATTTTTTAACATAAAACTATTTTTTTCAAAAGTTGTTCTATTTTATAGTAGACAGTGTTTCGAGAATGGAGAGGTAAAGTTTTACCATTGTCCTAAATGAGTTTTCATATTTTTTGCCAACATTTAATTTGCATATGATTCTACTAAAACCCTTGTGAAAGAAATTGTACCAAGTACATTAGGGTTGATCTTCTCAAAAATATTTTTAAGATGACATGATGAGATTTTCTATTGTAGTAATAAATTCGGAGGAATATTATTCAAGTAGACGGGGTTTGCAATTTAGTTGAATTTTTTTAAAGCTTTGTCCATAATTTTGTAAGCTTACTAGACACATAAAAAAAAAAAAAAAAAAGGTTATTGTCATGAATGCGAAATTAACACATTTAGACCATCAACAATAAAGATAGAGAGATAGAACGTAAAGCATAATACTTACACCAATATATTCTTTTTTTCGCTTTCTTTTTACAATTTTTTTTAAATTATGATTATGAGCTTTATTTGATGCAATGTGTTAAGTGTTCAAATATGAATTATCTGGATTGATGGGCTGTAATTGGGTTGTGATTGAGTGTTCAATTCATTTTGAGTTAGGTGTTCAATTCGTTTTGCGTTAAGTGTTCAAGACTTTTAGAATAGAGTGTTCATTGATATTTACGTTGTGTTTTCAAAGAAAGGCTAGTTCATAATTTTTACATGTATTCTAAGCACAAAAAATTTGTTGAGGTGTTCAGTTGACCATGCAACCTACAATAGGGAGCCGCCTCTGCTCTAGTTCTAAGCTAGCTAATAGAGTATAGCAACGCACACGAGTTATAGCTATAATTTCTCCTAATTCATAATATTTGGATTAATTTATGCGCTTCTTGACAAATCTATGAAAGACTAACTTCACTATCCACAAGTAGAGCGGCCCGGTTAAAGCCGGGATCAAGTCCTGTATGAATTTCTAGTAATAAACTTACTCCTAGTAGCTAAGCATCAGCTGTGATAGCCAAGCACCAGTTATCTATTCTAATATATAAAGGGAGAGCACCCCTTTGATGTCTCCCGTTTTCCTTTCTCGTTACTATCCTTTAAAAAAAAAAACGCACAATGCAAAATAGTTATAGCTAGAGGGATATATTAGACTTTTGGGAAAAAAAAAAAACCAACCAAAAGAAGTTATCACCCCACTACATGTTATCCAACTCCAAAAACTGCATACCTTTCTCTGTTCTTCTACCTTTTTTTCCCCGAAAACTTAGAAAACTCAGAAGGTACAACTTCCCTCAATTGATCTCTGGTTTGCTCCGGAATTATTTCGATGTCGGTTAGTACTTGCAGTTTTTGCTTATTTCCACGTCTACCAGAAAACTCATAAAAGGTACTTTTTCCCTCCACACTTTTTCTTTTCTTTGTTTACTGCAGTTGTCATCCAGAAAGCCGATCCGAGCCGTCCAAAAATTCTAAAAAAAAAAAAAACCAAGGGAGCTTTCGCGGGAATCAATGACATCCAAGATGTGTAGGGTGCTTGATCCGAACACCCCTTTTTCCGTGTATAATAGAGATTTCATATATACGCGGAAAAGGGGTGCTAGGATCAAGCACCTTACACACCTCGGATGCCATTGATTCTCGCGCATGGCCCCTTGATTTTTTTTAGAATTTTTGGACTGCTCGGATCGGCCGTTCGGGAGCCGGAGATGGTCCGGCGCGGCCGTCGGTACGATTTCCCTCCGGGGGCTGTCGGTATCACATATCTTTATCAGTCCTTACTTCTTTTTTCGGGAACAAACCTTCTTATTCAACAAAAAATAAGAACTTATATCAGTTCTGGAGGCTTATTTACCTTTTTAGTCTCCAAAGTATTTCCGTCGTGCCACTTTGGTCCCCAATATTCTAATTGCTAACATTTCGTCCCCAAAGTATCAATTTTGTCTTTAAATGGTCCTTGCGGCTGACGCCGTTCATTCCCTTCGTCAAAACCAAGGGTAAACTTGGTATTTCACCATCCCATAGCTTTATTTTCTTTTTTGGTCCCCAAAGTATTTTCGTCGTGCCATTTTGGTCCCCAATATTATACCAATTGCAAGTCAAGGGTGGTGGAAGGACTTATGTGTAGGTAAGGGGTGGTGGAGGCTATAATACACAGATCTGCGGGTTTTGACGAAGTACTCGTGTCGACACGACGCGACACAGGTGCCGGATACGTACGAGACCCGGCAAAAAAAAATCGTTGCCGCAATCATTGCAGAACGACGTTCTACTACTAAAGGGCTTGTATCTTCCACAATAGAATAAAATAAACAGTAAAGTTAGGCTCACCGCACTTTTGCCCACTGCATGATCACCGTATGTCGTGCGGGGCTCACTCTGGATCCTAAGAAAATACAGAAAAATACACATAAATTTTAAAATAATTATTTATGGGTTTTTGAAAAAAAAATCAGCTCCAACGGATATCAATAAGTATGTTTTATGAATTTGTAGAGGCGAAACTGCTCAGTTTCGCAATTTTATTATACTTTGATGACAAAACAAATGAATAAAATGTATTTTTCATACATAAATTATCTATCTTTTTATGGAAATTGACAAATATAAAAAATATTTCAAAAATCGCAATTTTATTATACTTTGATGACAAAACAAATGAATAAAATGTATTTTTCATACATAAATTATCTATCTTTTTATGGAAATTGACAAATATAAAAAATATTTCAAAAAAAAAGTTATTTAATGTATCTCCGCACTCGTGTCTAAATCTAGCTCAATATCCACATATTCTCAATTTTTGAATTTTAGGTATCCGACCCTTAAATATGCATGTGCACCCAATACGTGCACCCGTCTTCGTGTAACATAAGGTGGAAGGGGTGGTGCAAGAACTGGGGAAATACCAAGTTTACAATTGGTACATTGGGGACTAAAATGGCACGGTAAAAATAATTTGGGGACTAAAAAAGAAAATAAAGCTATGGGGTGGTGAAATACCAAGCTTGCCCTTGGTTTTGACGGAGGGAATGAACGGCGTCAGCCACAGGGACCATTTAAAGACAAAATTGATACTTTGGGGGACAAAATATTAGCAATTGGAATATTGAGGACCAAAGTGGCACAACGGAAATACTTTGGGGATCAAAAAGGTAAATAAGCCCAGTTCTGGAACACAATCTTACTCTGGGGCCGGCCCTGCGTGTGGCCCTGAAGGAGTCCATTCTCAGTCCATGCTTGAGTCGGTTTGCCCATATCGATTTCCGCCCGTATCGATTTCCCCTTGTATTTCTACAAGCTTAATATTTATTCTGTAAAATGCAATATTACGATATTACCCATGTGCATAATCTGAATCTCACTTAGTAGAGTCTGTTTGGAAGGTTGATATAGGTATGCTAGCTAGTCTCTCTTTGCCTTTTAGCTTCACCGTTTGCTCCTTTTGATATATGGGTAGGGTCCGTTTTGGCCCTTTTTGCTGGATGTGGGATATTGGATGAGAATGTTGGAATCACTTTGCACAGATCCATATTGAGGACATTTTTGAAGCATTTGATTTGTGTCACTCTTGTACATATATCAAATTATAATATGGTAAAAGAGAAAATATATGGACCAAGTGTTCGACCCAACCAAATCAAACCAAACCAAATTCTAAGAAGGATGAATTTTGGAGTATGTTAAATCAATTGTCTTGCTTATAATACTACTGATCTTGGCGTTTTAGTGTGCATGAGCAGCAACAAACCATGACTGGGAAAATGGTGCATGTAATTCAGTACTTGCCATGAAATGAACTATTTTTGAACTGTTGTAATGAAATGAAGATGTCCTTATGCAATCCCTTATGTACAGCATCGAAATGATGCAATAGATAAAGCCAAAATCCATTTTCCAACCAATGTTCCACTTACATAGTACACCAATTACAATTTTCCCAACCATAGTGTTGGCAAAGTAGTTCATTAATATTCCATCTACAAAAAAATACATCACTTTCAGCAACAACAACAAAAAAAAAAAAAGAAAAAAAAAGAAGAGATGTCTGAGTTCTTCATCTTGTTTATCCCTTAGGATGCAAATGGAAGACCCATTGGGCTGTGATACTTTGGCTGGCTTAAGGACCTTGGATGGTAGATGCCCCTCGGCTCGGAGCTTGACTTCAGTTGGGTGGCACTCCCATTAGAGCCTTGGCTTTGAGAATTTCCCTAAGAAAATATACACCCATCAGATCGAGTTCATGCCATACCCTGATTCAAAGGAACTTGAATTTGCTACCACAGGCAACAGATCAGTAAATCTATTTCTCCATTTCTCTTTAAATCTTAATTCGTTTGAATACACAATGGCAACAGATTAGCAAACTAATAATTAGTTTAAATACACAATGACAACAGCTTAGTAAATTGCAAAATTTATCATCGGGCGTATATCAACTGAACCCATTCCTATCACACAAAATGACCTTATCCACCACCACAAATCCAAACGTTCAACAAACTAGACCCACTTTTCTTTCTTGGACCACTGAAATTACATGCAAACAGGTACTCAGTGGTTGTAACAACATTTCTTCAACATCTGTATACTTTATAACCAAATAGGACAATGAAAAGAAGTCACAATAAATAAAACAACATATTTGCTCAGAACTGGTATAAATCAAAAGGTAATTACGAAATCTGAAAAAAAAAAAAAACCCTAATTGGAGAGGTTTAGAAGACCATAATTTGTGAAATCTGGGAAAAAAAACCTAATTTTTTTAAAAAAAATTAAATGTTGATTAGTGGACAGAAAAGTGAGAGAGATAAACCTGTGGGAGAGATGAGATCGATAACCTATGGTGTCCGATGGTGGTTTAGGAGGAGAGATGGACGAGATATCGTACAGGTTTACGAGGATAAATAGGTCAAGGGAGAGGAAAGATGGTGGTGGTGCATCGGTGGTGGTGTGGTGGGTTGGTGGTTGTTGGAATTGCGATTTGGGAGGGGAAAGATAGAGAGAGAGAGAGAGCTATCTTGTTCCAGATGGGAGAAGAGGAGCACAATGATGCGGGATTTCAAAAATTTTGAATTTTGAAAATTTCAAAATAGGGGGAGGGTTTTTTGAGAGAGCAGTGGGGTACCATTCAATCTTTTGGGAAGAGGTGCTTCCCCTACCCACCAACAATCTACCCGTTTTAACCCCTCCCCACAGCGCGCGCGCGCACACACACAAACCACCCCCCCCCCCCCAAATTCTTTATTTGTTTACTTACTTTATTTATTTACTTAATTTAATATCTTTATTTAATTAAGCATCACTCTTTAATTTTAATTTGGTTAACTCAAATTCTATTTTCAATGAAAATTGACTTTATACTTAATAAATTTATATTATTTTAATTAGTTAATTAATTTTTCTTAACAATGAATAATAAAAATAACTTATAATCGACAATAATAAATTTAAACAAAATTTCATTTTATTATAATTGAGTACATATTGTCAAAACATGAAAATACGTAAAAACACAAATTTTAATCAATATTTTCTCCAAATTCTGCTCTTGGTGCGCTTATACCCATTACTTCGTACCACAATTGCATACGTGTTCCATAATTAGCAGCCTATTCTTTAGCTTCGTTCGATGTATGCTCCTCCAACCATGTTGGGATGTGTGGCACATGGTAATGAGGTTCTAAAAAAACTTGCACGAAGTGATGGTCAACACGGGCAATAGCAATTTTTCGGCGGTCTTCAACTGGAACTAGAGGTGACCTCAATAACAAGTGAGTAAAACAATCGAAAACATTCTCCTCATGTGTATGCAGTACAAGATTGTGTCTTGTTGCGATGACAACTTCCAAAGTCATAGCCTCCATCCAATGTCCTTTTGGTGCCCTAGGCTCGAAGCAATCCAATAAGTGTAGTAGTTGGTTTGCCCAATCATATGCTGGATAAATCACACTTATAGATAATAATTTTGTTGAATCTCTTCAATAATTAAGCTCATCTCGTACTCGATTCTAATCATTTTCACTATATCCGATTTGTGCAGCTATCGTCCTGAATTCACAATGACCGTCACCAAACACGTCAACAGTGTGAGAAATATAATGCTGATAAGCTTGAGGTAATTGCTGAATGTAGTGATCAGGGATGAGTGGAACTGTAGATTGAGTGTTGCGACTTGCGAACCCCTGACCCCCTCCCACGTCTTCCTCTCCCTCTCACTCGCGATGTTACAATCCTTGATCCTGAAGTGGATGCTTCTGAAAAAGAAGGTATGCGACGTGTACCTTGCTCATCTCTACCTCCAGGTCGATTTCTATGTTCTGTGTTGTACGATTGAGGTCGAACTGTGCTATGAGATGGATCTGCCATATCGATAAACCTGTCTATGATATGCTCTCGCATACATGGATCCATCCTATCTAATATCTCAACAACCTAAGATGTTCTGTCAAGTTGTGCTCCCTCATCATTAAACTCGTTTGCGTGCGTAGACAACCTAGTCCAATGAGTGTGGATACTGCATAGCGGAATTGGAGTGGAAATGGAATGATAATATGCAAGATCATGCATGCATGGCAATCCATGTGTGATTTTGATCATATAGTTGTAATAGTTGACTATGTGGGGGGATACTTCTAAAGCGCTTTCTAGCTGATCATGTATGAACTCCATTGCCTCTAATGAAATGCGACACCTTACTTGATCGAAAATGTCATCAAGTAATTATTTGTGGCGTGGAATGTTCATAAGATTTCTCGAATGACTTTTTAATTTTTCCAAACTGATTTTTCAACATCTTTTCTATTTTATCAAAAGATATATATAGCGATGACATGGTATCTCCCAAATATAGTTTTAGCGTCGCATATGCATACTCTGCCCTGTAATAGAATAATGCATTGTGTTTAAATAGGAAAGTATCAAAAAGTATTCCTCAGTGTAGTAGAGAAATGTAAAAAATTTTAATAGTAAAGTTATAAAGTGATGATACCTTGGACTTGAATTGCTTCCAATGTGCATACATGTATCTGTTCATGTTGAAACAAACCGCTCTTTGTACGACCATAACCATGTTTGCCACAGGTAGGTTATGACAGTAGGGAATTGGCGAAACTCGTCACACATGGCTTACCCACTTAGGTTCGGAAGATGACTATGTCGATAAATTGATAAGCGAGTGCCATGACACGAAAAAACGCTCCCATTCTGAAACAAGCACACGGTTGCAGTTCTTCATGACGCCTTGATTTATGTGCCAAATACACAGGATGTGCCGTGTCGTGCTGTGGGGAAACATGTTTAAATGGCGTTCATAAGTGCGAAATCATGATCTGAAACAAACACCAATGGCAACGATGTCCTCTTTTGAAACATCTAGTTTTTTAAGGTATCCAATGCCCATGTCAGTGTCTCTTCTCTCTCATTACTAATATGTCACGCCCTCGATTTTCAACATAAATAAATAAACCATTTTGATAAAAGATTCTCGCATAAGATGAATAATACCCAAAAGTTTCCCACATGTTCAATTTACAAATAAGTCCCCATTTCTAAATAAATTATAACCTTGGCACCTCAGTCCAAATTAATTTCAATACAAGTACAAAGTGTTTAGAACATTACAAACTTAAGTCAAGAGGTATTTCAAAAGTAAATTAGTTACAAAACCATCTTTAACAAAAAATAAGTCAATTACAAAGATGAATGAGTAACTAAATCA
This sequence comes from Rhododendron molle, assembly GCA_025413875.1. NCBI lineage: Eukaryota > Viridiplantae > Streptophyta > Magnoliopsida > Ericales > Ericaceae > Rhododendron > Rhododendron molle. The sequence goes on from CM046400.1 coordinate 16,336,612, forward strand.
AGTTAACTTTAAAAAATCTCCGTGTCCAAACACACCATAGTATGCAATCTATTGCTCGGCATTAAGACCTGAAAAGAGGGATTTTGTTGAGCTACACTAGCCCAGTAGAAAAATTCTCTACAAAATCTATATGTAATGAGATGATGTGTATGAACACGGCTAATCAAATTAAATGGCAAACAAAACAATGCAAGCCAATACACTTTACAAGCATCATAACAATTCTCATACACATGCACACACACACTTCTTCCAACAAATATCCACCCCTTGCGTTATTGTGTTTCCACCCCTTACGTCACAATATACGCCACCCCTTGCGATCTTGTGTTCCCACCCATTGCGTCACAATAAACCCCACCTTCGATTCACATCGACAACCCCACAATCATCACATTCAATACCAATACCATAAACTCATTCCCCACACATGTCGACATTATCTATTACGTACAATTAGCTCTAGGACCATAGCAATCAAGACCACTACATCATTTTCAAGGAATTTGCAATTCTCAAGTCATAAAACGTTCCATTCGACCATATATAGCAAATAAACATCCGTATCACACATAATCACCACAAAACATGTGGAGGAAGAGAGAAATATATCCCTACCGAAATGGGTTTTGAGGAAAACCCTAGGTCTACCAAGAGCAAATAGCTTGAATCCTCCAAAGAAAAGTTTCACCCAAGTTTGGATACAAGATCTAGGATAAATAAAGCCCAAAAACATGATAAACAAGAAAAAATCAACAAAATCAAGAGGAGAGAGAGAAAAACGTGGTAGAGTGTCAAAGAGTGAGAACAAAGACACAAAACTCACCTTTGGTTCACCAAATGCAAGAATCTTGTGATTTTGAGGAAGAAAACCCTGGAATCTTGAAGATTTGATGTTGAAATCAAGAGTTTTGGGTGAGATTGGAGTTGGGTAGGTGAGAGGGAGTGTTTCCTGGTGTGAGTCATGGATTTTGGGTGTAAAAAATGATAAAAGGGGTATTTATAATGAGCTGTCATGCGTGCTGAGAAATCAAAAATTTTGCCTGATGTACCGGTATCGTGGAATGATGGTACCGGTGCATGAACCTAGAAATTTCAAAATTTCACAGTTTCTGGTCGCGATGTACCTGTACTGGAAAAAGCTGTGACAGATTCAAAATTTTTGCCAATGTTCATTAAATCAAATCCCGATTGCTACCAACACTTCAACACATCATTTCATCACCGAAACTCAAAATCCAACTATTCTCCGAACATCCGATACAAAACGGTAGACGTGTATCCGTACACCCCCCGCAAATAAACGCACAACTTAATTAATAATACGATTCTTTCACGCATTAAATGATTTCCGAAATTATAATAAATTTGCGAGTCTCTACATAATATATGCGAACATGAGCGAGTAAGTTTGTCATGTGGATGTGATACCCACAACCTCCAATAGTGATTTTCGATACTCATTGGTCTTGTACGTAACATTAATGATCAATACGGACGGAAAGTTGACAGATAACTCTAAGCTTATAGGATGAACCCAAATAATATCAGTGATTTCGACAGTATATGAATTTGTAAGAAATTGATGGAGGTATTCTTTCTTAAGTAATTGACGTATGACATACTGAATAAGAGTTAGACCGTCGAGTTTGGCTTCTTTGTTTGAAAAAATGGTGTTGTAAACACTCTTGATTCCTGCAGTGTTTGACGGGTCTTTTTGCTTCAAAATATTAAGAATTTCACGAGGCGCTGTGTTGTTGGCCATATTGACCACAAATTGTTTCTCTATTGGTTTTAGCCTTGACAGGTACTCGTGGGTCTTCATATATTTTGTTATTTCATGATTATGGAAACCACAAATAACTTTTAAAAACATGACATATGGAGGTTGTGATATACTTCGAAGTTGAACTGGGCAATTGTATTTTTTTAGTCCCAGTGTTTCTTTGCAAGGATTGCCCTTCAACCAGATATCGTGGCAGTTCGTACTGTCTTTCTCTTTCACAACTAAGAAAGAATGTACTTCGGCAGTTTACTGCCTTTTTAACTTAGTAGAATTTAAAATAATCACCACAATACCATATTTTAGACCAACGCTCTGCGCCCAAGTTAACATATCTTCTCTATTTTTAAAAATCTATATTAAAAAAAAAGAATATGTATAAGTACAATATTAATCAGTCTGCTTTTAAAATAAATAACGAATATGCAAAACAATAACAGTAATAACTAACCTGGTCAATGGTAAATTCGGGTCTATAATCACGACTATTGTAGGAGATGCTCTCCCAACTACAAACATCATTCTCAAATGTCCAACTATTTAAAATTGAAAAGTTGTAGTCATCCATTGTTCCGCCCCGAACTGTTGTAAGGGTGGATTGTAGATACCGGAGGATGGAGGGAATGAATGGAAACTTGAATTCAGAATGAAGGAGGGCAGAATGTTTTAGTGTATGTGAGTTTTCGGATGGGCGAGGGAGGGTGTGTGTATATGTGCAAGTATGTATAGTGAGTAATTTCTCTGCCGAAGGCAGAGGTGAATTATAGGTATTGGAAAGAGGAATCAACATTTCTGTAACACGAATCAACAAATCAGCATTTCTAATTGGAAAGAATAAAGGTGGTATTGGGGAGTATTAGAAAGAGTAATTTCACTGCCTTATCTTGGCACACGAATCAACATTTCTATCTGGTTTTTTTTTTTTGGTCCTTTGCTCACCCTCCAAGCATGAGGTGCAAGCATTGCCTCTAATGAATCCGATTGTTTTTTTCTTTATATATTAAAAAATATAATTAAAAAATTAAATGTTCCAAATTTCAATCCATTTGAACCGGTGGAAAAATTTTAGTTTTCTGATCGTTTCTAAATGGTTATAATTAAATTTTGACTCCAAGGCCTTTGTTGATTAGTCTTAAGAAAGTCATAGAATTAAATATCTCTTAGGACTAATTAAGGAGAGCCATAGAGTCAAAATTTAATTATGACCATTAAGGATAAAATGATCAAAAAATTAAAATCTTTCTACCAATTCAAACGGATTGAAATTTGAAACACATTTTTTTACCATATTTTTTAATATATAAACCGTCTAAAGAGGTAGAAAAATTAAGTGTTTTAAATTTTAATCCGTTTGAACCAGTGGAAATATTTTAGTTTTCTGATCATTTTATCTTAGATGATCATAATTAAATTTTGACTTTATGGCCCTCATTGATTAGCCCTAAGAAAATCGTAGAATCAAATATCTCTTAGGGCCAATCAACGAGAGTTATAGAGTCAAAATTTAACTATGACCATTTAGGATAAAATGATGAAAATCTAAAATCTTTCCATTGGTTCAAACGGATTAAAATTTTGGGACACTTAATTTTTCAACCTCTTTAGACAATTTATACATAAAAAATATGGTTAAAAAATTAAGTGTTTCAAATTTCAATCCGTTTGAACCGGTGGAAAAATTTTAGTTTTCTGATCATTTTATCCTAAAGTATTATAATTAAATTTTGACTTTAGGGTTCTTGTTGATTTGCCCTAAAAAAGTCGTCTTAGGACTATTTGATTCAAAATTAAATAAGTAATTCAATAAATAAAGAAAGAAATTAAATCAATAAAATAAAAGCAATTAAATAAAGAAAGGAATTGTGGGGTTGGGGGTAATTTGGGAAACGGCTGTGGGGTCGAGGGAAAATGAAAAAATTCTTTTTTGGGCAGAGAGGAGAGAGAAGGGGGGACCCACGTGCTTTCCACGTACTTATTTGTTGTCTTCTTTGAGTCCTGATCCTCTATCCGACCCGCCTGTCCCACCCCTCTTGGCCGTTGATTTCGTAAATCAACGGCTGAGATGGGCCGAGCATGTCTTGCTCCAACACTTTTTTTTTCAAAATGACGTCGTTTTGGAGCAAAACATGCTCAGCCCATCTCGGCCGAGAGGGATGGGACAGACAGATCAGACAGGGGATCTCAAGGCGTCTTCTTTGCTAGCTTCCTTGCTAATACTAGCATTTTTGTTTTCTTCTTTGTTATCTTTTTTGCTAGCTTCCTTGCTAACAGTAGCATTTCTGTTTTTTTAAGGGGGTGATTTTCATATTTTCTTTTTATCCGTACTTTATTGGATCCAATTCGATTTTTGAAGGCCTATGGGTCCCGAAAAAATAATTCAATCGCAAGGTGTTTATACAATTTTTTTTTTATGATTTCTTGTAAAAAATTAGCACAGATATAGATATCGAATTGAGTTAATTTTTTATACAAAAAACCATAAAAAAATATTCTAAAAATACCTTGTAATTTGAATTATTTTTGTAGTACTCCATATGCAACCCACAAAACCACAAAATCATGCTCATTTCTGCAGCACCTAGGAAAAGAAAAGGTTATTACCTAGCTTTATCAAGATGCAGAGTTTGCGAAGATGGACATTTGTCCAATATATGTTTTGAAACAAAGTGTTATGCCATGTGCAGAATAATTTTTGCATTATCACTGCCCTTTGAAAACTGGACAGATCGACCAAAAACTCCGTTTAAACCCAAGTTCCCTTCTTCTAGGGTTTTGTAGGCAATCGCTCTCTGCCGATAAACGCTCCGCATAGAAGCAGATGCTTACAAGGGGTTTTCCCCTTTTATCATCTGAGAAAGAGAAAAAGGGTGAGAGAGGTCCACATAAAACCCAAAGGTACGTCAACCCAAAACTCAACCTGAGAACATTTCTGGATTTTTGATTTCAACTCATCTACTTTGATACGATATACACGACAAACCCATGATCGAATTTTGAGATTTAGAGTCGAAAACTCACATTTGTGGTGTCAGTAGTTTTTCCATGTTGATACTCAGAATCCGTAGAAGGGAATCTTATGTCTGTGCGTCTGAATTGATTTGCAAACTCAGCCACTTGATTCTCTCTCGTGATGTTTTCCCTTTGAAACTCAGTATTGTGCAGAACCCTAATTTAGTACCTTTGAGGATTAGGTGCTTTGGCAGTTCCAGGCCCACCCATAATACCCAAATCTCTGTTGTAGAGTCAACACAGCCACTTCTCTCTCTTACACCTACCAACCGGATTTCTCGAGTTGCTAGGTCAGAGGGGCAAGGTGCTCTTTTCGAATACTTGCATTGTACTCGAGGGTTCCACTGCACGGATGCGGAACACGTTAGCAAGAACTCGCCATACTTCCTTGAGCGCTTGCTTTCCAAGGTTGAGAATGAGCAAGATGTATCTAGGGCTTTGACCAGGTTCCTCAGATACAATCCCATTAATGAATTCGAACCCTTTTTGGAGAGCTTGGGTTTGACCCCGTTCGAGGTCGTATCCCTCCTTCCCCAGAGCTTGATGTTTTTGAATGATGATCAAGTCATGCTTGATAACTTTCACATCCTTTGCGGTTATGGGGTTCCTCGGAGTAAGATTGGTAGGATATACAAGGAAGCAATTGGGGTATTCAGGTATGAGTATGGGATATTGGATTCGAAACTTAGGGCTTATGAAGAACTAGGCTTGAGCAAATCCACGGTTATTAAGCTGGTTAGTTGTTGCCCTTCACTTTTGGTGGGTAATGTTAACAAGGAACTTATTGGGGTTCTTGAAAAGTTGAAAGCATGGGGATTTGGAAATGATTGGATTGGAGGGTATTTGTCTTGCAAAAGCACTTACAATTGGAATAGAATGCTTGAGACAATGGGTTTTCTTGGTGAAGTGGGTTATAGTCAGACACAGATGGGGAGTTTGTTTAAAACGAATCCTGGTTTGCTTTTGGAAGGTTCCGGGAAAAGAATCTATAGTTTGGTTGGAGGGTTGCTCAAATTGGATCTTAAGATGAGCGAAATTTACTCTTTCTTCTTGCAGAACCCTCAAATTCTGTCCGCTAAGTGTGCCAAGAATGTTTGCCGAGCAGTGTGTTTTCTGTATGAGATAGGAATGGAAGCTGAAGGCATTGCAACTATTGTAGCTAATAACATTCGAGCGCTGGGTGGGGTCTCTCTGAATCAAACCAGAACTATTTTGAAAAAATTGGAAGTTGAGAGAGACACTTTATGTCTTATGATAAAGGAAGACCCTTTAACGTTTCTCAGTTTGGTTGCCAAATCAGATGTTGTCAGCATTGAACAGCTATGGTCTGGAAACCAAAGTAGGTTTGTGGAGAAGAATACGTTCTTGCTCAAGTTAGGTTACGTGGAAAACTCAGACGAGATGACAAAAGCTCTGAAAAAGTTCCGTGGCAGAGGTGATCAATTACAGGAGAGATTTGATTGTCTGGTGCAAGCTGGTTTGGACCCCAATGTTGTAGCAAATATGATCAAGCATGCTCCATCTGTTCTAAACCAGAGCAAAGACATACTCGAAAAGAAGATTGATTGTTTGAGAAATTGTTTGGGTTACCCATTGGAATCAATTGAGGTATTTCCTTCGTACTTGGGTTATGATTTGGGCAGAATCAATCTTAGGTTTTCCATGTGTGCATGGTTGAGGGAGAGAGGCAAAGCCAAACCTACTTTGTCCTTGAGCACGGTCCTTGTGTGTTCAGAGGCACGATTTTTTAGAGATTTTGTAGAACGAGATCCAGAAGGGCCCACCAAGTGGGAGAGTTTGAAAAAATCATTGCCTTCGAGCTAAGGTGGATTTCCGTCCCTTTTTTTATTGTAACAATTTCTTTTGGAATGAAAATGAAAGAGGTTCCCTTTCGGATGTTATCAATTTTCTTTGCTTATGGTGGTATACTCTGTTCTACTTTTACTTCTAATTGGTGTTGTCAAAGGCTTATTGAAGTCATCTTGGGGTTCAGTCGCGGTGAAACTGAATTTTTATGTTGCGTAGCAACTGCTGTTGTGATGTATCCAGTGCTGCTTAACTCTGTAGTTCTGATATATCCACGGCATTCTCTGAAATTCTATATGAATATATGATTTCTGGAACTAATTTTGTTTGATGCTTTGAAAATTTGAGGTTCTGTTTAACTAGATGTTTTATGGAATGTACCTCGGGGCCATGGGAGGTTTGCCTAGTCGTTAACTTCAGCGCCTTCGAATTAGTTGAGGTGCGTGCAAGCTTGCCCAAATATCTGGTTATCAAAAAAAAAAAAAATTATGGAATGCAAAGTGTTCTGAATGTTCTTTTATATGTGAGGTACTCCATCAAATAGTTGTTTCTCATTGGACCTAGTGCTGGAAACTTGACTTAGGTACCATGGTAGAGAGTTTTTCATGTCTTTAGCATTAGCCATAGCTCTGATGCAATGAATTTGTACACGCAAGTGCTCAAATCTAGGATTATATCTTACCAAGGATTTAGTTGTGGGACACATCAAATCTGGGATAATCTGTTGGAGGAGGGTTGAGAGAAAACTATGATAATTGACTCATCTTCTTGGAATGGAATGTACATTGTGCCTGAAAACATTCTACTACTAATTAGTTCTCGATTGCGGTTCTGGGTTGCCTCTCTCTCTCCCGCCACCTTTCTCAAGAGGATGGGGGAACGGGTGTGAACTGATACAAGGTTTGTCTGGTCTCTATGTTTTGTCTTTTCTTGTCCTTTTTTAGTTGTTGCTATTTGTGAGTTGTGACCAGTGTAATTGGTAGCTTCTTGCCTTTGGTGGTTGCTGGACATGTGTTTGTAGATGTAGGGTTTGTTCGATGTAGGGTTTGTTCCAGCTTTTTTTTTTTTGGTACTTCGGAAAGAGAACTCTCCAAACTTTTAGGCTGTTTGCTTGCGTGCAGTTCTTTCAATTCTTTTTCTTTTGGACTTGTGTTTCGCAAAGGGAAGAAAAACTCGCTTAATTGATTGTGTTTCTAAACTTCTTTCTCGTAACTTCTTAAAGAAGCACTATTGAGAAGATGTTTTCATATCATATGGTCAAAAGGTTGGGGATTTTCCATTTTATTATTTGTCTATATTATATTATATATTGTTATACTAAAAGTTAAGAATACTTTAGTATTATGATCAGCAGTATCTCCATCTCTATCTCTATCTCCATCTCTATCTCTAGAGGGAGAAGGAACTCCAAATGGGAACGTCTGTCAAAAAATTGTTATCAACTTGAATCCGTACTCCCCATTTTGAAATTTGGAGTTCGTTCCGGCCCCACACCCACATTCGGTCAAATGTCTGCCACTGGGGAATAAACAAAGCAATCCCAATTTTCAAATTTGTAGTTCTCAATTCATGATTCCTCCTCTCCTTCAGAGCATCTCCAGCCCCCCAACTCCCCACTCATTCTAAATTTTGGAGATTTAAAACTATGTATTTTACTTACAAATTTTTAGTTTGGAGAATTCTAATCCGTACTATTTATATCAACATAAATCCGTACTCTTCATTTTCACATCTGTAACTTCCCTCCAACTCCAAGAGATCATCCATGGTTCCTGCAAGGCAGGCTACCCTACAGGGTTGTAGTGTATCACGCCAGCCATCTATCCATCTCAGCAATCAACGGTTTGGATTGAAAACAAACTCTTCCAGGAAAGAGCATTCTCTTTCCCAGAAGAGTTTGTTTTCAATCTAAACCGTTAAAACATTTTTGAATGGCTTGGATGATGCCCTATAGCCCTGTAATGCACTCCTGCACTACAGAGTTTCCGAATCCCTAATTATTGTTTGCATTGATGGAAGATATGCGGTGAATTCACATGAATACGGATGAGAAAAAAGGAAGTGCATGTTGTTAAAAAAAGAGTGCGTCAATTCCTTTATTTCTATTGCAATAATCATAGGACCCCCTAACTTTTTGAGTACACAGAGGGCTTGTTTGGATGCCACAATAAGAAGGTGTATTGTTTTATACTCCCTTTCAATACGTGGGCCCTTGTCTAATACATGGTTTGGCAAGCTCAAAACAGGGGGATTCCTCAATACCCCCGGCTCCATAACCCCTCCTAATACTCCCTGAGGGGGGATTACACATGGCTAGGTTTTGAGGTGGCTATGTGGAATCCCCCCTTGTAATACCCCCTCTCTTTTCCATTCAACTACAAAACAACCTTATCCCCCCATTTTATACCTCATCCAAACCAAGTATTATTTAATCCCCCCATCACATCAATGTGGACCCACCCTTCTTACATAATACTCCCTACTATCCAATCCCCCTTCTTACATAATACCTCCAAACCTAATACCTCATCCAAGCGAGCCCAGAATGCAAAGCACTCCTGCTTCTTGCTTTGCTTCCAAGAAATCACTTCAAAGGCACCAAAAAAGAAAAAGAAAAAAAGGCATTCAAATTTGCTTTTATGCACACCAAAGCAATACTAAAATTCTTCCGCAGCAATTGGAAACCAAGTTTGCCTTGTCGACATGACCTAACCAACTGGAGAACAACATCAACCTCCTACAACTAAGTTGGGTAGTAGCCAAATGACCAGTAAAAGGTTTCAAGTACCAAATCCTCCGAACAGAATGAGGTTAAATCTCTATTCCACTCCTAATGAGAATGCAAAATAACAATGAACGGTGCGGGAACCTTTCAAAAGAACCAAGTCCTCAAGAGGCAAATGAATATGAGAGTTCCAGATCAGGAACTTATTGCAGGACCAACAAATAGAACATTACACGCATCCCAACTTGTATTGTATATACCTCGCGTATATATATATATATATATATATATATATATATATATATATATATAGCGATCACCATGAACATGTAAGGTTTTCATTCTTATACGTATAGTAGGGGAAGTCCCGAATAGGAGGATACTCTAGGCAGGGTCAACAGAGGTATTCTAAGATTGAAGAGTGGCATCAGATCAAGAAGTCAACGAGTACGAATTGTTCAAAGCAGCAAGTAACAAACATTTTAGAACTGACAATATAACTGCCAAAATCATTGAGAATACACTCAAGTGTGAATCTGATTGCTCTTTAGCCCAAACATACTCCTTTGCTTGGAAGCCGATGATCGTATGCTTTCTCCTTTGTCATTGACAAAGAAGCTAACAATAGTAACCAATCTTGTCCAGAACAGGGACTAAACACGATTGTCAACTCCTAGTGATCCTGATGGAGCCAAAGATTTCTCTTTCTTTTTCTTTCCATTTTAAAAAAGAACGCAAAATTGAAAAACAATAGTATGTAAAAACTACAGAGGAAAATGCATCTCTTTACTGATCACCGTGCATCACCCACTTAGAGTTCCAGTTGTTCTAACTCGGAAAATAACAGATTACCTACGGAGAGAACTGTGCTTGGTTAAACAACTAAGAACCTGCTAATTTACGAAATGTCAACCAACCAGATAACCTTCATTTTTAGAGAGAATAACCAAATGAAAACCTGGGAAATGGACACGGAAATGGGAAAACCATTTAGAAATTTGGGCAGTGATTGTTTTGGAAGAATAAATGGGAGTGAAAGTAGAGTGTTTTGAGAGAGAGAGAGAGAGAGAGAGAGAGAGAGAAAGAGATAGCTTCAATTCATGCCCAGCATTGTTGATTTGCAATGGTGGAATATGGATAAGAGACCAGAGCTGTAAAATGACTTACGGAGATGAGAGCCATAAAACATTCTACATCCATTTGGTGCAAAATCTTTTACCTCTACCAAACACCAAATATTAGTAACATATTCTTGGGGAAAATATTTTCACCCCCAACAAACAAAGCCGTAAACAATTTTACATGAAAATATTTTTGGTTGTAAAATGTTTTACATCTAAACAAACGGAGCCTAGTTCAACTACCAGACAAATACCCAAAAAGATTTTAGAATGCCCATCAAAAGGAGAAAGCACCCTAATCACTTTGAGATTACTGCAGGAAAGCCATCACTGAAATCGACTACATTGCCCTGCACATACAGACGTGATTAACTATCCTTCGACTATGTTTTTGTGTAAGGGCTTAGCTTAAGATTAAGGAAGCAGGAAAACATCTCATATTTCATGACTCCTTTCATTTTTAGGGTAAAATGACAATGACAAGGCATCATCAACGTTTTCATACATAGTTTTTGCCCACAGGCGCATGGAAGGTAAACGTAAACTCAACTTTGTAGACATATTTGCAGGGTGAATATCCCACTACAGATTTTGGATACATATATAAGACGATGAAGTGTCAAATGCTGTCTGGACCTAAGAGTCGAATTCCGACAGGTGCTTGCACACATATACAGGAGTCTATGTGACAGTTCTCAAGCAACATTGACTCCATAGTTTACGATTTCCATTTCCAAAATCACTGATTACCAACAATGTAATGCACAACATTTCTTCAATTGAAAAGGAAAAATGTGGCCACGGGGATTGCAACTGGAATTCGAGATTTTCTCAGCTCAAGGAGAAACCTGAATCACTCCTTCAAGAATAAAGCCCTCTGTATGCAATGGGGCTTGTCTGAAAGGATTCTGCAACCTGTATAGTCAGGGTTCTTGTTAGATAGTTGTAGCTGCCTAATTGCTGTTGTTTTGTTGTCTTTGTTAGGGTTTTCATCCCTAGACTTTGATTCTTTGGTTGAGCTTAATAATATCTTGCACTCATAAAAGAAAAACGTTTTTTCAATCAAGATTGTCATTGTTTGACCCGGCACATTGGGCCATCAAACAAAACAACAAAGGAAACATGTATAGTTAAGCCACATACTATTAGTACACCTGATTGGAGAACTTTAAAAGCCTTGCACACATCTATCATCGGCTCTAGACATTTAAATCTTTACAACTCAACCAACAAGTAGTGAAACATGATACAAGAAGCAAACTGAGGAATCAAGCAAACAGAACCTGAGCACTAGAAGGTGTCAAATCAGAGAAATCCTCCCGTGCATCCACCACTTGCCATCGAACAGAGAATCTCCATTTTTTCTCACACGAGCTATCCAAGCTAACCCTGGAGATATAACCCACAGCAACATTGAGATTACGTCCCACAACAAAGATCCTATTATCACAGCAATTAGCTGAGAAAGGCTTGCATATCTGTTCCGGTAAATGACGCCCTTCTACAAACTCCCAAGAATCCGTATCCATGTCATAAACCTTAAGTTTCGTCCTTTCGTGCTCTGACACCACAAACAAATGCCCAAAAACCACAATACTTGAACCAGTCCACCCTTCTCTAAGCCCAGAAGCCATACTTTCCCACATATCAGTTCTCGGGTCGTAAACCTGACCCCTTGGTACAACAAAAAAAGGCCAAAACCAACCTTCAGTCACAAGGAGCTTCCCATTCAGAACCGCTGCATCATATGAAGCCATGTTTGTTCCCATGCTTGCAATAGGACGCCAAGTCCCCTTTGCAAGATCCAGGACCTCAGCCTTATTAAGCTCAACCTGATCTGTACTGTTCCCTCCAGCCACATAAATCATCCCATCAATGACACCACAAGCAAAAAACGAACGAGGAGTGTCCATTTTTTTCATTACAGTCCAACGATTCTTTTGCACTTCGTATTTCAATACCAAGTTGAGGGGGCAATCCACGTCAGAAGACATCCCACCACAAACAAAGAGAGTCCCCTCACGTGGGACCGAAACACACCGGAACCCCTGTGGGCAAACCTTTTCCTTGCAAGGCATAGTTGGTATATTGTGCCAAGAGAAGTTGTTTAGGTCAAGAACATGCCATTGAATCTTTCCGGTACTTTTGTGGATGGCAAATACAAAAAGCCATGGATCGTGGAACCCAAGTTCCCTTCTCCTATTGAAAAAAGGCTCCTTACTACTAAACATGAAATACCAACGCTTACAAACGGATTTGCACGTTGTGTGATTTTGGACGGGAATTCGTAGGAGGCAATTGAGAGCTATGTCATCTGGGAGTCCTGGAATGAGTGGATCCCCTTTCACAGAAAGTACGAATTCTAAAGAAGGATCCAATAAAGAAGATTGGATTGCAGGTAGTCTAAATTTTGGGGATAATGTCATCTGGGGATCCCCTAGCTTGTGTACCGGTGCTTGGTGCGATGAAACACGTACCCTTTGCATCTTTTCTTCGATCTCCCGGTGAGTTGGATGGGAACTACTTTTTATCACCAAGAAAATTAACCACCCAAGAAAGACTAATGAAAAACCTTGCCTCAATATATGATGTTTCTATTTAATGGCATCGAAAGTTTAAAATCCCAATTCAAAGCAATCAATCTATTAACTCAAGAACCAGTTTCTTGACAACTGAATCCTAAATCATCTTCAAACCGGTTGATGAGGACACAGCCTCTGCCTAAACACCCAAGTTTGAACTCATGTGCACCAAAAGGAGACAACTTTAATTCTCTCTCACTTCTAATAGCCGCAAGTTTCCGTTCCTACTTAGAATACAAACTTTGAGAGTCTAAAAGGTGTGAACTTTATGTAACTAGAAAGCATAAAAAGACCAAAAGCTCAAATCCCCAAGAAACGGCTTAATTTCTCATCTATTTCTTTCAAAATCAGAAAACCCACAACAAAACCCAGTTCACAGATCAGATAAAGAATCTCAACAATTTCAAAAAGCACTGTACCCAAAAGACAAATAGTGCTATAAATCAGATAGAAAGCCCACGTAGCAGAAACAAGAACACAGACGAAGATAGAAAGCAAATACAGGATGAACTTACAGATATAGAATCTTTTTTATGATCAGTACAGATATAGAACTGGATCGAGATTTGGTGAAGATGGTGACCGGTGGAGATTTTAGAGCTGTATAAGATTGATTACCCAGGAGAAAACTATTCTTCTACATCTCTTCTTATAGAAGAAAAAAAATGTTCTAGTATTGTTCTGTTCTAGCCTCATATCTAAACGTGGCTTTTTAATTCAAGTGGCCCCACTTCCCACGCGCATATGGAGCGAGTGATTTTTTTTTTTGCTCGGCCATATGGAGCGAGTGTTGGTAATTATGCTTGGAAACATCCTTTTTATTTTTTTATTTTTAATCATTTGTTAATCTTAATCTATTCTATCCTCGAAGATTTGGGGAGGAAAATGAGTGTTTATGGGTACTAACTGCACTCCATTCAACTTACATTGGACTATCCTATTAATCTCAAAAAATTCTTACTAAAGCACCAGAGCACATGCCATGTACCGCCACATATTTGTGTGAACTCAATCACTAATGTTTGACCCCATATAAATGTGTGTTGGATAAGGATGACCCTGAACACCAAGTGCTCGTTAATCTCACCGATGGGGGAGTTGTTTGAAAATCCAATTGAGCTCTGAAAATTGAATATATTAGATGATAAGTGATGAAAAGTTGATAATATATTTTTACAGCAGTAGAATCAAAAATTAATAAATTTAAACAGTCTTATATGGAGTATTTATTTAATTTTGGTTGAATTTATTAGTGCTTTAATACCACACCAGTCTCTCCAACGCTAACACCCCCACGACTGCCGGTACAAATCACTCCACCACTAATAACATTGCCACCACCACAGCTAGCACTACCATCGATCATTGCACCACTGCCATCTCTCTGCTCCAACTACCACCATCTCTCCATTACTCTGCCACATTCCACCTTTGTAGCCACCCTACCTCACTATACCAACCACTCGTTGCCATCATCACCGACCCCACCCATCGCGCTGCCATCTCCCCCACCATTCCTGTCGCTATCCTTGCACCATCATTGCCTCTACCACAATCACTACCTATCACCATGACCACTATTACTGCTACTGTTTCCTTTAGCCACTTCGGTATCGACAACAGTCATAGTTGAGCAGATTCTATCACTCTCACTTGCAGCCTAGTCTGTAACAAGAACCATGGCATTCGAAGCTTCTTGTACTGCTCTTGTCTAGCGAAGAGCAAAAGAAGAAAGCTAGAGCTCATATATGGGAAGAACTAACAGGAGCCATTCAAGTTGGTATGGGAAGATAGGAGGTGATTAGAGACATCACAAGCCTATTCCACTTATCGATGAGGCTCTTGTAATAAAGAGATTGGTCTAGAATATAAGAGGAAGGTCAAAGGGTAGTAAACTGTATGGCTTAAGAGTGACTGTACGGGCAGTAGCTATATTGCTTGCATGTTGAACAGATCTAATCACAAGGAGATTGGGGGCCGGCTTGTCCTAGAATCTATGGCTCAGATCATCCAAGAGTAGGGGTTAATTAAGAACTATCTCACGAGGATAGATTATAGTTGGTGAGGTGGCTAGATTATTCGAGTCAATGCGGTGACTCACCCCCTCCCTACCATGACTACTATTCGAATTATCTCTCCATCACATCATCATCTGTAGTATTCCATCGGCACCACAATTACATGGTGACTATTCGTAAACCTAAAAGGAATCAATTGTTGGTTATATAATTAAATTGTTGGTTAATATTTTTAGTAATTAACTAATATTAAACAACTTTTCAGCTTGGAAATTTTCACATTTAGCATTCAATAATTAATTTGTAGCTTTTCCTTCTTAATTTTATCAAACAACAACTAGCACATTTGAATGCATAGTGATGATATGAAAACACAGAAGGTACATAAAAATTTAAATATAAGTACATGCAAACTCTTTGGTTATATAGTTGGAATTGATTTTAACACTTTCCTCTTTTATGAATATATTTACTTATTTACCTTAAACTGTGAAAATTTACATAAAAAAGTATTTGAAAAGGTAGAATGGTAGATGAGCGATCATAAAAGAGGAGCCTTTAGGTTACTTCTCTTATCTTAAACAAGTACTGCATGCGTCCAAATTATTTCTTTTTATATCTCTTAATTTGTAACTTGTTTAAAAAATTAAAACATTGTTGCATTTATATAATATGGTTATATGAAATGGTCTAAAGAGTTTATAAGATTTATTCAGTCAGCTGTATCCAATGATTTAGAATTATTAATTTCTTATGAATTGTTAAACATCCATTAAAATCAGATCGTTATTTATGTAGATATGATCAATATTTGAAATTGACTTGAATGAACATAATAAAATTTTCACATTACTCGTCGCTAATCGCAAACGTACGGCTTTGTTCGGTTGTGGGTTTTAAGTTGTGTTTTTGAATAAAGATAGAGAGATAAATGAGAGTAATGATTGTGGAGAGAGGTAAAAAGTAGAGAGAGATAGAGTGAAAAATAAAAGTAATGATTAAAAAGTTAGAGAGAGAAAAAATAAAAAAATTACTTTATCCAAAACCGTGGATTTGGAATTCCAAACCGAACAAGAGCTAAATATCTCGACTTCATATTGCAAAATTAAGTCTTAAGTTTGTTTGGGAGCCATGAACTAGACTAGACTTTGATTATCAGCTTAAAATTACAAAGTAGGACTGCGCGTATCGGCACGCCCCACGAACGTGTATTTAAGCACCTAGGTAGTACAGTAGAATTACTGTATTTTATTCTTTCTCCCACTATCAATTTTTAATGGGATTCCCACTACTTTTTAACTAGTCCTATGACCACTTCTTCTTGATTCTACACCCCCCTAATTTGGGGTTGTAATTTCTAAAATCTTTTTTATTCTACCACTGTACCACCCGTGATTTGGGCTTCATTATCAGCTATTGATGTGGAGGTTTTTTTTTTTTTTTATGTTTTTTGGTCAAGCGGTGGGAGAATACAAATGTAAAAATAATTATCTCCATCCCAAATTGTTTATCTGGCCATAAAACGAGAATTGAAAATCACACGTTTTTTGCAAGAAAAAATTTAGGTTTTTCAGTGAATTAAAAAAACTCATTGATATATAATAAATTGTTGAAAAAAATTGTTTTTTCTTGAAAATTTTATATTATTTTGAAGTCTTTATTTTGCGGACCGGACAAATATTTTGGGACAGATGGAGTACATGAAACTGAAAGCAACTCTTCAATCACTATAAGCTCAACCCAACTACTAGCCCATTAGAGGAGGAAACATTCCATTCTTGCTTTGGATGGTGTCCGGTATTTTGACCGGTTTCTTCGTTAATAAATTCTTCTCTTTCTGTGGTTAAAAAAAGTTAAAAAAAAAAAGACTACTAATTCCATTAGAGGGAGAAATAATCCAAACAAATACAAAGGGAAGAACACCCATATGCAAGTGGGAGGATTCGCACTCCTAATCTTCTAGTGAGTTGCAAGAGTTCTGACCAATTGAGCTAGACTCAACTATTTTTTTCATGTGGAGTTAATTCATACAGAAAATTTCATAATTTTAATTGAGCTTCCAATAGGTAGATTGTGAGATTAGAATATCAAAGTTGGAAGCGGGTAAGCTTACATAAACATTCTAACTTATAAAAAGGAAATAAGGGAATGATTTTCATACTCCCATTTTCTTTATTATTAGCACTCTCTTTTTTTTTTTTTTGGGTAAATTAGCACTCTCTTTTTATCTTTATTCACGTTTGAAATTTGAAAAATACCCTCTTTCAAAGTGAATAAGACAAAAAAATTAAAGGAGTGTCAATAAATAAAAAGGAAATACTATTTTTTGTGATCCGCAGGAAATACTGTTAGATACAACAAGATGGAGTATTAAAGTTGGATACTGACAAAAAAACATGCTAAGTTACGATAGCAAATATTAATGGATACAGCTAGATTACACGCTAGTATTTAGTACAGAATTAGAAATAGCGACAGATTATCTACTTTCCTTTGGATCACACATCATTTGATTTTGAGAGCATTTCATCACCACAGTTGCTAGTCTTCATCACTGAACTATGAATGACATGGGGTAGGGGGGGTACCCCAACCCAGAAGGGAGTAATCAATGGTCGCCTACCCTTCAGAAATACACATGTTCGTTATTATAATTAGGTTGTTAACCACCTAATATATACATTCGTTTACGCTTTGGCCATTTCAGGTGGGCTTCGTCCTAATTGGGTGTCATCGATTGGTTTCTTGTCAATCGTAGGTTTGAGTCTCGAGTTGGACAAATGATTGTTTTTTAAACGTAATGTTGTTTTCTTGCTCCTATTAGTCTTGTACTAACAATTTTTACATTAATGAAATTTTTTTTTTGCTGTTAAAAAAAAGGGTTGTTACCCACTAACATGCTCTCTCACGTGTAGCCAAACTTGCATCCATAAGCAGGCTAAATATGTGAAAATTCTTATCATTAGGTAAGTTATGAGTTTTGAATACATGATATATTGCTTGTTCTGATACCATAGTATTAGATTATTAACGACTAATTCGTTTAAAAGCTTAAGCTGTAAGAGAGAGAGAAAATTTTATTATTTATTTTCTTAACATTTGTGACATAAATATAAATGTACGGTGACGAAAGATATTGGAAGATCATGTAATGGTGTATTCGGCCCTGACTAATGATTTTCTCCCGTAAATATGGCCGGCGAAGGGAATATCGTTCCGCATCCATAACATTTGACATTGACATCCTACACTAAAATATAATATTGTTGGAGTATGTACAACGGACTAGCTAAAGTGATACAGTAGTATATTTTACTATTAATTAATTTAACACATAAAATGGGTTCTCTGGCAGCATCAAAAGAAGCTATATAAAATATATACTTTTATAGGTACTATAGTTTGTCCTCATGCATACATCTAGTCATTGTTCACAAGCAATTTACTCTTTTTTAATGACTTTTTTCTCTATTCAAAAGATTTCGTGCTCTCTATGTCCAAAGGAAAAAAAATAAAGGGAAAAGACAAATAAGTTTACAAGCTATTTTTTCAATAGAAATAAACTACTACTATAAAATTTGTCTTCTACTAATTCAAATAACTTGTCTTAGGTCCTGTTTTGCTAAGTTTTTTATTTTTTAAATATTTATTTTTTGCTTTACCGGATATATCATTATTTCATAAGAAATTATCTTTATTTAAAAAATAATTACTTATTTCTCCTAGGGGCACCGTAGAAGATAGTAAATGTTAAAGTACATTTACATATTCGGGTAAAAAAAAATACATTTATGTACAATGCCATTTTCTAACTAGATTTTAGAACATCATGAAATGGGAATTTCGATGATGTGAATTACAGTACAAAACTAGTTCACGTGCTGGCACGGTGGCAGTGGCCCCCCAAAAAACACAAAAAACAGAGAGAGCCGCAAAAGTTGACCAGTGAAACAACTCGTGATTGAACTGCCATGCAAATGGCGGATCAAAAAAAAAAAACTGTAATGCTAATGGTAAAGTTCACCCCTCCGTTGGTGGAGGCAGGGTTTCGAGTCCCGCAAGGAATATGGGTAGGGTTCATGGCTATGAACGGTTTCTAAATCTTCTGTGAACTAACGAACTAACATATTAACTCCCTCAATTCCACTAATGTATAAAATGTGACAATAAAAAAAACAATTTGTGATTAAATTAATGTTTTTTTCTTATCAAAACTTGGGGCTACAAATGATTGAGCCGTTTATGAATTGTTCGAGACTCGACTCAGTAAAGGTTCATTTGAGTTTGATTCGAATACTAAACGAATTGAACTTGAGCCTCAATTATAGGCTTATTTATTAAATGATCCAAATCTAAACCTGACAATATTCAGCTCGATTAAACTTACAACTTGAAGTTTATAACTCTCGGTAACTCTCGGTCCATGGGTTCAAGTGGATTTGATCCAGTGTTTCGGATCCATTATTTTCAAGATAAAAAGGTTCCGATCAGGCACTTAATGATATCCAATTAAGCTAATTTTTTGCATGGTTGTTCTACTCGACGAGCTCTACAAAGTGAACGATTGCGATCATCGGAGCGAGACCTGGAGTGGGCCCCACTCCGGGCGGAGTAGGAAGGGACGATAGAGAATGCAGCCCCCAAAAAAAAAAAAAAAAAAAAAATTACTACTTCCTTCGTCCCTTTTTAAGTGTTTCATCATTATATCTTTCACATTTCTCCACTTTCCCTACTTACCCATCAACATTACACTTTTACTCATTAACTTTTCAAAATGGAATCTACTTTTAGGGGCAAAATGGAAAATTCACCAACTTTTACCCACTAACTTTACAAAATGAACATTTATTAAGGGACAACCCAAAATAAAATACCGAACTCTAAAAAAGGAACGAAGAAAGTACTTCATAGGGTCGTTGCATCACCGTCTAGCTACCACAGCCGTCCCTCTTTCTCCCAGACCCAAACCAACCACTATCCCTTGTCCCCTTCGCCCTCTCTTTTTCTCTCCATAGTCTACACTCACAAACAATTCTTCTCTTCACATTCTCCAACTCAAAACCCACCATCATCCACCCCTTTAGGTGAGGGAACACCTTTATTATTACTTCCTCCGTCTCAGAATGTTTGTGCGGTCCGCAAAACGGAGTGTTAAAAATAATACAATTTTTGCAACAACTTGCTAGATATCAATGAGTATTTTTAATTTGTGAAAAAAGTTTAAATTTTTTTTGAAAAAATTGCATCATTTTTAAGTTATCGTTTTTGTGGACCGGACAAACAATTTGGGACGGAGGGAGTATTATTTTTTAGGAGCCAACCCAAATAATTAAGAAGACATCACGAGGAATAATTAATCAGCTATGATTTGATCAAACATAGGGTGATCAATCAAACAATAACGTGGAATAGCTCATCAATATTTATGAAGCTCCAACTCAACGAGTGGTTCCGTAGAGGTAATTTGGTTGAATTGGACTACGAAAAGTGAAACAACTACATTTTCTCGATTGTAAAGAGTACAAACAAAATGGAAACTTAACAAAACACAACAATAACAAAAGAGAAATATGGGAAAGGGAAAAACTGTAAATTACGTTTGAAAAAAAAGAAAAGAAAAGGGAACTACTAAAGTGCAGGGGCAAAAGGTTAAAAGATGACAAATCGTTAACTTTGTTTATGACGAATTAAGGAGTTTTTCTTAGCTTCAGAAAAAGCAGGGGATGCCGATGAAATTGTCAATACCTCGGGGGAGGTCAATGTACTTTACCCAAAAACATATGGCACATTTCTAACACAATCCATCCATGGAGAGGAGGATGATGAAAACCTACCCTCCACCAATTCCTGCTCTTTAGCTGGGACCTGTTTGGTTTGTGTGAACGATAAGATAATTGGGTAGGCCAAAGCCGGCCATGGCCTGATTAATTAGCTGGTAAACCGTCCCTTTTAATTTGGGCATCCAATCAAGTCACCCCTAGTGTTTGGACTTTGGACGCATGTCTCTTTCTATCTAGTAATTACAACTGTGTACTACTCTCTGAAATCTCCTCTCAATGTCCAGCTTTTTGTCAAAATTTTCAGTTCAACTAATCGATTGCTACAAATTATTAAGTACTCCGTATAATGGGGTTTTAAATCTTAAACTTGAAAGAAAGCAAGTTTTGAAGTCGAGTGGGAGTTTAATTTTGGGTAGTGATTTTTGTACTTCACTTTTTTTTATAAATGATGACACTTTAAAATTTGTCCTTTAATTCTTTAAATGACACAAGAAACAAGCGCTAGACAAAGTTTGGAGTGCAATTTTTAAACAGAGGAGTTCAGAAATTATTTTCTATTTAATTTATTTACCCAAAAAAAAAAAAACCAAATAGTTTAATCGGCCGGGGGCTAATACATTGCTGATAAAATTTCACACTTTGCGAGATCCAAGTGTTATGCTCCTCGATAAATCCCCTTTTGCTTCTTTTCCTTTGTGATATAAAATGTTGCAGAATAAATGGAGGAGCATAAGCGGATCAAAAAAAAAAAAATGGAGGGAGCATAAGATCCAAAAAAAAAAAAAAAGAAGAAGAAATAAATCGAGGGAGCACAGTTTTTTTTTGAGTGGTTGGTGCCAAACGTGGGAAGCCCCCAAAATTAATGCAGACTTTCTTTGAAGTGAATATAAGCATCAATTGATCAAGATTGGGTTTTTGGGGTCAAATCGCAAAATAATATTTTTTTTTTTTTGAATTCTTTAATCTCGGTGTAGATGGCCTACCTTTAACCAAATCGAAGAGGAAATCAGTTGCGGTCTGACCGACCACCCCGACCCTCCAACAGGGTGGGAAAAAAAGGGTAAGCACCTCGGTAAACATAGGAAAATAGTAGTACTACAAAAGTAAATGAATAAAGGCTAGCGTTAACTTCAATTTATAAGGCCAATTATGCTGTTTGTAGCTTTGTATGAACACATAGATATGTAGTATGTCTACTTATCCTCCAAAACTGATGGGAAAAGACTGGAGCTGAAGTCACGTTAGCCGCAGATATCAAAAAAAAAGAAAAAAAGAAAATCACTCTAGCCTCCAGTATTATATATACGTGCGTGGGACTTATTTCGATCATATTTTTAGCAATCTAAATAATTCATCTTGTAAGCTTCAATGTTTAAATCATCTTTCCTGGTTTAATTAATCCCATCAATCTTCAAAGCCCATTTCCTCGTTTAAGACAAATGTCTCATGATACGAACAAGCTAATTAACAAATTAAGTCGACAAATGTTTCTTGGTGCTAGCTGGTGTATGAAATGAAACTTTGGTACTTGAAACCAAACTCGTTAAGTTATAATCAATACAGGAACGACTCATTGAGTAAGAACGGTTCGAACTTTTTGTTTTTTTCCCTCAAACCAAATCAAACAGAGTCATAAATCTAATAAATTGTGGTTGGCTCTTAGGGGTGCATGCCGGCCCAAAGCCAGCATAAATTTATATTTGTGACTTTGAGAAGTATAGTACAATGCAAATTAAATTTGCAATCAAGGGGAACATTGGAAGTGATTTATGCAATTTTTGATGCCTCCACGCAAACAAGTATAGTACTACAATGCAAACTTTGCAATAAAAAAAACTTTCTTGTAGTTCCGCTTTTTACTCTAAAAATGAAAGAAAGACTTTGTTGGAAATCGCCGGTTGGTCTAACCAAGAAAGGCATGGGAGTGAAGGGACATTGCAAAATTAAAAATCTACAAGAAAATACAATAAATGTACACTGGAACACATAGTTAGGACAAACAAGCTAGGGAGTCCGTGATGGTGCTGCATGTATAACATTTTGAGCTTGGGTTGTCAAATTGCCAACACTTCACAAAGATCATAGCCCCATTCTATTCAATATCTAACTCATGAGTCATGACTTGGTTGAAGAACTGCTGGGCCTTTAGCTGGCCCGTGACCCTTTTGCAGTTTTGTGGACCAACCAATGTCCTGTTCAGAAAGACCAAGGCCCATTAGAGGCAATCTGGTTTCTCAATTATCGTCCTTTATCCTAGAGCAGTGCATAACTGCATACAGTATAAGTAGTTGAGTTTTGTGAACAAAATTGTACTCCAGTATAAGGGATAAAACTAAGCTCAACCCAAGAAAAAGTTCAGTCCACTTTTGCCAATTTCTGAAAATTCCACACTCTCTTTTTTAACATAAACTTCTTTAGAAGCAATTTGGCATTCGGATCTGCTTACGTGCTCTTAGGCCCCGTTTGATAACAGTGATAGATGGGTAAGATTCGTAAGGAGATGAGATTAAGATTGAGAATGATAATAAGAAGGAATTGGTAATGAGATGAGATTAGTAATGAGTATGTTTGTTCGAGATAAGATTGAATGATGAGATTATTAATATCATATTTGTTTATTTGAGATATGATTAGATGATGCGATTCGATTGATAAAAGGAATTAATAATGAGAAGGGGTTGGTAATGAGAATGGTTGGTACTGGACTATTAATACCATCTCCCCGGGTATTCCTAATACCCCCATTTTGAGAAATTCGTAATCCCACCGACTTAGCAATCCACCCCAACTTTGTGAACCAAACAAAGTATAAAAGGAAACCTATCACCTTCATAATCCAATCCCATCCCCCAAAACTTTTAACAAACGGGGCCTTTAACTGCATACAGTATAATGTGTAAAACAAAAGTCGATCCAACTAAAACAGATCGAGGTCCATAACATCTATCAATACTTCATATTATTAGTCCCCATAAATTTGGCCCCTAGGCATCTTCATTGTTTCCACTTCTTGCATGCATTAATCCTTTAAATCTCTGTTCACGGTCAATTTGGTCAGTAGATATATATTTTTTGATAGGGAGTTGATTAATTATGAGTAGTGTAAGGGTTCGATTTATCGGGATCAAGACCGTAGCTCTGGTTAGGCCTCTCCCTCTTTGGTTCTATGCTCCCACCGTTGGACCTGCAACAAGTCACTAGGGCTGTGGAAGCCCAGTGACCCTCCGATGATCAAGTTAGATTTCAGGGAGAGTAGTAGAGATCTAGGATTAGGGTTGAATGGCATACCTCTTTTAGGTGAGTATCACTTTGTATTTACAGACCTAGGTTTACTTGACCTCCAAGCTAGCGCGTGAAGGGCACGCTTAGGTAACTGTTTTGGGTGACATCATACGTGACGAAAGGGATGAAGCGGTTACGGAGCACATAGGATCACAATGATTACGCTTGCTGCACGATCCTCAAGGGACCCATCTGGCATAACTACTGCTCTTAGATGCCTTCGGGTATATCCAAAGCAGGTGCAGAGCAGTTGAGTACACCGAAGCGTCAAGAGGCCTATCCCCGAGTGTAGGACCGAACCGTTTACCGAGGGATGAACTCGTACCACGCTACAGACTGAACAATCCCAATACTTGTCACGCCCTCGATTTTCAACATAAATAATAAACTATTTCGATAAAAGATCATCGCATATCATAAGAAATACCCCAAAAGAAATTCCCATCTAATTAATTTACAAGCAAAGTCTCCAAGTTTAGTGAATTATAACCTTGGCACCACGGCCCAAATTAACAAATTTTACAAGTACGAACAAGTTTTCTTTAAATTTACAAACGGTTTAGTCAAAAGAAATTTCAAAGTTATTAGCTACATAGCCATCTTTAACAAAATGGTGATCATTACAAGATGATTAAATAACTATTGAGTCAAGCTTCCAAAAGTATTCTTCTTCATCCAAGCACTCAATGCATGCAAGCTTTTAGACCAGAATTTGAACCTGAAAAGAAGGTGTAGACACCCCAATCCGGACCTCGGAGAGTCTTTGTCCACCCCGATGATGAAATAGAGGAAACGATACCTTTGCGAGCTTGAAAAAGGATCTCCTTTAAAGCCAAAAACCCAACAAATCCAACAAACCCAGCCAAGCCCAATAAAAAAAGCCCAAAAGGCCCTGGACCACAGGAGGGGGTACCGTGCGGAGTCAAATTGGAGCGCACGGCACCTTGAGAAATTCAAGGGACCGTGCGCAGCCAAACCCCTCCGCACGGCACCTTGAGCAAAAAGCTGGCTGGCTCAGAAAGCTGTCGGCCACGCCAGTGTGAGCCACAGCTGATGACTGGCTCAGCCGAAAATGCACTTCTGGCCCGCCCAGAAAACACCTCCACCATTTGAATTCAAAATCCTTGGCCATTTGCCTATAAAATAACCACTCCACTCAAGGGAAAGGGGTCCCTCTTAGCCCTTCTTTTGAGTCCTCTCTTGGCTTTTCTCTTGTCTTTCTCTTACCTTCATTTTGGCTTTCTCACTCTACTTTCTCTCTCTAAGTTTCTACACCCACTTCTTTACTCCCACCTCCATTTCCAAGCTTTAAAGGATGTCTTTCCCAAAGGACCTTCTTTAAGTGCTTCCACTCACCCTCTTCTCATCATTGAAGTTGATCTTTCATTAACTTCAAAGTCTCACCACCCAAAATACCTAACCCTCACTCACACCCACACTCCCTTTGTTTTATTCAACCTCTTCTATTTACATCCGTAACGATCCATCCACACCCTTGCCTCAAAGATCCTTGATCAAGCTCTAGACCAAAGGTATAAACTAGTTTCCTCGGACTAGACTCCATCTTGGTCCTGAGGGGGCTTTTTTGTCAGAAGATCTAACCCCCTTTTTGGTTAGATCCTGACCAAAGAAAAACTCATTTCCAGAAAACAAAACCAACACTGTGCTGAGGTTGGGGAGCCGCGCGACCTGCTTAGCAGACGCACGGCACCTTGACTCTCGGCGCACGGCATCTTACACATTGGTGCTACTGTGAGCAGGCTACTCGGATCTGAGTTTTTATCTTTTGTGGTTATCTGCATCTTTTGTTTGCTGCTTTCATATCTCTTAAAATAAGACCATATCTACAAGCCATGCTTTGGCACTTTTAAAAGCTTTTACAAGATCAACCCGCATGACCAAATATGTCAAAACAACTTTAAAAACATGTTTTTGAGAAAGGGATCGTTCCTTTTGGGGTGACCTGACTGTCGTAGGCGTTCTGATGAGTTTTCAAAAAAGCATATAAAGAAAGCAGTGGGTTAAACAATATTTCGAGAGTCTGCAATAGCCTGACAGGAAAGTAGGTACCACGCACGGCACGTTGAGGTGCCTCGCACGGCAGCTCAATGTGCCGTGAACAGTTCACAGTCTGCTAAGTGTTGTTTGTTCTTCTTGCTTACATCATTTTTATCACCAACTGTACATATAGCACCACATGCACCTCAATGTGATCTATTTCCCATGTCCCCTTTCCCCACTACGTGATTTATTGAAAGAGTTTGATATTCGAACGATATTGAAAATCCCTTTTGGAAAACATCAAGTAAAGACCGGTTCTACCAGGCGAGTGGGGTGCTTTTAAAGAAAAACCTTCCCCATTCGTAACGTGGCTCCCGAGACCCAACATCTCAACGTTTTCGTTAGACCAAAGCCTTTTTCAAACGGCTCCTCGTTTCTCTGATCATCCATCTCAAAAATCCGGTGGCGACTCTTCGAGCGGCGCTCATTTCGACGCAGGCCCACAGTGGCGACTCTGCTGGGGACGAAACTTACCCAATACTTTTTTTTAAAAAAAAAATGTACAAAAGTATTGGATGATCAAGAGAGCCAAACTTGAAAGGTGTTTTCTAAAGGGGGATTTTTCAAATATTTTTCGGAATGTTAAGCTCTTTTATCCTGTACACTTTGCAATGCACAAGCCTCGCTACGCGTGTCTCGGCTATCTTGCCCGGTTTACCGGTGACAAGCTCTCCCGGGATGCCTAGCAACCCTCGACTATGATGAGCCATCGTGCTGTTCGACCGTTGTCTTGCAATACACTCGACACGGGGTAGTACATCTTGGCTCTAGTCCGGGGAACCCTTTTGAGACCAAAACCAGCCTTTGCACTTGTACAAAGCCATAGAACCTTCCCAACTAGGACAGGAACCTACGGTTAGGACTTGTGTGTTATATCTTGCTTATGTGCTTTTTATTCCTGTACACACGTATCATTCACGCACCATTGCATCTTGTGGGCTAGAGGAATAGGCTCCCTTAGAATTCTTTAGGACCCTCCGGTCGGTCTAGGAGACCGTAAATCCATGGAGTTTGCGATACCTCCGGTGTTCGCCGTGCCCGAACGGCTCCCTTGGTTTAGGTCTAACCTTAAGTGCGTGCGTATCTGGATTCCGGTAGTCATATTGCTCTGTCTCGGATGGTCATGGTAAGGAGATTGGCTCTGGTTCCGACCCGTTCGGAATTTAACCTGCCTGACAGCACCTACCCAGACTATCAGAAATCTTCTGTACGAACGTCTTAAGTGAGATTTGGGCCACGGTAGGTCCACTAGGGCGGTCTAGGAGACCGTAAATCCATGGAGTTTGCGATACCTCCGGTGTTCGCCGTGCCCGAACGGCTCCTTTGGTTTAGGTCTAACCTTAAGTGCGTGCGTATCTGGATTCCGATAGTCATATTGCTCTGTCTCGGATGGTCATGGTAAGGAGATTGGCTCTGATTCCGACCCGTTCGGAATTTAACCTGCCTGACAGCACCTACCCGGACTATCGGAAATCTTCTGTGCAAACGTCTTAAATGAGATTTGAACCACGGTAGGTCTTAGGCCTTATTTCTGGGAGATGGGTAGAAGTAGGGCGAGTATTTGGATTGGTCATGAGTTGCTCCCTTTTGACTTGTTGCCAGTGCTGGCAACATTGATCGCCTGAGAAGAAAAGAGGCTGTACCCAATTGGCACTACAAGAAAATGCATCAAAGGCGACCTGATTGCCGACGCAATGCATTTTAAGTCGGCAAAAGCATACTTTTGCCGATGCAAAAGTTGTTTTGTGTCGGTAAATGTAAATTTTTTGGCGACGAAAAGAAGTGCGTCGGCAATGTTGTTGGCAAAAGTAAGGTTGGCGAGAAATATTCTCCCGCGAAATATTTGCCGATGAAATTTTCTTTTAGCGATGAAATGTGCATCGGCAAAAGTTGAATATTTTGGCGACGACATTTTTGTGTCGGTGATAGTTACTTTTGGCGATAGAATGTGCATCGCCAAAAGATAAATCTTTCGGCGATGAAATCTTTGTGTTGGCAAAAGTAAAAGTTGAAATTTTTTTTTTTGGCACAAAAATTGAAGAACACATGGATATCTATTAATTTGCAAAAAAGAATGTTTGATTTTTTTTTCAAAAAATATATATTTTTACGTTCTAAGTTTGTGGACAAAAAAAATTTTGTGGAATAGAGGGAGTATATACATATACTCCGTATGTGTGTGTGTGTTTGTGTTATTTGTATGTATAGACAATATTATGTGGTAAATATAAGGTACGTATATAATTTCGTATTTGTTAGTTTCTTGTCGATTTTTTTAGGATTATTGCTTTTTCATGACGAGATGAATCTAAAAAGTATAAAATTATGGTTCAAATCTAATTTTTTTGAATAAAGACAAAAAGTAAGTCAATAAACTATTTTTTTGTTTTTATTCAAAAAAATTGGGGTTTGATCATAATTTTTTACTTTTTAGATACCCCTCGTCACAAAGAAGCAATGGCCTTGTTCGTTTTGTAACTTTGGGTATTTTAATTTTGGTAGTGAGTAGAGAGAGAAATAAGGTAATGATTACAAATATGAGTAATGAGTGAAGAGAGATAGAGACAAAAATAAAATTAATAATTGAAGAAATAGGGTAATGATTAGAGAAATATATAGGGTAATGATTGAAAAACAAAGTAAATATGATAAACGAACAAGGCCAATAATTTTTAAAAAATCAACGAAAAACTAACTGATGCGAATTTTGTTTGAATAAGGACAAAAAAGCTTTCTAGCTTTAATTATAATGCCAAACGAAGCCTAAAAGATATAAAGAGTATGTAATAATGTATCTAGTGTAAAATATTGTATATGTACTGTATATGTAAGGATAAAAAAACTGTATATGTAGGTTATATATATATGATATTGCAATACTATCAACGGAAAGTAAGTTGGTGTAGTTGGTAGACGTGTGATGTAGAGATTTGGAGGTCTTGAGTTCAAAACACGGGGCACGCGAAAGCACAACAATAGCACCAGCGACAGTACGTTTTTTTAAAATTGACTTTTTGGCAACGCAAAAATCTCGTCGGCAAAAGTGTCACACTCTTTAATTTTAAAATCCCTTTTACCGACGCAATACCATTTGCCGACAGATATGCCGACGCAAGCTTGCATCGCTGAAACTATACTTTTGTCGATGAAAGATAATTCACGTCGGCGAAACGCTTTCCCGATATATCAACGCCAACAGCTTGCCGACACAAAAAATTTCGTCGGCGAAAACCTTTGCCGACCCATATACACCTTTGCCGATGTACTTTGTCGTGTTGCCAAATCTGCATTTTCTTGTAGTGTGGTTTCGTCTGTCCCAAAGACTAGTTCGCGTAGACACCCTGGAAGGACCCCCGCTGGTTGAGGTCCAAATTGAAGAAGGGGAAGAACCTGTGATAGAAGAATCTGTAGTCTTAGTCCCGACCAAAAATCCCTTACATATGGCTGATCAGGAAGACGGAATGGAAGAACTCAGGCAGAACGTGGCCAACATGGATGTTCAGTTTAAGCAATCCCTCGCCGGTGTTGACGCACAGCTTAAGGCCGCCGTAGTCTCTATGAAAAATGACATGAATATGATAATGGAAAGCATGCAGGAAATCACTAACAAGCTCCTAATCAAGACTTCCCTGTAATCTGAGCAACCACCTAAAGTTGAGGTACCAGTAGTCGACCCCAACTTGGCCGCTATCATGGATAAGATCGGCAAATTGGAGGAATCTGTCCAGGAAACCAAGCGACTTGGAAAAGGAGAAATCGACATGAGGAAACTATGCCTCTTTCCATATGCCAAGCTGCCAGAAAAGTTCAAAGGAGTGGACTTTACAAAATTCGATGGAACCGGCGACCCAAGAGCACATCTTCAGGGATATGTCGGGTCCCTCACTATGCGCGGCATCGAAGGAGAAGCCATGACCCAACTCTTCCACGAGTCCTTGTCTGGTCCAGCTCTGCAATGGTTCCTCTCTCTCGAACCATCCAAGAAGAGGACTTGGGAAGACATCGGGACAGCTTTCGTGGCTCAATATGACTTCAATGTTGACCTGAAGATGACCACGAGAGAATTGGAAAGTACTAAGATGGGTGAGAAGGAAAGCTTTGCTGACTTTGTGAAGCGTTGGAGGGCAAAGGCAGCCCAGATGCAGAATAAATCTGACCTAAAAGAACAAATACGGATAATAACCAAGAACTTGCCAAGCTCTTTCGCACCATACATGGTTCTTTCTCAGGCTGCCCCAAATTTTGAAACTTTTTATGATTCTGGATTGGCTGTAGAGGAGGCTCTGCGGGACGGAACTTTGGAGAAGAAAGAATCAGGGTCCGGGTCCAAATCCAAACGGGCGTATTCAGGAAACAGCAATGTTCTCTTCGGGAATGCCAATCAGGCAGGAACCTCATCCACAAAACCTGTAGAAGTTAACCAGATTTCCGAAAAGCCAAAATCCCAGAACCGAACCTTCACCCAATTCAGCACTCCAAGATCCACTCTCCTTAAGAAACTCACAGACATTGGGGTGCTGAAACCTCTTCCGCCACCACAAACCATTCCACCAAACCTAAACCAAAACGTCTACTGTGACTTCCACCAAATGCCTGGCCATACCACTGACAACTGCATCCGCCTCCGTCATGAAATCCAAAACCTCATTGACAACAAGGTTGTCGATGCTCCTCCCACAGATAAACCAAACACCATCTCAAACCCCCTGCCGCAGCATAACCCCCCCTTCCGTATTAACCAAATCACCCTAGCCGAAGACCCAAGTCTCCCAGAAACTGATTCTACCCTATTCCCTGATGCTGAACCAATGCCTGTTGGTGGAATTCCCGGAGATATTGCCTTCCATTCTACCTGGGAATGGGAAGACACGTGGGGAGAACTGATTGCTGATCGAAGAATTTGAAGCTGCCAATTTCCAAAGAAACGACGAACCTTTGTTTGAGGCTGGATGGGAGGTTGATTGGCAAAACATCCAGGCAGATCCTCTTGATGGATTCTCTTTGGGTGCACTATTCGAAAATCAAGGAGAAGAATACCCGGTCTTCCAAGATGTACCTGAATGGGAATGGGACCCGATCCCGGATGAGTATCAGCGTTTGGCATGGAATAACCCATTGGATACCTTCTCCCTGCCGACACTATTCGGAGAAGAATACCAGCTTGGATACCCACCTGAGAGAGTGATGTACAACTGGCCGGAACTCGCCCCGCTCCGCCCAGATTTCTCTCATTTTAATGACTTTGTCGTCAACAATCTGTATGACAATGTGAACCTCGCCCCGTACCCAAACCTTCCTGGGTTCGAGGAGGAAGTTGCTAGCAACGGGTTTGACCCAATGGACTACCTCGTGGACGGAGCTGAATCTGAGCCATCAGTCACTTTCCCGAAAGACGCCGAAATTACCATGATAAACTTATGGGAGGATGAACCAGCAAACTTGTGGGCCAACACTGAAGTGATTAACGTCAAAGTGGGAAACGAAGAATGGACTGTTAACAAAGCCATGATGGAGGCTGAAAAGTGGACACCCGAAGATCTGGGGGATGATCTAGTTATCGCCGATCTGGCCGCTAATCTACAAGATACAACTATTGAAAACAAGCGTAAAGCCCTGGCCGACCTATGGAGTGAGGAATCGAAGTACCGTCAGATTGATCATCTAACCAGAAGCGGCCGTGTTTATCAACCTCCGAACCTCCAAGTTGGGGAACCTTCCAACCCTTCAACCACAGAACCCTCTGATCCCTTTACCACTCCGGTCAAGAGCACCTTTCGACCATTTGACCCACCGGCTAAGGAGCCTTTCCGACCTGAAAAGAACCCCGAAGGGATGATTAAGCGCCAACTGGAGCAAACCCATGCCAAGATGTCTGTTTGGGATGTGCTGGTCCATTCCACACGCCATCGTGAAGGCCTCATCCAAGCACTCTCTCAGCTAAAGGTTCCTTCCGCTATAACTCCCGGTGAGCTTGTGGCTCTGATCAAAACCATACCTATCAAACATGCCATCACCTTTACTGATCGAGACTTACCTGCCGAAGGAACTGATCACAATCGTCCGCTGCACATCACCTTGAAGTGCCATGGCAAGTCAGTTCCAGCAATCTTGGTCGATAATGGATCAGCGATTAATGTCTGTCCACTCCGTGTTGCTTACTGTTCGGGATACAAGAATAAGGACTTTTCCCCGTCAGAGGTCAAGGTCCGAGCGTATAACAACACTCGGAGAGACGTGGTTGGGACTCTCATGATTCCTATGACCTTCGGGCCATATCAGACGGACGTAGAATTCCACGTGGTGAATATCCCTGCCTCTTTCAATCTGCTCTTGGGAAGGTCCTGGCTGCATCGGCCAGACATCATGGCTGTGCCCTCCACACTCCACCATAAAATTCGGCTGGGACTGGAAACAGGAATGCTTACTATCCACGAAGACTCGGGGATTCATGCCCCTATTGAGGACAATGCCCCACTCTTAGAAATTCAACACGGAGAAGAAGATATCGCTTTGGGAGGCTTCTCTCTAGATACCTCTCAGTCTATCTATTCAGTTAGGATCGATGATGACTTCATTATTAGCAATGTTGCCATCAAGATTATGAAGAAAATGTCCTACATGCCAGGATTGGGACTGGGAAAGAATCTCCAGGGCCCTACAAAGTTTGAAGCTCAGGGCACTCTGATGCGCACAACTGGCCTTGGTTACTCACCCTCAAGTAAAAGCAAGGTGAAAAGGGGGGACAGGCTAGAAGACTACTTTGTCAAAGAAAAAGCAAAGCAGATTTATCAGGGACAGCCGGAACCGTTTTGGGACGAGGAGACCAATACCTTCCTGCCAGGGTTTGAGATATTCGCCAACGATGTCTGGCCAGATAGTGATGAAGAAGCTGAGGTTGTGGAAAAGCAGAAAAAGCTCCCCGACTGGATTGAGGTCTTTGCCATGGGTAGTCTCGCAACTCTGTTTAGGGAAGATGAATCAACGGGTACAGCTGCGGAAGCGGAAGTGCTGATGATGGAACAAGATACCCCTGAGGACCCGACT
Organism: Rhododendron molle; assembly: GCA_025413875.1. Classification (NCBI taxonomy): domain Eukaryota; kingdom Viridiplantae; phylum Streptophyta; class Magnoliopsida; order Ericales; family Ericaceae; genus Rhododendron; species Rhododendron molle. Next base: position 16,369,823 of record CM046400.1, read on the forward strand.
TTGCTCATCATGGATGCTGCTGGAGAATGCGAGAACTGGACCTTCATACCGAGTGCAACTCACCATGAGTCTGAGTCTGAATCTGAGTCCGAACTTGAATCATTAAGTCTTCTTAGTCTTCTCGAGTCCGGCCGAGTCCGAGTTGGTGCCTCTTGGCCCAAACTCTCAGAGTTTGTACTTCGAGTTCGAATCCACCCGTGTGTATGGTGCCCCCGAGGCCTCCGTTAATAATGAAATAAATGAATCTGATTCTGCTTACTTCCCTGACTTTGAAATAAATTGCGTCGACCCTGGTGATGAAGAGATTGGTTTCGATGGGGACATCCCCAAAGAAATTCGATCCCTAATCGACAGGGAAGATGAAAGGCATGCTCAACCTGTAAAAGAAGAAATCGTTTTAATAAATTTGAGAGATGAAGGGAGTCCCCGGGTGATCCAGATCGGTTCCGCGCTATCCGCTGAAGAGCGCGAAGCCCTTGTAAACGTGCTCAAAGAATTCGAAAATGTGTTTGCATGGTCACACGAAGATATGCCCAGAATCGATCCTGAAATCGTGGAACACCGGATTCCCCTTTATCCCGATGCAAAACCAGTAAAACAGAAACTAAGGCGCATGAGACCTGACTGGGTGCTTAAGATAAAGGAAGAAGTCACTAAACAGATTAACGCTGGGTTTTTAATGGTAACTGAATACCCTCAGTGGGTTGCAAACATCGTCCCAGTACCAAAGAAGGATGGGAAAATAAGGGTCTGCGTCGATTTCAGGGATCTCAACAAAGCCGGCCCAAAAGATGACTTCCCGCTACCGCACATTGATGTGTTAGTTGATAATACTGCCAGTCATGCCTTACTCTCTTTCATGGATGATTTTCGGGGTACAATCAAATCCTTATGGCTCCAGAGGATCGGGAAAAAACCACGTTCATCACTGAGTGGGGGACATATTGTTATCGAGTCATGCCCTTCGGACTAAAGAACGCCGGATCTACTTACCAGCGGGCCGCCACGACATTGCTACACGACATGATTCATAAAGAGGTAGAGGTCTACGTTGACGATATGATTGTTAAAGCCAAAGAGCGAGAAGGACATCTGCCCGCGCTCAGGAAGTTTTTCGAAAGAATCAGGAAGTACAAGATGCGGCTCAACCCCGCCAAATGCACGTTCGGAGTCACTGCAGGGAAGATGCTTGGGTTCATGATCACCACCCGAGGCATCGAAGTCGATCCATCGAAAATTAAAGCCATCCTAGAAATGGAATCGCCAAGATCTGAGAAGGATGTAAGGAGTTTCCTCGGCAAGGTGCAATTCATCAGTCGATTCATTGCAAAGCTGACCTCGACTTGCGAACCCCTATTCCGTTTGCTCAAGAAAGGAGTGCCATTCGCTTGGGATGATAGGTGCCAGAAAGCATTTGAAGCCATCAAGGCCTACCTAAACAAGCCACCGGTATTAACGCCGCCCGTAACAGGAAAACCTTTGATCCTATACCTGTCAGTCACTCCATCCTCAATGGGATGCATGTTGGCGCAGGAAGGAGATGATGGGGTGGAAAGGGCTGTTTACTACCTTAGTAAAAAGATGGCTGGACCCGAAGAGCGGTACACTCCCCTGGAAAAGACATGCTGGGCACTTGTATGGGCTTCCAGGAAGTTGAGACATTACATGCTCGCCTATCCGGTGAGGCTGATATCTCGGATGGATCCCCTAAAATATCTATTCGAAAAACCAGCCCTCACAGGAAGAATGGCGCGATGGTTGCTGATGCTCGTGTAGACACCCTACTCTGGACTGTCCGGATTAGTTTATATGCGGTCTTTGTTTCCCCCGTGATGATTAATGGTCGAGAACAGCCCGGGATTGTTGGTGCGTTTGAGCTTCGAACTTCCCTAAACCCCTTTTAAACCATTGTCGAACCTGTTTCAAGCCTTTCGAGCCAGAACCAAATGGCCTCAGCAAAACCTTGCTTCGGCACGCCAGTGATTGACTGACGCACGCTGGTTCATTGCCACGTGTCAGTCATCGGGCTTCGAAACACATTTAACCGGCGCACGCCACTCGTGACTGGCGCACGCCACTGCGTTCCAGTCACGTCACCTTTTCGGGACCACTTGCCCGAGACTTTTGTGGCCGCCCTGACGTAGTCTACAGCTCCCCTGATGATTACATCGTTCAGAACGGTCTCCCCCTCTCTCCTACACCCTCCATCAAGGCAAGTCTCATGCATTCAATGCATGGAGGCTCCTTCTCCCTTGCCACCCCAAAAAGGCCAGGCTGATCAGCTCTCCCTCTCAGCCTATAAATACACACTTGCTTTTATTTGCAAAGGGTTCAACAACTTCAATGCTCTCCCTCTCTCTCTCTAGTTTTTCTTGTCTCCTCCTTTCATGCATTGAAAGAGTAAGCAAGCAACACACCACTCCACTGATCAGTCATACAACCTACATTTCCATCTTCCATTCATCCATCCATCCATCTCAAGGTTCAAACCATCCATCAATCCCAAACCAAAGGTATACCACCTTCTGCTCTGGAATTCATTTCGACCCCCGAGGGGAGAACTCCAGCCGGTAATCAATACCAAGCCTCGAGTTCAAAGCTAGCAAATAAAACAATGTAGTGGAAAAATCGTTGGCGCGATCGTGCATGTGCGTCTTGATCATGGAAAAATGACAGATAAATTTGGAATGGTCATTGTCATTTCGGTTTCTCTTATTTTACGATCACCTTGAAGCATGCTAAAAATCAGTTTGCTTTCTATATTTTAGGAATGTGTAGCTTATTATCTGTTTAACCGCTTAGTAAGGCCTCTCAGGATCCTTCCGTCCTGTTCTAACCCGGAAGAAGCAAAACCAAGCACCGATACATTGACAAATGGCGCACGGCCATCCATGACCAGCGTGCGCCAGAACTCAAGTCCCAATGGCTGGCCCTTGTTTTGTTAAGCTTAGATCGGGCCTTTGTTTAATTCCCCCACTGTTTATGGGATCTTCGCCTATTTATTTTGATTTGCTGCTGTACCCTGAAACCGTATATATGTTGCTATATCAAGCTGCGTGGTTTGTCCTGGGTGTGCAATGGTCCATTCCAGAGCCCAGAGGGTTGAGAGCAGGATCTGTGAGTTTGAGCTCACCGGCGCGCCGATTATGGGTGGCGTCGCCATTGTCTTGGCATGCACCGTCAAATCGGTGCATGTCGATACGTTGCTTGCGCATCGATTTACTCAGCGCGCACTCCGCTTTGTTCAAAACACTCACGAAGTGCCTGTTCTCAATCTATTATACATTTGTTCATAATCCATACATTACATTTTGCCACATAAATACAACTTGTCATTTGTCAATCCCCATTAACTGTTCCCCGCCCTAATTGGCTGAATAAATGATTAAAAGAGAGAAAAATGCAAATGTTTTACAAAATGCCTAAGTAGAGACCGATCTTCGGATTGGGCGAGAGGGGTGCCATAAAACCCTTCCCTCTCGTAACCTGGCTCCCGAACCTCAGATATCGAAGGTGACGACGGTCCAGTCTACAAGTCTTTTCAAATCAAACAAGCGTGAACAAAAACGTTTTCAAATCGGTTTCTTGGGTGTTTTCCGCAAAACCCGGGTGGCGACTCTCTCAAAACAGCATTTCGTCATGCTTTCAAACAAAAAGGGCGCAAACCTAACCCCGCACGCCGAAAATGCGGGGATTTTCAGGGGCGTGTGCCCACAGTGGCGACTCTGCTGGGGATCATTACATTAATTAAAATTTGAGAATTAATACATACTTGAAACAATTTTCAAAAGTCTGTCAAAACAGTACGCTCCGCGCTGCTGAAGAACGGAATGGTAACATAACAGGATTCTACATCCGACCAATCCGAACTGGGGCTTTTACTATTGTTCACTTGTGTAGTTTTCTCCAAATTTTGATTAATAAAAGTGAGCCAAGCTTGAAAAAGGCATTTTTCTAAACATTGCATTTCTCTCTCTCATAATCATTCGTTGGCGTTCTCCATTTGCATCGGTGCTACTTAGCCCCGTTGAGGTGTTTTGGGTAACCGGCACAGTTTACTGGAGCCCGGGGTCCTCGAACGCCCAACAACCTTCGACGATGATGAATCGCAATACCGTTCGACCATTGCTTTGCTATACGCGTTGCTTTGGGAGGTATACCGTGGCTCTAGTCGGAGGAACCCCTTTAAGCCAAAACCAGCCTCTCCATGCGTACAAAGCAATAGAACCTTTCAAACTAAGACAGGAACCTGCAGGGTAGGATTATGTGCATCTAACCCCCATAAACTGTCTATGTGTTACCGCTTTCCCTATTGCATGTCTGTACATACATTCATAACGTTTTGCGTAGGAGCATGCTAGGGCGGCTTTTAGGTCTGTCTGTCTGGCAAGTCTATCTCGTCCCTATCAGGACGCCGTTTGGACCAATGACGAGTCGTGCATCTTGATGATGTACGTTATCAACCTTTCAAAATCCCGTGAGTAAAAGAGACTTCGAGAAATCGGGACTTCCTAAGTCCTTGTCTAAACCCAATCAAAGTTTCAAACAGAAATCCAGGAACAACAAGAGGCATGACGTGATGCTTACACCTTTCCGGTTACAAGTGCTAAACACTTACACCATTTCAAGGCTCCGGCACAGTGCTGCTTACGCCATTTTGGTCATGGTATCACGACATTCACATCAAGTTGTTCCGCTCCAAATTTTGAAACCTTGAGAAAGGAGTAGCCGAAGGCTTAGGCTGTTTTGACATCTCTTGGTTTTTGTCGATTCAAACAAGGATACATTGTCGAAAAGAAATCCGAGGATCACAGTGTCGTCCTAAAATGCCGCGAGATGGACTTGCTTGCTAAGTATAGAGTCTAGGAGGACACTGACGACGAGCATTTCCCATTTCTTCCATCTCTTTTACTGAACTGCTGCAGGCTGTCACTGAGCTCTTCTACTTTACTGTCTAGCCTGCACTGTCAAATCAAGGTTCGAAAGGTCAAGAGCCAAACCTACTTGGGTCCGTCTGCTGGGTCTGTCTGAAGGAAGATTTGGGTGGGTTGTTGCTCAGTCCGTCATAACGGAAGCTCAGGGTTGCACGTTGTCAAAGGAGGATTCGCCGCTGTCTACTCCGCACGAAACCTCCTCATCTTCACCATCTCCACCATCATCTCTGAAACTTGTCAAGACTGAAGTTGTAGTCATGGCCGAAACTCCGAATCTCGCTACTGTCTTGGCCGACATCCAACGAAACATGGCTGCCATGCAGCGGAGGGCTGATCAGACCGATGCCTCCATGACCAATCTTCGTACTTTAATCGAGGAGCGCCTTCCTTTAGTGGCTGCAGCTGGCGGCGGCGGAGAAAGGCAAAATCCGGAAGTCGAGGCTGAAGACACTCCCCGAGAAGAGAACCCTGCTCAGAATCCTGAGATAGCCGCTCTGATCGCCAAGATGACGAAGCTCGAAGAATCCGTCACTAAATCCGAGAGACTAGGTGCGGGTCGCCTAGACATGGATCGCCTCTGCCCTTTCCCGAATGCTCGCCTGCCTGAGCGATTCAAAATGCCGGACTTCGCGAAGTTCGATGGTACCGGGGATCCTAGGACTCACTTGTTGGCCTATCACAGCGCCATGAAACTCCACGGGGTAGAAGAGGATGCCATGGCTCAACTGTTCCCTCAGACTCTGGTTGGTCCAGCTTTTCAGTGGTTCTTGTCTCTTGACATTTCCAAAAGAAGAACCTGGGAAGACATTGGGGCTGCCTTTAACTCTTAGTACAGCTATAATGCTCAGCTCAAGATGACCACTCGCGAGCTTGAGTCAACCAAGATGACTGCAAAGGAGTCCTTTGCGGATTTTATCAAGCGGTGGAGGACCAAGGCCGCCCTCATGACCGATCGTATCAGTGAGAAGGACCAGATCCGTATCATCTCCCGTAATCTGTTGCCCGACTTTGCCAAGAACCTTGTGCTGGTGCAAGGTGCCAATTGGGAGACTTTCTTTGATTCTGGTCTAGCTGTTGAAGAAGCCCTCCAGACTGGAGTTTTGACAAGAACAGAAACACCTTCCTCTGACGCAGCTCCGAAGGCCAAACCCCGTGCCTACACCGGGAACAGCACTGCCCTTTTCGGTGCCAGCAACTATGCCAGCGCAGCAACTGCCGGCAGCAACACCGCCGCTCAGGGTTCCTCCAACCATATTGCCGACATCAACCAAGTTCAAACCCCCCAAAGGACCCGAAACCGCAACCCACCTCGTGTGTTTTCCAATTTCGAGGCTCCACTTTCCTCGGTTTTGGAGAAACTGGTCAAGTCTGGTCATCTCCGACCCTTGACACCAACCTCACTTCCTCCAAATCTACCCCCTAGCCATAACCCCAACGTTTTCTGCGCTTACCACCAGATGCCCGGCCATCACACTGATACTTGTTTTCGCCTCCGTCATGCGATACAAGATTTGGTCGACAACGGCACTCTTCCAACTCCACCTCATAAACCCAACGTTATCTCCAACTCCCTACCTCAGCACAACCAACAGGTGAACCAGATATCCCTCAGCTCCACTAAATCTCCCAGCTCCACCATATTCAACCCCACTGACCATATAACCCCAGAACACAACCCGAAACCCGTTGTCTTGACCCAGGAGGAACCCGAAGTCAACATGCTGGCTCTAGAATGGGAAATGGAAGACAAGGCGGCCGAGTGGGCGGAACTCAGTAACGACTGGTATGAACGGTATTATTCGGGACTCCCCGCGGCCTCTCAAATCGATCAAGCCTGGGTTGACCAGATGGAAGCAGAATGGGAAGCAGCACGAGCAGATCTGGATGGTCTCTCTTTGTTCATGCTCTTTTATCAACCCGAGCCTGCTGTCCTTGAGGAGGAGGAATATGTCTGGGATCCGCAACCAACTGCCGCTCAATTGGCTTGGGACCAGAATTTCTATTTGGCCCCGGCAGATGCCGAAGATAATGTGGACGAGGCTTACTTGGAATTTTATGCCGACGGGGAAACCCTCCCTAGTGATCACCGCCAGCTTGGATCTTTCACCCCTTTGATGGACAAACTTTCGGACGTGGTCCACAAGTTCCCTCATGAGCTCGACCCCATCAATAAAATAGTGCCTGTGGAAGGGCCACGCCCGCGTACTACGCTTGAAGATGACTGCCTTGTCATGGCCATAGATGAGGTCCCAGCTGACTTGTGGGGTCTCGATGACATTGTGGATCTGAACTCAAAACCGCTACCTGAAGATCTCTGGGACGTAGACAAAGTTGTGGACATACAGATGGGAAATGAGGTGTGGACCGTCAATTCTGCTCTGGTCGATGCTGGTTTCTGGGACTCGCCATTCGTTACAAATCCGGGAGTGCCTTTCGAAGAAGCCGCAGCTCAGGATCCCACATTCTGGGAGGGGCTGGTACTGCAAGACTTGGAGACGGCGCTGAAACAGGATTCTCCTGCAACTGTGGCATCTGTCGACAAGGGAAAACGCAAGATGGCTGAAATCCCTACTGACTTCTGGGATTTTGATGATAAAGCGACCTCCTGGTGGGATATAGCGAACGTCACGAGGAGCGGCCAAGTTTTTCAGCCGCCTAACCTACAGGCTGGGAGCTCGTCCAATCCTCCGATTCAAAGACCTGCTGTTCCTGCGGCTGCTCAAAGGAGTATTCTGCCTGCGCACAACGAGGTTCCCGCGGAAAGTGCTATCCAACGACAGCTCGAGAAGATTCCGGCTGCTGTATCTGTCTGGGGTCTGATTGCGTCATCAAAGGAGCATCGTGAAGGGTTGTCCTTGGCCTTGTCTCGTATCACTGTACCAACTGATATCACCCCCGAGGCAATGATCGCCCTCGTCCTGCCTCTGCTCTCAAAGCATTCTGTTACCTTTACTGAGAAGGATTTGCCGATTGAAGGAACCGCTCACAACCGTCCACTACATATCAACATCCAAATGCAAGTGGGCTCTGATCCCAATGTGTTTCATTGACAATGGTTCTCGCCATTAATGTCTCCTCACGAGGGTAGCATACCGCCAGGGCTTGCAAAAGGACTTTCACCGCCTAACACTGGCCGCCAAGGCTTATGATAGCACGCGTCGTGTGGTGGAAGGGACCATAACTCTTCTCTCGATGCCGAGGGCTTTGAGATGAGTGTTGAATTTCATGTGGTGGACATCCTTTCTACTTTTAACTTGCTGTTAGGAAGACCTTGGATGCACCGGCCGGACATCATGGCGGTGCCCTCCACACTCCAAGAGAAAGTCATCTTTGGGGCTTGCTACCGGAACTTTAACGATCTGTGGGGACTCGGGATCCGCCCACTCAAAGAGGATGAGCCTGTCGTTGAGGATCATGCATGGAGAGGAGGATTCGGACTTTGGAGGTTTCTCTTTCGACACTTCGAGATCGGTTCTCGCCATTGCCGTAGCGGATGACTTCATCATCAGTTCCACCGCCTTCGAGATCATGAGGAGAATGGCGTTCATGCCTGGTTTTGGACTTGGGATCAACCAACAAGGGATCACTGAGTTCCCCGTCTTTCCTTCTCCGAAGGTCAGTTTGGTTTGGGCGTTCCCCTTGCCAAAAAGGCCAAGAACGGGAAAGACGCGGGAAAACTTCGAACCCTCTATGGTAACCCTGATAGCTACTTCGTCCGTGAGGGAGGAGGACATGCTTATGTGGGGCAGATTGAGCCGTTTTGGGATCCAGAGACTCGCGCTTGGCTTCCAGGGTTTGAGATCTTCGCCACGACACTGGCCGATACCAAGAGGACATCGCAGGATGAGCCGGGCCGAGGCGTAATTCAAGGAACAACCGCCAAGATCAAGGAAAGATGGATCGTTGAAGACTTTCGATCGGGGAGCTTGGAGATGCCGTGTTCTCCCAAGTAGGTTTGGTTGGCAAGGAAGAAGCGGCCGAAGTGTCTGATGCTTGGGCCCGACTCTTTAGATGCTCTCAAGATCCAACCACCCTCATTGTCGAGGCAAAGGGCAGTATTAATAACCCATCCACTGACCTAACATGCATTGACAAGTGACCTGACGACACAGAGTCTTTTGAGTCTAAGTCTAGCTCATAGTCGGAGCTTGTGCCTCTCGCCCTCCACGTCATAGCTTCTACTTTGAGTTCTACTGTACTTGGCAACCCGTCTGGTTTTATGAAATGAACGACCGCTTCGATTACTTTGGTCGACTTATATATAACCGTATCGACCCGAAGCGATGAAGGAACAGACCGGCGGGAATATCCTACCGAGTTATGCTCCTCATCGAAGGAAGATGAAAGGCATGCTCGACTTCTAAAAGAAGAAGTAATTTCAGTAAACTTGGGGACCCCCGTTTGATGCAAATTGGTTCTACTTTGTCCCCCGAGGACCGTAAAAAAAATCGATCCGCTCAAGGAATAATTCGAGGTCTTCGCGTGGTCGCACCAAGATATGCCCGAGCATCGATCCCGAAATTGTACAACAGCACCGAATTTCGTTAGCACCTGGGGCTGTTCCGGTTAAACTCAGGCGGATGAGGCCGGATTGGGTTGAGAAGATCAAGGAAGAGGTTACCAAACAGATCGACGCAGGTTTTCTGAGGGTCGCTGAGTACCCGAAGTGGGTCGCCAACATTGTGCCAGTCCCCAAGAAGGACGGGAGAATCCGAGTCTGTGTTGACTTTAGGGACCTGAACAAAACAAGCCCCAAAGACAGTTTTCCGTTGCCTCACATCGATGTGCTTGTGGATAACACGGCAGGTCATGCCTTGCTCTCCTTTGTCGACGGATTCTCGGGATATAATCAGATCTTTGTAGCACCGGAGGATCAAGAGAAAACAACGTTCGTCACTGAATGGGGGACATACTGCTATGTGATGATGCCGTTTGGGCTCAAAAATGCTGGCTGTACTTTTCAGCGGGCACAGACAACCCTGCTACATGATTTTATCCATAAAACGGTCGAGGTCTATGTCGACGACATGATTGTCAAGGCTAAGAACAAGGAAGATTTCATTCCAGCACTTCGGCAGTTTCTGGAAAGGCTTCGGAAGTACAACGTGCGCCTCAACCCGCAGAAATGTACATTTGGGGTCACGGCAGGCAAGATGTTAGGGTTCCTAATCACAGCCAGAGGGATTGAAGTCGATCCGGCTAAGATCAAGGCTATTCTCGAGATGGAGCCCCCACGGTCGGAGAAGGGAGTGCGAAGCTTTCTGGGGAAGGTTCAGTTTATTAGCCGGTTCATCGCCAAGTTGACTTTGACTTGCGAGCCGTTGTTTCGACTACTCAAAAAGGACGTTCGTTTCGAGTGGACGGACAAGTGTCAAGCTGCTTTCGAGGCGATAAAAGAGTATCTGCGAAATCCACCCGTGCTAATGCCCCCAACACCGGGTCGTCCGTTGATTCTGTACTTATCAGTCACCCCGACAGCTATGGGATGTCTGCTGGCACAAGAAAGAGACAACGGGGTCGAGAAGGCAATTTACTATCTGAGCAAGAAGATGGTGGGCAGTGAGGAGCGTTATACCTCCCTAGAAGACATGTTGGGCACTAGTTTGGGCTACCCAAAAGCTTAGACACTACATGCTAGCCTATTCAGTGAAACTGATTTCTCGGATGGATCCTCTTAAGTATCTGTTCGAGAAGCCGGCACTCACTCATAAGCTAGCACGTTGGTTGCTCTTGCTGGCAGAATTCGATCTCCAATATGTTACAAGGAAATCTGTGAAGGGCCGTGCTGTGGCTGAATTTATGGCAGATCACCCGATTGATGGGCCGGAGGATGTCGACTTTACTTTCCCTGATGAGGACGTGCTAACAGTGGTCGAAGAAGTGTGGACGCTCTACTTTTATGGGGCTGCGAATCAAAAGGGATTTGGGATCGGAGCGTTGCTAATCACGCCTGCCGGTGCTCATATTCCGCTTGCTTTCAAGTTAAACTTTGACGTCACCAACAATCAAGCTGAGTATGAGGCCTGTATCGTCGGAATGGAGGCTGCTATTGCCCTTGGGGTTGAAAAGCTAGAAGTAATTGGGGATTCAAACCTGGTGGTGTCTCAGGCTAATGGAGACTGGAAGGTGCGTGAGGAAAAATTGAAGCCTTATCACCAAGAGTTGGAGGAACTGATTCCTCGCTTCAATAAAGTGACTTTCACTCATATTCCACGCTTGAGGAACCAGTTCGCCGACGCCTTGGCGACTTTGGCTTCAATGATCGAACTTCCGATTGGGGTCCGGTTGCGACCGATCGTAATTGAACAGAGGATTTGCCCGCTTATGAGTATGTCAACGCCATCGATGACGTCAATGATGGCCTGTCCTGGTACCATGACATTTGGAACTTCGTGGAGCGGAATTTCCCACCGGAGCTACTAGGAAAGATCGGGTTGCTTTGGAGCTGGCCGCCCAATACATCATTTGTGGAGGGAAATTGTATAGGAGATCTCATTGCGGAATGCACAAGCTGTGTGTCTCAATGGGCTGAAGCAACAAGGATCATGGAGGAGATTCACGAAGGAGTCTGGTCCTCATATGAGCGGTGTTATGCTTGCAAGGAAGATCCTCCGGCAGGTTATTATTGGTCAACCATGGAGTCACAATGCATCGACTATGTGCGGCGCTATTACAAGTGTCAAATCCACGCCAATCTGCAACACGTTCCTGCGTCTAAGTTATACGGCATGACCTCGCCATGGCCTTTCTCCGTGTGGGGTATCGACGTTATTGGCATGATCACACCGTCTGCCTCGAATGGTCACAAGTTCATACTGGTGGCGATAGATTACTTCACCAAATGGGTCGAGGCTGAGTCCTACAAGACCTTGACAATCGTTCAGGTCGCTCAGTTCATCAGAAAGAACATCATCTACCGGTATGGTGTCCCTCAGGCCTTCGTGTCAGATAACGGGAGTCATTTCAAAGGAAGGGTCCTGGAGCAGTCGAGGCCGCAAACAAGAACGTCGAGACAATTATCAAGAAGATTGCTGAATCTGCAAGGGATTGGCATGAGCAGCTACCACTGGCACTCTGGGCATACCGAACGTCGATCCGCACTTCAACTGGTGCGACTCCGTTTTCTTTGGTCTATGGGATGGAGGCAGTGCTTCCCATTGAGCTGGAGGTTCCGTCCCTGAGGGTCATGGTCGAAAGTGGTCTTGAAGAGTCTGAATGGCTGAGCGGAAGGTTTGTAGAGTTGCTGCTGTTTGATGAAAGAAGGCTCCGCGCTCTGTATCATGTGCAGGGTCTCAACGTCGAATCGCCTCTGCGTTTGACAAGAAGGTGAAATCCAGGGCTTAGTCGAAGGAGATATGGTGACGAAGGAGATCCGAGCCCCGGTGTTCGATGTCCGCGGAAGTTCCGACCAAAGCGTTCAGGGCCTTACATTATCAAGACCATCCTATCCGGAGGTGCTACCAAACTCATCGACCTCGACGGCAACGAGTTCAGTACCTTAGTCAACCTGGATCAACTCAAGCGTTTCTATCCCTGAGAGATGCTCGTTGGGCCGAAAACCACAAGGGTGGGCGGCGCCAAGCAAAAATCAGAGCAAGCCTGCTAGACCGAAAACCTAAGGAGGCGGTCTAGGCAAAAATAAATAGGCAAAAGTTGAAAGCTCGCTGGACCGAAAACCTGAAAAGGCGGTTCTAGGCAAAATTTAGAGCGTAAAAGGAGAGATAAAATACACGAGCGAACCTTAGCTTGAACTACGTTCTGACCTGATTCTCTTAAAAGGGATACGTAGGCAGTCTCACCATGAGACCCGGTCACACTCTATCAACTCGATCCATGGTTACACATTTTGGCATCAACAGCAAAGGTCGAACGGAAATCGAGGGTAAGTCAAGGTGTTATCAGAAAATCAAAAGGGGGAAACCCTCCGTCTTTCATTTTTATTGCAAAATCACTATCTCTAATACATGGGCTGAGCATGAAACCTTAAAACAGTTAAAGCATGAAAAACAGAACAAAATGCTTGAGAAGCCTAACGGCTCACAGCTTATTCCAAGCGCAGCAAAGTAGTCTGAGTCAGTCGATGTTTTCCCTTGCATGCACCTCTGCTCTCAGCCATTGTTTGTAGCTGTTCCTTAGTCTTGTGGCGAAGTCTGGCATTTCCCCCTGGAACGTCCTAAAACCCCAGCGCCTCCGGTAGCCATTGAGGGTTTGAGCAGTGAAATTTGGAGCGCGGAAGCCATCTGTGTTGATACGGGTATTTCCCTGCGAGACGCCCAGCTGTCTGAGAATGCGGCCGGAAATGTAGAACGTGAAACTGGTCAGCCCTGCAATCACCACCCTGTCGAAGCCGTCAGAATGCAGAGTCATGGTGGGGAGCTTCAGCCAGGGACACCTCCAAGCTATCTCATCAGGTTGAACCTGCTGCAGGAATGTATACCATTCCTCCAGATCCATGTCTGGATACCTCATTCCCCTTTGGTGAATCCGCTCAGCCGTCCGCAGGAGGATGCAACAGCCCGAGTTTGTCACATAACCATAGCTGCATGAGTGAAAAGACAAGTGAGAAGCCAGATAAAGCCTGAGCGATAAAACAAGTAAGAAGCCCAGAAAAAGGCCTAAAGCCGAGTGTCGAGGTAAAAAGAGAATGTGTGAAAACCGGAAAAAGGTGAGCTGAGTGAGGTAACCTGAAGCAGGAGTGGACTGCCGCCGAAGGTATTCGCCTGGCCTGTATACACCAAGTCTAGTCCCGTGAGTGTTTCCGCCAAGACCAAAGGGACCACATTCTTCCGGTCCGCCATCTGAGTGGCCACACTCACCAGCAAGGGGCTAACCCGGCCGTCAGCCGGAACAAGCAGATAAGCGGCAAGCAGACAGATCACCAGCGCAAAGCGGCGTCGGGCTTGCACAGATGTCCTCTAGGTCACCATCAGGACTGTATCGCTCGATCAGCCGCATGACATTGAGCTGGCCACCTTCGACGAGAGTGTTCGCCAGACCCCTAGAAATTCCCAGCGACGTCTCCAGCAGGCCGGGCATGCTCAGCTGATATGGTGGAACGACAAGCGTGGCGGACACGAAAGTCCGAAGATACGCCTGGAACTCTTCGATAGTCGGGCATATCTCGTCATCGCCGAAACGAAAGACATGGACGTCAGGGTCCCAAAACCGGAGAGCAGCCTGAAGGAGGGCGGGACGGAGCGGCACGTGTCGCAAATATCGAAACGAGGCAAGACCGTGGTATTGGAAATTTAGCCAGTCGATACCCGAGAATTGTGTGAGCCATGGCCTGAGCAGGGTTGGCAGAGGATTTTCCATTTGAATGCTGCTGGATTTTTGGGTGAGAATGACAAGTGAGCAGTTGTAGGAGCAACAGGGTGTATACGCTTCTCTTTATAGGCCTTAATATGCATCCTTTTTCCCATGTTACATTCAATGCCACAGGCTATACTCCAATGGCCACTTGGAGAGGTACTCTGCCCCCTGAGCATGGCAGAAACCGTGTACAAAACGCGTGGGGTCGAAAACAGGAGTTGCCAAGGAAAGGACAGTTGGTCAGACAAGTGGGTCTGGAACGCACCTGAACGGCGCACGCCCCTCATCCGGTGGCGCACGCCAGTGGTTTCAACATATGGCGCACCGATTACAACGACCGGCGCACGCCAGTAAAACTTGCATCAGAAGCAGTTTACAGCAGCTACTGCAGTCGAGCCTCCGTTTGCAATTCCAGGGTTTGTCTCGCTGCATGGGTGATACATACAAGTCATAAATGGTATTTGGGGCTATGTCAAAGCAACGAACCTTGTGCGCCATGCCCAACGAAGGTTTTCGACCTCCAACGGCCCGTATCCACTAGAATGGGGGATACGGAAGGTCAAAATTCGTTTCGGGAACTTCTGCCAAGTGTTCTCATGCCATACAGCTTACATGGACTTAATGTGACTGTGTGGGGGTGTCGGTTTCGGTCCGGGCCTATAATCGAGTCATCTTTGGCATTTTATACCCATTTTGTGGTATTTTTCCTAATTTTTGGCATTTTCGCCCGTATCTTGGCGTTTTCCTCGAGTCCGTCATTTCCCACAAGTCATTATGCGTTGTTATGACTGTACAGAGGTGTCAGTTTCCTTTGTCTCAAGAGAATTTTGAGTTTTGGCACATTAATGCCCAAAATGTCACTATTTTCTTCGTATCCTGGGGGACACGGAGCGTATCCTGAAACTTTTCTATCCATTTCTTTCGAGCTAGGTCAGTCCTATGCACATGTTAGCTTTGTTAGTCGATTCAGGTCAATTGTCAATGCATGTTGGGTATTAGTGAATGGATTATTCTTTTCCTTTGCCAAAATTTTATCGAAAGGAGATTAATAAACGGAAAATGCAGTTATTATGTCATCCCAAAGCAAACTATCAAATGTCAAAAGCAGTACTAAATGTACGGAACGGCACAACGGCCCAAGCAAGCAAAACCAAAGTATGTGGGGCACATCTGCCCAATGGCCAAGGCACGCAGGCCTCAAAATCAATGTACCAAAGTATCAAAATGCTGAAGTGTCAAATGTATCAAAGTATCAAAAGCAGGCTAGACAGTAAAGTGGCTGAGGCTCCGTGGTAGCCCTCAGTCAGCAATATCCTCGGGGTCTATGCTGCCGCTCCCGCTGTCCTCCTCGCTCTCCTCAGCTGCAGCCATCTCCCCTGGACCATATTGGAACCTCGGGTCGCTGGCCGAGTCAGATCCGCTGCTGAGGGACTCTGTCTCTCCCTCTTCTTCTTCTTCTTCTGCCTCTTCTTGCCTCCTCTTCTTCGAGGGTCCTTCCGGCAGTTTCTTGTCGCCAGTCCTCTTCCTCAGGACTCTGCGGAATTGCTCCGGCTCGCTCGCTGAGACGATCACCACTCCCCTGGACTCGGGTCGTGTAGTGCTAGCCTGGCGCTGGGCTGCCGTCGGTGCCTTGCCCTTGCCCTTCTGTGGGGCAGCCCTCACAGTCTTCCTCCTAGAAGCCGCCCTAGCGCGCCCCTACATTGTCATTTGCATCTCAAATATTTCAACATATATGTTGTGCATATATTGTGCATATATTGTGTGGAATATTGAAACAGGAAACCAAAGCAGGCCTATCCGAGGTGCATTGTATCAAACATGCTCAAGCTATCTAAATATCAAAGGCGAAAAGCAACAAGTGTTTCGAGGTTATACCTGAGGCTGCACGGCAGGAGATGAGATAGCTGGAGGGTAGTGCAACTGCAAAGGAGTGCCAGCTGCTATCCTGTGAAATGCTTTCTCCATGGCAAGCATCAAGCGAACAGCCTCCTGGGCCCACTCCCTCGGCACCTGCAACATATTTTTGGAGTCAGGATCAAAATACAGTTTGGATACAATGTAGATGCAGTACAAAGGAACAAAGAAAGAAAGCATGGAATACCGGTCCCGTGATCTCCGTAGGCTCTGTCCTGGATGGCTCAAACTGAATCTTAGCGGCCTCCCCCTATGCATCCCTCACTGGCAGCTTCCATGAAAGCTCAGGAAGACCAGTCGCCTGAGCATACACATTCCTCTCCCTGGAGCGTGATGCTCTACCTCTCTGCCCCTGTCTCTCCTGTCTCGCTCTCGCAGCCTCCTTCCGCACCGCCATAGCTTCTATCACCCTGAGTGGTGCCATCAAATGCTGCCTCCTCTATACTGCATAGTCCTGCCTAGGCCTCCTAAAAGTGGACGCCGCCTGCGGCACCGTGAAACGCTGAAGCTCAGCCAGTGTATACCTGCTCGTATGCGAGGCATGCCGAGGAAGCAATCCAGGAACCAGAAACTCCTCCAAAGCGAGTGACTGACGTGTCACCCTGTCACCTAGGTACCACTGCCACCCAAAGGCCGACTCCAGCAGTACTCGGCTCGCAGTCACAGCCCTACTCATCTCCACATACTCGGGCCCCGGCTCTGCGCTAGTCCAAGGATCCCAATTCACCTGTGGCACAAGTCAACAGTCGAAACAAAAGACGTCAGAGATAGCATTAAAACAGTTAAGGGAAAAGACAACTTAGGGGAATTGTTTCGATACCTGTATACCCGACAACTCGTCAAGGTAGAGCCGGAACTCCATCAGAGTCTTCTTTGTTTTCCTAGTGCTGCCGCGCAGAGGCCCCCAGATCATCGCACGAGGGAACATCTTCAAGTCAGGGCATTTGTTCTCTGGAGGGAACATCCTCAACACCTCGTAAGCCCACAACTGCAATGTCAAATCAAGCAAGACATCAAAATACCGCATGCATGGTATAATCCAAAGGAAAGTACAAGTATGAAATACAAGTTGTTTCTTACCTCCCATATCCTCCAGTAACCAGCAGGCGCCGCCGCCCCTCGTGAGAACTCTCCCATGAACGCATAACAGGTACCCAACGCTGCTCCTCCCCAGTCAAACCGAGAAGCTGTGTGTAGGTCGTAGAGGGCCGGCAGGTAAGACAGGTGCACCGTGGACCGCTTGTTCGGGTACAGAGTAGCCCCGAACAAGTACAATAGGTAAGCTCTGGCCATCTGTGCCTCCTCCAACTCTGAAGCAGGTATCCTCCCCTCTAAGTACCTCGCAAACTGCTCATGCGGGACCATCTCCGCACTACCCGTGGGCACCTGGCCCAGAAACCATCTCAGCGCCGCTGCGTCACTATGAATCCCAGAGTCAAAAGGGATCGGATCTCCTCCTACCCTCAAGCCCGTAATCGCTGCAAAGTCCGTCGGGGTCACCGTCATCTCCCCAATCGGGAAGTGGAAGGAGTTGGACGTGTCCCACCACCTTTCCGCCAGGGCTGTCAATAGAGCGTGGTCACTCCTCACCGCTACCAGCGTCCGTATAAACGGACCAAACCCTGCAGCATCCACCAACACCCTCACTCTCTCGGGCAAGTTGATGTATAGCTCATACGAAGCTGCCGGCCCGCCATGTCCTCGAGAACTAGCCACTCCTCTCTGCATGCAACAAACAGCCACAAACAGAATGGTATTCTATCAGTCGAATCAAGCAGCATGGTATTCTATCAGTCGAATCAATTTACCAGTTACTCTATCGGTCGAATCAAGCTACGAGGCACGTTACCAAGCATTCTATCAGTTGATCTCAACTAGCATGCATCCTATTGGTCGAATTCGAACGTCATTAGGTATTCTATTTGTCGATCTCCATTATCTACGGGCGTTCTATAAGTCGATGTCAAAGTTAACAAAGTAACTCATCAGTCGAATCAAGTCATGTCAAGTATTCTATCAATCAAAGTTGGGGCAATCTACAGTCGATTACTACTTTCGGGCATCGTCATGGTCGAGTCAAGTTATCAGGACGGTGTTTAAGTCAAACCAACGGTCCAGGATATTTTCAAATAAGTCGGAGCTCTGCAAGTCGAATAGCATGCTTCACAAGATAATCAATTTAAGCTATGGACTATGAAGCTATAATTTCAAGAGCAAAAGGAAGTAGTTTACGAGTCATACCTGCTCCCAACCAACGGACATGTGAAACAGTGGGTCCCTCAGCACCAACCCGTCGTTGTAACTGTCCTGTGAAGGCGTGTAGCCGTCTATACCCGAGGGGACAAACAGGTGGGCTGCAGGAGGAGTGTACGTCTCTGGTACAAAGGTGGCTCTAGTTCTCTCCAGCAAAGTCTTGGCCTGCGCCACGGCACGCTCAGTCACCCACACCCCTGTCTCCTGCTCCCGCTCCGCTGCCTCAGTCTCACGTCGTCCTGAACACCCTCAGCCGGCCCCGCGTCTCTCGCAGCAGCCTCCTGCTCTTGTATCAGCCTCTCTTGCTCATTCCAGCGAGCTATCTCCGCCAACCTCTCCTCTCGAGCTCTCTCTACCACCGCGACTACATGGGGGTTCTCCCTCATCAACTGAGCGAGCCTCGCAGGACCAACATACTCCGCCAGTGCGCTACTCATAATGGACACGTGACTCGACGACGCCGCGGGTGGTATAAACTCAACACGTTCGATATGGTCAGGCCTCGCTACCGGTGCCCTCTCATCCTCAACCATGGGAGCTTTTTCGCTCATTGGATCCCGACGGCTGCCCTCTTCATCACCCCGACCGCACCACCATCGCCCCGGGCGCCGGCCCCAGCCGAGCCAAGCCCAGTCACCACCGAGCCTTCCACACTGCTTCGCGGATCCAACTGGCTCACCCGCGGACCTTCTGGTCCAAGATCTACCGGCGCACGCCCCTCGTATACCGGCGCACGCCGCTCGAGGCCACCACCCGCCTCCTTTGCATGGCCACCGCCATCGCCGCCTCTGCTTGAAACTTCTGCACCACCGCTCGATAGGGCTCCCAGTACTGTTTGATCGTCGATTTGAGGTCCCTCGGCCCCGGGTTCAAACACCCTCGATTGATCACCGCCGTGGCCACCATTGCCGCTCTTCTCACCGCCGCCGCCGCCTATTTCGGCCTTGAAGTGATTTGAGTCAGTGGGTTATGAAGGGAGATGAGAGGATTATGTGGGAGATTGGGATTTTTGGAAGATTTAGAGGAGTCCCGAAGGTTTTGAAACTGCTAATGGCGGTTTCGTATCAACCCAGGAGTTTTTAAGACGTAAGAATCAACCAGGCCGGGTTTGGGCCGGATCTGGGCCGGGTCTGTCAAACTCAACTGGCGCACGCACCGATACGTCTGGCGCACGCCGGTGGTTCTTGGGCCTGAGGCCCAAATTGCGTTCCTGGATTACAATCATTTCAAGTCAGGGGCCCAGGTCCATCAGATTGTCCCGTTTGGATGGTGTCTCCCCAAGCAGAGTCCGTCCAATTTCAATCAACGACGATCCGTTCGTCCAATTTCAAATCAACGACGATCCACTCGTCCAATTTCAAATCAACGACGATCAACTCGTCCAATTCAATCAACGACGATCCATTCGTCCAATTTCAAATCAACGACGATCCATTCGTCCAATTCAATCAACGACGATCCATTCGTCCAATTTCAAATCAACGACGATCAACTCGTCCAATTCAATCAACGACGATCCATTCGTCCAATTTCAAATCAACGACGATCCATTCGTCCAATTCAATCAACGACGATCCATTCGTCCAATTTCAAATCAACGACGATCCATTCGTCCAATTTCAAATCAACGACGATCCATTCGTCCAATTCAATCAACGACGATCCATTCGTCCAATTTCAAATCAACGACGATCAACTCGTCCAATTCAATCAACGACGATCCATTCGTCCAATTCAATCAACGACGATCCATTCGTCCAATTTCAAATCAACGACGATCAACTCGTCCAATTCAAATCAACGACGATCCATTCGTCCAATTAAATCAACGACGATCCATTCGTCCAATTTCAAATCAACGACGATCAACTCGTCCAATTCAATCAACGACGATCCATTCGTCCAATTCAATCAACGACGATCCATTCGTCCAATTCAATCAACGACGATCCGCTCGTCCACTTATCAATCAACGACGATCCATTCGTCCAATTCAAATCAATTAACGTCAAGATTAAGTTATCCCCGGACAAGTCCGCCTCTTGTCTGCCTTCAAATCGACGATGGTCTGCCCATCCAGTTTCGAATCAAGCAAGTGGTTGCAGGTTGCTCCCCAGGAGAGTCCAACTTTAAATCAAGTGGCGGTCCGCCCGTCAGTCTATTATCTCCCCAGCAGGCAGCCATTCTATTCCCAGAAGAGTCCGCCTGTTCCACAATCAAGCGGTGATCTATCCGTCCGCCCGAACATGCAGGTTCTTTAAGATTACGCATCTTTCATTGACTCATATGTTCTGTTCCGAATAGCCCTAGAAAGGGGTGTCTAGAAAAACCTTTGACATTACTTGTACCAAAGCAATGGTGTCCCAAGTGCTGTCAAAGGGGGGCTACTGTAGACACCCTACTCTGGACTGTCCGGATTAGTTTATATGCGGTCTTTGTTTCCCCCGTGATGATTAATGGTCGAGAACAGCCCGGGATTGTTGGTGCGTTTGAGCTTCGAGCTTCCCTAAACCCCTTTTAAACCATTGTCGAACCTGTTTCAAGCCTTTCGAGCCAGAACCAAATGGCCTCAAAGAAACCTTGCTTCGCACGCCAGTTGATTGATCGACGACGCCGTTCATTGCCACGTGTCGCCATCGGGCTTCAAACACATTTAACCGGCCAAGACGCCACTGCGGATCGGGCGACGAATCGCTGCGTTCGATCCGCTACCTTTCGGGACCACTTGCCCAAGACTTTTGTGGCCGCCCTGACGTAGTCTACAGCTCCCCATGATTACATCGCTCGTAACGGTCTCCCTCTCTCCTACACCCTCCATCAAGGCAAGTCTCATGCATTCAATGCATGGAGGCTCCCTTCTCCCTTGCCACCCCAAACAGCCCCTTAAGCCAGGCTGATCAGCCCTCCATCTCAGTCTATAAATACACCCTTGCATTTATTTGCAAAGGGTTCAAAAACTTCAATGCTCTCCCTCTCTCTCTCTCTAGTTTTTCTTGTCTCCTTCTTTCATGCATTGAAAGAGCAAGCAAGCAACACACCACTCCACTGATCAGTCATACAACCTACATTTCCATCTTCCATTCATCCATCCATCCATCTCAAAGTTCAAACCATCCATCAATCTCAAACCAAAGGTATACCACCTTCTGCTCTGGAATTCATTTCGACCCTTGAGGGGAGCCAGCAGAACCCAGGCTGGTAATCAATACCAAGCCTGAGTTCAAAGCTAGCAAATAAAACAATGTAGTGGAAAATCAGTGGCGCGCGCCAGTAGCCGTGCGCTAGCCATGGCTGCATGGCAGGACTAGTGTGGGGATCACCGATCATCCTCATTTCGCTTTCTTTTTTCCGATCACCTTGAAGCATGCTAAAAATCAGTTCTTGCTTTCTATATTTTAGGAATGTGTAGCTTATTATCTGCTTTAATCGCTTAGTAAGGCCTTCGATCCTTCTCGTCCTGTTCGAACCCGTAAGAAGCAAAGCCAAGCACCGATACATTGACAATCGGCGCGACGGCCATCCATGACCGCGGCGCCAAGATTTCAAGTCCCGTGGCTGGCCCTTGTTTTGTTAAGCTTAGATCGGGCCTTTGTTTAATTCCCCCACTCTGTTTATGGGATGAATAAGTGTTTATTCTTGTTTGATTTCTTTCTTGTTAACTGTAGCTGTATATATGTTGCTATATCAATCTGCGTGGTTTGTCACTGGTGTGCAGTCCATTCCAGAGCCTGAGGTTGAGAGCAGGATTCTGTGAGTTTGAGCTCACCGCGCGCCAGATTATGGGTGGCGTGGCGCCATTGTCTTGGCATGCATCGTCAAATCGGTGCATGCCGATACGTTGTTTGCGCATCGACGACTCGAGTGCAAGACTCCGCTTTGTTCAAAACACTCACAGAAGTGCTTGTTCTCAATCTATTATACATTTGTTCATAATCCATACATTACATTTTGCCACATAAATACAATTTGTCATTTGTCAATCCTCATTAACTGTTCCCCCGCCCTAACTGGCTGAATAAATGATTAAAAGAGAGAAAAATGCAAATATTTTACAAAATGCCTAAGTAGAGACCGATCTTTGGATTGGGCGAGAGGGGTGCCATAAAACCCTTCCCCTCTCGTAACCTGGCTCCCGGACCTCAGATATCGAAGGTGACGACGGTCCAGTCTACAAGTCTTTTCAAATCAAACAAGCGTGAACAAAAACGTTTTCAAATCGGTTTCTTGGGTGTTTTCCGCAAAACCCGGGTGGCGACTCTCTCAAAACAGCATTTCGTCATGCTTTCAAACAAAAAGGGCGCAAACCTAACCCCGCACGCCGAAAATGCGGGGATTTTCAGGGGCGTGTGCCCACAGCTCGCTGAATTTGAATTAAAGTATGTCACCCGAAAGTCAGTGAAAGGAAGAGCTGTCGCAGAATTCCTGGCCGATTGCCCAGTAAAGGGAGGGGAGGATGCCGAATTCAATTTCCCCGACGAAGACATAATGACGGTAGCCGAGAACATTTGGTAGTTGTACTTTGATGGAGCAGCCAACCAGAAAGGATTTGGAATCGGTGTATTGCTCATCTCGCCCGATGGATCGCACATCCCGTTGGCATTCAAGCTTAACTTCAAAGTCACCAATAATCAGGCAGAGTACGAGACTTGCATCATGGGTATGGAGGCAGCCATTGAGATCGGCATAGAAAAAATGGAAGTCGTGGGAGATTCGAACTTGGTCGTGTCCCAGGCAAATGGTGATTGGAAAGTCAAGGAAGAAAAACTAAAGCCATATCACCACGATCTCGAAGATCTCATCCCCCACTTCACCAGGGTAATTTTCACTCATGTCCCGAGATTCAAAAATCAATTCGCAGACGCTTTGGCAACGTTGGCATCAATGGTCGAGATCCCTATTGGCATAAAGTTAAGACCGATTGTGATAGAACAGAGGGATACTCCAGTCTACCAGCGTGTCATGACAATCGAAGAACCAGATGATGGTCAGCCATGGTACTTCGATATTTGGAGATATGTAGAAAGAGGAGAGTACCCCATGGGAGCAAGCAAGAAGGACCGAATCGCTCTCCAGAGGATGGCGGCTCAATACATTATCTGTGGGGGGAATCTATACCGAAGATCACACTGCGGTACGCACAAGTTATGCGTCCATGGGGAAAATGCGAAGAGAGTAATGGAGGAAGTCCACGAAGGTGTATGTGGCCCTCACATGAATGGTATAATGCTCGCTAAGAAAATCCTCAGGCAAGGATACTTCTGGACCACCATGGAAACGGAATGTGTGGAATATGTTCGAAGGTGTAGAAGGTGCCAAATTCATGCTAATCTCACGCATGTCCCGCCACATGAGCTGCAACAAATGACCTCACCATGGCCTTTCTCGACATGGGGAATTGATGTCATCGGAAGGATAGTGCCGGCAGCATCCAATGGTCACAAGTTCATTTTAGTAGCCATCGATTATTTCACAAAATGGGTAGAAGCTGCTTCCTATGCCACTTCGACTGCGGTTCAAGTTGCACATTTCATCAAGCAAAATGTCGTTTACCGATACGGGGTCCCCCAAGCTTTCGTATCCGATAATGGGGTTCATTTCAAAGGACGAGCCCGGGAAGTTTTGGATGAGTTCCAAATTCAAGTGCACAAATCGACGACTTATCGGCCGCAGACTAATGGCGCCGTGGAGGCCGCCAATAAGACAATCAAAGCCATTCTGGAGAAGACCATTCAATCCGCAAGGGACTGGCATGAACAACTACTCCTGGCTCTGTGGGGGTATCGCACGTCTGTGCGAACACCAACGGGAGCAACCCTCTACTCTTTGGTTTACGGAATGGAAGCGGTGCTCCCCATCAAATTGGAAGTCCCATCTCTTCGAACTATGATTGAATGTGAAATCCAAGAGGCAGAATGGTTGAGCAATCGATTCGAAGAACTTATGCTATTCGATGAACGCCGGTTAAGGGCTCTTTACCACATCCAAGGGTACCAACGAAGGATTGCACGGGCATTCAACAAGAAAGTGAAACCCAGGAACTTGGTAGAAGGTGACATGGTTTTGAAGGAAATCCGGGCTCCGGTTTACGACCCACGAGGAAAGTTTCGACCAAAGTGGTCCGGGCCGTACATTATCAAGACCATCCTTTCCGGAGGGGCTACGCAACTCATCGACTTGGACGGAAATGAATTCTCAACCTTGGTCAACCTGGATCAACTCAAGCGCTATTACCCCTGAGCTAGGCTGAAAACCGCAAGGGCGGGCAGTCCTAGGCAAAAATTAGAGCAAAGCCTGCTAGGATGAAAACCCGTCAGGGCATCCTAGGCAAAAGTTAAGGCATACAATAAATGAGCTCGCTAGACCGAAAACCAGAAAGGGCGGTTCTAGGCAAAAGTTAGAGCGCAAAAGGAGAGTGTTAAAACCAGAGCGAACCCTACCCTGAACTACGTCATGACCTGATTCCTTCGCCAGGAGGATACGTAGGCAGTCTCACATTGAGACTCGGTCACAATCCATCAAAATAAAGATCCAGGTTGAAAAGGTTTGAAAAACAAAAGTCGAGAAGGGGGAAACCCTTCAAGACTCGCTTTTATTAACACGATTACTTCTGCTACATAAGGTTGAGCAAAACTTTCAAAACCAAAATAAATACAACATAATGAGAAGAGGGTCCACAATTTATTCAACGGTCAGGGAAGTAGGATCGAGTCGAGCTCCAGCTCTCGCCGCGATGTCCCTCCTAAGCCACTTTCGATAACTCCCGCATACCAAGAAGGATAAGGATGTGCGTCGGTCACCTCGCGTGTCATCCAAAAGAGCCGGTAGTGGCAAAGAACCGAATGGCTGAAAAGACAAAACCACATCCACGAGAACCTCGGCAGGGCCTCCCGCCTCAAACCTAGCTGACTTTGGATGCGATAAGGGATGTAGAAGGTAAAAGCTCCCAAACCAGCAAGGACAACCCACCGAGGGCCCATGTAGTGCACTCGTCATAGGAGGAAGATCCAGCCATCGGCACCTCCAAGCAATAGCTCCGCTCGCCGGCGCTGAGGAAGTCGACCCACTCGACCCTGCTCCCGTCCTCAAACTCGAAGCATCGCTGAGACAAGAACCTCGCCTCATATGACCAATTGCCGGAAGGAATGGTCAAGACATTCACCTTGTCACAAAGCCAAATCTGTGGGAAGAGAGAAAACAAGTAAGAAACCGTGAGAAAGCCAAACTGAGTGTTGAGGTAAAATAAGAACGTGAGAAAAATCCGAAAAGGAGAGCCGAGTGAGAAGCCAACCTGTAGGAGAAGGGCTACCACCGAAAGTCTCGATCCCTCCATAACGAACCTTGTCCAAACCAATCAATGTCTAGGCCAAAACCATCGGAATCACGCCCTTTCGAGCCTCTACCGAACAAAGAACGCCGACCCGAACTAACATGACCGGCGAAGGAACTAAGAGATAGGCCGCAAGGCACATGCAGAGAGCGATCATGCGTCGAGTTTGATAAGTCATGTCTCTAAGATCGCCAAGAGGAGAAAATAGCTCGATAAGGCGCATGACATTAAGATGGCCATTCCTAACCAAGTAGCGAGCAGCACCATCACCCAACCTGAGGGGCACGGCCAGGACTCTGTAAGCGCTCTCATGCACAGGAGGAATGATGACTTCCCCTGAGCCGAAACCCCCAAGGTATGCACGAAACTCCTCGAAAGTAGGACAAAGCTCCTGATTGCCAAACCGAAACACGTGAACCTCCGGATCCCAGAAGCTCACGGCTGCCCTCAAAAGTTCGGGGCGAAGGCGGATGTTGCGGAGGTACCTCATGGAGTAGAGACCGTGAGCTCGGAAGTTGAGCCAATCGACACCTTCCATCGAAGCCAACCATGGACGAAGTGAACCGGTAAGAGAAAGAGCCATTTCAAGAAACAAAGAAAGAGGACAAGAGTTGGATGAGGTGTGGAGAATATAGAATGAAAGAGCCTGAATTTATAGGAGAGGTAGAAGGACAACTTCAACTTTCAAAGAGCCTCAGGTTTCAAAAGTGCAAGTTTTCCATGAGTCCAACATAGGGAAAAGCTTGGTCAAGTCCTAAAAGATTCAAAACAGACATGCACTGGCTCAGAAATGCCATTGCATGGGTCAAAACTCAACCCCCGAGCAATCTGCCTTGGAAAACAGCAAAACTGGAATCTGTCAGGAAAAGTGCCTCGCGCGGCACCTTGATTGGTCGCACGGCATGTTGGAACCAGAAAAATACCACGGCAGGTCGATCAGGGTACCGTGTTCAGGACTCTTGCCCGCACGGCAAGTTGGGGCTTACGCACGGCAGGTTGAGTCTGCATTTCTGCAGTTTTTGACAGCAATACATCATGATGGAATCAAGACCCCGCAAAGCACCAACCAGCATCTAAACACACTCTAACGGGTATCTGGGACTTCAGGGATGTTTTGTTTCAAGATAATTCCCGGGATTCGCCGCCGTGGCACGAAAACTCGATAAAGTCCGTTCCTTAAGCCATGTCAAGGTATCAAAATCTGTTTTGGGTCATTCTAAGCCGTTCTTTCAAGTCCTACAGATCATAACGGTCTAAAGTGACTTAGTCCAAGTTTCGGTCCGTGTCCAAAATCAAAACTCGAAAATGCCACATGTTAGAGTCAACATTTTCCTACTTTTCGAGCATATTCCAGAGGCAAAATAGAATTTCCAAGCATCATAGCAAGATTCAAAGGTCATTATTGTCTCATATTCATGTCTGGGGTCTGTTGTAAAGGTGTCTATATAAAGTCTTGAATGCGGAGTCTACTTTACAACGGTTTGCTTGCCTTCTTTGATTTCTATTCCACTGTCAATATACTTCGACTGTTAATATGTCCCTCCTCACAAACCTCACATTCAACTCAGCGACTAGTTGCACAGTTCGGTTAATGTTTTGGTTATTCAGTTTTCTTCGTGCAAACAAAAGGAAATTGAATGACATAAACAATGAAAGAACAAAATCTCTGTATAAATCCAAAGGCGTCCATGAATCGAAGTACAAAAAGGGGCACAATGGCCCAATGATCAATGTCCTATCTACCAAGGGCAAACAGGCGCCCTACAAAGAGAAGCACACAGGCTCCGGCAAAAGCACAAAACAAAGGAGGAGCTCAACTCTCGTCCTCGTCCTCGCTCTCCTCCTCGTCCTCCTCAGAGACCTCCTCCATCGCTGGAGAACTACTCGCCTCGGGGGTGCCAGTCGCCCTGGGCACAGTGCCTCCAGAGGTAGCCTCCAGGTCGACGTCTGTGGGCTCAGGTGTATCGTCCTCGGAGACGTCGATAGGCTCGTCCTCGGTCCCTACAGAGCGTCGTGTCCTCATCGACGCCGGCTCCTCTCGTGAGCCGGCAGAGGAGACCTGTCGTACTATCGGGCGGATGGACTTCCGCCGCAACCCTCGTGTAGCCCCTCCTCTGGCCTGCAATGGTATAAGCATTCATATGACATTTGCATCATAATCATAATATAAGCGGTAGAAGTAAAGCAAATGACTGAAGTTCAAGAACATACCATCGCTCCGCCAACGCGAGGCAACACCTCTGGAGGGTGGCCCATGGCGTACTGCCTCACCAGCTGCTCCAGGCCCATCATGGCCTCCGCCATCTCCTTCACGCACCCTGGAGGAGCCTGCAATGAAGGGAATTGATCAGAATATGCAAGCAGAGCAAATGTACAAAAGATTGAAAACATGTTATACCTGAGCAAGGAACCCCGAAGCCTCAACAGGAGGACGTGGCACCGCAACCAAACCAGGGACTCACGAGGGTCGCCACGCCCACCGCCCAAGAAAGGGACAGGAGGCTAAGCGCCGCTCGCTCGCCGCGACCTCGCCATCGCGACCTCCGCCTCCTCCACTGCTCCATCACCTCTATCCCTCTTCCTTCTCCTTCCTCGCCCGACCCTCTCGTGCCGCCGCGCCGCCCCAAACAGCCAGTATCCCTGACACCGCCATCGTGCATCGAGAATAGTACTCAGCGTAGTCGGCAAAGAAGACCCGCACTCCGCCAAGAACGGCTCCAACTCGAGGTCCGCCATTTGAATCGCCGACCTCCCTCCGCGATATCGTCCGCCCTTCCGCACTGTAGCCGGAAGCCGCCCAGGGACTCAGCGCCCACCTCCGATCGGGCGTGACACTCGGTCACCCAAGTACCATTGCCAGCCGTAGGGGACTCGAGAAGCACTCGTCCCCTAGCGACCACCCTACTCTGCGCGACGTAGGGGATCTCGAAGCGGTCCCACACCCGCCAGTGGACATGTCATCAAGAATAAGCAATATCAAAGCGCTGTTTGAATGGAAACAAGCAATAGAAATGAAAGTACTTTGATACCTGATCAGAACGCAGCTCGTCCAGGTACAGGCAGAAGGCATCCAGCTTGCCTCTTCCCCTCTTCACGCCCTTATACTCTGTCGACCAGCGTAGGGCTCGGGGAAGTATCGTGTCGTCGGGACACGTGGTCTCAGGAGGGTACATCCCTATCACCTCGTACGTCCAAAGCTGTAATTCAAGACATGGAAAGTTAGCACAGGATATACGTTGAATGGATACAAATGGAAAGCTAACTGTTCATAAGAAAGGAAATGAAATATACCTC
The DNA here is from genome assembly GCA_025413875.1 of Rhododendron molle. Taxonomy (NCBI): domain Eukaryota; kingdom Viridiplantae; phylum Streptophyta; class Magnoliopsida; order Ericales; family Ericaceae; genus Rhododendron; species Rhododendron molle. Next base: position 16,398,857 of record CM046400.1, read on the forward strand.
CTAGACCCTCCAGTAGCCTCCGAGGCTCACTCTCGCTCCGCGAGACAAAGAGCCCATGAAGGCGTAGCACGCCCCCAAAGCTGCACCGCCCCAGGGGCGATCTCCCGACGTCCCTCAAGGCCGAGAGAAGCGAAAGGTGTACCCGATTGCGCTGTTGGGAAACAGAGACGCACCGAGTAAGTACAACAAGAAGCACCTCGCCATCTCGCTTCCTCCTCCCCTGTCAGCCGGGAGCCTCTCCGTCCAAAACCTCAAGAGCTGGCGTGCCAGCGTCATCACCCTCCGCCTCGGCTCGTGTCCCAAAGATCGCTGGCTGAATGCCGCCGCCTCCCTGTGGCGTCAAAGGGATAGGGTCACCTCAGACCCGAGACCGGTGATCGCCGCAAAGTCCAACGGTGTCGTCAACTCACCAAAAGAGAAGTGGAGGGTGTTCATCGTGTCCCACCACCTCTCGGCCAAAGCCCTCACTACCGGGCGGTCGTTGCACACGCCCTCGCCAGTACCCCCACAAACTCCCAAGCCTGCCGCTTCACTATCTCTCGCGAGGCCTCGGGCAATCGCTCCCAGAATCGGCACAACCGCCGAGCCTCCATAGCACGAGAGCGAGATCGCCTGTTGCAACAAATCAACAATATTCAATGAACAGGCATGGCATACCATACAATGGTGTACTTAGATGCAATGAAATGGAAATACGGTGCATTGGAACTTGAAATACGATATTTAAAGTATACCTCGCCTCGTCGCAAAGAAAGGTGCCACTGAGGGTCCCTCAAAGACCAGAGACGCGTCGTAAGTCGGCCTCCTCGGAGTGTAAGGTTTAAAAGTGAAGGCACCACCACGTCCTGGAAAGGGCACGTAGGCCGCCTCGTCGTAGGGCCCTCGCCCCTGCAACGCCAGTGTCGCCTCAGCCACCACAGTGACGTGAGGAGCCATCACCTCGGCCTCCTCAGCTCGCCTCCCCTCAGCCTCCGGCTCTCTAACACCCCCGGTCCTAAACCCGGCCTGAAGATCCGCCTCACGGGCCGCCAGTAAAGCGTCCGCCAACCCAGGGTACCCCTGCACCAACTCTAACACGTCCTCCATGGACGCCGTCGCCAAGTAGTCACCCATACCTACGGGGCGTGACGACCCTGTGCCTGCACCACTGCCCACGAACAAGGGCGGCGTATCCTCCACTACCGGTTCCGCCCCCGGCTCCACCACCGGCTCGTCCTCAACGATGGGGGCTTTCCCCAAGTCAGCCCGAGGCTCTCTCATGGGAGAAGCCTCCGTCTCCTCTACCACCAAGTCTAAACCACCACCACCATAACTCTCCGTGGTCCTCTCCACAACGCTGGCCGCCACCTCCGACCGGCCCGAAACCCCAACGTCACTCCTTGACTCCGTTGCACCCGGAGTCTCTGTCTCCTGGCCGTACCCAGCCAACACCGCACCGCCACCGTTGCCACCACTACTGCCGTCCACCTGGGCAGCGGCCCCTTCGGCCAGTGCCGGCTGTACCGAGGCCCCTGGAGTCTCTGGCTCACCCCTAACTATCACGTCAGCCCCAGGAAGGGCAAGAGACGAGGCAGCCTCGACCCGAGATGCCGTACCATCACCGGGCGCATCTCTCGACTCCATGATCGCAGTGTACAAGAGAGGGAGAGAGAGAGAGTAGCGAGAGAGAGAGATGATCGAGAGAGAGTAGCGAGAGAGAGATGATCGAGAGAGAGTAGCGAGAGAGAGAGAGATGATCGAGAGAGATACAGCAGAGACCGAGAGAGAGAGGGAATTTCGAACGTGCGAGGTGTACTGTGTACACCTCGCGTATTTATATAAATTCGAATGTGCGAGGTGTACTGTGTACACCTCGCGTATTTATATATACCCCTCGAACCGGTTCGCTTGGAAATCAGTTCTGGACCGGGTTTGCAGCAAGCCTGGCCGCACGGCATAATGGACTGGTCTCACGACACCCTGGACGAAAATACAGTGCCCTCAGTTTACGTTGCCGTGCGTCCTTAATTGGCTGCGCACGGCATGATGATTCGTTTCAACAGTTTGATTCTTGAGAACAGTTCGTGGCATTTTCATGTTCTATTTAATCCAGAATCAAGAGATAGATGCAACAGAATGGAGGAGGAAAAGGGGCTTTTCATTAAATAAAATCCGGGGTTTCCCCCGGGATCTTGCCATTACATTCAAAGAAAAAAAAAAAAGGAGAGAAAGGAGAACAAAAACGACAAAAACAACTACGGGCCTACTGCCCTCTTTTCCCCTTCTTCCTTCTCTCAACCCCGGCCTCAGTCGCTCACCCCGTCATCGGACCCGTTGGGGTTGCCCTCGGAATCTTCTGTGGACTCCTCTGACTCGCGCCCGAGAACGGAATCCGGGTCGTCTTTGTTGTCTAGTTGGTCAAAGGCGACGTCCTGCAGGTTGGACACGGCGCAACGGAGGGTGCGGATGGTGGAAATCAATCGCGCAATCTGCTCGTTGAGTTGTTCGATCTCCCCCCGAAAAAAGGCCGTCTCGGCCTCCAAGGAGATCACCCGGGCTGCCAAGTCGTCGTTTGCCATGATGAGAATATGCGTTGAGGGAGGCGAGGAATTTGGAGATGTTTTGTTGGTGGTGCATGGAATGTGGCACCCCCATACTTATAAAGACGTCCCGGCCGACGAAAGGGCACGCCTGCATTAATGGGCACCCTCAAAGCTTTCAACTGTTCTCGGAAATCAAAGGGGCGCCTAGAAGATCGAGGTGCCGTGCGTCCCTGATTTTGCCCGCACGGCACCCTGGCTCAGAAGATTAATTGCCGTGCCTCGACAATTGATCCAGTCAGCCACCTAAATCCTCTTGGAATCTCAATCCTCAGCCGTTTTGCAGAAAAGGTCTCTTAGAATATTGTGCATTGGTTACAACACCATTTGATCCCTTGGGAATTCGCCGTATTCGCCTTTTTCTCGATACTCGGGACTCGCCGTGACCGATCTCTGGATTTTTAGTCTGACGTCTCAAAAATTCAAAAGTCAATTTTCGCCCTCCGATGGCTCGTCGCAAAAATTCTAAAATTCAAAAGTCAATTTTCGCCCTCCGAGGGCTTGTCTCAAAAATTCTCAAAAATTCAAAAGACAATTTTCGCCCTCCGAGGGCTCGTCTCAAAAATTCTAAAATTCAAAAGTCAATTTTCGCCCTCCGAGGGCTCGTCTCAAAAATTCAAAAGTCAATTTTCGCCCTCCGAGGGCTCGTCTCAAAAATTCTAAAATTCAAAAGTCAATTTTCGCCCTCCGAGGGCTCGTCTCAAAAACTCAAAAATTCAAAAGTCAATTTTCGCCTCCCGAGGGCTCGTCTCAAAATTGAATTTTCGCCTCCCGAGGACTTGTCTCAAAAATTCTAAATTGAATTTTCGGCTCCCGAGGGCTTGTCTCAAAAATTCTAAATTGAATTTTCGCCTCCCGAGGGCTTGTCTCAAAAAATTCTAAAATTAGATTGTCGCCTTCCGAGGGCTCGTTTTAAAATTCAATTTTCGTCTTCCGAGGGCTCGTTTCAAAATTCAATTTTCGCCTCCCGAGGGCTCGTCTCCAAATTGAATTTTCGCCTCCCGAGGGCTTGTCTCAAAAATTCTAAATTGAATTTTCGCCTCCCGATGGCTTGTCTCAAAAATTCTAAATTGAATTTTCGCTCCCGAGGGCTTGTCTCAAAAATTCTAAATTGAATTTTCGCCTCCCGAGGGCTTGTCTCAAAAAATTCTAAAATTGAATTTTCGCATCCCGAGGGCTTGTCTCAAAAATTGTAAATTGAATTTTCGCCTCCTGAGGGCTCGTCTCAAAAAAAAAATTCTAAAATTAAATTTTCGCCTCCCGAGGGCTTGTCTCAAAAATTTTAAATTGAATTTTCGCCTCTCGAGGGCTTGTCTCAAAATTTTTAAATTGAATTTTCGCCTCCCGAGGGCTCGTCTCAAAAATTCTAAATTGAATTTTCGCCTCCCGAGGGCTTGTCTCAAAAATTTTAAATTGAATTTTCACCTTCCGAGTGCTCGTCTTGATTTTCGCCTTCCGAGTGCTCGTCTTGATTTTCGCCTTCCGAGGGCCCGTCTTGATTTTCGCCACCCGAGGGCTTGTCTCGCTTTTCGTCTCCCAAGGGCTCGTCTCGAGTCTTCACGATACTTCGAATGACACACCGCACCGCAGGCACTCTTTTTTGCATAAGTTTGTCCTCCGGGACTCGTTTCTCGCATTGCATTGTCCCAGTGGAACTACGCTGGTCTGATCCCTACAACGGGGTACGTAGGCAGCTCTCCGAGCGCGACCACCATCGTTATTTACTCGTAATTTTCACTTTGTCTCTGTTCAAAGGCACTAGAGCAACGGATTGGGATGCCTATTCTTTAAGCGTCACTCGTACCAACTAATGGTATCCGAGTTACGTTAAAGAGGGACTACTGTAGACACCCCAATCCGGACCTCGGAGAGTCTTTGTCCACCCCGATGATGAAATAGAGGAAACGATACCTTTGCGAGCTTGAAAAAGGATCTCTTTTAAAGCCAAAAACCCAACAAATCCAACAAACCCAGCCAAGCCCAATAAAAAAAGCCCAAAAGGCCCTGGACCACAGGAGGGGGTACCGTGCGGAGTCAAATTGGAGCGCACGGCACCTTGAGAAATTCAAGAAACCGTGCGCAGCCAAACCCCTCCGCACGGCACCTTGAGCAAAAAGGCTGACTGGCTCAGAAAGCTGTCGGCCACGCCAGTGTGAGCCACAGCTGATGACTGGCTCAGCCGAAAATGCACTTCTGGCCCGCCCAGAAAACACCTCCACCATTTGAATTCAAAATCCTTGGCCATTTGCCTATAAAATAACCACTCCACTCAAGGGAAAGGGGTCCCTCTTAGCCCTTCTTTTGAGTCCTCTCTTGGCTTTTCTCTTGTCTTTCTCTTACCTTCATTTTGGCTTTCTCACTCTACTTTCTCTCTCTAAGTTTCTACACCCACTTCTTTACTCCCACCTCCATTTCCAAGCTTTAAAGGATGTCTTTCCCAAAGGACCTTCTTTAAGTGCTTCCACTCACCCTCTTCTCATCATTGAAGTTGATCTTTCATTAACTTCAAAGTCTCACCACCCAAAATACCTAACCCTCACTCACACCCACACTCCCTTTGTTTCATTCAACCTCTTCTATTTACATCCGTGACGATCCATCAACACCCTTGCCTCAAAGATCCTTGATCAAGCTCTAGACCAAAGGTATAAACTAGTTTCCTTGGACTAAACTCCATCTTGGTCCTGAGGAGGCTTTTCTGTCAGAAGATCTAACCCCCTTTTTGGTTAGATCCTAACCAAAGAAAAACTCATTTTCTAGAAAACAAAACTGTGGGCAGCATGCCCTGGAATTTCCGGATTCCAAAGCGAGCCTCCGGGAATTTCGTTTCCCGGAGCAAGGGCCCGATAGATCGAGGGAGGGCAAGCGGAGCAAGCAGGCGCTCGCAAAACACAGAGTCGCCACCTGGGTTTAAAGGTCCGTCACCCAAGGAACCGTATTTCGAAGCACCTGCCGCGCTATTTGATTTGAAAAAGTGAAGGAACCAGTCCGTCATAACCATATCTGGGTTCGGGAGCCAGGTTACGAGAGGGGAAGGTTTTTAAGGCACCCCTCTCGCCCAATCCGGAGATCGGTCTCTATTTAGGCATTTTGTGAAAATATTGTGATTCTTCCTCTTCTTTAATCATTTTTTAGCCAGTTAGGGCGGGGGAACAGTTAATCGGGGATTAAAAACTGTAACACTTTGCAAGATGTGATTTGAATATGGCATGAATGGATGGAATACTATGAAAATGGGATAAAACTTATCAGAAATAAACCAAGCTGCTCATGGAATGAGTGTATCACACATGACAGCCACCTTTACATGCATGGATCTACGCGCATGCAAAGAGGACCGTCGCGCGATACACTTACTCCCTCGCGCGAGAGTTCATACCTCACCACAGGTTGAATTTTATCCCCTTCTGGGCTCTGGAAGGACCAGTGCACACCCAGGAGGCAAACCAAGCAGTTTATATAGACAGTAAGTAAATGATTACTATAAATTATTACAAAACAGAGCCAAATTAATTGAAATGCAACCCCTAAACAAGGGGTGTCAAACAGGGCAAAGGTCAAGTTCGCTTCATGCAAGGGCAATCATCTGAATCAAGAGGTCCTCGCGAGGCATGCTGAATCTCTCGCGAGTGTCCCGACCGACTTCCAGAATTGCTTTGCATATTCGGGCTCTGTACATGTCCGTAAACAACCCAGAGCATTCCAACAAAGTAAATAAGCAATAAGAGTCTAGTCTATTTGTTTTAACATGCAAAACAATGTGATCTAAAAGGCTTACAAAGTTGTAAAATAAATAACAACATGAAAAACAAGAAAACCCAAAGCATCCCCAAACCCCACGAGGACTGCCGCGCGAGACAGTGGACTGTCGCACGTGTGAGTCACTCGCGCGAAGGTATGCTTGAACCAATTTCTTGTATCTCTGTTGACTTTAGGACCGAATCGTATTGATTACCAATCTTGGCCTTGACAGCCCCCCTAATCAGTAAGCAGTAAAAGGTGTTTATACCTTTGCTTGGAAGGTTTTGGAAAGGTTTGAACAATTCGAGGAGATTGTGATGGAAAATGGAGTGAAGAAAGGTATAGGATATGAGCTAGAGTTGAGAGCCTTTGTGCTTGCAAGGATTCTCAATCTCCCAAACTTTCCAAGTTGGTGAATTTTTGTGACTTAGTCTCCTTGTAAAGGAAGAACAAGGGGGTACTTATAGGGGAAGCCAAGGGCCAAGGGTGGTGGCAAACACTTCCTAACTTGGGGGCTAAGCTTGGTGGAAAGGTGATGGGAAGGGTTGTGTGAGGTTGTGTTCCCAAGGCCCGAACTGTACAGGGCTCTATGGAGAAAAACGGGGTTAAGCGATCAGAGCCCCCGGCAAGCAACCGTGGTGGCAAAGTGAAAGTGGACACTAGGACCATCGCTACGAGACAGTGAGACTCTCGCGCGAGTGTTCCACTGCCACGCTTGATCAACAGTTAAATGTTTGACTTTGACCACACCTGGAACAAAGAGGACACTCGCGAGGGAGTGACTTCCACGCCACGAGGGGCAAGGGCGACCCAGGGTTTGACTGATTTTATTTTTCTTTTAAAAGGGTTTAAAAGGGCTCAAAAAAAAGGGGGGGTCCGCACACTCCGAGCTCAAACCTTTCCATCCTTAAGACTGCTTTTCGATCCGGTTCATCATCGGGGAAACAAGAAACCGTAAAACGATCAGGAGATTCAGATTGTTTAACGGCACGCGGAGCACCATTGACTGGTACGGGTAACGTCAAAGGTTTCTAGACACCCACCAAATCCACCCAAAAGCCGATTTATTGAAAAAGCGCGCGAGTATGTAAAGTACCGTGCACCCGAAGAATGATTTGACGGATAGATCGTCGTTGATTGAACGCGGACGGATAGATCGTCGCTGATTGGAAAGTGGACGGATAGATCGTCGCTTGATTTGAATGTGGACGGATAGATCGTCACTGATTCTGAGTTGGACGGATAGATCGTCACCGATTGACGGTTAGATCGTCGTTGATTTGAATGTGGACGGATAGATCGTCACGCGGATTTAGAGTTGGACGGATAGATCGTCGATTTGAAATTGACTCGATAGATCGTCACCGATTTGAATGTGGACGGATAGATCGTCGCGGATTTAGAGTTGGACGGATAGATCGTCGCCGATTTGAAATTGGACGGATAGATCGTCGCCGATTTGAATGTGGACGGATAGATCGTCGCGGATTCGAATGTGGACGGATAGATCGTCACTGATTCGAATGTGGACTCGATAGATCGTCGCCGATTTGAATGTGGACGGATAGATCGTCGCGATTCGAATGTGGACGGATAGATCGTCGATCCGAATGTGGACGGTAGATCGTCACGATTTGAATGTGAGATAGATCGTCGCTGATTCGAATGTGGACGGATAGATCGTCAGCCGATTTGAATGTGGACGGATAGATCGTCGCTGATTTGAACACACCGGAGAGTGTAGGAGGACCATAGCTGGGGATATAAACGCTCTAGTTTGCGAGAATTTAATCCAATATGATCCTAAGAAGAATTTAGAACCATAATTAAAACCTTGTATCGAAAATAATCGAATTGGGTCTGCCTGCTGGGGAAATGGGCCTGAAGCCCAAAAGGAGTCTCGCGCGAGGCAATCAGACCCTCGCGCGATGGTCTGTTTTCTGGATCTGGATTTTAACTGGCCCAAACCCGGCCCATGCCCGTTCTACACCTTTAAACGTCCGCGGGACGTTTCAGAATACAGTTCTCAGACGGTTTTGAAACTCCAAGTTCCTCCCAACTCTCGAATCTTCTCAAACTCAAACTAAAACCCTTGATTTCGTCTCAAGATCGACCAAATCACACACACATTCGAGCCCCCATGGCAGACCACGGTGATGGTGGCGGTAGTGGAGAAGTTGTTGATTGTTCCGAGGATCGAGGTGGGATGATGGTTGCAGAAACGGGAGATGAAACGGTGGTAGAGACCATCGGGGCTACTAGTGCAACGGCGGAGAGCGGCGGCGATGGTATTCAAGAGCAACAGCAGGAGACTGCTGGTGACGAGGTGCCTCGCGCGGCAGAGTCAGAGGCTCGCCGAGGGACCAGGTTGGGGCCGTGGGGTCCAGCCGTGCACCAAAGGTCTTGGGTATGGTGGCCGAGGGCCCACCCGTGGTTGACAGGAGTTCTGGTGGAGCAGAGGGCAGTGGAGCCGTTGGTGAGAACCCCGAGTCGAACGAATCCCCACCGAGGGACTCGGCGAAGGGTAAAGGTGTTGTTATTGAAGAGGAGCAAGTCGAGAGAGTGCAGATTGAAGAGGTGCAGACCGTAGAGGCTGATCCTGTTGAGATTCGGGAGGAGGATATTGCATTTACGCCACCGGCGGGTGCGGCCACATCATCCCGACATGTGCCCGTCACTTACGATGATATTGCCGAGCACACGCCCGACGAGATATTGGCGAGAGTCCTGGAACAGCACCCCGAGATCGGGGAATATATCTTGAAAGCCAAGGAGGACCGGGCCAAGGCGGTTGAGGCAGCCGAGGCAGCGGCGAGGGCCGAGAGGGAGGCTGAGGGAGAGAGAGCCGGGTCAGAGGGATTGGCAGCCGATGTAGAGGCTGAGGAGGCAGAGGCCGAGGAGGCTCTGGGGCCGAGGGTGAGTGCAGTGGCTGAGGCGGGTGCCCTGGAGCGTCCTGAGTTTTCAGAGGAGACTTACACGCCTCCACGATCACACCTGTTTGTGCCGCTAGGCTTTGCGGGGTACAGACCGCCACAGCAGACCGACTACGACCCGGAGCTTGTGCTGAGGGATCCTAGGGTGCACATTGCGAACACCTGGGCCGAGGTATAACTCTTGACCAACCCCCTTTTTGTACTTCAACTTGATACTTGCATGCTTTGAAATAATGATATAATTTTATGCCCTGAATGCCATGCATGCGATAACTTGAACCAACCATCTGTTGTAGACTGAATGCAAACATGCTGGGACAAGAGAAAGCCCGTAAAACATGCCATGCATATGATAACTTCCACCAATAAACCCATTACCAAGCTGCACCATGAACACATCGTGTCAAAAACATAACTTGAACCAACCATCTGATGACAGCCCGTGTAGACGTCAAAATGTACTGACATAGCCCTTATAGCACACACCATGCACGCAAGAACCCGAATTAAACAACGGTTGAAAATGGCACGGAGTTCAAAGCCTTCAATGATGTAGCTCTAGGATTGTAACCCCTACATGCTGTTACTTGAACGAGAATTTGGATCAAAAACCTAGACCGCCCATCCGTGGTCACACCGACACATTGATTACCTAGGACTTGAAAATGAAAGCACTGCATGCTGACATCATCCTCTGCTGCTTGTCTACCATGTGTGGCTAAGTTGTCGCATTGATTACCTAGAACTTGAAAATGAAAGCTCTGCATGCTAACATTATGTTCTGCTACTTGTTTTTGATGTCTGAAACAGGCGAATCAGAGGGACATCCGCGGTTTTGGCGGGCCGTGCAGCTCTTTGGCACTGTATAGGGGGCTGCCAGCGAGAGTGAGGGAGTTGGTGGATGCAGCAGGCTTTAGGGAGTTCATACAGACCCTGACGGTACCAGTTAGAAACGATCATGCTGTTCTTGTTGCGCTAGCTGAGAGATGGAGGGATACATCCAATACCTTCCACCTGCCTCTGGGAGAGATGACAGTGACACCATCAGACTTTGCCGCGATTACAGGTTTGAGGGTCGGGGGAGAGCCCATCCCCTTTGACTCAGGGATACATGCCGATCCAGCGGCTCTGGAGTGGTTCTTGGGGATGGTGCCCCAGGTTGAGAGAGGAGCGACGAGATATGCTCAATTCGTACAGTATTTAAAGAAGAAGAAGCCGACCAATGAGCATGAGGAAGCACAGATGGCCCGGGCATACTTGCTGTACATGTTTGGAGCTTCGCTATATCCAGGCAGGGGGAGTACGGTGCATCTATCGTACCTGCCGGCGCTGAGGGATTTGAGGACAGCCTCCCGATTTGATTGGGGTGGAGCAGCGCTCGCCGCCTACCTTTTCTTTGGTGACTCCTCGAGGACCGGGCAGAGCACAGCCGGCTACTGGCGTGTCTGGGAGGTATGATTTCACTTATTGCAACATAATTTCTATTGTACCACTTGATTGCATAGATTGTTTATTAGCTTTAACTGCAAAACTGTACAATTCGTGACTGACATACTTCAATGTTTGATAACACTGCAGCTTTGGGCATACGAGGTTCTGAGGATGTACCCCCCGGAGTGCAAGCATCTTGACCTGAGCACCCTCCCGCGAGCACTGATATGGAGCAAGGAGCACAGGGGCACCAAAGAAGGGAGGGGCAGCCTTAATGCCTACAGGCTGTATTTGGACGAGCTGAGGGCTTCGCAGGTATAACATAAGAACCCGAATAAACGATCATGCATGCTTTCCATGGTTTTAATGCTGTCGCTGATCAATTGTACATACTGCCTGTTTGTCATGTTATGCAGGTTGAGTGGAATCCTTGGAGGACAAACGGGCCGGAGCCGGAGTTCTTGGCGCAGAGCAGAACGGTCACGGCCAGCAGGGTGCTATTGGAGTCAGCCTTTGGTTGGCAGTGGTATTTAGGGGATCGAGTGGTTCGCCAATCACTCGGTTACCCTGAATTCCAGGTGCCAGGGCCACTCCCAACACGAGCTTCACACACAGGAGACTATACACTGGCTGAGTTGGAGAGGTACACGAGACCAGATGCTGCACTGACACGCCACCTGCGTCCGACGATGGACTACGCGGCTTACCAGAGAGACCGCTTGGCGGGGCCACTTGGTGTCAGAGCCCGCAGAGAGCTCCAGGAGCAGGCACGCCAGGCTGGTGCCGATAGAAGGGCCGCTGCTGAGGTACAGAGAGGAGGAGAACGCCGTGAGAGGCGTAGGGAGAGCAGGCCAGTAGTTGGTGGGTTGCCGGAGTTGCTTTGGAAAGTGGATGTTGTGGACCATCGGGGAACACAGCTGAGGTGGAGCTTGTGCCTGCACTTAGAGAGCCTGCGGCCGTGACTGTACAGGTAAACTAACTTCCATTTGCATAACTTCAAAACCCTTGAACTGTATCTAGAATATCTGATGATTGCAAAACATCCACAGGTGCCTGCTGAGTGGGTGAACGAAGCCCTACGTCACATGCTTGCATTGGAGAACTTGGTGAGGAGAGCAGCTCAAGGCATGCCATTGCAGTTGCGTTATCCAGAGCTCAGCCAGCTCAGGCGGCGGCGTCCCGGAGGACTCAGGTATACAAAACGATACACTTCCTTCTTGCTTTCAATACGTACGATACATGCCTGCTTTTGATACATGCATGCTTACTTTGATACCAATACATTGCTGATAGCTTCCAATTGATAGAATGTACCTGTCAATTAAACATTTGATAGACAAACATATTGCAAAACGTATACTAATGCAACATATAAACATGCAGGCACAGGGACGGGCGGCTTCTAGGAAGAGAGCGCGGTCGCCTCCGCAGCAGGCAGCGACCGGGACTACCACACGACCGGCGTCACACGACGACAGACTAGGAGTTCGCAGCCTACTGCTGCAAGCAAGGAGGCGGCCAAGAAGGCCGTGGCGCGCGTTGAGGAGCGGTATCGCATTGAGATGCGAGAGGTGCAGGGCCGAGAGGAGCCAGTTCGGAAGCGGTTGGTTGTGCCTGATCCTGTTGAGGATGAGGAGGAAGGAGACGAGGAGAGCAAGAGCGACTGTGACGACACCGTCGACGATCCCCGCTACTTGCAGAATCCGCACGAGCTTGCTGCTGCCGATGAAGATGACAGTGATGATGACAATGGTGGTGATGATGTTGAGGAGGACTTGAGAGATACCGACTGGCTCGGACGGGATGAGGATGACTGAGGAGCCTCTTTACTTTCTATGACTTGCATTTGATTTCGGCCTGCGCGCCCAAGTAGTTTAGATAAAAGGCCAATGCGCCTTAGATACACTGATACTTGTTCTTAGGAGGCTTGCCGCGGCTGTGATAGTGGGCGAGTGTGCCCGAGCATACTTTTGATGGTTTTGTTTTGGGCCGGAGCGCCACAGATATAGTACTTTCCTTTGGTTTGGTTTGATATAGCACAGTTTAGTTATAAAATTTGCATTTTATGGTTTATTTCACTCTTATATGCATTAAAGAGGTAAAACGCCAACCACTAATACCAAACTTGCATTGATAACATACTAAGACCAACTGCAGACGCACACGCATGTATAAATAGAGACTAGCTCAAAAAAAAAATGGAAAATGTAACCCAGGATACGACCAGGATACGAGGATACGGCCAATTAATGAATCTTTGGGTATTAAACGACCAAAATTTGCAATACTTGACTTTGATTGAAACCAACGCTTCCGTAAGGTCAAGCACGCATAACGTGACTTGCACGAGTTGACGGAATCAAGAAATACATCCCGAGGCGAGAACTATGTCAAAAAGTGTCCCAAGACACAAAAAGGGACACGAGACAGCGAAACAAGACTCAATTATGTCCCAGACTGAAACCGACACCTCCATACAGTCATATACGCTCCATATGACCTGTGCGGCATGAGAGAACTTGGCAAAATCCTTTGGAACAAATTTCGAACCTCCAAAACCTCGATTTTAGCTTGAAACGGGCCGCCGACGGTCAAAAATCTTCGTTAAGCGTGAATTTCCGTAACCGATGCCCGGTTACAGTCACATATGCCCATTAAGACTTGTAAGAACCATAAAAAGTGCCAAAATACCCCTGGAACCCAAAATGACCAAGCCAAACCAGTAGCTGCTGCAAGCTGTCAAAATGCAGAAAGGACCCTCGCGCGAGTAAGTGGAACACTCGCGCGAGTAATATCTGTCGCGCGAGAGAGTGCCATGCACGCGCGAGGAATATGTATCGTGCGGGAGAGTGAGACTCTCGCGCGAGAGTCAACCCCTGTCAGGCTGGCTTTGTTTGACTGGAATAAACTTCTGAAGACATCAGGAGCTGCTAGGGGGGGCCCTCCAACGATCTGCACACAGTAATTAACATAATTGGGGAGCCCTTCATTTGCCAAGTGTAAAGTATTCAAAACCTTTTAACTTCTTCCTTCAACACAAATGAATAAGGAACCGACACTTCCAACCAAAAACCCCATAAATGGAACCCATTGATAGTTGTGTAGAACATCATCGGTTATCTGAAATGGAGAGTCCACTTGCTGCAATGCTTGATCCTTGGTTGGCAAGAACCGAAACCTATGAATGGGTGAGTCCTCGGACTCGAGGGCTGGCTTCAATCAGAGATCTTCGATACGTGGGGCCACGCCCCGAGCTTCTTGAAGTTGCTATGATCCACTGGGATCCAGTCATGCACGTCTTCCGTAATTATGACGACGAAATGTGCCCAACAGTGGAAGAGTTCCAAGCCTACCTACCCGGCTTTGCAAATCCCAATGTCCTCGCTGTTCCACCGGTGCAGGAGAACATGAGCCATTTACTGATGAATAAACTGAACATTTCCGGGGGGCTGGCGGCCAGCATTATCCATGATGATGAATTGGACATTGCGCGCTTGATTGAGTTGTACGGGCCTGGCGGCATTCTGACGGATCACGTTGAAGAGGCTCACAAACGTTTTGCCTTCTCAATTTGCGTGTTGGCGGCTTACGCACTGGTTCCTGCTGACGGAATGGTAAGTCCTAGCGTGGTGAGCATGGCCTCACAAATGGGAGCCCGAAAAAACATTATTCCGACGGTCCTGGCCGAGACACTGATGGGCTTGGATCTGTTCAAAAGCGGACAGAGCAATGTCTTCAGTGGCAGCCCACGGTTGCTCCAGGTAAATACTCACTCAACTCACCTTTTTCCGGTTTTCGCACTTTCGCATTTTACCTCGACACTCGGTTAAGGATCATTCTAGGACCTTACTTGTCTTTTCGCTCTGGCTTTATCTAGCTCCTTACTCGTCTTTTCGCTCACAGGTGTGGCTTTCTGACAAAATGGGATTACTTGAAGCTCCACAAGCGGGTTGGGAACATTTCCCGAGGCGATTGCTCGAACGGCCCCTGCTGTACCTGAACAGGACGTAACAGGATGGAGTATGATCTTGCACGACATGCAATCTGATGATTTTGTCTGGAGATGTCCATGGCTGATCATGCCCGAAATGACCGTCAATACAACAGGCCTTGAAAGGGTGATAATCGCTGGCTTGACGAGCTTCACCTTCTATATCCCGGGTCGCATCCTACGCCAACTAGGCATAAGCCAAGGGCTGCACCAAGCCGGAATCGAGGAATTCCACTTGCCTGACTTCAATGTGCTCTCACTGCGCGAGTATCGAAGGCTTTGGAGACAGGGGGTGCTTGAAGGCCCTAGCCCAGATTTCGTATATTGGCTAGATGGCCGTTACGTGGCATGGCTTCGTGCCGAAATCCAAGCAAGGCCCGGGGCATATTACTGAACGCAAAAGGATTCTGCCTGTAATTGAGAATAAGTTCGAGAGTCGTTGGGCCACCCAAATAGTTTTCTGTAATTTTGCTTGATTGTCAGAACTGCTGTATGGTGTTGTTTGCTCGGTACGCTGAATAAAATGAATATTTCGAACCCCCGCGTCGAAATACTTGAATTGACCTGCTAGTAAAGCACAAAACCCTAAAAGCCAGCCCAAGTTGAAACATGAATGATCACTCCAAATAATCCAGTAGGCTGATTTTGAAACGTGAAAGAAAACAGATCCTCGCGCGAGAGACCCAGTGTGTCGCGCGATGGTGTTGTTTAGCTCAGATGCGATGTTGGACACTTTTCAGAAAGCTGAGGCGTTGTAGGCCCTGTTATCACTGTTTGGGCGTCCAGTACAAGCCTGAGACAGTTCCAAAGCATACGACTTCTCTTGAAAGGACGTATACCCACCTCCAGAGATATTTTCTTTTGAATAAGGGAAATATCCTACCATTCTTGGGTTATAAAAGCTTAAACCTCCATGAACATAAGGCATTTGTCTCCAGACTAAAACTCCAGACAATATTTAAGAAATGGCAAACCACCTCCCTACCTTAATTGGCTCGTGGCTTGAAGCATTCGTTGCAGGCGACTGGCTAACATTTCGAACCCACGGGTTGGCCGCGTTCCGTTACCTCCGAAGCGTAAGACTGCGTCCTGAAATCCTATGGGCGGCAGTGCGGTTCTGGGACCCAGATGTCCACGTATTCCGATTTGGCAATGACGAACTATGTCCAACAGTGGAGGAATTTCACGCATATCTCCAAGGATTTGCGTCCAACGTGATTATTGTACCTCCTTACAGAGAGATGATGTCCAAACTCTTGAAATCCGCACTGAAGATCTCAAAAGGCGCAGCAGAGGGCCTGCTAAGTGGAGGGCAGATAAATATAATGCGCCTGATGGAGTGGTATGGCCCTGAAGGTGACCTAACGGATGCCACTGTGCAGGCCAGGCGCCGGTTTGCTCTAACAATCTGTGTGCTGGCTGCATATCTGCTGGTGCTTGCCGATGGCCGAGTTAATCCGTCATTGGTTCACGTGGCCACTCAGCTAGGTGTCTGGAAGAACATTATGCCTATGGTTCTGGCGGAGACACTCATGGGTTTGGATTTGGTAGCTACCGGCCAGACGGAGACGTTCGGCGGCAGTCCACTCCTACTGCAGGTAAACTCACTCAGCTTACCTTTTTCTGGCTTTCACACATTCTGCTTTTACCTCAACACTCAGCTAAGGCAAATATCGGAGTTTCTGACTTGTTTTTCCGCTCAAGTTTTATATAGCTCCTTACTTATCTTTTCACTCATGCAGCTGTGGTTATCAGACAAGCTGGGATTGGTTGAAGCTCTAGAGGCGAATTGGCCGCACTTGCCCGGTCGAATGCACCAACGAGGGATGCTATACCCAGAAATGTCCACAGAGGACTGGTATGCATTCATGAACAACCTGTCACCACAGGAAATAGTTTGGAGGCACAGGGCGCTAAACATTCCAGACATGGCTCTACACTCCGCAGGTTATGAAAGAATGGTGATTGCTGGGCTGTCCAACTTCACTTTCTATATTCCAGGCCGTATCCTTCGGCAGCTAGGGATGAGCCAGGGGTTACACCGAGCTGGGGTGGAAGCCTTCCATACTCCTGCATTCACTGCCCAAAACCTGAACGGATATGCACACAATTGGGGCCTGAGACAACTTGGAGGAGCGGATCCTGATTTCAACACCATCCTGCAACGTCGCTACAAAGCATGGCTACAGAAAGAAGATGCAAGAAGACAAAATGCAGGCTGACTCCTGACCGAAACCTACATGATCTAAAATAAACTGTGAGCCTGTCAAGGCCTCCAGCATGTATTCTGTTTTTATGCTTAAATGTTTTTAAGGTTTGCTCGGCCATGTAATAGAGATAATAGTTTGAATAAAAGTGAAAAGTCAAGAATTTTCCCTTTTGGTCCAAGTATTGAACACCAAGCCGGTCTTGTATGTCAACATGTAACTGGAACAAGAAACCGTGGGTCGAGTTGATTGATTGTGACCGAATCTCACGAGAGAGATTGCCTACGTATCCCTTTTCAAGGAATCAGTTCAAAACGTAGTTCGGGCTAGGGTTCACTCGTGTGTTTATCTCTCCTTTTACGCTCTAAATTTTGCCTAGAATCGCCCTTTCGGGTTTTTAGCTTAGCGAGCTTTTGATATTTGCCTATTTATTTTTGCCTAGACCGCTTCCAGGTTTTCGATCTAGCAGGCTTGCTCTAATTTTTGCCTGACCGCCCGCCCTTGTGGTTTTCGGCCAACGAGCTTCTCTCGAGGATAGTAACGCTGAGTTGATCCAGGTTGACCAGGGTGTTGAACTCGTTGCCGTCCAGATCAATGAGTTGAGCTGCTCCACCCGAAAGGATGGTTTTGATGATGTAAGGTCCTGCGCGTTTTGGTCGGAACTTCCCGCGGAGATCAAAGATGGGAGCACGGATTTCCTTGGTAACCATGTCACCCTCGAGCAAGTCACGAGACTTGACTTTCTTGTTGAACGCCCGAGCAATTCTTCGCTGATACCCTGAACATGATACAAGGCACGGAGCCTCCTCTCGCCAAAGAGCATGAGTTCAACAAACCTCCCGCCGAGCCACTCGGACTCCGTGAGTTCACATTCTGTCATGATCCTCAAAGATGGCACCTCCAGCTCGATAGGGAGTACCGCTTCCATCCCATAGACCAGGGAGTAGGGTGTTGCCCCGGTTGATGTTCGAATTGACGTGCGATACCCCCACAAGGCTAAAGGTAGCTGCTCGTGCCAGTCCCTGGCAGACTCTGCAGACTTCTTGATGATTGTTTCAATGTTCTTATTGGTTGCTTCAACTGCCCCATTCGTCTGAGGGCAATAGGTCGTTGAATGGTGGATCTGGATTTTGAATTCATCAAAAAGCTCCAAAACCCTGCCTTTGAAGTGAACCCCATTATCCGATACAAAGGCCTGAGGAACACCATATCGATAGATAATGTTTTTCCTGATGAATTGAGCAACCTGAACTGCAGTCAGAGTTTTGTAGGATTCAGCCTCAACCCACTTGGTAAAGTAATCGATTGCCACCAAAATGAATCGATGACCATTGGAAGCAGACGGCCTGATCATGCCGATAACATCAATGCCCTAGACAGAGAAAGGCCAAGGCGAGGTCATACCAAACAGCTTAGAGGGAGGGACATGCATAAGATTGGCGTGAATCTGACACCTATGACAGCGACGGACATAATCCACACACTGTGATTCCATAGTTGACCAGTAATAACCTTGACGAAGGATTTTCCTGGCAAGCATGACTCCGCTCATGTGAGGACCGCAGATTCCTTCATGAATCTCTTCCATTATTGTAGTGGCCTCAGCACTGTTGACACAGAGCTTGTGCATTCCGCAATGAGATCTCCTGTAAAGCTTTCCTCCACAGATGATGTAATGAGCAGCCATCCTCCGTAGCGCGAGTTGATCTTTTTTAGAGGCTTCAACCGGATATTCACCCCTTTCTACAAAATTCCATATGTCGTGATACCAAGGCAGACCATCATCGAGATCATCAATGGTGCTAATATGTTGATAAGCAGGGCAGTCCCGCTGTTCAATTAGAATAGGACGAAGCTTGACACCCAATGGAAGTTCAACCATGGAGGCCAACGTTGCCAAGGCATCGGCAAATTGATTTTTCAGACGAGGAATATGTGTGAAGGTAACCTTGTTGAAACGAGGAATAAGATCTTCCAAGTCTTGATGGTAAGGCTTCAACCTTTCCTCCCGAACTTTCCAGTCCCCGTTGGCTTGAGATACAACCAGATTGGAATCGCCAATGACCTCGAGTTTTTCAACACCGAGTGCTAAAGCAGCCTCCATGCCGACAATGCAGGCCTCATATTCGGCTTGGTTATTCGTGACATCAAAATTGAGTTTGAATGCTAGAGGAATATGAGAACCGTCGGGCGTTATCAACAAAACCCCGATTCCGAATCCTTTCTGATTGGCTGCCCCATCAAAGTAGAGAGTCCATACATTGTCAACTACTGTTAGCACCTCTTCGTCTGGAAACGTAAAGTCTGAGTCCTCCGGCCCATCGACAGGATGATCAGCTAAGAATTCTGCCACCGCACGGCCTTTGACAGACTTCCTGGTGACGTACTCAAGATCAAACTCAGCTAGCATGAGTAACCAACGTGCTAACTTACCAGTAAGTGCTGGCTTCTCGAATAGATACTTGAGAGGATCCATCCGAGAAATCAACTTCACTGGGTAAGCCAGCATGTAGTGTCTCAACTTCTTGGAAGCCTAAACGAGAGCCCAACACGTCTTCTCCAGAGTAGTGTAGCGTTCTTCGCATCCAACCATCTTCTTACTTAAGTAGTAAATGGCCTTCTCGACTCCCTTATCTCCTTCTTGAGCTAGCAAGCACCCCATAGAAGACGGGTTGACAGACAAGTAAAGTATCAAGGGCTTCCAGGCACTGGCGGCATCAAAACCGGAGGATTTTGAAGATAGTTCTGAATGGAAGTAAAAGCCGCTTGACACCTGTCTGACCATACAAACGGGGTATCCTTCTTGAGTAGACGAAACTTCGGCTCGCAAGTTAAAGTCAACTTGGCGATGAATCTGCTGATGAACGAACCTTTCCCAGAAAGCTCCGCACTCCCTTTTCAGATACCGGTGGCTTCATCTCAAGCACCGCCTTGATCTTTGATGGGTCAACCTCTATCCCACGGGAAGTGATCATGAAACCGAGCATCTTGCCAGCTGTGACTCCGAAGGTGCATTTCTGCGGATTGAGACGCATACGGAACTTACGGAGCCTCTCGAAGAACTTCCTTAGCACAGGAATGTGTCCCTCTCGAGTTTTTGATTTGGCGATCATGTCATCGACGTAGACCTCGACTTCTTTGTGAATCATGTCATGCAAAATGGTTGTAGTAGCCCGCTGATAAATAGGTCCAGCATTCTTCAGCCCAAAAGGCATGACCAGGTAGCAGTAAGTCCCCCACTCAGTGATGAACGTTGTCTTCTCACGGTCCTCAGGTGCCATAAGGATTTGGTTATAGCCTGAAAAACCATCCATGAACGAAAGCAAAGCATGTCCCGCCGTGTTGTCCACAAGCACATCGATGTGTGGCAAGGGAAAGTCATCTTTGGGGCTTGCTTTGTTTAAGTCCCTGAAATCGACACAGACTCGTATTTGTCCATTTTTCTTAGGAACGGGAACGATGTTGGCCACCCAAGTGGGATACCGAGAAACCATGAGAAACCCGGCGTCGATCTGTTTCGTAACCTCCTCCTTGATCTTCTGGACCCAATCTGGCCTCATCCGTCTGAGCTTCTGTTTCACAGGTTTAGCATCCGGTAACAAAGGGATCCGATGCTCCACTATCTCGGGATCGATGCCTGGCATGTCTTGATGAGACCATGCAAAGACATCACTGTACTCGGTGAGCAGCTCTTTGAAATCACGATGCTCCTCTGGTGAAAGCGTGGAGCCCACTTGAACCAATCGGGGATCATTCCCATCTTTCAAGTTTATAGAAACTATTTCCTCTTTTAATGGCTGAGCATGCCTTTCATCTTCCCTCTCGATGAGGGCACGGATTTCCTTGGGAATATCCCCATCGAAATCTATCCCTTCATCGTCGGGGTCGACACAGTTTATATAAAGATCATGCAAGTACTCAGAAGATGCCTCATTCATTTCAAAAGACCCCAACGGGTCGCCAAGTACAAGAGAATCAAACTCGAAATAAAAGCTATGACGTGGAGGGCCAAGAGGCACAAACTCCGACTCAGAGCTAGACTTAGAAGACTCACTAGACTCTGACTCTGACTCAGACTCAGAAGTGTCATCCATGCAAGTTAGGCGTGGTTTGAAAATGCAATTTTTAACACTACCCTTGGCTTCAGTGATAAGAGCAGTGGGATCCTCGAAAGCGTCCGCCCCGAGCATGAGCACTTCGGCTTCTTCAGCTTCTTCAGCTTCCTTGGCCAAACCCACCTGAGAGAACTCTTTGAAGAATAGCTCTAAGCTCCCCAAATCAAAAGTCCCCAGAGTCTCTACTTTTGGCCGATTAAGCTTCCTCTTGAATTCCTTCCTCACTCACTCTCAGACTAGGTGTCATCGGCGAAGACCTCAAAACCAGGCAGCCAGTTTCTGGATTGATGAAAGGCTCATGTTGTCCAGTGTAAGCATTCCCCACTTCACGCACAAAGTAGTTGTCAGATCACCATAGAGAGTTCGAGGTTTTCCCGAGTATTTCCTCCTTTGGCATTTCGGCAGAGGCAGAGTACCCCAAACCGAACGGCCTCTAAGAAGGAAAGACAGGAACTCCGAACTCCTCGATGGTGGATTCCTGCACTGCACTCAGAAAGTAAGACATCCGGCGCATGATGTCCATAGCGACAGAGCTGATGAGAAAGTCCCCGTCCACGTTGATTGCCAAAACAGAGCCAGATGTGTCGAAAGAGAAACCTCTAAGATCAACGTCCTCTTCACCGTGCATGATTCCCAGCACTGGTGTTCCATCTTCTTTGAGCGGGCGAATTCCAGAGTCCCCGCAGATGGTGAGCGTACCAGACGGCAGTCCCAGTATGACTTTCTGGTGAAGGGTGGATGGTACAGCCATGATATCTGAACGGTGGAGCCATGGCCTACCCAACAACAGGTTGAAGGTTGCAGGTATGTCGACGACATGGAACTCAACATCCATTTCGAAACCCTCAGCATCGAGTTTGAGCATCAAAGTGCCCTCAACCACACGACGAGTGCCATCGTATGCCTTGACAGCCAAATTAGAAGGTGCAAAGTCTTTTTTGGCCAGTCCCAGACGATAGGCCACTCTCATTGGACAAACATTGATGGCTGAACCGTTGTCAATGAGGACAGTCGGGACCCAAAGTCCGCGACACTTAACTGTAATGTGCAGAGGGCGGTTATGATCAGTTCCTTCCACAGGAAGATCCTTGTCGGTGAAGACCACGGTGTGCTTAGCTGTAGGAGGGAGGATAAGGGAAACCATAGCCTCTGGAGTGACATCAGATTGAACTTTTAGACGGGCAAGAGTTTGGCAAAGCTGCTGACGATGCTCACGGGAAGAACAAATTAGGCCCCAGAGAGATATTGCAGCAGGAACCCGTTCGAGCTGTCTCCGAATAAGATCCGTGCTTGGTAACTCAAGCGGTGCAGACCCTGGGAAAGCAACAGGTTCATTCCTTTGATTAGAAGGGTTGGACGAAGTCCCAACTTGCAGATTAGCAGGCTGAAAGACTCGTCCACTCCTTGTAACGTTAAGAACGTTTCCCAAGGAAGGCGCGGCCGAGGGTCTTGATTCACGCCCCAAAGATCGGAAGGACTTCACCCGCTTTACGCTTCCTTTGTCGCGACTGCAGCTACCGCGCTTCAGATCCAACCCTAGGTCGTCGGCCGAGATCCTTTATCGAAGTGAGTCCCGAATTTAGATCTTGGACCGCCGCAACTTCGCGTGCTCACGTCCTAGGTTTGTGGTGAAAGGAACATCCCAAAGACCACCATCAGCTAGAGAACGGCCGACAGCCCCAAACTTCGGCCCCAACCTGGACATCGACTATCTCATCTACATCCCAAAGATTTGCTGGCGGAACCAGACCTGTAACCATGACACTGAAGTCTTCTGGAGGAGAGACAAAAGGGCGTGGTTGATCTTCATCTACGATATTGAGCGCAGGGTCATACACAGGGTCAGTTACCGAGTCAACAAGCCTGTTGAGGGTAGAAGGGAAGAAACACTCTCCCAATACACGGGTCTCCTCTTGAAACAGATTGTCTTCATCAAGGTGTATCATGTACTCAGGAGTAGTAAATCCTTGGAGAGGCCCAGGAAAAGTGACTGGAACCTGCCAAGCGGGCTCAAGATCCCAAAAGTATTCTTCCTCGGGAATCTGAGGCTGAAGTTCCTGGAAGAGCATGAACAAGGAGACGCCATCCAGAGGGTCAAGTGCTATTTGTTCGTGCTGAGCGATCCATTCTGCTTCCCATGCCGGGTCGGGTGGAATCTGCTCAAGGTGCAGCGGAAAACCCTCCAACTCGAGTTGGAACCATTCTTGATGAGAGGGGCATCATAATCCTCACTATCAGCTATTGCCCAGCCTACAGCCTGCATATCAAGTTCTGGTTCTGGCTCGGGTAAGGTTGGCATCATAGCTCTGAATCGACTTGCAAAGTCCCGCGCAGAACCAGGAGAATCTACACCAAAGATGGGAAGATTACGAGTTGATGTAGGATCAAGTCGGATCCGCGGAAAAGGACCGTCGTGCAAATCACTGATATTGTCGTTGAGGAAATTCAAGCCTGCTTGCACCAAACGGGTAGGCGGATTATAGGTTTGCCCTATAAACATGAGTTCGGCATCGGATTCTGCAGGTATGAGCACAATGGGTTTTGGCTGATTGATCGGGATTATATGGTTGGTGGGGTCGAATATAGTGGAGGTAGGGTTGATTTGAGTGGAGCTGAGGGAGATTTGGCTGATGTGGGGAACAGCCGCGTGTTTGGGTAAGGAATTGGAAAGGATGTTAGGCTTTTGGGCTGGTGGAGGCGGTGCCGAGAGAGTTCCTTCGTCTATAAGGTCCTGAATTGCATGCCGAAGACGAAAGCAGGAGTCTGTAAGGTGGCCGGCACCCTGATGGTAGGCACAATAGAGATTGGCCTTGAAGCCAGGCGAAGGGTTCTTGGGCAAAGGCATTGGATCCAGGGGCTTGAGATGCCCTGACTTTACCAACTTTTCCAAAACTGAGGACAGAGGTGCCTCAATAGCAGAGAAGCTCCGTTGCTGTCCGCGGGGCCGGCTGTTCTGTGGCGACTGAACTTGATTGACATCGGCGATGTGGTTTGTGGTGTTGGAAGCAGAGGCGTTGGTACCACTGGTTGCTGCATTGGAGTAGGTTCCCGTCCCAAACAGAGCATTGGTGTTTCCAGAGTAAGCACGGGGCTTTGCCTTTGGGGGATTAGAAGATTCCCTTTTGTCATCCGCTTTTGAGTGCATCCTCAATGGCCAGGCGGAATCATAGAAGGTGTCGGAGTTTGCATGCCTGGGCGAGAACCAAATGCTTGGCATAGTCCGGCGGAGATTCCGAGAGATGATGCGGAGCTGGTCTTTCTCGGGCGATCAATCATGAGAGCAGCCTTAGCTTCCATCTCTTGACAAAATCGACAAAGGACTCCTTTGCCTCCATCTTTGTGGATTCCACCTCTCATGTGGTCATCTTCAGGAGAGTTGTAACTATATTGTGAAATAAACGCAGTCCCAATGTCCTCCCAAGTCCTCCTTTGGCTATGTCTAGTGACAAAACCATTGGAAGGCGGGGCCTGAAAGAGTCTGAGGGAAAAGCTGTGACATGGCCTCTGCTCAACTGAAAGCAGCTTCATTGTAGCATGGTAACTATAGAGATGGGTCCGAGGGTCACCGCTTCCATCAAACTTTGCCAAGTCTGGCATTTTAAACTTCTCAGGAAGTTTGGCATTAGGATACAGTTTGTGTGTGTGTGCTGTTCCACTTTGACTTTTCCGCTGGTCCGCCTGCAATGCATTTTCTATTGTTACGCTCAATTTCTATCTAAAAGTTTAATAAGATGTTGCCTGCAGGGTTACCAGCAAGTGCCTGAACAATTTGGGGGTTGTGTTGAACAATGACGCGCCCGGGATTGTTGGGATCTTCCACCATAACTCGGTGCACATGCGGATCGTCTTCGGCCTCGCTTTCCTCCTCAAGAGGTGGTGGAATGCGAGTGTCGAAGAGTTCATTCAAACGGGTGACATTAGCATCGGTTTGGGCGGCCCTCTGCTGCATGGCGGTGATGCTAGTCTGAAGGTTCATAAGCATCTGTTCCACAGTAAACGGCTGAACCTCGGGGTTTCCGGCCATGTTGGAAGTTTCAGACGCTGAAGAGAGACCAGGTGATGTTGGCTGAATAACTTCTTCCAAGATCGGCGATGAGCTTAACCGTAAGGCAGCCAACGAAGAGAGCGGAGAATCTTCCGTTGCAAGTGATTGGGATTGTAACCTGACAAGCCTTTGACCCGGATTCCGTTGCAGATGTTCCCAAGTGGGTTTGCCAACTTTCCTCGATACTTTCCTTGGCGGTGCAATGGCTTAAGACTTTGCTTGACAACAAAACAGAAGGCTCAGTAGGGATCCTGCAGCAACTTCAATCTAAATAAAAGACTAAAGGTATGCAGCCAGCGTCGTTGGTGTCGCCCCTAGACTCTAAGACCAGAAAATAAGTCTGTCTTGAGCTGTTTCAGGGACTGCCAAAAACCCTCAGAATTCTTTTCAGAGGTGTGTCCTTGTTTGGGCCAATATAAGACTAAAGGATATCAAAAGAACCCTAGACCTTCAGCCATTCCTACTAACTGGGGTTTCAACTTTGTAGTTGGAACAACTCGATGTGTATGTCACGATGCCATAACCAGGAGCGGCATGAGCGGCACTGCGCTGCTAGCCGGGCGGTGTAAGTGACGAGACACTTGTTACCTGACTGGTGTAAGCATCATGGCATGTTCCTTTGTTGTTCCTAGTTTTCTGTTTGAAACCCTCATTAGGTGTATAGACAAAGGTGCAGGAAACTTTTGATTTCCTAAAGTCCTTAGTGCTCTAAGGATTTGAAAAAGCTGACAACATGCATCATCTGGATGCATGACTCCTCATCGGGCCTAACAATGCCCAATGCAGCTCAAGACATACTTGTAAGAACGGGACCCTAGAAGCCGCCCTAAACATGCTCCTACGCAAGACGGTATGATGCACAGTGCATGCGATAGGGAAAGCAGTAACACGTAGACAATATATGAGGGTTAGATGCAAATAAATCTTACTCTGTAGGTACCTGTCTTAGTTTGGAAAGTGCTAGAGCTTTGTATATGCAAAGGCTGGTTTTGGCTTGTAACGGGTTCCTCGGACTAGGGCCACAGATATACCTCCTGTCGCCCGCGATATCGCGCTGAGCAACAGTAAAACGGTAGCATGACCCATCATCGCCGAAGGTTGTTGGTCATTCGGTGTCCTCAGCAAACCGTGCCGGATTGCCAAAACGATCCAACGAGGCTTATCCCACATCGATGCAAATGAGATGCTAGAAATTGATTAAGAAGAAGAAGAATCACAAATCACAAAATGCCCTTTCAAGCTCGGCTCACTTTATTTAGTTCATCTTTAGAGGAAACTACGCAAGTGAATAATCGAAAAAGTCCCAGATCAGATTGGCCGGACACGAGGTCCTGTTAAATCACCAATCTAACCTTCGGCAGTGAGAAGCTTACCGTTTTGACAGACTTTTAAGGGATTGTTCGTAAGCGTATTAAACTCTAAGTATGAATTAATATTGGTTCGATTTATCCCCAGCAGAGTCGCCACTGTGGGCAGCATGCCCTGGAATTTCCGGATTCCAAAGCGAGCCTCCGGGAATTTCGTTTCCCGGAGCAAGGGCCCGATAGATCGAGGGAGCGCGAGCGGAGAAGCAGGCGCTCGCAAAACACAGAGTCGCCACCTGGGTTTGAAGGTCCGTCACCCAAGGAACCGTATTTCGAAGCACCTGCCGCGCTATTTGATTTGAAAAAGTGAAGGAACCAGTCCGTCATAACCATATCTGGGTTCGGGAGCCAGGTTACGAGAGGGGAAGGTTTTTAAGGCACCCCTCTCGCCCAATCCGGAGATCGGTCTCTATTTAGGCATTTTGTGAAAATATTGTGATTCTTCCTCTTCTTTAATCATTTTTTAGCCAGTTAGGGCGGGGGAACAGTTAATCGGGGATTAAAAACTGTAACACTTTGCAAGATGTGATTTGAATATGGCATGAATGGATGGAATACTATGAAAATGGGATAAAACTTAACCCCTGATCAGAAATAAACCAAGCTGCTCATGGAATGAGTGTATCACACATGACAGCCACCTTTACATGCATGGATCTACGCGCATGCAAAGAGGACCGTCGCGCGATACACTTACTCCCTCGCGCGAGTGTCCTACCTCACCACAAGTTGAATTTTATCCCCTTCCGGGCTCTGGAAGGACCAAAGTGCACACCAGGAGGCAAACCAAGCAGTTTATATAGACAGTAAGTAAATGATTACTATAAATTATTACAAAACAGAAGCCAAATTAATTGAAATGCAACCCCTAAACAGTGGGGGTGTCAAAACCAAAACAGGGGCAAAGGCCAAGCTGCTCATGCAAGGGCAATCACTGGAACCAGGAGGTTCCTCGCGCGAGACAGTGAATCTCTCGCGCGAGTGTCCTGACTGGACTTCCAGGAATTGCTTTGCATACTCTGGGCTCTGGTACATGTCCAGAAACAACCCAAGAGCATTCCAACAAAGTAAATAAGCAATAAGAGTCTAGTCTATTTGTTTTAACATGCAAAACAATGTGATCTAAAAGGCTTACAAAGTTGTAAAATAAATAACAACATGAAAAACAAGAAAACCCAATCATCCCCAAACCCCACGAGGACTGTCGCATGAGACAGTGGACTGTCGCGCACAGATGTGAGTCACTCGCGAGGGTATGCTTGAACCAATTTCTTGTATCTCTGTTGACTTTAGGACCGGAATCGTATTGATTACCAATCTTGGCCCCGACCCCCTCGTGGCAAAACAGTAAGCAGGAAAGGTGTTTATACCTTTGCTTGGAAGGTTTTGGAAAGGTTTGAACAATTCGAGGAGATTGTGATGGTAAATGGAGTGAAGAAAGGTATAGGATATGAGCTAGAGTTTAGATCCTTTGTGATTGAACGGATTCTCAATCTCCCAAACTTTACAAGTTTGTGAATTTTTTTGACTTATTATCATTGTAAAGTAAGAACAAGTGGTTAATTATAGGGGAAGCCAAGGGCCAAGGGTGGTTTCAAAAACCCCTTAGGACCAAACTGGGGCTAAGCTTGGTGGAAAGGTGATGGGAAGGGTCAGGTGAGGTGTGTTCCAAGGCCTGAACTGTACAGGGCTCTATGGAGAAAAACGGGTTAAGCAGCCCTGACCCCCCCGGCAAGCAACCAAGTGGTCGGCAAAAGGTGAAAGGGACAGCTCAGGACCATCGCACGAGACAGTGAGACTCTCGCGAGTGCCACTGTCGCGCGTGGGTCAACAATTAAATGTTTGACTTTGACCACACCTGAACAAAGAGGACACTCGCGCGAGGGAGTGACTTCCACGCGCGAGGGGCAAGGGGATCCAGAGTTGACTATTTTTATTTTTCTTTTAAAAGGGGTTAAAAGGGTTCAAAAAAGGGGGTCCGCACACTCCGAGCTCAAACCTTTCCATCCTTAAGACTGCTTTTCGATCATCATCGGGGAAACAAGAAACCGTGAAACGATCAGAGATTCAGATTGGGGTGTCTACAAAACCAAATGGAAATTAATAGACAGCTGTTGATCAGACGCACGGCACCTTGACTCTCGGCGCACGGCATCTTACACATTGGTGCTACTGTGAGCAGGCTGCTCGGATCTGTGTTTTTATCTTTTGTGGTTATCTGCATCTTTTGTTTGCTGCTTTCATATCTCTTAGAATAAGACCATATCTACAAGCCATACTTTGGCACTTTTAAAAGCTTTTACAAGATCAACCCGCACGACCAAATATGTCAAAACAACTTTAAAAACATGTTTTTGAGAAAGGGATCGTTCCTTTTGGGGTGACCTGACTGCCGTAGGCGTTCTGATGAGTTTTCAAAAAAGCATATAAAGAAAGCAGTGGGTTAAACAATATTTCGAGAGTCTGCAATAGCCTGACAGGAAAGCAGGTACCATGCACGGCACGTTGAGGTGCCTCGCACGGCAGCTCAAGGTGCCGTGAACAGTCGCTGGGGTCCGAGCAGTTTGCTAAGTGTTGTTTGTTCTTCTTGCTTACATCATTTTTATCACCACTGTACATATAGCACCACATGCACCTCAATGTGATCTATTTCCCATGTCCCTTCCCCACTATGTGATTTGTTGAAAGAGTTTGATATTCCGAACGATATTGAAAATCCCCTTTTGGAAAACATCAAGTAAAGACCGGTTCTACCGGGCGAGTGGGGTGCTTTTTAAAGAAAAACCTTCCCTATTCGTAACGTGGCTCCCGAACCCAACATCTCAACGTTTTCGCTAGACCAAAAGCCTTTTTCAAACGACTCCTCGGTTTCTCGGATCATCCATCTCAAAAATCCGGGTGGCGACTCTTCGAGCGAAGAGCTCATTTCGGGCGCGGGAGCCCACAGAAGGATTTTGTTGAGCTACACTAGCCCAGTAGAGAAATCTTTACACAAGCTATAAGAAAATGTGATGAAGTATGCATCTAGAATGAGTGAGTTCCAATAAGCGGATATGATGTACAAAGGGGGCACCACAACGAACCGATAAACTAAGACTACGGGATTCTATACATCTTAAAGACATCATTAACCATTCGCACATCAAGCTAGGGATAGCATTAGGCACACATCAATCTAAATAACTTCCAACATTTTCACAAGCCATCTAAGGACTCCTTAAAGAACACCACAATTCCTTCCTCATTTCTTAACATTCGTTATTAAGCCCATTTTCATAAAACATTCCTTTACGGTTACCAAAAACAATTTTGGGAAAACTCTCAACCTTTATGGGTCAAGCTCCGTTGATTCGAGCTTGAATAGTTGGAGTCCGTTGATTTGTGCCCAAATACCGGAAACCGTTGATTCGCTCAAGAATAGCCGGAGGATTTTCATAAAATCCTTTTTTCAAAACCAAGTTCCTTCCTTTTCAAAAAAACTTTGATGAAATCAATATTTATTCTCTTTTTCAACAGTTACAATCTCAGGCACATCACAACCCAAACAACAACAACATGAACTTCCATAATCAATCATGACTTCTTTCATCAGGAGGGACATTCAACTGTAATACCACCCCTTGCGTTACAGGGAATTCTCTCCTTCTACCCGGGTTTTCGTCTTACTACACCTTGCGTAACGGGCCCTCTAGAGTCACCGCATTTCCACACCTTGCATTGCAGGATCCTCATTTCACAATCATCAACTCATACATACATACAAGCAATACCAATCCATATTTAAAAGACAACATTTCTCAATTTCGCATTCTTTCATTTATCAACACTCAATGGATTACAAACTTATAAACATGCACTATTGTACATTGACACATAGTTAAGTCCACGTTAGTCCTCTAAATCTATCACGACGCCCTATGCCATGCACCGAACCCACAAAGACTCCACGACACACCCCTGGCGACGGAAATCATATAGAACGAGTGCCAAAGAGACACGATCGAACAACAAGGCCTTAGGTCATAAGTAATCATACTCAAGAGTGACTTAAACATATTCTAATCATGCAGGGAGTCATAGCACGGAACGAAAACAACTTAGGAATGGCCGGCAGACATTGGCAGACCGACATACCTCTACTCAAATGGTCATAACTTTCTGTGTACTAAGAGTTTACAGGTGATTCTAGCGGTAAATGAAAGCTGCCTTCAAGACCTTCGAATCGATATAAAAGTTGCATGAAACGGACATCGGACGAAGAAGTTATGGCCGTTTGAAGTTGGGCTGAAACTCAAAACGGGCTGAAATTTTCAGATTCGACCGAAACGTAAAACCCAACCTCAAGCATGAAACAAAGCACGATCTAGTTACATAAACATCACATAAACACACAACAAGAGTAAGAAATCCCTACCACAGTGGGTTTTGAGCAAAACCCTAAGTCTCCAAAGGCAATAAGCTTGAATCCTTCAAAGACAAGCCTCACCCGAGCTTGGATACAAGATCTAGAGTATATAAAGTCCAAAAACATGAACAACAAGCAAAGATCAACCAATAATCAAGAGGAGAGAGAGAAAACGTGATTGAGAGCCAAAAAGTGTGAACAAGAACACAAAACTTACCATTTGTTCACCAAATGTGAGAATCACGAGTATTTGAGATTGAAATCACTTGGATCTTGAAGATTTTGAGGTGTTTGATGTGCAAAATCCAAGAATTTAGGTGAGAGATTGAAGAGTGAAGGTAGAGGGGCGATTTTAGGACTTAGTTCGGGGTCTTGGAGTGAGAAAATAACATAAGGGGTCTATTTATAGTGTCCGAATCACGTGCTGAAAATTGCAGAAAAACACAGCATGTACTGGTACTGGGAAATTGCCGTACCGGTACATGAACCTTCAAAATGTCAAAAAACACAACTTCTGGACACCATGTACCGATACTGGGAAAAGGCTGTACCGGTACAAGCTGGGCAGAAAAAAATGAAATTTTCTTGACGGACATCGAATCAAACCCCACTTGCTACCAACACTTCCAAACATCATCACAACATCAAAACTCACATTTTACTATTCTCTGAGAGACCGCTACACAACTGAATACGTATATCCGTACACCCCCACAAACATACGCACAACTTTGCTAACAATACAATTTCTTTTGCGCATTAAACGATTTCCGAAAGTAAAATAAAATTGCGAGTCTGTACAATACTAATTCACTGTGGCCAGGTTATCAAACTGGTGACCGAGGCCACTATAATAGCCCATCAACTCCTCGGAGCGTGACATCTCCAGCCCCGGGGAGTTAATCCTTCCCACAAACCGAAATCCCCAGGCCTCTAATTTCTGTGTCGCCGAGGAACAAACTGGCTTCGGTAGTCGTTGGATCGCCAGCCCCAGCCCTAGGAGCCCTGCGTCAGAAATCGCCGAGGCATCGGAGATAAAGAGCTACCTCGGCACGTGACATGTCAGGTGATTGGTACGAACCATCCCATCAAGGACATGTGTCGGAGCACGAATGGTTCGGTGAGTGGCTGGTCAGTCCGTAGTGCAGACCCTTGGATACCGATCGTTCGATGGGGACACGTGTCAGAGATCTAATGACTCGGTGCATGACGCTTCGTTTCCCGCGCGACCCTTAGTAAGTCCTATTATAAAAACAGAGGGATGAAAGAGAGAGAGACATTAAACCTTTTAGACGACGACAAACCGCTGCCGCCCGTGCTTCTCAACTTTTGTTTGAGATTTGGAGCATTTTAGGAGCAGATCTTCGCACGAAAACCAGGTATTTTGATCCTCAAATCATAACCCCCATTTTTTGGTCATCTTTTCAAGCTATTTCGTTGTTTTTAACTCGCGTTGAGGCGGGGATGCCGCTCGTCGGCGTCTCGTTCGCGGCGGTGCTGGCGTTTCCAGTCGTTGTTCAAGTTCTTCTCGAGCTCTAAATTCTTCTCGAGGCCTAAACCCATCCCGAGGGCTATCTTCAATTTTAAACCATAGAAGCCAGATACGAGCCCTTGACGACTCTTACCGAGGAGGAGTCTCGAAAATACCGAGGCCTGGAGATTCCGAAGAGTGACGACCATTTTGTCCCGAACATTAGATCCCCCAGCTTTCCCCTAGGCATATAGCTAACGGGTTTTTGCATGTTTTCCTTGTTAGGTAGGGGCGAATGGTCATTGAGCTCACTTCAGACAGCTCCAGTAGTTCTGACTCCTCTTCGATCGAAAGCATCTTTCAAGAGGTTTGGAACCGAAGGTTTTATCGAACCCCGATTGACTGCATCGAACCGGTTGATCCTATCCGAGCTCCCCGAGAGATTACTTCGCTTGAACCTTCAGAAATGGAAGTTCCCAGCACGTCAGACCAAGAACCGGGACCCTTCGCGAATTGGCCCGAAGAGGTGCGGGGGCACCGAAGACCGATGATGCCATGCCCTTATCGAAACAAATACTTCATTGGAGCCT
The DNA here is from genome assembly GCA_025413875.1 of Rhododendron molle. Taxonomy (NCBI): domain Eukaryota; kingdom Viridiplantae; phylum Streptophyta; class Magnoliopsida; order Ericales; family Ericaceae; genus Rhododendron; species Rhododendron molle. The sequence continues at coordinate 16,431,729 of CM046400.1, forward strand.
CGGTCGCCTATGCCAAGTTCAAGAGGGTTTACAGTGTTCCTCCGGATGTAGAGGTTCGGCTACTTCCAGATACCGACCCCAAAAACCTTCCACACTGACCGGGGGAGCTGATCTTTCCCCTGATGGCCATTACTAAAGGTGGAATCAGGTTTCCCCCTCACCAATTTGTCCGACGGGTGCTCCGGACCCTCAACCTCACTTCATCACAGCTCACGGTGAATTCTTACCGAATCATTACCAACATTATTGAGCTAAGGAGGCAATTCAACTTGACATTTGGGCTTGAAGAACTCTTCAGCGTTTACTTGGTGGGAGTCAACCGAGAGAGCGATCGGTACTATCTCTCATGTCGGTCGGGAAATGACACGTTCTTGATCGAGCACCTGACTGACTCCGAAGAGTGGGCGAGTATTTATGTATCGGTCATCGGGAACTTTATGTTTGGGCCCAGTGAGAGCATAGATACTGTTACCGCAGTTCAATTCGGGACCGGAGCTCCTGGTCGATAGAAATCAATCTTCGGTAGATACCCTTTATGTTTCTGTTATTCCTTGCATACTTGTACTGATTCTTCTTTTGTGTTGGTATTTTCTCGCAGCCGAGGGAATCGTTTAAAAGCTTCGGGAGAGAGCTGTCTGAGCTCAGATTACCACTGCCTACGCCATCCCCATCACAAGTCGGTATGCCCTTGAGCTACTCGGGTACGTTCTAACTTATACAAGTTACTTAAAGAAGAAACCGAGGCAGCAGGGGGTTCTGAGGCTGGGCCGAGGATAAGGCAGGGGAAGAGGGCGAGGGAGAGGAGCCGTATGAGAGAGAGGGGAGAACGTTCACGAGACCAATGGAAGCAACTACGGGCCCTAGGGTACCCTTCGTGAGGAGATCGACCGAGAGATGCCCAAAAGAATAGGGCTCAGGGGGAGATGACAGGTCCGGGGACTCCAGAAATGTTGAATCTTAGGCGCTAGAGGCCGCGGGGCCGAGGCAGGGGTACTGCCCTCAGTACGCTGGGTGCTAGAACTTCGAGGGTGACCCATGTTTCTCCACAGGAGCCTCCGGAGAAGAGGGCTGATTAGCACCTAAGATTGCAAGATCATGGTGCTAAAAGGTCCTTAGCTTGTGATGTTTTTAATTATTATCGTCGTTTTTATGTGATTTTGCTTGTAAGGTAGTTTGTTTAGTGTTTCAGGTAAAACGCCTTTAAAAGGCGTATTTTGATTGCATAACCGACCCCCAAGTGAGTTCAAGTATCTAAACCCGGAGAAACTTGTGCCGAAGTGGCCAAAGAACGAAGGCGTGAGCCTTCGGGTGAAGCGATGGCCGTCAGGTGCCAAGATTTAGAGGCAGGCCTGAGTATCTAGAGTTAACCTCTTCGTATCGATACAGCTTAAATCTGTATCGATACGAGTAGCTTATATGGGACATCAGGTTCTACTGTATCGATACGGCCTTAACCCGTATCGATACGGGATCACTACGTGGAAAATGGCATGTTCAAGGTATCAGAGTGGTATCGATACAGTGCATAATTAGTATTGATACGGGGAGCTTTCGGCAAGATATTTCTTACTTTTTGGGCTTTCCACTTATGGAATAGTTTATTGATTTAGGATATTTTGAGATATTTTAAGAGAGAGAAAGCCCACCTTGTATAAATAGGGGTTCCATTTCTCCTTCTTTATCATTTAGTCCATTATTACTTTTAGTTTTTCCTCCATTAGAGATCTTCAAGCTTTTAAAGTTACACCCTTCAAGTTCTCAAGTAAGTTCTACTTGTTTGTCCAATTCTCGTTTATTAAACTTGTAGCTTCAGCTTGGATCTTTATTAATATCAAGTTTATTTTTGTTTTCGACGGTTTAAAATAATGTCTCATTTTCAAGCTTTGGTTTATGCTCTAGCTATGTGTGAGTAGTCGTTAAGGCTTGGCTGTGGGGCAATTATCGCTTCGTGACTTATGTTTATCATGCTTTTCTTAACTCAGGACTTGAATTTTGGTATGAAAAATTAGGAAGGCTCGCCTTTTACGAAACAAAACTTGTCGATGTTAATCTCTGATGATCATATGCTCCTCATATGGTTTCGGAGTGATGTCTCGGTTTGTGTTTGCCAAAAGAACGAAAGAACTCACTTGTTTTCGACATTGAATTTCTAGTCTTTCAATGGTTTCATAGCTAAATCCTCCGGTTGATAGCCTAAGCCGTGCGATTCAACCGTGTTTCTGTTGAGATTGGTTCAATGGCCTAAGTTACGGGCGTTAATAGTTCCATCGCCATGCCGCTTGTTTAACTTCTTTAAAACCCAATTTTCTAGTCTTTTTCTTAAAAGTTTATCACCGTTCAAAGCAAAACCGAAAGTTGGCCGTCTTAAACGCCATAAACCCGTACTTCTAAAAATCCTAGCAAGCTGTAGAGATTCTCTCTATGGGAACGATTCCGGATTTTCGGATATTATGCTGACAACGACTTAACCCTACGCTTGGGGTATCTCAACCTTTTCGGACGGGTAGGTTGTGGCGAAGCAAGGGCTTAGCACGAGGAGAGAGATGAAGGCAGAGGGAAAGAGAAGAAGACGGTCTTGATTGAGGATGACCAAGGAAGGGAGCAGGGAAAAGAGACCAGTGGCGGGGAGGAAGGCACTTGTGTCCACCCAAAGGACCTTCCCTGGGCTTTGGAGTTCCGTCACTACGCCGGTCGCCAAATCCATCATGCGGATAGCATTGCCAACCTTGGCGTGGCGTTTGGGATGCTCCGGGGTTCCATCCTCCCGAGGGATGCAAGGGCAATCCAAGGCCTGACCGAAGACCTTACCGGGGAGATAGCACAGGCACTTCTCACTGTAAGTTGTGGTTGCTCTTCGCCTTTCCCTTCGGTTGATTGCTTATATTTGTAATATCTTATTCTATCCTCTGTTGACAGGCTGGCGCTCGGGCATTGGTGGTCAACGACCAATGCAAGGCGCCAGAGCGGGAGATCGAGGAGCTGAGGCAGGCTCTTGCGCAGAGGGATGATGATTTGAAGGTGGCCCGGAAGAGTTGTGTTCTTTACCTGGTGGACTTCCAGAGGTGCGACAGGGAGAGGGTGCTTGCGGAAGGCAGGGCCACCAAGGCCGAGGAGGATGCCAACACTTTGAGGCCACTCGAGCTCGGGAGGTGGAGGGCGCACTAAAGGCTGGCTATGATGACAGTTGGGATGCAGTAGGAGCGAAGTACAAAAAACAGGTCCAGGATATTAAGAACGATTTGTTCAGGGACCGCTTCTTGGACGGGCTATGCTTCGGCCATGAAACTCTTCTGCAAAAATTTAATCTCCCAGAGGACTCAAAATTCCAAGCCCTGCCTAAAACGCCTCCTGAGAAGCTTGTGATGCCCGAGGAGGAGGGTGAGCAAGTCCTGAATCCCGAGGCGGAGATTCTTTTCGAGGGTCAAGCTGCTACCCAAACTGCCGCTTCAACCGGCGATGCGATCCAAACTCCCCCCTCACAACACTTAGAATTTTTTTTCTCCTTTTTGGCTTTTGTTTGGCTGGACGGCTCTGGACATTTAGAGTTTGCCGTTCCAGGGTCTGTAAGTACTTTTTGTTGTGACAGGCGCCGAACAGCTGGCCGAAGCCTGATCTCATGTAATAGTTAAATAGGGTTTTAACTTTGCAGTTCATTTTATAGCTTGCGTGAAGAATGCTCTCTTTTCCTGAATGCTACTCTTATCTTTGAAATGCTTGTATGAGTTCATTGCTGCTGCTAAGGTGTTGTTCGCCCTGCTTCGGTGGAACTCTGTGGGATTGTGGTACAGGTTTTACCACAGCATGAACCGAAGATTTTACCAAATTATACTTAAAGATGTTTGTTCAGGAGAAAGATGGTTTATGGATGCACCTTGCTTGGGGCGGGTCTACCTGATAAACGGGCAAGAAAGTGACCGAAGCATAGGTGTCGATTACCGAAGCCCCTTCCAGAAGGGATCGAGTGACCTAATCCGAAGCAAATATGAAGCAACGTTGAATTTCTCGTGCCCCTGCTTCGGGCCAGGTGCCTCAGTCTCTTGTTAAGAAGTTAGCTTGAGTGACAGACAAAGTCAAGGTGAGATGGTTGCTAGGGGATTTAGGCTGGAGTCTCAAGGTGGTGATGGCGTCGGCCAAGACGTCGGGACGCAACGAATCCGAGCAGTGAGTGACTTATTGGTGGGTCAGTTTAAGGGACCCGAGAAGAGGCCGAGTATCCTTAAGGCAAGCAACCGAAAGTCCGAACGACCAAGGAGGCCGTGGTGACTTGGTGAGGATTTTGTCCGAGGGAAGTACCCATGGGAGGACGAGATCCAGAAGTCGATATGAAACACCCTGAGTGAGGGTAGGCTGAGTGGTCATATGTAAATAGCAGGCGCGAAAACAAAAATACTGCCAGGAAAAGAGGATTCTCATTGATACTTGGGTGGAACATGTCATTACATAAGTGAATTAGTCCTCACCAATTAACTTGGAATGTAAAAACGTGCAAAAAGAAAAAGGTGGATAGGCCCTCGGCACCGACGCTTGGCTAGCCATAAAACTTCTTCAGGTTGTTGGTGTTCCAAGTCTTAGCAATTGGAACCATCTAGCTTCTCTAGCTTATAATTTTCCAAGTCGAGGTATTTGAGGACTCGGTAAGGACCCTCCCAATTGGGCATCAGCTTTCTTTTCTTGGATTTCTCCACCACTTTTTTCCAGACAAGGTCGTCGGGCTTGAACGACCGAAGACGGACACTACGATTGTAGCCCTTGGCGACCTCCTGCTGATATGACACGAGTTTGATCCTTGCATTTTCACGTTCCTCCTTCACCAAATCGAGGTCCGAAGCGATGTAATTGTTGTTCACCGCCTCCTCAAAGTTTTCAGTTTGGATTGTTGGGAGCCCGACTTGGAGGGGAATGACAGCCTCCATTCTGAATGCCAAGGAATATGGGGTACAACCGGTGGATCACCGAGGTATTGTATAGTAGCCCCAGAGTACCCTAGGTAGCTCTTCGGCCCACTTGCCCCGGCGTGACTCGAGCTAGTGCTTTGGCCCAGACGAAATTGCCTTATTTGCAGCCTCGGCCTGCCCGTTGCCCTGGGGGTAGGCCGGAGTGGAGGTGTCCTATTTGATACCGTATTTGTCAAGTAGAGCCCGGTATTTCTGCCCAGTAAACTGCCTCTCGTTGTCGGTAATAATGGCGAAGGGAACGCCAAAGCGTGAGATGATGTTTCGCCAAACGAATTGTATGACGTCGGATTCTTCAATGGTGACTAGGGGCTCCACCTCGACCCATTTTGAGAAGTAGTCGGTGGAGGTAAAGAGGGACTTAAATCCTCTCGGAGCGACGGGGAGCTTACCGACTATATCCATGCCTTATTGAAAAAAGGGCCATGGCTGGTGAGGGGGCTGAGATCGATCACGAGCCAGCTGGTGGATGATAGGAGCAAACATTTGGCACTTCCAACAACACTTCACAAATTCTTCGGAATCTTTTTTCATTATTGGCCACCAATATCCCTGAGTAATGGCTCGGTGCGCGAGAGAGCGGCTGTCGGAGTGACAACCGCTGTCACCAGCATGGAGCTCCTCGATGATGCCTGGCACCTCGTGGGGGTGGGTGACCAGCAAGTAGGGGCCAGTAAATGACCTTCGATAAAGCTTGTCGTTCGGGTTTAACCAAAAAAGGGCGGCTTATTGCGGAGTCGGTGAGCGTCCTTCTTGTCGGTGGGGAGGATGTCATTTTGCAGGTAGCCAATGATCTCATCCATCCAGCTCGAGCCGAGCTCTATGTTGAGTATCTCGTGGCTTAACACTTCGAGCTCAAAACTGGGTTGGTCAATGGAGTTGAAAGAGATGGCGCGATGTTCCGAAGTAGAGTAGGCTGAAGCGAGCCCGACGAGAGCGTTGGCATGAGTGTTCTGTTCTCTGGGAATGTGTTAGACGCGAATGGCCTTGAATCCTTGGGGAAGCCAAAAAGCAGAGCTGAGGTAGGTACGCATTCAGTCGTCCCGAGTTTCGTATTCTTTCGAGAGCTGGTTGACCACTAACTGAGAATCACTGTAGATGACAAGCTCTTCGATGCCTAGGGCTTCGGCGGTCTTGAGTCCGAAAATAAGTGCTTCGTATTCGGCCTCGTTGTTAAAGGCTGGGAGGTTGATGGAGATGGAGCTTTCATGTAGATCGCCGGAGGGAGAGAGGAGCACAATCCCAGCCCCGGTGCCTCGGCTATTAGATGCACCATCGACATACATTTTCCACATATCACCGTGGAAGAGCTTTCAGGTGGTGCTCGGGTTTGCTTGGAGGACCGCTTCGGGGCGAGAAACTGGAATTATAGCAAGAACGTCGGCAGGTGTGAGCTCGGCGATGAAGTCGGCAAGGACTTGAGCTTTGATTGCTATCTGAGGCTGGAAGTGGATTTCGTAATTCGCGAGCTCAACGGTCCACGGGGAGATTCGGTTGGAGAGGTCTGCCTTTCGGAGGAGTGACTTGACCGGGAACTCGTTAAGAACAATGATGCGGTGGGACTTAAAGTATGGGGCAAGCTTCTGAGAGGCTGAGACGAGGACGAGAATGAGCTTCTCCTACGAAAGATAGCATGTCTCGGTGGGGGTTCTTGTCTTACTAGACTCGTGGTTCCGTACTTCTTGTTGAACGAGAACCGAGTTGATCGTGTGTGGAGAGACGACGCTTTGGAGAGGTAAGTCTTCAACTGCTGCAGGGCTCGGTCACAGTCTTCTGTCCACTGGAAGCTTCGTCGGCTACCCTTCAGAAGGACGAAAAATGGCTGACACTTGTCGGAAGAGCGACTGATGAATCGGTTCAAGGCGGTAGCCATGCCCATTAGGCGTTGTATGTCCCTCTTGTTGTGTGGAGCCGAGAGTTTCTCGATGGCAATGAGTTGAGCGAGGTCGGCTTCGATACTGCGTCGGGAGACGAGATGATCGAGGAACTTGCCAGAGCTTACACCGAAGGCGCACTTCTCGGCATTGAGGCGGAGTTTGTGCTTTTTAAGGATTTCGAACGCTTCGGAGAGCTGGGTCAGGTGGTCACCGGCGTGCATGCTTTTAACAACCATATCGTCAATGTAAGCCATCATGGTGTCCCTAAGTAAACGCTCGAACATCTTGGTTATCATTTGTTGAAAAGTTACCCCGACATTCTTTAGGTCGAAAGGCATTACGAGATATCCAAAGATTTTGTGGGGGGTGATGAAGGCCGTGTTTTCAACGTCCCCTTCGCTCATGGCGATCTGGTGGTAGTCTCGGTAAGCGTCCATAAAACTGAGTCGGTCGTGGCTGGCCGTTGAGTCGACAAGCTGGTCGATTCGCGGGAGGGGGAAGAAGTCTTTCGGGCAGGCGTCATTGAGGTTGGAATAGTCAACGCAGACGCGTCACTTGCCATTCTTCTTCTTGACCACCATGGTGTTGGCCAACCACTTAGGGTATTGGACCTCGTGGATGGCGTTGGCATTAAGGAGTCGGTTGGCCCTCTCGATGACAGCTTCGAATGAATCGGTGAGGAGCGCCGAGCTTTCTGGACGACTGGGCACTTGGTTCGGTCAATGTTGAGCTTGTGGCAGATAAAGAAGGGATTGACTCCGGGCATCTCATAGGGAGTCCATGTAAATACTTCGATGTTCTTTTGAGGAAATCCATCATGTCGTTCCGCTCGGTGTCCGTAAGTGAGGAACCGATAAGGAAAAAACGTGACCCGTCCTCGGTGGTGGGGACGGTGACAAGATCTTCTACTGCTTTCTTGTCGGCTGGCCTACTGACGTCTTCCAAGATTGGAGCTTCGGGAACTTCAATGAGGTTGTCCCGGGAAGTCCGCTTACTGGTTCGGACGGCGTTGACGTAACATCTTTTGGCCACTGTTTGGTCTCCATATAAGTCCTCTTGTTGTCCGTTCGCATCGATGAAGCAGACCACCTGGTGATAGGTGGAGGTGATGGCCTTCAGCCTATGGAGCGAGGTGGGCCCGACGATTGTGTTGTAAGGGCTAGGAACATCGACCACCACGAATTCCATAGGGAGGACAACCGAACCTGCACGAACGGGAAGAATGATTGTGCCGAGGGGCCAGACTGGGGCCCCGGAGGGATGAAGGTCGGTGTTCGAGAGCTTCAGATCCTTAAACAAAGAGTAATACATGACCTAGGCCGAGCTTCCCTGGTCAACGAGAACGCGTCGGACGTTGAAGGTTCTGATGCGTAGCATGACTACGAGGGCGTCATTATGCGACAGCTGGACGCGGTCGAGGTCTTTCTCGGTAAAGGTGATGGACCATTTGGATCCGTTGTCGGTACGGGCTTTCTTCAGCGTGGGACCGACTAACATGACCTGCTTGGAGGAGGATGCGTCGTTTAGCTCTGCGCGGATGATATGGGCAGCCTCAGAGTTTAGGGGACCGTGAATAACGTGGATTGTTTGCACCTCTTCTTCGGTATTGTTCTCGGCACGCTGTGCTCGAGTCATTGTCTTCTCATGATCGATAAGGTTGCCGAGATGGCCTTCTGCAACAAGCTGCTCCAAGTAGGCCTTGAAGGGCTTGCAGGCATTTGTAAAGTGGCCTTGCTCGTTATGGTAACTGCATCGGACGATTGAGTTCTTGATCTTCCTATTCTCGGTGCCAAGTTTTTGGTTCGGGAAGGAGAAGAAGGGCTGATCCTTCACCTGGTCAATGATCCGGTAGATAGAAATGGTAAAGACGGTTTTCTCGGCGTTGAAGTCGCTTGGCTTCGGTCCCTTCTTCGGGGACTGCTTGGTAGTGTTGACCTATTTCTTGGGGGTTGAAACAGGTACAGGAGCCGAAGCGGAAGCCGAGATGGAGGTTATTTTGGAGCTCGCGGGCTTCTCGATACCCCTTTCAGCTTTTGATTCGATGAGTTGGCACCAGCCTTCAATGCGGGTCATGAGGTCCTTCATGGAGTCGGGTTTGTGCCGAGCGAGGTCGTCGTAGACCTGCTCGTCTTGGGAAGTGAGACCGAGCTTGAATTCTCGAGCCGAGATGACACCGTCGCAATCCTCAATTTTATTAAATAATTCCCAATAGCGTCCGGCGTACTGTCGGAGCATTTTGTCGGTCTGTTTGCGGAGGGCGAGGAGGGAGTCAATCTCCTTCTCGTGTTTGTTACTCGTGACAAACCGTGCCATGAAGGCATCGCATAGAGAATCGAACGAAGAGATGGATCGGGCGGGGAACTGGTTGAACCATGTAAGGCCCAGGTTCCCGAGGCTTGCGGGGAAGACCTTACAGAGGAAGGTGTCGTCCGAGGGCTCATTACGGAGGAAAAAAGACATGATGAGCTTGTATTGCACCAAGTGAGTATACGCCTCGGTCTTGCCGTCATACTTGGCAAATTTGGGTTGGGTGAATCCTTTGGGGGGGGGGGGGGGGTTGGGGTGACCGAGTCGATCTCCCTTGTGAAGGGGGGAGGTCGTGAGTCTCTTGAGTCAGGCGTTGCGATGAGGTCAGATCGAACGGTCAGGACCTTCTGGTCGCGAGGCGCTTCATCGGAATCAACTCTTCCAACCTTTCGTACTCCTTCCTCTTCGGTGGGATGCTTCCCAACTTCTGAGGAGAGCGTTTGTGTCGGTCCTTCTTGTAGCTATCTCGAGCGTAGGGCTTGAGGTGCTCGGTGACTTGACTCCTGTCACCTTTCTCCTTTGGGTGTGAAACGAATGGGCTTTTTGCTCGAGCATTTTTTAGGCGCTCGAGATATCGTTTTGTTTGGAACTCTAGGATGCCATCGTCGTCGTTGGTAGCTTTGGTGAAACTAGGGGTGGGCTTGCGACGTCCCTTTCCAATCCTGACTGAGTGCGTGAAGGAGGCAGAAATGCTCCCGGCGCCGAGTCTCTCGAAGGCGGATAACTTCCTGTGAAGGTCTTTGGGGTCAGGGGAACGTGAGCGTTCCCTATGCCTGGCACCCTTTTCAATTCGGCCACCTTCGTCCTAGGGGGCTCGAGGCGGTCTTTGACAGAGGGTCGAGATTGGTGACCAGGCGGCCCCCTTCGCGACTGCGCGAAGGGCTATGACGACTTCTTCTTCCACCACGGCTTCAGGAGGAATGAGATGTGGAGATCTGGAGGAGATGCTTGATCTTTGCTAGCTCGTCCCAGACGTGCTTGTCTCGTTCCACGGCTGTCGAAAAGTCGTCGATCTTCTGTTCCAAGTGGTGGATGTAGGTGTGGAGTTTGGTGGCGGCCCCTTCGTCCTGAGTTGAGCTTCCGACTCCGACTCCGATGGACATGTGAGCCTTCGCTAGGGCGCCGGCTTCGCCGGAGTCCAGGTTGTGGTCTCCGAAAGGGCCGAGTCCGAGGGTGGTTTCACTGGGATGAGGATCTTCAACTTCCACCATATTTGTTACAGAAAGTCTGGACAGAGCTCTTTGGAGGGATAGAGATGAACGATTGAGAGATTGGCTGATCCCCAACGTAGTCGCCAATTGTAAGGGTTTGATTTATCGGGATCAAGATCGTAGCTTGGGTTAGGCCCCTCCCTCCTTGGTTCCGTGCTCCTGCCATTAGACCTGCAACAAGTCACTAGGGCTGTGGAAGCCCAGTGACCCTCCGATAATCAAGTTAGATTTTAGGGAAAGTAGTATAGATCTAGGATTAGGGTTGAATGACATACCTCTTTCCAGTGAGTATCCCTTTGTATTTATAGACCTAGGTTTACTTGACCTCCAAGCTAGCGCGTGAAGGGCACGCTTAGGTAACCGTTTCGGGTGACGTCATACGTGACGAAAGGGATGAAGCGGTTACGGAGCACATGGACAGGATTGATCCCAATGATTACGCCTGCTACACGATCCTCAAGGGACCCATCTGGCATAACTGCTGCTCTTAGATGCCTTCGGGTATATCCAGAGCAGTGCAGAGCAGTTGAGTACATCGAAGCTTCAAGAGGCCTATCCCCGAGCGTAAGACTGAACCGTTTACCGAGGGATGAACTCGTACCACGCTACGGGCTGAACATTCCCAATACTAATTCACTGTGACCAGGTTACCGAACTGGTGACCGAGGCCACTACAAGTAGATTTGGTAAAGCAGCACCACTCTCTATCCAATTTTTTTGGTGTGAAGATCCTTTGGTCTTTTCCTTGTTTGCGTGGAGTCATCAAAAATTGCAATCAAGAGAAACATTGGAAGTGATTTGTTGCCAAACTTGTTGGATTTCAATCTCTGTCACCCATTTTTCCATCCCTAGATTCGATACCTTATAGCGACTTTTGAGACCTACCAAATCCTTGACTCAGGGTGCCCCATGCATGCGTTCAGGTCAAATATCATCTCCGAGGTTGTTTCTCATTATCTTCGTTCAGTGTATAACATCATAACATTGTGTTTGACTTTCTCTTCTTCAGGGTTCGTGTTAAGTAGATCACTGCTAGGGTTCGCGAAACCCTGAGTTAGATGGGCTTAGTACTGCTTAATATGCAATGAAGTGGAGGAAACGGAGATCGCTATTCTGTCGCTTTCAAGTTTCCAAGTTTAAAGTCGTTCCCATTTACCAAAAAAACAAAAAAAAAAAAAAAAATTACTCCACTAGTCAGTTTTCAGTGTCGTATGCCTTTCGATATTTTATTATTAATAATAATAAATATCTGATAATCTGCCTTCTGCTGGCAGTAGATACCTGATTTTTTTGGTTTGTCTCTACCTTAGAACTGCATCTTATGTGTAGAGGCAAGCAACAAACTAACCATGATTGAGGTGTTGCTGTATTTGAAAGTACTTTTTGGTTCTCTTTCTGTACTTGGTTGGTGTCTTGCCAACCTTAAATCCGGAGACAGAATGTGGGGTGCCAATCTCATTGGAATATTAAGTTTTTCCAATAGTGATGCCATTTAATACTTGCGTCCCCTTTAGTTTAATACTTCTTTTTTTTGCCGATAAAAAACTAAATGGTGCCAACAAAAATAGCATGCACATACGCATACGTATATATGTAGGTGTGTAGGACTTTCCTAAAAAAGAAAAAAGTAGGTTCGTTAGATGCGTTGTATCGGGTTGAACAAAGTTTGTAATCTTTTTCCAGTAGCTTTCATGGAGTTCTTGACGTGCCAGAAATGCTTGCATATGCACGGCCATCACATTCTGGTAATTCATTTTCATATGCTTCGCATCTATCCCATTTGTGGAAATTCAATTTCATATGCTTCATCTATCCCATTTGTGACGTACGTGTGATAATATTTGTAGAAATAGGACATATAATATAGTACATTCACCATATATATTTTTCTGGTATTTTTTAGTTTTCATAACTTTTTATTTAGCATTGCGTCGTAAGTTTTGGGATTAATTATTCGTCTCGCCAAGGGCAATAAAATCATATAAAATATTGACTGAAGTTGAAAAAAATTCGATGACACTAAAGACAAAAATCTCAACTGTATGTTGGATATTTTTTTCGTCTTTAGTAAACTTTTTTTTTTCTTTCGGTCATAATTTATACAATTTTTTAGACTTCTCTCGTCGATACACATAATTAATAAAAAATTACACCGCAATCTAACAAGATTAAAAAAAGACGAACAAAAACACCAAAATAAAATTTAAGAACGGATGTGTGTAAATAAATAACAATGAAAAGATGTACAAATCATTAACATGAGGGTGCGAAAATCAATCACCACCTAGATGCAATAGAAAATCCCAAATGTGGCATCGCCCTTGCCACCATGCATGTACAAATAATCCACTCTCTAATTTCACTTTAAGAGTTGTTTCGTGCAGCTCTTTTTTATTCCCGGGAAAAAAAAAGGTTTTCATGTCATTACTAAAAATTGTTTTGTGTAGAACATTACCGAAAGAGTTCTGTTTGGTACAAAAAAAAACTCACCAAAGTGTCCTGAAAAAAGCAATCAGTGGTTAATATTCACTTTGATGATTGGATCCCACATATCAAAAAATCTTAATCATGAGTTGCTCTTTTCGGAGCACTTTCACGATAAGTTTTTTTTTGTCTCTAGCATTTTTATTTATTTATTTATTTTGCCAATGTTGTATACCTTAGCGGGGGTTAATGGGGGGAGTTAATAGGTTAGTTCACAGAGAATTCAGAGAATATTTATAGTTCTGAACCCACAAAACGCCTATAACGAGACTCGAACCCTAAGCTCCGTTCTAGAACGGTTCTTAAAAAATAAGTACTTATTTCCCCTACTTCTTATTCAAAAATAAGCCAACCTTCTTATTTTTCCCAAATACAAAGTTTCTTTTACATTTTCAAACTCAAATATAACATAAATTGCAAATTTTTTTTTTGCACCATATTAAAGATCTCAATGAGATCTATCAAATAAGATCCATAGTGGTAGAAAAATTTTTTGCGTAACCCTATTGTTTTTGACCTGGAAATTTCAGTATAGAAAACACATGAATGTTTGGACGAGAATGAGGGCCGGCGGTTGGAAATCGACCGGTGGCCGCGCCGGGCTGTCTCCGGCCACCGGACGGCTGATTCAAGCCGTCCAAAAATTCTAGGAAAAAAAAAACAAGGGGGCCCTACGCGGGAATAAACGGCATCCGAGGTGTGTAGGGTGCTTGATTCGAGCACCCCTTTTCCGTGTACATATCAACCGGTGGCCGGAGATGGCCCGGCGCGGCTACCGGTGTGATCTCCCTCCCCGGTCGGTATTTACCTATACAAATTCTACCAAGAATAGCTTTTCAAAAAAAAAAAAAAAATTTCTACCAAAATAAGTATCCACCTTCTTATTTTTCAGGAACACATCTTCTTATTCAACAAAAAATAAGTTTTTATTTCGTTTACGGAACGGAGCCTTACTAGTATCCCACAAGGGAGAGCCAGCAATTCCCCACTGGGCTACAAGCCCATTGGTTAACTCTAGCATTAATGTTACCAAAACTAGTGTAAATCAAAATGAAAGGGTTTTCGTTCACGCATCCTCTTCTCTGGTCAACTAGGAATGGGATGAGTTTTATTTAAACAATCAAAATCTACAATACGAATTTCCGTTTCACCGAAAAAAAAAAATTCTACAGTACACTAAAGATGAATTACTATTAGACATTAGATTGTTAACTATCAAATCATCTAAAAGTTTAAGTTGTTAGAGATATGGACAACTTAATTTATTATTTATGTATTGAATACGTTCCCTCACGTGTAGGTAGACTCTTCTCTATAAGCGGACTAAACTCGTGAAAGTATCTTAACATTAGGTAGACGACGAGGTTCGTACACAAGACCAATTGCCTGCAACTCGATACCAGATTAGATTTTTTTTCTGCAAAAATAATTTCATTCATCACGATAAAATCAGGATACGAAATGAAATCAGCATAATATAGTAAAAAAAAAATGCAATGATCAATTTCTTTTCGCAAAAACTTAATCTACATCTTCGCCTCTCGATTTTTAACTAAAATAGTTGACAAGAAGCCAACTAAACACCCATAATGCTTGAGCCCCACTATTCCTTTAAGCGCACACCCCTTGAAATTCTTGATGCACGCCTTTTAAAACACCCATTGGACCAAGATCAAACCCCAAAACACCCCAAATGCAACTTGATTCGGCCAAGCCCATTTGCATAACTGGGCCAGTCCACACCAGCCAAGCAAACCACAGAAACCCTAACCCTAACCCTACAGGACCACTAGTACCGCCAAAAACACCGCATCCACCTCTTTTGCCCCGTCCTCACCTCCCTCGGCACTAGTCACGCCTTGCTCCTCTTGACAGCCACTGCTTCCACCAACGCATCAACCCTCCTTCCATCACCAACTCACCATACGCCGATCATAACCTTGCCGCTGCTTCGTCCACATTGTCAATCCTCTCCGTCGGTGCAAACATCCCACACCCTTACAACCGACGGCAGTTGATGTAAGCCCCAAGCAAATAATAGATTTTATGTTTGAATCATATTATTTGCAAATTATACCAAAAATAAATAAAAGAGTGGGGTGGGACCTCTTCGGCCCCACAATAGTTCCGGATGGAAACAACGACTATACATGCAAGTTGACATGACTGATTGATCTCCTTTTTCTTGGAGGTAATTGTGGATATTTTTTTGTGGCTTGCAACTCTTTGCCAGCAAAAAGTGGAACTTCAGTTAAAAAGCACTTTTACGTACCACCAACACCAATTGGGATCGATAATGCATGCACAACTTGCTTCTTCCACGAACATTGGGCGTCCTTTTTCAACAAGTTGGCGTCCTTTCACTTGCTCTTTTCATTGATAACTCAAGGATTATCACAATCACATGAGCTGTGGTATCCACACAGACAAAAGTTGCACGGATCTTACACTGTTATAAGTACAGGTCTCGTTGTGGGACTCACTATGGATTCCACACAAAATGATTCGATGCGTTTATTGAATTTAAATCTTGTTTTTGAATGACATAGCGAAAAATCAGCTCAAAAAGATATTTATAAGTGCTTGATGCAATCATATAACTTTTCATTAATCCTAAAATCTGATTACAGTCTAAACAAAGCTGCTACAAGTACAGTAAAGGCTGTACAACAGTCGTGCACAAATCACTTTTGCGCCCTTCTCGGGTCCCGCAAAGATGATCGGAGCTGCTCATTTTGTTCAAAATATTTTGTTTACAATTTGTGCGGGACTGTTGTGTTGCCTTTGATGTACTCGTATCTTTATTGCAGTCTAAACTGATTACAGGTCCATAGTAGCGACACTTACTAGCTACTGGCTGGGGTAACTCATTGAAGAACCACGCTCGAATTGATCGATATCCAAATGCAAGAGCGTCATTCTGCGAATATAAATGGATTGTCGAGAAGAACCATTTCATGAGAAAAGTTATATAATTGGATCGAGTACTTACAAATATCTTTTTGAGTTGATTTTTTGCAGGATCACTTGAAAAAATAATTTGAAGTTAATGAATGGCTTGAATTATTTGTGTGGGACCCGTAGTGGGCCCCACAACAAGATTTGTGTAGGATCTGTGCAACTTTTGTCTGTGTGGACAGACTTTTGGTTTAAAATCGAACAAAATCATTAAGTGGTTTCAGATGTCTAAACTTTTCTGTTTTTTTTTTTTAATTTTTATTTTAATAGAAAGCAAATAAAAAAATTTAGTGGGTTCTTTTGGGCCAACTTACGTGATTTCTCAGATTTTTTGTTTGCTAAAAAAACTTCAAAATTGGCATTTTTAGACCTGCAGCCAAATGAAGTCTTACTCTTATGCCGTATTGAGAATGAAAAACGCAATTCAAGTTAAAAAGCAAGATCAATAATCAAGACTAATTTGGATTGAAGATCTATACTAATTTGATCCTACTTTTGTTAATTGAATTAGATTATATTAAGTTTCCCCTATAGTTGAACAAATTTGGATTGGAAGATCCTCATTTTGGATTGGAGGAGACAGTTGAAATCTGGGCCGTCTAATGCTGCAATCAATGGTTTCGGATCTGTTTAAAAACTCTTCGCATGAAGAATTGATTCTTAATTTAATTCCCGCGAAGAGTTTCTGAGCAAATCCCAACCATTGATTTTCACAATGTACAGTTTAGAGTTGAACTGTTTTCTCCGGTCCAAGTTTTGGACCAGAGAGGATGCATTTCGGTTATATTTACACACACAAATTCTAATCATAATACCAACAAACTCCTTTTATTTTATTGCTATGGACTTATTCTTAATGCCATGCAAATGTGCAAACTAAATGGATGTTACATTTAAATTTCATGTCGGTTTTCCACACAAATAATTAATGGAAAGAAAAGTTTACATTCCTGCACTCCATTTTTATTTTCCTTGCTTTTCTTTTCCTCCACAATCAAAGATCGATATCCAAGATAGCGCAAAAGTTAATTAACACGCTCAAACTGAATACCGATGGTAGCATTAATGTCCATATCTCTAAATAGCTATCGAGAAAAAAACGTACAATCATTTAATTAACTAGTGGCGGACACAACCGGGGGTGCCAGGGCTCCTGCGGAACTCCACATATTCTAACCTACCACACTAGTTTTTTCAGGTTAATTCTAAAAAGAAAAATCAATGGGATTGTGTCCCCTACAAGTTCCTACACAGAAAAAAATATCTTAAAATTCCTATACATGTGTGGATATTACAGAAATTTTAACTTATCAATCAAAATTTATTTGTCGCGTGTATAACATTAAACGGCGGCTACGCACATACGCAATCTCATCTCTTCCTGCAAGTAACAATATATGCAACGTACTAAAATAGTTTTTTGTTATCAACGTAAAAATGCATGTGGTTCGGGCCCCTGTTAGGCGCAAATCTCTGTGTCCCTCGGTACTGCAGCTAGCATTGCATTATGGAGGGTTTGACATTTGAACGCTCTAGTAGTCCAAGAAGATCGATCACTTCAGTCTCAGAATGTGGAGGGGTTAATGATTCATGCATGTACTTGGACAAAATAGAATGCATTGGCATAAACCACAACGAGAAAAAATGATTCAAAGAGAGGTGGAAGTTTATTTAGAGAAGATATTACGTAGTACTTTTAGTCAGAGAGAGAGAGAGAGAGAGAGAGCTCCTAGTTGAATCCTGGGATAGAAAGAGAACAATCTTGAGTTGGTAGAGATTATCTCTTAAACTAAAGAGTTACGTAGTTAATTAGAATGCGTGATTGATTTTAATTACGGTGCACAAAAGGAATCTCACCAGTAGTTGAATTTGAGTATTATACTCCAAACAAAGAAAGGGAAAGTATAACAATCACCACTAAATCTGCCAAAATATTCAAACCCAAAACGTACGGTCAAAGTGGTAATGAGTGGACAAACTGTTTAAGCTCTTAATGCTTTGTTTAAATATTGTTTTTGGGTAAGAATACTAGTTTAAATACTGTTTAGCGATGTGGGATAAATCTTCAGTTGGGGGTGATTTTAGGGGCTGTTTGGGAGCAGATCAATTTGGAAGGTGTTTAGAGGCCGATTTGGAGTAGTTTCTTTTGGGCTGGTTTTGGGGCACATCTGGAGCTGATTTAGGGGATGGTTTGGGAGCTTTAGGCTAATTTTGGCTGTTTTGGTTGTGGCTCAAGTTTGCTTGTCGTAAAATTAGCTCTCTAATACTGTTTTTGGCTGTTTTGGTTTTGGCTGTTTTTTGCTTTTAAAAAAGGAAAACTTAGAGAGGCGGAGGGGTAGGTTGCGAATTTGCAATAGCATTAGCAAGAGGATATAGTACTTGCATTCTCTGAGGCTAACTATGCTTTTTTTTTTTTTAAACGGCAATACATTTATTAAGGAAACTTGATTGATAAAAGTTGGATAAAGGGCCGAGACCCAAACACCTGAGAGGTGTAGTCCGAAAAACAAACCAGACCCAAACACCTAGGGGCAATGCCCCCATAAAACACCTTATAGGCCTCAAAATGTCCAGATTAATAATTTCATTTTTTACTACACTGATTAATTTCATTTTTTTCTTATTACAATGATTAATTTCATTTTTTTTTTCATATTACACTCATTAATTTCATTTTCTGCCCTTTGTCCCGACTAATAACTTGCACGTGCAAATTTACTACATACTCGCACCTGGGGAGACAACAATAAATCTCATCAGAATTATGCCAGGCATAGGTACTTTATGTACCAAAAAAAAAGAAAAAAAACAAAGGAGAAAAAATAGTTAAATTGAAATATTGAGGGTTCCTAAAATCCTCTGAGAATAATAAAATTTCGTTGAGCCCCCTCGATGTATCCTTTCGACTTTGATAATAAAATTTCGTTTGCCGAGCAAAAAAAAAAAAAAATCCTCTGAGAAAACCATTGTGTTAGATTGAGGGACATTCCTAAAATCTTCCAAAAGCACGTTCCGTAACATTATGATAAAGCATCGATCTAGTTTGAAAATAGTTGACAATGAGAGGAGAGGTTGTTCAAATTCATTCACAATTTTATTGGTCGTTTTTCTTTTCTTTTTTTGATCTGCCAATTTTATTGGTCTAGATCCATATATTTTCCGAGTCAAATGGCTTGATATAACATTGATGGTATCATTTTCTAATAGTTTAGTAAACTTAATATAGTATCAAAGCTTGCCGGTATAAAAAAAAAAAAAAAAATCGTACCAAAGCTTATGTTGAGATCGAGATGCCTTAAGTTCAAGTTCAATTCCCAGCGGTTTGCATTTTATTTTTCCTCTTTGCATTCTTTCGCGTTATGTAGCGATGTTTGGATCTCCGCGGGTAAGGCGGGATTACACGCAAAGGAGGGTGTAAGATATATAGCTTAATATATATTGTTGGGCTCATTATATATAGTATCTTAAGCGGTTGGGACAGTCGATCGGTAAATTAACACAGTCGGCGACCTCTCTTTTTTTGTAATTGCCCTAACTTGTGTGAGTGAGTATCCAACCTCCTCAATTTTCTTCCATAATCAATGCCTTGAATGTGCCACCAAACACAATCCAATTGTGTCTCAATCTTTCTGTTGCATGATATATATGCAGAGGAACCTACCTCCCCTAGCTAGATCTTTTCATTTGACTAAGGTATAAAAATTGATTCTCCCATCAATTTTATTCACCCATGAAATCAATACTTTGTACCTAATTCTTGGATTTCTTGGCCGACACCCTTTTGGTATCCAGAAGACTAGAAGGGATTGGCCCTTCATTTCTTTTAGACCCGGCCAAGAGGAAATTAAAACAATATATAACAAGAATATATAGGCTGATCCATTGATATTTCTTCAACCTAATTAACCTAACTTGTCAACGAAGGAACAGCGTTAATTTAGAGCATTAAGATTGGTGTTCCTTTGAAGTTGCAAGCTAGGTCTTTTTTTTTTTTTTTTTTTTGTTGTTGTCTGGTCAAGTTAGTTATGGGGAATCTTAAAATAAATTTATGATAAATTCTACGGATGCCTAGCTACATCTCTAAAATATTATTTGTTTTGGCCCATGCTCAATACCCAAAGTAATTTAATTTATATCTACAACTATTGACAAAGCAATTAAAGGAGAGAGGACCACATGATTTATTTGCATCCCAAATGCTATTCAATATTCTTTTTGGTGATTTTGAGAAGTACTACTTAATTCCACCAATACCCAAAGCAAGATTTGCTAATCCTACCAGCCAAATCATGCTACTACAATTCCCCTACTCTGACTGTCAAACCTTCTATTACCTATAATGTGATAGGTCCAATCCTATCATATGTTTGATATATTTTAATTGTAGCTATCACATAATTTACTATGTTGATAATAAACATATATAATATATGGTTGTTAAACATGTAGGCTACCATTTAGGTTTAAAATTTTGAAAAGAAGGATAACTTCATTATTTATAGTCCGATGCACATTCTTTATCGACTGGCAATGCTTTCTTCCACAAACAAGCTACACAAAGTGTAAATATTTCAGTTATCAACTTTAGTGTGTCGGGTCAGTCCATAGTTCCCCCAATAGCAGCAAACGCGGTGTGATTGTCTCCCAAAATTAGTCGGTCTAATGGGCTACTGAGTTATCCAAACTGAGGAAAGTCCACTTTCACCTTTTGTGGTTATCGCCATGTGCGGATACACTCCCCGTGGTTTAAAAGTGTGCACATAACCCCCTGTGGTTTTCAAATTGTGTGGATAGACCCCCTGCGGTCATATTTTCCATCCATTTTAACGGAGGTGTATCTCACACACCTCTAGAATGTAATCTGAGTCGTTCATAATGTATTAAATAAAGAATAGAGTATCTCTGTAAAAAATCATCTCGATCAGGCATCAATAACCCAGTGATCTAACTTATAGTAAATTCAAATTTGAAATTTTAATTTCATAACAAAATCGATTTGACCATAAGCTTTTCATTTTTTGATTGACTTGAATTTTGGCATAGACGCAGTACTCGTCAAAATTTATAATATCAACGGTTTGGATTCAATTTTTGGTATACGGAATGGTGTGGTTAGATTTAAGCAAGAAGAAGAATCAAGGGACGTGATGAGGGGTATAACGGTCTTTTAATTTTGTTTCTGTTAAAATGGATGGAAAATACGACGGCAGGGGGTCTATCCGCACAATTTGAAAACCACAGGGGGTTACGTGCACACTTTTAAACCACAGGGGGTGTATCCGCACATGGCGATAACCATAGGGGGTAAAAGTGAACTTTCCTCGACTAATTATTGAAAGGTCAGATAAATGATTTTCACACTTGATCTACTATCTTATAAATGCATCAAGAAATTTATCTTTTAGTATTTTATAATACACGTAACACATTTGTTGGGCCTGGAGTGCCCCCATGGATTTGGTTACACAATGTCACTCCCTGCGACCGCTCTAAAAACAGACTTGCGGGTGCGATGTCGAATGCCATAAAAGACTTAATTGAAACCCTTCCTACGACCAATTGGTTTTAGGAGAGATGGTGGAAAAGCGGTCCGACAACATTTCTCAAAGCTCAGGATTAGAATATATGTTTTAAAGTGTATTTAAAAAAA
This sequence comes from Rhododendron molle, assembly GCA_025413875.1. Taxonomy (NCBI): domain Eukaryota; kingdom Viridiplantae; phylum Streptophyta; class Magnoliopsida; order Ericales; family Ericaceae; genus Rhododendron; species Rhododendron molle. Next base: position 16,453,168 of record CM046400.1, read on the forward strand.
AAGTGAGATGCAATGATCACTTTTCAAAGTTAAAAAAGATCCATACCTAGCTTATGAAGGCAAGGTATCTCCTCCGATTATATTTTTCTTCTTTGCCGTTCAAAAAAAACAAACAAACTCAGACGATTAGAAGAGCATAATCAGGGCCGTTGTGAAATTTAAGTGATCAAAAACGACAAAAAAAGAAGAAGAAGAAGGGTATGAAATATGTGTGCACATGCAAAATATATTCTAGGAAGCCAAAAAAAAAAAAAAGAATACAAGTAAACGAAAATATCAGAAGATCTAAGTACTACGGATAATCCCATGCATTAAGTCTAAGGGTACAGCAGTTTGGTACAGAATTTTTGGGGGGCCCACTACGGATTCCACACAAATAATCTGAGCCGTTCATTAAATATAAAACAGCTTTTCAAAGGCCTGGCGAAAAATCATTTTAATCCGATTCTTATAGATACTCAATCCAATCATTTAACTTTTGATTTAGATTTCCGGATAATGAAACATTATATAATTGGATTGAGCATCTATAAGTATCGGATTGAACTGATTTTTTGCGAGACCCCTTAAAAAACTGTTTTACATTTAATGAACAGATCGGATCATCTGTGTGGAACCCGTAGTGAGCCCCACAAAAAATTTGTACCCAAAATCTGTACCTAACTGATGTACCCTTAGACTTACTGAATCGCATGTGGGTGTTCACATCACATGTGTACCCATGTGTTCACCTGCTGCACATGAGTAGTATTGACTGCAGGTATCCATGTAGGAGTGTTTCATGATCCTCCTCCTTAATTATTACACGAGTCTATAATGCCAAACTTCTTTCTTTCTTCTGCATTTTCTAATGTGAGTATTTTTAGATATAATTATGGGCATATGATTTGAAATTCTGGAATTCTACTTATTTTTTGAGTGAAAGTTGATAGATTGTGAGACATTGACATGTCTCATAAAACAAGAAATACGTATTTAAAAAATAAAAATCATAGCAGAGCGGAGCTCAGAGGTCCAAATCTTTTCCACTTCAAGTTCAAGATCTTAAATTATGATCTACAACTCAAATAGTCACTTCAAACAATCTTTATTCTCAGATTTTTAATTTAATCTCTCCTTACTTTGTGCCCTTCTCTGTACATCTGTATAATCTTTTAGCTGGGGTTTCAGATTTGTAATGAAATTCCCCTTTTTTAAAAAAAATATCTTTTTAAATTAAAGAAATAGTTAAAAAAAATTCATCTCTTTAATCTTTGTATTTTATTTTCAAAGGTTTAATAAAATCTTTTTTTTTTCTCTTAAAAAGAAGAAGAAGTTATTCTCCTGTTGGAGAATATATTACCAAGTATCAGGATACGAATTTACATCCCACGTTTATGACCAGATTAATCATTGTTTGTAGTTCTAATCATTTGCTGGGAAGAGATCGCTTCGTATTAATCGTTGTTAATCCCATGTGCTAACTGCCATTAACTGACTAATTATCCAACGACTCGATTCCCCCATAATCAGATGTGGAGCCGGATCCATTCGTTAGGGCCTGTACCCTTTCTTCAATTAATTACAAGCATGGTGTCCGTTCGATGTACGGGCTAAAACAAAAATCAAATGGGAAAATGACAACCAAGGACATGTTTTGAAAATTAATACATGCCAAGGACATTTTCGGGGTTTTTCCGGTATCGTATATCGAACAGACGCAACGCTAGTTGACGAAAAAATAATTTAATTTTTTTTCGGTTCTGTGTTCAACGCACGCTACTGATGTTCTCATTCTATCCACGGAAGACGTATATCTACTATATTATATATCGGGGACAACTAATTAAACACCTAAAAAAACACCTCATAGTTTTTGATCAAATTTTAATGATCTGAGCAGCTCAATGTGATCAGAACGTGATTTTCAAGGAACCCTCTAGAAATCAGCCAAAAACAAGTCTGGGAAAGGCTTGATCTGAGCAATTTTTAACTTAGATTTAATGAACGGTTCAATTAAAAATTGCTCAAAACAAGCACTTCCCGGTCATATATTTTGCTCATTTCTTTCAGGCACCCTTAAAATCACATTCTGCACATATTGAACGGTTTGGATCCTACAAATTTGATCGGAAACTATAAGATTGAGGTTTGGAGTGTTTTTTTAGGTGTTTAATTAGTTGTCTGCGGAACCATCCCGATTATATATTGATTAAAAAATCGTAGTGTAAATAAAATAGATTCAAATTAGTAATTTGCACAATTGTGAAAAATGTAAGATAAACAAAGCAAATAAACAAAAATCAAAGAGTATAAGAGTCCTGGCTAACTGAGCTAACCACAGTTGGTTAGTTTTTTTTTTTTTCCTTTCTCTTCGGTCAAACGAAAATTCAATAAAACTTATCAAAGAGAGTACCACATTAAGAGTTAAGAGTAACTCTTAATGTGGTTAGTTGCATTCGAACGGTATATCTGTCATCATTTGAACAACCTTAAGATTCATTATCCGCAAAAACAAATTTATTTTGATCTTGGAGAATTGAAATACAAAGATTAAAAGGATCTGTCGCTCTGGAGTGTCGCTGTTGCTGATGAAGATTGTTTTGCAGGGGTTAGTTTGGGTTAGCTGCAGATGGTGGCATTGGTTGGCCCTCAGGCCCTGTCTGCTTCGGTTTTTACTGTCGTAGGCCGGTTTCCGCCGCTGGTCTCTACATCTGAGAGAGGCCGGCTTGGCTTAACGGCGAGGTTTGGGCTCCGGTGATTTGTACGACGGTGGCTGCCAATGTAAGTAGGGTTTTGTGGGATGGTTTGGGTGGGCCGGTCCAGGCTTGGGTCGGGTCTTGGGTGCTTGGGCTGTATTTGATTAATTTGAGTTTGGGTTGAGCTTAATGTTGTTTCTGTTGTAGATCCTATAGACCTTTAGATGTTTTCGGCTTTGCCGAGGTGTATTATCTAATTATTTGTTGGATCCTATTCCTCTCTCCTTTTTTAATAAAATTCATTTTTGCCGATCAAAAAATAGTTATGCCACAATTTTTTTCTTTTTGAATAATTCTCAGAGTATCGGGATGAGCTTATGGGAATATTGACTAATTTTTATGGACTCAATCCTTGTGGGAATCATGATGGGACAATGGGACAAGGTCCCGTTCGGATTGGCCCCATAATAATTTGATAGTGCAGTAGAGGTTCCTAATTTCGAAGTCAAACCTGAAGAGAAAGCAATTTTCTCGCACGCGCGCTCTCTCTCCCTCTAGCTCGACGGACCAGGATAAGTTGGCATTTCGTTTTCCCAATTCAAAATAACGTCCAAATAATCAATATCGATCGGCCCTTTCATTGACCCAAGAATGCACTTCAGTCCAAGACTCCAATTACTGACCAATAAATAACAATGTTTGCTCAAAAATAATTGCCCACCCAATATTTGACAACTCGATCAATTGGAGATCGACCGACTTCTTCCATGATTAAAAAACTAATTAACCCATCATTAGTGTTAGTTAGTAATTAGTTAACCAAGTTCTTTGGGAATCATCATCATCAGCTATAAAAAGTACGGAGTATTCATTTCGATCTTCTCGATCGTGCTGCTGCGCGCATTCCATGTGCTAATAACTGCCAACAACGACCATAACTACCTCATCGAATTCCAATCAATATACCCAATTGAAAATTGGGTCGTAGATTATTAACCAATAATTCATGATTGACAATTAATATCCCATGTTTCATGGGATTAAACACAATTTTCTAGTGCCTCCCATGTGATTTCTTTCGGTCTATAATCCAATAATTGGTAACTTAACTTTTAAGTGAAGATGGATTTATATATAATCCATTTGTATGTACGTATTAAGAAAGGGAATGATATACAGTACTATTTTTGTACTGATTTCGAAATCCTAATTAAATAAATATCACATAGTATTTTTATGTATTGAAAGTACTTGGTAATATATGCATTGGAAGGAATCTGATTTTTATTGTTATTTTTTGAAAATTCAGAACCCTAATTTGCATTTCTTGTGTGACCTAGGGTGTGCTACTATAGTATGGCTTGCAGATAACCATTTTTTTTTTTTTGTAGATGTAAGAGAGAGACTCCAGTAAATACATAATTCTGTAGGTTCTTATATATGCATTATGTTTTCTAGTCCTGCACGACTTTGTGGTCTTAAGAAGAGGACTTGTATGTTTGTTTTTTACTCTAACGTAAGGTTTGGTGATTCGTCGCTTTCGCACCAATCGAATGGTGATCGAGATACTGGAATTGATCTAATTGGCCAATGCAATGTCACTTATTTTACAAGTGGATGCTTGCCTATGATGGCTCTTGGTCCCTATACTTTCTCAACTTGAGCCTATAATGCAAACTAACATGTAGAAAGATTTGGCCAAAATGAGGAGATCGACTCTTGGAAGCTTTTGTCTTCATTCTATTGTTGCAAAAGTACTTGTGCAAGTTGCAAGTTGTGAAGTTGGTTTGCCAAACCAGTCTGTCATTGTGTCTATTGGATGGAAAAATGGCCCCATTTCATGTATAGCCAAGCGATCGCAATTATTCACAAATGGCTATCTAATTCTATACAAAAGGAAGTTTCATACAAAATAAGGTGACCTTTGGTAGTCCTTCTGTTTCGTGCAAAACATCAATTATTTATGACTTATAGTTACAAAATTGGATTTATGCATTAATTACTTGTCTTGAATAATTGTTCTGCATGTTCTGTTTAGTGAGCAATGAAAAAACTAAAATGAAGTTGCATGATATGCCCATTGAAAATCTTTTTAAGGGAAAAAAGAGAGAGGGAAGATCGGTAAGAGATTTTAGCCCATGCAAGTTAAAAAATAACGCCGAGCATGTGCATGCATGCTTTCTAAAGATTGTTTGCATTCAAGATGAAAGTTTTTAAATGAGTTGATGGTCAACAATCTAATAGGATATTAAAGCGCATATATATATATATATATATATATATATAGATTATGTGTGGAATTTCACAATCCACTTGCCCACTGAAACATAGGTTCATATGTTTGGTTAGAACATTATGTCAGGAGAACCTCTGTCAACAATGTATGTATACAGTGTGAAAAATGCTACGTACAATACACACTCTATTTGGATGCGAATACATATGGCCAGTGACAGACCCATGAATTTGATATAGTGGGGGCACCAATTTTCTTTGTAACTGTAATATATAAGTTACAATTAAGTACATTCACACCAAAGCAAGTACTTTATCACTGCACCAAACATTGCTTTCTTGCACATATTCGACATAGATAATATATATATATATATATATGGGGACCCTTAAAAAAACCTCTAAGAAAACACCTTGAAAAAAAATAATTTAAAAGGGCATGGGGGCACGTGACCCCACGTGTCCCAAGGTGGGTCCGCCCCTGCATATGGCATACATAGAAATTCATAATATTTGTAAGGAGATTTATGATAAATATTATGAGTTTCTTAGATTCAAGACATATTTTTAGGTGGAGGCATGCATAGTTGCAACTCCGATCCAACTTGTTAACTAAATAGCCATTGAATTGCGCGCAGAGAAGGCATCCCATCCCCAAACCCACCCTTTCCAAATCTCCAAATACTGTTGGCTAAAGGCCGGCCCCCCAACCACTATATATGTTCCTCAAACACCATCGAGATATATACTATTTGGAATTACACTATATATGTGATCCTCGTTAGCTCAGCAATCGTTCCATATCTCTCAGTTGTTATATACTCCGGTATAGTCTGTATCATATCTTCAAGAATGATTACTACTACTACTTTTTTTTTTTTTTTTTTCTTTTTGTCGGGCGTAAGAAAATATCTTCCTGACACTATAGTACCTTCATGGTCACATGCACGTGCTATAATCTTTTGAGCTCCAATCTATATCCGTCTCTGTTGGATTTGTTCCTCAGCTGCAGAAAATGGTACCCGGCCCTACGTACCCTTCTGCACCATTAATTTGCTCATACTAACATTTTTCTTATATTCAAACTAACTCTTGAAACATGACTGGAAGATGGAAATAAAGATTATTGACGAAGTAATCGAGGACTTCAATCTATTTTTACAGACTACTAATACCGACCAACGGAGTTCTCAGGGAAGTTTTTTGTCAGGTACTATTACTTGGAAACCACCAGAAATTGGAATTTTGAATATTAATGTGGATGGAGCCTTTACGGCTCGAACACAGAAAGGTGGTGGGCATGGTGGTCTGGGATCATGGAGGAAAGATTTTGGGTGCTACAGCTGTTCCAATTCAAGATAGATCATCTGCAGAAGTAGTGGAAGCCGAGGGATTCCGCATTGCTTTGGATTGTTTGATGTGTTTGGCTGGGGGTTCTTATATTGTAGAGGGTGATGCTCAAACGGTGATTAATATGCTGCAAGGAAAAAGCAAGATTAAACCATGTCTGGAGGTCATAGTTAGGGACACTTTATCTTTTGTTAGTCGTTTTCAATCTTGTTCTTTTCATTTTATTCCGCGAGATGGTAATAAGGTGGCTAATGGTTTATTCAAACATGCCCTATCTTTAGAGGCCCCTTTAACTTGGCAACGGAACTTTTCGAGCTGGGTTCAGAGGGAAGCTTCCTTTGATATTTCTGTTTTTCAGTAATTAATAATACCAGTATATCAATTGGAAAAAAAAAAAGAAAAAAAACTTACTCTTGAAACTATGGGTTGTTTTTCATCGTTGTCTAGATTGAGATAAGCAAAAAAAATTCTTTAATGGTTGCTTGAACCAAAACAAATAAATAAAAAGAAATCAACTTGTTGCACATTTAATTAAGAGTAACTGATTAGTGAACTGAGAGCAATCAAGGTTTCTTAAGACAAAAAGCAAAATTAAAGGGCAAATTACATTAAACCCCCTCCAACTATACCTCAGTAATGAGTTGCCTCCTTCATCGTTTGACTCAGACACTTAACCCCTTTCATCTATTATATCATGCGAAATTGAAGATACCGTTAACAGCATGTGTGCAATTACCAATTTGCCCAATATGAAGGAAAAGGGTAAGAACATACCCTAAGATCACGACTGGAGTCTAGCGGGAGACCAAACCCACTTTCCTCCAATGTGACCTTGAAATTGGCACCCTTTCTCGTGTATTGTACCCCATATAAGTACCCTTTCGCGCTAAATGGTGCTCTTATGCCACAGTTACATAACACATTTGAATCCCCATCGCAAGATCCAATGTTACCTTCCTTTACCAGGAGAGAGAGGGGAGGGGAGGACAGTTGGGAGATATAGATGGGTAGAGAGAGAGAGTGTGTGAGTACCGTGGTAGAAGATGATACATATCTACGTACTTATAAGGGCAACACAAGTCATTAAAAGGTCATGGGCTGCTCACATGACCTTCTTCCGTTTGAACTCTGTAGGGTCGTGTTTTGCGCAGGGTAGTTGACGTGTGAATCTACGTGAGCTGGAGAGGTGTGATTGGTCAATTGTTAAGAGGAATGAGGGGAAAGGGGAAAGATCTGGTGAGGTGGAGGAAGAGGACACGGGAACAGAAAGGACAAAGGCAGCGTGCCACCGACAATTCTTCCCAGATAGATCGCGCGACACCAGTCCGAGAAGAATGTTCTTCTTTCTCAGTCCAGTGCCCTTTAATCTTTTTTCTGAGAACAGTCAGCTTCTGTCTATCCGTACGTATGTCCTTGGGTGTGTAGAAGGCAATGTCGGTGCTTATTTATAGGCCTCTGGGCCTAGGGAGGGTCCCCCGGATGGCCCAGCCTAGTCTCGACACGTGCCCTTCCTGCTCCCGAGGTCGCGAGGTGATGTCAGCGCGCGCGCGCGCAGTGCGCGGGTAGCGCGCGCCACCCCGCGACGGACCCTCCTCTTCCTTAGCCGCCAAATCACTAGATCTCCCTCAATTCCCGTTGGAGTTAGCTCGCGACCTGCATAGATCGTACCTCTTCTGAGCCCATTGGTCCTGCCTTTGACCAGGGCGCGCTCTGCCATCCAGGCAATCTGTGGGTATCTCAGTCCTTTTCGCGCTCTAGGACCTCTGTATGGTCCGCGCGGACCGGCTCCTCATCGCGATGTCTCTCGCTGCTTGTTCGCCTTGATGAGTTCGCATTTGTGACATGTCAGCCCTTCATTTAGAGGGAACGTGCGCGCTACCTTCGCGCGCGCGGGGCCTGTCGTAGCAATAATCGTCTACATTGTACTCCTTTATTATTTCCACGCGTCGCATCATGAGAGGCTGACCAGAGTCTTATAATCGGTCAACGGTTGATTTATTTTGACCGTCCGGACAAACTCATAACGGCTCACTAACGGGATGTGGTTAAGTGTCACACAATAACAAATGAAGGGTGTTAAGTGTCCGAGTTAAACGATGGAGGTGGCAACTCGTTACCGAAGTATAGTTGGAGGGGGTTTAATGTAATTTGCCCAAACCAAAGGGCAAATTATAGGCTCTAGGGGTTCTTACTTACATTATCACTAAGCTAGACTCAACGATTTTTTCATTTTATATTAATGTTATTGGACCCAAATGATTAATGAATTAAACTAAAAAGGTCAGCTTTGTTGCAAGACGGATGGAATGGCCATCATAAAAAAGACAGACGCCTTTTACACCATTCCACAGATGATTAATTAATTAACTTGGTTCCATTTTGCTGTCACATCTCACCCATGACATTAGCAGGGAGACAAAGCTCAAGGTTATGTATCAGAAATGTTTAGGCATTAAGAGTAGGAGATTAATTGGGGCAAATTGGAAGTTGATGATTGGATGCTAGAACAATACTACTCTCAAAACAACTGTTGGGAGAGAGAGAGAGATACAATTTCTTTTGGAGGCTATAAATGGGGACATATACAGAGTCGGTCTTAAACTAAAATAAGTGCTGCGGTTACTTTAGGCCTTCAAAAAATTTTGAATTTTAAGGGCTCCTCTTACTTTTTTTTTTTTTTTTTATCTCTTATTACAGTCCAACAAAAGAGGCTTTATTTTTAATTTTCTCTTTTAGCCCCTGAAAAGTCAGGATCGGCTCTGGACATATATAACATGGGGTAGAAGTGTAGATATTTATTATAATATCTTCTAGCTAGATTATCTATTTGATTTGATGGAGGTAACGGCATAGATGTTCACCATAATCGCTACTGTATTTTTTATCGGCAAACAATACGTACTATTTAGCTCAAAAAAGCACAAAGTACAACGAGTTAAAAAAGAGCAAATACATGCAAGCCTAACTGAAAGAAAGAAGTTAATTCTTACCCACCACCAGTAAGACTTGCACAAAAGGAGGGAAAAAAGAAAAGACGTTTTCAGCCGATGTCGATGCAAGAAGTACTTGTGATTCTGAACGACGACGCCGTTAAACTTTATCAGTACCCTCGATGGAGTGTCATTTTAATTCCATCAGTCTTTTTTCCAATTGACATTGATAATTTCTCAATTGGTTAGGTTTTCGACTGTCACCAGAAACAAAAATGCACTTGCATGCCAGTGCACCACACAATTAGCACTATTAACCAACCTCCAAAGAAAGGCCGGCATAAATCAATGGCCTCATAAATCATTTGATTGCTGCAGCCCTACAATCACACAAGGGAATATGCATGTGAGTTGTACGAAGAACGCATGCGTTAATTGGGGCACCTATATATATATATATATATATATATATATATATATAACGTTTGGCGATAGTTATACATATACAGCAAGAATTCAGTTACTATTGCCAGATAATATTATTCAAATATATATGTTTTGAGCAAAGTAATTGGTTTTCAACATTAATCTCTTTTTTGTTTACTAGTATCTTGCCCGTTCAATGCACCTGGTCGGAAAATAGTATTAGTGAAAACATCCTCCCTGTTGTCCTATGTATCAGAGAGGGTTCACGAGAGGACTTCTTTTTATTTTAGGTAACTACATTATTTTTTTTTGGGTATAGATTTATGTGATTGTAAATAATATCCTTTCAATGCATGAAAAATTAAGCAAGTCAAAGGGCGATGATGTAATCTCGACAAGTTAAAAGAGAGTTCATGCACATTTATATAGCGGGGCCCATTACGGATCCCACACGGATAATCCGAGTCATTCAATAATTTTAAAGTAATATTTTGCGTGGTCCCTCAAAATTTTTTTAGGTCAATCTGATATATTTATAAGTGCATGATCAAGTCGAAAATCGGGTATAAGTCTTTGCGACTTCTTACTTTTATGCTTTAGATAGATTCAAGAGTTAAAAGGGCAAACTCTTAAAGCCTTCTCCACAAAAAATTCTTAAAAGTTTGTGATTTATTTAAATGTAGGGCACCTCCACTCACAAAACCAAATTCTTAAAAGGTTGGGATTTATTTAAATGTAGGGCAAATTGTTGAATACTACTAGTGTTTAATTTAGGCTCCGTTTTGCAACTCAAAATAAGAACTTTTTTTTAAGAATGCAATTTCAAGTTCAAAAATCATGTATTTACGTAAATAATTTTTCTATCACTATAGATCTTGTTTGATAGATCTCATTGAGATCTTTAATACGGTGCAAAAAAAATTAAAAAATTATTTTTTATTTACAAAATTTTGGAGTTTAAAAATGTGAAATAAACTGCTTATTTTTTAAGAAGATTTCTGGAACGGAGCCTTACGCCCTGTTTGGATGGGGGAGATGAAGGGGGATTTGTAAATCCCCCTGATTTGTAGTCCGGGAGTACACCAAATGGTCCAAATCCGGTGTTTGGCTGAGATTTTTGGAAGGCGGAGATGATTACTGTAGTGGTTTGAAGTCCAGGAGAAGGTGGATTTGGGAACGGGACCTGACCCCCCGTCGTTGGCAAATTCGGGAGGATTTGGGACGGTTTTACCCCTCCAAATCCGGCTTTCATTTATACTTTGTCATCCCATTTTCTAGTTTCATCGTGTTCATTTACCCAGACCAACGAAGAGAGAGAAGAGAGAGAGAGAAGAGAGGAGGTCGCCGAAGATCTCTGGTGACTCCACCGCCTTGCCGACGGTTCAACTCTCCCTCGTCTTCCTCTTTACACCAGCTGAGGTATGGCTGTTCACTCCATTTGCGATCGTTTTTCTGGTTTTTGTGGACTGTTTGTGTTCCGTTGGGTTGAGTTTTTGATTGATTTGAGGGTTCTTGATGTTCGGTATGATTTTTCACCCACGGTATGGTACTCCATAGCTGATCTGAGTTGCCCTACAAATCTAGAAACTCCATATATGTTGATTTTGCCCTAATTTTGTTGGACGGTTTATAGATCTGAGTTGCCCTACTTATGGCCCTTTTTGTTGGAATGGTGGAGGATATGTTTATCTCCTTTTTGTAAAGAAGTATGTAACAGTAACTGAATGTGCCTAAAACTTACTTGCAACTTTTGATCATGTATATTTTGTACGTGGTAGGGCAACAATGATGATCATGTATATTTTGTACTTATTAGGGCAATGATGATGATCATGTATATATTGTACTTGTTAGGGCAACGATGATGATCATACCTATTTGGTAGGACATATGTAAGGGCAACCATGATGATCATAACTATTTGCTAGGGCAATGATGATGCACTTTTAATTGATTTCATTGTGTATGAGTTGGTACATGTATTGGTAACTATGAAGGCCATTTTTATGGCAACTTAGTTGCTTACTAGTGCTTCTTTGATTAAATTGAGTACATCTGAGCCCAACATTAAGTCTGCAAAGTGCAGTCCCATTTCTGAGTTTTGCTGGTTACTGGATAGTGCTGAATGCTGGGGTCATTTACAGGTTGTTATCTGGACAGTGCAGTTGTATATGTGTGAGTGTGTGTGTCTGTGTGGGTGGGTGTAAGGTTGTACCTGTATATATTGGCAGATATTGGCAACAATGATGGCCTTTTTTGTGCTATATATTCTGCCCAGATTCATCTCTGTTTTCTGGTTTTTGATTGGGCAATGATGAAATCATAAATGCAATGTATTAGTTGGTATTGCTTTTGTTAATTTTGACGGCCTTTATGGCAGCTTAATTGCAAATGGTAGTGTTACTTTGACTATGATAGAATTGTCTGAGCCCAACACTTAATAACTTGTGCACCTTCCTGACTGTTTTGTGAAAGTTCAGAAGACCCTTCTGTCTCCTGTTTGTAGTCTCCTGGACAGTGCAGTTTTGTGTGTCTGTGTGTGCAGGAATATGGGGTGTTTTGAGCATGTTTTATTGTGCAGGTTAATGGGTTACTTGATGGTTTTTGGGTTGTTTATGGCCTGGTTTTCGGACTGTTTTTGTGCAGGTATATGGGCTGCTTTGTTGCTGGTTTTTATCAGCATTATGGGCTAGTTTTTTCTGCTTGTTGGCCTGCTATATGGGCTGTTTGCTGCAGATTGATGGCTGTTTTTTGCCTGAGGTTTTGTAGCCTATTTTTGTCCAAAATATGGGTTCTTTTGTTGCTGTTATGTGGCCTATTCTTTACAGTTTTGTTGGGAGTTGTTTTGTGGCTGTTTTGGGGGTGCATGCTGGACAGTTGTGTTGCTGCTATTGGCCATTTTTATTGCTCTTTTAATGGTAAATCTGGTCCTATTTTGGGCAATGATGATGCAATTGTAATAGTATTTATAAGTTGGTATTGCCCTTGGCAACTATGAGGGCCTTAATGGCAACTTAGTTGCATGGTAGTGCTGCTTTGATTAGATGCTAATTATATCTGAGCTCAAGTTTTGATATTGTGTTTGTTGTATTTTGGTTGTAAAATGGACAGGTTAGGTGCAGTTTTTTTGGACACCATTGGTTTCTGTCTTATGCAGTTTTTCTGCATATCTGCACAGTTTTATAGACTGTTTTGGTGCTTCATTCTTGCAGTTTTAGGGCAGTTTTTTTCCTGTTTCTTGGCTGCATATGTGGACAGGTTTATGGACAGTTTTGGTGCTGCATTCTGGCAGTTTGTTGGACAGGTTTATGGACAGTTTTGGTGCTGCATTCTGGCAGTTTGTTGGACAGGTTTATGGCCAATTTTTTTGCTGCATATGTGGACAGTTTTCTGGACTCTTTTGGTGCTTCATTCTGGCAGTTTTTGGCCTGTTTTTGGCCTGTTTTTTTCCCTCTTTCTTGGCTGCATACTGTTCTGTTTCTTGGCAAGGTGTGCATGCCCTTTCTTGCCCTGTTTTGTTGGTACTTTTTGGCCAGTTTTCCCTAAGGTGTTTGGGGAGGTTTGGTGTTGGTTTTTGGAATTTTTTTTGGGCAAGGATGCTTTGTTCATTGCTATGTATTAGTTGGTATTGCCTTTGCCTGAGGGCCTGAATGGCAACTTAGTTGCAAATGGTAGTGCTACTTTGATTATGGTACAATTGTCTGAGCCCAAGTCTTGCTTTAGGTCTTTGACAGCTTGTTTTGTGCCAGTTTCTGTATTTTGTGGCTTGTGTTGTGGCTGTTTCTGGCTCTTGCATATGGTAGTGCTACTATCATGGCAGCAGTTGGCTGCTACTGTTGCTGTTTCGTCCACTTCCTGTTCTGGTTTTCTGTACTGCCTCTTGCTGTTCTGCTACTGTCATGGCTCTTGGTGGTAGTGGTTTTATGGTTTTAAGATCATCCAATTCTGCAGGTTTGCCTGTGGTGTGGCAGCTACTGTCATGTTATATTTTTTGGTTGAAATTGACTATGTTTCATAGGCTATGATGATATGACGGACAAATTTGAAGGCGAGGCACTTGTCTTGGCGAGACAACTTATGAGGGTCAATGGTTTAATCACCATTTGGCAACATAAGTTGTAGCCAAGTGGTGCACTATGTTCCGGTCAAAGAATTTCTGAGCCAAGTACATATAACCAAAATATTATTATTCATTATGTTATAAATGTGTCAATTCCTCTTTCTCGTAGATTTTACAATGACAATTGAAGATAAACAATACTATTGGGTGGTTTTCGTTGGGCGTAATCCGGGAATCTATACCAATTGGGAGACTGCGGAACTGCAGGTTAATGGATACTCGGGGAACTTGAAGAAAAGATACACCACGTTCAATGAAGCAGAAGGAGCATTGTTACAGTTCCATGAGGAACGATACCGGCTCAATAAAATGCAATCGGTCCGAACCGAACATCAATCAACTGATGATGCTTCCACATCCACAAGTTCTTTGCAAGTTCAACGTCAACAAAATCTATCAACATGCTTTGTTCTAGGGATTTTTTTAGGTTTCGTAGCTTGTATTTTCATTGCACTTGTATTTGATTCGGAATGATATTGTAAGTTTAATTTCTCCAATTTCGAAATGAAGACTGCATTATGTAGAAAACATTAGTAATCTCAAATAAATATAATTACTTGAGATACAAACCGGAGTGATTCAAATTTATTCCTCAAACATTTATTATCAAAAGTACGAACTTATTCTTCGACCACCCTTTTAGCACTTCAAACTTCTAGTTTTCTTGTCGAACAAAGCAATGACCTCAACGATTATAATTGGGAAATTCCCTGTCCCGAAATTGTCTCAGTTGAGGCCGAGTCTACAATAAATTAAGGCAAACAGTTAATAAATGAATTAAACAACATATAATATGAAATTCTAAACAAATTCAAAATTACTTACTCGAACAAATTCATTCCAAACATCATTTTGCACCACCAGTTTATTTTCATTTGGATTCCACCCAAACCCCGGAATTTGAAGTATAGCGTCTAGATAAAAATAATCACGCTTCCATTTTTTTATCTTTCCTTCGATATGATTTTCTTTAATACCTGCTTCGGGGAAAGAAACTCGCATTTGATTCTCAAGAACTCCTAAGTAGCCGGGATGAAACCCGTTCTTGGCTTGCCAAACCCCCTGATCTACAAGACTCGTAAGATTTGTAAGTAATATTTCCTCCTCCACCTCGCTCCAAGCCCGGCGTGCCATTTGAAGGAGAGAAAAATCAAAATTACAAATTAATTTTTTAGGAGATAGATATGTGTGTGAAGTGATATGAGATAGGTAGTGGTATTTATAGACCACCTTACCAAACAATTTAGGTACAAACATTTTTACCTAACATATTTTTACCTAACATAATTTTGTGCACCTACTTTTCTTTTTCAACTACCACAAAATGTACTTGTTAAATTAGTAAATTTAAAATATATAATTCGGATTTCTTCAAAAAAATTTCAAATACGGTTAAATTTTCTTAAATATAATTACATTTCAATTTATGCAATAATTAGTAATAAATATGTATGTATTTACTGTAATTACAAAATGTACTTTTTTTTAACTAAATTCAAATTAAATAATTCAAAAATTAAAAATTAAATAAATAAATAAGGCTAAAATAATTTAAAGATAATTTGATTCAAATTTATGTAATAATTAATTGTATATATGTATTTAATATAATTATAATGAAATAAACGTAATTTGTCCATTAAAATAATAAAGTGGGGGCAAATAAGTCATTTTACACCTTATTCCATCATATCCATCTTTCAAATCCTCCTTCTCAAAAATTCATCCAAACACCTCATTACAAATCCACCCTTCTTAAAAGGTGGGGCCACCCTTCTAACATATCCCCCCTCATTACATATCCATCTTCAAATCCCCACTCATTACAAATCCACCTAAAACAAATCCGCCATCCAAACGGGTCGTTAGTGAGTTTGAGGTAGGTGATTTGACCAAGATTTCAAAGTTGACAAATAGTAGAAAATAGAGACGTAAGCTAGCTAGCTGGCTGGGGTTTTTTTTTATTTTTTATTTTGACTCCTTTCTCTAATTACAGGGGAATACGCGGAGTTAGGACACCAATTATGTTAGTTATGCACTTAACAAATACTAAGTCACCAATCAGAGTGCGCGCGGATTGATGTGCGCCTATCCCTTAACACAAATCTCTAATCATGATCATTGGCCCCTTAATTATTAATACCCCTTCAAGTCCAATTTAACCCCTTCCACACTCCAATTAGTCAATTACGTACTTAGCTCCCGTCGCTATCCCTCAATATTTAACTTCTGCTCTAATGGTCATCCCATATGTCACCAAACTACATAATATTACTCCCTCCGTCCCATAATATTTGTCCGGTCCGCAAAACAGAGATGTAAAAATAATACTATTTTTGTAAGAAAAGTTGGAAAAAAATTCAACAATTTACTAGATCTCGACGAGTTCTTTCACCTTATTAAAAAAATTTGAATTTTTTCTTGAAAGAAATGCAATATTTGGTAGTCCTCGTTTCGCAGACCGGACAAATATTATGGGACGGAGGGAGTACTACTTTTTTCCCCATAGTGACTGGACCCGCTTATGCGCACTTCACCTACTTTCCATCTCGGTTTGGTCAAAGATAGACATTCACCCCAAGATTAGCTACGGAATTTACAAAAAAAAATTTTCTTTCTATCTGACCCAAGAGGTTACCATGTTTGATAGTGACTGAACCCGCTTATGCGCACCTCACCTACTTCAATCCGGTCAAAGACATTCACCCCAAAATTAGCTACGAAATTTACAAGAAATTTTTTTCCTTCCGATCTGACCCAAGAGGGTACCATGTTTCGATGTCGCACTTCACAAAGGATATCTCTCAGTCTGTCAATTCCCCAAGTGCCCTTCCAACAAATCCACCACGTGGTCCTCTCCTTTTTGTCTGAGGTGGACTTTCTTACCCTTTCTCTCTCTATTTATACTCCAATGACCCATCCCCATCTCCCAAACCTCATCCCTCCCCTCCCTCTACGAAACTTCTCAACAAGCACATTGCACTCTCTCTCTCTCTCTCTCTAACTTTTTAGTACACTCCAACCATGGCTTCTTCTTCTTCTCCTTCTACCACACTATCAAGAAATTCTAGTATATATGCCAAGAGAGGTTCCAAAATCCGTTGTGCTGTACACTCCCCTTCAATTCTCCAGTTTCCAAAACACCCCTACCAACTACCAACAATCACTACACAGGACTCTCACTCAACAACATCAACAACTGATCACAACATTCACACTCCCAAAACAGCCCAACAGCCACCACACTGGAACTTCCTCCAAAGAGCCGCCGCCACTGCCCTTGACGCAGCCGAAAGCGTGTTGCTCTCCCGTGAGCGCCACCTCCCGCTACCGAAAACCGCCGACCCCCGCGTCCAAATAGCCGGTAACTTCGCCCCCGTACCCGAACAACCCGCAAAGCACTCCCTCCCCGTCACCGGATCTATACCCGACTGCATTCGGGGCGTCTACCTCCGCAACGGAGCCAACCCGATGTTCGACCCCACCGCGGGCCACCACCTCTTCGATGGCGATGGAATGATTCACGCCGTCACTATAAATGATAACAATTCCGTTAGCTATTCGTGCCGGTTCACGGAGACTCACCGGCTGGTTCAGGAGAGAGAAATCGGCCGGCCGGTTTTTCCTAAACCGATAGGAGAGCTCCACGGGCATTCGGGTATTGCCCGACTACTACTCTTCTACGCCCGTGGTTTATTCGGGCTCGTGGACCATAGCCACGGCATAGGAGTAGCCAACGCCGGTTTAGTCTACTTCAACCGGAGGCTACTCGCTATGTCGGAAGACGACCTGCCTTACCAAGTTCAAATCACTCCCTCCGGTGAGTTGAAAACAATCGGACGGTACGATTTCGACAACCAGCTCAAATCCACCATGATAGCCCACCCGAAACTCGACCCGGTCTCGAAAGAGCTCATGGCCCTCAGCTACGACGTCGTTCAGAAGCCGTACCTCAAGTACTTTAAGTTTTCCCCCGAGGGGGAAAAATCAACGGACGTGGAAATACCGTTGGATGGTCCAACCATGATGCATGACTTCGCGATTACTCAAAACTACGTCGTTGTACCCGACCAGCAAGTGGTGTTCAAGTTACACAAAATGCTCCACGGTGGGTCCCCCGTGAGTTACGAGGAGAAAAAGATATCCCGATTTGGGCTTCTCAAGAGAGATGCCCGGACCGGATCGGATATTGTTTGGGTGGAGTGTCCGGATACATTCTGCTTCCACTTGTGGAACGCTTGGGAGGAACCCGAGTCGGACGAGGTGGTGGTCATCGGGTCGTGCATGACCCCGCCCGACTCTATATTCAACGAGTGCGACGAGAATTTGAAGTCGGTGTTGACCGAGATCCGGCTCAACTTGAAAACCCGCGAGTCGACCCGGCGGCAGATACTATCCCCGAGCCAGGATTTGAATTTGGAAGCGGGCATGGTGAACCGGAACAAGCTCGGGCGGAAGACCCGGTTCGCTTACTTGGCAATCGCGGAGCCTTGGCCCAAGGTGTCCGGGTTTGCCAAGGTGGAACTCGAGACCGGAAGAGTGGAGAAATTCTTCTACGGCGATCGGAGTTACGGTGGGGAGCCGTTTTTTGTGCCGAGGGACCCGGGTTCGGAGAGCGAAGATGACGGGTACATTATCGGGTTTGTTCACAAAGAGAGGACGGGGAAATCGGAGCTCCAGATAGTGAACGCAATGAATTTGCGATTAGAAGCTTCGGTTAAGCTTCCTTCTAGAGTGCCGTACGGGTTTCATGGGACGTTCATAAGCTCAGAAGACTTGGCCAAGCAAGTAGTATAGCACATACTATACAGTCTATAGCGATATACATTAAGAATAATGCAGCTGGGTGATTATGTTTACTATGATACTACATTAATTTGCGCGCCGCATAATTTGACATGGCGCCTACAGCGGTCGGGGCGATATCAAATAATACTCAGAATGTGGATATATAGTAACCTATGATTACCGTAGTATGGCTAGAAATGGTAAATTAATACCCACATGTTGGTTGGTTTTACATGTGTTTTAGGTATATACTGCTATTGGGAGAGATTAGCAGGAGGGATCGATTGAAGATTTAGAGGGACTCTCTTCGACTTTTTAGACCTGAATAATCCTTTTTTTTTTATTGGGTTTTTTTTTTTTTTTTTTCATGAAGCCAATTAAGCTCGTAGGATTTTGGATGTATATTATATTTACTAATGAAGCTCAGCTGGTTTCTGTTCCTTTATATGTAGAGTTACTATGTTATGGAGCTCTTCTTCTTTATCATGCACTTGAAACTTGAAAGTGAAGCGCTCTCTCTCTCTCTCTCTATGCCACTTGTTGTAAATAAAATGTATGGCACAAAAAGCCATGTGCATTTTATTTAGATCTATAAAGTATTGGGGAGTTTCCATGTTATGAAAATTACGTCGTTTGTTGAATATTTCCCTGTATAGAATTTCAACCCCCACATTAATAAACTTTGCTATAAATTCGGTTGCATGCGGTATGCCTATGTGTTTGGAAATGGTTTATTAGCGGTGTGTTTCTGTAATTGAATCCTTTACTAACCCCTATCTCTCTGCTATAAATATTTTGGGGGCCTAAATTATCTCTCTCTCATGTTTTCAAAAATTTAAAAACCATATTGTACAATGGTAGAAAGTAAAAGTTTTTACTAGGAATATATAGGTCAACTAACAATGATTAATTTTAAATTATATAAGCGTTTGCTAAGGAATATACTGGTCAAGGTACCCTTTTTATATTAAAAGCCCTATAAGTCTTATAAAGCTTCTACTGAGGAATATATTGCTCAAGTTATAAACTATATAAGCTTTAGTAAGGATTATATATATAGTTCAACTACTCTTCTCAAAACTATTTATTTTAATTTATTATTTAGACCTTTATACTCACTGTGTAGTTTTAACCCCTTTTCCCCGTCGAACGGAAGGGAAGGTTGTGAGCGGTTTTATACTTTATTTCCTTTTACGTTTTCTTGAGAAAATTGATGTAATGATATTTCTGATCGATGTACAATTTGAAAGCCAATATTTCTATCTTGAATGTGGTATTCCGGGGAGTCGTTATCATCCTTTGTCATGTTTTGAGAAATACTAGTATTTGAGAATCTTTTTCTACTTTTAGGAAGAATTATGCAAAATAAGTTGAATTTCTTCCTATCAATATAATCTTGTATTTAAATCTAGGTTTCATTTCCACTAATGTCACCTCAGAGTCAGAACCACAAATTACCCAACTTCGTCAATAGAATAGGAACTAATACAATTGAGCAAATTACTCCGTGTGTTGATTTTCCACAGTGATGCCGAATTTTTGAAATCTACAAAATGATTAAAGCAAAAGCAATGGATCTAAGGCTTCGTTTGGATAAAGGAGGATTCAAATGAAGACTGAAGTTAAAATAAAATCCAAATTTTAAGTTGGTGATTAATTAGCATATGAATTTCAATATCAAGTTTGTAAACTTTGATGGGTACAACGACCCTTCCTATGTGCTCTATCAACTCTATCGGAGCCAGTTTATACGGGACTTTAATTGAACCATTCACTAATTGACAGTAGGATTAGTCCTCTGCCATTCGTCAAGCTGGTGTGATTAGTCCCGCCCTATGATTTTTTTTTAAGGTTTCTAGAAACTAATTTTAGTCTATAGCTTGATCAAAATTCTCTCACTAAAAAGTAGAATTACTGAGATTATTGTGACACAAGTGGCCGGGTTGGGTGCCCCTTCATTGGCTGTTTGGTTTTTTGCCAAAAACATTTTAATTAGGATGAAAATTTTGGCAAGAGAAAAATTAAGTTCATTTACGTACCCTTTTTGACTAGCAGGGCAACAGACAAAGGATTTGAGAAAACCGACAGAAATTGCAAAGAAAGTAACATTGTACGCATTACCTAACCCTTCCACTAAGGGATTTGGTCCCATGTTTCAAGGATACATCCTGGAAACTCATACCCTATTTACTTCTAATTTTCGGCAACTTCACAAGCACGTTGAGATCAAGGTGAGACGTCTCATGCACGTTTGAAACTCCGGTTGTAATTGAGCCTAGCGACCATTAGTAACGGTAGGCCATGGATTGATCCAATTCTCAATTTTATCGGAGATCAAACTATCTTTTTTTCAAGTCTCACCCTACGTACGGCCCCTACTAATTTGAATGGCATGGCCGTGGAAGCATACGCTAGGGGGTCCGAAAGTTTCGTATACGGGACCATATATAATGTGAGTGTGATATGACAAGAGGGTCATTCTGTTTCAAAAGATAAGGACATTCCTACTACCCCTGTTTAATACTAGGCCTATTTATCCAAGGCCATATAGTTTTTTGTATTATTCTCATTTTGCCGGCGAATCAATGCTGTCCATAACTTTCTACAAGGTGGGGAGAGAGAGAGAGAGAGAGAGAGAGAGAGAGAGAGAGATATTAGGGGAGAAAAAGTGCCACACTTGACTTTATCGTAGGTTTTCATAAAAGTCAGTTCAGTTATTGGAAAAGAGCACATTGATACGGACAAAGGCATCTTTTTCATTTCTTGATAGGAGTAATCAACTAGTGACATTCCAACCGATCATTATGGCCTTCCACCGTAAGATCCATGCAAAGAATTAAACCCACCCGAATGAAGAAAAATATGCACAAATGCAACTGTTCGAAGAAAAATAAGCACAAGTCATGTAACCGCACTCCACCTGGGGGAGGGGGGAGACCAAGTGAATTTTTTCTTATATTTTTTGAAAAGTTGTAGGCGCAGTCAAAACTATTAACATGACAGTAGGAAGGACTTGTTGACCCTCCAATTGTCAGCGGGACACATGGCAGCAGGGCCCGCGCGGAGGGAGAGCCTTGGTCAAGACCTCATTCCGAGAAGAGGGTTGACCATCCAATGGGAAAAGGATGCGTGTACCGCGCGAAGAATGACGTCCGTGGAGACGGTCTGCGAAAGGGGTAACCATCGTGGGACCTTCGTGCCCCGCGGGAAGATTAAAGATGTACCAAAATGGGCCAAAATGTACCCCGGGATTCCACCTGGACCTAGAGGCAAGGTCCGGAGGCGGTCCCACGTATAACATGCGATCACCGCAGGTCGCGACCTCGCTCTAGCGAGAATTGGGGAAGTTCTTGTGGCTTAGTGGCTTGGGATGGAGGTAACGTCGCGGAAATTCGAGTTCTCCCGCAGAAGAGACCTCCGCGGGACAGCGAGTTTATCCGCGACCTGAGGTACGGGAGGGACACGTGTTGGGGTCCTATAGGAGCGTCGTTCTGGGCCTGACCTAGGCCCAGGTGTCCTATAAATACCCCTGACATTCCCAATGATTAAAAAAAGAGACTTTTCTAGGGAAATACAGGTGGGAGCACTGATTCTGAGGAAGGAGAATATTCTTCCCCGGAGAGAAGGTGATCTCACCCGTTCGAACCCAGGGAAAGACAACATCACCCCGTGGAGAATACAAGGGACACGCTGCCTTTGTCTCTCTCGTACCTCTTGCTCCATCTCTCACCCCCAAGATTTCTCCCATTTTCCTCTTCCCTTTTACTAATCATCAACAAATCGCACCTCTCCAGCTCACATTCACACATGTAAGCATAGTCAATGGAACCCAACAGCACCCACATTCAGGCGACTCTACTGAGGAGGTGTCTTTGGTTTATGGTTAGCACTCGTTCCAGGGAATACATCGAACCACCGCGTCGTATGACAATAACGGCGCAAGACGGCAACATATCAGTCCTCGAGGAAGTCGGAGAAACCAACAGCGCGGGTGCAACTGCGCAAATGCTGCGGGCCCTCCAGGATGGGCAACGACAGTTCCTCGGGACACATAAACAACTACTCGCGGCCTTTACCGGCTTTACTAAGCTCATCTCGGTGGCGCTACCAAAGGCCGCGGTTGGCCAAAATGACGAGCCACAATAACACCATGCTGCGGGCAGCCCTAGTCAAACAGCACAGCACCAGGTTCCTCTGTCTGCACCTCACCATTTGCGTCCTGTACTCGTAGGGGGCATTGCTGGAAGCCCCATCGGAGAACGCCAGAAAGAAATTCCCGCGGACGGTATCAACACGCCATCCGCAGGACCTTTCATCACAATGGCAGAAGTACAAGCGCTGCTGGCTCAACAGAAGACAAGTGAAGCAAGCAGGAAGGAGGCAGGTGTTGCCGAGACTAGCACCCCGTCCGCGGGGCAGTTCATCACCCTGGCAGATGTGGAAGCCCTCCTTACAAAGGAGAAAGCGAAAACAGTCCTACCCTCCCTCCCGAGTCCGGACATTCGCCCGCCGTACCCGGTGACGATCTTGTCATTACCTTACCTTGAGGGGTATAGCCCGCCGAAGTTCGTGAAATTTGACGGGAAGAAGGGAAGCGCGCAAGAGCACGTGGTTCGATTCATTGTATCACTTGGGCCTCATGCAGCGGACTCTAACCTTCGTCTCCGTGAGTTCTCGAAATCTCTCACCTCCTGCGCGTATACATGGTACGTCAACCTGGAGCCTTACTCAATTGCCACTTAGGAAGAAATGGTCAACAGTTTCTACGCTAAGTTCTTCCAAGTCCGCGATAAGGTGATAGTGATCAATTTGACTAAAGAAGTTCAAACGAGCGGAGAAGACGTAGTCGACTACATCAAACGATTCCAGGATCGCGTGGTCGACTGCACGGAGTCAGTAAAAGAAGTTCAGCTTGTTGAAATATGTATTGGAGGGATGATGGATGAATTCAAGATGTTGCTCATCAACTTGAAGTTAGGGACCTTCTCCGCGCTGTTATAATCAGCATACAACATCCACCATGTAGTCAGGCCAACCCGGAAAGATAGCTGGAAGGGCAAAGTTACAGGGGCCACTGTCGCTGTTGCGGAAGGGCCATGAACCCATCAAGCCAACAGTGGAAGAAAGCGAAGAGAGCGTGAGTCTGGGCCCGCACCAGACTACCCTTGTAGTATGGATGAAGTTCGAGCCTTGGTGACTGCGTGGATTGCGGACGGAGAACTGGAACTCCCGCCCGTGGAGTATGAGCCGACTCGGGAAGACCGCGAGCATCTGCGGTACTGCATGTATCACAGGCACACCAAACACCCGAATAGTGATTGTTGGTCTCTGAAGAGATTGTTCAAGAGGAAGCAGAATGCAAATGAGCTGAGGATAGGGCGACGCGACATCCGCGTGGACCCTTACCTAGTTCATGGCCACAATAATGGGGAAGTCAACATGGCGGAGTGTTACCCATTCATGTACGAAGACGAGAGCGATGTCGATAGCCGCTACTATCTTGAAGACAACACAGAGGACAGGTGGGTTTACATGGTGTCCTGCCACGAGATCATCGAAGAATTTGGAGAAGGGCCAGCCCCCACAGTCGCGCCTGACCCGAACAGTTCAGTTAAGACGTTACAAAACAGTATGAAGTTCCGCACGTTCTTTGACGGTTTTGGCTTCACGCCAGCTGCACGCTTGGAGATAACCAAAGCAATAGTCAGCATCGCGGAGGTTCATCAGGAGTCATGCATGTCCGCGGAAGGGTCCGTTCCGCGGACAATACGCGATGAATCCAACTTCGTCACTTTCTCGGATGCATATCGCAGGGTGCCATACCCCCACAAATGGCCGCTGTACGTTACGTCCCTCGTCAACGGGATGGAGCTTAAGCGGACTTTCCTTGATGGTGGGGCCTCCGTAAACCTCATGCCCTTGTCAACGTTCAAGCGACTTAGGATTCAAGACAATCGGATAGTGGAGTCACCCATCACCATCACGGGCTTTGGGGGTGACTGCAAGCAATCTCTGGGATATGTTGTCGTGGATTTGGAAGTGGGGGCAATCCGCTCCGCTATCAAATTCCATCTGATTAACGCAGACCCAAATTACCACATTATCCTCGAACGTAGTTGGATGCACAAGTACGCGGTTGTACCGTCAAGCTATCATCAATGCCTGAAAGGAATTTGGGTAGGGAAGAAGGTTACTATTTGCGCATCGGAGAACCCATTCGATACAAGTGAGGCGCACCTCTCGGACGCGGTCTACTTCTCGGAGCTAGGAGAAGTGTCTCAGGCAGTCGCCGCTAGGCTGTGCAGACCATTTAGCGGATCTCGCTACCGTATTCAGCAGATGCAGAAAGTTCAACCTCAAGATGAATCCGCTAAAGTGCGCGTTTGGAGTTACGACGGGAAAATTCCTAGGCATTCTTGTTCATCGTCACGGGATCGACGCGGATGGGGCCAAAATCAAGTCTATCACGGAAATGTCCCCGCCCCACTATCAGAAGACGCTCAAGCAGTTTTTGGGCAAAGTTTCTTACCTGTGGCGTTTCATCCCAGCATTTGCGGAAATTGCAGCCCCTTTCGTGGACTTACTAAAGGGAAATGCAAAGTTCGAGTAGCGGCAAAAGCACCAAGAAGCTTTCGAGCGGATTAAGACGGTTTTGACCTCCCCGCAGATGATGGTAGCCCCAGTCGCGGGTAAGTCGCTGATACTCTATTTGACCTCCACCCCGAGATCCATTAATGCCCTGCTAGTGCAAGAAGTGGATGGGACGGAGCGCCCAGTCTACTACATCAGCCGGAAAGTCCAAGGAGTGAAAAAAGATACACGCCAATCGAGCGGCACTGTCTAGCCCTTGTTTTCACCGCGTAAAAGCTCAGGCACTACTTTTTGTCCTTCCCGATTCAGATCATTACCAAGTGCGACCCAGTACGGTACCTTCTGTCTCACCCCGCACTCACCGACCAGGTTGCCCGATGGCTATTAGCACTTGTAGAGTTCGAGATTTCATGCGCCGTACCAAAAACGATCAAATGTCAAGCCCTCGCGGACCTTTTGGCCCAGTTTCCAAGCGTCTAGTGTGAACCACTCGAAGAATCACTACCCGGAGATGG
Source organism: Rhododendron molle (assembly GCA_025413875.1). NCBI lineage: Eukaryota > Viridiplantae > Streptophyta > Magnoliopsida > Ericales > Ericaceae > Rhododendron > Rhododendron molle. Next base: position 16,478,801 of record CM046400.1, read on the forward strand.
TTCCGAAGCTCTCGTGGCCAGCGCAAATGACTCACACTGGACGCTCAGCTTCGATGGGGCCGCGTGTAGTGGATCAGGGGGCGCAGGAATAGTGTTGTAAAGTGGGGAATGAGAGAAATTGCATCTGGCTTACAAGTTAAACTTCCCCTGCTCCAATAACGAGGTGGAGTACGAGGCGCTGATCTTGGGGCTAGTAGCGGCGAAAGAAAAATGGATTAAACACTTGAAGATAGCGGGAGACTCAAAACTGGTGATCCTACAAACAGAAGGAGTTTAAGCGCTGAAGGAGCCCACGCTGGCACCATACCGAACGACAGTCCAAAAGTTGATGAATTTTTTCAAAAGTGTTAGTTTCGTCCACAGACCCAGGTCGAAAAATCGTTTCCCGGACGCCCTCGCAACATTGGGGGCAAGAACGGAATTTGAAGAAGACAAGGCTTGTATCGAAATCGTAAAGATGTTTGAACCATCCACGCTGGAGGACTTTTCTGAACCAACGGAGGATTGGCGCGAAGCCATCAAGATACAATTGACTACCGGCGTAGGGCACTTGTCCACCGCGGAGCTGTCATGCTTCTTGATCTTGCGCGGAGAACTGTATCGTCGCGCTCCGCAGGGGTGGCTCGCGCGGTGCGTCGATTCGAGGGAAGCAGAGACGGTTCTGGATCAGATTCACGACAACAATTGTGCGGATAACGAAATTGCCCTGTACAGTAGAATTTAGAGGCAGGGATACTATTGGCCCAGCATGAAGAAGGACGCGGACCTAATTGCAAAAAACTGCACGTGGTGCTCTTTGTACGCGGTTAGGCCGGAATGCTTAATGGTGTGCGCTGGCGATCAAGAAGAAGATTGGAGGCAGGTCTACATCAACTATCTGAGAGAGGGGTCCCTACCCACGGAGCGAATAGAGGCTGCGAGGCTCATCCGCGGGGCACAGCATTTTTTCATCGAGGGAGGACGTCTGTTCAGAAGAACCCTTGATGGGATGCCGCAGAGGTGTGTGGGTAGAGAAGAAGCAGAGGAAGTACTACAGAAGACCCACGGGACCGAACATCAAGGATGGAGAAAGCTTTATGAGCAATTAGTCCATTTGGGATATTTTTGGCCCACCATGGAGGTGGATTCCAAGCGGCAGGTGCGACGGTGTCAGGCTTGCCAAAAATTTGGGAATTTAGTGCACGCCCCTTCCGTGGAGCTGTCCTCAGTCCGCGCCCCTAACCCATTCCATACATGGGCCATGGACTTGGTTGGTCCAATCTGGCCTGCCTCGCGGAAGAACAGATGGATTTTGGCGGCTATGGAAGTTTATACCAAGTGGGTTGAAGCAGTCCCGCCGAGGAAGGCTACTGGTGATGCAGTAGCAGCATTCATTAAGAAAAATATCATCTGCAGGTTCGGAATACCCAAGATGATTTTGTCTGACAAAGGGACCCCATTTATCAACCATCACGTGGGGAGTTTACTCGACGAGTACATGGTGGAACACTGTACTTCCAGCGCCTACTACTCGTTGGGGAACGGGCAGGCAGATGCGATGAACAAGACTTTGATAAGGATTTTGAGCAAGCTGTTGGACGAACGCGGCGGAACTTGGGCGGATCATTTGCCAATAGCCCTCTAGGCTTACCGTACCTCGAAGAGAAAGTCCACCCGCTCAAGCCCCTTCAGTTTGGTTTACGGGGCGGAGGCAGTCCTACCCTCGGAGTTGAGTGTCCCTTCTGCACGAATGATTCTCGCGATGGAGGGCTCCGCGGAGGGGAGAAGAGCGGACTTGGAAGCCTTGGAAGAAAAGAGAGTCGCTGCAGCCCTCACTCACGAAAGGTACTGGGAGTTTGTGGCACGCTACTACAATAAAGGCGTAGTGCCGCGGACGTTTAAGAGGGGAGATTTGGTCTGGAAAGCGACCACAGCGGTGATGAGGGACTTGAAAACCCCGAAGTTCACGCCCAGATGGGAAGACCCTTATGAGGTGATCAGTGCTTCCACGAGTGGATACTACCACTTGGCCCGCGTGGAAGACGGTTTCGAGACAGGAGCGGTAAATTCCAAGTACATCAAGAAGTTCTACCCATGAGAGGGCAATAGAGTTCCTGATTTCCTGCTGCTATGTCCTTGTTCTTTTCTTTTAATTATGTCATCGAAATTCAATGAAAGGGGTTGTCTTTCTGTAAAGCAATTCTGTGCGAATGAATTACCAGACTGATTGTCAAAGGCTTTAATGAAATATTGCAATTACCCCTCCATTATTGTATCTGATCTATATCCTACGTTGTGACAGAGTGGGAGTGGTCGCGCGGGGAGAACATTTCCGCAAACTCCCCCTACCTCAGGCTCATCGCGAAGTTCCAAACTTAACGATTATTAAAAGAGGTAATGTTAAGTCTCCGCGCCCAGAACAAGGCCCACGAGACTTAAGGATTGCCAAATAGAGATAATGTTAAGTTCTGAAGGGTCAGAACATGACCCGCGTGCTTTTAAAGCTTAACGATTATTAAAAAAGGTAAGGTTAAGTCCCCGCGGCCAGAAAATGTCCCACGAGACTTAAGGATTACCAAATAGAGATAATGTTAAGTCCTGAAAGGTCAGAACATGACCTGCGTACTTTTAAAGCTTAACGATTATCAAAAGAGGTAAGGTTAAGTCCCCGCGGCCAGAACATGGCCCGCGAGACTTGAGGATTACCAAATAGAGATAATGTTAAGTTCTGAAGGGTCAGAACATGACTCGTGTGCTTTTAAAAACTTAACAATTATCAAAAGAGATAATATTAAGTCTCCGCGGCCAGAACATGGCCCGCGGGACTTAAAGGTTATCAAATAGAGATAATGTCAAGTTTTGAAGGGTCAGAACATGACCCGTGTGCTTTTAAAATTTAGCGATTATCAAAGGAAGTGATGTTAAGTCTCCGCGGCCAGAGCATGGCCCGCGAGACCTGATGGTTAGCAAACAAAAACGATATTAAGTGGCAAAGGGTCAGAGCACGACCCGCGAAGCTTCAAACGCAATGATCAGCAAACATAGATAATGTAAAGCTCTGCGGGGTCAGGACGTGACCCGCGTATTCTAGCTAACAATCTCCAAGAGTAAATAATGCTAAGGCAAAAAGTGTTCAAAAACGACAATTTTATTCCAATAATGATAGTTTTATTCAGAATAAATAAATAAAAGGAAAATAGTACACATGTGCTACAAGCGGAAGGAAAAGAGAAGGAAGAGCCCTAGGCCAGCCAATCTGCAAAGACGAGCCCCTCCGGGTCAGGGTCCTCGAGATGCAAAGCCGCAGCAGCTAGCTCCGCATCGCGCTGCATAACCTGGGCGAGCCTGACCTCCAGATCAGCCACCTGCTGCCTCGCGGACTCCAGTTGGGCGGCCAGCCCCTAGATCTCAGGCCCCAGAGCGACCCTCTCCCCTGCGGCCCTTAAGGCGGAACTCCTCGCGCACAGCCAGCCCAGGTCAAACCCCAAAACTCGCATATCCTGCGCGACCTCCAGCAAGGCAGCTTCCGTTTCAAGGGTGAAATCCCCAAAACGTAGCTGCGCCCAAGGGGCGAGCATGTCATGAAGGCTGCCAAGGAAGAGCACCCTGAGCCGGACAGGCCGCGGATTGAAGGGCCAAATGTCTCTGGGTGAGCCCGGGCTATGGCGTTCAGCAGTGGATGGTAGGCCTCGTCTACTGGATAGCTCGCGGGGAAGAGGCGGGTTGGCACTTCAGCATCGACGGGCATGGGGCCCTTGCCCAGATCTACAACGGGGCTCCGCTTGGGGGAAGTTCGCTCCCTGGACTCCACCTCCTCTCTTTGCTGTTCTCTCATCTCCAACTTCAGGTCAAGTGCAAAGTCTCCAAGGGCCTGACTTCCCTGTCCCCCCAGAACATCGTTAGTTGGCAGGAAAGGCATATCCTTAAATAAAGAATTTAAGTCTGAGTCAGTAATTGAGGCGGGCTCCCTACAGAGTTCTTGGTTTACCTCCAGCTGCCGGTCAAAGGGAAAGGCTGCGGGCTCAGTAGGCGGAGTGGGCGTGCGTCTCACGGGCTGATGGGGAGAATGGGTCTGTGAGGTGGAGCACGCTGAGGAATGGAGACTGGTCGCATCTGCGTCCTGCCCTGCATCTGATCTATTGGGGCCTTGCAAAAAGGAGGCATTGGAGATCCCCGGGGAGCCGCCAGCAACCCAGCCCAGGAAGCTTTCCGTGGAGCGGATGCGAGCGCTGGTGGATTGTTGGTGGGGCCTAGAAGGAGTGGAGGTCGAGTCTGCCTCAGGCTGAGCGATAGCAAGAACCCCCGTGGTAGCCCGGGGAGGTTCCTCAGTGTTATCTTCTTCTTCTTCCCTTAGAAGTCACGTGATCGCCGCATTGATAGGTCATGCGGCTGTGTTAGCCTGGCCTATAGATTCGCGGGTGTCTGTTGACGGAAGAGGCTTGCGGATCTCAGAAGGCGCTGCATGGGACGGGGAAGGGTCTCGGTCAGTAGAATAAATGATGGCATTTTCGGAGCTCTCTGAAGAAGGAGACGAATCGGAGACCGTATTCGGATCTCCTCCGAGGTCGACAATGGAGGGCTCGTCAGGTAGCGTACCTCCAAGGATTGCGGAAGACTCTGGGTCCGGGCGAGGGAAGGGACCTGGTTCTGTCCGGGGCTGGATCACCTCTTCTTCCCTTCGCTCTTCTGGGGAGTCAGCGATGTCCACTATGGCAATGTCTCCCGCGGTGGGGCCTTCCGCGGGTATGGAGGACCAGGCTTGTAGGGCCAACAAGCGGATGCTGAGGGGGAGACGATCCTCATCATCATCATCATCACTGTTGCTGCCTGCGCCTATGTTCTCATCTTCCTCATTATCAGACTCCAGCAGGGCTGTTCAAGATTTTGGCAAGGAAATGAATAAAGAAGAAGAAATAAAAAGAGGGAGGCAATGGAGGTGATATGCCGACGAGAGATGCTTACTGTCAAGGCGGCGGCGTTTGGCTTGAGCATCTGGAACGTCTGCTCCCGCCTCCACTCCCGATCCGCCCGCGGGTTGTTCCGCTACGGCGGCTGCCTCCGGCTCAAAGGCAACAAAAGTACTGGCATCACGCTCCCGCTGCTGGAAGGGAAAAGGCAAGGCAATGAGAACAAGCACTAAAATGATAGAGGGATATCATACAGATGGTTGAATACGAGGAATGAGAAAAGATGTACCGTGTGAAGGCATTTGCGGCAACGAGCCTCCCTTGCCGCGGGCGCTTGAGAAGAAGATGGCCGGGATGGCTCTGCAGGGGCTGAAGATTGTGCTCTCCCACCGCTCGCCCACGTGCTCGCGTGCCTCGGGGCAGCTAGAGGAGGCGGAGGAGGCATCTGAGGAAACTCCCTTTTCAAGGGCACCACATCGATTACAGCCCACTGGCTGTGAGGCCCACGCCAATCAGCCGCCTGGACTTCAGTAATAGCCCATAGTGAGGTGTCCCGCACACGGACCATAGGCGCTTCAGGAACAACGGCCTGCCCGCGGACAAATGTTAAGAAGGAATCAAGATTCCTCCTCCAAAATAGGCGGAACTCCGGAGTGTACTGCATGACCCTATCCCTGGCCAGGATGGGCAGGTCGCCGAGTTGTACCAGGATTGGAGTAAGTTGGGTCGCCATGAAACAGAGTTTGGACTCCGCAAAGGAAGGCATCGGAGGGGCAGGGCCGGGCACCCCTTGGTCGAAGCTCAACTGCCTCGCGAAGCTGTCCGGGCGGTAGACGACGACTCTAGCAGCCTTATTGTTTAGAAATGGAAGCCACCCGGGGAGGGCTATAAGCACAGAGTTGACGACCGTCCGCGCCACGAAATCACTCCCGCTCGCAGCACTGATAGAAAACCAGCAGGGAGGAGGCACAGACCCACGCCCATGATGCCCAGGGCAGCAATGTTGTAGGGCCGCGTGGTGAAGTTAGCTTCGATGTTACATACTTCGTACCATGAATCATTGTTGATGGTCCCCTGCCACTGCTCCGCATGAGATCGCTGCCCTGATGCCTGAAAGACCAGTGGAACCGGGGCAACGAAGAGGAAGTGCTCGAAGAAGTACGCGAGCAGGATGTTGGTATGGGCCATTGAGAGATGGTCGCACCTACTAAGGGACCTGGCATAGTCAGCATGTACCAGGTCCAGTTGCCGGTAGAGCGACCCCAAGAACAGAGGCGCCAGCGCGATGTGCTAGCCGCGGGGTAGAAGCACGGCCAATGGGAAAACAGCCTGGGAGAGAACGTCGACGGGATAGTCCGGCAGGACATAATAAGACAAGAAGTAGGCGAAAAATCCCGCCATGTGGAGCCGATGCCTGTATTCGGGACCCGCGACAAAGTCCCGCGCAGCACCCTAAGCCACGGTCCCCGCGGGCTGGAGGTCCTTGTAAAAGTAATGAATCCAACTCCCAAGGGAGGTCTTCTTGGCGTTTGCCACCGCGGCCTTGCGAACGCTCTGGGCAGTGAAAATGGGACCATTCTGGACCAATCTGTACAGCTTCTTGAGGCTCTCGATGTCGTCCCGATCTTCGCGCGAGAGTTTGGTCAGGTCCAAAATGTTGGCCCCGCGGAGGGGCAGGCAAGTGAGAATGAAGACATCCTCCAGTGAGAGTCCACTCTCACCCCAAGCCCATGCAAAGGAGTGGGTGTCCACGCTCCAGTGTGAGCACACAAATTCTAAGTTCCTGATGGCCGCCCCTTGCCGGGGGATGCTCAGGTGCCGCGATAACAGAACGGCGTCATACGCGCCGCTAGCCTGCAATGCCTGCCTAAGAAGAGGATCACTGACGACCTCTTCCACCCACTCCGCCCAATCGGTGGGTGGGGAAGCCTAGGCCCCAAAGCGGCATTCCACGAAGGGGAAGTCCCCGCGCTCAAGGCGGAAACGAAGGACGGAGGAAGGGTTCACCAATTCCGCTTGTTCCGGGATGACAGGGGTTGTGAAGAAGATTGGATCAGCCACGGCCGCACCCTCAATGGTGTAAGCCCCCGCAAGAGCCTAGAACGAATCCCCAATCGTCTGCAAGTATGGAGCCCTCTGCCACTGGTCCGCGGAGGGGACTGGGACTTCGACGTTCGGATTACGCGTAACCATTTATACTTTGTGTGGAAGGGAAATGGAAGGTGTGACCGCGAGGGATATAAAGCAACAAGGGAGAGAGTGATCGCTCGCTAAGAGTCAGAGGAGAAAGCGACGCAATTCGACAGAACTTTGGGCGGTAGGTGAAAAAGGAAATAATGGACAAAGGGTTTATATAGTGGTCAAACGGCGGGGGTATTTATGACGACCGTACACGAAAGGGCACGACAGTATATGGAGAGGCGTTGTCAACGGTTAGCAATACTCCCGCGGAACGAATCAAAGAATAACCGCGGAAACTAGCAAGCGGAACATAGCGCACGCGAACGATATACGCTCGTCGTGCGCGCGCGCGGGGGCATATGTAGGCGCGGTCAAAACTATTAACATGACAGCAGGGAAGACTTGTTGACCCTCTAATTGTCAGCGGACACATGGCAGCAGGGCCCGCGCGGAATGAGAGCCTTGGTCAAGACCTCATTTCGAGAAGAGGGTTGACCACCCAATGGGAAAAGGACGCGTGTACCGCGTGAAGAATGATGTCCGCAGAGACGGTCCGCGGAAGGGGTAACCATCGCGGGACCTTCGCTGTCCCCGCGGGAGGATTAAAGATGTATCAAAATGGGCGCGGCGACAGAGAGCTATAGGAAGACCCCGGGATTCCACCTGGACCTAGAGGCAGGGTCCGGAGGGGGTCTCGCGGATAACACGTGATCGCCACGGGTCGCGACCTCGCTCTAGCAGGAATTGGAGAAGTTCTTGTGGCTTGGTGGCTTGCGATGGAGGTAACGTCGTGGAAATTCGAGCTCTCCCGCGGAAGAGACCTCCGCGGGACGACGAGTTTATCTGCGACCTGAGGTACGGGAGGGACACGTGTTGGGGTTCTATAGGAGCGCCGTTCTTAGCCTGACCTAGGCCCAGGTGCCCTATAAACACCACTGACATTCACAATGATTAAAAAAAAGATACTTTTCTAGGGAAAGAACATGTGGGAGCACTGATTATGAGGAAGGAGAACATTCTTCCCCGGAGAGACGGCGATCTCACCCGTTCGAACTCAGGGAAAGCCAACATCACCCCGTGGAGAATACAAGGGACACGTTGCCTTTGTCTCTCTCGTACCTCTTGCTCCATCTCTCACCCCCAAGATTTCTCCCATTTTCCTCTTCCCTTTTACTAATTATCAACCAATCGCACCTCTCCAGCTCACATTCACACACGTAAGCATAGTCAACGAAACCCAACAGCACCCACAAAAGTCAAGCGTCCAAGAAAACTTATGAGCACCTCGACTAGTTACGAGGACCAATCCCACCATTTATTTGTGAGATCTCAACTAAAACTAGAGCAAAACTCTATATGCACTGGCTCCCAATAAGTAAATAGTTCCGGAGAAATTCCAAACCTAAGATCGGAGCAAATCCCTAAAATTCGTGCATTGACGACTGGGCCTAACCCTTCTTGTTTGATACAGGGTTATACTCTTATTAGGGGAGGAACAAAACAAGGAGCGCTGAGTGGTAGGAAGAATAGGGCTGGCCGGCGCATAACAACCTATCGGTGGTCTCTCTGGGGTCCCTTCGTCCCTTTCACTCTTTGTCTGGTTCACACTGGGAGGAAGACAACACACGATATTCCACCCGCATTGAGACAGAGCGTGGCATGCGCAATTAGTTTTAGTGATAATCTGCAGAGTTCAGTCGCTAAATTATTTGCCATTTGAATTAATCAGGGTTATGGGATTCTTTCTTTTTGTTGATTGAAAAAACAAATCCAAGAAGTTAGAGAAATTCGCCAACTGAAATTGTCTCTATACAAATAAAGATCGTCACAACACAATATGCGTAATTCCTTGTCTTTCAACAAAACTAAAGTATAAACTACTGTAAAATTTGTCGCAACGTAAATGGTTCGGAGTACCACGTAAGTAACACCGCATGATAATACTCCGAGAGCGTTGCATATATAATTACTCGAGTAACGTGACCATGGAAGAGCTCTCTTCCACTATGTATGTGTATGTGTATGTGAAATGTATGGAGACATGTACCACCAAAAAGTTCGAGACTTTTTGTAGTAGGCCGAACACAGTTCGCTCGGTACTTGGCCGAAGATCGACGACCCCACGCGGCTATATCAGAGTCGGCCCTAGCCGACGATGTTCCACGAACGGCGGACCTCGCCGACGGTTTTCAACAGATGGTATCTGCACATGATCTACGCTGGGCTCGGCCTCTAGCTGGGCTCGGCCACCCACTGGGACACGTCTGTTTCCCACGTGCAGAAACGGTTATAAAAGATAATGATGGATGCACATGGGAGAGGCCAGCTCACGCTGAAACGGTTACAAAAATCTATCTAGTGACACCACAATGACGTCACTCAGCTCGTGCGGAGCACGTGTATGAACTTGGAGAGCAAGCTAGGAAGGAGCTATAAATACAAGAGGTTCACAGCCCTAAAAGGTACACAGCCATTCCACACTCAAACCCTAGCTCTCTTTTGCTTTCTCTGCACCATTCTCATCCTTGCGCCGGAGGGCCATACCGGCGCTCCTCCGGTGTGGTCTTTAGTCGTGCTTCGTGGTGCAGGTTAGGTGGAATGAGCTTAACAACCCCTGAACCAGAGGAGGAAGGACCCGAACCAGAGATCACGGGCCACACAATTGGTGAACCCGACGTGAATCGCTTCTGATTCAAACGGCTCACTCCTCTCTAAAACACATCTCCCTTCCTCCACATACAACCACCAATCCAACCACAATGGGCGGTGATCTCACGAACGCAGCTATCTCTGGGGCCAAGGACGCCAGTGGAAACATCATCCGTCCACCCCCGGAGAGGCACATGTCAATCTCAATCCCCGCTAGCTCCGGGCTATGACCAGCTGCGAAAGAAGTCACGGCGTCCCACATCCGCCTGTTACAACGTTGAGACGACGAACGAGACAACGAGCTGGCGGCGCTGAGAGCGGAGGTTGCTCAAATGAAGCAGCACATGCAACAGACCGTTATTCAAACCACATCCAGATCCGGTGGGAGCGCGAGGCAAGGGAACCAGAACACACCCCCACCACCTCCACCACCACCACTGGAGCGTCCGCTCGAAGTAGGCCAGCGTGGCTCCGTTAAGGACCGCCTTGGCTTCACACCAGCACCTGGCGACGCCAGAGAAACCATTCTGTACAAGCAACCAACCGCATCTGGAACGCACCGTTCCAGAAACCAGGCGCCACGTCTCTGAACGCCTCGGCGAGATTCCTCCCGAGAACAAAAACACCGAGCACCGTCACCGACGACACGGGAAGGGCATAAGAAATGAAGGGGCACATGACGATAACAAAACTCGTCATGAACGGGAGAAATCTATCGACAGCCCACGCCGAACAACAACGGACTTGAGGGATAAACTATGGCACAGAGACGATGGGAAGGCAACCGCCAAGGAACCCAAAGGACGAGATTCAAAAAGAACGAAGACGGATGAGCTCGGCAAACCTCCACGTCCTGGGTTCGAGAGGCAGCTGAAGGATCTCGGCGTTTCACCTTTCACTTCCCATATAATCAACACTTCACCTGAATCTACATTTCACTTGCCTAAGTTCACCAAATTTGACCCCTCCACTTGTGAAGCCTACACCTATCTCATCCACTTCCGCCAAACAATCGAGCTCTGTACCCAGAAGGATGAGATTAAGTGCAAGGCATTTCCCTCTAGCCTCGGCTCCCTTGGACTCTAGTGGTTCAACAAATTGCCCGTTAGATCCATTCGGAATCTTGCCGACCTCGAGCGCGCGTTCAACACTCGCTTCATCACTAGCAACAAGACTGCCAAGGAGCCTGAGTCCTTGTCCCAGATGAGGAAGCTCCCAGTCGAGACCCTCAGGCAATACGCCGAACGTTACTGGCAGCTCTTCAACGAAATACCTGGGATCGACGAGTACTGGGCTGCGCATACCTTCAAGAATGGCCTGGAAACGGGCAGCAAGATACTTGATGAACTCGATATCCGCCCGCCCCACGGCATGGGCGAACTCATGCGTGTCGTCGAACGATTTTGCGCACTGGAAGAATTCTACGCTGACAGGGCGGCGCAGGGGATGCCGAGCGCAATCACGACCGTCCCAGCCGCCACCCAACAGCTGTCCGCACCAGCCATCATCCAGCAACCCCAATCAAAGAAACATGTGAACAACATCAAGGACGGCAAGAAGCGTCAGCCGAAGGTGCATGACTACGTTGCCGAGACCACATACTTCAAGGAACCCATCTGGTCCTTCTTAAAGGAAATCATGCGACAACCATGGTTTGAGTGGCCGACTGGCAAGCTCGGCACGGATACGGGGCAGCCAGGTCAAAATCCACGAAAGAAATGTTCCTACCACAACGAGCTCGGCCATTACACCACAGCCTGCGCACCATACAAAGCACTACTGGAAAGACTTGCCGCCCAGGGCCATCTCGATCAATACATCGACCAAGCAAAAACGCCAGCACGACAACCAACAGGCAATCCCAATCCCAACGAACAAAGGCCGATGATACACGTTATCCACGATCCAGTGACCAAGGAACTCGAAGGTACTCTCCGGGCCGACATCACTCAAGCCTCGTCCTCCAAACAGGTACTCTCCGTTGGGAGCAGATCAAAGCGCCCGTATCCACAGGACTTGCCCAAGCGGACGATAACCTTTACCGAGCGTGACCTTGAGCATGTGCAGACTCCCCACTCTGATGCACTTGTCGTCACTGTTCAAATTGGCGTCCACGACGTCAAACGTGTCCTCATCGACCAAGGCAGCTCGGCAGAGGTCATGTATTACGACCTTTTCAAGAAACTGGATCTCCCCGAGTCGGCCTTACAAGACACCGAAGTTCCTCTCATCGGATTCAACGGGGCTCCTGTCTGGCCAATTGGCAAAATCCACCTTCCGGTCGTCGTCGGCTCCAGGACCGTTTCCGTCGAGTTCATCGTCGTCAACGCCCCTAGCCCGTACAACGCCATCCTCGGCCGAGCCTGGTTACACAGCATGCAAGCCATTGCCTCCACCTACCACCAGGTTGTCCGTTTTATTGGCACTAGTGGCCGACAGGAAGACCTGCGAGGCGACCAAGTTGCTTCCAAAAAATGCTACGTCTCAACCGTACACTCCTCCTCTAAAGCAAAGCAAGTCCAATGGGTTGAGGTCCCAGACATGGCCGTCATCGAGGATGTCGGCCACAAGGCTGAGGACAAAGCTGAAGAGGAGCTGGTTCAAATGCCCATCATTGAGGACGGATCTCGTTTCTTCTTGCTCGGCTCTTCCCTGAACGACGCCGAGCGCGAAGAAATGTTTCAATTCCTGAAGGACAACATGGAGGTCTTCACTTGGACGCCCCATGAGATGCCTGGTGTCGACCTTAACTTCATCTGCCACTCGCTCAACGTCAAGAAGGACTCCAAGCCGGTAGTCCAGAAGGCTCGACGATCAGCTCCCGAGCATGCCGACGCCGTCATTGAGGAAGTCAATCACTTACTGGAAGCCAATGCAATCCAGGAGGTACAGTACCCCACTTGGCTTTCCAACACAGTTGTAGTCAAAAAGAAAAACGGTAAGTGGCGAGTCTGCGTCGACTACACCAACCTCAACGATGCCTGTCCTAAAGATTGGTTTCCACTGGCAAAGATCGATCAGTTGGTCGACGCCGCCGCCGGCCACGCTCGGTTCAGCTTCCTCGACGCCTACCGTGGTTATCATCATATAGCCATGGACCCCGATGATATGGAAAAAACCGCCTTCATCACTCTGCATGGCATCTTTTGCTACCGAGTCATGCCATTTGGGCTCAAAAACTCAGGCGCCACCTTCAACCGAGCAATCTACAAAATGCTTCACGAACAGATCGGCCACATTTTGGAAGCATATATTGACGACCTAGTTGTCAAGAGTCAGAAGGAGGGCAACCATCTTGCCGAGCTGAAAGAGGTATTCGACGTCCTCAAACTCCACAGGCTCCGCCTCAACCCAGAGAAGTGTGCCTTCGGTGTGAGCCCCGGTAAGTTTCTTGGCCATCTTGTCAACCGACGAGGCATTGAAGCCGACCCCAACCAGATCAAAGCTGTAGCAGACCTGCGCCCACCATGCATGATCAAAGAAGTTCAGAAACTCACCGGCATGGCCGCCGCTCTCAACCGCTTCATCAGCAAGTCTTCGGACAAATGGCACGCCTTCTTTCATGCTTTGAAAGGGAAAAGTAGGCAAAGTTTCGAATGGACGGAAGAGTGCGACAAGGCGCTAGCCGAGCTCAAGAGCTACCTGTGTTCGGCACCTCTATTAGTGAAGCCGGCGGAGTTCGAAACGCTCTATCTGTATTTGGCAGTCTCGGCCCACGCCGTCAGCTCCGCTCTAGTCCGCAGAAAGGGAGCCGACGACATGCCGATCTACTTTACCAGCAAAACACTTCTTCCCGCACAGACGCGCTATCTCCGTTTGGAAAAATTGGCGCTGGCTCTAGTCTCGGCAACAAGAAATCTACTGCCCTATTTTCAGTCCCACACTATCACAGTCTTAACAGAGTACCCCCTTAAAGCTCTCTTTCGAAAGGCCGACCTCTCCAACCGAGTCTCAAAGTGGGCCGTTGAACTTGCAAACTTCGACATCCACTTCGAGCCTCGGACAGCAATCAAAGGTCAAGTCCTTGCCGACTTCATAGCCGAACTCACCCCTGACGACGCAGCTGAGTTTAACGAACCTAATCCAATACAAGCAGCCGCCGAACCCACGGATGCCGTGAAGCCGTGGCTACTTTTTCAGGGTGACACCTGGAGACTTCACGTTGATGGCGCCTCCAACAGCAACGCTGCACGTGCGGGTGTAGTTTTAGTCTCCCCTTGTGGGACAATGCATGAAAGTTCCATCATCATTGACTTCCCCGCCACTAACAATGAGGCCGAGTATGAAGCCCTCCTAGCAGGTCTACGTTCGGCTTCAGCAATGCAAGCAGATGACCTTGTTGTTTACTGCGACTCTCAACTGATTGTGAATCAAGTGTTAGGGGACTACGAGGCCAGGGACCCAAGAATGATGAAGTATCAGACGACGGCAGCAGAGCTTATCACTAAGTTCAAAAGTTTCAAAATCGAGCAGATCAGCCGGGAACACAACGCCCACGCCGACGCTCTCGCTGGTTTGGCATCGGCCTCCAAGGCTTCAGAATTCCGTACTATCAACTTTGGCTGCATCAGTCAACCAAGCTTTGACACTCCCCCCGAAGTGCTGAACATCGAGCTCGGCCCAAGCTGGATGGATGAGATCGTGGACTTCTTCAGGACCAACACTCTACCTGATGACAAGAAGGAAGCTTACCGAATCTGGAATAAGGCTGCATACTACTGGTTATCCGACAGCGGCCAACTCTATCGAAAGTCCATCTCTGGGCCGTACCTACTCATCGTCCACCCTACGCAGGTACCTACGATCCTCAACGAGCTTCACTCAGGCAGCTGCGGCTGCCATTCTGGCGGACGTTCCTTATGCCAAAGAGCGCTAAGTCAAGGCTATTTCTGGAAGAATATGAAGAAAGATTGCGAAGAGGTAGTCCGCAAATGCCGACCATGCCAACTGTTCTCCCCAATACCCAAGCAGCCCGCTCAAACCTCTCCCCCATAACCAGTCCATGGCCATTCGCCTAATGGGGGCTCGACATCGTCGGGAAGTTGCCAACTGCCCCTGGGGGCTTCAAGTTCCTCATCACAGCAACGGATTACTTCTCCAAATGGGTGGAGGCTGAACCTTTGGTAACCACAATCGACGCTGACGTTCGGCGGTTTGTTTGGAGAAACATAATTACACGGTTCGGCATTCCATACGCAATTGTTTCTGATAACGGCACACAGTTCGTTGGCAACGGCCTCTCGAGTCTCCTTGCCGAGTTCGGTATCCGTTTCTTCAATTCAACTCCAGCATACCCTCAAGGGAACGGCCAAGCCGAGGCCTCAAACAAGACTGTCTGTGCCGGGATAAAGCGTCGCCTAACTTCAAAACGTGGCAAGTGGGCAGAAGAGCTGCCAAGGGTCCTATGGGCCTATCGTTCCACGCCACGCCGTTCCACCGGACAAACCCCCTTCTCCATGGCGTTCGGCATGGAGGCCGTCATACCTGTGGAGTCCAAGTTCCCCACCCTCAGGACTGAGACTTTCAATCCTGTCACCAATGACGAGGCCGTTGCGCAGGAGCTCATTCTCGCAGAAGAAAAGCGTGATGACGCTCGGCTGAGGATTGCAGACTATCAACAGCAAGTAGCCAAGGGGTATATCGCAGTGTGCGTATCAAGAAGTTCAAGCCTGACGACCTAGTTTGGCGAAAAGTAGTCCAGGCAACTAAGAAGAAGAAATTCATGCCGAACTGGGAGGGCCCCTTCCGCATTGTCAAGATTGCTGGCGAAGGTGCGTACGTACTGGAGGACATGAACGGGAAGGTGCTTACCAACCCTTGGAATGCCCAGAACCTCAAAAGGGCGTACATGTGATCTCCACACCCATGCTCGGCTTTACTGCATGTTTTCCAAAAGCTACCCTACGTTTTGAAAGCTCCTTATTATTTACTTTATCAGTTCTCCTGTTTACTTTTTTATGTCAAAATGGCCTCGGCCACTAGCTATTTGTCCTTTTCATATCAGAAACTCAATGGGAATACCACTTTTTGTTCGGCAATCCGCTACTTCCATCTTGTTTAACTTAGCATTTATTTCGAAATTTTGCCTACTTTATTACCGTCGGCAAACTCTGCCTCCCACAAACGATGACTTCGGTCACGCCCACAAACGGCCCTCAGGGTCAGCTTCGGCCACACTTGTTGCCCAAAGAAGCACAAGGACATATGGTCCACCGAACCCATTGCACACATTAAGGCTGGGATATGGCTTGGCAAGACGATTAGGTCGGCCACAGTCAGGTTACACTCACACTTTGGTGAGCAAACCACCACTAAACAATAAGTACTCTAAATACTGTACCACTCTACTTTGGTCCACGCTCGGCTACGAACAGACTACTGCTACAAATACTATTGCACCGAACCCAGACCAAAGTGGGGGCTACGGACATCTACCAATCCAAACATGCATCAATCCAAACATACAAGACTTCAAAAATTTTGCAAGGCAAAACACAAGGCACGGATATGAAGAAAAACACAAGTGCTGTAGAAATTCCTAACAGGAGGTACGGCGTGGTAAATCGTTCGACGCTGACCCCTTAAAATCATTACATCTGGAACGACAAACACCATGTTCGGCGCCGTCCAGTCCAAGAGGTACTTCAAAGTTCAAAGTTGAAAAAACTAGGAACGAGAATTAAACAGAGACAAGAACAAAGTAAATCAAGCTGGAGCATTGGTGTCTTCGGCGTCGGCTGCAACCTCTCCTTCGGCCATTTTGACTCGCTCTCCCTCTGCATCCTTCTCAGCATTAACAGCGGTCTCATCAGCTCCATCTCCCAGCTTCTTGCCCGCGTCACCCTCGGACAAATCAACAACTGTCATGTCCTCGAGATCTTCCTCGCTCTCGGGAAACTCCTCCGGAGGAAGCGGAGCGCACTCCTCTTCAGTGTAAGGGAGCTCAAGCTCGGGAACGACGGCTGCTGGAATCTTACCCATATCAAGGTCAAGGCTCATAGCCTCACCAACGGCCAACACGCCGGCCTTGTAACCCAGTCGGTAGGCCTTAGGGACCCTCTCTTCAACGGCGTCGTTGACCATCGATCGCGCGTCCCTCATGTACTCTTGCCCAGCTCGGTCATACCCAGCCTGATATGCCTTCTGGTCAACCTCCTTTATATTTTTCTCTTCTCCCTCCTCACAACCTGGCCAAGCTCACGCTCGGCCTTCTTCAGCTTCTCCGCCATCTCCTCTTTCTCCTTCTCCAGCTCCACTATATGGGTCTTCGCCATCTGCAGGCTCCCCTTGTAACTCCTTGATTTTTCACGCTCGGCCTTCAGATCGGCATGATAGCGTTTGCCCTCAGCAGAAAGGAGAGTGGCTTGGTTGTATGCACGGAGAATTGCCTGGCCGGCCTACATAGCAGCAAAAATACAAGCTCATAAATTTGATTCGAAGGATTGAAAAAGAAACTGAGTTTAGACAATTACCTGAACTGGCGTGGACCAGGCTCGGCTGAAGCTCTTCTGGCACCTTCATCATATTGTTTGGCAGTGCCAAACCTTGCAGCATTGTTGGGGCTAGGCCAGGCTCCAGCTTCACACTATCATTGACAGAAACGACCCTACCCTCGGCCATGGCGAACGATGGAGCAAACTCCTGTGCAGCCACTTGGCTACCCGAGCCAGATACCCTCTCCAACGCTTCGGAGCCACCCGCCGCCGACGACTCTGTCTGATCCTTATCCCTTGCAAGCGGCGTTGGGGGCTTGGCAGGGAAGAAGTCGTGAGTTGTTTTTTGCTTTTTGGCAGCACGCTCGGCGTCCGCGGCCGCTTTTTGTCTGTCCAGGGCGCCGTCCCTAATGTTCATCTTTACGACATTTCTTCGGCCCATGTCGTCGGCAAACTGGGGGGTGAGGGTTCGAAGGGGTTCGATGTCAATACCTTCAAACGCAGAAGGCTGACTCTGCTGAAACCAGAAGTCGGCTGACTTCTTGAAAGTTGGGAACTTGACACGTTTGCCTTTCGTTACCTTACTCGGTTTGGGGTCTATTTCCTTCTCTCCCTTTCCTTCGGCAGCCTTCTTCTTGCGCTTTGTCTTCGTGCTCGGCCCACTCTT
The DNA here is from genome assembly GCA_025413875.1 of Rhododendron molle. Taxonomy (NCBI): domain Eukaryota; kingdom Viridiplantae; phylum Streptophyta; class Magnoliopsida; order Ericales; family Ericaceae; genus Rhododendron; species Rhododendron molle. The sequence goes on from CM046400.1 coordinate 16,496,617, forward strand.
TTTCTCCCTTCTTTTCAACTTACCTTTGTAAGAAGGCTCGTATCCAAGCAGCGTCGGCCCGTCTCGGCAGATTAGTGCGAGCAGAATCTCCACGTACTTCTCAACGGCCAACGACTGCTCCCGTTTTGTGATGGCTCGGTGATCTGCAAAAGAGAATTAACCAGGTCAAAATCAAACTCTGGGTGACAGCGGATTAATATCAAGCTCGGCAAAACAAAAGAAGAACGGCCCACCTCGGAAATCTTTTATCTTCGGCACACTGTAAAGCCGAGACGTTTGGTCACCAAACTCATACTCTCCGCTCACCTCGACGTAAAAATTCGCCCACTTGTCTGTGTCTTGAAGGCCGTCTATAAGCGGCTGCTTCCCACTTCTCGTGATAGGTACCTACGCTCGGTAACACCGTGCCTAGACGTAATGTATGTGTGGAAGAGGTCGGAGATGGTGAAATCCAGGTTGTGAAGTTCCTTCAATTTAATTACAGTCATCACTATCCTATAACTGTTGATAGCAAAGAAGTGAGGCACCAGATTAAACCTAGCGAGTAGCTCTCTCAGGAATGGGTGAGGAGGGAAGCGGAGCCCGGCCTCGCAGATGGCCATAAGCGGGACAGTAATATGCTCGGGACGATCTTCAAGCTTGTCCCTAATACGGTTGCTGGCGACGCGGCTGACAACGACGTTGTCAGGAATGTTGTAGGTACGGCAAAAATTCTCGTATTCCTCGGGTTGCCCGCTGAAGAAGTGAGCGTGAGGACAGACTTGACCTTTGTCATAAAGGTCGGCTACTTCCCTATCTATGGAAGGCGCTTCACTCGGCATCGAACGGGAGGAGGCTTGAGCCTCGGCTCCTGAGTGAAATCTAGACTCAGCCTCGGGACCTAACTCGTGCTCGGCGTCGGAATGGGTGGATGAGGAGAATGTAATCTCGGGTTCGGTGATGAACCCCCCGTCGTACTCATAATCGCGTTCGGCGTTGGAATCACCAGAGTCGTACATGTTGGACGCAATTGAGGAAGTTTGGCGTCGGCTTCTGCGTCTTTCCAAGTACTCTCGGATAAATAGTTCTGCGGAGCCGTCCCCGGAGCTCTCGGAGTCAGAAGAAAAGACGATAATTTGGAGAGCCAGACCTAACAAGACAAAAAGGGAAAAGACAAATGAGAAACCTCGTCGTCGGCCAGAAGGCAAGGATCTCTACGCTCGGCTTCCTACTGGCCCACCATTCCTATCCTATGAAGACTCGAGCTCGGGAAACCCTGGAATTCAGTGGGGGCTCGGCACAAGCAACCAAAAAGTGGGGCTCGGCCAAGCCCACCATCGGCCAAACCCAACATCAGCCAAGCACGGAATCCTCGAAGACCCATGCTTGGAAGAATAGGTTGAAGGCAAAGATGAACAGTTCGTTCATCCCCAGGCCTTGCACTGTTCACACAGAACAAATAACCCCAAAAACCCAAGACAAATGCAGAAAAAGCGTGTAAAAACTACAGAAACTTGAAAAGGGGATAAATACGAACTCGTACCTGTGGTTTTTGACAAGATCTGGTGATGAATCCGCTGGGAATCAAAGCCAGAAGATGAACAGCTACGGCGGTAAGCTCTGGCGATGAAGGTTTAGAAAGAGAAAGCAAAGGTAGCTTCTCTCTCCTCACGTCCCCCCTTTATATAGAGCTAGGGTTAGGGATTCGAAGTTCCCGCCAGTTATTACACCGCCGAACAGGCGTCCACTCAGCACGTGACACGTGGTGTCGATGTGACAGCCTGCAGAACCTCTCCCACGCCAACCGTCCTTTCACCAGCCATACCCAGCCGCACGCTGACACTTGGCATACTCACGTTGGGAGGCGCCTCTGACGGTTACTCCTTGGAAAGTGTTAAGACAGGTTAAATCCAGCTTTGTCTCGTTTCCATCATCACTCATCCATCCTCGACATTTTCCACGTTCGGCCAAAGCTCTGTATCGATCCCTACCTCACGCTCGGCTTCGGCAGAGATCGAGGGGCTATTGTAGTAGGCCGAACACTGTAGGTGCAGAAAAACAAAGAGTACCTGGAGCACTGTTATTTCGTAACAGTTCCACGCGATTCTCGGTTGATACCTCTGTGCCTCTGCCGGAACCCTAATCTGCAAGACAAACAAGGGGTGAGCGCACCTCCGCCTCTCGTGGCGAAGGCCCTCCGATGCCTAAGTTAGTATCTTGTACTGGTCCTAAAACCTAATTATCAGTAGGAAAGTGTATAATGCATACAACGTAATGCGTACCTTTTGCCTCTAGGTTTACCTCATATTTATAGACATTCGTCTGCTTGTTCTCCAAGCATCCTCATCGCCCCAGGATTCCTATCCCGTATAGGAAACCTGGCCATCTGGGGACTCTCGTGCCCAATCAACTGAGATCCTCCTTTGCATGGATCTTCTCTGTTATGGATTTCGTTCCATAATAGGACTGCTCTTAAACTTATCTTTATCTAAATACGGAGTCTCCTTTTCTGGAACATTCCCACCGCTTATCCCGATTGGATATTGGACACTCCTCCTTGAACACTGCTTCCGCTCTATCTCTTAAGGCGGTTTGTCAAGGATTCTATCTGTTCGGCATGCTTTTTGCCGAACAGACTGTACCTATAAGTGCTACTGCTTTGGACATAAACCCGTCCAGCCGAACAGCTCGTATTCGTACTAGGATATCCCATATCCCTGTTCGGGAACAGTCCCCCCTGTTCGATGTACACTTCAGGTCACCGGACCTTATCATCATGGTGCATTTCATCACTTTTCTCATTGCACACTCACATCACGTGCTCGGCTCGTATTTGTACCTGTTCGGGAATACCTCCCTACAATTGCTCCCCAGCTTTGCCCAATGTAACTGCTCGGTCCAATGGGTAAAGCTCCTGAAGAACAAATCCTAGTTCGAGCCTCGTGATGTCCCGTGCAGATTCAGCATTGATGACCATTTGATTTCTGGCGGTCTTTAATCATCATGCTTTCTCGAAGCATGGATTCTACGTGGCGTATCCCGTACGCCCCTCATTAAACTCGATCTGACGTCCTCTGTCAAACGGCGTTTGAATATCAATCCATTTTGGACCTTTCTTCCGTTACTTTTCGTGTAATGGCGTGAGAGGAGACGGATCGTTTCCGTCTCTTTTCCTTTATACCCCAAAAAGGGTTCTTTTCTGGGTTTTACACCCAGAACTGAAATTCTAGCTTCTTCTCTCTCTAAAACCAGGTGATTTACAGCTTCGACCGCCATCGCTGCCGCCTGTAAAACCAGTTGTTCTTCAGGAAATCCTTGCCAAATCTTTGTAAGATTCTTGTTCTTATCTCTTTCTTATGCTCTAATCTAAGAATCTCGTTCTCAGATCTTCATTTCGATTTCAAAAATTCATTGCACCCATTTTTTCGATTTCATTTCGTTTGAAACCCCCTTCGTACACATCCATGGCGGATGAAGGTAATAATGAGCTTAAACCTGGCAAATTTAGAAAGCTTTGTGAGACTCCCGCTGCCATGGCCGCCTTCAGGACCGAATATCGTGTCCCTGACAATGTAGGGCTCGAACTCGCCCCCCTAGGCGCGGACAGAGAGGACAGTTCATGGGATAGAATATATATCCCAATCGTAGCCATAGTTGAAGGCGGAGTCTGATTCCCCCTTGACCCCTTACTTCGTCGAGTCCTGAACTGGTATAGACTTACTCCCATGCAAGTTTCATCCAATGTTTTTAGGCTCATAATGGGAATGGTAGCTTTAAATGAAATTCTGGGAACACAACTAGGAATCTGGGAGTTACAATGGTGGTATAGCATTGTACTCAACCGTGAGTACAACACCTACTATTTTAAAGTAAGGAAGGTAGACAAGCGTTTCGTGCTGAATCTTCCAGACTCCGCTCGGGATCATGAAATTGACTTTCTATACGTCACTGGAGCCTATGAGCCACAAGGGGAAGACGGCCAGGTGGTGGGCTTTCATTGCCCCCATGTGTGGGGCCACCCACGTATGCTCCCAAATTTTCCTTTTACTTTCAGTACTTCTAAGTTCTAGTCATTGTTGTCTTTTGTGTAACTCTTTCCTTCGTTCTGTTTTGCAGCAACAAATGCAAACAAGAGGCCAAGCAGAGAGCCGAGTTATGTCCGTACAGAGGACATAAACAAGGTTTTAAAATACAAGGGGGTGCCGGGCACGCGAACCGCAGGGCGAGGTCGTGACGCCAGCGTACTGCTAGGATACGATCCTGCTTACAGGGGTTTCATAGATAGAAGACTGTCAACCCCAAGCACAGACGGTGCATCTACCTCCGCGGCTCCCCAGACAAGGAGCCAGAGACGCAGCTCGGGGGTTACCGTTGCGGGGCAGCCAGGAGAAGTGCCTATCTCAGAAGGGATCCCCTTACCTCGCCTGGTACTCCGAAGATCCTCACAACCTCGTACCGAGCAGTCAGTTCCTGATAGAGACACCAGTCAATCATCTTCACAAGGGTATTCTCCTTCCCCCCCAAACTCCGAGATGATGACACGTCAGACGGTGAATTTGAGCACCCTGCTCACTGTTTCTTCACGTGGCCGCGGTGCCACTGGTCGGGTGGCATCCACTGGTCAAGCTCCGCCCCCGCCAAGGAGTACCAGAGGGGGTTTAGTTCGAGCATCATCTTCCCCTAGGGAACGAGATGCCTCTTTGGAAGCCGGGGATGCACACCGGGACAAACGCACCCGAGACCAATCCTCCGAAGATGCAACAGGTCAAGCTGATGCGTCGCTTAGCCAACCTCAGCCAGCCAGCACCCAGCCTCCCCCTCAAATCTGGGCTCCTGCTCTCACCCGAGGTGACAGGGCCGTGCATATCGAGGATAGTGCCACCTCTTCAGAGACGGCAATGGCTCTTGCACAAGCTCTGCTTTTACCTGTCGATATGCAAAAGGAGTCCACATCTCCATCAGACCGGGTGCTTTCCACTGGACTCGTCAGTGGTATAAAGGTATGTCTAGCCATCTCGTGACTTGCGTTCTTACTTCAAACGAGTACTTATTCTCAGACTTTCGTTCTGTACTTCTGTGCTGTAGTTTATTCAAAAGATGGTCACTCTTGGCCAAAAGCTACAAGAAGTGGAGGCTGAACGGAACAATCTCTTGAATGACAACACCAGATTGCTCCGTACAGTGACTAGACTGGAGAGGGAGAGAGATAACGCCAAGACTGACTATCTTGATGCAAAAGAGAGGATGGAAACTGCTGAAGGCAATCTCAAACAGGCTTTGGTTGAGATTGACACCACAAAGAAAGCAGCCTTCGATGCTGGGTACGAGAAGGGGTTTGATGCTGCCACTGCAGACTATGTAGGTCAGATGCCAGCCATCCAGGACCAAATCTGGGCAGCCGGTTGGGAGGGCTGCCTGATCAAGATCGGAGCTGCAGATGACTGCCCTTTGTGGGTAGACAATGACCTGCCCAGCCGCCGTGCAACTGTATCCCAAGTCCCAGATGAAACTTTGGCAGATGATGTGGACCAGCAGATTGACGACTTTGCCGATGCTGCTAAGAACGTTGAAATGGAGTCTTTGGAGGTTCAAACGGAATAGCAAGTTGCCAACCTTGGTGAGGTCAATACGCAGGCAACAATACAAGATCCAAGTAGCTTGGGGGAACAAGTTACTGATGGCAACACTGAGACTGGAACAACCACAGAGGTTCTAGACAACACCCAACCTGAAGTCCAAAATCTGGAGTAGATTTGGTAAGTTTGTTTTGATTTGACTTTCTCAAATACTTTGGCATCATTTTTGATAGGTCCTGCGTGACCGTGGTATCTAGCCCTGCGTGGCATGACACTTTGGATTTCTGGTGGCCATTTCGAGGCCTCTGTTATTTTGCCCGGCCCTTCTTGGCCATAAACTTATCTATTTTGAATGCATGTGACCAGGTGCATATGCCTGTTTAGATATTGCTTAGGCTTTTTCGTGCTTAGTCCGTCTAAATCTTTCGTATTTAGATTCATACAGAAATCTGTATGAAATATAATTTTGTTATGGTTCTTTTCAAGTATTTCGTACTTGGCATGTTTAAATATCCTCGTATTTAGCAAGTTTCACGTACTTGGAAAGTCGTTATATTCGAACGTTTAATTTAAGTCTCTCGTGCTTAAATATGATTAAGTGCCACGTACTTAAACAGTTGCTAAGTATCTCGTACTTACATAATATTTAAGTTTCTCATACTCAAATAAGGTTTTATATACTAAGTATATTCGTACTTGTATATTTTTGAGTATCACGTACCTTTATACCCAAGTGTTTCAGACTTGGTAATTCTACGATTTGCATTTTTTCGTATGCAAACCCAAGTGTTTCATACTTGGGAATTTCATATTCGTAATTTTTGAGTATCTCGTACTTTCGTATATTAAAGCTTTTTCATGCATAGATAATTGAAACGTGTATTCGTACCCATTCCTTGCTCCCCAATACGAAGAAAGGGATTGGAAGGCCATTATTCGTATTTATAGATCAAAACAATCCATAAGTAAAACAGAATTTCTGAAAAGAGTCAACATATTGCAAAAGACATGATTTTATTCTTTATCCTGAAAACTCAAGGGGTCGTTATGCGTACCCCATGCAACTAAAAAGGGAAACACAAGGGAACTGTATTCATAATTCCCACACAATCACAATTCTAAAACAGAATAAAAAGTAAGCCGAAGTCTTTCAAACAAAGAACTTCCTCAAGTTGTGGACATTCCAGGGCCGTGGCACTGGGTTCCCGTCCAAGTCTGCCAAACGATAGGCCCCAATGCCCACAACCTCAGTAACTCGATATGGGCCTTCCCAATTAGCTCCTAACTTGCCCTCATTGGCAACCTTGGTGTTGCTGAGCACCTTGCGGAGCACAAGGTCTCCAATACCAAACTCTCGTGGGTGGACATGCTTGTTGTAGTTCTTCATCAACTGTTCCTGATAAGAGGCTAAATGCACCAGGGCTCTTTCTCTCCTTTCCTCGGTAAGGTCGAGCTCGATTGCAAGAGCCCTGTCATTCCCCCCACTTTCGACCAATGCAGTCCTGTTAGTAGGAAGGCCAACTTCCAATGGAATGACTGCCTCTGTTCCATAAGCCAAAGAATAGGGGGTCTCTCCCGTAGACCTCCTAGGGGTTGTTCGGTGCGCCCATAGCACCAGTGGCAACTCATCAGGCCACTTGCCCTTTGCTTTATCCAACCTCTTCTTGATTCCATCCAGAATTGTCTTATTGGATGCCTCTGCTTGCCCGTTACTCTGGGGGTAAGCAGGGGTTGAATAATAATTTCTTATTCCATACTGGGCACAAAAAGCTTTAAACTTTTTCTGGAACTGGGAACCATTATCTGTAATCAAAGAATATGGGATCCTAAAACGAGTAATGATACTTTTTCAGACAAACCTTTCTATCATAGGTTCAGTAACCTTGGCCAAAGGTTCAGCTTCAATCCATTTCGTGAAGTAATCTGTTACTACCAAAAGGAATTTTCGGTTCCCAGTAGCCTTATGGAGTGGACCCACGATGTCCATTCCCCACTGAGCAAAAGGCCAGGGGCTAGTTAAGGGCACCAAATCCTCGGCCGGTGTCCTAATCATTGGTGAGAACTTTTGACACTTCTCACAGATTTTCACGTAAACCTTTGCATCTTTTTGCATATGCGGCCACCAGTATCCCTGGGTGATTGCTCGGTGAGCTATGGACCTACCTCCTGCATGACTTCCACATGTCCCCTCATGGATCTCGTGGAGAAATTTCTGCACCATCTCAGGGTGCACACAGAACAGGTACGGCCCAGTAAAGGATTTTCTGTATAACTTCCCTTCTGGAGACAACCAAAACCTTGCTGATTTGGTTTTAATCTTGTGGGCTTCCTTTTTGTCAGAAGGAAGAGTCTCATCTCGTAGAAACCCTATAATTGGATCCATCCAGCTTGGCCCCTGGTTCACGTCCAGAACCAACTCTATGCTTCTCCTAATGATCGGTTCATTCAGATAATCGACTACTACTTTCCTTTTTAACTTAGTAGGAACAGCAGTAGCCAGCCAAGCCAAAGAGTCTGCATGGGCATTTTGTCCCGAACTGATTTGTTCAATACATACCTTTTCGAAGGTATCAAGCAAATCTTTGGCTGCCTGCACATAAGCCGCCATTTTTTCACTCCGGGCCTCGTATTCCCCGGACAATTGGCATACAACCAACTGTGAATCGCAATACACCCTTAATCTCTTCGCTTTTAAGGTACTTGCACTCCTGAGGCCGATCAGCAGAGCCTCATACTCCGCCACATTGTTCGACGCGCTGAAGCCCAACTGAACAGATAACTCGATCATTACCCCATCTGGAGGAAACAGAACAATGCCGGCCCCAGAACCAGTATTGCAAGCCAAACCATCGACGAATAACTTCCATTCGAACGGATCCTGCACGGCAAGCACCTTTCTTTTCTTGCCTGGTAGTTGAACGGATTGCTCCTTTTTCGTAGGAGGTCCCGGCGCTACCATTGGAGCAAATTCTGCTACAAAGTCAGCCAATACCTGGCCTTTTATTGCCGTACGTGGCTGGGAGTCGATGTCGTATTGGCTTAACTCAACAGACCAGGTCGAGATTCGCCCGGAAAAGTCTGCCCTTCGTAACAGTGACTTTAACGGATACTCAGTATAAACCACAACCTTGTGGCTTTGGAAGTAATGAGGTAACTTCCTGGTTGCTGTCCTTAATGCAAGGACCAGTTTTTCGAGGGGCAGGTATCTCGTTTCAGCATCCAACAAAGTCTTACTCACATAATAAACCGGGATTTGTTCCGATCCCTTACTTCTCAACAAAACAGCACTAACAGCATGCTCAGAAACAGCCAAATATAAAACCAAACACTCACCTGGTTCTGGAGTTGACAAAAGTGGAGACTCAGCCAGGTACTTCTTCAGGTCCTGGAAAGCCTGTTCACACTCTGCTCCCCATTCGAATCCTTCCCTTTTCTTCAATAACTGGAAGAAAGGCCTGCACTTGTCACTCGACCGGCTAATGAACCTGTTGAGGGCTGCTGCCATCCCCTTCAATCTTTGAACTTCCTTCGTTGTTCTGGGATTTTGCAATCCCTGCAATGCTGATATCTGATCCGGGTTTGCCTCAATCCCCCTTATGGTCACAAGATGCCCCAAGAACTTCGCTGATCCAACTCCAAATGCACACTTCGAGGCATTGAGCTTTAACTTGTATTGCCTCAAGATATCAAAGGCCTTTTTCAAATCTGCTACATGACCCTGCCTGGTCTTACTTTTCACGACCATATCGTCTATGTAAACCTCCATAGTCTTTCCAAGCAGCTCTTTGAACATAATGGTTGCTAACCTCTGATATGTTGCCCCTGCATTCCTTAATCCAAAAGGCATCACGTTGTAACAGTACAACTCTCGTGGTGTAATGAAAGAAGTCTTCTCTTGATTAGGCCCAAACATGGCAATCTGATGATACCCTCGGTATGCGTCGAGGAAACTCATCCGTTCATACCCAGCAGTTGCATCAACTAATTGATCAATCCTGGGAAGGGGGAAACTGTCCTTTGGGCACGCTTTGTTCAAATCTGTGAAGTCCACACAAACACGCCACTTTCCATTCTTCTTTTTCACTACTACAGTGTTGGACAGCCATTCTGGATAGTATACTTCGCGTATTGCTTTGGCTTCCAACAACCGTTCTACTTCTTCGATAACAGCATCAACATGCTGCACAGCTGCCCTCCTCTTCTTCTGAATCACAGGTTTATGTTGAGGATCAACATTGAGATGGTGACAGATTACGTCTGCAGCAACTCCGGGCATCTCTTCTGGTACCCAAGCAAACACATCAACGTATTCTTTCAAAAATCTTACCAGTTCGTTCTCCTTCTCAACTGGCAGTGACTCTCCAATCAAAAAATACCTTTCAGGATCAACTCCGTTGATATGTATTTTCTTTAGGCCTTCCACGACCTTCTCCGTTGGATTCCTGCCGACATCCTTGATAGTCGGTTGATCTGATGCCTCTACTGCTTGAACCTGGTGAGCCTTTGGAATTTTCTTAATAATAGAAATCAGACACTGCTGTGCCGCCTTTTGATTTCCTCTGATCTTCTCAATACCATTGGAACCAGGGAACTTAACCATCTGATGATACGTAGAGGAGACCGCCCTCATATTATGCAACCATGTCCTTCCAATAATCGCATTATAGGAAGACGGGACATCTACCACAAGGAAATCTATCCTTAAGACCACTGTTCCTGCTCGGACAGGCAGGGTTACCTTACCAAGACTCCAAACTGCTCCTGCTCCAAATCCAACCAGAGGTGTTATTGACTGCTCCAAGTCTGACTGAGTTAACCCCAATTTTTTGAACGCATTGTAGTACAAGACTTCTGTACAGCTTCCAGAGTCCACCAAGATTCTCTCAATGTCGTATTCCCCTATTCGTAGGGTAATAACCAAAGCGTCGTTATGAGGCACCTGGACATCTCCGAGATCCTCATCTGTAAAGACTATACCTTCACTGCCTCCATCGGATTCTCGTCCCCTCTTTTTTCCCAATCGCATAATATGCTGGTCATGTTTGGCTTGCCTCTGGAGCAGCCTAACCTCATTCCTCGTATAAGGGGCGGCTAACCCATGTATCATATGGATTACTCCCCTTGGATTCTGCTCATAATCCATCTCCATGGCTTTCCCTTTATCTTTGGGGTCCTCCTGGATATACTCCTTCATATAGCCTCGAGAGACCAAATCGTCAAGATGCCTTTTGAACATTTCACAATCTTCTGTCATGTGGCCCCAGTCCTTATGATAACTGCAGTGCTGATTCGTAGCACGTTTCGCATCTTTGTCTCCACCTAGACTTGGGGGCCACTTGAAGTAGGGCTGATTCTTTATTCGATAAAGAATCCTGTAAATAGGCTCTTTCCAAACTGTCGTTATTGAAAAGAATGACTTAGGGTCTGGTGCTGGTTTCTCTTTATATGGCTCTCTCTTAGCCTGCCCATACTCCTTTCTTTCCTTGTAAGTCTTGGGCTCTGGTTTGTCCACCTTTTTCGCTGGTGTCTTAGGCTGTTCAGCAATCACCTTGCCGTCCTCACGTAGAATGTCATCCTCCATTCTAGCATGCTGCTCAATTCGTTCCATCAGGTGAGCCAATGTTGACACAGGGTGTTTATTCAGAGAACGACGCAGCTCCTCCCGAATAGGCAAACCTGTTTTGAAGGTAGCAATGGCGTATTCTTCACTGCAACTGTCAATCTCGTTGAAAGTCTCCCAGTATCTTTTAGCATAATCTCTGATCGGTTCGTTATCCCCCTACTTCATCTTGGAGAGATTTTCAAACGTCTTGGGAGCCTTCCTACTTGTCAAGAACCGTGCAGTGAATTCCTCAGCCAACTGCGTCCATCCTCGTATGGATCGTGACTCCAATTTGTGGAACCAAGACAGAGCCACCTTCCCCAAACTCGAAGGGAACATCTTGCACATTATAGCATCATCACCTTCATGCATGAACATGGCCTGCTGGTAATGCTGTATGTGAGCAACGGGGTCCGCATTTGTCTCGTAAAGTACGAACGCCCCGTGCTGAACCCTGCTCGGCAACCGCGCCTCCTGTAACTTTCTTGAGAAGGGAGATGTTGCAATATTACTCAGGGCTTTTCTTGCTGCTTCTCGTGCAGTCATTGTTCCAGCCTCTTGTTCCTTATTTCTATACGCCCGAACTTTGTCCCAATCGGACTCAGGTCTTTCGTACCTGTCCCTATGGTGTTTTCGGGTACCTTCTTCAACAGAGGAACTTTGGCTCCTGCTCCTCCTTTTTCGTGGAGAAAGCCCTCGCTGCTTCAGGCTCCTGCTCCTTCTTCTTCGTGAAGAAGGCTTCTTCTTTCTCGGAGAAGGACTCCTGCTCCTACTCCTTCGGTGTGAAGGAGCGGCCTTGTATGTTACCATAGCCCTTTCTTCTTTCCTGAAATGTCTACGTGACAACCCAGAATCCTCCGGGTGTTCCCTGATCCTTTCCATCTCACGGATCTCATACTCTCGTTTCTAGATCAATCGAGCAGCCTCCTCGATTTCCTGTCTCTTCCTATCGAGGATGTCGCTGTGATTATGCACACTTTTCGAATGCGCGACTGATTCTTCTCTATGGTGGGACTTGCTCCTTCTCGTGGAGTTTGTAGCAGTCCTACCTTCTTTGTTTTTGGGATCATCTTGGATAGTGAGGGGATGATCCTTGCTCGTCGTCCTCCTACTGTGGCCACCAGCATGCTTTCTCGGAGCACCTGGAGGGGATTTATCTCTTTCCCCACCACCCTGGTTCTTCTCTGAGCGGTGTGACTTGATCTACTTCCACCATGGTCGCTTTTCAAATGGAACTCGTTCGTTTCCACAGACGGCGCCAATTGTAGGTGCGAAAAAACAAATTGTACCTTGAGCATTGTTATTTCGTAACAGTTCCACGCGATTCTCGGTTGATACCTCTGCGCCTCGTCGTCCGAACCCTAATCTGCAAGACAAACAAGGGGTGAGCGCACCTCCGCCTCTCGTGGCGAAGGCCCTCCGATGCCTAAGCTAGTATCTCGTACTGGTCCCAAAACCTAATTATCAGAAGGAAAGTGTATAATGCATACAACGTAATGCGTACCTTTTGCCTCTAGGTTTACCTCATATTTATAGACATTCGTCTGCTTGTTCTCCAAGCATCCTCATCGCCCCAGGATTCCTATCCCGTATAGGAAACCTGGCCCTCTGGGGACTCTCGTGCCCAATCAACTGAGATCCTCCTTTGCATGGATCTTCTCTGTTATGGATTTCGTTCCATAATAGGACTGCTCTTAAACTTATCTTTATCTAAATACGGAGTCTCCTTTTCTGGAACATTCCCACCACTTATCTCGATTGGATATTGGACACTCCTCCTTGAACACTGCTTCCGCTATATCTCTTAAGGCGGTTTGTCAAGGATTCTATCTGTTCGGCATGCTTTTTGCCGAACAGACTGTACCTATAAGTGCTACTGCTTTGGACATAAACCTGTCCAGTCGAACAGCTCGTATTCGTACTAGGATATCCCATATCCCTGCTCGGGAATAGTCCCCCCTGTTCGGTGTACACTTCAGGTCACCGGACCTTATCATCATGGTGCCTTTCATCACTTTTCTCATTGCACACTCACATCACGTGCTCGGCTCGTATTTGTACCTGTTCGGGAATACCTCCCTACAAACACAGTTTGCTCGGTACTTGGCCGAAGATCGACGACCCCACGCGGCTATATTAGAGTCGGCCCTAGCCGACGATGTTCCACGAACGGCGGACCTCGCCGACGGTTTTCAACAGATGGTATCTGCACATGATCTACGCTGGGCTCGGCCCATAGCGGGCTCGGCCTCTAGCTGGGCTCGGCCACCCACGGGGACACGTCTGTTTCCCACGTGCAGAAACGGTTATGAAAGATAATGATGGACGCACATGGGAGAGGCCAGCTCACGCTGAAACGGTTACAAAAATCTATCTAGTGACACCACAATGACGTCACCCAGCTCGTGCGGAGCACGTGTATGAACTTGGAGAGCAAGTTAGGAAGGAGCTATAAATACAAGAGGTTCACAGCCCTAAAAGGTACACAGCCATTCCACACTCAAACCCTAGCTCTCTTTTGCTTTCTCTACACCATTCTCATCCTTGCGCCGGAGGGCCATACCGGGGCTCCTCCGGTGTGGTTTTTAGTCGTGCTTCGTGGTGCAGGTTAGGTGGAAGGAGCTTAACAACCCCTGAACCAGAGGAGGAAGGACCCGAACCAGAGATCACGGGCCACACACTTTTAATTCATAAAATAAGTAGTATTACTTATTAACGGGGCCTTATAATCTAAAAGCCCTGTATTTGAATTGAACGTGACAGATAGCGGTGTTATATCCAATCACTCACTATTCTTGTTCTATTTGGTTGAATTGAACGTACGTCTACTAATAATCCTACTAATGAGACAACTCCATTATTTAAAGTAATTTTGTACAGTACTAGTAATAAACAATTTAACATGAGAAATGGTACTTGTTGGATTAATCATACCCAAGCAATTAAATGCCATGACTTAAAAAGGATGAGTACTAGACTAAGATCAATTGCACTAATTAAACAAACGTACACATGGAATGAGACTACTCGTACCAACTTAAAACTATTTGTTGTGATTCGTTTTTTATACTATTTTCTTGATGCGCAAATCTCGAAAAAATCTATTTATAGCATAGAAACCCCGGCCTTACCGCCTATTTTGTTTTCATTTTGTTCAAGATGCAACGTTTGTCTTTGCCGACTCTAATTTTGACGTACCTTTCAAATGGATGGCCGGACAATATGCTCTCTTGTTTTCTTGATAAGTGTTGAGGCAAACTTACGCATACATCGACTAATTTCTTTGAGATCAATGCTACCGTCCGCTAATAGCTAGGGGCCTAAATAATGTTGGAACAGAGTCTCATACGGAGTGGCTCCAAAAGGATTGATAGTAACTAAGAGATTTCTAATTAACATGTGACTTAAGAGGGAGCAAACTCATAACTCACAAGTCTTGATCACCAGACCAAGCCCTTCATTTTGCTCTCTTGTGAGTGATCAAAATATGATCATGATAGAAGGTAATGTATCTCAAAATAAAGATCTTGGAGGTCCAAATATTAAATATGTTTCTAGTTGATAACTTAAATTGAAGGTGGACATTATTTCCATTCATGTAAAGGAGTTCAAAAATTAGTGAAAGTACTAGACACAGGTAAAAATAACTATATGCTCATACATGAATATGTATTATATATTCATGTACCCAAAAAAAAGAATATTTATATTCAAAATGACTTATTTCTATCTTTATCATAATTTTTTTTAATCATTGTATACCTCGGTGTGGATTAGAGGGGAACTACTGGATAATCTCCATAGACTCGAATCCAAAACCTCTTCATTGAAAGCTAAGAGTACAATCCAACAGGCTAAGAGCCATATCGATCTTCGTTATCGTATTCACCACACCATCCATATAATGACTTTCTTCTATTTGTTTTTGTTGACAATAATGTAAAAAAACATAGGTAAAATCGAATTAAAGAGGATATAGAAGAAATTAAAAGCATTGAAGTAGATAAGCCAATGCTTGCCAACGGAGCTAGCTATGAACAACTTTAATTTGATGAAACAGTACACCCTGAAATTGAGGAAACCCCTCACAAGATTGCATGAATAGGAATGGACCACATAGTCACATAAATACTTCTACGAAAGGGCCATTTCACAAGTACCCCAAAAAGTAAAGTACTAAAAAGTAACCAATTTCGCATGAAGCCCACGTGAAAACCACGTGGCATTCCTACCGTGAGACATTGAAACAGTCAGACTGATATATGGTCGTGTATGAGCACGACAATGGCCGCCATTGGCCAAAATCCCTAGAGAGAGAAACATTAGTAGTAACAGCTAAGGGGGGAGAGAGAGAGAGAGAGAGAGTCCGCGATAGCGGCGAATGAAGCAGTGGTTGGTTAATTATTTTGAAGAGAGGGAGAGAGAAAGGCCGCCCAATGTGTTTTTTTTTTTTTTTTTGGACTTTTAGGGTGAAATTCGAAAAGTGCCTGATAAATAGGAAATAACCTCCCAAGGTCAGCCCAGACCAGGAAGCCTAGCTCAATACGAAGGGCCATGTAAGGGACCTAGCGACATGGAGCTTAGCTTGAAGAACTGAGCTCAGAGGACCAGCATAAGGGCAAAGGTCATCCCAAACCAAAGAGCTCACGAGCACATCCCTAAGGGCTCGAGCTAGAGTCCTAAGAACATGGAATCTAGCTTATAAGAGCTAGCCTTTATTAAACCAGTTCAAGGACGGAGGCCAACTTACAAGCACAGCTCATAGAAGAATACCGAGCTCAGCTCACTAGGTGAGCTCGGCAAGTATGACGAACCTGCAGCCAGACTTATGAGACACTCCACGCGAGAGGTTTGTACAGCCTAAAGGACTAAGAGAAGTCAGACTCTTATTCCCCTTGTAGAATATCCAAGGCCTTATCTCAACCCAAGGGATGAGGCTGCGAATCCCAAGGGATAACCATGAGAGACCCATGCACGAAGGGAACTTATGGAGCAGCCACAAGCCTTATCTCCTTATAAGAAGTCAAGATATGATCCATAAAGGATAACCACAGAGATCTGTCCACCGTAAGGACTCTTAACCTGATAAGCAGGTACAAGAGTCCAAAGGTGAAGGGACTCCTCTAACCTGATAAGGTTCAAGGGAGTCCTGAGGAAAGGAGGACACTCCATCCTATTTCCGTCATGTGCGGATAAGCCCAAGAGGTCCCAGCACCGTAAGGACTCTTAACCTGATAAGCAGGTACAAGAGTCCAAAGGTGAAGGGACTCCTCAAACCTGATAAGGACCAAAGGAGTCCTAAGGTAAGGAGGACACTCCTACCTATTTCCGTCATGTGCGGATAAGCCCAAGAGGTCCCAGCACCGTAAGGACTCTTAACCTGATAAGCAGGTACAAGAGTCCAAAGGTGAAGGGACTCCTCAAACCTGATAAGAATCAGGGGAGTCCTAAGGTAAGGAGGACACTCCAACACCTATCTATACCTACCACGAGCGGATGAGACTTAAGAGTCTCAGTCCTAAGGGATTCCTCCCAAGATGCCTATATAAAGATCACATCTTCACCTCACAAAGGTATGCAAAAATGATACGAAATTCATACTCAGTCAATTTCTCCATATCTCGACTGACTTAGGCATCGGAAGGCCGATGGCGACAGCCACGCCGGTGCCCATAGTTTATCGTGTCTATTTTGCAGGTCATTAATCGAGCATGCAGGAAGTCGTTCCATCCGCTGGAGGACTAGGTGGGCTGTTGAGGAAACCCCTCCTCTAGAGGTGACCAAAAACCGCTTCATCAGTTGGCACCGGTCTGTGGGAAACGAGAAATCATTCTCAACCCTTCACAGTGAACGGTTTCCTCAATGGATACTCGATTAACGGCTTTAGAAAGTTATACTCAACCACTTTCTAAAAGTCGCATTCCATCACTTTCAGAAGTTCAGATGAAGGATACCTCACCCACGGTGACTCGACCTAGCGGTGTTCGTCGCCTAACAAAAACAAGCTGATACTATGCAAGGAAAGATCGAAACCTTGCAAGATCAACTACAAGTTTTAACCCAAGGGTTAACGGACGCGACAGGAATGAATGGGGAGTTAAACAAATAACTCGCCAATTTAGACGAAAGTCCATCGAAGAACAAAAAAGGGACGGTAACGCCGATCCCGAAACGAGGCTGTCGAGTCGTATCAAGAGAGATCAAAAATCTCTTCCGAGAAGCCCTTCTATGGAAGCAAACCCAAATTGAGGGGCTGATTAAACAAGTTAAAGGGAAAACTCCCATCATGGTGGAAAAGTTGATCCAAGTCACCAACTTTCCCTTCACGATCAAAATAATAAGGCCCCCGCTCCCACGGGAGTTCGTGATGCCGCAGATTGCGACGTTCAATGGCACTACGGACCATCGGATCATTCAAAGATAAATCTCTAACACATCTCCAGGCAACACCAGATGAGGTCAAGTGCCGAGCCTTCCCTGTTGTACTAAGGGGAAGCGCGCACACAAGGTTTTACAAGCTCCTACAGAGTAGCACAAACGACCTAAAAGAAGCTCTGAAAAAATTTCCAAGCTCAAACGACGAAGCTAAGGCTATGCAATAGAAGAAGCTCTGGAAAAATTTCCAAGCTCAAATGACGCAGCTAAGGCTATGCAAGAAAAGAAGCTCCCTCTACAGATCAAATTGCACTTTGCAAAACTCAAGTGCCAACGGGCATCTTTCAGGAAGAGCAGAGCTTTCCACCTACATTACCTCTGCGGTTTAAAGCATCCATACATGCCAACAATAATGAAATCCACTTGGAACAAAGTCAAGGTATTCCAGCTCCATTCTTCTCACAAAGCTGGCAAAAGGTCCAAGGACCAGCTCTGGCCCCTAGCTACGGCAAGGAAGATAATATTCGTAATATTATCCGTGGAATATACCTGAAGATATCCCAATGAGATAAGGAAAGACCCAAATCCTAAGAGATAAAGGATGCCACAACGAGATAAGTACAAATATCCTTGATATACGTAATCAGGGGTAGATTGGGATTCCTAGCTAAGGTGGGACTCCTCAAAACCTCAAAGAGGTAATTCGGATCTACGAGATACAGTCCTACAAGGACTCAACCTCCTAGCAGAATGCCCATAAATACGACAGTAGAGCTCCAACGAGAGGATCAGGTCCGAGCAGACGACGAAGCTGATTCATCAGCTGGCGCCAGAGTACATTAAATTTCAAGCGCACATATCGCTACGGTGTTCTCCAACCCAAGCATCAACTTTTCTTCGCGGATAACACTGGAGTTGGTCACGGAAATTATCATACTACAAGATAAGTCTTGCTCCTCCTTTATTTTGATTAATTACTGCTTATCACAAGCATATCCCCACATTGGGATCACTTGGATAATTTTTTGGATTACCATAAAAGAGTTCATATTGAAATGAATCTGTTTAAATGGAGAATTCTAAAAATCTAGGACTCTACATTGAGTTTTCCACATACAACTCATGGGGAACCTGTTGACCCACAAAATGCATGTGGACTAATCCATCCGGCCTTATAGGATACATAAAATCCCTAAGAATTAACATAATGTTAATCTGTTCAACTCAAAAAGAGCCTATGGTCCCATGGGACCAAAGTTTTGAGTATGACCACGGTTACTCCAAAGAAAACAGAGTTTTAGCAAAGTTTGACTTTCATCTATTTGGTAAACAAATAGCTTAGGTGAAAAGCTTATATCCTAAGGGACCCATAGCCTGAGCATGATTTTCATCTGCTCAGTGTTTTAGGATAGTTAAAATCATAATTCAAGCATAATCTTTATGAACTCGACCCACTATGATAAAGTTATCAAGTGGTATTGAACAATTTTGTTACTGATATAAGCATGATTTTCATCTGCTCAACCAGTCATAGGGCCAACGGGCCACATGAAACAATTACACAAACAACAAGTGTTAAGCTGTTTTTCCAACACCTTAACACTTGGGGGAGTAGGGAAGTATATGGACATACCAATCTTCTCAGCCAAAGCTAGAGCTTTGGAGATAGCTATAAAAAGCTTACAGAGCTTGGACAACCAATGGGTAAAGCCCAGTCCCAAGAAAATTGGGCACGGCCTGCGCACCTCAACCAAGCTTGCTCGGTCACAGCTCAAGGTCCCAAAATTAGATTAAGCAAAAGGTCAGATTGAGCAACCAAGGTCTGCTCAGAAGAACATAGTTGCTAAGGGCATGTGGTGTTCTCTATAAAGCAAGTGCAAGTGCAAAATTGTCACGACAATAGCAGTCAATGAGTAACTCACCTCTACGGAAACATGAAAATTTCTAAGGAAATAAAAAGATATGAGCTTAGGCTCGTTCAAAGAGCTGAGCATGAAAGGCAACATCATCTGATCATCTTCAAGGATTAGCATGGCGCCATCATCAACCCAGCTATGTGGACTACCAAGTTACTCCAACAAAGGATCTTGATCGTCTAAGGTGGCTGAAACACCTCCTACGGGAGGTGACAAATATAAAATATCCTAAGGGATAACCAAGGAAAGTACCTCAAGGCGAGTACCCCGATTGTACAACAGAGCCTAGCTCGTCAACAATCCTAAGGGATGAGAATTAAGGCCAACTCGCCTCAAAAGATCAGTTCGGCCGTCCATCCATTGAATCTACGGATGATAGGAAAAACCTGACCTCTTAAGGCCAGTCAACTTAGAAAACCTCACATCTCCAATAGGAGCTAACCTCAACCCACAGGTTGAAATCTATAAAATCCAACCTACCAGGAAGGGTAACTAGGCCAACACAAAAGCGCATGACGAAGAAGTTCAGCTAAAGAGTCCTAAAGGACAAGATCAGTAAGTACTGCGGCATAGCCTGGTACATTAAACCAGTTTGGCATCCTAAGGGAACTAGCTCGGCATACATATCCAAGAAGACTTAGCAAGTCATCTCCAAAAGAGCTTTACCAATCTCCTAAAAAAGGTACACAGTGTTTACTTTCATTACAAAGTATTTACTTTACCTGTATTTTTTCATATGGCCATTTTTATGCATACATTAGATGTAAGACTGAGCTCGACAACATATTAGTTATCGACAAGTCAGAGCTCAAAAAGCCCCAGATTGACATTTAATTCCCAAAGCGTTAACAAATCCGCTTGATCCAGTTTCACCCATTGATAGGCACTGAAGAGTTACAGCTCAAGAGCTAAAATTAAAAGTCCGAATGTGTGGCCCAAAAGCCTCCTCGGCCCAGCCCAAAAGGGCTCTGGACTAATAAACCAAATTTTAAGATAGATCTCAAAAATGTTGAGTCAGCGAAAGTGCGCAGCTGCTCAGTACATGAAGACCCGGACTCAGCCATTGATTCGGTAAATCAACTACGTCATAGGCCAGCCAAGGACGCTTGGTGGTCTAGAAAATCCGAGCTCAGTTATTGACTCGGTACAAATAAAGCTACCTAGGCAACCCAAAGACGCCTAATGGTCTAGCAAATCCGAACTCAGCCATTGATCCAGAAAAGTCTACAACCCTATGAAATAAAAGAAGTTTAGGGAAAATTTCCCAGCTCCAAAGACGTAGCCAAGGCTATGCAAAAGACATAGCACGGCTATGCAAAAGACATAGCACGGCTATGCAAAAGAGCTTAGGGAAAATTTCCCAGCTTCAAAGACGTAGCCAAGGCTATGCAAAAGACATAGCACGGCTATGCAAAAGACATAGCACGGCTATGCAAAAGAGCTCAGGGAAAATTTCCCAGCTTCAAAGACATAGCCAAGGCTATGCAAAAGACATAGCACGGCTATGCAAAAGAGCTCAGGGAAAATTTCCCAGCTCCAAAGACGTAACCAATGCTATGCAAAAGACATAACACGGCTATGCAAAAGAGCTTAGGGAAAATTTCCCAGCTCCAAAGACGTAGCCAAGGCTATGCAAAAGACATAGCACGGCTATGCAAAAGAGCTTAGGGAAAATTTCCCAGCTCCAAAGACGTAGCCAAGGCTATGCAAAAGACATAGCACGACTATGCAAACGAGCTTAGGGAAAATTCCCAAGCTCCAAAGACGGAACCAATGCTATGCAAAAGACATAGCACGGCTATGCAAATGAGCTTAGGGAAAATTTCCAAGCTCCAAAGACGTAGCCAAGGCTATGCAAAAGACATAGCACGGCTATGCAAATGAGCTTAGGCAAAATTTCTCAGCTCAAATGACCTAGCACAGCTATGCAATAAAAAGAGCTCAGGAAATATTTCCAAGCTCAGGAACGTAGCTAAGGCTATGCAACGTATTGATTATTTATCAAAAAGTCAAAGCTCGTAAAGCTCGGACCGACATATAATTCCAAAAGTGTTGATACGTCAACTTGGTCCAGCCCCAGCGTAGGTGCTGAAGCGCCTGAGCTTACGGAGCTCAGACTAAAAATCTGAGAGTGTAGCCTACAAGCCTCCTCGGCCCAGTCCAAAAGAACTTTGGACTAACAAAACTCGAGTTCAGTTACTAACTCGATACCTTAAGGCCAGCCAAGGACGCTTCTCATGTCAAGACATGAGCAAACCTCATGCTAAAAGCATGAAGTGCTATTGCAAGGCTCATGCTAAGGCGTGAGCAAACCTCATGCTAAAGGCATGAGATGCAATTTAAAGTCTCATACTAAGGCGCGAGAAAATCTCATGCTAAAGCATGAGTGAACTTCGTGCTAAGGCATGAGATGTTATTCCAAGTCTCATGTTAAGGCATGAGCAAACCTCATGCTAAGGAATGAGGTGCTATTTCAAGCTTCATGCTAAGGCATGAGCCAACCTTATGCTAAGGCATAGAATAACCATGCTAAGACAAGCATTGACGCTTAGCAATCTGTTAGCCGCTTGCCCCAGGGCTTATCAAATAAGCCTTGGAGAGTTAGAGCTCAAAAAGCTCTAAACTATAATATTCAAAAAGTGTCCCATCAGGCGCTTGCACCATTGCTTATTAAATAAGCATTAAAGAGTCCCAAGGGGCTAAAAGTCCGAGGGATGTGGCATATGAGCCCACTCGGCCAGAGCTTGATAAGCTCTGAAATGCAAGTCCGAGAGAAGTGGCCTACAATCCCACTCAGCAGAAAAACTATTGGTGTGCCAAACTCTATGGCAAAATATCAACACAAGATTAGTCCTAAGAGGACGCAAACTCACAAGTGCCAAGTTGTTCTTCAACAACCCTACGCTCAAAGGATTGGGGAGTACCTGAAATATATTAGTACCCTCACATCTACGCTATTCCAAGGTATTCCTAAGGGAACAAACATAGGACTAAGGGTCCAGAAAATTACCCTGAACCAAGCAATGACTATGTACACCGCAACCTGATGAACATCACAGATGATACACAAGACAGGCAGGCATAATGGTCAATTCCAAAGCAAATAGAGTTTCCTAATCTTCACTTATGTTCTACTCGGAAACAGGGGAGTAGCTGATAAGTAGGAAATAACCTCCCAAGGTCAGCCCAGACCAGGAAGCCTAGCTCAACACAAAGGGCCATGTAGGGGACCTAGTGACATGGAGCTTAGCTTGAAGAACTGAGCTCAGAGGACCAGCATAAAGGCAAAGGTCATCCCAAACCAAAGAGCTCACGAGCACATCCCTAAGGGCTCGAGCTAGAGTCCTAAGAACATGGAATCTAGCTTATAAGAGCTAGCCTTTATTAAACCAGTCCAAGGACGGAGGCCAACTTACAAGCACAGCTCATAGAACAATACCGAGCTCAGCTCACTAGGTGAGCTCGGCAAGTATGACGAACCTGCAGCCAGACTTATGAGACACTCCACGCGAGAGGTTTGTACAGCCTAAAGGACTAAGAGAAGTCAGACTCTTATTCCCCTTGTAGAATATCCAAGGCCTTATCTCAACCCAAGGGATGAGGCTGCGAATCCCAAGGGATAACCATGAGAGACCCATGCACGAAGGGAACTTATGGAGCAGCCACAAGCCTTATCTCCTTATAAGAAGTCAAGATATGATCCATAAAGGATAACCACAGAGATCTGTCCACCGTAAGGACTCTTAACCTGATAAGCAGGTACAAGAGTCCAAAGGTGAAGGGACTCCTCTAACCTGATAAGGTTCAAGGAAGTCCTAAGAAAAGGAGGACACTCCATCCTATTTCCGTCATGTGCGGATAAGCCCAAGAGGTTCCAACACCGTAAGAACTCTTAACCTGATAAGTAGGTATAAGAGTCCAAAGGTGAAGGGACTCCTCAAACTTGATAAGGACCAGAGGAGTACTAAGGTAAGGAGGACACTCCTTCCTATTTCCGTCATGTGCAGATAAGCCCAAGAGGTCCCAGCACCGTAAGGACTCTTAACCTGATAAGCAGGTACAAGAGTCCAAAGGTGAAGGGACTCCTCAAACCTGATAAGAATCAGGGGAGTCCTAAGGTAAGGAGGACACTCTAACACCTATCTCTACCTGCCACGAGCGGATGAGACTTAAGAGTCCTAGTCCTAAGGGATTCCTCCCATGATGCCTATATAAAGATCACATCTCCACCTCATAAAGGTACGTAAAAAATGATACGAAATTCATACCCAGTCCAATTTCTCCATATCTCGACTGACTTAGGCATCGGAGGGGCGATGGCGACAGCCACGCCGGTGCCCATAGTTTATCGTGTCTATTTTGCAGGTCATTAATCGAGCACGCAGGAAGCCATTCCATCCCCTGGAGGACTAAGTGGGCGGTTGAGGAACCCGTCCTCTGGAGGTGACCAGAAACCGCTTCATTAGGTACTACATTTGCGCCAGCACGGTAACATGCAGCGGGGTTGGAATAACAGTCCATTAATGACAATTATTTAAGCGATATTTTATTTTTTAACAAAACATTCTACTAACAGAAAATATAGAAATCATGACAACCGGACCATGAAACTCTCGAAAACGAATGAATGCTCCAAATTTAAAAAAGTTCTTTCAAAAAAGAGTTCTGGACCATTGATTTGTTATGATGGACAATTTCATGTTTTCTTTTTTCGGATTCAGATCTCCTTGGAGGTTCAATTAGATTTTCGGCCTCACGAAGGAAGGAACTTAAAGGTTGGTCATGGGAGGCCATGGCCACCCCCTATTTGAAAAACTCTAAGATTATCTAGTACAATTTTTTTTTTTACATATTCTCCTACTTATGGTCCCCCTATATGTTTGTCGTATGAAAAAGGTTACTGTCAAAGGAGTTGGAAATTACAATCTACAACCATAAATTTTACTCACACTCATACGCAACTTTAAAATTTCAAAATCTTGTTGTTACTATTATGACTACCCCCTATATGAAATCATGCTTTCGTCCCTAGGCTTCATATCTCTTATTCTTGGAAGTTTATACACTTTTTTTTTTTTAACATTCTAAACACAGAAGAGTGGACAAGCTGTATGGCATGAAAAGGGAGTGATATTTCAGATCCGAGGACTGTGCTGTGTAGCCGCCGGCGAGGTCTTGCCGACATTGGTCAGATGATCGGAGACGTTCACCGCGTAGAGGTCGTCGAGCAATACAAGTTTACCAAAAATCAACTCGATCAAATATTATTAAGTGCCTCATCGGAATACATATAACTTGAAAAAAAATGAATCCTAATGGATACGAAACACTGGATCAAAACCACTGAATCCATTTGTGGGTGAGGTGGGTTCCGTTGACTGTGCTTACGTTTAAAGATGTGAGCTGGAGAGGTGCGATTGGCTGATGATTAGTAAAAAGGGAAAGTAGGGAAGACATCTTTTGGGATGAGAGAAGGAGCAAGAGGTACAGGGGAGCCAAAGGCAGCGTGTCCCTTACGTTCTTCGTGAGGGTGATATCTGACCTTCTCTGGACTCGAATGGGTGAGGTCACGTTCTCTCCGGGGAAGAATGTTCTCCTTCCTCAGAATCAATGCTCTCACCCATTCTTTCTAGAAAAGTCGGCTCTCTCAATCATTGGGAATGTCAGGGGTATTTATCGGGCACCTGGGCCTAGGTCAGGCCCAGAACGACACTACTATAAGACCCCAACACGTGTCCCCTTTGTACCTCTAGGCCTTGGATAAACTCGTCTTTCCGCGAAAACTTTTCCGCGGGTTGACTCGAATTTCCGCGGCGTTACCTCTATCCCAAGCCTCCAAGCCACAAGAAATTTCCCAATTCCCGCAGGAGCAAGGTCGCGAGTCGCGGCGATCGTATATTCTGTGCGGAGTCCATTCCAGGCCCCGCCTTTAGGCTCGGATGGAACCCCGGAAAGCTTTTGTGGAATGAGCTCGTTAGATTCAATGATATTTAATAGTCCGCGGGATTTATCACGGTCTCACGCTGTCAAAGCAGTCTCAGTGTGAGTCCGACTTTCCCGCAGGGCCAGCGAAGTCCCGCGGCAGGTGTCTTCTTTGGAGGGTATGTCCGCGGGCGTATCTTTCTGTTCATGGATATTGATGCTCCTACGACTCCTAGGGTCTTAGTGCAACCTTTCATTACTAGGTTTATTTCGATCTTCCTGCGGGACCTGCGGGATTCCGCGATAGTTTACACACCCCCCCCCCCCCCCGGAAGTGATCCTCTGGCTTCTCACATGCGCCGCTTTCCCATTCGGTAGTCAACCGTTATTCTTCAGATGGAGTTTTTGCCAAGTGCTCCCTTCCGTGCGGGCCTTGTTGCCGCGTGTCTGCGGGCCATTGGGTGGTCAAATAGTCTTACTCGGTTAAAGACTAATGACTTTGACCGCACCTACACCATTTTTTTCAAGTTATATGTGTTCTGATGAGGCACCTAACGATATTTGATCGAGCTGATTTTTGGTGCACATGTAGAACTCGACGAACTTTATAGGGTGATCGTCTCCAATCGTTGGACCGATGCCGGCAAGGCTGCGCCGACGGCCCCGGATCCTATCAAATCAAAAGGAATTTGTGATCCGGAGTTCATAATTCATCCACAAATAATCCAGTTCGATTAATATTCCTATCGCGAGGTAATCCGCGCCATCGCTTCTGCGTTCGTTATTGAAAATTTGCATTACCAAACCAAGAGGAACAATTGATAAAGGTCGGTTTGAGATTCTCACCTAACATGTAACACATACAATAAAGAGCACTACATTTTTTCTTTGGTGCATGGAAGTCACAATATATATAGTAAAATTAAGAATTCAAGAGCATACATCACGTTGTCCATCATGGTCCACAAATTTTGGTGTGTTGTAGCTATATATATATATATATATATAATGAACAGTTCTTATCCTATGAGGGATTTTTACTTTGCTAAAATACGGACCTCCCATTTCTCGATTAAATTTCGATGATTCGAATTGTTCAATGTGTTTAGAACGTAATTTTAAGAATTTTCACAAGAAATCAACCAAAAAAAAACAATTAATTGGGCTAGGGTCTGTTTTGAAGGTGGTTTTGGGTGTTTAGTCCAGCCCAATGTGTAATAGTGGTGAAGGTCCATTACTGTAACATTTATTAGGTCTATAGTCCATGGAAATGCCTTGACTGTCGTGTACTATATATTGTGTTATTTTTGAATTTTCACGATAACGATTCTGGATCTGGACCACGATCATGAGCTCACTGGTGCTTCTCTCTCTCTCTCTTTTCCCGATCACAGCTCAGTTCTGGATCACGATCGCTTTCATGATCTCGATTCTGTATCGCGATCACGATCTCGATTCGCTTTGTGACTATCTCTCCCTATCACAATCACGATCACAATCTCTGTCTTCGGAGTTTTTTCTTATCGCAATCTCTGTGGTGATGTTTCTCTGTTGCTGTGTTCTTCTCTATTGCAGTATTTGGTTTGATTTTTGCAGTGTTTTTGTATTTTTGTGTTTATAGAGTTTATTTGCTGAGATAACGTTATCTATTGCTTTATTCTGGTAGATACTTAGATTATTTTTTGTTGAGATAACATTATCTATTGCTTTATTCTGGTAGATGCATAAATTATTGTTGCTGAGATATGTGTATCACTGTGAACTGTATTTGCTGAGATACTGTTATCTCTTTCTTTTTTTCTTTATTTGCTGAGATAGCATTATCTATTTCTTTGTTCTGGTAGATACTGAGACTGTTTTTTTTGAGATAACATTATCTATTTGCTTTGTTCTCGTAGGTAGACTTTTTTTTTGAGATATGTGTATCTGAATTGTTTATTCTGATATAATGTTATCTGTTTGCAGACTGAACTGTTTTTTGAAGTTGAAATGGATTCTTATATTCATCTATTGTGCAAATATGGATCCTATAGTCTTGTTGTTAAGGTGAAAGAAGGTTATCAATTTGAGAATCTTATTGGAAGTATTTCTAACAAGTGGAATGGTTTGGCATCAATGAGGTTATTGTATTCTGTTTGTGATCATCTTAATATACTCCTTGAGAATGATGATGATTTTCGTAATATGATGGATTTAGCTGCTGCATATGGTGCTCGTTGTGTTGAGGTATCTGTTAAAGACGGTAATTGTAAAGTTAGTAGGTGTTTTGAAATCGGTGAAAGCAGTCGTAGCAATAGAAATGATGTAGTAACTAGTAGTTCACATTCTGAAATTGTTGAGGATCCTCTTGAAAAGTTTTGTCCTCATCATGAGACAAAAATACTTTCTGCTGATTGGGCGTATTTGATTAGTCACGTTGGTCAAGAATTTAGAGGTGGTGTTAAGGATTTTAGGTTATCTTTGTGTAGGTATGCAATTGAAGTTGGATTTAGATTTAAGTATTTGAAGATTGACCAATCAAGAGTAACAGCTGAGTGTGCTTTTAAGGCAGATGGGTGTAAATGGTTTGTTCATGCAACTCTAGACAAATTAAATCATTTTTTTTGCATTAAGGAGCTTGAAAAAGAACACAGATGTGGTGCTACAATTTGTAATTCAAAATTCTCGGATGTCTTCAAAGCTTGTTGCGGAAGAAGTTCTTGATGAAGTTCGTTCAAAGGCGTCGTATAAGCCTATAGATGCTGTTAGATTCTTTAGGCAACGATACGGAACTATAATCAGTTATCACCATGCGTGGTTAGGTGTTGAGATGGCAAACAATGATACTCAAGGTGATTATGCATTGTCATTTAACAAACTTCGATTGTATGCGGAGGTAGCGAAGGAGAAAAATCCCGGTAGTATTGTGGGCGTTGAATGCTGTGAAGATAATCGGTTTCGAAGGTTATTTGTGGCATTCGATGCATGCATCAAGGGATTCAACTATTGTCGGCCTTTTTTGTGTCTTGATGGTACTTTTTTGACGGGGAGATATAAGGGAACTTTGCTTGCAGCCGTCGAGAAGGATGCTGATAACGGTTAGTTTTTTTCTTTTTTTAAAAAAAATTCGGAGAATGTTTATATTGAGATAGAGTTATCTCTCTCTTTTATTTGTGAACTGTATTACCTGAGATACTGTTATCTCTTTCTAGTTTTGTGATTATTGGCAGAAATAGCATTATCTATTGCTTTATTCTGGTAGATACAGACTATTTTTTCTAAGATACCGTTATCTCTTGTTTTATTCTAGTAGGTAGAGACTGTTTTTATTGAGATGTCATTATCTCTTGCTTTATTCTGGTATATACAGAGACTCTTGTTGTTGAGATACTGTTATCTATTGTTTTTTTTATGGTATAGGCTTGTTTCCGGTTGCTTATGGTGTTGTTGATTCCGAGACCGACGATAATTGGCTTTGGTTTTTGTTGAAGTTGAGATCTATTCTGTCAGCTCGTGAACTTAGTATTATAACGGATCACTATACTGGTCTTGTGAAGCATGTACCAGAGGTTTTCTCAAACGGATATCATTCTTATTGTCTGCAGCATTTGAAGAATAACTTGAGGGATAGAATGTCAGGAAGAGCACCTAATGGTTTTCGGGAATGAGTAGTGAGACTCTTCAATGATTGTGCTTTTGCACCTATAGTATTAGATTTTGAAAACTGTGTAAACGAATTGTTTGAGGTCGGTGGAGACAGAGCTAAAGAGTTTGTTGCTTCCATTCCGTTGTATAACTAGGCTAATGCATATTTCCCAAGTAAACGATATGGGGAAATGACCTCAAATGCTGTGGAGTCTTTCAACAACTGGATTCTTAAAGCTCGTAAGTTGCCAGTCCTTAAATGTGTTGATACGATCAGGGTTCAAATCATGACTCAAATGTGTGAAAGGAAACAGATATCAAGAAAGTTGAACAGTGTTTTGTGTCCTGAATATGATGTGAAATTAAGAGAGTTCTTTAATAAAGGACAGACATGTACTGTGTTTGGATCAAGTGATGAGGTTTTTGAAGTGTCTTCATTACCAGCTATTGTGGTCGACATAAGAAACAAGGCATGCACATGTTGTCGTTGGCTGCTCTATGGTTTCCCTTATGTGCATGCATTCACAGCTCTTCAAAAGAATGGCATAGATGTATCCAATTATATTGATCCATTATACACTGTTGATGCTTTCCGATTAACCTACGATTGTCCTATATATCCTGTTCCTATTTCTACTCTTGGAGTTGCACAAGTGTCTGAAAATTCTGCTGTTATTCTTCCTCTTATTCTTCCTCCTAAGACAAGGAGGCCACGTGAGAGACCCAAGGTTGCAAGAATCCAATCAAGGGGTGAGAAGGTGAGGCAAATAAGGTGTGGCAGGTGCAAGAAGTTAGGAAATCATAATAGGAAGAGTTGTAAGGAAGCTTGTGATTGATTCATTGTGTTCTATTGTTGATTCATATTCAAGAAGTTAGGAAATCATAATAGGAATAGTTGTAAGGAAGCTTGGGATTGATTCATTGGGTTCTGTTGTTGATTCATGTTCAAGAAGTTAGGAAATCATTATAGGAAGAGTTGTAAGGAAGCTTGCGACTGATTCATAGTGTTCTATTGTTGATATTCATTGGACATTGAATGAAAGGTTGAATGTTGGCTGAGATACTGTTATCTGTGTTTTTTTTTAATTTTTACAGAGCATGTTTAGGATTTACGGTTTATGGGTTTAAGGTTCACAAAGATTTTGTATTAGATAGCTTTATCTGTCACTCTATTTTGTGAAATGTATTCGCTGAGATACTGTTATCTCTTTAAATTTTTGTGTTGATACAGATTTTATTGGCTGAGATAGCATTATCTCTTGCTTTATGGGTTTAGGGTTCAAAACGATGACCAACTATTTCCCATTATTCGGAGCCGACCATGCGTATGTGTCGTTTTTAATAAAAGAACACCCATTGTAATTCAAAACAGAGCAGTCAACACATTTCATATAGAAGCCCTGATACGGCGAATTCCAATTGTTCAGAGCCGACCATTCATATGTGTCAGTTTTAACAAAAGAGAACACCTATTGTAATTCAAAACAGAGCAGGCAAGACATTTCATATACAAGCCCCGGTACGGCGAATTCCAATTGTTCGGAGCCGACCATATGTGTCAGTTTTAACAAAAGAGAACACCTATTGCACTTCTAACAGAACAAGCAAAACATTTCATATACAAGCCCTGGTTCGGCGAATTTCAATTGTTCGGAGCTGACCATTCATATGTGTCAATTTTAACAAAAGAACACCTATTCAGCAAAAGAACACCTATTCAACTTTTCAACACCTAAATAGCAAAAGAACATGTATTCAACTTTCCAACACCTCGTCAGTCTTCAAATCTAACCTCACTTGCGAGCTTCCGGTCTTTCCAAAGAGTTTCTGTCCATGTTCTTGGTTCATCATGCAGGAACCTCTGCAATAATAACACTCTGTATTGTATGATTTCATTAGTTGTCAATGACTCAGGGATGCGATCTCCGTGTGCAAGCTTGTCAATGATGTAGCAGACTATAATTCCATAGTCAACGCTGCAAAAGTCGTCATAATCAGAGTTTAGAAGGATAGAAAATAGAGTGCACAGGAAATAATACAGTGCACAAGAATATCGAAACAAGCGTCTGTAAGGTATGTAAGATTAATTGGCTTACGTTCCAGGTCTTTGTTGCGGAGATACGGGTGAGATTATTAGAGCATCAAACTTTTGCTTTTGAAAGATTGTTTCGTTTTGTGATGAGAGGATGAATGTTAGGGTATGGTTTTTCTTCACGAATCCTTCAACGAACCTTTTCTGCATTTGCAAAGTTAAATATTTGTTTATTATTATTTTTGTGCCATTGAGTATGGATTACAAGAAGTCTCAGTATTTTTACCATTGAACGAGCATCTGTAAGGTATGCATCTGCATTTCTTCCAGTTGGTCTGATGGAGTTGTAATGCCTCCATTGCCCATCCTCAATGTCATAAACTAGGACAGTCCTGTAGACACCCTAATTTGGCTTAACGATTATTTCAGGTCCCACCTTGGGGACCATCCCGATGATGAAATGGATACAGTGATTGCTGATTGACTTCTTGAGAACCTTAGGACTTTCGGTAAGAACTTTGAGCCACTTAGAAGACCCAATCCAGATCCATATAGCCTTTCAGACAGAAATACAGTATCCTAGGAAAATCCATCTGCCGGCTGTAACATTGATCTCACGGCCTTAATATCATTCCCTCAACCGAGCAACCTGTTGCCTAAAAATCTCCTTGAGAGATCAATACCCATGGCCGCAAGATCTATCCTTCGGCCGCCACATCCATTACTCAGTCGCCACATCCATTGCCCGACCGCCAGATCGTCTATTTTCCAGACTCTGGAACGTTCTGTCGATTGTTCGATCCAACTACACTACCTCTCCGATACGTTCGGGCCACATTCAGAGATCACAACGAAGAGTTTGAATTGCATTGCAATTGCAACCGTGCGTTTTGATTGGACGGAGTGAGTCACCAATTGCCCATATAAAGGGCCTTTGGGTTCCAAAATAAACACAACGAAAATACCACGAAATACATCAGATTCACATACTTTCAAACCACGAAACTCTGCAGAATCATACTCTCAAACCCTCTCTACAAAAGCCCTAACCTCCCGAAGGCAGCCATCAATCCGACAATCAAACCCCAAAGTCTCAAACCCTAACCCTAGGGTTTTTCAAGAAGCAATTAGTCAATCCCGATCAAATTTGAAGCAATCAAGCTACTGAGGGATCAAGGTGGTGAGGCCCAGGGGCCTCCGGTTCAATTTATTTACTGTTTTTATGCTTAATCGTAGCTTTTGATTATCTGCTAACTTTCTGTCTGGTGTGAAGAAGAACACCGGCCGGGGCTTCGATCCCTCGGCCGGTACATCAAACCAGAAGGATCCCTCGACCGTGACATCTATTCACCGGCCGTGGGATCCATTCCCCTGGGACAGCTTTGTTTTGTTTTCTGCTTTCTGATGCATGTTTCAATTATAGTCTTAATTCACCATTAACTGCTTAAAGACTAAAAACAGACTACGTGTTAGAATTAAATAAAGCATGTATATGTCTTATGCTGAACGATTATGGGCCAACCTCACGGCTGGGCAGAGAGGGGTGCCTAACACCTTCTCCTTACTGTACCTTTGGCTTCCGTACCCAGAATCTCTATCTATTTTCCTAGTTTTAATAAACTAGGTGGCGACTCTGTTTTGATGATACCGTTATCGTGTGGCGATACTCCCAGCCATGGCTATATCCACAATCTTGGTTTATGAAGCAAGCAACCAAACGAGCAAACAACGATCAATCTGTATGGCGATGCCCTGCTCCAAGGAGGTGCCTACAGTTTTTGGCGACTCTGCTGGGGATTTGAGCGCCATAACCAGAAAGTTCAACATGGAATTAATATTTGCTTTATTTAATTCTTTTTCATGTGCATCAAGCGGGCAACCCACGTTGAGTTCACCTAATATCCCGGCATGTCACGGGCTATGTTAGGGGTTCCAGCAAACTCCTAACGGAGCACCCTTTGAGACTTCTCGAAATCCTACATTTTGTAGAAAGCCATAGAACTCTTTCCAAACTAGAACAGCAAATCTCAAGCAGGTTAGGACTATGTGTTGCATTATATCCGAAACTCTTGTTTGACTCAATGATTATTACTCTCTAGAGTTTTAATTGCTGTAGAAGATGAATTCATGCTCATTTTATTAAGAGTTTGTGATGAAGTCTACCTCTCTTGAGATAAAGAATAGTTTTTGCATAGCTCTGTCCCTCTTTGAGATAAGTTTTAACTTGTGAAAGGTTATCATAGTCTTATAGTGTTAGGAGGTTCGAAAAAAAAAAAAAAACAAAAGTCTTTTTTTTCTCTAGGTTTTATTTCTTCTTTTCTTGCTAGGATCCTTTCTACAAAAAAAAAAGAATCTTTATTTTTATTTCTTTCTCTTTCAATCTTTGCTAGGATCTTTTCAAAAGAAAAAAAAAAAAAAAGAAATCTTTCCTTATTCTTTAGGTTTTCATAAATCTCTTTGTTTTTTCCTAGGATCTTAACAAGGAAAAAGAAAATGTGAAAGTTTCATCATTCTTTTATCTTGCATAGTACATTGTATATATGATCACTTGATTGTATAATTGTCATATGATTGCTTGCTGTATTGCATTACTACATAATCACATCACTTCATAATACTAGTACGTTGTTCAACCACTTGGTTGCATGCATGGTAAATGGGTCATCATATTGGGGGCAGCTTGCATTCTAGGGGGGCAATAGGCGTTGGTGCACTGCACAATCACTTGATTTGGGATGTCTCAACATAAACGTAATTGAGCTTTTGGACTTAGCTGTGATAGTTGTGGCCGCCAATCTCTCAGAAGCCCTTTCCTCCAGAAGTTGACAGCGCCGTGATCATAATGGAAAACCATGAGCTTGCCCAACAAGTCAAGGACATCAAAGCTGCCTTGGCTCGCTCAAAAGGAGATCAAATCCTTGATTTTGATGAACTCTGCCTTTTCCCAAATGCCAAGCTGCCAGAGAAGTTCAAGATGCCCGATATTGAGAAGTTCAATGGCACCGGCAATCCCACCAGCCATATCCGCCATATCATGAACACCCTGAAACCCATGGGCCTGAATGATGAACACATTGCCCAACTTTTTCAAAGGACTCTCACAGGCAGTGCTCTCGACTGGTTTCTCACTCTGGACTTCACTAAGTACAAAGGGTGGCAAGAAATTGCCAATGCTTTCATCAATCAATATGCCTACAATATCCAGATTGAGGTAATCACTAGAGATTTGGAGATGCTCAAACAAAAGCCAAATGAGAACTTTGCCAATTTTCTTACTAGGTGGAGAAAGAATGCTGCACAGATGAAAACTCTTCCCTTAGAAGAATACCAAGTCAGAATGGTGGTAAGAAATTTACAGCCACAGTTCCTGAGGCACATTTATTCCCAAGCAATGTATACTTTTAACTGCCTCTATGCTACTGGATTGCAAGTTGAAGACGGTCTTAATCAAGGATTACTCGACAATGGAGAAGTCAGCCACAAGGTAGAGACAAACACAAATACCAACAATGATAGCGGTATTAATATGGTGAGATCTCATCTCAAGTGTAAGAGGAAATTTGTTCCTCTTAGAATGAAGTTAAAAGATGTATTCCACATTTTAGAAACAACAGGCAATCTGAAACCATTGCAACCAAAATTTTCTAGTAATCTTGCACAGAAGGATGGGGAGTATTGCAAGTATCACCAAGTGACTGGTCATTCCATTGAACAATGTGGGGCTCTCAAGAATGTTGTCCAAGATCTCATCGATCAAGGAATAGTTGATCCAACCAAGCTGGATGATTGAGAAACGGCGGCCAAATTCTGTCATGTGTTTTGAGTCAATTTTTTAGAGTCTCAGTTATCTAATCTTTGGGCCTTTCTTTTGACCCTTATTTGTTTCTTTTTAGGGTTTGAATCTTGAGTTTGTTCTCCTTTAGGAATTTGAGTCTTGAGTTTATTTTCTCTTGAAATTAAAGTCATTTTGTTCATCATGGTTTTGGATCAACTCTTTGCACTCAACATGAAATGTGAATCTCTCCCAGAATATGAATCTCCTTAAACCTAAATTACGAATGGCCTGATTCTCTTTAGAGATACGTAGGCACCTTAGGGTCGGCCACATTTTTGAAAATGTTTTCTCTTGTGCTAATTTGCTGCCAAAGAATACTCATGATAACATTAAGTGTTGAAAATAATCCTCAAGGGTTTCAAAGTAATCTCATGATATCGCTTGAAACACATCATAAATCACTCTAGTTGTCAAATGCGAAGAATGAGTCATGACCCATGTCATTCATTTTGAGTTGAGGAGTTGAAAATATTTGTGTGCTCTCATGGAGCCGCTCATAGGAGAAACGTGTTGTTGAAGATAGACAGAAAAAAATGAGCTCGCTAGATTGAAAACCCTCAAGGGCGGTCTAGGCAAAAGTTAAAGCATAAAAAAAATAATAAAATTTTTTTTAGCCATGTCTCCATGCACCCACTTTGAGTCTCAAGACTTGTCCTCAATATTGAAACCACTTGGTAAAACATCAAAAACTCTTAATCTCTTGGTTAGGATTCTAGTTGCTCTATCGCGTGATTCAAAATGAAGAAAGGCCATCATTTCTCAATCCAAACACTTATCCCTTACTAGCCACATTGAGCCTCTAAATAGTTTCTTTCAAATAAAACCTACTAGACAGCCATCTCCCACGCTGGGGTAGATAAAAATGCTATGAGAGACGACTACAAAACGAAAACTAAGCATCCCTCACACAAGGGGGTTTTGAAAGAAGAAGAGAAAAACATCATCCCTTCCAATCCAAAAACCAGGGGTCATTTTGAAGAAACATTTCCCTCTCATACAAAATAGAGCGATTAGATGGCTGCTAGCTTTTAGAACTCAAGCATGAGTAGAAAGTAGGTTTGAGCCGTTATTGTGGGTTACCACAGCCCCGGGTGGATCGGGGCGGCCTGAAAAAATGTTGTTTTGAGTCGAAAAATTGAATTGATTGAAATTGAAGAGTCACCACCCGGATTTGAGGTTTGCCATCCGAGAAACCGTTTTGATTGAAAAAGATTGATTGAATTTGAAAACCAGAGATTTGTTTGAGAGTTCGGAAGCCATGTTACGAGGGGCGAATAGTTTTACGCGACCCCCCTCACCTGATACGAAATCGGTCCCAATTAAACATTTGCAGGATTTTTAAAAAAAAATTCTTTTAAAACACTTTTTATTGCATTGTCTATCTTTCCATTGATCAATTAGCACATACTGACAAATGTATCAAGTAGAGTTGTGTATACATGTGCTGGTGTACAATGTACATTACATGAAACATGAAATGTGGAAAGATGCATGAAAATGCAGTTCTGTTTCTGAGATGGGAGTGCACTCCTGAGCGCTCAGGAGTACAGCTGCCTGTTCCTGCAAATTATGGTTAGGAGAACATGCTGCAGAAATTGTAATAATATGAACATGAATCATTTCCAATAAGAGAATTCGAATAACCAAGGGGCCAGACTTGATTATTCGAACCTGCCTTCAATGCATTTGAAATTCTAAGAAACTGGACAAGCCTACTGGAAAATGTGTTTGGGAAAATGGAATTTAGGGAAAATGTGATTTGATTACATTCACAATAATGAATTATTTTCATTCTCTCTTCTAAAAAAAAAGGGTTACTGGAAGCAGTACGAAACCTGATTTACCAATAAGAATTTAGATAAGTGAGTGGTGGCCTTTACAGAATCACATTTTCCCCTTTGATGCTCAACTGAAAAACGAAAAATTTGCCAAAATCACTCCCGAGCACTCGAAAGTACTCCTGAGCGCTCAGGAGTGCTAAACCACATTACTTACAAGAAATGAGTCGTGGCATTTTATTCAAAATGTATTTAAGCCATAGATCCAGTATAGAGAACTAAGCTGGGCTGGATGACTCCCCTCAGAAAGATAATAGCCCTTTTTAGTTAAAAAGATAGAAGAATCTACCTTTTTAAATGGCACCTTGCTTCTTGGATGAATTCCAAAGTGGTATGAGATGAAAAAAAACCTCAGGAGCTAAGGCTGAAAATAGTTCCTAAGCTTCTTGCATTTTTCTGAGTGGATTTTGATTCTTGAAATGACTTTGGAAAGTTGATTTTTGTAGTAAAACAACTTTTTCTTCAGAAAATGAGAGTGAAAAATGTAGTATTTCGTGGCTATTTTTCAGGTGGTTGAAATGCAGCATAGGAAGTACTATTTATAGGCCAAGAGAAATTAAATTTGAATTTTGAAATTTAATTATAAAATAATATGAAAATATTTTCAGAAGACATGATTTGACACCCTGATTAATTCAGGTCAATAACACTGTAGCAATGACCAACAAGCTGAAAAACATTGCCACGTGATGACTGAAAAAGCTGGAGGGATTCAAAATTCTGTTGAAAAGCAATTGACCCAGAGCGCTCAGGAGTGAGCAGAATTCTGGGTTTTGAAATTTGGTTTTGAGCGCTTGAGAACAATCTGTAGACACACCAATCTGGGCTTCCAGATTAGTTTACTTACGGTTTTTTATTCCTCGATGATGAAACGAATCAAGAACGCCCTGGGAATGTCAAGTGTTTAAGTTTTGAGTGTTTGCAAAACCCTTGAACCTAGCCTAGCCTAAGCCACTTCCAAAAGCGAAAAACCCTATTGACCCGCGCCAGGGCGTAATCGTCGAGCGCCAGGGCGCAACCGTCGAGCGCCAAGGCGCAACCATCACGCGCCAAGGCGCACAGTCGCGCGACGGTCTAACTCCATCGCGCGATGATCAACCATCGCGCGCCAGGGCGCACCCTCGCGCGACAGACCCACTCCATCGTGCGACGGTCAAACCTGTCCCCATCACCTTTATTAGTTGGGAAAACTTAGCCACGAAGTAACCCCCGGCCAGCCTTGTGGCTGGTTGGCTTCCACACTTTGGACCAGACCCAACTACTCCCTCTCTTCTCCTATAAATACCCCCCTTTTTGTCTCTCTTTCGAAGGGTTCAAGATTTTCATTCACCAAAAGGCTTACACCCTAGCATAGCTTGCTTTTCCACCCCATTCAACCACTCAAACAACCTCAATCAACTCAAAGCTCAAACACACTTTCAAACTCAAAGAGAAAAGGTATAAGCACCTTGTTCTGCTTACTGTTTTGATCCCTGAGGGGGGCTGTCATGGCCAAGATTGGTAATCAATACCAGTTTTGGTCCTAAAGTCAGCAGAGTTACAAGAAACTGGGATCTGGCAGACCCTGGCGCGATGGAATCACTATCACGTGTGACAGTTTTCTGTCTCGCGCGACAGTCCACGTGGGGTTTGGGGATGCTGGTTTTTCCTTGTTTTATCATGTTATTATTTGTTTTGAAGTATGTTAGGTCTTTTAGAACACTATTTTGCATGCTAAAATCCATAGCTTAGTTCTACATATCTTTCTGTTTACTTTTGGAAACCCCTGGGAGCTTTCTAAACATGTCTCAGAACCCAGAAACATGTAAACCAAACACTGGAAGGTTACCCGAACCCTCGCGCGATGCACCCAAACCATCGTGCAATGGTCAAGTGGAGCGTTGACCACCGCGCCTGGGCGCAACTGTCGCGCGCCAGGGCGCACCCTTGCGCGACCGAGTGACTTCCTCGCACGACTGTTTGTCCCCGACCAGTGAGTGGCCTTGCACGGGTAACTTGGTTTTAGACTGTTATCTTGTCCCCACACTGTTTATGGGGTGTTTTGTCAATTTGTAGGGCTTTTCAGCCTTTAAGTTGTTTAAAACTGTATATTTTAACTGTTATAAACTGTTTGGTTTGTCCTGGGTGTGCACTGGTCCTTCCAGAGCCCAGAGGGTTTGAGAATAAGAGCTGTGGGCTTAGGCTTACTGGCGCGCGCAGGTCTTGTAGTAGTGCCCGCAGGTGTGATCATCATGCATTGACTTAATCAATGCATACTGGTTTCCTCCTGCACACGATACTCTAAAACAGGGGCCTTCCAGTCTGTTTAAACTCCCACAGCAGTCTATTTTCATGCTATACTAGCTGCTCATCCATGTCATCTATCACATCGTGCAAACTATTACAGTTTTAATCCCCGATTAATTGTTCTCCCGCCCTAACTGGCTTAAAATTGATTAAAGAAGAAAACGAATCACAAATATTTTCACAAAATGTCTAACTAGAGACCGATCTCCGGATTGGGCGAGAGGGGTGCCTTAAAACCCTTCCCCTCTCGTAACCTAGCTCCCGAACCCAGATATGGTTATGACAAACTGGTGCTTTCACTTTTTCAAATCAAATAGCGCGGCTGGTGCTTCGAAATACGGTTCCTTGGGTGTTGGACCTTCAAACCCGAGTGGTGACTCAATATTCCGAGCGCCTGCTTCTCCGCTCGCGCTCCCTCGATTTCGGGCCCTTGCACTTGGAATTCGAAAATTCCAAGGCATGCTGCCCACAGTGGCGACTCTGCTAGGGATAATCGAACCAATATTAATCTATACTTAGATTTTAATACGTTTATGAACAATTCCTTAAAAGTCTGTCAAAACAGTGAGCTTCGCGCTGCCGAAGGTTGGAATGGTGATTTAACAGGACCTCGTGTCCGGCCAATCTGATCTGGGACTTTTTCGATTGATCACTTGCGTAGTTTCCTCTAAATATGGACTAAATAAAGTGAGCCAAATTTGAAAAGACATTTTGTGACATTGTTATTATTCTTCTTCTTTAATCAATTTCTAACATTCTCATTTGCATCAATGTGGGATAAGTCTCGTTGGATCGTTTTGGCGATTCGGCACGGTTTACTGGAGCCCGTGGACCCCGAATGACTAACAACCTTCGACGATGATGGGTCATGCTACCGTTTGACTATTGCTCAGCGATATCGCGGGCAACGTGAGGTATATCTGTGGCCCTAGTCCGAGAAACCCGTTACGAACCAAAACCGGCCTTCGCATATACAAAGCATTAGAACTCTCCGAACTAGGACAGGTTCCTGCAGGGTAGGATCTACTTGCATCTAACCCATATAACTGTCTATGTGCTACTGCTTTCCCTATCGCATGCATTGTACATACACTGTTTTGCATAGGAGCATGCTTAAGGCGGTTCTTTCTTTCGAGTTTGTCTTACGCTGTCTAAAGGCGTTGCATACCCGATGATGAGTCATTCATTCTGTCGAATGTTCGTTATCAATTGCAAAGTCCTTAGTTTAATGAGACTTTGAGAAATTAAAATTTGCTAAATCCTCGGCTCATGCCTAATTAAGGATTCAACCGACAAGAAGGAACAACAAAGTATTCATGCTGTGTCACTGGCACCACCCAGGTTGAAGTGCGTTGTCACTATACACCACGTTGTTCAAGGTTAAGGTGCCATGTCATCAATGTCGAGTTGTTTCTAATTCAAAGTTGAATCTTTGAAAGGGACTAGACGAAGATTTAGTCTATTTTGCAATCTTTTAGGATCTGTCGATCTACACGGGGACACATCGCCGAAAAGAATTCTGAGGATTCCGGCAACGTCTAAAACTCGTAAGGCAAACTTGTCTCTAGAACTGTACATACATACATGTCGTTTTGTGTAGGAGCATGTTTAGGCCGGCTTCTAGGTTGTCTCTCACTATCGCATCTGTCTTATGCTTATTAGGATGCTGCTAGACCCAATGAAGAGTCGTGCATCTCGATGGTGCACGTTATCAATTTTCAAAGTCCTTAGATCAGCAAGACTTTGGGAAATCAAATCTTATTAAGTCCTCGGCTCATGCCCGATTGAGGTTTCAACCGAAAACAAAGAACCACAAAGTATTGATGTCGTGACACTGGTATCATTCAGGTTACAAGTGCCTTGTCACTTACAACCACCCCGGCTAAAGCACAGCGTTGCTCACGCCACCCCGGTTAAGGTGTCATGCCATCAATACCGAGTTGTTTCAAGTTCAAAGTTGAACCTTCAAATGGGAAAAGTCGAAGACTTAGTCTGTTTTGACATCCCTTAGTGTTAGTGATTCTAACAACGGATACACCCTCGAAAAGAATTTCGAGGATTCTGGTAGCATTCGAACATCTTGAGACAGACTCGTCTCTATAGGACACCAATGACGATGTCATGTACATTGCATTTTCTTGCAAATGAACTGATATAGGAGTGCCACTGAGCTTTCAATTACTTTGCAATCTCGTTCTGAGCCATTACATCGAGCAAGAGAGTACCAAAAGAAAGAGCCAAACCTCCTTGGGAACGTCTGCATCTGAATCCGGTTCAAAGACTTGTCAGGCTTGAATCCCAGTCAGCCACCACGGAAGACTCTCCGCACACTTTACTGGCCGCTCTACAGTCAGGCTCACCATCAACTCGACAAGATGGATAGCCAGCATCCCCATCTTCTACATCGAGCACTTCTGAACCACCCACCATGTCAGGTCAGCCAGAGGTTCAACCCCTTTCTCTGGAAGAGATACTCATGAACCTTCAGACTAGCATTACTATCATTCAGCAAAGGGCCATCCAGACCGATGCTAACATCACCCGTCTTAATGACCTTATCAACACTCGTCTTCCACCTCCATTCGAAGAGGAAGGCGAGGACGATGAGGACGACCAGGAGCAGCCCGTCATGGTCCCAGATCCGAATCACGAGGGCCATCTCATTGTTCAGCCCAACCTTAGGGAGGTTCGCGCACCTGGTGCAAACCCAGATCCGGGAGGTCGTAGGCTTGTTTTGAATCCTGATATGGTAGCTCTTATGGCCAAGATGGCAAAGTTGGAAGAGGCTGTCACAAAATCCGAAAAGATCAGCGCAAGGGGAATTGACTTGGATCGTCTCTGCCTGTATCCTAATGCCAAGCTCCCTAACAAATTCAAGATGCCTGACTTGGTCAAGTTTGACGGGAGTGGTGACCCCAAGACTCATCTCTACGGCTACCATGCCGCCATGAAGTTACTCAAAGTAGAAAGTGAGACCATGTCTCAGCTTTTCTCTCAAACTCTCTCTGGGCCTACCTTCAATTGGTTTCTGTCGCTCGACATTGCCAAAAGAGGTACTTAGGAAGACATAGGGGCTGCCTTCATCGCTCAATACAATTACAACTCTCAGCTCAAGATGACTACTCGAGAATTGGAATCCACGAAGATGGAAGCCAAAGAGTCATTTGCGGATTTTGTTAAAAGATGGAGAGCCAAAGCCGCTCTAATGACTGAGTTTCCAAGCGAGAGGGATCGACTCCGCATTATCTCCCGCAACCTGCATCTCGACTATGCTAAGCATCTCGTGCTGGTTTAAGCATCTGCCAACTTCGAGACTTTCTTTGAATCTGGCTTAGCCATCGAGGATGCGCTGCAAAGTGGGATTCTGCCAAGAGGAGAGTCCTTTTCTTCCAATCCTCAGAACTCAAAGTCGAGGGCTTACTCTGGAAATAGTAGCGCATTATTTGGCGATAGCAATTATGCCAGCACGGCTACAAGTGGGGACAACGCTGCTGCTTCCCCTAATCCTACAGCCGACATCAATCAAGTTCAAAACGCTCAAAGCTTCCGAGCCCGAACCCAACCCTAGAGTTTCTCTGCCTTTGAGGCATTTCTATCCGCAATGATGGAGAAACCTGTCGAGTTTGGGCATCTCAAACCTTTGACCCTTACTTCCCCTCCTAAAGTCTTACCTGCTGGTTACAATCCTAACATCTTCTGTGCCTTCCACCAAATGCCTAGCCATCACACTGACAAGTGCTATCGTCTTCGACATGAGATTCAAGATCTTATTGATGATGGCACGGTCCAAGTTCGTCCAAAGCCCAACATTGTTACCAACTCCTTGCCTCAACACAGATCTGACCCTCTGGTTGGTCAGGTATCTATCACCTCCACTCACATCAACCCAAGCTCCACTATATTCAACCCTAGCCACTATATTGTCCCAGCAAATCAACCTAAACCCATCGTATCCATCCCGTCTGAGCCGGAGGTTAACATGATGGCAGTAGGTTGGGCAATTGAGGTTTTCATTGCCGACATCTGGTTTGACAGTGATGAGGGGCTTACAAAGGAGAGGATCGATTGGCTGAGGTCCATTGATCAAAGGAGCATCGAGTAGATTTGGTTGAAGAAGCTGAGGGAGCCGAAGTGCTGTTGCTTGGGCCTGACGCCCGCTGGATCCTAACTCTTTTGAAAAAGCTACGGGTAGCTTTTTAAATATTGCGTTTTCAAAACCGCGTCTAGTTTGCATTGGCGATATGTCTGAGTCTGACACAGAGTCTTTTGCGTTTGTCTAAGTCTAGCTCTGAGTCAGAGTTTATGCCTCTTGGCCCTCCACGTCGTAGCTTTCATTTCAAGTTTTGAGTCTGCTGTACTTGGCAAACCCTGAGGGTTTTTATGATATGTTTTATCTTGCTTCTAAGTACTTCGCTGGCTTTTATATAAACTGTGTCAACCCTGGCGACGAAGGGATAGATTTCGATGGGATCATCCCAAGGAAATGTGTTCCCTCGCCGAAAGGGAAGATAAGAGGCATGCTCAGCCTGTTAAAAGAAGAAGTAATTTTAAATAAACTTGAAAGACAAGAATAACCTCCCGAAAGGTTCAAATTTGGTTCAAAGCCGCCCCAGAGGAGCATTCCGCCCGGTCAGACAAGCATCGACATCTTGGCGTGGCCTCATCAAGTCACGCCTAGCGTTGATCCTGAGGTAAAGAAGAGTCAAATCCCCTGCTACTGGGCGTCAATGCAGAAAACAGAAGCAGAAGGTTTCGGGCCTTGTACCATGTTCAAAACAGCAACAGCGGCGTTCCGCCAAGCACAAATGAGAAAATGCACAAAACGGCCCGGAGTAAGGCATTTTCAACCAAAGCACTTTTGACCCTGCGTCATCAAAGCCATTTTATCTGGGGCTGC
Organism: Rhododendron molle; assembly: GCA_025413875.1. Taxonomy (NCBI): domain Eukaryota; kingdom Viridiplantae; phylum Streptophyta; class Magnoliopsida; order Ericales; family Ericaceae; genus Rhododendron; species Rhododendron molle. Next base: position 16,540,499 of record CM046400.1, read on the forward strand.
GGCCAAAGATCGTCGACCTCGACGGCAACTAATTCAATACCTGGGTCAACCTGGATCAATTCAAAATTTGCTTTTCCCTAAGACAAGCTCGTTGGGCTGAAAACCCCAAGGGGCGATTCAAAGCAAAAGTTAGAGTAGCCTACTAGACCAAAAACCTATGAAGGCAGTTTAGGCAAAAGTAATAGGCAATATTTGAAAGCTCGCTAGATCGAAGACCCGAATGGGCGGTACTAGGCAAAAATTAGAGTGCAAAAGGAGAGGTAAAATACTCGAGTGAACCTTAGCCTGAACTACGTTTTGACCTGAATCTCTAGCTTGGGATATGTAGGCCGTCTCTTTGAGACTCGGTCACAATCTATCAATTGGATCCATGATTGACATTTTGGTACACTTCAAAGGTCGGAGATGATCAAAGATCAAGTTGCATTGGAGGAACCAAGAGGGGGAAAACCTTTGTCTTTCAATTTTATTGCAAAACTGCTATTTCTATTTACAGGCTGAGCATAAAGCCTTAAAAATATTTGAAGCATAAAAAACATAACGAAATGGCTGAAGCCTAATGGCTCACAGTTTATTCTAAGTTCAGCGAGGTCTAGTATGAGCAGCTGCAGCCTCACGTGCTAGCTTATAGTCACGCACGTTTGTTCAAAGTGATTCGCATTGGTTTCAGTCCTGTGCGTGGTCTTTCAAATTCCAGTGGTAGCCTGCTACTGCCCTCGAATGTCGTTCCAGGGGCTTTTCCCAAGTCTTATCATACCATCCAAGTCATGTGGACTTAATGTGACTGCACGGGAGTGTCATTCGCATCTTATGTCCGTCTTCGTGGCATTTTTCTTGTTTTCAATACATTGTCATGTCGAGATGCATTTCTCAATTCTGTTTGTACAGGTCTTTGTACCTTTTGCACTTTCGTAAGTGTCAGTTTCACCTGTCTAAGGAATGTTGTGAGTTTTGGCCGCTTAATGCCCAAAATTTCATTATATTCCTTGTGTCTAAGGGTTTGCATTGTACCCTTGGGCTCTTTCTCCCTTTTCGTTCGAGCTAGGCGAGTCTGTTATACATGTGCGCATGTCTATGTGTCAATTCAGGTCACTTGTCAATGCAAATTAGATATTAGCGGTTAGTTTTTACATTCTCTTCAACACTTGCAAAAGAGAGTCAATAAATTGGAAAATGCAATTTTTACATTGCTACCCCAGCTCCTGTAATCCACAAGCTATGGAATCTCATGAACAGCAAGGGCTCGTCAGCCCAAGGCCAAGCAGAGCATCTCTGGGGCTTATCTGCCCAAGCATCGAAGAAAGGGGGCATGCAGGCCCAATCTCATTGCTAAACATCAACTGGGGCACGCTGGCCCGCTCAATGTCTATCTATCTGGGTGCGCATCTCAGAAGCAAAGGCAGTATGGTAAATAAGGCTCAATGGTAGTCCTTAGGCATCGTTGTCCTCTTAGGAGCCACCCTTAGCTTGCATCTGCATTTTCAAATTGTGCATTTGTTTACACATCATTGCATATTGTAAATCAAATGTTGAAAGCAGGAAAATTCTATCAAGTGTCAAAGCACGCCTGTCTAGTATCAAAGGCAGCAAGTAAACAGGATTTTGGGGATCATGCCTGTTGCTTGGTCATTTTTGTAACTACAGCCGGAACCGCTTCTTTGAGATAATACAGCTGTGAGAGGGGTGTCACACGCCGCTTTTCTTATCTCATTTTCCATGGCAACCGTCAAGCCTGCGACCTGTACTAGCGCGCGCAGGTAAGTTCAGGCCTGAGGCCCAATCAGCAGTTATCACCAATTTCTCCCCAGCTGCAGTCCGCCTTGCCTCTATCCATGCTATTATCAAGGATAACCACTGCTTGTGCTACTTGGATCAAATCAACGACAGTCGGTCCTGTCCAATTTCTCAACGGCTCAATCATTCTGCACACTGATCTGCCCATTTCAAATCAACGACAGTCGGTCCTATCCAATTTCTTAACGGCTTGATCATTCAGCACATTGATCTACCCGTCTCCTATCAACGACAGCCGGTCCTGTTCAATCCACGATGGCACATTCATCTTGAAGAATGGTCTGCCAGTCCTATCCATCAACGACGATCAGTCATATCGTCCAATTAATCCTCAACAGCGATTAATCAATCCACGATGATTAGCCATGTCATCACCGACGATCAGCCATGTCGTCTCTTTCAATCAATTCACGATGATCAGCCATGTCATTGCCGACAATCAGCCATGTCGTCTCTTTCAATCAATCAACGATGATCAGCCATGTCATCGGCGGCGATCAGCCATGTCGTCTCTTTCAAATCAATCAACGATGATCAGCCATGTCATCGTCGACGATCAGCCATGTCGTCTCTTTCAATCAATCAACGATGATCAGCCATGTCATCGCCGACGATCAGCCATGTCGTCTCTCTCTCAATCAATAAACGATGATCAGCCATGTCATCGCCGACGATCAGTCATGTCGTCTCTTTCAATCAATCAACGATGATCAGCCATGTCATCGCCGACGATCAGCCATGTCGTCTCTTTCAATCAATCAATGATGATCAGCCGCGGCAGATCAGCCATGTCATCGCCAGCGATCAGCCATGTTGTCTCTTTCAATAAAGCAACGATGATCAGTCATGGCATCGCCGACGATCAGCCATATCGTCTATTTCCATCCATCAAAGACGATCAGCCATATTGTCCTTATTTCTTCGATCAACGACGATCAGAATATCGTTCGATGGTCTTTTCATCTGCCACTAATTGTTCTCCGGGAGAGTCCGCCATGGTCTATCCTGGACAACCACCTTCAATCTAGCCTTAAGTGCATCTTCCAGCAGTCTTATTACTCTGTCTCGGATGGTATTTGATAAGGAGATTGACTCTGATTCCCAACGGATGGAATTCAACCTGCCTGACACGACCTACCGGTGTTTGTTGGAATACTTTGTGCTGAGGATAGCTTGATCCCCAGCCATGACGGATGTCTCATCCAAAACTGCAGCAACAGCCTGTCCTGTCCAAATTCGATCAACAAGCGGCGATGCAATCGTCCACATCTACTTCCATCCCCAGCGGCAGTCCGTCCATCTATTCAACCGATCAGGTTCCTTAAGTTTACTTGTCTACTTTGCTAGTATACTTTGTTCTGGATTGCATTGAGGGGTGTCTAGAATTCTTTGACGTTACTTGTACCAACTCAATGGTGCTCCAAGTGCCGTCAAAGAGGGGCTACTGTAGACACCCCAATCTGGGCTTCCAGATTAGTTTACTTACGGTTTTTGATTCCCCATTGATGAAACGGATCAAGAACACCATGGGAATGTCAAGTATTTGAGTTTTGAGTGTTTTCAAAACCCTTGAACCTAGCCTAGCCTAAGCCACTTTCAAAAGCCAAAAACCCTATTGACCCGCCTCCAGGGAGCAACCGTCGCGCGCCAGGGCGCAACCATCGCGCACCAGGGCGCACCCTCGCGCGATAGACCCACTCTATCGTGCGACAGTCAAACCTATCCCCATCACCTTTATCAGCTGGGAAAACTTAGCCACGAAGTAACCCCTGGCCAGCCTTGTGGATGGCTAACTTCCACTCTTTGGACCAGACCCAACTACTCCCTCTCTTCTCCTATAAATACCCTTCTTTTGTCTCTCTTTCAAATGGTTCAAGATTTTCATTCACCAAAAGGCTGACACCCTAGCATAGCTTGCTCTTCCACCCCCCATTCAACCACTCAAACAACCTCAATCAACTCAAAGCTTAAACACACTTTCAAACTCAAAGAGAAAAGGAATAAGCACCTTGTTCTGCTTACTGTTTTGATCCCTGAGGGGGGCTATCAGGGCCAAAATTGGTAATCAATACCAGTTTTGGTCCTAAAGTCAGCAGAGTTACAAGAAACTGGGATCTGGCAGACCCTCGCGCGATCGACTCACTATCATGCGCGACAGTCCTCTGTCTCGCGTGACAGTCCACGTGGGGTTTGGGGATGCTGGCTTTTCCTTGTTTTATCATGTTATTATTTGTTTTAAAGTATGTTAAGTCTTTTAGAACACTGTTTTGAATGCTAAAATCCATAGCTTAGTTCTACATATCTTTCTGTTTACTTTTGGAAACCCCTGGGAGCTTTCTGAACATGTCTCAGAACCCAGAAACATGTAAACCGAACACTGGAAGGTTACCCGAACCCTCGTGCGATGCACCCAAACCATCGCGCGATGGTCAAGTGGAGTGTTGACCATCGCGCCTGGGTGCAACTGTCGCGCGCCAAAGCGCAACCCTCGCGCGCCAGGCCGTACCCTCGCACAACAGAGTGACTTTCTCGCGCGACTGTTTGTCCCCTACCAGTGAGTGGCCTTGCACGGGTAACTTCGTTTTAGGCTATTTTTTTGTCCCCACACTGTTTATGGGGTGTTTTGTCAATTTGTAGGGCTTTTCAGCCTTTAATTTGTTTAAAACTGTATATTATAACTGTTATAAACTGCTTGGTTTGTCCTGGGTGTGCACTGGTCCTTCTAGAGGCCAGAGGGTTTGAGAATAAGAGCTGTGGGCTTAGGCATACTAGCACGCGCAGGTCTTGTAGTAGCGCCCGCAGGTGTGATCATCATGCATTGACTTAATCAATGCATACTGGTTTCTTCCTGCACACGATACTCCAAAACAGGGGCCTTCCAGTCTGTTTAAACTCCCACAGCAGTCTGTTTTCATCCTATACTAACTGCTCATCCATGTCATCTATCACATCTTACAAACTGTTACAGTTTTAATCCCCGATTAACTGTTCCCCCGCCCTAACTGGCTTAAAATTGATTAAAGAAGAAAACGAATCACAAATATTTTCACAAAATGTCTAAGTAGAGACAGATCTTCGGATTGGGCGAGAGGGGTGCCTTAAAACCCTTCCCCTCTTGTAACCTGGCTCCCGAACCCGGATATGGTTATGACGGACTAGTGCTTTCACTTTTTCAAATCAAATAGCACGGCAGGTGCTTCGAAATACGGTTCCTTGGGTGTTGGACCTTCAAACCCGAGTGGCGACTTTGTATTCCGAGCGCCTGCTTCTCCGCTCGTGCTCCCTCGATTTCGGGCCCTTGCACTTGGAATCTGAAAATTCCAGGGCATGCTGCCCACACGATCCAGAGCGCTTAGAACCCAATTATTTGAATTGAAATTGATTTTCAGAAAATCCTAGAAGTAAAGTTCACCACAATCGAGGCATGTATCATTCCAAATTCATCATCGGGAAGCCATACAGCCACAAATTAAGGAGTTTCGAGATTTCAAATTGGGGTGTCTACAGTTGCCCCTCTTTGGACGACGCTCGGCATCATGTCGAGTTACGAGTGACGCCCAAAGATTGAGATAGCCCAATTTGAGCCATATCGAGTCCTTAATTGAAAATAAAACATGCACTGAAACTCGAAATGTAAGGTCGTGCCCCATTGCGCTGCCTATGTACCCTATTCTGCATGGATCAGACTAGCGTAGTTCTTTGGGGCAGATGCAAACACGCGTTAAACAAGCTCAACACAAATCAAATGAATGAAGATACTTATTTGACCACTTTTATAGCATTCAACCATTGTTCGATAAAAAACGCATCGACGATTGAATTTTGCTAGTGTCCACTGTAAATTAGGACTGAGATTGATTTTGTAACAAACTTAGAAAATTAAATGATGTTTGAGAGCTTGAATTTCGGCACAAAAACAAAAATAAAATCAGGGTTTGAGAATCACTCCCGAGCGCTCAGGAGCAGTTACGAGCGCTCGGGACCATAGCTGGGGCCCAGTCCCTTCGTCTCCATTTTTCTCCAAAACTTAGGGTCCCAATCGACTCTCCTCCCTCTCGAATCAAACCAAATCTCTCAAAACGGATCGAATCCAAGACCTAGAGGTCTCTACCGTACTTCGTTGGGCTGTTGTGTGCGCAAGGGTTCGAGGGAGGTTAGCAAAGAGCACATGGGTAGGAGAGGAGAGGATGGCAAACAGTGGTGGAGATACGACAGTGAGGAGTGGCGGAGCAATGGTGGAGTCTGAGGACAGAGGGACTGCTAGAGATGTCTTAGCGACGACAGGTGACACCAGCGGAGATATGGGGGAGACTGGGGGAGGAGCATCAGGTAGCGAGAGTACTCCTCTCACCCCGACGATGGAGGAGTTACTCAAGGCAGCGGAAGACAGGGCCGCTAGCAGCGGGGAGGTCGCGGCGGCAAGCGAGGCCGCAGTGGTGGGTCGAGTTGCACCCACACCAGTTTTGAGGGGTTTGGCAGCGGAGCCAAGGAGCGGAGATAGCAGGATCAGAGCTTCTGAGTCGGTCCCACTTGCGGACGGTGATTTTCTGAAGTCTGCGGATCCTTGGGATATTCTTCATGCTCTTAGAGTCGATCCTAGAGCTGCAGACATACTGAGGGAGGTTGAGTCTCCGGACGTGAGAGCCGCTGCCACATTATTAGGGGTAATATTGAGCCAAGACGGTAGTAGGGAGATCGGGGCTCACGAGGGAGCAAGATTGCCTAGGGAAGAGCCCGAAGTGGAAGAGGTAACAGAAGAACGGGTGACAGCAGTGAATGAAGCCAAGGTTCTTGTAGCGAATCCGCGTCCTGATTTCTCGCCTGAGACCTACGCTCCACCATTGCACCTTTTCGAGCCAGTGGGAATAACAAATTATACCCCAGCCAAAGTCGATTATCCGGGTGATATGCTTTTGAGAGATCGGGATCGCCATATCTCGTCGTCATGGACCACGACAAATGAATCCTTAACTCCTTTGGATATACATTATGCCTGTTGATTACAACACCCCTTGAATGAAAGCGTTAACATAAATTATTAGAAAAAATCTTTTGATTTGCTGATTATTAAAAAAAAAATGATCCTTGATTTGTTTGAAACAGTGGACAACGGATATATATGGTCACGGAGGTTCAGTCAGATCTTTGGCATACTTCAATGCATTACCTGAGCGTGTACAAGAATTGGTAGAAGCTGCAAGTTTTGGCCCCTTTATACAATTGCAGACGATGGTGAGAGTTGATCACATAGTACTGACAGCACTTACGGAGATATGGTGCGACACCACCAATTCATTTCACTTTAGACTCGGGGAGATGACGATCACACCACTTGACTTCGCGGCGGTCACAGGACTTTGAGTTGGAGGAGAGCCAATTCCCTATGACACGGGATTGGTGAATGACAATGCGGCTTTGAGGTGGTTTCTCGGGCGAGTCCCACTGCATAGTGGAGGATTGGCAACATACGGCCAATTCACAACATACTGGGATCACGAGCCGAAAAGCGATGAAGAGGCGGCCCAGATGGCTCGAGCTTATCTATTATACATGTTCGGGGCTTCTCTGTTTCCGAACAGAAGGACGCAAGTGCACCTTAGCTTTCTGGCGGGTTTGGTGGATTTGAGGCAAGCGGGGATGTATGATTGGGGAGGCGCTGCTCTGTGCACCTTATACTGTTTTCTGGGAGCTGCATGTCGCGGTATTGGCAATACCGTTGGGGGATATTGGCGAGTCGTCGAGGTATAATTTGAATTATTGCCTTCATGATTGTTGAATTTTTGGGAAGAATTGAACTGACTTTTGAACGATTAACTTTTGAATTTTGTAGAAACAAGTGAATTTGCATTTTGAAAATGATTGAATTTGAACTTTGAAAATGATTGAATTGATTGAATTTGAACTTTGAAAATGATTGAATTGATTGAATTTGAACTTTGAAAATGATACAGCTCTGGGCTTATGAGATTTTGGGAATGTTCCCACCCGAGAACACCTGCAAAGATCCCAATTTGTTTCCTCGTGACTTGGTTTGGAATAAAGAGAATAGAAAAACCAAAGAACGGAAAGGCGAGGTGATGACATTTCGACGCTGGTTAGACAAACTGACGGGTGTCTCGGTACGTGTTATGCTTTGCTTCTCTCTTATATTGCTAAAAAGAAAGAAAAAAAATTGTATATGATTGATTACTGACATGAAAACTTCGAATGCAGGTTCAATGGAGGTGCTGGGATAGACTTGAAACAGAGTGCTTGGTGAGAAGTCGGAAGGTGACCAAGAGTAGAGTACTAGTGGAGTGTCCCTTGGGCTGGCAATGGTATCTAGGGGATCGGGTGACTCGTCAGTCACTCGGTCTCTCGGCGTTTGTAGTACCAGGGCCACTTCCACCTCGAGTGTAACGAACAGACACTTACACGTGCGCGGAGCTGGAGCAATTTACAGTGCCAAACACCGATTTGGAGGGGCTTTTGAGGCAAACCATGGATTACGAGGCATACAAAGAAAGATACTTAGCGATGAGCTTGGGAGTGAAGGAATAGTTGGAGAGGAGGGTAGCTGAAGCTGAGACATGACGAGCAGCTTCTGAAGCTAGGGATGAGGCTAGAACTGGAGGAGAACGAGGCCGCGGGGGACGCTCTCGAAAAGCTAGAGGATGAGGTGCTAGTTCTCGAGGTCGGGGTAGGGATGGCAATACAGCCGAGGTTTCAGAAGTGCCAGAGAGAGATAAAGAGGGGGGTTTTTGCGGCGGCGGGGATGCCTGACTTGCGGTGGGAAATCAGTGCATGAGATCGACTAGGTGCTTGAGTAATCGTGGATATCCCACGCCTTCCTCGTCCGGAAATGAATCTTCCAGCTCAAGTAAGACTTAATTCGATAATATGTATTTTGACTTTGATATTTCAACAATATGTTTCTAAACTTTTGAATGCGACCTTTCAGGTACCACGGGAATGGGCTGAGTCAGCCATTATGAAAATGCTTGGAATGCGCAAGCTTTTACGCGACTGTGCTAAAGGAAAGGTATTACAGATTCGTGCTGCCTCAGAGCCAGTTGCTATACCTGTTGCAGAGCCATCACAGGTATAAAATGAATGCATGCTCTCACGATATGTGCTTTGCTTTGAATGTTTGTGTATTATTGACATATATATGAATGAAATGCAATCGTGATATGCAGGTGCAGGTGCAGATTCGGATGCAGACACGTCGTGCGACTCGAGCACAGACTCAAGTAGCTGGCGATCAACCGGCCCCCAGAGTTACACAGATGGAGGGTGGTCAGTTTGAATTGCGAGCGCGGCCAGAGGTCCGGCGACAGCCATCAACCGAGGAGTTAGAGGAGTCAAATGAGATGGAGGAATCAGAAGAGTCACTGAGGGCTTCTGATTCAACTACCAACTCTGGTTTTCCCGACCCTCCTGACAGTGACAGCGATGATGACGATGATGGTGAGAGCTCCGGGGAGGATGATCCTCCACAAAAGAGATCATGACGTGTTTGAGTTAGTTTTTTTTTTTTTTTTTGCTTTGCTAATTTTGATGTGAGCTTGCATGCCACAAGTAGTTGTAGTTTCTAGGCCTGTGAACCTTGATTTTGTTTTAGGCCTGCGTGCCCAAGAAGATAGTTTTTTGGACAAAGATACCCTTCTTTTGATCATTGCATAAACTGCTTTTGTTAATGGTGTCTCTTTCCTTCAAACTCTCGCATGGTATTGAAAATCGGATATCATTACTGATTAGCCTGAAATGATTTAAAGGACACGCGAATTTAAACCAATATCCTTAAGACAACTGAACCCTCATGATAAGAATACTTCGAATGTGGAATTTATAGTATTCGAGAGATAAATATGATAGATTTGGTCCGTTGAGAGGCCAAAATCACCATTGGGCCTCCTTACTTGAAACCCATTGCACCAAACAGTCACTATATCCTATTGTGACTTACAGGACTCGACCGAATTATTAAAGTACCCTTGGAATGAAATTTGACGAGCCTTGGTGGATGAAAATCTCGAAAAATTTGATGATTTAAAATAAAAACAAGAATTTGACAGGAAACTCTACATGATTACTGCTATACCCGTCTATGTGTTGATTAGGGATGACTTGGACTCCTGGAGTCATGTAAATGCCCTATTTCAACAAAGCTTATTGCCAAAAACTGCAGCACTCCTGAGCGCTCGGGAGTGCATTCCTGAGTGCTCGGGTCTACTGATGTCTGCAGTCCTGAGCTAGCTTCCAAAACTGTTTTGTTTGTTTGCGCCATGTTTTATTCTGCATGAGAGGCTTGAACGTGTATTGGTTTTGTACCTTTCCTATTACAATAATCCTTATGCATTTTTCTATACTTTTACAACTTCACATGCACGATACAACCTATGCAAATTTCTCAAAGTACTATAAAGCCATGCATGCTTTGACCTATGCTTCAGCATAACCTCTTAATACATTGCTCCCACTTCCTTCTGCTTTCCACGTCCATTTTCCATGGCCACCTTCAATCAAGCTCTACTCCGTCCCTGGCTAGACAGCCTCGAGGGTATCGACTGGTTAAACTTCCGTGGACACCGCCTTCATGCACTGAAGTACCTTCACGATATCCGTATTCGGCCCGTTCTCTTGCACGCACCGGTACGCTTCTGGGATCCTGAAGTCCATGTCTTCAGGTTCGGTCTTCAGGAGCTCTGTCCAACCGTGGAGGAATTCCACACTTATCTCGGGAGTCATGAATCTGACGAACCAATTGTCCCAATGATCCGAGGGAATATGAAAAAGCTTCTGAAAACCAAGCTAGGAGTTAGTAACGGGGTTGCCGACTTCCTTACTCGCGATGGCTCGATCAATGTTCTACAATTGGTTGGCATGTTTAGCCCTCCAAAAGACTTGACGGACTTTGAATATCAAGGTCGTCAGATGACAGCTTCATGTATTTGCCTTCTGGCGGCCTTCTTGCTAGTTCCTTCCATTGGCGAGCCCAGTTCTTTATTGGTGGGAGTTGCAGCAGAAATTGAAGCATGTAAAGATGTGGCGCCGTTGGTGCTTGCTAAGACCTTGATGGGGCTCGACGCTGTTCGTGCGGGCCGTACACAGACTTTTGGAGGCAGCCCACTTCTTCTGCAGGTTAGGGACCTTACTCAGCTCTCCTTTTTCTATTTCTCTCATTCATTTTACCTTAACACTCGGTTTAGGCTTTATCTGGTTTCTTACTTGTTTTCTCTCGTTTGTCATTTTTCCCGACAGATGTGGCTCTGTGATCAACTGAGTTTGACAGTACCTCACCCTATAGATTAGGTGTATCGGCCAAGAGAATTGAATCGACCCATGGGTGTGACGGAGGACTGGGATGATTATCTTGCATGCATTGGTGAGGAAGACGTTTCCTGGCACTTACCTTGGCTGATGCTACCTGCGATGACTGTGAGTAATATGGGTTCGCAACAAGTGTTTTTGGCGGGGCTTTTAGGCTTCACATTCTACATGCCACTTCGTATCCTCCGTCAACTTGGAATCAGTCATTGCATATCGCCTCCGGGTTCTAACATGCTTCGACTCCCTCCATTTACTGTTCCAGGCCTTTGTACTTATGTTCGTACGTGGGCAAGCCATCAGATGACGCCATATGATCAGAACTTTGAGATCACCCTGCGTGGGAAATACCGAAAATGGCTCCGGAGGGATGTGAAAGCAAGATTGGGCTGACTGCTTAATTTACCGCTTTTTGGAATAAAAATGTGTTTTGTGTTTTCTTTTTGAATGTGTGCTCAGCTTTGTAATAAAGAAATGATTTGAATAAAAAGATTAAGTGATAAGAGTTTACCCCTTCCAGTCCATTTGATTAAGTGCCATCGTTTAATTTAATCTGTCAATTTGGATGATTTTCGACTGAGCCTCAGAGTGAGGTTGCCTACGTATCTCTCGTAAAAGAGAATCATGCCGATAGGTAGTTCAGGCTAGGGTTCACTCGTGTATTGACTCTCTCCTTTTGTGCTCTAACTTTTGCCTAGCGTCGCCCTTTCGGGTTTTCGGCCTAGCGAGCTTTTTTTTTTCCCGACTTTTTGCCCTAACTTTTGCCTAGACCGCCCTTTCGGGTTTTCGATCTAGCGGGCTTGCTCTAAATTTTTCTTGGGTCTGCCTGCCCTTGCGGTTTTCGGCCTAGCGAGCTCTCTCATGGGTAATAACGCTTGAGCTGATCCAAATTGACAAGACTAGAAAATTTGTTGCCATCAAGATCGATGATCGATGTTGCCCCTCCAGAGAGAATTGACTTGATGATGTATGGCCCGGCCCATCTCGGTCGAAACTTGCCCCGTAGGTCAAAAATTGGTGCGCGGATCTCTTTAACCACCATGTCCCCTTCCTGAAGATCCATCGACTTTACTTTCTTGTTGAATGCCCGTGCAATCCTTTGCTGGTAACCTTGAATGTGGTATAATGCTCGCAATCTCCGTTCATCAAACAGCATGAGTTCCTCAAACCTTCCGCTGATCCACTCGGCTTCATCTATTCCACATTCAGCCATGACCCTTAGCGATGGCAACTCTAGCTCGATGGGGAGAACGGCTTCCATACCATACACCAGAGAATAGGGTGTTGCCCCTGTTGGTGTGCGGATAGACGTCCGGTATCCCCACAAAGCTAGTGGCAACTGCTCATGCCAATTCCTGGCCGATTGAATGGTCCTTTTAAGAATTGTCTTAATGGTCTTGTTTGCTGCTTCGACTGCTCCGTTTGTCTGTGGACGATAGGTAGTCGAGTGATGAATCTGAATTTTGAATTCGCCAAACAATTCCAACACTTTTCCTTTGAAGTGAGATCCATTATCAGATACAAAGGCTTGAGAACCCCATATCGGTAGATGAGGTTATGCCTGATAAACTGCGCCACCTGGACTGTCGTTAATGCCTTATATGAAGCTGCTTCAACCCATTTAGTGAAATAATCGACTGCCACCAAAATGAATCTGTGACCATTAGACGCTGCGAGGGTGATCTTACCAATGACATCGATGCCCCAGGCTGAGAATGGCCAAGGCGTTGCCATTGAGTGTAGCTCTGCGGGCGGCACATGGATGAGATTGGCATGAATCTGGCACTTGTGGCAATGGCGCACATATTCAATGCAATCTGTCTCCATGGTTGACCAGTAGTACCCCAACCTTAAGATTTTCTTGGCAAGCATCATTCCATTCATATGAGTCCCACAAACCCCTTCATGAACTTCCTCCATTACTGCCTGTGTGTCATTTCCATGAATGCATAGCTTGTGAACACTGTAAGGAGACCGTCGGTACAGTTGCCCTCCGCAGATGATGTATTGAGACGCAAGCCGTTGCAAGGCAATCCGATCCTTTTTGGTCGCTTCTGTAGGGTACTTTCCCTTCTCAACGAAATTCCAAATGTCATGGAACCAAGGAAGTCCATCATTTGGTTCATCAATCGTCATTACAGAATCATAAACGCGGTTTCCTCTCTGTTTGATTACAACAGACCTCAGTCTAACCCTGATTGGTAATTCCAACATAGATGCCAAACTTGCCAATGCATCCGCAAAGCGATTCTTCATCCTCGACACATGCGTAAACCTAACCTTCTTGAACTTGGGGATCAAATCGTCAAGTTCTTGATGATATGGCTTCATCTTCTCGTCTCTCACCTTCCATTCACCGTTTGCTTGAGATACTACCAGATTCGAATCACCTATGACGTCCAGGACTTTGACCCCAATTTCCAAAGCTGCCGACATTCCCACAATACATGCTTCATATTCAGCTTCGTTGTTAGTCACCTCGAAGTTTAGTTTGAACGCGAGAGGAATATGCGATCCTTCCGGGTAAACTGGTAAAACACCGATGCTGAATCCTTTCTGGTTGAAGGCTCCATCAAAGTACAAATCCCACGTCTCATCTTCTGCTTCCATCACCTCTTCGTTAGGGAATTGGAATTCTATGTGTTCCGAACCATCAATCGGGCGATCAGCCAAAAATTCAGCGACGGCTCTTCCTTTTACAGACTTTCGAGTGACATACTTGATTTCGAATTCGGATAGCAAGAGCAACCAACGTGCTAATTTACCGGTGAGAGCTGGTTTCTCGAATAGATATTTGAGTGGGTCCATTCGAGAAATCAGTATCACCGAGTAAGCCAGTATGTAGTGTGTCAATTTCTTCGTGGCCCAAACTAGTGCCCAACATGTGTTCTCCAATGGCGAGTACCTTTCTTCAAATCCCACCATTTTCTTGCTGAGGTAATAAATCGCCCTTTCAACCCCATTTTTTCCTTCTTGTGCCAACATGCACCCCATTGCTGAGGGCGTGACGGACACGTAAAGCATCAAAGGTTTTCCTTGAATCGGCGGCATTAAAATTGGCGGATTTTGAAGGTATTTTCGGTCTGCCTCAAAAGCTTTCTGATACTTGTCATTCCATTCAAATTTAACATCCTTCTTGAGTAACCAAAACATTGGTTCGCAGGTCGACGTCAGCTTGGAGATGAAGCGACTGATAAATTGGATCTTTCCGAGGAACGCACGTACCTCTTTTTCAGATTGCGAAGGCTCCATTTCGAGAATAACCTTGATTTTGGATGGATCGACTTCAATTCCACGAGTGGTAATCATGACACCCAACATCTTTCCTGCTGTGACACCAAATGTGCACTTCAACGGATTCAAACGCATCCTGAACTTCCGGATCTTTTCAAAGAATCTCCTTAGTACCGGGAGATGGTCTTCGCATTTCTTTGCCTTAACGATCATGTCATCCACGTAGACTTCGACCTCCTTGTGAATCATATCATGCAACAGAGTTGTGGCAGCTCTTTGATACGTTGGTCCTGCATTTTTCAATCCAAACGACATGACACGGTAACAGTATGTCCCCCATCCAGTAATGAACGTCGTTTTCTCCCTATCCTCTGAAGCCAAAAGAATCTGATTATACCTAGAAAATCTATCCATGAAGGATAACAAGGCATGTCCTGCAGTATTGTCAACAAGTTCATCTATGTGCGGTAAAGGGAAATCGTCCTTGGGACTTGCTTTGTTTAGATCTCTAAAATCGACACACACCCTGATTTTCCCGTCTTTCTTAGGAACTGGAATGATGTTTGTAACCCAAGTGGGGTATTCTGTTACAATTAGAAAGCCTGCATCGATTTGTTTAGTGAGTTCATCTTTTTATCTTTAGTACCCAATCGGGGCACATTTTTCTTAGCTTCTGTTTGACTGGTTTTGCATCGGGATAAAGAGGAATCCTGTGTTCGACAATTTCAGGGTCGATTCTGGGCATGCCCACGTGGGACCAAGCAAAAACGTCTTTGAATTCTTTGAGTAAATCAGAGAGCCCTTGTAGCTCATCTGGAGTTAGCCCGGAACCGACTTGAACCATCCAGGGATCCCCCTCATCACCCAAATTTATAGAGATCATTTCTTCTTTTTAAGGCTGAGCATGCCTTTCATTTTCCCGTTCAATGAGGGAACAGATTTCTTTGGGGATGTCCCCATCAAAGTCTATTCCTTCATTGTCAGGTCTAACACAATTTATTTCAAAAGGCGGTAAGTAAGCAAAAGCATTGTTCATTTCATTGAAAGACTCCTCCGTAGGAGGGAATACAGCAGTTGACTCAAACTCGAAGTACAAGGTACGACGTGGAGGGCCACAAGGCACAAGCTCCGACTCATGGCTAGACAGAGAATCAGTATCCGACTCAAACTCAAATCCAGCCGCGCGAGCGTGCTTTACAAAAGGAATAAAGACACAATTTTCATATTCCCCAACAGCACCTACAAGGAACGCAGAAGGGTCCTTGCAAGCAATTTCTTCCTCAAGCATCAGCACCGGTGCATCTTTATCCATACCCTCTTGTATCTCGTCTCCGAACAGAGATCGAAGACTGCCTTGGTCAAAAGCCTCAGTCCAGTCAACATGCAGTGACCTCACCAGTGTCTCTCTTTTCTCAGCCTCGTCATCGCTATCCCAAGTATTTTATGCAAAGATTTCAAACCCCAGATACACTTTCTTTGCCTCAACATCAAAGAAGGGCTCGGGCTGCCCTTGGTACAGATCCTCCTCAACTTTTGACACAAAACCAAGTGCGGGTTTTTCCCCAGCAGCATGAGCACAAGCGCGGTTGCGCCGCCTCTTCTTGGGATCACTTTTCTTAGGCGTGTACCCCAAACCAAATCAATCGACACTGCCTAGGAAACCAGGAAATTCGAAAACGCCTTGATCATTGCGACCCAGGCCCATACCTAGCACATAGTTCATCCTTTTCATTATCTCTAAGGCCGCGGAACTCACCACAAAACCCTCATCAGTTCTGATAGTGCAGACTCCACCAGAATTGATTACAGCAAAACCACCCAGAACCATGTCTTCCTCTCCGTGCATAATCTCTAATACTGGGGAATTGTCTTCAGAGTGAGGACGGATCCTAGAATTCCCATGGATGATAAGAGTCCCTGAATCCAATCCAAGTATCAGCTTTTGGTGCGGTGTAGAAGGCACCCCCATAACATCAGAGTGATGCAGCCACAGCCTCCCTAGCAGGAGATTGAAAGAAGCTGGTATCTCCAACACTTAGAATTCTACCATCGTCTTGAATTGTCCAGTTACCAGTTCGAGATTGATCGTGCCTATGACATCACGACGTATATTATCATAAGCGCGAATTCCAAGAGTTGATGGCATGAAATCTTTATTCTTGAGAGCAAGGCAGTAGGCTGTACGGAGGGGATAAACATTGATGGCAGAGCCATTGTCTATGAGAATTGCTGAAACCTATTTCCCCAGACATTTCCTAGTTATATGAAGTGGCTTGTTATGGTCTGTTCCTTCAGGAGGGAGGTCTTTTTCGGTAAAGGCTAAGGTGCGCTTGGAGAGGCTTAGGGTAATGAGGGCTATCATTGCTTCTGGGTGATGTCAGGGGTAACTTCGAATTTTGCAAGAGTGTTGACAAGTCGGCGGCAATGCTCACGTGACGATGCCAACACTCCCCAGATTGACATGGCGGCTAGGGTTTTATCAAGCTGCTTGATTAGGGGGTCAGAGTTGGGGGTTGGGTTCTGATGTTGGGCATTGGAGGGATTTAGGTCAGGGGAATTTGAATGGTTGTTTTGGGAAGTAACAAGGTTATTTGGGCTAGAGGTGAGATTAGGGTTGGTGTGCTTTGGGCTAGATTGTGTGGTGGAGCTGGCTGTATTATCTGGAGGTGGGTGTACTTTGGACGAACTTCCTTTCTGGAGATTGGCTGGTTAGTAAACTCGTCCTCTCCTTGTTTGGTTGCTGATTATTTTAGGGGGGTTCCGCCCAGAAGTCTGTCAAATCGTCCCACAAGTTTGTCAAGTCCGCGTCAGCCTTTCTCTTCCCTTTATCCTGTTTTTTTGTCCAATTTAGTTTCCTCTAAGGTCTCGCTGAGGAGTTCCATTTCAAGCGTATCCCATAGATTCTTTTCTTCCAGCGAATCCCAAAAATCGTCAACTTTGATCCGACCCTGGTCGACCATTGCTTTGTTCACTGTTAACTCACCCAAGCCGTGACTAGTTCAGCTTTACCCCAGAGATCTTCAGAATTGAGAACAGCAACATGAGGTTCATCAGGGACTTGCACGACCGGTTGCGATAGCGATTCATCAATAATGTAATTCTGCGGGCAAAAGACATCTTCCTCAGCAGGTTGGTTCAGGTACTCATAGTAATCGTCCAGACCCTCGATTACAGTGTCCAGGGTTTCTTCACGAAACTGTGCGAACAGAATTTATGGGTTGAGTAGGTCAGATCCTTCTAGAACTTCTTCTTGATGGAACAGGAGGGGTAGAGTCGTGACGTCAAATGGGTCTTCATCTCCTATTTGCTGCCAAATGCCAGGCTCGGCTTCTCATTCCTAGTCATCTTCATCTTCATCAGCCAACTTCAGTTCTGAGAATAATGCATAGAGCGAATACCCGTCAAATGGATCAGCTTGTCTCTCTTCCCATTCATGTCTCCAGGTGCCGTTCTCCAATTCCTGAACATTCCCCAGTTCCAGAGCTGGCCATACTCCTTCGAATAAAGCCCTGTTTTCTATGTCCCGAAAGTTTTCTATAGGTTCCTGCCATCTCAACTCAAACTCCCAATCCTTAGTTTTGATTACACACACCGTGTCTTCTGTTGGCATCTCGACAACTAGTTTCGGCTGGCCCTCGGGTAGAATGAATTGACTAGGGTCAAAAGGTGGTTTAAGGTCGATGTAGTTGGTTTGGGGGTTTGTGTGTTTGGGGAGTGGGTTGGAGGCAGTGTTTGGTTTTTGGGGAGGGACGGGAATGGTTTTGCTATCGATCAAATCTTGTATAGCATGTATCGATCAAATCTTGTATAGCATGTCTGAGGCGAAAACAGTTGTTAGTTGGATGGCCCACATTCTGATGATAGGCGCAGTAAGCATTGGGATTATGGGATGCGGGTAGCTTTTGGGGGAGTGGGGTAGGTTTAAGAGGTTTGAGGATATTGGTTTCCACCAATTTTTCGAGCACCGCCGAGAGAGGTGCAGAAAATTGGGAGAATACACGGGGTTGAGCTCTTGGCTGGTTATTCTGGGTGACAATTTGATTCACGGGCTCGACTTTGGTTGTGTTTGTGGAGGTGGGAGGTAGATTGGTGTATTGAGTGTTGTCGAACAAGGTATTGCTGGGTAGACTTTCTTGGGTTTAGGGGGGAGTGGTTCCGGTTTGTCGAGGATGCTCAACTGAATTGCTTCTTCAACTGCTAGACCGGTGTCGAAGAACGTTTTGAAATTCGAACATGCTTGGGCCATTACCATATGTTTAGCCAATGTTGGCTGCAAGTTTCGCACAATCAACCGGATTTGATCCTTGTCAGACGGCCTATCCTTCATCTGTGCTGCCTTCGCTCTCCATCGCTTCACAAAATCAGCGAAGGATTCTTTGCTTTCCATCTTAGTAGACTCTAACTCACGAGTAGTGACCTCGAGCTGAATGTTATAATCGTACTGTGAGATGAATGCCGCACAAATATCCTCCCAGGAGCGTTTCCTCATTTAATCCAATGTAGTGAACCAGTGAAGAGCGTGGCCCACAAGCGTTTGAGCAAACATCTGTGCCATTGCATCCTTTTCAACACCCCACATGGAAAGGGCACCAATGTAGCTAGTTAAGTGAGCTTTCGGATCTCCAGTTCCGTCGAATTTGGCAAAATCTATGGGCTTGAATTTTTTCGGAAGTATGGCATTAGGGAATAAACAGAGTTTATCGGTGTCAAAACCTGTTGAAGCAATTTTTTGATTCCTTGCCACAGACTGTTCCAACTGCGTTATTTTGGGGGATGGCTGCCATTTCAAGACTTTGCGAGCTTCCAGCTGCTTGTAAAGGTTGTTCTGGATTTGGTTGTGGATTGGGGTTTGGGTTAGAGTTTGGAAGTTTGCAGGCAACTCCAGTTATCATCAGCATCAACTGAGCAATCTGATTATCGGTGCGTTCGCCCAGTCGCCGAATGGCTTCTCTGATTTCCCCCATCTCATTCAACTCCTCTGGATTCGGGTTTCCTGCAGCGTCCCCACCTGCACCGTTGAGGTCAAAAATTCCACCACCGGCTGCTGCATTTGGATCAGGATTTTTCGGATTGGGGTTTAATTCCGCCACCACCCGCTGCGTTTGGATTTGGGTTCTGCATTTCCACCCACAAGTCAATGACGTTGACTGGATCAGGCTGTAACTCGAGACGACTCAATCTCTGTCCCAGAGGTCTTGTCCAGGAGGGTATGGTCTTCTTTTTGGGCGCAATTGCTCAGACATTCGTAGCAAAGCAAAACGGAATTCAAACACGATTCCTGTTTTACAAATAATTGATTTACAAATTTGAAAACATGAAACTTTCAACATGATCGCTGACACCTGAAGGACTCAAGGTTGCCCTGATTCAATGACTTAATTTACCAAGAGTGAATGACATGATGCCTTTTAACTGGAAGGGTGTAAGTGGTGTGGCATTATGACCCTGGCAGTGTTAGTTTCATGGCATTTTCTCCCGGTACTGTTTTGAAAAATAGTTGGATCCTTGAATCTTGGCAAACTTTCGACGGGTCGCGCGAGCGAGCATCAGTGTGTGCTATGGATGCAATGTGAGATGCAATGCAGCATTTAGGCAGGATATATCACATAGTCCTACCCTGTAGGTTCCTGTCCTAATTTGGAAAGTTCTATGGTTTGCTAAACACATAGAAGGTCGGGTTTTGGTTTAGAGGGGTTCCCCAGACTAGAGTCAAAGTATGCCTCCCAATTATCGAGCGTACACCCAATAATGGTACAAACGGCAGGGATGACTCATCACGGTCAAGGGTTGCTGAGTATTCTGGGATTCCCTGTCACCGGCAAGCCGGACAGGATTGCCAAAACAGAACGGCGAGGTTGAACAAGATATAGACATGAAATAAAGATAGACAATGCAGCAAAGATAGACAAAGCAACAAAGAATTTTTGAAAATCCCACAAATGTTTTTCAAGCATGGCTCACTAATTTAACCAATACTTGATGAAAACCAGCATGCAGGCGATTTAGGCACAAAGTCCCAGGTCAGAATGGTCGGAATAAAATCCGATTAGAATCACCATTTCCTTCCTTCGGCAGGCATAGAGCGTTGCCGTTTTTGACAGACTTTCAAGCGACCGTTTTGCCAACATACCAATTTTTTTCAAGTATTAGTTAAATTTTCCCCAGCAAAGTCGCCATTGTGGGCTACCACAACCCCGGGTGGATCGGGGCGGCACGAAAAAATGTTGTTTTGAGTCGAAAAATTGAATTGATTGAAATTGAAGAGTCGCCACCCGGATTTGAGGTTTGCCATCCGAGAAACCGTTTTGATTGAAAAAGATTGATTGAATTTGAAAACCAGAGATTTGTTTGAGGGTTCGGAAGCCATGTTACGAGGGGGAAGGGTTTTACGGCACCCCCCTCGCTCGATATGAAATCGGTCTCTACAAAACATTTGCAGAATTTTAAAAAAAAATTCTTTTAAAACACTTTTTGTTGCATTGTCTATCTTTCCATTGATCAATTAGCACATACTGACAAATGTATCAAGAAGAGTTGTGTATACATGTGCTGGTGTACAATGTACATAACATGAAACATGAAATGTGGAAAGATGCATGAAAATGCAGTTCTGTTTCTGAGATCACTCCCGAGCGCTCGGGAGTGCACTCATGAGCGCTCAGGAGTACAGCTGCCTGTTCCTGCAAATTATGGCTAGGAGAACATGCTGCAAAAATTGTAATAATATGAACATGAATCATTTCCAAGAAGAAAATTCGAATAACCAAGGGGCCAGACTTGATTATTCGAACCTGCCTTCATTGCATTTGAAATTCTAAGAGACTGGACAAGCCTACTGGAAAATGTGTTTGGGAAAATGGAATTTAGGGAAAATGTGATTTGATTACATTCACAATAATGAATTATTTTCATTCTCTCTTCTAAAAAAAAAGGGTTACTGGAAACAGTAAGAAACCTGATTTACCAGTAAGAATTTAGATAAGTGAGTGTTGGCCTTTGCAGAATCACATTTTCCCCTTTGATGCTCGACTGAAAAACAGAAAATTTGCCAAAATCACTCCCGAGCGCTCGGAAGTACTCCTGAGCGCTCAGGAGTGCTAAACCACATTACTTACAAGAAGTGAGTCGTGGCATTTTATTCAAAATGTATTTAAGCCATAGATCCAGTATAGAGAACTAAGTTGGGCTGGATGACTCCCCTCAGAAAGATAATAGCCCATTTTAGTTAAAAAGCTAGAAAAATCTACCTTTTTAAATGGCACCTTGCTTCTTGGATGAATTCCAAAGTGGAATGGGATGAAAAAAAACCTCAGGAGCTAAGGCTGAAAATAGTTCCTAAGCTTCTTGCATTTTTCTGAGTGGATTTTGATTCTTGAAATGACTTTGGAAAGTTGATTTTGTTGTAAAACAACTTTTTCTTCAGAAAATGAGAGGGAAAGATGTTGTATTTCGTGGCTATTTTTCAGGTGGTTAAAATGCAGCATAGGAAGTACTATTAATAGGCCAAGAGAAATTAATTTGAATTTTGAAATTTAATTATAAAATAATATGAAAATATTTTCAGAAGACATGATTTGACACCCTAATTAATTCAGGTCAATAAAACTATAGCAATGACAAACGTACTGAAAAACATTGCCATGTGATGACTGAAAAAGCTGGAGGGATTCAAAATTCTGTTGAAAAGCAATTGACCCGAGCGCTCAGGAGTTGATCCGAGCGCTCAGGACTGACACTCCAGAGCGCTCAGGAGTGAACAGCATTCTGGGTTTTGAAATTTGGTCTTGAGCGCTTGGGAACGATCCAGAGCGCTTAGAACCCAATTATTTGAATTGAAATTGATTTTCGGAAAATACTAGAAGCAAAGTCAACCACAATCGAGGCATGTGTCGTTCTAAATTCATCATCGGGAAGCCATACAGCCACAAATTAAGGAGTTTCGACATGTTCAAATTAGGGTGTCTACAGTTATATCCTTTCCTTTCTTAAGCCAACACCCTACCCTACAATATGGTCCATAATAAAGTCCTCTCTGATTGAAGAATGCGACTTAGCAACAAGGTCCTAGATACTAGGTGCATAACCAATATGGAAGGTATGGATGAGGAAAAGTGGTATGAAGCAAAGGGGCACAACTGCATCCCCCTTTTTAGAAGCACACAACCTCCCATGAGGCGCGCAATGGCCAATTATCAATCCAACTCAAAGTAGTCAATTCACCCAAAAGCAGTAAACTCGCTAGGGTCATGGGTTCATGGAACAGTTTCACGCCTCTTGACGATTGAGTGATTTGAATGTGAATCATATTGGTAAAATGATATGGTTTTGAAATCTTCAAGGAGAAACTTTCAAAATTGATTTTATCCTAAGCATTTTTGACATAGCAATACAAGCACAATTACTTATTTGCAAATTTTCATGGAGATAACATGGGTTTCCCATTCCATGAGGAGTGTAGCTAGAAGGTCTCTTGACCATACAATGTGTTAGCAGCGTCGCTAAAGTGTTGCAATCTTTCGAGTCTTTTGGGCTTCATCGGCTTCTTTGTCATAGCCATTTGGCTAGTATAGAGTTTGTTGTCATTTTTTTAGTGTAGGAGAAGCACTAGCTTGAGTACGCGAAAGTTGAGATGTCCCAAAACACTTGTTTACATGTCACGCCAATCACGTAGTTGCTTGATGTATAGTGTCGGGAGGTAATCCCGAACAGGTACAAGGAGTGGCCGAACACGTGGTGCGTGGGGCCCAGAACAAATACAGTCGGAATATTCGCCGTGCAATGAGGTGAATGGCACAAGGACCGGGGATACGAGAGGTCCCAGGTCCAAGATACCCGAGCAGGGGCATGGTCCAAAGAGCAAGGGTAGTTGTTGGACCAGTCTCGTGATAAGGGGTCCAGTGATATGAGAAATCATTGGTCCAGAGGGTCTGTTCGGCAACGAGAAGGCCGAACAGTAGCAGCAAGGTACCAGGAGGTGCTCCAGAGTGGTCCAGAAATGGAAATATCCAGTAAGGAAACAAGATCTGGAGGAGATACCCAACGAGAATGGGGTGAACGGCCAGCTTTGGAAAGAGTTCCTAAAAGGTCTAAAAGGAAATATGCAGTTATGGGAATGAGAATCCCTGATATTCTAAGTTCCCTTTACGAGAAAGGAAACTTAGGGCAGCACGATGGCTTGGACAACAAGTAGACGTGTGTCTATATATACATGAGGTAAACCTAGAGGTAGAGGTACGCAATTCCTGGTTATTTGATTACTACCTACTGAGAATTAGGGTTTTCACTAGTACGAGATACTAACTTTGGCATCGGAGGGCCTTTGCCACGAGACGGCAAAGGTGCGCTCACCTTTTGTTTGTTTTATAGGTTCGATTCCGGCGGTATGCTAGGGTTTCGGTGTAGAAGGCCTTTTTCGTTTTCTGCACTTACAATTGGCGCCGTCTGTGGGAAACGAAAGAGGTCCCTTTGAAAAAGCGACCATGGTGGAGGAAGATCCAAAGACCCCAGTTGACCCGAATAATCTGCTGGGTGGGGGAGGTGACAAGTCCCCGCCGGATCCTCCAAGAAAGCCCGATGGCGGGCGAGCGGGGAGGACCACGAGTAAGGACCGCCCCCTGGCAGTCCATGGCGACTCCAGAAACAAAGACGGACGAACGGCAACGGGATCCACGAGAAGGAGTAAGTCCCGCCGTGAGAGGGAGTCGGTGGCACGTTCGAAAAGCGTACATAGCTGGGAAGATATCCTGGACAAAAAGAGATAGGAGATAGAAGAGTACGCTCGCCTGATTAAAAGGCGAGAGTATGAGATTCAACAGTTGCAGAGGATACGAGAACATCCAGAGGATTCTGGGCTTTCACGAAGGAAGTCCAGAAAAGAAAGGTTGGATATGGTGGAGTACAGGAGAGCTTCTTCACGAAAAAGAAGAAGCAGGAGCCTCACTCCGAAACGACCGAGGGCTTTTTCACAAAAAAGGAGAAGCAGGAGCAGGAGCTCCTCCCCCGAGGAAGGAGGGGGCAGGAAGCACCACAGGGGCATGTACGAGAGACCTGATTCCGACTGGGAAAGGAATAATGCCAGGGCTGCTAAGGTATCGGAGGAGGGGACCATGTCTGCACGAGAAGCAGCACGGAGAGCCCTTAGCAACATAGCAACTTCTCCTTTTGCAAAGAGATTGCAGGAGGCAAGGTTGCCGAGCAGGGTTAAACACGGGACGTTTATCCTGTACAAAACAATGCAGACCCGGTGGCGCACATACAACATTACCAGCAGGCGATGTTTATGCACGACGGTGATGACGCAATCATGTGCAAGATGTTCCCATCTAGTTTGGGAAAAGTGGCCCTATCATGGTTCCATAAGTTGGGGCCGAACACCATACGAGGGTGGAGACAGTTGGCCGAGGAGTTCACTGCTCGGTTCCTGACGAGCAGGAAACCACCCAAAACTTTTGAGAGTCTCTCGGCTATGAAGCAAGGAGAGAGTGAGCCGATCAGGGACTACGCCAAGAAGTATTGGGAGACTTTCAACGAGATTGAAAGTTGCAGTGAAGAGTATGTAATAGCAACGTTCAAAACTGGGCTACCTGTTCGGGGAGAGCTGCGAAAGTCCCTAAACATGAGTCCAGTGAGCACGTTGGCAAAGCTGATGGAGCGGATTGAGCAGCACGCCAGGAACGAGGATGACATACTACGGGAAGACGGCAAGCTAAGTGCTGAGCAAGTCAAGGGACCCGCAAAGAAGGTGGATAAATCCGAACCCAAGGCTTACAAAGAAAGAAAGGAGCACGGGCAGACTAAGAGAGAGTCGTACCGAGAAAAGCACGTCCCTGATCCGAAGTCGTTCTTCTCGGTGACAACGGTTTGGAAAGAACCAATTTATCGGGTTCTTTATCGGATAAAGAACCGCCCATACTTTAAGTGGCCTCCACGGCTGGAGGGTGACAAAGATGCAATAAGGGCTACGAGTCAGCACTGCAGTTACCACAAGGACTGGGGTCATATGACGGAGGACTGCGAGATGTTTAAGCAGCACCTTGATGACCTGGTCTCACGTGGGTATTTGAAGGAGTTCATCCAGGAGGAGCACAAGGGCGCCGAGAAAGCAATGGAACTGGATTACGAGCAAAATCCGAGAGGCGTGATCCATATGATTCATGGATTGGCCACACCTTATACGAGAAATGAGGTGAGATTGTTCCAAAGGCAAGTGAAACACGACCAGCACGTGATGCGGTTGGGAAAGAAACGTGGACGTGAAGCAGAAGGGTGCGACAAAGTCATAGTCTTCACGGATGAGGACCTGGGAGGAGTCCAGGTGCCGCACAACGATGCCTTGGTCATAACCCTACGAATTGGGGAGTATGACATGGAGAGAATCCTGGTGGATTCAGGAAGCTGCACCGAGGTGCTTTATTACGACGCGTTCAAGAAGCTAGGATTGGTACAAGCGGACTTGGTACAGTCGGTAACTCCATTGGTGGGGTTCAGTGCAGGGGCAGTTTGGCCATTGGGTAAAGTGACCCTCCCTGTTCGGGCAGGAACAGTGGCACTGAGAACCGGTTTTTTGGTAGTAGATGTGCCATCTTCCTATAACGCGATTATAGGAAGGACTTGGTTGCATAAGATGAGGGCAGTATCATCCACCTACCACCAGATGGTGAAGTTTCCGGGGTCCGCTGGAATCGAGAAAATAAGGGGAAACCAAAAGACGGCCCAACAGTGCTTGGTTTCCATCATCAAGAAGGCACCCAAGGCACAGTTGGTGCAGACCGTCGAAGTTAATAATCAGCCGACCATCGAGGATGTCGGGGGGAATCCAGCCGAGAAAGTGGTGGAAGGATTGAAGAAGATCCAGATCAACGAGAATGATCCAGAAAGGTATTTCCTGGTCGGGGAAAACTTGTGCAAAGAAGAGGAGGAGGAGTTGGTGAAGTTCGTCAAAGAGCACGTCGATGTGTTTGCTTGGGTGCCAGAGGAGTGCCTGTGGTGGATGCAAACGTGATTTGCCACCACCTGAACGTGGACCCACAACACAAACCGGTGATCCAAAAGAAGAGAAGATCTGCCCGTACAAGATGTGGACGCTGTCATCGAAGAGGTAGACCGCTTGCTCGAGGCAAAGGCGATCCGAGAGGTGTATTACCCGGAGTGGTTGTCTAACACGGTGGTGGTAAAGAAGAAGAATGGGAAGTGGCGAGTTTGCGTCGACTTCACAGATCTAAACAAGGCATGTCCAAAAGACAGTTTTCCCCTTCCACGGATAGATCAATTGGTAGATGCAACAGCTGGATATGGACGTATGAGTTTCCTCGACGCTTATCGAGGATATCACCAGATAGCAATGTACGGCCCCGATCAGGAGAAGACTTCCTTTATCACTCCACGGGGGTTATACTATTACAGTGTTATGCCCTTTGGTCTGAGGAATGCTGGAGCAACTTATCAGAGACTAGCAACGATTATGCTAAAGAAGTTGCTCGGCAAGACCATGGAGGTATACATAGACGACATGGTGGTGAAGAGCAAGGAGAAACGGGACCACATCACTGATCTTGAAAGAGGCTTTTGAGATACTAAGAGAGTATAAGCTGAAGCTCAACGCCTCGAAATGTGCGTTTGGAGTAAGTTCTGGAAGTTCCTGGGTCACTTAGTGACCATAAGAGGGATAGAGGCGAATCCCGATCAAATTACAGCTTTACAGAAGCTACAGAGTCCAAGGACCACGAAGGAGGTCCAATGATTGACGGGGATGGTGGTAGCCCTCAGGTTCATCAGTCGTTCGAGTAACAAGTGTAGACCTTTCTTTCATTGTTGAAGAAAAGAGAAGGTTACGAATGGGGAGCGAGAATGTGAGCAAGCTGCCCAAGACTGAAGAAGTATTTGGCACCGCTCGCTTCCTCGCCTCCCGAGCACTGGTGATATTCTAACCTTGTACTTAGCAGTATCAGAGCATGCTGTAGCGCAGTCTTATTGAGGAGCAAGGGATCCGAGCAAATCCTTGTTTATGATGTAAGCAAGACGCTACTGGACGCAGACGAGATATATGCGCCTTGAGAAGTTGGTCCTGGCATTGAGAACGGCGGCTAGGAAGTTGCCCCATTACTTCCAAAGTCACAAAGTGGTGGTTTACACAGAGTTCCCGTTGAAGTCATTACTCCGAAGGCCGATTTCTCGGACGAATATACCTAGTCGGTGGAGTTGAGCCTATGATATTGATTATCAACCGCGCATGGCGCTTAAGGCGGCAAGTTTTGGCGATTGTGGCGTAGTTTTCTCCACAATTGCTCCACCGCTTCCTACAAGAAAGGAGCAATGGGTCGAGCAATCATCTGAGAAACGAAGGGGCATCCGCCGAGCGTGATCCTTTGGAATGGAAACTTTTTGTTGATGGATCCGCATGCAACACGGGATCTGGAATTGGGGGTGCTTTTCCCTCCCGAAGGAGTTATGATCGAGTTGTCCTTGCGCCTTTCAGCGCGCCAAACAACGTGGCGGAGTACGAGGCACTCTGGCCGGGTTAAGGAGCGCAAGAACCTTGAAGGTAAAAAGAATTCGAGTATTCTGTGATTCACAGCTCGTGGTGAATCAGCTGTCTGGGGAGTATGAGGCCCGGAATGAGAAGATGGCAGCCTACGTGGAGGCAGCCAAGGATCTGCTTGATACCTTCGAGACGGTACACATCGAGCAAATAAGCTCTGGGCAGAACGCCCACGCTGACTCACTAGCTTGGTTGGCAGCGGCTGTGCCAACGGAGTTTAGAAGGAAAGTGGCAGTGGACTATCTTGCTGAGCCGAGCATTGGGAGAAGTGTGGAATTACGTGAACCAAGGACCGAGTTGGATGGATCCAATAGTGGAGTTCCTACGAGACGGGACACTCCCCACAGATAAAAAGGAGGCTCACAAGATAAAAACAAAATCTGCAAGGTTTTGGTTATCACCAGAAGGGAAGTTGTACAGAAAGTCCTTCACTAGACCGTATTTGCTTTGTGTGCATCCCGAGATGGTGCAGAAATTCCTCCATGAAATACATGAGGGAACCTGTGGGAGTCATGCAGGTGGGAGATCTGTTGCTCACCGTGCAATCACACAGGGTTATTGGTGGCCGCACATGCAAGAAGATGCAAAGGTGTATGTGAAAATCTGCGAGAAGTGTCAGAAGTTCTCGCCTATGATCCGAACACCAGCCGAAGACCTAGTGCCCTTGACAAGTCCCTGGCCATTTGCACAGTGGGGCATGGACATCGTGCTTCACAAGGCTACTGGGAACATGAAGTTTCTGTTGGTGGCAACGGATTATTTTACCAAGTGGATTGAAGCAGAGCCACTGGCAAAAATCACAGAACCTATGATAGAAAGGTTCGTGTGGAAGAACATCATCACTGATAATGGGTCACAGTTCCAGAAAAAGTTCAAGGCTTTTTGCGCCCAATATGGAATAAGGAACTACTATTCCACACCGGCCTACCCAGAGCAATGGACAGGCAGAAGCATCCAACAAGACTATACTTGACGGGATCAAGAAAAGGTTGGACAAAGCAAAGGGCAAGTGGCCTGACGAACTGCCACTGGTCCTGTGGGCACACCGAACAACTCCTAGGAGGTCTACGGGAGAGACCCCCTATTCGCTAGCGTATGGAACAGAGGCTGTGATTCCATTGGAGGTTGGTTTACCGACCAACAGGATCACATTGGTGGAGAGTGGGGGCAATGACAGAGCTCTGAAAATCGAGCTGGATCTCGCCGAGGAGAGAAGAGAACGAGCTCTGGTGCACCTGGCTTCGTACCAGGAGCAGCTGATGAAAGGCTACAACAAGCATGTCCACCCACGAGAATTTGGTGTTGGAGATCTTGTGTTAAGAAAGGTGCTCGGCAACACCAAAGTGGCCAACGAGGGCAAGTTGGGGGCCAATTGGGAGGGCCCGTATCGAGTTACAGAGGTTGTTGGCATTGGGGCATATCGATTGGCAGACCTGGATGGGAACCCGGTACCAAGGCCCTGGAATGTTCACAACCTGAGGAAGTTCTACGTGTAAAGAACTTCGATTTCGTTTCTATTCTTTTTTAAGATGCACATCGTGATTGTGTGGGAATTACGAATAAAATTCCCTTATGTTTTGTTTTACTAGTTGCAAGGGGTACGCGTAACGCCCTCTTGAGTTCTTTGAATTATGAATAAAATTCCAGGATTTTGATAAATAAACACCGTTTCTTACGAGTTCTTCTTTCGTTATGCTTTAAATACGAAGTCAAGCTAAATCCTTAGTCCTCACTCCGTATTGGGGAGCAGAGGTGGAGAGGTGTAGGGTAGCTGAATGAAATTTCAAATATTTCAAAATTGTACCAAGTACGAATATACTTGACTGTTTGTTCGGGTACGAATACACCCAGAATTATGTCAAGTACGAATACACTTGACTGTTTGTTCGGGTACGAATACACCCAGAATTATGTCAAGTACAAAAGCAATTGACATGCAGGCGGCCACTGAAGAAGAAGAAGAAGAAGCAGCCATTTGCAATTAGTGATCAGAGAGAATGAGAATCAGACCCAGTAAATGCTATTGCTAGTACTACAAATCAATACACCTGCAATTATGTCAGAATGGGTCTTGTAGTAGTTCTATTTAATACTGTACTATAACAGAGAACAACAGTTTTTATTAAGCGATTGCTCGGGCACGAAAACGCCCAGAAAGCATATGAGAGTATGCATACTGCCCTCAAACACGAATATGTTTGGAATAATCTCAAGTGCAAATAGGTTTGTTTACTTGTATGCGGGCATGCCCACAATAGAGTCTGGGTGAGCAAACCCAAGATCACTAGGTCCAAATACGAACACATTTGGGTAACCTAAGAATGGAAGCTTCCAAGCACGAAGCATTTGAGCTGCATACGTGAACATGCAATAATATCTAAAGTCCGAAAACTTGAAAACTGCTAAAGCATCATTTAAAGGTACGAGAAACCTACAACAGTTAAAAAGTGAACACGATTGGACCATCAACAGGCACGATGAGGCCTGGGGAGCATACGTGAGTATGCGTAAAAGCTAAGTACGAAGACGCTTAGCATGACAAATGTTGGCCAAGAGATGGCCACCTGCATAAATAAAGGCCACGAAGGGCCAGGCAGAGCTAAAAGTTTAGGCCGCGAAGGGCCAGCCAAACATAAAGGACCACGAAGGGCCAAAACCAGCAGAGTTAAAAATGTATGGAAATGTATCAAGTGCCACGCAGGGCAAAACCAATGGCCACGCAGGGCCAGTCAAGAACTGTTTAAAAAGAAGTACCAATTGTTGTTAAATACGAGGAGTCCAACTTACTCTTCGTTCATCAGGTCTTGAATGATAGGTGGAGAAGCCGGAGCAGTTGTGGATACAGGATCAGTCGCAGAGGCCGGGGCAGCAGCAGGAATGGTTGAGTTGTCCGCAGCAGTGCCTGGCTCAGGTGGACCACCGCTGGCTTCCTTTTGGCCAAGGTTGGTCACTTCTCCAGTTTGTTCGACACTAGCACTCTGCTGCTCGGGGACGTCGGCATTGAGCTCCCTGTCCAGGCTGTCCTCCTCTGCAACTTCTTCCTGTTCATCAGCAGCCACCTGGGAGCTAGGAAGGTCAATCTCTGTCCAAAGGGGAGAAGACTCTGCCGCACCAGATTTCTTGAGACAGGCCAGCCAACCAGCTTCGAAGACTTGGTCCTGGATGCCTGGCATCTGATCCGTGTAGCTCTCAGTGGCCACGCGGATTCCCTCATTATAGCCCCGTTGGTAAGAGGTCTTGGCCTCATTTTTGCTTACCTCAGTTCTGTCAGAGTCTGGCTCAGACTGTCCTCAGCTCCCTCCAGCTTGCCCTTAAGCTCGTCCATGGTCCTGCGAGCCTGGTTCCTCTCCCTCTCCAGCCTGACGATTGTATTTTGCAGCTTGGCATTTTCACTTGCCAGTCTGGCACGTTGGGGCTCAGACTGGCCAAGTTTCTGGGCCATGGCCACCATTTTTTGCATCGCCTGGATAAGCACGAGGTTAGACAGACAAAAGGAGCAGCAGTTTAAAGCCATGGGCACATGAAAGCAGATACGATGGTCTTACCTTGGCGCTATGGCTCATGAACGAGCCGAGGAGATTGTCCGGGGAGCAAGCAACTTCTTTCTGCATATCCCCAGGCAGCAGGAAAGCCTGGGATAGTGCGAGGGCTGTTCCCTCAGAGTCAACACTATCACGGACGGTGACTGGCCGCCCGCCGTGCGTGAACTGGGGAGCCCAGATGGGAGTTGGAGGGGCCGCAAGTTGAGGAGGCTGCTCGACCGAAGAGGTTTCGAGCCGTTGACGTTTTTCCCTGTGGCCGGCCTCAATCTCCTCAGGGGAGAAGCCAGGAGGGACGTCTGGCTCGGCCACGGCGACCATGAGAAGGCGCCGGCTCGAGAGCGCCCGCGCCACGAGACGGCCCCGTGCACGACCAGCCCCCAGGATGTTGAGGAGGCTGCCTGAGGTTGTTCGGTTGTTGCATTTCTCGAGGTGGGGAGATGGGGAATATCCGCTCGAGGATGTCGAGGTCTCTTCGGCGAGTTGGATTGGTTCGTTGGGCGGAAGAGGGGTTCGAGAACGCCTCTCTTCTCGGTGCTCGGGCTGTTGAGCTGGAGATCGGGGATAATGGGATTGTCTGGCCGCTCGGATTCGTTGGTCGATGAATCCGCCGTATGATGCCCGGAAGCTGAGAAGAATCTGTGCCGCCTTGCTCGGCCAGCCCAAACACGTGCCACCGACCGTTGAAGGCAAGTGCACGGTTGATGTCGAGTGACGTGGACCTGGGGTGATGATGGCGTGCCCTGGTTGACGTTTGTGGCTCTGCAGATACGAGGAAAATTGGCAGTCAAGAAAACAAGTGAATGAAAAGTGCAAGACGAGAAATTGCTCGGCAAAAGAGTTCTACGAGAAAAGAAACTAACGTTGCGTGCCAAATCTGTGGGGTGCGTGAAAGCCGACGACTCTACCGTCCTCGTCTCTGGGCTCGAAGTTCCCCGTGACGATGAGGAAGTCGTCGTCGTCCCCTCTGGCAGAGTCAGGCAGTTCGAGCACCAGCCTTTTTCTGGAATCCCTACTCTTGAGGTAGTAGGTTAAGGCGTCCTTAGTTCTGGAAATGCTGTATAGGTGGTGTATATCATGAAGGCCTAGGGACGTGCCTAGCATTTGATTCAGGGCATTGATGCCCATGACAACCCTGAAAAAGTTGGCAGAGACTTGCATGGGGGATAGTCTGTAATAGGCCAGAACCTGGCGGAGTAACGGTGCCAGGGGAAACCTAACGCCGCCCTCAACGACGGCAATGACAGGGATGTGCAGAGTGTCGTTGTCAAAACACTCACGAATGGCGTCTTCTGCAGCCAAGGAAGTGGCCACGTTGTCTGGGATCTCATAGCGAGACCTAAACTCGGCCATTCTTTGGGGCGTGTCACAGTGCCTACGAAATCGACCCATAACGAAAGCTCTGGGTTTGGGTTTTAATAGGGGGATGGGTACGGAAAAACCCTAAAGGGATTGAGGAGATCCTAGATCAACCGAGATAACCCTAGACTTAAGAGAAAAGTGGAGGGAAAGGGGAAATAAAACTTACGAATTAGCGGACGAGAACCCTAATATCGGAAGAGAAGAGGACTTCGAGTAGAGCTTCAATGGCGCGTATGGACGAACCGTCTGTCTGCAGAGGGAACTTGGAGATGAAGTGGGTTTGAAATTGGGGACGAAAACCCAAGTATACCCCAGCAAAAGGGGGTGACGTATGAGAAACGTCACCCCAGACGCCGTTTGGGCGCTCCGTTCCCCGAAACGTCTGCTCGCATTTAATACGGGCGGCACAGAGCATGCCGCGTGTAAAGGTGTTAGCTGGAAAAGCCTGTGCAGACCAAACGACGAGGCGTTTAGGTTGGGCTAATGATGAGTTTGCACCAAGTACGAGAAACATAGGTGCAGGAGCAAAACCTTGCTCGGTGTTTAGAAGCTTTGCTCGTCATATTAAGAGAAAATAACGAGTAAAGCTGGGGAGCCATTGTAGGGAGGTAATCCCGAACAGGTACAAGGAGTGGCCGAACACGTGGTGCGTGGGGCCCAGAACAAATACAGTCGGAATATTCACCGTGCAGTGAGGTGAATGGCACAAGGACCGGGGATACGAGAGGTCCCAGGTCCAAGATACCCGAGCAAGGGCATGGTCCAAAGAGCAAGGGTAGTTGTTGGACCAGTCTCGTGATAAGGGGTCCAGTGATATGAGAAATCATTGGTCCAGAGGGTCTGTTCGGCAACGAGAAGGCCGAACAGTAGCAGCAATCTGGAGAAGGTACCAGGAGGTGCTCCAGAGTGGTCCAGAAATGGAAATATCCAGTAAGGAAAACAAGATCTGGAGGAGATACCCAACGAGAATGGGGTGAACGGCCAGCTTTGGAAAGAGTTCCTAAAAGGTCTAAAAGGAAATATGCAGTTATGGGAATGAGAATCCCTGATATTCTAAGTTCCTTTTACGAGAAAGGAAACTTAGGGCAGCACGATGGCTTGGACAACAAGTAGACGTGTGTCTATATATACATGAGGTAAACCTAGAGGTAGAGGTACGCAATTCCTGGTTATTTGATTACTACCTACTGAGAATTAGGGTTTTCACTAGTACGAGATACTAACTTTGGCATCGGAGGGCCTTTGCCACGAGACGGCAAAGGTGCGCTCACCTTTTGTTTGTTTTATAGGTTTAACTCTGGCGGTGTGAGAAGTAGCCGTTACAGTTCTGTACTGTTCGAAGGCCTTTTTCGTTTTCTGCACTTACATATAGTTTAGGCAGTTGCATGGCCTCTTGGCCAGCATAGTTGATTTGTTTACATGAGCACCTTACTGTATCAAGACATTTCCCTAGGCCTCCTTGGCCCGCGCATTTGATTTGCTCTCATGTCTTTGTGTTTGTTGTGGCTTTTGGTCTTGCATTGGTCTCTTGATGTAATACTTGATTTTTGTCTTCACTACTACATGTTGCTTATCTGTTGATATGACGCCTCTTGCACTACAAAAAAAAATACTTTTGCCGACCAAATTCCCCGACTAAATAGAATTTAGTCGCCGTTAACTTGCTTTCGCCGACCAAAATAAGTTTGGTCGCTGTTATCCTAGCTTTCGCCGACTAAATTTATTTGGTCGCCGTTAGCATATCTTTCGCCGACTAAAATTTATTTGGTCGCCGTTGGCCTAGCTTTCGCCGACTAAATTTATTTGGTCGCCGTTGGGCTAGCTTTCGCCGACTAAATTTTATTTAGTCGCCGTTGACCTAGCTTTCGCCGACTAAATTTTATTTGGTCGCCGTTGGCCTATGCTTTCGCCGACTAAAATTTATTTCGTCGCCGTAGGCCTAGCTTTCGCCGACTAAATTTTATTTGGTCGCCGTTGACCTAAGGTTTCGCCGACTAAAATTTATTTTGTCGGGGAAAAATATTTTTTGTAATTAAAAAAACAAAAAACTATTGATTTTGTCAACTAATTTTTAGTCGTGGAAAAATATTTTTTGTAATTAAAAGAAACAAAAATTATGTATTCTTTGGCCGACTATAAACAAAATATATTGCTTGATCTGAGCAATTTTGCTAAAAACGCTATAAAAGTGTTTTATTTTTATCAAAACCTGTTCGGATCAAGCCTTTGTTAAAAAATAAAAAATAAAATTGTTAAAAAGAGGCATTTGTTAAAAAAGAAAATTGTTTCGTTCAAAAATAAAAAATAAATTTATTTTAAAAAATAATATTAGTTGTTGTTTGTATAATGAGTGTTCAAATGGAGAGTGTAAAACAATTGGAATAAAAAAACTTATTTGTATAGTATAAATTGCATTAAAAAAAGATTTATTTAAAGGCATTTGTTAAAAAAGAAAATTATTGCATTCAAAAAATAAAAAAATAAAATTTATTTAAAAAATGATATTAGTAGGTGTTTGTATAATGGGTGTTCAAATGGGGAGTGTAAAACAATAAAAATAAATAAAAACTTATTTGTATAGTATAAATTGCATTAAAAAAAGATTTATTTAAAGGCATTTGTTAAAAAATAAAATTGTTGCGTTCAGAAATAAAAAATAAATTTATTTAAAAAAAGATATTAATAGGTGTTCAAATGTGGAGTGTAAAACAATCGGAATAATAGGTGTTCAAAAAAAATGAACGGCAAAGGCTTGATCTGAGCAGTTTTCGAGAAGTTTCATCGAAAATTGCTCGGATCAAGACCTTCCCGGTCATTTTTTTTGTCAATTCTTTACGGGGAGCTTTAAAAACATGTTTTGAACACATTGAGTGGTTCAGATCATCATAATCCTATTTCCATCGTGTGGCTATAGTATATTAGACTACAGTAGAAGATCTTAGTTATGAACCAAGGTCATCTATTACAGTGTAATGTACTATAGCCACTCGACGGAAACACGATTACGATGATCCGAGCCGCTCAATGTGTTCAAAACGTGTTTTTAAGAATTCTCGTAAAGAATTGGGGAAAAAAATGACCGGAAAAGACTTGATCAGAGCAGTTTTCGACAAAAAACTAATATTCTATAGTGTAATGTACTATAGCCACACAATGGAAATAGGATTATGATGATCCGAACCGTTCAATGTATTCAAAACGTGTTTTTAAGGGTCCCCGCAAATAATCGGCAAAAAAAATGACCGGGAAGGCCTTGATCGGAGCAGTTTTCGACAAAAAGCTAATGTTCTATAGTGTAATGTACTTTGGCCACACGATGGAAATAGGATTATAATGATCCGAACCGCTCAATATGTTCAAAACGTATTTTTAAGGGTCCTCGCAAAGAATCGGCAAAAAAAATGACCGGGAAAGGCTTGATCTGAGCAAAAAAAAGACTTGATTCTGGGCGCAGTATAGTATAAATATTAGTTGTTCTTCCTACAATCACAAGTGAGCAGGTAGCGCGGTTGGTTCGCGCGCGGGTCAAGGAACCAAGAGGTTCCAGGTTCGAGTCACGGTAGTGACATTACTTCATCGATTTACACGTGGCCAGCGTGCCCCTGCGCCACGTGGCGCCAAAAATAAAAATAAAAATAAAAACTTAAAAAATTTAAATAAAAAAATTTACATTTGCCGACTAAATATTTAGTCGGGAAAAGTTTTGACATTTGCCGACGAAATTTTAGTCCGGAAAAGGTCACATTTGCCGACTAAAAATTCGTCGGCGAATATTGTCTTCAGCGACCAAAAAAATTTTGTCGGCAAATACTTTCCCAGACCAAGTGTTGCCGACCAACGCGCCGACCAAAAATTTAGTCGGGAAAACGCTTTGGCGACTAAAAATGGGCATTTGGCGACTAAAAATTTTGTCGCCAAAAGTGTTTTTTCTTGTAGTGTTGGCTCTGAAGAGAAAAAGTAATAATAATAATAAGTGCTATTTCTTGATACATTGGGTCTCTCAACCACTACCCTTCTTAGCATTTGCATCTCTCGATGTATTGGGTCTCTCGACCACTATGCATCTTGGCATTGCATCTCTCGATGATTAGGTCTCTCGACCACTATGCCTCTTTGCATTGCATCCCTCGATGTATTGGGTTTCTCAACCACTATGCCTCTTGGCATTGCATCTCTCGATGTATTTGGTCTCTTGACCTATACACCTCTCGGTGTTGTGTCCCTTGACGCCTGAGTCTCTTGACTTACATGCCTCATGGCTTTGCATCTCTTGATATGTTGTGTCTCTCAACATGTTGTGCCGCTTGGCCCTTAAATGATGTGGTATTGTGGTATACTATGTCTCTTGACATACTTTGCCCCTTGGCATCCTTTAATGTGGTATGACCTATTTTACTCTAGGCATTCTATTAACAATATAATGTGCACATATCTCTTACACCATTGTCTTGAATAATGTGGCTTGTAGTGGTTGATGTCTTTGTTGCATGTCACTTGACATAAGCTAATCACATGTCCAACGATTCGAAGCATAATGAGTGTTACATTATAAATTCCAAATAGAGTGCACAGATGTCAAAATTACGTCTCTCGGCGTTGTATCTCTTGATGCATTATGATAATGTTTGTGAGTCACTAGACTTATTTTGCCTGAACATTCCTTTGAATGAAACCTGGTGCTACACTCATAGGATTCACTAGTTGAGTGCATTTTGCTATCAAATATACCTTGTGTTTGCATTTGAAACAGGTTACAACCAGCTCTACGCCTCATTTCTATCAGTTCAAGCTCCAAGCTCTGACTCCTCAGGGTCTTGCCTTATGATTAATACCGGCTCTACGCCTCGGTTCTATCACTTCAAGCTCCGACTCCTCAGGCTTTTGCCTTATGATTGATACCGGTTCTACGCCTCAGTTCCATCACGTCAAGCTACAAGCTCTGATTCTTCAGGCTCTCGCCTCATGACTACAACCAACTCTGCGCCTCGGTTCCTTCATTCCAATGCTCCGTGCTCCAGTTACTGGCCCTGTGCCCCCTATATCTCAAGAAACGGCATCCAATTCGTCTCCGAAAGATAGCTTGGGTTCCACCACATATCTCAAAACCGGTGTTCAATTCATCCCCAGCAGATGGCTTAGATTCCACCCCAATTACATCAATCCCTTCCAGTTCAATCATAAGGATAGGCTACTCTACTGAGTTTTCCTCAGTTAAAGTCAAGATGATCAAGAAAAGCAAACACACCTGTCGTGTACTGATCTACCCCAAAATACTAAGGACGTTCTCTACAAAAATATCCCCGGTAGCCCCGCGCTCCTTCAACTACTCTCCGCCAAAATCCTGGCTCAGCCTAGGTACGTCACACTATGGCTTTTAAAGTCCGAAGGTACGTCTTCTGTCTCTAGCCCTCCAAACTTTTCCTTTTTATTGCCCTAAACTACGGTTGGTCTGAATTTACCCTGTGGAATACGTAGGCAGCTTCCCGGCCCGACCATAAGAAAAACTTTTTTCAAAAACCCTTAGAATAGTGGTTGGACCAAATTGAGTTGCTTTTACAACTTTGACTCTTACTCAAACATGTCTCGCGATCCGTCTAAGCTCAGTCAAAGAGGGGCATCTATAGACACCCCAATTTAGCCTAACGATTATTTCAGGTCCCACACTGAGGACCATCCCGATGATGAAATGGATACAGTGATTGCTGATTAACTTCTTGAGAACCTTAGGACTTTCGGTAAGAACTTTGAGCCACTTAGAGGACCCAATCCAGAGCCATATAGCCTTTCAGACAGAAATACAGTAGCCCAGGAAAATCCATCTATCGGCCGTAACATTGATCTCACGGCCTTAATATCATTCCCCCACCCGAGTAAGCTGTTGCCTAAAAATCTCCCTGAGAGATCAATACCCACGACCGCAAGATCTATCCTTCGGCCGCCACATCCATTACTCGGCCGCCACATCCATTGCCCGGCCGCCAGATCGTCTATTTTCCAGACTCTGAAACGTTCTGTCGATTGTTCGATCCAACTACCTCTCCGATACGTTCGGGCCACGTTCAGAGATCACAACGAAGAGCTTGAATTGCATTGCAATTGCAATTGCAACCGTGCATTTTGATTGGACGGAGTGTGTCGCCAATTGCCTATATAAAGGGCCTTTGGGTTCCAAAATAAACACAACGAAAATACCACGAAATACATCAGATTCACATACTTTCAAACCACGAAACTCTGCAGAATCATACTCTTAAACCCTCTCTACAAAAGCCCTAACCTCCCGAAGGCAGCCATCAATCTGACGATCAAACCCCAAAGTCTCAAACCCTAACCCTAGGGTTTTTCAAGAAGCAATCAGTCAATCCCGATCAAATCCGAAGCAATCAAGCTACTGAGGGATCAAGGTGGTGAGGCACAGGGGCCTCCGGTTCAATTTATTTACTGTTTTTATGCTTAATCGTAGCTTTTGATTATCTGCTAACTTTTCTGTCTGGTGTGAGGAAGAACACCTACCGGGGCTTCGATCCCTCGGCCGGTACATCAAACCAGGAGGATCCCTCGGCCGTGACATCTATTCACCGGCCGTGGGATCCATTCCCCTGGGACAGCTTTGTTTTGTTTTCTACTTTCTGATGCATGTTTCAATTACAGTCTTAATTCACTATTAACTGCTTAAAGGCTAAAAACAGACTACGTGTTAGAATTAAATAAAGCATGTATATGTCTTATGTTGAACAATTATGGGCCAACCTCACGGCTGGGCAGAGAGGGCTGCCTAACACCTTCCCCTTACTGTACCTTTGCCTCCCGTACCCTGAATCTCTATCTATTTTTCTAGTTTTAATAAACTGGGTGGCGACTCTATTTTGATGATAACCGTTATCGTGTGACGATACTCATAGCCATGAAAATATCCCCGATCTTGGTTTATGAAGCAAGCAACCAAACGAGCAAACAACGATCAATCTGTATGGCGATGCCCCGCTCCAGGGAGGTGTCTACGGTCCAATGGTACGGATCGTTGTCCTTCTCTTTATTACCTCCCTAGGAATTCATTAGAAAAACCAAGTAGCGATACGTTTGAATGAGTTCTAGCTGCTTGTCATCAAGGAACATCTTTCTGACCTCATTTTTCTTGTCCTTCAGTAGGCTCTGTCAAAAGGAAGTGTTTCATAAATTACATGCGACAAAATACGTACCATATACGAGTTGAGATAACCATATCTCTTGATTTCTGTTGGATAATTCAGAACATAGAATTCATGAGATATTCTTATCTTTTGTTCTTTGTGTGCAAAAATAGTCTATGTGAAGTAAGAGATAACAGTATCTCAGACACATAATTGTAGGGCCATGTTTCCGAAAAGGCATAAACATAAGCCAAACACGTGATGGAAACTGTGCAATGAGAAAAGTGATGAAAGGCACCATGATGATAGAAGCCAGTGATCCGAAATATACGCCGAACAGGGGGCTGTTCGGATATAGGGACATGAGATGTTCTAGAGTCAATACCAGCTGTTCAGCGGTACAGATATATTACTTAAAGTAATAGTAATTAAAGTGTAGTCTGTTCGGCTGTAAGTGGACCAATGGCACATAGAGTTAGTAGATAATTCGGACTGTTCGGTAATGAGAAGTGCCGAACAGATGGAGTTATCGATAAGGGACTAAGTCTTAAGTGATAAGACGGTGGGAATGTTCCAGAAAGGGAGACCCCGTATTCAGGTAAAGATAAGTCTAAGAACAGTCCTATTATGGAATGAATTCCATAATGGAGAAAATCCTTGTGAGAAGAGGATCTCGGTTGATTAGGCACGAGAGTCCCTAAGAAAGCCAAGTTTCCTGTACGGGATAGGAATCCTGGGGCGATGAGGATGCTTGGAGAACAAGCAAACGTATGTCTATAAATATAAGGTAAACCTAGAGGCAAAAGGTACGCAATACGTTGCATGCACTACATACTTTCCTGCTGATAATTAGGGTTTCATACCAGTACGAGATACTAACTTAGGCATCAGAGGGCCTTTGCCACGAGAGGCAAAGGTGCGCTCACTTCTTGTCTGTCTTGCAGATTAGGGTTCTGGCGGAGGCATAGGTGTATCAACCGAGGATCACGTGGATCTGTTGCGAAATCAACAGCGTTCCAGGTACTCTTTGTTTTTCTGCACCTACAATTGGTGCCGTCTGTGGGAAACGAACGAGTTCCATTTCAAAAACGACCATGGTGGAAGCAGATCCAGTCACACCACTCAATGAGAAGAACCAAGCTGGCGAGGAAGGAGACAAGTCCTCTCCAGGTGCTCTGAAAAAGCATGCTGGTGGCCATGGCAGGAGGACGACGAGCCAAGGTCATCCCCTGACCATTCAAGATGATCCCAAGAACAAGGAAGGAAGGACTGCTACAGACTCCACGAGAAGGAGCAAGTTCCACCGTAGAGGAGAATCTGTTGCGCCTTCGAAAAGTGTGCATAATAATAGTGATATCCTTGATAGAAAGAGGCAGGAAATCGAGGAAGCTGCTCGATTAATCAAGAAGCGAGAGTATGAGATCCGTGAGTTGAAAAGGATCAGAGATCACCCTGAGGATTCTGGATTGTCACGAAGACATTCCGGAAGGGGAAAATGGGCCATGGTAACATACAAGGCCACTCCTTCGCACCAAAGGAGCAGGAGCAGAAGCCCCTCTCCAAGAAAAAAGATGCCTTCTTCACGAAAAAAAAGAAGCAGGAGTCCGAAGGAACGAGGGCTTTCTCCACGAAAAAGGAGAAGCAAGAGCCAAAGTTCCTCTGTTGAAGAAGATACTCGGAAATACCATAGGGACAGGTACGAGACACCTGAGTCCGATTGGGATAGGGTTTGGACACACAGGAACAAGGAACAAGAGGCTGGGACAATGACTGCACGAGAAGCAGCAAGGAAAGCCCTGAGTGACATAGCAACTTCCCCCTTTACCAGAAGGTTACAAGATGCACGACTGCCGAGCAGAGTGAAGCACGGGGCGTTCGTACTTTACGAGCAGGCTATGTTTATGCACGAAGGGGATGACGCTATTATGTGCAAGATGTTCCCGTCAAGTTTAGGGAAGGTGGCTCTGTCTTGGTTCCACAAGTTGGGATCACGATCCATACGAGGATGGACACAGTTGGCCGAGGAGTTCACTGTGCAGTTCTTGACAAGTAGAAAGGCTCCCAAGACGTTCGAAAATCTCTCCACGATGAAGCAGGGAGATAATGAGCCAATTAGAGACTATGCTAAAAGGTATTGGGAGACCTTTAATGAGATTGATAGTTGCAACGAGGAGTATGCAATTGCTACATTTAAAACAGGCCTGCCTGTTTGGGAAGAACTTCACCGGTCATTGAACAAACACCCTGTGTCGACATTGGCCCACTTGATGGAACGAATCGAGCAGCATGCTAGAATGGAGGACGACATCCTCCGGGAAGATGGCAAAGTGATTGCCGAACAGCCAAAGACACCAGCGAAGAAGGTGGACAAACCAGAGCCCAAGACTTATAGGGAGAGGAAGGAATATGGGCAGGTTAAGAAAGAGCCATACAAAGAAAAACCAACACCAGACCTCAAGTCATTCTTTTCGATAACGGCAGTCTGGAAAGAGCCTATTTACAGGATTCTTTATTGAATAAAGAATCAGGCCTACTTCAGTGGCCCCCGAGTCTAGGTGGAGACAAGGATGCAAAACGTGCCACGAATCAGCACTGCAGTTACCATAAAGATTGGGGGCACATGACTGAAGATTGCGAAATGTTCAAGAGACATCTAGATGATTTGGTTTCTCGAGGCTATCTGAAGGAATATATTCAGGAGGACCCCAAGGAAAAATGGAAAGCCATGGAGATGGATTACGAACAGAATCCTAGAGGGGTAATCCATATGATACATGGATTGGCCACACCTTATACAAGGAACGAGGTTAGACTGCTCCAAAGGCAAGCCAAGCATGATCAGCATGTTATGAGATTGGGAAGCAAGAGAGGACGAGAAACCAATGCAAGCAACGAAGGAATAGTCTTTACAGATGAGGATCTCAGAGATGTCTAGGTGCCTCACAACGACGCTTTGGTCATCACCCTACGAATAGGGGAATACGACATTGAGAGGATCTTGGTGGACTCTGGGAGTTGCACAGAAGTCTTATACTACGATGCATTTAAAAAATTGGGATTAGCTCAGTCAGATCTGGAGCAATCAATAACACCTCTGGTTGGATTTGGGGCAGGGGCGGTCTGGGCCCTTGGGAAAGTAACGCTACCTGTTCGGGCTGGAACAGTAGTCTTGAGAACAGATTTCTTGGTGGTAGATGTCCCGTCCTCCTATAACGCGATTATAGGGAGAACCTGGTTACATAAGATGAGGGCAGTCTTCTCTACGTATCTTCAGATGATGAAATTCCCTGGTTCCAATGGTATCGAAAGATCAGAGGGAATCAAAAAGCAGCACAACAGTGCTTGGTTTCCATCATCAAGAAAGTCCCGAAGGCCCATCAGGTTCATGCGGTAGAGGCACCAGATCAACCGACTATCGAGGATGTCGGTATGAGTCCAACAGAGAAAGTGGTCGAAGGCTTAAAGAAAATACAAATCAACGAAACTGATCCTGAAAGGTATTTTTTGATTTGGGAGTCACTACCAGTTGAGGAAGAGAGTGAACTGGTTGGATTCTTGAAGGAGTACGTCGATGTGTTTGCTTGGGTACCAGAAGAGATGCCCGGTGTAGGTGCAGACGTGATCTGTCACCACCTAAACGTAGATCCACAGCATAAACCCATGATTCAGAAGAAAAGGAGGGCAGCTGTGCAACATGTTGATGCTGTTATTGAAGAGGTAGAACGACTATTGGAAGCCAAAGCGATACGTGAAGTTTACTATCCAGAATGGTTGTCCAATACCGTGGTAGTGAAAAAGAAGAACGGAAAGTGGCGTGTCTGTGTGGATTTCACAGATTTAAACAAAGCGTGCCCAAAGGACAGCTTTCCCCTTCCCAGGATTGATCAGTTAGTTGATGCGACTGCTGGGTATGAACGGATGAGTTTCCTTGATGCATATCGGGAGTATCATCAGATTGCCATGTTTGGGCCTGATCAAGAGAAAACTTCTTTCATTACACCACGAAGGTTGTACTGTTATAATGTGATGCCTTTCGGGTTGAGGAATGCATGAGCAACATATCAAAGGCTGGCAACCATTATGTTCAAGAAATTGCTTGGCAAGACTATAGAGGTTTACATAGATGATATGGTTGTGAAAAGCAAAACCAGGCAAGGGCACATAACAGATCTAAAAGAGGCATTTGGAATTTTGAGAGAATACAAACTAAAACTCAATGCCTCAAAGTGTGCATTTGGAGTTGGATCAGGAAAGTTCTTGGGGCACCTTGTGACCATAAGGGGGATTGAGGCAAATCCTGATCAAATTACAACCTTGCAAGGGCTACAAAGTCCCAAAACGACCAAGGAAGTTCAGAGGTTAACAGGGATGGCAGCGGCCCTCAATAGATTCATTAACCGGTCGAGCGACAAATGCAGGCCTTTCTTCCAGTTATTAAAGAAAAGGGAAGGATTCGAGTGGGGAGCAGAGTGCAAGCAGGCTTTCCAGGACCTGAAGAAGTACCTGGCTGAGGCTCCACTTTTGTCAACTCCAGAGCCAGGTGAGTGTTTGATTTTATATTTGGCTGTTTCTGAACATGCTGTTAGTGCTGTTTTGTTGAGAAGTGAGGGATTAGAGCAAATCCCGGTTTATTATGTGAGTAAGACACTCTAAACAAAAACGAGCTATCTGCCCCTTGAAAAATTGGTCCTTGCGTTAAGGACAGCTACCAAGAAGTTACCTTATTACTTCCAAAGCCACAAGGTTGTGGTTTATACTGAATATCCATTAAGGTCACTGCTACGAAGGGTGGACTTTTCAGGACGGATCTCAACGTGGTCTGTTGAGTTAAGCCAATATGATATTGACTTCAAGCCGCGCACGGCAATTAAAGGCCAAGTGTTGGCTGATTTCGTGGCAGAATTTTCTCCAATGGTAGCACCTGGGCCTCCTACGAAAAAGGAGCAATCTGTTCAACAACCAAACAAGAAAAGAAAACACATTTCACTACTCTTGCATGTC
The DNA here is from genome assembly GCA_025413875.1 of Rhododendron molle. NCBI lineage: Eukaryota > Viridiplantae > Streptophyta > Magnoliopsida > Ericales > Ericaceae > Rhododendron > Rhododendron molle. The sequence continues at coordinate 16,585,405 of CM046400.1, forward strand.
CATTTAAACGCTTAAACGAAGGAAAACTTGTAACGCCCCGAATTTTGGGTACGTTAAATAAACATTTTTATTGAATAAATTAAGGAGAGTCTAGCTCATTATTACAACATAAGTCTCACAAGAGTACTTTTATTCAAAAGAGGGGATGATCTAAGGTTAACTACTGCTCCGCCTCTTCCTCCATCCTTGCAAGCTCCTCGGCTCCAAAGGCCTCCAAGGTGTACTGTTCCTGCTGCTCATCTATGAAATCTGACACATTATACCAGCGTCGCCCCCAGTATAATATGTCAGGGTCACCAAAAAGGTAACACCGTGAGCTACAGAAGCTCAATAGAATAAGCCAACCCGCTAACCCATAACTTACAACAAAAAGTCATATAAATAATTACACATGCTCCTTAAACAACATAATCAACCATGATACATCCGCATTCACTATCTTGCTTACGTTGGTGTCATGCCTTTCTTGGTTTCTCCTACGCGACTCATCGTATTGTGTCACCATTTTATTTCGAAAATCATTTCTCATTCAACGGGCTACCAAGTCCGGCCACGTTACAAAATCTTGCATTGGCTCCTCTCCGCGGATAACCAAGCCCAATTACCAATGAAGCTACCACATCCGGCTCCATTAGCAATCTACACAATGGGCTACCAAGTCCGGCCTCATTGTGGTTTTCGCAAGTCCGCACAAAGGGCTACCAAGTCCGGCCACCTTGCGGGTTTTCACAACTCACATAAGGCTACCAAGTCCGGCCATTATGTAGTCTCAAAATCCTTTTTATCCATATCAACCACTCCTTAAGTGTCATGTTTCTACTTTTCGGTTCTCGTGTCTCGTAATCATGCATAGACTCCGCGGCGGGACAGATCACTTTAAAGAAATCTTGAAACTAAACTAGCAAGATCATCCAACTCTATATTACCTAATCGTACTCAAATTATTGCTTAAAGCCACTTATGTTTTATCAGCAACAAGTAATGCAAGTAAATATACATACATGTTCATATTCATCCTCAAGACAATAATATATTACGAAAAATCCGTTCTTTCTTCCTTTGTGGGATTTTCAAAACAACATATGGTTATTGACGTAGAAATTCATTATTTGACATGCTCATTCTTCTTAAGTACTTTAGTAGAACAAGTTTTTGCTAACTAGCTTTGATACCTTAACCGTTTAACTCATGTTTAGAAATTTACTACGCATACTTAAGGTAAGTATAATCCAAGCAAGTACATAACATGTCCATAACCATTACTTAAAGCATAACGCCACATGTGCAGATGCCCTTGGGGTGGTAATCCACCATATGCTTTGTTATAATACCACAAGTAATACAAGCAATGGAATATAAGCTTATAGTTAAGTTAAAAGATCAACATGCGATTACTTCTACACGACGTTATATCTTAAGTCGATTCTAATCATGCTTAATCATCCAATATTAAGTTTACTAACTATCATGCATCCAACGATCTAAAACATAAACTATTATTATCATGCATACTAACTAACATAAGTACATATACTTCGGAGAAATGAGTACGGAAGATTCTACCTTGATCCGAAACTAGTCGGGGCTGAATAAGCTAGGATGGAAATTCCTACGGACGGAGTAACGGCTTAGGAGGTGGCCTTCGTTAGCTTCGAAAGAGAAAGGTTTCTCTCGAAACTTGATCTTGACTACTAGACTACTACTTTTGGATCGAAAGGGTGGTCGTAGGGCGGTTTAGTGGCGGCACTAGAGGTGTTTCTTGAAGCCTAGGGAAGAACCTCAAGAACACTCAAGAACAAAGCTAAACTACAAGAATACTTATGCTTCCTAGAGAGAAAAGTTGGAGGTTGGAATGGTGTGAGTTAAATGAGAAGGATGGAGTCCTATTTATATGCAAGCAAGGGGTCTCCCTCCCCCTCATTGGCCGGCCTTCTCTCTCTCTCCAAATCCCATGGATTTTGTCATGATCCAAGTGATGTCATGCCTTGAAAGACCATCCAAAGACCTTCCTTGTTCTTCCTTCCAAACAAGGACTAGGTTTAATCTATTCTAATGGGAGTTTTGGTCCAATCAAGTCCTTGGAAATTATAGGAAAATGGATTTGGTTGTCCTTTGGAGTGAAAGCACAAGAAACCCTAGATTTCATGGCACATTGTGATGCAAGAAAGTCTAGATTTGGTTTGTACTTGGATTGGCCAACAAGGATGGATTAGATGCAAGAGTACATATGCACACATCACTCTCTTTCTCCCTCTCCCATCCGAATTCTCTCTCTCTCTCTCAATCTCTCTCTCGGCCTCTCTCTCCTCCTCTCTCTCTCTCTCTTTGGTACATTGTACTATGTATATTTATATATATATACAACTATATATATATATATACAAGGACAAGATGGCCTATGCTAGGTCAATCCACTTGCACACACATATCACACTCTCTCTCTCTCCCTCTCCATCCGAACCTCTCTCTCTCTCTCTCTCTCTCTCTCCTCGGTACATTGCACTATGTACATATATATATATATATATATATATAACCATATATATATAATAAAAGGACAAGATTGGGATGACAAAGGAAAGAGTGAAGATTTAGGCTTGGAAGGATTGTACAAGATTTGAAAATGCATTTAGGAAATTTAGTACATAGATTTTGTAGGAAAAGATCACTAAGGTACAATGGAAGAGCTAGGTCAATTCAAGGTACCATCTCTCTCCCTCTCTTTCCTTCTCTTTCTCTCTCTCTCTCTCTCGGGTCTCTCTCTCTCCTCTCTCGGCACTCTCTCTCCTCTCTCCCTCTCTCTCTCTCTCCCACTTGTTTGTACTATAAAAGAGTATACATATACTAATATATATATATATGTACTTTGGGTTATTCATAAAATTCACATTTTTAAGTAATATAGGTTTTCTAATTATTATATTCTAATACACACATGCACATATAGAATATAATATATATGTATATCTATATATATATATATATATAAGTACATACATATAATATGTAAAGTCTAGTACTTCTCAATCTAGGCTAGGCATGGGAGAATCCCATATCCAATTAAGTATTCTAATTCATCCAAAGTACCATGTACTAACCTAATGTACAAATTGTATTTTAATTAAATACACACATGGCAAAATCTGGTATTTTAATCAACTTAGTACATGATTGTCAAGATTAACTATTATCCAATGGATAATACTTTCCCTAGCGGTCAATAACCAATGGGTAATGGTGGCTAGGATTCTAATCTATCGTCCAATGGATAATAAACCTCCTAGCGGTTATTATCCAACGGTTAATACTAAAAAGTCTAATACTTGTAATTAAGCACTAAACTAATCTAATCTCGTACTTAGGGAGATTAACCAAGGTTTTCCTATTATCTACTGGGTACAAATTTGCCTAGCATGCATCGTCCAATGGATAAAGACAAAAAAGGTCAAATGGTCCATCTAGGGTTAGCAATAAGTGATTAGGCTAAATGGGCATTAGGCTATTCTAATTAATTGGTTAAAGACTAACGATACTTAATCTAGGCTTTCATTGCTCGAGTGGTATTTTGGTTGTAATTAGTAGGAAATCGCCTAATAACGAAGTATTAAAGTCCGACGGTGCTAAACGCCAAGGCAATGCGTGAGCGTGGCCAAGGCAGCCTGGTAGCAAAGCGGTGGCCAGCGACCGGTGGCAACAAGGCTAAGGCAGCGGCGCAAGCAAGCTGACGGCGCCAGCATGGCAAACAAGGCAAGCGGCGTGGCAACGCCAGCGGCCAAAGCGACGGTACAACGATGGTCAAGGCGGTGGCAGCGTTGCTGGCGACCAGCGACAGTGGCCAAACGACGGCGTGGCAGCCGCGCGGCGCCAGCGGTGGCCAAACAAGGCTGCGGCGGCAAAGCGTTAGTGGCCAACAAAGGTGGCTGCGGTGGCCAAAGCGGCCTGGTGACGGCGACGGCCGAGGCGGCGTGAGCAAGGCCAAGGCAAGCCAAGCAGCGGCCAAGGTGGCGTGAGCACGGCCAAAGCAAAAGCAAGCGTGACTTCGATGTCAAGGCGAACTCGACGGCGACCGACGCCAAGGCAAAGCGGCGTGAGCCGATGCCAAGGCAAGGCAGCCCCCAGTAAGCCGACGCCAAGGCAAGGCGAGACGCTAAGTAGGATTTCTAGCCGAGAAAATAAATTCTAGGATTTTTACTACAATTACCAAGTAACTATACCAAGGTCTTAATAGGCATACTCGCCTTTAGAAAAATGACCTTAATGCCCGGGCGATGAATTCCAATCTCCTAAGTCAAAACCTAATTATGACGGATTATTAATCGCAAAAAAGGGATTTATAAAATAAATAAAGAATTTTCAAATAAAATAACAAAATTTTATAAGTCGATAACGACCGATTTTTGGACGTTTAAAAATGAAATCCAAGTATTAAACAAAAATTCAAATTTTTAGTGAAATTTTTATTGACCAAAAATCAGGGTCGTTACACACCGGCTCTGGAGCCGGCGTCGTTTTGTTCCCCCCAGATGGAGTAATGGTTGAGCTCTCTGTTCGGCTGGGGTTCAATGCATCAAATAATGTGGCAGAATATGAGGCTCTGCTGATCGGCCTTAAGAGTGCAAAAACCTTGAAAGCCGAGAGATTAAGGGTTTATTGTGATTCTCAGTTGGTGGTATGTCAAATGTCCGGGAAATACGAGGCCCGGAGTGAGAAGATGGCGGCCTATGTAGAGGCGGCCAAAGATTTGCTTGATACCTTTGAAAAGGTATGTGTTGAACAGATAACCTCGGGACAGAATGCCCATGCAGACTCTTTGGCTTGGTTGGCTGCTGCTGTTCCTATTGAGTTAAAAAGGAAAATAGCAGTCGATTATCTGGATGAACCAAGCATTGGGAAAAGTGTAGAGTTAGTCCTGGACGTGAACCAAGGACCAAGTTGGATGGATCCGATCATAGGGTATCTACGAGATGAGACCCTTCCTTCTGATAAAAAGGAAGCCCATAAGATTAAGACCAAATCAGCAAGGTTTTGGTTGTCTCCAGAAGGAAAATTATACAGAAAATCCTTCACTGGGCCGTACTTGCTCTGTGTGCACCCCGAGATGGTGCAAAAATTTCTTCACGAGATTCACGAGGGGACGTGTGGAAGTCATGCAGGGGGTAGATCCATAGCCCACCGAGCAATTACTCAAGGGTATTGGTGGCCGAATATGCAAGAAGATGCAAAGGTTTACGTGAAAATCTATGAGAAATGTCAGAAGTTCTCACCAATGATCAGAACACTAGCCGAAGATCTGGTGCCCTTGACTAGCCCCTGGCCATTTGCTCAATGGGGGATGGACATCGTGGGTCCACTTCACAAGGCTACTGAAAATCAAAAATTCCTGCTGGTAGCAACAGATTACTTCACGAAGTGGATTGAAGCTGAACGTTTGGCTAAGATTACTGAACTTATGATAGAGAGGTTTGTCTGGAAGAGTATTATTACTCGTTTTGGGGTCCCATATTCATTAATTACAGATAATGGATCCCAGTTCCAGAAAAAGTTTAAAGCTTTTTGTGCCCAATATGGAATAAGAAATTATTATTCAATCCCTACTTACCCTCAGAGCAATGGGCAAGCAGAGGCATCCAATAAGACCATTCTGGATGGGATCAAAAAGAGGTTGGATAAAGCAAAGGGCAAATGGCCTGATGAGTTACCACTGGTGCTGTGGGCGCACCGAACAACGCCTAGGAGGTCTACAGGAGAGACCCCTTATTCTTTGGCTTATGGAACAGAAGCAGTCATTCCATTGGAAGTCGGCCTTCCTACCAACAGGACTGCGTTGGTTGAAAGTGAGGAAATGACAGGGCTCTTAAAATTGGGCTCGACCTTGCTGAGGAAAGGAGAAAAAGAGCCCTGGTGCATCTGGCCTCCTATCAGGAACAGTTGATGAAAAACTACAATAAGATGTCCACTCACGAGAGTTCGGTGTTGGAGACCTTGTGCTCTGCAAAGTGCTCGGCAACACCAAGGTGGCCAACGAGGGCAAGTTGGGGGCTAATTGGGAAGGCCCATATCGAGTTACTGAGGTTGTGGGCATTGGGGCTTATCATTTGGCAGACTTGGACGGGAACCCAGTGCCACGGCCCTGGAATGTCCACAACTTGAGGAAGTTCTTTGTTTGAAAGACTTCAATCTTACTTTTTATTTTGTTTTAGGATTGTGCGATTGTGTGGGAATTATGAATAAAATTCCCTTGTGTTTCATTTTTTAGTTGCATGGGGTACGCATAACGACCCCTTGAGTTTTTGGGATTATGAATCAAAACCTCTGTTTTTGAAATAATGATTCTGCAGCAGTTTTGAGTTTCTGTTTTTCATAACATATGCCTGTCTTTAACCTGTGAATATGAATAAAGGCCTATGCTTTCCCTCATTCATATTGGGGAGCAAGGGCATGGCTGTTTTGGTGTGCATGATTGTCTTGGTACGCACGAATACACGTTTCAATTATTCTAGGTACGAAAAAACAAATTTAACATATGAGAACTTATTTAAGTATGAGATACTTAAGAATTATGTAAGTACGTGAGACTTAATATTGTTCAAGTACGTGAAACTTACAAATTACGTGATACTTACGAAACACTTGTATTTTATAAGTACGAAACACTTGTATTTTACAAGTACGAAACACTTGTATTGAAATTTACAAGTACAAAACACTTGTATTGAATTTCATAAAGTACGAAATACTTGCATACGAACAAATGCAGATTATAAACTTACCACGTCCGAAATACTTGGGTTTGCATACAAGAAAATGCAGATTGTAGATTTACCAAGTCTGAAACACTTGGGTAAAAAAATAACGTGATTATGATACGGACATTTAGGATATACAAGTATAAATAAACTTGTATAAAGGCATTATGGCCATTAAGTACGAAATACTTAAGTAGAGTCCTACTTAAACCTTGCAATAACTATATGCATCCGAACATATGCAAATATACGAAGTACTAGCAAACAAGTTTATGGCCAAGAAGGGCCGAGCAAAATGACAAAGGCCTTGAAATGGCCACCAAAATCCAAGTGTTATGCCGCAACAAGGCCGAATACCTATATTATCAAAGTACGAAAATACTGATGCCACACAGGGCCAAGAACTACGGTCACGCAGGACCTGACAAAACTAACTATTAAAATGTTCGAAAGTTTAGGAAAGACTTACCAGACTTAGTCCAGGTTTTGGACCTCGGGGTGGATCTCGGTTGACACCTCGGTGGTGGTTTCAGCATTGACACCACCTTCAGCATTCTGTCCCCCAAATTTGTGGGTTCGTGAGTTGTTACCTGCACTTGTGATTGTTGGACGGGAGCATCATGAGTCCCGGTTGGTCCATCCTGCGACTCCATCTGGATGTTTTCATCAACATCTGCAAAATTGTCAATCTCTTGATCAACATCATCAGCATTGGGTTCTTCAGTCTCAATAACAGCTGCCCCCGGCTGCTCGGTAGTTCGATCTCTACCCATAGAGGAGAATCATCTGGAACACCAGTTTTCGTCAAACACGCCTCCCAGTCTGCTACAAATATTTGATCCTGCACTGCTGGCATCTACTCGACATAACTGGCCGTCGCCTCATCAAAGCCCTTTTGATATCCTTCGTCAAAAGTAGTCTTCTTGGTGTTATCATTTTCAGATAAGGCCTGGCTTAGGCTGTCCTCAGCAGCTGCAAGCTTGCCCTTGGCCTCCTCATAATCGAATCTGGCATTGTTTCTCTCACTCTCCAGTCTAGCAACTGTCCGGAGCAGCCTGGTATTTTCATTCAAGAGTCTGATTCTCTCAGACTCGGCATCCTGGCATTTCTGGCCCAGCGCCACCATTTTTTGAATAAACTAAGTTGAAACAAAAAATGACTTAGAGTCGGTAAGTGCCACGAAAAGGGTACAAACTAAGCGATAGGGAAATGGGTTACCTTTATCCCACTGACAAGACCAGTGGAAACGCGCCGGTCAGGGGATGACGAGAACTCCTTCTGCATATCAACGGGCAATAGCAGGCCTTGTGCAAGGGCTAGCGCAGTCTCCGAGGAGCTGGCGCTCTTACCAACGTTCACTGGACGGTCACCTCTGGTGAGTTGAGGGGCCCAAGTTGCCTGAGTAACAATGGTGCTCGTTGCAGGAGTCTCGGCTGCCAGAGCATTAGGTTCTCCGATTTCTTGAAACCTAGAGCGTTTGTCCCGATGGGCATCAGCAGCCTCGAGAGAACTGTCGCGTTCTCGAGGAGAAGAGGAAGATCGTGTTGAACCCCCCCTACTGCGACGAGGTGGCAGGGGAGCATGCCTAGTGGAGGGTGCACGGCCTGAACCGCGTCCACGAGAGGACACGGTGAGAAGTGAACTCAAGTTTAGTGGTTGTCGAGTCATTGTACCTACGTGTGTTGGGGACGGGGAATAACTGGAAGAAGAAGACTCAGAGGTGTTACGATCGATAACCAGCTGTTCGGTTTGTGGTTGAACAACAGCCTGTCTTCGAGTAGATCTCCTGACTGCCACACGAGCGAGTGGTACCCCTTCAGAGATGGGAACTTCCCCTGGCGGTCCGGCGAGGGTTACTCCAGCACTGGATCTCGAGTTTCTGGGCTGGGGTGCAATTGATGTTGATGTTGCGCTGGTGCTCGGGTTGGCTAGTCTTCAGTCTATGAAACTTCTGTATATGGGATTGTAGCCCAACAGAACGCTAGCGTCACGACCCCGACCAGCTGTCACCGTCCCAACTACCCCTGTGTATTTCAGAATCTTATTGATCTCAACTGTTCGGACGTAACTGGGCTCACGTCTGGGATGTTTGTTTGTGTTATCCGCTGCAAAGTTTAGACAGGGCAAACTTGAATTAGAAGCCTGTTGAAATTTAACAGGTGAACTAAAGTCACAACAAAAGCGAATTAGGAGCATACGTGGGTAGCCCCATATGTGGGGGCAATGGAATCCCACCACTTGGCCATCTTCCCCCTTTGGCTCGAAGGCTCCGGTGACATAAAGGAAATCCATCTCGTGATCACGAGCAAAATCTGGCAAGTTGAGCACGAGACGCTTTTCTGCTTTCCTTACTTTGAAGTAGTAACTGTTATATTCGGGGTTTACTACAATGCTATACCACCATTGAATATCCCAGATTCCTATTTGAGTTCCTAGGATCCTATTCAGAGCTACAACCCCCATCACTAATCTGAAAAAATTAGTGGACACTTGCATGGGAGTAAGTCTGTACCAGTTCAATACTTGACGAAGCAAGGGGTCAAGGGGGAATCGAACCCCGCCCTCGACGATGGCTACGATGGGGATTCCCATCAACTCCCATGTTCCAACGTCCTTGTCCGCTCCAAGGGGAGCGAGTTCGAGTGCAACATTGTCAGGGATGTTATATTTCGTTCTAAAGGCCGCCATGGCAGAAGGGGTCTCGCAAAGATGTCTAAACTTGCCTGGTTTTGGGGGTTTCTCATTGTCATCCACCATGGATGATAGAGAAATGCAGAAGTTAGACTAAAATCTGAAGCTAAGATTGGCTGAAACCCTAAAAGAATGGTGATTGAGAACGAGATCTCAGATTGAAATAGAAAGGGAGTGAGAACAAAAATCTTACAAAGGTATTGTGGAGTTTCCCAAAATGCAAACGAAATTACAAGCGGTGGTGATGGCTGAAATAGAGCTCTCGCCTGGGCTTGTAGAGAGAGAAAGACGCGATCTGGGTTTTTGATTGAAATGAAACCGAAAAAGACCCCTTTTTTGGGTTTAAGTGTAAAAAGTGGAAGACGGAACGTCTCCTCTCATGCTGTTACATGAAAAGTAACGGAGGAAGGGTCTGAAAAGGATGCTATCAAACGCCGTTTGATAGAAACGTCAGATCGAGTTTAATGCAAGACGTACGAAGTACGCCACATGGAACCCATGCTTCGAAAAAGCATAATGACTAAACTGCCAAAACATCAAATGGTCATCAATGCTGTATCTGCACGGGACTCCATGGAGCTTGGCCCGCAGTTTGTTCTTAAGAAGCTTTACCCATTGACCCGAATAGTCTCATTGGGTAAAGCTGGGGAGCAATTGTAGGGCCATGTTCCCGAAAAGGCATAAACATAAGCCGAACACGTGATGGAAACTGTGCAATGAGAAAAGTGATGAAAGGCACCATGATGATAGAAGCCGGTGATCCGAAATATATGCCGAACAGGGGGCTGTTCAGATATAGGGACATGAGATGTTCTAGAGTCAATACTAGTTGTTAGGCGGTACAGATATATTACTTAAAGTAATAGTAATTAAAGTGTAGTCTGTTCGGCTGTAAGTGGACCAATGGCACATAGAGTTAGTAGATAATACGGACTGCTCGGTAATAAGAAGTGCCGAACATATGGAGTTATCGATAAGGGACTAAGTCTTAAGTGATAAGACGGTGGGAATGTTCCAGAAAGGGAGACCCCGTATTCAGGTAAAGATAAGTCTAAGAACAGTCCTATTATGGAACAAATTCCATAATGGAGAAAATCCTTGTGAGAAGAGAATCGCGGTTGATTGGGCACGAGAGTCCCTAAGAAAGCCAGGTTTCCTGTACGGGATAGGAATCCTGGGGCGATGAGGATGCTTGGAGAACAAGCAAACGTATGTCTATAAATATAAGGTAAACCTAGAGGCAAAAGGTACGCAATACGTTGCATGCACTACATACTTTTCTACTGATAATTAGGGTTTCATACCAGTACGAGATACTAACTTAGGCATCGGAGGGCCTTTGCCACGAGAAGCAAAGGTGCGCTCACCCCTTGTATGTCTTGCAGATTAGGGTTCCGGCGGAGGCATAGGTGTATCAACGAGGATCACATGGATCTGTTGTGAAATCAACAGCGTTCCAGGTACTCTTTGTTTTTCTACACCTACAATAATATGTTTCGATATTCTTATCTCTTGTTCTTTGTGGGCAAAAACAGTGCATGTGAACAAGAGATAACAGTATCACAGAAAAATAACATGTATTTAAGCAAGAGATACAGAGATCAAGTAGTTATGCAGGACTAGTGCTTTACTTACCCACAATGAAGATTTGAAAAATAGTATTTTACTTTCATCTCCTTGCTCTCTTTCCAGCATGAATGTAAAAGAATCGATGAGCTGCACACATTGTTTCATATGAGACGTAAATGCACAAAAGTTTAGTAACAATCCTGAAGAGAGTTTTAATCCCTTATTACCGTGTTTTGTACATCTCCTTCATTCAAGATTTCTATGGCTTCTTGCAAGCTTACCGTACCATTGGAGAGGTTGTTATCCCAGATAGGGATTCTGTAAAGTTACAAGATAACAGCAGTACATCAGCAATGAATATGAAGCAAGAGATAACAGTATTTCAGACAAATATCCTCTATTTGAGCATGCAAGTTGCTGCTTTTTTACTACTAACCCGATGTCTTTCTCACACTCAAATACGTGATTCAAGAAGATCTTGTCATTTTCTGAAACAAGATGTGCCAACTTTGTTGTTTCAACACCCATATATTGCAGTTCTGGAGCTGCTTTCTCTGCTGGTTTCTCTTTCTCTGTTGGTTTTTCTTTGTTTTTCTTCTTCCCATAGACTTGAAAATCATCCATGTTCTTCTCTTTTCTATCTTCCCTCTTATTCACTCTCTTTGTCAACGACGATGGGTCCACAGTATGACTTTTCCTCAATCTCTTCTTCGTTGTTTGCTGTGTTTCTGCATTAATGCTTGAGATTGTGAACTTGATCGTTTGGTCTACTTCTTCCTCAGTGGCCTCTTCATCATGAATTGGAGATTCATGGTTGTGTACATTCTTGCTTTGTTTTTGTTTCTCAACTCTTCAATTATCTTCTGATCTTTGTAATGTTGGGAAACACAATGTGCTGCCATGTCATGCAACTCTTCTGTCACCTCTTCAATTTTTTATTCCGCTATGTCCTTCTCAACATACAGCTCACCTATTTCAACCTGATTTTCGATTATGTCTTCCTTCAACATCTCCACCTCAAAATGCAGACTACAAGTTTCTTTTTCAGTATCTGTATAATTTGCACTTTGTTTTCTATACCCTGAAAGCTCATTTTGAAGAGATTCTACATTCTGGTGTAACTCAACAATCAGCAGTTCCTTTTCTTGGATCTTCTTGTCCTTATCTTCAATTTCAACTTTCATGACGTCGTTCTCTTTTTCAAGCACCTCAATTCGTTGTTGAAGCTCTAAAATCAAATTCTTAACATCCTGGTTCTCTTCTTGGGGGTTTTCGTCTTGGGTTTCAGGTTGTTGTTCTTTGTGTCTACCTTCTTGTTCATGCAAAACTAGAGGTGCAAACAACCCTCTCTCCTGTTCAGTTAGCTCCAACTCTGGCTGTTTGACCTTTGAGAGTATAAGGGAACAATGATTAGAAGAGGTAAATTCAGATTATAGATTCATGAGATATAATATTTCAACTGAGATAGAGTTATATCTCACTTTATTTGCGAACTGTATTTGACTGAGATAATGGTATCTCTTCTCTTTTTTTTGTGCTTATATAGAGTTTATTGTTTGAGATAGCATTAACTCTTGATTTATTCTGGTAGATACACTGTTTTTGCTGAGATACCGTTATCTAGTTTTGACCATAATACATAATAAAATCCAATAGGTAATGATGCTTACCATTCCCTCTGGAAGGTTGCTCAGTGGTACCTCCAAGAGTTTAGCAGCAAGCTCACTCATTTTCCATTTGATAAACCTTGGAAAAGTTTGTTGAGCTGGTTCCATAATGTGGGTATGTTTACAGAGCCAGTACTGTTTTCAATGAAAATAGGTGTTAGATGTCGTTGATATTTTACTACAAGAAAGGGTAGAAGATTTTTACCAGGAGTGCAGTGGTGCAACCACCAACAATCTTTGGATTCTTGGAGTTGAGTTCGTTAACAAGATAATTGGTGATGAACTCCGACCAATTGTAATTCGCACTATTTTCTAAATCCTCAACAAGCTTATGGTAGAACCAATTCAGGTTTGGACCTGTGGTTGGGAAAAACAGTGTTCCAATGGTGTACAATGTCAGAAGACGTGCCAAATCTTTTACCGCTTTTGTCTCTGATACTTCTTTTTGGTCCTTTTTCTGCTTCTTCTTGACGGGAGGTTTCAAAATATTTTCAATTGTCTCCCTCATTGTTGGAAGGTGCATGGTGCTTGCCCCAGCAAAAACTCGAGTGGCAAATTCTGTGTCTGGCCTTCACCCATGGGTTGTGACGTGGATCTTCACTGGTCCAGATGTGATTCCAAAAATGACGCCAAGCTCAAGATCAGTCAGAGCAATATCTTTCCCTGCAAGAAAAAACTTTGCTTGTCCTCTCTTATATGTCTCTATCAACTTGACAAGGATGGGATCAGATTTCTTCACCATTTGCTCATCAATACTGCCTTCAGTAATTGCAAACAACATGTTTGCAAAAGGTGATTTCTGAATCTGTTCGGATTGTACTTGATTAAAATTTACATCATGTAGAAGACTTACAATGCTGTAAAGATTCGACCTACAATAAAAGATACAAGATAGTAGCAATATATCAACAAAAATGCAGCAAGAGATAATAGTATCTCAGAAAAATAACACCTTCAGGTTATTGTATAATGGCACACCAAGTAATTACCTGTATTGCAAACGTTTTGGTTTAACCTCCTCTTCCGTCACCTCTTTTATGTCCTCTTCCTCTTCCTTTTTTCCTTCTTCTTCTTGCTTTTTCTGTTTTTTTGTTATCCTCTTTGATTTAACTTCTGTCTCTTTTTCTTCCTCGTCCAGTTGCTCTTTTTCTTTCCTTTTCTTTGTTGTTTAACTCCTTATTTTTAGGGCTTCTTCTTGTTGTTGTGGTTTCTGTATAGACTTCTTGCGGGCTGTCATTTTGAATCATGTATATCTTTTCGGTCTTTCGGGACTTTTGGAGGGTTTTCAGGGTTTTGTATCATTTTGAATTTTTTGTATCTTTTTCCTGTTAAAACAGATAAGAAAACAGTATCTCAGCCCACTCAATTCACAAATAAATTAAGAGATAACTCTATCTGCCAGAAATATAGTGTATTGGCAAAATTGAAGCAAGAGATAACAGTATCTCAGTTAAATAGTGTCGGTATCTCACAAAACTTAATAAAGAGATAATGTTATCTCATCGAAAATATTTTCTGGTAGTACAATGTGCACACATGCGAACGTGGATAAAACGAGATAGTAATATCATAATGTAAAAGACTAAGTGCACGCTAAAACCCTAACAAAATAAACTAAGAGATAACTCTATCTCGGCCAATTCAATTCGCAAATAAACAAAGAGATAACTCTATCTCAGCCAATTAATGTCACAAATAAACTAAGAGATAACTCTATCTGCCAGAAATATAGTGTATTGGCAAAAATGGAGCAAGAGATAACAGTATCTGTTTTGTATCTTTTTTCTGTTAAAACAGATGAGAAAACAGTAGGGTATCTCAGCCAACTCAATTCACAAATAAATTACGAGATAACTCTATCTGCCAGAAATATAGTGTATTTAAAAAATGAAGCAAGAGATAACAGTATCTCAGTTAAGTAGTATTGGTATCACACAAAACTTAATAAAGAGATGATGTTATCTCATCGAAAACATTTTTGTTGATATACTGCTAAAACCCTAACAAGAGATAGTAATATCATAATGTAAAGAAGACTAAGTGCACGCTAAAATCCTAATAAAATAAACTAAGAGATAACTCTATCTCAGACAATTCAATTCGCAAATAAACTAAGAGATAACTATATCTCAGCCAATTAATTTCACAAATACACTAAGAGATAACTCTATCTACCAGAAATATAGTGTATTGGCAAAAATGAAGCAAGAGATAACAGTATCTCAGATAAATATTGAACAAACTTAATAAAAAGATAATGTTATCTCATCCAAAACATTTTCTAGTAGTACAATGTGTACACACATGCGAACATGGATAAAGCAAGAGATAGTAATATCACAATGTAAAAGACTAAGTGCACGCTAAAACCCTACAATTTACACACATGCGAACATGGATAAAGCAAGAGATAGTAATATTTGCCAGAAATAAAGTGTATAATGGAGCAAGATATAACAGTATCTCAGTTAAATAGTGTTGGTATCTCACAAAACTTAACATATTTTCTGGCCCTAACATAAAGAAAGTGACAAAACCAGTAAATGACGCTTAAACCCTATGAAAATGACGCTAAAACCCTAGAAAAATGACACTAAAACCCTAGGAAAGTGATGCTAAAACGATGACGGCGAAAATGACGACTATCGGAATGACGCCAGCGACGATGACGAATAGAAAAGGCAAGTTACCTGGTGAAACTGTCGAAAATGAACGACGACAATAAAGATGACGACAGCAACGGTGAAAGGATCGAAGATGACGACGGGGAAAGGATCGACAATGACGATGGCGATTATGTTTCTTCGTCTCTGAAACGTTTTTTGAAACGCGTGTAATATGGCTAGTTTTGGAACGCGTGTGCTTATAAGGACTGGAGCCGCTACAAATTCTTTAGATGGACTAATTGCTTGTTAAACCCTATAGTATGTCCTTATCAACAAGGAGCCCAAAAAAATGACCAATTCAATGAAAACTGCTCGAATGAAGAACTTCCCAGTCATGTTTTTAATTTGTTGATTTCAAGTGAGGACCCTTAAAATCTTGTTATGATCACATTGAACAGTTCAAATCATCAAAATTTGATTGAAAAAGTAGAAGCCCGCATTTTATTCGGGATCCCTCACTGGATCAATGGGGATATAATGAATATGATAAAGAAGGATCATATATACTTCAGTTTCCTCTTAGTGTGGCAACCCTTCTCCACCACTTCCATTGGATCGCTTGATATGCATATATATATGTTAAAGGATAAGCAAAAAAATTAAGGTATAGTGGCTATTGACAAATTAACACATAGCAATTAAAATACCCCCAAAGTGATACTCCGTACTACTAAAGTGTCCTGCTTGTGGCCGGTCAAATATTTATTTATTTAGCCTCATCCACAAAGCTTTATCTCTCATAGTCAAATACTCTAATTAGCTCCCAATACATATATACCATATATGATAGGCGTACAACGTTTGTAAGTATTTAATTTCTTAATAATTTATTATACGACATGCAAGGCTAGCTAGAAGGGATCAATATTAGAAAAGAAAGGAAAATTAGTGTCGTAATACAAACTTCACATTTAGATTTATGGTACGAATACTCAATACGAAATGGAATTTTAATTTCCCTTAGTTTGTCCGTGATCATTATCTCAAAAATATAGAATAAATCGCCACCTTGTATGATTTAAACATTGGAAATGTTATGAGTCTTCATTTTACAGGTGTATTGCTGTATAAAAAGTCGATGCATTGGGCTGGACACAAAATTATTTTTAAGAAAAGGGACCAACTTCTTGTTTTTATGCTTCAAATTGCTGAAAACAACTTAAATTATCGAATTATTAATGCAACAAGATGTGTATGGCTTTTGAGATTGTGGACAGGAAATATCATTACTGCAGTAGTGTTCTTCCACTAGCGGTGGTGGTGGCAGCCGCGGCCCCATTACATGTGCTGGCCCATTGCCTGAAAATAGTTGGGAGTATAGAAATTTAAGGAAAAATTAAAGTACTCCAATGTGGTATGGTACGAAAGAGTGGAGAAAAAAGAAAACATGTACAATTTAATTACCTAGCTCATCCCCATTTACCTTCTTTTTTTTTCTTTTTTTTTTTGGAATGCAAGTTGTACCGAGCCAGCACTAATCTCTACAGTCTCTCCCACAGACATTTCACATGCTTACGCGTGGGTATGAGATGGCCTCAAGAGTTGTTGGCAAGGAGAATCAAATATGAGATCTTAGGATGAAGCAAACACGTAAGTCCCAAGTCAAGACCACCCGGCCAACCCCTCATGGGGTTCCCCCGACTCAAATGAATATAGAATAAATTATTGTTAATAGAGGAGTGGATAAGATTCAAAAAAAAAACCGCTATTCAAATATTTATTATCTATCGAACCCCATCCTAATCATCCAATCCCAATACATTGAACATTAATATATGCCGGAAAGGCAAATCACAAAATAGTTTTTAGATTTGCAAAAGCCTACACTGGCAAATGGTTCCAATCTTAAGGCTGCGCCTATTGTTATATCGGTAAATTTTCGTAGCCGTCCCTGTAGTTTTATGGTTGTTTAGCTCACTTTCGTCCCTCTAGTTTTAATTGTTTCAAGTTCGTCCTTGTAATTTGTTTTACGTTCCAAATTGGTAAAATCATTAACGGTGTTAACGAAACTAACAGAAAAATATGATTAAAAAATTAGTACTTCAATTTTCAATCCGGATGAACCAGTGCGAAGATCTTATTTTTTTGATTATTTTATTCTAGATGGTTGTAGTGAATTTTTGGTTCTAATGCCTTTCAACGAGCACCCGAAGACTCCTTATTTAGTTTTAGGGCTCTCTTAGGGTACTCATTGAAAGGCCTTAGAGCCAAAAATCCATTATGACCATTTAAAATAAAATGATCATAAAAATAAGATATTCGCATCAATTCAAACGAATTGAAAATTGGAACACTTATTTTTTTTACACCATTTATATATTAAAAAGTATAGTTAAAAAATTATGTGTTCCAATTTTTAATCCGTTTGAACCGGTGCGAAAATCTTATTTTTCTGATCATTTTATCTTAAATGATCATAATAGATTTTTGGTTCTAAGGCCTTTCAATAAGCACCCTAAGAGAGCTCTGAAACTAAATAAAGAGTTTTCGGGTGCTCGTTAAAAGGCCTTAGAGCCAAAAATTTATTACGACCATCTAGGATAAAATGATTAAAAAAATAAAATCTGCGCACCGGTTCAACCGGATTGAAAATTGGAGCACTTAATTTCTTAATCATATTTTTCCGTTAGTTTCGTTAACGGTGTTAATGATTTTACCAATTTGGAACGTAAAACAAACTACATGGACGAAATTGAGACAATTAAAACTAGAGGGACGAAAGTGAGACAACCGTAAAACTACAGGGACGACTACGAAAATTTGCCCTTGTTATATTGTATACCATATATACTCACTTTTCAGGTCAGGATTAAATGATTAATTAATTACTTGATATGTGTGGGAGGGAAAGATGGTATGTAACGGAAAGATTAGTCAAGACGAAGTTTCGAACGTTTTTATGAAATAAGTTACTGTTACGTACAAACACGTGCAATATATGTTGAATATTAACACACTTTGGTTAGATTTAGTACCACAAGAAAATTAAGTTGTTAAAAAGTGCCGGATAAAAACTTACGAGGGATGAGATTTGAGGATGAATATTTAAAAACTTCTTGTTCTTAGCCTGAGAAAGCATCTCTACTTCATTAAGCAAGTTTGTCATTTGTTTATTTTTCGATCTCTTGTGTTCGAAGCTGACTATTATTCTTTAAGACATGTATTAACCTTGACCACATTAGGCTTCCAGCGTTACAGCTGCTGGCAAAATCTATGTCATTTGTAATATCAGTTAGGGCAATGATTTTGGTACTCTATTTTTTTGCCAACTGCACGCACTCCACTCTTTGTTTTTTTGTGCCCTTGTCATATGTATTTTAAACACTAAAAAATAGTAAATATTTGAGTGTGATTATTAAAAAATAAAGTTCCAAAATGCCGTCATTTCTGACCAGGCGCTTATAAAAATGTCCAAAAGGCTTTTGGTCTAGCGAAAACGTTGAGATGTTGGGTTCGGGAGCCACGTTACGGATGGGGAAGGTTTTTCTTTAAAAAGCACCCCATTCGCCCGGAAAAAACCTGTCTCTTTGAGTTGTGTTTTTGAATAAAGGTAGAGAGAGAAATGACAGTAATGATTGTGGAGAGAGGTAAAAAGTAGAGAGAAATAGAGTGAAACATGAAAGTAATGGTTGAAAAGTTAGAGAGAGAAAAAGCAAAAAAGTTACTTTATCCAAAACCCTGAGTTTGGAATTCCAAACCAAACAAGGGCTTAACACAACCAAAGTTACTTTTGGTTCAAGGCAAATGCTAATCTCTGCAGCATGGCCGGAGGATTCGTGGGTCCAGATGCCTTCATAATAATCAGTTTTCTGACTACACATCTGACCACTCTAGGGAAAAAAAGATACTAACTTAACTTGACATGTTTTACCCTCACCTTTTTACTAACAATAATGCTACGGCCACCGAAGGGAAAAGCGGTGGCCGGCCACCGCACGGGTGTGGGGCCCACTCCGGGCTCCGCACAGAAAATCCGAGCCCCTCAATAATTTTTTTTTAAAAAAGCGAGTCGGACTCGAGAAAAATCACCCCCGTCCAATACGTGTAAGTGCTCGATCCAAACTTTCAAAAATTAGATGATCCGAGCCGTTCAAAAGAGAAAGATTGAATCGAGCACTTACACGTATCGGACGGGGGTGATTTCTCACGAGTCCCCTTGGTTTTTTTTTTTTAAATTATTGAGCGGCTCGGATTTTCCGTGCGGGGCCCAGAGTGGACCCCACACGCGTGCGGTGGCCGGCCACCGCTTTTCCCTTCGGTGGCCGTAGCATTACTCTTTTACTAATAACAAATCCAACACTAGCACCAAATTTTCACATTTGGCGGCCAATTTCTCCACAATCTGTCTTTTTACTTTTCACAAACGTACAAAGCCATTCCATATTATTTGTAAATGTTAATATTTTAAGGGATTTGTTCCCTCCCAAGTTTTCAAGTTCGAAACATCTTATGTGTTATTAATATTTTTTGGAACCAGTCCATACAGAGTATTGTCCTAATTTTAATTAGGATTTTCTCAAGTGGGCGGTGAGATTGGTCTCCAAAAATTAATTGAGACACGCATAATCTGGCCTAGACATCTAATTTATACCCAAAAAAAAAAAAAAAGGAAAGTGGCAGACACAAGTATTATTAAGGTTAAATAATCATAACACCCACAAAGATATATATTTTCATTTGTAATCATCTATCAACATAATTAGAGTACTTGAAAAACACACTTATTCTAGAACTACTATTCATAATACCCAAAAAAAAAAAAAAAACTTGCACATTTTCATCGATTAATTACTCATTAGACATCAACATGCTTAATACCCGCAAATAATACCCACGTTTCATTGAATGTTGTTTTTGCAACATGATTTTTTTTTTCCCGGAACGCGGGAGGTGGCACGTGCCACCCCGGCCCCTTGTTACCTCCGCCCCTCCTCAATGATCTATTTCTTGGGTTTGAGTCTTACGATGGATTGTGAATTCAACGAGAAGAATCAAAAAAGTAAAGTTATGACTTTTACACAAGCATTTTTGAAAATATCCAAGAAAAGTCCAAAAGCTGATGTTTTTCAGTTTTCTTGGATATTTTCAAAAATACTTGGATATTTCTATTTTTTCATTTTTCGATTCCTCTTGTCAAGGCAAACCAATAATATATAAACATTTGGCGCAAAATTAACAAACGCAATTAATTTTTTGGAATAAAGACAAATTCAAAAAGTTGTAGTGAATGCCCCATTTAAGCCCCGTTCCATTTAACTTTTTACACGTTTTTTTGGAGGTTTTGTCCTTTTTGAAAAAAAAATCATGTTCATTGTTAGGTGTTTTCGGTAGTGAATACATTGTTGATGGGTTAATGAGAACAAGATGATAAAATGCTGAAATTTTTTTGTTAATGGAAATAAAATGATAAAATACATTAATTTTTTTGTATTTCTTTTTTTAGTGAAAACACCCCCTAAGTGGAGAAGAACTCAGCCTTGGTAGAGACCTGGCCTAAGGAAATGGAGTGATTTGTTTGACTGAACCGTGAAAGGTTACAAAGGTAGGATTGTCATACAATAAAAGATACTTGAATCCCATCAATTATTGCGTTGAAAGGACAGTGCTTTTCTAGCAGGTGGCTTTCTCCCAAGAGAGAGAAACAATAGTCTTATCCGCACATAAATTTAAGCTATGCCCATTCATCGGAGAATAGCGGAAGTGTATTATAGATATCTAATAAATAGTACAATCAGTCAATGACAGAACATAGAAACAGCCCCAAGCAGCAACCAAAATACAATTTAACCCAACAAATCAAAAAAAAGACCCAACAAAATAGAACCAAACAAATAAGGCCAAACAAAACATCCCCAAAATCAAAAAAAAAAAACAAGCGCACCCTCAACGCTAATCCTCTTGAGAATTCCTAGCTCCCATAGAAATCTCCACCAAACTGTCTCACATCCTATTTGATAAAAACTCAACATTGCTAAGCTGATGATATTTAGGCGTTGGTGGAACAGATTCACAACCTGACAACAGATGGGAGAACTCACATGCATCTTCCATTTGGGAAGGAGTAATAAGAGGTTCCGAAAAAGAAAAACCATCCATAAAGACGTCAACTACCTAACATTAGGACTAACCTCTCAAGTCATATAGCTATCAAGTTGCTCACTGATGTAACCACAAAATATGAATTCTTGACCTTAACCACCACAAACGGAAGACTAGCTAGGCTCATGAAAAAATTGAAAATTCCTACTCATGTCCTAGGCTTATAATGTACTCCCTCTGTTACTAATTGAGAGACCATTATTTCATTTTGGGTTGTTTCAAAATAATGGTCCTTTTCCAAAAATAGAAGGAGAAATTTGGTGATTTTCCAAAAGTGTCCCTCACAAGTGAACATAAGTGTTGAACAAATTTGGTGATTTTCCAAAAGTGTCCCTCACAAGTGAACATAAGTGTTGAACAAGGAGGTGGTACTCAAAAGCTGAGGGTAGTCAAGGAGAAGCTTAAAGTGGGGAACAAGGAGGTGTTTGGGGATGTGAACCTAGCTCTCCAAAACACTGAATTGACTCTCCACCAACTGGATGTTTGGGCAGAAGAGAGACAGCTTGACACAGAGGAGAAAGCCTTGAGATACATGACCAAGTCAAAATTTTTTAGACTGTCTAGGCTCTCGAAATCTCTTTGTAGACAGAAATCCAGGGTTAACTGGCTGAAATTAGGGGACAAAATTACCAGATTTTTTCAAGTTATAGCCAATAACAGGTTTAAGCGGAATATGGTGGGATCAGTCAAAGTTAATGGTAGTGCTGGAAGAACCTAGGGAGATTAAAAAAGCAGTAGTGGCCCACTTCAGCAATAATGTTTCGGAGGAAAGGAGCAATAGGCCAAAACTAGGGGGGAGTATTTAATCGAAAACTGAATGCGGATGCAGCTAATCAACTTCAGAGCCGGTTTGCAGTGGGGGGAAATAGAAGCAACTTTGAAAAACTGTAGTAATCTCAAGGCCCCTGGACCTGATGGATTAATTTAACTTCTTTTTTGTCAAAAAAGGGTGGGGTTTTCTAAAGGATCTGGTACTCCAATTTTTTGATGATTTTCATACCAATGGTAAACTCTCTAAAGGTATCAATTCTACCTTTGTTGCCCTAATCCCCAAGGTCGACTGTCCTACCTCTTTTAGAGAATACAGGCCAATAAGTATGGTGGGTTGGGTGTATAAACTGCTAGCTAAAGTTTTGGCTAATAGACTTGAAGGCCACCTACCATTCCTTAGTGGAGAGTCTCAAGCTGCCTTTATAGGGAGTAAGCAAATCCTGGATGGGGTTCTTATTGCCAATGAGGTCATACATAGCTAGAAGCATGGCACTCAAGGGGGCTTAATTCTCAAGATAGATTTCGAAAGAGCATATGACTGGGTGAACTGGGGCTTTCTTCTCGATATGATGGCGAAGGTGGGCTTTAGGGGAAAATGGTGTGGGTGGATCAAGAAATGTTGTTCTACAGTATCGATGTCTGTTCTGATCAATGGGTCAGCTTTTAAGGAGTTCCAAACCAAAAAGAGCTAAGGCAAAGATCCCTTATCTCCTTTTCTCTTCAACCTGGTGGTGGAGGCTCTTAATCTCCTGCTGGAAAGAGCTAGAGATCTCAATATCATTAGGGGTGCTAGGGTGAGTGACTGTTACCCACCTACAGTTTGTTGATGATACCATCATCTTCTATAATAATGATGTAGAGGAGATGGCCAATATCAAGAGGATTCTCAGGTGCTTTCAGCTAGTGTTAGGGTTGAAGATCAATTTTTCTAAAAGTTCGCTTTGTGGAGTGAAGGTTCTGAATCAGGATGTGGAAGCTCTTGCTCTGGTGATGGGTTGCAAGATTGAATCCTTGCCTATCAAGTACGTGGGATTGCCTCTTAGGGCTAACCCAAGGAGAATTAAGACATGGGAGCCTGCGATTGACAGTTTTGAGAGGGCATTAAGCATATGGAGAAGGAGGTGTATCTCTTCTGGAGGCAGACTCTCGTTAATCAACTCCAACACTCGTAATCTTCTCGTCTACTTTATGTCGCTGTTCAAAATGCCTATAGCAGTTGCCAATAAGTTAGAGAAACTTTAGAGGCAGTTTTTTTTGGGGGATACAGCTAATAAAAGGAAGATGCACCTTGTCAACTGGGATCATATTTCCAAGAGCAAGTAGGATGGGGTCTGGGGGTGAAGAAAATGATGCAACAGAATTTGGCTTTATTGGCAAAAGTGGTGGTGAAGGTTTCACGCGGACAAGGACTCACTTCGGGTGAAAGTTATAAAGGGGAAATACAGATTGGATCATGAAACCTGGCTGCCACAACTATCGGAATCAGGACAAGTAACGAATATTGAGAGGGACATCTGTTGCATTGGAAATCTCAATTCATGTATTGGACCATTGCACCAGGAGGGATTCAAGATCCAAATCCACCCCGGTCAGGACGTCATGTTCTGGAACCACACTTGGTTGGGGGATCAAACTATACGTGAAGCCTACCCTAGACTCTACCTTCACTCCTCACAAAAAAATGAAGTTGTCAGTGTCGTGAGGGATGGAAATGGCCATGGCAGTTGGGATCTGCAATTTAGGAGATCGTTACGTCCTTGGGAGGACGAGAGGGAGGAATTAATTCAGAGACTCCAAAATGTAACGTTGGACCCAACAAAACCAGATTCGTTGTATTGGAAGTGGGAGGATAATTGGCGTTTTTCAGTGAAATCAGTTGATGAGCAGTTGGGACAGCAGAACTCTTCAAGACAGCCAGTTCTTGGATCGGGTGGAACAATCTCAACCCTCCTAAAGTGGAAGTATTCTCATGGTTGGCAATTCAAGATAGGGTGGCCACAAGATCAATGCTCCATAGCATAAATCTGATTTTGGATCCCCTTTTTGCTGCTCTGCCCTTTCTGCTCTGAGCAGGTTGAACTCCCCAACATTTGTTTTTGTTCTGTAATGTCTCTTGGAGCGTATGGTCAATTATTTTGGACTGGTGGAATATGAATTAGTGGATATGCCCTTCTTCTTTGTCTGACCTTATTGTTTGGTAGTTTGACAACGGTTTTCGGAGATTGAAGAAGCACATTTGGGAAGCTTGTTTTTTTTATACCATTTGGTCTTTATGACTAACAAGGAATACCTCAGTTTTCAACAATGTTGTTCCAGTGATCAGGGAGGTTGGGGATGCTATTAAAATGAAAGTGGCAATGTAGATGAAAACCAAATTTGATATGAAAATCTATACGGTGGAGGAATTTAAGGGCTTTTTAGATGGTATTCGAAAGTTGAAACTCTAGTCGTGATCTTGAGGAGTATTTGGTTTCTCTTCCAACTCTCGGTTGGAGGTTTTCTGTTGTACTTTTCTTTCTTTTGGCTGTGTAGCATTGTTGTGCTCCATACCTCCCCCTCGATGTAACCCGGTCGAGTTTTATAAAAGTTTGCTTTGCCGGTCCAAAAAAAAAATTGAACATAAGTGTTATAAAATAGGTAAAATATAGGGGTAATTGTGGAAATAACAGGTATTAAATTTGAATGTAGGTGTAATCATTACATATCCCCTTACACAGTTGAAATTTTCAAAATGGACTCCCAATTAGGAACTGAGGGAGTAAGTCATTCCTTATTTCTCAATCACTCAATAAAAGTAAATAATAGTATCCTTACCGCATAAATCATATTATGTCGCTACGTAAATGGTTGGGAGTACCACACAGACAACGATGCCATGTGGTACTCGGCCGGAAACGTTGAATATTAGTATTCGTACCACTTTAATCATAATTGTCGCTATGTAAATGAATGGCAATACCACATAGGCAATGATGCCGCGTCGTACTCGGCCCGGATTGATCCGCTTTTGTGAGAAAGTTTTATGAGACAATTTTTCTGCAATTTCCTATTTTTAATTTGAATTTGGTATAACTGACCCCTTTTTTTTTTCTTCTAATATTGTATATATTAGCAGGAGTTAATAGAAAATGTTAGAATTAGCACAAAAAAATCTAAAGAATATCCATAGCATTAGTAGTGGTTTGTGTTAACCGACCCTTCATATATACTCCCAAAAATAGGCACTATATATCCAATTAATCGATGGTTACTTTATGGCCTTTGGAGCAATGGAAAGCTAAAGCCGATGGAAGAAGATATTTTTGCCTCCTCCTCATCCAAGTAAATGGACCCCGTCGGGGGAAGGTGTAGACGAGGCAGTGTCAAAGACTCCACAAGTGGAATAATACTATGTTGCCACCCCTTCTAGCTCCTCAATCTTTCTTGGCAATAAAGTCTCGAGATCGATCTCTCGGCTTTTAAGACTGACGCACGTCACCTCTATAATTAACCAACATGTGATTTGCTGACCTTGAGCATCCACAGTGGACTAATCAAAATTGGATAATTAAAAATTGTCACATCACCTTTTGATTATCCATTTAAGAGATTGCTAAGGTTAGCAATATAGATGTTCACACTGACATAATCGAATATTGAATAATCAAAATTTACCACATCATCTTTCAACCTGTAAAAATCTAAAAATTGTCACCATATAAAATATTTTTCTTAAAATAGTTTTCAAACTAATAAAAACATATTATTAGAAATAGAAAATAATTTTTGAAAACTTTTATTTTGGAAAACACTTTTCCAAAAAAGTTTTAAAAAAAACATTTTTTGAAAAAAAGACAGTGATTTTTAAATAACAGTTTTTGAAGAAAAAAAAAGACAGTTTTAAAAAAAACAGTTTTTAATACTAAAAAAAACAGTTTTTGAAAAATGGTCCAACTGTTTTTGTAAAAAAAAAAAAGGAACTTTTGAAAATATTTTTCCTAGAAACATTGTTGAGAGAGAGAGAGAGAGAGAGAGAGAGAGACAACGTTTTGGTTATTGGCAAAAAGTTGTTAGTTTTGATTATTCAAGGGCCAAAATTTGATGAGTTGCTAAGAGATTGTTAAGTTTGGTTATGCCACTGTGAACACTTTTTTGAGAGAACATTGCTAATCTATTAATAACCTTGTCTAGTAGAAAGAATACGTTGTGTTTTTTTGTCATTCAAAACATCTGGATTAGCTTACGCACGCCTCGACTAAATTTAGTTTGGATGATCAATTTACCGTTCACTAGCAAGGGGTTCGATTAGAGCCCATAACAAAGTTTGTATCGATTGACCCTAAAAAAATTGATGGAACATAAAAAATTTAAAATGTGAACTTCTCTAAATCCCAGGCCTTGACAACTGAATTAGCGCTGCTCTTTAGTGTTAGTAAAATACATGATATATATTTATGAAACAAAAGTGATTACCTAAATTACATAACTGAAATAACAAACCGCAGCAGTTTTTTTTTTTTTTTTCTCTTTTCTTTTGGGTTCACGCAATGTAATCTAACCCATAATAGGAATTCAACTCCTAGGCCTAGGCCCCAATGTACATGGCCACTTTCATGAACATTAATTTAAATTCCAAGTCTCTGTGTGGAGTCCATGGTAATTAAATTGGAAATAATCGTACTTGTTCTCCAAAACCTAAACCAAGAACATCATTTGGAGAATCAACCTTCAATTCCAATTGAGCATTGGAGAGTAATGAAATCGATCATATCATACTTTGTGAACGTTGAATCTTGCAAGGAGGGATAATTTATGCACATGCATGGAAGAGCCGATATAGGCCCAATAAGACGGACTGGATATATATTTTTTTTTTTTGAAAAGATCACTATATTAATGATGATAAAGCCGATATACATCATTCGCAAGCAAAGGAGACAAGCCAGGCGGAATACAACCTGTAAGACTAACAAGACTCCTATTTAGACAAGAAGAAGCAAGCCAGTGGGCAACAATATTTTTTTTCCTATTACACCAAACAAAGGACCATCTTCTTGATTGAGCCCAAACTTTAATATCTTCCACCACCGAGTAGATCTCCCAAGCACAAAGGCGATTACCATCATTAATGTATTTAATAAGCTCCTGACAATCTGATTCAAAGATGACTTCGGAGAAGTTCATTTCCATGGCTGTGCTACAAGCAATTCTAAGCGCCCAAGCTTCAATAGAAACAGCCGAAGAGACAACCACTCTTCCCACGCGCCATACATGAGCTTTTCCACGGACTGGATATTTCAGTTCTTCTCGGATGACCGGACAATAAAGATTGATAAACAAGCTGAGCAACTGATGGGTCCGATACGAAAATGAAGAGCAAACCTTAAGAGTTACTATTATGTAGGATCTTATTTTTTATTGAGAGGTAGGGGTCATTTGTTGGAACTCATGACCTCTAAGTTAGTAATCGCTAGATACCGCTACACCGCGCAAAACAAATGATCTATCAAATCTAAGTGAAGTATAGCATACATACAT
Source organism: Rhododendron molle (assembly GCA_025413875.1). NCBI lineage: Eukaryota > Viridiplantae > Streptophyta > Magnoliopsida > Ericales > Ericaceae > Rhododendron > Rhododendron molle. The sequence continues at coordinate 16,613,131 of CM046400.1, forward strand.
GTAGAACTAATAATCGATTAAGAAAATGCAGTAACATAGAAATAGGTCTTCTCATAATCTCAAATTGCAGATCACTAACCGAAAAGATAGGAAGATCGAAGAAGAAGAAGAAGAAGAAGAAGAAACAAGCCGAATCATCAAAAGCTAGCATGTAAAAGTATATCCAAAACCAGCTCACCAAAATCTGATTTGATCGATCCCACAAATCTCACACATGGGTAGGTTTTAATTCCCACTTGACCAATCATGGATAGGAAAATTGCAGCCGCGGACTGGGGGGACATGGAAACACTTTCTCGAGAGAATGCTTTCAATCCAGCATGCATAGTTACACAGAGTGATCACCCACTTGGTTTTATTTTAAAGCCAAACTTAGTACTTCGCAAATATATATATATATATATACACATACATTAGCATGGCTTGTATTTCTCTACCATGCACATATAGCAGCAGACGCCACTCACCATGTTTAGGCATGGTTCAGACAGGAAATGACAATTAGATTGAGCCATGGGTCCACTGCTCAATACCCATGCTCTGTGACCCAAAAAGAAACTTTGCTCACTCAGAGAGAGAGAGAGAGAAGCAACTCATTTATTTAGTAGGTAGATCCAAAATCAATACCAAAAGCTTCAGACATAAGAACATGACATATCATCTCTCACATAAACATATTGCAAACTAGTACCTCAAAATCGAATTACCAGCTGCCACATGCATCATGTTTTCCACATGGGTAATCTGAATATATGCGAAGGCAGCGAAACCAAAAAGAAATTAACGCGGGCCGGATTGCTCTCCTGGAATCTGGGAAATCATATCTGTGCTAATTTTGTAACATAAATAATACACTCACCGGTGTACGCAGCGGAAACTAGGAACATACTAACCTCTAGCCATTGTTGTTCAAGTAGAGAACACCAAACATTCACAAACTCTAGATTTAGATGTCTTCTAACCTATGCACGACTTGAGCGCCTTGATTGATGGATACCATAGGCTACATATCCATGCTAGGTTAGGGACCCTATATCTCTTTATAAAGACCTTCTAGTTTCCTTCCATCAAAAAAACCAATCAATTAAACTAGTTAAACTAGTACAATAATGAAAGTGGGAAAGTCAAGAGGTTCTTGAAACCACCACTATATCTATAATGGAAGAGGGCACTTCCATTAATCACAGTGTGACCAAGTGGACCCTTTAAAATATTTCTTACATTCTCTCACTGGCCCACGAGACACTTGTATACTGTATTAGGCGATAAATACTTTATATGGCCATACAACTGAAAACGCCTATAACTTAAAATTTTGAAAACCTTTTACTCCATTAGAAAATATCAAACATGAATCATAGCGGTAGTGCCGTAATAAATAGGCATGTCCCTTCCATGTATTACAACATGTGACAATTTCCAACGAGTACCGGATAAGACCAAATAAGATATATTTTATAAATGACTAACTAGTAGTCATTTAGGGTCCATTTTATTTATCTCAACGGATAAACTTTATACGTACTTCTAACTTTATGTGCACATGTACGTTTTTAATTCTCTAAGAACACTTATAGTGTGACAAAACCTGAATTGAGCAAGAAATGAGAGAAAACATTATAAAATGAGCTAACATGTCATATTTCACAACATGACATACCCTGTTTTGCCAGCAAGAGTTAGCTCAATACTTTATGCTCAATGGTCACGAAAAGTGTTTTTTTTTTTTTTAACTCTCTCTCTCCCTTGATGAGCTACTTTATGTCGATGTACTCTATTTGGCTGTTTACTTTATCTTAGATAAGAAAATTGTAGCCGTAGTAAACTTAGTAATGGTCTCACCCTAGCATCGACAACTTGAGACACTTATTACATGCTATCTAGTTTCATGCATAGCTCCCACTAATTTCTACATTCATAGAAAATAGCAAATTAAGACATGATTGAGATGCATGTAAATCAACTTAAAAATTCTCGATTCTTTATAAGTACCTCATAACCTTTATTTCTAGCCTTCTAGTACTTCATATCATATTCGCTAGACCAATATCCATATAACCCAGAAAATTGTATATGCTCCCATTAACCTTAAGGAGTATACCTTTCTCTACTTATAAGCAAAATGACTACTACTTTTTTTTCTTCTTGAGAAAATCTCTTTTCTCGATGCTATCCAAGCCAAAACTATATTGTGTCTTCAAAAAGTCCTTAAATCACTAGTATAGAGAAAGAACTCCAAATGGATATGTTACTTTGAACATTAATCCTAAGGGGTTAAACCTCTCCCACTATTAATGTTCAATTTTTATTTTGCGCACTTGATTATGTGACTATAGACGTTGCATTCACATAACGCAAAATCATGATCCTTGCATTAGAGAAAAGTGAATTGCTAGATAGTCAATATAATTCACACAACTTTAAAAAGCAACTTTATAAGCAGTATGAATGGCTACAACAACCAAGAAATAACGACTCTCAATTTAGTTGTAGTAAATTCTAACCTTCTTGTGGGTAGATGTGCCTCACGCATGAATTTACATAACACTCTATGAATAAGATAAAATTCTCCATATTTTGGGCATAAAAAAAGTTTATTCTCAACTTTTTAAAAAGATTATCTTACTCAAATTTAAATCACAAAAATAACAACCTCCTTGCAAGACTGAGTTTTTATTTTCATGATTTAACTTCAACTTTATGCTAATCTGTACCTGAAATAAAGTAAATTCAAACCTCCCTGTGGGCAAAGGCTGCAATACGCACTGAATCTACGTTACTACAACAACAAGACTAGCAAATTTTGAACATCAACATAAAATGCATAATAGTGGGAGAAATTCTATTTTCATGTGGAATTTTCTATTTTGTCCCAAACAAACTAATAAAATTAATTATTCTCCTGTGTGTAAAAATAATTAATCTTATCAATTCAAGCTTAATAGTAGATGCCATATAATACCAACATATATAGCCCAACGGCTATCCATGTGACAATTCTTAATATGAATACCATAATATTTCAAGATGCTGTGGCTAATCTCAAAATATTACGACATACAAGTTATCTCAAAAGGCATCAACCAAACTTTAATGGGACAAACCTCAATAACATCCACTCCTGAGTCTCGATACCGTGAGTCGATCTCATGATCAAAGTTCGAACATAGATCGCAATCATGCATACTAAGCAATATGGACTTAAATCACTACAACAAAAAAGGTCAAAGACGAGGAAAAATTTTTGTCGGCAATTACATGATTTTCGTCGCCAAATTGATTGCCGACGAAAAATTTCGTCGTCCCCGTTTGTCGTCTTATGTTGGTCGAGAAAGACCCCTGACGACGAAATTTTTTTTTTCGTCGGGCTTTTTTGGTTTTGCCGACGAATTTTTTCGTCGGGCTTTTTTGGTTTTGGCGAGGAAATTACTTTTCGTCGGCGATTGTAAACTTTGCAACGAAAAAAATTTTCCACGCTTATGCTCGCTGTTTTTGCTCCCAATGGGTTTCGAACTTGTGACCTCGCGCCTACAATACCCAAGCCCTTACCACTACACCAGCACAACATCTATTACTAGAAGACTAATATTTATTATATATACTATTTACAATTCGTTTTTTTTTTTTTTTCCGAAACCACCACCACCACCACCACATCACCATTACCACCACCACCGCGCCACCACCACCACTATACCACTACCACCACCAGCACAATCACCACTCCGCTACCACCACCACCAGCACAATCACCACTCCACCACCACCAGCACAATCACCATTCCACCACCACATCAACAATCACCGCAACCACCACATCACCACTACACCACCACCACCATTCCTACAACTCCACCCAGGCCACCCCACCACGCTACCGCCATCGCCAATGGATAACTATCGAAATTTTTTAAACTAAACTATGTATAATATATATTACCTTTTTATGATTAAATTTTAAACTAAACTATATATGTATATTTTATTTAATATGTATATTTATATTTATTTTTTTATGCTAAATAATATAAAAAAATTAAAAATTAAAAAGTAATCAGCCAAAAAATTCGGTCATCGCCGACAAAATCTAAAATTTCGTCGCTAAAAGCCAACCTTTGTCGACGGATTTTTTTTATATTACATATATAATATATATTTGAATAATGATTTTACTATTTTAAATAATATGAATTTTTTAAATAAGAAAATTTAATTAATTTTTCAATTGACGACGAAATTTCAAATTTTGAGAATATGAAAAAATTAATTACTTTTTGAATTGTCGACGAAATTTCAAAATTCGTCGTCCAATGCCGAGGAAATTCAAATTTCGTCGCCAATAAATACCCATTGACGACAAAAGTTCAATTTCCTCGTTAAAAAGTCCCATTTGACGACGAAATTTTATTTCCTCGCAAAAAAAATCCCCTTTAACGACGAAATCCAATTTTCTCGCCAAAAGGTACCATTTGGCGACGAAATTGAATTTCGTCACTAGCTTTCGTCGCGATAGACGATTTTTGTTGTAGTGAATGTAATCAAACTTCACTATACATAATCTGAATATGCAAAAAAATCAAGGCATATCGGTAGAACAAGTACCCAAATAATTCTTACCATAAGCTTTATTCATGATATACAAAGGCAGAATCAATCAATATGCCCACATAGAACCAAATAGGTTTGCACATGCTAAACTTGTATTTATCGTAACGCCTAGATCCCGTAATTGGGGCATCTCCAAATATCACGCAATAGAAATTGTTATTTCTTGTAATCAAGCAAAATTAGGCTCTTAATATTCCAAGACCAGTTATGGAACATGAACCATTGAATCCAAGCTATATACAAATTAACCATGCACTAATGCCAAATGGCAGCAATTTCAGTTGACATGATCCAGTGTGGGAACAAATTCTAGCACCAAGTAATTTTAAAGATCTTGGAATTTGATCCATCGAAATCCTGAAATATACACAAAAATCATCACAATCTCTGGACTAGGAAGATATCTAAGCAACTAATCAGATTGGTGCATGGGTGATCGTAACGACACCAAACTTGTCTAGGATCCTTTATGATCAGAACCAATTGCGATCATATATATACTCTGAAATTTCTATCACTGTATTGGATCAAAGAGTTTATAGCAAAACTAAAATTGTGAATGATAACTCGATAATTATCATTGAACTTGTTCATATGACCGAATCATATATCCAATTCGAGATATATGTATGAATTCAACTTCAAGATCTGTATACTAAACAACACGAACTAGAGGGGCGCTCTGATACCACATGTAACATAAATAATACACTCACCGGTGTACGCAGCGGAAACTAGGAACATACTAACCTCTAGCCATTGTTGTTCAAGTAGAGAATACCAAACATTCACAAACTCTAGATTTAGATGTCTTCTAACCTATGCACGACTTGAGCGCCTTGATTGATGGATACCATAGGCTACATATCCATGCTAGGTTAGGGACCCTATATCTCCTTATAAAAACCTTCTAGTTTCCTTCCATCAAAAAAACCAATCAATTAAACTAGTTAAACTAGTACAATAATGAAAGTGGGAAAGTCAAGAGGTTTTTGAAACCACCACTATATCTATAATGGAAGAGGGCACTTCCATTAATCACAATGTGACCAAGTGGGCCCTTTAAAATATTTCTTACAAATTTAAGTTTCTACACTTGGACAAATGTATCCTTAATGCATTTTACCTACTCACCCTTGCATCTGTGTGGAGCCAGAAACAGAACTCACATAAACACTTGATTTTGGTGCTCCAGCTATCACTCAGAGGACAACTACCATGATAATTCCCCACAAGGCACAAAGGCCCTAACCATTCACATACAATATCAATCATTCATACTAAAAGGAACAGGGCAGATCATGACACTTCAGATAGGTGGCAATAATATATAGACCAATTAATTGCTTTCATGCAAAATGTATCATGATTGAAGGATCTTTACCTCGAACACCATGACCTTGTTCCTTTGGGGATCATGTCAATTGCAGGCAACAGAATAATGGATTGGTAGAGTGGATACATGCTTTGAGGGAGAGTCCATCTGCAGAACCTATACATGAATTGTTAACTTACAATACGAAGACGAAAATACACCACAATGTGTGTCCACCTGGGAAAAAATGTAAATTCATACTCCCTCCGTCCTCATTTGTTGGCTCCTTTTGAGAATTTCAACTTATTAAAGGGACATAATTATTGGCTTTGTTATCACTTGATTTCCCCATTTTATCCTTCAATCTTTTAAATTTGAATTTGATGTTTTTTTTTACTTTTGACACCAGTCAAATGGGATCTTTTGAGAGAGTAAAATGGAAAATTCATTAACTATTGCCCTTTTAGTTTTGAAATGAGACAATCTTTTTAGAACAGTAAAAAGTGTTAACTGAGACCAACAAATGAGTATTAAACACGCCATGTGATGAGCCTGACACGTTCCCTGAGAGTCCGATAAGTGTTGGACAAGGTTATGATGACTCAAATTAACTAACTGTTCATGAGTCATAGCAGAAGTATGTATTGCAACATGGGGAGATGTTTAACGATGTTTGGAAAGGAACAGAACATCATCAGACCCATCATGTGTCAAAGTACTAGCATGCATGCATTATGTAATGTTCATCGGTGTGGATTTTGCTTAACCCCTTTTTGATTCCTTGCTCTTTCCAATAGTCGAAATAATTAAGCACCAAAACACTTAATATCGTCATGACCATATAAATTTACAAATGCACTGGGAGAAAAGCAACAAATGCCGAAAAACATGTTTAGACATGTCCTTACAGAAACTGAAAATGGAAGATTTTGATCCATTTACCTTTTAAACCTACACCAAAAGGCCACTTGATAATAGCCAAGGGCAAGCAAACCCAAGTCACATGTACTAATCTCCGATATACTACTATGTGTATACAGTATATAACTTTGTTGGTATTATTTACCCCCAAAAAAAAAAAATTTTGTTGGTGTCAACTATATACACAATATCAACATATATCAACGGTGATCATATAAATGAGATAGTCTTACTTTGGAAAATATGGAACCATACAGTCTCCCATGATTTGCTCTCCTCATATACTGTAAGAGGTCCGAGCCACATAAGTCTCCCATAATCTCCTTATATAGTGTAAGAGGTCCGAGCCACATATTGATATTTAATTTCAGTTCCCACACTTTCATTTTTTACAGGTAAAAAATGCATTAACGTACATGGAATTCATTAAAATATCGAAAGGGACATATATGGTTCCCCATAATCTCTTCAATGAGGCCAAAAAAACCATAGGCATCACCACTCCTTTCAAAGTAGGAATGGAGCAACTTCGTACTTCAAAAGACCAAATGTTATTAAATTTCCCCTCCAAATGTACCACATTGTGCATTAAGACCGTACCAGACAGAAAGAAGGGGGCAAAAGAACGCTTTCAAGAGTACAATAACAACTTGCAATATTCACACCTCGAAAATCTAATAGTTCCCGACCCAGAATTAGAAGTCGCTAATGAGGCACGACATCCCATTAATTAAAACCCTTCTAACACATACCACAAGTCACAAGATCACACCCGGCTGCAACCTAGCAACTTCAAGACCATCGGGCCACACCTACATGATATGATTTTTGCGGTATGCAAAACATTTCTGCCGAGTGTATCCCATTCCCCTTTGCCTTCATAAATTTATCCAGAAAACATACATTATATTTTTAGAAGATCCAAGTATTATTAGATTCAGCTAGAGATGGTGCATGCCCCTTGGTAGTCTAACTTCCTATCTAGTCTATATAGAACGTTACACCAGAAAACATTTGTGCATTTGGTATTGTAACACGTGAGAAGTTTAATGGGTTGATCTTAATCAACCAAATATGAATTTGCAGTTCACATCATCAGTGCCGTGTAAGTAAAAACAATTCAACAATCAGAAGTTCTGTAGAAGAAAGGGGTAGTAAATTGTCCATACGCCGTGCTTAAAACAGCAAAGAACATAGCATACGCAAACATAACAGATATGCAACAGTATACCCACCAAGGTCAAGAGACATGCACAAGGGCTGAACAGGACATTCCTGATCCAGAATTATGAAAAATCCTCAAGAAGTGGAAAATACTTCAAACCCTGAGGGACTTAGAGATTGCAAGAAAATTAAGGATTCAGCATCCACAAGCAGACGTGGAATCGGACAATAGTCAATAATAGAACACATTAAGGTTGTGTGGGCAGCATGCCCTGGAATTTCCGGATTCCAAAGCGAGCCTCCGGGAATTTCGTTTCCCGGAGCAAGGGCCCGATAGATCGAGGGAGCGCGAGCGGAGCAAGCAGGCGCTCGAAAAACACAGAGTCGCCACCTGGGTTTGAAGGTCCGTCACCCAAGGAACCGTATTTCGAAGCACCTGCCGCGCTATTTGATTTGAAAAAGTGAAGGAACCAGTCCGTCATAACCATATCTGGGTTCGGGAGCCAGGTTACGAGAGGGGAAGGTTTTTAAGGCACCCCTCTCGCCCAATCCGGAGATCGGTCTCTATTTAGGCATTTTGTGAAAATATTGTGATTCTTCCTCTTCTTTAATCATTTTTTAGCCAGTTAGGGCGGGGGAACAGTTAATCGGGGATTAAAACTGTAACAAGTTTGCAAGATGTGATCTAAACATGGCATGGATGGATGGCAAATATGAAACGGGATAAAACTTAACCCCCTGATTAGAATAAACCAAACTGCTCATGGAATAGGTGTATCACACATGACACCACCTTTGCACGCATGGATCAACGTGCATGCAAAAGGACCATCGCGCGATACACTCATTCCCTCGCGAGTGTTCAAGTCTCACCACAGGTTGAATTTTATCCTCTCGGCTCTGGAAGGACCAGTGCACACCAGTGAGGCAAACCAAGCGGTTTATATGGTGTTGAAAGTAAATAATTATTACAAATTATTATAAGCAGGAGCTAAACAAATTGAAATACAACCCCCTAAACAGTGGGGTATCAAAATAAAGGCCAAGGGCCAAGTTGCTCATGCAAGGCATTTACTGGACTCAGAGGACCCTCGCGAGGCAGTGAGTCCTCGCGCGAGTGTCAGGTGAATTTCGAGGCTGCTTTGCATGCTCTCGAGCTCTGCAGTGCAGTCCGGATGCAACCGAAGCATTCCAACAAAGTAAATAAGCAAGAAAAGCTAGTCTATGTGTTTTAACATGTTAGCAATGAGCTAAAAGGCCTATCATACTTCAAAACAATGAATAACATGATAAAACAAGAATAACCAGCACCCCCAAACCCCACGAGGACTGTCGCGCGAGACAGTGGACTGTCGCGCGCGTATGTGAGTCTATCGCGCGAGGGAGTGCTTGGCACAGATTCTTGTATTTCTGCTGACTTTAGGGCCAGGACTGGTATTGATTACCAGCCTTGGCCCTGCCAGTTCCCCTCAGAGATCAGAACAGAGAGCAAAACAAAGGTAAGCTATACCTTTGGCTTTTGGTTTGAAAAGTGTTTGAACTTTGAGTTGAGTTGAGTGAAAAGGGGGATTTGAGTGATGGAGGAGGAAGAACAAGCTTTGTTCTTGAGGTGTAAGCCTTTGAATGCCAATTTTTGTTAACCCTTTGAAAGTGAACAAATGGGGGGGTATTTATAGGGGAAGCCAAGGGCCAAAGGTGGTGGCAAACACCCCCTTAGGACCAAACTTGGTGACTAAGCTTGGTGAAAAGGTGATGGGAAGGGTTGTGTGAGGGTGTGTTCCCAAGGCCTGCACTGTACAGTACCCTGTGGAGAAAAACGGGGTTAAGCAGCCCTGTAGCCCCCCTGGCAAGCAACCAAGTGGCTGGCAAAAGGTGAAAGGGACAGCCCAGGACCATCGCGCGCGACAGTGAGACTCTCGCGCGAGGGTTCCACCTGTCGCGCGTGGGTCTACAGTCAAATGTTTGACTTCGACCACACCTGGCAAAGCAGACTCTCGCGCGAGGCAATCACTCCCTCGCGCGAGGGTCAACTCCAGACCCAGTGTTGACCATCTTTAATTTCTTGGTTTAAGGGTTCAAAGGGTTCAAAGGGTTTCAAACACTCAAATCTCAAACACTCAACATTCCCGAGGTGTTCTTGATCCGTTTCATCATCGAAGAATCAAAAACCGTAAGTAAACGAATTTGGAAGTTCAGATCTGGGTGTCTACAGTAGCCCTCTTTGACGGCACTTGAAGCACCATTGACTTGGTACAAGTAACGTCAAAGAATTCTAGACACCCTCAAGGCAATCCAGAGCAGAACATAGTAAAGTAGACAAGCATACTTATAGACCCGGATCGGTTTGAAAGGACGGACGGACCGTCGCTGGGGATGGAAGTAGAATTGGACAATTGCATTGCCGCTTGTTGATCGAATTTGGACGGGACAGGCTGTCGCTGCAGATTTGGACGGGACAGGCCGTCGTTGCTGAGGATCAAGCTATCCTCGGCACAAAGTATTCCAACAAACACGGGTAGGTCGTGTCGGGTAGGTTGAATTCCATCTGTTGGGAATCGAGCCAATCTCCTTATCAAAGACCATCCGAGGCGAGCAATAAGCTTCTTTGGAAGATGCACTTGCGGCTAGACTTAGGGTGATTGTCTTTAGGGCGAGCCAAGACGGACTTTCTGAGGAACAATCGATTCGCGGATGAGCAGACCATTGGGCGATAATCGATCGTCGTTGTGGCTGAATCACGGACGATACAATGATCGCCATCGATGGATTTGACAGGATCTGCCATGAAGGCGGACGGGAAGATCAATGTGTTGATTGATCAAACCGTTGAGGAACTTTGACAGGACCGGGCTGGCGTGAATGCGGACGGGAAGATCAATGTCTTTGATTGATCAAACCGGGGAACTTTGACAGACCGGTATGCCGTGAATGCGGACGGAAGATCAATGTCTTTGATTGATCAAACGGGGAACTTTGACAGATCGGTACATCGTTGAAACGGCTCCGCAGGATAGCATCCTTTGGTTTACGAACCGAGAATTGGACAGGAGAGATTTCCATCGCATCCGCTGACCAATGATAACAAAACCGTAGGAGATCGCATCGCATCCTTCGGCAAACCAAATCGAGAATTAGGGAGATTTCCATGACATCCACTAACCAACGATAACAAAACCGCAGGAGATTGCATCGCATCCTTCGGCAAACCAAATCGAGAGTTAGGGAGATTTCCATCGCATCCACTAACCAACGATAACAAAACCGCAGGAGATTGCATCGCATCCTTCGGCAAACCAAATCGAGAGTTAGGAAGATTTCCATCGCATCCACTAACCAACGATAACAAAACCGCAGGAGATTGCATCGCATCCTTCGGCAAACCAAATCGAGAGTTAGGGAGATTTCCATCGCATCCACTAACCAACGATAACAAAACCGCAGGAGATTGCATCGCATCCTTCGGCAAACCAAATCTGTATGACGGCCACCATGTTGGACCATCTTCCTGCTTCAACATTTAATATACACAATATGCAATGATGTATCCGATTTTGAAAATGCGGATGCAAGCTAAGGCGGCTCCTAGGAGGACAACGACGCTAAGGACTACCAGAGCCTCATTATTATATCGTCTGCTACTTCGAGATCGCACCAGATAGATAGACGCCTGAATGGGTGGCATGCCCGTTAGACTAATTTGGGCTTGTGTGCCCTCTCTTCAATGCTTGGGCGGACGTGCCCCTAGAAATGCTTTGTTTGGCCTTGGGCCGAGATACCTTGCTGCTTATGAGATTTCCACAGCTTGTGGATTACAGGAGCTAGGGTAGCACATGTAAAAATTGCACTTTCTAGCCGCTAATATCTAATTTGCATTGACAATTGACACACAGACATGCGCACATGTACAGACTCGCCTAGCTCAAATGAAAAGGGAGAAAGAGTCCCAGGGTACAATGCGAACCCTTAGGCACATAGAACATGATGAAATTTTGGGTATTACTGGGCAAAAACTCACAACACTTCCTAGACAGGTGAAACTAACACTTGCAAGAGACGCAAAAAGGCACAAAGACCTGTACAAACAAAACCGAGAAAAGTATCCCGATATTACAATTGATTGAAAAACTAGAAAAATACCGCAAAGATGGACATAAGACGCAAAAGATGACTCATATAGGCCCGGACTGAAACCGACACCCCCGTGCAGTCACATTAAGTCCATATGACTTGCATGGTATGACAAGACTTGGCAAAAGCCCCTGGAACAACGTTCGAGGGCAGCAGTCGGCTACCGCTGGAAATGAAAGAGCACGTACGGGACTGAAGTCAATGCGAATCACTTCGAACAAACGCACTGCGGTTGCTTACATCAGACTTCGCTAAACTTAGAATAAACTGTGAGCCATTAGGCTTCTAGCATTTCGTTCTGTTTTTGATGCTTCAAATATTTTTAAGACTTTATGCTCAGCCTGTAAATTGAAGAAGCAGTTTGCAATAAAATTGAAAGACGAAGGGTTTCCCCCTTCTGGTTCCTTCATCGCAGCCTGATCTTTGAACCTCTTCGACCTTTGATGTGTACCAAGATGTCAACCATGGATCTAATTGATAGATTTGTGACCGAGTCTCAAAGAGAGACTGCCTACGTATCCCAAGCTAGGGAATCAGGTCAAAACGTAGTTCAGGCTAAGGGTTAACTCTCGAGTATTTACCTCTCCTTTTGCGCTCTAACTTTTGCCTAGTACCGCCCATTCTGGTCTTCGGTCTAGCGAGCTTTCGAATATTGCCTATCACTTTTGCCTAGACCCCCTTCATAGGTTTTCGGGCTAGCAGTCTTTCAAATATTGCCTATTTACTTTTGGGGTTTTCAGCCCAACGAGCTTCTCTCAGGGAAAAGTTGCTTTTGAATTGATCCAGGTTGACCATGGTATTGAATTTGTCGCCGTCGAGGTCATCGATCTTTGACCACAGCCCCAAATAGAATGACTTTGATAATGCAAGGTCCAGCGCACTTCGGTTGGAAATGCCTCGCTCCGGGCCATGTTTATACTTTCTCATTTGTACTTGACGGAACGTCACTGTTGCTGTTTTTAAACATAATGAGAGGCCCAAAGCCTTCCGAGCTTCTACCTTCTGGCTTGGCACCCGGTAGCAGGAGGATTTGATACTTCTTTTTCTCAGGATCAACGCCAGGTGCGTCTTTTGTGAGACCACGCCAAGACGTCGATGAATTCTTGAGCCTGTTTGACCGGGTAATGCTCCTCTGGGGCACTGTTTGGACCAACTTTGAACCTTTCAGGAGGTTATACTTGTCTTTCAAGTTTATTGAAAATTACTTCTTCTTTTAATAGCTTGAGCATGCCTTTTATCTTCCCTTTCGGCGAGGGAACACATTTCCTTGGGGATGATCCCATCGAAATCTATCCCTTCGTCGTCAGGGTCGACACAGTTTATATAAAAGCCAGCGAAGTACTAAGAAACAAGACAATGCATATCATAAAAACCCTCGGGGTTTACCAAGTACAGCAGACTCAAGACTTGAAACAAAAGCTATGACGTGGAGGGCCAAGAGGCACGAACTCCGACTCAGAGCTAGTTTTTAGACAAACGCAAAAGACTCTGTGTCAGACTCAGACATATCGCCAATGCAAACTAGACGCGGTTTTGAAAACGCAATACTTAAAAAGCTACCCATAGCTTTTACAAAAGAGGTAGGATCCAGCGGGCGTCAAGCCCAAGCAACAGCACTTCGGCTTCCTTTGGCTTCTCGACCAAACCTACTCGATGCTCCTTTGATCAATGGACCTCAGCTAGTCAATCTTCTCATTTGTAAGCCCCTCATCACTATCAAACCAGATGTCGGCAGTGAAAACCTCTATTGCCCAACTTACAGCCATCATGTTAACCTCCAGCTCGGACGGGATGGATATGATGGGTTTGGGTTGATTTACTGGGATGATATAATGGCTAGGGTTGAATATGGTGGAGTTCGGGTTGATTCGAGTGGAGCTGATAGATACCTGACCAACCAGAGGGTCAGACCCGTGTTGAGGCAAGGAGTTGGAAATAATGTTGGGCTTTGGCGAAATTTGGACCATGCCATCATCAATAAGATCTTGAATCTCATGTCGAAGACAATAGCACTTGTCAGTGTGATGGCCAGGCATTTGGTGGAAGGCACAGAAGAGGTTAGGATTATAACCAGCAGGTAAGACTTTGGGAGGGGAAGTTGGGGTCAAAGGTTTGAGATGCCCAGACTTGACAAGTTTCTCCATCACCGCGGATAGAGATGCCTCAAAAGCAGAGAAACTCCGAGGTTGGGTTCGGGCCCGGTAGCTTTGGGTGTTCTGAACCTGATTGACATCGGTTGTATGATTAGGGGAAGCAGCAGCGTTATCCCCACTTGTAGCCGTGCTGGCATAATTGCTACCGCCAAACAGTGTGCTACTGTTTCCAGAGTAAGCCTTCGACTTTGGTTTCTGAGGATTGGAAAAAAAAGACTCCCCTCTTGGCAAAATCCCACTTTGCAGCGCATTCTCGATGGCCAGGCCAGATTCAAAGAAAGTCTCGAAGTTGGCAGATGCTTGAACCAGCACGAGATGCTTAGCATAGTCGAGATGCAGGTTGCGGGAGATAATGCGGAGTTGATCCCTCTCGCTCGGGCGCTCAATCATTAGAGCGGCTTTGGCTCTCCACCTTTTAACAAAATCCGCAAAGGACTCTTTGGCTTCCATCTTCGTGGATTCTAACTCTCGAATAGTCATCTTGAGCTGGGAGTTGTAGTTGTATTGAGCAATGAAGGCAGCCCCAATGTCTTCCCAAGTCTTTCTCTTGGAAATGTCGAGCGACAGAAACCAGTGGAAGGCAGGCCCTAAGAGAGTTTGAGGGAAAAGCTGAGACATGGCCTCACTTTCTACTTTGAGTAGCTTCATGGCGGCATGATAGCCATAGAGATGAGTCTTGGGATCACCGCTCCCATCGAACTTGACCAAGTCAGGCATCTTGAATTTGTCTGGCAGCTTAGCATTAGGATACAGGCAAAGACGATCCAAGTCTATTCCGCCTGTGTTGATCTTTTCAGATTTTGTGACGGATTCTTCTAGCTTTGCCATCTTGGCCATAAGAGCAGCTATGTCAGGGTTTTGAACAAGTTCCCTACCCGCAAGATTTGGGTTTGCGACAGCGCCACGAGCCTTCTAGGGTTGGGGTGAACAATGAGACGCCTCGTGATTCGGATCAGGACCAAGACAGTCGCTCTCTGGTCGTCCTCATCGTCCTCGCCTTCCTCTTGAGTGGAGGTGGAAGGCGAGTGTTGATAAGGTCATTGAGAGCGAGTGATGTTAGCATCGGTTTGGATGGCCTTTTTGCTGCATCGCAGATGATACTGTTCTGGAGGTTCATGAGCATGTCTTTCAGAGAAAGTGGTTGAACCTCTGGTGTCAAATCTCCATTCGTAGCACGATGCAGAAGATGGGGATGCTGGTTGCCCTTCCTGTATAACTGGTGGTGACCCTGACTGTAGAGCAGCCAATAAAGAGCGCGGAGAGCCTTCCGTTGTGACTGATTGGGATTGTAACCTGACCAACCTTTGACTCGGATTCTGAAGACGTTCCCAAGTAGGTTTGGCTCTTCCTTTCGGTACTCTCTTGCTCGGTGCAATGGCTCAGAACTAGACAGTAAAATAAGTGAAAGCTCAGTGGTGTTCCTGCAGCAATTAGAATGCAATGCATGCGTCGTTGTCGGTGTCAACCCTAGACTCTAGAACTAGAGACGAGTCTGTCTCATGATGTTCGAACACTGCCAAAATCCTCAGATTTCTTTTCGAGAGTGTATCCTTTGAATAGATCAAGCTGATCCTAAGAGATGTCAAAACAGACTAAGTCTTCGACTAGTACCTTTTGAAGTTTCAACTTTGAACTTGGAACAACTCGGTATTGATGGCGTGATACCTTTACCGGGGTGGCTTCAGCGACAACGCGCGTTAGCCGAGCGGTGTACGTGCTTAGCACGATAACCAAAATGACATCAATATCACGACATCAATACTTTGTGGTTCCTTATCTTTGGTTGAATCTTCAACCGGGCATGAGCCAAGGATTTAATAAAGTTTGATTTCTCGAAGTCTCGCTGACCTAAGGACTTTAAGAATTAACAACATGCACCATCGAGATGCACGACTCTTCATTGGGTCTAGCAGCGTCCAAATTAGCATAAGACAGACTCGAAAGCGAGTGATAACCTAGAAGCCGCCCTAAACATGCTCTTATGCAAAATAACATGTATGTATGTACAGTTCCAGAGACAAGTTTGCCTCACAAGTTTCAGACGTTGCCAGAATCCTCAGAATTCTTTTCGGCGATTTGTCCTTGAGTAGATCGACAGATCCTAAAAGATGTCAAAATAGACTAAATCTTCGACTAGTCCTTTTTGAAGATTCAACTTTGAATTAGAAACAACTCGGCATTGATGACATGGCACCTTAACCTCGAACAACGTGGTGTATAGTGACAACGCACTTCAACCTGGGTGGCGCCAGTGACACGGCATCAATACTTTGTTGTTCCTAATTGTCGGTTGTTGAATCCTCAATTAGGCATGAGCTGAGGATTTAGCAAATTTTGATTTCTCAAAGTCTCATTGAACTAAGGACTTTGAAATGACAACGAACATTCAACAGAATGAATGACTCCTCATCGGGTCCAACTACGTCTTAGACAGCGTAAGACAAACTCGAAAGAAAGAACTGCCCTAAGCATGCTCCTATGCAAAACAGTGTATGTACAGTGCATGCGATAGGGAAAGCGATAACACGTAGACAGTATATGGGGTTAGATGCAAGTAGATCCTACCCTGTAGGTACCTGTCCTAATTTGGAGAGTTCTAATGCTTTGTATATGCAAAGGCCGGTTTTGGTTCGTAACGGGTTCCTCGGACTAGGGCCACAGATATACCTCCCGTTGCCCGCGATATCGCTGAGCAACAGTCAAACGGTAGCATGACCCATCATCGTCGAAGGTTGTTGGTCATTCGGGGTCCCCGAGCTCCGGTAAACCGTGCCGGATTGCCAAAACGATCCAACGAGGCTTATCCCACATCGATGCACATGAAATGCTAGAAATTGAGGAAGAAGAAGAAGAATCTCAAAATCACAAAATACCTTTTAAAGCTCGGCTCACTTTATTTAGTCCATCTTTTAGAGGAAACTACGCAAGTGAACAATCGAAAAAGTCCCAGATTAGATTGGCCGGACACGGGGTCCTGTTAAATCACCATTCCAACCTTCGGCAGCGCGAAACTCACCGTTTTGACAGACTTTTAAGGGATTGTTCACAAACATATTAAACTCTAAGTACGGATTAATATTGGTTCGATTATCCCCAGCAGAGTCGCCACTGTGGGCAGCATGCCCTGGAATTTCCGGATTCCAAAGCGAGCCTCCGGGAATTTCGTTTCCCGGAGCAAGGGCCCGATAGATCGAGGGAGCGCGAGCGGAGCAAGCAGGCGCTCGCAAAACACAGAGTCGCCACCTGGGTTTGAAGGTCCGTCACCCAAGGAACCGTATTTCGAAGCACCTGCCGCGCTATTTGATTTGAAAAAGTGAAGGAACCAGTCCGTCATAACCATATCTGGGTTCGGGAGCCAGGTTACGAGAGGGGAAGGGTTTAAGGCACCCCTCTCGCCCAATCCGGAGATCGGTCTCTATTTAGGCATTTTGTGAAAATATTGTGATTCTTCCTCTTCTTTAATCATTTTTAGCCAGTTAGGGGGGGAACAGTTAATCGGGGATTAAAACCGTAACAAGTTTGCAAGATGTGATCTAAACATGGCATGGATGGATGGCAAATATGAAGCGGGATAAAACTTAACCCCCTGATTAGAATAAACCAAGCTGCTCATGGAATAGGTGTATCACACATGACAGCCACCTTTGCACGCATGGATCAACGTGCATGCAAAAGGACCATCGCGCGATACACCCATTCCCTCGCGAGTGTTCAAGTCTCACCACAGGTTGAATTTTATCCCTTTCTGGGCTCTGAAGGACCAGTGCACACCAGGAGGCAAACCAAGCGGTTTATATGTTGGAAAGTAAATAATTATTACAAATTATTATAAGCAGAGCTAAACAAATTGAAATACAACCCCTAAACAGTGGGGGTATTAAAACAAAGGCCAAGAGTCAAGCTGCTCATGCAAGGGCAGTCACTGGAAAATAGAGGACCATCGCGCAAGACAGTGACTCCATCGCGTGAGGGTCCTGACTGGACTTCCAGGAATTGCTTTGCATGCTCTGAGCTCTGGTACAAGTCCAGATGCAACCCTGAAGCATTCCAACAAAGTAAATAAGCAAGAAAAGCTAGTCTATGTGTTTTAACATGTTGAGCAATGAGCTAAAAGGCCTATCATACTTCAAAACAATGAATAACATGATAAAACAAGAATAACCCGCATCCCCAAACCCCACGAGGGTATGCTTGAACCAGTTTCTTGTAGCAGCGTATGTGAGTCTATATCGCGAGGAGTGCTTGGCACAAATTCTTGTATTTCTGCTGACGGCAGGACTGGTATTGATTACCGACCTTGGCCCTGCCAGCCCCTCAGAGATCAGAGCAGAGAGCAAAACAAAGGTAAGCTATACCTTTGGCTTTTGGTTTGAAAAGTGTTTGAACTTTGAGTTGAGTTGAGTGAAAAGGGGGATTTGAGTGATGGAGGAGGAAGAACAAGCTTTGTTCTTGAGGTGTAAGCCTTTGAATGCCAATTTTTGTTAACCCTTTGAAAGTGAACAAATGGGGGTATTTATAGGGGAAGCCAAGGGCCAAGGTGGTGGCAAACACCCCCTCAGGACCAAACTTGGTGACTAAGCTTGGTGAAAAGGTGATGGGAAGGGTTGTGTGAGGTTGTGTTCCCAAGGCCCTGCACTGTACAGTACCCTGTGGAGAAAAACGCGGGGTTAAGCGACCACTGTAGCCCCACGGCAAGCAACCAAGTGGTAGCAAAGGTGAAAGGGACAGCCCAGGACCATCGCGCGCGACAGTGAGACTCTCGCGCGAGGGTTCCACCTGTCGCGCGTGGGTCTACAGTCAAATGTTTGACTTTGACCACACCTGGCAAAGCAGACTCTCGCGCGAGGCAATCACTCCCTCGCGCGAGGGTCAACTCCAGACCCAGTGTTGACCATCTTTAATTTCTTGGTTTAAGGGTTCAAAGGGTTCAAAGGGTTTCAAACACTCAAATCTCAAACACTCAACATTCCCGAGGTGTTCTTGATCCGTTTCATCATCGGGGAGTCAAAAACCGAAAGTAAAGTAATCTGGAAGGCCATATTGGGGTGTCTACAGGTTGTACATACACTAATACAAAACATGCATATCTACGCAGAAGATGAGTTGATTCTCTTGTACCCAAAGAACAAAAATGTCTGGAAATTCGATATGGAAACACCAACGATATAAGTTATCACATAACCATACACCAGTACAAAACATGCACATCTACGCAGAAGATGAGCTGTTTCTCTTGTACCCAAAGAACAAAATGTCTGGAAATTCGATATGGAAACACCAACGATATAAGTTATCACATAACCGTGACACTGAGATACATATTTCTCAATTCTGATTACTTTCACATCAATACAATGGCAGTTATGGTCTAAGTAGCATGGACACGGAACACGACAATTCTAAAAAAATAAAAATACGAACAGGGCAGAGGACACACCACGTGTATGTATATGTGTGTGTGTGTGTGTGTGTATATATATATATATATATATATACATATATATATATATATGCATTTGTGTGTGTGTGTGTGTGTATATGGCGATTTCGGAGACACTTAAAAAAACACCCCAAACTTCTCGATCAAATTTTGATGATCCAAACTGTTCAATGTGTTTAAAACGTGTTTTTAAGGGTACTCATGAGAAATCGGCTCAAAATATGAACGAAAAGTGTTCGATCCAAATAGTTTTTCATAGAACACCTCCCAGTTATATTTTGAGCTGATTTTTCCCAGATACCCTTAAAAACATGTTTTAAACACATTGAACGGTTCGGATCTAAAAATTTTGATCGGAAACTATGAGATTGAGATTTGGGGTGTTTATTAAGATGTTTCTTTTAGGTGTCCCCGGAACCGCTCCGATATATATATACTCCCCCCGTCTCCAAAATGGATGACAATTTTTGAAACTCATGTCATTTTTCATCGCTTATATCTTTCAATCTATAAGGTTTTTCATGAATTTTAAAACTTTGTATGATAGAACTATCAAACAAGATCAATATTGCATACTTTTTTAGATCCATATTGGAAAATATAAGGAATTGAAATTGGCACGGATACCCGAAATTGACATCCAATTTGGGACGAAAGGAGTGTATATATTTGTATATACCACTTCCTGTAAGGACCGCCTTAACTTAATAAAATGCGGACCTCCCTTTTTCGATCAAACTTTGATGATCCAAATCGCTCAATGTGTTCAGAACGTGATTTTAAAGGTACCCACGAGAAATTTAAAAAAAAAGGACCGAGAAGGGCTTCATCCAAGCAGTTTTTGCTTATTTTTTATCGATCTGTTCAAACAAAAACTGCTTGGATGAAACCCTTCTTGGTTATTTTTTTGTTGATTTTTCGCGAGTATCCTTAAAAATCACGTTCTATACACATTGAGCGGCTCGATCGGATCATCAAAATTCGATTAGGAAATGGGAGACATGGGAAGGTCCTTATTTTAACTAAAATAAGAACCTCCTCATTTGAAAATGAATGTATGTAAGTATGTATGTATAATAATTTTTTTTTCTTTTCTTCCATGCTTACATAGCAAAATGTAAATAATGAACAACTTAACATGGTTAATGTATGATTAACATGGTTCGAATAAAAAAAATAATATGTAGGTAAGGAGAGACAAGAGATAGTCAGTCAGGCCCGTTCCGGAAACGAAAATAAGTACTTATTTTTTAAGAAGGCAATTTCAAGTTCAAAAATCATGCGCTTATGCAAATAATTTTCCTACCACTATGGATCTTGTTTGATAGATCTTATCGAGATCTTTAATACGGTGCAAAAAAATAAAAAAATAATTTTTCATTTACATTATTTTTGAGTTTGAAAATGTGAAATAAGCTGCTTATTTTTTAAGAAGGTTTCTGGAACGGAGCCTCAGTCACACAGACACATACATATATATACACACACATAAATATACACATATATATACAGAGATGCATAGAGAGAGAGATGAGAGACGAGAGATAGAGGGATGAGAGAGAGATAGAGAGGGGGAGACTATGAGAGAGCTCTTCGTCATTGACATAGGGCTTGAAATTTTGAAGAGTAGTCGAGATCACACTAGTCGAACAGCAGATATATGTTTTAAAGACATAATTACAGTTTAATTCAAAAGTTTTGAATACTTTCATATTAACCGCCAAAAGTTTTAAAAAAATTACATTTTAACCCCAAGCCGTGTCCCCCCATGTCCCCTATCAAAAAATAATATAAAATATTGTATCGTGTCCAATACGTATTTAGGCGTGTCCCCGTCGTATCCCCGTGTCCAATACATAGATATGGCGCCTTTTAAAAGTGTCGGTGCTTCATAGTTGGTTGATACAATCAAGAGGAAGCGCGTGCAAAAATATTAAAATTAAAAAATAAAAAACACACCAAAGCACAACAAATTTTAGCACTGGGATCATTTCCAAGGACATTTCTGCTTATTGGTTACTCTGTGGATGGATAACAAATGTAATCCTCGCGTCCAACCTCTATTAGGTCTCTTAACAAGGTCCCAACCACCACTGGAAATGAAGCAAACAAGAATACACAAACACGTCAACTAAACAAACAATGGCCAAGTTCTTTAACCAGAAATCCCCTCTCAAAATCTAGTGCCGGTGCAAGCAAAGCTATGAACTATAAAACTAGTGTAGATGGGAACATGACAGCAATACCAAGATTTGAAATTCCGTCACGGCTATTTATGCTGGCAGAGCTGCTCAACTGCAGCAACAATCTTGGGTGGCTGAACCACAGTCCAATCCTCCAATGGCTTAGCATACGGCGTTGGCACATCTTGTGATGACAAACACACAATTTCAGCATCCAAATAATCGTTGAAATTCTCAATAATAGCTGCTGTCAAACTAGCTCCAATCCCACCTGTCCGCATACACTCTTCAACAATCAGCACCCGATGTGTCTTTTTCACTGAATTCCCAATCGTGTAAAGATCAAATGGCTTTAGAGACCGGATATCAATAACTTCAGGATCGTAACCCTTGTTCACCAAAATCTTTAAAGCCTCCATCACATGATACCTCATCCTCGAGTAGGTTAAAATAGTGACATGCACCCCAGGCCTAACCATCTCTGCTTCCTGAAGATTACACACATACTCTTCATCTGGAATCCTCTCTTTGAGATTATAAAGCAAAACATGCTCAAAAAGTATCACCGGGTTCTCGCTTCGTATTGCAGCTTTCATTAACCCCTTTGCATTATAAGGGGTTGAGCACGCCACCATTTGGATACCAGGGATCGATTGAAAATAAGACTCCAGGCGTTGTGAGTGCTCAGCCCCGAGCTGGCGGCCGACTCCACCAGGTCCCCTAATTACCACTGGTAGTGTGAATTGGCCACCAGATGTGTAGTGGAGCATTCCACAGTTGTTGGATATCTGGTTGAAAGCGAGAAGGAGAAAACCCATGTTCATTCCCTCGACGATTGGTCGTAGACCAGTCATGGCAGCTCCAATGGCCATGCCAGTGAAAGAATTCTCAGCAATGGGGGTGTCAAGAACCCTGAGATCGCCATACTTATCAGCCAGGTCTTTGGTCACCTTGTATGACCCTCCATAATGACCCACATCTTCACCCACTACACACACGATGGGATCTCTTTCCATTTCTTCCTCTAGGCCTTCACGGAGGGCTTCATACAGTAAAAGCTCATGCCTGAAGATACAAGGTTAATAAATTGACTGTATCCTCAACTAACAAGCAATAGCAATAGCAATAACAGATAATAACGCAGAAACCCGGGTGTAGTTCATTGCTATTACTTTGGCTGCCTTTTAGCCATGTACATGTATTAAGAACCAATACAAGGTTATTTATAGCATTCATCCTTAGTAGATTTAAACGTAAAGACAAATGCAGACAAATGATACAGATTTGGTATTATACAATGCAGCATATACTCTAATAAAGACAGTAGAGCATTTACTATTACACGGATGCGGCACACCGCATGTATGCTTACAATAGAGATACTAGCGCACAAAAGGTAACTCCCAAATTAAGAGTCATCACATGTAGACAAACAAGAACAACATGCAAGTGTGAAAGCACATTGTACTCGAAGTACGTGTACTGCAACAAACCCCTGAGGTAGCACATCCATGTCATTGTAAGGGGGTTTCAATGAAATAGGCACCTCTTACTCTTTTCTTTTTTTTTTATCAATTTCACTCAAAAAAGTTTAGTGGTACTGACAAAAAGATTTCATCACAAATATTGGAAATAACACAAACCACCATCTCCTAGATGTGAGCCTGATGCTTTATTAACACATTCTGCTAAGAAGACCGAAATCAAGTTCGAGGGTAGAGCCATTCAAAGGTGAAATGGTAGAGAACCCCAAAAATGGAAAGCTGAAAATTTCTGGATGGCCATCAAAGCAGGCTTAAGAACCAAAAGATAAGCTGATGAAGTGGGGTCTTCTATCCTCCCCTATTGGCTCCCTACGCAATCAAGCTAATGAAACTCTCTCGCATCTATTTGAAGTACCCTTTCTCAAGAGCAGTTTGGAAGCAAGTGTGTGCAATTTCTAAAGCCAACCATACCTGGGACGCTAAAATTAATTGGATCACAAGGAAACTTTTCTGGGAAGACTTTTCCCACCATAAGTAGGAAGATTGCCAGAGCAGCTATGGTTTACTACATTTGGCTAGAAAGGAATCGCAGGATTTTCCAAGGTGTCCGAAGACCAACTTCTGCAGTCCTTTACAAGATCAGGAATGATGTGAGAAACAAAGGTTCCCATACGGATAATGTCAAGCCCTGTCCCGTTATGCTCTTTGCCAATCTTG
The DNA here is from genome assembly GCA_025413875.1 of Rhododendron molle. Lineage (NCBI taxonomy): Eukaryota > Viridiplantae > Streptophyta > Magnoliopsida > Ericales > Ericaceae > Rhododendron > Rhododendron molle. The sequence goes on from CM046400.1 coordinate 16,637,244, forward strand.
GCAGATTCCTATAAGATGTCTCGCTAATTCTTTGTATATGGAAGGTATGAACTTCTTGTTCTTGTATTGTTTTCTCTTTCAATAGAATTCTCAATTACCAAAAAGAAAAATATACAAATTGGTATTTATCATATGGCTGAGCTGTCTCAGGAAGCTCTGTACAGAGGATAGATTAAGGCAGTGGCACTTGCGGTCAATCCTATCTGTGTTGTCTACAATCTTGCCACTGAAACGAATGATCACTTGATCATTAAATATAGCTTTCTTGTACTTGGGCTAACCTTCTGAGAAACAAGCAAATTTGAAATTACTAGTTACGTTGGTTCTTGGAACAATGAATTGGACTGGGCTATTACTAGTGAGATGTGAGAGACAATCAGCTCTTAGAAGAAGGTAGATAATTCGTAGGCGAATTGGATGCTCTTTCCCTCTTGGAACATATCAACTACATCCTGATGCCTCACAATCCATGGAGATCTCATGCCTAGAATATGGGGGTGGGGTAGAGGTCCGTCGCTGTAATATGTTTGCTGACTGCTAAGTCTTTATTTTGTGGTTATTTCTTGTTTTACACTCCCATAGTTGGTTACATAGTGGTGGTGTTTCCTGCGGGCATTCCCCCTTGGCTTTTTTATATTGTGTTGCTGACTTTGCAAAACAAAACAGAAACCCAAGAACAGAAGTAAAAAATTCAACCAAGACTCCATTAACACCCTATGTGATTGCCAAGGACTTGTATGAAAAGAGGCATTTCAAACCCCACATTTTCTATTTTTTGGGGAAGGGGACGATCTATGCAGTACTTATTTATTTGGCCACCACAAATCCACAATTAGCCACACTAAGATTACTTTTTGCCCAGTCATTTGTTCAACGAGTATTTTTTTGGTGTGTGTGTTTTTTAAATAACACCACAATATGCAGGCTTGATACTTATGTGTTTTGCCCATTTTAGATCATACCCAAGATTCTTATTGTCAGGACCCGTCGAACTTACATTCTACCAAGAAAAACAAATCAAGTGGTTAAATAAATGAAATCTACCGCGGACCCTTTTTTTTTGGAGATGTATTATTGTAAATTCTGCGGACATTCATTTTGAAAGGAGCCCGCACTATTTCAGATGAATTTGGTGATAACAACACTGCAATCTTCAATTCATAAAGTCGTTTGTTCATTATCTGCGTAAATTGTTAAGTAACTTATTAAAGATATAATAAGAAAAGGAATACTACGCTCAAATGAAAACACATTGAACTTCCGATTGACCAAATATATATATATATATATATATTGAAAACACATTGAGCTAAACAGCAAGACATGACAAAAGTTGCATATGCACATACAAAATTAAGAGGGAAAAAAAAAACTCCTGAGCATACCCAGGTTTGGATGCCGCTGAAGCCGTTGAACTGTCAGCTTTTGTCTACAAAATTTTCGGAACTAATCAAATTCCCGCATAAAAAGAACAATAAAACTTTGGGTACGCCATTTGGGTGTACACCAAATGCGCATAGGTTGTGTGGGACCCATTTGGAGTTCCAAACAAATGATCGAAACCGCTCAGTTTATTTAAAATGTTTTTTAAGAATCACTGTAAAAACACAGCATAAAAAAAACACTCTTGTGATTAGCTTTTACACAACGATTTACAAATGTTTGTAATCGACTTACTGCAACAGCATTGGCAATCAATGGCTCGGCTTTCCGACCTCTGGGACTCGAAACAGAGTACAACCTCCCATCAGATCTTACAGCACAACAGATTGTCTTCCTCTCTGCGGAAACCAAAACCGACAAATCAGAACAAGAAACGAAAAATCCCCGAAATTGAAGCCGATTCATTTAGAATCTGTCAAACCAATAAAGAACCGGAGCGAATGAGACAACCAAATGCACCGAACCCGATAGGGATCTGAGATGTGAGAACTGAATCCGCTTCGAATCGAAGATTGTTGTAGACGAGGAAGCCGCAGCTGCTCCGGTTGCTTGGAAAACCACGGCCATCGCGCCAAAAAGAGAAGGCTGTGATTGCGAATGGGTAAGGTAGAGAGAGAGAGAGAGAGACGGTGAATAGTTATATGTAGGGAGGAAAGGAAGTTGGGGGTTGTAGAGATTGGGCGGAGAGATTCTCGGGAGGGTGATGCTGTTGCGGCGATACAGGCTTTGAGAGAGAGAGAGAGAGCGCGCGCGCCAGTGCCATGCACACAAGGCCCAACTCTTTCGTTTTCATCTCCCAGGGTGGGTATGGGTTTTGTGCAACCGTTTCCTCACCACTTGATTGGGTTTTTTTGCTAATTTTTCATGGGTATCTTTAAAATCACACTCTGAACATATTGAAATGCTCGAATCATCAAAATTTGATCGAAAAATAGATGTTTTGATTTTTTTAAAAATGAGGTGGTTCTTACGTGAGACTGACTGTATATAGTCCTTTTCTCTTAAGGACCATCTTATTTTAATTAAAATAAGGACCGCCTTATTTTAACAAAAATAAGAACCTCCCTATTTCTTTCATTTTCCAATCGAATTTCGATGATCCGAGTTGCTCAATGTGATTAGAATGTGATTTTAAGGGTATCCCACAAGAAATCAGCAAAAAAAATGACCGAAAAGGACTTGATTTGAGCAATTTTTATTTGAATCGTTCAATAAAAAATAAACAAAACCTGCTCGGATGAAGCCCTTTCAGATCTTTTTTTTTGCTAATTTTTTCTCAAGTTCCCTTAAAATCACGCTCTGAACACATTGAGCGGTTCGGATTATCGAAATACGATTGAAAAATGAATGTTCACATTTTATTAAAATGAGGTGGTTCTTACGTGAGACTGACTATATATGTATTTGTATGTACAGTTCGGTTCAAGTCAAACCTCTTCCCGTCCGCACCTCCTCTTTTCCGATCGAATTTCGATCATCCGAGCCGCTCAATGTGATCAGAATGTGATTTTAAAAGTACCTGTGGAAAATCGACAAAAAAATGAACGGGAAGGGTTTCATCCGAACAGTTTTTGTTTATATTCTATTGAACGGTTCAATAAAAACTGCTCAAATCAAATCATTCCCGGTGTTTTTTTTTTTTTTTTGCCGATTTCTCCCGAGTACCCGTAAAATCACGTTCTGAACACATTAAGCGGCTCGGATCATCGAAATTCGATCGGGAAAGGGGAGGTGCGGACGGAAAGAGGTGTGGATAGGAATCGGACCATATATATATATATTTATACTCACACAATAATTCAAACACAACCTCTTACATACATGTGGAGCCCACATGTATGTGAGAGGTTGTGTTTGGTGTTATGTTTGGATTATTGGAATTGGAGGATGGTGTTGTGCAATAGTATGCGCAGTACCATGCTGTGTAGTGGTGTGCGCAGTACAGTGTTGCCCACCTCCTAGTTGTCTGATCGTGCATCCGACGGCTCGGAACTCATCTCGATAATGAATGGCTCTTGATCGTTAGTTGCCAAGATTAGATCCGATGATTCTGAAGTGCGCAATACTGTGTTATGTACCTCACTGCATATCATCAACCCGAAGTCCGGATTGTTGTGTGTGTAACATTGTTGATATATATACATGTATAGAATAAGTTGAGTTCCCACTAGGGGATCCCTTAACTTAGTTAAATGCAAACTTTTAACATGGATCGTTGGATTGTGTTTTTAATAGTCTGCATCCGCTCAAAGATCACCCACGGATCCGGACTATTGAAAACACAATCCAACAGCTCATGTTAAACGTTCGCATTTAAGTCTTTGTACGGGATCCCCTAGTGGAAGGGTGGTATACATGTATATATGGTAAAATGGGTCATTTATCTTATTTTTCGTGCGATATATACATAGATAAGCACCTGAATAAGTCACGTTTGCCTGTAGAGTTATAAAAAAAATTAGAAGTATGAACGACCATTTTAATTCGAACGATCAATTTGTCGCAAGAAAACATAATTCGACAGGACACTTGGTGATATTCGATTAAGCTTGGTGTGGGTGGCACCCACAAAATGAACTTCTAATTATCAAAATGGGAATGTGATAGATGTTTATACGAGAAGATCAAATCTATAACACACACAAAAAACATTATTATATTTACATCTTCCCATAATAACCATATTCACTTCAAAAGGCTAACTAAAGCACCATGGTTGTTCAATTATAAGCACTAACACACTCTGCCATGTATATATACAAAGTAGCATTTCTGCACTTCAGTCGTTGCATCAACGCAAATCGCATATCTCTAACCTAAGATTAAGATTAGCATTTACACGTGGGTTTGACTCATCATTCAATTTGTGTGATCACATTAATAAATATACTACTATTCAAAATTGTTAATGGATCAAATGAGTCTGATAAAAAGAAATTTTTGTTTTTAGGATAGGGAAAACGAGCCTTAACACTTTGTTTGGAAAGAAAGGGAGAAAAAAAAAGAAAAGAAAAAAGAATTCACGTCGGTTAATGGATTTCTAGAGAAAGAGAAAAAAAAAAGTGTAGTTAATTGAGCACTTTAAAATATTCTATATACACATATTACTCCTTACAATATGTTTTGTTTTCCTTTTTATTCCTCCTTTTTTGTTTTCTTAAGGTTCGAAGCAAATTCTTATTTTGTGCTGGATGGTCGACAAGGGATATGGGCTTCCATCAACACTGTGCGTGCATGCGCTTGAACAAAAGTGAAGCACGAGAGATAGCAAAACTTAAGAGCAAAAGCCAAGGATCTTGTAGCATTGTAGCTTGCAGATTCAAGACCCAAGCAATGGCAGTGGTAAGTGACTTACGAGTGGTGGCTGGAATAGACAATTTTTTTTTGGATTATTATCGTGATTTATTCAAAAACAAATTACTTTCACTAATAATTTTTAGTTTTTGGATTCCTCTTGTCGAGAGAATCAATAATTCAAAAAAAAAAATTGAAGCAAAACAAAAAAAATGCGAAAAATATTTGAATAAACTTTATAGAAAGAGAGTAGGGGCTTAATTGATATGCAGTTATAAATCTTAAGGGTCATAGTTGTAATTTTCCAATCATTTTGATGGAAAAGAGGATACGGAGTTAAAGGTAGGGACCTTTTAAACGCAAAATTGAAACATTGGGAAACAATTTCGCTCAATTAGTAGGTTGGAGACTAAAACAGAACGCGAGTAATACTTTGGGGACAAAAATGTCAATAAGCCGGAAAATAATGGGTTGATCTTAATCAACCAAATATGAATTTGCAGCTCCCATCATCAGTGCCATGTAAACAATTCAACAATCAGAAATTCTGTAGAAGTTGTTGTAAATTGTCCATACGCCATGCTTGAAACAGCAAAAAAACATAGCGTATGCAAACATAACAGATATGCAATAGTATACCCACCAAGATCGAGAGACGTGTACAAGGGCCGAAGCCTGAACAGGACATTCCTGATGCAGAATTACGGAAATCCTCAAGAAGTGAAAATTACTTCAAATCCTTAGGGACTTCGAAAATTAAGGATTCAGCATTCACAAACAGACGTGGAATCGGGCAGTAGTCAATGGAACACATTAAAGGTTGTAAATACACAAGTACAAAACATGCACACCTACGTGGAAGATGAGCTGATTCTCCTATACCCAAAGAACAAAATGAGCAGATTCTCCTGTAACCAAAGAACAAAATGTCTGGAAATTCGATATGGAAACACCAACGATATAAGTTATCACATAACCATTAGACTGAGATACATATTTCTCAATTCTGATTACTTCGACATCAATACAGTGGCAGTTTTGGTTGATACAATCAAGAGGAAGTGCGTGCACAAACAAAAAACAAAAAAAGGATTCACACCAAAGCTTAACAAATTTTAGAACTGGGATCATTTCCAAGAACATTTCTGCTTATTGGTTACTGTATGGTTGGATCACAAATGTAATCCTCGCGTCCAACCTGTATTAGATCTCTTACCAAGATCCCAACCACCACTGGAAATGAAGAAACAAGATAACACAAACACATCAACTAAACAAACACTTGCCAAGTTCTTTAACCAGAAATCCCCTCTCGAAATCTTGTGGCGGTGCAAGCAAAGCTATAAACTATATAGGAACATAACAGCAATACCAGGATCTGAAATTCCGTCACACTATTGATGCTGCAACTACCGGCAGAGCTGCTCAACTGCAGCAACAATCTGGGGTGGCTGAACCACTGTCCATTCCTCCAACGTTCCAGCATACGGTGTTGGCACGTCTTGTGATGACAAACACACAATTGGGGCGTCCAAATAATCATTGAAATTCTCATTAATAGCTGCTGTCAAACTAGCTCCAATCCCACCTGTCCGCATGCACTCCTCAACAATCAGCACCCGATGTGTCTTTTTCACTGAATTCCCAATCGTGTAAAGATCAAATGGCTTTAGAGACCGAATATCAATAACTTCGGGATCGTAACCCTTGTTCACCAAAGTTTTTGCAGCCTGCATCACATGATATCTCATCCTCGAGTAGGTTAAAATAGTGACATGCTCCCCAGGCCTAACCATCTCTGCTTCCTCAAGATTACACACATACTCTTCATCTGGAATCCTCTCTTTGAGATTATAAAGCAAAACATGCTCAAAAAGTATCACTGGGTTCTCGCTTCGTATTGCAGCTTTCATTAACCCCTTCGCATTATAAGGGGTTGAGCACGCCACCAATTGGATACCAGGGATCGATTGAAAATAAGACTCCAGGCGTTGTGAGTGCTCAGCCCCGAGCTGGCGGCCGACTCCACCAGGTCCCCTAATAACCACCGGTATTTTGAACTGGCCACCAGATGTGTAGTGGAGCATTCCACAGTTGTTGGATATCTGGTTGAAAGCGAGAAGGAGAAAACCCATATTCATTCCCTCAACGATTGGTCGTAGACCAGTCATGGCAGCTCCAACGGCCATGCCAGTGAAAGAATTCTCAGCAATGGGGGTGTCAAGAACCCTGAGATCGCCATACTTATCAGCCAGGCCTCTGGTCACCTTGTATGACCCTCCATAATGACCCACATCTTCACCTATTACACACACGGTGGCATCTCTTTCCATTTCTTCATCTAGTCCTTCACGGAGGGCTTCATACAGTAAAAGCTCATGCCTGAAGATATAAGGTTAATAAATTGACTGTATCCTCAACTAACAAGCAATAGCAATAACAGATATAACGCAGAAACAAGGGTGTAGTTCATTGCTATTACTTTGGCTGCCTTTTAGCCATGTCCATGTCTTAAGAGGCAAAAAAAAGAATTTATAGCATTCGTCCTCGGTAGATTTAAACATAAAGACAAATGCAGACAAAGGATACAGATTTGGTATTATACAATGCAGCATATACTCTAATAAAGACAGTAGAGCAGTTACTCCTATAGGGATGCGGCACGCCGCATGTATGCTTACAATAGAGGTAGTAATGCACAAAAGGTAACTCCCAGATTAAGAGTCATCACATGTAGACAAACAATAACAACATAGGTAACTCCCAGATTAAGAGTCATCACACGTAGACAAACAACAACATCGGTAACTCCCAGATTAAGAGTCATCACATGTAGACAAACAATAACAACATGCGAGTGTGAAAGCACATTGTACTCGAAGTATGTGAAGTGCAGCAAACCCCTGAGGCAGCACATCCATGTCATTGTAGGGGGTTTTGATGAAATAAGTACCTCTTGGTTCTTACTCTATTCTTTTTTTTTTTTTTTTATCAACAGAAATTTCACTCAAAAAAGTTTAGTAGCACGGACAAAGATTGCATCACAAATCTTGAAAATAACCCAAATCACCATGTCCTAGATGTGAGCCAGATGCTCTATTAACACATTCTGCTAAGAAGACCGAAATCAAGTTTGGGGGGAGAGTCATTCAAAGGTGAGACGGTAGAGAACCCAAAAAATGGAAAGCTCAAACCACAAAAATACAATACAAGGCATTGCTACGTTTTTTGGATGGCCATCAAAGCAGGCTTAAGAACCAAAATATAAGCTCATGAAGTGGGGTCTTCTCTCTTCCCCTATTTGCTCCCTACACAATCAACCTAATGAAACTCTCTCACATAGTCACATCTATTTGAAGTACCCTTTCTCTAGAGCAGTTTGGAAGCAAGTGCGAGCAATTTCTAAAGCCAACCATACCTGCGACGCTAAAATTAATTGGATCACAAGGAAACTTTTCTGGGAAGACTTTTTCCCACCATAATTAGGAAGATTGCCAGAGCAGCTATGGTGTACTACATTTGGCTAGAAACGAATTGCAGTATTTTCCAAGGTGTCCGAAGACCACATTCTACAGTCCTTTACAACATCAGGAATAATGTTAGGATCAAAGGTTCCCATGCGGATAATATCAAGCCCTATCCCATTATGCTCTTTGCCAATCTTGGCAGATTTATGATTCTCGCTAATTCTTTGTATTTAGAGGGTATGAACTTCTTGTTCTTGTATTTTTTGCTCTTTCAATGGATTTCTCAATTACCAAAAAAGAAAAATGTAGTACAAATTGTTATTTATCATGTGGCTGAGCTGTCTCAGGAAGCCCTGTGCAGAGGATAGATTAAGCAGTGGCACTTGTGGTCAATCCTATCTGTGTTGTCTGCAATCTTGCCACTGAAACGAATGATCACTTTACATTCAATATGGCTTCCTTGTACTTGGGCTACCCTTCTGAGAAACAAGCAAATTACTAGTTACGTTGGTTCTTGGAACAATAAATTGGACTGGGCTATTACTAGTGATGTGAGAGACTGTCAGCTCTTAGAAGGTAAATAATTTATAGGTGAATTGGATGCTCTGTCTCTCTTGGAACATATCAACTAGATCCTTATGCCTCACAATCCATGGAGATCTCATGCCAAGGATATGGGGGTGGGGTGGATGACTGCAAGTCTTTCTTTTCTGGTTATTTCTTGTTGTTTTACACTTACCTCAGTTGGGTACATGGTGGTGGTGTCTCCTGCAGGTATTCACCCTTGGCTTGTTTATACTGTGTTGCAGATTTTGCAAGACAAAACAAAAACCCAAGAATAGAAGAAAAAAATTGTAACCAAGACTCCACCAACACTCTATGCGATTGCCAAGGACTTGGATGAAAAGAGGCATTTCAAACCCCACATTTTCTATTTTTGGGGGAGGGGAAGATCTATGCGGTACTGATTTATTTGGCCACAACAAATCCATAATTAGCCACGCTAAGATTTCTTTTTGCCCAGTCATTTGTTCAACTATAGTATTCTTTTTGTGTTTTTAAATAACACCACAATATGCAGGGTTGATATTTATGAGTTTTGCCCATTTTAGATCATACCCAAGATTCTTATCATCCTACCCGTCGAACTTACATTCTACCAAGAATAACGAATCAAGTGGTTAAATAAATGAATTCTAACGCAGACCTTTTTTTTTTTTTTTTTGGAGATGTATTACAATAATTCTACGGAAATTCATTTTGAAAGGAGCCTACACTATTTCAGATGAATTTAGTGATACCAACTGGAATCTTCAATTCATGATGTCGTTTGTTCATTATCTGCATAAATTCCCTCCATCGCATTTTAAGTGTCCACATTTCTATTTTTGGAATCTACCAAGAATAACAAATCAAGTGGTTAAATAAATGAATTCTAACGCGGACCTTTTTTTGTGGAGATGTATTACAGTAATTCTACGGAAATTCACTTTGAAAGGAGCCCACACTATTTCAAATGAATGAAGTGATACCAACACTGGAATCTTCAATTCATGATGTCGTTTGTTCATTATCCGCATAAATTCCCTCCATCCCATTTTAAGTGTCCACATTTCTATTTTGGGATGTCCCAAAATAAGTGTCCGCTATCTAAAAATAACCGAAGAAGATGATATAGGGAGTCATCCAAAGCGGAATCTGCTGATCCAAGGCTAGGTAACGGAGCTCAACTCAATTGTTAAGGGCACTAGAAGCGCTGTGCATTTAAAACACGTTGAAATTGGCTGCTTGCTGTTCGCGGTATCGCCGGGCTCATACCAACCTTCGTTCAATCCGGGTAGGGTGCGAATGAAAGACGAAGGGTAGATAACCCCAAAGATAAAGCAGTCAACATCCCCCGCCCCCGCCCCCAATAGAGAAGGGGACCTCTAGTTAGGCAAGCACTGATGAGGGGAGCGTGTGGTGATAAGCGCGTAAATGTTCACATAAGCGCCCCTTAATTTATCCTCGCTAAGTCCATGTATATTATTACTCGGTGCTTAATGCTTGATTTTTGTGTTTTAGGTACTCAGAGGTTTTAACATTCTAATGGGCCTTGGAAATATTCTTACTGTGCATTGTTTTGGATGCGGTATTGGCAGCAGGACAATCCAAATTGTACATGGCTGGTGGGGCCTAAAAAAGGGCTACTTTTTAGTGCTACTTAGTTTACCTGAGTCTTGAATCAATTAAAAGAATTAGGCCTAAGCCAAATTCCTGGCCCAAAAGGGTTTTGACGTCGGCTACAGCACCAATATAGGGGACGAAAAGAAAGGGAACGGGGGAGGCGCATGTAGAGGACAGACGCATTCAGGAACAAAGAACGAGAAAACCTACGCAGTCACCACGCATTCGGCTGGCAACAGAAGGCTAAGGATTGGTTCATATACTTAACTGAAACCTTAATTCTCTTGTATGGAGTTTTATTATTTTGTGATCGTTTATATTTCCTCCATGTCCAGCTAAATTTCTTTTCTAGGGCGTAGATGAAACTCAAACTCGGAGTAACGATATTTATGCTTTGATTTAGTGTTTTATTATTCGAATCGTGGTTGTATGACTTGAGGATTATTTATGATATTAATTCTTTCAATCAACTCTTGTGTATGATTTTCTAGATTTTTATGCACGTTTATACAACAGTTCTTAATTGTTTTATGATAATTGAGAAAGATGGGTTATGCTCCGTAAGACGCGCCGTGCTATTAGACGATCCGTGCCATAGAGACGGATCGTACTAGTAAGACGGTTCGTGCTAGGCGGCGATACCCCATGCTATTCGGTAATTCATAGAAATCTTTTGGCGATACCGTGAGGGCCCGCGAACCCTAACGATATCTGGATTGATTCGGATAAAAGACCTTTATCATCGTATAGAAATTGTTACATCGGGTCGAGTGGATTCGAAACCCTAGATCTTTTCTCTCATAAACTCTCTTTACTTTTAATTACTTTGCGTTAATTTAGTTTCCCTAATTTAAGAAATCAAACCATCAAATTCTTTTCCGAATTAATTTAGAAATCGATTGAAATAACTGCAACTCAGCTTTCGTAATCCATAAGGACGATACTCGGAGTACTTACCGCTATCTTTTTGGTAGTAGTAATTTTTCTGTTTTATTATTTATTTTTTATACGGAAACGACACGATCATGTGGGTTAGTCCTTTCTGGTTCCCGCGAAACTAAGGTAACCACCGCCCATCAAAACATATCAAACTTCCAATTTTACCCCTAAAAATTATCTTCCCTTCCTAATTATTTGACAATTTTTGATATTCATGTCATTTTTAAATTGACAATATCTTTCAATTTATAATATTTTTCATGATTTTGAAAACTTCGTGTAATAAAACTAATTGAGACGAAATCTATAAAACAAGATCCATATTACATATTTTTTGAGATACATATTGAAAGATATAAGCTATTTAAATACATATAATTCCCTTCACAATTTTTAAGGTTAATTTTGGAAATTTAGAGTAACTATTTTTTACTTCTTAAAAAGCTCAAATTCCCGTGGAGGACGCTTAAATTGGGATGAATCTGGAGGGAGTAATAAACTCATTAAAGAGATAGTAAGAAAAGGAATACTAGGCTAGAATGAAAACACATTGAGCTAAACAGCAAGACATGACAAAAGTAGCATATGCACACACAAAATTGAGAAGAAAAAAAAAACTGAGCATACCCAGGTTTGGATGCCGCTGAAGCCGTTGAACTCTCAGCTTTTGTCTACAAAATTTTCGAACTAATTAAATTCCAGCGTAAAAAGAACAATAAAACTTTGGGTACACCATTTCAGTTTACACCAAATACACACCGCGTTGTGTGGACCCATCTCGGTCCCAAACAAATGATGTGAGCGGCTCAACTTATTTAGAATGTATTTTTAAGGATCCCTGTATAATAATTCAGCCTAAAAAAAACCACTTCATGATTAGCCTTTACACAAGGATTTACAAATGCGTGTAATCGACTTACTGCAACAGCATTGGCAATCAATGGCTCGGCTTTGCGACCTCTGGGACTCGAACCAGAGTACAACCTCCCATCAGATCTTACAGCGCAACAGATTTTCTTCCTCTCTGCGGAAACCAAAACCGATAAATCAGAACAAGAAAGGAAAAATCCCCGAAATTGAAGCCGATTCATTTAGAATCTGTCAACCCAACACAGAACGGGAGCGAAATGAGACAACGAAATGCACCGAACCCAATAGGAATCTGAGATGTGAAGACTGAATCCGCTTCGAATCGAAGATAATCGTAGACGAGAGAGCCGTAGCTGCTCCGGTTGCCTGGAAAACCACGGCCATCGCGCCAAAAAGAAAAGGCTGCGATTGCGAATGGGTAATGTAGAGAGAGGGGATGAAGAAAGTTAAGAGAGAGAGGGTGAAGAGTTATATCTAGGGAGGAAAGGAGGTTGGGGGGTTGTAGAGAGAGATTGGGCGGAGAGATTGAGGGAGATGGTGATGCGGCGATACAATTGAGAAGCTTTCAAGAGAGAGAGAGAGAGAGAGAGAGAGAGAGCCAGTGCCACACAAGCCCCAACTTCTTCGTTTTCATCGCCCAGGGTGGGTTTGTGCAACCGTTTCCTCACCGCGTGATTCTGTTCACCAAATGGAAACGTGCCACGTTTCTGAAACGGGGTAATTACGACATTTGTGATCTCTTTGTCGTGTCTCGACGTTTTGAATTGAAATATACTCCTACCGTCCTACGTGACTAGGCTCGGTTACAGGATATCATAGCTTGGAGAAATTATTCCTTGCCCCAAGGGCAGGGACACGTGGTGCCCCTCGGCACGATCCGAGCCGTCCGTTCGGGTACCGAACGGACGAGATTAAAACACCCTCTCTCCTCCTTTCTCTCTCCCCTTTTTCTCTCTGCTTCTCTCACTAAATCCGAGCCGTCCAAGGGCTGAATGGACGGCTCGGATGTGCTGGGGCAGCGCCACGTGTTGCCCCAAGGGCACCGAATAATTTCTCCATAGCTTGGGTGACCCACCTCTGCTAGGAATAGCAACGGGGCGGGACGGGTTTTTCATACCCGACTCCGCCCGAAAATCATTACCCGCCTCTGGCTCGGCCCCGATTCCCATCGGATTTTTGTTGGATACCCCCGTTCCCGCCCCGATCAGAGAACGGGTTTACCCGCCTCTCCTTGGCCCGCCCCGCCCCGTAAAAATTTTAAAAAAATAAAGTATAAGTAAAAAAGTAAAAAAAAAATGCTGAATAACAATAAAATTTATCTAGAAAATAAAACTTTTGAAATTATTTTTGTGTCTTTTGGTATCGCAATTTTATTTAAAATTTTAATTGCAATCAATATTTTAGATACTTCACTCCATTTCTTTATGTGTAGAATTTATAATAAATATTTGAAGAAAACTTTTTAAAAAATTCACTAAACACCCATAAATATCAATTTTTATTTATTTTATAAATATAATTAGGCTACTTGACATTAAAGAGACATTATTTTTTGGATTAATGCTAAAAAAATGAAAGGACATGTATATAAGTATATATACATATACACACACACATATACACGCCGGGGCGGGTTCAGGTAATTTCAGGAGGGGTTTAGAGTGGGGTACCTTCGCGCCCGAACCCGGGCAAGTTTGGAAAATTTTACCCCGACCCCGACCCAATACCCAAAAATGGGGTGGAAAACCCGCTCCGTTCGGGGCAGGGTGGGGCGAATAGGATTGCCATCCCTAACCGTAATCAAGGTAGATGACCTCTGCCTTGATTGCGGTGTTCCGCTTTCTTTTTAAACTTTTTTTAAAAAAGAAGTTAAATTCAAGTTCAAATATAATAAAAATAAAAAATAATTTTTTAAATTTTTTTCACCATTTAAAAGATCTCAATAAAATCTATCAAACAAGATCTATATGGATAAAAAAAACTATTTGCATAAATGTCGTTTCAAGGGGTAAATGTGAGGAGGGAGAAATTATACGACGCCGTCCCAATTTTTAACCCCTCCTATGTTTTCAAAATCATTGAAAAGATTATGAATTACTACAAGATATCTCATCAATTAAAAGATGGTATCAAGTTTAAAAAGAATAAAGGTACATAAGGGGAACTAATCTCATGTGAAAGATGTTTCTATTCGGTTTTTTTTATTTTTTTTTAATTGATTACTCATGTAAAGGAAAACTTAGTCGTTTTATGGTTTCATTTGAAGATTTGAATCGTTCATTTTGTAAATTTTGATTCGTAAGTCACTTGTTAAAAAAGCAAGTTTAATAGACATTTGTTAAGATTCATTAAAAAATAGACGGTCAGACTACTCTTTAAGACAAATTTGACTCGTTTAAATGGATTGTCAAACAAGACCGCGATATATTACAATTTGCGTCACATGATTCCACCCACCGCATATTGATGTGACATTGAACTATTTTGGATTCGATAAGTACTATGCTACAGTATATTACAAGGTTGTGGTTATCAAAGTACACTTTTATTGAATAATAATAAAATGATCTTCATTTAGCATAATTGGCGTGAAGTTGACCTAATAAATCAATAGTTTTGTAAGCAAATATGTCAACTAGATTCTTGTGAAAATGGTAAACCAAGAAAATACATTGGATAGTACTCTTATTCATTGGATTATTTTTAGAAATTTAATGTAGCTAGATTCAAATTGCCAATGAGCTCCTACCATCACCTATCATCTTCCTTAGTGGAAGCTTGAGTCCGAGCCCTATGAGCGGCGAATGGTTGGAGTTCAAGACTATGGATAATCTCCGGATCTTTAGTGGACTAAGGGGCTGTTTGATAAAACTGAAAGTGAAAGTTGAAAAGTTAAGTACTGAAAGCTGAATGTTGAATTTTTTAAGCTGAAGAGCTGTTTGATAAACATATTAAACACTAAATTAAAATTAATGAATTAATTTTAGTTCTAATTCTCTTTAATTTTGGTGATTGTGGTGGTGGTGGTAATGGAATGGAAGTGGTGAGGGTGGTGGTGGGATATGATGGTGGTGTGATAGTGACAGTGGAATCATGGTGGTGCAATGGTGGCGTTGTGATGGTGGCAGTGGCAGCGGCATGATAGTAGTGGTGGTGGTGATGGTGTGTGTGTGTGGAGTGGACTAGTGGTGGGTGGTAATGGTTGTGGTGGTGGTAACGTGGTGGTGCCTGGTGGTGATGGTGGTGGGGGTGGAGTGGTAATGGTAGCGTCGCCGTGGTGGTAGTGGAGTAGTGGTGGTATTGGTGTTGGTGGTTGTGGTGGCGGTGGCGTGGTAGTGGTGGTTGTGGAATAGTGATGGTTGTGGTGGTTGTAGCGTGGTGGTAGAGTAGTGATGGTGGCGGTGGAGTGGTGGTGGAATGGTGGTTGAGTGACGAAGGTGGTGGTGGATCGGTGGTGGTTGAATGCAAGCATAGTGATAGTGGTGGTGGTGGAGTGGTGGTGGGAGTGATGGTGGAATGGTGGTTGAGTGACGACGGTGGTGGTGGATCGGTGGTGGTTGAATGCAAGCATATAAGAATTCAGCCAAAATTAAGTAGCTAAAAGCTTGACGACAAAACTTCCTCTTTTAACACTAACTTGTAAATTGTGGTACTCATATACGTGTAGGTTATGCGCCCACTGCCTCAAGGCCGGGGCCAGGCCGAAATGCATCGTGAGGAAGAGGCACATGATTTCGTCGAGGACAATCTCGTGAGCACAAGGTAAACCATGGGTTCGGCGAATAGGACAACCACAGTCAACCTTGTCCTCCACAACCATGTCATCAATTTTCTTAATCTCCGGCAACATCAAACCCATGGCAGTCTGTGAAGCAGCTCCCCTTAGATGGTCAAAGATAGGAATTCTAAACTGGTGTTGCCAACAATTCAAACTTTTCTCAAAGCTACCTTTATATCCGTGATTTGTAATTTAACCGAGTTGTGCATTCTAGCCCATGCCGTCGAGAAGTTGGCTTGGCAATTCGCAATGTGGGATTTAAGTTTCGCATGTTCAGACTCAACCCTATGAAAATGGTAAAGGAAAGTTTTAGGCATCAAAATATGAATATATAATTGTGAAAAGATATGAATGTAGACACCCCAATTTGGCCTAACAATTATTTCAAGTCCCACCTTGGGGACCATCCCGATGATAAATAGGATATGTGGTTGTTGTGGTTGACTTCATGAAAGCCTTAGAAACCTTGTGGAACTCTTAAGGGATTAAGGAACACTTTGGAATAGGTGATAGGAGTGTCAAGCGACACTTAGAGTGGATAGAAATGTGTTAACACGTGTTTTAGCCTTGGTAGCATCGTCGATCTTCAATTAAGTCTGCTTTCAGCCCATTTTTCATAAACTAAACTTTCTTATTTTTGTGGTTGGATTCCACCATCTTGTAGTACTTTCAAAACCCTCTCTATTGATATATAATAAGCCTTAAACCAATTTGAAACGAGGGAGATACAAGAATTTTACCAAAACAATCCATTTTCTGACCCACTAAGGGTAAAATCGTTATATCTTTTGATGAACCAAATATATTTGATCCAAACCACTTGGGTTAGAAAGTAGACTTAACAAGCTTTCCAACGGTCCAAAGAACACGCAAAACCCGAGTTCCGGAGTGTCCGGAGCGAGCTCGCGAAGTTTGGCCTTTTGCTGAAGAATCCTTTTCGCGGCCGCGAAATCTATTGAGCGGCCGAGACATCTATCTCACGGCCAAGACATCATTTCTTCACCCGAGCAACCTGTTGCTTGAAGATTTCCCTAAGAGATCAATCCCTCGGCCGCAAGATCTGTCCTTCGGCCGCAACATCATTTCCTCGGCCGTCAGATCGTCCTTTTTCCAGATTCTGGAATGTTCTGCCATACATTTGATCCGTTCGCCCAAACCCTAGCAGCCACGAACCATTACTTCGGGGCTACAAATACACTTACCATATAGGTCTTGAAGCACTAAACTTCCATATCAATTGGGTTTAATCTCGTCCGTTTGATCGATCCTTCGAAACCCTATAAATAGGGGTCCTCTAGAACCACGAAATAGACATCTCTCCACTCCATGATCCGCCCCCAAACTCTACAAAAATCATCTCCTATCAATCCTCTACCAAAGCCCTAATCTCCCGTGAGTAACCGCATTCGAGAGTAAAAACCCCCAAAGAACTCACTTTGTTCTAGGGTTTTGTGAAATTGGCCACCACAATCAACCACTATTATCCACAATCAATCGCAATCCAAGCAATCAATCTCTGAGGGATCAAGGTGGTGATGTAACGCCCCGAATTTTGGGTACGTTAAATAAACATTTTTATTGAATAAATTAAGGAGAGTCTAGCTCATTATTACAACATAAGTCTCACAAGAGTACTTTTATTCAAAAGAGGGGATAATCTAAGGTTAACTACTGCTCCGCATCTTCCTCCATCCTTGCAAGCTCCTCGGCTCCAAAGGCCTCCAAGGTATACTGTTCCTGCGGCTCATCTATGAAATCTGACATATTATACCATCGTCGCCCCCAATATAATATGTCAGGGTCACCAAAAAGGTAACACCGTGAGCTACAGAAGCTCAATAGAATAATCCAACCCGCTAACCCATAACTTATAGCAAAGAGTCATATAATTAATTACACATGCTCATTAAACAACATAATTAACAAAGATACATCCGCATTCACTATCTTGCTCACGTTGGTGTCATGCCTTTCTTGGTTTCTCCTACGCGACTCATCGTATTGTGTCACCATTTCATTTCAAAAATCATTTCTCATTCAACGGGCTACCAAGTCCGGCCACGTTACAAAATCTTGCATTGGCTCCTCTCCGCGGATAACCAAGCCCAATTACCAATGAAGCTACCACGTCCGGCTCCATTAGCAATCTACACAATGGGCTACCAAGTCCGGCCTCATTGCGATTTTCGCAAGTCCACACAAAGGGCTACCAAATCCGGCCACCTTGCGGGTTTTCACAACTCACATAAGGCTACCAAGTTCGGCCATTATGTAGTCTCCAAAAATCCTTTTATCCATATCAACCACTCCCTAAGTGTCATGTTTCTACTTTTTGGTTCTTGTGTCTCGTAATCATGCATAGACTCCGCGGCGGTACGAATCACTTTAAAGTAATCTAGCAAGATCATCCAACTCTATTTAATCATGCTTGTTTGCAATCCACAAGTAAGGTAAGCAATCATGCGATCAAGTTCACAATCCTTAAAAAGGTCAAAATACAAATACTTTGTTTTGAAACAACATTTTGTTTTTAAACGAATCGTAACCACATATGTTTATTGACGAGTTAATCAAGTTGGGGAGATTCTATAAACCATGCATTCAATTATTCTCAAGATCAAAGTAAACTACGTATACTTTTAGTAAGAAAGTTCTACAAGCTAATTATCACAACTACATTATCATGCTCATATACTTCAAAGAATTTTACGTCAAACAACATCATGCGATCAACTAGCCAAGTATTAAATATTCTTACTCATGCTTATATCATACGATATACGTAGGGTAGGGGTATAAGAAGATTCTACCTTTCTTCTTGGCGGTAGGAAGACTACGAAAAGATCGATGGAAAGAAAGTTGGCAAACGAACGGGGTAACGACTTATGGTAAGCTTCCGATAGCTTCGAAAGAGAAAGGTTTCTCTCGAAACTAGATCGTAACCTTTACTACTACTACTTTAGGGTCGAGGTGGTGGTCGTATGGTGGTTTAGTTGCGAAGGTGGAAAGAAAACTCAAGAACAAGCTAGAACTACTCAAGAACACTAAGAATTCTTATGCTTTCAAGGAGAGAACTTGGAGAATGAAGAGGTGTGAGTTGAATGAGAAGTGTGAGGTCCTATTTATAGGCAAATGGGCTCTTCCTCCCTCTCTATGGCCTGCTGCCCTCTCTCCCTCTTTCCTCCAATTTTTTTATTCAAGCAATCAAGTTTGCTTGTAAGAAATAACCTACAAACCTAGGCATGCAAGGCTAGGATGTGTCCTTTGGATTGGATTTTGGAAGATTGGCCAAGCAAGTGGATTTGTTTCAAGTATAGAATTGGGGTTTGTACAAGGAAGGACAAGATTGGATGGCATTGGTTATGCTTTCACTTGAAAGCATACACAACTAGGACAAAGATGACCCAAGCATGTCATCCACTTGCACACACATCACTCTCTCCCTCTCTCTCCATCCGAACCTCTCTCTCTCTCAATCTCTCTCTCTCGGCCTCTCTCTCCTCCTCTCTCTCTCTCTCTCCTCTTGGTACATTGTACTATGTACATATATATATATATATATATATATATATATATATATATATATATATATATAAGGACAAGAAGGGTTTGACTTTGTAGGAGATTTGTACTTCAAATCTCTCTCCCATCATCTCCTTCCTACTTCTTTCACTTAGTACAAGTACTAACCTATACATGTATCTAGGGTTTGATAAACAAAAGTCAAGCAATACATCACATCTTTCTCTCTCTTTTCCTTCTCTCTCTCTCTCTCTCTCTCTCTCTCTCTCGGGTTCTCTCTCTCTCTCTCTCGGCTTTTCTCTCTCTCTCTCCCTCTCTCTCTCTCTCTCTCTCTCTCCCACTTGTACGTACTATGAAAGACTACTTATATACATATATATATATATATATATGTACTATGGGTCTTTAATAAAATCTAAGTTTTCAAGTGAATTTGATTTTCTAAATATAATATTTAATAACACACATGCTATATACAATATAATATATATATACAACAAGTACATACATATGTATATATATATATACATGTACTACACTATATCTATACTAGATATGACCTAGGGCTAATATCTAATATAGTATTCTACTACTTTCAAAGTACTATGTATAATAATACTAACCTAATGTACTAATTGTATTTTAATCAAATAACACACATGGCCAAGTCTAATATTTAAATCAAACAAGTACATGATTGTCAAGACTAACTATTATCCAATGGATAATAGTTTCTCTAATGGTTAATAACCAATGGGTAATAATGGCTAGGATTCTAGTCTATCGTCCAATGGTTAATAAAACTCCTAACGGTTATTATCCAACGGTTAATACCAAAAGTATAATACTTTGCAATTAAGCACTAAACTAATCTAATCTCGTACTTAGGAAGATTAACCAAGGTTTACCTATTGACCAATGGGTAAAGATTACCCTAGCATCTATCGTCCAACGGATAAATATTACCCTAGGTCAAACGCCAAGACAAGGCGTGGCGTGGCTAAAGCGACCTGGTGGCGGTGGCCAGCGGTGGCCAAAGCGACCGGTGGCCAAACTGGCCAAGCGGCTGAGCATGGCCAAAGCGACTGGCCAGCGATGGCAAGTGGTGGCCAAAAGCGACCTAGTTGCAATGGCCAAGCGGCTGCAAGCAAGCGACGGCCGCGGCGTGAGCATGGCCAAGGCGACCCACAAGCAGCGGTGGCAAAGCGACCAGTGGCTGTGGTGGCCAAAGCGACCTAGTAATAGCGCGATGGCAAGCGGCTGCAAGCAAGCGACGGCGGCGGCGTGAAGCATGGCCAAGCGCACCCTGGCAGCGGTGGCAACCCGATGGCAAGCGTTGGCAGCGGTGGCCAGCGACCGATGGCCAGCGGTGGCCAAGTGGTGGCTAGTAGCGATGGCTAAGGCGACTGCAGCAAAGCGACGGCGGCGGCGTGAGCATGGCTAAGGCAGCCTGGTGGCAGGGTGGCCAAGGCGGCCTGCAAGCAATGCGACGGCCGGCGTGAGCATGCCAAGGCGAGCAACCTGGCGATGACTGACGCCTAGGCGAGGCAGGCGCGACAGCGAACCGATGCCAAGGCAAGGCAGTCAAGTTAACGGTCAAGGCAAGGACTAAATATTAACCATTTTGGCATCGATGCAACGCTCTAGGTTAGGGGAAATGCAACTAAGCCATATGGTAGTTAGGGTTTGCTAACTAATCGGTTGCCATGCAGGATTTCCAGCCGAGAAAATAAATTCTAGGATTTTCTACAATTACTAAGTAATTATACCAAGGTCTAAATAGGCATACTCGCCTACTAGAAAATGACCTTAATGCCCGGGCGATAAATTCCAATCTCCTAAGTCATAAACCTAATTATGACGGATTATAAATCGCAAAAAGGGATTTATAAAATATATAAAGAATTTTCAAATAAAATAACAAAATTTTATAAGTCGATAACGACCAATTTTTGGGTGTTAAAAATGAAATCCAAGTATTAAACTAAAATTCAAATTTTTAGAAATCAGGGTCGTTACAGGTGAGGCCCAGGGGCCTATGGTTTGATTTAATTTCTGTCTCTTGCTTTTAATTAGATTTTTTTATTAACTGTTCGTATTCTGGTGTGAGGAAGAACATCGGCTGGGAAATCAATCCTTTGGCCGATACATTGATCCAATGGGATTCCTCGGCCGTGACATCAATTCACCGGCCGAGGGATCTATTTGCTGAGACATATTTATTTCCTGCTTATTCTGATGCATGCTTTCATTTATCGTACTGGCTCACCTTATCAACTGTTAAAGGCTAAAAATCAGATTATGTGTTAGAATTAAACAAAGCAAATATACATTGTATGTTGAACGATTATGGGCCAGTCTCACGACTGGGCAAAGAGGGGTGCCTAACACCTTCCCCTTACTGTACCTTTGGCTTCCGTACCTAGAATCTCTATCTATTTTCCTAGTTTTAATAAACTGGGTGGCGACTCTATTTTGATGATAACCGCTATCATGTGGCGATATTCCTAGCCATGGGAATATCCATGATCTTGGTTTACGAAGCAAGCAACCAAACGAGCAAACAACAATCAATCTGTATGGTGATGCCCCGTTTGAGAGGTGTCTACAATGGACACCGTGAAATATGCATGGTGTTAGCCATTTACCTGTTGCTTGTTAGGTTGCCAAAGTGCATTACATTGTTCGTCCAAGCTGATACGAATTTCTGCCTATACGGTCCCAACCAATTTGTCTGAACGTACTTAATCGCATCTGGATATAGCACAAACTCCCGCTTCATTGTACAAAGTGCTTGCTCGTATAAAGATATAGTTCGTGAGTACACCAGTGAATCCTAAGCATGCTTAAACAAAGCCCAAGTCGTCTCATCAAACATTTTCCTACATTTGGCATATACATTTTGCCCAATATGCCACCGACAAAAAAGATGGCTGGCCGTTGGGAACACTCTTGTAATGGCATTCACTAGGGCTAACTCCCTGTCTGTCACAATAACACTGGGAAGTGCATCGGGATCCATCATACTGTTCAAATTCTCCAACACCCGCGTATAGTTTTCCATTTTCTCCCCATCGATGAATGCAAAGGCAGCTGAGAAAGTCCTCTCGGTGGATGTAATGCCAACAATCTAGAGCAATGGAAACCTGTATCTGTTGGTCTTGTATGTGCAATCCATAAGCAAAACCCGAGGGAAAGCACGCAACATGTCACCAGAAGTAGGATGTGACCAAAACAAGTCCTTCAGGCAATCATTTTCGTCTTTCCGGTTAAACTCGATGTACCCATATTCTTGCAACTTACCCAATAAATATTGCATTTGAGATCTCCCCGCTCGGTCCTTAAACCCATGCTTGTAGCGTGCGTTGTAGATGGTTTTAATTGAACTTACATTGAATTCATCCTTGCCCTTTATTAGACTTAGGATCTCTCGCGGGGACGACAATGACGAAACACACATATCCACCAACATAGTCGACTGCTCCGAAGACAACCTCGCGGGATAATCGTGGCCCTCAAGTTGTTTCGCGGGAGGATGATTGTGATTCCCGTTGAAGACAGTGACAGTCCAACCTTCCAACCCCTTAACACATCTTAGTTCAAACGGACATTCTCATTTCTTAGTTTCTGTGACGCGTGCTATCTTATTTGCCTTCCCTTCTTTGCCATTCTCCTTCACATTACCTCCTTTGTCCTTTGCCTTGTTGATAAATGGTCTATACTTTCCACCCTATTCACATGCAAACCGTATCCTTGGCCTTTGGTTCTTTGCCATTCTCTCTAACGACTTTATGATAATCACAAACCCATTTTCCTTCCCGGTAGATGTGATCCAAAATCTCAACATATCTTCGGATGGAAAAACCTACAAACATGATTGAACAAAAACATTTAATAGCAGTAAACAAACAAAATCAAAAGAACCATTCTGTCATCCACCGGTTTGAAAACACTCACATTTTCCGTTGTAAACTCCCATGTGGCTGCCACTCACATTCTCTGTCGTAAACTCTTGTTCTGTCACTCGACCTATGTGGCTGCCGTGCGTTGAAGCATCACCCTGAAGAAAGTATCAAAATTCAAAAGTCCATTAAAACAAGTTTTCAGCCTCTCTGGATCTATTTCGCTAAGTGAGTCACGAAAATACATAGAATTCGGTATATAACTATTGAACATAAGTATGACTTTCGGTAACAACATATTGAAAACATGTACAAAATTTGATAACTCACTGCCGAAATATGTATAAAATTTCGATAAATAACTGTCGAAACAATAATTATATTTCAGTAACTACACGCCGAAACTATGTTCAAACTTCGGTAAACAACTGCCGAACTATCTACATAGGAAAAATCATACATACATTTCAGTAAATAGCTGTTGAAAACAAGTGTATATTTCGGTAAATTCATGTCGAAAATATGTTCAACTTTCGGTAAACAACTGCCGAACTTAATAATACATACATTTCGGTAAATAGTTGTTGAAAACAAGATTATATTTTGGTAAATTCATGTCGATAATATGTTCAACCTTCGGTAAACAACTGCCGAACTTAACAACACTATATAGGAAATCATACATACATTTCGGTAAATATCTGTTGAAAACAATATTATCTTTCGGTAATTGGATGATGAAAATGTATCTAATATTCAGTAACTAACTGTCGTGTGTCGTAATATTTTACAGTGGTTAGCTACCGAAATTACAGTGGTTATTCTGTTCGAACCAGAAACATCAAAAACCCTCGAAAAACTGGGTTTTGTAAACCCAGACACCACAACAACAAAGCAGAGGCCATTGTAAACGGAAAAACTTACCTCCTCACACGGCTTCCAACATACAATGTCCATCACAATATCTTTCTTCTCCTCTACCATCATATGGTTTCCAATAGAATTTGATTCAATTTCAAAATCCAAACTTACAAATGGGTCAAAAAATGGATCAATGGAAGGACTTGAACCTTTCATTGACACAATATTTGGCCCTTGCTCCTCCTCCATTGGAAAATTTGAGAGAGAGGAGAAAAGAAAATGATGATTTTACAGTGGTGAGAAGAGAAGAAGATGAACAATAGATTGAAGAACACTGAAGATGAACAGTAGACTGAAGAACACTGAAGATGAACAGTAGACTGAAGAACACTGAAGAAGATGAACAGTAGACTAAAGAACACTGAACACTGAAGATGGCCCTTGCTCCTCCTTCGGTCTGTCTGTGCTTTTTTTCTTTTAAAACGTGAATGATGATTTTGAGGGGGAAGGGAACGTGATTGATGATTTTGAGGGGGAAGGGGGGAGTGGATAATTTAAGGGTTTTGGTCATAAGGGCATATGGGTTATTTCACGTATAAGGGTAAGTAGGTCATTTTGCATTAGGGGGTCATGTTGTAATTACTTGAAAATTTTTAATGGGCTAGGGGAGAAAAAACGGGACTGCGAATAGTCGCCCCAAAAAAAATGGTGATAGTTTGAGGAATGTTTTCATAAAAAACTCAAGGAATTAACTACTTTTTTTTTTTTTTTTTTTGGGGATATTAGTGGTCGAGGAGGGGAACTGCCTGCAGGGGCTCGCGGAACCGGGTAGTCAAACTCATGTACACAAGACTAAGATAGCACTGAAGTATCCCATTCTTCTAAATTTTGGGTCTGGTATTTTTCGTTTTTTTTTTTTTTGATTTTTTGTTTAGCTTTTCGTTGTACTCTTGAAAATTTATCATTCGTCGCAACAAAAGAAATCAGAAAATACAAAAATGCGGATCAAAGTCGAAAAAAATTCATATAAGACGACACTAAAGAAAAAAATACTACTCCTTAGTCCTTTTTTAAACGTTCTGCTTCGTAACTCCAACTTATTAAAAAGACATTATCATTACACCTTTCACATCAACTTTTTTCTCCACTCCCCCTACTTACCCCATCATCATTACACTTTAACTCACTAACTTTTCAAAATGAAATACACTTTTAGGGACAAAATAGACAATGCATCAATTTTTTCCCCCTAACTTTACAAAATGGACACTTATTAAGGGACAGTCTAAAATGGAATATTGGACTATTAATAAGGGACGGAGGGAGTAGTTGTTTGATATTAGTTGAACTCATCTTATCGAGAAGAATGACTTATCCAAAACATACAATTAATAGGAATCTACCAAAAAATAAAAAATGATGAACAAAAATGCCAAATCAAAAAGTTAAGAATAACGAGTGTCCTCTAGAGTTTAAATATATCCACCTTCGTGGGAAACTCTAAGTTTTTCACCACCACCAATTAAGGGTCCCACTGTGCGTACATTGCAGTAAAAATTAAAGTTTGGTTTATGAAATTGACGGTAAATGAGTTTAAAGTTAATTATTCATGGATGACTGTCTATTTTGTAAACTAAAATTAAAATTTCGATATACCTATCAATATTCGATAAACATGACTGCTTTTTGCGTGAATATATATACTATTCTGCGGGTCCTATAAAATGAAACAGTTCAGATTGCTGAAAAAAACCACATAGTGGGCCCGCAATGGGTGGTGGAAACCCCATGATTACCACCTAAGGTGGAAAGAATTTAAACGCATAGAAATATCAAAGTTATATCAAACCGGAAAAAAGTCCATGATCATTGTCCAACCCATCTAACAAGCCCTTGATCAAGGGGTGGACAAAATAATCTCAACAAACGTGTAACAAAATCTCAATTAACAAGCACATTCGCACTTCTGCTTTTCTAGTGGGAGGAAGGGGTCTTTGACGAACTCAGATAGCCATATCAAAATTTATTGATTACTTGATTGAGAGAGAGAGAGAGAGAGAGATGTAAAAGCAGAAATAATTTTTTGTTGCGTCCGTTTACAATTTGCACGAGGAACCACGTTGCACATCAAGTATGGATGATGATTCATGATCGAATAACCTAGAAGTAGTTGTACCCCACTTCCTCATTTTCATCGAACAAATTTTCCACATTACACAAGCTATGACATACATGTGATCATCTTTTTGCATGACTGGACAATCTTAGAGAACAAAAAAAATGGCGTGAAACATGTGTTGAATATTATATATATTGAAACCCTAGACGCAATTTTCATACCGTTAAGGGATGATTAAGCTGACTTAGGGCATCCACATCTGTCTAGCTTCTTCTCATTCAACGGTATAATACAGAGGAAAACACCCAAAAAACTCCTGCATCAACCTCACCTAAGCCCTCGCTACTTTACAATTGGGATAGTTTTGCTACAGTGGCTCGTGTGTTTACACGAGGCACTATTCATCACTTTACTTATTATTTAACTACTATTTATTCTGTACCCCATTTATATACTAGTCTTTTATTCTTTTTTATTCTTTTTTTATTCTTTGTTGATAAACATACGAATATTTAATTGAAAAGAGAGTGAGAGTAAAGAGTCTGATGCAGTGAACATTTTAAAAGTGAATAGCTAAAGTAATAAAGTAACTTTTACCCTCTCTAATTTGGTCCAAAATTTAGAGACTCTGATGCGGATGCTCTTAATTGGGGCTAGTTGGATGTTACCGTCAGATGTCTGATTTTGAATTGATAACAAGATTTTACGTTATCGATTGATAGAAGATATAAAAATTAAGGAATCTAATCGACGAGAATACTGCTATGGTCGTCGTATTTGTGAGTATTATTTAAGCGTCATACGATATGACAACTAGCTAGAGTAGTCCAACTACATTTATTTATTTATTTATTTATTTATTTAAGCGTTGGGGTCATCTGGTGATCATATATATGATGGGGGCAACCCACATGTACATGTGACAGATATCGTGTGCAAATGTGATGCAAAGACGTTTCATCTTTTGGAATGTGCAAAAATCCTACTAACCTAGACTAATCCTCATCTTCGCGACCCAAGGTATGAGAAGATCATGCATGAGTTGAGTTGAGTTGAGTTGAGCGGGTGAGAGGCGAGTTTTTGGGACAAAATTTGATTGATTGCGTGATAAATAAATAAAAAGGAAAAATTGGGTGCAACGGAAATATTATACGTAAATTAGCTAGCTGAACAGTCACACACAAATAGTTCCAAAAGGTAGTGCTACCATATTTTGAAAATGAAAAAAACCAATAGTCCAAGCATTAGCAACATGCTAAATGTTTACGTCCTGAGATGTCCAACACCTAGGCGATCTGCTATACATCAAATTCCGTCACAGCAAAGGGAACTCAATCCATGACAACTAGAATTTCATCTTGCTCTGCACCCATGCAGGCAAGGTAGTCTGCTGTTTGATTAGCTTGACGATATGTATGACCGATCGTGGTGTGAGAGTTCTGATTGCCAGCATCTTTGCATCTTCGACCAATGGACCTTGGGGGTGGTCCATGGGAGCTCCTTCTTTGATGAGTTTCAATCAGATTTGATTTTGGCGTTTGACATTTCCTTTCTCAAGAATGACCGTCAGCCTTCGATAAATAGCCAAATTTCAGCCACCACCTGTATGATGACTCTTTAAAAGTCATACATGCTAACATACCCTATTGATCCCTGGCCTGTATCTAAATCACAAATAGTATTATTGCACACTTCCATCTCAATGTAATTTGAAATTAGAGTTAAGAAAAGGAAGGAGGAGTGCATTTGTGGGTCTTATACTCTTATTCTATGAGAGATGGATTCTTATTCATTTTAAATAGGTATGACAACCGAAGTAGAGCAAAAACAAGCCAACTGAAGTATAGTAAGTATACTAATCAAACAAGGATTTAAAAATTTACGTGGTTGGACCTAAATATATATATAAGCTTAAATTCTAGTTTGTTGAATAAAATTTCCGATGGATCAAAAAAAGTATACGGAGTATAAGCTTAAACATACTCCATGAACGAAAAGCAAAAGGGAATTCGCTATTAAGAGCATCTCCAACGGGAGATGTCAAATCCTACGTGGACATGTTAACGGTAACATTTGACACCAAAATTCAATCCAACCCAACAGCCTTCTTTGATGCCAATTCCTACGTGGATTTGAAGGCAAGCCTTCTCATGCCAACTTTGACAACCTCCCTCCTCCATGCCAAATTTCAAGAAATGACCATATGTATTTTGACATAAGGGTTGGAGAGAGATAATTTGATGTCAAATAAATAGAATTTGACATCAAGGGTTGGAAAGGAAGGCTTTGATGTCAAATTGGAGTTGCCAAAATGCCACGTCAGTCTTCAAAAAACGTTTGACATCTCCAATATGAAGCCATGGATTGGAGATGCTCTAACAAGGAGAGAGTTTATAAAAATGGGCTATATCCTCCATTGCCAAAGAAGCAACCAACAATATTAGGGACAAAACACTTCTCGAAACAGAATGGTAACAAAACCCTACTGGAACCCAACAAGAAAATCCAAAACCCTAATATCTCACCCAAAGGACTCTCAATCTCAACAGTGATGCCGGAAGAAAACTCTTCAAAAACAGTGACTTAAAAAGTCCAAAACCTTTAGAACTCCCCGGAGACCCAACTTTTAAGAAAAGCCTAAAAAGGTAGTGAAAATATACTTAAAGAAACTTTCTTCTATTGTATACACGCAACGTCAGGACGGATCCCGTCCGTTCACTCATCACCAAGACAATCTCAACTAATTTTTTGAACGATGAAGTTTGTATGCAATTTTGATCCAACTTTAATTGGGTCCGTGGCAATGAACGATGAAGTTTGTCCTCAAATTTAATAGAAAAATGACGATCAATGACGTGTTTTGATAATTAATACTTGTCAATAACATTTTCAGCACGAAGAAATATACTTAACTTGTCCTTGGAGGGTATTAATTTAATTGAGATGCACGTAAAGTGGCACCAGACACCTCAATTATCAACAAATTAGTTTTTGTATCAAGGAT
The DNA here is from genome assembly GCA_025413875.1 of Rhododendron molle. NCBI lineage: Eukaryota > Viridiplantae > Streptophyta > Magnoliopsida > Ericales > Ericaceae > Rhododendron > Rhododendron molle. The sequence continues at coordinate 16,666,609 of CM046400.1, forward strand.
GCTCATTTAGACATTAATTAGTACTATAATGAGTGTTTAGTAAACGGAGTACTGTAGTAATTTCCACTTGAAAAAGTAAGTAGACTTTTATTTCCACGTTAGGTGGCCTAGGGCTGCTCGAGATATTTTTGGGACAAAAACGAAAAACAGGTGGGAAATAAATTGAACAAAGTGATAAGGATGGGAACATAAATGGATCACATCATGCGGTCACACAGGATAGCGAGGCTACTTTAAAAAGTGCTTTTCCACGTAGGAATTCAGGAGAAGCAAAAAAAATGCCTGTGAACAGTATATTTTTTCTATTTTATTTATTCACATCTCTTTTTAACACTATACCAATACTATTTATTTTATCTATTCTCTAATAAAATACTATTTCTTCTTTTTTATCACTGTTAAACACAAATTATATATATGTATACACACGTATATATACGTCGAAACTCACGGTCGGAGGAGAACTACCCATTGTTGACGCCGTCGACCGCCGAAGCCCCAAATCTCCATCACTGTGAAGACATTAAACCCGAACGTCGTGAAATCCAAAACCCAGAAGCCATTAAATCCAAAACCAAGTTGGACGAAGTGGAGGTTAGACCCAGATGTTGGACGAAGCCATTAAACCCAAAAGTTAAACTTGTTGTACGTGAAATCGATGAGGTTGGGAGTGAGAAGAAAAGGGATGATGTACAACTTCAATCTGTGTTGGGAGAGAGAAGGAGGGAAACAATTAATAAAATAATGGACACATGGTAAATAGTGCTTAGGTATATTTACCTAACCACTGTTCATGAATGAATTTTACATAGCCTTTTACCTAATCTGCTGCAATGCTCATTTGGGAATTTTGCTTAGGTAAAATAGCTAAAAAGCTTTTTTAGCTCTACTGAAAAACTTGCTCTAAGAGCAAGTACGTCAACACTAGGTAAAATCCCTACTGAAAAAGGTACAAAATCTATTTTACCTATTAACTTTTTACTTTCACACTACAGCTGCCTCTCTATAGTTTTCTCTCTATACATTAAGAGCAAGTTCACCAATGAAAAGGTAAAATGCCCCGTGAATAGTGCATTTTTTTCATTTTACCTACTCACATTTCTCTCAATACTACACCAATATTATCTATTTAACCTATTCTCTATTAAAATATTATTACTTTTATTTTCTTTTTATTTTCTGGGAAGAGAGAGAGGAGGAGAGAGAGAACAATTAATAAAATACTACATACATGGTGAATAGTGCTTAGGTATATTTGCCTAAGCACTGTTCATAAATGGATTTTAGCTCAGCCTTTACCTAATCTAGTGTAGTGCTGATTTGGAGGTTTTGCTTAGGTAAAATAGCTTTTTACCTCAACTAGTACATAGCCAAAATTGCTGCTGAACAGTACATTTTTTTCATTTTACCTACTCACATTTCTCTCAACATTACACCAACACTATCTATTTGACCTATCCTCTATTAAAATATACTTCTTTCTTTCTCAAACAGTACAATAAAGTACAGTTTAAAAAAAAAAACACACAGGAAGAGAGAGGGACGGAGAGAGGAAAGAGAAAAAAATGTAATATATTCCCTAGCTCATGAACAGTTGCAATGTAAAAGTGCCTAACAACTGTTCACAGATTTATTTTGGCTCCTTGTTTAGCTAATCTGCTGTGGAGTATTTTTATCCCTATTGGTGAGCTAAAATAGCTAAAAAGCTATTTTTGCTTGACTGATAAAAAGTACTCCAATAGAAAATATTACAATTGCAGGTGAACACTGAACGAGGAAGGAGAGAGAGAATAAAATAAAGAATTGCTCGTGAATAGTGTCCCGGTATATTCACCGAGGAAGGTAGCTTGAGGTATTTTACCTGCATGATTACAGAGCCTGCTGTAGGGGGTTTTTCTCATTTTCATTAGGTAAAATAGCTAAAATTACTTTTTACCTAGTCCTATGTGCATGCTCTAACTGGCTATGGAAAGAAAAGAAACACGAGTTTAGGAGAATCTTTATGCATTTTTTTTTTGTTTTTTAATAATTCAGGTGTTCGAGTTTAAGTGTACCTTGATTAATTATGAGAATCCTATCTACTCGTTCATTTGTAGGAAACCCGATTAAAGTTGAACCAAAGTTCCGTATAGAATTATCCCACACGAGTTTAATAACACTTTAGAGGTTTCAAATATAATATCCTTAGAGGCAGCAAATCCTTAGATAGATTTTCCAAATATTAATATCAACAAAAATTGAAAAAATATCGCACATTTTATAAATTTAGAAATGTTATATCTCCCCTTTCAAATTTTAATCTCATCCTTCAATTTGAAGGATGCTACCCACCTTTCAAATCCCAGACTGCACTACTTAATTTCTTGCTTAATCTCTTACTTTTTTGTTTTGCTTTTTGACTTAATTTTTAATCTTGTAAAAGCTTTATGAATTCTTATTGAGAAAATTGTTTCTGAAGTGTCGTGTTTGAAAGGTCAACATGCAACATCAGAAAAGACTCTTCAAATTGTTATATGAGGTACAAAAGTACAATTTTGACTTAAAATTGGAAGGATCATGCTCTAATGTCTTATGATTTCCACCAACCAACAATTTGTGAAACACACTTTTTGCTTTTGTATTTGTTCAAAAAAATTACGCATTTGTTAATTTTGTGTCAATTTATGTATTATTGTTTCGTCTCAACTAGAAGAATCGAAAAAATAAAAACTTATGACTTTTATAGAAGTAATTTTGAAAATATCCGTGAAAAAGTCCAAAAATTTGACTTTTGGAGCTATTGCCTGAATATTTCTCAAAATATGTGTAAAGTTCATAATTTTTACTTTTTCAATTTCTTTTATCGAGACGAACCAATATTACAGAAAAATTTGGCGCAAAACTTAACAAACGGAAAAAAGAAAAAAATTTAAATGAGAACAAAATAAAAAAAAAGTTGTGGCCCATAACTTGTTGGTTAATGGAACAAAAAGTCTATTCACACAGACTATTAGTGCACAAATTTTATTGTGGGGCCCACCACGGATTTCACACAAATAATCCGAATCGATCGTTAAATGTAAAATATTTTTTTAAGAATTCTCATGAAAAATCAGCTCAATCTGATACTTATAAATGTTCAATCCAACTGCCTTAATTTCGTCTCGGTGACTTGGTTGGTTAGGGCAATGTCATCTTTATTCTGTCTTTCATAACCAATGTTCCTCGCATTCGGTCGCCCGCTGTAATTGCTGGCTCAGTGCATCCTTTATTTGGAATCCCCAATCCCCTTTATTTATCCCGTTCTACCGTATTTTCTCAGCTTCTTCCGGACGCTTTCTAGAAGTTGGGGCAAGAAAGTACCGTCAAACTCGGATTGATAAACGAGTTAAAGAAAGAACTGAAACGTAATTTCATTTGCCAAAAACAAACATACTCCCTCCGTCCCACCTAGTTCCGTCTTGTAGGATGTCCCAAAATAATAAGCTTGTTTCAAAACTTTTCATTTTAAATGTCAATTTTACCATTTTAACCCTCATTTTCTTTTACATTTAAAAGGGTTAGAATTCCAAGAAATAAAAATAGAGCACAACAAATCAAACTCATTGAATATAAAAACTTCATTTCATTGTCCAAAATATACAATTACGTGGATCATAGCCCCCAGTATCAACAAAAGGACCAAGTAACAAGCTGAAAAGAACAAAAGATGCAGAAATATGGGATCTCATAGCAGATCTACAAGCTTCAAGATTTCTACAAAGTCACAACCCTTTACAATTGCTTCAAGTTCCAGCCAAAAACACAAAATAACAGTTCTTCAACAAGTTGTGATCCAATCTGAAAAAATATTTGTAAAGAAAAAGAAAAGAACTAACAATGCTGGTGCAAAATATGGCTCACAATATTATAATCAAACTTAACAACCTCCTTAAAAATAATTAAATTTTAGATTTTAGATAATCAAAACTAGTAACCTTTTGACAATAACCAAATTTAATAAACCCTACATATTCTTAATCAAATACAATAATCATAACACAAAAACGTTCTATCTCTCTTCCCTTTTCCTCTATCTTTCTTTTCGAACAATATTTTCGAAAAAAAAAATATTTGACTAAAAAATTGTTTTTTTTTTCGGAGAACAGTTTTTTTTCCAAAAAAAAGTTTCAAAAACTATTTCCTATTTCTAGTAAATAGTTTTTATTAGTTTCAAAACTATTTTTAGAAAAACCATTTTCTAATGTTCACTAATGATTTTTGTACTTTGAAAAGATGATGTAACAAGTTTTGACTATCTAATTTTAATTATGTCATTATAGACATTTACATTGTTAGCCTTAGCAATTTCCTAAATGAATAATTAAAAACTGATATGGTAACTTTTGGTTATTAATTTTTGATAATAGCATTGTGAATACCCTAATGAGATTTAAAAGTTATGATCAACTAAGCTAGCCCCAGAAGTTATATTCACATTTAACTTCTCAAATGGTAAGTCTGCTAAATTTAAAAAAGAAGATCATGCCGACTCTTGTAACATAGATCCTTAGTTTTATCGGCTATTACATAAATATGTTACTACCATATAAATTCTTTCTATCTACGGCGTTGAAACAGAACATCTGAATAAAGAAAAATAGTATTCAAAAGTATACCTAGTTAATCAATTATTTTTATTGTTTCTTGAATTCTTTCGCCAATCTCAATTATAAAACAAAAGGGTGTGGGGACAAGTTGTTGGACCGACTTAGATTCATTTGATCCAAATGCTGTAGTGCGTCCTCCCACTTCACTGTTAAGTGCCAATGGTTTTCACCTAAATCACACAACTTCCATTCCCTCCAACTGGGATGCGTAGTGCCGTAGGCACGAACTAGCACTAGTTATGAATGTTATATCACAACCCATTTAGGATCCATTCGCCCTACCTTTTTTACTTTCCCATTTTGTGTGCTGTGTTTGATTTCTAAAAAAATTTAGATTCGCGTCATATTTTTTGGGTTAATTATTCTTCTCAACAAGAGGAGTCTAAAAAAATAAAAAAAATTATGACTAAAAGCAAAAGTTCACTAAAGACGAAAAATACCAAACAATTGTTTTTTTTTTTTTTGTCTAAAATATCGTCTTATATGAAATTTGTTTAACATCGGTCCACACATTTATACTTCTCTGTTCCCTTTCATCGGGGCGAATAATTGATCCCAAAAAAAAAGTATAATTGTGTGGACGAATTATTTGTGTTAGATACGTACACGAATAATAGTGTGGAACTATTTCGGGACAACCTATATAGATTAGTTCGAGGTGTGCGCAAGATATTTTGGGACACCCTGCATTACCAAAAAAAAAAAAATCCTTCAGAGGGGAGAAATACTTTGCACTATCTTAAGTGTCCATTTAAATATTTTTGCTTAGAGTGCTGCTAGCCACACAGATAATTTAAAATAGATCATGCACAGATTTTTATGTGTGGCCCACTACGGTCCTGCACAAGCGATCTGAGTCGTTCATTAAATGTAAAACATTTTTTCAAGGGCTGCTGCAAAAAAAGCAAATAAATCCAGTATCTATATGTGCTCGATTCAATCATATAACTTTTCATTTAAATTTTTGGATAATGAAAAGTTGAATGATTGAATCGAGCATTTATAGGTATCGGATTGAGTTGATTTTTCTTGAAGCCCCTTGAAAAACTGTTTTACATTTAATAAACGGCTCGAATCATTTGTGTAAGACCTATAGTGACCCCACACAAAAAATGTATGCCCAATCTTTTTTTAAAATATCTGTGTGAACGGACTTACTGTTTTGCTTATGTGATATATGTATTTGTAATGTTAACTAAAGCGGGAATGTGGACGAATCTGGACTTGTGAATGATTTGTCAATTCAAATTGCCATAGTTATGTTTTTCTTTCTCTTTCACTAGTGGATACATGATTTAAAAGACACCTTGATCTAATGGTATGGTCGACGTTGAGTTCTTTTATTTTCGAATCAATTTTTTCATTTAGAGATGACCTGGTTACATACGTATTATCTCGCACTCAGCAAAATTTGTGTTGTTAAAATAATTCTAGACGTTTATTTAATTTTATCCATTTAAGATTCTAATTTCAATGAATGCATCTCATATTAAAGATTTACTTCTTTTTTTTTAAAAAAAAGATTTGCTTTGGTCCTAGAAACTTCAAGGCCGGACTTGAACTGATCAGGATAATTGTCCAAATATATGTGGAGTATTTTATTCTCCAACTTGTATGGATTCACGTTACGCTCAATTTACAGAGGATTGACGCTTACGAAAAAATGAATCACCAAAGTCTTAGTTATAATTTTTTATTTTTTTTTTGAAACGAGACATAAGTCATTTTTGGCCATCCACAAAAATTATTTTGCAAGAAAGAAAACATTTCACATACACATGTTGTTCAACCAAGCAATGGGCTGTTCAAAAAAAAACCGAACAATGGGAACTAAATTAGAAAATTATTCATTTACAAAAACATTATGCGGTGAAACAATTCTGGAATTTTTTTTTTTTTTAAAAAAAAAAAATTCCAAATCAGATCGGATCCAATTTTTTCGGATTACCACTATTGGATCCGAGTCTTATCTGATTCGGATCAGATCAGATCTGAGTCTTATAGGATTTAGATTTGTCAGATCCGAATCGGATCCGGCCCAGGCCTAATACGGAGCATATTCCATATTCTTACATACAGTAAGTTTTTGGGTGCCAAGCCGGTACCATGTGATGGTATCTGTTGGGATCCGGACCATCCAAACTTGTTTCGAAGAGTCCAAATTTATTCCCTTCTCGATCTCCCCTCATTCAACCACTCTCTCTCTCTTCTTTTCTTTTCTTAAAATCTAAAACGTCCAAAATACGTTTAAATGGTTCAGATCGCCGACGGGATATGCCCTACTGGCACGCAAAAATTCCTGGGAAAGTAGAGACAGTAAAAAAAGGGGGGACGGTTTTCGTTGGTGGGGTGGGGGAGGGTGCGTGGGGAAATCGTGTTCCACGTGCTCTGAATTTCTTCACGTTCCATTCATGTAATTTCCCTCCCTTGTTGTTTTTCTTGGGTAGGGGGGGCGTTGAACGAACACAGTTTCCTTACCCGCCGATTTCTCCTTTTTTGCGTTGCCTACTTCACAAAGGAAAACGTTTTTTTTTTTTTTAAATAAAAAGAAAAGAAAAGAAAAGAAAAGATCATGGGGGACCCATGTGCTCACCGCACAAACCACCTTCCCTATATATTAACGTCCAGCAGACATATACCTATACATCTCTCTCTCTCTCTCTCTCTCATAGCTGTTGGGCTTCTTCATCCACGTCGTCCGTTCGTTTTCAAAACTTCGTTTTTGTTGAATTTCTTTTTTTAATTCCTCGGGTCTTTGAAAAATGAAGAGGAATTGTAACTTGGACCTCCGCCTCGTACCGCCTTCCGCGGCTCTCCGTTTCCCGGATTCCGATGACAACCGCCACCAGGAGGAGGACGAGGAGAGAAGAGAACAACAGCCGCTGACTATATTCTATAACGGAAAGGTCTGCGTTTGTGACGTTACAGAGCTTCAGGTATGTCTCTCTCTCTCTCTCTCTCTCTGTAGCTAACTTGTCATATTTGAGTCCTGAACCATTCAGGAATCCTTTTGTTGTTCTTTAGCTTATTAATTGGCTCATTGTTATGCAAAGTGATGGAGAAAAATATGCTTATTTATCTTTTTGGTCCCTAAAGTATTTCCGTCGTGCCACTTTGGTCCCCAATATTTCAATTGCTAACATTTCGTCCCTAAAGTATCAATTTTGTCTTTAAATGGTCCCTGCGGCTGACGCCGTTCATTCCCTCCGTCAAAACCAAGGGCAAGCTTGGTATTTCACCACCCTATAGCTTTATTCTTTTTTTAGTCCCCAAAGTATTTTCGCCGTGCCATTTTGGTCCCCAATGTACTAATTGTAAACTTGGTATTTCCCCAGTTCTTGCCCCACCCCTTCCACCTTATGTTACACGGGGATGGGTGCACGTATTGGGTGCAAGTGCAAATCTAAGGGTCGGATACCTAAAATTCAAAAATTGGGAATATGTGGATATTGAGCTACATTTAGACATGGGTGAGGAGATAAATTAAATAACTTTTTTTTTGAAATATTTTTTATATTTGTAAATTTTCATAAAAAGATAGATAATTTATGTATGAAAAATACATTTTATTCCTTTGTTTTGTCATCAAACTATAATAAAACTGCGAAACTGAGCAGTTCCGCTTCTACAAATTCATAAAACATACCCTATTGATATCCGTTAGAGCTGATTTTTTTTCAAAGCCCCATAAATAATTATTTTAAAATTTATGGGTATTTTTCTGTATTTCTTTAAGACCCGGAGTGAGCCCCGCACGACGTGCGGTGATCATGCAGTGGGCAAAAGTGCGGTGAGCCTAGCTTTATTGTTTATTTTATTTTATTGTGGAAGATACAAGCCCTTTAGTAGTAGAACGTCGTTCTGCAACGATTACAGCAACGATTTTTTTTTACTGGGTCTTGTACGTATCCCGCATCTGTGTCGTGTCGTGTCGACACGAGTATTTCGTCAAAACCCGCGGATCCTTGTATTGTAGCCTCCACCACCCCTTACCTATACATAAGTCCTTCCACCACTTCTGACTTGCAATTGGTATAATATCGGGGACGAAAATGGCACGGCGAAAATACTTTGGGGACCAAAAAAGAAAATAAAGCTATGAGGTGGTGAAATACCAAGTTTGCCCTTGGTTTTGACGGAGGGAATGAACGGCGTCAGCCGCAGGGACCATTTAAAGACAAAATTGATACTTTGGGGACGAAATGTTAGCAATTGAAATATTGGGGACCAAAGCGGCACGACGGAAATACTTTGGGGACCATAAAGGTAAATAAGCCGAGAAAAATATAAGCAAATCACCATGATGAGTTTTTAGAAAATCATGTTATGTGGGTTTTTTTTTTTTTTTAAGTAAATGCGATGGATTATCACACGGTAAACTTTAGTTTAATTGAGCATCTCCAAATACTCTGAAATATTATTCATTGGTTGTGCAGATCGGATATTGGGACTCCGGTTGGGTCTAATCTCGGATCTAAGAGACTGATTCGACTCATTCATTTTGTTCGGCTCGTCGAGTTTTTTTTTGTCTATATAAAAAATGAGATTTTTTGTATCATCAAAGGCAAAAATTCTCTTGATTGTATATCAGTATCAAAATGAACAAAGTATGTTTTTTTTGAAAAATAACTGACGGCTATGATTTTAAATTAAAGAACTCGAAGAAAATTATGTTTCGTTCATATGGATGTCCAGTGTCCTATTAAATGAACACTCCGGTCATTTTTGGCATGTACAACAAACTTGACAAGCGGAACAAAACGAACAATTGAATCAACTCACACATGGGTCCGATACACGATCCATCCAAAGGGCACAACACCCTACTTGAGGCCAACGGGACCCTCACCTTCCAATATAGCACTTGGGTTGATGCGTAGAGCCCAAGAGTCGGGGAGAGAAAATAAAATCTTTCTGAACTTTTGAGTCGATCACATTATCACATGGAGTTTTGGTTGTCTAAACATATCAATAACTTGTTCATTTATTTATTTTCTTGTCAGCAATATTATCAATAACTTGTTCAATCATATCATTTATGTTTGCGCGCAGGCGAGAGCGATCATGATGCTTGCAAGTCAAGAAATGGAAGAAAAAGTGAAGAGCTTACTAGGTTCAGAGCTCCCATCACCATTGCTTCAGTCTCCAGTGTGTAGCCCAACCACAGGCCTCTCTATGAAGAGATCACTGCAACGGTTCCTCCAAAAGAGAAGGAACCGAATTCAAGCAACATCTCCTTATTGATCGATCACTTGTTTTATATATATACACACACACATGGCCCTTCCTATAAGGGCGCTTTTATACTTGTTAAATACGGACATCACCTGTCAGCCATTGGATTGTGTTTTCAATGATCCGGATCTGGTCATAAACGATTTATGATCATCAGTAGATCCAAACCATTAAAAACACGATTCAACTGTTGAGATCACAAATCCGCATTTTACTCCTGTAAGGGTGTCCTTATAGGAAGCCCACTGTATATATACTCTTGCTAGTGATCCACTTTGAGTTGGGAGAGTTTAATTTGATTTAGTAATTTAGACCAAGAGATCAAGAGCTTTTGTAGAGATTGTTGGTCAGTTCGGGATCCTTGATTAGGAATTAAAAGCAAAATCCATGGCCCACGGGGCACGCATGTAATTTTATTTTTCTATCGGAAAAGAAAATTGTCATCTAATAAAACAGAGCGGTTTCTGTTAAAAATGTCTAGGCATATAAACGTGAGTAACCACTATAGCCGTTATATCATTTCCTCCTGAATTTCTAACCGCACGATTAGGGACAAAAACAAAAAAGGAAAACTTTAAACTCTCTCTCTCTCTCTCCATTTTTGTTAACATTAATAATCACCGTTACTCTCTCTCTCTCTCTCTCCATTTTTGTTAACATTAATAATCACCGTTACTCTATACATTTTGATTGAAAAAGATTTTTTTTAAACATTTAAAATCTCAATCTCCTCGCGTTTTCTGCATTTCCAATCCATTCATTTTACTATTCATTTGAAAATAGGGGAATTGAGAGAACGTTGTATTTCTGTGTTTGTACGCATAAACACAGGTAACCCTTATACAACTAAAATTTGGATGATTATGGCCAGTTTTTTGAGTATTTGAATTTTTTTTTAGGTGGGCTTTGTGTGAACTTATAGTTGAGCAAATGAATTGGAGGTTAATGTGTTCATGCATAGAATTAAGAGAACGTTGTATTTCTGTGTTTGTACGCATAAACATAGGTAACCCTTATACAACTAAAATTTGAATGATTATGGCCGGTTTTTTGAGTATTTGAATTTTTTTTTTAGGTGGGCTTTGTGAACTTATAGTTGAGCAAAGGAATTAGAGGTTAATGTGTTCATGCATAGAATTAAGAGAAAGTACAATATTTATGTTGAAAGTGCCTTTAGGCACGGGCAATTTGCTAGTTAATTAATATCTATATAATATAACAGCTCATTTTTTAAATCCTATGTACATAAATCTAACGGCTCAAACTTATCGCTTATAAATCCTACAGTTGAGAAGAGTTTTAGAGCTGAAAAATTTTATTTTCAATCTTCTCCAACCTTTCCTATTCAACTCTCTTTTGTTGTGGAAAAATAGAAAGCAATAAAATTTCATTGCCAAAAAAAAGAGAGCCGGATTTTATTCAACTCTCTTTTGTTGTGGAAAAATAGAAAGCAATAAAATTTCATTGCCAAAAAAAAGAGCCGGATTTTGAAATAAGAAAGGGAACTAATTTTTGAAAACTTAGCACTGTCTCTCTCTAAAGTAAGGCGAAATCTTTTGTAACTGTTCCTATCTTAACTCTCTTTTGTTATGGGAAGATAGATAGTGATAAAATTTCATGTATAAATTAGTGCAAGACAGATCGTAAACTAAACAAAATGGTAAGAAATATTTTTGTTTATCGGTTGATCAATTTAAATTTTTTTGGGGTGTATGTTTTTTTTGTAACCTAAACAAAAGGGTAAGGAAAAAAATATGTTTGATTCTAATTTAAGAAAAAATCTTCCCGTATAAATTAGTTTCATTGGCGGGGTAGTAAATGTGTTGGAAGTCACAGGCAAACTCTAGTTGATAATGAACAAAATTTGAGGTCTGTAAAAAATGAAAAATACATGAGTCATGCGCTTCTGAAAGAAAATATGAACTACTCGATCTATCACTACCGAAATCTCAACTTAGCCCTCGGCTCAATTTTTTATTTTTTATAAGAAACAACTAACCAAATAACTACAACAAAACAGCAGAAAAAAAGCAACCAAAAAAAAAAAAAAAAGGGAAAAACAAATTTATTGTAGATTTTTTTGATCTACATGAGTTGTGTTGCCTATGAGTAGCATAATAGAATTCGGCTATGGGTACCGGAATATTATGTGTATTGAAAATGTACAACGGCATGTACCCATGCCACAAGAATATATAATCTAAACCCTTTATTAATTTTTACATAATTTTTTGAGTGGTCTTGCAAACAATCATATCAATTGAAAATGTGCAAGTGGTTGATTCAATTTTCTAAGCTCTTAAGTTTCGTTGGATCTTAAATTCTAAATGAAAATTTGAAAGATTGTGTCAACCATTTAGACATATTCTATTGAGCTAGTAATTTTTGCAAAGGCCACTCGAAAAATTATTTTAAAGTAAACAGTATGGTGGACCAATCCCACGGTCCACTAATTGGGGGTGTATGGCCCTAAAAGAGCTAATATGACCTAGAAGGTTTGAAATCCAAAATATTAAAAGGGGGCAAACCCTTTTCCTAATGATAAATCATGCGGCTAAGGTATCTTCCGGGGGGAAAGGGATGCCTCCTCCACCGCCCTCTCTCCCCTAGTCCTCCTCCTCCCCTCTCCCCTTCCCTCCCCTCTCCGCTTGGGTTATCTCATCGATCTCCGTTTTGGTGTTGTCCAAGCGTTGCAAAGCTACAATAAGGTTCTCCGACCGCTGGTGGGTGTACTTGCTTTGGTCTGTCTCCTCCTTGGCTTCCTAGATGAGGTTGGGTTTGGGGTTTTGTTTTATTTTCCAGCTGTTTTTGTTCGATTTTCTCCATGCTGGTTTCCTCAATCTGGTGACTATACTGGTCGGGCCCGGTGGGTGCTAGTGGTGGGTGAATAAGTTTTTTTCATTTCGGTTGTGTAGTTGGGTCTCGAAAATGGAAACCAGTGCTCGTCTTGGCTGCGTGGGTCGCCAAGTTCGCCTGCTTTTGCCTTCCCGCACGCCGGAGCCTGCTGTGATAATGGGGGCTTACCCCAGAGTGGCGTCCATGCTCGAGACAACGAAGGCTCGCTGGCATTCTGTTGGCACTGTTTTCCTCTCAATAGCTGACCGGCGTTCATAGCTCTGGTTTGCGTTTCTGTCTGTTGTCCATCTACGCTACTTGATAATGGTTTGAGCTAGGGTTCCCTTACGATCCTCTACTACTAAATAGTGGACGGGAGCCTATGCCAACACCTCATGTTGGTCTACTTTGCAAGTACGCATCATAGAACATACAATAGTTGCTTGGGCTCGTGTCTTAAATTTTGGTAATTTTGGTTCACTCCCGTATTTTGTGATAGAATCTTTACTTGCCTACAAGCTTTTGTAAGTGCCAGATGGCTTTGATATTGAATGGAATTTTCCTCCCATCAAAAAATATATGTATGGATCTTGTCAAACAAACTGGCCGTAGCATATGCACTCAATCCAACCCTGATCCAAGAAATGGATTGGGAAAACTTTTAGGTTATGTTTGGTAATACTATCACTTTTCTGTTTCCTGTTTTCTATTTGTCGAAATCAGTTTTTACTTTTTCTAAAAAAAAAGTGAAAGCGGAAAACATGTTTGTGTCAACTTGTTTTTTTTTTATTTTTAAAAAATTCAATTTCTAAAACCAGTTTTTACTTTTTCTTAAATGGCCTTTCTCCACTAGTTCCCAAACAATACAGGAGGGAGGGAGGGAGGGAGGGAGGGAGAGAGAGAGAGGGGAATCAGCCTGGATGTACATATTATGTTAGAAACAAATTTCATACTTGATATTCTGAAAGAAAGGGCCAGGTAGATAGACCAGGCATAGCCGACTTAGAGGGGAAGCAGAAGAAGCCGTTACTTCCGGCCCCCGATTTTTTAGCCCGTAGAGGGCTCCAAAAAATACAGTTTTTTAGTTTTAAATAATAAGAAGTTTAAATTGCGCGCCTTGCTTTGTGTAACATCTTTTCGGTCATAGCTCTTTGAATGCTTTAAAACTGGATTCGAATCTCCACTCCTTAGTTTTCCTCAACATTTCGCAAATTTTTGTTCAAAGATGAGGAGATAAATGGCCCCCCTATTACAACTTTTGCTTCGTGCCCAAATATCTTTGAGCCGGCATTGAATTCATGTGATTGGGTTCTTCTTTCCTAGGCCGAAGTTATAGTATCAACTTTCATAAAATGATTGCTTCATAAGCCCAACGTATCCCTTCCGGCCTCCTCTCATCTCTAAGTTAAGAAGAGTATATATATATAGATGAAATAAATATGAAATTTTCTAATTCCAAAGTTGGTCCTTTATTGACTATATAAGGTTTTTCTCTCCTATAAGTACGGGTATATGCCCGGTACTGGCCCCGCATAAGAAAAAAAACAAATACATGCATTAAGGAGAGAGAGAGAGAGTACCTTCAATGGCCTGGGTTTGAGAGAGAGAGAGAGAGGAAAAGAGGAAATAAAAAAAGACCTCCAAGGAATTGTAGCGGAGCCGCCTGTTTTTTGTTTTTGAAAATAGTGAAAGTTGAGTTTTGTTACTTCCTCAAATTATGAAAATAGTGAAATTGATTTTCAGAATTTGAAAGTGGAAGTAGTGCACCAAACAAACTTTCAAAGTTAACTTTTGAAAATTCTGAAAATCAAAAAAGAAAATAGAATGACTACCAAACATGACCTTAGCTTTCAGCTCGAGCGTCTCTTTCTGTGCGAGAAAGGTTGATATTCTTATGCATGCAATAAAGAGGAAGTGGAAAATGATGAGTATGATTTCGCACACCGGTAGATTCAAGTCACATTATCAACTTTAACAACGATAGGTGGAATGCACTTCAGAATTCTCCTTTTATTGCCTTATAATAAGAGCCGTGCATGTATCCTACAAAATGTTTCAAATCGAGATTTATTACCCAACACAACTGTTTATGGTTCAGAAAGAGTACATACATCAACGGCAGCATCAACCGCTCATTGATATCATTCAAGTCTGAGGACCATTTCGCGAAACTTGCTTCAGATCAGTGCCACCGCTTATCTTACAATTTTGGCACAAAACGAGGAGCATCCCACGGGGTCACTATGTGATCACGAGTAATGTCCTTGAGCGAACGGCAACCACTTAACGCCATAGTTAGCTCAAACTCATCGTGAAGCATTTGAAGCACTTTTCGCACACCGGCCTCGCCATGAGCTGCCAAGGCAAACAGCACCGGTCTCCCAATCTGGAATTAGTCATAAGATTAGTAGTAGTAATTAAAAAGACGTACATAAAAAAATACATCTGAAATTGTTACGTGCTCCATCTAGAAACACCATAAAAAGGTTTTAAGTCATTTAGTAGCGGATGTTAGGGGTGGACACAAAACTTTTTGATTTTTTCAACAGCGGGTGGACACATAAAACTAGTGATGAAAAAAAAAAAAAAAAACCTAGACATTGGGAACACTCTTCATATAATTTCTAGGAGCGTGATTGTGTTCATTCCAACTTATTGTCCAGGATAGGTATATAACTACATAATTCCATGCTCTCTGATCATCGGAGCCATTAGTATTGAATTTGCTACGAAGGTGTAAGACATGCTATTCCACTTACAAATACTCCTGACGCTCCAAGAGCCAATGCTTTGAAGACATCTGTACCACGCCGAACCCCACCATCTAGGAAAATGGGAACTCGGCCTTGCGCAGCTTTAACAACCTGTAAATTAACCCCAACAACCACAATGTATCAATATGACAAACATGGCGTTGACAAGTTGAATACCAATTACACTTTTTTCTGTGACGAGAGAAGTATGAGATTTGGAAAACCATTCCCAAAAAAAAATTGAGGTCATGCCAATACGAAAGTGATTACAACCCTAATGAGAAATTAAAATAGGAACAGAGATAGGATGAAGAGTTAAAGAATGATTAGTTTCATGTATATATTATCCTTCAAAGAAAATTACAGGAAAAAGGAAGGGGTCTCTTGTTTCTTACAGAACTAAGCTACTTAGTTACCCATGCTTACTAACAACACCGCGTGTGACTCAAAACTCAGTGGAATTTGTGGTACATTTCAAAGAAAACAGATATACCTCCTCCAAAGCCATAATCGTTGCGGGGACATAATCAAGTTGGCGAGCTCCATGATTTGAAACAATGATTCCTGCTGCTCCAGCTTGCACTGATAGCCTCGCTACATGATTTTCCAAAGAAGTGCATTACATGACAAGAATATTACCAAATTAACAAGAACTTCAAGAGTGTGAAGAAAAAACTCCCATTTTCAACAATTTCTTACTTACCATCCTCTGCGGTCAAGACACCCTTCACTAAGATAGGTAAATGGGTGATTGTTTGAAGCCACTCCACATCCTGTCCAAAACGCAAAGCAAGTTATTTGACTAATAATTTCCAGCTGAGGCACGCAAAATCTCATGCTGTGAAAGCCACCTCACCTTCCAGTTAAGAGACCGGTCAATTTGGCTGGAAACATATGAAGCCAATCCGGAATCATCTGTCTGCATGGTAACCCGGAAAGTTATCATGATAAAACACGGCAGATAAATGAAAACCAGTGGTCAACATGTAAAGTAAATCGTTCATGTCATTCACCTTATCTATCTTCCCGAGATCCAATCCCTCAAAATTTTTCAATGTCAAATGTGGTGGCAAAGTAAATCTTCAGACGAATCCACCAAAATATTAGGACATAGGTAACCTCATCCAGTTCAATCGGTTAAGCAATAGCTAAAACAGAAGAAAGACTCAACCTAGACAATTTTAAAAACGCAATTAGAGGTGATAGTATTTTGGTGTGTGTGAATAATAAGAGGTGATTGTTGCAATGCACCTATTCTTAATATCAGCTTCTCTACGGCCGAGCCTTGGGGTATCCACAGTCAGTGCAATTGCCTTGAAACCTGCCCTTTCAGCTCTTCTAACAAGCTGTGCAACCACATTCCTGTCTTTGAGCACCTGAAGGATAAGCAGACAGAGAGCTAATAAAGCAACGCAAATAGAGCAAAGATACTGAAAACATCAAAATAAGACACTAGCTAAGATTCAAGCGTTTAGAATGAGCCTATGGGGAAACTGCTGATTGGCTGGCAATGCATGCGTCATTTTAGAATCTGTGGTAGAACCCGTAAATGCACAAATGATTCAGAGTTAAGAGATAAAGCCCGATTGGATGCTGCCAAAGGCAGGGGGATAATCTCATCTGGGCGGATGAGGGGATGTTTTTTGCTTGATTTGGCTGAAAACTTTTTACCAGGATAAACTCATCCCCCTTCCATTTTAATCCTGCCAGCCAAAAAATTTGGACTGCTCTCGTCCAGGGCATAAATTATCCGGCCTAATCCCCCTGGATTTTTGACCTTTTCACCACTCCTCATCCACCCTATTCCATCCAAACCAAGCAAAAAACGTCCCCTCAATTCCTCATCTGCCCAGATGAGGTTATCCCCCTACCTTTTGCAGCATCCAATCGGACCATAAAGGGACAAGTTATTATTCAACTTTTCCCAGCAGAAATAATAGAAACAAGATCAGAAAAAAGACAATATGAACGCTCAAACTCACATAGAGCTGGAAAAAGCGAATGCCAGGTCCTGTAGAGGCAACCTCTTCAACACTAGAAGTAGCCCATGAAGACAAAGTCTGGACAACCAACCAATCTTTAGTAAATTAACAGGCAAAATCTATGTTTAATGCAATTAAACTTGCTGAGCCAAGGCACAACTGGTCCATAAAGAAAAGCCAGTCTTATGGAACAAAGTGAAACCAAAACAATGAGGAGAGAAATTGGACCATAATTGTGTCAGCGGCAGATGCTGCTCTTGCAGTGGCATACTCTCCTGCAACAAAGAGTTAAAAGCGCCCCCATCAATCTGCCTCGAATTTAATTCCAAAAATGCAACATTAAAACATGCCCTTAGAAGGTGTGTTCGTTGTATTCACTCTGAATATATCTTCATTCATGCATGACTATACATTTATGAGTACCCAATACATTTCCATGCATACTTTTGCATTAAAAATTTTACTCAGTAAAAGAAGTGCGAGCTTCGGAAATGGGAGATACCTTCGGGATGGGCCATTTTCTGCATAGCTGTTGGAGCAATCATGATGGGCATTGAAATGTTGAAGCCCAGGAAAGTTGTGGTAATGTCTATCTTGCTAACATCAATGAGAATACGAGGTCGAAACCTATTTTTTGAACAAGAAAATAGTGCTCAAATAGAAGCACCATTCAAACCTAAAATACAATGTGCAGGAATGTAGTAGGAATGTTTCTTGACATGGTTTATTCCTCATCTTTTCGCCAATAGTAAAAACTAATCCCATAAATCAGCAGAGAAGGAAACAAAGGAAAGAGAGAGGGGTTCACAGTCCTCAAGATAAGGGCTTACAAAATCTTTGAGAATGCATTGCGGTTCTCTTGGAGAGTCCATTGGTCCTCTGCACCAGATGCATAGTAGTCATAAACCATCTTTGGCAGCTTCTCCTTTGCAATGGGTTGATACTCCATAACATTGGTTATCTGATCCATCTTTCCTGTGCGCAATTTATGCTATACAACAAAGTCCTGAAATAATATCAGTAAGGATCAAGCTAAGTTCGTTTCAAACAATTTTGACATTCATAATTTTCAAACACTTAATTCAACAATATACCAATGAATCCACATGTATATCTGCAGCACACAAAAGGAAAAAACATTTTCAGACCAAAATATACCCAAGGAAGAAGTAGAACTTCAGGAGGAAAGCCTGGAGCAACAAAAAAGGTGAAGAATGAAACAGTAGAAGTGCTGCAAGAGCAAACCCCGAAGAAGGTCCCAAAACATACCCAATAAGGCGCCCAAGCCCCAAAATCATATGCTACCCATTTTGGCTCGATCAGGGGCTTGATATGGAATGCAGAGTGCTATTGTTGTTGATATTATCAGCCAAAGTTATTTTACTCCTAAAAGTTTTACCCCGAGTTTCATGTAGATAAGTGGGAAGCTCATGAACTCCAGATTACACACTCGAAAAAGCTCTTCGTCAAACGTACTTCTGATACAATTCATCTGTATTTCTTACCAGTTACCACTGAGGATTTTCTTCGTCAGGTATCTTCATTCTCCAGTCCATTAAGAAGTCAAGCAAACCTTTTGTTTTCTGACTCAAGGAAGCCAGAAAGAACTAATGGAACCATGATTTCTGTTTTTCACTGAATATTGCCAAATCGAATCATAGACTAATACAATCAGTTGAACATCCATCCTTATAAACAATAACCACTGAGAAGGACCAACTCTTACACAACTCCAAATCTTGTTTTCCTGCATTTGAAAAGCAATATTCTGACCTTATTGAGTTTTCTCAATCAAGTATAGCTATTAATCCTTTTTTTCCCCCCTAAATCCATGTGAATGTTCACCAATTATGATACTTGCTAATCCTTTGTTTCCTCCATCAGTCAACATCTAAATTCAAAGAGAATTCCTGTGAAACACAACCAGCTGAAACATGCACCTAAATTGCACTAAATTTCCTGAAGCTTTCATCAAGAGAATACCAAAACATGGATAACAACACACCGACAAATCTAACATTTGAAGCTTCTCTTCCTTTATTACCCCTTACACCATATCTGAAGTTCATTCCCAATGCGAAAACATCAGTACTCCAACCTCTCAGCCATTTTTAAGTACAGATGACATCAGTCCTAATTCATATCCACTTGCACAATGTAATATGGACTTTTTCTATTTTCCCACAATATCCTCTCTTTGATGTATACGACTACGAGAATGGTATAAATCATAAGGGTGAGGGATATGACTCTGACACCAGTACCCAATTTAGACACTAGAATTGTTGAGAACTATTTATGATGTTTGCAGTAATAAAAATGAAAAAAAAAAAAAAAAAACCCCATATTAGCTAGAAAACAAACTTTTCTGGCATTTCACATGGATGAAACATACAGCTTCCGTAGTTTTCTTAACTCTATTTCTTTCCAATAAATGTTGGTTCCATTTGATTACACCCAAATTGCTGTTATTTCGCATCAGCATGTGCTTTTGTAGCTGTCACTAAAAAAGTGTCCAGATCATAGCAACCTGTTCTTCTTGAGAAAAAACACCCACTGTAGGACTTCTTCTGGTACCCAACTTTTGGACATGTATCCTAACATTCGATTGAAAAGAAAATCTTAAGCTTGAACACACATCCAATAAATGTAACCAAGTCCATGATACGAGGTGTACGAGATGAAGACCCAATGCAACTACAACCCTGATTAGAGTGTAGAACAAACCTAGCTATTGTATTTTCAACATAGGACGACACCTCTGCAAAAGCAGTAAGCTCAAAAGTTGATAACAGATTGATGTTCTGATCAGAACATACCAAAACAAATTTAAGAAGACTTGCCGGAAAAAAAGGAAGGGAAAAAAAAAAACTAATTTAAGAAGGCAATAAAGTTTCACCCAAAACCCAATAAATGAAAACTGTGAGGCCGTGTTTAGTTCTGTAAGTAATCGAAACTTGCGGAAGCGAATTTGTGTTCAATTTACCTTAGGTCGGAAACCGGGATTCGGGTGAAGCTACGAGTTGTGCATCTTAAATACACAAAATGAACCAATCTATTACTACTTCTCTCATCTAACACACGTGGGGAAAGATCAATGGGAATGGGTAGTTAATCGCAGTTAAAAGAAAGAAGGGTATTTATTCTACGACCCATCTATGTTGGATGGATCTCCGACCACATTCAATCCATTTTCATCCACAAGTTCCTTGAAATAACCCCAGAATGGAATAATCATTACCCTTGGGAATGCTCATCCTCTGATTTTACTTAAAAAACAACAGGTTTTAAAGTTCAAATAGAACAATCATGCAGCCATTGAATCTCAAATACTGAATACAGTTGTCAAACCACAAACTCATGGCAACTTAATAAAGCAAATCAAAAATGAAATTAGTTAAGACTTCAAGAAAGAGTGTATGGTACCCTAGGGGTTGAGATTCTTGGCTTGAGACTTAAAGGTTTATTTCTTGTGTTTAATTCTCCTGGTCAACAACTCTTAAGGTCACCTCACACCACACATAAGCGTGTAAAACGAGTATGAGAGGAGCTGTAAAGATTTGTCCGAGGTGCGCGCAAACTAACCCGATATTCGTCCGAGATGGGCGTAAGTGTTCGAGGGAGGTTTTTGACAACAATGAATCGAGAGATAGCAGAATTTTTTTTTTAAGACGGTGCCCAGAATTTTGAAACCCAAAGCGAATTAACAAGTCCGCAGCTTTAAAAAAGAGAACGAAAGAAAGAAAGAAAGAGTGTATGATGCAGAACAGACCTTGGCGTCCTTTGCGGAGCTTAAAAATCCCGTGGAAGGATGACAAGAAATCTTGAAATACGGAGTACCTCCCAGAGAAGGTGTATCAATAACTACTACGTATATATCTATATATAGATGGAGGGAGTAAATTTTATTCGCCATAGGTGGAAATCCATGGTTTCCACCGTTGCGTGTGGGTCTTACAAAACTTTTTTTTTGTTAAAATCAGAATCGCTCATCTTGTAAAACACATAGAATGGTATGCTCATGAAAAAAATCAACTTGATTGGATATCGATAAATATATTAAAATTTGAATTTCCGTTTGCAGAACAGAGGATCATACATTTTGAAACTAAATTGTTTATGACTATCCATTTCCTAAACCGACATTCAAATTTTAATATATCTATGAATGTCCGATCAAGTTTATTTTTTGCATGCACATATTATTTTACACGCTCTACGAGAGGCTCTATAAGGTGAACTGTTCATATTATAAAAAAAAAAATACTTGATGGGACCCATAACGGATTGTGTTGGAAACCCAGCTGGAAAGTAACTCATAGAGGGAAAGAACGAATAAGTTTCGAGGTGATACAAGAACAAAAACTGTTGCGATTACTAGTATAAGAAGAGAGAGAATTAGGGAGGAGAGCAGGGACAAAAACTAGATACTACTGTAGTAAATTTGTACCGCTCCAGATTAGTTTGCTCTTTTCCTAGACGTTGGGCTGCTGAGAAGTCCGAAGTCCCACGTCTGCTTAGGGGAAAAATGGCATGCGGGGTTTTGTGGCTGCGTCACATCATCAGAGTGCTGTCCACGTACGTCTTTCATGTATGGAGTGATTATACGGTGCTTTTGGAGCACGCACCACCACGTAAGGCTTCAGATGCAGAAAGTCTACTGGTACAAATTTTCTATACAGATTTGTTGTGGAGTCCACTACAGGTCCCACACAAATGATTTGAACCGTTCATTAAATGTAAAACAGTTTTTCAAGGGTCTTCGCAAAAAATCAGGTCAATCCGATAGTTATAGATACTCGATCCAATCATCTAATTTTGATTTAGATTCCCGGATAATAAAACATTATATGATTGGATCAAACATCTATAAGTATAGGATATATTGAATTGATTTTTCCCGAGGGCCTTTGAAAAACTGTTTTACATTTAATGAACGACTCGGATTATTTGTGTGGGACCCGTAGTGGGCCGTACAGATTTTATGTACCAATAGACTGGTTCCTTCAGATGTCTTTTATCACAATACATTCACCTGAGATCTGTACCTAGAGTCGGATTCTGTGAATTTGTAGTAGTAGAAGCTCGTAGTCTTAGAGCATCACATGATGGTTCTACGAGAGCAAGTAATAACTTCCCGTGCGAGAAGGGAAGAGAGTAGCAGTTGGAAATTTGGAAAGAGGACCCAGCATGATTTACAAGATTGTATAATCTCTCGATAATTTCAACATAATCTACTGACTTTTCCTATTTTAATAATGTCAATTATTATTTCACCACAAGAACTTACACATACTTTACACGCGCATTCATATTTTTTGGTAGGATCCACACACACTGAAAGTGTAGTATGTGTGGTCTACAATATGAATATGAGTGAATTTGTATAAATTATTTTCTAAGTGTTTGTAATTATATATAGAATGATTGTTAATGACGTAGCCCGTCATATGTCCAATAATTGTACTTGCATGACAATTTTTGTAGGCTCCGTTCCACAACTCAAAATAAGTACTTATTTTTTAATAAGGCAATAATTTTTTAATAAGTCAATTTCAAACTCAAAAATCATGTGCTTACGCAAATAATTTTCCTATCACTTTGAATCTTGTTTGATAGATCTCGTTGAGATCTTTAATACAGTGCAAAAAAATTAAAAATTATTTTTTATTTACATTATTTTTGAGTTTGAAAATGTGAAATAAACTGCTTATTTTTTAAGAAGGTTTTTGGAACGGGGTCATACACTCCCACTTTGTTCATTTTTCAGTTTTTAAAAAAATTACTCTCTACACGATTCTCAATAAATTTCCCGATATCTTTGGAACACCACATGATGGTGCCCCAAACTCCTATTTACTGCACATTTATGTAGGTTTCACACATTTTGTAATGGTGACATTTGACAACACAAATGTGTGGTAGAGAAAGAGTTTGGGACACCAGATGGCAGTGCCCCAAACTCTCTTTTACCACACATTTATGTGAGCTCAAAATACTTTGGAGGGGATACACAAATGTGTAGTGTAGAGGTTTGTGGCGCTACGTGGCGATGCTCCACGGGCATTGAATAATTTTTGCTTTAGATCCGAATATGTCAAATTTTTGTAACGACTTTATGTGGCAAATTTTGATAGCACGTTAGAATTTGACATCTTTTACAACATCCACTCCAACAAATGTGCCTAATTCGATACTAAAATAAATTTGATATCACATGTCAAAATTTGATATGAGAGATAAGCTGTCAAATAATACCTAAGTATTTGACAATTTGGTTGGAGTTACTTTATATGCCAATTTTTTCACTTGGCATGTCCGGGCAAATTTGACATCATTAGTTAGAGATGCTCTGAAGATTATTATATTTTTTAGAATCAGTGCGAAAGAACTACGTATTAATTAATCAAAAACTTTCATTTCTTTTGTTCCCGACCACATGTTTTTCTTTATTATTTCGTACTTCAATTTGTTTGCCTTTTCCTGTAAGAAAAATAAACACCCAAAACTCCCAATTTAAAATGGGTGTCAGGACTCAGGATAGTGCAATACTTTAAACATAATATAGCAAAATATTTGATTTCTGAAAATTTGGAAATATGCTGAAAAAGTTAATAGGAGCTACCTTGGATTGTTGCGATCAGGCATATATAGCACGGGTTTTGCATGTCGAAACACTTCCTTGCATCTAGGGGCACATTATATGATTAATATCCAAACAACACATTAATTAGGTGGAATTTTTATTTTTATTTTAAAATAAGATAGAATAATGTTAATATTGAATATATGACATGCATGTTAACTAATCCCTATGCTTAAAGTGCTTACCATGCGTTGCCATATCACTGGAGTAGGCCTGTCAACGGGTCGGATCGGGTCCGGATTCGATTCGGATCCGATCCGAATCCGATAAGACTCAAATTCGATAGTGGAGATCCGGATCCGATTCGAAAAATTTGGATCCGATCCAAAAACTTTTTTACTTCAAAAATTTTAGCAAAAAAAATATATTTAAAAAAAATACAATTTTTTTTCAAAAAAAAATATTTTCCAAAAAAAAATAAACGAAAAAATTGAAAATAAAAATACAACTTCTTAAACATTTTTTTTTCAAAATAAAAAATTTGCTGTATTTTTAAAAAAAAATTCAAAAATTTACAAAAAGTTAAAAAAAATTAAATTTCGGATTCGAATTGATAACGGATTTATTCCGATCCGATCCGGATCCGATAACGTTACCGGATTCGGATTATCGGATCGACGTTATCGGATTCGGATCGAATTTTTCGAATCGGATCCGGATTAGATCTGGTCCATTGACAGGCCTACACTGGAGTCCATCCTTAACCTTAAAAGCACTTTAGAGGTACTAGTTGAATTTGTTCTCTTGTCAGAAGTACACATTTTCCTTTACATAAATACTAGTATGAAAAAAAAAATTTGACTATAATTATCATGAAATCACTCCAAAATATAATAGGAAATTAATCGGTACAATAATTTTTTTTTTTTTTAAATGAGTCGTAATGATTTTCGCATTTATTCCACGTGATACTTCCAAATATCACAAGAATGCAGGAATGAAGATAGAATGAAAACCCTAAAGTCTTTTTACACAGACTTTTTCTACACAGATCACACACAGATCAATGTGTGGGGTCTACTTTGTGTCCCACACAAATAATCTGATCCGTTCATTTAATGCAAAACATTTTTTCAAAGGCTCTCTCAAAAAATCAGCTCAATCCAACACATATAGTTGCTTGATCTAAGAGCATCCGCAATGGGAATAATCAAAATCAATAATCAAAATGTGTCACGTCAGCATTTGATTATCCATTTAGTTTATAATCAAACTTAACAACCCTTCTCTCCACATTGGTTATTTTTGCATTTCTAACAAAAAAAAACCTCCACAATAAACAATGCACTTATGTCCAATAGCAAACGAGTATAAATCACGCACCCGACCACACCAAATTATTCGTCTCGATGAGACGATTCTAATGTGAGGTGTTTTTGAGTTATTGAGTTTGGTTATTGGATTTGGTTATTGAGTTTTGGTTATTGGTAAAAGTTGTTAACTTTGGTTATAGAATGAGTGGAATTTGATTATTTGCTAAAAAACTTGTAATTTTGCGTATTACAATGTGAGGTGTTTTTGGAGCATTGTTGTTAAGTTTGCTTATCCACACCCATTTGCTTATTACAATAACCTAAATTTCATTATCTTGAAATCTAAATGAAAAGTTAGATGATTAGATCGAGTATCTTTAGGTATCGGAGTGTGGTGATTTTTTCACGAGGGCTCTTGAAAAATTATTTTACATTTAATGAACAGATTGGATCGTTTTTGTGGGACCCGGAGTGGGCCCCACACAATGATATGTGCGCGATCTGTGTGAAAAAGTTTGTGTGGGTAGCAGTGTTGGAAAAAGTCTAACGAATTAAGGGCAATATTTGTTGTGCTGTGGGCAACCCAAAGAAATACGATCTCTCTGAGATTTTGTTACTCTTCTTTTTGTTAATACCACTCCTCTTTTTGTCTTAATTAGTAGATGATTTGTTTTGTGAGAGAAAGATGGTGTCATTAACAAAAAGGAGAATAATAAAATCAATTCCCTTAAAGAAAAATTAATTTTTCCCATAATTTCCGTGCAAATGAACTCGTAGTGTTGAGGACTCTCCTCACGAAAAATGACTTTGCATTAATCTATAGTATATTACAGACATAGATTATTCGTGATGAAACTAGACAAATTAATAGACAATTTCTCCTCTACAAATTAATTCTACTTCCTTTAGTTCCCTCTACAATTTCACTCTACAATGTACAACGAATATCCTGATATATTCAATCTTTACATGTCTCCCTCCTTATCTCTATCTATAACATTACTTTTTCTTAATCCTTTCAAATTAAATATTAATTAAAAGATCAAACGTACCTTAGTATACTAAGTACTATTGTTTAGTAATTAACCTAGCTAGTGTTTTGATGACAAATAATACTAGTAGTAAATAGAAGGAATGTCTTGCTTTGAGGATGACAACATACAGAGACGGTCAAAGTATTAGGTTTGGTGGTACTCCTTTATTATTAACTCCAAATTACAGTAATTTAATTGGCATCATCCCCTTATTATAATGAATAATGATAATGAGAGATAAATTTGCTACTGTACTATATTTTGTTCTATTTGCAAGGAACGCTGTCAAGCTATTATTTTCAAATACTATGATTCCACGGGCAAAAACAGGCCGAAAACAATGGGTTCGTACTCGTTTATTATTATTATTATTATTATTATTATTATTATTATAGATAGATAGATAGATAGATTGTTCGGTTCTTTGTACACAAGTGCAATTGTTTAGTTTCCACAAGTCTCAAATTCTAAAGTATGTTTCCACTGACACTGAGTGATTAAATTTTTTTTTTTGCTCGGCAAACGAAACATTTATATATAGCTCGAAAGGGTACATCAAAAAAAGAGCATCTAAGCATGGAGCTTGGATACTTTGGAAAAAAACAAAATCCAACAAAAAGTGATTAAAATTTTAAAAGAACCTGTTCCATCATTGCTAAAGTACGTTCAACTGATCAACTAGAAAGGCTTAAATATTACTAGTAGTGTATATGATTTTAAATTTAACAAAACCCATAATTTTCTTTTGCATTTTCAATGAGAGCATAATTTGTTTTCGGATCGCCCCTGATTCGATCCCCGCCCCGAACGGAGGGAAATTTTGGAGATCCATTCGGGGATTGGGTAAGGTATGGGGATTTTTTTTTTTTTAAATTCAGGGACGGGTTTAAGGCGGGGACAGACATATCCCCGCCCCGAACCCTACCCGTACCCATTCCCCGTTGTGTATCCTGCGTCGCCCCATCCCTGAATCCCCGTTGTGTACCTAACCCTACATGTATATCTAGTCTAGGGTTAACAAATAACATATTAGAAACAACATAGCCGTAGCCGCTTCTCCTGTTATCTCCTCTCAGCCACAGGCGCCTCAATGGATGTTGTTATTTGAAACATGGCAGAAGGAATTTCTTGGAATTTTATGTTGTTTGAAATCTTTGATTTTATTTTTTAAGTTAAATTTGGATCTCTGAATCCCTGTAGGGGTTCCCCGTTCCCCGTTTAGGGCGGGGATGAAGGGAAGAAACAAATCCCCTTTGGGGATCGGGTCGGGGATAGGGACGGGGAAGTGGTTTGGGGATCGGGGATGGAGATAGTACCCTCCGGGCCCGATCCCCCCCATTGCTATCCCTAAACCCAAGACCTTTTTTCCTTTTTGCCCCTTAGCAAGGTTGTTAGCCCTAACCTAAAAATTGTGAGATCATATAATAAATCTAGACTACTACCACTTTGCTTCAACGTATCAACAAGACAAACCAAAGGTTTAGCTAATGCTTCAAAAAAAAATGTATAGATTTTTGATCTATGAAGGGTAGAAATCGAGCAAGCATCTTGTCCCTTCAACTAAATTTCGTTAGAATAATGAAGAATTCCTCATAAATCAGGGCTATTTTGGGCCCGAAGAGAACTTGAAGGGTAGGGCCCCTGACGTATATATACTCTTGACCCCTTTATACCCGGTAGTTGGCTAATCGTTTTAACCAAAACAATAGACTGCATGTAAGAATATGTTGTACCTTCGGGTTTGGCGCAATGGTGGTGTAGTGCTCCTTTGGGGCGTGAAGTTTAAGATTCGACTCATGTGAACAGCAGGTAAAAATGTTGGGCAAAACCTCAATACCCTCTGTTACCTACTATTTATCTTGATTTAATTTAACAACCATATTTCTTAAACTGACTTTCCGCTAACAAGCCCCTTCATTTGATTTTACTCTTAACAAGCCCATTAATGAAGATATTTTTCCTCACGCGCATGCATGTTCACTGTTTAATAATCCGAAATTATCAACCTCCGGAGTAATAGAGGGAAGAATCCAATTTCCTGGCGGGCCATTTTTGGCTTTGATTTTCCAATTGAACCCCTCGGTGCGGGAGGCTGGAGTGTAATGGCCGGGGTATTACCGTCTTTTCGGGTGTTTTTGTGGTGGGGACACGGTACTATTTGGTTATTTACCAAATTACTAATATGGGTTTTCTGACTTTTGAACTATTCCGTTTCCCCATTTTTTGGGTTGATTTTGTCCTTTAGCGGCTGGTATTTGTAATTTTCAGCAGGGGTTTTTTCGTATTTTCGTCTCAAACCAGCAGGAGACAGCTGTGTACTTCCTCTCGCGTCACTTTCAGAGAGAGAGAGAGAGAGGAGGAGGAGGAGGATGTCGGCGATTGGGGGAGAACTCATAGGAAATGAGAGAGAGAGGGAACAGCCGGTGGTGGAGAACAAAGCGACAGCAAATTCTCCATCCGAAACAGCCTGATCTCCACCGTCTTCCTCATCACAAAAGCTTCACCACGCCATGGCTGCCCACCCTTCTCGATCGGTTCTCAGAGAATGGAACACGCTTCTTCTGCTCCTTCACGTCTCTCTCTCCATCACACACACGATGCTCAGGCATCACCTCTGTGTGTGTGTGTGTGTGTGTGTGTGTGTGCAGAACCTCTTCCTCTCCTCTCCTCTCCTCTCCTCTACTCTACTCTACTCACACACAGAGTCCTCTTTTTCCTCAGTTGAAGAACCAGAGCCCCTTCTGTTGTGGTGCGGGATCAGAGCGATTAGCTGGTGCGATATTCAATTGTGGACCGATTTCGGCTTTGCGCGATTTAAGGTACGATTTACACCTGATTTGCAATTTCTAGGGTTTGTATGATTTGTGCAATTTTTCTAGGGTTTGGGTGCTGTGCGAATTTCTGTATGTTTTGTGCGATTTCTAGGGCTTATGTTTTGTTGGTTATCCAATTCCTGTAAATCTGCTGGGTGGTTTTATTGCTTTGAATGTTCTCTATTTCATCTCTGATTTTACTTTCCAATCAATTGGTAAAGCTTTGTTTACTGGAAGAGTACACTACATGGGGGCATTTATTTCTCTAGAAGTGGATTTCCTACGATCGCATTATCTTTTGTTATTTAGATAAGTGACATACAGTTTCTTTTGGCCATGGTTTGGATATTCAACCAAGGTCAAACGTCCATGAAATTACGGTTGGGGATACATGTATAAAAGGAAGCAACTTTAAATCATGAGTATGAGGACATAAGAGACATCTTTTCCAAGATACGAAGAAGGAAATTTCCACAACGAACTTCCTCTTAGGGAGGTAAAAATATAATACGCTAACCCTATCTTGTTTGGAACAAAAATCGTTCAGGTAGGAGGAACGAGAATAGAAACGATCTTTGTCAGCTAGCATGACCAAGCTTTTTGTAATTTACTGTTACGTATCTATATAGAGAAAATTACCTCTAAGTATAGAAAAGTGACACTTAATTCCCATTAAGGAGAGATGAAATACTTAATTACCACTAAGTCCACTTTTACAAAAATACATTTACCATTAATAGAAATGTCACCCTAGTGTTTTAGGGTATGCTAGGGTTTTATGGTACCCTAATGGGTACCCTAGTACCCTTGGGTACCCTAAAATCTTAGGGTACCCTAGGATTTTAGGATTTTAGGGTACCCTAGAGTTTTAGGGTACCTTAAGATTTTAGATTTTAGGATACACTCGGGTTTAAGGTACCCTAGAGTTTAGGTTTAGGTGATTTCATAGAGCCATAGGGTTTAGGTTTAGGCACTTTCATAGGAGTTTTAGGGTGCACTTTCCTATTATAGAGTTTTAGCGATTTAGGCACTTTTATTGGGTACCCTAGAGTTTTAGGCACTTTTATAGGGTACCCTGAGGTTTAGGCACTTTCATAGGGTGCCCTAAGAGTTAAGCACTTTCAGTATTGGGGGTTTTAGGCACTTTCATAGGGTTTTAGTGTTTCGTTAATTAGAGGAAACTTGGTGGGAATTACTTTCTATTTTCTGGATCTAGAGGTAAATTGCCCATCTATATATACTCTAGACTTGGATAGGAAAAAGTTTGTGATTACTTTGGATGGCTAGATTTACTTTTTTGGTACATATTCACACCACATTGGAACTTGCTTTCAGTAAGACGTAATTGTTTCATAACCAACTTTGATCCTTGGGTTATTGAAGATAGAATGTTAACAAAATTTGATCTTGTTCGTTAGATGCTCATAGAAATTTTCAGTGGAACTATTGAGTGCAAGTCCAGGTTAACTGGTGCTTGTGGCTGCCTCCTCCATAAGTACGGCCAACGTACCCTAAATTTCTACAATCTCCATCTTTCTAGCCTAACCCTAGCGCTCGACAAAGATGATAGCATCTGTCGTAGACTCGTAAATAAGGCTAAGTCTTTATAGTTTCCCTCCTATGTTGGGCTAAGAAGCACGGATACGGGATACGGATACTATACAGATATGTGGTTTTTTCAAAAAGTAGGATACGATACGTTGAATATAAAATTAAATAAAAATTTTTATTATATATATACACATACAAATTTTCATTCCTAAAATTTCATTAATGAATAAAGTATTCCATTCCTAAAAAAAACAGACATAATAAGGGTTACAGTTTATTGTTTAAAAAAAAATGTGAGAGAGTGAGATGACTGACGAATATATATATATATATATATGGGGGCGGTTCCGGAGACACCCAACGGGGACACCTAAAAAAACACCCCATGGTTCCCGATCAAATTTTGATGATCCGAGCCGCTCAATGTGATCAGAATGTGATTTTAAGGGTACACGCTAAAAATCAGCAAAAAAAAATGACCGGGAAGGGCTTGATCCGAACAGTTTTGAACAATTATTTATTGAACGGTTCAAATAAAAACTGCTCAAATCAAGCCTTTTCCGGTCATTTTTTTTGCTAATTTCTCGCGGACACCCTTAAAATCACATTCTGCACACATTGAGCGGTTCGGATCATAAAAATTCAATCGGGAACTATCAGATTGAGATTTTGGGTGTCCCCGTTGGGTGTTTTATTAAGGTGTTCATTGAACCATTCCCTATATATATATATATATATATATATATATACTGTATATACACAATAAACAGCCAGAGAGATGAGAGAGAGAGAGAGAGAGAGAGAGAGAGAGAGAGAGAGAGGTCAGAGAGAGATGAGAGACGATCATATTCTTTCTTTCTTCCCAACTGTTGTTTAAAATTGTTCCACCGCGTAGATAACAACACTCAGTAGTGTTGGGAACTGCTTGCCTGAAACATCTCTGCTTCTCCTTTGCCAATCCCAGTTACGTACTAAATACAGAACACCATTGTCTAGGAAGAATAGCTCTTGACTTACTTAAGTTTGATTTCTTTTCATTGATATCAGAGCTCAAGTCTTATTTGTGGTATTTCTCTTATAGTTATTCTCTCCAATTTGGAATCAATATTGCTATTGTGTACCAAGGAAAATAATATTCACTTGTTTAAGCATCAGGGCTAATTTATGACTAAATATTATAGGACCATCCGACCATGCATCACAAAGATAAAAGAATGAATCTTAGGCTCTGACGCTGAAGTTGAGTATAACTACAGACGACCTGGCCTAACAAAGAAGGCTACTTATTCCACCATCTTATTAATCAACACCAAGTTAGCTAATTACTTGGAACATCAGTTTTTGGTATAGCTATCCCTGTGATATGCTAACCCAATACATGGCCTATGTAATAGTAAATATTTGTTTTTGAACAGAAAAAAAATATTCTACTAATCTTTGAATGTGAAATACAAAGACCAAAAGGACCAACGAGAAGGGCAACGAGTGCCCATCCGAGACCCAAGCCCTTGATTGGCAAGATGCCAACCAAAGAAAACCCCAAGGGACAAAGCCCATCACCTAAAACACCTTAATGCCCAGATGAAACAGTAGTAAATATTAGTTGGACTATGGATGCCTGAACCGTGGAGATTCCAATTAAGGATCTTTCTTTTGAAAATTTGTTGTCGCGCCGTTCCGTATCTCTTTACTTAGCCAAGATCACATTTTCATATCGAAAGTGGTTCATTCTCGTACTTCGTCTTTTTCTTGTTTTCTTGAATTTGATCATTCCAATTTGCAGTTCTAATTTGGAACTACCAATTGCTATTCAGATTATTGTCCTGGGTGCTGGCATATTGACCATTGTGCTATTGCTACCTATTTATGTTTTCATGTGTGGAATACTGTTTTTTGAATTATTGTATTAGTGATTGAATACCTTCTCCACCACTCACTCTTGAACATGTTCTGAAATCATGATTCTTTTGTTTTCACAGCTTCCCAAAAACATTTGGTAAGTCATTTCCATTATTTGCACTCTGAAAGAAGGTTGTTCTTGAAGAAGATGCATTGGTGGAGCTAAATTCTTGAGCAGTTATACCTTCATCCTAGACCCATGTCACCAGTCTCCTTAACATTTGGAGTATGATACATCATATAATTATTTCAGGAAGCAAGTGCAGCATTGCATAAAAAGAAAGGTCAGTATGAGGCTATGAGCTATATAATATCAACATCAGCAATGGTTGTGCAGTTTCTTATTTGCCTTCTTCATGTTGGTGCTGCGGACGCGATTGCTTTGACCCTACATAATGGTCACACAATTCAAGCATTTACAGTCATTTGGTTTGATTGTAGATAGAGTGCTTATGTTTTGAGCCAAAAGTTAATTTCTGGTCGCCGGTTTCACTTGTACTCTGGAGGCCCTATGTGAAATCAAATTTGGTTCTTTATTTAAGTAAGGTCGTGCTTTCTTCATTCAAGAAGGAAAACCTGATATTGTATGGTTGTACCTTCACTGGAGCCCATAAAGTCTACTCCCAGCTTCCATTTCATTTTTTACTTCATTTGCAGTCTGCTTGTTTGCTCAAGATTTCCATTGGACATGCTGTAATTGCACTGTTTGATATATGGGTTAACTGCAGGATTATAATCACCACTTGATATTGTCATTCATTGGCATATATCGGTAGCTTGCTTACCGAAGCAATAAGCCTTTAATCACACTATACGTCAAGCATTGATTATGAGCTTCAATGTAATGATCTATGTATTGCTTTCTAGCTTTAATCATATCCATGTATATATGTGTTTGTTTTTATAACAATCTTCAAAACAACAAAAAATACCCAACAATTCAACAAAGATCCCTAAGCACCTTTGATTAT
The DNA here is from genome assembly GCA_025413875.1 of Rhododendron molle. Classification (NCBI taxonomy): domain Eukaryota; kingdom Viridiplantae; phylum Streptophyta; class Magnoliopsida; order Ericales; family Ericaceae; genus Rhododendron; species Rhododendron molle. Next base: position 16,700,209 of record CM046400.1, read on the forward strand.
TGGACCAACGAGCATGACCACACGTGCATAGCACGTAGCTATACCTCTAGTCTTGATAATGAATGAAGATCCTCTTCATGTGGTAATCACGTGATTCTATTTATTGGTAAAATCGATTTGTAAATCATTAATGTTAAAATTAGTTCGATTGAACAACCGTATCTATCTATTTAAAGAGAACAATTTTTTGTCTTAAAAGCAATGCATGTTTGGAATCTGACCATCGATTGTTCAAAATTAAATATAATTTGACCGCATGATAAGAATGGAGGATCTGTTTCTCCTCCACTGTTTTATTGGACCTCCAATCTTTTTCTCTTCTCAGTGACAAAAAGCACTCGTACTATATTCCACCCAAGTAAAACCTAGTTTTACCCTCCCCTAGCTCCCCCTGCCCAAACCCATCTGATCTCTCTCTCGCTCTCGCTCTCTCTCTCTCTCTCTCTTACGGAGTTCGAATCTTCTCTCTTTGTCAAAGATCAAAGATGAAACACTCTCCTTTAACGTACTATGACTTCTGCTTTAGCATTCTGAAAAGACCTGAAAAAGACAAAAACACACACACTAGATGGGACAAAAGGTACAGCCTATTATTTTTTGTGTTGAAAAATGGGATGGAACACCGAATTAGCCGAAGGCAAAAAAATTTCCTCCTACTGTTTTCACTTCCCCTTCTGTTGTACTACCTAGTACAAAAACTTGCTAGTAGTATCAAAATCATCATCTTCATTGCATGTCCTGAACAAGAAATTGACCCCTGAATCCTTCCTCACTCTGGTAGATTGATTAGTGCATCTATTTCCAAGAAAGTTTCGCCATTTCCAAGACCAAAAGAAAGTGGAATTACGTCTCTAGCCCCTATAGTCCTAGTACCATTTCACTTTCATCTTTGTATTTCCCATTTTTATCAATTTGAAAGTTACAATTTCCCTTATTCTATTTGCAACCCATTTTTCGCTACATGTAGCCCACTAAAAATTTTCAAATTTTAAGACATTGATGCCCTCATATAACATGACCTTATTACACCGTGTAATTACTACAGACAACCCATAACCAATAACTTAATACTATTATTACTACTAAATATAGTCCACCACACCCCCATGCGACCCCTCTTCTTCTTCCTCCCTCTTCCTACATGCATCCCTCTTCTTCTTCTTTCTCCTAAAACCCTTTCTATGGAGTCACTTTGGTATATTTTTATTTTCAAATGAAACAAAGACATAAAACTAAAAGTATCCATTTGACTTCTACTTTTGTGTGTCTTTGTTCAATTTGAAAATAGAGACTTGGGGGACCATAGCCGAGCTACAGACTCTTCAACACCTTGGGGGCTCAAACAGGTTTAATATGTTGCTTGAAGCTAAGGCCCCACTCAAACCATTAATGGTCACGCAAGTCCAAGTGGGCTCTTGGTTGGCTGCCAAAGGGCTAACCCAGTTGGCTGGTGAGTTTGCTCCTTACACGATTAATCATTGGTTCAATTTTTGGAATTAGGCCACAAGAATGTTATTTTTTTCTAGTTTTCCTCGTTCCGGGGTGGATCACTTTAAGCGACTTGAGATATGCATAAATTGGTCCAGATCATCAAACCAAAAAAAGAAAAGTATCAAATGGATCACTAAGAAAATGAAACAGTTTTTTCTTTCCAAGGTTTATTCGTGAGAAGATCAATTCACCAAATTGATCATGTTTTATCACTTGAAATACCAAGAAAAAGGTGACAATATTGAAATAGACACTTAAAGAGTATACATACCATATTTTTACTGGTAAAAAAAACTCTTCAACTTCAAAGTAAAATCTCGCTTAAACTACCTGAATCGATCAATGGTGTAATTATCCCAGAAAAGAGTGTGGAACCTATCAAGAGACAATCACACAATGAACCAAACGACAAAACAAAGAAAACAAAGATTTTGATCAAGCTCAATTAGATGGCTTGAACTTCCCCTCCCGTCGTCCCAAAATGGCTTCAATGTGCTGCCATCGCCTGGATTATGATCTTCTGCCCAAGTCCTACTACTGTTGATATTTGCACTTGTGCCCAAACATGGTGGGGTTTCTAGATAGCTAGTAGATACATTTCTGATCTTGAAGAGCTCTTGATTCAAGCATAGCCTAGTATTGCCCCTAACGTCTAATCTCTTTCCAATCCTAATGATGAACTCTTGTGGGAAGATTAGCTCCCCACTGAACTGATTGTGGCTCAAATTTAGGTGATCCAAATTTGGAAGTGCCCCTAAGTTTGGCGGGACTGTCCCATTGAGGTTGTTGTTGTCTAGAGATAAGGCAGACAGATTTTGCAACGAAGATAAGGTGTTTGCCAAAATGCCTCTTAGACCACAACCTGAAAAACTCAGCACTATGATCTTCCTTAAGCTCCCCAAAAACAAGGGTATCTCTGAATTCAAAGGGTTGTCTTCAATCATTAAGTACTCTAATTGCTGCATACCTGATAGGGTTTCTGGGATGGGCCCAATAAGTAAGTTATGACTCAAGTCTAATAAGACCAACCTGTTTAACTGCCCCAAACTCTGAGGCACCTTCCCTTGAAGCTTGTTTGAGCGGAAATCCATCTTTTGAAGAAATTGAAGCTGACCCAATGAAGAAGGAACCTCATTTTCCAGCCCATTCCAACTGAGGTCCAAAATGGTTAAGCTCTTTAAATCTCCAATTTCTTCAGGGATTGAACCACTTAGGTTATTGGAACTGAGGTCAAGTTGCTCCAAACTCACTAACCCACCAAATATGTTTGGAATTTCTCCTTGTAGATTGTTTTGTGCAAGGCGTAAGACCCTTAAGGTACCAACCACAGCCAAACTTGGAGGCATTTCCCCTGTTAGGCTTGGGTTGGACTCAATGGCTAGATGCTCCAAGGAAGACAGTGTCGTGCCAAAGAGAGACGGAGAGAGAGAGACTGGTGATGAAGTGAAACAGTTGAAGAGAGAGAGGGCCTTGAGGTAAGGGAGTTTGAGTAGGGAATGCGAGAGTTTGGCTGTGGTTTTACAAGGTGGATTGAGAATATCAGGGCCAATGTGGATCCTTGTGACATGAAAGCGTGGAGGGTTTTCTTGTCCGGTGCTCTCACATTCAACACCAGGCCATGGAGTGTCACTGCATGGTTGTGGGTAGGTTTGGTCCCAAGTGGGGTCCTCAAGAAGTGAACCCATGAACTCAAAGAGACCAGAGAGCTCCTCTTGGTCCATCTCTGTTTCTTGTTGGCAAATCACCTCATGAGCCAACAAGACAAGGAGAAGTACAGAGAGAGGAGAGAGAGAAGCCATGAAAGGGGTGGAAAAAGAGACGCTGGTCCACACAAGAATCCTCTTGGTGAAAGTGTGGACTTGTGACAGAAACCAAGACGGATGTTTTTATATGTATAAATGCTTAATGTTTGGATGAAAGTAGACTATGGAGTATCAAAACTCACGGTCGAAGGGGGTGTGAAGAAGCTTATCTCTCTATTCCGTTTGACAAAAAAGAAAAGAAGAAAAAGAAGCTTATCTGTAATAGAAGAAAAATATTTGCATGCCATTGGCACCACTACGTGATACTTGAATTTCCTCTAAAATGATACGTTTACACATTGTCAAATTCTAAATATATAAATCTCACATGAATGTACTGTAGTGGAGGGTGCAATATGACGATGTGAATGTGCACAAAAACCATTGAACAATTACTCTGAGCGGATGGAGCAATTCTTGTTTGGGGCCTCCATAGTAAGTCTTGAGTTCATTTGTCCATGTTTTAGATCTTTTTTAGTAGTAATATATATTGCGAAAAAAATCTAAATTATTCCAGGATCATCTCAACAGAAGTTCATCTATAAGGTTTTGAAGAGCCATCCATGCTTTTGAAACAATTATGTCGAATTATACGGTTCAATTTTTTTTCCGAACATTATCAATGAGTCATGTTTTCACAGTTCAATTATTAAATCAACTTGATTGTTCTAGGGTATTATTTTCGGATAAGATTATCATAGCAACTTGATTGTTCTAATTATTTTCACATGAATTTTATAGGATGAACGATTGGGGTAATCTTCTTGACAACACTCTCCCGTGCAAGGAAACGAGTCCTGACTAATGTGTACACCATGTGTGGGACTCAGGTATTCGTGTATAAAATTAGCTCAGTCGGATATCCGTAAGGTTCTTCGCTCAATTTCTTGTCACAAATTGATCAAAAACTGATTAAACTTCTACCAGTATCTGAGTTAGCTTGCCGATCAAAAAACTTCTACCAATATCCGAGTTAGCTTATTTTTTTACAAGGATCATTAAAAAAATTTTTTTAAACAAATTGAACGGCTCTCTCTCTTCTTTTTTCTTCTCTCCTTTCCTTGCCGACACTCCTCTCCTTTGTGGACTGTCGCTCCCCCCCCCCCCCTCTCCCTCTTCCTCTTCCCTCCTCGTTTCCCCCCGCCCCCCTCTTCGTTGGGTTGTTGGTGGGTGGTGGCGATGCTGGAGAGGATATGGAGTGATAAGACTGGGCGTGGCGGCAGTAGAGGTTGTCACTATTGTCTATGGCTGTTGGGGTGTTGTGACGGCAGTGTTTCGATTGCTGTTTGAGTGTTTCGGCAGATTAGGGTTTTGGTTTTGGTTTTGGTTTTGTTTTCGTTTCTATTATGTTCGGACTCTTGTTCGGTTTATGTCCTGATGTTTACCCTAATTTATGTCCAGATGTTGTTTCGGTTCTCGTCCCGATGGATCTTCCCACGGGCTTTTGTTTCGGTCTGGTTTTCCAAGATCGGGTGACTGATTTCCACAAGTTTACTGTTATCTTTGATATGGAGTTCTGCCATCCCGAGACATTGGTGTCTGGGTACTGTAGACACCCTATTTTGGACTTTCCAAATTAGTTTACTTAAGATATTTTGATTCCCGATGATGAAACGGATCAAGGACACCCCGAAAATGTTAGTATGTTTGAGCTTTGAGCATTCCAAAACCCTTCCAGATCCCTCCCAAACCCTCTAAACCTAGAACCAAATGGTCTCAACAAAACCCTACTTTCATACCCTGGTCCTGAATGGGCGTACGCCAGTGATCTGCCACGTGTCAGTCATCGATCAACTTTGACCTTTGACCAGACTTCGACTGGCGTGCGCCAGTCATCCAGTGGCGTGCGCCAGTCAAACCTCTGGCCAAACTTGTGTTTTTCAGCTTGCAGAAGCCATGGTTAGGAGTCTACAGCACATGGGAACCTTTTAATCAGACGAAAAAGCAATTTTCGCCGAGGAACATCTCTTACACACCCATCCCATCACCTTTTCCTCTCATCCAATGAGAGTGAAGCCTTAGGGGGCTAAGCTACCAACCTTGTTGACTGGTTACAACCCGTCTCTCTCCTTCTCCTCCTATATATACCTCCTTCCATTGCTCTTTCAAGGGGTTACAAGGTTACAAAAGAAAAAGGTTCCTAAGTCTCTTTCTCTATCTCTCTCCTTTGGTTGCTTGCTTTCTCTTCTCCCACCACTTGAAAGAGTAAGCAAGAAACCCCTTTTATACATCATCTACACCCAAACTCTCATCATCCATCCCTCAAACCTCAAGTTCAAGCTCAAAACACACCATCAAACTCAAGAATCAAAGGTATACACCTTTGTACTGTTTTTCTGTTCTGATCTCTGAAGGGGGGCTGACAGGGTCAAGGCTGGTAATCAATACTAGTCCTGGCCCTAAAGCTAGCAGGTCACAAAAATCGTGTGAGCAAGGGACCAGCGTGCGCCGGTTGTTAATACGCGTGCGCCACTCCGTGGTTGCACCCGCAGATCTGGCGTGGGGACCGGGACCTTTCTGGGATCTGTCTGAGGCACAACCGGCGTGCGCCAGTTGTTGAGTGGCGTGCACCAGTCGTGAGCCCTTCACAACTGGCGTACTCCAGTTGTGAATTAGGGTCAGATCTTTATTTTTTGCATTATATCTTGTCTATTCATCACTGTGAGCATATCTAATAACCAGTCTACTGTTTTCTGTATTTTAGAACTGTGTAGCTTTACTTAGTTTTTCCTGCTTTAGAAGGCCATTGGGATCTTTCTGGTCGTGTTCCAGAACCCAGATGATACAAAGCTAAGCACGGGATAAATGAATCAACTGGCGCACGATCATTAATGACTAGCGTACGACAGTTGGGTTTGATCCAGTGGCTGGCCCTTGCATCCTAGCTTAGCTCTAGCCCATATTTGCTTTCCCCACACTATTTATGGGGTTTTCAATCCATTTCATCTTCTTAAGTTCATATCTGCTATCTGTAACTGTTAAATATATGCTTATTGACTGCGTGGTTTGTCCTGGGTGTGCACTGGTCCATTCCAGAACCCAGAGGGTTGAGAACAGAAGCTGTGGGTTTGATCTCACTGAAGTGCGCCAGTCAAGGTGTGGCGTGCACCAGTGGTGTTAGCATGTACTGGTCTGGCCAGTGCCTGCTGATGCATTGCTTACGCATGTCACTCTCGGGCAGCGCACTCTAGTTTGTTCAAAGCACTCACAGGAGCGCTTGTTCTCAATCTATTATAACTGTTCATATCTCATTCACATCATTTTGTCATTTAAATGCAACTTCCCATCATGATAATCCCCATTAACTGTTCCCCCGCCTTAATTGGCTAAAAAAATGATCAAAGAGAGAAAAATGCAAACATTTTTACAAAAATGCCTAAGTAAAGACCGGTCTTCGGATTGGGCGAGAGGGGTGCCATAAAACTCTTCCCCTCTCGTAACCTGGCTCCCAAACCTCAGATATCGAAGGTGACGACGGTCCAGTCTACATGCCTTCTTCCAAATCAAACAAACGTGGCAAAACGTTTTCAAAACCGATTCCTTGGGTGTTTTTCGCAAAACCCGAGTGGCGACTCTCACAATTCAGCATTTCGTCATACTTTTCAAAACAAAAAGGGCGCACCCGATTTCATGAATTAAAAATGGGATTTTTAGGTGCGTGTGCCCACAGGTACTCGCTTCGCGTTAGCTGTTCCATGTTGACGGTGTGAAGAAGTGAGCGATGGCTCAGGCATAGGCGCTAGACACTTATTTTGTCTCTTAGTCTTTTCATGTATTGTGTCTCTATATCTCTGTTTTTTGGTGAAAATCTGTATTTGGGATTATTCTGTAGATGCCGTATGACTTGATTAATGAATATGATTTTTTCGTTCACAATATATATATATATATATATATATATATATATATATATATATATATATTCATTTGTGTAGAACCGTTCTCAGAATCTCACAAAACGGTGTATGCATTTGGTGTACAAATGGTGTATTCATTATTAAAATTGGCAAGGAAACTTATGTATTCTCAAGGGGCATACACGTGTATGATCTCAATTGGATGCCTGTACATGGCTTCACAGGAACCTGCCTCGGCCATGTTCCGTTTTTTTGTTTCTAGACCCAATATTTTCTATCTGCGAATAGTTCTTAATAAATTTTATTTTGAGATTTTGATTTTGGGACTCCACTTGTTAGAGTAACGGCATTAATTTTGGAGCGTCAAAATTAATATTCTTTCAATTATTACTCTTATTTCTCTATTTAACTTTCTCCACTCATTATTTCAAAAAACTTCCTCAAGTCTCAAACCAAACCAGGTGACTCGAGTGAGTAGAAAAATTATTCAATACCTAGAGATATCCAAACTCTTTTTTTATTACATTGTGGTTACGATTGTGACCACTCAAAGCAAAGTGTATAAATCCCACCTCAAAGGGTGATTGGAGATAAGGATGACAAAGGGGCGGATCCGAATCCGAACCTTCCACCCAATTTCCGAATCCGCCCCGATCTCTGATCGGAAATATTTTCGTTCTTTCGAATTCGCCCCGAATGGAGAACGGAGATCTGATCGAAGATTCGGATATCCGAATTTGAAAAAAAAAAAAAACCAAATTTTTGATCAAAAAAAAGTATTCGGGGACAAATCGGAGGTGAATATTTTATCAAAAAAAATAGATTTTCATATATTCAGGGACAGATCGGGGCGGATCGAGAATGAAGATTGGATTTGAGGTAGACTTATTTCCGAATCCGATCCAATCTCCAATTTTTAAAAATAAAAATAAATCCGAATCCACCCTAATATTTAAAAATTCTGCGAAAAATCTGATATATTCAAAACAGATAACGGGTTGGATAGGGAGGAATCGGCCGAAATCCCTATAGAAGAGGCAAGCTGGCATCCAAAGGGAGGGAGAGGTGAGGGAAAGGAAAACAATTGCATTAAAACGGAAACATTTGGCAGACGAGTCAAAATGGGCTTTCAAACAAGGATAAAGCAGCTACTCTACACTGCTACAGTGTGACAGGACGTAACTCTAACCTCGGTAGGCAGACTCTCCGGAACACTGATGCCGACATTACCAAAGGATTTCAGATGTGATCATCATCGGTTCCAAGAGACTCACTGCCACATCCATGATTCTATCTCTTCCCCCTCTAGGAGATTCGCCCCCATCACATAGCATGAAGGGAGCCAGAATTTTTCAGGATTTTCTATACTATGGAGTCGGACACAACATGAACAATAAAATTTTAAAATTCTAATGTTCAAGAATATAAAGCATCTAAATGACAAAATAATGCCTATTACAAAACACAATATCTAAGTTGTTACGATCGTCACACACACGCACACGATTTACGAGTATAAGAACAGTAGAGAAATCGACACAGCAATATACGTGGTTCCCTAAAATCGGGTACGTCCACGGGAGCGAGAGCGGTTGTTCTTTATTATCACAGTTATCAACTAAGGTTTACAACATAGAGTATTTTTAACGACTCTCTTCTAACCTTAACTTGGTATTTGGTCCGAATCCCAAAAATACCCTTGTACGATACTGTACCCCCCCCCCCCCCCCCCCAATTTACGGAACGCCTGGGGCCGAAGGCCCAATCTATTTTTACTGGATTATTGGTGATGGGCCGGATGCCGTCGCTCCGCTCCACTCTGGCATCTGGCCTCCTTTCTAGAACTTCTTATGCTAGTATTTCTTCATATTAAACATATGAGCCACAATTCTAACACAAGTGATCTTTTTAAACCAAAAACAACTAAATTAAAGGTGAAAAAAATTAAAGCTTTCCACTATGTTATACACCAAGCATGTATCAAAATGGAATTTAACGATACCTTAGATCCGAAAATCCTCTATGATTGAGTTGGAATTAATTGTTGCAGTAATTTCCTTTTCATTAAATATAACCAAAGCATTTGTAAAAAACCCATCCTCCATTTGAAACATGCGTTCTAACAATATTTATAGTTGATCGAAAATGTTCTTTCTGTCCACTATTTTTATTTACTGGAAGCCACCATGTATAATTTTGATAGTCAAAAAAAAAAAAAAAATCATTAAAAAAAATTGAAACCACGCGGGGACCGTGGCCCCGTACACCATAGTGTGGATCTGTCTTTGCCACCAAGGTGCCCAAGCCTCTTTCTCACCATACTCGTTATAGGACTTGTATATTTAAGGCCTGTTTGGGAGCCAAATTGTGCATTTTTCTATTTTTTCCATTTGGGAGCCAAATTGTGAGAATTGATTCTCTCACAATGCATTATGAAAACTACATTTTATAGGCACAATTTGAGAATCGGTTTGGATGAGCTTTTATATTCTCATATTGGATTATCTTTCCAAATTCACAATCTATATTGAGCATATCCTCAAAATACTCATCCATATAATCTATTCTGAGCATTATCTCTCAAACACTACTCTGTAGAAAAATCTATTATGTCATACTATCTCGCAAACATTCTACCAGATTCATAATCTATTCCGGCCACAATCCGTGACCAATATTAACTCACAATCAATTGGGAGGTGATTTGTAAGAAGAAGGAGTTTGGTGGGTTAGGCGTGAAGAATTTGATGGTTCAAAATTTGGCCCTTTTGGCCAAGTGGTGGTGGCGATTCCATTCGGACGGTGATTCTCTTTGGGTGTGGGTCGTTAGAAGTAAATATAATTTGGAGCTTGGATGTTGGTTTCCTCGGATGTCGGTCTCTGGTAGGGCCTCAAGAATATGGAAGGATATTTGTGCAATTGGGGATGTATCCTCTTGTATCGGTAACATAATCCAAGAGGGTTTTAGGTTACAACTCCACTCGGGCTTGGAGATTTCTTTTTGGAATCATGTCTGGCTAGGGGATGCAACTCTTAGAGAGGAGTACCCTCGGTTGTACTTAATATCTACCCAAAAAGAAGCAATGGTCGATGCATTGAAGGGTGGGCTGGTGAGGAAAGGTGGAAGTTGGTTTTCAGCAGAGACCTTCGTGACTGGGAAATTCTTCAAGTGGTGGAATTAAAACAGAGATTGGACTTAATAACGCTGGATTCGACCAGGTGAGATGCAGTGAGTTGGAGCTGGTCCTCGGATAATCGGTTCTCGGTAAAATCTGTGTATGATCAGTGGGAAAGTGGGAATTTCTCAAGAAGCCCGGTGATGGAAGCTCTTTGGAAGAATCTTTGCCCCCCAAAGGTGGAAATTTTCGCTTGGATGGCTATTCAATCCAAGGTGGCTACTAGATCCGTGCTTCTGGGCAGAAATTTGTTTTTAGAGGGTCAATCAACACTATGCCCGCTCTGCTCGCTGCAGTTGGAAACTCCTCACCACCTATTTTTGCATTGTCAATTTTCTTGGGAGGTTTGGTCACGGATTTTGGATTGGTGGCATGTGAGATGGGTGTGCCCCGAATCTTTGGAAGACCTGTTCGTTTGGTGGGCGGATAATCGATTCCGGAAGTGGGAAAAGCACTTGTGGGAAGCGACCTTCTTCGCGACTTTGTGGTCTTTGTGGCTGGCAAGAAATGCTTGTGTGTTCAACAACGCAAATACAAGTGCGGGGGAAGTGGGTGAGCTGATTAAATCTAGAGTTGCAATGTGGGTAAAAGCGAAATTCGACATAAAGGTGTATTCGGTGGAGGATTTTAGGATCTTTCTGGATGGAGTTAGATTGTTGAAGCTGTAACTATGGTTGAGGGTGTGGTGTTTGCTATCCAACTTTATGTTGGAGGGCAGTGCTTAGCTGTTTTGCTTCTTTTTTCCTCTTTTCTCTGGTTTGATCGAGTAAAGTGTTTTCTTACTGTGTTCGAACCGCTCGATGTACCCCTTCGAGTTGTTATAAAAGTTTCGTTTGCCGATTAAAAAATAAATAAATAAATTAACTCACAATCCAAAATGCAAAAAATAATTAGGCACCCCTAAGGGCCCTTAATTTTGGACTTTCATATTTATGTAGGATTCATTTACTTTGTTAATTTGGATTCTGTATAAATGCTTGGTGAGGAGGAGGCCTAAGGAACCGGTCTAAGTAAATAATTTTCCCGGTTGGACTAGATGGTCGTATTTGTAAACGTTACATATATACACCTCTATATATACCATTTTTTCCACGAAAACGAACGAAGAAATGACAATCCAGGAATGAAGAAATGACAATCATAGAGAGACATGGGCGGTCCTTTTAGTTCGGGTCAATTATGATTTAAAAGGTTTTGTACGGTGCCAGATTACATGATTTGTTACATACTACTTGGTCAACAATTTTTAATGAGTCGAAGAATTAGTAATTAAATCATGAAAATCCATTATAAATTAAAAAAAAATGTAGACAATTAAAACATGATATGACTGCCAAAGATGGACAAAAAAAAAAAAAAAAAAACATGGACGGAGGGAGTAAAATGATGATCAAATTCAGCCAATTCTATATGGTATCACAGCACTTATTGACCCACACCTACAGATTGTGATCATCCTAGTCTACTCGATCTCATTTCTTCGTTTGTCTTCCCACATTTCCAAAAGGTGTATGTATGAATGGCGATTGAAGAAACAGAGAAAGTACAAACAGTGAAACTTCCTTTTTCCCTAGCTAGTATTTTTGGTTTCAAACATATATTCGTTTGTCAAAATGAAATTAACTCGATTCTAGAAATTAATTACATCTAATTATGGCATGCACAAATGCAAAATGCTCTTACTAGCTCTAACACCGCTCATTCTCATTCTTGTTGGCTCTACAACTAAATGTATTGAACACTCCACACATATCTAAAGTATTGGAGTGCACAACTAAGTGCACGGCCGTGCTCCGGGAGAGCTATAAACAAGTAGCTAGATAACTTATTGGCCTAGTAGAACACACGAATTATATATCGCGATGTTTCTGGAGACTTCCATGTCAATTTGAACAAACTTGTCCTGCGCGCATGCAGGGTCAGTTGTTTAGGACACGTAAGAGAGGACAGGACACGTACGTAAGCACTTTAAAATTACACCCCTTCAATCTGGCATCCCACGAGTTCCTCCTTCTTCTCCAAGTTGCTCCTTTCCTTTCCCCAAAAAGCAATATTTGCTAGCACTTATAAGATATTAACTTTTTAGATTAACGGCTTAAAAAAAATTAAATTAAGGTGTAAAATTGTTTGATATGGAGTAGCTTCTTATAAGTTGTAAAAAAAAAAAAAAAGTCCCTATTTGGTGATCAGTTGGAACTTTGGGTTGGGGGTGTCTCTCAATGGCCCACCAATCTAGCCCTTTAGGATATTCAGTTTACAGATTTTTCTATTTTCCGTGAAAAAAAAAATAAAAAAACCTACATTCACTCGGCGCATAACCGTGTCAATCGAGTTTGAATTGTGCTATATTCTAAAAGAAACCTACCAAAAATAAATTAATTAATTAATTAAGTGATAAACAAACATGAGAATTGAGACCATAAGAACATAAATAATCATTAAAAAAAAACCAAATGTATAAGTACAAATATCTAACAATTTTATAATCGTAACTAATATGCAAAGGTACCGACTGTGATTTAGTTTATTTTTCTTTGAAAAGGATTTAATTTTTTTTTTTTTTTTTGTGAAGTTGAAAGGGGTTTAATTGAAATACTAAGTTTGAGCAATTTTTTGTCCCCTAGCATAGTGGCACAATCGTAGGACACTCGAATAGGGAAGAGGGAGGGAATTGAAGAGGTGACAAGGGTCCCAATTAGTGTATTAAATTAGAATGGCACATCTGTAAGACCATGTATTAAAAATTAGAGGAAATTAAACGTTGAATAATTTAGTCTACACCATAATTATTTGCATAAGATCAGGATTGTTGTGCAGAGACATTGGAATAGAATTGTATCCTTCAAAATGCGCTATGATCTCGGGCCTGAGGATTCTGTAATAAGCAAAGTCACTACAAGGTTGTAATGAGCATCTAAACTATCTATCTCAGCAATCAACGGTCCAGATTTAAAAAAAAAAAACTCTTTCAGGAAAAAAGTTATTTTCTTCCCTGGAAGAGTTGTTTTTTTTTTTAATCCAAACCATTCAAAAACTTTTGGATGGCTTAAAATTAATCACTACAAAACTGTAGTAACTTTTGTTCACTACAGGTCCCTGAATCCGAGGAACACTTGTATTTATCAAAAAGTACACGTAGAAGCCACTCTAACCATCTCCCCTTTCCTTCCCACAAAAAAATCAAACGTTTGTCGTCCACAAAAAATCAGATAGTGCAAACATGCATGCATTAGAACTTACCGTTCAAACAAAAAGATGCAGTAGAACTTGAAGTGCAATCCTGATAATCCTCCGTAGAATGTGTTCATTTTGGGTTCCGCTTTGTAATCAACATTGTTCTTTTCTTTTCTTTTCTTTTTTTAAGATTGGGAGGAAAATAAAGAGTTGAAAAGAACGATAGGAAATTAGAGATATACACAATAGAGAGTGAGAGAGTTGAGAAATCACGACGAATATTCATTTGGAGTTCAACTAGCTAGCTTGGAAATTGAAATCAGTAAGGAAAGCAGATTGAACAACTAATTAACCCCATGTTCTGAAAATATCTGGAAAAATTAGCGATCATTAAATAAAAAGTAATAGTCCAAATTAAAAGAGGTTTTTTAAGAGTCGTTGGATGTGGTCGTTCATAATATATCTTTTTTGAAAATAGAAAAAAAAAAAAAAGATATACAATTAAATGTCGAGCTATGCTACTAGCATATAAACATACAAAAACACTTGGGTTCGCACTCACACAGTATGTATAGGTTTTATTTTTCTTAAATGAAACTTTTTTTTTTTTTAAGGCTATAATACATTTCCAAAAAGGACAAAAAATTTATGACCACACACAAGCACTTAAATACTTACGGACACGATCATATATTTCGTTAACACCGCACAAAATTGCATGCATATCTATATGCACACATTGACATATTAGATGGTCGGGCCCCACACACAGTGTACTGTATGCGAATGTGTTTGTAAGTCCGGTGAATTGTAGCCAACAAACAAGAGAGCGACAGGTGTGATATGGAAGGCTAATTTTGAATCAATAAATTAATCATGGCTATAATGGGAATTAGGCGCACAGTACAGTTTGAGTTATTGTTGGGGAATGGATAGAGATTAGAGAAGTTCATTGAACAGTACTTGTGCAACGTATCAGCTGTCTGTAATATAAAAGGAATATATAAAGGAGATAAGGGTTTGGAAAATGCCACTCAATGGGTTTTACAGTCTCTGATCAAAAAAAAAAAAAAAAAAGGGTTTTACAGTCTCCTGTTTTGATGATGTGGGCTTTTATTTTGGAGTTGCCTCCAACTTTAGCCAAGTTTGCTGGCAGTACTTGACTTCTAAAGTCTATAAACAAATGATTAGGTGAGGAACTTAAGAGTATGATGTGGCACTGGCAACCAAAAATTTGGGAAAACTTGAAAAAATAAAATCAAGAATTATCATTTTTCTTCATTGGGTAAAGCTATAAAGATTAAAAAAGAAGCAAAATTATCATGCTAACTTAGTGTTATTTTCTAAATCAGTTTCCTCCGTGTGGTTAGGAGAATAGGGTTTTGGGTAGTCAGACCGGTGTACCGAAGTCCTTATGATCTCTGTATTTCGTGTTATGAGTTAATGAATTTTTTTTTGTTGATCAAAAAGAAAACTTAGCCTTATTTTTTTTGGTACATAAAAATAAACTTTCTTTTTGCTCGGCATACGTAAAATTAAAGTTAGTGTTATTAATATGAGGTCTGAAGAGGGAAAATGTTTTTTTTTTTTTTCAATCCACATTATCTCTATAATTTTCTGGATGTTAGTATGTAGATCATTTGGGGGGGAAAAAAAAAACCTAAATTGAAAAGTCGTTATGATGTCATTTAAACGCGTTTGTCTTCAAGAAAATGCATGAATATAAAGTAAAGTTAAGATTTTGTCTACCCTTCTGAAGACAACTGTAAAAGAAATCACATGGCTACGATAAATAGATGGATCTAATTATTTAAAAATGCATTTCTAAATAATGAAACTGTAATAAAATCATCTTACAGACGGATTTCTACGAAAACTAATTGTGCAATGGAAGTCACATAATGGATCTTCGAGTAGTCAGATCATATAAATATATTCCGAACACTTACCTCTTCTTTTTTTTTTTTTTTCCCTCAACCGATACCAGATGATATTATAACTCCAATCAAAGAGTACATCAAGATGAAAATTAGTCCTTAGACAAAGGATCAAGAACCACGACAGTGGGGATTCATCTCACAGATCATATCCCAAACCAACTAATATTTTCTTGCAGAAACAACCCAACTGGAAGAAAATCGCACTAACCACTCAATAGAATATTTAATTGAGAAAACATACAATTTTTCCTCTGAAAATGATGACAAGGGGGCTCCTTGTAATTTCATAGGCTCAATTATTTGCCAACCCCTGGATATGGATTCAAGCCAGTCCAGTCCAGTCCTTTTCAATTCACTCGGAAGCGCCTATAAATACCCCTCTTCATTTGCAACTTCGACCAACTCAATTTTGAAAACCAAAAGTCCCTTCCAAAACTCTCAAACCATTCCCCCAACAATCACCCCCTCTCAACCTCTATTTTCTTCTCTGAAAAATGGCAATCCACCAGCTAAATTTAGCACATGAAAATCAACTGAAAGCCCTCAAACTCCAAGGTTCCAAACAAAAGGATCAAATGGCAAATGGGATATCCTTTTGGGCTTTGCTTTTCTCCATTTTCGTCTTCGTTTCTGTCTTCTACATCTTCAACCTCTCCCCTTCCTCCCTCCTCAACACAACCAAATTCTGGTTCTTCATTTCCAACACTCTCATTCTCATCATTGCTGTTGATTTTGGTGCATCGAATAAACAAGCCGAAATCTACAAAGAGTGCATGGAAGAAAGCATGGGCAATATTATTAGGTTTCCATCGTTTGAGTGTCGATACCCGGAAAAGGAAATTGCTGAGACAAACAATCCACCGCACCCGGAAAAGAAAATTGCCAAGACAAACATTCCAGAACAAAAGGAAAAGAATTTACAAGAAACTCAAGAAGAAGTAAAAGAAGTTATCGTTGATGTTGTTCGTAAGAGAGAATCCAGGGAAAGTAAAATGCAAGTCGTTGCAAAAGTTGATTTGAAAATGTGTATTGAGGAACCCGAAGGAAAGATGGTAGAATTCCATTCAAAAGTTGATCATGAGAAAGTTCATGAGAAGGAAAAGGAAAGAGAAACAAGCATTGGAAATGAGCGGCCAAACGAAAAAGAAGAAGAAGGCAGACAAGAAGAAGAAGGCAGACGAGAAGAAGAAGAAGAAGAAGAAGAAGAAGATGATGATGAGTTTTCAAAAATGTCAAATGAAGAATTGAACAAAAGAATTGAGGAGTTCATTCAAAGATTTAACGGGCAAATTCGGCTTCAAGCAGCTCAAAACAGAATCCGGCAAATGCAGAGATGTAATTAAAAGTCCACCAAACGTCACTGGAATATATATATATATATAGAGAGAGAGAGAGAGAGGGGCGGAAAACTTTCGTATATTCCTTGTGCTTTTGTAAATTGTTACTCGTGCTTTGACCCCCCGTTTTTTTGTACCGGGTCGGTTTGGTTAGGGAAATAACACGGTAGAAATTGCAAGAAAGAGATAGTAATATATAACCTCTTGGTGTTGTATATGGTAAGAATGTCCTAGAAAATAATGAAAAGTAAAGTTTCCCGCACAATTCTCTTAAGCCATTGAATTTGCCTTACTTTTCTCACAAATGGTGCAAGGAAATCTATTTTCTAGTGAGAATCAACAATAATTAACATGATTTCTGTAATTAATCCTCCGTTTCCTTCTTTAATTTGAGCAAACTTTCTTCCTTTCAAACAAAGACTATTATGTTTTTTTCTACTATTTTCTTCCAAAACTTTCATCCTAAACAAATGGATGCAATTTTCGGATAATTTTGTATAGAGGATTCTCTTCCTTGATAATTTTCCCCTTTTGCCTTTTCTATCTTTTTAGAAGTTGCAAGACTTGTCCAGATTAAATTTGAGAGCATTGATCGAACAAATGAAACTAAATATTGATGAAGGTTGAGATAAAAAAGTGAATAATTGACCACTAAAAATTTTCAATTATTATACAACCACAAACATTTTACGGATACGCTCACATTTTTTGGCGGGTCCCATATATACTGGAGGTGTAGTGTGTGTGCGTGGTCCCCAATGTAAATGCGGGGTGAATTTGTGTAAGTGTTTGTGGTTGTAGAATGATTAGGCACCAGACGTACGTATTGCATGTAGAATTGAAAATGGCGGGAAGCCGGGAAAGCATCTGGATGAGAGGGTGAGTGAGACTTCCTTCATGTGATGGGCGGTGGAAGAGGAAAGTTAAAATTAATTAACCAATTAGTGTAAGTATGAAACAAGTGGAGTAAAACATCTTTTTCTTAGTTCCTCGATCTAGTTTTGCGAAGTTAGTGGAGTATAATATTTTTTGCATTTATCAGAAATTGTTTCTGTTCCCAGATTTCAGGTTGCGAATATATATACGAAACCGCAAACTTGTGTATAGTACGTGTTGTACAAAATTGTCTCTAGCTAGGTAGGATATATCCTTACGCTTTTATTTTTGAGGATGAGGATTCAAATTAATTCTCCCTCGGTCCAGAGGCTGGACGTCATTTTTTTTTTTGTGGGTCTTCGTTAGTCCCATTTTGATGATTTTATTTTATTTTCAAATTTCTATAAGTGGACGTGCAGTTGGATTGGTTCTCAAAATTAATTGAGGTAGACAAACTGTCTAGATGCTTGAGTTAAAAATAAATAAATAAATAAAAAATAAAGTGAGAAAAACAAATCGAGAATTTTAGAGCATAAGAACAAAAACAATGATAGAATAAAAGCCAAATGTATAAGAACAAATATCTCAAAAATTTATAATAGTAAGTAGTACTCCCTCTGTCCCTAAATAAATGTCCGGCGCGTAAAACTAGGCCTTACAAAAGATGCATGCTTTTCGTTAGAAAATCTAATTTTTTTCCATAATCTAATATAACCCATTGCCATCTATTGATTTGTGGAAAAAAATTGATTTTTCTAACAAAGCAAATGCATTTTTTTAAAAGTCTAAGTTTGCGCGCCGGACACTTATTTAGGGACGAAGGGAGTAATATGCAAAGGTACCAATCCACGGTGATTTAATTTTAGTTTTTTGTAAAGGCTAGTGATATTGCCATACCCTTTTTTGTTATTATTACGCCTCTGCAAATGTATTTTTTGATGCAAAAATATACTTGTTAGATGTGACAACAATAAAAAATGACGTGGCAATATCATTTCCCTTTTGTGAAAGGGATTTAAGTTAGCAATTTTTTGTCCCCTAGCATCTAGATTGGACAAGTGGCACAACGACGGTCGCATATCGGAGAGTTTGGCGGCTTGTGGGTCCCGATAATTAAATTACTATTATTGTACATCTGTATAGTAGAAGAAAGGAAAACGTTGAATAATTTGGTCAGCTTTAAAATAAGTAGTACTCCCCCGTTCATTTTTAAGTGACTTGCTTCGTAACTCCAACTTATTAAAAAGATAAAATCATTATACCTTTTACATCAATTTTTCCTTAACTTTTCCTACTTACCCATTATCATTACCATTTTACTCACTAACTTTTCAAAATAGAATCTATTTTTAGGGGCAAAATAGATAATATACTAACTTTATAAAATAGACATTTATTAAAGGATAGTTCAAAATAAAATGCTGAACTATAAATAAGGAACGAAGGGAGTATAATATTTACGAAGAAACGGACACTTATAAATATCAAAAAGTACAGCTAGAAACCATTAGTATATTTGAAACCTCCCAATTCCTTGCCTAAAAAGCCGCCAAAAAAACCTTGCCAAAAAAAAAAAAGGGAAAAAATCACCTCCCAATTCGGAAAAATTATTGTGTACTGTGGTGGTAGTCCACTGCCCTTCTCTCATCACATTTTTTTTTTTTTTTTTGAAAATGTCAATCCATTACATAATGGAGAATTCCGAAGGCAAAACAGATTACATTGCAAAATATAGGATTGAACCAAAACTAACACAAGCTAGACACGAGTAAATGCTAACCAGACACTGCTACACTAGGCACCCCTGCCAAAGTAGGCCTGCAACTCGGTTGCCGAACTAAGAGCTCGTCGTCGAAAGTGATAGTAGAAGTCTCGAGGGACAACAGTCCAACCCCAAACTGCGCTCATGATGCAATCTAGTCGGAGACAATATCCAGAAAGCACTCAAAACGCTGGCACACCCATATCCAAAAGCACAGCGACACTAGCGAACTACCCACCGCCGACAACCACTCATCTCATCCACGAGATCTTCTTGTCAAAAAAAAAAAATGCACGAGATCTTTTCCTCCCATAACCACTAACTATGACCGTGTCATAGAAAATCTCCCTCTTGCTTGTCTTGCACACGGGTTCCTAAATGAATTCACCTAAGTTATGTACCTCGCATGAATTCATTTAAGACCATAGTAGGGGGCACGATTACCCTTTGAAACTTCTCATGACGTACCATACGTTAGGGTCGCACCATTTTTACGCCACTAACTATAACTGTGTCATGGGACGATTCCTCTTGCTGGCCTTGCAAGGCACGATTACCCTTTAGAACTTCCCATTACGTACCATACGTTAGGGTCACCACAATAACATCACCGAGCCCCGTAGGTCACCCTTAGCCATGGCCAAAATCATAATCCACAATCTCACAACTTCAACACTTTATCGTTTTTCCAATAATTTAGCATCGTCAAGATGAATTCTATTCGCATACCACCTCATGTCTCTAGGGTCCCATCTAGCATTTAGCATATAAATCAAGAGTCAGAGCAATATTCGATAATCACATTGGTAATTGAAATAAATAAAAAGTATAGAAAATCACATAACTTTTTGTGAATGAGCCGTTGCCCTTAATCTTTTATGTTCAAGAAGTAAATAAATATGTAAGCAACTTTTATCTAATAATAATAATAATAATAATAATAATAATAATTATTATTATTATTATTTTGGTCAAAAGTTATTAAGCCTAGGCTTATACTAATTTATTTAAGAAATAAATAGATTACTTTACCATAATAAATATAAAAATAAATGATAACACTAAAATAAATAACATAACCTTAAAATGAGTCCTACGGTCCTATGCAACATGATTGAGCATCAAAAAATTGGATCCGAGGGTTCGCGCGGTTATTTTAAATAAAAGTATGTCTGTAAACAAAATAATTAGGAAATAAATAATTTTATAACTAAAAAGGGGTTGAGATTAACAAGGTTCTATATTAGGAATGTGGGGAGTCTAAGAAAAATTATTTGGCCATTAATAACATAGTTTATAAGACGCAAAGTAATTTCGATTGGAAACATTGTAAAAATAATAATAAATAGTTAATTAAATAAAAAAATATAAAATTAACAAGATATCATCTTTGAGATGCGAGTCTAGGATAAATAGTTTGGGTGTTAAAAATCGGATTCGGAAGGTCGCAAAGTTATTTTGATTGAAAACTTTGAAAGATAACTAATAAATAATTAATAAATAGATAATTAATTAAAAAATGATATTAACAAATTATGATATTTGAGGTGTGAGGAGTCTAGGAAAAATAGTCCCGGTATCAAAAATGACGTTCGGGAGGTCGCAAAACGAATTCGAAACAAAACAGCACACATCGCCAGATCTGGCCGAACTTGTAAGGACCCGTATTTTTAGGATATTAATTAAAAGTTTTATAAATATTAGAAATTGAGGAAAATGTGGGAATTATTGAATTATTTGATTTGGGGTTAATGTGGGAAGGTTTCTTGTAGAGGGGTGTTTGTGCAATTGGTGATTGTGTGAGTATATATATGTGTGTGGGGTGTAGGGGATTAAAATCCCCCATCCTCTCTCTCTCTCTAACCCACCGGTCTCCCCCTCTCCCTCTCGGCTCCCTCCCTCTCTCTTACCCTCTCACCGGAAATCACCACCAAAGCTCGAAACCCAAAAAACCCAACCTCCGTTCCACCTTCCTTTCGTGCTATTGAGCTTGTAGCTTGTCTGGTTCAGCTCGGCTCGGAGTATTTTGGGCGAAATTCAAAGTTCGAGTTCAAGGGTTCGCGTGGCCCGATCTCTCTTCGTGTTTGTTCTCCAACTTCGAGGTAGGGATTTCTTCCTCTTATTATGTGTTTATGAGTTGAATATATGCTTAGATCGTGCCTTGGTTCGTTGTTTGTTGTTGGATCAAAACCTCCCGAAGTCTGAAAAATCGTCCTGTGAAACCCAGCTAGTACATGTACCTCGGTTTATATTGGTACATGTACTGTCAAGAAATTTCGGTTCTGTTCAGCTAGTACATGTACCTCGGTTTGTACTGGTACATGTACTACCTGAAAATTTTCAGCAATGTTCCTTCTTCCATGTTTTGAACCTTAAGCACTCTCTAAACACCTTTGAATTACTTGTAAACGTGATTGTTCGTACCTCGAAAGATTCATTGACCAATTGGTCTCCTTGGGCTCTCGTGTGACGTAAAAAAGTGTGGAATTAGATGATTAGCGTGTTCGTGCACTATTTATGCATCTGGTTGATTGGGGTAGATATTATAACATGTCTCAATGAACGATATAGAATTATTAAGCCCTATAATATGATAGGATGATTGGTGAATCGAGAAATGCTTCGTCCACAACCTTGCCTTCAAATGAGGTTGAATTACCCCGAGCGTAGGGCTAGATCGATGTCAGCATAGATACCGGAAGTCCGGAATCGTTCCCACAGATAAAGTCTCAATAGCTTGCTTGGATTTGTAGATGTAAGGGTTTCCGGCGTTTAAAACGGCCAACTTTTGGTTTTACTTTGAAAGGTGAAAATGCTCTTATGAAAAAGACTAGAAATGAGTTTTAACTAGATTAAACGAGCGGCAAGGCAATGGAACTATTAACGCCCGTAACTTAAGCTATCGAACCAATCTCAACGAAAGCACAATTGAATCGCACGGCTTAGGCTATCAACCGGAAGATTTAGCTTTGAAACCATTAAGAGACTTAGAATGAAGTATAGAGAATAAGCGAGCTCTTTTGATTCTTTTGGCAAACACAAGGCGAGACATAGCTCACGGAACCATATGAGCGAGCATATGATCACCGGAGGTTAACATCGACTAGTTTTGTTACATAAAGGCGAGCCCTTCTTATTTTCCATACTAAACCCCAAATTACAAGTCGAGAAAGGCAAGATAAACAAAAGTCACGAGGTGTTAGTCACCCCGTTGCCAAGCCTAATCGACTACTCATACATAATGAAAAGACTAGAAAGCATGCTAGAAATGACAAACATGTTTAACTGATAAAAACGGAAATAAACTTGATTTATGTAAAGATCTCAACCGTAGCTACAACATTAATAAACGAGAAAAGACGATACGAGATCAACTTACTTGAGTTCAAAGGAATTACACTTGGAAAGCTTAAAACACCATTAATGGAGGAAACACTAAGAGTAGTTATGTGCTAGATACAAATGAGAGAGATGAGGCCTATATTTATACAAAAAGGGGTTTCTCTCACTTAAAATATCCCAAAAGATCCTAAAAGTGGCTGATATTCTAAATATGGAATGCCCAAAAAGTAGAAAATATCTGGCCGAGAGCTCCACGTATCGATACGGCTCTAGGGAGTGTATCGCTACGGAAGGCTCTGATGTGCCTCGAACCCTACGCGTATCGATAAGCCCAATTTCCCGTATCGATACACGACTGCCTGCTTAGCATTGCTTGGCAGCCTCCATGACTCGACACCCGATGGCCCTCGCTTTCACCCGATGGCCTCCGCTTTCATCCTTTGGCCACTGTGGCACAAAATCACCCGGGCAAGGATGCTTGAAATCACTTGAAAGATGGTTTGCCACTCAAAACACGCCTTTTAAGGGCGTTTTGCCTGAAACACTAAACAAAGGCCTTACGAGCAAAAATCAAATAAAAAACGACGATAAATAAATAAAGATGCCACAAGCTAGGGTATTTTTAGCACCACGATCTACAATCTTAGGTGCTAATCAAGAAACGTACCATGGAGTCGTTATTGAGTATCGTAGGCCTTAAAGTGTATCATTGGGTGCATGGTTGGCTGATACGAGTCTGTCAAATAGTCTAAACGGTAATAGAGTAATTTGTATACTCCTCATTCGTCTTGTTGATCTTTCAAACTTCATTTGGTGCTCGTTCTACGGAATTTTAGTATAGAACTTAATGGGTGGTGCATTGTAAATTCATTAGTGGGTTCGATGTATGATGAGGGACTTCGTGATAGACTTAGAGGAATAACGTGATCTTAAGGTATTAATTAATGTACGACATGACAACTTGACTATTGATGCCGTGTGATACGAGGGATCAATTTAGAGAACGAGTTTGGGAACAATATGGAAGTATGAGTTAATACGTGAACCGTCCGCTTAACATCGATACCTCACTCTCATCTGCATTCTTGGAATTAGAGTCTTGGAAATACATATGATGAAAAACGATACAAATGACATGAAGTGGATGCACGGGGTCCCAAATGCCCGGACATAAAAGAAAGGCTTCTAGTGGATGCACGGGGTCCCAAATTCCAGGACATAAAAGAAAAGCTTCTAGTTGATGCACGGGGTCCCAAATGCCCGGACATAAAAGAAAGGCTTCTAGTGGATGCACGGGGTCCCAAATGCCCAGACATAAAAGAAAGGCTTCTAGTGGATGCACGGGGTCCCAAATGCCCGGACATAAATGAAAGGCTTCTAGTGGATGCACGGGGTCCCAAATGCCCGGACATAAATGAAAGCTTCTAGTGGATGCACGGGGTCCCAAATCCCCGGATATAAATGAAAGGCTTTTAGTGGATGTACGGTATTCCAAATGCCCGGAATAGTATTGAAAAGTAGATGGCTAATACTTGATAAATACGAGACAAATTGGTTATGCTCTAAAAGAATATTCGGTGATATGTTCGCATTGTTCTGCAAGGAGATATATTCATAGTCATTAACTCTTTTGGGGTTCGTTGTACACATTTATTGTTGCTCTTATATTACGGTTGGTGCATGATCATCACATATACTCATAGATAGAGACAAAATGGGTATGATGCTGGAATTTAAATTTGCGTAGTGTTGAACAAGTGTTGAGTGGTTTATTCAGAATGATTCGAGTTGGTTTCTGCCTCTAGTTGATGTGTGAGTTAGTGGGGATACTCTTATATGGTTTTGATTCCTTTTTGTTGAAGAGTGCTCCTTCGTGGTGGACGACTCTTATTCCTTGTGATATTCTATTATATTCACTCACTCTTGGTGCATGTTTCTTCTCATTTGCATATAGTTTGAGCATAGATTTCTCTACTGGGCGCGTGTTTGCTCAACCCTTCATTTTTCAGGTGTAAATCCAGAACAGTAGCATGGAGTGCAGTGCATCTATTGGTTGAAAATCCTTTGAAAGTCTATATGAGGGAGTTGCATTGGCATCTTTGTAAACCTCTTGAAGGGTGTAATCGTAACTTATTTTGTTGACAAATGGATAATTGTAAACTATATAAACTTTCTTTTCATGCTCTGTGTTTAAGTAGCATTGGGCCGATGTGCCATGAATGAAAGCTCTTTTGGGGTATGATGTATATTATTGTGAGGATTTTTAATTATCTAAAGTGATTATTAATTATGTTGAAAATCGAGGGCGTGACAGAACTGACCTTGCGGCCTGCAAGGTCCACTTTTGCCTATTTGACGCCCGCCACTTGTTTTAACCGCTGTCACCTCATTTGGTAGCTTGTTCGTTTGGCTTCGGTTTCGTGCATGGGTTCGCATGAGCTATATTTAAGGCCTAAAAATACATAATTATACATAGATGAGTGATTATAATGGATTATAATACCTTGGTTTGGATCGAATTGATTCAAAGACCGAACTTTGGATTTTGGAGAAGATGACCACGGTTTTGGCGATCGGGGAACCTTGGGTTCGAATTGGTTGATGTTTGGGGGTGCTTGGGGTTATGGGAAAGGATCGGGACGGGTTAATTGGGTTTCAGTTGGGTGTAGATATAAAATCCACTTTTCTCTCTCTTCTAAAACTCCATAGTTTGGAGCTTGGTTTTCTTTTCTTTTTCTCTACTTTTCTGGTCGGTGGAGTGTGGGAAATATCGTGGTGTGCTCGTGGGTCAATGGGGTGGGGTATTTATAGGTGAATTTTGGAGGAGGAAGATAAGATTGAATTTAATGGAGTTGGGTTTATGGAACTTGGAATGGACGAATTTAGGCTGATTCTGGATTTAGAGGGGAAGCAAGAAATGGATATGAATGAATTAAATTTCGGATTTTGCTTGGTGAATAAGAATTTTCCGTTTTGGGTAATGGGGGATGAACTTGGGTTTTTTTCTTGAAGGCTAAGAAATGGAGGGAGTTATTGCTGGAGAGTAATAGAGCTGTGGGAGAGGAGAAGGCTGCAGGAGAGTGAGGTGAGGGAGGTGGAGTGGGTGTGCATGCATGTAGGGAAAAAAAAATGCATGCATGTCGGAAAACAAAAATAATGCATTTATGTAAAAAAATAATTGTATTAAGAAAATAATTCTAATAACCTTATTAAAAGAAATTGGGTAAAAAATTCGGATCGTTACAGAGCATGATGCATGTGGCACCCAAAAATGGAAAAACTTGCAATTTGCATGTTCAAAACAATTATTAGTATTGTATGATCAGTTTTCTCTCTTGGCTAAAGCAATATTAATAAAAATAAAAGAGAAACTCAATTACTCCGTATTACGGAGTATCATACAAATTACATAACATGGTTGGATTTAAGTTCACTAATTTAAGGTTTAAAAACAGAATAAACTTTTTTGCGATTCACACCATCTTGAAAAATGGGTCATGTGGGGTTTATCTCAGACTCATTACAAGGTTACCACATCACAGTCTTATAGTTTTATAGACTTTGGTACGTGGATCATTTGAAAAACAAGCTAAATTGACCCAACATGTTTTTCTTGAAGAACTAGGTACCGTGCCACGTGCAAGGCACGTATGGCTACCCGTTGAATTGATCGGCTTTAAATTTTCATATGATATAGCTGCATATACGTAAGTTTCATTTATACTTGCAAAAGGTTTATCTAGAGTAGATTACATAAGTGAAAGAGGAAAATTTAAGCAGTCACTCTACTCTAGGTCTAGTTGCTGTCAGCATAATAAGACAACCAAATTCAAGTCATGCAAGTTATGTGACATATCTCAAATTATCCAGAAGACACTCTTTTGTTTTTTAAGGAACTCAAGTCCTTCCCGAAAACTATTGGGCCCTAGCGAGAGCGCAAAGCAAGGCTAGGGCTTCATTGAAGCCCGATGCATGTTGTCAACAAAGAATAGCAAATACATCATAGACAAATGAATTAAAGATCATATATAAGGAAATTGAAACCAACAGTGTATAAACACAAGTTCAAAGTATTATAAGAAGCGTCTACTATTCTACACTCTACAGTCAAATTCCATGATGTAAAGATCAAATAAAGGTATGAATGATCGATTGTAGACGAAAACAAAAAACTCAGATGAGCTATTAACAATAAAAGTACCAAAAATAACCTAGAGCATTCGTAGGAAACCAGAAAAAGGGTTCAGCAAGCTCGGAAAAGGAATGCAAAAGAAGAGCGGAGGAAGAGCATATAAATAGTTACCGAAGCAGGAAAAAAGAACCAAAAAACAACAGAAGGTTAAGTAGTTGTTGCTGCACCTCAGGCTACGTTTGCACTTTCGACAGCTATGTTACAACTCATTTCAAAGTTAAAGTTAGTACACCATAAACTCCCCAAATATTGCAGTGTAAAATAACAATGTAAGTTGCATGTGTTCCACACTCTGCTATTCTTTAATCCGTTTTTATCTATATTCCTTGGAGCAATCCTTGTACCCACTGTCAATAACCGAAAGCCATCCCAAGTTCGTCATTATGGTTGCAATACCTAGCACACAAAGAAGACGACAATTGTCCCAAACAAAAATACAAAAATAGATGTTGGCATAGCCTTAACACATCGTGATACAACAAGATGTTTACTTCTTCTTTTTTCCCAGTGACAAGGAAACCCTCCAAAAATGGGCTTTACTTAGGACATCAACCCGTAAGGCAAACCCAAGACACAATGTAATGGTTAAAACAATTCAAGTCTGTGAAATGCAATCTTACACAATATGAACCTGCACTCAACACCTCACAAAGCCTAGCCCAATTACATCCAGCTTCTCAAATCCATAAGGTCAAGGGCCCAGAGTTCCACTTAACCAAGGACAAAAGTTCCCAGTTCCATGTTTTGCAAGGAGTCCAACAATAACTACTTAACAATAAAACAGTGAGCAAAAAAGAGTGAAAATGAAATTCGTATAACATCCATTGCTAACAAATAAGCCCAAATGTATCACCAGGACAGGCATAAGTAGCATGATTGCTAACAACAAAGCAATAACCACACAATCGCTCCCAGAAACATTCTCAGTGTTGAAGTATAGACTAGGCGCATCATAAATTGAGATTAGTCCTCCACAGTCAACATTATAAGGCGATAGATAACTCAATAGCTGCTGTATACAAAAGTTACCAGCAAAAAAATTCATGGGATTTGAACCTAAAAATGGCATTGTTGTTTCAAGTCAAAATGTGCTTTTGGTTTCAAGTATACACTCCAGGGCAGCCTTTCTTGTATGATCATTAAATTGCCTTTACGATTGTGCTTGTTGAAATAAACTCCTAAAAACATATCTTTTAGAATCCACAACCATAAAGAGTTGCAAAGGCTTGTGTGAAACTTAACATATCTAACCAGTAACATTAGGACGAATTAAATGGGACCAATGACATGGCAAGTATCTATTCTCCTACATGTGTCTTTAGGTTCTTGAATGAATTTCTCAAGGTAGGCGTTAGGGAGAAAGTTACCTTCTTCAGATATCTCTTTAATGATGGCGTTAACAAGATAACAGATTGTCAGAATCGCTTGATCAGTGTCCGTAATGTTAAGTTATTGTTGGATGGCAACTATCACTAATGAAGCATTAGAATTGAAGCCGTCAGGTCCATCAGGCATTAAAGCAAACCCTGAAGGCTACACAGGCACAAGTCCCGAACTATCGACCAAGAGAGCAATGTGGTATTATCCAAACCTTCTGGAAAGAAGCTTTTGCTCATATGTGAGTTTGAGTGGAGATTTAAGTAAGGTGTGGAGTTTCTTTAAGAGCATTAGTTTCGAGTATATACCTGTATATCCCTATTCTTTTTTACCAGAAAATCAATAAGTGAGATGGGTTTTGTCTAAACAAGCAAATCCAAAAGACATACTACTTGTAACTTCTGACTTGCAAATACTACACTCACCAGACTAAAACACAGCTAAGGACAATAGCCACTATAAAATTTGAGAATTAAAGGACAACACCAAACATGCAACCAAAAATAGCTCCAGAATTTTAGAACAAAGTAACAAAAGCAAATGTCCAACAAATATCAGCAAAGGGACAAAACCAAACACGTGCTTCTTAGGTTTCAATGAATACATCAATGGCATATTGAGAGTAGGTGATTTACATGCACCTTGCCTAAAATCGGAACGAACATAAATTCAGCAACACATAGCCTAAACAAAGTTCAAAACTCCAACAGAGAGATATATAGCAAGCAGAACAAGAAGAAACACAGCTTTCAGGCATATAACAGAACACCCTTATTCTTCTTGAATTTCCTAGTTTTCAAATATTTTCTGCTTCAAGCTGGGGACATACTTCTTGTTCACCAAAAATACTACAAAAGCACACATGCAGCACCATTTTGAGCATCAAAGAGCAGAGAAGTGAGGATTAGTTTCCTGCTCACACAACATCCTAAAAGAGCATCTCCATTATTATGTGCCCTTCTATGCCCAAAGAGCATCAGTTTGCAATTACAACTGAAAGGGAAAACCAAACATGCAACGGAAAATAGACAATTCAAGGAGAAAACCAAAAGCAAAGACGCAACAAAAAATAGGTGTATGAATATATGCATGTCTGTTGCTATTTTCCAAGACCATTAGTCTCGAATATACACCCGCATATCCTTACTCCTCTTGAGCATTAGTTTTCAGTTAGGCACCATTAATTTTACTTCTTCAGTAGGCCAGCCATTTTCAAACTCAAGGAGGAAACCAAACATGTAGCAAGAAACACTGCCTTCTACTTCTTGAAAGGCTTTAATCTCCTAGGCTCTTTGAGGGGTTTGTTGTTTCCTTTTTCTCTAGCAAGCTTAAGGATTTCAATTACGTCTTGGAGTTTGTTCTTGTTCTGGCTACTTGAAGATAGAGTGTTCCATGGACCAACGAAATCTCCTTCGGAAAGAGCCTTTGGAGGCCTTCTGGGAAGTTTACATTAGCAGAAAATAAGCTCAGGATCATCCACTGATAAGGCAGAGATCATGCATCTGCTTTTATCCTTGGGAGAGGATGAGGGGGTGAGGGGCTCAGCCACTGCTCAAAGCCCTGGAGGGTCATCTCAATGATTATCCTCGAACTCATTCATGACATTTCCTAGATTGGGGGGAAGAGTTGCTTCCCCTACTTAGGGAGCACCATAGCCACTCTATGGTTAACAAACAATTCATTCAGCTTTTGGATGATCGAAAAAGGGAGCTTTTCCAAAAGCACACATGCAAGTGAAATTAGATACAGAATTTGAGAACAAAGGGACAAAAGCAAACATGCAAGCTAAATTAGGTACAAAATTTGGGAACAAAGGGACAAAATCACACATGCACGACAAATTGCATACAAAAAATACATGGGAAACTAAAAATCGATGTCCTAAATACATCATCAGTGGAATCGAAACCCTAGCACGCATATAAGTATAAAGATATATAGGCTTACAGCTTACCAATTATTTTCAAAATCAAACTTCCTTTCCGTTGTGTACGTCGATCTATCGATCGAGTTTCAAGAACGTCTTTGAAGTTGCTCGCCTGGAACACGCCCAATTTTGCACAGATTGAGACTCAAACAAGGATACAATCTCTGCTATTAATTTGTACCAGTCGCCTCCGCAAGGGCCGGTGATGATAGGTATGTTTTTTTTTTACTCGGCATGGCGATAGGTATGATGGAGGCCGGAAATTTGGACTGCTCTGGAATAGAGTCGCATGTCCTGATCTGGAGAGAGAGAGAGAGAGAGAGAGAGAGAGAAGGGAAACTAATAATCGATGTCCTAAATAAATCATCAGTGGAATCGAAACCCTAGCATGCATGTAAGTATAAAGATATATAGGCTTACAACTTACCAATTATTTTCAAAATCAAACTTCCTTTCCGTTGTGTACGTCGATCGATCGATCAAGTTTCAAGAACGTCTTTGAAGATGCTCGCCTGGAACACGCCCAATGTTTGATACAAATCTCTGCTATTAATTTGTACCAGTCGCCTCCGCAAGGGCCGGTGACCATAGGTATGATGGCGGCCGGAAATTTGGATTGCTCTGGAATTGAGTCGGATGTCCTGATCTGGAGAGAGAGAGAGAGAGAGAGGGGCCATGGAAGAAAAATCCCTGGAGAGAGAGAGGTATTAACGCGAGGGAGTCGCCTACGTGGTTGTGCGTGAGGCACCCACCTGGGCCATTAAGACAAGGAGGTGAAATTACCATTATGGACACCGGACTACACTGCATGCCCCCCAATCAGGGGGTAAAATTGGGAAAATTGCCAAATGTTGGCAAGCGAAAATTGAACCAAAAGTGGTTCTTCTTAAAGAGAGGTAAGAAATAAAATAAATGACAAATATGATTTTAGAAATATGCATCTATTCTGTTGAAAACGAATGTAATGAAATCTTGTGGTTACGATTATCGTGTCAATTTCTTTTTTCTTTTTATTGAAAAACAATCTAAAAGTGAACTTTTCAGATCATCTGAATGTTGTCAAGGTGAGCTACATATGACCAACTAAACAATACTATTCACATAACGACTTTAGAAAAGACAGATCGTAATTCTAATTAATCTCATTACCTAAAAGCTTAATAAACATTTGCGAAATCAGCCATTTAAACAAACAAAGCTAGTTTTTAGAGAAGCAATAAACAATGCCAAGTGGGGCAAAGTGGGAAATAAAGACAATGGGGTTCCTCGTAATTTCATGGGCTCAATTATTTGCCAACCCCTTGGATATGGATTCGAGCCAGTCCAGTCCTTTTCAATTCAATTGGAAACACTATGAATACCCCCTCTTCATTCGCAACTTCTACCAACTCCAATATTGAAAACCAAAAGTCCTTTCCAAAACTCTCAAACCTCTTTTTCCCGCTCTGGAAAATGGCAATCCACGGTATCCACCAGCTAAATCTTGCCCATGAAAATGATCAACTGAAATCCCTCAAATTCCAAGGTCACAATCAAAAGGGCAATGGGACATCCTTTTGGGCTTTCCTTTTCTCCATTTTCATTTTCGTTTCTGTCTTCTACATCTTCAACCTCTCCCTTTCTTCCCTCCTCAACACCACCAAATTCTGGTTCCTCATTTCCAACACTCTCATTCTCATCATTGCTGCTGATTTTGGTGCATCAAAAAAACAAGCCCAAGTCTACGATGAATACGTTGAGAAAAGCGGGGGCAATATTAGCTTTCCATCGTTCGAATCTCGATACCCCCCGGAAAGGGAAATTGTTAAAACAAGCATTCCACCTCAAAAAGTGAAGGATTTACAGGAAACTCAAGAAGAAGTCGTTGATGTTGTTCGTGAGAGCGAATCCGCGGTAAATGAAATGCAAGTTGTTGTAAAAGATGATGTAAAAGAATCTACAGAGTAATCTCAGGGGAAGATGGTGGAATTCCCTCCAAATGTTGTTAATGATGCTCATGAGGAGGAAAAGGAAAGCGAAACAAGCATTGGATATTATCGATGGAGAAGAAGAAGAAAGTGAAGAAGAAGAAGAAGAAGAAGAAGAAGAAGAAGAAGTAGAGGAAGAAGAAGTAGAACAAGAACAAGAAAATGAGTTTTCAAAAATGTCAAATGAAGAATTGAACAGAAGAGTTGAGGAGTTCATACAAAGATTTAACAGGCAAATTCGGCTTCAAGCAGCTCAAAACAGAACCCAGCAAATGCAGAGAGGAAATTTTGTCCACCAGACGTCATTGGTAAAATGAGGAGTCTAATTTCCGACGTACCAAAAAAAAAAAATTGAAGAGAGAGAGAGAGAGAGAGAGAGGAAATTGTCGGAAATTTTCATTTCTTATGTTTTTTTTTTTTTTTAATTGTTAATTGTTACGCGTGTTTTTGTTTGTTCCCCTTCTATCTATAGTGAGTTGGATGCCAGAGGATTTTTAGTATAGATGTTTTTCTATTCCTGGAATGGTTTCCCATTGACTTTTCCATTTTTTTGTTAGTATAAGTTACAAGTCTCGTTTGGTTTTCACAATAATTTTGATAGGAGGGATTAGAGGTAGGATTGTACTACAGTATTAGTTCCCTCCACCCAATTTAATTTCGTGTTTGTGTAATATTTATTTCCGGAACTAATAATTCCAACCCGATTGTTAATCCTTTTTGAAGGGGAGGTGGGATAGGTAGTTCTAGGATTAAGGAAGGTCGGAATTAAGGATAAAGTTACCAAAATACCCCTTCTTTGCCCAGAAAACGAAGGATTAAGGGCAAAGTTACCAAATTGAAATGTTATGGCTCCGTTTGGTTAAGTTTATATTTTCTATTTTTATTTTCAGTAATTTTGAAAACAAGCCTTAAAAACATGTTTTATGGGTTCAAATGTATTACTCCGAGTAATTTTTTTTTGGTGATTTCTAGTTGTGATTGTCAAAAAAAAAAAAAAAATTTAAGTACTCAAACTTTCAATCCATTTGAATCGGTGCAAAAATCTTATTTTTTGATTATTTTATCTTAAATGATTATAATTAATTTTTGTCAGTAGGGCTCTCATAATTAAGTACTCTTTGTTTGAACGGTCTTGCTATTGTCAGCCCATTGGGCTGACGATAAGCACACTATAAGACAAGAAAAACATGTATTTTGTTTACTTTTTATACTCTTTAACACACATTCATACACTTGTTATTATCAATCCATTATGCTAATTTTAGAATTTTCCTTGTTCGAAACCCTGTAGAGCTGATAGTTGATTATGAGAGCCCTAAAAGCAAATATTAATTTTGACCCTTTAGGATAAAAAGTTAAAAATAAATAAAATCTTCGCCAGGGTTTAATATATAAACTCTCAAAAAAATTAATTACTCCAATTTTTAATTCGTTTCAACCATTGTGAAAATCTTATTCTTCTTATTATTTTATTCTTAAAAATCATAATTAATTTTTGTTTCTAGGGATATCATAATTAATTTTTGTTTCTAGGGATCTCATAATTAAGTATTTGTTCTACATAATCTTAAATAAAGAGCAGCTAGGGACAATATGGACAATTGAGTCATTAATCCTTATCAAACAGTATTCAAACAAACGTAGAGTACACAGAATTAACCTTGTCCATTGTTGAATCCCATGCATAAACAAACATTGTTGATTTTTTTTGCACCGTATAAAAGATCTTATCGAGATCTTTCAAACAAGATCCATAATGCATATTTTTAGATTTCATTAAACCCATTATTTTTTAATTTAAAATTACCTTTTTAAAAAGAGATTAAATTGTACACGGCCCCGCCGTGTACAAGGGTAACGCGGCAAAGGCATGGATGGATGCCACCTCACCACTCGACTCATCCGATGCGTTGAATTCCTTTATTTCCAATCACTTCCTCACACTCAATTTAGTTTAATTCTTGTACACTATTTATATATTAAAAAAATGATTAAAATTTTAATTGTTTCGATTTTCAATCTTATTAAACCGGGGCGAAGATCGTAATTAAGTTGTCTCTAGAGGTCAGAGCTCTCATAATTAAGTATTTGCTTTTTATTTGAAATCCTATGAAACAAAAACTTGATTATAAGAGCCTTAGATACAAAATTTAATTACAACCCTTTAGAATAATATGATAAGAATAATAAGATTTTCGCACCGGTTCAAACAGATTAAAAATTGGAGCACTTCAATTTTTAACTATATTTTTTAATATATAAACGGTCTAAAAAAATTAAGTGCTCCAATTTTTAATCCATTTGAAATCGTGTGAAGATTTTATTGTTTTGATCATTTTATTTTAAATGGTCATAATTAAATTTTATCTCTGAGACTCTCATAATCAAGTTCCTACTCCATAGGGTACCAAATAAAGAACAGATACTTAATAATGAGAGCCGTAGAGATAAAATTTAATTATGACCATTTATAATAAAACGATCAAAGTAATAAGATCTTCGCACCGGTTCAAACAGATTGAAAATTGTAGCACTTAATTTTTTTAGACCGTTTATATATTAAAAAATATAGTTAAAAATTGAAGTGCTCCAATTTTTAATCTGTTTAAACCGGTGCGAAGATCTTATTATTCTTATCATATTATTCTAAAGGGTCATAATTAATTTTTGTATCTAAGGCTCTTTTAATCAAATTTCTGCTTCACAGGATTCCAAATAAAAAGTAAATACTTAATTATGAGAGCTCTAGTCTCTAGAGACAACTTAATTACAATCTTTGCACTGGTTTAATATGATTGAAAATCGAAACAATTAAATTTTTAATCATATTTTCAATATATAAATAGTGTACAGGAATTAAACTAAATTGAGTGAGGACGTGATTGGAAAGAAAGGAATTCAATGCACGGAATGAGCCAAGTGGTGAGGTGGCATCCATCCATGCCTTTGCCGCTTAAACCTTGTACACGGCGGGGCCGTGTACAATTTAATCTCTTTTAAAAAATAAGTACTTCAAATCCGTTGCGGAACGGAGCCTAAGCATCTCCACCAGTCTCGACAGAATCCTAGCCAGAATGCCTAGACAAAGATTCATTTTTTACATTGGCTAGCCACCAAATTCTTGAACTACCCAACAGCCTCTCCACCCGCACTCCTCCGTTCCCCTCGCTCACTCCTCACTCCTCCCACCTTATCTCTCCACCCACCTCCACCCAAATCCACCCCCCAAATCCCACAAATTACCAAACCCATTCTCTCTGAAATGGAAACCCAGAAATCACAATCACTCCGAAATCGGGAACCCCAAAACCATAAACCAAACCTCTGCTCTCTCTCTCTGTGAAATCGGAAAACCCAGTTGTGGAGTTTTCTGTGTCTGTGAAATCAGAAAACCCAGTTGGAGTCTCTCTATGAAATCGGAAAACCCAGGTGGAATCTCTCTGTGAAATCGGAAAACCAAACCTCGCCGTCGCCGAGTCGTTCGTTTCCCCTACAGTCGCGTTCGATTTTGCAGCCGCCGCCGTTGTCGTTGACAATGAGACGCCGTTGTCGTTGTCCTGGAGATGCTCTGATTTTGAAAATAAACTAGGAGGAAATTAGATATTTTTATTCTTTGTAAAACCAAAAACAAAGTGAAAGTTCATTTCCTTGTCTTTTTCTTGTTTTCCCATTCAATTTCCTAATAAATGAAACAGATACTCTCAGTTATACCCCCACCCCAAAATAAAAAATGTTCTTAAAAATTTTACCCTGTTTCCATTTCTCTCCACGAACACCAAAAAGAGCTTGAAGGTGAAAATAACACACGGAACACCAACCGGGTTCAGCAGCCATACTGGACCACCGGTAATGAGTGGACCAGGTTTATCCACATCAAAGTAAAGCTTTTCAAATCTTGATTAATCAGATTTTTGAGACAAGAACAGCGTCATTATGGTGGCCGTTATGAATTCTCTGCAATTCATCCCCACACCAATCCCACCTCAAATCTCTTCATCTTCTTCTTCTTCCTCCAATAAGGGCATCCTCAAGAGACGCAGCACAATTCTCTTCACTGCAGCATCTGTATTGGCTCCTTATCTCCAATTACTACATCCAAACTCAAAACCATCTCTTTCTTCTCATTCTGCCATTGCCCTGCAACAAGATGAGCTTGACCCAGTTGAAGATCGTGTTGTCCAGCTCTTCCAGGTCTCTCTCTCTCTCTCTCTCTCACAAGTAGTATCATAATGCAACATTAAATCTCCAAATCTCTCCATGTGGGCAGACGTTACCCAAAATTAGCATGGTAAGTGTGATCCTATATTGGTACTATGAGTAAACTTCTATGTGTTAAATTTTTTTTATGGCGTGAATGCTCCTTAATTTGGTACTTGAATTCCTTAATTCTGAAAGTATATCCGTGTACTTTTGTACCAACTACTAACATAGCTGTTGGTTATGGTTGTAGGATACTTCACCGTCAGTCGTCTTCATCAAGGACCTTCAATTAGCGAAAACCCCCAAGAGCTCGGAGGAGGTCCTGCTAATCGAAGATGAAAATGTGAAAGTGGAAGGGACTGGTTCTGGCTTCATTTGGGACAAATTTGGACATATTGTAGGCATTCCCTCTTTGGTTTGTTCTTTTTTCTTTTTTACGAGTTTCTAAATGTGTCATGCAATGTAATTACAGTTGCGTCTTTCTAATGTGCCTTTCTTTCTGAATTAGTATTGATGACTTCATGTTTTCTTTCCCAATTTTTGTCTTTGAAAACATTGCGTAGTGTTTTTTTTTATCCCATTTTAATCATAATAACTCTCCGCAATTGTTTTGGTTGTGCAAAAAGCAATGATGTGAGGAAATTTTACTTATCAACTGTTCCTTGGGATTTAATTGTAACCATAGGCATTCTCTCCAAGTAACCACTGGCGTTCTTCTTCTTTTTGTCCTGTGATTGTCTACCCATTTAGTGTTCTTTTTTTTTTTTTTGGTTTGCTCAGTATTTGTGTCCCAAACATTTTGATGCCTACTCAGCTGGCTTTTGTGACTTTTGAAAATTAAGAAAACTAGATAGTGACTACTTTACGCTTAAGACAGAGGAGTTCTTCGGTTGTGTGGAATTTTGTTGATGATTCAAGAATTGCCTCATTCAAACCTTGTTTTTGCTTCATGAACTCTACAGATGATAATGTTTTGTCTTTCCATTATGAGGTGTTGCTTCACTATTAAACGGTTAGCCCTCCATGTATGCCAGGTAACTAATTATCATGTTGTGGAGAAGTTGGCAACAGATAGAAGTGGACTACAACGCTGTAAGGTTTTGTTCGTAATTGTCATTCATTTACTTTTTCATTATGGTTTCTCAGATCAATGAACTATGATTCATATCATCATTATTGATTCAGCTTAGTAACCCTTTTCTTGGCACACTGAAAATGGCATGCTGGTGTTTCTTCTACAGGTGTTTTTAGTCGACGCAAAAGGTAATAGCTTCTCACGAGAAGCCAAGATTGTGGGTTTTGATCCGGCTTATGATCTTGCTGTTCTGAAGGTTTTCTATTTGAACTCCCTCTAAATTTCATCTTTTTGTCTTTTATTCATCTATAGGGTTCCTATACTCCACCTTTGCTCTCAGCATTTAATTAACAATATTAGGCCCTTCTGCAGAGGCTTTGTATTGTAGTTGCACACCAAGTTACTGCATTAGTGAATTGGTAATCATTATTGTGAAAGTTGACCTCATACACGTTATAAAACGTTTACATCTTTCTAATAAAAGGCAAATGTTTTGGCACCAATACAAAGTCTTCTGTCTTCGGTCTTCACCGCTTGGATAACGATGTGAAATTTTATGTCCACCTTTAGCTTCTTATCAATTCATTTACGCTTTGCTATTTTATCTCCATCGATCTGCACCATAGTTGTTTTCTCTAAGCCTCTAACATAATATTATTTGCAGGTTGATGTTGAAGGCAGTGAATTAAAACCAGTTATACTTGGTACATCTCGTGATTTGCATGTGGGTCAGAGCTGCTTTGCCATTGGAAATCCATATGGATACGAAGACACTTTAACAACAGGGGTATTTACGTTCTGCAATTACACCCTTATAGACCAAGTGCCTTCTGTAGATTATCAAAGATCGGTCGACATTAGTAAACTTTAGGGTAACAGGGCGAAGTTGTCAATTTTACGAATGAACTATATGTCATCATGCAAGAAATTAATTCATAAGTACTTATTTAGTGATCACGGCTTAATAGTTATATGTGGGGGGATAGTGATTACATAATTGAGTAAATTTTATTTTTTCCCTTTGCCCAAGAACTGGGTCAGCTGTAGCTTGACTTGCAGCTATATTTGGACCACTTATCCTTGTATGGCACGGACAGAGTACTTGCTTCAATATGGATCTATGTTTACCAATACTCAGATTATGGTTGTTTGTTGATAATTACTTAGCGCAGGTAGTTAGTGGGTTGGGAAGGGAGATACCTTCACCAAATGGACAAGCCATCCGAGGAGCTATACAAACAGATGCTGCTATTAATTCAGGTAAATCAGATGAAGCTGTTTTGTTTCTTTTTATAGCATCAATAGCCTTTGGTTAGAGATGCCACTCTTGGTTGTATTTAGGTGATTAGTGGAATTTCAGATTACCGAACCTATAAAATGCAGTTGGGCTTCAGTGCTTAGTAACAGTAGTAGTGATTTTGATGTCTTGCTACAAATGATCCTTTAAAGTCCTTCCAAATGGACTATGTTGTTTGAGTTCTTAGTTCAGTTCCTTGATCGTCTTTTAAATTTATGATCTCAATGCTGCCATTTATTTGGTTTTGATGCACAAGAAACTGCACAGGAAATTCAGGTGGGCCATTAATTGATTCATATGGGCACGTTATTGGAGTCAATACCGCTACATTCACTCGCAGAGGTGAGAATTTTTTTCCCTTGTAATAATACTTTTGCAGCAAAGTAGTGAAAATAAACGCGGACAAATAATTTTTGCATGTTCGGACTGCCTTGGATTGCTGATGTAGTTTCTGGGAAGATGACCTTTATGCAACAGTTTGAATGTTTTGGGTCCCATTGGAGTTTTGTATCAATTGGAGAAATATCTCTTTTTAGTATATCATACATCATAGAAGTTGGGCCTCTTTGGTTTCAGATGACATGTCTTGATAAAATTCATTTAAAGGGGCTTAGTTTGCAAAAAGGGAAAATTATTTCTGCATTGGTGAAAAGTATTGTACCTATGCCTCAAGGTCATACTGTAACTAGCATGATTTTCCTCAAAACTGTCCCAACAAAAATGAACCAAAACAAAAGGGAAAAATGAAAGAGAAAACAGCAGCTTTATCTCTCAATCTTGTGTTTACCATTATTCTTGAAATCAACCTAAGTCATCAGGACATTCAGAATAAAAGACCCCTCTTTGTAAGGAATGAAAAGGGGCTTAGTTCGAGTTTGAATGATTGTTTTCTCTGTAAATTCAGGGACAGGAGTGTCCTCCGGAGTCAACTTTGCTATTCCTATTGACACAGTTGTCCGGACTATACCTTCACTAATAGTATATGGAACACCTTACAAAGACAGGTATTGATCATTTTGCTCAGTTCGATTGAAGAGCTGCTGCTGCTCTTGGTCCTCCTCTTTGATGTATCATTGCAAAACACAGGTGGTAGAACTGATAGCCTCAGATGATAGGCTTATTTTTCAAAGTTACAAAATCTCCTTTATGTGCTGTTGTTAGATGGAACCCGAGAATTTATTGAAACGAAAATTTGAGGAAGGTTTTTTGGGGTACTTTGTAATCTCAGAAGAACATTTGTATGCTATGTTAAGGTCTTATTATTTGAGTTGATGTGCAAGTGTGCTTTTGATGACTCCCATTCTTGACCTGTGTGATGTTTAGCAAGTGAACAGATAATTCTGTTGGGCGCTTCTCTGAGTTATTTCTGGTCGAATGAAAATGGAATCATGCCGATTTCCGTTTCCTGTAAATTTTCCTTTTCATTCCTGTTTCTTTTGGTGCTACTTGTTGCTTTCTTTCCACAAGTTCCTGGATCCGTATCCTTTGTATGCCTCCTGCCTTCCTATTTAACATATGACCTTATTGAACATACACATCAATACGCTCCAAGTGGCTGAATTTGAACCCTGTTTTACGGTCTTTTATCTCTCCCATACTTCTCTGACAGCTCTTAAACTTAAAATTATATACTTTTTTTTTCATAATTGTCAGACGAGGCTCTAGATATACAACTCTACTGTGTGAAATTTTAGCTCCGCCTCTAATGAAGGCTCAAAACTCGAAAAGAAAACATGTGAAACAATGTGAACCACATCTTGACTACAGCTACTCCAGTTTACTCTATCCGATAAAATCTTTTGTGCACTTCATACATCTCTAAAGGATCAGGAAGAACAATGGGCACACTTTCTCTTGTTGCACATCTTTTCACCCAAGCTGATCGTTTTGGGCACTCTTCCTCAAATTTGAAGTTTCCATGAGTCTCGTACCCGTAAAACATGCTAGAGAAGGGAATGAATGCTATGTCCAGAAATCCAAAATTTTCTCCTCCAAGGTACAATTTGTCTCACAAAACCTCTTCAAGTTGCTTGAACTCTGCTATTAACTCTTTCTTGCATTCTTCTTTGGCTTCTCCCTCGCTCTTCAAGAACTTTGTTTGGGAGCTAAAAAGCTGCACAGTCGAACCCATTAAATTTCTAACCACTAACTCAGCTAAATGTTTTCACTTTGCTGAAGAAAAGAGTATTTCGTTCATTTATAGTCTCTCCTATCATATGTATTCGGGTTATTTCGTGCTCAGGATCAAGCAAGTATTTGACGCGTAGGTAGGCAGGGGGGTTGAGCGCAAGATTTCGATATCTACTACGTGCTCTAATACCATGTGAAATCTTATCACACTTATTTATCTAAAATGTAAATTTGGTTACATTTATTTTTTGTGAAAGAGCCTTTACTTATTGCTAGTCGGGGCATAGCTACTGAGTTGCTAAAGAAGGAAAATGTAATTAACCGATGGTTTCCAAATGAAGCTGGACACGGAATGACACCATTTTGGCTGACAACCAGTTTTAAGCTTGTCGATTGATATTTTATTCATGTTTGTGTCTCTTGTTTTGGCATGATGATCTCTTTTTGTGGTTAATATGTAGTTCTCTTTATGCAAAAAGAAAAAGAAGTTCAAACATGACAATCGTATTGTTGCCTAATGGCGTCACGAATATTTGCATAGGAAAGACGGGTTCAAGTCTATGGAATGAAGTGTCATTTTCTTCTTAAGAGGGCCTTTTGATTTGTGCGAAAAGAATTTTACATGGACACTAATAAATAGAAGGAAAAAAAAAAAAAAAAAACTCACCTTGTTGTCAATGAAATGAACCGAGAACCTAGAAAAGGCTCTCTCACTAGGATCATGCGGAAGCAAGTTATAGGAACACCATCTCCCTTCCACATTTCATCAATATACTCAAGTATGTTGACAGGTTCGTATACGGGTCTTCTTTGATGGATCAAGATGGGCACGGATCTTCAAACCAAGTTCATTTCCAGAACCAGCTGGCTTGTTTGAATAGCAGTGAGATCTATTTCTTTGTACTCATATTTAGTAACCCCTTTATCTTGTAAAGCTATCGGCGCTCTCATGCCAAATCCATTTCCCCAGAAATTAACCACCACAACATCACTCTCTGTTGTCATTTTTCAATCCTCTGTGTAGACCAAAAGGACTTGACGCTTAAAAAGGCTTGTCTGACTTCTGTTCATTTCGGGAGCCGAACGAAGGATTTTATAGGCTTTAGGGAAGCTTCATTTCCTCTTTTTTCCAATGTAGTGAGTGGCTCATCATGTCATGGCTTACGGGCGCTTATTATAAGACTTTTCTATAGTATCTACTAGATGCTGCTGCCTATCGTCATCACTCGTGTCAAGATTTTTGACCTTTTGCTGGAGTATTTTTCTTTTCTTTTCTTTTCTTTTCTTTATGGGTGGGTACAGGGATATATAAGGAAAAGCTTATCCCATGCCGATCTATATCTATCGGGGTTTGGTAGAACCAATGGGCCCAAATTGCTTATCCAGGTAGGAGAAGCAAGACCTCTACGAGGGATAAGTGAAACCCACCCCACCCCACCCGATCTTTAGTTTATCCAAGTTTCTAAAATTCGCCGTGCGTCCCTCCACCATGTACCCTATGGCCCTATTTCTCTTTTACATAGATTTCTTAATTACTATTTTATAAACACGCCGTTAAAGGAACAAGATTTTAGGGACTTGTTAAAGGCACTTGTGGGTCATTAGCCAGAAACTTATTTTTTTAAGGAATTATAATAGAAAAAATCGATCATGAAAGAAATCACGTTAATCAAATATTGGTCGGAATGTTTTTGGAATTCAATTATGTTAAAAATGTGTAGAAGTTTAAACACTCAATTGGAATTCATTTTCACAATACAATTGTGTTCAGAAAACACGTCAATCAACTTTTAAGAAACATAAACTTTTGGATTAAGCATTCTATCTTTGACAAGATAAATTTTAAAAGTAGAAATTATGATCAAAAGTTATAAAATTCACTAAAGCTAAGACTAATTCATAGTAGACAGATTTTTTTATATTTAATTTTTTTTCAAATTATTGATATTTTTTACTTTTTTATTCCTCTCGTTAATAGAGATCTACAAATTTACATATGTTGAGTAAAAAAAAACTAAAATTAATTATTAGCACCAAAAATAAGGTATTAATTATCTTTCCTTGTTCAAACTTCACCAACTATACCAATTCCATCAAAGAAGATTCACTCCAGGGAAGTAGAGTCCCTGCAGTGACTCACAGACGCTGCAAACTGCAACCCGCCATAACGACGGCATTTTGGGGTAAAACGGGATAATGCACGTGAATGTCTCCCTCTCACCTTTCTCTCCATGTCTTCATTTACTCTCATTGAAATAATATGGTTAAATTTAGTTGCTCCAATTTTCAATCCGTTTGAACCGCTTCAAAGATTTTATTTTTTTGATTATATTATTCTAAAAGATCATAATTAAATTTTTTCTCTACCT
The DNA here is from genome assembly GCA_025413875.1 of Rhododendron molle. Classification (NCBI taxonomy): domain Eukaryota; kingdom Viridiplantae; phylum Streptophyta; class Magnoliopsida; order Ericales; family Ericaceae; genus Rhododendron; species Rhododendron molle. Next base: position 16,743,500 of record CM046400.1, read on the forward strand.
CTAATAATCAAGTTTTTGCTTTATAGGGTCCCAAATAAAGAGCATATACTTAATTATGAGAATCATAGAAACAAAATTAAATTATTATCTTTAGAATAATATGATGAGAAAAATAAGATCTTCGCATCGGTTTAAAGGGATTAAAAATTGGAGCAGTTAATTTTTTTAGACCTTTTATATTAAAGAATATGGTTGAAAAAATAAGTGCTCCAATTTTTAATCCGTTTGAACCGGATTTCATACTTCCTCAAAGTCTAAATTGTAACAGCTATTAAAATATGTATATGCTATACTTAGACACGATACCGCATAGTTAGAAAAGTACTAAATAAGATAAACGTTTAACTATCTAAGTTTATGTTCTCGAAAAGTGATCTACCCAATCTACCCAAGGTCAAGGGTTTGAACCTAAAACTCTGATACCATGTTGTAATGCCCTGATTTTCGGACACGTTAATTAAATCCTTTTTAATGAATTTAATAATTCATATGACTGATTTAAGAAATGATATCTTATTAAATAGAGTTTAGCAGCGAAAATCTCAAATATTAAATTCAAAATTACTTAATTGTCTTACAACTCTAAAAATAAAACAAAATTTGACTAATGTGATAACACTCTTGGAAATTCAAATAACAATATTTCAAATTAACAGAGCTTCTAAGGGTAAGACATCCAAAACTCGACAAACTCCCCTTCCTCAGCTGGGAGGTCCTCACCCTGGTACTGATCAACTTGCAGAGGATCATGTTCTTCGGTCTCCTGATATCCTGCACCCTCTGGTAATTTGATCGCCAAAGCAAACGATTCACCAGGAAACAAACGTATCCGTGACCCTTACTCTACAATTAGCAGTTCAATAATATAACAATTGATAATATACAGATGATACAGAATAATAGCACATCGTCTTTTTCTTTACTATCCATCATCTTACATGAAATCTAAGGATCTTCTCCGCGAGATCCTTTCCTCCCACATCCACTAACTACAACCGTCTTATGGGTCCACCCTTCTTCTTGCTTATCATGTACCAGGTGTCTAGGTGAGCGAATCAAAGTTATGTACCGAGCATGTTCTCACTTAAGACCATAACAGGAGGATCGAGTCATACTATGACGTATCGTATATTAGGGTCGGACATCCACTACCCCACGCTAACTATAACCATCTCATGGGACCCATTCTCTTTCCCAAAGAGAAACTTCCCATGACGTATTATACATTAACGTCTCACTAACTATAACCGTTTCATGGGACCCATTCCTTTCCTCGAAGGAAAACTTCCCATGACGTATCATATGTTAACGTCACAACATATCTCATCACTAAGCCCCGCAGATAAACCATTTCAACACAGGGCCCCATTGGTTACCATTGCCATCACCATGGCTCAAATCACAATCCACACACTCACACTTCCAACACTTTACCATTTTCTCTTTACTTAACATCATCTACGTGAGTCACTACTCGTAACCACCTAGTGAATCTAGGTCCATGCTTGCACGTACAACATGATATAATCAATAACAGCTCAATTCATAACATGATATATTTCAATGCAAAAGCTGCAAGTATAGCAATTGATATTTGCGCGAGTAAGTAAACACATAAGAGATTTGGATTGGGCTGGTGCCTTTTGAATAATTAAATTTTATTAAACAAGTATATAATTTTATTAACTTTGAGGATTTCCATTAGTAATTTCTTGATAATATTTGGGTCTTGTTACAAAAATAAAATTTTGTTCTTCTATGTACATTGTTATATTAAATTTCTTTAGGGTAGTCTAATACTATTTAATGTAGTCATATACATTGTTTCTTTCATTAAAATTAAAGCTTATATATATATTTATTATGAACATCATACTAACATTGGTACAAAAACAAAAGCAATATTATAAAAACTTATTTATCAGTTCTAGGTAACACAGACAGCAATAAGAAAAGGACAATACATTATAGGCCGAAACTATAAATTTAAGAAACTCAGGGGCCGATTGTAGATTAATATATTGACTTGGGCCGAAATAGAACACTAGTGTAATTATGATGGCTCAAAGTGTGATTTAATCAAAAAAATCAAAATCCGTCACGTACTTTCACAATCACAGTTTAAAAAAAAAAAAAAAAGGAAGCACCGAATTCGGCCGCGCGACCTTGGAATCGATTTTCTTGTACGCCGAAATGTTAAACACTAATATGTAAGCACATAATATACTTAGGCGAGGGTAGGAAAGCGATTATACTACCTCTGTCTGATAAAAAGCTCGACTGTGGAGTCCAGTGAATTTTCATTTGGCTGCGAAAGTTCGGTATTCCAGTAGCAGTTTTGGAGTGAAATAACTTGACCAACCCTCTGCCGTTTTGGACGATTCTTGTGTTTAACGCGAAGATCTTGAAACGCTCTACAACTTCTGTGAAGAAGTCCGAGCCCGGTAACCACTTTTACTAGGAGAAAAATGGTGATTTATGGAGGGACAGTAAGCTGTCTAGAATTGAAAATCCGAGATTTTTATTGAAATTTGGACAGCGATAACTCTATCAATTCTTGACCGTTTCGGGTGATTCTTGTATTGTAATTGAAGCTCTCGATGCCCTCTATAACATTTGTGAAGAAACTCGGCCTTAGAAGGACATTACCGAGGATAAAAATGGACAAGAAGATGGGTTCGTGGTATGGATTGAAAAACGAAATGGCACGATATCAGTTTCCTTTTTCTTTTCTTCGTCTTCTTTCTCCTGCTTTGCCTCCTTCCTTCTTGTTCTTAATTAGCCCAGTACTTCTCTCTCTCTTGATCAAGAAAAGATCAACGCGAAGAAGAATAAAACAAAAATGGTCAAAGAAGAACTAAACAAGGGAAGAACAAAACAAGGAGATAATGATGATAATGATTTACCCCTCTCTCTCTCTCTCTCTCTCTCTCCTGCCGAGGATGGGAAAAAGAAATGGGGTGGGTTTGTTTTGTAGGGATATAAAAGTGGGGGTAGTTGGAGTTTGAGAGGATAAGTATGGAGGTGGTAGAGTGTGGAAGTGTGGGTAGTTGGAGTTTGAGAGGATGAGTATGAAAGTGGTAGGGTGTGGAAGGGAAGTAGAGAATTAGTTCGAATATGATTCTAATTAGGATTTAGATAGGAAATTATGAATGATAAGAGATGAGGATTGTGGGAACAAAATTTAATAATTTGTGGGATGATTACTAGTATCTATAATATCTATAATACTAGTGTTTGCTCGTGCCTACGGCACTATGCACCCTGGTTGAAATTACCCATGCCTACGGCACTTGCTAGCTAGTGACTCAAATACTAAATCGGTTCATTAGTGTGTAATTAGCAAATAATGCCCTATTCGTACTAGCCTAATATTTTCAAGACCATCTATGACTCAACGGAAAAATTAAATCATTACTAAATCCGGAAAATTAAATACCAAAACTGAAAGAATCAGTACTCAACCATTTATTCCAGAAAATGTAAAGTATTTACGAAAATTTAATTAGTTTGTAAGTGAAGGGTAGAGAAATCTGGACCGTTGGATTTGGTAGATTAAATTTGTGTTAGAGAAAAATCTGAACTGTTGAGAGAGAATATTATTTAGGAAAGGATGAGAACTATTAAGTAGATACTATTACAATCAATTAGGTAGATACTATTACAATCAATTATCAATTAGGAGAGGATAAGAACTACAATTATGGAATTTGACTGATTCTAACATATGTGATTGATGCGTGGTGGGTACCAGCTAGGATAAAGGGTGCCACATAGGACAAATGTGCCACATAGGACAAACACCCTTCTGTTTTAAAAGTTGAATTAAAAGTTACAAGTTGAATTAAAAGTTTGCTAAACTAATTTTATTCATGAAAAATTAATCTAGGTTCTGGTTTAATCTAAGTACACTTATAAATAATTAATCGATTACAATAGATTATTTGATTAAAAATAATTTCTTTATTCAAACAAAAATTAGGGCAAAAATCCGAAGCGTTACATTAGTCGTTCACAATTTTAAAACTGGGTTATGTTATTTCCCCTTCTTTTCAATAAGAGATAAGAGACAATAGCCTTATGTCTACCTGATTACTCATTCATCGCTTCCACTTTTTTACTCTCCCACGTACATGCCTTTATAGGGCCTATGCTGCATAGGTTTGACTTGAATAAAATCTTACGTTTATACTTTAGCACCGAGTGACCGACGGAAATCATCTCCCACCGAGTCAAATCGATAAGTTTTTTTTTTTTTTGGTAAAGATGACATCAATTTGTGGTAAAATTCACACCATTTCAACTAATAGAGAGGAGGGTAATATTGACCCTGGCAAAAACAAATTCACATTGCCAATTCGAATTTATTTGGACACAAGATTTGTTCTGGTTTTTTTGCCTGTTGTTGATATTTTTCACTTGTAATGCTGTTTATTTACAAGCTTCAGTGTTCTTGACAAATAAAATAAGAATAACTGACAGAATCAATGGGTTTGATTTGGAGAATATTTTGTTTAGTAAAGTAACTTTAATGTCTCGTAAGTTGTTATTTTCTTTTAGAAGTCATGTAAATCTTGATGATTTGTTTCCGGTTTTAATAACCATTCTCTGATTGACACGGATTTGCTTTTTTATTTGCACATGTTTTGCTTAGCTTCTCCTCCTTTTATCTATGGAGTTCTGAGATTGGTGACATTTTCTTGCTCTTTTCTTTCTTTAATTCAACTGTGTACTGAGAACTTGCAAAGCAGTGGAGATAGAATTCAGTAAATAGATGATGAAAAAGTCACAGGAAAATGGTGTATGGGCATCACATACAACCTGCAAAATCCATGTCGCTAAGGAAGTGGCCTGTTTCGTTGGAAAGAAAATGGAGAAGTCATGTGGGTGAACAAAGTCTGTGACAGAGGCAAGAGGTAATTCACTGCTTCAAGGGTTTTCAACTATTTCAGAAACTAGCAATACCAGGGAAAGTCACGAAGATTATGTAGACTCGAAGAAGCAGCCATGCACAGAAGAAACGTAGAAGCAAGAAATATTGGCCTATGGTATTGGTTGAAGTCAAACCAAAGAAGAATCCAAAACGTTCAACTCCCAAACGATGCACTCCAAAGTCTATGACAGAGGCAAGAGGGTAATTCACTGCTTCTAGAGTTTTCAACTACATCAGAAACTAACAATACCAGGGGAAGTCACGAAGATGATGTAGACGCGAAGAAGCAGACACTTAAGAGACCCAGAAGCAGGAAGAAATATTGGCCTAGGGTATTGGTTGAAGTCAATCCAAAGAAGAATCCAAAACCTTCAACTACCAAACGATGCACTCCAAAGCCTTCCAAGAGATTTTCAGATGAGAAGAGGAGGGATGTTGTAGAGGATTGTCTCCCTTCTGCCTGCACTAACCCGTCAAAACGTTTACAGGTTGATGGGAATGAAATTGCTGCAACTTATGTCCCAGCATTAGACAAACAAGCAATCAGTTTCGGTGAGCAAAATCATAAGAGAGATTCTAGAAAGCTGCTAGAATCATTATTCATAAATATCAGCTACTAAAAAGGAAAGTCGATGGGTCATCATGCAGCGCCAAAGCAATTGAACAGTCAAAAGAAGGCAATTTAATGGTAAAGACTCCACGGGCATGACATTTGGCTTTACCCCAACTGAGGTGTGGATTCAGTCTACCCAAATAGAGGGAGGGGCTGCTAATGACCCTCGTTGCTGCAACCAAAACTCCTTAAAAGTCTACCAAAGGAAATTCCGGCCCAATCAATGCCTGAGCAATGGCAGAAAACTTGGACCCAATTTTCCCAGAAGAAAAGAAGGATGACAAGACGAAAGGCAACCGTGTATGACGCTTTAAAGTCTGTGATAGCTGCAGAAGACACCTAAGAAGGGAACGATCAGAAGACCTAAGAAGGGAACAATCTAATCGTTCCCTTCTTAGGTGTCTTCTGGCTACCTTCTGCAGCTATCACAGACTTTAAAGTGTCATACACGGTTGCCTTTCGTCTTGGCAGCTGTTACTCAGGGATTGACTGGCTCAAAATTTTCTTCGGTAAACTTTTAATTGTTCATTACACTGAAAATTCTTAAGGAATTTTGGTTGCAACAACCTGTCTGATTTATATAATGAGGGTCATTAGCAGCCGCTCCTCTGTCTTAGACAACTGGGTAGACTAAATCCATGCCTCAGTTGGGGTAAAGCCAAATGTCATGCCCGTGGAGTCTTTAAACATTAAATCGCCTTCTTTTGACTATTTAAGTGTTCCGTTTGGCAGTTATATCTTGAGATGAAGCTTCCAAAAGTTATATTACTGCCAAACAGGACACTTGAAATTTGGCCCTACTATGGAAAAATCCTGGTTCTACGCCTGATGAAGATCGAAAAATAGCAAAAAAATACTCCAATTTTCTCAATCCCAAGGAATCTCTTGTGCACTTCATACATCTCCGAAGAATCAGGTAGAATAGAGGACACACTTTCGCTTGCTGCACATCCTTTCCCCCAAGCTCAGAGTTTTGGATACACTTTTTGTTGCTGCACTCGTCTCTTTCCTTTTGACATTGGATAGATTTCTTCAACCGGAGTTCTTGTTTAGTATTGTCTGTATGTTTTAGCCAATTGCGTCTTTTCTGTTCCGGTGCTTTAGCTTGGTCTTATGACTCTTATGTTTTTTGGGACTGTAAAACTTTATGCATTTTGTATATATACGTGATGTTCACTCTGCGATAAGTCCAAAGTACAATTTGTCTCCCAACACCTCGTCATTTTTTTTCCCTGCTTTCCTCCCGACACATCTTCATGTAGCTTGAACTATGCTGGTAACTCTTTCTTGCATACTTCTTTGGCTTCTCCCTTGCTCTTCAACAACGTTGTTTGGGAATGAAAATAGCTACAGAGTCAAAGTCGTTAAAAATTTAAGCAAATCACATAATTTCGTCAGTTATAGGCCTAACTTTGTCATTTACACACTCAGCCGTCCTCTCATATGCGGTCACTTACATTAGGCACAGAAGTTCAGCACAAGTTTTACTGCATAGTCTGATACCATATGAAATCCTATACCTTTGACTTATCTAAAATCTCAATTTCCTCTTGAAAGGGATACAACTTCATATTTTTATTGATTTCGTCTTAAATTTTGAAAATGTAGATTGAAAGTGACGAAATGGCTCAAATGGAGTCACGCAACATTTCCATACGGTTCAAGACTGACTGAATTGAGATTTTACCCAAGTGGTCATATTAATTCCTGAAAAAGAAGTTCTAAAATTGGTATTAATAACGTGGGGATTCGGGGAAGCTGACCAATGAACCCAGAACCTGAGAACGTAGAAATGGATCTCTCACTAGGATCATCAGGAACACCATCTTCCTTCCACATTTTATCAACATACTTAAGAGTATGTTGATAGATTCCCAAACGGGTCTTCCCTTATGGATCAAGATGGGCACCAATCTGCACCTAGATTCATTTCCCGAACCAGCAGGCTTCTTATAAAAGAAAAATGCAGCAGTAAGGGGTCTCCCTTGAATTAACCACCTCTACATCTCTCCGTGTTTCTCACTCAAAAGTTTCTCTAAATTATGTTTCATTTTGTCACCCGAACAAAATTTATAGGCGTAAGGAAGCTTCATCTCAAATCTCATCTTTTTGAATGCGGTGTCTCATGTCATAGCTTAAGACTTTTTCTACCTCTAAATGCAGCCCATCGGCATCACTTCTGTCAAGATTTTTAACCTTTCGATATTTTCTGTGGTTTTTGACCGGGATGGGAAGGGGTAAGCGGATAGTGATAGACCTGAATATCCTAAACTGTCTTCCATTCCAAAAATTGTCTAATGTAATAAAATAAAAAAAATTAAGTGTCATACAACAAGGGGATGAGAATGATCACTTCGCAACAAAAAGAACAAAAAAAGTGCCATGCAAATTCATTCCAAGGTCCAAGTTCAAGCACAAAACAAATGCAAAGCCTGCTGAAGAGTGCATGAATAAAACTCAGAAATGATTGGTCACATAAGTTGGATTCAAACAAAGTCGATAAGCGTCTTTGTTGGCTCTTGAAAAAGTAGAAAAATAATAATCAAAGGAATAGGAAGAAATCCAAACACAACCTTAACAAGCAGAAAATGTATGGTAGCTGAAGCAGTTTCCTCTATTCCTTCAGTGAAAGTAGCGACAATTGTTCTTCAATGGAGCAATCGACATGACAAGATTTTCGGCAAGAGAAGGGGATGAGAATGAGGCCGAGGCACCGTTGTTCCATTGGAGAAGGGGAAGAATGTCTGGTGTTCCGATACTCCACTGCATCTTGGAGAATAATGTTTCCTTGCTTATCAATGCAGTAGAATGTGCCCAAGAAAAAGCGCCCGTCACTTACCCCCACCAGCATTTGCCGAAATAGCAGCTTCTTCACTGTACCCACCAGACTGGAGCCATTTGTTTCAGAAGTTCCTACTTGATTTAAAGATGTCTGCGTGCGTTGTTCAGTTTCCATCCTACTGAGGAATATATTTGTTTTGAAACTCACAAATATACTTCAAGAAACCAAATCCACAGACTTTATGTGTTCTGTTGATCCTGCAAATCATAATTTACTCCAGTATCAGTCAAGGACATATGTTACTCTGTTAGAGAAGGAAAGGAAACCATCAACGTGAACGGATGAGCATAATAAAGAATTTTTGGCATTTACTATGAAGTTAGCTTTACTTGTAAGTAAATACAGGATATGAAAGGAGGATCGTATTTAGTCGCTGAGATAATATTATCCTTTTCTGGCCCTTGATATCAAAGTTGCACTGAGGGCTGTCCACTGGTCGGGTTCTGTCGGGTAGAGTCGGACGGGTTCAGTCGGGTTGGAATTCCAAAAAATCACAGAAATACATTTCAGAAGAGCAAATAAATGCAGAGGTAGAAGAATCAGAGTATCCTGGCTTGGAATTTCTCTAAAAAGAGAAGAGCGCTCAGTCATTTCATTGTCTATCATCCGGGGAAATACTCATCACATCCATCATCTCTCTTTTCCTTTTTCGATATCGCAAAATGCCAAAAACCAACACGACAATCTTTAAATCAAAAAAGAAAAAAAAAATTATCGGAGAGAACGAGAGAGTGGTTAGCCGTCCCAGAGAGAGAGAGAGAGAGACGTACAAGAGTTAGCCGTCGCCGTCGTCGATCGGCTGCGAGATTGGGTGGAAAGTGGACTGTGGAAAGCAGGAGAGGACTGGCCGGAGATCTGGTCGCCCGTCGGAGAGAACGAGAGAGTGGGGTGGCGCTGGGTGGGGGTGGGGACCGTGGGGTGGGCGCCGGTGGAGAGAACGAGAGGACTGGCTGTAGCTGGAGAAGACTAAAGTACAGAACCCTAAATTTCTTGTTTATATATGGTGTGAACTTCGGTCGGGTCGGGTCACGCGACAGTGATTATTCTTCACCCGAAACCCGACCGACAAATAGTCGGGTGAGCCAATGTCAACATCACCCCCTCAAGTTTAAAATTTATCAACCTCATCTCCCTCATCTATCAAAACTCATCAACTACACCCTTTTCCGTCCAATTCTGTTAAGAAATGTTAGCAAAAACCATTAACTTGGATGGAATAATCATTTGGAAGCCTAAAATGCCCATCAACAGAAAAACACAGAAAATCACACTCCATCTTCTTCTCTTCAACCCTACTGCGCTCTCTCTCTCTCTCCCCAACCCTCCCCCTCAACAGAAAAACCAAACTCCCTGAAGTCCAAAAAATCAAAACTCACACTCAGAAATATCAAGACCGTACTTACAATAGTCCCAATTATCTTCTCAAAACGAATATCAATTCAGCTAACGTTACCATAAACTTCGTAAATGCAAAATTCTTTACTTTTATTTTTTTACTTCAAAATCTTAGAATTGAAAATGAAAAAAACACAGCAAAAAATGAAGACTTCAAACAAACTAACAGTGTAAAAGACAAATAAAGAATAACAAAGCAAGCAAACAAACGCAATACTGAAACCCTAGTCTATAGTTGACTGAAAAGAACCCCAAGATGCATACGTCTACGAATAGAGAGAATGACGTAGATTGGAACCTAATATGGAATAGAATGATTGAAAGTTAAAACCCTAGGTAACGAGCGTACCTGAGAAGAAGAAGAAGAAGAAGAAGAAGAAGAAGAAGAGCCGATTGACTGAAAGTTCTAGAGTTTTACGGAGAGATTGGAAGAGAGAACTGATTCCTCCTAGTAAGATTGTCGAACCAAACGTAATACGAGAGGTTGTCATATATCAGTATCTAGGGCTTAGGATAACCCAACCAGGTTTTGAGTAATTTTTCTGAAGAGTAAATTACAGTGAACTCCCTGAGTTTCTACTAATTACATACGTCTCCCCTCAAGTCTCCGAAGGAGTAACTGACAACAAAAACATTAACGGAAAACCTAGTTTTACTATTTTACCCTCGAACATGTTTTTCTGTAAGTTCAAATTTTACCAAATTTTTTGTGCTGGGATTCGGTAGAGTTTAGAGTAACTTAATTTATATTTTTTGTTCAATTAATTTTTTTATTAGTAGTGAGTATTCTTTATCTTTCAACCAAAATATTTAAGATTTTAACTTCGTCTCAATGGAAGAAATAAAAACAATAAAAAAGTGTGAATTGATTTTCAAAATTATAAAAGAAAAAAATAATCAAAAATATTTTTTTAATTTATTTTTATCTTTAATAAATTCTTATAAATATTTTGATCATAAATTCTTTACTTCTATTGATAAATTATCGAAATACAAATTTATTTTAAATAAAATGTTTATCAAAACGAATGCTTATAAAGAGACGATATATGTAATGATCTAAATCATGTATGTATTTGTACAATGGGTTAAAATTAACCTAAGGTTAATTTTTTAAGAAAATGATTAATCAATGAAAATTTTGACGAATGTTTTTGTATTTTCCTTATTATTATAGATGAAAAACTCAAATTTTATGCGGTCCCATCTAATTTTAACTGTATTTCGTAGCTGTAGAGACTCGCAATTTTATTTTAATTTTGGAAAATAGTTTAATGCGCAAAAGATATTGTATTGTTAGTAAAGTTGTGCGTATATTTGTGGGGGTGTACGGATATACGTATTCGGATGTGTATCGAACTCTCGGAGGATGGTAAAAATGTGAGTTCGATGTTGTATTGTTGTTTGAAAGTGTTGGTATCAGGTTGGGTTCGTTTCGGTGTCCGTTGGAAAATTCTTTTTTTCTGCCCAACTTGTACCGGTACAGCCTTTTCCCAGTACCAGTACATGGTGTCTAGAAGTTGTGTTTTTTGACATTTTGAAGGTTCATGTACCGGTACAGTCTTTTCCCAGTATCAGTACATGATGTGTTTTTTGCAATTTTCAGCACGCATTTCAGACGCCTATAAATACCCCTTTTTGTCTTTTTTCACATCCAAACCCACGAAATAACCCTAGAAACACCCCCTCTCACCTACCCAACTCCAATCTCACCCAAAAATCTTGATTTTAACCTCAAATCTTCAGGATCCAAGCATTTTCAACCTCAAAATCACTTGAATCTTGCATTTGGAGAACAAAGGGGTAAGTCTTGTGTTCTATTTCTCATCTTTGGGCTCTCACTCATGTTTTTCTCTCTCTCCTCTCAATAACTTGTTGATCTTTGTTCATTTATCTTATTTTTGGGTTAGATTCACTCTAGATCTTGCATCTAAGCTCGGGTGGAGCTCGTTTTTGATGGATTCAAGCAAATATCTCTTGGTTGACCTAGGGTTATTCTCAAAACCCATTTTGGTAGAGATTCCTCTCATTCTCTACATGTTATGTGATGAACTCGTGTGATATTTGTGTTTGATTGCTATACATGGTTCGGGTGGAATACCCTACGGCTTGAGAAATGCTTATTTTTAAGAAAGTTGTACTATTGCCTTGATTAATGTGATTTAGGAGTATGAGTTATTTGTGACATGCTAGTTAATGTTGGAATGAATGAATGGTTTCGATATCGAATGTGGTGATATTATGGTTGTCGTGAGAAGTTAAGTGTGGTTTACTATAACGCAAGGGGTGGAAATACAGAGACGCAAGGGGTGGAGTTTATTGTGGCGCAAGGGGTGGAATTACAAAGTCGCAAGGGGTGGAAATTGGTTGGAAGAAGTATGTGTATGTTTGTGTGTGAGAATGTTCTGATATTAGTAAACGGTATCGATATATGTTGTCATTGAATTCGCCATATAGCTTGATTTCACTGTATCCATATTCTTTATCTCATTGCATGTAGATTATGTAGAGAATTTCCTATTGGGCTAGTGTAGCTCAACAAAATCCTTCTTTTCAGATTCGAATGCCGGTCAATGGCGTTTATGCATCGAGTGTTGAGATGTGAAAACATTTTTGGAAGCTAACTACTTTTTAGTTACTCATTCATCTTTGTAATTAACTTTCTTTTGATAAAGGTGGATTTGTAACTATTTATTCGAGAATTTCCTTTGACCAAACAGTTTGTAAATTATCAACTTGTTCGTATTCATACTTAAGCTTATTTGTGGCTGGTGTGCCAAAGTTGTAACTTATGAAACATGGGGACTTGATTTGTAAATTAAACAGGTGGGAACTTCTTTTGGGTATTATTTATCTTATGCGAGAATCTTTTATCGAATTGGTTTATTATTTACGTTAAAAATCGAGGGCGTGACAGTAGCTATCAAATGACCTTTTCACTGGTTAATCATCTAAAGGTCTAGATCTCGTCTTGTTTTTTTTTCACTACTCTTTTTTTTATGTCAAACCTCACAATCTTCATGTATTGCAATTAGAATTCTTGACGGCCCACATTAAATAACCTCACCAGCACCCCCCCCCCCCCCCCCCTCCTTTATTGTCTTTGAATTTCTATCATTATTGGCTTTCATAGTTCAACCTTAGTGATAATTACCTGTGATATAAAACTCACACACATTTATTTATCAATAGATAGACCACTATAATCAATTCAGAAACTATTACCTATCCAAACTCAAACTATTTTAATCATGTGTAGTACGTACTCGTTCCATTGTAATTTGCTTGTTCACTTTTATTATTATGGACCTCTTATAATATTGACTGCTACCGTCCAGTCTGGCCCAGTTTGAGCAATTTGTGGGCCCTTTTCGGGCCATAATAATGATTTAAACTATTCATTTTTTTAGAACTCATCAAGAACATTGAGCACGTGCCCTTTTTTTTACAAGCGCAGTGCATTTTGAAATCATATCAAACGGTATCCGATCAACTTGATGTTCAATGCAATCAATATTCTTGACAAGCTCTAAAAAGTGAACAGTTCCAATCATTGGCGTGGGCTTGAAAAAGGGCCCACAAATGGCCCAAATTGGATCGAACTGTATACTAGCAAACTAAACATGACCTACTCCTTAAATATAATAGGCCTGTTAGAAAAGTCGAGTAGGATATACATAACGTAGGGTTGATATTGTTGTTCATTAAGAAGTCATAAGATTTGAACTGGAAAAAAAATACAACTTTGGGGAGTAGTTTGTGACAGAGATCAAATTCTAAAGGTCCCATTCTAATTGTCGCTATAGATTTATTATCCAATTTCTCATGAGATCAGAATCAGAAGCAAACCCAAAATCTTAAATTGAATAGATACGAACCTCCCTCTCTCTCAACCCCCCCCCCCCCCTCTCTCTCTCTATTTGCAATTTTTAATGGGTAATTTAGATGCTTAAACACAATTCTATACTCGAGATATAGTGAACAAACATTCCCCCGGAGTATACTGCAATGTCTGATCTACACACAATGAAAATCAATTTGATGGAATAAAATTTTCTATTATTTAACTTCTAGTTGACTAAGTGTAATGTTGTGAGCGGATATAGAATTGTTATTCATGATTTTTATTTGGGAAACTAGTTTTTTTAGCCTTTATATATGATATGAAATACCAATGAACAGGTGAATTGTGTTCTGTGGTTGTTTTGGCCATGTTAGACCTTGCTAGTTTTTTTTTTGGGAAATTTATATAAATGATCTTCCTAATTTCACTCAAGTTTCATTTTCGTCCTCCAAGTATCAATTGCAACTCTTTTGACCTTCAAGTTTGGTTTTCGTACTAAGTTGGTTTAATTGATAACGTATGTCAGCCAAACTGGATGGAAAAAATTAGATTGAGGGCAGACGTCATCAATTTGATCATTGGTACAAACTGCAACGTCCAAACTGACATTAATTTGATTTTTTTCGTCCAGTTTGGTTGACAGAAGTTATCAATTGGACTAATTTGGTACAAAAATCAAACTTGAAGGTCAAAAAAGTTGCAATTGATACTTCGAGGGCGAAAACAAAACTTCAATGAAATTAGGAGGACCATTTCTATAAATTTCCCTCTTTTTTTTTTTTGGATAAGCAAGACCTTGCTAGTTGTTAGTACTATTTTCCGTGCATACTCTTCAATTTGATTTGCTGGTTAAATGTCGAATCGAATGACGCATTCAATGGGAAACTCATTAGTCATGTTGGGCATTTGAAAATCCATAATTGGAGGGATTATGTATCCGCATTTTGTTGACAGCAACGGTAGACCTTGCTAGTTGTTAGTTCAATTTGATTGACTGGTTAGATATCGAATCTGATGATGTATTCAATGGGAACTCATTAGTCGTGTTGGGCATTTGAAATCCATAATTGGAAGGATTATGTATATGTATTCTGTTTGAAAAATACTCCTACAAAATATGGGATGGGCAATACCTTGGGGAGTGTAGTGTTGCTCATTCAATAACTATTGGTCCAAACTTCAAAGGGATTCTAATCCCGTGATTATATAATCCCTCACTTTGCTTCCTGCCAATGTAACGTGACTTGAGTCTTATTCTTCACACCCTAGAGCTACCATAACCAAGGGCGGATGGAGTTTGTGCAAAATGGGGACAAGTGACCGCACACGAATTGGAAAAGCTGTTGAGAAGTGTACAGTTTCATTCAAATCTTAGCATGAATTCCATTACAATTTAAAACTATAATTTTCGCCCTTTATTGTACCTAACTCAAAAAAATCCTCAAGGCTCTAGATACTTGTAACGATCCAAAATTTTAGAACATTTCTTTCGATAAATAAATGTCATAATTCAAATAATTATCTTTCAATAAAAATTTGTGTGTACAAATATGCGCGCGTATGAGAGAGTGTTCGTATATGATAAACTTGTATATGTATGTGTTGTAGTTGTCTATATATGTATAGATAAATTATTACCTACTCCTAATTAAGCCCGAGTCAGGATAGGCTGACCCAAACCATACCCTGCATCCTTGCCACACCCATTCTCCAATTAATTACCTCTGCCTCCAAATTCTTCTTCCGAAAGCACAAATGATTTCCAACCTCTTACAAGTAACCCATTTCCCCCTCCCCCATCTACTCCTGAGTCCTGTCCGGTCATTCTCTGAGAGAGAGAGAGAGAGAGAGAGCGAGAGCGAGCGAGAGCGAGAGCCGGCCTCCTCCTGCCATCACCTCCGGCCTGTAGCTCCACCTCCTCCGTACCTTCCCTCCCTCCGGCGCCAATTTCCACCACCATCGCCGAACACCACCACAAATCGGAGCCACCACCATTACCACCGTAGCTCACCAAACTCGCCACCAAAATCAGCTCCGAAGCAATCCGAACCCACCTCAAATCGCCTCCAAAACAGCCCATAAAATCACCTTCGACTCAAGTTCCATTCCGGCCCCGAAACCACTCAAAATCAGCTGCATTTCAGCTCCAAAGACTGTCCAGAAATCAGCTCCTAATCAGCCACCGTTCCAGCCTTAAAATCAATCCATACCGTCGCAGCCGTGCTCTGCCGCCACCCCGACCCGCCACCATCTCTTTCTGAACCCCGTATCGTCGAACGATAGGTAGTCCGAACTCACCTCCTTAAATATATATTATGTTCTGTATTGATTGTTTCGTGTTTCGTAGGAAAATAATCGAACCCGATGTCGCGGGTTGAATTTGGCCGAAACTCACTAAATTGCCGGGCCAAAAACCCACTGGGTTTTATTTTCCGAAAACTGTAGCTACTGGAAAAATTGAAATAATTTAGAATAATCACAGTATAATTCCTATAGTTGATTTATTTGTAAGTCCAATATAATATTTAAGCCCAGAGGTTAAATAAAATTTCAGTTCGACCTAGCTTTATCGCATGATCTATTATATCATATGAGTAACTTCATCGCATGATAGATTTTATTGCATGATTGTTTTATCGCAAAATCTGTTCTTATCGTGAAATTAATTATTGTTAGCGTGTTAGCATGTTCGTAAAAATATTGAATTGTGTGAAATATTGTTGTACTGATAGATTGGACAAATAGGTTCCCGGGTTGGTTGCGATGTATGGATTATCACCTTAGACGCAAAATGAGGAGTAATGGAAAATTGAATAAAGTGAGACTGTGATTGTGATTCCGAACAAGGAATCCGGGTATTGAATTGTTGGTGGATAATTGGTGGTGATTTCTTGAAAGTGTTGATTTACGAACCCTGGGTAAGGCGTAGTGGTGATTGGCTCCGAGAACAGTTGGGTTATAAGGGTGGAATTATGCTTGTGTCACAACCCGGGGCAGCGTGCTTGTGTCACAACCCGGTGAAGCTTTTGTTTATTCCTTGTGTAGCCATGGATCGGAGAACCGGGTAGATAACTTAGTTACTCTCATCCGGACCTTAATCGACAAGAATGAGCCGAATCACGCCAATGGCCATACTCTGGAGGTTGTGGGTAGGAACGGATTTGTGGATAAGATCCGAGATCTCACATAGGTTAAGGGATAGTAATGAAAGAAAAGTTGATTGCCCTCTTTTGATGTTATTTTTAATGCGTACCAATTACATTCCTATTGCTCGTAAGTTATGGGTTCAGGTGGGTTTTGGCTACTGAGTGTCATCGCTCACGGAACTATGTTGCCCTGGTAACTCGAACGCCAGGTACCGAAGATGAAACAGAAGTGTTGTACGATTCGATCGAGTTCAATCTTATTGAGGAAGAAGCTGAAAACCTTGGTTTCCGTGCACATAGTCGTTCTAATTAATTTAAGTCGACTCTATTTTGGAAGCTTCTAAGTTTATTTGAGAAATTGTAATATTTTGATTTATTCGAAACAGTTGTAATATAATGACATATGCTTTTGAAATGGTGACATAGCAAATCTATGAATTTCTTTTGTGGAAATAACATTTATATTATTTTTTAATGTCTTCGAATTTTCGGGGCGTTACAATACTTGACCCCTTTGCTCCCAAATTCTGAATTATCGCCTGCCCAAAATCGGGGTTGTTAATTACGTTTTTTTACCAAAGACCTCTGGCATCAACTAATGGTGGTCTTTAGGCATGCATAGAGGAACCAACTCGCCGATGGATGGTCTCAATATTTTCTGTCACAAGGAGTTTGGTTACTTTGGTATATTTCTCGTTATTTGGCCAATCATGTATCATTAGAACAGTGGAACTCTTCAGGATACCTTGGGCTTTCTAAGATATTTGGAACCATGGACATGCATAGACACCTATTCATGAATTTCTATACAATGCCTATGAGTCTTGACTCAATTGAATCTTGACTCAATTGAATAATGTCGAACTCGAGGCAGACACTTTTTTCTCTCTCAACCACTCAAATCGATGAACTTAATTACCCAAAAAAAATCGATGAACTTGTCTTGAAATAGTTTCTGTAAAGTCGGCTTCTCCTGAGTTAGTTTCATCATCGATGCTTGATTGCCTTGTACTTTCTATCTTTCTTCTTTTTCTTATTGTTGGTTAGTTTCCTTTTCTTGTGATGCATCAAAGAGATATAAACATGTAAACTATTATTTAAATATCTTTGAAAGAAATTTGTTTCGTCTAGATATTACTTGTGATTGGTGGCCTCTTAAAATTTAGCACCCTGAATTGGCCTTAATCCTATTTGGGTGATGAGCTTAGCTGATAGTCATAACTTTCTGCTTAGTGTTGTGTCTTGTTTTTGTTACGGTAATACGACATACTTGTGGCTTGGTGGCATTTGCATTGCATTTGTTTGCTCTATGTTTCCTTGAACTATATTTTAATCTTTTTGTTTTTCTGGGTTTACTTCTCTCTAAATAACTTGGGTTATTTCCAAGGACATCCCTTCAACTTTCACATTTTGTCAACATAACCTTCTCATGTTTAAAATTTATCAACCTCACTCCCTTATCTATCAAAACTCATCAACTACACCCTTTCAGTCCAATTCTGTTAAGAAATGTTAGCAAAAATCATTAACTCGAACATAATAAACATTTTGAAGCCTAAAATGCCCATCAACAGAAAAACCCAGAAAATCACACTCCATCTTTTTCTCTTCAACCCTTCTGTTCTCTCATCGTACCTGCATTTTAAATACTATAAATCAAACCCTTATCGAATCCTATTGATTTATACGAAGGTTGTTCTATCTTATTCGAGCCTTGTTGTACCTAATTCGAGCATAATCAAGTCCTAGTCTGCATCTTCGGAGTACGAAATTGAGTTGGGTCAAAGATTTGAACCATAATCAGACTCGCGAAGTTATTTTGAGTGGACTTTTATTTGTATTTTCGAGTTGATTTGTGGCATGAATTAGAGGATTGATTTGTATTTCGTGGATTTGGTTTATGGGTTTTTCGATTTCGGCAGAAAAGGGGGCGGAGAGAGGGGTGGTGGTGGGTGGGAGAAGGGATGAGATAGAGATGGGTTTTTGCTGATTTTTTTTTTCTAAAACAATCATGGGTTTTTGCTTTTAACATTTGTAGACACCCCAATTTGGACTCTTCGAATTTCCTTAATTTGTGGCCCGGAGGCTCCCCGTTGATGAATTTGGATTAAAGCAAGCCTTAGACCAGTCAGAACAAAGCTTCTTGGAGGACTTTAGAAGGGAAAATAAGGTGTCAAGATCAATCTCAAGTGCTCAGGAGCAGTCCCAAGCGCTCTAAACCATTTTCAAAACCATGGGCCAATCTAACTCTCGAGCGCTCGAGAGTGACACTCCCAAGCGCTCGAGAATACTTCCGAGCGCTCGAGACCTCTATGCTGCCCAATGGGTGATGAAGCTTCCCCACTTTCCATGCAACCCATCATTACAGCCGTTGGAGCTAGTTCAAACTTCAGACAACACTCAGCCTCAGTCAGAGAGGAGGTCAGGCCTGAAGATTTTTCAAGAAAAGATTTGATTCCAAATTTCATTTTCTAAAAATGAGACTATAGGTTATGTTGCCTATATAAAGCCTCACTTCAGCTCAAAACAGGCACGAAATCCCTCTCTCTAGAAACCCTCTGACTGTTCAAAGAAAACCATTTTTCATTCCTTTGAAAAAACTTGATTTTCAAAAGCAAAGCAACTAAGAGCCAAGACATCAAGAAGATGGAGGAAGTTCAGATCCTTATCAGTCTCTGATCTTTTGAAGTTTTCTTTCCTTATTCACCTTTCAAAGCTTTTCAAGGAGCAAAGTTCTAACCTAAAAGGTAGAAATTTTCTACCTTAGTGTTAAACAAAAAGAGGCTATTTTTCCTTTCTGAGGGGGGTCTTTCAGCCTGTCTTAGTCTTTAATACTGAGGATAGGTTGAGAGGCCTTAGCATAAAGACAAGAGCAAAGGGGCACGAAGGTATTTTTTGTGCTAAGCTTACTGGAAGCACTCCCGAGCGCTCGGGACTACTCCTAAGCACTCGAGAATGCCTCCAGTCCCATTTTCCTTCTTTTGGGCATTTAAGTGGACATGCAAGGGGAGTGAAACGTGTTTTCAAACAGATTAGCTCTTTTGAGGTGTGTTGGTGCAGACAATCTTCCTTTTTCAGAGAAAAATAAAGAAGATTATTTTCATTTAAGGGCATGCAAAAGAGTTTTGTTCAAAATTTAAAAGGAGAAATTTTCATACTTCAAAAATACAAGATCTGGTGTACCAGCATACTACAATGAGGGTATTGGTTGATTGAAATTAGTCTTGGGGTGTAGATCACTCCCAAGCGCTCAGGAGTGTCTGCATGTCACTCCACCCCATTTTTCTTCCAGTTTGATCCTTATACTGCCTTTGGATGTCCATGCATGTGTCCCTTTATCTTTTAGAACTGTAAACTCATTTTTAGGGAGGCAAGGATGCACGGCTTGGAAGAATGGGGTCTGATCCCATTTCACTAAGTCCTCTGTTGAGCCTGTAACATGCTTAAAATTATTCCAGTTTACATTTTTAGTGTTGTATCTTGTTGTACTAACATGATTTGTAGGCTGAGCATGTAATACTCCCAAGCGCTCGAGAGTGAGATCAGTGACAGGGTTTCAGTTTCTGTCATTTTGCATTTCTTTACCACTTTTCAATTATCCTCTGTACACATGCACATGCATGCACTCCTTTATTTGGTATACTTGTGAATACTTGCTAGGTGGTTTAATGAAACAAAATCTTTTGAAAAATCTCATAAATGTTTAGTAGAGACCGAGTTCAAATCAGGCGAGGGGGGTGCTGTAAAACCCTTCCCCCTTGTAACGTGGCTTCCGAACCCTTTTCAAATCTCTGGTTTTCAATTCAAAAATCAATTTTCAATCAAAACGGTTTCTTGGATGGCGAACCATAAATTCGGGTGGCGACTCCTCAAATTTTTCGAATCAAAACATTGCGTTTTTCGGGCCGCCCCGATCCACTCGGGGCTGAGGTAGCCCACAACATTTTTAACACAACAAGGGCATATTTGTCTTTTCACTTATTTCCATCCAAATTCTTAATGGATTTTGCAACAAGGGTGATGTTGATGAGTTTTGATAGATGATGGGGTAAGGTTGATGAGTTTTAAACATGAGGGGGTCATATTGATAAAATGTGATAGTTAAATCGGTGTCTTTGGAAATAACTCAATCTTTTAACACCTTTACACAAATCTTCGAGGTGAATTTAAAACAATAAGTGTTGTATTAAATCAGGACCAGAAAATGGTAACATGAAGATATAATCTAATATCGATCCAGAATCTACAAGAATGTAGATTAAGCACGCAAATAAGCATTTTTTTCCTGGGGTGGTGGAAGTTATTTAGAGACAAGTGAACCCATACAAACAGAGAGAATAAAATATAGTTCAAGGAAGCATGGTTTACATGGAGCAAACAAATGCAAGACAAATGCCACTAAGCCACAGGTATGTCATATTATCATAACAAAAATAAGACACAACACTAAGCAGAAAGTTGTGCCTATCAGCTAAGCTCATCATCTAAATAGGATTAAGGCCAATTCAGGGTGCTAACTTCTAAGAGGCCACCAAACACAACTAGTATCTAGACGAAACAAATTTCTTTCAAAGATGTTTAAATAACAGTTTACTTATTTATATCTCTTGGATGCATCACAAGAAAATGAGACTAACTGACAGTAGGAAAAAAAAAAAAAAGATAGAAAGTGCAAGGCAGTCAAGGACCGATGATGAAGCCAACTCAGGGGAAGCCAACTTTGCAGAAATTGTTTCAAGAGAAGTACATCGATTTGGGTGGTTGAAAGAGAAAAAGGTGTCTACCTTGAGTTTGACATTATTCAATTGAGTCAAGACTCATAGGCATTGTATAGAAATTCATGAACATGTGTCTATGCATGTCCATGGTTCCAAATATCTCAGAAAGCCAAAGGTATCTTGAAGAGTTCCATTGTTCCAATGATACAGGATTGGCCAAATAATGAGAAATATACCAAAGTCATCAAACTCCTTGTGACAGAAAATATTGAGACCATCCATCGCCGAGTTGGTTCCTCTATGCATGCCTAAAGACTATCATCAGTTGATGCTAGAGGTTTCTGGTAAAAAAAACGTGATTAACAACCCCGATTTTGGGCAGGCGATAATTTAGAATTTGGGAGCAATGGGGTCAAATACTTAGAGCCTTGATGATTTCGTTGAGTTAGGTACAATAAGGGCAGAAATTATAGTTTTAAATTGTAATGGAATTCATGCTAAGATTTGAATGAGACTGTACGCTCCTCAACAGCTTTTCCAATTCATGTGTGGTCACTTGTCCCCATTTTGCACAAACTTCATCCGCCCTTGGTTATGGTAGCTCTAGGGTGTGAAGAATAAGACTTAAGCCATGTTAAATTGGCAAGAAGCAAAGTGAGGGATTATATAATCATAGGATTATAATCCCTCTGAAGTTTGGACCAATAGTTATTAAATGAGCAACACTACATTCCTCAAGGTATTGCACATCCCATATTTTGTAGGAGTGTTTTTCAAACACAATACAGATACGTAATCCCTCCAATTATGGATATTAATGTCCAACACGACTAATGAGTTCCCATTAAATGCGTCATCAGATTTGATATCTAACCAGTCAATCAAATTGAAGAGTATGCACGGGAAACAGAACTAACAACTAACAAGGTCCACCGTGGCTGTCAACAGAATACGGATACATAATCCCTCCAATTATGGATTTTCAAATGCCCAACACGACTAGTGAGTTTCCCGTTGAATGCGTCATCCGATTTGATGTCTAACCAGTAAATCAAATTGAAGAGTATGCACGGGAAACAATTATAACAACTAGCAAGGTCTTGCTTACAAAAAAAAAAAAAACTAGCAAGGCCTAACATGGCCAAACAGTCACGGAACACAATTCACCTGTTCACTGTTATTTCATATCATATATAAAGGCTAAAAAAACTGGTTTCCCAAATAAAAATCATGAACAACAATTATATCTCCGCTCACAACATTATACCTAGTCACTTAGAAGTTAAATTATAGAAAAATACTACTCATTATTCCATCAAATTGATTTTCATTAGGTGTAGATCAAACATCCCAGTATACTCCAGGGGGAGTGTTTATTCACTAAACCTCGAGCATAGAATTGTGTTTAAGCATCCAAATTACCTATTAAAAAAAAGCAAACAGAGAGAGTGAGAGAGAGAGCGAGGGGGGGGGGGGGGGGGTCCGTACGTTCAATTTAAGATTTTGGGTTTGCTTCTGATTCTGATCTCACAGGAAATTGGATAATAAATCTATAGTGACAGTTAGAATGAGACCCTTAGAATTTGATCCCTGCCACAAACTACTCCTCAAAGTTGTATTTTTTTCCCAGTTCAAATCTTATGACTTCTCAATGAACAACAATATCAACCCTATGTTATGTATATGCTAATCAACTTTTCTAACAGGCCTACTATATTTAAGGAGCAGATCATGTTTAGTTTGCTAGCATCCAGTCCAGTCCAGTCCAATTTGGGCCATTTGTGGGCCCTTTTTCAAGCCCACACCAATGATTGAAACTGTTCACTTTTTAGAGCTCGTCAAGAATATTGATCACATTGAACATCAAGTTGATCGGATACTGTTTGATATGATTTTGAAATGCACTGAGCTTGTAAAAAAAAGTGCACGTGGTCAATATTCTTGACGAGCTCTAAAAAATGAACAGTTTAAATCATTATTGTGGCTCGAAAAGGGCCCACAAATTGCTCAAACTGGGGACGATAGCAAAATTGGACAGCATTTGTTTTCTATATTTAGCTTCTTTAAACTTGTTGCAAATCAAAAGTAAAGTCAATATTATAATAAGAGGTCCATAATAGTAAAAGTGAACAAGCAAATTAGGATGGAACAAGTATGTACTACACATGATTAAAAGCGTTTGAGTTTGGATAGGTAATGGTTTTTGAATTGTTATAGTGGTCCATCTATTGATAAATAAATGTGTTCGAGTTTTATATCATAGGTAATAATCACTAAGGTTGAACCATGAAAGCCAATAATGATAGTAATTCAAAGACAATAAACGGGGGGTGGCGGTGAGGTTAGTCAATGTGGGCTTTCAAGAATTCTAATTGTAATACATAAAGATTGTGAGGGTTGACATAAAAAAAAGAGTAGTGAAAAAAAGAAAAGAAAAGAGAAGACGAAATCTAGTCCTTTAGATGATTAACTAGTGAAAAGGTCATTTGATAGCTACGAAATACGGTGAAAATTAGATGGGAGCGCATAAAATTTGAGTTTTTCATCTAAAATAATAGAGATAATACAAAAACATTCGTCAAAATTTTCATTGATTAATCATTTTCTTAAAAAATTAGAAACCTTAGGTTAATTTAACCCATTGTACAAATACATACGTGATTTAGATCATTACGTATATTGTATCTAAATAAGCATTCGTTTTGATAAACATTTTGTGGGCAGCATGCCCTGGAATTTTCGGATTCCAAAGCGAGGGCCCAGAATCGAGGGAGCGCGAGCGGAGAAGCAGGCGCTCGCAAAAATACAAAGTCGCCACTCGGGTTTGAAGGTCCGTCACCCAAGGAACCATATTTCGAAGCACCTGCCGCGCTATTTGATTTGAAAAAGTGAAGGAACCAGTCCGTCATTACCATATCTGGGTTCGGGAGCCAGGTTACGAGAGGGGAAGGGTTTTAAGGCACCCCTCTCGCCCAATCCGGAGATCGGTCTCTACTTAGACATTTTGCAAATGATTATGATTCAATTTCTTCTTTAACCAATTTTAAGCCAGTTAGGGCGGGGGAACAGTTAATCGGAGATTAAAACTGTAACACGGTTTGCAAGATGTGATATAAACATGGCATGGATGGATGGAGAAATGAAAAATAGAATGAAATCCAACCTTCTGGTCAGAAACAAACCAGATGATGTGCTTAATTTCTATGCAAGTTTTGGCATACTTTTACTCTTAATTTTATGTTAGTTTGTGTTTAATTGTCTGATTTATTAGAGTTTTAATTTACTTTATTTATTTATTTATTTTTTTGTTTAGGAATAAAATCATTGAAGGCTTGATGGGAATTGAGGAGGAAACCTTCCTTTTCGAATGAACAAAAATTCCCTTCATCAAAAGAATAGGAAACACTCGATCCTTTTTCGGAATTCCTGAAGTTCCCTTCCGTAATTGGGGCATATCTTTGGCTAGAGAAATCCAATAAGGGTGATCTTGGTGTCTACGGAAAGCTAAGAGAATCCTACAACTTTTGTGTTGAAGACTTTCCAAAAATCGAAGGTAATATGGCGAAAATTGGGGATCAAGCCAGAGTTCGAAAACTGCCTAATTAAGAATCCAGTTTTGGAAAATAAAAAGAGGAAAAAGGGGGCAGCAAGGGTTTTTGTTTAGCATATATAATTCTCACGCATAAAGAGAGGCGGGACAGCGGCATCGGGATTTTATTTTCTACGTACGTCCAGAGCCTTGAAAAAGGAGTTTTTTACCATTGGAGAGCATTAGAAGTTTGGGAAAAGAAAGAAGACAAAGGCCGAATTGGAGTTTGTCAACAGATTTTCGATCTACATACAGTTTCCTTCTAAACTCTTCACCTTCTTTTCATACAATTTTCATTATGAATAGCAGAAATATTTTGGATTGTTTTGATTCTATTATGAACTAATATCTATCGCTAAGGCTACGATGTAGCCTCTCCATGACAATTCCGAATCCTATTTTTATGCGATCATAATTTTATCAATCCTTTTGAGTTTACATCATTGTGTTTAGTGCTCTCAATTATCTGGCCAATATTTGAGTGATGTGTTGTGCATGCTAATTCGAGAGATGATGCATGTAGTTTAGCTTCGTATGATGTATGCCATGAATTGAACGAAAGACAGGAATGTGCCAACGTGATTTGTGCGGCTTATATGAGAAATATTGTTAATCTTAATGGGCTCAAATGCTCTTAAATTCGCATAGACATATCGCGGATTATTGTATGTTGGGTAGTTCTAATTCTACTCGAGAGAGGGTCTTAGAAAAGTATGAATTTCTCGGTTGTCAAATAGGACTATAATTGACTGATCGCATGGTTAGGATTTGGGATTGGATTGGTTAGGTGAGTCGGATGCCTTAGTATTTTTCTTCCTGAGTGAAAGCTTATTTTTTTAAGTGTTCGGTCAAAATCTTCAGTTGTTGAATTATTTTTAGTTGTTTTATTTTTCAAATCCAAAATCCATCACTTTTATTGATTTCAAATAATTCAGAACTAGAACAATTTCAATAGTTAATAGGTAAGTAGTCCTCATGGGTTCGACATCTTTCTTTATCACTATATTACTTGTTACGATTTCGTGCACTTGCGAATTTTCACAACAAGTTTTTGGCGCCGTTGCCGGGGACTATTTACTCTCTATTACTTTTGATACCAACTAGTTCTAAGTTAATTTGAATTTTCGTTATTGTAGTCTGATTTTTTTTTTTTTTTCTTCTTTCCTGTGTTTTATTTATCTTTTCAGGTTTCCCGACTTGTGCATGAGACGTTCTCGAAGCTTGGATTTAGTACCCTTCGACCCTGAAATTGAACGCACCTTTCATCGTTTGAACAAGGAGAAGAAGAAGGATTCCACAACCGAGAACGAAATAATGGGAGATCAAGTTGAGAACCGGACTTTGGGAGATTATGCTGTTCCCTTGGTCACCGGTGCTACGTCTAGCATTAGACGACCAGCCATTCAAGCCAATAACTTTGAGATAAAACCAGCTATTCTTCAAATGGTGGCTGCGGTGCAATTCAGCGGCATGCCAAATGATGATCCAAATGCTCACATAGCTAATTTCCTGGAGCTATGTGACACTTTTAAACATAATGGAGTTTCTGATGATGCTATTAGATTAAGGCTTTTTCCATTCTCTCTTCGGGACAAAGCAAAGGCATGGTTAAACTCACTTCCACCATTAACCATAACTACGTGGGATGATTTGGCCAAAAAGTTTCTAGCAAAGTTCTTTCCCCCGGCCAAAACCGTGAAGATGAGAAACGATATCACCACTTTTGTCCAATTTGATATGGAGTCGCTGTACGAAGCTTGGGAGAGGTATAAAGAATTGCTTAGAAAGTGCCCGCATCATGGCCTTCCTGTTTGGATTCAAGTGCAAACCTTTTACAATGGGTTGCAGCCTACAACACGTACAACAATTGATGCTGCAGCAGGAGGGACTTTGATGAAGAAATCACCAGAGGAAGCATATGAATTGGTAGAGGAAATGGCAACCAACAATTACCAATGGCCGGCAGATCGAGCGACATCTAAGAAAATCCAGGGAGTTTACGAAATTGATTCTTTTTCTGCTTTAGCTGCTCAAGTCGCAACTTTATCTAAGAAATTAGACAATATCAATGTGAGTGCCATTCAACATACTAATGCAATTTGTGAATTTTGTGCAGGAAATCATATGGGGGTAGACTGTCAAGTGGGAAATCCATTTGCCAACAATAATTCAGAGCAAGCAAACTTTGTGTCAAATTACCAACGCCAAAACAATCCTTATTCCAACACTTACAATCCAGGATGGCGAAACCACCCAAATTTTTCATGGAGTAACTCCCAAAATATTTCCAAACCTCCACCGGGTTTTCAAAATCAACAACCAGAGAAGAAGTTGAATATGGAGGAGGCAATGGTACAATTTATGGCCAAAGTGGATGCTAGATTTCAAGATCATGACATTGCCCTAAAGAACAATGAGAACACTATGCGGAGCATTGAAAGGACAGTTGGTCAATTGGCAACATTAATGTCTGAAAGGTCTCAAGGATCACTTCCAAGCACCACAGAAAAGAACCCGAAAGAGCAAATAAAGGCCATTACTTTAAGAAGTGGAAAGGAGCTTAATTTACAAGAGAAGGAGAAAAATTCTGAAAAAGAAGGCCGAGGCATTGAGACCGCAACGCCCACACCCAAGTCTGCTACGCCGTCCCCTGTTCCGAGCCAAACAATGAAAAACTCGGGAAATCCTCATGTTTCTTCTTCTCATATTTCTCCTTATGTTCCTCATATACCTTTTCCTCAAAGACTTCAAAAAAATAAGCTAGATAAGCAATTTTCTAAATTCCTGGATGTTTTTAAAAAATTGCATATTAACATTCCTTTTGCAGATGCTTTGGAACAAATGCCTAGCTATGCGAAATTCCTGAAGGAGATTCTATCAAAAAAGAAGAAATTAGAAGAGCATGAGACAGTGATGTTAACTGAAGAATGCACAGCTATTTTACAAAATAAGTTGCCACCAAAGCTTAAAGATCCAGGGAGTTTTACTATTCCTTGCACCATTGGAAACTCTTATTTTGGAAAAGCTTTATGTGATTTAGGTGCTAGCATAAATCTGATGCCTTTTTCTATTTTCAGGCAATTGGGGTTAGGAGAGATCAAGGACACTACCGTTTCACTTCAATTGGCGGACCGGTCCATTAAACGACCAAGAGGCATAGTAGAGGATGTTCTTGTTAAAGTGGACAAATTTATTTTTCCTGCAGATTTTATCATTTTAGATATGGAGGAAGATCGAGAAATCCCACTTCTTCTTGGTCGACCGTTCTTAGCCACGGGAAGAACTCTAATAGATGTGCAACAAGGGAAACTAATACTACGGGTGCAAGATGAACAAGTTACATTTGATGTGTTTGAAGCAATGAAATATCCATCAACAACTGATACATGCTTCAACATAGACATGATTAATGAACTTGTGGTAGAAAATTTTGAAGAGAGTCATCCTGACGAACCACTTGAGGCATGTCTTGTTCAATCCGGAACTACCGATTCCGACAATTCCAAAATAAGCAATTGTGCACACTACTTGGAAGCATCTCCACCTTACTTGCCGAAAGGGAAGCTGGAATACTTAACAATGGGCGAAAGCACTACCCCACAAAAGCCATCCATTATTGAAACCCCTTCTTTAGAATTGAAACCTCTTCCCTCTCATCTTAAATATGCTTATTTACATGATTCTTCTTTACCTGTAATAATTTCTTCATCATTGACAGGTCTTGAAGAAGAGAAGTTACTTCGAGTTTTAAGAGCACACAAGAAAGCTTTAGGATGGACAATAGCCGATGTTAAGGGAATAAGCCCTTCACTTTGCATGCACAGGATTTTAATGGAAGAGAGCTATAAGCCTACAGTGCAGCCACAAAGGAGACTTAATCCGAACTTGCAAGAAGTTGTAAAAAAGAAGTTCTCAAATTGTTGGATGCTGGAATTATTTACCCTATTTCTGATAGCCCATGGGTAAGTCCAATAGTGCAAGTAGTACCCAAGAAGGGAGGAGTGACGGTGGTAGAGAACAAAAATAATGAACTCATTCCAACAAGAACAGTCACGGGTTGGAGAGTGTGCATCGACTACCGCAAGCTCAATGATGCCACACGAAAAGATCACTTTCCGCTTCCTTTCATTGATCAAATGTTGGAACGGCTCGCTGGTCATGCTTATTATTGTTTTCTAGATGGATACTCGGGGTACAATCAAATCCCAATTTCACCAGAGGATCAAGAAAAAACCACTTTCACTTGCCCGTATGGAACATTTGCCTATCGGAGGATGCCCTTTGGTTTGTGCAATGCACCGGCCACATTTCAACGATGCATGATGGCCATTTTTTCTGATATGGTGGAAAATTTTATTGAAATTTTTATGGATGATTTTTCTGTCTTTGGTTCTTCATTTGATAATTGTTTGAATAACTTATCTTTAGTTCTACAAAGATGTGAAGCAACTAATCTTGTACTTAATTGGGAAAAATGTCATTTTATGGTGCAGGAAGGTATCGTACTTGGGCACAAAGTTTCTGCCAAGGGCATTGAGGTAGATCAAGCCAAAGTAGAGGTCATTGAAAAATTACCTCCACCTAGCACGGTCAAGGGCGTGAGAAGTTTCTTGGGACATGCGGGGTTTTATCGTCGCTTTATTCAAGATTTTTCTAAAATTACTAAACCCCTTTGTTCTCTTTTGGTTAAAGATACTCCATTTAACTTTTCCAGTAAGTGTTTGCAGGCATTTGAACTTTTGAAGAAGAAGCTAAGTTCAGCCCCAATAATATGTGCACCAGATTGGGCACTTCCATTTGAATTGATGTGTGATGCAAGTGATTATGCTATAGGAGCTGTGCTAGGACAAAGGAAGAACAAGGTTCTCCATGTTATATACTATGGGAGTCGTACCTTGACGGATGCCCAACTGAATTATGCTACTACGGAAAAAGAACTGTTAGCAGTTGTGTTTGCTTTTGATAAATTTCGATCATATTTAATTGGATCCAAAGTAATTGTTTACACTGATCATTCTGCTCTTAAATACTTGTTAGCGAAAAAAGAAGCTAAACCAAGGTTACTTAGGTGGATTTTACTCTTACAAGAATTTGATTTGGAGATCAAAGACAAAAAGGGAACTGAGAATCAAGTAGCTGATCATCTCTCTAGACTAGAGCACACAACTGCGGAGGCAGCCCCACTTTCTCCAATAAATGAGGTATTTCCAGATGAACAACTTTTTGATTTGTCTCTAACCCAAGTTCCTTGGTATGCAGATTATGTAAACTACTTGGTAAGCAATGTGATCAATCCGGATTTTACATACCAACAAAAAAAGAAATTCTTTTCTGAGGTCAAGCACTACTATTGGGAGGAGCCTTTTCTCTACAAGCATTGTAGTGATCAAATGATTAGGAGATGTGTACCCGAGGAGGAGATAGAGTCAATCCTAAGACATTGCCATTCATTAGAGGTTGGCGGGCACCATGGAGTGAACAGAACGGTAGCTAAAGTGCTACAATCAGGTTTTTATTGGCCCACTATTTTTAAAGATGCTCATGCTTTTGTTTCTTCTTGTGATAAATGTCAAAGGAGCGGTAATATTTCCTGGAAAAATGAAATGCCATTGAATAATATACTTGTTGTTGAGCTATTTGACATTTGGGGAATAGATTTTATGGGGCCATTCCCTCCTTCTTTCTCTAATCAATACATTTTAGTAGCTGTAGATTATGTTTCCAAATGGGCAGAGGCAGTGGCCCTCCCCACTAATGATGCTAAAGTTGTGTTGAATTTTTTGAGAAAGCAGATATTCACTAGGTTTGGAACTCCAAGGGCAATAATTAGCGATGAGGGAAAACATTTTTGCAACCGGCAATTTGAGGCACTCTTGAGCAAATATGGTGTTACACACAAGGTTGCACTCGCATATCATCCTCAAACTAGTGGACAAGTTGAAATTTCCAATCGAGAGCTGAAACGAATATTGGAGAAAACTGTGAGCACTTCAAGGAAGGATTGGTCCACAAAATTAGACGATGCACTATGGGCATACCGGACAGCCTTCAAAACTCCAATTGGTATGTCCCCATATCGTCTAGTTTTCGGGAAAGCATGTCACTTACCGGTTGAGTTGGAACATAAAGCCTATTGGGCTATCAAGATTCTTAATTTTGACTTGAAAGCAGCGGGTGAGAAGAGGATATTACAACTCAACGAGATGGATGAGTTTCGGCATGAAGCTTATGAGAATGCTCGTATATACAAGGAGAGAACCAAGAAATGGCATGATAAACACATTCTGAAAAGGAACTTTGAGGTTGGCCAAAAAGTTCTACTTTATAATTCCAGACTCCGACTCTTTCCCGGAAAATTAAGATCTCGATGGTCCGGACCATTCACAGTCACAAAAGTTTTTCCGTATGGTGCCATTGAGGTTTCTAATGACTCAGATAGCACGTTCAAAGTTAACGGTCAACGTCTAAAGCCCTACTTCGAAGGAGATTTCAACAAGTACAAAATCTCCATTGACTTTCAAGATCGATGATTCAAAGAACGCGTCAAACTTAAAGACCATTGAACTCATGCAACATTTTCAGGGAAGTTTACTTTTCATCTTTTTAATTCTTCACATTGGGGACAATGTGTTTTTTAAGTTTGGGGGTAGGGGTTATTTAATTTGGATTATTTTCAGAGTATTATATTAAAAAAAAAAAATGTTGGATGCTTGGTTGGGATTTCTGACGTTGTTGTTGGTTCTTAATTAGTGCTAGTTTGATTGTTGCTAAAGTTGGAGTCTTGATATGATTTCATTGATAGAATTAAACTCGTGAACATAGGTATTGATAAGAGGCACTTAATTGGTTTGTATCACCTATGCTTGGATAGTAACTAATCACTTTGGTACATGCCTTCGCACGAGCACTATCACACTTAGAGTTGGATTTGACCTCGAGTACGGTACATATATTTTTGGTGCCTTAGTTTGAGTCAGATGTCTTACTAGATTAATGCTTAATGTCCTTTTCCCAAAAAAAAAAAAAAAAAAGAATAAAGAGCATGCATTTTCGGACTTTTCACTTAGTAACCGGGCCTCTTGCCTCAGTAAGCAGTGAGTGTTCGCGTCAAACGGTGGAGAGTTCCGCGATTGTCATGTGTGGTTAGCTTGGGTTCGTAGCCTTTTTGACTCGAGTGATTAAGTCCGTTGGGGTGTTCTCTACATCTAGTGCCCTAAAGCCATCTGGTTTGGGTGTCACTGGCCCAAAACTCGCTACAAGGGTCAATTAGAAAGCTTAAGGGACCAAGGCATTGCACGATCACAAAAAAAAAAAAAAAAAAAGAAGAAAGAAAAAAATATATAAATAAAGGGAGGGGCTACAATTTGATATAAGCATTTTGATGAGTATTGAGGCATTAAAGGTGCGTGTATTATTTTCGAGGTTAATGAACATCTTTGTGTGACTTTTCACTTTACACGCATGGCTTGTGATTTCTTTCTATCCAAATATATGTGGGAGGAACAGTTTTTGTGCAAATTCATATTAGAATGTTCACTTGTTTAACTTTGTTAATGGATGAAGTATCTTGCTTCTATCTTGAGTTATACTCTCACTAGTTACTTTGAAATGCCATTGAGTACGTTTGGGGGTTCTAATCAAGTGTCATTTTACTAGGAATTTTGTGGGTATATTCACGGCAAACCCTCACGAGACTATAACTCGTCCACTAGGGCAACCTAGGGGTTTAAAGGCTTATTGCATACGCTAAATGCAATCGGACTCCTCCGAAAAAGGATAATTAGTTTTTTTTCTTTTTCCTAGTTATTTGTTCTATTTATTTCTTTTTGCTCGAGGACTAGCAAATCTTATGTTTGGGGGTATTTGATGTGCTTAATTTCTATGCAAGTTTTGGCATACTTTTACTCTTAATTTTATGTTAGTTTGTGTTTAATTGTCTGATTTATTAGAGTTTTAATTTACTTTATTTATTTATTTATTTTTTTGTTTAGGAATAAAATCATTGAAGGCTTGATGGGAATTGAGGAGGAAACCTTCCTTTTCGAATGAACAAAAATTCCCTTCATCAAAAGAATGGGAAACACTCGATCCTTTTTCGGAATTCCTGAAGTTCCCTTCCGTAATTGGGGCATATCTTTGGCTAGAGAAATCCAATAAGGGTGATCTTGGTGTCTACGGAAAGCTAAGAGAATCCTACAACTTTTGTGTTGAAGACTTTCCAAAAATCGAAGGTAATATGGCGAAAATTGGGGATCAAGCCAGAGTTCGAAAACTGCCTAATTAAGAATCCAGTTTTGGAAAATAAAAAGAGGAAAAAGGGGGCAGCAAGGGTTTTTGTTTAGCATATATAATTCTCACGCATAAAGAGAGGCGGGACAGCGGCATCGGGATTTTATTTTCTACGTACGTCCAGAGCCTTGAAAAAGGAGTTTTTTACCATTGGAGAGCATTAGAAGTTTGGGAAAAGAAAGAAGACAAAGGCCGAATTGGAGTTTGTCAACAGATTTTCGATCTACATACAGTTTCCTTCTAAACTCTTCACCTTCTTTTCATACAATTTTCATTATGAATAGCAGAAATATTTTGGATTGTTTTGATTCTATTATGAACTAATATCTATCGCTAAGGCTACGATGTAGCCTCTCCATGACAATTCCGAATCCTATTTTTATG
This sequence comes from Rhododendron molle, assembly GCA_025413875.1. Lineage (NCBI taxonomy): Eukaryota > Viridiplantae > Streptophyta > Magnoliopsida > Ericales > Ericaceae > Rhododendron > Rhododendron molle. The sequence goes on from CM046400.1 coordinate 16,777,253, forward strand.
CGATCATAATTTTATCAGTCCTTTTGAGTTTACATCATTGTGTTTAGTGCTCTCAATTATCTGGCCAATATTTGAGTGATGTGTTGTGCATGCTAATTCGAGAGATGATGCATGTAGTTTAGCTTCGTATGATGTATGCCATGAATTGAACGAAAGACAGGAATGTGCCAACGTGATTTGTGCGGCTTATATGAGAAATATTGTTAATCTTAATGGGCTCAAATGCTCTTAAATTCGCATAGACATATCGCGGATTATTGTATGTTGGGTAGTTCTAATTCTACTCGAGAGAGGGTCTTAGAAAAGTATGAATTTCTCGCTGTCAAATAGGACTATAATTGACTGATCGCATGGTTAGGATTTGGGATTGGATTGGTTAGGTGAGTCAGATGCCTTAGTATTTTTCTTCCTGAGTGAAAGCTTATTTTTTTTTAAGTGTTCGGTCAAAATCTTCAGTTGTTGAATTATTTTTAGTTGTTTTATTTTTCAAATCCAAAATCCATCACTTTTATTGATTTCAAATAATTCAGAACTAGAACAATTTCAATAGTTAATAGGTAAGTAGTCCTCATGGGTTCGACACCAGACTGCTCATAAATGGATGTGCCATGCACCATGGCCATCTTTGCATGCATGGATCAACGTGCATGCAAAGCAGGCCATCGCGCGACACACTCACTTACTCGCGCGAGGGTCCTGTTTCACCACAGGTTGAATTTAATCCTCTTTTGGGCTCTGGAAGGACCAGTGCACACCCAGGGGCAAACCAAGCAGTTAATAAGGACTGGAAGTAAATAAATATTACAATTTATTACAAACAGGAGCCAAATTAATTGAAATGCAACCCCTAAACAGTGGGGGTGTTAAAACAAAGGCTAAGGGCCAAGCTGCTCATGCAAGGGCAATCACTGGAATCAGGAGGACCATCGCGCGAGACAATGAGTCCCTCGCGCGAGAGTCCTGACTGGACTTCCAGGAATTGCTTTGCATGCTCTGGGCTCTGGTACATGTCCAGAAGCAACCCAAAAGCATTCCAACAGAACAAATACGCAGTAAAAGCTAATCTATGTATTTTTCATGCACAACAGTGAGCTAAAATACCTAACATGCTTTAAAACAAATAACAACATGATAAAACAAGGAAACCTAGCATCCCCAAACCCCACGAGGACTGTCGCGCGAGACAGCGGACTGTCGCGCGTGAGTCTGAGTCACTCGCGCGAGGGTATGCTTGAACCAGTTTCTTGTAACTCTGCTGACTTTAGGACCAGAACTGGTATTGATTACCAATCCTGGCCTTGACAGCCCCCCTCAGAGATCAGAACAGAGATCAGAACAAAGGTAAGCTATACCTTTGGTTTTTTTGGTTTGAAAAGTGTTTGAGCTTTGAGTTGAGGTTGAGATTGATTGAGGTGTGAAAATGGGGAGAAAGAACAAGCTTTGTTCTTGGGGTGTAAGCCTTGAATGCCAATTTTTGTTAATCCTTTGAAAGAGAACAAATGGGGGGTATTTATAGAGTTAGCACCTTCCATAAATGGAGAGGGGGAAGTAGATCTGGTGCAAAGAGACGTGCAGGTTATGGGTTACTTCATGACTAAGTTTTCCCAACTGATAAAGGTGACTGTGACAGGTTTGGGACCTTCGCGCGATGGAATGGGACCATCGCGCGAGTGTGACAACTGTCGCGCGTGGGTCAACGATTAAATCTTTGACTTTGACCCAGGCTGACTCTCGCGCGAGGGAGTCAGTCTGTCGCGCGAGGGTACGCCCTGGCGCGCGATGGAATGGGTTTGGCGTGCGATGGTGCGCCCCGGCGTGCGATGGTTGACCATCGCGCGATGGAGTTAAACCGTCGCGCGACGGTGCACCCTGGCGCGAGTCAGTAAGGTTTTTGGCTTTTGGAAGTGGCTTAGGTTAGGTTGGGTTTAAGTGTTTTTCAAACATTCAAAGCTCAAACACTCGACATTCCTGGGGTGTTCTTGATCCATTTCATCATCGGGGAATCAAAAATCGTAAGTAAACTAATCTGGAAGCCCAGATTGGGATATCTACAGTAGTCCCTCTTTGACGGCACTTGGAGCACCATTGACTTGGTACAAGTAACGTCAAAGAATTCTAGACACCCTTCAAGGCAATCCAGAGCGGAACATGCTAAAGTAGAGAAGCATACTTACAGAACCTGATTGGTTGAATGGACGGACGGACCGTCATTGGGGATGGAAGTAGAAGTGGACGATTGCATCACCACTTGTTGATCGAATTGGGACAGGACAGGTTGTCGCTGCAGATTTGGACGGGACAAGCCGTCGTTGCTGGGGATCAAGCTATCCTTGGCACAAAGCATTCCAACAAACACGGGTAGGTCGTGTCAGGCAGGTTAAATTCCATCTGTTGGGAATCAGAGCCAATCTTCTTATCAAAGACCATCCGAGACAGAGCAATAAGCATGTTGGAAGATGCACTTGCGGCTAGACTGAGGGTGATTGTCGTTCGGGACAGGCCAAGACGGACTCTCCTGGGGAACAATCAGTTGCGGATGAACGGACCATTGGACGATATCTGATCGTCGTCGTGGACTGGATGGACAATGTGCTGATCGTCGTTTGATGAATTTGACAGGACTGGCTGCCGTGAAGGCGGACGGAGAGATCAATGTGCTGATTGATCAAACCGCTGGGGAACTCTGACAGGACCGGCTGTCGTGAATGCGGACGGGAAGATCAATGTGCTGATTGATCAAACCGCTGGGGAACTTTGACAGGACCGGCTGTCGTGAATGCGGCTCCGCAGGATAGCATCCTTTGGTTTACGAACCGAGAATTGGACAGGAGAGATTTCAATCACATCCGCTGACCAATGATAACAAAACCGCAAGAGATCACATTGCATCCTTCGGCAAACAAATCGAGAGTTACAGAGATTTCCATCGCATCCGTTAACCAACAAGAACAAGACCGCAGGAGATTGCATCGCATCCTTCGGCAAACCAAATCGAGAGTTAGGGAGATTTCCATTGCATCTACTAACCAACGATAACAAAACTGCAAGAGATTGCATCGCATCCTTCGGCAAACTAGATTGAGAGTTAGGGAGATTTCCATCGCATCCGCTAACAACTTGAACCAAAACCGCAAGAGATTGCATCGTATCCTTCGGCAAACAAACCTGTATGACGGCAACCATGCTGGCCATCTTCCTGCTTCAACATTTAATATACACAATATGTAATGATGTATACGAAATTGAAAATGCAGATGCAAGCTAAAGGCGGCTCCTATGAGGACAACGACGCCTAAGGACTACCATTGAGCCTCATTATTGTACTGTCTATTACTTCTGAGATGTGCACCTAGATAGAGAGACATTGAACGGGCTGACATGCCTCAGTTGACGGATTTGGACTTATGTGCCCTCTCTTTGATGCTTGGGAAGACGTGCCAGACAGATATGCTTTGCTTGGCCTTGGGCTGACGAGCCCTTGCTGTTCATGAGATTCCACAGCGTGTGGATTACAGGAGCTGGGGTAGCAATGTAAAAGTTGCATTTGCACAGTTTATTGACTCTCTTTTGCAAGTATTGAAGAGAATACAAAAACTAACCACTAATATCGAATTTGCATTGACAAGTGCTTTGAATCGACACACAGATGTGCGCATGTGTACAGACTTGCCTAGCTCGAACGAAGGGGAGAAAGAACCCCAAGGATACAATGCAAACCCTTAGGCACATGGAATACAATGAAATTTTGGGCATTAACGTGCCAAAACTCACAACATCCCTTAGACAGGTGAAACTGACACGTACGAACAGTGAAAAAGGTACAAAGACCTGTACAAACAGAATCGAGAAAACCATCTCGACATGACAATTAATTGAAAAACTGGAAAAATGTCGCAAAGACGGACATAAGACGTAGATGATGACTCATATAGGCCCGGACTGAAACCGACACCCCCGTGCAGTCACATTAGGCCATATGACCTGCATGGTATGACAAGACTTGGCAAAAGCACCTGGAACGACTTTTGAGGGCAGTAGTAGATTGCTACTGTGTGCTGCAAAAATTGAAAAAGCGCGCGCAGGTTTAAGACCAAACGCGCATCACTTCGAACAAACGCACTGCGGTTGCTTACACCAGACTTCGCTGAACTTAGAATAAACTGTGAGCCTATTAAGGCCTTTAGCATGTCGTTCTGTTTTTGATGCTTCAAGTATTTTTAAGGCTTTATGCTCAGCCTGTAAATTGAAGAAGTAGTTTGCAATAAAATTGAAAGACAAAGGGTTTCCCCCTTCCGGTTCCTCCAATGCAGCTTGACTTGATCCTCGATCCTCTTCGACCTTTGATGTGTACCAAAACGTCAACCATGGATCCAATTGATAGATATGTGACCGAGTCTCGAAGAGATACTGCCTACGTATCCCAAGCTAGGGAATCAGGTCAAAACGTAGTTCAGGCTAAGGTTCACTCGTGTGTTTACCTCTCCTTTTGCGCGCTAACTTTTGCCTAGTACCGTCCATTCGGGTCTTCAGTCTAGCAAGCTTTCAAATATTGCCTATGCATTTTTGCCTAAACCCCCTTCATAGGTTTTCGGTCTAGCAGGCTGCTCTAACTTTTGCTTGGAATTGCCCACCCTTAGGGTTTTCAGCGCAACGAGCTTCTCTCAGGAAAAGTTACTTTTGAATTGATCCAGGTTGACCAAGGTTTTGAAATTGTTGTTGTCGAGGTCAACGATCTTTGGTTGCAGCCCCAGATACTATGGCTTTGATGACATAGAGTCAAGAGTGCTTTGGCTGGAAATGCCTTGCGCCGGGCCGTTTTGACCATTTTCTCATTTGTACTTGGCGGAACATCACTGTTACTGTTTTTGAACACAGTACGAGGCTTGGAGCCCTTGGCGCTTCTTCTTTCTGGATTGGCACCCGGTAGCAGGGGATTTAATGCTTCTTTATCTCAGGATCAACGCGAGGCGTGACTTGATGAGGCCACGCCAAGACGTCGATGAATTCTTCGAGCCTATCTGACCGGGTGCAATGCTCCTTTGGGACGGTGTTTGGACCAACTTTGAACCTTTTGGGAGGTTATACTTGTCTTTCAAGTTTATTGAAAATTACTTCTTCTTTTAATAGGCTGAGCATGCCTTTTGTCGTTCCTTTCGGCGAGTGAACATATTTCCTTGGGGATGATCTCATCAAAATCTATCCCTTCGTCGTCAGGGTCGACACAGTTTATTCAAAAGCGAGCGAAATGAGCAAAATAATGCATATCATAAAAACCCACGGGGTTTACCAAGTACAGCAGACTCAAAACTTGAAATACAAGCTACAACGTGGAGGGCCAAGAGGCACGAACTCCGACTCAGAACTAGACTTTTAGACAAACGCAAAAGACTTTGTGTCAGACACAGACATAACGCCAATGCAAACTAGACGCGGTTTTGAAAACGCAACTGTTAAAAAGCCACCCATAACTTCCACAAGAAAAGATAGGATTCAGCAGATGCCAGGCCCAAGCGATAGCACTTCGACTTCTTCAGCTTCTTCAACCAAACCTACTCGATGCTCCTTTGATCAATAGACCTCAGCCAGTCAGTCTTCTCCTTTGTAAGCCCCTCATCACTGTCAGTCTAGATGTCGGCAATGAAAACCTCAATTGCCCAACCTACTGCCATCATGTTAACCTCTGGCTCAGACGGGATGAATACGATGGGTTTGGGTTAATTTGCTGGGACGATATAGTGGCTAGGATTGAATATGGTGGAGCTCGGGTTGATTCGAGTGATTTGAGTGGAGGTGATAGATACCTGACCAACCAGAGGGTCAGACCCATGTTAAGGCAAGGAGTTGGAAATGATGTTGGGCTTTGGTGGAACTTGAACCGTGCCATCATCAATAAGATCTTGAATCTCATGTCGAAGACAATAGCACTTGTCAGTGTGATGGCCAGGCATTTGGTGGAAGGCACAGAAGAGATTAGGGTTATAACCGGTAGGTAAGACTTTGGGTGGGGAAGTTGGGGTCAAAGGTTTGAGATGCCCAGACTTGACAAGTTTCTCCATCATCGTGGATAAAGGTGCCTCGAAGACAGAGAAACTTCTAGGTTGGGTTCGGGCCCGTAGCTTGGGCGTTTGAACCCGATTGACATCAACATGATTAGGGGAAGCAGCAGCGTTATCCCCACTTGTAGCCGTGCTGGCGTAATTGCTACAGCCAAATAGTGCACTACTGTTTCCAGAGTAAGCCTTCGGCTTTGATTTCTGAGGATTGGAAGAAGAGGACTCCCCTCTTGGCAAGATTCCACTTTGTAGCGCATCCTCGCTGGCCAGGCCAGCGTCGAAAAAGGTTTCAAAGTTGGCGGACGCTTGAGCAAGCACCAGGTGCCTAGCATAGTCCAGCTGGAGATTGCGGGAGATGATGCGGAGCTGGTCCCTCTCGCTCGGGCGCTCAGTCATTAGAGCGGTTTTGACTCTCCACCGCTTGACAAAGTCCGCAAAGGACTCCTTAGCTTCCATCTTCGTGGATTCTAACTCCCGAGTAGTCATCTTGAGCTGAGAGTTGTAGCTATACTGCGAAATAAACGCAGCCCCAATGTCCTCCCAAGTTCTTCTTTTGGAGATGTCGAGCGACAAAAACCAATGGAAAGCAGGCCCAGAGAGAGTTTGAGGGAAGAGCTGAGACATGGCCTCACTTTCTACTTTGAGTAACTTCATAGCCGCATGGTAGCCATAGAGATGAGTCTTAGGGTCACCGCTCCCATCGAACTTGACCAAATCAGGCATCTTGAATTTGGCTAGCAGCTTAGCATTAGGATACAGGCAAAGACGATCCAAGTCTATTCCGCCTGTGCTGATCTTTTTAGATTTTGTGAAGGATTCTTCTAACTTTGCCATCTTGGCCATAAGAGCTGCCATATCAGGATTCAAAACAGGCCTACCACCTGTCGAATCTGGCTTTGCGACAGGTGCGTGAACCTCCCTAGGGTTGGGCTGAACAATGAGACGCCCCTTGTGATTCGGATCTGGGACCATGACAGGCTGCTCCTGGTCGTCCTCATCGTCCTCACCTTCCTCTTCGAGTGGAGGTGGAAGACGAGTGTTGATAAGGTCATTGAGACGGGTGATGTTAGCATCATTCTGGATGGCCCTCTGCTGCATAGCGGTGATACTGTTCTGGAGGTTCATGAGCATGTCTTCCAGAGAAAGTGGTTGAACCTCTGGTTGACCTGACATGGTAGGTGATTCAGAAGTGCTCGATGCAGAAGATGGGGATGCTGGTTGCCCTTCCTGTATAACCGGTGGTGACCCTGACTGTAGAGCAGCCAACAAAGAACGCGGAGAGTCTTCCGTTGTGACTGATTGGGATTTTAGCCTGACAAGCCTTTGAACCAGGTTCTGAAGACGTTCCCAAGTAGGTTTGGCTCTTCCTTTCGGTACTCTCTTGCTCGGTGCAATGGCTATGAACTAGACAGTAAAATAAGTGAAAGCTCAATGGTGTTCTTGCAGTAATTAGAATGCAATGTACACATTGTCGTCGGTGTCAACCCTAGACTCTAGAACTAGAGACGAGTCTGTCTCATGATGTTCGGACACTGCCAAAATCCTCAGATTTCTTTTCGACGGTGTGTCCTTTGGAAAGATCAAGTTGATCCTAAGAGATGCCAAAACAGACTAAGTCTTCGACTAGTCCCATTTGAAGATTCAACTTTGAACTAGAAATAACTCGGTATTGATGGCGTGACACTTTTACCGGGGTGGCTTCAGCGACAACGCGCGTTAGCCGGGCGGTGTACGTGCTTAGCACGATAACCAAAAGACATTAATATCACGATATCAACACTTTGTGGTTCCTTATTTTCAGCTGAATCCTCAATCGGGCATGAGCCGAGGACTTAATAAGGTTTGATTTTCCAAAGTCTCGTTGATCTAGGGACTTGAAAAAAATTGACAACACGCACCATCGAGATGCACGACTCTTCATCGGGTCTAGCAGCGTCCAAATTAGCATAAGATAGACTCGAAAGCGAGAGACAACCTAGAAGCCGCCCTAAACATGCTCTTATGCAAAACAACATGTATGTATGTACAGTTCCAAAGACAATTTTGCCTCACAAGTTTCAGACGTTGCCAGAATCCTCAGAATTCTTTTCGGCGATCTGTCCTTGAGTAGATCGACAGATCCTAAAAGATGTCAAAATAGACTAAATCTTCGTCTAGTCCCTTTTGAAGATTCAACTTTGAATTAGAAACAACTCAGTAGACACCCCAATCCGGACCTCGGAGAGCCTTTGTCCACCCCGATGATGAAATAGAGGAAACGATACCTTTGCGAGCTTGAAAAAGGATCTCCCTTAAAACCATAAACCCTTAAACCCAAAAACCCAAGAAACCTGACAAGCCCAGCCAAAGCCCAATGAAAGGCCCAAAAAGAGCCCTGGACCGAAGGAAGAGGCACCGTGCGGAGACAAACTCAAGCGCACGGCACCTTGAAAATTCAAGGGACCGTGCGCAGCCAAACTCCTCCGCACGGCACCTTGAGCAAAAAGCTGGCTGGCTCAGAAAGCTGTCGGCCACGCCAGTATGAGCCACAGCTGATGACTGGCTCAGCCGAAAATGCACTTCTGGCCCGCCCAGAAAACACCTCCACCATTTGAATTCAAAATCCTTAGCCATTTGCCTATAAATTAATCCCTCCACTCAAGGGAAAGGGGTCCCTCTTAGCCCTTCTTTTGAGTCCTTTCTCTTGCCTTTCTCTTGCCTTTCTCTTGACTCTCTCACTCTTCTTTCTCTCTCTAAGTTCTCAAACCCCCTTTTCATTACCACTTCCATTTCCAAGTCTTAAAGGATGTCATTCCCAAAAGACATTCTTTAAGAGCTTTCACTCATCCCTTTCTCATCATTGAAGTTGATCACTCATTAACTTCAAGACCCCATCACCCAAAACACCTAACCTTCACTCACACCCATACTCCCTTTGTCTCATTTAACCTTCCCCATCCACATCCGTGACGATCCATCCACATCCTTGCATCCACGATCCTTGATCAAACTCGAAATCAAAGGTATAAACTAGTTTCATCGGACTAGATTCCGTTCTGGTCCTGAGGGGACCTTTCTGTCAGCAGATCTAATCCCTTTTGGTTAGATCCTGACTCAAAACCTATTTTCATAAAATAAAACCAACACTGTGCTGAGGTCGGGGAACCGCGCGGTCTGTTGATCAAACGCACGGCACGATGCACACTAGTGCTATTGTGAACAGGCTGACTGGATCTGAGTTTTCCTCTGCTGTGGTTACCTGTTTTTGCTGTTTACTGTTTCTGTAGATCTTAAAATAAGACCATATCTACAAGCCGTGTTCCGGCTCTTCTAAAATCTTTTCAAGATCATCCCAAGTGATCAAAAACGTTGAAAACTACTTTAAAACTACGTTTTGAGAAGGATAATGACATTCTTGGGATGATCTGACCGCCGTGAGGCTACTCGTGAGTTTTCAAAAGATCTACAGAGAAACTAGTGAGCTAAATGATGTTTTAAAAGACTGTAACAGTCTGACAGCAGAGCAGGTGCCATGCACGGCATGTTGAGATGCCTCGCACGGCATCTCAGAGTGCCGTGATAGGTATTCTGAGGCCCAACAGTCCGACAGCAGAGCAGGTGCCACACACGGCATGTTGAGATGCCTCGCACGGCATCTCAGGGTGCCGTGAGCGGTATTCTGAGGTCCAAACAGTCTGTTGAATGTTATTTACTTCCATTTATTCATGTCATTTTAGCACGACTGTACAGATAGCACCACCTGCACGTCAATGTGATATATTTCCCATGTCCCTTTCCCGTTTCGTGCTTTATTAAAGAGCTTGATATTCCGAATGATACCGAAGATCTCCCCTTTTTGAAAACATCAAGTAGAGACCGGTCTTACCGGACGAATGGAGTGCTTTTTAAAGAAAAACCTTCCTCATTCGTAATGTGGCTCCCGAACCCATTATCTCAACGTTGTCGCTAGACTTAAAGCCTTTTTCAAGCAAACTCTCGGTTTCTCGGATCATCCATCTCGAAAATCCGGGTGGCGACTCTTCGAGCGAAGCGCTCATTCTCGGGCGCGGGAGCCCACAGTGGCGACTCTGCTGGGGACGAACTTTTATTCAATACTTTTTTTTTTTTTTTAAATGTACAAAAAGTATTGGATAAACAAGAGGGCCAAAGTTGAAAGGTGTTTTCTAAAAGGGGATTTTCGAATATTTTCCTGAAGATCAAGCTCTTTTACCCTGTACACTTTGCACCGCACAAGCCTCGCTACGCGTGTTTCGGCTATCTTGCCCGGTTTACCGGTGACAAGCTCTCCCGGAATGCCTAGCAACCCTCGACTATGATGAGCCATCATGTTGTACGACCGTTGTCTTGCAATACACTCGACACGGGGTAGCACATCTTGGCTCTAGTCCAGGGAACCCTTTTGAGACCAAAACCAGCCTTTACACTTGTACATAGCCATAGAACCTTCCCAACTAGGACAGGAACCCATGGCTAGGACTTATGTGTTATATTCTGCTTACGTGCTTTTATTCCTGTACACACGCATCATTCGCACACCATTGCATCTTGTGGGCTAGAGAAATAGGCTTCCTTAGAATTCTTTAGGACCCTCCAGTCAGTCTAGGAGACTGTAAATCCATGGAGTTTGAGATACCTCCGGTGTTTGCCATGCCCGAACGGCTCCCTTGGTTTGGGTCTAACCTTAAGCGCGTCTGTATCTGGATTCCGGTGGTCATATTGCTCTGTCTCGGATGGTCACGATAAGGAGATTGGCTCTGGTTCCGACCCGTTCGGAATTTAACCTGCCTGACGGCACCTACCCGGACTATCGGAAATCTTCTGTACGGACTTCCTAAGTGAGATTTGAACCACGGTAGGTCCACTAGGGCAGTCTAAGAGACTGTAAATCCATGGAGTTTGAGATACCTCCGGTGTTTGCCGTGCCCGAACAGCTCCCTTGGTTTGGGTCTAACCTTAAGCGCGTCTGTATCTGGATTCCGGTGGTCATATTGCTCTGTCTCGGATGGTCATGATAAGGAGATTGGCTCTGGTTCCGACCCGTTCGGAATTTAACCTGCCTGACGGCACCTACCCGGACTACCGGAAATCTTCTATACGGATGTCTTGAGTGAGATTCGAGCCACGGTAGGTCTTAGGCCTTGTTTCTAGGAGATGGGTAGAGGTAGGGCGAGTATTTGGATTGGTTTTGAGTTGCTCCCTTTTGACTTGTTGCCAGTACTGCCAACATTGATCGCCCGCGAAGAAAAGAGGCTGTACCCAATTGGTTTCGTCTATCCCAAAGACTAGTTCGCGTAGACACCCTGGAAGGACTCCCACTGTCTGAAAAGGAGGAAGAAGAATCCGTAGCCTCAGTCCCGTCCGAAAATCGTTCATCCATGTCTGACCAAGGAGACGGAATGGAGGAACTTAGGCAGAACATGGCCAACATGGATATCCAGTTTAAGCAATCTCTCGCCGGTGTTGATGCACAACTCAAAGCCGCCGTAACCTCCATAAAAAATGACATGAATATGATAATGGAAAGCATGCAGGAAATCACCGACAAGATCCTGATCAAAGCCTCGCCGCAATCCGAGCAACCACCTAAAGTGGAGATACCAGCAGCTGACCCCAACCTGGCCGCTATCATGGAAAAGATCGGCAAATTGGAGGAATCCGTCCAAGAGACCAAACGGCTTGGAAAAGGAGAAATCGACATGAGGAAACTATGCCTTTTTTCGAATGCCAAACTGCCAGAAAAGTTCAAAGGAGTGGATTTTGCAAAATTCGATGGAACCGGTGACCCAAGAGCCCACCTTCAGGGGTATGTCGGATCCCTCACTATGCGTGGCATCGAAGGAGAAGCTATGGCCCAACTCTTCCATGAATCCTTGTCCGGTCCAGCCCTGCAATGGTTCCTCTCTCTCGAACCATCCAAGAAAAGGACTTGGGAAGACATCGGGACAGCTTTCGTGGCCCAATATGATTTCAATGTTGACCTGAAAATGACCACGAGGGAGTTGGAAAGCACCAAGATGGGTGAGAAGGAAAGTTTTGCCGACTTTGTGAAACGTTGGAGGGCTAAGGCTGCCCAGATGCAAAATAAACCTGACTTAAAAGAACAAATACGGATAATAACCAAGAACTTGCCAAGCTCTTTTGCACCGTACATGGTTCTTTCTCAGGCTGCCCCAAATTTTGAAACTTTTTACGATTCTGGATTGGCTGTAGAGGCTCTGTGAGACGGAACTTTGGAGAAGAAAGAATCGTGGTCCGGTCCAAATCCAAAGCGGGCGTATTCAGAAACAGAATGTTCTCTTCGAATGCCAATCAGCAGAACCTCATCCACAAAACCTGTAGAAGTTAACGATTTCCGAAAAGCCAAAATCCCGAATCGAACCTTCACCCAATTCGGCACTCCAAGGTCCACTCTCCTTAAGAAGCTCACGGACATAGTGTTCAAACCTCTTCCGCCACCACAAACCATTACGCCAAACCTAAACCAAAACGTCTTCTACAGTGACTTCCACCAAATGCCCGGCCATACCACCGACAACTGCATCCGCTTCGTCATGAAATCCAGAACCTCATCGACAACAAGGTTGTCGATGCTCCACCCTCAGATAAACCGAACACCGTCTCAAACCCCCTGCCACAACATAATACCCCTTCCGTATCAACCAAATCACCCTAGCCGAAGATCCAAGTCTCTCAGAACCTGATTCTACCCTATTCCCTGATGCTGAACCAATGCCTGTCGGTGGAATTCCCGGAGAGATTGCCTTCCATTCTACCTGGGAATGGGAAGACACGTGGGGAGAACTGATTGCTGACTGGGAAGAATTTGAAGCTGCCAATTTCCAAAGAAACGACGAACCTTTGTTCGAGGCCGGATGGGAGGTTGATTGGCAAAACATCCAGGCAGATCCTCTTGATGGATTCTCTTTGTGTGCACTATTCGAAAATCAAGGGGAAGAATACTCGGTCTTCCAAGATGTACCCGAATGGGATTGGGACCCGACCCCGGATGAGTATCAGCTTTTGGCATGGAACGACCCATTGGATACCTTCTCCCTGCCGACACTATTCGGTGAAGAATACCAGCTTGGATACCCACTTGAGATGGCGACATACAACTGGCCGGAACTTGCCCCGCTCCGCCCAGATTTCTCTCATTTTAATGACTTTGTCGTCAACAATCTGTATGAAAACGTGAACCTCACCCCATACCCAAACCTTCCTGGGTTCGAGGAGGAAGTTGCTAGCAACGGGTTTGACCCAATGGACTACCTCGTGGACGGAGCTGAATCTGAGCCATCAGTCACTTTCCCGAAAGACGCCGAAATTGCCATGATAAACTTATGGGAGGATGAACCAGCAAACTTGTGGGCCAACACTGAAGTGGTTAACGTAAAAGTGGGAAACGAAGAATGGACTGTTAACAAAGCCATGATGGAGGCTGAAAAGTGGACACCCGAAGATCTGTGGGATGATTTGGTTATCGCCGATCTGGCCGCTAATCTACAAGATACAACTATTGGAAACAAGCGTAAAGCCCTGGCCGACTTATAGAATGAGGAATCGAGGTACCGCCAGATTGATCATCTAACCAGAAGCGGCCGTATTTATCAACCTCCGAACCTCCAAGTTGGGGAACCTTCCAACCCTGCAACTGCAGAGCCCTCTGATCCCTTTACCACTCCGGTCAAGAGCACCTTTCGCCCCTTTGACCCACCGGCTAAGGAGCCTTCCCGACCTGAAAAGAACCCCGAAGGAATGATTAAGCGTCAACTCGAGCAGACCAATGCCAAGATGTCTGTCTGGGATGTACTGGTTCACTCCACACGCCATCGTGAAGGCCTCATCCAAGCACTCTCTCAGCTAAAGGTTCCTTCCGCTATAACTCCCGATGAGCTTGTGGCTCTGATCAAAGCCATACCTATCAAACATGCCATCACCTTTACTGATCGAGACTTACCCGCCGAGGGAACTGATCACAATCGTCCGCTGCACATCACCTTGAAGTGCCATGGCAAGTCGGTTCCAGCAATCTTGGTCGATAATGGATCGGCCATTAATGTCTGTCCACTCCGTGTTGCTTACTGTTTGGGATACAAGAATAAAGACTTTTTCCCGTCAGAGGTCAAGGTCCGAGCGTATGACAACACTCGGAGAGACGTGGTTGGGACTCTCATGATTCCTATGACCTTCGGACCATATCAGACGGACGTAGAATTCCACGTGGTGAATATCCCTGCCTCTTTCAATCTGCTCTTGGGAAGGCCCTGGCTGCATCGGCCAGACATCATGGCTGTGCCCTCCACACTCCACCAGAAAATTCGGCTGGGACTGGAAACAGGAATGCTTACTATCCACGGAGACTCAGGGATTCATGCCCCTGTTGAGGACAATGCCCCACTCTTGGAAATTCAACACGGGGAAGAAGATATCGCTTTGGGAGGCTTCTCTCTAGACACCTCTCAGTCTATCTACTCAGTTAGAATCGACGACGACTTTGTCATTAGCAACGTCGCCATCAAGATCATGAAGAAGATGTTCTACATGCCAGGATTGGGACTGGGAAGACCTCCAAGGGCCTGCAAAGTTCGAAGCCCAGGGCACTCTGATGCACATAACAGGCCTTGGTTACTCACCCTCAAGTAGCGGCAAAGTGAAAAGGGGAAACAGGCTAAGGACTACTTTATCGTAGAAGAAGCAAAGCAGATTTACCAAGGACAATTGGAACCATTTTGGGACAAGGAAACCAATACCTTCTGCCAGGATTTGAGATATTCACCAACGATGTCGGCCGGATAGCGATGAAGAAACTGAGGTTGAGGAAAAGGAAAGAGCCCGCTGACTGGATTGAGGTTTTCAGCATGGGTAGTCTCAACTCTGTTTAGGGAAGACGAATCAATGGGTACAGCTATGGAAGCGGAAGTGTTGATGATGGAACAAGATACCCACGAGGACCCGACTTTGTTTATCATGGATGCTGTTCTGAAGAATACAAGAACTGGATTTTCATGCCGAGTGCAACCTACCACGAATCGAAGTGAGTCCGAATCTGAGTCTGTTAAGTCTATCGAGTCTTCTGCGTCTTCTGAGTCTTCTGTCTGTTCGGTCCAGTTGGTGCCTCTCGGCCCAAACTCCCAGAGTCTGTACTTTCGAATCCACCCGTGTGTATGGTGCCCCGAGGCCGCCGTTGATCATGAAATGAATGAATCGATTACGCTACTTCCCCGACTTTGAAATAAATTGCGTCGCCCCTGGTGATGAAGAGATTGATTTCGATGGGGACATTCCCAAAGAAATTCGATCCCTAATCGGCAGGGAAGATGAAAAGCGTGCTCAGCCTGTAAAAGAAGAAATTATTTTAATAAATCTGAGAGATGGAGAGAATCCCCGGATGACCCGGATCGGTTCTGCATTTCCGCTGAAGAACGCGAAGCTCTTGTAAACTTGCTTAAGAATTTGAAGATGTGTTTGCATGGTCACATGCCGATATGCCCGGATCGATCCCGAAATCGTGGAGCATCGGATTCCCCTTTATCCTGATGCAAAACCGTAAAACAAAAACTAAGACGCATGAGGCCCGAGGTGCTTAAGATAAAAGAAGAAATCACTAAACAGTTAACGCTGGTTCTTAATGGTAAGCTGAGTACCCTCGGTGGGTTCTGAAACATCGTCCCCGTGCCAAAGAAGGATGGTAAAATAAGTGTCTGCGTTTCAGGGATCTTAACAAAGCCAGCCCTAAAGATGATTTCCGCTACCACACATTGATGTGTTAGTCGATAACACCGCTGGTCATGCTCTACTCTCTTTCATGGATGGTTTCTCGGGATACAACCAAATCCTCATGGCCCCAGAGGATCGGGAAAAGACTACGTTTGTCACTGAATGGGGGACGTATTGTTATCGAGTCATGCCCTTCGGATTAAAGAACGCAGGATCCACTTACCAACGGGCCGCCACGGCATTACTACACGACATGATTCACAAAGAAGTGGAAGTCTACGTTGATGATATGATTGTTAAGGCCAAGGAACGAGAGGGGCATCTCCCCGCGCTCAGGAAGTTTTTCGAAAGAATCAGGAAGTACAAGATGCGTCTCAACCCCGCCAAATGTACGTTCGGAGTCACTGCAGGAAAGATGCTTGGATTCATGATCACCACCCGAGGCATCGAAGTCGACCCATCGAAAATCAAAGCCATCCTAGAAATGGAGCCGCCAAGATCTGAGAAGGATGTAAGGAGCTTCCTCGGCAAGGTGCAATTCATCAGTAGATTCATTGCGAGACTGACCTCAACTTGTGAACCATTGTTCCGCTTACTCAAGAAAGGAGTGCCATTCGTTTGGGATGATAGGTGTCATAAAGCTTTCGAAGCCATCAAGGCCTACCTGCACAAGCCACCGGTATTGACACCGCCTGTAACAGGAAAACCTTTGATCCTATACCTGTCAGTCACTCCATCCGCAATGGGATGCATGTTGGCGCAGGAAGGAGATGATGGGGTAGAAAGGGCCGTTTATTACCTCAGTAAAAAGATGATCGGACCTGAAGAGCGTTACACTCCCCTAGAAAAGACATGCTGGGCGCTTGTATGGGCTTCCAAGAAGTTGAGACACTACATGTTAGCCTACCCGGTCAGGCTAATATCTCGGATGGATCCCCTAAAGTATCTATTCGAAACGGCCCTCACGGGTAGGATGGCACGGTGGTTGTTGATGTTGGCCGAGTTTGAACTAAAGTATATCACGAAAGTCGGTAAAAGGAAGAGCCGTCGCCGAATTCCTAGCCGATTGCCCGATCAAAGGAGAGGAGGATGCCGAGTTCAATTTCCCGACGAAGACATAATGACGGTAACCGAGGACATTTGGCGCTTGTACTTTGATGGAGCAGCCAACCAGAAAGGATTTGGAATCGGTGTATTGCTCATTTCGCCCGATGGATCGCACATCCCATTGGCGTTCAAGCTTAACTTTGAAGTCACCAATAACCAGGCCGAGTATGAGGCTTGCATCGTAGGCATGGAGGCAGCCATCGAAATCGGCGTAGAAAAATTGGAAGTTGTGGGGGATTCGAACTTAGTTGTGTCTCAAGCGAATGATGACTGGAAGGTCAAAGAAGAAAAGCTGAAACCGTATCACCAGGATCTCGAAGATTTCATTCCTCACTTCACCAAAGTGACATTCACTCATGTCCCAAGGTTCAAAAATCAATTTGCAGACGCTTTGGCAACTTTGGCATCAATGGTCGAGATCCCTGTTGGCGTAAAGTTAAGACCAATTGTGATAGAACAAAGGGATATTCCAGTACACCAGCACGTCATGGTAGTCGACGAGCCCGATGATGGCCACCCATGGTATTATGACATTTGGAGGTACGTGGAAAGGGGAGAATACCCCGTGGGAGCAAACAAGGGAGACCGAATCGCCCTCCAGAGGATGGCAACTCAGTACCTTCTATGCGGAGGAAACTTGTATCGAAGATCGCCCTGTGGCACACATAAGCTCTGCATCCATGGAGAAGATGCGAAAAGGGTAATGGAAGAAGTTCACAAGGGTGTATGCGGTCCTCACATGAGCGGCATAATGCTTGCAAAGAAAATTCTTAGGCAGGGATACTTCTGGTCCACCATGGAAACAGAATGTGTAGAGTACGTGCGAAGGTGTAAAAAGTGCCAAATTCACGCTAACCTCATGCATGTCCCGCCACGAGCTGCAACAAATGACCTCGCCATGGCCCTTCTCGACGTGGGGAATTGATTCATCGGAAGGATAGTACCGGCAGCATCCAACGGTCACAAGTTCATTCTCGTAGCCGTCGATTATTTCACGAAATGGGTAGAAGCCGCTTCCTTACACCACTTTGATCGCGGTTCAAGTCGCACATTTCATCAAGCAAAACATCATTTATCGGTATGGGGTCCTTCAAGCTTTCGTATTCGATAATGGGGTTCATTTCAAAGGACGGGCCGGGAAGTTCTTGAGAAATTTCAAATCCAGGTGCACAAATCGACACCTATCGGCCGCAGACCAATGGCGCTGTGGAAGCAACGCAAACAAGACAATCAAGGTCATTCTGGAGAAAACTATTCAATCGCCAAGTGGACTGGCATGAGCAACTACCTCAGCCTTATGGGGTACCGCACGTCGGTGCGGACACCAACAGAGCAACCCCTACTCTTTGGTTTACGGGATGGAGGCGGTACTTCCCATTGAGTTGGAAGTCCCATCTCTTCGGACAATGATCGAATGTGAAGTCCAAGAGGCTGAATGGCTGAGCAACCGATTTGAAGAACTTATGCTGTTTGATGAACGCCGGTTGAGGGCTCTTTACCATATCCAAGGGTATCAACGAAGGATCGCACGGGCATTCAACAAGAAAGTGAAACCCAGGAATTTGGTAGAAGGCGACATGGTTTTAAAGGAAATCCGAGCTCTAGTCTACGACCCACGAGGAAAGTTTCGACCAAAGTGGTCCGGGCCGTACATCATCAAGACCATCCTTTCCGGCGGAGCTACGCAACTCATCGACTTGGACGGAAATGAATTCTCAACCTTGGTTAACCTGGATCAACTCAAGCGCTAT
This sequence comes from Rhododendron molle, assembly GCA_025413875.1. Classification (NCBI taxonomy): domain Eukaryota; kingdom Viridiplantae; phylum Streptophyta; class Magnoliopsida; order Ericales; family Ericaceae; genus Rhododendron; species Rhododendron molle. The sequence goes on from CM046400.1 coordinate 16,795,881, forward strand.
TACCCCTGAGAGAAGCTCGCTAGGCTGAAAAATCGCAAGGGCGGGCAGTCCTAGGCAAAAATTAGAACAAAGCCTGCTAGGATGAAAACTCGTCAGGGCATCCTAGGCAAAAGTTAAGGCAAACAATAAATGAGCTCGCTAGACCGAAAACCCGAAAGGGCGGTTCTAGGCAAAAGTTAGAGCGCAAAAGGAGAGTGTTAAAACCAGAGCGAACCCTACCCTGAACTACGTCATGACCTGATTCCTTCACCAGAAGGATACGTAGGCAGTCTCACGCTGAGACCCGGTCACGATCCATCAAAATAAAAATCAGGTTGAGAAAACTTGAAGAACAAAAGTCAAGAAGGGGGAAACCCTCCAAGACTCGTTTTTATTAATACGATTACTTCTACTACATAAGGTTGAGCAAAGCTTTCATAACAAAAGAAGTGCAACATAATGAAAAGGGGTCCTCAATTTATTCAACGGTCAGGGTGGTAGGATTGAGTCAGTTTCCTTGAGCTCCAGCTCTCGCCGCAATGTCCCTCCTAAGCCACTTTCGATAGCTCCCGCACATCGCCACAGAAGGATAGGGATGTGCATCGGTCACCTCGCGTGTCATCCAAAAGCGCTGGTAATGGCAAAGAACTGAATGACTGAAAAGAGGCAGAACCACGTGCACAAGAACCTCGGCAGGGCCCCTGCCTCAAACCTAGCCGTCGGATACGGTAAGGAATATAGAAGGTGAAAGCTCCCAAGCCAACAGCAAGAACAACCCACCGAGAGCCCATATAGTGCACATTGTCATGGGAGGAAGATCCAGCCATCGACACCTCCAAGCAATGGTCTCCGCCACGGCGCCTGAGAAAATCGACCCACTCGGCCCTGCTTCCTATCCTCAAACTCAAAGCATCGCCGAGAGAGTAACCTCGCCTCGTATGCCCGGTTGCCAGGAGGAGTGGTCAACACGCTCACCTTATCACAAAGCCAAATCATGGAAAGAGAGAAAACAAGTGATAAGCCTTAGATAACCAAGCCGAGCGTTGAGGTAAAAGATAACGTGGGAGAAACCCAAAAGGAGAGCCGAGTGAGAAGCCAACCTGTAGGAGAGTGGACTGCCCCCGAAAGTCTCGATCTCTCCAGAACAAACCTTGTCCAAACCAATCAGTGTCTCGGCCAGAACCATCGGAATCACATCCCTTCGAGCTTCGATCTGAACAGCGACACTGGCCAACGCCGAGCTAGCATGACCGGCAGAAGGGACCAAGAGGTAGGCTGCGAGCAAGCACATGCAGAGAGCAGTCATCCGCCGGGTTTGATAAGTCGTGTCCCCTAGATCACCCGGAGGAGAAAATAGCTCAATGGGGCGCATGACATTGAGATGGCCATTTCTGACCAAGTAGCGGGCAGCACCCTCACCCATCCCGAGGGCCGCGACCAAGACTCTATACGCACTCTCACGTACAGGGGGAATGATGACCTCCCCCGAACCAAAACCCTCGAGGTATGCACGGAACTCCTCGACAGTGGGACAGAGCTCCTGATCGCCAAACCGGAACACGTGAACCTCCGGATCCCAGAAACTCACAGCTGCCCTCAAAAGCTCGGGACGAAGGCAAATGTTGCGAAGGTACCTCATGGAATAGAGACCGTGAGCTCGAAAGTTGAGCCAATCGACACCTTCCATAGAAGCCAACCATGGACGGAGAAAACCGGTAAGGGAGAGAGCCATTTCAAGGAGTAAAGGAAGAAGATGGGACTTGGAGGAGATGAGGAGAATGTGGTATAAGAAAGCTTGAATTTATAGGAGGAGTAGAAGGGACAACTTCAACTTTCAAAGAGCCTCGGGTTTCAAAAGCGCAAGTTTTCCATGAGTCTAACATGGGGAAGAGCTTGGTCAAGTCCTAAAAGGTCCAAAACAGACATGCACTGGTTCAGAAATGCCATTGCATGGGTCAAACCTCAACCCCCGAGCAATCTGCCTTGGAAATCAGCAAAAACTGCAATCTGTCAGGAAAACGGCCTCGCACGGCACCTTGACAGATCGCACGGCATGTTGAAACCAGAGAAATACCACGGCAAGTCAATTAGGGGACCGTGCGAAGGATTCTTACCCGCACGGCACCTTGGGGTATACGCACGGCATGTTGACTCTGCAGTTTTTAGCAGCAACTCCCCAAGAAAGAATCGAGGCCCTACGAAGCACCAACCAGCACCTGAACACACTCCAACGGGTACTTGGGACTTCAGGGATGTTTCGTTTCAAGACAACTCCCAGGATTCGTCATCGTGGCACAAAAACTCGATAATGTCCGTTTCTTAAGCCATGTCAAAGTATCAAAGTCCATTTCGGGTCGTTTCAAGGCATTCTTCCAAGTCCTACAAGTCATAATGGTCAATAGTGACCTGGCCCAAGTTCCGGTTCGTGTCCAAAGTCAAAACTCGAGAAGGTCGCATGTTAAAGTCAACATTTTCCTACTTTTTGGGTATATTCCAAAGGCAAAGTAGAACTCCCAAGTCACATGTCAAGATTTAAAGGTCGTTATTGCCGTATGCTTGTGTCTGAAGTCAGTTGTGAAGACGCCTATATAAAGTCTGGTGCATAGAGTCAATTTTACCAAGGTTTATCTAGTCGCTTTCTTTGATTTCTATTTCACTGTCAATATGTTTCAATTGTTAATGCATCTCTCTCAAGCCTCACATTCGGTTCAGCGGTTGGTTGCACACCCCGGTTAATGTTTTAGTTATTCAAATTCTCTTCATGCAAACCAGAGGAGATTGAATGACGTAAACAATGAAAGGATAAAATATCTGTATACATGTCCCAAAGGCATCCATGAATCAAAGTACAAAAAAAAAGGGGGGGCACGATGGCCCAATGATCAATGTCCTATCTACCAAGGGCAAATAGGCGCCCTACAAAAAGAAGCACGCAAGCTCCGTCAAAAGTACAAAGCAAAAGTACAAAGCAAAAGGCAGCTCAACTCTCGTCCTCGTCCTCGCTCTCCTCCTCGTCCTCCACAGAAATCTCCTCGTCCGCGGGAGAGCTGCTCACCTCGGGAGTGCCAGTCGCCCTGGGTACGGTGCCTCCGGAAGTAACCTCCAGGTCGACGTCTGTAGGCTTAGGTGTATCGTCCTCAGAGACGTCAATAGGCTCGTCCTCGGTACCTACAGAGCGTCGTGTCCTCTTCGACGCCGGCTCCTCCCGTGAGCCAGCAGAGGAGACCTGTCGTACTATCGGGCAGACGGACTTCCGCCGCAACCCTCGTGTAGCCCCTCCTCTGGCCTACAATGGTATAAGCATTCATATAACATTTGCATCATAATCATAATATAAGCGGTCGAAGTAAAGCAATTGACTAAAGCTCGAGAGTGTACCATCGCTCTGCCAACACGAGGCAACACCTCTGGAGGGTGGCCCATGGCGTACTGCCTCACCAGCTGCTCCAGGCCCATCATGGCCTCTGCCATCTCCTTCACGTACCCTGGAGGAGTCTGCAATGAAGGAAATCGATCAGAACATGTGGAAAGAACTAACGAACAAAAGATTGAGAATATGTTATACCTGAGCAAGGAACCCCGGAGCCTCAACAGGAGGAAGTGGCACCGCAACCGCACCAGGGGACTCACGAGGGGTCGCCACGCCCATCGCCCAAGAGAGGGCAGGAGACTAGTGCCACTCGGGCCCGCACCCTCGCGTGACCTCGCACCACGACCTCGGCCGGCTCTGTCGCCGTCTCTCTTCCGTCCCTTCTTCCTCCAGCGCCTGCGTCTTTGCGTGTGCCGCCTCCCCGGCAAAGACGTATCCCCAGACACGCCATCAGTGCGAGCGATACTCTGCGTAGTCCGCGCCAAGGCGGACTGCCTCGAAGAACGGCTCTAGCTCGAGGTCCGGCCGTAAATCGCTCGACCTCCTCCGTGTCTTGGTCCGCCCTTCCGCACGAGGAAGCAACCCAGGGACTCGGAAGGCGTCCTCAACGACTGGCGTGACTCGGTCACCCAAGTACCACCGCCACCGTAAGGGGACTCGAGAAGCACCCCTGGCAACCACCCTACTCTGCGCGACGTAGGGATCTCAAGCGTCCCACACCCGCCAAAGGACTGTCATCAAGAATAAGCGATAATCAAAACACTGTCTGAATGGAGATAAGCCAGATAGATATGAAAGCGCTTTAGTACCTGATCAGGACGCAGCTCATCCAAGTAAAGTCGGAAGGCGTCCAGCTTGCCCCTCCCTCTCTTCACGCCCTTGTACTCCGTCGACCAGCGTAGGGCTCGAGGAAGTATCGTGTCGTCAGGACACGTGGTCTCGGGAGGGTACATCCCTATCACCTCGTACGTCCAAAGCTGCAATTCGAGACATTGAAAGTTAGCACAAGATGTACATTGAATAGATATAAATGGAAAGCTAACTATTCATGAGAAAGGAAACAAGATATACCTCCTAGACCCTCCAGTAGCCTCCGTGGCTCACTCCTGCTCCGCGGGAAAGGGAGCCCATAAAGGCATAGCACGTCCCAGCGCCGCACCCCAGTCAAAGCGGGCGATCTCCCGACGTCTCTCAAGGCGGGAAGAAGCGAGAGGTGTACTCGGTTGCTTTGTTGGAAAACAGGGGCGCACACCAAGTAAGTATAGCAGAAAACACCTCGCCATCTGCTCCTCCTCCACCACCCTGTCAGTCGTCTCTCTGTCCAAAACCTGAGAAGCTGGGCATACTGCCCGCATCGTCCCCTCGCCCTCGGCTCGTGCCCAGATCGCCTCTGAACGCCGCCGCCGCTTCCTCTGCGGGCAAAGGGATAGGGTCACCTCGACCCCGAGACCGGTGATCGCCGCAAAGTCCAAGGCGTCACGGTCGGCTCACCAAAAGAAAAGTGGAGGTGTTCGCCGTATCCCACCACCTCTCACCAGAGCCCTCACCATCGCGGTCGTTGCACACGCCTCGCCAACACCCCTACAAACTCCCGGAAGCCGCCCGCCTAACTATCTCCCGCGAAGCCTCGGGCAACCTCTCCAAAACGTCAGCACAACCGCCGAACCTCCATAGCACAAAAGCGAATCGCCTGTTACAACAAATGGATAAATATTCAATAAACAGGGCATGCAATACGATGGTATACTTAGATGCAATGAAATGGAAATACGATGCATTGGAATTTGAAATACTGAGATATTTAAAGTATACCTCGTCTGAGCGCAAAGAAAGGTGCTGTGAGGGTCCCTCAAGACCAGAGCCTCGTCATAAGTCGGTCTCCTCGGAGTGTAGGGGTCGAAAAGTGAGGCCACCACCACGGTGCTGAAAGGGCACGTAAACCGCCTCGTCGTAGGCCTCGCCTCGCAATGCCGTAGTCGCCTCCACCACAAAGGACGCCGAGGAGCCATCACCCCGCCTCCTCAACGCCTCCCTCAACCTCCGGCTCTCTAACACCCCCGGTTCTAAGCCCAGCCTGCAGCTCCGCCTCACGGGCCGCAAGTAAAGCGTCCCCCAACCCAGGAAACCTGTGCACTAACTCCAACACGTCCTCCATGGACGCTGTCCCCAGGTAGTCACCCATGCCTACGAGGCGTGACGACCCTGCACCTACGCCACTGCCCACAAACAGGGGCGGTGTGTCCTCCACCACCAGCTCCGCTACTGGCTCTACCGCCGGCTCGTCCGCGACGATGGGGGCCTTCCCTAGGTCAGTCCGAGGCTCCCTCACAGGAGAAGCCTCTGTCTCCTCTACCACCGGGTCTAAACCACCACCACCGTGGCCCTCCGTGGCCCTCTCCTCCACGCTAGCCGCCGCCTCCAACCGGCCCGAAACCTCTGCATCACCCATCGACTCCACTACACCCGGAGTCCCCGTCTCCTGGCCGTACCCAGCCAATGCTCCACCGTCACCGTCGCCACCACCACTGCCAAACACCGCGGCAGCCCCGGCCGCGGTCTCCTCGACCAATGCCGGCTGCCCAATGGCCCCTGGCTCAGCCCCAACTGTCGTGCCATCCTTCGGAAGGGCAGAAGGTGGTGTAGCCTCGGCCCGGAGTAATGTGTCGTCACCAGAAATATCACCTGGCTCCATGATCAATGTATATGAGAGAGAGAGAGAGCGATCCAGAGAGAGAGCACAATGAGAGAGAGAGGGAGCAAAGAGAGAGAGAGATGATCGAGAGAGAGGAGCAGAGAGAGAGAGATGATCGAGAGGAGAGAGATGATCGAGAGAGAGACCGAGAGAGAGGAAATTTCGAAGTGGGGTGTCCTGTGTACACCCCGCGTGTATTATATCCCTCTAACCGGTTCGCCTGAAAATCGACTTTGGACCGGGTTCAAAGCTTCGCCGCACGGCACGTTGAACGGGTCGCACGGCACTGGACGAACATCCAATGCCTCTAGTTTACGATACCGCGCGTCTCTATCGGCTGCGCACGGCATGGCGATTTGTTTCGACAGTTTGGTTCTTGAAAACAGTTTGTGGCGTTTCCGTGTTTGATTTAATTAGAAGTTTGAATGCAGAATGAAAGAAAAAGAAAGGGACTTTTCATTCAATAAACACCCGGGGTAACCCCCGGGATTTGTCATTACATTGTTCAAAAAAAAAAAAAGGAAGAAAGAAAAGAAAAACAACAAAAACATAAGGAATGGGCCTACTGCCCTTTCTTCTTCTTAATCCTACTTCTTCTCCCCCTCGTCCTCCTCAGTCGCTGCCCCCGTCCGAGGCATCGTCCGCCCTATCCGAACGGTCATCCGAACCGTTCGGATTTCCCTCCGAATCCTCCGCGGACTCCTCCGGTTCGCGCCCAAGGACAGAATCTGGATCGTCTTTATCGTCCAATTGATCAAACGTGAAGTCTTGAAGGTTGGTGACGGCACGACGAAGGGTACGGATGGTGGAAATAAGCCTTGCGATTTGCTCGTTCAATTGTTCAATCTCCCCCCGGAAGAAGGCCATCTCGGCCTCTAGAGCCTCGACGCGGGCCGCAAGACGGCTGCTGTCCATGTCAAAGCTTCGAAGAACAACCTGTTTTTCATAGAAAGAAGTGAAGAAAGAAGAGAAACTTTGGAGTTTTGTTGGTGGTGCATGGAATATGGCACCCCCCCATGCTTATAAAGCCGTCCCAGCCAACGAAAGGGCACACCTGAATTAATGGCACCCTTAAACCTGCCAACTGTTCTCGGAAATCGAAGGGATGCTGGGAAGATCGAGGTGCCGCGCGACCTCGACCTTGACCGCACGGCATCCTGATGCCAGAAGTTTAAATACTTTCTTGAAAGTTGATCCGGCCAGCCACCAAAATCCTCTTGGAACTCAATTCTGAGCCGTTTTGCAGCAAAAATCCCCTGGGATGTCGTGCATTGGTTGTAGCACCACTTGGTTCCTCGGGGATTCGTCATATTCGCCTTTTCTTCAATATTCGAGGCCCGCCGTAACCGGTTTCTGGTTCTAAATTGAATTTTTCGCCCTCCGAGGGCTCGTCTCACCTCTTCAAAATTCTAAATTGAATTTTTCGCCTCCCGAGGGCTCGTCTCACCTCTTAAAAATTCTAAATTGAATTTTTCGCCCTCCGAGGGCTCGTCTCACCTCTTAAAAATTCTAAATTGAATTTTTTGCCTCCCGAGGGCTCGTCTCACCTCTTAAAAATTCTAAATTGAATTTTTCGCCCTCCGATGGCTCGTCTCACCTCTTAAAAATTCTAAATTGAATTTTTCGCCTCCCGAGGGCTCGTCTCACCTCTTAAAAATTCTAAATTGAATTTTTCGCCTCCCGAGGGCTCGTTTCACCTCGTAAAAATTCTAAATTGAATTTTTCGCCCTCCGAGGGCTCGTCTCACCTCATAAAAATTCTAAATTGAATTTTTCACCCTCCCGAGGGCTTGTCTCAAGTTTTTCACGAATGTTTTGCATGACACACCACACCGCAAGCACTTCTTTGCATAAGTTTGTCCTCCGGGACTTGTTTTCTCGCATTGCATCGTCCCGGTTGAACTACGCTGGTCTGATCCCTATAATGGGGTACGTAGGCAGCTCCCCGAGTGCGACCACCATCGTTATTTACTTGCATTTTTGTTTTGTCTCCGGTCGAAGGCACTAGAGCAACAGAGTTGTTATAGCACGCACTGTAAAAGATTTAGTGTTGATGTGGCGTCGTGTTTTAGGCAGTTGTAGACACCCCAATCCGGACCTCGGAGAGCCTTTGTCCACCCCGATGATGAAATAGAGGAAACGATACCTTTGCGAGCTTGAAAAAGGATCTCCCTTAAAACCATAAACCCTTAAACCCAAAAACCCAAGAAACCTGACAAGCCCAGCCAAAGCCCAATGAAAGGCCCAAAAAGAGCCCTGGACCGAAGGAAGAGGCACCGTGCGGAGACAAACTCAAGCGCACGGCACCTTGAGAATTCAAGGGACCGTGCGCAGCCAAACTCCTCCGCACGGCACCTTGAGCAAAAAGCTGGCTGGCTCAGAAAGCTGTCGGCCACGCCAGTATGAGCCACAGCTGATGACTGCTCAAATTAAAATGCACTACGCCCGCCCTTGAAAACACCTCCACCATTTGAATTCAAAATCCTTGGCCATTTGCCTATAAATTAACCCCTCCACTCAAGGGAAAGGGGTCCCTCTTAGCCCTTCTTTTGAGTCCTTTCTCTTGCCTTTCTCTTGCCTTTCTCTTGACTCTCTCACTCTTCTTTCTCTCTCTAAGTTCTCAAACCCCCTTTTCATTACCACTTCCATTTCCAAGTCTTAAAGGATGTCATTCCCAAAAGACATTCTTTAAGAGCTTTCACTCATCCCTTTCTCATCATTGAAGTTGATCACTCATTAACTTCAAGACCCCATCACCCAAAACACCTAACCTTCACTCACACCCATACTCCCTTTGTCTCATTTAACCTCCCCCATCCACATCCGTGACGATCCATCCACATCCTTGCATCCACGATCCTTGATCAAGCTCGAAATCAAAGGTATAAACTAGTTTCCTCGGACTAGATTCCGTTCTGGTCCTGAGGGGACCTTTCTGTCAGCAGATCTAATCCTTTTGGTTAGATCTGACTCAAAACCTATTTTCATAAAATAAAACCAGACCTGTCTTGAGAGTCGGGAACCGCGCGCTGTTGATCGACGCGACGGCATGATGCACACTAGTGCTATTGTGAGCAGTTTGGATCTGAGTTTTTCTCTGCTGTGGTTACCTGTTTTCTGTTTACTGTTTCTGTAGATCTTAAAATAAGACCATATCTACAAGCCGTGTTTGGCTCTTCTAAAATCTTTTCAAGATCATCCCAAGTGATCAAAAACATTGAAAACTACTTTAAAACTACGTTTTGAGAAGGATAATGACGTTCTTGGGATGATCGACCGCCGTGAGGCTACTCGTGAGTTTTCAAAAGATCTACTCAGAGAAACTAGTGAGCTAAATGATGTTTTAAAAGACTGTAACAGTCTAACAGAGCAGGTGCCACGGACGGCATGTTGAGATGCCTCGCACGGCATCTCGAGTGCCGTGATCGGTATTCTGAGGCCCAACAACAGCAAAGTAGGTGCCACACACGGCATGTTGAGATGCCTCGCCCGGCATCTCAGGGTCCGTGAGCAGTATTCCGAGGTCCAAACAGTCTGTTGAATGTTATTTACTTCCATTTATTCATGTCATTTTAGCACGACTGTACAGATAGCACCACCTGCACGTCAATGTGATATATTTCCCATGTCCCTTTCCCGTTTCGTGCTTTATTAAAGAGCTTGATATTCCGAATGATACCGAAGATCTCCCCTTTTTGAAAACATCAAGTAGAGACCGGTCTTACCGGGCGAATGGGGTGCTTTTTAAAGAAAAACCTTCCTCATTCGTAATGTGGCTCCCGAACCCATTATCTCAACGTTTTCGCTAGACTTAAAGCCTTTTTCAAGCAAACTCTCGGTTTCTCGGATCATCCATCTCGAAAATCCGGGTGGCGACTCTTCGAGCGAAGCGCTCATTCTCGGGCACGGGAGCCCACAAACTCGGCATTGATGACATGGCACCTTAACCTCGAACAACGTGGTGTATAGTGACAACGCACTTCAACCTGGGTGGCGCCAGTGACACGGCATCAATACTTTGTTGTTCCTTATTATCGGTTGAATCCTCAATTAGGCATGAGCCGAGAATTTAACAAATTTTGATTTCTCAAAGTCTCATTGAACTAAGGACTTTGCGATTGATAACGAACATTCGACAGAATGAACGACTCCTCATCGGGTCCAACAACGTCTTAGACAGCGTAAGACAAACTCGAAAGAAAGAACTGCCCTAAGCATGCTCCTATGCAAAACAGTGTATGTACAGTGCATGCGATAGGGAAAGCAGTAACACGTAGACAGTATATGGGGTTAGATGCAAGTAGATCCTACCCTGTAGGTACATGTCCTAGTTTGGAGAGTTCTAATGCTTTATATATGCAAAGGCCGGTTTTGGTTTGTAACAGGTTCCTCGGACTAGGGCCACAGATATACCTCCCGTTGCCTGCGATATCGCTGAGCAATAGTCAAATGGTAGCATGACCCATCATCGTCGAAGGTTGTTGGTCATTCGGGGTCCCCGGGCTCCGGTAAACCGTGCCGGATTGCCAAAACGATCCAACGAGGCTTATCCCACATCGATGCAAATGAGATGCTAGAAATTGATTAAGAAGAAGAAGAATCACAAAATCGCAAAATGCCTTTTCAAGCTCGGCTCACTTTATGTAGTCCATCTTTAGAGGAAACTACGCAAGTGAACAATCGAAAAAGTCCCAGATCAGATTGGCCGGACACGAGGTCCTGTTAAATCACCATTCCAACCTTCGGCAGCGCGAAGCTCACCGTTTTGACAGACTTTTAAGGAATCGTTCACGAACGTATTAAACCCTAAGTATGAATTAATATTGGTTCGATTTTCCCCAGCAGAGTCGCCACTGTGGGCAGCATGCCCTGGAATTTTTGGATTCAAAAGCGAGGGCCCAGAATCGAGGGAGCACGAGCGGAGAAGCAGGCGCTCGCAAAAATATAGAGTCGCCACTCGGGTTTGAAGGTCTGTCACCCAAAAAATCGTATTTCGAAGCACCTGCCGCGCTATTTGATTTGAAAAAGTGAAGGAACTAGTCCGTCATAACCATATCTGGGTTCGGGAGCCAGGTTACGAGAAGGGAAGGGTTTTAAGGCACCCCTCTCCCCCAATCCGGAGATCGGTCTCTACTTAGACATTTTGCAAATGATTATGATTCAATTTCTTCTTTAATCAATTTTAAGCCAGTTAGGGCGGGGGAACAGTTAATCGGAGATTAAAACTGTAACACGGTTTGCAAGATGTGATATAAACATGGCATGGATGGATGGAGAAATGAAAAATAGAATAAAATTCAACCTTCTGGTCAGAAACAAACCAGACTGCTCATAAATGGATGTGTCATGCACCATGGCCATCTTTGCATGCATGCATTAACGTGCATGCAAAGTAGACCATCGCGCGACACACTCACTTACTTGCGCGAGGGTCCTGTTTCACCACAAGTTGAATTTAATCCTCTTCTGGGCTCTGGAAGGACCAGTGCACACCCAGGGGCAAACCAAGCGGTTAATAAGGACTGGAAATAAATAAATATTACAATTTATTACAAACAGGAGCCAAATTAATTGAAATGCAACCCCTAAACAGTGGGGGTGTTAAAACAAAGGCCAAGGGCCAAGCTGCTCATGCAAGGGCAATCACTGGAATCAGGAGGACCATCGCGCGAGACAGTGAGTCCCTTGCGCGAGAGTCCTGATTGAACTTTCAGGAATTGCTTTGCATGCTCTGGGCTCTGGTACATGTCCAGAAGCAACCCAAAAGCATTCCAACAGAACAAATACGCAGTAAAAGCTAATCTATGTATTTTTCATGCACAACAGTGAGCTAAAATACCTAACATGCTTTAAAACAAATAACAACATGATAAAACAAGGAAACCTAGCATCCCCAAACCCCATGAGGACTGTCGCGCGAGACAGTGAACTGTCGCGCGTGAGTCTGAGTCACTCGCGCGAGGGTATGCTTAAATCAGTTTCTTGTAACTCTGCTGACTTTAGGACCAGAACTGGTATTGATTACCAATCTTGGCCCTGACAGCCCCCCTCAGAGATCAGAACAGAGAGCAGAACAAAGGTAAGCTATACCTTTGGTTTTTTTGGTTTGAAAAGTGTTTGAGCTTTGAGTTGAGGTTGAGATTGATTGAGGTGTGAAAATGGGGAGAAAGAACAAGCTTTGTTCTTGGGGTGTAAGCCTTGAATGCCAATTTTTGTTAATCCTTTGAAAGAGAATAAATGAGGGGTATTTATAGAGTTAGCACCTTCCATAAATGGAGAGGGGGAGGTTGATCTAGTGCAAAGAGACGTGCTGGTTGTGGGTTACTTCATGACTAAGTTTTCCCAGCTGATAAAGGTGACTGTGACAGGTTTGGGACTGTTGCGCGATGGAATAGGACCATCGCGCGAGTGTGACAGCTGTCGCGCGTGGGTCAATAGTCAAATCTTTGACTTTGACCCAGGCTGACTCTCGCGAGAGTCGATGTCATACATGGTGATGCATACTGGCGGCGATGGAATGGGTGCAGCGTCGATGGTTGACCATCGCGATGGAAATCAAACCGTCATACGATAGTGCGCCCTGGCGCGAGATAGTCAACGGTCAAATGTCCTGGCGCGGGTTAGTAGGGTTTTTGGCTTTTGGAAGTGGCTTAGGTTAGGTTGGGTTTAAGTGTTTTTCAAACACTCGACATTCCCGGGGTGTTCTTGATCCATTTCATCATCGAGGAATCAAAAATCGTAAGTAAACTAATCTGAAAGCCCAGATTGGAGTGTCTACATATTTTATTTAAAAAAAATTTATATTTCTTTAAGTTATCAATAGAAGTAAAGAATATATGATCAAAATATTTAAAAAAAAGGGAAAAAAACAGAAATGGTCCCTATAGTTAAGTGTTTGTGTCAATTTGATCCTTGTAGTTCTAATTGGCTCGATTTTGGTCCCTGTACATTTCATTTTGTTCCGATTTGGTCCAATTGCTAACTTCCGTTAGTCAGCCGTGGTTCTAAATAAGCCAACTGGCTTTTTTTTTTGTCCTTAGTCAAATTTTTTTTCGTATTTGTTAGTTTTTTGTCAATTTTTTGAGAATTATTGCATCGTTATGACAAGAGAAATCTAAAAATTAAAAAATTACGATCGAAACCTAGCAAGAAGACTTCTAGTACATCATAATGCAAAAATCTCTAAAAATTGACGAAAAACTAAATAGGCCAATTGGCTTATTTTTTCATTTCACTTTACTTAATTTTCAATGGGATATTAATCTCAGACATATGAATTTTTTTGTTCGAACCCTAATTATGTATTTCTGGCTCCATATTTGACGATTATATATGAAAAATTTCGTCAAGAACAATCTTCAAATGAACATCTTGGTAACTCTGTTATTGATTGCAAGAGGTAATTTAGAGTAGAAGAACAGAAGGGCTATTTTGGAGCCCTGTTTAGCGGCAAAATGGAAGTATTTTGGAACCTTTTAGTGCAAAATGAAAAGGGGAAGATAGATGGTCCCCCATTTTAGAGGGTTTACACGAAGAGGAGAGAGAGAGAGGGAGAGAGAATGAGGGCCTGGCCCGAGAATAGAAGAAAAGAAAATTCAATGATTTTGATTGGATGGATGAGTCCCACGCAATGACATCATCTTTTAAGGTTATTTTAAGAACCATTTTTCTTTGTATGTATCGTTACCCTTCAGGATATTTGTAACCCTTAGACTAGTTTTTAACAACACATGATTTTGATTGTGAAATGAAAAAATAAGCCAATTGGCCTATTTAGTTTTTCGTCAATTTTTTGAGATTTTTGCATCATGATGACGAGAGAAATCTAAAAAGTAAAAAACTATGATCGAAATCCATTTTTTTTTTGAATAAAAACGAAAAAATTGGCTTATTGTTGTCTTTATTAAAAAAAGGTTCCGATCGTAATTTTTAACTTTTTAGATTCCTTTTGTCACAACGATGCAATAATTCTCAAAAAATTGACAAAAAACTAACAAATACGAAAAAAATTTGACTAAGGACAAAAAAAAAGCCAGTTGGCTTATTTAGAACTACGGCTTACTAACGGACTAATGGCTGACTAACGGAAGTTAGCAATTGGACCAAATCGGAACAAAATGGAATGTATAGGGACCAAAATCGAGCCAATAAGAACTATAAAGACCAAGTTGACACAAATACTTAACTACAGGGACCATTTCGGTTTTTTTCCCTTATAAGAATTTATTCAAGATAAAAATAAATTAAAACAAATAATTATTTTTAATTAATTTTTTCTTTCATAATTTTGAAAATCAATTCACACTTTTTTATCGTTCTTATTTCTTTCATTGAGATGAAGTTAAAATCTTAAATATTTTGGTTGAAAGATAAAGAATACTTATTACTAATAAAAAGAAGGAAAATTCTAAAATTGGCATAATATGCTGACAATAAGTATATGAATGTATATTAAATGGTGTAAAAAATGTACAGAAATACGTCTTTTCCTTGTCTTCTAGTGTGTTTATCGTCAATCCAAGTCTCGAAAAATTTGAACTCACAGAAAAACATGTTCGAGGGTAAAATAGTAAAACTAGGTTTTCCGTTAACGTTTTTGTTGTCAGCTATTCTTTGGTAGACTTGAGGGGAGACGTATGTAATTAGTAGAAACCTCAGGGGTTTCAATGTAATTTATTCTTCAGAAAATCAACCCAAAACCCGCTTTGGGTTATCCCAAGCCCTAGATGCTGATATCTTGCTTCCGCAATCTTTGCAAGGAGGAATCAATTCTCTCTTTCAATCTCTCCGTAAAATCCTAGAATTTTCAGTCAATCGGCTCTTCTTCTTCTTCTTCTTCTTCTTCTCAGGTACGCTCGTTACCTAGGGTTCCAACTTTCAGTCATTCTATTCCATATCAGGTTCCAATCTACGTCATTCTCTCTATTCGTAGACGTGTATACGAATCTTGGGGTTCTTTTCGGTCAACTATCGACTAGGGTTTCGGTATTGCGTTTGTTTGCTTCGTTTGTTGTGTATTGCGTTTGTTTGCTTCGTTCGTTGTTCTTTATTTGTCTTTTACACTGTTAGTTTGTGTGAAGTCTTCGTTTTTTGCTGTGTTCTTTTCATGTTCAATTCTAAGATTTTGAAGTAAAACAATCAAAGCAAAGACTTTTGCATTTACGAAGTTTGTGGTAAGGTTAGCTGAATTGATATTCGTTTTGAGAAGATAATTGGGACTATTGTAAGTAAGCAAGAAAGTGAAAGATTGGTGTTTCTTTTTCTTTTTTTTCCCATCGATTTCCCTAAGAAACTGAAGGAGAGTTTAAATTGGTTTTAATCGTGTGGGTTGAATCTTATTTTGGTTTCTGTAGGACTTAAAGCGATAGATATAGAAGAATGGGCGAGAATGGGAAGCGATCACGTCCCAGGAGGGAACACGACGGAGATAGCAAATATCAGAAGAGGCGGGTAAATGATAGAGACAGAGACGAGAAAGCGGGTGACGATGAACTGATTGTTTACAGGATACTGTGCCCTGATGGGTTCATTGGCAGTGTGATTGGAAAGAGTGGGAAAGTGATAAACTCGATACGGCAGGAGACAAGGGCCCGGGTTAAGGTTGTGGATCCGTTCCCGGGGACAAAGGATAGAGTTATAACTATCTATTGCTATGTCAGGGACAAAGATAATGTGGAAATCGACGAGGAATTTGATGACGGGGAGCCACTTTGCCCCGCCCAAGACGCGCTTATCAAAGTGCACAGTGCAATTGCGGAGGCGATTGATTCCTTTGGAGATTCTGATAAGAAGTGGAAAGACAAGGAGGAGTGCAAAATTCTTGTTCCTTCTAGCCAGTCTGCAAATATTATTGGGAAGTCTGGGGCAACCATAAAGAGATTGAGGAGCAAGACAAGGGCAAACATTAAGGTTACTCCAAAGGATGCTAGTGACCCCACTCATTCTTGTGCAATGGAGTTCGACAACTTTCTTGTGGTTAGTAATTTGTTGAATTTAAATTTATGTGTTCATATATGTGTGTTTTGGTTGATGTTAATGTTATGGGCTTGAAAAGTAGACTGCCTAATTTGGACAGGTCCATTGCAAGTAAAGAACACTTCCATATGCATCTTTTTTTTGTGCAACCAGCTGTTTGTATCATAAGAATCAAAACTGCTGCTCCTTTCTCTTTCTTTCCCTGGACATTTTTTTCATTCAATCTTACGTTTGGTGTAAAATGCAAGTTAATCCGAATGGATATTTTTTGAAAGGGATACATCACAAACAGGAACACGGAGATATTGGATATATCTCTGAGTGGAAAAGCTTCTGTAAGAGTTGGGGATTTTCTAGTAGATCTTTAAAAAATTAGATGATACCTATGGTTTGGCCCAGGAATACCAACCGCCCAAATGGTTTAAAACAAGAACCACGACCTCCTTGTTTTTTATACTAAAGTTCAAGACTGCTGATAAAAAAAAGTTTTAGCTGAAATGTAAAATGGACAAAATTCTCGAGACTTCGCAGCACGGATGCCTATATAGCTGTGGGCGATTACTTTGTCCGACAAAATACACCAGCTCAAATGGTTGGAGGTTCCCTTAGTGATGAGTAATTTAAATGAAATTTCCTTAGTATGTGCTTACATTCCTGTTATGTTGCTCGTGTACAGTTGTGTTTGCAACATAGGTGTGTTGTTTAATATCACATTTGTACTATTGTGTTTTTGTTTTATTCATGTTCCTTAAGAGACTTTCTTTTCCTTTGGAAATAGATAACTGGTGATCCAGATGCAGTGAAGAAAGCGTTGTTCGCAATTTCAGCCATTATGTACAAGTTCGGTCCAAAGGAAGAGATTCCTCTCGACACTAACGTGCCTGAAGCTCTTCCAAACATTATTATCCCTTCAGACGTTCCTATTTTCCCTTCCGGTGGGCTCTACACAGGTGTAGATCCCCGATCTGTTCCTCCTATGCTAGGTGCAGCAGGTATACCGGAACTGCAAGGCTACCCTGATGCAGGGAGTACTTGGCCTGTTTATTCAAATGCCCTTCCTTTAGTTTCTGGTTATGGTGGAACATCTAGATCAGGGGAATTAGTTGTAAGAGTTCTGTGTCCCTCTAACACGATTGGCCGCGTAATTGGCAAGGGAGGGAGTTCCATTAAAAGTGTGAGGCAGGCTAGCGGTGCTTGTGTTGATGTAGACGATACAAAAGCAAATCGTGGCGAATGCATCATCACTGTCACCTCAACAGAGGTGTGCCTTTTCTTTGTGCTTCACTTGTACATTCGATCTTTTTTCTTGTATTTGCACTTAAAGGTAGTAGCAGGACACTGAATCCAAGATGCCCAATCCTCTGTTAATGTAGAAGCGAAAGTTAAAGGATGAGTCAACAGGGAAAAGTAAAACATGAAAGGAAAAGCAGACATATACTTTTGCGCATACTGTGAACTGGTATTCGGGGTTTTCAGTAGTTTACGTGTTCCTGTAAAAGGCTAGTGTGCTTGTAATGGTGTTCAACTCGTTGACAGAGGTTGTCAACTTTTCACAACTTCTTTACCTTGCTGGTAAAAGAACTCGTGTTTCTAAAAAATATTGGTTGTCTAATGCAAAACAGCATTTTCCCATTCTTTATACATTTTTTGTCACCCCTTCAATGCTTATCATTATGACTGTAAGTAACGGCACCTATACCATTTCTGATTCACATCCGGTTTTCTGATGCCAAATCATGTGACTCATGTCAAAGTTTGTCTATTGTGGATATTCTTTGTTTCCGTTGTCAGTTTTTCCACGTCTTGATTTTTTTGGCAGTCAACAGACGATTTGAAATCCATAGCAGTTGAAGCTGTTCTGTTGCTGCAAGGTAAGATAAATGATGAAGATGATGATGACGTCACTATCCGGCTTCTTGTTCCATCTAAAGTTATTGGCTGTATTATTGGAAAAAGTGGTTCAATCGTAAATGAGATTAGGAAGAGAACTAAGGCTGATGTCCATATCTCCAAAGGTGAGAAGCCCAGGTGTGCTGATGCCAATGATGAACTTGTTGAGGTCAGTTTCAAGCTATCTTCATAGGTTTTGTTGTCTTAATTCGCAGTGCTTTAACATTATAATCTATTTACTGTTCACATGTAGGTTGTCGGGAAAGTTGGAAGTGTGAGGGATGCACTTGTACAGATTGTTTTGAGGCTTCGAGATGATGTCTTAAAAGATAGGGAACGTGGTCATAACCAGTCTGCTGGTGCTGATTCTTACTACTCTGGTGGCACTGGCTTTTCAGCGCACTCAGTTTTGCCTAGTGTCCCCCCTGTTGCTCCAGTGGGTTATGAGCAGAGAGATGAAGCTGGGAGTGGCTTGGGCATGCGTTCTTCAAGCAGTCTCTATGGATATGGATCTCTACCGGTATGCCAGTGTTTTGCCCTTTGTTGCTATGGGTGTCTTGGTATTTTTGTTGTTTTTTCACTTTATTGTCGTCGGTGTCCTGATATTTTTTCTACATTTATGGATTTGTATTTCTAGTGATATGCTTTTTCTGCAGTTAAGGAGGTGCTCATTTTTCTTTTTGGTAATATAGCTGTGGTGACTGGGGAGGATTTCTATGAACCTTTTGGTGGATGTTCGGTATTGATTATTATTATTATTATTGTCAAATTCCCTAAACTGTGAATTTGTGATAGTTCTGAATTTTCCTGTTCCAACATTTTCCTAAATTTTATATGTTTCCGAATGTATTGCTGCGCTTTTATGATCATACGACCTTATTACATTGTCCTATGTTAACTAATAGGCGACCAATGTGTGGCTATAATAGCACGTTTTAAACTCAATGTGATGAATTTGTAACATAATCAAGAGGAGCTCACACAACTTGTCAGGAAGAAAAGGAGCGCTTGGCATGCTTTTTCCTGCCTTGTAGGATCGCCTGGGGAGAACATCTCTTTATGTATACCGTGCGAGTCTGGAAAACTGTACATAAGCATGTTTCTTTGATTGAGCTTGTATAAAATTGAATTTAATTTCTCCCTGCCTGTCTGGTCAGTATTCTTGATTGTCTGGAAGACATGAATCCTGTAACCTTTATTGTGTGGCAAGTTTGAATTATTTTTAACAATATGGTTGAACCCCCGAAGTTTTGGGATTTCAATACCCTTGACAAAGCTCAATGGAGGAAAAGGATTCATGTAACCGACCTCAAGTGATTGGGACATAAGGCTCGGTTTGGTTTGGGGCTTTTAACTTTTAAGATAAATATACTTAGAGAGATCAGGGTACGGCACCGACTATATGTTGTCTATGTTGAAGCGTGAGTTCTTGGAGTTCATTAAACGCTTAGTGTGATGACATAGATGAGTCATCACTAAACTAATACAACTGTTGAATTCGGATTTGAATACTGGAGGACAGCTATGATAGAACTGGATTCGTGGTGGCATGTTTTGGTTTTTCCTCAAGTTAAGGGATGGTATTTACGTTTTTGGAGCTAATCAAGGGCCTTATACTGTAGTCTGTAACTCTTCAACTGGTCAATGCACTATAACCTATTAATTAGGTGTACTGTGTCCAAGCATCTGCAAGATTATCTCTTCCTTATCTTCTCTTTGTTGATTCTTCGGAATAAGTCTCTCATTTCTCTCTGTTTTATGGACAACTTAGTGGTACAGTTTTAAGTGTTTCTTAACTACCAACTTAGTTTGATGCAACATATTGGATGTTATTTCATCAACTTCCCCGTTCTCTCTTGTTCTCAAGTTTTAACATGATAGTGTATTCTTTCGACCATGTCTAATCTGCTCTGTGTCCTGTATTTGTGCTATCCTTTTCTTTTCACTTTTTTTGTTCACTGGATTTTGTTTTTGAAATCCTATTATGCCAATTCTGGTTTTTATGTGAGTTTTTTTTTCCTGATTAGGTGGGGGATGATGGATATGGCTCTTTGCCTTCGTACTCATCCAAGCTGTATGGAGGGTCAGTAGTTTGAGCCCACAATTTTTTACTTGATTTTACATCAATGATTTGATCCATGTCCTTATTCATGTCATTTGCACAGATTGCCGCCTCCATCAACCCTTGAGATGGTGGTTCCTGGACATGCAGTGGGTAAGGTGATGGGCAAAGGTGGGGCGAACATAGGAAACATTCGCAAGGTAGGGCCTCTTTTCTTCGTCTCGTATTTCTGCTTTGATAAGTAATTCAAGGAAAATGCCATACAGTTTCTTATTTCAATTGCTAAGTTTTGGAGACTTGAATTTGTGCCTCCTAGGCCGCAGGGTGTCCCCTAGGGATGCAAATTCTATTCAATCTGATGGTCTTGCATTAATATTAACAAGGAGAGGTTTACTTATCAAAAAAATTGGTTGATTTAGGCCATAAAGTTATGCATCGGACTCTATAAATGCCTCAGCCCTTTTCTTGTTTGATGCCAATACTTTTGTCCTCTTCAACTCTCCAGTATACCACAATCTGAGATAATTGCCAAAGGCTGTGACTTGTGAGCATAGGCCTCCATGTCTCACCTTGAACTCAAGACTTTGATCAAATGACATTCTGACTTGAACTTTTTTCTCTTCCAGATATCTGGAGCAGTTGTAGAGATCTCTGAATCCAAATCTTCCCGGGGTGATCGTGTGGCTCTAATATCCGGCACACCCGAGCAGAAGCGTGCTGCTGAAAACTTGATTCAGGCATTTATAATGGCCACCTAACCTGTGAGGATGTGTCTATGTATTCAATCGTGAATTTTCGTTTTTTCTTGGAGCGTTTCCCTAAGAATGTTTACTCTCTTCTTCCTTTAGGTCTTGTCTGGGAAAGACCTTTATTTCTAGGTTGTCTGTTAGACTTCTGTTTCTTCCATTGCAAAGCCTACAAAGATTTTGCAGGAAGATTCATTGCGTGCTCATTCTGTGTGTTATAGGTTCTGTGACTCCTGTCTATGCTGTTACTCTATTCATGATCTGCGGCAGTCTTAGAACTTATATAGGATCTACTCCCTCCTTTCGTTGTATTTTATTTGTTCTTATCGTTGGTTACTATGTCTTTCATCTTATCTCAAGATTGGTTCTCTATAAAGTTGATCATGCTGGAGTGGCTTCAACAATGGCCGCAATTTTAAAACTCAGTGAATGGATGTTTCTACTTTCACTTACTTTTTCCATGTGATCCTCGTGTTCCAGCTTCTTCAGGATAATTTTCTTTCTCTGTGGTGCACAACATAATGAATTTGGTTATTAACTCCTTTTCTTCCACTTACTTAGCTGAAATCTTATAAAGCAAGGGACCTCAATGTCTCTAATTCTGTAAGTTCTGTATTTAATGTTACTGAATCACGTATTCAAAGCCAGTGACTTTTCCCCCTTTTCCCACCTGTTTATACGAAGAATCGACAGCTAAGACGTATGTCCTGAGAATAACAATTTCTTCAAATAGCAGTTGATACTTTGCCTGCCTTGGATTCCATGTCAACTTTTACTACTACAGATCTGATCGTGTACATCATACAAAATTTGATTCGTGCTTCTCACTTTAGAAACCTTTCAATGCTTGGGAACTATCATTTTGAATCTGTCTATGTTCGTGCTAACCTTCACTGCCACGACAATCATTTACTTAGTTGCAACCATCTTCTGCTAAGGAACTTTCCATCCGTTATTACTTGTTTAATTTGTCTGAAGTTACCTCACTGGTGCCTTCTAGCTTCATAAAAAAATGTCATATTTTTGCTTAGAAACAACAATGGCAGTTTTACTACCCATATATTTTGAAAGATGGGCCATTAATGCCTGTCGTATAGCTCAGTTCCATAAATCTTTTGCTATCATAATGTTCTTACGTGGTTCTCGAGCCATTTGTTATGAAAACAATTCCTGGGTACCAAGGATGCTGCTGCTTCTCCTTGAGTTTCTTATTTATTTGATAATATAGAATAATACCACCTTTCCTATTTTTGTTTGGTGTTTTGTGCACATCAAGTGGTTCAACTGCATATACAGTTTCAGATGGACTAATCTATGACCAATGTATCTTGTCATGGTGACCTATCGATGTATCTGTACTCTAGACTCGTATCTGCTCTGTTTCCTGCGTTTTAGGAAACTGTTTCGTTGCTGTCATTATGTAGGTCCGCCTTAGATAACGGAATAACCTATCTCGATTTTATTGCTTCATCCAATGGCTCTCTCTCAAGTCTGTTGAACTGCAATGGACCTTCAATCGTGAATGTCTGTTGCCAAGTGCGAATATGAGATTATGGAGGGTTTTTTATGTGTAATCTGGTTTCTGCCTTTAGCTGAAGGTTCCTTATTCTGGATGTTCTCTTGTGCAGGGTACACTGATTCTTTTTACCATTGTATGACGTAAAACGTATAGTGTCTCTAAATTTAACTCTCATCACATTCCATTTCATAGCGAACAGCAATTAGAAAAATTAGTTGTTTCCTTGCCCCATAATTCATGGAATTACGTCTCCAGTTTGTAGTGTAAGTCTAGTTAGGCATATAGGCTTTGTTTGCGGGTGAGAGCAAACTGTTTTCACCTACAACATCAAATGGTAATGGTGCAGGCACCAACTTATTCTGTTTCCATCTACTTCGGAATCCTTCTATTGCTTCCTGCAGCTTCATGTTGCCCTTGTTTCCTTGGTGACTGTGCCTGTAGCAGTTAATCATTTTAGCTGGGTGCCTGGCAGAATGTTGCTCTGGTGTACTAACAATGTGTGGTGGTTCTCTCTTTGGGTTTTCCATTTACCTTTGCTTAACTTATTAGCACGTGTAGTGGTTTCTGGATGAGGTAGTATCATCGGCATCTTTCGGAAAGCCGATTGTGAAGCTTGATTTGGTGTGCTGGTGTATCGGAGTTGCATAGAGCATTTTTGGTCTCTTGGGTTTCATTGATTTCTAGTTTTCTTATGTCTAAATTTAGGCTCGATGTTGAGTGATGCAGTATTGAGGTTGGAAGGTGTATTTATTTTGTGTTAAAAGGCAATTTTGAATCTTGTCCTCCCCAGGCTAAGGTCTCCAATGTAAGGAAACAAAAGAAGACAATTTTGTAGGGGTTTTTGTGTGTGTGTGTGTGTATTCGTATATGAGGATATGTTCAAGGGGATGGTTCAATGTAATGAGCTATGTAGAATATGAGAGATGTTAACATTATGACTTTGTTTGCCACTAATCAAGGAAAACATGATCACTTTGTTTATTAATTTTTTGTCATTTTGTGGTGGAAGTGTTTCTTAGTTCATGTGTTAATGTAAGACAGTCCAACGTGTACCAAAATGCTTATGGACGGGGAAAAAAGTATTGCCTTTCTTAGCACCATTAGGAATCACGCCTGAAATTTGTTTTTTTAAACCAAAGTAAGCGAAATGGAAGGGTGTGTATTGCATTTTTTTCTCACTTAAGAGTAGGGATGAAAATTTTAACCGAATCAACCGATTGAACTGAACAATTTTAGTAAATTTGTCATAATCGAAAATTGATACTCTCTTTTTTAATATCTATGCTCTCTTTTTTGTTTTTTAGTGTTGAAAGTGTGAATTTTTTTTTTTAAAAGACAAAAAAAGATTGTGAGTATAAAAAAAGGGAGTACGAATATTAATTCCTATTGAAAATCGAAGGTGAGGTATTAAATGGAGGGTAAATTTTCAAAATTCCCCTTCATTTTGACCTCAATGTCTAATACACACCTAAACATTCTTAAATTTTAATTTTACACATAAATAATTGCTCTGTTAGTCAATTAGACGCCTACCCAACTAGACTCCTACCGTGTAAATCCGACAAATTAAAGACAGATTTTGTTGAATTGGATTAGTTTCTCTGTTAGCAGGGCCATTTGAAGGTAACTTGGGCATATTTGGGAAAAAAAACTCATCAACTGAAAGAAAATGAAACTAAACCACATCCAAGAAACAAATTAAAGATTAAACACACCTAATTTTGCTAAACACATGGAAGAGAGAAGGGGGAGAAATGGCGGGAGGAGCCAAGAGGGGGCAAGAGAGAGATGCAGTATTGTTTCATGTTTTTATTTATACACACTAGAAAATAAAAAAAAACACGTATTTCTGTGTGTTTTTTATACCCTTTAATACACATTCACACACTCACTATCGTCAGCCCATTGGGTTGATTTTAGAATTTTCCTTTATTTATTGCTCCCATCTTTTCTTTCCCTTTTTGTATACATGTGGTGCCACGTGTCGAAAATAAAGAGCAACATGTTTGTTTTGACGGAGTTGACAGTACCTCAGCACAATTCATCATTGATTTGATGGATTTACACGGCAGGAGTCTAATTTCCCAACAAATTAATAGTTTAGGTGTAAAATTGAAGAATAAGAAATTTTGGGTGTCTATTCGACATTGAGGTCAAAGTTTGGGAGCTACTGTGAATTTTTTTCCTAAATGGAGAGAGAGTGATAGTAGGGTTTAGGTACAAATAAGGGTAATGTTGGATTTTTCAAATTTCAAGATGGCAAATATGATTCAAATCAACTAAGATGAGGAGGTCTTAGGCTCCATTCTTTTAGCCTTAACTTAAACTTAATTTGAAAATTGTCTTTATTTGAATTTTTTCGCATTTGTTTGCGCCAAATTTTTGCAGGTTATTGATTTGTCTCGTCAATGAGAAAAGTAAAAAAATTCACTTTTACCAAGTATTTTGAGAAATAACTATTTTTTCACACAAAAATACTTGTTGCACAAAATAATAGTTATTTCTCAAAATACTTGGGTAAAAGTGAAGAAATTTTACTTTTCCGATTCCTTTCGTCGAGAAGACAAATCAATAACCGACAAAAATTTCGCACAAAATTAACAAATGCGAAAAAAATTTCAACAAGAACAAAATTCTCAAATTAAGTTTAAGTTTAAGTTAAAATTAAAAGAATGGACCCTTAATCGTGTCGATGTTACATGACTAATATTTTAAGTTCCTCTTATTTATAAAACATTATCGTAGTTCTGGAATTTTGTAGGATGTTGGGTTTTAAATGCTCTAAGAGCATCTCCTACTGAGCTCTATATCCTTATATTTTGGGAGATATAAAGATCCAACAAACTTCAACCAAGCTCTATTTTTGAGCTCTAAATATAGAGACTCAACACCAAAATAGAGATTCATCTCCATTTGTACTTTTCACTTCTAACATGGGATAACTTTCAAATTATATATCTTATGTCTATAAAATTTGTACTATTGAAAAGATAATGAAAATATCATTAATTTGACACCAATATTAGATATATTTGGTGAGAATTCAAAAAATAGGAATTTGAATTTTGAAAGAATGTTGGCAGATTTTGGAGGGAAATTGAAGAAGTTATGAGGTTTTTTTTTTTTAATATATAGAGATGGAAATGAAGATTTGTGGTCGGAGTATGCATGAATAGTAAAAAGCTCTAAATTTACTTTTTGATTTAAAAATAGTATTGAATCTCTAAAATGGAGTTACAGAGACTCATGGATTAGAGATGTTCTAAGAACGGGCCAATTGTTGGGTATTCTCAAATTATCATGTGATATTGGGTGCTCTCAAATTATCAAGTGATATTGCTATGTGATACTCCTCGCAAATAAAATATCTACACCGCATAATATCTCCTAGCCATTCGGAAAAAAAAAAAAAAATGATAATGTCATTTCCGTATAATTTATCAATTCTTGGGGCTACCTCACCCCACATGTAAGTATGTGAAACGGTTGTCCACGCGTAAAAATGTGAAACAATTGCCCTCGTGTAAGCATGTAAAACGGTTGTCCACGTGTAAGCATGTGACACAGTTGCTCACGTGTAAGTATGTGAAACGGCTGGGAAAAAGATTATATGAATGAGTCCGAAGTACACGTAAACTGGCCTAAAACACTTTGAATTTAAAAAAAAATAAACTCGTGCGTTTTCCGGTAAGTCTCAGGGCCTGTTCCAGAACCGAAAAAACTTGTTATTATTTGTCCAATAAGAAGGGCTGTTCCACAACTCCAAACTTCTTATTTTTCAACCAAGAGTTTGGATCAAGCACCCCACGGCCGGAAATCAACCGGCGGCCTGGCCGGACCGTCTCCGGCCACCGGAAGGCCGATCCAAACCGTCCAAAAATTCTAAAAAAAAAAAACAAGGGGGCTTTCGCGAGAATCAATGGCATCCGAGGTGTGTAGGGTGCTTAATCCAAGCAACTTCATTCGTGTATGTATCAAAACATATTGTTACTCATATATACATGGAAAAAGATTGCTCGATCTAAGCACCTTACACACCTCGGATGCCATTGATTCTCGCGCAATACCCACTTGTTTTTAATTTTTAGAATTTTTGGACGGCTCGGATCGGCCGTCCGGTGGCCGGAGACAGCCCGGTGCGGCTGCCAGTCGGTTTGCGTCCGCCGGCCTTGATTTACTGCACCAACAGTCCAATAAATGTGCAGTGCAACTTCCAGGTCCAAAAAAAAAGGGTTACGCAAAAAATTTTCCTACCACTATGGATCTTATTTGATAGATAGATCTTTAATATGGTGCAAAAAAATTTTTTTTTTCATTTATGTTTTATTTGAGTTTGAAAATGTGAAAGAAACTTTTTGTTTGGGAAAAATAAGAAGGGTGGATTATTTTTGAATGGGAAGATGGAAAATAAGTACTTATTTTTTAAGAAGCGTTCTGAAACGGGGCTTCAATAATTAGTCCTGAAGTTTTTTTTTTTAATGATATCCATTTGGATATGTTCGTCCGCCGCACTTTTTCGATGTACCTTGGGCCGCGTATTTACTTTGGGAAATGTATATATCCACGATTCCGATCATTATTGTGGGTCCGGGAGGGATCCACAACTGCCCAAAACTGGAAAAAAAAAACTGGAGCTGAATGGCTCCCTTGCAGTCCATCGCTCCACAACAAAAAGAGAGAGAGAGAGAGAGATTTTGTAGATCCACGCATCTTTCTCTCTTTTCATTATTTCCTTTGGGTGCTCTCCGAAAAAGGGTGTGAAGAAAGTTGATCAATTGAATGTACAGGAGTAGCAGTTGCTAAGGAAATATAATCAGGATACATCCATGGCTGCCAAGAGACCCTTGCAGATTATCTGCAACAGAATTTACAGGGGCAATAGCCGTAGGAGCTTCGGCGCTCTATCTGAAAACACCATACCTTCCTCCTCATCTCAGAACCTCATCGACTTGGAATATCAACGCAGTGCCCACAAGTACTCTCTCTCTCGTTTTTGTTTCCAGGTTGTGTTTTTGTTTTGCTACGTGTAGAAATTTGTGGGGTGTATGTACAATTCACGATTCTCATGGAAATGTTTTCAATTTCGAGAATGGGTCTTTTTTTATAACTCAGGTGTCGGACCCGTCTTTTGCTCACCTTGACTAATCCCGGGACAATCTCATCGCGCACTTGTGGGGCCCTAATTATAATTAGAGCAGAACAAAACTCTGTATGGACTGCCTCAAATGAGTTGATAGCACTTCAGCGGTTTCGAACATGAGACCTTAGAGGAGCAAACTTCTAAGTCTGGCCACTAGGCCAATCCCTTGGGGTCCCAATTTCAAGAATGGGTTTTGTTACCACTTGGCAGCAAGCGGTGGATATGGATAGGATGCTAATAATAACGAGTTAGAATTTCAGTACACATCTCACGAATATCAAAATACTTGACGGATATTAGTACACTTTGATCGTATGTTGAATTATCGATACACTTTTTACACATGTGGTTAGCATTTTCCTTGTTGAATTGGTTGGTCAATGTTGATAGGTTGAGAGCAAACAGGCTTAAGTATTGGTCATAAAGATTAAAAGATCAGTAGATGCAATAGTAAAGAGAAGCCATAGCTTCATTGAAAATTGAAACGGTAGGGAAGGGGAGGGGAGGACCTAAACTAATCTTTGATACTGGGGTAAAAAATGGATATGATTATATGTATAAAAAAAATGGATATGATTATCACTTTTAACTCAAGATACCTCCGTGAACAGAGTGGAATGGGCTCGAATTGAATGAGGAACTTAGATTGGTTTGGTTTATATTCTGTTTCTGATTGAAGTTGTTCTCTTCTTTCTGGGATTGGTTTCATTGAATGTATTAGGTGTACTTTCTATGTTTTTATTTGTTCAGGAGTTTTCAAAGACACTTTTTAAGATAGTTAACATGCAGATATGGGTATCGAAAGACAAAAACTACTCTTTTTTCGTTTCCGTTTAATTTCTCTTGTTGATGAATTACTCCTCACAAATGTATTTTGGGAAGCTGGAACCATAAAGAATCATTTGACAATTAGATGAAAAAAAAATATGACCATTTGATATTTGTAAAAATTATTTCCAGCAATTAGAAATACCCAGTGATGGAACTTTGGAGCATTTTTTAAGAGGGTAGTAGAAGAAGTTGAAGTGTGTAGATTGCTCAAAGTTGCAAACAATATTGGCTATTGTTGCGTGTTAGGCCCGTCCTCTTTTAACTTTAACTTTAAAGTTCAAATGTAATGTTATTGTAAAACTTGTACCAAATTGGTTGGTACTTACCAGTCCAGCTAAGTTAAATCTGCAGTTAGGGAAGAAAGAAAGTTGAAACAGGAAACTTCAAGGTTGGAGGTAGAAAACATTCCCGCGAGAGAATTACGAAAATCATTTAAATTTCTTACCGCTGCAAATAATGAAGAAAAGACTTACATGATATGGCTTTATTGCTATAGATATGGCAAGCATGGGTCTTCAAGATATTCTACGCATTATTTTTTGAATATATGTAGGTTGTTAGGGTGTCTTGTTAAATTCATCCTTGCCTAAGTAATCATCTTTTGATTGAATTGCAGCTACCACCCGATTCCTGTAGTATTCTCTAAAGCAAAGGGGTCATCTATATGGGATCCGGAAGGCAACAAGTACCTTGATTTCCTATCAGCGTACTCTGCAGTTAATCAGGTCAGGTGTCCTTGGCAGAGGACAAATAAACTTGCTTTCCCTACTTCATACTCGACTTCACTAGATCATTTCTTCTGCCAAAATGTACTGTTATTTAATCATTACTAAGTTATGAAAAGTTTTGCTAACCAACTACTATTGATGAGTGACTACAATTTGTAGGTTCTGTACCTAATGGCTAACTCTCAGGTTTACCTTTTCCTAGGAATATCTTTTGATTTACTTCTTTATTTTCCCTTAGACTTGTCAAAGAATACCCTAAAGAACTAAAGGAGTGTTTGTGCAGGTTGTATCCGTATCATATGAGTTGTATTGTATGTTTCATTTCACACGCTTACTATTTATGCCGAGTTCCTCTCAAGGGATCATTTTGTTGTGTTACATGGTTTGTAGGAAGATGCTGCCAGGAATTGGCAAGGCCGATATATATATATATATATATATATATATATATATATAATTTGTTCCATGCGTTAGCAAATGTTGAGTTCTAGCATTCATGGTCTGTGTGTTGTCTTGTAATCCAGGAGCATTTTGGTTCCACTCCCGGGAGGCCCCTTTTTCTTTTGGCAAACTAACTCTTTTTCTTCTTTTGCTGTTAGATCTAAGGTAGGCAAAAACAATTCTTGCATCACTTGTATTCTAAATTAGTTATGCTTAAGTGGTTCTAAATGTTACTCAAGACCAAGATTCAAATCTTTTGCACACCATAAATGTTCTGATAAGTTCTTTTTTTCTTTCCTATCATTTATTTTAAATTTATTTTCAACTTTTTATGTCAAATTCACAAAACATTTTTGACTATAAATAAACTGAAATAATTTATTTTCACTCAACAAAATTTGATAAAAAGGTTTAAAATAAATAATTCTCTCATTGTTAAAATTAGCATTGTTACGGTTAAAGTTAATAACATGATTAGTTAGAGAAAACGCTGTGTATAAGTGGACGGTACTTCGTTAGGTTTGATTTTTTCTCTAACACTGTAAAATATTTTAAAATTTTATTTTACTTAAATTACGAAACTAAAGTACCATGTTTAATTTTTTACCTCATATTAACCACCTATATTGAATTCTTTTTTGTTAGAAAACCTAGGGCCCCATTTTAAAAAGTTGCTTTAAGCCTCCAAAATCTCAGGACCAGCCCTGGGAATTGATGGGACCTTTCGGTTCGTGAGCAAGTTAAGGGGGCCAGCTTGTGATTTCTGTGAAGTTTGTTGTAATGTTGGTCTTGATATCATTGCCAATTTGCCATGGATGTATGTTCGTATTGTATATTATTTTGGATTGATGACTGGCCTTAGCCACCTTCCTTCAATCCTTCCAGTGGCAGCAATCGACTGCAGTGGCAATGGATTGGAGACAGCTACTTATAGCCATTTGCAGCCTTGCCAGATAGAGCAACTGTTTGGCTCATTCCTCATAGTCAATACATTTTCTGCATTGTGTAGCAGATGGAGATTGAGTTTTGACTTCATAGCTTCTTGCTGCAGGGACATTGCCATTCAAAGGTGCTTAAAGCATTAACAGAACAAGCAGAAAGGCTAACTCTTAGCTCCAGAGCCTTCTATAATGACAGATTTCCGCTGTTTGCGGACCATCTAACAAGCATGTTTGGATATGAAATGGTCCTACCCATGAATACTGGTGCCGAAGGTGTAGAAACAGCTTTGAAGTTAGCAAGAAAATGGGGCTATGAAAAGAAAAAAATCCCCAAAGATGAGGTAAAAAAATTATGTTTATCTTGGGTGATCTTCTTAAGGATTTCTGGTCATCTTGCTTCAAGAATTTTGGTTTGTGGTTTTTGAAAGTTCCAATGCTTGTGTGACTACCTTAAAGCTTTAATTTTAGTCGATTCGCTATTGTAATACGTTGTTTGGATGGTAGTCTTTGCCACTTGTATACTTGTTTCCAATTTGTGCTTTCAGTTTTTTCTTAATTTTTTTTAACATAGTTTTTTCTTAATTCAAATTCTGTCTTGTAGGCTATCATTGTTTCCTGTTGTGGCTGCTTTCATGGCCGTACATTGGCTGTTATTTCTATGAGCTGTGACAATGAGGCTACTCGTGGTTTTGGGCCCTTGTTACCTGGTCACCTTAAAGTTGATTTTGGTGATGAAGCTGCTCTTGAGAAGATCTTTAAAGGTTTGTCATGATGGGTATTTCTATTACGGTACTGCTGCTTGTGATCAACATTTTGCATGACTCGTGGGGGATAAGAAACCTGATTCCTGCGAAAGTATTACATTACCTCACCATATTTTTTCATCCATTTCTCCTTCAACTTGGGTGGATCATAGTATATACTAAACCATCGTATTGCTCTCTTCCCGTATGCAGTACATGGCGATCGGATAGCTGGATTTCTATTTGAACCTATCCAGGGAGAGGCAGGGGTATGTGCATTTGGCAAATAGTATGATCATGAATTTTCATTTTATTGCTTTTGTTGTTTTTGCCTTCCCCCATTAGTTTCACTTTATGAAACAACACTCAAACTAGCCAATTCATGTACTAAAAGTTTAAAACTATTGGTTTCTGGACTAGAACCCAACTGGCTCCTCTTCTTGTTGTACCAATGCATTATTTGAGACCCTATGTGGAACAGTATCAGTAATGAGAGAGAGAGAGAACTATTTTAGCTTTCTTTCTTCCCTCCCTTATTATGGTTAATTGTGTTGTCAGGTTATTATTCCTCCAGACGGTTATCTTAAAGCTGTGAGAGATCTTTGCTCAAAATATAACATACTAATGATTGCTGATGAGATTCAAACTGGAATGGCGAGGACTGGAAGAATGCTAGCTTGCGATTGGGAAGAAGTTCGTCCAGATGTCGTAGTAAGGCCTCTTATTTTGTTTGATTGTACGCCCAAATAATTGGTATGAATGTGGCACAATTTGACTGAATGTTGAAATTTGAAATCATGTGTCCTGGTTCACCCAAAAGGCGTGTCTCCTGAGAAAGATAATCTGCCGTTTATAATTGGAATTTTCTTAAGCAAGACATTTGAAAAATGGGTTGTAAGTTGGTTTCTTCAATCTAGCTGTTCAATGTTTCCATTTCTATCTAGATCATTGGACCTTCCCTTGTAGAGGATACCATTCCAAGGGTTGTGATGAATTCTGCCAATTACTAGGCCTCTTTAGGTATGAAAGTTTACACTACTCTCTCTCTCGATCGATCGATGAGGATGTAGGGTGTCATACAGGAGTGGTTTCAAGTGGTTGAGCTAAGTTTTATGAGCAGCTTCCTTCAAAATGTTAAAGCTTTTATGCATCGGCTTGTTCCCTGTACTGGAAGGGGTAAGACCCAAAATCAGATGTCCATGTGTGGCTTGAGCTGAGCAGAGTGACGAGATTTGATTTGTTTCAAATGATCCTTACTAGGTTTCATAGGGCTTATACATGTAAGATTGGTTTGGTGTCTGTCCAAGGTTCCAAGAATACTCGCTGTCCATCTTGTTCTGTTCTTGGTCTTGATGTTGCGATTTTTGGATACAAATCAAGCCTTTGTAGTTTTTTTCACTGGAGTCTTGGTTTGTGACTGTTCATGATCAAGGAACCGCATTGGACTGGATGAAGCACTATGGATTGGTGGACATCCCAATTCTATTTGGTTTCCATCCCCGAAAAAGACGAGCCCAACTCATTTGAAGCTTTCGTATTCGATATTCTACACACTCTTTGTGGGTTGGTGGTTTGAGGTCTCTCCTTGGGTAGATTCAAATCCTCCCTCTCGAGCAAACCTGCCAAAGGAACAACCGTTAGTGCCAACTGGCTGTAGTCATTCAGAAGGCACTCTGATACTTAAGTCAGTAACTGTGAGAGGAGAGAGTACAATAGATCTCAAATTAGGAATGGCTTACCTCTCTTAGGGTTTATCCCTTTGTTTATATAGACGGTTTGTACTTGCTCTCCAAGCTACTCGTGCACGGCACGCGCCTAAAGTTATGCGTAACCACCTCGGTTAGTGACATCATGGTGACGTTCGGCCAGCACATGGCTGGACCCACGTGCCCGGAACGTGACACCATAAATATCTCCAACGAACTCCCGGGTCTTCATTTGGGTCGAGCATACCGTGGGTTCGGAGTTCTAGGCTCTCTCTTGGACCATATGGAACGGTTGGCCATCTCGCTTCCAAGGGTTCGGGCTGCCTGCCTTGGCACGCATTGGTAGTTGGTAAGGCAGTTTGGCCCAGTAGACTAACCGGGTTCGGCCCACTACACTCTTTTAAACTTTCATATAGAGGTAAAATACTTGGATTGGGCGTAATTTAAGAAAGGGAAGTTTTCAAGTGGCTTGAATAGACTTTTTTTTTTCCTTTTTTTTTCTTGTGTGTTCTTTCCATTTTCTGGTTTTAGTGAACGATTCAAATAGTTGTCTTTTATTTTTTTTTCTCTCTGGTGCACCGGGAGGGTATAAAACTCGCTGCGGCAATTAAGAAACTTTATGCAACCAAGTTCCGAAATGCGTCTAGGAGAAATTATGTGAAGTGGGGCTTGCCAATTAGTAACTTGATGATGTATTATTATTCATTCTTTTTTGACATCTGAAGAATACACCACTCTTGATGGTGTAGATGAGGCAACGCTCCTTCCAGCTTTGATATGAAATCCTGGAATGTTGAAGTAACTCAAACTGCTAGGATATCATGGTTTAAGATAACTTTTATATGGTTGCATTTTCAGATTCTAGGAAAGGCATTAGGTGGAGGAGTGATACCTGTCAGTGCAGTGCTAGCAGACAAAGATGTTATGCTTTGCATTCGGCCGGGAGAGCATGGAAGGTTTGCACTTATAACTGCCCCTATTTATAATGGGAAAATTCTAAATTGGGTTGACAATAATAAGTGTGTGAATGTGTATTAAATGGTGCAAAAAGTACAGAGAATTTCGTGTTTTCCTTATTTTTTAGTGTACTTATCGTCAGCCCAGTGGTCTGACAATAGCAAGACCATTTATAATGAGAATATCTTTTAGGCCATTGCTTCTTTTAAAATGCCAAATCTGCTAACAGGCTAGAACATGAATTTATGAAGACCTGTAACTTTAGCTCTCCACAAATAAAGTTCAGTCAGAGCATGCACTAGTAGGTTGCCAATGGGTTAATCTGCCTAAGTTTAACTGTACTAAATCCCAGTCTAAGCATTGATAGGCTGGTAATGGCTGTTGTTTGAGCAGGGCTTTGTACTCTAATGCAGTTCCACCAGAACTGTGCAGTTAAGTGTACTTAGGCGAGAGTAGTACTAGGTGGGTGAGTCGGTGACCCTTGGGATGACGTTGTAGTACACCCCTTATTTTAATTTCTACCAAAAACGAAAAAGTTTGGGTTAATGAAGTGTGGAGAGCGAAGCTAAGTAGTAAATACTAAGTAGAAGCTTAGAGATGGTCAAACAAGGTCTCCATCAGTTTCATTCCTTTGCAGGATGGGATTGACTATTCAATGTTATTATGTCTCATTACCTTTCCCAAAAAAAAAAAAAATTCATT
The DNA here is from genome assembly GCA_025413875.1 of Rhododendron molle. Classification (NCBI taxonomy): domain Eukaryota; kingdom Viridiplantae; phylum Streptophyta; class Magnoliopsida; order Ericales; family Ericaceae; genus Rhododendron; species Rhododendron molle. The sequence goes on from CM046400.1 coordinate 16,830,302, forward strand.
ACCCAAAAAAATGTCCATGCCCTCTGGAACATAACATCATGGGTCGTTGATCGGATATACTTTGCTGCTCGAAAAACTAATCTTCAAACAAATTGATGAGAACAGGAGAATGAAACAGTTTATGGTTCGAAGCACCAGCTTCTTAAGTTCTCCAGTTGAAAGAAATGGTGGTTTTGATCTAAATGGAATCACATTCCTTAAATTTAAGAGAAGATGATAAGGAAAATATTACTTTATATAAGCATAACTGTTTCTGACCCACCTTTTAAATGTAATATTTAGCTGTTGAGTAGGTGTCCTTGCTATATTCAGCTTCCTGTGATTGCTAATACTGCTATGAGGCGGCATTTTTCCGGAGCTAACACCCTATTGATTTGGTTCGATTCCTAGCACCTTTGGCGGAAATCCTTTGGCCAGTGCAGTTGCTGTTGCCTCATTAGATGTGATCAGGGAGGAGGGACTTGCCGAGAGGTATTTAATGTATTCCTTGTTAGACTAGAAAGTCTATGTTAAACATACATCTCACGAATAAAAAATCTAGAAACCAGACAAAACCTTCATTTCTTCCTGCTGTTTGAAACAATTTGCTTCTTCTAGTTTCAAGCTACAGCAATCGATTTTTAGAATCTTCCCTTTGGAGAACTTTAGTTGGAAGGTAAAGATTTGTACTATTTGGCCTTTGGCTCCATGCAACTTGATTTGTTGTTTTTGAACATATATTATTTGCATCACAATCATTCAAATCATCTACTGGAAACCGTCTAAATGGCTTGCTCCCCTTCTCTCCCATAATTTCTCTGAAACGTTTCTTAAAGTAAAGTTTACATGGCTAAGCCAAACCGTTTTCAAAAGGGGTATGGAGTTGCATTTTTTTTCCCATGTGAATAGAGTTCCACACTAGAATTAGGTCTGATATAGCATGCATTAAGCATTTCCTACAATAAGTTGTGGATGGGTGTTCTTTCTGTGCATCTCTTGTAATTGTTTTTGCGGGGGTAAAATCTATTTTGTTACTTTTGTTACTTTGCAGATCTGCTCAAATGGGACAGGAGCTTAGGCAGCTCCTTATAAAGGTTCAGCAGCAATTTCCCAACGTAATAAAGGAAGTCCGTGGAAAAGGTTTATTCAATGCTGTGGAGCTGAACAGCCAGACTTTGTCCTCTGTCTCGGCTTATGATATATGTATAAAGTTAAAAGAAAGAGGAGTTCTGGCAAAGCCTACTCATGATACCATTATCCGACTGACTCCTCCCCTTTGTATGAGGTAAGAGTGTTTAACTAAGATTTACACTCTGTATCATTTAACCCATACATTGTGTTAGTTATGTCACCACTAAATGGGAGTAAGGATGTTTAAGCCTTTAGGCAACCAATTGAAACAAAAAGATATACGAGATTGTGTCTGTAGCAGCTTCTATGGTGATAAATACAACAGAGGAACCTCTTATGGATATCCTTAACTGCAAACGCTAACTAGACCCTAAAACAAAAAGTAACTTTGTTTGTGGAGTGCTATGTCACGTGAAACATCCGTTACACGAAATAATGTGGATACATGTGGCAACTGGCAAGGCAGCAGGAGAGCCTCCTCCCTGGGTTGGAGGAAATCCTTCTTCTTTCCTAACTGCTTGAGCTATTGGGAATATTGGTAGCTTAACAGTTATATGCTTACGTCTACATATTTGACATCATGTAACCTAATCTTGTACTTTTCAGCCTGAATGAGCTTGAAGAAGGCGCAAAGGTGCTGCACGATGTTTTGAAACTTGATGTACCAAAGATGCAGAAGGAGAAACCAGAAACAGTCTCCCCACCAGCCCCTAATGCATGTGACCGTTGTGGGCGGACTTTGTAGGTCCATCACTTCGGATTATGACCATATTGCCACTCCTCTATGCTTCTATGATGTCCTCACGTACAGTAATGAAGAACTGACATCCGTAACCCTTATTATCTTCTAGAATAAATTTATGCAGAGCCCTGTTCACTGTACTCTGGATGTTAACTTCGATAATCATTTTTCATTTGTCAAGCATGTAGCTTTTCTCACCATCATAAGAGCAAAAAATGAACAATATCGTTCGATTATCTGTTGTCAAAAAACGAGCAGGCGCAAGCAGTGAATTTCCATGCATGTGTTATTGCACGAGTGAAACCTTTTTAGTTTCGAAGCATATGTTTTTTAGTTTCCTGATGACTGCAGGAGGATCTTGAGTAAAACAGTTGGAAGTGGATGCAACCCATGTGCAAAGGGTAACCTTAGCAAAACGAAACGACCAACCTTTGCGAGGTGTCTAACATAACTGAAGATGTATCCTGGTTATAGGGAATACACGAAAGTGATCTCTGGACAAAAAAATAAAAATTCCCGTAGAATTAGGTAGCAGAGATCCCATCTTTCGGCGTACGTGTTGAATATTCAGACATTATCCTAATTAAGAGTCACATGTAATAGTATTACCTGCCAGTATATTACGCGAAATTGTGATTCGGTTCAGAATTTTTATACATAAAAATAATGTTCAGGTAGATCAATGACATGGCCGGTTGTGATATTTTTTTAGAAACAAAAGAGAGATCATAGTGAGATGAGCAATGCCGTGAACGCTATTGTAAAATACCACTCAGGACACAACTGCATTTGGAGTCGTTTGATCTACGGGACCCATACACATCTAACGGTTATGACCACAATTGTGTTTGGAAGTTGTGTTCGTAGGCTTTGTTTTTAGAGAATGTGTTTTGTCCGGATGAGGTGGAAGCCGAAACCATGGGGTTTCCGCCACTGCCCATTGTGGATCCTACAGAGCTAGCATTCACTTAAGTAATCTGAACAATTCATCTTATAGGGCCTGCAAATTAATAGGTTCTTGCAAAAAAATCAGCTTGATCAGTCATCAATTGCTATATCAAAAATTAAAATTTGGTTTATAAGCTATCAAGCTAATTTTTTTTCGTGAACATATGACTTTACGGGCCCTACAAAATGAATGTTCAGATTACTGTAGTGAATGTTTAGTTTGGTCCACAATGAGTGGTGACGGAAACCACCTCATCTAGAAATTAAGAATTTAATCGTGGGATTGTTTAAACTTTAAAATGATGGGTCTCCCATTTAATTAGTCGCGTCATTGTGTGTATGCACTACTTGTGATGCAAGTAAAGTATGGAAGTTTTTAACCTAACCTACACTTACAAGTTTCATGTCATGGACTTAAAAAACAAACAAGTGAATAAACAAAAGTTGAACGACTACCCGAGAAGTGGGAACCCATTTGCAGCAGATAAATTTTAAGCGTGATTTGGGGACTTCTACTACAAATGGTCATTAGTCGCTATGCAACAAAAAGATTCTCCGGTTTGTAAAACAAGAATGTAGAAATAATTGAATTTTGTCAAAAGAAGAATCAAACTTTTTCTATAAATTCAAAGAACTCGGGGTTACTGTAGTAACCTGTGAGAAAAAAAAAAAAAAAAACAGAAGGCAAAAACTAGGCCCCGTTCCACTAATTAAAATAAGTACTTAGTTTTTGAATTAAAAATGATGTATTATAAAAGAATGACTTGTCTTGTAAAACAGAAAATAAATAGCAAAACGGACCCAACCGAATGATGACTAGTCACTATCCAAATCTATCATATAGGAGGATGTTTGTAAAAAAATATAGGTTATCTCGATTCTCAAGGCAACTTGTAAAACATGGTCACCATGCTTTTAGAATCCTGTGGACTCGTGTCCAAAAATATTTTGGGAAAATAAATTAATAAAATCTTGTGACCGACTTTAGGACCTTTAGGTGAATCCTGGAAGATGTTAGAATATTCTAGATTTGTGTATTTCTAGGATATTCTAGCATCAATGTATATTCTCTAGAATCTTGTGTATCTCTAGGATATTCAAGAATCTTGTGTATCATTAGGATATTCTAGAATCTTATGTATCTCTAGAATATTCTAGAATTGATGTGTATCTTTAGGATATTCTCTAGAATCATCTATTCTTGATATCCCTCCTTGTATATAAAGGGATCTTGTATTGATGTATGACTTAGACAATTCAATACAATATTTACTTTCTCCATATTCTCTCTTTTTCCATATTCTATTAACATGGTATCAGAGCTATGGTTCACGACCTAGCTTCTCATCCGACATCTCTGTCACTATCGATCATCACCGTATTCATCCCGTTCATCACTGTTTTCGTCATCCCCATATTAACCATCAACTAAACCATCGCCCTACCAAAGCCTATAATTCTTCTTGTTGGGCTATTTCTTAACAAATTCAGATATCACATTACCGTCTCTGTTCCTTGCTACTATGGAACAATTTGACATATCGCTATATGCTCACGCCATCTTGGAAGGCCTCAAACAATATCCTCCTTCCACACATTTTTTTAAAAGCGATCTCCCGTCTGTATTTACAGAGATTCTCTCTAAATCTGGATTGCTCTCCCGCTCCGGTAAGCATTCTTCCACTGCTTTGTCTGCCACCTCAGGTAAATCCTCATGGTTCTTTGATTCTGCGTGTTGCAATCACATGACATCTGATCCACATATTTTTTCCACAAAAGCTACTAATTCTCGGACTCCATCTATTCATACTGCTGATGGTTCTATAATGCCTGTTACTCATGTCGGTACTATTTCTACTCCTAGCATGTCCCTTTCTGATGCTTACTTGGTTCCTACCCTTACCTTGAACCTAATCTCCATTGGTCAATTATGTGAACTCGGTCTCACGATCACCTTTTCTTCTACTGGTTGTCAGGTGCAGGATCCTCGGACAGGAAAGACGATTGGGACAGGCCGTAAAGTTGGACGTCTATATGAGCTCATCAATCTTCACATTCCATCTCAGCTCTCTGCTATAGCCCATTCTTCTCTTTCTGTTCCTCCCGTTCAATCTGTAAGTTCCTTACAATGTTCTGTAACCTCCAATGCCTCCACTTCCATAGGTCTTTGGCATTCTCGATTAGGTCATGTTTCTTTTGGTCGACTACGTACTTTAGTTTCAAATGGTCATCTAGGATCAGTTAAAGATGAACATATTGATTGTCTTTCATGTCAACTCGCTAAACAACCAGCATTATCTTTTACCCAAAGTGATTCTGTTTCGTCAGCTCCATTTGATTTAATTCACTCTGATATTTGGGGACCTTCTCCCAACACCACCATGGGTGGATCAAAATACTTTGTGATATTTGTTGATGACTATTCCCGTTTTACATGGATTTACCTTTTGCGTAGACGATCCGAGCTACCACAAATTTACTTTGATTTTGCAAAAATGGTTCAAACTCAATTTTCTCGTACTATTAAAGTTTTTCGTGCTGATAATGCCATGGAATATAGAGAAACATCATTTTTGAACTTTCTTCGTCAAAATGGAACTCTACCTCACCGATCCTGTCCTGGCACGTCTCAACAAAATGGGCGTGCTGAGCGTAAACACCGACATATTTTAGACACCACTCGTGCACTTCTTATATCTTCCTCATGTCCAGAACGTTTTTGGGGAGAAGCAGTTTTAACTGCTGTGTATACTATCAACCGTGTCCCCTCTCCCATTATTGGGAATCAATCACCTTATGAACGTCTTTATGGTATTTTACCTGCATATGATCTCCTCAAAGTCTTTGGTTGTGCTTGTTTTGTCTTACTTCAACCTCATGAGCGTACAAAGTTAGAACCCCGAGCGCGTCTTTGTTGCTTCTTAGGTTATGGAATTGAGCACAAGGGGTATAGATGCTGGGATCCACTTTCTAAGCGTCTTCGTATTTCTCGTCATGTCATATTTTGGGAACATAAGATGTTTTCCTCCATGTCAAAGTTTTATTTACCATCTGTTTCCACTTCATCATTCTTTACTGATCCTTCTGTGGAGTTGCTATTTGATGAGATTGATGCAACTTCTTCTGAGCCAACTCATACAGCCTCTCCCGATGTACTTGCTTTGTCCAACGATCCTGCTCCTGCACTTGGCTCTTCTCTTCCTGAGCCTTCAAACCTTGGCTTTAATCCAAGTGAGCCCCTTGCATTATCTAGCTCTCCTCCTACCAGGACGACTCCCGAGGCGTCTGTTCTAATTGATGATCATGCCCCTGGAATCATAGAACCTACTGAGTCTCCTCCACCCTCTCTCTCTTCTCCTGCTGAAACAACTACTTGCTCTCCAGATACCGGTTATTCTTCTGAACCACCACCACTTCCGTCAAAAAGGGTAACTCAATTGCCTGCTTATCTTCGAGATTATCATTGCTACTCTACAGTGTTTTCACTACATGAACCTCACTCTTATCGTGAGGCCAGTACTAATCCTCTTTGGCAGAAAGCAATGGACGAGGAACTACAGGCCTTAGAACGTACTCATACATGGGATTTGGTTGACCTTCCCCCAGGGAAATCTGTCGTTGACTGCAAATGGGTTTACAAAATTAAAACCCACTCTGACGGCTCCATTGAACGATACAAAGCCCGTCTTGTTGCAAAGGGCTTTACCCAGGAATATGGCATTGATTATGAGGAGACTTTCGCTCCTGTTGCCCGTCTAACCTCTGTTCGGAGTTTACTTGCTGTTGCTACAGTTCGCAAATGGGACCTTCATCAGATGGATGTAAAAAATGCATTTCTTAATGGCGATCTTACTGAGGAAGTCTATATGAAGCCACCTCCTGGTTATGCTCACTCTCCGCACCAAGTCTGTCGCCTTCGCCGCGCCTTATATGGTCTTGAGCAAGCTCCCCGAGCTTGGTTCTCCAAATTCAATACCACCATTGGCGATTTTGGTTTCACTTCTAGTCCTCATGATTCTGCACTTTTTATTCGCAAAACTGAGCATGGCACCATTCTTCTTCTTCTTTATGTGGATGACATGATTATCACTGGAGATGATGTCACTGGTATTTCTAGCTTCAAACAGTATCTTTGCCGTAGTTTTGAGATGAAAGACCTTGGCTCGCCTAGCTATTTTCTTGGGATTGAAATTTTAAAAGATTCCAATGGATGCTATCTCTCCCAAGCAAAATATGCTTCTGATCTATTAGCACGGGCAGGTCTTACTGACAGTAAGACTGTATCCACTTCTCTCGAGCCAAACACTCGTCTTACTCATTTGGATGGCACACTATTGACTCATGCTACACTCTATCGACAACTTGTTGGGAGCCTTGTCTATCTTACTGTTACTCGCCCAGACATAGCCTACGCCGTCCATCTTGTCAGCCAGTTCTTATCTGCTCCTCGATCCGTCCATTATGCAGCTGTTCTTTGCATTTTGCGCTATATTAAGGGCACCTTGTTTCATGGCCTTTTTTATTCCGCTCGCTCCTCTCTTACTCTCCATGCCTATTCTGATGCTGATTGGGCTGGAGACCCTACTGATCGTCGTTCTACTACGGGCTACTGCTTCTTTCTCGGTGATTCGCTTATCTCTTGGAGAAGTAAGAAGTAAACTATTACTGCCCGATCCAGCACCGAGGCTGAGTACCGTGCTCTTGCCGACACTGCTCAAGAACTGTTGTGGCTTCGATGGTTATTGGAAGACATGGGTGTCACCCACTCTACTGCCACGATACTTCGTTGTGACAATCATAGCGCTATTCAGATTGCACATAATAATGTCTTTCATGATCGTACAAAACATATTGAGATTGACTGTCATTTTGTGCGCCAACATGTCACACGTGGTACTATTCGACTCCTCCCAGTCTCATCCCTTGAGCAAACAGCTGATATCTTCACCAAGGCGCACCTACCAGGACGATTTCAGGACTTGGTTACCAAACTCAAGTTGGTATCTGCTCTCCCACCTTGAGTTTGAGGGGGGCTGTTAGAATATTCTAGATTTGTGTATTTCTAGGATATTCTAGCATCAATGTATATTCTCTAGAATCTTGTGTATCTCTAGGATATTCTAGAATCTTGTGTATCATTAGGATATTCTAGAATCTTGTGTATCATTAGGATATTCTAGAATCTTATGTATCTCTAGAATATTCTAGAATTGATGTGTATCTTTAGGATATTCTCTAGAATCATCTATTCTTGATATCCCTCCTTGTATATAAAGGGATCTTGTATTGATGTATGACTTAGACAATTCAATACAATATTTACTTTCTCCATATTCTCTCTTTTTCCATATTCTATTAACAGAAGATTAACCGAAAGAGACTACAAAATAAAGTAGTTTAATTAATTATTCTGATCTAATCTGTCATTAAAAATATCCGCCAATTGGTTTTTCGAGTCAAAATGTTTTTTCCACAAGGAAATTCATTTATTATGGCAGGAAGAGGAAAAACCACCACATCATGAAGAAAGTACGTACTGGGCTCTCTTACGTACCAACTAAAAGCAACTGTACCATTCAAATTTGAGTCGAAATAGCATTCAAAACTTGAACCTCGTAAGTTATAATATTCAAAGGAGACGCATGGGTGGTCAATGGATCGGAAGTAAGTTCTTAGGTTGTGTTTGGGCTTATTTATTTTTTTGGTCCCCAAAGTATTTTCGCTATGCCATTTTGGTACCCAATATTTCAATTGCTAACATTTGGTCCCCAAAGTATCAATTTTGTCTTTAAATGGTCCCTGCGGCTCACGCCGTTCCTTCCTTCCGTCAAATTGGAGGGCAAGTTTGGTATATTGGGGACCAAAATGGCACAGTGAAAATACTTTGGGGACCAAAATGGCACAACAAAAATACTTTGGGGACCAAAAAAGAAAATAAAGCTATGGGGGAGGGCGGTGAAATACCAAACTTGCCCTCCAAGTTGACGGAGGGAAGGAACGGCGTGAGCGCAGGGACCATTTAGAGACAAAATTGATACTTTGGGGACCAAATATTAGCAATTGGAATGTTGGGGACCAAAATGGCACAACGGAAATACTTTGGGAACCAAAAAAGTCAAAAAGCCGTTGTGTTTGGATCAAACATTTAACGAGGAATTTGTGGTGTGAAAATTACATATGAATGTTTCTCCACAATCAATGTACACTATCGCTTTTACTTTCTCTTTCACGTTTTCTTGTTACTTAGCGGGATATCTTCACAAATTCTTGATCAATGCATAACCTTAGTAGATGTGTGGAGTGGACCCATTTTTGAATAGAGATGTCACGAAATTGAAATTAAAAGGGAAATGAAATTATTTAAAATGTTATCGTATTTTTATGGACCCAAACAACTGAAAATTAGATAGTTTGGAAAACGCATTTTTATTTTCTTCATATTCTCCAAACTCCACCTAATACAACAAAAGGAATTCTGTTTCCTCACTTCATCTATTTTTTTCCATCATTTCCCTTTTCTTTCTGGTCAACAAATTAGAAATTGAAGATGGCAAATCCATGGCAACCATGCAGGAAGCCCTAAAAATGTTTGTCTTGTGTAGATTCAGAAGCTAGCTAGCTAGGTTGGAATTTACTACTCCCTCCATTTCCTTTTGTTGGTCCGCAAACATACTTTTTAAAGTCCCATAAAGCTTGTCCATATTGTCATATCAATGTGCAAAAGAAAGTGGGTTTCCTTTCTTTGCCCTTCCTTTTTTTTGTGTAGTCACTTCAATATTTATTACTTCATCCGTTCCAAAAAGAATGACAATTTTTGAAATCCGTGTCATTTTTCATCGCTTATATCTTTCAATCTATAATATTTTTCATGAGTTTGAAAATTTTGTATAATAGAATTAATCGAAAACTATCAAACAAGATCCATATTGCATATTTTTTGAGATCCGTATTAAAAGATATAAGGAGTTGAAATTGGCACGGATATCAAAAATTGACATCCATTATGGGACGGAGGGAGTACTTCACTTTTGAGCTAAATATTTTTAGATTGAAGAGCAAAAAAGAAAACACATCTTACATAAAGCTAGATTATTTTGTCCCCTTAATAAGTTGGATTCCCCAAAATGGACCAACAAAGGCAAGCGAAGGGAGTATTTTGTTTTGGCTTGCCTTTGGGAAGATTTTTTTGTTTCAAAAGTAATTGAGAGATAGTATTCATCAAAAGATCCCCATGGGGAAAGGTTGGGATCGAGTTACAGGTCGGACACTCCAACAGAAAGAGCGTATAATGAGAAGAAACCCCTCAAAGGAGGACAAACCCCCGCCAAGGCATCCGCCACCACTCTTTCGGAACCATCTTGATAGACTTGTAACCATCACCTCTACTTCACAGAATAGGAATACATCGTTGGGTGGTGGTCACCCAGCAAACACGGTAGACGGCGTCAGGTCACAGATCTGAGAAGATGGAGGCTGAGAAAGGTGGTAGACAACATCTTACCCGCAACCATTGAAACCGAAGTCCTAGAACATCCCTGGAAAACAATCTGGCGGAAAAGTTTCCCATGGACGCCCGAACTCAGTCGCAGGATTGAGAGAGAAGACGGTTCAACGATGAGAGGAAGAGAAAGAAGGAGAGAGATTGGAGGGGAAGGGCTGTTGGCGGCTAGGGTTTGGAGATTATTTGCCTTTTAGAAGATTAGAAAAAGGATATAGACATACAGTAGTTGCTTGACTTGAACCCCAGACCTGATGAGGCGTAATTTACGTACAAGAAATATAGTCGTTATCTGCAATAATGTGGCCACCCAATCCACCCCACATCGATTAAATATAGAAAGTGAGTTTGATATTTAAGGAAACACAAGCAGCTACTGTATAACTCGAGGTTAATTTTTTGAGTCACACGGTTAAGCTAAGGGCTAGTGTGGGAGAGCTTACACCACCTGAAAGTGTGGGGTGGGTCCCGCGAGGAGACAGGCTTGGGTGGGCCCGATAAGGGAGAAGCTTGAGGTGTTCTTCGTGCTTGAGTGGGTCCCACATAAGACGAGCTTGAGTAGCTTGACGTGCTTGAACAGGTACTTATCTCACATTGATCGCTTGGAGGGTGAAAGTCATTATTGGACCATGAAATAAGATTGTGGCAACCCCAATATCGGTTAAATATCCAAAGTGAATTCAATATGTAAGGAAACGCAAGCAGCTAGTGGTAAGGCTAATGGTTAGCAAGACAGTTGGCACAAATCGTTACAGGTAATGACAAATCGGTGATAACAAAACTGTCGATAAAGTGTGCGATTAATGGCGATGATGAGAAAATCTTGGCAAAGGTAACTATTAATAGTGGTAAAGCAAAAAACCGTCGGTAATTGAGTATTATATAAACATTTACAAAACATCATGTAACGTGCTTAGGTATTGATTGAACAGTTGCGGGTTTGAATCTCTGCATCATAATTTTTTTAATTTTCCCGAAAAAAACCCTTAACGGAGATAATAAAATTGATATTAATAGTACGGAACTTTTTAATAGCATTTTTTCTTTCTCGACAATTGTATAGACGACAGTTTTATTACCATCGGTAAAAATATTATCACGGTTTACACGCCTTTAAAAATGCCGGAAATAGAATTTTTTTTTTAGCTGATGTGGTAAAAAGACTGAAGGGAACCCAAAAAAAAAAAAAAAAAAAAGGCAACTGTCAACGTGCCAAGAAATCGTGTTTGAGCCATTGAGCAATGAGCATAACCAAAAGTTCCTCTTCCATTCACAATATTTTTGGTACTCCAAAAGTGCCATGGTACGAGTTTAACAAGGAAAGACTATAAATCAACGAAAAGAATATGAGTACATACGGGGATTCATACCCCTGCATACATTCGCTTGTGGGATGTGTTTTGGGTCTCATAAAGATGATCGAACTACTCATTTTGTTATGTCATTTAGGGTCTTTGTAAAATATTAGCTTATTATATCGGTAAGAGTGTACAAAACATTCAAACACTCTTACTGATCAATATTCTAATGAACTGATATCTTACGGGGACACCAAATAATATATTTTGAATATTCTAATGAACTGATATCTTACAGGGACCCAAAAGTATGTATGTGGGGCTATGTATCGAATGTATATACTCATAGCAGGCTGATCAATCAAAATCCAATGGGTGGGTCTTCTCTTCACAGTATACCTTCCAAATCACCATACTGTTCCTGTGTTCCAAGCCACGCCTGGCAAGGTGGTCAACGTCCGGCTGTTCCTCTCAAACGAAGGAACTCTTCCATAAAATTGACTTTGACAGCTTTATGAAAGAGTTCCTTCGTTTTATTTAGCAATTTGGATACCTTTGAAGCAATTAAGTTAGATTCGAATCTTGGCATTCCGTACTGTTAGAGTATTTTGTTTTCAATATTACGTACTAGAATTCTGGTGAGATCTCCTTAGTTAACGCCCAATATATATTCATTAGTTAATTCCAAGTTTTAGTGTCGGCACCTCAAAAAAGCGCCCAATATATACTCGATCATTGCTTACGTCGAAACCTTACCTTCAAATATAAGGTTGATAGAAATCCGAAGCGTAGGGCTAGGTCGTTGCACGCATAATATCCGGAAGTCCGGAATCGTTCCCACAAAGAATCGATAATAGCTTGAGATGGATTGTAGGTTTTATGGTAGGTTCTAGCGTTTAAGCCCGCCAACTTTGGTTTTGCTTTGACAATGGAAAGACGAAAACGAAGACTAGAGTTGTGCTTACTTAACTTAAAGAGGCAAGTCTAAAGATCTTCTAACCCTTGACAAAGGCCGTTACTTGTTCTCGATTATAACTCAGGCGAAAGTCACGACCGCGTGCTCACGGCCGAAGAATTTTACTTTAATGACTACGTTTAACAAGAGATGAGATTAAACGGAACTAAACCAATTTATTTTTGCTAATGTATCTAACACGTAGGAGGCCACGAGCCCTCGGTATGTCGCTTGCCAAGACCGCTTGACTAAACTTCATATCGAGGAGTTAACACCCCTCGCTTAGACCAAAATGGCTAGATTAATCCAATTCCGAAAACCATGATTTTAAGCCCTAAGGTTCGAGAACCAAATAACTACCTAAGTCCTCGGGAAAGATTATCCCGAGACTTAGCCAACTCAAACATACTTAAAGCATACATCAAAGCATAAAAGTAAGGCATCATTTTTAACCGATAAAAATGAAAACGAACTTGATATTAATGATCACCTTAACCGTATCTACAACATTAATGAACGACAAATTAACAAACGAGAACAACTTACAAGAGTACTTGAAGAAAATAGCTTGAAATCTTAAGAGCTCTAATGGAGGAAAGTTAAAAACTTGGAAGACTTAATGAAGAGGAAGACAAGAGATATCTTAGAGAGAGTGAGGGAGTGAGGTATTTTACAAAAAGCACCTCGGTCTCACCTCACACGTCCTAAAATATCCCAAAAGTGGGACCAAAATATCCAAAAAGGTAGAAAATACAAAAACTGAAAATATCTTCAATAAGCAACCTGTATCGATACAGCTGAAAAGCCTGTATCGATACCATAATGCTATGGGCTTCACTTGCACGGTTTCAATTATGTATCGATACAGCTATAATGCCTGTATCGATACCGCTTCATTATGGCCTGCATCCCAAGTTTTGGCCATGGCTTGGCCTCCGCTGACTTCCACGATGACCCGATGGCCTTCCAAATGCCTGGCAAGCATCGCCAAGCAGGCGATTGCTCATCCCAACGCCCGACGGCCAAAATCCACTGGCCAAAAACGCTCGGATACCCTCAAGGGCTGCACCAAACATCAAAACACGCCTTCTAATCGCGTATTACCTGAAATGCTCAAAAGGAAACCTTACGCGCAAAATGGCTAAAAACGATAATTAAATAGAACGTAATTGACCTAAAGCGGGACTAAGCGAACCAATTATTTACAATAATGAGTGCTTATCAATCATTCGTTTTAAAACCCAGATGCATTCCAATTTTCTCTCATATAGTATAAATCAACCATATACTTTTGAGTTTGTCAACTCTATACTAAAATTCTAATTCCATTCTTGATCCCAGCGTCGATCCATGCTCCTTTACATGATTAATTATCTTGAATAATCGATCCTTCCAAGCCAGCTAGCTGCCCATAAATAATCTCCGTTCACACTTCATTGTTTCCGATCAAATTTTAGTGATTCGAGCTGCTTAATGTGATCAGAACGTAATTTTAGAGATACTTGCAAAAAATCAGGGGAAAAAAAAAGGCCGGATAGGGCTTGATCTGAGCAATTTTTAGCTTAGATTTGATGAACGGTTCAATTAAAAACGGCTCAAAACAAGCATTTTCCGGACATTTTTTGGCTAATTTGTAACCGGCACCCTTAAAATCACAATCTGCACATATTGAACGGTTTGGATCATAAAAATTTGATCGGGAACAATGAGATTGAGATTTGGGATGTTTAAAAGGTTGTCCGCAGAACCGCCCCGATATATATATCAATCAAATTAATGCTACAATTAATCGCATTAATTCATATATGATGATCTACTGATCTAGACAGCTAGCTAGGTACATGAATTCAAGAGTTTAGTGGATGGTTTTGCATGCTTCCAACAATGCATAGGTTCCAAGTGCATTAATATTCTCACATCAATTCATATATATGGCCACCAATTAATTATTTAATTCCTTTCACTGGTCACTGCTTCATTCAATCAAATGAATTTCAAGGCCATTAATTGGTAGGTCATAATATTGTAGTTGATATATACCGCATCAAATTGATCGATCATGTCCTCCGATCCATTGATACAAAAAGCTATTTTGATCATTCTCATCAAAGGACATAATTAATTGGTGGGACAAAGTATATAATTAATTAAGTGTACATTAATTCCAAAAGATATATAGTGGACCATATATATGCATGACCAAGCTAGAGTAGATATAATTAGTTAACTTTAATTGGGAGGCAAAAAGCCTATAGCTAGCTAGGGACAACCACTAACGGCCCGTTTGGATGGAGGATTTGTTTTGGGTAGATTTGTAATGAGGGGGGATTTGAAGGTGGATATGTAATGAGGGGTGATATGTTAAGAATGGTGGTTTTGTAATGAGGTGTTTGAATGATTTTTTGAAAAGGGGGATTTGGAAGGGGGTGGCGCTATTCGCAGCTACGTATTTACTCCTATAGCCCACTAAAAATTTACAATTATACTCGACAGTTAGTTACCGAAATTGAGATACATTTTCAGCACCCAATTACCGAAATATAATCTTTTTTTCAACAGCTATTTACCGAAATGTATGTATTAGCAGTTGCATACCGAAAGTTGAACATATTTTCGACATGCAGTTGCCGAAATATAATTTGTTTTTCAACAGCTATTTACCGAAATGTTATTTATGATTTTCAACAAGCACCTACCGAAATATAACGGGCTATGAGAGTAAATACGTAGCTGCGAATAGCGCCACCCTTGGAAGGTGGATATGATGGGATAAGATGTGAAATGACTTAATTGCCCCCACTTGGATTTTTTAATGCTCGAGAAGTCAAGATTGGTTTATTTCATACTAATTAGAATAATCAAAATTTATCTTTAATATTAGGAAAAAATAATTTCATTTTAGAATACAAAATGTTTTTTTTTTATGAAGAATTCAAAATGTTGAAATCATGATTTTTACCAAAACAAATATTATTTTCCGGAAAATTACAAACGTAGTAATTAGTAAGTGAAAAAATGGAAAAATCAGGATGTATTAGAAAAAATTAAGTTTACATACATATGTAACTTATACATACATACATATATGTATATATGTATGTATGTATATGTTCATTTACTCCCCATTTTCCAAAAGTAAACAAAACCCACCCACACAGATCCACGCCACCACTGCCTCCCTCACTCCTCACAACCCCTTCCTTCTGCCTCCTGGTCTGATCGCTCCGACACCGATGATCGGCAGCCTCCTCCTTCACCAACGCCGATGTTCTCTTCAAGGTACCACTTGTTCTATCTCTCTCTCTCTCTCTCTCTCTCTCTCTCTCCCCGATCCCGTCCATCATCACCGACGACGATGGTTGCTCCGACCCACCATCACCGACGACAGGGCAGTCCTCTCTTTCTCTCTCTCTGATTTTTCTGGCAAGAAAAGGTAACACAACGCCCCTGATTTGCAGGGGTAGAATGGTACCAAAAATGGCCAAAACTCCCCTGATTTGCTAACAACAGGGTCGGAGCTGTCGTTACAAATCCGGGTGAAATCCGGGGGAAGGGGGATATGTAGTCCGAACAGTAAACAAGTCCGGGAGAGGAAAATTGGAGCCAAACATCGGATATGTGTGGGGCAGGGATTACATCTCTGACTTCTTTGCAAATCCGGGTGCCATATCCGGCATCCAAACAGGCCGTAATTGTTCAACGGGCCGGCAACCCTTATCCGCATCATACATATATATAGTCATACATTAATTGTTAATTTCTTCCCTATAGCTAGCTAGCTATATATATATAACAAAGCATTAGAGCATCTGCACGAGGCTCGCTTCCTCCCTCTTTAAACTAAACTAATGAGTGAAAACCTCCAAAACACTCAAAAAAGCCCCAGACTCAACAAATCCATCACCAAATTACATAATTTATGAAATTGCTACAGTTACTCGGCTGATGAAACGAGACACTATTCACTCGTTTTCTAATAAACCCCAATATTTCATTGGGGAGACGGTGGAGTCGAGGACCTTACTGAAGCCATGCCTATTGCTCTTGTCACTTTCAATTGCTGTAGGTGATAGATCTTTAAAGATGGAGTCGATTGACCTTTGATGATCAATCTTCAGCTTCGTGTTCCTGGTAGAGAGAGAGGGAGAGAGGGAGAGAGAGAGCAGTTTGGTATATGCTCTGTTCTTCTTTGAAGGATATTTGGCAAGCCGGGCGCGCGGCCTTCCGGTGTCTTTCAATGGTGAGTGGTGAGGGCACGTGGAACAAGATGTGCTTTGGAACAACCAATTGAAGGGCTGAGATGAATTACTTCCTTCAGTGGTGAGGGCACGTGGAGCAGATTGTGCTTGGGTCCGGTGTACACTGTAATTAAGTGTGAATATTTTATTAAAAAGAGAGTGAGAATAAAGAGTCTGATTTTGTATAATTATGTGAAAGTCACTAGCTAAAGTAAAAAAAGTAAGTTTTGAGGATTAATTTGGTCTAAAATTTGCTGAGCCTGGTGCGGATGCTCTTAGACTCGTTGTCTGCATATTATTTGTCCTAATTCAACTGGATTAACCTTATCCAGTTTGTGTCCAGTCTGCCAATCCGTAATGTTCCTATTTTTCTATGGAAGATTATGAATGATGTTGACCAATTTGAACAAAATTTCACAGATAATAAAGTAATAAACATGTATTCTATGATGTTTTTATGTTGAAAATATTAGTAACCTTCTCTATTATGATGTTTTGGACTTTTAAAATTTTTATGGATGAATGTAACTTAATTGGATGCCGTAATAGTTGATCTTTAGGCTTAATATAACTTAATTTTAAGTAATGTTGGTTTAGACTTATTTGAATTTGTGGCGGACTTGAAGTTTTGGGGCTTTAATTTCTAATTTGTAAGTGTATATAAAAAAAAATAAATTGCATACTCAAATCTGTCGAAACCGTCCAAATCGATCCGCACAAACCGCATTCAAACTGAACCAACCAAATAAACTCACAGACAGTTAGCAGGTGGAGAAAACGACAATCCGCTGCGAACATATCAAATTGAGAAACAGACGAATCCGCATCAAACCAATCCGTGGGGAGCACTAGTAATGACAACCCTATTTAAAAAGTTAGCTAAATGACTTTAGTTGATTGGATGCAACATAAGAATCACAGCAAGGGACGATTAATAGAATAAAATGTAATCTAGATTTATTAAGGAACTCATAGACCGAAGCTAGCTAAGAGTATCCACAATGTTATAATCAAAAGTAAAAAAGTTTTTAAAGTGAACAATATTGGTGTAAAATATGGCTCACAATGTTATAAACAAACTTAACAACCTCCTTAGAAATAATCAAATTTTGAGTTTTGGATAACCAAAAGTCCAAAACTAGCAACCTTTTGACAATAATCAAATTTAATAGACACTAAATATTCTCAATCAAATACACCAATCATTATACAAAAATGTTATAATTGTCTTCCCTTTTCCTTTTTCTCTTTCTTTTTGAACAATATTTTTGACAAAAAAACAGTTTTTAAAAATAGTTTTTTCCAAAAAAAAGTTTCAAAAACTATTTTCTATTTCCAGTAAATAGTTTTTATTAGTTTCAAAACTATTTTCTATTGTTCACAGTTTTTAATTTTTTGTAGTTTGAAAAGATGATATGGCAAGTTTTGGTTATCTAATTTTGATTATATCATTGTAGACATCTACGTTGTTAACTTTAGCAATCTATTAAATAAATAATCAAAAGCTGATGTGTCAATTTTTTATTATTGTAACATTGTGAATACCCTAACTAAGGTCCCATTCTGCTAAAATTTTTATTTTTTAAATATTTATTTTCCGTTTTAATTCAAAGATAAGTATTTACTACCCTTAGCAGAATATGACCTAAGTAAAGAAAACATGATAGCCTTGAATAGACCTTATTAGATTATAAACGTTTATGCGAAGAAAACCTTGAAGTTGTTCAGTTTCCCCTTGGACCCGTTAGGTCTAGTGGGCCTACAAAAGACATGTGTCATGATTTTTAGCATGAAAAATTCGGTGGCTCTGCCTATTGTTAATTTGCCAACCATATGCAGCAATATTTAATAGTAACTAATAATAAAATAGGGACTACTAATTAATGGTTGTATTATGTCAGGGTGTTTAGGAACCTACTTTTTGGCTTTTCATTTTCAGTGTTTTGGTTTTTTGGCTTTTTAGATTATGAGCAGAATGTATTTTGGGTATGTTAGTGTTTGAGAGATTTGTGCAGAATA
The DNA here is from genome assembly GCA_025413875.1 of Rhododendron molle. Lineage (NCBI taxonomy): Eukaryota > Viridiplantae > Streptophyta > Magnoliopsida > Ericales > Ericaceae > Rhododendron > Rhododendron molle. The sequence continues at coordinate 16,849,110 of CM046400.1, forward strand.
TATTTTCAAAATGTAGTAGTGTTTGGTAGATGATTGTTGAGAATGAATTATGAATTGCATTTTTACTATTATGCCCTTTGTGTTCTTATAACAGGTGACTTCGGTTTTTTTGTTTTTTTGTTTTGTTTTTTTTACTTTATTATTCTCAATAATTTTTATGGGCTATTTATTGAAGTCAATTATTGTAAAGTAATGTTGTGTTTTGCTTTTTTTTTTCTTTCTCAGATGCCCTGTTTGCCTTTTTTTTTTTCTCAGGTGACTTCCGTTTTTTTTTTGGTCATTTTTTTAAACTTAAGGAAGACATTCGGTATTTGTATTTGGTATTTTAGAATTAAAATAATAAGTCCTATGTTACAAATAACACTTTAATTTAACGACCAACACATAACATAAATATAATTTAGAACAACAAAACAAACACAAACACTTGTGTAATATTACAAAACAAATTAAATTACAATCCGAAGGCAAAAAAAAAAACACACACACACATAGTTGGTAAAATGTGTCGGCTGTGTGTTTTGTGGTAAGCAGATGAAATGAAAACGAAGGGAGTGGATAAGGAGGGAGGGTGGAGTTGGTAAAATGAAGGGAGTTTGATGGGTATTTTGGTAATATAACCTCAGAATCCGAAAATGGGAATCCAAAAAACTCCTCTAACCCAGTTTTTGGTTTTTGGCTCCTAAAGCCACAATCCAAAAATCTATTCTTCCAAAATTTATTCTCCCCTGAGTTGCCAAACACCCCACAATCCGGAAAAGCCACAATCCAAAAATCTATTCTCCCCTGAGTTGCCAAACACCCCACAATCCGAAAATGAGAATCCAATAATCCAAAAAACAACTTCCCAAACACCCCCTAAACCAGCCACAGCCACAGGAGTTAGAATTTGATCCTCATAGTAAGGTTATTATTTTTTATTATGAAATAAATAACTCAGCACCATCGATTCTTCGCGGAGCATTTTCGTCTCTGATTAATCGAGCCTGTTTACACACACTTCTATAAAAACTAAGTAGTTCGTTAGGCAAAAATGTTATTAATGGAGTAGTCTATCTGCATATGCGTTTGTTAATTCCGATGAAGTCGCCTCTCAAACTAACATAAAGAGACCCCTGCCAAATTAGTACTACCTCTGTCCTAAATTTTTGGTCATCTTTCCTTTTTTAGTGTTAGATTTTTTGGAGGGTGTCAACCTAAAATCAATTGATAATAAGTGGAGCAGCCTCTAAAATTTATTAACCAAGCTTGGGTGACTTAGATGAGCGATGTGGGACAAATTTAACATTCCCCCTCACGTGTAGTTCGGATGCACTTGGAGGTGACAGACCAGGAGCTGACTGGTTGACTCGTCAGAATCTCAATATCACGATATGATCACGATATTATTTTGTAGATACATTTATTCTAACATTTAGAAGTCTCAAAAAATTGGTTATATCTCTTAATTTATAATGTTTTTTATATCAAATATAGATCTTGTTTGATAAATCTTAATGAGCTCTTTTATAGAAAGTTTTTAAAATCAACTACGGAGTAAGATATAATCAATTGAAAAATGATACGCACTCCTAAAGAGAACCAACGGAGGGTGTAACAAGCAAGAAAGTGAGGGAGCGAGAGATATAGATTAGGTAGATGACTCATTTTTTTTTTTAATAAAAAAAGTCTTTATATAAAAAAAGATATAGAATCACGTAATTAAAAATACAAAAAAGTGAGTCATAGAGAGCGATTGACTAGGGTTTAGAGGGTTTTTCGGTAGTGAATAAGTTATAGGACAAAATTTGTTACAATCAAGTTTTTAGGTGTTTTCGGTAGTGAATAAGTTGTTAAGAAATGTCAAGTTATTTTTGGTAGTGAATAACTTATTGAGAAAGAAGTTGACAAATTATTAATTAGGGTGAACCATTCCAAATTTGTTGATTAGTGTGAACGACATGGTAAAAACACTTACGTTTTTTTCCTTATTTTGTTACGGAAAACATTTAATAGTAGATAAATTTTAGTTATATTTTTTCGAAATCGTGGAAAAATGAGAAAATGAGATGCATGATGGGAGTAGATTTTTTTTGTTTGTTTTTTTTTTGTGTGGGGGTAGTTTAGTAATGAAACCACTGCAGGGAGAGAGGTTGCTTTCGTTTTTTATGTGTTAGGTCCTTTTTGAAAGGCCGCCGCTATTCGCAGCCCAGTTCTTGCTACTCGGAGTCAATTGCTACCTACAAATCACCCCCTTATAAGGATTTGCTACTTGCAGCCAATAAATTATCCATGAATTTTCCTTTTTGCCCTTCTATACAATAAACATACAACCCAATTCACTGCCTTCACTCACAGCTCCCGTTCATTCCCTTTCCTTTTGTAATCTAGGTTTTCTTCCACAGCTCCAATTCCAATCCGTTCCAGACCACAGGCCACGGTACCGCCACCTCCCGTCTCCCTCCCTCTCTCTCCTCGTAGCCCCCCCCCGCCACCGCCCACCTCCCGTCTCCCTCTCTCTCTCCCACCATTACCGCCACCTCCCGTCTCCCTCTCTCTCTCTCCCGCCACTACCCACAGTATTTCTTCTTCTCTTGCCCCATTTTTTCTTCTCCTCCATCTGTCACCATAACACCACACCATAATAGCAGGTTAATTTTGAGGCGAAAGAGATGTGAGAAGAAAGCCCAACACTCCGGCATCACCGACTTTTTCGAAGTTGAACATCGGTAAAATTTTGAATCTTGTTATTACGCGGGTTTTTTCGATTTTTGTTTGAATTTTTTTAAGAAACCCACAGTAAGTACGTACTGCTATTTTGTATATTTTAGATCTGATCGGAATTAGAGTCCAATTGTTTTCCACAGTTTCGGATATTGAAGTCTGATTGTTAGTCCCCTATTCGGATTTTTATATCTGAAATTGATTGCCTTATTCGGATTTTAATTTCCGATTGGCTCTTTTATCACTATCCCACCCCTACAGGGACTGGTCTTAATCTTGACAGCCCTTCTTGAATTCCAGACACGGAGATTCTCCACAGTGATATTTGAGACTCTACCGGACATTTCACTACAAATTGATACTCCAGCACTGGTAAGATCGACATTGATTTCAGTAAGAAAGTACAGAATATCCAAGAAATGGTAAGGTACAGCCTGATAGAAACTCATGATTACGTGTATCTACTACCCAATAACTTTCTGTTGGTGCAATCAGGTCATGAAAGCATAATGAGTACCATGTGGAAATTCAGAAATTTCAAGCAGCATGCAAGAATGGTGACAAAGTCCAAAATTCAAATTGTGGCCATGAAAAATTTGAAAGAGCAGCAAATAGACAGAACATTTCTATGGAGATGGCAGAACTAAGAGCTTATAAGTCATAACTCAAGTAGAGACTAACTTACCAAAAAAAAACTCAAGTAGCAATTAGTCTCAAGGAACAAGAAGAGGAGGAATTTGAGATCATCTTCCACTGCGATTTGGAAATGGAAATTGTGTACAAGATTTCCATTATTCCACTTAGTTGTAAACAAGATTCATGCTTGACGTTCACACGACTATACTCATCATTGCATGATTTACATGACAAATTCACTTATAAGTTGGCATCAAAGCGAGAATCATGCAAGTGCAAGGGAATGAATGCATGTGTACAGATGTATGGTTTGAACCAGGATGAATTGTTAGGTCATTTTGAATTTAATATCCAAAATGCAGTGCCTCATTTGGACTTTAATATCCAAAACTTTATACCTCATTCAGACATTACAGTCCGATAAGTACCCTATAATGAGTTTTTATAATACTTATGATGGTTTGTTGCTTGATAAGTTATAAGTGTGTTAGAACTGTAGGATACACATATTGTCTATATTTGGGTGTTCGATTGGGTTGTAGACATGCTATTCGAATATTATGAAAGTTGAATTGTTAGGTCATCAGAATTTAATATCCAGATTTTATTGCGTCATTCGGATTTTAATATCCAAATCTTTATACCCCATTCGGACATTACAGTCTGATTAGTCTCCTCTATTTTAATTATTAGAATCCGATTTACTTATCTTTATTCAAAAATTAGTATCCGATCCTGCTATCTTTGATTCATGTCTTCTATTATATTACTTCGTCGATACAATAGAATTTGAATATCCGCACTCCACTGTAGGCTTGATTGTGTTCTCTTGTTGGTATAAGATTTAATTCTGCTTGTTATGAAGACGTTAGCATTCATTGCTTATAATCATGTATAGATTCATATCGTTTTCTGTGAATCGTACGATTTTGACAGCTACAGTTCTAATGTATTGTCTGCAATGTACAGGAAATGAAACAAATTCCTCCTACCATATCTGCAAGAAAGAAGAAGGCTGAGCAAGTTTTAGCTTCAGAAAGTACACGAGGAAAAACACGAAGACGAGGGAAAGGGCAAGAGGTTGGGGCTGAGGAGGATGTGGTGGTTGAGCAACATCGTGAGGTAGATTCATATAGATTCATGTAACGCCCCGACTTTTCGGGTGCAAAATAAATTGATTTCTTTGCGAAAATCTTGCTAAATAAATAAAATCTTTCAAAACAATGGTTTAACCATTACAATTTCAAGATAGATCTACTAAATCAAAATACACTATCTTCAGAGCTGACTCTAATCTTGATACGAATCCTAAGCATCCTCGATCTTCGTTACTGATATTCTTTCCTGATTTTGTGTCATCGAGGGATCCTCTCCATTGTATCCTGCGTACTCTAGCAAATTGATCGCCGAAGCAATCGATTTGCCAGGATACAGACGTATCCGTGAGTGATAAATCACCCAGTAAAATAATTCAACCCAACCACCCCTCTTACTTTACAGCTAGCAGGCAAACAGAATATATATGGTGCGAAAAAGTAAAACAGAGATAATTCACATAACTTGATTCATTGCTATCCATTAACTTAACATGAAATCTAAGATCTCTCCACGAGATCTTTCCTCCCCAACCACTAGCCATGCTCAGTCCCATGAGATCACTTCCCTTTGTTGTCGCAAGAACACCTAAGTTATGTACTGAGTGTGCACCCCCAATAACTACAACAAGGGGTAAGCTTATCATGCCGGAATCACAACTAGGATTCGCCTATCTTATAAACCACATCACAATCTTTTCACAATCATCACTGGACTCTCGCCAGTCTATCAATTCATCAGTGGACTCTCGCCAGTTTCAATTCATCACTAGACTCTCACCAGTTTCAATTCTCATCACAATCTCATCATTTCTCAAAATCACACCTGCAGGCAATCTCTAAAAAGAAAGAAATTTCACAATTTATCCATTACTTAGCATCGTCTAAGTGATTTCTATATCGTATACCACCCCATGTCTCTAGGGTCCAATCTAACATTCAAATTAAGCATTAACACAATATCATGCCCCATAATAATTAAAAACGAATAGCAGACGGATCAAAACAGATATTCGGCAATGCAATCACATAACTTTTTATGACTGGGCCGTTGCCCTTAATCTCATATGGGCACAAAGTCATTAAGAATGAAAGAATTAATTAATTAAGATTTAAAAATAATTTTCTAGGCTTCTATTAATTATTTAGAAGTACTTAAGTTAATTAAACACTAATTAAATACATTAATTAGTTAAAATATTAGAATAATTATCGTAAACTTAATAAAGGTCCAAACAGTCCCCTATAATAAGTTCGAGTGCTAAAAGTTGAGTTTAGATGCTCACGAAATTATTTTAAATAAACAGATTAAATTAATAGGCAAAACAAGATTAAATAAACAATAAATAATTAAACAATCGAAAATATATTTATATTTACAGAATAACATTCTGGGGCTGTAAAAAGTCTAAATAAAATTATTTGGAATTTTAAACCTTCTTTATAATATTTTAAAGTATTTCTATTTAGAAACAATGCGTAATTAATAATAATTAGTTAATGAAATAATTAAATTATTATTTTAATAACATATCATCTTTGGGATGTCAGAAGTCTAAAAAAAATAGTTTAGATGTTAAAATCATTAATTATAAGGTCGCAACTATTTTTCGTTTGTATCTTTAATTAAAAATAAAGTAAATAGCTAATAATATCAAAAGTTTATGAAATCAGTAAGTTATGATCTTTGACATGTTAGAAAACTAGAAAAAATAGTTTGGGAATTTATGGAATAGTTTACAAGGTCGCAATGAATTTTAGTTTGTAAATTTTTACAAGGTAACGAATAAAAAATTAATAAATATCAGATTAAATAAAAAAAATATGAAACTAACAAGGTATGATCTTTAGAGTGTGGGTAACCTAAGAAAAATAGTTCGGGGGTCAAAAACTAGGTTCGGTGTGTCGAAAACGAGGTTCGAAGCAAAACAGGTCAAACCGCAAGGTTTGACCGGGCATGACCACGCGGCCGCAAGGTACGCGGCCTGGTTCTTGCGGCTGAAGCAACCCGCAGGTTGCGGCCGCGAACTCCAAGGCAGTTTCGGTTTTTTTGGTTTTTCAACGTGGTTTTCGATGCATGGGGGTACGGGGCCTATTGGGTTACGTCTATAAATCATAAATATACGTAGAGGAGGCTTCGGATTGAATTATAATACCTCGATTCAGATTGAATTCGTTTTCGATCGAAATTGAACGTTTGGAGAAGATGATTTCGATTCCGTCGATCGAGGGGCTTCGGGGCCAATTGGTTGTTGTTTGGCGATCCTTGGGATTGTAAGAAGTAATTCAATCAATCAATTTGAGTCTCGGGTGAACGAAACCACGAAACCCACTTTTCTCTCTCCTTCTTTCTCTCTCTAAAAATCTATGGATTGTGGCTCGGTTCTCTCGGGTTTTTCTCTCCTTTCTGGCTCCGTGGAAGGTGGTGAGATGATGTACGTGCCCTAGGGTCAGAGTGGTGTGTATTTATAGGAGAATTGGATGGGTTTTGGATTAAATCGAGTCCTAACGGTATTGGATTTTGGAACGAATGAATTATGCATGATTTTTGGGTCACGGAGGAGGTAGAGATCGAGTAGGAAAGTGAGGGAGAAGAGAAACGTCCATGCATGCAATTATATGTATGTATATAATGATAAAATAATTTTTAAGAGATAATTAGATAAAATAACTTATTTTTTTGTATAAATCTCTTAAGGGAAACGATTTTATTATTACTAGTAATACTTTTTAATGATCTTAAAAATAATGAAAATTTTTCGGGCTGCACAACACTTATATGCTTACAAGGTAATTATATTTAAAGAAATTTTAAATTTCCAAACATAAATTTAGGTTTCAATTATATTTTTACATTTAATCCATTATTATAGACTAAAATAATAATTTCTTATTTGAAAAAAATTGGGTTGAAAATCCGGGTCGTTACAACCTATCCCCCTTAAAATAATTTCGTCCTCGAAATTAAAGCGCACTCTCTGGTGAATGCAATTGTCAGTAGTTGGCACGAATCGTGTCTTCTCGTTCCCCAGTTGATTCCTCCAATCTTTGGTGTCTCCACAAGACCTTGACTCGTTTGATGTTCATCATTGGGTAATTTTTCCTCCACGATCCTAAATTTCCACGGCTACTCTTCAAAGGTTATATCCTCATTTGATGTGACTTCCTTCCAGTTGAACACGTGTGTAGGGTGTGGACCATGTATTTTCGTATCATGGAGACATGATGATGTTGTGAACTTTGGCGGTCTGCGGCGGTAAAGTTGGGCGATAGGCTACCTCTTCAATTCGTTTCGCGATTTCGAAAGGACCAATGTAGCGAGGCGATAACTTCTTTTCTTGCCAAATTGAATGATCTCACGGAGCGGTTTGAATGAAAGGGTACATTGAAAGTCTATGATCTCATTCTCTTGTTGGCATAACTCTCGTACAAGCTTTGAGCGATCATATGTCTTTAGCGTATCTCCATCCTCAGTCAGTTCTTGAAAGTTTGGTTCTTATCTCTTACTTGATGGATTGTACTTTTCTCCCAAAAGAAACGAGAAGGCGAGAATTTCTAAGAGATTTCAAACATGACTCAAATGCTCGAAAGTCATAGAACCTAATAGAAAGTATGAACATATCCTCCTCTACGAGTTAGAGGTATGAGTTGTTTAGAATTGAGCTGGAATACGATAACAACGAGGATCAAATTAACCGAAGTCAAACTCAATGATTTGGATTTGAAGAATTTCATAATTGAAATAGTGCTGATAAAAAGATGTAACATGCGAGTGAAACAAGTAAGTATTTGGTCTACCAAACATTGCACTGAGATAATTTAACAAGGGTTCTTATAAGAAATATCGATCTATCGATAGGTTTTGAAAGATTACAAGGTTCAATCGATGAAACAGAACTAGTCAACTAGATATTTATTTTGCACCACGTTGGCCAAACGCATTTCAAAACAAACATCTAACTTTAGTTATTTAAAAGAAAGAAAGATAATGGGCACAAGTGAAGAGTAAATAATGACTCTTGAATTCCAAAAATAGAAAAAGTCATCAATAGAACAATGATTGGATCTGATTAACTCGAAACATGATACAAAGTTTAAGGAAAGTGACGCACAATGATATTGGGGTTCAAGGACTAAATAACTCCAACATTGAAACTTGAACTAGGTTTGTGAATTTAGAGTTTTGAAAGGTTGGAGGAATATTTTGATGTGATATCAAAAGAATTCAAGGTTGTGGATAGATAATAGTGTGCTGGTCAAAATAAATGAAGATTGCTCCAAACATGAAATATTCAATGGATCAGAGAAATTAGACTCATAATTGAGCACACTGTTGACTTTAAATCAAATCAAATTAAGAGAGGTTTGACCAAAATGATTTGTTAGCAATACCCAACTCAAAAGAAAATGTCACGAGAGTTAGGTGCTTGGAATAGATAAGAGTTCAATGATTTGAGATTTAGTTGAAGTTGCAGCTCTAACAATGATGAGTCATAATGAATGTGATTTTAACAAGAGCTAAGAGAGATTGAAGGTAATGAGCAGTTAGGATACAATCGATTGAATGAGAATAGAGACTTAGATGAATAAAGTCAATAACTCGTCTATCCCCCTTAAAAAAAAAATATTAAGAACTTCATTGCAAGAGAATGGTTGTCGCTTTCTTAGATATTCATGACCTTGAGCTCTTCCTGATCTGTTGAACTATGATGGTGTCTTCATCGGATGTAGTGGCATAGTATTTAGCTAGGTGATGATTTCGAATCTCTGATAACATCATGTTTCTATTCGTCAATCTATCTACTTTCTCAAGGGATCTACGACGCTGGAGGGTAGGGTTTAGGGGTAGTCGGTAATCGCTCTTATGGGTTGCACAACCCAATTGATACTTCGTCTTGCGTTGAGGTTTGAGTTGGTATTGATCTCGAAATTCATGAAAGAATAGTCGTTGTCGTAGGCGACGTTGTCGTTGGAATCAGGGCTACGCGTATCGTCCTTACTGGTGGGCTTGACAAAATGATGACGTTATTGACGTTTTGTACCAATCTTGTAATGACTGCTCCACGAAGTTAGGTTCGGGGTCTTGAGGGTTTCTAAATATCTGGTTCTAAAAAGGGAATGAGTGCTACAACGTGCTCACATTGATCCTACTTTATTGGCGACCGTTATCAACCTAAAGAGGAATTCTTCTTCAACAGGTACTCTATTTACTAAGTAGCCTCCTTCGAAAGTACCCTTCTTCTATTGTCGAGATTTGTCTTTTTGTCTTCTTTGGACCGGTGTTCTTCGCCTCGTTCGATCGGACAACCAATTATAAGAGGAATGATTCTTCTATCGCTTCCTTCAGATCGGAATCAACGTTGATTTCGTAACTCATCGGAGTCTGAGTCGCAACAGGTAAATAAATATTTATATGATATACTTAGACAGGTTATATCGTAGTTTAGAAGAGTAAGAGATACGGTAATCGTTTAGCTATTCGGGTTTATGTTCTCAGGATATGGTCTACCCAATCTACCCAGGGCCGAGGGTTGAACCTAAAGTTCTGATACCACTTGTAACGCCCCGACTTTTCGGGTGCAAAATAAATTGATTTCTTTGCGAAAATCTTGCTAAATAAATATAATCTTTCAAAACAATGGTTTAACCATTACAATTTCAAGATAGATCTACTAAATTAAAATACACTATCTTCAGAGCTGACTCTAATCTTGATACGAATCCTAAGCATCCTCGATCTTCGTTACTGATATTCTTTCTGTTAGACATATGTATAACCATAGTGCGGAAGCGGGTGGTTCGGGTTACCTTGCGAACTTTAACCGAACCGGACCTTGATGTGGATGGATTACGAACTCTCTATCACGTACCAAAACAGCGACAAATTCCTGCGATGGAGTGATACTACGAGGATCGAGTATCACCCTCAATTCCATGGTGCAAAAGCTCGGATTGCTCTTTAATGGCAGAGAGAGAACTATCGAAGAGAGAGAGTTTCCCAGAACTCTATTTTTTTTTTGTATACCTCTGGTGTATATTATTGTGTATATCTTTATGAACATCCTGCAGGAAATAAATATTAGAAAGAGAGCATCCTAAATGCTTTAGAAGTCTTCTAATCCTAAGAGATTAGAATTACTTCAACTTCTCCTATCTTATCTCCAAGATGAGATAGGACTCTCTAATGAATGGGTCACCGGGTCATGCCCACATGGGCGACCCAATTTGGTCCCGGACCGGCCCAAATTCCAACATCTCCCACTCGTCCATGCATGGGCATGACAAGTTGTATCAATCTCTCTTCCATCTACCCAACTAAGAAGCAAACTCATACGCGCTAATGAACCGTGCGATCGCTGGAGCACCTGCACGTGGGAGCTCTACAGTAGAAGCTCTTTAAAAGCCAGCATAGAGGCATCAACCCATAAGAGTGTCTCATGTACCCTGAATCCATTTAGTTACACCAGACCAAGCATCTTTAATCCTTCCAAAAAGCATGCTTGACCCCCATAATCATGCACTCTATATTCACACCCAATCGCGTCCCAATAGAGCAACCTGAGTTGTCGACAATGAATATATTGCAAGGGTGTACTACTAAATGATCCTCTTTTCGCCCTCATGCCACTTCATTTTAACCTTGCTGCTTTCCCAGACATGCTCCATGGGACCCTGACATTCGTGGTCTTAGGTAGTCAAGCTAGAGTAGCAACACAAAGCCTCTACTACATGACATAGTCAAAAATCAAAGAGCACATTTAATATATATGCAGTCACCTTATCTAAATGACTGCTTAGACTCACACAGTGAGGAAACAAGGATCCATTCACTCACCTCTAAAATAAATGATCGCTAAGCACATGTAGTATGAATACATGCTACGGTGGAGTTACTTTTCCAAAAAGCGACGTCATACTCCCAAACACCGTACAGACCTTAGTCTAGTCGCTACCTAGCGCCCAACCTGAGTTCTCAAATAGCAAGCCATCATGTCGCTATACGAGTCCTCACATCTGGCTAACAAAGACAGGTTAATCTCAAGATAGGGGGAACTATCCGAAATTGGTCTCTAGCTAATAGACCTTATCTTGGTTCCAACCAAGGCAACATGTGGTGGGTATATCTGATTCTTCTTATCAAACTATATCACAGGTCCAACCTGTATATCTTACTACCCATTTGTCTCATCTTCGCTCGCTATCTCAAGCGCCGAAAGCGATTGCTCGTGTGAGTGAGCCAATCTAACCTGCTGACATCAATCTTTAAATTCTGTATGTGCTGTTCAACAAACAATTGTCCAAATTGCAACAATAATAAACTAATATTAAGTGCACAAATGGCATAAATATCCCACAAATTTGAAAGAAGTGATTAATAAATTAATAAATAAAACACACCTATCATCATCTACGCAGTCCTAAAGCCTTATCATAAGTCTCAAAAGCCCCCTTAGCAATGGGCTTAGACAAAGGGCATACAACAATGCGACTCGTAGCTATGTGTTTTATAATCACTTTCTTTTTGCGCAACAATATCTTTGACCCAACAAGGCATAGATTCACACTTTGGAAGCAAAGCATATAATTAGCAATCCATCAGAGATATCCTAATATCCTCTCGACTGCTTGGTAACGATCACGACCAAGATTGAACCAATAACTATTTATAAGCTGCCAATGGTATTTGAATAGGGTACGTGGGCCATCAGTTCCAATTCTTTAGGAGTTTTAGGTTCCGCGTTAAGCCCCTAAGTCTCGCCTTTAACAATAGAAGTGTCTATGAGTTTGCAGCTTTGTCTCCGGAATCGTTCTAAAAACATTCTTAAAGAAAGAATCTTCCTAGAAGGATCCCTTAAGATCTCAACTCTGAGCACATAACTTGCTTTGCCCATTCCTTCATCTCATAAGTGAAGGATAACCACAACTTTGTGGTGACATCATCTCCTAGTCATTCCAGCCAACTATAATGTCATCAACATAGAATAACAATATCAAGAAACTATTTTTGGACCGTCTCATCATATGCATGCAATGGCCTTCATTGATCATCGTAAACCCAAAAGGCTCGATGAAATCTCAGGTACCACTGCCTGAATGATTGTTTTAGGCAATAGATAGACCGTTGGAGCTTACAAACTCTGCGCTCCTAGCCATCTGCCTTAACGTCCACCTCAAATAGTTCCAAGGCTAGAATAAAGCAACTAGGGTGTAACCCTTCGCAACTAAACGAGTCTTATTGCTTAGTTAGTATGGAATCATCTACTTCGCGTTTGATCTTAAGAAACCATTTGTTCCCAATGATCTTACACCTAAGAGGAAGATCAACCAAGTCCCAGACAAGGTTTATCTTCATCAACTCCATTTCATTTTACATTGCGGCTATCCATTCCTACTAGCAGGCAATAAATGAATTCCTCCCACTGTTTTGGGCTCTCCTTCATCTCCAGGAGCAATCATGGAAACTCCCCCTCAATCTCAAACAGACAACGAGGGATTATTCAATGTTTGCTTCTATGCCTAAGAGGATCTTGGGAATCCATATCCATTAGATCGAATCCATGATTAAGCAAGTCGCTCCCACTATCACCAGGAGGTAGGAGAATTTCTTCCCCATTCTCAACTGGACAATTTGGTGCGCCTCTCGTTGGATTCTTTTTCTTGTAGAGTTCTATATCTCTACTAACCTCTCATTTGGTAGGGAAATCCTCCTCGAGGAATCCACATCTCGTGACTCAATTTCAGCCACAAATGTCTAACGGATAGGCTGTAATGGAACAAATGCCCTTATGATTTTCTGAATGATTTTCTAATTGCTTTTCTTGTTGGGCAATGGTCACAAATGGGCAGGTTGACTAACAAATCCCCCTCTTGCCCAATGTGACCTAATCTAGAATGCCATTTAACAGAATCAACATCAACATAAGATGTAACAAAGCAAATAGAATCACTAGCATTATTATTAAAATAAATAACATCTAGTATCATCAAACCATCCAAAACCATAACAAATTGTATCCAAATTAATCATCACTAAGCTACTCTCAAACAGAAATAAAAACCTAGACCCATCATGCTAATGACTAATAACAAGTTTCATCAAATTCCTGGAGCATAAAGTACTTCATGAAAAAACTAAGTGCGCCCATGTCGCATGTCCAGCTTGCCAACGCCCAACACTAACACACTAGACTTGTTTCCCATGAAAATTCTTTGGCTGCCAACTGGAATTCGGAGATACTCTACAAACCTATCTTGTTTCCTCGCTACATGGTCGGTTGCTCCTGAGTTTACTACCCACGAATGAGGAGAATAAGCAACTAAACCTTGACATGTTCCAAAACAGTCAATACGAGAAACAAAAAATATGGAGTACCTTCTTAGGCTCAGTGCACTCACGAGCAAAGTGTCCCAACTTGTCACAGTAAAAACACGCTTTTCTGGCCTTGTTTTTGTTACCACTCTTCTTCTTGCCTCTATTGCGCTTAAAAGAACCAGCGCCAATAGGGTTAAGGCCTATAGCAGCTCCTTTCTTAAGGGCGCATTTAGCATTCCTTCGCTGGCACCCAGACCTGCGAAGGACAGTCTCAACTATGATGCATGAACCATCTAGCTCAGCTGCCTCTTGGCGCTTAGCCTTCATGAACCATGATTTATGTTCATCATCACATTTCAAGTTTGAGACCATTTTAGTCAAGAAGTCGATATCATATTTTTGTTTGATAGCTTCCCACAGCTTATGAGCAGTCTTATAGTACTCAAACTCACATATCAAATCGTTGTGCATGCTGCGTACCATAGTAAGTCGCACACACTGATCTTTCTTGAACCATTTTTCAAAGGTCTCAAGATCACGAAGATACTGTGGTGAGTCACTACGTTTTGGCTCAATCATCTCATGGTCGAGAGTCTCCAAGACCTCTAGCTCATTAAGGAGAAATTGGATCTCATAGCGCCAAATATTATAGTTGTCGCTTTTCAATTTCTCAACTTGGATCAAATCAGCTACAACTTTCTTAGCTTCCATTTCAACTATATCATAGAAATGCGCATGGGATTATTAATAACAACACAACACAGAATTATTTTGCAGCAAGAATCTAATTAGAAAATAATAATACCATACATGTCGCAAGATCGAAAACTCGCAAAGCTTATAATCATCTCCTGCGCCTCTAAGTATTTTATTATTACAATTTAATTTAATTCATGCGCAAAATTTCAGTTTTCGGGAAAAACATATATAAGTATTTTCTCTACCGAACAACCTCCCACTCGATATGGCATATCACAAGCATGAAATAAATTTATTTATAGTGCATAACACAATTTATGCATTAAAAATTATATTTCATGCTATCAAAATGAATAATTTAAACATTGAACAATGCCAAAAATTATCCAAACATGCCACATACAACATGCAAAATCGTCCAAAATATTAAACATGTTGTTTTCAATATTTTTAACATTTCCAGTTACTCACATGCAATTATTGTCAATTTTCAGGATTTATTCTAATTCTGCAAGAATAAATAACAAGTGGAAAATGCCAAATAATATCAACATGTACTGAAAAAATACACAACCTACACCAATGAATAGGTACTGAATCCAAGAGGTTGAATCCAAAAATTTATAATTTTTCAGATTTTTATTCTAATTTTCTCAAGTAATCAACAGATAGAAAATATAGAATAAAAACAACGCATACTGAAAAATTATGCCATCCACTCCTATAAATTGGTTCTGATTCCAGGAGGTTAAATCTGAAAATTTATAATTTTCCAGAATTTTATTCTAATTTTTATGATTAAACAACGAACAGAAAATATAGAATAAAAAATCATGCTCACTGGAATATTACACCTCATACCCCAAACAATGGGAAACAGTAGCAGAATATGCTTCCAAAAATTTGGCTCCCAACGGAGGAGGCGCGCATCCCCACTCTCTCTTATAAACCGAGTCAAAAGTTTCATTTTTCTTGTATTTAAATTTCTGAAAAATAATTTCATTTCAGAAAAATAAAATAAATACACAGAAACGTAGGAAAATCAATTTCGAGTTCAGTGGTATTCTCGGTTTTTCCATATGACGTCGGTACAGTGAGGGGTGAAATTCACTCTCTCTCGGTTGAGAGTGAGATTGTGCAGAATCTGCACTTCATCTTCTCCAAAACATGCCCAAACTAGGGTTTACCGTAACTTTTGATCCATAACTCCAATTCAAGCTTATAATATACCGTTGAAAAGCTAGAAACAAGAGCTACACAATGATACAAGTCCCGTATGTTAAATCAAAACACAGAAAAAACACCGTCCAGTCAAAGTTTCGGAAAAACCAACTAGGGTTTGAGTTTTCTCACAAACGGTTTATCCAATAAACACGAAACTTTCCAGATATGATTTACATGTTATGGACTACGTTCTGGTAAAATTTGAAGCAATTCCGAGAACTTTTGAAAAATCATATTTTTCGGACCCATATCCGGCATACACGAAAATCAGTCAACACGTACGCCTAAAACATGATACATATGGCTATTCAAGTACTAAAGAGCACGAAAACATCCAACTAAGGCTCTGATACCAATGTTAGACATATGTATAACCATAGTGCGGAAGCGGGTGGTTCGGGTTACCTTGCGAACTTTAACCGAACCGGACCTTGATGTGGATGGATTACAAACTCTCTATCACGTACCAAAACAGCGACAAATTCCTACAATGGAGTGATACTACGAGGATCGAGTATCACCCTCAATTCCACGGTGCAAAAGCTCGGATTGCTCTTTAATGGCAGAGAGAGAACTATCGAAGAGAGAGAGTTTCCCAGAACTCTATTTTTTTTTTGTATACCTCTGGTGTATATTATTGTGTATATCTTTATGAACATCCTGCAGGAAATAAATATTAGAAAGAGAGCATCCTAAATGCTTTAGAAGTCTTCTAATCCTAAGAGATTAGAATTACTTCAACTTCTCCTATCTTATCTCCAAGATGAGATAGGACTCTCTAATGAATGGGTCACCGGGTCATGCCCACATGGGCGACCCAATTTGGTCCCGGACCGGCCCAAATTCCAACACTAATGGAAAAGGAA
Source organism: Rhododendron molle (assembly GCA_025413875.1). Lineage (NCBI taxonomy): Eukaryota > Viridiplantae > Streptophyta > Magnoliopsida > Ericales > Ericaceae > Rhododendron > Rhododendron molle. The sequence goes on from CM046400.1 coordinate 16,865,645, forward strand.
GGCCCCTTTTTATTTTACTGTGGTGTATATATTTTGTGCGTCTGCCATCTCTCTGTCATTTTCGTGAGTGATAAATCACCCAGTAAAATAATCCAACCCAACCACCCCTCTTACTTTACAGCTAGCAGGCAAACAGAATATATATGGTGCGAAAAAGTAAAACAGAGATAATTCATAACTTGATTCATTGCTATCCATTAACTTAACATGAAATCTAAGATCTCTCCACGAGATCTTTCCTCCCCAACTACTAGCCATGCTCAGTCCCATGAGATCACTTCCCTTTGTTGTCGCAGGAACACCTAAGTTATGTACCGAGTGTGCACCCCCAATAACTACAACAAGGGGTAAGCTTATCATGCCGGAATCACAACTAGGGTTCGCCTATCTTATAAACCACATCACAATCTTTTCACAATCATCACTGGACACCCGTCAGTCTATCAATTCATCACTGGACTCTCGCCAGTTTCAATTCTCATCACAATCTCATCATTTCTCATATCACGCCTGCTGGCAACCTCTAAATAGAAAGAAACTTCACAATTTATCCATTACTTAGCATCGTCTAAGTGATTTCTATATCGTATACCACCCCATGTCTCTAGGGTCCAATCTAACATTCAAATTAAGCATTAACACAATATCATGCCCCATAATAATTAAAAACGAATAGCAGACGGATCAAAACAGATATTCGGCAATGCAATCACATAACTTTTTATGACTGGGCCGTTGCCCTTAATCTCATACGGGCACAAAGTCATTAAGAATGAAAGAATTAATTAATTAAGATTTAAAAATAATTTTCTAGGCTTCTATTAATTATTTAGAAGTACTTAAGGTAATTAAATACTAATTAAATACATTAATTAGTTAAAATATTAGAATAATTATCGTAACCTTAATAAAGGTCCAAACAGTCCCCTATAATAAGTTCGAGTGCTAAAAGTTGAGTTTAGATGCTCACGAAATTATTTTAAATAAACAGATTAAATTAATAGGCAAAACAAGATTAAATAAATAATAAATAATTAAACAATCGAAAATATATTTATATTTACAGAATAACATTCTGGGGCTGTAAAAAGTCTAAATAAAATTATTTGGAATTTTAAACCTTCTTTATAATATTTTAAAGTATTTCTATTTAGAAACAATGCGTAATTAATAATAATTAGTTAATGAAATAATTAAATTATTATTTTAATAACATATCATCTTTGGGATGTCAGAAGTCTAAAAAAAATAGTTTAGATGTTAAAATCATTAATTATAAGGTCGCAACTATTTTTCGTTTGTATCTTTAATTAAAAATAAAGTAAATAGCTAATAATATCAAAAGTTTATAAAATCAGTAAGTTATGATCTTTGACATGTTAGAAAACTAGGAAAAATAGTTTGGGAATTTATGGAATAGTTTACAAGGTCGCAATGAATTTTAGTTTATAAATTTTTACAAGATAACGAATAAAAATTTAATAAATATCAGATTAAATAAAAAAAATATCAAACTAACAAGGTATGATCTTTAGAGTGTGGGTAACCTAAGAAAAATAGTTCGGGGGTCAAAAACTAGGTTCGGTGTGTCGAAAATGAGGTTCGAAGCAAAACAGGTCAAACCGCAAGGTTTGACCGGGCAGGCCGCAAGGTACGCGGCCTGGTTCTTGCGGCTGAAGCAACCCGCAGGTTGCGGCCGCGAACTCCAAGGCAGTTTCGGTTTTTTTGGTTTTTCAACGTGGTTTTCGATGCATGGGGGTACGGGGCCTATTGGGTTACGTCTATAAATCATAAATATACGTAGAGGAGGCTTCGGATTGAATTATAATACCTCGATTCGGATTGAATTCGTTTTCGATCGAAATTGAACGTTTGGAGAAGATGATTTCGATTCCGACGATCGAGGGGCTTCGGGGCCAATTGGTTGTTGTTTGGCGATCCTTGGGATTGTAAGAAGTAATTCAATCGATCAATTTGAGTCTCGGGTGAACGAAACCACGAAACCCACTTTTCTCTCTCCTTCTTTCTCTCTCTAAAAATCTATGGATTGTGGCTCGGTTCTCTCGGGTTTTTCTCTCCTTTCTGGCTCCGTGGAAGGTGGTGAGATGATGTACGTGCCCTAGGGTCGGAGTGGTGTGTATTTATAGGAGAATTGGATGGGTTTTGGATTAAATCGAGTCCTAACGGTATTGGGTTTTGGAACGAATGAATTATGCACGATTTTTGGGTCACGGAGCAGGTAGAGATCGAGTAGGAAAGTGAGGGAGAAGAGAGACGTCCATGCATGCAATTATATGTATGTATATAATGATAAAATAATTTTTAAGAGATAATTAGATAAAATAACTTATTTTTTTGTATAAATCTCTTAAGGGAAACGATTTTATTATTAGTAGTAATACTTTTTAATGATCTTATAAATAATGAAAATTTTTCGGGCTGCACAACACTTATATGCTTACAAGGTAATTATATTTAAAGAAATTTTAAATTTCCAAACATAAATTTAGGTTTCAATTATATTTTTACATTTAATTCATTATTATAGACTAAAATAATAATTTCTTATTTGAAAAAAATTGGGTTGAAAATCCGGGTCGTTACAATTCATGTATACATTCCTATCGTTTTTTTGTGAATCGTACGATTTTGAGAACTACGGTTCTAAGGTATTGTTTGCAATGTACAGGAAATCAAATGAGTTCGTCCTAGCGTTTCTGCAAGGAAGAGGAAGGCAAAGCAAGTTTTAGCTTCAAAAAGTAAACGACTAAAAACACGAGGACGAGGGCAGAGGCAAGAGGTCGACGTGCATTCGGAGGTAGGGGAGGATGTGGAGGTTGAGCAACATGCTCAAGTAGGGGAGGATGTGGAGGTTGAGCAACATGCTTAGGTAGAGAAGGATGTGGAGGTTGAGATACATTCAGAGGTACAAGAGGATGAGCCACATGTAGTTGTACGGGAAGATGAGCCACATGATAATGTAGGGGAGGATGAGCCACATGCTAATGTAGGGGAGAATGAGCCACATGCTGAAATTTGTGAGGATGAACCACATATTGATGTACGAAAGAATGAGCGTGAGTCTGATCAACATGAGGACGAGGTACATGAAAGTTAGAATTTTTCGTTTATATTTCATTTATAATTCATTTATTATACTAAACTATTGTTTGCAATATATACAGGAAATGACACAAGCCAGAGAACGGGGGAGAGGACGAGGATGGGGGAGAGGACAAGGACGGGGGAGAGGACGAAGGGGAGGGCGTCAGGCGAGGCAAGAGGAGGAACACGATGAGGTAGCTGGTCTACAAGATCGGAGTTTATTAGTGGATTTTAGGAACCATGTTGCTTTTGATATTTGGAACGGTAGGGAGTGACCGTTGTTGAAACTGCACTCACATGGACGTAATTTGAGGAAGTGGTCATTAGTGGTGGCAAACGAGAGGTTACTTATGAGGGTCAGAAGTTCAGGGTTGTTTCCACTTTCTTAGATTATTTCTTCGTACGGCAACAAAATATTACTGTCTGCCTTTGTGGAGAGATGGCATCCGGAGACAAATAGTTTTCACTTTCGATTTGGGGAGATGACTATTACATTAGATGACGTGCCGCAGCTTGTTGGGCTTCAAGTGGAGGGGTTAGCGGTGCATGCAGTGGAGAAGACGAGGGAAGAGTGTTTGGCAATGGTATAGAGGTGTCTTGGTGTGACGGCGGATGTTGCGGGGAAGAAAGTTACAACAAACAATCGCATTCAGTTTGAATGGTTGTATGAGACTTTTAGTCAGGTGGCAGATGAGGACTCAGAGGAAAGGGTTGATTGTTGCGCAAGGGCTTACTTGCTCTATCTTCTTGGCAGCACTACATTTGCTAACAAGACTGGGACGACGGTTTCTGTTCAGTTCCTCACCCTTTTGGAAGACTTGGGACGGGTTCACAACTATGCTTAGGGTGTAGGAGGGTTGGGCCATTTGTACAGACAACTTGGACAGGCAAGCAGACGTAATTGCAAGCAGCTGAGTGGCTACACGTCTTTGTTGGAGGTACATAGTTGTATTCAAATATATTTTGTACATTAATTATATCTGAATATTACTTAAGACACGGACACGGGATATTGATAACTATGAGTGACACTTGGATACGGATACGGATACGGACACGGGACATTGACAACTATAAGTAAGACTTGGATACGGACACGACACCGTGTCCAACACGGACATGGGACATTGACAACTATGAGTGAGACACGAATACGGACCCGGACACGACACCGTGTCCAACACGGACATGGGACATTGACAACTATGAGTGAGACTTGGATATGGACACGGACACGACACCGTGTCCAACAGGGACACGGGACATTGACAACTATGAGTGAGACTTGGATACGGATACGGATACGGACACGACACCGTGTCCAACATGGACACGGGACATTGACAACTATGAGTGAGGCTTGGATACGGATACAAACACGACACCGTGTCCAACATGGACACGGAACATTGACAACTATGAGTGAGACTTGGATATGGACTCGGACACATTCATAACTGTGATGTATTCTTATTCCATTTAATAATTAGTAATTATATGTATTATGTGTAATAAAATGCAGGCATGGATTCGGGAGCATTTTCCTATGTTTCGACACGCACAGGACCCAGCCTATATGGACGACCTACCATTGGCAACACATTGGTTGTCGTGTTGGGAGACTACAATGGAGACCACTTACCACTACCGTGGGATGTTAGACGATCTAAGTCCTAGTCAGGTTAGTGGAAAGCTTAAGTATGTTTTGAGTTGAATACTTATCTTGAAATAAGAAATTATGTTGTTGTAACGTCAAAATATTTTTTTGGGCAGGTTATTTTTGAGCCGTACACAGTTCGAAGGCAAGTAGTCGGAGATGTTGTTTTCTACACTGGCTGCATCCGTGCCATGGCCGTCCTTGAGCCGTACCTACCTGATAGAGTCTTGAGGCAATTTGGAATGGTGCAGTTGGTCCCCGGGCCTCCGTTAGTCCCGTTGCGAGGTAGTAGAGGCGGTAATAGTCATTCGTACAGTGTGGTCTACGCGTACACAGATGGTCAATGGGAAAATTGGCGCGATCATGTCATTAATGCGGACAAACGAGTTTCGATTCAGCTTGGAGTCCCGTGGGAGTCATACCCCGACTACCTTCCCTGGTTCTCAAAGGTCTCCCACTTGAGGGTCTCATCCTGTCCCGTAGCGGTGCCGTATACCGAGAGTGCGGAAAAGCGCAATGCAGCGGCTTTGGCCATTTTGGACAGTGTGTTGGGTGGGACTAGGGCTACGACTTCAACTTGCCCGTATGAACTGCGACAAGCACTTGTTGAAGTGCAGAGGACATTGAGGGGACCGGAGGCTGTTGAAGCGAGCAGACCAGGCCCTAGTTCGGCGGCTGCTGAAGTGAGCAGAGCAGGCCCTAGTTCAGCGGCTGCTGAAGCGAGCAGAGCAGGCCCTATTTCAGAGGCTGCTGAAGCGAGTCGTTACACTAGGCGCCAACGTCGTGACCGTACTTGAGACTTGGTGTTCTATGTCTTGTTTTTTATGGACTTTATGGCCTTGTATTTATTGTGCACATTTTATGGCCATGGTTCATGGACTACTTTCCGTGATGGAATAACTTTTATTTTATTGCGGATAACTATTAAGATGTTTGTGACAATTGGATATCGTGAAAATATGATTGTTAAGTAGGGCACGAAAAAGGGCAGGTTAATGGTTTGAATCATTGTTGATACTCTCTTAGGCACAAATAATTCGTATGTGAAAATTTTGATTTGAATGAGTGCCGTATGAACGCACAATGCGTTAGACAAATATATATTTTCTTCCAAAAAAATTAATGTTCATAAATTTCATATTTTACAATAATATTGTTTGAAAAATATTGGTTTCAATCATTCACTAGTCCTGTTGTCACGTATTTAATAGTCCTCTTGTCACGTACATCCCATTCTAACCAATAATGAATAATAATGAATAAGGGAGCTGATTTTCAAACTCTCATTTTTATATCCATACTATTTGTCATTCATTACAGCCAATTCATTCAGGGAAAATTACGTTCGGAAATAAATATCCAAAATATCTAAAAGGTTTTGAATTTTAATTTCTGATTTATATACCATTAGTTGGATTTTAATTACCGAACAGAAAGAGAACTATCAGATAGAACGACAACAATCGAATACTAATGTTCGAACTCGATCAATTATTTCGGAAACAAATATCCGAAAGTTATAACCATTTACGGACTTTAATATCTGATTTGAATACCTTTAATTGGATTCCAATTTCCAAACAGAATGAAAAGTAAGAGATACAATGACACCATTCGGATACTAATGTTCGAATTGGATCAATAACTTCAGAAACAACTATCCGAAATTTATAACCATTTTTGGACTTTAATATCTGAATTGTATACCTTTAATTGGATTCTAGTATCCGAACGGAATGAAAACTCTGAGCTACCATGACACCATTCTACTTTCCAAACAGATGTCAGAGACTTCACAACTAAGAGTTTTTAAACAAAAATACAATATAAGAGTTTCGTTGACGATCCGAAAACTACAAGCAAACGTAATCATCCAATGTTCATAACATTATAACACATTATGTAATACAACACATGAAATCGCTTCTCAATCTAAAAATGGCTACTTGACATCGATGACCTCCTTGGTTGCTACATCAACGCCGATGATCTCGTTGAACTTTTGAATGGCCGCAACATGTGCTGCATCCCAATTTTTAGCGATAGAAAGACGATGTCTTTTCCAATTGCAAGCTATTGGAGCCATAGGCGAACCTTTTTTTAGGAATACCTATCATATTGCATTAGGTACTTATATAAGATAAATTCAGTTGGACTTAAAGAGCACAATTCATTATATAGATGACAACAAATCATTTACCAAAATAATACCTGTACAAAGTGTCCGCCGTCAATAAACCCGATAGCAATAACCTTTCGTTTCATGGAGGGTAAAGGCTTCGATCGGAGGGGGAGGAATGTAAGACATTGAACATTTGATAAATGGACAAGGACACAATTATAAGCAGATGCTATGATGTGACCCATGTCTGGCATTGTCATCCAATGTTCCTGGGGCGCCGGACTTTCATACCATGACAAGATATGAAGTAATTCCCTAGCCCTTTGGGTCCCCCCTACCACTTGTTCGTAAAGGTGTAGATGTGTTTCCAACTCTTTCAGCAAATCACTTCTGACCATTAACCACTCATGAACATTGCCTTTCATGAAGCCCGACACTGCCCAAAACCCACAATTCCCATCATCGTCAACATCCTGAACCGATTCTATGTAAGGTTTTATTGCTTCCGGGAACTGATTGATGAAGGGGCATATAAAAAGTTATGTTGGAACTTTTGCTTTCCCTTTCGGATTGCGCCGCGGTATCTCTTTGACGGGCTTAGGGGTTTGAAGGGAGGCCAGAACATACTCAAACTCTGAAGGATCCCTATGCGTCGAATTTTTTTCTTTGGCTGCATTTTTTTCTTTCGTTGACTTCTGACCGCGTGGTTGTGCATTCACTTTGGGTTCAAGGAGAGAACTGCTTTTCGGATGCGCAAGCTCTTGCATCTTCTTAACATAATTGACCTTTACATCGTAGTTTTCTTCATTCTTGAACTTGTTGTAAAAACAATCAAAGTGAGCCAAAAGTGTTTCTTCCATCGAACCTTCATTCTGGGGTGCAAGCAAAGAAAGCCTCTTCCAATGCTCATAGATTAACTCAATTGGTAGAGGGATATTTGCCATCTTGTAAGGAGCAATCTCATGAGCGCAAGGTAAATCATGAGTGTGCCTCAACGAACACCGCACTGACGCCTTGATTCGACAAACCATTCTACTTGATGGGATGCCGCTAAAACAAGTGTCATGGCATTCGACGAAACAACTCCCCTTAGTCTATCAAATAAAGTTGTCCTAAAATCATGTTGCACAGAATTTAGGTTTTTCTCAAAAGAAGTTTTGACTTCAGTAACTTACAATAGCATCAATCTGTGAATCTTCTCCCATATAGTATCAAAATTGTATTGCGAGTTTTCAAGATGATTTTTTACCTTCGAATGTGAACTCTCGGCCCTATGAATATATGGCAAGATATTAGCCGTAGCAACTAGCATGAATATACGAAAATTTTCCAAAAACGCGTGAATAACATGACTATTAAGGAAATTGCCAGAGTTGCGAACGAAGTGTTTACCTGTTGCTTGTTAGGTTTCCAAAATGCATGACTTTATCTGTCACGCCCTCGATTTTCAACATAAATATTAAAGGTTTTCCATAATAAAAATCCTCACCATAATACAAATATTACCCAAAGCCATTTCTATTTCTCTTGTTCGCAAATCATTTCCAAACTCCAAAGCATTTCCAAATTTACATCCTTGGCCCAACGGCCTAAAACCACTAGATCACGTTAAAAGAAAGTTAAGAGTTTACAGGAATTCTTCATTTAATAAAAAAAATTAATAATAATAAGATTACAATTCCTTCATCCGGAGATAAAGTCTATAAGAGATGCAAGATTAACTCTTTGAAGTCGCTTTCAAAATGTAGGATCACATGCAAGCACAACAACCCATGTCACAGCCTCTGGTTTGTACCTGAAAAATGATAGGTTGAACTACACTAGCCCAGTAGAAAAATCTATGCTAACTTTATGTATATATGAGAAGACAAGTGCGAAAAGAAAGAGATCACGTCGATAGACAATAGCAATTAGAGTCAAATATGAACGTACTACACAGTCAAGACTTCTAAGAACTCAAGGAATTTCTTGCATTAACCATCTTTTTCTCGTGTCACGTCTCATCATTTAACATATCTCTACAATTAGATTCCGTTTATAGCCTAACGTGCGAATGCCTATACCGGTCTTCCTCAACGTGTCACACTACGGTGGGTCATCCATGCCTCTTTGGCAAACACTCTACCAACTGAAAAATCGAACGACAGATAATAATAAGAATAGCGTAGTTAAAATCCCACACGAAACCCGTTACCACAAATCACCATACACTACAATGATATCCCAAATTCTTAGTTCAATACAACCAACATCGCCCTTAGAGTCACCACGGCTTTCCCCGGGTCTTTTCCCTAAGTCGAACCGGAAAAGAGTCACCATGGCTTTACCCAGGTCTATTCTCAAATCCACAGAGCAGTTGGGTCACCACGGCTTTACCCGGGTCTATTCCCGCATTCACAAGGCACTTGGGTCACCACGGCTTTACCCGGGTCTATTCCCGCATTCACAAGGCACTTGGGTCACCACGGCTTTACCCGGGTCTATTCCCATATCCAACGTATACTCACGATGCAAACCTGTCGATACGACTTCATAATAGGGTCTACTGTACTACAATCATTAAGAGGGTAACACCCACATACCAACGAGTATAACATTCACGCCCTTCTTGCATAAACATAACGCATATCAATAATAAGTCATCACCTCACCATGTCTAATGTTAGTTTACCGATTAACCATTTCACCTTGCATTTTCCATGATCGTCACCATTTCACAATTATTGTTCATGCGTCCTCATATCACATTTCAACCATCACTCATCATAACTTCATAATTCAACATTTGTGTAATATTTTAAGTCTATCGAACTCATTCGCAACTAACCATCCTCCACTTCCATAGTCCTAACTTTTTGTATACTTAACCTATCAACGTAATTTCGGTGGCCATTAAAAGATGACTTCAAAACCTCGAAATTGATATATCATACGACCAAATTGGACATCGGACGAGGAAGTTATGGCCATTCAAAGTTGGGCAAAAACCCAGAAAATAACAGGAACAGCAGAAAACGAGGCAGCTGACACACCTTCACTCCTATGATCATAACTTTCTGTGTACTAAGAGTTTTAAGGTGATTCCGGTGGCAAATGAAAGCTAACTTCAAGACCTTCGATTTGATATAAAGTTTGCACAAAACGGATATCGGACGAGAAAGTTACAGCCATTCAAAGTTAGGCAATAACTCAGAAAACGAGCAGAAACAGCAGAACACGAGACAGATTGACACACCTCTACTCAAATGTTCATAACTTTCTCTGTACTGAGAGTTTTAAGGCGATTCCGGTGGCCAATGAAAGCTAACTTCAAGATCTCAAATTCGATATATAATTTGCGCGATTTCGATATCGGACGAGGAAGTTATGACTGTTCGAAGTTGGGAAAAATCTCAGAAAACGGGACAGCAGCAGAAAAACGGGGCAGCAAGAAGATTTTGGGGATTTCAAAGGAATTCAACAACAAATCTCAATACAATGATCAATAGCAAGTCTCAAACACTATATCAACTCTTAAACACATAAATTTAGTTAGATTTTCCTACCTCAAGTATCAAAACCGAGATCAACCAAAACCCTAGCCTCCAAAACTTCAAAATCAGCCGATTCCTCCTTCCCCGAGCTTGACCCACGAAATTAAGGCTCAATAATGCGTATAGAAGGTAAAATAGAGGTGGGTTTGTGTAGAGCTCGAGTGATTTTGATAGGTTCTTGAGTGAGAGTGGAAGAGAGCCGAGAGAGAGAGATATGTGAGAGTTAGAGAGACAGCCGAGAGATAGAAAATGAGAAAGAGGAAAGCATTCCGCTGGAATTTATTGGAAGACCAAATTATCTCCTACTTCTCACACCACACACTCACACGTGCACCTCTCACACATTTACCCTTTTATCCTTTCACGAACATGTCGCACCGTAAATCCACACCGTTAATCTCGACAAGTCGTATGTTTTCAAGAGAAAAAATATGGCCTAAAAAAATATGGGTCTCTACATTATCCGTCCAAGCTCCTACAAACCTCTCTTTGTAGGGTACCAACCAATTTTTCTCAACGTACTCAAGTGCTGCAGGAACCATTTGAAAATCACGCTTCAAAACACAAAGGCGCTTTTCGTACTGTGCAACACTCGCTGAAAGGACAACTAGGCCCCAACTGCAAATAAACTCCTCCCACATCTTGTTATCAAACATCTTTCTACGCTTGGCTAATACGTTCTTGCCAATATGCTACCTACATAGGAGGTTGGTAACATGAGGGAAAACATTTGTGATGGCATTCATAAGTGCCAACTCCCTATCCGTGACAATAACGGATGGAAGCGCGTTGGGATCCATCATGCCTTTTAGCTTCTCCAAGACCCAAGTGTAGTTTTCCATTTTTTCACACTCCATGAAAGCAAACGCCGCACAAAAAGTCATCTCCGTCGATGTTACACCAACAATTTGAAGTAAAGGAAACCTGTACTTATTTGTCTTGTATGTGCAATCCATCATTAACACTCGGGGAAAAACATGTAACATCTCCCCGGCAGATGGGGGAAACCAAAACAACTCTATGACATTCTCATTCTCATTCCCACGGGTCCAATGAACGTACTGGTACTTTTCTAGCCGATCCAACAAATGTTGCATTTACGATTTTCCAGCTTTCTCTATCACTCGGTACTTGTGTCGTACATTGTACACGGTTTTGATAGACGTTACGTTCTCAGGATCTTGAACCTTCAAATAGGTTAGGATTTCTTTGGGTTTCACAAAGCAACTGACAAATCAACCACCGTGTTAGTCTACTTTGCCGACAACCTCCCAGCATACGAATGGCCCTCCAAGTACACCGCTGGAGGATGGTTGTGAGTGCCATTATGGACAGAGACTATCCAACCATCATTACCCTTTACAGCTTTCAATTCAAATGGGCATTCACATTTTTTGGTGCCCGTGGACCGCACTCTTTTCTTCACAGCTACCTCCTTCCCATCAACCTTCTTCACAAACGGCCTATACTTACCGCTCCTTTCACATGAAAACCTCATTCTAGGTGTGCGATTCTTAATACATTTCTCAGAACCCTTAATCGTAATGATAAACCCGTGTTGTTTACCGGTGCATTTTATCCAATTTACCAACGCTTCATCGGATGCAAAAACCTACACACACATAAAAATAAAATTACAGCCCGTAATATAAGATTGCACATGATAAATGTTTTATCAAAAAAACACTCACCATCTCCGTTGTAAAATGTTTCGTATAATCATATGGAGGAGGAGTGGAAGTAGGTATAGTCAATGACCCTACATAACTACCAAGTGTTGAAGTGCCACCCTGTAACACCCAAAGACAAACCACGTAAGTGGAGGATTCTCTGCAGTTTCATTCAGATATTAATATCTGAAAGCTGGCACACAATTCGGATATAAGAGTCCGAAAAGTTAGTAAAGTTTTGGCACTCTCTGTCCAACTGTACGTAAAAAGGGCACAATGTTCGGATATAAGAGTCCAACAATATTGACAATATTCAGATATTAATATCCGAATAGGTGTACATAATTCAGACATTATAATATGAAAAGTTAGTAAAGTTTTGACACTGTGTGTCCAACTGTGTCGGGCTAGAACTGAATTTGAAAATGGAGGCCTTCTGAAATTTAAAATGGAGGGCGGGCTTACCTCTTGCTGCGATTTTTACTCCGTCACTACAACATCTGGGACTTGTTTCTCAACTTCCATTGTGTGATCTTCTGACTCTAAATCGTGGTGTATTAATGGGTCACCTATTTCTTGTTTATCAATGGAGGGAGATGAAGCAATTGAGGTTTCCATTGACAATGTAGGAGGAAGAGGAGGGGAGGAAGATAGGTAGAGTTGCCTGGTAGTGGGAGGGCCTGGTGGTGGGTGATGGCAGCTGGGTACGGACAAAAATGGAGGAGCTTGAATGGAGAAGGGAGATGGACAGGAATGGCTGGATGTGTTCTGGTCCTTCAGGATGGATGGAGGGAATTCGGGAGTTTTTTTGTGGTTGTATGTAATGGGTTGGGTGTAATATTATTAAAGGGTAAAATGGTAAAATAACATGAGGTCTTAGAGGTATAATGGTCAAACTGCATGAGGGCATTTTTGTCCGTTTTTTATAAAAATTTTAATCGGCTGCGAATAGCATAAAGTACGCTGCAAATAGCGGCGTCCTTGAAAACATCCGTTTTAATTTTTTATTACTCCGTACTCCTACATTTACACATTTTCCTAATGTCCTCTCTCTCTCTCTCTCTCTCTCTGTAAAAAAGACAAAGACAATAAACCGTGGATCTATCCCATCCCACCATTCTCTTCCTCCTCTGCTCAATCAATCAATTCCCCATCCTCAACGCCTCTCTCTCTCTCTCTCTCTCTCTCTCTCCATCTTCACCATCTCTCCTCCGGACCCCAGATTAGGGTTAGATCCCGATCCCCTCTCTCTCTCTCTGTCCACACATGCATACATACTGAGATGAGATATCCAGATAGATCGATTCAGATCTAACCCCAACAAACCCCACTCCCATCTCCATACCCTCCCTCCCTCCCCTATCACTCTCTCTCTCTCTCTCATCTCTGCCCATCCCCAATTCCACTTCCCTCTCTCCTCCATCCACAATTTCACCACACACTTTCTCTCCATATTTATCGATGTCTTCTCTCCGTCCAGATCTGACTACCAAAATCTACCCCGAACCCTACACCACCTCAACCGCGGAGGCGGAGGACCACTTCGACCTCCTCCCAGACTCCCTCCTCCTCCTCATCTTCAACCGGATCGGCGACGTCAAGGCCCTCGGCCGCTGCTGCCTCGTCTCCCGCCGCTTCCACCTCCTCATCCCCCAGGTCGACAACGTCCTCGTCCGCGTCGACTGCGTCATCTCCGACGACGACGCCCCCTCCTCCTCCTCCTCCGCCTCCGGATCCGACAAGTCCCGCTCCTCCTCCGCCTTCTCCGCCCTCTTCCGCGCCCTCCTCGGCCCCATTGCCAAACCCTTCCAAGCCCTCGGCCAGCTCCTCGGCCCCAAACGCCCCAACTCCTCATCAGCAGAGGACGACGATGAATTTGATTCTAATGGTGGAGTCACCCACCACTCTCCCACTCAGGTATTGAAAAACTTTAGCGAAATTCGGTTCTTGCGTATTGAGCTTCCTAGTGGTGAATTGGGTACCGAGGATGGCGTTTGTTTGAAATGGAGGGCTGATTTTGGCTCCACCCTTGATAATTGCGTCATCCTTGGTGCCTCGTCTGTGATTCCAGGTAATGGGTTTTTCGGAATCGATAATGGGAATGGGAATGGTAATGGGGTTGGAGAGGATAATGGGAGTATACCCGAATCGTTTTACACGAACGGGGGTTTGAAATTGAGAGTGGTGTGGACTATTAGCTCGTTGATTGCTGCCTCTGCGAGGCATTACTTGCTTCAACCGATAATTGCCGAGCACAAGACGTTGGATAGCTTGGTTTTGACTGATGCCGATGGGCAAGGGGTGTTGTGTATGAATAAGGAACAGTTGGAAGAGTTGAGGGTGAAGCCTCTATCAGCTTCGTCTGCATCTAAGAGGACACTTGTTCCGGCTTTGAACATGAGGTTGTGGTATGCACCCCACTTGGAATTGCCCGATGGGACCGTGCTTAAGGGGGCAACATTGGTTGCGATTAGGCCCAGTGAACAGTCGGGTTTGAAGAAGGAGGGATCGGATGGGTCTTGGGTTTCGGCTGCGTTTGAGGAGCCGTATGGGATGGCGGCAAAAATGCTGGTGAAGAGGAGAACTTATTGTCTTGAGATGAACTCCTTCTGAGTGGCAATGGTGTTGAGGTAGTTTTTTTTTTCTTGGTTTTGTGATGGTTATGGAGTATGATAACTTTTTACTTTTTGAATGATTAGTATGTTATGTAGAATTCTCACATGCCTTCTATACTTGCTTTTGTGTGGTTTAGATTTGGATCAACTGTTTCAGTTTCGTTGATGCATTACAGATTGTGCCTAGAAGGCTAGAAGCGTTGTCAATTGGCGATTTTGTTTTTTGATGATGATTAGGTGAATTTTGTGAGCTTCCAATGTAAGGCAGAAGTGTCTTTAAGAATGTTGCCCTGGCCCTTTGGACAAACTGGTGGTGTACGGGGTACTAGAACTCCAAGAAAATGTTTTTGGGGAGGTTATGATCTTGATGGGGAAATTTCCTTTTGCTCAAATTCGTTTGATTTAAAATTAGAAGGCCAATTACTTGTTTTTGATTATATAGGGCTCCTGCATAGATGTAGTGTAGATATACAATGATTGACAACCTATGTTATTAGGGAATGCTACTATCTTAGCGAATTACGTTTTGGTATGAACGTTCTAGAGAATTTTATTTTTTAAAAAAGTCAGCCTATTTAGGTAAAATTCTAGAGAATGGAATTTTGGTGAGAAAAACTGGATAAAATTTGGTCATTGTGTTTCTAGAAATGTGTTTTGCATGAATAATTTGGGAAAGAAAATTTAGTCTCGGATATTAATGTGGTAAACATCACCAGGCGCTAGTCGGGCGGAAAAGGGTGACTAGGCGCTGAGTAGTCGGCCGCCTATTGCCGAGGCAGGGACTAGGAGCCGCTATTCGGCCTCTTATCGCCTAGGCAGGGACTAGGAGCCGCTAGTCAGGTGCCTAATATAGGCATTGGACCACCGCCTAGATCCTAGGAGCTGACTAGTCGGCGGCCTACATTTAGAACATGGATATTTATGGCTTGGAAGGGTAAGTTCTAATTTTGTTATCTCTAGAAGCCTACCTCTAGCGTACCACAATTTAGACCTGTGGTGTACCACTTGCCGGTTCCCATTCCTTGTACCGGTACGATTTGCCTTTCAGGTGACATTGCTGACAACCCTCGGCTAAGTTGACCTGAGTTCAGAGTGGTTTGCGCAAGGGATGCCATATTTGATTTTTTACTTCTTGTGATTCAGATCAAATTTGCATTTTATTACTGGTCTTGGTGGCTTCTATCAGATTTCTCCCATAAGGAAACTTATGTTGTATATTGGAATAAAGTTCATTTTTGCAATTATGGTATTCCTTACTGATTTTTCTTGGTTTATTTGCTCTTAATATATGGACTGTTGTTGATTTTCAGGGTAAAGTGTGTATGATAAGAAGAAAGAGGGTCCACATATTTGAGAAGGAAGAGGAGGCACAAAATTTTGTTTGCCCATAGCTTAATGCAAGTGCTAGTTTTGTCAAGCGCGATAATTCTTCATACTTGCAACTGGTGTCCTTGATCGATTATGCGTTGTGGTATTGATCCCAATTACTGCTTCAACAAATGGAAGGATGGATAAAATGCATTTGCTGCTTGTTTAAATTCCAGGCACATGCTGTAAGTGTGCACACAAAATCACTGACGAAAGTTACTGGGAGCAGCACTTAAAAAAGTTGAAAGGCGTTTGTAAAGCCCAGTACTCATCATGTACTCAGAAGAGACTAATCTAGTAATCTGGGTACCATTGAATCACGTCAACGTGACTAATGGTGCAGAGCTCTGAGTTTGTAGTCTTGTGAATGTCAATCATGTCTATATATGTGAATATTGTAGGTTTGATTATTTGTGCCCTTGTGCGCAGTGTACTCTCCCTTTAGCTTTGTATTTCAAGTCACTAGTTTTCTGGTTGTTGCAAAGCTTCTTGTATGCATGTTGAAAATGGGCTCTCATACCCTTGCATCTTGTGACCACTTTTCTGTTTAGACTTGAGAAACTTCCACTTTTGTGTGTACTCGATCATACTAGTTGTGTAAACTATCACGAGTTCAGATATCTCTTTTTTTCTTTTTTTGAGACGTTTATGTTGGGATGTCTTGAATCTTGGATTTGTTTATACCATATTCTTTATTTTCTGATCTCATTGTGGATACCCCATGGTCCAGGATCTTATACATACGTAAGTTAGGTCTTAAGATCTTTATTTTCTGATCTCATCGTGGATACCTCATGGTCAGGATCTTATACATACGTAAGTTGGGTCTTAAGAATCGGTCCACCGAGTGGACTTTTGATTACCGCTTCCACTCTGAAGATGCATCTTCACAATAAGGAAGGAATCCGGGTCATGGTTTTCCGAAGAACCCACTGGAATGCAATTGGGAGAACCCTCTTCCAAAGCGTAACCTAGTTTGGTTATTTTTATGTGGGTTCAAGCATTTTCTTAGATGAATTGGTCATCATATTTTGTTTAGGTTTTTTTTAATTTTTTATCCAGTCCTCATGTTTTGTTGTGATGTACAAAATATATTTTGTTGTCATGTACGAAATATGTCTAGCATAGATAGGTTGGCAGTCTGGGTGGGTGTCTGGCCAGTCTGGGAGAATCTGGTGAAATTTTGTTTGGAAATGACTTGGGAGTCTTTGGTGGTATTCGATGTCGTCAATCGAATTTGTTATAGCTACCTGTGGCTATTTATTTCATCAAACTTGGCATGTCTCGGTCAATTGTTTCCCGTTTACAGTTTTCGTGGTCTGATTATTGGCAATCAAAGTGTTCTCTCTCTCTCTCTCTCTCTCTCTCTCTCTCTCTCTCTCTTGTTATGAACACGGCTTCTAAATACTGGAAAAATAAAACAGAAACGCAATGAAATTAGTAAAGGTATGTGAAACGTACTTAGCCAATTTCTGGCGTCCGAAAATTGGCAATGAATGGATTAACCGAGGCGAGTAAAACACTGTCCTTAAAGTAAATTCGTCCTCCACTACGGTGCTGATGGAATCCGCAGACGTCTACCCAGGACTACCCGATTTTCACCAACTGGAAGCAGCACTGCAATCTGGTTGGTAGGCAAACCGAAACTGTATCGAACTCTCAGTATGGATGCGTGAAAATGCAGAATGTATGCATGAATTTTTTCGTGATCAATGAGGTAGAAACGGGTTTGTTATATAGGCATCAAGACACCCGTTCGGAAAAAGCAGGCATGGCTGTTCGAACAGAACGGTACCGGTTGGCCGAACCTGTTCGTCGAACAGACGCGAAGAAAGGAACGGGGCAACGGTAACAGACGCACGCGCGGACGGGTCGGCTCTTACTCGGCCCAGTTCGAACAGATAGGCTGCAAAAAGATAATAGTCCATTGGGCCAAGCCCAATCTTTTGACCAGCCCGGCCCGGTTCGGTTCGGCACGCGTGTATTTTATAAAAGCAAAGCATACATTATCCATGCCCTCTCCCCCTATAAAAATTCTATGACCCTAAGGGCCAACCCTTAGAGCTCCACTTGGGTTATTTATTCCCAATGAGCTTTCCTCCTCCCACCAATGTGGGACTAGCCATTTTTCATTCCTCCAAACACCATGTGAGGGGCAACTTTCCATGGCAATTTCTCATTCACCATGACTTGATTTTCTCCAATTATGTGTTCAATCTTAATCTCCTAACCAAGACGAACACAACGGTATGTGGGTGGGTCGGTCCACGTGGACGTGTGGGACCCACTCAATAAATAGCTCAAAGTTAAGCAAAATCAAGTTTTTTCCAACAATCCCCCACATGAATGAAATTGGCAGGATAATCAATGCAACGCAAATGCAAAATTCCTGAGAGTTACAATAGGAAATCTTTTGCATAGGGCTAGGTAGCTTCTGGCTTTGAACCTATCCTTTTGAATAACTATCGGACTTACTAGCTAACCAGTGAACATGATGTCTTGAACTGTTCAGCCATTTGTGTAAGCTGAGACAATAGTCACCACCCAGAATCTTTCCAAACACAGTTTGGTTCTTACAGTTATGCCCATTATGGCCCTGGAACACACCTGGTCTTCATGAATGTTTGTAGAGAATTCTGCCCGAGACATTCTCATAAAAGCGGCCCCTTCTATATTCACATAGGTGATTCTTAATACGAGTATCCTGCTATACCCGACTCGGATACCCCACATGGATATCCAAGGTTTAAGAACGATTAAAGGCATTTCCCTAACCTTAAACGCTGCAAGCATCACTGTTGCATCATAGGAATGGGCAGAGACAAAGTCTCCATAGTGATCATCCTAAGCCTCATACAACTCGGTTGTCCCGCTGAACCTAGATCTTGGGATCTCCAATCAACTAGGTTGGGTTGCCGTTGCAGAGTCTTTTAAGTCATGGGCTTAAGCCCCATTCCCCTTGATGCCATTTCAACTAACTCTCTTGATAACCCTTTGGTTAGCGGATCCGCCATATTACCCTTTGATTTTACATAATCAATCACGATAATTCCATTTGAGAGTAGTTGCCTAACGGTATTATGCGTCGACGTATATGTCGAGACTTTCCGTTATACATAAGATTTTGAGCTTTGCCAATTGCCGACTGACTATCACAGTGTATACAGACCGGCGGCGCAGGCTTAGACCAAGTTGGGATATCTTCCATGAAATGACGAAGTCACTCTGCTTCCTCTCCAGATTTGTCCAATGCGATAAACTCAGACTCCATCGTTGAACGTGTTATACACGTTTGTTTGGTGGATTTCCAAGAAACGGCTCCACCACCTAGCGTAAATACATATCCACTAGTGGATTTGGAGTCGTTGGTATCGGATATCCAGTTAGCATCACTATATCCTTCTAGTACTGCTGGATACCAAGTATAGTGCAGTCCATAATCCTTGGTGTACCTTAAATATCTAAGGACCTTGATTATAGCCGTCCAATGATCCTTCTTTGGATCGCTCGTGTACCTACTCAATTTGCTAACAGAGTAGGCTATGTCTGGTCTTGTACAATTCATCAAGTACATTAGACTGCCTATTATTCGCGCATATCCCAATTGGTTGACACTATGACCAGTATTCTTGTAAAGATGCAAAGCTAAGTCTACTGGTGTTTTGGATATACTAATGTCATTCGAGTTAAACTTCTCAAGTAGCTTCTCAATATAATGCTTTTGAGACAAGATATACCCCTCAGGAGTTCGAGAAATTTGGACTCCTAAAATGACATCTGCTAAACTCATATCCTTCATTTCCAACCTGGCATTCAACATGTTTTTAGTAGATTTTATGATCTCTTTATTGCTACCAATAATGAGCATATCATCCAAACAAACAATGACATAACCCCTGTTACTATCTTTGACATACACACATTTGTCACATTCATTGATTTGAAAACCATTAGAAATCATGACATTGTCAAATTTTTCATGCCATTGTTTGGGTGCTTGCTTCAAGCCGTACATAGACTTGACAAGCTTACAAACTTTCTCCTCTTGTCCTGGAACCCTAAACCCTTCAGGTTGTTCCATATAAATCTCTTCATCTAGATCACCATTTAGGAAGGCGGTCTTCACATCCATTTGATGAATTTCAAGATTGTTAAGTGCTGCAAAAGCAATTAACATTCTTGTAGATGTGATTCTAGTAACAGGAGAATAAGTGTCAAAATAGTCAAGACCTTCCGTTTGTCTATAACCTTTGACTACTAGCCTTGCTTTGTACTTTTGATCCATCTGCTTTCAACTTCCGTTTGAATATCCACTTATATCCAAGAGGTTTACAGCCTCGAGGGAGATCGGTCAGTTCCCAAGTATGATTTTGCAGTATGGATTCAATCTCACTGTTTATGGCTTCTTTCCATAAAGGAGCCTCCGATGATGACACCGCCTCTTTATAGCTTTGAGGTTCTTTGAGGTTCTGCTTCTAACATATATGTCAAAAAGTCTGGTCCGAAAGATTTCGAAGTTCTAGCTCTCTTAGAACGTCAAACTCCATCATTGTCATCATCATTTCCTTCACGGACTGAGTCGTACTCAAAGTCCATATCATCAGGTTCCTGAATTGGTTCAATTTCTAGATTGTCCTAGGAACTCTCTTTTCCTTAAACGGAAACATATGTTCAAAGAATATTGCATTCCTAGATTCCATAAATGAATTAGGATAGACATTAGGCACCTCTGAATTAAAGACAATGAACCGATATGCACTAATATTATGAGCATAACCGATGAAAACATGATCAACGGTTTTTGGCCAATCTTAACCTTCTTGAGACGGGGAACTGCTACTTTGGCCAAACATCCCCACATTTTCAAGAATTTATAGGAAGATTTACGACCTTTCCATAATTCATACGGTGACACATCCGTTTTCTTATGTGGGATTTTGTTCAGGATATAATTTGCGGAGAGGATTGCGTCCCCCTACAATTCCTGAGGAACTCCTGAACTAATCAACATGGCATTCATCATTTCCTTTAGAGTTCTGTTCTTTCGTTCAGCAACCCTGTTTTGTTGTGGTGTATAAGGAGCAGTCGTTTGGTAAATTATCCCATGTTGGGCACAAAATTCACCAAAAGGCGCTTCGTATTCACCACCTTGATCACTTCTAACAACTTTGATTTTCTTGCCAAGTTGATTTTCTACTTCACCCTTGTAATGGATGAACACATCTATGGCCTCACCCTTAGTTTTAAGCAGGTAAACATAGCAGTATCTAGTGCAATTGTCTATAAAAGTGACAAAGTACTTATTCCCTCCGCTCGTTTCAACAGACTTCAAATCACATAAGTCGGTATGAATTAATTCAAGCGGTTCAATACTTCGTTCAATTTTATGAAAAGGATTCTTTGCCAATTTAGCCTCTACACACACTTCACATTTATGATTTGAGTTTATCTTAAAATTTGGTATGTAATCCAAATAGATTAGACGTCGCAAAGTACCATAATTAACATGTCCTAATCTACCATGCCATAAATAAGGAAACGCAATCATATAAGCAGAAGATGTGTTTAGCTCATTAGCACTCGGAGAGGCTAGAACGTTAGCATCCGGAGAGGCCGGAACCTTAGTCAGCACATTCATTTTGAACATACCATTCACCATGTATCCCCTACCGACATACATTCCCTTGTATTTCACAACAACCCTCTCGTCTGGAAAACCAAACAAAAGCCCTTTTTCACCAACAGCGAGCCAGAAATTAGATTCTTGCAAATCTCAGGCACATGCATCACCTCCTTAAGAGTCACCACCTTATCAGAAGTCATCTTGAGAACCACAGTCCCAATCCCCTCAACCTTGGAACTCGAAGAGTTTCCCATATAGAGTTGCTCGCCAGAATCCACCGTTTTATAGGTGGTGAACAACCTCCTATTCGCACACACATGACGAGTAGCGCCAGTGTCCACAAACCACTCCTTGGGATTAGAACCCACCATGTTGACTTCTGAGACCACAGCCGAAAGATTTATCTCATCAACACCATCAGACAGAACCTCCTCCATCTCAGCTATATTGGCATGTGCCTTTCCCTTGCTTGTGCACTCCACAGCCCGATGTCCTGGCTTGTCGCACACAAAGCATTTTCCAGCAAACCTAGGCTTGCAATCATACTTGGCCTTTTTAGCCACACCACCACGCGGATCGAGGTCAATACCTTTGCCCTTCCTTTTGTTGTTCTGCTTCCCCTTATATGCCTTTCCACCTTGTTCAATCATGTTGGCCTTTGCCACATACGGATTCAGATCCTTCTTATCCATATTTAGAGTATCCTCCTCCATTCTCAAACGTACAACCAGATCCTCCATGTTCATATCCTTACACTTGTGCTTGAGTTGCTTCTTGTACGCGTTGCTTCTTGTACGCCACGGCTGCCACTTCGAAAGACTCACTTAACACCATTCCTTCAGTATGAATCTCATGAAGGAGAACCTGGAGTTCTTGAACTTGCCCCATCACAGATTTCGAATCAACCATCTATAGTCCAGGAACCTGCCAACAACGAACTTTTTCAGTTCGGCATCTTCTGATATGTACTTTTCCTCCAAGGTAAGCCAGAGTTCCTTGGCAGATTTCACCGAACAATACATGTTGTAAAGCGCGTTGTCCAGTCCATTGAGAATATAGTTTCTGCACAGATAGTCAGAGTTCTTCTAATCATCATAAGCTATACGGATTTGAGTGTCCGTCTCATTTTCAGCCACAGTAGGAGGATCCTCTGTCAGAAACCTAGCCAAATGGAAAGTCGTCAGGTAGAAAAGCATTTTCTGCTGCCACCTACGAAACTCTGTCCCATTGAACTTTTCCGGCTTCTCTGAATGATTCACCGGCAACAATGCCGCCACCGGAGCAGCAGCAGCGGTGGAAGAGGAAGCAATGGAAGCCACTGAAGACCCATCTCCAGTTTTGGAAACATCACCAATCTTAGGGATTTCGGTAGTCATTTCTGTTAACATAAACAGAAAACCGACACAATTGTAAATAATATGAACTATTCACAAGTTTTAAAACTAATGAATACAAATAATCAATGCTCAAAAACAACCACTAATGGTTCTAAATTAATCAACAAACTGTGATGGGATTTGATTAGGAACACTGACTTTTGAAAACACAGGTAAATGAATTTTGAATGCCTCAAAACCAAAAGTCAAGTTCAAACACGGCTACTGTAATTAAACCAGTAAATGCAATATGAACTATTACTACAGAAAAGTGATATACAAATCCCAAACACAGATTACAAACTTTACTAATTTTAAAACCGAATC
Source organism: Rhododendron molle (assembly GCA_025413875.1). Taxonomy (NCBI): domain Eukaryota; kingdom Viridiplantae; phylum Streptophyta; class Magnoliopsida; order Ericales; family Ericaceae; genus Rhododendron; species Rhododendron molle. The sequence continues at coordinate 16,889,041 of CM046400.1, forward strand.
AACTTTTTCCAGTAGATTAAACCCGTATTCCAGAAAACTAAGAACACGAATTTGCTTTAATATTGTTATGAACGCGGCTTCTAGATACTGGAAAAATAATACAAAAACGCAACGAAATTAGTAAAGGAATGCGAAACGTGCTTAGCCAATTTCAGGTGTTCTGAAATTGGCAATGGATGGATTAACCAAGGCGAGTAAAACTCTGTCCTTAAAGCAAATTCGTCCTCCACTACGGTGCTGATGGAATCCGCAGATGTCTGTCTCCCAGGACTACCCGATTTTCACCAACCGGAAGAAGCACTGCAATCTGGTTGGTAGGCGAACCGAAACTGTATCGAACTCTCAGTATGGATGCGTGAAAATACAGAATGTATGTTCGTCGAACCTGTGCGAGGAAAGGAACGGTGCAACGGTAACAAACGCACGCGCGGACGGGTCGGCTCTTACCCGGCCCAGTTCGAACAGATAAAGCAAATTCGTCCTCCACTACGGTGCTGATGGAATCCGCGGACGTCTGTCTCCCAAGACTACCCGATTTTCACCAACCGGAAGAAGCACTGCAATCTGTTGGTAGGCGAACCGAAACTGTATCGAACTCTCAATATGGATGCGTGAAAATACAGAATGTATGTTCGTCGAACCTGTGCGAGGAAAGGAACGGTGCAACGGTAACAAACGCATGCGCGGACGGGTCGGCTCTTACCCGGCCCAGTTCGAACAGATAAAGCAAATTCGTCCTCCACTACGGTGCTGATGGAATCCGCGGACGTCTGTCTCCCAAGACTACCCGATTTTCACCAACCGGAAGAAGCACTGCAATCTGGTTGGTAGGCTAACCGAAACTGTATCGAACGCTCAGTATGGATGTGTGAAAATGCAGAATGTATGATCGTCGAACCTGTGCGAGGAAAGGAACGGGGCAACGGTAACAGACGCACGCGCGGACGGGTCGGCTCTTACCCGACCCAGTTCGAACAGATAGGCTGCAAAAAGATAATAGTCCATTGGGCCAAGCCCAATCTTTTGGCCAACCCAGCCCGGCCCGGCGCGCGTGTGTTTTATAAAAGCAAAGCATATATTATCCATGCCCTCTCCCCCTACAAAACTTCTATGACCCTAAGGGCCAACCCTTAGAGCTTCACTTGGGTTATTTATTCCCAATGAACTTTCCTCCTTCCACCAACGTGGAACTAGCCATTTTCCATTTCTCCAAACACCATGTGAAGGGCAACTTTCCATGGCAATTTCTCATTCACCATGACTTGATTTTCTCCAATTATGTGTTCAATCTTAATCTCCTAAGCAAGACGAACACAACGGTATGTGGGTGGGTCGGTCCACGTGGACGCGTGGGACCCACTCAATAAATAGCTCAAAGTTGAGCAAAATCAAGTTTTTTCCAACATCTCTCTCGGTAAATGAAACGATGCATTAAAAGCTAAAAGTAAGAGTTTACAAGCAGGGAGTAGATTAGCAATGCAAAATTAGGAATACAATAGTAGATGTATAAATCTTCCGTCGAAATCAGTGCATTCTTTGCCAAATGCAGTCGCACAATGATTTGCTTCACGATAAATGTGCTTGAAAGACAACCTCAAATGCCTCCATTAGTGACAATGTGACCAAGGGGGTGATTTACTGTGTCATGATCATTCAGAAGCTGAATAACACCCAAAGAATCAATCTCAATTTCCAGCTTCCTTATGTTATCATTCTTTGCGAGAACAAGCCCATCTCGCAAAGCCCACACTTCTGCCATCAGACTCGAAGTCGCTGTTATGTTCCCGACTGAGAAAGAGTTAATTACCTCTAAGTACAGAAAAGTGACACTTAATTCCCATTAAGGAGAGATGAAGTACTTAATTACCACTAAGTCCACTTTTATAAAAATACATTTATCATTAATAGAAGTGTCACCCTAGGGTTTTAGGGTATGCTAGGGTTTTAGGGTACCCTAATGGGTACCCTAGTACCCTTGGGTACCCTAAAATCTTAGGGTACCCTAGGATTTTAGGGTACTTTAAGATTTTAGATTTTAGAATACCCTAGGGTTTAAGGTACCCTAAAGTTTAGGTTTAGGTGGTTTCATAGAGCCCTAGGGCTTAGGTTTAGGCACTTTCATAGGAGTTTTAGGGTGCACTTTCCTATTATAGGGTTTTAGCGATTTAGGCACTTTTATTGGGTACCCTAGAGTTTTAGGCACTTTTATAGGGTACTCTGAGGTTTAGGCACTTTCATAGGGTGCGCTAGGGGTTAGGCACTTTCAATATTTGGGGTTTTAGGCACTTTCATAGGGTTTTAGTGTTTCGTTAATTAGAGGAGACTTGGTGGGAATTACTTTCTATTTTCTGGACCTAGAGGTAAATTGCCCACTGAGAAACCCTCCTAACTAACCCATCTACCAAATTGGTCACGTGATAACCCTCATGTGCATGCCGTGCCCAATGACTGATTAAGAGATCCATCATTGTCGAGCTTAATAAAGTTTTCCTTCGGCGGGACCCAACCCACAAGAACATCAGACTTAGTACGGGGACCTTTATCCTGAACCTAGAAATGCCATTCCAAAGCTTTATTGATAATGGTCTTTGCAACAAAATTTGGTTCGTGCCAATTGGGACTGGTGTTGAGATCAAAGAGTATGGTTACGATCATTCCAAATGTGCCACAAGCCGAATAGGAATATAACGTTCCAATGGGTACTCGAAACATGGTTGCCCACCATTTTTGAGTTAATGAAAATCCAGTCAAAAGGGTTATCCGGCTGATTCACAGCTGGAAAAGGAATAGAATCCCAAATACTAGACGCCCTGATACAGTCACAGAGAACGTGACAAGTATAGGAGTGATGTGATGAGTGAACAAGTTATGACCGGTTTGGAGTCGATCATGAGCCGCAAGCTAGACGAAGTGTTGAATACGATAGGTGCAAGGGAGTCGCCATATCCATCGATTCACATCAATTTGATGGTCGCTTTCCTTTCGAGATATGAAGAGTTCAACTTCTCTGTATCAAAACTTTTCTATATTTATGTTTGGATGTATTTTCTGTAGTTAGCTATTGGATTACGTAGAAATCTTCTCTTCTTTGAAGAATTTTTATTTGATTCGATGGTCGAAAATGTATGCTAACAATCTTGTTTTGGGAAACTATTTCGATACAGGACTTGAGGGCAGAAATGAATGTACTCTCTCACTTTCAGATACATGGAAATCCTATGGAGGAAGTGGGGGTTTGTTACTTCGGAAATTCAGTAGTAGTAGTGGGGGTTGTTGGGCTTTTATGCATTCTTTATTCATCATTCAATTTTTGTCATTGTTATCGTGGGATTTGTAAATCACTTCATATTACTTGAGAAAAATATTGCAAAATCAGAAGTTGACTGGTTGAACCAAGGGAGAGGTTGTGAGTGTTTCCAATATTAATCTATTTGTCAATTGGTCATAGCATTTAATACAACTTTGCACGACTAACATTGAGGTTGAATAATCAACCACGTACCCACGAGGCCATCTACAAAACCTGCAATATTTACTGAAAACCCCCCATTTGAGCCATTCAATGATTCCATTCTCAAATAGAGGATATTAAAGTCCACCAAAATATATAGGAGAAAAATCCAATGAATTGTCCACATGTTGTTCAATGTGTATTATAAGGGTGCACAAGCAACGCAAAAACACTACAGGACTATTAAAAATATATTTGGACGGTTTAGATAGTGCACCCCTGTACTACAAGAACCCCGGATGGATTCAGGAACAGTAGGGTACAAAAACAATAAGACCATTTGCATAAACAGGGAGGGATGGGAAATGGACACGATACAAGGAGAAGCAACATAACCAAATTGAAACAAATTACTAATCCATCCCGTCAGAAAATTCCAGATGCATGAACACCGTCGCATCCATAGATATACATAAATACAACCACAATACATAGACCCGAGCTAAAACGAGTTTAATTAAAATGGATAAAGCAAACATAAACGAATTTTCAGAACCACAATAACTGAGATTTCTGGAGACATGGCTTGCCGCTACTTCATCTTCAGCATATCCTGCATCAAACATTGGGTACGAGAGATTATTAATATACTTCCTAATTTTTGCGGAAATTATATGATACAAGAAAGTGCAGTGAAAATGAAACCTGTTTCCACCCAAAAAGAATAGGTCACATTGGAATGCAAGAAGACAAAGTTCCATAAGAACCAGCTTCGTTTGTAACTCGGTTCTAAATAGATTTTACTACACTCGTAATCGAAAGAAAGTCAGCTTCTTTTGCTTGGTCACTTTTCTTCCCGACTAGGAAGCCAAATCCCGGAGGAGGCATTCCAAACCATACGAAAATCACAAGGGAAATGCATATCCATAAGAACATAGACGAGATGAACTTAGACAGAGAATGCAACACACCATTCACACAAACCCAATTTATTAAATCAGATATAGTCAGATATAGCCGTGTGGTCCATTGAAACCGGTGTCAAAGGGATGATACTTCCTTACCTTTATTGACCATGATAGCATGGAGAGGCATCCAAATAAAAACAGTAAAACGCTGAAATGAAAAAAAAAATTGCATAAAACGGCAGTTGTATCCAAGTCATGACTTGCAGATACGTCGATACGAACATTCATGAGCACACTTTCTGTCATACTTGTACAAGTCATAAGGAATTATTAACAAAATTATTTTTTTTTTTTGGTGAGTTTAACTTTTCATGGAAAGCAAACAAACCAGATACAAATGGAAAAACCAACAAACAAAGCCAAAGCCAATAAGCACCCGTAGCTAACTAGGAAAACAAGGCAACAAGAAGCACAGAAATTACACGGGACTAAAAATCCTATAGCTAAGACTCCAGGTTCTGGCTAGGAGCCTGTTTTCATAGATAACAAATTGTTAACAAGGTTGACAAAACACACCCAAATGGCTTCTCAATAGATAGTACGATAAGCAAGTTATTCTAGAAACATACCTTAACACACATGGGAAAAATCAACCTCTACTTCCCTAACGTTCATAGTAACAATACCAACTTTATAAAATTCTACTTAATACTTCCCTAGTTCTAGAGTACTAAAAGATGAGTGGGAAGAACTAGGTTCTCACCTACGACACCAAGATGCTTTTAATTACTTGGCCTTGAAAGAGAACCAAATTCTTATCTCCTTTTTTCTTGGATGTAGGGGTTACTTTCAAAACGAAAGCAAATCATATAGCATAGAAACTAAGTCCTACATCTTAGGAACACCTACATATCGTCAATAACAATAAATCCAAATATTGATAGGACATCGTACAAATACGAAGACAGATATTTCCAGTGTGTTTTTTGTCATTACCACCAAGCTCTACGTTCAATTCCAATTTCTGGAGCATGAGGAAAATATTAGCAATTCAAACCAGCTCATGGTGGAATTACAACCAAGACATCAAACTAGAAGCGGAACGAAGTGTAATTTGATAGCTTGAAAATTATGAATTTTATGAGTAGGATTTGAATGGATAGGATGAATATAAGAGGTATCTTAAAGCTATATTTTATTTATTTTTATTTGTAGCGAAGTTAGCAATGGAATCAATAGCATGTTAACGGGGTTGAAATATATCTTGAAGCTAATTGTTCACAACAAAAACGCAGGTGTAGCATAAGAGGTATGTAACTATGTATAGCTATTTTGCGTTTGCTCTTTTTGGTACGAAGTTAGAAATGGAATCAATGCCGTGTTAACAGGCTAAAATGCAAGGAAGGGTTTTAGGGTTCTGTATATCTTTAAAGAGACAATTAAAGGGGCTGTTTGGCTGATAAAATACAAAACTCAAGGACAGTTGGATAACTTGGATGTGTTTTTCGTTGTCAATGAAGAAGGAATTAGTCAATTAGATTAGCTTGTCAAGAGGGTTTCAGTAAAAAATCTACGGTGAAGGGAGAGGGAGAGAGGCCACGCATCACGTGTAGATTACCCAGGGGTTCTAATTCGTGCAACACTTCCTAGACTTACATATTAAGCGTTCTCAAACTTCATTCTGTACTAAGCTTCGAAAAATTAAATAGCTTTACATAGAATGCTTTATATATCTTCTCTGTGAAAGCAAAATTCCCGTATAAGACCATGTGACCCAGAATACAGGTATTCATGTAACACTACACTCTCATTACACTACAAATAAAAAAGGCAAGTGGTCCAACATACGAACCATGGCTACCCATACCAGCCATCCCAGGCATACCTAAAACCCAAAAATTGACAAATTATGGTTTTCGACTATGGAGACTTAAAGCACCGTACATTAAGCCATGATTGTGCAGATGCCTATTTTTTTGGTTAACCCAGTGTCCCAACCCGCTTGTGGGCACCGCAACTATAGACTAAGTTGATTAGTTTGCATCACCCTTCTAATCATCTGACACAAACTTAACACCAATGGATACCAACACCAAATGTACTAGTTCACCACCAAAGAATCTAGATTTTGGAAGATGCCAATCAAAGGTTATATCAACTACCAAAAGAACTTGTAATGAAAATATGAAGATTGAGCTCAATTCCATTAAGCCTAGCTCGTAGAGTTGCTTTCAATTAAGTAAAAGCCAAGACTTAGAAAAAGTTGATGGCAGCCCAGTTGAACATTTATGAGAAACCCAATGCCATCAATAAGGTTTATCCAAGGCATAGCTGAAGATGTCAGAGGATGGGTCGATACCTGAACATTTGAATAAGTACAACAGCCACAACATTAGTGAATTGGACAAGGATTGAGTTTGAAGATCAAGAATGTCAAGAGGACGAGGTTGTGTTGTCCTCTTTGCAAGAAACCAAGAATATTATTGCTGCTATAGCGACAAAAGTGAGCAAGTCCTTATTCAATAAGTTTGGGAAAGCAGTGGTCTATAACCTTGGGAGATCTTTGCACTCCAAGGTGTCTACACCATTTTAAATGGGGATTGGAAGTGGCTTAGGCAACCTAATTGGATTACTCAATCTATTATGGTCCAGACCCCTCCTAACTTCAAGCTGTGAAAAGGAGGATACAATGGTTTGGCTTCCCCATCCTAATAGATACTCAGCGCATTCAGCCTGGGAAGCCATAAGGTTGGAGCTTCCTGTTCAGCAGTAGCCTAAGGTAGTTTGGTATAGCAAGAATGTCCCACGTTGGTCTTTTATCATATGTTTGGCCATTCTACCTCTTTCTATAACCATCTTTCTTGCCCCTTTCGAACCCAATTCAGGAAACTCTTATAGCCTTCAATTCTCCACCCTTAGTCTCTAACAACCAATCAACCACCGAACTCTTCCAATCCCCCATTCTCCCTATGCCCTCACATACAACACCCCTAGTGAACAAATTAAAGAAGGAAGCTAAACAACCATCACACAATCCACGTTATCACCTCGAATGCGCAACTCATACCACTTCACACCACCATGACCACGCATAGCACCTCCATCGGGCAACATTATGTACCATGGATACAATGCGGGACCTCCATTGCCCCTTCATCATTAGACTAGAATCGATTGGACCTGCTTGCATTGTAACTGACAATGTCTCCGTCGCACACTCATTGTACTACTACCACTACACCACACACCACCAAATACCAAATAGTTTCATGACAAACCACATCGTGGCACCTCTCTCACCGTGGAGTATGCAGTAGAATTAGCCATTACAACTACCGCTACCCATTCATACCACGTGTGGCTTCCACCAATTCATAAACTAGCCATCATAAATTTACATCATCCATTAGGGGTGGGATGGGGAGGTGGTGTTCGAATACGAGGAGATAATTGTTGTTGTTGGGGGGATTTTGTAGGCCTTACTCATGGTTGGAGAGAGTAGTATTTCAAAACCACTCGCTTATTTAGAAGTATAAAATCTCAGTTCTCACCCACATACAAACCCCCATAAGGAGAGCTCCTTGGTTTTTGCTCCTCTCACCCCCTCTCTCTCTTTGTTTCTCACTCTCTCGGACATTTACAATATCAATGCAAAACCGATACATAGACTATGCAAATATACAACAAAACACAAACCAAAACCTCTCAATCATTACCATGTCTCCTAACACCCCTGGATCAATTTCCACTCAATCCTTGGATCCTCTCTTTTAATTCTACCTCCCTATAGTCTCTCAGTCTCATTACACATCAACCCCACTCTCAATCAAGCTTATGATGACAACATTGATAGAAATGGTAGTGGGGATGGTTTACGTATCACTACAAGAGAACACACTACTAGAAAATTTTCAATAGGTGACGAAAAAAGTGGTGACGAAATGTACTGTTTTACTATAGATGACGAAACAACAAAATTTTCTTCACCAAAAGTTACTATAGGTGACGAAAAATTTGCTTTTCGTCACCAAAAGTGACTTTCGGAGACAACCTATTGGTGACAATTGAAATAGTAAATTTCGTCACTTATAGTTTGTCTCCGAAAGTCACTTTTGGTGACAAAAAATAAATTTTTCGTCACCTATACTAACTTTTGGTGACGAAAATTTTGTTTTTTCGTCATCTATAGTAAAACAGTACATTTCGTCACCACTTGTTTCGTCACCTATCGAAAATTTTCTAGTAGTGACATGTAATTGGTGATGAAAAACTTTCGCTGTCAAAGGGTTAATTTCGTCACCAAATAAATTGGCGACGAATCGCCCGAATTCGTTGGCGAAGGTTGGTCGCGAAAGAGCTTGGCGACGAAAAAAATAAATTTGTCGCTGATCATTCCTTTTGGCAACGAAAAAATTAACCATTGGCGACGAAATTAAACAATGGGCGCTAAACTTCAAAGTTTAAAAGAACAAGGAAATCCCTTACGGCTGTTGTTTTCAATGGGTTCCGAACCCACGACCTTCCGTGTACAAGACATAACACCCAACCACCACACCACGTCATAGTTCTTATAAGAATATGAAAATATTTAGTATATATACCTTTTGTGATTCTTTTTTCCAAAAACAAAAGTAGAAGCCATTTTAAGATTTTTTTTTTTTTTGGTTATTTTTGGTGGCCCCTAACATGATAACTTTGTATTTTGGAGAAATAATCAAAATCCATCTATATTTGGACTTGGGTTTGAAAAAAATTATGTATATTATTTACCCAAAAAATGAAAAATGTAGGGGTGTTCATGATTTCCCGGTGGTCCTTTTTGTTTTTGGTTTCTTTTGTCCACTGTTTTTAAAGTGAAATTATGGTTAAAAAATTAAGTGCTCCAATTTTTAGTCCGTTTGAACCGGTGCGAGGATTTTATTTTTTTGATCATTCATCCTAAAGAGCCATAATTAATTTTTTGACTCTAGGGCTTTCAATGAGAACCCTAAGAGAGTTATAAAACTAAATAAATGAAGCGTAGTTGACGAAAAAAAAATTTAATTTTATAATCTTATTTTATGATTCTTTTTTCTATAATCTTTTTTTTTTGGTTTTCAATTTTAATTGATTTTTCCAAATTTCTATTATTCTTTTATTTGCTATGTCTCTTTTCTTCTTTTTGTCTTCAATTTCTTTTATCTACAGGTTTTGTAAGATAAATTATGGTTAAAAAATTAAGTACTCCAATTTTCAATCCGTTTGAACCGGTGAGGAGATTTTATTTTTTTAATCATTTTATCCTAAAGGGTCATAATTATTTTTCGGCTCTAAGGCTTTCAATGAGAGCCCTAAGAGAGCCTTAGAACTAAATAAATAGAGTAGATTGTAGGAAAAAATTCGTGTAAGAAAATTGGGGACGGAAAAAAAAATTCGCCACCAATTAATCCTTTTGGTGACGAAAAAATTCATCACCATTGTAACAAAATTAGGGACGAAATTTTTCATCGCCAAAGGCCTAATTTTGTAGCCAAATTTAATAAATTGGTGACGAAATTTTTCGTCGCAAAATGTGACAAATTGGCCGGTTTGGTACATAAGGCGACGAAAAAGTAATTTCATCGCCAATTGTGGCGACGAAATTCGATCACCAATTGTGGCAACGAAATTAGTTTTTCGTCACCAATGTGTACTATTTGCGACGAAAACCAATTTCGTCACCATTTTTCATCACCTATTACCCAGTTTCTTATAGTGTATGAACAAGTTCTTTGTTATTCCATTGCAAAAATAAATGAGAACAAACAAGGAATAATGAAGGAGAGGAACACAAAGACAATTATATGATGTATTAAATTCAACCTAATCTCTTTAATGGTAAGTCATTTTTCAAGCCAAATCCATTATTTGGCAAGAGGTCTAAAAACATGATCTCCAATAGTAGGTTAATTCTCAAGCCCATTTTTTAAAGTCAACTATGGTACAAAAATTGGCAGAACCTCATATGGCCCCATCATAGCAAATCCACCTACAAGTCATGCCAAGTCTGAATTTGACAAAATGTATGACAAAGTGGTGCTCCACCCATAAACTAATGTTACTGCCAAAAGATGGCACCCAACTTTTGGTGTCAAATTTGGCACCAAAAATAGCTATGCCAGGTTTGTCACATCATTTAGACCAATAATCTTCATAAAAATATGAGATGTGCTTAATCCAATGGTTGGAATTTGAGATTGTGCCAAAAGACACCAAATCGGTGCATCAATTTAGCTTTATTTTTTACTTTTCCACCTAGTAGCAAGTCATACAAAGGGCTTTGGCAAAATAATTTTGACACCAACGCATAGACTTGCTCTCCACATTCATGTGATGCTATAATCTTTGATAAACTCTCTGGGATTTTCTAGTGATCCAACGGTTAAAATGGACCAAGTGATAAATGGCTTTGACACCATTAGAGCAACTTTGCCAAAATTTGACAAGATATCCCCCTATTCCAATTTGACATACGTGCCCTTCAGAAAATTGTTTGCATCTTACAATTTACAATGGTTTCTAAAATTTTGAAAATTATGTGTAATAAAACTAATTAAGATCTATCAAATAATATTCGTCCCTCCGTCCCTTTTTGTTTGTTCGTTATTCTTTTTGTCTCTTTTGCTTCAATTCACTATACCTTTAAAATTTTATATTATAGAACAAATTGAAATCTATAAAATAATATTCATATTGCTTAATTTTAAAGATCCCCATTGAAAAATACAAGCAATTGAAACAAAAGAGGGAAAAAATAATAAACAAACAAAATGGGATGGAGGGAGTACATTATATAGTGAAGGATTGACAAATTCTTTAAGAGGTCTAAAATAATAAAATGGGACAAATAATTTGGAAGAGTAACTTTGGCTCAAACCAAACCCATTGGAGAGATGATGTTATGCATTATTTTTACTAGAGGAGATCCATAGAATTACACAGTTGGGAGGGTGAGAGTGTATTCCAAAGATATTCAAGGTGTTCCCAATGTATTATTTACTTAGATGTTTCTTAGTTATAATCTTGGTTCACCGTTTTTGGCAGGCAAATACAATAATTAAATGTTTGGTAATAACGACTTCATCATAATGTCAATGTAAATGAATCTCTTTCTTGCTACACATGTTCACGACTGATTACATGTTCTTTTTATTTATTTTTTTATAATTCAGGTGTCTGGACCAGCTTACAAACATTGATTACGTGTTCTTAAAGAAATAATCAAGTATAATCACGTATACATTGTACTCAAATACCCATTGCTAGATATACCTAACGGCCCGTTTGGGTGGAGAATTTGTTTCGGGTAGATATAGAATGAGAGTGGATTTGAAGATGAATATAAAATGAGGGATGATATGTTAAGAAGAATGACCCAACCTCTTAAATGGTCGATTCGTAATAAGGTGTTTGGATGATTTTTTAAGAAGGAAGATATGGAAGGTGGATATGACGGATTAGATGTCAAATGACTGAATTGCTCCCACTTATTAATTGGAATAAATTGATATTTACAATTAATTTTAGGATGAAATAATTTCATTTTAGAATACAAATGGTTACACTTTTTTAAATCAAAAAATATAAGTAATATAATTTTGTTAAATATAAGTAATTGGAAATTAAACTACAAACAACTACACCCAATTTCTGTCTCTCAAGTACACCCACGCCTTTTGACCAAAAAAAAAAAAGTACACCCATGCCCATTTGTCCCAAATTCACCTCTTTCTACTTTCAGCCACACCCAGTTCGGTGATTCCAATTCCGACACTGGCACCTCGTCGCAGGCTCGGGTTCTCTCGACATCGGTGGCCCCTTGCTCCGATTAATCCCGTCTCTCTCTCTCTCTCTCTCTCTCTCTCTCTCTCTGACTCTAATTTGTGCCTCTCTCTATCTATCAATGTGTGTATGTATGAATGTGTGCGATTGTAGGTTAATTCGTACATTATACGTATACATGCATATGTGATCAGCGAGAGAAAGGCCTAAATCGTCGGTGATGGAAGAGAAAAGGCAAGGGTAGGATGGTCAAATGGACACCCCGCTTGGTTAACGACAGGGGATACCCTAGCCTTGGCAAATCCACCTCTTCCCTAATTTATAATCCCAACAATGACAACTCCTCCTTCAAATCCGACTCACATTTTTCACATCCAAACACAGGAGAAGGGAGAAATGTACTCCGAGCGCTTGGCAAATCCATGGGCAAATCCCCGATCCAAACAGGGAAGGATTTATTTTGGGTGGATATAGAATGAGGGTGGATTTGAAAGTGGATATATAATGAGGGGTGATATGTTAAAAAATGTGACATCACGTCTTAAGAATAGTGGATTTGTAATAAGCCGTTTGGATGATTTTTTGAGAAGAGAGATTTAGAGGGTTGATATGATGAGATAAGAGGTCAAAAGTCTAAATTGCCGAACACCCCCCCCCCCCCCCCAAAGTTTATTAATTTCATAGATAACAAAGATTTTTCATTATAATTAGAATATATACCTATTTATCATTATTTTTTGGATAAAATAAATTCATTTATCTTTACAATGTTGAAACCTTAATATTTATTACGATTTTTAAATAAAAAAAAATTTAAACAAATTTTATAAAATAATTTCCTTATGTATTTATTTAGTGTGGTTGAAAATGTGAGTGGTAATTTTAAAAAAACATAATTCATACAGACATACATAATACATATACATATGTATATGTCTATGTTACTGCCTTCTTTACCACCGAAATCCCAAAATCCCCTCCCACGGTGTACTTCTTCACCACTTGCAACCAAATTCCAAATTCCTCTCCATTGTATACACCCAAATTCCCTACACCTTCACCACTAAAAAACAAATGCTCAAATCTCCCTTAAAATCCCTTCCAATTACAGGTAGGAGAGGGCCTTGGCGAAGGAGCAAAGGAAGAGGAGGGCAGGAGGAGAGAGACCATCTCCGGCGACGAGCGGTAGTCTTTTGTCTTCGTTTCTCTCTGTCTGTAATCGAATTTTTTCAATTTTTTTTCTTTCTCTTCTGGTTCAAGGGGGGATTTGGAGGGGTAAAACAGTCTAAAAACCCCCGGATTTGCCAAGCCTGAGGTCTGACCTCCGACCTCCACTCCACAAATCCACCTCCAAGTGGATTTGAATCTGCTACAGTGTTTATATCCAGCTTCCTCAAAACTCAACCAAACACCGAATTTGAATGAGACAAGGACTACAAATCCGACCGCCTCACATATCCACCTTCTTCTCTGCCATCCAAACAGGCTTTAAGAATTTTGGCAAAACTTACTAGATCTAACGTGCTTAACATATCCAACGGCATTTCCAAATTCATACTGGCCACTTTAATTCTGTACTGTAAAGTAGATTTCTGTGAGAACGTATCTGTTGCTACAACAAAACAATAAAGGTTGGAGTAGAGGTTTTCTTGTCCATTCTTTTATCAGCGATTGTGAAGTGACAAGACTCGTGCTAGGGTTTGACCTAACTTAAAGCAGGTCTTACATGTGACCCATCTAACCATGTAACAGCTATGAGAAGCGCCGCTGGGGCTGAGGAGTAAGGGCTCGATAGTCCGCCATTCAACTGCCAGGTGGTGCGGCCATAAGTTGGGGTCTACTAGCATGCAATTGGTGGGGCCAGACACTAGCTAAGGAGGCAGAAAGTTATAGGAATTTTAAATTAAACCCACTAAAACTTCACCAGTGCTGAAAGTGCGTTCTTCCTACTCTGTGACTAACACCTGGCTTGGCAATGGTTGTGCCAGAAAGAAGGGAACTTAGAATAAGAGACAGCCAGCATATCACCATTCGCAGCAATCCAGGCAATTTGTAGCAGACAAGACAGATTTACAACCCTTATTTTATTTCTTGCGCCCAATTGTTGCGCTTGCTTTACCTAATACCAAGAAATCTAGGCAATTCATGGTATCATAACACGTAAATCCAAAAAGCAATCCAGGAAAGTTTCACTACAATAACAGAATCAAACCAATGTGAAGAAAGTGGCAAAAACAGTAATAAAGCACAAGAACAAATAATAGAAAGTGTTAATGAGATAAAATTTTAAGTTGTAGGTTAAGAACTCTTACTCTGGACGAGGATGGAACTCGAGGAATTAGCTCTTTCCTTTCCCCTTGTGGTCTGATTGCCGGCCGCCGCCATCGCCGTAGCAGAGTTGCAAGCGGCCATCAAGACCATCTGGGAACTGATGATGATGATTTTCCATAGGAGTAGCATTCTGAGCCGCGAAAAATGGTACATTTGATCCGTCAATAGGAGATGATAACCTCTGGAGGTGAGGCAACAGAGAAGACGGCTGTGAATTGGACTGAAGGGTCCCCCTGTTCAAACCGGCATGAGCAAGGCCGGTGGAAGAGATCGTGAAGTTGAGGTTGTAGTCACTCTGGTCTGGGACGAAGGAGAAGTGCTGCTGCATCTCCGGGTGGTGATGGTTGTAGGGCGAAATCGTGGTCATCGACTGTTGCTGCAGAGTGTTACCCCCCATTTGTGCTGAAAACCCAGATAAGTGATGTTGTCGGGAGGTGGACGGAGAGAGAAGCCCCGAGGAGAAGTAATCCATCGGAGCTGCCGTCACCGAAGACCAATGCCTTGTCGTCTTCTGGAACTGTTGACACGTTCCATTCGGACTACCGTTGTTGTTGTTGCTGCTGCTGTTGCTGTTATTCACGTTGTTAATCCCACCGGTGAGAAGTTCAGTGAAAGAGCTCTGGGAAATGTGGTTCATATTAGGCCGATTGGAAACCCGAGTCGTGGTTTCACTCCCTTTCTCCTTCTCTTTCTCCGCCCTCCTCTCCCTTGCCCGTTCTCGTGCTTTTACCCGATTCTCAGACCGTGATAGAGATAACCCAGATCCCTTACTGGTCTCCGAATTGCTACTACAAGCCGATTTAGACAAAGAACCATGCTGCTGCTGCTGCTGATAATTCGGATTCAAATCACATCCCAGTTCCACCTCAGCAGAATCCATTAACGTGGGCCTTTTTTCATCACTCAGCTGCTTAGTAGGGGTGTCGGGAAACGAAGCGCTTATCGGGCCAAGCTCGTCGATGGACTTCGCCGCGGCCTTGAGAAGCCACTCCACGGCCTTGCTGGGCTGATCGACCCCCAAGCGGTCCTGAAGGTCGTAAAACTGGATGGCGGTGGTGACCGAGAGGCGTACGCGGCGGTCGCGAAGCCCCTTCGATGTCAAGACCTTGCTGTGACGGTCTTTCCCGCCGGAGGCCCTCGAAACCCTAACGATTCGCGACGACGGCCACATGGAGAGCCTGCCGACGCCGCCCATTTCGCTCCCGCCCCCTCCGATTTTGACCTCTCCGCCGCCGTCGTCCTCATCGTCCGGGTACTGTTCCACCTCTTCCCCCTTTTGCCCTATTCTGTTGCCCCAATCGCTGCCTCTGCCGTTGTTGCCGATCCTCGGAAACTTGCATCCCTGAGTTTGAACCTTGTCCACCTCCATTCCGGTTTCATTCCATTTCCGCGTATCCTTTCTTGTAGAGTATTATCCTCCCATTTGTAGAGAGAGAGAGAGAGAGGTGGGGGAGTTTCTAGAGAGAGAGAGAGATGGGGGAAGCTAGCTAGATGGAATCTAAATTAGGGTTTGGAGAGAGAGAGAGAGAGCAAGTTGTGTGCATGTGAGGTGTGTGGGTGGGTGTCCTTTGCATTGATGATGATGATAATACAGGGGAGTTGTTTGGCTTTAGTATTGATACATAAAGGCACAGCACAGCTTATTTTCCGCTTCGATATATCACGTTCGGGGTCAGAGGAAGGGAGGCTCCGTTTCAAGCTTTTTGCAGTGTTATTTTTTCAAAAATTGCTCAGTCAGTCTCTCTCTAAGCCTCTCCTGTGGAGTAAAAACAAAAACAAAAACACAAAAAAGAAGCATCAGATGCTGCTGAGTTTTATACCATCACAACAAGTGACCATAATTATCTGCAAGCTTAATGGAGTCCCGTACACAAAAAGATCTGACCCTGTTATGGCTAAGTACATGCATATGTTATGTATCTCATAAAGCTTTAAGCAAAGCTAATGAGAAGTCTACCTCTTCTACTCGTATCTTCTCTCTCTATCTCTCTTTCTCTCAGTCTCTCTCTTTCTCTCTCTTATCTAGATCTGTATAGCTTTTTCTGCTGCAAATTCAAGCTGGCGGTTTATGATAAAAGCTACTGTGTGAAGAAGTACTAATTGGCTGCAAGTCACCGATCTGTGCTTTTTAACCTCGGTCTTTAAAGCTCCGCTGACCCTAGATTGCAGATATAATTTATAGAGTGCAGATAATAATTTGCAGAACAATTTTCAATTATTCTTCAGAAATTGGTGCTTCTAGAGAGAGAGAGAGAGAGAGAGAGAGGGAGAGTAATTTTTTACCCATTGTTTCTTCTTCAGACGAAATTACACAACAAGACATACAGATCTGACTGTTTCAGCTCCTGCAAAAACATTTCTAGATCAGAAGATTCAGACGGTGAAAATTAAATAACGTTGAAAGCTTCAAAAAAAAAATCCGAAAAAATAACGACTAAAACGACCGAAAAATCCACAATTAATTTTCAGCATGTTCTGGAGAATACGTATAGCCATTGGTAAGATATTTTTCAGTTCCCAGTTTGAAATCAGTACTTACTGGAAATAAACTGAGAATTAAGAATAAGGCATAAAATAGTACAACGGCGAAATTTTAGTTGATTCCGTACGGCTCTATTTTGAAAATGTTTTCAAGCAATCGAGGAGGAAATTAAAAGCAAAACGACGACACGAAGACGGATCGAAGAGGAGGAGACAAGCCGTACACGGCTACTATACACCTACTACTTCTTCGGAGTCTGTCACCCCGAATTTCCTCTACTGTTGCTCAATTCCTCGAGTTTCAAACCCCTCTCTCTCTCTCTCTCTCTCTTGCCCCTCAAAATGCTCATTGCTCATATACACACGGAAAAAGTAGACACAGAGAGGGAGAGAGATGAATATATATATATATATGTGTGTGTGTGTGTTTGTGTGCATACTTTTTTTCTTTTTTGGGTTCCTCCGCGGGTACTTTCGTTTTCCGCAAGTAATACAAGCATTCCGAAACCTAGGCACAGCTAACCGCCATTGATGGAGCTTCAATTTGGAGAGGAATCGGGTTTTTCTCACACACTCTGCTATCGGTATTTTTTTCGTGTTTTTTCGCGTGTGCGTGAGAGAGAGAGGGAGTGAGGACAGTCAGGAGACGATTGTTAGGTTTCTTCTGCCTGAAAATTTTCAGGAAAATCTAAAAGGGGGAGAGGGAGAGAGAGAGAGAGAGAGAGAGAGAGAGGGAGCTCGGGGTTCAATGCCTAAGGCTTCCCCCATCCGAGCAAATGACCGGGCTTATCGGTAAACGACAGCCCATTATAAATATGACCCTTTTATTTGGATTTTTTTTTTCTAGGAGTAACTTTTACTCCTATTTCAGATTCTATCCCTCCCCTATTTTTCTGATTATCAATGATTTGTTTGAATGAGCTTTTGAAATTTTTAGTTTGATTTTAGAAATAATGAGTGAAAAGAGAAATTAGGGTAATAATTAGAGAAAAATGTAATAAATGAAGAGAGAAATGAAAATAGTAATTGGAGATAGGGGTAATGAATGAAAAAATAAATAAGAGAAATAATTGAAAGTAGGTATAATGCATGTTTTTTGAGTTGAAATTTTTTTCCCAAAACTTGATCCAAACAAGACACAAACTTCCAAACACCCGAGTCACAAGAAAAAAACCTAACTCTAGACACAAAAATTTATCAAAGCTTTTGCTAACTAAAATAAGGTGAATTTCCTAAACTCAAATTAATTACAAATGTTTTAGGGAGCATTTTGAAATTGACTAAGGCTCCGTTCCAGAAACCTTCTTAAAAAATAAGCAGCTTATTCCACATTTTCAAATTAAAAAATAATGTAAATGAAAAATAATTTTTTAATTTTTCTTGCACCGTATTAAAGATCTTGATGAGATCTATCAAACTAGATCCATATTGGTAGGAAAATTATTTGTGTAAACACATTATTTTTAAGTTTGAAATTGTCTTCTTAAAAAATAAGGACTTATTTAAGGTTTCGGAACGGAGCCTAAGGCCGCATTCTGCAAAGGTTCTTACTTTTTAAGTACTAATTTAAGAGATAATTCATTCTCTCACAATACTGTGGGTCGGAGCTATAAATTTTGGTTAGTGGGGTCCAAAATTATAGTCATATGCAACTATATTTTTTCTACACACAATTCCAAAAATAACTAAATTAAGAGGTTAATTATAAAATCGATATACACAAATAGTTTATTTTTGGCCTCATATTTGGCCTGAAAAGACTTGTTATATATGTAAAATAGTTTATGATAGTCTCATTTCTAACACTATCAACTCTTGAAATAAGAGAATGCTTGAAATTTCTATACATTTGAAATAAGTCGGGACAATTTAGAGAATTTTTTGTGGGATTAAAATAGCAAAATTTGGTTGCAAACTATCAAATGTTCTAGTGAAAAATCAAAGTGAGTAGGGTCACTAGACCTCACTTGTCCCTCAATGCCTTCGTCCATGATAATATATCGCCTTTAATTCAAAATCTAAATAGTTATTTTCCTTAACGGAACAGTGCCTAAAACTCATATTTTTACGAATTTCTAGGTACAGCATTTTCTTCACATACATAACTAAAATACTTCATCCATCACATAAAGTTTTTTTTTTTTTTTTGATATTTCCATCACATAAAGTTGGCCTCCCTAGAAACTACATGTAATTTTTGAATTTAAAAATAATGGACTAACTAAAATAATTTTTTATTTTTTTTACACCGTTGAAAAGATTCTATCAAGATCTATTAAATGACATCCATATTGAACAAAAAAATTATTTCGGTAGGTATATTATTTTTAAGCTTAAAAATTACACGTACTTTGATAGGAGACCAACCATATGATCGAAGTAGGAAGTACCATTTAGCGAACTTGACTGTTGTCATTAACATTTTAAGCTTATTAAAAACAAATCTTCTGAGTGTTACCATTCGTAATCTTATTGATCGCCTCCCCAGTGCTCGTGTATGAACTTTCATATTACATCTATCTATACATATAGTTTAACGTACGTCCAATCTCGTAAGATTCGATCCATATCTTAATTTCTTCAAAATTTTCAAGTATCAATGTGGGTCGCTTTCATCATTGATCGATAACTTTTGTATAATAGTGGCTATCAAGTAAAAATTTGTGTGATCCAATATCGCATACAAACTTTAATATACTGTAATACCCTAATTTTAATGTTGTGAGTTCCACAAAGTCAGCCTAATTATATACCAACAAAATGTGGTAGGTCTTTGTAGTTATATGAAATTAAAAAGTTATGTGAAATTTAATATCGTATGTTAAGTTTTACGCTTTCCATAAATCTTGCATAAATATACGCTAACTAATTACGTTAGGATATCGTGCTTTTCTTGTATTAAAAAATTGTAAGTTTGGAGAGAGGGAGCCTCACGGCCCACCGCTCATGTAATGAGAAAAAATGAAACGATAATATAGTAGCATACATGATAAGTCATCCATGAGAGTATAAATGAAAAGAGAATGGACAGTTCAAACTGCTACGAACTTGAACCGTCCATTTTGTTTTTTCATGTACACTTTCATGAATGGGTTTTCATGTACTCTATCAAACCTCCCAATATGGTCGAGCTCATTGACGACATTGAGGATTGACGGCTTACTAATCAGAATTAGGTTAGTAGTGGTATTTGTCTTGTTATTTCCCTTGATTGACAATGGGTCGTTAAGACCTCTTATATCCCAGCATACAAAATGTGGCAATCGACTACTTCACAAAGTGGGTGGTCTTTTCAATATTTGTTCACAAGAAACCATCAACTAGCTCGCTCTCTCTCTCTCTCTCTCACTCTCAACAAAGAAAGGATTTATTAATATTTGATACAGGATTACAAAGATTAAATAGCAGGCACAACGGCATCGCAATCATGAATAACGATTCCAATTAAGTTGGCACCGAAGATTTTATACTGGTAGATTATGGGTTTTAAGACCCCGTTTCGCTTTCTTCCAAAACCTTTTTTTTTTTTTTCAAAAAGACGGTAAATTCAAATCAAATATAACAAAAATAAAAAATAATTTTTCAAAATTTTTTTGCACCGTTTAAAATATCTTAATGAGATCTATCAAACAAGATCCATATTAGTAGAAAAATTACCTTTTTTTCAAAAATAAGGTTTTCCAAAAAAGTGGAACACCACCTAACACTAGTTACTTTACAGAAAATAAATATTTCTGGTTAATTCAAAATTATTTTCGAATAATGCTAGGGGCACAACACCAACCACAACCGCCTTCGTGGCAAAGTATGATTGGTAATGGGAGAACAACCATTTTGAAACTATTTTGCAACCACCAATCATGTAGTGCCACGTAGGCGTTGTGGTTAGTGTTGTGATAGAGTGTTGCGTTCCTAACATTATTTTTGGCTGATGATTTTGTTACTCTCTTTTTTTGTTAACAGCACTTCTCTGTAAATTTATTTTTGGTGCAAAAATATACTTGCAGGGGAGTGCCATTAAAAAAAACAAAAAAACAAAATGGCAAAATCATTTTCCATATTTTTTTGATCTATAATATTGGATTACTTCATGTCATTAAGATGAGAGAGAACAAAGTAAGCGTATAGCCTTCGGAGAAAACGGCAAGGGTTTATGGAATCCTTCCGCTCCTTTTCTTGGCCCTTTCTTTTGCAAAAAATGTGCATTTCTCAAAATAATTATATTCTGGTGGCTAATGCTTTGTTTGAATTGATATTTGAAAATTGTTTTGAAAAATAGTATGGGTAATAAGTGGAGAGAGATAGAGAGAGAAATGTTAAAAGTAGGAGGAATCTAGGGAAATCTAGTAGGTATTTTTTGAAAAATTCTTTTTAAGTTGTAAAGAGAACAAAGCATAATTTTTGAAGATTTGTACCATGAAAAAAAGTCAATTTTTAATTCTCATACAGGTGAAAAAGTTTTGAAAAATATTCACACAAACATAATTCTTTCAAAAAAAGTACTCCCTTAACTATGATTTGAAAAGAAGGACATCTCATTGATGACCAGAGCCATTGGCCATTGCTAGGTGCCACACCCACCAAGCTACCAGAGACCAGATAAAAAGGAGAGCACAATTGTGATCACTTCAATTAGTCACTGTTGAGTTGCACAGAAACAGAAAGACTGAAAAAATTTTAAAAAAACTGTTGAGTTGCACAGAAACAGAAAGACTGAAAAAAATTTTTAAAAAATTATATTTTTTTGTGTGTTAAGTTACCAAAAAAGTTATGAGATCCAAATCTTTAACTTTTTTCACTAAAAAATAGTTTTTTGCAAAATAAATATTGTCAAAACAAAAATAAGTAATTTTCCTACAAGATTCTTTGTAACACACACAAGAAATTTCACGCCAAGAAAATTTTCTTTATTTCACTTTGTTCTAGGAATTCATTTTCACGCAATATTCTCGACAATTGGACAGATGGCTGAATGGGTGACTCAACTATAAATGGGCACAAAAAGTGGAGTTGGTTTAATTTGGAGAAATGATAAAAAGGAGAGCACTAAAACTCGTGCAAAAATTGAAAGGCCTTCCCCCACCCCACCAGGCCACCACCACCCCAACTGTCAAGTTGAGAACTCATGCACCCTCCTTAACCTAATACTAGTAAATCAAACAAAAGCTGTTTTCATCAAATAACTTTTAAATAAACTAATCAATTTCCAAAAAAGTAAGGCCTTGAAGGCATTAAACACAAAAAAAACAATATACAAATCAACTCAAAATGAAATAAACCATCAACTTCCGTACAACCAATGATGTGTCCCGATGCCCCCCGCCATTTACTCTCCGTCTCAATTCTTTAGTCCATTTTGAAAGTCCGTGATAATTTTTTAATTGATTATATCTTGTAATTTATAATCTTTCAGGTAATTTTGAAAAGCTGTTCATTTTGCAAGTCTCTTTTTTTGTTAACGCTACACAGAAGTGGCTTTAACAAAAAGAGAGTGACAAAATCATTTTTCTTTTTTGAAAACATCGTTTAAATGAGCTCATTGAGATCTATTAAATAAGATCCATATTTTATATAAACAGTATTACCAATTAAAAGTTATACAGAATAGTTATTTTCTTAATCCAATTAGAATAAGACGAGAGACAAAAGAACGGAACGGAGAGAGAGTAATTAACTTATTAATAGCAATATTATAATTTATAGTGGAAGGTAGGAGTACCATTTTGATGGACCATTTGAAGCGGCAGAAGCCCCTCAGGGATCCCCATAATTTCAATTTCCATGGCTACCTACCACAAATGCACTGATGATGCGTACATCGGTGTATGAAGCTCATTTTGAGGTCCTATATAAATGATTCAGGTTGTTCATTAATTTTAAAATAATTTTTGAAATGGCATTGCATTAAATGAGCTCAATGGAATACTTGTAAATGCTTGATTCGATATGTCCAACTTTTCTTAAAACTTCATTTATAATTCATGAAATGAGGTCTTTCTCCTCAATTTTTTGGGTTTTTTGTGTGTGTCCTTATTCGAATTTTTTCGCGTTTGTTAGTCTCGTATCAAACTTTTGTAGATAATTGATTTTTCTCGCCAAGAGAAATCTGCTTAATTCCGCAACCTAACCTCCTAGAAAGGTTCTGTAACGCCCCTGATTTTTGGGTACGTTAAATAAACATTTCATTGATAAAATCAAATGGAGTCTGGCTCATTATTACAACATAACTCCCACTAGGGCTCAATATTTATACAAATGAAGGGTTCTAGGGTTCCTAACTACAGCTCCCCTGCTGCTCCATCCTAGCCAGCTCCTCGGCTCCAAAAGCCTCCAATGTATACTGTTCATCTTAATCATCTACAAAATCTGACACATTATATCAGCGTTGCCACCGATATAATATGTCAGGGTCACCAAAGGCAACACCGTGAGCTACTACAAGAGCTCAGCAGAATAATCCTATACCCACTAACCCATAACTTACCAATATCAGAGTATAAGAGTAGCATACCAACTCTAGCACAAGCAACGGAATAACACATACATGTTTAACAAGGCGTTAACAATGATATATCCATATACACTATTCTATCGTTGGTGTCGGTGATGTCTGAGTTGCTCCTACGCGACTCGTCGTAGACTGTGTCACCATATTCATCAACGTTTCCGAAATCCTTTTCATTATCCAAATCAACATTTTGAAAATCACGTTTAACACACCCAACCTCGGTTCCGCCACGCCGGGTTCCCGAGTATCCTCACAATGGTTCCGCCGCGCCGGGTTCCCATTGGCACACAAAAGCTCCTCTCCGCAGATAACCAAGCCACATTACCAATGAGGCTACCACGTCCGGCCACATTGGCAATCTTCACGATGAGCTATCACGTCCGGCCACATCGTGATTTTCACAACATTTAAATCACCTCCAATGAGACTACCACGTCCGGTCCCATTGGCAACACACACCGCACAATGGGCTGCCTAGACTAATGATTTCCTAGAAAGCATACAAGGGTTAGGATAATCTAGGAAAGTAGCATATTATTTTGTAGAAAAATTGCCTAATAACGAAATATTAAAGCCCAACGGTGCTAAACGCCAAGGCAACGACGATGCCAAACGCCAAGGCAAGGCGTGAGCGTGGCCAATGCAGCCCGCTAGCAAAGCGGTGGCCAAGGCGGCCCGCTAGAAAGCAGTGGCCAAGGCGGCCCGCTAGCAAAGCAGTGGCTAAGGTGGCCTGCTAGCAAAGCAGTGGCCAAGGCGTAGCCAAGGTGAGGCGTGAGCGTGGCCAAGGCAGCCCGCTAGCAAAGCGGTGGCCAAGGCGGCCCGCTAGCAAAGCAGTGGCCAAGGCGTAGCCAAGGCAAGGCGTGAGCGTCGCCAAGGTAGCCCGCTAGCAAAGCGGTGGCCAAGGCGTAGCCAAGGTAAGGCCAGAGCAAGGCAGCCCAGCAACGCCAAGACAAAAGCAAGGCGTGAACCGACGCCAAGACAGAACCCGATGGCAGCCAAGGCAGAGCAACCCGACAGTGACCCGATGCCTAGGCGAGGCAGGCCCGACAGCGACCCGATACCAAGGCAAGGCAGTTCACGACTCGACGCTAAGGCAGTTCGACAACACCCAACGCTAAGGCAGCGGGCAGCCGACAATGACCGATGCTCAAAGTAGGCAGGCCCGACAGCGACCCGAGGCCAAGGCAATGCAGGCCCATCAGTGACCCGACGCCAAGGCGAGGCAGGCCCGTCAGCATCCCGACGCTAAGGCAGCTTGCTAAGCTAAAGCAAGGCAGTCAAGTCAACGGTCAAGGTAAAGACCAAAAATTTTCTACTAACCACTTCGGCATCGATGCATCACTTCAGGTTAGGGAAATGTAACTAAGCCAAACGGTAGTTAGGGTTTGCTAACTAATCGGTTAAAACTAACTATACTTGCCATGTAGGATTTCCAGCCGAGAAATATAATTTAAAGATATTATTTACTTACTAGGAAAAATATACGAATACGTTTACAAGTATACTAGTCATGGGAGAAGGACTAAATTGTCCGGAGTAAAATGATTCAATTTTACAAATTTCAAATCTAATTATGACGGATTATTAGAATTTAAACGAAATTTTTAAAGCAATCCAAGTATTAAATATAAAATTCAAATATTTAACGAAAATTTTATTTACCAAAAATCAGGGTCGTTACAGGTTCATACCCAAGCATAGGGCTAGGTCGTTGAAAGCATATAAACTGGAAGACCGGATCGTTCTCACACAGAAATCTACTTTAGCGAATTTGAAATATATGTTAAGTAAAGAGTTTCGGTGTTCAAGCGGTCAACTTTGGTGTTTGATTCGATTGACGAAATTAAACTTGGAAATAAATTAGATTAAGATGGTCAAAGGGATTGATTTACCCACGACTTAGCCATCAAACGGTTTCTTCATCTAACTCATGAGTGAACCGAAACCGTCCGGATTCCACTTGAAGAATTAAAAGCTGAAGACTACTTATAACTTAATTCAAAATTCTAATT
This sequence comes from Rhododendron molle, assembly GCA_025413875.1. Lineage (NCBI taxonomy): Eukaryota > Viridiplantae > Streptophyta > Magnoliopsida > Ericales > Ericaceae > Rhododendron > Rhododendron molle. The sequence continues at coordinate 16,914,532 of CM046400.1, forward strand.
CAAACTGAACTCATTTAACGCAAGTGAGAAACCAAAAAGGATCGTTCGCACGCGTATATGATCAAGCACGTAGCATAAGGCGATAGACTCCATGATCAAGGAAACCACCGACCTCATGATCAAAACTAGACATCATAGGTTTAATTCATTCAAAACCTTGAGATCAAATTAAAGTTAAGAGAAACCATTAAAACGGCTAATCCATAGGGTGAATCTCACCCTATGACCAAACCCATAAACTATTCACACATAGTAGAAAGACTAGAAATTATGTTAGAAAATGAAAACATGATTCAACAGATGAAAGCGAAAATAAACTTGATTAATACAAAGATCTCAACCGTAGCTATAACATTAACAAACGGAAATGAACGAACAACAATTACGTTAAGGAGTTCTTGAACAATTAAACTAAGAAAGCTTGAAGAACAAAGCTATGGAAACTTAACTAGGAAGCAAAGACTTAAAGGCATAAAATCTACCTATATGCCCATATATGGCATATAAACCTATTTATATGCCTTACAAATCAGCCTTACAATGGACCAAAAGGTCCCAAAAATATCCCAAAAACTAGCCTTAAGTAGAAACTTTTCATAAATGGAAGGTCTGAAAAAGTAAGAAAAATATCTGCAGGACACATATGTTATCGATACTATAGGCCAAGGTATCGATAACATCCTTCAATCTCTTCCCCGTAGCTACTTGGTATCGATAACTAAGAACAATGTTATCGATATTCTCAAGGCTGGAAAGCTTCTGGACCAAAATCATGAAAATGGTATCGATAACCATAACAATGTAATCGATAACATTGTGAAAATCTGCAGATTCCAGGCAGGCTTCAGCTTTAGTAAACAGCTCCCAACAACTTTACAGTTTATCAGCATCTTATTTTCATTATCTAAACTTAAGTAAATACTACATTTTAAACATTTCTTTTACCTTTTCTTTATTTTAATTTATTTAATGAAAATATGAAAGTACCCCCCATTTGGAAACAGTGGCATTACCAGAATTTCAAGATTCCAATTAAATCAAAATGTCAACCCCCCACTTTTAGTGTAAAATGAAAAACTGCACGTTTTTCTCGAGAGAAAATGGTTCAAAACATGACTTTGCTCTTCGAATAAAACCTTACAATTTTGTAGTTACTCTTAGAAAAATTCAAGGATCAATTACTGCCATTTTTAATCTTGAAAATCGAAATTTTTTCAAAAAGTCATTTTCCATACTTAGATAGATTTTAAGGGGCCGATAGAGTCTTCGGGTACTTGGAAGTACTTGGGTCATCCATGACGATGAAATGCGTCTTATTTGCACGTTTTACCTGAAACACACAAAAAACACATGTTACGTGCAATATCACTATAAAAGCTAAATAAACGTAAGATAAAACAACATAAAACGGGACTAGTCGCACCAAATATCAACAATATTGGGTGCTCATCAGAATTCGAACATCAAAATTTTTTTACTTTTATCCAAATATTTTCAAAAGTTGGTTTTTTGGTCTCTATCTCGGATATTTCCAAAAATCTTTGGGTAAAAGTAAAAAAAAAAATCGATTCCTCTCATTGAGATGAATGAATAATCCATAAAAATTTAGCGCAAAACTAATGAACGCAAAGAAAATTCAAATAAGAACAAAACAAGCAAAAGCTCCCAAAAAACTAAAGAGAACAAGACCTGAAACTTTGGATTCAGAATTTATAGTTTTTTTTTTTGGGTAATTAACCATTATATAAAGCAAACCAACCAAGAACAAAGGAGAATCCCAACAACAATGGGAACCCAGGCAAAACTAACACATATCTAGCTGCCTAGGAAAACCAGAAAACAAAACCCAACACAAAAGAGAATCACAGAGAAAATATGCGAGAGCTAAGACTCCAAGACCGAGCTAACAACCTCGTACCATCACATAGCCTCAAGCCTCTCCACGAACATAAGCAAGCACGGACTTCCTCAATAACCAGCCCACCCAAAACTGAAGAAGATACACCACGACCCTGAAAGATTCTCTTGTTTCTTTCTCTCCAAATCCAATTGATAGCAGTAGCCAATGAAAGTTTATATACTTCACTGGTATATGAATTGTCAGCCCTATGATTCACAAGCCAAGCCATTTCTTCAAACAACCCATAACTCCTCCGGCTAACATTGTTCCGCTGCAAGAGAATATCCCATACCGCACTAAAAAACTTACAAGCAAAAAATAAGTGATCATGTGATTCATCTACATTTTGACAAAAAAGACAGCTTTGATCTCCCACCACCCCCCATCTATGAAGTCGATCCTTAGTGGAGAGACGTCCCGAAAAGGCCAGTCACTCAATAAAAGCCCATCGCGGGACGTGATGAGAAAACCAGACACATTTAGACCAAGGAACTAAAGGGAAAGTGTGTCGCATCTCCTGCCATGCTGACTTAGCAGAGAATACCCCAAACTTACAAAGAGTCCATCTCACGGTATCAGGAACAGAAGCATTAGGAAGCAAAGAAGGATCCGTATTTGAGACAATTTCTCGCGTAAAAGCACTACGTGGACGAGGCCACTTCCACGCACCATTATGGATAATTGAGGAGACCTTTGCAGATAAAGGTCTACCCACAATGAAGTCCCTAGAATCACCAAATCATTTGTAAAGGTCTACCCACTAGGAACTTAAGAATTTATAGTTAGTTATAATATTTCGAAGGACCCAAAAAAAAAAGTCATGGTTATTTGATGGGCTGATTTTTTGCAAGACCACTAGAAAAATTAGTTTAAAATTATTGAGCGCCTCAAATTATTTGTATAAAATCTTAAGTGAGGCCGGCTCAGACACCACACACCACACCGATCTGTGCACTATTGGTACATTTTTCTCCGGTTCCAATAGTCAGGTTCCTGTGATCCGCTTCCATAGAAGAATTTATTATTTGGGCACTCACACATTAATTATGTAGGCATATTCAGATGTACGCATTCTGATAGGAGTATGTAGACGGAGGCGGATTCATTGCAGTCCAATTATAGAGAGTCCATGTAGTTTAATCACAGCCATTCATTTTTGCATCTAATGGTCCAAACTTCAAAAAAAATATGGAGAAAAGTTCAACTTATAATGAATTGACCACTAAAAATATCATCCGACAGTTGCGAATACTCCAACCGCACCTCTGCAGTCCAAATGTGGACTGCAGACAAGCCTGGTGCTATGTGGACATACATATTTACAGAGGAGGAGCCCGAACAGGTGCGTATTCTACATTCTAACGAATTTTTATTATAAACTATAATTTATAGTGAATCGACCCATTTATTTTTGCCAAACTTGACCATCAGCAGTATTTTGATTGGATTACATTCATCTTACAAAAATGAAAAGTGTGGGTGCAATTAGGGGGTCCAATCTCTTCTGTCCCAAAAATCTTGATTAAATTATGTGTTTTTTTTTTAATGTTTTAAATTCAACGGCCGAAAAATCCATCAGCACAGAAGCACATGAATTTTCGACATAGAAGATTCTGTTTAGCCATTGAAACCATTCATTTTTTAGAATAGACGCGGATTGGTCAAATAAAATCTAATTAACCTGAATTCTTGGATGTGTGAATAGTTTAGATTACTAGTAAAATGCAGACCATTGTAAACAAATTCTCAGTCCTTCTTTCTAGTCTAATTATTCTATTAATTTGATCCGGAAAGCGACCCGATCCCTTCAACTATTCAAATATTATTGATATTTTCTCACGTGGAATGGTCAATAAGATGCAAAATTCTTGGTTGAATGAGTAATGTGTCACCTTACTCGATTCCTTAAATCCCCCCTACGCACTGACGGCTCCACATGGAACCCAAGGGTGGTCAATTGAATACCCTTCCAAAAAAACATATCCTTAGAATATATGTAATAATTTTGATTTAGCTATTTTTTGAACACCTAGTCGTACTAATCTTGAACACTCAGCTTGAAAATAATTGAACACTCAGTCCACAGACTAATTACAGCCCATTAATTCAAGTAATTCATATTTCAACACCTAATACATTAGTAGTTCAAACACTCACAATCATGACGAAAGAAATTTGAAAAAAAAGAGAGGGAATAGTATAATCTATTGGGGTAAATATTGTGCTCTACATTCTCTGTTCATGTTCATTACTGATAGCCTAAATATGCTTATTTCGGATTCATGACATTAACTCATTAGTTTCTTTTTTGTTTGATTAGCTTGTAGAATTATGGACAAGCTTACAAAAATTCAACTACGTACATTCCAAAACCTCGTCAACTTAAACAATATTCCTTCGAATTTTGGCCTACTATCAAGATTCTCATCATATCATTCTATAGAAGAGCTTATCTTCAAAAAAAAAAAAGTCTACTCCAACCTATTCGTCCCAACTTTTTTCAACATGGTACTAGTAGTTTAATACTTCAGTTCAATATTAGCACAAAATATGAGATTTTGTATATATGTAAAGATCCGTAATTTCAGAAATTGTTAAAAGGTTTATTAGATATTATAGATGGGAAAATATGGAATTTGTTGAGTTTAAATGAGTTGAGTTAATGTGATAACTTTATTCGTGGAAGGGAGCTAGTGAAATTAATGTGTGTGCATGTCTAGATGTGTGGGTGAGTGGTAGGGGAGTATTTTTCCCCCTTTTCTTTTTTTTTCCAAATCAGTCGGCACACACACACATATGACCCTCATTCTCTCTCTCTCTCTCTCTCCTCCGAATCCTCTCTCTCTCAGTTCTCTCTCCACGTCTCTCATCCTCACCCAAATTTCTCCAAACAAACACAAAATCCATACAATACACCTTCCAATCTTCCATCCTTGCACGTATTGAAGCTCGAATCACGTTCGTAGGAGCTCGGTGACCCGTATTTGGTTTGGTTCGGAGTTTGGAGTTCTAGGGCTTGGGTGATCTTTGAAATTCGGCTTTTATCCTTGAGGTAGGGATTTCTCTCACTCTTTATATGTTCTTGAATTGGTTTTGTGCATGAAATCGTGCCTATGGTTGTTGTGATTGTTGTTGTAGTTGAAATCCATGAAAAGTCTGCTTAGAATCTGCTCAAACAGCATTGTCATCGATACCTTTGTAATCGTTATCGATACTTTTACTTTACCAAGCCCAGAAAACTAATTGTCATCGATACCTCGGCCAGTGTAATCGATAACTCTAGTTCTAAAAGTCAAAGTTTCTAATGTTATCGATACCACTTATCTTTTGAACCCAAAAAATTCTAGTGTTATCGATAACACTTGTAAATGTTATCGATACCCTCACGTTTGGACTGATTCGGACCAAGAGTTATCGATAACTCCCTTCTCTGGTTATCGATAACGTCACACTTTCGGACAGTTTTGCTGATCTTGGTTTTTACTCTACTATTTTGGGTTCCGATCACTTCTAGCTATTTTAAACCACTTCCAAACATTGTTATTTACACTCCAATGGTTCCTTGATCATCCTCATTCGTTGGCTCTCGTCGTGAAAAATATAAGTATTGTATAGAACGAACTATCGTCCTAATGTTTTATTGGTGTGCTTGTTTAGCTATTAGAGATATGGTGAAGTGTTTAGATAAACGGAGCGAACTCGTTAAAGCTAAATGTGGGTGTTGATAAGATTAAATGTTGGATAGGATGATTGATAAATCAAGAGACGAAATACGAGAATTCGACCCTTGATGCCATGTAGTATGAGGAGTGAGTCGGGATGACTAGTTTGGTAATAAAAATGGAAATATGAACTAATATGAAGATCGTTTACTTAATTTCAACCTCTCTCTTTATTTGCAATCGTTCAATCAAAGCCTTTGAAACACGTTTGACGAAAAGTAATAGAAATGAGTTTTAATCGGATGTACGGGGTCATGAGTACCCGGAACTTGAATTGGATGTACGGGGTCATGAGCACCCGGAATATAAAACAGATGAACGGGGTCACGAGTACCCGGAAACGTAACGTGGGTATATGGGGCCCTAAGACTCGAAAAATGTCTTAAGCACACAGTTCGGTATGTTAATGGAGGAAGAGCTACCTGAGCTCATATTGGAGATCGACGGGAGATGTACGGGGTCTTTAAGGCCCGGAATGTAAGTCTTTTAATGTAAAAATGTGCGAGAAGGAGATTTGATTATCTAGGATACATGGTAGATGACTAGTGATTGATTAATGACAAATGAAATACTATTTAAGTCTTGAGTTTCTGGCTTGAGGTTAGCGTTCATCGCATTCTCTTTTATTGTCTTAGACTTTACTCTCTTTATGTCCAAAATCTTTTCACTTGCATACAAGGTTTGTAGAGACTTTCCTACTGGGCGCGTGTTTGCTCAACCCTTCATTTTTTTCAGGTGTAAATTCGGAGCTGTAGCATGGAGTGTTGTGCATGCATTGCTTGGAAACCTTTTGAAAGCTGATAGGGGGAAATTGCATTGACACTCATTCGAATTTCTTTGGAAGATGCAATTGTACATTCATTTTAGCTAATCTGTCAAATGGATAACTGTAAACTATTTAACTTTTCTTTCACCCTTTGTAATTACAAGTTATTGGGCCGATGTGCCTTGGGTAAAACTCTTTTGGGGTATGATGTACGCCATTGTGAGGATTTTAATTAAGAAAAAAATATTTATATTTATGTTGAAATTCGAGGGCGTGACAATATACATTGTTGGTTAATCGATGAGTTAGCAGGGTTAAAGTAATATCTGAACACCTTGCTACGAATTCCTGGAGCCGCCACTGCCCCTACGTCACTTGAATGACAAATCAATGAGATATATGGTGATTTTTCTATCAACTTTTTAGTTCAATAAGAATAAATATCGATCTAATGAGATTATATATGTCCTTCACTACTATTAGTCCTGTCAAATAAACATAATCTATAAAATTATCGTGTACCATTTTTTATATATATCTATCCATTTTCATAAGAGCCGCCAAATAATTTACTTGTGGGGCATGTCTCCTTCGTATGATTACTAATGTCTGATTGACCTGATTTATTATTCACGACCAGAACACAATTTAGATGGTCCTTCTCAAAAGCCACCACAACCCTTCTGTTCACCATGCTGTACGCAGAGCCCATTGTTTTGCTGCCATGGTAGTGGATGGGCCTATACAAAGCTCAAGTGTACTTTAGCGTTGGACCACATACTCGGTCAATGACGTGTTTTAATAATTAATTCTCCCTCCGTCCCAAAATGATTGTCCGGTCCGCATAACGGAGTGCTAAAAATAATACAATTTTTGCAAGAAAAAATCAAAAGTTTTTTAATAACTTACTAGATATCAATAAGTAGTTTTAATTTGTGAAAAAAGTTTGAATTTTTTCTTGAAAAAATTGCATTATTTTTAACACTCCGTTTTGCGGACGGGACAATCATTTTGGGACGGAGGGAGTATTTGCTGAGAACATTTTCAGCATTAACAAATGTTCTTAACTTGTCCTTGACGGATATTAATTATCAAAACACATCCTGGACCGTCATTTTTCTCTCTTTTTTTGTCCTCTATAGCTATTCGTGATACAACGGGACTCGGCTCCCCTCCAGTTTGCGTTTTGTGGGTCCATGTAGGGCCCAAGTCAATGATCGGAGCCATTCATCTTGTAGACCTCATCGAGAGAAGTGTCCATACCAAAAATCATGTTCATCGGAACACATTATTTGTTAAAAATGGTGTTGGGACACAATGGATAGGAACCCGTTGGTAACAAGTTCATATATTCCAAACAGGTATCAATACATATTCGATGAGTGAGATTTTTAGGCTCGTCACTCGCCTCAATGAGATCTACATGATGAACGGTTTTAATCATTAACTTGAGCCTTTTATGGGCCTAGAAAATGTAAACTGGAGGGGAGACTGGAGAATAAGACGCGGGAGGGGAGCCAAGTCCGATACAACGACGTCATTTTCATTGCATTTTCATGGCTAAGAACGAAAAGGCCACGTCAGCGACAAGTAAAGAAGACATAATTCTTTTCAGTTATTTTTATAATTCCGAAACTTTTGGTCCTTATCTGTAATTTTTGGGTAATATATATATATATATATATTCTTTGATCAAAAAAATGGTGTGAGAAGAGTAGGTGTTTGGCACGGCACTTGTGCATATCTTTGATGTTGTTTTAAGTATAGAATTATGCGGCTATTTTTGGCCTCCTATAGACCACAGCACTATCTAGGTATATGATGGCAAAGGAACAAATCCTTCATTCCATTGACACTGACAAGACTCAAACCCGAGTCTTGCATGGGAATAAAGGAGGCTTTTGCCATCCAAACCCAATATATGAGTCTAAACGCCCTCTCTAATAATTGTTAATTGGTTTTGAGTTAGATGTTTTAACATGGTATCAGAATTAAGTTTTCAGAAGTTTTTTTTCTTTTTCTGTGCCATAGTTGCACTTTGTTTCGTTGTGATCCGTGTACTCCGGATCCTTTGTTGACCTCTGCATTTGCGAGTCGAAGGGTTGCATGTGAGGGCGAGTATGCAGCCTTTTCACTCATTACCAATTGATTTTGAGTTGGATGCTTGAACAGATCGTACGCACGATAAACTAATTAAATTTTCCCTCATCTCGGATCTTCCAATAATTAATATTCGATGAGCATCTCTAGCAAGGGACATGCTTCAATGATCTTCTTTAGGCCTTTGGTTTTCTATTTACTCCTGTTTATTGTGAATAAAATCCTATTTTTCGAACAACAAAAATATCATTCGCTCTCACGCAACATATGATAGTAAAATAAATAAAACAATTTGTGGGTGTTGCAGAGAAAACTTGTGCAAAGCGATAATATTTGATTTAACTTGAAAAGCAAAGAAAATGATTTTATTTGTATTCATTATTCAAGGACAAATTAAATCATTTTTTCCATTATCACTGTATATATGCGTGTCTTTAGTTACTACTTTATATGTTATAATAAATAACTGAGCCTTGTATGTCCTTTCATTATTAGTCCCATAAAAGACCGAGCCATATGAATTTTAAAATTGCAAATGGCATGGCAAAATGTTATAAATAAATCAAAGTGGTGTACAATAACAAACAAAAGTGATACTATATATGTATATCTCATAGTACGAGGGAAAATGGCGGTTTAATTTCAAATATATGACACCAGATAACATGTACTAATATTCATACGAAACAAACTTGTGTGATAAAACAGTTCATATTATCATTGACAAACGATAAAATCAAGTGGTTAGGTTCATTCCAAGCACATGGTATACACATTTTGGAAGTGTGTGCTCAAATTTTATTTATTTATTTTTTAATTTTTGTGTGTGACATAGGATTATTTATATATAGTGAGACAATATAATAATAAAAGGTGTGGTGGGGATTAAGGTGGTTGTACTATGATTCTTATCCAAATCATGGTAATGTTCCCCACACCGGCCAATTACCAGAAAAAAGAAATCATTAAATTAAGTGAACTTTTTATGTTAAATTTGCTTGCTGATCATCGGGCATCATGTTCATTCCAAGCTTCAATCACTTGCCGGGTAAAAAGAAGCCAACTTTATAATATTCCAAAAATATACAGTAGGTTTTATATTATTTTATGTATTTGCAAAGCTACAGGCTGTATATATAGCAGTGCAAATTAAAGAAGACGTACAGGTGGAAGATGCGAAAAAGTTGGTGAGAACAGGGTGGGTTTTTGTGTGTGTGTGTGTAGATTTTAATGAATGAAATTATTCAAGTGTTAACGTTCTTTTCTATGATTTGGTAGAGAAGAAAAAATGGTAGACAAGCAAACCCGAACACACAATTTTTTTTTTAGGAAAACAATTTTTACAAACTCTTTTTGGTGCAGTATAATTGAGGATCTTTACCTCATTTTAGAGTGCTGGTATGGCTCTCATGAGTCTATATAAGTAAATATGTTGTAGTTGTCTTATTTGAGATTAAATTCTTTCCGTCTTGGATGAAAAATCCCTAGTTTTCATCACCGTTATTTATGGGCCCACCCTGTAATTATTGAGGTAATTTGAACTGTTTATTTTGTAGGATTCATAGAGTAGAATATTCACACAAAAAATTAGCTTGATTCGGACATCGATAAGCATGTCAAGAATTGAATTTTAATGTGTAAAATGGAGTCTGATTCTTTGAACGAAAACTATCCATGATCGTATAATTTATAAATTAAAATTCAATTTTTGATATATCTATCGATGTCCGATCAAGCTGATTTTTGTGTGTAAATATAGTATTGTGTGGTTCCTACAAGCTATGAACATTAAGATCAATGCAATGAAGCACAATAGAGCCCAATAGGTGGAGAAAATCGTGGATTTTCCATCTAATGTGGAAAGGATTTAATCTTGTCTCATTTAGTTAGTTTTCAATTTTTTACTGTAACATTTTACGAAGATATTTAGGGACCACGGGTCACTATAGCAGCGAGGACTGCTTGGCTAGAAACTGCAACTCCTCGACACTACACCGTTTTAGGGACAAGTAGCCTCACACAAATAATCTGAGTTGTTCTAAATTTTAAAATAATTATTAGAGGAATCTTGTAAAAAATTAGCTTAAGATAATTGTAAGTAATTGATCCAGTTTTTTAATTTTTTATTCAGAATTTAGGATCCTGAATATTGAATGAGTTTTGAAGAAAGATTAGACTATTGTGTTCTCGGTATTCTCATGATCTGAACTGTAAATATTATAGGGCTTGTTGATAAAAGTATTCATTAAAAAATATCTTGATTAGATATCGATAAGTATCAAACCGGTTCATATTTTGGAAAATAATCTTTGCATTTGATGCGATTTTTGATTAATTTTTTTTATTTTATAAAATACATTTCTCAACAACCCCTACAATATCGCAGTGGCGTCGGCAGTGAGGGTCTTGACCGACCTTTTTAGGCAGCTGGACTTAGGAGTATGGATCTGTTGTTTGCTTGCATGTTTTGCTTTAGCTATTGTTTGCTGTTTTTTGTTGATTTTCTTCCCCTGCGTGGGGCTTTTTCTCACTCCTTGTGGTGGATTTTCTATGTCATCTTGATGGCTTTTCGTGGTTGGAGACGAATCTTGTCTGTGTGAGGTCCTGAATGTTCGTTTGTGAGTTTGTTGCTTTCCTCCGAAGTGGCTACCCTTTTTCGATATATGGTTTTCGTATCATGAAAACACTTCTAAACTTTGACCAACAAAAAAAAACCTTACAATATATGCGATACAAATCACAGGAATATGCTAGACAAACAAATGTTCAACTTTTCTTCAAACCTCATTAAGTATTCAGGATTTTAAATTCTGAATAAAAAAGAAAGAAAGATTTAATTAATTACTTACAATTATATAATTAAGCTGATTTTTTACTAGAGTATTTGAGTAATTATTTTAAAATTATTAAACGTATTAAATTAATATGAGATTTCTGAGTAGCTCCACACACCATCTGTACCTTAGGGGAGACAAAGAAAAGAGCAACAAAGGAAAGCGGTGCCTTTACTTGGCCCAAAACGGTGCAGTGTTGAGGTACAGCAGCAGCGTAGAGTCAACAGGAACCCGGGGGCCGTCTGGGTTGTGGGTTGCCTGTAGCAATGCTAGCTGCCAACAGTATTGCCCAAAAGCTACGCCTTTTTTGGGGCGAAGTTAGGCAGCCACTTTTACCTTTCTCCTTTATTTCTCTTTCTTGTGCGCTCGCAGGGTACGGATGGTTACGTGGGGTCCGTTGTGAAATATTCATATTTCACACAAACAATTATTGTTCAATAGTTTTAAAAATATAATATTTTGAATGGTCTGCTAAAATATCATTTCAATCAGATAATTGTAAGTAAGTGATCTAATCTTTCATATTTTTTTTATTCAAAATTTAGGATCCTCAATACTGAATGAATTTTGAAAAAAGTTCGACAATAATATGCCCGATTTCTAGTAATTACCGATATTTTATGACTTATTGAAAAGAGCATTCATTTAAAATTATATTGATCGGACATCAATAAATATCAAAAAGGGTTCGTATTTTAAGGATAATATATTTACGTTTTATTACCTATTGAGAACCAATGAAGATAATTTAAACCCCCCTAAGAACATCATAAAAATCCCTCGACGAAAAACTAATCAGTGCCCCACGTGCAATGCTTCAAAGTGATATGAAAACATGATATTAGTAAAAGGTATGTATAGCCATTAGTAAATGATATGTATAGTCATATAACATACTAAGTGTAATCATATAATACAGTAAGTGTAGCCATATAAGAGTATCCACAGTAGAATAACCAAAAGTACAAAGTTGTTAAAGTTAACAATGTTCTCTCAAAAAAGTGTTTACAGTGGCATAACCAAACTTAACAATCTCTTAGCAACTCATCAAATTTTGGCCATTGAATAATCAAAACTAACAACTTTTTGCCAATAACCAAAACATTGTCTCTCTCTTTCTCTCTCTCTCTCAACAATGTTTCTAGGAAAAATATTTTCAAAAGTTCTTTTTTTTTTTTTACAAAAACAGTTGGACCATTTTTCAAAAACTGTTTTTTGAAAAAACAGTTTTTCAAAATAAAAACAGTTTTTTTTAAAAACTGTATTTTTATCTAAAAAAATGTTTTTTTTAATAACTTTTTTGGAAAAGTGTTTTCCAAAATAAAAGTTTTCAAAAAATTATTTTCTATTTCTAATAACATGTTTTTTATTACTTTGAAAACTATTTTAAGAAAACTATTTTATGTGGTGACAATTTTTCGATTTTTACAGGTTGAAAGATGATGTGGCAAGTTTTGATTATTCAATATTCGATTATGCCAGTGTGGACATCATATTACTAACCTTAGCAATCCCTTAAATGGATAATCAAAAGGTGATGTGACAACTTTTGATTATCCAATTTTGATTAGTTCACTGTGGATGCTCTAATGTGGTCATACAATATAATATGTGTATCTATCCAACATAGTAAGTATTACCTTAGTAAATGGTGTGTATAATCAATTGTTGTGGTAAGTATTATTGCGGGGGGTTTTTTTTTTTTTTGTGTGCAAGAAAATCACAAAAGTTTTCATCAAATTCAACTTACTTTTGGTGAGTAGTTTTGATCTAACGGCTGTGATTTTTTTATTTTTCAATCTGATGGTCCATATTTAATGGTTTTATCATGTTTCCTTACCACTTGGAAGTTGAGAGCATGATAGAAGTTTTGCACATTTATGTGTTCTGTCTCTATCACAAAATGTAATGTGACTGTATGGTCCTGCCCTTGCCCCTCGGGGGCACTGGATAATCTCTCCGTCGTCTCAACGGGTGGGGTGGGGTTGGGTTGTGGGTCAGACAGACTGACACGTTCGAGAGAGTACTATTTTAAAGTAGAGGCACGTGTCAGGGGATGAGTGAGGCTGAGGCGTGTAAGCTACCAATGCCATGCGTTTATTAGGCTGACTTCTCGATCAACGGGCAGAGCACGTGTCACGGTCTTCGTGATGCATCATAGAAAGGAGATACTCACTCACTACTCACTACTGTGATAGAGAGGCTTTATTTGCTTGATGCTTCCATGCCTTCTTTTTTTAACCACATGCTTTAGAAGAATAACTCTAACCCTCTCTTTGTTTATGCATAGATACAGTACATTTTTATCAATATACCGAACCATGAACTTTCTCACGAAAATTAGCAGACCCATGTTTTTGTTTTTTTTTAATCAGTCGGAAGTTGCCAAAGTGTGCAACTACATTCGCCTATCTAAGAATTAAAATAAAATAAAAAATCCTAAACCGATCAACTTCATAGTGAATATATTCGATGACAACTTCCACTTCTATAGAGCAAGACCACACTGATGGTAAGATAATTCAACCGATCTAAATCGTCATTGGACCGCCACTGTCATTACCTTGCTTCATCAAAGGACCATCACAGCCACCTTAACTTAAACCTAAAATGACATTCTCTCTGGTATTCCAAAGAGAATATGTCAACCTGAAACCACACCATATCTAAACCCAATGTAGCAGGTCCAAGGCTAAGAAGAAAGAAGAATCCCAAGGAATTTTGGCCTGGTAGCAGAGGCATGGGATTTAAGGGCTTGGTCCCTCTTATGTCTTAGGTTCAGCTCTTCTTGTCAAGCTACATAGAGATCACCTCGTGTTTTTCGCATAATTGTGTGAAATGAATGTGGGAAAGACTGTATGGATTAATTCAAGGTGCGTGCGAGCTACCCTGCACAACCACACAAGAACAAAAATAAGAGGAAGAAATCCTCATACAATGGAAACATTTAAAGATTTGGCTGATGAGCGAAAATGAACAACCCACAAGCAAAGAGTCAAATGAGATGATTGAGGAAACAGAAGGAAGCATTCCATGAAAAATGATCAGACAAGTCACTCAAGAGAAAAAGAGAAATATAATCAATGGCAGTTCAATCCAATATTTGATAATCAATAGTAGTAATTCAGCATGTCAGAGACAAAATCCTGAGAAAAACTTAATTATGCGTCTCAATAAGATATTCTTGAGAATCAGCATCTTAAGGCCAGCAATTACCTGGTCCTAGACCTCACCCCCTACTACAAAAAGACATAAAAGAAGAAAGGAAGGAATAAAATAAAGAATTTATACACAGTGGAATAAAAATAGTATTTGAGAATCACTTTTCACTTTTGTAACCTCTTAACATAATCTGAGTCATAATGTAGCATCTTGTGCCCCTTTTCGAAGCATGGCCTAATAAAGGATGGAAAGAGACTTTGCTATGACTAGTGAAAGCCCTCAAAATTGATACTATAAGTAAACTAGCCACATATGTTGCTTGTTTAGAAGGCATTGGAAATGTAGAATAGCTGCACAATTATTGGGACAACGTTTTCTTTGCACTTTAAGGGTTGTTCAGTGTTTCATTGCTCATAAATAAGACTCGAGGCATAAAAATCAAGAACCTAAAGAAACAGATTTAGGCGTTACTCAGTTATGAGGCTTTGTTCCAGTAACATTCTTATCTGCAAGGGGGTACTTGGTATCGCATGAAGATTAGTAACACACAAATTACACCAATGAAGAACATTCGTACACAAAATTTAGAGGCATTGATTTCGAGCTCACTTTAATCAGTGCAAAAATCAAGGTTTTCATCAAATAGAGGAGGGAAGAACAATGTTGTTTAATGTAACTCCCCAGATGGCATTTGGCCGCATTGTGGTTCTGCGATAGAATCAGTCATCTTTTGACATATAAAAAAAGCAGGGCCGACAAATGAGGATTTTTTTTTTGTCTTTGAGTTGGCGTATCATGCAGCAAAGCAAGGCATTCAAATATTTGCAGCTTCAAATTTATCAACCACTATCCTAAAATCCTCATCAACATCAAAGACTTCCATTCTGTTCTTGGGTTCAACCCGGCTATAACCTGGATTCTTTGATACCTGCTTATCACCCATCATTTTCCTAACAACCTTTGCTTCTTCCCATCTCCCCAAAGAAGAGTACATATTGGCTAGAAGCACATAAGGGGCAGAGTTTTGTGGGTCCAGACGAAAAAGCTCCTCTGCTGCTCTTCTAGCTAGGCTCACATTAGCATGAACCCGACAAGAACTAAGTAAAACTTCCCATACAATAGGATCATCTTTGTATGGCATTCTATCTATTAGTACTTCCGCTTCATGGAATCGACCAGCACGTCCCAGGGCATCTATGATGCATGTGTAGTGATCCAAAAGTAGGTCCACACCATGTTCAAGCTTCATCGAATTGAATATTTCGATTCCCGTATCAACTAGTCCTGAATGGCTACACGCAGTTAGAACAGCAACAAATGTAATTCCATCAGGTTCCTCACCTGATACAATCATGTCTTTATATACACTAACAGCCTCTTCACCACGTCCATTTTGTGCATATCCATGGATCATCTCATTCCAAGTAACAGTATTTTTCAAGGGCATCTCATCAAAATATTCCCTGGCCTCATCTACATCACCACATTTACAATACATATTAATCAAAGCACTTCCCACATATACATCAGTCATATATCCATCTTTTGCTATCTGGGCATGAATCTGCCTCCCTTGAGACAAAGATGATAGATTTGCACAACAACTCAAGATGATAGCATAAGAGAATTGGGTGGACAACAGCCCCTTTCCAAGCATTTTCTTAAATAAAGAGCAAGCTTCCTTGTCTAGTGAATTCAGTGACAAACCTGCTATCATAGAATTCCAACAGGCACTATCCAATTCCAGCATGTTATAGAAAATACATTTTGCTGTCTCTATTTTATGGCATTTTGAATAAATGCCAATAAGTCCGCTGGCAAGATATATATCAGTATGAAACAAAGCCCTTAGTGAGTAAGCATGGACCTGTTTTCCACCCTCCAGAAGTCCTATTCCAGCACACGAGCTTGTGATAATAGCCAAAGTAGTATGATCAGGCTGGACCCCTCGAAACTGCATCTCTCTAAAAAGTTTTATTGCCTCTTTATGGTTTTCGTTCTGTGAATACCCTGAGAGTATGGCATTCCATGAACTCAAGCTTGGGCATACGATCCTATCAAATATTCGACGCCCAATTTCAATATCTCCAGACATGACGCATGCTGCAAGCATATTGATGTGAGTGACCTCATCAGGTTCAAAACCCTGATGCAGCATCACATGCATATAATCCATGGCCTTCTCAGTGTCGCGATTCTGCCCATACCCACCAATCATTATGTTCCAAGAAACAACACTAATTTCGGGTAAATTATTGAAAATAATCTCAGCACTCGTCATGTCTCCTTTCTTTGCATACATATCAAGCAATGAATTGATTAAGTGAAGATCTCTCTCAAAACCAAGCTTAACACTGAGGCCATGTATTTGGTGCCCATGTATATTACTTGAAAAACCATAAGCCTCACTAGTGATACCAAATTGTCCTCTTCTGTCTCTGGCACAAACACCCATAACACTTGACAGTGAAACGGAATCGATACGAATTCCTGTTCTATGCATTGTTCTAAACATACTAAAAGCCTCCTCAACCCGGTCACTATCTGCTAAAATTCCCATCATTGCTGTGAAAGAAACCTCGTTAGGTATGGGTAAGTCGCCAAATGCCTGAATTGAATCCTCAATGCACCTACACTTTGCATACATGCACAATAAAGCATTAGCCACAAACACATTTTTATCAAGACCAATCTTGATAGCAACCCCATGGCACTCCATACCACAATCCACATCCACCAATGCACCGCAAGCACTGAAAACACTAGCCAATGTGAAATGGGTAGGCATAAAACCTTCAAGATTCATCATGTGATAAACATCCATTGCTTCTTGCTCTAACCCACTTCGAGCTAAGGCGCTAATCAAAGTGTTCCACGACACCGTGTTTCTTTCGGGCATTGCTGCAAATACTTCACGCGCGTCTTTCAACTTGCTGGCTTTACAATACCCGTCTAACATTGCGTGCCAAGAATAAATGTTTCTCATTGGCATTTTATCGAATAGATGGCGTGCGGTAGGTGTATCACCGCATTTGGAATAGAACTCAATGAGGCGGTTGGACAGGAAGGTGTCGGCTGAGAGGCCGTTACGGAGCATGTAGCCGTGGAGAATTTTGCCTGAAAGGTGAGCTTTCTTGTCTATACAGAACTGCAAGAGATTTGCCAAGTGCGTAAAGATGGCTTTGGTTTCCATTTTTAGCTGGAGAATCAGGGGCCAGATTTTATATTACAGAGACGTTACGCTCAAATGCACCGACTTTACACAGAATCCACACAAGTTTTATGGAAAATTTTCAGTCTTGATTTTTTCACACAATCCAAGGTTTATCATTTTTTTTGGGGGTCCAAAACAATGTACAACCAGAGGTTAACTCGAATTGCCTGAAAACAGGTTTGACATAGGCCATAGTGTCAATCCTTACATGCTGGTTAGAGGGTACAAGATAGAAACTTTTCTTGAAAGAAGACATGTGGCCATGCGGGGATACTGCAATGGGTAATGGAGGGGAATCCACAAGGCTCGAACTTTACAAAATTTTCGTGCATTGGAAAGCTTACCGGAGCTTAGGGGAGCCAATTGGCTTGTCTTGTTTTTCCACATTCAAATTTTTTTTTTCCGCATTTATTAATTTCACATTAATCTTTTATGAATTATTGATTCGATTCAACGAAAGAAATAAAAAATAAAAATTATGATTTGAATATACATTTTTTGAACAAAGACGAAAAAATTGACTTAAAAACTTATTTTTGTTATTCAAAAAAAATTGAGTTTTGAACTTTGAATTGCAACTTTTTACTTTTTATGTGAGAGCCCATGGTGGTCGGGCAATCCCACATCGCTAAGAAAAGTAAAATAGAAATAATATATAACGAATTTCGACTAGCTACCGTATAATTTAAAGTTAGTTTTTTGAGTCACGTGGTCAGACGAATGGTTAGCAGGTCAACTGAGGTGGATCGTTAGAGTTGGTATCAAAACACAACTCTAGTATACATGGTGGGCTGTATAAGTTTTATCTGTATAACTTGAGGTTAACCTACAAGTTGTTACATTTTAAATTCATCTCGTCACGATAACACAATAATCCACAAAAAAATAGACGAAAAACTAAAAAAATGCTTAAAATTACCTACCCAAAAGTCCACTTTTTTCATTTTACCTACTCAAACCTCTCTCAATCCCACACTAATCCTCTATATTATAATCTCTATCTTTACAAAATACTATAAAATATTGAGAGAGAGAGAGTTGACTGGGAAAATATAATAAAAAAGTATATTGCTTATGAACAGTGCATAGCTATTTATACCGAGCTATTGAAGTAAATGTATTTTAGCTTGGAATTTTGCTACTCTATTGCATGCCAGATTTTGGGGATACCCTCTCTACTTTACCTAATTTTGTGCATTATAGCAACTTATGTACATGCTCTTATTTAGCCAAAAAGCCTTAGTCTAAACGGGGAAGGAAAGGAGTATTGATCAATATTTTGGGGGTGAACAAGAATAGGGAAAAATTCCTACCAAGGAGGATGAGAGAGAAATCAAACACTAAAAGGGTGCGTTTCGACTAAACTAAATAAGCTACACTTTGTATGAAACAATTCAATGGACAAATTCATATCTAAACACAAATTTGAGTAAAAGTTTCACTAATAGCATTGTTATAAATTTAATTGGAAGGGGAAAATAGCCTTATAAAACTTGAGTTTTCCTTGAAAATTGGAGTGAAATTTTGAGTAAAAGTTAATTTGGTATATATTTGAGTAAAGGAGGGGGTGGATTTTGAGGAATTTTACTCGAATTCCGAGTAGAAAATGGGGTAAGGATTACAGATGCTCTAATAAACCTATTTTCTACTCCAATATCATTTAAAAAAAAAAAAAAAAAAACCGATAGAGTTTGAAAAGGTCTTAATTGATTTTCTTGATTTTTTTTTTTTCTAGTTTTCTCCTGACAAAACCAAGATCACAGGTTCCTTACAATCAATTGAAGACAGCAGAACTGAAATCATGCAAATAACTATATGTTGATTAGTTTTACGTTCAAGCAAATGCCAATGGGATACATCTGAGAATTTACAAGTATATCCCCACACATAGAACCTTTTTTTTTTTTGATCAACGGACATAGAACCTGAGTCCTGAGACTTTATATCAGCATTCTAAGACAAATAGTAATCTAGCTAGCTAGCGAGGCAATTACCCTTCCCCCCTCTCTTCTTTTCTCACACATTTTGACTCTTCTTCAGTTCTGAATCACCCCTCTTCTTCCAAAACTTCAACTGCAACCCTCTCATCTCCAACATCTTCTCAATCTCCTCGATCGGAAGCCCCTTGGTCTCCGGCACAAAAATCAGCACAAAAAACAACGCCACAACAGATATGACTCCGAATATGAGGAACGTCCACGAAGTCCCAATCGCTTGTGTCAACGAGAGAAACGACTGTGCGACGATGAGGTTAGAAATCCAGTTTGCTGTGGCGGCTATCCCCCCACAGACCCCTCGGAATCTTAGTGGGTATATCTCAGAGTTGACAATCCATGGCACTGTGCCCATTCCGGGAGAGAAGAATATGATGTAGAGGGCTAAGCCAATCAGAGCTAGCCACCCATACTTGCTCGGACACCCCCTTGTGTACCACAGCTTGTGGTCATCGTGACAGGTGTCCTTCACGGTGTTGTTTGAGATCAGACAGGCTCCGGGAAGCAGCTGCAATGATATCAGACCACGTTACGGGTGTAACGGAGTTTTAAACAAGAAATCAGCAGGAAATGCATATTTGGCTAATGGCCTAGATCAAAGTCATCAATTTCGATCAGTTGCATTCTCTGGGGGAATGATGTGACTTATTGGGGATCCAAGACATATGAAAAGTAGAGATGGACATAGAACTTATATGTTATACAGAATGTATCAAGCATCCATGTCAGACATTAGACACCTTAAAGATTTTATCATTTGAGTTTGCAACAGGATTATGGATAAAAAACTATGCTATATTCAAGTTGACCACCATTTTACCCTCAAAAAAAAAAAAAAAAAACTAGGTTATGAACTTACGTATCTTTTGTCAAGTCTGTGTGTATGTGAACCTGACCCGAACTAGATATCCCTACCCGTGTCCATATGACATAGTGGGTAACGAGGCCTTGGTTAGCTATCCTTACTAGTTGATGAATCGCAATGTATTTACCTTGTTAGTTGATGAAGCACAGAACCCACAATCAGGAGAAGAGGCCTTCAAGCACTTCATACAGTCCCAGTTTCCACCAGAACTTCCAGCAGAACTGTAATCTGGACACATATACCCTCCAAAACTAGCTGTCTCAGCTGCACTAACAGCCGGTGAGTGAGTTGTAGTCTCATGAAATACTGCCGACAAAACACCAAGAGAAATAATAACACCACACAAGCTGAAAACCAGAAGCTTCTTCCTTCCCATCCTATCAATAAAATATATGCTCACAATGGTGCCCAAGGCATTGAGCCCTGCGGTGACAAGAGAGAGGAGGAGGGCTGTTTGGTTAGATGCAAAACCGGCTAGCTGAACTATGGTGGGGCTGTAGTACATGACCGTGTTTATGCCCACAAACTGCTGGAATACTTGGAGTCCTACTCCGGCTATTAGTCCTCTTCTGACTGTTTTCGTTTTCAAAAGTTTCACAAAGTTGATCTTCTCTGAAGAACCCTTTTCTTGAATTTCTGTTTCTACTGACTCCTTTAGGGCCTGGATCTCGGCTTCCACGTCCTCTGCTGGGTATATTTTTCTTAGAATGGTCTTGGCTTCTTCTTCTCTACCCTGTTTTGTGTTCAATATTAGTTGACAATTGAGAATTTGACAAAGCAAAAGAGTAATGCAATACAAACATTTTTTTTACACGTAGTTTCCCTAAAGACAAATGTGGCAGTGGCACATGTAGTAAACAAATTCCGGTGCCACATTATTCAAATGAAAATTTTGCGTAAAATTGCTGTCTGTGAATCACTTTCCAAGAGAAGAGAGTTCGGTTTTTGAGAGAAATTTACAAAATTGGTCAATATCTGAAAATTTAACAGACAAACAAGATAATGACATACAAACAGAATCTTGGTTCATACTTTTTGCACAGAATGATGCAGCAGTGTGTGATATAAAAACCACGATGCCACATCGTTCTAGTGGGATTTCCGCTTTGAAAATGCTGTTTGGGAATGGTTTTCCAAGAAAAAAGTGTGGGAGGAACCTTGCGGTAAAGCCAACGGGGTGATTCTGGAAGCAGGAGCATCAGAATGAATTGCACCAAAGCTGGAACTCCGGCAACTCCTAGCATCCATCGCCATGTCCCTGGAGCCTAATTACAGACAACCAAAAAGGTAATTAACATATTCTATGTTATGACTGGTTTCTATGTTGTGACTGGTTTTTGGAACCAGTTTCTCATGTGGATTTCTCTTTAGATTCATGTGACAAAGATCACAAGACAAACCCAAGGGGTGGTCAATAGGGAGCATGGCAGCAAGTAAGGAGATCACTCCTGAAGCTCGCAGGTTCGACTCGTATCGCCAACAAACGACGACAAAGGAAATCTATGACACAGGAAGACAAGAGTCTTTTTCCCACAGGTTGGAGGAGGAATCACAGCAACAGACGAGAAAACGAGTTTGATTGAAATCCGTTCTGTCACTGCTTGGGTTAACTTCAGAACTCTAGAATTAGTCAAGTGTGCTAAGCTAGTCCAGACTCCCAATTATCCAAAAAGACCAAAGATCACAACACATGCCTAACAAAAGCCTATGAACTGATGCCTTACCCACATAGAATAGAACATTTGAAATACCTACGTAGATCTCAAATATATTTGGAACATACCTTGGTAAAGGCCAAGTTAATAAGGTAAGATAAGAACTGCCCACCAGTGATCAAGAACCCATTTGTACTGACCAATGCACCTCGGATTTTCGCTGGAGAAGCTTCCGATATGTACAGAGGGGATGTCATCGATGCCATTCCGACACCGAGACCAACGAAAACCCGTCCAACGATGAGAAGAGATGGATTTGGAGCTGCAGCCATGATCGCTGCTCCAATGAAGAAGAGGAAATCAGCAATCAGGATTGTTGTTCTTCTTCCATATCGGTCGTTCAACCACCCGCCGACTGCTGCTCCGACGATCGCTCCGGCAACTGCCATGCTTACTATGCTTTCCTATTAAAAATGTCGCCATGGAAGTATTTGATTTATAAGTGAGATGGACATTAAAAGTCACTGTTTTCTTTCCTTTCACATGTACGAGTGTAAGACAACCACATGATGTACAATTTAAATCCAACTTATTTCGGTCGGAAGTGTGACCTCATGATAAGATTTTTTTTTTTTTTGTCAATCTTTAGAGGGTACTTTCATTGATACAAAAACCATACACCGGGAACAGGGCAGCCACCCCTAAGGAGGGAAGAAAGCAACCACAAAAGAGGCCTAAACCCACAAAAGAACATTCAGAACCTCACACAGATAAGACTCGACCTCACGATAAGAATTGAACCTTCAGTTATACATATAGCCACTTATAGTATTAGCTTTGACAGACATAAAACATGAGGATTGAAAATTTGTGAGTTCCAAGATTATTTTGTGTTTCAGATGAGAATTTAAGAACTTGATGGTACTGATTAATTCTCAAAAACATTTCTTTAACCAACTACATCCAACATTTACTACCAGGTCAAGTTTCTTTACTCAAGAACCCCACCCATTCTGATTATGGTTCAATTTTGAGTGTGAGTAAATTCGATAATTTAGAGAAGCAGGGTTGTATTTGGATCATTGATTTGCAGAGGGAAACAAAAACTAAATACAAAAGATGAAAAATAAAATTTGGCTCCCCAAATTTCTGGCATTTTCTTTTCCTCAACGATTTTCCAATAGTCGAAGATCCAAACACGGCCTTAGGAATGTCTTTAAATTTCTTGTCTCACATTCATACTAGCCGACAAATTTTTCAAAAAACCGTCTCTCATTTATATCGCTCCCCATATCGGATCAACGTGAAAATTTTCCTTCGTGAGACGAACTGAACAAAATGAACAGCTCGGATTACTCTTTTGAGCCCGTGAAGAGGCCAGGTAACAGCAGAGCCTGATATCATGCTAAAAGATGCTTAAATCCTAAATATTTGCCTATGGAAACAGTGGAGTACATATGAGATTTATTTTTACCAAATAAGTACAAAATTATGAGCGGCCTTAGGTTATGATTCTGAATTGGACCTTGAAACATTCAGGATAAATTAATGGCTGAATATTTAATTCACCACTTTTTATTGAGGTTATATTTCGTAATTACGTATACTCCTATACTTTGAGGCGCGGCAGAAGTGGGTAACAGTTAATGGTTACAGTTAATAATAGCGACGGTCTAAGCAAACAGTTGAAAAGAGCAAAAACAAAAGTACTACTCCTGGAAGAAAACAAAAGGAAAGGAAAGGAAAGGAATCACGGGGTAAAAGTCTGTCCATCTGATTCGAGAAATTCCAAGAAACTGGAGTTACCAAAGGAAATACTAAAATAATACTAATACTAATACAGTCTTGTTTGTTGATGAACGATGTCTGTTTTGTATTCGTATGTGATACGGAGTATAATATTGGGATAAAAATCTTCTTTACGGAGGATTCTGTTGTAAAGAGTTGTTTACAAAGGTGAATCGCGACGGTTTAAAAGTGTTTTTTTGACGATCCGAATGTTAATAAAATTTCAAATCCACACACACAGTCTAAAACCAAAATGAACGGTCAAGCTCCCTGTGGATAAGAGATTCACGGAGCCTACCACTAATAATATTGGACTGACCTGTAATACGGTCTCCTTATCCACAACCTTGAAATCATCTCTGATATACAAAAGTGCCCCTGATATTACCCCTGCAAAACACCCCCACCGTAAACATGAGAGAGAGAGAGAGAGAGAGAGGAAAGGATTACTAGTAAAGTAGTAAATTACCAGTGTCGTAGCCAAAGAGAAGGCCACCAATTCCAGCAGAGAAAGCGAGACGGAGTACATATGGGTTTCTCCAGGCTAGGGAAAAGCAGTCCCTGAAAGCCGATGTATCCGTTGGATGTATTGCTCCTTCCATTTCTTTTTTCCGCCGAAACAAAAAAGTTTGGGAAATGAATTCTGCTCTGCACTCCAAACACACCCTTTTATCGGCTTCTTGGTCTTGACACACACGCAGACACAGAGAGAGAGAGAGAGAGAGAGAACTATTATTCGGAATCGGATTAGGATTACTCTGTACGAACTAATTTAGTAGTAGCCTGTTTTTCAGTGAAAATGGAGGAAAAGAGTGCGGGAGAGAAAGCGGGTAGGGAGCCTTTTTCTATTTCTAAAGAGTGACCCACACTCACGGGCGCGCCCAGGGAGAATAGTCAGAATACCGAGGAGCTTGGGACGCTAGCCGGAGCTCAGAACATCCGCAATGGAAATAATTAAAATTAATAATTAAAATATGTCACGTCAGTATTTGATTATTTATTTAGTTTATAATTAAACTTAATAATCTCTATTTTTACGTTGGTTATTTTTGCATCTCTAACAAAAAATTATCCATTTAGTTCATAATTAAACTTAACAACTTCTATCTCCACATTGATTATTTTTGCATCTCTAACCAAAAAACCCCCACAATACACAATGCACATATGTTCAATTACAAACGAGTTCCAATCGCACATCCGACCACACCAAATTATTCGTCTCGATAAGACGATTCAATGTGAGATGTTTTTGAGTTATTGAGTTTTGAGTTTGGTTATCGAGTTTCGTTTTTAAGTTTTGGTTATTGATAAAAATTGTTAAGTTTGGTTATGGAATGGGTGAAATTTGGTTATTTGCTAAAAAACTTATAACTTTGCTTATTACAATGTGAGATATTTTTTGAGCATTATTATTAAATTTGTTTATTCACATCCATTTGCTTATTACAATAGAGATGCTTTTAGAGCATTCACAATGTAATAATTAAAATTAGATAACCAAAAGTTGCCACATTACATTTTGGTTATCCATTTAAGACATTGTTAAGGTTACAATGTAGAGGTCCACAATGTAATAATCAAAATTGGATAACCAAAACTTACCACATCACTTTTTCAAACGACAAAATTCTAAAAAATAAAAACTGTGATAATAATTTGAATAGTGTTTTTGAAAATTAATAATTTTTTCAAAAAATTTTAGTGAAAAACATTTTTTTTAAAAAAACTGTTTTTTCGAAAAGAAAACAATTTAAAAAAAACAATTATTTTTTAAAAACTGTTTTTTAAAGTTTCTAAAAAAAAATAGTTTTTAAAAATTATTTTTTGAAAATATTTTGAGAGAGATAGAGAAGGGAAGAGAGATAAAGTTTTGTTTAATGATGAGTGTACTTCATTGAAAAAATGTGGAGACCATTAGATTTGATGATTGACAAAAGATTGTTAGTTTTGATTATTCAAATGCCAAAATTTGATGAGTTGTTAAGAGGTTGCTAAGTTTGGTTATTACAATGTAAACACTTTTTTGAACAAACATTGTTAACTTTAACAACCTTTTGATTTTGATTATTACATTGCGGATGCTCTTAGTCATGATTTATAATCTTTCTTTCAAACTATTGTAGTTTTCACTCCCACACTCAATTCTTACGACGCTTGTACTGTCAATTCTTGCACTTGCAAATTTTAATTGTTTGTTAAAATTTTAAAAAGACAATTTCATACTCTCACATTTGCTCCCGCGACTTAGGCCAGGAGTCAAGAGAGACACATTGGGATCCTTGGGTAAGGTTTTGTCTTTTGGGATAATACTTCTATGTGTAAATCTATATTTGTATTAAAATAATTATGCGGAAAACAGATATAATAAGAATCTTGAATTCAACACATCTCAAGAACAATAAATTAAACATACCTTTGGCAGCCCGAGATCAGAAGGAACAAACCTCTTAATTAGAAATGTCGAAATTTTTGACTCACCTACCTTTATAGAGGGGAGAAGAGGGCGGTAGAGATAGTTATAAAAGACACCTAGTCCATCAAGATCTCTTTCATTATCAAGAGTTTTTCTTAATCTATAATTCTAATTAGTTATTGTAATTAATCATATTACTTCATTAGCTTATCTAATAGTGGAGTACCATATGCACAAAATGTAGAGGCCAGAAGGCCACACAAAAAAACTAACATTGTGCTAAACATAGGTAGATAAAGATGTGTGTTATGAACTCATTTAAGTGGTTGACCACCAAAGAAGAATTTCTTTCCAATAACACTGTTGATAGTAGTTGGAATAGGATTAGGAGTAAATGCTTGATCTTTTTCTATAAGTATTGAATCGAAATGATCAGTATTGTACATTTTCGGAGCAAAGCAAAGGAAAGAAAAGAAACATATATACAGAAAGGTAATGAGAACTTGATTAGTCCGAAAGATTGATCTCAATAGTTCTTGAAGAACTATTTCATACATATTGTGTTCAATATTTGTTTACTTTTATTATGCAAGTTCCTCTTATATATGTCTCAATTTTATAACAATGTGCGAATATAAGGCTGATTGGCATTAATATTGTAGAGTACCTTGAGGCGAATTTTGAAGAAGGGCTCTACTTTTTCCTTTTCAGTTTATTATATGTTGGGTACTTAAAAACTGTTTGAGCTTATATGTTGGGTAAAAAAAATATAATAGTCAGGCTCTAATTTTTACAATTTTTTAGGGGATTTAAGCCGACAACCTCTTGTGCCGTAGCGTAGGGTCGAATTTGTGTGAATAATAAGTGGAAAGAAAGTTTATTGATAACCGTGCTATGAAAGAGGGAGTGGTGTGGAAACTTTAAGGGGAATGGGCAACTGTGAGTATCATGCACTTAAGCAAAGCACGCGTGTTGCGGGGTCCTTATTGCGTCCACCATGAGCTTGTTCATTTTGATCTAAATTATTATGTATTTTCTTTGTCTCGTTGACTTGATTTGTGAAAAAAATTCAGATGGATCAGACATTAGCAAGACTAGCTTAGAAGAAAGATTATCCCTTTCGATAAACAATTTAGTGTGCAATACTTAGGAGATAGAAAAATGTTAAGTCACCATTGTGACCTCGTGACATCTCAAACTTGTAGTGGACTAGATTGGTTTGTAATAAAATTAAAGAAATGCAAAGAATTCGTGATAACATAATCTTAAAAGGATCTCGTGAGACTCTATTTTTCCTTTTTTTTTGGTAAATTGAAAATTAAATAACTAAAAGGAAAGAGTTATGGGGTATACAACCCCTACATTATCATATGATCTCGTGTGACTCTCAATATAGTGTTTAGTGTTACTTTAATGATTCCAATGCCATTGAATAATTTCAAACACTACGTACAAGCTCAAATTCTAACAAAAAAAGCTTTCACAAAAGTTGAATATTCCTCTTTCTCAGCTAGCTTTCACAAATCTTGGAAAGGATAGTTTCAATTATCTTTCAAACAATGACGTACCATGACATAAAAGCAACAAGTCCATTTATATCACTACTACTATTCCAATCCACATTTTAGTTGCAAGGTGAAAGAAAGGTCCTAGTTTGTTGGCGCAAAGCCCCAAAATGCACGTCACCTCTTCTCTAGTGAGTGATCTTTTGCAATTTGATTTTTCCTTTTTTCTAAAGTTTGGCAAGTTGGGCTCCATTTTAATACTACTATATAACTTGAATTGAAGTTCTTGTCTGGTTAAGCCAAAGATAAATATGATCAGTGGACACATATCTATCTGGAACGTCTCAATGTACGTGAAATCATACGTATCGGAAGGTTGTTAGCTTTATGCTCGAACATTTGTGTTCAAGCATTTTTGAAACCCCATTGGGCATGCAGCAGCAGCGGCAAGATAATTTTTTTCCCAATCACCAGGTCAATTACGTATTTATGGAAGTAGTAGTTAAATTTCAACCATTTGTTTTGTTATATATATATATAGAGAGAGAGCAACGAAATATAAATGATCACTGGAAAATTCCTCGTAGACATGTGCTTGGATCAATTTTATCTTCCATCAAAGGAACTACTCCAGTATTTTTCAAATTATACTGGCATTTATGCTGCGGGAACGAAGAATTCAAGTCTAATGGTATATTTATTTGCGAAAATGTAGTGACAAGTGAGAACAATCCGATCAAATTGATATTTTCCATATTATATTTTATTTTGTGGATACAGACCTGAAACGGAACCCATCACCAAAGTATAATGGGTAGTTTAGTTTTCTTTGAAGGAGGCAGGGTCCTCTGTGCTGAAAACCTCTGTGTCGAGGGATTTT
The DNA here is from genome assembly GCA_025413875.1 of Rhododendron molle. Lineage (NCBI taxonomy): Eukaryota > Viridiplantae > Streptophyta > Magnoliopsida > Ericales > Ericaceae > Rhododendron > Rhododendron molle. Next base: position 16,943,333 of record CM046400.1, read on the forward strand.
TTGGCGGTTGGATTTAACACATAAGAAAAATCACACAATCCAACAACCGGAAAACCTCTAGGCACAGAGGCACAAAGATTTTCGGGACAGGGGAGATCGGACCCATTTTCGAAGGATCGTGGTACAGTCCAGGTCTAATCTTACGGTAGTCAAATTGATAGTAATATTACAAATATTCCACCAACTATAATTTCCAATTGAAAACAACACCTTAAGGTGGGATCTCCATGTTCTGGATTGTTCTTGCAATGTAATAGTCTCCACAAAAAGAGAATCTTCTTTTCTCTCCTATTGTTACGACCTGTCCGCCTTCTCCTTTATTTTTATTTTCATTTTTCCCCTTTCCGAAAGTCACCAGATTATTGTGAAAGATTTAGAAAAGGAAAAAATGAGACCCGGTTCCGCTTTCTCCCAAAACCTTCTTTTTTAAAAACAAGGTAATTTCAAATTTAAATATAACGAAAATGAAAAATAATTTTTTAATTTTTTTTGTACCGTTTAAAAGATCTCAATGAGATCTATCAAATAAGATCCATATTGGTAAGAAAATTATTTGCGTCAACACTTGATTTTTGACCTTAAAATTACCTTCTTCTTTTTTCCAATACTTTTTAAAAAAAAAAAAAAGTAAAACGCCACCTGATTCGATAACCGATAAGGTGAGAAGACCAGCTCGCCAGGGAAGAAGACATCCGGCCATTTGATAACGAGGGGGATATCCCTCCCTTGAATAAAGTAGTAGGAGTAGTACTTTATTTTTTTTATGCACAATCCTTGTCATGCATGGACCAATCCTTGTGGAAAATGTCCCTTCAAAACATGCAAGGCCATTTTGAGGTGGGCTGATTAGGAAAGACATGTTTTTTGTAAGGTGTTATTTGAAAATTCAAAGTGAACCTACTTGCTAGTTAGTAGTTTTTCATGAAAGTTTTTTACTACAAATTTAATAATTAAATGCTAGAGAAATTGTTGATACTATAAAACATCGATCAATGACACATGATATCGTTATGTAATATATAAATCATGATGTGTGCGGATGCATGGAATCTTAGAAAACTTAGTATACTAAGGCCCCGTTTGATAAAGGGATTGGAGGTTGGGATTGGATTGTGAAGGTGATGGTATTAGTAATACCTTGTTTGGTAACCAAAATTGGTTCGGACTAATAGTCCGATGGGATTAATAGAGGGGGTATTAGGGGGTATTGTTAATACCCCGTGGGACTTGGTATTACAGGGTATTGATAGTCCAATCCCAACTCCTTCACATTACCAATCCCTTTTCATTACCAATTTCTTCTAACAATCCAATCCCATCATCTAATCCCATCTCAAACAAACATGATATTAATAATCCCATCATCTAATCCCATCCCAAACAAACATACTCATTATCAATCCCTTCTCATTACCAATCCCATCTCCTTACGAATCCCAATCCTAATCCCATCTCCTTACGAATCCCATCCATCTATCACTGTTATCAAACGAGGCCTAAAGAGTAAAGTGAGTCAATTTAAAATCTAATTTTTTTTTGACTGCGTGAAAAATATTTTTTGAAGTATTATGATTTGTTTTACACGGGGTGCCCTTATAGCCCGTGGGGCCCTTAATACCATGTCCATGTTGTCGGAGAAGGTGGCTGGAGGCTGGGATCCCTCCAAGTTCCAACTAAGTACTACGAAGTACCCTCAAGAGTCTGTTTGAAAAAAAAACTATTACTATGGTCCTTACGAATTCTAAAAGATATGAATATTTTTACTGTGACCTGGTCCTTACAATCATCCCTCTAAATAAAGGACTTAACCTTCAAATTCTTAATAAATGTTCTTATACTATGGTCCTTCATAGAAATCCTGCAACTCCCAGCCCTCTTATGTATCCATGATAATGTATGTATAATGTATTGCTTCCCCTCTTATATTACTTTTCATTAATTAGTCACTAGGGGCAAATGAAGCATGTCTAGTTTGAGGTATTGCTGTGTTTTTCAGCCCAGTCGCATTGCAGCTCTTGTTTGTAAAAAGGAAAAAAAAAAAAAACCCATACAAAACATAAGAAAAAGAGATCGTACGTAGAAGATCATTTAATTACAGAATAAAAAAAAAAAAAAGAACCAAAGATATACCTATAGTGATACCAAAGACTTATAACATAGGTGACCATTCTTGGTCTAAATAATTAAAAACCTACAAAAATAAAATGAAACACTGTAAGAGATCACATGCATGCATACGAAATCAGAAAATGAAACGAAAAAGATTGTAAGTGTCAGATTAATAATACAAATCTATGTGTTTAAATTTATTTGAAAACAGATCGGGGCCGGGAGAGAGTAGAGTAGTGTATTGAGAATTAAGGAAAGGAAATTCAAATCTTCTTTCCTTCTTGGAGTAATAATTACTACAGTATTTTCCCTATCCGTTTTATAACCAATTGATAAAGAAATTAAACAAGTACAGAGTAACTAAACTAATTGGTGGGCTAGCTAGCTAGCCAGCTAGGATCACTGTTTTCCTTTTGCAATCCATTAATTAATAGGGGAATTAGAATAAATTGAATAATTAACTGGTGGAGTACTGGTGGGTCAATTCTATTTATGGATAATTGGAATAATTAACTGGTGGGTCAATTCTAATTCCATTATGGTGTACTTCTGATTTGAATATATATATATATATATATATATATATATATATATATATATATATATATATATTCCTTCCTTTGAATATGCATAAATTAATCATCGACTCTAGACAGATAACTTGTCAAAACATTTCCTAATTTATGAAAATTAGTCAATCGTATATATGGATTAATCTACCTACCATTCATCCATTTTATTCAGCCAATAAAATGATTTTTTGAAATTTATACTCCGTATATAAAGTTAAAAAGTTTAAAGAATTAGGTGTCATATATAATTCGAAGTTTAGTAATTTTTCAATTCTAAATTAGGTATTGAAATTCAAAATTCAAATCAGCTCTCCAGAGATATACCTATGGATTGGTTTGGGGTTATCTACGAATTGATTTTTTAAAAAGGGCCAAATCAAATAGCCATTTAGGTTTCCTTTTCAGAGCTTTTATTTTCAAATATCCAGACTAATGTTTGATTAGGTGCGAGATTATCTTGCACCTAATCAAACATCGCCACTTGTCGCGACGTAAGGCTTCCCCACTAATAGCCACTTTTGTTTAATATGTAGTATAGATAGATTAGTAAGGATAGAAAATTGAGGTGTGAAAAAGGAGGTATCTAATTATCTAATAAAACGAAAAAGAATGAGAATTTGTGTCCTTTTTTCATTTCTTTTGGAAGAAAAAAGGGAAGGAAACACAAGTAGGTTAGAGGATAACAATGAAGACATACTAATATAGGAAAGACATACTAATGCAAAGGTGCACTACAGGGGTGTGCATAATTAGAGTCGACCATCTCAATAAATAATGGATTAAATTTTCTCTTGATAATGGACGGTCTACATGAGTTGAGATAAAATCAAGACCATTGATTATCGAGATGAACGACTTGGATCGCGCCTAGGGGACCTTGGTTTTTCGAATTTCATGACTCTTAGAACTCAGTCTATTACTGTGGTTTTTGTTTTTTGTTATTACATCAAACCACAATACCATCCACTACATTCTTTGTGGGGCTTACTTCGGATCTTACAAAAATACAAAAAAAAAAAAAGTCCATAAATTCTAAAGTAATGTTTTATGGGACCCTGTAAAAAATCAGCTCCAACGGATATTAGTAAGTATTATTTCTCAATTCGTAGGGACTCTGATTTCTCACAAAGCCCATAAAATATTATTTTAAAATTTATGAGTATTTTTATGTATTCTTGGAACCCAAAGTGAGTTTCACAAAAAATATAGTAGATGGTTTAGTGATTTGGTGTAATGTACGTAGCATCTCTGTTCTCGTAGTTAATATAGTAAAGGGGAAAAAGTCCATAAATTCTAAAATAATGTTTTATGGGACCCTGTAAAAAATCAGTTCCAACGGATATTAGTAAGTATTATTTCTCAATTCGTAGAGACTCTGATTTCTCACAAAGCCCCATAAAATATTATTTTAAAATTTATGAGTATTTTTATGTATTCTTGGAACCCAAAGTGAGTTTCACAAAAAATATAGTAGATGGTTTAGTGATTTGGTGTAATGTATGTAGCATCTCTGTTCTCGTTGTTAATATAGTAAAGTGGTGTTCCCCTTTCTCAAAAAAGTAAATTTTTGAAAAAGAAGGCAATTTCAAGCTCAAAAATCATGTTTTTGCGCAAATAATTTTCCTACCAATATAGATCTTGTTTGATAGATCTGATTGAGATCTTTTAAAAGGTGCAAAAAAAACTGAAAAATTATTTTTTCATTTTCTTTATATTTGAGTTTAAAATTACCTTTTTTTTTCAAAAAATTACTGTATTTTTTTGAGAAAGGAGAACACCTCCTAACATGCTCCAGTGGATTGGATGCATTGAGTTTAAGGCCCATCTAGTAGGAAGTGTTTCAGGCCTTACATCTAGTACAAAGTGGGCTTTCCAACAATAGGCCTGGGCCCTTACATTAAAATTCGCTACTCGTGTAATATGGAGTACTTTTGTTAGAAAATTATGCCCATAAACTACTCACTCACTCTGTCTTTTTTATATCTCTCAATGTGTATTATATTTTATGTTTTTAAAATTATTATATTATAAAAATAATTGAGATTTATTAAACAAGATCCGTATTGCATATTTTTACAGATATACATTCTGAAATATAGGCAATTGAAAAATGGATAGTAGATGTTTAAAAAGAGACGGATGGAGTAACGTTCTATCTAGAAACAACAAAAAAGTAAAGTTAAAATGGTCCCACTTACTGATTTACTGTGAAAATTTATATATATATTTTTTCGATTTTGCTAACCTCTGCTCACTAGGCGGAGAATAATATGTCAATAATTCCAAACAAGTTCGGATATCAATGTATATCTCACGGATGTTAATACACTTTCATAAATATCAATACACCATTTTCGAATATCAATGGACCTTTTACTTATTATCCTACATTCTTTGGGCGGAGATTAAAATAATCTCTCTTTTTTTCCGGTCGGGGCCCATTGCCTTCGTTTACATATTTGTCATGTCTGGGCCTTGATCCAAAGTCCAAACTAAGGGCTAGGTTACAGCCTTGGTCGACTATGATCAATGTTATTTTTCCTTCATTGAATGTTATTCAGATAGCAAGTAGAGTAGAGTACAGTTGGTGCATCTCTTATACTTCTATGTATATGGGCAGGGTTTGATTCCCGTGAGTATTCCTTCCCCTCCCCAAGTCCCCTAGGATAGAGTAAATTAGCCTTTAACGAATGACTAATATATATATATATAGGGTGGTTCCGATGACAGCTAAAAAAACACTCAAAAAATATCCCAAATTTCAATCTCATAGTTTTTGATCAAATTTTATAATTTGAACCGTTCAATGTGTTTAAAATGTATTTAAAGGGTACATACTAGTATCAACTCAAAATATGCCGAGAAGTGATCGACCCAAATAGTTTTTCCTAACATAATATATATAGACATTTATGAAAAACTGTTTCAAAATATGACCAAAAAGTGATCGATCCAAACAGTTTTTCATAAAACAATATATATAGACATTTATGAAAAACAGTTTGGATCAAGCACTTCCCAGTCATTTTTTGAGCTGATTTCTCGCAAGTACCCTTAGAAATATGTTTTAAACACATTGAACAGTTCGGATAATAAAAATTTGATCGAAAACTATGAAATTAAGACTTAGAAGCTTTTTTAGATGTTTGTTTAGTTAATCCTAGAACCGCCCGATATACATATAGTTTTTCAGATAACATTTTGCCCTCCTATGAGGCTTCATTTATATTCTACGCTGAATGGCCCAAAAGGGAAAAGTTTGCCTCTCAAAGGCCCATTGTGTTCCTTTTAAAGGCCTGAATCCCAAAGTTCTGATTCATTAAATTTTTAAACAGACACAAATATGATTTCCAATATACTATTGTGAATCTTGACCATTATAAGCCACTTTTTAATTCAAAAATGCATACTTGTGGATGTTGCGGATATCATATGGAAATGACATTTTTGAGGTATAAGTTGCGACACTACATGCATGTTGATAATTTGTGACATGACATCATATTGGGTACATACTAAACTATATAGGGAAAATGACGGTCAATGATGTGTATTGATAATTAATACCCGCTAAGAATATTTTCAGCATTAACAAATTTTCTTAGTATGTCCTTGGCGGGTATTAATTATCAAAATACGTCCTGGGCCGTCATTTTCCCAACTATTTATATCCAACTACGAACACATTGGACTTTTAGGCCTTTTGAGTGTTTGGGTTGCGTTCCACTTGTGTTTATTGTCTTATTTGGACTTTTAGGTGTTGGGCTTGTCTCTTGGTTTACAAGGATGATAAGAAAAATCATTTATGTCGTAACTGGTTCACATTTTTTTGTAAATCTCATCTTAAAGGTGATCAAGCATGTTAACAATTCTACTTGAGAGTTCCAAATATACATACATATTTCAGGGCACTTCTAATGCCGGCGCTTGCATTTAAGTAAGTTGCGGACCATCTCATTTCTCCCCTTTCCCAATTGAATTTTGATGATCCGAGCCGTTCAATATGTTCAGAACGTGATGTTAAGGGTACCCATGGGAAATCGGGAAAAAAAATGACCAGAAAGGGTTTGATTTGAGCAGTTTTTATTTGAATCGTTCAATAAAAAATAAACAAAAACTGCTCGGGTGAAGCCCTTCCCGGTCTTTTTTTTTTGTTGATTCTCGCATGTACTCTTAAAATCACGTTCTAAACACATTGAGCGGCTCAGATCATCGAAATTCGATCGGGAAAGGCAAAGTCCGCAACTTGCTTGAATGCAGGTGCCCGCATTAGAAGTGCCCTGTGTAGATATATATATGTTTTGTTGTACAAATTTTGTTGTGAAAAATTAGCAGCCACACATGTACAGGATAGGCGTGATTTACCCTTTTAAATTTCGAGAGGTGCATATACCATATAATTTCCCATGAGGAGGAGAGCCATGTCCATTTTTTTTTTTTTTTTTCCTTAGAGCCATGTCCATTTGAATGGAATAAACTCTACAAGCGTAGAGAAAATGGTTCCCTGCGAAATAATTCTCTTTGATATAATCGTAATAATAAGTATATATTTTTTTTATCAGAATGTATACTTATTATTCCATACAGTTTTGATTTTCAATACATTATATTTGTACATTATAGACTAATGCAATTAAAATATACAAATCATTTTTTTTTCTTTAGGCAACTTCAGCAGTTACGTGATTAATTTTCTATTTATGAAAGAAATTGAGAAATGAGAATGTAAAATAACCGAATTTTTTTAATCAAATCAAGCTAAAATTATTTCAATTATAAGTAGCTATACACGAATAATTGTCAATAGTATTCCGGGGCCACCACGGACCCCAACATAGCTGCGCCACTGCTTTGAAAGGCTAGTTTGAGTTATCTCCGAATTGATGTATAACCCACCCATATTGTGAATCTGCGATAGAGTACTACTAGTGAACGCATGATTTTATGGAAGGCAAAAGGCCACAGTTGCATTGTTTGTCTAAATGTGCCTCCCCCAGTACTTTTGTTTGCATGCTTGAGGCACCAGCCACCATATATGTGTGTAAGTGTGTTGATGAAATATCAAAATTATTGCCAAGTACTTCTAACAGCTCATTCAAGCAAATGGGTGGGAAAGCTACTTGCGCGAAAAGAGAGTTTGGTATATGTAATTAAGGTATAGATGACAAAGAAGATAAAGTTTGCTTGATGGTGGTTTCTACCATTCGGGATAATGATTTTGCTGCCACATACTTTGGTATCAAGCTGAGAGAGAGAGAGAGAGAGAGAGAGAGAGAGAGAGAGACGCCCCATCTGATCATGTCCTAGCCTCTCGATCATGGACAAGGAGCTAGAACATGAATGGTTGATGTCCGTGGTAAGGGTTGATTCTTCTCTTTGACAAAATAGGATTCGACCATTGAAATCTCATAGGAAATGAGGGAAATAATTTTATTCAGTTTACCTGACATTTTGGAGCTTTTTTTTTGTTTACATGTTTTTAAGGTTGGGGATGTTGATATCTTTTGTGCAATGAAAGGGAGCACATGATTGGAAGGAATTAATAATAACCTAGGATCAGGGAGAGGAATTTTATTTATCTCCCAAAAATGATCATTTTTCATCAGCAAAATGAATAAATATGATCAGTACGTTATATTCTTTATTTTAATTCTGTTGACAAATCAAAAGCCAAACAAACGACATTATATATCAGTTAACCGTAGGGTACAAATGTCCAATATTTTTTTTTGAACGGCGAAGAAAAACGTCCAACTTTTTTACCACATGCACCTTTAATTTACATGTGTTGTTGAAGTTGTGTCACGGGTTGCCTTTAACATAACATGTGTTGTTAAAATCATGTTACAAATACACGACTGTGGGGTGGTGATTTGCTCGATATTTTTGTGGGTCGGACCTCGGTGGAGCCTTCTTTTTCCTCAAGTCTCAATTTGCAATACAAGGAATCGGTTCGTGCTGTCCGACTAGATTCAGTTGGAAATCACATCACACACAACGCACCAAGAATAATCAAGAAAATAACGCAAACAAAAAGAGAGGGGTTTTAAAAAATGATGACTAGTTTCCATATAAAAAGTGACTTGTTCTCGCACATATATATAATTGCACCCTCATATATATTGGTCACTATAGACAAAAAGAGTAATAATTCCAAAATCATATTCGTGACATAAGTGGATTGCACTGATACTTTCGCTAGCTATAAAAAGTTTCAAACACTTGGCACTGTGATTTTGCATGTAAAGTACTCTTCAACTTTTTTTTTTTAGAGAGAGAGAGAGAGAGAGAGAGAGAGTTTGTTACATTTTTTAGAAACCAAAAACAACAAGAGATTCAATCAATCAATCAATCCTCCTCCCAAATACTAGCATTGGGAATCGGACCCCCCCTCGGAGAAAGTGTAACAGAATCACTGCCCTGCGCCCTCAGAGTAATCATCCACTGCCCTTTTTCCCACCATCACCTCATGCTCCAAATATTTCTACTACCGCTGGATTAAGAAACTTACGTTGTACTACTATGATAATTCGATTAATACACAAGCTTGAGCGGGGCAAGGAGTTAACGTACGAGTGTCCTGTAAAAATCTTTAAATGTTTTTATAATTAATTTGCGAGAACGAAAATGGAAAGAAGAAAGTATAAAGAACCATAATGAAAATTACTGGTGATGAACTCGATGTATGATGATGGAGCGCTCGCATGTGACGGAGAGGCTACGAGTAGCAGCTAGCGAATAATTTCATCCACGGCCTCAGCCTATGAACACTCCCGCCATCACACCTGTTCCCATCCCAGACCCGTTAAAAACCCTCCAATCCCTCCCCCACACGTGTCCTCCCTCTGGCCCCACTCCTAACCGCCATGTGGTTCTCTCTCATTCCAATTTCCCTCCCTCATCTCTCTCTCTCTCTCTCTCTGCTCCCCTCACAAAACTCTCCCTCTCCTACCAAAACTCTATCATCATCATCATCACTTCAAGACTCTCTCTCTCTCCCACCCTCTCTCTCATTTTCTTTTTCATTAATTTTTTTGGGTACATATTTTTCAAAAGGAATATGGCGGGGAACGAGTGGATAAACGGGTACCTGGAGGCGATTCTGGACAGCGGGGCGTCGGCGATAGAGGATCAGAGCAAGGCGGTGGCCGTGAGTTTGAGGGAGAGGGGAGATTTCAATCCGACCAAGTACTTCGTGGAGGAGGTGGTGACTGGTGTCGACGAGACCGATTTGCACCGGACGTGGATCAAGGTGGTCGCCACTCGGAATACCAGGGAAAGGAGCTCCAGGCTTGAGAATATGTGCTGGCGTATTTGGCATCTCACTCGCAAGAAGAAGCAGGTTCATTTCAATACTCCCCTTTTCATCCTCTCTCTCTCACATGTATATGCTTTATTTAATTGGTGCGCATAAGTCAATCTGGACATTTGCTGGTGAGTGGAAGGTTTGATGAGAAAAGAAAGGATTATTGATTTTGCGTAAATCCTTCTTTTTTCTTTTTCTTTTTTTTTATGTGCAAGCAATAATATGTGAAACAAAATAGACTTTGTAATTATGTGCCGTTTCTTATCATTTATCATCTTGTATTCATCCAAGATGATGAAATTATCATCTATTTAAACTTAAGGGTTAGTCGAGTACGAGCATGACAACAACTCAACAAAGAGCTTATTCTTGAAGCTTGCTAAAAAACTCTCTGGGCTACTGCAAGTTTTTCCGGTCATTTAATTTTATGGTACCATATAAGTGGAGGTGAGGCTAAACGGGTCTTTTGTCTGTAAGCCCCTCCATCCAATTGCACCATAAAACTATGCGTGTATATTCCTTATTTTGTATGTCTCCAATAGCAGTTTCTCTGTTAAGTTGTTTTTTTTTTTTTTTGGCTCATTGCACTTCGTGGTTGTAGTTCAACCTCATTTCTAATCCGGTGAATCAGAAATGTGATATTTTTGTGTTCTTGTGTTTTCTTCTTTTCGGTACATGGTTCTTGTGTATATGTGGGTATGTTTCATATGTGTTTATTGCATGGATACTGAGTCTCTCTCTGTGCCGATTCTTGGGATAGAAGTTCGATTATGCAGCTGTTTGTGTTTTGCCATTTGGGATGCGAGGACAGGAATTCTGAAGACAGAAGAAGATCCACAGCCTTGTTTATTGGGTGTTTGTTATTTTGCTTCTTTAGTACTTTTGCGAATTGGGTGACGTCCGTAGGGGTTGATTAGAGTATTGTATGTCTCTCTTTACTGTATCTCCTTGTTTGTGTATAGATGTGCCTCCGTTTGAAATTTGGTTATATGCCCGATGTGTATCTTCGCTATGATTTTCAAGTGGACAAAACAGAGTTTTTAAGGGAATTTTCGACTGATTGCTGTGTCTCTCTGTTTGGTTTGACTACTAGTGGTGAGTTCGTGTATTTGTGCACTTTGAAACAATGGTGATTGTGATATGTAACTGGTTTTTATTTCGCGTTTTAGTACCAGATTAGTACATTGTAAGATACGATTACATATAACTGGAGTATGTGGACCAAATTTTGTTTGTATTTCTCTGTTTCTTCAATGATTATTTCCAAACAAAGAACCAATCATGAGTATTCAAAGAGGCAGGGTTACAAAACAGCGATTGAAAAAAAGTGACCTAGTAGTATTTTCCTTTTGTCAATTAACTAGGTTAACTGTTACTGGATTTCGTGATATTTTCAAAGAATTTGAGAGTGGAGTGTCGACTGGTAAAGAATTCGAGAGAACTGAAAACAGCATCTCTGTCTATTTTACAGTAGAAGCTTGAATTAGTAATGGGAAATTCTTTTCTCAAATATAGAAACATGTACCCTTGGGGACCATATTACTTTTCTAGGTACACGATTGTAGGTGTATAAAACTTTGTTCCTTGGATTTTACCTTAGATATGTTGCTGTCACCACCAGGTCCACCAATAATCATTGATATAGGTTTTCTCCTACTTGAATCAAATCTCCAGTTCACTGTAAATGGTTTATTTTTGCGAGTCGCATTTCTTTGGGAATGGACAGAATTAGAACACTACTCTTCTGAATTGTATGTTTTGGCAATATCCTTAATGCATATAGTAGGTTGCATGTATTGCCCATGGAATCTGAGCAACAGAAACTGAGATGTTCTTCCTATGCAACTATAACGGGCCACCAGCAACTAGCAACTGCCCAGACTTTCATCCTGTATTTATCAAAGGATTTATGTTTCCTAGACTAGCTGAAATTATTGAATCACGTCCACAATTCATCAAGAAGCAGAGTTTACTTTGAATTTGTGCCCCTGTTTACAAGTTTAAATCTACTTGCACATGCAAATGATATGGTCATTTTCTCAGATTTCACAAAAAAAAAAAAAAAAAAGAAGAAGAAGAAGAAAAAAAGAAAAGAAAAGAAAAGGAGATTGATTTTGCTTCAGATATATGAGACTTGATTCAAGGATCAAAACTCTATCTAGGTATGTTTCAGAAACATAGACAAAATATAATTAAACTGGAAATATGGAACTGTCATTGTTCAATTTTTATAACAGGTGTTGAAGCAAGTCAATGTTTAGGCATGCTACGAACATTTCGGTGTGGTTCTATGCACTTTGGTGGGCACTTCAGAATTTCGGATACCATTTATGTTCATTCTGATTTCCTTGGAAATAAAACGCTTTAGCAGTTTCATGGAACCAAAACAAATTTTTTGTCCTTGACTTTATCTGACTAAGTTTCTATTCTGAGAGAAAATACTGCTTTAATTGTTTTTTTGCCTTTCAAAAAAAAAAAAGATTGTTTCTTTTCATGAAACCATGCTTCTAAAATGTAATTCAACCACTGGTATGGTTTCCAAAAATGAGATTATGTGCAAATGAAATGTGGGTCTTTTTTTGTTTTTGCTTTCTGGTAGTTGGAATGGGAGGATGTCCACCGGATTGCACAACGAAGGTGGGAGAGGGAACAAGGACGCAGGGATGCGACAGAAGACATGTCCGAAGATTTGTCTGAAGGTGAGAAGGGAGATGTGCTTGGGGAAGCGATGGTAAGTGAAAGCCCGAGGAAAAAGTTCCAGCGTAACTCTTCCAACTTGGAAGTATGGTCTGATAGTAACAAGGAGAAGAAACTTTACATTGTTCTTATCAGGTACTGTTCTTTTAAACCACTCTTTTGTAGAATGTTTGTTGGCCTATTGGATTTGAGCCACTCTTTGGGATTTTGGTCTCATTATTTCTCTATTAATGATAAATTGTGCAACGTTGTGATGAGATTTTAAATAGTAGAAAGCTGTTTTGTGAGTTTTTACTATTTTATTTGGTATCGTAAATCCTTTACTATTAAGTGGTGGAGAAATTGACTTTGTAAAATAATGGTTTGACCGGTCACTAAAATCATAACCATTGTTTGTTTCGTAGAATATGAGTATACTTTTGGAGGAAGTCTAAAACACAAGTTGTTGTACTACATTGTGCACAACATACTAACGGGACACCGTTTCATTGACAATTTATTGACATTTTTCAACTCGCAATGAAGAAATATTGGCATGTTGCTATTGTGAAAATTCATGTGTTTATAGCATTGCTCATACTTTTATTTCTGAGATGTCTCATTTAGATACAATTTTATGAAGAAATCATTAGTCAAAGTTGCTTCCAAATACATCTTTTACACCACTTGTTTAGTAGATATATAATTCAGCTGAAGGAAGTGTAGTGTTCACATCAGAAGTGATCTTCTTGACCAGTTTGCATGGTTTGGTCCGTGGGGAAAATATGGAGCTTGGTCGTGATTCTGATACTGGCGGTCAGGTAAATATTGCAATTTTCTACAAACCTATATTCCCTTTCTCATGTCATTTCTGTTTTCACCATAGTCTCTTGCTTTCATTCCAATGGCAGATCAAATATGTGGTGGAGCTTGCTCGAGCTCTAGCAAGGATGCCGGGTGTGTACAGAGTAGATCTATTCACCCGCCAAATTTCTTCACCCGAAGTCGATTGGAGCTATGGTGAGCCCACTGAGATGATCACCGCAGGTGCTGAAGATGCCGAAGATGTCGGAGAAAGCAGCGGGGCCTACATTATAAGGATTCCCTTTGGTCCACGAGACAAGTACCTCAGAAAAGAAGTGTTGTGGCCTTATATTCAAGAATTTGTAGATGGAGCCTTGGCACATATTCTTAACATGTCAAAGGTTTTGTGTGAACAAATCGGTGGGGGCCAGCCTGTTTGGCCCTATGTAATTCATGGCCACTATGCGGATGCGGGGGATAGTGCTGCTCTTCTTTCGGGAGCTTTAAATGTTCCGATGGTTCTAACGGGACATTCACTTGGGAGAAACAAGTTAGAACAGCTTCTAAAGCAAGGAAGGCAGTCAAAAGAGGACATCAATTCTACATACAAGATTATGAGGAGAATAGAAGCGGAAGAGCTTGCACTTGATGTTGCGGAACTTGTTATTACGAGCACCAAACAAGAGATTGATGAGCAGTGGGGTTTATATGATGGGTTTGACGTCAAGCTTGAGAAAGTTTTGCGGGCGCGTGCTAGACGAGGAGTCAATTGCCATGGACGATACATGCCAAGGATGGCGGTAAGAGGCTGTTTTTTGACATATTTTTGGCCACTGCACCCTGACAGCCTTTTTTAAGGATCGGTGGTAAGATATTAATGTTGTATATATAATTTACCTATTGTAAGACTCGAACCCTTGATTCCTCTAACTGAGGGGAAAGGTCCTGACCTCGAGGCATGATAGGATTGTTTCTTGAATAAATCTTATATATGTTTACGTTTGCACTTCACTTTCGAATTTCATTTGAACAAACCATATATGGTGGTGAAGTAGAACAATGTGTTTGCAAAAACTGCTTCTTATGGACAAGTCAGAGTGTTGAATTGATAAAATGCTTGTTGTGGATAATCTTGACTGAGCTATATTGATATTTGTACATGATTCCAATTTTTTGCAGGTAATTCCTCCTGGTATGGACTTCAGCAACGTTGAGGTTCAAGAAGAAGATGCTGATGGGGAATTGATACTAACTAATACAGACGGGTCTTCTCCAAAAGCATTCCCACCAATATGGTCAGAAGTGAGTATCTTAGTTGCTGTGCGCATACTTTTTTCGTTACTTACGTGACAATGTGATTGAACTGTCTTCACAGGTGATGCGTTTTCTGGCAAATCCCCATAAGCCAATGATCTTGGCATTATCAAGACCGGACCCGAAAAAGAACATCACCACTCTTTTGAAAGCCTTTGGAGAATGCCGACCATTGAGAGAACTCGCTAATCTTGTAAGTAACAGAGCTTTTGCAGGTTTTTTTTTAATCCACAAGCAGAATTTCTAATCAAATCCATATTTGGATTGGAATTGAGATATTGATGCTAGTTCATCCCTTCTGAATCAAGTTAATATGACACAGTTTCTATTTAGACCACCAAACAATGTAATTAGGTACTGTGTACCAATCATGCTTCTAGAGCTCCCTGTACTTGCCAAGCTCGAACACTGTTGCAAACTCATTAAGTTTAGAAGCCAAGATTGAGTAACTAGTTGCTTGGTGCAACTTATTAGTCCTTCTACTCTGGTTATTTATGGCCCTAAACACAACTAATTGTCTCATAACACATTTGCTTAAAGTGCAGACCCTTATAATGGGAAATAGGGATGACATTGATGAGATGTCGGCTGGGAGTGCTAGTGTCCTCACGACCGTATTAAAACTGGTTGATAAGTATGATCTGTATGGGCAAGTGGCTTTCCCAAAGCATCACAAGCAATGTGATGTCCCAGAAATCTATCGCCTCGCTGGAAAAACCAAGGTTCATCAAACTCACAGTTTTCAAACTTGCTTTACGTGATTTTATTGTCATTTCCTTAATCCTGCAATGACAACAGGGGGTTTTCGTAAATCCAGCTTTAGTTGAGCCTTTTGGACTTACCCTAATTGAGGTTAGTTTGAATTATACACAATCATCTTTTATGGTCTTATCTTAATCCAGTCTTGGAAAAAGAGAGTTTATAGGTTTTGGAAACATGTAGGCTGCAGCCCACGGACTTCCAATGGTGGCAACTAAAAATGGTGGTCCAGTTGACATTCATAGGGTAAGAAATATCTAAGTTTTGACCATTCTCCATCCGCAGCATCACATATATTAATTGCCTAGTTTTTAACTTGCAATTCTATGTCACTCTGGCTGGTTGCCAAGAGAAAAATAGAACGGAGAGTAAACTCTCAACGGTTGATTCTTGACGGTGCACTTGGTATTTCTTTTTATCATTGCAGGCTTTGAATAATGGTCTACTTGTCGACCCTCACGATCAAGAAGCAATTGCTAATGCGCTGCTTAAACTAGTATCGGAGAAGAACTTATGGAATGATTGCAGAAAGAACGGTTGGAAGAACATACACCTATTCTCATGGCCGGAACACTGTCGCACATACTTAACAAGGGTGGCGGCCTGCCGGATGAGGCACCCACAATGGCAAACTGACACCCCAACCGCCGATGACTTAGCTGCTGAAGAGTCCCTAAATGATTCGCTTAAGGATGTGCAAGATATGTCCCTTAGGTTGTCTGTTGATGGGGAAAGAACATCACTCAATGAATCACTTGACCATGTGGCTGCAATTGGAGGTGACCCTGAGCTGCAAGACCAAGTGAAACAGGTACATAGTTGCACCCACCTGGGCCGGGTGGGGCTATTGACACCCCACTATTTTGGAAAGAGTGACATGATATATTGTATTTTTGGTAAATGATCGTAAGTTATGTAGGTTCACATCCTATTGTTTTTTTTAATAAATACATGTCCCACAAGGATCCAAATTTTCGTGATTTGTATCTCTTAGCTAGTAGAAGATAACTTTTTTGAAAGGTTTGGAAACATTTTGAAAACGTAACTTGAATACTACAGAGATTTTGGAAGAATTTCGCATGTTTGGAAATTTTATTGTTAGATATTGATATTAGGTGTTGAAACAACTCAAATGTCTCCATATCTTTTGTGGAATTGCGGCATGTTTTGTAAAGTTTGCTAAGTCTTGGTGGAAACATTGAAATTTGGGATTCCCCTAAAGTGCTCAGCCAAGTGATGCACACAAAACGGAACTTTGTTCCTCGCTGCCACCCTGATGATGTCTATTTTGAATTATTTGTGTAATTTGTATGTAGATTTGCAACCCCATAATTTTAATCTCATGTCTGTCCTTGAACAGGTACTAAGCAGGATGAGGAAGCCAGAAACAAGCTCACAAGATTCCCAAGGCAGCGAAAAACTGCTTGATAATGTTGTAAGCAAATATCCCATGTTACGGAGGCGAAGGCGCTTGATTGTCATAGCACTAGATTGCTATGACACAAATGGAGCCCCTGAAAACAAGATGATTCGGATAATCCAGGATATATTCAGGGCTGTTAATCTAGTCTCTCAAACTGCAAGGTTCTCTGGCTTTGCGATATCGACAGCCATGTCTATGTTGGAGCTGACAGCCTTCTTGAAATTGGGGAATGTTCAAGTCAACGAGTTTGATGCTTTGATTTGTAGTAGCGGAAGTGAAATGTACTATCCAGGTACATATTCGGAAGATGGAAAGCTATGTCCTGACAGGGACTATGTATCACATATTGATTACCGTTGGGGTTGTGATGGTTTGAAAAAAACTATTTGGAA
The DNA here is from genome assembly GCA_025413875.1 of Rhododendron molle. NCBI lineage: Eukaryota > Viridiplantae > Streptophyta > Magnoliopsida > Ericales > Ericaceae > Rhododendron > Rhododendron molle. The sequence continues at coordinate 16,960,688 of CM046400.1, forward strand.
GCTGATGAATACGCATGAAGGTGGATCTCCTCATTCTTCGAGTCCCATAGAAGAAGATGCCAAATCTAACAATTCTCATTGTGTCTCCTACTTGATAAACGATATTAGTAAGGTGAGGGAAAAAGTTAATTGATTCAAGCATTTCGAACTGATTAAGGGTCTCTTTGGTTCTCATGGCTTATTTTCTTATTTCTTAATTGGAACTATTCAGTATGCAAAGTAGCTTGGCATCCACTTTGCTTATTTAGAATGGAAAAGGTTGATTTTCTTGAATAAGCAACTAAGCAATCCAACCCCCACCAAACAAGCTTTTAGCATATTGTGCTTTTCAAAAGGGATAAGCAAGCAAACCATGCGAGTCCTAAGATACCGTTTATTGGTTATGGAGTGTTCATGGGGCTTGGCTTTTGTAGGCAAGGAAAGTGGATGATATGAGGCAGAAGCTGAGGATGCGAGGCCTACGCTGCCATCTGATGTACTGCAGAAACTCAACAAGAATGCAAGTTATCCCTCTTCTTGCATCTCGAGCACAAGCACTCAGGTAAAATATCCCATCATTTAGATTTTGACATCCCATCCAAACTTGGGATGGGAATATAATGTAGATGTTGGTCCAAATAGCAACCCAAGAGGGGTGGTGAATTGGGTATCTCAAATATAACGCGGAATTTTAAAAAACTAATTGTAATTTATTTAACTACAATTCTAATTTCAATGATATACTATTCTACTCATGCAATATTGATATGCAAAACTGAAAGTAAAGAGGGTAGGGAAGAGAGAATCGAACGCAAGGATTTATAGTAGTTCGGTCCGCAACTTCACGACCTAGTCCACTCCCCAAGTGTATAACTCGGGATTTGCTGCACTATCTCCAATAGTTACAATCTTCTAGCTTCGCAGGTGCTAGACAACCTTTACAATGAGTAATCTATCCCCAATCGCTCCAACTATTTTTGACTCCGGTGTTAGTCACACCTGATCCAACTAGTTTTGACTCCGGTGCTAGTAACACCTAACTCTCAAGTGATTTTCTCTTTAAAACCACTCACAAAAAAGATTAACTCTAACAAGAGTATGAATAAGGGTGTACAATCCTTTTTACAGTAAAGATCAAAATAAGAACTCTCTCACACAAGTGTATAGATATCAAGATGAAGAATTGAGTATTGAGAGATTTAATCAGTATGTGCCTTGGAGTATTTTTTCGTGAAGCTCTGCTCTGCATCCCTTTAATCTTCCTTAGCCTTATATATATCCTTGAACCAATGAACATGGAAGCACCACTTCATATTTGAAAATCAATTACACAATTCCGTCCTTTTTCACACTAGCCGTTAGGAACCCATTTATGTAGCCATATTCCACTTGACTTGTTTGCTTCTTCAATCTAGAAATCAATCTTCCACTTAGCCCATCAACTAGCCGTTCGAGATAATGAAGCTCCCAATTAATCTTCAATCTTCCTCCTTGATTAGCATTTGCTTTCCATAAAATCCCTTGTAGCCAATTAAAAATTACGAGAAGATTTGTTCTTAATCTTCTTCCTTTCAATTCAAAACTTGACCATTGAAGATAGTGATTTGGTGTAGCAATCTTTTCATGTGCACTTCAACCAAATCCTACAAAATAAACATTAAGGTATTCCAAATATCACAATATTAATTATATTTCTTTTCAATAAAATACATTTTGTTATCATCAAAATCAATAAGGTATTCCATAGAAACCTTTGGGCTAACAGTAGATGTATAACTACATGTCCTCCTACTTTAGATTTTGGGAATTAGTGGTTAGTTTGATGTTGTTACTATCTTTATTTGTAGAGGTAAATATTGAGCATATAATGTATATACATATCTTCATAATTTGTTGGTCCCCCACGGTTGTGTCTGTCCAGCATTCTTTTTTGGGTAAATTAAGTAGGACATACTATAAGAATTTTTGATATGATAAGGACATAAATATTTTTCTCTAAAGTCTAAAGGACATTTTGTCCAAAAATTACAAATAACCCCTTCCAAAGTTGACCGGCGTTGACCACCGTTGACCGGCGTTGACCACAGTTGACCGGCGTTGACCACGGTTGACCGGCATTGAAAGTGCCTAAAACCTTAGGGTACCCTATGAAAGTGCCTAAGACCCTAGGATACCCTATGAAAAGTGCCTAAACCGCTAAAACCCTATAATAGGAAAATGAACCCTAAAACCCTAAGAAAGTGCCTAAAACCCTAGGGTACCTTATGAAAAGTGCCTAAACCGCTAAAACCCTATAATAAAAAAATATACCCTAAAACCCTATGAAAGTGCCTAAAATCTTAGGGTACCCTATGAAAGTGCCTAAAAGCCTAGGGTACCCTATGAAAATGCAACAAGATCGAAAAACACGAAAAAATACATATTTTGTGTTAGCCAAACAAGGCCCTTGTCTTGTTTAAGACCATTTAAATGAAAAAAGACATTTTTTGTGTTAGTCAAACAAGGTCATTGTCTCATTAAAGGCAATTTGGTCTTTTCACGGATCTTAAACTCCAAAATATTTTCATTAATGGACTTTACACATCACTGAAATTTAAGCTGGACTAAATCTACTTTGGGACCTCTTCTTTTGGACTTTAGACCAATTTGCTGTTCTTTTTTATGTCCATCAGCTTGTTTATGTCATCCCCATGTTGTGTCTCGAGCATCAATGTTTGTGCTTTTTAGGAGCTCGGGATTGGCACAGGGTCTTTATCAAGTTATTTTCCTTGCGCTTTCAACTGCTTTCTTCATGTATTGGAGTCGAAACAAAATTAATCGCTCATTCCATTTTTTGAAGTTATTCACATTTGAAATAAGTGCATGTCATTTTCCTTTCTGTTTAATCATCTCTTGATTGCACGTTGGAATCCTTTATCCTAGTCAATTTGTTCTCATCCACGGATTTTGTCGAATGATAACAGTCTTCTTTCTTTATTTCACGGATTAGAAAGGACATAACACAACAATTCCTAATGATCACCGACACTCCTAAGATCGCCGTAGGAGTGTCATATCCATATCAAAAACTCCCGAGACACCCTTGGGGACACAGAAGGGTGATTTTTAAATTTTTTTAAAAGCTTTTCTGGGTATATTATCTATATCTTCAAAACTGTTGGACCAAAAGTGCAATACGTAACAGATTTGTATGTCTATAGGCATACACCAATGCATTCGATCAGAGTCTTGACTTAAAATATTTATGGTTTACAGTGTAGGTTTGCATACCTAGAAGTATTATTTTAATAAAAATTGATGTGTCCTCTGCCATTTCCGTGTCCCCATCTTTTGAGAATCACCATGTCGTGTCTTGGTCCCACTAGTGTCCGTGTCTGTACTACATAGCTAATGATTGAATTGTCTAGTGACTCCTACAGGATGGTTATGAACTTATGTGTTTCTCAATTTTGACTAGAGTCGTCTTCGGTTGTAATTAGGTACCTATTTGTTCGTTGGAGATTAAACGTTGCTAATATGTATGTGATTCTCGGTGAGACTGGAGACACCGATTATGAGGAACTGATATCCGGAACCCATAAGACCCTCATCATGAAAGGGGTGGTGGAGAAGGGTTCCGAAGAGCTGCTCAGAACAGCCGGAAGCTATCTTAAAGACGATATTGTCCCCGAAGGCAGCCCACTGGTGGCCTACACCAGTGGAGAAGCGAAAGCTGATGAAATTGCTACTGCTTTAAAGCATATCTCTAAATCTAGCCCAGGAACGTGAGATAGCAATCTCTTGTTCTTTTCCATGATGCAGATTACAAGTATTTTGTCACTATTGTTGAATAAGCAAATTTCTGACATGGGTTTCCCCCAAATTGTAGCTACAAAATGAATCCCATAGAAGGAAATGTTTTTTGTTATTGGATGTTCTATACAAAATCCTTCTCTATAACTTCGAGTATAGGAAATTTCTCTCTTACATGATGCAGGTAAGCTACTGTTGGATTCCATGAACTGTGAACATCTTTTGAACTGGTAGTTGCAAAAAAATTGGTTTCGTGACGACAGTGTCACACGTTCCACTTATTGTTCTCATGTGATCCCACATTGGTGCTCCACGATTCTGCGAGTAATGCTAGACCTTTTGACTGTCTAGCTATCAATTGGTTTATTTGATGGCTTAATGGTAACATCTCATATAGGAATTTTAAGCCTTAAATGGTGCTCTACTATTTAGAAGCCTTGGATCAGAATCTCAGACTCATTTCCTAGAAGGGTCATTAAGGGACTAATTTCTTGATCATCTCAAATACCATAAGGCTGTGTAATAATCAGCATTCACACTTTATAAAGGAGAACACTAGGCTCATATTATTCACATTTATTTCGCCAATTTTTGGGGGGTAAAAATGAATTTTGTGTGCGGTAAGAGCAATTTAAAAGTTGAGTATCGTCAGAGACAATAATTTCTCACTCCTAATGTACAAATCTCATTCGTAAGAAAAAGGTAAGAAAACCTTAATCTATTCAATAACTCAATATGCACTTCTTGAGTCGTTTTACAGTTCCTGCTACAAAAAGTAAGTCAACATTTTAACTGATCACTGTCTGCTACCAAAATCGTGCGATAATTGGATTGAAGAGCAAAATTCTAAATGTCAACAACATGCTATGAGAATGAGACCATGTGCTTTGACAAGGTGGGAAACCTCAACAACAACAACATAACATAACCCATCTAGTTCCCAATCATTAGGAGTATGATTGGAGACAGACCTAACCTTTGGCAATATATGCACAAAGTGGCTGCTCTCAGAATACCACTGAAACAGTGACCCCCCTAAATCTCCAAGAATAGAGGAGCTACATGGACGTTTTGTTGTAGAACCATGCCCCCAAATCAAAGCCAAATGGCATCAGAGAAGGTAGGCCTAGAGACCCAAATCAATTTATGTGCACATTACCATGCTTCCTTTATTGATAATCCAGAGCATCGATAAGCACACAAGGTAGGAAATCTAAAAGCCTGAAATATTATATAGAAATCTTCCTCCCCACACCCCACCACCACCACAACCCCCCGCCCCCCAAAAAATTAATAATAATAAGAAGAAGAAGAAGAAGAAGAAGTTGAACATTGCAATGACCACCTCAAGAAAATCATGTTGCAAGGCAAAAGAGAAATCACAAGTAAATAGGTATGGGATGGATTATGGAAAAAGACACAGAAAATCTACTGTTTGTATTGCTGTAATCTTCCAAGAAGCAGCAAGAGTTTGTTATGTATCAATGGAACTTGTTCACACAAAAAGAAAACCGGAAAAAATATACATGTATCACCATTACGCTTATTTCACATAAATCAAACTTCTGCATTCTTTGCATTGGACATTAGACACAAGCTGCAGAGTTCGAGGAAGGGTGAAACAGTTTGTAGGTAGTTTTCACCGAATCTAATCCTAAATTCAACTAATCACTCTCAGGTCAATGGAAGAATGCCAAGTCAGCCTCTCAGATATCATCTTTGGTGTCTCTTGTACAAAAAAAACTAATTTCTCCAAGCAAACTTAAGTTGTCTTTGAGGCCGCTAAAAGTGACAACTTATGATCCTCTGTTGGGAAGAAGAGAAGAAAGACGACGCATGCCGTACTCGTCGCTATGTCAACATATTTCTTCAGCAAAAACGATGTCAAATATCAATTGCACTGCAAAGAAATATAACGACTCAGATATGCATTATCTTGACTTGCGGAAAATGAACTAATAGTAAGAGTTAAGAGTCCAAAGAGTCTAAGACATCACTGAAGATACATAGTTACGTATCAAATTATGGTTAGCTGTACTCCTTTCCAGGAAGAAGGCAAAAGGAGCTACTAGGTTCATGAACTTCATGGTAAATTTGAACTGATGCAAGCTAAAGGTAGTACATACATGATGACCGGAACCAGCTGTTTCATAGGTCTTGAATAGAGAACCATACGCCAAGTCGCCAACAAACTTCTAAAGTACTCAGCATTATGCAACGAAACAAGTTTATAAAATGATTTTTTAAATCAAATAAATTGCCGAATACCATTCAAGGACATTAAGAAGACCAGAGAGCAATTGAAGGAAAAGTCATTCGTTCCAACTCATACGCACTTAAAGATTCAGAATTTACCTGATTCTATTCTCATAAACTCGAGGACTAAAGTAAACTCAAAAGACTAATTGTGAAGCCAAGAGTTCCGCTAGTGGACCGTGAAAAAGTAGCAATACATCACTTTGCCCTGAATTCACCCCTTAGTTGCAGGGAGCTCCTAAAATGGTGCCGCTCCCACCTTGGGAGCCCGCTTTTGCGCTCCTAAGTAAGGAGCTTGACGGGAGCTCGCTCCCATCGAGGTGGGAGCTCGCTCCTTACAAAGATGGGAGCTTTTGTATGATATTTGTATAGAAAACCAAGGATTTATCACTTGGCTTTATTAATTAGTCTTCGATGAACTCATATATCTGGCCTAAGTCATGATATCTTGAAAAGAAAATTATATGTTGTACCACCAGCCCATTTCTTACACTTATGGAGGACTGGTCCCATATTTTTACTTCATAAATTTTTGTACTTTTATAGTGGAATACTCTATGCTACATTATTTTCATAATATATGTACACGCTCCTCTCACGCTCCCAACCTTGGCAGCTTCTATATTCCCTCGCTCCCCCGCTCCCGCCCCCACTTCCGCTCCCGCTTCGTGCAACTAAGATTCACCCTCATCTCATGATTCTTTCTGAATTGTATTCCACACAAAATTGCACAAATTTTGCCTACTGATATTCTAATCTAAGTTATCTAACCTATGGATATCCTTACCTTCCTCTCTAGGAATATTAGGTTGATCAACCAAGAGTTGCTGGAGAGCACCTAAATCACTGCCACTGTAATGATAAAACATTACAGTTAGTCATCAATCCAAGAGAAAATCACACACACACAAAAAGTTGCAACACCATTAGAAAAAGATCAAAAGTTTTAACAATTACCGATTGCAATGATATTTTCAAACAGAGAAGGCTAATAATACCGAAGAACCCTAGACTCTTTACATACCTGGGCTTCAAGGCTAGAACTGGAAGCGCTGATAAAATTGACGATTTAAGGAGATACCTGAAAATAGAACTGAGTGAGTTTATAGCGAATTCTAAAGAAAGCAAACATAACTATTGGCCCTGTGAACTTATAGCTCAGTAAGTACAACTTAGAATTTTACCAAAGTATTGATTTTTCATCAAGACCAAGTCACAATATAAAAACATGGGCTCCAGCACAGAAACTAACATAATTTACTACCATGACAGTAGATGGTGGAATACCCAAACCAAATCAATCCGAGCCTTATGTCCCAATCACTTGGGGTCGGCTACATGAATCCGTTTTCTCCATTGAGCTCTGTCGAGGGCCCCTTGTTCGCACAAACCTATTATACTCAAATCTTTGCGCACCACAGCATCTAATGTCAATTTAGGTCTACCCCTCCTCGTAGCATTGCTACCCAAAACTATCCTATCCGCTCTCTTTACTATTGCATCTCCTAGTCTACGGTAGACATGTCCAAACCACCTTAACCTATTCTCCCTCAACTTTTCTTCTATAGGTGCTACACTTACTATCTCACAAACCGTTTCATTTCTAACCCTGTCTCGCCTAGTCTTACCACACATCCACCTCAACATTCTCAAGATGGTGGAATACGATATAAGATAAACTCAATTTCTCGCTGGCATGAAACATATAGGCTGTGTTCGGTTGCAATTTCCGGCAATTTCCGAAAAACATTTCCGGAAAAAGTGTAATCATTACCCCTATTCACTTTTCTCTCATTCCAATCATTACTCTTTCATCCAATCATTACCCCTTTCTCTTCCAATCATTACCCCTATTTCTCTCTCTATCTCTCTCCAATCATTACCTTATTTCCAATCATTATCCCTATTTTTCTATCAAATCATTACTCCAACAACTATTTCTAAAAACCAAACCAATCACTAACTCAAAATTTTTTTTCTGGATCATTACCCAGAAATTGCAACCGAACTTAGCCATAGAGTTTGTGAACAATGAGATGTGGGAGCATGTGATGAATGATATAGTAAACTCACTTAAGTTAAATATCTCCACGAGCTATCTATACCAGCAAGGATTGAAACTACAATTCCTTTTGCTTGGCCAACCCAAATACTTGACGATATCATTAGAAAGTGAACAAAAATGGATGGAGTATAAATGCCATACTCTGATTGGTGCATCTCATAAACATGGCTTAGCCCATCGAGACAATCTGCAAGACATGGTTTTATGCCAACTCGCTGCTGTAGCTGTTTCGGTGTAGCCTGAACAGATCCTCCTTTAACTAGCTGCTTACCATCATGAAGAGTTTTCTCAAGAAAGAGAACGATACTGTGAAACTCTTTCCTGAATTTGTTTGCCACAATAAAAATTTTTACTTTCAGACACTTGTCAAAGAACCATTAACTTGGTTAGTCTGGATTGTGAAACAGTATATGATTACCATCAATACTATAATTGTAGGACCACAGTTGAGATGTATCATGAAAACTCTGTACTCCCAAAAAGGATGATTTGATAAAGAAGAACAGAAAGACTGAGTTGTTTCTTTATTTACAGCCTTCCACAAGCATTCACAGAACTGAGGAAAGTAACATCAAATTTCTTATGGCTAGCATTTTGAAGATCAATGCTGGAAACAAAAACAAACAACCCTAAACTGCAATGCTAGTATGGTCTATTTAACAAAATAATCTCAAGTTTTAAACGTTGGAGTTTACTTTTTTGGCCATGATTTGTTAGATAAGCAATGGAGATGAACATGGAAACCCAATACTCACATAGTCTTATTCATTGACAGCAAGATATTTTCCAAAGATTCCATCTGCTTTCTTAAGACCGCATCTTCAATGCCACCAACACATTTCAATGCTCCATAGTTCTTGGGATTTTGGATAAGCTATGATAGAAGAAAACGCGCAGGTACTCAAATTGATGAATAACTCAAAAAGCTTCCTCACAAGATGAGTGACATGAGCAAAATGTGCATTAGAAGGACCTGCAATCTCTCTATGATTGATGATGCATTTTGGAACTGGGAAAGCAACCTAGATTGAAGTTCATCCCATCTACTCATTTCGTCTTTCACTTTCCTAAATTTCTGCTGATACTTCTTCACCATCCCCTCCACCCCCTAACAAAATAAATAACATCCTGACTAGTTATGCAAGAGGCGAATAAATTTTGGCCTTAGTTTCTACGATAAGAAGATACTCTAATATACATCTCTCAGGACTTGGGCACATAGCCAGGTTAGAATGTAATAGGGCTCAAGTCTAATACGTTTCTAACAGTACAACTATAGCAGCCCTACAAAAAATCAAATTTTATGACATTCGAAATTTACCGTATATGATGCTCTAAGTTTTTAACTCTACTTCTTCCCATTAACTCAGGTGTTCAGGTCATCTTACCAACACCCAGGGGCCCAATACTACCATCTACCAGTGGAGGGCCCATTTTAACCTACAACAATAACACAAGTGCGCGCAAACACAGTTGAGAACCAAATATATTTGTAATCTTTGGCAAATCTCTTCTAAAATGTTGGGGAATTCTGTCCCTTAGGAGTTTTGTTGCTCAGTAGTTTGTTGTAGGCTTTCTTTGTAAAGTTTGTTTGTAATGGGGTTTTCCTCCCCTGAGTTTTTGCTAGGTTGTCTATAAAATGCTTCATTTACCAAAAAAAAAAGTGCGCGCAAACACAAGTCCAAGCATTGTGTTCCCTCTTTTTCAAGGGGGATAGTTACTACACTTCGACGGTGCTTCGAAAACGAGAGAGAGAGAGAGAGTCATTACCTTAACGGTGCTTCGGAATTAGCCCCACTTCGTTGGGAGAAAAAAACTGAATCTGGGTATGACTGTTGTCTACGAATTTTTGGGTAACTCTCAGAAAACAACGGGGAAACTTCCGTTCTCGTTCTAGAGGGTTTTGGGTGAGGAAGAGGGGAGGCGGAGAGTTTGGAACTTTGGATTTAGAGAGAGAGGGGCATAGGACCGAGAAAATTTATTTTAAAAAGTTTTATGAGCAAATAGAAAAAACAGTTTACTTTTATAATACAAAAGCTTTTTTTTTTGATGAGTTTTTAATACAAAAACTGTGATCAAAGAAAACAATTTCTTGAAAACACCTTTCAGAAAACAGTTTTCTATTTCGAAAACTTTTTTCAAAGTTTATCTATATATAAGTTACATAATAAAATAATTATATAGATACACTTTGAAAAAAGTTTTCGAAATAGAAAATTGTTTTCTGAAAGGTGTTTTCAAGAAACTGTTTTTTTTTTTATCACAGTTTTTGTATTAAAAACTCATCTAAAAAAAAAGCTTTTGTATTATAAAAGTAAACTGCTTTTTCTATTTGCTTATAAAACTTTTTATAATAAATTTTCTCGGTCCTATCCCTCTCCCTCTTTAAATCCAAAGTTCCAAACTCTCTGCCTCCCCTCTTCCTCACCCAAAACCCTCCAGAACAAGAACGGAAGTTTCCCCGTTGTTTTCTGAGAGTTACCCAAAAATCCGTAGACAACAGTCATACCCAGATTCAGTTTTTTTCTCCCAACGAAGTGGGGCTGATTCCGAAGCACCGTTAAGGTAATGACTCTCTCTCTCTCTCGTTTTCGAAGCACCGTCGAAGTGTAGTAACTATCCCCTTGAAAAAGAGGGAACACAATGCTTAGACTTGTGTTTGCGCGCACTTTTTTTTTTGGTAAATGAAGCATTTTATAGACAACCTAGCAAAAACTCAGGGGAACTGGAGAAGGAACGACGTTGATTTTTGAGCTTGAAATTGTCTTCTTAAAAAATAAGAACATTTTTGGGGTTCTGGAACGGGGCCTTATATGAATATACTAGTGCTTGCCCGTGCCTACGGCATACCCACCCCAATTGAAATTGGAATTACCCTTTGAATCTTGATAGTGGCTCAAATTGCTGAAAATTAACGTGATACAAAGAAATAGATTGAAGTATGAAATGATCACCAACTCCTCTAAGAACATATTGCACCAGTTTCATAAGATTGGATGCTTCCGACCAAAACAAAACCTATGTTCATTCTAATTGATTATAGTATCTAAACACATAAAGGAACAAAACACTTCTTTTCTTGATGTACAAAGAATCTAGAGCATTGCCCGTGCCTACGGCACTACCAACGATTCTCCAAACACTAACATCAAAAACACAAACCAAAGGAAGGAAACCATTAACTTTGCAAAATAAAATTGATAGAGAGTCTGTTACCGAGGACAATGTAATCCCGTTGCCGAGTTTGGTCAGTCAATCCAAGTCTTAGATCTACACCCAAAATTGAGAGGAGAGAAAACGATTAACTTTGCAAAAGAAAATTGACAGAACATTAGAAGAGAGCGTGTGAGTGAGTGACTGGCCAAAAACGAAGACAATAATTTATGATGAATTTAGGAAGAAAAGGGCTTACTCTTCAATTGTTTGAAACTGAGCACGCCCAGTCCCTAGCATCTCGAATACTTGCTCGCCGGCTGCCGCCGCTTTCTTGAAGTACTCCTTAATTGCCGCCACGATCTCCACCAGATGCCTCACAACCGCCTCCACCGCCGCCTTTGCCCCCGCCGTAATTCCACTTCACGATCTCTGCTTTCTCGAAGTACTCCTTTCTCGGACTTCTTGGACTTTCTCACCTTCTCTCTCTCTCTCTCTGTTGCTTCTTCAACTCTTCTTCTGCGTTCTGGCCGGACAATAGGTTAGAGGAGAGAGAGAGTAGGTTTGATTTTTAAACGGACGGTTGGGATGGGGCGGATTAGACCGTTGGATCTGATGGCAATGTTGTAATACATGTGAGGGATGTGGACACTTTAATCAAATGAATAGAATACTTCTCAACCCTCGGATCAAATCAATCTCAGCCATTTCAACATCTTGTCTCCACATCATTGTGTTTTATAATCGAGATTTCGAGATTCTTTTATAATTTTGTATATGTTCGAGTTTATGCATAAAATTGTCATAATATACACATATTCCAGTTTATGGACCTGATTGAAGCCAAGTTCGTTTTCGACTCATTTATTAAATGAGCCTAAAATTGAGCTTTAGATTCGCCTTGTTTAATACGGAGTATACAAATTGAACTCAAATGAGTCTTTATTTTGTCGAGTCTCAAATAATTCGTGAATGGTTCGGTTCACTTGCAATCCTATTCGTAATGAAAAAACAATTTACTTAGGGGTGCTCGCGGTCCGGTTCGGTTCGGATTTCTAGGAATTTGAGGACCGAACCGCTAGTCACGGTTTTTACAAAATGAAATCCGTGTCCGGACCAAAAGTCCTACGGTTCGGTTCCAATCCAATCCAATCCGTGACTCGCAAATCGGTTACGGTTTTGTCAACGAATTTTAACAAAAATAAAGCTCAAGCTTATATTCCACACTAAAAGGGAAGAAGGTTACATTCAAAATTAAGTTTAACACCTGCTGCCGAAGAAGGTTACATTCAAAATTAAGTTTAACACCAGCTGCCAGAAAGTACTCGTTACTTTGAAGAAACAGAAAAAGAGTGGAGAAGGAGGAGGAGGAGGAAAAGGCGAAGAAGTAAGAACAATGCGGCGGCAACTTGAACAAGGAATGAAAATTAGAAGAACTGGAAAAGAAACGAACTAGTGAAACTAAATTAGAATTACCCGTAACTTATATAATAAAAAAAAACTATGATTTATCCTATATATTTTATGTACATCTACACTATATCTCATTATTAAGATAAAATACTAAAATTGGTAGAAAAAGTTTTAACATTACTAACAATTAGTTATATAAATACATATATATATACTCTACATATACAGTGGGCTTCAATTGAGGACCTAAGTTGCGGACCTAAGTTGCAGACTTTGCCTTTCTCGATCGAATTTCGATAATCCGAGCCGCTAAATATGTTCAGAATATGATTTTAAGGGTACTCGTGAGAAATCAACAAAAAAAAATACCGGGAAGGGCTTCATCCGGCAGTTTTTGTTTATTCTGAATTGAATGGTTCAAATAAAAAATGCTCAAATCAAGTCCTTCCCGGTCATTTTTTTTTTGATTTCTAGCAGGTGCCCTTAAAATCACATTCTGAACATATTGAACAGCTCGGATCAACAAAATTCAATAGGAAAAGGGAGAAATGGGGTGGTCCGCAACTTAGGTCCTCAATAAAAGGGGACTCTATATATATATATTTTCTTACTTATATAAAATAAATATCTCACGGTCCGGTTCGGTTAATCCACGGTTTCGTAATGAAAATCCGTGGACCGAACCACAAGTCATGGTTTTCTAATTTTTCAATCCGTATCCGGACCATTAATCTACGGACAAAATCCAAAAAGTACAGATTGGTTCGGTCCGGACCGGTTTCACGGTTCACCGGATTTTTTGAGTAGCACTAAATTTACTTGGGTAAAAGTAGTTATTTTTCAAAATATTTGGAAAAAAGTAAAAAAAAATATATCCTTTTTCGATTTCTCTAGTCGAGACGAATCAATAACCCACAAAAATTTTGGTGCAAAATTAATAAATACTAAAAAAAATTAAATAAAGACAATTTCCAAATTTAATTTAAGTCCATAAAAACGCAGCCTAAATTTGACGATTCAAGTTGATCACTCATTTAAGTAATATTATTTAAAGCCAATTTGGCATTTAAAAACGTGCTCTGTGAGTCAGACAGCCCTAGCTCTAGCAGCATATCCACTGACATTTTTTAAATAGTATACATTGAATCATCAGACACCTAATTTTAATCTAATTAATTCTGCATAAATAATCTATCAAAAAGGTTCTAAAAATTAATCGATCGGATATGATGATGGTGTAAATTTCAAACTGCACCTTAAAATTTTGGAAAATTGTCTGCTAGTTTGGTACCTTAAGAGCATCTCCATCAGGCGCACCAAATTTTTAACCATTTAAGCAAGGAAAAGTGCAATTTCTCTCATTTCGCTAACCATTCAATATAGGGAAAATGACCGGTCAGAGGTGTTGACCCGATTAAATTACAAAATCATGGTCTGCACTCTTCAAACTACTACTCTCATGACAGGAGGAAAACTATTGACAAATACATGGTGTGCCAACTTGAAATGTCTATTTTACCCTCCTTTATATATCACTTATAAGCCCTAGAACTCATTTCTTCCCCAATTTCTCACCGTTCCTCACACCAGGCGACTCCTATCTCCCTCGGGTATCTCTCTCTCATTTACTCTCTCCTCTATCTGCGCTCTCCTCTCTCTCGTTTACTCTCTCCTCTCTCTGCGCTCTCCTCTCTCTCTCCCGACACCTCTCCTTGCTCCAACGCCCGCTCCCTCCCTCACTCTCTCGATCGTCCCTCTCCGACCCTAGTCAGTTCGACACACCACCACCACCACCGCCACGAGCGGCAGAATCGCACCTCTTACCACCACCAGCGGCGCCACTCCCACCACCAGCGCACTACGACGAGGTATCTCTCTTTCTCTCTCTCTCTCTGAAGGGCTAACCCAAGTGTTCTTTCACATGCTCTGAGTTTGTGTTTGTGTCCGAGGACAATATCATTTGGAATTCAAGCTCATTGCTTGATAGTTAAAACTGGGTATTTGATCAATGTTTATGTTGGCAGTTGTTTGATTAGTTTTTACTGTGAATGTAGTGAGGTAAGGTATGTGTATGAAGTGTTTGATGAAATGCCTGTGAGAAAAGTTTGACGCGATGGACACTTCAAAAAATTCATTGACATTGCCAGTTAACATGTTGCTCTCGTGGTTGCTTTTCTTTTCCTCTTTCTTATTTTGGGATATGGGTGGAGGGTTGTACATGTTGCCATTAGCATGTTGCTATTGCCATTGGGAGTGACAATTAGGACGCTTGGCTCTTGGATTTTTCGAGGGAAAATAAAATGCTATGGTAAGATATTGATTACAGACCCATACATACCCCTCGCAAGACTCTTAACTCTTATTAATGGGAACTAAGCTAGGTCTGATTATCTTTTCTTTAGCCAAACATTGTCTGGAATTTTGTCCGCCCCTTTCGTATCCTCCAGCAAACCCTCTACCTATGACACGGAATGTATGTACAAAGAACCTGTGGCGAACACGGCACTTGGATAATAGCATTGGATACATACCCAACATGAGCTTCACCTAATTGGCAGGCATATTTCGTGATTTGAATTTAGGTGACCTATCCATAGAACTCCATTAGACATGTAGTTCCTAAAGCACCTTGTCAGCGCTATTTACTCTATAACATAAAAGCTCTGAGTACCTAGGGGTGAAATAGATTAATCCGACACTTAGAAGGGCACTTAGAACTTGACACCTGACAACTGTACCCGAGTCCATGTAAACAAAGTCCTCTACAAATAAAATATCGAAAAAAGAAATGGAGATAAAATATGGCAATAGATCCCCAATTCAAATCAACCTCAGGCCACCAAGCATGTGCCACACTGCAAATGGAGGAAACCCAACTCAATTTTGAGACTCATTCCAACCCACAACCATAGCCAAACTGGGACGAACTCATTTGCATTTCACCAAAACCCCCATCCTTCGGACTGATAGGGTGGTGGACAATGTTTTCCCAAAAGGCAACGACTCAAACCCAACTCAAATTATGCAGATTTAACTTACAAGGTGTTTTCATGTGAAGCGAAATGACTACATACTTTAGGTATTTACAATGACTGTAAATGTTAAACCACCCAATTACACAGCATTCACCAAAATTGACAGCCGTGTGAGATACAAAGACTAGACCACAAACTCTTCATCTCAAATTCAAAATCGCAAAGTGGTTCATGGCCAAACTTTCCACTTGTGGGAGTGAGCAAAAAGAGTCGCAAAGAACTAGAGCAGAAATATCAAATTTTTACATAATGAATTGAAAGAAATAAATAGATTACCGTTGGCAAGCCCTTCTTACGGAGATGGGCTACATGGTCAGCATAGGACTTGAGTTCCTCGTTTCAGGGTTCAATGGACAATGCAAACTTTGAATTACTCTACCAAAATAAGCAAGGAATTACAACTAGGGTCCACGAGATAGAGAAGTCAAAAAAATAGAGTACACAAAAAAGGAGAGTACAAAGTAGGAACCTAACTTACCAATGTATATTCATGACCACAGTATATGTTTGTGTTATCAGGCAAAGACGTTATCTTTTTAAGGGACGCCAGCATCTGGAACACAAAGAACCAATTGTTACAAAAGCTTAATCAGGAGAAACAGGGAAAGAAAATTAGTTGCTATATCGATTAATTTTGTTTTTATTACAGGTTGTCTAACTTCAAATCATATTGGACCACATTGATTCAGCAACAATATTCGATGGTGTTAAAGTAAGAGAAAACCTTAGGTGACAGTATCTAACAAAAGAAATATGCCGGACTGGACAAATTATCCTCTTACTTGACGACAATAAAATATTGGAACTTGTGGAAGTTTTCATCACAGTATCAACAAAGATCTTTTGGACATCAAAAATTCAGTTCGGTTGATAAACCTTTTCACATTTGAAAATTTTGCTATACACAAACTCTCAAACTTGGCACGGTTGATAGCAATGTAGTTTTTCTAGTAATACCCAATGTAGTCTTTTATAATTAATGACTTGCCCTTTTATAATTCAAATAATATGAAGAGTAAAAATATTTAGACAAAGTTGTTTGAGAAAAAATGATTTGGTCTATGTGAAGAGGAAGAATAGTCTTTACTCATACTAAATGTAGTCTTTTACAATTAATGACTTGCCCTTTTATAACTCAAATAGTATGAAGAGTAAAATTATTTACGACAAAGTTGTTTGAGAAAAAATGATTTGGTCTATGTGAAGAGGAAGAATAGTCTTTACTCATACTAAATGTAGTCTTTTACAATTAATGACTTGCTCTTTTTAAAAAAATATGAACAAGGTAGCAGATCCTTTGTACGGTGGTGGTGGTGCAGTCGTACTGGTTAGGAGGGAGATACCGATATGGTGGCACTGCTGGTGCTGCTCATGGTCGTAGTTTCGGATCTGGTGCGATGAACAAAGGGTATGAAAGTGAAATGATTTTGGTAGGGGGCATTTTTGTGTACAAAACCATGTCTTGGCAATTAATATTTTCCTTTCCATGACTTTTCAATCCCAAAAAACGACTCTATGAGTTGGGGATAAAATACCCCTCTTTCGACTGAACAGTGATTTTCCCTAGATTATAAATGGATTGTATGATCAACAGTTCTACAAATTTGGATTAAGAGCTGGAAATTTATTTGTCTCCCTCATGGTTCTATTCGTAGCTACCTTGCTGTTTTTGGTTGAATAAACTAATTAAGATAAATTTTGTCAATGTGTATATTTGACTTTTTGAATTTCTGTGCATTTTGGCGAACGGGCATTAAATTATGATAGGGCTCACAATGTTCATCTATGAATAGGATAAAATTTAAAATATAGAAGGGTTGGTTATTCTTTTTGGCTTGGTTTGAAAGTTGTCGGTTAATGATTGTAATGTCCAATTCTTTATTCAGATAGTGACAAAGTTAGTTCAACATTTTGAATGCTCTATTGATTTGGTTGCTCATAATAGTTTGAATGATTAAAGTTTTGTTATTTTTTCGCTATATGAAGGATGACAACTCGAAAAAAGCAGCCCCGAGTTGTAAAAGGGTCTACATCAAGAGTAGCAGGTGTAGAAGGGTCGAAGGCAGCAGTGGGAAGTACCCACACCAATCCTTATTTGTTTTTCCTGTACGTATTTGTACAACGAAAATAGTTACTTTGTTATTGTGTTACTTCCATTTTGTATTGGTTGTGAGCTACTTGCTGCTACTGCATAGATGGTATGCAGGTGGTGGTATTGTTGTTAATTAATTGAAATTATGTTCAAATTGTGTTGTTGTGGGTGATTCAATACCTCTAATAGGGCAATGATGAAACAATTACAATGTAAATGAAGGTAGTGTCTTGGCGGGATAACTTTTGTTGCAGCCATAAGTACCCTCCTATTTTTGCTAATACTTCTCTGAGCCCACTGGACTAAAGCAACCTAAACCAATCCCATCACCTCTTATGCGGGGTGTGGGTGTGTGTTTGGAATATACAGTTCAGAAAACTATAAACTGCACAAAACAGCATGAAAATCTGGACTTTGGTGTTGAAGCATGACTGCTTGTGTTTCTGCTATTTATGAGTTGAGCATGCTGTCTTATTTTGTTGATGGCTTTATCTGAGCCAAAACGACTATGAATGGCTATTATTTGGTTTGAATGCTCATGACAGGTTAGCAGGTCAATGCTCTTATGGCAGGTTTTTTATTTTTTTCAAATTGACTGTTGTGTGTGCAACAGGTTAATGGTTTACAAAAATTAAAGGTTCCAATGCAGTTTTACTGCAGATTGCTATGCAAGTGCAAGTAATGTTGTTGCTGATGTGTTTGTGTGTGTCCAATCTGCTGTTTTAATGGAGATTGGAGGTTGTTTTACTACATTTTATTTGTTATTGATGTGTCCAAATCTGTGTCCATCCTCTGTTATGTCCAAGATGTGTTGAAACACCACAAACTGTGTCCAGAGGGGTGTGCATGTGTTACGACTGTTTTCTTACAGTTTCTTGTGTTCAACAGGTGTTTGAAAAGTTTGCAGAGGTGTATGTGTGTGTGTGTGTGTGTTCATGAGCAGGTGTATTTGTGGTTTGGCCCATCCAAAGAGGCTTCATGGGCAAGTGCATTTCCAGGTTTTTTGGTGGAACTGAGTGTTGGGTGTATCATCAATTTTCGTTAATGGAAGATTCAAGGTTTGAATGCAATTTTGGTTCCAAACTGTGTCCAATTATTGAGTTGCAGCACCAATCAGGCCTTTTTCCATATTTTTGTGGCTGTGATGATAAATTTTTTGAACACACGTTGAAGATTTGGGCGGGGCAACATTAGAAGGTCAAATTGGCAACTAATGTTGCAGCCTACTAGTTGTTTAAAAAGTGGTCTTGAACTTGCAAATTATCTGAGCCAAATGTTGACAAGTGTTCGACACGTATCCAAGCATGCCAAGAAGAGTAAGAAGAAACAAAGGGAGCACAAGAAGAGGATGAACAAATTGTAAAAAAAATTTAGCCTTTGTATGTAAAAAATTTGTTCGTACATGGAGTACTGATCTATGCACATGTGAACCGGAATGAGAACATTTGGAACTTCAACTTGACGGGATAAATTTTTAAGATGTTAATGAACGATTATTGTACAAGTACCAATATGTTTATGCATACTTATCACTCAAATTTGAGCTATCTTTCCTGATTTTCTCCTGATGATATGGATGTACTATCTGGATTGCATGTGGAAGACTGAGCAAAAAACAAAATCAACAAAATCAATCAAACAAGACATCACCAATAGTACAAGACCTGAAAGCATAAAGCCTAAAAGCAGTCACGCATGCAATGAACCTACAAAATCTTGACTATTTTATGGAAAAAGCTTAGAAAACCTCTTGAGAGATTGTCAATGAAAAGAAATGGATTTCTTCGAAAAGACTCTTAGATCGAACTCGGTGTTCGAAATTGTGAGATATGCTCCAAATGGGTGTGAGCAATTGTGAGAAGAGCTTCGGGATGGGATTCAACTCCGTGCCGACTTTGCCACCTTCATCAAGATCCTGTGGATCGGGACGACGAGTCAATATAATAATGTAAATAGCCACTTTAGTGGGTTTTTACCAACACCGCCCATACCCAAGAAGATCAATCCAATAAGAAATGTATACAACCATAGATTATGGAGGAAGAGCATTTCTGAAGATTGGATTGTATTGCTTGTTTATGGGTTGGTGAACCGAAACGGGGTATTTATCAAGTTGAGGGGAGCCAATAAACATTGTATGAGGCATGCAGAAGATGAAGTGAGTATCAGTTCCCTATCTCATATTTATACACATTGTATGAGGCCACTGAATATTGTCATAAATGGATCCCAACTACCATTCTCGGAGGTATTAAAAGCAACTAACTATTACTGAAAGAGCACATTACGTTTTCACAGAGAGCACAAATTACAATCATAAAGAGCACTTAGGTTTGTATGTAAATTTGGACTATGGAATATGTCGTGTGAGCCATCCCCTATTACAGTTGTCCTTTAAATGTGAAGGGGGCCCACCTCAGCAGGCCACTGAATGTTGTCATAAATGGACCCCAATTACCATTGTTAGAGGTATTAAGAGCATTTAACTATTAGTGAAAAAGCACATTTCGTTTTCATAGAGAGCACAAATTACAATCATAAAGAGCATTTAGTTTTGTATGTAAATTTGGACTATGGAATATGTCGTGTGAGCCATCCCCTATTACAGCTGCCATTGTAAATGTGGACTATGGAATATGAACGATTATTGTACAAGTACCAATGTGTTTGTGCATATTTTATTAGTCTTCGTTTGAGCTATGTTTCCTGATTATGTAGAGTACCAATTCGTTTTTTATATAACTATATAGTATACTTTATTTCTTTGGTGTAAATAATAAATCACTGAAATGAAACACCCCCAAAAAAACCAAAAAACAAAGGACATTTGGAACTGACGTTATGACATTATTTATATACAGTAGTGGCCGTGACAGTACCAAATGTACTGTGGAGTTCAGTACCTTAACTACCATTCTCTGAGGTAGTGTAGTAAGAGCAAGTAAAAATTACTGAAAGAATACATTGTATTTTCACAAAGACTACAACTTAGAATCATAAAGAGCACTTGTGTGTTTACCACCTCAACTACCATTCTCCGAGATAAGAAGAGCAAGTAAATATTACTTAAAGAGTACATTATACTTTCACAAAGACTACAACTTAGAATCATATCGAGCACCTGTGTGTTTACCATCTCAACTACCATTCTCCGAGGTAAGAAGAGCAAGTAAATATTACTTAAAGTGTACATTGTATTTTCACAAAGACTACAACTTAGAATCATAAAGACCACTTGTGTGTTTACCACCTCAACTACCATTCTCCGAGGTAAGAAGAGTAAGTAAATATTACTTAAAGAGTACATTGGTTTTTCATAAAGACTACAATTGTTTTTTACAAAGAGCAAATATTTAGTACTTTGGGGGGCTAATATTCGTACATGCCAATAAATGTAGATGGCCACCGCGACCTACTGATCGGCAGTTTGCTCCAATTATGGAGGGAAAGAAGAAGAACATAAACAGTACTATCGTGACAGATAGATAATGTCATATAATAATGTAGATGGCCACTTTTTTGGATTTTAGTGCTTGTTTATGGGTTTGTGAACCGAAACGGGGTATTTATCAAGTTGGGATGGGAATTGAGGGGAGCTAATAAACATTGTATGAAGCATTCAGAAGATGAAGTGAGTATCAGTTCCTTATCTCATATTTATACACATGGAGTTTGACCACCTCAACTACCATTCTCCGAGGTAAGAAGAGCAAGTACATATTACCCACAGAGTACATTTTTGTTCATAGGGAGCACAAACTTGGATCACAAAGAGCAAATTTGATTTGATATAACTATGGAGTATGAAATATTACATGTGACCCATCCCTATGACAAATGTCCTATTGTGGACTCCCGCGCCCGGAAAAGGCGCTAACTCGAAGAGTCGCCACCCGGGTTTTTGAGACGGGTCACCCGAGAAACCGAGGAGTAGTTCGAAAAAGGCTTTTGATCTAGCGAAAACGTCGAGATGTTGGGTTCGGGAGCCACATTACGAATGAGGAAGGTTTTTCTTTAAAAAGCACCCCATTCGCCCGGTAAGACCGGTCTCTACTTGATGTTTTAATAAGGGGGGGGGGGGAATCTTCAATATTATTTGGAATATCAAACTCTTTAATAAAGCACATAACGGGAAAAGGACATGGAAAATATATCACATTGACGTGCAGGTGGTGCTATCTGTACAGTCGTGATAAAATGATATGAATAAATGGAAGTAAATAATATTCAACAGACTGTTTGGACCTCAGAATACCGCTCACGGCACCCTGAGGTGCCGTGCGAGGCATCTCAACATGCCGTGCTTGGCACCTGCTCTGCTGTCAGACTGTTGGACCTCAGAATACCGCTCACGGCACCCTGCGATGCCGCGCGAGGCATCTCAACATGCCGTGCGTGGCACTTGCTCAGACTGTTGCAGTCTTTCAAAACATCATTTAGCTCACTGGTTTCTCTGTAGATCTTTTGAAAACTCGCGAGTAGCCTCACGGCGGTCGGATCATCCCAAGAACGTCATTATCCTTCTCAAAACATAGTTTTAAAGTAGTTTTCAATGGGATGATCTTGAAAAGATTTTAGAAGAGCCGGAACATGGCTTGTAGATATGGTCTTATTTTAAGAGCTACAGAAACAGTAAACAGCAAAAACAGGTAACCACAGCGGAGGAAAACTCAGATCCAGTCAGCTTGTTCACAATAGCACTAGTGTGCACCATGCCGTGCGCTGAGAGTCAGGGTGCCGTGCATCTGATCAACAGACCGCGCAGTTTCCCAACCTCAGCACAGTGTTGGTTTTATTTTATGAAAATAGGTTTTGAGTCAGGATCTAACCAAAAGGGATTAGATCTGCTGACAGAAAGGCCCCTTCAGGACCAGAACGGAATCTAGTCCGAGGAAACTAGTTTATACCTTTGGTTTCGAGCTTGATCAAGAATCGTGGATGCAAGGATGTGGATGGATCGTCACGGATGTGGATGGGGGAGGTTAAATGAGACAAAGGGAGTATGGGTGTGAGTGAAGGTTAGGTATTTTGGGTGATGAGTCTTTGAAGTTAATGAAGATCAACTTCAATGATGAGAAGGGAGTGAGTGAAAGCACTTAAAGAAGGTCTTTTGGGAATGACATTCTTTAAAGCTTGGAAATGGCAATGGAAATAAGAAAGTGGGTGTAGAAATTTAGAGAGAGAAAGTAGAGTGAGAAAGCCAAGAGAAAGGCAAGAGAGGGACTCAAAAGAAAGGCTCAGAGGCCCTCTTTCCTTGAGTGGAGGGTTAATTTATAGGCAAAGGCCAAGGATTTTGAATTTCAAGTGGTGGAGGTACTTTCAAGGCGGGTCAAGTGCATTTTCTGGTTGAGCAGTCATCACCAGGGCTCACTGTGGCGTGGCCGATGCCTTCTCGAGCAGCCAGCTTTTGCTCAGGTGCCGTGGCGGTTCAGGTGTGCGCGCGGCTACCCTTGAATTTCAGTGCCGTGCGCTCCAATCCACCATACGGCACCTATTCCTTCGGTCCAGGGCTCTTTTTGGGCCTTTTATTGGGCTTTTCAGGTTTTATGTGGGCTTATAGAGATCCTTTTTCAAGCTCGCAATGGTATCGTTTCCTCTATTTCATCATCGGGGTGGACAAAGACCCTCCGAGGTCCGGATTGAGGTGTCTACAGTAGTCCCTCTTTAACGTAACTCGGATACCATTAGTTGGTACGAGTGACGCTTAAAGAATAGGCATCCCAATCCGTTGCTCTAGTGCCTTTGGCCAGGGACAAAACGAAGACTGTGGTCGCGCTCGGAGAGCTGCCTACGTACCCCGTTGTAGGGATCAGACCAGCGTAGTTCAATTGGGACAATGCAATGCGAGAAACGAGTCCCGGAGGACAAACTTATGCAAAAAAAAGTGCCTGCGGTGCGGTGTGTCATTCAAAGTATTGTGAAAGACTCGAGACGAGCCCTCGGGAGACGAAAAGCGAGATGAGCCCTCGGGAGGCGAAAATCAAGACGAGCCCTCGAAAGGCGAAAATTCAATTTAGAATTTTTGAGACGAGCCCTCGGGAGGCGAAAATTCAATTTAGAATTTTCTAGACAAGCCCTCGGGAGGCGAAAATTCAATTTAGAATTTCTGAGACGACCCATCGGGAGGCGAAAATTCAGTTTAGAATTTTTGAGACAAGCCCTCGGGAGGCGAAAATTCAATTTAGAATTTTTTGAGACGAGGCCTCGGGAGGCGAAAATTCAGTTTAAAATTTTTGAGACAAGCCCTCGGGAGGCGAAAATTCAATTTAGAATTTTTGAGACGAGCCCTCGGGAGGCGAAAATTCAATTTTAGAACTTTTGAGACGAGCCCTCGGGAGGCGAAAATTCAGTTTATAAGTTTTGAGACAAGCCATCGGGAGGCGAAAATTCAGTTTTGAATTTTTGAGACGAGCCCTTGGGAGGCGAAAATTGAATTTAGAATTTTTGAGACAAGCCCTCAGGAGGCGAAAATTCAATTTAGAATTTTTGAGACGAGCCCTCGGGAGGCGAAAATTCAGTTTAGAATTTTTGAGACAAGCCCTCGGGAGGCGAAAATTCAATTTAGAATTTTTGAGGCGAGCCCTCGGGAGGCGAAAATTCAGTTTAGAATTTTTGAGACAAGCCCTCGGGAGGCGAAAATTCAATTTAGAATTTTTTGAGACAAGCCCTCGGAGGGCGGAAATTGAAATTTGAATTTTGGACCTGCTGGGGAAAATATGTCGGGTCCTTGAACCAGTCACGGTGAGTCCCGAATACTGAGAAAAAGGCGAATACGGCGAATTCCCGGGGGATTAAATGGTACCGTAACCGATGCACGACATTCTAAGGGACCTTTCCGCAAAACGGCTAAGGATTGAGTTTCCAAGAGGATTTTGGTAGCTGACTGGATCAATTCTCGAGACAAGGCATTTAAACTTCTGGAGCCAGGGTGCCGTGCGGTCCAGGTTGAAGGCGCGCGGCACCTCGTTCTGCTAAGCACCCTTTCGATTTCCGAGTACAGTTGGCAGGTTTAAGGGTGCCATTAATTCAGGCGTGCCCCTTCGTCGGCTGGAACAGCTTTATAAGCGTGGGGGGGGGGGGAGGCACAATTCATGCACTACAATCAAAATCTCAAGGGTCTCTCTACTTTCTTCGCATCTTTCTAAAAAAACAGGTTGTTTTCATACTCCGGGATGGACAGCAGTCGTTTGGCGACCCGTGTCGAGGCCTTGGAGGCCGAGATGGCTTACTATCGCGGGGAAATCGAAGAATTGAACACCCAGATTGCGAGGCTTATCACAACCATTCGCTCCCTCCGTCTCCAACCTTCAAGACTTCTGCTTCGACCAGTTGGACAACAAGGACGACCCGGAGTCTGTCCTTGGGCGTGGTTCGGAGGATACCGCGGAAGACTCCGAAGGCAACCCCAACGGGTCGGATGATCGTTCGGACGGGGCGAATGACGCCTCGGACGACGGGGGCATCGACTGAGGAGGAGGGGGAGAGAAGGAAGAGGAAGGAGAAGGAAGAAGAAAAAGAGGGCAGCAGGCCCGTTTTATGTTTTTTGTTGTTTTTCTCTTTTTTTTTGAATGTAATGGCAAGTCCCGGGGGAAACCCCGGGTTTTATTTTAATGAAAAAGCCCTTTTCCTTCTTCCATTCTCTTGCAGTCAAACTTCTTCTTTCGAACAAACTCGAATTGCGCGTAGATTGTCACACGCTGTCTTCAGGAAACAGAACGGTCAGGATAACCCAGCGTGCCGTGCGAAGCAGATTTGAGTACGCACAGTACCATAAACTGACAATACTACATACTCGTCCAGGGTGCCGTGCGACCCTTCCAAGGAGCCGTGCGGCCAGGCTTGCTGCAAACCCGGTCCAGAATTGATTTCCAAGCGAACCGGTTCAAGGGGTATATATATATACACGGGGTGTACACAGTACACCCCACTCGTTCGAAATTCCCTGTCTCCCTCGGTTCTCTGCTATCTCTCTCTCCCACGGCTACATATCTCTCTCTCTCGATCATCTCTGCCTCTCTCTCTCGATCATCTCTCTCTCTGCCGATCATCTTTCTTTCTCTGCCGATCATCTCTGCCTCTCTCTTACACTACGATCATGGAGCCGAAAGATGCGCCCGGTGACGGTACGGCGTCTCGGGTCGGGGCTGCACCATCTTCTGTCCTTCCTGGGGTTGGGACGACGGTTGGGGATGAGCCGGAGACCTTTGTGCAGCTGGCATTGGTCGAGGAGACCGCGACCGTGGTTGCCACGGCGGTCGGCAGTGGTGGTGGTGACGGCGGTAGTGTGGTGTTGGCCGGGTACGGTCAAGGGGTGGAGACCCCAAGTGCAGCGGAGTTGGGGGACGGTGCCGGAGTTTCGGGCCGGACAGAGGTAGCGATGGGCACGGAGGAAAGAACCACGGGGGCTCGCTGTGGTGGAGACTTAGACCAGGTGGTAGAGGAGACGGAGGCCTCTCCCGTGAGAGAGCCTCGGACTGACTTGGGGAAGGCCCCCGTCGTCGAGGGTGAGCCGGAGGTGGAGCCGGTGGTGGAGGACACACCGCCTATGTTTGTGGGCAGTGGTACAGGTGTAGGGTCGTCACGCCCTATAGGCATGGACGACTACTTAGCGACGGCGTCCATGGAGGACGTACTGGAGGTGGTGCGGGGGTTTCCTGGGTTGGCGGACGCCTTACTCGCAGCCCGCGAGGTGGAGTTGGAAGAGGGCTAGGATCTGGGGTGCAGAGACAGAGGCCGAGGAGAGGCGAGCTGAGGAGGCCGAGGTGACGGCTCCTCGCGTCACTGTGGTGGCCGAGGCGACACTGGCCTTGGAGGGGCGAGGGGCCTATGACGAGGCGACTTACGTGCCCTTCAAGACGTGGTGGTGCCTCGCTTTTGACCACACGCCGAGGAGGCCTCGTGCTGACGAGGCTCGTCTTGAAGGACCCTCGGCACCTTTCTTTCTTGCGAGACGAGGTATACTTTAAATATCAGTATTTCAAATTCCAATGCATCGTATTTCCATTTCCTTGCATCTAAGTATACCACTGTATTGCATGCCATGCCTGTTTACCGAATATTTGTCCATTTGTTGCAACAAGCGATCCCGCTCTCGTGTTACGGAGGTTCGGCGGCTGTGCCGACGTTCTGGGAGAGGTTGCCTGAGGCTTCGCGGGGGATGGTGAGGCAGGCTGGCTTTAGAGAGTTCGTAGGGGTGTTAGCGAGGGGCGTGTGCAACGACCGCCTGGTGGTGAGGGCTCTGGTCGAGAGGTGGTGGGATACGACGAATACCCTCCACTTTTCTTTTGGTGAGCTGACCGTAACACCGTTGGACTTCGCGGCGATCACTGGTCTCAGGGTTGGGGGTGACCCTATCCCTTTCGACGCTGCCACGGGGAGGCAGGCGGCGTTCCAGCGGGTGATGCTGGGGTACGAGCTGAGGGCAGAGGGGGACGATGCCAAGTATGCTCAACTTCTGAGGTTTTGGACAGAGAGGCTCCTGACTGACAGGGCGGAGGAGGAGCAGATGGCGAGGTGCTTTCTGCTATACTTACTTGGTGCGTCCCTGTTTCCCAACAGGCGCAACCGAGTACACCTTTCGCTTCTTCCCGCCTTGAGGGACGTCGGGGAGATCGCCCGCTTTGACTGGGGAGGTGCAGCACTGGGGACGTGCTATGCCTTCATGGGCTCTCTTTCTCGCGGGGCAGGAGTGAGCCTCGGAGGCTACTGGAGGGTCTGGGAGGTATATCTCATTTCCTTTTTTATGAAGAGTTAGCTTTCCATTTGTATCCATTCAACATATATCTTGTGCTAACTTTCGATGCCTTGAATTGCAGCTTTGGACGTACGAGGTTATGGGGATGTACCCTCCCGAGACCACGTGTCCCGACGACATGATACTCCCCCGAGCCGTACGCTGGTCGACAGAGTACAAGGGCGTGAAGAGGGGGAGAGGCAAGCTGGATGCCTTCCGTCTTTACTTGGATGAGCTACGTCCTGATCAGGTACTAAGGCATTTCCATATCCATTTTCGGCTTATTTTCATTCAATCAACACCTTGATATTGCTTATTCTTGATGACAGGCCCACTGGCGGGTGTGGGACCGCTTCGAGATCCCTTACGTGGCACAGAGTAGGGAGAGTGCTTCTCGAGTCCCCTTACGGCTGGCAGTGGTACTTGGGTGATCGAGTGTCACGTCGATCGGCCGAGGTGGGCGTTTTAGTCCCCAGGCTGCTCCTGCTCTGCAGAGGAGGCCCGATCGCGGAGGGAGGTCGAGCAGATTCACCTGGCCGGACCTTGAGTTGAGCCGTTCTTGGCGAGGTCTTGGCCGCCCTTGCTGACCTCGCAGAGTAATCGTTCTCGATGCACGATGGCGGGTCCAGGGATACGTCTTTGCTTAGGGGCGACACGGGCGGCCTGGCGGCTGGAGGAAGAAGGGACGGAAGAGGCGGCGACGAGTCGGCGGAGAGAGGCAGGGTCGTGGTGGCGGTCGCGGTGAGGTGCGGGCCGAGTGGCACTAGCCTCCTGCCTCTCTTGGGCGATGGGCGTGGCGACCCGCGAGGAGCCACAGGCCTAGTTGTAGTGCCACGCCCTGCAGTTGAGGCTCCTTGCTCAGGTATAACATGCTTCCATTCTTCCGTACGTTCGCTCTTTCCACATGTTCTGATTGATTTCCTTCATTGCAGGCCCCACCAGGGTACGTGAAGGAGATGGCAGAGGCCATGATGGGCCTAGAGCAGCTGGTGAGGCAGTACGCCATGGGCCACCCTCCGGAGATGTTGCCTCGCGTCGGTGGGTCGATGGTATACTCTCGAACCTTAGTCATTTGCTTTACTTCTGCCGCTTATATTATGATGCAAATGTCATATGAATGCTTATACCATTGTAGGCCAGAGGAAGGGCTACACGAGGGTTGCGACGAAAGTCCGTCCGCCCGATAGTACGACAGGTCTCCTCTGCCGGCTCACGGGAGGAGCCAGCGTCGAAGAGGACATGACGGTCTGTAGGGACCGAGGACGAGCCTATCGACGTTTCCGAGGACGATACACCCGAGCTTACAGACGTTGACCTGGAGGTCACCTCGGGAGACACTGTGCCTAGGGCGACCGGCACTCAGGCGGCGAGCAGCTCTCCTGCGGACGAGGAGATTTCCATAGAGGACGAGGAGGAGAGCGAGGGCGAGGACGAGGATGAGAGTTGAGCTCCTCTTTTGTTTTGTGTTTTTGACGGAGCCTGCGTGCTTCTTTTGTTAGGGCGCCTGTTTGCCCTTAGTAGATAGGACTTCAATCACTGGGCCATTATGCCCCTTTTTTGTACTTCGACTCATGGATGCTTTTGGATTTATACAGAGATTTTGTTCTTTCATTGTTTATGTCATTCAATCTTCTTTGGTTTGCATGAAGAAAACTGACTAACTAAAACATTAACCGAAATGTGCAACCAACCATTAAGCCGAATGTGAGGTTTGTGGTGAGGGACGCATTGACAATTGGAGCATATTGACAATGGAATAGAAATCAAAGGGAACAATTAGGTAAACCTTGGCAAAATCAATTCCGCATACAAAATTTTCCATAGACATCCTTCCAACCGACCCCGAGCATGAGACAATGATGACCTTTAAACCTTGCTACGAGACTCGGAAACTTGTCTTTTCCCTTGGAATATACTCGGAAAGTAGGGAAATGTTGACTTGGATATGTGACATTCTCGAGTTTTGACTTTGGGCACGAACCGAAACTTGGACTGAGTCACTTTTGACCATTACGACTTGTGAGAATCGAAAGAACGACTTAGAATGATCCGAAAAGGATTTTGACTCCTTGACATGGCTTAAGAAATAGATTTTATCGAGTTTTCGTGCCACGACGACGAATCCCGGGAGTTATCTTGAAATGAAACATCCCTGAAGTCCTAAATACCCGTTAGAGTGTGTTTAGGTGCTGGTTGGTGCCTCATAGAGCCTCGATTCCATCTTGAAGTGTTGCTGCCAAAAACTGCAGAAATGCAGAGACAACATGCCGTGCGGATAGACCAAGGTGCCGCGCGGGTGGAAATCTGCCTCACGGTACCTTGATCACTCTGCCGTGGAATTTCTCTGGTTCTAACATGCCGTGCGACCCATCAAGGTGCCGCGCGAGATAATTTTCCTGACAGATTCCAGTTTTGCTGCTTTCCAAGGTAGATTGCTCGGGGGTTGAGGTTTGACCCATGCAATGGCATTTTTGAACCAATGCATGTCTGTTTTGAATCTTTTAGGACTTGACCAAGTTTTTCCCTATGTTGGACTCATGGAAAACTTACACTTTTGAAACCCGAGACTCTTTCAAAGTTGAAGTTGTCCTTCTACCTCTCCTATAAATTCAGGCTCTCTCATTCTATATTCTCCACACCTCATCCAACTCTTGTCTTCTTTCTTTGCTTCTTGAAATGGCTCTTTCTCTTATCGGTTCACTTCGTCCATGGTTGGCTTCGATGGAAGGTGTCGATTGGCTCAACTTCCGAGCTCACGGTCTCTATTCCATGCTGTACCTTCGCAACATCCATCTTCACCCCGAACTTTTGAGGGCAGCTGTGAGTTTCTGGGATCCGGAGGTTCACGTGTTCCGGTTTGGCGATCAGGAGCTTTGTCCCACTGTCGAGGAGTTCCGTGCGTACCTCGAGGGCTTTGGTTCAGGGGAGGTCATCATTCCTCCTGTGCGCAAGAGCGCTTACAGGGTCTTGGCTGCGGCCCTTGGATTGGGTGATGGTGCTGCTTGCTACTTGGTTAGGAATGGCCATCTTAATGTCATGCGCCTTATCGAGCTATTTTCTCCTCCTGGCGATCTTGGAGATATGACGTATCAGACTCGACGCATGACTGCTCTCTGCATGTGCCTGCTTGCGGCCTATCTCTTAGTTCCTTCTGCCGGTCATGCTAGTTCGGTCGGCCGTTCTTTGTTCGCAGAGGCT
Source organism: Rhododendron molle (assembly GCA_025413875.1). NCBI lineage: Eukaryota > Viridiplantae > Streptophyta > Magnoliopsida > Ericales > Ericaceae > Rhododendron > Rhododendron molle. Next base: position 16,991,404 of record CM046400.1, read on the forward strand.
CGAAAGGGCGTGATTCCGATGGTTTTGGCCGAGACGGACGTTGATTGGTTTGGACAAGGTTCGTTTTCGGAGGGACCGAGACTTTCGGTGGTAGCCCCTTCTCCTACAGAGGTTGACTTCTCACTTAGCTCTCCTTTTTCGGTTTTTCTCACGTTCTCATTTTACCTCAACACTCGCCTTGGCTTTCTACGGTTTCTTACTTGTTTTCTCTCTTCCCACGATTTGGCTTTGTGACAAGATAAATGTTGACCATTCCTTCCGGCAATTGGTCATATGAGGCGAGGTTCTTGTCTGATGCTTGAAGTTTGAGGACAGGAGCAGGGTCGAGTGGGTCGACTTCCTCAGGCGCCGGCGAGCGGAGACTATTGCTTGGAGGTGCCGATGGCTGGATCTCCCTCCCATGACAGTGCACTATATGGGCCCCCAGTGGGTCGTTCTTGCTGGTTTGGGAGCTTTTACCTTCTACATCCCTTATCGTATCCAGCGACAGCTAGGTTTGAGGCAGGAGGCCCCTGCCGAGGTTCTCGTGGATGTGGTTCTGCCTCTCTTCAGCCATTCGGTTCTTTGCCACTACCAGCGCTTTTGGATGACACGTAAGGTGACCGACGCACATCCTTATCCTTCTGTGGCGATGCGCGGGAGTTATCGAAAGTGGCTTAGGAGGGACATCGCAGCGAGGGCTGGAGCCCAAGGAAACTGACTCGATCCTACTTCCCTGACCGTTGAATAAATTGTGGACCCTCTTCTCATCATGTTGTATTTCTTTTGGTTTTGAAAGCTTTGCCCAACCTAATGTAGCAGAAGTAATCGTGTTAATAAAAGCGAGTCTTGGAGGGTTTCCCCCTTCTCGACTTTTGTTTTTCAAACCTTCTCAACCTGGATCTTTTTATCTTGATGGATTGTGACCGGGTCTCAATGTGAGACTGCCTACGTATCCTCTTGGCGAAGGAATCAGGTCATGACGTAGTTCAGGGTAGGGTTTGCTCTGGTTTTAACACTTTCCTTTTGCGCTCTAACTTTTGCCTAGAACCGTCCTTTCGGGTTTTCGGTCTAGCGAGCTCATTTATTGTATGCCTTAACTTTTGCCTAGGATGCCCTGACGGGTTTTCATCCTAGCAGGCTTTGCTCTAAATTTTGCCTAGGACTGCCCGCCCTTGCGGTTTTCAGCCTAGCGAGCTTCTCTCAGGGGTAATAGCGCTTGAGTTGATCCAGGTTGACCAAGGTTGAGAATTCATTTTCGTCCAAGTCGATGAGTTGCGCAGCTCCTCCAGAAAGGATGGTCTTGATAATGTACGGTCCGGACCATTTTGGTCGAAACTTTCCTCGTGGGTCGTAAACAGGAGCCCGGATTTCCTTTAAAACCATGTCACCCTCTATCAAGTTCCTGGGTTTCACTTTCTTGTTGAATGCCCGTGCAATCCTTCGTTGGTATCCTTGAATGTGGTAAAGAGCCCTTAATCGGCGTTCATCGAATAGCATAAGTTCTTCGAACCGATTGCTCAACCATTCTGCCTCTTGGATTTCACATTCAATCATAGTTCGAAGAGATGGGACTTCCAATTCGATGGGGAGCACCGCTTCCATTCCGTAAACCAAAGAGTAGGGGGTTGCTCCCGTTGGTGTTCGCACAGACGTGCGATATCCCCCCAGAGCCAGGGGTAGTTGTTCATGCCAGTCCCTTGCGGATTGAATGGTCTTCTCCAGAATGGCTTTGATTGTCTTATTGGCGGCCTCCACGGCGCCATTAGTCTGCGGCCGATAAGTCGTCGATTTGTGCACTTGAATTTGGAACTCATCCAAAACTTCCCGGGCTCGTCCTTTGAAATGAACCCCATTATCGGATACGAAAGCTTGGGGGACCCCGTATCGGTAAACGACATTTTGCTTGATGAACTTGAACCGCAGTCAAAGTGGCATAGGAAGCAGCTTCTACCCATTTCGTGAAATAATCGACGGCTACTAAAATGACCTTGTGACCATTGGATGCTGCCGGCACTATCCTTCCGATGACGTCAATTCCCCATGTCGAGAAAGGCCATGGTGAGGTCATTTGTTACAGCTCATGTGGCGGGACATGCGTGAGATTAGCATGAATTTGGCACTTTCTACACCTTCGCACATATTCCACACATTCCGTTTCCATGGTGGTCCAGAAGTATCCTTGCCTGAGGATTTTCTTAGCGAGCATTATACCATTCATGTGAGGGCCACATACACCTTCGTGGACTTCCTCCATTACCCTCTTCGCATCTTCCCCATGGACGCATAACTTGTGCGTACCGCAGTGTGATCTTCGGTATAGGTTCCCTCCACAGATAATGTATTGAGCCGCCATTCTCTGGAGAGCGATTCGGTCCTTCTTGCTTGCTCCCATGGGGTACTCTCCTCTTTCTACATATCTCCAAATATCGAAGTACCATGGCTGACCATCATCGGGTTCTTCGATCGTCATGACATGTTGGTAGGCTGGAGTATCTCTTTGTTCTATCACGATCGGCCTTACTTTACGCCAATAGGGATCTCGACCATCGATGCCAATGTTGCCAAAGCGTCTGCGAATTGATTTTTGAACCTCGGGACATGAGTGAATATTACCCTGGTGAAGTGGGGGATGAGATCTTCGAGATCGTGGTGATATGGCTTTAGTTTTTCTTCCTTGACTTTCCAATCACCATTTGCCTGGGACACGACCAAGTTCGAATCTCCCACGACTTCCAGTTTTTCTATGCCGATCTCAATGGCTGCCTCCATACCGATGATGCAAGCCTCGTACTCTACCTGATTATTGGTGACTTCGAAGTTAAGCTTGAATGCCAACGGGATGTGCGACCCATCGGGCGAAATGAGTAATACACCGATTCCGAACCCCTTTTGGTTAGCTGCTCCGTCAAAGTACAATCGCCAAATGTCCTCGGCTACCGCCATTATGTCTTCATCTGGGAAACTGAATTCGGCATCCTCCCCTCCCTCAACTGGGCAATCGGCCAGGAATTCTGCGACAGCTCTTCCTTTCACTGACTTTCGGGTGACATACTTTAATTCAAATTCAGCGAGCATCAGCAACCATCGCGCCATTCTTCCTGTGAGGGCTGGTTTTTCGAATAGATATTTTAGGGGATCCATCCGAGATATCAGCCTCACCGGGTAGGCGAGCATGTAATGTCTCAACTTCCTGGAAGCCCATACAAGTGCCCAGCATGTCTTTTCCAGGGGAGTGTACCGCTCTTCGGGTCCAACCATCTTTTTACTGAGGTAGTAAACAGCCCTTTCAACCCCATCATCTCCTTCCTGTGCCAACATACACCCCATTGAGGACGAAGTGACCGACAGGTATAGGATCAAAGGTTTTCCTGTTACGGGCGGCGTTAATACCGGTGGCTTGTTCAGGTAGGCCTTGATGGCTTCGAAAGCTTTCTGGCACCTATCGTCCCAAGCGAATGGCACTCCTTTCTTGAGCAAACGGAATAGGGGTTCGCAAGTCGAGGTCAGCTTTGCAATGAATCGACTGATGAATTGCAGCTTGCCGAGGAAACTCCTTACATCCTTCTCAGATCTCGGCGGTTCCATTTCTAGGATGGCTTTGATTTTCGATGGATCGACTTCGATGCCTCGGGTGGTGATCATGAACCCAAGCATCTTCCCTACAGTGACTCCGAACGTGCATTTGGCGGGGTTGAGCCGCATCTTGTACTTCCTGATTCTTTCAAAAAACTTCCTGAGCGCGAGCAGATGTCCTTCTCGCTCTTTGGCTTTAACAATCATATCGTCAACGTAGACCTGTACCTCTTTATGAATCATGTCGTGTAGCAATGCCGTGGCGGCCCGCTGGTAAGTAGATTCGGCGTTCTTTAGTCCGAAGGGCATGACTCGATAACAATATGTCCCCCACTCAGTGATGAACGTAGTTTTTTCCCGATCCTCTGGAGTCATAAGGATTTGATTGTACCTCAAAAAACCATCCATGAAAGAGAGTAGGGCATGACCGGCAGTATTATCAACTAACACATCAATGTGTGGTAGCGGGAAGTCATCTTTTGGGCTGGCTTTGTTGAGATCCCTGAAATCGACGCAGACCTTTATTTTACCATCCTTCTTTGGTACTGGGACGATGTTTGCAATCCACTGAGGGTATTCAGTTACCATTAAAAACCCAGCGTTAATCTGTTTAGTGACTTCTTCCTTTATCTTAAGCACCCAGTCAGGTCTCATGCGCCTTAGTTTCTGTTTTACTGGTTTCGCGTCAGGATAGAGGGGAATCCGGTGTTCCACAATTTCAGGATCGATTCCGGGCATATCTGCGTGTGACCATGCAAACACATCGTCGAACTCTTTGAGCAAATCTATGAGGGCCTTGCTTTCTTCGGCGGATAGCGCGGAACCGATCTGGATCACCCGGGGACTCCCTTCATCTCTCAAATTTATTAAAACGATTTCTTCTTTTACAGGTTGAGCATGCCTTTCATCTTCCCTGTCGATTAGGGATCGAATTTCTTTGGGGATGTCCCCATCGAAATCAATCTCTTCATCACCAGGGTCGACGCAATTTATTTCAAAGTCGGGGAAGCAGAATAGATTCATTCATTTCATGATCAACGAAGGCCTCGGGGCACCATACACGGGTGGATTCGAACTCGAAGTCTGACTCTGAGAGTTTGGGCCAAGAGGCACCAACTCGGACTCAGCAGACTCAGAAGACAGACTCAAATTCAGACTCAAATTCAGACTCGGACTCGGACTCGTGGTGAGTTGCACTCGGTATGAAGGTCCAGTTCTTGTATCCTCCAGCAGTATCCATGATGAGCAAAGTCGGATCCTCAGGGGTATCTTGTTCCATCATCAGCACTTCTGCTTCCGCAGCTATACCCATTGACTCGTCTTCCCTAAACAGAGTTGCGAGACTACCCATGGCAAAAACCCCAATCCAGTCAGGGAGCTCTTTTTGCTTTTCCACAACCTCAGCTTCTTCGTCACTATCTGGCCAGACATCGTTGGCGAATATCTCAAACCCTGGCAGGAAGGTATTGGTTTCCTCGTCCCAAAACGGTTCCGGCTGTCCCTGATAAATCTGCTTTGCTTCTTCTTTGACAAAGCAGTCCTCCAACCTGTTCCCCCTTTTCACTTTGCTGTCATTTGAGGGTGAGTAACCAAGGCCTGTTGTACGTATCAGAGCGCCCTGGGCTTCAAACTTCGCAGGGCCTTGGAGGTTCTTTCTCAGTCCCAATCCTGGCATGTAGGACATTTTCTTCATAATCTTGATGGCAACATTGCTAATAACGAAGTCATCATCGATCCTAACTGAATAGATCGACTGAGAGGTATCTAAAGAGAAGCCTCCCAAAGCGATATCTTCTTCTCCGTGTTGAATTTCCAAGAGTGGGGCATTATCCTCAACAGGGGCATGAATCCCCGAGTCTCCGTGGATAGTAAGCATTCCTGTTTTCAGTCCCAGCTGAATTTTCTGGTGGAGTGTGGAGGGCACAGCCATGATGTCTGGCCGATGTAGCTAGGGCCTTCCCAAGAGCAGATTGAAAGAGGCAGGGATATTCACCACGTGAAATTCTACTTCCGTCTGGTATGGTCCGAAGGTCATGGGTATCATGAGAGTCCCAATCACATCCCTCCGAGTGTTGTCATATGCTCGGACCTTGACTTCTGATGGAGAGAAGTCCTTATTTTTGTGCCCCAAGCAGTAGGCAACACGGAGTGGACAGACATTAATTGCCGAACCATTGTCCACCAAGATTACAGGTACCGACTTGCCATGGCATTTCAGAGTGATGTGCAATGGTCGATTGTGGTCAGTTCCTTCGGCGGGTGAGTCTCGATCAGTAAAGGTGATGGTATGTTTGATAGGTATGGTTTTGATTAGCGCCACAAGCTCATCGGGAGTTATAGCGGAAGGAACCTTTAGCTGAGAGAGTGCTTGGATGAGGCATTCACGATGGCATGTGGAATGGACCAGCACATCCCAGACAGACATCTTGGCATGGGTTTGCTCCAGTTGGCGCTTAATCATCCCTTCGGGGTTCTTTTCAGGTCGGGAAGGCTCCTTAGCCGGTGGGTCAAAGGGTCGAAAGGTGCTCTTGACCGGAGTGGTAAAGGGATCAGAGGGTTCTGCGATTGCAGGGTTGGAAGGTTCCCCAACTTGGAGGTTCGGAGGTTGATAAACACGGCCGCTTCTGGTTAGATGATCAATCTGGTGGTACTTCGATTCCTTACTCCATAGGTCGGCTAGGGCTTTACGCTTGTTTCCGATAGTTGTATCTTGTAGATTAGCGGCCAGATCAGCGATAACTAGATCATCCCACAGATCCTCGGGTGTCCACTTTTCAGCCTCCATCATGGCTTTGTTAACAGTCCATTCTTCGTTTTCCACTTTTACGTTAACCACTTCAGTGTTGGCCCACAAGTTTGCTGGTTCATCTTCCCATAAGTTTATCATGGCAACTTCAGCGTCTTTCGGGAAAGTGACTGATGGCTCAGATTCAGCTCCGTCCACGAGGTAGTCCATCGGGTCAAACTCATTGCTAGCAACTTCCTCCTCGAACCTAGGAAGGTCTGGGTACGGGGTAAGGTTCACATTGTCATACAGGTTGTTGACGACAAAGTCATTAACATGAGAGAAATCTGGGCGGAGCGGGGCAAGTTCCGGCCAGTTGTACGTCACCATCTCAGGTGGGTATTCTTCACCGAATAGTGTCGGCAGGGAGAAGGTATCCAATGGGTCATTCCATGCCAAAAGCTGATACTCATCCGGGGTCGGGTCCCATTCCCATTCGGGTACATCTTGGAAGACCGGGTATTCTTCCCCTTGATTTTCGAATAGTGCACACAAAGAGAATCCATCAAGAGGATTTGCCTGGATGTTTTGCCAATCAACCTCCCATCCGGCCTCGAACAAAGGTTCGTTGTTTCTTTGGAAATTGGCAGCTTTAAATTCTTCCCAGTCAGCAATCAGTTCTCCCCACGTGTCTTCCCATTCCCATGTAGAATGGAAGACGGTTTCTCCGGGAATTTCACCAACAGGCATTGGTTCGGCATCGGGGACAATGAAGAATCAGTTTCTAGGAGACTTGGATCTTCGGCTAGGGTGATTTGGTTGATACTGAAGGGCATTATCCTGTGGCACGGGGTTCGAGACGGTGTTTGGTTTATCTCAGGGAGCATCGACAACCTTGTTGTCAATGAGGTTTTGGATTTCATGACGGAGGCGGATGCAGTTGTCGGTGGTATGGCCGGGCATTTGGTGGAAGTCACAGTAGACGTTTTGGTTTAGGTTTGGCGGAATGGTTTGTGATGGAGGAAGAGGTTTCAACACTCCGATTTCTGTGAGTTTCTTGAGAATAGTGGACCGGGGAGTGCTGAATTGGGTGAAGATTCGGCTTTGGGATTTTGGTTTTTCGGAAATCTGGTTAACTTCTACAGGTTTTGTGGATGAGGTTCCTGCCTGATTGGCATTCCCGAAGAGAACATTGCTGTTTTTTGAATACGCTCGTTTGGATTTGGACCCGGACCCTGATTCTTTCTTCTCCAAAGTTTCGTCCCGTAAAGCCTCCTCTACAGCCAGTCTGGAGTCATAAAAGGTTTCAAAGTTTGGAGCAGCCTGAGAAAGAACCATGTAAGGGGCGAAGGAGCTTGGCAAGTTCTTGGTTATTATCCGTATCTGTTCTTTCAGGTCAGGCTTATTCTGCATCTGGGCAGCCTTAGCCCTCCAACGCTTCACAAAGTCGGCGAAGCTTTCCTTCTCACTCATCTTAGTACTTTCCAACTCCCTCGTGGTCATCTTCAAGTCGACGTTGAAATCATACTGAGCTACAAAGGCCGTCCCAATGTCTTCCCAAGTCCTTTTCTTGGATGGCTCGAGAGAGAGGAACCATTGCAGAGCTGGACCAGACAAGGACTCATGGAAGAGTTGGGCCATGGCTTCTCCTTCAATGCCGCGCATAGTGAGGGATCCGACATATCCCTGAAGATGGGCTCTTGGGTCGCCGGTTCCATCGAATTTTGTAAAGTCCACTCCTTTGAACTTTTCTGGCAGCTTGGCATTCGGGAAGAGGCATAGTTTCCTCATGTCGATTTCTCCTTTTCCAAGCCGTTTGGTTTCCTGGACAGATTCCTCCAATTTGCCAATCTTATCCATGATAGCGGCCAAGTTGGGGTCGATTACTGGTACCTCAACTTTAGGTGGTTGCTCAGATTGCAGGGAAGTCTTGATTAGGAGCTTGTCAGTGATTTCCTGCATGCTTTCCATTATCATATTCATGTCATTTTTCATAGAGACTACAGCGGCCTTAAGCTGTGCGTCAACACCGGCGAGGGATTGCTTAAACTGGACATCCATGTTGGCCACGTTCTGCCTGAGTTCCTCCATTCCGTCTCCCTGATCAGCCATGGGTAAGGGATTTTCGGTCGGGAATGAGACTATGGATTCTTCTACCACAGGTTCTTCCTCTTCCTCAATTTGGACCTCAAACAGCGGGGGTCCTTCCAGGGTGTCTACGCGAACTAGTCTTTGGGACAGACGGAACCAATTGGGTACAGTTTCTTTTCTCCGCAGGCGATCAATGTTGGCAACACTGGTAACAAGTCAAAAGGGAGCAACTCATAACCAATCCGAATACTCGCCCTACTTCTACCCATCTCCTAAAAACGAGGCCTAAGACCTACCGTGGCTCGAATCTCACTCAAGACGTCCGTACAGAAGATTTCCGATAGCCTGGGTAGGTGCCGTCAGGCAGGTTAAATTCCGAACGGGTCGGAACCAGAGCCAATCTCCTTATCGTGACCATCCGAGACAGAGCAATGTGGCTACTGGAATCCAGATACAGACATGCTTAAGGCTAGACCCAAACCAAGGGAGCCGTTCGGACACGGCAAACACCGGAGGTATCACAAACTCCATGGATTTAAGGTCTCCTAGACCGTCCTAGTGGACCTACCGTGGTTCAAATCTCACTTAAGACGTCCGTACAGAAGATTTCTGATAGCCCGGGTAGGTGCCATCAGGCAGGTTAAATTCCGAACGGGTAGGAACCAGAGCCAATCTCCTTATCGTGACCATCCGAGACAGAGCAATGTGGCTACCGGAATCCAGATACGGACATGCTTAAGGCTAGACCCAAACCAAGGGAGCCATTCGAGCACGGCAAACACCGGAGGTATCACAAACTCCATGGATTTAAGGTCTCCTAGACCGACCGGGAGGGGCCCTAAAGAATTCTAAGGAAGCCTATTCCTCTAGCCCACAAGATGCAATGGTGTGTGAATGACGAGTGTATACAGGAATAAAAAAAAAGCACGTAAACAGAATATAACATGTAAGTCCTAGCCATGGGCTCCTGTCCTAGTTGGGAAGGTTCTATGGCTATGTACGAGTGCAAAGGCTGGTTGTGGTCTCAAAAGGGTTCCCCGGACTAGAGCCAAGATGTGCTACCCCGTGTCGAGTGTATTGCAAGACAACGGTCGTACAGCACGATGGCTCATCACAGTCGAGGGTTGCTAGGCATTCCGGGAGAGCTTGTCACCGGTAAACCGGACAAAATAGCCGAAACACGCATAGCGAGGCTTGTGCGGTGCAAAAGTGTACAGGATAAAAGAACTTAATATTCTAAAAAATATTTGAAAATCCCCCTTTAGAAAACACTTTTCAAGTTTGGCCCTCTTGATCATCCAATACTTTTATACATTTTTTTTTAAAAAAAGTATTGAATAAATATTTTCCCCAGCAGAGTCGCCACTGTGGGCTCCCGCGCCCGGAAAAGGCGCTAACTCGAAGAGTCGCCACCCGGGCTTTTGAGACGGGTCACCCGAGAAACCGAGGAGTGGTTCGAAAAAGGCTTTTGATCTAGCGAAAACGTCGAGATGTTGGGTTCGGGAGCCACATTACGAATGAGGAAGGTTTTTCTTTAAAAAGCACCCCATTCGCCCGGTAAGACCGGTCTCTACTTGATGTTTTAAAAAGGGGGGGGGGGGGAATCTTCAATATTATTTGGAATATCAAACTCTTTAATAAAGCACGTAACGAGAAAGGGACATAGGAAATACATCACATTGACGTACAGGTGGTGCTATCTGTACAGTTGTGATAAAATGATATGAATAAATGGAAGTAAATAACATTCAACAGACTGTTTGGACCTCAGAATACCGCTCACGGCACCCTGAGGTGCCGTGCGAGGCATCTCAACATGCCGTGCGTGGCACCTGCTCTGCTGTCGGATTGGACCTGAGAATACCGCTCACGGCACCTGCTCTGCGCGAGGCATCTCAACATGCCGTGCGTGGCACTTGCTCTGCTGTCAGACTGTTGCAGTCTTTCAAAACATCATTTAGCTCACTGGTTTCTCTGTAGATCTTTTGAAAACTCGCGAGTAGCCTCACGGCGGTCGGATCATCCCAAGAACGTCATTATCCTTCTCAAAACATAGTTTTAAAGTAGTTTTCAATGGGATGATCTTGAAAAGATTTTAGAAGAGCCGGAACATGGCTTGTAGATATGGTCTTATTTTAAGAGCTACAGAAACAGTAAACAGCAAAAACAGGTAACCACAGCGGAGGAAAACTTCGAGATCCAAATAAATTGTTCACAATAGCACTAGTGTGCACCATGCCGTCGGCGCCGAGAGTCGTGGTGCATCCGATCAACAGATCGCCAGCTTCCCAACCTCGGCCGCAGTGTTGGTTTTATTTTATGAAAATAGGTTTTGAGTCGAGGATCTAACCAAAGGGATTAGATCTGCTGACAGAAGGCTCAGGACCAGAACGGAATCTAGTCCGAGGAAACTAGTTTATACCTTTGGTTTCGAGCTTGATCAAGAATCGTGGATGCAAGGATGTGGATGGATCGTCACGGATGTGGATGGGGGAGGTTAAATGAGACAAAGGGAGTATGGGTGTGAGTGAAGGTTAGGTATTTTGGGTGATGAGTCTTTGAAGTTAATGAAGGATCAACTTCAATGATGAGAAGGGAGTGAGTGAAAGCACTTAAAGAAGGTCTTTTGGGAATGACATTCTTTAAAGCTTGGAAATGGCAATGGAAATAAGAAAGTGGGTGTAGAAATTTAGAGAGAGAAAGTAGAGTGAGAAAGCCAAGAGAAAGGCAAGAGAGGGACTCAAAAGAAAGGCTCAGAGGGACCTCTTTCCCTTGAGTGGAGGGGTTAATTTATAGGCAAAGGCCAAGGATTTTGAATTTCAAGTGGTGGAGGTATTTTCTGGGCGGGCCAGAAGTGCATTTTTTGAGCAGTCATCGGTGTGGCTCACCGGCGTGGCGGCGACTTCGAGCCACCGACTTTTTGCTCAAGGTCTTTGTCTGGTTCGGTGTGCAGCAGCTACCCTTGAATTTCAGGGTGCCGTGCGCTCCAATCCAGCCTCGCACGGCACCTATTCCTTCGGTCCAGGGCTCTTTTTGGGCCTTTTATTGGGCTTTTCAGGTTTTATGTGGGCTTATAGAGATCCTTTTTCAAGCTCGCAATGGTATCGTTTCCTCTATTTCATCATCGGGGTGGACAAAGACCCTCCGAGGTCCGGATTGGGGTGTCTACACCTGTGAAGGGGGCCCACCTAAGCAGGACAGTAAATATTACATGGGGAGCACATTACGTGTTGATAGGGACCACAAATGATAAGCAGAAAGAGCACTTTGTTTTGTATGTAAATTTGCACTATGGAATACGACGTGTGAGCCATCCCCTATTCCAGCTGCCCTTGTAAATGTGACGGGAGCCCACCGAAGAGGTCCAATCAATGTTTTCATAAATGTACCGTAGCAATGGAGTTGAGTTACATTCTGACATTATTTGTACCATAGTGGCCCAATAAAAGTAGTAAAAATGGTAGTTGAGTTGAGCACCTCCATCGCCCTTGCAAATTCAATCAACCTTTTTTGGGATTTGCTTTGTGACATCAACTAAAGAAGGCAAGAAAACTGATATTATCCAACCATGAATCCCTCTGAAACAAGTCCAATTGGATTACTTACAACAATGTAATACATATCAAAAAAAAAATGATACTATAGTGAACTTTGTACTCAATATCTTAAACCCACAAATCAATCCCATCAAGTCTACTTACACAAACTTTGTACCCAACATCTCAAAACCACAATATTAAACCCACAACAAGATTAAAAGAACTTTGTATCCAATGTGTATAAGACCGCCTAAGAACGCAATTGTAAAACATTGAGTTTAAAGTTGTTCGATGTATGTGGATCCGTATAGAGATGACCCCGGTAGCCAAGTCCTTGAACATCCGTCATAGGCAATGTTTTCCAAATTGAAGAGGGGGTTGACGAAGGACCACCACCAAAGATCTTTGCCCATATATGGCCTCTCGAGCAAGAAAATCGGCAGAAGGATTTGCTTCGCGCCAAGCATTCCCAGCTTTGGCTAGCTAGACTTCTAATTAAGCGAAGAAAGACATAAGAGGTTCACTTAATAACCTTTTACAAAACGCAAAAGAAAGACAACCTCAAAGACATAACTAAGTGAAAAATATGTATGATTACCGCAGGTGATGAGGACAGTCCACAGTTGAGAGCAAAAGCCATAAGAGATTCACATGAATCAACAGCATACTTATGTTGCTCTTCCAATACCTATAGCTTATGAAGAGCAAGAAGCAAAGCCTGCTACTATAGAACAGAAAAATATTTTAATTAGCATATGAACTACAAGAAAATGAAAACCCCGTAAAAGAAGAGTATGTTAGTTACACATTCAGACTAAATGAGTAAAGTTACACATTCAAGCGGATACACCAATAGGGTCACAACACAAAAACTTGTTGGCGAGGAGAATTGGGCTAAGAAAATGTTGATATTACATCCAAAATAGATCCACAAGGAATTGCTTAAGGGCATTCTATGCTCAGCACAACCCATGGATATCACCTCCATGGCTATCGAAAAAAAAAACCCTCACCCAAAATTACCCCATTGAAGTTTAATCACAAGTCATGAACAATGTTCATTAAAAACAAAAGAATCGTCAACCCAACAAAAAAAAAAAAGAGTCCTCACTTCATGTTGAACCAATGACTGAAAATCGAGTAAATATTTTAATTCGAAGCAAAGCCTAACATTGAATATTGGGAAAATCACGGGTCAGTGGAGTTGACCAGCATTATTTTTTTGTTTTTTTGGGGGTGTTTCATTTAAGTGATTGATTTTTTACACCAAAGAAATAAAGTACACTACATAGTTATCTAAAAACATAATTGCTCTTTGTGATTCAACATTGTAGTCTTTGTGAAAAAATAATGTACTCTTTGAGTAATATTTACTTGCTCTTACTACCTCGCAAAACGGTAGTTGAGGTGCTCAACTCCATAGTAGTTTTGGTACTTTCAGTGCAAAACTATATAAATAATTGCATAATGGAGTCAAAATGTCGTAATGTTAGTGCTGGAAATAGTTTTTGTTTTTGTTTTCGGGTGTTCATTTGTGATTTTGTACACCAAAGAAATAAAGAAAAATGACTCTTTAGTCAAATGGCTACAAGATATTAAAGTAAAGAGGACCAGTTGTCTCCATACCCTCTAAAGAAGAGGGAACAGAAACAACGAAACATACGATTAAGAGAAATAGGAAACCTATGCACCACATGTAGAGGAAAGATAGCAAAATTCAGTAGTCTACACTATATCTTCCAAAATTAATTCCTTTACCAGCCATGAACCCAAACCAACTACATGGATTGAGTGAGAGAGAAGATGAATATATAATTAAGATACCGCCTAACAATCCATATTACCAATTTCCCAGCATCTCCAATACAAGCTGATAATATTTACAAACATGGTACAATGGAGATATACACTAGAACCAATCCACATTGCATGTTGACAAATGAAAATTGACACCTATAAAGGAGTTAGCTATCCACTATGACACATGGAATCGTGCAAACGATTGAACACTTGTAATTGTTTACAAATCAAGTCTCCACAAACCTGAAACCTCAGGAGTTAAAATCAGGCATGAAATTCGGCACATGCATGTCACACCATGAACCCGAAATTGGGAGACGAATGACGACGTCTGGAATGGATGGGTAATTTTGTCATTTTAGGTCATGGTTAATGGTTTACAAAAATTAAAGGTTCCAATAGGGGATACCATGTATTGGTAATTTGGAGAGTGTAGACCATTGAAGTGGTGAATAAGCCCTTGGCCCTCCTCTGTCCGTTAATTTTCCCTTTCATGTAACATTTCATAATCAGAACTTTGAGCAAAATGGAAAAACAATATAGGTTAAGAGACAGTATTCCAGCTCTCAGATGATTCAAATCAACTACAAAATGGACCATGACATCACAATCACTAAACAGAACCAACAAAACATAAGAAACGTAGACAACTCTCCTCTAAGTTTGTGTATGAACATGTTCCATTAAATATTAGTAAAGTTTGGTCATAAATCTAATGGTGCACGATTGCACATTTTTCCAGACACTGCTTTTCCAAAAATCAAGGAGGTAACTCTCGAGTTAGGGTCGAAGTAGGACATAAGGACATTAGGTGGTTAGGCAGGAAAAACTACAAATGGATGAGGCTTGCCATAGACTAACACATGAGTGGCATCGAATCTAGGGAAGGCGCTTTGCCACTCCAAAGGAAAATTCAAGTGACGATTCTGAGTCATAAGGTATATCCTCATATCTTTAAAGGGAACAAATTGCAACATAAGGAAAGCCTAGTCCAATAAGATGTCGATTTCTGAACTGTAGGAGTCTTGCCCATCAAGCTAGCCTCTGCCATAAATTCACCCCTAGGGCTATGTTTGGATGCCATGCCAATAATATAGAATGGATGGGAATTTAACTAGTGATAATTAAAGCAGTGTTCTAAAAGGCGCTAGTCGGGCGGCGACCCCCTGCCTAACGCCTAAGCGGCCTAGACACCGCCTAACGATTTTGAATTTTTATTTATTTATTATTCTACAACTGAGGCTTCAAGATATGGACTGATTTTTTTCCGCGAGACAGTTGGTATTACTGACTCACTGTGGTTAAAATCACATACATACACTGTAGGTTTGTAACACTGATACACCTACACAAGTGCATAGAGAGGAGACGAGAGAGACAGACAGACTAAGAGACAGAGAGCGGAGACGAGAGAGAGAGAGAGAGAGAGAGAGAGAGAGACCAGCAAGCAACGACGACCGGCAAGTTTGGCGGCAGCGACAATCGTTGGCAACAATCTGAGACAGAGAGGGGACGGGCGACGATGATCGCTTTCTCCTTTTCCTCGACGACGCCTTTCTCCTCTGGACGACTGGTAACAAATTAATTTAGGGCAAAAGAGACTGGATATAAACTTGGAATGGAGGGGTAATTTTGTCCTTTTCAGTCATGGTTATCATGTGTTGGTGATTAAAATAGGGGACATCATGTATTGGTAATTTGGAGAGTGTAGACCATTGAAGTGGTGAATAAACCCTTGGCCCTCCACTGACCCGTAATTTTCCCTTCAATATATGGGTACCCAATAGCCTAAGCAAAATCAAACGTCATTTGTACCAAATCAATCCTCTCTCTCTCTCTCTATACTGCTACAGCAGCAACACAAATATTTTGGATTACAAACCCAGAACCTCTGTTTCAGTCGACAACCTCAAACCCACAAATACATAATCAATCCTCAAAAAAGTTACAAATCAAACCTCGAGATCAAACCCACAAATCAAATCCAGTCAAAAAATATAAATTGAAACCCACAAATTCAAATCCAGCCGACTTATACATATATATACGCCTATATATATATATATATAAACACCAATAAAAATTTCAAAAACCTACCGGCTGAAAAACTCGCCGAGTGGTAGTTGACCTTCCGATTGACCAGTCTTCCATCCGTAGCCGAGAAATAGGGCCAACAAAGACGACGACTGTTCTAGGGTCCAGATATGGCCAACAACAACGACGACTGGATTCAGTGAAGCAAAGAGAGAGAGAGGGCGCTACAAAAACCTCCCCCCACCGAGCGAGGCACTGTAGCTCCCAAGCAAACTGGCGAGGTTGGAGTGAGTTTGCTGGGAATTAATGGGATTTTAGGTTTTCACCTCGGGAGAGAAGCGATATGGAGCATCTGCCGACTTTGTTGGAGATGCTTTAGAACGGTTTTGAGGTATCAATAGCTTAAAGTGGACAAGGCAAATATTGCTTTCAAAATTCCTTGGCTTATGATGAGAAGTCAGTTGGTGAGTTAATAGATAAAATAACATTTAAAGATTACCCTTTTATTTGAATGGTATGTGAAGAATAATGCACGTGTGAAATATGCATAATCAAGAGATTGGGGGATAATCTTGCCTCATTCTTGTAAACTTAATTATTATTTTCTCATTTTGTGTGTTTTGTTCATCTTTTCTGAATTTTATTAGATTTGAGTGATTTTTTTGGATTAATGGTGGGGCTTAAGAAGGAAGAAACTAGAGGTATTCAAGGAAAGAATGTCTCAAGAAGTACGGTGGGGAGCGAAAAGCGATAGTGACAATATGTGGAATACCATAGTTGATCGTATTAGAATAACATCGAAAGAAGTTCTTGGGGAGTCGAACGGAAAATGTGCAATTTCTAATGAGACATGATGATGAAATGATGAGGTTCAAACTATGGTAAAAGTCAAGAAGGAGTGTTTTAAAAAGTGGTTAAAGGACCGAAATAAGAAAAAATTTCAGGGTTATATGCAAGCTAGCAAGGAAGCTAAGAAAGCCGTTAGGGATGCTAAGTTGAAAGCCTATGAGAATTTCTACGCTAGACTCGATAGTAAAGATGATGAAAAGATTATTTATAAACTTGCCAAGTTGCGAGAAAGGAGAGCTAGAGATATTTCTCAAGTTAAGTGTATTAAAGGTATTGATTCAGTGGTGTTGGTGAAAAACGAGGCGATCAGGGATAGATGGAAGTCGTATTTCGTATTTCGAGAAGTTGTTAAATAAGAAACATGTAGGAGGTTTTGGTAGAGAGAAAGTGTATGTACCTGGCGAGAATACAGAATATGAATTTTATCAGAGAATACAAAAGTTTGAAGTGGTTAAAGTTTTGAAAATGATGAAATTGGGTAAGGCCTTAGGACCAGATGGTATCCCTATTGAAGTGTGGAAAAGTCTAGGTGACCTGGGGGTGACTTGGTTGACGAAGTTGTTTAACAAGATTATTATGATTAAAAAGATACTCGACGAATGGAGAAGAAGCACTCTAATACTTATCTATAAGAATAAAGGGGATATTCAAAGCTGCAAAAACTATAGAGGTATTAAATTGATGAGTCATACGATGAAGTTGTGGGAAAGAGTCATTGAGTATCGCTTGAGAATGGTGACTACGGTATCAGAGAGACAATTTAGGTTCATGCCTGGAAGATCAACCATGGAAGCTATCTACCTATTAAGGATAAAGGTAGAAAAATACAGAGTAAAGAAGAAGAATCTCTATATGGTTTTCATAGACTTAGAAAATGCTTATGATAAGGTGCCTAGAGATATCATATGATGGGTTTTAGACCAAAGGGTATATCGAGGTGATTAGAGACATGTATGAAAGTGTGGTCACTATCATTCGATCACCAGTAAGGAAAACGAGTGAGTTTTCAATTACTGTAGGATTGCATCAAGGGTCAGCCTTGAGCCCGTACCTCTTTGCCTTAGTTATGGATGAATTGACTAGATAATTTCAGGAGGATATCCCATGGTGTATGATGTTTACAGATGACATTGTCGTAGATAAAACCGCTAAAGGTGTTAATACGAAACTAAAAATTTGGAGGAAAGCATTAGAGTCAAATGATTTTCGGATAAGTAGAAGTAAAACTGAGTATATGGTGTGCAAGTTTAGTAGTACCAGCAGTGCGCATAAAAAAAGAGTGATAATCCAAAATTAGGAGATATCTAAGAGTGATCATTTTAGGTACTAAGCTCAATTATTAGTAAAAATGGAGAGATTGTCAATAATGTAACCCATAGGATCCAAGTGGAATGACTCAAGTGGAGGAGCGCTATTGGTGTACTGTGTGACAAGAGAGTACCCACAAAATTGAAAGAAAAATTATATGGAACTGCTATCAGACCAGCGATGCTTTACGGGACAGAATGTTGGCCTATTAAAAAACAACAGGTAAACAAAATGAGTGTAGCGAAAATGAGAATGTTGAGGTAGATATATGGTAAGACTAGACAAGACAGGATTAGAAATGAAACGGTTCGTGAGATGGTAGGTGTAGCACCTATAGAAGAGAAGTTGAGGGAAAATAGGCTAAGATGGTTTGAGCATGTCTACCGTAGACCAGAAAATACAATAGTTAAGAGAGCGGATAAAATAGATTTGGGTAGCAATGCTACGAGGAGAGGTAGACCGAAATTGACATTAGATGCTGCAGTGCGTAAAGATATGAGTATAGTAGGTTTGTGTAATCAAGTGGCTCTTGACATAATTCAATGGAGGAAAGAATTCATATAGCCGACCCCAAGTGATTGGGACATAAGGCTCGGTTTAGTTTAGTTAATCATCCACCTTAATGAGAAGAGTCAAAAAGTTCACTAAATAACTTAACGCAGCCTCTGATAAAGTAGATTTGGATGGAAATAATGAAATTAGTAATCATACATATATATTTCAAATGTATTTAAGATGCACTTAAAAAGGGAAACCAACATGTCACGCAAGTCGGACTTGGAAAGTATCTTGCATGTAGAGGCTAATGAAGATGATAGTCCACGATTTTGATGTGTTGCATTGGTAGAAGGTCAACTCCTCTAAGTATCCAATTTTCCCGAAGTAGCGTGAGATGTGCTAGCTATTTATGTGTTCGCGGTTGCCTCTAAATATACTTTTAGCACGGGTGGACGTGTGATAGATCCATATCGAAGTTTTCTCGCTCCGAAGACCTTAGAGGCTCTTATTTGTACTCAACAATGAATAAAGGAAACCAGCTAAAATCAATCTTAGAGAAAATTTGATGAGTTGGAGCAATTAGATTGATCAGGTACTACTCTTAGTTTTAGTTCTTGTTTTTCTTTATATACTTAGTTATTATTTCGCTGAATGTCTTACTTGTATATTTTCCTTTATTGTAACTTTTTGTGAGAGGGTCATGAGTGATGGGTGCAACTTACTGTACATGAATACAAGTAATAAAGGGGGAAAAATAGAGACAAAATAAGAAAAACGATAAAGAAAAGAGAGACAAAGAGGTAGTTTTTCCAAAGGATTAGAAGCTTTACGCAAAACTTGAAGGACCATAATGAGTAGAAATTAAGAAATAGTATAAATAAGAAATAATATAAAGCAATGTTGTGAGATTAGAAAATTTACTGAACATTATATGAATAACTTGATATATGTTGAAATCGCGAATTCTAAATCGGAATAGTGGTTTATTCGATATGTATACGTAATAGGACGTTAGACATAGATAGATAGATTAATGCTGCTGAAAGTACCCAAATATGCCAAGGGTTCCCCTCAAATAACATTCATCCAAGCCTCGGGCATTCAATATATTTGAATACCCATGCTAGCAGTACTACAACAAAATAAACTTTTTGCAACACTTTTCTTAGGGCATTTGACAAGAAACACCTAAAGGCTGCTAGTGAGTTGGAACCACTCAACCAAAGAACCTCTCAGCCACACGGACTAATCGCCACTATTTATACATGAATACATGAGTAACCGATCTCAAGGACAGAGGTAACTCTTAATTGGTTCAAATCCATGATATCATGCTCTCTGAAAAAAAGATGCTTCTTATGGCCTCCCCCAAATCTTGAAGACTCGCACTATATACCCTATAGAAATACACTTTGTTGTAAAAGTTGTCTTAAAACATTACTCCAATAGGTTTTCATTTCATTTTATATTGGTTTCTACGTCATATCCTTCTATGATCATTAGTCACACATAACAAAATTAAGAGCTTTTTAGCAAGTGGAGATTTTTAATGTTTAACAAATCACGATGAGCTTCAAATAAAAGCTTATCAATCAAAGTTATGAACGTACGAACATTTCTTTTATGTGATGAATATACCAATCGTATGTAAAACTGAAAAGTCTGAAATGAAATAGCACTATTAAAAAATTAGTACGAAAACTTTAAAAATATTATATTTGTACCACATGAAATTTCCAGTACAATGTCGGGCCCTCCTAAACCAAATCCTTGGCTCCTTACTGAACCACTTAAGTAACATAACCAATGGCAAGACAGATAAAATAATGTCACTATGTCATTATGGTACCAAATTATAGATGGTGGCTATGATGTAGCCTTATTCTCTGATTCTGCTGCATGTTCTGTTTTGATCTACCTATTCTGCATGCCTTCATGAAGTCTGATGATGTTGCTGCTGATTTGCTTTCATTGTCTCCATTCCGGTTGAAGCTCCCAAACTTCTTGTTGCGAGGCATGTTGAGCAGTTGATCAGGTCCTTGAGGATACATATCAACCCAAAGGTTGCTTGGTTATGTTGAATCTTGAGGATTTGTTTCTAGTTTGGCCTTTGGGTAGATTCTGCATTGGACTTGGACCTCGTGTTATTTTTGGTTTTCCTTTTCCCTTGTTCCTGTTCTCTTCCATCTTTCGATGCTTTGTTGGATGGTTTTTGCTTCTTTTCCTATCCCATGTATCAATATCATAGTTTAGGTTTTTTGTTTTTTTTTATGTACCCTTATCAAGGTTCTAATAAATTTTCATTTTGCTAATAAAAAGATAATAATAGAATCTTACTAACTTGACACTAGCTACCAAACTAACTTCTATCAGTAGCGTGGGTACTAGGCCCTTCTAAGGATGATCTATCTCGCATGCATTCAGCTAGCTTCACCAACTGTCATTTTCAGTTGATATACAACACTCTCCTCTTTGTGTCCGAATAAACCCCTCTCTCCTCTCAATAAAATGCCACCTCTCTCTCTCTCTCTCAA
This sequence comes from Rhododendron molle, assembly GCA_025413875.1. Classification (NCBI taxonomy): domain Eukaryota; kingdom Viridiplantae; phylum Streptophyta; class Magnoliopsida; order Ericales; family Ericaceae; genus Rhododendron; species Rhododendron molle. The sequence continues at coordinate 17,012,337 of CM046400.1, forward strand.
ACAAATACACACACACCCCCCTCTTTTAATTTCAACATCTTTTATCCCCTACCTGATTAGTTCTGGACCTCTGGTCATTCTTGATCTGGGTTTTGGGTTTTAACTTTGGTGTCTTTTTGGGTTCCGCTCTTGTTCGGTGAGGAGAGGAGAGGAAGATTAGAAGAATATTGAGAGAAATGGTTCATCATGATGTTGTGCATTTCGTGTTTGGAGTCTTTGGTGGGTCTTAATTAAAATAGAAATGATTTCCCTTTTCTCCATTTTTCTCCTGATTTTTTTGCTACAATTCTTAATATTGCTAAGGGAAAATGACGATTCATGACGTGTTTTGATAATTAATATTCGTCAAGCACATTTTTAGTATTAACAAAATGTTCTCAGCATGTCATCAGCAAGTATTAATTATCAAAACACGTCATTGGCTGTCATTTTCCCTATTGCTAATTGACTGCCTATTTATCTTTTATTTTGGTAAGTTGAATTTTGAAAAAAAACCTACCAAAAAACAAAATCACTGGAGCATACCTGAGAGTACATCAAACCAATTACACAATCCTTGCACCACTAGCAAGCATTACTGTAGAGTTTGACAAGTCACAAACACAACGAAAGATGCACCAAATAACACATAACAGATACAACCAAACCAGAGCCATTACCCCAAATGCTAGCTAGGAACATAAATAGCTACTAAAAGAGGCATCAAAGACCAGCTTGCTGGATATATTCCATGCCAAACACAGATTCTGACTCTAGCTTGTTTCTTTGTTTGAGGAAATATCAGGTGGTGTTGTTTTTGGCACCGACGTAAGCATCCCGAACGACCTCTCTCTCCCTCTCTCCCTCTCTATTTGATTGTTAACCATCAACTCATCTAAAAGATTAAACTGTTAGAGAGAGAAACAACTTTATTACTTATACCTTCAACGACACACCCCGTCATGTGTAGTCAGCGGACTAACCATATGTAAATATTTTAACATTAGGTAAGTAGTGAGATTTGAACATAGAATCCATTGCCTGTTGTGATACCATATTAGATTGTTAATCACCAACTCATCTAAAAGTCTAAGATGTTAAAGAGAGAGACAACTTTATTGCTTATACGTTCAACTCTCTCTCTCTCTCTCTCTCTCTCTCTCTCTCTCTCTCATGTGAAGCGCCCTTTGGCCTAAATTTTTTGGCCTTTTGATCGAGTCTTTTTTTTCCCCTCCTAATTTTTACTACATTCGAGTCAAAGTTTTTGGATAATTGTTTGTCTACCCAAGAAAAATCGAAGAGATATAAATAACAAAAGTCAGAAAAACTAACTTAATTAACACTAAAAAAGTTTGAAAAAGACAGTCTTTTAGTGTCTTTAGCGTCATCTTATATATGGACTTTTTTCAAGTTTGATAGATAGTTTTATACTTTTCTGATTCCCGTCATTAAGACGAGCGACGTAATCTAAATTATGAAGAAAATTTTGAAAAGGGATAATGATTATTGCACTCAACTTTCTTATGAATGTAATCCAAAACTTGGTCTGTAGTGCTTAAAAACGAAAAGAAATATTTTGAAGTGCATTTATAAGAAAGTGGAGTGTAAAAATTATTTTTCCTTAACAAAAGATGAGTAAAAGTTATTTAATATTATCAACTGGCTTCCAAAAAACAATAATTTAACCCAAACGCAATCTAATTAAGTGTACAAACTAACACACGGTGCTTGAGCATGTAACATCCATCTTGTTTTTATTCTTTTGAAATTGATTTCTATTCACCATGAATTTTCATGTATTTAATGCTATATGTATTTTTTTTCTTTTAAATGGTATTGGTACTCCATTCCGCTTTCTTTTTAAATATTATTTTCCAAAAAGAATGTAATTTCAAGCTCAAATATAATGAAAATGAAAATTAATTTTTTGATTTTTTTTTGCATCGTTTAAAAAATCTCAATGAAATTTATCAAACAAGATCTATATTGGTAGAAAAATTATTTGCGTAAACACATAATTTTTGAGCTTGAAATTACCTTTATTTTCTAAAAATTTCTTTTCGGAGAAAGCGGAACGGCACCTGGGTAGGATTACATTTGTGAGGATTATAAAGAACAAATCCACAGAGAAATTCTCAGGCATTCCGTACCGTACGTCATGATGTTGCTTAACTGCTTGCTTTCTGCTTTGTAAGTTCTTGAAATTGCTTTAACTATGGTGACAAACATTTAAATATTGAGTAATGCTAACGGTACCGATGGGAGGGGAGGAAAAACGTACCGACGGCCGCCGGCGGGCCATCTCCGGCCACCGGATTGTCGATCCGAGTCATCCAAAAATTCTAAAAAAAAACCGAGGGGGCTTTCACAAGAATCAACAACATTCGAGGTGTGTAGGATACTTGATCCAAATACCCCTTTTTTGTGTATATATGTATACTCGAAAAATAGGGTGTTTAGATCAAACACCCTACACATATCGGATGCCGTTGATTCTTGCAGGGACCCCCTCAGTTTTTTTTTAAAAATTTTTTGAGACGGCTCAGATCATCCTTTCGGTGGCCGGAGACGGCCTGCCAGCGGCCGTCGGTACGTTTTCCCTCCCCTCCCATCGGTACTGCAATCATTTTCATTAAGTTGAGTTTTGAAAAGAACTTTCCCTCCAAATTTTTAATTCTACTGTTTTTTTAATGGTAAGTAAAAATATTGAATATTGGTGTAACGATCCGTTCCTGCCTTGTACAATATTGTTCGCTTTGGACACCCAAAGCCCATAGACTTCCCAGTGAGGGAACCCATCTCTGGATTGCTCTAGGAAGAGCACGTTTAACTGCAAAGTTCCAATGCACTTTGGCCCGCTCTCACGGCTTTAAAAAGCCTTGTACAAGATAGGACATGATCTATTATTTATACCCCACAACTTACACTTCACCAAGCGATGTGGGACCACCCCTGGCTGACCCCTCTGGTCACCGATCAGACAGCCCCGCGAGAGTGGAAGTACGTATCGACTTTCTATTGTTGTTGATATGTCACCATCATAGCAAGCATCTCTGCTCTGCTAGTCCCAGCTTCCTTGCCACCACCCATACAGTAGCAGCAACGTCAATGGGAGCAGTATCCGAGCAAGCAGCAGCTAAGATAGCAGCAAAGGCAGAGGCAGGTCCCAACCGCCCTTAGGCCGGTCGACCACTACCTGGAACTTCCAGGGGCAGGGCGTCACAATCTCTCCCACTTAGGAACACACGTCCTCATGTGGGGTCGAGATTCTGTCCCACATCTGGAACTTCCAGGGGCAGGGCGTCACAATCTCTCCCACTTAGAAACACAGGTCCTCATGTGGGGTCGAGATTCTGTCCCACATTTTCGATTGGTGCAAGCTCTGATACCATATGTAACGACCCGCTCCTGCTTTGTACAATATTGTTCGGGGGAATTTTTAGGCCGGCCCCGTTTTCTTGCTTCGGACTTCAAATGGTCCTGACAAAAGTATTTTTTCTTTCCTTCAGTCCTTTTTCTTGACTCTCCATACAATTTTACTATTTTGCCCATTCTTCTTAACTTTTTGTGTACATGTCCATTTTTAATAAATTTATATTTTTAGAATCAATTCCTAACCCATATTATTTCGGACAAAAATACCCTTGGCTATGTGGGCTATAAGAACTGTAAATTCTCATAGACAGTTCTATGACAACTGCTCAGTTCTCATAGAAAACTGACTATGTGATTCATATTATTTCGGACACAAATACCCTTGGTTATGTGGGCTATGAGAACTGTCAATTCTCATAGTCAGTTCTATGAGAACTGCTCAGTTCTCATAGAAAACTGACTATGTGACCCATATTATTTCGGACAAAAATACCCTTGGTTATGTGGGCTATGAGAATTGTCAATTCTCATAGTCAATTCTCTGGAAACTGCTCAGTTCTCATAGAAAATTGGCTATGTAACTCATATTATTTCGGACACAAATACCCTTGGCTATGTAGGCTATGAAAACTGCCAATTCTCATAGTCAGTTCTATGAGAACTATTTAATTCTCATAGAAAACTGGTTATGTGAACTGAGTTATGAGAGTTAGCTATGTGAACTGTCAATTCTCATAATCACTTTCCATAGAGAACTGGCTATGAGAATGGAGCTATGTGAACTGAAAAATGAAGCAATTCGAAGGCTACTAAACTGGAACACCTTAGACCTGAAAAAAAGATTTGATGATTTGGAAGATTTGAGCAATGTCAATATTACGGTATATACACTAATCAAATTTGGACATGAAAATACGCACTTCTCATAGAAAATTACACACTTCTCATAGAAAATACACAGTTCTCATACAGTAAATAGACACTTCTTATAGAAAATTACACAATTCTCATAGCAAAAACACAATTCTCATACAAAAAATACACACTTCTCATAGCAAAAACACAGTTCTCATACAAAAAATATACACTTCTCATAGTACAAACACAGTTCTCATACAGAAATCAATTGTAAATTGTGTATTTTACTTCAATTGAAGTAATAATGCTGTGCAACAACCATAATTATCATTATCGTTTCCATTGTCATTGACTCACAGATTTCATCTTACACACCAGATCACGAACCAAACTCCACAACATACATCACTAATATATTTTATATGCTCCACAAAATTTGCATAACAGCTGGCGAAGAAAACAAAGATTTCTTCGAACGAAATCGTTAAAATTAGATCTTTTTTTCTTTCACCTGGTTGCGATCGAGAAACGCGTGGGAGCTCTGATTCTTCAGCACCAAGTAGAGGGAAGAGAGAGAGAGAGGCATTGGTTTTCCTATTCTTTTCCTTCTTTTTTCTTTACCTTTTGTAATCTGATGATTTCTCGGTCGCCGTCGAAATCGCTGGAAACGAAGTCGTTAAACTTCGTCTAAGTTGCCGGCGAAGTCAAAATCACAGTACAAACCAAGGCGAAGAGATTTCGATGGCTGGTGAGTGCAGAAAAGGTTCAGAATAGTAGTTATGGAGCAGATCCAGAGGTTATAGAGCAAATCTAGAGGTTTCACAATGGCCTCAGGGTCGTCGGTTGCCGATAACCAGTTTTCGATGGTTGTCGGAGGTTCCTGGACACTCGTTGGAGGTCCGGCGAGGGTCAGCTATGGGTAAGAGGTGGTCGGCCGTGGTTGACAAGGCAGAGAGGCGTCGGAGTGAGATCAGAGAGGCGTGGAGTGGAGTGAGATGAATTTGGTTGTAGTCTACTTGCAGTGAGAGAAAGAGATGAGAGAATAAGAGAACGGGGTAAAAAAGTCATTATACAACATATCCGAGCCTATTTAGGTTCAATAAAATATTTCAGGGTTGGGTTCAAACCAAACCTAAAAAAGGGGACCGGCCTCTAATTTTCTATATTGTTCGCTTTGGAAGCCCAAAGCCCATACACTTCCCAGTGAGGTCACCCATCCCTGGATTGCTTCAGGAAGACCATGTTTAACTGCGAAGTTTCAATGCATTTTGGCCCGCTCTCATGGCTTTAAAAGGCCTTGTATAAGATAGGGCATGATCTATTATTTATACCACACAACTTACACTTCACCAAGTAATGTGGGACCACCTCTGGCTGACCCCTCTGGGCACCGATCAGGCAGCCCCCGCACGGGTTCCAACCGCCCTTAGGCCGGTCGACCACTACCTAGAACTTGCAAGGGCAGGGCGTCACAATTGGTCTCCTTTTGAAGGTGTTATCGAAACATTTACAACGGTACTAATTCTTGTATACATCAAAACCATATATAATAAGTTGTTTGCATTTTATTAAAATGGCGACCAGATCTCCATTTTTGTGAGGAGTCTATATATTTGGAGACCCAAGCTAAGATCTCCATTTTGGAGATCTCAAATGGAGTATGGTTGGAGTTATTTTGATCTCCAAAATAGAGACTTCGAGCATGGTTGGAGATGCTAGCTCTTACCCCATTAGAGCTCTATTCATTTCTTATAAATGTAATTTCAATTTAAGTATTGGTAATCGTATTTTTCACAACTCAAGTATTTTAATTATGTTGTAATCAGACTAAACTTTTGCAATTAATTAAGTTAATTTTTTAATAAATCAAAACAATTTCAGAAAATATTCAATCAACGTCTCTGAAAATCGGAGCATTACAGAAATACTCCTAAAGCATCGAATTGTATTTGGTAAACTTGCCATTGATTTCTACTCACACATAAAATGATGTAATTAGAAGGTGAGAAGTATCCTGATAAGTAAATTGTGGGGATTTTTTGAACTTTCGAAAATTACTGTTTTAAATTTAATTTGGTTGTAGCACTTTTGCTTACCAAGAGCAAAAGTGCTACAGGCACATCACTTTAGTGCCATGCCTCAGCCACATCGGCATAACTTCACCATTACAAGCATAACTAGGGCCAGTGATATGTATAACCAAGGCCTTACAAAGGCATAACCCTCAAAATTCCCAAAATATTTTGCATAACAAAGATCAATGAGTGTATAACCAAGGCCTTACAAAAGCATAACTTTCAAAATTCCCAAAATATTCTGGGAATTTTGAGGGTTATGCCTTTGTAAGGCCTTGGTTATACATATCACTGGCCCTAGTTATGCTTGTAATGGTGAAATTATGCCGATGTGGCTGAGGCATGGCACTAAAGTGATGTGCCTGTAGCACTTTTGCTCTTTGTAGCACTTTTGCTCTTTAAGCTCTACGGAAAGGATTCGACGATTATAATTGGTTCAACCATGAACGTACGTACGATCTCCTCCCTCAGCTATGCTGTTGAAATAACGTATAGACCGGACTATGCTCAGGCAACTCCCCTCTCTATCTCTCTCTCTCATGAAATATTATTCAATGCACTTAGGGCACCGTCACGTAATATCCCAAAACTTTTTTTCATCACACATTTTGGTGTGGGTCCCAAAACAAGCTGACTTGGGCTATAGCACACCCTTCTATACATGGATGGACCTAGAATTTAATAAACTTACCCCATATGTCCACAATTTCTTAATTAATACAATTTGCATTGGTATAATAACAAATTGGTGATTATATGTAAAATTGTATCTCTCTTACAATAAAGAAAATGATGATTGTGTGAAAATTCGCACTCTAAGAAATAGATCATACAAATTTGATGGGAAATTAGTAGCTGTATTAGAACATTATCATTAATTTATTGGATAGTTAATTTAGATATTTAAAATTAGTAATATTTATTTTACAAAATCGAGTGGAGGCATGCACGTGCCCCCACGTGACTGCCCTTGGGTCTGTGTCTGCTTTTATACTCATAGTTTCGCCCTTAAAAACAAGTATATGTAGACCCATTATATGTGGGCCGTGGGGTGGAAAAATGGCGTGAGGTGAGATACTATGTGACGGTGCCCGGACACATAATAATCTCTCCTTCGTCAGGCTTCACTGAGCAGTGGGTCGAATATTGTGTGTTTCAGGTAATTTACTGATGCCGTGCGAATTTTCAAGATCGTTGGCATATTTTAGCTGTACTGTACTAGTTTTGAAGACCGCGGTTACGTGTCCCTTTTTTCACCTATTTTATATGATCTTCCTCCAATATAACTATACGAGATTGAGGGAATTAGGCCGCGGAATCACATTCATTTATCTGTTTCAATAATTAATGGTTGAAATTTGTTTTTAAATTTTGCACTGGTGATAAATACTCTATTACAGCTAATACATTAGTATTTTTAATTCAAAACGTTCAAAATATTTTTAAACGGTCGAAATTAAGCTTTCTGTAAATTTTAATTACGGAGGTCTGTAATTAAGATTCTTCTCATGAGTATACATGCACTTATTTGTAAGCGCGTCTAAACTAGTCTAAAGGTAAAGGTGGACCGACATAACTCTTCCTTTTACCAGCTACAGGTCTTCTCTCTGAAATTAATCCTTTTAATTTGGGTCAAATCATTTTTTCCATGATTTTAACCCCGGAAAACCGTTGGTCTTTCTGATTATTTTGACCTAAAGGAGAAGTTGAACCAATAGGAGAGAAAGCACTAAGCAGTTGAAGCGAAGATACCCCCAGAAAAAGCAGTTTAAAAGTCACTAGCTACCATCATTTTCTTCTTTCCATATCCTAGACCCCTTTAAAACCTTCTTCCACTCTCGCTCCTTTCCATTACCAACCTACGTACGTTAACTGTTTAAGTCCCCCAAATAATTAGTACCCAGAAACTCCAACCATTCACACCTCTCTCTCTCTCTCTCTCTCCTAAGAGTTTCAATATAATGCAGGTAGTGAACCCATCAGGTGTGCGGATGGAAGGAAGCGAAGGAGCGGGGAAAACAGAAGCGACTCACGAGCGAATCCGCAAACTGGCCGACGGAAACGCCGTGGTGGTGTTCACCATCAGCGGCTGCTGCATGTGCCACGTGGTGAAGCAACTACTCTTCGGGCTCGGCGTGGGACCCACCATCTTCGAGCTCGACCACGACGAGGCCGGTCAGGAGATCCACGCCATCCTCCGCAGCCTCTCCCGTCGAGATGGCCGGCAGCAGGCCGTACCGGCGGTCTTCGTGGCCGGGAAATACTTGGGCGGCATTGAAACCGTCATGGCTTGTCACATTAACGGCACTCTAGTCCCTCTCCTCAAAGACTCTGGAGCTCTGTGGCTCTGATCACTTCTCTTGGCCATGAATAATCGATCTGATCGAGAATCAGTGCTGGAAAATCTGATAGGTGCTTTTATATTACTAGTTGTGATTAGTATTAGTCACGCCATATTATTAGCTAGTGTGGTTTGCCCGTAAAAGGAAAGTTGCTTTGTTATATCATGTAAATTGTTAAGCATGATCAAATGAAACGAAATACGTATCGATACGACTAGGACGTACTGATTATAATAATAGTAAGAAAAACATGTTTAAGTTATTTCTAGCTAGTACTCGTAATTGTCTTTGTAAGTATGCCCGGCCCACTCCAATGGCTATCGCTCTCGCCTCATTCTATTTGCGACTAGTAGTACTACTGTTTTCTGTATTGTAATACAGTTGAAGAATGTGTTGGTTATGACTGATTAATTAATTTATTGCAGGTCTTTAGTTCTCTTGCTTTTACATATGTGTAAGTTTTTTTTTTTTTTTTTTGTTGAGTTCGCTACTATGGATTATTCGATTACAAAATCATTCGGAAATCTCCAAATTAACACGAGATTTCAAATTGGAAAATATACGGCCCGAAAAAGTAGTAGTATTCTCCACTTGGATGCAAAAGACTTGACCAGATAGAAGAATGCACGTCACCCAGTCAAAGCATATATAGAGTATATGGCATTGCAACGGTTGGGATTACTGGGTTATTGTGGGTCCCACTAACTAATAGGAGTAAGGGCACGTTTGGATGAAGTATTAGGTTTGGAGGTGTTATGTAAGAAGGGTGGGTCCACATTGATGTGATGGGGGATTAAATAATACTTGATTTGGATGAGGTATAAAACAAAAGGATAAGATTGTTTTGTAGTTGAATGGAAGAGAGATGGGGTATTATAAGGGGGGATTCCACATAGCCACCTCAAACCCTAGCCATATGTAATCCCCTCTCAGGCTGTATTTAGGAGGGGTTATGGAGCCGGAGGTTTTGAAGAATCCCTCATGTTTTGAGCTTGCCAAACCATGTATTAGACGAGAGCTCACGTATCGGAATGGTGTATAAAACAATACATCTTTTTATTGTGGCATCCAAACAAGCCCTAATTAATAATCTGGCAGTCCAGTCCACCACACTGATGTTATGACCCTATATATATAGTATCTAGGACGTACGTACGTACCCGCAGGATTAACTGTTTCACATTTTGCACTACAAAGTTCAGTTCTTCGCTGGGGAAAATTTTCAGTGTCGGGCAGGTATCACGTGGTGTCCGCTTGTACATCCGAACCGTCTATTTTCGTGTTTGAACGGTTCAGATTTAGAGAGAAAAAAAGGAGAGAGAGTGTTAGGGTGAAAAAAGAGAGATGATTACAATCTGAGTCATCCAAAAATGAATCGAACGGTTTAGATGCACCGAACGAGTGTCACGTCGACAATACCCGCTCGGCATTGAAAAACTCCTCCGGGGTTGGGGTGGGTAAAAGGTTTGGGAGTCGATCGGGCAGATATGAATGGCGCGCATGATGACATGCATGAGGCATGCTGAGAGAGAGAGAGAAGAAGACCAAAGGGTATCAAATGAAGCATGTCATTATCCGTGACTCCGTACAATCTACGAGTATAAAGAGTTTATAATACTCTCCTTATATATATATATATTGAAGGGCATCTTTTTAATGATGGATATTTTAAAATTTTAAAATTAGCTCAATCGCATAGCGATAAATATGTTTTTTGAGTTTGTAGTGACGAAATTGAAAATTATTTTAAAATTTTTGGAATTTGTTTTTTATGTATTTTGTGGGAGCCGGAGTGGCCTCATATGGAGCAGTGAAAAAGAGCAGTGAAAGAGAGTGTTGAAATTTATCCCATATTGATAAATTAATTATCTTCCTCAAAACTAACATATATGGACTTGTGCAGTTTCTGTCACTACAAGAAAAATGGTCATTCCCGGCATTTTTATTCCAGGCATTTAAATTAATGCCGGAAAAGCCACTATTACCGGCATTTCAAGAAAATGCCGGAAAAAATAATTATTACCGGCATTTGTTTAAAAAAATGCCGGAAAAAATAATTATTACCGGCATTTGTCAAAAAAATGCCGGAAAAAATAATTATTACCGGCATTTGTTTAAAAAATGCTTGCAAAAGTCTATTTTTGCTGCCAAAATAAAACCGCCAAAACTATTACCGGCATTTGTTGAAAAAAATGCCGGGAAAAGTCTCCGTATATTATAAATATTTTTCATTGTCCAACGTGACTCAATATGGTGGCTAGCCCGGTTGGTAGATCCGCGCGCGCGCGAGCCCAAGGTCACGAGTTCAAAACACGGGGCAAACAATTTCTCCACAAAATTTGGCCGCCACGTGGGCGACACGCAAGCGGACACGTGGGCGGACACGTGGCGCCATGTGGGCGCCACGTGGCATTTTTGGGCTCTTATATGGTATTATTTTTCCTGGCATTTGTACAAATGCTGCAAATGAGTCCACTATTCCCGGCGTTTGTAAACACCTTTCCCGGCGTTTGTAGCATTACCAACACTTTCCTAGACGGCATTTGTAATAAATGCCGGTAATGCCTAACAAATGCCGGTAATACTCTTTACCGGCATTTTTTGAGCTTTTAACGGCATTTATGAAATGCCGGGAAAGGCAAAATTTCTTGTAGTGTGTATTCATTGCGAATTAAAATTTGAGTTGAATACCTCAGGTCCTCAACAAAGAGATTGATAATAATAATAAATTAAAAAAAGAGAAGAAGAACTACAAAAAAAAAAACGGTGCATCCGTTGGTATCCACATTGTCTGAAGTGTTCTGATACGCAAATTATGTTCAAACACAAGGGAACTGACACTACAAGAAAATCGAGATCTCCCAACGGTTTAGCTAGCAATGGTTCAAAAAACCGTTGGTATAGACGGTGTGTAGCAACGGTTTTTAAACCGTTACTAGAAACAGGACTATAGCAACGGTTTTCATGCAACCGTTACTAGATTATAAGACTATAGCAACGGTTTTCGATAACCGTTACTAAAAACCGGCCTCTAGCAACGGTTTTCCATAACCGTTACTAAAACCCGACCTATAGCAACGGTTTCCCATAACCGTTACTAAAAACCGGCCTATAGCAACGGTTTTCCATAACCGTTACTAAAAAGCGGACTATAATCGAGACCATTGATTTTGTTTTCCTTGTTTGTTGATTAAATCATTCTCATAAAAATTTGACTTGATCGAGTCTAGAAAACTTCTTTATTGAGACAAAATTTCATTAGTAAAATAAATTTTTCTGCCCGATCAAGTATGTAACGATACCCGATTAATTTCATTTTTCGTATGAAGGATGTACTCTTTACTATGTAAAAAATAGATGGTTCTAATCGGGGAAAAAAAAAAGTAGGTGTTTGTATAGAATAAACTGAATTTAAAAACTTGGGTTAAGAATAAATCGATAAAACTCAAATGACATAAGCTAACCCAGCTGGTTTGCATAGTATAAATATTAGTAGTTCATTGATATTACACAAGTGTTGGGCTAGCCCAGTTGGTTTGCACTCGCGCGCGCATGCGGGAGGTCCTGGGTTCGATTCCCAGGAGGAGCAAAACATTGTTGTGTTGCCACGCGGACGACACGTAGGCGCCACATCAGCGACAGGTCACAGGTGGAGGCCACGTGGGTGCCACGTCAGCGACACGTGGCGACAGAGGGGAGGCCATGTGGCTGCCATGTCATATTTTACCCTAGATTTTTAGAAAAAAAAAAAAAAACTTGCCTTTAGCAACGGTTACAAGTGTTGCTAAAGAAACCGTTGCTAAAAAAAAATCTGTACCAACGCTTGCCAAAACCGTTGCTATAACCCTACAGCAACGGATATCTCGCGACGGTTTAACCAACGGTTCTATAACCGTTGGTATAGCCTATATTGGTCTTTGGCAACGCTTTTTTGCATCTCTAGCAACACTTTTGACCGTTGCTATTGAACGATTTTCTTGTAGTGTGAGCCCCGTTCCGGAAAAAAAAATAAGTATTTATTTTTTATAAAATAATTTTAAACTTAAAAATTATGCGCTTACGTAAATAATTTTTTATTTACATTATTTTTTAATTTAAAAATATATAATAAGTATTTATTTTTTAAAAAGATGTTTCGAAACGGGGCCTAATTATCGAAATATGAGGACTGACTGGTGTGCTGACTGACTGACCGTCAAGCGTGGACGGCATGACGGGGACGGCAAAACTATTTGTCGGCTTGTCGATTCCCGATTTCCCCTTGTCCCTTTGCAACTCACACTAACACAGAAATTAAATACTCCCTCCGTCCCATAAAGAATGACAATTTTTGAAATCTGTGTCATTTTTCATCGCTTATATCTTTCAATATATAATGTTTTTCATGAGTTTGAAAACTTCGTATAATAGAATTTATCGAGAACTATCAAATAAGATCCATATTGCATATGTTTTGAGATCCATATTGAAAAATATAAGGAGTTGAAATTGGCACGGATATCAAAAATTGACATTCAATTTGGGACGGAGGGAGTATCACATTTTCTTTTGAATTTTCTAGTTTCAACGTTGATAGCATTTCTTCATAACGGGAGAAGAAATTAGTGTAGATGCTTATAAATTGACCCAAACACTTCAGATTGTCGAAGAATATCACACTTTCTCTCTCTACACAGAGGAAAAGGTAAATATAATCATACCGTTTTTGATCAGCTCTACGATTGAAGGGAGTTGTACGATGCTCGCGCAACTCTCTCTCCCTCTCTCTCTCTCTCTCCAAATACAGTAATTTCTTTCACAAGAGTGATGGCACACGGATTATTTTCTGTTGGGGGTACTGCCGTAATGGTACTAATGTTTGAAACTTGCGGGGGCCCCCTTTGACCCGACAGTTATTTCACTCTCATGAACCTTCTAGGGCGTAGATATGGGAAAATTATCGGGTGGTCATGAGGCACCGCTCATGGATTGTTTCAAGGCTCTTTTCTATCATGCATATTATGTAAAGCCGTGGTATATGAATCCTACTAAAATAAATTGTGAAAAAGAATTTTGAATACCACGCGAAGAGGCTCCAAAACCACTGAATACTTGCGCATGACCAAAAGAACACTATTTATATGTTTATTTTCTCCTAACCGTCAGGACATTTGAATGACTGCAAAATCCACATTCTTTGCCAGCCGAACCACCATAAAGAACCCACATGCATCATACAGAGAAATTCATGGTTATAGACATGTTAATGTAACCCATTAATATCATTTGTTACTTCTGTTTGAGACACGTGAAACCGAAACCGGATCAATTCTTAGTTAGGTTGGGCCGGTTCAGTTTTCACCGGTTCGGTCAATTTTCTTGGGTTTTATCGGTTGAGGCATACTACAATCTAACTTGGGTTTTGGCCAGAAGGATAAATATTTGGGAAAATGACAGTTCAGGACGTGTTTTGATAATTAATACCCGCCAAGGACAAGCTAAGAACATTTATTAATGCTGAAAATGTCATTGGAAGGTATTAATTATCAAAACACGTTATTGGCCGTCATTTTTCCCAAATATTTTCCGGTCCGATGCGGGCAAAATGCCACTTGTTTTTTGATAACTCTGGTGTTCGGGCAAATTAACTTTCGCGCGTCTCAACTAATTCTGGATGATCAACCCCACTGTCCACTCGCGGGGCAAAATACCACTAGTTAATGGGCTGAAAAACCTCATTAGGGCTGCATGATGGTGTACTATATGCCACAAAAAACGACACAAGTCACACAATCACACAACAAAACAAATAACGGTCTTGCTATTGTCAGTCCACTGGACTGACGATAAACATACTAGAAAACAAGAAAAATGCGTATTCATATGCACTTCATACACCTTTTAATACACATTCACACACTTACTATTGTCAGCCTATTGGACTGATTTTAAAATTTTCCAACAAATAACATGCATCATCATCATATATATATATAGCTATAAAGAAAACAAGCAGCATTTTAATTAAACTGAATTATAACAACAACAACAAAAAATCTAGCATTACCGACTGGGGTTACTTAGAGTGCGTTCCAGAACTGGAAAAAGAGCTTGTTTTTGTCCCATAAGAACCCTCATTCCACAAACTGCTGCCTTCTTATTTTTCAACCAAGAGTTTGGATCAAGCACTCCACGGCCGGAAATCAACCGGCAGCTATGCCGGGTCGTTTCCGGCCACCGGACGGCCGATCCGAACCGTCCAAAAACTCTAGAAAAAAAAACAAGGGGGCTCACGCGAGAATCAATGGCATCCGAGGTGCGTAGGGTGCTTGATCTGAGCAATCCTTATTCGTGTATGTATCAAAACATATTGTTACTCATATATACATGGAAAAAGATTGCTCGATCTGAGCACCTTACACACCTCGGATGCCATTGATTCTCGCGTGGGCCCCCTTGTTTTTTTTTTTTAGAATTTTTGGACGGCTCAGATCAGCCGTCCGGCGGCCGGAGATGGCCCGGCGCGGCTGCCGGTCGGTTTCCGACCGCCGGCTCCCTTGAAGTGTACCAACAGTGCTGTGTTTGTATAGGGCAACTTCCAGGTAAAAAAAAATAGGGTTACGCAAAAAAATTTTCTACCACTATGGATCTTGTTTGATAGATCTCATTGAGATCTTTAATACGGTGCAAAAAAAATTTTTTTTTTTCTTTTATGTTATATTTGAGTTTGAAAATGTGAAAAAAACCTTTTGTTTGGAAAAAATAAGAAGGTGGAATAAGAAGTTTGAGAAATAAGCACTTATTTTTTAAGAAGGTTTCCGGAACGGGCCCTTACTGAGCTACGGTTCGTATAAAATGAATCCAGTCTGGTTTGGTTTTACACGGAGTTTATTTTGATTAAACCAAAATTGAACCGGTTATAATTTTTTTGGAAACTCAAAATCAAACAGGTTATAATTTTTTGGAAACTCAAAACCGGACCGGTCCAATAGTAGCAAACCAAAAATTTGCACCGTGTTGTTGGGTTTATTTGGTTTAACCAATTTTTATTTCACCGCGTAAATCAAAATCAAGCACTAGAGAAATAGCAAGTTACGAATTGATATTTTCAGTCGATGCCATAGACAAAAATATATGTGTGTTACCGTTCTATTGGTTTCATGTTTTAGATTACAAATCCAAATTATCGGTATGAAGCTGAGGGGAAAAAAAAAAATTCATCTGTATCAAAAATATTTCCACTGGTATTTTAGTGCATTTTCAACCATTAAAACCAGCTACGAATTGATATTCACTCGATGCAATAGATAAAAATGCACTAGAACAAAGTAAAAATTTAGTATTTTGTTTCATCCTAAAGTCTTAAGTTCGATTATCTTTGCCAACAACTTTTGGGGTCACGTCACATCCACGTATATGCGTTTGAAATGGCTATGAGAGGTACCATAGAGATTAGTCCGAGGTGCACGTAAATTGGCCAAGAACACCTTGCATTATCAAACAAAAAAATTTATTCTTTGTTACCTAAAATTTCAGGGGCTAGAAGACTCTCTTGCACTCTCACTCGCTACCTTCATATAAACCCAACCCTTGAACCAGTACTTACGATTCTCTCCTCTCTCCTAACTCAAAAAGCTTCATTTTCCTCTCTCTCTCTCTCTCTCTCTCTGAAATACAAGACCATACAGCTAAGAAGGATGCTCAACATCATGCAGGAAATGAATCAATCAGCTGATCATACGCCAATGGAAAGCACAGGAGAAGGATCAGAGGCGGCAAAAACAGACCCAACATACGAGCGGATCCGCCACCTCGCCGCCGGAAACGCCGTGGTGGTGTTCACCGTCAGCGGTTGCTGCATGTGCCACGTGGTGAAGCAGCTCCTCTTCGGCCTCGGCGTTGGCCCCACCGTCGTCGAGCTCGACCGCCACAAGGCCGGCGGCAAGATCCACGACGTGCTCCGCCAGCTCGCCGGAGACGAAGGCCGGCAGGCCGTTCCCGCCGTCTTTGTCGCCGGGAAGTTCTTGGGCGGCATCGAGAACGTCATGGCGTGCCACATCAACGGCACTCTAGTCCCCCTGCTCAAGGACGCCGGAGCCCTCTGGCTCTAACCACTTTCCCACCGGAGTTCCTTAGTGTCATCGCCGGCCATTCTGACACCGTTACCGGAATATTTTAACTTTACCTCTTATTTTCTTTTATATATGAACCCATAGTCTAATTCTAAAAAGCAAAAAAAAAGAAAAAAAGAAAAAGAACAAAACTGAGAGTCTGATATGAATATGTGGGGTGGTTTGTCTAGAAAAGGAAAAGAAGTTTGGTTGTTGGAAATGTACGTACAGGCACGAGGTATATTGGAATGTAAATTGTTTTTTTACGACTGACTGACTCTGTGGGAAAACCTGGGTTACAGTATGACTGCGCTTTCTGTATTTGATTTCCTTCCAAATCCTGGGTTACTGGTTTCTAGGGCTTGCTGCTTTGAATAGCTTTGCCTGTGTTGCTCATGTATGATCCAATGCTATTTCAATAATATTGTTAGAAAACATGACACTCAAAATCCATGAAACCGTTTGGGAAAGTAAATGAATGGTTTCATGGATTGAGTATCATGTCAGGCAATTTTTCTTCCCCATAAGATGATATTAATTTTAGTTCTTTTAATTCATATAAAATATTTTGACAAATTAAAAGATTAAATCTCAAGAAATTCTTGATACCACATATCAATAATTAGGGTGAATTTTTCTATGGAGTTAAACAGACTTATTTTCCTTGTATTTTGTGAAGGAAAATAAGTTTTTTTAGCTCCGTAGAAAAACTCACCCTAAATTATTATCGCAATACAACATTAAATTGCCATGAGCAAAAAAAAAATAAAATAAAATAGACCCTTCAAATTTTTGTATATCATTAAGGGTAAAATAGACCCATGTGTTTTTATAGTATATAATACTAATAACTATGTGTTTTTTGAAGTATGTGACAAAATTGGGCGAAATCCCACAGGCCCCTAATACCTCGTTGTCTAATAATTTTTACATGAAGATAAATGAACGCTTCGTTTGAGACTTGTGAAAGAGAATGGAAAAGAATGGAATTCAAAAAATTTCTCCTCTCTTATTTGGATTCCTATAAAAAGAGGTAGGAAAATAAGAAAATGAATTCAACTTTCTTCGTATTTTCTCCTCAACTTTTCCTCTATTTTCTCTCTCAATTATTTTTCCTCAATTCATTTCTTTTCCTTTGTGCAAGTTCCAAACAGAGCACAAGGTTAGAGTGCTATTCATGTGAATTATACCAATGTCCGACCGATAATAAAGTTGTTACTCTCTCTAACAACTTAAGCTTTTAGATGAATCTGTGATTAACGATCTAACATGGTATCAGGACATGCAATAGATCTTGTGTTCGAACTTCACTGCCTACATAATGTTAAAATATTTACACGTATTTAGCTCGCTTATGGAGGAGAGCCTGGCTACACGTGAGGGGGTGCGTTGAAGGTATAAATAATAAAGTTACCCATTTCTCTAACAACTTAAACTTTTAGATGAGCTAGTAATTAACAATCTAATATATTTTAAATAGAGCTATATATTGTCTATAATGTCAATGATTCAAATTGCCTAATAAGGACCACTTTTTTTCGAGACGAATCAAAAAGTCAAAAAAAAAAAATTTGATGCAAAACTAAAAATTTAGAAAAAATCAAACACGGACAAAACAAGAAAAAGATAAAAAAAAAAAAAAAGCCCAGAAAAACTCAGCCTTAAACTAAGGAGAACAAAGCCTAAGATAATGATGCATGCTACTAGTACTACTCTCTCCATTCCAATTTATTGATCTCAACTTAATTATTAGGAATAGGAGACTATCATCATTGCACTTGTCTTCTTTTTTTTTTTTTTTTTCTCCTTTTACCCTTCAGAACATCACCATTGCATGTATTTAATTTCAAAAAATAAGGGTGAGAGTAAATTTACTACAGTACTTTTTTCCCCATTAGTTTTTTAAATGGGACTTTAGAACAATAAAAGGTACTCCATCAATTGTGACTCAAAATTAGGGACATATATAATATATTGCTTCTTGATTCCAGAACAGGCACTCCATGTTCGGAGTGAAATCAGAAATTTCCGAAACGGTCCCCGCATTTCCAAATTCCCCCTCTCTAAACATTTCACACTTCACCGCTTGATTGATTACCGCTAATAAACGAAAATCATTATCCCCCGTAAAACCGACACAAGATATGGTGAAAACCGAGGTCGAAACTTCGAAGGGGCGACGGATCCGATGGGCCTGGCCCGTCGCCGCTACTCTCGTCGCCGTACTCTTCGCCATCGCGTTCGACGCGTTGGCTTCGAGAGGTGCGCCTACACTCTCTCTCCTCGATTCCACCACCAAACGCTGTCCCTGTGCTCCGGTGCGTTTTATTTCAGCTTTGGTTCATTTGGTTACCGAGAAGATATGGAAGCAGTAGTCGTCCATAAACTAAGAATTCTAACATTTTGAATTATATTAAGTGCAAATAATGAATTTTATCAAATTCCTAGGAACTACTACTATTCGAATTGAAATTAGGTTCTTTGAACTTGTTTGGCGAAATTGTGCCGGGAATACATACTGAGAGTAAGAGTGAAGACATAAATTTATAGATTGAATTGTAATAGAGTCTACGGGAATGTTAAGCATAGGAGATCGGGCATGTTTGGAGAAATTGATGCAGGGAACAAACAGACAAAGTGGCATAGTGGAGGATATTCGCTGATATCCTATTATTTTCATATTTCTTTGGTTTGAAGGGTTGCAATATTATTTTCGTATTTCTTTTGGAATCAATATAAAGTCGGAAAATTCTGTTATATTCATTTTGATAATCAGTTTTCAATGTAGAATTTGGAATGCATAAGGCCATGTTTGGGCAAATTGATCAGATTCATGGGAATTCGATGAATGGCAAGAGCAAGGCATGTTTGGCAAAACTTATGAATAGATAAAATTGTATGGGTGAATGTAGAATCTTGATCGAATGGAATTTTACGAACAGGAGTAAGGGCATGCTTGCCAAAGTGGTGAAATGTATGAGATTTCTAATTTCTTGGAGTAGGAGTAAGGGCATGTTTGGCAAAATTGATGCAGGGAACACATACGCAAAGTGGCATAGTGGAGGACTGTTGCTGTGACTATGAGACGGTAGACCATCTGAATGAGGAAGTATTAGATCCATTGCTTCAAGAGCTGGTCAAAACTCCATTTTTCCGGTACTTCAAGGTATGTAGTTGTCCAGTAGTGACTCTATATTATTCTTCTAGTCATGAAATACTGCAGAATAATTCTTTACTTTTGCTTCATTAATTCTGTCTAAGGAGAGAGCTAAAGTCAGTTGTTTCCTAAATCTAAATGTACTGTTGCTGTTCTGACTTCAGGTATGTAAGGTCCTGAATATGTGGTTGAGTAATAACAAAACCTTGGCCTCTACAAATAATTTTTTTCCTCATTAAATTGCATGCAATGACCCTAAATTTTATTCTGATCCATCTGTTCTTATTGCTCTATTCGTCTCTTGACATGGTGCCTTCCTACAGTGGAGTGACTGACATCTGATTCTGGTCATAATTTGTCCGGTAGGTTAAGTTATGGTGTGACTGCCCTTTCTGGCCAGATGATGGTATGTGCATTTTGCGGGATTGCAGTGTTTGTGAATGCCCAGAACATGAGTTTCCAGAACCACTTAAAAGGCCCTCCAGTCTTGGCCTTTCATCAGATGATCTTGTATGTAGAGAGGGAAAGCCAGAGGCTGCTGTTGACCGCACACTAGATACTAAAGCTTTCAGAGGTTGGATTGAAATAGACAATCCGTGGACAAATGATGACGAGACTGACAATGGTGCTTCCCTTACCACTGTGCATCTGTAACTTTTAGTTTTGTGAAGTTTTCCCCTTCTATTTTAGGGCTTATCGAACCATGTCTTCTAGTGTCTTTGAAAATGAAAAAGACCATTTCGTACCCATGTTTTGCAAGTAACAATTCTATTGAGGACTGTAGATATTGTGGTGTGACTTTTTATGTTCACAAACATTTGTAGTGTTGTAGTATCATCTTATTCGCTCGTATTCTTTGTTTTCATTTATCTGTGTACTAAAATCTTTTGGTACTTGTATGCTTCAGCTTGAAGATTATTTAGCAACTGATTGCTAATTTTCTTTTGCAGGTGAGATGACATATGTAAATCTTCAATTGAACCCGGAACGTTATACCGGCTATACTGGTCCTTCTCCTCGACGAATATGGGATGCTATTTATACAGAGAACTGCCCTAAATGTATGTTGTTTTTCCTTCAGGTATCCCTGGATAATACTATTTGGAGGAACATAAATACTGTTGATTTATTTGATTTCTTCACGACTCCATTCATTTATACTCTCCATGCAATCCATGACTGACATGTCTGAGTTTTCAGCGTTAGTCTTATTGGTTAAAACTATAATAACCTACTTAAGTGGTTATATTTGGTAAGATCTTTCGTCAGAGGTTGTTTAGATTTCGATAGATTAGGCTGTCTTTTCGCTCCCATGGCTATTGAGCTTTCATGAAGAATGTTTGCAGAACAAAAGAGGACCTTAGCTTCTCACTCATTTTGGACCTAGAGGTTATCTTCTTTCTTACCGGTGATGTCAAAGTCAACCTGTGAAATGGTGTTAGCAAATCCTATTCCAGATATCTATATTTGGATGCTTTAGCCTTGGCATGCCATCCTGCCTGCCTATGGCAAGACTAAACCTTGACCTCCTAGTAATGAACAAGGATGTCAACTGAGCTAGCACCCGATGGTTATCAAATCCTATGTTGCTTCAAACAAGAAATACGAATTGTAGGTTGATCTAAGTTTGTAGCCTAGCAGCTCTACCCTGCAGTAAACCAAATTGGTCTTGCTGGATGTATTGAAGTGCTTACTGAGATGATTGAGCTAGGAAGGGTTGGGGAGAAGGTGTGGAGTCGAGGGATGCCTTGTTATTTTGATTTATGGACTGTGTAACAAAATTTTGAAGTGTATATAGAGTAAGACAACGAATTAACGGCACTTCAATAATTCTTATCTATGTTTGATATGCTCTTTTTATGTTGTATTGAGTGGATTTTTAAGGCTACAACCCCATGGCTGTCATGCTATTTGACATTAATTGGTAACAAACAAATAAAGTACTAACTTCTATAGACAATTCGCAACTTCACACTACTGTGGGGTTAAAAAAGGTACTAACAATTCTATATGTACCACCGCAGATTCTTATCCCAGACGTTTTTGTAATTATATGCACATTATTGAGAAATATCCAGGTTTCTTTGCATTTTGGCCCAAGTATCTGAAAGTTCTACAGCACATTAATAAGTATGTTTAAACCTGATATTCATGGCTGGTTGTTTATTTATTGCAGTATTCACATTGCGTGCATGATAAACTGCTCAATTTCTTGTGACATACTTCTGGTATCTCAAGGGTGATTGTGAATCCAGTGCTAAATATGAATTTCCTAACTAGATGCCCACACTTGCTTGTATTGATAATAAAGATGACCTGCAGATCCATCTGGAGAGTTCTGCCAACAGAAAAAGATACTGTACAAATTGATATCAGGTCTACATGCTTCCATTTCCATTCACATAGCTGCTGGCTATCTACTTGATGAGGCAACAAACTTGGTAAATTTTATGGTTCATACCTTTGTGTTATCTCTGGTGCTGGTTATTGGATTGGTGCGCGGAACATTGCCCACCATCACATGTATTACTGAGATGATGGATCAAAACAGTTCAATTAGGAGCTATACTATACTGTGAACAGCCCCTTTGGATGGTGAGGATTGAGGAAATAAATGAGATGAGAATCCCCATCGCTTGTTTGGGTGAATAAACTATATGAGAACTTGTGAGAAATGAAGAGATGGCGGTTTTTTATTGGCCCATTTTGTTTCTCCCCATTTCTCACTGTCCAAAGTGGCAAGAAGTTTATGCAAATCAGCAAAGGCCATGCCAGAGGATAGAAGACTTCAGTTATTTTTCATTAAACTATTGAGGAATTGGCTTTTCTTTTCTTTTTTGCCTTTTTGCTGCTTTGGTTTCAGTGGGGTCAGAATCTTACATTGTTGTATGATCGCGTCTTAAGATCTCCAGATCGTGTCAGCAACCTGTACTTCACTTTTCTTTTTGTTCTCCGAGCCGTGACAAAAGTGAGTTGCTAATCTAGTAGTACTAATACCTCACTGCCTTGATGGTTCTTCTCTGCGAGTCTGTCATGATATTGGTCCCTAGTGCTTTCTAGGCAGCAGATTATTTGGAGCAGGCTGAGTATGACACTGGTAACCCTGAGGAGGACTTGAAGACGCAGTCCTTGATGAGGCAGCTTCTCTATAACCCTAAAATACAAGCTGCATGCCCACTCCCATTCGATGAAGCCAAGTTATGGAAGGGCCAAGGTGGACCAGAGCTGAAGCAGCAGATACAAAGGCAATTCAGAAACATTAGGTTTCCCTTTAAATCCTTGTAAAATGCATTTTTTAATTAGATAATGTAGAGTTAGTTCCCTTAATCAGTTTCATGTTCTCAGTTTATGCAAATATGCACTGTCTTGTATTCTAAGGTACTTGAAGAAATTTTACTGGTTAATTAATGATCTTTGTTTTCCGAGCATATGGTTTGAGATGGAAAGAGGCTCAAAGTTCATCAGAGATTGTGTACAAACCCCAGATTGGGAAGCTGCATGCATATATTGCATGATTTTATGCACTACTCTTGTTTCCAGGGATTCTTTGTTTAGAAATAAATATTTTTTCCTCTCTGCACAAGGAAATTACTGTAAAGAATGTATTATCACTTTAGCTGTATCATCCCTTTTGCAATGACACATTTGTTTCCCTCAACTTTGCAGTGCGTTAATGGATTGCGTGGGATGTGAGAAGTGTCGTCTTTGGGGAAAGCTTCAGGTTCTTGGTCTTGGTACTGCACTGAAGATCCTGTTCTCTGGTGACGGTCGAGAAAATTTGGCTGAAAGAGTAATTTACTTACCCAGAATTGGCATCAAAATGTATCTTATCCTTCACCTTTTGTCCACCAAGCTGTTTTAAATTAGTTTTGTCAGTTGAGAGTTGAATGCATGCATGTCTTTCTCAAAAACCAATTTCCATTTCATGTCGATGGAAGTACTTCTCTAAGTTACGACAACTCCAAACCAATTAAAAGTGTAAAAAAGCGGTAACTGTTTTACTTTTCTCCAAAATTACCTTACTATTCAAGTTAGAAACAAGTGCGTTAGCTATGATGGCCCCAACTACAATGATGCAAAAAAGCAGAAAGCCCATTAGGAGGAGAATAATTTTTCTTTGTTATTTTTACATCATGATGTAAATAACAACAAAATATAACTTGGTTAATCTTAACCTCAGCTCAGTGGCAAAATCAAATTGCCCACTTCCCCTGCAAGAAAACTCCATAGAAAAACCCAAATAGACTGATGACTTTTGTGGATAACCTTTTAAACTGTAACAACTGAGATCTTCATGGCTGAACCTAGATCCAAATAGTATGAAACATCACATCATACATTCCTAGTGTAACGGAATCCTTCTTTAATGCTTTAAGAATGGCCTACATCTTTTGTTGCTGAAAGACCTTGCGACGCGCATACAATATATGGGGATGATTAAAAAGTGTATGCAGTGATTGCTGATCAGATGTTTGAGGCTTACTTGGCTGACTAATTTCCATGTTATTGTGTACCAGCTACAGTTGCAGCGCAATGAAGTGATTGCCCTGACGAACCTACTGAATCGGCTTTCAGAATCTGTTAAATTCATCCACGAGGTGGGGCCATCTATTAGCAAAACAATGGGAGGACCGCTTTCTGTGCCAACTAGTCTTAGACCATTACAAAGGCTATGGACTCACGTAT
This sequence comes from Rhododendron molle, assembly GCA_025413875.1. Classification (NCBI taxonomy): domain Eukaryota; kingdom Viridiplantae; phylum Streptophyta; class Magnoliopsida; order Ericales; family Ericaceae; genus Rhododendron; species Rhododendron molle. The sequence continues at coordinate 17,036,899 of CM046400.1, forward strand.
TTGGGCAGAGGTGACACGTTCGAGTATTGTCTTATTATCCAAGTTGTTTGGGGCTCTTCTCTGTCTTGAGATTTTACTGGTATGAACTAGGAAGATCTCATCTTCTGATGGCTAACTTAATCTCAAGAATATAGGTCAGGAAATGTTAGTCGGATTTTCAAAGGAATAGTCTCATGTTTTGGTAGGATGTTATGGAGTAAGATTTTTGGAGAGGTGTAATTTTGTTTTGGTTGGATGTGGATTCTATATGGCTGTTTACTGCTTCAACGCTTGTAAATTCAGATTTCCCTTATTTCGCATGCAGCATAAGCTGCTCCTGTCTCGGGGGTTTGCAGCAATGGTAAACTTTTCTGCTCCATGGGGTCTAACAATGGTTGTCCCAGAACTAAAAAAAGTGGTATTTTTACTGCCTTGTGTGGTTCCATTCGCTTCTTCAGATCCTTTCGCAAGACAAAATAGGGTCTTATTTGCCTTTATATTTTCATGCAAGTGCTGGATTTCCAAATGGAGATGGAATTCAAGTTCTTCAGAAAGTCCAACTACAAGAATTAGTGGCTATCCTGTAATCTTGTTCAAAAATGGTCTCTTTTATTCAATTCAAAATTACCCCAGAAGGAGAGAAAAAACCCCGGTGTTATTAGACAATCCCCAGAACCTTTCTGGATTTTGGTTACTATTGAACTGTAATAAAAGACAATTCCATGGATTGGTGTGAGTAATCATGATCGTCATTGTATAGGTATTAAAGAAAACCGGTAATTACTCATTTTGGTCAGCTATGGAGGAGAAATTATCTTTAAGTAATGAAATATTCAAGCCGGAAGCGCATTATTTATATTTAACTAAACAAGAATATGATTCTCGCCCCCTCGCTTTGTAACATGACAGAAAAAGATAAGGGCTAGTGCAAAGCTCGGGACTAAACTAACCTGATATTGTGATACACTATACCTTCTAACATAGAATTGTTGAAGACCAGGCTATTGCTGATTATTACTGAATACAAAATATATTACGACAAAGCACTGGTGCAAAAAATAAGGAAAACCAACAGAATCGGCCACCACTTAACATAGACAAACGACTCCTAACAATTTACAAAATGCATTGGATACTATAAAAGTTGGACATACAAACAAAAGTTACAAAAGAAAGGAATAGAATTGCACATTTGAGACCCAATTTTACACTTCATTAGGTTACCAGGTATCACGGTTGATGATCACACAAGTATACCAATTAGATATATACAAAAGACAATAATCAACCAACAGTATTGTTGTCGATAATAATCCATTGCTCTCCACACGTCACTCTCAATGGTTTTTACGAATAGATAGGGATTTTGATGTCTCCTCTTTCATTAAACATTCTGGAGATAAAAGCTGAATAACTGGGTTCCCAGCTTTCATTTGTGTTTGCACTCTACAACCTGCGGCAGCCCTAGCCAAGCAGAACCATGACAATGAATTATAACGAAATATTAAAGAGAACAATGACACATGTAACATTTTTCTGCTAACAATACGGAAAGAAGATAAAAACAGAAGTGCAATTCTTACATCCACGTTGATGCTTAGCGAGATTTCTTCAGACGTTTGGCTGGCCTCGTTATTTCTTTCCTTGAATTCTCTAGAGTTTTTATGTCTGTATATGGCTGCAAGCAATTTATAGACCCCGTATTAAAATTGCAGAGAGTTCAGGTGAACAACATTATGAGAGACCAAAAGATAAAAATCTGTCCCCCAGATAAGTATCAATGTACATGGTGCATTGCTTCTTCATTGGTAAAGATCATTGTCATCAAGAATTGGAACAGATGGTTCTAATAATCTATCTAGTTAACTGTAATGCACAGGCTAAATTCATAATTAGCAAGAATCAGAACAGAAAGTTTTGATTATCTGATCCTCTACAAGTGTCAAGCAAATTGATGTCAGTCAGTAGGAAGAGGAAAGGACCCTTGGTTCGATCAATTTCTGTTATTTGATTGACTAGCATTTTCTACTGTTCAACTTAATCCTGAACCGAACCGCTGTGTCCAAAAAAGGAGCTTTAGGTGTTGAACAAGCACATTTGCTCACTATGGCCTCGTAGCCCAATGGGATCCAATTGCTTCAGTGCTTCTCACTGTGGAAGTTAGTGTAACTTCAACCATCAAATTTCTAGTTAGCTTCACGAGTAAATTAGAACACATTAATTCCTCAAATGCAGTGTTTTCCTCACTTGGGAAGAAGTTGGAGTAATAGAGAAACCAGAAAGAAGCTATGACAACCCAAAATATTAATGAAGAACTGATAAAAGTAGGAAAAAGAACCAGTCACGTGCAATAGAACTCAAGAATAAGCATTTCAACTTGTGAACCAACTTTGATCCAAAAAAAAAACTTGTGAACCAACCACCTAATTTTGATTATGTTCATTCCAAATGGTCTGCATAAGCATAAAACAGCGCTTTTCACTCCGAACCAAGCCCTCTGAGTTTGTAAAAGGGAAAAGAGAGAGAGAGAGAGAGAGAGAGAGAGAGAGAAGAAAAATTATAACACCTATAACTGCCAGGACTTGAATTGACCAAGACTCTTTTAAGTTTTAACACACCATGCCAAATTGCAAACATCTCGGGAACTTAGACTTAAGCCAATGAATAGCGACAGCTAACTAAAAACAGACCAATATACAGTAACAGAACAACGCTTCAATAACCTGGCAAGTGGCAACCACCTCTTCCACTCTTCTGCATATCCAATTCTCACTTGCAACCCCCTGACTACCCCGGTTCAAATGCCAACTCTTGAAATTGGTGCGAATACATGCACCAAATCACATAAATACACATATACACATAGAGGGAAAGCTAGATAGACCAAGGTATCTCACATTTTCGCAACTTGTGATTCACTTCTTGACAATCAATATACTCCCTTATGCTACATTCCCTAGAGAAGCTCTACAATGACCATTGTTACCAAAAGCTCTCCGAACCAAGTCTTGCATCCCCCAATAAATTAGGTCCGGCTACATGAATCCATTATGCTCTCATTGACTAACGTTCAAGTAGCATCTCATGATGTCATGCCAAAAGAGAGACACTAAAGCAGTAACAATCCAAGTTCCACCCAAAACTGAATATTGGACTTATGATGAAGCAGCTATTATTGCATTTCAATTCAAGAAAGGAAAAAAAAAACCCAAAAAAGGACCAAACAAAATTAATAACTTCGATAAAAACCCACAAATGAAGTGGGAAAAAAAAACTAGGAAGCTAACTATAAGCAACTTATTGGAGCACAGAGCCCCTAGGATGGTGTAGCTCTGTTTGACATGTGTCAGAAGGAGTGAAACGCAAGTGTCTGACCAACATCCTAAACATGTCCTAACTATTTACAGTCCTCTGGGTATTCTGAACAAGCTAACATAACAAAATCAACCATACAAGAAAAGACAAACAAATCGAACATAAACCTCTAGAGAGTAAAAAAAAAAGTTCTTGACAAACATTTTTGTTCAGCCTGCTCGAGGCAGTACAAATCAGAGGGAGCTTTTTAGAGGGCAATTAATTTATAACCATGCACACTTACACACACAAACACACAAACTCCTCTCACATGAGGAGTGGGGCCCACAGACACTGCACAGTGTGTGTTTACAGCGTGTGGTTGTAGAAGAGTTGTTTTAGAGGGTTCACATCAAACTAAGAGAGCACATGCCAAAAAGAAAAAAAAAAAGAGAACTTTATTCATTCCACATTACAGAATGAATGATTATTTCATATTGAAAGCACAAGGGACAGCATCAATAAGAGACAACTGAGAAGTACAGCCGCAAAAGGAAACTATATGTGGAGCTATTAGGCATAAATTGATATACCGAATCCTCAAAATTTGGTAACTTCAACTCCATTAACAACTACCGATGAGTCTTTTTTGGCTTACACCCATTATCTTAAGTTTTTGATCCAACTAATCCATTGGCACAGATAGTTCATGGGAGAAATATGAGACTTTCAGTTTTCCAATGAAGATTAAGATTCTTCAAGTGAAAAGTACAACTAAAATAGAAGGCATTTTTTCCCAACCTCTTCGCGCTTTCTTTGAAGTTCCAAAAGTTCTTGACAGTATGCAAGGCACTCAGCATGGTATACAGCAGCCAATTCTTTTATCAAGGACTTCCTTCTAATGATGCCAATCACTTCAAACAAACAAAGAGCAGCAGTAAACAACTAGGAAAAAGATATGAAGGCATCAACAAAACACACATTAGTTAAATATCTACAAGGACAAACTTGTCATCAACATAGATGAGTCCTTGAAGGACATGATATGTTCAAAATGATGACGGTTCACATACATTATACATGTCAGAATGTAAAAGACATGACATGGACACGTCGCACCCAACGGTAAAAAGCAGTCCACTTACAGACATCTCTTGCTACTGCAATCCCAAATGCAAATGGAACCTATAACAACTGGTTGGGTCCGAAGAAGTGCCCAAAGAACCCAAAGTTTCTGTTACCGCTGTGATGTTCTTGAGGGGGGACTAAGAGATGAATAACCACAACATTCATAGAGACCGATGATTAATTGTACCATGCAGACACAATTGACCCACCAGCGACATTGGTTGGAACCCCACTACCTGGATTCTGGAAGCATTCATTTGGTTAGAGGGGCATGTGCTGCACTTGTAAGAACATATAAGTTGGGCATGGGCCCTGACTACCCCTCGATATGAACATGGCCCACGTACGCGAAGAACTGCTATAAGTAAAATACCATTAGCCTAACAACCTGGGATAATCTTAGGTATTCACATAACCCATTGTCCCATTGTGTTCAAAATTTGTTGTCACCTCCCAGTTCCTCTCAAGTAGCGAAGTTGTGTTGCCTTCCCCTTGAGGCCAGCAACCAAGTGGACCTTTCTTTCATCACTCTGAGTGTCTAACCTCCCTCGTGTCTAACCTCCCTCTTACACTGTAGCAAATAAGTAAACAAAGCTCCTAATAGCGAGCTAGCTCCCAGTGAAGCTGCCTTGCGGCCATTGCCTTTTCCTAAAGACAAAGTCCTCTTATCATTCTAGGTTTTACAATTTCATAATCCAATAAAACAAAGTCACTACGTTGAGTAAGAACTTAGGTAAACTATTAAAGAATACAGAAAAATAAGCTTCTGAAAGTTTCTACACAATTCAACATATTTCTTTGCTTGTAAAAGACAAAATGGTTTCCAGCTATTTTTCTGTCGGCTAGGGCTTCTAGAAAAAGTATATAGCTAATATGACTGATTATTCATGCACATATTCTGCAGCTGGGACGCATATTGCCTTATTTATCATAACGTTCAAAGGTAAAAAACAAAATATGTTCAATGCATTAGCCATGAACGGCGGATCAAAATTTCACAAATTGACTCCTTTTTTTCTTTTATTAGAAGCGTTATGAAAATACAAGTACCTGAATTACATCAAACCGGACATAAGTCCACAATCACACTAAGCCAAACTAGTAGCCGGGGACAAATAAGTAAACAAAGAACCCCCATTCCGGAGAAACATGTGCAGAAACTGTTCTTTTTTCTTTTGGGTCCATAGTTAATAAAGTGAAGACTATGATAACCAAGGATTTTGGGGGAAAAAAAAATAATAATTAAGTGAAGTAGCAATTGTAAAACCTAAAGAAGAGTAGGTGGTTAGAGAGAGAGAGAGAGAGGTTACTGCGGCTGGGATCGAATCGGGGTAGTGGCGGAGGAGGAGGAGGAGGAGGTGGAGGATCGTCACGTGGTGGTGGAGGCGGTATTGGAGGGGTGGCGTCGACTGATGACTGCGGCAGAGGCGGCGGCGGAGTAGATCCGGGCACTTGTTCTTGGAATTCACCCATTCAGTTGTACTCCTATTTGGCAACAACGGCGCGCCACCTGTGCCTCCTCCCCTAGATTGCCTGTGGGAAATATGTTTTAAGGGTTTGTTTGGTACTTAAGAAAAAGAACGAGAAAGGAAAGAAATTAAAAAAATAAATAAAAAAAATACCTTTCCATTTGTTTTATTTGAGAGAAAAAGAGATGAAAATAATCAAATAAAAGCTTACAACAGTAAATTTTTTTCTAAACTTTTCTCAAACTTAACTTCTTTTTCGTGTTCGGTGAATTGGTACTCCAATCTTGAAAAAGAACGAGATTGAAAGTGAGAAATATTGATTAAAAAAAAGTGAGAAATATATTATTTGAAGAATGTAAATACTCCATTTACCCCCACTTTGTTTGTCCATTTTGAGAATTTTAATTAATTAAAGGGATGTCGTCAATCACAAATTTCACACTTCATTTTTCATAATTTACCCCTACCAATGTTTCCAAAAGGCTTTTAAACACTTCAATAGAAATGAGAAGGGCCAAAGAGGAAAATAAACAAATTTATTACTTTGACTTTTGAAATGAACTAAACATTGTGGGACAACAAAAAGGGGAATATAAGAAGAACAAAGTGGAATGGAAAGAGTAGATTCTATTTTGTTTATTATCTTGATAAGAAACAAATCCAAGATGTAAAAAAATCAAGATAAGCACAAGAGAAAAGTGTAAAAATAAATAAAATAAAAAGCATCAAAAATTTTGATTTTTAGGCTAAAAAGGTGTCTGGAAATACATTTTCGTATATAACATTCTATATGCCTATTAGTATGCATAAATGCATCATAATTCCCTATAGCTTATGGTAATTAATTGTTTGCTTAATTAATACGCCCAATTTTTTTTTTATCCGCAATTAGTAAGCCCAATAGTCCACTCGAATATTAGGCCTTGCCAACTTTACGGTATCCCTTTTTGTGGTCCCTACTTGGCCCATTGGGCCATACGGGCCCTCATGGCGTTTTCTACCAGACGCGCTTCGTCGTCTTCATCCTTAATCGCTTAAACCCTAAACCCTCACTTTCTTCTCTAATTCCACTGTTTCAGACTGCAAGAAAGAGCACATACAACATTTACATACACATACATACAGCTGCATAGCTTAATAGAGAGAGAGAGAGAGAGAGAGAGAGGTGAAGAAGATGAGTCTAGTGGCAGGCTCGTACGAGCGATTCATCTGGGGATTCAAACTCAAAACCCTAAAAAACCACCACTCCCAACTAAAACCCCTAACCCTAACCCCTCTCTTCACCTTCCCCTCCCACACCGCCCCCGTCAAGTCCGTCGCCGTCTCCGGATCCGCCGCGGCCTCCGGCGGCGCCGACGACACCATCAAGCTCTACGACCTCTCCACCTCCGCCGAGATCGGCTCCTTCACCGACCACTCCGCCTCCGTCACTGCACTCTCCTTCTTCACCCCACCCTCCCTATCCTTCCCTCGCAACCTCATCTCCGCCTCCGACGACGGCCACGTCTGCATCTACGACGCCGACCCTTTTATCCACTTGAAAACTATCAAAGCCCACAAGAAAGGAGTTAACGACCTCTCGATACACCCCTCAGGGAAGCTGGCGCTGACGGTGGGGAGAGACTCGTGCTTGGCGATGCTGAATTTGGTGAGAGGGAGGCGGAGCTTTTACTGTAGGTTGGATAAGGAAGCGAGCATTGTGGAGTTTGGGTTGGGTGGGGATAAGTTCTTTATGGTTATGGATGAGAAGGTTTCGGTGCACGAGGCTGAGGACGCGCGATTGGTTCTCGAAATGGGTTGTGGGAAGAGGGTTCTATGCGCTGCTCCTGGCACTGTGAGTCTTTTCTTGTTTAATTATGAGTACCTCATACAAAATCTATTGTAGAATAGAAATGTGTTTTGACTTCTGATTATGTATATCTGGAATTCGGAAGTCGTAATTCCGGAATATACCTTGATGAGAACATTGAGAAGTTTTTAAACAAGAAATTGAGTTTTTTTTAATCCTTTCAGTGAATGCCTGTAGTTTAATTTAGGCTCCATTTATTTCGAGTCACCCTGTAAATGCAATGCGGAAGATATTCTGTAACTCATACATAGCTTGTTGTAAATGAGGAAGGTTTGTATGAGAACTGGCTTATTTGTTTGTGACAGGTCTGCGAATCAGATGTTAAGAATCTTAAGATGCAAAAGATTTGAGTTGTAATTTTGGCAGAGGGTTGTAGCCACTGAAAGTAGATCACGCAGCTAACTTGAACCCGAGAAAATATACTGGTTTAATATGTGGGCTTAGTAAAAGTTTCTACAATTAGCTATGCCAAGTGGTCGTTATGATGACTTGATTACATTACACCCATTGTTCAATTCAAAGAACAAGATCCTTTTGGATCAGTAACAGGATGAATGGAATTGGCCTAAATCTGACCTCTAGTCAAATGGAAGACTCCTGTTGCTGACTTTAACTGAAATATTTTTAGTCTGGAGTCTTTGGACCCTGACGAGAATTTTTCGAACGTCCATTGATGTTGCTCTGCCCTATTAATGTGCCTATCGTAGTTTCCAGTCAGATTGAACCCAAAATCCTCCACTCTTATCCTTTGTTGGGGCTCGATAAAATTTTCAGCATGCCAACTATTTGAACAATTAGTAGGTAAGCGGATAGGGTTTACCAGGTACCATGACGGTTTAATATCTCACTTGTTCTTCATGTCATTGTGATAGCCCATTTTTCTGCTAGTTTAGAATGGGGTACACAACGCGTAACATGATGTTTGTGAACAGAGGAGATTAATTCTTATCCCAAGCTGACTTCAGTACTAGGAGTCAAAACTCTTCTTTTTTTGGCGTACGTTTCGTACTTGATTGAGTGATTCTGTGTTTGCTAAAAATGGATTCTGATCTTGACAGAATGGACTTCTTTTTACTGGTGGCGAGGATCGGGCTCTCAAGGCGTGGGACACAACCAGTGGGAAGGTTGCTTATTCTATTGAAGATGCACATTCAGCCCGTGTTAAAGGCATTGTTGTGCTTACAGGCAGTAATGCTGATTGTGGCGATGCTGATCCATATATGGTGGCATCTGCATCATCAGATGGTGTCATACGTGTCTGGGATGTTCGCATGGCTAACAAGGAGAACCCGATACCCTTGGCTGAGGCTTGTACGAAATCAAGACTAACTTGTCTTGCTGGGTCATCTCTGAAATGTATGTTGTATTCTTGTGCAATGATCTCTTAGTTTTATCTCATCATATTCTTCATCAGAATTTGTTCATATCCACTATCCAGTATAAGAAAAACCAGGAAGAAACAAAATATTAATGATGTTTGTCACGCTATAATTGTTTGGATGGTCATAACAACAAAGGTTTTTTTTCTATCTATAGTTCACACCCTGTGTATTGTTTCGTTTGTGTTGATGCGTCTGTGGTTGGCTGAAAACTTAAAACAATAGGTGACTGGTAATGGACGTCAATGAACAAAGTCCTGCTGCCTCTGCTACTTTTTTGTTTTTAATTTTATTTTATCGCTGCTTCTTGCTACTTGGATCATAGAGGTCTGCTATTTGGAGGACAGCGGTAGTCACAACTCATGAGGCTAATTGTTACAGTTGGCTTTTTGTTTTTGTTTGTATGTAGCAAAGGTGGTCAGTGTTAAAATAGAAGTGTTGGACTTAGCTACTGGCATTGAGCTTCCTTTTCCATTTGCATGTTAGTGTTTTGTTAGTATACATTTTTGTCACCATTTTTCTTTACCTTCTTTTTACCAGCTGTTAGGCAGCCAAAACTCGGGGCCAGTGCTATCGACAAAGAACAGGATGCTGGAGCTGAAGATTCACAGATCCATCAATAGCACTGTGGAGAGAGGCATAAATATTTTCAAGGCACTCCATTTGGTCTGTAATCTGACTGAGCTGGTCTTGCTATTGAAATGCTTGGGTCATCCTGAGTCCTGATCCATCCGATTTTGGCATTCAAGATTTCTATTATCTGTGTCGTCAGGAGATAGATGTACCATTAATTTTGTCATAGTAGTATTTATTTATCCTCCTTGAGGAGTCCGTTTCGCCCCATAATTTTGTGCAGGCTTGTGATTTTCATACAGTATACATTCCTATTTTGTGTAGGCTGGTGATTTTCACAATCTCCTATCTTGTGTAATGAAGAAATTTTTTGGCAAGTAGTCGTCTTGCTTATCATGGAATTATAGTTATTGCTCATCGTTTAATCAAATTATAAATTTCTACTTGCGTCCAAATTGTGTTTGGTTTAGTTTCCGAATTTTTGCTACTTTTACACCAGCGTTTAATTTACTGGGATAAAAAAAACACTTCTATGTGCACTGGCTAGCAGCAAGCTTGCTTTTTTCACCACTTCATTAGTTTGTAGTTCTCGTTACAGTTTCTCTTTTGATCTGGTTCTCTTTATTGTTTGCTTTGCTTGTATCGTTGGGACATGCGTGATTGATAGTCCCAAATTGAATGAGAAGATTAAAGAGATGATAGTCCCACGTTGAATGAGAAGGAAAAAGAGAAGGCTCTTATTGTGGAGAAATTTTGTGCTATAGCTAGGGAGATGTACTTCTCAAACGCATTCTTGGCAAAGATGTGCACTCTATGCGGAGCCAATGGAGTTGCTGTCTATACTAAATTTCAAAGCCACATTACTTAAAATCTTCAACCTGATTTAGTCTCATACAAGTATGACATTATTCAGACTTTATTTTATTTTATTTTTTTATCAAACATTATTCAGCTAGATCACTCACTTTCCTTAGGAGTCTTTCTTATGGAGGAGAATTGAACTGTGCATTCCATTGAGTATGGCAGCAGATCCTTCATTGGAGAACCTTCATTAACAAGTCATTCAATGGGATGGCACCCATTGTATGTTTAATTGACAATGAGTGCATAACGAATAGATTGCAACAAAAATGAGAAAGGTCATTTTTTCTTACATTGTCTGAGTAAGGGGAAAATCACGTCCCCTCCTTTTCCAGATCTAAATTATTCTCACTACTCCGAAGACTAATTCAACTGTTGAAAGCAATAAGCCAAAGTGTTTGAGGGATGAAGTCGTGAACCGAACCTGTCTTCTTTTTGGTACAACTCCATTGAAATTATCTTCACAAAGACAAGTAATGACAGCTCTGAAGGCCAATGAGACCCAGTGTGAAGAACCACGGAGGCATCTGGCAGATGTGAAATTGACATCTGACCCTAGAATGCAACTAAACCTCCTTTGGCTTTCTTCTTCATGCATAAAACTACACCTTGTTTCCTGCAAGTTTACCTTCTGTAAAAGTGAAATTTGATGTTCTTATATTCTTGACTGTCCCTCAATCACTAATATAGCCTCCTCGTCCCTGACTAGCTACCTTCATCTTTCTTGCATTCAACAAAAACATACTTCCTTTTGAAGGCAGTTTCCCACCTAGGTGCAACTATATGAAGGCAACAGAGACCAAACTATCAAACAAATTTACATTCAGAAAATTCCTTTAGCAACACAATTTGGTTCCTCTTTGAACTCTTTTCTCTGTCCTTAATTTCCAGCTCTAGATTCTCCAGAGTGGTATAGATATCATTGGAGTTCAGATGAGATCGATCCGCAACACGAAACTCATGTACCTTCCCATTTATTTCGAGCCAGCTGCACCCAGGAACTTTCTTCAACCCTCTATCCCTCAAAAAGACTCTCACCTTAGCGACTCCATCCCACTTTCCTGCCGCAGCATATATATTGGCTATCAAGATGTAGTTTCCTGCATTTTTTGGTTCCATGGCTATAAGCTTCTCAGCAGCCAACTCAGCAAGCTTGGGCTCATTGTGCATTTTACAAGCACTCAATAGTGGACCCCACACTCTTGAGTCCGGTTTAAAGGGCATGGTGTTTATAAGCTCTAAGGCTTCTTCCACGTGTCCAGAGCGCCCCAAGAGATCTACCATAGAAGCATAGTGTTCCTGATTAGGTTGACAAAAATAGGTTTCGGTCATCTCTTTGAAACACTCTCTCCCTTCTTCTACAAAACCTGAATTAACACAAGATGTCAATAAACCTAGAAAAGTCACATGATCTGGTTTTACTTTGGACTGCTTCATTTGGCTGTACAGTTCACGACAGTGCAACCAATCTCCGTGCTTAGAATATGCACTGATCATAGAGTTCCACGTGATTATATCCTTGTTACCAACTTCCTCGTCATCAAAAAGCTTTCTGGCCATTTCTATGCATCCACATTTGGCATAGCTAATGAGAAGTGCCGTATTTAATGATACAAATGAGTCTAAAGCACACTTAATGGAGTACCCATGAAGGTTTTTCACTTGTTCTAGAGCCCCTATATTCACACAAGCAGGCAATATATTGATTACTGTAACAGAGTCTACTCTAAATCCCTCCAATTTCATCTTCCTTAAGAGAGCCAAAGCATCGTGAAAAGAATCATGGTTTACGTATCCTTTGATCATTGCACTCCACGAAACCACAGTCTTGTTTGTCACCAAATCAAAAAGTCTTCGAGCAGTTTCTGAGCTATTGCAATCACAATACATGCCAATAAGAGAATTATGTACGGACACCTGATAATCCGAACCATTCCTAATCACATGAGCATGCATTTGTTGCCCCCACCTGAGTGATTTCAACTCTCCAATGGATGAAATTGCCGGAATTGCAGTACATAGATCAGCTCTAACCCCTGATCTCACCATTCCCATTAGAAGTTGCAAGGCCTCCATTTGGAGCCCATTGCGCGAATACCCAGAAATCATTAAGTTCCACACAAAACAGTCCCTCTCAGGCATTTTATCAAACACTAATCTTGCATCTTTTATACTACCCAACTTTGAATACATGGTCAACAATGCAGTACTCACGGCGATATCTTTCAATAAACTGCTTACTATTACCAAAGAGTGAGCACATCTCCCCGCTTTCAACGAGTTCAAATCAATACTTGACCTCAACATGCAAATTAGATCAACCGAATCCGGGTCGAATCTCCCCAATCTCATCCTATTCAATATCCGAAAACCCTGCTCATTATCATCATTCGAATAATAGGCCAAATCACTGCCCACAAAATTATTGCAATCAAAACCCAATTTTAACAAATACCCACAAATCATTTTCCCCATTACATCATCCAACAGTTGAGAGCAAGAACTCAGCACAAAAGGGTAAACACATTCATCCGGGTGAATTGATTTCGAGACCATTTCTTGGAAAACCAAAAGGGTCTTTTCATACTCACCAGACCTGAAGAGACATCTGAGAAAACTGGTGTACAAGGGCGTGTTAGGGTCGGAGACGGAGCGGAAGACTTGTCGGGAGGTACCGAGGTGGCCAAGATTGGCGTAGGCGTCGATGAGTGTAGAAGAGAGTGATGGGTTTTGGTGGAGGCCGTGGAGGATGAACCGGGCATGGATTTGCTGGAGATGGAGCGGGTGTTTGCAGAGGTGTAAGAGAGAAGAGAGGGGATTGGATGGGTGTGGTTTGGTGGTGTAGGGTTTGGGTTTTGGAGGGAAGAAGGGGGTGAGGAGAAGTCTTGACCGTTGAATGTGAAGCGGCATGCTAGGTTGGAGTTGAACCCATTTGGCGTTTTTGTTAGGTTCGGGGGTTGCGCTTTGGGGAGTCTCACAGCCCCGTCCGATGGGGGGTTTGAAAACAAAAGGAGAGTTTTTGGCCGAAATGGCCCTCATTTTAAATCAAATTCGATGAATACCCATCTTCTCAAACGTATTGTAAAAATAGGTCATCGCGCCCTTTTAAAAGGCGTTATACCCGTTAGGTGCCATGTGGCCACGGTTTGGTTGCCACGTAGGATAGCTCCTTTTGAAAAGAAGCTATAAGTCTAACCCTAAACCCTGATGATCTCACATGGATAAGAAAGCAGTTTGTCAAAGTGGAAGCCCAAACTGAGTCCAACTTCTCGGCTGTGGTGCCATGAGGAATGAATGATTCAGTAATTTAAAAAAAGACAGATTTAACCTGTAAAACTCCCCCATTTCTTCTTAAAATGTGCTTCAAGGGGGGCAAGTTTATACTGCGGTAATTTCTTATGAACTGACCGTTTGATGTTAATTAAGATCTGAAACGTTGGTCATTGATTCATTCTAACCCTGCCAAGCTACTTTTACACATGATTTGAAAAATGAAAAGCAAATTTTTTAAGTTTGATTTGAGTACGTATGTCATTTTCCAAGGCACTTGAGAAAACTAAAAATAAGAAACCAACCACTTTGAAAAAATTATCTAGGGCCTTGAATTCTTCCCCTTTTGTGTTTATTTTTTCTGAAGTTACAAGGGTAGCATAAGGTCAAGGAGGGGCAGAAATAGCTCGGGGTTGAGGCAGGGGCAAGGGAGACTTTGCATGGAGGGACGGAGTTGAGGAATCGTACCTCGTCCAACAACCACTTTATGCCATCCCCACCTAATTTGATGGACGATGTAGTAGGCCGAACGTAGCTCACATCGGTTGGATGATGTTACACCCTAGCTGAACCTGGAGCTGGGCTTCGCGACCTAGCCGAAGTCCGCCGCTCCCTCATTCGTGATCGTTAATGTTCGGCCTCGGCTAACGATGTGCCACGCTCGGCCACACTCAGAGCTAGTCCTGAGAAATGACAGCTGCATGTGGTCAACACTGAGCTTGGCCAAGATTGGGCTCGGTCGATAGCGGGGCTCGGCCACCCGCGAAGATGCATCTGTGTCCCACGTGCGTAAACGGCTACGCTAGAGGATAATCATGAGTGCACATGGGCAGTGCCAGCTCATGCCAAAACGGTTACCAGATCCAATCAGTGATGTCACAGCGGCGTCACTCGGTCCGTGCCAGGCATGTGCTCGTAGTTGGAGAGCAAGCTAAGGAGACTCTATAAATATCAAAGGATGGCAACCCTAAGAGGTACATGCTTCTAGACACACAAAAACCCTAGTCTCTTATCATCTTCTCTGCCCACACTTATCCTCTCGCAGGAGGGCCCTGCCGGGGAAACCCCGGCCTGGTCTTTAGTCGTGCGCTTTTTTGCAGAGAATGCGGCAAGGCTAGCCAACCCACCATACGATGGAGGAAGGACTCGGATCGCGGTTCACGGGCCACACAATTGGTGAACCCGACGTGAATCGCTTCTGATTCAAACGGCTCACTCGTCTCTCAAATCAACCTTCCTCCTTCCACAAATCCAACCACCATGGGCGGAGATCTGACAAACGTTACCATTTCGGGGGTTAAAGACGCCAGCAGAAACATCATCTTCCCGCCCCCGGAAAGGCACATGTCAATCTCAATCCCCGCCAGCTCCGAGCTATCACCAGCCGCGGAAGAAGTCACAGCATCTTATATCCGTCTACTCCAACGTCGTGACGACGAGCGGGACAACAAGCTGGCTGCGCTGCGGGCGGAGGTGGCGCAGATGAAGCAGCACATGCAACAAACTGCAATCCCAACCACATCCAAATCCGGTGGAAGTGCAAGGCGACGAAAACAGAATACACCCCCACCACCTCCACCACCACCGCTGGATCTGGAACATCCGCTCGAAGTAGGCCAGCGCGGCTCAGTTAAGGATCGCCTTGGTTTCACCCAGCACCTGGCGACGCTAGAGAAATCATCCTCTACAAGCAACCTACTGCATTTGGAACGCACCGTTCCAGAAGCCACCAAGAGCGAACCAGAACACGAGACACAGAGTCATTCACGAACACGTACTCGACTGGTTGTGCGGAATTCTCTCGCACCACGATTTCGCACCAAAGCCGAGATTCTTGTAGACACCCCAATCTGGACCTCCGAATAATCTTTAAGTTTCCCCAATGATGAAATAAGGGAAAAATGTACCTTCGAGGCTTGGATTGTTGCTCCTTTGCTACTCCTTTGCTACTCCTTCTCTAACCTCAAGAAAATCCCTTTTCAACAATGTAGGGTGGCCCCCGGTTCAATTGCAAAAGAGAAAAATGTGTTTACCTAGTCAAAAATAACTTTTTCCATGACACACTGAGAGTAAAATGGGCACATATTTTAATGTATAAAATGGCTTTGAGTGAAACCAATTGGGTTAGAAAGAGGACTCGACGAGCTTTCCAACGCTTCTAACCGCGTCCAAATCCGAGTTCGGGAGTGTCCGGGGCACCCTCGCGAAGTTCGGTGTGCTGTGCTGATTCACATAGCGCGCGACACTTCAAAAGGGTGCACAGCACCTTAGAAAATTCAAAAAATCACTCTCTCGCACGGGACTCTACTACGTCGCACGGCACCTTGAGAAAAAGTTCTGACAGTCGCAGAAAGCTGTCGGCCACGCCTGCAGGAGGAGCGTCTGTGCCAGAAAATGAGTTTTATTCGGCCCAGAAGTCACCTCCCCTCCTTTAGTGATCATCCTTGGCTCTCTTGCCTATAAATACACCCCCTCTCTAGTTGAGAAGTACCCCTTCAACTCCAAGTAAAATTACTCTGCCATTTTTTTGGCTCTTACTCTCTCTCTCTAAAAATACTCCCTTTTGATTCTCTCTCTACAACTCCATACACCCATCACCACTATACACATCTCTCTCTCTCTCTACATTCATTTGCTCACAAGTCTCTCAAAACTCAACACAAATCAACCTCCACTCTCCATCTTCAAGCACTTCCAAGTTTCAATATCTTCAAGGACATCCAAGCTTCAATCAAAAGGTATAAACAAATTCCTTGAGCTAAACCACATTTAGCTTTGAGGGGAGCCGATCGAGGCCTTTCTCGGTCTTTCTATACCGAGTTTGGGTCTCAAACGAGTTTTACATTCAAAGTTTTTCTTTTCTTTTCTTTTCTTGCTTTTTCTTTTCATATTTCGGCTAATATTGCTTAAAGATCGTGAGGGTACATTATAGATTCAAGTTTCATGTTAAAAGTCCTTTTTTTTTTTTACTTCGTGAGATCTTTCAACATTTCAAAAAGCTTTTAACATTATTTTACATGATAAGATGAACAAAAGGGTCTCATAAATATTTTTTTCAGATATTCGGAAAATATAAAAGGCTATTTTGCGGATCTATGATTTGTTCTGTCATGTAAAAGCAAACTGATTTCGGAATGTGTAGGCAGGTACGCCGCACGGTACTTTTAATATGCGGCGCGGCACTCTAGAAATGCGGTGCGGCATATTAAAATATTGTACGGCATTCTGTTCATAGTAGCGATCTCCTGTTTCTATTTAGTACGTCGCACGGTGCGTTTGGTATGTGGTGCGGCATTCCTGAAATGCGGTGCGGCATATTAAAAACATTGCACGGCATTCTGTTCACAGTAGCAGTCTCCTGTTTTTATTTAGTTTCATTCTTGTACATTGTTCATTCATTTTATACTGTACACTGCGCACCCAAGCACGCCGATGTGTTATATTTAATCCCGTATCCCTTTCCCGTACATGTTTTAAAGTTAAACTTTCCAAATGATATTAAATCCCCCATTTAAAATGCCTAATAGAGACCGAATTTACCGGGCCACGTTACGAACGGGAAATATTTTGTTGAAAAAACATCCCGCTCGCCCGGTAAAACCGGTCTCTACTAGGCATTTTAAATGGGGAATTTAATATCATTTGAAAAATTTAACTTTAAAACATATACGGGAAAGGGACACGGGATTAAATATAACACATCGGCGTGCTTGGGTGCGCAGTGTACAGTATAAAATGAATGAACAATGTACAAGAATGAAACTAAATAAAAACAGGAGACTGCTACTGTGAACAGAATGTCGTGCAATGTTTTAATATGCCGCACCGCATTTCAGGAATGCCGCACCGCATACCAAACGCACTGTGCGGCGTACTAAACAGAAACAGGAGATCGCTACTATGAACAAAATGTCGTACAGTATTTTAATATGCCGCACCGCATTTCTGGAGTGCCGCGCCGCATACTAAGAGTACCGTGCGGCGTACCTGCCTACACATTCTGAAATCAGTTTGCTTTTACATGACAGAACAAACCATAGGTCTGCAAAATAGCCTTTTATGTTTTCCGAATATCTAAAAAAATGATTTATGAGACCCTTTTTGTTCATCTTATCATGTAAAATAATGTTAAAAACTTTTTGAAATGTTGAAAGATCTCACGAAGTAAAAAAAAAAGGACTTTTAACATGAAACTTGAATCTACAATGTACCCGCACGATCTTTAAGCAATATTAGCCGAAATATGAAAAGAAAAAGCAAGAAAAGAAAAGAAAAGAAAAATTTTGAATGTAAAGCTCGTTTGAGACCCAAACTCGGTATAGAAAGATCGAGAAGGAGCTCGATCAGCTCCCCTCAAAGCTAAATGTGGTTTAGCTCAAGGAATTTATTTATACCTTTTGATTGAAACTCGGATGTCCTTGAAGATATTGAAATATGGATGTGCTTGAAGATGGAGAGTGGAGGTTGATTTGGGTTGAGTTTTGAGAGACTTGTGAGCAAATGAATGTAGAGAGAGAGAGAGATGTTTATAGTGGTAATGGGTGTAAGGAGTTGTAGAGAGAGAATCAAAATGGAGTATTTTTAGAGAGAGAGAGTGAGAGCCAAAAAAATGGCAGAGTAACTTTATTTGGAGTTGAAGGGTACTTCTCAACTAGGGAGGGGGTGTATTTATAGGCAAGAGGGCCAAGGATGATCACTAAAGGAGGGGAGGTGACTTCTGGGCCGAATAAAACTCATTTTCTGGCACAGACGCTCTTCCTGCAAGCGTGACCTGACTTTCTCGCGATCACTTAACTTTTTCTCAAGGTGTCGTGCGACGTAGTGGAGTCCCGTGCGAGAGAGTGATTTTTTGAATTTTCTAAGGTGCCGCGCGCCCTTTTGAAGTGCCGCGCGCTATGTGAATCAGCACAGCACACCGAACTTCGCGAGGGCGCCCCGAACACTCCCGAACTCGGATTTGGACGCGGTTCGAAGCGCTGGAAAGCTCGTCGAATCCTCTTTCTAACCCAATTGGTTTCACTCAAAGCCATTTTATACATTAAAATATGTGCCCATTTTACTCTCAGTGTGTCATGGAAAAAGTTATTTTTGACAAGGTAAACACATTTTTCTCTTTTGCAATTGAACCGGGGCCACCCTACATTGTTGAAAAGGGATTTTCTTAAGGTTAGAGAAGGAGTAGCAAAGGAGCAACAATCCAAGCCTCGAAGGTACATTTTTCCTTATTTCATCTTCGGGGAAACTTAAAGATTATTCGGAGGTCCAGATTGGGGTGTCTACAATTCCGTACAAACCAGGCGCCACGTCTCTGAACGTCTCGGGGATATCCCTCCAGAAAATCAGGATGCTGAGCACTGTCGACGACACGGGAAAGGTGTAACGAACGAAGGGGCGCATAACGATAACAAAACTTGTCGTGACAGAGAGAAGTCTATCGACGGCCCACGCCGAGCAACAACAGACCTGAGGGATAAACTCAGGCATAGAAACGATGAGAAAACAACCACCAAGGAACCCAAAGGAAGAGACTCCAAACGGACAAAAACGGATGAGTTCGACAAACTGCCGCGCCCTGGGTTTGAGAGGCAGCTGAAAGATCTCGGCGTCTCACCCTTCACTTCTCATATTATCAACACCTCACCTAAATCTACCTTCCACCTACCCAAGTTCACCAAGTTTGACCCATCCACCTGCGAAGCCTACACCCATCTGATCCACTTCCGCCAAACCATTGAGCTCTGTACTCAGAAGGATGAAGTTAAGTGCAAGGCATTTCCGTCCAGCCTCGGCTCCCTTAGACTCCAGTGGTTCAACAAGTTGCCCGCTGGGTCCATACGGAACCTTGCCGACCTTGAACGCGCATTCAAAACCCGCTCATCACCAACAACAAGACTGCCAAAGAGCTGAAGTCCCTATCCCAGATGAGGAAGCTCCCGTTCGAGACCCTCCGGCAATATGCCGAATGCTACTGGCAACTCTTTAACGAAATTCCTGGAATCGACGAGTATTGGGCTGCGCGTACCTTTAAGAATGGCTTGGAAACAGGCAGCAAGATCCTTGATGAGCTTGCCATCCGCCCACCGCACGGCATGGGCTAATTGATGCGCGCGTTGTTGAGCGATTTTGTGCACTCGAAGAATTCTACGCAGACAGGGCAGCGCAGGGCATGCCGAGCGCCATCACAACCCTCCCTGCTGCCACCCCATAGCTGCCTGCTCTAATCATCACCCAACAAGCCCAGACGACGAAACATGTGAACAACATCAAGGAAGGCAAGAAGCGTCAGCCGAAGGTGCACGACTACGTTGCCGAGACCACATACTTCAAGGAGCCTGTCTGGTCTTTTTTGAAAGAAATCATGAGGCAGCCATGGTTTGAATGGCCAACTGGCAAGCTTGGCACCGATACTGGTCAACCAGATCAGAACCCAAGGAAGAAGTACTCTTATCACAATGAGCTCGGCCATTACACCACAGCCTGGGCACCATACAAAGCTCTCCTGGAAAGACTTGCCACTCAAGGCCATCTCGATCAATACATCGACCGAACCAAGACACCAGCCCGACAACCAACAGGCAACCCCATCCCCAATGAACAGCGGCCGTTGATACACGTCATCCATGGCCCAATCACAAAGGAACTCGAAGGTATCTCTCCGAGCCGACATCGATCATGCTTCGTCATCCAAACAGGTACTCTCTGTCGGGTGCGGATCCAAGCGTCCGTACCCGCAAGATGTGCCCAAGTGGACAATAACGTTCACCGAGCGCGACCTTGATCATGTGCAAACACCCCACTCCGATGCACTTGTTGTCACAGTTCAAATTGGCATTCACGAAGTCAAACGTGTCCTCGTCGACCAAGGAAGCTCGGCGGAGGTCATGTATTACGACCTTTTCAAGAAACTTGATCTCCCAGAATCGGCATTACAATCCACCGAAGTCCCTCTCATCGGATTCAACGGCACACCTATCTGGCCACTTAGCAAAATCTTCCTTCCCGTCATCGTCGGTTTAAGGATCGTATCCGTCGAATTTATCGTCGTCAACGCACCGAGCCCATACAACGCCATCCTCGGCCGAACCTGGTTGCACGGCATACAGGCCATTGCCTCCACCTACCACCAGGTCGTCCGTTTCATTGGCACCAGTGGCCGACAAGAGGATCTACGAGGTGACCAAGTCGCTTCCAAAAAGTGCTATGTCTCAGCAGTGCACACTTCATCCAAAGCCAAGCAAGTCCAATGGGTTGAAATTCCAGACATGGCTATCATAGAGGACGTCGGTCACAAGGCTGAGGATAAAGCTGAAGAACAATTGATTCAAATGCCCATCAACGAGGATGGTTCACGTTTCTTTTTGCTTGGCTTTTCACTGAGCGACACCGAGCACGAAGAGATGTTTCAATTCCTCAAAGACAACATGGAAGTTTTTGCATGGACACCCAATGAGATGCCAGGTGTCGATCCCAATTTCATCTGTCACTCGCTTAACATCAAGAAGGATTCCAAACCAATGGTCCAAAAGGCTCGACGCTCGGCCCCAGAACACGCCGACGTCGTCATTGAAGAGGTGAATCGCCTGCTGGAAGCCCACGCCATTCAGGAAGTACAGTACCCAACTTGGCTTCCAACACGGTCGTCGTAAAAAAGAAGAACGGCAAATGGCGCATATGCATCGACTACACCAACCTCAACGATGCCTGTCCAAAGGATTGGTTCCCACTCGCAAAGATCGATCAATTGGTTGACGCCACTGCCGGCCATGCTCGGTTCAGTTTCCTAGACGCCTATCGCGGGTATCATCAGATAGCCATGGACCCAGACGACATGGAGAAAACGGTCTTCATCACTCCACATGGTATTTTCTGCTACCGAGTCATGCCATTTGGGCTCAAGAACTCAGGTGCCACCTTCAACCGCGCAATCTACAAGATGCTTAATGAGCAGATAGGCCACATCTTGGAAACTTACATCGACAACCTCGTCGTCAAAAGTCAAAAGGAGAGGAACCACCTTGCGGAACTAAAGGAGGTATTTGATGTTCTCAAACTCCATAAACTCGCATTAACCCAGAGAAGTGTGCCTTCGGTGTAAGCGCGGGCAAGTTCCTTGGTCATCTAGTCAACCGATGCGGCATTGAGGCTGATCCCAACCAGATCAAAGATGTAGCAGACCTGCGCCCACCACGCACAATCAAAGAAGTTCAGAAGCTCACAGGCATGGCCGCTGCTCTCAATCGTTTCATCAGTAAATCTTCCGACAAGTGCCACGCCTTCTTTCATGCCTTGAAGGGGAAAAGCAGGCGCAGCTTCGAATGGACAGAGGATTGCGACAAAGCATTGGCCGAGTTCAAAACTTACTTGGGCTCGGCATCACTCTTGGTGAAGCCAGAGGAATTCGAAACCTCTACCTGTATCTGGCCGTCTCGGTGCATGCTGTCAGTTCTGCTCTGGTCCGAAGATAAGGTGCCGACGACATGCCGATCTACTTTACCAGTAAAACACTCCTACCAGCACAAACGCGCTATCTTCCCCTGGAAAAGTTAGCTCTAGCTCTTGTCTCGACAGCAAGGAAGTTACTCCCCTACTTCCAATCCCACACCATCACCGTCTTAACAGAGTACCCTCTCAAGGCTCTCTTTCGAAAGGCAGAGCTTTCCAACCGAGTTTCCAAGTGGACTGTCGAACTTGCAAATTTCGACATCCGCTTCGAGCCTCGTACAGCAATCAAAGGCCAAGTTCTCGCCGACTTTATCGCTGAACTCACCCATGACGATACAGCCGAGTTCAACAAACCTCCTCCACCACAAGCTATCACCGAACCCACGGAAACCACGAAATCTTGGTTACTTTTCCAAGACGACTCCTGGAGACTTCACGTCGAAGGCGCCTCAAACAGCAACGAAGCAGGTGCGGGGTGTAGTCTTAGTTTCCCCTTGTGGGACGCTGCATGAAAGTTCCATTAGCATCGACTTCCCCGCCACAAACAACGAAGCTGAGTATGAAGCCCTCTTCACAGGACTACGTTCGGCTTCAGCAATGAAAGTAGATGACCTTGTTGCTTACTGCGACTCTCAACTGATTGTGAATCAAGTATTGGGGGACTACGAGGCCAGGGATGCAAGGATGATGAAGTATCAGGCGACAGCAGCGGAACTCATTGCCAAATTCAAAAATTTCAAGATTGAGCAGATCAGCCAAGAACACAATGCCCACGCCGACGCAATTGCCGGTTTAGCCTCAGTATCGAAGGCATCTGAGTTCCGCACTATCAACTTCGGCTGCATCGATCACCCGAGCTTTGACGACCCTCCTGAAGTGCTGAACATTGAGCTCGGCCCGAGCTGGATGGATGAGATTGTGGACTTTCTCAGAACCAACACTCTACCCGCCCCGTTTTAACCCGATCTGAACCCGATTATAGATATTTATATTTTTGTATGTATATGTCTAAATAAATTTCAATGTTTTGATATAATAAGAGCAATATACCAATAAATAAAACACTAATTTATGTCTTTGTTTTTTTTACTTCTATTTTTTTAACTCTTATCAATCATCAATATCTTGTTTTTTTTTTCAAAACACTCTAAAAAGAACAAAATTAGTCAAATTATTATGGTGAATGGGGACCCAATTTTTTCCCGACCCCGACACCTCCCTGATTTTGTTACGAAGTGTCTGATGCAAGTGAGGAACCATCCCCAATTGTCCCTATCCTCCTTTTCGACTATGGCAAATGCAATCGGCATTATTTGGTTCTCAGCGTCTTGAGTGACTGCAACAAGTAACGTCCCTTTGTACCTTCCCGCGAGGAAGGTTCCATCAACAGAAATTACTGGTCAAGAATGCTTGAACCCTTCGATTGCCGGTGCGAATGCCCAGAATAGTCTGTCAAATGTGGCATATCCTGGTAACCCTAAATCCTTGTATAACAACAGTGAGCGTGTACCTGGATTGGCTTGTTCGAGGACTTGTAGGAGTACTGGGAGTGTTGCGTGAGACTGGTCCCAATCCCCGTGCAAACACGATATAACCAACTACTTAGCTGCCCACGTCTTTGAATACGATGGCATGTATCCCTTTGTTAACTTTTTAATGAAGAACTGCAGCGTTTTGATCTTCGTATTGAAGTTTGATCCGATAATTTTGGTCATCTCATTTGCCATGTAACGAGCATCAAGCATTGCGTGATCTTGGGTAACATTTAGGGATGTACACGGTCCGAATTGATCCGGTTCTCTAGAAAACCAGTAATCGGACCATTTCAAACGGTTCTAGAAAATTGGAAACTAGAACCTAACCAATATATGCATGGAACCTAACCAGAACCAAACCGCAAAACCGGTCCGATTTTTGTTCGGTTCCGGTTCTATCCAATAAGCATCCAAACACTAATTCACAAAATATGAACTCATAAAATTAAAGAAATAGGAAAATAATCTGCTGGAATAGGAAATGAAGGAATAAAATAAGAGCTTTCCTAACAAATGAGATTTCATTTCTAAATAAATTAAGTTTAGCAAGAAAAAGATTAACATACCAAATTCAAATACATATTTAATTACACACACGTATGTATTTCTATATTTATCTTAGTTTTAAATGGTTCGGTTCGGTTCTAACCACGGTTCATTAATTGAGAACAAGTAACCGAACCAAAATTAACGGTTCTTATTTTTTTGGAATCATAACCTGACCGTAGAACCGTAGAACTGGACCAAATAGGACGGTTCGGTCTGGATCGGTTCGGTTTTACGATTCGGGCGGTTTTCTTGGACACCCCTAGTAACATTCACAGCCAAGCATGAGTGGGGCCCTATATATTTCGTGACTTTCCACATGTCTGAATTACCCTTGATAGATGCTCGAAGTCGCCATTCGCAGGACGTCTTGTTATTGCATTTGTAAGACAATAGATTGAGTGAAGAGTTATCTGTCTTAACGACGAAGTTCCTTGCCATGCAGAATTTTTCCATAGCACATTGCAACTCATCCTTTGAAGAGAATATCTGCGGGAAAACAACTTATCAGAATGAATGTGCACGGCTTTTACAATTTGATTATGACTCAAACAGAACGAGTTGTGAAAAAATCACTTGTCCCTCAAAAAATTCCGATCTCCCGTCCCATCCCAGATGACTTCGGGTCGGCATTGGTGGACTGGGGTCGATAATGTTTGACCATGTACTTGCGTGTACATGGGGCATGGCGGCTTGTGTGCCAGAATTGTGTTTCCTTGTCCATCGATGTAGTCGTCCTCCAAGGCGTCGGCCTCTAAGGCCGCATCGACATCCTCCAACGAACTCTCAGATCCCTCGTCTCTTTCCTCGTCCGAACCCTCATGCTTTTCTTGTATGAGTTCGTTATGTTGTTGTGAAGCGCTTCCACGAAAAGTTGTATCGTGAAACGGAAATTCTGCAAAACTTTGGCCCTGGAAGGATGTTGTGTCGTAATTGTAACGATATTGAGAACATTGGCTTGGAAAATCTCCTACACAGTAATGTAAACCATTTTAACCATTACTACTCATTTCGTACAGTATATATAGCTAGGTGTGTTTTATAATGAAAACTTACCAAATGTTGTTTCATTATCGTAATGTTGCGGTTGAGAACTTTCACCGGGCAAATGTTCTTGTACGATACCGGGATATGCTGGAACGCTCATAGATTCAATGAACAAAATGGGAATGTAACCGGGAATTTCGCCGTGAACATCAAATATTAAATCTACGCCGGTATTGTCTCGGATATCTAGTGCAACATGTTGATATGCGGGGTTTGAAAACCTAATACTCGGAAAGCGATATGTTATTTTCATGAAATTGTATGGCAATCCTGCAGCATTTGATATCATCTCTTGCAGCTCTGAGACTATTATACTGCGCTGCATTGATAAATGAAGGGTCGTACCGCCACTGTACGATGGACCGCCGTCTATATGGTGGACAATTTGTCCACCAACATATACTATTACAGGTATAGCCATACAGATAATTGTTGCGTGAGTTGATCAGCCAGGTGCATTTTTATGGAGCGCATAGCTCCTTTTGGAAAGGCACTATGGTAATAATAAAATGCCAATTTTTTTCCCTTACTGTGGTAATAACAATTTTTTTTTATGCAGGGGAATATTTTCACGTTCTTAGCCCAACCCGACCATTCAAGGGATGAATGTTGCAGTAGAAGAGGGTCACGCTCTATTACAGGGTAAACTTCTGGAAAGCCGTCCGGCATAGCCGACAAAAAGACTGGACCCAGCATGCAAAGAGAACTGTTATTTTCATTGTGAATTAAAACCTGAGGGTTTTGATTAATGTCACCTCGATACGACTCTGGGAAGCGTGGAATATTATCTATGGAAGGTTCCGAAGCAGGATTTTCAACAGAGGTATTGGAAGCTTTCGATTTGGTTTTCGGAGCCATGAGAGACCCAGCAGTTTCGAAAGGTTTGAGAAGTAAGAGTTTTGTGCCCTAAATTTCAAAGTGTTCCGCTTTATATAGGCGGTAAGACTTGGAGATTATTTACCAAAGTTAATCCTTAACTCAGGTAAATAGGGGGGCATTGTTTACACCATAATTTGGCCTATTATGATCGACTAGGCCATATGGTAACACGTGTCCAATATGATCGACTGGGTCATACAGTGACACGTGTCAACAGTAAATGGACTGATTTTAAAATAAAATAAGGTGCAATGGTGCCTTAGAATATTTGACGATTAAAAGGGTTGCGTCTGAAATAAAAGATACATGTCCAGTAAAAGTTACAGGCAAATCATGAACGGAGCAGTTGACAAAGGCAGTTGAAGAATGTAAATGCAAGCCAGAAGAACGTGTGAAGAAACCGCTTGGACTTAAACGTGGAAAGCAAAGAAAGAGGAAAGATAACCGCCTGATTCAAATTTCTGGAGGGAATGCTGCCAAATTTGAACCCCTAATCGAAGTGAAACCTATAAATACAAGATGTGAAGACAAATTTGAGGCCCCCACTCAATTGCCCAAAGGCTTTTACGTTTTATCTGTACTTTGCTTTTCCTGCACTAGGAGTAACTTGTAACTTAACCGTCTCCTCGGCTATTTGTTGTAGTCGACTGACTTCTACTTTGAGAAGTAATAAAGTTCATTTTGTTACTTTTCTTCCATTTCCATTCACTGCACCAAGTTTGCTTCCAGAGAAGTCCTGAAACATGGCAGGGAACCAAACTCCACCACCACAAACATCCACATTCCAGAACTCACCCAGTTATCAGTCGATTAGTCGACTAAGAGCGAAAAATAGACAAACAGTTTTAGCGCTAGAGGAAGGGCTTGAACCTTCAACCTTGTGGTTAATAATGTGGAATAAGTCCACGCCCAATCACTTCGATGGCCTGAAACCTTTTTTGCAGGAGAATTGAACAACAATTATTTTCTTACTGTGACTATAGTGCCTTTTCAAAAGGAGTTATAATTGGTATAGCTCCTTTCCAAAAGGAGCTATCTGTGTGTATAAAAACTATAGCTCCTACAAAAGGCAGGAGAATATTTTCTTACTGTAAGTATAGCTCCTTTTGAAAGGCGCTATATTAATAATGTGGAATAACTCCACGCCCAATCACTTCGATGGTCTGCAACCTTTTTTTGCAGGAGAATAGGTTGAACAACAATTATTTTCTTACTGTTACTATAATGCCTTTTCAAAAGGAGCTATATGTGTGTATAAAAACCACCCAGGCAAAAGTTTCGCCCAAACTATTTTGCCTCCAGACTTTCCAACAATAGTTTCCACATAATATCTCGTCTCATATAGTATTAGTTGTATAACATGGTTTGTTCGCAACACCCAAATCGCAAGCTTAGTTTTTGAGCGGTCAGGGAGCTGCCTTATAGAGATGAAATTTAGGTTTCGCATGAGATTTTGTCAAGGGTAAAGGCAATTTTGCAGGGAGTGAAAATGATCATCTCACTTAAACATAAGTATTACATATAAAAAAAATTAAAACATGCAACAGGCTAATCTAAAATTGGTAAATATAAATTAAAATTAATGAAACCGTACCGTGCACCAAGAGGAGAACCTTGACGCAAACCCAAACGTCCAGGAGCAACAAAAGGAAACCGCTCCCAAGCCCATAGCTGTAGGAGAATGAATGCCCCACCCACATTTTCGTTACCACTCTTACAACCGTGGCATAGATGGTGGTAAAGATTTGAGAGGCAAGCGCTACCCTAACTCCGCACAATCGTCAAGTCTTCAAGGAGGGTTAAGTAAGCTAGGTGGACTTGGGACCCTGAATGGTCGAACATCAACACTCCACCTATCAACTGGAAAATATAACCTCGGGCCTGTTGTTGAACATTTTCCTCTGTATACCCTGCTGCCAAATGCCCTTTAAAATGTTCCCGTAACCAGGTCATCATTACCATACCACCTTTTCAATCAACTTTAATTTCTGGCACTATCCCTAACAACCGCTGACACTATAGATCCCAATCTTCATTGGTTGACCCGATTATATGTTCACCATCAACAGGTAGCCCGAGCAAAACCTCTACGTCTTGCAAAGTCACAGTCCACTCGCCCGTGCGCAAGTGGAACGAGTGGGTCTCCGGCCGCCAACGCTCTAGTAAAGCTGTCATCAGGCCAATGTCAAGAGAGATAAACGGTAGATCTATAACACCACCAAAACCAGCCTGCCTAATCAATTGTAAAACTGGTGGCGCCGGGGGGTCGAACTTCTTCAGTTTTGATTGATTTTGGCGCGCTTTAATAGTTTTCGAATCAACTGGAGGCTCTCCCTGCAAAAATAAATGAAGTTACTTTCACAATTTGAATCACATCAAGACTGTTGAGAAATACTTTAAATTTGTACTTACATCATTTGCCCATATAAAATGAGAGCGATGGCTTTGCTGAAAAGTCAACAAACTCTCGTCAATGGGCCTCTCCTGAAGAACCATATTTTACCTTCGGTACCTAAAAAAAATAGAGTTAAATTATCAACTCGACAATCTCAAAAGAGTAGGAATTTATCATCCAAAAGATTACAATTTTGTAAAAAATAAAACAAAAAATTTACAGAATATATGGTTGCTGATGGATTCAAACAAAAAAGTTGTAAATCATTTACTTACCAATGATAAAATGCCACATATGCATATGGTACAAATGGTTGTATAAATGATTGTATTAATAGACTGCATCTAGGACACTAATGGTCTAAAACTGTTCGAACATGTGGGTTTCATACGATGCATCTAGGACTTACACACATCGAGTGGCTTTGGACACATCTTTGTTGAAACACACATCATAAAAGCATTTTTCCGAAAACATAAGAGAGACAATGTGCAAACGCAATGTAGCACATATGTGTTGGCTCGTTATGGCACTATTGGAGCTTGATACGAAATTGGGGATAAAGACGTGAGATGATGTGTTGAAGATGGGGATTGGAAATTATAATGAGGAGTGTAGGAGCATTGTGACGAGATATGTGGGAAGTTGGAAAAGGTTGTGACAAGAACAGGTCCGTGGATTGATTTTAAGAATGATTACAAGACAATGGACTTGAAGTTTAGGGAGAGTATTTGGTGGGTTTTCTCTCATCTGTTTGAAAAGGGCTATGAAGCACAGATACGGATACTAAATATGGATACGGCAATACGGCAAAACCTAAAAAAATTATCGCGGTTGTTTGCAACTTATGAAGTGCCAGCAGTTTTTCACATGTTCTCATACGAGCATGTGAAAGTCTATATATAGGGTTTGGGGATTCAAAACATAATTAATGGAGACCGTGTCTAGAGGTTTTGAGTCCCACAAATGAACAAATCATGATTTGGCCAATGTAAATGGAAGCATGAACATCCTCCCATGGCCTATTCTAAAGTAGTTCAACCGTTTTGATTTTTCATGTTGTTCTAAATTTCAGTGTTTCACATTGACTGCAGCTGGGCAATCTTGTTTTGGAATTTGCAACTGATTTCAACTCAAGGGCTGAGTATTTCTGGTCTCACGGACTTATATCGGATCCCGCCTACAAGTTGTTTACTTCCACTTGTAACTATTCTCGCTACGTGAGCGAGTACTATAGAGGATCTGTGTCTCAAACTTGTTCAAAAGTGATGAGCCTAATAACCAAGGAAACAAGTAGATTCGTGGACAATTAGGAATAACATGGCTGTACAATCCCTAAATTAACTGCATAAAAATTGTAGAAAATCGGCATTCGGAACTCAAGGAATTTTATATTGCATTCAAGGTTTTGAACTATAGGAATTTTAGATTCAATACTCTTGATATATTCCATCGTGTCTTTAAAAAGTGTGTTTTGAGCCATGCCGATTTCTTGAATGCCGATTTTCGAGCCGAACCCTAGTATATATATACACATACATATACATATACATATACACATACAAGGAAGATGGAGATGCGAAGGTCCCAGCAGAGGGGCAAGAATTACTCCAAAAGGAGGCCTCACTAACATTGAATTTCTCGCAAATTCATTCCTTCGCAAATTGATGAGCCAAATCGTAGGATGCCCCAATTGCTTCTGCTTCTCGTTTGGGTGCGTCCGGAACCCTCGGCTACATTTTTATCATTCGTTTTTTTTAAGGAAGATGGAGAGAGAGAGAGAGAGAGAGAGAGAGAGAGAGAGAGAGAGAGAGAGAGAGAGAGACTTACTCTGAGTGTGAGTGACAACAGAGGGATGCATAGCACGCCGGAACGACGGAGGTGGTTGGAGGAGATCGGGGTGAGTGACGACGGAACGAGGGAGGTGGCTGGAGGAGATCGCGCAGGTTCAAATGTCGCGATCGACGTGAAGAGAGAAAGGGAAGGCGCAGATTCAGAAAAGGGGAGGGTTCGATCTATGTCTGGGTTTTGAACCTATAGCTCCTTTTGAAAGGGCGCAATATCCATAGCTCCTTTCCAAAAGGAGCTATCCTACGTGGCAACCCTAACAGGTATAACGCCTTTTGAAAGGGCGCGATGGCCTATTTTTATAATACGTTTGAAAAGATGGGTATTCCTCGAATTTGATTTAAAATTAGGGCCATTTCGGCCAAAAACTCACAAAAGGATGGGGTGTGTTCAGAGTTGGGGGGAGTTGTTGTCCCTTAAAAGGGACAGCAGCCTGCTGTCTCGGTCACGGGGTTGTGCTCCAGTCTCGCTTCAATGATCGGAAACGTTCACTTTATAGACCTCATCGATTTGAACAATTATGTAAAAAATCAGCTCAATCGGATATCATTAAGTGCCTAATCGAATTTTTTTGCCTTGAAAAGAATAGATCTGATACACTGGATCAAATATACTAGAATCCATTATTGGCAAGTTATATGTGTTCCGATTAGACAATTAATGATATCCATCAAACTAATTTTTTGCATATTTGTTCAACTCGACGAGCTCTACGAAGTGAACGTTTTCGATTATCGGAGCAAGACCGGAGCGGAGCCCCCTCAGCCGAGACAACACGAAGGGACAGCAGCTCCCCCTGTCTAGTGTGTTCTCCCTTATTAGTGAGAAAAGAAAAGAAAAGAAAGGATTTCTCACCCTCCCATTCAAATTCAAATGACAGTGAGAAATCAAATTTTCACAGGCGACTGGTCTTTTTTCCGGCGAACTGAAACTCTCACCTTCTCTTCCCTGACAAACCTAGTACTCTCTCTCTTTTCTTCGGAGAAGCATAGGCACTCGTCCGACGACGATCCGACGAGGACCACACGCTCCCCCTTCTCGTGGAATCTCACCACTTTTGACGAGAAACAGAACTGGGCTTGGGAGGGGTTCTGGTCTCCCTCCGTCTTCTCACCTTCTCTTGCCTTGTTTCCCTTCCAAACGAGGGAGAGATTAAGCTTCCTCCCTGTTTCTTTTCTTTTCGAGCAAACTCTCACGTATCAAATGGGCTGTCAGAGTCGGACCCAAGAAAGAGAAATGGTTTTATTTGGCCATACCCGTTTGGGCTGGCGTTCCACTTTTTCAAAAAAGAATGTTTTGAGAAAAAAAAAGGTAATTTCAAGGTCAAAAATTATGTGTTGACGCAAATAATTTTTCTACTAATATGGATTTTATTTGATAAACTATGAAAAAAAATTGAAAAATTATTTTTTATTTTTGTTATATTTGAATTTGAAATTATTATTTTTTTTCAAAAACAAGATTTTTGGAGAAAACGAACGGGCCTAGTCATGCACCTTTACGCAAAGATTAGCATCGCATCCCCCGTAGGTATATATACCCGTGCGCCCCGTTTACCCACCCAGCATTTCCGTTAACCGCCGTAGACGCATCGGACACCGTGCCCCCTCCCCCTCTCTAGCAGGAATATATACTTGCACCACAGATACATACACATTTCGTGTTCTTTCCCACCCACGGAAGCAATTAGTCACCGCGATTCTCTCTCTCTTCCCCTCCAGAGGTAACACTCCAGTTTGTTTTCATTTTCATTTTCTTTTTGCTGAATTTAGTTCATTTTCTTTGCTTTCCTTCTGTGTTTGTGCGCAAATTATTGGTAGGAAGCAGGCCCGGCCCTCCTACTAGGAAGCCGACTTAATTCTGGATTAGGAGGGGCTGTCTGTGTCAATTAAGGCAGTGTTTGGTGAGCTGGAATATTGGAACGAAACTATGATTCTTTGGCCTCGTCCAATGGGAATGTAACCTAGGCAATTGTGTTCAACCACCTTGCAATTAGGTGAGCATTACACTCATTTCTGTTTGGCTAAAACCATAGGATCCACTGTTTTTTCCTGATAACTCAGGTGTCCGGGCTAGCTTTCGCGCACCTCGACTAATTTGGGGACCAATCCTGTTGCCCACTTGTGGGGGTCCCAATTAAAGTAAGAGCAAATCTCTATAAAGACTGGCCCCAAATGAGTTGATAGCACCTAAGAAGTTTCGAATAGGAGACCCTAAGTTCCAAACCTTGACCACCAGGCCAACCTCTTGGGGTTCATAGGATCCACTGTTGTAAGTGAGACCACCCTACCATTGTAATTTCAAAAAAAATGGATTCATAGCGTAGGCATTTGCCTAAATTAGTGAACGACGCTTCGATTTGTACCGTATATTTTGTCAGTTTTTTTGAGTGAGCCAAACATCAGAAAGAGCATTTTCTAAGGAACTGACAAATTCAATTTGTTTTTAGAATCATTTCTCTCAACCAAACACTGCCTAAGGGTTTGCTTCTCATGCAGGTTGTTGGGGGATTGGAGTTGTTACTGAAGGATTCGTTGTGGGGTGGCTTTGGTTGAGCTGAATTTTTTTTATTTAGATGGATGAGGATGGAGGTAGTTTCTCAGCAGTTGGCGTGCAAGCACAATCAATCTCGCCTTGTCGATCAAATGGTGAAGTCTTTTTGCTTTTTAACTACTGTGTTTAATCTCTCGCTTCGTTCTTTTTCTTTGCTGTAGACAAATTTTGAGCAGTTTGTTTTTGAGTTTGGTGAATATTATTTTACCTGTATATCGTGGGAAGAAGATCAATTAACCCTTCGATGTATGTAAATGCACTGACATGTTGCAAATTATATACCTGTGAGGCTGTGATGCAATAGATTCTACTGCATTAATTTGAATTGGTATTGAAGACTTCACACAAATGTTGGTGTTCATGAGAAGTCGATGGGTTGGCCCAAAAGACAATGGAAATTTGTATCTTGCACACACGCAGAAAAAAAATGACTGAGTGGAGAGAAAATAAGTAGTTCGGGCCTTAAGGAGGAAGCCTTAAACTGAGAGAGCCTATTGTATTTTTAGGAGATTTTGACTATCACTTGCATATTGAATCACGCAAGCAAATGGATCATGCTTTTACTTTGCATTGGCTCGACATTGAATAGGCCTCTTCTATCGTGCTTTGACTCAGAAATGGGGTGATATCATTGAAAATGTCTGGATTATATGTGCTATTACAAGTGACGCACAACTAGGTGGAGGTTGGCCAAATCATCTTTTTTGAACAGTAGTTTATGTAGCCTGTGTTTCTTTTGCAGCTATATATCATTTCACCCAACAAAGTCTCCCCGCTTGTAAACCTGTCCTTACTCCAGCATGGGTGAGTGCGTGAACTCGAAAATATATTTCTGCATCCATTAAATTATTAAATTGGAGTACTCATAATTATTAATGGACTGTTTGATGTTAACTTCACCCCTTCCAGGTCATTACAACATTTTTTTTGATCGGTGTCATTTGTATTCCTGTTGGGCTTCTTTCTCTACACGCTTCACAAAGTGTAAGCATTCTCTCTCTTCTTGTTTGTTATTATGTTCACTTTTATTGATATGGATTCAGCTTTTGTTTTCATTCTAATTATACAGCTCCTGCTTTAAAGCTGGCTTAACAATTATAAAGCATTTATTGCAGGTTGTGGAAATCGTCGACAGATATGATATCGATTGTATACCACCACCATTTAAGAGTAATAAGGTGGCATATATCAAAGATAGCTCAGTTACAAAAAATTGTTCTCGGTTCTTGAAGGTGATAGTCCATCTTGGTTTGAGAGCATTATTCTTTTTCCATTTTCTCACTTTTTATTTTTTAAGAAGAATACCTTGTTGGATGTTTGTCTCAGATTACATATCTCACCTTTCTCTTACGTTCCTATGGTGGACCAAATATATTTACCCATGTTATATGTTTTGCGCTTGGTCCCATTCCACTAAACCTTCTTATAAATTAAGTACTTATTTCAATTTTCAAGCTTAAAAATAATGTGCTTACGAAAATAATTTTTCAATTTTTTATTTCATATTTTTAGATTTCAGTAAGCCCATTAGTTTTAAGCTTGAAAATTGCAAAAAAGTTACTTATTTGAAAATAAGTACTTTTTTGAGAAAGTGGAACGGAGGACAATGCTGACTGGCTGAAAAGGTAGAATTTCTACTCTTCACTTTCCAAAAGCATAGATTTGTTTTTGTTATTATATTGTAAGAGTGAGAGCAAGAAAAACTGTTTTGCCCCTTTAAACCATTGCACTGATGATGAGGTATAGTTTCAAACTACCTCGCAGTTTTCAGATTGATGGATGTAGGGGGACCTTCATTTGTTAGAGCCTTTTTGCATTGGGAGTTGGATTCACTTGTCCAGTTTGGGGGGCAGTTCATAGTGTGAGGATTAATGGGAATGAGACCAAGGAGGTCAACCGGAAAGGCAAATGGTTAAGGTTCACACTTTACTGTTATAGCAATCTAGTCCTCTATGTGTGGAAGGGGAAACCTTGTTTTTTCGGAAGCCTATTTGGAAGTTGGGAAGTCCATACCTGGTAGTAGCTTTTATTTGTTTGATGGCCTTTTTGTATGCCATTCGAACTGCATAACCTGAGAATAAGGTTTCCTGTTGACAGCCAATTAAAAAAAAAAAAAAGGGTTTCCAGTTGACTATCGGTGTTTTACGTGCAAGCAAGAGGAGTCATCATCGGATCCTTTATTTCTGCACTATGATTTACCTAGAGAATTGAGGAGCCAACTGTTTTCCTACTATTTTTGGTCCAAGGGTAATGCCAGCCTCACTTTTTCACCTTTTGAATGTGGGGAATCTGTGTCATGTGAAGAAGGCAAAGAAGCCCTGGAGGTAGGGGTGACAGCCATCCCCAAGTTTCAAAGGAACGGTGTTATTATTGTATCATTGGTTCATAACATTTTAAATAATGCAGATTCAGGCCCCTGAAATTTAACTGTTTGTTACGAACTTCTTTGTTCTATAAAAATGTTGACCCCTGTATTTGGCCCTGCTTCCTTCCTTGGCTGGAGGGTCTCCCTTTTCTTTAATCTGGAGTCTTTGGAGAGAGAATGTGGAGGGTTGTGGAAGATCTACAAATGATTACCCTTATACCTAATTGACTAAGCTTTGTTCTATCCATTTTTGGTTGAAGGAGTAACGTTGACGAAACTGGAATTCGATGAAATATCAGGATTGTTTCTAGCTTAGGAATTTCCAATTATTCCGGATGAGTGGTTTTACAAGAATATTCTTTGTTCCTTACTTTTTATTTGCATATTGGACTGATCTTTAAATGGGCTGCCTCGATAAATAGGCCATATGCAATAGTTTCTTCCACTCTTGATTGTTGGAGCATTGACATATTTGATTTGGATTGTTTTACCACTTCTCATATTTGTCTTTTCTTTCTCTTGTTCTTCCACTTCTCTCTCTTTTTGTTCTCTCTTTATTCTATCTCTTCTCATTCTTTCTTTCAGTTTCTCCATCTAGGAGTTTTGTGAATCTTCCGTTTTGTTTGTTAGATTTCATAGAAGTTGCATTTTGGGGAAGAACTAAAATCTTGTTTTATCATACGTATGTTTTTGTCTCCCTAATCATACAAGGCAATGCTCCTTTTAATGGTTATGTACTTGCTTTCAAGAACAAAAAAAAAAAAAAAAGATGGCATAGTAATGGAGGTAGTGTTAACTAGAATGTTCCCAACTTTATTTGTTTGTCAATACCTTCATTGGACAAATGAGTTTGATACGTGTCTATTAATGTCACGGCGTGTACAAGCTTCGTTTAGAAAATCACGATAAATTTCATGTTAGCCGCTGATAGATGCTTAGTAGACTCATTGGAGGGAGCTTCCTTGTGAGTATGTCAATTGCTAAGATGGCACAGGGTTATTTTTTCTTCCTTTTTTTTGTTTTTGTTTTTTTTCCCTAAGAAGATGGTGCTAAGACATTGGAGACTTTGGTAGAGGTGTTCATCTTATTATTACTGTTAGTGTCGATGTTTTGTGGTGAGTCTGGTGACATGGGAACCTGCCCTGGGTTAACTAGGGTATCCCTTGGGTGGAACTTGCATTATCTGATTTTACATGCATCACTTATTGATCTTCCTCGTAACTGTTAGTTGTCTGGTTATGCCATATGCATTTGGCTTAAGTTCGATATTTGCTTCTCATTTTGTGTATGATTGAGGGGCTGTGAGGCCCCCGAACGGGGAGGAGGAGAGAACCCAAGGCAATCTAGAGAGAGAGAGAGAGAGAGAGAGGGAGGGAGGGAGGGAGGGAGGGACCCGGATCACAGGTTAGGGGTGAGCGAGATGGGTATGAATATCAACTATGGTAGCCCTAGTGTCCTTATATATAGTGGAGGGATTTCCCTGAAGGGAGTTCGGCTGAAGGACACGTGGAGGGTTCCGGATGGCTGCCCAGTTGAGGGTCAGCATCTTTGCTCTGAAAGGCCAAGCCTATGACAGCGAAGCGTCCTAGGTAAAAGGTTGTAGGGCTGAGGTCAGCTGGCAAGGGGGGTATGTGTAGGGTCAGTAGTGTTTAGCCAGAAAGGGGTTTATAACCATGTGAGGTCTATGCCCTAGGCTTGAGGATCTAGTATTAGAAGACAGTCATACGTGGGGCTTCATATCATTTGACCTCGGGGGTCACCTGAGTGTCAGGTGGTAAGTGAGATTTGGTGTTAAAATCTAAGGTTTCAGAGGGGCAGCCTGAGGTTTCAGAGGGTTGGTGTGATACGGATCCCAATACAGTTGAGCCCTTGGTCAGCAAGCCTTCCTTTCTTTCTAAGACTGGCCTAGACCTTCAAACGATCCATTGAATTCAAGCCTCCATTCCATATTCCTCCTTCCGTCCCAAGTCACTTTGGCCCTGCCTTCAGACCAAGCATAAGCCATTGTCCTCAGGAGTGGGTCGTCCTTCAGCCGAGCCTTTGGGCTATCCTTCTACTGTGACGATCTTCGCTCCTGAGATCTACTTCAGCCATGATGGACTTCGCTCCTAAAGTCGTCCCTTCTCCTTCGGTCCTTGGTGCTTAGGCCAAGTACCCACACTCATATACTGCATAACTCTCGAACCTGTTTGTGCATTGGCATTGACAACTTGATTTGCAGGTTCCCAAACACATGAAGGCCCCGATTTTCATCTACTATCAGCTGGATAACTACTACCAGAACCACCGCCGGTGAGTTCTTTCTTCACTTACCTAGTAAACTGACAATTCTATGAGTTCTTTCTTCACTTACCTAGTAAACTGACAATTCTATACCAACAAAACTATGTATCAAATGCATCTATTACGCGAGCTCTTTTCCATGATTCCAGTCTATAGGAGGTATATGGTCCATTAAAGTTGATTAATTGGTAGTAAACTGACAATTCTATACCAACAAAACTATGTATCAAATGCATCTATTACGCGAGCTCTTTTCCATGATTCCAGTCTATAGGAGGTATATGGTCCATTAAAGTTGATTAATTGGTAGCAAATTTTCCACACTATGCTATTTAATTTAAGTTTACCCTTCTGCCCTGCATTTCTATTAGAATGATCCCATTTCTACAGTTAGCCGTACCAGAGTTCATTGTTCATGGCCAAACAACTTGGTGTATTATATCTCTCAACTTATCCTCAGTTGGTATTACTCCTATCATTTCCAAAGGGTTTAGTTTGATTCTTTCCTTTCTGATATATGACGTCTCGTAAAGCATATTGGCCTTACAATTGCTCTTTGAAATTGTTCTTTTGAATATTGTTGATGTACAACTATCATGTAATGTGCTGTATCCCTCCAATTACGCCAACCTACTTACATTGTCTCCAACTTCTCCATCCTTTTATTAATTGACTCCTACATCTATATTAAGCCATAACAAGACAAATTGGTAAGGATTCAGATTTGACCCTCAGTGTAATTCTACGATAGTTGTAAATTCACTTGTTTCTCCATTTGGGAATCTAATTGTCTCAACATAATTCTTTC
The DNA here is from genome assembly GCA_025413875.1 of Rhododendron molle. Classification (NCBI taxonomy): domain Eukaryota; kingdom Viridiplantae; phylum Streptophyta; class Magnoliopsida; order Ericales; family Ericaceae; genus Rhododendron; species Rhododendron molle. The sequence goes on from CM046400.1 coordinate 17,075,402, forward strand.
CTTACATATTTAGATACAGTTTTCATTGCCTCTCTAGTCATAACATAATTGATATCCTTGATGATAATTGGACTTCTAGCATTCATCTTTGGTAACTATAAGGGAATCTTTTGCAATAATCCATTGTTAAATGTTACTGTTGGAATACTAGTATATTGTGTTTAGTCCCACATTGCTTAATTACACTGTGTAACAAACTATCTCATTATATAAATACATGATTATGTGTGGGTTGATTTAACATCCTACACACTTTTCTTCTCCAAACAACATGGTATCAGAGCGGCTTCTTAACCCCAATCTTAAACCACCCTTGAAACCCTAAACCCACCATAGCCAGCAGCCAACCACCACCTTCGACAACCCTAAATCAGTCTTCTAGTCCTAAAACCCTAACCCACCACCTTCGAACCCACCCTTCAGTCCTAAATCAGTACCGAAACCCTCACCCAACACCTTCCTAGCTCTCACCCAGCCCCGACAGCCCTCACCCAGCCCTCGTCGGCCACACCCACCCCTCGCCGATCACCGGCGGCCCCTCCTTTGTCTCCACCGACCTCCAGCGAGCCACCCACCATCCTCGCCCACCACCGCCGTTCTCTTGCTGGTCTCCAGAGATCCTCCGAACCTAGTCCAGTCTCTGACAACCCTCGCCGGCCCCTCGCCTGCCTCCGATAGCTCTTCTAGTTGCTGTTCTCTGTCTCTTGATGCTTTTGCTGTTTACTTCTGACACTCTGGTATGAGTTTGCCATTGGTATTCTGATGTATTCTTGTACGTGGGTTATTCAGCGGCCCTGCTTTATGTCTAGTTGTTTCGGACTCCTGGTCTATTCTTGGTCTTGCTATTTTACTGATCTTGTTCCCCGGTGATCGTGGATTGTTGATGTTTGTGGCTGCCTCTGTGTTATTGGCCTAGTTTCTTGTTGTTTGCTCCATCTTTTGCCTAATTGGTATGTTTGCAATGGGCATCGGCACCGAATTTGTTTCTAGTTCTCTATCTATAGGAAGTACTGTGACTTCCGCTGTTAGTCATTCTTCTCGGTCTCGTGAGAGGTTGTCTATTACCACCACCGTGTTGAATGGTCGAAATTATGCTGTTTGGGCTAAGGCTGTTGAGGTCTATTATGTTGGGAGAGTCAGAATACCATTACCTTACCGATGACCCTCCCGCGGCGACTGCCGCATCATATGGTGCTTGGGTTCCTGCGGATGCTAAGATTTGGGTTGAGCTATGGAATAGTATGGAGGAAAATATTAAGAATACTCTGGTTTTCTTATCTACAGCAAAAAAAGTGTGGATGAAGGTTAAAGAGATGTTTTCTAGGGCTGATAATCTCCGGCGGACTTATGCTCTTCATTAACAATTCTTTTCTCTTAAGCTTGGCAGCTTATCCTTAAAGGAGTATTATGCCAAGTTCAGCGGTGTTTGTGAGGAGCTCAACAGTTGTGATCCCATTTCTTCAGATATTCAAGTTATGGAGCGTTAGCGTGAGCGCTTGCAGGTGGCTCGTTTTCTGTTTGGGTTACCTTCGCCAATCTATGGTTCTATCCGGTCTAATCTTTTGGTGATAAAAATTTACCTTCTCTCAATGAGGTGTTCAGTTGCGTCCGCCAGGCTTCTGTTTTTGACCGCAGTGTTGTTGATTTGACCCCTGCTGCCCGCTCGGCTTTGGTTACCATGGTCCCTCGTGGTGGTGCTTTTTCTCGTGGTTTTGGCCATGGTGGTTGAGAGTCAGGGGGAGGCAGTCGTGGTACTCTTGGCTGTGGATTTGGTCGTGATTCTGGTAGCAGTGGTTCGGTGCAGTCTATTGGTGGTCGAGATCCTGGTAATAGTGGTCGTGTTTGTGATTTTGGTAGTAGTGGTTGTGCCTGTGGTCGTGGGCCTCGTTACTGCACATATTGCCATGGTACTAATCATACTGTTGAGTACTGTTGGATCCTTCATGGCCGCCCATCTGCTCATCAAGTTACAGTTTCTGAGGATGATGGATCCGTGTTGTCTAGCTCTGTGATCAGCTCAGTCCCACATGTTGTTACTATTCCGGAGGATGAGTATCATCGCCTAATTTCCCAGCTGACTCCTCACGTGCCTTTCTCCTCCACTGTTACACTCGCTCAGAAAGGCTCCACCTTTGCTGGCCTGGCCTCTAATAATCCGTGGGTTATTGATTCTGGTACTATCGATCATATGACAGGCCACTCCATCCACCTCTCTGGTTTTCGTCCTCTTGCGAAACCTTCTCGTGTCGCCTTGGCCGACGGTTCCTCTTCTGATATTACTGGTTTGGGTTCTGTTATTTTACATTCTTCCCTTACCTTAGACTCTGTTTTACATGTCCCTCGTTTTCCCCATAGTCTTATGTCTGTTAGTAAACTTACTCACTCCTTAAATTGTTTAGTTACATTCTTTTCTGGTTATTGTGTTTTTCAGGATCTCCAGACGGGGAAGAAGATTGGTGGCGGTGTTGAGCGTGGTGGTCTGTACTACTTTGACACAGGCAAGCCTCCCACCTCCATTGCTCTTCAGACTTCTGTATCTCTATATGAGCATCACTGCCGTCTTGGTCATCCCCCTCTTCAGACTCTCAAACATTTAGTTCCGTCGTGTCGTCGCCTTGCGTCTTTGCCATGTGAGGTTTGTGAGTTCAGTAAATATCATTGTGTTTCTTTTCCACCTAGAGTAGAGAGTCGAGTGTCTCGTCCTTTTCATTTAGTTCGTTCAGATATTTAGGGTCCTGTGTGTGTTCCATCACGTGATGGTTTTCATTATTTTGTTATTTTTGTGGATGCTACTCTAGGCTTACTTATGTTTATCTCATGAAAAACTGGTCAGACTTGTACTCCATTTTCTAATCTTTTTATATGAAAATAAAGACTCAATTTGATGTTTCTCTTCGTATATTTCGTTCTGATCGTTCTGATAATGCTGGTGAATATTTCTATAATGTTTTGTCTACTTTTTTCGATGAGCATGGTATTCTTCATCAATTTTCGTGTTCTCGCACTCCCCAACAGAATGGGGTTGCTGAACGCAAGATACGTCATTTGACAGAGGTTGCCCGAGCCCTTTTACTCCAGATGTCGGTCCTTAAAACCTTTTGGGGCGATGCCATTCTTATTGCCGGATATCTCGTGAATCGTATGCCCTCTCGTGTTCTAGGGGGCCAGATTCCCTATAGTATTTTGCACCCTGATGATTCTTTGTATTTTTTACCTCTTAAAATTTTTCGGTGCACGTGTTATGTTCATGCCCTTGATCCCAGCCGCGATAAACTTGATCTACGCTCTATCAAGTGTGTATTCCTGGGGTACTCTCGGACTCAAAAAGGTTATAAGTGTTATTCTCCCATTCTGCATCGCGAGTTTGTCTGTGCTGATGTTACGTTTCATGAGTCCTTACCCTATTTTCCGACTTCATCCCATGGGGATTAGTCTGAATATATGCATATTTTGGTTCCTCACGGGCAACCCCAAAAGCTACAACCCCCAATGCAGGTATATGTCCGTCGTGCCAGAGCTACACTTGAACCACCTTCGCCCGCCGTTGAGCCTTCTCCTCCGTTGCGAGATCCGGGTCCACCTCCTTCGGCCCCCACTGCTCCACCTTCTCCTCCCATTGCTCTTCGTAAAGGTATTCGCACTTGTACTATCTTTCATCCTATTGCTAAATTTGTCTCTTATGATCACCTGTCCCCCACCCATCATGCATTTACTGCCTCTGTTTCCTCTGTATGTGTTCCTAAAACTGTTCAGGAGGCTTTGTCTATTTCTGAGTGGCGGACAGCTATGGAGGAAGAGATCTTTGCGCTACATGATAATGGGACTTGGGAGTTGGTATCTCTACCCTTTGGAAAGTCAACTGTGGGGTGCCGCTGGGTGTTTACTGAGAAATATCATCCTGATGGGTCTGTTGAGCGTTACAAAGCTCGCCTTGTTGCTAAAGGCTTCACCCAGACTTATGGTGTTGGCTATGCTGAGACCTTTTCTCTGGTTGCGAATCTTGGTTCTATACGGCTCCTTATTTCTCTTGCAGCCAACCTTGGCTGGCCCTTATTCCAATTGGATGTCAAGAATGCCTTCTTGCATGGCGATCTTTTTGAGGAGGTTTATATGGAGCAACCACTAGGGTTTGTTGCTCAGGGGGAGCGTTCTCAAGTATGTCGCCTTTGTAAAGCTCTTTATGGGCTTAAACAGTCTCCCAGGGCCTGGTTTGGCAAGTTCGGTGATGCCGTTTTGAAATTTGGTATGAATCGATGTTAGTCTGATCATTCTGTTTTCTCTCTCACATCTAATTGAGGAAAAGTGTTATTGATTGTGTATGTTGATGATATTATTATTACGGGTGATGACTAGAAAGGTATTGATGAATTGAAGGCATTTCTGCAGAGCCAATTTCATACTAAAGACTTGGGTAGATTGCGATATTTTTTAGGTATCGAGGTGGCACGATCTAAAGATGGCATTAGTTTATCACAGAGAAAATATATGCCGGATATCTTAGATGAGACTGGTTTGTTGGGGGCGAAACCTGTTGATACCCCTATGGATCCTAATGTCAAACTATGCATTGATCAGAAGGAGGCACTGTCTAGTCCTAATCAATATCGTTGTCTTGTTGGTAAACTGAACTATCTCACTATTACCTGTCCTGATATTTCATTTGCAGTGAGTATTGTGAGTCAGTTTATGTCTGCTCCTCGTTTGTCACATTGGGAGGCTATTCTTAGAATTGTCAAGTATCTCAAATCTCATCCTAGACGTGGTCTATTTTATAAAGCTAATGGTCATTTGAGTATTGAGGCCTTCACTTATTCTGATTGGGCGGGAGGCCCATTTGACAGGAGGTCAACCATTGGATATTGTGTTTGTCTTGGTGGCAATCTTGTTAATTGGAAGAGTAAGAAACAGACAGTGGTTGCATGGTCTAGTGCAGAGGCAGAATATAGAGCCATGGCTCACACCACATGTTAGATTGTGTGGGTGCGATATTTTCTTGAGGAGATAGGATTCAATGTGCAATTGCCTATGAATTTGTATTGTGATGACCAAGCAGCAATTCACATTGCATCCAACCCCGTATTTCATGAGCGGATTAAGCATATCGAAGTTGACTGTCATCTAGTGCGAGAAAAGTTGACTGATGGTGTTATAGCAACTCTCTTCATGTCGACAAGTGCTCAATTGGTTGACATATTCACCAAGTCACTGTTTAACCCCCGGTTGGAGATGTTATGTGACAAGCTGGGTTTGTGTGATATCTATTTTTCAGCTTGAAGGGGAGTGTTGGAATACTAGTATATTAATATACTAGTATATTGTGTTTAGTCCCACATTGCTTAATTACACTGTGTAACAAACTATCTCATTATATAAATAAATGATTATGTGTGAGGGTTGATTTAACATCCTACACACTTTTCTTCTCCAAACAACAGTTAAAATCATGGAGCTTCTTGTCTGTCATTGGATTTCACCAGCAATTTTCATTCTTGATTTTGTTTGGATTCAAAAAACAGCTAAGCTTGTATATTCAAAATTATGATTCAGCTTTGCTTTGTGCTTTTATTCCAGGTATGTCAAAAGCAGAAGTGATAAGCAGCTTTTGTACGGATTGAAGTACAATGGCACGAGTTACTGTAAACCTGAAGATTCCAACAATGGTCTCCCAATTGTCCCGTGTGGTTTAATCGCATGGAGTTTGTTTAATGACACTTATAGCTTTTCTCGTGGGACATCGGCATTGAAGGTCAACAGGGAGAATATTTCCTGGAAGAGTGACCGGGATCACAAATTTGGAAAGGAAGTCTATTCCTTCAATTTCCAGAATGGAAGCTTGATTGGTGGTGGAAACCTGGATCCGACTATTCCCGTAAGCATTTACAGCACATTAGATGGAATGTTCTTTCCAAGTGATTATCTTCAAAGCGTTATGTGAACAGATTATTGAGTACATGCAGTACCTTTTTCGTGAAAACCGTTCTTGCAGTAACTCATGATAGACTGTTGTCATATTTAAAGTGCTAATTCAATCAGACTTGTATTCTGACTTCATTGATTATGAGTATTTAGTTCATTTTAGATCTGACGAATTCGATTTTCGTGCTCAAGGAATGAACTATACAAACCATGGACAAGTCCAAGAACTTTTCATATTAATCCAAATGATCTTTTCCTAGGCATTTACCTCCGACTCCTATCGGGGATCGAACTAGTTGCCCCATGATTGAAATAAGGGAAATCACCGTCCTTGATTAAAAAGAGCTTAATGCTTTGATAGTTCCACTGCGACCTTGGAGTGAAAACTTACTAATTAATTGGCCTAAATAATTGTCCCTCTGTTTTAAATGCGTGTCAGAGGGATTGGGACTCAATTACACCATTCCTTTAGACCATTTAAGTGCATACTGAAATCAAAACAACAGTAAATGTCGCAGCTGGAGTGAATAGTTTTAAATAGCGGTAGCGGACTGTGTAGCGATAATGGTACAGGTGTAGAGGTAGCAGGAGTATCGAATGATACATAGCGATAATTGGGTGTAGCGGTCATAATTTTTTAAACTAGTTTTTGGCGCCAAATCACCTGTAGCGGCCATAGTGATCGTGTAGCGGGCAAAAAATCAGATACAAAGCGATACGTAGTAGGAACCGGCCGATACGGGTGTGAATTTTGGGTAGAATTAGTATAGCGGGGTGTAGCAATACCGAAGGCCGGAAAACCACTAAGTAGTGGCCTATGAAGCACAGGTACTTATAAAACCTCAACGCACCTGTAGCGTACCGGGTTTCGGTACTTTGTGTGGTACTTCTAAATCCATACATGGTACATGAAACACGTACCAAAACTTTTCTCCTCGACTTTTGCCGTACACCTGAAGTACCACAATATATATCAAGCCGTACCCAACACAAAGATGAAACTAAGTTGATAAGACTTTCTTTTTCTATGCTTGGTCTGATTGTACGATAACGATTTTTGGTCTAAAGGTTCTTTAGTATAATGGTATTAAACTCTGATTTGTACCTTAAGTTTGCTATTAAACTACTATTTGATGTTAGATTCCGAGTCACCCAAGTCATTTATGCTGTGTTTGGTTTGGTTTTTGAATTTTTTTTTGAAAAATAGTAGGGGTAATAAGTGGAGAAAGATAGAAAGAAAACTGTTGGAAGTAGGGGGAATTTTTTGAAAAATTCTTTTTGAAAACTAAAGAGAACAAGGCATTAGCAATTTCCTTTAGTTGAAGTGTAATTATTACGTGTAGTACATTGCTCTTAAGTTATAATAATACATTTGTTATTGACATACCCCAGCTGTAGCCATACCTTGCATTTTTTAGGTTTTGCCGTATCGACGTACCCATATTGTACCCATACCGCGCTCGTACCTGTGCATGTGCTTCTTAGGTAGCGGCCGATACGTAGAGTATTGTCCGGTTTTTAATTCTATGAGCTAGAATGAAGATTGATGCCCTAGTCTTTTTTCTGTTTGCTCGTGTTTTGAAGAACATAGACAATAAAATTCCTTGTGTCTCACTTCCTGCTTCTGGAGGAGGCAAGCATGGTGCTCATCTCCAAAGTTTCTTGGCCAAATCATGAGTGCTAACAGTTCTTCTGTCATTTTCCTTTTTTTGGTTGGTTTTGTGATGCTTCATGTCAACCAGCTAAGTGACCAAGAGGATCTGATTGTATGGATGCGTACTGCTGCACTCCCTAGCTTCCGGAAGTTATATGGAAGAATTGAAGAGGATTTGGATGCAGATGATGTTGTAGTAGTGGACGTTTTGAATAACTACAATACTTACAGTTTTGGCGGGAAGAAAAAGCTTGTTCTATCAACATCGAGCTGGTTGGGAGGAAAGAATGACTTCCTTGGGATGGCCTATCTTTCTATCGGTTCTTCCTCTATATTGATCTCCCTGGTCTTCCTGGTGCTTCATGTGAAAAATCCAAGGTAAATATTTCGAGCATGGGCCAGATGGCCAGATAATTGGTTAACATCCTTGCTTGTTCATTTTGATTTGGCGGAAATTCTGAATAGCACGAATCTTTTAAGTGGTGCTAAATGTTGTCAGTAGATTTTTAGTCTTGAGCTTGAGCTTATTCCTTTTCTTTATACGAAGAGCTATTTTCACCAGCAGCTATAGTACTTTTTTTTTCCTTCTCTCGACATTACCAAGATGTTTCCTCTCTGAATTTTATAGAGTTGGTATTTTGTTGTATTATTTCTATCTCGATGGGTTGGCCAATGATGGTGCGAGGCAGCTGTAAATAGGTGAGCAAAAGGTACATTGGGGAGGAAGGTCATTCCTTTCCAGTTTAGAAGTTGGCAGAAGAGGAGTGGAACTAGTGGGAGTACATTATTATCATTATGTAATCTTGTTCAACATCAAAATCTCATAAAAATGTTTGCCCTTATACTTATGTTGCATATTCTGGCTTCAGTAGTTGGTACACAGTGGTGAAGACATGTTTTAATCTTCACCTCAAAAGAAAAAGAAATGAGAGAGTGAGAGATAGAGAGAAAACGATTCATTGGATTTAACCATTAACATCCAAGGCTTTGAATATAGCCCAGCGGAGAAAGCGTATCAGTCGCCGTATCCAAGTGGTTGCGCAGTCAGAGCTTATTGAGTTGAGTTTGTTGTGTTCCCAGAAAATGATATTTTAGGTTGCTCTCTTTCTGATCAGCGTATAACTGAGTTCTGTAAACCTGCTTTTCTACAAACGTTTAACACCTTTGTACTTGTATTTAGAAGTTAGAACCACCTGGCCTACCTAGCTGTGACAGCTTTATACCTAATTGATTCACTCACTTATTTTTTTATTTTAGGGTTTATATATTTTTAATTTCTTAAAAAAATTTCATTGCTTTCGTATGCAGGCCTTATGGTGACGCAAATTATTTATCTTGGAACTGGAAAGGCATTTCTAGCTGAGGGTGATGTTTTACTTCAAAAGATTCATTTCATAATTTTCATACCACACATGCATCCAATTAAAAGCCTGATGTAAGCATGTAACTGTATATTTTCATAGGAAATGTCACGAAACTTTAATGTTAGTGTAATGTAAGTTCTAATTTGGCTAGGATGCTGCTTATGGTGCTTTTATGGATGGTTAGTTAATAGTATTCCTTTTTTTTTTTTTAGCAAAGTTAGGTTAATGTTCTTTGTGAATATCATTCTCTGGTATGCCTAGATTATTGGCTTCTTGATCGATAGATTGCCTGAGACCTGCTACCATCAAAGCAAAGGTTCTGAATACCGTACACGGAAAGGTACTGTTTTTCTTATTAATATTGGTACGTACCAAAACTGGTATAATTATTTCGGGTACCGTTTCAGATTTTGCGCAATGAATATTATATATAAATATGTATAGTTATATTTTTGCTTAAAAAGCTCAAAAAAATTCAACCAACATGAGAAAATATGTACCCAAAAAAAATGTTAGTCATGATTTATGTAGCTCATATTTTAGGAAATAAAGCAATTTATGATTTTAAGTATATGAGTTTAGTTGTGGAATTACCTCCTAAAAAACGAAATAAAAAATAGTATGACCCATACCATCCGGTATTTTCTAGTATGGCAGGTTGCCAGGTACCAGTCGGTATTGGAAACGGGACGAAAGTAGATGTGTTGGTATTGGAAACAGGACGAAAGTAGATGTGTTGGGTACCGGTTTTAGGCAAATTCAGTACCGGCCAGTGCGGTACGGGATCAGAACATTGATCAATACGTTAGTTGGTGATGAACCTTGTATAACATATTCTCCAATTTACCCTGTAGTATTAATTTGTGATTTTCAAACTATTAGTATGGTTTTCTCATTTTTCCTGGTTAATATGCCGTGAGATCAAAGAATCAAGAGCAACAATGAAGCGCATTACACAATAGATCAATCTATCCATAGATATAAATATTCTCAACAATCTCAATTGATCTGAGACCAATTATTTGTTGACTTATAACTCGCCAAAACTTGCCCATAATATGGCGGATCATATGCCCTAACTCGGTCATTACGGCGTATGATCGATACTTTTTCATGTCACCACCGGACCACCATTCCCTGCAGCTTGCATCTCCTTCATCTCTCTTGCGGGTTTCTTGAAAAGGATCGGCACAACCTCGACTGGATATCTTAGATACGTATCCCACCTCCTTAGCCTTTTCTTCTTCGTATAGAGTCTCATCAATTGATATGTATAGCATATGTACACCCAAAAAGATAAGCCTAAAATCAATTAGATATTTTTGGGGAGGCATGAAGTACTTGTGCTCCTTGAGATCTCTCTTCGAAAGACTTTACCTTCAATACATTGGATAGTAGGAGACAAGGGCTAGCTAATACTGCACCTATACATATGCAGGGCTTAAGAAGCCTATATACCCTTTTAAGCAATAACATATTTGTTGATCCATATGTAGGACACAATTGAAAGAACCACAGGGAGAAGATACAATGCCTTGTTTGGCACAATTTCAGCGAACCGGCCGGATTCTTCTTCGGCAATGGTCTCCAGTTTAGGAAAACTTGATGAAGGTTTTTGAGGAGAGATGAGAGGAGCTGGCGCAACCTCAACCCAATTCTGCATGTAGGAGCTGATTTCCTTGGCCATAGCTATATGTATGAAAGAATCCTTTTCTTTTTTTCTCTCTTCAAATGGACTTCAAAACACAAAGAAGAGAGAGAGAGAGAGAGAGAGAGAGAGAGAGAGAGAGAGATGTGGGGGTTGAATATAGGGGATATTAGTTAGAACCCTGAAGGGAAGACAGAGAAATGGTTTGGAGGAAAAAGGTGGAAATAAGGGTAAGCTTTATACAAAGTTTTGGGCTAGAAAGGAGGCGAATTCTTAGGGCCAAAAAGTGACGGCAACCGTGAGGCCAGGTGTGTGGCTTGTAAACTTTGGTGGAACAAACAAGTCAAAGCTAGCTTGATTTTGTGAAATAAAATCAAACTCCTTGGGCTCGACTAGGCCACTTCGAATAAAAAATAGTTTATGTATACACATGTATTTTTGTTTTCTTGAAATAAAAGAGGGATATTTAATTTGTTTTCCAACTCTCTAATAAAGTGAATAATTTATCAATACATATCACAACTAAATTGCAAGAATATTGTCTTCTCTCAAAAGATGTGCATAAGTTGAACGGTAAGTGCATGATTAGGAATCTAGTGACTCCTTCAATCGAACACCCTCAATATATATTGGTACTGTAGTGACAACATGCAAAAAAAGTATGTGGCAGAAATTTGAGTGCAAGGTTTGAGTGAACAGAGAAAAATACGTGTAGTGAGGAACAAGCGACAAAAATAAATGGTGAAAGTCTAAAAAACATAAGAGCATCTGCATTGGACTTGAAAACTCCATCAGTATTTCTAGGCAAGACTCATCTGAATGCAATATATAGGACTTGATCCTTATAAGCATGACAGTAAAAAAATTTAGGCCAGTTTTGTACTCCAATGGACCTGCTAAACCGATAATTTGTGGTAAAAAAGCAACTCACAAAATGCGACAAAGGTCTCATCTGGGAGTCCTTTGCTTAAATTTTTAAAGCATTCCCTTCATTAGGTAAACCGTAAATCTAATAGCTAGCTAGGGTCATTCTGCCCAAAACAAACAAACCAACCCCCCCCCCCCCACCCCAAAAATAAATAAATGAATAAATAAAAATAGGAAGAAGAGAGGAGCACATGCCGCATGTCCTATGTTGCATCTGATCGATCTTAGCTTTGACGCGTAAACAAAACAAGGATGAACACATTTTTCTTAAGATATTGAAGTTTCCAAATCAAACATGAAGTAATTATAAAATCACTTCAGATTGCCGTAACACATATTGGAGTTTCCAAGAGGCCAAAGTAAGAAAATAAAAAGGGAAAAAAAGAAAAAGAAACTAGCTAGAACTGTAAACACAGGATGGTTCGTTTAGATTTTTGTAAGCCTGTAACACATATGAATAGAGAATAACTAATTTACGTATCTGCTGTATTGTAAACAAGAGGATTGCACAGCACCCAATTATCTTTATACATCTCATCTCAAATTTACCCTACACATGTGAGACAAAAAAGAAACAAATGCTCTATAAACTACAGTTCAAACTATTTTCCCAATTTTAACCATGATTATAATTTTCAAGTTGGCCCTCTTAACTCTTCCCAATCAAAGTTGGGATAATGCTCAGCCGATCCTACTTTTTTAGTTCATGGCTGAGCGAAGAATCCTTGCCAAATAAGTGCATACCTCACTAGGTCCCATACAAAAAATCCCACGCACCTACCTTTCATGCGCCCATTTAATACTCTCTCTCTCTCTCTCTTTCTCTCCTTTTTATCTTGTCGATACAACTTGTATCACCTACTTTTTGTCTCACCAATAATGTGTCACCTATTACTAATATATTTGTTTGACCTTTAAATTTGTCTTTTTTCTTGCGCACCTGATCGTACGCTTTACTCCAAACCTTTATATGCACCACAACTAGAATCACACATACATATTGAAAAACAAGAGGCCTGTTGATAAATAAAATCTTTATTCTTTTGCCCACTGACATTGATGTTTTTTTTTTTATAAGACTCCGCATTTAATTGTAAAATGAACACTGTTACTTTTGTGAATTCAAATTATTAATTGTTAATTTTAACACTATTAATTGTAAATTTATTCAATAATTAAATTAAGTTTAACACTATTAATTGTTAAATAAACATTGCTAATTGTTTTTTTTTTTTGATCCACAACATTGCTAATTGTTAATTTTGGCTATTAATATTGATTTTAACATTGTTAGTTGTCAATTTTAAACTAGTTAATATTTAGGGAATTGATTTCTACACTTCTTTTTCTAGATTTTACTGTTAAAAACGTAGTATGTATTTTTTTTTGCTAAAAGACAAAAAAGGAAGTGTGAATATAAAAAAATGGAGTGTAGAAATCAATTTCCAATATCTAAATGAATAAAGCTAATTGTTAATTATAAATCTAGACTATTAATTGTCAATTTTCACATAGTTCGTATTGAAATGGATATTACTAATTGTGCATTTAGACTATTAATTGTTAATTTTAGTACTGTTAGTTGAAAATTTAGACAAAATAAAAGACGTTGAAAAATTATTATTTTTCATAATTTTATATTCAATATTGGTCTTATTAATTAGATATCTATGAGTAGATTTCAAATATCTAAATTTTAAAAAAAAAATCAATAGGTACAAAAAAAATTATAAATATTACTCTCTCCGTCCCTTTTTTAGAGTCTAATATTCCATTTAGGATTGTCTTTTAATAAGTGTCCATTTTGTAAAGTTAAATGGGTAAAAGTTAGTACATTTTTCATTTTGCCACTAAAAGTATATTTTATTTTGAAAAGTTAGCGATAAAAGTGTAATGAATTGATGATGCTTCCGTAGAGGATAAGTAGGAAAAATTATAACTTTTAGAATGTAATAATGATATCTCTATGAAAAATTAAATTTACGAGTGAGACTCTTAAAAAACGACGAAGAGAGGATAAGATTTTAAGCTTTAAAATTACAAAAAAGGGAGAGAGAGAGAGAGAGAGAGAGAGAGAGAGAGAGAGATGGAAGAGAGAGGAGAGAGGGTAAAACGAGAGATACAGAGAGGGAGGGAGTGTACGCATATATGGAAGAGAGAGGAAAGGGAAAGAGAGATAAGGAGTAGAGAGAGGGGACAGTGCGTTCACGTGCAATAAGACTTCAGGGGAAAATACTTGTACGTATTTGTACGTGAGGACCTGATGGGCATGACTGGCCGAGAATCCACGAAAAAAAAAAGGGCAAAGTAAAGATTACCGCCGTGGTTTAAGCGTTTGGTAGATCACCTCCCTAAAATTTATAAATGACCAATTTACCTCCTCGTGGATTCGGAGTAAAGTGCTACCGTTAGATTTTCCTTCCAAATTAATGAAAGGTGTAATACACGCGCCTGTTACGAGAGTTGCAATCGAAAAACTAATTAAATAAAGTTGAAATTATATGTAAGAAGACATTATTACCCTTCTACATCTCCTCCGAGCAAATTCAACACAGTACGTCATCTTCTTCACACCTCCCAGTTCAGAACCTCTAGGTTTTGTTCCACTACATCTCATGCTCCGACAACGATAAGCATTTCCGGCGAACGAAACCACCCACGAAGCCATGACACATCTCCGTCTCTCTCTCTCATCCCCCTGTTGCCGCTTTTCGACTGAGATCTGGCGGCCTCAAGGCGAGAGTGAAGGCGACGACGGGATAACGAAGTACATATCCTCTGCATCAAAATCCAACCCACCGCCTCCAGCAAAGGTTACATTGCATCTTGGACCTTACAAATCCCAAACCGTTTACCCAAATCGTCCCAAATCTTCCATTGCATCTTAGAGCCCACCGACCCAAAAACGAAATTCGGGACCGATCATCGTCTCTCTTGCGTGTCTCCCCGTCCCTTTGGCGCTCTCTCTCTCTCACTCTCACATCAGAGCTCACTGAAATTGGGTGTTTTTTTCCCATATGAAAATTTAGGTCTTAATTTCCGACGTACCCAAGAAAAAGAAAATTTAGGTAAAAAAAGATTAGGAGCTGGAAATCAAAGATTATTTCTTCCTGTTTAGCTGTTTTTTTTTTTTTTTTACTTTAGATTCACAAAATATTTAATACCAAACATGTTTTCCTTTTGTTATTTTTGTTAAAAATAAACATGATTCTACTTTCAGCTTTTATTAAATAAAAATTTAAAAACTGACAACGTTACCAAACACCCCTTAATGTGCACCAAACGTGTTTTTTCTTCTATTTTTGATGACATAAAAAAGTTTGTTTCTTTTTTTGATTAGCCAAAAGCAAAAAAAAAAAACAGAAAAAAAGAGCAATGTTTGTTTTATAATTTTATGAATAATTGCCTAACTAATTATATCCATAAAATAAAACAATTAAAGATTATTCTAACTAAAAAATTTCTGTAAAGCAAAGACCAATCATTGTTCTCTTATTTTTTTGAATAAAAGACAAAAATAAGCCAACTTTTTCGTCTTTATTCAAAAAAATAAGGTTTCGATCATAATTTTTTACTTTTTAGATTTCTCTCGTCATGACAGTGCAATAATTTCCAAAAAACTAACAAATATGAAAAAAATTTGAATAAGGACAAAAAAATAAGCCAGTTGGCTTATTTAGCAGAACGGAGCCTTAATCCCCTTTCTCCGGAATTAAAAAAAAAATGTCCCTGACATTTTTTGAGAACTCAATTGTATTAAAAAATTATTTTTATTTTATCGGCGAAATAAAATTTTGAAGTAAGTTCCAAAAATTGTTAGCCAAATAATCGTATTTTCAAAAAAAAGGATTTAAGGGTCTGAAGTGAGAGTTAAGTGCTTTATTTAACTAAAGGGGTAAAGATGTCTTTTTGCTATCTGCCGTTAACAGAGTTACGTTTGCACTTTACTCCAAAACCACAGGGGGGCGATGTGGTCATTAGAAAACCCCAGGGGGGTCATCTGCCAAACGGAAAAACCTCAGGGAGGTTTTCCGTACTTTGCCCAAAAAAAAAAAAAAAAAAAAATGACTGGCCGAGAATAACCCCAGCAAAGTTTTGCCCCATAAGAGACGCGAACTAAGCTAACAGCAAATTAGTTTTGTCTTTTCCTCCATTGGTTCGGATGATTTTGAATCCGCAATCAGTGAGATTATTAATTCCGTTTTGTGTGGCAATATAAATATTGCCATCCTGTTAACTCTGGTTCTGACGGTCCACTTGAGCCATGTGAAGGTATGGTATGTGAGGAATTGGAAGAAGCCGAGGCTTTACAAGGCATATGAAAGGCGAAAGGGCTTTAGCATTCGGAAAACACATATTTGACTGTCTAACAAGGACAAGTCATTGATCAAAGTAGACTTTTCTCATAATAGAGAAGGATCCCATCACACATCCTACTTACGAAAAAAAAATATACTACAAATTTTCATAAGCGGTCTCGGACCATGATTGGATGCAAATCAATGCTGTGTTTGAAAAATGATGAAGGGAAATGTGTAGTAAGTAAGTTTGCAAATGGACATACTCATGTGTTGTGCATCTCTAAAGACTACTGCACTTTTACTTTTGGGTCATAAGAAAATAACTTGTGCTAAAAAAAATTATAGTATTAATGTGCTTAATGAATACGGCATACCTACTGCCAAGATCATGCCAATCTTATAGGGCTTATTTATCTTTATGGTCCTCAAAGTATTTCCGTCGTGCCACTTTGGTCCCCAATATTTTAATTGCTAACATTTCGTTCCTAAAGTATCAATTTTGTCTTTAAATGGTCCCTGCGGCTGACGCCGTTCATTCCCTCCGTCAAAACCAAGGGCAAGCTTGGTATTTCACCACCTCATAGCTTTATTTTCTTTTTTGGTCCCCAAAGTATTTTCGCCGTGCCATTTTGGTCCCTGATATTATACCAATTGCAAGTCAGAGGTGGTGGAAGGACATATGTGTAGGTAAGGGGTGGTGGAGGCTACAATACATGGATCCGCGGGTTTTGACGAAGTACTCGTGTCGACACGACACGACACAGGTGCGGGATACGTACGAGACCCAGCAAAAAAAAATCGTTGCCGCAATCGTTGCAGAACAACGTTCTACTACTAAAGGGCTTGTATCTTCCACAATAGAATAAAATAAACAGTAAAGCTAGGCTCACCGCACTTTTGCCCACTGCATGATCACCGCACGTCGTGCGGGGCTCACTCCGGGTCCTAAAAAAATATAGAAAAATATCCATAAATTTTAAAATAATTATTTATGGAGCTTTGAAAAAAAATCAGGTCCAACGGATATCAATAGGGTATGTTTTATGAATTCGTAGAAGCGAAATTGCTCAGTTTCGCAGTTTTATTATAGTTTGATGACAAAACAAAGGAATAAAATGTATTAATCACACATAAATTATCTATTCATTTATGGAAATTTACAAATATAAAAAATATTTCAAAAAAAAGTTATTTAATTTATCTCCTCAACCGTGTCTAAATCTAGCTCAATATCCACATATTCCCAATTTTTGAATTTTAGGTATCCGACCCTTAGATTTGCACGTGCACCCATCTCCGTGTAACATAAGGTGGAAGGGGTGGTGCAAGAACTGGGGAAATACCAAGTTTACAATTGGTACATTGGGGACCAAAATGGCACGGCGAAAATACTTTGAGGACTAAAAAAAGAATAAAGCTATGGGGTGGTGAAATACCAAGCTTGCCCTTGGTTTTGACGGAGGGAATGAACGGCGTCAGCCGCAGGGACCATTTAAAGACAAAATTGATACTTTGGGGACGAAATGTTAGCAATTAGAATATTGGGGACCAAAGTAGCACGACAGAAATACTTTGGGGACCAAAAAGGTAAATAAGCCAATCTTATAGAGAAGGGGAAATAGCAGGACAAAGGAACAAGGGGCAAAAAATGGCTAAGCGATGGAACACTTTTTCCGGAATTCATCTACTCATGACAAGGAGAAAGAATAATTCCCAGTACATGGACATGCCACCTAAAATGACTCTTATATCCCTCATCCAAAAAACCCTGAACCTCAAATCCACCCATCCATCGTTCTCGTTCAATTCCCCGCCAATTCTCCCAATTCCCACACCGCTCTGAAGAAGACGTCCGACTGGAAGCAAAGAACAAGAGGTAGGGTTTCTTCTGCTTCTTTCCTCCTTTCGACCTCTTCTCCTTCACCTCTTCTTCCTCTCTGACTGCATGTCTCCCTATGGTACATGACTCTTTCCATTCCACAGAAGAAGAAGCAAGATCTTGTCCTTGACCAAACGGAAAACGTACTCATCTGGTAAGGAATGTTTTGGGTTGGGTGTTTCATTTTTTTTTCCAGTTTTCTCTATTTTCTCTTCTCTGAATTCGTCCATGTGTATTTAGTTGTAAGTATTTTGGTTATTTTCATTGTATTAGTGAGGAATAGAAGGGGCAATATTGAGACTTGCCCATTAGTTCCCCCTAGGAGAAAAAGGTAGTATGTTAATACCCACATTTGATCCACCATTCTGTACCCCCATTGTCCCCATTGCAATGGAAGTTTGAATTTCTAGAAAATATAATAGTTGCTCTTTAAGTCACCTAATGTTACTCCTTGTAAGAACTGTTGTTGCTCTCTATGTAAGAAAGTATGCCCTAGACTGTTAAGGACAGTGACCTATATTTTAACTTACTGAATGGTTGTCCATTTACAAGGGTGTGTTGGTCTATATTAAATGTGGTTCTTTTTGAAGTTATGTAACATGTTTTTTTCCGAAAAGTGTTTTTTTTGGAAACATCCCTCCCTCAAAGTATACACCACTTGTTTACTTCGTCATCAAACTATCAAAAAACGTTTACTTAGTCCGCAAAATCTATGTTGTCCTCCTCTCTAACTTCTGTAACTTTTAAACAGAAAACGCACATGTGAGCAGCACCCCTAATTCCCCACAAGTGAAAGGGCCAAAATGCCATTCCACATCAATCTAGAATTCCATGCAGAAAACCCTCCCCCCCTCTCTATCTGTCATACTCTGTATACATAGTCTACTGATCACTCCACAGTCCACACACAAATCCAGAATTTTGTTCAATGAAGGCTTAAGGAAAAGAGGTGGCTGCAATGGATGATTTCTAGAGCTAATGACAATTGAATCCACACCATTCTTACACAAACAAATCTAGAATTATGTTACTAATAGCAAAACCAGAATGTGGTTTTTTTTTGTTTTGTAGCTAATGACAGTAGAACATGAACTAGTTGAACCTACTTTAGTTTGATAGCTGCTGAATTAGTATTTGGCATTGAATCTGCACTTCCAGTTGATTTGGAATGATTGCTACACTTTGGTACACTTTGATTGATGCACTTTCCTGCAGCAGTTTAGATGCAGCTTTGTTACCAATTTTGGAGTGGTGAAATCAGTTCATTGCACAAACAAACACAAGGCAGTGGTGAAATCATTTCATTGCATTTGAAGACACAAATTTTGGACACAGTCATAACTTCAAATATAGGGATTTCAAACATGGACACAACTTCATGGTAGATACTTTAGATTGCCAGTACTTTAGATTGGCAGTCCCCCATTTTTTTAGTCACTGAATGGCTGTCCCTTTACCCTTGTGTGTTGGTGTGTATGAAATGTGGTTCTCCTTCAAGTCATGTAACTTGTTTTTTCCTGAAAATATAAAAGTTGCTCTTTAAGTCACCCAATGTTACTCCTTCTATGAAATTTTGTTGCTCCCTGTGTAAGAAAGTATGCCCTTGACTGTTAATGGTAGTCCCCCATGTTTAACTCACTGAATGGCGGTGCCTTTAGCCTTGCGTGTTGGTGTGTATGAAATGTGGTTCTCCTGCAAATCATGTAACTTAATTTTTTCTGAAAATGTACAACTTGCTCTTTAAGTCACCCAATGTTACTCATTCTATGAATTTTTGTTGCTCCCTGTGTAATCATTTTATTGCACAAACAAATGCAAGGGAGTGGTAACAAACAATGGATTGCATTTTAAGACACAAATTTTGGACACAGACACAACTTAGGACACAGTCAGAACTTCAGTTTGACCACTTAAGACACCAAATTTGTAATCATTTTATTTTTATGACTTATTGCCTTGAAATCGAATTCTATGTTTTGGTTGATAGGAAATGGGTATTGGAAACTGTACTATTGAAATCCATGTTTTTTTTGTGCGCTTCGAACTTTGAGGAACATTGGTATTCTTTTTGGTGGAAGCGAGAAGATTAAAATGATTTAGACATTGCTCAGGTTAATTTTTCTTAGACATTGCTTAGCCTTTACACACAAGTAGTTCAAATCAGTGGGAAAAGGGGCAAAGAATGTCCAAGTGATGGAGTAGTTTTTAGGAAATTCATGTAATATGGGAAGGAGAAAAGAAATTCCCAATACAAATAATGCTGATTTCTTTAGTGTTCAAGGTTATTTACAATTAATACTTGCGTTTGGGTTGGTCTAGGAAAAGAGAATGCCTTTACTGATTAAGACAAGTGGCGACGAGGAAATGCCACACTTGTCCCTTCGGTGACGTCTCTACCAATGGGTCTCTTTCACTCTGATCAAATTTTGACAATAGCCTTGCCATTTTGCTTGAGCCAATGAGAACAATGATTCCTTCTCATGCTTGTTATAGCATAAATTGGATTGGCCGAGGTAAAGCCCTTCTCAATTTGAATCATTTGATGACCATTGTACAGGTTCCATTGTGGCATCAGAAGGCTAGTCACAGAGCTGATGGAGTAATTGTATGGGACTACTGTGTCATCTGCATTCAGGTGAGAACTAAATCTTATCATATTTGTGTTGGCAGAACACTGAAAAAGGTTTTTTCCATTTACTTTCCTGCATGAATGTTGTTTCAACTTTCTAAACCTTGGAATTGCAATGCTTATACAGAGAAAGAAAGAAAGCCACTCTTCTCCTCTTGTGTGGGATTTAGACTCAAGCCTTCATTGTCCATCTCTTTTGGCCTCCTATGTATCAGAAACCATCCGGCCATCTTTTCAACTTGTTGCTGATTTTCAAAGGTAATGTCTATTGATCTTCCGTACAGAGTTTTTTTCTTGGCGAGTGTGTAACAGAGTTTGTGGACTCAGTAGTATGCCCAACAATACATATAATAACACCCAGGAGACAATATCACTACAATTAGGCAGATGAAGCTTTATGATTTAACAAACTTGTTACCTTAGGATTCTTGGAAAGCCTCGTATAGATTTGGCATCTTGTTTCCTAGATGAAATCACAACAGAAATAGTACTGGCTTCCCTTGTCTTTTGTTTGTCACTTAAAAAATGTAAACACCAACAAATAAAGGAAGGGAACAATCCGACTACAACTAGTGATTTTTTGAGGGTACCTTGGGTGTGTCACTCTATCAAAAAATAAAGCAAAACATGATTGTACTTCTGAATCTGGAGGAAGACATAGTTTTGAACCTATCCTACTACTGTATCTAAAGAAGTCAAAGTCAAACTTTCACATAAGTAGTGTGAACAACAGAAAAGAATTGATTTGGTAATTTTAAACTAACGTCTGTCAGTTTAGGGAGGGACCATTTGCCCCACATCCACCATATTGTTATTGTTCTAGTTGCTACAATTCTCTGAAAGCCAGTCTGATCATCAAGTGAGGCCATGCCGTATGGCTAAAAATTCAAATTCAAATTTTGGTTCTTTAGACAACCTGGTACTTTTTATGTATCTTGGTGCATTTAGCATGGGGACTTCACTCATCTTATGACACCTGTATTTTACCAAAAGCTATAACTTGGAAGTGTACACACATAATTGCATAACTTGAATTGGTGGACTTGCTTGCTGGGTGTTTGCCGTACTAGACATATTAGGCATGGTATACTCCAGTTGTGGACCAACATTGGTATCTCATTCAAGAGGAGTCTGTGTTGAATACACCACAGCGGCACTCTTCAAGTATCCACACTACAACAAATTATACTTTTGATAGCTTTGAGGTATGAGTGGTTTAGTGGAGATTCCTATATATGAATGGTCTACTATTATAAAACCTAGCTATTATCCCTTTTCTTTGTTTTGTCATAAGTTCATCCACTTTCCATTTTTCTGTCAGCGTTCCCTTCTCCCTCCTTAGTACACTGCAGCTGAAGAGGAACAGAACAGCAGGGGAGGGTTGTGCTTCTGCTTCTGCTATCGTTTCCCCTCGAGCTTTCTCCCTCACCCCTTCTTCCTCTCTCACTTCATCTCTCTAGCAACAGTACTATCTTCATCCCACCGAAGAAGAAGCAGTCTCTTCTCCCTGACAAAGGGACATCGTACGCATCTGGTATGTATATGTTTTGGGTGTTTCAAATTTTTTACAGTTTTCTTTCTTTTGTCTTCTCTCATTTCGTCCATGTGTCTGTGTTTGTAAGCAATTTGGTTTTTTTGATTGTATGAGCGAGGATAGCATTGTAAGAGAGAACCCCTAACCAACAGAACAACAGCCCATCCTAGAATGGTTAAACCCAACATTATAATTGTGATATTAATAACCATAACTCAGCAATACAACTTTGTAGTGAGGCAATTTCGAAGGATCCCATATGAATATAGAATAGGATTAAGCGATGAATATATATTTCTATATAGTTGGATTAAAAACCCAGAAATGCATAGTCGGAGGATATGTAATTAACAGTAAGCTGTTGCCAAAGGGAATGATTGTTGGTCGAGTTGCGTGCTCAAGAAGCATGAGGCATGGACACAAAGAACCAACTCGGGATAAAGGGATTAGGGTTTTGGCGGGAGTGGGCGATTGAGAATTGGGAATTGGATATGAGACAGAACCCATTAAGGCTAGAAGGGGGCCAACTGCGTGTACTGTATCAACAACTCCGAATGGTCCCCCCGATACCCCATAGAAGATGCGGAATACAAGGGGCAATATTGAGACTTTCCCATTAGTTCCCCTAGGAGAAGAACGTATGCTATTAATACAAACATTTGATCCACCATTGTGAATCCCCATTGCATTGGAAATTTGTTATTATTTTTTCTTAAAATGTAAAAGTTGCTCTTTTAGTCACCCAATGTTACTCCTTCGGTGAAATTTTGTTGCTCCCTGTGTAAGAAAGTATGCCCTACACTGTTAAGGGTAGTCCCCCATTTTTTTACTTACTGAATGGCTGTCTCTTTACCCTTGTGTGTTGGTGTGTATGAAATGTGGTTCTCGTTGAAGTAAAGTAACCTGTTTTTTTATGAAAATGCAAAAGTTGCTCTTTAAGTCACCCAATGTTACTCCTTCTATCAAATTTTGTTGCTCCTTGTGTAAGAAAGTATGCCCTTGATTGTTAATGGTAGTCTCCCTTATATTAACTCACTGAATGGCTGTCCCCTTACCCTTGTTTGTTGGTGTGTATGAAATGTGGTTCTCCTTCAAGTCATTTAACTTGTTTTTTTTTTTTTTCTGAATATGTAAAAGTTGCTCTCTAAGTCACCCAATATTACTCCTATGAAATTTTGTTGCTCCCTGTGTAAGAAAGTATGCCCTTCACTGTTAAGGGCAGTCCCCCATGTTTTTACGGACTGAATGGCTGTCCCTTTACCCTTGTGTGTTGGTGTTTACGAAATGTGGTTCTCCTTCAAGTCATGTAACTTGTTTTTATCTGAAAATGCAAAAGTTGGTCTTTAAGTCGCCCAATGTTACTTTTGTATCTCCGTGTGTAATCATTTCATTGCAGAAACTAATGCAAGGCAGTCGTGACTTAAAGACACAGACACAACTTAGGACACAGTCACAACTTCAGTTTCAGCACTTAAAACATGGACACAACTTCATGGTAGATACTTTAAAACATGGACACAACTTCTGGTTGGCTGAAACTGGTCACCATGGTTGGTTGGCTGCCACTGGTCCCCATGGTTGGTTGGCTTGCATTTTGTTGTTGTCCATTGGCAGTGGTCGGCTTCTTTGTAACGTGTATGCACATGGAAAGCTTTTCACCACACACCACGTATATGTAAATAAGCTAAAACAAAATCTGAAATCAATAGAAATTAAACTCACTGGTAGCTTTTCGGTAGTTGTACCCTGGTTTTCAGTGACTGGTTGTCCTTTGCAAGTTCTGTTACTATGCCCAAGGTCACATTGGGCACATTATGGACAACAACTGGACAGCGGCAATAGTGAAGCATTTACACAAAAGACATGGACAGCTGCTGCCCCATTCTGGAACAAACTACCATGCTTCCTCACAGAACAACACCACCATCAGAATATCAGCAGCCTTAGTAACGTTTATCATAAGCTGCCATTACAGCCCCAAACATCAAAATGCAGGCCATGACTGGACTAGTGGAGAGCATGTCTGAGCTACAAGCAGAATGCAACAGTAGCAAAACACTACACCTGCTGCTAACAAAACGGCAGGCCACTAACAGTAACAGAACAGCAGAACAACAACTAAAACCATTCAATTCAAATGACATAAATAACAAACAAACCACTAATGCAGCAGCCTACGGCTTCGAATCTGAGCAGAACATGACTAACACTTCTAGACTTTACAATTTATCTGACCAAAAGCAGCCAACTCAAATGCAAAGGAAAATACAAAGGAACACAACACTAAATTGAGTTACCAAGCAGTGCAACTATACATCATGCAGAGGACGTCCCCCTCTGCGAAGGAAGATCCCAAAGACATCCCCAGTTGGTTAGGCATACTACAAATTGATGCTTTCACATTGGTTAGCCGTACAACTGAACATTACAACTGCTCAGCAGAGTACTCTCCCTTGAAAACAGCAGCCATACGAGTAATAAAATCAGTAACAGAGCAGCAAAAGGGGAACCGATAGCAATAGTAACACAAACTGGACGAGGACAGTAAGAAAAAGTAGATTGCAGCAGTAACAGCAGCTGCAGAACAGCAGGAAAACAGCAAAGGAGGCTGATCCGAAGATGATTCTAAGAACAGTCAGTTGCAGTATAGTAAGTATAGCAGAATCAGATGCAAAACAGTGGATAAAGGCAGCGTGCTAGCTGACTGGACCAGCTGTACAAACAGCCATCTCTCTGCCATCAAAACCTGATTATCAACAGACTCCTAACGGCAGCTATGATTGCTCACAACTACAACTCCCTCGGAACCTCGCCCCTCATATTTCCCTCTCAAATCTGCAGCTTTGAACACCTTTCTTGTATAAAAAATCATCCCAACCTTGAACTCTGGGTCTGCCATGTCTGAGGTAGGATTAAAAACAACATGTTCTTCTCTACCTTCCTCACCATCAGAGCCATTGAGGCTTGCAACCTCATCAGATTGAGCCTCTATATCTGATTCTTCATTGTCATTTGATTGGGTACTACTAGTAGTCATTGGCTCTTTTCCCTTTGCCATGGACAACCCTCCCCACTCAACATTTCTGTCCACATGGATATCAAACAGTCTATCGTCTTCATCATCATCAGCTTCACTATCTATGAAATCCTCCAAGTCTGTTTTATCATCAGTTCAGTTTGTGTAAGCTTCATCTTCATCACCCTCATACACATCTCTATCTCCATTCCCATCTTGCTCCTCATCAGCTACTCCAGTAGTTAAGTGCTCCTGAACAGCTACTCTGGTAGTTAAGTGGTGGTTTTCATTAGAAAATACTTCATGGTGTTCTACGTACACCTGTATGGTTTTGCTTAATTAGATCCACCTAACCATTCCTACATAGTCACTATCATCTTCTAAGTTCCTAAACCCATGGTATAGATCCCTCGCTGGAACTTTATAGTGATAAGTCATAGAGCCAAATAAATTCAACTCCCCAACCATGTCTGTCAATTCTATCATTCCCATGTAGTCGCTATCAACCCAGTCAAAGAAACATACTTTACCCCCAACATATCTCCTACTATTTACACCAACCACAAGCTTTCCATCATAATGCAGCTTTATGGAGAAGTGTACATCACCTTTTTCTGTGTAAACAGGTGCAAACAAAGTAACAAATGGTCATGCACATGGAAATAACATACAGACAAGGTGGGGACCAAAATAAAGCACTTCGAAGAGTAAAGAATTCATACATACTGGCCTAACATGCTGATCAAAAGAAGGCATATAAAACAAAGCATATAAATCCAAAGTAAGAGAGTATGGTTTTCAGAATAACCAAAATCGAGCCTTTCCAAACAATATTAAGTGCACACCAAACTTTAAATGGTTGTCTGAAAAATTAAATACCTAAACTTACAAAAAAGTGGTCCATCTTTTCCAACCCTTACAATGCCCATTGGTTTGAAAATCCTTTGTCGAAATGAATCTTCCTGCTCTCAAAACCTTTTGCAGAGCGCTTCTTGGTCCTTCCTCTGTCGTTTACAATCCCCTCACTGACTTGTACAGTTGTACCCTAGCCCCATTGAAAGATAATGGAATTGGCATAATAGTCAAACTTCTATTGGTTGTAAGTATACATTGAGCAGTACAAGGTACTGCAACAAAGTCACTCATCCTGACCCTATAACTCATAGGAAGATGAACCATAAGCGACTTAGTTAAGATAAAACATAGGTCGATGAAATGGTCAATCACTTACAATCATAGTCAAATCGACTTTTCAATATCAGAACAACACAAAAATGTATGGTAAACAATTTTGTAGGACAAATAAGTCATTGTCAATTCATGGAGGAAAAACTGCCAAATCCACCACGTAAGCCAACAATCCTAGCATATAAATAAGGAAAATACTTAAAGAGAAAGTTCAGATGCTCACACTTACCCCTAGAGGAAAGAAGCCAGGTCTGAATTCAGGGCTAAAATTTGTTGTACAAAGCAACTATTATCATTCACAAGTGAACCTAATAAAGGGATTCATAAAAGTTCTGCACATAGGCCTATCTCGGTACTCTATGCTTAATGACATTTGGTTCAATGCAAACAAGCGGGAATGGATTGCTCATTCTCCCGTAACCAATCTTCATTAACAAATTGGGGGTTTGCTAAAAGG
This sequence comes from Rhododendron molle, assembly GCA_025413875.1. Lineage (NCBI taxonomy): Eukaryota > Viridiplantae > Streptophyta > Magnoliopsida > Ericales > Ericaceae > Rhododendron > Rhododendron molle. The sequence goes on from CM046400.1 coordinate 17,101,915, forward strand.
ACGACATAACATAGATATCCCATATAGATTCATCATTAACCAAAAAGGTGAATAGCCATTCCACCGTTAGGATACGGAAGGGACACTCAGAGTGCTTCCGAAAAGGGATACGCCAATGTGAACATCTTGAAAACAAAACCCTATTAAGACATTTACTTCAGGATCCCATGTTTTAATTCCCATGTTTTCATATAGTTCGAACCACCAAGGAATTCCAACTTCCTAAATCCAAGTTTTTCGACACGTTGCAAGTGGGGAAAAAAATAAAGACCATCCCAATATACTCATAATTACAAACAATTATATCAATAACTACAAAAACCAAGGTAAGAGTAATATGCTTACTTTTATCGCCGCGGGATGGCTTTTAAAATGGACTCTCGTTCCTTGTTATTATCATCCGTGAAAAGATGAAGCAAAAGCCTTTTGCGAATATTCGGAATAAGAGGCCCTTGAAGTTCAGACGAAGGATATATTCTACCATCCCAACGGTCGACAAACTTCATTACATAAATTCCACAATCATGGCTACAAAAACAAAATTGAAATACGTGACTAAAAGGCCCAAAAGAATGACAAAATAAGTTGCACATGGAAGTTATAACTAACATGTTGCTTTGTTGTGGCACATCTGCATAATCAACTTTAAATATGTGTCGTGCAGGTCTCTTCTTTAGGAGTGCAAGTAGATTCTTTTGTTGTAATCGAAATGGACAAGGTAAGTGTGTAAGTATAATAAGAAGTGCGCTAATCATGAGATAATGCATTACGTCCAGCAAGAACTTACTATAATATTGGCTTGCTCCAAACGGTGTTTCTTGTTTTCTGCCGTGGGCTTCATTGAGTCAAGAATAAACGCACGTGACGCAACAGGGGATATGCAAATGCAAAACCAGTGTTGACTTTCAAGCACAGGCAAGAAGAGCTGAACATAAAAGGTCACAATGAAGTGAAAAAAAAATTGGGGCCACACATATTGGAATATATTGGGATTAGTTACGTACCATGTCGCATTTTGAGAGCTCATAACCTAATTTATCAGGGTCACAATCATCCCGCAAAACAGTGTTGAACTCGTCACTTTTAGCTGCAAGTAGATTGGACTGGGGAAAAAAAATTCAAATACATCACCAATAAAGAAAAAAAACAAATTTGAACCATGATAAGATGGATATGTTACCGCAAAGGCAGGAGAGAAAATGTGCCGTGATGGCCACCCGTTACTTGCTAGGGCTCTTTCCTTCATCATCCGCCATTCCACAAAAGTGTACATAACCTACGTGTACTCCACCGTATGACTGTTAAGACAACGTTATGACACACATAAAAAAAAAATGGAAGTATGGAACATACCATATTAGAGACATGCCCCCTGACTTGAAACGATTCAGCAACTTCCTTCCGAGTAAGGGGCCACTTTGCCCCTTTAATATGGATCAACACCTCGCTGTTAGGATACAAATAATTTGTTAGTATAAAAAAATTATTAAAGAGCTACCATGGTTTCATAAATATAACCGATGGTTTATCCTACAATTCATACCGTATGTCGTTAAGAAGATCAAAGTACCTTAAGTCATTTGTTGGTCCATTCATAAGATATTTGATGATTGTTTCTTCTTCTGTCGTTATTTTCGTTGTCTTCACGAAGGGTACTGCAACATACGGAGATTTAATAGATGGGCTTGGCTTCACGTTTCTTCTCCGTTTTGTCTTTATGGGATCAGTCAAGATCACGACCTCTTCTTGCTTTCGCTTACTTGACCCCGAGCCATGTATGAATGTTGATGTCCCCCCCACCTCCCCTTCCTGCTCTGAGTCATCCCTCGTCTCCTTAACCTGATCCCCGTCCTCCTCCTCATCCAAACTATCCTTCGCCACCTCGTCCTCCTCCCCTTCCAAACTATCCTTCGCAACCTCTTCCTGCTTTCGCATACCCGACCCCAACCCATATATGCTTGTTGATGTCCCCCCCACCTCGACTTCCTGCTCAATGTTATCCCCCGTCTCTTTTATCTGATCCCCATCATCCTCCTCTTCCCCCTTCTGCTGAATCTGATCCTCCTCCTCCCCCTCCCCTTGCTCATCATTTTGAGGTTCGAAATTCCCACAAAATTGGGGCGAATGGCCTTCATCTTCTACACGGATTCCAACAATAGGGCTTCGAACGCCGGGCTCGCCCATAGCAGCATCCATTTCATGCAAGAATTTAGAGTTACTCATAAATTGTCGCATGAAATCTTTGTACTTATCAATGCATATCTGAAATGGTATAACATGAACGAAAATATTACCATATGTGAAACTAACTGAAGGTAAAAGAACCATGAATCTATGAAATATCGAAAGTAAGCTAATTGGCGTACCTGATTTTTCAAATTGTGCGGAGGGAACTGAGAAAAATCATAATCCTCACTTGGCTTGTCCTCCTCCTCTTTGGAAATTCGCAGATCGATCAATTCCTTTGTCCATAATCCAATTGGAGCCTCAGGTTCGTTGCCAACTTCGACATCCAACGAATTTAAGTCAAAATAAATGACCTGTGAAACAAGTGGAAATTTTAAACTTCGTACATATACCATAATATTGTTATTCAAAGTGTTACAAATACGATGATAGAAAAATGAAGGTAAACATACCAACAAAAGGAACAGACTACCACCAACTCCTTCTTGCTTCTTTCCACGACGTTTGGCTACCCGAACCTTATAATTACGAATTTCGTTCACCAACCAATCCAACACAAACGCCGGCCACTTGTACGTCTTTATGGTTTCAAGGTCGTCGTCAACCACCCCCGGGAACAATCTACTCCCCGCAACTTCCTTTGTGGTGGGGCAAAGCAAGCAGGCCAATGTAAAAAGCATGTAAGCCCTATGAAACCTCCTATCAGTATGGCCTTCCTTAAGCACATTTTCCAATTTGAAGATTTCAATCCCCTTAAAACCTCCTTTAAAGTCGTCTTCAATTTTTTGTCTATGTGCTTCAACGCATTCTGTGGGCACGGGTGTGTCCCCTATCGGCATCCCCAAGACTCTTGCAACATCGTCTTCAGTAATTTGAACAACTGTGCCCCTCCTAAATTCTATGCTGCAAGTATCAGGATTGAAACATTGGACCAAACACATAGCAAAGGCTCTATGCATATGGCCACACTTCACATTAAGTAGTGTATGGAATGGATTCAATGCTTTGATTGCGTCACGTTGGTCTTCAGTCAATATATCAATCAAGGAAACAAATTTCCTAGGGGAACACCTCGTCTTTACAATAAGCTGTAAGTATAAACAAACGGAAAATTATATTAACAAGCTAGTAATTTGATTATCACTTGAGGTACCAAACATAGCAGGTATTGCAATTTGTTAGTGTGCAATGTGTACATGTTCATACAATAAAAAAGCGAGTTGGGATAATGAATTAAGTAGTTTTGTTAAACTCGGGGCTAAAATCAAATTGTATAAGACCACAATGAAAAACTAATACATATTCGAAGGCATAACTACCTATATATGGACATAAATGCACATAAAGGTGAAATCCCATGATTAAGCAATAGTTTCAACTCCTAACCACGCTTGAAACCATCGTTAGTTATTGACATACCGGCACTTTCTTCTTATGTTTTCTCTCCCCTTTAATCTTCTTCTTCTTCTTTGGACGGGGCGGACAATTGTCGCCCTCTTCTTCGCTCGATTCATCATCATTGACGTCGTCCTCATCATTTTCTTCGTCACTGCTTGATCCGTCATAGTTTGGGTCGTAGTTTTTTCTCAAGTATCCCGCATTCCACCACCCCGACATTGCTACCGTCACCTACATCGGAAATGAATATCACATACAACATCACAAATTGGTACTCATTAGAAATTTACAATTCCTTCCCATCCCTCAAACCTAACCTCTGTTTGCTTTAGTATATTGTCTTCTTTAAAAACTTTCTTCAAACCTCTCGTAAAAGCCTTCCTGCATTTAACCAAGGATTGGGTGGTCAATACGTAAGTTGGATAACACAAGACATCAAATATAATCTATTAAAAACTCACACATAAACAGCGAAATAACTTGCTTTCCGTCGCTCCTTTTGTGTACTACTTCCCTCATTAACTATTGCACCCTTCTTGACCTTGACTTTGGTAGGTGGTAGTACAGATTTCCTAGCTTTAGCCTTTGACCGTGCCATCATAGAGCTAACTGCACATGAAAGCAATAAGTTTACACGTAAAACCATAATAAGCAACATGTGAAGCAGAAATCTGAAAAATATGTTTCAAATCAGATCAACTTAGTTTCCTAGGGCCAGCCAAAACTATTTCAGCCTTAGCCAAATTGTAAATGTGACTGACTGTTACAATTGATGCTGTTGTTTGCCGCTATTATGGTAGCAGGCAGCTGCTGTTCTACCATGGCTACTCATGTTGTGCCGTTGCATAGTAAGCTCAAACAAATTCTATACGTCCTACACTTCTAGAGGATGGTCAAGGATAGTTAGCATTATGCTAGTAACACCTAAAGAAGCTACAAAACAATTCATTACTTCCAAGGATATGATTACATGAAACGAATTTATGTAAAAACACGAGAGGCATAAACCTGTTCCCTTATTCAGAAAATCGTTCCTCCACTCAGTTCTTAGTTTCATAAAAAAAAAAAATTAAAGCGTCCACTCAAACCACCACTGTGATTTGTCTCGGTTACATTTGCACTATATGGTTTCTTCATGAACTAGGGAGCAAAGACAAAGCTGTCCTCTTTAACCACTCTACTGCACCTATCTATTTGGAAGTTGCTCGAAGACAACAAATCAAGTTCACAGTTTCCTTTAAAAAAAATAAAGGTCTCCATTTAAAACAATTAAGTTTCATTGTCCAATGATTGCAGACACTTAATGGATGAATGCATGTCAATGATTTAGAAGTACGCAATATCACTTCCAATAAATGAGCACCAAGCTAAGTAACAACCAATATTTTACATGCACTCATGTGCGAGAGTTAAGTAAAAGTTTGTGTTCAAGCACATCAAGATTCATCTTATTTTCATCTCAAGACTGAAAGACAAGGGAACACTGCAAAGCACTCATATTCCTGAATATAATTCATCAAAACTCTTTGGATTTTGTGTATAGAAGGAGGTATCACAGGCCATTTTCATGCACAATTATAAGAGTTTTGTACATAGTTAAGCAGTGACCAAGAATACTAAACCAACACCCACTTCAATGGAGATAAAAGCCACTATATGAAAGTACTCTAGAAGGTTGAGTGAACCACTCAGTTACTTAAAACAAGGGAGACTACCCTTGACAGTCAAGGCCATACTTTCTTACAGAGGGAGCAACAAAATTTCATACAAAGAGTAACATTGGGTGAGTTAAAGAGCAACTTTTACATTTTCAAAAAAAAAACAAGTTACATGAGTTGAAGGAGAACCAAATTTCATACACACCAACACAAAAGGGTAAAGGGACAGCCATTCATGGTGTTAAAACAGGGGAGACTGCCCTTACCAGTCAAGGGCATACTTTCTTACACAAGGAGCAACAAAATTTCATAGAAGGAGTAACATTAGGTGAGTTAAAGAGCAACTTTTACATTTTCAGAAAAAAACAAGTTACATGAGTTGAAGGAGAACCAAATTTCATACACACCAACACAAAAGGGTAAAGGGACAGGCATTAAGTGTGTTACAACAAGGGAGACTGCCCTTAACAGTCAAGGGCATACTTTCTTAAACAGGGAGCAACAAAATTTCATACAAAGAGTAACATTGGGTGACTTAAAGAGCAACTTCTACATTTCAAGAAAAAAACAAGTTACATGAGTTGGAGGAGAACCAAATTTCATACACACCAACACAAAAGGGTAAAGGGACAGCCATTCAGTGTGTTAAAACAAGGGAGACTGCCCTTAACAGGTAAGGGCATACTTTCTTACACAGGGAGCAACAACATATCATAGGAGGAGTAACATTGGGTGACTTAAAGAGCAACGTTTACATTTTCAGAAAAAAAGAAGTTACATGACTTGAAGGAGATTCACATTTCATACACACCAACACACAAGGGTATATGGTCTCTATTCAGTTATTTAAAACATGGGTGACTGCCCTTAACAGTCTAGGCCATAGTTTCTTACATAGAGAGCAACAAAACTTCATTCAAGGACTAACAGTAGGTGACTTAAAGAGCAACTTTTATATTTTCAGAAAACAACAAGTTACATAAGTTGACGGAGATCCACATTTCATACACACCACCACACAAGGGTAAAGGGGCAGTTAATGAGTGAGCTAAAACATGGGAAATTCTCCATATTGCCCCTTGTATTCCTCATCTAATAATCAAACCTTTGAAGTCTTTACTCTGAGATTTGACTCTCGCCTGCATGTTATTAAATCTTTAGTTTGGCTATTTGATGTATGCAGTTTTAGTGCCCCGTTAGTAGACAATGGGATTAGTCTTTTCTGGATTATACCATATACAGAGTATAAAAATTATATATATCTTTACTGTTTTGTTTTTTTTTATAAGTAATCTATCTTTACTGTTGCCTCAATTGGAGCTATAATACATGGTTTTCTTTTCCTTTTTTAGGACGAAGAAATGTGGTTTGTATTGATACAATCAGATACAAACTACACGATTCATAGGCCTACAAGTTCGAGCAACTGATAAGCTAAAAAGATATAGCCTTCAAAAAGCCCACAGGCCCAGAAAAACAAGAAACAAAACAGAATACAAAAATAAAAGTCGATATTATCTACAATATTTGTGTTGATATGTCATTTTTTTTGGCCTCAGAAGATCTATGAGATAACACCTACAAAGTTTCGAACATGAGACCTCGGAGAGAGCAAATTCAATAGTGCATTTGCATGAACAAAAAAGTTGCACTGGTCCAAATCAATTTTAAGTCACCACAGTTTCGAACCTGATATAGCATCTGCATGCATAACATAATTTAGGAAATTGATGGTTTCAGGTGAAATTATTGCGGAAGCACCGGCACGTGATGCTTCATCCCACTCCACAACCACATTCTAGTTGGGTCCACGACTAAGTGTATGGAGTGTACACACACACATAAATTTGTAAATCTAAAATGGTCTGGAGCACTGCCAAGTTTTAGGACACAAGGTTTCTTCCATGCTGTTTCTTGTATAGCTGATGAGACAATTAGAAGGAAAAAGAGTTCCAATATTGGAAGCTGTGACTATACATCTAGATAACCATGAATCCAGCAGTGATTTGGTAGTTTCATATGCATTCATTCAACCATAGACATCTATAGACAGAAAGTTTTCGTGTATAGTCGGTCTTGGTGTCTACAGATAAAAATAGTTTCCATAGATAAATTTTGAATCTAAATTTCAAAAATGGTTGGTCTTGGTGTCTTTTTCTCATTCAGGCAGTTTCTAATGGGACTTAAAAAGTACAGCAAAGGGAACTGGAGAAACATCTCGCGCAATTTCGTGACCAGCCGGACGCCCACTCATGTGGCTAGTCATGCTCAGAAGTACTTCATCCGGTATCATTTAGGAGGGAGAGACAAGAGGAGATCGAGCATCCGCGACATCACCACCGTCAACCTTGCAGAATCAAAATCCCATTCGCCGGATAACAACAAACCTCCCTCACCGGATCACTCTCCCTCGGTGGTTCACCCACGACAGCACTCAAGCATGAGTCGCATGGCAACAACACTATATAGTTGGAACCCAACTAATGGCAGCCTGTTATCGCTTTATGGATCTCAGATTGGAGCTTATAATCCAGCTTTTCAAATGGATTCAATGCAATTTCGATGATAGCAAGCAGATGCATGGCAGCAGCCTACTTCCATAGGCTTGTGTGAGTATGTTGATGAAGACACGACTGATCATATCATGGGGATTAGAGGAACAATCAGTAAAAGAAAGAGGGAAAATTATGTACGAGTGAAGTCTTAGTTGATTCCAACTCAGGTGTTCAAATTGTGTTTTAATGGAATGTGAGAGTAGGCCCTTTGGCATGGTAAAAATTGTCATTGTGGTAAGAATATCTTCATGGATTGTGGGTAATATACAGGCATCTGTGAGATATGTTTCTTGTTGGGTGTAAGTTCTCGACGTTGTTCGCATTATTGTTCACTGTGATTCCAGATGAATTCTTACTATGATTTACTGATTTATTCGTCAAGCGTTCTTTCAAATCCTTTTGTGGTTGTATTATTGAGTCCAGTTTGTATCAGTTTGCCTAGTTTCCGTCTTTCAGGGATCTTTTAACTTAGTCATCCATAGACTAGAGGTATAATTCAATACTTCTCAATCCAATTCCTAAAGGCTACAGTTATTCCTTCCTCCCTCGGTCACCACATAATGACAGTTTTTAACAAAATCCAACTACTAATTGAAACTATCACCCATGTCAGTTATATAGAGAGACAGAGAGTAATCCGTAGCACAACCCTAAACAGGGATCATCTAACAGGGGAAACACAATAGAGTGATTAAAGGGATCAATTAGACCGAAGCATGAGGGAAAGTTTCAACCTAAAAATGGCCCCAAATAATAGTAAGTACGTGCGATAAAATTTAAGTTCTGCAGGTTAAGAACTCTTTACCTTGGACTAGAATGGAAGTTGAGGAAGCGCTGCCACAAACCCACTGAATAGCGCTGCCACAAACCCGCTGCCACAAAGCTCTGCTCTATTGTCGTTAGTGGGAGGAATCAACGGAGCAACGAGATTGAGGGAGAGAGCAACCCACAGAGAGAGAGAGAGAGAGAGAGAGAGAGAGAGAGAGAGAGAGAGAGAGAGAGGGGTAGTTAAATTATGATATGAAGTAGTTAAATTATGATAAGATCCAACGGCACCCATTCAATTATGATATGAAGTAGTTAAATCCGAAATTCGGTTGACTGCATAGAAAGAGGATCTAATCACTCTGCTCCTAAAATAAGGCTCAAATTAGGATTCCCCTCACAATAGAAACATAGCCCGTCAACATATCCACTTAGCCTAATTGTATGAAAGCCAAATACATTCATCTTCAACCACTCATATGAAGGTATGCAAACAAAGTAAATAAAAGGTTTTCATTCAAGTTCCATAACATCCAAATGCATACAATGTTTTCAGTCTCTAATGTTACAGATGAAATCATGACCAAGAAGAAACTCAATGTATTTACTGGGATATAAGCCACAGAATTACTTATCCGAGTTTCGCAATATTATCAATGCATCACTTACAAAATTGAAAATAAAGATATTCAAGAACTAAAGAATACATATGGGCTTATCCAAAAAAAGAATACATATGGAAAGTGTGTAACACAAAAAACAGAAAAGGATTTCCAGGAAAATTCAACTACATTTCGCTAAAATCACAAATATAAGGGGGGGAAAGGGGAGCCTCGTCCCATTAGTTTGAGCAAATTAAAATTTTATTCAAGTCAACACCCAAATCCAATCTACCAAGGAAATAAGATTCAACCTGCCAAACAAAAAAGTTCAGCACCAGGAGATAACATTTAGCACCATTTTATTCCTAATAAACTTGAAAAAAAACCTATTAACCCTCAGCCCACATTGAGGGGATTAGAAATACTAAGAACTCTCAAACTTACGGTAAAAAAAGATCTCCGACCCGGGCTGGGGATTTCGGAAGCAAATCAGTGCTGTAAGTTCAAACCCAGTAAATTCCGAAACTTGATAGAGGTCTCCGGTTGCCGGAAAAGGACAGCGATGGTCGGCCAATTCCAAGGTCGCCTGAGGTCAGCGGCTAAAGAAAACAACTGTGCCTGGAGATTCAAGACCAATGACAACGTCGAGGAAGATCGACGAACAGAGTTGGGGGAATTTCTGGTCGCCGTTTGGCAAGAGAGAGAGGAGAAGAGAGGAGCAACGAGATGGAGAGAGAGGAGCAACCGAATGGATTTCAGAGAGCAACAGCGAGAGAGAGAGAGGGGGGGGTTTCAGAGCTGGGGTTTGGATGTGATTTGGAGGCTGGAGAGATACGGGTTTTGGGGAGAGGGATTCAACGACGTCGTGTAGGTAGAGGGGTAATTTTGTCCACATATATTTTCCATTTCATGTATTAGGAATTATTTTCCTCCTTCCCATCCCTTATGAATTCCGAAAATGTTGTCCATGACCTGGGAAATCTTCTCCCCTCTTTCCACTAATCAGCAATTCCCCCTATAGAGAATCGGATGGTGCCTCTAATGTTGGTTAATGTGCTTCAAATTAAGGAACTATTTGGGAAGTAAAAGGAGAAAGCTTTTGAAGGTTGAAAATGGACCCGGTGTGCTTGCAGTGAGGGAAAAGCGCTGCAGTCCTCCAAAACGTCGTCCCCCCCTCTCTCCCTTTGACCTTTCTGTCATCTTTCTTAATTCGTTTCTGATCTTCTTAATGGCCGTCTCCCAATCCCACGGAAAACTTCCATCCCCATGCGCTCTCTCTCTCTCTCCCCACGCAAAACTTACAATAGCGGTTCATCAATCTTATCTGTTCACTCTTTGTGTGGAGTAGTAGTGCATACTGCATAGAGAAGTTTTCACCCAATCAATTTACATCTCTTTACAAAACAAATTCCATTAATACCTTTTTTCAGTTTACTACTCCGTTTAAATTGTTCAAATCTTTCAGCTACCGAAAAAAAAAAAAAAAAACTTGTTCAATTCTAATTTCTAAATCCCCCTCTAAACCCATCGGTATGTCTGGGATTGTCCAAACTTCGGTTCACTTGGGATTGCAGTAATTGATGAAAATGCTTTCAGGGCCAAATGGAATTACATAACCAAAATCAATAGCTGCTCTTCAAAAATAATGAGAGGCATTTGAAAGTTTTTTTGGTGGAATTTTAGGATTATAGGACCGACAAAGGATAGTGCTGGTTGAGGACTCAAATAACCAGGAGATGAGGACCCAAATACTTACAGTTCAATAGAGAGAGAGAGAGAGAGAGAGAGAACCAGCTGCCTTTATGGTCAAGAAGAAAACGAATTAAGAACAAGACAGAAGAAGACTGAGGGGTCAAAGGGGGAGAGAGAGAGAGAGGGGAGATTCACGTAATTATATATTCTCAATACATTTCAAAACGACGTCGTTTGGGAGTTGCAATTTGCAGTGCTTTGAGACACCGGGTCCGGTTGGAGATGCTCAAAGAATGTACAAGTGTACAACTACATTAGAAAGCGTCAATCAAAAAATTCGGACTTTCTCTATGTAATCCGAGTGGATGAAATATAATTGTATGGGAAAAAAAAGAAAAAAAGAAAGAAAGAAATATAATTGTATGGCGAGTTGCTTTTGGACAGATGCAGGGTACGTCTAGGCTTGCATTTAATTACTTTGGGGCCGGATCAATGTGGATTTCTTAATTTGATGTCACATACTGTACTTTTTTTTTTTTAATCAGTCAATATCATTACACTCGAAGGCGAAAATTACATCGCAAAATACAGGAGTGCACCAAACTACCTAATCCGGGACCCTAGGACACCCTGCAAAAGCAAATCAACACTAGGTGCCGATATGAGAATCCCGTCCGAGATAAGACAGAAAGATCTCAAAAGAAATCCCAGCACAAACTATTACACAACAAGAAGCAGATGTAATCGAAAACATCGAACAGAATACAAGCGTAAAGGAAGAACTAGCCCTCATGGACAGACCATACCGGCTGACTGGAACAGAGACCATGGCGGCCGAAGACCAGACCCTCCAACGCACTCGATCTGCCCTGACAGCCCAGAGCAACCAAACCAGTGCTGTTCCGAAGACCCCCAACACCGGCAGCACAACTGCTGTTGTCGGAAAACATCACAACACCACTGAACAAGTCGCTAGCCGCCGACAACAACCCTCAAAGCCAACCACCCATCAAAACTAGACTAAAATAATTTCACCCACCACCCAAACCGCCGGACCTGGGGGAAACCCAAACCAGCACAGGCCGAATCTGGGGGGACCCAGATCGAAGAACACCCGGATTGAAACAACCGGTAAACGGAAAAGACAACCAAAAGAGGGAAAAAGCCCCAACCCAACCGCACACCTTATTATCTCGCCGTCGACTCCGAGCAAGACAGATCTGGAGTCGCCGTGTGGAACAACGGACTGTGGACCACCACCACACGCCGGACGAAGCCGCCGAACAGGGGAGCCACGCCGGGCCAAGCAACGAACGAACCCCAACTGTGTGCACGGAAAGCCAGCGGCAGGAGACCACGAGGCGAGAACAAGAGGGTACGAACAAGGGGGAGGAGGGAGGGAGAGAGGCGGAGGCCTCCCCCAGCGGCGGCGGCTGCTAGGGTTTCTTTGTGGAGAGAGTTTTTTTTAGAGAGAGAGAGAGGTTATCAGGCCAGAATTGGTTCAATTTTTACATACTGTACTTTACTAATCGCTATGGTATGTCTTTTGTTCTTTTTACCGAAGTCAGCGAGGTCCACCAGTACCAGTCACTTAGGTTTGGTTGTGCTCATGAAAACGGTTCCACAGGCTTGAGCAACCTACAGCCATTTTACTTTTCAGGAATCCGGCCAGATAAGTAACAAGAGGAAAACCAAGAAAGAAAGAAAAGAAGTGGAAAATGGATCTTGTTAGTTTGTTCGTTTGATAGATCGATCACATAAAACATTAATACAAATTACAAAGATATAGTAATTAATTGAAAAGTGACACAAACTCCTTAAAGAGATTATTATTAAATTAGGATGGAGGGAGTAATTAATTATCTTCAATGTATTGGGGAGAGAAGAATTACAAATCAAACGACACTATACAGGTTTAACCCATAGGACGAACGGAGTTGTAAACACCCAATCTATGTTTGGAACGGATTGGCCATGGAATTTAAATGTAATTACCGATGACATATTCAACCAGGAATCACATTTTTAAACTATGTACGAATTTGATCCCTCCCATCCCCCATGAGAAACCTAAGTTCCTGCCTCAATCAATTCAAAAAGAAAATGTTTGACTCAATTGAATTTCTGAAATAACTTATTCTTGAATAGGATTACTCAATTAATATAAACATCGGAATAGAATTTCTAATCAAATTCCTATCCCTACCGAGTATTACTGGCATCCAAACTTGCAAAGAACAGTAACAGCTAGCACGAGTACTAGATCTCTCACATCATTTGCCACTCTAATTAAAAACACAGAATCAAGCTAGCTAGTTAATTAATTCTTACAATATACTTGACATATACTAGTATATATAATTACGAACTACTTTTTGGCATGAAGGACTATATATATATATATATATTAATTAGCACACTGACAATTATGACTGCATGATGTCCAAGGCTTTGGCACTTCTAAGAAACAACATGGCTGATTTTTCGGCAAAAATGAGGCCGAAGAAGAAGCATCGGAAGTTTCAATGAGTTCTCCTGAATTGGTTTCTTCTTCGTAGATTGTTTCTAGGGTAATGTGAATTTGGAGCCTAGAGAGAGGAAGGAAGCGTGGTGGCAAAACCGCCGAGAAAGGAGTAGTCTTGGGGGAGGTCATGGGTGTTAGGGTGGTGGTTTTGGGTTGCACAATAGGTGGTTGGGCTGGGACTGGGGAAATTATCAGTACTGGAGCCATTTCCTGGACTTGGAACGAAAAGGTGGTTTTTGCTCAAGAGGGTAGAGGACGTTGCCTATATGGAAATGCAAGGTGCTTGATATAAATATATATGTAGAATTGAACCCTGCTATGGAAATAGACTATAACCACGGGCACGTGGGCCCGGATATATATATAGAATTGAACCCCACTATGGAAACAGACTATAACCACCGACAGGCACGCGGGGCCCACTCCGGACTCCGCATAGATGATTCAAACCGTTCAATTATTTTTTTAAATCGAGTGGATCCGTAAAAATTAACTCAATCCGATATGTGTAGAAGCTCGATCCAATCTTCTATTTTTTTTTTCGCGAAGGCCGGAATAGGAATGAAAAAAAGAAGAAAGGTTGGATCAAGCATCTACACATATCGGATTGAAGCTGATTTTTTATTAACCCACTCAGATTTTTTTTAAAAAAAATTATTGAATGGATCAGATCTTCCATGCAAGATCCGGAATGGACCCCACATACCCGTCGATGGCCATGGTTGGTGGTCGTAGAGTTTACGTGTAGAATTACACATACAAGTTCTCCATGGTTTTTGTCTTTTGTATTATGACTAGTGTAAGTAAGAGGGAAACTTGTTCATGGTCTCGCCGTATACAAGTTTTTTCGCGAAAAAGTTCAATCGCAGCCATCTGTTTCAGCAATCCACAGTTGAGATTGCTTTTCAATAATATTGATTTTTAATCCAGACCATTCAAAATATTTTGAACGCGCGTGATTTGATTTCGTTAAATCTTCTTTACAGTAAGCGTCATACAGAAGTTTTTCTCCTAACATTTGCTTGGTGATATATATATATATATTAGGGCGCTTCTACTAACGATGTCCTTAGAGTGGAAAAAAGTGGACTTCTGTTAACAGTCATTGGATTGTGTTTTGAATGGTAACGATACACGGATAATCTATTCGCACGAATAGATTATTAAGGGCGTCCTTAGTAGAAACGTTGCGCGCGCATGTGTATATATATATATACACACTTTTCTTAATGACTATTTAAGTGAGGGCTCCAAAACAAATAAGTTATTAGAAATTGATATTCGCACTTTATTTTTTATTGAAGGCGTTTTACTTTGTTCATGAGAATGCTAGACTCGTTATTGACAGTAATAGAACCAGTAATATTTTATAGGGTATTCAAAAGATTCATCTTTCGGTCCCATATTATATGTTCATTTGCATTAAAAAATTATACTCCAGACTTTAATTCATAGCTAGGGTGTTCGACTAAATTAAGAGAGATGCTATAATCACACCCAAATTTACACACCTAAACACACACCCTCTCAGTGAGAAGGTGTGTGTTTGGGTGTGTAAATTTGGGTGTGGTTATAGAATTTTTGCTGAATTAATACCTTTGCTTGTATGTGCCGCCGCTCTGACGCAAGTTACGACACCTTCACTAATTGTTTACTACTACGATGAATCAACTTTGTGATGCTTGTAGTTATTGGTGTGAGTCACTTTTTTCAATAAGGTCACAGTCCTTTCCACAAGAGGGTGGCTTGGGACCCCCTTTTTTGATCCACTACTTCTTTGTCTTGCACAACTTTCTGGGTCCGGTTGTAGAAAATAATACAGGAAGACAGATAAATCCAATGTTCCTCTTTATTGAGTTTTCTGAAAGTCTTTCCGTTTTGGCTCGATCAGTTCATTACGCTTTTTGCTTTAATTCGTTGCCCTCAACAGCACGGCAGAGTGACTACTTGTGAAAAAAAAATTCCCGATATCGACAGACCGGCAGCATTGTTTGTAAGACTGAGCTCTCAATTAAGAGCTGGCAGCCGTACCTAGTTGCAGGCGTAGAAGTTCGGGCGGTGTCAGCATTGGTGGTTATGGCAGTGGGATGGCATGAGAGGACGGTCGATGAGACAATGGAGGGAGATGATTATAAGCAATGTTTTTAAATCAGGATTCGTATAATTTTTTCACTTATATAGTTCGTATCGAGATACGTATCGTAATATTTTTGAACAATATTTTTGAGAAAGGGAGAATATTAAAGACGAGTGGAGAAGAAAAGTATTTGTATTGCACTTGAACTCAATTTTTTTTTTTTGACTTGATACAAAATAGTTAAAACACATCCCTATTTGTACTACTGCAGACTCTAGTATAAAGAAATTTTCATACAAGATAAACTTTGAGGTAATTCTAGAATTATACATGAGACTAATTTTAAAAAAAACTCTAGATATTTCACAAGGATAAATATTTTAGAGTTTCTAAAACTAGATATTTATATCTTTTTCGATCATATCTAAGTATCATATTTGGGTTTTGTCAATTGGAACTTTGTCAAAATACTACTAATTTAGTTTATATTTCAACAACGTTAATCATAATTAAAATATAATTAAGAAGTAGATACACCTAATAATACCAATAAACTATGCTTACATTTAAAAAAAAATTTAAGATGCAAAATTTCAAGTCTCTCAACTAGGACCTATTAAGGCTATAATAATCTTTTTGGTAGGAAAAGAAAAGTAAGACAAAATACAATTGAAGTATGGTTCTTTCTTTTATACAAGACCTACATTGAGATTGAATTTCTATCAAAGGGTTTCAAAGATGTCATAAAGGGGACACTGCACAACGAAAAATTATTCCACTATTGAGAACCGCAACTACCACTTATAGAGCAACTACGTAAAATTATTCCACTATTGGGAACCGCAACTACCACTTATAGAGCAACTACGTGGAGGTACTCCAGGGGCACTGAATAATCATATGGCGGTACCGCTTGTGTTTCAATGATGCCAAGAAAAAACATATTATCATATCAGCCTCTTTCTTTTCCAATTGCCATAAATAATCAAATGGAACCGGGAAAAACTTGTCGAAGGGACTCTGACCTAAAGAAAAAGAAAAAAGGCCCTCCTCTTCCTTGTCCGGGGCAGGAATTTCTATCCCGCGGTAAATGACACTGTTTTAGTTTAACTACAATTCTCAACTTCGGGAACTTTACCAAAATCACTGACCTTCAAACGCCGAAGCGTTTGGCTCCATCTCACCTAGTACTAACAGTTTAAGCCGTTTCATCGGTTGTAAGCATGTTCTGTATCCACTGTTTCAAACTTCAGAATAATGCAGGTGATAAAAATCATCTATACTTCATTCACAAAGCAACCATCTTTCAATGAAACTATACCATTTCAGGGCCTCATAACTCAGCTAGTTTAAGCTTAACAGCTCCACTATTTACTTACCATATCATTTTCTTTTCCCGATTGGAAAACAACAACCAAATTACAGTGAGGGGGAAAGAAAAGAACAGACAATTACTGAAATGTATCGTCAATAAATCATCATCAACCTCAAATCTAATCTCTGTCCAGAGGCGGGCCACTGAATAATTTTTCCTCCTAGGGTTGGATGTTCTACTGTAGTAAAGTTAAACCGGAATTAGGTTCATGATAAGGCTCTAAACACCAAGCAGCAATCACATTGCAAACGTGTCCAGTTTCTGCACAAGGGCACACGGACTATGCATATGCCAGTACACACAGACTATACTTATATATACGGCAATATGAACTTTTGCATGCATTGGGTATTATCTCATGGAGATCATCCCTTAATAGGAATCTTATGTTAACATACTAGGTATCTGTATTTGTCACTCCCATATACAAACAGGATCTTACTTTTCTCCATCTCTTATCCAGCAATGGGGCCTGTACAAGTCGGTCTCTAAAGGGAACATGTGAGGATATAAAGCAGAAAGAACCAAGACTTGATTCCAGATGGACCACAATGACCAAGAAGCTTTTTCCATCTTTGGGGCCATTGAGAAAACAACATATCAGTATATAGAGACAGTGGGGAGAGAGAGAGGACACTGAATGACACTGTTGCATAAGCCACATTTGCTCAGTAGTCAAAAGTTTTGTTAAGAACTATGTGAAACTAATCTGCATGTGATTGTAGGACCATCGACAATTGCTGAATGATAGATTATTGTTTTCTTTGGTCACCTATCGAGGGTATACCATAATAGTAGTAGTTGATGTCTGCTCAATTTTCACATACATTTGAACTCCATAGGAGTGTCAGTATTCTCCAATCAAACTGAAGCTCCATTTAGGCTATGCACCTTCTCAAATCGAAAGAATCAGAGTAAGCATGCATTAGCAAAAACCTCACAAAATCAAACACGTATACACACAAGGCACATATTAGCTAACAACTCAAGAGTCCATGATTAACAGAAATAGTAGCAGTTTTCAAAATTAATACTACTATGTCTTGAGGCAAACAGCCGAATGCAATATGCTGAATTGTTCAAGTTAAACAACAAAACATAGAACTTCAAACGTAGATTGGGATTTCTCTCTCTCTCTGGTCCAATTGCTGATTCAAGCTACTAATCACGTAAGGAAGAGGTAAAATAACAGCAGCCTCCATGCACAGATTACGCCAACGATTTAGAATGTTTCTACAGTTACCCTAATTTTTTTGATCGGGGTTTCTAACGTTACCCTAAGCAATGCACTAGACGTATGGGGCCCACTAATAAACCGATTTCCTTCGTTTAAGACTAACAAATAAGTTATCAAAAGATGATAGTCATGCCAGAATTTTTCTCACCAAAGCAATTTTCATGCGAGACTTATTCAGAACCAAAGGGAAATTAGTGTATCTTAGTTTGAAAACGATAACCCAGATTTAAATAAGTAAACAAAACCTAGAGCAACAAATAATTATTTATTGACACACTTTATCCTTGTTACCTAAATCAGTCAACTCAGCCTTATATAGGAAGGCACCAGGAAACTTCTCACCTGGAAAATCAAGAATAACTCATGACATCAATGACAATATTTGGGGTTCACTAAATTTGATTGAGAATATGTGGGGTTCACTAAATTTGGTAATTGGCAAAAGGTTGCTAGTTTTGGTTATCTAAAGTCCAAAATTTGATTATTTCTAAGGAGATTGCTAAGTTTAATTATATCATTGTGAGCCATATTTTGCAAAAATATTGTTAACTTTAGAAACCTATTACTTTTGATTATGCCATTGTGGATAGCCTTAGGGCTGTGAATGGTGGTTAAGGTTAGAATACACTAAAGAACAATACTATTAATTATTGAGGTAAGCTCCAAAAACTGAACTGAAAACAAAATCATCCAAAAACCACGTCAACCCACCATCAATAAAATTAACGATTACGATGGAACAATAAAACACTTATTCAATACACTATATGGTAATCCGTAACAATTTAAGAACTTCACTCCTTCAAAGACTTTTTCCTTGAACACACTGAAACTGGCGAAAGTAGTAGCCCTAATTGAGTAATGTCCTAGCTATTGGAAAGACAGATCACAAAGCAATCTTCCAACAAGGCCAGGGCAATGTGCCTTTCTTGGTTGCACCAACCAGTGATTACCATCTTCCTGAATTGGGTTAGGGCCGGGAATGATTAGATTACAGTTGTGCTAGATTTATTGAGCTGAAAAACAGGACATCCATATTACTTTCTAACCAAGCTTGAAAATACCAACTCGAGAATCAAGTCATTCAACCTCAGCTCAACCCACTAACCTACTTAATGTTGTGCTTTTACAGGAATCACAAATAATATCCAAGGAAAAAACTCTGTATTTGTATTAATCAACTCAAACACAAGTACATGAAAAAAACCCTCAACACTCTGGTCCACTCCCTCACTCTGTTTGCTCCGTTCCGCACCTCTCTCACTATCCTATACGCAGATGTATACAAAGGCCAAGGAAACAAATCAGTAAAGACAACGCATAAGGTGGGTGAGAAGTGGTTGCCGACACCTCTGAAAATAATCCTCTACATCTAACTCAATCCCACTTGGAAGGAACTTGACTGGCCAAGTCAACACTTAATCTAAGAAATTTACTAACTCAATAGCTGAACATAAAATAGCGGTAGAACGATCCCAAGAAAAAGGTCATTTAGTTGTTTTCAAATTTTATGGAATCCCAGTTATTTACGCAGGTTTTATGATCTTCTCTACCGGCTGTAGGAGGATCTGTCAATGAAAACGCAAATATTCGCAAATAGTAGTTCTTCTCCTTGATAGGAACTTAACCTGCTTAGGCAAAGGCAACCCGTGTACGAAATGGATTTCTTGGACTTTCTTAACCAAATAGACATTTTCTCATGGAGTAATCTTAACCGAGCTTACCGCAACTCATTTTCAGAAGCTGGTGAAGCACGGAACAAATCAACTATCCAAACTAATGCAACCATCGGAACTCAAGGTTATTAATTGACACATGGCATCTAACCAGCCGCCCCGGGAAGTTTGTAAAAAGTGAAAAATGGAAGCTTTCGATAACAACAAAGGAAAATTTTGAGGGATATAAACTTTTCTACTTGTGCAATGACACATTGCACCATTAGGTCCCACCCATCAGTGCAACATCACATATAGTCCCACAATTGAAATTCTATCTTTGAAGTGACTAGTTAACATCAAGCCCGCACAATTAATACCAAAAGTAAGAGGCGGCACTAAAAGCTAAAACTGATTTAACTTGTGTGATTGGGACCAGTGACTAAACTTTAAGCCTTACCATGCCCTCACAAATCTCATCTAGTGGTTCCTTATAAATTCCATCCAAAGGTTGTGTGTCCTTGCTCATCCGCAACCTCACCTTCCCGTACAAAACACCCTCTCGACTTCCTCATCTCTTAGTGTCTTAGCTCCTAGTGTCACACACTTTTTGTAAGGACCCGTAAATTTGCATAATTTTTTTTTTCCGGAATAATGTTGGGTAAATGTGAGGAATTGAATTTTGATTAAAAGAGGTCAATGTGTTAGTTGGAGATTGCATTTAGGTGTGTTTAATATGCATTTGATAGTTAGGGGTGAAAGTGTAATAGGGTGAGAGTATATAACACATTATGCTTGCATTTTGTTCAAAAAAAAAACAGCCCTCTCTCTCTCTCTACACTGCCGACAGCCCCTCCCTCTCATTCCCTCCATTTTCTTGGTCAAATCACTCACAAATTCACTAAAACCTCAAGTCTCCTTCATAAACCCCACCTAAAATCACCTCCTTTGCGCATTTTGAAGCTTGGATTGCACTTTTTTTGCACCAAGAAACCCCATTTCGGGTTGGAGCAAATTGGAAGCTAGGGTTTTCATTTACCCACTCATTTCAAGCAAATTTCTTGAGGTAGGAAGACAAATTCTACTCCCTCTAGCTGTATTTATGTGAGATATAGCATCTACATTGTTCTAGCTCTTGAATTCCATCTAATTCTTGAATTTCTTCCATAGTGGGTTTATTTGAGCTTGATTTTGTGATCTATGGATTGAGTATTTGATTGATGCTATTGTTGGTTGATTTGCACTCCTTTGATGCCCATTAGTTACTCTACATGCCCAATTTTTGGCCTAGAACCTTACAATTGTGTTTGGGTTGAAATTCCACACCAATAGGATGAAAATCTGCTTGCTGCCCCTGTTTTCCAAAGGTTATCCCCTGTTTTGGGGTGGTTTTAGGCCACCCTTTGATGCCCGTTTGGTCCCCGATCGTCCATTTCATTGTATTTTTGACCCATACCACCATTTTGAACACCGAATCCACTTCAAATTCATAAAATTGACCCTTCGACACGTGAATTAACAAATTTTATGTTTGACGTATCGGACACGCGTCGGTTGACACATTTTTGGCGAAAACGGTGACTTCTTAAAAGAAACGGGATTTTTGGGAACTTTTGAAAGACAAATGGTTTTGAATTGATACTATTGGATAAAATAAACTCTAGGGATCACCCGTTTGGTGTCCCTAGCCATGGGTGCACGGAGCCCGCGAAATCCGGCAGGGGTGTACGGAGCCCATGAAATCCGGCAGAGGGATGCTTCCCTATTAAAATTGTTTAATGTTTGCTTATGAAATGTCGGTTTTGATGTAATTGGGTTAACTTGACGTATTTGGTAAAAATTTGACTTCCGATATGCGAAAAATGAGGATTTTGGTACTACTTGGACTTTGGTTGGATACTTGAAGGGGTTTTGGGACACTTGGATGCATTTTGGACACGTGGATACACTTTGGTTACTTTCATGGTCAAATAATAGCCTTCCGTTCATTTCAACTTGTATATTGGTTGTGCCCATCCCCATATTCATTCATTATGCATGTATCATGTTTATACACCTAGCGTTAGTAGAATAGTTTTCCTACTGGGCTAGTGAGTTCAACCTGTCAATTTTCAGGTACTCGGCATGGAGCATGAGATGGATTTTTGAAGTGTGGTTGCATAACAATGGAGTTTATCGAGCATGAAGTTATTTTCCCATCTTTGTTTTATATTTTTGAAAAATGGTTTTGTAACTTCAATTTATTAAATCTTTTGACTAATTGGTTATCGTAATAACTTGTAAACCTTGTACTTATGCATTCGGGTTGTGGATGCTAACGGATAGAACTTGTTCATTTGGAATGGAGGGATTAAGTTATGTATGACTTTGGTCTTGTCCCACGTGGAGTTTATTTATTTTTGTGTTATAAAATTGAGGGCGTGACACTTTTCACCAATAAAATGGCAAATGCTCGCATTGCAAGGTTTGTCACTGAGGTAGCACCACCACAACTTGTGTGTGTCATGAGGCAAAGAGCATCAAAGGTTTTGGATACAATTAATGAAGAAGAGAGAGATATCAGCTCCAATGATTCTCTTTCTTCAACTCCAAAGAGTTCATCATCATCTTCTTGTTCTACCCCTACTTCTGCTTCATCTTCAAACGTAAACCTATCTAAGGGCTTTGTCAAAGAGGTACAAAGATATCTTGCAATATTTGGCCACTAAAGAGGTACAAAGCCCCTATCTCCAATGGGGTTTTCAGCAACACAATTAAGTTGCAGTCTCTTCTGACTCAATTGCTTGGTTTTTACTCCGAGTTACAGTGTGAGAAGATCTTGTATCAAAAGCCTTGGCGTGATATGACTGGACGGAATAAACCTACTATTTGTACCAGCAATTATATTATGGCCTGAGAGACTGGCAGTAACTTTTTTGTGTATACCTAGACGATTTTGTGAAGAGTATTCAATCTGAGTAAATGATTTGATGTTTAAAATGTTCTTGCCTTGCTTCATTGCTGAATTAAAAGTATCAGATTGTCTCAGCTACAAAATAAGAGACGCTATCTACTTCCAAACAGCAAAATAAAAGGCATAGGCATAGGCATGGATTTGCTGAACTATGCTTTCATAGATGCCATTACAGCAAAATAAAAGGCATAGGCATGGATTTGCTGAAATATGTTTTCATAGATGCCATGAAATCAAAATTGTTTTGATAAGGAAATCAAAATTGTTTTGAAAAGGAAATCAAAATTGTTACCCTATTGCTAGTGCAGCTAAGAAGAGTAAGCCACAACTTCCATCTTATATTCTATTGGTCAAAGCCTGCTATGACTATAGCAACACCTTTTCTTATCTTTTACGGTGCAACCAAGACTGGGGGCAGTAGCATCATGATGAATAAAAAATAAAAAAAGAATCATGCATTGAGAAATGTATGACAGGAGTTGAACTTTAAGCAACCATCCTGGGAGTCGTACACTCAGGGATTGTTTGGGAGGACGCCTGCAACCCTCGCTACACAAAACAAATCACAGACTAGAGGTCAACATTCTAATTTAAAATACTCAACTTGACAGGCATTAAGTCAATTACTAATGTTCCCTCTGCAAAATTTGAAAAAAGTAGCCCTCTTCTTGTGGCCTTGATACTCATTTGTACCTAAGCATAAGCTATTTGCGGCATGTACGAAAAAACTATCTAAAAGGATACTAGTCATTTTCAACATAATTGGTACCACTTTTAAGTTTTCGAGAACAGATTGATTTCCTTTTCTATATTAGTAAAGTTTGGTGCTGTAATATCATGAAGAACCCCAAGGGTGAGCTAACTCCAAAAACCCCTCCTGCGTTCAGATTGCTGGCTGCTACTAACCTGCATGAAGCTGGAATCTCTAGTAGTCATCCGAATGCCCTAAGACGGTGAATTTGTTCCCAGGCCTGACATGAGAAATTGAAAATATGAATAGCTAAGTTTTCAAGAGTCTTCCTAGTTTTTAGAAGTCAATTGTCTTTATTTTTCATTAAGTTCTAATCTAGGAAAACTAAGATTATTTTTCCTATGTTGGAGGGATGTTCCAACAAGTCCTATATATATATATATCCTTTGCTATGAATGAAATGAGTAGTTTTTGAGTGTCGAATTAAAATAGCCTTTGGCTTGCGAGAAGATATTTCTTCTTGCTAACTCTTATCCCTCGGTGGATTCCGATAGGTGGCGAGTTCCCCGTTTTTGTATCTCTTAGGTGGATTCTTCAGAGTGGTGAGCGATCCCTAGCCCTGTATCCCTCCTTAAATCCTCGAATGGTGTTAATCTGTATTCCGTTGGGTCCCTAACTTGGGTGGTGAGCTTTACCCTTTTATCCCTTTATAATTTTCTTTTCTTCCTTCCAAATATCGGGGGTGGGGGGTGTGGGGGGTTGGGGAAGGCGAAATTGGTGCCTGCTTGCTTGCTAACCTTACCTATTTTATGCTCAACTTTTCAAAATAGACGACAATTATGGGACATCTCAAATTGGAAAGAAGAACAACCAAAATGGGACGAACAATGTAACTTTTAAGAGTTTCTTAAAGTTTGGTTCACAAAGGAAGACCATTTACTGAAAATTGTGTTTTGTGTAATGACTTGTATACAATACAAACAATGAGTTCTTTCACAATATGAAACTTGGTTTGGGAAGATTTTGAATAATGTTTGTGGATTTCCTGTAATCCTTGTGCATTGTTCAAATAAAAGAATGCTTCTGTAGGTCAAAGTGTCAAACCAAATTTGGTAAACTAGATATTCTGCGATATAGGGACGTATCATTTAGCATAGAATAGTGGAACCAGACCAAGCCAAAACGAACTTTGGTTCCAACCAGCGCAGAAGTCTCAGAGCTGCTATGTGGATTTCTTTTCCAAACTAATTTGAGTTTACGATCAACAGCTTTCCTAAGCATCTAAAAAATCTCATGTTTCAGTCAATGGTAAATGTCAAAATAAGCGTCAAAGGGACGATTCATTGAGGAGTTTGATTTGTTAATCAAGCCTCCTATAGATTTCCATAGATTGCCAGAGATGTACCCGCATGGTACTTGTAAACATCAATGCTCAAAAAAACTGACACATGTACCAGGTAGTTAATGGGTAGGAGATCCAACTAAGCAAACACAAACCAAGTCCGACAGAATTTCAACTTCCCCTTGTTTAAGAATCTTTAGGTTACGACATGTTGCATGGTTATTTCGTGGCATAGATATCTAAAGGAAGGGGAGAGAGAGAAACTTGTAGCACATTGCAGAATTGTCCACGATAAACGTAGATGGTTTTCTTGTCAATGAGGTCTTGAATCGCCTCCTTCAAAGCAACTGAGCAGTTATGTGGCCAGAGGCAGACCTAGATGATAATCACTGCCTTCATAAGCCCTAAAGATATACAAGACACCAAAACAAGAGTGATAATAGTTCCTGAACAGATAACCATACAACTTTCTCCAGAGGTTCTTAAGTAATGCAGTAACATAATTGCTTCTTTTCAGTCTTGGAATTGCTAAGTGTAGTGGGAGATTGAACTCACATCTCCTCTCGCAAAAACAACGGTTAGGTCCTTCAGAAATATCCCAAGGATACAAACTGCCAAGAAAAAATAACTTAGAGAAAAATTCTCTGAAGTTGCAAACCAACCACCAGAGGAGGGGAAAGAAACTCAAATTGTCCTCAACAGAAAGCTGCTAAGGTAAGCCAATTGGTTACAGAAAATGCAGAAAGTTACAATTGTGGGTTTACCGTGTGCGTGTATTAAGATTAAGAAGATGCTCAAAGAGATTGGACATGCAGAAGTAAGCTTTCATGCTGCACAATATAACTCAACAAGTAGCACTAGAAAAACAAACTACTACAAGGGATTATCTTCTCCGCATAACATTCTCTCAATATATAGTTTCAAGGATAATTTTTTGAGAGACATTGTATATAAAATCAATTAACTGTGAAGCTGTAAAAGTAACCAAAAGCGTTAGGACTCACCTCGTATGCAAAACTGAATTTGTGATAGGAGAACTTTCTTCAAGAAAAACAGATTTCACACCTTTGAATTGTTCAACTCCTTTCATTTAACCATTCTTGAAGACTTTAACTTAATCTTGCGCTTCTTGTATGATTCTGATTCAACGCTCTCTTTCAGTTTCTCCAGAGCTGACAGTTGGCAAGAACAAGGGTAAGTTAACTATCGGAAAAATAACTGACGTTATTTTATTCAAAACTTAAGGCACGTTCAACATAAGTCAGCCAACCATAATAACAGAGAACAAAAACTAAATAAATGAAACTAACAAGTTCACGGAATCTGAGCCGATTAGCACTCCTGGTTGCAAATAACTTACAATTTCGTGGAAATGATTTTCACACTCCTTTTGATAAATGCACTCCACTTGTTGTCTTTTAGTGAAAAAAATTACACATAAAAGATTCATTAAAGGACAAAAAATGGAGTGCATTTATAAAAAAAAGGGAGTGTGGAAACCACTACCCTTATTTCTACCTGTATTACTTATGGGCCTTCGGCCAATAGCATGATGTTTATCACTAAAGGCGTTGAGATATGTTCTTCACTCTTCACACAGTTGAATTCTGGAGACACTAAACTGCAGTTGGTCTGCAACTACTCTTTGTTCTTTTAGAAGTCACTAATATAAGGTCCATTAGTAACCAACTGGCTTTATTCAATATCTTGTCTGTCATTTTTCAGTACTTAAACCTTTTTTAACCATTATTACTAAATCAACATTGACTGTTTTCCTATTGCTTACTCATACAATAACTTATTCGTCAATAGACTCAATACCGTCTATCATTTTTATGTACTTCATGCATTTCTTCCATTCTTAGTCCAGAAGAAATATGAACATTAAATTCATTAGGCATTCATTTCTCTTTAGTGCACCGCATCCATGAATCACTACTCTTCTTGTGGTCTGTACACCAAATAAGATACAGAAATTACCGGATGTGTATGCTGAGCGAAGTAACTCAATGGAATCGGAAGGAACAGAGTAAACAAGACAAGAGTTGTTGTCAGCTTTCTGTAACATCTTCTTGAATCGCTTAACCTGAAACAAGAGAAAGAGAGGGTGACTACCCAAAATTAAACCAATGTCAAAGCATCATCACAATTCTTTCATCTGAAAAATGGAAACAAGCTATATTAATTGAACAAAAAAACCAAGGAAAAAGGTTCCTCCACACCCTCAAAAGACATATAATTCTACTCTACCCTGCATATTCCGTGTCCTAAGCATCAAAATAATCTAGAATGGAAACACTTCAACTATACCACATACCTCGTCCTTACGTAGAAGTGTAAAGCAGCGTCCTGCCTGGCCCGCTCTTGCAGTCCGACCAGCCCGATGGATGTAGGTCTTTATGTATGCAGGTATATCATAGTTGATGACATTTGTCACACCTTCAACATCCATCCCACGAGTCATTGCATCAGATGAAACAAGTACTTGTATATCACCCGCCCGGAATGCCTTCAATGCCTTACTGCAGAATAAGTTCCCACTCTACTTAAAGTCAAATCAGATTCAGATTAATTCATTCGCTCAAAGGCTTAAAACAAGATAAATTACAGCTTTCAATTGAACGCACAGAAGCAAAATGTTAGGACTTTGCAGAACGTCACAAAGTTTGTTTTCCGATACAACAGTTTTACCCTGTGAACCTGCTGTTTTTATAGTATGAAAAATTTTACTTTATAACATAACGTGGAGCAGTGCATGTACATTTCTGTTTATTCACCGCGCAATTTTGTGTCAGGATTCTCAGGAAAAATATTCAGGCTCTGAGAATAGCTTCTCTAGTTCAAGTGGAAACCAAATCAAAATCTACATGACCTGCACCCAAGTATAATTGAAGACCCTTCATCTTGGATTAGTAGAAAATAGTAATACAACCATAAATACGCAAACACCTTTAAAAGAGTTTTTCAGTCATTATAACCCAACCTACCATCTTTTAACCAAGATCCAACTCATTTCTCATTACACACTCTTGTGTGCACATGCACGCGCACACACAACAAAAAGTAACCAATTCAAATTATCAACATGACTTTGAAGAAAAGCTTCTCATGGTTTGCAGATACAATGGTTACAAAAAGCAAGGATTATATCGACAATGGTACCTACAATTTGGTAGAGCTAGCCATCTAAGTCTCTTGAATCAAATCCAACACATTCAAGCTTCCAATGTATCAAAGTCAAGACCTCGTTGTTTCGGTAACTAAAGATAGAAAACTAAGCGACCAAATGATCCCTTTCGGTCTTTTGACTTTGCCAACGGCACATTGGTATGCTTTAGTCCCTTGTTCGCCCAATTCATGTGCACCAGATGCTTTCATTTCTATAACAGATGGAAGAGGATCCACTACTCAGCACAGGGCCTTAATCGTGTCTAAAATGTGAATGAATGGGACGAGAACTGCGGAAAAAACAACAATAAAGTACACTAATTCAGATGTTACCTTCTTACGGACTGACGCTGCAGACCTGAATACTCCTTGATCTTGATTTGTAAATCGCCGAAGAAGTTTAGTAAGGTGCACAGTCTATGGGTTGACTCCACTGACGATGTGAAAACAATGCATTTCTCCCCTTGCAAAGTTTGTAGAAGGGCTACTAAATACAAGGGTTTAAGCTTTGATTCACAAATCTGCACAGAAAATTGGGAGGAAAATGAACATCAGTGCAACATTTTACTGGTAAAATAACAGCTTTTTTAAAGGTGAAGTATAACTTTGTGGGTGTGTTTGGGTTCTGTTGACTGTGCTTACGTGTGCAAAGGTGAGCTGGAGAGGCGCGATTGGTCGATGGTTAGCGGAAGGAAAGGGGAAAAAATCTTGTGGGGTGAAGGTTGGAGCGAGAGGTACGGGGGAGACAAAGGCAGCGCGCTCCTTACGTCCTCCGCGGGGTGGTGTTGGCTTCTCTTGGGCTCGAACGGGTGAGGTCACCTTCTCTCCGGGGAAGAATGTTCTCCTTCCTCAGAATCAGTGCTCTCACCTGCTCTTCCCCTCGAAAAGTCTCTCTCTCAATCATTGGGAATGTTGGGGGTATTTATAGGGCACCTGGGCTTAGGTCAGGCCCAGGACGGCGCCCCTATAAGACCCTAACACGTGTCCCTCCTGTACCTCCAGGCCTCGGGGAAACAAGTCCTCCCGCGGGAGCTCCTCCGGACCTTCCGCGGGAGCCACTCCGCGGGAGAACTTGGTTCTCCGTAGCGTTACCTCCATCCTAAGCCACCAAGCCACAAGAAGCTCCCCAATTCCCGCCCGGAGCCAGGACGCGTCCTGCGGCGATCGCGTGTCTTCCGCGGGGTCTCCTCCGGACCCTGCCTTTAGGTCCAGGGGGGAATCCCGGGGTCTTCTTACGATTTTATGCCGTCGTGTCCACTTCGGTGTATCTTCAGTTCTTCTGCGGGGACGTAATTGTCCCGCGACGGCTACCCCACCCGCGGATTTCTTCCGCGGATGTCGTCATTACGCTGTACATGTGTTTCAATCTCGTTGGGTGATCATCTTTCTTCCTTGGGCAAATCTTTGACCAAGGGTCCCCTCCTGCGCGGATTCTGTCGCCACGTGGCCGCTGGCCATTGGGCGGTCAAACGGTCTCTAGTGGTCAAAGATTAACAATCTTGACCGCACCTACATATGCCCCCCGCGCGCGTACGGCAGGTGCATGTCGTCCGCGTGCGTACTCCGGCATCTTACTTCGTAGAATTCCGCGGGGATAATCGAACCGTCCCGCGAGGTGAACCGTTGCTGACCGCTGGGGACGTCGCTCCACGAACCGTCGTGTCTCTTGGAGTTGCACAGTGACCTTTGATGTGGTACGGTCGCCATAAATGCTCATTAAGGGATGTACTATATATAGGGCTTTCACTTTTCATTCCTTTTTTACCTACCATTCAATTCTCTGTCGAAGTGCTGTCACTTTCCCCTCTCTCTCTCGTCCATTACTTTATTCCCTTTTCCTTCTTCAGAACCTTCTTCCCTTTTCTTATTCACAAAATCCAAATGGCTGCGCGGGGTTTAATCATTGAGGAGCCCGTCCCTACTGCGGATCAGTGGATGAGGGCCCCGTACTTCAGATCTGCGGAGGACCCCTTCTGGACTTCGGTGGAGTCCTACACCGTCGACGGTCCCTCTACTCCCAACCCCGCATCTTTCACGGCTCCCGCGGAGCTGGTCAACCCGTCCGCCATCCTCCGTCTTCGTTTAGAGCGCGGAGACTTCCCATATTCAGAGTGTCGATTTGGGGCCCAGGCCTCGCCGCCCACTGACTGGTCCGAGTGGGTTGACGAGGTTGTCAACAACCCCCCTCTCAAACAGATTCTCATGGCCACCTGCACCCTCGATGCCGTGCAACTGTCACGGCGCCTGTCTATTCCGAGGCTAGGAGCGACCATCAGGAACTTGAACTTCGCGTGCTCACGCTGGAGCATCGATACGCATTCCTTCACGTAGGCGTGGGGCGAGAGCGGCCTCACGCTGGAGGACGTGATCATCCTTACCCGTCTTCCCCTCCGCGGGACCACCCTCCTTGACATCAGGAATCTCTCCGAGGCGGACCGCCGGGACGTCGAGGAGTTGAAGAAGCTGGCTAAACTTGCCCAGTCTGGCCCCATATTCACCGCCCAAGGCGTCCGCAAGGACTCTGCGGCGAATGCTAAGAAGACCTCCTTCGCGAGTTGGATCCGCTTCTTTTTTAAGGACCTCCAGCCCGCGAGGACAGTTGCTCCGGGGACGCCGCGGGATTCCGTTGCTGGTCCCCACATTGAGGGGCGGCTTCACATGGCTGGCTTCTTTGCCTTTTTCCTTTCTTACTTTGTCCTTCCGGACTACCTGGTGGACAGTCCTTCCCCGGCGGTCTTTCCGCTCGCCGTGCTCCTAGCCCGCGGTGAGAACGTCGCACTGGCCCCGCTGTTCTTGGGGTCGCTTCACTATCAGCTGGACCTGGTCCACGCTGATCTTGCCAGATCTCTGGGGAGGTGTAACCACCTCTCCATGGTTCACACCAGTTTTCTGCTCGCTTACTTCTATGAGCACTTCCCTATCATTGCCCCGGTCGCATAGGAATTCCGGGCGTCTGCTAGTCGATCCAGGTCGGAGCGCTGGATTGATGCCAACAGCGACGCCATATGGTACATGTCCTGCGACATCGCGGAGATTTTTGCCCCGCGGCCCTACGGCTCAGCCTCTCCAGGCATAGTTGGCCTTGGACAATGCCTTCTGCCTGCCCGCTCCTCTCTCTTTGCTGCGGGGAGGAGTGACTCGATCGGCCGCGCGGTGGTCCACTCAGCCCTCATCGCTCTTCTGGGCTGCCTTCCTTTTCTTAACAACGGGGCAAACGGCGTGTCAATTTACCGCCCGAACCGCTTCGCCAGGCAGCTGAGCTTTGATCAAGGGGTGCCTGGGCATGCCCCGAAGATATCTTCCTTCGTGGAGTCCCAGCGGCGCTTCACGCTACCTTATTCTGCAGACATTCTGCTGCGGCTCGAGGACTTGCCCATTCCCTCCAGGGAGGACGTTGGGCGGTACACCCCGGAGTTCCGCCACTTCTGGCGGAGAAACTTAGATTTCTTCTCCCTGTTCGTACGCGGGGAGGCTGAGGTCGCGGAAGCGACTGAGATTAGTAGGAGGGACACTTCTCTGCGGGCTGTCGCAGAAGCTAGGGGGGCCGACTGGCGCGGGGCCCAGAGCATGTGGGTCATTGCGGACGTCGCCCCTTTAAACGTAGCCTTCCCGCAGGGACTTCCACCTCCGCCTCGAGCTGCCGCGGACCAGGCACCCGCGCGAGGTGCCCGGGGAAGGGCGCGCCCCCCCACTCCCATGGAACCATCACACCCTTCCACCTCCAGGGCTCCCACAGCCGCAGGGGGCCGTTGCCGTAAGCGTCTTCGCAGGGTATGTCCACTCATTTTGCTTAGCTGACTCGATTTTCCTTCTACATTTCTGACGTCTCTTCCTCTTCTTGTCAGCAACGGGACCTAGACGTTGGCAGCTTCGTGGCCTTCGAGCCAGAGGCGGCCGCGGCGGCAGTGGCAGCGAAACATGCCGCGCTCGAGGACGCGGAAGGGGATGAACCAGACTCTCCTTCCAAACGGCCACGTTTCGACAGTAAGCTCCGTCGTTTTAATTTAATCATTCCCCTGCTTCTCTTAGTTCTCCAAATTCTAGCTTATTCACTGCAAACACCCCTTTTTTTTTTAACAGCCGCGGTGCATTCCGGGTAAGAGGATGAAGGCGCAGTCGAGGGTGGTCGCGGTGATGACGCTCGTGTCGACATCGATGATGATAACAACGATGATCAGGACAACATGCCGCTGAGCGACCGCCTAGAGACCCTGCAAGCTCAGTCCTCCGTCCTCGCGAGGGGCATTGTCGTGGGTGACGTGGAGTTGATTCAGCCTCGCATGGGGCCAGTCCCTTATCCGCGGCCCGAGCCAGAATCCTCCGCGGTGGTGGGAGGTATGTTACCTGACGAACCTTCCATTATGGACCTTGGGGGGGATCCCAACACGGTTTCCACCGAGTCGCTGTCTTCCTCTGAGGAATCCGATAGTGTCATTGCTTATTCCGCTGATCAAGTCCCCTCCCCGTCCCATGCAGCTGCTTCAGAGGTCCGTGAGCCGCCTCCGCCAATGGACACCTGTGAGTCTACTGGCCAAGCGGAGATTGCTGCAGCTCCCCTCTCTACAACGGCAGCCCAGCTTACGCAGGGCAATGGGGACGACATGGAGAACCTCCCATTCCCTTCCGCGAGGCGACTCGGGCTGACCTCCTCTTCCAACCCTTCCTTGGGTTCCCACCAACAGTCCACCAGCGCCCGGATCCGCTCCACAGAAAGCTACTTGGGCCGGGTCGCTGCCGGTTCTCCGGGCATCTCTAACGCCTCTCTTCTCCGGGGATACCCGATCATCCGCGGGGAGAGACCCAATTCCGGATGCCACCAGTCCTCACTCTCCGGCCTGCTCAACTTCTCAGGCTCTGTCTCCCCGCCCATCCACCAGGCGCGCGGCTACTCCTCCGGCTCAGCCTTCCATGATTATTGAAAACCGACAGCTGGAGGTAAACGAAGTACTCCTTGGGGGGCCCACCTCCATTACTGACTCAGATCTCAATTCCCTATTTAAAGACATGACTTTCTTGCCAATTGACGATGTTTTCGGGGGACGGGGAAGCCAAGCTCTTGGAGATTTCGGCGCTGATCTGAACTTGGAGATGGGGGAGCAGCAGGGGAATGAAGTGGAATCCAGGGAACAGTCCCCTCCTCAGCGGAGCCCGATCGCGGACCATGGGAAGGGGCCCATGGTGGCCGAGATGGAAGCCCCCATCCGTCTTTTTCCTCCGGGCTTCCAGGTGGACGAGGCCCACCACCCGCTCCTCAATGCCATAGCTCGACGGCACCCGGAGACGTTTGCCCCTTTTAACCCGCGGTCAGCCCGGATTGGGGCTTTCTTCCTCAGGGATCTCCACGAAATGCTCGTTCCTTGGGCGCAGCTGCGTTTCAGCGACTTCATTGCTGATACGGAAGTTGCTATGCAGGAGGTCGCAGAGGATGCTCGAGTCATGGGATTTGACCTTGGCTGGCTGAGCGCGCGGAGTACCGCACTGAGAGCCGCGGGGAGAGGGCGAGCTTGAGGCCCGAGATTCAGAACCTCGCCACGCAGTTAGAGGCCGCTCGGCAACATCTGGCAAATCTAGAGGCCAGGTTTGCCCAAATTTGACCTTGGCTGGCTGAGCGCGCGGAGTACCGCACTGAGAGCCGCGGGGAGAGGGCGAGCTTGAGGCCCGAGATTCAGAACCTCGCCACGCAGTTAGAGGCCGCTCGGCAACATCTGGCAAATCTAGAGGCCAGGTTTGCCCAAATTTCAGAGTATGATGCAGGGTTGGCTGCGGCGGCGCTGAACTTAGAGGACCCTGACCCAGAGGAGCTGGTCTTTGCGGACTGGCTGGATTAAGCCTCTTTTCCTGTCTTCTGTTTCTTTTGTAACACATGTACTCTTTTCTCTTCTTTCTTTCCTTTTTTTTTTTGAATAAGACTGGCGTACGTTGTTGGAATAAGATTTCTGTTTTTGAATGCTTCTGCCTTAGCATTTTTTTTTTTTACTCGTTTCGAAGCTTCGTGAGTCATTTTTCTGACTCTCCGCTGCTCGATGTCGTCTTTGCCTGTTAATCATCAGGCCTCGCGGGTCACCCTATGACCTTGCAGGACTCAACGTCTTCTCTCCTTGGCAACACTTTTAAGTCTTACGGGTCTCACTCTGGTCCCAGAAACTTAACATTACCTCTCTTTTTCTTAAGAAGATCATTAAGTTTTGGAATACGCGCGGGGGTCATGTTCTGATCCCGCAGGACTTAACATTATCTCTGTTTGGTAACCTTCAAGTCTCGCGGGTCATGTTCTGACCGCGGAGACTCAACATTATCTCTATTTGGTAACCCTTGAGTCTTCGCGGGTCATGTTCTGGCCGCGGAGACTCAACATTACCTCCTTTGATAATCGTTAAGCTTGGAGGCACGCGGGTCATGTTCTGACCCTGCGGGACTTAACATTATCTCTATTTGGTAACCCTTGAGTCTTCGCGGGTCATGTTCTAGCCGCGGAGACTCAACATTATCTCTTTTGATAATCGTTAAGCTTGGAGGCACGCGGGTCATGTTCTGACCCTGCGGGACTTAACATTATCTTTATTTGGTAACCCTTGAGTCTTCGCGGGTCATGTTCTGGCCGCGGAGACTCAACATTACCTCTTTTGATAATCGTTAAGCTTGGAGGCACGCGGGTCATGTTCTGACCCTGCGGGACTTAACATTATCTCTATTTGGTAACCCTTGAGTCTTCGCGGGTCATGTTCTGGCCGCGGAGACTCAACATTACCTCTTTTGATAATCGTTAAGCTTGGAGGCACGCGGGTCATGTTCTGACCCTGCGGGACTTAACATTATCTCTATTTGGTAACCCTTGAGTCTTCGCGGGTCATGTTCTGGCCGGGGAGACTCAACATTACCTCTTTTGATAATCGTTAAGCTTGGAGGCACGCGGGATGAGCATGGAGTGATCGGAGGCCCGCGGGAATGTTCTCCCCACATGACCGCCTCTGCCTTGTTACAACATAGGATATAGAGAGCAAATACAATAAATGGAGGGACGATTGCAATATTTCATTAAAGACCTTGACAACCAGTCTAGTGATTCGTTTACACAGAACTGCTTCACAGAAATACACCCCCACTCATTGGATTTCGAAGACGCAATTAAAAGGACAAGAACAAGAACATAGCAACAGAAAACCACGAGCTCTATTACCCTCTCAGGGGTAGAACTTTTTGATGTACTTGGCGTTTACTGCCCCTGTCTTGAAACCGTCTTCCACGCGGGCCAGGTGGTAGTATCCGCTTGCGGCAGTACTGATTACTTCATAGGGGCCTTCCCATCTGGGCGTGAACTTCGGGGTCTTCAGATTTCTCATCACGGCAGTGGTTGCTTTCCAGACCAAGTTCCCCGTTCTGAATACCCGCGGTACCACGCCCTTGTTATAGTAACGCGACACAGATTCCCAGTACTTGTCATGGGCGAGGGCCGCAGTTGCTCTTCTTTCTTCCAAAGCTTCCAGGTCTGCCCTTCTTCCTTCCGCGGAATTTTCTATTGCGAGTATCATACGCGCGGACGGTACACTTAGCTCTGCGGGCAGCACTGTATCCGCTCCATACACTAAGTTGAAGGGGCTAGCCCGGGTGGATTTCCTCTTCGAAGTCCTGTAAGCCCAGAGGGCTACTGGCAGATGATCCGCCCATGTTCCTCCGCGTTCGTCCAGCAGTTTACTCAAGATCCTTATCAGAGTCTTGTTCGTTGCTTCCGCTTGCCCGTTTCCCTGCGGGTAGTAGGCACTGGAGGTACGGTGATCAACTGCATATTCGTCAAGGAGGCCTCCCACATGGTGGTTGATAAACGGCGTCCCGTTGTCGGAAAGAATCATCTTAGGTATGCCGAATCTGCAAATGATGTTTTCCTTGATAAACGCCGCCACCGCGTCTCCCGTGGCTTTCTTCAGTGGAACGGCTTCAACCCATTTAGTACAGACCTCCGTCGCCGCCAAAATCCATCTATTCTTCCGTGAGGCCGGCCTGATCGGCCCGACCAGATCCATCGCCCAAGTATGGAAGGGGTATGGGACGCGGATAGAGTGCAGTTCTACGGAAGGGGCATGAACCAAGTTCCCGAACTTTTGGCACGCTTTACATCTTCGTACATGACGCTTGGAGTCGCTTTCCATGGTAGGCCAGAAGTACCCCAAATGGATCAACTGTTCATAGAGCTTCCTCCATCCTTGATGCTCGGTTCCGTGGGTCTTATTCAGAACCTCCTCCGCCCCTTCCTTGTTTATGCATCTCAGGGGTGTCCCGTCAAGGGTTCTTCTGAAGAGCAGCCCCCCCTCAAGAAAGAATCGTCGCGCGCCGCGGACGACCCTCGCGGATCCGGTCCGATCCATAGGTAGGGATCCTTCCCGTAGATAGTCAATATAGACCTGCCTCCAATCCGCTTCTCCATTGTCAGTGTTCACCATCAGGCATTCTGGCCTGGCTGCGTACAAAGAGCACCACGTGCAGTTTTTTGCGATTAGGTCCGCGTCCTTCTTCATGCAGGGCCAATAGTACCCCTGTCTCTGGATTCTTCTGTACAGGGCAATTTCGTTGTCCGCGCAGTTGTTGTCATGAATCTGATCTAGAACTCTCCCTACTTCCTTTAGGTCGACGCACCGCGCGAGCCACCCCTGCGGGGCGCGGTGATACAGTTCTCCGCGCAAGACCACGAAGCATGACAGCTCCACGGCGGATAGGTGCCCTATGCCGGTCGCCAATTGTATCTTGATGGCTCCGCGCCAATCCTCCGCTGGTTCAGAAAAGTCCTCTAGCGCGGATGGCTCAAACATCTTCACGATTTCGATACAAGCTTTGCCTTCTTCGAATTCCGTTCTTGCCCCCAGCGTTGCAAGAGCGTCCGGAAAACGATTTTCGGACCTTGGTCTGTGGACAAAACTAACACTTTCGAAAAAATTCATCAACTTTTGGACTGTCGTCTTGTACGGTGCCAGCGTGGGCTTCTTCAGCGCGTAGACCCCCTCCGTTTGTAGGATCACCAATTTCGAGTCTCCTGCAATCTTCAGATGCTTAATCCCTCTTTCTTGCGCCGCTATCAGCCCTAAGATCAGCGCTTCGTATTCCGCCTCGTTGTTGGAGCAGGAGAAATTCAATTTGTAAGCCAGATGGAACTTCTTTCCTTCCCCGCTTTGCAATACTATTCCCGCGCCCCCTGACCCACTACCCGCGGCCCCATCGAAGCTGAGCGTCCAGTGTGAGTCGCTTACGCTGGCCGTGAGAGCTTCGAAACCATCTCCGGGTAGTGATTCTTCGAGGGGCTCGCACTGCCCGTTTGGAAACTGGGCCAAGAGATCCGCTAGGGCTTGACACTTGATAGCCTTCGGTACGACACATGAAATTTCGAACTCCGCAAGTGCTAACAACCAGCGGGCGACTTGACCGGTGAGCGCGGGACGAGACAAAAGGTACCGTATTGGGCCGCACTTAGTGATGATCTGGATTGGGAACGACAAAAAGTAGTGTCTGAGCTTTTGTGCGGTGAAGACGAGGGCTAGGCAGTGCCGTTCGATGGGCGTGTATCTTTCTTCTGCGCCCTGGACTTTCCGGCTAATGTAGTAGACTGGGCGTTCCGCGCCGTCCGCTTCTTGCACGAGCAGGGCCCCAATGGATTTCGGGGTGGAGGTCAAATAGAGTATCAGCGGCTTGCCCGCGACAGGTGCTACCATCGTCTGCGGGGAGGTTAGGACGGCTTTGATCCGCTTGAAGGCATCCTGGTGCTCCTGCCGCCATTCGAACTTCGCGTTTCCCTTGAGTAAGTCCGCGAAAGGGGCTGCAATTTCTGCAAACGCTGGAATGAAGCGTCGCAGTTATGAAACTTTGCCCAAAAACCTCTTTGAGCGTTTTCTGAGAGTGGGGCGGGGGCATTTCCGCGATGGACCTGATTTTGGCCCCATCCGCGTCGATGCCATGACGATGCACAAGGAAGCCCAAGAATTTTCCTGCGGTAACACCAAACGCGCACTTCAGCGGATTCACCTTGAGGTTGAACTTTCTGCACCTGCTGAAAACGGTGGCGAGATCCGCTACGTGGTCTGTCCGCTCTTTGGACTTTACCACCAGGTCATCCACGTAATCTTCTATTATCCTGTGCATCAAATCATGGAAGATCGCGGTCATAACCCGCTGGTAAGTTGCCCCTGCGTTTTTGAGGCCGAAGGGCATCACGACGTAATAGAAGTTTCCCAGGGGAGTTCGAAAGGCCGTCTTTTCCGCGTCTTCCGGGGCCATCTTGATCTGGTTGTACCCGCTGAATCCATCCATGAAAGAAAACATCTGGTGGCCAGAGGCTGCATCCACCAATGTATCGATGTGGGGGAGCGGAAACTCATCCTTTGGGCATGCCTTGTTGAGGTCGCGGAAGTCGACGCATACTCTGATCTGTCCATTTTTCTTCTTCACTGGAACGATGTTTGCCAACCACTCAGGGTACTGAATTGGGCGAATGAAGCCCGCCCTGCGCAACTTTTCGACTTCTTCTTTGATCTGCCCCTCTAGATCGGGGTGGTACTTCCCCTGCGACTGTTTAGCCAGCTTCGAGTTAGGAAAAACGTCCAAGTGGTGTGTAACCAGCTTCCGGTCTAAACCCGGCTTTTCCTCGTAGTGCCATGCAAAGACATCTGAGTTGTTTTTTAGCAGCGTGATCAACTGCTCACGGAACTCCCCGCTCAATTCCTTGCTGATGAAGACCGGCCTCCGCGGACCGATCCCGTTGTTCAGATCGACTTCCTCTAGCGCCTCCTGCTGCGGCTTGGGTTGATCCTGCATGCACTCTGGAGCAGGCTCCGGCTTCAGGATTAGCTCCTCATCTACCGCGGCACATGTTTCGCCGGGGCCAAGGGCCTCATGGTCGACCGCTGCCCCGGTGGACCGTCATAAGTAGTACACTGTCTTGCCCCCTTCCTTTGTCTTAGTAATCTTTCTGGGGGCTGCGACCTCCGCCGCGGGTGGCTCTCTTTCTCGGGTTTCTTGCTGTTCATTCTTAATGTCTTCCCACTTGAGGATCTTCACGCCGCGCGGCCTCGCGGTGACAGCCTGAGACACTTCTCCCAACTCTGAGAAGTAGACCGCGTCCGAGAGGTGCGCCTCACTTGTATCAAACGGGTTCTCCGACGCGCGGATGGTAACCTTCTTTCCTGCCCAAATCCCTTTGAGGCATTGATGGTAGCTCGATGGCACAACCGCGTATTTATGCATCCAACTACGTCCGAGGATGATGTGGTAATTTGGGTCGGCGTTAATGAGGTGGAATTTAGTAGCGGAGTGGATTGCCCCCACTTCCAAGTCCACCACCACATATCCCAAAGACTTCTTGCGGTCACCCCCAAAGCCTGTGATGGTGATGGGTGACTCCACTATCCGATTGTCTTGGATCCCGAGTCGCTTGAACGTTGACAAGGGCATGAGATTAATGGAGGCCCCACCATCGAGGAAAGTCCGCTTAAGTTCCATCCCGTTGACGCGGGATGTGACGTACAGCGGGCGATTGTGGGGGTATGGCACCCTGCGATCTGAATCCGAAAAGGTAACGGAGTTGGACTCGTCGCGGATGGTCCGCGGGACGGATCCCTCCGCGGACATGCAGGACTCCTGATGAACCTCCGCGATGCTGACGATGGCCTTGGTTATCTCCAAGCGCGCGGCTGGTGTGAAACCGAAGCCGTCGAAGAACGTGCGGAACTTCACACTGTTTTGCAACGTCTTAACTGAACTGTTTGGGTCGGGCGTGGCCGTGGGGGTTGGCCCTTCTCCAAACTCCTCATTGATCTCGTGGCAAGACACCATGTAAGCCCATCTGCTCTCTGTGTCGTCTTTAAGATAGTAGTGGTTATCACCATCGCTCTCGTCTTCATACATGAACGGATAACATTCTGCCATGTTGACTTCTCCATTATTCTGGCCGTGCGCGGGGTAAGGATCCACGCGGATATCGCGGCGGCCTATCCTTAGCTCGTTTGCGTTCTGCTTCCTCTTGAACAATCTCTTCAGGGACCAACAATCACTCGTCGGGTGTTTGGTATGCCTGTGATACATGCAGTATCGCGGGTGCTCGCGGTCTTCTCGCGTTGGCTCGTACTCCACAGGCGGGAGTTCTAGTTCTCCGTCCGCGATCCATGCGGTCACCAATGCGCGCACTTCGTCCATACTGCAAGGGTAGTCTGGCGCGGGTCCAGTCTCGCGCTCTCTTCGCTTCCTCCCGCCGGCAGACTGTTGAGCCCGTGGGCCGTCCGCGACAGCTACGGTCGCGTTTGTCGCTTTACTCTTCCAGCTATCCTTCCGGGCTGGTTTCACGACATGGCGGATATTGTACGCGGACTCCAGTAGGGCGGAGAACGTTCCCAACTTCAGGTTGATCAAAAGCATCTTAAACTCGTCCATCATCCCGCCAATGCAAATTTCCACGAGCTGGACCTCCTTAACTGACTCAATGCAATCTACTGCGCGGTCTTGAAATCGCCGAATGAAATCCACCACATCCTCTTCGCTGGCCTGTAGTTCTTTCGTCAAACTGATGACGGTCACTTTCTCGCGGACTTGAAAGAACTTAGCGTAAAAGCTATTCACCATCTCTTCCCAAGTGGCAATCGAGTAAGGCTCCAGATTGACGTACCAAGTGTACGTGCGGGAGGTGAGGGATTTCGAAAACTCACGGAGACGTAAGTTGGAGTCCGATGAGTGAGCTCCGAGAGATTCGATGAAACGAACCACATGCTCCTGTGTGCTGCCTTCCTTGCCATCGAACTTTACAAACTTGGGTGGGGTATACCCGTCTGGGTATGGCAAGGATAAGATCGACAGCGGGTAAGGCGGACGGATGTCCGGGCTCGGTAGGGAGGGTAAGACTGCCTTGGCTTTCTCTTTAGTAAGAAGGGCCTGCACGTCTGCCATAGTGATGAACTGTCCCGCGGACGGAGTAACAGCCTCAACAGCGGCCGGCTCTTTTCTGCTTCCCTGACTTGCTTTCTGTTGGGCCAGTAAGGCCTGGACTTCTGCCATGGTGATGTAGGGCCCCGTGGAGGGTGTGCTAGTTCCCGCGACGGCGGCCTCTTTTCTGTTGGCCCCAACGGGATTCCCAGCGATTCCCCCCACGAGCACGGGCCGCAGGTGAGGAGGGACAGGCAAAGGGTTATGAGGTGGCTCCGTCTGGCTATTGCTGCCTCCAGCATGGCTCTGCGGAGGTTCGTCGTTTTGGCCGACCGCGGCCTTCGGGAGGGCCGCCGAGATGACCTCAGTGAGGCCAGTGAAGGCCGCGAGCAGCTGCTTCTGTGTCTCAAGGAACTGTCGCTGACCATCCTGCAGGGCCCGCAGCGTCTGCGCGGCCGCGCCTGCGCTGTTGGTTTCTTCGACTTCTTCGATGATGGGCGCGCCGTTGTCTGGCGCCGTCATTGTTCCTCTTCTCGGTGGTTCAACGTATTCCTTGGAACGCGTGCTAACCATAAACCAAAAGACACCTCCCCAGCAGAGTCGCCTGAATGTGGGTGTATTTGGGTTCTGTTGACTGTGCTTACGTGTGCAAAGGTGAGCTGGAGAGGCGCGATTGGTCGATGGTTAGCGGAAGGAAAGGGGAAAAAATCTTGTGGGGTGAAGGTTGGAGCGAGAGGTACGGGGGAGACAAAGGCAGCGCGCTCCTTACGTCCTCCGCGGGGTGGTGTTGGCTTCTCTTGGGCTCGAACGGGTGAGGTCACCTTCTCTCCGGGGAAGAATGTTCTCCTTCCTCAAAATCAGTGCTCTCACCTGCTCTTCCCCTCGAAAAGTCTCTCTCTCAATCATTGGGAATGTTGGGGGTATTTATAGGGCACCTGGGCTTAGGTCAAGCCCAGGACGGCGCCCCTATAAGACCTAACACGTGTCCCTCCTGTACCTCCAGGCCTCGGGGAAACAAGTTTTCCCGCGGGAGCCTCCTCCGGACCTTCCGCGGGAGCCACTCCGCGGGAGAACTTGGTTCTCCGTAGCGTTACCTCCATCCTAAGCCACCAAGCCACAAGAAGCTCCCCAATTCCCGCCCGGAGCGAGGACGCGTCCTGCGGCGATCGCGTGTCTTCCGCGGGGTCTCCTCCGGACCCTGCCTTTAGGTCCAGGGGGAATCCCGGGGTCTTCTTACGATTTTATGCCGTCGTGTCCACTTCGGTGTATCTTCAGTTCTTCTGCGGGGACGTAATTGTCCCGCGACGGCTACCCCACCCCCGGACTTCTTCCGCGGATGTCGTCATTACGCTGAACACGTGTTTCAATCTCGTTGGGTGATCATCTTTCTTCCTTGGGCAAATCTTTGACCAAGGGTCCCCTCCTGCGCGGATTCTGTCGCCACGTGGCCGCTGGCCATTGGGCAGTCAAACGGTCTCTAGTGGTCAAAGATTAACAATCTTGACCGCACCTACAAACTTCTTCTTCTTTTTCTTGGAAGAGGAGTTGGACTTCTTTTCTTCTAGCGCCTAAGTGCACTCCTAATGCCATTGGGCCAAAGGCCTCTTGACAAGGTGAAGGATAGCCAAATTTTGCATTTAAATTTAACCTAGTAAGAAATACCCCCAAACATGGTTTGTAGATACATCCTCAATAGAAATCCGAGGCTCATCAGAGAGACCACGACTCACAAGGCAGAAGTTGCATGAAGAGTAACAACTCTACCACAAGCATAGTGTCCCTAGGGAAACTCAACTTGAAACTTTCAATGCACTAAAAGGAGAACCATAGGATTCCAATCTCCATTAGTCTTAAACAGGTGTCCCTTTCATAGATTCTTCAACTCTTGACCAATATTCTCTTCAAAGATCATCATATCATAAAACGATGGTCATATAAGAAGCACAAAATACAGGTCACTTGTTACGCTTGGGCCTAATCCTAAAAATGAGGGGCCGACAAAAAAAAATCCTAAAGAATGAGGGGAAAAAGCTACTTAAAAAACTAAGAACATTTAACAAACATGAGTGTGCCCTTCAATATGTTAACATAGTGTTCAGATATGTAAAGCCTCAATTCCAATCTCTTTCTTATAACTTCAATTTTGAAAGTACGCAACTTCAAGGAACTTGGTAAGTACTAGTGTACCACATATATAATGCTATTATCAAGAGTCTCACCAATTGGAAGGATTCTAGTCGTTCAGGGAGTTGATAGCGTCTTTGCCCAGTTGTCAAGAGCAAAGGGTGATGCAGATCAAGCTGGGCAAGCTTGCTTGGATCTTGGGTTAGCGTCGCAGATAGAACCATCTTCACAAGCCTAGGGTAAGCCTTACCCTTAAAGCCCCTTTCAACACCCCTGTAACATATTAAACCCAATTTTAAGTAAAAGCTACCTGTCACATGTTAAATACTTTGCCAGCCATTTAAACAAAACTACACAGTAAATTGAACAAAAGTTACATTATTATCAAAGATACATTAGGCCTTAAGGGACGCATTTAAGTAGCTGTATTAGACTTGTTAACTGTGGGTTTTAATACAACTCGTTCAGACCAAAATTTGTGAGAGCCGGTATGAAGGCACTCAAATTTGAGCAAGAAACAAAAAAAAAAAAAAAAAAAAAAAACGAAATACACATCCAAAACATTGCTCCAGATATCAAGAAAGTATATTGACAACCCTCACAAGTTTATGAAACCACCATAATCGGCAATTCACCTAGAAACCAACAGTTGAATACATATGACAGGATCCTGGATACCTGACATCAGTTTCATCTAAGGTGTATCTAATGCTTGCAACACATATACCAAGGAACTACTAGCACTGACCAAAAATTGCAGCAATGCTTGTGGGGTATGCCCAACAGTGAGGAAGTTTTAACCATTCCAAGGAGGTGAAGGGAATTAGAACTTACAATCTCCTTATGGTTTTTAAGGAACCAAATGTGGAAGGAGGGAAAGTGCTGGTATGAGGGAAGAGGCTTCTTAGATCCCCATCACTGGAGCGCGTTAATTGAAGAACAGTGGGCAGCCAGGATTGGTATGCTTCCCTGAGTAATCGATCTGTTTCATCAACAACCTAAAAAATAGACC
Organism: Rhododendron molle; assembly: GCA_025413875.1. Lineage (NCBI taxonomy): Eukaryota > Viridiplantae > Streptophyta > Magnoliopsida > Ericales > Ericaceae > Rhododendron > Rhododendron molle. Next base: position 17,145,821 of record CM046400.1, read on the forward strand.
TCGTCAAAGGATACTTTTCTAGAGAAACTCCAAAATCAAAAGCAATGAATGTTAAATGGATACCAAAGTCGTAAGCAAAATATTCCCATAAAATATATGCTACTGATGCCAAATAGAAACATTACTTCCTAGAAGGGAAATTAGTTAAATCAGCCTGGTGGGTAAAAGTAAAACTCTCCTACTTACCAGATAAGAAAGATGCTCAAGTGTAAAACCTTTTGTAGAATTTATATGGTCCATCAGCCTTCCAGGTGTTGCCACCAAAATGTCAACTGAACTTTGCAAATGAAGCAAAGGAGCTTCAGGGTCATAACAGATACCCGCCTCAAGCTTAGGTCTCTTAATGAGTTCTGAAATTTCATCAGCAATTGAAGATTGACCAACTGCCAAGCCGACAGATAAGCCCACTGCAGGTGCAATGGCAGAAAATACTTCCTTAACCTGCAACAACAAAGAAAAACTTACATCTTTCAAGGGAAAATTAAGAAAGCACTTGGATACAATCCCCCTCCTGTATTCATTACATCACACTAATTCCACCTTTCGTTTCCAACGGATCAAGAGTTAAAGGTCTTCAAACACTAGGATACTTTAATCTATAAGGATTAACAGCATTAATCTCACTTGATCTTTTTCATCAGTTTGGTATTTTTTTAGATCGAATTCAAAATTAATCGGGTTACATCATCTAACTGTATGAGTGTGTATGTATGTTAGTTAAACAACAAGTATTGAATCGAAATTTTCCAATCTCATATGATGCCAATCTTTTATGATGCAACGGACACTGGATTACATATACAATACTATTCTTGACACTCTATCTCACCATCAAAGAATACCCTATCAAATGAAGGCATGAATTGCTCTTCCACATGGTACAATCATTTACTTACCTGATGCAACTGAAAGACACATCCAACTTGTGCTAAAAAATAAGTACTCATTTGCAATTTTCAAGTAAAAAATAATGGACATACTGAAATAATTTTTTGTGCAATATGGATCTTGTTTGATAGATCTCGAATAGATCTTTCGAACAGTGCAAAAAAAATTGAAAAATTATTTTCGTAAATACATTATTTTTAAGTTTGAAAATTGCAAATTAGTACTTATTTTTTAAGAACTGTTAGTGGAACAGGTTTCATTATCAAGAGCTATCCATCAAAAAGCTGTCGAAAAGGATTCCCAATCAACTCACTTGCGTCACCAAAACAAACCACACAGAAAAGTCGAAGACGTGGCATTGAACATAACTAAAGTACTCAATGCACAAGGAGAAACATTCAGCAATTCCTAGTCTGCCAACTTCATTACGTTGAATGTACTTACTTTCCATCAAACAACATACTTACAACAAAAGGCCTTGCCACTATTCACTTGTAGGAGCTATTACAAACACTTTTAACCTATTTTGGCTAGGTCTAATTTCCAATATGTCCACACAATCTTGATAAAGTACCTTGGGCTACTTAATTTTTCTTTGATAAATAGGATTGTTTAGAAATCGAAGCTTGTCAACATGAAAATTAGCTACTTTGATTTACTCTCAGGGCATCACAATAAGAAACTTGCGAAAGTTTGAACACTTGCCATAAATTACCAGATTTCCAACTGCTAACAATGCATGAAATTGAAGGAATTAACGTAAGAATGAAAGATAAAGGGAATTAGTACAAGTATGGTAAACCTAATACACTATCGACCAAACCTTTAAATCGAAGAAACTGATTAGCTATTGTAAATGCGAGCTCCATTTTCTATTGGTGCATCCAACAACATGAATCTAATTTTGCATTTTGGGCCTTATCGAAAGAAATATCTTCACCTTAGGAGATTTCCTAACTTTGAATCAAATTCCACACCTTCCTCTTCCGTTTACAATGCCGCCAATTATCAATGCCTTCATCAGTCCACAAGGAAGCATCTAGGAAATGTATGGAGCGTTCAAGTATTCACCCTTGTTAAAACTCTTTCTTAAGCACTAGTGCTCTCCTTTCTTGTTCAATAAATTGCTCATTCTGAATTTTCCTCACTCCACCCTTCAGCACCTTCATTTTTTTTCCCTTTCATCAGCTTCAGCACCTTCATTTCAGCTTAGACAAATTGTAGAATATCACTTTGATTCTATTACAACACATTTGTCCAAAATTTTCCACTCTCATACCAATTTGCAGACATGTTCCCTCTTTTGCCACTGCATATGCTAAAAGGCCTGACTAAAAGAACTACAAACATTTGAGAGGCAATTTATATAGATTTCTTTCTTCCATTAATAAGTTAGAAAGGGTCATTTTATTGGTGGGTGAGCAGTAAAATCCTCAAGCTGACAACAATTGAAAGGCACCAACCCCAGCCCGGCCAAGTTGCAAAATAAAAAGTAGCCAGGTGTGCAGGTTTTCTAACCTTCCTGTACCTTGAATTGACAGGAGTTCTAACCTTCCAGTACCGCGAATTGACCAGACCAGCCATTGGGTAATGGTTGGTTAATAGATTTATCCATTATCTATCAAGGCATCAATCTCATAAATGTCCTGAATTTCCGTTTGACTGGGAAAAAAAAATCTCATAAACGTCCCACATCCAATGGACAATGCTTCAGGAGTTCGTGAGACACCACGCAATAAGGAATAGAAACAAAACATAAATCAAAGAAAGCCCCATGAGATCAAAGTTAACATAAACTAAAAAAAAAGGACCACGCTCAATTTGTGCATGTATTTGAGTTAGAGAATTTGACGGCAGTAATATTCCTTTAAAACAGAATCACCAAGACATGATTGCGAAAATGGAGAACAAGTTCACAAATAAGGGTATAACCTGCAAGGCTAAATCTCGTGTTGGCAATACCACTAATGCACGAAGACATCTAACTGCACGAGCTGACAGCATCTGCACTATCGGCAACGCATAGGCTAGTGTCTTTCCACTTCCAGTCTGTGAGTTTATACAAAGGTCTCGTTCAAAAGAACCAGGTCCAATCGTCTCTTGCCAGACTCCGAGTTGCACTGGAAAGAGGGAAGTAATACCCATTTTCTGCAACGCCACCTCCAACCTATGTAGACCGCATCGACAACAGACATAATCACAAATAGCTATGCAATACAGCCTCGAGGGGTAAACCAACTGAACGCTATTTTATAGTAATCAAATAGGACCTCAATGTCAAGTTGCAACAATGGTGCCTAGGAGTCTATATTCCATTTGTAACAATTATTCAGCAACTTTTTCGCAGATATGATCTGAAGGAATCGAGTGAGCAAAAACCATGTACATTTTAACAAAATATCTTATTACAGTGATGTAACCCAGCAGAGCAGAACTGATCATTGGGTTGTTTAAGCTTAGCTTAGTTAAGCGAGTTTCGGTGGTGTGTTCAAGTTTGAGAATTTCATCAATTCCTCGGCTCCTCAACATTCTAAACCAGATAATAATAACAAAGTCTTCACCTTTTTAACAAATTTAATTAGTCTTGCTTTTAAACCACAGTACCCATACATATTAGCTTCACATAAGCACGAAGACAGAGACAGAGAGAGAACCTGGGATCGAGAAAAGGAAGGAGATTGAGAGGGCATTCATCGATGAGAGTAACATCAATGGGACTTCTCATCCATGGGAGTACAGGCACGCTCTTCTTCTGCTTTTGGTTATGCTCCGATGCTTCCTCCATTCCCTCTCTCTCTCTCTCTCCCTGTCTTCAGTTTCTTCCCCCGACGAACTCCAAAACTCCAAGAGAAGCGAGGTATGTGCAAGTGTGCAACTACAAGCTGAGAGAGAGAGAGAGAGAGAGAGAAAGAGCGCAACGGCGTACAGGAGTGAAGCGTAGAATTGAGAGAGGTGAGTCGGAGTGGGGCGGCGAACCGAAGAGGAACCGGGTAAGGGTCAGTGGATTATTCGTTGGGCTGTTAGGCGAGATCGGAAAATCGATCAAAATGGGAAAAATCGGACCGGATCGCATTTTTTAAATTGGTTGAATAATTTTGATCCGGTTCTGCTTTGTAATATTTTATAAACCGAAAAAATAATTTTGATCCGATTTATGCTATGTTTGGATTGGTATTTGAAATTTTTTTTGAAAAATAGTAGAGCTAATAAGTGAAGAGAGGTAGAGAGAGAAATGTTGGAAGTAAAAGAAATATAGAAGAAATTTAAAAAAAAAAATCTTTTTGAATTGTAAAGAGAATAAGGCATAAATGTGTTTTAAAGACCAATCGAAATCGGACTCTATATATATATATATATATATATATATATATATATATATTCTATGCACGCTTGAACTGGACCTATTAACAAATCCATACTCATTAACTAAAAAATAGACACAATCCAACCCATTTATTAGTTGGGTAAGAATGGATTCAAACCAACTAATTCATTATTAATTGGGCATCAATTGAGTCAACTTAAATAACCCAATAGATCATGAAAGTAACCCACCAAAATTTCCATCTCTTTACCAGGTTTCCCTAGGCTCGCTCTCGTTTTTTTTTTTTTTTTGATAATTACAGTCTCTCTCGTTTATTCACCAAAATTACAAGAGAAAATTACTTCTAAGTATAGAAAAGTGACACTTAATTCCCATTAAGGAGAGATGAAATACTTAATTACCACTAAGTCCACTTTTACAAAAATACATTTACCATTAATAGAAGTGTCACCCTAGGGTTTTAGGGTATGCTAGGGTTTTATGGTACCCTAATGGCACTAGTACTAGTGCACTAAAATCTTAAGACTTCTAAGATTTTACAGGATTTTAGGGTGCATAGAGTTTTATGGTACCTTAAGATTTTAGATTTTAGGATACCTTAGGGTTTGGTACCCTTGAGTTTAGGTTTAGGTGATTTCATAGAGCCATAGGGTTTAGGTTTATGCACTTTCATAAGTTTTAGGGTGGACTTTCCTATTATAGGGTTTTAGCGATTTAGGCACTTTTATTAGTCTAGAGTTTTAGGCACTTTCATAGGGTACCCTGAGGTTTAGGCACTTTCATAGGGTGCCCTAAGAGTTAAGCACTTTCAGTATTGGGGGTTTTAGGCACTTTCATAGGATTTTAGTGTTTCGTTAATTAGAGGAGACTTGGTGGAAATTACTTTCTATTTTCTGGACCTAGAGGTAAATTGCCCAAATTACAATAGTCTTTTGCAATTGACGCCGAGGAGTATGGCATGCTCTCTTTCTCTCTCAATTCTTCTGTACTAAATCACACACATTCAAAAACGTTTTGGACGATCCGGATTAAAATCAATTGTGATCGGTAACAATTATTTTGACCAATCAAAATAAAAAACAAATCTCATCCATTAATTGCTCGAATGGACTGGTGAAATTGCGCTCCGCCGTGAATAAGTTTCTCTCGTGGTAGTTCTGCATAGGGTTTGGATTAAAAAGTTAAGTGACTTATTTTTTTGTCCTTATTCAAATTTTTTTGCATTTTTTGTTTTGGTTCAAACTTTTGTGACTATTAATTCGTTTCGACGAAAGAAATCAGAAAAGTAAAAAAAATTGATCGAAAATTATAATTTTCTGAATAAGAGAAAAATAAGTCAATAAAACAAAAAAAATTTACTTAATCTTGTCTTTTTGAAAAAATTTATGAGTTTCGGTCATAATTTTTTACTTTTCCGATTTTTCTTGACGAGACGAATCACTAAATCACAAAAGTTTGACACAAAACTTTCAAATACGAAAAAAAATTGAATAAAGACCAAAAAAAAAAGAAATTACTGTTTGGTATGGAAATACCAGTTATTTTAAAATTTAATATATATGTAATTGGGCTAATGAGTGGGGTCGGGTTTAATTTTAAATAAATGGGTCGAGTCAGGTATAGGTCATTGACCTCATAACTAATGTGTTCTAAATGGGTCAGTAACCCATTAGAGACCCAACTCACTTACAACTTATCCAATTTGGCTCAAACCCGCCCATTTGACACCCGTAATATATACACACATTACAGATCTAGTGAGGAATCCCTTAATATGCCGAAACCGGACTGGTAGCACCCCTAATTATTTGGGTCAGATATGACAGGATAGGCTCCGTTTGGTAGGGATGGCGATGGGGCGGGGTGGAGTCGGATTTAGCGTCCCAAAACCGCCCCATTCTACATCGGAGCAGAGTCGGAGTGGGGGAAATCGGGGAGGTGCCAGGGTCGGGAAATAATCGGGTTCCCATTCACCGTAATAATATGACTAATTTTGTTCTTTTTATAGTGTTTTGACAAGAAAACAAGATATTGATGATTGATGAGAGTTAAAACTAAGGCTGTCCAGAAAATCGATCCACCCGACAACCCGACCCGACCCGAAAAATCAGCTTCCGGACGGTTTCGAACAAGACTGTCGGTCGGGTTCGGGTTGGCTCATTAAGACCCGAATACTTGTCGGTCGGGTTTCGGGTGAAGAGTAATTAAAGTCGGGTCACCCGACCCGACCGAAATTTGCACGCACTATAAAAGAAAAAAAATGGGATTTTTTCATTCAGCTAGGGTTCTGGACTCTGGTCTCAGTCTCTCCTCTCTTTCTCCGCCGACGCCGATTTCCTCCCCACCCAGCCCCATGGGCCACGCCGCCACGGCCCCCACCGCATTCTCTTCGATCGGTGACGTTACAGATATGCCAACACGACACGCATAAGAGTTCCATTTCATACCAGAGATTCCAACTTAATTTGCTCAGTCATTGATTGCACGCTCTCTCTCTCTCTCTGCAACAACTTTAATTTGCTCGGTCATGAATATTTTGATGATTTCATTTTTGACTTTCTAGATCTCCAGACTCTCCACTCTCCACACTCAGTCCACAGTCCACAGTCCACTCTCTTGTTCTCGTTCGCAACCAATTGACGCCTAAATCTGGTATCTCTCTCTCTCTCTCTCTCTCTCTCAGTCTGTCTCTCTGTCTCTCAGCTTTCAAATGATAAATGGAAATCATGCTCTTTGGGGTAGAATAAAAGTATACAAGTAAAGTTACTGCTGGACCAGTGCTGGTAAACCCCCTTAAGAGTTCTTATTAAAAGAACAAATGAGATTCGAATGCGTAAAATCTGTAACCAGCACCTACGTTACCTGGAATACGGAGAATAGATCCAGTACCCTCACTTGGATGTGTATGTGTTTGGACACTCACCCTTTCATCCCTCATAATAGATTACTTGTAGTTATTATTCTGTTGTCGAGTCTATGAACCCTTTAATTTGAGGTTTGACTGGTCCAACCCCTGGATTTGTGCCTGCACTGGAACTGCAGTACTGCACTCATGTTTAGTGGAGAATGAGAAGTTTTTAGCAGGAATATATTCCAAAGTATATAGGTTTATAGGTTTAACTGATTGAATTAAATTGATTGAAAACCATCTGATCATCACTCTTGTTTATTGTAGGTGATGGAGGTGGTGCCATTTTTTGATTTCTATCCCGGTGGGGACCTTGAGGATGATGTTGTTGATATCGAAGAACTTGAACTTCAAGGTAATCCTAATCCTGCTGTGACTACCCTTGCTGATGTTGTCAATGTTGAAGATGATACGGTAGTTAAAGTAAATCAAGTGAGGGAAAAAACCAAGAAAAGAAAGCTTCCACCAAAAACTCCTAAAGGCCTGAAACCACAAAAGATCGATATCGATCTCCTGCTTGGGATCACTTCGAAAAAATAAAAGAGGGCGATGAAACATGGGGGGTGTGTAACTATTGCAAGAAAAGATATGCGGCTGATAGTAAAAAACATGGCGTTAGTAATTTGAAAGCTCACATCCCCACTTGCCCGTTATATCCTCTTAGAGACCAAAATGGACAACCAAACCTTTCATTCAAGGTAAACGGGGGGGTGTTGACATTGTGGCAAGTGTATTTTCCTTTAAAGAGTGTAAGAGAGCTCTTGCAGAAATGGTGGTTATTGATGAACTACCGTTTAGGTTCGTTGAGGGGATTGGGTTCAGAAAGTTTTGTAAGGTCATGCAACCGAAGTTCGCACCGGTCCCTTCTCGCCAAACGATTACTAGAGAGGTGGTTGCAATTAAAGAGTACGAGAAGGGAAAACTGAAAAAATTATTCGCTGTGTTCGGTAGCCATTTAAGTTTAGTTTTAGTTTTGTTTTCTAATCGTTATCATATATCTTTCTTCAATCATTATTTTATATGTCCAATTATTAATTTCATTTCTCTCTCAATCTCTCTTCAATCATTACTCCTCTTTCCGATCATTACCTTATTTCTCTCTCTACGCACTACCAAAATTAAACTAAACTACCAATCAAACAAAGCCATTAAAGGGTCGTAGGATTTGCCTCACGACTGATACATGGATATCAATTCAAAACCTTAACTATATGTGTCTCACTGCACACTTCATTGATGATGATTGGAAGTTGCAAAAAAGAATCTTAAACTTTTGTCAAATTGAAGATCACAAGGGAAGTACAATAGGCAAGAAAATTGAGTCATTATTGCTTAAGTGGAACGTTGATGGGATTTTTACAATGACGGTAGACAATGCAAGTTCGAATGCCACAGCGATTGAGTACTTGAAAAGGAAAACAATGGATTGGAAAAGGACTGTTTTGGGGCATGAATATATACATATGCGATGTTGTGCATACATTTTGAATCTTATTTTCGTTGAGGGGTTGAAAGATATGAGTGAATCTATTTTGCGTGTTCGTGATGTTGTGAGGTATGTGAGATCTTCTCCACAAAGAATGAAGTCTTTCAAGAAGTGTGTGGAGAAGGAGAAAATTAAATCGAAGCAAACTGTGTGTCTTGATGTGTGTACTCGTTGGAATTCCACTTACTTAATGTTAGACGTAGCCATCAATTTTGAGAATGTATTCAAAGAATGGGGGAGGAGGACAATAGTTTCATAAAATTCTTTGGCATAAAAGAAGGTGAGGAGGATTTGTCATTGGAGGGTGACCAAGGTGGGAGCCATAGCCATAGGGTCCCAACTCAAAGACAAGCAACTGTCCCAAACAAGCTTGATTGGAAGAACTGTAGGTTGTTTGTTGCATTCTTGAAACTTTTCTATGATGCAACCAAGAAATTTTTAGCTTCTCTTTTTGTCACATCCAATGTATTCTTTCATGAGTTGTTTGTGGTTCAAACCAAAATAGATGAATCAATCCTCAACAGAGATCCTCTTACGTCTAAAATGGCAATTGAAATGAAAAGAAAATTTGAGACGTATTGGGGAGATGTAGAGAAATTCAATCCCCTACTTTATGTGGCGGTGGCACTTGATCCCCGGTTTAAGTTAAGGTTGGTGAAGTTTTGCTATACAAGATCCAAAGGGAAGTCGGTGGGTGAGAAAATGGAGAAACAAGTGAAGGATGTTTTGAACAAATTGTATGATTTTTATGAAAAGATGGTGAAGTTAGACAAAATGTGTCTAGTGCAAGTACAATGTCGAGGGTAATGGAGGAGAATGAGGATCTTGATCATCGCTTGAATTTAGCTAGCGAATTTGACACGTACTTGGAGGAGGAGTATTCTAGTGTTTGTTCCTCGGAGGTAGACAAGTACTTGGGGGATTTGTGCGAACGTAGGGACAATCCAGATTTTAATATCTTGGTATGGTGGAAGAACAATTCCAACAAGTATCCAATCTTGGCAAACATGGCGCGTGATGTATTAGCTATGCCCGTGTCTACCGTTGCTTCCGAGTCGGCCTTTAGTACGGGTGGTCGCGTACTTGATTCATTTCGAAATTCACTCTCACCGTCAATGGTTGAGACTCTTGTATGCACCCAAAATTGGCTTCTAAGTACGGTTCCAATCTCTCTTCGACACTCTTTGGATAAAGTTGAAGATTTTGAACGAGGTAGTTTAATTTAATTGATCTAGTCTACTTACTATTTAGTTTTTTCTTAGTATTGTATTGAATAAAGTGTTTTCTTTTCCAGAACTCTTACAAACGGAATCAATTGATGATGAAAAGCAAGTTCCTAGGGATTGAGTGATGGGTCTTTGGATATTGGACCTTGGTAAAACATTTAACATTATGTATTTTGTAATCTTTGAAGTTTTCAATTCTCTTCTTCTAATTTTTTTTTCCATGTAACAGGTTTGGTAAATTTAGACATCGGATTGGGAGCAGTGGAGCACTATGGAGTTTGGACAATTGGACATTGGACTACAAGACTAGTTTATTTTATTATGGAGACATGTGTTTGGTTGCTTTAAATTATTATGGACTTGTATTTATTTTGGACTTGTAATTGCTTGCCTAGTAGACGGTAGTACCGTAGTGGACTGGAAATGTTATGACCGGTTCTATGATGTATGGCTGCTGAAAAAACAGGGGAGGAGAGAGGCTGGTCACTGGGGTGTGGCTACGTGCCATGTGTTTGGTCTGTTTTTTTTGCTATGTGGTTCAGTGGTTGTGTTTAGTCTTTTTTTTTTGTGGCTTAATCTTGCTTGGACTTGGATGTCATTAGACTCAGTACTAGACTACTAGTAGTAGTAGTGGACTAGAAAATTAGAAATCTCTTGCTGCCTTACTGGAAATGCCGAAATGGTGTGCTATTGCTATGGCTGGAAATGTTTTTTTTGTTAGTGGTTCTATGGCTGATTGGCTGGAAATGATTATGGTCTGATATGGCTGCTAAATTGCTAATCTGTAAATCTGGTTATGGTTTTATAGCTAGAAATGTTAGTGACTGAGATATTGTTTTTGTTGCTGGAAAGTTGGAAATGGTGCTGGAAATTTGGCCCAAAACGTGGATAACTGGATATAAAACGTGGATATGGGCCATATGGCATTGGGCCTGATTAGGCCTGTTGGGAAAGTGTCAAAAAAATGGCCCAACAAAATAAAGGGTCCAACAAAAAAGCCCAACTCGGGACAAAAAAGCCCAAAATAAAAGCCCAACCCGAGAGCCCGACCGAACCCGACCCGTAATGTGTAACGGTCGGTTCGGTTTCAACCCGACAACTTTTTCGGTCGGGTTCGGGTGTGATATCTGTAACCCGATAAAATGTCGGGTCGGGTCCAACCCGAACCCGACCAAACCCGCCCGATGGACAGCCCTAGTGAAAACATAGAAATAAAGAAAACAAAGACATAAATTAGTGTTTTATTAATTAGTATATTGCTCTTATTATATCAAAACAATGAAATTTATTTAGACATATACATACAAAAACATAAATACCTATAATCGGAGTCGGATCGGATTAAAATGGAGTGAGGGAAGCAAATACCATCCCTACCCCATTTGCTTACCGGATCGAGGGATACCCGCTCGGATCGGAGCGGGAAAGTCTGAGGCAGAAATGGGTTAGAGGTAATTGCCATCGATCTCTACTGTCCCAATTCCCAGACCCACTCCAAGGCATTTACTTCTTCTTTTTTAGTAACACAAACTTTAGCAGAATTTTAAGTTAACTTGCGCTCACGTCGAAACTAATCTCTACTGTTCCACTAGCCTCTGGAATGTTCTTGTGGGAGCCCATGGGTTACCCTTAGGGAGATTCGAACTGGAAACCAACAAAACCAACCCCTTGGGAGAAGGCATTTACTTTATGGAGTAGTTCTTATCATTTGCTGATATAAATCATTTTGATTGGATATTAACAAGTAGTACAATTTTCAGATTAATTTATCCTGAAAAAATAGATTGACAAATGACACAATTTGCATTTGTCTCAAGATAAAATATATATTGTGTTCAGAAACTACTTACTATCACTTTTGACATAATTGATGCGCTCGACGAACCCTAAATAATGAACTATTTATATATATATATACACTCCGGTCCCTATGAAGGATCCCATATTTTACTGTGGTGCGGGACTCCATTGTGAGCCGTTGGATTGAAATCCAACGGCCAGGAAAAGAAGGGGCAATAAAAACCGTGAGTAATTACACTTTTCCCCTCAGCACTCACACTTCCCCCCTTCTTTTCATTCCACGGCTCACGCTTTAGAGAGAGAGAGAGCGAGCGAGAGGACGCGAACCAGAGGAGGAAGGGGCGAACCAGAGAAGAAAGAAGAACGACGAACGAAGAGGAGAATAAGATCGAAGACGAACGAAGAGCCATCGAGGTATCTCTGTCTCTCTAGAAAAAAAAAATCTAGATCGTTCTGGCTTCTCAAAAATTAGGTTTTTTTTTAGGACGAACGACGAAAAACGAAGAGGATAAGAAGAACGAAGACGAAAGACGAAGATTGAAGCCAGCATCCACTGAGGTATCTCTCTCGAAAAAAAAATCTCTGCATTTTTTTTTGAATGGTCTGGAGGTTCGGCTGGTTAGGGCTTTTTTGTCGATTCTGGGTCAGCAATAATTAGGGCCTTTTTTGCCGATTGGAACCTAGCTCTCTCTCTGTCGAAGATCAATCTCTGCATTTTATGCAAAAACCAGAACGGGTTTTTTTTACTCGAACCCAAATCTGGTTAGGGCTTTGGTTTTTTGTACTCGAAAAGAAAAGAGAAAAGGGAAAAAAAAGAAAAGGGTTTCAAAGCTATAATATATACATTGTTTTTTGGATCTCATGTATAGTGAAGGGAAATATCATAAAAAGTTCAGTACCCATTGTCTCTGTTGAACCCCCGGACTGTACTGTGGATGGTAGTGGGTGATTCCTCTCACTGGAGGTGGGGATCGTAAACAGTGGGATGCTTGAGCTTGCTTCATACGTGGTGTCATAGGCAGACTAGTCACTAGTGGGATGCTTGAGCTTGGCTTCATTATGTATTGCACTTGATCTTGGTTTGAGTTTGCCATACTGTGTTTCTTTGATGACGTGCTCCTGCTCCTCTTTTTTAATTGGCATGCAGAAAAGCAAATATTATGAATGATGAACTTGGCGCAAATTTTCTTACTTCACCAGATTATTAGTTTTGATGTCTTGTGGCTGTTGTGTCGTGAAGTTGACAATAGAACTTCTACTTTCCGCAGTATGGACAACTAATAATTTTGGCAACTTTCTGGTATGTTTGTAGGCTCTTGGCATGGAAAGTTGAAATCTGAGCTGCAATCACACGGGCTGAAATACGGGGGTACATTGCAAGAGCGTGTTGCCAGGCTTTTCCTGCTCAAAACCACACCTTTGGAGATGCTTCCGAAGAAGCTGCTTGCCAAGAAATGAATAATTCAAAGCCAAATCGATTATTTTCATGGCTTTGTATGCCGCTCTTTGGAAGTGGTTCATTTTGAGTTCCAATTTACAGTGACTGCTCACGACTTGAGCAAAATAACAGAATGTTGATTTGAGGTGTCCCAAAATTAGATTTTGTCTGCTGTGGCACACATCTTGACTGTTGCTCCGAGATTTGTCAATATACTTGTGACTCTGTAAGATACGATTGTTGAACTGCTTGATTGAGAAAAGATTATCAATGCCTCGATTTCAAGTATCAGCTATATGAATGTCAAGGGTGGTGTTATGTTACACTTACTTACAAGAGCTATTGCAAACACTGTATTTCCCTGTGACTACGTATCATATCAAAAAATTACATTTACAAGGTATTTTGCTTTATGTACACCACTCAACCTGCTAATTTTTTTCTTTTCTTTTTTTTATCCGCAAACGAATGCAATTCAAAACCACTAGTCTGCCTAAGAGAAACGAAAGCACACTTCAAACATTAACAAAACTCAAGAATCAAACTGGTTGCAGAACACCATGAGCAGGAGATGGGGAATTCCTGCAAACTGGGCATGAATTGTTCAATCTAAGCCACGACATGGTCCAACTAAATTTCCATACAAATTAGCCATAGGTAAGAAGAAAAAATGATCTCAAAATAAATTAGCCATACATCCAAGGCCAAGCTAGATGCACCAAACCAAATCCCAACAGTAAGCTATTTCATAGTCCCAAACATACTACTACTACTGCTGCTGCTTGAGATCACTGGCTGCTTTTGCCACACATGTACGACACAACACAAAAAACAACAATCCAAAGATAATTCCAGTTCGTTTTCCCCCCATTTCTCATTCTCATCTCATTTGCATTGCATCAATCTCCTTCTGCATGGCTTCAATCTTCATCTGCATTGTGATTGTTGTCCTCTGCATTTCTTCACTAATGCTCATGGATGTTGAACCATCACATTGTTCAACAATCCAAGTTTAACTGTAAAAAAAGAACACAATAAGAACTTAGGGTTTCAACTCCAATGAACAAAAAAATAAATAAATTCGGACAATGCATGTAACTCACCTTATAGTTTGCACATCCGAAGAACCTTCGACCTGGATTTCTATCACAACTAACACAAAATAAAAACTCCATCACAACTAACACAAACTAAAAACTTATGTGGCCATAAGTAGGTAGCACTGGTGGTGGTAGGTGGTATAGTACCAACAAGTTGCATGATTCGTTCCATCCTAATTAATAAATACCGGACACCGACTTAATAATATTCTTACTTATAGTTTAATGAAATTGAGCAGGTTTGGGTTGTCAATCTCCACGGCATCGTCTGATCCTTGTTGGTTTCTATCAGCAATTAACAAAAAACAAACACACAAACTAAATTTCCGAAAGCAGGAAAAAAAAAAAAAAAAAAAGCCCAATTTTTTTCACAAACCCAAACTTAGTTCGCACCCGTAGCAAAAGTCGAGCTCTGTTCTTACAAGGTTACAGAAATTGGCTACGAATTCAAACAATAACTGATAAATAGCACAAAAAGCTCAAAACAAACAACAAAAAGGATGGATAAGCTGTTAGGGTTTGCAAAATCACATCTACTAACCGGATTTTTTTTTTTTTGAGAGCGAGAGAGACCTCGGTGGATGCTGGCCGTTGGTCTCCAGTCGATCTTCTTCGTTCTTCGTCGTTCGTCCTAAAAAAAAACCCCTAGTTTTTGAGAAAAAATTTCTTCCGATCCAGAATATATGTATATATATATATATATATATATATATATTTCGAGAGAGAGAGACTGAGATACCTCGGTGGATCTTCGTTCGTCTTCGATCTTCTTCTCCTCTTCGTTCGTCGTTCTTCTTTCTTCTCTGGTTCGCCCCTTCCTCCTCTGGTTCGCGTCCTCTCGCTCTCTCTCGCTCTCTCTCTCTCTCTAAAGCGTGAGCCGTGGAATGAAAAGAAGGGGGAAGTGTGAGTGCTGAGGGGAAAAGTGTAATTACTCACGGTTTTTATTGCCCCTTCTTTTTCTGACCGTTGAATTTCAATCCAACGGCTCACAATGGAGTCCCGCACCACAGTAAAATCCGGGATCCTGCATAGGAACCGGAGTGTGTATATAAATATAAATTCCCTTGCTATTAACCACAACCGAAATACTTATTCTACAAAATTCGATATTCTATGGTGACTTGCCAAACCAATCAAATGTGACATGTATATATGTGAAAAATAAAAAAACTGAGGCTCATTTCGTTCCAAGATCAAAAAACACTCAACTTAAGATCGGCTTTGCAAAGACACATGAAGATTGATTGTATTGTCCTTTTTGTTTGTTCAATTAATTTGTGATAATACTAGGCTCGTTACATTCCAATATTAGATGACCAATTGGTCACACAAGAGTCAACTAGTGTGTTTGGTAACTAAAGGCATCTTTAGATAACCTAATTTACTTATTGACAAATCAAACAAAATGATACGGAATGGTCGATTAAATCAAGGGAACCCACATGGATCCCGTTTAGATGACAACATCTACTTGAATTAGTTATTTATTGAGAGAGAAAAAAAAGGAGGCCGTACTTGACAAATAAACTTCAAAATTCCTCCCCCAATATTTTAGGAGATCTTTCTCATTCCCTCCTGTTTGGGCTGAATTAGCTCAATCAAATGGCAAATGATTGTGTGCGGGCGTGCCAGAGAAGAATTAACTTCAGAGAAGAAATTATTCCTCTCAAGTTGATTTAAAACAACTAGTATCAATCAGGCAACTGTGTTATCCGTTCGATTACCTCAACTAAGAGGATTTTTCCTTAAAGTGTCAACCAAAACAAAGAATTGACCCTTCCAAGTCAAAAAAGATGATTGAACACAAACGAACCTGAATTTAATCGAAGGTAAGTTTGTATACAAACACTCTTGAGACTCTATCAAGAATAATGCAGAATATAAACACACTGATATTAATCAAAAGAGGGCTTATAAACGACTATTCTTTGGTAAGAAAAAAACTGAAAGAAATAAGAAACTTGAATTTAATCAAAAGTAATCTTACATGCAAACTAGCCTTCAACTTACAAATTAAACTAAGCTAAGTCCTAAACTACGATAGATCTCTAAGCAATCATATTGAGTATGAGTTGTCAGATGATAAGAAATTTCTTCGGGGGTTCTTTCTTCAACTTCTGCTTCTATTTATAGACGCCGAGCCTGTAACGCCCCGATTTTCAGAACGTTAATTTATTCTTTTAAAATAATCTAATGTCTTTAAAATTTGATTTGATAAATAACAAAGTTGAACAGCGGAAGTCTTTAACCATTAAAATTGAAGTTGTCATAATTAGGTCTTACATATTACCAAATAAAATAGAGTTCGACAATTGTGCAAGCACTTTTGGAAATGAAATTGCAATACTAAAATAAATAGAGCTTCTTCTAGTAGTTCGCCCACAGTTCTATGAACTCCCTTACTGGTTCTGGAGGTCTTCGGCTGGGTACTGTTCCTCGGGTTGATCGTACTGCTCTTCCTCGGTACCTGGCGTATAAACGCCGTGAGTTGACACTCAGAAGATAAATCCCTACCCTACTAACCCCTTACTTTACAACTAAGCAGTTAGATAATATAACAATTGATATCAAAAGAAAGCACAGAAAAATAATACAGCACGGAAGAGAAACACATCATTTTTTTTTTACTATCCTTTAACTTATGTGAATTCTATGGACCTTCTCCACAAGATCCTTTCCTCCCATACCACTAACTCCGCCCGTTTCATGGGACAACCCACCTCTTGCTTGTCCTGCACCGGGGTCTTAAGCGAATATGTTTCACTTAGACCATAACAAGGGGTTAAATTACCCATGACGTAACCGTCCGTTAGGGTCGCACACAACACATCACACGCTGGGTCTCGGTTAGCACCCTGGGCCCTACCTGGTCACCCATTTCAACATCGTAGTACTTCCAAGATCACAATGGCCCTAACTGGTCACCATTTGATCACTGGGCCCTATCTGGTCACCCATTTCAAAATTTCACAACACACACTCTCTCCACACATTATCAGATTTCCATTAACTTAACAACGTCTATCAGTTCTCTCATCGTAAACCACCCAGTGAACCTAAGTCCGATCTAACACGTACAATCATATTTCCAATAATACTCAATTCATAACATGATACATTTCAATGGGTAGCAAGTATAACAATTAATAAATAACAACTTAATCAATCAACAGGATACGTTTCAATGTGAAAGCGAGTATAGCAATTGATATTGAGCAAGTAAATAAAACACATAGTATGTTATGACGGAACCGATGCCCTTTGTATTGTTTGCATTTCTTTCTTTACATCCTAGTGATAATCTTGCTTTTTCAGTTCTGTTACTAACTAACTAAAGTTTCTACTTAATAGTTTTTATGATTCATCCTTCTAAGTATGTTATTATTATGCTTAACGAGTCATATTTTACTCAGCCTAACACCCTTAGGTTAAATAGTACTTTTTCCAAAAAAATGGTCTTATCGTCATTTTATCTTTTCTAAAAATTATAATGTTTATAGCTATCCACTGGATTGAGTATCAATTTGTCAAAGAGTAAAAATAAAATATTTAGCTTGGTTTTACAAAATAAAATTACAATTCATTTATTTTCAATCTAACTTAATTATTATTCTACTAATAATAATTTTCTAGTTATTATATACTTACAACATTACAGTAGCATTAGTTCCAAGCATAAAAGAAAAAAAATGATCATAAACATATTCATGTAATCCAAGGAATTGATTTACCACGTTCAGTGATCAAATATTCTAATAACAATTAGTTCTATGCTTAAATGGGCATAATCATACAACTATGGAACCTACAGTGATAAAAACAATTCTCATGCTATCTGTTTCATGCTCTCTGTTTCACACCTAGACCCGTTCGTCCGGGCCACGCCAACTCCGGTCTGGAACAGGTAAACCGAAAAACAGAGTATGGGTTTGGTTGGATGGATTTTAATGCATAACTCCAAATCTTTACACAGTAGTCTAACATATACGTTATTTTAGAACTAAACTATAGTGAAACATTCTACATGCTACTGTTTTCAGTTCCAGTGACGACCAAAACCGAAAAAAAACAGAGGATGGCTACGGTGGTTTGGTTATTGATACATGTGGTTTGATTTTTACTACTTCCAAACATTAAAACAACACTAGGAACTAAATATACTTAGGGAATGGTAGGATAGAGATTGATCTACCTTGGGTTTGGTCGGAAAAAGCTAGGAATCCGATTCAGTTGATTTCGGAAAAACGAGAAAGATGACGACGACGGGAACGGCTCGGGAATGGCTCGGGAACGGTTTGGAAACAGCTCTCGGAATGGCTCTGAGATTCTTGAGGTCGTACAAGGAGTTCGGGGTCTTGAATTCTATTAGTGAGGTGGTGTATGTGAAAGACCCGTAAACCCACTATTCTCTCTCTATACCACCATGGACGAATTTGAAGGTTTCTTTCCTCTTTTCTTTTTTTGCTCTGGACTTGTAAGTGAATGGAGTAGTAGTGTTGTTGTGTTTATTCTTATGGGTGGTATTTACAGTGAGAGAGAGAGAGAAGTGGTGGAGGCATAGGAGGTGATGGGGGATGGCAGAGGTCTGAGTATTTGCAGCCATTGGGGGCTGAAATTTCAGGGAGGATGGGAGGTAACCATGGAGTAATAAGGTGGGTGATGGTGGAGTTGATAGGTGGTGGTGGTATTCTGTTGGTTCTAAAGATGGTTGATGGGTGAGGTGATGGGAGGCGGCTGATTGTTTTGGGAAGGGGAAGGGAAACCCATTGTGTATTGTTGTGCTAGTAGGATAATAAGACTAGGGGAGTACAAGTGTGAATCGGCAGGGAGAGAGAGACAGCTGGAGTGGAAATGTTAAGGGTATTAGTTAGGATTTTAGCTAGTTAGGGTCTTGGTTACATACTTAGTCCCCGAAATCTATAATTAAATTTAACTAAGTTATGAAGAATTCAACTACTCTAATTATAAAAAATAAAATTGTAGGGCCAAAATTATGGTCGTTACAGAGCCTGCCTTCGAACTCCACGTTTCTAATTGATTCCCACGTTCTTGCTCGAACTGCTCTTGATTCCTCAAAAAACGGCTATGAGGGGCCTTCGAACGGTTATTGGAATTTATTTCCTCAGAATTCTTCTCTCTCCCCGTTTGCTGATATCTGTTTCTAGATCGTGGGACTCCTGTTTTTATGCAACATGGGTTAGTGCAACACGACTGGCTCTTACAAACGATTCCCTGCATCCACGCTTAATTTCCTCATAAAACGAGGGATTAACCACCGTTCGATGGTTTTAATGAGTAATCAACTGCTAAACCTAATTGCCGTCTTAATTACCCTCAGTTGACACTCAAACGATGCCGTTTCCCATCAAAATGATACCGTTCAGCACTAAAATAATATCGCCATTAATCCTGTGATCCCCTGTATCTTAGGCCCAAATGCGATATGTTCTGATAGGCCAGAGCACTGTTTGATGCCACGTGTAATTTTCTCATTGGATAGCGTATTTTAAGATGTAAACACCTCCCCAACTTGCCAGTGCAGATAAATGTTAGTGTTAGGGGGGAGGGGGTGAGGTCAGGCATTAGGGGTATAATGTTGGGCCACCTGCACCAACACCCCACATGCGATCTTCCTATCCTTAGTGGGTTGTACTTTGTAACATTTAAATTTTTTCTATATTATACATTGAGCGTATGGAGAGTAGCTATGTCCTGTGCATAATTGAGTTAACATGTTTTGCTTGTTTCCCTCTCTTGGACTTCATATTTTTGATCTCTGTATGTATTTTTTGCCACGAAAATGGAATGAGTATCGACCCGCGAGGAGGGAAATTGTACCGACGGCCGCCGGGCGGGCCGTCGGTACGATTTCCCTCCTCCCTGAGTCAGTACATATAGCACAATTCTTTTTGCCATGGTGTACCACATGTTGAGTTGGGTTTCAATCCCATGTCTGGTGTTGGCTGTGCTATTGGGCTTGTTAGAATCAAATGGGGAAAAATGACAGTTTATGACGTGTTTTGATAATTCATACTTGTTTGGGACATGTTGAAAATATTTGTTAATGTTGAAAATGTTCTTAGCAGATACTCCATTAATTATCAAAACACGTCATTGGTTGTTATTTTTCCAATCAAATGCAACAAATCTATCCATATAGATTGGGCTATTAGACTTCTCAAGCAACAGTTGGTGTCTTCACCACCAATGGTCGTAGCCTAGATGGCAAAGGTGAGTGGGTTAAAAAGCTCCTCCCTCCGTGTCTGCGGTTTGAGTCCCACGCCAAGGAAGGATTTGTTTCTCACCTTGTGGGACTTCGATTGATTTCGCGTGGAGGGCCCTTCTCCATCTAGTACCCAGGTGGTACTGTAGTGAGAGTCTGTTCTCACGGGTAATAACTATGGCTCAAATTAGACATTCCACAATGGGTCAGAAACCCCTACGATCAAGCCTAAGGGAGTTGTTACGCTACTCTCCCCTTCCCAACATTTCGGCAATCCAAAAAAAAGGAAAAAAACACAGTTGGTGTGTTCCGTAGGTCTATCACGAATCTCACGCAACAGCTGGTGTCTCTTATGGCAGGCCTAATCATTGGGCCCAGGACCCATTACCCAAACCGATCCCAAAAGCAAGAATAATTTTGTAAAGCTCTCCAATTCCTGTCATCTCCGCTTTGTTAGGAAAAATGACGTCTCGGGACATATTTTAATAATTAATATTCGTCAATGATATGTTGAGAACATTTTTTAATACTTAAAATGTCCTTAACATGTATTAATTATTAAAACACTTCCTTGACCGTCATTTTCCCTATTTGTTTTCATCCCCTCTTTTTTTGTTTTTTTGATCCTTCATCCCCACTTGATAGTTGGTTTGGAACAATAGGGTAGATCGATAACCGTCTCAAATTGTAGCCTTTTGAGTTTTGGTGTAGTTTTCTCTTCTTCTTTTTTCCTCCTGAGATATGTTTTTTGTATGTTGTACATTCAGTTAACCTCTTCTTTTATTACAAGCTAAATTACCCCAAAAAAAAAACCCTTCAAAATTCATACTTCCCTCAATTTTCTTGTTCAATTAATTACCTCTTTCTTTCTCGTAATAGTGATTCAAATGTAACGAATACGTTCCAGACGTGCACTATCTTCGGAACAAGAACTCGTTTATTATTCTTTTAGTCATAATGGCATTACATGAACTTGGAATATTCTTTTCTTTTTATCATCTGAAAATTCATAATTGAAATATTCTTGTATTGATTCCTTAGTCAAAAAACGTGGGTTTACAAGATCCCACTTTCAAACACGCCATAGCTTATAGCTGTAGGTAATATATATGATGAAGTGAATGCATATAGATAGATAATTGGAGTCATTGGCCGGTGAAAAGTACAACTTGTATTCTTTAGAACTGACACCAACAACACCACGTTTAACTTTTGACAATCTCGTATGTTCTGCGATTTAAAAGTGAAAAAAAAATATGATGAAAAAAAAGGGACGGAGGGAGTACAAGATTGATGAAAAAAAATATGATTCGATATGTATAGCGACATAATTTATTTTTTTAGACAAAAGATATACATGTTAGTATTCTTACATCAAACTAATTTTTGTGCAGAAATAGGACCGGCCCAAGGGATTTGGATGTCCAAAGCTAAATTGTAGAGTGGTGCCCTACGTATTTTTAGAATTAAACAACAAAGATATAAATGTTTCTTTATAATACTACTTTAGACTTTATAATGCATGTTAATTGCTTTGTTACCAACGGTCAAAGTGGTTGGCTTGAATTCTACTTGACTTAGTTTCGAAACCTAAAAGTTAAAATAACATCTATTTTTGGGGGAAAACATTTCAAATGAAAGAGCTACCCATAAAACTCAAACTCGAACACTCCATATGGACTAAAATCAACTTATCACTGAACCAGCAAACACATTTGTGTTATAAAATAAACAAATAATATATAAACTAATTTTTTTTGGTAAGTGTACCATTTTAAAACCAACCAAACTAGAAAACAAAGGGAATAAATCCCAATACAAGTACCTATACACGGAAGTATAACCTCACTACAATCTACATTTGTAGAAACAAAGAGAAAACAAAATTACGGGTAGCATTCCCAAGGACTCTACTTGAGATATTCCATTGGCTACAAAGCCTTTAATTCTCAAGTGAGTTTGGGAAGTGCTTCCAAGTACAAACCCTTAGCCTTATATTTTCATCAAGATGAGCTAGCACTTCATTGGCACTTCTAGGACTTCCCCCAAATACAATGGAATTCCTTTCAGCCCAGATGAAATACACTCCAGCAGCAAAAGCTAATTTGAACAGCATGGAATGAAAACTTTTGCCTTGACAGAAACTAGTTGTCCAATTCACTTCCATGTTCCAAGCCTCAGCTCCCCGATGAATCTGGAATCTATGTAAGATCACTTCCCAAATAGAGCTGAAAAAACCACACTCAAAAAACAAATGTTGCAAAGTCTCATCGCATTGGGAACATAAAATACAACCAGGTTCAATCTCCATGCCCCATTTGCGAAGCCTTTCTTTAGTTGCCAGCCACTTCAAACATGCTAACCATAAAATAAAAGACCATATAAAAACATTATTAAAAGACCAAACAAGAGAGGCCCATGGAACCTTTGGACCATTGTGTCTAATAGCCTCACATGTGTGTTTTGTTGTTTTGTAGTATAAGCACCAGTTGGAGAGAGAGTCCACACCACTTCAAGCCTTCATCACATCTATCCCTTTGAGGCTTCAAAGAGTCTGGAACTGAAAGCTGAATTTGTTGCATCAGATTGGATCTAGGCCTAGGCCAGTGCCATTCACCATTAAGAATAATAGAACTCACCTTTGCAAATAAAGATGTTCCCATGGTAGCAGCTGAGCGATCATTAAGAAGTTTGTATAGGGGGCCTTTGGGATGCCAGCTGCGTAGACACCTCCCTGGGGCGGGGCATCACCATACAGATTAATCATCGTTGTTTGTTTGCTTTCCACTTCATAAACCAAGATCGTGGATATTCCCATGGCTAGGAACATCGCCACACGATAGCGGTTATCATCAAAACAGAGTCGCCACTTGGTTTATTAAAACTAGGAAAACAGATAGAGATTTCGGGCACGGGAGCCAAAAGTACAGTAAGGGGAAGGTGTTAGGCACCCCTCTCTGCCCAGCCATATGACTGGCCCATAATTGTTCAACATAAGATTAACACATGCTTTATTTAATTCAAACACATAAATTGATTTTAGCCTTTAAACAGTTAAAGGTGAGCAGAGACAGTAATTGAAAACATGCATCAGAAAGCAGAATAAAACAAATATGTCCCAGGGAGATGGATCTCGCGGCCGGTGAATAGATGTTACGGCCGAGAGATCCTCCTGGTTTGATATACCGGCCGAGGGATCAAAGCCCTAGCCGATGTTCTTCCTCACACCAGACAATGCGATTAACAGAGAATCAGAAAGCTATGATTAAACGTAAAAATGGAAAATAAATCAAACCAGAGGCCCTTGGGCCTCACCACCTTGATCCCTCAATGGCTTAATTGCTTCGGATTGAATGGGATTGACTGATTGCTTCTTGAAAACCCTAAGGTTAAGGTTTGAACTTTGGGGTTTGATCGTCAGACTGATGGCTGCCTTCGGGAGGTTGGGGCTTTTGTAGAGGGGATTTCAGAGTGTATTTGTGTAGAGTTTCGTGGCTTGAGAGGGTGAGTAAGTATATGTATTTCATGGTCTTTATTTTGGAATCCTAAGGCCTTTTATATAGGCAATTGGCTACTCACTCCGTCCAATCAAAATGCAAGGTAGGAATTGGAGTTGCAATGCAATACGAACTTTTCATGGTGACCTCTGAACGTAGCCCGAACGCATCGGGGAGGTATCGTAGTTGGATCAAACGATTGACAAAACGTTCCAGAATCTAGAAAATAGACTATCTGGTAGCCGTAGAAAGGATCTAGCGGCCGAGAAATAGATGTTGCGGCCGAAGGATAGATCTTGCGACCGAAGGATTAATCTCTTAGGGAGATTTTTAAGCAACAGGTTGCTCGGGTAAGGAAATGATGTTGAGGCCGTAAGATCAATGTTACGGCCGACAAATGGATTCTCCTGGGATACTGTATTTCTTTCTGAAAGGTTATTTGGCTCTGGATTGGGTCCTCTAAGTGGCTAAAGGTTCTTACCGAAAGTCCTAAGATTCACAAGAAGTCAATCAGCAATCACTGTATCCATTTCATCATCGGAATGGTCCCTAAGGTGGGACTTGAAATAATCGTTATGCCAAATTGGGGTGTCTACAGATGCCACTCTTTGACTGAGCTCAAACGGATCGCGAGTCATGTTTGAGTAAGAGTCAAAGTTGTAAAAGCAACTCAATTTGGTCCAACCACCATTCTAAGGGGTTTTTTCGAAAAAAGTTTTTGTTATGGTCGGGCCAGAAGGTTGCCTACGTATTCTAGAAATTTAGACCAACCGTAGTTCGGGGGGCAATAAACAAAAAATAAAAAGGTTTGGAAGGTTAGAAACAGAAGACGTACCTTCGGGCATTAATAGCTGTAGTGTGACGCACCTAGGCTGAGCCAGGATTTTGGCGAAGGGTAGTTGAAGGAGCGCAGGGCTGCCAGGGATATTTTTGCGGAGAGCGTCCTTAGTATTTTTGGGTAGATCAGTACACGACAGGTGCGTTTGCTTTTCTTGATCATCCTGACTTTGACTGAGGGGAGCCCGGTAGGGTAGCCCACCCTTGCGAATGAGTTGGAAGGAATTGATGTAATGGGGTAGAATCCAAACCATCTGCTGGGGATGAATTGGACGCCAATTTTGAGATATGGGGGTGGAACCCAAGCCATCTTCCGTAGACGGGTTGGATACCAGTTTGAGATATAGGTGACTCGGGGCTGGTAACTGGAGCATGGAGCGTTGGGATGAGAGAACCGAGGTGCGGAGCCGGTTGCAGTCATGAGGAGCTTTAAGCGTGATAAAACCGAAGCGCGGAGCTAGTATAGAGAGCTTGAGGTGTTGGAGCTTTGAGCTTTCATCGAACCGAAGCGCGGAGCTGGTATTGATCATAAGGCGTGAGCTTGAGGGATTAAAGCTTAGAGCTTGACGTGACTTGAACCGAGGCGTAGACTGGTTGCGTTCTGATGGTCTGTGCACGGAGCTTTCCCATCATAAATTTTGACATAGAGCCAAAGAATCGAGGTGACAGATCAATAAAATTGAGGCGCGGAGCTGGTTGATTGCAGGATTGACCTGTTTAATAAGTGAGATAGCTATGCAGAATATGCATGTGATGATGACGATTAGATGTGAATAGATATGATGATGCAGACTCGATGATGACAATGGTGATGCGATTGATGCTTATGTGCACGGGCCCGTGCGTGTGTGTTTGATTTAAGCTTAGAGCTTCTATCAAGCTCTGGATTTAAGCATTCGGAGCGTAGAGCTCGAGCATTCGGACGGCAGAATCAGAGCATTCAAAGTACAGGCTTTGAGCATCCAGTACTGTAGACACCCCAATCCGGACCTTGGAGAGTCTTTGTCCGCCCCAATGATGAAATAGAGCAGGTACCACGCACGGCGTGTTGAGGTGCTGCGCGCGGTATCTCAGTGTGCCGTGAACAGTTTGTCGAGGTCCAGACAGTCTGCTCAGTTGTTTGTTTCCTCTATTCACATTATTTTATCACTACTGTACAGATAGAACCGCATGCACGTCAATGTGATATATTCCCCATGTCCCTTCCCCGTTACGTGCTTTTGTTAAAGAGCTTGATATTCCAAATGATACTAAAAATTCCCCCTTTTGAAGATATTAAGTAGAGACCGGTTCTACCGGGCGAGTGGGGTACTTTTTAAAGAAAAACCTTCCCTGTTCGTAACGTGGCTCCCGAACCCAAAATCTCAACGTTTTCGCTAGACCAAAAGCCTTTTTTTCAAACGACTCTTTGGTTTCTCGGATGATTCATCTCAAAAATTCGGGTGGCGACTCTTTCAAACGAGGGCACGGGAGCCCACAGTGGCGACTCTGGTGGGGACAATTTTATTCAATACTTTTTTTTAAAAAAAAAAAAAGAGAAGTGCACAAAAGTATTGGATGATCAAGAAGGCCAAGCTTGAAAGGTGTTTTCAAAAGGGGGACTTTTCAAATATCTTTTGGAAGATTAAGCTCTTTTATCCTGTACACTTTGCACTGCACAAGCCTTGCTAACGTATTTTGGCTACCTTGCCCGGTTTACCGGTGACAAGCTCTCCCGAAATGCCTAGCAACCCTCGACTATGATGAGCCATCGTGCTGTTCGACCATTGTCTTGCAATACACTTGACATGGGGTAGTACATCTTGACTCTAGTCCGGGGAACCCTTCTGAGACCAAAACCAGCCTTTGCACTTATACATAGCCATAGATCCATCCCAACTAAGACAGGAACCCATGGTTAGGACTTATGTGTTATATCCTGTTTATGTGCATTTTATTTCTGTAGACCCATCATTCATGCATCATTGCATTTTGCGGGCTAGAGGATTAGGCTCTCTTAGGATCCTTTAGGGCCCTCCAGTCGGTCTAGGAGACCTTAAATCTATGAAGTTTGTGATACCTCTGGTGTTTGCCGTGCCCGAACGGCTCCCTTGGTTTGAATCTAGCCTTGAGCGCGTGCGTATCTGGATTGCGGTAGTCACATTGCTCTGTCTCGGATGGTCACGATAAGGAGATTGGCTCTGGTTCCGATCCGTTCAGAATTTAACCTGCCTGACGGCACCTACCCGGACTATCGAAAATCTTCTGTACAAACGTCTTAAGTGAGATTCAAGCCACGGTAGGTCTTAGGCCTTGTTTCTAGGAGATGGGTAGAAGTAGGGCGAGTATTCGGATCGGTTATGAGTTGCTCCCTTTTGACTTGTTGCCAATACTGCCAACATTGATCGCCTGCGAAGGAAAGAAGCTGTACCCAATTGGTTTGGTCTGTCCCAAAGACTAGTTCGCGTAGACACCCTGGAAGGACCCCCGCTGTTTGAAGTCCAGGTTGAGAAGGAAGAAGAGCCTGTGGTAGAAGAACCCCTAGTCTCAATCCCGCCCGAAAATCTTTCATCCATGTCTGACTAGGGAGACGGAATGGAAGAATTTAGGCAGAACATGGCCAATATGGATGCTCATTTTAAACAGTCCCTCGCCGGTGTTGACGCGCAACTTAAAGCCGCCGTAGTCTCTATGAAAAACGACATGAATATGATAATGGAAAGCATGCAGGAAATCACCGACAAGCTCCTGATCAAGACTTCCCTGCAATCCGAGCAACCACCTAAAGTTGAGATACCAGCAGTTGACCCCAACCTGGCCGCTCTTATGGATAAGATTGGCAAATTGGAGGAATCCGTCCAAGAAACTAAACGACTTGGAAAAGGAGAAATCGACATGAGCAAGCTATGTCTCTTTCCGAATGCCAAGCTGCCGGAAAAATTCAAAGGAGTGGACTTTGCAAAGTTCGATGGAACCGGCGATCCAAGGGCCCATCTTCAAGGATATGTCGGGTCCCTCACAATGCGTGGTATCGAAAAAGAAGCTATGGCCCAACTTTTCCATGAGTCCTTGTTTGGTCCAGCCTTGCAATGGTTACTCTCTCTCAAACCATCCAAGAAAAGGACTTGGGAAGACATCGGGACAGGTTTCGTGGCTCAGTATGACTTCAATGTCGACCTGAAGATGACCACGAAGGAATTGGAAAGCACTAAGATGAATGAGAAGGAGAGCTTTGCCGACTTCGTGAAGCGTTGGAGGGCTAAGGCTGCTCAGATGCAGAATAAGCCTGACCTGAAAGAACAAATACGGATAATAACCAAGAACTTGCCAAGCTCCTTTGCTCCGTACATGGTTCTTTCTCGGGCTGCTCCAAATTTTGAAACCTTTTATGATTCGGGATTGGCTGTAGAGGAGGCTTTGCGAGATGGAACTCTGGAAAAGAAGGAGTCAGGATCCGGGTCGAAATCCAAAAGGGCATATTCGGGAAATAATAACGTTCTCTTCGGGAATACCAACCAAGCAGGAACTTCATCCACTAAGCCTGTAGAAGTTAACCAAATTTCTGAAAAACCAAAACCCCAGAACCGAACGTTCACCCAATTCAGCACTCCTAGATCCACTCTTCTTAAGAAACTCACAGAAATTGGAGTGTTGAAACCTCTTCCGCCACCACAAACCATTCCACCAAACCTCAACCAAAATGTCTACTGCGACTTTCACCAAATGCCTGGCCATACTACCGATAACTGCATCCGCCTCCGCCATGAAATTCAAAACCTCATCGATAACAAAATTGTCGACGCTCCGCCCGCCGATAAACCAAATACCGTTTCCAACCCTCTACCTCAGCACAATGCCCCCTTCCGTATTAACCAAATCACCCTAGCCGAAGATCAAAACATCCCAGAATTCGACCCTACCCTGTTCATCATCCCTAATACCGAACCAATGCCTGTTGGTGAAATTCCCGGAGAAACTGCCTTTCGTTCCACATGGGAATGAGAAGATACATGGGGAGAATTGATTGCTGACTGGGAGGAATTTGAAGCTGCCAATTTCCAAAGAAATGACGAACCTTTATTTGAGGCCGGATGGGAGGTTGACTGGCAAAACATTCAGGCGGATCCTCTTGATGGATTCTCTTTGTATACACTGTTCGAAAATCAATGGGAAGAATACCAAGTCTTTCAAGATGCACCTGAATGGGAATGGGACCCGACCCCAAACGAGTACCAGCTTTTGGCCTGGAATGACCCTTTGGATACCTTCACCCTGTCAGCACTGTTCGGTGAAGAATACCAGTCTGGATATCCACCTGAGATGATGACACACAACTGGCCAAAGCCCGCCCCACTCCGTTCAAATTTTTCTCATTTTAATGATTTTGTCATCAACAACCTGTATAGCAATGTGAACCTCACCCCGTACCCGAACCTCCCTGGATTTGAAGAAGAAGTCGCTAGTAATGGGTTTGACTCGATGGACTACCTTGTCGATGGGACTGGATCCGAATCATCGGTTACTTTTCCGAAAGATGCTCAAGTTGCTATGATGAACTTATGGGAAGATGAACCAGTGTCTGGAACAAACTTGTGGCCTAACACTGAGGTGGTTAACATTAAAGTAGGAAATGAGGAATGGACTGTTAACAAAATCGTAATGGAGACCGAAAGGTGGAAGCCCGAAGATCTGTGGGATGACTTGGTCATTGCTGATTTGGCTACCAATCTACGGGATACGACTATTGGAAACAAGCGTAAAGCCTTGGCCGATTTATGGAGTGAAGGGTCGAAGTACCGTCAGATTGATCACCTAACTAGAAGTGGCCGTGTGTACCAACCTCCAAACCTTCAAGTCGGAGAACCTTCCAACCCTGCAGCCGCAGAGCCCTCTGATCCCTTTACCACCTCGGTCAAGAGCACCTTCCGACCCTTTGACCCACCGGCCAAGGAGCCTTCCCGACCAGAAAAGAACCCCGAAGGAATGATCAAGCGCCAACTCGAGCAAACTCATGCCAAGATGTCTGTTTGGGATGTACTGGTCCATTCCACACGCCATCGTGAAGGGCTTATTCAAGCGCTCTCTAAAAGTTCCCTCCACCATAACCCCCGATCAAAACCATACCTATCAAGCATGCCATCACCTTTACTGATCAAGACTTACCTGCCGAAGGAACTGACCACAATCGGCCGTTGCACATCACTCTGAAATGCCATGGTAAATCGGTTCCGGTAATCCTGGTTGACAATGGTTCGGCAATTAATGTTTGTCCACTCCGTGTTGTTTACTGCTTGGGGTACAAAAATAAGGACTTCTCTCCATCAGAAGTCAAAGTCCGAGCATACGACAACACTCGGAGAGACGTGGTAGGGACCTTCATGCTCCCTATGACCTTCGGACCATATCAGACAGAAGTAGAGTTCCATGTGGTGAATATCCCCGCCTCTTTTAACTTGCTGCTGGGAAGACCTTGGCTGCATTGATCGGATATCATGGCTGTACCCTCTATGCTCCATCAGAAAATTCGGTTGGGACTGAAAACGGGAATGCTCACTATTCATGGGGACTCTGGGATCCATGCCCCTGTGGAGGACAATGCCCCGCTCTTAGAAATTCAACACGGAGAAGAAGATATCGCCTTGGGGGGATTCTCTCTGGATACCTCCAAATCTGTCTATTCAGTTAGAATTGATGACGACTTCGTCGTGAGCAATGTTGCCATCAAGATAATGAAGAAAATGTCTTACATGCCAGGATTGGGGTTGGGAAAGAATCTCCAGGGCCCTGCGAAGTTTGAAGCTCAGGGCACTCTGATGCGTACGACCGGTCTTGGTTACTCATCTTCGAGTAACAGCAAGGTGAAAAGGGGGAACAAGCTAGAAGATTACTTTGTCAAAAAGAAGGCAAAACAAATCTATCAAGGGCAGCCGGAACCTTTTTGGGATGTAGAAAACAATACCTTCTTACCGGGGTTTGAGATATTCGCCAACGATGTCTGGCCGGATAGTGACGAAGAGGCTGAGATTGCGAAGGGCTGGGAAGAACCAGCCGATTGGATTGAGGTTTTTGCCATGGGTAGTCTTGCAACTCTGTTCAAGGAGGACGAACCAATGGGTATAGCTATGGAAGCGCAAGTGCTGATGATGGAATAAGATATTCTTGAAGATCCAACTTCACTCATCATGGATGTGCTGGGGAGTACAAGAACTGGACCTTCATGCCAAGTGCAACTCACCGCGAGTCTGAGTCTGAGTCTGTTGTGTCTTCTGAGTCTTCTGAATCTGTCAAATCTGGGTTGGTGCCTCTCGGCCCAAACTCTCAGTCTCAGATTAATTCGAGTCCACCCGTGTGTATGGTGCCCCTGAGGCCTCCGTTAACAATGAAATGAATGAATCTGATTTTGCTTACTTCCCCGACTTTGAAATAAACTGCATCGACCCTGATGATGAAGAGACTGATTTCGATGGGGGCATCCCCAAAGAAATTAGATCCCTAATCGAAAGGGAAGATGAAAGACATGCTCAACCTGTAAAAGAAGAAATTGTTTTAATAAATCTGAGAGATGGAGAGAATCCCCGAATGACCCAAATCGGTTCTATGCTATCTGCCAAAGAACGCGAAACCCTCGTAAACTTACTCAAAGAGTTCGAAGACGTGTTTGCCTGGTCACACGCGGATATGCCTGGGATTGATCCTGAAATCGTGGAACATCGGATTCCCCTTTATCCCAATGCAAAACCAGTAAAACAGAAACTGAGACGCATGAGGCCAGACTGGGTACTTAAAATAAAGGAAGAAGTCACTAAACAGATCAACGCCGAATTCTTGATGGTTACCGAATATCCGCAATGGGTCGCGAACATTGTCCCTGTGCCGAAGAAGGATGGTAAGATAAGAATCTGTGTTGATTTTCGGGACCTTAACAAAGCTAGCCCTAAAGATGACTTCCCGTTACCACACATCGATGTGTTGGTTGACAACACCGCCGGCCATGCTCTACTCTCTTTCATGGATGGATTTTCAGGGTATAACCAAATCCTCATGGCTCCAGAGGATCGGGAAAAGACCACGTTTGTCACTGAATGGGGGACATATTGTTACCGAGTTATGCCTTTTGGACTGAAGAACGCAGGGTCTACTTACCAGAGAGCCGCCACGGCACTGTTACACGACATGATAGAAGTCTACGTTGATGACATGATCGTCAAGGCCAAAGAGCGAGAAGGACATCTCCCCGCACTCAGAAAGTTCTTCGAAAGGATCAGGAAGTACAAGATGCGTCTTAATCCGGCCAAATGCACATTTGGAGTCACTGTAAGGAAGATGCTTGGGTTCATGATTACTACTCGAGGTATCGAAGTCGATCCATCAAAGATTAAAGCCATCCTAGAAATGGAGCCGCTGCGATCTGAGAAGGATGTAAGGAGTTTCCTTGGAAAAGTATAGTTCATTAGCAGGTTCATTGCAAAGTTGACTTCGACTTGCGAACCCTTATTCCGCTTACTCAAGAAATGATAGATGTCAGAAAGCTTTCGAAGCCATCAAGACCTACCTGCACAGGCCGCCAGTATTAACGCCGCCCGTAACAGGAAAACCTTTGATCCTATACCTGTCGGTCACCCCGTCTTCAATAGGGTGCATGTTAGCGCAGGAAGGAGATGATGGGGTTGAAAGGGCTGTTTATTACCTCAGTAAAAAGATGGTCAGACCCGAAGAGCGTTATACCCCTTTAGAAAAGACATGCTGGGCACTCGTATGGGCTTCCAAGAAGTTGAGGCACTATATGCTGGCCTACCCGGTAAAGCTGATATCTCGAATGGATCCCCTAAAATATTTATTCGAGAAACCGGCTCTCACAGGTAGGATGACGCGATGGTTGCTAATGCTGGCTGAATTTGAGTTGAGATATGTCACCCAAAAGTCGGTAAAAAGAAGAGCCGTCGCAGAATCCGCCGATTGCCCAGTCAAAGGAGAGGAGGATGCCAAATTCAATTTCCGACGAAGACATAATGACGATGGTCGAGGATGTTTGGCAATTGTACTTTCTTGAGCGACCAACCGTAAAGGGTTCGGAATCGGTGTGTTGCTAATATCACCCGATGGGTTGCATATCCCACTGGCATTCAAGCTTAACTTTGAAGTCACCATTAATCAGGCGGAATACGAGGCTTGCATCGTAGGCATGGAAGCAGCCATCGAGATCGGCATAGAAAAGCTGGAAGTTGTGGGAGATTCAAATTTAGTCGTGTCCCAGGCAAATGGCGATTGGAAGGTCAGGGAAGAAAAGCTGAAATCGTATCATCAGGATCTTGAAGATCTTATCCCCCACTTTAGGAAGGTGACATTCACTCATGTACCAAGGCTCAAAAATCAATTTGCAGATGCTTTAGCAACGTTGGCGTCAATGGTTGAGATCCCCGTTGGCGTAAAGCTAAGGCCAATTGTGATTAAACAAAGGGATACACCAGCACACCAGCACGTCATGGCAATTGACGAGCCCGATGATGGCCATCCGTGGTATTATGACATTTGGAGATATGTGGAAAGAGGAGAATACCCCACAGGAGCAAGCAAAAAGGACAGGATCGCTCTCCAAAGGATGCGGAGGAAACCTATATCGAAGATTGCACTGTGGCACACACGAGCTCTGCATCCACGGAGAAAATGCAAAAAGGGTGATGGAAGAAGTTCACGAAGGTGTATGCGGTCCCCACATGAACGGCATAATGCTCGCCAAGAAAATCCTCAGGCAAGGGTATTTCTGGACCACTATGGAAACAGAATGTGTAGAGTATGTGCGAAAGTGCCGAAAATGTCAGATTCACGCCAACCTCACGCATGTTCCACCACACGAACTACAACAAATGACCTCACCATGGCCCTTCTCGACATGGGGAATTGACGTCATCGGAAGGATAGTGCCGGCAGCATCCAATGGTCACAAGTTCATTTTGGTAGCTATCGATTATTTCACGAAATGGGTGGAAGCTGCTTCCTATGCCACTTTGACCGCAGTCCAAGTTGCACACTTCATCAAGCAAAATGTCGTTTATCGGTACGGGGTCCCCCAAGCCTTTTGTGTTCGATAATGGGGTTCATTTCAAAGGGCGAGCTCGAGAAGTATTGGATGAGTTCCAAATCCAAGTGCACAAGTCAACAACTTACCGACCGCAGACTAACGGCGCTGTGGAAGCAGCTAACAAAACAATCAAAGCCATCCTGGAAAAGACTATTCAATCTGCAACGGACTAGCATGAACAACTACCCCTAGCTTTGTGGGGATATCGCACATCTGTACGAACACCAACGGGAGCAACTCCCTACTCCCTGGTTTACGGGATGGAAGCAGTGCTTCCCATCGAATTGGAAGTCCCATATCTTCAAACTATGATTGAATGTGAAGTCCAGGAGGCGGAATGGTTGAGCAATCGATTCGAAGAATTTATGTTGTTTGATGAACGCCGGTTAAGGGCTCTTTACCACATTCAAGGGTATCAGCGAAGGATTGCGCGGGCATTCAACAAGAAAGTGAAACCCAGGGACTTGGCGGCAGGTGACATGGTTTTGAAGGAAATTCGGGCTCCGGTTTACGACCCACGAGGAAAGTTTCGGCCAAAGTGGTCTGGACCATACATCATCAAAACTATTCTATCTGGAGGAGCTGCACAACTCATAGACCTGGACGGAAATGAATTCTCAACCTTGGTTAACTTGGATCAACTCAAGCGCTACTACCCCTGAGAGAAGCTCGCTGGGCTGAAAACTGCAAGGGCGGGCAGTTCCAGGCAAAAATTAGAGCAAAAGTCTGCTAGGATGAAAACCCGTCAGGGCATCCTAGGCAAAAGTTAAGGCATACAATAAATGAGCTCGCTAGACCGAAAACCCGAAAGGGCGGTTCTAGGCAAAAGTTAGAGCACAAAAGGAGAGTGTTAAAACCAGAGCGAACCCTACCCCTGAACTACGTCATGACCTGATTCCTTCGCCAAAAGGATACGTAGGCAGTCTCACACCGAGACCCGGTAACAATCTATCAAAATAAAAATCTAGGTTGAGAAGGCTCGAAGAACAGAGTCAAGGAGGGGGAAACCCTCCAAAACTCGTTTTATTAACACAATTACTTCTACTACATAAGGTTGAGCAGAGCTTTCGAAAACAAAAAAAACACGACATGATAATAAAAGGGTCCTCAGTTTATTCAACGGTCGGGGTGGTAAGGTTGAGTCAGTTTCCTTGAGCTCCGGCCCTTGCAGCAATGTCCCTCCTAAGCCACTTACGATAACTCCCACATATCGCCACAGAAGGATAGGGATGGGCATCGGTCACCTCGCGTGTCCTCCAGAAGCGTTGGTAATGACAGAGAACCGAATGGTTGAAAAGAGGCATCACTACGTCCACAAGAACTTCTGCAGGGGCCTCCTGCCTCAAACCGAGCTGACGTTGGATACGGTAAGGGATGTAGAAGGTGAAGGCCCCCAAACCACCAAGAACGACCCACTGAGGGCCCATGTAGTGCACTGTCATAGGAGGGAGTTCCAGCCATCGGCACCCCCAGGAAATGGTCTTAGCTCGCTGGCGCCTGAAGAAGTTAACCCACTCAGCCCTGCTCCTGTTGACAAACTCGAAACATCGCTGAGAGAGTAACCTCGCCTCATATGACCAGTTGCCAGGAGGAATGGTCAGCACATTCACTTTGTCGCAAAACCAAATCTACGAAGAAGAGAGAAAAAACAAGTAAGAAACCATAGAAAGCTCAGCTGAGTGTTGAGGTAAAATGAGAACGTGGAAGAAACTAGAAAAAGGAGAGCTGAGTGAGAAGCCAACCTGTAGGAGGAGAGGGCTGCCCCCGAAAGTCTCGGCCCCTCCAAAACGAACCTTATCCAAACCAATCAGTGTCTCAGCCAAAACCATCGGAATCACGTCTTTTCGAGCCTCAACTTGAGCGGCAATGTTAACCAATGCCGAGCTAGCAAGACCAACAGCAGGGACCAAGAGGTAGGCCGCAAGCAAGCACATGTAGAGGGCGGTCATGCGTCGAGTCTGATAAGTCATGTCTCCAAAGTCGCCAGGAGGAGAAAACAGCTCGATAAGGTGCATGACATTGAGATGGCCATTCCTGACCAAGTAACGAGCGGCGCCATCACCTAATTCAAGGGCCACGACCAAGACTCTGTAAGCACTCTCGCGCACAGGGGGAACGATAACCTCCCCCGAACCAAAACCCCCGAGGTACGCACGGAACTCCTCAACAGTAAGGTAAAGCTCCTGCTCACCGAAACGGAATACATGAACCTCTGGATCCCAAAAACTCACGGCTGCCCTCAAGAGCTCGGGACGAAGGCGAATGTTGCGGAGATACCTCATAGAGTAGAGACCGTGAGCTTGAAAGTTGAGCCAATCGACACCTTCCATGGAAGCCAACCATGGACGGAGCGAGCCGGTGAGAGAAAGAGCCATTTCGAGGAGAAAAGAAAGAAGATAAGAGTTGAATGAAGTGTGGAGACTATGGAATGAGAGAGCTTGAATTTATAGGAAGGGTGGAGAGGACAACTTCAACTTTCAAAGAGCCTTGGGTTTCAAAAATGCATGTTTTCCATAAGTCCTACATGGAGAAAGTGTGGTCAAGTCCCAAAAGGTTCAAAACAGACATGCACTGGTTCAGAAATGCCATTGCATGGGTCAAACCTCAACCCCCGAGCAATCTGCCTTGGAAAACAGCAAAACTGAAATCTGTCAGGAAATATGCCTCGCGCGGCATCTTGAAGGGTCGCACGGCACGTTGAACCCAGAGAAACCCCGCGGCATAGTGATTAAGGTACCGTGTGACAGATCCCAACCCGCGCGGCAACCTGGTGTATCCGCACGGCATCTTGACTCTGCATTTCTGTAGTTTTTGGCAGCAATACATCAAGATGGAATCAAGGCCCTACGAAGCACCAACCAGCACCTAAACACACTCTAACGGGTATTTGGGACTTCAGGGATGTTTCGTTCCAAGACAACTCCCGGGATTCGTCGTCGTGGCATAAAAACTCGATAAAATCCGTTTCGTAAGCCATGTCAAGAAGTCAAAATCCGTTTCGAGTCAATCCAAGTCATTCTTTCAAGTGCTACAGGTCATAATGGTCAAAAGTGACTTAGGGTCTGTTTGATAAAACTGAAAACTGAAACTGAAAGCTGAATGCTGAAATTTTTAAGCTGAAAAACTGTTTGATAAATATATAAAGTATTGAATTAAAAATAATAATGAATTAATTTTGTTCCAATTCTCTCTTAATTTACTAACAATCACAATATACTTATGGTAATGGTGGAGGAGTGGTGGTGGTGAAGTGGTGGTGATGGTGGTGGAGGTGGTAGAGTGGTGGTGTAGTGTTAGTGGTGGTGGTGGAGTGGTATGTGGGAGTGGTGGTGGTGGTGGTGGTGTAGTGATGGTAGTGGTGGTGGAGCTAGTGGTGGTGATGTGGTGGTGGTGGTGGAGTGGTGGAGCTGGTGGTGGTGATGTGGTAGAGGAGTGGTGGTGGTGGTAGTGGAGGAAGTGATGGAGTGGTGGCGGCGGTGGTGGAGTGGTGGAGCTGGTGTAGTGGTGGTGGTGGTAGTGGTGGAGTGGTGGTGGCGGTGGTGGAGCTGGTGGTGCTGGTGGAGTGGTGGTGATAGTGGTGGAGTGGTGGAGGTGGTGGTGGTTGTGGTGGAGGTGTTGGTGGGAATGGTTGTGGTTGTGGTATGATAGTTAAATGTAAGTACACAAAAATTCAACCAGAATTAAGTAGCTCAAAGCTACTTAGTTTTTTTCAACTTTTTAGCCTATATTTTAAGTGGTACTTAATTTGTTAAGTAATGTAAAATGTGGTTATCAAACCTACTGAATCACTTATTACTTAATTGATTTAGTTTTAAGTGCTGAATTTAGGTTATTAAACAAGCCCTTAGTCCAAGTTTCAGTTCGTGTCCAGAGTCAAAACTCGAGAATGTCACATGTTAAAGTCAACATTTTCCTACTTTTTGAGTATATTCCAAAAGCAAAGTAGAATTTTTGAGTCGCGTACCAAGATCTAAAGGTCGTTATTGTCTCATACTCGTGTCCGGAGTCGGTTACGAAGATGTTTGTATGAAGTCTTATATGCGGAGTCAATTTTACAATAGTTTGCCCAGTTGCTTTCTTTGATTTCTATTCCATTGTCAATACGTCCCTCATCACAAACCTCACATTCAGCTCAATCTCTCGAATCAGCGGCTAGTTGCACATTTTGGTTAATGTTTTAGTTATTCAGTTTTTTTTACACAAACCAAAGAAAATTGAATGGCATAAAACAATGAAAGGACAAGATCTCTGTATATAAATCCAAAAGCATCTATGAGTCGAAGTACAAAAGAAGTATAATGACTCAATGATCAAAACCCTGTCTATCAAAGGCAAACAGGCGCCCTACCAAAAAAGGAGCACGCAGGCTCTATCAAAAGAACAAAACAAAAGAGGAAGCTCAACTCTCGTCGTCCTCATCCTCGCCCTCCTCCTCGTCCTCCTCTTCAGAGACCTCCTCGTCCGCTGGGGAGCTGCTCGCCTCCTGAGTGCCAGTCGTGCCCTCTTCGATGCTGGCTCATCCCAAGAGCCGGCAGAGGAGACCTGTGGCACCGGAACATGGACGGACTTTCGCCGTAACCCTCGCGTAGCTCCTCCTCTAGCCTGCAATGATACAATATTCATATAACATTTGCATCATGATCATGGTATAAAGCGATAGAAGTAAAAGTAAATAGCTAAGGTTCGCGAGTTTACCATCGTCCCGCCAATGCGAGGTAGCACCTCGGGAGAGCGGCCCATGGCGTACTGCCGCACCAGCTGCTCCAGGCCCATCATGGCCTCCGCCATCTCCTTCACGTACCCTGGAGGAGCCTGCAATGGAAGAGTTGATTAGAACATGCGAATGAGCGAATGTACGAAGGAACGAAAGCACGTTATACCTGAGCAAGGAACTCCGGAGCCTCAGCCGCAGGGCGTGGCACCACGACGAAGCCCGAGACTCCCGGAGCGGTTGTCACGTCCACTGTCCAAGAGAGGGCAGGGAGGCTAGTCCCACTCGGGCCCGCACCCTCACTGCGACCTCCGCCCCCGCGGCCTCCGCTGCCGCTGCCTCTGCCATCTCTACCTCGTCTCTGCTCCCTTCTTCCTCCGGCGCCGCCTCGAGCGGCCTGTGCCGCGGCGCGTATCCCCAGACTCACCATCAAGTACTGAGCACAGTACTCCGCGTAGTCGGCAGCGAGACCAGCACCAGCCACGAAGAACGGCTCCAACTCGAGGTCTGGCCGTGTGAACTGCTCGATCTCCCTCCGCGTGTACTGGCTCGTCCTCTGCACCAGAGCAGGAAATGGCCCAGGGACTCGGAAGGCGTCCAACCTCAGCGACTGACGTGACACTCGATCACCCAAGTACCACTGCCAGCCGTAAAGGGACTCAAGAAGCACCCGTCCCCTAGAAACCTCCCTACTCTGAGCAACGTAGGGGATCTCGAAGCGGTCCCACACCCGCCAGTGGACCTGTCATCAAGAATGAACAATATCAAGATACTGTTTGAATGGAAGTAAGCAGAAAAGCCATGAAATAGATATGGAAATGCCCCAATACCTGATCAGGACACAGCTCGTCCAAGTAGAGACGGAAGGCATCCAACTTGCCTCTTCCCATCTTCACGCCCTTATACTCTGTCGACCAGCGCAGGGCTCGAGGGAGTATCGTGTCGTCGGGACACGTGGTCTCGGGAGGGTACATCCCTATAACCTCGTACATCCAAAGCTGGAATTCAAGACATTGAAAGTTAGCATAAGATATACATCGAATAGATATGAATGGAAAGCTAACTAGTCATGAGAAAGGAAATGAAATATACCTCCCAGACCCTCCAGTAGCCTCCGAGGCTCACTCCTGCCCCGCGAGAAAGAGAGCCCATGAAGGCATAGCACGTCCTCAGTGCTGCACCTCCCCAGTCAAAACGGGCGATCTCCCCAACGTCCCTCAAAGCCGGGAGAAGCGAAAGGTGTACTCGGTGCGTCCCTGAACAGGGACGCACCGAGTAAGTACAACAAGAAGCACCTCGCCATCCGCTCCTCCTCCACCACCGCTTTTCTCTCTACCCTCTCCAAAACATCAGAAGCTGGGCATACTTGGCATCGTCTCCTCCGCCACTGCACCTCAAAGATGGCTCATGAACGCCGCCTTTGCCTCCCGTGGCAGCGTCAAAGGGATAAGGTCACCTCAGGCCACGAGACCCAGTGATTGCCGCGAAGTCCAACGGCGTCACGGTCAGCTCGCCAAAAGAGAAGTGAAGGGTATTCGTCGTGTCCCACCACCTCTCTGCCAAAGCCCTCACCACTGGGCGATCGTTGCACACGCCCCTCGCCAGCACCCCAACAAACTCCCCAAAGCCTGCCTGCCTCACTATCTCCTGCACAGCCTCGGGCAACCTCTCCCAGATTGTCGGCACAGCCGCCGAGCCTCTGTAACACGAGAGTGAGATCGCCTGTTGCAACAAATCAGCAATATTTGATAAACAGGCGTGGTATGCAATACAAGCGTATACTTGGATATAAAGGAACGGAAATACAGTGCATTGGAATTTGAAATACAAGTATGTAGAGTATACCTCGTCTCGTCGCAAGGAGAGGTGCTGCTGAGGGTCCCTCAGAACAAGAGCCTCGTCGTACGTCGGCCTCCTCGGCGTGTAAGGGTCAAAAAGCGAGGGCACCACCATGTGCTGAAAGGGCACGTAGGTCGCCTCGTCGTAGGCCCCTCGCCCCTGCAACGCTAGCGTCGCCTCGGCCACCACAGTAGTATGAGGAGCCGCCACCCCTCCGGCCTCCTCGTCAGCCCGCCTCTCCTCGACCTCGGCCCCGGGCACCCTCACTCGACCTCGGCCTCAACTCGCCTCGCGTGGCCTTGATAAAGCATCCGCCAACCCGGGATACCCCCGCACTAACTCCAGCACATCCTCCATGGACGCCGTCGCTAAGTAGTCGCCCACGCCTATATGGCGTGATGACCCTGCACCTGCACCACTGCCCACAAACATAGGCGGTGTGTCCTCCACTACCGGCTCCACCTCCGGCTCACCCTCGACGACGGGGGCCTTCCCCAAGTCAGTCCGAGGCTCTCTCACAAGGGAGGCCTCTGTCTCCTCTGCCACCCGGCCCAAACTACCGCCGCCTAGACCCTCCGTAGTCTTCTCCTCTACGCCAACCACCACCTTCGATCGGCCCAAAGCCCCGGCACCATCCCTCGACCCCACTGCACCTGGAGTCTCGGCCTCCTGGCCGTACCCGGCCAATACCGCACCGCCACTACCAACCACTGCAGCGGCCGGGGCCGTGGCCTCCTCGGCCAATGTCGCCTGGTCCGAGACCCCCATGGTCTCCGGAATACCCTCGACCATAGCCACAACCTTCGGGAAGATCGGAGGCGAAGTAATATCAACCTGTGATGAATGACTGTCACCGGGTGTGTCCCTGGACTCCATGATCGCAATATATGAGAGAGGGAGAGAGGGAGCAGTCGAGAGAGAGAGAGAGCAGCGAGAGAGAGAAAGAGCAGCGAGGGAGAGAGAGAGAGCAGCGAGGGGGAGAGAGTGATCGAGAGAGAGAGAGAGCAGTCGGGAGAGAGAGAGAGAGCAGCGAGGGAGAAAGAGTGATCGAGAGAGAGAGAGAGCAGTTGAGAGAGCGAGAGAATGAGAGATATCCGTGAGAGAGAGAGTGATCGAGAGAGATAGAGAGAGGGAAATTCGAACGAGTGGGGTGTACTGTGTACACCCCGTATATATATATATTCCCTAAACCGGATCACTCGGAAACCAGCGTTGGACCGGGTTCACAGCCAGTCAAGCCACACGGCACCTTGGACAGGTCGCACGGCACCCTGGACGAACATGCAGTACATTTAATTTATGTTACCGTGCGTCCTTAAATTAGCTGCGCACGGCGCGTTGATCTGTTTCGGCAGTTTGCTTCCTGAAAGCAGTTTGGCATTTTCACGTTCGATTCGATTCAGAGCTAGGGAGATAGATGCGAGAAAAAGGAAGAAGAAAAAGGACTTTTCATTGATAGCACCCGGGGTAACCCCCGGGATTTGTCATTACATTTCAAAAAAAAAAAGAAAAAAAAAAGAAAAACAGCAAAAACAACTACAGGGCCTACTGCCCTTCTCCCTTTTTTCTCTTCCTTCTTCTCCTTCTTCCTTCTTTCCTCCAGCCCTCCGTCTCAATCGCTCGCCCCGTCCGAGCGGTCATCCGACCCATTGGGGTTGCCCTCGGAATCTTCCGCCGTATCCTCTGACTCGTGCCCGGGAATGGACTCCGGGTCATCCTTGTCATCCAACTGGTCAAAACAGAAGTCCTGAAGGTTGGTGACCGCGCGACGAAGGGAACGGATGGTTGTGATGAGCCTCGCGATCTGGGTGTTCAACTCTTTGATTTTTCCGCGATAATACGCCATTTCGGTCTCCAAGGCCTCGACACGGGCTGCTAGACGACTGTTATCCATGCCCGAAGTTTGGAGAGCAACCTGTTTTTTTAGAAAAATAGAGGAATATAGGAAGACTCTTGAGTTTTGTTAGTGGTGCTTGGAATGAGGCACCACCATGCTTATAAAGCCGTTCCAGCCAACGAAGGGGCACGCCCGAATTAATGGGTACCCTTAAACCTGCCAACTGTTCTCGGAAATCGAAGGGACGCCTAGAAAAAGGAGGTGCCGCGTGCCTTCAATCTGGCCCGCACGGCACCCTGGCTTCAAAAGTTTAAATGTTTCCTCGAAAGTTGATCCAATCAGCCACCAAAATCCTCTTGGAAACTCAATTCTCAGCCGTTTTGCAGTAAAGATCCCTTAGAATGTCGTGCATTGGTTATGGCACCATTTAATCCCCCGAGAATTTGCAGTATTCACCTTTCCTCGGTATTCGTCCTCCGGGACTCGCCGTGACTGGTTCACGGATTCGACATATTTTCCCCAGCAGGTCAAAAATTCAAAAATTCAAAATACGATTTTCGCCTCCCGAGGGCTCGTCTCAAAAATTCAAAATACGATTTTCGCCTCCCGAGGGCTCGTCTCAAAAATTCAAAATTCGATTTTCGCCTCCCGAGGGCTCGTCCCAAAAATTCAAAATTCGATTTTCGCCTCCCGAGGGCTCGTCTCAAAAATTCAAAATACAATTTTCGCCTCCGAGGGCTCGTCTCAAAAATTCAAAATACGATTTTCGCCTCCCGAGGGCTCGTCTCAAAAATTCAAAATTCGATTTTCGCCTCCCGAGGGCTCGTCTCAAAAATTCAAAATACAGTTTTCGCCTCCCGAGGGCTTGTCTCGAATTCTTCGCAATGACACATGACACCACAAGCACTTCATTATTGCCTCAGCACGATTTTGTCCTCCGAGACTTGTTTTCTCGCATTGCATTGTCCCAATCGAACTACGCTGGTCTGATCCCTACAACGGGGTACGTAGGCAGCTCCCCGAGCGTGACCACCATCGTATTTACTTGCATTTTTCGCTTTGTCTCTGGTCAAAGGCACTAGAGCAACGGATTGGGATGCCTATTCTTTAAGCGTAACTTGTACCAACCAATGGTATCCGAGTTACGTTAAAGAGGGACTACTGTAGACACCCCAATCCGGACCTCGGAGAGTCTTTGTCTGCCCCAATGATGAAATAGAGGAAACAATATCTTTGCGAGTTTGAACAAGGATCTCTCTAAAACCCAAAAACCTGAAAAGCCCAGACAAAGCCCAAAGAAAACCTGGACCACAGAAGAAGGCACCGTGCGGAGCGAAACTGGAGCGCACGGCACTTTGAGAATTCAAGTGACCGTGCGCAGGCAAAACTACCCCGCACGGCACCTTGAGCTAAAAGCTGACAGTCACGGCCACGCCAGTGAGCCATACCGATGACTGGCTCACCAAAATGCACTTTGCCCGCCTAAAATACCTCCACCATTTGAATTCAAAATCCTTGGCCATTTGCCTATAAATTGACCCCTCCACTCAAGGAGAAAGGGCCCTTCTTTTGAGTCCCTCCCTTGCCTTTCTCTTGGCTCTCCCTTTACTCTCTCTCTCTCTCTAAGTTCTCACACCCACTTTCTTACTTCCACTTCCATTTCCAAGCCTTAAAGAATGTCACCCAAAAGACTTCCTTTAAGGGCTTTCACTCACTCCCCTCTCATCATTGAAGTTGATCTTTCATTAACTTCAAAGTCTCATCACCCAAAATACCTAACCTTCACTCACACCCATACTCCTTTCGTCTCATTCAACCTCCTCCATCTACATCCGTGACGATCCATCCACGTCTTACATCCACGGTCCTTGATCAAGCTCAAAACTAAAGGTACAAACTAGTTTCCTCGGACTAGACTCTGTTCTGGTCCTGAGGGGGCTCTTCTGTCAGCAGGTCTAACCCCTTTTTGGTTAGATCCTGACTTAAAACCCAGTTTTCTCAAAACAAAACAAGATCTTGTCTTGAGGTTGGGGAACCGCGGGATTTTCAGGGGCGTGTGCCCACACACGGCACCTAACATGTTGGTATTATCTTAGACAGGTTGTCTGTATCTGAGTTCTCCTCTGCTGTGGTTATCTGTGTCCGCTGTTCACTGTTCTTGTT
This sequence comes from Rhododendron molle, assembly GCA_025413875.1. Lineage (NCBI taxonomy): Eukaryota > Viridiplantae > Streptophyta > Magnoliopsida > Ericales > Ericaceae > Rhododendron > Rhododendron molle. The sequence continues at coordinate 17,190,157 of CM046400.1, forward strand.
GCTTTTAAAATAAGACCATATCTACAAGCCATGTTCCGGCTCTTTTAAAAGCTTTTCAAGATTATCCCAAATGATCAAACGTGTTAAAAACCACTTTAAAACCATGTTTTAAAAAAGACAATGACATTTTCGGGATGATCTGACTGCCGTGAGGCTTCTGGTAAGCTTTCCAAAAGGTATATAGAGAAAGCAGTGAGCTAGAGAATGTTTTGAAAGTGTGCAACAGTCTAACAGTAGAGCAGGTACCACGCACGGCGTGTTGAGGTGCTGTGCGCGGTATCTCAGTGTGCCGTGAACAGTTTGTCGAGGTCCAGACAGTCTGCTCAGTGTTGTTTGTTTCCTTTATTCACATCATTTTATCACTACTGTATAGATAGCACCACATGCACGTTAATGTGATATATTCCCCATGTCCCTTCCCCGTTACGTGCTTTTGTTAAAAAGCTTGATATTCTAAATGATACTAAAAATTCCCCCTTTTGAAGATATTAAGTAGAGACCAGTTCTACCGGGCGAGTGGGGTGCTTTTTAAGAAAAACCTTCCCCGTTCGTAACGTGGCTCCCGAACCCAAAATCTCAACGTTTTCGCTAGACCAAAAGCCTTTTTTTCAAACGACTCTTCGGTTTCTCGGATGATCCATCTCAAAAATCCGGGTGGCGACTCTTTCAAACGAAGGCACAGGAGCCCACAAGTACGCAGTGGTTGGGCATCCAAGCTTAGAGCTTGAGCATTCAAGTGTAGAACTTGAGCATCCAGTACACAGTGGTCGGGCATTCGAAGAGCTTCGAGCATTTAAAATGTTAGATTTTCAGTATTCAAGCTTAGAGCTTGAGAACAGATGATATCTTGATTGGGGCGGTGTAGAGCCTGTTGAGTATTGTTTACGGCACGGAGCTAGTTAAAGTAGCGAGCGTAGAGCTGTTGAGTGATAGCAAGCTTGAAGCTATTGAGATCGCTTGAGTGGAGCCGTTGAGTTGGCTAATGTGGGTATGCAGCCGCTGGGTTGTGGCATAGAGCCATTGAGTTGGTTATAGGCGTAGAGCCTGGTATTGGGATAGCAAGCATAGAGTTGCTGAGTCGTGGGCTTGGAGCCGCTGAGTTGGCTAGCGTAGAGCCATTGAAGTTGCTGAGTGATAGCGAGCATGGGTGTAGAGCCATTGAGGTTGCTTGATAAAGATGAGCTTGGAGCTACTAAGGTGAAATGGCTGAGATAATGAGCTCAGAGCTGCTGAGCGAGCTTAGAGCTATTGGAGGAGTTGGTAGATTAGTGATGAGCTCGGAGCCGCTGAGCAGTTGTAGAGTCCTATAGGTGGCGAGCGTAGAACTGCTGAAAAGCTTGATGATAGTGATAATGGGCGCAAGGCTACCGAGATGGTGAATATGGGTGTGAAATTTGAAGCAATAGAGCCTGTAGAGCTTGAATATGGGCCTGGAGCCGCTGAGATAATGTATATGGGCGTAGAGCTTGGAGCTTAGGGTTTATAGTTGGTCAAGTAACCAACATTTGGTGAACTTGCTGCTATGGAGAGAGAACTTGGATGTTCTTCATGCTTGGGCGTGCCCCTAAGGCTAGTTCTGATCACGCTGTATTTGCTCAGGGGATGCCCCCAAGGCTGATTTAATCATTGGTTTTGTTGGTCATGGACCCAGAACTTCATAACGGCTTGAGTTAGTGCACCGAGCAAGATCTACTGAGGCTGAAGGAAACTGATTGAAGGGCCAGGAGATCGATATCTCGGCCGAAGGATGGATGTTTTGGCCAGTAGATTGAAGTCCTAGCCGTGAGAACGCCAAAGGTCAGAAAATCGATTTAAGTTCATTTTAATCGATTTCACGGCTCACTTAATCTTCCCTTTTCCTCCACTTTTCTTCTCCGTTCCTCTCGTTCGAGTATCCCGACGTCCACCACCGTTTGCTGTCGTTCCTTCGGCCATCACCGCCGGTTTCCACTTCCCTCACGGTCGATTTCGGATGTTGCAACCGTTGGTTGTTGTCATTCTTGCTTCCAACGGGATGGACACGCCACCCTCTGTTGATTTGCCGCCATCCTCTTCTACGGACGTTGCGGGTTCTTCTTCGCACCCTCCATGTAGGTGTGAGTATCCTTCGTCGGATGAGGAGGCGATTGAGGAGCCTGGCTTGTTTGACGTTGCTACCTAGGTCCTCCCTTTGCGTAGGTTGGGCTTTGGTGGTTTCTTGCAATACCACCCTCCCGTTGGTGGCCCATAGGCCGAGGTAGTCCGCAGAGAGCCTGAGCAGCACTTGAGCACCCTCAATGTTTCGGTAAGTTTTCTGAAAAGTAAAAAGTTTACTTTAGTTCGGAGTTTTAATTTTGTATGATTTAAAAGTGAATTTCTTACTTGCGGGGTGAAATTCCTTTCAGTTGGGGGCGTGAATGGGTCGGAATTGTTTTGTTTAGAAAGACTAAAATAGCCGTGCCCCCGGCCTGTTTAGGCAATGCATGCTTTTTAAACGTTAATTTGATGCCCATAGCTTTTTATTTGTTTATGCAATCGTGAGATTAGCTCCCTTTTTGTCCTTGGCAGAGAAATAGGAGACTGGAGGCTATTGGCGGAGGCAAAGAGGTGCACAAGTGGTTTGTGACGTTGCCGGAGCAGGCTCGGGAGTTAGTACGTGATGCTGGTTTTGAGGCATTTGTTTTGGGCCTCAATCTTCCGAAGATGGATTGGTCATTGATGACGTCGCTGGTTGAGAGATGGTGGGATACCGCCAATACATTCCATCTTCCTTCTGCCGGCGAGATGACGATCACACCAGGTCTCTTTGTTGACTGGCCTGCGGGTAAGCGAAGCTTCTCTTCGGGTTGACCCCAGGCTTTGGGAGCGAGTAGGTGCTTTGGAGTGGTTTTTGGGCAAGGTGCCCCCTGTTCGCTCTCGTGGTCACATTGATCTTGCTTGGCTGAGCAAGGCTTACATGAACACCGATATTCTGACCCAGGTAAGCGTGGAGCAGCTGACGTGGGCTTTCCTTCTCTACGTCTTTGGGCAAACATTGTTTGCCAACAAGGATGGTTTGGTGCATACGCAGTTTCTGGCCCTTCTGCAACACTTGGAGGCTATTAGGGAGTTTGACTAAGGATCGTCCGCTTTGGCCACCCTGTATGGCAACCTTGGAGCTTGTTCTCGGGACAAGAGTCCTGTCCTCGGTGGTCACTATAGGATATTTGAGGAACATCCTTTTCTTTTATCTCCTTTCCTATTTCGGCTTTTCCTGGTTTTGAACTTGCTTTGGTTAATCCACTTTTCAGCTCTGGGCTTTCGAGCATCTTCTCCAGTTTCCTACTGATACTAGACATGAGGATGCGAACTATGTTCCTCGTTATGAGCAATGGTTGGTGGGGCAATGGAAGCCGCGGTCACCTGTTCTGAGCCTTCCTGAGTGGAGATGGGTTTTGGACCGGTTGACGGTAAATCAGGTACTTCTCTTCTTGTCTTTTAGATTTCCATATCCTTGTATCGTGGCTGATTTGATCTTGTTTTGCAGGTACGGTTTGACCCTTAGGGTGGTGTACCAGAGAATGCCCCTCTTGCACGTTCTAGGGTTCTGGATCGTACTTGTAGCTTGCTCGAGGGTCCATTCTGTCGAGCCTGATACTTAGGTGATCGGGTGGCCAGTCAGTGGCACCCGCATGCTGAGGCGCTTCAGTTTGTTCCTCCTCCTCCTCCAGCATCGATGAGGTCTACTTCTTCGATGTCTAAGGAGGATTTGAAGAATGCTCGGATCAGAGATTGGGCAGGCTTGCTTCTTCAGGTAGGAGACTACATGGAGTACTGCCGTCTTTACTTAGCTCCAGCGGTTGCAGCTCCTCCTGTCGCTCCTGTTTGGCCACAGGCCCCTTCCTTTGTCTAATTTCATTCCGATGATGGGGAGGAGGAGCGCTTGGTGCTTACCCCTTGTACGACCCAGCTTTACACATTGCCAGCTGGGGTTGCTTAGGTATCTCTTTATTTTTTATTTTGTTTCCTTGCTTTGTTATTGTATCCCGCTTTTAATGTTTAAAACTCTTGGTTATTTGCACAGGTGCCTGCTGAGATTGTACAGGAATGGCTAGGTGCCTATCAGAGTGCTGAGGCTTTGATTCGGAGACAACGTTGTCAAATCCTTGAGGTATGGTCATTCCATATATTCTTTTGCTTTGTATTTCTCCTTGAATCCGAATATTTGTATCCTCTCTTTGTTGCAACTTGAGGCTGAGCGAGCTCCAGCTGCTAGTGGTGAGGGTATGGGAGCTAGTGAGCAATCCCCATTTTTATCTCAGAGGCCGTCTTGGAGGCGCCGTCATGACTAGTTTATAGGATTTATCCTGTTCATAGTTAGTAAAAAAGACAAGCAAAAAATTGTATAGTGAAAACAACCACAACGATGATTCTGTAATCAAGCTTTTGTTCATGAAATGAGAAATGCTTTTTGTGTCCCTAAATGCATGTGAAAGTCAGAACATGGCTTTTGTGAAATGAAATACTGGCCGAAGAATCGATTATTCGGCTAAAGAATCGATGTTGTGGCCGATGTATGTTACTTATGATTTTTGTTTTGGCCAAGTGGCATCCCCTTTTCTCTTCCTTCCTATTCTTGGTTTCGATTTTCTGCCTTTTGCTTTTGTCATATTCTATAGTCTGATTGCCAAAACTCGAGAGTTTTTTTTTTTTTGAGGTATCCTGCTCATTGTGTTAATGACCTTTAGGTTAGAATGGATGAACAATAATTCTCATGCCTACTGTTGTTGCCAATTCTTTGAGAAAAGCATACTTATCTTTTGCGAGCTCAATACGCAGGGTTAGCTGTGCCTATCATTGAGTACAAATCTGTTGATGTTTTTCCTTCTCTCCAAATGTTTGGGCCGCATCTCAATGTGAGATTGCCTATGTATCCCAATCAGGGAATTAGGCCTTTTACGTAGTTCTAAAATCACCAACTTTGAGGCTGGGTTATTCTCTCTTGGTTTTTCTTCTCACATGCTCTTGATTTTGCCTAGGTTACCTAATGGAGGTTGAATTCCTAGCGAGCTTTTCTTTGAATGCCTTAACTTTTGCCTAGGCTGCGTTTTGCATTTTCTTGCCCTAGCAGGCTTTGCTCTTACTTTTGCTTGCGTTTTTAGGTTACCCAACGAGCATTTCTCTTAAAGAGAGTTTTCATGTTTCGGAGAGGAATTTTGATGGAGATATTTCTCTGAATCTCCTTTGCGCCTGTACCTTCACAATGGGCAAGCTAACCCTAAGTGTTCTCACGGAGATAGCGTCTTTTTTCTTAGTTTTGACAAAAACCTAGTTTAAGCAATTAAAGTTCATCCCTTCTTTCCCTTTTTGTCAGTAACTCAAAGAACTTGATTCCTTGAAATTTCTTTTGTTTGGCAAAGAATTATAGTGTATAGCAATTGCAATTTAGGAATTAGATTGTTGAATAAGCATAATCTGGGAGATAAAACAGGAGTTCACTTAGCAGAAATAAAATGCCCAAACAGGGGCCCAAAACATGTTCTAGTTTGAAAAAGTAATGTTTTAATGTTCTTTGCCATGTTGTGACTTCTCAACTACTGTAGCATTTCGGGGTTGCCCTCTTTTGCTTTGTCTTTCGCAATTTTATACTCTTTTCCATCCTCTTCTTTGCCAAACAGGGCCTTTGAATTGAATTCATCTTCGAAACTTTCACGGTGGCTAACTCTTTGGGACGTAAGTAGTCCCCAAATGGAAATATCAGTTCGGGCTTTTATCACCTCTTCGTCCTCCTTATTGATTGTGCAGTTATGAAGGAAATTAGTTATCTCCATTTGGTTGAATAGTGATGCTAAGGAGATTCCATCGAGCGGATCACCGTATTCCCCTTCCATTTCGTCGAAGTCGCTTTCCCCTATTCGATATGGGTCCGCGCATGTGAAATCTAGATCCTCTTCCTCTTCTATCCACTGGCTATAATCACATTCCTCGTAAGGATTGACCCATGGCTGCATTTGAAACTCCTCCACTTTCTCTAGGAGATTGATTGTTTCCCAGACAATGGGAAGCATCGGAATTTTGGGGCGATTGATGGGTACCACCATTTGAGCAGGCTCAAAGCGGGCATGTCTTTTCATCATGATGACCCTTTCTTTTTCCTTTTTTCTATTCTCGAACCAGATGTGGAGCCATTCGTCGTCCTCTACAAATGGAATGTCTGGATCTTCCAAATTGTGTTTTGCCCAAGAATGCTTTTTCCATTGCCTTAGTTTTTCCTCATTTGCTTGCTCTTCTTCATCATTATGTCGGGATCAATTATCTCTGATTGATCGGACTCATCATCTCCTTCCTCTTCCATCATGAAGCCCTCATCCCCCTCTGGGAAGGTTAGGGTTGGCTTAGCTTGGTTGTTTTGGACAATGTATTGGCTAGGATTGTATGTGGGGTTGTGAGATAGGTTTATGAGATTGATATTTCGGGGTGGTTCAGTATTGGGTAGTTTGGTTTATGCATCAGGTTGTGGAGGTTTTATGGTGCGGCTATCAATAAGGTCTTGAATGTCATGGCGAAGACGCATGCAGTTGTCCGTCTAGTGCCTAGAATGTTGATGGTAGGCACATTTCTTGTTGGGTCATGGTTTGGGCTGTAAGGCGACTGAGGAGATGGTTTGTTCAAGGGTTTGAGATGTCCTTGACGGCTTAGAATGGTTAAGGCCTGGGAGAGAGTCATGTAGAGAGGGCTAAAGTTACGGCGAGGCCGGTTTGAGCTTCGGGATGAGCTAGTTTGAAAAGGGTCTTGTGGTGATGTTGAGTTAAGAGTATTTACAGATGCGTGAGATGCATGGCATGGGAAGGATTTCTTAGGTGGAGGAGTTTCTTCTTTCCCAATGAGTCCCAGTTTGATTCCTTCTTCAATCTGCAGTCTAGTAGTATGCAGGCGCTTGAAATCTGTGATAGCCTGTGTGTAGATATGCTTGAGATACTTGGATTGTAGATTTTTGACGATTATCCTCACTTGATCTTCCTCAGAGGGGCAGTTCTTCATTTTGGCAGCCTTCTCCTTCCATCTAGCTACGAAAGTAACGAAGTCTTCGTTTGGCTCTTGCTTGGTCATTTCCAAATCTTGAGTGGTTAGCTCAACTTGGACATTGTATGCATATTGTTTGATAAAAGCGTTGGCGATTTCTGGCCAAGTGTGATAATGCTCAAACTCCAGAGTGAGGAACCAATTGAGAGCACTTCCAGTGAGAGTTCTTTGAGACAACTGAGCAATGAGCTCGTCATTCAAGCCCATTGGCTTCAAGGTGTTGATGACATGACGGACATGGCTAGTGGGGTTGCCAGTTCCATTGAACTTTTCGATGTTTGGCATTTTGAATTTCTCAGGCCGTTTGAGAGTCTGGAAAGAGGCAAAGTCCTTCAAAGTCCAAAACTTGATCTCCCTGCGAACGGGCCAAGGCATACTTAATTTTTTTGACTTGCTTGACTAACTCAGGATTCTCTGGTCTATTCTCATTTGCCCACTTGTAGACACCCTATTCTGGACTGTCTAGATTAGTTTACTTACGGTCTTTGATTCCCCAATGATGATTAAGGTCAAGAACATTTCAAGATTATTGGTGTGTTTGAGCTTTGAAACCTCATTCAAACCCCTTTCGAACCTTGTTCCAAACCCTTCGAGCCAAGACCAAATGGCCTCAATAGAACCATACTGTCGTACGCTGGTAAATTACTGGCACGCATTAGTGATTTGCCACGTGTCAGTCATCGACCGTTGACTCAGCTACCACTGGCGCACGCATGTAATGAACTGGTGCACGCTAGTCTAATCCAGTCAAGTCAACACTACTCAACTGTAGACACCCCAATTTGGCCTAACGATTATTTCAGATCCCACATTGGGGACCATCCCGATGATGAAATGGATGCGATGATTGCTGATTGACTTCTTGAGAACCTTAGGACTTTTGGTAAGAGCTTTGAGCCACTTAGAGGACCCAATTCAGAGCCAAATAACCTTTCAGACAGAAATACAGAATCCTAGGAGAATCCATCTGCCGGCCGTAACATTGATCTCACGGCCTTAACATCTTTTCCTCACCCGAGCAACCTGTTGCACAAAAATCTCCCTGAGAGATCCATTCCACAGTCTCAGAATCATTTCCTCGGCCGCTCAATCCATATCTCGGCTGCCAAATCCTTTATGCGGCCGCCAGATTGCCCTTTTTCCAACTCTGGAATGTTCTGTCGATTGTTTGATCCGATTACACTACCTCTCCGATGCGTTCGGGCCACGTTCAGAGATCACAACAAAGAGTTCGAATTGCATTGCAATTGCAATTGCAATCGTGCGATTTGATTGGACCGAGTGAGTCATCCCTTGGCCTATATAAAGAGGACCTTGAACACACGAAATTAATCAGATCTACACTCTCTCAAGCCCCGATACTCTGCTAAAATACTCTCTCGAACCTTCTCTACAAAAGCCCTAACCACCCGAAGGCAGCCATCAATCCGGTGATCAAACCCCAAAGCCTCAAACCCTAACCCTAGGGTTTCTCAAAGAAGCAATCAATCAGTCAATCCCGATCAAATCCGAAGCAATCAAGCTACTGAGGGATCAAGGTGGTGAGGCCCAGAGGCCTCTGGTTCAGTTTATTTATCGCTTTTATACTTAATCATAGCGTTTTGATTGTCTACTAACGTTTCTGTCTGGTGTGAGGAAGAACACCAGCAGGGGCTTCGATCTCTTGGCCGGTACATCAAACCAGCCTGGTTACTCGGCCGTGACATCCATTCACCGACCGAGTAATCGATCTGCTGGCATAGCTTTGATTTGTTTTCTGCTTTCTGATGCATGCTTTACTTATCGTCTCGGCTCACCTTATTCACTGTTTAAAGGCATGAAAATGGACTACTTGCTTAGAATTAAATAAAGCATCTATATGTCTTATGTTGAACAATTATGGGTTAGCCTCACGGCTAGGCAGAGAGGGGTGCCTAACACCTTCCCCTCACTGTACCTTTGGCTTTCGTATCTAGAATCTCTATCTGTTTTCCTAGTTTTAACAAACTAGGTGGCGACTCTGTTTTGATGATAACCGCTATCATGTGGCGATGTTCCTAGCCATGGAAATGTCCATGATCTTGGTTTATGAAGCAAGAAACCAAATGAGCAAAACAAACGATATCAAACTGTATGGCAATGCCCCGTTTGGGAGGTGTCTACAGTTTTTTGGCGACTCTGCTGGGAACATGAGTGCCATAACTAGAAAGTTCAACATAAGACTAATACATGCCTTATTTAATTCATTTATCATATGCATCAAGCAGACAAGCCTCGTTGAGTTCACCTAATACTCCGGCATGACACGGGCTATGTTAAGGGTTCCAACAAACTCCACAGTCACTTGTACCTATTGGTATATCAAAAGGAAATCACCCAATTGTTGCCTATGATGGGTTGGCGAAAGGACTGGTGCCCTTTGACAACGGAGCACCCTGAGCCTACCTAAACCTTACATGTGTTAGAAAGCCATAGAACCTATCAAACTAAGGCAGGAACCTACAGGTTAAGGAAATTTCCTGCATTTTGCTTCCAAGCTCTTCCTCACACCCTGTATCATTCATTATTGTAACAATCTCTTTCTGTGCGAAGGGTTGGGATTTTCAGCCTAAATCCTAACCCTATACAGCCAAATATTGATTTGCAGGTATTTTTACTTTTAAAGCAGGCACGATAGGTAGATCAAAGAAACAACTTCAGCCAGTTTTATACTCTTATAACACCCGAAGCTCCGCCAAACAGAGGTCTTTATAGCCATCTTGCCTGTCATCACCATCCATCAAAACACTTTCACCTCAACGGTCCCAGTCACTTCCTGGGACTTCGCGGTTATCTTCTCAACAAATCCAATCATCTACTCGATCCCAAGCTTCACCAAGCAACCCCCCTACTTCTATCCCAAGGATGGCAGACAATGGCACTACTATCGCCGAGCTCCGAGCCCAAATTGCCTATTTGGTGGTCGAAAAAGCAACAAGGGATGCTGAAGACAAGAAAGATGAGGAAGAAGCAGAAAACCCCCGTGAAGTTGTAACGCCCCGAATTTTGGGTACGTTAAATAAACGATTCATTGATAAAATCAAATGGAGTCTGGCTCATTATTACATCATAACTCCCACTAGGGTTCAATATTTATACAAATGAAGGGGTTTTAGGGTTCCTAACTATAGCTCCGCCTGCAGCTTCATCCTAGCCAGCTCCTCAGTTCCAAAAGCCTCCAAGGTGTACTGTTCCTGCTGCTCATCTATAAAATCTGACACATTATACCAGCGTCGCCCCAGTATAATATGTCAGGGTCACCAAAAAGGTAACACCGTGAGCTACAGAAGCTCAATAGAATAATCCAAAACCCACTAACCCTTAACTTACAACAAAGAGTCACATAAATAATTACTCATGCTCATTCAACAACATAATTAACAATGACACATCCGCATTCATTATATGGCTTACGTTGGTGTCATGTTTCCGTGTGTTTCTCCTACGCGACTCATCGTAAACTGTGTCACCATTTCATTTCGAAAATCATTTCTCATTCTTTGTTACCAACGGGCTACCAAGTCCGGCCACGTTATCAAATCTTGCATTGGCTCCTCTCCGCGGATAACCAAGCCCAATTACCAATGAAGCTACCACGTCCGGCTCCGTTAGCAATCTACACAATGGGCTACCAAGTCCGGCCTCATTGCGGTTTTCGCAAGTCCACACAAAGGGCTACCAAGTCCGGCCACCTTACGGGTTTTCACAACTCACATAAGGCTACCAAGTCCGGCCATTATGTAGTTTCAAAAATCCTTTACCAAGTTCAATTTCCTTTATCCACACCCTATTCGATTCTCGTGTCTCGTAATCATGCATAGACTCCGCGGCGGGACGAATCACTTTAAAGTAATCTAGCAAGATCATCCAACTCTATTTAATCATGCTTGTTTACAACCACAAGTAAGGTAAGCAATCATGCGATCAAGTTCACAATCCTTGAAAAGGTCAAAATACGAATACTTCGTTTTGAAATAACACTTTATTTTTAAACGAGATCGTAACAACATATGTTTATTGACGAGTTAATCAAGTTGGGAAGATTCTATAAACCATGCATTCAATTATTCTCAAGATCAAAGTAAACTACGTACTTTTGGTAAGAAAGTTCTACAAGCTAATTCATACAACTAACTTTATTTCCTTTAGCGAAAATAGTTCGGAAAGCTCAACACACATCTTATCTATATTTTAGGAAGAGTAGATCGGGAAAATCTACGTATACTTAAGGTTAGGAAGTATAGGAAAAAATCTACCTTTCTTCTTGGCGGTAGGAAGACTACGAAAAGATCGACGGAAGAAAGTCGGCAAACGAACGGAGTAACGGCTTATGATAAGCTTCCGATAGCTTCGAAAGAGAAAGGTTTCTCTCGAAACTAGATCGTAACCTATGCTACTACTACTTTAGGATCGAGGTGGTAGTCGTATGGTGGTTTAGTGGCGGCACTAGAAGAGTTTCTTGAAGAACTTGGAAAGAAAGCTCAAGAACAACTAATACTACTCAAGAACGACAAGAACACTAGGCTTTCTAGAGAGAGAAGTTGGAGAATGGAATGGTGTGAGTTGAATGAGAAGTGTGAGGTCCTATTTATAGGCAAATGGGCTCTCCCTCTCTCTCTTTGGCCGGCTGCCCTCTCTCTCTCTTTCCTCCAATTTTTTATTCAAGCAAATCAAGTTTGCTTGCAAGAAATAACCTAAAAACCTAGGCATGCAAGGCTAGGATGTGTCCTTTGGATTGGATTATGGAAGACTAGGCAAGCAAATGGGATTTGATTCAAGTATAAAATTAGGGTTTGTACAAGAAGGACAAGATTGGATGGCATTGGTTATGCTTTCATTGGAAGTATACACAAACTAGGACAAGGATGACCAAAGCATGGTCAATCACTTGCACATCACTCTCTCCCTCTCTCTCTCCATCCGAATCTCTCTCTCTCTCTCAATCTCTCTCTCTCGGCCTCTCTCTCCTCCTCCTCTCTCTCTCTCTCTCCTCTTGGTACATTGTACTATGTACATATATATATATATATAACCATATATATATATATATATATATATATAAGGACAAGATTGGTGGATGACAAAGGAAGAGTAAGGGTTTGACTTTGTAAGGGATTTGTACCTCAAATCTCTCTCCTATCTTCTCCTTTCTACTTCTTTCACCTAGTACAAGTACTAACATATACATATATCTAGGATTTGGTAGACAAAAATCAAGCAATACATCACATCTCTCCCTCTCTTTTCCTTCTCTTTTTCTCTCTCTCTCTCTCTCTCTCGGATCTCTCTCCTCCCTCTCTCTCGGCAATCTCTCTCCTCTCTCCCTCTCTCTCTCTCTCTCCCACTTGTATGTACTATGAAAGACTACATATATACTAATACATATATATGTACTATGGGTCTTTAATAAAATCTAAGTTTTCAAGTAAATTAGATTTTCTAAATATAATAATCTATATACACACATGTTATATACAATATTATATACATATACATACAAGTACACACACACACACACATATATATATATATATATATAAGCATGTACTTACAATCTAGGCTAGATATTGACCAAATCTAATATCTAATTAAGTATTCTACTTCATCCAAAGTACCATGTACTAACCTAATATACTAATGGACTAATCTTAATTTAATGGATTTTAACACATGGCCAAATCTAATATTTAAATCAAACAAGTACATGATTGTCAAGACTAACTATTATCCATTGGATAATGGTTTCCCTAGCGGTCAATAACCAATGGGTAATGATGGCTAGGATTCTAGTCTATCGCCCAATGGGTAAAGAATCTCCTAATGGTTATTATCCAACGGTTAATACCAAAAAGTATAATACTTTGCAATTAAGCACTAAACTAATCTAATCTCGTACTTAGGAAGATTAACCAAGGTTTACCTAATGGGTAAAGGAAACTCTAACGCTATTGTCCAATGGCTAAATATTACTCTAGCTTTTATCGCCCAATGTATAAAGACAAAAAGGGTAAAATGGTCCATCTAGGGTTAGGGAGAGTGATTAGGCTAAATGGGCATTAGGCTATTCTAACTAATTGATTAAAGACTAACGATACTTAATCTAGGCTTTCATTGCTCGAGTGGTATTTTGGTTTTATTCAGTAGGAAATCGCCTAATAACGGAATATTAAAGCCCGACGGTGCCAAACGCCAAAGCAATGTGTGAGCGTGGCCAAGGCAGCCTGGTAGCAAAGCGGTGGGCAAACAGCGGCCAAGCGACCCGGTGACAAGCAGCCAAAGCGACCGGTGGCAACGATGTGGCGGTGGCAACAATGGCCAAGCGACCGGTAGCGAGAGGCCAGCGGTGGCCAGCGACTGGTAGCCAAGCGATGGCTAAAGCGACTGGTATAGCGAAGGCCAGCGGTGGCCAGCGACCTAGTAAGCGATGGCCAAAGCGACCCGGTAATAGCGATGTAGCGGTGGCCAGCGGCCGTGGCAAGCGATGGCCAAGCGTAGCCAGCGGTGGCCAGCGGTGGCCATGCGCGTGAGCAAAGCGACCAACAACGCTAAGGCAAAAGCAAGCGCGACCGATGCCAAGCGAACCGATGGCAGCCAAGGCAAAGCAAGGCAGCCCAGCAACGCCAAGGCAAAAGCAAGGCGCGACCCGACGCCAAGGCAGAACCCGATGGCAGCCACGGCAGAGCAACCCGACAGTGACCCGACGCCTAGGCGAGGCAGACCCGACAGCGACCCGACGCCTAGGCGAGGCAGACCCGACAGCGATCCGACGCCTAGGCGAGGCAGGCGCGACAGCGAGCCGACGCCAAGGTAAGGCAGGCGCGACAGTGAGCCCCGACGCCAAGGCAAGGTAGGCCCGTCAGCGAGCCGACGCAAAGGCGAGGCAGGCCCGACAGAGACCCGATGCCTGGGCGAGGCAGGCCTAACAGCGACCCGATGCCTAGGCAGCCTAGCCAAGCCAAAGCAAGGCGGTCAAGGCAAAGACCAAAAATTTCTACTAAGCACTTCGGCATCGATGCAACACTCTAGGTTAGGGAAATGTAACTAAGCCAAACGGTAGTTAGGGTTGCTAACTAATCGGTTGCCATGTAGGATTTCCAGCCGAGAAATATAATTCTAGGATTTTACTACAATTGCCAAGAAATTATACCAAGGTCTTAATAAGCATACTCGTCTTTTAGAAAATGACCTTAATGCCCGGGCGATGAATACCAATCTCCTAAGTCATTAAACCTAATTACAACGGATTATTAATCGCTAAAAGGGATTTATAAAGCAAATAAAGAATTTTCAAATATAATAACAAAATTTTTATAAGTCAATAACGACCGATTTTTGGATGTTAAAAATAAAATCCAAGTATTAAAATAAAATTCAAATTTTTAGCGAAATTTTTATTGACAAAAAATCAGGGTCGTTACAGAAGTGGTATTGGTAGGAAATTCAGAATTAACCAAGCAAGTTAAGAAGATTAAGCATGCTTTGGCTCGTTCACAGGGAGATCCAATTCTGGATTTTGAAGGACTTTGCCTCTTTCCAGATTCTCAATTGCCCGAGAAGTTCAAAATGCCAAACATCAATAAGTTTAATGGAACTGGCAACCCTACCAGCCATGTCCGCCATGTCATTAACACCCTGAAGCCGATGGGCTTGAGCGATGATCTCATTGCTCAACTATTCCAAAGAACTCTCACTGGAAGTGCTCTCGATTGGTTCATCACTTTGGAGTTTGAACACTATCACACTTGGCCTGAGATTGCCAACGCTTTCATTAAGCAATATGCATACAACATCCAAGTTGAGCTGACTACCCAAGATTTGGAAATGACCAAGCAAGAGTCAAACGAAGACTTTGTTACTTTCTTAGCTAGATGGAGGGAAAAGGTTGCCAAGATGAAGAACTGCCATTCTGAAAAAGATCAAGTGCGGATAGTCGTTAAAAATCTACAACCCAAGTATCTCAAGCATATCTATACCTAGGCTATCACTGATTTTAAGCGCTTGCATGCTACTGGGCTACAAATTGAAGAAGGGCTCAAACTGGGACTCATTGGGAAAGAAGCAACCCCTCCACCCAAGAAAGTCTTCTCAACTCGCACATCTAATGCCTCCGTCAACACTCTTAACTCAGCCTTACCACAAGACCTTTTCCAAACTAGCCCATCCCAAAGCTCAAACCGGCCTTGCCGTTACTTTAACCCCTTCTACATGACCCCATCTCAAGCCTTAGCCATTCTAAGCCGTCAAGGGCATCTCAAGCCCCTAAATAACCCACCTCTTCAGCCACCTTATGGTC
Organism: Rhododendron molle; assembly: GCA_025413875.1. Taxonomy (NCBI): domain Eukaryota; kingdom Viridiplantae; phylum Streptophyta; class Magnoliopsida; order Ericales; family Ericaceae; genus Rhododendron; species Rhododendron molle. The sequence goes on from CM046400.1 coordinate 17,205,509, forward strand.
CAAGCTATGACGCTAATAAACAATGCACTTACCACCAGCACCCTGGACATGAGACAGACCGCTGTATGCGTCTTCGTCATGACATCCAAGATCTCATCGACAATCAGACCATAAAGCCACCCAAACCCAATGTACAAACCAATCCACTCCCTACCCATAATGCTGAGCCACCGCCTCAAAGCATCAATCTTATAAACCTCTCCAATAATTCCGCATATAATCCTACCCAATAAATCACCCAAACCAAACCATCCCTCACCTTTCCCAAAGATGATTATCCTTGTATCTATGCAATTGACGATGGAGATTGGTGGTTGGAAATGGACCAAGCTCTGCCAAGTGATTGGGAAGTTTGGAGGATCGAACCTGCTGATCCTTGGGGCGTTCAAGAAGAGGAAATAGGTCATCTCACCAGAAGTGGAAGAGTATACAAACCTCCCAAAGTGGAGAGGGCTCAACCTCAACACGAGTAATGGAAGAAGAAGAAGAGGACAGTCAAAGGATCGAACCTGAGGAAGATATAGTGCTAAGACAATTGAAGAAAATCCAAGCCGACATCTCTATCTGGGGATTGCTTATGTCTTCCTACGAACATCGCAATTCCTTCTTCAAAACCCTGGGGAAAGCTAAAGTTCCCATCGACATCACCCCTGAAAATTTAGTAAGCTTCATAACAGCGTCCAAAGCTCTGAAGCCAGCAATAGCCTTCACTGACAAGGACCTACCTCCTGAAGGCCTTGCACACAACAAGCCCCTTTATATTTCTCTCAAGTGCCTCACTAAATGGATCCCATTAGTCCTGGTGGATAACGGATCCGCTTTAAATGTGTGCCCTCAAAGGACTCTCGACAATCTAGGAGTTGATATTACTGATATACACCCTTCCAGCCAAGGCGTAAGGGGATATGATAATTCAAAGAGGAGAGTGGTGGGGTGTGTTACCCTACCAATAGAAGTGGAGAAGATTAAAAGAGATGTGGAATTCCACGTAATGGACATACCAGCCACCTTCAACCTCTTGCTAGGAGGGCCATGGCTACATGACACTGGGGTAGTACCTTCCACTTTGCATCAAAAGGTCCAGTTTGCAGCAGATGGAAAGGTCATCACCATCCTAGGGGATTCATCAATCCGAACCCATGCCGACACACCTGTGCAGGAGGTAGGAACCAAAGAAACTTTCCTTACTGGATTCAGCCATGAAGAAGCAACTGTTGTGCAAGCTCTGATGGCCAAAAGAAGCTTCTACATAAGCGCCCCTGCCATACGGATGATGAAGAAGCATAACTACTGTCATGGGTTGGGTTTAGGCAAAAGATCACAAGGCATCCCACAAATGATTGATCCTCTGCATAATTAACACGCCTTTGGTCTTGGCTACACCCCGACAGAAGCCGAGATAGAGAAGAACAGAAGCATGGAAAAAGCCAAGGCAAGAGGAAGCAGGATCAAAGAAGAGAAACTCATGGTCCCAAAAACACTCACGGCTGGTTTGTAAGAGAAGGAGAAGACTTCCCATTTTGTGGTTTCACAGAAACATGGGAAGATGAAACTACCAAACAAAGGTATCCTGGAATGCAAATTTTCTTTGAAGAATGGACTGACAGTGATATGGAAGAAGAACCAACAAATCGTCCTCCCGTTACTCCCAAAGATTGGATTGAGGTGCTAGTTGAGTTTGACCTAAAGATTCTGTTTGGCAAAGAAGAGGGTGAAGAAGAGTATAAAACTGCGAAAGGCAAATGAGCAACTCCTGAGATGCTATAGTAATTGCATGGCATGGCAAAATCATTACTTTTATTTCCTGAATCAAGCTAGGACATGTTTTGGGCCCCTGTTTGGGCATTTTCTATAATTAAACTTTCATTTTATTTTTCCACTTATGAATGATTCATTCTTTGAATGCAATAGCTATATACTGCAATCTCTTTACCAAGAAAAAGGAAATTGCGAGGATTAAATTCTTTGTGTTGCTAACAAAAGGAAAGAAGGGACGAACCCTGATTACTTAGAACTAGGTTTTTTTCAAAACTTAGAAATATGACGCTATCTCCGTGAGAACACTTAGAGTTAGCTTGCCTATTACGAAGGTACAAACACAAAAGGGAGATTCAAGAAAACGTCTCCATCAAATTCCTTTCCAAAGCAAGAAAATGTCTCTATTCCTTTCCAAAAAAGAGATTCATGAAAATATCTCCATACAAAAAAAGCATTGTGAGAAAAGTGCTCGTTGGGTGACCAAACAGCCCAAACAAAAATAAGAGCAAAGCCTGCTAGGGCAAGAAAACGCAGAATCGCAGCCTAGGCAAAAGTAAAGGCATTCAAAAGCTCGCTAGGGATTCAACCTCCATCAGGTAACCTAGGCAAAATCAAGAGCGTGTGTGGAGAAAAACCAAGAGTGGAAACCCAACCTCAAAGGTGATAATTTTGGAACTACGTTCATGGCCTGATTCCCTGATTGGGATACGTAGGCAATCTCGCATTGAGATGCGGCCCAAACATTTGGAAAGAAGGAAAAACATCAACGTGTTTGTACTCAATGATAGGTATAGTTAACCCTGCGTATTGAGCTCACAAAAGATGAGTTATTAGTCATTTTTCAAAGGATCGGCAAAAACAAAAAGTCACAAGAATCATTGATCGTCCTCTCTGACCCAAAAGTCATCGACATAAGGGACAAGATATCCCAAAAATCTCATAACATGGCAAATAGATTGTGGAAGTAGCAAAAGCAAATCAAAGACATGAATTTGATTCAAGAACAGGAGGGAAGAAATGCCACTTGGCTGAAAGAAAAAGTCCAGCTTCTTTAGGAATTAAGAAGTAGCAGCTGAAAAATGGAATTCTCGGCTGAGTAATCCATTCCTCGGTCCATGTTTCAATTTGTTGCTGTTTTAACATCCGTAAAGCTTTCAAACCATAGCATGCAAATTTGAAATATCTCAGGATAAAATGCAATATTTGTCCAAAACATGCTGAAGTTGCCTCATACATAAAAAATAAAATAAAATAATATACAATGTCTGTCTTGGAACTAACAAATACAGGTGGTACAAAGAAAAAGGAAAGCTACTGCCCACGGCCCCTCTTAGGCGCATGACGTGAAGAAGAAGGACAAAACCGCTCAGGAACTTGAACACTAATCCTTTGTCCTTCATCAACATCTCCAGCTCCGGCACCATCTCTAGCACCCCCATCATCAGCATCTCCATCACCAGCTCCAGCTCCAGCACCAGCTCCAGCACCTCCATCACCAGCCCTAGTGCTCCCGCTCTCACTGACTCCAGCACTCTGGGTAACTGACACCGTCGGCACTCGCTCTGCTTCAAGCGACAAAGAACAGAATGCAGACATTTAGGGTCACACAGAATATGAGATGGAAATAAAAGAAATCAAAGGATACATACCGCAACTATCCGGCTCCGCTGCCGTCGAACCAAGGCCTCTGTGCTCTGAAACGCACGCAGCCACTCCTGAACAACGTCAGCAGGCACTTGTGGAAGAAATAATCATATGTATAGCGAAACATGGAAGCTATAGAGACCAAAATAAAAGCCCACAACGGTTACCTGTGAAACCCCGGCTGGAAGTACATACAACTAAGAAGCACATGGTGTCAGCGGTAGACGCTCCTCTTCTCCATTGGCATTATGGAAAGAGACAAAGCTGGGAGCCTGTGGCCAGACAGGGGTGGTGACAGCACCAGCAACAGTAGCAGGCTGGGCCAGCAAAGCCAAGCGAAAGACTGAGTAATCCCCCGCCTGGAGAAAACCCATAGCCGACTACCTCTCAACGGCAGGCTGTCTCTCAAGAGCAAGAAGCAAACCCTCCCCTGTGGAAGAGGAACAAACTGCAACGCCTCCGAGTGTGGGAAGTACTGGCTCGCCACCCTCTCCCCGAGATACCAAGCTCTCGAGAAAGGCCCCTCCAAAAGGAAGTGCTGGCTGTCCAAAGCCCGAGCAGAGGTCAACTCCAAAGGAGCATCGTCAAGTAAGGTCCCCTAGGGATCGAAACGCACCTGTCATGGGCAAGATGATATCAATACAACAAAATGGAAGAATTATACAAAATTAAGAGAAGTAGGGGGGTACTCTACCTGGTCCACTGTCAAACGATCCAAGACTCGCCTGCAGGCTAATAGGTCCATAGCAGGCGACCGCGTCTTCCGAACCCCTTTCAACCAACAGGCCACCCGTGGAACAAATCTAGGTTCTCCATGCCTAGTCGGTGGATGGAATTGCAACAAATGCTTAAAAGCCCAGAGCTGTAAGCAGAGACCAAGGATTAGCATAAGTTACCAAAACTAAGGCGATAAAGGAGCAATAAGAGAACTGGAACAAATACCTCGAGAACACGATGGTGCCCACCCAGTGAGAGGTTAACGCCTCGAGAACAAGCACTCAGGTGCCCATACAACGTAGCCAGAGCAGGAGTCCCCCAATCGAACTCTGTTATAGTCTCCAAATTGACTAAAGTAGCCAAAAATTGGACATGCACCGAGTTCTCCTTATTGCAAAACAGGGTCTGCCAGAGGAGGTAAAGGAGGAAAGCTCGTACCAGTTGGGAAAGAGATACCTCTATCAGGATCCCCACATGATCAAAATGCTCCCGAAGCCAAGAATAGGTGATGTGACCACTCTCTGACACAGTAGGGACCTTCCCCAAAAGGTATTCAAAAGCACCCGCCCGCTCGTGAATCCATGGGTCAATCGGAAGAGGATCGCCGCCAACCCTCAGACCTGTAAGCAAAGCAAAGTCACCTGGGGTGATCATCATCTCTCCAGCCTTCGGGAAATGGAAGGTATTTGTGGTATCCCACCACCGCTCCACTAATGCCGTGGTCAGTCCCAACTCAGCTTTCGGAAGATGGAAGCCCAATATCAACTGCTCAAAACCAGCCAAAGTAACGGCGTCCTTTGCATCATAAGGAAGCCTCTCGTACCACTCAAACACCTGAGGGCTTCTTCCCCACACGCGCAATTTCTCATTTGCCTGCAAAATGTAAGAAGAGATCAATACAATAGTAAAAATGCCTAAATAGGGGGCAATTCTTAAAAACTCAGTTTCAAATTCAAAATTATTGAATCTTAGACATTTGGTGCATCCCTATTTTCTTAGTGTACTCGGTGATGGACTGTCCACTTCCTTGTGGTATGATAATTGGCATCCACTAGGGCCTTTAATTGCTAAATTTGGCCCCAGAATTGCCCTTGATTTTGGTCTTCCTAAGGATGCCACTGTGTCCCGCATTTTGCAAAACTCAAACTGGACTTTTCCTATCACCCAAACCATTGAGCTCAATGAGATAAGAAGAACATTGCCTCCTCTTATCCCATCCAGATTGGAGGAAGCTGATCACATACGATGGACTCTCACTCGTAATGGTCAGTTCACAATTGCTTCACTGTGGGATAAATTGAGAACTCCCTTTCCAACAGTTGTGTGGCACAAATTGGTGTGGTTCTCAGCCCATATTCCAAGGAGCAGCTTTATCACTTGGTTGGCTATTCAGAATAGGCTATCCACTGCTGATAGACTTGTGATGTTTGGCATGAACCTCTCCCCTCAGTGTAGCTTTTGTCAAGAAAGTGAGAGTCATGACCATCTTTTTTTTAATTGTTCCTTCTCACAGCAGGTGTGGTGCACAATGCTCTCCAAAATTCATGTCTCTTGGCACTCTAGATCATGGCATGAATGGGTTACATTCCTCTCCAAAGTAAAAGGCAAAGCTTTTCAAGCTGTAGTTACAATGCTGGTATTTACAACTACTATGTACCATGTTTGGATTGAGAGGAATGTGAGGAAATTTCAAGGTACATCTTCCTCCTGGGAGGTAATTGCTCACAAAATTTACTCTATGGTGAGGGCAAGGCTGTTATCATTACAAGCCCTGCCTCCAAGTCGAGCAGAATGGGTGGCAAATGAATGGAATATTTGATCATGATTAGCTATTACTTGGTAGGATGAAATAGCTTCTATTTGCAGGTCACTAGTTTGCTATGGAAATAGAGTTTCATAACTGTCTTTTACTGCTGTTCTGTTATTGCATCTGCTTCTGTTACCTTTTCTGTTACAAGTACAGCTTCTGTTACCTTTTCTGTTAGCTATTATCAAGCTTTGATGGTGAAGGCTACGGTTGGGCTTCTAATACTTCTAGGTATCCAGGTAGTTACCTTAATTCCTGTTAGCTAACTTGGTACTTGACAATCTTGAGTGTTCTTACTATATTGTGTGATAACCTGGTGAGATGTGTGCTAGATCCCCATCTTCCCTTGAAAGAGGAGGTAATAAGTAGGGGGGAGTCATGTGAGGAATAGTGGAGGGATAAGGTGGTTCCCTAATTCTTGGTATTGAAAAAAGAGAGTGGGAGTGGTGAGGTTCCGAGGAAGTAGAAGTGTGAGCACTATACAGTCCAAGGATTTCATTCTCTGTTTGATATTTGGGCATGTTCTGCTAGCTACTTCATTATTATACATTTGCAATGTGTTACTTCATTCTCTTTGGGCATGTTCTGTACGTCTTGTTGAGTAATGGCTGTTTTTCTTGAGAGTAGTTGGAGCTGCTGTGTCTTGTAGTTGTCTTGACCTATCCTGTTATGACTGCTGCTTTTTACACTAGGGGCATGTCCCTAGCTGAAGTTGAGGACTGCTTTATACTCATGTGCTATCCGTATTCATGGGCCATTTTGATTTTGATCTCTTTTGGGATATTCTGAAAGGAAGCTGCTGCTATCTTCCATGTTCATATGGCTGTTTTTTTGTGCTCCTGCTACTGCTGTTATGATGGTCTGCTGCTGCAGTTATGATCTATTCGGCTGTCCAGATATGGTACCATATTGGCTATCCAGATACCAAATTGGTGTATCCGTTGGTGTAGTCCAGACGTAGCTGCTGCTACTGTCCGGTTCTCCTGTTTTGTGCTTTGCTATAGTTACTGACTGTTATGCAGCTATAGTCTCCTGTGGAGCAGCCTCCTTTGCTGTTTTCAAAGTGTATCCTACGGCTGCACTTCTATTTAATGTTCAGTTTTCAAGTGAAAGCGTAAATTTGTAGTATGCCTAACCAATTGGGGATGTCGTTGGGATCTCCCTTCGCAGAGGGGGACGTCCTCTGCATGATGTATAGTTGCTACTGTCCAGTTTTTGCTGCTGTCCAGTTTTGCTGTTGTTCAACAGTTTCTGAGTGCCGTGTGGCTGCTGTCCAGCATCTACTTGGCTTCTGCTACGGCTTCTGCTACTTCTACCAGCAAGCTGTTAATTAGATTTGGTATGTTGTAATGCTACAAGTTACATACAGGCGTTAAGAAGCCCAGATTTTAGTTGTATGTCAGTAACATGTAAATTAGTCACACCTATTGTCATGTTGGCTCTTTCATTATGCAGATTGCACCAAGTGTAATCTTTTTGCCATCTGTTTCGTTTCCCTCTATTAGATGGATACAAAACAGATATTCTATTTACTTCTAGTCCTATGTAGCCGTTTGGCGTAGGCTTTCTCTAATGTTTTCTTTTCCTTTCTTTTTTTTTTCCTCCTGGGGTATGCCCCTTGTAGGCTGTATATTCGGTTAGCCCCTTTTTATTTCAAGCTGATTTACCCAAAAAAAAAAAATTCAAATATCAATTGCGATCTCATGAAGTCTAATTTGAACAAAAATATTTGCAGAAAAAAAATCTACCTTTCTGTTAGTGGAACCAAAGTGTTGCTCCGGCTCCCTGCACAAAATCTCAGAAGAAACATCGCTGAGGGGAGGGCGGTATCGCAACGAACCACCACCCCCGATAATGTGAACCAAAGGGACATACGTGGTAGCCTAAAATGGCGGCAAAGCATCGCCGCCCACATCCGAAGGAACTTCGAACTCAGCATTAGAAGGAGTAGGCTGTGAAGAACCTCCTCCAACGGCAGGTGTGCGACGGGTTGAATGAAGAACGCGGGTACTTAAAACCCCACCCAAAACCGTGGCCTCAACGGCCGGAGCCTTGCCCGTATCTCTCGGCGTGGCAGTAGAGGATGAAGGAGCACCGGCGGCGGTGTCAGACGGAGGAGGAGGAGGAGGAGATGAGGCCATGGCAACCGAGGAACACGGTGGTGGTCGGAAGGAAATGACGGCGGCAAATGGCAGCGGTCGATGAGGGGAAGGAACGGAGGTAATCACTCGGTCGAAGGAGAGGAGGAAGAGAAAGATCGAATAAAGCCGTGAGATCGATTGAACTTAACTTAAATCGATTTTCTGACTTTTGGCTTTCTCACGGTCGAAACATCGATATCTCGGCCGCCAAATCCATTACTCAGCCGAAGGATCAATCTCTCGACCCCTTAATTGATTCCCCTCAGCAGCAGTGGACTTTGCCCAGGGCACCAACTCAAGCTATTATGAAATTTTGGGTCCATGACCAACAAAACCAATGATTAAACCAGCCTTGGGGGCATACCCAAGCACAAGGAGGCACTCTCTCCATAAATTGCTGACCGAAGCTTATCACTATCAAGCAAGCTCTGAGCTCATCAGGCTCCACGCTTATCATCTCAGTGGCTCTACGCCCCCCACCTATCAACGACTCCATGCTAAATGCTATTCAGCAGCTCCAAGCTCGCAACCACTCGACAGCTCCAAGCTCAAGCCCTGTGCTCACCAATTTTATATCCACCATCAATAGCGGCTCTAAGTTCGCTAGCCCTGTGCCCAAGTCACTCAACGGCTTCATACCTCAAATCGTTTCAAAGGCTCTACTCAGCAGCAACCCTATACTCAAGAAGTTCCAAGCTCATTACGTTCAAAGCGACCTACGCTTACCTCGATGGTTCTACACCTATCAACTCGGCGGCTCTACGCCTATTTGTTCAAAACAGGCTCTAAGCCCATTTTACCAAACAAGCTCCACGCCTATCAACTCAGCGGTTCCGCGCCCATATTTATCATCTCAGCAGCTCCAAGCTCGCTATCATCTCAACGGCTCCAAGCCAATCATCTCAAAAGGCTCTGAGCCAATCAGTTCAGCAGCTCCAAGCTCACAACTACTCAACAGCTCCTATTTTCTCAATGGCTCCGAGCCAATTATTTCAGCACCTCTAAGCCCATTATCTCAACTGGCTCTACGCCGTAAACCGCTGTCTCAACAGGCTCCACGCCACCCCAATCAAGATATCATCAATTCTCAGGCTCTACGCTTGAATGCTCAAAATCCAACATTTTGAATGCTTGAAGCTCTTCGAATGCCCAACCACTGTGTACTGGATGCTCAAGTTCTATACTTGAATGCTCAAGCTCTATGCTTGGATGTCCAACCACTGCGTACTGGATGCTCAAAGCCTGTACTTTGAATGCTCAAATTCTGCCATCTGAATGCTCGAGCTCTACGCTCCGAATGCTCAAGTCCAGAACTTGATAGAAGCTCCATGCTTAAATCAAACACACACGCACGGGCCCGTGCACATTTGCATCAATTGCATCACCACAATCACATCAAGTCTGCATCATCATATCTATCTAACCACCATTATCATATACACATTTCTGCATATCTCTCTTATTCATGAAACAGGTCAATCCTGCAATCAACCAGTCCCGTGCCTCGGTTTTATTGATCGGTCCAGAACCTCGATCCTTTGGCTCCATGCCAAAATTTATGATGAGAAAGCTTCGTGCACAGACCATCAGAATACAACCACCTCTACGCTAAAGTTCAATCACGTCAAGCTCGAAGCTCTGACATTTCAAATTCCCGCCTCCAGAAGGCAAAGCTCCTTGAACTATCAACCGGCTCCGAGCCTCAGTTCCATCTAAAACCTCAGGCCCTCGCCTTGTGATCAAAACCAGCTCCGCGCTTCGGTTCTGTCAAGCTACAACACCTCAGGCTTTTGCCTTATGATCAACACCAACTCCGCGCTTTGGTTCTATCTCTCAGAATCTTCGCTTTATGATCAAAACCAGCTCCGCGCTTCGGTTCTATCTCTCCAGGCTCTTGCCTTATGATTAATGCCAGCTCCATGCTTCGGTTTCCTCAAAAGCTCTACCGGCTCCGTGCCTCGGTTCCTCTATTCCAATGCTCTGTGCTCCAGTTACTAGGCCATCTGCCTCCCCATATCTCAAGAAACAGCATCAAACTCGTCTCTGGAAGATGGTTTGGATTCCACCCCGTATCTCAAAATTGGCGTCCAATTCATCCCCAACAGATGGCTTGGATTCCGCCACGATTACATCAATTCCTTCAAGCTCATTCGCAAGGATAGGCTACTCTACCGAGTTTCCCTCAGTTAAAGTCAGGATGATCAAGAAAAGCAGACACACCTGCCGTGTATTGATCTTCCCAAAAATACTAAGGAAGCTCTCCGCAAAAACATCCCCGGCAGCCCCGCGCTCCTTCAACTACTTTCCGCCAAAATCCTGGTTCAGCCTAGGTACGTCACACTACGTCTTTTAAAGCCCAAAGGTACGTCTTCTGTCTCTAATTCTCCAAACTTTTTCTTTTATTTATTGTCCCGAACTACGGTTGGTCTGAATTTCCCCTGTGGAATACGTAGGCAGCCTCCCAGCCCGACCATAACAAAAACCTTTTTCAAAAAACCCTTGGAATAGTGTTGGACCAAATTGAGTTGCTTTTACAGCTTTGACTTTTACTCAAACATGTCTCGCGATCCATCTGAGCTCAGTCAAAGAAGGGCATCTGTAGACACCCCAATTTGGCCTAACGATTATTTCAGGTCCCACCTTGGGGACCATCCCGATGATGAAATGGATGCGATGATTGCTGATTGACTTCTTGAGAACCTTAGGACTTTCGGTAAGAGCTTTGAGCCACTTAGAGGACCCAATTCAGAGCCAAATAGCCTTTCAAACAGAAATACAGAATCCTAGGAGAATCCATCAGCCGGCCGTAACATTGATCTCACGGCCTTAACATCTTTTCCTCACCCGAGCAACCTGTTGCACAAAAATCTCCCTGAGAGATCCATTCCACGGCCGCAGGATCATTTCCTCGGCCGCTCAATCCATATCTCGGCTGCCAAATCCTTTATGCGGCCGCCAGATTGCCCTTTTTCCAGACTCTGGAACGTTTTGTCGATTGTTTGATCCGATTTCACTACCTCTCCGATGCGTTCGGGCCACGTTCAGAGATCACAACAAAGAGTTTGAATTGTATTGCAATTGCAATCGTGCGATTTGATTGGACTGAGTGAGTCATCCTTGGCCTATATAAAAGGGACCCTGGTGTGCATACGAGAACATGCACCCTAAGTATGAATAAACTTAGGAGTATTTTCAGGTATGAACAAACCTAGATTGCATACGAGAACATGCACGATATCCCAAATATGAAAAATTTGGGTACTTGCTTAAGTACGTGTAACCTAAAACATATGACCCGAGTATGATACACTTAGGAATATCTTCCCAAGTACGAGTACAACTTGGGGAGCATACAAGTATACGCAAAACATCAACCGAGTACGAGACACTTGGGTTGCATACATATGCAACATCACCAAAGTATGACAAACTTAATCGTCTTCCAAGGAATGTGCAAATCTGGGGAGCATACGACAATATGCAAGGGGAAATACACTTAGGAGATCTATCCAAACACTAAGCACTTGGACTGCATACGATAACATGCACGTCTCCGCCAAATATGAATACATTTGGGCGCCAAACTAAGTATGGGACACTTGTAGGAAAAATTACCCCTGGGAACGAAATATTCCAAAGCATATGAAGACATGCACACAAACAATCTATGTGCAAGCAACTCTAGCTGGATAACCAGTACAAACGTACTACACTGGCATACAAAGGATACAAATAATGCTCAGATGGATACCCGAGCATGGGCACATTTGCAAAAGCAGTCAAAAAGGTTAAATACGAAACATTTAACAAAGGTGTGAGGTCGACTAAAGTATGAAGAAACTTAGCACTCGACACATGAAGTTCAGGCCATGAGACGGCCATCAGCCAAGTCAAAACAGCCACGAAGGGCCAAGGTTACTTGTGATTAGGCCAAATAAGGCCACCAAACCAAAACAGACGCAACGAAGGGCCAAATACCAGTGTTAAGATGTTTGGAAATGTATTAGTGCCACACATGGCAATACCAATGGCCACGCAAGGCCGGCAAAAATACGTGAAAGATTGTTTTTTAGAAAGGGAATCCAACTTACTCTTCGATCGTGAGGTCTTGGATGGCAGGAGGCGAGGTTGGTGCAGCAACGTTTTCCGTTGTAGTATTTTCTTTGGGTTGACCACTGCTGGCTTCCTTTTGGCCAGGGTTGGTCATCTCTTCAGTTTGGATGGCATCGGCACCAAGTTGCTCGGAAACCTGAGCATTAGGTTCTCCCTCCAAGGTGTCCTCCTCTTCCTCAACCTCTTGATCCTCGGCAGCAATTTGAGAGCTTGGTAGGTCTTTGTTGGTCCAGAGGGGGCTAGATTCAGGAGCACCGATCTTGGTAAGGCATGCTGTCCAAGCGGTACCCCAGATCTGGTACTGGATAGTTGGAATTTGAGATTTGTAGCTCTCAGTAGCTACATTGATTCCAGCATTATACCCCTGTTGATACGCATCCTTGGCCTAATTTTTGCTCAATTCTAGCTCCACAAGAGTCTGGTTCAGGCTATCCTCAGCACCCTCCAGCTTGCCTCTCAACTCATTTACAGATCTGCGGGCCTGGTTTCTCTCTCTCTCAAGCCTGATGATCATGCTCTGCCGTTTGGCATTCTTGCTGGAAAGTTTGGCTTGCTGAGGTTCAGAATGACCAAGTTTTTGCGCCATGGCCACCATCTTTTGCATTGCCTGGAAGTTTTAGAACAAAACAAAGTTAGGCAAAAACGAAAGGGCGTGATTTACGTAATTACTGCATAAACATGAGAGGTTTGCCTTGGCACTATTGACCATAAACGAGCCGAGGAGGTTGTCTGGGGAGCGGGAGACTTCCTTTTGCATGTCCCCAGGCAGCAAGAAGGTCTGGGATAGTGCAAGAGCTGTCCCTTCGGACTCAACACTATCACGGATGGTGACTGGCCGGTTACCGTGAGAGAGTTGAGGAGCCCGGATAGGTGTCAGAACTGAGATGGTTTGAGGTGGGACTCCTTTGTTCAAAGACAATTCCAGGGGTTGGCGTTTGTCACGGTGACTGGCCTCAATTTCTTCAAGAGAAAAGCCTGGAGGTGTGTCCAATTGAGCAGACCCTCGACGACCATGGGACGGCGCCGGACTCTGAGAGCTTCAGCGGCCACGAGCAGCATGGCCTCTTCCACGGCCAGCTCCAAGAATGGTAAGGAGATTGCTGAGGTCAATCGATTGGTTCATTTCTTGAGGAGGAGGAGATGGAGAATAACCACTGGATGACGTGGAAGCTTCTTCGGCAAGTAAAATAGGCTCGTCAGGGATTGGAGGGGTTCGAGAACGCCTTCCTTCTCCTTCTTGCTTGGGCGGTGCGGTAGACGGTCCTGGAATTACTGGGTCATCCGCTACTCGGATTCGCCAATCAATGAACCCACCGTACGAAGCACGGTAGCTGAGAAGCACTTGAGCGACTCTTGCTCGGCCAGCCAAATATGTGCCCTGCCCATTGAAGTTTAAAACTTGGTTGATGTCCGTGACATGGACTTGAGGGGTGATAATGTCGTGGCCCTGGTTGACATTTGTTGCTGCAATGAGAAATGCAAAACAATTATACGCAACAAAATTGCACGAATAAAGTACGAAATAACTTTTAAAGCAAGTGATGAGAACTGACGTGGACGCCCAAATCTATGAGGGGCATGAAAACCTATCACTTGGCCATCCTCGTCTCTGGGCTCGAAGTTTTCAGTGAAAACGAGGAAATCATCATCATCCCCTCGGGCGGAGTCAGGAAGTTCTAGCACGAGTCTTTTTCTGGAATCCCTACTTTTGAGATAGTAGGTTAAGGCGTCTTTGGTTTATGAGATGCTATATAGATGGTGGATGTCATGTAAACCCAAAGATGTACCTAGCATTTGGTTTAGGGTATGTACGCCCATGACGACCCTAAAAAAATTGGCAGACACTTGCATAGGGGAAAGCCTATAGTGGGCTAGAACTTGGCGGAGTAAAGGGGCCAAAGGAAACCTAACGCCACCCTCTACAATGGCCCCAATCGGGATGTGGAGAGTGTCGTTATCTGGCACTCTCGAATAGCGTCCTCAGGAGCGAGTGCAGTGGCCACATTGTCAAGGATCTCGTAACGAGATCTGAAATTGTCCATGGCCTGAGGGGTATTACAGTACCGCTTAAACCTCCCCATTTTTGCAGGTATGCTTGGTAAGAAGACAGTGACATGTGAAGTCATTGGTCCAAGTAATATACTCAGCAACGAGAGAGCCGAACAGGAGCAGTATTCTGGGAAGTAGCCTCAGCTATAGGGAACGCTTTGGAAGGTTCCAAAATGGAGACATTTCGTAAGGGAATAGGATCTTGATAAAATAAGATCTGGAGAAAATACCCAACGGGAATGGAATTTTCGGCCAGCTATGGGAAAGAGTCCTAAATGGTGTGAGGTGATGAATGAATAAGGGAACGAGAATCCAAGATATTCTGGGTTTCCTGTACGAGATAGGAAACCTAGGGCAATAAGGATACTTGGACAACAAGCATCCGTGAAGCTATAAATATGAGGTAAACCTAGAGGTAAAGGTACGCATTACGCAATACTTGACATTACAGTCTCTACCTACTGATAATTAGGGTTTCTCACTAGTACGTGATATTAACTTAAGCATCAGAGGGCCTTTGCCACGAGAGGCAAAGGTGCGCTCACCCCTTGTCTGTTTTGCAGATTAGGGTTCCAGCGACGTATTTGGGTTCCGGCTAGAAGTTACGAGTACCCGTTACTCTTCTGGTGCTGTTCAAAGCCTCTTTCGTTTTTCTGCACTTACAGATTTTGAGGGACTTCGGGAGTTTGAAACCGAAGGATGGCGGTTTCGTACGTCATCTAGAAGTCTATAAGGCATGGGAATAGATGGAGTCGGGTTTTGGCCGAATTTGGCTCGGATCAATCAGAGTGACTAGCGTATGGTGCCACACCACCGACGCATGCCATTGAGGTTTGGGCCTGAGGCCCAAATTGCATTCTATGGACTAAATTCTTTCAAGACCAAGGCCTATGATCGCTGGTCCAAGTTATCACCCACAGTGAATTATTTCCCAAGCAGAGTACATCTAATTTCAAATCAACGACGGTTCGCCCGTCCAATTTCAAATCAACGACGGTTCGCCCGTCCAATTTCAAATCAACGATGGTTCATCTATCCGATTTCAAATCAACGACGGTTCGCCCGTCCAATTTCAAATCAACGACGGTCCATCCGTCCAATTTCAAATCAACGACGGTCTATCCATCCGATTTTAAATCAACGACGGTTCGCCCGTCTAATTTCAAATCAACGACGGTCCATCCGTCCAATTTCAAGTCAACGACAGTTTGCACGACGGTCCATCCGTCCGGTTTCAAAACAACGCGGTCCATCCATCCAATTTCAAATCAACGACGGTTCATCCGTCCAATTTCAAGTCAACGACGGTTCGCCCGTCCAATTTTAAATCAGCTAAGTAATCTGTGGCAACATTATCGCAACGAGCTTTTCCCCAGAGGAGTTTGCCTATTTTACTCAGGCTATTCCCCAGGAGAGTTCACCTCCCGGCTTATTCTGTTTCCTTAAGATCAATCCAGCGGCGATCCATCCACCCATATTATCCCCAGCAACATTCAATTCAAACCTAATGAGCTATTCATCCACTTCAGATAAACCAGGATCTTTAAGCTTCATGTTTTCATTGACTCATATGTCCTGTTTTGTGTGGTCTAGAAGGGTGTCTAGAAAACCTTTGACATTACTTGCACCAAGTCGATGGTGTGCTAAGTGCTGTCAAAGGGGGGCTACTATAGACACCATATTTTGGACTGTCCAGATTAGTTTACTTACGGTCTTTAATTCCCCGATGATGATTAAGGTCAAGAACATTCCGAGATTATTGGTGTGTTTGAGCTTTGAGCTTTCCGAAACCTCATTCAAACCCTTTCGAACCTTGTTTCCAAACCCTTCGAGCCAGAACCAAATGGCCTTAGCAAAACCTTGTTATCGTACGTTGGTACATTACTGACGCATGCTAGTGAGCTGCCACGTGTCAGTCATCGACCGTTGACTCAGCTACTACTGGCGCACGTAGGTAATTAACTGGCGCATGCTAGTCAAATCCAGTTAAATCAACACTATTCAACCATGTGCACGAGACTTTTGCGGCCACCCTAGTACCGTGAATAGTTCCTGATGATTGCAAACGTGCAGGCTGTCTCCCTCTCTCTCCTACACTTCCCCTCAAGGCAAGTCCAATGCATTTAATGCATGGAGACTTCCTTGCCAACCAAACCAGCCCTAATCAGTTGGTTACTCCCCTTTTCACCGGCCCTCATTGCCTATAAATACCCCCTTGCATTTATATGCAAGGGGTTAGCTCCATTAAGACTCTCAAGTCTCTTCTTCCTCCTTCTCTCTTGTTTTCTTTGCTTCTTCTTTCATCCATTGAAGGAGCAAGCAAAGGAACATCACCCTACACACCCCTAACACTCCACATCCTCCATACATCCACCAAACCTCAAGTGTAAAGCTCAAACCTATCATCAGGCTCCTTTCAAAGGTATACCACCTTTGTTCTGAATCCTGTTCTGACCCCTGAGGGGGGCTGGCAGGGTCAAGGCTGGTAATCAATACTAGTCCTGGCCCTAAAGCTGGCAAAGATTCAATGATCGTGTGTGATGATAAGTGGCGCGCGCTAGTAACAATAAGTCGTACGCCAGTTTTGGCAGTACAAGCACCACTGGCGTGGGGACCATCGATCATCCTTTTCTATTTTGCTTCTTGTTTAATCACCTTCTAGCATGCTAAAAGCAAGTCTATGGCTTTCTGTGTTTAGAATTATGTAGTTACTTGTTTGTTATTTCTGCAGTAGAGGGCCTCTGGGACTTTTCTGGTCATGTTCCAGAGCCTAGATGATGCAAAACCAAGCATTGGATCAATGATGTAACTGGCGTACAAGTGCTCACCACTGGCGTACGACAGTTATTTCAAGGTCCAATGGTTGGCCCTTGCATGGCAGCCAAGTGTGGGCTCCCGCGCCCGAAATGAGCGCTTCGCTCGAAGAGTCGCCACCCGGATTTTTGAGATGGATGATCCGAGAAACCGAGGAGTCGTTTGGAAAAAGGCTTTTGGTCTAGCGAAAACATTGAGATGTTGGGTTCGGGAGCCACATTACGAATGGGGAAGGTTTTTCTTTAAAAGCACTTCTTTCGTAAGACCGGTCTCTACTTGATGTTTTAAAAGGGAATTTTCAACATTATTTGGAATATCAAACTCTTTAATAAAGCACGTGGCGGGAGAAAGGACATAGGAAATATATCACGTTGGCGTGCGGGTGGTGCTATCTGTTACAATCGTGATAAAATGATATGAATGAATGGAAGTAAATAACATTCAACGGACTGTTGACCTGAGAATACCGCTCACGGCACCCTGAGATGCCGTGCGAGACATCTCAACATGCCGTCGCGCGCAACGCTTCACTGTCAGACTGTTGGACCTCAGAATACCGCTCACGGCACCCTGAGATGCCGCGCGAGGCATCTCAACATGCCGTGCGTGGCACCTGCTCTGCTCTCAGACTGTTGCAGTCTTTCAAAACATCATTTAGCTCACTGATTTCTCTGTAGATCGTTTGAAAACTCACGAGTAGCCTCACGGCGGTCAGATCATCCCAAGAACGTTATTGTCCTTCTCAAAACATAGTTTTAAAGTAGTTTTCAACGTTTTTGATCACTTGGGATGATCTTGAAAAGATTTTAGAAGAGCCGGAACATGGCTTGTAGATATTGTCCTATTTTAAGAGCTACAGAAACAGTAAATAGCAAAAATAGGTAACCACAGCAGAGGAAAACACAGATCCAGTCAGCCTGTTCACAATAACACTAGTGTGCACCATGCCGTGCGCTGAGAGTCAGGGTGCCGTGCGTCTGATCAACAGACCGCGCGGTTCCCGAACCTCAGCACAGTGTTGGTTTTATTTTATGAAAATAGGTTTTGAGTCAGGATCTAACCAAAAGGGATTAGATCTGCTAACAGAAAGGTCCCCTCAGGACCAGAACGGAATCTAGTCCGACGAAACTAGTTTATACCTTTGGTTTCGAGCTTGATCAAGGATCGTGGATGCAAGGATGTGGATGGATCGTCACGGATATGGATGGGGAGGTTAAATGAGACAAAGGGAGTATGGGTGTGAGTGAAGGTTAGGTGTTTTGGGGGTGACGAGTCTTTGAAGTTAATGAAGGATCAACTTCAATGATGATGAGGGAGTGAGTGAAAGCACTTAAAGAAGGTCTTTTGGGAATGACATTCTTTAAAGCTTGGAAATGGCAATGGAAATAAGAAAGTGGGTGTAGAAATTTAGAGAGAGAAAGTAGAGTGAGAAAGCTACGAGAAAGGCAAGAGAGGAACTCAAAAGAAAGGCTAAGAGGGACCCCTTTCCCTTCAGTGGAGGGGTTAATTTATAGGCAAAGGGCCAAGAATTTTGAATTCAAATGGTGGAGGTATTTTCTGGGCGGGCCAGAAGTGCATTTTCGGCTGAGCCAGTCATCAGCTGTGGCTCAAACTGGCGTGGCCGAGAGCTTTCTGAGCCAGTCAGCTTTTTGCTCAAGGTGCCGTGCGGTTTAAGTGTGCCGCGCACGGCTACCCTTGAATTTTCAAGGTGCCGTGCGCTCCAGTCTTGCTCCGCACGGCTCCTCTTCCTTCGGTCCAGGGCTTTTTTTTTTAGGCTTTATCTGGGCTTTATCTGGGCTTTGGTTCTCTTTTGGTTTAGGTAAATCCTTTTTCAAGCTCGCAAAGGAATTGTTTCCTCTATTTCATCATCAGGGTGAACAAAGACCCTCCGAGGTCCGGATTGGGGTGTCTACAGTAGTCCCTCTTTAACATAACTCGGATACCATTAGTTTGGTACGAGTGACGCTTAAAGAATAGGCATCCCAATCCGTTGCTCTAGCGTCTTTGAACAGAGAAAAAACGAAAAATGCAAGTAAATAACATTGGTGGTCGCGCTCGGGGAGCTGCCTACGTACCCCGTTATAGGGATCAGACCAGCGTAGTTCGATTGGGACAATGCAATGCGAGAAAACGAATCTCGGAGAACAAGCTCATGCAAAAGCGTGCTTGCGGTGCCGTGTGCCATGCAAAGTGTTTGAAAGACCCGGGGTGAGCCCTCGGGAGGCGGAAATCGAGGCGAAAAGAGACGTTAGGCCTGTTAGACCGTGGCTCAGGAGACGAAGAGACGTTAGGCCCGCTGGGCCGTGGCTCGGGAGACGAAGAATCGTTGAGACGAGCCCTCTGAGGGCGAAAATTGACTTTTGAATTTTAGAATTTTTGAGACGAGCCCTCGGAGGGCGAAAATTGACTTTTGAATTTTAGAATTTTTGAGACGAGCCCTCGGAGGGCGAAAATTGACTTTTGAATTTTAGAATTTTTGAGACGAGCCCTCGGAGGGTGAAAATTGATTTTTGAATTTTTGAGACGAGCCCTCGGAGGGCGAAAATTGACTTTTGAATTTTTTAGACGAGCCCTCGGAGGGCGAAAATTGACTTTTGAATTTTTGAGACGAGCCCTCGGAGGGCGAAAATTGAAATTGAATTTTGAGGCGAGCCCTAGGGCGAAAATTGACTTTTGAATTTTTGAGACGAGCCTCGGGAGGCAAAATTGAATTTTGAATTTTTGAGGCGAGCCCTCGGAGGGCGAAAATGGACTTTGAATTTTGAGGCGAGCCCTGAGGGCAAAAATTGACTTTTGAATTTTGAGACGAGCCCTGAGGGCGAAAATTGACTTTTGAATTTTTGAGACGTCAGACTAAAAATCCAGAGACCGATCACGGCGAGTCCCGAGTATCGAGAGGCGAATACGGCGAATTCCCAAGGGATCAAATGGTGTTGTAACCAATGCACGATATTCTAAGAGACCTTTTCTGTAAAACGGCTGAGGATTGAGATTCCAAGAGGATTTAAGTGGCTGATTGGATCAATTCTCGAGGCACGGCAATTAATCTTCTGAGCCAGGGTGCCGTGCGGGCAAAATCAGGGACGCACGGCACCTCGATCTTCTAGGCGCCCCTTTCCGAGGACAGTTGAACGTTTTGAGGGTGCCCATTAATGCAGGCGTGCCCTTTCGTCGGCCGGGACGTCTTTATAAGTGTGGGGGTGCCACATTCCATGCACCACCAACAAAACATCTCCAAATTCTTCGCATCCCTCAACGCATACTCTCGTCATGGCAAACGACGACTTGGCAGCCCGGGTGATCTCCTTGGAGGCCGAGATGGCCTTTTTTCGGGGGGAGATCGAACAACTCAACGAGCAGATTGCGCGATTGATTTCCACCATCCGCACCCTCCGCCGCGCCGTGTCCAACCTGCAGGATGTCGCCTTTGACCAACTAGACAACAAAGACGACCCGGATTCCGTTCTCGGGCACGAGTCAGAGGAGTCCGCGGAAGATTCAGAGGGCAACCCCAACGGGTCCGATGACGGGGTGAGCGACTGAGGCCGGGGTTGAGCGAAGGAAGAAGGGGAAAAGAGGGCAGTAGGCCCGTAGTTGTTTTTGTCGTCTAGTTCTTCTTTCTCTTTTCTTTTTTTTTTTTTGGAATGTAATGGCAAGATCCCGGGGGAAACCCCGGATTTTATTTAATGAAAAACCCCTTTTCCTCCTCCATTTTGTTGCATCTATCTCTTGATTACGGATTAAACATGAAAATGCCACGAACTGTTCTCAAGAATCAAACTGTTGAAACGAATCGTCATGCCGTGCGCAGCCAATTAAGGACGCACGGTAACGTAAACTAAGGGCACTGTATTTTCGTCCAGGATGCCGTGCGACCAGCCCAGGTTGCCGTGCGGCCAGTCTGGCTGTGAACCCGGTCCAAGATTCATTTCCAGGCGGACCGGTTCGGGGGATATATATATATATATACACGCGGGGTGTACACAGTACACCCCACTTCGAAATTTCCCTCTCTCTCTCAGTCTCTCTCTCGATCACTCTCTCTCTCTCGATCATCTCTCTCTCTCGCTGTTCCCTCTCTCTCGATCATCTCTCTCTCTCTCGATCATTTCTCTCTCTCTTGTTGCTCCCTCTCTCTCTCGCTGTGTTCTCTCTCTCTGGACTGCTCTCTCTCTCTCTCTCTCATATACATCGATCATGGAGCCAGGTGATATTTCTGGTGACGGCACGTCACTCCGGGCTGGGACCACACCATCTCCTGCTCTTCCGGAGGATGGCACGACAGTTGGGGCGGAGCCAGGGGCCCTTGGGCAGCCGGCATTGGTCGGGGGGACCGCGGCCATGGCTGCCACGGTGGTAGGTAGTGGCGGTGGCGATGGTGGTAGTGTTGTAGCGGCCGGGTATGGTCAGAAGGTCGAGACCCCGGGTGTAGTGGAGTCGGGGAGCGACGTTGGGGTTTCGGGCCGGCCGGAGGCGGCGGCCAGCGTTGAGGAGAGGACCACGGAGGGTCACGGTGGTGGTAGTTTAGACCCGATGGGGGAGAAGACGGAGGCCTCTCCCGTGAGGGAGCCTCGGACTGACTTGGGGAAGGCCCCCATCGTCGAGGACGAGCCGGTGGTGGAGCCGATGAGCCGGTGGTGGAGGACACGCCACCTTTGTTTGTGGGCAATGTACAGGTGCCAGGTCGTCACGCCCTATAGGCATGGGCGATTACTTAGCGGCGGCATCCATGGAGGGCGTCTTTGGAGGTGGTGCAGGGGTTTCCTACGTTGGTGGATGCCTTACTAGCAGCCCGCGAGGTGGAGCTGGAGGCCGGGGCTAGGGCTGAGGGTGCCAGGGTGCCGGGGGTTGAGGAGAGGCGAGCTGAGGAGGCCGGGGTGACGGCTCCTCGCGTCACTGTGGTGGCTGAGGCGACACTGGTGTTGCAGGGGCGAGGGCCCTACGACGAGGCGGCCTACGTGCCTTTTCAGCACGTGGTGGTGCCTTCACTCTTTGACCCTTACATGCCGCGGAGGCCAGCTTACGACGAGGCCCTGGTCCTGAGGGACCCTCAGCGGCACCTTTCTTTGCGCCGAGACGAGGTATACTTTAAATGTCTGTATTTCAAATTCTAATGCATCGTATTTCTGTTTTATTGCATCTAAAAACACCTCTGTATTGTATACCATGCCTGTTTACTGAATATTTGCTGGTTTGTTGCAACAGGCGATCTCGCTCTCGTGCTATGGAGGCTCGGCAGCTGTGCCGACATTCTGGGAGCGATTGCCCGAGGCCTCGCGAGAGATAGTGAGGCAGGCAGGCTTTGGGGAGTTTGTAGGGGTGCTGGCGAGGGGCGTGTGCAACGACCGCCCGGTGGTGAGGGCTCTGGCTGAGAGGTGGTGGGACACGACGAATACCCTCCACTTTTCTTTCGGTGAGCTGACCGTGACGCCGTTGGACTTTGCGGCGATCACCGGTCTCAGGGTCGGAGGTGACCCTATTCCTTTTGACGCTGCCACAGGGAGGCAGGCGGCGTTCCAGCGGGCGATGCTGGGACACGAGCTGAGGGCAGAGGGGGACGATGCGAAGTACGCCCAGCTCCTGAGGTTTTGGACAGAGAGGCTCCCGACCGACAGGGCGGAGGAGGAGCAGATGGCGAGGTGCTTCCTGCTGTACTTACTTGGTGCGTCCCTGTTTCCCAACAGGCGCAACCGAGTGCACCTTTCACTTCTCCCAGCCCTGAGGGACGTCGGGGAGATCGCCCGCTTCGACTGGGGAGGTGCGGCGCTAGGGACGTGCTACGCCTTCATGGGCTCTTTGTCTCGCGGAGCAGGAGTGAGCCTCGGAGGCTACTGGAGGGTCTGGGAGGTATATTTCATTTCCTTTCTCATGAATAGTTAGCTTTCCATTTATATCAATTCAATATATATCTTGTGCTAACTTTCAATGTCTTGAATTGCAGCTTTGGACGTACGAGGTGATAGGGATGTACCCTCCTGAGACCACGTGTCCCGACGACACGATACTCCCCCGAGCCCTATGCTGGTTGACGGAGTATAAGGGCGTGAAGAGGGGGAGAGGCAAGCTGGATGCCTTCCGCCTGTACCTGGACGAGCTGCGTCCTGATCAGGTATC
Source organism: Rhododendron molle (assembly GCA_025413875.1). Lineage (NCBI taxonomy): Eukaryota > Viridiplantae > Streptophyta > Magnoliopsida > Ericales > Ericaceae > Rhododendron > Rhododendron molle. The sequence goes on from CM046400.1 coordinate 17,228,666, forward strand.
AAAGTACTTTCATTTCTGTTGCTTGTTTCCATTCAAACATCGCTTTGATATTGCTTATTCTTGATGACAGGTCCACTGGCGGGTGTGGGACCGCTTCGAGATCCCCTACGTTGCGCAGAGTAGGGTGGTCGCCAGGGGGAGAGTGCTTCTCAAGTCCCCCTACGGTTGGCAGTGGTACTTGGGTGACCGAGTGTCATGCCGCCGCCGAGGTGGACGCTCTTCTTGAGTCCCCGGCCGCTTCTGCTCTAGTGCGGAAGATGCACCAAAGACACGCGAGGGAGGTCGGCGCTCACACGGCCGGACCTCGTTGGAGCCGTTTTTGAGGCGGGTCTTTGGTCTTCTTTGCCGACTACGCGAATCTTGTTCTCGATTCACGATGGCGGAGTTCGAGGATACGTCCGCTTGGGAGGCGCACAGCAGACGAGAGGCGCTGGAGGAAGAAGGGGGCGGAAGAGAGACAGAGGCGACGGAGCCAGTGGAGGAGGCAGAGGTCGCGGTGGCAGAGGTCGCGGCGAGGGCGCAGGCCCGAGCGGTGCTAGCCTTCCCGTCCTCTCTTGGACAGTGGATGTGACGACCCCTCAGGGAGTCCCTGGCCTGGTCGCGGTGCCACGTCCTCCTATCGAGGCTCCGGGGTTCCTTGCTCAGGTATATCATGCTTTCAATATGCTGTACATTCGCTTCGTTTGCACATTCTGATCAATTTCCTTCATTGCAGGCTCCTCCAGGGTACGTGAAGGAGATGGCGGAGGCCATGATGGGCCTGGAGCAGTTGGTGAGGCAGTACGCCATGGGCCACCCTCTAGAGGTGTTGCCTCGCGTTGGCGGGTCGATGGTACACTCTCGAACTTTAGTCATTTGCTTTACTTCTACCGCTTATGTTACGATTATGATGCAAATGTTATATGAATGCTATACCATTGCAGGCTAGAGGAGGGGCTACACGAGGGCTGCGGCGGAAGTCCGTCCGCCCGATAGTACGACAGGTGTCCTCTGCCGGCTCGCGGGAGGAGCCGGCATCGAAGAGGACATGACGCTCTGTAGGGACCGAGGACGAGCCTATCGACGTCTCTGAGGACGATACACCCGAGCCCACAGACGTCGACCTGGAGGCTACCTCTGGAGGCACTGTGCCCAGGGCGACTGGCACTCCCGAGGTGAGTAGTTCTCCAGCGATGGAGGAGGACGAGGAGGAGAGCGAGGACAAGGACGAGGACGAGAGTTGAGCTCCTCCTTTGTCTTGCATTTTTGACGGAGCCTGCGTGCTTCTTTTGTAGGGCGCCTGTTTGCCCTCGGTAGATAGGACATTGATCATTGGGCCATTGTGCCCCTTTTTGTACTTCGATTCATGGACGCCTTTGGATTTATACAGAGATTTTGTTCTTTCATTGTTTATGTCATTCAATTTCCTTTTGTTTGCACAAAGAAAACTGAATAACCAAAACATTAACCGAACTGTGCAACTAGTCGCTGAGTTGAATGTGAGGTTTGCGAGGAGGGACATATTAACAGTCAAAGTATATTGACAGTGGAATAGAAATCAAAGAGGGCAAGCAAACCGTTGTAAAGTAGACTCCGCATTCAAGACTTTATGTAGACACCTTTACAACAGACCCCAGACATGAATATGAGACAATAATGACCTTTGAATCTTGCTGTGATGCTTGGAAATTCTATTTTGCCTCTGGAATATGCTCGGAAAGTAGGAAAATGTTGACTCTAACATGTGACATTTTCGAGTTTTGACTCTGGGCATGAACCGAGACTTGGACTAAGTCACTTTTGACCATTATGACTTGTGAGAATCGAAGGAACGACTTAGAATGACCCGAAAAGGATTTTGACTCCTTGACATGGCTTAAGAAACAGATTTTATCGAGTTTTCGTGCCACGACGACGAATCCCGGGAGTTATCTTGAAATGAAACATCCCTGAAGTCTCAAATACCCGTTAGAGTGTGTTTAGGTGCTGGTTGGTGCTTTGTAGGGCCTTGATTCTATCTTGAGGTGTTGCTGCTAAAAACTGCAGAAATGCAGAGTCAAGGTGCCGTGCGGATAGGCCAAGATGCCTCGCGGGTGAGACTCTGCTTCACGGTACCTTGATCACTCTGCCGTGGAATTTTTCTGGTTTCAATATGCCGTGCGACCCATCAAGGTGCCGTGCGAGGCATTTTTCCTGACAGATTACTGTTTTGTTGTTTTCCCAAGGCAGATGGCTCGGGGGTTGAGGTTTGACCCATGCAGTGGCATTTCTGAGCCAGTGCATGTTTGTTTTGGACCTTTTAGGACTTGACCAAGCCTTTCCCTATGTTGGACTCATGGAAAACTTGCACTTTTTGAAACCCGAGGCTCTTTGAAAGTTGAAGTTGTCCTTCTACCCTCCTATAAATTCAAACTCTCTCATGCCACATTCTCCTCACCTCATTCAACTCCCATCCTCTTTCCTTACTTCTTGAAATGGCTCTTTCTCTTGCCGGTTCACTTCGTCCATGGTTGGCTTCGATGGAAGGTGTCGATTGGCTCAACTTCCGAGCTCATGGTCTCTATTCCATGCGGTACCTTCGCAACATCCGTCTTCGCCCCGAACTTTTGAGGGCAGCCGTGAGTTTCTGGGATCCGGAGGTTCACGTGTTCCGGTTTGGCGATCAGGAGCTCTGTCCCACTGTCGAGGAGTTCCGTGCGTACCTCGAAGGCTTTGGTTCAGGGGAGGTCATCATTCCTCCTGTGCGCGAGAGCGCTTACAGGGTCTTGGCTGCGGCCCTTGGGTTGGGTGATGGTGCTGCTCGCTACTTGGTTAGGAATGGCCATCTTAATGTCATGCGCCTTATCGAGCTATTCTCTCCTCCTGGCGATCTTGGAGACATGACTTATCAGACTCGACGCATGACTGCTCTCTGCATGTGCCTGCTTGCGGCCTATCTCTTAGTTCCTTCTGCCGGTCATGTTGGTTCGGCGCTGGTCAGCGTTGCTGTTCAGGTAGAGGCTCGAAAGGACGTGATTCCGATGGTTTTGGCCGAGACATTGATTGGCTTGGACCAGGTTCGTTCTGGAGGAACCGAGACTTTCGGTGGTAGCCCCTTTCTCCTACAGGTCGGCTTCTCACTCAGCTCTCCTTTTTCGGGTTTTTCTCACGTTCTCATTTTACCTCAACACTCAGCTTGGTTTTCTACGGTTTCTTACTTGTTTTCTCTCTTCCCGCAGATTTGGCTTTGTGACAAGGTGAATGTGCTGACCATTCCTTCTGGCAATTGGTCATATGAGGCGAGGTTACTGTCTCAGCGATGCTTCGAGTTTGAGGACAGGAGCAGGGTCGAGTGGGTCGACTTCCTCAGGCGCCGGCGAGCGGAGACTATTGCTTGGAGGTGCCGATGGCTGGATCTTCTCCCATGACAGTGCACTACATGGGCCCTCAGTGGGTCGTCCTTGCCGGTTTGGGAGCTTTTACCTTCTACATCCCGTATCGCATCCAGCGACAGCTAGGTTTGAGGCAGGAGGCCCCTGCCGAGGTTCTCGTGGATGTGGTTCTGCTTTTCTTCAGCCATTCGGTTCTTTCCCACTACCAGCGCTTTTGGATGACACGCGAGGTGACCGACGCACATCCTTATCCTTCTGTTGCGACGCGCGGGAGTTACCGAAAGTGGCTTAGGAGGGACATTGCAGCGAGGGCTGGAGCCCAAGGAAACTGACTCGATTCTACTTCCCTGACCGTTGAATAAATTGTGGACCCTCTTCTCATTATGTTGTATTTCTTTTGGTTTTGAAAGCTTGGCCCAACCTTATGTAGCAGAAGTAATCGTGTTAATAAAAGCGAGTCTTGGAGGGTTTCCCCCTTCTCGACTTTTGTTTTTCAAACCTTCTCAACCTGGATCTTTATTTTGATGGATTGTGACCGGGTCTCAATGTGAGACTGCCTACGTATCCTCCTGGCGAAGGAATCAGGTCATGACGTAGTTCAGGGTAGGGTTCGCTCTGGTTTTAACACTCTCCTTTTGCGCTCTAACTTTTGCCTAGAACCGCCCTTTCGGGTTTTCGGTCTAGCGAGCTCATTTATTGTATGCCTTAACTTTTGCCTAGGATGCCCTGACGGGTTTTCATCCTAGCAGGCTTTGCTCTAATTTTTGCCTAGGATCGCCCATTCGGGTTTTCGACCTAGCGAGCTTCTCTTAGGGGTAATAGCATTTAAGTTGATCCAGGTTGACCAAGATTGAGAATTCATTTCCGTCCAAGTTGATGAGTTGCGTTGCCCCTCCGGAAAGGATGGTCTTGATAATGTACGGCCCGGACCACTTTGGTCGAAACTTTCCTCGTGGGTCGTAAACCGGAGCCCGGATTTCCTTCAAAATCATGTCACCTTCTACCAAGTTCCTGGGTTTCACTTTCTTGTTGAATGCCCGTGCAATCCTTCGTTGGTACCCTTGGACGTGGTAAAAGAGCCCTTAACCGGCGTTCATCGAATAGCATAAGTTCTTCGAATCGATTGCTCAACCATTCCGCCTCTTGGATTTCACATTCAATCATAGTTCGAAGAGATGGGACTTCCAATTCGATGGGGAGCACCGCTTCCATTCCGTAAACCAAAGAGTAGGGGGTTGCTCCCGTTGGTGTTCGCACAGACGTGCCATACCCCCACAGAGCCAGGGGTAGTTGTTCATGCCAGTCCCTTGCGGATTGAATGGTTTTCTCCAGAATGGCCTTGATTGTCTTATTGGCGGCCTCCACGGCGCCATTAGTCTGCGGCTGATAAGTCGTCGATTTGTGCACTTGAATTTGGAACTCATCCAAAACTTCCCGGGCTCGTCCTTTGAAATGAACCCCATTATCGGATACGAAAGCTTGGGGGACCCCGTATCGGTAAATGACATTTTGCTTGATGAAATGTGCAACTTGAACCGCAATCAAAGTGGCATAGGAAGCAGCTTCTACCCATTTTGTGAAATAATCGACGGCTACTAAAATGAACTTGTGACCATTGGATGCTGCCGGCACTATCCTTCCGATGACGTCAATTCCCCATGTCGAGAAAGGCCATGGCGAGGTCATTTGTTGCAGCTCATGTGGCGGGACATGCGTGAGATTAGCATGAATTTGGCACCTTCTACACCTTCGCACATATTCCACACATTCCGTTTCCATGGTGGTCCAGAAGTATCCTTGCCTGAGGATTTTCTTAGCGAGCATTATACCATTCATGTGAGGGCCACATACACCTTCGTGGACTTCCTCCATTACCCTCTTCGCATCTTCCCCATGGACGCATAACTTGTGCGTACCGCAGTGTGATCTTCGGTATAAATTCCCTCCACAGATAATGTATTGAGCCGCCATCCTCTAGAGAGCGATTCGGTCCTTCTTGCTTGCTCCCATAGGGTACTCTCCTCTTTCTACATATCTCCAAATGTCGAAGTACCATGGCTGACCATCATCGGGTTCTTCGATTGTCATGACATGCTGGTAGACTGGAGCATCCCTCTGTTCTATCACAATCGGTCTTAACTTTATGCCAATAGGGATCTCGACCATTGACGCCAACGTTGCCAAAGCGTCTGCGGACTGATTTTTGAACCTCGGGACATGAGTGAAAGTTACCCTGGTGAAGTGGGGGATGAGATCTTCGAGATCGTGGTGATATGGCTTTAGTTTTTCTTCCTTGACTTTCCAATCACCATTTGCCTGGGACACGACCAAGTTCGAATCTCCCACGACTTCCAGCTTTTCTATGTCGATCTCAATGGCTGCCTCCATACCCATGATGCAAGCCTCGTACTCTGCCTGATTATTGGTGACTTCGAAATTAAGCTTGAATGCCAACGGGATGTGCGATCCATCGGGCGAGATGAGCAATACACCGATTCCGAATCCTTTCTGGTTGGCTGCTCCATCAAAGTACAACTGCCAAATGTCCTCGGCTACCGTCATTATGTCTTCGTCGGGGAAATTGAATTCGGCATCCTCCCCTCCCTTAACTGGGCAATCGGCCAGGAATTCTGCGACTACTCTTCCTTTTATCGACTTTCGGGTGACATACTTTAATTCAAATTCAGCGAGCATCACAACCATCGCGCCATTCTTCCTATGAGGGCTGGTTTTTCGAATAGATATTTTAGGATCCATCCGAGATATCAGCCTCACCGGATAGGCGAGCATGTAATGTCTCAACTTCCTGGAAGCCCATACAAGTGCCCAGCATGTCTTTTCCAGGGGAGTGTACCGCTCTTCGGGTCCAACCATCTTTTTACTAAGGTAGTAAACAGCCCTTTCCACCCCATCATCTCCTTCCTGCGCCAACATGCATCCCATTGAGGATGGAGTGACTGACAGGTATAGGATCAAAGGTTTCCCTGTTACGGGCGGTGTTAATACCGGTGGCTTGTTTAGGTAGGCCTTGATGGCTTCGAATGCTTTCTGGCACCTATCATCCCAAGCGAATGGCACTCCTTTCTTGAGCAAACGGAATAGGGGTTCGCAAGTCGAGGTCAGCTTTTCAATGAATCAACTGATGAATTGCACCTTGCCGAGGAAACTCCTTACATCCTTCTCAGATCTCGACGGTTCCATTTCTAGGATGGCTTTAATTTTCGATGGATCGACTTCGATGCCTCGGGTGGTGATCATGAACCCAAGTATCTTCCCTGCAGTGACTCCGAACGTGCATTTGGCGGGGTTGAGCTGCATCTTGTACTTCCTGATTCTTTCGAAAAACTTCCTGAGCGCGGGCAGATGTCCTTCTCGCTCTTTGGCTTTAACAATCATATCGTCAACGTAGACCTCTACCTCTTTATGAATCATGTCGTGCAGCAATGCCGTGGCGGCCCGCTGGTAGGTAGATCCGGCGTTCTTTAGTCCGAAGGGCATGACTCGATAACAATATGTCCCCCACTCAGTGTTGAATGTGGTTTTTTCCCGATCCTCTGGAGCCATGAGAATTTGATTGTACCCCGAAAAACCATCCATGAAAGAGAGTAGGGCATGACCGGCAGTATTATCAACTAACACATCAATGTGCGGTAGCGGGAAGTCATCTTTTGGGCTGGCTTTGTTGAGATCCCTGAAATCGACGCAGACCCTTATTTTACCATCCTTCTTTGGTACTGGGACGATGTTTGCAACCCACTGAGGGTATTTCAGTTACCATTAAAAACCCAGCGTTAATCTGTTTAGTGACTTCTTCCTTTATCTTAAGCACCCAGTCAGGTCTCATGCGCCTTAGTTTTTGTTTTACTGGTTTTGCATCGGGATAAAGGGGAATCCGGTGTTCCACGATTTCAGGATCGATTCCGGGCATATTTTCGTGTGACCATGCAAACACATCTTCGAATTCTTTGAGCAGGTTTACAAGGGCTTCGCGCTCTTCAGCGGATAGCGCGGAACCGATCTGGATCACCTGGGGACTCCCTTCATCTCTCAAATTTATTAAAACGATTTCTTCTTTTACAGGTTGAGCATGCCTTTCATCTTCCCTGTCGATTAGAGATCGAATTTTTTTGGGGATGTCCCCATCGAAACCAATCTCTTCATCACCAGGGTCGACGCAATTTATTTCAAAGTCAGGGAAGTAAGCAGAATCAGATTCATTTATTTCATTATTAACGGAGGCCTCGGGGGCACCATACACACGGGTGGATTCGAACTCGAAGTACAGACTCTGAGAGTTTGGGCCAAGAGGTACCAACTCGGACTCAGCGGACTCAGAAGACTCAGAAGACTTAACAGATTCAAGTTCAGACTCAGATTCAGACTCAGACTCATGGTGAGTTACACTCGGTATGAAGCTCCAGTTCTCGCATTCTCCAGCAGCATCCATGATGAGCAAAGTCGGATCCTCAGGGGTATCTTGTTCCATCATCAGCACTTCCGCCTCCGCAGCTGTACCCATCGATTCGTCTTCCCTAAACAGAGTTGCGAGACTACCCATGGCAAAGACCTCAATCCAGTCGGGGAGCTTTTTCTGCTTTTCCATAACCTCAGCTTCTTCATTGCTATCTGGCCTAACATCGTTGGCGAATATCTCAAACCCTGGCAGGAAGGTATTGGTCTCTTTGTCCCAAAACGGTTCCGGCTGCCCCTGATAAATCTGCTTTGCTTCTTCTTTGACGAAGTAGTCCTCCAGCCTGTTCCCTCTTTTCACTTTGTTTTTACTTGAGGGTGAGTAACCAAGGCCAGTTGTGCGCATCAGAGTGCCCTGAGCTTCAAACTTTGCAGGGCCTTGGAGGTTCTTTCCCAGTCCCAATCCTGGCATGTATGACATTTTCTTCATAATCTTGATGGCAACATTGCTGATAATGAAGTCATCATCGATCCTAACTGAATAGATAGACTGAGAGGTGTCAGAGAAGCCTCCCAGGGCGATGTCTTCTTCCCGTGTTGAATTTCCAAGAGTGGGCATTGTCCTCAACAAGGGCATGAATCCCCGAGTCTCGTGGATAGTAAGCATTCTGTTTCAGTCGGCCCGAATTTTTTGGTGGAGTGTGGAGGGCACAGCCATGATGTCTGGCCGATGCAGCCAGGGCCTTCCCAAAAGCAGATTGAAAGAGGCAGGGATATTCACCACGTGGAATTCTACATCCGTCTGATATGGTCCGAAGGTCATAGGAATCATGAGAGTCCCAACCACGTCTCTCCGAGTGTTATCATACGCTCGGACCTTGACCTCTGACGGGGAAAAGTCTTTATTCTTGTATCCCAAACAGTAAGCAACACGGAGTGGACAGACATTAATCGCTGATCCATTATCGACCAAGATTGCTGGAACCGACTTGCCATGGCACTTCAAGGTGATGTGCAGCGGACGATTGTGATCAGTTCCCTCGGCGGGTAAGTCTCGATCAGTAAAGGTGATGGCATGTTTGATAGGTATGGTTTTGATCAGAGCCACAAGCTCATCGGGAGTTATAGCGGAAGGAACCTTTAGCTGAGAGAGTGCTTGGATGAGGCCTTCACGATGGCGTGTGGAATGGACCAGCACATCCCAGACAGACATCTTGGCATGGGTTTGCTCCAGTTGGCGCTTGATCATCCCTTCGGGGTTCTTTTCAGGTCGGGAAGGCTTCTTAGCCGGTGGGTCAAAGGGGCGAAAGGTGCTTTTGACCGGAGTGGTAAAGGGATCAGAGGGCTCTGCGGTTGCAGGGTTGGAAGGTTCCCCAACTTGGAGGTTCGGAGGTTGATAAATACGGCCGCTTCTGGTTAGATGATCAATCTGGCGGTACTTTGATTCCTCACTCCATAGGTCGGCCAGGGCTTTACGCTTGTTTCCAATAGTTGTATCTTGTAGATTAGCGGCCAGATCGGCGATAACCAGATCATCCCACAGATCTTCGGGTGTCCACTTTTCAGCCTCCATCATGGCCTTGTTAACAGTCCATTCTTCGTTTCCCACTTTTACGTTAACCACTTCAGTGTTGGCCCACAAGTTTGCTGGTTCATCCTCCCATAAGTTTATCATGGCAATTTCGGCGTCTTTCGGGAAAGTGACTGATGGCTCGGATTCAGCTCCGTCCACAAAGTAGTCCATTGGGTCAAACCCGTTGCTAGCAACTTCCTCCTCGAACCCAGAAAGGTTTGGGTACGGGGTGAGGTTCACGTTGTCATACAGATTGTTGACGACAAAGTCATTAAAATGAGAGAAATCTGGGCGGAGCGGGGCGAGTTCCGGCCAGTTGTATGTCGTCATCTCAAGTGGGTATCCAAGCTGGTATTCTTCACCGAATAGTGTCGGCAGGGAGAAGGTATCTAATGGGTCGTTCCATGCCAAAAGCTGATACTCATCCGGGGTCGGGTCCCAATCCCATTCGGGTACATCTTGAAAGACTGGGTATTTTTCCCCTTGATTTTCGAATAGTGCACACAAAGAGAATCCATCAAGAGGATTTGCCTGGATGTTTTGCCAATCAACCTCCCATCCGGCCTCGAACAAAGGCTCGTCGTTTCTTTGGAAATTGGCAGCTTCAAATTCTTTCCAGTCAGCAATCAGTTCTCCCCACGTGTCTTCCCATTCCCAGATAGAATGGAAGGCAATCTCTCCGGGAATTCCACCGACAGGCATTGGTTCAGCATCAGGGAATAGGGTAGAATCAGTTTCTGGGAGACTTGGTGTTAATACCGGTGGCTTGTTTAGGTAGGCCTTGATGGCTTCGAATGCTTTCTGGCGGTGTTTGGTTTATCTGTGGGTGGAGCATCGACAACCTTGTTGTCAATGAGGTTCTGGATTTCATGACGGAGGCGGATGCAGTCGTCGTTGGTATGGCCAGGCATTTGGTGGAAGTCACAGTAGACGTTTTGGTTTAGGTTTGGTGGAATGGTTTGTGGTGGCGGAAGAGGTTTCAGTACCCCAATGTCTGTGAGCTTCTTAAGGAGAGTGGACCTTGGAGTGCTCTGAATTGGGTGAAGGTTCGATTATGGGATTTTGTTCGGAAATCTAGTTAACTTCTACAGGTTTTGTGGATGAGGTTCTTGCCTGAGCATTCCCGAAGAGAACATTGCTATTTCTGAATACGCCCGTTTGGATTTGGATCCGGACTCTGACTCTTTCTTCTCCAAAGTTCCGTCTCGCAGAGCCTCCTCTACAGCCAATCCAGAATCGTAAAAAGTTTCGAAATTTGAGGCAGCCTGAGAAAGAACCATGTACGGTGCAAAAGAGCTTGGCAAGTTCTTGGTTATTATCCGTATTTGTTCTTTTAGGTCAGGTTTATTCTGCATCTGGGCTGCCTTTGCCCTCCAACGCTTCACAAAGTCAGCAAAGCTTTCCTTCTCACCCATTTTAGTACTCTCCAATTCTCTCGTGGTTATCTTCAGGTCAACATTGAAGTCATATTGAGCCACGAAAGCTGTCCCGATGTCTTCCCAAGTCCTCTTCTTGGATGGTTCGAGAGAGAGGAACTATTGCAGAGCTGGACCAGACAAGGACTCATGGAAGAGTTGGGCCATGGCTTCTCCTTCGATGCCGCGCATAGTGAGGGACCCGACATATAGGGAAGATGGGCTCTTGGGTCGCCGGTTCCATCGAATTTTGTAAAGTCCACTCCTTTGAACTTTTCTGGCAGCTTGGCATTTGGAAAGAGGCATAGTTTCCTCATGTCGATTTCTCCTTTTCCAAGCCGCTTGGTTTCCTGGACAGATTCCTCCAATTTGCCGATCTTATCCATGATGGCGGCCAAGTTGGGGTCGACCACTGGTACCTCAACTTTAGGTGGTTGCTCAGATTGCAGGGAAGTCTTGATCAGGAGCTTGTCAGTGATTTCCTGCATGCTTTCCATTATCATATTAATGTCATTTTTCATAGAGACTACGGCGGCCTTAAGCTGTGCGTCAACACCGGCGAGGGATTGTTTAAACTGAACATCCATGTTGGCCACGTTCTGCCTGAGTTCTTCCATTCTGTCTTCCTGATCAGCCATAGGTAAGGGATTTTCGGTTGGGACTAAGACCACAGATTCTTCTACCACAGGTTCTTCCTCCTCTCCAATTTGGACCTCAAACAGCGGGGGTCCTTCCAGGGTGTCTACGCGAACTAGTCTTTGGGACAGACGGAACCAATTGGGTACAGCTTCTTTCCTCCGCAGGCGATCAATGTTGACAATACTGGTAACAAGTCAAAAGGGAGCAACTCATAATCGATCCGAATACTCGCCCTACTTCTACCCATCTCCTAAGAATGAGGCCTAAGACCTACCGTGGCTCGAATCTCACTTAAGACGTCCATACAGAAGATTTTCGATAGCCCGGGTAGGTGCCGTCAGGTAGGTTAAATTCCGAACGGGTCCGAACCAGAGCCAATCTCCTAATCGTGACCATCCGAGACAGAGCAATGTGGCTACCGGAATCCAGATACGCACGCATTTAAGGTTAGACCCAAACCAAGGGAGCCGTTCGGGCACGGCAAACACCGGAGGTATCGCAAACTCCATGGATTTATAGTCTCCTGAAGCGCCTAGTGGACTTCTGGTGGCCCCAAATCTCACTTAAGACGTTCGTACAGAAGATTTCCGATAGCCCGGGTAGGTGCCGTCAGGCAGGTTAAATTCCGAACGGGTCGGAACCAAAGCCAATCTCCTTATCGTGACCATCCGGGACAGAGCAATATGACTACCGGAATCCAGATACACACGCACTAAAGGTTAGACCCAAACCAAGGGAGCCGTTCGGGCACGGCAAACACCGGAGGTATCGCAAACTCCATGGATTTACAGTCTCCTAGACTGACCGGGGGGGGGCCTAAAGAATTCTAAGGGAGCCTATTCCTCTAGCCCACAAGATGCAATGGTGTGTGAATGATTCGTGTGTACAGGAATAAAAAGCACATAAGATATAACACATAAGTCCTAACCGTAGGTCCCTGTCCTAGTTGGGAAGATTCTATGGCTGTGTACAAGTGCAAAGGCTGGTTTTGGTCTCAAAAGGGTTCCTCGGACTAGAGCCAAGATGTACTACCCCGTGTCGAGTGTATTGCAAGACAACGGTCGAACAGCACGATGGCTCATCATAGTCGAGGGTTGCTAGGCATCCCGGGAGAGCTTGTCACCGATAAACCGGGCAAGATAGCCGAGACACGCGTAGCGAGGCTTGTGCGGTGCAGAGTGTACAGGATAAAAGAGCTTAACATTCCGAAAACATTTGAAAATTCCCCCTTCAGAAAACACCTTTCAAATCTGGCCCTCTTGATCATCCAATACTTTTATACATTTTTTTTAAAAAAAAAAAGTATTGGCTAAGTTCGATCCCCAGCAGAGTCACCACTGTGGGCTCCCGCGCCCAAAATGAGCGCTTCGCTCGAAGAGTCGCCACCCGAATTTTTGAGATGGATGATCCGAGAAACCGAGGAGTCGTTTGGAAAAAGGCTTTTGGTCTAGCGAAAACGTTGAGATATTGGGTTCGGGAGCCACGTTACGAATGGGGAAGGTTTTTCTTAAAAAAAGCACCCCATTTGCCCGGTAAGACCGGTCTCTACTTGATGTTTTAAAAATGGAGAATTTTCAACATTATTTGGAATATCAAACTCTTTAATAAAGCACGTGGCGGGAGAGGGACGTGGGAAATATATCACGTTGACGTGCGGGTGGTGCTATCTGTACAGTCGTGATAAAATGATATGAATGAATGGAAATAAATAACATTCAACAGACTGTTTGGACCTCAAAATACCGCTCACGGCACCCTGAGATGCCGTGCGAGACATCTCAACATGCCGTCTTGTATTTGCTCTATTTGTCGGACTGTTGGACCTCAGAATAACGCTCACGGCACCCTGAGATGCCGCGCGAGGCATCTCGACATGCCGTGCGTGGCACTTCCATAGCTCTCGGTATTGCGATCTTTCAAAACATCATTTAGCTCACTTTGATTTCTCTGTAGATCTTTTGAAAACTCACGAGTAGCCTCACGGTGCAGATCATCCCAAGAACGTTATTGTCCTTCTCAAAACATAGTTTTAAAGTAATTTTCAACGTTTTGATCACTTGGGATGATCTTGAAAAGATTTTAGAAAGAGCCGGAACATGGCTTGTAAATATTGTCCTATTTTAAGAGCTACAAAGAGTAAGCGGCAAAAACAAGTAACCAAGGGCGGGGTGTCACAATTTTTCGGCTGTTCACAATAACACTAGTGTGCACCATGCGGTGCGCTGAGAGTGCCGTGCGTCCGATCAGCAGACCGCGCGGTTCCCGAACCTCCACAGTGTTGGTTTTATTTTATGAAAATAGGTTTTGAGTCGAGGATCTAACCAAAAGGGATTAGATCTGGCGACAGAAAAGTCCTGGACCAGAACGGAATCTAGTCCGAGGAAACTAGTTTATACCTTTGGTTTCGAGCTTGATCAAGGATCGTGGATGCAAGGATGTGGATGGATCGTCACGGATGTGGATGGGGAGGTTAAATAAGACAAAGGGAGTATGGGTGTGGGTGAAGGTTAGGTGTTTTGGGGGTGACGAGTCTTTGAAGTTAATGAAGGATCAACTTCAATGATGATGAGGGAGTGAGTGAAAGCACTTAAAGAAGGTCTTTTGGGAATGACATTCTTTAAAGCTTGGAAATGGCAATGGAAATAAGAAAGTGGTGTAGAAATTTAGAGAGAGAAAGTAGAGTGAGAAAGCTACGAGAAAGGCAAGAGAGGGACTCAAAAGAAAGGCTAAGAGGGACCCCTTTCCCTTGAGTGGAGGGGTTAATTTATAGGCAAAGGGCCAAGAATTTTGAATTCAAATGGTGGAGGTATTTTAGGCGGGCGAAGTGAATTTTATTGAGCAGTCATCACCGTGGCTCAATGGCGTGGCGGCGACTTCTGAGCGATCGACTTTTTGCTCAAGGTGCCGTGCGGTTTAAGTGTGCCGCGCACGGCTACCCTTGAATTTTCAAGGTGCCGTGCGCTCCAGTCTTGCTCCGCACGGCTCCTCTTCCTTCGATCCAGGACTTTTTTTTTTGGGCTTTATCTGGGTTTTATCTGGGCTTTGGTTCTCTTTGTGTTTAGGTAAATCCTTTTTCAAGCTCGCAAAGGAATTGTTTCCTCTATTTCATCATCGGGGTGAACAAAGACCCTCCGAGGTCCGAATTGGGGTGTCTACACCAAGCCATGGTCTTCGTTCATTCCCCCACACTGTTTATGGGTGTTCTATTCGTTCTATTTCTGTTTGATTTGTTGCTGCCGTCTGTATCTGTATATATATCCTGCCTTATAAACTGCGTGGTTTGTCCTGGGTGTGCACAGGTCCTTCCAGAGCCCAAAGGGTTGAGAGCAAGGGTTGTAGTTTTAAACTTACTGGAGTACGCCAGTTTGGATGTGGCGTGCGCAGGTAAGATCTGTATGCAGTGGTTAGCCAGTGCAAGCAGGTTTCTTTTTGCGCACGACACCTCGGGCCAGTGTGTTCCAGTTTGATCAAAACACTCACAAGTACTTGTTCTCAATCTATTATACTTGTTTAGATCCATCATCCATTCCATTTTGTCACATAAAAGTAACTTGTTACAGTTTTAATCCCCTTTAACCATTCCCCCACCCTAACTGACTAAAGAAATGATCAATGAGAGAAAAAGCGCAAATATTTATAAAATGTCTGAATAGAGATCGATCTCCGGATTGAGCGAGAGGGGTGCTATAAAACCCTTCCCCTCTCGTAACCTGGCTCCCAAACCTTAGATATCGAAGGTGACGACGGTTCAATCTACAAGCCTTTTTCAAATCAAATAACGTAGCAAACGTCTCAAGTTCGGTTCCTTGGGTGTAAACCGCAAAACCCGAGTGGCGACTCTGAATTGTAGCGTTTCGCCGCGCTTTTTAAAAGGGCGCACCCGAATTTTATGAACAAAAATAAAAAATTTCAGGGGCGTGTGCCCACACCCACCCCCCTCCGAAAATACCCTCGTAGCCTGTGCCCCAGAAATACCTCAACCCCATTTTCTCCTATTTCTCCTTTATTTACTCAATAATCTTTATATCTTTTTTCTATTTTATTTATTTAATAATATTTAAATGTTCTGACTTTCAATTCTGTTGAATCGGTGCAAAAATCTTATTTTTATTATTATTTTATCTTCAATGATCATAATGAATTTTTGGCTCTAAGGCCTTTAATGAGCACCCTAAGGCTCTTTATTTAGTTTCAGGTCCCTCTTAGGATGCTCATTGAAAGGCCTTAGAGCCAAAAATTCGTTATGACCATTTAGAATTAAATAATACAAAAAATAAGATCTTCGCACCGATTCAAACGAAATTGAAAATTGGAACACTTATTTTTTTTACACCGTTTATATATTAAAAAAATATAGTTAAAAAAAATTAAGTGTTTCAATTTTTAATCTGTTTGAACCCGTGTAAAAATCTTATTTTTCAAATCATTTTATGATTCTTAAAATGGTCATAATGAATTTTTGGCTCTAAGGCCTTTCAATGAACATCCTTAGAGCCCTATAACTAAATAAGAAATTTTAGGGTGCTCGTTGAAAGGTTTTAGAGTAAAAAATTCATTACGACTATTTAGGATTAAATGATAACAAAAGCAAGATCTTCGCACCGGTTCAACTGAATTGAAAACTGGAGCAATATATAAATAATGTATTTATTCCGTTAGAACCGAAAATGTTCCAATTTTCATAGATAAACGGTATATATTTATTTATTATTCATTGTTAAGACAAATTAAAATAATAGTATAAAGTTTTTAGGCCTCATTCTCTTGAACTTAACTTAAATCTGAAATTGTCCTCTTTTTTTTTTTTGCATTGTTTGTTTTGTGCCAAATTTTTGTGGGTTAGTAATTCGTCTCAACGAGAAGAATCGAAAAAGTAATTTTTTTTTACTTGTACCAAAGTATTTTGCTAAAAAGTGATTATTTCTCAAAATACTTGGGTATATGTAAATATATATATATATATATATATATACACATACATACATACATACAATCTCCTTCAAATAAGGAGATTCTTATTTTAGTTAAAATAAGGACCTCCCCATTTCTCCCATTTTACGATTGAATTTTGATGATCCAAACCGCTCAATATGTTCAGAACGTGATTTTAAGGGTACCCGCGAGAAATCGGCAAAAAAAATAACCGGAAAGAGCTTGATTTGAGCAGTTTTTATTTGAACTGTTCGATAAAAAATAAATAAAAACTGCTCGGATGAAGCCCTTACCGGTCTTTTTTTTTTGTTGATTTCTAGAGGGTACCCTTAAAATCACGTTCTGAACACATTGAGTGGCTCGGATCATCGAAATTCAATCGAGAAAGGGAGGTCCGCATTTTATTAAAATAAGGTAGTCCTTATTAGAAGGGGACTCTATATCTATATATATATGGGAATGGTTCAATGAATACCCTAATAAAACACCCAACGGGGACACCCAAAATCTCAATCTGATAGTTCTCGATTGAATTTTTATGATTCAAACCGCTCAATGTGTGCAGAATGTGATTTTATGGGTGTCCGCGAGAAATTAGCAAAAAAAATGACCGGGAAAGGCTTGATTTGAGCAGTTTTTATTTGAACCGTTCAATAAATAATTGTTCAAAACTATTCGGATCAAGCCCTTCCCGGTCATTTTTTTTGCTGATTTTTAGCGTGTACCCTTAAAATCACATTCTGATCACATTGAGCGGCTCGGATCATCAAAATTTGATCGGGAACCATGGGGTGTTTTTTTAGGTGTCCCCATTGGGTGTCCTCGGAACCGCCCCCTATATATATATATATATATATATATATAACACAAAACTAAAAAATGCGAAAAAAAATTCAAATAAGGACAAAGTTCCCAAAATTTAAGTTAAGTTCAATAGAACGGAGCCTTAAATATAAAGTCAAATTTAAATGTAAAAAACATATTGAAAATATTATTTGAGTTAACCAAATTGAAATTAAATAAGTAATTAAATAAATAAGTTAATAGAATTAAAGAATTAAACAAAAAAGAATTTAGTTTAAAGGGTGGGAGTTGGGGGCATTTTGGTCTTCTTGGCAAAAGAGAGAGGGGTAGGGGGGTGGCGGTGGTGTCAGGGGGTGGGAAAAACAGATCTCGATAACTTGCTAGTGAATCTGTCTTCAGTGATTTCAAATTGTGGTCCATTAATGAAGAAAGTTAAATAGAAAAAAATAAAGCAACGAAGAAATGTTTCCCTCAAGGAGTTTGGCCAAATAGGTAAAAGAAAACAAATAAGTGTTTGTCATCCATGAGTTCACGTGTTCGATTTTCACATAGGCCAAACATTCCAAATTTTGAAGTCACTGGGGCCTTATTCGTTTGGGAATCTCAAAACCTGTAACAACCCAGATTTTCGACTGAAATTTTTTATAAGATTTACAAAATTTATTCCAGTATGATTATTTTTAGTAAATTAGTTATAAAGATTTTATTATAGTATAAATTCCGTGTGTATTGTGTGCCACATGCACCACAACTTTTTTTTCAAAACAATTTTTTTTTTACTTTCTCATCTCTCAGCTGTCTCTCTCTCTCTCCCCATTAATTCTTTTCCTTTCTCCCCAAGTGAACCATCCCCCTGCCCCTATATTCAGCATCCATCCCCCCTACCCCATCCCTTGCCCACCACACTACCTGCTCTCTCTCTCTCTTCTCTCCCTCCTTGCTCCCCACTCCACCCCATCTTCTATAAATACCCTTTGTTCCTCATCCGAAATTGGAGAACACGAACCCACATCTCAACACCTCCATCACCACTGAAAATTTCGTAAAGAAAGGTAAAGAGAAAAACAGAAAGCTTGGAACTTTGTTAATGGAGTTTCAGAGAAAGAAAAGTGGATTTTGTACCTAGACCCAACTGAGATCCAATTCAACCATCCCGATCACTTCCTACAACCCCGAGCATCCCCAAACAACTCCAACTTCAATTTTTTGGTTTTAGATTCAATTCGATCAATTCACGGTATTATAATCCTATCCAACTCCCTTCTAAGTATATTTAAGCATTTTTAAGCCTAACCCATAGTCCCAAGTAGTCTCATGCATCAAAACTGAAGAGAAACAAAAAAAAATTGAATCCATCGTCCAACCTTGCGGCCGCAAGGTTCGGGCCGCAAGAACCAGTTCCAAGTTTGCGGTAACAAGCCTAGACGCAAGGTTGACTAAGTCCAACCTTGCGGTTGCAACAAAAACCGTGAACTCCATTCGGTTTTAATGAAAAAAATGTTCGAAACAACTTTGCCACCTTCTGAACAACATTTTTGACACCCGAACTATTTTTTCTAGACTCCTCGCACCTCAAAGATGATATCTTGTTAATATTAAATTTTTTATTTAATTATCTATTTATATTTATTTTACAAAGTTTTCAATCGAAACAACTTTGCAACCTTATAAATCATGTTATTAATGTTCGAATAATTTTTTTAGACTCTTTATACTCCTAAGATAAAACCTTATTAACCTCAACATATTTTATTTATTTCCTAATTATTTTACTTTCGGTAATTTCTGGTAATATCTTTATTTAAAACAATCTCGCGACCCTCCGAACCCAATTTTTGATACCTAAACATGTTGCGTAGGACCGTTAGGACTCCTATTAAAGTCATGTTAATTATTCTAACGTTTTTTTACCTATTTAATGTACTTATTTAGTTATTAATCAATCTAATTTCATAAAATAACTAATGCAAGCCTAGATTTTTTTTTGTTAAATTAAAATTTTTATCAGATAAAGGTTTCTTGCATTATTGTTAACTTATTGGCCATACAAGATTAAGGGCAACGGTCAATTCATAAAAAGTTACGTGATTGTCTCACTCATTATTTAATTCAATTATCACTTTGATTACTTGTTTATTTTTTCAACTCTTGAGTTTTTGCTAGATTGGACCTTAGAGACATGGGTTGGTTTGCGAATAGAATACATGTCATGCCCTGCCCCGCAAACGGCACCCTAAGTGGGCTCGTGTCTGCGCGACCACGTGGCATTCCACACATAAAATCCCACCGCACCTCACAACCTGTCAGAATAAACACCCAGCGAAAGACTTATCACCTAAATATAGAAATGAGTCAACGTATCGATCGACCAACTACAGCCTTGAATACAATACTCTAAAAAATTTCAACAGGTCTATCGACAACTTAATTACAACTTAAGTAATCAACTTCTTCATCAACCACCTATAACAAGCTCGACCATCCACCACCTCCAATACTAGCCCAAAACTTCTCAATACTATGACCAGTAGTGGATCCACTCTAAGCCACCTGCTACCTAACAATCCAAAAGGAAAGCTAGAGTGTGTGAGATATAGAAATGCTCAACATAATACCACAATACCCGAAAGAATATAAACATGAATGCCCATCGCCAACGTAACTGGAATACTCAAATGTATACAACAGTTATAACTAACATGTCCACCCAACTGAGCAATAATATTAGTGCACAACAATATGAATGTAATCACATCACATGCAGTGGCACGTCTGTCACATCCCATGTACCCAAGGTATTGTGTCCCGCACACCAAGCTCCCATTCACCGTTAATTAGACGTCATGGCCCGCGACATGGTGTGACTCACTCCACAATCCTTAAGAGGGTACAATCAACACACTACAACATGCATATCAATAACTAAATCTCAGTTAGCATGATATACAACCTCCAAGCATAAATATCATCATGCATGCATATGAACAGCTAAATTATCAATTAGCATGATATACACTCACCACCACAGCAATATCTCATTAAAGATAACCATATCGAAACTAAACTACAATTAGCAAGATACACATCCACCACCACAACAATATACTATATGGAGAAGAACCATATCAGACACACTCACTTTTATATCGACCGAGGTATGCCAAACTTACGGTTCCGGCACCTCCCAATTGACCGACTTGACACCGAGCCACAAGCTAACCATATCAGTTTATTGAACGCTTAAACATCAAAACCAACTCCTAACAACAATCTATAACACAAACAATAGATTAAAGATGCTTAAGGCATACTTGCATGTCCATCTCAAAGATTTAGAAGTGTTCCTAAACAAGTGCAGCACTCAAACACCACATAACCCCTACATTTGGTTTGAAATCTACAACCAGCCTGTCGTATTCTGCCTATAACTTCTTATAGGGTTAAAAACAGATCATGAAACCACCACCATTAGAAAGTACACCTCCGGTACATGAATTTTGATATAAAATTTTCCCAACATAGAGTCCGAACGATAAATTTATGCTCATCTGAAGTTACGCACACAACTGCCCAAAATTACAGATTCTGCACGTCTATCAACTTTAAATCAAAAACTGATTTAACCTAATACAAACTAAGCCACAACCCCTATATATTCCGAAAGGTATACAAGTCTAGTTTCAGAATAAAAAATCCGTGCACAAACCCGATACTCGAGTTAAGAGATATAACCATTTTTCCAATATGTGTCAGTGCAGCAAATACAAAACTCAGCAGGGTCACACCAATTTGTAAAATCTTCCAAACTTAGAATATGCATCTAATAAACCCCAAATTTGGTAGAGATCATAACAATATATCAAAGTTTATCCCTGATTTTTTCCAAATTTTTCACATTAAAGAAACCTAGTCAAAATCACCTCCAAACTCAGAAATTCTGTGCAGCGAAGCACAATTTCCAACAAACCAGTTTGTGTTCAAAAATTCATTAAAAATCGAATACTTAATACTTTTCAGTAATTCCAATGTCAAAATATCACCAACTTATCAATATTTAAGACTCATACGGACCCATAATCAGGAGGATCGCTTAACTATAAACAAATTGATGAAAGACGCAACTTTGTAAGCTGTTTGCTCAAAAATAGGAATCCAACCACAGCTTGGTTTACGATTTTTATCTTTTTCTACACTTCTCAAAAAATTATGAAAATTTACCACCATATATTAGACACATAAATGAACATCTAGTAAAAATTAAAGAAATTCACAAGCTTCTTAAGTACCTTGAATAATTTCGTGAAGAACGGATCCTCCTCTCTCTCTCTCTCTCTCTCTCTCTCTCTCTCTCTCAAGTGTCGGCCGAAATGAAAGGAAAGGTAAAAATATCAGTACAAATACCCCCTCAAGAGAAATTATAAGGTGTAGCCACACCACCTCCCCATTTATGCAACCGACCAATAATACTTAGTTAAATACCCACCAAATATGAGTTAACTCCATAAATACATAATTTAATTAAAATATGAGTTTAAGATACTAAATATCCAGAATGAGTACTACAATACACCTAGATGGTACTTGGTAATGGATACATTGAAAAGTTTTATGATGTTAGAGATTGCCTGCAGGCGAGTTTTTGAGATGTGAAATGAGATGGGTGCTAACGGAGGCCCAGTCTCTAAACTGGCGAGAAGTTCAGTGATGTTTTGAAACTGGCAGGAGTCTAGTGGTGATTGTGAAGTGGTGATTCAGATAGGCGAACCCAAGTTATGATTCAGGCATGATAAGCTTTTCTTTTGTTTGTAATGAGAGTGATACACGTTGGGTATATAACTTAGGTGCAATCTGTGACAACAAAAGAAAGTGATCTCGTGGGATAAGGCATGACTAGCGGTTGGGGAGGAAGGATCTTGCGGTTGAGATCTTAGATCACACGTTAGGCTAATGGATAGTAATCAATCGGTTTTGTGTGAAATTTTTATTTAATTCTTCTGCATCGATATTATATTGTTAACTTGCTAGCTGTAAAGAAAGAGGGGTATGTGGGTTAAATTATTCTAGTGGGTGATTTATCACTCACGGATACATATGTATCCTGGTAAATCGGTTGCTTCGGCGATCAATTTGCTAGAGAGTGCAGGATTCAATGGAGGAGCAGTCGGACACAGGAGGATTAGCAGGGGCAGAGATCGAGTATGCTCAAGATATGTATCAAGGCTAGAGTCGCTCTGGAATTATTTCAATAAAATTTTATTATTTAATGCCTCCAAAAATTATTTGAAAAATCGGGGCATTACAAAACCTCTAGACATAGTCTCCAATAAATTTTATATATCTATCTTATTCCACTCATTATTTAAAAAAAAAACCTCCCTCAAAACCCTCAAATTTGTCTGATCGTTAACTCCGAGAATTCAGAATTAATTGAGATACATACAAGGTAATCCAGATATAAAAATAAATAAAACTTCCTCTTGGGGGAGAGGGAATGTACTTGAGTACTATATTGGAGTACAATAATTCATTGTTTGAAGCTTAATTCCAAAAGTCTTGGCCTAATCTCCAATATAATTTGTTCTAAAAGAGCCCACTTGTCACTTCTCCTAACAAAGCACGATAAGCCTATCATTATCAAAAGACTATTCAATAAATTAAATGCATAATGTTCAATGCATATTGTCCCGATCAAATGAAAAAATGTTCAATGCATACCAACGAACTCGGGAAGCTAACATCTGTGTTGTCCTTTCAAGCGCTTCATTCAGACCGTGTGTCTCGACAATCAATGATCCCCTTTTTAAAAGAGTTTTTCCCTGAAAGAATTTATTTAAAATTTGGACCATTTAAAACACTTTTGAACGGTTGAGATAGGCACTGCAACGTGTTGTCCTTATAAGAGACAACAAGCTCCCCGATCAGGCATACCAACGTTGGGGTTGTTGAGTTTCTTGTAATAGTGAGGTACTCCGTACTCGTCAAGCCAATTTATGTGCCTATTGTGATGCCCCATAGCCAGGTTGAAGTTGGATTCTGAAGGAGAGTCCTAGTAGGCATCTGAATGGGTGATCACGGGTTCTACATTGCTAGATGAATGCAAAGTTCAGTGCTATATATACTAGATTATGGCCCTATCTCTTATACAAACAAAACCAAGGTCAAAATCTAATGGTTGTTGACGATATAACTAGCAAGCAAAACTATGGTTACTCATTTAAATCATGCTTTTAAGAGGTCTTGTAAAAAATTAACTCATTAGAATGTCAGGCTTGATCGATTTTCGTCCCAAATTCGCAAAGAATAATTGAGTGTACTAATCAATCGATATCCGAATAACCTAATTTTTTCTAAAATCTTTAATTAATAATTAAACAAATTAAACGACTCCGATCATTAGTATGAAACCTTGAAATAAATATCATACAATCTAGTGCACATTTAGTGGACACCAAAGTGGTGTACCATCGTTGGGCTATACCTAATTATAAGTTTTTGTCTTTTACATTTGTGTTAACAAAAATGCTTCCAAGTGTACATCCATTTGCACATTTTCTCACAAATAGTCTTGTGGATCCCACCATTACTTGTAGTAAAGATATAAAAATGAATGTAAACTTTGATATATTCCTAGCATTGCTCTTACGTTAATTTTACTTAAATTTTACAAATGGTCCCTCTAGTTTGCATGAATTCTCATTTTCATCTCTCTAGTATCAATTGTGTTACTTTTAGCCTTATAATTTACATTCTGTCTCAATTTCATCCCTCTCGCTTACGGCGTTAATGAAACAAACAGAATTGAAGGACAAAATTGTCATTTCTCGTCACAGAGGGACTAAATTGAGATTTCATGCAAACTAGAGGGACTATTTCTACAATTTTACTTTTTACTTTTGTTTTTTGTAAATAAATTTAAAATACACCATATGTAATATATTTCTCATCTCATTTTATATTGAATAATCAAAATATGTTGAAATTTTTAAAAGATTTTATCATATATCACAAAAAATATGAGAAAATTCGAAAAACAACCCCTATGTTAAATGTCTTGGTATCATATATATTTTTTCAACTGAATTTTACTCGTTATTTTCTTTGTCACATGATTAAAAAGAAAAAGTTGTTCAGTAGTATTTAAAAATTTTGAAATTCTGTTTAATTAAGCAATGAAACACTATTGAATATTAAGAGATCAAATACATTAAAATATGAGTATAAGTGTATGTATTTTGAGATTTACTCATAAGATCACTTATATAATAAATAAACATGGATTTTGAAAAATTTTTTATCGGGTGAAAAAATAAGGAGATTATAAGAATATGATACAAAGACATTAGCTAAGGGGTTGATTTGTGCATTTTTTAATATTTTTATAATGTGTAATGAAATATAAATTTTTTCCATATAGTTTGATTACCCAATAAAAAATAATTCAGTTGTCAAATACATTACATATGGTCTTTTTTATTTTATTTGGAAAAATGAAAGTAAAATGTAAAATTTTAAAAATAGTCCCTCTAGTTTTCATAAAATCCCAATTTAGTTCCTCTATGAGAGAAAATAACAATTTTACCCTTCAATTCCGTTTGTTTCATTGACAGCGTTAGGGATAGGGACGAAAATAAGATGGAATGAAAACTATAGGGTTAAATTTGATACAATTAATATTAGAGAGACGAAAATAAGAACTCGTACAAACTAGAGGGACCGTTTATAAAATTTTTCCTTCTTTTAATTCCCATTGTCCCTTAATCTCATCCCAAAAGAAACAACGGTAGGTAAAATTATACAATAGTTCGGGGATATTATCATGTGGTACTTCGGATTACTTAACAACCACTCATTTTTATGAGGTTCATACACGTAGTGCCGTCACATGGAGTTAGTTCACCACTAAGTATATGAACTCCACAAGAACATGTGGTTATAAAATGATCTGAAGCCTTACGTGACGGTACTCCCAGACTATTGAATAGTTATTCAGTAGGTAGACCCTTCATAGAATGGAAACGACCTCACCTACAGCGAACTCAACCTTAAAGAACAATCGCTGTCATCCCCGGTTTGTTTATGAGTTTGCTCAAACAATAGTCATTGTTCGATTCTTGCATCCAATCGCACGAAAGTAATTTTTCGTAAATTCCCTTTTCTAATGTGAATGATCCGTCTTTAATCGAATTGTAACAAAAATTAATTAAAGTACATATAAACTGACCCAAACATCTCTCAAATTAAATGAGAATAGCAACTGCTGCTGTTGAGGGGGACGTCCTCTGCTTAGTGTGTAGTGTTTTGCTACTTTTTGCTTCAACTGTGATCAAGTGGTTATTGTTGTGGTGGAATGACGAGTGGCAGTTCACCACTGCCCTGTGAATTTGATCCTGCTTTGTTGTTCTGCTTCTATTGTCTTGCTGGTTGTTCTCGGTTGCTGTAGATAGTGTGTTGCTGCTGCTACTGTAGTTGGAGTTGCAGTAACCTGCTGGGTCCAGGTCATGAGAGAGTATTCTGTTTTGAAGCTTGCTATCATGGGATTTTGTGTTCTCAAGTGCAAATTCTGAAGTACATTTTGTAATGTCGTCATTAGTTAGGCTTTCAACTGTTAATTATCGATGTATGTTACGGCTGCAATTAGTCTTTCGTTGTATGTTTTCATGTATCTCCCGGCTGCAATTAGCCTTTTGCTGTTTGTTTTCATTTCCTCTTTCTAGAGGGGATTGAAACTTTCATTTTACTCTGTAACTTTATTTTGTGTTGTATTCCTCCTGGGGTATGCTCCTTGTAGGTTGTATATACTTTATTTTTTCTATTTCAAGCTGTTTTAAAAAAAAAAAAAAAAAAAAAACTGCTGCTGTTGCTAGACTACGACTACGACTACGACTACGACTGCTACTGTAGCTACCGTCACTGTATTCTGTCCCCATCTTTCACGTTTTTAAACTAATCATTTTTCCAGTCATAACATATCGGCGGAGATTCAGCTTTCATCAGAGGTTGCAAAACCGCACCCGCAACTTAGAGAGAGAGATTAACGACATCTTCCTCCTTCCTATCCTATCAGAAAAACACGAACCCCAAAATTCTCCCTACATCGTTCCCCAAAAAACCTCACAAAATTCGCCTGATTCGATCCAACAAAACCACAGTTCACCACCCGACAAACCACCATGTAAACAATTCCTTGTTCTTATTATCCCAGCAGTTATCGATTTGTTTCCGTACTCGAATCACACGTTTTTTTATTCTCTCTCGAAAAAAACCTCAATCGGTAATGGAGGAATTCTCAGTGCCACCGCCTGTCGCTTCTCTCTCATCCCTCGCAGCGACTCTTCAGTTCCTCCGTGACCTCCGTCTTCATTGAAGGCTTATAATTTGGTTTAGTCCCGTTTTTTAGGGTTTCTATATCTGCTTTATCCGTTGCGTGTTTTATTTTTCCTCTGTACTACCTTAAAAAGGAAATATGAATGTGGGGAAGTCCCAGGTTTGGCAGCCTTGTAAGAGAAAGCGGTTTTGATTTCTAGAAAGAGAGGGGGGGGAGAGAGAAAGCGATTCATATCAAGAATAAGCAATGGATGGTATCTGTATCATCTGTGAAATCTCCGTTTCCTAACAGTTGTAGATCTTAAGGTTACGGAAAGAGATACATAACATTGAAGGAGAAAGAGAAAAAACATATACTTCACAGAGAGAGAGAGAGAGAGATGGCTTTGCGATTGAGTGGCGGCGGTGCGAGTGGGAGCGGGATTGGGAGGACTAAGGTTGGGAGGTACGAGCTGGGGAGGACGCTCGGGGAGGGGACGTTTGCGAAGGTGAAGTTTGCTAGGAATACGGAGACAGGAGAGAATGTGGCTATTAAGATTTTGGACAAGGAGAAGGTTCTCAAGCATAAGATGATCGGTCAGGTACTTTCTCGATCTTCCAACTTTGATTTATTGATTCTCTGATGTTTTGAATATGCTTGATGGATTTTGGAACAGAGATTCCATGTGGGTGTTTGCCAAAACTTTTAATGGGTAAAAATAAAAAGTAAAAACTCTTTTCTTTAGAGCAGAATATGCAATATAGATTCCTTGTGGGTTTGTCAAGATTTTAGATGGGGAGACCTGATTTTTCGAGCAGAATCTAAAAGCACCAAAATGCAGCTTCTCAGAATATGTTTAAACAGCCTTTTTTTTTTGTTCCTTCTCAAAAGTACATGCAAGTTGGCATACTTTGTGTGGCGCCAGAATCCAAAACCTGGAACTGATTGGCATTTTAGTATTTTGACCTGGGTTGGCTTCTGATTTTTCCAGTGGTGGTAGTTAGAATCTAGTTGAATGTGAGTTTAACAGGAATCCTCTGACTGATTGGGCTTTTTAGTGGTTTAGCATATATGGGCTTTTGATTTTGCCAGTGGTGTAACTGTTAGATTCTGCTTGATTAGGTGTCTAACAAGGATGCCTTGACTGAAGGGCCTTTTAGTAGTTTGAACTGTATCGGTCCTGAATTTCAAAGTGGGAATTGTTAAGATTCTGCTTGAATAGGGGTGCAACAGAGATTCCATGACTAGTTGGTTCTTCAGTAAATTGTCACGGGTGAACACAAGGGGGTGCCGGGCCCCTGCACAACTCTAAATATCCTCATTAGTTTTTATAATTGTATTAGTTTTTCAGGTTAATTACAAGAAGTTCTACGGGATTTGCCCCTGCAAATCTCTTGGTCGAAAAAAAATTCTCAAAATACCTACATATGTGGAAAAAACCTTCTAAAATATCAAGTTACTAGTGCTTGCCCGTGCCTATGGCACCACGCACCGGTTCAACCCAATTGAAAAATAGAGCACTTAATTTTTTAATCACATTTTTGATGTGTGAACAGTGAACGTGTGTGCCGGCGTGTGTGAACGTGTGTACATGTGCGTGGTGGGTGCCACCTAGGACAAAGGGTGCCACATAGGACCACCCTTCTGTTTTATTAGATAGATGAACGTTTTCTTGGTCGCGTTTGTAAAACTATATGATGGCTATATACATAAACACAATTTTTTTCTCTTCCTTGCACCGACCAAATGGCAATATATACATATGCAATATAATCCTTGTAATCAATATAGAAATACATGTAGTTCTTCAGACCCCCATTGTCTACAAATTCTGCGTCCGCCAATGCACTTAAGTAGTAGTTGTTAAATTTCTTGGAGGGTTCCAACCTAAAACCAATTGGCAATAGGTGGAGTAACCCCTAGAATATATTAACCAAGTTTGGGTGGCTTAGATAAGCGATGTGGGATTAAGTCTAACACTTACCCTCACGTGCAGCCCGGATACACGTGGAGGTACGAATTAAGGAAATCAGGAAATTTGACTCGGGTGACCCCCCACGTGCAGCCCGGATGCACGTGGAGGTATGAATTAATGAGATGAGGCGATTGACTCGGGCGACAAAGACTTAACCTCGCGAGGTGAAGCTACCCAAGACCTAGCTTTGATACCATGTTAAATTTCTTGGGAGGTTCTAACCTAAAACCAATTGGCAATAGGTGGAGTAACCTCTAGCAATGTGGGATTAAGTCTAACAGTAGTTAGGTTCTGCTTTAACGATTTAACAGAATTCCATGCGCGATTGGGTTTAATGGGTGTTTTTTGCGGCTGAACTTATGGTAAAAACTGATAATTGGAAAGTTATTTATTTTTTCAGCTTTTGGAAGTTGTTTTTGACACGGCTTCCTACTATACTTGAGCTCCAACAACGCCTCTTATTAGTTTGAGACGTTCCAAATAGTTGTAGTCAGACTGTGATTGAAAAGCTTGAGGAAATATGAGTTTTTGAAATTTGTATGTTGTTAAGTTTTGGCTGTCTATTAGGTGTATAGTATATACTGCTCTGGCTATTATGTAGAACAGTAGAAGTGAGGTCTCCAATTCGATGCAGTGAATACACTGTGTGTCCCAGTTGGGTATAGTCTTTTTCCTTTCATCAGATGGGCACATCTGAGTGTAGAATCTTCACATGTTAATGAAATTGGAACGCGCAGATATCAAAGAATCTGCTGCTGATCATGAAATTCTGTTTGGACAGCCAGAAACCTGAGAAAAGCAAAAGATATTAAAATTGGAATCATTAAGCTTTTATCCTCTAAAATTGGCATATCTGGTTAAATAGTTCTTAAGAATATGGGTGTCGCAATTTTATCCAGCAAACGATTGTACAAGTGATTAATGGAGTTTGTACTTTTCCCTTTTTGCTGAGAGGAACTGCAAAATATAGACTGTTCGAGTGTCAATTTAATGGAAAATCAACACAACACAATGCACACGCACACACACTAACCAAAGTTTATTTTTCATTGGTTTTGGTTATGTTCCTCAAGTGTCTCATAAGTTGAAGCAGAGCTGACCTATGATTATGGTTAAATTTGTGCACTTCCTCATAAAATGTCTCAAACTATTGATTGCAAATTCATCTTATGTTAAATTTGTTGTTTCACCTATTTAGGTTAACTAGACAAGATAACCTCCGTGCAAATTGCCTGTTTTTTTAGCACTTAGTTCTTTTGACCTTTTAGTTTTTTAGTTCTTTTTTTGTTGCTATTGTGTTGTTGGAATACATATGCATCCTTGTTCAAGCTCTTTTTTTTATACACTCCTTTACCTCCTAAACTTGGTCTGCATCACAAATGTGTTTTCTCTCTGCAGATTAAACGTGAGATTTCAACCATGAAACTAATTAGACATCCAAATGTCATTCGTATGTATGAGGTCAGAATGTGCTTCCATGCTTCCTATTCTATCAGATTTAAAGTTGCAGCGGCATGGCTTTTAAGAAAAGGAGAAATAGTGCATTGATTGGGGAATGTTTTGCATTGATGAATCAGCAATTTTACTTTTAGACAACTCATATATGTCTTGACTGACTCTATATTCTCTATTGTAGGTTATGGCCAGCAAGGCAAAAATTTACATTGTTTTGGAATTTGTGACTGGGGGTGAACTATTTGACAAAATTGTAAGAACTGAATTCGCTTTGCCTCCATCAATAATCTTGTTCTGTGGAATTTGCAAGATTGTGATATTCTGAGTTAATTTATGGGAGCTAGGCTAGTAAAGGGAGATTGAAAGAAGATGAAGCAAGGAAGTATTTTCAGCAGCTCATAAATGCGGTGGATTACTGCCACAGCAGAGGTGTTTTCCACAGAGACCTAAAGGCAAGGCTGTGACTAATCTTCAAATTATAATTTCCCTCAAACTCGAGTCTTCATGTACATGTAGTTCAGAGATTTTTTAAAGTCAGAAGTTCAGTTTAAGCATTATTATTCTTTTATAACTCACAGCCTGAGAATCTGCTACTGGATGCAAATGGAGTTCTTAAAGTTTCAGATTTTGGATTAAGTGCTCTACCTCAGCAAGTTCGAGTAAGCATTACCATTCCCTATTCCTTGTTGGAATAATTGTTATTTTAAGTGCCACGATTATTCTGTTAGTGTTGATGGTAATGAAATAGTCATTCCACAATTTTATTCATACCACTACGGATAAAAGACATAAAATTTGAGCTTCTGACCATTTTTATGCAGGAAGATGGGTTACTACATACCACCTGTGGAACACCAAATTATGTTGCTCCAGAGGTATTTTTGTGGCTTCTGGTGCAATTATTTTTATCCACACTCTTTCAAACTACTGGTTTTACTCTTTTTCTTTACTTCCACAGGTGATCAACAATAAAGGATATGATGGAGCTAAGGCAGATCTGTGGTCTTGTGGTGTGATCCTGTTTGTCCTTATGGCCGGGTATCTTCCTTTTGAGGAGTCCAACCTCATGGCATTATACAAAAAGGTTTTCTTCTTCTTTTTTCCATTGGGTTATTTTGTCGTCTTTCTTTCTTCCCTATTTGGTTATTTGCCAAATTGTCTTACTTTATACTACTTGATCTATGAGGACAGTTAAATATTTTTTATGTTCATGTTTTTTTGGTGAGATTTAGGTGAAGCATCTTGATCAAGTCTTATGTACCAATGCTAGTTTTATTCAAATCTACTGCAAGGATTATAAATGCTTTTTGTACCCAACTTGGAAATTGCTTTGGTCAAGTGTAAACAGCAATTTCTTCTTCCAATTGCATTAATACACTAGTGAATGCCCGTGCCTGAAGGCATGGCTCCGAATCGATGGGCAAAAAATTATTCTTGAATATTCCTCTTACCTCTTTAACGCAAAAAGGCAAAAAAAAATCAACATAGCATCCTTCTTCACTCATCAATATTATTAAAAAAAAACTCGAAATAGTTTAGTTTTTTTTCCCGAAGAAACACAGGGAAGCATTGTTTGTATTCTTATAAAAATGGTTGTTTCTTTTTCATGTATGAATCCAAAAATGATTGTTTCTTTTTTAATGTAGGAAAATCAACCTAAAAGGAATCAACTTAAAAGCAAATATGGAATTGAATGTAAGGAAATCAAGTTTAGAGAAATCAATTGAAAAAGGAAGGGGTGTATATTTATTCATTCAATCTTACGGCTATAACCTTGTCAGAAAGTACGCTTGAACGGCTATAGATGCTACCTTGTTTGTATGCCTAGACATTTTTAAAGAAAATTGCTCTGTTTTATAATATAGATGTAACTATTTAAGCAACAATTTTCACAGTAGCAACCTATTTTGGATCTCTCTCTTGATTTTCTGTAAATTCTCTCTCACGCAAGGATCTACAACGCATCTCTTGAACTGCTCTAAAATATTTTGCTCCAGGGACTAGGGAGCTTCATGTTTGTTTTTATGTCTATGCAATATGAGCTCCAAAATATTGTTCCTTGGAACAGCATAGCAGGGTTTCTTTGCAGACTTGCAGTCACATTTAGAGAGCTGCAGTGATGGAACAGGAGACCAAAAGAGTGAACATTTAATTTTCTAATGCCAGAATGCATATTTATCATGTATTGCATAGGGAACAGTAAATGGCTGAACAACGTATCTGCCATAGTTTGGTAATAGATAATCATCTGCATGCCTGATAAAAGATATCATCTGCATGACTGGATCAGTATGAGGGTATGGCATTTACATGTTTCTACTTTCTTAAGGTGGAAATATGAGTAGAGAAGGACTTCCCATTTTGCAGATATTCAAGGCTGAGTTCACATGTCCTCCATGGTTTTCCTCGAGTGCAAAGAAACTAATTAAAAGAATCCTGGATCCTAATCCAACGACAGTATGTGCACTTTTCTCTTACTCTAGTGGTTAAAATGCAGTAAGCTTTGTTTGCATTTGTTTACGGGAAAAATTGCATTCATAATATACAATGCTTGTGTGAAATTCCCTCTTCTGATTTAAGGTGCCTGTAATGCTAACGCCATTTATACTTTTTCGTGTAAAACAGCGCATTACAATTGCTGAGGTCATTGAGAATGAGTGGTTTAAGAAAGGGTACAAGCCACCTACTTTTGAACAGGCAGATGTTAGTCTTGATGATGTGGATGCAATTTTTAATGAGTCAGGGGTAACAATCTCTTGTTTATAATATTTGATAAGCATTCTGATTACGTTCCTTTTTGGAGTATTGATTATTTTTGTTTTGATGTGAAGGATTCTCCGAACCTTGTCGTGGAAAGGCGGGAAGAACGACCTCCCGTCTCTTTGAACGCTTTTGAGCTTATCTCTAAATCACAGGGTCTCAACCTTAGTTCCCTATTCGAAAAGCAAATGGTATGTCAAAGGTGTACAGCTTCGTTTTTTTACGCTTGGTACCTGATTCCCTGATGTCAAGATCTTTTGAATCAAATCATATTGTGCATTTGTCAACGAAGCCCATGTTATCTCTTGAGGGAATTATGATCTAGCTTTATATTTTATTGTTTGATGACTTAGTTAAATGCTGTTTCTATATATCGGATAGACCTTCACCTTGTTCTGTTCCATTTGGGAAGTTTGTAAAAAGGGAAACAAGAATGTTCATATTCTTGGAGCTTATGATTGATGCCTGACTTCTGTTCTGGTGAACAGGGGCTTGTTAAACGGGAAACAAGATTTACTTCTAAATGTCCTGCCAGTGAGATTATCTCCAAAATTGAGGAAGCAGCTGTGCCTCTGGGTTTTGATGTGAAGAAAAACAATTACAAGGTGCAGTTAGCATTTTTTTCCCGGCCTCTCTCTGTTTGCACTTTTCTCCCCCTGATAAGGGCCCCTTGTGTCCTCTTGTTATAATACCTTGGGGCCTGTAACTGTAAGCTATCGTTACACTTGAATAGAATTTGGTAGTGGATTCTTGTCCTCCATTTCCTGAAGCATTTTTCGGGAACTTTTTCCTTTTTTCTGCTTTAATTTGGAATAAATTACTTTATAAAGAACTCAGTGAAATACATTTTTTTAGAGTAATTTGACTAAATCCAAGAAATCAGGCTTCCTGCAACCTGATATCATTGCTGATAATTTCACTTCTTGTGTTTAGCTAATTTTAGTGCTAGGTTTGTTATATTCTGTGGATCTGATTTCATACGATGGCTTGGTCTAAGGAGAACACTACTATGTCGTGAACTCTCTAGATCCCAATCAAGTTTTTTCTATTCTCCCTCTCCTTATGATACTATTTCTGTGTCAATCCCAGCTGAAGCTTCAAGGGGAGAAAACTGGGCGTAAGGGTCATTTATCCGTCTCAACAGAGGTATGTTTCTCCTAGGGGCTTTCTTCATGTTATCCTCTGTTGAAATAGAAATCACTAGAACAGAATTTAGGTGCTGTAATTGAGACAGTCTGGAAATAATTTTCCTAACAGGTTTTTGAGGTGGCTCCTTCACTATGTATGGTTGAGCTTCGCAAGGCTGGAGGTGATACCTTAGAATTTCATAAGGTATGGTTGTGAAGCGTCATTGCAAATGTAACATTTTGTGTAAATGATGCTGCAATTATTTATAGATTATTTTATAAACCATACCATTCATGCTAGTGACGGCAGATGAGCCATGCCCAGAATTTTCTTTGATTTCATGCTTAGTAAAAGCAAGTCCTAAGAAGTTGGTAGCAGGTTGTCCCTTTGCCCTGCTGATCATAAAATCATATGTTTTATACTCCTGTTAGATGCTCGACACTTGGATGAGGGTATGGGACATATATCTGGCAGACGTGGTTAGGCATCTGTCAGTCGTTCTCATGTTAGACACTCATACATTTGGATAAGAGAATGCTGTAAATGTCAGGAACCTGTAGTTAGATACCCATTAAACGGACATCAGTAGTTTGAGTTTTTACATTACTATTAATGAAAGTTGAAACAACCAGATTATGAGTGAAATTCTCTATGGAACATTATACACGCTCTTTGATCGTCTTATTATCCCCTTTGCATAAATAAAATACTTTTCACTCTTGACCAATCCACACTTGATAGTTACCCAAGTCTAGGTAACCAGGAAGAACCAGATGCAAAATCCTGATCATCCATCTGCTTTGCCTCATGAAATATTAACTGATGTATCTGCGTTGAAGCCAAAAGCTACCCTTTCATGGATCAGTGTCCATGTTATATGCTCAATCTCACTCTTTCTCTTAATTGCAGTTCTACAAAAATCTGGCAACTGGTTTGAAAGATGTAGTCTGGAAAACAGGAGATGAAGCGAAAGAGGAAGCCAATGATGGTTAGTATGCTCTAGTGACATTTTTCTTTCTGAATAATGGGATTGACCGGTAACTTGTTTGAGCCTAATAACTGGGCCTGTAGGAGGTGGGTCGTTATGACTTATGAGTGCATATCATGGTCTACGTGGTGGGGGCCACCTCTAGGATCTTGTACAAGCGTGATGATCTGCTATACAGGGCTAACTACACAATAGCTACCAAGGGAAGGAGGTTGGGCCAATGCAAAGAGTAGGTTGGATCATAAGGTTGGGTGATTATGAGAACCCTCACCAGCATGTATATATAACCACCTACCTATTACAACTTGGAGTCTTGCACTTCTGCATTTTGGGCCATGTTAGGATCCAACAAGTTACTGGGCAGTGGTCTACTTGGGTCGTCGTGAAAATGAACTATTGCTAGCATGATTGGAGAAAATGCATGACATTGGATATAAAGTTTCTGACTTCATTTTTTTTTTTTTTTTTAATATGTCACTTGTCGTTTCTGACTTCATATGATGTTAACGTTTTCCCATTCTAAAAAATAAGGGGCAGTAGCTTCAAGATTACTCTAAATAGGGAATCACGAGCAAGCTGGTGATAGCTATTGTTCTTTTGCCTTAGATAAAATTACTCTTAAGAAGTAGCAGCTTCCCCATCTTAAAAATGAGGGGCAGTAGCTTCAAGATTGTGACCCATATGCTGTTTCAATTTTACAGGTGTTCGTACTGTCTCCTCTTAGTCATCCGCTCGCTCTCAAGAGATAATTGGTGGAAATGTCGCCAAATTTTCAGGCACCAGAATCCTAGGCTAGTCGTATTATATGTTCTTAATATGTACGTGGTGGAGTGTAAGTTCTGGACTCCTCTCATTTGTTTTTGTTCTTGTTATACAAGTTTGCCATCAATAAAATATAGTGGGTTACTGGTTTTGATGGAAAATAGCTTGGCATCGTTTCAATGTGCTTCATTGGATGGTTTTTCTGTTCTACTAGAAATTTATAATAGGTTGAACATTATGTACCTTTGCACTTGTACTGAAATTTGTAGAGGTCCTCATATGTTTGCACCTTGCACAATCTTGATTTTGGCACTCCAAATATTGATAATCACACTCCAATATTTGTCTTTTAGTGTTTATGTTATGTGTATTTTAAACACTAAAAGACAAATATTAGAGTGGTTAACAAAAAGTGGAGTGCCGAGATCAATTACCTTTTGAAAGGGGGTAAAATGTCCTTACATATTGATTTCTTTTTCGGTTTTAGGTGGGTGTTAAACTGTTAAGAAAGCCAATAAATGGCAACAATTTGGGGGTGGAATTCTCTTTTTTGAGAAATTGTATCAGGTCTCATGATCTCCTTTAAAAGTGTGGGTCTGTGGAGTACCATGTTGGCCGGCCACTTGATCCGGAGGTGAGGGTATGAGATATGCGTTTGATTTTTTTACTTGAGCATCAATGGAAGAAACATATTTGTGCATTATGTATGTCATATGACTCTTTTTTTGTTCATGAGTCATATGACAGGTTATTAATAGTTTGTTTGCGCTATACGAAATTAGAAGAATTATGAATAATTAATAGTGTCGCATTATTCTTGGTACCTAAAATAGATGAATATGGTACTGAGGCACATGCTCATGCCGAATTGAACATTTTTTTCCAAGTTGAAGTTGTTTGTTGGTGAGGTCAAATCTTCTATACAAAAAAAGTGTGTATTTCTGTTCGAGTACGATTTTAGTTGCCAAATTACACAGATTCAACGATCTCTAGTCGTGGTTTATTTGTTTACCCAAATTTGGGTGAAATTTTGGGTCAAAGGCTCTATTTAAGTCTGCCTTATTCAATGTTAAATTCGTGTTTTACCTAAATCTATTCTTTAGGTTTTCCCTCCAAAATTTGAGTCAAATATAACATATTGGTAAATACTAAGACCATGTCCAACCCTAACCCTTCTTTTCCTCAACCCCAAAATTTGAGTAAAACCCCTCAAAAATTTCCTCTACTCTCCAAATAGAGTTTTATTCAAATTTTTACTCAAATCAAAGGAGATTCAAGTTTTTACTCAATTTTTGCAAGGCTATTTCTCTCCTCCCAAATTTACAACAATATCATTAATGAAGTTTTTACTCAAATTTGTACTTACATTTGAGTTTGCTCATTGAAGGGTTTCATATAAAATGAAGTTTTTACTCATTTTTTTCTCGAATTTGAGTGAGTTGAAGATATTCTAAGAAAGTGAAACGAGGTGCAGAGAAAAATATGTTAATATTTGGGTCTCTGCTCATTTGTGTAAGGAAAAGGGTAGGCAAAATGGTGGCACATTGGAGATAAATTTTTAGTAGTTTTACTCCAATTTTGAATTTGGATTAAAAAAAAAAGGGGGTGATGATTGGGGATGCTCTCACACACCACCCGCACCCCCCCCCCCCCATTGTGCTTGCTAATATTGAACTCAAAAAGTCTACAACCAACACACGCACATTTACATGAAATTGGATCATCACTCACTGTACACTCAGTCTACTCCAGTGTGTCTCGCACTAAGTCACAAAATATGTGTACGCGTGAGTGAGCAAGAGCGGAAGTGCAAGCGTGAAAGCATCTTGTAAAACTAGCCAGAGATACTAGAGAATTTGCGAGAGTGGGTTCAGACTCTATGTTAAAGAGTTGCGTGACTAAGCTCTCAGCATATATCATGCAGGAGTATATGCTGATCACCCCGGGGTCCCAGGGTGGATGAAACCGGACTGTTCTTTCCAACCACCAATCCACATGACGAAGGTCTTGCACCCAATCTACAAATCCTGACTGAGCCAATCAAGATAAAAGCAACTGCCACCTGTCATTGACAACTAGATATTATAATGGGATGCAGGCTCTCAAAGAAGCCAACTCTCTCGTCTCTCTTCTCTCCTCTCTCTCTCCCTCACCACCACCACCACCGCCACCATGCCTGCAGCAGCAGCGGCAGCCATTTCTTCGTTGTGCTTCTGTTCCCATAACCCATCGCCACAACCTTCAAGTTCCCACCAAACAAATAACATCCAATTAACAACAAAACCCAAAACCTCATTGCAGAAACACCCACTCTATCAACCAGCAAACTCAAACCTCTCCTTCCAATTCAAAGAGAAAATCCTATGCCTGGAAATAATGGGGGTTGATTCAGGGAAAGCACTGTCTGTAAACCCATCTCTCCACTCAGCCTCCTTGCACTCCATCCACTCCATAATTTCCTTCCTCCAATCCAAAGGCATCCACCAAAAGGACATGGGCAGGATTTTTGGTATGTGCCCCCAAATCCTCACCTCTGATATCAAATCTGACCTCATCCCAGTTTTCAATTTCCTATTTCATGACCTTAGAGTCCCAGAAACCAATTTCAGAAGTGTCATCAACAAATGCCCCAGGTTGCTGGCTTCTAGTGTCAGGGACCAGCTCAAACCAGCTCTTTTCTACTTACAGAGACTTGGGTTTAGAGATTTGAAAGCCTTGGCTTATCAAGATCCAATTTTACTGGTCTCTAGTGTGGAAAACACGTTGATTCCAAAACTTGATTATTTGGGGGAGTTGGGTTTCTCAAGAAATGATGCAGTGGGAATGGTTTTGAGGTGTCCTACTTTGTTCACTTTTAGTATTGAAAATAACTTTAAGCCAAAGTTTGAGTATTTTGACAAGGAGATGGGGGGTAGGTTGGAGGAGTTGAAGGAGTTTCCTGGGTACTTTGCTTTCAGTTTGGAGAAGAGAATAAAGCCTAGGCATACGGAAGTTGTGGAGAGTGGGGTGAAGGTTCCTTTGCCACTTATGCTTAAGAGCACTGATGAAGAGTTCAGGGAGCTGATTAGGCGTGGTGGTGGATGACTAATCTATGGGTCCTCCCTCATATTTTCTAGCTAATTACTTTGGGAGGGTCTCCTGTTCAATCCACTATCCTCCGGTTTGGTTCAGTCGGTTGAGTTTGGAGCTTTTGAGGGCTTATCTCAGGATGTATAATCGAAACAGTACATCCAGTAGCCCCTCAATGAAGTGACATTCATGCATACTTGATCAATAGTTGTTCTGGTGTATTTGTAATTTGGAGCAATCCATCTTATATGGGTTGTAGTATATATTATCTAGTGCAATAATGGACTGTTTGTTTCTGTAGTCTTTCTGTTGCATTCTGTGAATAAATTTGGAATTTGCTTGTCTCATATTTCATAGCCGCAGTTCACACTCGTCACTTGTAACTTGTAAGAATTTTGTGCCACATTCTAGAGGCATGTAACACTAGTCATCTTGCCATGTTACAAAGATCAGGGATTTTGTGGAACAAAGAAAATCATGTTCAACTAAAAGCTTATAGTGGTTTCTTGAACATGGATTTGGGATCAAGCTGTGATAGTTCTGGAATGTATAGCTAGCATGCCCAATGAAGAAGTTGGTAAAATGGATTTCTGCAAGTGAAATATGTCCATGCGTTCACGAATTATATTAAAAACATGGTTAGAGGTGAAATTTTAAAAATGTATGCTTCTAAGGCTTTTTCAAAACAATGTCATCATATAATACAAGTAATAACTCGACAACAACTGATACAGTCATGGTAATCTTAGTACCATCCTCAATCACCCACCATTGATCGATTAACCAGCGGAAGATAGATCACATACTCTCTGATGGGCATTAAGTTTCTGAGTATATATGTGGTCTGACTATAAGTTACACACCCTATATGGTATAAAAGTTGCAGCTTTCTTGAACCATCCTCCACCAAAGACGGGTCCATGATTGAATTTACATGAGGTGCTTCTGGTTTAGTTCAAACAGTTTGCATAGTATTCAGCATCCTCTGACTGTAGAAGACATCTTGGGAGATGTATGCTGCCCATGCTTCCTGTCACAAGAAACCAAATCTTATTGATAAACTCCCACAATTAGAAGTGTTCCATTAGCCAATTTAGTTGTCAAAGTGTATCACACTTTTTTGTACCAATCAGTGAGAGGGGATGTATGGGGAAGGAAAACTGCATTTCGTAGTTGTAAGACCCGAACCTGGCTCCATCCTTTGGTAAGGGGAATCAACAAATGAGCCAAACTCTTATATGCTTTGGAACAGGGGATAAGATGATAAAGTCCTACATCGATTTGAACTTCTTAGGCAATGGAGAGAAGAGGCCCTTATCTCTTCTAGCATATAACTATGCGTAATACATCTAACATATGCACTCACCCAGATAGCACCCTCTTTTTGTCTTACCTTCCGATATCTTCTCACTCCTAGTTCACTCTAGGTAGATCCCGAGAATTGGACCGTGTAAGTTGGTATAGAGAACTTTAGTAGCCACAGTCTACTTCACAAGAAAAGTTCACCAACTTCAGTTGAGGCATGATAGCTTTCATTGTGTTTTGCTGATGGCCTGAGGTTTGTGTGATTGTCTTGCCACTGCATTTAATGTGCATTCTTCCACACATCCTGTAATTTCTTCTACCATCAACTTATGGTTAGAGGTTATTTATATTACAAATTCTGACTCCAAAAATTTCTTGGTTCATCTGCTCCTTACCTCAACAGCCAGACGGCGACGATAGAAATTCCTACTTACGTTTTTTCTGGATTTGAATTGGATCAGATGTAACAAATCCCCGGGTAGAACTCACCCCCAAAAGCTAGCTGATGAGGGGAGGGTGCCCAAGGACTTATTAACCCCCCACCGAGAGCCCATACTCCCGATGTGGGACAAGTCCCATACCTTGCACTGGGATCACAACATCAGAATTCTCGATCCAGGGTCTTTAACCATGTGGAACAAAATTATTTTTTGATCTTGATTGATATCCCAAGTTGTTTTATCAGGATGTATTCACTTTTTATTCGGGCTGACTATAATGTAATGCAATCAAAAGACATACCTGGAGAACTGAGAATGCCTTCTCGGCAACACATTTTTGCTTCATCGTTGCACCTCTTTGTTGAAGCTTGTCAGGGTGCAGGCACAACCTCGCCTTTTGATAAGCCCTTTTTACTTGTGAATTTTCCACCAGGTTAGTAAGAGGGATAGCATACCAGCCACTATTGGGCCATAGAATCTGAATCAGAGAAAAAAAATGTAATAAACGTATCACTCATCTCACCAGAATTAAGACTTTGCTTGGAATTAGACGATAATTCAAAAGTTCAATCTAGAGATGTTACGTGGTGCAACGTTGAGAGCAGCAGCCGGATGTTAGATTCTTTACCGGCTGACCATGACATTATCTCTGTTTCCGGTAGCTCCATTGCCATCTGCTATTTTTCACGGTAGAGAAAAGTGAAAATTTGAAACGTTGAAACACATCTTCAGAAGGAAAATAACACAAAACTAAACACAAAAGCCGAAGTGAAAGTCGTTCATGATGAACAAGATTCAACACCTTCTGATGTTTTTTTATGTAGTCTGTTCTAAAGTTAGATTCATTGTGGAAATTCCATTGATGCTCTGATCTCCAGAGTTGAAGTCATTAAATCATGAAGCTGTGCTACAAGTAACACTGGTTAAATGAATAGTCGTATCCCACGTCTAGGTATGTAAAAACCATAAATACTAGGATCCATAATTTGTTATACTGGAACTTACTTTTTCTCACTGTTGGTTTTTTCTGCGTCTATCAACTAAATACTTAGTTTGTAAATGCTTGCCTGTTTTTCCTACTTGCATATCAATGTCCGCAATAAGCACATGGACCTTTGCTCTATGTCCACGGTGAAAGAGATATAAACACTAATAGAAGATGCTTACATGTTTTTCCATTTGTTCTTCATCTTCTGGCGCACATACATATGTTTCTTCTTCTTCTTCTTCTTCTTCTTCTTCCTGCACAATGAAAGAAAGGCAACATAATAGTGTACATTTCCCGCCAACCAAAAATATCGAAGTTCTCATCAAAATGTAATACAAACATTAGTTTTTTTCATTACTGGGCATCCCATTGGTCCATTTCCATCTATCTTTCCATCTGAAAATCCTGCTGAATATCAGAACCAAACATATAAGTTTCTCTTCTCACATGTTAATGTGAGATACAGATTATAAGACATTTCTCACCATCTTGGGCTTCAGAAGACTGATCTTTACCCCTCTTGCTCCAACTTTTATCATCACTCTGCATATAAAACTTCTCTTTAGCCCATGCAATTGCTTCGTCAACGCTTAGTGCTTCATCTGTGGCTTCTCTATTATCAACGTTAATCTCAATAACATAAGAGCTCATGACTTCATCTTCTTCTTGTTCCATCTCTTCTTCTCTGTATCCTTTATCTTGAATTTTACTAGCTTTGGCCTCTACATCTTGACACAGTGAAGAGACTACGGATGAAGGGGAGTTAAGTTCAAGATCATCCATGGGTGTCTTGATGCTTCTATAAGAATTGGGATCGAGACTAATGGTTTCGGGGGACGGAACCCTTTGTGGGAATCCAAAGTGGGGGCTTCTGAAGTTGTCAATGTACTCATTTTCCGGAAATCGGTTGTCATAATGAGAAGGCTGATTGTAAGGGAAAGCCGGTTGACTTGAGTGTTCATGGTATGGCATTGCCGTCGATGAATTCCATCTACATGGGACATTTATTGGCCTGTAAATAGAGAAACAATTACTAATGCTAGTATGTGATCAACTATGTGTTAGGAACAAGTACCATTTAACAATTACATATTTTTGTGTCTGATGTATTGATTTCTGTTGGATCTTGGATTGAAATTACAAAATGGAAGATTTTAAAGAATTTCAGCAAAGAATATTTGCAGCCTTTTTTGCGTTCTTTTAAATTCAAAACAAAACACTTACATAAAAACGTGATATGGCTATATCATTATGGATGATTGTTGAGTAAGAAAAGTTCGTTTGTAAGTCATTTTTGCAAAAAAGAATACTCCATATTCTAAGTACATAATTTTCATGCCAGAACTTCTTTTTGAAAACAGGATGTCATGTCGAAATAAGGTTTGAGGAAATGTAATGATTCTTCATTTAACTCTCTCTAGAGAGGATCTGTATCTCGGTATCTGCAAAAGAGGCCTTTTTAATTTGCAAATTCCCTTGAAAGGAAATTAAAAAAAGGAAGAGATCTGGGGTGGGGGAAAGATAAACAATCAAAGTGATAACCATGAAATTTGCCTAACTAAATCTTCACTGATAAAAGTCAGAATTGGCCATAAACCTACAGGCTTCAATCAAATTATATAAAACAAATAGCATCATGGGGATAGGTGATTAATTGAGATATATATTGGAACCTATATGTTGCTCTAAAGTACATATTTATTCAACAATGTCAATTACATACTACTTTAGGAGACAATTGACAAATACTAGAATAAACAAACAGCCTGTGGGGATGCAGGAAATTAATAGGAATCATGCTTCGGGGACCAAACTCATTGAGTGAGTTTTCCGTGGCACCTTAATGAATAAGCGAAAAGTTCGGAGGGACAAGTTTTGATAATTGAATAACCCAATAGCAAAAAACCAAAAACTTCTGAAATTAAAAGAACTTTTAAAGTTGGGGAGCCATGATGTAAGAGGTCTGCACTAATCCACTACGGGTTGTAGTGCAACTAGATGGCCTTCAAACGCTTTTATATCTATCCATGAAAAAGACTTTATCCCTAATCAAAAAAGGAAAAAAGAAAAAAGACCTTATTGGATTCCCTTGTCAATCTATAAGAAAACCCTGAGGGTAATAGGGTCATTTAAGTGATTTTTGACCGGCACTTGGGTCTCAGTTACTTACAAAGATATTAATGCTTTGTTCTCTTTTCAACTCAAAAAGAATTTTTCAAAAAATTCTCCCTAGATTCCTTTTAAATTCCCCCTACTTCTAATACTTCATTCTTTATCTCTCTCCATTTATTACCCTTACTATTTTTCAAAAAACTTTTTAAAAATCAAACCAACACAGCATATAGTAATTTTAATTCTCTTTTGCCCTAATCCTTTTAATCTCTATAGTTTTTGTATTCGGTGCTTAACAAAATCATTATGATTCAAAGAATGAACTAGAAGAGAAATTTATAACTTGTAACTGTCATTATGTAATTAATATAATTTTGTTTTTTACCAATAAAGTGCTCAAGGAAGAAAGATTCGAATAATGAGGTTGCGATCTTAAAAGGGACCCCACCCCCAGGTCATGGTGGCTCAAATTTGAATATTCGTAATTACTTTTTTCAGCCAATCATCATTCGGTGAAGGAATTATGAAGACTATATGGTGTTGAGAGTGGAAAAAAGAGGCAGTGCTCTCGTATCGTATTTTATAAGCTACTCTTTTTTAGTGAATTAGATGGCCTTCAGAGTCTTTTATTTCTATCTCCAAGAAAAAGACTTTATTCCTGATAAAAAAAAGAAAAAAAAAAAAGAAAAGACCTTATCGTATTCCCTTGTCAATCTACAAGAAAACCGTGAGGGTAACAGGGTCATTTAAGCACCATCAACTTTCCTCCCGCGATTAACGGGGATTCGACAGCTCCGCACTTACCATGACGAGATTATCCCCATCCAAGCATCATAAACAAGCGAAACACAAAAAATAGCATGGGCAAATACGTCATTTCATTCGTAAGCAGTTGGCAAGACACAGAGACTGTAGAGTAGTTTAAGTTCACCTGAGCTTCGAAGCAAAAGACGAGAGCGAAGCCACGTCGCCGGCCGCCGCCGGCCGCAGAGGGCTCAGCTCCTCTGAGCTCAACACCGACGACGAATCCGACTTCGATTTTGATTTCGACTTCGACTTCGACCTCGATCTCCACACACCGTCCTCCTCTTTCCCAATCCCAAATATATCGCTGTAAAACCCCTCGCTCCTCTCTCTGCTCCCCGGAATCCTGAACTCCGGCAGGTTCCTCCCCGTCCTCCTCGACGGCGCCGCCGCGTCCGGCTGCCGGAATATCTCCTCGTAGAACGGATTCGCCGGCGACCGTGTGAAATCGCCGGCGGAGAATTGGCGCGAGAGGACGGTCTGCGGCGGCCCGCCGAAGACGTCGCTGAAGTCCTCGGTGGCTAGAGTCTCGGACTCACCGCCGTACACGGCGGCTCGCCGCGCCGAGGTTTCCTCCGTCGATCGCCGTGGAGGGAGGCTCTGTCTCGGTTTCGTTCTCGTCGGCGCTCCCATTCGCATCCTCCAGGATTCGTCCATTCTCGGTGACCAGGTGAGTGCCTGTGCATGTATATATATGC
Source organism: Rhododendron molle (assembly GCA_025413875.1). Classification (NCBI taxonomy): domain Eukaryota; kingdom Viridiplantae; phylum Streptophyta; class Magnoliopsida; order Ericales; family Ericaceae; genus Rhododendron; species Rhododendron molle. The sequence continues at coordinate 17,273,577 of CM046400.1, forward strand.
GCCAATGTGTAAAGCTTGAATTGAAAGGTGCTTTATTGCTAGTAGCATAAATTTTCATGAAAAGTTACATTTTTTTTTTAAGTAGACTTTTTTTTTTTTTTTGTGTAATACTTCTTCCGTACATTTTTAAGTGTCTTTCGTAATTCCAATTTATTAAAAAAATATCAATATTATATCTTTCACATCAACTTTTTTCTCCACTTTTTCTACTTACCCATCACCATTACCTTTTTACCCACTAATTTTTCAAAATGGAATCTACTTTTATGGACAAAATAGACAATGCACCAACTTTTACCTACTAACTTTACAAAATGGAAATTTATTAAGGGACAATCCAAAATAAAATACTGGACTAAATAAAGAACGGAGGGAGTACAAATTGTCTCGTACCAGCTTGTGCACACTTCAAGCTATTCCATACGGCTTCTCCTACCCGTTTCACACTCTTACACGTGGGTTGAGGTGACCTTAAGAATCGTTGGTAAGAAGAATCAAACCAAAAATCTTAGAGGAAGCGAATCCGGCTCTTAATTCAAGATCAAGACCATTTGGCCAACCTCTTCGGGTTTGGCATTGTTTGGTTGTCTGGCTGTCTTTCTGATTAATTTAATTACAGTAGCTAATTTTGGCTTTTTAAATTCTTGGTAGGATGAGAGTAGTGGAATTTGGAAAGATGTTAGTGCCATCATCAGTTGACATGCTCAGCTGGAAAGATGTTTTGGTGAGGTGCTGGGTCCGGTGACACTGAGTCACTGACCCCGCAATGTATTGTGAAGATTTTTGTAATTGTCCTCGTTTCGAAATGAAAAGATTAAGGCTCTGTTTGGAATTTGTAGAAAGTGAGAGAAAAGAAAGACAAAAAAATTTCTTTCAATTGTTGGCTTGGAGAGTAAGATGAGAGAAAATAAAAGAATTCAAGTTTTGGGAATAGTAAAATTTTCCTCCCATTTTCTCCCATTTTCCCTTTCATTTTCTTTTCCCCACTTTCCCTCAATTCCAAACAAAGCCTAGGGATCAAAAAACGTGGAAAGATTGAAAAAAATCTAATCGAGTGAAAGGATGAAAATTAATTTTCAGGGGGTCATACTTTTTTGTCAAAAATTTAAAAACCACTGTGGGAGGAGAAATAGATAACTATCTCAGAGCAAGTTTACCAGTTATTAGCTTAAAAAAAATTTGAGAACAATGCACATTTTTTATTTTACCTACTCACATTTTTATCAAAACTACACCAATACTATCTATTTAATCTATTCTCTATTAAAATATTATTACTTTTATTTCTTAACCATATTTTTAAATTGGAGCAAATGAAGAGAGACGGGAGAGACTTGGAAAAAAAAGGCAATAAAGAACTCTATTTCTCATTGTTAGAATAGTGGTGTTATGACGTTATTAATGTTTAGTTGCAAGGATAGTATTGTCCTTTTATGTAATAGGGTTTACTTAGGGTTTCTATATTTTCCCTATATAATGATATAATGGCCTCTTGTAACATATATAGTTAATAATATAATTTCTCTCTTTTAGTTTCACTACACTCATGAACAATTCTTCTCTAGAAATACCAAAGTACTGCACTTGGAGCAACAATACCTATGGATTTGCCGAATCAGGTGCATGGCTGTTTCCTTGTTTTGCATAGATAAAATAGATTCAAAAGCCTGTATAGTTAAGCTGGTAGACTTGCTTTCAATACAAACTGTATGTCAACAAAGTCAAATTTTGAAAAATCAGAATCATCACAAGAATAGTCAACACTCATAATACACAAAGAAATTTCGATCGAAAGGAATAAACGTCATTTATTATAGCAAATGTACCCTTATTTACATTACAAGTCAGGAAAGTAGCTTGACATTAACGGATTACAAAAGAGGTACGTATTTGAGGAAAGCCCACTTTCACCCCCTGTAGTTATTGTCATGTGCGGATACACCTCCTGTAGTTGTAAAGTGTGCACATAACCTCCTGTGGTTTTCAAATTGTGCGGATAGACCCCCTGCCGTAGTATTTTTCATCCATTTTAACGGAAACAACATTAAAAGACCGTTATACCCCCCATCACGTCCCTTGATTCTTCTTCTTGTTTAAATCTAACCACACCATCCCGTATACCAAAAATTGAATCCAAACCGTTGATATTATAAATTTTGACGAGTACTGCGTCTATGCCACAATTCAAAGTCAATCAAAAAATGAAAAGCTTATGGTCAAATTGATTTTGTTATGAAATTAAAATTTCAAATTTGAATTTACTACAAGTTAGATCACTGGGTTATTGATGCCTGATCGAGATGATTTTTTACAGAGATACTCTATTCTTTATTTAATACATTATGAACGACTCAGATTACATTTTAGAGGTGTGTGAGACACCTCCGTTAAAATGGATGGAAAATATGACGGCAGTGGGTCTATCCGCACAATTTGAAAACCACAGGGGGTTATGTGCACACTTTAAAACCACATGGGGTGTATCCGCACATGGCAATAACCATAGGGGGTGAAAGTGGACTTTCCTCTACGTATTTCATCTAGGAAAAACAAAACGAGCATTGTTGAATGCCCGCCCTACGGGATCCCTCATCGGCCATTTGCGAAATAACTTTGAAGGGAGCTATTGACAGATTTTTGTTTGGATTCTCCATCCCGTCCCATGACCTCGGTGAGGCGCTCATTAGAGGCTTCCAAATTGTCCACAACCCGAGCTAGAGCTAGCAACAAATGGGAATGACCGGTCCCCACCTCCCGCAGAGTGGATGCCGAATGCCTGACCAGAGGGATGTCATTCCTTCCCAGCGCGCAGGTGAGACAATGGGACGACAGTGACCGACCTCCCCCGACCAAGCTGGGGCACCGCAAGTCCCATTTGACCGGGTCCAAGAAGAGCCAAATTAAGGTCTTTCCCCCGACTCTGCTTGATGGTCTTGAAGTAGCACCTTCCCAAAACCCCCAACGCCAAAGGTGGGTACTCCATGGCTGGTAGACACAACATAGGTACGTAGGGGAAAAACATCCCTCTTGGATGTTTCCACAAATGCATGCAAGATGGAGAGCACAGTTGAATCTCGAATAGATGAAGCCAAGAATTCGGGGAGAAGTAGAAAAGCCCCTTAGGATGACTAAACGTAGAGTCAACGATAGCCCAAATGCTCTATTTATATGAGGAGTGAGCCCAGATTGCACGCATCCAGAGGTAGATTGAACTGCTCAAAAGTAAGGATTGACATAACAAATCACAAATCAGAGTAACAGGTCACTGAAAATCACATGGGAGAACTATAGTTACTAACAATGGGCGAGAGAATAATGAATCCTGACCCCAATAGAAAGTCCGAAAGTTCGTACGGATCTCAGGAGAGTGCAGTTCCCCAAGAAGAAAATACGCGTCTTGGGAACAATAGATAAGAGGGGACAATCCGCAGGACATCATCCCCGACATGTGAGGAGCCCATTGGTGCCACGTGTCCTATTAGCCAAGCAAATAGGAAGGTTGGAAGGTTATGCACACCGATTATCTCATGGCGCGAAGGAGGAGGCCGGGGACATGGGGACCTTTCACTATAAATACGTGAAGAATGTTCACATCCAAGGAGAGGGAAGATAGAAAAGAAAAAATGAAAGACGGTAAGAACTATATATCCGAGCGTATTCTACAAAATTTAATTGGAAGAGTTTGGTTTACTGATTGATAATTGGAGGACATGTCTGGTCAATAATGCCGGCATACTCTTGCATGCAGTCCTAAAGGTCAAAGCTTTCTTTCATCTTCTAAGCGGGAACTGGAGGAAAAGCTAGCTAGCTTCGTGCAAACGGAGTCCTAAACCTGGCATGGCTTCCATAGCCACTATGGATTTACTCCATATGATTGGAACTAATGTGAGAATCTTTTTAAGTGTGATCAACGTACTACTTTAATTGTTGAGAGATATTATACTCGTTAAATTTTGAATAACTGCTAGCTAATATCTCCCCAAGCAATTACATCTGGTTGTCTTTCACTGATTTGCCTAATTTTTCTTTTCTTTTTGCGAGTTTGATGATCGATATATAGCTTTTGTCAAATGGTAAAAGTTAGTTTTGTTGATAGGTTTTGTACTTGTGAACACGCCAGTTGATTTGATTATATGATTATGAAGCATCTTTTGGTTTTGGGCAGAATTTTATTTTATAGTTTATAATATATTGTTTTTGATTTTTTTTTAATTGTAAATTGCTTTGATATATGATACATGTGAACCACACAATGGATGTTGCTATTATATATTTTTTTTCCCGAAATTTGATCTATAATAGGAAAGAAAGATGGGAATTAGTTGTACTACTATATATATATAAAGGTGTTTAAAGGTGAGGTGAGGAAAAGGATGGCTGATACCTCAAAAGGAGACAATGCATGCTGTTATGTGGTTGATTGGCATTATCTTTATGCCTAACCTTTTCCAACTCATCTTTACTTGAAAAACCAGTAATGCTACACTCACAGCAAAAATGTACAGATTTTGTGCACAGATTTGTTATGGCGTTCACTTTGGATTCCACACAAACGATCTGAGCCGTTCATTAAATGTAAAACACTTTTTTCAAGGCCCTTGCAAAAATTCAACTCCATCCGATACATATAGGTGCTCAATTTAATCATCTAACTTTTCATTCGGATTTGAAGATAATAAAAAGTTATATGATTAAATCGAGCATTTATAGGTATTAGATTGAGTTGATTTTTTGCAAAGGCCCTTGAAAAATATTTCACATTTAATGAATGACTCGGATCATTTATGTGAAACTCAAAGTAGATTCCACACAAAGATCTATGTGTGATCTGTGTAAAAAATATCTGTGTAAACAGACTTACGACCGAAAACCATGATTGTTCTTCCGAGCAAACATCATCATAAATCACAGGGTGATCGACCTTTTCTCAGGAGGGACCCAACACATTTTACACCACAAAAGCACACCTTTAAATAAGAATAGAGTACTCTCACAGAGATACTCAGCTTTGGTGTGGACTCCTCCTCGCGGATGGCTCACATTTTTGTTTTCCAGAATTTACCCACAATTTAAAACCATGGCATTCACGTAAGTAGGGTCAAAGATGTAGTTGAGTGTGTAAAATCATCCCGCGGCCAAAACCTAACTCAACTGCCTCAAACTTAGAGGTGGCAAACGGAGGGGTTTGGGTTAAATTGGGCAAGTTGTTAGTGGGTTGAGTTTTTAATGGGTCATTGACCCATTTAGACCCATTAATTATTGGTCTAATTACCCATACCCAAACCCAACCCATATATCTAAAATCCAACCCGACCCGCCCATTAGCCCAATTAAAAAGACTAAAATGCCAATGTATACTAAAATGACCATATTACCCCTAAAAATTTAAATGACTAAAATATTCATATACACTAAAATTACCAAATTACCCCTTTTACTAATTCAATAGCTCACGAGTTTCTTCGTCATCTCCCAATGTTTCCCGCTTTGACTCCTCTTTGATAAGGATAGTCTGGACAGGTTCTATAAATCCGGCTTCAATACATCCTATTGTATTCCTATAAAAAGCGAATATTTTTGAAGTCTCTTTATGCGGATTTATGAGAAAAAAATAAATTGTACACAACATTTGTGTTTTTAATTAGTATGTCGTAGGACTTATTTCATTTGTGTTCTGCTTAATTAATTTACTTAAATGTACTATTTATAAAATCATAAAATTAAGCAAATTAGACAACATTATCCAATGGGCCTTGAACGTTTGTTATAACATGGTATCATAGTTGCGAGATGTATATATCTGTTTTGTTTGTACCCGTAAATTTCCATTCGATCAGAATCAAAACTAGCCCATTGCGAGATGTATATATCTTCTTCTTTTTTTGTATTTATTCAATTTTTTTTCGTATTTGATAGTTTTGCGTCAAACTTTTTGTGACTCAATGATTCGTTTCGTCGAGAAAAATCGGAAAAAGTAAAAAATTATGATCGAAACTCATAATTTGTTCAAAAAGACAAGAATAAGTTAATTTTTTTTTGTCTTATTGACTTATTTTTATCTTTATTCAAAAAATTATTAGTTTCGATCAAATTTTTTTTACTTTTCCGATTCCTCTCATCGGAACGAATCAATAAGTCACAAAAGTTTGACGCAAAACAAAAAATGCAAAAAATTTTGAATCAGGACAAAAAAATAAGTCACTTAACTTTTTAATCTAAACTCTATGCGAGACTACCATGAGAGAAAGTTATTCACGGTGGAGCGGAATTTCACTAGTCCATTCGCGCAATCAATGGATGAGACGTATTTTCAATTTTGACTGGTCAAAATAATTATTACCGATCGTAATTGTTTTTAATCTGGATCGTTCAAAATATTTTTGGACGTGTGTAATTTAGCATAGATGAATTGAATGAGAGAGAGAGAGAGAATGACCTGGTAAAGAGACAATTTGATTTACGTTTTAATTTTTTACCGAGACTTTGCCCTGCTTCATTCCCAGTGCAATCTAGTAACGAGGCGAGAATTTTGGTGGGTGACCCATTGGGTCATTTAAGTTGACCCAATTGATGCCCAATTAAGACCCAACTAGTAATGGGTTAGCTGGGTTTGGACCCATTTTTACCCAACTAATGAATGAGTTGGGTTGGGTCTATTTTTTAATTGATGGGTCTGGGTTTATTAATGGGTCTGAGTTCAATTTGCCACCCCTAATTAAGAGCAAGGTACTTGGGGTTACTAGATCTGATCATACATGGTGGAGTATTTTTTTTCTCCCAAAACTGAAAATTAAGGTTGTTTGCAGAAGGGAAATAATTCAATACACGGAAACCAAAAAAAATACCATTGTAATTTTTTTGTCTTGTGTATCGAACGGGTACAACGTTAGTTCTTCTCTATTCAAAAATCTACACAGCCTCAAAATTGGGTTACACCAAATGGTGCTCTCCCTATATATATTAAAATAGATATCATTTTTTTCATGAATATTTGGGCGTGCACTTCCCCTTTTTTTTTTCCCTCTCATAATCCTAGTTTTGTCTTTGTTAAAATGTGTAGCTTAATGGGTGCCACTTTTTTTTCACACTCCTTTTTTTATATACATACTTTTTTTTTTTGGTCTTTTAGCAAAAAAAAAATATACATACTAAAAAACAACAAAAGGAGTGTGGGTATTAAAAAAGGGTGTGTGAAAATCACTCCCTTTTGCGGAAATGTGTTGTAGCACTATATACTTTACCATTTGTTGTTCTTTTTCCATTCTTTAATCTGTTCCTTATGCTAAAAAATACTGTAAAATTAAAAAGCTTGGTTTATTTTACAAGTTTGGAGAAAATTTTGAAAACTCTGCATGGTTCTCATGGATAGGATTCCCTTTTATCTCTCTCCACTCATTACATCAAAAAAATTCTCAAAATTCAAAACCAAACAAATCGATTCTTTTGCTTTTGTTGCCAGGATAGAGTAATTCGTTGAAGATTTGGTTTGTGGAAACAAATTTTTGTTTGCTTCCTATATTTTTTTTCCCTTTTTGTCGAAAGGTAAGTATTTTGTGTGGGGCTCCGATTTGGTTGGTTCATCCTCCTTCTCTTAGAAATGGGGATCTGCCCCTATCCTCCTCCTATCCCTGCAAAAGAGAGCACGACTAAAGACCACACCGGAGGTCCTCCGGGATGGTCCTCCGGTGCAAGAATCAGTCCACTTGCAGAGGAAAGAGAAGAGAGCAAGAGCTAAGGTTTTAGGGTTATGTGGAATGTGTAGAACGTACCTCTTCCAAGAAGGCATAGTGTTGTATTTCTAGGGAACCCTTGGCTTGATCTCCAAGATTGGTCATGCGTTTGACACGCGTCGGCTGACGTCGCCCCTACGTCACACTAGGGTTTTGTAACCGTTTGAGAGGTGAGCTCGCACCTTCACGTGCCCCTCATCATTATCTTTGATAACCGTTCGGCTGACGTCACGATCGCCATCATGGCCACGGTTGTTATTCCCACGTGGGTGAGCTGGAGCTTTTGGTCCCCACACTCGTTCGAGACCGAGTGTGACAACCGAATGTCGGAGGGATAGCTGAGCCGAGCGTTGTGAATAAGCAATGAGTGATTTCAGAAGTGGACGTGGAACCCTCGGCCAAACCGAGGCTTGAAGGTGTTATTAATCAGACGTCCGGCATAGTCAGGAATGGTCCGAACATCCACTGACTCGGCTAGAGCAACAGAGTTCGGCCTGCTACATTTTGCATCCTATATAAAATACACTAGATGTCGTGTGCAAGTCGAATTCTGCATATTCTGTCAAAATTATTCGATCAAACAAACAATATGTGGGAAGCTATTGTATATAGCATAGGTCTGTAATTGCATCATAAATGGGGACTTACATGTGCATAAGGAAGACCAAGATGCTGCCATGGAGAAGGGGACCGAATTGGAATAAACCCATATGAGATATAACTATATAAGTTGAAAAATCCATTCCCATTGAATTTCTTGGAGGCCAAGAAGCAAAAGAACAGTTCCCATCAAATGTTCATGAGGGTTCTAGAGAGAGAGAGAGAGAGAGAGAGAGAGAGAGAGAGAGAGAAGAGATTAACCCAAACTGGATATATAGTGGGTGGCGCTGCGAGTTATCGAACCACTGGTTCCCCATCCCAAAGGAAAATTAAAGGGACAAACAAAACTTAATTGGATACATTTCAGCCCATTTGATCTCAGGGTGGCACTAAATCTAATAGAGTACTCTCGATCACAAAGATACTCATACTTTTCATGGGAAAGAATAAAGTCATATACCAACGAACATGCACTAACGAAAAATTTGGTATGCTTCGATCATGTGGCCCAGAAAATAACCAAAACTCAACCTCTACCTAAATAATGCTGTACAGAAGGGGAACATAAAAGCTGTACTGTACTATTCAGCAAAACATTATCACAGATCATCCACGAACTAGCTATATAGCTAGGGAAATAAATAAAATTACTCCAATTTATATGCTTAATTCCCTAGCTCGGTCCGTCTCTGATCTCTCTCCCTCTCTCGTACGCTTTTACAGAGTAACGAAACAATATCCTCGATCGATCTAATGAGTCCATGACAGAGCGAAATGACAGACAAATGATTCTTGTAGCCAACTCCTAGCTGCTGACATATAAGATACAAGCAAGTGCAGTTCATATATAGCAACTATAGGAAAGAAAGCAACACTAGCTAGTTTCTACATTAAAGCTTTCAACCATATATTACAGTCATCCAATCCAATTTCAAGTTACAGTACCTAGTTAGATGTAGAATACGGCCGAAACAGATCAGAGTAAAAACTAAACACCACTAACCACTCTAGAAGCCCAATTTGATCCACTTGACTGGTTAATTTCCAAAGTTGATACGAATCGAATTCTCAAGAAAACGGACGGAGTTGAAAGTTGGAAAGTATATATGGCCAATTGCATGTGGAGTTGGATTTCATGAACTCCATGTAGTAAATTTACAACAGTAGTTGACCAACCCCCAGGTTCCACCTTACTGATTTCAGTTGTTCTGCTGAGCACATCAACACCCCGAAAAATCACGTTGGTCATATACTGGCATGCAGCAACAAAACTGGAACACATCATATCATCTTCAGTAATTGGACATGCAGTATGTACATTGCACATCTGTTCAAGACTAATGTGATGCGGTCATGCGGCTATAGATCAGTGGCGGCTCCAAGATTTTTCGGGAGGGTGTTCAAAAGAGAACTTACAATACACTACCCAGTATTCTAAATGACGCTCGTCGCTAGTCGGGTGGTGACCCACCACCAAGCATCAAGCCCGTCTAGGCGCCACCGAGTAATTCGGCATTTTTTTAAAAATATTTTTTTAAAAAAAAATCCAAGAGATTATTTTCAAGGCAAATGGACTAAAAAAACAAAGAGACTGACACTGTTCAAATATTTAAAACCATGGTTAAAAAATTAAGTGTTCAAATTTTTAATCCATTTAAATCGGTGCGAAGATATTATTTTTATGATCATTTGATCCTAAAAGGTTATATTTCATATTTGTCTATAGGGCTCTCATAATTATGTATCTACTCTTCATTTGGTTCTACGGCTCTCTTAGGGCTCTTAGGCTCTCAGCAAAAAATTAATATGACGTTTTAGAATAAAATAATTGAAAAAGTAAGATCTTTGAACTGGTTCAAACGGATTAAAAATTGAAAAACTTAATTTCTTTAGACTATTTTATATATTAAAAATATGATGAAAAAATATATAAATAGTCTCAAATAAAGAGAATAAAGAGCCGTAATTTTAGCACTGATTAGTGGTCATTGATGTATGGACTGGGTGTTCATTAATGTAGACATGTAGCGACTGAGTGTTCAAACTACTTCCAAGCATGGACTATCCTAAAAATTCTATACGTATTATAAAAAAATAAAGTAAAATTGTTTGGGGTGATCATGTGACTATTGTGGGTTGTATGTGGCGCTGCCACTGCTATAGATATCTGATGAATGTAACGTTAATGTACTAATGATCTGCTCAGTGGGCATACGAATGAGTGACTCAAATCGTCGAGATTGGCCCGGGGTGGGCGGCCCATGACATCGGCCAACTGCATGATGATTGATGTAGTCCCAACTCCAAGTTGCAGAAATGCTACCTTTTTTTGTCTGAACGAAATGGACAGAGACGAGAGACAGTAAGCACAGAATGCAATGAACGTAGCTTTATCTTGTTAGAGTTTAAGCACGGCTAGAATAGGAGCTGAGACAATTATGTTTACCGAATGCTAGGATGGCAGACAAGCTAGCTAGCTAATATTGTTTATGGTTCTCCTTTCTTTTTTTAATTAAAAAAGTACTGAGTTACATGGTAGTATAATTTTTCCAAAAGACAATTATAAGACTACAAATTAAAGGTTGCATCAATCCATATGTACTCTGATTTTTTCTTATTTGTTGTTATTGATGTTATATATATGATCTAAAAACAGATACTTAATTGGGTTATTTCCAAGGACACCCCTTTAACAATCACGTTTTGTCAACATGACCCCCTCATGTTTAAAACTCATCAACCTCACCTCCTCAACTATCAAAACCAAGCAGCATCACCCCTTCCGTCCAAATCTGTTAACAAATGTTAACATTTTGGACAGAAAATGGATAAGCTTAACAGAAAATAAAATTGTAAGCCTAAAATACCCTTCACATTCTCTCCTCTCTACCCAACCCGCTACCCATCCCCTAAACTCCACTACCACCAGCAGATCTGCCATTCCCCCTACCTATCCCTCTAAAACCCTTGTCTTTACACTTACATAAGACTGTTGAATTTTCTCTCTTTCTTGGAATTCCTTTTCGCCACCATGAACTTCCTTTCCGATTTCTGCATCTTCGTAGCGGATTTAATCGCGGGTGATTTCGATAATCTTGAACTAGGGCTTGTGATAATAGGATTGGCGTTCTCAGTTTTGAGATTTTCCCCGTGGTTTTTGATCGATTGGCTTGTGGGTTTTTCAGTGGGGCCACTGCTCCCACGTTCTTGCCGTTTGAATCCATCGCCGGATAAAGGGTTTTATAATATATATATATATATATATATATATAGAGAGAGAGAGAGAGAGGGTTTCGTTGAATCGAGGTCCTCAGGACCTTCACCAACGTGTACTGCTCCTATGACATGACCACCGAAGACCTCTGCGCCGAGATCTCCTTCTGCGAACAGAGAAATCGTCGTTGCCGCCGACGACCACGCTTTGCAGGACTCGCGTGTTCCTCGCGCGATCCCATGCCCTGAGTGCCTAGCTCCACCCTCTGGTGAGGGCGGCATTGCGGCGTACGTGGTGGCCGGAGGCGGCAGTGGCGTAGATTTTTTTTTTTGGTTACAGATGTGGTCCAATTTTGGGTGGTTTGAGGGGTTTCGTTAAGGATTAAGATTTGAGGGAAATAGATTTGGTACGCCACCCTAACGTCCTCGCCACCCTCCTCCGCCACCCCAATGCCCTCGCCGCCGTCCGCTACCGCTCAAACGCCGACCTCGCCACAGCAGTGGGCCTGTATCCAGTTTGGCGAGAGAGAAGAGGAGATTGGGTTGAATTTTTTTTCAAGTCCAAAAACTAATTTTTACATAAAAGGGGTAACTTAGTCTTTTTCTTTGTTTCCGTCCAAAATTTTAACGGAAGTGAGCGGAGGGGGTGGAGTTGATGGAAATTGAAAGTTGAGGGGATGAAGTTGATGAGTTTTAAACGTGAGGGGGTCATGTTGACAAAACGTGATAATTGAAGGGGTGTCCTTGGAAATAACCCTACTTAATTTGATTACTAAATGGATTTTTGAACGAGCCTTCATATCCTCAAAATATATTTCCAAGGTGCACACATATATGTACATGATTTTGTGGGTCGGCCGACTGCACTGGGAGTTCGGCTGCACGTGAGGTACGAATTGAGGAAACTAAGAGATTTGACTCGGGCGACTCTTCACGTGCAGTCCGGATGCACGTGGAGGTTATGAATTGATAAGATGAGGCAATTGACTCGAGCGACAGAGACTTAACCCATTCGAGATGATGCCACCCAAGACCTAGCACTGATACCATGTTAAATTTCTTAGAGGATTCCAACTTAAAACCACTATTAATTGGCTATATATGGAGTAACCTCTAGAATATATTAATGAAGCTTTGGTGGCTTAGATGAACGATGTGAGATTAAGTCTAACAATATCGATCGGAGGTTTGCTCTCCAAAATCCAAAACGCAGGGCAGGGCAGGGCAGGGAGATGAATCTAATTAAGGCTCCGTTCCGGAATCTTTCTTAAAAAATAAGAGCTTATTTTGGACACTTCTTTTTTGAAAATAATAAGGGGTTCCTACAAAATTCAAATACAAAATTTACTTCACACTTTAAAACTCAAAAATAATGTAAATGAAAAAAAAAAAATTCGCACCGTATTAAAGATCTCAATGAGATCTATCAAATAAGATCCATAGTGATAAGAAAATTATTTGCGTAAACACATGATTTTTGAGCTTGAAGTTGCCGTATACAAAAAAATAAGACTATTGCTATTGTGTTGGGCGCCGGCGGAGGCAAATCGTTCCGGCGGCCGCGCTGGCCAGTCTCCGGCCGCCGGACGGCCGATCCGAGCCGTCCAAAAATTCCAAAAAAAAAAAAAAAAACCAAGGGGGCCCAAGCGGTAATCAATGGCATCCGAGGTGTGTAGGGTGCTTGATCCGAGCACTCCTTTTCCGTGTACATATGGCCCAAGCGGTAATCAATGGCATCCGAGGTGTGTAGGGTGCTTGATCCGAGCACCCCTTTTCCGTGTACATATGGCCCCCTTGGTTTTTTTTTTTTTTTGGAATTTTTGGACGGCTCGGATCGGCCGTCCAGCGGCCGGAGACTGGCCAGCGCAGCCGCAGGAACGATTTGCCTCCCAGGCGCCAATTGAAGTCCACAAAATTCTGGACAAATAAGTGGGAAGAGCTTATTTTTCTGGAACACAGGTTCTTATTGGACAAAAATAAATTCTTATTTCGTTTCTGAAACGGAGCCTAAGTAGTCTTGGTGATGGACAACATATAATTAATTAAGAGACAAGAAATCAAATATACTTACAAAAAAGTAGATGCATGCACTAGGACTAGGGTTTGTTGTTTTCCTATTCGTTAATTTCAATGAATTTAACCCGAGAGCTAGCTCTAGTAGGGATGCATGAATGAGTGCCCAATCCATATATATAGGAGATGGGTGACTGATGGCCGAACTACGTACTAGCTAGCTAGTCACCAAGAAATTAGTGTAATCAGCACATTAATGTGTTGTGTTTAACAAATGACGAAATCTGGACCCACCAAATTAAGAAACCCACGTGGGCGGACATAATTACTTGTTTCACCAAATGTAGTTTAGTTTCGATTATCATGGGATGAGTACTATTTGCCGGCTCGTATATAATAACAGAGCATATCTGATAAGTAAAGAAGACTTGGCAAGGCCAGCTCAATAAAAGAAACAGAGCTGGAGAATAAGAGCCAGCTCCGCCTGAGATCCTTTGGAACTTACCACCTGTGAGGAGGTTAGGGGATGCCAGCCCGGCCCACGAGATGGAGCTGGAATAAGGTCTAAGGACCAGCTCGGACACCCAGATAAGGCATGATAAGTTATGCTCATGAAGCACACTTATCCTGATCAACGATGCCACTCTAAAGAACCCTAATCCTACGGGATAAGGGAAGTGTGCTGGTAAAGATAAGCACGAAACCCCAGGGATAAGTCCGATCAGAGATGGATAAGGATTCCAAACCCTAGGAGTAAGAAATCCCAGCTAAGGTAGGACTCCACACTCACCCTTAAGATGATCTACAATCCCCGGGATGCAGTCCTATTAGGACTCAACCTCCTATTAAATGCCTACAAAAAGTGACGGTAGAACTCCAGTAAAGGTACGTGCGCAATTAACAATTGTGAGTCTCAATTCACTTACTATATAGCAAGTTCTCTACTGACTTAGGCATCGGAGGGTGGTTGGCACGCCACCACACCGGTGACATAAGCTCTTACCTTGTTTTGCAGGGCCAGGTCGGGACGAGGGGCAAAACTGATTCATCAGCTGGCACCGTCTGTGGGAAACGACTTTCTCCCTCACGGTGAATAATTTTGCATGGTGGGTACACGATCTAGCAGAACAACGATGGCTTCAGACCCCCCGCAAACGGGTGTCGACAACGCCACCAAGCCGCTGCCGCGGTAAAAGCCGCCAAGGCTGCGAGAGAGGCCAAGGCCGCCACCGTCGCTGAAAAAACTGCCAAGGCAGCAGAAGCAGCCAAAGCAGCAGAAGCGGCTAAGGCCGCTGAGGCAACTAAGACGGGAGGCGATCAGATGACCCCAGAAGCATTCGCTCAAATGCATGAGCAAATAAAAACATTAATCCAAGGGTTACAGACTGCGATGCAAGAAAACGCAAATTTGCGTAGGCAAATCTCCAAGCCAAGCATCCTGAATCTACAACACAGTCAACACGAGGAAGAGAATAATAGAGAAGAAAGCAAGTCCAGTGAGGAGGAAAGCCAAAACCGAAAGAGGAATAGCAAGCCGCCCCTGGAAAAGCCGCCCCACAAACTAGGGGTGATACTCAAGATGCAAAATCAGATTGAAGGGTTAATGAAGCATGTCAAGGCACAGGTTCCTGCTACGGTAGAAAAGCTAGTGCAGAATACGGATTCACCTTTCACCCCTGAAGTCATGGGGCGTCCTCTTCCAAGGAAGTTTAAGATGCCTCAGTTGGAAACATTCAATAGCTCCATGGACCCGTTGGATCATTTGGAAACGTACAAATCCCTGATGCACCTACAAGCAGTGCCTGACGAAGTCATGTGTCGGGCTTTTCCTGTTACTCTCAAGGGGAGTGCTCGAGCATGGTTTAACAAACTCCCTCCTGGGAGTATACATAGCTTCAAAGAGCTTAGTACGAACTTTGTAAGCTACTTTATTACTGGACAACGCTACGGCAAACCAGCGACCCACCTCCTGATAATAAAACAGGGAAGATGGGAGTCGTTAAGAGACTACACCACCAGGTTCAACAAGGAGGTGGTCCAGATAGATGAAGCTGACGACAGCGTGAGTATAACCGCGTATATAGCTGGACTGTACTCAGGACAGTTTCTATACCTCTTATCTCAAGAACCACCCAAGACCCTGGCGGAGCTCATGCTCAGAGCGCAGAAGCACATGAATGCCAAGGAAGCTGTCTACGTAAGGCATTCCCATGATGGCTTTGATCCCCAGGCAGGGCCATCGCAGGTTGGTGAATTTCCTCCACCTGACAGGAAAAGAAGAAACTCCACCCGTAAAACGGGAGGAGAACCAAAGAACAAAAAGGTAGACTCGAGAACTTCCCCTAAGAGGGGAGGAGGACCGCCCCAAGGCTGGTACAAGCAGTTCACTCCACTCATAGCTACGGTAGAGCAAATTCTCAGCAACCTACAAGATGATCCGGACCTCAAGTGGCCCGGAAAGCTGAGAACTGATCCAAACAAAAGAGCTAAGGCTAAGTACTGCAAATTCCATAAGGACCATGGTCACAACACAGATGATTGTATAAATCTAAAGCAACAGATCGAGGACCTGATTCAAAGGGGAAGGCTTCAACGCTTCGTAATGAAGAAGTACCAGAAATCATCCAAGAAAGAAGATACAAACAAAGAGGGAAGAGATGGTGCTGCACCCCGGTCGGGTTCCATTGGAGAGTTAAGGTCATCCATGGGGGATTTGCTGGAGGAGGAGAGTCTAGCAATGCTAGAAAAGCTCACCTGTGGAAATTGAGAACGAAGGAACACTTTGAAGTCAACATGGTTGGCCGTCCGAATAAATTCCAAAAGAAGAAGGAAATATCCATAATTTTCTCAGAAGAAGACATCAAGGGAGTTCAGATCCCTCACGATGACCCTCTAGTTATCACCGTTGTCGTGGCCAACTAGCTCACACGTAGGGTGCTGATAGACAGCGGGGGCCAAATAGCTTGACCTGTCACCATGGGAGAATAAGGAAGCCAGATTACACGAATGATAGATTTCATAGTGGTTAGCTGTCCTTCTGCATACAATGCAATACTGGGGAGAACAACCCTGAATAAGATCGAGGCAATAATCTCCACATACCATTTGATGATAAAGTTCCCAACGCCAACAGGAATAGTGTGCGTAAGAGGAGATCAGAAAGCAGCACGGGAATGTTATGTCACCTCACTCAGAGGTGCTAACATTACCATGACTATAGAAAGCCTCAATACTCGAGACGAAGAGAAGCTCCAATAAGGAGAGCCCATGGAAGAACTCATAGAAGAGCTCCTAGAAACGGGCCAACCAGGCAAGACAGTGAGAATCGGAGCAGGACTGAGCTCGATAGCAAAGTCAGAGTTGCTACAATTTTTAAGGAAGAACAAGGACGTCTTTGCATGGTCCCACGAGGACATCCCAGGAATCGACCCAAGGGTCATATCCCACAAACTAAATGTGGATCCCACGGTTCGTCCAGTTAAGCAGAAGAAGAGAATTTTTGCCCTGGAACGGAATGAGGCTGTAGCAGAGGAGGTAGACAAACTCATACAAGCGGGATCTGTCTGAGAAGTTCTCTACCTCGATTGGTTAGCCAACGTAGTCATGGTAAAGAAAGCCAATGGCAAGTGGAGAATGTGCGTGGACTTTACTGATCTCAATAAAACATGTCCAAAGGATAGCTTTCCGCTACCAAGGATTGATTCCTTGGTGGATTCTAGAGCAGGGCACGAGATCCTAAGCTTCATGGACGCATTTTCAAGGTATAATCAGATCCAATTGCATAAGCAAGATCAAGAGAAAACATTGTTCATTACTGACAGAGGACTATACTGTTATAAAGTGATGCCATTCGGTCTCAAAAACGCAAGGGCAACATATCAGAGGCTGGTCAACAAGATGTTAAAGCAACAAATTGGACGCAACGTAGAGGTATACGTAGATGACATGCTGGTCAAGAGTGCCAAGGCGTTAGACCATGTGGCAGATCTGGAAGAAACCTTTCAAGTCCTCAGGAAATACCAAATGAAGCTTAATTCGATGAAATGTGCGTTCGGAATCTCCTCGGGAAAATTCTTGGGCTTTGTCACGCTCTCGATTTTCAACATAAATAAATAAACCAATTCGATAAAAGATTCTCGCATAAGATAAATAATACCCAAAAGAAGTTCCCACCTGTTTAATTTACAAATCAAATCCCCATGTTTCATAAGTTACAACATTGGCACACCGGCCACAAATAAGCTTAAGTATGAATACGAACAAGTTGATAACTTACAAACTGTTTGGTCAAAAGAAAATTCTCAAATAAATAGTTACAAACCCATCTCTATCAAAAGAAAGTTAATTACAAAGATGAATGAGTAACTAAAATGTAGTTAGCTTCCAAAAATGTCTTCACATCTCAACACTCGATGCAGACACGCTATAGACCGGCATTCGAACTTGAAAAGAAGAATTTTGTTGAGCTACATTAGCCCGGTAAGAAAATCTCTACAAAATCTACATGCAATGAGATGATAAACATGGATAAGGCTAATCAATTAAGTGACAAATTCAAGCCACACACACCAACACCTTTGGCAAGTATCACAGCCATACACACACATAAACACACACACACTGACCCACTTTCATACTTCATCCAAATTTCCACCCCTTGCGATTTTGTGTTTCCACCCCTTGCATCACAATATACTCCACCCCTTGCGACTTTGTGTTACCACCCCTTGCGTCACAATAAACTCCACTTTCACTTCGTGTCAACAGTCACATCATTATCACAATTAACACCCTAACTCATTTTACACACGTCAACACAATCTACTACGTCACAAATAGCTTATGGACCATAGCATTCAAGGCTACAACACCATATTCAAGAAATACTCAATTCTTAAGCCATAAAACATTCCCTTCTACCATAAATAGCAAGTAGGCACTCGTATCACGCATAACCACCTCATAACATGTAAAGGAAGAGAGAAATCCCTACCTAAATGGGTTTTGAGCAAAACCCTAAGTCCACTGAGAGCAATAAGCCAGAATCCCTCAAGACGAGCCTCACCCGAGCTTGGATACAAGATCTAGAGTAAATAAAGTCCAAAAACATGTTATTTTGGACTCTAAGTTCACCTCTTCCATATTTCATGTTATTTTGCAGATTGACATCCTTGAAAGTGGCTACCAGGTTCCAAAGAGTTGATGAGCACTACTCAGGTTTCAAAGGAGGATACTATTACTCCTATTTACAAGGAGATTTGGTCTCACTCAGGATCCTTGATCAGGAGAGCAGGCTCCAAACATGGCGGGCTAGGCTTCTATTACTTCTATTTTAGCAGGTACATATCTTATTCATTGGAGGAGAGTTTGGAGAGTTTGTGATATCCCCCTTTATTTTGTGTGCTTACCCTGTGAGATGTGTGCTAGTACCTCATCATTTCTTTGAGAGATGAGGTAATACTTAGTGGGGGCATATTGTGAGAATTAGGGAGGGAGTTGGTGGAGCCCTGTCCTAGCACATGAGTGAAAAATAGAGTGGGAGCTGTGAGCTTTCCGAGGGAGTTGTAAAGTGAGGACATAGTGCTATGGACAGCAATCTTAATTGATCATATTTAATTATGGTAGTTACATATTTAATTGATCATAGCTAGCTGTTTGCTACTCTTTACTGTTACTGTTAGCAGCTGCTACGGTTGTTTACAGCTGCTACAGTTGTTTCTCCATGATTTGCTACTGCTGCAGCTGCTGCGTATAGTTGCTGCTGCATTGGTTCTCAATTAGTGTTGTGTTCAACCCGTACTGCTACCTGTCTTGTTATGTGCAGCTGTAGGGTGCTTTGGTCCCTAGTTTGATGATTGAGCAATTGGGTTTGTTCCTTGTTGCTTCCTCTTTTTTATTGACCTATCCTTGGGGGGTTGTCCCTTGGAATGTTTATGCCTTACTAGGGGGCATGTCCCTAGGTTTATTGTGCATCTTTTGCTGTCCAATCTGTGCTGTTTTGTTCCGATGGCTACTGCCATAGTGTTGCTTTTCTGTTAGCAGCAAGTAGATGTTGCTGCTGCTATTGAGTGGACTGCGTGGCTATTTTGAAAGCTACGACAGTTTGGTTACTACTGATACTACTCTGTTGCTTTTTCGTGCTGCTATAACAGCTACTCGGATAGCTATCAGTTGCTGCTATCCAGTTGTTGTCCATTATGCTACTACTGTATTGTTGATGCTCTGTGAGGTGCAGCAAATGGAAGCTGTTCTGTTGATGTTCCAGGGTTGGTGGTTCATCCGTTGGTGCTCTGTGAGGTGCAGCAAACGTTATTAGTCCAATGGCTGCTCCTTCGTTGTAGATGGCTAGGAAACAAATGTCTCTCCGGATGTTATTTGTTTTGTCTTCATCTCATTAGTATTGTCCTTCATGTAGCCGCTTGGCTTAGGTCTCTAATTTTCTCAATCTTTATTTTCTTTTGTTTTCCTCCTGGGGTATGCCCCTTGTAGGCTGTATATTCGGTTAGACTCTTTTTTAATTTCAAGCTAATTTACCGAAAAAAAAAGTCCAAAAACATGAATAACGAGCAAAGATCAACCAAAGATTGAGAAGAGAGAGAGAAAAACGTGGTTAAGCATCAAGGGGTGAGAAAGAGAACATAAAACTCTCCATTGGTCCACCAAATGCAAGAATCTTGTGATTTTGAGGAAGAAAACCCTTGAATCATGAAGATTTGAGCTTGAAATCGAGAATTTTGGATGAGATTGGAGTGAGGTGGGTGAGAGTGGGTTTTAAGATCTAATTTCGTGCTTGAGGGTGTGAAATGAGTAAAGGGGGGGTATTTATAGTGTCCAAAAATCTGCAAAAAACGCAGCGGGTACCGGTACATGGAGAATGGGGTACCGATACCGGAACCCTCAAAATGTCAATTTGGCCAAGTTCTGGACAGAAAAGTGAAAATTTTTCAATGGACTCCGAAACGAACCCAACTTGGTACCAAGACTTCCCAACATCAACATAACACCAAAACTAACATTTTACCTTCTTCCTAGCGTCCGATACACAACCGTAAACGTATATTCGTACACCCCCACTAACATATGCACAACTTTAATAATAATACAACTCCTTAATGCAGTAAATGATTCCCGAAATTAAAATAAATTCGCGAGTCTCTACATTCCATCCTCCTTAAAAGAATTTCGTCCCGAAATTTACGATTCAAGTCACACAAGCTCATGCATCAAGTGAACATGCTCATACTACAACACGTGTTATCAAATGACATACTAACAATCATAAATCGGAATTTGGAACTCACATTGATTTAACTTGAAAATAGATGCGGATACTTCTCCCTAACCTCGTCCTCTTTTCCCATGTCGACTCTTCCTTTCCGAGATTATTCCAAAGAACTTGCACTAACGGAATGGTTTTACCCCTCAAGACTTGCTTGTGCGAATCTAGAATATGTGTCAATTTCTCCTCAAGAAATCCACCAACCTCAAATCATCCCTATCAAATTTGGATTTGCACAGATACTCAAGTTCGTTGAATATTAGTACTAAAGTTCTAATCCCATATAATTACATAACAATCACATCAAGATCTATCAACTAGTGCACCCACGTTCTCCAAACTCTAAAATTCACATTCCTATTCCTTGTGCCTTATTCCAATAAATATTCATCTACCTACCAAGAAGGATTATCGAAAGACTTATAAAACTCCAATTCTTATTTCCCTCAATCAACGTCAACCAATGAATCAAAATTTTCACATACTAACTTAGAGTACCCAAATTGTCTGTATTGAAATAGAATCAAGAAAATCTTCATCCGCTTAATAGCGTTCTAAATGAATTCTCAAGAGTTAACTAATCACTTGGTACCACTTGATCTAATACACACCTCATATAATAGCGAATTGTCCCTTTCCTTTTCACTTGATGTTAAATTCTTTGAAGTATCATGGGCCATCCCTAACTTAAAACTCTGGCTTAATGATTTCCATCTTGTGACCACCAGGTTCAATACTACCCTCACAAAAAATCTAACTAAGCATGCATATTTTACCAAAAGATACTCACCAAAAAAAAAAAAAGAGTGACTTACTCACGAACAAGATTCATAATAACAGAACGGGTCCAAACTAAACTTAGCTTGCAAGCAATCCAAGATCCAATTATTAGACTACATAATGATTCATTATCCTTTGCTCAGTCATAATCATCAACTTGTCATAGTTAACTCCTCACGCTTCAAGTTATTGATATTTCTTTCAACTCCAAGAGTAGACACATCTCACAATCGATCCAACTCTGTTAATAATGCTAATGACTGCAACATTACTCCCTTAATTATCCCAAATGGTCTTATGCATCTTGATACTCACTTCCCCTTCACAAAGACACGATTAACTTCCCTTGGTATGGCGAAATACACAATACCAAACCACTAGCCATTATCTCCAACTCACATCCCTCAGCCTACTCGGAATCACCACCAACTTCCATCTTGGAAACCCAAACTTAGTCCCATGGTAACTTCCCTTCTACATAAATCAACACGACACAACATAAAAACTACTCAGTTGAACTCTCAAATTCACTACTTTCCTTACCATAAGCCATTAACTACTCTCAACTAAGAGTTGACATATCGCGGAAACTTCTCATATTTGTACTTATACAAAAATTACAATCTTAAAATAATACAAAAATCTAATTACAATTTTATTTTACAAAAACAACTCCAGAGAGACTCTAGTTTTGTCACGGATTCCAAGCAACGTTGGCCCAGCCTCCGTTCTAGGGGTCCCACTTGCATAAACTGTTCCACTATAGAATCCTGCACGCTCTGACAAATTGATCGCCGAAGCAAACGATTTGCCAGGATACAAACGTATTCTTAGTGATAATTCACCAAGTAGAAATCCTAAAATCCAATACCACAATATGCAGTTCCAATGAAATAATACAAAATTTTACAACAATTGCAATACACAATCACAAGTAGTCTTTTATGAATTTATCTTGTATTTAACAATTTCTAAAATTCTCCTCCATAGAGAATCTTTTCCTCCCAGTAATTTCAACCATGACCGTCCCATGATTAAATTCCCTCTTGTTGTCCGGTTCTAAGTGAGTGCATCTAAGTTATTTACCTAGCAGACTCACATATTACCATGGCAATAGGTAAAGGTCCCACCGAAGTTAATCATGACTGTCATAACCAAAATTCCAATCTTAGAATTGAATCATCTCTCGTAACATCTCGTCAACATCTCCTGTATCAACTCATTCTCATGTACCATCCCCTGTATCAACTCATTCTCCCCCCCTTCGGATATTGTACATACAGCACAATTCCCTCAGATGCACATACAGCGCATGAGGATGCACATACAGCAACACTCCTCGGGATGCACATACAGTGCATGAGGATGCACAACAGCAACACTCCTCGAGAACTCGCATCAACACACGGGGGTGCACATGGAGCACAATCCTCCCGAAATATCGCATACAGCGCACAATCTCCAATCACATAGTGATACTTGCCCTATTAACGTCTATTCAGTTTCAATACTATCTTGAAAACCCCGAGGGTACCTATTGTCCAATGTCTACGTACACGTAGCAATACAAATTACCATAATTCACTTAACAATCAACAGCATCAGAAATCCAACAAAACTGATCACAAAATGCAACATCACATGCATTATGTCTGACATAAAAAGTCCAACACGCGGAATAACAATTTTCTAAATTTTATTAAATATCAATTGACGAATTAGTCAAAATAAGTATATAGTGATTTGAATAAAATCATTATCTTAAAAGATAAAGGTTTTCTTTTTCTTTTACCAAATTACTAATATCAACTTATATAGTATTTAATCTACTTCTTTATTATCACAAAATAATTATTTGGTCAAACAATTAATTACTACACTTAAAATTAAGTCTATTTCTCACATTTAGAAATTATAAAACATTTCCACTATTTTTTTATTTAAAATATTATCTTTAACTACCATATTATTATTCATAGATTTTACAAACTAAGTTTTATTCAAAAATACATATTATAAATTTAGCATTTACTTAACTTATTTTGTTTTCCTCTACAATTTAAATTAATTACTTACACGAGAAATTTTCTATTATTAATACTTCATTGATTTTTTTTTTATCATTTAATAATTCAATAACATGCGCATGTTTCTCTAGAACAAGAATCAATAGCTTATATCCCCAATAAACCACCATAATCTCACGAATAATCATTAATTTACGAACAAATTCGATGTCAGGCCTTACCACTGATTTCCTATCACAAACAGGACTATATATTAATGAAAATAGGACTAAACAATAATTAAGAAGTTAAAAACAAGTCATCATCTTCATCCGAAGTTAAGTTTTAGTCTTAAACTCCATTAAAACGCACATTGAGTTACGGGTTTCCAGAAAACTACCTCAAACGCGATTCTAAGCTTGGGCGTGTGATGTACGGTGTCCGTAGATCGCGGTGGTGGTTCCGAAAATTAAAGGCAGTGTCCGGAGGAGCTCCGACGGGGCCCACGGTGGCGGCGAACCCATGAACACCCACGGCTCACACACTCACGGCTAAAACGGCTGGCCACGGAGGGTCTGGTGATAGTTTTCGACTTGTGGAGGTGCGGCAGTGGTGTATGGTAATGGAAATGGTGGGGCTTGGTGGCGGCTGGCGGTGGCACGGGGTGGAGATGGTGGGGCTCGGTGGTTATGGAGGTGGTGGAGTTGGCGAGGATGATGGTGGTGCCGTGGAGATAGGTGGTGATGGCAGTAGATTAGGTGGTGGCCGGAGGAGGCGGTTGGTGACGAGCCAGAGGAGGGGAGGAGGCCGAGGTTGGTGGTGACTGGGCCGAGGCTGGCTAGCTCTCTCTCTCTGGAAATATAACTGTGCACATTGTGTGCATGTGTATGATGTATGTATAGGAAGGAGAGTAAATGGAGGGGTGTGGGGTGGACTGATATTTGCGGGAGAGTAATTGGCGTGGGGAATGGAGAGTGAGGTGGGAAGGTGGGTTTGTTGGTCTCAAAGGGAGCAAGAAATAAAGATCGTGATATAATTGGGGTGTGGGGGTGCTGGTGATATAGCGTGGATGAGATCTGAGGTGAGAAAATAATTTTCGAGGTCGCGGAAACGTTACTCGCAGCGTACGACGGTCCGATTTTCGGTTTAAGGAAAATTTGAAAATATTATCGTAAACTAAATAAAATATTTTGAGACTAACTGCGGTCTCAATTATGAAAATAAAATCTCGTTAGATTTTTACGAATACGAATACACTCGATTCAATTTAATCAAACTAAAAACTTATCAACTAATTAATCAACTATAATCAATTTAATAAAATAAAACAAATTATTAATAAAGAAAATGATTTTTTGAAATAATATCACGAAATTTTTATTTATTAAAAATTTTGGGATATTACAGAAAAATACTCAAATTTTTTTGTAGGCGTTATGCCACAACCAATATACCTTCTAAATCCTAACGGCAAGCGACCACCAATATACCTTCTAAATCCTGGTGGTTCAAGAGACACCCAAAAAAACACTTAAAAAAACACCTCATAGTTCCCGATCAAATTTTAATGATCCAAGCCGCTCAATGTAATCAGAACGTGATTTTTAAGCGTACTCACGAGGAATCGGCAAAAATTAAAAGACCAGAAAAGGCTTGATGTGAACAGTTTTTATCTTAGATTTAATGAACGGTTCAATTAAAAACTGCTCAAAACGAGCACTTCCCGGTCATATTTTTTGCTAGTTTCTCGCGGACACCCTTAAAATCACATTCTGCATACATTGAACGGTTCGGATCTTAAAATTTTGATCGAGAACTATGAGATTGAGATTTGAGGTGTTTTTTTAGGTGTTTTTATGGTGTTCATTGAACCGTCCCGATATATATATATATATATATCACCTTATTTATTTTTTAAAAGTCGGGGTGCTACCGATGTAGTACTCGTTAAAATTTACGTTATCAACGGTTTGGATTCAATTTTTGGTATAGGGGATGGTGTGGTTAGATTTAAAAAAGAAAAAGAATCAAGGGACATGATGAGGGTATATCGGTCTTTTAATGTTGTGTCCGTTAATATGGATGGAAAATATGACGGTAGGGGGTCTATCTACCCATTTTCAAAACCACAAGTGGGTTATGCAGTCAGTTTTGAACCATGAAGGATATTCGTACATGGCGATAACCACAGGGGGTCAAAGTGGACTTTGCCCCATATTTTTCCAACACCTCCCAAGAGCAGCTGAGCTGGCATAACACACCTCATCCTGTGAAACTTGCTCTGATCCCCCTGCTCCAAACTTCACCCAAGCAGCTGCTCTTCCTAAAGAAGCTTGCTGCCATGCACGATCAGTCACAAAAAACTGCACTGAACTCATGTTAACATCCATTCCTTGCTTTGCAACACAAAAGAGTCCCTGCCATGTGAACAGCACCTGGCTTCCACAGTGCTGCACGTTACACTACTAAAATTAAAAACAAATTTCCTTTTACATGTCTGCAACTGCTTCGTAGCCCTGCAAAATGAGTAAGTGCAACATCCACACCATACCAATCTGAATTAAACAAGGCATCATTCCGTGCACACCAAATAGCCGAAAGTAATAAAACAGAATCCCTGACAACCTCCTCATTCAGAGCATTTTCCAGCCAGCCCATCAACCATTCTGAGCATAACACTGGAGTCCCAATATCAAAATCAAAGCCCAAATGCAAAGCTCGCCATAGCCGTTTAGCATAGGAAAATAGATGTCCTATTGTCTCCATCTAACTTCCACATAACGAGCAATCCGGGCAAACTTCAATTTTCCTCTTTAGCAATGCATCTTTGACAGCCAAAATCCAATGAACCACCTTCCAAATGAATAATTGACATTTTAGGAGGGAGACCCAAACCCCAAACTTTAGCCCACATTAAGAACTGTTCATGATCATTGCTTATATTTTCATTTGTACCAAACTTCTCATAAAATATCAGCCAATAGGCTGACTTCACTGAAAATTGGTCATCTTTGGAAGGATCCCACACCAGCATATCCTCTACGCTGTTATAGGGTATGTAAATCGTCATGATTCTATGGGCATCCTCCGCAGAAAACAAAATAGAGACCAAAGGCTCCCTCCATTTTTGTGCCCACAACACTTGGTTTGTGGGCACAAAAAAATTGCCACTTGGATGCTTGGATATACATACTAAGGAATACATTCAAGAGAACAAAAATGAGAGTTTTTTTTTTTTTTGGTTGGGGAAAAAGGAAAACTGAAAGAACCAAAGAAAACAATCTAATACTACAGGGTTTCTCTTTTTTATTAGTACTGCAATACTTAAATGTACATGAACACACATCCGCATTGAATCAATATAAGGGTTCCTAAATACCGTAAATACAAATTAAACAACACAATATTTGTAGTCTACAAAGGGACCGTTCGCTAATTCCTCAAGTTCCTTCTTTCGACCTCAACCCCCTCGTCATGTTTCACAATCTTCCCTCTTACGACACAGAACGATCTGAAATAGCAAATCGAAAAACCAAATTAGTATGGCTGCATAATACCAATCACAATCCGAATACATACACATGCGGATTTTTTTTGTCTGTGCATAGAAACGAGACAGTTGACAACCTAATCAATATGTAAAAACTCATCTCGTAAAATTGCCATAATCTTAATCCACTTTTGTCTAACCTAAAATCTATAAATAAAGTCATTGATGAGCAAATAATATTTAAGCTACCTTCATTCCATCATTTCCTTTAGGGGACAAAAATTCATCCAACCTGACCATGACAACCAAATGCCCAATGCCGATATGAACGCGGTATCAAATTCACACCCATTGCATTGAACATGTGATAATGTCATCCAATTCATCTATTAATGCCTTTTCTAATTTTGTTTTCTTTTTCGTACCTTGATGGGGAAAACGTACAGAGCAAGCTAAAGGTATGCACCCACTTTCGTAGTAAGACTAACATTACGCAACAGCTCAAACCTCATTTTGTCCGCTCCATCCTAAAGATATCATCAATAACAATTTCTGGGTCCAGCAAGCATTGCAACCACCCCAGCTGTCAAATCTTCCCAATCATAATGTTTAAGAGAACTGGTGCAACAAACGAATCTTTGGCCAAAAGGGCATCTATATTTGCAATATTATCTGTTTTCCATTCCCAATCCTTTTTAACTGTACTTCTTTTTAACCAAGTGAATTTGCAATGCTTTGGGCCTGTATAATGTTAAACATGTCTGAGGGAGTGCCTGGAAAAGAAAAGGAGTTGCTTACAAGTTGAAACCAGTTAAGTTGCCTTGATCATGCTTCTAAGATTGGTGAAGTTGCAAAGAAGGTTCAAACCATAAGGAAAGAAGTGGATAAACTCAACCAGAACCCGATGTTCGTCTTTCAAGCCCTTCAAGCTAAAGACCCTGCTGGCCGATGCAGGACGGAGAGGAGGCTCCCAGACATTGGAAAAGACAACGTGGTGGGATTTGACGAAGTGACAACCACGCTAATTGATCGGCTCACCGCAGAAACCACAGAACTACAGGTAATCTAGATCATAGGAATGCCCGGGCTGGGCAAGACAACTTTGGCAAATAAGGTTTATAACGACCCCTAGAGTTTTACATGTATTTTCTACTTTGGCCTGGATTTATGTATCTCAAACTTATAACAAAAAGGAATTGTTGCTTTCCATTCTGAAAGGTGGTAATCAAGTCATAACCACCATGTCTTACATGGATGAAGGCAGCTTGGTGAAAGAAGTCCGTGGCTATCTGTCTTGGAAATATTTAATTTTTGTCGATGATGTGTGGGAGGAGATGGACTGAGATAGCATTAAATAGGCTTTCCCCAACCACAAAAATGGAAGCAGAATTCTGCTATCAAGTTGAAACGAACCCGTGGCTGTGCATGCCGATCCGCTTAGCGTGCCTTATAAGCTGGATTTTCCTGAAATAGAAAACAAAATCACAGCTCTAAAAGATCGTTTATTCGTATTGGATATCAAACTACCATTCACCATTGTGATCATTCCCCAGGGTGTTCCAATATGATTTTCTTCTGATTCAAAAACGAATAGGGCTAATCTAAAATAAATTGTAAAAGTAATAACACCATATAACCATGCTGGCTGGGCTGCTGCGCTGCTGCATATAGAGTAAAAGATATTCAACTTATTTGGATCTAATGATGAAGACTTATAATCTTCTATAGGAATAGTTTTCTCAACGAAGTCATATGTTGACCATAACACAGTTAAATTTAAGTAGGAAAGTTCTGAATCCTGCGCCACATGTCACTCAGCCAAAGTTTTTCTGTACAAGTCTGAAGTTGATTCAATGGGTCGCACAGCTGCTGGTGTCCTAAGGGTTCTGAAGCTGGAGGGATCAATTGGAGAGGTAGTCATCAATCAACTAAGCAACCTAGGTACTCCTCTTATACTTATTACTCCTCTTATACTTATGCGATCTGGTGTTTTATTTTTACATCTTTCCAACATTAGTAGGATATTCGAAGTTTTGGGACTTGAATAAAATTTCTTCCACGTTACAATTTGTTCTTTTGCAAAATGAGAGTTTGGTCACATTATAGAGGCATTAGAAGAATCACACACTCGTACTGATATTTGGAGTGTTGATTAAATGTGTCTGTCTTTTGACTTGGAGGACTAACACTACTTTTTGGGATGAAGGATGGTGATTTTCCATATAGTTGGTTCCAGTGACTTGAATTTTACTTGCGATTTTTATCTTCTCTTTTCAGTTTTGCTCTCATCTAATTTGGAGATTAAGGTCTTCTTCATGTTTTCAAAGTATTGAATTTGTTTTCAATTTTTTATTCTGGGTTGTGTTCAATTTTCTCCCTAAAAATCAGGTAACCTCCACACTCAAAAAGCAAAAAGAACCTTATAGCCACTATCCAAGAATAAGCCACCCAAATACCATGATCTTCATTTTCTCTTCATCTCTGAAACAAGCTTCCAAACCAGGCCAAACGCCCATGAAACAGAGAGAAAAGATGAGAGAAAGAACCAAGATTTATATGAGCTGTATTGGTACATAATTACTGATTTAACCTTCAGAAGACAAGTGCACTAAACTAAACACAAAGACATAAGAATGAAGCAGATTACCTATAAACAGCATCGATTGTGCCGAGCACTTTTAACCACTACATGCATATGCATCTTGGTCACACACCCATGAAACATAATCCACCTTCCATTTGGAAACCAAAAGGACGAACCCAAACCGATGCCAAAACTCAAGTTCTTTACATATGGGGATCATGAAATGCGGAAGTTCAAAATTTCGAACCTCCTCAACATCAGGCTCCACCAATATCTTCCAATTGAATCTGGCATCTTCCAATTTAACACGGCCCTTCAAGTCAACACCTAACCTTTCTGCTACTTGTGAGCTACCAGTAAAGAGAGTCATGTGTGGATTTGCCTGATTATTCCATCAACATATCAGAAGACGTGTCTGATAATATCCAATATTCACAAGTAATCTACTTGTTACATTCTTTTGGATCAGAATTCTGAAAGGTAGCTGGCAAAAAATGTAAATACATGGACTCTATAGCACAAAAGCAACAAACATCCTCTTCTTTACTATGTCCTTGAAGCAGACATAACCAGATAATCAACAGTATAATATTTATGGCTAAAGCAAAATCCTATTGATATTTTCTGTTATGGTACTTCAAGTCTTGGCATTATCCTCCAAGGCCCACTGATTAAACAACAGCTATGAAGCACCGACACCTTTGGAGGTCAACGTAATTTAATTTGAATTTTTGAAAGGGACACGTCCCATAATTTAATTTAAATTTTTGAAAGGGACATGGGGGGACACCGACGGAGACACCGGGGGTCAAAGTGTAATTTTAAAAAAATTGGGGTCAAACTAAAAATATTTAGGGGTCAAACTATTATTTTCAGTAGGGTTGTATTGAACTTATGGATGTCTTATTTTGTTTGAATGGTATTGGAACTAAGGATTTTTCGTTTTGTCCACACTTTGCCATTTAAACTTGGAAAAAAAATTGAAAAAATATATAAATAAATTTACACATGGCGTTTCCCCTGCCGTGTCCGTGTCCGTGTCCCCATTTTTTTAGAATTTTCGTGTTCCTGTGTCCATGTCCGTGCATCATAGAATTCAACAGTACTTTACTTAGCAAATAGGAGTAACAAAAAACAACCATCATCCTAAACCACAGCCTATTCATACAACATGTTATTAGGGGGTTAGACGTTTGATCACATGAGACATCATGCAAGCTGTGGCTATATAATTTGGGGGAGCTTTGCCCAATTTTCGAGCCCATTACTGATATTGGAAACAAAGGTTTGTGATATTTTTCAAAATAGCATTGGTGGCAGTTATTTAGTGCTAATGATATACATAAAACCTTGATATCCAACAAACTATCGGTTTTATGAAAACCAACATCCAACAATAGCTTGTTCATTGTCCTCACGTCAGCATTAATGAAGTCAACATCCTCCTCATGAAGCAACCAAAGCATTTGTTCCATAACATTGCATACCTAAGAAACATAGTAGGTAGGTAAAAATGCTAGGCATAGAGAGGAAATACAAGAGACAAGTAAAACTTGAAAACAAGACTAAAATTATCAAAAAGAGAAGTAATAAAACAAGAGCAAAAAATTTAAAACAGCGGTCAAATCCAAGAGCAGCCAGAAACTCTAGCCACCAAATTGTCGCTTTTGTGTGGGCCTATTGGCTATTTCTTTGTTTGCTTGTTTCTCCTTTCAATTGTACCAGAAAAATAAAACTCTCTAAAATTTCTAAAACACATTGCCCCTTAATTCTTAGGCAAGGTGAAAGATTGCCAACTTACCTAATTAATCCCTTTCTTTCGGATCCCCTGGAGTGGTGGGAGGAGTGGAGGTTGTTCATGGGAAATTATGAGATCGCTTGGGGGAGTTACAAGATCTGAGCAGATACAAGACATTTCACAGATTTCATTCAGAAATTGACTTAACCAGGAAGGTTTTTCATGCATATCAGTCCATCTCATTGAAAAGAATCTACTGAATTAATACAGGCTGTAGATAATTCAGGGATCAGAAGGTCAACAGTTGGAGAGATGAGCTTGACCAGCATATCAACAAGAACTGGATTAACGAACAGTTCAAGTAATTCCTATTGAGAGAAAGTGATCCCGCAACCAAACAATAAAAACCATCATTACAAAGAGAGATCAATAGCGCAAACAAGATGGGCAGATTATGATTTAAGCTCTATGGCATACAATAACAGAATAGGGCGGAACGATATAGATAAGTGAAATCTTCGCTCTCAGCATATTACAATTTACAACTATGAAAACCCTCTGCAGCTCTCAAAGAATGATTTGAGGTGAAATGCATCCAAGTTCTACAAAAATAGCATAACTCTTTGGTTTGTCTCCAGTATTAGTATCCAGTACACCTTGTCACAATTGAAGCTCAAGATGGAAAACAAACACAACTCTAATAATGCAATTAAGAAAATTGCAGCCCAGGTCAGCAAATTTTCCTCTGGTGCTGGGGTGAAATGCATCCACGTTCGACGAACCGTAGCATAAGCTTATTTGCTTCATCTGATTTCCCCTCTAGCATCAATCTCTTACACACTTTCTCACATAACTTCAAATCAGGGATCAGATTCCGGTCAAACATCCGACACCCCACCTTATATGACAACAAAGGAATACCTTTACTCATATAACTCTCCATAAGCATGTGGCATGTACTGGCATCAAATCTTGAAGCTGTCCTCAAAACCTTTCCCAAGAGTTTGTATGCCTCGTCAAGGTTTCCAAGACTACAAAGCTTTTCTATAACCTGATTATATACTGTTCTGCAATCTTTTCTTGAAAGCATCTTCTCCAATAATTTCAACAAATCTTCCACCCTACTTTGTTCACAGAATCTACAGATGATTGAATGGTATGTAATAGGACTAGGAACCGAACCCTTGTGGAGCATTTTCTTGGTCAGTTCAATTGCCTCTTCTATTCTGCCTTTCTTTGCTAATGCATTAATAATTGTTGTATAAGTGACGGTGTCAGGGCGTCTGTCACTCAAATACATGTCATCAAGCAACGAGAGCGCAGCATCCACATCACCTCTCTGACAAAATCCATGAATTACAGTACTAAAGTTTACCGCGTTAACTGCACATCCCTTAAGCAGACACTCCTCCATAAAATTCTTAGCATCATTAACTCTACTCTCTCGACAAAGAGACTGAATCACTAGGTTGATTTCAACTGCGGTCGGATGAAACCCCTTTCTGATCATTTCCTTGACCACATCACAAGCCTCAGATAATTTCCCTTCCCTACGGAGCCCATGCATCACAACACTATATGTAATGCCATTTGGGGTCCACCAGTCTTCCTCACTCAAGTTCATCATTTCCCTTGCCTCTGATGATTTCCCACTTCTGCAAAGCCCATTTAACAAGGCCGTATATGAAATAGTGTTTGGTTTGCAACCTTGTCTGTTCATCACCTGCATCAACTTTTTGGCTTCATCCACCTCTCCTATGCGACAAAGCCCATGGACAACTGCACTGTAAGTCACTACATCAGGACTGCATCCCTTCGTGATCATTTCCCCTAAAAGTTCTTTCGCCCTATCTATTCTTCCCGCTTGACAAAACGAGTTAATTATCGCACTATACCCAATCTTATCCACCAAGAATCCTCTCTCTTCAGCTTCCTTTAAAAATAATATGGCGTCATCGCTATGACCATGTTTGGTTAACATATGGATAAGGGTATTGTAAGTAACCTGGTCCGGTAATAGTTTGCCATCCTTCAACATCTTCCCCATCAACTCCCTCACTTCTTTGATCCTCTTCTCCTTGCATAGAAAACCCATCACTGTGTAGTAACTAACTTTATCTGGTGAACAACCTTCAAATGGCATTTCATCAATTAGACTCACTGCATCGTCAATCCGATGCAAATCACAATATCCCTTGATCAAGCAATTGAAAGTTACAACACTAGGATCAATCCCAATAACTCGCATCCTATTCAAAAACCTCAATGCCTTCTCCAACCTGTTCCCCTTCACTAAAACATAAATGGCAGCGTTGCATATTGACAAATCTGGTTCAACTCCTGCCTTTTGCATCAGAAATAAAACTTGCATTGCTTTCACCATATTACCAGCTCGACTATGAGATATCATCACATAAACGAAAGCTTGTGGCTGAAGCTCAATTCCCCTTCTCAACATCAGACGAAGGACCCTTTGAGCACCATCATACAACTTGGTCTTACTGAGGACCTCAAGCATTGCATAGTACACAATAAGGTCATGTCGGTATCGCCATTGTCGGTCAGCCCAATAGAAAAATTTCAAAGCATTCCGTCCATCGTTCTGAGCACGCAAAACAGCACAAACATGTCGAGGTTTGAGGCTTCTTAGCAAGTGCCTCAACTCGTTTTCAAGCTTCGAATTCCACGATGACTGAAGACTAATCAACCTACAAACTTCTTTCACAAGAGGGTGTCTTGATTCATCTTCATCCCCACCAACAATTCTATAAGTTTGCCTTTGGGGCTTGTTCGTGCTGGCCATATTCAAAACCCCAATATCATCATCATTGTCACTCTCACCCTCTACTTCTTCCACTTCTTCGGACTCCTCATTCTCATCTGGGTCACCGAAATTACAAGTTTTTCTATGCTCATCACTGGCATTACCACAAGAACTCAAAAGCCCAAATTTTTTGAGATCCATTTCTTCAACTCTTGCACACCCATGTTCATTCTCATCAATTTGTTCTGTATCCACGCATCCAGCAAATAAACAAGGGTCGATATGAGAACTAGGGTTAGGGTTCTCTGATGACCAAGAGGAAAAAAATGTACCAGCCCTATTACAGCATATTGGGTTTGCATTACATTGGCTTCTGAGTTCAAATGTTAGCCTTTTTTCCAGTAGCTTCCACCTAAATGCCATGAATAGAAGCATCTAGAGGTCGATTTGAGGATCAAAAACATTTCAGTGGGACAAATTCAGATTCACAGTTAAAAAATCTTGGACATGTCACCACAGAAAGAAGCGAAAAGAGTAACAAGAATGATCGGGAATTGGGCATAAAACGGTTGACAAAATATTCACCTGGAACAGAGGATTATCCAGTGAAGAGCAAGGCTTCTTTTCTGATGTCGAGGTAACGAAGTAGGAGAGGCAGAAGAGACTAAAGTTTGTGGCTATTGCCACGCCGTTCCCAGCTTTGGTCAGATCAGCGTGGTCGGTGTTGTTTTGACAAGGGTTAATTACTGTTTACTCCCTTTAAAACTATGGACCAATTATCACATTTGCCCTCAAAGTACTCTCTCTCTCTCGCTCGCTCCCTCCCTCCCGTTTTCTCTCCGCCAACTCTCTCTCTCTCTCTCTCTCTCTCCCGTTTTCTCTACGCCAACTCTCTCTCTCCCTCTCTCACCACCGTAAAATGGAGTTCACCGGCAATGTCGGCGAGAACGGCTACGCCGCTGAACCCCGATCGGCTGTGATATTCCTGGGCACCGGTTGTTCGAGCGCTTTACCCAACGCCAGGTGCCTCATCCAGCCCTCAGATCCTCCCTGTCAAGTCTGCTTCTCCTCCTTGTCCCTCCCACCCGATCGAAACCCCAACTACAGGTGATTCAATCAATCTCGTGTTTTTGGTTTGTGGCATGGATCCGTGAATAGGGTTTTATAGAGCGCGCTACGGTTGTCTAGTTTCGTTTGGATTGTGTTTTCTGAGCTACAGTATGTTGGATTCTCTATGGGAATTACTGATGGTTGCTTTTAGGAGAAGGTCGGGTCTTTTTTCTTTGAGCCTTGTTTTGGGCAATAATTCTAACACCACACACATTCACACACCTATTCACATATCTTCACTCACAACAAGAGTAGGATCCACACACGCTGAGTATGTAGTGTGTGCGGGCTCCACCTTTGCTATGAGTGTGGGTGTGTGATTGAGTGTGTGAATGGGTGTGATCGTAGAAGGACTCTGTTTTGAGTTAGGTGCACTGAGAAATTTGTGAGGTAGCAGATTCTTTTTTTTTTTTTTTTGGGTCGTAAATTCGTAATAGGAACGGTCCTCTAAGTTTCCATTCAGAAAATCTTATTTGCAGACCATTCCGCAAAGCCGTAAAGAAGGCTTTACGAAGGTTAATCGTGCACGTTCAAGGTATTTTTGAACAGTCCGGATTGGAAAGCAATTATGACCGGTAACAATTAATTGTGATCGGTTAGAATTGAAAATGAATCTCAACCATTGATTGCGCAAATAGATAGCTGAGATTGTGCCTCTCCATAATAGGTTGTTCACAAAACTTCCGTGAATAAGTTTACTTTTACATTTGGTTTTACCTTTTTTTGGGCTGTTTGACTTTGATGGTTCTTTTGGGGGTTAAATTGGCTATCTTATAATTGCCAGGCTATTTTAGCTCCGGAAACACAAGAAATAAAAAAATTCTGCCCAAATAGTGGTTCTTTTAACTCCTCTACATCAAGAAGAAAAAAATCACTCCTTAGCTTAGAGTGGTGATGATGACGTTGGGGTCTTCTTGGGGTATACACAGTATATTGGAATATGCAAGATGAGCGTGCCCATTATGGCTTTTAGGGTTGGGAATGTGCAAGATGAGCGTGCCCGTTATGCCATTTGATTGAAAAGGATCAGAAGATGACAGTTTTGCTTAGACCACATCAACAATTGTGATTTGTGATGACCTGTAATAGGGCTTTTGCGGTTGATAGCCGGCTCATTATGATGCTCACACAGACCTTTTCTAACAAAGCAGCCCAATTACAAAGCAGCCCAATTGGGCTTTGTCACTAGAAAGAAGCTGGAAGAACCAATCCAACTTTGGCAATCACTTCGCTTGCATTTGGTTGAGTTGTTATGTTTCTTTTACTGTTAGTTGAATGATTCAGTTCCTATAGTAACAAAATAGAGTTATGGTACTAATGGACTTCAAATGAATAGGTGCAATACATCTCTTCTCATTGATTATTGCGGAAGAGACGGTGAACACCGTTATGTATTGGTAGATGTCGGAAAGACATTCCGGGAACAAGTGCTTCGGTGGTTTACTTTCCATAAGATACCTCGGATCGATTCGGTTAGTTTACTTCTTTAAGTGCTTTTTGTACCAACATGTGTATTTGAAAATTAATGGGCCTTTTCAATTGTGAAACGAAACCATAATATAAATATTTTCAAGCAGATATGCAAACAATTGTTTGCATTTATCATGGTATATGGCATGGCTTCTCCTTGGTTCTTTCTGCATACGCAAGAATGCAGGGAAATGATATACTCCTAAATCGTGCATATGATGTAAACTTTTGCCTACTGGGGTTGGAGGAAGAGAAAGTACAGCCTCTTCAATCATGTCTAATTACCCCCAAAGAAAGTTGTTGCATCAAGTGTTGGCATTTGGCACTTTTGGCGAATGTGTGAACAGGTGTGTTTTGGGGACAGAAATGTGGAACTTTCTTATCTTAAATGCGAAAAACAAGTTTAATATGCAAAGTAGAAGAAGTGAATGGCACTAAGCTGGTGATGTCTGTAGCTTATCTTTATTGTAAAGATAGAGGATTGTCTCCTAGTTGATTCTCATTAGCTTTTTTGTTTGTTGTGTGTGCACAATTGTGCTTGCCCAATATGTATGACTTATCTTCATACTTGAGTTTAAATTGAAAATATGATGAACTAATGCATATATTGCCTGCAGATTGTTTTGACCCATGAACATGCAGATGCAGTTCTTGGTCTTGATGACATTCGTACAGTGCAACCACATAGCCCTACAAATGACATTGCTCCCACTCCCATCTACCTCACTCAGGAGGCAATGGATAGGTAACTATTGAACTGATTTTGGACTGACGTATACTATTCCCTCACCAAATCTTTTGATGTTTTTCAATCCGCACCAGAACATTTCCGAGATTTAACTGTGTTACATATTTTAATATTCTCGACAATGGCATTGGGATAATGTGTACTTACCTGCATGTAGGGACTTGGAATGAAAATATTTCCGTAGTGTCCACTTACCTGTTTGTATCATGTAATGTAATATGGGCAAGCACCATTGCACCAATGTTCAAGATCCCCCACATTTTAACTTATGGTTTCATAATCTGTAACATTTTTATTAAAACTAGTATAAAAAGTCATTTATCTTTATTTTGTTACAATTTAATAAGTTGTCAATCGGTTACTGGATAAAACATTGTCAGGGGCTTGCATTACACAGTAATCATAAACTTATTTGGGGGCTAGAAATGGCATTATGTATGTTCTCTATCCCATAAGAAGTTCGTTTTTTTCGTCTTAAATAGAGAATATGCTGGCATATTATTGGGTTTTTTTTCCCGAATTAACATGCATTCTTTTGCATGCTTCTATCCAACAGCATTGACATGAAGTTCCCTTACCTGGTTCAGAAAAAGCTGAAGGAAGGTCAGGAAGTGAGACGGGTGTCACAGCTTGAGTGGAAGATAATCGAGAATGATTGTAAGAAGCCGTTTGTTGCATCAGGACTAGAACTTGTTCCTTTGCCTGTTAGTTGCACCAAATCTTACTTTACTATGATTTTAGATCTTATTCCTTAGATATTTCCTTGTTACAAACTGCTTATTTTATGATGTAGGTGATGCACGGTGAAGATTATATTTCTTTGGGTTTTCTTTTTGGTGAAAATTGCAAAGTAGCTTATATATCTGATGTTTCTCGAATTCTTCCAACCACCGAGCACCGTGAGTTTTTTTCCCTCTTGTTTTCTTCCAACCACGGAGCACCAAATTTTGGAAGGAATTACTATTTGGAAAACTCGGTTCTAATCTTGGGCAACAGACTCCAATATTTCACCTTCCAGGTTCTTCTGTACTATTGCATACCAACATTATCTCACTGAAACTATATATCCTTTCTTCGCACCGGTAATGTTCTTTTCTCCACTTATTGGAAAGTGAAGGTATCAACAAGAAATACTCAAATTTGAGCTTCTAATTGCTCGGTCCAAGTAGAAGATCATTACATTTTGGTTATACGGGCAAGTCTATCATGGTTACTCCTTTCTATTTTAAGTAACTATTAAGACCTTGCTAGCAAAATGCGGTGAACTGAATCTGTGTGAATGATACACACACTTGAAACGTACTGAGGAAGTTGAGGAAACTCGAAGGAAAGAGCCATCCCTTGTTTTTTTCTTCCTTTTGTCCCTCTTACTATTGTTGTTATTATTAATTTGTAGCGGAGGGTCACCGCATTAAATGGGTGGTAATATCGGTCACTCGCCTTTTCTTTTGTTCTATATGAAGTTCATACATGCTTGATTGCCATACTTGTGGCATTACATAAGCATGTGTAAACTTGCATGTTTCACATCATAAAAGTTGCGAATTTAAGTGAGGTCTTTTTTGCTATTCATGTTGCTTGCAGCGTGCAAGTTAATTATTCCACATCCTCCCTTTCCTTCTTGTTAGGATAGCATTCCAAATTCTGGCTTAAGGATGGTTCTCATTTTGCAGATATTTCAGAAAGTAGTGGTCAACAGCTGGATCTCCTGATCTTGGATACACTGTACAAGGTAAAAAGTTATTTGTTTCTTCCCAATTGTTTTGTGAGGACAGTTCTCTGCATTCGTTTATAGTCAGGTGTTGGGGTTACGAAGGAAAAAAAATTCTTTGAAACCCATATAATATTTTCCGTGTATTGTAGTAGACGTATTCAACAATATGATTGACTTGCTATTGAAAAAAGCGTTCACTTTATCATGTAGATACCTATTTGTTGCTGAGTTGTATAGGAGAATTGTGGTAGACAACATATGTTCCGGCTCCCCCTTAGCATGGCCTTTTTTTGTTCTTCTCTCTTCAGATCCTATTTTTCTGTTTCTCTACTGTGTCATCCATATATATCTAACAGACCTGGGAAAGAAACCCCTGGAATGGGTGTTATTACATTTGGTAAGCTACAAGAGAGACTCTCGATTATTTACTGTTAAATTGTTAGGGGTTTTGTTGTTATGTATCTTTTACATAGGGGTATATTTGTAGTTGTACCTTTGTCCATATATATACAAAATGTGAAAGAGAGAAACCTAATTTTGGTGGCTCTCCTTTCTCCCCAAAGTTCACATGGTATCAGAGCTTATACCTGGGAACTCCTGCCCTGTTTTCTCATCACCGATCAATCTCAGGGCTATCGTTGGACAGCAACTGACCTCCGGCGACCTTCTTTGACCCCAAATACCTCTACACGACGCCATACAGCTCGGAGCTCCTCCGACGAACTCAGATCTGGAGTTCTGACTCCCTTTCGACGTTACCCATACTCGCCGGCCTTTTCCGACGTCGTCTGGTCTTACCAGAGCTTCGCTGGACCTCCGACAGCCCATTCAAGGTCGATCCAGTTCTGTTCAAGCCTCGTCCATCACCGACGAGGTTGACCCAACCTCGTCTACTCTCGCCAGCTCTTTCCGAGCTCCGACGAGGTTGACCCAGCACCTTTCGACCTCTGACCTCCACTACCTAACCTCCGGCGACTCTGATTTCAAACTGTTTAGGATTTTTTCAGGTATTTCGACTCCTGATTTGAGGTTTTGAACTGTTTGGGCTCTATTGCTTGTATATTTGGTACTGGGTCAGTGTATCTTGAACCATTTGAAGTTATTGTAGCCTTTAATTGTTTCTGTTGATATGTCGAGGGATCCCAAACCTGCGTCCGCTAGTGTAAAGGATGACTTGAGTCGTGTTGGGACTCTGGATAACTCTCCTCTTGATATTTGTCAAATTAAGTTGGATGGTACCAACTATTTG
This sequence comes from Rhododendron molle, assembly GCA_025413875.1. Lineage (NCBI taxonomy): Eukaryota > Viridiplantae > Streptophyta > Magnoliopsida > Ericales > Ericaceae > Rhododendron > Rhododendron molle. The sequence goes on from CM046400.1 coordinate 17,314,065, forward strand.
CTTTGGTCTCGCTCTTTTACCTTGGCCATTACAACCCGTGGCATGTCGAAGTTCATTGCAGGCCCTGTTACACAACCAACTGATGATGCTGGACCGGAGCTTGAGATGGAAGTCACAGAATGCTTTGGCTATGACATGGTTATTCAACTCTATGTTACCTACTATTCGTCATACCTTCTTGCTCCTGGACAATCCATATACATTTTGGACTACTGTAGCACAAACCTATTCCCGAAAGGGTAATGATGCTCAAGCCTTTGAGTTAAGGAAGAAACTTAGGGGATTGGATCAACACAATCGGTCCCTTGCTGAGTATTATGCTGAGTTGCGTGGAGTGTGGCAAGAGCTTGATTACTATCGGGCTTTTCAAGCTGTTTGCGCTACTAATGCCACTACATTTCAGCAGATGGTTGAGAAGGAGCGCATCTATGATTTTCGTGCTGGCCTTGACATAGAATATGATCCAATTCGAGTGCAGGTGCTAGGCCGGGTTCCTTTTCCTACTCTGGGAGAGGCCTATGCGTGTGTTCAACAGGAGGAGAGTAGAAGGAGTGCGATGGTCCATCCTTCTATTCCGGAGCGCTCTGCCTTGATTGCTATTCCTCCTCCACGGGATGGTAAGTCTTCCCAGGGTCAGCTTGGTGATAAAAGTGGTTTTGTTGATAAAGAACTGCTCCGCTGTGACTATTGCAATAAAACCAGGCATACGAGAGAATTTGTTGGAAGTTACATGGTCATCCCTCTAGTGGGAAAGGCAGTGGGAAAGGTGGTGGTCCTTTGCGTTCTCATGCCCATGTTTTGGAGTCTACTGGTGACATGTTGCCTAACCCTATTGGCACTCATTTGCAAGCTCCCGTGGCCGGTTCTTCCCAGAGTGGTGGTTCTCTTTCTCAGGGGGAGTTACAGACTCTCAGGTGCCTAATGGCTAGGCTTGATTCTCCATCTTCCACGGCTTCTGCTTCCACTACATCCTCTTACTTTGCTCACACAGGTATCCCAGCTAGTGCATGTACTGCTTCTTCCTCTTTTCCTTGGATAATAGATTCTGGTGCCACCGATCATATGATAGGTTGTTCATCCTTTTTTGACTCTTACTCTACATGTTTTGGTAAGGATAAAGTCAGAGTAGCTGATGGTTCCCTATCTGCTATTTCAGGGAAAGGTTCCATCCGCTATTCTCCAACCATTTCTCTTTCTTCAATTCTCCATGTTCCAAATTTTTCGACTAACCTTCTTTCTGTTTGTAGTCTTACTCACTCATTGAATTGCTCCGTGACTTTTTTTCCTACACATTGTGTCTTTCAGGAGCTGGATACAGTGAGAATGATTGGCACTTTAGCTCATGGTGGTCTATATTTTCTGGAGTCCACACCTCGTCCATCTTTTACACCCCTATCATTGGGTCAAGCTCTTGCAACAAATACGAGTTCAGCTCTTCCTTTATTGTATCAGTGGCATCGTAGATTAGGTCACCCATCTTTTGGGATTTTAGAAAACGTTTTTCCTACTTTAACTAAGCAATGTAGTAGGAGTCAGTTTTTTTTGAAGCTTGTGAGCTGGCTAAACACAAATGCTCTTTTTATGCTCCTGTTAATCAAAGAAGTGATTCTCCTTTTACGGTTATTCATTCTGATGTTTGGGGTCCTTCCCCAGTTACTTCTATTTCTGGTTATCGATGGTTTGTCACTTGGGTGTATTTACTTCGGTCAAAAAATGAAGTGTTTTCATGCTTTGAATCTTTTCATTAGATGGTTCATACTCAATTTGACACCAACATTAAAATCCTTCGTAGTGATAATGGGACTGAGCACCCTGATGGGCAATTTCGAGCATGTCTTAGTGAGTATGGCATTCTTTTTCAAACAATTTATGTTGGCACTCCACAGCAGAATGGGGTTGTTGAACGTAAAAATTGTCATCTTGTTGAGGTAGCCCGTTCTCTCTTGTTCACCATGAATGTCCCAAAATTTTATTGGGGGAAGCTGTTCTTATTGCAGCTTATCTTATCAATCGCATGTCATCCAGTGTTCTTCAGTATAAAATTCCTCTTTAATTTCTCCCCTGTAGTTCTTCGGTTTCTTCTCTTCCACCCAAAGTTTTTGGTTGCGTGTGTTTTGTCCATGCTCCTAAACATCCTAGTGGCAAGTTAGATCCCAAGGCTCGTAAATGTGTTTTCCTTGGCTATTCCCCTACCTAGAAGGGATAAAAATGCTATGACTCTCATTCCCGTAAACATTTTGTTTCTATGGATGTCACCTTTTGGGAAACAACTTCTTTTGACCTCTCTCCGATACATCTCTTCAGGGGGAGAATCATATGGAGGAAGAGATGTTGACATCTCATACTCAAGAGTCATGGTCTTACTTCCCAATACCTTGTTATGGTGAGGGGAGAAGGAAAACTCTAGGGAAGAACCCATATCTGAAGCAAGAGCAGAACATGACATGAGTGGCCAAAATGTTGACGATGGTAGCTTTACCCACATAGGTTGCCTAACTTGCAAAAGTTTTCTCGACGGAAAAAGGGACAACCGGCCTGTGCGATACCACCTTGCCAATCACTATCACCTACTCCGGTTTCAAGTCCAATTTCTCATTCTTCGGCTGACTCATCTGGTAATGAACCATCCCTTCTTGTTTCTGATAATCTTGATGCTCCTATTGCTCATAGAAAAGGAGTTAGGCAGTGTACTCAACATCCCATCTCACAGTTTGTTTCATATGATTGTTTATCTCCTTCGTATCGTGCATTTGTTTCCTCTCTCACTTCTATATCTATCCCACAGAGTTGGAAGGAAGCATTCATAATACCTAAGTGGAAAGAAACTATGGTAGAGGAGATGACGACTTTGAAAAAGAATGGCACCTGGGACTAGTGTCTTCTCCGAAGGGAAAGAAATTAGTGGGTTGTAAATGGGTGTTCACAGTGAAACATAAAGCAGATGGGACAGTTGAAAGGTACAAGGCGAGACTTGTTGCCAAGGGCTATACTCAAGCATACAGAATTAACTATGAGGAAACCTTTGCTCCGGTAGCAAAGATGAACTTTATTCGAACCTTACTCTCTTGTGCTGCTATTTTGAATTGGCCTCTTCAACATTTCGATGTTAAGAATGCATTTCTTCACGGTGATTTAGAAGAAGAAGTGTACATAGATATACCATCAGGTTTCTCTACCTTTGCAACCGAAAGGAAGGTGTGTAGATTGAGAAAGGCCCTCTATGGATTGAAGCAATCACCAAGAGCTTGGTTTGATAGATTTCTTAAAGCAATGTTGAGATTTGGTTACCACCAGAGTCGGGCAGATCATACTATGTTCATCAAGGGAGGTAATGGCAAGATTGCTATCCTCATTGTCTATGTGGATGACATAATTATGACCGGCAATGATGCAAAAGAAATACTACACCTTAAGGCTCGTCTTGCTCAAGAGTTTGAGATTAAGGACTTGGAGTCATTGAGATACTTTCTTGGGATGGAGGTGGCAAGATCTAATAAAGGTATCTTTGTCTCTCAAAGAAAGTATATTCTTGATGTCTTGGAAAAAACGGGGATGTTGGGGTCCAAACCTGCAGACTCACCTATTGAGGCTAATATCATCTTAGTAGAGCTATTGGGGAGCATACAGATAAGCAAAGATATTAGAGGCTTGTGGGCCGCCTGATATACTTATCTCACACTAGACCAGATATTACATATGCCGTTGGAATTGTCAACCAATTTATGCATGAGCCACGTACAGTGCATCTGGATGCAGTCTATCGTATTTTGTGATATCTCAAATCAGCTCCAGGTAAAGGAATTTTGTTTTCCAATCATGGTCACTTGAGGTTGGAAGCATTTACTGATGCAGACTGGGCTGGTTCAATGGATGATAGGCGCTCCATTTCTGGCTACTGCACCTTTTTTGGTGGGAATTTGGTTACTTGGCGCAGTAAGAAGCAGTCAGTGGTAGCTACATCTAGTGCAGAAGCTGAATATAGGGCTATGGCTCACGGCGTGTGTGAGCTTTTGTGGCTCCAAACCTTGTTGAAGGATTTGGGACTCTTTGATGATGGTCCTATGAAACTTTATTGTGACAACAAAGCAGCTATAAATATTGCTCATAATCCTGTGCAGCATGACAGAACGAAGCATATCGAGATTGATAAACATTTCATCAAGGAAGAGTTAAGCAAGGGTTTGATATGTATGCCGTTTGTAAGGTCTGAGGACCAGTTAGCTGATATATTTACGAAAGGGCTTAGTAGTAAGATTTTTCACCCCATTGTGTTCAAGTTGGGCTTGATAGATATCTTTGCACCAACTTGAGGGGGAGTGTTAAATTGTTAGGGGTTTTGTTGTTATGTATCTTTTACATAGGGGTCTATTTGTACTTGTACCTTTGTCCATATATATACAAAATGTGAGAGAGAGAAACCTAATTTTGGTGGCTCTCCTTTCCCCCCAAAGTTCACATTTACACAACTGAAGGAAGCCTCATTTGACTATTCAGAATTGCCTATGCGGTTCCTTTGAATGTTGTCTCTTCATTGTCTGTCATCTAAAAGGTCATACTTTTGTGAACTCATGCGCATATATTGTTGTTGTACCCAGGCTGATTCTTTATCTTTGTCATCAGTTCTGGTCTATAATCATTTCACCATTTCTTTGAGTTGCATTTCTTTCTTTGAGGTTCTTTGTTCCAGGTTCCACTATTTATTCGTGCCAATGGAAACTTGTTTATTCCTTTTCCATTGATTGCATGTCTTTTTCTTTTTGCCCGATGTTCTTAATTCTGCTTTTTTGTTTCTTCTTCCAAATTCTACAGAAGGAGTTACATAACACTCATTTTTGCTTCCCCCAGGTTTGTGTTGATTCTAGCATTGTTGAAATTTTGTATCTTTACATGAACTTATGTTTTGTAGATCGCTCATGTTTGTATTGGCTTTCAGACTCTTGATGCTGTGAAGAGGTTACGCCCAAAGCGAGCATTGTTAATTGGGATGACCCATGAGTTTGATCATCACAAGGACAATGAATTTCTTAGGGATTGGTCTACAAGGTACTACAACTTGCATTTTGTTTATCATCTAATTCTCCATGCAGAATGTGTGAAATCTTTCTTTATTAAATTTTACTTGTTTAACAAGTTGTATGGGTGAGGGCATTTGTGATAGCTTTTGGGGCAGTGATTTAAAGTTCTACACCTTGTAAGCTGTGCCAATGTGTTGGTCTAAATGGCTTCTGCTTTCAGGTCAAAAACAGCTTTTAAACTTCTTAAAGCTTTTCTCTTGTCTTTTTAGATTCTGATTTTTAGAATCAGCTTTTGTAAAATCCAGTTTTCTGGCAATTGGTAACTCTAATTGAAATGCCAATTGGGAACGAGGGACTGGTATTTCATGTCCTGTTATTTGAAAATTCTTACAGCTTTGTTTAACGTAGAGCTATGACTTCCTTGCTTTTGCGTTGTTTGACATAATATAGAGAGGGGATCCCTGTTCAGCTTGCACATGATGGATTGAGAATCCCGGTAGACCTTTAATGAGGTAAGGTGCCCTAGATATTCGGTGTTATGTGCTCCAGATGTACTATGCAACTATTTTTGTTTTGGGTTTTTTCAATAAGATGATTACATTGCAGGTACAATGATCCCATTTGCTGCGAGTGATTTGCCGAGAAATGATGAGAGAAAGAAAGAACTTATGTTTGCATTGCAAAATGGTTGAGAAACTGGAAGAACAATTGCGAGAAATGGAGAAAGATTACTCTCTGAAACAGCAATATAGAGAAAGATCTCTAATTTAAGTCGTTTCTTTCTCACAAAAAAAATGACGAGATTTTGTGTCAAAATGGATTACTTGTGTACGTTTAAAAGTACGGCGATTGCCCATCAAAAATTCAAATGAAGATAGAAAGATGAACTGTAATATTGGTTACTTTTTTGTTTTCTGGCAAATGAAAATAAATGGAACAATGACAACGGTAGTGATTGTTTTGTAACATCTTCTTCATTCTTGTCTCTGCAGGTAAAATTTAGCCATGAATGGGTTAGAGTTTACTGTTTCTTCTCCCAACTGATTAGAAGAAAGAAGAACAGGATATTGTTTGTTGTTGTCTAAAACAAGAGGCCGAGATTTTTGTACCTCTAGATTGCTTGGTATTATCTTTGTGCTTGTGATAATACTACCATTTATTATTGTAAGTTTACATTTTACTAATTTTTTCATTCTGACAATGTAAATTCTGACGTACGTATAATCAAATTCACATACGTATAATCCTACAAGTCTGACCAGTCAAATAGGTGTAGTCTGGATTTGAGCACACTATGAATTCAAGTGTTTGTTGTATGTCTAGTTTAAGTTCTCTGGATTAATACCCCGTTCCACTTTCTTTTTAAATCTTTCTTTTCAAAAAAGAAGAAAATTTCAAACCACATATTATGAAAATAATTTTTCGATTTTTTTGGTATTGTTTAAAAGATCTCAATGAGATCTATCAAATAAGATCCATATTGGTAAAAATATTATTTATGTAAATTTTGAGCTTGAAATTACCTTTCTTTTTTAGAAAGAATTTTCAAAAAGAAAATAGAACACCCCAAATATCCGTCAAATATGAAATTCCAAAAAAAACCCGGAGATAGGGACGTCTTGCTATAATTAGCCCAATGGGCGGTTAAAAAAACTAAAAGAAGTGATCTGATCCGTCATAGCTCAGAACAGTCAGTGTACTATTGCAACTACTTTTTTGTCATGTCAGCTTATTGAGCTGACGATAAGTACACTAGAAAACAAGAAAAATATGTAATTCTGTGTACTTTTTACCCATAGGACTTGGTGGACTATCAAATCCAATATTAGGACCGGCCCAGAATTATCTCAATTGATTTTGGCACTCCAATTTTAGTCACTGGTACTCCACTTTGTGTGTTAATCATGTGAGAAAACAAAAGTAAAAATGGAATGTCATTGGCTAAAAGTGGCGTGCCAAAATCACCTCCCTAACCAAATTCACAACTAATTCCTCAATTATTGGAAAATTTCAATGACCTCCCTTGAGGTTTCTAACACATACAGAAACCTCCCCTAAGGTTTCTAAAATAACACCCTCCCTTGTTTTTGCTGACAATATACATATTCCCCCTTTTGTCAAATTCCTTCCAAACACAGTTAACTCCACCAACAAAATGACTGGATTACCCTTTATAAAAACTTATCTCCTTTTTAGGCTCCTCCCGATCACATATACAAATTAACTAGCAAAAAAGTGTGTATTTGATAATTTTCTTTAGTGGATAGAGTAAATTCAGTTCATGTTATCAAAAATAATAAATTTGTTTATTTTTAAACTTGCATTGTGCAATTTTTTTGACTAAAAAGTTTTGCAACCATATTTTTAATTTTTGTACTTATTTGGTACCAATATAGGCATTACACCAACTTATTCCAAATTATTCATCTCAAGCATTACTACTTTCTTTAATTGTGCTAATGTTTTAAGGTTTATTTAGAAAAATTCTATATGATTGGCCCTTGCTAGGATGGAAAATTTCTTCTTAACTAAGTACCATACGTGTAGGAAAAACCTCTCAATTATAAAGAGCACCTGCAAGACACCACAAATTTTTCATTTATTAACTCATTTTCCAATCATATCCTAATAAGATGAATTACAACCCCTTGAAATCAAAGTGAGTCTTTTTGAAACAGATTTTTGGCTTTTTTGTTCAAAAAAATTAAGTCTTGATCATGATTTCTTACTATTTTGATTTCTCTCGTCGGAACGAATCAAAACCCACAAAATTTAGCGCAACAATAGGAAACGCAAAAAAAAAATGAATGAAGACAAAAAATAAAGATTTTTTAAGGGAAACTCAACCAGATCATATATGTCTTTTTATGTCACAACCTAATTCCAAAAGGGTAGGAATCTATGACCGGCTAGTGATTTTAGATTCTCCTCAAGCGTTTCCCAACTCAAGTCCGTAAAACCCTCCCATAATTACCAATTTTATAAATTGATAAGTATGAGCATAAAAATATATTCATAATTGTCTCATGTGCAATCGAAGTACATACTCGCCAAACGATGTTAATTTACAATATTGTGGCCCACAACTACAGTACTACCAAATAAAAAAAATAACTTTTAATTATTACAATATTGTGCAATCACATTTTGAGTCTTCAATTTCAAGAAGAATTCTGTATAACGAATTTTATTTTTGAAAAATGCGTTATCACATTTTAGAATTGTCAATTAAAAAAAATTCTCCTATCTTGAAAAGCAATCCTATCAGGTGAGAAAAATGGACTCACGGAGTGATTTTATTTTTGAAAACCTATAATTTTTTTTGAATTTCTTTAATTGTATAGAGTTCTCTTGGTCAAGGAACACGTCAATTGCATGCACTTGAAAAAGAAGGTGAAAATACATTCTGAAACCCTACTAAACTAGATCCCTATGTAAATCAAATGTATAAAAAAAAGGTGTATTGAATGTGGTTTATATTTTCACTTAAATAGCCCTTTTGAAAGAGAAAAAAAAATCTTACGTGTTGAATCTAGGTAAGGTCTTTTGTGTTGTTCTTTTAATAGGTTAAAAAATACTTCAACTGTAATAAATTTGAGTTATTTTTTTAAAATGCTCTATATGGATGTTAGTGTTTAAAAAAAAATTATACTCCACTACTTACAATTAGAATTTTGTTTGTTTGTGCTATGGAAGACTGTGGAAGTTAATGGCACTATTGGAATATCTGAATGACGATACCATGACATCAGCACCTTTTAGCATTTTCCGTCAACTTTCTAATGGCCAATTAACGGAGGGGGAAATATGTATATATTGTCAGTAAAAGCAGAAGAGAGTAGTGTTATTTCAGAAACCTTAGGGGAGGTCAGTGAAATTTACCCCTCAATTATTTACATTTACTCTATACCTTTTATGGGTCATGGTGACTTAAGGCTACATTTGAAACTTGTGAAAAGGAAAGGAAAGAAAAGAAAAATAAAAGAGAAGGGAAATAGGAAAAAAGTGAATTCTTTTCTCTTATTTAGTTGTAGAAAGAAAAGGAAAAGAAATTATGAAGAAAATGATTTTTTCTTGTTTTGTTTCAAGAAGAAAATGGAAAGAAAAGGAAAATTTTGGTTCTTCAAAAGTTTAAATTCTGACGTTCTCATTTCTCCATTTTCCTCAGCATTTACTCCAAGTTTTCCTTTCTTTTTCTTCCTTTTTTTTTCTTTTTCTTAGATAAGAACCAAACAACTCCTAAAGAATTTTTTTTTTCCTTTCTTTCTTTCACTTTCCATGGGTTTCAAACAAAGCCTAAGTCATACCGAAAGCGTGAAACAATTTTTTCAAAGTATATTTCAAACTACGTACACATTCACCGCGTGAAGAAAACCAAAACTTTTGTGGTGCTCCCAAGTGATATGGGAGCACCATACTCCCCAATGAATTATAGTCCTTGGATTGAAAATAAATAAATCACTGCCCTTGGATCAAAACCGAAAACTAAAAGTATGGTGGTTTTGTTAAAAAAGAGATTGTTTTGACCAAAAAAATGAAGGATTACTTACCACAGAAACAGGCAACACTTACCATTGACTAAAGCAACACTTACCATTGTATAAGGTAAAACTTACCACACAAACAGGCAACACTTACTACAACCCGTTGGTCAGGTAACAAGTTACTATTAAGTTAAAAAAAAAAAAAAAAGTGCCCTATTTTTTTACGGGAAAATTTGGAGATTTTAGGGATTTATATATTAAAAGAATTATCTAAAAAATGGTGTTCATTTATAAATCTAGTTTAAAATTTTAATTTGTCATGAAAATATAATTAGAGGAATTATCTAAAAACAAGAAATTTGAAAAATATTTTCCATAATTTCCAAATGACATTATAAAAGTATTTAATTCAGTAATTTTCAAATAATCATTTATTATAGATATATTTAAGTAACTTAATTTTAAATATTATGGAAAAAATAAGATATTTATTTAATATTTTGATAGCTTACAAATTTAGTTAATATATATTAAAAAATAACGCTACAAGTTGATTGTTACAACAAAATTGAACAATAAATATATTTTTTTAATAGCTATTGAATAATTTTATAGAATTCTCAATTGAATTTATGATAGTATTTAATGAAATTAGACTATTCAATTTCATTAATATAATTTATAGTGGTTAATATGATATATTTTGCAAATCTAACAACTAATAGTGTTGACAGTAATATACTTGGCAACGATCAATCAATGAGGATTGATTCATTAGTAATTGATTGATCTGGTTATATGTTCAGCCAATTGATCAAAAAATTAAAATTGATTAAGATCATATTTGGCAAATGTGGTAGTTAACAATGATGTTGATTGATAGTGATTAATGAAAATTAATATAATTGGCTAAAGTTGGCTGACTAATTTGTTTAATTGCTTAACCACATACTTATCTATTTCAATCCTTCAAGTTACACAATTAGCAAATTTCAAAAATGGTTATTTGATGGTTAACATTAATCACTTAGCAAATAAAGGAGTGACAGTCTTTGAGGTTAACATTGATTACTTGGCTAATGTAGGAGTAACCACTAGTTAACCAGTAAATTGAAATATCTCATTTATTTAATCTTTTTTTAAAAGTAATTTTATTAATATAAATACTTTTATTTAATTTATCATAAAAGTAATACAAGTAGATCTAAATAAAATTTAATGTGGTAGGTACTATGACATTAATGATGATACATAAATGTATACTTACCCGTCATTAATGTCATACTTACCATAGAATAAGGCTTATTAACCATAGCATAAGGCTACAAATACCACTAAATCTGAATTTTTTACAATGGACTAATATTTGTTGATAACACTTACCACATGGTTGACAATACTTACCATGAAATAATAGAAAAACTACTATATGCTGAAACCAATCTTACCACGCAAACTGATCACATTTTGACAATTGTCTTATTTACCTTTCACCAATTATAGCATTAATGGTACTATATTTCTCCATACCTACCTTAATCTTATTTATACTATTCAAAGTCAATAAGTTGAAGAATCACAACTAAGTTTTCCACAATAAGCTAACCTAGCTAATTAATCATGTTTTTACATTATGTTCTAGTCGCACTTGCCATATTGTATGGCAATATATACCACAAAATCTGATCATACTTACCACTATTATTTTTTATGCAAAATCGCAAACTTACCATGTTTTTATTAATACTTACCTTTATGAATGGAAACAATGAACATGCATTAAGATATTTTTTGACCATTTCATAGGTTCCGTAAATTCGTTGTATTACTTATCTACCACAAACCCTGGCGTTGACATTTTTTACCACTTCATAAGTCCAGTAAACTCAATATATAGAATGGATCATTATTATTCTGTCTAATTGTAATGATTCTAAACTCTTTTTTAATGGTAATAATTAATGCATAAAATATTCACCATATTTTCAGTTATTGACAAAAAAATTTGATATGTATGTAATTGTGTTATCTAGTTGACTCAAATGTATAAACGTAATATTATTTGATTAAACTAAAACTTAAATTACCAGTTAAAAAAATTATAACTGAAAAAAAAATTACAGTGGAAGCCCGTGCCTCCGGTGGACCCTAGATTGGCTCCGCCACTAGTTCCAATAATTTTAGAGGCAACGGCATTGAACAACAACCAACAATATATAACTTAATAATGCAAAGCTCGAAGGGTGAAGGGTCAGTTGGTGGATTTGCTCCCCACACAATTGATCGGGGCTCCCCACACAATTGATCGGGATTCGATTTTTAGAGTTAGGCTGCAAGCAAATATATAATTTAGACCGAATAATTTATTGTGAATTTCTTTGGGATTCATTGAAGTGCGCATAAACTAACTTGAACATCCCTGACCATCTAATGCAAACCTAGACTTTTGTTCTCTTCAAAATAAATTATACTGGAGTAGAACATTACAATTGTTATAAAATTGAGATATATATAATAGGAACTTGCATGATAAAAGTAAATAAATATTGAACACAATATGTATGAAATAGTTCTTCAAGAACTATTGAGATCAATCTTCCGGACTGATCAAATTCTCATTATCTTTCTGTATGTTTCTTTTATTTCCTTTACTTTGCTCTGAAAGTGTACAATACCGATCATTTTGATTCAGTACTTATAGGCTAGGGAAAGATCAAGCATTTACTCCTAATCCTATTCCAACTACTATCAACAATGTTATTGTAATGAAAGTCTACTTTGGTGGTTAGCCACTTAAATGTGTTCATAACACTCCCCCTTGGATGACTACACGCTAAGAACCTGCCTCGTTAAAACCTTGTCAAGAAAAACCTAATGGGAACCTTGACGTAAGAAAAAGAGTACAGTATTCTTGTGTCCTTTGAATGTCTTCAAATTGTCTCATTAAAACCTTGCTAAGAAAAACCCAGTGGGATAAAACCTTAGTCTAAAGAAAAAGAGTACAATCTACATTTTAAAATTAGGTCTCTTGCTCCCCCTCAATGTTGCATAACAAATACTTGAGCTGACGCATTCCAATGTTGTGGATCAATTTCTTGAATGTTGATTTTGGCAATGCTTTAGTGAATAAATCTGCCAGATTATCACTTGAACATATTTGCTGGACATCAATGTCTCCACTTTTCCGAAGTTCATGTATATAAAAGAATTTTGGAGAAATGTGCTTAGTTTTGTCACCTTTGATGTAACCTTGTCTTCATATAAAATTGTTGGGCTATGTTTGATTGAAGATAATCCATTTCTTTCTTGAATGAGTTGGATCATCGATCTCAACCAAATACATTCTCGACTCGCCTCATGAATTGCAAGAATCTCAGAGTGATTAGAAGAAGTGGTTGTTAATGTTTGCTTCACAGAACGCCATGATATGGCAGTTTTACCATAAGTGAATACATACCCTGTTTGTGATCGAGCTTTATGTGGGTTAGATCGATAACCAACATCAACATAGCCAATTAATTTTGCCTTTGGACTGTTTGAGTAGAATAGACCCAAGTCTGTTGTGCCTCGAAGATACCGTAATATATGTTTGCTTCCATTCCAATGTTTTCGAGTTGGAGCCGAGCTATATCTTGCTAACAAATTGACAGAAAATGCAATGTCGGGTTGGGTGCAATTAGCAAGGTACATAAGAGCACCAATTGCACTTAGATATGAAAATTCGGGACCAAGAGGTTTTTCACCATCTTCTTAAGGACGGTATGGATATTTGTTTACGTCAAAGGAACGACCAACCATAGGAGTACTCAAGGGATGTGCTTTATCCATATAAAAGTGTTTGAAAACCTTTTCTGTATAAGTTGACTGATGAACCAGGATTCTAGTTGACAAATGCTTAATTTGTAGACCTAAGCAAAATTTGGTTTTGCCAAAATCTTTCACCTCAAATTCCTTCTTCAGATAATCTGCAGTTTTTATTAGTTCTGCTGGAGTTCCTACAAGATTCAAATCATCGACATATACAGCAATAATAGCAAATCCAGAATTCGATACACACATGGACAAATATGATTATTTTCATATCCTTCTTTAAGTAGATATTCACTGAGTCGATTGTACCACATACGACCAGATTGCTTAAGACCGTATAAAGATTTTTGCAGTTTAAGAGAATAAACAGTTCTTGGCTTTGAGCTATATGCTTTAGGCATTTTGTATTCTTCAGGAATTTTCATGTATATATATCACTATCTAGTGATCCATATAAATATGCCATAACTACGTCCATTAGATACATACCTATACATTCATTAACTGCCAAACTAATCAATAATCTAAATGTAATAGTATCCATAACTGGCGAGTATGTCTCTTCATAATCAATTTCAGGTCTCTGCGAGAAACCTTGTGCAACGAGTCGTGCTTTATATCTCACGATCTCATTTTTCTCATTTCGCTTGCCCACAAATACCCATTTGTAGCCAACAAACTGTATCCCTTCAGGGGTTTGAACTACTAGTCCGAATACTGCCCTTTTTGCAAGGGAGTTCAATTTTGCTTGAATTACTTCTTTCCATTTCGACCAATCATTTCGACGTCGACAATTTTCGACTGTTTATGGTTCAATTTCTTCATTACTTCTAGTAATGTTTCCATCTTTACTTCTGGTAATGTCAAGGGCGACGTTAAATGAAAACACGTCATTCACAATAACTTTTGTTCTATCCCATATTTCTCCGCGATTAATTGAGATCTCATTACTATCACGTACGTGTTCTTCAGGAGATTTCTCTTCAAGAGATTGTTCTTTAGGAAATTCCTCTTCATGGGAGTTAATAGGAGAAATGTTGGATGAACTAATTATATGTCCTTTAGTATTTTTCCCCTTCGTGGGTATAGCCTCTTCGGGAGCACTAATTTCTTTGCCTTTAATATTCCTCTTCCAGGGAGCTTTATCTTTTGTACCAACAGGTCTCCCACGCTTTTGTCGTGGCATAGATTCCTTTGCTAAACTCCCAGTGGATTGTCCAGCTGAGACACCGATCCTTACCGGAGTATTAGCAATTGGAATATGAGACTTTGTAACTTTATTTGTATTTGTAAATGCATTTGGCAATTGATTTGCAATACTTTGTATATGAATGATCCATTGAACTTCTAGTTTACATTGGTTAGTATGAGGATCAAGATAAGATAAAGTTGAGGCATTCCAAGTAATTTCTTGTCGAGCTTCTAGCTGAGACTTTTCTTCCCTTAATGGTGGGAAAAATGTTTCATCAAAATGACAATCCTGAAAACGTGCCTTAAAGATATCACCTGTTACAGGTTCAAGATATCTAATAATAGATGGAGAATCAAATCCAACGTAAATACCAAGTCTACGTTGAGGACCCATTTTAGTGCATTGAGGAAGTGCAACAAGAACATACACAACACAACCAAAAACTCTAAGATGAAGAATATTTGGTTGTTGGCCAAGCACAAGTTGAGATGGTGAAAACTTATGATATTCTATTGGTCTAACACGAATTAGAGATGCAACATGTAATATAGCATGTCCCCAAGCAGAAACAGGGAGTTTTGTTTTCGTAAGAAGAGGTCAAGCAATTAACTGAAGTCTTTTCATAAAAGACTCAGCTAAGCCATTTTAAGTATGAGTATGTGCAACAGGATGTTCAACATCTATTCCAATGGACGTACAATACTCATTAAATGACTTAGATGTAAACTCACCAGCATTGTCGAGGCGAATTGCCTTGATTGGATAATCTGGGAACTGTGATCGTAACCTAATAATTTGACTAAGAATCTTAGCAAATGTACTATTTCTTATGGATAGTAAACACACATGTGACCACCTAATTGAAGCATCTACTAAAACCATGAAGTAACGAAATGGTCCAGATGGTGGGTGTATTGGGCCACAAATATCCCCTTAAACCTTTTGCAAAAAGGATGGGGATTCAAGAACCACTTTAATAAGAGATGGTCGAATGATCAGTTTTCCTTATGAACAAGCATTACATGGATAATCACTAGATGAAAGAATCTTCTGGTTCTTTCGTGGATGTCCACTTGAATTTTCTATAATTCGACGCATCATTATTGATCTCGAATGCCCAAGACAATCATGCCATAACATAAACACTTTTGGATTAGAACACTTCTGGTGTATCACAGCATGTGATTCAATCGATCTTATCGTCGTATAATATAACTCAGATGACAAAGCAGAAATTTTTTATAATATCAGCTTTTGACCAGATTTCATTGAAGTAATATAAAGATATTCTTTGCTACCCTCAGTTGTGGTTTCTACATGATAACCATTACGACGTATATCTTTAAAACTTAGCAGATTTCTTCTAGATCTGGTAGAATATAAAGTATCATCAATACATAATTTTGTTCCATTAGGAAACAAAATAATAGCTCTTCTGGAGCCTTCAATAAGGTTTGCAAAACCTGAAATTGTATTGACGTTAGCTTTTGTCATTACTAAGTGTGTAAAATATTTTGTGTTCTGAAGAATAGTGTGAATTGTTACAATATCTGCCCAACAAGTATCTGCATCATTCATCTTTGAATTGGACAAAGTATCTATAGTATCCATGCAACTACAAATAAATATGACAAAGATTTAGTATTATCAAATTCACAACTTGATATTATAGAAATCCAAATAACTTCATAATTATTTTTATAGGAAACTCACTTACATAAAAGGAAACAAACACACTCACACATAAAAGTAAACACACTGACATAGTGATGAAAAGAACTAATTTAACCAATGTGGTCATTTTCATCACCAGTTAGAAAATCAAATGACTCGTCTGGTTCAATGATAAAATCCTCAATATCCAAAAAAGTATTGTCAAAAGATTCATCCTGATTTGCGAAATTCACTTCAATTCCCTTGCCTTTTTTTTAACAAATACTTGATATAGATCAGTCAAATGTCTGGGCGTACGACATGTATGTGCAAAGGCGGAACTGTGCATGGGCTACAGTAGGCTGTAGCCCAGGTGGGTTTTGACCAAAAAAAAAAATTTATATGTAAAATTTTAGTCCATTCATGTTAGCCCAACCCATTTGTTTACAGCCAGCCTAATTTCCGAGCAAAAGAACACCATTTGTTTACAGCTAGCTCAATTGTCGAGCAAAAGAACACACGCCTCACAACTCCCAAAAAATCCTGATGATTTCACAAATATTCAGGAGAGACATTATTTGAGATTACAGTTGGAACATTATAAGCTTGATGTACCTCATCAACAGAAATTTCAGAATATGACCACCATTTCTGAATTATGTCGCGGGTTAGTTGAGACAAAAAAATCGGAGAGCTATCATTTGATCGAAAGGTTGATTTGCCTTGTTGCAACTCTTCTGGTTACCACGGCAACAGCGAAAAGAGCATTTTCTGTTATGAAACATGTGAAAACTGATCTGCGCAACAAAATGGAGGATGATTTTCTAGCGGATTCTATGATTATGTACATCGAAAGAGATCTTGTCCACGACATCGACTCAGATTCGATAATAGATTATTTCTATTCTGTAAAACAGCGTAGGGCACAACTTCGATAGTGTACGTTTTTTTGTACTTCTCTTTTATTTATTTTTAAACATTTACGTATTTATATATAAGTTTATCTCTTTTTGGTTTATATATATGTCATTCAGGTTAGCCCAAGGTAGTTTTAATTTTTGGTTCCGCCCTTGTGTATGTGACCAGTGACCACTCATCCCACAACGAAAACATTTATCTTCATATTTTTTAGAAGGCTTATTCTGTACCCCCTTCCCTTTCCCTTTGAAGGACTCAGGGTCATTGGACCCTGTTAGGTGAGTAGTTTTGACATATTGGTGGGATGGTTCTGGATTGATATTCCAGTTTTGGTGAGATGGTTGTGCATTTCTGTTGGATGGTTTTTGAATGTAGCCTCCACGGTTTTGTCGATACGAATTTCGACCACGTCCCCGTGCATATCCACGATTGTATCCTCGACTGCGACCTCGAAAAGAAACTCTATTTGCCTCAGGGACTGGTGTAGCACCAATCGGGCGAATTTGGCCATTTTTCAGTAAAATTTCATTGTTTTTTCTTGGCCACGAGAAGACAAGTAATTAATTCAGAAAACTTTGTAAAACCAATCTTTCTGTATAGTTGTTGAAGAGTAATATCATTTGGGTGCATAGTGGAATAAATTTTTTCTAGCAAATTCTTTTCAGTGATTGTCTCGCCACACATTCTTAATGTTGAAACAATTTTAAATAGAGCAGAATAATATTCTTGAACTGTTTGAAAATCTTGCACTCTTATGTGTGTCCAATCAAAAAGAGCTTTTGGGAGGTTACCGATTTCTGATGTTCAAATCTATCTTTTAAATCGTTCCATAAAATGTTTAGGTCTCTGACCATTAGATACTCGGATTTGAGATCCTCGTGGATATGGCGATGGATAAAAATCATTGCTTTGGTTGTATCTTCCAGTGATGCACTATTATTTTCTTCAAGGGTGTGACCAAGATTCATACTATCTAGATGATTTTCAATGTCCTGAACCCAAGGTAGGTAGTTTCTCCCCGAAACATCTAGGGCAGCAAATTCCAGATTGTTGATGTTCTACATATTCTATAAAATAACATAACATTTAATATGAAACAATAAAATTAATGAGCTATGTTTTAACTAAAAGAATTAAAGTCAAATAGTAATAAAATTAAGGGACCAAAATGTAATGACCACATATATCCAAACTTAATAATGATTTCTTAAGACTCGAAGGGGGTAAGTGTGATTCTCATAAAAAAAGTCAGACTAAATATCTTTTGAAAGAAGACGAATGATTCAAAACTCTTCATTATTTCTGACTTTCGTTTTCCGCCTGATGCAAGAAAATCATATTCTATAACTATAAATATAACACAAATTGTTAATTATGCACACATAAATTTTGTAACAGAAATATCTTGTCTATATTTTCATTACTCATAATTAAAGATGAAGTAATGGTCCTTAAATAAACAAGTTATTTTAGCCCGTAATTTTTTTTAAAGTAAAAGTACCAAGAAGAGTAGTTGTACGGGTCAATAAATAAATTTCACCGAAATCAATGTTTTTTGGGTAAATTAGCTTGAAATTGGAAAAAAAAGGCTAACCGAATAAACAGCCTACAAGGGGCATACCCCAGGAGGAAAAGAAAAGAAAAACCAAAAATGTAAAGTAAATTGGCATCGCCCAGTGGCTACATGAGATAATTGAAATGCGTTGTTTCCAATCCATCTAGTAAGAGGGAAGGAAAACAACGCCAAAAAAGTGCGACAAAGCCAGAGCTTGTACTCTTTAGCATACAAAAGGAGACATGAAACACATTGAACCACAACAACTACTAGCAGCAGCAGCTAATGGACAGCATCAGCATAACATAACAGAAGCAGCAGTTGCAGTGAGGTAATAGCAGCAGCAGCATCTAACTGAATCCACCATTACAGCAGCAGCAACTAACTTGACAGGCATGATAACATAAATCTGCTCTATGAAGGAGCAACATCATCTAACTACTGCCATGACAGGCAACCACAGAACAAATTGCTACATAATAGTGCAAAACAAACCTAGGGACATGCCCCCTAGCAAGGCCGAAACATTCCATGGGACAACCCCCCAAGGATAGGCCAATAAAGGGAGTGATGTTGCTGCACAGCGTGAACAGCTAAGACCACTGATACCACTGACAGAATAACAGGACATCATAAGTTACTATGCTTCAGAAGTTGAACAGAACTGATTAGAACAGATCGAACAACATTCTAGTTAAACAACAGAACTTAAAATATACAGGTTCACACTTGAAAACCAATACAAGGAGATACACACAAGCCAGCTCAAAATGAACCATGAGTAATACACATCAATAATACCCAACAGTAATACACTTGAAAACAGGTTTATTAGCTCCACAATGCACCTAGCAGGAGCTGTAAAATCCAGTCCATAGCACAGCTCCACAATACACTTGAAAACAAGAATGAACAAGTACAAGTACAAGTTCAAGAAGGCAGTCCATAGCACTATATCCTCACAATACAACTCCCTCGGAAAGCTCACACCTCCCACTCACTTTTTTCACTCATGTGCTAGGACAGGGCTCCACCAACTCCCTCCCTAATCCTCACAATATGCCCCCACTACGTATTACCTCCTCTCTAAAAGAAATGATGAGGTACAAGCACACACCTCACAGGGTAAGCACACAATATAAAGAGGGGATTCACAAAGCTTCCACAAACTCCACCAAGGATAAGATATCTACCTGATAGTATAGAAGTAATAGAAGCCTGGCCCTCCACTCTGAATCTCTGAATGCGACTGGTCTGACTTGGCTGAATTGGCTTAGCTGTACAGATGCAATAACAGAGTCAGCAGCAAAAGACAGTTATGTAATGTAAATAGAAGCTATTTCATCCTACCAAGTAACAGCTACTGATAACAAACGATAAAAGAATTATGATCCATTGATGTTCCATTCATTTGCCACCCATTCTGCTCGACTTGGAGGCAGGGCTTGTAATGATAACAGTCTTGCCTCACCATAGAGTAAATTTTGTGAGCAATTACCTCCCCGGAGGAAGATTTACCTTGAAATTTCCTCACATTCCTCTCCATCCAAACATGATACACAGTAGTTGTAAATACCAGCTTTGTAACTACATCATGAAAAGCTTTGCCTTTTACTTTGGAGAGGAATGTAACCCATTCATGCCATGATTTAGAGTGCCAAGAGACATGAATTTTGGAGAGTATTGTGCACCACACCTGCTGTGAGAAGGTACAATTAAAGAAAAGGTGGTCATGACTCTCACTTTCTTGACAAAAGCTACACTGAGGGGAGAGGTTCATGCCAAACATCACAAGTCTATCAGCAGTGGATAGCCTATTCTGAATAGCCAACCAAGTGATAAAGCTGCTCTTTGGAATATGGGCTGAGAACCACACCAATTTGTGCCACACAACTGATGGAAAGGGTGTTCTCAATTTATCCCACAGTGAAGCAACTGTGAACTGACCATTAGGAATGAGAGTCCATCGTATGTGATCAGCTTCCTCCAATCTGGATGGGATAAGAGGAGGCAAAGTTCTTCTTATCTCGTTGAGCTCAAAGGTTTGGGTGATAGGAAAAGTCCAGTTTGAGTTTTGCAAAATGCGGGACACAGTGGCATCCTTAGGAAGACCAGAATCAAGGGCAATTCTGGGGCCAAATTTAGCAATTAAAGGCCCAAGTGGATGCCAATTATCATACCACAAGGAAGTGGAAAGTCCATCACCGAGAACACTAAGAAAATAGGGATGCACCAAATGCCTAAGATTCAATAATTTCCTCCATACCCATGTGCAATCCCCAGGAATTTTAAGATTCCAAAAATTTCTCCCTTTTATTAAGTAAGATTTGACCCATTGACACCACATAGACTGCTCCCCCCCAGAAATCAGGAACCAAATGTGCTTGGCAATGGCAGCCTTGTTCCAAACTTGTAAGGATTTGAAACCAAGACCCCCCTCCCGTTTAGGACAGCAAAGGTGCTCCCAAGAGACCTTAGCACCAGTTCTCTTAAGGTCAGGGCCAGACCAAAGAAAAGCCCTAAGTATGGACTCAACCTCTTTAATCACCTTTTTGGTGATGATAAACACAGAGGACCAATAAGTTTGCATGGAGAAAAGTACATTCTTGATCAATTGTACTCTGCCTGAATTTGTTAAATCCCTGTTTGTCCAAGACTGAGTTTTAGCAGTAATGCTATCAACTAGACGTTGGCAATCAGAGGCTTTAAGTTTAGTAGAGATAAGGGGCACTCCAAGATATCTAACCGGAAGAATGCCTTCCTTGAATCCTAAAACATTCAAAATAGCTAACCTAGAGCTTGTGTTTACCCCCGAGAAATAAATGGTACTCTTCCCAGGGCTAGGAGAAAGGCCAGATAAAACTTGGAACTCAGTGAGTGCAGTCTGTATGTGATTGACTGAAGTGAGATCTCCTTTACAAAATATCATGAGATCATCAGCAAAACAGAGATTAATGAGCTTAGAATTTCCACACCTCCAATGGAAATGGAAATCAGGAAGAAGGGATTTCTCCCGAAGGAGACAAGTGAGAATCTCCATCGCAATGACAAATAGGTAAGAAGACAATGGATCACCTTGTCTTAGCCCTCTTTTTCCAATAATGTAACCAGTGGTTTCACCATTAATGCTAAGAGTGTAGTTAGCTGTGGTGACACAAGCTTGTAGCCACTTAATCATGGTAGGATGAAAATTCATAGCAATTAAGACATCCCAAAGGAATTCCCACCTCACATTATCATAGGCCTTCATAATGTCCACTTTCATGGCACACCTAGGAGTGGAGGATGACTTATGGTATCCTCTCATGAGTTCTTGTGTCAGGAAGATATTATCAGCAATCCTTCTTCCTTTAACAAAACCTGATTGTACTGGATTAATTAAAGTAGGTAGGGCTAATTGCATCCGTTTAGCAAGAATTCTAGATATGCACTTATAAATAGTATTGCAGCAAGAAATGGGTCTATAGTCCCCCACCTTGGATGGGTTGGGGACCTTAGGAACCAGAGCTACAATAGTAGAATTTGCCTTCCTAAGTAATTGACCAGCCCTAAAAAAAGATTTAACTGCTCCAGTGACTTCATGACCAATGATAGGCCATGCTCTCTTGAAAAACCCAGCATTATAACCATCAGGTCCAGGTGCTTTAGAAGGATTAAGAGACCAGAAGGTGTCTTTAATTTCTAAATCAGATACCTCAGCAACCATGGCCATCCTTTGATCATCAGTTAATCTCTGCCTAACAACCTGCTGAACCTTATCAATCCCATGGTAAGTAGTAGGGTGCGCAGAACCAAGCAGATCAGTGTAAAATCTAACAAATCTTGATTTAATGTCATCACCATCATGAATGAGAGATCCATCATCCAAGATCAAACTGGTAATCTTGCTTCTATTACGAGTATTATTCACAGATTTAAAGAAGAAGGATGTGCACTGGTCCCCCAATTTAAGCCACTGTATTCGTGACTTTTGTTTAGCCAAACTTTCCTCAGCTCTCAACAAAGCGAGGAATTGCTTATGAACCAATCTCTCCTGACTTATAACAGAGGGATCAGGAGGGAGGATGCCTAATTCCTTCTGTAGTGACTATAGATGGTGTCTAGAGTCAACCACTCTTTTAGATAAATCACTGAAGTCCCTCTTATTGATTTGCTTGAACTCATCTTGTAACAGTCTGAGTTTCTCACAAACACTGAACATTGGGTTACCAATGACCACTCTCCTCCAAACCTTCTGAACCACAGTTAGAAACTGTGGATGATCAGCTAGGAAGTCAAAGAACTTAAATGGTTTAATAGATTTCTTATTAATTGGAAGGATGCAGACAATAGTAGGAGAGTGGTCAGATACCCCGGGAGTGGGGAAATGAGCATGAGAACAGCTAAAAGCTGTCATCCAGGGCTCATTCACAAGTACTCTTTCTAGTTTGGTGCTTATAAAATTAGGCGGATCTTGTTTGTTGGCCCATGTGAAGAGACACCCGGAATACGTAAGGTCATCTAGTTCCAAGGCATACAAGCAGTTGTTGAACTCATTCATGTGAGGGGGCCAGCTTGTAGTGCCCCCAAACTTCTCTCTGGGAAATCTAATAGCATTAAAGTCTCCAAGCACAATCCAAGGAAGGGAGGAGTTAAGAAGATGGAGACTAGACCAAAGTGCTTGTCTCTGAAGGTAACAGTTAGCTCCATAAACAAAAGTTGCCAAAAAGGGAGCCCTTCCATCCTTGATATGCACTTCACAATGAATGAATTGGTCAGATTGGTTAAGAATCTGAACCTGGACAACAGAAGGATCCCAACACACAAAAATTCTACCCATGGGAGCTAGAAGATAATTGCTCACAAAATTCCAATGAGGACAAACATATTTCATTGTTCTAGTAGCCAAGTCCTCTTTTATTTTATGCTCTAATAAACCAAAAAGTGAGAGCTTGTTATTATTCACAAAATATTTAACCTCCTTTTCTTTAATTGGGTCGTTAAGACCCCTAATGTTCCAAAAGCCAATATTAAGGGGTTGTTGAGCCATAAAATAAACTTAAAGCAAAATGGAAATTGTAAATGGCAGAATATGGAAGAATTGAGATACTGCCCTGACAAAAGGATACGGATGAGTTAATTCCGTCTTCTGGGTAGGGAACTTTGTGACCGCTCCCTAGCAAGCTTTTTCATTCTCTTTTGGGCTGATTTGGAGATTACTTTTTGAAAGTTCCCCTTGGTATCCTCCTTTGTTGCATTGACCTGAACGTCTAAAACTGGTGGATCAGGTGGTTTAGGGGAGAGGGTGTGGTTTCGATCAGCAACCATTCCAGCTCTAGGAACTGAGGAGGAAGACTCTTTACCACTGCTTGGGATTGCCACTTCGGACTGTGGATGTGAGTCAGCCCCACGAGTACTTCTTACCTCTCCTACCAGAACTTCCAATAATTCGTCCTCAGATTCCGACACACTTATATGTTATGTGTGTCGCCAACTTGAGCCTTATTAGACTCCACCAGATTAGTAGATGTAGGTGGCGTCGACAATGGCTCCATTTGGGTGGGGCCTACCAAATGCTGCTTAAAAGTGTCCTTCTTTCCAATCCCATCTGGGATCAAACCCTGTTCTTCAAGCTTGATTGACTGTGAGGAGGAATCAGTCTTCCTTGCACACGAAGCTGTGGAGTGCCCAAATACATGGCAGATTTTACACATGGGTGGCAGGACCTGATATTCAATGGGAACAATTACTGATTCCCCTGCTACAACCACCGTAACCTCCTCTGGAAGGTCTTGCTCGGCACTTATCTCAATACACACTCTTGCTATTGTGGTTCTGGCTTGTAGTAGTCCAGATTGTCTTGCCGTTTTCGCAGTGGCTTGATCCACATGAAGAGGTTTCCCTATTGAACTGGCCACTCTACTTAAACATTGTTGATTCCATAACTCAAACGGAAGATCATGAAATTTAACCCAAGCAGGGATAATGGAGGGCTGCTCTTTAGCTGGCTTCATCATCCGATGCCAATCCTTAAGCACAACGTAAACAAATATGCAACAGATATATCAACCGCTAGGGTTAGCCTGGTGGCCAAACTCAACACCTCCTTTAAAGAGGTCGCGGGTTCGAGAGAGCGTGGTGGATTCAGAATTGAAAACCCACCAACTCAAATATACTTCAGGTATCCTTTTTTTTTTTTCTTGGCATAGATTACTTCAGGTATCTAGCAATACTTCAGGTATTAGGGGTACACTATTTCCGATAAGACACGCTTTTTGGTTAGAGTTTCGTGCTGATAACGTGTAATAAAATTGAGATATATATAAGAGGAACTTGCATAATAAAAATAAACAAATATTGAACACAACATGTATGAAATAGTTCTTGAGATCAATCTTCCGGACTGATCAAATTCTCATTACATTTCTGTATGTTTCTTTTCTTTCCTTTACTTTACAATACTGATCATTTCGATTTAGTACTTATAGGATGGGGAAAGTTCAAGCATTTACTCCTAACCCTATTCCAACTACTATCAACAGTGTTATTGTAATGAAAGTCTACTTTGGTGGCCACTTAAATGTGTTCATAACAACAATCAAGATCTTAGCCGTATTTTTGGAAACAACAGGTGCATTGAATAATTTGTCCAAAGATGAAAGGCAAAGTTCAGTTTACCGGCTATACTTGTTAACACAACTACAAAAAACAACGGTTCAGATTCTCATTCTTAGATCTAACGGTGAGTAATGTGTTGGTACAATTTGAGAGTATAATGCTTCCAAACCACTTGGAGCATCGTAGCCGAAGCCGTAGAAAACCGTTTGCTTCCTTTCTAGTTTTATACACGTTTTGTTTTCTCTTTCTGTTGGCCGAGAAAATCCCGCTGCACACCGCTCTCCCTCTCTCTCTCTCTCTCTCTCTCTCTCTCTCTCCCTTCCCTTAGTCGTTCCCTCCAGTTTCTTCTACGCTATCTCCATCCCTCTCTCTCTCCATCGGACAATGGAATTCAGCGGCAATGTCGGCGAGAAAGGCTACGCCGCGGAACCCCGATCGGCTGTGATATTCCTAGGCACCGGTTGTTCGAACTCTGTACCCAACGCCAGGTGCCTCATCCAGCCCTCAGATCCTCCCTGTCAAGTTTGCTTCTCCTCCTTGTCCCTCCTACCCGATCGAAACCCCAATTACAGGTAGTAATCTCATGTTTTGTTTTTTAAATTTATGTTTCGAGGCATGGATCTGTGAACCTAGGGTTTAGATTTCTGATTTTGTTGGATTGGCTTTTCTCAAGTACTGCATTGGATTATTGATGGTTGCTTCTAGCAGAAATTAAGGTCCAATCTTTACTTGTTTCCTGCTATTGGAAAACAACTACGGCTAACTGTGAGACTGGACAGTTGACAGGAGTTTGTTAAGTGCAACTCCATGAGATTATTATTTAATCAAATAATTATTGTTCACTTTTATGGCGCAGTGAGAAATTTTTCGGTGTCAGAATTTTTGTTCATAGTTACAGGAAGGGTCATTAAGTTCCCCATGTTTTTATATTTTATTGAATTTGTTTTAGCTTATGTTTGCGCTATTTGCCTTTGGTGTTTTTTTTAATGCTACATTTTCTATCCGAGAATGGCCTGTCTATTTTAGCTATAAAAAAAAAACTTGGGACTTTTCGGCCAAATAGCTTGGCTTTCTCTTATCAGTCTAATTGAGGAAAACCACCTTTTTTGGTTTATGTGCGTACTTGTCCTAATTTTTTCGGAACAGGGTTTGGTCCTTGATATGTGAGATGAACACAAGGTTTGCCGCGTTTGCAGTTTGCCCATTATGGCATTTGATTAGAAAGGATCAGATGAAAGTTTTGCTTAGATCATGTCCATAATTGTGGGTTGTGACAACCTGTAATAGGAGTGTGTGTGGTTTGTAGCTGGAGCATTATGGTGCTCACACAGACCTTTCTAACAAAGCAGCCCAATTGGGCTTTGCCGTGGAAGAATAAATCCAACTTTGGCAATGACTTTGCTTGTATTTTGTTGAGTTGTTATTTTTTATTTTTTGTTATTAACTTATTATTACTTGAATAATTCAGTTCCTATACTAACAAAATAGAGGTCTGATACTATTGGCTGATTGGGCTTCAAATGAATAGGTGCAATACATCTCTTCTCGTTGACTTTTGTGGAAGAGATGGTGAACACCATTATGTATTGATAGATGTTGGAAAGACGTTCCGGGAACAAGTGCTTCGGTGGTTTACTTTCCATAAGATACCTCGGATCGATTCGGTTAGTTTAGAATTTTATGTGCTTGTTGTACTGTCATGTGTATTTCATAAATGAATCAGCCCTTCTGATTGTGAAACCATAATATCATTAAAAGCAGTAGATATGCCAACAAGTGTTTGAGTTTATCATCACGGTATATGGCTGTCGTTTCCTTGGTTTTTTCCACATGCAAGAATGCACGGAAATGATGTACTCACTATATCATCCATATGATGTAAACTTTGCCCAAAGGGTTTGGAGGAAGAAAAAGTACAGCCTCTACAATCTTGTGTAATTACCAAAAAAGAAAGTAGTAAAATCAGTTGTTGGCATTTGGCACTTTTTGCGAATTTGTTAACAGGTGTGTTTTTTGGGCAACAATGTGGAAATTACTTCTATTAGATGCTAAAAACAAGTTTAATATGGAAAATAGAAGAAGTAAATGGCATTAAGCTGGATCACGTCTATAGCTGATGTTGATTGTAGAGATGGCAGATTGTCTCATAGTTGATTCTTATTTGCTTTTTACCTTTTTTGTTTGTTTTGGTTGCATAATTGTGCTTGCCCAACATGTACGACACTATGACTTATGTTTATAATTGAGTTTAAATAGAAAATGTGAAGAACTAATGCATCTATGTCCTGCAGATTGTTTTGACCCATGAACATGCTGATGCAGTTCTTGGTCTTGATGATATTCGTGCTGTGCAACCACATAGCCCTACAAATGACATTGCTCCCACTCCTATCTACCTCACTCAGGAGGCAATGGATAGGTATCTGTTGAACTAATTTTTGACTAATCTTTTGATATTTTTCAACCTGCTCCAGCACATTTCCAAGATTTAACTATGATACACATTGTAATATCCTCGACAATGGCATCGGGATAGCGTCAATAACCTGTGTGTAGGGACTTGGAATGAAAATATTAGCGCAATGTCCAGTTGCTTGTATCATTTAATTGGGGTGAGCATCGCATAATTAAGATCACCCATGTTATTAACTTAGGGTTTCATAATCTGTAATATTTTTCTTAAAACAAGAAAAAGTTGTTTCTCTTTGTTTTGTTATCTTTTAATAAGTTGTCAACCAGTTACTTGATAAAACATTGTGGGAGGCTTGCATTTCACAGTGATCAGAACTGATGGCAGAAATAAAATGGCGCTACAAGAAACGAGGTTTTTTTTTTTTTTTATCTTGTCTTTTATTTCCCAATCTAAGTATCTATCCACACAGTATTTAGTGTCTTTTTGAGTCGATTGAAGAGTCTTTTTAAGTTTCTAAGTGTTTTTTAAGTTTCAAGAGTCAAACACATTTTTCTATTAGTCTCTGGTCAAGTCCTTTTTAATTTGTGTCTTGAAAATGTAAGTGTCTTTCCCTATTCTTGGAGGGTTGTTCCAAGGCCTATATATTCCTTTGCTATGAATGAAAATCCTAAGTTGTGTGTTTAAGTAAAATATAGCCTTTGGCTAGTGACAAGAATTATCTTCTTGTGTATCTCTTAGGTGGATTCGTTTGAGTGGTGAGCGATCTCTACGCACTGTATCCCCATTAATCCTTGGGTGGTGAATCTGTATCCCTTTGGTTTTAAAAGTGGGTGGTGAGCATTTATCCTTTTTTACGTTTTCTTCGTTCCCATTTTAAAAATCTGGCATCAATAACTTATTTGGGGGACTAGAAATGGCATTATGTACGTTCTCTATCGCACAAGGAGTTTGTTTTTTGGTCTTATATATAGAATGTGCCGGCATGTTATTGTTCAGTGTTTTTTAATTAACATGAATTCTCTCTAGTTTTCCTGTGACACTTTTGCATGCTTCTATCCAACAGCGTTGGCATGAAGTTCCCTTACCTGGTTCAGAAAAAGCTGAAGGAAGGTCAGGAAGTGAGACGGGTGTCACAGCTTGAGTGGAAGATAATTGAGAATGATTGTAAGAAGCCGTTTGTTGCATCAGGACTAGAACTTGTACCTTTGCCTGTTAGCACCAAATCTATCTTTACTGTGATTAGATCTTTTTCTTTATGTATTTCCTTGTTACATACTGTTTATTTTGTGATGTAGGTGATGCATGGTGAAGATTATATTTGTTTGGGTTTTCGTTTTGGTGAAAACTGCAAAGTAGCTTATGTATCTGATGTTTCTCGAATTCTTCCAACCACCGAGCTCTGTGAGTTTTCTTCCCGCTCGTTTTGTTGTATGTCTTCCTAAACATACAAACCAAAATTGGGAAGGAATTACTTTGTGGAAAACTCAGTTGTTCTAATCTTGGCAGCACACTCCAATAGTTCACCTTCCACGTTCTTCAATACTGTTGCATTCCAATGTTATCTCGCTGAAACTATTTCTCCCTTTTTCGCTTTCATAATATACATATATCTCTATTTATTTGGAAGTGAAGGTATCGTCAAAAAATACTCATCATATAAGGTTCTAATTGCTCGGTCCAGTTAATGATCTATGTTTCGAGCAAGTCTATCATGGTTACTCCTTTCCCTTTAAGTAATTAAGACCTTTCTAGGAAATGCGGTGAATCAAAGCTGTGTGAATGATACGCATACACTTCAAACGTACTGAGGAAGTTGAGGAAGCTTCAAAGAAAGAAGATGCAATCCCTTCTTTGTTTTCTTCCTTTTGTCCCTCTTATTTTTATTACTATTTTGTAGTGGATGGTCACCCCGTTAAATGGGTGTTAATATTGGTCACTCGCCTTCTCTTTTTGTTCTATATGAAGTTCATGCATGCTTGGTTGCCATACTTATGGCATTAAATACGTGCGTGTACACTTGCATGTTTCACATCGTTAAAATGTGTGAATTTGGGTGAGGTCTGTTTTGCCATTCATGTTGCTTGCTGCTTGCAAGTTAATTATTTCCCCATTCTCCCTTTCTTTTCTGTTAGGATAGGATTTCAAATTCTGGCTTAAGGAAGGTTCTCATTTTGCAGATATTTCAGAAAGTAATGGTCAACAGCTGGATCTCCTGATCTTGGATACACTGCACAAGGTCAGTCACAAGGCTTAGAAAAAGTTATTTGTTTCTTTCCAATTCTTTTGTAAGGACAGTTTGCATTTGCTTATAGTCAGGTGTTGGGGTTATGAATGAAAAAATGTAATTATCTAGCAGTCCGGGGAAGAAACCCCTGCAATGGGTGTTACTACAATTGGTAAGCTACAAGAGAGATTTTTTATTCTTTACCTGACTGAAAGAAGCCTCATTTGACTATTTGGAGTTGCCTATGTGGTTCCTTTGAATGCTGT
Source organism: Rhododendron molle (assembly GCA_025413875.1). Taxonomy (NCBI): domain Eukaryota; kingdom Viridiplantae; phylum Streptophyta; class Magnoliopsida; order Ericales; family Ericaceae; genus Rhododendron; species Rhododendron molle. The sequence goes on from CM046400.1 coordinate 17,344,192, forward strand.
CTCTTCGTTGTGCTTCATCTAAGGTCATACTTTTGTCAACTCGTGCACCTAAATTGTTGTTGTAGCCCAGCTGATTCTTATCTTTGTCATCAGTTCTGGTCTATAATCAATTACAGTACTACACCATTTTTTGCTATATTTGTTCGGACAACCTTTCTTTTAGTTGCTTTGTTCGAGGTTCAGCCATTTATTTGTGCCGTTGAAAACTTGTTTATTCCTTTTCCATTTATTGCATTTTTTTTCTTCTCTTTTTGCAGATGTTCTTAATTCTGCTTTTCTGTTTCTTCTTCCAAATTCTACAGAAGGGGTCTCATAACGTTCATTTTTGCTTGCCCCAGGTTTGTGTTGATTCTAGCAATGTTTGTAATTTTGTCTCTACATGAATTTATGTTTTCTAGATTGCTCATGTTAGTATTGATTTTCAGAGTCTTGATGCTGTGAAGAGGTTACGCCCAAAGCGAGCGTTACTAATTGGGATGGGTCATGAGTTTGACCACCACAAGGACAATGAATTTCTCAGGGAATGGTCAACAAGGTAACTACAACTTGCATTTTGTTTATAATTCTCCATGCAGAATGTGTGAACCCATTCTTTATTAAATTTGACTAGTTTATGAATTTGTGTGGGGGAGGGTATTTGTGATAGCTTTTGGGGGAGTGATTATATGTTCTGACACCTTGGAAGCGGAAAATTATTCAGAGCCTTGGGGGTTTCCACTAGTACACATTGTGTTGTGAACTAAGGCAAAGTGTGTGGATCCCATCACAATATGTGCTGAAAAAAGAGCTTAGGGCACCATGTGGCGTTGCCCTAGGGTCACTGGATAATCTCTCCTCACCTTCGGCTTCTGCATGTCAAAAACAGCTTTTAAACTTCTTAAAATCCGACTGTGAGATGAAACATTTTTCTTTTTTATCTTTTTGGAGTTTGATTTTTACAATCAGCTTTTGTAAAATCTTATCTTTTGGCAATTTGTAACTGTGTGATTGAAAGACCAATTGGGAACAAGGCACTGATATTTTTTATCCTGCTATTTGGAAGTTCTTAAAGCTCTGTTAAACGTAGAGAACTGACTTTCTCGCTTTTGCGTTGTTTGGCGTATAGAGAAGGGATCCCTGTTCAGCTTGCACATGATGGCTTGAGAATCCCGGTAGACCTTTAATGAGGTAAGGTGCCCCAGATATTCAGTGTTATGTGCTCTAGATGTACTAGCAACATTTTTTGTTTTGGGTTTTTAGTGAGATGATTACATTACACATGTAATGATCCCATTTGCTGCGGGTGATTTACTGAAAAATGATGAGAGAAAGAACTCGTGTTTGCATTACAAATTGGTTGAGAAACTGGAAGAACAATTGTGAGAATGGAGAAAGATTACTCTCTGAAGCGGCAATATAGGGAAATATTACTCTCTTATGCAAGTAGTTCCTTTCTCACAAAAAATGGTGAAATTTTGTGTCAAAATGGATTCCTTGGGTATGTTCAAAAGTACTGCGATTGCCCATCAAATTCCAAATGAAGATAAAAAGATGATAATGAAAAAATACCATCAGTACTTTTGTTTTCTCACCCCCACCCAAATGGACTGTTGTATTGGTTGCTCTTTCTTTTATGGCAAAACTAAAATAACAAGAACCATGACAACAGTAGTAATTGTTTTGTAACATCGTCTTCGTTCTTGTCTCTGCAGGAAACATACAGCCACGAATGAGGTTAGAGTTCACTGTTTCTTCTCCCAATTGATCATTTGAAGATAGAAGGACAGCGTATTGTTTGTTGTTGTCTAATGGGGGTTATGAGTATATATGATTCAAGAGTTGAAAACAAGAAGCAAAGGAGGTAGAAGAAAGGGATTTTGATGCATGATATTCATTTTAATCTGGATATATGATGGTCTGTTACAGAGAATTAACTCGTTCGAACAAAGAGCGAATCGCAATGGAGAGCAATCTTAGTTGTTGCCGGTTTGTTCTGGTAACAAACGAAATAGTATTAAGTCCTTGCAATGATGCATAAATAATTATTGGTGCACCTTTGTTAAATTGCTTTGGCACATGATTGTAGAGATGGGGCAGATATGGCTCTTTTCATGTTGCCATTTTTCTCAGTGAAGAAATGGTAGTACCTTTATTCAGTTTTGCGACCAACATGTAGGTGATAAATCCCTGGCAAACGTTGATGAAAGTCTTTTTATATCGTATTTAGGGGAATGCATTTGTTTATGTTGAAATTTGAATTATTCTAGCTAATGGAACCCACCAAGAGTTCATTTGACGATCAGAGCTGTTGAACATTTGGCTTCAATATGTTCATCATTTATGCAAGAAATTAGATTGGTTGGACACCTGGATTTATCTCAAAGCATCATATTTGTCACTAGACGTTAGGAGACCTAGCTTTCATTAATGTCCGATCAACCTAGTTTTTGTACTGAATGGTCTGAACCGCCACAAAGAAACTCAGGTCTCATTGATATTGCACGCGAGGAATCACACAAGGGATCCTTACATCAGTGCGGACCCGAACCCGAATATTCCACAGCTGCTCTCCATTCGGCTGTATAAACACTTACAGTTGCTTTCTATTTTGTTCCCACAAATCATTTGTTCGGAGGCATGGAATAAGTGGCGTGCCAATAAATGTACATCTGAGCCCTGGGGTGTTATGAAACAAAAACTCGGGCAACAACCAAGTTTCGAAGATAACCCGCCGACCAACGACTTGATGATTTTTAGTGATGCTACAGTGGTTTGCGTGTTGGGTCGTGACAAAGGAATGGGAGTTCCAGGTCAGAATTGTAGGGTTTGATTTTTAAACAATTCGATCAAAAAATCAGTTGATTCATATCTCACATATCATGTGTCCTGTGTTATGATTTTAGATGATTTGATCAAGCACTTCTTTTTACCAATAGAATAAATGAAACATTCAATTTTGAAAAATGGTTGACTCTAATTAACAAAATGTGACCAGACGCCCGAGTGGGTAATGTTCACCCTATTTTTTAGTGGATGAATAACCACCATCCTTTTTTGCTGTTTTCTTTGCTCCCCGTGAGATATCTTTATCTTCCTTCCTATAGGAAATGAATCGTTTTCTTTGCTGTTTTCTTCTTCTTCTCTCTTTTGATACGAAATGGACTGTTAAATTGGTAGCGTTTTGTTTGATGGCAAAATCACAAGAAGAAGAACAACAATGTTAACAGTAGCGATTTTTTTCTTAATAGGAGTATTTATATATATAAAATAATCAGATGTCCAGGCGAGTTTTCACGCACGGCAGCTAATTTCGGGGCTCTAAAGTTAACGACTGGCCAAATCCTCTGGTTGCCCCAATGTTTGGAATATTTTGCCTCCGTGATATTCGAACACGCAACTTAATGACAAATACTTATTTGTTTTCTCATAACTTGGCCCAAACCCCTTAGGTTAATGGTATTATCTTCTCGATCTGATCTTGCATCTCCAGGTGACATACTGATTTGAATTGAGAAAACGGAATAGTGTTTGTTGTACTACAGTCTACAGTTCTGTTCCAAGAGTTGAAAATAAGAAGCAAATTAAGGAGGTATAAAGGAGACGTTTGTTAAGAAGAGTTCTAGAAAAAGTAAATTATGGTGAATAGTGACTTCATTTGAAATGATCGTTCCATCATTTAATGATAGACCAAACATAGAAATAAGTATGCCATTGGAATGACTATTCAACTCCAACTCTGATTCCATCGAACCAAACACATCCTAACCATCGTTATTATTGCATTGGTGCCTGTATTGAAGTAATTGTTTAACACTCATTCAGATGGATTTAGTCAAGTCAAAGGACTAATATACCTGTCTTTATCAACCCTAATTCTTCAAACTCCAGATAGTCCATATTCACATAATTAACTGACGTTTCAAAAGCTAGCTCAAGAAGCCAAATAAGACCAGGCATTCCTGGTTTCGTTTGAAATTCCTTTACCCCGTCCTCCACGCCAACAGAAAAAGCAATTGAACATAAAATAAAAATAAAGAACTCAGTCCAAGTTAATTTTACAGAACCCACTGCCCTTTTATTCTTCCTTCCTCGTTCATTTAGAGAGAGAGAGAGAGTTACAAGAAAAAGAAAGGCAGGCATGGGGTGTTTTGTGCCTTTTAACAACAGGAATTTGGATATAAGCCTATTTGCATTCAGGCCAATGGTTGTGTTTGTGGATGAACTAATGGATGCCCTTAAGCACTTCTCTTTGTGCACTCAGAGCCTTGGTTGTGTTCACAGTGCTATTTTCAGGAGTATTCATGGGAATATGGTATGGCCCTTTGATTTGCTTGCTTTTCCTCTCTACTTACGGTTCGATTTTTTCCTCAAGTTTCATCAAAGTAAATATACACTTTTAGCTTATTGGGCTCTGTTATTTCTTTTTACATTGTTTTTCGCATCCAAATTCACACTTTGTAGCAAGGGTATCAAGATACGTATCCATCTATAACGAAAAAGAGACCTATTTTGAATATTTAGGATTCCAATTCGAGTTAGGCCGATGCCTTGCTTGTCCAAAGCTGACCCTGACTTTTTCGGGACTTAGAGCGAAAATCAAAAATTGGATTTTTTTTGTTGGACTATAATAACTAAGGGATAAAAAAAATTAGGAGAGGCCCTTGCAATTCAGAATTTTTTGAAAGCCTAAAGCAGTTGCCACACAAACTTTAGCTCAGGGCTGGCTCTGTGCTTGTCTGCCCAGTATTTAAAATCTTGCATCCAATTACAATCATTATTATTATTATTACTACACATGATCTCTGAATTAAACAATTGTCTTCTTCTTCTTCATTCAGATCATATGGTATGGAGCATGGATGAAGAGAGCTAACGAGAACAAGGAACTAGTGAATGCAACACTTGTAAGTTGAATTTCGAAACTCTTTGGCTCCTTGTGGCTTTGTTTGGAAATTATGATTTTTGAGGAAATTCGTGAAAGGAAAAGAAAAGAAAAGGATGTGAACTAGTGAATGCACGGAGGGACAATAAAACAACATTTTCTTGCCAAATTTTGCAAATTAATTGTGACTGTTAATCTGGTTGATTGTCAAAGCATTGTCAAGTTTGAGCCTCAAATTCTGATGTATGCAAGCTGGAAAATATTCGATATTTGAATAAAAAGATACACTAACTAGCCAAAAATAGTGTAGCCAAGTCTGACTAATTATTCCATGTCCTTGGGGCATCTCGTGGTGGTGCTCCAAACTCTTCTCTATGGTGGGGACCACAAATGTGTCGTGGAGGATGAATTTGAGGTACCATGTGATGGTGGCCCCAGGGACGTGGAATAATTTTTTTATTAGCACAAGAGCGATGCTAGCAACACCTACACCCGGATGGCCAGAGCCCTCCAATGTTTTTCTTAAATACCATGCATTTGGGGATTCACGCGCATGAACTAACTCTAGACACATTCGTGTTTCAATTTGTGTTGATGTCTATGTCAGAAGCAGAATTGCTATACCACAATTTGCTGAAGTACTAAACTATTTCCTTCCCTTAAATTTGGAAGCATGTTTCGAAAAATACGTACATAAACAAACACAAATGTAATAAAGAACACGAAAGATTACATTGACCTAAATTTGCGATAAATCTTTCCAAATTGTTGATTTATTTAAACTTTCCAAATTGTTGATTTATTTATACGAGAGAAATAAAAAGAACTAAAAAAAATACTTCATTTGTCCCAAAATATTTACTCACATTCTAATATTAGCGAGAAAGACTTGACAAACAACTAATTGTACCCTTAAAAAGCTCAGGAAATAAAAATAATAATTCAGAAAATATGTTTGGTTTGAATTATTCTTAACCTCAGTACAATTTTGATCATAATTTTTATATTTCTTATATTTCTCTTACAGAGATGAATTAATTACCGACAAAAATTTAATACAAAATTAACCGTAAATTATTAGCTAAACCACCCCTGACATCATTTTGTCCTACAATTTCTCATTATTCTCCATTACAACCCCAGCTATCCATGTTGTCAAACGTCTCAACCATGGCTATCCTAATCGACCACAGTTTCTTCGACGCCTATGCTGGTGAATCACGTGACGGCTCTCCGGCAGCCAAATTCTCCACGGGCGACACCATTTCAATGAACGCAGTACTCCTCTCCGATGACGACAAAAACGACGTCGTGTACGCGTTCTTAGCCATTTTCAGATCACGTTTCTCAAAAATGGACGGTGCAACTTCTGGGGTGTGCTTGAAATGCCAAACTCGAAAGAGGGACGTGAATCTGTTTGTGTGGAAATCGCTGCAATCGTGTTATACTTGGATTCTAGCCACGGATTATCGAAAGACGATTTTGCCCTTTCTTGATGAACACCTCCCTCTTGAAATTAAGTATGATATGTTTCGGGTGGTGTATGTCAATGGTGATGATGATGTAATGAGTTTTTGACTATAAGTAGGGTACAGACACATACACTACAAAAAAAAATGCACGTATTCGGACGCAGATGTAATCGGACTTCGCACTTTATAATGTGTTTGGGTCATCCATTTATCGTGACTCATGTGCATCGAAGTCATCAGACAATTTTAGACACAAATGTGTCTGAATTCGTACATTTCTGTCTAGATTTTGGTTTTGATTTTAACTGTCCTCATATATGTTGGAAAGTTGAATAAAGAAAGAGAGTTTTGTGGTAGTTTCACCCAATTTGGGATGTAATGTAATGAGGATTTTGAGAGTTTAATAGTATTGTTTTACGGTAATAGATTTGTAAATAATCAAAGTTACTTAGTTCATCACTTTTAATTACTGCGGATCTTCCATGGATACGCACATCCTATTGGATTTTGATTTTGAACTTGTGCTGACATTCTAAATCCAAGAGCCAATTGTTTTTCACCAATTTGAATCCTAAATAATGTTTTCTTGAGGAGTTTAAGATCATGAAATATCTCAATTCAGACAGTCGACAAAAGGCATATATATACCTATTGCGAAAGCTTCAACATAATTTTTGGCAAGGTCAATGTTCTTGACGAGTTCTAAAAAGTGAACCGTTTCGATCATTGTTGTGAGCTCGAAAAGGGCCCCAAATAGTCCAAAAATTGAACCAAACTGGTTAGAACTTCAACTGGATAGGACCCTTGCCCTTGACCCCATTGCCAATCAATTTCTCGCTTCCACCACTACATGTAACTCATGAGCTTAATCTACTTTTTCAACGAGCCTCTATAAATGAGTAGAGTTTATAAATTTGAGTTGAGTTTTTTTGAGATGAGCTGATTTTTTGAGTGTTAAAGTTGGCCAAAATTAGTTAATGAATAGCCGTTGTGTTTGGTTCAAATATGATTGTTTTTGAATGACAAATATAGACTTGTTGGGAACACGATAAAAAAGAGAGATGTTGGGGGAAAAAATAGTTGTTGGCATTTTTATTTGAAAAAAAGAAGATTGTTCGACATCTTAATAGTGTACCAATTCCTTTGTGCCCAGTTCATATAAAGTTTGGTTTTGACTTTAATTGGATTCCCCACAAGTGGCGGTGAAATCCGACTCCCAAAATTAGTTGAATACTTTATTGGCCAACAATTGGCCTCCTATAAATCTTAACCCTTTATTTGCTTCACCCATCGATAAAATAAACACATTTAACCCAATGCATTTTAATTTTGTAAAGGTTGAGATTTGTGTATGAAAACCCCTGATCTCACATCGCAAAAAACACACCACTAAAATTTGAAGCAAAAACGCTAGGAGCACAACAATTCAAACAAAACTTCTTACATACTACAAGAATCAAATTGGGGATGGTGTTGTGCAGTGGTGTGTGCAACATATCCGAGCCATTGAATCGTGCATCCGACGGCTCGAATCTCATCTTGGCAATGAACGGTTCTCGATTGTTGATTGTCTAGATGAGATCCGAGTCGTTGAATGCACGATCCGACGGCTCGGAGATGCGCAGCATCGTGCTATGCACCTCATTGCAGAGCACCAACCCGAAGTCCCAAAAATCAAAGGTCACAACTAGAAAAATGGGGGAAATCAGAGAATTAATGTGGAATACTTGACAGCAAGGCAAAACAACTGAGAATACAACAGCTAGCTAAACAAATGTGGAATTCTCCCCATTCAGAGCATCCCGCATCACTCTTTAAATTTCAGACCAAATTACCTCTTAAATGTCTCTTTATTACTTTAGCTAATCATTTTTAAAATGCATACTGCATCAGACTCTCTATTCTAACTTATGACTTATTAATATATTATTTCCTTCTCCTAATATAATATTAAAACGCTATTTTTTTTTATTTCTTCTCAAAAGCAATACTCTATACCGGCTATATTTTAATAGCATTCATATCAGCCTCAACAAATTTAAGTAAAATTATAACTTAAAAAGTCAATTTTATTATTTTTTTGAGTCATATTTTACTCCATTTGGTCCAAATTATTGGTCCCATATGAACAGACGTTTAATTTTTGGATCAAAAAATCAAGTACTTTCGTACATAGTTTTTTAAGTTTCTTGACACCAAATTAATAAACTAACTGAGATCTCAAAATAGGTGTCAAATAATTTAAAAATTATGCACTGAAGTACTTTATTTTTAAATAAAAAAATTGCAATATTTTTTGTATAGAACCAATTATTTGGGACGAAGGGAATACTTACGAAAATACTTGATTTTTAAAATTCAAAACATCAAACCCATTATATTTTGAGATTTTTAAAATTCAATAAGCTAGTACTTTTGTTTTTAGTGCTTGAGAAGGAAGTCGTGCCAGAGCCATATGAGATGAACACATTAAAAACAATAAAATATTGGTTAAGCACACGAACAGTTGCAGACGAGGAATTGTGGCTTCGTTCAGTTGTTAAGAAAGGACGCAAAAGTATGAGAAAATCAATTTTTCCATAACTTTCCTAGTGTTTAGTTGACAGGAAAATAGTGGAACTTATCATTATAAGTTTTCCTGCAGGATTTACTTTCTTGCAAAAGTGATCCTGTAAAAAACACATGATTTTGCGACGCGGGAAAAGGAAAATGAGTGAACACTCACAAAATTTTCCCATGAGTTTCTTTTTCCTGCAAATGAACAACTAAACCTTAATTTTTCTTGCAAAATTCTTTTGTCAAATGAACACTCACGGAAAATATAATTTTCTTTTTCTTTTACTTCATCTCAATTCATTTTTCCTGAGAACCAATTTCCCACGCAACTTTCTCGACAACTAAACGGAGCCAGGCCCCGTTCCAGAAATAAAAAAAAAGTCCTAATTTTTTAGGAAGGTAATTTTAAGTTTAAAAATTATGGGCTTATTGAAATTTAAAAATATGTGATATGGATCTTGTGTGACAGATCTCGATGAGATCGATGCAAAAAAAATTAAAAAATTATTTTCATTTATATTATTTTTGAGTTTAAAAATATAAAATAAATTACTTATTTTTTAAGAAATTTTTTGAAACGAGACCTAAATGCAGACGCTCTCATGATACACTTTTGAATTTGAAAAACCATTATTATTTATAATATGATCTCTCTACCCAGTACCACACACCCCCAACGACGAGTCACCGACATACAAACCTCCCTGCACATGAAACCCTCTCTCTCTTCTCTCTCTCCTAGGGTTTTCACACAGCCACCTTCCTATCAAAACTACCTCATCAGCGGCTGCACCAGAGCCACCAACACCTGCCTCTACGCTGTTGTCTACGGCGACAGGTCCTTCACCATCGGACTCTACGCCACCGAAACCCTAACCCCTTCCGACGTCTTCCCAGGCTTCACCTTCGGCTGCGGCCTGAACAACACCGGCCTCTTCCGCGGCGCAGCCGGCTTGCTCGGCCTTGGCCACGGCCCCCCTCCCTCTTCTCGCAAACCGCTTCGAAATACGGAAGCTACTTCTACTGTTTGCGGATAAAAAAAAAAAAAAAACCCTTCTCCTGCTGTCTCCCTACATTATCAGGAACTCTGGTATTTGGAAAAGGCGGCGGAACGACAAACTCCTCTTGTAGAAAGGAAGCCTCAAAATCAGATCTCTCGCCCTATTGCAAGGTCTCTCTCTCGATTGACTCTGTGTGTGTTGTATGTGTCTATCTTTCGTCTAACGAACATTAAACGGTGCCCTACTACAGGAATTTCGTTGCACAACTACAGACTAATAACAAAAACATGTTAGAAATTTCTCCACAACTGGTCACATCCTCTCTCTCTAGAAAACGAAAAGGCAGAAAACCTTTCAGATCAGATCGCGCCGCCCCCGGGGGGGGGGGGAGGCGGCCTCCCTCCCTCCTCCTCCCGGGCCTCCCTTTCAATTCCTTTTCCCCTTCTCCTTTTCTTCTGAGTCTTTACCTTCCCTCCTGCCGTTTTCTCACCTCTTTCCGACGCCATCCCCGCTTGTTTCACCGTCTCCCCGTCGGATTCTTCCTTCGTTGAACCCGATATTTGCTTATGCCAAGGGTTTTCGGCTGCAGGTGGTGGTGTCGTTTGGGTGTCTTTGGGTTCCCAGCCGGTTCTTTTCCTTGGAGAACTGGTTTTGTGCTTAACGGCGAGGGATCCACGCGGCCTCTGGTTTTCAGTCCTCCTCTCCAGCCCTTCCGGCCTGGTCTCCGTTCAATGGCCGTGTTTTGGGGGTGGGGCAAGCGTGCATCGCCTTTTTTGGCTTTGGTGGCTGCTGATGGAGTGTGGGTTTTGTTTGGGCTGTTGGGTGGATGCTTGGGTGTGCGGTGGTGGCCGAGGTTGGTCTGGTTGCTGTTCCCAGGGGTTTTAGGGGCGTCGACCACAGCGGGGGTCTTGGGGTGGAGTTTTCAGTTGATTAGGTTTTGGGCTTTGTCTTTATTTGCAGAACTCGATGGATTGAAGCAGTTTTGGGGCTTTTGGGCACAGTTTGCAGGCGATTTGGGGTTTTGAGGTGGTGTTGATGGTGGTTGAGGGCGGCGACGGTGATGTTTTCGTAGCTAGGTGACGGACTGTAGCAGTGAAGGGCAGTAGCAGAGCAACGGAGACGATGATGGCGGTACCCCGGGCGGTGGGTTCACGGCATGGCAGCAGCAGCAGTTTCAGTGGTGGCAGCAAGTTCAGAGGTGCTCGGCGGCGACATTGGGTGGTGAGGCCTGGTTGGGTTGTGAGGTGTTTGCGGCTAAAGTCTCTCGGGGCGTTTTTGGGATCCGTGACATACGGCGGGTTCATGGCGATCCTCGCGGCGGAGGCGGCGGCATTTCGGATTCAATCAGGTGTAGGGTTTTGGTTGGTAGTGGGGTTGGTTTTGGGTTTTGTTGGTCTTCGACCAATTGGGTGTCGGGTAGCTGTGAAGATGAAGTAATTTTAATTTTCATTTGTCCTTGCCCTTTTAATCTTCGTAATAATTTTCGAATTCGGAGATTAATAAAATCTTTTTGCTGATAAAAAAAATAAACAAACTACAGGCTAATAATAATCCACAGGCAGCAGAAAAAAAGGGTAAGTAAAAAAAAAGTGCCACTGAGTTCTATCTTAGATCATGATAACCAACATAGATTTGGGATATGAGAAAAGCTGACATGGATTTTTCTTGTGAAACTGCAGAAACCACTTGCGTATGTTATTAAGGGCGTTGCTACTGCAGCTGGTCTTAACAGAGTGGTGGCAAGGGCACATGATCAAAAACCCAAGAAGGTTATTGTCATAAGCCCTGATGAGAAACTGAAATCTGAAGAGTCAGTGCAAGAAAATCTGGAAAAGGATCGTCAAGGAAGACCCTGACATTGATTCTCACTGCACGAAGCAAGGTGATTTCTTCATCTGATATATACTCTCTGATTATACTTTTTCGGCAGATTTTATGTCTAGCCCGTCACTGTCCTTGGTTTTACTTATTTTGATCCTCCTTAGACTGCTTGTGCACTGACCATAAAACCAAAGAATCCAATAGCAGTGATTATTTTGGCAGATGTGGATAACGAATTGGCAGTCATGGAGTATGTTGAGGACATGTACAAGTTCTACAAGCAAGCTGAGGTAATTGATACACAGCCTATTATGTCTCTGACTAAGATTACCATGAGCTCAAAATATGTGTTGTTAAAGTTGAACTTCAAAATTTGTTCAAACTGAAAGGGCCACCAGTTTATTACTTATTAGGTCCAAAGGTTGTGCATAAAACTATAATTATGAGCAAAATGAGGAATCGTTACACAAGGAGTTTCCCAGAATTGTGATAAAACTATAATTACAAGCAAAAATGCTCTTATAGTCTGGTTCGGGTTATTTTTTTCCGCTGATGGAGCGGAGAGAATTTATCCATGGTTCTGATGTTAGTTTCTCTAGGTTCTTAGCTAAAAAAATTTGCAATCGTGTTGGAATTTGAGAATGGAATGTTATGTTTGATGTTCTAGGTTAACTTAGCTAATATATGACGGTGCTAATGTGATTAGATTTGAATTGGCAGGCCAGGTGGGTGGAATTTTGTGAATATGTAGTTGTTGAACGGTAAAATAGTTGGCTTCCCTTCCTAGTGTGAGAGAAATCTTGTTCTTTGAATATATATTTGTGTGTGTAATTATTTGTTTGGTATCTAAACTGAATCCTTCTTATTATCGAATGGGAACGGTGGATTCCCTTACTATTTCCTCATTTTTTGTGGATTGAACGTTTAGTTTGCTTTTGACAAAACTCAAAATTGCTTCTATCCCTTGGTTGCGCTTACTAATTGCAAATGATATGCCAATGGTTGCAATAAGGGATGGGGGATGTGTTGAAGGTCAGAAGGCAGTGTGAGGCTCAAGTAAAGTAGTATTGAGCTAACAGAGAGAAGAATACTAGATGGCTCATGGAGTGAATATCTTTTGTTTTCTAAATTCACAAGTTGCAGGGCAATAGTGATCTCTTCATGAACTCTTGGATGGTCTACAAGTACTTTTTGTGTAATCTCGAATAGAAGGATCCTAAACTCCCACTTAATTACCGTTTAGTCATGTTAAGGTTCTTTTGACAATGGTCGGTGAACCTGATTTCCGATTTAGACCCCTCCTCTCTCTCTCTCTCTCTCTCTCATTTTTCATAACCTTTATATGTGAGGTATTAGTTGTTCCAAACTCAATCCGGTAATTGATTTTGGTCTCCTAATTTAGCAAGGTATTGGTTTTCAAACTTTAAACAACATTGATTTGATGAAGAAATCCTTGGTGTTATTTCACTTTACGAAAGGAATGTTGCATGATTTGCATCCATTTGCTTTCATGGCTTCCCTCTACTAATTGGTTGTTCCAAATTGCTTTCATGCCTTCATGAGTGCCTTTTTTTCCCCATTTTCTGTGGTTCTTTTCTTTGCTCTTTCTATTTGAATCATGTAGTACCCCCATGATAATTAACAGGTCCTGCTGTAATGCTGCTATTGGAGTCTTTTAGGAAAAAAATAGTGGATCTGCTTTTTCTTTCAAACCAATGAATAATGCCAAGGTTCACGAATCCAAAATCCTGAATGGGAGTAGGAATTCGAGATGGATATCAAACTGGGTTTTTCCGACGTTCGACCTCAAAAAGTAATTCAAATACAAGGAGCAAAAAAAAGTCATACATGATTTTCTTTTTCTATTTTTTTGCTACTCCTATCCACCCCTATGCAATTTTCAAAAAATGCCCAAAGAAACATTGGGTCCTTGAATTGACCCCCCTTCGACCACATTCCCTCTCCAACTTTATCCCTTAGAATTTTGACCGCTATCAAGAATACTGTATAAAGATAACTACAAATTTGATATTTGTTGTCATTTGTCATACCCTTTCTTTTCGTGATAAACTTGAAAATTCCATTCCAAACTTGATTATTACATGCAAACATGGATGTTTTATTTCTTCTATATTTTGTTTTAGTTTCTCATTGGGGCACAATTGGAGAGGATGAACAATCCTTAGAAGAGTGCAGAAATTTGGCATTGCTGTTTTATTTAGCAACGTCATTCAAGTTTTGAGTATGTAGTAATGTGTTATATGCACTTCTATTTGACTTTGATGTGGTGGGATGATTCCATGTGTTAACTGATATTACCAGTCAATTAGCAGTACCCTTCCACTGAATGGTACATAGTTTTTACAAGGCTTTTGGTAATTGATGTGACATTTGTTCATTTTGTTGTGTCTTAGATTACGCAAGTGTTGGTTGTGTTTAGGGTCAGAGGTGGTTAAGGTGGGAGGAGGTGGTGGAGGACTGAGGTGGCCTGAGGCCCGGTGGTGGTTATGGCTCCAAGTGGAGAAGGGGGCACCTGATAATGGTTAGGTAGGACTGTATTTTGCTAAAAGGATAGAAATAGAGAAGGCAAGGGTGCTGTAGAAGAAAATAACAAATACCATAGATGCTATTGTACTGCATTCTTCCTACTTTTGCATAGATATTTGGCCATTTCATAGCATCCAAACAAGATAGATCTTCTCCATCATTATGTCAGTGGTCTTATTTATGGAACTAAATATTAACGTATTTTCCTGGAGGAGGTGGTAAAGCTGAATGAATTTACTATTTTGAGTTTTCTTGCAAAAAGATAAAAGAAATATTCTCCGAGCAACCTTCTTTCTTTTTCTTTTTTGGTTCTTCATTTGTCTACTCCTCTTCCCCATTCGAAAGTTTCTGAGTGGTCTTTTGGTTTTTTTTTTTTTTCCTTTCTAATTTGCTGTAGTCGGAGGGGTTGAAGAATTGTCACAGTGGAGATGATGAAGATTGTACAAATAGAATAATGGCAGCATGGGCTTTTTTCCCTTTACACATAGCATCATAATCCTAAAATTAACTAAAAACAGACATGGTTGGTTTAGAACACTCATAGAAGAGCATTGATTACGGTGGAACTTAAAGCTAGAATTTATCTTTTCAAACTCACCTTCTTTCATAGTGTTTCTTCGGTGGAGCGATCTTTGGGTTTGGGTATGAACATGAATGATGCATGGGCGACCAACATTGACATTCAAAGAATTTATGCTGTGTTTGGATTGAAATTTGAATTTTTTTTTTGAAAAATAGTAGGGGTAATAAGTGGAGAGAGAAATGTTGAAAGTAGGAGGAATCTAGGGGGAATGTAGGGGGTATTTTTTGAAAAATTCTTTTTGAGAATGGAAGCAAACATAGCATTACTAATTTAAGCCGGGTATTTATGATTTCTTACAGTGATATCTTGCTTTTGTGCTTATATATACATAGGACTATAGTAGAAACATGTTGTCTTAGATTTTGTTGTATATAACATACGGGAGGATAGTTTATGTAATATTCTCTCCTTGTATCTCTTTCCCTTTTTTGCCGGATATTGCCGTTGGCGTTTTGGTAATGTCTTTTTCTGAGCAGATCTTTTCTGACTTTTCTTTTGGATAACAATGACAGAATGATATGAAAGACAGTGATAACAAAGATATCTTTGCTTCCAGAACAATTGGAGGGATTGTGGGGCCACTTGACCTGGTCATTGAATTGCCCAATACTTCTCTTAAGGTTTTGGATGTTTTTGATAGTCTTGTTGAGTATTTTGACCTCGTAAAATGCACAAATTACACACAGTTTGCTAAGTTTCTTTAGGGTATTCACAATGGCATAATAAAAGATGGATAACCAAAAGTTCCCACATCAGCTTTTGATTATCCATTTAAGAGATTGCTAAGGTTAGCAATGAGCAATTTAAGGTCCACAATGGCATAATCAAAGTCGGATAACCAAAACTTGTCACATCACTTTTTTAAACTACAAAAAATTAAAAACTGTGAACATAGAAAATAGTTTTCCCAAAAATATTTTTAAAACTAATAACTACTATTAAAAATAGAAAATAGTTTTTGAAAATTTTTTTCAAAGAGGAAAAGTTTTCTTATTTCGAAGAGGAAATTATGAGTGCCTAATGTTCTTTTAGTGGTGAAATTTTAGTGGGTGGCAACTAAAAATGGGTTTCATGCTTTGACTGGGTATTGTCGGCCGGTTGCAAATGGGGTTTGGGCAACCATAACAGATAGCACTTTTGGTGATTATACACCATGTGGCATTGACTCTCTTGTGGTTGGAATTCCTCATTTGGTGCTTCTTGGCTTGTGTTTCTATCGGATTAGGCTAACTAAAAAGGATCCTAAAGTCTGGAGTATTGCCTGAGATCAAATAACTACAGTTACTTGTTGGGTTTGTTGGCTGATGCTGAGCCTTTGTTTAGATAGGTTATGGGGATTTCAATATTTAATTTGGATGGACAAACTGGTCTTCCTCCCTTTGAGGTGCGCATTTTATTATTTTCTGTATTATGCTGTTTTTGCCAAAATGAACATTGCAATTGTCTTTCTGTTCTGGCATTCATTTCCGTTATGAGTATGCAATCTAAAATTGTTAAGTTTTCCCCATATTTTAAATTCATGTTAATAGTTAAATGTGTCGTATGATTAGGTTCAGTGAAGTTTGTTTCTATGTGCGTAAGACATCATATAATGTACCACACGTTTACAGCCCAATTAATCAGATTTGCTCATGGCCTTGATGAATTCCTATGGTTTGTTTAATCTTAACGAAGTTTTATACTTTTGTTCCTTTCTTTATTCTATTTTGTTAGGACAGTAAAGGACTTAACTGAGAGTCATAGAGCAACTACAGGAAATGGATCCTCCTAGCTGACAAATGTAATTGGGAGGCTTGTAGGCTTCACTTTGATACACTTTCGTGGCTAATAAGATTTCTCCATGTTGTTTGTGTAACTGGAATCAAGTATTTTGGTTGTCCTTTATATGGTTAATTGTTACATACCATGTCGTGATTTAAAATGGTACTGGATAGTTGTATTTGAAAGAAGTATTTTCTTAAGGTAACCTTTACTCGTGATTTAACATGGTACTGCCCTCATATTTTTGCTGCTGTTACTGTCCCAGAAGTTTAAATGAATACAAACTCTAAAAGTCTTCTTTCTAAATCGAATTCACTGAGATACTCAAGCTTAATATGGTTCTTTTTTCTTTTGTTTACTAAAATATCTTTACTTTCGAGCAAAAATATCTACAAACAGCGAAAGCATGCATTTCGCCCCTGAAAATGAAAAAACTGGAAGAACACAAAATGCTGCTGATGTTTTATCCTTATCTCAAAGACAGACAAGTAATGTCTGGTGAGCCATCTTTATTGATGTTCACATTTGAGTAGTACCTCAAATTTCCTCTGTATATCTCTAGGCTTTCAGTAGTGCCTGGCTCACTGCTATTGGGAGCTTGTACATGGAAGGCTTTAGTGAGCCTGGAGTATGAAATCCCGAAAATTGTGGGGGTGACGTTCTCTGCGTTACTCTCAAGCGTTTGAGAAATAGAGGGAAAGGAACTTCTTTAATGGCTTTTCTTGTAGCATGATCTTCTAAATAAACTACTTCACCACCAACCTCATTGCACATGGATTCTGTTTCCTCTTGTTATGGAATGTGCATCTCATGAATCTATCTGTTATACATATATTTTTGGGAAAAATAGAGGTACAAAATGCTTCATTTTTTGCGAATGAAGATGAAGCTCACACGGATAATTAGGACTGTGAAGGAAAATAATCCTTATTCATTGGCTAATGTAATGTCCGTTGGAAGGATAGTCCCATATTGTGCTTAATGCTATGTAAACTGTTAAACAGCTATGGCATGTTGCGGTTTAATGCGGCTTTTTTTTTTTTTTGTAAAATAAGTAATGTCTTTTCTCTTACAGATATTTTCATTGATCATTGAGGCTCTTGCCTGGTGCTCCATGTTGGTTATGATTGGTGTAGAAACAAGAATCTATATCAGATAGTTCTGCTGGTATATCCGGTTTGGAGTAGCTTATGTCTTGGTAGGGGAAGTTGTGATGCTCAATCTCATCCTTCCTATGACAGATTTCTACACTAGGTCCATTGTCTATCTTTTATCTATGCTATTGACTCATTCATGGATACTGTGAAATTCTTTTCTATTCTCACAGAATTTCGACTCTTTTCATATTCTTGCTGATGTATGTGTGTATTGGGATAAATTGAAGGAAGGCAGCACGTTGTAAAGTTAGGACATTTTAATTAGGTGAAAATGCTAAGCTAAATGCAGAAAAATGCAACCACAAAATGTAGTGGAACAAGCATTGTTGGGTGGAATCGTGATTCAGAGTAGAACTCAAAGAAGATGCAAACTTAGCAGGGAATTTGGGGTTGAATACCTTGCAATGTTACCTGTCTATGCTACTCTTTCCGTTGGCAAATATAGCAGTAACTTTCAAAATACTGGAAGATAATTAGGCAAGAAAACCTTTTGTTCTTTCCTTGTTTTAGAACAGATTCTCAAGTACCCCATCCCCCACCAAGGGAGTACAAGGCATCTGTAGTCTCATCTATCTGGCCTGCCCCTCCGTTGGTGGAGCCATGCTCACTTTTACAAGAGCTAGAGCCCACAGAGACTCTTGGGTGTGCTCCTTGTAAGTAAAGGTTTACGAAGTGGGACGTGTGTCCTTCGAGATGTGTTAGTGTTAAACCCCTTTCTCTAAGATTATGGGGGACAAGTCCCTTGAAGATTGAATATACTCATTTACCTGTAATTTCGGTGTCTAATGTTCAAAGATACTTCGAAGTTTGTCCTTTATGGCCTGTGGATCATTTTCTGAACGTCTTTCCTAAATTTGCATGAAGAATATTCAATTTTGAATCTGAAGCCTGCTGTGCCCATAAAAAAGAAGAATAACAAAAAAGAAAAGAAAAAGGAATATGCCTCAATATACTCCCACTAGTTACTACCTTCAAGGAAATATTGAAATGCAAACTTATGAACTGTTGTACTTCTTGAAAAATGTGTGTACTTGCATTCAATTTTGCGGTTGTTCCCCCTTGAAACGACATAGATGATCATTGAAGTAGAAATGTGTGTAGCTACTATTTGGGGTGTCTCTTCTCGTTTACATTCCTCATTTGGATCCATATCCTATGTACATACCTTTGCGGAATTAGTCTATTGATGACACAGAGTACGAAGCACTTTTGGGGGAGAGGATTTCTGTCCAGAGAGGCACACTAACCTATTTTCCTGTAAGCAGTCAATATCATTGGGTGTTTTGTTGCCAAACTGATTGAGAAAGGAGATAGTGTTATATCTGGCCAAGCTTTAGGTATCTTCCTTCTTTCCCATTTGCAAAGGTCTCCCCTTTAGGCAACTCATGCCGATATAACCTTTCTTTTGATGCATATGTGTTTCAGGTGATAAGGGGTAAACTAAGTGACAGGATGGAGCTACTGCAGGCTTTTGTTCCTGCACGTAGAGTTCCATATTTTTTATTGGTTTCAGTTACTTTGGTGTTTCCAGACGGTTGATGTGTGTTGGCTTATTAACGGTAGGAAGTTTAGTTAGATTTCAGTTGACTTTGCTACTCCGTTTATTGAGACATGTTCGTTTTAAACTTATTCCTTGATTTTTGGGTGCTTTTTCTGAAATTCCAAGTTAGTACATTTTGGCTAAAAAAAGTAGTGTTTGTTGTTTTTTCCTAATTGTTTACTCGAAACAAAACCAGTAATTTCTTTTAAGTAAAATTGTGAAATGGCTGGTTGTAGGGCTCAACATTCCTAAACCTTTTGTGAACCATTTGTGGCCATGCACGTTTTTGACTCATTTAGGGCTCGCCATAGGAATGTTGGCAAGGATAATTACACAGTAATGCGGAATTGGACTTGCTTAGAAGTTTAAGTATGCGAGTGCCATGGCTACTTCCATAAACCTATTGTTATTGTGCAGGACATTAGTCATGGATTGAAGGCGTTCTCTTTTTTAAACTAAAAAATGGTGGGTTAAAGGAGGGAGGCTAGAGGGATGTTGAATCAAAAGGTACCATGCCATTAGTTTTGAACATTCCAGTTTTGTTGCCTCCTTATTTTCTGATAGGTGACTTCACTTGCATTCGATATGTTAGCAAATTTTACTTTAAGTCTCGATAAGCTAGGATGACATGAATGTTACACAATTGCTACACTTTTTAACAAGGTTTTGATTTGGTTTCATTTATTTAGGACGGAGCAAGTGGGAACACAACCACAACGGAATTATTTTACGACTACATACGAAGTTGCTCTCTCTCCTTACTATCTCAAATATTTGGTTATAAAGGATGGGTATTATCTATATTGTTGTGGCCTAGGTATCGGAAAAGTTATGTTAGCTATCGATTACTCTCTTATGTTAGGCTTTACTCTTTTTTTAGCAATATAATTTATCGAGTGCACTTAGTGAACTTGACTAGTTGATACTGTATGTGCTTGTTGTGGGTCACCTTGAGACCACGTTACATGTGCTGTTGAACTCTAATATAGTGGTAAAAGCTTGGTTGTTGTCCCCTTTTCGCTCCAGACCAGAGCATATTGAGAACGAATAGCTAGGTGATATTTGGAGGCAATTGGGATCGAGTTATGAGGGAGAGGAGAGAACAAAGTTGCTGGGCATGTTTGCTATAATCTGTTAGAAGTTAGAACCACGGGCAAATTCTAACAAGAATGTAGCAAATTCTAACAAGAATGTATGGATGGACGAGACCTAAATTTTAGCAAGAGCTTAGGATGAATTTGTTGAACTCTGTAGGGTGCATGCGAAGGAACCACTAGCAACCAGGAAAACAAGTTGAAGCTTTTGAGAACGTAGGAGCAACATTAATTCAAAGTCGTCTGTGTTCTGCCCAACCGCTGCATGTGTTTGGGAATTTTCATCTAATTTGAGCTTGGTAATGAAGTTTGGAGTTGTCAAAGCTGGAACATTTGAAAGACATGATGCGTATGATGTGAAATTCCCTCTGTTTGTGGTTTTGTGGCTGTTTATGTTTTGTTTTATCAGGTAACTAGGGTTTGCTTGTGCCAAAAGGCACGGTGCAACGTGAGATCTAATTAGTGGTAATTGTGCAATTAATATTGTTTGAGAGAGAGAGGGAGAGCTGTAGGATTTATGGAGCAAATAAATGGTTAGGATTTATAAAGAGATAAGATTCAAAAGCCGTTCTCCCTTATTATGTAGATTAGTGTTGAGTGGATGATTTATTATGTGGATACATGGGTTCTTTTTTTTTCCTAGTTGAAATGAAGTGACCATATGTTCCAAGTCTGTGATTTGGTCGTCAAAACATTCCAGGTCAAACTTGTATCATGATAGGTATCTTTTATTTATAATTCTGCCTAAATGGATGGTTGGAGAATTTTTCATTTTACTTCATCGTCATTCACCAAAAATTCGTATATTTCATTTTCTCCATCGTCATTTGGGTAAGTTTTTGCTATATTTTTTTTGTTTGGATAGACCCCAAAATGTCTGTTTCCGCTAAAAATACAAAAAATACCATTTAGACCAAAAAGTTGTCTTGAATAGTGGGTATTTTTAGATAAAAATACTCAGTTTAGACAATGGCATGGACTTGCCCTATCGTATCCCCTATTTGTAAGAGCTTCCATCATTAGGCAAAGAAATTAAAGCTGACTATATCTATACAGTACACACACACATGACTATATCTATGTTTACATCCTTATCTTCACTTACACTTGTAGAATGTATAGACAAACTTTTGTTACTTTCTTTTTCTGATCGAGTATCTTGGGAACAAATGAAAGCAAGGTTACGGAGGAGCAAAGCCGAGAAGGGAATGGTTGGCCAATTGGGTATCAAGAAACGAAGCTGTGCAGAGCTGGCCAATCCATGTGGCAGGCGTCCCTTTACTGGTGCTTCATCAATTGCGGAGTTTCAGGCATCGCTGATGCAGGTAGGTAAAAGTAAAAACTTTTGCTTCTTTAGTTACTTGCTAATTGTGTATACTATATACTACTACAAGTTACACACAGTGAGGAAATGGTGATTGGGGTGCGAAATTCTATTTGTGTTTGTGGATAGAATAAACTTTCTTTCGAAATTTCAATTTGGTTGTTGGAACATATTTAATTGGGAACCCAGATTACTGCATTATCTGCTACAAAGCCCAATTCAACTTCACAATCACGTTTTCATTTCCGGGCAGCCTTTGATTGAATATTTTAATTTTTCTTTAGATGGGTTTTGATCTAAAACTGGTGTGTGTTTGTGTTGGACTGCATTGATAACATACACACGAAGATAGGACATAGTATTTGTTCGCAGTGAGAATTATCATCCTTGAATGCTTTCCAAAAATGACTACTTGGTTCAACCTTTTTTTTACGGTTACAGTTACATTTAGAAGTTTAGGGTCTTAATTGGTTGCTGAAGTGAGATGTGTGTGTATGCTTGCGTGCGTGCGTGCATGCTTGTGTGTGATAGGCACATGTATGGTTGTTTGCGAATTGACATGTTTAATTATTTGAGCAAGAGCGCATAATAGCATTAGTGGACATAGGGTTTTGAAAGTTATTGCACTTGCAGAGGTCTTCCATTGTACCTTGAATGATGCATTTCGAGGATTTATAGGTTGGAACTTGTGAATGATTAGTTTTTAGCAGAAAAATATTTTGAAGTACCTGCATTCCAGTTAATAAGTTGTCTATCACGAGTTCAAATACCTTGTGAATATGATAGAGGTTTTTCTTTTCAATTTACGATTTCTTGATTCATAATGTGTAATAGGTGGCACTTCTTGCAGCATGTATGCGTAGGGGCTTCAAAGTTCTGTCTGCAACGGGAGCTGGCGCGAAAACTGACCTTAAAAAAATCCGTGTGGCTGATTTGAGAGAGTTGACACATGACCCACTATCTGGAGCCGTAATTCCTTTGGTGTGCATGATTTACTTTCTAATACTTTAGGATCATATATCTAACTACCATAAACTTTACTACAATCACGTTACATTAGCATTTGTAAATAAGGTATGCATTGTATAATCTACATGTAAATCAACTAGACTCTTGTTACTTTAATCAATCGATGTAATATGCCTTTCCTCTTCAACGGGCACGACATTCGTGCCTTGCACGTGGCCGGACCTAGTTTATTAGAAGAGAAAGGTCCTTGAAAAAAGTAAATCACCTCGTGTACTTAAAAAAGAACTTCACTGAAATTGTTGTCCTCCCAATTTCTGAAGCAGTAATAATCAATAGTCATCTTACTAGTTGCAGTGTTATCCCCCACTTTCAGATGTCTACGAAATTTTGGTCAACCCTGATGGTTGGCAATAATAGCAAGGATAAATGAATATCTTTCTTTGGAATGCTATGATTTCTTGCTAATTTGAAAGCATTGACTTAATAATTTTTCCTTCGTAGGTGGCAGCTGTATTTCGCAAATCCTTAAGGCTCACAATGAGAGTCTCAAGAAGTTCCCGTCACGAAAGATAACAAATTTGATGACCAAAGATGCTAATGAACTTCAAGCATGCTATATTCAATATTTTTCTCATGAACACCACATCACAAATAGGAAGACACGATTGCACCCGATAATAAGTTTTTTTTTTTTTTTAGATTTCCTATCATCTAAATTTGTGATAACCAGAAGTACTAAATTTTTTATGGTGATTTTGCAATATCAATAAATGGTTTGTGTTCTTCCTGTGCTCTCTGTGCTGCATAAGATAAATATATATCATGTTGACCATTATAAGACAGAGCAAATTGCTAAATCCAATTTGTCAGAAGAACTTTCCATGAGACTTATCTATGTCGTTGAAGAGTGCTAAGGATGACTCAAAAGTAAGGGCATTATTTAGAAATTGCGTAGCAATTGTCCCTTTTATTAGAGTTTGCTTGTCAATTATAAAGGACTCGTATTTTTTCAATTTTATGGATGCAACTTGGTAATTTTACTCTATGTTTTCTTATTTTAAGACTGCAATTGGTATCTTATTGGTGTTTCAAACAAAATGTCGAGGTTTCTTTCTGAAAGAAAGTTTTGACATGATGTATTAGAGTACAACTTATTACCGTTGAAGACTGAAAAAAAAAATTGCAATGTGCAGCTATGCTTTAGTTAGAAATTTTCATTGGAAAGCAATGGATCTTCTGGTATGTGACTTGGCTACTGATGTGGATGCCTATTGTGTCTGCCATATTTTTTTTCTTTTCTTTCAGTTTTTTGTTTCTTGCATTTGCCTGGATTGAATAGTAACATTTTGTCCTTGCTTTCAGCAAATATGCCAACAACTTCACGGTTTATGGTCAGCTCCATTTCGAATCACCATTGCTATGGTCCTTTACCTGTAACTAGGTGCGGCATCACTTCTTGATTCACTAATGTTAGTTCTAATGTTCCCTAAAGGTAACAGTGCTTTCCCTACACCTTCGTATGGGTTCTATCTTAGTGATGTATTTTGCATGGGTCAATGTTTTCTTTTAAAGACTTATTGTCTCCGACTTTGTTCCTTTTGTTTCTTTGGAAAAGTTCTATAGTCCATATATTGAAATTTGAACAAAATCTTTCCCAACGTAGTGGTTGACCATGTTTAGCTTTTTGGTATTTTACTCCTTGTGGATTGTGGTCATTGGCTGTAGTCTCACATGGACTCTTATTTTTCCCAATGTATTCATGTCCACCGGTTATGATAGGGGTAAGTTTATTCAAGTCCTTCAAGCTAGGGTTGCTTGGCCTTGAAGTCTGACTGCTGATGTTCAATTGAGATAGTTACCGGTGGAATCACTTGTAGGATCCTCCTATTAGGGTTACCTTCTCGGAACCTTACTCCGGCGATTAAAAGTAAAAGTTTTGACTTTCTACGATGGAGAAGGGATCACGTTCCTTACTGGAATCGAACCTTTCAAGCAAATAATCCCTAAAAACATGTTCGCCTTATCCCCATTGGTAACCATACTTTGGATAATTTGTAATGGATGGTATTGGAAAACCGACTTTTGTGATTTACCTTTCAAAAGTGGACATGCATTTTGAGTCATCCCAAAATTTGAATCATGGACAAACAAAATGAGACGGAGAGTATTTACTAGAGAAGAGTCGGACGCTCAAGCAAACCAAAACGCCAATCCCCATTAACATATCGAATTGGCAGGACAAGTGAAGAGAGTTGTCAATTGAGTATGATTTAATGTTCTTCCTACCAGTATGATTTTTGGCGATATAAACCTGATGAACCCTTAATTGGTAGTTTAAGTTTTTCTGTTTGTGATTCTTTACTTCAGAAGACTTCAGAAGATATTCTGTAGAAGAAAGGATCTTGTCTAGACCTCTGACTTTAGACTTCCTTTGGTCATGCTTTTGAAGGGTGATGGTTTACAATACAGTGGGAACTTTGTGGTGAATGTTTTAGATAGGCATCACATGCTGTGGGAGGTGTTTGGGCAACATTGTGCTTTACTTTGTTTAGTGATCATGATTTTTGTGACTTTTTCTTCAATTTTTGTTGTTGTTGTTTTGCTCAAACTCTTAATTTATCTTGTGGGAACAAACATTTATCATTAGCAAAATGAGATTACTATCCAAGGAAGGACTGCAAAGTATTGATAAGAGAGTTGGGCTAATGAATGAAATGTTGGTTGCCATGGACACTGTGAAGTATACTGCCATCTTTGCTTGGATTGTCTGGATCTTATATACATGAATGTTAGGAGTGATTATCTGATTTATTGCTAAACAAATTCAGATGTTTTGCGTGGGAGGAGAGTTTCCGATCCAAAGTTTGCGGCATGAGGAAGGATGAGCTCTCATGGTTTCGGAAAGCACAATTATTGTCAGCGGTATGACATAATCATAATCTTGGAAACCATCTGTTGGCATTATTGCTTTCAGAGATGCCACCTTAACCATCTCTTGTTAGGAATGCAAAAAGAGATACTAGAACCCAAGACATCTTGCAACCTGAGCTATGATACCATGTTAGGTTACCGGTTGTCCTAAATGATTAAGCTGTTACAAAGAGTCATGCTAACACCACCACAGAGGGCTATAATTAGGTAAGGATGATGCCGAGATAGCTAAAACCCTAATGCACATTTCACATGCTTACAACAATTTTCTATACACGTTTCATACATTGGCATACACTATGACCAAACCATTGGGTGGTCATTAGCATTTTCCTTAGATTAACGAGGGGAATGAACAAATGTAGAGGTCCTTATGATGTGAAGTTGTGAACACAATTTTGGTTTCACTTACTTCATGGGTTTTCTTCTTTAAGTCCCAATAAATTCTATCTCACATACTGCTACATTATATTGGTAGGATGTAGCTACTATTTGAGGTGTCTCTTCTCGTTTACATTCCTCATTTGGATCCATATCCTGGGTACATTCCTTTGCGGAATGAGTCTCTAGATGACACAAAGTACGAAGCACTTTTGGGGGAGAGCATACTGTCCAGAGAGGCACGGCAACCTATTTTCCAGTAAGTAGTCAATATCATTGGGTGTTTTGTCGCCAAACACGAAGAATACCAAATTTTTTGCCAAATGCAAAGAAACAAAAATGGTGTTGACTTTGTTCAAGTAGCAGAATAAATCAATCATTGGTTGCGTAATTGCTTTAGGTAAAGTAGAGTCGGTAGACTTCTATTAGCAAATCGGCACGTGCTTTAAAACTCTTGGTTTCTTGACTGGACTAATTGTGAAGTAATATAGAGTGCCGTAGGAAAAGTGATCTCATCTAATTAATAGCGATGGTATTAACAACACCAAAAATTCGCGAAGGTAATGTCCATACCATGTTTTCTGAGCTAATCATGTTTTCCTAGCTGCAAAAGTTGAAAAAAACCATGGAATATGTGGTCCCTTTGGATGCGGAGAAAGTTTTGTATTTATGCGGAGAAAGTTTGTGCTTAGTCCCCTCTCATATTTCTAACAAATCCAGAGAAATGCACTGGATGAGTTCGTATCGTTATTCTAGCATGCTTTCTTTTGTACTTGGTCCACTCTCATGTTTCTTTTTTTCTCTTACCTTCTTTGTGATAATTAAGTTAGATTGGGTCTTGGTTAGCTTACATCTAAGTTTGTACATTGGTTTACTGTAGGGATTTGTTTCGGATGGATGACCCTGCTCATGCAGCAAGGCTATAAAAGGCCTATCATTGAGAAGGATGTCTGGAAGCTAGACACATGGGATCAGACTAAGACATTAATTAAAAATTTCGCAATGTGTTGATTTTTTTTGCCCATGCAAAGTTGCACGTTCATTGCTCAATATATTGTTGTCCTATGGAACGTGTATTGATTTTAGGCTTTTGTAGGTTCCAAATTTGTTGGGCTGTGGAATCTAAATCCTGGCTTTTACGTGCCTTAAACGGTAGCTTAGGAGGAAGGTATAGCGAATAAATGCTTAGTATAATCTCCTCATTTTATTTTCCAGGTTTCATGAAACCATTAACATTTCAAAAAGTAGAGATTTATCTGTGAACAATTTTCTCTCACTGCTTTCTTTTTGTATTTTCTTCTCTACAGGTTCTTGTTCGGAGGCATTTTCAAAGTAATTACTCTGTTCTCCTAACTTTTATTTATTTATTTATTTATTTTGAAAACGCATTCCTAGAGAACACTTTCGTATCCTTAGATAACAACGAGCAACATCCTGTGCCACAAATATTGGCCAAGTTGATTGGCCTAGGTAATAGATCTCCTTTGTAAATTTTTGGGTTTAGGTTTACATAAGTGTATGTTACTTGCTGTTGTGGAAACTTACGTATTGCCATGTTCATAAGGATTCAATCAATTGTTTCAAGCTTTGTATCGGTTGCACACTTGCATCACATATCTTGTCTTAACAGGGTCTTCGTAGATCGTAGAATGAACATTTCAACCATGATTGGACATTTTTGTTAGTTTATAAACTCATTGTTGACCATGACCTTTTCGTTTGCTCTTCAGCTTAGCCTTGGAGAAAGACCCTTACGGGCCAATGCGAAAATTTTCATTCCCCAAGGAACTCTCAGGCTAATGGCTTATTGAAAAAAACACTAATGCAAGATGGAAAGAACTTGTGCGACTTTTCAAAAAGAGTAAATATCACACGGGCATCGTCTACAAAATAATTTGTGGAGAGGCAAAAAAGCCATGAAGAGTAGAAGTAATTGTGAAGAGGCAAATAAAACGTTGCCCCGTACTTAATATTTAGCATGACCATCACATGATTAGTGAATTAAAACGCAAATGAGATTTTTATACACAATCATCCTTATGGCCACCCGCTTCCAATGCATTAGGGTAGCCATGTAGCTTTTTGTTATTTGCTACAAAATGGATAACGGTAATAAGAACTCCAAACCTCCTTAGGAAGACCATAAATATATGAAGGGAATGAATTGGTTTTTCGTACATGATAAGAAATTGCAGTTTCTCTCTCATACCTTCTTTTTTCCCTTGCTATGGTCACGATAGGAAATAATGGGGCTTCTAATGTGCATGAACACACTTTTAGATACACATTTGAAAACAATGATTTTCCTTGTGAAATTATGCTTTTCAGTTCTTTTATATCACATGCGGCTTTAGCTCTAAAAAGTACAGAAACAACACTAACATAGAAACAGCTACGAACTCGGGGCACACGAATTATGAAGAGACGAGGACAAACCATACAGTGGGAGAGATGGCAAGAATACGCATACATTTGTTGAGATATATTCAGTTGTACAAACATATGTTGAGAAACAACCAAAACTAATGTTATACTTTATAATCCTTACGTTTTACTTGCTATTTATTATTTTGAAACAAGGATCTTATCAGGTTGTGTTTTGTATGGAGTTACTTCTAACTTGTGTTTTTTATCATCATGTTATCCTGAAATCAACTTTTAAGTTCAAATACTCGTTTTGGAGGGTATAAATTATTATTAACCAATGTGGGACAAGCTCAAACAGATTTTATTCTAACATTTTTTTCTATTCAGACTTGTGAATATAGACATTGATCATCCTTCTTTGATGGTCTCGCAGATTGGCAATGACCTTTCCCGATTTGTGGGGCCAGTTTTGTTGAATCATCTCTTAAAGGTTAGCCTTATGACTCTCATGCAGATGCATAACAATGTACGCACTTTACTATTTTGCTATCCAAGGGGCCTTGACTTCTATTTACATATAGTGGATGTGATGAATACACCCATGTTCCTATGGTAGAGAAATGTGCAACAGTAACATAGACTTGTTGGAATCAGTTTAGTCTTTATTGGTACTCCTGCAAATTAAGTGAGAACTTTTTGATGTACTTGCACGTACCTGAAAGTGTCTACCCTGAAAAGGGTCTACTTTTTTATGTACTTGCACGTTCATGAAAAGTATGAGCTTTGCCTTGTAAGGCAGAGTATGGATTTTCAATTTATATCTTGTCAATACCCCTTTTTTCAAGTTCTTGCACATTGCCTTTGTTTCTAAGTTTTTGTTATTAATTATTCATAAAGATTGTGCACCTTACATGTAGTTTCATTCTTAAATAGAAGTTAAATCCTTCACAACCATCACGAAAAAAATATAGGAAAGAAATAGCTTGACTTTATGAATGACAATATTTACGGACAACAAGCGTTTATATTGCAAACACCTTGTGTGAATGTCATAAGTTTTATCGCATATATACAATATAGATTTTGGAACCTGCATAACTTTTCAAGTTTTAGGGACACAAAGGATGCTACTTTGCTTTATAGTTTCTATTTGGCCCACAAAGTAATTATTTAACCTGCCACTGGTTGCAGTCAATGGAACAAGGTGATCCAACATGGATTGGGTACATTTAAGCCAAAAATTTTTGTTGGGGTGGTATAGTTTCTACCCTTGTCAGTGCCTTAAGCCTTTTTTGTGAGATATAATATCTAGTTTACTCATTGAATACTTACTTTTCGGCTCTACCATGGAATTTTATGTTATTTTTTCCTCTATTGCAGAATATGAATTTCATGAATTACCTCTTATAAATTGGTCCTATGGTCATAGCTATGAGTCTATGCCTATTAAATTTTCAACGTGTCCTTTGCCAAGTTCTTTCATGATTTTAGGATGAATTTGGGTTGGACTTTTGACATATTGTTACACACATTTGGCTATTGCTAATTATCTTTTAGGCTTATCATCTTGAAGGAATATATTTGCATATTTCCCTAAAAGAAAAAATGTGACTAGTATGAATGAAGATTTCAGAGGCTCTCTATGGCCCCGTTTGTTTCGATGTAAAATATGTTACATGTATAATAATTTTTGAACTTTTTATAGGTGTTTGGTATCTTGTTAAATATGGTGCTTTGAACTTCGTTGAAAAAATGTCCCATGAGGAACATCGAAGGTGATAGGTGAAATTGGTGCATGGGGCCCTCCGCTGTATATACGGAGACGCATATGGCAGAGAGAAATTAAGGAGGGGGAGAGAGAAATGTCACATGGTAGGAAGTATATATCAGAGTGATAATTACAATCCTTGTATGTATGTATGCAATGGTGGAATCGTTGGCGGGAAAATGACTTACCAAGATTTCAGCCGTAAATCATTTTACGCTGGTTTGGGCCAATACCTTTTACCGTGGTAAAAGTTTTTCCCATTAATGTGCTACCAAACACCAAAAGTTAGGAATATACTGTACCGGGAAAACATTTTCACCCCAAACAAACAGAGCCTATGTGTTGAAATGGGAGATACAGTCTCCAAAGTATAGTAAAGGGCAAGGAGACACCAATGAGTATAGACTAGCACTTCTTTTACTGGAAATAGAACAGGGATAAAAGATAAGTACATTAAAATGCTAATGCGCTATTACATTTGAGGTGCTTCTTTTTTTTTTTTTTGAAAAGAATTTTTATTTGTGCTTCTTGAACAAGCGAATATCAGATCATTCCAACAGGACTTCAAGTTTCTTCAAAGCATTATGTTCCACACCTTATTAGTTCTGACTATAACTACGTTACGCTTTAAATGATTACTTCATTTTTCTGTCCAAAGGAGATTTATGCAGTTTCTTTTTCAAGCATTATTTTTCTAATTTATTTCCTCCAAGAGATAAATGATCATGGAGGTTGCTTTTGTTGTTTGTAATGGCATTGACTGGATGATTTTCCCTTTTACAGTCAGTTGGCGTGCTATGTGAATCTCAGCATTTTTCAGAATGTTATGCGTGTTAGTTTCGGGCTAAGATCAACTTTGGTAAATTCTCTCTCCAATTACAGAGTTTTAGATTTATATATATAAATATATATGGGTTGTGTTTGCATATCTCCTACAGTTTTGTTTGCTTTTCTTTCAACTAACATTTTTCCTTTTCTGCCCTAGCATTACTTGTTCTAATAATAGACTTGAGAGTGCATGCATAACCAACACTAAACTCAGGATACTTCTTTTTTCTCTCTTTTCCTTTCCTCCATCTTTCGGGCTTCAACTTACCTCTGTGTTTTGAACTTAGGAAAATGAAGATAGAAGAAGGGGAAGAGTTTTAAAGACAAAAGCAATAACTTTTCTTTGTTTGGTTTTCAAGGGGAAAGGAAAATAAATTTATGTTGTTTGGTTTAAAGGAAAAAGGAAAGAAGACGGTACCTAATTTAACAAAGAAATGAGGAAGGAAAGAGGAAAGGATAAGAAATGATAGTTCGAATGAACTAAACTTGAAAGGAAAGTTAACTTTTGTTTCCCCTTCCTTCTCTGGGTTCTAAACACAGCATTAATTTACAAAATGATCCAACTCAAAATGAATTGGAAATGAGTGGAGAGGCCACCCAGGCTCATATACTAGTTTTGGAGGAGATAATTAACCGATGTGGGACAAACTCCAACACTCTCCCGTCACGTGCGACCATCGACTCGCACATGGAGAGGTAAACAAACGATCCATTACACATGGATCACAACAGACAACTGTGCACTCATGACACAAATAGGGGGAATAAATTCTCCAAAACCCTAGCTTTGATACCACGTTAAAGCATCCAACTTAAAACCAAGTAACAATGAGTGGAAAGGCCGCCTAGGCTCGTATACTCGCTTTGGAGGAGATAATTAACCGATGTGGGACAAACTTCATGTTTCTTCTAGCATACGCTAGGAAGTACGAACACGTCTATCGACCTCACTTATTCGTGTACAACACGTGTTGGTGACGGACGTGCTGGATTACTTGTCTAATGAATTTATCATATTTCTTTTAGTTAGACACATTGTGGATATTCTAGGATACGTTGGCAACACTCTTGGAACATGCTAAGGACACATTAAAATTTCTTCGACGTTTATATGAAATCATAACATACCTCTATAATACAAATATAATTCACACTTGACGTTTCCCGATGTGTCTGTGTCCTAATTTTTTGGAGAAATGACGTGCGTGTACGTGTCGTGTTTGTATCCCATGTCCGTGCTTCTTAGAGGATACGTAGTGATTAGGTGGAGTTGTGGCAGAATCA
Source organism: Rhododendron molle (assembly GCA_025413875.1). NCBI lineage: Eukaryota > Viridiplantae > Streptophyta > Magnoliopsida > Ericales > Ericaceae > Rhododendron > Rhododendron molle. Next base: position 17,376,437 of record CM046400.1, read on the forward strand.
TGTTCATTCAATTTACATCTTTTGGTCACCTGATTATCGATTTTCTTCTAGACTTTGATAGGAATTGACCTGGTTTTTAAGCATGTCTTATTGCAAATTTAAAACATTGATTTTGATTGAAAAAACTTTGGATGGGGGAAACTGAATGATACAAAAGAAAAGTCAATGACCAAGAAAAGGTGAAATAAAAGTTGAAAAGATGAATAATGAGGAGTTAAAATCAGCTTATATAATCTTATTGCGGGGAGGGTTTCTTATCCTACTGTTTATAATAATGAGTTATCGCTTGCCAATTTTTGCTCAATTTTTCCAATTAAGTCCCTCGATTGGATTTGGGCAGCCTCAAGTCAAGGCTGGGGGTAATTCCGTCAATTTGCTCGGTTCTATCTTCATAATTAGGAGTGTCTTAGGGGCAATTGAGAATGTGCCATTGCCTTTTTGAGTAAACATTGTTTTCTCCCGTCCAAGTATTTTCCTCCACTTTACTCTCTCTCCCCCTGAAATATACACCACCGCCCACCACCATTCTTCTCTTCACTAGGGCGTTGCGCTCTCTTTCTCTCAACACCATCAAATGACTGAGAATCTCACCGGCGCAGCTAACCAATGCCGTCTTCAGAAAACTGAGAGCCAAGTCCGAGAACAAGGTACGCATAATTCAGATCTGCTATAATTTTTTTTAGATCTCTCGATTCTGATTTCCTTAAGGGGTTTTTTTTTTCAAATGTGTTTTGATTGCAAAAATCTAACATGGGCATCCACTGCGTACGGGAACCTATGGTGCATCGATTGCTCGGCCGGACATTAGAGACAGCTTTGTCAGGTGATTCTAAATTGCACTTGGGATGTGGCTTATGATGCTCGTTGTGGAGAGAGAAGGTAGTGAAGAGAGAAGGAAGTGATGGAGGCCATGGCTGGGTTTTGGAGGAGGAGGAGCCCCTTCGATCGTAATAGCGATCATCTTCGTTGGTAAGTTATCTCATTCTCAACAACTGTTTCAATATAAAAATTGATGGAAGTTTTGTAAAGGTAATATTGTTACTGATTTTGGCAAGAAAAATTGGTGCGGTGTTCGGAAGTATTTTGCTGGCTATCGATTTTGGCAAGTGAAACTGGTGCGGTGTTCGGAAGGTATGTTCGACTTTTTAATGTTTTGAAAATTTTGAAAGACTGGAATGTGATGCTTATTCTACCTATCTTCAAATGAGAAACGTAGATTTTGAGATGAGGGGTATTTTGGTGGATATGATAAATAGTGCCAGATATTGATCAACTTAGTTTCGATTCGTATGTTTTGGGAAGTGCCTTTAGGCACGGGTAATCTCTTCTTTTTCTTTTTTCTGAACGTGGCATGGGTAATCTGTTATTTTACAGTGTATGTAATTTTTACCTGAGGGAGACTGCATTAGTTGGAAACGGTTGAATATACATTGTTGAAATATAGGGTTCTCTAATTTGTAAATTCATTTGTTATTTTACGCTGTATGTAATTTTTTCTAGCATTATGTTGATGTTTGTTAGCCCCCCTGAATTAGCCCGAGCTATTCTAACTTCGTTTCATATACCATGTCAGATTGCTGAAATGTTCGAGAATTAAAGGTTTTACAAATGGACAAACTGACACTGTAGTTTTGATTGCCTCTTTTCCGATCTTTTATATTGCATATTCAACCGTTACGTATTGGGGTTTCAAAATCATTATCTACCTCAGTCCTCCTTGACCCATGAAAAACAGACCATTTGGGGTTCTTTATTAGTCGTCTCAGATATATGCGTATAGTAGTCCCTGTAGAAAATTATAAGTATGGAGACGAACTGATATCTACAAGTACAGTATCATCAAATGAATTGATATTAATTTACCTTTTGTTACATTGGCCCACATTATGTTTTTTTTGTAGTATCCAAGATCACTGTCAAAATTGATGGTGTGAAAGACTTTACGTATGGAGAATTGGCTCTGGCGACTAACAATTTTGATGGTTCTGCTCAAGTTGGACAAGGAGGGTATGGGAAGGTCCACAGAGGTACTCTTGCTAACGGCACTGTAGTGGCCATAAAACATGCACGATAAGGATAGGGTCTAGAAGCAGCAATTAAGGATTTGCTCCCCTGTAAGGCATCTGCACAGTAATATGAATCCCGCAACCATTTGATAGCAAGCGGAAGTGCGGGTACAACCATGCTTGTTTTCACAATTCCTAACTTCACTCTCCTGCTATTGTCATTTTCTTCGTAGACCAGGCCTCCATCTTTGGTGTGCCTTCCTTTCAGATCAACACTCATGATTTAAGGGCACGCACCCGAGCAAAATGACGCAAAAAAGATGGTGATTTAAAGGATGTTCAACACAAGTCAGTTGTAGATGAAAATGTGCTCACTCATCTACTAATAAAATGAGTGTGCATTCCAAGCGGTTTAAGGTCATCCATAAGATCACCTTTAAACCCAGAGGCTTGTGCTCAACTCCTGCCAGCAACCTTTGTTTTCCCCAATACATGTGGCTTTGTGAGTGGCTTGTGGGTGTTTTGGTTTATATACCTTACAGGGATAGGTCAAAAGTAGGGATAGGTCAAAAGTGATCCTGCCTAATGAGTGCACATAAGAAATTTAGCTTCCTTATGCACCTCTTAATTGATTATCCCATCCTCATGATTTCTTCCTGCAGGTGTCTATGGGTTTTTTCCCCATTCCCTCCTGCTTATTTGCAAGTGAAAAAAATTATAGCAACCAATTTTGCGCGGACACAGACATGGACAAGAAAATTTGAAATAACTAGAGACATGGTCAAAATGTATTTTTTAAACTTACATGAAAAAATTAATAATATTGGTTTAGCAGAACAAGGCCTATTCGAATGCCTGTTCTCATCGTGCATTTATATATAGCATATATGGAGAGAGATGACATGCCTGTTCTGTCGTACCTCTCATCGATAGAGACAAGATTGCCTTCAAGAAGATTTGGGGGGGGGGGGGATTGAGAGGGGAGATAATGTTGCATCTCGCCTAGATTTAGGTATTGCAAAGGTCTCCCCTTTAGGCAACTCGTGCAGATATAACCTTTCTTTTGATGCATATGTGTTTCAGGTGATAAGGGGAAACTAAGTGACATGATGGAGCTACTGCAGGCTTTTGTTCCTGCACATAGAGTTCCATACTTTGGTGCTTCCAGACGTTGATGTGTGCTGGCTTATTAACGGTAGGAAGTTTAGTTAGATTTCAGTTTACTTTGCTACCCCGTTGATCATTGAGACATATCCGTTTTGAACTTATTCCTTGATTTTTTGGTGCTTTTTCTAATATTCCAAGTTAGTACATTTTGGCCAAAAATATTAGTGTTTGTTGTTTTTTCCTAATTGATTACTCAAAACAAAACCAGTAATTTATTTTGAGTAAAATTGTGAAATGGTTGGTTGTAGTGCTCAACATTCCTAAACAAAAGTGAACCACTTGTGGCCATGCACGTTTCTGACTCATTTAGGGCTTGCCATAGGAATGTTGGCAAGGATAATTACACAGTAATGCGGAATTGGACTTGCTTAGAAGTTTAAGTATGCGAGTGCCATGGCTACTTCCATAAACCTATTGTTATTGTGCAGGACATTAGTCATGGATTGAAGGCGTTCTCTTTTTCAAACTAAAAAAATGGTGGGTTAAGGGGGTAGGCTAGAGGGATGTTGAATCAAAAGGTACTATACCATTAGTTTTGAACATTCCAGTTTTGTTGCCTCCTTATTTTCTGATAGTTGACTTCACTTACATTCGATATGTTAGCAAATTTTACTTTTAAGTCTCGATAAGCTAGGATGACATGCATGTTACACAATTCCTACACTTTTTAACAAGGTTTTGAATTGGTTTCATTTTTTCAGGACCGAGCAATTCGGAACACAACCACAACGGCTACATACGACGCTGCTTTCTCTCCTTACTACCTCAAATCTTTGGTTATAAAGGATGGGTATTATCTATATTGTTGTGGCCTAGGTATCTGAAAAGTTATGTTAGCTATCGATTACTCTCTTACGTTAGGCTGATTATGTTTACTCTTTTTTTTTTGAGCAATATACTTAATCGAGTGCACTTAGTGAACTTGACCAGTTGATACTATATGTTCTTGTTGTGGGTCACCTTGAGACCACTTCACATGTGCTATTGAACTCTAATATAGTGGTGAAAGCATGGTTGTCCCCTTTTCGCTCCAAACCGGATGCAAATGTTATGCGTGGGAGGAGAGTTTCCAATCCAAAGTTCGCGGCATGAGGAAGGATGAACTCTCATGGTTTCAGAAAGCACAACTATTGTTAGCGGTATGACATAATCATAATCTTGGAAACCATCTCGTGGCATTATTGCTTTCAGAGACGCCACCATAACTTTCTCTAGTAAGAAATGCAAAAAGACATACTAGAACCCAAGATGTCTTGCAACCTGAGCTATGATACTATGTTAGGTTACCAGTTGTCCCAAAAAGATAGGGTCGTGCTAACACCACCACGAAGGGCTATAATTAGGTAAGGATGATACCGAGATAGCTAAAACCCCAATGCACATTTCACGTGCTTACAACAATTTTCTTTACACGTTTCAAACCTTGGCATACACTTGTAGGCTGTCATTGAAAAAGTTCCATTGAAACAAACAATATTAAGTGATTCAGTGAGATTGAGAAGGCCTGCCCTCCCTATTGCATTTTGGCCACAAATACATCTAGTATTGACCTCAACATAGTAGGAGAAAAGACCAACTCTAAAGACCACATTGTTGGGGCACATTTTTTCAAGTTGTACACTTTATACTTCTTGAGCACCAAAACATTTTTAAGGACCTTACAGTTTTGTTATTCTCTTTGGAAGCAAAGGATGGAAGAAATCATCAAATCACCAAAAGGAAATGAATGTAACAAAATTTGATTCAATGTGTCCTCGGAAGAAGGGTATTTTTTTCTTAACACTTCATTTCAAAATCACGTGGTCCTTTTAGTCTGTGGGGTACCAAAGTCCATATGTCCAACCTGGCCTGGTATTTGGGACCATTGAATGTAAAATAGATATGGGGAGGAATTCAAAGAAAAGCACCTAACGGAAAGAAATAGGAAATTAGGATTATGCCCTTGCATAGGAGGAGAACAGGTTACTCTCCCAGTTGAAATTCCGGAATGTTATCTACTTATCTTACCCATGGAAAGTTGTTTTTGTTCTTCATATTGGTGAAAATGGTAAGCACTTTGTTTTTCTCTTATTCCTAACTTGGATTTTTATTGGCAGTCCTGCACATGTGATGCCTCTCCTGGAGATTGTTAGGAGTTAGGATTATTCTTAATCTCATGGTTGTTGGGAAATCATAAAGAAAGTTCCTTTTGTTGTGGGAAACTGCACTGCCTTTGCTGTCAATCGAACCTTCTTCTCCTACACACAAGGCGCTTATCTTTTGCTAAATCTAGGCGTGGATGTGTTCAGAATTGACAAGCTGATCAGCCATTTTGGTTTCCCTATTGGCCCATTCCAGTATGCTTCTATCCTTGGGAATTGATTTTTTTAAATAACACAACAAAAAGATGGCAGGAAAAGGAAAGGGGCAGGAGGAAATGGAGTTCATGTTTATTGATGTTCCCTTGCATATTTTGTTCAGCTTTGCTATGACAATGGCAATTTTCGATGCAATGCTATCATATTGCAAATTGCTACCAAGAATCATGACGTTACACAACCTTATCGATCGTTAACTCTACCTGCTTATATATGTCTTGTAGACAAAATGGAAAATCATGCATACATTTCAAAATTAGGTCATTTAATAAGTTGTGTTAGGGGCATGTTTGTTGGTACCTCAGATGTCAAGTGTCTAGACCAAGTAATTCTGCTTCTGGTTATGCCCTCAGTATCATTTCTGAGCTTCAGAAGAAACGTCCTAATGCATGCCATCCGTTGTCCTGCTTGTACAATTCAAAACTTATCTGGAAGCCCAAAATCCTTCGAAAAATTAGGACACAAATGGGAGTCCAATCCTTCACATTTTTGTGGTCAAAGCATTCCAACCTCTTTGCTTTCATGGGGGTTTTTAGACAGATGATGAAATGTGCCTTGTCCTACAAAGAAACTCATAAGACCAACCACGTTTGTAATTCCGGTGTTATTTTCAAATTATCCTTACAGGCTCCAAGACTTAGCTGGGTATTGTTTAGCTCTTGCTATTGGCAAGGAATTAGGTGCTGCATTTCCTGATCGATCATTCCGGTCTCCTTTGGTTGAACTTCTAGTGAAATGTGGGCAAAATGGTAGATACAAAACATGGTTATTCCTTCTCATATTTTTGGGTGTTACTTCTGGCTTCATATTAACTTGTGTTTCAGGTAAACAATGGAAAAGGCTACTACTTGTATGAAAAGGGAAGCAAGCCAAAATTAGATCTATTAGTGCTTCAACTGATACTACAAATGAACAACAAATGTAATTTTTTACTTTCTTCACTCGTGCAAGTGATACTTTTAAGGGTTGTTTCCATAGAAAGAGAAATTGCAAACCCATCATTTTTTTTAAAAGAATGCACTTACACCACTGGAATTGTGAGGATAATCTGTTTAACTTGTATGTCCAAGTGGAAAGGTTGGATTATATTCTAGTTGAGTTCCCACATGAATCAGTTAAATATCACAGGGTGTCTTAACTCTTAAGGAATGAATGATTGAACTTGAATTCTTGAATGTAAATCCTCTTTGTCTGGATGAGTTGTTGTTCTCCCTACTATCTATGGTTGCATTGTGGTTGTGGGCATGGGGTCACTGGGGTGTAAGGTCATCTATTTCTCTATTACTTAGTTTGAAAAGTTGATGTGTAGTCTTTGCCTCTCCATAAATAATTTAGGTTTTGTGTGTTGACTCAATTCTCGGGTAAATAAGGGAGGCAATAACACACTTACTCCGCCCTTGTTTCTCTGTAATTGACTATGATGCCCTTACAGCTCAGAGTTGGTACTTGTTCCATTTTCTGGCATTTTCTTTGTATGCTATAGTGAGATCTATAATGGATCTGTTCATTTATATGTTGCCGGAGTGAATTTAACTAGACCAAAACCAGTGTGGCTTTGAATACCCCTTCATCCATTGTAGGTTGGACAATTGCGTGAGGTATTCAATGAGACCAACAATGCAGAACTAAAATTGTTTCTAGAAGTGGAATTTGGACAGGTAATGTCTGCTTAATTTGGATCCATCTTTTTTAACTGTGGTTGCTCAAGTTGATTTTGGTAGACTTTTGTTTTGGTAAAGCCACATGAGATTCTAACATGCACATGGAGCTCTTGATGGTGAATTTGATGAGTACAACTATGCAGGATTTGCAGCTCGTTTCTCCACCCGAAGAGGAGATTCTTCTCTTTTTGAAATGTTATGACCCATTGAAAGAGGAGCTTCAGTGAACATTCTTCTTCGCTTTTTCACTAACTCAGTGTCTTTCCCTGTTATCAGGTACGTTGGCCGGCTGTTTATGAAGGCCAATGGCAAGCCAGCAGAAGTATTGACAAAGCTAAATGAGTTGACTGATTTCACTCCTGATGAAGAAATTGAACTTTTTGAGGTGAGTGATGTCCTAATAGTGGGATGAGTGCAATATTTCTTATTTCCTTGCCTGGCCATAGGTTTGGATTTGGTTTAGGGAGCCATTCTAACATTCTTTTTAATGTCCAGGAAATAAAATTTGAAACTCGTCATGTGTGAACACATCTATGAGAAGCTCACATTTCGTGTTAGTCAGGTATGAACATGATTAATTGTCATGTGTGAACACATCTATGGATATGTTGATTCTTTATCATGTGTAATTTTGTTCCCATGTCATTTACTTTTTGCATTAAGTCTACATGGAACAATATTGTATACAAGTTTACAAATCTTATTTCAACGGAAACCACGTATGACTTCATAAGGATGTCAATTCAGAAACCTAACGAACAAGAGGATGATACTATTTTCTTTTTTTGATAAGTAAAAGATTATATTACAAAAAAGGCATTAAAGGAATGCCGCCCATATACAATTGAATTCCACAAGACAAAAAGGCTCTATACACTTGCACTCCTATTCGATTGAAAAAGCTCAAACCAATCTAGAAATTGGTCAAGAGATGGACAACAATCATACTTGTCCCAACTATGCAAGCTATTCAACAAAAAGCTTTTGATTCTAGATAAAGGCTTTCAACCCCTTCAAAGCATCTCGAATTTCTTTCACGCCAAATCACCCACATCAAACAAAGAGGGATCATAGCCCAAACACGCTTCCTTCTTTTTCCCACTCTAGCACCTTTCTAAGCAATTAATAGTTCCATGACACTATTTGATACTATATCCCAAACCAAGAGAAGATCAGAGTCCAAACCTCCCAAGCCACCGGGTAGTGAAGGAGGAGGTGATTGACTGTCTCCGCATCCCTTTTGCACATACAACACCAATTTACCAAGATTCTCTGTCCCCGAATCAAGTTATTGATAGTAAGAATCTTGCCTTGAGCTGCGCACCAAACAAAGAGGATGATACTATTTTCATTTCACTACTATCTTCCTCTATGAAAAGTATGCAACATTTTAGAGATCTTTACTTTCACCTACTTCCCTCAATTTTCATCAAGGACTTTGGTACTGGTGCCATAACCTTAAATTGATGAAAGTATAAATTTCTCGATTTTTCTTCATGGGTTTCGTTCATTGGTTTTTGTTGTTTCTAAATATTCTATACGAACTATATATTTACTACATATTTTATTCTGTTAGGCTGTTGAAAATACTTGAAAGGTGATTGAATAATGTTAGGGTTAAAAACTGGGGGAAGGAAATAATTTTTCCTATGGTGAATCTGGAACTCCTCAAGACACGTGACAACATTTCATTTATGATTGAACATCACTGTGTACTCTACATAGTTTTTATTTTAGTGACTCATTAAAGTGTTGTTGGTGGAATCAAGTTTAATACCAATATACCATGTCTTTGCCAGTGGAAGCCCTGTCATTGCCTCACTTAGGTATTTTTTTCCCCTTTCAGGTTTTTCTTGAATCAGAATCTAACATGCTAATGCTGTAGTCATTTGTTTATATATGATGTAGTGGATATATGTTGGTGAGTTGTTTCACTGTGTACTATTTTTCTCGTTGTTCTCTCAATGAATTCTACTCTTCCATTGTCAAGTCATGATAAAATTCTTTGATTTCTGCATGGGCGATTCATCCTGTTGGTTAAACGGCTCTTAAATGATTTGTGCCTAAAAACAACAGAGTTCTTTGGGTTTGATGTTCTCACATTGGCTTTGATTATGTAATTGTTATACACCAAGGGGTTTCTAACTATGATTTAGTAAATCGAGGTTGGCCCGTGGAGTCATCGAGTGGATGACTATCTGAACTAGTACCTTTCATGATTCTTTCTGGTTTTTGTTGTTTTTTTCTTCTATTTCTTCCCTCTTTTTTTGATTACAATGGGGCTAGGACTTAGTAGATCACGACGGGAGTAGGAGATCACGATGAGCTGTTACGAGGTCTAGATCTAAGGAGCCATCAATTTGACAATCAAGAGTCAAGGTAATAGTATTAGTGAGTAGAATCAACTGATACATTTTGCTTTGTCCCATATGATTTCTACTTTTGCATTATTTAGTTTCCCCTCTAACCTTTGCCTTTCCTTTTGCATGGAACTTAAGAGTATGTAGTTATTTTATGGACATTGATAATTACACGAGCACTTATGTTAGTGCTGCGATATTTAAATAGGTCTCTCTATTTTACCTTCATTGGGACCCTCTTTCATCTTTTCCTTTGTTGGATCAGAACCTCTCTCATCTGTCTCTTTACTTCAAACCCAATCTCTCTCTCCAAAGCAGGTAAACCCATTTGGCTCCCCGTCCTCTTAAGCTGTCTTCGATTTCACCCACTGGTATGAATCTTGAGAATAAAAATGATGCCTTCGATTTCACCCCTGGCATGAATCTAGGAGGGTGTGAACAAGAAGAGAGTGAAACACAGAACCACACCAAACCAAACCAAACCAAACCAAAAATCACCATTACAAATGCCTTGCTGCAATTTTACTCTGTCTATTAGGGCTGTCCACAGGCCTGACCCGATCTGACCAAAAAATGAAAGCAATGGACGGTTCTGATCAACCCGATCGGTCGGATTTGGGTCCATTTTCTCGGATTTTCTATTTTGTTGGTCGGGTGTCGGATGCACCCAATAATTTTTGGATTGATTCGATTTGACAGACTAATGTATAAAACTTTAAAAACACCCTATTTTTTTAGTTTCCCTAGGCCCCACTTTCCCCAGTCCCCACGCAGACCCTCTTTCCCTATTTTTTTTAGTTTCCCCAGACCCCAGTCTCCACTTTCCCCAAACACACACTCTCTTTCTCTTTCTTTCTCTCACTCTCTATCTACGCACCATATCCTTTGAATTGTGGAGCTCGGGGGAATGAGATTGGAGGGTCCGTCAGCTTCCCGACCACTCCTCCGCTAGCTACGGCGGCGGCTCCACCTCGATCGTCCTCAACAACGTCCTCGTCGATCGTTGCAGTAGTTCCCAGCCGTTGAAGCTCCTCTCGATCAAGGACCTCCTCCCTTATCCCAACCGCCCATGTCCACCTCACCCGATTCCTACTCCATCGGCTGCCAACTCCTTCACCGACAAAAGGTTTTGTAGATATGTGATTGAGAAATTGTGATTTTGTACTTAATATTTTTCTGTGAAACCCGACCAAAAAATGGTTTGTATAAGTGTAGATCTGTAATATTTTGAGAGGGTTGCTTTTTTTTTTTTTTGTGTGATCTTTGATTGTGATTTTGTAGATCTGTGATTGTAATCGACTGATTTTTGATTTTGTTCAACCCACCAATCCGACCGAATCCGACCTGAACCAATAAGCATTCGGTTGGAACCCGACAAGTATTTCGGTCGGGCTCGGGTGACCATTTTTACAATCCGACTAAAGTCGGGTCCGACCCGAATCTAACAAAACCCAACCCGTGGACAGCCCTACTGTCTATCTATCTCATTTTACTTTAGATTCCCCTTGTGAAAGGTAATAATTTAGACGTTCCCGCAGATTTTTCTTTTAAGAGGGTTTGTATTTACTTTTTCGGTGTTTATATTTTAATGGTGAAAGAATTTTGGGGCTTTTGTTTTGATATAACACTTTGTTCCAAGTTATTGGCTATTAGGCTCAAACAACAGTGTTAGGAACTTGTAGGGATGGCCATCTCGGCCGACCCGTCCATATTCGATTCGTTTTCCGTCCCGAATGGATTGGATTTTTCGGATATCGGGGCGGATTTGGATTTATTTTTTTTAAAAAAAGTTGGAGATCGGATCGGATCGGATTCGGAGTTAAGTCTGCCTCCGATCCGATCTGCCCTGAATTCGATCTCCATTGCCGATCCGCCCTGATCAGTCCCTGAATATCAAAAAATCCACCTCTGATCCGCCCCAATCTGAATATCAAAAAATTTACTTTTTTGATTAAAAAAATCCACCTCTGATCCTCCCCAATCTGTCCCCGAATACTTTTTTTGATAAAAAAATCTATTGTTTTTTTTTTTCAAATTCGGATATCCAAATCTTCGATCGGATCTCCGTTCTCCATTCGGGGCGAATTCAGAGGACCGAAAATATATCTGATTAGACATCGGGGTGGAAGGTTCGAATTCGGATATGTCAATATCCGCCTCCGATCCGCTCCGTTGCCATCCCTAGGAACTTGGTAAATGAAAGTGACTAGTTGTCTTTCAAAGGAACTGTTAGATTGAGTAGATACTCTACTAAGTTGGTGACAAAATTTTATTTGGTGATGCTGATTTTGATGAACTAAATATTGTGAAGAGATTGTTGAGGTGCAATGGATAGCATTAGGCTTGAAAGGTAAATTTCAAGAAAATGGCTTATGGGGTATATTTGTTGTCCTATAGTGATTATTGACTGAATTTCTCAAATGCAAACCTTTTAAGTGTCTTGTTTGCTATAAGGTGTAAATCCGAGGTCTCTAGAATTAGAAACTTGAAAGTTAGAAGCTGGTTAATGATAGATTTAATTCGAAAATTAGCTCATTGCAAAAGTATATATCGTGGGATAACCTTAATCAGTACCCTCGTGTTATGCTTCTACTAGTTCCAAAAACTGTGCCCATAAAATTGGAGAAAATGCAGAGTTGGAGAGCAGAGAGAAATTTTACTTGAAGTTGGGAAAAACTAGAAATGTATGTGAAGTTGTGGAATAACCATTTGGAAAGCCTAGATATGGAAATATTATCGGTATGATGGTGGAGTATTTCAATAGAAAAAGAGTTCCAAATTTGTAAAGGAGTGTATTTGAATAAAGAAAATGTAACGTTTAGGGATATGCTCATTTTGCACAGAAGTGCTAATCATGTGAAACGTAAATGACAATTTGATGTGGAATTTGTATGCAGACAACTTGGAATGTGACAGAGAGTTATTAGGATTGTTTGGAAAAATTTTTGTCCTGCCAAAGTTCCATATCTAAATTTTGTTAGCATTTATTGGGATCACTAATGAATATTGCAGTGGAATAAAGTACCACTAAATTAAAAGTAAAAGGAATGAAAACCCTTTACCAATGGACACATTACTATGGAACTCATACAGCCCACACAAGAGGGGGATAACTTTATGAACATACTCTAGTACTTTTGTTGTGATTTACTCCCTCCGTCCGGATTTAATAGTCCTTTTTTGGAATTCGTGTCATTTTTCAATCGATTATATATTCCAATTTATAATATTTTATGTGATTTCGAAAATATTGTATTATAGAACAAGTCGAGATCTATCAAACAAGATATATATTCGATATGAAATTCATTACGGATTCAAAGATATAACCCATTTTTTAGCCAGTTAGAATAGAACTAGGGACAATTAAATCCAGACGGAGGGGGTAGTACTTTGCCATTTTTTTGTGATGTAGTGGTTCATGAAATTTTTTCCCAACTCATGGTTTACTTTTAATTTTTGTTATTGTTTGTGCCGATTATGTCACTTCAACTTTTAAATTATGTCACTTCAACTTTTAAAATTCGACAATCTGATAGTATAGCCTGTTGTCAACATTTTTTTCTTTTGTTTCCTCACATCGATGTTATTTTGCCAAGCATTTGTTATGTTTAAGTCTAGTTTTTTTTTAGTTTACTATGCTGCTGTTGCTTTATTATGACTTGCTTGGTGACTTCTTCATTTTGTGGGTTATGCAATATTCTTTTTACTGCATATCTAGGAATGTGCAATATCTAGTAATTTAAGTTTAATTGTTCTAGCCGACCCCAAGTGATTGGGACATAAGGCTCAATTTGGTTTGGTCTAGTGGATTTTGTTTCTTTTTTTTTTCCTCGGACATTCTTGATAGACGAACTAGCTTTGTTTTTAGCTGCTGCTTTGGGATTGGTTTTTGGGAGCTCTTTTAGACATTGCTTTAGTCGTTCCCATTACGTCTTAGTTGTTTGCGAGGGGATTGGATGGGCTTGATTTGCTTGTAAGATTGTTGGCTTTATCCTCTTTAATTCACTATATGGGAAAGGTTTGACATCTCGTCATTCTATGCACTGCATGCAACATGGAAACTAAAAAAGTGATTGAAATATGTTTGTTTATGTGCTACCACTCTTGCATCATCATCTCTATGTAGAGATATTTTAAAGTATGGTGTCCGATTGTCCAATTAATTATATGGGTATAGAATAACATCATTGACTATCATATAAAACGCATGTTGCATTTGAAAAATTAAGGTGGTGCATATTGGGGTTTGGTTGGGAAGGGAATTTTGATGCATATATTATTTGAGTAGATTACGTGTGTGGGAAAGACATTTGTGAATAAATGAAGTCCGGGAGAAGTAGAAGAGCTACATTTTATCTTAAAGTTTCAACTTTCTGGGTTACAACTTGAGTAAGTTCCATACCCTTGCTTTTGATCAAGCTTTCCTCCCTTCTTTGGTCATGTTATGTTAGTTGAACTTCCGATAGATCAAAATAGTACTTGATTTGTTATTTTTGTATTGTGCTTCAAGGATAGTTCACAAAGATGATACCAGCAAGAGTTACTTGAATGATTATTCAGGGCATTATCCATCGCCCACATAACCCAATGTAAGTTCTTCTCACTGTACTATGAAGAGGATTAAGTAACATATTTATGCTTTCCCATGATACTTTGGGAATCGTTGAGCATAAGTGCGTGAGTTGGAGTTTGTGCTAGTGAGTATGTTAGTAGTTGTTTATGAGTTTGCTTCTCCCACTCTCTATCTGGTTGAGTGGAAGTTTGTGGCTTTGAAAATTAGTGAATTCGAGTGTTTTAGGTGAATGATTATTTGTGATTGCTCAACTTGTGTGGGGCATGAATATTCTGAGGTATTTGTGTGCTTGTTTCCAACTAGTTACTCGCAAGGATCAAATTTGAAGTTATGGGTTTAGAAGTTTTAATAGTTGATTAGACACCAATACGTTGTAGCATTATGAGCTTCTTAGACTTCTCTAGATTCCATCAGAATTTCTTCCATTGGCACTCAAATTGGCAGCAAGATATATAGTTTTGCCTACTTCATTCCCTATATATAAAGCATGAATATGCATAGAACAGTAACTTTTCGTCCCTTGTGAGTTTACTATTTTGACTTTCTCCATCGTTTTGTTTTTTGGTTGTTTGTGGGTATTTTTGGGATTGTCTCTATGTTTGACTACTAAACCGGACTTTTGTATTTTACTACTTGGTACACGCAATTCTAACCACTCTCTGTGCCATGTCTTTTTGTTTTCCATTTAGACTAAAATAGCCTTCAATAGTTAAATTGAAGACATGTACGAGCCAATATTAGGTTGAATTTTTGTGGAATAGTTTAAATTTGTGGGGTTAAACTTGGAATGGAAAATGAGATCTATCCATTTGCCTTCTCCATCATCATTGTTCTTGGGTTTTTTTGCAGCAAATGTGTGAACTTTTTTTTTTTGCAATAGATTGACCCAATGCTCTCGCACCAATAAATCTCACTTTTCTCGATCTCTCACAGCTGTCTTTTCTTTCCCTCCGTCCTCTTTGGTGAGTCAAAATATCATCATTGTTTGCGTTATATGACTTGTCCTCTTCTCCAAAGTAAAAAATCCTTCAAAGGATATATATTGTTTTTTCTTTTTCCTTTTTGCAAATATCAACCAGCTGCCTAATCTAGGCGTTGGACCACCGCCTTGGACCTAGGCGGGGACTAGTCGACCTAGGCGGCTAACTTTTAGAACACCAACTTGCATATATTACAAAAAATTCCTTTGAATGCTAATGTTTTGCCTCTTTAGTGTCCACAAGATTGGGCTATGAGTTATTAATTTTTTAGATCAAAGATTATTGTCATGGACATGTAGTAGACTGAATATTTGAGATTTATATTGCCTGATTTGAGTTTGCTCTAATAGATTCATAACATTTCTATGTAATTGTACTTGGTTAGATTGAGCCTTCAAATGAGGCTTTAGGTCTAGCATAACATTTCTATGTACATTGACCTTTCTCGTCATTTTCCTTTCTCTGTCTGTTCTATGTGTGGAGATTGGAAGGAAACAAATAAAGCGAAGTTTTAAGAAGGTATTCTTGCTTAAGAAAATTTAGTGGATAAAAATTTGGTATGCGAGGAATTCAAGATGTTTGAGCTTTTTATTTGAAATGTTGGTGTGTAAGGCGTTTATTTTTTTCTTTGTACATGGGCAGCATTCCCTTAATGCATTCTTTAAAATATTTTTTTTTGTACTTATAAAAAAAATGCACTAAATCCAGTGAGCAAATATCATGCATCTGTACTATACTTGCAAGCAAGGGAAAAAAAAGTGGACAATGTATGGTGTGGGTTAATATGAAACTTGGAGAATGAATTTGAATTATGCACATTAGATGAGGTGAGATACCCAAGGGTCAGCCTTGAGCTCGTACCTCTTTGCCTTAGTTATGGATGAATTGACTAGAAACTTTTAGGAGGATATCCCATGGTGTATGATGTTTGCAGATGACATTGTCCTCGTGGATGAAACTGCTAGAGGTGTTAATACGAAACTAGAAATTTGGAGGGAAGCATTAGAGTCGAAGGGTTTTCGAATAAGTAGGAGTAAAACTGAGTATATGGTGTGCAAGTTTGGTGGTACTATTAGTGCGCATAAAGATAGAGTGATGATCCAAGACCAGGAGATACCTAAGAGTGATTCTTTTAAGTAATTAGGTTCAATTATTAGTAGTGATGGAGAGATTGCCGATGATGTGACCCATAGGATCCAAGTGGGGTGGCTGAAGTGGAGGAGCGCTATGGGTGTACTGTGTGACAAGAGGGTATCCACAAAATTGAAGGGAAAATTTTATGGAACTGCCATCAGACCAGCGATGTTTTACGAGACGGAATGTTGGCCTATTAAGAAACAACAGGTGAACAAGATGAGTGTAGCAGAAATGAGAATGTTGAGGTGGATGTGTGGTAAGACTAGACGAGACAGGATTAGAAATGAAACGGTTCGTGAGATGGCAGGTGTAGCACCGATAGAAGAGAAGTCGAGGGAAAATAGGCTAAGGTGGTTTGGGCATATCCACCGTAGACCAGAAGATGCGGTAGTTAAGAGAGCGGATAGAATAGCTTCGGATAGCAATGCTATGGGGAGAGGTAGACCGAAATTGACATTAGATGCTGTGGTGCGCAAAGATATGAGTATATTAGGTCTGTGTGAACAAGTGGCCCTTGACAGAGCTCAATGGAGGAAAAGGATTCATGTAGCCGACCCCAAGTGATTGGGACATAAGGGTCGGTTTGGTTTGGTTTGGTTTGGTTTAGATGAGGTGAGATACAAAACCACTATTGTCAACATTAGTGTTAATATACTCGACAACTAAATAAATATGAACTATTATTGGTATTAAAGGGGAGAGAGAATGAAAAATAATGGTAGTAACTCTTAAAAGGTTCATATCTGCTACAAATTGATGGCACGATTTCTAGTTTCTTAGCATCAGTAAGTATAGCTTTAGAAGAACACTGACTAGATTTCTGTTGGTTCCCACAATCTATTTGGCTTGACGTGCCTTGGAAAATGTTTGAACATTTATAGGATGAAAGGATTGTTTTGAAGTGAGTGGAAAGGGTTCATATTGACGATGGTATACACATACGGTAGATTAAATTGATTCTACGGAACATTGAGAACAAGAATTAGCATTCTCCTCATCCGGTCCAGTGGCGTATTCATTGTTTTCCTCTTGCTTCTCCTTTTTTATATGATTGGAGAATGTTGATTTAAAAGATTTTTGAGCATTCACTTATGGAGCATGAACAGTCTGATACAAAAATTATTTATCTTGCGTTTGTAGAATGTTGACTAAACACTCGTGGCCTTGCAATTAATATGCTTTCTACACATGTTATTTATTTACACTTGGACAAGCATGTTCTCTAGAATTTGGCACGTATGTTGTTACAAGTTCATGCCCCGACCTAAAGTTCTTACCATTTATGACTGTTTGTTGTCCGCATGTATTTTGGGGGCTCAAAATGTTACCTAATTAGGATATTATTGTACTTGTGAGCTTGCAAAAGAAATGAAAGTAGGTTTTCTTATCATTTGGAACGTGGCTATAGTGTAAATTGGTAAACGTATATTTTCAGATGGTATAGATCGTATTATCTGGAAGTTACATCTACAACTGCAGCCAAAATATCTACTTTAGAGATGAAAATAGTTTGTATACGTAAACAAAATTTATCCTGGAGTCAGATTTGTTAGCTAATAAATCTGATGGTGGTTTGTCGACTTTGTTTTTGACTTGACATCTTTTGTTATTGTATGTAGTTACATTTCCAAACCTGTAAGGATGTAGTTTGATGATATTGTATTTTTTCAGTTTCAAGAAGCGGCTTGGGTCTCATTCTGGCAATTTTCATACTTGGTGGGGTGCTTTGTAACATTCACCATGGAGCTTCACCCCCCACTCTAAAGTCTTTTGTGGAGCCCCTATTAGCATAGTGATAAAAGGGAACCCTTTTTTCTTCTTTTTCAATCAGCTCTGACATAGTGGAAGAATAACTCCACCTCAAGAATCGACTAGAAACATATATTAACGGAGTAAATGGGAATTAACAGGGCCACAACGGACCACTTCATAGCTTCTCTTCTTTCACTTGAATTTCTATCTATTCTCAAACCATATCTTTCCCCCTTTTTCAGACTCCCGACGAATTGGTGGAACATTAATTAGGAGAAAATTTGGTAATATTATATTGGAGGTACTTACATCTTTTAATGATCTAATTATATGTTGTGTACCGTATGTGTGTAACCCTTTGGAAAGAGAAAGAAAATGAAGTTTTTTTTGTATCAACGTATAAGCTTTTTATGTTTTGATTTGGGCTTATCTATCATCGTATAAGCTTTTTCATTATCTCTCTCATTTGGTTATTACCAAAACCTAACTGCAGCTTAGTCGATTTTTGAAGGCTTGACAAATTGTCGTAACTCTCTCGCAGTTCATTGACGTCAATGTCTTCTGTTATCTTATTTTGATTTCAGTAAAGCTCTTATATAAGGCTCTACTGTGTATCACTAGATGTGTTGACCCATTCAGAATTGTTTTACCCTATCGACAGGTACCCTTTCTCTCTCTCATCACCTTTTTGCAGAAATATGAAATCAATGTTGATTGTGGTGAGTTGTAAATTACCTTATGCAGCGCTTACGGTCTCTAATGGAAAGAAATTTGAAATATGAACTTACCATTATTATTATACCAACATCAAATTTGAGTTAATGTCAATCTAATATGTTCAATTATCCTCATCGATGAAACTTTGCTCAAATACAATATTAGGTTTTTTAGAGTGGAAATAATCGCTGTTACTTGCATAAATATTCAACTGGTGTAGGTTTTGCTTATTGGATTTATTTGTTAAACCACCTTGGTCATTTATAGACAAGCTTTACACCTCCCTTGCAGCATACTTATAGGGAGTTCCGGGAAACAGGTCGACGATTGTCGGACTCTTCATTTAGGAGTGGGGAATACCCTTTGTATTTGGAGCTGTCACCCTACTGTGTTTGGAATATCAATTGTTGGATCAATGGATGGTCAAGGAGCTTAAACTTCAATTATGTGCAGGATCAATGTAGCACTGTAGCGTGTCATCGAAGAAAGGGCTGGAGTGCTTGGCTCTTTTCTCTCTCTCTCTCTTACTGTTTATAGAAGATAGTTTTCTGTTCAAATTCGGGAAAGGTTTCTGCGGAATCCATTCGTTTGGTGGTGACTTTATTTGAATTGAAATTTTGGGGTGAAATTAGGATTTTGTGTTTCGTTTCCGTCGTTGATTAGATGACATATGGTCAGACACAATATAGAGTCCCCTTCTAATAAGGACTACCTTATTTTAATAAAATGCGGACCTCCCTTTCCCGATCGAATTTCGATGATTCAAGCCGCTCAATGTGTTCAGAACGTGATTTTAAGGGTACTCGGGAGAAATCAGCAAAAAAAAAAGACCGGAAAGGGCTTCATCCGAGCAGTTTTTGTTTATTTTTTATCGAACTGTTCAAATAAAAACTACTCAAATCAAACCGTTCCCGGTCATTTTTTTGCCAATTTCTCGCGGGTACCCTTAAAATCACGTTCTGAACATATTGAGCGGCTCGAATCATCAAAATTCAATCGGAAAATGGGAGAAAGACCTCCTTATTTGAAGGAGATTGTATGTATGTATATATATATATATATATATATATATATATATATATATATATATATATATATATATATATATATATATATATATATATATATATATATGAGCGATCAAAGACACGAAAAATACCTAAAAAACACCCCATAGTTCTCAATCAAATTTCGATGATCCGAACCGCTCAATATGATCAGAATGTGATTTTAAAGGTACTAGTGAGAAATTAGCAAAAAAAAAATGACCGGGAAAGTCTTGATTTGGGCAATTTTTAGCTTAGATTTAATGAACGGTTCAATTAAAAACTGCTCAAAACAAGCACTTCCCAGTAATTTTTTTTGCCGATTTCTCACGGGTACCCTTAAAATCACATTCTGCACACATTGAGGGGCTCGGATTATAAAAATTTGATCGGGAACTATGAGATTGGGATTTTGGGTGTCTTTTTAGGTGTTTTTTTGGGTATCCCTTGAACCGTCCCGATATATATATATAGATATATATATATATATAAAATCTATTTCAATTGTACTTTTATAGTCTTTTTGTTCGCAATCTATTCTCAAAAATTGAGTCAAGCATAGTTGTGGTTTATGCGACTTTGATCAATCAGCTTGAATCCAAGAAGAACGCCATGTCTTTATAAGTTTTTTTTTTATCTACTTTTACTGTTTCATATGTACTTGAACTTTTATCTGGCTATTCTCTCTTACTTTGAACACTAAATAGTACACAGAATATGGCATGTCTTGCTTACATGAATTGTTCTCTGGTTAGCAGTTGTTGATTAGATGATGTTCCCTAGATTTTGTTATTGGTTTGTTTCTTACACGTTGATTCATTTGTGAATTTGATGTTGAATTTCATTGGATCTAATTCGACTAGGCTCTGTTTGCGATAGACATGGATTTTGGATGAAGAATGTGATGTTCAAGCTTAACTGGAGTATTAGTTGTTTAGGAAATAGCCTATCTGTTCAGTTTTTAAAATAATAACCTATATGTGGCTCTAATATTTGCTCTAGCACGAATTTTCTTCACCCTTTCTAACAGTTTTTCTCTTAAACAGAATTGGAAGATCAGAACAAAATTCACAACAATTCTTTTTGATCGTGCATTGGCAGCAATTGGAATCAACGAATGGAGTATTCAACTAAACAAAGAAGGTATACTTTGATTAATGACTTCTCCATCGTCGCCACTCTTGATTGAAACGAGATCACAAATGGCTAATTCATTGGGGTGATATTTTCTGTAGTAGAACGAGAAAATTGAGGGAGAGATAGCATAAAAGAATTTGAAAGAATACCACCCTAGTGTTAGAGAATCCAACGCAGGAGGTATTTGCCTATTTTTTGAGCTTTATCTTCAATTCTTCCTCTTTTCATCACTAGGGTGTAAGTACTCTTGAATATGCTGGCACATTGCCTTTGCATATACTTCAGGAAAGATGTTCAACTTTTTCTTGCTCTTGATGCAAACCAAATACCCATAGATAATGTAGAGAGACAAACTACCAAATGGGATACAAAAGAGACTAGCTTTTGATAATATATTCTTCAAAATGATAAAAGGTACCAATTAGGACAATAGATACATATTTATAGACTCTAAACCCTACAGACATTAGAGGACACCAAAAGACATAAAGACCCTTAATTATACTGCATCATACACCCCTTCTAAAGAAAACAACTTGTTCTCAAGTTGGGCAACATGACACAAGGCAACTAGCTAATACAGAAACACAAAGTGTTTATTGCGCAGTCACAAATTAGACATGCTGCTGGATTTCCTTGATCAAAGCCACCTTCATGCGATATCCCATCTTCAATACTGAGTCTTTGTTTCTGTACATCCACCGCATCTTTACTTAGGTGCCAAGAAATCATCCATGTACCATGCCTCTTGTGAATCAAAGTATCAACATAGTAGCTCGTCATACACACTCCCAAGTTGCACCAAGAACTATCCACCTTAGCACGTTGAAAAGTCACCGCTAGGGCTGTAAACGAGCTAAGCTTTGGACTACTCGGGCTCAGCTCGTCCTAAATTTGTTGAGCTTGTGCTCGGTTCGAGCTCGAAGTGAGCTGGAATTTTATAGCTCGAGCTCGCCCTTGATTACTACAACTTGAGCTCAGCTCGCAAAGCTCGATAGTTCCAAGCGTGAGCTGCACACGTTCAGAGTTGTGGGTGGCTTCTTTCTTTATAAGGGATCCCTAGTGGTGAGTTCCACAATTTGTTGATGTGGGACTGCTAAACTCAAAACAATCCAATAAAACTACTCTTGAGTTTGTCCCACATCGAAAGATGATGAACAAAATCCCAACATTCCTTCTCTTTATATTGGTACAAGCGCCTCAAACCAACTGTTGATTAATAACACGTGCCTCCCCACGGCACCGTGTGTACGTATGAATATTTTATTTTATTTATACAAATGCACATATATATATATATATTATCGGGCTCGTGAGCTCATTCAAGCTGAGCATCATATTGCTCGAGAGCTCGGCTCGTTTACGTAACGAGCTGAAAAAAGTGGCTCGAGCTCATTCGTTTATCAAGCGAAACGAGCTTGAACGAGCTCAAATTGATCCGAGTCACGAGCTGCTTGCGAGCAGCTCGGCTCATTTACTGCCCTAGTCATAGCACTTTGCTTAAAACTTGTTTGCTTGAAGACAAAACCCAAAGGGTCAACAAGTTGGCCCAAATCATCTTTTCCCCCTTTTGGCAACTTCAGAATTTGTTCGGGCACCACCACAACACAAACTTGAACATCTTACATCAAATACAATTTGCGAGGCATGTTTGGAGAACAATCATCAACTTTTGGCTCTTTGAAGTCCTTTAGAACCGGTGGGACGATAGCAATCTCATTTGTCTTTGGTAGCACATGCAATGCAGCATCAACTTCATACCCTTCTTCTTGTACTATCACCAATGTGGTCAAATCCCAATGCAAGAAGCAAGGCTCATTGCTCATAAGAATAGACATTTCTTGTTCTCTAGTACTATCACCAATGTGGTCAAATCCTCCTCCTTCATCACCACCAAACTCTTTTTCAAAATTGTCATATATGGGAACATCTAAATTACCACTAACCCCAAAGACGGGATCATCCTCAACGTCTTAATGTGAGAGTCTCCCCTCACATTCAAAGATATAAACATCTTCAATATCCTTATTTGCATACTCATCATACACGGGAATTCCTTCAAGATCACCTCTAAAGTCTTCATTTGGAGACTCATCAAAGATGGATAAATCTTTACACTCAACTACACAATCATCACCGAGAACATCCTCAAGCTCTTCACTTGGATATTCATCAATGATGGGAAAATCCTTGGAATAACTGAGTTCCTTCACCTCTTTAAACACATCCAGCGTAAGGATCATCTTCTCTTCAAACGCTTTCGGGTTGAAGGGTCCATATGATGTGACAAGGTCTTCGTCTATGTTCTTCTTGTAGTCAAAAGTGGACTTAAATTGACTATGAGAATCACCAATACCTTCACGAGGTAGTAAATGCTGCACCTTGTTGATCAAGGTAATAACTCGTCTTTTCAACAATAGCAATTGCACCTTGACATTCAAGGTAGCAATTTGTGTACTCAACTCTTCAATCTCATGGTTTTGGTTGCCAAACTGATTCTCTTCACCATTGTTCACCATGAATGCTCTACCTCCACCTCCTCTCCTACCTTAGCCCGATAAGCCATTACAATCCCACAATTAACTCCAAAACAAGCAAATCAACCGCAAATATTGAACACCTAGTCAACTCAAGACTCCACACCACCACAAATCGCAGGCAATCAACGCAAACAATACCCAAATGATATCAACCCACAATAAATCGCAGCAATTAACAACAAATGAACAAACCCAGCTGAAATCAAGCCTAAATTTCAGATTTGAGTGCCAAAAGAGTAGTTCGGAGACCCTTATCATTGTTTTTTTTAAGTGTTGAAAGAGGGTTAATCGGCAGATTCGACTCGAATCAAAGGCTGTATGTAAGCTTCAACCGAGTAATTCGAGCACTGAAGAGGCACTTCGCAGGTATGGGTCACTCTTCCAAGCTTCGAAATGGCAGAAGTGAGTTCAAAATAGGCCGATTTGGTGCGATGTGGCGGGGTGGAGTTCGAAAAAGCTAAAACGAGTGCAGATCTGGTCGAAAATGGAGATTCAAGTGCCGAAATGAAGATTCAAACACTGGGTTGTTCGTGAATAGAGCTGAAATGGATGGCTCAAGTGCGGAATAGGCTGGGTCAAGCTCTAAATGGGTTTTGGTTGCTCAAACTGGGGAAAACAGCTCCGAAATGTGTCAATTTGAGAGTTTTAAGGGTCAAAATCGGGGTTTAGGGTCTTGGGTTGGGTAGATTTGTGGCTTTTGAGTGGAATAGGGGCTTCGGCCATGTTTTCCAGCACCGTTTTAGGGTTTCGGCGAGATTTTCCAGCGAGGTTTAGGTTTCTGACGCGATGAACACTTGGGATCGAGTCTAGATGCTCTGATACCAAATGATACAAACCAAAATACCCATAGATAATGTAGAAAGAAACTCCCAAATGGGATACAAAAGAGACTAGCTCTTGATAATATATTCTTCAAAATCATAAAAGCTACCTATTAAAGACACTAGACACATTTATAGACTCAAAACCCTACACACACAAGAGGACACCAAAAAGACGCAAAGACCCTTAATTATTCATCAGCTCTGTTTGCAAATTCAATTTGTGAAGGGAAATAAAAATGGAAGCAAGATCGCAAGATTTGGATACATATGATTCGAGTAAAATTTGATGTTCCATATCTTTTCCCACACAAACTCAGGCCGGCATTCAAAATGGACCAGATTTTTTTTTCCATGTTCAACCAATTTTCCGTCGTACTGTGAAATTTTCTTCTCATTATTCTTCTTTGGAGTACTAGAATAAAACTTTTTGGAGTATTCCATTACAATTTTTTCTCATAACCCATAAGGAGCTTTGATAAGATACATGGCGATGTAGGCAACTGCGGCCTTGTGGGTTATTGTCATGACGGCGTGTCCTATTCCGACAGTGAAGAAAGCCCAGGAAAGTCCTGTTGACAAACCCATCTCTCTCTATCATGGTTGAGTAGTGGAGCACAAACTCCTGGTACGGTGGAAGAGTTAGTACAGAACACGGATTCACCCTTTACGCCCGAAGTCATGGGGCTTCCTCTTCCAAGGAAAATAAAAATGCCCCAGTTGGAAACCTTCAATCGCTCCACGGACCCATTAGATCATTTGGAAACGTATAAATCTCTGATGCATTTACAAGTATTGCCAGACGAAGTGATATGCCTTTGTTTGAATTCCATCAGTTTGTAGGACTTTTTAGGTTTGATTTATGCATTGTTTTTTATGTAAAGTGTTCTTTGTACAATTTTGAAGACCTTGGGTGTCACAATGCTTGTTGCACCGCATGTGTAACCATGCCCCGGCGTTCACAGTGTAAAGTTCTTGGGGAGTTTAACTGTTGTGTTGGTAGTTCCTTTTGCCCCAACACTAATCCGGAACGAACTGATGGAATTTTTCGGATCTTACGCCCACGCTCTAATTAAACCTCCCTTGCAGCAGTTGGCCACCTGCTCATTTTGGGCAACAGGTCGACGATTGTCGGACTCTTCATTCAGGAGTGAGGAATTTGGATGAGTCACCCTACTGTGTGGCCTGTCCTCCCACCATGCTCCATATGACTTCTTATCTAGTGAAGTTATTGCTCTCAATGGCAAATAAAGTAAAACATCCCTTGCAAATAAAGTTTTCATGTTGCATTTTACTCTTCGAATTCATTCCTTGGATAGGTTGTTGGAGGAGTGCAATCCCAAACCAAGGGAAGGCTTCCATGCGGTTAACATTGTGAAGCGAAGTCCCACATCACTTGGGTACCAAAGTAATAGGCAGAATATAACTGTGAGGGCACCCTCACTTCAGTAGCACTACAAGAAAATTGAGATCTCCCAACTGTTTTGTTAGCAACGGTTCAAAAAACCGTTGGTAGAAATTGGGTCTAGCAACGGTTTTTTAGAGCGTTACTATAACCAGGTATGCAGAAACGGTTTCCAATGAACCGTTACTATAGCCTCTCTCTATTGTCACGGTGTTTGATGGACCGTTACTATAGCCCAGCCCATTCGCTTTTCCCCCAAAATATTTTCACTTCAGCGCGAAATATTTCGCTCCAAAATTTTCACCAAAATTAAATAAGCCCTAAACGGTACCGTTTTGTATCTCTAAACAATATCTTGTAAACATTGATCGATCTCCCTTCTCACAATCCTCTTGTTCTCTCACCAAACAGCTGTCGCAGACGATCGAAGACGAAGACGACTGGTGATTTACAAGCTCCCTCCTTCCTAGCGTTGTAATCTCTCCTAGCATTGTAAACATCGATCTTCTAGACCCTTCTCACTGTTCTCTTGTTCTCTCACTAAACACCACACCACGCACCTGATGAAGACGATCGAAGATGAAGACGACTGGTGGGTTACGCGCTCCCTCCTTCTTAGCGTTGTAATCTCTCTCTCTCTCTTTGTTCCAGATTTTTCATTTTTTTGATTCAATCAACTCTCTCACTTCGTATCTCTCTCTGAAATTTGAACCCTAAATATGATTTTTTTGAGAAATAGCTCACACAATTTTTTTTGAAATTTAAATACGTTTTTTTACGATTTTTACGTAACCCTAAACTAGTTTTATGATTTTTTTGAGAAATAGCTCACATCGATTTTTTTGTTCCAGATTTTTTTTTGGTGGGTTACGATTTTTTTTCGATTTGAACCCTAAATACGATTTTTTTTTTCTCTCCGAAATTTGAACCCTAAATACGATTTTTCGATCGGTTCTCTCACTTCATTGTTCCAGATTTTTTTGGAATTCATAGGCTCGCCGGAAAAATATCTCACTTCCCGGCCCCAATTATTCCTTGCTTGCTTCTTCACTTTCCCCTTCCCATTTTTGGATTTCTCTTTCTTTCTTTCTTTTTTTTTCTTTATTTTGGTACAACTGTGCTGCAGGGGAAGAAGAATCGGGCTAAGCTAAAAAAGAAAAAAACAAGCTTCCTTTGTTGCACCTACACCTGTTCTGGTGATTATCTCTTCTACATGTTTACTGTTTAGATTTTGGCAAGTTATTAGTTTTGGTACTCCATAATATTGTGGTAGAATTGAACTCTAATAACACCATGGGGAGTGTGCTGTTATTTACTCCCTCGCTCTTTGGTCTGATTCAATTCTTTGTCCGAGAGGATTATATGTCCCTTCACTGTTACTTGGGTCAAAGTAACAAACAGGGCCATAGAGTTGTAGTTTCCAGCTTCAATGCTTCTCTCCTGATTTTGCAGATGACAGAATAGCTTTGAAATAACTTATAATGAGAACAGGAATATCTTCGAGCAATATGGTTTTCCATATCTATATGTTTCATGTTTACATATCTGTTCTCTTTCAACTTTTATTGCTATAATGGTATGTTCTTCCCATGTGGGGAGAGGCAACGAGTAATCTAATGCTTTATGATATGGGGGAATAGGGAGGAAATTAGAAGCATCAGAAGCTAAGACAGACAAACCTTGTCCCCCGGTCTATTGGTTTGGGCCGTTTGGCAGGTCATTGGGGTGTATAAGTAGTTGCATTTTGCTCATTGTTCGTCCCTATTCTCTGTTCTTGATGCATGTTTTGGACTATTCTCTTGATTCTTGTTCAATGAATTGTAAAGGACACAAGGCAGCCTCAAATTTCTCCAAACCAAGCAGTAAGAAAACAAAAACTACAAGGGGCACCATAATGGAAGGATAAGATAGTAGTTGCATTTTCTTTAAATGTAAAAATGGACAGTGACAAAGGAATCTGGAGTGGTTTGTTCACTCCATTATTAAATAAGGAAGAGAAACTGGTTGAATGGTCTTTTTGTGGGCGGGCAGTTTGTGTGGGTGTTTATTATTATTTTCTTTTTCATGTTTTGTGTGTGTGGTTTTCTTAAGGGTGGTTGGTGATCCTTTTGTTCTTTCTAGTTTGTTTGGGTTGTCTGTTTGCTGGGAGGTTTGTGGTTATATTTTCTCTTGAGAGGTTGTAGAAGTTTCTTAGGATGTAGGAGGTTAGGGAAAAAGTTTATCAAGAGCTGGTTTTGTCAGTAGGTTTGTTTTTATTCAATTTTCTATTTCTTCAGTTATCTCTCTTGCCCTACATTTGATTTTTGAGAGAGAAAAATGAGAGAGTAAAGAGGAATAATGAGGTATTGAATTCTTTAGGATTGAAGAGTATTGCAACTTCGTTGTGGGGTTCGGCTCGGCACAAGCGTGCAAATGACAATGGAAAGCATAGTAAGGATGAGTTGGATGATGACTATAGGCCTCCAGATGATGAGAATGTCCATGCCTATGACAGTGATATTGATCTTTCTCTCCCAAAACGATCGAAGAGTGAGTCAAGTCCTAGTGCGCTTGTTTGTAAGCTCTTTTAGCTATGAACTATGTATATGTTTCCAACTATCTATGCACGGCCACTAAATTGATTACTCTCCTTTTTCTTTTCAGAAGTCCTTGTTATTTTCATAGCCTCTAATTATAATTATAATCATTCTATGTCTATTATTCTGTTTGTCTTAATTATTTGTTCTTGCAGACATGAGAAAAAAAATGCCGCATTTTGGACGTGGAGGCTGATTCTGAGCGTAATAAATCAGCAAATGTTTCACGACCTCTGCCACAGCCTACACCTACCCACTCTCATAGTGCTTCACAGCCTACGCACTCACGTAGTGCTTCACACCCTTTAATATCACATGTATCTTCACAGCCTACACCTCCTCCTAGTGCTTCCCAGCCTTCACGACCTCAACCACAACCTGTTCAACCACAGATCGTTCAGCCATAGCATGGTCAACGACAACTCATCCAGCCACAGCCCGCTCAACGACTGCCCATTCAGCCACAGCCCATTCAGCCACAGCCCGCTCAGCCACAACCCGCTCAGCCACAACCCACTCAGACACAACCCACTCAGCCACAACCCCCTCAACCCCAACCCGCTCAGCCACAAGAACAGGACAACTTTGAGTTAGGAGATAATATAGATGATGAGATATTCAATGAACTTGAAGTTGGAATAAGAGGTATGTCGTAAGTTGCTCTTATTTTCCCCAAAACTTGATATCATGTTTTATATTGATTTGTTAACATCTAACTGATTTTTAATAGATGAATCAAATATTCGAACCAAAAGAGGAATCACACGGTTGTCAGACATTTGGAATCTACCTCCTGGAAAAAAAGTGGTAGTTGACTTTAATGCAGCTTGTCTTCCTGTTGGAGAAGAAGGTGGTGTGTTCAATCATTTTATAGGAACTGTTGCACGGAAGCCACACTTATGCCCAATCAATTGCAAAAGTTGGCATGTTGTGCCAAATCATTACAAAGAAGATTGTTGGAGTATCATTGAGGTATTAAGTTTTCAATCTTAGTGTATTGGTCTTGTTTCATCAAAAAGTAACTGAAATATATTGTTCTTGTTTCATCAGAAAGTAGCTGAAATATATTGGTCTTTGTTTGGTGTCCTGTTCTTTTTTTTTTTTTTTTTTGGCTCTTGTTTTTTGGTCGTGGGGTGGTTGTCTTTGTCTTCTGCTTGGGCTTGGGGGCTATCTTTTGTCTCATATCAATGCTTGGATGCTACCTAATGTTGTATGAGCAGATAGTTTCTCTAACCCTTCTACATAACCCTATGGCTCATACAATGTTGTTTGGTGGGTGTCTTTGTCTTCTTCTGCTGCTTCTTTTTGCTGCTTTGGTTTGGTGTCTCTTGCTAATTGGATGTTGTGATGTTCTAAAGGATGTTTTGGACTCAATTCTTGGACGCTACCTACTCCTTGTGTAGCTATCTGGTGCATTTTGGAGTGCTACGTTCTGTTGAGTGGCAGTTTTTAGACTGCAGATTACTGCTGTTTCTGTTTCTTTGCTACTTTGGTTTGCTGTCTCTTATCATTTGGGCTGCTCCTTACTGCATAAATTGGTGCTCAACTAACTTATCGAATGGGATGGAATATGCTGCAAAGAAAGAAGAAAGTAGCTGAAATATATGGTTTTATGTTATTTTCTTATAGTTCAAGTTTTTTATTCCGGATGATGAGAGAGACCTAATTAAGCACAACACATTGAAGTTACTTGGGGAAAAGTTGCGAGCCTGGAGATGTAGCTTGAAAGCAAAATATTATGATGAGTCAAAGACAGCTGCACAAGTTGTTGCAACAGCACCTGCGACTGTTAATCAGGAGCAATATGCAGATCTTGTTTCTTATTGGTATTCAACTGATGGACAGGTATGTAAAATACATTAATTGTGACTCAATGGTCTTCATTAATTTTTCTCTATCTGATGATGCTTT
This sequence comes from Rhododendron molle, assembly GCA_025413875.1. Lineage (NCBI taxonomy): Eukaryota > Viridiplantae > Streptophyta > Magnoliopsida > Ericales > Ericaceae > Rhododendron > Rhododendron molle. Next base: position 17,406,586 of record CM046400.1, read on the forward strand.
TTGTTTACAATGTCTGAAAAAAGGTCCTTAGTATTGCTAACAAGAGACGGAGGAAGGAGAAAAACAATCCTCATACAGCTGGATCGAAAACTTATGCACAACATGCCTATGAACTGGTACTTTGTATTAATTGCTTATACGATATTTTTGCACTTCTTTAATTGTTTGGATGATATGGTCAATGAAATGGTTGTAATATAGGATAAAAGAGAAGAAGTTGGAGTTAGTAGAACAATGTTGTATGAGCCAACTCACACGAAGAAAGACGGAAAGACCCCTGTGAGTGATAAGGCAGCTGAAAATATGGTATGATAGCTGAATTTTTGCATTCAGCTATCATACCATATTTTCAAAATTGTTGATTTATTTAAACTTTCCAAATTGTTGATTTATTTATACGAGAGAAATAAAAAGAACTAAGAAAAATACTTCATTTGTCCCAAAATATTTACTCACATTCTAATATTAGCGAGAAAGACTTGACAAACAACTAATTGTACCCTTAAAAAGCTCAGGAAATAAAAATAATAATTCAGAAAATATGTTTGGTTTGAATTATTCTTAACCTCAGTACAATTTTGATCATAATTTTTATATTCTTATATTTCTCTTACAGAGATGAATTAATTACCGACAAAAATTTGATACAAAATTAACCGTAAATTATTAGCCAAACCACCCCTGACATCATTTTGTCCTACAATTTCTCATTATTCTTCATTACAACCCCAGCTATCCATGTTGTCAAACGTTTCAACCATGGCTATCCTAATCGACCACAGTTTTTTCGACGCCTATGCTGGCGAATCACGTGACGGCTCGCCGGCAGCCAAATTCTCCACGGGCGACACCATTTCAATGAATGCAGTACTCCTCTCCGATGATGACAAAAACGACGTCGTGTACGCGTTCCTAGCCATTTTCAGATCACGTTTCTCAAAAATGGACGGTGTAACTTCTGGGGTGTGCTTGAAATGCCAAACTCGAAAAAGGGACGTGAATCTGTTTGTGTGGAAATCGCTGCAATCGTGTTATACTTGGATTCTAGCCACGGATTATCGAAAGACGATTTTGCCCTTTCTTGATGAACACCTCCCTCTTGAAATTAAGTATGATATGTTTCAGGTGGTGTATGTCAATGGTGATGATGATGTAATGAGTTTTTGACTATGAGAAGGGTACAGACACATACACTACAAAAAAAAATGCACGTATTCGGACGCAGATGTAATCGGACTTCGCACTTTATAATGTGTTTGGGTCATCCATTTATCGTGACTCATGTGCATCGAAGTCATCAGACAATTTTAGACACAAATGTGTCTGAATTCGTACATTTCTGTCTAGATTTTGGTTTTGATTTTAACTGTCCTCATATATGTTGGAAAGTTGAATAAAGAAAGAGAGTTTTGTGGTAGTTTCACCCAATTTGGGATGTAATGTAATGAGGATTTTGAGAGTTTAATAGTATTGTTTTACGGTAATAGATTTGTAAATAATCAAAGTTACTTAGTTCATCACTTTTAATTACTGCGGATCTTCCATGGATACGCACATTCTATTGGATTTTGATTTTGAACTTGTGCTGACATTCTAAATCCAAGAGCCAATTGTTTTTCACCAATTTGAATCCTAAATAATGTTTTCTTGAGAAGTTTAAGATTCAGACAGTCGACAAAGGCATATATATACCTATTGCGAAAGCTTCAACATAATTTTTGGCAAGGTCAATGTTCTTGACGAGTTCTAAAAAGTAAACCGTTTCGATCATTGTTGTGAGCTCGAAAAGGGCCCCAAATAGTCCAAAAATTGAACCAAACTGGTTAGAACTTCAACTGGATAGGACCCTTGCCCTTGACCCCATTGCCAATCAATTTCTCGCTTCCACCACTACATGTAACTCATGAGCTTAATCTACTTTTTCAACGAGCCTCTATAAATGAGTAGAGTTTATAAATTTGAGTTGAGTTTTTTCGAGATGAGCTGATTTGTTGAGTGTTAAAGTTGGCCAAAATTAGTTAATGAATAGCCGTTGTGTTTGGTTCAAATATGATTGTTTTTGAATGACAAATATAGACTTGTTGGGAACACGATAAAAAAGAGAGATGTTGGGGGAAAAAAATAGTTGTTGGCATTTTTATTTGAAAAAAAGAAGATTGTTCGACATCTTAATAGTGTACCAATTCCTTTGTGCCCAGTTCATATCAAGTTTGGTTTTGACTTTAATTGGATTCCCCACAAGTGGCGGTGAAATCGGGCTCCCAAAATTAGTTGAATACTTTATTGGCCAACAATTGGCCTCCTATAAATCTTAACCCTTTATTTGCTTCACCCATCGATAAAATAAACACATTTAACCCAATGCATTTTAATTTTGTAAAGGTTGAGATTTGTGTATGAAAACCCTTGATCTCACATCGCAAAAAACGCACCACTAAAATTTGAAGCAAAAATGCTAGGAGCACAACAATCCAAACAAAACTTCTTACATACTACAAGAATCAAACTGGGGATGGCGTTGTGCAGTGGTGTGCGTAGCATATCCGAGCCATCGAATTGTGCATCCGACGGCTCGAATCTCATCTTGGCAATGAACGGTTATCGATTGTTGATTGTCGAGATGAGATCCGAGTCGTTGAATGCACAATCCGACGGCTTGGAGATGCGCAGCATGGTGCTATGCACCTCATTGCAGAGCACCAACCCGAAGTCCCAAAAATCAAAGGTCACAACAAGAAAAATGGGGGAAATCAGAGAATTAATGTGGAATTCTTGACAGCAAGGCAAAACAACTGAGAATACACTAGCTAACACAAATGTGGAATTCTCCCCATTCAGAGCATCCCGCATCACTCTTTAAATTTCAGACCAAATTACCTCTTAAATGTCTCTTTATTACTTTAGCTAATCATTTTTAAAATGCATACTGCATCAGACTCTCTATTCTAACTTATGACTTATTAATATATTATTTCCTTCTTCCTAATATAATATTAAAACGCTATTTTTTTTTATTTCTTCTCAAAAGCAATACTCTATACCGGCTATATTTTAAAAGCATTCATATCAGCCTCAACAAATTTAAGTAAAATTATAACTTAAAAAGTCAGTTTTATTATTTTTCTGAGTCATATTTTACTCCATTCGGTCCAAATTATTGGTCCCATATGAACAGACGTTTAATTTTGGGATCAAAAAATCAAGTACTTTCGTACATAGTTTTTTAAGTTTCTTGACACCAAATTAATAAACTAACTGAGATATCAAAATAGGTGTCAAATAATTTTAAAAATTATGCACGGAAGTACTTTATTTTTAAATAAAAAATTGCAATATTTTTTGTATAGAACCAATTATTTGGGACGAAGGGAGTACTTATGAAAATACTTGATTTTTAAAATTCAAAACATCAAACCCATTATATTTTGAGATTTTTAAAATTCAATAATCTAGTACTTTTGTTTTTAGTGCTTGAGAAGGAAGTCGTGCCAGAGCCATATGAGATGAACACATTAAAAACAATAAAATATTGGTTAAGCACACGAACAGTTGCACACGAGGAATTGTGGCTTCGTTCAGTTGTTAAGAAAGGACGCGAAAGTATGAGAAAATCAATTTTTCCATAATTTTCCTAGTGTTTAGTTGACAGGAAAATAGTGGAACTTATCATTATAAGTTTTCCTGCAGGATTTACTTTCTTGCAAAAGTGATCCTGTAAAAAACACAGGATTTTGCGATGCGGGAAAAGGAAAATGAGTGAACACTCACAAAATTTTCCCATGAGTTTCTTTTTTCTGCAAATGAACAACTAAACCTTAATTTTTCTTGCAAAATTCTTTTGTCAAATGAACACTCACGGAAAATATAATTTTCTTTTTCTTTTACTTCATCTCACTTCATTTTTCTTGAGAACCAATTTCTCACGCAACTTTCTCGACAATTAAACGGAGCCAGGCCCCGTTCCAGAAATAAAAAACAAGTCCTAATTTTTTAGGAAGGTAATTTTAAGTTTAAAAATTATGGGCTTATTGAAATTTAAAAATATGTGATATGGATTTTGTGTGACAGATCTCGATGAGATCTTTTAAATGATGCAAAAAAAATTAAAAAATTATTTTCATTTATATTATTTTTGAATTTTAAAATATAAAATAAACTGCTTATTTTTTAAAATTTTTTTTGAAACGAGACCTAAATGCAGACGCTCTCATAATACACTTTTGCTCTCATAATACACTTTTGAATTTGAAAAACCATTATTTATAATATGATCTCTCTACCCAGTACCACACACCCCCAACGGCGAGTCACCGACATACAAACCTCCCTGCACATGAAACCCTCTCTCTCTACTCTCTCTCCTAGGGTTTTCACACAGCCACCTTCCTATCAAAACCACCTCATCAGCGGCTGCACCAGAGCCACCAACACCCGCCTCTACGCTGTTGTCTGCGGCGACAGGTCCTTCACCATCGGACTCTACGCCACCGAAACCCTAACCCCTTCCGACGTCTTCCCAGGCTTCGCCTTCGGCTGCGGCCTGAACAACACCGGCCCCTTCCGCGGCGCAGCCGGCTTGCTCGGCCTTGGCCACGGCCCCCCTCCCTCTTCTCGCAAACCGCTTCGAAATACGGAAGCTACTTCTACTGTTTGCGGATAAAAAAAAAAACCCTTCTCCTGCTGTCTCCCTACATTATCAGGAACTCTGGTATTTGGAAAAGGCGGCGGAACGACAAACTCCTCTTGTAGAAAGGAAGCCTCAAAATCAGATCTCTCGCCCTATTGCAAGGTCTCTCTCTCGATTGACTCTGTGTGTGTTGTATGTGTCTATCTTTCGTCTAACGAACATTAAACGGTGCCCTACTACAGGAATTTCGTTGCACAACTACAGACTAATAACAAAAACATGTTAGAAATTTCTCCACAACTGGTCACATCCTCTCTCTCTAGAAAACGAAAAGGCAGAAAACCTTTCAGATCAGATCGCGCCGCCCCCGGGGGGGGGGGGGGGAGGCGGCCTTCCTCCCTCCTCCTCCCGGGCCTCCCTTTCAATTCCTTTTCCCCTTCTCCTTTTCTTCTGAGTCTTTACCTTCCTCCTGCCGTTTTCTCACCTCTTTCCGACGCCATCCCCGCTTGTTTCACCGTCTGCCCGTCAGATTCTTCCTTCGTTGAACCCGATATTTGCTTATGCCAAGGGTTTTCGGCTGCAGGTGGTGGTGTCGTTTGGGTGTCTTTGGGTTCCCAGCCGGTTCTTTTCCTTGGAGAACTGGTTTTGTGCTTAACGGCGAGGGATCCACGCGGCCTCTGGTTTTCAGTCCTCCTCTCCAGCCCTTCCGGCCTGGTCTCCGTTCAATGGCCGTGTTTTGGGGGTGGGGCAAGCGTGCATCGCCTTTTTTGGCTTTGGTGGCTGCTGATGGAGTGTGGGTTTTGTTTGGGCTGTTGGGTGGATGCTTGGGTGTGCGGTGGTGGCCGAGGTTGGTCTGGTTGCTGTTCCCAGGGGTTTTAGGGGCGTCGACCACAGCGGGGGTCTTGGGGTGGAGTTTTCAGTTGATTAGGTTTTGGGCTTTGTCTTTATTTGCAGAACTCGATGGATTGAAGCAGTTTTGGGGCTTTTGGGCACAGTTTGCAGGCGATTTGGGGTTTTGAGGTGGTGTTGATGGTGGTTGAGGGTGGCGACGGTGATGTTTTGGTAGCTAGGTGACGGACTGTAGCGGTGAAGGGCAGTAGCAGAGCAACGGAGACGATGATGGTAGTACCCCGGGCGGTGGGTTCACGGCATGGCAGCAGCAGCAGTTTCAGTGGTGGCAGCAAGTTCAGAGGTGCTCGGCGGCGACATTGGGTGGTGAGGCCTGGTTGGGTTGTGAGGTGTTTGCGGCTAAAGTCTCTCGGGGCGTTTTTGGGATCTGTGACATACGGCGGGTTCATGGCGATCCTCGCGGCGGAGGCTGCGGCATTTCGGATTCAATCAGGTGTAGGGTTTTGGTTGGTAGTGGGGTTGGTTTTGGGTTTTGTTGGTCTTCGACCAATTGGGTGTCGGGTAGCTGTGAAGATGAAGTAATTTTCATTTTCATTTGTCCTTGCCCTTTTAATTTTTGTAATAATTTTCGAATTCGGAGATTAATAAAATCTTTTTGCTGATAAAAAAAACAAACAAACTACAGGCTAATAATAATCCACAGGCAGCAGAAAAAAAGGGTAAGTAAAAAAAAAGTGCCACTGAGTTCTATCTTAGATCATGATAACCAACATAGATTTGGGATATGAGAAAAGCTGACATTGATTTTTCTTGTGAAACTGCAGAAACCACTTGCGTATGTTATTAAGGGCGTTGCTACTGCAGCTGGTGTTAACAGAGTGGTGGCAAGGGCACATGATCAAAAACCCAAGAAGGTTAATGTCATAAGCCCTGATGAGGAACTGAAATCTGAAGAGTCAGTGCAAGAAAATCTGGAAAAGGATCGTCGAGGAAGACCCTGACATTGATTCTCACTGCATGAAGCAAGGTGATTTCTTCATCTGATATATACTCTCTGATTATACTTTTTCGGCAGATTTTATGTCTAGCCCGTCACTGTCATTGTTTTTACTTATTTTGATCCTCCTTAGACTGCTTGTGGACTGACCATAAAACCAAAGAATCCAATAGCAGTGATTATTTTGGCAGATGTGGATAACGAATTGGCAGTCATGGAGTATGTTGAGGACATGTACAAGTTCTACAAGCAAGCTGAGGTAATTGATACACAGCCTATTATCTCTCTTACTAAGATTACCATGAGCTCAAAATATGTGTTGTTAAAGTTGAACTTCAAAATTTGTTCAAACTGAAAGGGCCACCAGTTTATTACTTATTAGGTCCAAAGGTTGTGCATAAAACTATAATTATGAGCAAAATGAGGAATCGTTACATAAGGAGTTTCCCAGAATTGTGATAAAACTATAATTACAAGCAAAAATGCTCTTATAGTCTGGTTCGGGTTATTTTTTTCCGCTGATGGAGCGGAGAGAATTTATCCATGGTTCTGATGTTAGTTTCTCTAGGTTCTTAGCTAAAAAAATTTGCAATCGTGTTGGAATTTGAGAATGGAATGTTATGTTTGATGTTCTAGGTTAACTTAGCTAATATATGACGGTGCTAATGTGATTAGATTTGAATTGGCAGGCCAGGTGGGTGGAATTTTGTGAATATGTAGTTGTTGAACGGTAAAATAGTTGGCTTCCCTTCCCAGTGTGAGAGAAATCTTGTTCTTTGAATATATATTTGTGTGTGTAATTATTTGTTTGGTATCTAAACTGAATCCTTCTTATTATCGAATGGGAACGGTGGATTCCCTTACTATTTCCTCATTTTTTGTGGATTGAACGTTTAGTTTGCTTTTGACAAAATTCAAAATTGCTTCTATCCCTTGGTTGCGCTTACTAATTGCAAATGATATGCCAATGGTTGCAATAAGGGATGGGGGATGTGTTGAAGGTCAGAAGGCAGTGTGAGGCTCAAGTAAAGTAGTATTGAGCTAACAGAGAGAAGAATACTAGATGGCTCATGGAGTGAATATCTTTTGTTTTCTAAATTCACAAGTTGCAGGGCAATAGTGATCTCTTCATGAACTCTTGGATGGTCTACAAGTACTTTTTGTGTAATCTCGAATAGAAGGATCCTAAACTCCCACTTAATTACCGTTTAGTCATGTTAAGGTTCTTTTGACAATGGTTGGTGAACCTGATTTCCGATTTAGACCCCTCCTCTCTCTCTCTCTCTCTCTCTCATTTTTCATAACCTTTATATGTGAGGTATTAGTTGTTCCAAACTCAATCCGGTAATTGATTTTGGTCTCCTAATTTAGCAAGGTATTGGTTTTCAAACTTTAAACAACATTGATTTGATGAAGAAATCCTTGGTGTTATTTCACTTTACGAAAGGAATGTTGCATGATTTGCATCCATTTGCTTTCATGGCTTCCCTCTACTAATTGGTTGTTCCAAATTGCTTTCATGCCTTCATGAGTGCCTTTTTTTCCCCATTTTTTCTGGTTCTTTTCTTTCCTCTTTCTATTTGAATCATGTAGTACCCCCATGATAATTAACAGGTCCTGCTGTAATGCTGCTATTGGAGTCTTTTAGGAAAAAAATAGTGGATCTGCTTTTTCTTTCAAACCAATGAATAATGCCAAGGTTCACGAATCCAAAATCCTGAATGGGAGTAGGAATTCGAGATGGATATCAAACTGGGTTTTTCCGACGTTCGACCTCAAAAAGTAATTCAAATACAAGGAGCAAAAAAAAGTCATACATGATTTTCTTTTTCTATTTTTTGCTACTCCTATCCACCCCTATGCAATTTTCAAAAAATGCCCAAAGAAACATTGGGTCCTTGAATTGACCCCCCTTCGACCACATTCCCTCTCCAACTTTATCCCTCAGAATTTTGACCGCTATCAAGAATACTGTATAAAGATAACTACAAATTTGATATTTGTTGTCATTTGTCATGCCCTTTCTTTTTGTGATAAACTTGAAAATTCCATTCCAAACTTGATTATTACATGCAAACATGGATGTTTTATTTCTTCTATATTTTGTTTTAGTTTCTCATTGGGGCACAATTGGAGAGGATGAACAATCCTTAGAAGAGTGCAGAAATTTGGCATTGTTGTTTTATTTAGCAACGTCATTCAAGTTTTGAGTATGTAGTAATGTGTTATACGCACTTCTATTTGACTTTGATGTGGTGGGATGATTCCATGTGTTAACTGATATTACCAGTCAATTAGCAGTACCCTTCCACTGAATGGTACATAGTTTTTACAAGGCTTTTGGTAATTGATGTGACATTTGTTCATTTTGTTGTGTCTTAGATTACGCAAGTGTTGGTTGTGTTTAGGGTCAGAGGTGGTTAAGGTGGGAGGAGGTGGTGGAGGACTGAGGTGGCCCGAGGCCCGGTGGTGGTTATGGCTCCAAGTGGAGAAGGGGGCACCTGATAATGGTTAGGTAGGACTGTATTTTGCTAAAAGGATAGAAATAGAGAAGGCAAGGGTGCTGTAGAAGAAAATAACAAATACCATAGATGCTATTGTACTGCATTCTTCCTACTTTTGCATAGATATTTGGCCATTTCATAGCATCCAAACAAGATAGATCTTCTCCATCATTATGTCAGTGGTCTTATTTATGGAACTAAATATTAACGGTAGTGTTTGGTTGGGAGTTTAGTTTAGTTTAGTTTTGATAGTGGGTGGAGAGAGAAATAGGGTAATGATTGAAGATAGGGGTAATGATTGGAGAGAGATAGAGAGAGATGAGAAGGTAATAATTGGAGAAATAGGGTGATGATTAGAAAAAGAAGTAGGGTAATGATTGAAACTAAACTAAAACTAAAACTAAAATTGTTAACCGAACAAAGCCGACGTATTTTCCTGGAGGAGGTGGTAAAGCTGAATGAATTTACTATTTTGAGTTTTCTTGCAAAAAGATAAAAGAAATATTCTGCGAGCAACCTTCTTTCTTTTTCTTTTTTGGTTCTTCATTTGTCTACTCCTCTTCCCCATTTGAAAGTTTCTGAGTGGTCTTTTGGTTTTTTTTTTTTTCCTTTCTAATTTGCTGTAGTCGGAGGGGTTGAAGAATTGTCACAGTGGAGATGATGAAGATTGTACAAATAGAATAATGGCAGCATGGGCTTATTTCCCTTTACACATAGCATCATAATCCTAAAATTAACTAAAAACAGACATGGTTGGTTTAGAACACTCATAGAAGAGCATTGATTACGGTGGAACTTAAAGCTAGAATTTATCTTTTCAAACTCACCTTCTTTCATAGTGTTTCTTCAGTGGAGCGATCTTTGGGTTTGGGTATGAACATGAATGATGCATGGGCGACCAACATTGACATTTAAAGAATTTATGCTGTGTTTGGATTGAAATTTGAATTTTTTTTTGGAAAAATAGTAGGGGTAATAAGTGGAGAGAGAAATGTTGAAAGTAGGAGGAATCTAGGGGGAATCTAGGGGGTATTTTTTGAAAAATTCTTTTTGAGAATGGAAGCAAACACAGCATTACTAATTTAAGCCGGGTATTTATGATTTCTTACAGTGGTATCTTGCTTTTGTGCTTATATATACATAGGACTATAGTAGAAACATGTTGTCTTAGATTTTGTTGTATATAACATACGGGAGGATAGTTTATGTAATATTCTCTCCTTGTATCTCTTTCCCTTTTTTGTCGGATATTGCCGTTGGCGTTTTGGTAATGTCTTTTTCTGAGCAGATCTTTTCTGACTTTTCTTCTGGATAACAATGACAGAATGATATGAAAGACAGTGATAACAAAGATATCTTTGCTTCCAGAACAATTGGAGGGATTGTGGGGCCACTTGACCTGGCCATTGAATTGCCCAATACTTCTCTTAAGGTTTTGGATGTTTTTGATAGTCTTGTTGAGTCTTTTGACCTCGTAAAATGCACAAATTACACACAGTTTGCTAAGTTTCTTTAGGGTATTCACAATGGCATAATAAAAGATGGATAACCAAAAGTTCCCACATCAGCTTTTGATTATCCATTTAAGAGATTGCTAAGGTTAGCAATGAGCAATTTAAGGTCCACAATGGCATAATCAAAGTCGGATAACCAAAACTTGTCACATCACTTTTTTAAACTACAAAAAATTAAAAACTGTGAACATAGAAAATAGTTTTCCTAAAAATATTTTTAAAACTAATAACTACTATTAAAAATAGAAAATAGTTTTTGAAAATTTTTTTCAAAGAGGAAAAGTTTTCTTATTTCGAAGAGGAAATTATGAGTGCCTAATGTTCTTTTAGTGGTGAAATTTTAGTGGGTGGCAACTAAAAATGGGTTTCATGCTTTGACTGGGTATTGTCGGCCGGTTGCAAATGGGGTTTGGGCAACCATAACAGATAGCACTTTTGGTGATTATATACACCATGTGGCATTGACTCTCTTGTGGTTGGAATTTCTCATTTGGTGCTTCTTGGCTTGTGTTTCTATCGGATTAGGCTAACTAAAAAGGATCCTAAAGTCTGGAGTATTGCCTGAGATCAAATAACTACAGTTACTTGTTGGGTTTGTTGGCTGATGCTGAGCCTTTGTTTAGATAGGTTATGGGGATTTCAATATTTAATTTGGATGGACAAACTGGTCTTCCTCCCTTTGAGGTGCGCATTTTATTATTTTCTGTATTATGCTGTTTTTGCCAAAATGAACGTTGCAATTGTCTTTCTGTTCTGGCATTTATTTCCGTTATGAGTATGCAATCTAAAATTGTTAAGTTTTCCCCATATTTTAAATTCATGTTAATAGTTAAATGTGTCGTATGATTAGGTTCAGTGAAGTTTGTTTCTATGTGCGTAAGACATCATATAATGTACCACACGTTTACAGCCCAATTAATCAGATTTGCTCATGGCCTTGATGAATTCCTATGGTTTGTTTAATCTTAACAAAGTTTTATACTTTTGTTCCTTTCTTTATTCTATTTTGTTAGGACAGTAAAGAACTTAACTGAGAGTCATAGAGCAACTACAGGAAATGGATCCTCCTAGCTGACAAATGTAATTGGGAGGCTTGTAGGTTTCACTTTGATACACTTTCGTGGCTAATAAGATTTCTCCATGTTGTTTGTGTAACTGGAATCAAGTATTTTGGTTGTCCTTTATATGGTTAATTGTTACATACCATGTTGTGATTTAAAATGGTACTGGATAGTTGTATTTGAAAGAAGTATTTTCTTAAGGTAACCTTTACTCGTGATTTAAAATGGTACCGCCCTCAATATTTTTGCTGCGGTTACTGTCCCAGAAGTTTAAATGAATACCAACTCTAAAAGTCTTCTTTCTAAATCGAATTCACTGAGATACTCAAGCTTAATATGGTTCTTTTTTCTTTTGTTTACTAAAATATCTTTACTTTCGAGCAAAAATATCTACAAACAGCGAAAGCATGCATTTTCGCCCCTGAAAATTGAAAAAAGTGGAAGAACACAAAATGCTGCTGATGTTTTATCCTTATCTCAAAGACAGACAAGTAATGTCTGGTGAGCCATCTTTATTGATGTTCACATTTGAGTAGTACCTCAAATTTCCTCTGTATATCTCTAGGCTTTCAGTAGTGCCTGGCTCACTCCTATTGGGAGCTTGTACATGGAAGGCTTTAGCGAGCCTGGAGTATGAAATCCCGAAAATTGTGGGGGTGACGTTCTTTGCGTTACTCTCAAGCGTTTGAGAAATAGAGGGAAAGGAACTTCTTTAATGGCTTTTCTTGTAGCATGATCTTCTAAATAAACTACTTCACCACCAACCTCATTGCACATGGATTCTGTTTCCTCTTGTTATGGAATGTGCATCTCATGAATCTATCTGTTATACATATATTTTTGGGAAAAATAGAGGTACAAAATGCTTCATTTTTTGCGAATGAAGATGAAGCTCACACGGATAATTAGGACTGTGAAGGAAAATAATCCTTATTCATTGGCTAATGTAATGTCCGTTGGAAGGACAGTCCCATATTGTGCTTAATGCTATGTAAACTGTTAAACAGCTATGGCATGTTGCGGTTTAATGCGGCTTTTTTTTTTTTTTTGTAAAATAAGTAATGTCTTTTCTCTTACAGATATTTTCATTGATCATTGAGGCTCTTGCCTGGTGCTCCATGTTGGTTATGATTGGTGTAGAAACAAGAATCTATATCAGATAGTTCTGCTGGTATATCCGGTTTGGAGTAGCTTATGTCTTGGTAGGGGAAGTTGTGATGCTCAATCTCATCCTTCCTATGACAGATTTCTACACTAGGTCCATTGTCTATCTTTTATCTATGCTATTGACTCATTCATGGATACTATGAAATTCTTTTCTATTCTCACAGAATTTCGATTCTTTTCATATTCTTGCTGATGTATGTGTGTATTGGGATAAATTGAAGGAAGGCAGCACGTTGCAAAGTTAGGACATTTTAATTAGGTGAAAATGCTAAGCTAAATGCAGAAAAATGCAACCACAAAATGTAGTGGAACAAGCATTGTTGGGTGGAATCGTGATTCAGAGTAGAACTCAAAGAAGATGCAAACTTAGCAGGGAATTAGGGGGTTGAATACCTTGCAATGTTACCTGTCTATGCTACTCTTTCCGTTGGCAAATATAGCAGTAACTTTCAAAATACTGGAAGATAATTAGGCAAGAAAACCTTTTGTTCTTTCCTTGTTTTATAACAGATTCTCAAGTACCCCATCCCCCACCAAGGGAGTACAAGGCATCTGTAGTCTCATTTATTTGGCCTGCCCCTCCGTTGGTGGAGCCATGCTCACTTTTACAAGAGCTAGAGCCCATAGAGACTCTTGGGTGTGCTCCTTGTAAGTAAAGGTTTACGAAGTGGGACGTGTGTCCTTCGAGATGTGTTAGTGTTAAACCCCTTTCTCTAAGATTATGGGGGACAAGTCCCTTGAAGATTGAATATACTCATTTACCTGTAATTTCGGTGTCTAATGTTCAAAGATACTTCGAAGTTTGTCCTTTATGGCCTGTGGATCATTTTCTGAACGTCTTTCCTAAATTTGCATGAAGAATATTCAATTTTGAATCTGAAGCCTGCTGCGCCCATAAAAAAGAAGAATAACAAAAAAGAAAAGAAAAAAGAATATGCCTCAATATACTCCCACTAGTTACTACCTTCAAGGAAATATTGAAATGCAAACTTATGAACTGTTGTACTTCTTGAAAATGTATGTACTTGCATTCAATTTTGCGGTTGTTCCCCCTTGAAACGACATAGATGATCATTGAAGTAGAAATGTGTGTAGCTACTATTTGGGGTGTCTCTTCTCGTTTACATTCCTCATTTGGATCCATATCCTATGTACATACCTTTGCGGAATTAGTCTATTGATGACACAGAGTACGAAGCACTTTTGGGGGAGAGGATTTCTGTCTAGACTAACCTATTTTCCTGTAAGCGGTCAATATCATTGGGTGTTTTGTTGCCAAATTGATTGAGAAAGGAGATAGTGTTATATCTGGCCAAGCTTTAGGTATCTTCCTTCTTTCCCATTTGCAAAGGTCTCCCCTTTAGGCAACTCATGCCGATATAACCTTTCTTTTGATGCATATGTGTTTCAGGTGATAAGGGGTAAACTAAGTGACAGGATGGAGCTACTGCAGGCTTTTGTTCCTGCACGTAGAGTTCCATATTTTTTATTGGTTTCAGTTACTTTGGTGTTTCCAGACGGTTGATGTGTGTTGGCTTATTAACGGTAGGAAGTTTAGTTAGATTTCAGTTGACTTTGCTACTCCGTTTATTGAGACATGTTCGTTTTAAACTTATTCCTTGATTTTTGGGTGCTTTTTCTGAAATTCCAAGTTAGTACATTTTGGCTAAAAAAAGTAGTGTTTGTTGTTTTTTCCTAATTGTTTACTCGAAACAAAACCAGTAATTTCTTTTAAGTAAAATTGTGAAATGGTTGGTTGTAGGGCTCAACATTCCTAAACCTTTTGTAACCATTTGTGGCCATGCACGTTTTTGACTCATTTAGGGCTCGCCATAGGAATGTTGGCAAGGATAATTACACAGTAATGCAGAATTGGACTTGCTTAGAAGTGAAGTATGCGAGTGCCATGGCTACTTCCATAAACCTAGTGTTATTGTGCAGGACATTAGTCATGGATTGAAGGCGTTCTCTTTTTTAAACTAAAAAATGGTGGGTTAAGGAGGGAGGCTAGAGGGATGTTGAATCAAAAGGTACCATGCCATTAGTTTTGAACATTCCAGTTTTGTTGCCTCCTTATTTTCTGATAGGTGACTTCACTTGCATTCGATATGTTAGCAAATTTTACTTTAAGTCTCGATAAGCTAGGATGACATGAATGTTACACAATTGCTACACTTTTTAACAAGGTTTTGATTTGGTTTCATTTATTTAGGACGGAGCAAGTCGGAACACAACCACAACGGAATTATTTTACGACTACATACGAAGTTGCTCTCTCTCCTTACTATCTCAAATCTTTGGTTATAAAGGATGGGTATTATCTATATTGTTGTGGCCTAGGTATCGGAAAAGTTATGTTAGCTATCGATTACTCTCTTATGTTAGGCTTTACTCTTTTTTTAGCAATATAATTTATCGAGTGCACTTAGTGAACTTGACTAGTTGATACTGTATGTGCTTGTTGTGGGTCACCTTGAGACCACGTTACATGTGCTGTTGAACTCTAATATAGTGGTAAAAGCTGAGTTGTTGTCCCCTTTTCGCTCCAGACCAGAGCACATTGAGAACGAATAGCTAGGTGATATTTCGAGGCAATTGGGATCGAGTTATGAGGGAGAGGAGAGAACAAAGTTGCTGGGCATGTTTGCTATAATCTGTTAGAAGTTAGAACCACGGGCAAATTCTAACAAGAATGTAGCAAATTCTAACAAGAATGTATGGATGGACGAGACCTAAATTTTAGCAAGAGCTTAGGATGAATTTGTTGAACTCTGTAGGGTGCATACGAAGGAACCACTAGCAACCAGGAAAACAAGTTGAAGCTTTTGAGAACGTAGGAGCAACATTAATTCAAAGTCGTCTGTGTTCTGCCCAACCGCTGCATGTGTTTGGGAATTTTCATCTAATTTGAGCTTGGTAATGAAGTTTGGAGTTGTCAAAGCTGGAACATTTGAAAGACATGATGCGTATGATGTGAAATTCCCTCTGTCTGTGGTTTTGTGGCTGTTTATGTTTTGTTTTATCAGGTAACTAGGGTTTGCTTGTGCCAAAAGGCACGGTGCAACGTGAGATCTAATTAGTGGTAATTGTGCAATTAATATTGTTTGAGAGAGAGAGGGAGAGCTGTAGGATTTATGGAGCAAATAAATGGTTAGGATTTATAAAGAGATAAGATTCAAAAACCGTTCTCCCTTATTATGTAGATTAGTGCTGAGTGGATGATTTATTATGTGGATACATGGGTTCTTTTTTTTTCCTAGTTGAAATGAAGTGACCATATGTTCCAAGTCTGTGATTTGGTCGTCAAAACATTCCAGGTCAAACTTGTATCATGATAGGTATCTTTTATTTATAATTCTGCCTAAATGGATGGTTGGAGAATTTTTCATTTTACTTCATCGTCATTCACCAAAAATTCGGATATTTCATTTTCTCCATCGTCATTTGGGTAAGTTTATGCTATATTTTTTTTGTTTGGATAGACGCCAAAATGCCTGTTTCCGCTAAAAATACAAAAAATACCATTTAGACCAAAAAGTTGTCTTGAGTATTTTTTAGATAAAAATACTCAGTTTAGACAATGGCATGAACTTGCCCTATCGTATTCCCTATTTGTAAGAGCTTCCATCATCAGGCAAAGAAATTAAAGCTGACTATATCTATACAGTACACACACACATGACTATACCTATGTTTACATCCCTATCTTCACTTACACTTGTAGAATGTATAGACAAACTTTTGTTACTTTCTCTTTCTGATCGAGTATCTTGGGAACAAATGAAAGCAAGGTTACGGAGGAGCAAAGCCGAGAAGGGAATGGTTGGTCAATTGGGTATCAAGAAACGACGCTGTGCAGAGCTTGCCAATCCATGTGGCAGGCGTCCCTTTACTGGTGGTTCATCAATTGCGGAGTTTCAGGCATCGCTGATGCAGGTAGGTAAAAGTAAAAACTTTTGCTTCTTTAGTTACTTGCTAATTGTGTATACTATATACTACTACAAGTTACACACAGTGAGGAAATGGTGACTGGGGTGCGAAATTCTATTTGTGTTTGTGGATAGAATAAACTTTCTTTCGAAATTTCAATTTGGTTGTTGGAACATATTTAATTGGGAACCCAGATTACTGCATTATCTGCTACAAAGCCCAATTCAACTTCACAATCACGTTTTCATTTCCGGGCAGCCTTTGATTGAATATTTTAATTTTTCTTTAGATGGGTTTTGATCTAAAACTGGTGTGTGTTTGTGTTGGACTGCATTGATAACATACACACGAAGATAGGACATAGTATTTGTTCGCAGTGAGAATTATCATCCTTGAATGCTTTCCAAAAATGACTACTTGGTTCAACCTTTTTTTTACGGTTACAGTTACATTTAGAAGTTTAGGGTCTTAATTGGTTGCTGAAGTGAGATGTGTGTGTATGCTTGCGTGCGTGCGTGCATGCTTGTGTGTGATAGGCACATGTATGGTTGTTTGCGAATTGACATGTTTAATTATTTGAGCAAGAGCGCATAATAGCATTAGTGGACATAGGGTTTTGAAAGTTATTGCACTTGCAAAGGTCTTTCATTGTACCTTGAATGATGCATTTTGAGGATTTATAGGTTGGAACTTGTGAATGATTAGTTTTTAGCAGAAAAATATTTTGAAGTACCTGCATTCCAGTTAATAAGTTGTCTATCACGAGTTCAAATACCTTGTGAATATGATAGAGGTTTTTCTTTTCAATTTACGATTTCTTAATTCATAATGTGTAATAGGTGGCACTTCTTGCAGCATGTATGCGTAGGGGCTTCAAAGTTCTGTCTGCAACGGGAGCTGGCGCGAAAACTGACCTTAAAAAAATTCGTGTGGCTGATTTGAGAGAGTCGACACATGACCCACTATCTGGAGCCGTAATTCCTTTGGTGTGCATGATTTACTTTCTAATACTTTAGGATCATATATCTAACTACCATGAACTTTACTACAATCACGTTACATTAGCATTTGTAAATAAGGTATGCATTGTATAATCTACATGTAAATCAACTAGACGCTTGTTACTTTAATCAATCGATGTAATATGCCTTTCCTCTTCAACGGGCATGACATTCGTGCCTTGCACGTGGCTGGACCTAGTTTATTAGAAGAGAAAGGTCCTTGAAAAAAGTAAATCACGTCGTGTACTTAAAAAAGAACTTCACTGAAATTGTTGTCCTCCCAATTTCTGAAGCAGTAATAATCAATAGCCATCTTACTAGTTGCAGTGTTATCCCCCACTTTCAGATGTCTACGAAATTTTGGTCAACCCTGATGGTTGGCAATAATAGCAAGGATAAATGAATATCTTTCTTTGGAATGCTATGATTTCTTGCTAATTTGAAAGCATTGACTTAATACTTTTTCCTCCGTAGGTGGCAACTGTATTTCGCAAATCCTTAAGGCTCACAATGAGAGTCTCAAGAAGTTCCCGTCACGAAAGATAACAAATTTGATGACCAAAGATGCTAATGAACTTCAAGCATGCTATATTCAATATTTTTCTCACGAACACCACATCACAAATAGGAAGACACGATTGCACCCGATAATAAGTTTTTTTTTTTTTTTTAGATTTCCTATCATCTAAATTTGTGATAACCAGAAGTACTAAATTTTTTATGGTGATTTTGCAATATCAATAAATGGTTTGTGTTCTTCCTGTGCTCTCTGTGCTGCATAAGATAAATATATATCATGTTGACCATTATGAGACAGAGCAAATTGCTAAATCCAATTTGTCAGAAGAACTTTCCATGAGACTTATCTATGTCGTTGAAGAGTGCTAAGGATGACTCAAAAGTAAGGGCATTATTTAGAAAGTGCGTAGCAATTGTCCCTTTTATTAGAGTTTGCTTGTCAATTATGAAGGACTCGTATTTTTTCAATTTTATGGATGCAACTTGGTAATTTCACTCTATGTTTTCTTATTTTAAGACTGCAATTGGTATCTTGTTGGTGTTTCAAACAAAATGTCGAGGTTTTTTTCTGAAAGAAAGTTTTGACATGATGTATTAGAGTACAACTTATTACCGTTGAAGACTGAAAAAAAAGAATTGCAATGTGCAGCTATGCTTTAGTTAGAAATTTTCATTGGAAAACAATGGATCTTCTGGTATGTGACTTGGCTGATTTCTGCAACTGATGTGGATGCCTATTGTGTCTGCCATATTTTTTTTTCTTTTCTTTCAGTTTTTTGTTTCTTGCATTTGCCTGGATTGAATAGTAACATTTTGT
Source organism: Rhododendron molle (assembly GCA_025413875.1). Taxonomy (NCBI): domain Eukaryota; kingdom Viridiplantae; phylum Streptophyta; class Magnoliopsida; order Ericales; family Ericaceae; genus Rhododendron; species Rhododendron molle. The sequence continues at coordinate 17,425,572 of CM046400.1, forward strand.
CCTTGCTTTCAGCAAATATGCCAACAACTTCACGGTTTATGGTCAGCTCCATTTTGAATCACCATTGCTATGGTCCTTTACCAGTAACTAGGTGCGGCATCACTTCTTGATTCACTAATGTTAGTTCTAATGTTCCCTAAAGGTAACAGTGCTTTCCCTACACCTTCGTATGGGTTCTATCTTAGTGATGTATTTTGCATGGGTCAATGTTTTCTTTTAAAGACTTATTGTCTCCGACTTTGTTCCTTTTGTTTCTTTGGAAAAGTTCTATAGTCCATATATTGAAATCTGAACAAAATCTTTCCCAACTGTAGTGGTTGACCATGTTTAGCTTTTTGGTATTTTACTCCTTAGGGATTGTGGTCATTGGCTGTAGTCTCACATGGACTCTTATTTTTCCCAATGTATTCATGTCCACCGGCTATGATAGGGGTAAGTTTACTCAAGTCCTTCAAACTAGGGTTGCTTGGCCTTGAAGTCTGACTGCCGATGTTCAATTGAGATAGTTACCGGTGGAATCACTTGTAGGATCCTCCTATTGGGGTTACCTTCTCGGAACCTTACTCCAGCGATTAAAAGTAAAAGTTTTGACTTTCTACGATGGAGAAGGGATCACGTTCCTTACTGGAATCGAACCTTTCAAGCAAATAATCCCTAGGAAACATGTTCGCCTTATCCCCATTGGTAACCATACTTTGGATAATTTGTAATGGATGGTATTGGAAAATCGACTTTTGTGATTTACCTTTCAAAAGTGGACATGCATTTTGAGTCATCCCAAAATTTGAATCATGGACAAACAAAATGAGACGGAGAGTATTTACTAGAGAAGAGTCGGACGCTCAAGCAAACCAAAACGCCAATCCCCATTAACATATCGAATTTGCAGGACAAGTGAAGAGAGTTGTCAATTGAGTATGATTTAATGTTCTTCCTACCAGTATGATTTTTGGCGATATAAACCTGATGAACCCTTAATTGGTAGTTTAAGTTTTTCTGTTTTTGATTCTTTACTTCAGAAGACTTCAGAAGATATTCTGAAGAAGAAAGGATCTTGTCTAGACCTCTGACTTTAGACTTCCTTCGGTCATGCTTTTGAAGGGTGATGGTTTACAATACAGTGGGAACTTTGTGGTGAATGTTTTAGATAGGCATCACAAGCTGTGGGAGGTGTTTGGGCAACATTGTGCTTTACTTTGTTTAGTGATCATGATTTTTGTGACTTTTTCTTCAATTTTTGTTGTTGTTGTTTTGCTCAAACTCTTAATTTATCTTGTGAGAACAGACATTTATCATTAGCAAAATGAGATTACTATCCAAGGAAGGACTGCAAAGTATTGATAAGAGAGTTGGGCTAATGAATGAAATGTTGGTTGCCATGGACACTGTGAAGTATACTGCCATCTTTGCTTGGATTGTCTGGATCTTATATACATGAATGTTAGGAGTGATTATCTGATTTATTGCTAAACAAATTCAGATGTTTTGCGTGGGAGGAGAGTTTCCGATCCAAAGTTTGCGGCATGAGGAACGATGAGCTCTCATGGTTTCGGAAAGCACAACTATTGTCAGCGGTATGACATAATCATAATCTTGGAAACCATCTGTTGGCATTATTGCTTTCAGAGATGCCACCTTAACCATCTTTTGTTAGGAATGCAAAAAGAGATACTAGAACCCAAGACATCTTGCAACCTGAGCTATGATACCATGTTAGGTTGCCGGTTGTCCTAAATGATTAAGCTGTTACAAGGAGTCATGCTAACACCACCACGGAGGGCTATAATTAGGTAAGGATGATGCCGAGATAGCTAAAACCCTAATGCACATTTCACATGCTTACAACAATTTTCTATACACGTTTCAAACATTGGCATACACTATGAACAAACCATTGGGTGGTCATTAGCATTTTCCTTAGATTAACGAGGGGAATGAACAAATGTAGAGGTCCTTATGATGTGAAGTTGTGAACACAATTTTGGTTTCACTTACTTCATGGGTTTTCTTCTTTAAGTCCCAATAAATTCTATCTCACATACTGCTACATAATATTGGTAGGATGTAGCTACTATTTGAGGTGTCTCTTCTCGTTTACATTCCTCATTTGGATCCATATCCTGGGTACATTCCTTTGCGGAATGAGTCTCTAGATGACACAAAGTACGAAGCACTTTTGGGGGAGAGCATACTGTCCAGAGAGGCACGGCAACCTATTTTCCAGTAAGTAGTCAATATCATTGGGTGTTTTGTCGCCAAACACGAAGAATACCAAATTTTTTGCCAAATGCAAAGAAACGAAAATGGTGTTGACTTTGTTCAAGTAGCAGAATAAATCAATCATTGGTTGCGTAATTGCTTTAGGTAAAGTAGAGTCAGTAGACTTCTATTAGCAAATCGGCACGTGCTTTAAAACTCTTGGTTTCTTGACTGGACTAATTGTGAAGTAATATAGAGTGCCGTAGGAAAAGTGATCTCATCTAATTAATAGCGATGGTATTAACAACACCAAAAATTCGCGAAGGTAATGTCCATACCATGTTTTCTGAGCTAATCATGTTTTCCTAGCTGCAAAAGTTGAAAAAAACCATGGAATATGTGGTCCCTTTGGATGCGGAGAAAGTTTTGTATTTATGCGGAGAAAGTTTGTGCTTAGTCCCCTCTCATATTTCTAACAAATCCAGAGAAATGCACTGGATGAGTTCGTATCGTTATTCTAGCATGCTTTCTTTTGTACTTGGTCCACTCTCATGTTTCTTTTTTTCTCTTACCTTCTTTGTGATAATTAAGTTAGATTGGGTCTTGGTTAGCTTACATCTAAGTTTGTACATTGGTTTACTGTAGGGATTTGTTTCGGATGGATGACCCTGCTCATGCAGCAAGGCTATAAAAGGCCTATCATTGAGAAGGATGTCTGGAAGCTAGACACATGGGATCAGACTAAGACATTAATTAAAAATTTCGCAATGTGTTGATTTTTTTTGCCCATGCAAAGTTGCACGTTCATTGCTCAATATATTGTTGTCCTATGGAACGTGTATTGATTTTAGGCTTTTGTAGGTTCCAAATTTGTTGGGCTGAGGAATCTAAATCCTGGCTTTTACGTGCCTTAAACGGTAGCTTAGGAGGAAGGTATAGTGAATAAATGCTTAGTATAATCTCCTCATTTTATTTTCCAGGTTTCATGAAACCATTAACATTTCAAAAAGTAGAGATTTATCTGTGAACAATTTTCTCTCACTGCTTTCTTTTTGTATTTTCTTCTCTACAGGTTCTTGTTCGGAGGCATTTTCAAAGTAATTACTCTGTTCTCCTAACTTTTATTTATTTATTTATTTATTTTGAAAACGCATTCCTAGAGAACACTTTCGTATCCTTAGATAACAACGAGCAACATCCTGTGCCACAAATATTGGCCAAGTTGATTGGCCTAGGTAATAGATCTCCTTTGTAAATTTTTGGGTTTAGGTTTACATAAGTGTATGTTACTTGCTGTTGTGGAAACTTACGTATTGCCATGTTCATAAGGATTCAATCAATTGTTTCAAGCTTTGTATCGGTTGCACACTTGCATCACATATCTTGTCTTAACAGGGTCTTCGTAGATCGTAGAATGAACATTTCAACCATGATTGGACATTTTTGTTAGTTTATAAACTCATTGTTGACCATGACCTTTTCGTTTGCTCTTCAGCTTAGCCTTGGAGAAAGACCCTTACGGGCCAATGCGAAAATTTTCATTCCCCAAGGAACTCTCAGGCTAATGGCTTATTGAAAAAAACACTAGTGCAAGATGGAAAGAACTTGTGCGACTTTTCAAAAAGAGTAAATATCACACGGGCATCGTCTACAAAATAATTTGTGAAGAGGCAAAAAAGCCATGAAGAGTAGAAGTAATTGTGAAGAGGCAAATAAAACGTTGCCCCGTACTTAATATTTAGCATGACCATCACATGATTAGTGAATTAAAACGCAAATTAGATTTTTATACACAATCATCCTTATGGCCACTCGCTTCCAATGCATTAGGGTAGCCATGTAGCTTTTTGTTATTTGCTACAAAATGGATAACGGTAATAAGAACTCCAAACCTCCTTAGGAAGACCATAAATATATGAAGGGAATGAATTGGTTTTTCGTACATGATAAGAAATTGCAGTTTCTCTCTCATACCTTCTTTTTTCCCTTGCTATGGTCACGATAGGAAATAATGGCGCTCCTAATGTGCATGAACACACTTTTAGATACACATTTGAAAACAATGATTTTCCTTGTGAAATTATGCTTTTCAGTTCTTTTATATCACATGCGGCTTTAGCTCTAAAAAGTACAGAAACAACACTAACATAGAAACAAATACGAACTCGGGGCACACGAATTATGAAGAGACGAGGACAAACCATACAGTGGGAGAGATGGCAAGAATACGCATACATTTGTTGAGATATATTCAGTTGTACAAACATATGTTGAGAAACAACCAAAACTAATGTTATACTTTATAATCCTTACCTTTTACTTGCTATTTATTATTTTGAAACAAGGATCTTATCAGGTTGTGTTTTGTATGGAGTTACTTCTAACTTGTGTTTTTTATCATCATGTTATCCTGAAATCAACTTTTAAGTTCAAATACTCGTTTTGGAGGTTATAAATTATTATTAACCAATGTGGGACAAGCTCAAACAGATTTTATTCTAACATTTTTTTCTATTCAGACTTGTGAATATAGACACTGATCATCCTTCTTTGATGGTCTTGCAGATTGGCAATGACCTTTCCCGATTTGTGGGGCTAGTTTTGTTGACTCATCTCTTAAAGGTTAGCCTTATGACTCTCATGCAGATGCATAACAATGTACGCACTTTACTATTTTGCTATCCAAGGGGCCTTGACTTCTATTTACATATAGTGGATGTGATGAATACACCCATGTTCCTATGGCAGAGAAATGTGCAACAGTAACATAGACTTGTCGGAATCAGTTTAGTCTTTATTGGTACTCCTGCAAATTAAGTGAGAACTTTTTGATGTACTTGCACGTACCTGAAAGTGTCTACCCTGAAAAGGGTCTACTTTTTTATGTACTTGCACGTTCATGAAAAGTATGAGCTTTGCCTTCTAAGGCAGAGTATGGATTTTCAATTTATATCTTGTCAATACCCCTTTTTTCAAGTTCTTGCACATTGCCTTTGTTTCTAAGTTTTTGTTAATAATTATTCATAAAGATTGTGCACCTTACATGTAGTTTCATTCTTAAATAGAAGTTAAATCCTTCACAACCATCACGAAAAAAATATAGGAAAGAAATAGCTTGACTTTATGAATGACAATATTTACGGACAACAAGCGTTTATATTGCAAACACCTTGTGTGAATGTCATAAGTTTTATCGCATATATACAATATAGATTTTGGAACCTGCATAACTTTTCAAGTTTTAGGGACACAAAGGATGCTACTTTGCTTTATAGTTTCTATTTGGCCCACAAAGTAATTATTTAACCTGCTACTGGTTGCAGTCAATGGAACAAGGTGATCCAACATGGATTGGGTACATTTAAGCCAAAAAATTTTGTTGGGGTGGTATAGTTTCTACCCTTGTCAGTGCCTTAAGCCTTTTTTGTGAGATATAATATCTAGTTTACTCATCGAATACTTACTTTTCGGCTCTACCATGGCATTTTATGTTATTTTTTCCTCTATTGCAGAATATGAATTTCATGAATTACCTCTTATAAATTGGTCCTATGGTCATAGCTATGAGTCTATGCCTATTAAATTTTCAACGTGTCATTTGCCAAGTTCTTTCATGATTTTAGGATGAATTTGGGTTGAACTTTTGACATATTGTTACACACATTTGGCTATTGCTAATTATCTTTCAGGCTTATCATCTTGAAGGAATATATTTGCATATTTCCCTAAAAGAAAAAATGTGACTAGTATGAATGAAGATTTCAGAGGCTCTCTATGGCCCGTTTGTTTCGATGTAAAATATGTTACATGTATAATAATTTTTGAACTTTTTTTAGGTGTTTGGTATCTTCTTAAATATGGTGCTTTGAACTTCGTTGAAAAAATGTCCCATGAGGAACATCGAAGGTGATAGGTGAAATTGGTGCATGGGGCCCTCCGCTGTATATACGGAGACGCATATGGCAGAGAGAAATTAAGGAGGGGGAGAGAGAAATGTCACATGGTAGGAAGTATATATCAGAGTGATAATTACAATCCTTGTATGTATGTATGCAATGGTGGAATCGTTGGCGGGAAAATGACTTACCAAGATTTCAGCCGTAAATCATTTTACGCTGGTTTGGGCCAATACCTTTTACCGTGGTAAAAGTTTTTCCCATTAATGTGCTACCAAACACCAAAAGTTAGGAATATACTTTTCGGGAAAACATTTTCACCCCAAACAAACAGAGCCTATGTGTTGAAATGGGAGATACAGTCTCCAAAGTATAGTAAAGGGCAAGGAGACACCAATGAGTATAGACTAGCACTTCTTTTACTGGAAATAGAACAGGGATAAAAGATAAGTACATTAAAATGCTAATGCGCTATTACATTTGAGGTGCTTCTTTTTTTTTTGAAAAGAATTTTTATTTGTGCTTCTTGAACAAGCGAATATCAGATCATTCCAACAGGACTTCAAGTTTCTCCAAAGCATTATGTTCCACACCTTATTAGTTCTGACTATAACTACGTTACGCTTTAAATGATTACTTCATTTTTCTGTCCAAAGGAGATTTATGCAGTTTCTTTTTCAAGCATTATTTTTCTAATTTATTTCCTCCAAGAGATAAATGATCATGGAGGTTGCTTTTGTTGTTTGTAATGGCATTGACTGGATGATTTTCCCTTTTACAGTCAGTTGGCGTGCTATGTGAATCTCAGCATTTTCAGAATGTTATGCGTGTTAGTTTCGGGCTAAGATCAACTTTGGTAAATTCTCTCTCCAATTACAGTGTTTTAGATTTATATATATAAATATATATGGGTTGTGTTTGCATATCTCCTACAGTTTTGTTTGCTTTTCTTTCAACTAACATTTTTCCTTTTCTGCCCTAGCATTACTTGTTCTAATAATAGACTTGAGAGTGCATGCTTAACCAACACTAAACTCAGGATACTTCTTTTTTCTCTCTTTTCCTTTCCTCCATCTTTCGGGCTTCAACTTACCTCTGTGTTTTGAACTTAGGAAAATGAAGATAGAAGAAGGGGAAGAGTTTTAAAGGCAAAAGCAATAACTTTTCTTTGTTTGGTTTTCAAGGGGAAAGGAAAATAAATTTATGTTGTTTGGTTAAAAGGAAAAAGGAAAGAAGACGGTACCTAATTTAACAAAGAAATGAGGAAGGAAAGAGGAAAGGATAAGAAATGATAGTTCGAATGAACTAAACATGAAAGGAAAGTTAACTTTTGTTTCCCCTTCCTTCTCTGGGTTCTAAACACAGCATTAATTTACAAAATGATCCAACTCAAAATGAATTGGAAATGAGTGGAGAGGCCACCCAGGTTCATATACTAGTTTTGGAGGAGATAATTAACAGATGTGGGACAAACTCCAACACTCTCCCGTCACGTGCGACCATCGACTCGCACATGGAGAGGTAAACAAACGATCCATTACACATGGATCACAACAGACAACGGTGCACTCATGACACAAATAAGGGGAATAAATTCTCCAAAACCCTAGCTTTGATACCACGTTAAAGCATCCAACTTAAAACCAATTAACAATGAGTGGAAAGGCCGCCTAGGCTCGTATACTCGCTTTGGAGGAGATAATTAACCGATGTGGGACAAACTTCATGTTTCTTCTAGCATACGCTAGGAAGTACGAACACGTCTATCGACCTCACTTATTCGTGTACAACACGTGTTGGTGACGGACGTGCTGGATTACTTGTCTAATGAATTTATCATATTTCTTTTAGTTAGACACATTGTGGATATTCTAGGATACGTTGGCAACACTCTTGGAACATGCTAAGGACACATTAAAATTTCTTCGACGTTTATATGAAATCATAACATACCTCTATAATACAAATATAATTCACACTTGACGTTTCCCGATGTGTCTGTGTCCTAATTTTTTGGAGAAATGACGTGCGTGTACGTGTCGTGTTTGTATCCCATGTCCGTGCTTCTTAGAGGATACGTAGTGATTAGGTGGAGTTGTGGCAGAATCATGTTCATTCAATTTACATCTTTTGGTCACCTGATTATCGATTTTCTTCTAGACTTTGATAGGAATTGACCTGGTTTTTAAGCATGTCTTATTGCAAATTTAAAACATTGATTTTGATTGAAAAAACTTTGGATGGGGGAAACTGAATGATACAAAAGAAAAGTCAATGACCAAGAAAAGGTGAAATAAAAGTTGAAAAGATGAATAATGAGGAGTTAAAATCAGCTTATATAATCTTATTGCGGGGAGGGTTTCTTATCCTACCGTTTATAATAATGAGTTATCGCTTGCCAATTTTTGCTCAATTTTTCCAATTAAGTCCCTCGATTGGATTTGGGCAGCCTCAAGTCAAGGCTGGGGGTAATTCCGTCAATTTTCTCGGTTCTATCTTCGTAATTAGGAGTGTCTTAGGGGCAATTGAGAATGTGCCATTGCCTTTTTGAGTAAACATTGTTTTCTCCCGTCCAAGTATTTTCCTCCACTTTACTCTCTCTCCCCCTGAAATATACACCACCGCCCACCACCATTCTTCTCTTCACTAGGGCGTTGCGCTCTCTTTCTCTCAACACCATCAAATGACTGAGAATCTCACCGGCGCAGCTAACCAATGCCGTCTTCAGAAAACTGAGAGCCAAGTCCGAGAACAAGGTACGCATAATTCAGATCTGCTATAATTTTTTTTAGATCTCTCGATTCTGATTTCCTTAAGGGGTTTTTTTTTTCAAATGTGTTTTGATTGCAAAAATCTAACATGGGCATCCACTGCGTACGGGAACCTATGGTGCATCGATTGCTCGGCCGGACATTAGAGACAGCTTTGTCAGGTGATTCTAAATTGCACTTGGGATGTGGCTTATGATGCTCGCTGTGGAGAGAGAAGGTAGTGAAGAGAGAAGGAAGTGATGGAGGCCATGGCTGGTTTTGGAGGAGGAGGAGCCCCTTCGATCGTAATAGCGATCATCTTCGTTGGTAAGTTATCTCATTCTCAACAACTGTTTCAATATAAAAATTGATGGAAGTTTTGTAAAGGTAATATTGTTACTAATTTTGGCAAGAAAAATTGGTGCGGTGTTCGGAAGGTATTTTGCTGGCTATCGATTTTGGCAAGTGAAACCGGTGCGGTGTTCGGAAGGTATGTCCGACTTTTTAATGTTTTGAAAATTTTGAAAGACTGGAATGTGATGCTTATTCTACCTATCTTCAAATGAGAAACGTAGATTTTGAGATGATGGGTATTTTGGTGGATATGATAAATAGTGCCAAATATTGATCAGTTTAGTTTCGATTCGTATGTTTTGGGAAGTGCCTTTAGGCACGGCTAATCTCTTCTTTTTCTTTTTCTTTTTCCTGAACGTGGCATGGGTAATCTGTTATTTTACAGTGTATGTAATTTTTACCTGAGGGAGACTGCATTAGTTGGAAACGGTTGAATATACATTGTTGAAATATAGGGTTCTCTAATTTGTAAATTCATTTGTTATTTTACGCTGTATGTAATTTTTTCTAGCATTATGTTGATGTTTGTTAGCCCCCCTGAATTAGCCCGAGCTATTCTAACTTCGTTTCATATACCATGTCAGATTGCTGAAATGTTCGAGAATTAAAGGTTTTACAAATGGACAAATTGACACTGTAGTTTTGATTGCCTCTTTTCCGATCTTTTATATTGCATATTCAACCGTTACGTATTGGGGTTTCAAAATCATTATCTACCTCAGTCCTCCTTGACCCATGAAAAACAGACCATTTGGGGTTCTTTATTAGTCGTCTCAGATATATGCGTATAGTAGTCCCTGTAGAAAATTATAAGTATGGAGACGAACTGATATCTACAAGTACAGTATCATCAAATGAATTGATATTAATTTACCTTTTGTTACATTGGCCCACATTATGTTTTTTTTGTAGTATCCAAGATCACTGTCAAAATTGATGGTGTGAAAGACTTTACGTATGGAGAATTGGCTCTGGCGACTAACAATTTTGATGGTTCTGCTCAAGTTGGACAAGGAGGGTATGGGAAGGTCCACAGAGGTACTCTTGCTAACGGCACTGTAGTGGCCATAAAACATGCACGATAAGGATAGGGTCTAGAAGCAGCAATTAAGGATTTGCTCCCCTGTAAGGCATCTGCACAGTAATATGAATCCCGCAACCATTTGATAGCAAGCGGAAGTGAGGGTACAACCATGCTTGTTTTCACAATTCCTAACTTCACTCTCCTGCTATTGTCATTTTCTTCGTAGACCAGGCCTCCATCTTTGGTGTGCCTTCCTTTCAGATCAACACTCATGATTTAAGGGCACGCACCTGAGCAAAATGAGGCAAAAAAGATGGTGATTTAAAGGATGTTCAACACAAGTCAGTTGTAGATGAAAATGTGCTCACTCATCTACTAATAAAATGAGTGTGCATTCCAAGCGGTTTAAGGTCATCCATAAGATCACCTTTAAACCCAGAGGCTTGTGCTCAACTCCTGCCAGCAACCTTTGTTTTCCCCAATACATGTGGCTTTGTGAGTGGCTTGTGGGTGTTTTGGTTTATATACCTTACAGGGATAGGTCAAAAGTAGGGATAGGTCAAAAGTGATCCTGCCTAATGAGTGCACATAAGAAATTTAGCTTCCTTATGCACCTCTTAATTGATTATCCCATCCTCATGATTTCTTCCTGCAGGTGTCTATGGGTTTTTTCCCCATTCCCTCCTGCTTATTTGCAAGTGAAAAAAATTATAGCAACCAATTTTGCGCGGACACAGACATGGACAAGAAAATTCGAAATAACTAGAGACATGGTCAAAATGTATTTTTTAAACTTACATGAAAAAAATTAATAATATTGGTTTAGCAGAACAAGGCCTATTCGAATGCCTGTTCTCATCGTGCATTTATATATAGCATATATGGAGAGAGATGACATGCCTGTTCTGGTCGTACCTCTCATCGATAGAGACAAGATTGCCTTCAAGAAGATTTGGGGTGGGGGGGTGTTCAATCTGATTGAGAGAGGAGATAGTGTTGCATCTCGCCTAGATTTAGGTATTGCAAAGGTCTCCCCTTTAGGCAACTCGTGCAGATATAACCTTTCTTTTGATGCATATGTGTTTCAAGTGACAAGGGGAAACTAAGTGACATGATGGAGCTACTGCAGGCTTTTGTTCCTGCACATAGAGTTCCATACTTTGGTGCTTCCAGACGTTGATGTGTGCTGGCTTATTAACGGTAGGAAGTTTAGTTAGATTTCAGTTTACTTTGCTACCCCGTTGATCATTGAGACATATCCGTTTTGAGCTTATTCCTTGATTTTTTGGTGCTTTTTCTGATATTCCAAGTTAGTACATTTTGGCCAAAAATATTAGTGTTGTTTTTTCCTAATTGATTACTCAAAACAAAACCAGTAATTTATTTTGAGTAAAATTGTGAAATGGTTGGTTGTAGTGCTCAACATTCCTAAACAAAAGTGAACCACTTGTGGCCATGCACGTTTCTGACTCATTTAGGGCTTGCCATAGGAATGTTGGCAAGGATAATTACACAGTAATGCGGAATTGGACTTGCTTAGAAGTTTAAGTATGCGAGTGCCATGGCTACTTCCATAAACCTATTGTTATTGTGCAGGACATTAGTCATGGATTGAAGGCGTTCTCTTTTTCAAACTAAAAAAATGGTGGGTTAAGGGGGTAAGCTAGAGGGATGTTGAATCAAAAGGTACTATACCATTAGTTTTGAACATTCCAATTTTGTTGCCTCCTTATTTTCTAATAGTTGACTTCACTTACATTCGATATGTTAGCAAATTTTACTTTTAAGCTCGATAAGCTAGGATGACATGCATGTTACACAATTCCTACACTTTTTAACAAGGTTTTGAATTGGTTTCATTTTTTCAGGACCGAGCAATTCGGAACACAACCACAACGGCTACATACGACGCTGCTCTCTCTCCTTACTACCTCAAATCTTTGGTTATAAAGGATGGGTATTATCTATATTGTTGTGGCCTAGGTATCTGAAAAGTTATGTTAGCTATCGATTACTCTCTTACGTTAGGCTGATTATGTTTACTCTTTTTTTTTAAGCAATATAATTTATCGAGTGCACTTAGTGAACTTGACCAGTTGATACTATATGTTCTTGTTGTGGGTCACCTTGAGACCACTTCACACGTGCTATTGAACTCTAATATAGTGGTGAAAGCATGGTTGTCCCCTTTTCGCTCCAGACCGGATGCAGATGTTATGCGTGGGAGGAGAGTTTCCAATCCAAAGTTCGCGGCGTGAGGAAGGATGAACTCTCATGGTTTCAGAAAGCACAACTATTGTTAGCGGTATGACATAATCATAATCTTGGAAACCATCTCGTGGCATTATTGCTTTCAGAGACGCCACCATAACTTTCTCTAGTAAGAAATGCAAAAAGACATACTAGAACCCAAGACGTCTTGCAACCTGAGCTATGATACTATGTTAGGTTACCAGTTGTCCCAAAAAGATAGGGTCGTGCTAACACCACCACGAACGGCTATAATTAGGTAAGGATGATACCGAGATAGCTAAAACCCCAATGCACATTTCACATGCTTACAACAATTTTCTTTACACGTTTCAAACCTTGGCATACACTTGTAGGCTGTCATTGAAAAAGTTCCATTGAAACAAACAATATTAAGTGATTCAGTGAGATTGAGAAGGCCTGGCCTCCCTATTGCATTTTGGCCACAAATACATCTACTATTGACCTCAACATAGTAGGAGAAAAGACCGACTCTAAAGACCACATTGTTGGGGCACATTTTTTCAAGTTGTACACTTTATACTTCTTGAGCACCAAAACATTTTTAAGGACCTTACAGTTTTGTTATTCTCCTTGGAAGCAAAGGATGGAAGAAATCATCAAATCACCAAAAGGAAATGAATGTAACAAAATTTGATTCAATGTGTCCTCGGAAGAAGGGTATTTTTTTCTTAACACTTCATTTCAAAATCACGTGGTCCTTTTAGTCTGTGGGGTACCAAAGTCCATATGTCCAACCTGGCCTGGTATTTGGGACCACTTAATGTAAAATAGATATGGGGAGGAATTCAAAGAAAAGCACCTAAAGGAAAGAAATAGGAAATTAGGATTATGCCCTTGCATAGGAGGAGAACAGGTTACTCTCCTAGTTGAAATTCCGGAATGTTATCTACTTATCTTACCCATGGAAAGTTGTTTTTGTTCTTCATATTGGTGAAAATGGTAAGCACTTTGTTTTTCTCTTATTCCTAACTTGGATTTTTATTGGCAGTCCTGCACATGTGATGCCTCTCCTGGAGATTGTTAGGAGTTAGGATTATTCTTAATCTCATGGCTGTTGGGAAATCATAAAGAAAGTTCCTTTTGTTGTGGGAAACTGCACTGCCTTTGCTGTCAATCGAACCTTCTTCTCCTACACACAAGGCGCTTATCTTTTGCTAAATCTAGGCGTGGATGTGTTCAGAATTGACAAGCTGATCAGCCATTTTGGTTTCCCTATTGGCCCATTCCAGTAAGCTTCTATCCTTGGGAATTGATTTTTTTAAATAGAGGAAAGTCCACTTTCACCCCCTGTGGTTATCGCCATGTGCAGATACACCCCCTGTGGTTTAAAAGTGTGCACATAACCCCATGTGGTTTTCAAATTGTGCGGATAGACCCCCTGCCGTCGTATTTTTCATCCATTTTAATGGAAACAACATTAAAAGACCGTTATACCCCCCATCACGTCCCTTGATTCTTCTTCTTGTTTAAATCTAACCACACCATCTCGTATACCAAAAATTGAATCCAAACCGTTGATATTATAAATTTTGACGAGTACTGCGTCTATGCCAAAATTCAAGTCAATCAAAAAATGAAAAGCTTATGGTCAAATCAATTTCGTTATGAAATTAAAATTTCAAATTTGAATTTATTACAAGTTAGATCACTGGGTTATTGATGCCTGATCGAGATGATTTTTTACAGAGATACTCTATTCTTTATTTAATACATTATGAACGACTCAGATTACATTCTAGAGGTGTGTGAGATACACCTCCGTTAAAATGGATGGAAAATATGACGGCAGGGGGTCTATCTGCACAATTTGAAAACCACAGGGGGTTATGTGCACACTTTTAAACCACAGGGGGTGTATCCGCACATGGCGATAACCACAGGGGGTGAAAGTGGACTTTCCTCTTTTAAATAACACAACAAAAAGATGGCAGGAAAAGGAAAGGGGCAGGAGGAAATGGAGTTCATGTTTATTGATGTTCCCTTGCATATTTTGTTCAGCTTTGCTATGACAATGGCAATTTTCGATGCAATGCTATCATATTGCAAATTGCTACCAAGAATCATGACGTTACACAACCTTATCGATCGTTAACTCTACGTGCTTATATATGTCTTGTAGACAAAATGGAAAATCATGCATACATTTCAAAATTAGGTCATTTAATAAGTTGTGTTAGGGGCATGTTTGTTGGTACCTCAGATGTCAAGTGTCTAGACCAAGTAATTCTGCTTCTGGTTATGCCCTTAGTATCATTTCTGAGCTTCAGAGGAAACGTCCTAATGCATGCCATCCGTTGTCCTGCTTGTACAATTCAAAACTTATCTGGAAGCCCAAAATCTTTCGAAAAATTAGGACACAAATGGGAGTCCAATCCTTCACATTTTTGTGGTCAAAGCATTCCAACCTCTTTGCTTTCATGGAGGTTTTTAGACAGATGATGAAATGTGCCTTGTCCTACAAAGAAACTCATAAGACCAACCACGTTTGTAATTCCGGTGTTATTTTCAAATTATCCTTACAGGCTCCAAGACTTAGCTGGGTATTGTTTAGCTCTTGGGAATTAGGTGCTGCATTTCCTGATCGATCATTCTGGTCTCCTTTGGTTGAACTTCTAGTGAAATGTGGGCAAAATGGTAGATACAAAACATGGTTATTCCTTCTCATATTTTTGGGTGTTACTTCTGGCTTCATATTAACTTGTGTTTCAGGTAAACAATGGAAAAGGCTACTACTTGTATGAAAAGGGAAGCAAGCCAAAATTAGATCTATTAGTGCTTCAACTGATACTACAAATGAACAACAAATGTAATTTTTTACTTTCTTCACTCGTGCAAGTGATACTTTTAAGGGTTGTTTCCATAGAAAGAGAAATTGCAAACCCATTATTTTTTTTTAAAAGACTGCACTTACACCACTGGAATTGTGAGGATAATCTGTTTAACTTGTATGTCCAAGTGGAAAGGTTGGATTATATTCTAGTTGAGTTCCCACATGAATCAGTTAAATATCACGGGGTGTCTTAACTCTTAAGGAATGAATGATTGAACTTGAATTCTTGAATGTAAATCCTCTTTGTCTGGATGAGTTGTTGTTCTCCCTACTATCTATGGTTGCATTGTGGTTGTGGGCATGGGGTCACAGGGGTGTAAGGTCATCTATTTCTCTATTACTTAGTTTGAAAAGTTGATGTGTAGTCTTTACCTCTCCATAAATAATTTAGGTTTTGTGTGTTGACTCAATTCTCGGGTAAATAAGGGAGGTAATAACACACTTACTCCACCCTTGTTTCTCTGTAATTGACTATGATGCCCTTACAGCTCAGAGTTGGTACTTGTTCCATTTTCTGGCATTTTCTTTGTATGCTATAGTGAGATCTATAATGGATCTGTTCATTTATATGTTGCCGGAGTGAATTTAACTAGACCAAAACCAGTGTGGCTTTGAATACCCCTTCATCCATTGTAGGTTGGACAATTGCGTGAGGTATTCAATGAGACCAACAATGCAGAACTAAAATTGTTTCTAGAAGTGGAATTTGGACAGGTAATGTCTGCTTAATTTGGATCCATCTTTTTTAACTGTGGTTGCTCAAGTTGATTTTGGTAGACTTTTGTTTTGGTAAAGCCACATGAGATTCTAACATGCACATGGAGCTCTTGATGGTGAATTTGATGAGTACAACTATGCAGGATTTGCAGCTCGTTTCTCCACCCGAAGAGGAGATTCTTCTCTTTTTGAAATGTTATGACCCATTGAAAGAGGAGCTTCAGTGAACATTCTTCTTCGCTTTTTCACTAACTCAGTGTCTTTCCCTGTTATCAGGTACGTTGGCCGGCTGTTTATGAAGGCCAATGGCAAGCCAGCAGAAGTATTGACAAAGCTAAATGAGTTGACTGATTTCACTCCTGATGAAGAAATTGAACTTTTTGAGGTGAGTGATGTCCTAATAGTGGGATGAGTGCAATATTTCTTATTTCCTTGCCTGGCCATAGGTTTGGATTTGGTTTAGGGAGCCATTCTAACATTCTTTTTAATGTCCAAGAAATAAAATTTGAAACTCGTCATGTGTGAACACATCTATGAGAAGCTCACATTTCGTGTTAGTCAGGTATGAACATGATTAATTGTCATGTGTGAACACATCTATGGATATGTTGATTCTTTATCATGTGTAATTTTGTTCCCATGTCATTTACTTTTTGCATTAAGTCTACATGGAACAATATTGTATACAAGTTTACAAATCTTATGTCAACGGAAACCATGTATGACTTCATAAGGATGTCAATTCAGAAACCTAACGAACAAGAGGATGATACTATTTTCTTTTTTTGATAAGTAAAAGATTATATTACAAAAAAGGCATTAAAGGAATGCCGCCCATATACAATTGAATTCCACAAGACAAAAAGGCTCTATACACTTGCACTCCTATTCGATTGAAAAAGCTCAAACCAATCTAGAAATTGGTCAAGAGATGGACAACAATCATACTTGTCCCAACTATGCAAGCTATTCAACAAAAAGCTTTTGATTCTAGATAAAGGCTTTCAACCCCTTCAAAGCATCTCGAATTTCTTTCACGCCAAATCACCCACATCAAACAAAGAGGGATCATAGCCCAAACACGCTTCCTTCTTTTTCCCACTCTAGCACCTTTCTAAGCAATTAATAGTTCCATGGCACTATTTGATACTATATCCCAAACCAAGAGAAGATCAGAGTCCAAACCTCTCAAGCCACCGGGCAGTGAAGGAGGAGGTGATTGACTGTCTCCGCATCCCTTTTGCACATACAACACCAATTTACCAAGATTCTCTGTCCCCGAATCAAGTTATTGATAGTAAGAATCTTGCCTTGAGCTGCGCACCAAATAAAGAGGATGATACTATTTTCATTTCACTACTATCTTCCTCTATGAAAAGTATGCAACATTTTAGAGATCTTTACTTTCACCTACTCCCCTCAATTTTCGTCAAGGACTTTGGTACTGGTGCCATAACCTTAAATTGATGAAAGTATAAATTTCTCGATTTTTCTTCATGGGTTTCGTTCATTGGTTTTTGTTGTTTCTAAATATTCTATACGAACTGTATATTTACTACATATTTTATTCTGTTAGGCTGTTGAAAATACTTGAAAGGTGATTGAATAATGTTAGGGTTAAAAACTGGGGGAAGGAAATAATTTTTCCTATGGTGAATCTGGAACTCCTCAAGACACGTGACAACATTTCATTTATGATTGAACATCACTGTGTACTCTATATAGTTTTTATTTTAGTGACTCATTAAAGTGTTGTTGGTGGAATCAAGTTTAATACCAATATACCATGTCTTTGCCAGTGGAAGCCCTGTCATTGCCTCACTTAGGTATTTTTTCCCCTATCAGGTTTTTCTTGAATCAGAATCTAACATGCTAATGCTGTAGTTTTTTTTTTATATATGATGTAGTGGATATATGTTGGTGAGTTGTTTCACTGTGTACTATTTTTCTCGTCGTTCTCTCAGTGAATTCTACTCTTCCATTGTCAAGTCATGATAAAATTCTTTGATTTCTGCATGGGCGATTCATCCTGTTGGTTAAACGGCTCTTAAATGGTTTGTGCCTAAGAACAATAGAGTTCTTTGGGTTTGATGTTCTCACATTGGCTTTGATTATGTAATTGTTATACACCAAGGGGTTTCTAACTATGATTTAGTAAATCAAGGTTGGCCCGTGGAGTCATCGAGTGGATGACTATCTGAACTAGTACCTTTCATGATTTTCTCTTTGTTTTTTGTTGTTTTTTTCTTCTATTTTTTCCCTCTTTTTTTGATTACAATGGGGCTAGGACTTAGTAGATCACGACGGGAGTAGGAGATCACGATGAGCTGTTACAAGGTCTAGATCTAAGGAGCCATCAATTTGACAATCAAGAGTCAAGGTAATAGTATTAGTGAGTAGAATCAACTGATACATTTTGCTTTGTCCCATATGATTTCTACTTTTGCATTATTTAGTTTCCCCTCTAACCTTTGCCTTTCCTTTTGCATGGAACTTAAGAGTATTTAGTTATTTTATGGACATTGATAATTACACGAGCACTTATGTTAGTGCTGCGATATTTAAATTGGTCTCTCTATTTTACCTTCATTGGGACCCTCTTTCATCTTTTCCTCTGTTGGATCAGAACCTCTCTCATCTGTCTCTTTACCTCAAACCCAATCTCTCTCTCCAAAGCAGATAAACCCATTTGGCTCCCCGTCCTCTTGAACTGTCTTCGATTTCACCCACTGGTATGAATCTTGAGAATAAAAATGATGCCTTCGATTTCACCCCTGGCATGAATCTAGGAGGGTGTGAACAAGAAGAGAGTGAAACACAGAACCACACCAAACCAAACCAAACCAAAAATCACCATTACAAATGCCTTGCTGCAATTTTACTCTGTCTATTAGGGCTGTCCACAGGCCCGACCCGATCTGACCAAAAAATGAAAGCAATGGACGGTTCTGATCAACCCGATTGGTCGGATTTGGGTCCATTTTCTCAGATTTTCTATTTTGTCGGTCGGGTGTCGGATGCACCCAATAATTTTTGGATTGATTCAATTCGACAGACTAATGTATAAAACTTTAAAAAAAACCCCTATTTTTTTAGTTTCCCTAGGCCCCACTTTCCCTAGTCCCCACGCAGACCCTCTTTCCCTATTTTTTTTAGTTTCCCCAGACCCCAGTCTCCACTTTCCCCAAACACACACTCTCTTTCTCTTTCTTTCTCTCACTCTCTCTCTCTACGCACCATATCCTTTGAATTGTGGAGCTCGGGGGAATGAGATTGGAGGGTCCGTCAGCTTCCCGACCACTCCTCCGCTAGCTACGGCGGCGGCTCCACCTCGATCGTCCTCAACAACGTCCTCGTCGATCATCGCAGTAGTTCCCAGCCGTTGAAGCTCCTCTCGATCAAGGACCTCCTCCCTTCTCCCAACCGCCCATGTCCACCTCACCTGATTCCTACTCCGCCGGCCGCCAACTCCTTCACCGACAAAAGGTTTTGTAGATATGTGATTGAAAAATTGTGATTTTGTACTTAATATTTTTCTGTGAAACCCGACCAAAAAATGGTTTGTATAAGTGTAGATCTGTAATATTTTGAGAGGGTTGCTTTTTTTTTTTTGTGTGATCTTTGATTGTGATTTTGTAGATCTGTGATTGTAATCGACTGATTTTTGATTTTGTACAACCCACCAATCCGACCGAATCCGACCTGAACCAATAAGCATTCGGTTGGAACCCGACAAGTATTTCGGTCGGGCTCGGGTGACCATTTTTACAATCCGACTAAAGTCGGGTCCGACCCGAATCTGACAAAACCCAACCCGTGGACAGCCCTACTGTCTATCTATCTCATTTTACTTTAGATTCCCCTTGTGAAAGGTAATAATTTAGACGTTCCCGCAGATTTTTCTTTTAAGAGGGTTTGTATTTACTTTTTCGGTGTTTATATTTTAATGGTGAAAGAATTTTGGGGCTTTTGTTTTGATACAACACTTTGTTCCAAGTTATTGGCTATTAGGCTCAAACAACAGTGTTAGGAACTTGTAGGGATGGCCATCTCGGCCGACCCGTCCATATTCTATTCATTATCCGACCCGAATGGATTGGATTTTTCGGATATCGAGGAGGATTCAGATTTATTTTTTGTAAAAAAATTTGGAGATCGGATCGGATTCGGAGTTAAGTCTGCCTCCGATCCGATCTGCCCTGAATTCGATCTCCATTGCCGATCCGCCCTGATCAGTCCCTGAATATCAAAAAATCCACCTCTGATCCGCCCCAATCTGAATATCAAAAAATCTACTTTTTTGATAAAAAAATCCACCTCTGATCCGCCCCAATCTGTCCCCGAATACTTTTTTTGATAAAAAAATCTGCTGTTTTTTTTTTTTTCAAAATCGGATATCCAAATCTTCGATCGGATCTTCGTTCTCCATTCGGGGCGAATTCAGAGGACCGAAAATATATCTGATCAGACATCAGGGTGGAAGGTTCGGATTCGGATATGTCAATATCCGCCTCCGATCCGCTCCGTTGCCATCCCTAGGAACTTGGTAAATGAAAGTGACTAGTTGTCTTTCAAAGGATCTGTTAGATTGAGTAGATACTCTACTAAGTTGGTGACAAAATTTTATTTGGTGATGCTGATTTTGATGAACTAAATATTGTGAAGAGATTGTTGAGGTGCAATGGATGGCATTAGGCTTGAAAGGTAAATTTCAAGAAAATGGCTTATGGGGTATATTTGTTGTCTTATAGTGATTATTGACTGAATTTCTCAAATGCAAACCTTTTAAGTGTCTTGTTTGCTATAAGGTGTAAATCCGAGGTCTCTAGAATTAGAAACTTGAAAGTTAGAAGCTGGTTAATGATAGATTTAATTCGAAAATAAGCTCATTGCAAAAGTATATATCGTGGGATAACCTTAATCAGTACCCTCATGTTATGCTTGTACCTGTTCCGAAAACTGTTCCCATAAAATTGGAGAAAATGCAGAGTTGGAGAGCAGAGAGAAATTTTACTTGAAGTTGGGAAAAACTAGAAATGTTTGTGAAGTTGTGGAATAACCATTTAGAAAGCCTAGATATGGAAATATTATCGGTATGATGGTGGAGTATTTCAATAGAAAAAGAGTTCCAAATTTGTAAAGGAGTGTATTTGAATAAAGAAAATGTAACGTTTAGGGATATGCTCATTTTGCACAGAAGTGCTAATCATGTGAAACGTAAATGACAATTTGATGTGGAATTTGTATGCAGACAACTTGGAATGTGACAGAGAGTTATTAGGATTGTTTGGAAAAATCTTTGTCCTGCCAAAGTTCCATATCTAAATTTTGTTAGCATTTATTGGGATCACTAATGAATATTGTAGTGGAATAAAGTACCACTAAATTAAAAGTAAAAGGAATGAAAACCCTTTACCAATGGACACATTACTATGGAACTCATACAGCCCACACAAGAGGGGGATAACTTTATGAACATACTCTAGTACTTTTGTTGTGATTTACTCCCTCCGTCCGGATTTAATAGTCCTTTTTTGGAATTCGTGTCATTTTTCAATCGATTATATATTCCAATTTATAATATTTTATGTGATTTCGAAAATATTGTATTATAGAACAAGTCGAGATCTATCAAACAAGATATATATTTGATATGAAATTCATTACGGATTCAAAGATATAACCCATTTTTTAGCCAGTTAGAATAGAACTAGGGACAATTAAATCCAGACGGAGGGGGTAGTACTTTGCCATTTTTTTGTGATGTAGTGGTTCATGAAATTTTTTCCCGACTCATGGTTTACTTTTAATTTTTGTTATTGTTTGTGCCGATTATGTCACTTCAACTTTTAAATTATGTCACTTCAACTTTTAAAAAAAGTGGTGGGTACCATTTTACTCTTGCACTCATTCAGTCTAACTACACCACTATGACACACATTCACTTTCTAAATTTATACACTCTTAACATATAAAAACAGGGACCCACTTTATACACTTTATGTCGTATAACACACAATTTTTAGCAACAGCTCTAGAGATGCCCTAAACAGGCTGCTTTCTGCAATTTTGCATCCTTCCATGATTTCCATCTCATAACTCTGCATTAGCTAGGCCACCGAATAGGTAGCAAACACCACTTCAACCTCTCTACGTGTGCTATGCCTTTTTTTTAGAGCACACATCCACTAAGGAGGGAGGCTACCATTCGGTGCCAAAAGCATGTCTGTATGATTAGAACAACCGAAACGCCTTTATTCCGAGACTTGAATGTGACTCTTCTCTTAATTGTGATATTATGCAATAACTCCATTAAAGTGTTCATAAATTTTTATTGGCTATCGTTGAAATGTCTAGAGAACACAGAGAACAATATAACAAAAACCAATACATTAGCACCTAATGTTATTTCTTTTGCTAGAGTTAACACTAGGAAAATATATTATTACCTTCATGCGGGAATTGTTATCGCTAGATTGCAGATGATGCTCAAGGTAAAGGAATACTGGAGGAGCTAGAAGCTGATGGCATTGGTATTTCCTAGGGGTGTTACGAACTTGACCGGACCGAAAAAACCCGAAAAACCCGACTGTTCGGTTCGGTTTGCGGTCGGGGTGGCCGGAGAAATTTTGGGTTTGGGGTGGACCGAACCGATCGAACTTATTTCGATTCGGTCTTGGTTTTGTAAAAATCTGGACCGACCGGACCGAACCAAACCGACAGGACCGAACAACCCCGACCGACCGAATGAGCCCGAACCGAAACCAGACCGAACCGACCGATTATATGTTTTTATATATTTTTATATATCTCAAATTAATCTTGACCGTCCATTTGAAATCTTACCGTCCATTGAAAACCCTAATCTACTCTTTTCTCTAACTCTCATCTCATTTCACTCACGCAGCCCAGCTCCTCTCTGGCTCCTCTGTCCGATTGTCCCCTTCTGGCCTTCTCTCCCACAGACTCACCGACGTCGCCCCACCACCACCATCGCCGGCCTGTCTCTTCCCTCCGGCGTTGTCCCTTTCTCCTTCTCCCCTTCTCTCTCCTCTATCCCCATTTTCTCAGACCTCAACTTCCCATCAGACACCCCATCCCAGCCATTGCCGTTTCATCCAGTTCTGATCGTCGCCAATTATCTACAGTGCCGTTTCATCCAGCTCAGCCATTGTCGTTTCATCCAGGAGGGCTTCGGGATCTCCTTTCTTTTCCCCTGTCTCCAAAACCTTATTTCATTACTGAGGTTTGTTCCGATTTCAGATCTGCTTTCGATTGTTTTTGGTGACTGGTGATTGTCTGTTTTTTTAGGCTTTGCTTCTTGGGGATTGATAGCTATTATAGGGTTTCTTGGTGATTGTCCGTTTCATCCAGTTGCACTGTTATTTACTTTTTTTGTTAGAATTTTAGTGCTTGATATGATAGTTGTAGCTTTGTATTTGTATTATTTGTGTGTATTGTCTTTATGAAAACCATTGCTTTTTTTTTTTTGGCATTTCTTTCGTTAGTTGAATTGATTGAACGAATTGTCAAACCAAATAAGAAAAGAAAACATACCAGTCAGGCATTTTTTCCTCCTGATTTTAGTTTTTGGGGTTAAAAGGGTTTGTGAAAGTTTTAACATTTTTCTGATTTTCTAAGAGCTCTGTGGAGGGTTCTTTAACTTCTTTTGTTTTTGGTTCGTAGTATTTCAGCAACTGGAGATTGATTATGTAATCGGAGACAGTCATAAGGAATTGTCGCCTAATTCATCTGGTCAAGCTGCTATTATCAGGATCTTTGGGGTTACCAGAGAAGGTTTTCTGTTTCTTTCCCTCTATCTGTGTACAGTTTCCATACTCATTTAGTGAATTTGACTTGTGTACTTATCTGATTATATTTTTCAATACAACTGTATTTGTTGTGGTCAACACGGTTGTCTTCAGTCCTATGCCACTGCCTTCCTACACCACTACCTTCTCTCTATATAGGCTGTATCTATATATAAGCACAGCAATGGCTTTTATTTTGGTCTTAAACTATGTAGCACAAAAGACCCTTTTTTTTTTTTTTAAATACTTGATAAAGCAAACTTGTGTATTGTGATTAATTGTAAGACGTAAATTTTTATTTTGTCTGTAGCTATTAAGAGAGATTTTTCAAAGGTGTTGGGGCACACTTGCTTTGGCTGTGCCCAAGCTTAGGCTCACGTGGAATTTCAACCTCGACGATGCCGGCAACATGTCTGACCATGAGCATGAGGTATTCAATCTCAAAATCCTAATTTATTAGTATTTGCAAAATACTTTTCGCATGAGCATGATCTGATGGACTGAAAATAAGATTAGTGCATGAACTTTGGAGCATGAGAACACAGTTTATAACTTCATATACAATTTAATCAGATTAGTGCCTGAAAATTACAGTGTGATTATGTTGATTTTAATTTTCATTTGTTTTAGATGGATGATATTGATGATGATGATGATATTATGGATGATGATGCTGAGTTTGATATTCCTCAAAATGCTGAATTAAATGACGATCAAGTGCCTGAAAATAAGGTTGAGTCGAAAAAGATTGTTGGTAGAATTGCTAATAAGAGGGCTCCTTGTTGGAAACATTTTAACATTATTACACCAAAGGGTCATCCGAAACCTAGGGCTGATGCAAATGGTGTCGGAAGGATTATGCATGTCATTCTAAGCTGAATGGTACAAAATCACTTACTCATCATCTAAAGTATCAGTGTCTGAATTATCCCATGAGCACGAAATTTACGGGTAGTAGGCAAAAACGTCATAGTTTTCAGAAAAAGGAACACAATGGCGAAACAAGTGCAAACCTTGTGCCTGTGACTTTCAGTGCTAATGCATGTAAAAGAGCACTAGCGAAGATGATAATAATTGATGAGTTGCCATTTTCATTTGTTGAGGGGGAAGGATTCAAACAGTTTATTGAAGTTGTTCAACCAATGTGGAAGCCTCCTGGTAGGCTTGTGATGGCTAAGAACTGCATGCTTGTTTATGGGGAGGAGAAAATGGCATTGAAACAAATACTTAAGCATCAAAGGTTGTGTCTTACAACGGACACTTGGACTTCAGTCCAAAATTTGAATTACATGTGTCTTACGGCAAATTTTATTGATGAGAATTGGAAATATCAAAAGAAAATTCTGAATTTTTGCATTGTTCCTAATCATAAGGGTGATACTCTTGGTAGGATGGTTGAACAATGTTTGTTGGATTGGGGGGTTGATAAGTTTTTAACTGTTACGGTTGATAATGCTTCATCGAATAGTCTTTTGATTGCTTACTTGGAGAAAAAGACCAAACATAGGAAGACCACCATTTTAAATCATGAGTTCTTGCATGTGAGATGTTCGGCACATATCTTAAATCTAATCGTACGTGAGGGATTGCAAAAGATTGATGTCCCAATTGGAAGGGTGCGAAATATTGTGAGATATGTGAGGTCTTCCCCTTCTAGAATGGCGGAGTTTTGGTCATGTGTTGAAAAGGAGGGCATTATATGTAGGCTTAAACCTTGTTTGGATGTGTCTACTCATTGGAACTATACATATTTTATGTTAGAGAGGGCTTTAACTTATCAAAAAGCTTTTGATCGATTATGTGATGACCCGTCCTTCAAATTAAATGTAAGAGAAGAGGAGATTGATGAGGAATTTGATGATGTTGATGGTTTTGAGGGTATGGGTAGGATAATTGAAATTGAGAAAAGAAAGAAAAGGAGAGGGAGAGGGCGGAAGGAAAGTGTTGGGCCTCCAACTTCAAGTGATTGGGAAAAAATCAAGTTGTATGTAAAGTTTCTTCGAGTGTTTTACCTTGCAACTTTGAAATTTTCAGGTTCTTTGTATGTCACTTGCAATGTTTTTTTTGATGAAATGGTGTTGATTCAACAAGATATTGTGAAGTTGTGTGGAACCGATGATAGTGAATTGCATGATATGGCACTTGGTATGCGTGAGAAGTTTGATAAGTATTGGGGAGATTTTGATAAGATTAATCAAATGTTGATGTTTTCGGTTGTTCTTGACCCTCGATGCAAAATTGGGTTCTTTGAATATTGCTTTCGAAATACTTTGGGCTATGATAAGACGGTGGTTGGTGAGTTGATGGATAATATAACAAATGAAATGACCCGTTTATTTGAATGGTATGTGAAGAATAATGCAAACTCGAATGTGCGTAGCCAAGAGGGTGGGGGGGATCATCGGACAAAGGAGATTTGGATGGAGTTGAATTGGAGATTGGTAGTCATAAATCTTTGAAATCTCAATTTAAGATGCACATGCAAAAGGAAACCAACATGGCATGCAAATCGGAATTGGAAAAGTATCTTGCGGAAGCAAGTGAGGATGATAGTGACAAATTTGATGTATTGCGTTGGTGGAAGTTAAACTCCTCTAAGTATCCAATTGTTTCTCAAATGGCACGAGATGTGCTTGCTATCCCCGTGTCCACGGATGCCTCTGAATCCGCTTTTAGCACTGACGGACGTGTGATTGATCCCTATCGAAGTTCTCTCTCGCCAAAGACCGTGGAAGCTCTTATTTGCACGCAACAATGGATAAGAAAACCAACTAAAATCAATATAAAAGAACAACTTGTTGAGTTGGAGCAATTAGATTCGGGTACTACTCTTTTTAGTTCTTGATTTCTTTATGTTATGTGGTTCTTAAATATATTTTACGTTAAATGTCTTAGTTGTTTGTTTTTGTTTGGTTTTTTTCTTCTTATGTTTGTAGTTGTCTTGGAATCAATTGATAATGATTAAGGAGTTGGTGGCAATCGTGGCATGCTGCAATTGTTTTTTCATGGTTGAGGTAAATCATAATCACATACACATCTTTTTTCTGTCTGTTGTAATTTTTTTTACTGCTTTTCATTTTTCTTAGTGTTTACTTTTTTTTTGTTCAAAATGAGGGCTAGATTGTTGGCAACTTGGCATAGTATGGTGGTGCAGTTTTCAAGCTTAGGATGGTTCTATATTCTGCTGGTTCTACTGTCTGTTATCTGCTGGTTAACTGATTCTACATTCTACAAACTGCATTTGGTACCTTTTTGTAATGATAATGGCTGGGATTCCATGGGATTTTGTTGGCATTAGTGTTTTGAATTTGGTAGACTTTAACTTGAAGTATGGTGGTGTTGTTTTCTGACGGACTCTTTAACTGTATTCGGCTAGATTGTTGGTATTTTGTGTTTTTTTGATGGCTGCTTCTGTTTTTTGAAATTTGGTTCCAAGAAGATGTGTATAATTTAGGATTCTGGGTGATTTGAAATTTGGTTCAAATGAAACCATGCTAGGAGGGTCTCTCACCTGGGCTGAATTTCATAATGCTTTTTGCTTAATCGACTTCATCTGGCCTAATCCAGCCACTGTGAAGTTGAATTCTGATGTTGCCATGACACCTGGGGATGCAAAAACTCATATAGCAGTGGTGCTAAGGGATCGCACAGTTAGGATTTTGGGTGTAATTTTGCATTTTGATGCAAGTATATTACTGCTATTGTGTATGTGAAGGTTAAGAAGTTGGTTTCAAGAAGTCTTTTTCTTTTAAATTCTGGGTGTGGTGAGTTGTGAACAAAAAATTGGCTGATTGGGTGCAAATAAAAAAAAACACAGAGAGATTGGGCCAATAGGCCACTAACATGTAGGCTTTTTTGTATTGTGAAAATCTTCTTTTGCCATTTAAAAAAAACAGGTGAATTGGCCCACTATCAAAAAAATTGTTTTATAAAAAAATCAGGTGCAATGGGCCGATTTTTGGCCCACTATCGATTTCTTTTTTAATTGGCCCATTTTTAATTTTTTTTATTTGGCCCAACTAGGCCCAATTCGGGCAGCCCGAATCCACCCCGAATCGAATTGGATCGATTTTTATTTCGGTCGGGATCGGTCCTAACATTTCTCCCCCAAACCCGATCGGTCTTCAATCCCGGTGGACTGAACCAACCGACCCCGAACCGATAACACCCCTAGTACTATTTCCTTTCTTGTGGTAACGTGGAAATCTATTAGCCATTTGTTGTTTTTTAAGCCTTTCTGGTCATGGCTTGCCTTGAAACTTGTTGAACTAATCCAATTGCGTTATTTTACATTTTTACTGATCAAATGCTAAAGGACACCTATTCTATGGTTTAAATGTATAGCGTTTTGCGTTGTTTTACATTTTTGCCCTTCTTTATTGTTGAATCTTTTCTAAGTCCCCTCCTCAAGGCCAACTAAGAACGAGGCTCCTCTTTGCACTTAATAGCCTATGGTGCAACATATCCTATGATACTGCTTTACCTCTTTAGTAGTGTAGCATTTTTCAAATGATCACATTGTACCAAATCTCATCTTACTCTATTGTTCGCCCCTGATAACATGCTTTTCAACAATAATTTGCAATCTTATTTAGAGCTTTTGGATAAGCTACTTTTTCAAATGATGTGCAGATACGCTACTTTTTTTCTGGGCCGTCATTGATAGCACTGCATGATCTTACTCATTTGTCTTCTTTGTGACTTTTCTTACCCATATTTTGTTCGTTGTAGCTAGGCCTCCAAGGAGGGCAATTCACCATTTAGCTATGTAATCGTTGCCAACCAGACGTAAGGGTCATTTTTCCCTCCATTGTTATCAACATCAATTTGGTTGAAACAGTTTTATTCTTCATTATTTTATTTCATTTTATTTTTAGGTGCTTCGGAATAACTATTCTTCATTATTTCACAAAGCTTGGTCTAGCGGAAAAAAGTAAAAAAAAAAAATTGTGATTGTGTTATTCTTGCTTAGCCGACCCCAAGTGATTGGGACATAAGGCTCGATTTGGTTTGGTTAGCAGCGTGTTTCTTCTTATTAGCCATTCCATAAACTTTCTGACTTTTATTTGCAATATTATTTTTTGTACAATCTATTTTTCTGTCATTAGTTGATGTATGTGACTTATGCATTCTTTTTCTGTTCGATTTTTTGTTGAAAATTTGAAATTCTTTTTTTTTTTTGGAAAATTTTATGAAGTATCTGAGGGTTTCATCTCTTCTATCCAGTAGAAGATTGAAAATGTTATTGGCATTTTCCAGATTCGGAAAAACCATTTGTGCTTGTATTTGATTCACATTATGTATTTTTCTATTTGGGTTTGACGTTAGAGTGTCTAAGTGTCCTTAATTAGATATTCCTCTCCTTGATTGAAGTTACAACACAGGGGAGAAGTTCTAACTTTGTGTCGTGCACCGTCGATTTCAATCCGAGAAGGTATTATTCATGCATCTCTCATATAAATCATTTTGGAAAGGTGTATACACCATCATGATTTAGAAGCATTTAGTCCAATATGTTTTCCAGGTTTCACATAGATTTTAATGCCTTATGTTTGCGAAATCACGTTTTATTGCTTTAGGCATTTTGTATCATGATTTGATAAACCTGGGCATTAGCATTATTTTATGTGTTTTTGGCCAAGGCATGTGTGCTAGT
The DNA here is from genome assembly GCA_025413875.1 of Rhododendron molle. Lineage (NCBI taxonomy): Eukaryota > Viridiplantae > Streptophyta > Magnoliopsida > Ericales > Ericaceae > Rhododendron > Rhododendron molle. The sequence continues at coordinate 17,455,083 of CM046400.1, forward strand.
ATATGTCTCAATAAAACGGCGAAACCATGAAAAATAACATATTGGAAACAGATTTACAGAAGTCAAGTATGAAGGTATAAATATAAATTTCTACATATCTATAATATAGTTCACGACTGTGCGGGGACCATCTATTACACAAAAACCATGGGATTTAATACACATTTTCCTTCATAAATCTCCACCCTTTATCCAACTCATAGCATTTTGGTAATACTATGCATTAAATGAAATCTGTCTTTGTTACCCTTCTATCTTCCTCAAACCCTCGAGAGAGAGACTAGCTGCACTCTCTCTCTCTCTCTCTCTCTCTCTCTCTCTCTCTCTCTCTCTCTCTCTCTCTCGAGACTGTTTCTCTCTTCCTCCGACCCACCACCACATGGCCACCGCACCACCGCTCTCCGAGCCAAAGACAGTGGTGGAGTTTTCGAACCCATCCCTCACTCTCCCTTAGACCCTCTCTCTCTTCCTCCAACCCACCACCACAAACCCACTGCATCCCTCTCTCCCCTCTCTTTGTCGACTCCCTCTCTCTCCCTCTAACCTATACTGCACCACTGCACTATCTCTCTTCTCCATCAGCAGCACCACCACTAGGTCTCTCTCCCTCAGTTAGAATCCGATATATTTTTATGTATGTGTATGTTAACTTTAGACAGATCAATATGGGATCGTGCATCTGCTATGGTTTAATCATAGGGCTCGGGTTGCTTCTCTGGCGTCATCTGCTAGGGTTTAAACATTGGCAGCTTTGTTAAAATTAATTTGATCATTTATTTGGTTTTTGTTGCATATTGAGCCACATATATGCATAGGTTCAGGTCAGTATTTATGGTCTGCACGAAACATCCTGACCTGAGTATTGATTTCTCTTCGTTTCTCTATCATTGCTCTATCAACCAATCGATGGTGTTTATCTATAATACAATACACGACGGTGAGGGGACCATCTATTACACCAAAACCGTTGGATTTAACACACATTTTTCTACATATATCTCCACCCTTTATTTAACTCATAGCATTTTGGTAAATATTGTGCATTAAATAAATCTGTCTTCGTTTCCCCTCTATCTTCCTCAACAAAAATTATTCAATACTCCTAGGGCGTGTTTGATAACCCTCTTGAAGGGGGGGGAGGGGATTGGGATTGAGAAGGTGATAGGACTATTAATACTTTGTTTGGTTAGCATTTGTAAAGGGGGACTAGTTGTCTCATGGGGGGTTACTACAAATCCTATCCCATGGGATTGAGCAAGACAAATCTAAAAACTCACCTTAATCCCAATGCCAATCCCAATCTCAATCCTAATCCTCACCAAAACAAACATGTTATTTACAATCCTACAATCTAATTCTATGCAAAACAAACATGAATAAACGATTCATCCCCTCATTAATAATCCCACCTCATTACGAATCCTCCAAAAACAATATTTGTTATCAAACACGCCCCCGAAATATATGAACAGCCTCTCACATAACGGCAATATTTTAAAAACCGGACCAGACAGGACTGTCAAACCGGTTTGCCCTTTGTCAGGTTTCGATTAACCCCAAAATTGCTAATATTTGACAACCGGACTCTATAATGAAAACCGGCTCATATTTTCGGTTGAACCAGCAAACCGGGGAAACCGGTACGATGTTTGCAACCCAGCCTGTTCGAAATTTGAACTATAGCCAATCAAAAGGGCTTTAGTGCAACACACTTGGGCGCGTGGACAAACAGGTAACGGACCCACTTCCATTGTACAGGCATATAACGAGACAAGTGGGACATTATATAGGTGGAGGAGATGCCAACAATTTTAAATCCCACCGATGTGGGATTGAAAAAAAATGTCACGAATTCACTCCTAGCCCAATTCCTCCTCTTTTCCCTCCAAGACTGGATTTTTCCATGCTTTTCTATTTTTACATGCTCATTTTAATTATTTTTATATATTTAATATATTTATGACATCATGGTTCGATTTCGGTGACTCATCCGCCTAGTCCTTCTTTCGGTTCACTCACCAATCCAATTTTTAAAATATTGCTACATAGGATATACATGTGGGCCCCACATATTATGTGAGAGGAGGGAGTACACTGGTTATATACTCGAGAGTATTGAATCATTACGCCGATAAAAAAAAGTATTGAATAATTACTCCTTCCTTAGACCCTCAAGAGAGATCTAGAGGGAGAGAACCTAGCCGCACTCTCCCTCTCTCTCGACTCTCTCTCTACCTCCGATCCACCACCACAGACCCACCACACCACCGCATCGCTCTCTGTCGACTCCCATATCTCTCTCTGTCTTTCCCCGAGTTAGAGACGGTGATGGAGTTTTCAAACCCAACCCTCAATCTCCCTCAAACCCCCTTTGTCTCTCTCTGGACTCTCTCTTCCTTCGACCCACCACCATAGACCCACCACATCCCTCTCTCCCCTCTGACCAAAACTGCACCTATGTAGCACCGACACTCCAAAAGGGCACCGTGTCCACGTATTGGACACTGGGATACTAATACGTGGACACGGCGGGGACACGTATTGTACACGCCAATAATATTTATTATTTTTTGATAGGGGACACGCCAGGGACACGGCTAGGGGTTAACATGTAATATTTTTTTTGGGGGGGGGGGGTAATATGAATTATTCAAAACATTTGGGTTAAATTGTAATTTTCCCTTTGAAATTTTTTTATATAATTTGTGAAATTATTCATATACAATGGTTCATAATTTTTTTTATATGTGTACATATATTTATTTTTTATTTATTTATACACGTGGTGTGTCCCCCGCCGTGTCCGTATTCCTATTTTTTTAGAATTGTCGTGTCCGTGTCCTTATCCGTGTTCGTACTACATAGGACTACACCACCACACCGTCTCTCTTCTCCATCAATGGCACCACCACCAGCTCTCTCTCTCTCTCTCTCTCTCTCTCTCTCTCTCTCTCTCTCTCTCTCTCTCTCTCTCTCTCTCTCTCTCAGTTTGAATCCGATATATTTGTATGTATGTGTGTATGTAAACTTATACAGATCAATTTGGGGTCGCGTCATCTGCTATGGTTTAATCTTGGGGCACAGGTCGCTTCTATGGCGCCATCTGCTATGGTTTAAATATTGGCAGCTTTGTTGAATTGATTTCATCATTTATTTGGTTTTTGTTGCATCTTGAACCACATATATGCATAGTCAGTTTTTATAGTCTGTACGAAACATCCTGAGTATTGATCTCTCTATCTCTCCTAATCGATGTTGCTTGTATCCAAATCTCTAGACATTCTTATTTTTTCATTAATTGACACCCTACCTTAGACCGAACATAATCAGACAGGTTTCTGGTGTTTCCATAGCTTTTTTTTTCAATATAGTTTTCTTGGTTTGAATGGGTTCGAATATTTTGGAATTTCTTTGGTATAATTTTTCAAAAAGGGTTTGAATATATACGGTAGGTTTTTTCCAATATAGTCAATGGTATGGAAATTCTGAAAAGCCAAGCTCTCTCTCTCTCTCATTTATGAAGAACAACCAAGGCATCAGAGAGAGGAGGTGGAGAATGGATTATTTTGTTTCAGTTTATGCAAATCTAGGTTACGAAAAAATTGTTTGATTTAATCTTTTATGCTTATATCAAGGGATTGATCTAATATTGATATAGTTTGGCGTGAGAAGTTGATGGTTAGAACTTAGTAACACGTGAAACGACTTCTAACCGAAAGGCAAAAACAATATATTGATCTTAAATCTCTAGAGTATATACATTATGACATCTTAATTCTCTGATATTAGTGTTTCGTTCCTTGCTGTTCTGATTTGCAAGTACATGAAAAATATACTTATTAGTCTGATACCATACTTAACTTGGCATTTCCTTTAATTTCCAGCTTACTTTTTTTAGTTCCCTTCTGGACTCAATAGGATGTATGTGAGGTTTCCTGCTGTCTACTTATTCAGTTTTGTATTTAATTTTTTCAGTTGGCGCAAAACAGTTTATATTCTGCTCGATCTTGGCTTCCCACTTCTTCCAGGGTGGAGTCCGTTGGGAGGAGACCCGTGTGGAGGAGCACTAGATGAATATACAAGACATATAGTTCTACTCGCCAAATAGCAAAGTAAGTTGTTGATTAAAATTTGATAAAATTGTGATGGATCCGTATTCAACATATATCATTGGACATTCACATAGCACGCATACTTGGTAATGCAAATTTATCCAGAAATATGCATTTTCAAGTGTGGGTTTAATGTTTTGGGGTTCAAGTGTGTGTTTAATATTCGATATAGATTTTTCGATGGTCATTTGGCTAATATACCATGCAGGAATGAACCAAATTTATGGAAAACTAAGAACTGGATGCCTAATGTATTTTTTATCTTCTCTGCGTAATGCTGTATGGACATATTTTGGAAGAAAAGTTTCTTGATTTTCTATATGCAAGTTATCTAGCTGGGAATGATAGCTGGGAATGCAAGTTACCTATTAGTTTTGAATTTTGTTCTTACGTAGCTGGATTTTTGCTTTTCCCTCTTTACTTTTCTATATGCAAGTCATCTCTTATCATTTTTTGGAACTCTATTTTTTTAGAGATGCGAACGAGAATGAGGATAACTAGCAACTATGCAAGCAAGACGTGGTGTTGTTCCAATGGTCTGTGGAGTGGCCACACTCGATGGTATGGTTTTTACCTTTTTATTGCTTAGACACTTTTTGGGTAAAGTTTTAATAAACAAAGTTTGAGTAAACAAAGTTTTAATAAACAAAGTTTTGGGTAAGCATGCTTTTTCAATTTTGTATAGTAGATGGTTGTAGTATATGGTAGAGTGATTGATTTTACTTTTCAAAATATTTGTCCTCTTATTGATGCTTTGAGGTCTAAAAGATTGAAACATACCACTCAGGTCTTATTGGATACCGCTCAGGTTAGCACGGAGAGATGTATCTCCAAAAACAAAATGCTTGCCTAGACGGAATTTGGGGATTGCTTCGGGGTCCTGACCTGAAGCAATGAGAGATGCAAAGCGTGACTTTTTATCATGGTATTTCCACACAGGTTTTAGTATTATATTTACCAATTCTCATCTCATTTTGAATACGTTGAGTTCTAGGCACGTCTTTGGATTATTTCAGGGTTGAGGCCAAGTTATTGCGACATTTATCAACTAAGGATTGTCCTTTGATGCCTCCTCAAAGGTTCAATTGTGATGGGAAAACCCTTGCTTCAGGCCTTCAACACAGTGAGTTGTTGCAAACTAATAGGTCATTAGTTTTCGCTCTTGAGGAATAACATGTATAAATGTCAATTTTAGTAGATGCAACTCCAATAATGCAATGGCAGTGGTTTCTACTAAAATACTTGATGCTTGAAATGGTATGTGAGCTGGAACAATATTTGATTTTTATAGGTTGCAGTGGCCAACCTTGCAACGTCAAAAGACATGTTGGGATTGAAGTGAAACCACCTCAAACTTCATTCATATCGAGTTGATTAGGTAGAAGTGAAACCACCTCAATCTTTTTCATTTCGAGTTGATTAGTTAGATGTTACTTTGTTGTATGGATAAAATAAAAGTTTTCCTACTTCAAAGTTTTAGAGTGGATTTTGTGAAGACAGTTTGGGTTTTTGGGATGTGATTAGTATTATAATCGAATGTTTAATATAGCATAAAGTTAAATTTCGTTCGAGCAAGTGCCTTCAGGCATGGGCATTCCGTTAGCTAAGCTCACTCGAAATCATATTGAATAACAAATTCATCGACCCGTGCCTTCACTAGTATACCTACATGATGCATCAAGGTTCTATTGGTTCGTCTTTGGGACTAGGTTCTCTTCAAGTGTGCCAGAGGTAGACTGATAATTAGAAAACCAATGATCAACAAAAATATGAAGTACCTGCTACCTCTATTCCTCCCTTTATCTTGTTTCGAACGGGAGCTTCGTGCTATAAGTAGTAAGTACGACCTTTATTTGTGAATTTTCAGATACAAAAAGTGCATCAAACAAAGGGTTTCGCATTTTCTAGCCCATTCTATTGGACCACAAAATAAGAAGAAAAAAAAATGGTCCTTCGGTCAGTTATTAGAAGTGAATGTACAAGATCGAGTTAGCCCAATATCACTTGAGGGCTCAAGCATAGTTGGCGGCCCAACAGAGGAACCACAAAGTATTTAGAACCAATTTTTTCCTCGATAATTGTAACTCTTAATATAGGAAACGTTAGATTAGAGTAACCCACAGTGTTGCTGTCGTTGATTAGTAAACTCAACTGATTCATAACGAAACAACGATCAGGTTTTGGAAGATGGTTAAAGTACAGAGTTTTGGCAATTAGGTTTGGGCTCAAGACTGGAAGGTGCAGTCTAAAGCTCGACGATTGTACTATATCAATGATACAATGGCCTAGATATGTCATGAAACACAACATTATGGTTGCATAAACCTCTTAGCTGAATTTTAACACCTCTCAAACTAACTTTTCAGCCTTTTCTTAAGTTCACACATTAACCATATAGTGGTTCCATTTTCTTTGATTTATATGATTGCAAGCAAAGCTACCCAATAGGTCCTTGCCTCCTTCAAGACACATCCTTCTCTCTCCATGAATTTGTGTCTACTTTTTTCCCCCCTTCTTCTTCTCTTCTTTTGTTCTGAACAAAGAGTGTCTCAGTCCAAATTATATATCCTACTACCACCACAAAAGCTTTTACAAATAAATTAAGCCTTTGTTTGTGACATAAATTTGTGTGTCTACGTGTAAAAGTGTTTGTGATTATTTTTATTGTTCTCTGTCCATGGTCAAGATCTCCATTTGAAAAGCATGACCCACACGATGAGAATGATTGAGATGGATGCTTTTGAATTGTTGTTATCCAAGAAGTGCAAAAAGGTTGAAAACTATGATTTGACCTTCAAGGGTAAAACAAGTGCTCCTTTCCTTTGTTCTTCTTTATGGCACGCATTCATGACAATTGAAAAAACAGAGATGAAAAAGTAGACTTTCCAAACCAAAACTTTCGTGGATTGGGAGAAAAATGGACCGACCATGGGCCCATAAATCGATCACCATGGGCCCATAGACTATTGCCAAAGAAAATATGGATTGTCTCAGCCTAGTCAATCCCCATGGGTTGAAATACTGTCCCCCCACAAACTTTAGTATTCGCTCCAGTTGGTCCTAATTCAACTTTAAAATATCATTTTTTTTATTTATTAATTCTAAAGAATGTCCAAATTGACAACTCTACATGCTATGAAAGAATTAGAAAAAGCTTTGAATGGCAAGTCCTTATCCAACCTACAAAACGGCCAACCCTAACCCAGCCTCGCTGCACTCATGTCGGGTGAATTGCTCCACCGTTTGGTACTCTCAAACTTAACACTAATGGCAGCGGAAGTCATAACAACGAGGAAGCCACAGCTAGAGGGACTATCCGTGACTCGAGTGGGAGTTGGGTTGGAGGATTCTGTTGGAAGCTGGGTCTAATAATCCCTACACTTTACATCGGAATTGTGTGATTTAAGAGGACTTAAAACTTCTCTTGGCAATAAACATCGAAATGTGGAAGTAGAAGTTGATGCATATATACCATGTTGTCCACTTGATCATTGACTTGGCTAATGATACTCATCACCTCTCTCCTGTCATCCGTGAGTGCGTGTCTCTGCTTCAGCAATTCTGGTTTTCGCTGATGAAGCATTTTTTTTTAGAATGCAACAAATGCGTCGATTTCGATCCTTGCGCGAGAAGCTCGATCAATGCGGCAGACTTTCACTTCCTTTGTTTCAACTCCAAGTTGCATTAGTAATAAGGCTGTAAAAGAATCAAGCAGATCGCGAGCTTGGCTCGGCTCGTTTAGTAAACAAATTGAGCTCGAGCTCGATTTTTTTGCTTGTTCAATAGCTCGTTTGACAAAAATTCGGCTCGTTAATAGTGGCTCAGTTTAATTAAAGAGACTCGTTTAGTAAATGATTCAACTCGGCTCATTAAGGCTCGAGCAGAATTCGAGCTCAAACTTTTGGCTCGTTTAGTAAATGCGCTGAACTCGAGATCAACAAAGCTCGACTCAACTCGTTTACAGCCCTACACCGTAAATTTAGTAATCAATGTTCTAGATGATGCAAGAGGTGTGACATACAACAGGACCACGCACTCTTATTTTATTTTAATGCATGTTTTCCTTTTAACCAAAAAAACGAGAGAGAGAGAGAGAGAGAGAGAGAGAGAGAGAGAGAGAGAGAAATAGAAATTCATAACTAAAACACAATCTCGCAAATTACATAATTAAGGATTTACGTGATTGGAATCAAGTTTACAATCACACGCAAAGATCAATAAACGAATCTCACTGTAAAAGAGAAGAAATAACTATTTTACGCTATTATTTGCTGTAAAAATATATTTTACGTACATACTAAAGTATGCTCTGTAGGTCCCGTTCCATTACTTATTTCCCGTTTTACGCGACGGATCATCCTTTCATTATATGTCACCTTTAATTCAAAAAGTAAGTTATTTATTTCTTTTTACAAAACGACCCTGAAATTGGGTTATCGGAACGAGACTATATATATATATATATAGGGACTAAAATGCGGGACTCCCCCTTCCCGATTGAATTTCGATGATCCGAGCCGCTCAAAGTGATCAGAACGTGATTTTAAGGGTCCCCGCGAGAAATCAGCAAAAAAAATGACCGGGAAGGGCTTCATCCGGGCAGTTTTTTCTGAACGGTTCAGAAAAAACTGCTCGGATGAAGCCCTTCCCGGTCATTTTTTTCGCTGATTTCTCGCGAGGACCCTTAAAATCACGTTCTGCACACATTGAACGGTTCGGATTTTCAAAATTTGATCGGGAAATGACAGTCCCGCATTTTAGTCCCTCACTTTAATCATTTGAACCGGATCCTATATATATATATATATATATATATAGCAGAATGAACCATTGCTTTCATTGAACAGTACTATTGGGTGTTTGGCAGTTTAATATTTGCAGCTCGTGAAGCAACTAAGATTTGACCAACTAGATCTCTGAAAATCACAAATTTTTACAGGAAAAATATACTAAGTGGTAATTGGCCCTTTTTGTATGAGTTCGTTTGAGTTGGGTTAGGATTTGTAAATTGTTCTACTTGTGACCAAATAAGTGACACAGGATAATGGACTTTGGGATAAAACCGGTTCTGAGTTTTTTCCTTTTGATAACTATATGTTTGGGCTAGCTAGCTTGTGCATATTTTGACTAATTTTGAGTCCTAGAGTTAACAACCGAGCAAACACTCCAGCTCGATTTAACTCAAGCTCACCGACCAAAAACAAAACTTGAACAAAATCAAGGACAATCGAAGGAGAAAATCGGTCAGGTTTTAGAGAGACTAGCTTGTTCCGAAAACCAGTTTTCGGGGAAAAAACCTAACGAGGCCATGATCTTCACAATGAGATGCACAAAATAGGCAATTCACAAAATACTTAAGACATGTGGTGGCCCTCGCTAAGCCACACACACCAATAACAGGGTTTGCGGGGAGAGAAATCTGTCCTAGCCGGCCGGCTAGCAATTTCCTGTAACCATATGTAGGCAAGGTCTGGCCTTGTTCGGTTTGGAACTCTAAACCCAAAATTTTGGAAAAAATAATTTTTCTACTTTTTCTCCCTCTAACTTTTCAATCATTACTCTTATTTTTCACTCTATCTCTCTCTACTTTTTACCTCTCTCCACAATCATTACTCTCATTTCTCTCTCTACCTTTATTCAAAAACACTACTCAAAACCCACAACCGAACAAGGGCAAAAATGGCCCCAAGAAAACAACACATGATATGCTAAAAGACATTAAGCACGAGATTTAAAATAAATTGTTCAATTATTACTCAAACACTTTACACACAACTCGCATTTTTTGGTGGGGCCAAAACACACTGGAGGTTTAGTGTGTGTGGACCCCAATGTAAATGTAAATGTGAATGAATTTGTATAATTGTTTGTGTAAGTATTTGTAGAATGATTGTCAATTGTTTTAGACGGTAACCAGTTAGGAGTGTCGAATATACTTCAAATTTGAATTGCCGAAGTCACGCTTATTAAGTGCCATTATTTTAGGCTTGGCAATCAGTGGGTATCCTGCAAAATCCGAAAGGGTCACTACCAAGCATTGATGTTAGTCAATTAGGAATGTCATAAGGAGGGGCCGGGCTCCATGAGACAATGGTCTTAAAATATCACCTACTTTTCTCACCAAAGTCGGCAAACTTGGCATGCATATGTTGAATTTTGTTTAAAAATACTCAGGTCTCCGGATCAGATTGCACGCACCATGATTAATCCTGGGAGATCAATTTCACCTTCCACTAACGTGGGTCACAATTAAAATCAAAGCAAAACTCTAAATGGACTAGCCCCAAAGGAGTGCATCTATATTGATTAGGTAGTTTAATTAAACTTGCTCAAAACTTTAAAAGGAATAATTTTAGTAAACAAAGTGTAAATACTTTTCCTCCATTTGATTTTCATATTTGTTAAGAAAAACATAAATGAGGCCCCGTTCCGCTAAGCTTTTTATATTTTAATTACTCATTTTTTGTTTTACTAGACAGATCATTCTCTCACAATACATCATATTTAATGCAAAGCATTTTTTTTTTAAAGTTAGTGGAACGCATCCCAATACTAGGAATGAATTTAAGTGATCTCTCTTATACCCTTGTTTGATACATTTCTATTTTCTTTTTCTTTCTTCCAAAATTTCAATACCCACATCCAGAAAAAGAGAATTTTGGAAAATTGATTTCTACACTCCCCTAATTGATGCAAACACTCCTTTTTTCGTCTTTCAGTGGATGAATTTACAAAATAGTCCCTAGCTAGATGCATACACTTTTTACAAACTGTACTGTTAATTCACTCGCTAAAAAACGGGGGAAAAAAAGAAAAGAAAAAGAGTGTTTGCATCAATTAGGAGAGTGTAGAAATCAATTTCCTTTTGGATTTAGTATTACAAGTTGAAAAAGAGTTTCCAAGGTTGGATGAAATCATTTTCCTTGTTTTCTTGAAGTTTATAATCCACAGAAAGCCGACCAATATATATATATATATATATATAGAGAGAGAGAGAGAGAGAGAGAGAGAGAGACACACACACGTACTTACCCTTATGTCGGTTTCATAGATGGACAATGATGTTACTTCAAATAAGTACCCAAGTGTGTTCACATAAGATCCATTTTTTATTTCCAAGTAACAAAAAGGGCCAAGTGGTCAATCCCTTTAGGCCACAAATATCATGACACACCAAAAGGACATGGGCCAGAGACAATAGGAAAAATCAAAGGGCTCCAAACCGAATTAAAGCCAGAGGTCCATCGTCCCCACACCATCTTAGGTTAATGATAGCACCCCATCTATAAAGAATGTTTCGGTGCAGATTACCTTTAATTAGATGAAACCCTTTTGAGAAAGGTTATTAGGATTATTAATTGCAGGACCCTTTAGAGAAAGTTAAGGGTAATCCTTTTTGCCTGGGGCTTTGGGCATTAATTTTAATTGGTTGATGTAGTATAGTGCGGCTCATGGCCATTAGATGAGGGTGACACTTTAATACAGGGTTTGGAGTCCTAGAAAGTAGAAACAATAATTTCCAACTAATTTTATCTATTGGAGCGATGGATCGCTCACTAAGTCAAGATCCTCTCGTGTCATGTAATACATACGGGACTTATCACATTTCTATTTTACGATCCGAACCATTCGTCAAGCATGTCTTGATGTGTTTAATTGACATTCATGCAAAACAGTAGATTGATCTAACGTCAGTAAAGAATTAGTTGAATCATATAATTATAGAGAAAAATAAACGGTCAAAGTTTAACAGTCTATTTCTCTTGTGAGAGATATGCTCTGTTCAAACAGATACTGGTTTCCAATGAACTTGATTTTTTGCATGGGTATTAGACATGTCGAGACTTACAAAATGAAGTGCTCAGATATCCAATTGACCCGTAATCAGTCGTGTTTTGCATCACGTGAGGGGGATCATCACATGAACTTGATTCTTGCTCCTACTCTAACCGCTGGATTAAGAGTTTAATTTTCATCTTCTTTTCTTGTCATCTCTTTCGTCGAATGGATTAAATGAGATTCTCTGTCTCCAACTATATATGTCCTTGGTTATTTAATAACATGGGGTATCAAGATGAACTTGTTTGCATTTCAGGTAATTCCAAAATATTGAAACTAACGATCATATAAACTTCAGTGATCCTACAATTTACAATATTTGACCTTCATGAAATTCAACCTTGCAAACTCTTAGACATAAACCTTTTTTTTGGATTGTTGTCTCACGCCACTCGACCTAACCCTTTGGTACCTCCCTATTAATGTTGCTGAACGTGTTTGCATAAAAATTTTGGGACAATTTCTTAGCTGAAATGCCAGCCAATAAGTTCAATTACAGGTTTCTAAAAGCTAATAAAGTCTTGACAATTTGATTTTGGAAAAATTAAATTGGGGTGTATTCGGAATATAGTTTACATCCTAAAAAGTCTGTAAAAGTCGCACAAAATCTGATTCTCAACAAGAAGTGGTAACTTTAATTTACCACAGTTTTAATCCATAACTTCACATTGTAACAAATTGATCGAGTTTCACATTTTTCAGTAAAATTCAATATCTATGCATAAGAAAAGATATCTATATTTCCAAATCACTTTCAGCTCCGATCCACAACCATTCCTCAAGATTTGTTTGCTTCGAGATTGTTATGTTATGTTATGTGTTTGGGGTGCAATGAGATATCGGACAGAAGTTTTTATTACAGGGAATATTTTCCTAGCCTAAGATCACATGATTCACATTCACATGGAGACGTATGTAAAGCAGGTTGTAGTGGAAACTGTACATATAACGTGGCACCCAATTATTCTCTTTTATAACCGGATGTCTAATTAGTTTGTGTGCATCTTAATTAATGACTATTTATAAAGAAAATCACAATTTGCAACTATTGCATGAGGTGGAGCGAAGTGTATGGGATCATTTCCAGTCCATCATCTTAAGAGCAGGTACATCAATTTTTTTTTTTTTTAAGGAGGGCAAGAGGGTGTACATCATATTATGTAAACAACCAAAATTAGCTATTTTACCTATGCAAAGTGAAAAAACCCTCATGCGACAAATTAGGTAAACCGAAGGGAGAATACCTCCAGCTACAGTACATTGGTATATTTAACTATCTTCTGTTCATGAGCAAACCATTTAATACGATTATCTCCCAAACTTTCTCCCTCTCTCCTCTCGTTTTTTCTTGAAAAAGAAAAGGAAATAGTATTTTATTAGAGAATAGGTAAAATAGATAGTATTGGTGTAGTGTTGAAAGAGATGTGAGTAGATAAAATAAAAAAAGTGTACTGTTCACCAGCATTTTTGGCTATGTATTGGTGTACATGCTGTAAGATCTTATCCTGTAGTAATGCTATTGTATTTTATATTTTTTTACTAGGGAATTATTTTCACGCTATTCTTTTTACAATCTACACTTTCTTGAATGTGTGAAAAAGAGCTTCAGAAAAAGGGCAACATAGTAAATTAATGTGGATAAAAAGGAAAAAAGGAGTGTGAATTAGAACAAAGAGGAGTGTGAAAATCACTTCCTTCTTAATATAAAGTATAGCTATTGTAACGTTTGCAATAAAGCTATGGGTACACTATTTGGTGTACACTAAAGTATATTGCGGTCCGTGGGTCCCATTTTGGGATCTCACACAAATGTACGGGTCATTGTAAAATAATTAGTTCAGTTGGATATTGATTTTACACTCTATTTGCCAACAGGAGATTGAGCAAAGAATTAATCAAACTCTTACTGATATCCAACTGAACTAATTTTTTTCAGGAACCCTTAAAGAATATTTTTTTTAACTTGAGCGGTTTTAATCATTTGTGTGAAATCCCGAAGTGAATCCAACCAAACGCGGGCTTGTAACGGGCTGTTTGATAAAACTTAAAACTGAAAGCTGAATGCTGAATTTTTTAAGCTGAAAAAACTGTTTGATAAATATATTAAGCACTGAATTAAAAAAATGATGAATTAATTTTAGTTTCGATTCTCTCTTAAATTTCTAATGATCACAATGTACTTATGGTAATGGTGGAGTGGTGATCTTGGTGGTAGTGGTGGGTTGGTGGTGATGGAGCGAAGGGGGTGGTGGTGTAATGGTGGAGTGGCGGTGAAGTGATGGTGGTGTAATGGTGGCAGTGAGTGGTGGCGTTGGAGTGGTGGTTGTGCAATGGTGGCATTGTGGTGGTGGTGGTGGCGACGGCGTGGCAGTTGTGGTGGGCTGGAGTGGTGGAGTAGTGATGGTGGTGGTGGAGTGGTGGTAGTAGTAGTGGTGGTGGTTGTGCAATGGAGGCGGCGGCGTGATAGTGGTGGTGGTGGGCTGAAATGGTGGAGGTGATGGGCTGAAGTGGTGGTGGTGATGGTTATGGTGGTGAAGTGGTGGTGGTGTTGGAGTTGTGGCGGCGATGGTGTAATGGTGGGGTGGCAGTGGAGTGATGGTGGTGTAATGGTGGCAGTGAGTGGTGGCGGTGGAGTGGTGGTTGTGCAATGGTAGCGTTGTGGTGGTGGTGGTGGACTGGAGTGGTGATGGTGGTGGTAGTGGTGGTGGTGGTGGTAGTAGTGGCGGTGGTGGTTGTGCAATGGAGGCAGCAGTGTGATAGTGGTGGTGGTGGTGGGTTGGAGTGGTGGTGGTGGTGGATTGATGGTTATGGTGGTGGTGGAGTGATGGTGGTAGTGGTAGTGGTAGTGGTAGTGGTGGTAGAATTGTGGACGTGGTGATGGAATGGTTGTAGGGGTGGTGGTGGTATGGTGATTGAATGCAAATACACAAAAATTCAGCCAGAATTAAGTAACTCAAAACTACTTAATTTTTTTTAACTTTTTAGCCTACATTTTAAGTAGCACTTAATTTATTAAGCAATGTAAAATTATTATCAAATTTAATGAATCACGTATTGCTTAATTGATTCAATTTTAAATGCTGAATTTAGGTTATCAATCAATCCGAACTCTGTGACTAAATGGATTGATTTTGGGGGGTCCCTCCTTCCCTGGATTTGGTAACGGTCGCTTTGTAGTGGGTGTAACCCTGCAAACAAACATTGGTGAAGTGAACTTTACATCTGTCTCTAGTAGTTAAATATGTTTCTCCGATTCTGCATTGGGTTTTGGAATTAACAAAAGCTTATTTGTTTACACTGGATTGGAGGTTGGGATTGGATTGTGAAGGTGATGGTATTAGTAATACCTTGTTTGGTAACTAATGGTTCGGACTAGTAGTCCGATGGGTTTAATAGAGGGGGTATTAGGGGGTATTGTTAATACCCCGTGGGACTTGGTATTAAGGGGTATTAATAGTCCAATCCCAACTCCTTCACATTACTAATCCCTTCTCATTACCAATTTCTTCTAACAATCCAATCACATCATTTAATCCCATCTCAAACAAACATGATATTAATAATCTCATCATCTAATTCCATCCCAAACAAACATACTCATTATCAATCCCTTCTCATTACCAATCCCATCTCCTTACGAATCCCAATCCTAATCCCATCTCCTTACGAATCCCATCCATCTATCACTGTTATCAAATGGGGCCTGACGGGTTGTATGACAATCTAGGGACCACCCTCCCTTAATTTGTCGGCATACGGATTTTTTAGTTTGTTTTGTGAAATCTGATTTTAGTTTTATTTGCGATCATATTAATTGATACTCTAAGGGATAGCGCACTGAAAACATAAAAGAGAAATACTATATCACAATAGCTAGTGTTGATGTAAATCCTAAGTCATAAATACATGTAACCACAATAAAATCGTGTACCATCTTTATTCTATGCATCGTGAAAATTAGTGTGGGATGTCGTGAATGTATAGTTAAATTAATGAACAATTTGAATCATTTATGTGTAACCAAAAGTGGACTTTACGCACGGATCTTTGTACCGTACTACTGACGGGTTGTATGACAATCTATGGTGGATTAGGTGGTGAAAATAAGGAATAAGGGGTTTAGGCCAGATATGAGAGAGAGAGGCATATAGAATTCTGGACCCCCCCCCCCCCCCCCAACAGAGAGTGATGATGGTGGAAAGTGTAGATAAAGTATCTTTGACTGTATTCCAGGAATTAATAACTCCATTTATTTGTTGCATCTGTATATGTGTATTTACATTAAATACTCCAACTCCAATGATACTGCAATTTCCTGAATATCATATAAATAATCGTCAAAACCTCCGCGAGGAATTCGAAATTTCATTTTCTTCCATGACGTGTTTGGAGAACACTCACCAATACCGGCGAGATTGTTGGGCAAATGTTATGCGACTACAGTTTTTCTTTTTCTTTTTCAACTCATAACAGATGGTATTATAATTTCAACCAAAAATTACATTAAAATAAAACTCGTTCTTAGACAAAGTAAACAAGACGGTAGGAATTTATCTCACAGACTATACTCCAAACCACCTAAACTTTTTCCTGTAGAAACAAGAAACAACTCAAAACAACCCAACTCAACTGGAATAAACTTAGTCAACAGAAAAACTTGCCGAAAGAAAACCTCCACAATAAAGAGAAGAAGAAGCAGAGGATCACAAACCAACAAGAAAATGAAAAAAAAAAAACCTTGCCATTATTATCTACCAACATAGATTTCCAACTCCGGCGACCCAATTAATCATGCGCAAAAGCTCTGCATCCACAATCACACATCTAAACCATACCACCAGAGACGAGTGACCGACGAACGACGAGTATGATGGAGGAGGTCCAGTGGTAGAGGAACTGGGGAGGCTAAGGCGTCGAGAGACGCGAGGGGAGGATGAGGGCGGAGAGTGATGAAGGGAAGGGAAAAGAGATTCTAATCAGAAGCTGACGGAGAAAAAAATTCCATAGGGGAGATCGTCCCCCCTCCCGCCTCCCATTTTAGAGTGGAAATCCTAGGGGGGAGAGGGAAAGGAATAAATAAAGAGGTGCAACGTGTAATGACCCGAATTTTCACGCTAAATTTTTTTGGAATAAAACTAAATATTTTATTGAAGTATTTTCGCAGATATAATACCCAAACTTTCTAAGAAACCCTAGCTCTACTTCATAATCCTAAAAATCTAGGATAAGATTAGATTGGATTTTGTTTGGATAAGATTAGAATGGATTAGGATAAGATCTTATAAGATTTTGTAAGATTATGAAAGATTTTATTAGATATCCCTAGATTTTATTCTAGGAATATTCTTGGCATCAAATCCTAGATTTTATTACGGTAAGAATATTCTCGGCACCAAACCCTTAGATTTTTATTATTCTAGGAATATGCTTAGGCATAAAAGAATATTCTTAGAATTATTCCATATATGGATAAGATTTTCTAGATTTTCTTAGATTATATAAGATTTGATTTGGATATTATTAGATATAGTTGGATTTTCCTAGATTTCTTTGGATAAAATCAAGAAAGGAATATGCTTGGTTTATACCCTAACCTAATTAGTATAAATAGGTAAGTCTTCTTCATTTCTTTCCACACCACTTCATTATAAAATGTTAGAGAGAGAGAGAGAGAAATGAGAGAAAGTAGTCGGTAAATGAAGAAGAAGAGAAAATAGGAAAGGAGCCGAGGTGTTTGATGATGGACCGAATTCAATTGGTGTGGAGTACTAATACTCGACTATGCATGAGATTCAACGGTAGCGATTTATTTGAGATAATCCGGGTTGTATACGATATGCTTCCTACTTCCGGAATCCTTTCTTCACTCTCATCTTTGTACTCCTTTGATTATCTCATGATCTTTGTTCAATCATGTGGAATATTGTTGAAAAGTGGAATAATTGGTATTGAATATGATATTGTTAGCTGAGTACTATAGAATTGTTAGTACAGGGATTGAGTGAACTCATGCACCAATAGCCTATCCAATATCCAGAATGGGTCGAGGATGACTCGGTGAGGAAGGTATTGGGGGAGTGTCACTGGTCATGTACTGAGAAGGACATGGTATGAGGTCCCTTGTGATTGTTGCTTCGAATTGGTGGTCGATTTTCGTTTATTGATTCCACTTATGAGCTTTGTTATTCTGTTGTATCGTATACTTCCCGGATAATTTCTTTTTCAGGTGTGGAGCCGGATTAGTGGAAATTGAATTGGAGCACATAAGGATTAATTTAGAGAGGTCTTAGAAGAGTTGATAATTTTTTGAGGATCTAGAAGATTATTTAGCTGACAGCTTAATTTATTTTAGTGATGTAATTCATTTATGGAGAAAATATGGGCCTAGAAGTGTTTGAAATGCAGTGTATATTGGAGTTTATTCTAAGAAAATAGCAGGTCATTACACAACGGCTAGGGTAAGAGAGAGAGAGAGAGAGACAAACAGTTTTGCTAGTGCACCTTGTGGTGTTATGCTCTCTCCGGTCGAACCGTGGGTGCTGAGATGGTTAGAATGGCTTATCTCGGTTGGTACCTGCATAGGAAAAGCACCGTTAGTGCCCAAGCCCGAATCGTGGTGGTCCGGGGTAGGCACTCCGACGGTCTAGTCAGTGACAGGAGAGAAGAGTATGTGAGCCGAGTTTAGGGTTTGGGAGCTTGAGTATTGCGTACATTATTCTTCAGTATCACTATCCCTTTTATAGGCGGAGAGAGGGTGGAGTCCACACCACGTGAATGCACCACGCGCATGGTGATTGGTTCGCCCACTATGGCATCCAAATCCAATCCCGCAGAGTTAGGCTCGTTATGATCCCTAACGGTCTGTTCCTTCAATCAAGGGACTGATGACACGTTTCCTTCCTAACTGACTCCACCCCTGACTTTCTCTATAAGTCAGGGAGCTAATATGGATCGGTGGTTGGCAATCCCGCTGAACGCATCAGTCCGGCTCTCTGTTCTAAATGGCGGCCGCCGAGGCCGCCTAGGTGCTTGGAGGTACCCCGCCGCCACGCCAATACCCCTTGGCGTTTGATTTGGCACCCAAGGAGATTGGCGGTGTTTGGCGGCCGCCTAGGCGGCCCTTGGTGGGCTCAGCGGCATCTTTGGAGACCTAAAATGTATACTATTAACCTAAAAGGGCTAGGATCAAAAGTACAAAAACTAAAAGGGTTTATTATGTAACAAGAATTCCAGTCGATCAGAGCTCCAGTCAACGCCATCGTCTCTCTCTCCCGCCGGTATCTCTCTCTCTCTCTCGACTCTCTGAGTCTCTCTCTCTCACACACAGTGATCTGCTCACACACATAATGATCTTCTAGTGTTGGGTATTTCACAGTCCCCACAATATGTGCCTAAATTTCGTAAATCGCCAAAATGTCAGTTCAAAATCATATCTATATATATTACTACTTAATTTCATTTGGGTTTGTACTTTGAAGTTTGAATTTGCATTATGGATACATGGACTATAGTTTGATTGGATAATGATTTGTTTTAAATAAATAAAAAAAATGCCGAATTGCTTGGCGCCGCCTAGGCAGCTTGGGGCTTGGAGGTGGATCTCCGACCTACTAGCGCCAAGCGCGCATTTAGAACCTTGGACTCCGGCTACATGTGAGTTCATGGTAACTGCTACTTGGTTCGGTGGTGCGTCGCTGAACCGGATTCCATGACTTGTATACGGAGCAACGGCTTTCCTGGGGACGAACAACTTTGGTTCGGTTCATCGGGTTCGGCTAACCGGGGAGGCTCAGCTACTCCAGCTCTGACAAGGTTCGCCGACCGGTTTAGCAGGGTACCGTCGATCTAAGCAACCACGTTCCGCGGTCCTTTAGGAATGAAGTGACCCCGTTCGGTGGCTTCGGATCGACAGGATCGTGCCAGCCGTCGGATATTCGAACCACGTCACCCAGGAGCTCATGTGGTCCGGTACGGTTTCGACACGGGCACAAACATGGGGACCGAGCCACGCCCTCCACACACCTTTTTTTTAATTATTCATGGAGTTTGAGTCAATTTATGCATACTTTTACTATTTTGAGGAACCACTTCTATTGGTTAATATATAGTAGGGAATTCACTTAAAGTTGGAGAAAAATCTAGTATGAATCCAACAAATTACAAGAAGTGAGAGTAATAAGTATGAGATTTTCAAACTTGATATCTTTAACAAATTAAGGCTCTGTTTGGAACCTAGAAAAAGGAAAAGAAAGGAAAAGAGAAGGAAAATGAGAGAAAAATAGGAGGAAAAATATACTATTCACTACACTCAAAATCTTTATTTTTTTTCTCACTTTCTCTTCTAACCAAACAATGGGAGGGAAAATTCTTTAATTTTCCTTTCTTTTTCTTTCTTTTCCCTGGGTTCCAAACAGACCCTAATCTTCGATTCACAGACCTTAACAATCAGGTTAACCTCTCGGGGTTCTAGTGCACAAAATTTATGAATATATCCAAGCTCAATGATATGGTAATGGTGAGTCTCACAATTTGTGATTCCATTAAAAGACTCCTTTCGTGAGATAATTGTATTTGAATTTGTGTTCACAAGTAGGTGCATCTATTGTATTATTTTACTATTAGTAAAATTCAGCTTTTTCAATATCGTGGATGAGAGGTTAATTAAATCGATCGGTCAAAATTTCAGTAGTTGAATGACTTAAATGAAAATTTTTGGGTACACAAGTGAGGTTGGAAAATCGGGACACTGAACCCAACGATTGGGTAATCGTGTTTAGGTGCAGGGAGGTCATGAGTTCAATTCATGTAGAGAACAAGTTGACACCGTTGTTAATGGATTGATAAGGAATTTGAGGCCTCGTTTCGCTGAAGTTTTGATTTTTTTAGTACTTATTTTCTGCTTTACAAGACAGATCATTCTCTCATAATATATCACATTTAATTCAAAAAAATAAGTACTTAAACATCGTACGTTCAGCTAAGATTCTTATTTTTTAAGAATTTATTTTCCGTTTTATAAGAAAGATCATTATCTCACAATAAAATACTTTTAATTCAAAAAATATTTATTTTAATTAATGGAACACGCCTTATAAAGACACAAATTTCATTTTGTCCTCATCAAAACGGCCAAAATGTTTTATGCTTACTAGATGACCCAATAGAAAATTCTGTTGAGTCCGGAACTTCTAATGTTTCGAGGACACATGCTGAAATGCACCGAAATATATATACGTAGTAAAAATTCAACGTACTTGTAGTGGGGTTTTCCCGATCAAGGGGAATTACGCCCGACCACGAGCAAAAGAAAGACCTAGTTTTAAAGCTGATGTGATTAAGGAGATTGTTTTGTTACCCCTACTTGGTACGTTGTACAGACTACAGAAAGAAATACTACTATGTTTGCCCAAATAAGTTACTGTAGCTTATTTTTTGTCTTTATTCAAATTTTTTTTCGCATTTTGTGGTTTATTGTCAATTTTTTGGGGATTATTGTTTCGTTATGACGAGAGAAATCTAAAAAGTAAAAAATCTTGGTCGAAATCTAATTTTTTTTTAATAAAGACGAAAACGTGGCTTTCCCGCCAAATTTCGTCAAAATTCCAAAAAAATTGTATTTCGATCAAAATTTTTTACTTTTTAGATTCCTCTCGTTATAACGAAGCAATAATCCCCAAAAAATTGACAATAAATCACAAAATGCGAAAAAAATTTGAATAATAACAAAAAATAAGTCACAATAACTTATTTGTCCAAACGGGCCACTACATGTATCAGACGTTATAGCGACTTGTGATCTATGTATGCCAGAACCAGGCAGTGTGATCTCAGCTCAAGATTCTCTAATTCTTTTGACTAAAAACAGAAAAATACTGAAGATCTTTCGCATTAGTGTTTGAGAGCGAATCACAACCACTCTTCTGTTCTGATCCCACCAGCTGACCTACACTTCTAGGGTACTCGAATTCCTTCATTTTTTTATTTTTTTTATTTTTTTTTCCTCTTGGTAATTATTTGAGAGACATTACCTTGTTTTTTCGAGGAAAAAAAAAAACTATGGGTATATCATGCACTAAATGTACACTGAATTATGTGGAACTCTAAAATGAATTTTCATATAAATGATCGGAGCCGTTCAATTTGTTGAAAATCAATTTATTCCGATGTCAGTAAGAGCTCGATCAACTTTCGTCCCTGAATTTGCAACGGCAAAAATTGAATGAATTCATCAAGTCTTTACCAATATCCTTATAAGTTGATTTTCTGCAAGGATCCTTATTAAAAAAAAATTAAAACAACTTTAATTACTTCAATCATTTATGTAGCATCTCGAGATGGATTTCACACAACCCCATGTATATTTGGGGCATGCCAAATGGTGTATCCATAGATTATTGTTTTGTTATTGCCAATTAATCTCCCTGATTGAACCCAAGTGAACCAATTGGGACTAACTCAGTTGATCATGATTTAAGCATTTCATTCAGAGGTCACGAGTTCGAATCTTCCCATTGTATTTGTTGAGATTATTTATTCCCCTCATGGAGCTTGTAGTTGGGTTGTATAACTTGTATTTATAGTCATTGTCAAATTGGTAGAAATTGTTTCTCCTTCTAATGAGACTAGTAGTTGAGTTGGGCTTATAGTGATTGTGAAATTGTTTCTAATTTTTATACTTGTATTTTCCTTGAAAATAATAACCCAAGTGAAAAACTTCTGGTCCATGGACTTGATATCCAAGTGCACTTTATGTGGGGACTAAATTAGTCTCCGTTTCAGAACACCTTCTTAAAAAATAAGTACTTATTTTCATATTTTTCAAACTCAAAAATAATATAAATGAAAATAAATTTTCAATTTTTTTTGCACCGTATTAAAGATCTCAATGAGGTCTATCAAACAAAATCCACATTAAAAGAAAAATTATTTACGTAAACACATAATTTTTTAGCTTAAAATTGTCTTCTTAAAATGTAAAGACTTATTTCCCTTTCGAAAATGGGGTCTAAGGGGATAAGCTAGTCTGTTGCCAATTAAAGCTTAGAAAGAAACAGTGTTTGGTAGATCAAATTATCAATCACTGTTCAAACACGTTTGCGGAACCAAAAGGAAATTCAAACTCTCTTTTCATGATTATCAATCACTGTTCAAAAGTCTGTCCAAAAGTGTTCCTTTCAAAACCAACCAAACACATTCATAAAAAGATACTCCAAGAAAATATTGATAAAAGAGTCCTGCTACCAGCAGGGACACTTTACAGGGATTCTTACAGAGATAATCGTGTTTGACCCCATTTTGGATCCCAAAAAAATCTAGAAAAATATCCATAAATTTTTGAATATTATTTTATAGGGCCCTGTAAAAAATCAGCTCCTGCGGATATCGGTAAGTATTACTTTTGGATTCGTAGAGTCGAGTGTCTTACGAATCCAAAAGTAATTCTTACCGATATCCGCATGAGCTGATTTTTTACAGGGCCCTATAAAATAATATTCAAAAATTTATGGATATTTTTCTAGATTTTTTTGAGATCCGGAATGGGGCTAAACGCGATTGTCTCTGCAAGGATCCCTGCAAAGTGTCCCTGCTCTTAGTATTTTTGTTGATAAAAAGGAAAGAGCGGTAATTTTCGCACTCCTTATAAGTATAAAAACGACAAAAAAAAAAAAACAAAACAAAACAAAAAAATGTAACCACATCATCATCATCATCATCTTCTTCTTCTTCTTCTTTGTCATTTTACGTGTTATTTTTCAAAATTGTCCTTTTATTTATATACTGTTCCACATATGGAAGAAGAAAATTGTAAATTAACATTAGAAAAGGTACAAAAAGAAGAAGAATGCATTAGTTAAAAAAAAATAGGAGGGTTAAAATAAAATCAATCTCCGAAGAAAAAGCACAATAAAATTACTCTGTGCATGTCTAAAGTAGGAGTAACAATTAATTAGGAGTATCATTTGCTCCATACGCTTTAGTATTTTTTAGGTTCGACAGTAGGAATATCCGGACTAACTTATTCACACCTCAACTAATCTTTTTCTCTATTCAATCATACTTCATATGCAAGCCATCTACTTTGGGACTAAAAAATTTAGTACAAGGTATTACTCTCTTCTAGCTTGACCGTAAGAATTAAGCTCTGATTAATTGTACGGGGAGCAAATCCAAAAATTAATCGGACTAATCCTTCGGACTAGTACATGATTATAGTATATATATTGACATGGTCCTTACACTCTATTTTGTCAATCTAGTAAAGTGTGCAATAATCTTCAAAATTCTCTAACAAAAACTGTTCAATGACAGTGAAGGTATTTCCATTTGACCCCTTAAACATTTAAAATGTTTTTTTCCTTTTTTTTTTTTTGGGCGGATGTACTTCATTTTCTCATTGATTTTAGTGTCATGAAATGCTTACCATTAAAGTACTTACTCTAATGAATTATGTGTTGTTTAATAAAACTAAAAATTGAAAAATTTAAGTACTGAATGCTGATTTTTTTAAGTTGGGAAAACTGTTTGATAAGTGGTGGAGTGGTGGCATGGTGGTGGTGGAGTGGTGATTGTGGTGGCGGTTGTGATGGTGATTGTAGGGCCGTTGGTGGAGTGGTGGTTGTGTGATGGTGGTAGTGGAGTGGTGGTGGTGATTTGTGGTGGTAGTAGTGGTAGTGGTGGAGTGGTGATTGTGGTGTCAGTGGTGGTGAAGGTAGCGTGGTGGTGATGATTGTGGTGGCAGTGGTGGAGTAGTGATTGTGGTGTCGGTGGCTTGCTGGTGGCCGTTGTGGTGTAATGATTATGGTGGTGGTGGTGGAGTGGTGGCATGGCAGTGGTGATCGATTATGGTGGCAATGGTGGAGTAGTGATTGTGGTAGCAGCGGAGTGGCGGCGGCGATGGTGGTGGCGGTGGCGGTAACGGCAATAATAGTGGCAGCAGTGTGGATGGCAATAGTGAAGGAGGAAAAGGTTGAATGCAAATTTTTATGAATTCAAAGCTATTTAATTTTTATCAACTTTAATTTTTAGCCTATAATTTAAGAGACACTTAATAGTTTAAGTATTGTTAAATGTAGTTATCAAACATACTTATCACTTATTACTTACTAATGCAATATTAAATGTTGAATTTGGATTAAACAATCCCTCAGTCAAAACATGATTGTTTTTAAGGACTTAGAGTGAGTTTTCCATAATTGTTTTTAAGGACTTAGAGTGAGTTTTCCATAAATAAAAAAAAAACCGTCTATAGCTTATGGTTTTCAGATAAGTTATTCTTGCTATTTGAATTTTTAATTAATGGATAATGACATGTCTCGAAATTGCTTTGTTTGGTTAGTGTTTTAAAAAGTTTTTTGAAAAATAATAGGGGTAATAAGTGGAGAGAGATAGAAAGAGAAATGTTGAAAGTAGAGAAAATCTACCAGAAATGTTAAACCTTGTTGCCCGTCTAGACAATGTGGAAAGGAAGCCTTAGATAAAGTAAAAATTAGAGTAAAGTAGTAAAGAAAACTCAACCAAACAGTTAGATGGATCATTGGGCAGCCGAGCTCATGGCAAGGTTTATGAGATCAGTTAAAATTCTTTTTACCACAGGTGGAACACCACAATGGGTCCCACTAAGTAATTTTTGTTACAATTTGAACCGTTCATCTTATAAAACTCACATAATAATATATGCACGTAAAAATTGAGCTTGATCGGATATCAATAGGTATATTAAAATTTGAATTTCGATTTAGGAAATGGACTGCCATAAACAATTTAACTTCAAAATCTATGACACTCCATTCTGTAAACCAAAATTCAAGTTTTGATATACTTATCAATATTCAATCAAACTGATTTTTTTTATGGGTATACTACTCTATGTATTCTACAAGATGAACGGTTCAAATTGCAAAAAAATAAAACTTGTAGGACCTATAAGTAGTGGTGAAAACCATAGAGTTTCCACATATGATGGATAGAATTTACACTCTTATGAGATTGACCACATTGGATAGTACTCACTAGGCTCCGTTCCTCAACTCAAAATAAGAACTTATTTTTTAAAAAGGCAATTTCAAACTCAAAAATTATGTATTTGCGTAAATAATTTTCATATCAGTATGGATCTTGTTTGATAGATTTCATTGAGATCTTTAATAAGGTGAAAAAAAATTAAAAAATTATTTTTTATTTACACTATTTTTGAATTTGAAAATGTGAAATAAACTGCTTATTTTTTAAGAAGATTTTTGGAACGGGTCTTCGATTCATGTACTCCAAAAAGTCGCCAAGGAATGGTCAAAAGATCGGTAAAAGATCGGCGAACCAGGATCTAGTTATTATAAAGCCCACTGGGCACACTCTGGTTTCCCACATCTACTCTTTATTGGCCTGAATCCTGAACACCTTACCTCACTGTCCTGCACACACAACTAGAGAGAGAGAGAGAGAGAAGAAGAAGAAGAGAGAGAGGATCTAATGGAGTACGAGCGGATTCACAAAGTTCAGGTAATGAACATTGACTGTTGACCAACTCCCACTTCTGCTAGATAAATTGAAGCCAATAGGAGCTCTGTTGATCCGAGTGATTTCATTCTAATCATTTGTTTGTCGTGAACATTGTACCATTTCTGTTGTTTTCTGAAATGGGTTTGTGAAGAAAGATCGAAGTGAGTGAAAATCTTGAGAGTTTTCACACAGCTTGATCTGGGTTTCCAGTTTTTTCTGTTTTTTGGTTTTCTGAAATGGCCAAATGGGGGTTTGAAAAGGATTAGTGATTGTTGTTTCTGTAACAAAGCTGAGAACTTTTAAGCATTTTTCCACTTGGGTTGTACTTGCAAGTGTTCAATTAGCTCCAAGTGTTTCAATTAAATTAAGCAACTCATTTTTAGTGGTTTTGATGAAAACTCTTCAAACGAGAACAAAGCTGAAAACTCTTCACCATTTTTCCCTGTGGTTTTGTGCTAGCAAATGTTGTCAATAAGCTCTAATCTATGATTTTCTTGCTCTTGCTTGTTCCAATGTAGACTGGTATTATTTCTCCAAGTAAATTGAGGATGAAGCTAATGGGGCATCAAAGTCAGAAAAAGAAAGAGGGATCGAACTCTTCAAGAACATCGCCTTCCAAGCTTGAGGATTCTGAGTTTGCCAAGAACAGTTTGTTGGCCACCAAGAGTGGAGACTTTGATGAGGAAGGTAAGGAACTGAGTTCTAACCAGATTTTGACAGCACATCCATTTGCTAAGTACTGTTTCCAATAGTTAAGTGGCAATAAATGATGAACTGAAACTGGTTTACTTTTTACTGCGTATGTATTTTTTCCAACTAATATTTAGTTGGGACATGATTTGTGAACCAATAAGTCGGTCCACACAGGCAAATCGCACACAGATTGTGTTGTGGGGCCCACTACATGTCCCACGTAAACAATCAAAACCGTTCATTAAATGTAAAACATCTTTTCAAGGGTCTCGAAAATTTGTCTGACATAAAACTATGGTCCGATATTATAATACGAATAAAAAGTTAGATAATTGAATCGGAGTATTGCTATCTGTACCGACGGAGATGGGACCGAAATCGTACCGACGGCTCGAATCGTTTGTGTGGGACCCGTGGTGGCTCTACAACACAATTTATGCACGATTTGTCTTTTAGTGCACTCCACAATTTGTCTTTTAGTGCTTGAAATGCAACTTCCAATTCACAGTAGAAAACATATAATTGGAGTGCATTTATAAAATAGTGGAGTGCAAAAATCATTTCGAGATGGTTTTGTCTCCAAGAGAAACTGCTATGCATATTTGGGAATTGAGTCAATGGATATGGCCGCCAATTGCGCGGCTTAGTTTGGTTGTTTCAGTTATACCATCCCCAATTTTCATAAAACCTCAGTTGTTCACTTGTTTCAAAATCAGTTCTTTGTTTTCTTGAAACTGTCTTTTAAAAGGCAAGCACTCATTGTTTATATCTGTATTTGTTTTTTGGGGAATTTGCACTTACACCCCTTGTACTATCACCGATTTGCACATACATCCCCTGTACTCCAAATTTAGGTACTTACACCCCTTGTACTTTGGACTGAAGTGCAACTGTTAAAAATTCCGTTAAAATGGATAGGAAGACTATTGACGGGAGATTTTCCTCCAAAATGAGGGAAAAAATGCCCAAACTAACCCTGATAGCCATTTATAAGCTCTGTCAAACTCTCATTCCTAAAAACAGAGCATCCAAACCCCTCCATTCCCCTAACCCACTCTCTCTCTAGTCTATTATTATCAGTAGAAAAATAGCAACATCTAGCACTATATCTCATGTCTAATCAGCCCCAAAATATCCGCAAATGTAGCAACACAAACACCTAGCAGCACAAAAAAAAAATGGACTTACACTATCCAAATCCACAACAAAATGGCCAGCAATAACTAAAAAAAAAAATACTTCAAATGCAGATATTCAGTACTAGGTAGTTCAAACTGAGATCTTTTTTTAAACAAAAGTCACACAGAGTTCCAAACTGACTTCAAACAAAGTTTCCAAAACAAAGTTCACAGTAGTAGCAAAGGATTGTTTTGCATATTTCTCATGTTAACTTCTGTTTTTGAACTCTGTTTGAAGTCAGTTTGTAACTCTGTGTGACTTTTGTTTAGGAAAAAAACTTAGTTTGAACTACCACTGAATATCTGCATTTGAAGTTTTTTTGCTGGCCATTTATGTTGTGGATTTGGACAATGTAAGTCCATTTTTTTTTTGCTGTGCTACTAGGTGTTTGTGTTGCTACATTTGCAAATGTTTGAGGCTGATTAGACATGAGATATAGTCCTAAATGTTGCTGTTTTTCTGTTGATAATAATAGACTATAGGGAGAGTGGGTTAAGGGAAGGGATGGGTTTGGATGCTCTGTTTTTGGGAATGAGAGTTTGGCAGGGCTTATAAATGTCTATCAGGATTAGTTTGGGCATTTTTTTCCTCATTTTGGAGGGAAATCTCCCGCCAGTAGCTTTTCTATCCATTTTAACGGAATTTTTAACAGTTGCACTTCAGTCCAAAGTACAAGGGGTGTAAGCGCCTAAATTTGGAGTACAAGGGGTGTATGTGCAAATCGGTGATAGTACAAGGAGTGTAAGTGCAAATTCCCCTTGTTTTTTTTGCCATTCAAAAAAAAAAAAAAAAGGAAATAGAGTCCCACATTGCTTGGATGTGGAATGGGGGATCACTTAATAACATGAGGGACCTCTCCACTCATTGCCAATTGGTTCTAAAATGGATATAGAGTTTCCACCTTGGAAGCATCTATTTGGTGTTTACTTAAAAGTGGATTCGTCTATGATAAATTCCCTACAAAATTTTGAAACCTGTCAACCAAGAATCTTCTTTCATTACTTAGTGCAGTCCGGTCTTGCGCATTGAAATGCAAACCTTCCTATATGGAGAGAAGCAAAATGACCATGAAAATGCACAACCAAGAATCTTCTTTCATTGCTTAGTGCAGTCCGGTCTTGAGCATTGAAATGCAAACCTTTCCATATGGAGAGAAGCAAAATGACCATGAAAATGCACAGATTGCAAAGACTTGACCCAGAATCTCCTAGAAACCAAATTTCTGATACATATTATACCAACATTCCCAAAACCTCATGTATCAAGTTAACTGACACTCTCCGTTTCAATTTTTTCTTCGAAT
This sequence comes from Rhododendron molle, assembly GCA_025413875.1. NCBI lineage: Eukaryota > Viridiplantae > Streptophyta > Magnoliopsida > Ericales > Ericaceae > Rhododendron > Rhododendron molle. Next base: position 17,484,705 of record CM046400.1, read on the forward strand.
ATCCTGAGGGAGTGGGGGGAGGGAATACAGTTTACAAACTTTTGTTTTGATTTTTGGCCTTATCAATTCTATTGCAGTTTCCTGTTCAGAAGTTTCATCGGTTAAATTATCAAGCAATGTGATGCCAGAAGCTGGACAAGCTGATCTGAGTACTTTCCAGCCAAAAGAAAATACTAAACTGCAGCAATTTTCAAAGAGCGATAGCGGTAATTCAAGTTCAGTTCACCCTGTGAGGTCACTAGACGAGGACAATCTTGATTACGATAGCAATGCCAGTTCATCTAGCTTCGAGTTTCACAAAGGAGAAAGGTCACTGCAAAATACCTTGACCAGATCACTGTCACGAAATATGCCGTCCAAGTGGAATGACGCAGAGAAATGGATTATGAACAAGCAAAATGTGCAAAACAGTTATTCCAAGAAATCACATATGCAAAGCCAAGGTATTTTGCAGTTACCGGTCACAAATACGGTTAGGGTTGCACAGGAGTCTGGGGGTTATGATCAGAAGTTGGCGGTTAAGAGGGTTGATTTCTGTCAACCGACATCTCAATTTGGCATGGAGAAGTTCTCTTTTGTATCCTCTGCTAGTCACCCTATTCACGGTCAAGCCAGTGGGGAAAATGTGGGGGTCGATCTCTGTCCCGAAAGCAAGGATTTGAAGGAAGTGGACAACGGGGATTCATCTTGTACTAAGAGTACTTCAACTGAAGATGCCACAGGTGAATCATCTCATTTTTTCCTACTATCCCTATCAACTCATTAGTTTAGCAAGGTGATCGTATTGATGAATAGATATATATCCATTTGATTTCCATATGACTATGGGAAATTGAATACTTAGGTTCATACTTAAAAAGAGTTCTTGTATCAACATGTGTTTCATTGATGGTTGCTTTTACTACAAAATCCTTTGCTTCTTTCGTTAATGACTCTCCCTTGTAAGATATATGCAAGCAGGAGGGATTTATTGGTGGCATATAAATACAAATTGATTATGGTGTAAGTTTGTTGATGATTGCATTTCATTTTTACTTCATACTAAAGTGCAAGTCAATTGCCCCTATTAGGAGGAATGCATCAGAATTTTTTTGACAATCTATGTTCCTTCCAAGCCGCAAATCCGTTGATTGAGAGAACTGGCTCTTGAAAATTCAGTCATAAAAGCTGCTATCGGAAATGCTTATGAAGCATCTGGTGGCTTTTTTGTTGTTTTTGCTGGTTATTGCACAATTCATAGTTCACTTGATAGAAACATCAGTTGATGTCCTTTCCTCTTCAGCTATTTTTGTTCTTACCATTTAGGTTGTCTAAATATTTGAAGTACATATAACCTCATAAAAGCATTCACAACTTATCATACAGGTGTTCCTGCCATAAGATCAGTCTGCATGAGAGACATGGGAACAGAGATGACCCCTATTCCAAGTCAAGAGCCTTCAAGGACCGCCACCCCCGTTGGGTCCACAACACCATTCCGCAGCCCGACTTCTTCGATCCCATCCACTCCTCGTAGAGGAGCACCGGCCTCCACCCCTACCGGGCAAACCACCGACGATGAGCGTCAAGACCCAACAAAGAAAAGCAAAAAAGGATTGTCAGAAGAAGAACTAAAGCTCAAGACAAGGAGGGAGATAGTAGCCCTTGGTGTCCAACTAGGCAAAATGAATATCGCTGCTTGGGCAAGTAATGAGGAGAAGGAAAAGAATGCCCATGGGGATGAAATGGACGCTGCAATGAGAGAACAGATTGAAATTGAAAAACGTGCAGCTGCGTGGGAGGAAGCTGAGAAATCTAAACACACTGCAAGGTTTGTTTTTCCCCTTCTTTTATGCCAGATGGCATGGTCATATTTGAGCTAATGTTCTGACGATGGAAAACGTCCTTTAGGTTAGGGTTTTTTTAAAATTTTTTTATGTCGGTGTTTCGTGCTTTTGGAATCGGCAGTTTTGATATTGGGATTTGAAAATGATTTGCAGATATAAGCGTGAGGAAATTAAGATCCAAGCATGGGAGAGTCGGCAGAAAGCCACACTAGAGGCGGAGATGAGGAGAATAGAGGTATTTGAGAGTTTAGTTTTATTGTTATTGGGACATCATCAGTACTTATTCCAGTTTTAGGAATACTAGTTTTTTCTTTTCACCATCAAAATGAGTTGGATTCAATGTGATCCTTTTTTAAAATCTGGTGGCTTGAAGGATCTAAGATTAAAGCAAAGGTATTGGTTGGTACACTTGTGATTGTGTGATTCTGTTTCATTTTCTGGAAGACAGAGCCTTTTTCGGTGACATTTTTCAGGCATATTTTTTACACGTCTCAACTTTTGCGTTTTGGAAGAAGTGAAAACAACAGCAAGAAGTAAGTAATGACCTGCATGGATTACTTGTGATTGAAACAGTGTACTTACTTAATTGAAGGTTTACCTAGTAAGTAATGACCTGCATGGATTACTTGTGATCGAAACAGTGTACTTAATTGAAGGTTTACCTAGAATCTGGCAGTTACCATCTCTGTGAACAATTTCTTAAGTTGGGTGATTTCCTTTTAGAAGTTGGCAGTCACTTACGTATCAGCTTATGTTAGCTTGGACTATCACATGAGCGATTTATAACTTCTGACAGAAATCGACTATAACCCTTTCCAGGCCCAAGTTGAACAGATGAGAGCAAATGCTCAAGCAAAGATGGTGAAGAAGATTGCAATGGCACGGCAAATATCAGAAGAAAAACGGGCTGCAGCTGAAGCAAAAAGAGATCAAAGTGCCAGGAAAACTGCTGCTCAGGCGGAATACATCCGCCAAACCGGGCGCATCCCATCAGCCCCCTTCATCTGTTGCGGTTGGTTGTTATAAAATCAGAAAAAAAGAAAGCTATTGCAGATATGAAATTGCATCTCCATACAGTTTCTTGGCTGACTTGGCCCTCTTCTGTACTCTGCTATGGATTTCCTTGCAAAAGGAATGTTGTCATTTCAGTTAACCATCCTTGTATTTACATGGTGGATGAGGCGCCCCTTACATGGTGGATGAGGCGCCCCTTTTACAGTTGCGAGTTTCTGTTTCTGCTTCTCATATTTTGTTAAGTTCGACAGTAGGTAGATCTGATTGTACATGAGATGTATCTGCAACCCCTGATTGTGGAAATATTGAAACAAGATCATTTTGGAGCATAAATGTCACATATTGATAAGTAAGTCGATATTTAGCTTGAAGGATCTTCGGAAGACCCTAAAATCCCATTACTCAAATAGCTATGCAGATAATAATACTTCTTCCAAACAAAAAGGCAACAGACAGAGATGGAGTAACGCAGATCTGGATACAGCCGTTCAATGCGCGTGAGTCCCACATGAATTATGTGAATGTCATGTGCATCAGTAACCGGTGTCTGTAACATTCCTCCTTTCCAAATACACATCTATTGTTAAAGCAGTTTCTCCACTCTTTATCTGTATTTCTTTAAGCTACTTCCGCTATGTTTGAAATTCTTGAATTCGCCAAGAGAAAGGAAACCAAATTACTTGCGCGTACTGCACTTTTTGGTTAACAAATTCAAGAAAATTGAAAACTTGAACAATTTTCACCATCTTTCCATTTGTCCGATTGTAGCCATACAAAAACCGAAAGGAAATAAGTCATTTTAGGTGGTTGTCTTTCCCCTCTGCAACTCAGTGATCCAAACGAATTTTCTTCGATTCACATCCTTCCACAAATTCATTTACCAGTTGGGATCCAAGATTCAAACAACTACACGAAAGCTAACCCACATGGTGATGGGTGGATTTTCACAAACAAGTTGAGGTCTAGTCTATGATCAACTTTCAAAAACGGTTTTTATTTGTTCCGTTGAACTTTGGCCAGTTGCAGCAATCGCAGTACACTAGAAAGTCAAAGCTGCAACCATGATATTCTGTTGGGTTGGTTCTGAATCAGCTCTTTAGCAATCATGCCATGAAGACTTTGTATTCAATCCCTATATAATTTGGTGTGATTTTGCGTAGAAATTCATGCACTTTTGCGTCCATTTATTTTTTATATATACATCAGGCATGCTCGACATGGACGGATGGAAGATCTTGACATGACTGGATGGCATGATCTTTGGGCGCGCACACTTATTTTGCTTTCTCCAAAACAAACGCAAGGTTTGCATTTCCTTTTGTCTTAAATCATGTTCTTCTCGATTCCACAATGAAAATTGTTTAGGGGGCTTTGGAATAGTGAGTTTTGAACCTGGAATTCATTCGTCTGAGTTTCCACGTTAATCGGTCATGTTATTGTCTATTTCTTCTATTTGTGTTTGAAATTGGTTTTCACCTCTGTGCACAAACAATCTCTGACAATGCAATTACATGTTACACATTCATGGAGCTTTTTTTGGTTTGGTTGGGTACATCACTCAATGTCAATATTGTCTATTTACTGATGCCGTAAAAAGAGAGACTGATTGCTACATAAAAGCAGCCAAGGAAACACGCAGTCCACGCAAGTGAGCATGATCAATACTTTCGATAATCTGGCTCGCCGTAACATCATCCAGTGCACTAACTACCCTTGTTGCGACACTCAAGAGGACTCTGCCCTCCGTTCCCTCCGCAATTGTATCAAAGCAAAAAACATCCGGGCGCTCATCCATATCCCTCATCCCGTGTCCAACTTTTCTGACACATACTAGTTGTTTGGCTCAAAACAAATTTTGGATCTGTCCTCTTCACAGTTCAGGGGCACGTTGGAACTTTATTAATTTTCCTCCTTACCATTTGACAGATTTGGCTTAATCGGAACTCCATCATACAACGGGAAACCCAACCATCCCCAGTTCACAAAACAATCTCCACCGTCCTCTCCAAAGCCTTTGAATGGGAGTTTATTCTCCAGCCTTCCATCCCAACCACCCGAGCCCAGCCCAACCGTGCGTTTATTGCTTGGACCCCTCCACCCGTTGGCCACAATGAACTTAACACCGATGGTAGTGGTAGTACCCAAGGTTCGGAAGCTTGTGCAGGTCTGACTATATGAACTGGAAATTTGGAATCGAAAATGGATAGTGGCTTCCCCTGCCAACTAGGAGGCATCTTTGGCGTCACAGCGGAAGTCTGGGCAGTGTACCATGGTCTCAAACTTGTGGAACTCCAAGGCACATCTTCGGTTGAAGTAGATGTTGGAAATTTGTGAATGAAATAGGAGACCTTTGGCCTTCCTAAGCCTTATGGCCTTCCTAAGCCTTATGGCCTTCCCAAGCTCCTTCAAGCATAGTGACGGCAGGAGTTTTCCCTTATTCATTGGCCAATTCATGGCTCGTATTCAAGCCTATGGAACAGCTCAAAGGTTTTCTCGTGGCTGTATAATGGGCAGTCATTTTTCAGACTCAACACACCAATTTTCATATTCCATACATCAAAGTTCTGAGTTTCGTTCTTTGTATGAGAGAGAGGCAGACGCAAGTTCAGTTCGCCAAGGCTGCTCACAGTGGTGTTCTGTGGGTAGTGGTCCAAGCCGGATCAATCTTGGGAGATAACGCCAATTAACATCAACACCCTCCGGTAGGCGGTCGAATTTGTTTTAAAGACATCACGTGAAACACGGGTTTCGGTTCACATTTCCATACTATATTCGATTCACTTTTCTGTCTCAATATTTGTATTGCTTTTCTAATTTTACCAACAGTAGAAACAGATGCATGCATCAAACGTTATTCGCCTCTGATAAAAAAAAAAAAAAAAAAACGTTATTCGCCTTCTTAAATCAGTGGAGAGCAATCAATATATCTTCACACTTTGATACTCTTTAGCAGGTCCATCCTATAGTAGCTGGGCGAGCCACCGGTTGAGCATGTCATGCGGAAGGCAACAACTGTGCTGATCTACTTGGAAGAGAGACTAAATCCCATTGTTGCTCTTTCTTCTTATCAGTCAATTATTAATTGTATTAAGTTCCACCCGTTGAAAGACATGACGGGTGTTATTTATTCCCATTTCCCGTAATCGTAATTTAATTTAAACTTTATGAGACTATACATACAACCATTGTAGGTTCTCAGCAGCAACGATAGTGATGGTGACTGAACTTGTACCTCGGCAATCCAAAACCCGGTCATGAGTGGACTATGTTGGTTTTCCACTACTGTTGCTAGTTTTGCAGCTTTTTGGTTAATTTTTGATAATTTAATTGTTTTTTTTTTTTTGTTGGTTTTTTGTATTTTTCTGTTTATTTTTTTGTTGTATTTCTGCAAGGTCACTTTTGGCCGTATAATCGTTTTTCTAATTTTAATATAACTGCTCTTGCCTGTTCCTCGAAAAAAAAACCCTTGTTAATAATCCATATGAAAACAGGAGATTGGTGAAAGATAAAAACCACACCCATTTGTACCCCTAAAGTGGTAAATCTTTGGTGCTGATTGGTGCCTTTCTTGTCAGCATTCCATCCCTCCAGTTCCAAAAAGCCCCATCTATTCCCAGAGCCCCACATGTGAATACACATCCAAAACACAACCAACACATCATCAATTCTACCTTTTAGGGATGGCCATCTCGACCGATCCGTCCGTATCCGATCCGTTCCGAACGGATTAAATTTTTCAGATATCAGGGCGGATTCGGAGACAAGTCCACCTCCGATCTGTCCCGAATCCGATCTCTATCCTCAATCCGCCCCAATCTGTCTCCGAATATCCAAAAATCAAAATTTTTTTTTTATCAAACATCCGCCTCCGATCCGCCCCAATTTGTCCACGAATACTCTTTTTGATAAAAAAAATCTGGGGTTTTTTTTTCAAATTCAAATATCTGAATCTCCGATTAGATTTCCATTCTCTGTTCAGGGCAGATTCAGAGGACCGAAAATATGTCCGATTGGAAATCGTGGCGGATTTGGAGTTCGTGTGGAAGGTTCGGATTCGAATTCGGATTCGAATATGTCAATATCCGCCCCATTGCCATCCCTACTACCTTTTTACCTGGTGAGGCCCCCTCCCCCAACAAACAAAAAAAGAGCCACACCATGACTTCCTATATTGGATGCATATTATCATCAACAAGAATTTTTCTATGGTACACAACACTTTTTTGTGTATGGTACCTAAAAAATAACTTTCGTAAGTATCCCACATTGAATGGTAAGTATTTAATAAGGAGCGGTAAGTATTTCAAATGTATAATACGTATCACTCAATGTGGAATACTCACTTCATATGAAATACATCCATACTGAGTGGCAAGTATTTCAAATCGAATGGTAAGTATCTCACATTGAGTGGTAAGAATTCTACACTTACCACTCAATGTGGAATACTTACCACTTCTCATAAAATACTACTTATTACTCAATGTGAAATATTTACCACTAAAATAACTTTTTGGGTACCATACACACAAAAATAAAAAATAAAAAAATTATGCACCATAGCTGGAATCCATCAACAAATCAATGAAAATGTGCACATTGTGGGGTGGCCCAAAAGTTTTAGACAAAGAAAGGGGATGCATATGAATAACATGTCAAAACACCAATAAAGCAAGCAGAGAAAGGGGATGCATGCGAATAACATGTCAAAACACCAATAAAGCAAGGAACCTACTGTTGATCTACGCGTGGAAAACCCCTAAAATATGGACTGTTTTTTCGTTAATGCCAAAAATAAATGCATAAGAGTCTTGTACCTTACACATGATACAAGTATTTTATGCAGTAGAATTTTGACATTAATCCACTGAAGCCGCCTGTGTATATCATGCTTAGATTCTTACTTTTCACATAGCAACCCAATGCCCAGAAAAGGAGTGGTGGAAACAAGCAGCGCGTTAAGAACTCTATGCATTTGCTCTTATTTACAATGTTTTATCAAGTTCAAAACTGTGCAAACATCATCAAGGGAGAGAGAGAGAGAGAGAGAGAGAGAGAGAGAGAGACTAGAATAATCAGAGAATGGCATGTTACATCTTGCTACAAGGGAAAAAAACACATCACATGGATACTAAAACCTTTCAAAAAAACCTTCAAATCCATACTGAAAAGAAAAGGCATCCACTCAAGCTAGTGATATGCTAAATAATCCTGAAAATTCAGTTCAGTCTTGACATATATAACAGAATAAAACAGCAGCAGTTGTCTCTAAGAATATCAGTTTCCTACTAAAATAGGTACCGGTGGATTCCTTGAGCATAGCGACGAACCAAGATTTTGTATCATACTTACAACGTAGCTAATAAATAAGCGTTAAGCTAAAAATTAGGCAATCCTTCTTCCACATGATTATATCGGATAGGAAGAATCGCTAACCTTACAGGAGACGGGAGCTGTGTCTTAACCACTATTTAATGGTTTCAGTAATCAAGAGACCCCAAAGAGGCGATCCCATTCCTCAAATTTCTCGAGCCCTGTCTGCTCCCATAGTCATCACAATTGGTATTAGAGAGCTTCTGTATTGGGACCGAGTTCAGAAGCTCTAGACCCTGTTTGCCCATTTCTTGCACTTCTTGAGGAGAGAGAATCTTGATGCACCACACACTGCTCACGAACTCCCTGGCAAGTAACGTAAATCGTAAAATACACAAGAAGACAAGATGCATGTGAACCCACACAAAAAAAAAAAAAAAAAGAACGTGAGTAATGAACAGTCGAAGGCCATATCCCACAATATTAGAACAGTTACAAAGGAACAAATTCGTTTTGTTTCCATCGAAACGGCGAAAATGTTCTATGTTTACTAAATGACCCAAATAAAACTTGTGGAGTCCCGAAATTCTAATGTTTCCACGACACATGCTGAAAAGCACCAAAATACTAGAAATTTAACAGACTTGTAGAGGGTTGTAGAGGGGTTTTCCCGATCTAGGGGGCTTACGCCTGACCACGGGGGAGTATAGTTGATATCACGTGAGGGTACGTTGTAGAGGATAACCCCGACCACGTACAAGACACAAGGCCAGGTCGGTTGCACTATGTGAGGGTGCATAAGGCCGAACAGGGTACTTGATCGGCGATAACGTGTAACGTTGCTCAGCACAATAGCCAAGCAAATGGTACAACCGCGAGGGTGTTTGTAACAACCCGCGCTAGCTAACCTGCTTAACTCTTAGCCTAACCACGTGGCTCTAAAGGTTAATCTCAAATTATACAATAGCTCGACGCGTTTCATTATATACCATATCATTTTCCCATTACTGGGCAATGTGGGATTCTCCCACCAAAGTGGGTTCTCACACTCTCCCCACCTTGACTGTAACGTCCCCGTTGCACGCCAAGGTCCATCACAACTCACCAAGCGATGTCTCTGTACCCACTTAAGCATGACAAGCACCTCAGGCTCATCTCAAGTGGGACCCACCCAAGCACGACAAACACCTCAGGCTCTCCACTTGTAAGGGGCCTACCCAAGCACGTCTCCTCGCGGGACCCGCATCACACTTCTGATTGGTGCAAACTCTTATATCACCTGTAACGACCCGCGCTAGCTAACCTGCTTAACTCTTAGCCTAACCACGTGGCTCAAAAGGTTAACCTCAAGTTATATAGTAGCTCGACGCGTTTCATTATATACCATATCATTTTCCCATTACTGGGCGATGTGGGACTCTCCCACCAAAGTGGGTTCTCACAGTGTTAACCGTAGTATAGCTGACCTACGAATTAAGGCAGTTAGGTTATTGTGGAGTATTCCAGAAGGGGCATCCTACATGATAGGAACCAACCAGAGGTTGAGTTGTATATGGAACGAATTCCACAGAGGAGGATTCCTAACGGGGTAGGGTTTCCTAACGAGAAAGGGTGCTCGGAGAGCATGTCAGGCAAAACCTATAAATAACATATAAAGCTTAGGGAGAAAGATAAACAGTCTTTGGGTATCATCTTTACATACACGAATTAGGGTTTCTCTGTTAGTGCGTGGTCTTACTTAGGCATCGGAAGGCCTTTGCCGACGATAGGCAAAGGTGCGTTCATTGTGCCTAGTTTGCACGTGCTAGAGTTCCGGTGATGTGAACATGCGGTGTGATCTCAAAGAGCGTATTCCAACACTAAGTGGATTTTCCCCCGTACAATACTGAAACATTGAGTTGTTCTACACCAATTAGAAATATCCAAGAATCACAATTTCATCCTTCAGGCATTTCAATTATACTTCCGGCTCATTTTCAAAATGGTACGGAAACGTCACCAAAATGTTTTAGAATTCCTAGCTAACAGAAACAACAAAGAGAAAAAAATTGATCCTCGACGGTTGAATGAATTTGGACCTTCTCATTTCCCTGTTTCTGCAAGTCTTTAAGATGGTTGCTTTTAATTGATAAACTGCCAGACTCTCCAAAGATCCTAAAAGTACAGGATAATGAAAACCATCTAATTTTTACAAATTCTGGCAATGAACATTCTAAGTAACGGGTGCTCGCGCTTGGAAGACCATTTGAAAGTTGGGCCAGAGTCATTCGCCTAAAAGACTATTCCAGACTCTCCAAAGAGCTTATAAAATTGGATATAGGAGCAATATGCAAAAACAGCTAGCCAAAAAAAAAAAAAGAGTGAAGGATGTCAAACTCACTGCCAGGGGTCATCGCCAAGGAGAAGAACGTCATTCTCCCGGTCAACAAATACAAGCTGCCAGCCTGATCTCAGTGGGTCCTCCAACTGGCCTTCAAGGCCAAACATGCGAGCAAGCTCACTCCGCAACTCATGGTAGCTGCTGAAATTGGAGATGTCAAGTGATCTGCCGAAAGACCCTGACTTGTGAACCTGTCATTGACAACTGCCACATTAATACTTGAAGACAAGGACATTTGGGTAATAGAAATTGATAAAAAAACATGACCACGAAACAAAGGAAAGGAAAACTAACTTAGCAAGGCTTGTTCTTATATGTACGTTATAAGTTCCTTATGTTTTGTTTTGTTTCTTTGTTCTGGGGTGGGGGAACCGGGGAAAGGAGAGACTAAAAGGAAGACTGTATATCAGAAACAGGGTTGAAAAGGTTTGGCAAATGTAAGAAAACAAAGAAAGGCAAGTAAGTGAAGTAACCTTAACGAAGGTTCCAGTTGGTTTGGTTTCTTGACCCAGATTTTCAGGAGACTGTAGGAAACCAGATTCGTCAATGCAACTGGAAGGTGTCAATACTGGATTAGTTGAAAAATCTGTACCCGTAGTCCCTGAATTACTCAAATAATTATTGGAAGCGGCAAAGTGCACATTTGCTGAATCACTATCACTACCAACTCCCCTAATGCCTGACATCCCATTGTGCATAAGAAGAGACGAGGAATCTATGTTAACCCCAAACAAAAGATGGTTCTGATGATCGTTGCTTCCTTCTTGATCAATGGAGCACTCTCTACCAGGAAACGGTGGCAAGGAGATAGCACTTCGAGAAGTGTTTGTACGATGAGGTCCCAACTGCTCCACCTGAGGAAGAATACATTGCAATGCTGCAGAGGATAGAAGATGATCAACTGCAATTCGCTTTGGTGGCCACCCAGAAGAAGATAACAGTGCATCACTATTTCTTGGTAAGTTTAGCAGGTGGGATGCTTCTTCTTGGGTAAATGAACCGATAAGGCTGTGGAGAGGAGAAACAATCCCATTGGTGACAGGGTTCCCGTTAGAGTCAGAAAAGCTCTGTTGTTGGCACATGGAAGAGATAGCTTGCAATGATGGTGAATGGGCTTGAGAGTTTGAAGCAAACTGAGAAAGGGCAGAAACGGCATTTGAAACTTGCTGCTGTTGCTGTTGTTGTGACAATGGTGGCTGTTGTTGATTTTGATTATTGAAAGCGTTCTGGTGCTGCAATTGTTGCTGAAGAAGATGAGATTGAGACTGGGGCTGAGACTGCTGCAACATCTGGGGCTGAACTAGACCAGGAGGCATGCCAGGGGTATTTTGGAATTGAAGAACGGATGGAAGTGTCTGTTTGGAAGGATCGGAAGCCCTCATCTCCTGAAGAGCAGCAGCGGCCATAGCTTGGTACATGTGATTTTGCATACCAAGCATGGATGCATCAATCCTTGGTTGCACCCAAGGTGCAACCCCTATGCCTTGAAAGTTGAGAGACTGGAGACTGCGATCTCCATTATCACCCTGGAGCCACATGAGTGGCGAATTCATACCTAGTTCATCCTCCTTCATCCCTAGGTGTAAAAACGAGATATAGATTTTAAGAAAATAGAATGACAATGGAAAGTTATCTTGAGGCCTAAATGCAATAAATGAGTCTTAATCAAAATAAGATACTCAGGAGAACAGAAAGATTTAAAATTCTATATCTACACTATTTATGTTTTGAACTGATTTGGATTAATTATACGTACACACGTGAGAAGGGAAGATGAAATTTGGTTTATTTATCTAATTTTCCCAATTAAAAAATTCTCACTTTTTGAGAGGTTTCCTTTTTACCAACACTCCTAATTTCTACGCAAGAATATTCATTTAAATAAAGGATAATCTGCAATTTTTATTCTTATTACAATTATCCATGCTGTCACTGAAGAAAAACCCTATTCGGTTGTGTTGAGGTTAGAAGGTTCAGATGTACTGCATTTCAAACTAATAAACGATTTGCAATTTACTAGACAAGTATACCGTTGAAAGAAGGTAATCCAGGAGGCCATGGTCGCTTGAGCCTGAGGGGGAATGGGGATGGATACATGGGGAATGTTGTCAAAGGTTCAATTTCCCATAGAGACACTCTAGGCTGCCTTTCCCCAGCAGTAGACTCATCCCAACCAACCTGCATTCAACAAAGTTAAAGTCCATAACATTAGGTCTCATTCATTATAAAAGCGTACCAGAGCAGTCATTGGCCAAACAAGGCGTGATGAATTTTATTGAAACCATCACAAAGGATTTTTTAGGAGAATTAGAAGGTATTGAACATACCTTCACTGAGCGCCAATGCGAGTTTGGCCACCGAGCAGGATCCATGTCACTAATGCCAGTGATGGTGCCCATGTAGCTGAACATAAAAGAAATATTAATGCTAGATTTAGAATATCTACAATGTTTTAAATTCATAAGAAAGAATTAGACACGATAACAGAAGAACCATAGAAAACACATTTTGTTAGACTCACTACAGAACATTCAAAAGTATTTATGCCGACTACGTATTACTACAATTCTACCATGCAAATCTATTGAGTTAAACGGCAAATACATGGTTTATTGATAGAGATCTAGTCCAAATTTCCATCACTCAACACAAAAACACATCACCAAAAACCAATCACATTCGAAATGAACTCTATGTGAACCTGTTGTATCAAGTACTTTATTTGCAAATTTAGACGCAAAGTAAACAGCAAAGATCTGTCCCATTAACTTACAAAATTTCTAAGCCAAAGAGATGGTAGCTGGCTAAAACTGCATAACTAAGTGAATATTTGCCCCAATAGAGGTCCATATAAACTCTATATAAGTACTTTCCAATCCAAACCCAAACAACATATAAAATCAAATAAGCAGTAAACATGTCAACAACAATGATAGCAATAACAATAGACGCAAAGCCTACCGACGGACGCTCGATTCTTCAGTTTCGAACAGCATTCGGAAGCGCATGCCAACAGAAACTCGAGTGTGATAAACTGCTTTAAAATATTTGGCAAGAGGTATGACAAACTCTGTTGGGCTCGCCCTGCATTTAATGTGTTTGATTTGTGAATTATAAAAAGTAAACTGTGACAAAAGAAAATTTATGTCGACCCTAGCAAAGAAACATACCTTGGATTATAAAATATGGTGAAACGGCTATTAGTTGCAGCAGCATGAGCTGCCGCAGCAAGAAGCCCCAAGTGCATGCTGTCACTTGATAAAACTGAAGAAGGCATCACAGTTTGGGGACGATTAGCACGCCGTATACCAAGGAACAATTGGTTCTTCTCATTCCTGATGCATAAATCACAATTCAGTTAACAAGCTGCCAAAAAACATAAGGTTTGCAGATGAATATATTATTGCAATACTTCAAATCCAGGATAAGAGAAAACAACACTCGTAAAAAACCTCAATCTCAACTCCAATCGATCATTGTGCAAGCCATAATTTTACCCGCACAAATAGGTTACAATAATTTAACCTATGAAGCACTGACACTCCTAAAGGCCAGCACACGGGGACACGGCAAAATACGTATGGGACACGCCACGTGGCGTGTCCAATATATTTAGGGGGACACGGCGGGGACATGTATGGGGACATGGCAAGGGGTTAAATATGCATTTTTTTTAAAAAAAATTGGGGGGTAAATGTGTATTACTTCAAATATTGTGGGTTGAAAGTGGAAAATGATGTATATATGATGCTTATTCATATATATTGAAGCTTCATGATTATTCATCAAACTATGTTTCCACTTGTATAAAATATGTATTATTTAATTAATTAATTAATTTTGCCGTGTCCCCTGCTGTGTCCGTGTCCCCATTTTTTAAGAAATCCCGTGTCCGTGATACGTAGCATTTAACTAAATCGTTTGGAGGAAATGCTCATCAACAAAACACAAAAGGAAGAAACAGGTTACAAATACATTCCGAAAGCACTAGGAAGAAATTAGAGGGAACTCAGGGAAGACATACAGAATAACTGACGACTGCCTACCATATGAAAAGGACTGAATCACCAGCAACAAGTCTTTTTGCACTGACAAACACACTCCACCCAGTAGTAAGAAGATGCCGCTTTGGCTGGCCTGCAATAATGAGGGAACCCATAAGTACGAAGAATCATTTTTCAAGTTTCCAATAAATTATTTATCATTTATCATTTCAGGAAGGGGATAATAATACGTGAAAGAACAAATAGTTTAAAATTTTAGCAGGCTCCAAAATGAGTTTATTCGAATGAAACTCATAATCATAAGAACATAGGTTTTATAACTATGGACCTAGCAAAAGAAAATTCCGTATAGCATCCTCTAGGATCTCCCTCTTTCAAAATCGGACATGATAGTTTCCTTACGCATATAGCCCAAAGTCAAAATTCAATTTTCAGCATCATCCTCCACAAACAGAAACACACTTTGCAACCCAAAATATGACAAAATGATCACGGATGCAAAACCAATTCGGATCTGTGAAGTAGAACTCACCGCGGAATATATGTCTAAATTTCCACTCATTATCATGCAGATCCCTTGCTATTAACTCTTGAGCTGGAGGCTGCTGAGAGAAGTCCTGTGATTTTAAGTATGTCGTTAGAAAGACACAGTACGCACATGAAGGCATATCCAAGAATTGCCCAGTCAAATTCATAGCAGCCAAAATGATTTTACCAATGGAGGGAACACTTTTTCAGCAGCACGGCGAGGAACTGAAAATCCTCCATGAGTACTAGTGTCACTGGCTGTCAATGTTTTGCAGAAATAATTTGTTGGCTGCTTGTTGGGGGCACCTAAATCTGCTGGAAGGAAGGAGGCATCCTTTTGCTCTTGCTACAAAAAGGAGTAAAAATCAGAAGAAAAAAATAGAAGCAAACAAAAAGTAAGTAGATCATAAGAATAGGAAAAAACCTAAATTTGGCAGACTACCATACCTGGCTCAGTGGCTGCAATGTCATCTGAGCATAGACCTCATCTGTCTCCACATCTGCCTGTTGTTCACAATTTTTAATTTAGTACATATCAGAAAGTAAAAATTGAAAGAACCATACACCGTAACTAAATCTCCTTACATGCATTGTCACATTGTGAAGCTGGCAGATAAGTTGAGGAGGTAAGCTCGGGTAGTTAGGTATATGGGCATCCACTTCCTTGTGGGTCGATGCAGCAACCTACATAGGCAACAGTTTAAACTGATTCAGTTAAGTAATACCACTATGAATCCGCTTGACATAAAAGGCAACAGTTTAAACTGCAAAGAAGTATTTGGACATGTGTTATCAAAGTTCATTATATCAAAATATTGTAACAAAAGTAACGCAAATATGGGTTAGAAATAGTTCTCGGAGAGGGCTTGTGACTTGAACTGCCTAAATATGCATTTAAACCGCAACCCAAATACATATACTACATGTGCCATAAATGAAGGCACCCAACAACTAAAGCTTAATACTCAGGAGGCGGGCTCTTCATATGGTTTGCGGTAAATCAAATATCACAGCAATATTTCTTAGCATATGTTCGGAGATTGCATTCTAAACAGATAGAGAAAGGAATCGTTATAAAAGACAAACATACACGAACAAAAAGCAAGGTTGTGAAACCCAGCAAAAAATTACAACAAATGTCCCAAGCCGGTCAATCAAGAGTAAACAGAACGGCTGATATGAGATTTGACATCAAAATCTAAGTCCAATATACAGGGCTATTCCCAAGCTAGGTAGACTGACCTGCTCACTGTGACCCTGAGGGAAATAAACCACGCGGCTCCCAATGACAGGAAGGGAAACAAGAGGACCCGCACATGCGTGCCAAAGTTCAGAATTCAGACATCTCTTCTCCCCTGCAGATTAAGTTCCAAAGCGATGTAAATTTTCAAGAAGGATAACACAATTTTTACAGGGGGGAGGGGAGGGAATGGGACAATAAATATGCAGATATACCATATCAGGACAATAAATGAATTGTCCCTAATTTTGGTTACCCAGCTTTAATGAAGCCAAGAAAATTACTACTATTACAGAAAGGAATTAGGGACACCATTACTAATTACTTACCCCAAAAAAAGACCTCACGAAAATGCAAGAACACAAAAAAGACGAAAACCAAGGAAAGGGATTCGAATTAAATGGCAATTAAGATCTCCCTAAATAATAGACAAAGTGTTACCTAAAAATCAGAGTAGCCCCAGAAGCTAATATGATAATGTTTTGCAGCCAAACTAAACCTTGATAGAAGTTCATACCCAGAAATAGGTGAAGGGGAGAAACAAACTTTTAAAGTTGATTAAAAGAACCAACGGGAATGTACAAAGAAATACACAACTCATACCTTCAGGCGACTGCTGTGAGAAACCAACAGAAGAGAGCCTCATTTCTGGAGATTCAAGAACGGCTTATTACAACCCCAAAAATTTGGAGCCCCAAACGCTCTTACCACAATAATTCAAGGGACTGAAAAATGGATTCTTGCACTTCCTTCCCACCCAAAAACACCATATTACAACCTTCACTTTTCCCCCCACACAAAACCCCCCCTCCAAATCTGAATGTACTCCTAAGTGCTAACCCAGTACCCCCCCTACAACCTTCAATGTCTAGGAAAAAACCACCAAGAATACCCCCCTCTAATCACTTCAACCGAACCCAGTTCCACTAACAAACACAATTGACTTCAGCCTCATCCGCACTTGATCTTCTCAAACCCAACCCCAAATACACCAATCAAAAAACTGCAAAAAAAATCAAACCTTCCACCCAGTTAACCAGTTCATACCACACCCCCAGTTGCCAAATCTGTCTAGCTCAAAATAGAGAAACCCAGAAGGAGAAAAGAATCCGGAACTCAACAGATCTCAGCTCAGCCGAACCAGACTTAGAAGCAAAAGCAGAAGGAAAAAAAAAAACCCCAAGTTTGAGCTTAACCAGCACCAAAAACTTACTTTGAGTAGAAACCCTAGAATACCCAGATCCCCAAAAGCGAATTTCACGTTCAGGTCACGAGTAAAAGCCTATATAGAGCTGGATCAAAGAGTAATACTTCATACAAAAACACGTATTCGTGCAAACTGGTGATACATACACAACACACATGCATAGACACTGTTCTTATTCTGTAGGTCTGGAAATGTAAAGGGGGGGATTGAAGTTGGAAACCTAGGTTTAGACTACAGTTTGAGGTAATTGTGAAGTGAGATAGAGGATGCTAGTACTAGGACTGATCAATGATGGTACTGGATTGGCTCCACCTTTCTCTCTCTTCTGCTTGTGCTCCCTTGCTTTGCTTTTTTACTGGATTGGCTCCCTGCCTCTCTCTCTCTCTCTCTCTCTCTCTCTCTCTCGCTGTGTGTTTCTCTCTCCTCGGATCCAATCAATCTTCACTACAGCCTTTATGACACAATAATCAATTTACTCCTATAAAAACAATGCGTAGTAGTATATAGGGAGAGGGAGCAAAGGCTACCTTGGCCCCGTTTGATAAAGGGATTGGAGGTTGGGATTGGATTGTGAAGGTGATGGTATTAGTAATACCTTGTTTGGTAACTAAAATTGGTTCGGACTAATAGTCCGATGGGATTAATAGAGGGGGTATTAGGGGTATTGTTAATACCCCGTGGGACTTGGTATTACAGGGTATTAATAGTCCAATCCCAACTCCTTCACATTACCAATCCCTTTTCATTACCAATTTCTTCTAACAATCCAATCTCATCATCTAATCACATCTCAAACAAACATGATATTAATAATCCCATCATCTAATCTCATCCCAAACAAACATACTCATTATCAATCCCTTCTCATTACCAATTCCATCTCCTTACGAATCCCAATCCTAATCCCATCTCCTTACGAATCCCATCCATCTATCACTGTTATCAAACGAGGCCTTAGTTGTCAGGAAAGTTGTGTGAGAAATTGATTCTCAGGAAAAGTGAAATGACGTAAAGTATTTTACAAGAAAAATTAAGGTTTAGTTGTTCATTTGTCAGGAAAAAGAAACTTATGGGAAAATTTTGTGAGTGTTCACTCATTTTCCTTTTTCCGCGACGCAAAATCCTGTGTTTTTTATAGGATCATTTTTGCAAGAAAGTAAATCCTGCAGGAAAACTTATAATGGTAAGTTTCACTATTTTCCTGTCAATTGAACACTAGGAAAGTTATGGGAAAGTTGATTTTCTCATACTTTCCCGTCCTTTCTTAACAACTGAACAGATTAAAGGGAATAGGAGGTGGAACTAGATCCTCTCCTGTCCACTGCAATTCTGGATCTGTTTGTAAACTATTTTCTTCAATTATATGATTGATTTGGATTGTATTTTCCACTTCAAATTTTGGATTGTAGAGGATTTGATCTTTGGGAGAATCTTGGAGAGAGACTGTTTTAGAAGGAGTTTTTGTTTTGATAAAGGTTTTTAGGGTAATTAGTAGGGCGAGATACATAGAATAATGAAAATAATAAGATAAGAGAAAATTTATTCAGGCCTTGTTTTCGCTAATTAAAAATATTAAAAACTTAACATATTTTATCATCTCGTTTTTATTAACAAAAAAGTTTCAGCATTTTACCATTTTGTTTTCACTAACAAAAAAGTTGTCAACAAAAAGTATTTTTGCTACAATAACTCTACTCGCAACTTCATCAACATCTTATTCACTAACGGAAATAACTTGACATTTCTCAAAAATTTATTCACTACTGGAAACACCTAACAATTTTTCAACCACAAATAAAAATTTATAAATTTTTCACTACCGAAAACACTCTTAAGAACCATGAGGGGTTAATTCTATAAACACAAAGCGAATATAATTGTTTCGGACATTTTTTTGCGAAAATAGGTTAAGCTTCCGGACTGCAATTTAAGGGGTGTTTGGCAGCCTCATTTTCACATTTTCTGTTTCTCCTTTTTCCATTTTGGCTGTTTTGCTAAGAACCAGAGAACTCATTCTCCGAGAATGGATTTTCAAATTTGAAAAAAGGAGAAGAGAAGTGAGAAAGAGGGGAAGAGGAGTTTCTCTCACTCTCCTTTTCCCATTCTCGGATAGCAGCCCCACCAAAAGACCCCATACCCTCTTTGGTTATCAATAATTCCCCAAACCCCCTCACATGTGAACGTTTTCTCTTTCCACGGTCTGATACTCATCTTCCAAAAATCCTTCATTGAGGAGCTGGCGTCGGAAAATTGGACTTGAGCGACGCAAATTGTTGTGCCGGAGATGGCCTTTTTCTGGTCGACGTATGACTGGGTCATATGTATCCGGTGAAGGGATTGGGTGTTGCATGCGTGAAGATAGTGTTGGTGGCCATTCATCATTATTCCTGTCGAAGAGGATAGAATCGATAGATAAGGTTTTTGTTATGTAGGGTAGTTATATGCTGCTTTAATTCCATAATAAAACTTTTAAAAAATTGATTAGAACACTATTCATACGCATTATCTAGGGTTAGAGTAGAATGGCATACCTCTCTCAGGTGAGTATCCCTTCATATTTATAGACTTAGGGTTGCTTGGACTCCAAGCTAGCGCTTGGAGTATACGCTCAGGTAACTGCCTCGGGTGACGTCATATGTGACGAGAGGAGTGAGACGGTTACGGAGCACATGGGAAAGGGTCATGATTGCGCCTGTCGCATGATCTTCATGGGGTTCTCATGGCGTCACAACTTTCCCAAAATGGTCCCAGGAATATCCTGAACGCAGACAGGAGAAATGACAGCAACGCAGCACATAGAGGATTGACCTCGAGGGCAACACCAAGGAGGTAACCGAGGAATGGAATCCACTCATGGCTTCGGCTCAAAGCTCCTCAAGTGCCGGAGTAACGTCATATGGCCAGGTTACCGAGCTTGTAACCGAGGCCACCACAATAGCCCCTCAACTCTTTGGAGCGCAACGCCTGCTTCGGCTCTGGGGAGTTGATCCTTCGCGTGAACCGACACAACCGGGTTTTCAGATACCGAGGCGCCGAGGAGTTAATTGACTTCGGTAACCAAGGACAGCCAGCCCCAGCCCTAGAAGCCACATGTCAGCATTTGCCAAAGCGCTGGAGTCCAAAAGCTATCTCGGCAAGTGAAACGTCAGATGATTGGTACGAACCGTCCTGTCAAGGACACGTGTTAGGATGCAAATGGCTTGGTTGATCGGCGCCTCTGAACCCGGTGCAGACTCTTCGTTGCTGACCGTCCGATGGAGACGAGTGTCGCCAATCCAGCGGTTCGGTATACGACGCTCCGTTTTGCGCTCGTCCGCTCCATTATAAAAACGGGGAAGGAGGAGAGAGAAAGGCACTGAGATTTCCAGAGAACGTCGAACCACCGTCGCCGTGAGCTTCATACTTTGATCGAGTTTTGCAGCCGTTTGGGAGCGAATCTTCGCACAAAAATCAGGTATGTTGATCTTCAAATCATAATCTTCAAGTCTTTGTGGTTTTTTCAAGCTTTTACGTCGTGTTTAGCGCCCTTTGGGGCGGAGACACCGCTCGCCGCCGCCTGGTTCGCGGTGGCGATGGCGCTCTCCACCGCTGCTTCCTGAAATCGAGGCCCTTTGTTCTTCCCGAGGCCATAGTTCTTCCCGAGGCCCGCCCTTTATCTTGGACCCATTGTGACTAGTGCGAGACCTGAGGGGGCTCCTCCCGAGGAGGAATTCCCTGAGACGACTAAGACAAAACCCCACCGAAGAGTGATGATCATTCCGTCCCGAGCGTCAGGACCTATTGCCTTCCCCGAAGCACATAGCTGATGGGTTTTTGCACATTCTTCTTTGTTTAGGTAGGGGCGGATGGTCGTTGATCTCTCTTCGAACAGCTCCAGTAGTTCAGACTCTTCCACGCTCGAGGGCATCTTTCAACAAGCTTGGAACCGAAGATTGTACCGAATCCCGATCGACTTTATTGAACTGGTTGACCCTGACCGAGCTCGACGTCAAGTGACAACCTTCGACCCAAGTATGACAGAGGCTCCGAGCACCTCCAACCAAGGTCCGGGCCCTTTTGCTAATTCTCTCGATGAGGTGCGGGGGCGGAGGAAACCGATGAGCCCATGTCCCTTCCTGGGGCAGTACTTCAATGGTTCTCCTGTCGCTTACGCAGAATTCAAGAGGGTCTACAGCATACCTTCGGACGTTGAGGTCCGGTTACTCTGAGATACTGACCCTTTGAAGCTTTCACACCGCCAAGGGGAGTTGATCTTTCCCCTGATGGCTATCACCGAGGGGGGAGTCAGATTCCCCCTTCATCAGTTTGTCCGACGCGTGCTCCGGACCCTTACCATCACCTCCTCCCAGCTCACGGTAAACTCCTACCGAATCATAGCCAGCGTCATAGAGCTGAGGAGGCAATACAATCTAACCTTCGGTCTAGAAGAGCTCTTCGGGGTGTACATGGTGGGGATCAACCGAGAGTGCGGCCGACAGTACCTGTCGTGCAGATCAGACTATGATACCTTCTTGATTGACCGCCTACCGAACTCCGAGGAGTGGGCGGGAATATACGTCACGGTCTCCGGGAACTTTATGTTTGGTCCTGGGGAGAGCGTTGATACAGCCACCACGGTTCAATTCGAGGCCGGAGCGCTTGGTCGGTAAATTTAGTCTTCGGTACTAATGATGCAAATTTCCACTGTACCTTGAATATGTACTAACTTCTTTTCCCCTTTGGTGTGTTGTTGCAGCTGAGGGGGTTGTTGCCGATCTTCGGGGGAGAGCTTCCAAAGTTCAAATTGACGTTGCATACGTCATCCCAATCACCAACCGCTACGCCCCAGAACTGCTTGGGTACAAACCGACGTACACGAGCTATCTGAAGAAGAGACCAAGGCAACAAGGTGTACTAGAGGGCTGGCCGAGGACACGGTCGAGGTCAAGGCGGAGGGACAGGAAGAGGGGGAAAAAGCAGAGGAGTCGTGCTCGATACCGAGGGGAGCAACTCCAGGCCTCGGGGAATTATAAGGGAAGAAGTTGACAGGGAGACCCCAGAAAGGACAGGATTGAGTGAAGAGATGGCCGGGCCTAGAACCCGAGAGGTGCTGAATCTTAGGCGACAGCGACCGAGGGGTCAAGGCAGGGGTGCTGCCCCCGTCGGTGCGCCAGGAGCCGGGACCTCGGGAGTAACCCCGGTTTCACCGCAGGGGCCTTCGGAGAAGAGGGCTCGGCATGAGGATGTGGTCGGCGAACCGAAGCCGAGAAAAGGAGCCGATAACCATTGAGGATGAACAGGGGGAAGAAGGGAGGAGCAACCCGCCGGCGGGGAGGAGGGGACCTGGGTCCACCCCCGGGAGCTTCCCAGGGTGCCCGAGTTCCAACATTATGCCGGTCGGCTGATCACACACGCTGACAGCGTCAAGAACCTCGGCGTAGCCTACGGTATGCTCCAGGGTTGCATCCTTCCTCGGCATGCCCAAGCTGTTGACGGTCTTACCGAGGACCTGACCGCAGAGATTGCCCAAGCCTTTTTCGTGGTAAGCTTACTGCTATTCTATTCCTTATTTCCTTCGGCTAATGTTTTCGTGCTTGTAAAAAAAAAATTCTTTCATTCTGTGTTGGCAGGTTGGCGCTCAGGCTCTTGCGGTTAATCGCCGATGCAAAGCTCAAGAAGCAGAGATAGAGGAGCTGACGAAGGCTTTGGCCCAGAAGGAGGAGGACCTGAAGGTAGCTCGGGAGAGCTGCAAACTCTACCTGTCGGACTTTCAGAGGTGCGATAGGGAGAGGCTGCTCACCGAGGGCAGGGCCACCAAGGCCGAAGAAGTCGCCAAAACCCTGAGGGCCACTCGAGCTAGGGAGGTGGAAGGCGCAATGCAGGCGGGCTATGACCAGGGCTGGGACGCGGCCGGAGTGGAGTACAAGAAGCAGGTACGGGACATCGAGAACGAGCTGTATAGAGATCGCTTCTTGGACGGACTTCGGTTCGATCACGAGGCTCTTTTACAGAAGCTCAACCTCCCCAAGGACTCTGAACTCCGAGCCCTGCCTGAAGCGCCACCGGAGGAGCTTGCGATGCCTGAGGAGGAGGGTGAACAGGTGCAAAATCCCGAGGCGGGGATTCCTTCTGAGGGCCAAATCGCTTCCCAAACCACCACTCCAATCGACGACATGACCCAAGCTCTTATTCGTTAGGACACTTAGGATTTTCTCTTGCTTTTTTGCTTTACTGTTTTTGACTGGATGGCTCCGGACATTTGGAGTTTGCTGTTCCAGGAGTTTGTAAGTATCGCTTCGGTGACAAGCGCCGAACAATTGGCCGAAGCCTGATCATCTGTAATGGCTAAGTAGGGCCTTAACTTTGTAGTTTATTTCGTTGTTAATTTGAATGAATGCTTTTCTTTTGTTGAATGATGCTTCCTTTTTCCGAACGCTAGTTTTATCCTTTGAGATGCTTGTATGCTTTCGTGGCTGTAACCGAAAGGTTGTCTCTGCCCCTGCTTTGGTTAACCCTTTAGGATAAGCCAAAGTGTAACCGAAGCATAGATCGAGGTGCTCTCAAAGACATAGAGTTGTGTCAGAAAACGGAGCGTTAGTTAGCCCTTGTGCCCGGTGGGTTTGCATGGTAAGTATGCAGGGAAACAACTGAAGCGAAGGAAACTATCACCGAAGCCCCCTTGGTGAAAGAGATCGAGAGACGTATCCTGAAGCAAAAGAGGAGTCGAACGTTGAATTTCGCGTGCCCCTGCTTCGGGATTGGTGCCGCGGTCACTTGTGGATTATGTAGCCTGAGTGACATCTTGGGGTGAGACATTCTGCTTAAGGGATTGGGGCTAGAGTCCCAAAGGGGAATGGCATCGGCCATGGCTTCGGAATTCTGCGAATCCCAAACAGTGGATGACAGACTGGGAGGTCGGTATAAGGGGCTCGGGAAAAGGCCGAGTATCCTTCAGACGAACAAGCAGGAGTCCGAACGACTGGGAAGGCCGGGGTGACTTAGTGAGGATTCTTGTCCGAGAGAGAAACCCATGGGAGGACGCGGTCCCGAAGTCAAGGTAAAGCGGTTCAAACATGGTTGGATCGAGTAGTAAAAAGTAAACGATGAGAGTAATAACATAGTGATGTCGGGAAAAATTCTCATTGAAACGAAAGTAGGACATGCCATTTCATAAGTACTCTCAAACATATCTTGGAAAATAGAAAATAATGAAAGAAGGGGATAGGTCCTCGGGCGCCTAAGCCTAGATAGCCATAGAATTTCTTGAGGTTGTTGGCATTCCAGGTCTTGGCGATTGGAGAACCGTCCAGCTTCTCCAGCTTGTAATTCCCTGAGCCCAGGTGTTTGAGGACTCGGAAGAGGCCCTCCCAGTTGGGCATCAGCTTCCTCCTCTTTGATTTCTCTATCACTTTTTTTGAGACGAGGTCGTCTGGCTTGAAAGACCGAAGGCGGACGCTTCGGTTATACCCCTTAGCAACCTCCTGGTGGTACGAAGCGAGCTTGATTCGGGTACTCTCCCGCTCATCCTCGGCCAAGTCGAGGTCCGCAGCAATGGCTTCATTGTTGACTTCGTAATCGAAGTTCTCAGTACGGATCGTGGAGAGACCGACCTGCAGAGGAATAACAGCCTCCATTCTAAAGGCCAAAGAGAAGGGGGTGCGGCCCGTTGAGCGTCGGGGAGTGGTTCGGTAGCCCAGAGGACTCGTGGCAATTCTTCAGCCCACTTGCCCCGTCGGGATTCGAGTCGTCGCTTGAGTCCGGAGGAGATGGCCTTGTTGGCAGCCTTGGCCTGGCCATTGCCCTGGGGATAGCCTGGCGTGGAGGTGTCCCATTTAATGCCGTATTCGTCCAAGAGAGCTCGGTACCGCTGCCCGGTGAACTGTTTCCCGTTGTCGGTGATGATGGTGAAGGGTACACCGAAGCGGGAAATAATGTTGCGCCAGACTAAGCGAATGACGTCTGTTTCCTCAATGGTAACCAGGGGCTCGGCCTCGACCCACTTAGAGAAGTAATCGGTGGCGGTGAGAAGGAACTTGAAGCCTCCTGGAGGGACGGGGAGCTTGCCAACGATGTCCATGCCCCATTGAGAGAAGGGCCAGGGGCTGGTGTGTGGGTTAAGATCCCGAGCGGGCTGGTGGATGATGGGGGCAAACATTTGGCACTTCCGACAATGCTTGACATATTCTTCGGAGTCTTTCTTCATTGTGGGCCACCAGTACCCTGGGTTATGGCTCGGTGAGCAAGAAAGCGTCCGCCAGAGTGGCAACCGCTGTCACCAAAATGAAGCTCCTCGATGATGCCTGGGACCTGGTGGGGGTGGGCAACCAGCAAGTAGGGGCCAGTAAATGACCTTCGGTAGAGCTTTCCGTTGGGATTGAGCCAGAAGAGTGCAGCCCTGTTGCGAAGTCAGTGGGCTTCCTTCCTATCGGTAGGGAGGATGTCATCTTTCAGGTAACCGATGATCTTATCCATCCACCTCGGGCCAAGCTCGATGTTAAGGGCCTCGTGACTCAAAAACTTCAAGTTCGAAGCTGGGCTTGTCGATGGAGCTGAAGAAGATGGAACGATGTTCTGAAGCAGCACAAGCAGAAGCGAGCCCGGCGAGGGTGTCGGCGTGAGCGTTCTGTTCCCTGGGAATATGTTCGACGCGAATGGCCTTGAAGCTTTTGAGGAGCCGGACGGCGGAGATGAGGTATGTGCGCATTCGGTCATCCCGAGCTTCATATTCTTTGGAGAGCTGGTTGACTACCAATTGAGAGTCACTGTAGATTACAAGTTCCTCGATACCGAGGGCTTCGGCGGTCTTAAGTCTGGAGATAAATGCTTCGTACTCAGCCTCATTGTTGGAGGCCAGGAAGTTAATGGAGAGGAGCTTTCATGCAAGACACCGGCGGGGGAGAGGAGCACGATCCCAGCCCCGGCGCCTCGGCTGTTAGACAGGCCGTCAACATACCTTTTCCATACATCACCGTGAAAGAGCTTCCAGACGGTGCACAGATTGGCCTGGAGGACGGCTTCAGGACGGGGGAGGGTGGAGTTGAAGCCAAGACGTCGGCTGGAGTGAGCTCAGCGATGAACTCAGCAAGTACCTCGGCTTTGATTGCTGTCCGAGGCTGGAAGTGAATTTCGGAATTCGCCAACTCGACGGCCCACTGGGAGATTCGGTTGGAGAGATCTGCCTTGCGGAGGAGTGATTTGAGCGGGTACTCGGTAAGAACGATGATGCGATGGGACTGGAAATATGGGGCAAGCTTCCGAGATGCCGAGACGAGGGCGAGAACGAGCTTTTCCAATGGAAGATAGCGTGTCTCAGCGGGAGTCAACATCTTGCTAGAGTAGTAGATGGGCTGGTGGTCCCATCCATCCTGGCGAACGAGAACCGAACTGATCGCATGTGAGGAGACGACAAGGTATAAGAACAGGTCCTCTTGGTCCCGAGGCGTGACGAGGAGCGGTGCTTCGGAGAGGTAAGTCTTCAACTGCTGCAGGGCTCGGTCACAGTCTTCTGTCCACTGGAAGCTCCGTCGGCTGCCCTTTAAGAGGGCAAAGAAAGGCTGGCATTTGTCGGAGGAACGGCTAATGAATCGGTTCAAAGCAGCTGCCACGCCTGTCAAGCGTTGTACGTCCCTCTTGTTGTGGGGAGCCAAGAGTTTCTCGATGGCCAGTAGTTGAGCAGGGTCGGCTTCAATACCGCGTCGGGACACGAGGTGGCCCAAGAATTTACCGGAGCTGACGCCGAAGGCACATTTCTCGGCGTTGAGGCGAAGTTTATGCTGTTTGAGAATTTCGAAGGTTTCAACGAGATGGGTGAGGTGATCTCCGGCGAGCATGTTCTTGACCACCATATCATCGATGTAAGCCATCATTGTGTCCCCTAGGAGACGCTCGAACATCTTGGTTATCATCCTTTGAAAAGTGGCTCCGGCGTTCTTGAGTCCAAAGGGCATGACGAGATATCCGAAGATTCCGTGAGGGGTGATGAAGGCCGTGTTCTCGACGTTGCCTTCACTCATGGCAATCTGATGGTAACCTCGGTAGGCGTCCATAAAACTGAGTCGGTCGTGGCCTGTCGTGGCGTCAACGAGTTGGTCAATCCTCGGAAGGGGGAAGAAGTCCTTCGGGCAGGCGTCGTTGAGGTTGGAATAATCAACGCAAATGCGCCACTTGCCATTCTTCTTCTTAACAACCACGGTGTTGGCCAACCACTTGGGGTATTGGACCTCTCAGATGGCATTGGCGTTGAGGAGTTGGTTGACCTCATCGATGACAGCTTCGGAATGAACCGAAGAGGAGCGCCGGGCCTTCTGGACGACTGGGCGCTTGGTCCTGTCAATGTTGAGCTCGTGACAGATGAAAGAGGGATCGACGCCGGGCATCTCATAGGGAGTCCATGCGAATACTTTGATATTCTTTTTGAGAAAATCCACCATGTCATTTCGCTCGGTATCATTGAGTGAGGAACCGACAAGGAAAAAAGGTGATCCGTCTTCGGTGATGGGAACGGTGACAAGCTCTTCCATTGCTTTTTCGTCGGCGGGCCTTCCGACGTCTTCCAGAACTGGGGCGTCGGGGACCTCAATGAGATTTTCCCGAGAAATCTTCTTATTGCTTCAGACTGCATTAACATAGCACCTCTTTGCCACGGTTTGGTCGCCGTATAGGTCCTCTTGATGTCCGTTAGCGCCTATGAAGCGGACCACCTGATGATAAGTGGAGGCGATAGCCTTCAACTTATGGAGCCAGGTGCGCCCGACGATTGCATTGTAAGGGCTAGGTACATCAACGACCACGAACTCCATGTCGAGGACCACTAAACCTGCACGGATGGGGAGAGTGATCAGACCGAGAGGCCATACCGGGGCCCCGTTGAAGCCTATGAGGGGGACTTCGGAAGGACAGAAGTCGGAGTCTGAGAGCTTCAGGTCCTGAAACAAGGGGTAGTACATGACCTCGGCCGAGCTGCCTTGGTCGACGAGGACGCGGCGGACGTTGAAAGTTCCGATGCGGAGTGTGATGACAAGGGCATCATTATGTGGCAGCTGGACACGGTCGAGGTCCTTCTTAGTAAACGTGATTGTCCACTTTGAACAGTCGTCGGTGCTGGCGCGCTTGGTGTTGGGGCCGTCAAGCATAACTTGTTTGGAGGAGGATGCGTCGTTTAACTCCGCGCGAATGATGCGAGCGGCTTCGGGGTGCAGCGGGCCATGGATAACATGAATCGTCTGAATTTCAGACCCGGTTCTGTGCTCAGCGCTCTGCCCGAGCCTTGGTTTTCTCTTGATCGATGAGGTGATTGAGGTGGCCACCGACGACAAGCTGCTCCAAGTAGGCCTTGAAGGGCTTGCAGGCGGTAGTGAAGTGGCCTTGCTCATTATGATAGCTGCATCGGACGATTGGATTTTTGATCTTCTCGTTCTCGGTACCGAGCTTCTGATTTGGGAAGGAGAAAAAGGGTTGATCCTTCACCTGATCAATGATCCGGTAAATAGGAATTGTGAAGACGATTTTCTCAGCGTTGAAGTCGCTCGGCTTCGGTCCCTTCTTCGGGGATTGCTTGATGTTGTTGACCTGCTTCTTGGGCGTATAAACAGGTGCGGGAGCGAAGCGTTAGCCGAGACAGATGTGATTTTGGAGCTCGTGGACTTCCCGATGCCCCTTTCAGCTTTGGACTCGATGAGCTGGCACCAGCCTTCGATGCAGGTCATGAGGTCCTTCATGTAGCCGGGCTTGTTGCGGGCAAGGTCGTCGTAGACTTGCTCGTCCTGGGAGGTGAGATCGAGTTTGAATCCTCGGGCCGAGATGACACCGTCGCAGCCTTCGATTTCGTTGAATAGCTCCCAGTAGCGACCGGCGTATTGGCGGAGGGTCTCGTCGGGTCATTTTTGGAAAGAGAGGAGGGAATCGATCTCCTTCTCGTGCTTGTTACTCGTGATGAACCGAGCCATGAAGGCATCGTACAGGGAGTCAAACGATGAGATTGACCTGGCAGGCAGCTAGTTAAACCATGTAAGGCCTAGGTTCCCGAGGCTTGCGGGGAAGACCTTACAGAGGAAGACGTTGTCCGAGGGCTCATTTCGGAGGAAGAGAGACATGACGAGCTTGTACTGCACCAAGTGAATGTATGCCTCGGTCTTGCCATCATACTTGGCAAATTTGGGCTGGGTGAATCCTTTTAAGGGGGTGATCGAGTCGATCTCCCATGTGAAGGGGGAGGTCGTGAGTCTTTTGAGTCGGGCGTCGCGATGAGGTCGGATCGAAAGGTCAGGACCATCTGGACACTCGGTCGCGGGGCGCTTCTTTGGAATCGATTCGTCCAACCTTTCGTACTCCTTCCTCTTCGGTGGGATGCTTCCTGATCTCTGATGAGATCATTCCTGTCAGTCCTTCTTGTAGCTATCTCGAGCGTAGGGCTCGAGGCGCTCCGTGACATGGCTTCCGCCACATTTTTTCCCTGGATGCGAGACAAATGGGCTTTTGGCTCGAGCGTTCTTGAGGCGCCCGCGATACCCTTTTGTCTGGAACTCCAGGAGGCCGTCTTCGTCGTTGGTAATTCTGGTGACGCTAGGGGTGGGCTCACGAGTTCCCTTCCCGATCCTGACCGGGTGCGTGGAGGAGGCAGAGTCGCTACCGGCACCGAGCCTCTCGAAAGCGGATCGCTTTCTTCGTGGGTCTTTGGGGTCAGGGGAACGGGAGCGCTCCCTATGCCCAGTACCACCTTCAGCTCGACCACCCTTTGCAACAGAAGGCTCGAGACGGTCTTTGACAGAAGGTCAAGGCTGGTGTTCGACCAAACGGCCCCCCTCGCGACTGCGGGAAGGGCTTTGATGGCTTCTTCTCCCCCCATAACCTCCGGAGGAGTGAGATGTGGAGATCTGGAGGAGATGTTTGATCTCAGCGAGCTCGTCGCGGACGTGCTTGTCTCACTCCACGGCTGTCGACAAGTCGTCGATCTTTCGCTCCAGGTGACGGATCTAGGTGTGGAATTCGGAGCCGGCTCCCGTGTCTTGGGTTGAAGTTCCAGCTCCGACTCCGATGGACATGTGAGCCTTCCCTGGGGCACCGGCCCCGCCAGGCGCCAAGATTGGTTCTCTGAACGGGTCGAGGCCGAGGGTCGTTTCACTGGGGTGAGGATCTTCGACTTCCACCATTGCTATGACGGGAGGTCTTGACGGAGCTCTTTGGGTGCAGAGAGATGAGCGGTTGTGAAATTGGCTGATCCCCAGCAGAGTCGCCAATTGTAGGGGTTCGAATTATCGGGATCAGATCCAAGGCTCAGGTTGGCTCTTCCTCCTGCTGCTCCGCGCTTCCGCCACTGAGACCTACAACAAGTCACTAGGGGTTGGACACCCCAACGACCCTCCGACGATTAAGTTAGATCTCAGGAAGGGGAAGTAGGTCTAGGGTTAGAGTAGAATGGCATACCTCTCTCAGGTGAGTATCCCTTCATATTTATAGACCTAGGGTTGCTTGGACTCCAAGCTAGCGCGTGGAGTATACGCTTAGGTAACCGCCTCGGGTGACGTCATATGTGACGAGAGGAGTGAGACGGTTACAGAGCACATGGGAAAGGGTCATGATTGCGCCTGTCGCATGATCTTCATGGGGTCCTCATGGCGTAACAACTTTCCCAAAATGGTCCCAGGAATATCCTGAACGGAGACAGGAGAAATGATAGCAACGCAGCACATAGAGGATTGACCCCGAGGGCAACACCGAGGAGGTAACCGAGGAATGGAATCCACTCATGGCTTCGGCTTAAGGCTCCTCGAGTGCCGGAGTAACGTCATATGGCCAGGTTACCCAGCTTGTAACCGAGGCCACCACAGTTATTTTACGAGAGTTTTTTTTTTTTTTTTTTTGATATTTAGTGATTCCCAAATATAGTGCCATTATAGATTTTTATGGGCCACATCTTTGTTGATGTTACTAGAGCCGCTTTAGAACGTGTCATTTAGTGTTCCTTTGTTGTTACTTGTCTTTCATTTCGTTGTGTCTAAAAAATGGGAACATTTGTAGCCAGAGGAGAGGGGATGACTAAAGGAGTTCAAGCTATTTAGATTTGATCCGTGTTTGAGCATTTCAAATCAATTGACTACATAAATTAAATTTAAAAAATTTTAGATCAAACTTAAGCTTAACTACTCAACTAGATCGTAGATATTTTTTTTTTAAAAAAACAAACTATTCAAGTTCAACTGGGGGGGGGTTGAATTCCACTTTACTCCTTGTGAGCGGTGTGGGGGCTCGCCGAGTCTGGAGAGGTTCCTGCCGAGCGTGAAGAAGTTGGTGCCGAGCTTGACACCTGCAAACCGGAGGGGGGTTCCTCCGGGTAGAGCCTCCGACGAGTTAGTTAGTACCCCGAGGAAGATAAATCGAAAACATAAAGCAAGGAATATGAGCAATTTATGTAGGAGAGGAGAGGAGAGGAGAGGAGAGGTGTGTACCTTAGAGCATCCGCAATGGGTTTGTTATATATGTGTATCAAAATATTTGTTAAGATATGTGTTAGGATAAAAAATGGGTCCCATAAGTGTATGTTAATTTAGAAGTGTGTTAGTAAATATATGAGTACTTCAATGAGTTTGATAGGAGTGTGTTAACTCATTAAAATAATATAAAAACAATGGCTATAATAAAAAAAAGTAGTGTAGGCATTTATGTTTTGTGGTTGAAGTTTGGATTTATTGAGATAGGACCCACTTATTGTTTGTTATCTTGGTTGCTAAACTTAATAACCATGCTAACACACTACTAGATTTAGCACACTCTAGCACACTTTAACACACATGCATTGTGGTACCAAAAAACACAATTTTGTTTGTTAAGTCTTAATACACATAGTTAACACACTAGTCAACAAATCCATTGCGGATGCTCTTAGGTGAGGGGAGAGCTTTGCTTATATAGAGAAAAATGAGTGAAGCTTAATGACTAAGTAAGGCTTTTAATAGAAATTTGCTATAATGGAAAGTTGCTATTCATACGAAGCTTCTAGAAACTTCTAGAAGGTCATGACTTGCCGTGTTCACGTACCGAGCAATGGCAGTACGTTCCGAGCAATAGAGAGCAACCGTATATTTTACCGAACGGTAAAGATGTCTGTCGAGCTGGTGAAGTATCCCGAGCAACATGAGGAACCTGCGAGCGATACAACGAACTGCCGAACAATAATAAGATTTGCCGAGCAAGAGCCGAGTAATAATAAGAACTGCCGAGTGATACTAAGAACTGCCGAGCGTTCCCAAGACAAATGTTCAGCCTTGCTGAAATCGTTCGGCCCTTTTGGACTTTATGAACTGAGGGAAATTTGGCCCCCTACAGCTTGTATTTTGCTTAATTAAAATTCATTTGTGGTCGGCTCAAATGATAACAAAAAACAAATACAAAAAACCTTGAATAATTCATCACCCCACCAACTGAAGTCGTTTACAGCCCCAAATTAGCACTATAAGCAGCCTATCTTTGTCATTAGTATATATTTGTCGGCCCACATGATTTACAAGTCCTCTAATTCATAGACTATCTTACTCTTCGTTCTAACAACAACAGTGCTATGGTAACGGTTCAAGTAACCACATTGTGGATACCGCGTGACCTATATCTAAAATGTGGATATTTGTTGGTCCAAATAGCAACTCAAGAGAGGGGTGAATTGGGTATCTTAATTATAACGCGGAATTTTAAAAACTAATTACAATCTATTCAACCACAATTCCAATTTCAATGATATATTATTCTACTCATGCAATATTGATATGCAAAACTGAAAATAAAGAGAGTAGGGAAGAGAGAATCAAACGCAAGGATTTATAGTGGTTCGGTCCGCAACTTCACGGCCTAGCCACTCCCCAAGTGTCTCGGGATTTGCTGCACTATCTCCAATGTTACAATCTTCTAGCTTCGCGGGTGCTAGACAACCTTTAAAACGAGCAATCTATCCCTAATCGCTCCGACTAATTTTGACTCCTGTGCTAGTCACACCTAACCCAACTAGTTTTGACTCCGGTGCTAGTAACACCTTACTCTAAGTGATTTTCTCTCCAAAACCACTCACAATAAGATTTAACTCTCACAAGAGTATGAGTAAGGGTGTATAATCCCTTTTACAATTTTTGGCTCAAGAACAACACTCAAACTAATATTCAAGATATAAGCGCGGAGTCGACAGATAAAGAGTGGTAAATGCAGATTTATTTCTTCAAGCTTTTCTGTCTCACCTCTTCTTTTCTTTTTGATTCAATTTATGCTTGGAGTGACGAGATAATTGAAGACAGCTCCACTAGCCGTTGGAGCAATTTGTGTAGCCAATAAATCTTGCTTTAAAATGTTTCCTTCTTCAACTATGAAACCAATATTCCATTTCTCCGTCCACTAGCCGTTAGTATATCTTCTAGTAGCCAATCAATTCTTTGGTTTCCTTTTCTTTGCCACTAATATGCAAGCCAAGTAATATGGGAATTTCCGTTAATTAGCCGCTGGAGTTAAATCTCACAAATCCTGCAACCAATAATTCTTTTCATTTGAAGCATTCTCTAGCCAATTAAAAGTTAGGAGAAGATTTGTCCTTAATCTTCCTCCTTTCAATTCATGTTGACTATTGAGATAGTGATTTGGTGTAGCAATATGTCCATGTGTACTTCAACTAAATCCTACAAAATAAACATTAACTCAAATGAGTACCAAACGTCACAATATAAATTATATTTCTTTTTCAATAAAATATATTTTGTTATCATCAAAATCAACAAAGTATTCATAGAAACCTTTGGGCTAACAATATTGATGATACGTCACGTGATATCCAAAATGTAGTTATCAAATATGGTCACCAAAGCATTCGTGTTCAAACAAACAAAAGAATGAACGTTTTATTTTTTTGCCATCCATTTTCCCATAGTGCCCCTTTCGTTTCTCCCACCTTTCATTTTTACCTTTTACAATGGAGACAGAATTTCCTATATTTAAACCAAACAAAAAGGATTTACTTTTTACACCCATGAAAAGGAAATGAAATAAAAGGGGACTTTTGATGAGGGAGAGAGATGCATGGACGAAGTGTTGGCCCTAAAATTAGGGAAAAAGGGTACTGTAAACCTCTGTTCCACGTGTGAAAGCTCCTTTCAATTCTTGGCTGTGTAGCTCCTCCTTGTAACTGGGCTCCAAAAACGTGGACAGTTTCAGACTTTCAGTACTTCAACCCATGAATCGAATAGGGGATTCATTTTTAATGATTTGAATGGTGGATTTATTGGGATATTGTATAGAACCCTTATCAAAGAACCCTTATCTTGATTGAATGGATGTAGCTAGGGCGCAAACTAGCCGAATTTTGTAGTTTTCAGGCTCAATCAAGGGCGGAATCAGGAATGTAATCTGTCCTGGGCTAAAATAGGTTGGTGGGTGGAATGAGTTTAGTTAAAATTTGATTAGCACCCAAGATCATGCAATCTTGGGTGCCCAAATCCTCTAATTTGTGGCTTTCATTTACTTAAGTTGTCGTTTTTATCCAATATTGCTCGTAAGGTATTTTTGTGTGGCTTTCAGGTTAATTGCGCTAAAAGGGTGGTTTTGAGTACCTAGTGACGATCCGGGATGAACCTAGTGTCCGAGGGTCCACCGATACCTTTGTCATTGTCACCAAAACTTAACGGTGTTGCATGAAGTCTCGGAGGCTACCAAGATCAAGAATGGAACGAAGTGTGCCAAGGCTTTGGAAGCGAGGTGAATGCTTCGAGGATGGCTCTCAAGGGCACTCAAGAGTTCAAGACCACATAGCATGCCTCTACCAAGTCCCATTGATTAAGAAATCAAACATCGAAGAGCCGTCGGGACAAGCCATGGCATGACAGCCAAGCTGAGCCAAAACTGCAGAAAAAAGACAAAAGTATCGATACCTCATTTTTGAGGTATCGCTACCATTTTGCTGAAATGCCAACAGTTAGCTGGGTATCGATACCATGTTTTTTAGGTATCGATACCTTTTCCCTTCGACCAGCTTTTGTGTGCTGAACATTTCAACCTTTCATTTATGGAAAGTTTCTATTTTAGGCATTATTTTGGTATATTTTGGGGACCTTTTGGTCCATTGTATGGCTGATTTGTAAGGGCTTTAAAGACCTTTGTAAGCCATTATTGGCCATTATGTACTTCTAGACAACTTTAAGTCTTTTTATGTTTAAGAGCTCTTAGTTAATGTTCTCAATTTCTTGTTCTTAATTCTACATCAATTCAAGTAAGTGTTGTTCGTTCAATTAAATTCCAAGTATTAAAGTTGTTCATGTGGTTTGGATCCGTAGTAAAATCAAGTTTATTTCCGTTATTATCGGTGAATCATGTTTTCTTCCTTGAGCATAATTTCTAGTCTTTTAATTATGTGTGAGTAGTTAATAGGTTTGGTCATAGGATGAGATGCACCCTATGGATTAGTTGTTTAAACGATTTCACCTAAACTTTAGCTCGATCTCAAGATTTTGAATGAATTAAACTCATGATTTCTAGCATCGATCATGGGATTGGTGGCTTCTTTGATCAATGAGTCTATCGCCCTATGCTACATGTTTGATAATCGTACGCGTGCGAACGATCCATTTTCGTCTCTCACTTGCATTAAATGAGTTCAATTTGAATTAATGCTTTGAGTTGAGTTACAAGTAGTCTTCAGCTGTTAATTCTTCAAGTGGAATCCGAACGATTTCGGTCCACTCATAAGTTAGATGAAGAAATTGTTTAACGGCTAAGTCGTGGGTTAATCAATTCTTATGACTTGACCGCTTTAATCTAAGTTAATTTCAAGTTCAATTTCATTAACTAAACCAAACTCCAAGTTGGCTGCTTGAAAGCCGTGCTACGTACTTACCATCTATTCCAAATTCGCTAAAGAAGACTTCTCTGTAGGAACGATCCCGGTCTTTTCGGTTTTATATGCTATCAACGACCTAACCCTCTGCTCGGGTGCTAACCTTATTTGGAGGGTAGGCTGCGGAGTTAAGCAGAATTATTTGGGCCAAATTTTACATATAATTTTTTTTTGTTTTTTCCAAATTAAGTTGACCTAGGCTACAACACAACCAATAATGAGTATAGTTCCACCCTTAGGCTAAGCTCGTTTAGACAAGCCAAAAACTCAATATTGATCTTGACTTGTTGCTTCGTGGTCTCCAATGTAATGGAATAACACCTCAAGCGTAGGGTTTAATACGTCGAGATAAGCATAATAATCCAGAAGACCAGGTATCGGACCCAAAGGAATATTTGTTACAGCTTGGATGGATTTGTAGAAGTAAGCGAGGTTTTCGGCCTTCAGACAACCAACTTTGTTTTATTTTAAGTAGTGGAAAATAAACGGCTAAATTAAACAAAGATTTAATTAAGATAAAAGGAAGGCAAGGTCTAGGAGATGCTAACACCTACAACTCAAGTCAAATCATTTTTCCCATCCTATTACTCGGTTTGAGATACACAACTAAGGTTCTCAACTCGGAAGAAATGTGGTTTGAATACCAAGCGAGTTCTATAATTCATTTGGCAAACGTCTCGAGCTACAAAACTCCAAGCATCATGTGTGGCAAGTGGCAAGTTCTTGCCTACACATGGTCAAGGAGGTTAATACCTTAGCAATTTGACAAACGAACCTGAACTAACTTGATTTTCGAACCAAAGATTAAAACTTTATGATGAGAAAAGCAATATCAACTCAAGCCATGAAGTGCTAATCACCCCATGACCAAGCCTTATAAAATACTCACTCATATCTAGAGAGATAGAAGCAAGAAAAAATCTAGCTAACATATTGAATCAACAAAACTTGAAATAAACTACAGATTATGATAGATCGGAAGCGTAGCTACAACTTTAATGAAGGTAAAAACAACAAAATTAAATTAACTAAGGCAGAAATGCAGTTTTAAAGTTGAAAAAATGAAAAACAACAAGAACAATTCAAAAAGTAAGCAAATCATATTCTAGATCTAGAAATGCAATAAAATCTACTTGTTTTCATTTGTGACATCACAGCGAATTTATATGGCGCCCCCTTTTTGTACAGAATATTTCCAAAGATGCCCTAAAAATTTTGCTCCGAAGGCCCTCGGTACGGATACCTCTTCTGACTTGGTATCGATACCGAGATCATTAAGCTGTCTCTTCTAACCCTCTCGGTACCGATACCTCTACTGACTTGGTATCGGTATCAAGGTATTTAGCTTCAACTCCACAGCTCCCCGCAGCTTCCACAGCACCCAACAGCTTCCATAGCATTTTATTTTCATTACCTAAACTTAAGTAAAGACTACATTTTAAACCTTTCATTTACCTTTTATTTCCTTTAATTTATTTAATGAAAATAAGGAAGTCCCCCCATTTGGAAACAATGGCATTACCAAAAATTTGAGATTTCAATCCAATCAAAATGTTGACCCCCAGCTTTTAGTGTAAAACAGAAAATAGCAGGCTTTTCTATAGAGGAAATGACTCAAAACATAACCTTAATTTCTCTTCGAATAAAACCTTGCAAATTTGAAGTTGTTCTTTAAAAAATCCAAGGATCAATTACCGCCATTTTTTATCTCAAAATTCTATGCTTTTTCGAAAAGTCATTTTTTCATACTTAGACAGATTTTCAGAGGCCGACAGGGTCTTCCTTGGTTCCTCGGGTACTTGGACGCACTCAAACCATTCATGGCGTCAAAACATGCCTTATGCATACGATTTACTTGAAAACACTAAAAAACATACTTTACGTGCAATATCAAAGAAAACACTAACTTTATAAAACACAAATACGATAAAACTAAGGACTTAAGTATCAAAAATATGCATTATTGGGTGTTTATCACTTGTCTAAAGACAAGCTAAACCCGGTTTATTTGCTAAACGAGCCTCTTTAGATGAACCGAGTTTTAGGGTGTCAAGCTCAGCTTGTTTACGTACCGCATGCACAAGCTTAAAACATGAGTTCAAGCTCGACTCAATTACTAAATGAGTCGAGCCAAGCCTCAAGCCATTCGTTAACAGCCCGGTTCGTTTGTAGCCTACTACAGTGTAGCCATGTAATGACGTAAAATAAGACAGAACATTTTGAAAGAATAACTGTTTTTTGGAAATTGGAAGGTATGACTGTCAAAAGTAAAAATGATATCTCTTAAAAACAAGTAAGAGATAATCACAACATTAAAATTATTCTATGAAGTTGACTTTTTTTTTTTTTTTTTAATGTTTGTGTATCTATGCACAAAGGCCTCAACGCTGCCGAACAATCTGGCCCGTGATGCCGGCCATAGATTCCATTTTGATGATTCGAGACTGTCTTTCATACAAAAGAAATAAATTTATGACTAATATCAATCAGGATTTAAATTAAATACGGTATCTCCTCTAAAAATGAGATGTCACAACTCCAACCATTCACTTCTTTTTTTACAAAAAGATCCATTTTGCATGGCTACGGATGCACGATTAACTTGATTTTCTTCATTGATGATCTCCACATTGTGATTTATAAAATAAAAAAAAAAAAGGGTTTTAACCGGCCATTAAAATAGACGCCATGGTGGTCCTCATTGCCATGCTCCTAGTTTTCAAAAAAAAAAAACAAACCAACCAACCTGGGGATTTTTTTATACTGCCATTTTCAAAAAAAAAATTTGCATTTGCCTGTTTGGCGTCAAATTCTTGTGGATTGTTGGTTTGTCTCGACGAGAAGAATCGATAATCGAAAAAAATAAAAAATAATGACTTTTATACCCAATTTTTTTTTGAAATATTCTAATTTTAACACTTTCAACCAAGGTTTTTTGGTCAAAATTTAGTCAAAAAGTAAAAATAAAAAATAAAAATTGTGACAGTAAAAGTTTTTACTTTAATTTTCTTAGAAAAAAGAACATTAGTGGGTAGAGATGGGAAAGGGGGAGAAGAACTGGTATAAAATGAAGATAATGATGTAGAGTGACGGAAGGACTGCTAGAGTTTAATTGGTTTTGTTTCTTATTTTCCACACCAAACACAGTGTAGACACAGCAGCAGTAGGAATCCCAAGTCTGCTCGAAACATCGCCGTGTATAGGCGCTACTCTACCTGCTGTGCTTTAAGCAAAGCAGGCCCCCCTGGATCCCATTTGTACCAGAAATATTAAAATATTTTGGGTAAATTTCACTGACCTCCCCTGAGGTTTTTGACAAATGCACAAACTTCCCCTGAAGTTCCTGAAATGTCACTAGCATTCCCTACTTTTGTTGACAATGTTAAAATTTCCCCCTCCCGTTATTTTTTTTGACTAACAAAGATTGAACTTAAAACATCTTCATTTTAGACATGAATTCAAATAGAATGGAAGAGAAAGGAATTTGATGATCTAAAACAAAGTTCGATTTGAACTTCTCGTTTTAAAGATTTAGTATTGACAAGCTACAGTGATTGCACCTATTAAAGCAATTAAAAGAATTATTGAAATGAGCTCAAATGGAAGAAAAAAATTTGTAGATAAATGAATACCAATTTGTTGACTATTAATTATTGAATCTTGCTCTAGAATCTGGTTGGATCTTGTAGCCCAAATAATCTAGTACCATGATGTATGTAGAAGAGTACTAATAATTACTGAAACAAAAATACTTGTACAAAATCAGCGAAGTAATTCCATCTCCAACGGTCCAAAGATAAAAATCTTTGTAATATTTTGAACCATTCATTAACATCACAACAAATATGATCAAAGCATTTAGAGCTCCTATCTAAATCTTTGAGTCCTATCTTTATATGCCAATCAAATTAATTGATGATAACAAAAAAAAAAAAAAATCCTCCCAACCAAACAATGTACTCACATCCTCCTTCCTTGGCCCACTATCGCATATCCTATCCATAAATCTTTGATTCCGATTTATTTTGAGACTATTAATTCTCTTTATAAATTTGTGACAGAATGTACTTGAGGCGTGAGTATGGGTTGGGGTGCAAGACATCCTATGTCTTGTATTTTTCTAGTTTTGCATTAGTTAGATGATTAGTTTGATTTTGTCCAAAATATTTGTAATGAACCTCATTAAATAAGCGACGCTGAATTTTTATTAATGTAATCTTACTTGTTGATAGTACTAAAAAAAAAAAACTACAATGATCATTTACTTCAAACAGACTACTTAAACATTATAAACGTAAATGCTCCAATTTAACTCCCCACTTCCACACATTCATCTTGCATGCCAAAGAACGAAAAAAAAAAAAAAACTCCTGGTTGTAAGGCTTAGGAAAATCTATTTAAATTACACGAGCATAATTCATTAAGTTAGGTTGCGAGAGTCTCGTAAGTTTTCTAGTCCTAATAAGAATAACAGGAAATGATAATGTCAAAATTGTTGTGCAAAAAGAGATTGTACTTTGTACATGGTACAAGCTTTTTATGCACATCAATTTTGATATTAGCATTACCTATATGTACATACATGATCAATAGAATTAGTCCGAATGTTCCTTACCACTACATTACATTACACAAAGTTGGAGGGTCCGATCTAGGGAATCATATATACAGTCCTTAGGTTTATTTGTAAGTTTTTATAAAGGGAATTGATCTTCACACTTCCCTTGTATCCAAATGCATTATGTATTTTGTTTGTTTGTAGTGTGATGTGAAATTATATAATTACCTTTTTCATGTGTAAAAGAAAAAATGTATAAATGATAATTTTGTAATTTTACACAAATAAAGACAAAAAATAAAATGCACTTGGACCAAAGGGGATGCGAAAGTCAATTTTGTTTTATAGTCCAGTAGGATAGGATAGGGATAGGAAAAAACGAATAAACCTTTCCGTCTTTCGTATGTGAATAATGAGTTCCCCATTACTGTAATTTGATTTGATTGTGACGCTAGCCCACTGTATTTTTTGCCCTTTCTGTAGTGGGTCAGTACCAATTGTACCGGCCGGCAGGCAACCAGCCCATAGGAATAAAGTATCTGCATGCCACGTGGTCAAAATTGAACTGTAAATGAGCCGAATTCGATCAGAATTTAATAAGATTAAATTCCGACACGAATATAAAATAACTAAAATTCAATCGGAATTCGAATTTAGTAAATTTGATTTCAGTAATTTGAATCCGAAAAACCGGAGTTCTAATCCCAAAATCTGAAATCTGATATGAATGTTTTCACATTAGAAAGCAACACCTCGCCTTACCCCAACGACCTGAAGGCCATTCTCGGTGCAGGTACCATCGCTTTTGATTAGTATTTTCGCACTATTGTTGCAAATGTATACGATTTTTCCACAGTTTTACCTTCTTCTTCTTCCAACTGGTGAATCCCATGCTTCAGGTCCTAAGATTGACGGCGTACAGAAAACTAGCTAGCTATTAGAGCTAGAGTAGGAAATCCAGACCGACTCAGATAAAAATGACTTGTAACAATATTTTTTGAAGAATTTTTCTATAATGTTCCAGTGTGGTATTTATATAAATAGATCTTCAAAAAATCGCACTTGTACTTATCACAAAAAAGAGAGACGTACTATACATAGTGTGTTTAAGGTCACACTTATCACAACATATGACTATACTAACTATAAAATATGGTTGACTGGTCAGTCTGGTAGCAGGTCACCATTATTTAGGCGGGAAATAGCTTACTTTTTGGCTTCCTAAAACCACACCGCTTTATGGCAATAGCCACTCCAAATTTTGTCCTTTAGCTAAGCCATTGTCTAGTGGGCAACCCAAAAAATGGGGTGAAAATATAAATCTAACTTAAAATTTTAATTTGCGTATAGAGTATATGTTTCTTAGAACAATTTTTTGAAAATAAAAAATATGAGCCATATAATTGTAATTATTTCCAAATTATATAAATAGGTATTTATATAATTTACTTTTTAAATAACTATAAATTTATACATATTCACTTATTATTTGGAAAACTTACTATTGTAATTTAAATTCCTGTTATAAACACGTAGTCATTTTAAATTGATTAATATTATATAATTTGGAAAATAATACACCAAAAGTGTCGATGATTGAACTAAAACGAATTGGTTAATGTATGTTGATAGTTATCAATATCATTCGTAGATGTAGTAGTTAGAACTTAGAAGTGATGTTGGTGGCTAACCTTGGGCATCACAGCCGGACAACCCCCGCGTTTTGAACCACACAAACATTTTTTCATTTTCAAACAAGAAAATTAATTAAATGACCAAAAAAGGAGTAGGCGCCTAGCTGCTTCTTTTTTATACCA
This sequence comes from Rhododendron molle, assembly GCA_025413875.1. Classification (NCBI taxonomy): domain Eukaryota; kingdom Viridiplantae; phylum Streptophyta; class Magnoliopsida; order Ericales; family Ericaceae; genus Rhododendron; species Rhododendron molle. Next base: position 17,527,427 of record CM046400.1, read on the forward strand.
AATCGGTAAGTAGTCTTGTTTGTTTTGTTTCCATGCGTCGGCAGACCCCGCACGGGTGAGGTGCATATTATTATCTCCCATGTTTTTTGAATCTTTTTCTGGACCACATTTTCCTGTTGGAATCTCTATCCATGGAATCTATCGTGTGGACGTGACTAGTTTGTTAAACTATGGTTGTAGATGAAACGAGTGTGTGTGTATATATACATAGTTTCTTAAGATTCAAATCTTGATTGTGGGATGGTTTTGATTTGCTATGTGGGTTTTTTTCATTCAAGTATTCTATTTATCAAAAAATTCTGCAATTAAAAATTCTATTATCAAAAAAACCGTGGACAGAAAAAGAAAGGTTATGAGAATCTAGGGGAAAAAATCGAATTCATCACTATGTATAGCAACTAACTCTAATTTATTCTTTAGGAATATCCAAGTATACGATCAAGTACTGGCAAGCGATTTTGGCCTGAGACTAAGGTATTTTCTTCATTCTAAGATTTCATATTTAATTTTTCCTTGTCAATAATTTTTGGAGCCACCCCACCCGCACTTGTAAGCTGCTGAAACGACTGTGAAAGAGGTTGTAGTGATTAGTCTGAGATGCATGCAAATTAGCCCAGAACACCCTGCATTAAAAAAAAAAAAAAAAAAGGTACGACTTACACCATCAAGCTCAATCCTAAGGTTGCCGAAACTTTTTCAGTGCTTATCGGGGCCAGCCCTCCACTATTACTGTGAGATTGGGAGCGATAGCCACCGAGCAGCATGAACGAGCACAAGCGCAAAGAAAGGTACACATTTATTAGCACATTGGGTGTGGCTATTATTTCGGTGTAACATGGTAAGTAGAGTGGAGTGGAGTTGGTGCCTTCCTTAATGCATATGGACAGAGTTCAATTCTCGTAAGCATCCATCCCCCTCCTCCATTGTCTTAGGATAGAATAAATTAGATTTAACTAATGACAAAAAAAAAAAAAAAAACCGTTGCAAAAAATACCAAATTAATTCGTAGCATCCAGCTTGTGACTAGGATTTGCATTTTGAGGCATCTTGTCAAGATAATCATGGAATTACATGGTTTGCCGTCCTAAATTGTTGGAGATCGCATTCATAAGGTCGGAATGACATAGGAGCTAGTTCTCAAAAAGGTCAAATTCTGGATCTGTTCCCGAGTCGAAATACGACATCCCATGTGGTGGGGGGAGACTTGCGAAACCATTAATTAGTAGGGTAACACAATTAGGCCAAACTGCTGGCCTGTGATGAAGACAGTTAAGCATTGTTGTCCATGCAAACTTGTTACCATAATCCTAACAGACAATTGCTTTCGGCCTTCACTAGAATTGGTACTTTTCCTATCTATTTTTTCCCCTATGGTGTACCTGGTACTTTAAAAAGTGCTCTTTCTAATTCTTAGAGAAAAAGAATGGGGACTTTTCGTAACCGACATAAAGTTTACACGGCTGTCAATATATAGTAGTACAGCAATGCACAAATGCAAATTTATATATTTTCCCAATTGTAATGCCGTGTCACATGTTTTTATACACTTTTCACAAATACACGACTCGGGAGCCATCGAACCAGCCCAGTCGAGAACCCCGAATGAGGAAAAAGTCGAATTGACAGAACCCAACGTGAATGTTTTTCAGTAAAATATAATGAAAAAATGTAGTTACGATCTTTCATCTTTGGGGTCAAATTAATTTCTTCCTAAATACGCGCTGAAGAGTCGCTACTAGAAAATTTACTATAGGTGATGAAAAAAGTGGTGACGAAATTTACTGTTTTACTATAGTTGACGAAACAACAAAATTTTCATCACTAAAAGTTACTACATCAAAGTGACTTTCGGAGACAAGCTATAGATGACGAAATTTACTGTTTCAATCGTCACCTAAAGTTTGTCACCGAAAGTCACTTTTGGTGACAAAAAACAAATTATTCATCATCTATAGTAACTTTTGGTGAAGAAAATTTTGTTATTTTGTCAGCTATAGTAAAACAGTAAATTTAGTTTTGAGGTAGAAAATAAGATACTTGAGTTTCATCAAAACGACGTTGTTTTGGTTCTCTTCTATTCCTAACCTAGGTAGACGATCCGCCGGCCTACTTTGTTACCAGCAGCATATCACCTCGCAAACCAGCACAATCGCAAACAAGGAAACCCACCATCGACACTTCACACGCCTCCACCATAACCACCGAAAGCCCGACGCCACGGTAGCGAACCATTAGTTCCTAAACTACTATGGTCAGTAGCATCCAATACCCTTAAAGCACGCTCAAATCTGACCAAAATCATTGCCATCACCAAATTAGACCCAACACACAGGGTCACAGGCGCTGTCATCACCAAATCAAACACTACCATCTCTAAACTCAGAACAAACCCACCACATCCCATGTCGCAATACGCTACCTAGTACCTACCTTCAAATTTGGGCCCTTCTCTTTTCCTTTTTTTTTTGGCGTTTTGTTATTAATTTTTGCAGAACTTTTCAAGATTTTATTATTTTCTGACTTCGATTGTTGAGATTAGGAATGGTGGAGGCACTCTTTAATTGAGGTATCATCTGGTTATTGTTGAGGGTGGGTCAGACCGTTAAGAGGAAAAGTTTCGGTTGCCATTTTATTTTAGTTTTAGTTTTGTTTTTCAATAATTATCCTATGTCTTTCTCATTATTACCATATATCTCCAATTATTAATTTCATTTATCTCTCTATCTCTCTCCAATCATTATCATTCTCTCCAATTATTATCCTATTTCTCTTTCCACTTACTACCAAAACTAAACTAAATTAAACCATCAACCAAACAAAGCCGAAGTAAGTTGGGTCTCATAAATGGAGGGGGAGGAAGATGTGTCGGTAAACCTCCTGTCTGTCTTGGAAAATAAAGACCAAAAACGCCGTTTTTGGGAGGGCTACGCATTGCAGCGACTCTTCCGCGCTACGGGGACCCGGCCTCCTTCCTTCTTGTTTCAGGTCCTGTAACTATTACTAGTGTTGTCGACTGGCCTGGCCGTAACTATTAAAGAAAGAAAAACATACTCAAACCATCCATTGTGTTCAGTGTTAAATGTGTGTTGGCTAGAATGGTTCCTGGTACGTACGAACGGTTCTTGGTACGTACGCACATCCAGCTAGGTGGTTCTATGATTGGCAAGTTGGCCACTTAAAGTTCGGGTCTATTCAGCTAACTGGAAAGTCTGAAAAAAATAGTAGTACATTTTTCTTAGTGAGATGGGCCATTGTTATGAGATGATCATATCCGTACCAATTGAAGATGATAAGAAATAGAAGTATTATATTCAATCCGTCCATATTCAATCACGACTTATTTCAATTCGTATAAATTCGTCCAAAATTCGCCTATTTATATTTCTCAATCACAGAAGCTGTAGATAAAAAAAAAATCCAGGCCGAGCTAGTAAGTTAGTAACAGCTAGTATTCGTAATACGAGTAACCGTTTATGTTTGTCGACACTAACATAAGTGTAACTATGTTGAGCTTGACTCGTGTTTGGCTCTTTAAGGGGTTTTTTTTCCTTCTTCTAAGGATAACATAAAAAAGGTTGGGAGGGAGAGACCAGAGTAAGTGCAATTCCCCTCATTGAAGGAGTTCCAACCGTCAGAGCATATTTAGCCAATGAGCCAGCTGTACCACCCATTGAATGAGTCAAGCTCACTGTGGCATCCTTTCGGAGTAATCCCTACTCATGGGAGAGTAGTCCGACACCACAACCCACCAAGGTACAAGTTGGATAGATATTGGTTCCCAATACACAACATTTGGTTCACGAGGACTCCCTACCCGCAAACAGCATTCGAACTCGCAATTGTGTACGTGGGTGGGGGGAGTTAAGTTTCACCCTCACACCACCTGCCATCTTGGCAACCACCTCCGGTAGTACTCTTTAAGAGTTGGCTACAGATAAGTAGATAACTTGGTTCATATGGTTGAATTTTTAGCTTTCTTTTTCTTCTATTGAATTCATTTTTTAGCTTGAAACGGTCCCGATGATAAATTAAAACTACAGTACTTTAATTTGAGACTATAGAAAACAAGTTTGGGTTCGGTTTGATTTGCATTTGATTCGACTTTTTTTTAATAAAAAAAAAGAAATTTAAATTTTGTTTGTGATTAGTTCAATTAAAACTCGTTTGAGACTGCTTAATTAATTAGTGGAACATCTTCTACTGGCTTCATTCTGACTTACTTCCATTTTGTAACTATGGCCTACGGGCCGTCAACATTTTCTTCTCTAGAAGTATTTATACTGTATTAGTATCTTTGATCGGACTGATTATCCTTCTATTCTATCCATTTAATTATATATATAGTACAGTAGTTGGCTTAAAATGATCGAAGTCCTTGTGACTAGTTAATTACTCCACATTGCTGTAACCAGTGCTGGCTAGCTGTATGTCGCGTGTCCCAACTCCGCATTGCATTGCATTGCATGGGTACATTACATATGGCCCCATGCATAAAATTCATGACAGCAATGGAATACTAGTAAGTATATCACAATTATATTAATTAATTTATGGGCAAAATACGGATTACTTCCCTGAGGTTTGTCTGTTTGGCAGATGACCCCTCTATATTTTACTAATGATCAGTTTGTCTCTCTATGGTTTCGGACTAAAGTGCTACCGTCACATTTTCCTTCCAAAGTAACGGAAGGTGTAAAAACCACGCCTAATTTGAGAGCGAGAATGGAAAAAAAAATTAAATAAAAGTACTCCCTCCGTCCCATTTTTATTGTCCATTTTCGTTTTTCGTGCCGTTCTTTCAACACTTATATCTCCCAATCTACAATATTTTTCATAATTTTGAAAATTTTGTATTATAAATCTAATCGAGAACTATCAAACAAGATCCATATTGCATATTTTTGAAAATTCATATTGGAATACCTAATTTGAGAGTGAGAATGGGAAAAAAAATTAAATAAAAGTATATTTTTGTGTAAGATGACCACACTACCCTTCTCCATCATCTTCCCCAACACTATCTCTCTTCCTAAACAACAAAACCCTCTCTCCAGACTGCCACCATGGTCCAGATTAAATCGATTAATCACCACTCACTGTCCATCCCGTCGACTCCTTTGTTCTTCTTCGAACCAAATGTACAAAAATGAAATGAATCAAAAGAGTGAACGAATGGATCAAAACTAGTGCTGAACTCGATCGATCCCGAAACAGTTCTTGAAATGGAAAAACCTGTTTTTGAAGAGGTAGGGTTTCGAGATCTGATGCAAAACACTTTTGCAATTTTGTGTCTTCCTCAATTAGAAACCTGCCATAAATGTTGGAATCTACAAAATTCCAATTGGGTTCTTCTCACCGCATTGTATATATATAAACTCCAGTCACACAACAATCGGACATCTCTTACAAAATGGCTCTTAAATTTCACGAGCGAGAGAGGTTGCTCAACGACGGCGATGATTTCTCAGCGAATCGAAGCACATCACCAAGAACGGGTCAAGTACCGACTCGATTTCAAACGGGTTTTGTTCATCTGGGTCTTCTTCATTTTCGGGTTTGAGCTCAGCGTTTGGATCGGAGCTAAGTTCTACTGAAATAGAGAGCGGGATGAGGAGGAGGACGACGAGTTCATTACTGAGTTGACTCGGAAGATGGCTGACTACATGCTCGGACGACGAGTTTTCTCTCTTTGTGTTTGGGTCCCATTCTCACGTAGGGCCGGCAACCCCATTAGATACCCATTTGATTTTCCGGCGAGGTTTTCTTTTCTTTACTCCGAGGTTTTGTTTTCTGTTGGAGATGCTAAGAAGAGTAAAGACACATTATTTAAGAAAGGGTAGCGTGATCTTTTTACTTCTGCAGTTAACGGAGTTAGAAATTGCACTTTACTCCAAAACCACATGTGGTCGAAGTGGTCATTAATGAACCTCAGGGGATCATCTGCCAAACGAACAAACCTCACAGAGGTAATTCGTACTTTGCCCTTAATTTATTATGATGTACCGATAATGAAATAATAGAGAGTACTTTTGTTTTCCAACTTTGAACAATTAAAATCGATCTTGGTAGTTGATTCCATGAAACAATTGATTATATGAGGTAGTACCTCGATCTGTCCTAAAAAGATGGTTTTGCCAAAGAAATTAAATTTATATTATTCCTACAATTTCCTGAATATCAATGAATTCTTCAAACTTATGAGAAAAAAAATTAAATTTTGTTGTTGTCAATAATGCACACTTATGAAGTTATCGTTTTGTGAACTAAACAATATTTTTGCGACAGAAGAGATATACTTTCATTATTATAAGTTCAGTCAACCAAACATGCCTACAAAGCATGACAGTCATATCCAATAGGATAAATTGCACTGACCTTTCTTACATGCAATTCCAACATATGCAAGGATCTCTCTCTCCCTCTCTCTCTCTCTCTTTTAAAATCGAGGACCAGTCTTACAGTCAGGGTTAAATGGATCTAATTGTACAATCCAAACTTCGAAAAGAGCTAGCTACAGCACATCAACCACGGCCCTCCACTTAAATACCAGGGTATAAACTCACCGTCCTCCTCAACTTTACAAATTATTCTATCAATAGAATCTTTTTTCGACTAGGGTATTTTGTAATTAAAAGTATTTTCAAGGGCATAAATGGTAAAGTCTAATAAGGTTGGTGAGGATGATGATAAGGATCTATCAATACACTTGCATATATATATATATATATGTGTGTGTGTGTGTGTGTTATGTATTCATATGGGTAACTTTCTGAAGTATGATTGATGAACAGCCTAGGGTTTCACTATCAAAGTGGTGTAGTGTGGTGGTACAAAACTGTCACATTTTCTCTCTCATAAGTTAATTTCTGAGGGGTCATTTTCCTTCATTCAGAGTGGAGGAGAGTGGGAAAAAGCGAAAGATGTCAAAAGAGAAACAGCTCACCCCCTTAGATTCGTGGGTCCTACGCAATTCTCTGATTACGACGCCCGCACCCACCCCTTTTGACGACGCTGACGAGAGCTACGTGGTGCGGTCAAACCAAACCCCTCTCACTCCAAAGGGTCCGCCTCTTCTCTAGTTCAATGGTTTGAACGAGATAGTTCAGATCGGGTTCATTTCTTGGTAGATTAATGATTCGGATTTTTTCACACTTTTATCATTATAAAGTTTCGTTCGGCTAAATAAGTTAATTGTCATATTTTTTTTGTCCTTATTTAAATTTTTTTTCGTATTTGTTAGTTTATCGTCAATTTTTTTGAAAATTATTGTATGATGAGAGAAATCTAAAAAGTAAAAAATTATGATCGAAATCTATTTTTTTTGAATAAAGATGAAAAAATTGGCTTATTAACTTATTTTTGTCTTTTTTCAAAAAAAATTGGATTTCGATCATAATTTTTTACTTTTTAAATTCGTCTCATCATAATGATGCAGTAATTCCTAAAAAATTGACGATAAACTAATAAATACGAAAAAAATTAAAATAAAGACAAAAAATAAGCCAGTTGGCTTATTTAGCCGAACAGAGCCTAAATAATACACTCCTGTCGATAAAAGTGCACAAATACATCCAAATCGTTGATTGATGCGATTAAACAATTCAACTAGAACTATCTTCTCTATTCCAAAACATGGACTCAAAAGTATCCATTTCCATCCCCACTAAAAAATAGGACCCCCAAATCTGGCTTGTCACTGATCAGCTCCCATTTTCATAATTCCAATTTTTTCGATAAATTAAGAGTTCGGATCAGTTTATGCATGTCTCGAATGATTCTGAGAAACCAATCTTATTGTCTCAAGGTTTCAAGTTTTCGACAACTGAACGGAGCTTGAGAGAGAACAAATTAACTCCTAAATTCCAAGCAAACTGTTCTCGGAGTTCCAATTTCACATGAGTTTTTTTTTAAAGTTAATTGTTTATAGTTCGTAATCCATCATAGTTTGATAGATCTCGATACAATCTATTAAAGAATATTTTAAAATCACATATAAAATACAATTAAAAGATATAAATAATTTAAAATGACATGAACTCCCTACTAAATTGGAACAGGGCCGGGGTAATTGGCTTAAATGGAACGGTGAATTATATGTACCTAACAGATTAGTCGGTTGTTATAAAAAAAAAATTTGTAATAAAAATTCAAAATATATATTTTATAACCAAACAAATTAGTAATCCCATTAAAATGTGTAAGAAATCAACGGCAGATCTTAACCACAACCCTTGCTCTTGCTGTGGTTAACATTTTACTTGCTATTAATATCGAAAATTTTAAACATCTAACGGTGCGTGGAACCCAAATTTTAAACAATGCTTATGTTTAAAACCTCCAGTGGGTCATTAGTATCATTAGTGATCAGGTTTAAATTTCCATTTTATATCCTCCCCTTTGGCCTTTGTAGTAGTGCCTCATGATATTCCTTCTTAATTTTCAGAAAAGGGTAATTTCGTATTCCATACATATACGAATTTCTTATAGTAAGGGCGAAAGCATTCCGATAACAATGCGCAATTAATTATTTGATTTTAAATTTTGTGTTGAAAGTCACAAATAAGCTTACGTGCGTATCATCCTAATTTAAATTGACACAAACATTGGTCGTCTGAACAAAAAGTAAATAATAATGACAAAAGAATAATGACAAACCTTGGAAGATTTCGACATGATTAGGATTCACTGAAAAAAATAATAATAGTTAAAAAAAAGTTAGTGTGGAGCCCACTTGTCAATCAAGATAATTAAAGTAATGATGATTAGAAATTAATAAAGGGGTTTAGTCATAATTAGTGGCTCCATTCAAGTGAACCCTACCTTGAGAGGGGCATATATATATATATATATGGAGTACAAAATATATATAGGAGTGTGTTGGAGTGGAGACAAACACAGGATTGAGCTTTTATAGCAGATCAGGCTTGACTCATGGCGTGTGTGGGTTTTTTAACTTTTGTGTGTTTGGTTTTTCAAATGTATTAGGAAGGGTGGGGGGGGGGTGGATCAGTCAGGCAAAAGGCAAGAAAGAACAAGAAAACAAACCCTTTTGTTCAACTGGTTTCTTGATCATGTTTTGGGCGACAATATAGGCTCAACCAAATCCAAGAACTACACATACCACGTTTGTTAATTATTCAAGCTTCTAATTGTGTTGTTTTCCGACCACCACACCCACTAATCATTTCTTTATCATTTGGGCTAGAGAGGGAGGACGAACAAAAAAAGATGTTTGGAAGACAATCTGATCCATTAATCGAATAGAATTAAGTCAAATCTTGATGAAAGTCAAATCTTGAAACCAAACCAATGGGTTTGTAGCCCAGTTGTTATCTCCCGGTACTCCCACAAGGGAGGTTAGGGTTCGAGTCATTTTTGGCCGGGGTTTAGGACTATGAACAACTTTTGGATTTTCTCTGAACTGACTAACTAGTTAATTCCCCCGTTAACCTCCGCTGATGTACATATACAATATTGGCTACAACCAAAAAAGAATTATGCAAACCTTTTTTTTCTTTATTTTTTATTAGATTCGCATCAATATTTTATTAGATTGATCACAACTTGAAGAGAAGGTCTAAAAAGTAAAAAATTATAACGAGACAAAAATCGAACATAACTTAAAAACAACAGTTTTACAAGGTTTGTGTGTGTGTCTCTTTTGAACTTCAAATAAGGGTGTGTGTAATAGTTTCCCTTGTTTAACCCCGAAAATTATGATCAAAAGGTAAAAACACAAAAGTTCATTGGTTTTCTACTAAAAATTTTGGACTATAAATTATTGCATTTTGTTGTGTTATTTGCACCACAACTTCTTCATCTTCATTTTCCTCTTCTTCGTTTTTTTTTTCTTTTTCTTTTCACCCACCCATGGAGTACCATTTACAACTTATAAGTTAGTGGAAACAACTTAACATTTTTTAACAACAAAAAGTTCTCCATAACTTATTGGTTAGCGGAAATGCCCCTAATTAGGCCTCATTTGGCTTTAAAAGTGGAACAGTAATTTTTTTTTGTCTTTATTCAAAAAAAATTTGCATTTGTTAGTTTTGTGTCAAACTTTTGTGACTTATTGATTCGTCTCGGTGAGAGGAATCGGAAAAGTAAATTTTTTTTATCGAAACTCATAATTTTTTTTCAAAAAGACAAGAATAAGTAAAAGAAAAGCTTGACTTATTGACTTATTTTTGTCTTTATTTAAAAAATTGTGAGTTTCGATAAAATTTTTTTTTACTTTTCCGATTCTTTTCGTTGAGACGAATCAATAAGTTATAAAAGTTTGATGCAAAACAAACAAATGCAAATTTTTTTTTGAATAAGAACAAAAAAGTAAATCTCTCAACTTTTTAATCCAATCCCTCCTTTATTTGATTATTACTGTAAATTGGTTCGAACACCTTGTACGTATAGTTTTTCATCGATCCATCCGGCTCACTCGATCAGTTGTCTAATCATTATTATGGCCCGAAAACCCACATTGATAGTTGAAAATAATTTAACTCATTTCTTATTTCTTAACCTAATTAATGGGTGAATAAAATCACCCTCTATAAGTGAACCTCGTTTCAAGAACCAACTAGAGATCAAAGAAGGTTTTGTTCACCTACCTACGTGACTAGTGGGTAAACATAGTTAACGGCATGAGAGTGAACTTGCATTGGGAGGAAACTCGATCGAGGATACATATATACACTCTCTCCGTTCTTAAATGACACTTTACTATAAAAAGAAATAAAACATAAAGTATAATTTCGTGCATAATTTCTTAAATTCAAGAAAAGAGACAATACTTTTTCTATTATTAGTAGTATTTTTGTTTTGTTGACGCACGGGATTGTTTATCTGGTGCTTCTTTTTCTTTCCCAATAATAATAAAAAAAATGTTTCTTTTCTTTCTGAAGGAAAATATATTTGTGCTTGCAAAACGAACATACACCATACGAAGTGTTGAAGATGATTCTAGTTCGAATATCCATTAGGAATCTCTCTCTCTCTCTCTATATATATATATGCCCATATAATTGCGGGGTCCACCTCCAAAAAAAACACACCATATGAGATGCATGTGGTAGGGTTTGGTTCACTTAAATGTAGCCATTCGTATAATCAAACTTATCATATTCTTGTCAATTCTTATGAGGAGAAGAATGATTCATTATTGTATGTTATATCTAGAGAGAGAAAGTGGTTAAAGAAGATTATCTGAAGCACTTTTAAGATCTTGCAAGGCATCAGTTAGATAGTGTAGGCCAGAGGAAAAATAAATTTAGGTGTATGGGTAAAAATGGGACCCACAAAAGATTTTTTTTGGGTATGTGCAGCAAATTAATAAGTACCATCTGGAAATCACTAGGACTAATAAAAAGGAAACACTTACACAAGAGAAATCCTAAATTGGGGAAAATCTGCTTACATAAGAGAAATCCTAATTAACCCATTACGTATTAATTAATCAAGTAAAATAAATAAGTGCAAGTTTTGATCTAAGGAAGTTGTTTAGGAAAAAGTCTTAGATGATCCCATGCAATAATCTGTGTGTGCATGATCTGCATTTAGTTTTTTAACAGCTAAAGATGTCTAGATCAACTTACGCGTATCTTGACTTACTCGCATGGTTTACGTAATCTGAATCATTCATTTAACCTCTCTTTTTTTTGGGTTTGACGGTTAGGGGCGTCTAGGCCAGCTTACGCGCACCTCAACTAATCTCATCCTTGATCCAGTTAAAGGCAGATCATCCACACCGGGACTTAATTCATTTAGTAGCTAATTGCAGAGGCTTCACCACTCCTTTTTTTTTCTTTTTTTTTGGTAATCGGCACCCACTCCTCTTATTTGTTCAACTTAAACACCACTCCTTGTTGGTTAGCGTATTTTAAGCGTGTGTTAATTAACTTATAAGCAAAACTAAAGATAATTAACGCCTCGATAAGTTCGACAATTTTGAATTTTCTAAAGATGAAACAAATTTTGAAACCATGTTTGCCTGGATAACCGAAATGTCGTCAATTATGTGTTGCTGTAACACATGGGCACACACAGAACCCTTTGAAGAGTTCTTCTCATTACTGGACTGAAGGCCCATCCAAAGGGGACTGTGATTCAAGTGTCATATGGCTTACGAATTTGGCCCGCCTTGTAAGTTATAATAATATAGCTAAACCCTGGATCAATAATCAGGCACGTCCCCCGATGACTAGGCCCACGCGATCCAACAAATATGCGCCCTCCTTTTGAATACATGTATGAATGTCATACGATATGTGAGTCTCCGCGAATGTAAACTAATATGGGTAGGCAATGCGTCTCCATGATTTCTATTGTACCTCGCCAAACAAGAGTTTGGTACGAGTCAAACTGAAAACCCGGATAAATTACACAAGTAATTTCAACAACCATACGAGATGCACACACAAAAGAGAGTAACTGAATAGCATTATTGTTATTAAACTGGAATTTTTTTGAGAGTTGAAAAAGTCGTAAGAGACTAAGCGAGTATAGTACATTAGTGATCTTTGCGAAAAGGAACAAGTGGTATTACACAGAGGCTCAACTATTAAAACAAATATATGTTCCATTTACCAGTTTAGAAATGGCTCAAGAATATAAATCAAGCTAAATAGTAAGAAACAACCATATGAGCATAGGAAAGGAATTGAAACGGTGATATATTTATATCAAGAGACATTAACCGAAGAACTCATGGAAATTGAAGATTTGAATCATGGTAGATGACCAAAGACACAAAAGCTTGGCCGGTACCAAAGTGAGCGCAATGATATAACTCAAGCTATCAAAAAACAGTAACAGATTCACACATGATATTGAAGTCTGAAGAAGACATCACAAGTCTTCACCCATAAACGACCAAGTACCCACCACCCAGCATATTGCCATTACCAATAATTTGATGCACCTAAACGTGCATTGACACAGCGCCTATAGCCTCCTTGAACAGAGAGATCAATAGAACATACTATAATTCACTTCACAGAGAAATCGGTTCAACACAACCACAATCCTAACTGATGCTAATACCGTTACTATCCAAGACTGAAGTGCTATAGCCTGGAATGTCTTGTAGAGAGTAGATGAAAAGTTTAGAACTCTAACATTTCATCTTATAGTTTATAATTGTAGAGAGTAGATGAAAAGTTTAGAACTCTAACATTTCATCTTATAGTTTATAACTAAATAGATCTTCTGAACAATTCAAGCACAATGGTCAAAACTTGGACAAAGTGGTCCATTGCAGTATGAAACACCACTTTCACAGCACCTAGACCCTGTTTGCAGTAGTAGAACCTCTTCGCATCCTGCAAGATCATAGACAAGAATTACTCACCATGGAAAAAAATTAGCTTCATGTCATCAGAGGCAACCATCTTGCTTTGAGATAAAATGCACTTTTATGATTAAATAAAGCACGAATGAACTACCAAAAACTATGATAAAAAAACCTGAGGGAAATGTCAAATACGTAAAATAAAGTGCTTAATTCATTGGATGTCTTGGGGAAAGATAAAAGGATGGTTCAACCTTGTGCACTTAGAGAACTCTAAAACCTAATGTAGCTACTTGGTTAAGAGAATCTGTTAGAGCTTGTCTCGTATTAGTTAATTATAACCTCCAAAACTAGTATGAGCCTAGATGGTTTCTCCACTCACGTCAATTGGTTTTCAGTTGAATGCTTCATCACGGTATCAGAGCTCAAGTTGCGAGAGGTCTTGCATTCAGTGTCTCTCTTTGCATTTTGTTTCCTGTTTGCATAATGTTTTCCCCCTTTGCATTTCCTAGTATGTATGGATGGTTGCTACCCAAGGTTACAAACAAAGACAAGGATACCCAACCCTTGCAAAAAGGGTCATGCATCCATCTATCCTACCATAAACAGTAACCCTAAACAAACAAAAATCTATCCTACCTAAACAGTAACCCTTTTCTTGTTCGTTCTTCAAATGACGCTAGGGGAGTCTAATTCCTTCCGACACCCCTTGCTTTGGGAAACAACATGCAGGGACACTGCTATGCTTACTGTACGTTAACAAACGCAAACAGCTGTCAACATTTTGATAGGGAATTGATTTTCACAAACCCTTTTTTATATCCACACTCCCTTTTGTCTTTTAGCAAAAAAATGCATACACTTTCAACACTAAAAAACAAAAAAAGGAGTGGATATCAAAAAGAGGAGTGTGAAAATCACTCCCCTTTTGATAGTCTGAAATCCCAAACATGCACCTACTACAGATTTACTATGTCATAGTAATGCAATGTAAGTCATAATCAATGCCTGATATATTTGTCTTTTAAACTGAAATCACAATTACTTGCAGTTGCACTTAGTTTGCGCATTACGTTTATTGGACGATTACATCCTTTGTAATCCAAGGTAACCAAACTTGTGTGAAGCAATCATTTGCCACATCACATGAGCAGGTAAACTAGATTTAGGAGATATAACCAGTAAAATTAATGTTAGCGACCAAAGTTTAGGACATAAATTAGAAAAAGGTCGTAACCAGAAGTGCACTAGTTCACAATCTACACTAAATTAATGCTTAGTCCTGTCACAAGCGGTTCTGTTTTTAATCACAGCAAGGCAACAGTATCCCTCTCCACCTGAGATACAAGTCAGCAAGGTTATATTACAGATTGCCCTCAAAGGGGAAAAAAAACGTAGATAATCCTAGGGAAGCAAGTCGGCCAAACAAGTGAAGTCATAACATGGAGGCTATACACATGCAATTGGACGGATAAAGTCTTGTCAATGATTCATGGCTAATATGGAACCGTATGAATTAAGAAGTTTCAAGTTATCATCCACAACATTGTTGCTTTTAAGATCTTTACGCATGGAAACGAAATCAATGTGAAGCCATTAAACTCCTTGTGTTAACCAAGATAGCAGTTGACCAAATTAGTTATGGGCCTTGGATTGGCTTACAATATGCTGCGGTTACATGGTGAAAGTGGGGATATAATTCTCATTGGTTACTGAGTCACTCCATAAACTTACCTCAACAAGCAGGAAAAACATTATTCCTCCTCATCAAAGTCCAGGAGAAAATCAGTTAGGTTCTCTGAATCAACTACAGCTTCTTCCAGAGACATGTCTTCCTTCATAGGTTTACCCTGAAAGTAGGGGAGGACAATATTTGCAGTTGCATGAAATGTAGAAATTCCTTACAAGAACCAAATGGATCTTTGAGACAGGCTATTAGGATGCTCTATAGAGAAGAAGTGGAGGAACTCAGGAACATTTTGATTAGCACTCGTCTTATGGAAGAAAGAAAACACAAGTATAAGTTCTCCAAGAATATAGACACTCCAACCATTTGCCAATAACCATAGGTCAAGAAAAGTCCTCAGGGATTACCAACAAAGCAGCAAAAAAAACAAACAAACTAAATTGGCGATAATAATTATGATTTCTGAAAAAAAGCAAATCCCATGAACAGGAGCCAAAGAAGAAAGAACCACAGAAGAAAATGAATATTCATGGGGTGGAACCCATCAAAATAAATGTGGGATGAAGAGATCAAAAGAAGAACCGCCCACCCAAGCATCCTCCCAAAACTGATCATTCTCGCCCTTTCCCAACTTAAAATAGATGGATTCCCATAGAGATCGGCAGTTACCTCTATTTACCACGAGAAGAACCCTTCCATTAGTTTTGCCCTACCTTTACTAAAAACATTGGAACGCCATAAGGAGCTACACTATATGACTAGAAATTAATCACCTTTGACTTGCGAAGCTGGGGAGTACTTTTCAAAACACTCCAATTGCGAGCAATTTTCTCGTCTTCATCACCATCACCATCCTCAACCGCACGCTCCTCCACTTTCTCATCTTTGTCACCATCCTCAACCTCACTCTCCTCCACTTCATCCTATTGCCACAAAGAAAATGTCATTATTTCTCTAACTCCATATACCACAACAGAATAGCTAAGGGACAGAATTCAAAACTGCTTTATGTCAAAGACAATTAAGTTAATATCACTCACATCAGTTTCACCGATGTCCACAGCTCGTGCCATTGCTTCATCCATATCTGATCTCTGCAGATGGGAAAAGACTCAAACAAGTCAAAGAGAAAACCAAAATATTCAGAAGGACCTGTGGAAAAGAGGATTATGTTTTGAAAACCAGAATTTTAGAACTTGAATCACGTATCACAGTAAGTAATAGCTGAACTAATGGTTTGGGCGTATATTTCCAGTAAGAGATGTAACATGGAAACAGAACAGTTTGTTGCTTCCGGACCGCTCACCATTAAGAAATAGATAATGACGCATAAATGTAAACACAACATACACGAATATCAAAACTTACAAGGAAGAAGTAAAAACCTCTTAAGCATGATGAATATCAAGTAATATCCCAAAAGATAATAAGATACATGTTCCTATCCCCATTGATAATATTCCAAAAATACAGATCCAGCACACGAACAAAATTAGGATGTGTTTCAAGTTGCAGTGCCATTACCTCAAGTTCTTCAGGCTTCTCCTTGGCCAAGATTTTCTCAAGCTCCTCTCTTGTGATTATTTTGCCACACTGATAAGATATTTGTCCCGACACCAGTAGAAAATATGTGAGAACATTAACTATGCAACCATATTCAGTTATACTGCAACAAACATATACTCCCTTTGTCCCCTTTTGTTTGTCCTTTTCTGGCAGTTGTGCCCTTCAATCGGGTCAACAACAATGTATTTTTGTGGAAAAACATTCCACCAATAAAAAAATATCGCAATTAGTTCTTGCCTCTTGGAGACAGTTTTCAAATTCATCTAACACATAATCTCTAAATGTTGACAATTTCTTTAGACATACAGATAACTGAATAGACATAAAAGGTAACGGACCAGTAAACACGGTCTGACTACCTTTGTGGCAACTGCTGATATTGCTAAAGCCAATTATTAACAAGTTGAGTTCCTTCATCCTATTTAACTAGAAGAAGGCAAGTAGCGAGAAAATTTTGAGTTTTCAATCTATACACAAGTGTAGGGCTTCCAGATTTCTTGTTCAGTTCTAAATTTACGGCTTTCCCTTCCCCAATGGATTTGGAAACAGTTACTCTTTATTTCCCCTTTTTTCCTCAACTCAGGCCGGCCAATTATAGCTGTGCCATGCAGGCATATGTTCTCATGTGAATGACCGGACGAATAACTCATCCCTCTTAGGGATAAACGAATGAGCTTTTCACTTATTAGTGCACCCGCTCAAGGAGGAAAACGAATTACTAAGTACTCAAGAAAACACTGGAGTTCTGGTTTTACATAATTTTTCTGATATTCTTGACACATCCAGAGGGGATTCAAATCCCCAACACCATGGTTCATAGCCACGTGCTCTAATCCGCTGAGATCATAAGTTCTGGTTTTACTTCTTTTCTGTGAGTTGCTAGTGCTTGACACATTAGAAGGCCAAAACAAGGGAAGAAGAAAAAGAACCACTACAGAGAATGACATAAAAGGCATTTGCAAGATGAGGCATAATCTGATGGAGCTGAAATGAATTTCCGAGAATTTTTTATTGAGATTATTAGATTGAATAAATCACTGGAAATTCCAAATAGAAGGGTAGCTCCTACAAACCTCTTTCAAATAATCAAGCATGTTAGGCGTTGGTTCATGAAATTCTGCACCCCTGAAATCAGTCACCTCATTGGGATCTTGAATGTAGTTCACTGTTGGGTAAACTGGATCTCCACCCCATACTGCAAAAACCAACAGATAGCTAAGTAACAGGACACAGAAAAACAGTTAAGGTAGACAATATAGACTAATATAACTCATCATTCTTTCCTTTTGGGAAAATAAACGAAAAAAAAGTTACGAGCTGGACAGCCAAATTCTGTTCTGGACGTCAATGCAAGAGTACAGCCAAAAAATCAATAAACAAACTATCCACTTGAAGTTTGTAGCACATACGAAAAAAGATTCAGGAAAATGTGGTGAGAAGGGGGAAGGAACAATCAACCAGATGTTACGACAGGGTCTTGAAATCTGGTCCAATCAGGGTCAGAATCAACTCTTTCCATTGGTCCAATTCAAAATATACTCTAATATGTAACTATACAAATCTCAAGAACAAAGAAAGCACACTAGCACTCCACAAGGCATACGAGATTCAAAATTTTTCTTCCTAGTCATTCAAACCCAACATATGCAAAGGATGCAACACAATATTTGCCATGGATTATGTGCACACGTGTGTGTGTGTGTGTGTGTTTGTATGTCTGTGCGCGCTCGAGAGAGAGAGAGAGAGAGATTCTGCATTCGTTCTCCCTCAATATCTCCTTTTTTCAAACATGTTCTTGTACATATAAAGAATCCAGAGAGAGAGAGATTCTGCATTCGTTCTCCCTCAATATCTCCTCTTTTCAAACATGTTCTTGTACATATAAAGAATCCAGCCTGTGCGAACAATATAGCTTCATTGAACATCAAAACTTGGTTGACTTACCCAACACAGGCTGCAGTCAGCTGGACCATACTTATAGCTACACCTATCCTCAGATTTTCCGAATACCCCCATGTTTATTAATATCAAGAATAACATAGAGAAAGGAAAATTAGCAAACATGTGATGCATTTCAATGCTCAAACGTAGGTACAGATAACAGACACGTGTATGTGTGAATGTATAGTTTTGTAAATGTCATCTTATTTCCAGGGTAGTTTAGTCATAACATTAATTAGGATTTAATTAGGGTTTCTTTGTTTTTCTATTTAACCTAGCTGTATCTTATTCTTGTACGATATTGAGTTATGCAATAGAACGTACTCTCTCTTTGCAAAAGTATCATGGTATCAAAGCCTACCAGGGCTATCGTCTCCTCACTTTGTCTTCAGCCGCACCTTCTTCTCCGTCTCCTCTTCTATCCACCCACCAGCGACTACCCTCTGTACTCACCGACCACCAGCGCACCTTCTCCGGCCACTAGCGAACGACGATTGCACTCGAAATCAACTGGGTCTCTTCTATTTACACACGGAATTGACTGTTCTTTATCGAAATCAACTGGGTATCTTCTGTTTGCTCTCGAAACCGACTGTTTTTGATCCTTTGAGGTATTTCGGAACCCTTTGCTATTCTTCAATTTTCTGAGGTATTTCTGAGGTATTGCAGTTCTCTGTTGCACTGATTGAATATTTCGGAACCCTAAAATTGCACTGTTGCTCTCTGCTATACTGTTGTTCTGATCTGAAAAGCTTAAATATATCGTTGTTCGATTATGGCGGAAGATAGAGGAATAAGTATTCGTTTGAATGGGGATAACTATTCGTATTGGGCAAGTGTTATGAAAAACTTTGTAGTTGGCAAGGGTTTGTGGGGCTATGTTACTGGATCTACAATAAAGCCTTCTGACCCTAAGCTGGAAGGCCATGCAACTGCTCTTGCCAAGTGGGAACTGGAAACCAGAAAAGTACTCACATGGTTTCATAATTCTTCCGAACCAAGCATTGGTATGAACTTCTCCAAGTATGATATGGCTAAGGAAGTTTGGGATTATTTGCGGGATTTGTATTTTGAGTCAAACTTTGCAAAGTAGTATGAACTTGAGATGTCCATTCGGCATGCCACACAGCAGGATAAATCTATTCAGGAATTTTACAATGAGATGACACGGTATTGGGATCAATTAGCTCAAATGGAACCCGCTGAATTTCAGTCACTTCCCTCTTGTTTGGAGTATCGCGAGAGACAGCGTCTTGTACAGTTTCTCATGGCTCTTCGTGGGCAGTTTGAGCCTCTTCGTGGGGCTATTCTCCATCACTCTCCATTACCTTCAGTCAATGGTGCAATCCGTGAACTTATAGCTGAGGAAACTCGATTCAAGGTGGGGTCTATTGCATCTTCTTCTCAGTCTGTGTTCGCCACACCACCTGCTCCGCCTATTATGCATTCAGCACCGCTCTTGCCCACTCCAGCTTCACACTTGATTCAGGTTACAAGCAAACCTAAGCCTCGTGTTGCTATGGATGAGTGTAGCTTTTGTCATCAAAAGGGGCATTGGAAGCATATGTGCCCTAAGCTCTTACAAATGAACGAGCATAACTCTCCCCCAATGCAGGCCTCCTCATCTCGATCCTCCCAGCAGTATTCTCGACCCCCACAATAGTATTCTCGATCCCCACAGCAGTATCCTCGCTCTCCTGCTGCCCTTGCAGCTCCTACTAATGCGAGTACTCCACCATTTCCCTTATTTGATCAGTATCAGGAGTATCGTGCATTTGTGGTCGCCACTCAGGGGGATTATTTACAAGCTTCTGCCCTAACCACCACCAGTCAGTCAGGTTTGCATAGGTCTTATACCACAGGTATCTCATCTACCACATGGATTTCTGATTCTGGTTCTTCACATCATATAACTCTTGCTCTATCATTACTTAGTAATTGTGTACCTCCTGTCTCTCCAATTAGTATTTCTACTGCCAATGGCTTTCTTATGCATGTGGTTTCTATTGGTTCTGTTCTTCCCACCCCATCTTCCTCACTATCTATTCCAAATGTGTTTTATGTTCCCCAATTATCTCTTAGTCTTCTTTCAATTAGTCAATTGTCTGATTCTGGGTTTGATGTTTTCTTCTCCTATTCTGGTTGTGTTGTGCAGGATCGGAAGTCCAAGAAGCAGATTGGGACCGGGCGTAGGGTTGGAGATCTTTATGTTTTGAAGGCCTTGCATGTTCCTATCGAGTCTACTACCCCTGCCATGTCATCTTTTAGTTTAGATCAGCAGTTTTCTCCTTTTTATCTTTGGCAATCTAGATTAGGTCATTTGTCTAGTGAACGTTTGAAACTTTTGCTTAAATCTGGTTGTTTGGGAAACATTTCAGTTAGTGATATTTCAGAATGCAGTTGTTGCAAGTTTGCCAAAATGTCTGCATTACCTTTTAATAAACGTACTTCTGTCTCTACTTCTCCATTTCAACTTGTTCATACAGATTTGTGGGGACCTTCTCCAGTTGCAACAAAAGGTGGTTCTCAGTATTATGTTTCATTTGTGGATGATTTTAGTGGGTTTACATGGGTCTATTTGTTGACACGCAAATCTGAATTTTTCACCGTTTATCGCACTTTCCATGCCATGGTTCAAACCTAATTTTCAACTGAAATCAAAATCCTTCGCTCTGATTTGGGCAGGGAATATGGACTTGGTGAATTCACAGATTTTTTAGCCGCACATGGAACAATTCATCAATCGTCTTGTACTTACACTCTCGCTCAAAACGGGCGTGCTGAACGCAAGCATCGTCACCTTCTTAACACTGCACGGTCTCTTCTTTTGTCTTCCCATATGCCTGCTGTATTTTGGGGCGAGGCTGTCCTTACTGAAGCTTATCTCCTGAATCGGATGCCTACTGCTCTTTTCTCTGGCTCGTCTCCGTATGAACATCTTTATGGTCAGGTTCCTAACTATTCTCTCCTTCGTGTGTTTGAGGCTACCTATTTCGTTCTTCTTCCTAAGCGCGATCGCACTAAGCTCAGCGCTCGTTGTGTTTTATGTGTTTTCGTAGGGTATGGGCTCCAGCAAAAGGGCTATCGTTGTTATGATCCCGTGTCCAAGAAACTGTATGTGTCTAGGCATGTCACCTTCCTTGAGCATCTCCCTTTCTTCTCTCTACCATCTGCACCTGCTACAGTCACTAAAGAGGATCTTGTGCATATTGACCCATTCCATCAGAAGTCCCTGTCGAGGAGTATGTTTGTACTCTCGAATTGTCTGATGTTCCTGTTGTTACCTCTGCCTCCTCTGATTCCCGCCTTATTCCTCTCTTCCCTCAGCACTATATCCGTCGTCCTACTTCTGCTTCAACAGACTCTGATCCTCCCGACCGCCGCTATCCTCCTCGTGATCGTCGCCCTCCGGTAAGACTTGGTT
Organism: Rhododendron molle; assembly: GCA_025413875.1. Taxonomy (NCBI): domain Eukaryota; kingdom Viridiplantae; phylum Streptophyta; class Magnoliopsida; order Ericales; family Ericaceae; genus Rhododendron; species Rhododendron molle. The sequence continues at coordinate 17,549,330 of CM046400.1, forward strand.
TTACTAATACTTGTTTTTCTTCTTCCTATTGTTCTTTCTTATCTCTTATACATACCTATTTTGAACCTCGAAACTATAAAGAAGCTTGTAATGATCCTGATTGGGTGAAAACTATGAGTGATGAGCTCATTGCTCTTGCTAATACTCAAACTTGGGAATTGGTTCCTCTCCCGAAGGGTAAGAATCTTATTGGCTGCAAATGGGTTTTCAAAGTTAAGACTCATCCTGATGGTTCTTTGGAGTGGTATAAAGCCCGCTTAGGTGCGCAGGGCTTCTCTCAGGAATATGGTATTGATTATGAGGAGACTTTTGCTCTTGTTGCCAAGATGACCACTGTCCGAACTTTGATTTCTGTTGTTGCTACGCACCAATGGCCTCTCTATCAATTGGATGTTAAAAATGCGTTCCTTAATGGTTATCTGTCTGAGGAAGTTTATATGCGCCCCCCTCCGAGCTTCTCACATGATTCTGGCTTGGTTTGTCGTCTCCGCCGTGCTCTGTATGGTCTCAAACAGTCTCCCTGTGCTTGGTATGCACGCTATCATGATGTAGTGCTTCAGATTGGTTTTCAGCCTAGCACTCATGAATCTGCTCTCTTTGTTTGACGCACTCCTTATGGTTTGGTTCTAATCTTGCTCTATGTTGACGACATGATCATTCCTGTTTCGGACTCTGCTGCTATTAGTGAGGTCAAGCGTCATTTATTTCAGGAGTTTGAAATGAAAGATTTGGGGCCCCTTTGCTATTTTCTTGGTATTGAGGTTGCCTCCTCTCCTAAAGGTTATCTCTTGTCTTAGACTAAGTATGCAACTGACATTCTTCATCATGCTCATCTTACCAATGACAAAACTGTCGATACTCCTATTGAGCTTCATGTTAAGTTTTCTACTACAGATGGGGTTCCACTTGCTGATCCAACTGCGTATCGTGAGCTTGTTGGTTGTCTTGTTTATCTCACAGTTACTCGGCCCGATATTGCCTATGTTGTGCATATTGTTAGTCAATTTGTTTGTGCTCCTCGATCCACACATTGGGCTGCATTGCTTCGAATTCTACATTATGTACGGGGGACTATGTTCCAATGTTTACTTCTCTCTTCTCCTTCTTCTTCTTCAGACTTCACGCTTCGGGCTTATGCGGATGCCAACTGGGCAGGGGATATCTCTGATCGAAAGTCTGTTATTGCTCGTTATACTGCCGAAGCTAAGTATCGTGCTATGGCTCATGCCACTTCTGAGGTTGCTTGGTTGCGTTGGCTTTTATTAGATATGGGTGTCGCTCTCTCTTCTCCTACGCCACTTTATTGTGACAATAAGAGTGCCATTCAAATTGCTCATAATTCAATCTTCCATGAGCGCACTAAACATATTGAAATTGATTGTCACTTTGTACGCCACCATCTTCAGACAGGCACCATTACTCTTCCATTTGTCTCTTCTACTCTTCAGTTGGCCGACTTCTTCACCAAGACGCACACCACTGCTCGCTTTCATTTCCTCCTTGCAAACTCTCAATGCTCTCGGCCTCATCACACGCGATATCTGTGAATGTATATATTGTAAATGTTATCTTATTTCCAGGGTAGTTTAGTCATAACATTAATTAGGATTTAATTAGGGTTTCTTTGTTTTTCTATTTAACCTAGCTGTATGTTATTCTTGTACAATATTGAGTTATGCAATAGAACGTACTTTCTCTCTTTGCAAAAGTATCAGTATGCACACATACGCATATAGAGAGTGCAAGTCAAGCGGATTGTCTTCATTTGTGAATATGGACGAAGTTAAGGGCAGCAACTAAAAAAATGGTTAGAACTGTTGCTCTTTCTTCATGCCCACGACTCTCCATCAATTCAAGCTAAAAACCATCACAAAGAACAGAAGAATAGAACTTATAAATGAGCCACAATAACGACAAGATAGAAGAGAAATTAAAGATTAGATAGACGACACAATAAAGATAAAATTCAAATAGATGGAAAAGAATAGGATCATCGGCAATACTTTGCTTAATTTGGTCCTCCCGCATTCGCATTGCCAAAGGATCCCTGCGAATGCGAATATCACGCCCCATCATTATGCGGTATTCTCGATCAGTTTGAAGTGCAAACATTTGAGCGACTTGGGTGTCCTCGTCTTCACCAGTCTCTTCAAAATGTTTCTGAACAGCTTCAAGTGAAGAGTCCCTCGTCCAAGCTTTAACCCATTCTGAGTAGTATGCCAATGGACCTATTCTATACAGTCTCTCATCTTCTGCCTGTAGCCTGCAGAAACAACAATTACTTGACAATTTCCTTTAGGCAAGAGAAACACTACAGCTATCAGCTATGCTCTTCTGATTGGCTAATCAAATGTGAAAGGTAGTAGAAGTTCCAACATGCTTTTGATTACCCATTGTGTCAACTGTCAAGCATAATACTTTCAAGCTTTACCACATATTTTGATGAATTGAAAGATATTTAGAAAATACATTAGCCCAGAATTTAACTAAGAAGCTTGGGAACGTATATGGCCTCATGCATTCGTGTTGGACACACTTAAATTGGTCAACATTTTACATTTTTTACATTTCTTCTGGGAAGGCATGCTGGGGACTTTTTGTGGACGAGTTAGGGAACATTAAGGGGTCCTAATCTCAAAACTTGGGCTAGATACAAAATTATCATCGATGCCTAATTCCAGTGATTTAAAAAGTGCACTTAAGTGCGAAGCGAAGCTAGGCGCAGGTATGGGGCTTCAATGTGCAAAAGTGAAGCTCAAGAAGCGCACGCTTAGCCATTAAATCTAAGACATTAGTGTATTTAATCAGAGCTATCCATTTTTTTTAAAGTCTATCTACCTCTTATTGAGATCCAATGCACCAGATCAAAGCTTTTAATGAGACCAAAGCACTTGATAACAACATTTCCTTCGAATGACTTGATTCTTCCTTCAATTAAACCGCAATTAGCGTACTACTATCATCACATTTCAGATTTCTAACGCTAAACATTCAAACTTCAAAGATTAGTTTTAATTGAAGCGTAGTATGTTCTCTCTTTTTTCATACGTGGTCATTTGAATGCCAAATATGATTATTGACCATCTACCTTTTTGGACTTCAAAGTTTGGTACTTGGCTTATTACATAGGTTGTTTTCAATAGTGCATGTCCTATTTGATGTTATTGGGTACTTTGGTCACTTGGTAAGGTACATCTACTCTTTTTTCCATTGTGCACTTCACTTCACTTCGTTTCGCGCTTCGTCGCTTAGGCTCTAGGGGCCCTTGGCTCTTCAATGCACCTCGGGCCTTTTAAAACACTGCCTAATTCATAAATAGTTAATTCGTGCATGTTAGAAGATATGGTTTTGTGTAAGTGCGCGAGGGCATCTTTATCTTTGGGCATCTTGTACTCACACTATAAATATCTATAACATGTGTGTTAGGGTTAATTTAATTAACACCCTAAGCACTTTTTACCTTCTCTCAAAGAACATGGCATCAGAGTTAGACTTTCGGAGGATTTTGGACAAGACTCTCTTGGTTGAATGCCCTGTTGTTTGTGCCTTAAGTGCACCTTGTTTCATTGTTTGTTGTGATCCCTATGTTATGAATCCGTTGTTTGCCTCTCCACGTGCGGGTCAAGGATCGCATATGAGCCTAGGAAGTCTCTCCATGCATTGCCAATTGGTCTTGAGTTGGATGCTTTAACATAGGAATTGGGTTATATCTTCATAACGTGGATATTGTTTGTGTTTCTCATCCTAATTGAACGGAGGGTTTTTTTTCCAAAGAAGTTAATTACATTTGTCTATTGAATTCCTAAGATACAACAGTAAAATGTCTACATATTATATTGAACTTGCCCCGATCAAGTCCCTGCCCTATTTTTTGAAAAAATGACCTGTCTGTGTTATCTTGTGCCCGTGTTTTTGTCCTTGTCTCTGCACTCACTAAAAACCGAAAACAAATGAAAACAAAAAGACTTGAACCCGAGACATATACCAACCTGAGATCTGATCCTTGTTTAGTTATCGACTTTCTCAAAAGCTTGAACTGTTAAAAAACGGGCCCAACAATGTGTATCAACCTACTCAACAAGCCCGAGCTTACATCAATGCATGAAGCAATAGTCCCTCCTCAGTAGGTAGATAAAACTTTCAATAATGGTGGTAATGGGCCAAGGTAATTAAACATACAAGTTTCAAAAGGAATATTTCGCAGTTCACCATGTCTGAAACTTTACAACCTTTCACATGTAGGCCATTCAATGTTCACCCATTTGAAGCTATCCCTGGAAAAGTAAGCATAAGTACTTTGGAGAGTCTAGCAGCAGTTCAGGTGGAGGCATCAGCTTTGTGATCTGATAGTACGTCAAACAAAAAACCTAAAATAGTCCAAGATTTCGATTGAGTCCAGTGTTCTAAAATCGTTGATCAATCACTGGCGGGGCAGCCTATCCGATTAGGTCTGACTAACGATTAATCGCTGATTACTAATTAATGTGCACCTATTAATCGCTCAAAGGTGGCCAACCACCTGACTAAAACCTAGCAACTTTTAGAACATTGATTGGGTCAACTACGAGGTTCGTGACCGAAAACCTAAATTGCACTCGCCTGGTGTTTTATTGTAATTAACCTGCTTACACCTCATCAAGGGCACATCGGTGCAGTAGGTTACCAAATTACAAATTTACTCAATAATAGAGAATGTTTCTGATATGTTTTGGATGAGAGAATGTTTCTTTAAAGGTTGAATAAAAACATGAATGTATCAAAGATACAGCATAACACATAATCCCTAAAGTTATCGCACTTTTTTAAGGACGGATGTTTGGTGGTATTGCGTAATTTAGCCAGTTATCACATGTAACTTGTGAGATAATCCCATGAAGGGCGAGGATTTTTAACCCCAAACACCAGAGACAGTCAATGATGGACCCACAATATCTCATCTATTGTCCACTTCCAGAGTATTTAATTGAACATTCAAGACCAGAATAAACCTGATGGCATGCCAATAACATGTTGAAGCACGAAGTAACAACTCTGTTCATATAAATTGTACCTTTCCTCTTTATAAACATGCCGCCTGGCTCTGTAGAGAGCAGTCTCAGTCACTGTTGGATGTTCACCATATAGCTTTATTTGGCCTGTCTCTGCCATAGCTTTAAGAAACACCTGATGAGGAAACAACAATTCCCAGGTGAAATGGAGCATACCACAAAAAACATAACTAACCAGGCAGCTATGCACAGAGAAAGAACACCATATACGTTCTATCATGCTTCTTGGACTCCCAGTCATAGATAAACACAAAAGGAATGAAATTGACAAAAATGAAATCGACAAACATTTGTTGTATAGATCTCTAGAGTAGGGGCGTCAACTGTTAGTTCGCAATTGCATACACCCACACAATAACATAAACAAGTTACACAACTAACTAGCCACTAAACTATTTTGAGGGAGTGGATATAGAATATTTACAGCCGCAGCTGACTACATAAAGATAAGCGACTAGGCATATTTCTCGCTGAGATCCACTCTCAAAAGGTTAACAAAGGAAGCCCCAGGCATGTTTCTCGATGAAACAAACTGTTTCCAATTATAATGTCCAGCTAAGCACATGTATCAACATAATTGGACACAGTAACTTGGCAGTATTAAAAAAGTAAAGAAAAGACACTACAGGAACCCCCAGATAAATGGCTAATAATGGTCTCAATGAGTAGCACAATGATAGTTAGCAACTCACCGTGCACTATTGGCTAGTGTGGTCACCTTAGACATGGGATCCAACAACTTCTACTTGACATATCAATAAATACCCTTGGGGTTTCTTTCCTTATGTCCTCTGTAGCTAGATGATAAAAATAACACCGTTTATGAAAGAGATTCTCAAGGGAGCCCCTGGTGAATATACCTACAATAAAACCCTTGACGAAACAAAGTAAAAACTCAACGTCAAACCCTTGAAGTCAGAAAAATGTATAACATATTACTCACTCGTTGGTAAACTGGAAAGATTAAGGAGGAGTTTCTTATTGCTTTAATTATATTCAGAGCTTCCCCCAACTCACTCGTTCTATACCCTTGAGTTGGATGGTGTATATATGTTTTTTCTGTTTGCTTCTAGTTTTAGAACCACCCTTTTTTTTTGGGTAAGTAGGACAACCTTAAATCATCATTGTTCCATGTTGAAGTCCTTGTTGGGAAAACTACAATACCAACTTTCTGATGATCCTAGTGACACAAGATAAATTTGCACTAACTATGGTGGATTCTCTTTTTTCCAACAACTGGATTTTCTTTTCTCCACTATCAACGTTTTGAGTCTTGTGACGTTGATTTTTCATTTTCTAAGTCAAGGGTTTAAATTGTGGGGACTAACAGGCACAAACCTCTTGGTACATAAAGACAGTAAGGTCATACCTGGAGAGTGTTTCGTGTCACAGCAATGGCTTATAGTTCTCGATATTTGCTTGGAAGGCCAACGGAGAATGAAGAAATAACGTAAAAGCCAATGAACTAAATGGTGGAGTCTACGAGGGAAAAACTTTGATTGAGGGGTTTTGGGTGTTTGAACAGGGTAGCAACGGGGGCGGCAGAAGTGAGTCAGGGGACTCATCAGCATTGGATTGATCGGTGAATAAGGAGACTTGTTGTGTTTCAGGGGCCACCATTGACATTGGGACGCGGAATTTTGTGGGGTATTGACGGTAGAGCAAGGGAACATCTGATCAATTTTTTTGTATTGATGTTTTGCGGCGTTGGCATCTTGCTAACATTTTTTGTATTTTGTTTTGTTTGTTGTTTGGCTTTTCTTTTAAAAAAAAAATCGAGTCGCTTGGAGGTAGGTATAGTTTTTGCGAGTAGCAGTAGTAGGAGAGTAATTGTACTCTTGGAGGCTCTCTCAATGCATCGCTTTTCCCATCAATCTTTTGATCTTTTACGATTAATGAAACTTTTCCTCTCCGTTAAAAAAAAAAAAACGAGGGAAAAACTTGGGGTTGCTTAGAGGGAAGAGGTTAAAAGAAGTAGGATGGGATTTGGAACCTAGTAATGAGTAAACATGGAATGTGATGGCGGATATCATTAGAGGAGTATTGCAAGAAGTCCTTGGAGAGTTGAAAGGGAGAGGTCCCACCTTGAAAGAGACCTAGTGGTGAGCTAGCAAGGTCCAAGCCATTGTATTGTAAAAGCTAAAAAAGAGTGATTTCAAGCTATAAACAAGCCTGCAAGAAGGCTAAGAAAGCTGTGGGCGAAGCTAAATGAAATCGTTCGAGGAATTCTATGCAAAGTTGGATAGTAAGGATGAAGAGCAAAATATTTATAAGCTTGCCAAATGGAGAGAAAAGAAAACAAGAGATTTAAGTACATGAAAGATGACGATTGCGGGGTAATATGAAGGAAGAGGCGATCAAAAGAAGATGGAAGAACTACTTTGATAAACTATTGAATGAGAAGCATGAGGAGACCCTAAGCAAAGAGGGTTCAAACTCTTCTAGTGGAAGTAGGAGCCAATAATATATGTCTTATAGCTGATTACAAAAGTCTGAAGTGGCACTGCGAAGGATGAAACCAGGCAAGGGTTTACAACCAGATGGTTATTCTATTAAGGTATGGATAAGCGTTGGGAACATGTGGGTTTTGTGGCTGACAAAGTTATTCAATAAGATTATTCTGATTAAAAAGATGCCTTATTAGTGGTAAAAGAGTTGCTTAGAACCTCTATATAAGAATAAAGTAACTATTCAGGTTGCAATAAATACAAAGGTATTAGATTGGTGAACCATACAATGAAGTTGTGGGAAAGAGTTGTTGAACATCGTTTAAGAATGATAACTGTATCGGATAACAAGTTTGCGTTTATGCCTGTTAGATCAACTATGGAAGCAATCTACTTGTTGCGGAGATTAGTAGATAAGTATAGGAAGAAAAAGGACCTCCACATGGTTTTCATAGACTTAGAAAAAGCATATGATGAAGTGCCTAGAGATAGTCATATGGCGGGTCTTAGTGACAGGTATGACAAAAGGGTATATTCAGGTAGTTAAGGATATGTATGAATGTCCTATCACTACTATTAGGTCCCTAATTGGGGAACAGGAAAATTTTCCGTCAAAGTAAGATTAAACCAAGGGTTTGCTGTGAGTCCTTACCTGTTTGCCTTGATAATGGATGAATTGACTTGACATATTCAGGATGATATTCCATAGTGTATTTTGTTTGCCGATGATACTATCTTAGGAGATAAAACTGCAAGAGGTGTCAATCCTAAATTAGAAGTTAGAAGTATTGGATTCAAAAGGATTTAGGATCAGTAGGATTAAAAAAGGGTGTGGACTGTAAGTTTAGTGGTAGTCAAAGTGCTAGTTGTAGACACCCCAAATCAAGGAAATTCGATTTGTCCAAATTGGGGTGTCTACACTAGTATCGATAGTGATCCTACAAAATCATGAGTTACCAAGAAGAGAACATTACAAGTATCTAGGCTCAATTGTTAGCAGGGATAGAGACATTAAAGAGTATGTGATGCATTGAATAGAAGTTGAATGGGTCAAGTGGCTGAGACTTCGGAAGTGTTGTGTGACAACAGGATACCCACAAAGTTGAATGGAAAATTCTACTATACCGCAATAACATCAGTCATGTTATATGGCACGGAATGTTGGGCTACTAAGTAACATGCGAGTAAGATGAGTGTAGATGAAATAAGAATAATGAGATGGATGTGGGTAAGATTGAGAGAAAATTAGAAACAAAAACTGTCGTGAATAGAAGGGGTAGCGCCGATAGAAAATAAGATGAGAGAGGATAGACTAAAGAGGTTGGACATGTCTATCGTAGATCGGTAGGTAGTTATGAGTGCCATAATTACGGTAGATGGTAGCATTTTGACTTTGGAGACATAGACCAATATTGACTTTAGAGTCAGTAAATCGAAAAGATCTAGGTTTGTTGAATATCACTTAACTTCGCAGTCTATTGCTGATTAGATGGGTGGTTTGCACTGATCGAAAGGAGCATATTGGTCCTCTTGAGGTGGCCACTTCTGGTGGTTCCTCTTTCTGTTCCGCTTTTAGTAGTTAGCGAGCCTAGGGGTTTTGGGCGAGGTTGTAGTAGTCTGGATGGAATGGGCGTGGTGTGCAGGGTACTTAGCAGGGCAGCCTTGTCGGATGCCAACATCTCCAGGTCGAGCCTCTCTCGGTCCGAGTCCCTCTGTAGTAGTTGACGTCTGTTGAGTGGGTATTATACTAGCTTTGAGGTTGATGGAAGTACAAGGTTCTTGGTTTTCTTACCCCAGCCTTGGAGGAGGAGGATACCGGGTAGTTGGTTTCAGTAGGCGGTTTTGGCGAGCCTTAGGCTTGGTCGAGGGACTATTAGGCCGGAAGGATTGGGCGTGGTGAGCAGGGTTCTTAGCAGGGGGCCTTGTCGGATGCCGTCAACTCTGGTTCGAACGTCTTGATGCCCTGTTCCTTTGTAGTAGCCGTTCAGACTGCCTAGAAGCCGCATTACTTTGTAGCTGCTCTCCTCAGCGTTGGTTATCATGTGGTCATCTCTGGCCGTAACTATTTACGATATTTCCTATCCTGGCGGGTTGTGCCAGGAAGTAGTTCATTTTCATTTCATTATATTACATGGTTCTACTTAGATCCATTCGTATCACATATGACACTTTATCTTACTCTCCATGTGGGTTGTGCATGGTTTACCGTACTTTTATCATTCTAGTTTTTTTTTCTTTTATTTTCCTCCTGGGGTATGCTCCTTGTAGGCTGTACATTCGCTTAACCTTTTTTAATTTCAAGCTAAATTACCCAAAAAAAAAACAATGCCCTTAACAGAGCCCAATGGAGAAAAGAAATTCATGAAGCCAACGCTAATTGATCAAGACTTAAGGATTGGTTTGGTGGCGGCGGTGAACTGAATCTAGTCACTAAGGATCCCTAATTCCACCCCCACCCCTGTCATTTTATTGTCATTGCCTAACTACTAATGATTTGGGGAAGGAAAATGGGACAGAACCCCCAAAGGTCACTCTGATCTGTTCAGCAAAAGCTTTTGTATCAGATCTAACAGCCCTAGAAAAAGTAACCATCATGCCTATCATGCAAGGTAAACACCGTGCCATTACTCGACTTTAAATATAAATGGAAAATAAAGAGATATATTTTGACATTTAAACTAGTACAACTCAGTTCTCACATTTTACCAGTTGAAAAAAAGGATTAAAAAAAAGCCCTCTCAACTATTTATATAATGGAAAAGAAACTCTATTCTCAGACAAATTCAAATTTCCAGGTTCCAAGATATTATCATTAAGAAACCTCAAGGACAAGGGATTAACATGTATAATCCAGATTACTTCAATTTGAACCATTAACCCAAAGTTGTTTTGTTCAAACTTATGTCACATTCCATGCGTTTTCATTGATGACATGCATGTTCCCAAGCATGTCAAATGTAAAAATAATCAATCTACCTAATAAAACACAAGGGTGTGGGGACCACACAAACACAAATTGAAAGAAGAGTTGAGATTCATTTGATCCAAGGGCTGATGTGTGTTTTCCAACTCTCTTAAGAAAACGCCCACACTCTTACAAATATATTACAAAAATGCCATTTGTTCTTTTTACCCACTGCTCGGCTTCTTGCGTTGGCATAAAAAAACAAAAATATATTACAAAAATGCTCATGCCTACGGCACTACCAGGATGTGTAGTGCCGTAAGCACAGGCAAGCACTAGTTAATTAATGAAGGTAATAGGACTTGTTTCAATATTGAGTCCAACACATGCAGAGGCGTGTCCAAAGTAAACACAAGCAGGAACCTACATGCTAAGTCACATATGGTTGATATATACAAGTTCTAACTTCTATATGCTCAGCGCTCACTAAAAGCTCATTAAATAAGATAATCAAAAAGAGATTTAGCTTTGGTGAGAGATCCTTCAGTAGAAGGCATGTACATTTTCAACATTATCACACTGCAATCATTGTAAACTTGCATTGGGATTATATTGATAAATTGGCATTTTCTTCCTCTTTACACTTACCGTTTCAACATCAGGGCGTCTCCTCTGCCACCTAGACCACGTTCCTTTCTCTGACCTTCTCCAGTTCCACCATAGTTCTTCACTTGTAAGTGGCTCCTCTATTGGCTTCCTCTTATTTGGATCGATAAAGGGGTGAGGACGCCCAAGTTTCTTGTCCAATGCGTAACCAGTTAGCTCCTCCTCTTGTTCTGTCTGATAAGTAACATATTCAGAGGATAGATCTTTTGGCTTGTCCAATCCATCATTTGAAGTTTCAGCTTCCACACGATCATCTGAAGATACACTGATCTCGGAAGAACCAGAGGCAGCAACCTGTGCCTTGTTCTTTTTCCTCCTACTTCCAGGAGTTTTCCCATAGGATGGAGCTCCTTTGGACATACCAGTTGGTTCAGGAGCCCTAGCTGCTCTGATTCGACTAGCAGTGCCTTCAGGCCAATAGTCTGGTCCTGGTATACTAGCGCGGGCCCCCGTGGCTGGTTCAAGTTCCCCTGATGTGGAGTCCAAATAACTGTAATAAGGTGGTCGTTGGACGGATACATATCTATCAGGACCGACCTGATAACGCTCATAGGAACCACCCCCCTTGTGTTTTTTATCACCACCCTCCTTCTTATTGTTCTCACACTTTATGCACAGACATGACGGCACCATTCTAAGCGGACCATTCCAGCCAATTCTAGCTTTCCCTACAGATGCTGGAAATGAACCTGCAAAAGATTTCTGGGTCCCAGAATAATCACAATGTACTAATCAGCATCAGCTAAAACCATTAGAAATATTGAAGAACTAGACAGGGTTGCAAATGAGGGAGGGTGTTGGAGAGCTTTATATGCATTATACTTTGGCCTCTTTCTAATGGGGTAAAAGCTTAGCTTTTGGGCTAGTGGTCATCGAGCAGTAAAGGCCCAATTGGAAGTGGATGCCTATTTACATACACGTACGTTTTATATTCGACTTTTCTCGCCAATACTTTTGAAGATATAAATATTTATCCCCCAAAAATCTTTTCAAGTATAGAAAGAGGCCATCCTGGTGTATCCCTGTGTCTCGGATGTGTCACACATATCAAAAAATACTAAAATCTACGCCACGTAATCCCATAGGTACTTTGGCATGTCCCATTCATGTCCGTGTCCTGGAGCGTACAACACAGATACAGCAACATCCTAGGTGTGTCCGTGCTTCGTAGGTTGTGACTTTCTTGCATATTGAGTTCTACACATATACACAACACAAGCACTGTGCGCCAAAGTTCAAGGTTATGTCTATGAGGATTCAACACGTAAGCAGTGTCAAGGTTTAACTCTGACAGTCAGACTATGAAGGTAGTGTTTACTCAACAAGTTGGAATATGTGTTTCTTTCCAGCTTCCTCCTATATTTTGATGCACACTGCTAGACGAAAGGAGGGAAGGGATTACTCCAGAAGAAGAATGAGAATATGGGAGGGAATGTAAATGTAGAGAATGTGAAAGGATTTCGTAACCCTAGGTTACTGGAAGCTGGATTAATCGGAATGCAAAGCGGATGGACGATAAAGAGTGGAACTTTGTGCGCGTGTGTATTAAAGTTTTGTCATATCACCATACCCAAATTCCCTAGCATTGCAGCAAGCATTTGGTTTACAGTGATAGCATAAAATAGAGATCTTCGAAGCTCAATGCATCAAGTAAATTACCTGTGACCAATCAACAGTAATCGTTGTAGGGACAATCATAAGCATTTCTTTCTTTTTTGATCGGCAAAAGTAACAACGGAAGAGATTGAGAAGGGAGAGGAGAAATGTAAAGCAACGGAAGAGATTGTTCCAGAAGAAGAATAAGAATATGGGTGGGAATGGGAAAAGATTTCGTAACCCCTAGGTTACTGGAAGCTGGATTAATCGGAATGCAAAGCAGATGGATAGGACTGCTAAATGAACCAAGGGCTATTTTTAGCCTCCAGTCCAATATAATAGTTTCTAAACCTGCCGGATTAAACCAATAATTTCATAAGCTCGTTAGTTCACGCGCATGCAAAAAGACACCGTTACCCCTCTGGACCCTCCTGAAAACTCTGACAGTGGTCACCACTGACAACTGAACTTTCGTCTTTTGATTGGCGAAGTTTGGCGAGGCTCCGGCGAGCAAAATCGGAGGACGACGAACACAGCCAATCGTGCAATTCAGGTGCAGATCTAATCTCTCAATCCTCTGGTGCTTTCGAAAAGGGTCAACAAAGAACAGGGAAGGCCTAGCGAGATTAGCCAGAGGTCGTCGGTGTCCGGCGAAGTGTTTCGAAAAATAAATGAAGGTTGCCGGCGAAGGTCCTGCGTCGGTGTCGATGGGCAAAATGCTTGAACGAGAAGTAGGAAGACTGCACTTGTTCGTCAGTTTCTTTAACAAAGGGAAAACTACCGTTGTATTTGACGGTGAATTTAGTTTAGTTTAGTTTTGGTAGTAGGTGGAGAGAGAAATAGAGTAATGATTGAAGATATGGGTAATAATTGGAGAGAGATAGAGAGAAATGAGAAAGTAATAATTGAAGAAATATGATAATAATTGGAGAAAGAAATAGGATAATAATTAAAAACTAAACTAAAACTAAAAGGTTAACCGAATAAAGCCTACATTTTTTTTAATTTCTTTTATGACATCACTTCCTTAAAAAATGGAAAAACTTGTTTTTTAATTCTATTTTTTTAAAGTGACAAAAGATGGTTTATTTTACTTTTAGTACTACATCCCGATCAATTTCGTTGAAAAAATGAATTAGAAAATGTTACATGGGTGACACAAACTAAGCAGATATATTCATTTTATTTAGATCACAAAAATACCAACAGATAAGGTCAATTTTGCAAAATCTGTACTCTGTATAATTGCAATAAAACTAAAAGATGTGGTTATTTGTTATATCTATACTGTCTATTATACCAAAAATATAAACAAATAAGGTTATATTTGCGAAATTTGTACTCTATATAACCGCAATAAACCAATGAAAAAGTAGAAATATTTTGATGTTCATCGTCTAAAAATTAGAGAGAGGAAAAGTAAAAAGCTGTATCAAATTAGTTTTATTGTGGATAAATAAAAAATCAGCTTTATTCATTTTACTTCTTACTTCTTCTTCTTCTTTTTTTTTTTTTTTTGATTTGAGACTTTCAACAATTCTATAACCGTTTGTTAAAGATGATTTTGTAATTTTTGTAATCACTTACTTTGTTAAAGATGATTTTGTAACTAATTTTTCTTGATTTTCTTTTGACTAAACCGTTTGTAACTTAATAATTTGTTCGTATCCGTACTTAAGCTTATTTTGGGGCCAGTATGCCAATGTTGTTTATCTTGAAACTTGAGGACTTGGTTTGTAAATTAAACAGGTGGAAACTTCTTTGGGTATTACCTATATTATGCAAAGGTTTTATTTCAAAAAAAGATTATTTATTTATGTTGAAAATCGAGGGCGTGACAAATATTGTTATTTGTCCAAATTCATATTGTTTAGTATCACAAAAATACCAAGAAATAAGGTTATTTATGTGAAATTTGTACTATGTATAATTGCAATAAAATCAAAAGATGTGATTATCTGTTCAAATCTATACCATGCATATGTGGCACCAAACTATCACACTATATTTATACCATATTTTTTGAAATTTATTTGTTTTTCATACTTTGTATAAGAGCAATAAAATGAACAAATATTATTATTTATTACTGTAAAAAATAACAACAGATAAGGTTATTTATACAAAATTTGTACTATATATAATTGCAATAAAACCAAAAGATGTGGTTATCTGTCCAAATATATATTTTGTATATGCAGCACCAAACTAAAACACACCCCATTTATACCATATTTTTCAAAATTTATTTATTTTATATTTTTTATAATTGCAAAAAAAAATAAACAAATATTGTTATCTATTCAAATCTATACTCTTTAGTCTCACAAAAATACCAACAGATAAGGTTGTTTATTCAAAATTTGTACTTTGTATAATTACAATATAAGCAAAAGATGTGGCTATCTGTTCAAATCTATATATGTATATGTGACACTAAACTAAAAGACACCTCATTTATACCATATTTTTTAAAATTCATTTATTTTTCATACTTTGTATAATCACAATAAAATGAAAAATTATTATTATCTATCCAAATCTATACTCTTTAGTATCACTAAAATACCAACAGATAAGATTATTTATACAAAATTTGTACTTTGTATAATTGCAATAAAATCAAAATATGTGGTTATTTGTCGAAATCGGTGGTAGTTGGAAGCATTAATTGTGTAATCTTTTTTAATTTCTTTAGTCGATACAAATGATTACAAATGATTAATCCCAATAATACGACGAAAAGCTCAACATTATAAAATACTCCTACCAATAAAAGTTTTACAGAAATTTTTTAGGAAAATGCGACCTAAAAGTAAGCTTGCAATTACCAAAATCTTCATTGCAATTGCCACCACTAGACACTTGGCAATAATAGATTCATAAAAATGATCCACATGTATGATAGACATAGCCATCCCTTTATTCATGAAAATTATTCACTTGGGGCAACTTTGAATTCACATTTTTTTTTTATCTTTTTTGTTTTTCCTTTTAATTTCTTCCCAAATCTCTTCTTCTCTAACCTGAAGAACACCACCAAATCTCTTTCTCACAAAACCCCCTCACCTCACTATTCACAGATCAATACATACCATCTACGTGTATATATATATATATATATATATATAGAGAGAGAGAGAGAGAGAGAGAGAGAGAGAGAGGGGGAGGAAGAGGAGAAGGAGAGAGAATATACTGGTTCCATGGCTGATTGAAATCGAAATCGAAAAAAGGAGCTCTTTGATGCAGATGCGAGTTTTGCTGTTGTTAGATTGTCGCCATGGAGGGTGAGATTTCCAGGTCTAGATCAGAGAGAGAGAGAGAGAGAGAGATAGAGAGAGAAACGATTGTCTCTCGCCATCGTTGGTTGTCGATCTTCGGCAAGCCACGAGATCGGCGAGCTTCCTACTCCTCTCCCCTTGGCTACCGGTTTGTGCACAGTGGGTGCGTGTGTTTTTAGGGGCAACTTTGTCCACAAATTTGCTTCTTTTAAAATTAGAGGACCTTAGGCCTTAGTACTTTTAAAAACGTGGATCTATAGCTTTAAGAAAGTTTAGCGCGGACTTAATGTCCCAAGACCCCTTGAACTTTGGACTCTAGGCTAATTTTCTAATGAACCAAATAGTTTGAGCTTGGCTCGAATTTTGGCTTGCTCAAATTTGTTTATAAAAAATATAAGTCAAGCTTAATCACATTTTTTTGTTTGTTTATGAATTCAAGCCAAATTTAAACATACGGATGTTTGGCTCGATAGGCTCGTGAACAAATGAGTCATTCTATAAATAATAAATATACAGGGGTACATTAATAAATATTTCAAAATATGATATATGAGTTACGTT
This sequence comes from Rhododendron molle, assembly GCA_025413875.1. NCBI lineage: Eukaryota > Viridiplantae > Streptophyta > Magnoliopsida > Ericales > Ericaceae > Rhododendron > Rhododendron molle. The sequence continues at coordinate 17,565,834 of CM046400.1, forward strand.
AATTATAGATATATGTCACAAGTTTTATTTATAGTAACAAAAAGAAAACCTCCTAGATCAGATATGAAATTTTTTGGCTACATTAAATTGTATATAATTCTTCCATAGAGCAATTCAAACGAGATATTAAGTAAATTTGGGGCTGCTATCACATTCTTCCAGGTAGGTTTTCTCGGCAAAGATTAGAGAGGTAATAAAGTGGTAACATATTTCATCTTCCTTTCTCCCATTTAAGCTCTACGTAGCTTGCTTTTTCTAGGTAATTGTTCTTCCTAAAAGCTCGAAACTTCATGAGCCTAAGCTCATGTTTGGAAGCTCGAGATTGACTTGTATATTTCACAAGCCAAGTCAAGTTTCTCACGAGCACAAAACTTCAAACGCAAGCCAAACTTGAACAATTAGTTCTAAAAAGTTCTCAAGCACAAGCCAAGCTTGAACACTGGTAACAAGGAGTCAAGCTAAGCCTGAACAATACTGTGTTTGGCTTGTTTAGCTCGTTTGACACCCCTACAGATGGACGATAAAGAGTCAAGTTTCTCACGAGCACAAAACTTCAAACGCAAGCCAAACTTGAACAATTAACGTCGATGCAAAGATTTGTAGTGTATGGGATGCTAGTGACTTTCTGAATTCTTTTTGTCTATCCTGAATGTTTTTGTCATTATCTGTTTAGCTATATGTGCTGCTGACAAATACCATTCTTTACGATTTCATTGCAACCCTTTGGGCAATCTAGAAGTAGAGGAATCATAAAGTTTTAAGTGACACCAACTTTGATGCTCGTGCAACTCTCGCAATGACCAAAGATAATGCTATCTGCAGGTTCAAAAGGTCCTCCACTTGGGTTTCCCTCCATCATTTAAGCCATATCTCGTTGCTCCTATTGGCCAACATAGGATAATTAACCTTCATATAGACTGCTTTCCCCTAATGATGTGGTCGTTCATCGTTTCGCTACATCTTGCTTCAGTTCTAGGCCGCTTCAAACCGAGATATTAGTAAATCCTTCAGTTCTAGTCCGCTTCAAATCGAGCTATTAGTAAATCCTTCTTGTTGGAAAATGGTCTATTTATATAATAACTTTATTGCTGCATATATTTTTCTAATTGTTTAAATGCTATAATGTAGATAGGAAGGAAGGCTGAGTGTCACCTTGTTGACTGCTTTTTTGTTGCGCGACCTCAAACATGATATCTCCAATTTATCTTTCTGTAGAATCACGAAGGTTGAGCGTAAATGTAACTACCCGTTTCATTTTTGTACAATATTGTCCGCTTTGAACGCCCAAAGCCCATAGACTTCTCAATAGGTCACCCATCTCTGGACTATCCCAGGATGAGCACTATTAACTGTGAAGTTTCTATGCGCTTTGGCCCACCCTCACGGCTTTAAAAGGCCTTGTACAAGTAGGAGGGATTTTTTCTTATAAATCATGACTTGCCCCCTCCCATCCGGTCCGAACTTACTATCCTACAGTACTGTCGATCACCGAAAAGCGGGGTGTCACAGAGAAGATGTCCATCTAACTCACTGCCTTGTTACGAGGTCACTGACTTCGTTTATGCTTTCTATAGTTACAGGATGAGGACACTTGTTTTCTATCGCTACTGCAGGGTTTCATATTTTTATGTAGCTTTATTACCTTTTTGTTGTTCATTTCCTGTAAACTGTTTTATCTAATGAATTTCTTTCCGTTGCACCCCAAAAAAAAAAAAAAGGCTGGGTGAAATTGATACTCGACCAAAAGTGGATTGTCCGTTAAAATTAAAATACAGGACCTAAAGTGAGGCTGGGTGTAAATTCTAGGACATAAAGTGTATATTTTACCCACATTACAGAAACAGATAGGGAGATGGAGTTTGGATTAGAGAGCGAGAAATGATGATGGAGAAACAGGTACAGAGTGAAAGAGAGTAGATCGAAGACGAGACATGCACAGGTCAAAAAACCCGGCATAAACAGATTTATTCACCTCAAATTACCCCGTTAACGAAGACAAAAAATCTTGTTATTCTACGCGAAAAGAATTGGATCAGTTAATAATATTTTTTGCAGGGAAAAGAATGGCATCAACTTCACCTACTTGGCTGTATCAAGGTATATATGTCAATATATACCCCATTATCTACATGCATTTATCTATATATGTATGTATTATGATTCACCCAGCTGCCTTTTATTTTGTTCAGGTTTAGGCAAAACATATATATGTACAAGTCATTCACACTATCGTTAAGGTAAGCCGATTGAGCCCATACGATGGCGCGCTGCCTAAATTATTACTGTAAATGTGGTTTGTTCACAATTGTCAAAAATGGTGTACCTGAATCAAGAAGGTTGCCTCTATATATAACTTTGATCGAGAGAAATTAGTTCAGATTTAATTTTAGGCTTGAAAAGTCTTTTCTTTTTCTTTTTCTTTTTCTTTTTAAATTGTGTTTTGAAGAGTTTGATTGAGCCTCAACAGATATTAATAGCAGCCGAAAAAATCAGCTCAAGCATACAGTATATAGTTTCTAACTTTAAAGGTGCAAAGTAAATAGTACTCCGACAATGAATGAAGAAGTATCATCAACTATTTTCATCGCTCTTTACCGTATTCTCAATACTATAAATTTGGGAGGGTACGGTCTTCTTAATTCAGTAGTATCCGATCATCAAATTTAGTTTCATATATTATGTATTCCCCATGCATACCTTTTGGCTATTGAATAGACAAACATATTTTTTCTAGCCACTGCACTAGCTAGGATGCATGGAAGATGACCCGGCCCATTGTCTCGAAAGACGGCAATTTCTGAATTGAATCCAACTGGCCTTACAAATGGTTCTACCTCACTTTGTGTATTCTAGTGATCGAGTTATTCTAGTATTTTGTAAAACAAGTATGGGTTGGTTGAGAATTTGTTCTATAACCCCATCGAATCAAACTACGCACGCCCCTAATGAACAGTTTTTATTTTTTATTTTTCAAGTACTAAATGCCAATTGATAAAATATAGATCCTCCAAATTAATCGTATAATGAAATATTAATTACGATAACTTTTAAGGTTTTAAATATTGACCGCTACTTTTGTATTGGCCGAACTGGTAAATTCGTTCATGGATGTGACAAGGCAAAACCTAAATAAAATAGGAGAGTTTTTCTTGTCCCATTTTGATTGAACAACTGAGCAATTTTTTCTTGAAATATTTATTGGCTGCTCAAGCATCCCACTATTTATGTTAAGTAAAGACAAGCGATTATGGCTTGATGCATGCATGTTGCGACATACAATCCAAATAATTTTTTGAACTGCAAAAACTAATCTAAAGGATGACATTTCAGAAAGAACCCTCGAATGCATTATTAAATTACTTGGTTGTACCTAGACGGAAACTGCTTGGGTGACTTCGATTGAAGAATTCTCTCCAAGTTTGATCAAAGTTAAGATCAATCTACCTCTTTGGAAAATATTTTTTTGGATAGTCCCTACCGACCTTTCCGTTATAATGAATAAAATTCCACTATTTATACTTTAAAGCAATGTTTACCACGAGGGTCCTGGTAATTTGGGGGTGGGGCTAGTCCGGGAAATGCTGTGTGGGGACGGGGGGTGGGGTGTCAGGGGAGGGGAAAAAGCAATTTACTGTCCCCACACACCATTTCCCGGACTACCCCCCAAATTACTAGGACCCTCGTGGGAGCAGCAACCGCTGCCCAGTAAAAAAACGGCAACGTTTTGAAAAAAAAAATTCTTATATTCCATTTGCAATCCTATGGAGCGGAAACGTAATTATGAGAGTCTTAGGGATAAAATTTGATTATGTCTCTTTAGAATGATATGATCAGAATAATAAGATCTTCACACCCATTTAAACGGATTAAAAATTGAAACACTTAATTTTTTAATTATATTTTTTTAATATATAAACAATCTTAAAAACTCAAATTTTCACTATAAGTGCAAAGATCTTGTTATTTTGATTATATTATTCTAAAGGGTCGTAATTCATTTTTATCTCTAGGGTTCTCATATTAAGTATATGTTTTTTATTTAGGACCCTGTAGAACAGAAATATGATTATTAGAGCCCTATAAATAAAAATTAATTATGACCCTTTAGAATAATATGATAAGAATAACAAGATCTTTGCACTGATTCAAACGGAGTGAAAATTTGAGCAATTAATTTTTTGAGACCGTTTATATATTAAAAAATATGGTTAAAAAATTAATTACTCCAATTTTTAACCCGTTTGAACGGATGTGAAGATCTTATTGTTCCGATCATATTATTTTAAAGAGACATAATTAAATTTTGTCTCTAAGGCTCTCATAATTACGTTTCTACTCTATAAGATTACAAATGGATGATAAGAATTTTTTTTTCCTCTAAACGTTGCTTTTTATTGACAAAAAATTAGGGTCGTTACACCCCGGGTCCAAATTACCCCCCACTTTTTAATTTCTTTATTCATTTAATTACTTTTATCTTATTTATTTAATTTCTATAAATACACCCTTTCTATATTAAAAAATATAATTCCAGAATTAAGTGCTTCAATTTTTAATTCAATTGAACCGGGGCGAAAATCATATTTTTTTGATCATTTTATTCTAAATGGTCATAATAAATTTTTTTTACTTTAAAGCCTTTCAACAAACACCCTAAGAGTCATTATTTAGTTTCAAGGCTCTCTTAGGTTGTCCATTGAAAGGCGTTGGAGCCAAAAAATTATTATGACTATTTAGGATAAAATGATAAGAAAAATAACATTTTTGCACCGGTTCAAACGAATTGAAAATTGAATTTTTTTTTAAAAAAAAGATTCAAACTGAAAAGAAAGAAAAGGAAATAAAGATTAAAAAAAATTCTAACTGAAAAGCAAGAAAAGGAAAAAAGAAAAAAAAAGAAGCAAACTAGAATGAAAAGAAAGGGAGGAGCGGGGAGGGGAGGAGGGGTAATAGTGGAAATGGGGTGTGGGGTCGGGAGGGGTGGGGTGTCAGGGGGGTGGGAAAAGCAGGGCTCGTGGGGACAGGGGGTGGGGTGTCAGGGGAGGGGGGAAAACCAATTTACAATGAACAAATGTTGTTGCCCAACCAATCAACCTGTCAGATGTACTGACTAATTCACAGACACTAAGTGGGTACAAACACGAAATAGGTTAGGATCGAAAGAGAACACTAGATATAATAGGAAATACTGATTTACTAACTTGAACTGGTCTGAATATTACAACGGGGGAGGCCCTCCTTTTATAGGCATAAAAGGGGCTGCTTACATCACTAAATAGTACCAGCATATAATTGCTACAATATTACACACATTTACTTCGTCTGCCATACTACTGTTCTTCCTAGACTACAAACAGTACCAACCTATTATACTAGTTTACTGTTCATACACATATAATTGAAGTTTACTATTAAAAGACAGACTTTATTTATTTCACCCCTTCTGAAAAGGATGATACTTTATATTACAACACGCATACACCACACAACAGAAACAACTGGTCTGAACACATGGATGTCACTCTGAATAATTAATCGTTGTTTCCGAATCATCTGAACCGGCTCCTCCAAAGGATTCTTCAGTCCTGTTAGTCAAGTGATACTGTTGCAAAAGATAGCGGATATTTTGGCGTCATTCTTCCGGATAAGTATCATTGAATTTCCAGTTTGCAGACTCATAATGGAGGAGAGATGAGAGTACTTTTGCCGGTGTCAATCCATTGAGTGAACACAGTGTTTGAGTCATGACAAGATAATTTCCACTGTTTATTTGGGGTCTCTGAGACTCTGTATATGCTGAGAGAAATATAGTGTGATACTTCTTTCGCCAAGTGATAGAACCATCTGGATTAGGGAGACTCCTGTTGTTACGACTTGTCCAAAAAGCAAATTGGAGATCTTCGTTTGCATTGCTAGGAATACTCCTAATCTTCTGTTGCCAAAACGGTATACTTCCAAAGAGCGGGAGGAATTTCAAAAAGAAATTTTCTGGAGGATGGATCTGGTTGAACGCCGCATGTGCCAAATACATCAATACTGCTGATTTATTAAAACAGACGCTTATAGTATAAACATCAACTAGATACCATAAGAGGAGATAGGCTTCTTTTTTGAAATAAAAGACATTATGGTAAGACACTTCAAACTGGGTGAGGAAGGGATAGACAGGATGGAAAGGTAAACCTTTTATGGGACTTTCATCAAGACCATACTTGAAGATACAAAGATGTTGAAGGTTTTGACACATTTGTACATACCTAGAAAGAAGGGTTAACTCTAAAAGATGACACTGGAGGTGGATAGCAAAATTAACTGGACGGAAACAAGAAATCATAGGAAAACAACCAGGGACAACTGAATATGGTTTTGGTTTTGAAAACAAACTGATTTCTTTCTTAAGCCTAGATAGAAAATCAGGGAGGACATTTGTTTTTCCTTTTATGTGAACAACATCAAAACTCCAATTGAAAACCAATTTGCCCATCTGAGCAACTGTGCTTTTGGAAGGTGCTTCTGTTTGAACTTGAGCATGCTGGGAAAACTCATCATATCAGTCTCAATTAGGAAATGATGACCGATTAGATGAAATTCGAACTTCTCAATGCTCCTTTTGATTGCCAGAATTTCTTTGTAAGTAGAGTGATAATGAAGCTCTGCTGGAGAGAAAGCACCACTCTTGTATCCACAAATTCTGCGCTTTTGTTCTGAGATTTTTTCCAAAATAATTGCTCCCCAATATAGATCAGAGGCATCTGTATGAAGTACTCTTTTCCCATCTGAAGGTATGGTTAATGGAGGAAGGGTTTTGGCTATGGTTTTGAGGTCTTTGACGGCTTGGGTACAATGAGTTGACTAAGAAGGAGGGTTTTTCTTTAGTAGAGCTGAAAGAGGAGTACGGTATTGGGCAAGGTTAGGGATAAAATCAGCCATATAGTTAACAGTTCCAAGAAACTGTTGAACTTGTTTGACTGTGAGGTTTTCATCTGGAAAATGGTCGAGCTGAGAGGTTATATGAGGCTGGAGGGTGTATTGACCTTTAGAGATATGCATCCCTAAAAAATCAATTTCTGGTTGGGCAAGGAGCATCTTTTTCTCTGAAAGTATAATGCCATGGGTTTAAACCAGGGAATGGAAGGTTTATAGTAAGACAGCATGAGATTCTATATCTGGGAAAAAAAGTAGGATATCATCAATATAAACAAGGGCTGAAGATAGGATGGGAGTAAATACCCGAATCATGGCCTTTTGAAATAAAGATGGAGCTGTTTTCAATCCAAAAGGCATGACTGACCACTGAAAATGGTGATCTGGAATGCAAAAACCAGTTTTTGGACGATCCTCTGGATGGATACCCAATTGCCAGAAACCTGCTTTCAAGTCAAATTTTGAGAAAATTTGAGCTTTGGGCAGGTTTGCAAAAAGAACACTCCGTCGAGGAAGAGGGAATTTGTTGTCCTGCAGAAAATGATTAAGAGGCTGGTAATTGATAACCAGACGCAATTTTCCTCTTATCTGCTCTGACCTCTTATTCACATAAAATGCTTCACATGCCCACTAAGAGGTTGTGGGCTCGATCAATCCATCTGACTGGAGTTGTTGAAGCTCTTGGAGAGCAAGCTGTAGTGTTCTGGGTTCATTCCATGATGGGTAGCTTTGGTGGGGTTAATGTCTTCAATTTTCTTAAAGGGAAGAGAAATGAAGAAATCTGGATTTTTTCAAAGTGGATTGGAACATTTGGTAAGGAACTGAGAATGGGATTCAGTACAAGAGGTTTGGATGATGGCTTCTTTTATGGAGGAGAAGTTTTTTATGGAAAAGAGGTTTGGTTGAGTGGTCCAGGGTAACAGGTAGCTTTTGTATTTCAAACCTTTTTTGAGCCAGGAGACTTTGCTGAGATTTTGGAGAATATCAAAGTCTAACAACAAATATTTTCCTGAAAGATCAGAACCATAGACTTAGTGTTTGATGGTATATCCAGGGAAAAGTTGGATGATAATAGGCCTGTTGATTAAGGTGATAACAAAGGTTTCTCCATTGGCTGCTGTAAAGGGTCTGAAACATGATTGCCAGTAGGACCTGGGGAGAATTGCTGGGTTAAGGATGGAAGCTGCAGCACCAGTATCAAAGAAGGCGATAACTGGTATTGGTTTCTCATATTTTCCAAGCAGAATTTTGACCTTGGCCAAAGGTTGAGCCAACATGATGTCTGAGAGTCCAAATGTTTGGATTTCATAAGGAAATGAATCAGACTCATCAGAAGAATCATCTGACTCCGATGGGGAGTCCTCAAAGGTGAATGCAAGGACTGTTTCATCTGTTGCTTCATCATCACTGAAAAGAGGGACTCGACATCAGCATCGTCAAGAGCATCATCAATGAGAGCCAAAGAATTCACCATCTTGTCTCTTACTGCTCTATTTGGACACTGCTTTGCATAGTGCCCTTTTTTCCCGCATATGTAACAGCGATCAAACTTTCGCTGTCCTCTGAACTTTTTCTTCTTGAAAAACTTCCATTTTTTCTGGCGTGAGAATTTGCCAGATTTAGAAAACTTTGGAAACTTGCCAGGAGATCTAAACTTCCATTTCTGAAAATGCTTGGATTTTCTATATGAAGGACGGCAAGTGCACTTCTTGTCTTTACACTTGATAGATAAGTCTGGCCGGTCACAAGCTTTGCCAAGAAGTTTTCTCTGTTCTTCAAGAGTTCTGAGGAATTTCTGGTGATTGCACAGTTTCTCCAAGGCAATCAAAGAGTGCTGATAAATACCGCTAAGAGATGTTGCATTCAACGTCAATCCTTTTGTTTGAAGCAACCTTGTCGTCTCATTTCCCAATGGTTCAGGAAGGGAATTGAGAAAAGCTTGCTTGAGATTGACATCATCCATACCATTAAGAAGATAAAACCGTTGGGACATACGGTCATAATGGATCTCCAGGTCTTCTCTTTTGAAGGAACAGCATCTCATGCTGAGATATTCTTCTCGAACGAACTCTTTTGTGTTGTTGTGATCTCCAAGAAACTCAGTATGCAGAACTGAGATGAATTGATCAAGAGTTGGCAGTTGCTTAAGCTGTAGCTGTCGGTATTCACAGAGAGCCATATACCATTGACGAAGACGGCCAAGAAATTTTGCTGTACACTTAGTAATAATAGTACTAAGCGTAGTGTTTGGAGAGAGTACAGCAGCAGTGCACCAAGCATGAATCTCATAGAGTTTATCCAACCATTTTGATGGGGGAATGGTATCAAAAGAAAAACCTTGGGTGTGGATATTGGAATGTGAGAAGGAATCAAAGGTTGGAATTTCAGGAGGTATTTCAAACTCAGGACCCTATTCAATGATAGGGTCTTCAACATTTTCTTCTGGATTTTCAGGGTTCATTATGAAAACATGAGGAGTTGGCAAAGAGTGAGTAGATTCAGAATCTGAATCAAACTCAATGGTTGGTTCAGGAGATGGAATTTCAGGTATAGTAGCTAGGGTATTGAGGAGAGTGGAGATTGGATTTTTGGAAGGATTAGAAGTTGGTTGAACCATTAACTGGGGTAATTTTGAATTTGGATCAGATGGTTTAAGAGGAGCAGAGGTGGTTGGAGTTGAGGTAGAGGTGGATGGTGAAGATAGAGTTGAAGGAACTTGGATAGGCTTTATCTGGGGTTTTGGAAAAAGAAGTTTCAGTGGTGATGGTCTTTTTGGTGGAGGTAGGAAAGCTGACGAGCTCCCAAAGATACTTGAGCTTGACTCACCAAATCCTGAGGTAGGAGTTATAGGTAAGGGTTGAGACATCTGAGGATACCCAGAAAAACTTTGTTGAGTGTAAGATGAGAACATGTCAAACGGGCTTTTTTGCTGCTGAGAATACTGCTGAGCTTGAAGGGATTGAAGCTGATTCTTCAAATGCTTCATTTCAGCATCCTTTTGGTAAAAAGCTGCTGAGAATGCCTGGTTAGCATATGCCATCTGAAGAAGTTCTTGGTGAACCTGTTGGATTTTTTGCTGCAAATCTCTGATAAGAAGTTTCAAAGATGACAACTTCTTATGGACAACATTTTCCAAATTTTGCTGAGAGTTAGCAATTCTTTGAAGAATTTTATTTTGCGCCAGAGAATTTGCTGACTGCCAATTTATTGCTGCTTCTGCTGCTGAGACTGCTTTGGTGCTACCATCAGGGAGAATGGTAGTTGAGTTTGGAACTTTGTGACGATGGGTGGTTCTTTCTTGAGGGTTATGAAACTCCAATGGAGGAAAATTTGATTCAGTGAACATAAAACATCCACTGGGTTGTACTGAAGGGTCATTTTTAGATGGAGGTTGAGGATAAGGTGGGGATTTGCAAGGAGTAGAAGGTAAATGAGAGTTTAGTGAACGTGGTTTGTCTTCAAAGTCTTCATCATCGTCTAGAAGACTATCGTCAAGACACTCATCACAGTTACAGGTATCAAAATAACAATGAACTGTTTCTGGATTTTTGAAATAGAAAACTGGATGGCCACTGGATTGAAAATATTTAATTGGGGGTTCAGGTCTGGAGACATCAACAAACATGTCAATCCTGGAAGGAAAGATAACCAGATGGGTGGAAGATGAGGCAGAGGATTCTTTTGGGAAAGAAATTTCTACAGTACCATCAGGTTTTGAAATGAAAAGTGGATTGGAGAATTGAACAGGTATGGGCTTTTGTTGATTCTTCTCGTAAGCCGTAACCCAAGATTCTGGGAGAAGCTTGAGAAGCTCAGGTCGAGAAATTTGGCGTGGGACATGGACACAAGAAGCTTGGTGAGGTGCGTTTATGGTTAGGAAAAGGGATTCATCTGTGGAGGAAGGTAAGGACATGTCAAAGGCATGATTTTGGAGACGATAGGCCATTTGGTAGTGGAGGGTTGCTGCATATGTAGTGGAGATTTGGGAGGCACCACCAATTTGGACTTGAACTTTCAGGGCTGTTAGCAGATGAGGCTCTGCCAGTGGCATGTTGAAATTTGGATAGAAGGTGAAGATCACGGTTCCAGCATTTAATGTAGTTTGAACTGTGGCGATGCATGCATGCTGGTACTGCAAAAACCTGGTGTCGACCAGAGCAAGTCTGGACGTAACAGGTAAGCCTTTCCTTCTATGGAAAGTAACCGCCAGTCGGATTGCTCCGAAGTGAAGGTGGGTGAATCCTTATTGTTGCCAAATGCGTGGCAAATCAACCGGGATTTCGAGGGGTAAAAGTTGTTTAGCCTCAGTAGCTGCAATGAAACACTGATCAAATTTAGAGGCTTGGACATACTCCTTTACTGAGGTTGGACGCTTTGTGGAAAAAAGTTGGGTGACAGTTTTTTTTACAGAAGTTTGCGGACGGACAAAAGTATTGTATGAGTTTAGAAAAGGAAAATCAGTAAGGGGAACCTTACTGTCATCAGGAAGATACTCAAACTCATACAAATACTCAAGATTAGAAGAAGCAGTGGAATTTCTACTGGTAGATGAACTAGAAGGTACGAGGGATGAAGTAGTAGAGGAATAGGTAGAAAACAAACAATTCATTTTTAGTAGGAAAAATTTGGGTTCTTCGTTTCCTCATACAACAAATCTTTTTCTTTTAATGTGAGAACTTTAACCAATTTTGATTAATAAAATTCTGTATACTAGGGTAGATAAACCGAGACACACCGCTCAATGGCCAAAGTCTCAAGGTACTTTTAACCCACTGATACAGAAATTTTTCAATCAAAATAGTTAGTGAAGTTTCTGATGTGGAGGATTCTTAAAAGGCAACCGCAGAGCATACGCTTCAATTTTTCTTTTGGGAAAAAGATTTGAAATAATTTTGGAATACGAAATTCCCAGTAGGGGTTTAAGCTAAAAAGGAAGACATGGCTTTGATACCAAATTCACAGACACTAAATGGGTACAAACACGAAGTATGTTAGGATCGAAAGAGAACACTAGATATAATAGGAAACACTGATTTACTAACTTGAACTGGTCTGAATATTACAACGGGGGAGGCCCTCCTTTTATAGGCATAAAAGGGGCTGCTTACATCACTAAATAGTACCAGCATATAATTGCTACAATATTACACACATTTACTTTGTCTGCCATACTACTGTTCTTCCTAGACTACAAATAGTACCAACCTATTATACTAGTTTACTACATTTATCTTGAAGCCAATCGTTGTTCTCACAAGGCCGACCCCAGGTAAGCCCCGTAAGTCTTTGGGCTTAGACAATCTTTCGGGTTGGGGCAACCAAAAACAAAATTTAAGTAACATATATATCCAATAAAGTTTCCCATACTATCATAGGCGATTGCCATTGGTGCGGTGGTACTATGCAGCCTTTTATATAAAGTTTGATTCTGGGCTCTAATGCGCCCCTTTATTTTTTTCTCCACTTTTGATTTGTTTTCCCTCCCAATGCATAATATTGCGAAAAATTAAATTACTCCACTTTGATCTACCTCGTTTTGCTCTCTCTCCCAATGCATAATATTGTGGAAAATCAACTTTGTTGGAAATTTTTGATTTAACAAACACAACAGTAATGTATAAGTGATATGTTCTTACATTTTTATTAAAAAAAGTTACAAATCGAGCAAGCTAATATTGTTTTTATTTTTACAATCAAACTACCATTTTGCAAGAGAAATTAGAGTGATTGGTTATGATCTCAATTAAAAATAAGACGTCATTCCACTAAAAGTATTTTTGGGCATTTGGGGCTTTTTTTAAAACTTTTTACTCTTTTGAAGACAAGCCATTCTCCTCACATATATCAACTAAAAAGCCCAAAAAGCAAAAGTCAGCAGAACTGGTCCTGAGTTCTTGGATAAGTAAAGTACAATAACTCAATTGAAAAATTTGCTTCAAAAAATGTAATAAGAATTTATTTATTTTGAATCGGATCGTGCTAATCATAAAACACTATAAGCGGGGTTTACATTTTGATGCTGATTTTTTTTTTATGTTATTCAAGCTAAAATAACATGTAATTTTGTTTTTGTTTTTTGTACTTGTGTGTATATATATATATATATATATATATTTTATTTTGTATGATTTAATTGTAAATAGGCAACAAAGCATGAAGTTGGGTTAGGGCAACCCAAATGTCGGGGTTGACACTATGTACTCATCTCCAAGAGATGCTACATACATTATATTAACCCACTATATTATTCACTACATTTTTTGTGAGGCATACTCTGAGTTTCACAAAAATACAGAAAAATATCCATAAATTTTAAAATAATATCTTGTGGGGTAAAATTATGGGCATTTTTTTAGTATTTTTGTAGGCTCCGGAATAGGCCCTACAAAAATATAATGGGTGATATAGTGGTTTGGTATAGTGTACCTATGATTTATTGCTGATCTCGTTGCAGGGATGAGTTCCACATGCATGAGATCGAGCAAGGATTAGTTAGTATTTTTTAGTCTTAAACCTAATTGTATTGCTAATCTTTGACGCTGAAGGGTCTACTACCTATGCTCAATTTCGATTTCTTAACTTCAATGCATTGAGCGACGGAACCAAGATTCAAAATCTAGTTAGTATTTTTTAGTCTTAAACCTAATTGTATTGCTAATCTTTGACGCTGAAGGGTCTACTACCTATGCTCAATTTCGATTTCTTAACTTCAATGCATTGAGCGACGGAACCAAGATTCAAAATCGAAGGTGGAATCCAAAACTATCAACATTTTTAATACGCAAAAAAGGTTTCGTGTTTTAAAGTTAGCCATAAATCATAATACCAAAAAAGTAATATTTTTTCATAGTTCAATTATCCATCAACATAGAGCAGAAATAGTTTCACAATCAACTAGAATAGAACTTGATGTTCTTTAATTTAAATCCCAAAATTCGTCCAAGAGTGATTGTCAACCAAATTCCAAAGAAATTTATAGAAAAGAACGATTTTTCTGTTGAATTGGACTGATAGGGGAAACAATTTTTCTTCGTGCACCGTGGGAGTATTTTCGCGTAGCCCTAGTTTTTATCCCCTATTGTGGTTGGACCGGGGGTGGCAAGTGCTACTTCCCCACCAAGTGCCTCTGCCCCTAAATGCATTCCATTTCACATAAATAAATAAAAATGAACCATTTTTTTTTTTACTGCAAACAGATAGTACTATATATAATAACTTTAAAAAAAAAACCCACAGATGTGGCATTTGTTATTTGTTTCTTTACTTAGGATCTGCAAAGACAAGAAGCAAACAAGATGGTTCAATATCAAGAATGTGGCAGTTTTGGGTCAAACTACAAAAAGTAGTTTTTTGTTTGTTTGGTAACTGCAGTGTATCCTTGTGAACGCGAAATCTCAACGTATTTCATGTGTCGCCCCAACATTTGGAGTTGTTTTCACATCAGGGCCAAACAAGATTGATACTTATTTACATTACAGTACCCAAAGTTTGACCATGTATTTTCTACTAGCGGCGATGATATTAATGCGGGTCCGAATGAAGTTTTCAATAGGGGATGCCGATCGAAGATGGAGACTTGATCAAGCCGGCCAATTTTGGATAATATATCCAAGATGCATGATTTGTTCACTCTGGGATTAGAAGATAATGAAAACCAAAAATGCACTTTGGACATCACGTAAAAGAGAGGCATAAAAAAAGTGAGGAATCCCGATCGATATAGGTACATACAAAGCCTCCCCAACATCGTTATGGTCAAATAACAGGTGAGATGATGGGGTGGCGGAATAAGATGACTTTGGATTTATCAGGGTTAGAAAGAACGGCCGATGATGCATGGCCGGGAATAATAATTATTTAGGATTGAAGCAAAAGAAGTGTTTTTTCTGGTACCATCTTAATTTGTCTGCTCATGCATCCCATTGATTCTATGATTTCTATCCGAGTTAGATGAGTTGATGCTAGGGTGGTGCCTGTTTGCTCCATTACTGGGATTTTCTTAGATCCGCCGATTGAACGACACGTGGCATATAAGGAAAGAGATTATTAGAGAATTGAAAGGTGATTATGATACACCTCAATATTGCGGGCAAACCAAATCAAGTAAAATAAAACTATTATAAAGTTTGAAACATGATTGACCCGTCGAGTGGCCAGTACATGGGATATTTTCAATTAATCGCTGAGTATTATTGGACTTGCTACTCGTGACAACTCATTTACAAGTGTTGAAAGGAGAAATGTGCAGTTATTCCCCACGAACTAAGGAGCAGTTTGACTGATCATGAAACAGTTATCTAAATGTGGAAGTTATTAGAGTCATCACTCGCGGAAATTGTTCAAAGATGAGAAGGGAGAATCAACTGCCATCTTGGAGGGAGATTCAAATTCAAAATTGGAGAAGGCCTCTATTTATGCTTGAGATCGTGACATATTAAAGACACACAAACAACGCCAATCAGGTTTTTATCTTTTTCTTTTCTAGGAGTAGCTATAACTTGTAATTGTTCACTCAACTCTCTCGGTTGATTGTTCTTCTACTTTGAAGTTTAATAAAGTCCATTTATTTTACTTCGTCCATATTCCACCCACTTCATTGTTTGCTTCTAGAGAAGTCCTGAAACACGGCAAGGAACCAAACTCCACTTTCCACATTCCAGCAAATCACGAAACGAGATCCCGTCGATTCCCCGTCGATCGGACCAAACCAGAAAAATAGTTAACAGTGCCCCAATGGTGAAAGCTATATGGAAGAAGAGTCCGCCTCAGATGCACCTCGACCGTGAGATGAGATTTGACGGCCCAAATTAGAAGTTTGCACGCAAAAAGCGTGCGGGACCACTCACTAGAAGTGCCGTTCATGTGGGAGTGAAAGGTAAGCGATTTCCGACATTCATGCACTCCAAATTAATGGAGGACGAGTTTCCAGAGCTCCAATCGAGTGTAATTAATTCCCCTAAAGTTGTAGCTTGAATGCATTTTTTGAATCAACTAAGGCTGACTTAGTTGGCCAGAACTCTTGCATCTTACTGAGATATTAGGAGTTTAAATCTCTCCACATGCGTATGAATGTTCTTCCCTTTGAGCTAGTGGCTTTTCATTTCTTTCTTGGTTTCTTCTATCGATCGATTGAAAAAAAATGCATTTTTTTAAATACTTGATCTAACCTGGTCAAAAGTTGCCTAGCTACATATCTTCGATCAAAGACCTCTTCGAAAATTAAGCATCGATTTGGATTTTTTATACCTCTATTATATTGAACAAAAAAAATCCTCTCTCCAGAAAACCCTTTCCTCGGTCTGCTGCTTGGGGGGGGAGGCCGCCGCCTCTTCTCCTCCTCCTCCTCCCCCCTCTCTCTCTCCTCCTCTCTCTCCGTCGGGTTCTCCATGGCCTCCAGGTTGCGGGCGGCGGTTCGCTAGGACGGCGAGGGTTCCTCAGGCTCTGTCCCGTTCCTCTTCCTTCGTCTCCAGATCTAGTGTTCCTGGTCCGGCGGCGAGCCAAATAAGGTGTGCGGTTGGTGTAAGGGGGTTTTTTTCTTCTGCTTTTTTTTTTTCTACTGGCGGGTTTCCCCCGTCCGGTTTTGTACCAGTCTAGTTGATCTAGATCTGGTGGGTGATGGTGGTGGGCTAATAACCCGGCGTCTGTTGAGGAATGGTCCGGTGTTAGTGGTTTTTGCGTGTTTGGTTGTCTGTTTTTGGGGCTGTTGGATTTCGGTGGTGGTGTTGTTGGGGTTGGTGGTGGTCCGGTGGTGTTGTTGGGGTTAGTGGTAGTCTGGTGGTGTTGTGTGGGCTGCGCAACAATTTCGGCTGGAAAAGGCAGGTATTCAGTCGCCGTGGTCCGGTGGTTCTCTTCCTGATCAGGCCGGTGACTTTAGTCCAGGATACCTGTTAGATTTTAGCTATTTTTGTTGTTGTATTGCCTTTAGATTTCAGCGATGCTTTATTGTTTACGGGTTTGAGCTGTGGATCTCTTTTGATCCTCTGTTATCTAAACCGAGATTGGTTCTTACGTACCGGCGTTATCGCGGGGCCTGCTTCGGCAGTAGGTGCCTGAGATCGACGTTTAGGTTGCTTTGGTTCTCTCCTGTACTTGTTCTGAAATCTTTTGCCCGATGGGCTTGAATGAATGACCGTTTCAAAAAAAAACAAAAAACCTCAATATTCTTCTACTATAATACGGTGTTTTATGTATGGGTGACAAATTAAACCCAAATTCATTAATCAACCCAAATCCATTTACTAAAAAATAGACCCAACCCAACCCATTAATTAGTTGGGTCAGAATGGGTCCAACCCATCTAACCCATTTATTAATTGGGTTAACTTAAATGACCCAATAACTCATGAGTACAATTCAACAAAAAAAAAACCATTTACCCCGCCCGTTTCCCATTATCAACACCTGATTCTCCTTTTTTCACCTTGGAGCTGAGACATGGCCTTTCTTCTTCCTCAAACCACTCTCTCTCTCTCTCTCTCTCTCTCTCTCTCTCTCTCTCTCATGCCAGAACATAAGGATTTCACGCTGGAAGAACTCAGAACATGTCTCTAGCTTCGTAACGGCCGGAACATGATAGAATGCCCGAAACAGGGCAGAACATCCGGAACAGAGGGGTATTTTAGCCGAACGGAACACCTAGTTTCGTTTTCTGGCCGGTACGATGCATCTCGGCCGGTACGGTACAAACTTAACAACTTTGAATATGACGTTACTGTCTGTCATATACTATCAGTAACAGCTTGGCTATGAGCTATGTCATAGGAACGAAATTGCTAAGAGGCCTTTGGTCTAACGGCATGGAGGGTGTTAATCTAATTATTCCAACAATACTAACTTTCGTTGAGTTAAACAAAAAATACAGTACGAAACACGCTCACCCGTGGTCTAGGGTTAAAATGCAAGCACTTCGCAATTGAATTTTTTTTCAAGCTTTCGCCAGTACTTCAAACTTCACGAGGAAGGGTGTCATTCTCGATTAAACTTGTATAATTGGTTCAAATTGTTTATGCTTGAAATCACGCGACTGAAATTACGAACGGGAATTACTTGAAACTTGAAAGTGAGTTATGTGAAGGATTGAAATTCACTTGCCATTAATTTATTTTTGGTAATTCACCTGCCATTAATTGCGAAGAAATTACTCAAACTGCAATTGACTTATTTTTGTCTTTATTTAAAAAAATTAGGTTTCGATGGTAATTTTTTTACTTTTTCGATTGCTCTCGTCATAACGAAACAATAATCTCCAAAAAATTGACGAAAAACTCACAAATGCAAATTTTTTTTGAATAAGGACAAAAAGATTAAGCCATTCGACTTATTTAGCCGAATAACCCCTTAGTCTATGTATTTACCCTTATGCAAAGAAATGTTTCTTATTATAGTTTTGCAAAGGAAGTACAGAACAGATAAAAGCGATGGTAATATGGTAATTAAGTGTACAGGGGTAATTTGGTCATTTTACTAGTAGAGGGATAGTATGGTAATTTTAGTGTACAAAGGTATTTTAGTCATTTTAAATTTTAGTATATAGTATTTAATTGGCTAATGGGCAGGTCGGGTTTGCTTCCTAATAAATGGGTCGGGTTGGGTATGGATAATTAGCCTCATAATTAATGGGTCAATGACCCATTAAAGACCCAACTCATTTACAACTTACCCAATTTAATCCAAATCCGTCCATTTGCCACCCCTAGTTTTATGACAGGTGTAGGGCATAAAAATAATTTTTCTCAAAGTGTACGGAGTGAAAATGAAAATTGCCTTCTTTCTAATTAGCTCCCCGCCCAGTAGGGATGTAAGCAATACCTCACCGCTCAATTCTAGAAAAACTAAACTAAAATCGGTTCGACAGCGGTTCATACACTTGAAAATTCCGTTTGAAGCTAAAACCGACCGTTCTTTAGGGAGATCTATATTATTCTAGGTTTTATGAGATAGTATTTAACATTAGAATTTAGCCCCTGTGCACACGGCTTGAGTTTGATGCATTTTTATTGCTAAATAATTACATTTCGTCTAAAAAGTTTAATAGGAAAGACTATAATACACATCTTTTATTTGAGCGTGTATCATATATACCCCCAAAATGTTATGAATAAAAGAGAAAATGTTACGAATCGTATTGCTAAAAAGTTACGAATCGTATAAATGTTACGAGATACACCAAAATGTAATGAATCATAATGAAAATATTATGAATTGTACTGCTGAAAAGTTATGAATTCTATGACAAAAGTTACGAAACACACTAAAATATTATGAATAAACCATAAAATAGGTGCATATGGTACATTCTTTTAAGAGGCGTGCATTGTAGACTTTCCTAAGTTTAATTGTTCATAGCATACGCGGCTTGATTTTATTTATGATAACAAATTGGCCAATTATGTCAAGTTCAAACCGATAAACCGCGCCGAACCAAACCGGCTAAATATACTTCAGTTCGGTACAGTTTGTTGGTCGTATAGGTCGATTTCAGTACACAATAATTAAAAATCAATTTGATCGGTTCAGTTTATTTTTTTCATAAAAACCGACTGTACCAAACCGCTTACGTCTCTACCGGCCAGCTTTGCGTAACATTATTATTTCTTGCAAGTTAGGGGTTATATAAAAGTATAAATTTTAGAAGTTGAGGTGTACGTACGCATAATTTCCCCCCTAAAATATAGTAGTATACTATATACTACAAGTCAAAAGTGATATCCAACCAACCCTCCCCACAAACTCTGGTCCAACTGCTTACCAATCAACCATCTAAATTTTCAGACTACAACGTACGATAGGCTGCATCTCTTTTATTCCTTTTATACTACTCCCTCTTTCCCAAAAGAATTGTCTGGTCCGCAAAATGAGAACGTAAGTCTTCAACAATTCACTAGATATTAATGAGTTCTTTTTTAATTTATAATTTTTTTTGAATATTTTCTTGAAAAAAATACATTATTTTTGAATTCTTATTCTATAGATCGGACAAAAAATTTGAGATAGAGATAGAACTACCTTGGAAGATCTACCCAAGACGACCATCCAACAAGACGACGTAAGGATCAAAGATTGAAGAATGTGCTAGGTCTTGGGTCCATATGGAAATACTAGTATTAGTTTCTCCGTATGAACACAAAACCATTTCATGTTTCTACAGATATTTGGAGGAGTTATTTTCACATTAAGTCCACCTAACAAAAGTTCTACATTTTTTATTGGCAAGATAATTCTTTAGAGCGTCGCTGTTCATTACTCATACTTTTGTTCAAATTTGACGAAAAATTACGTAAAAAAAGATTCATTTGATATGAAGCACTCCCGATGAGCATACCCAAATTTAAACACAAATGTGAATAATAAATTTCAGTAATGGCATGATTGTAAATTTAAGAGGGATAAAATATCTTGCAAAATTTGAGTTTTTTTTATTTATTTATCATTTGAGTAAAATCCATTTGGTAATATAAGTTTAAATCATGGGTGGAGTGCATTTCAGGGAGTTTCGACTCAAATTTTGAGTTTGACCTAAAAAAAAAAAGTAAACCGCAAGAAGTTGGTCTTGTGATTAAGACTTAGGACTTAGGGCGTGTTTGATTGCAGAGTTCGTTTTGGGGGGATTCGTAATGAGGTGGGATTAGGATTGGGATTGAGAATGAGGTGGGATTATTAATGAGGTGATGAATAATTTAGTCATGTTTGTTTTGCACAGGATTAGGATTGGGATTGGAATTGAGAATGAGATGGGATTGTAAATAACATGTTTGTTTTGGCTAGGATTAGGATTGGGATTAAGATGGGTTTTTACACTGGTTTTGCTCAATCCCAAGGGGATGGGATTCGTAATACCACCCCCCATGGGTTGGCTAATCCTATGAGATGGGGGGATTGATATTCCCATGGGATTTGTAATCCATGGGTTAAAAATCCAACCAAACACACTTTTTTCACTACACTTCACTTTCGGAGTCCCATCCCAAGTCCCAATCCCGCAATCAAACACGCCCTAAAGGTTTATTCCCTCTTAAGCTCTCATATTCGAAACGTCTCAGGTGCTATCAAATCTTTTATGACTAGACCATAGAGAACTTTGCACCGGCATTAATTAAGCTCCCCACAAATGGACGTTGGCATTGGACCTAAAATTAGTCGAGATGCGGACACCTAAATTGTTAAAAAAAAGAAAAGAAAGGGCCGGAAAATAATGCTCTAGTAAAACTAAAAAGTACATGGACAAAAGTTCTACTTATTTGCAATACGATACCAAAACTTCGAGTATCTTTCCTCTGAGGCCCAAAATACAAAACTTTATTACACACGCGCACAAAGTACCCTTCTTTATCGTCCATCTGCTTTGCATTCCGATTAATCCAGCTTCCAGTAACCTAGGGTTACGAAATCCTTTCCCATTCCCATTCCCATTCTTCTTCTGGAACAATCTCTTCCGTTGCTTTACATTTCTCCTCTCCCTTCTCAATCTCTTCCGCTGACTTTTGCCGATCAAAAAAGAAATAATTGCTTATGATTGTACCTACAACGATTACTGTTGATTGGTCACAGGTAATTTACTTGATGCATTGAGCTTCGAAGATCTCTCTTTTATGCTATCACTGTAAACCAAATGCTTGCTGCAATGTTAGGGAATTTGGGTATGGTGATATGCATTCGTAAATTGAAGTTGGTTTAGGGTTGAGAATCGAGGGTTTCTTCTGCATATTCATTGTGTTTCTTTGTTTGCCTTGGTATTTCTGATCTTCATGCTAAATGGGTTGTCCAAAGATTTGGGTTAAAAAGTGAGAATACTATCTTCGGCAGATATGTTGGGTTTTTTGTGTTTGCCTTGGTATTTCCTGTCTTCATGACAAGATGGGTTGTCCTGCTTTCTGGGTTCTCTGAAGGATTTGAAGTTTGTTACTTTTTCGAGTTTTAGATGATGAAGAGGCCGAAAAGCGAATTTCCTGCCGCAAGGAGGTGCAAGCTGTCTCATTTTTTGTTGGCAATAGCTGCATTGTACTTGATTTTTGTTTCCTTCAAGTTCCCTCGGTTATTGGAGATTGCTTCGGTGTTGAGTGGTGACGATACTAATGCAGCTCCGGATGAGGTTTCGGCAGGGGATGCCGAAGATGGAGACTTGATCAAGCCAATTTTGGATAATATCCGAGAAGATTTATCTACTACGGGATTAGAAGATAGTGAAAACCAAAATGCACCCTGGATGTCACATAAAGAGGCAGTAAAAGTGGGGAAAGGTGAATCCCCACCAATAAAACCTCTCCAGCATCGTTATGGTCGAATAACAGGGGAGATAATGAGGCGGAGGAATAGGACTCTGGATTTGTCAGTGTTAGAAAGCATGGCAGATGAGGCATGGGAACTAGGATTGAAGGCGTGGGACCAAGTGGAAAAAATAAATGAGAATGATATAAGCCATAGTTCTATACTTGACGGGAACCCTGAGTCCTGTCCTTCATGGGTTTCAATGAGTGGTGAAGAATTTGCTAAGCGTGACCATATCATGTTCCTTCCTTGTGGGCTTGCGGCAGGTTCTTCCATTACAGTGGTGGGGACACCGCATCACGCCCATCAAGAGTATGTTCCAAAACTTGCAACAGCAAAGAGAGGCAACCCATTGGTGCTGGTTTCACAATTTATGGTTGAATTGCAAGGGTTGAAGTCAGTGGTCGGGGAGGACCCGCCCAAGATTCTGCATCTGAATCCTAGGCTGAGAGGAGATTGGAGTGAACTACCAGTCATTGAGCACAATACCTGTTACAGGATGCAATGGGGGACAGCTCAAAGGTGTGATGGGTTACCATCCCATAATGAAGATGATATGCTTGGTATGAGTTCTGTTTTTCCTTCTCGGCTTTCCATGTCCTTTTTGTATTTATGCGCTCTCCTAAGAATGTTTGGAAAAGAGGTAGGAAATAAGAAATTGATCTTCTAGTGACTGGATTTTCATATATCTTGAAAATTAATTCCATTTTGTTATCAGTGAGATGGTTTTCTTTAACGCTTGGTTTGATTAGTGGCTCAGATGGATTGCATAGGCATAACAATTAGGTCAGAATCATCTCTAGAGATTTGAGGCTTTTTCACATTATGTTTTAGCTTTGAACCCTTTTTGAATGAAAGTTTTTTTTTTTTTTGGTAAATTAAATTTTATTGCAAACCATAACCTAGAAACCAGAACACCGGGGCATACCCCTGAGTTACATTACTGTCACTACCAACCAAACGAGGCAACAACAGAAGTAAACTAGGGGCAAACTATACTAGAGCAAATGTTTCTAATTCAGAAACAAAACCACTACCCTCACAGCCAGTAATACTGCTATGTGGGAGAAAAAATCCTACTAGATATATTCAAAGCCAAACATAGATCCTTGTTGACGCGGGATTCTTTTATATTCCTCCAAGAAATAAGACAAGTCCTCATATCAGCCACAACTCTTCTCAGCATTGCTTCCACACCATCTCCTCTATTCTGAAAAATCCAGGAGCTTCTTTCTTCTGTACATTGTATAAAGTGGCTGCAAAAGACGGCTTATATATAGAATTCTGCATGCTATCCCCCTTCCTGTTCTGTCTCATCCACTCCAACTCCTGGGCAAAACCTGCAGGGCCTCTATGCACCTTGTTCCTCCTTACAATTGACCCTATATTTGGGAGGAGAAAGGGAAAATAGAGAACCAGTGTTCATGAGTTTCAACCCCACTCTATGACACAATCAACTTTCGATAAAAAGTTGGTGGGTCATGCAGGATTTTTGTGAGGCTCTTGATTCATTCACCAATAAGTTTAAGAACGATACCTTTGACCTATAATTTTTTACAATGAAACCTTTTATATTGGTAGGTGGTTAGATTTATCACTGAAAAGTCAGACAATGGATCCAGTATCACCTTCTTCCTGTTTTTACCAATTGCATGTGCAAAAGATCAGTGAAATGATAAGTGAATAAGCAGTAATATGGTATTTTTATGTGATTTGTATAATTGAGACCCATAACTCATAACTGATGAGGTTTTGAATGTGGAGCGGATTGAATTCAGTCATTTTTTCTTCGTTTATAGCTGAGTCTTTAATATTTTGAACGGCTCTATAGCTGAAAATCTTAGGTTCATGAAGTAATCATTTCTCCTGTATCTGGGTGAGACAGTGTTAAGTTAAACACTTGTACTTTGACGATGTTATTGGAATTAGTAGTAATAAAATTTCTTCCATAAGTCTTGATTCTTGAAACGTTTCTGAAACAGTTTATTGCTTGTATTGCATGTTTAACTTGGGCCTTTTACAGCAAAGAGGGATATGGAAATACTGTTAATTCAATGTGGAAAACTTATTGCACCAGTTGTATTATACTATTATTGAAATCCGAAGATAATATTGCTTGCTGTGGTAAATTTGTGATTTCACTACGTCCTTTATTGTTCAACCCCTTCTTTTTTGGGCTCCTTTTTATCAAATTTTGAGTTTGTTACTGAATTTATCCATACTGGTGGTTTTGCTGATATTGCATAACCTTTTTGTTTTTGTGGGCTTGTGTGTTTAAATCTGGGATGGACCATTAATTATTATGCTCATAAAATGTAGGCTCTTTGAAATATTGTTTTATGTAATTACTGCAATTGAATGATAAGTTCCTGTTTATTTCTTTTTGTCTTGGCAGTTGATGGACATAGTAGATGTGAAAAATGGATGCGAAATGGCATAATCGATTCAAAAGAGTCCAAGACAACCTCATGGTTCCAGAGATTCATTGGTCGATCGCAGAAACCGGAAGTGACGTGGCCATTTCCTTTTGTGGAGGGTAGATTGTTTGTCTTGAGTGTGCGTGCTGGTATTGATGGCTTTCATATTAATGTTGGAGGTCGACACGTGACTTCATTTCCATATCGAACTGTATGTTACAAACCTACATCCTACCTCTGATCCATGAGTATTCTTTTATGAGCTTTATAACTCTTGCCAGCTTTCTTAACATTGGCCCTTGAGGATGTTTGTGGGATACATGGGCTTAGTTATACAACCAGCTGGATAAGCAAATAGCACTTCTTTTATGCTATTTCTTATTTATATAGCTTTCGGCCGTGTGAAATTTTAGAGGAGAGGAGATTACTTGTTTATCTCATTCTCATTATCATATATTCATTGACAAACTCACGTGCTCCCCATTTGTGAAAACAGATTTTCTTGTGTATGCTCTGTGAGACTAGTTGTTTTGAGGTTCTTCTACTCTGCTTATATGTGTTTGATTTCCTTATAGATACTGTTTACCTCTGTTGGAGTCACCTAGTAGGCCGTGGTCTCTTGTTCAGCTATATGACACGTCATTTTATGGTGTTGACTGAGATATCATGGAGTATCACGTATCGTCACCAAACCAAACCAAACCAAACCAAACCGAGCGTTTAGTGGAGTCGGCTAGATGAATCCGTCTCTTCCATTGAGCTCTATTAAGGGCATCATGTTCCGTAATATTCTATAAACCTAGATCCTTTTGAACTACCGCCTCTAAATTCAATTTTGGTCTACCCCTCCCCTCAATGTTACCCTCTATATATCACTCCTAAGTCCTAACTACCGCATTGACCAATCTAGGATGGATGTGTTCAAACCACTTTAGTTTAGTCTGACATTGAAATCAGAAATCACGTCAGATCCCGGCTATCCGAAAAACACAGACCGAAGCGGAGGATCACAAAATGCAAGACAACAAGAGGCGAACCAAGCACTTGCGCGAAGGAAGAAGCGAATCAAACAGAATGGAGACAGGGAGGAGAAGCGAAAGAGAGATTTTCGAGCCTGCAAGCAGCAAGCAACAACGGCTGAATGGTCCGATAAAAACTATTAAAAAAACAACTCTCTTCTCCTGACCCGCGTTCAAAGTAGTTGCTGCGTCTTGTAAAAACGGAAAAACCACGACAAAGAGCTCAGATACCATTGGATAACTCTCATTTCTTTTTCACTCTGCTTTCCCAAGAGAAACTGATATCTTTGGGCCTCATTGATAGTGCTAGCTGCACATTCTGTAGAAGCAATATAGAAGACTGTGACCACCTTTTCTTTGGTTGCAACGTCATAGCTACCATTTGGAGAAAGTTTCTTGATTTTTTGTAGTCTGAGAAGGTTCCCTCATCTTTGGAGCTATGAGTTTATATGGTCTATCTCCTTGAAAGGGAACTCTTTTTTTCATTTCTTTAAAGATTTTCTCTCTTCGTATCTTCGATCAGTTCAGTACTACCTGTAGTGAAACTAGAAGAGAGAAATTCTATTATTCAGTATATATGTTACAAGAGGCCATCACATCATTATCACATCATTATATAGGGAAAATATAGAAACCTTAAGTAAACCCTATTACATGAAAGGACAATACTACTCTTGCAACTAAATATTAATAACGTCATAACACCACTATTCTAACACTCCCCCTCAAACACATGATGCGAGCACGGAGAGGATCGTGAGTTTGCCAAGATGAAAATGAAATGCTCTGATTGATATCTTCGACTGAAACAATCCAAAAAGCAAAGCCAAATCCACGCGGTAATGCAACTTCGATCCAATCCAAAATGAAGAATCACTAATACTTCGGTACCCGTACAATTGCAATGGAACAACAAACGAAATTGCGAGTAGAGAAATATGAGACAAGTTCCAACACTCCCCCTCACGTGTGAACCCCAAATTGCACGAGGAGAGATAAACAAAAGATCCAACACGGATCACAACAAGACAAGGTGCCGCTGGCACAACAAACGGTGATTTAACGACCAAATAACGAGACAACGAAACAAATATCCACAAGGGACCAAACTGTCACACTGCTACAAAAATAATGACCAAACTGTCACAATGCTACAAAAGCATGGACCAAAACAAATACTGCAAAGTTCAGGGACCAAACTGTAATAAAAAAATGAGGGATTGAAGTGTTTAAAAAAAAAAAACCTTGGCTCTTTAAAACCCTAAAGACCGGATAAAAGAGTGAACAGTAAGATGAACAATGCGTGATGAACAGTAACAGCGATGAACAGTGTGTGTGAAAGGATCAAAAGAAGAAATAATAAAACTAGAAGAGAGAAAACTGAAAGAGGAGGAAGAAGATACGACTACTGTGCAGATTATGTGGTTTGTTACAGAATAGATGGTGCTCGGCGGACGGCGGTGAGGCATAAGCCGCCCACCGGAAAGCGAATATCCCATAAGCCTAGATCTTATGCTCTGATACCATATAGTGAAACTAGAAGAGAGAAATTCTATTATTCAATATATATGTTACAAGAGGCAATCACATCATTATATAGGAAAAACATAGAAACCCTAAGTAAATCCTATTACATGAAAGGACAATACTACCCTTGCAACTAAATATTAATAATGTCATAACACCACTATTCTAACACTACCTAGGGGTGGAGCCAGGATTTTCGAGCAGTGGGGTCAATACTTAAAAACATACTTGTCGTTTTTTGCCTTTTTGCTACTCAACCATAGACAAATTGCTAACAACAGCCCCCGGGGCGGTGATTAATATGCTATAAGGGTCTCAACATCCATGAAAATGCATACATATCTATGAATGTATATTGATCTTCGTGTAATTTTTTCTGTTGAAATTGTAACTTTTTTGGCATTGTGTGTGTAATATTCACACCTATTAGACAGTTTGCAAAATTATAGTACTAAAGGGGACGAGTGTGTAATTTTAGCATAAATTCTTTCATGCTTAGGACAATTTCATTCTAATTCTATCTCGCCAAAAATGTTCATAAGTGGTGTTCAGTTAAATCATCAAGTATGCCACCGTTTTGTTATAAGTTACTTGTCTTACATGTAAGAGTTGAGGTTCTCTTCTGACCTTGTACTTGTTGATTCAGGGTTTTACACTGGGAGATGCAACTGGATTGGCAATTAAAGGTGATGTGGATATTGATTCAGTTTATGCTACCTCTCTGCCAACATCTCACCCAAGCTTCTCACCCCAAAGGGTACTAGAAATGTCTACAAAATGGAAAGCTCTCCCGTTGCCCAAGACCCCTGTTAGACTTTTTATTGGGATACTCTCTGCAACCAATCATTTTGCAGAACGCATGGCAGTTAGAAAAACTTGGATGCAATCTCCAGCAATCAAGTCCTTGGATGTAGTAGTTCGTTTCTTTGTTGCATTGGTAAGGTTCCCTGTGCTATTTCACTTAAAGGGATGCATAAACTTTTGCAAGCAAAATTGAGTTAATACAAAAGATGCTAGAGGGCTACGAGTTCTTCGCTTAGATTGGTTTGGGATGAAAACTTTCTGAAAGTCAGTATGTACTTGTAGAAATGCAGATCGCTATGTTACACGGACTTGGGTTCGTGTGTCCGGTGATAGTTACGAGCCATCAAATTCCTATGTACAATGACACGTTGACATGGAACGTCATCCATGTCTCTCTTAATATGAACTGCAAAAAATTGGGGAAGGAAGTTAAGATATCATTTCGTAGCGTGTTTTTTGAGATGTTTCCACAAAATTCAGCATCCCAAATCATCAGGATTGTAGTTTCCGTTTATCTAAATGTACATTATGAAGAAAACTTTATTCCAGAATTTTCTTATTGCTTTAGAGAGCCCATAAGAAGCCAGTTTATAACATTCTCGATGAGGCACGCTTCTGGAGTCTGCCTCTCTTGCTATCTCAGATACCTATTTCACGAGGACCATGTTCGTTTTGGGTTTTGAGGTAGTTTTTTGGGGTAATGAGTGAAGAGAGATATATAGAGAAATAAGAGTTAAAATTTATTGAGGACTGTGCGCGGAGAGAAAAGTTTGAGTCTAGAGTCCCAAAACAAACATGGCCGAGGTGTTATCTGATGCAGGGAAAAAGGTAATGTGTCATTTTGGTGTTATATGATAATAAGGGTAGTATCTAGTTGATTATGCTTTCAAGTTTCATTGTCTGAGATTGGCTCGAATTTTACTTGAAATTTGGATTTTCTACTTGTCTTTATGCACTTGATGAAGCAGAAGTTGCCCATAAGAATATATGACACCTGGCCTGCATTCATCACTCATAGAAACATAATTAGTTGCACGGGTGCCTATATTGTTTCGATATGTAAAGGGACGTATGTTTGTGTGGTCGCTACCTCTTCTAGTTTTAGACTGGCTTCTTCTGCTGTTGTCATTGTTTAATTATTTATTGTCCAATATATCAAAGAGTTCGGTCTCTATTTGCGAATTCTACTCATTCGAAAAACACATGCAGAATCCGAGGAAGGAGGTGAATGCAATTCTGAAGAAAGAAGCTGCTTACTTTGGCGATATTGTGATTTTGCCATTCATGGATCGCTATGAGCTCGTGGTTCTAAAAACTATTGCCATCTGCGAGTATGGAGTGAGTTTATTTTCACCTTCTAGTGTTGTTTTATTTCCAAATCTCCTTCATTATTTCCTAAATGGACTCCTCTAGTCCTCTGTTAAGCAGTGCTTTATATTCCTCTCAAGGCCTTAACCCAAAAGTTCCCTATGCAGGTTCAAAATGTGACAGCTGGTCACATCATGAAATGTGACGATGACACATTTGTTAGGGTGGACACTGTCATGAAAGAAATCGAAGGCGTCTCTCCTAAACGGTCTCTTTACATGGGCAACCTCAATCTTTTACATCGGCCTCTTAGAAGTGGGAAATGGGCTGTCACTTACGAGGTATGACAGCTTCAGATCAAAATTTATCCAGAAATGATCAGCTGAAACCATTCCAATGTCACTGATGAGTGTAAGATTTAGCTTTGGCTAATGTGTCTTATGGTTGGTCTGATGTGGCAGGAATGGCCTCAAGAAGTATATCCTCCTTATGCCAATGGGCCTGGGTACATAATAACCAGCGATATTGCTAAATTCATCATCTCTCAACATGCCAATCGGCACCTACGGGTTTGTAACTCTGGAACCTTGTACATTTTAGCCCTGTTTGGACAAGTGGATTTGTAATGAGAGGATTTGAAGTTGAACTTCATAAGTTCATAGAGATAGTATTGTGCTCTAACTCCTTTCTAAGTACAATCATTAATGGTAGGATTTGAATGAAGTGCCCATTATGAAATACTAGTTATTTCAAGTCCATCAACTTAAAGCTCTCAAACCCTTTCTTGAGATGTAAAGCCAGAGTACCATGTTGAATAAGTGATGCCCAAATCCATAAATCAGAACGCAACCTTAAAATTTGTTCCGTTAAGGTTTAGGGTTTCGTGTCTGAAAACTATAAATACCTTTGTTGTTGTTTTTTTGCAGCTGTTCAAGATGGAGGATGTGAGCATGGGAATGTGGGTTGAGCAGTTCAACAGCTCCACGCCGGTCCAGTACTCCCACAACTGGAAGTTTTGTCAATACGGTTGCATGGAGAATTACTACACGGCTCATTACCAATCCCCTAGACAGATGATATGCTTATGGGACAATTTGGCGAGGGGTCGGGCCCACTGCTGCAACTTTAGATGACATACAGATTTAACTCGTAAGTCATGGTTTAGAATTTTTCTTTGTTATCGATTCATCATGTCACATATGGTAGGCTCTTGAGATGGCTGCTCTGATTTAGCCAATTTTTTTTTTTTTTGAAAGATAAGAACACTGATGTGGCTCTTTCCTTGATCCTCCCAACTTTGTAGAATTATAGTTACTACTATTGTAAATTGGTTCGTACCATGAAATACAGAGGCAATATTTTTCCATTTACTACGGAGGATGAGAGAGAGAGATATACAGTGATCGTTTCCTTTTTCTGCACACCCCAGTTAGGCACTTGTGTTGGATTTGATATTGTACTGTTCTTTTATTTTCCGTCAGTTGTAAGATGAGATGAGAGACCATTATGTATCCAGTATATAAATTGGTTCAAATCCAACCCATTTGTAAGATGGGTTCATCAAATGGGTAATAACTCCGTTTTAACTCATAGCAAAGGAATCTTAAATAAGTCGGTTAAATGGGTCAAACTACATTACCCGATATTCTAAAAAATACTTGTGTAAAAGTAGATTTTTTACTTTTTTTATTTTTCTCGTCGAGACGAATCAATAATTAGTAAAAGTTTGGCGCAAAATTTACAAATGGGATAAAATTTTGAATAAAAACAAAACCAAGAAGTTGTGGTTCACAGCTTTTTGGTTAGCAGAAACGGGGCCTTAGGTAATCACTATTTTTCCTCTCAAGATTATTTCCCTCCACATACAACGGTCAAAATAACCTCCATCATCTTTATTCATCTTTATATCACTCTAAACAAACGCAGTATAACTAATTCCAATATTCATAATCTCATCTATTATCTCGTAGACTTTACTTGTCCTCTCTATTTCAAGGTTCTGAAATACTGTACCAACTGGAGTATTGGTTTTCCTACTGATATACTAGTGAGAGGGTTCTGTTTTGGATTTATCATTGTTAGTGTTATTTTTTCACAAAAATAATTATTAATATAATATTCATATTTATTAAAATGAAAATTAAAAAGTAGTCTGATATTTGATCGGTATTGGAAGGAAAAAATTAATTTAAAAGTATTAACCGGTAACCGGTATTTGAGTCGGAACGAAATTAGAGTATAGGGTACTGGATTTGGACAATAGTTTGGTGTATTCCCATTCTTAATTCTATCTTATCCAACCCTTTCTAAAAATAATCGGACAATCAAACATGCTCCTCTCCAACTCTATCCCACCGCACAAAATCCTCCCAGTCCCATCCAATCCTATGCATTTCTACCTCACTCCCTATCCAATATTACCTGCCTGATCGATCTAATTAAAAGATACTCCATCGATCTATGTAATAAGCCTGTCTTTTGTTGAGAGTAAATTCTCTCCCCTATAGGTGGAAACTAGGGGATTTCCAGCACAATGTGTGGGTCCTACAAGATTTTTTTTGTTAAAATCTGAACCGTTCATCTTGTAGGGTACGTAGAGCAGTCTTTCAATTAAAAAAATTAGTTTGATTGGATATTGATAAATATATCAAAACTTGAATTTTAGTTTACAAAATGGACGGTTATAGATTTTGAAGTTAAATTATCCAAGACTGTCCATTTTTTAAAAAGAAATTCGATTTTTAATATATCTTTTGGAGTCCGGTCAAGATCATTTTTTGCGTGAATATATTATTTTACAAGCCCTACAAGATAGACGGTTCAGATTATAACAGAAAATGCTTCGTGGAGCCCGTAATGAGCAGTGGTGGAAAACCAAGGATTTCCACCACAGATGGAAAGAATTTTATCTCTTATAAAAATATATATAAACACTGCTGTATTATTTAGTTAAGTTGAATATCCATCCATAGAAAATGGGATAATCGTGCGTTTTGATATTGGTAGTGCATGTGAGTGAGCTTCATAGTTGTTTATTCAACTAGGTACTGTAATTAATAAGCAATTTGCCATTAAGATGACCTGCAGGTTCGGAGAAGGGTGTGAAAAGCATTTTGTGTATACTTCTTTTTTCTTCTCTTCTAATAATATACATATATATATATATATATATATATATATATATATATATAAAATTAAAAAAAAGTAAAGGCATCTTGTTTTGGTGGTAGCTAGGTTTAAAAAGTCTTGAGTCAACAGTCCTTTCTTTCTTTCTTTTATATGTGTTCCCATTAGTTTCCTGACGTTGTGTTCCCATTACTTTAGCGAGCATCAACTCGCGTGGAGAGTAAGTTTAGTAGTTCCATTAGAAGAACAGAACTAGTCAAGTTGGAATTAGGAAAAGAGAGACCAACTACTGCAAGCAAGCACAATAAGGAAAGTGTTCGGTAAACGTGTTTTTACATTCCGTCTTTGCATTTTCTCTCACGAGTGATGGTGAGACTTTTAATCATCACTCGTGCAAAAAAATGCCGAAATAAATTTAAAATTGAATCTATACTTACCATTGTTTGTTCGATAATATACGCTTTCCGTAGAACTATTCGCTTCATCAAGTGTTCTTTTTTTCTTTTTTTTTTTCCCGGGCTTCATGAAGTGTTCAAAGTCAGTAAAGTTGTTGTTTCCGAAACTAGCTTTCAAAAGAATACTTTCATACTAGTACAATGATATTCAAATGCAAAAAAACACTTTGCTGACTTCATATCTTATTGATTTCTGAGTGACAACTGTTTTCAAGAATTAGAAAAATTCTTGGGTTAATTGCCTTTATATCCCTTCGACTTATCATGAAAATTCAACTTAGTCCTTTTAGTTTCAATTTCACCCAAATAAACATTCGATTTGCAAATTTATTTCAATGTGATCCTTCCGTTGGCCCCCGTCTGTAATTTGGACGGAAAAGCACCATGTGTCCATCACGTGAGCTACCCCAGGGGCATATTTGCCCATTCCCCTCACATTTCACCCCTGCAGACCTCTCTCTCTCTCCTCCCTCTCTCTCGCTCTCTCTCGTTGCCTTGTTCATCCCCACGGACGATGCCTTCTCCGATCTGTCGATCCCGGCGAGCTTCCAGTCCCTCCCGGCGGACAAAAAGACGGTGGTCTTGAAGTTCCACGTGCTCCACTCGTACTACCCCCTCGGCTCGCTGGAGTCGATAGTGAACCCGGTCCAGCCCACGTTGGCGACGGAGGACATGGGGGCCGGTTCATTCACGCTGAACATCTCGAGGGTTAACGGGTCGGTGGCGATAGCCACGGGGATTGTTCAGGCGAGGGTGACCCAGACGGTTTTCGATGAAAACCCGGTGGCTATCTTCGGGATTTCGAAGGTTTTGTTGTCGAAAGAGATTTTCGGGAAGAACCCCAATAACGGCAAGGACGGGAGTGAGTCAGCTCAGCCGCCGGTTGCTGTGGCGTCGGCGCCGGAGTTCAATGGGCCGTCTGTGGATTTGCCGGCTCCTACGGGGTTTCGCGAGGAGATCAAATCGGGTGCGGGTAAGTGTGGGGTGTGGAGGCCATTTCTTGCTTTTTGTTGTATAGGATTGTATCTATTGCTATGAGATTCATTGTCTGTATGTGATCTTATCTATGTTTTTTTTTTTTCTAAATTTATTTTACCTCTTGAGCGATTTTTTTTTAAATGTATTTTTGCAATTGTTGTACGAGTAATTGAATTTGGGGCTGCAAATGTGGCCGATTTTAATCTTCTTTCCATGTCAATTGTGTTGATGTTGATAGGATTTAGAGGAAGCAGCACCAATTTTGATTTTGGTTCTGCATTTTTTGTTGTTGTAAAAAGATGGACGTTTTTATCATCATTTCCAGCTCCGTTGTGGAACTCTGTCTGTCAGGCAATGAATACAACCCAAATCCAGATAATTATGGTAGCAGATTTTTTCACTTGAATTTGCAAAAGCTCACAATTGAAAGATCCAATTCTGCATTCTGGTTTTAAGCAGTCGTAAACAAGCATTTTGCCACCACCAGACCACCGCCATCACCTCCGGCCCGTACCCATCACCTCCGGTCCGCACCCCCCGCTCTGTATATGTCAAAAAACAGAGAGATGAGAATTTAAAAAAAAACCTGGGGAATCGGGGTTTGGAGAGAGAGAGAAAGGCTGGGTTTTGTGTGGGGATGAACAGGGCAACGAGAGAGAGAGAAAGGGAGAGGAGAGAGAGAGGTCTGCAGGGGTGAAAAGTGAGGGGAATGGGCAAATATGCCCCTGGGGTAGCTCACGTGATGGGCACATGGTGCTTTTCTGTCCAAATTACAGACGGGGGCCAACGGAAGGATCACATTGAAATAAATTTGCAAATCGAAGGTTTATTTGGGTGAAATTGAAACTGAAAGGACTAAGTTGAACTTTCATGATAAGTCGAAGGGATATAAAGGCAATTAACCCAAAATTCTTGTTACTGTTTTGCTCGAAATACTTTCCCGAAAATTTTATTGAAAATTGACAACCAAACTAATTTTTTTGTATTGAGAACAGAATCATCTTGGCAAGCTGTAAACGAACCGAGCAGTTTGCGAGCTCGGCTCGTCTTGTTAACACTCGACTCGGTAAGCTCGAACTCGAGTTTTCGGCTCATTTAGTAAACAAGTTGAGTGGAGCTCGGCTCGATTAAAGAGAATCATTTAGTAAATAATTAAGATCAACTCGTTAACGCTCAAGCACAACTTAAACTCAAATTTTTGGTTCATTTAGTAAACAAGTTGAGCTCGAACTTGACAAAACTTGACTCAGCTGGTTTACGGCCCTAAATTCTGTTATGGCAACCATGGTGCATGTTCTACTACAAAACAAATGAAAGTGCCAAATATGGTACAGGAGTGTATCACGAACCATTAATTGGTAAACGTCGTGGTTTCGTGACTCATGTGCCCTCTGACCCGCCCAACGCGGCTTGAATAATTAATTAAACAATCTTGTACGTTAATTTTGAAGGTTAAGTAGGATTTGAAATTAACTAATCTTGAATTCCAACTTGGACTTATTATACACATCCATGTCTCTATAAAGTCTCTCTCCCATCCTTTGCTCTCTCTCACATCAACCAAAGGTCTCAGGCCGCATCTCCAATCCACCTGTGCCTGAGACTCAGACCACCACCATGGAATCGGTATCCTTCACCATCCACCACCAGATCGCGGCGGCTCTCCGGCCCGCCGCCAATCCCTTTCCGAAAATCCGTGCCCGTCAACAACTCGCGGTTGATCCTCATCCCAATTCCGACCCCCAAAAAATGAACCGTGCCACTCGCCTTGCCGAATCGCTCTCGAACCTCCTACACCTCCACACGGAAACACATGCCCAGAAGATTGTGCAGCCATCGAATTGGAATTTCCATTTCGATGATGAGGACGGGCACAACACACCGGCGATGTCTCCCAAGGAAAACATATCTGATAAGTGGCGAGAAATCCATGGTTGCTGCGATTGGCACAATCTCCTCGATCCACTTCACCCTTGGCTGAGAAGAGAGATAGTCAAATACGGTGAGTTCGCGCAAGCGACTTACGATGCTTTCGACTTTGACTCATTCTCTGAGTTCTGCGGGAGCTGTAGATACAGTCGTAACAGGCTCTTTGAGAAGTTGGGGCTTACGAAGCATGGCTACACGGTGAGCAACTACATTTACGCCATGTCACACGTGGATGTCCCCCAGTGGCTAGAGAGGTCGCGCCTCGGCAAAACGTGGAGTAAAGACTCCAATTGGATGGGGTTCGTGGCGGTGAGCGATGAGGAGGAGTCGCGCCGAGTAGGAAGGAGGGATATAGTCGTCGCGTGGCGTGGCACGGTGGCTCCGTCGGAGTGGTACGAGGATATGCAAAGGAAGTTAGAGCCTATAGGGCATGGAGAAGCTAAAGTGGAACATGGGTTCCTAAGCCTTTACACGACCAAGAGTGACGCTACTAGATATAACAAGTCAAGTGCCTCAGAGCAAGTTATGGAAGAAGTGAAAAAGCTAGTGGAAATGTACAAGGGGAGAGGTGAAGAAGTGAGCCTTACAATCACTGGCCATAGCTTAGGCGGTGCATTGGCTCTCTTAAATGCCTACGAAGCTGCAGCCTCAATTCCAGGTCTTCCAATAAGTGTCGTATCTTTCGGTGCACCTAGGGTTGGCAACATCGCTTTTCGAGACGAGATTTACCAAATGGGAGTCAAGACATTGCGAGTGGTTTTGAAACAAGACGTTGTCCCTCGGATGCCAGGGATTGTCTTCAATGAGAGCTTACAAATGTTTGACGATTTCACTGGGACTCTGGAGTGGGTGTACACTCATGTCGGAGCTGAATTAAAGCTAGACGCGCAGTCTTCCCCTTATCTCAAGCGAAAAATCGATTTGCTAGGGTTTCATATGCTTGAGACCTACCTTCATCTTGTTGATGGTTTTCTAAGCTCAACCTCAACATTTCGGTCCAACGCTCGACGGGATTTTGCCTTGGTGAACAAGTCTTGTGACATGCTTGTGGATGAGTTGAGGATTCCACATTGTTGGTACCAAATAGAAAACAAGGGGTTAGTGCGGAATGCTCATGGAAGGTGGGTTAAGCCCAAAAGGGATTCAGAAGACATTCCTTCACCTACTACTATGGAAGAAGCCCATACCTTTGTAAAGGAGGAGAGGGAAAGTCATGAAGGACTTGAACCATTGTTAAGTGTATAAAGCTTGATTCTTTTATTCTGTCGTCAATCTTGGTTTGGTGCTATTCCTGCCCTCAGTGGCGGATCCAAAGATTAGGTGTAGAGGGGCATTTTTTTTTTTTTTTTTATGCTCTCGAATTTTTTAAAATTTTCCCAAAATTAAGTTCAATGTTATTTCCAGTCTTTTT
Organism: Rhododendron molle; assembly: GCA_025413875.1. NCBI lineage: Eukaryota > Viridiplantae > Streptophyta > Magnoliopsida > Ericales > Ericaceae > Rhododendron > Rhododendron molle. The sequence goes on from CM046400.1 coordinate 17,602,996, forward strand.
CCATCTAATTTGAATACACTTATTTGTTATGCCCTTGAATTTTGTTACCCCAGTTGAAAAACCTTAAGGCCTCGTTTGATAACAGTGATAGATGGATGGGATTCGTAAGGAGATGGGATTAGGATTGGGATTCGTAAGGAGATGAGATTGGTAATGAGAAGGGATTGATAATGAGTATGTTTGTTTGGGATGGGATTAGATGATGGGATTATTAACATCATGTTTGTTTAAGATGGGATTAGATGATGGGATTGGATTGTTATAAGAAATTGGTAATGAAAAGGGATTGGTAATGTGAAGGAGTTGGGATTGGACTATTAATACCCTGTAATACCAAGTCCCACGGGGTATTAACAATACCCCCTAATACCCCCTCTATTAATCCCATCGGACTATTAGTCCGAACCAATTTTGGTTACCAAACAAGGTATTACTAATACCATCACCTTCACAATCCAATCCCAACCTCCAATCCCTTTATCAAACGGGACCTAAGTTCTAACTGCAATCTACATACGAATTGAAGAAATCAAAAGTATGTAATGACAACCTTAACGCTTAATTTAGGAATCAAAAGCCATCGTTTCAAGAACACAATATAAGCAATAGATTCAACACCAAATTCGACATCTTATAATTAGGGGTAATGACTGCTAGGACCTCACGCCTAGATAGATAGTCCTAGCGCCTATGTGCCTAGTTAGGAGTTTTCGGTTTAAAGCTCTGTCCCAAAAGGTGCTGGAGCTCTATGCCTTGTTTGGATAACATTTTGAAAAGTTTTGAATTTAATTTTTGAGTAATGAGTGAATAGAGAAAATAGGGTAATGATTGGAGATAAAGATAATGAGTGGAGAGCGATAGAGAGAGAAATGAGAATAATGATTGGAGGGAAGAGAGATAAATCAGAGTAATACTTGAAAATAGGAGTAATGAGTGTTTTTTAAGTTGATTTTTTTTCTTCAAGATGCCATCCAAACAAGGTTAGGCTTCCATGATTTGTAAATTTTATGGGCCTATTTATTTTGGCCCCGTTTTCTAGGTTCGGATTTCAAATAGTCCTAACAAAAATATTTCTTCTTTATTTTAGTTATTTCTCTTGACTTTTCATGCATTTTTATTATTTTGTCCATTTTTCTTAACTTTTTGTGTATATGTCCATTTTTAGTAAAATTTATATTTTTAGAATCAATTTCTGACCCATATTATTTGGGACAAAAATAACCTTGGTTATGTGAACTAAGCTATGAGAACTGGCTATGTGAACTGCCAATGCTCATAGTCAGTTCTATGAGAACAACCAATTCTTTGTGCCATGTGAACAGGCTATGAAAACTGGGTTATGTGAATTGGAAAATACACAATTCAAATAGTCTTACCACACACTAAAATACACAGTTCTCATAGAACATCCGTAATGGATTTGGTAACTAGTATGTTAATTGTATGTGTTAAGACTTAACAAATAAAAATATATTTTTTATGACACAATACTTGTGTGTTAGAGTGTGTTAGAGTGTGCTAAATCTAATAGTATGCTAGTATCTGCGTCATTGTAACGCCCCGATTTTCGGAAGTAAAATCGGAGGTATTAAATACTAATTCTCGAAAAACTTATTAGATCTAATTCGAAATCCAAAACAGATAATTCGTCCTAAGGATTCATCTATTACAAACTATTGTGAAAATATTGAAAATAGTCTTTAAAGGGATAAACTAAACAGATAATAGAGCCGTCTTCTAAGATTGATATGGGTTCCAAGCGTATTCTGGCTCAACTCCCACTTCCGGATTCTCTTCGGTATAGAATTGGTCACCTTCGGGATTCTGTGGTTCTTCTTGATTTTCTGCAAAATCTGACACGGATGCCAGGAAATCCGTGCCTGAGTGAAAGAGTTCACCCCGAACTATAATCCAACCCAAATACCCCTCTTACAATACAGTTAGCAGGCAAATAGGATATATATGGTGCGAAAAAGTAAAACAGAGATAATTCACATAACTTGATTCATTACTATCCATTAACTTAACATGAAATCTAAGATCCCTCCGTGAGATCTTTCCTCCCCAACTATTAGCCATGCTCGGTGCTTACGTCGAAACCTTGCCTTCAAATATAAGGTTGATAGAAACCCGAAGCGTAGGGCTAGGTCGTCGATAGCATAATATCCGGAAGTCCGGGATCGTACCCACAGAGAATCGAATATAGCTTAATTGGAATTGTAGGTTTTATATGGTAGGATTTGCGGCGTTTAAGACGACCAACTTGGTTTTGCTTTAAACGATAGAAATGCTAAGTAAAAAGACTAGAAATGAACTTAATAAACTAAAAGAGGCAAGTCTAGGGATCGTCTATCCCTTGACAAAGGCCGTTACCGGTTCTCAATTATAACTCAGGCAAGAGTCACAACCGCGTGCTCACGCCCGGAAGATTTAGCTTTATTGACTACGTTTATCGAAAGATGTGATTAAACGGAGGCGAACCAACTAGTTTAAATCATTTGTCGAGTCCAAAGGAGGCCACGAGCCCTCGTCATACTATTTGCCAAGACCGCTTGTCAAACGGCATACCGAGGAGTTAACACCCCTAAGTTTAGACCGAAATTACCAATTTAGCCCTATTCCGAAAATCATGCTTGAAAGCCCAAAGGCTCGAGAACCAAACAACCGCCTAAGTCCTCGGGAAAGATTATCCTGAGACTTAGCCAAACAACTACTCACACATATTGAAAAGACTAGAAATTATGCTAGAAATGATAAACATATTAACCGATAAAAACGGAAATAAACTTGATTTATGCAAAGATCCAAAGCGTAGCTACAACATTAATAAACGAGAAATTAACATAAGACAAATACTTACTTGAGTTCTTGAAGAAATTAACCTAGAAAGCTTGGAGCTCTAATGGAGTTCTAGAAAACAAAAAAGACTTACAATTAAAAATGAACTAGCTAGTTAAAGAAGAGAGGAGAAGACCTATTTATACAAAGGCTTCTTCTCTCACAAAATATCCCACAAATATCCTAAAAGAGGCTAGAAATGGAAAATATCCCAAAAGTAGAAAGTTGGAAAAGCTTGAAATTCGTGCACATTTTACACAGCATGAACCGGTACAAGAAAGAACCCAAACCGGTTCATAACCTTGAAAAGCTGCCAAAAATAGTGTTCTGAACAACATGAACCGGTACAGCCTAAAACCCGAACCGGTTCATAGCAGGCAGATTTTTGGGGTAACTTCGCGGACTCGCTCCGGACACTCCCGAACTCGGATTTAGGCGTTCTTTGGACCGTTGGAAAGCTCGTCGAGTCTACTTTCTAACTCAAGTGGTTTGGATCCAATATCATTTGTACATCAAAAGATATGACGATTCTACCCTCAGCTAGTCGGAAGATGAGTAGCTTTGGTAAAATCCTCACTTCTCCTTCAATTCCCTTGAACCTTGGGCAACCCGAGCAACCTCCAAACCACCTCCTCATGACTCTTCGGGCACCACAACGGGGTGGCATGTGGCCTTGAGTACTTGGTTGCACCCGGAGCATTCATTGGCATTCAAAACCTCTTTATTAGCACGTTTTACCTGAAATACACAAAAACCTACCTTACGTGCAATATCACTATAAAACCTAAACAATTATAAGATAATACAACTTAAAACGGAACTAGTCGCACCAAATATCTACAATATTGGGTGCTCATCACTCGGTCCCATGAGATCACTTCCCTTTGTTGTCGCAGGAACACCTAAGTTATGTACCGAGTGTGCACCCCCAATAACTACAACAAGGGGTAAGTTTATCATGCCGGAATCACAACTAGGGTTCACCTATCTTATAAACCACATCACAACCATTTCACAATCATCACTGGACACCCGCCAGTCTATCAATTCATCATTGGACTCTCGCCAGTTTCAATTCTCATCACAATCTCATCATTTCTCATATCACGCCTGCAGGCAACCTCTAAACAGAAAGAAACTTCACAATTTATCAATTACTTTGCATCGTCTAAGTGATTTCTATATCGTATACCACCCCATGTCTCTAGGGTCCAATCTAACATTTAAATGAAATATTGATACAATATCAATCACAATAATAATTGAAAACGAATAACAGACGGATCGAAATAGTTAATAAGCAATACAATCACATAACTTTTTATGACTGGGCCGTTGCCCTTAATCTCGTATGGTCCCAAAGTCATTAAGAATGTAAGAATTATTTAATTAAGATTTAAAAACAATTTTCTAGACTTTTGTTAATTAACTATAAGTAATTAAATCATTTAAACACTAATTAAATACATTAATTAGGTAAAAATATTTAAATAATTATCGTAACCTTAATAAAGGTCCTAACAGTCCCCTATAATAAATTTGAGTGCTAAAAGTTGGGTTTGGATGCTCACGGAATTATTTTAAATAAAAAGATTAAATTAATAGACAAAACAAGAATAAATAGAAAGTAAATAATTAAATAATTGGAAATATATTTATATTTATAGAATATCATTCTAGGACTGTAAAAAGTCTAAATAAATTAATTCAGAATTTTAAACCTCCTTTATAATATTTTACAGCATTATTATTAAGAAACATCTCTTAAATAATAATAAATATTACATCAAATAAATAAAACTTTATTTTAATAACATATCACCCTTGAACTGTCAGGAGTCTAATAAAAATATTTTCGATCTTAAAAATATTTTTTGTAAGGTCGCTATTAATTTTCGTTTATAACTTTAGTTAAAAATTTAATAAATAGCTAATAATATAAATTAGCTACGAAATCAGCAAGTTATGATCTTTAACATGTTGGGAGTCTAGGAAAAATAGGTTGGGAATTTATAGATTAGTTTATGAGGTCGCATTGATTTTTAGTTTTCAAACGATTACACAATTACCAATAAAAATTAAATAAATAGAAGATTAAATAAAAAAATTATGAAACTAACAAGGTATGATCTTTAGAGTGTGGGGAACCTAGGAAAAATAGTTTGGGGGTCAAAACTATGTTCGGGACGATGAAAAGTCGATTCGACACAACACAACAGTCGCCGCACGGCTGGCCTAAAAGGGAGTTCGCGGCCGCGAACTCCGCGTGTCTGGTTCTAGCGGCTGGGCCGCCTGAACATTGCGGCCGCGAGGTCCCAGGCTGCCTTGATTTTTTTGGTTTTTCTCGCTTGTTTTCGATGCATGGGGTCACGGGGGACGTTGGGTTATGTCTATAAATACTAAATATACTTAGAGGAGGGCTCGGATTGAATTATAGTACCTTGATTCGGATTAAATTCGTTTTTGATCGAAATTGAACGATTGGAGAAGATGAATTCGGTTCCGTCGATCGGGGGACTTTGGGGCCGAATTGGTTGATGTTTGGTGATCCTTGGGATTGTAGGAAGTAACTCGAATGATCAATTTGAGTTTCGGATGGACGAAACCACGAAACCCACTTTTCTCTCTCCTTCTCTCTCTAAAAATCTATGGATCGTAGCACGGTTCTTTCGGGTTTTTCTCTCCTTTCTGGCTCCGTGGAAGGTGGAGAGATGATGTACGTGCCCTAGGGTCGGAGTGGTGTGTATTTATAGGAGAATTGGATGAGTTTTGAATTAAATTGAGTCCTAACGGTATTGGATTTCGGAACGAACGAATTATGCACGGTTTTTAGGTCACAGAGGAGGTAGAGATCGAGTAGGAAAGTGAGGGAGTAGAGAGACGTCCATGCATGCAATTATATGTATGTATATAATGATAAAATAATTTTTAAGAGATAATTAGATAAAATAACTTATTTTTTTGTAATTATCTACTAATTATTAAATAGGGAAATTAATATCATCAAAAATAAATAATTCTTTTTAATATTTTTATTAGTTCAATTTTTCGGGTTATTACAGTCATGTTTAGCAAACAAGCTAAAAAATATTAAGTGGGTCACATCTCTAGAAATTCAAACTCTAGCTATAAAACATAAATGCCCATTACTCTTTTTTTGAAAACTTACCGTTGTTTTTTTATTATCTGTTTTTCTATATATATATATATGCATTTTCTCTATATTTTGGCTATTAATCATATCAAAGTCTTCAATATTCTATCACAGCTAAACAAAGTATTGACTAAACATATTGAAATAGACTAACATTTTAAATTACATGATCACCAAAATTTGAATAACATGTCGCTCAAGCTTGAATGTCAAATAGAAATGCCGTTGTAAGTTTTTATAGCCGTTGCTTTTGACATTATTGTAAAGAGTTAATATAAAAAAATAACACACTCCTAACTAACCGATTGAGGTACTCGTATATATACTAGTAACACACTCATAAGTTAACAATGTCTAACACACATTTGTGTGACCTATTTTTTTTTATCCTAACACATACTTTAACAAACATTTTGACACACAAATATAACACAATCATTGGGGGATGCTCTTAGAAAATACACATTTTTCGTAGACAGTTCTCATAGAAAATAAACAGTTCTCATAAACAGTTTTTATGAATAATACACAATTCTCATAGAAAAATACACACTAACAAAAATTGAACAAAAACAAAAAAAATTAGTAATCAAAATCAAATATCGTTGTAAATATTCAAATATAGTTCAAATAAATAGGCGATTCAAGAAACAATTTCGAATCTTTCGACCGTCAAAAACCACTCGAGATGGGCCTGGAAATCATATATTCCTAAATTCCATAGCACATTTTAAGACTCAGTACCGATGACTAAACGGACTGACTAAGATCGGACTCTAAGTCACCGTCGTTGTTGAGGATGATGGTGGTACGACGCGGCTGGGTTTGAGCGGTGCAAGTTTGCGATTGTCGCCATTGCAATCGTCGATCGACGAAATCCTGAAAACCGATCTCGAAATACTCTCTCTTCCTGGGAGAAATGCTAATCGACAGAAAAAGTTAAAGAGTGAAATGCTAATGTATTTGACTTAGATTTGTTTCAAATTTGCAGGACTGCAGTTGCAAAAAGATGAACGCTCACTGTCCAGTAAGACATTTTTCAAGCCTTTCCTCTTTCTACTTGGCAAGATCTCCTCCTTTGAATGGTCGAGAAGGAGGAGAAGAGATGGCGGTGGTCGCTAACAACTTTTGGAGATAAGAACAGAAATGACAAAGCTTTTCTCTATTGAATCAATCGGTACAATACAACAAAGAGAGGATACAGCTATTTGAGACAACGAAGAGGCATGGCAAACATCCGTGTCTTGTTCAACAAAAAATTGGATTATGATAGAATTAAACAGCAAAAAAAGCTTTCCCATCTTCTTTTTTGTATCGTCACTTTTCTGCTCCCTGATCGACAATATTTCCTCACATATTTTGGCACGACTAGGTAGCTCTGTAGCATTATGTTGTTCAAATGCTACACAATTTATAGCTAACAAATTTGGGCAGACAGGGATATATGTTGGAATCCATTGCTCTTGGTAAACTAATAGTGACACAATTATGGCTTGATAGTTGTGGCCAAGCAAACTGTTTTATGAATTACAAGAATTACAACATGAGGGATGCCAAAAAGGAAATGAGAATTAGCTTCAGCATGTCAGTTTCATTGGCCCATGGTAGACAAGATCCTCAGCATGTCAGTTTCATTGGCCCATGGTAGACAAGATCCCCTTCTAGAGGCATTGCTTGCATCTATGTTTGTATGGAATTCCTGTACCAACACTTAATAATATGCATAATCTCCGTTTGCTGCTTCCCAAAAGGGTTGTAGAGTCATTCTTACTTTTGAAGTAGCAAAAGTAACAATGAATCATTTCTGCCAATTTGGTGATTGTGTCAATTGTAATGCTAATTTTTTTGTATTTATTTGCTCATACATCGTTTCCCTGGCACCAAACATGTGAAAGATCGACTTCAAAACTTGTCCTAAAATCCTAGTTTCTCTCTGTGGTTCACACTGTTTTGCAATTTTCAGTGTGTTCGGGTACTTCAAAAGTTTACTATGTATTCAACAAGCTAAAAGCTCAATTTATTCGTTAAAAGTGAAAGAATGGAAAAAATTGGACATGATAATAAACTTTTGCTAGTCAATGTTTGTTCTTCGCTTGTCTTGTTTCACCCACATGGTGATGACTGATGAAGGACTAGTTGAGTTCTTTTCTTGTCCATACATGGATGCCGAAACAGTTTGTGAATGAGCACACATTTGGCACCTAGAGCCAAGTTTTTTGTTTTGGCAAGCAAGGCTAAATAGAAGGAGATATGATATGGAGCTCACATGACTTTTTCTTTTGTTGTTGCTAGGTACCTCTTTTGAACAACGTACGAATTGATAAGGATTAAGCAGCTTGAGGATTTGGTGTTACTTTTGCATAGAAGCGAGTACTTAATCCCGTTTGCTCATTCTTCAGTTCTGTTTTAGGTTTTTGAACAATCTTTGTACACTTAAGTGTATTTACACAACTGTTCCATTTGCTCATTTAAGTCCTTCATATTGGTGGTTGAAACTTGGAAGTATTTAAGTGTAGGTAAGCTGGTGACTTGTGTAGAGAATCATTTCCAGGCTCTACGTAGATTCAGTATTTTCCTTCTTGCATTGGAGATTGATCTAGGGGAATTTAGTGTTCAGTGGAAAAAGGGGTATTTTATCCACTACAGCTTCATGGAGTGGTTTTTGTGGAATTCATCTAAACATGAAATGGAGGAAGACAAATTCGGAATACATAATCTGCCATGTTAAATGACTATTACGCCCCTTAGCCAACCCTCCCCCTCTGTCTCTCCCTCTAACTTTACTCTCTCTCTCTCTCTCTCTCTCTCTCTCTCTCTCTCTCTCTCTCCCTGCTAGTCTATTTCCCCAACCGCCAACCCATCACCAAAAATATCACAACCACCACATCCACCATTGCCGTCGCCACCCATCACCACCACGTCGCCGAGCACAACAATCACAGTATTCCCAAAACAAATGGCTCAAACCTTCATCAACCACCACCGCGTCGTCGTATTTGATTTGGACCAAGTCAACTCGTACGGTGATCCTAGTTGACCCCCAAGAGAATGGGATCCGACTCGTCGAATCCCTCATGGCATGCATCGAGGCAATCCAAGTCGAAAACCTTAAACTTGTAAATATTTTGGTGAAGGAAATCGATATTCGGTGACGGCTGTGGTGGCCGAATAAGTAGATTTTGGTAAATAGAAAGCATATTCCCTATTTCTCTTTTAAGAATCTATGCACATGCATACAACTGTTCTGTATTTTTTAATTTCAAATGGATTTTGTGATGGATTTATAGGGTAGTGTTCACGTGCTCTTTACCAATATCTAACGTAGTCTTTTATAATTAATGACTTGCTCTTTTATACCTCAAACAATAGTCAATTATTTGAGACAAAGTTCTCTAAAAAATTATGATTTGGTGTATGTTAACAGAAAGATTAGTCTTTACTAATACTCAGTGTAGTTTTTTTTTTTGGGTAATAATACTCAGTGTAGTTTTTTTTATAATTAATGACTTTCTCTTTTATAACTCAAATAAGATGAATTGTCAAATTATTTACGACAAAGTTCTCTGAGAAAATATGATTTGGTCTTTGTTAACAGGAAGATTAGTCTTTACTTATACCAAATGTAGTCTTTTACAATTAATCACTTGGTCTTTTATAACTCAAATGATATGAACACGGCACCAGATCCTCTGTTGGGTGGTGGTGGTACAGTCGTACTGTGGTGGTAGCAGCAGTTTAGGAAGGGGCGGGCATTTTTGTGTTGAAAAGCATGTCTTGGCAATTAATATTTTCCTTTCTATGACTTTTCAATGCCGAAAAATTACTCCATGAGTTGGGGATAAAATACCCCTCTTCCCACTGAACACTAATTTTCCCTAGATTATAAATGGATACTTACGTCGAAACCTTGCCTTCAAATATAAGGTTGATAGAAACCCGAAGCGCAGGGCTAGGTTGTTGCACGCATAATATCCAGAAGTCCGGAATCGTTCCCATAGAGAATCGAATATAGCTTGAAATGGATTGTAGGTTTTATGGTATGATTGCAGCGTTTAAGCCCGCCAACTTTGGTTTTGCTTTAAACGGAAAGACTAAAACAAAGACTAGAAATTCGCTTAATTAACTTAAAGAGGCAAGTCTAGGGATCTTCTAACCCTTGACAAAAACCGTTATCGGTTCTCGATTATAACTCAGGCGAGAGTCACGACCGCGTGCTCACGCCCGGAAGATTTGACTTTAACGACTACGTTTGACGAAAGATGTGATTTTCCGGAAGCGAACCAACTTGTTTTTAATATTTATCGAACACATAGGAGGCCATGAGGCCTCGGGATGCTACTTGCCAAGACCGCTTGACTAAATACCATGCCGAGGGGTTAACACCCCTTTGCTTAGACCAAAATTGCAAGACAAGTTCTATTCCGAAAACTAGGCTTTTAACCCCGATGACTCGAGAACCAAATAACCGCCTAAGTCCTCGGGAAAGATTATCCCGAGACTTAGCCAAACGACTACTCACACATAGCTAAAGCAGAAACGAAAGCATAAAAGCAAGGCATAATTTTTAACCGATAGATTCGAAAACAAACTTGATATTTATAACAACCTTAACCGTGGCTACAACATTAATAAATGAGGAATTAACAAACGACTTAAACTTACTAGTGTTCTTGAAGGATTAAGAGAAGAAAGCTTGAGCTCTAATGGAGGAGAGACAAAAACCTAAAAGACTGAAAGTGGAAATGCCAAGAGATGGCAAGATGAGAGAGAGAGACCCTTATTTATACAAAGTGGTTCTTTCTCTCACAAAATATCCTAAAAGCAACCAAAAGTAGAAAATAATCCAAAAGTAGAAAGCTGGAAATTCGTGCACATTTTCTGTAACATGAATCGGTACAGCCAAAACCCCGTACCAGTTCATAGCCTTGAAAAACCTGCCAAAAACAATGGACTGAACATCATGAACCGGTTCAGCCTATTCCTTGTATCGGTTCATAGCAGGCAGAAAGCTAATTTTGATTTTGCCTTGGTTTCAACCACCCGACGATGACCCGACACCCTCGCGCTTCTTCGATAATCACCCGACGGGACTTGATGGGGCGCCGCCGCATGGGCTTGGGTGCTTGGAGGCTTACACCAATCCTTATCTGTTTTTCCTGTACATATCTGTATGACCAATATAGTTGGTTTGTTAATGTGTTTAATTCCATTTTGTATTGATTGTGTTGTAATCCTTTTCTACCTTTCCAACTGTAGTGATGCCTATCAGAAAAAAGCCAAAGCTGCCAATAAGAGTCCAAGGTTTATAATTGCACCGGTTAGAGTTAATGCAGTCGTAGTTCGTACAGTTATTCGGTAAACTTTAGTGGTATTAACACAAATTTTTGTCTCCACTATCTAGTATAGCAAATCAGCTGCGGAAGTATGGAATAAGATGTCTGATGTGAAAAAAGCGCCATTCGTGAACATGGCCAAAGAAAGAAAGGCCCACATTAACAAGCATATTCCGAAGGAAAAAAGAAAAATGCGTCGGTATGATTTCGTATTTGTTGTTTTTAATACAGTTAATCTTTATGTTAACGTATCATGTGTGTAACAATGATGGATTTTATTAATCGTAAACCCTTTATATGTGTAGCCGGTATTTTGTAGTCAGTGCTCGCCATTGAATTGGTCAAAGTAAATGAGGCATTGACTAAAGACCAAAAAGATGTTGTTCAAAGAGTGGGTTTTGGTTCAATGCTTCAATTAAAGTGTAGAATGTTGAACCGTGAATTTATAAGTGAGTTAGTTAAGCATTTCAACTTTGTCACCAAGAGCTTGGAGTTTGGGAGGGTGAGGGTTTATACAATCACGCTTGATGATGTTCAAAGGGCGCTAGAGCTATCTTGTGGAACGATAGCAGTTCCGACGGATTGTCAAGACCACCACTTTGAAGACATTAGGAAGATGTTTGGAAAAGAAAATAAACCGTTGAAGAGGGAAGTGACATTTGCAATGATGCAACAAGTATTCAAGAAAAAGAAAGCTGACGTGAAGTTCCAGACTTCATATGTGCTTTTTGTACTGTCTTGTTTCTTGTGTCCAACCATGAAGGATGTGGCTGCCACAAAATTTTACCCGACAGTGCACGATTTATTGCAAACTCGTACATATGCATGGGCATAATTTGTGCTTGATTGGTTGGCGAAGGAAATTGCGAAGTACAAGAAGAGAAGTGCCAAGGTTGTTGGTGGTAAGAATGATTCCGTTGGCGTTGCTGGTTGTGTGTTACTTCTAATGGTAAGTACATCAAGATTTTTTTTATATCTCAATTGTTTGCTATAAAATTCGTGTGTATTCTATTATGACTCATAATATTCTATTGTGATTCATAATATTATCCAAGTAATTGAAACTGAACTTGTTCGATACAGCAAATAGTAGCACTGATTGCTTGAATAGGTCGAGGCTATCAAATAGTTAACCTTTCCCGGTGAATATCTCATTTGCATTTTCCGGCACGTACGGCACCAACCCCATAGTTTGGCTACAACTATTGCTTACTTGATTGGGAGAAGGTATTGCAAGTGTTTCTCCATGCGAGCTAATGTTGTCAGTGACCATCGATTCCCTAACAAAATAAATAACATTGGTTATTCAAATGCAAACAGATCAATTGTAAGTGTAAAATGAAGACGAAACATTCAGTTCAGTACTTGTGCATGTCCCTAGCTTCCTTGTAATCTGCTGCTTTTGAGCAGTTCTGCTATCGATAGTTGCTGTATTGGTGTTCTCTTTGGTTGTGTCCAAAGTCATGAGGTGTCCAAAGTATTCAGATCAGCTGCTGTAATCCGATCAGCTGCATGTGTCCAAAGTCATGGGCAGTCCTGCTCTTGTCATGTTGTTGTTTTGATGTCCTAAGTTGAGGCTCCATTGGCTGCTGTCGTTCAACTCCATTGGCTGCTGTCCATAACAGCCCTGTTGCTGTCTGCTGTCCATAATAGCCCTGTTGCTGCTATGCTTACTTCCATGTCTCTTTTGTATGCTAAAGAGTTTGTCGTTCATTATGGCGTTGTTTTCCTTCCCTCTTACTAGATGGATTGGAAACATCGCATTTATTTATCTCATGTAGCCTTTGGGCGCTAGCAATTTTCTTTACTTTTTGTTTTTCTTTTCTTTTCCTCCTGGGGTATGCCCCTTGTAGGCTGTATATTCGGTTATCCTCTTTTTCAATTTCAAGCTAATTTACCCAAAAAAAAAGAAGAGAGGACCAATAGGTTTGGATGGAGAATAGGACATTCCTTATCAACTGCACCCTACCCGCATACGTTAGGTCCCTATTAGTCCATGACTTAGTTTTAGCAACAATACTATCCACAAGACGCTGGCAGTCAGTAGCTTTAAGTTTGGTGGAGATCAGTGGCACTCCAAGGTATCTAACAGGCAGAGTGCCTTCTTGGAACCCTAAAACATTTAAAATGGCCAGCTTAGAATTTAAGTTAACCCCTGAGAAATAAATGCTACTTTTCCCAGGACTAGGGGATAAACCTGACAAGGCCTGGACTCAGTGAGAGCATCCTGAAAGTGAGTGACTGAAGTCAAATCCCCCTTGCAGAAAATCATGAGATCATCAGCAAAGCAGAGATTAATAAGTTTGGTATCACGACATCTCCAATGAAATTGGAAATTCTATTTGCCTTATACGTTTGATTTCTAAAATTAGACCACTTTCCCATTATTAAGAAACTTTACGAGAAAGTTCATCTTTCAGCAAATCACACGTATAAGGCAAAATTGAATTGTTTCCATTTCTAGGCAAACATCAACCCCAGTACATGCCAAATACTGGGGAACCCCCATACAAATTTTCAAAGTCAAGAATGACACATACATTGAGAATGACATTATTAGGAGTTTTGATACTGATTCTATCATCGATACTTTTATGACTTGAAAGAGTAGTGAAAATTACCAAATTAGCTGTGGTTTTGACAGATATATATCAATCATGTTCGGTTTGCTTTTACGGAGTCCTTGGTGCAGTTTGTTCGTCGTGGTGGCAATGGAGTCACTCATTGCTTGGCCTAGAGTGCAGTGAGAGGGAGTCATTCTTGTACTTAAGAATTTATCCCTCTGTCGCGGCTTCTATCCTCCCTTAAGAGGGACAGATGCCCTATTTGATGTTTTTGACTTTGCTTCTTTTATAATGAAGATCCTATCATTTTGACCCCAAAAAAAAAAAAAAAACTACATTCATTAGTCATTTATATATCTATGTTACTTTATATTTATTTGTCTTTTTTGTGTCTACAGGTTATCGAGCTCATTGTCCATATTTTGGATAAAAACAAAAGTTAAAAGAAGATTTGTGGTTAAAGTGCAAAGGGCTTAAAGTGGAGTGATTGATTTGTGATTACTTTGAAGTCTCATAGACCTTTCAAGTAATTAATGGATTTAAACCTATCTATAAAAGAGCTTTTAAACTCCACTGGACTTGGGCTGCTTTTTTTTTTTTTGACATCCAAGAAGAGTGGGAGGGGGCGATCAGCGCAACTCCCCCTTGGGCGTGACCATAGGAACTCCTAACCCGCCGTGGAATATTCGGTTCGAGCCATAGCTACCGTTCGGGGGGACGGGCCGTCGCCACGACACCACCTAATGCACAGCGGCGAGAAATCCCCATCTTCGGTCCAACTACGGGTTCGAATCAAAGCCTTTAAATGGCACCACCGGATACATGTACACATGTGCCTCCCGGGACTGGAACCTACGCAGTTGTTAAAGAGAAGTGGTGACTCTCACCAATTGGACTACCACTTAGGTGGTACTTGGGCTGCTTTTCAGTCTTGTTTTTTTGTGTCTACAGGGTTATCGAGCTCATTGTCCATTTTGGATAGAAACAAAAGTTAAAAAGAAGATTTGTGGTTAAAGTGCAAAGGGCTTAAAAAGTGGAGTGATTGATTTGTGATTACTTTGAAGTCCCATGGACCTTTCAAATAATTAATTGATTTAAACCTATCTAGACCACAGCTTTTAAACTCCACTGGACTTGGCCAGTTTTTCAGCCATGTTCGAAGAAACGGGATGAAGTCACGGAAAAGAAATTGGTCGTGGTGACAATCTCAATCTATATTTTTTAATTTAACTCAACTCGTTCATATTGTATAATGAGTTGATATGAATTAAAAATGAGTTAGATATGAATTGGAACTATAAAAGACCCAACTCATTGCTTGTTGTCCGTCAAATGGGATATCGACTCAAGTGGACTTGCTTTGGTACAATTGAAAGACAAGTCCAACATCAGGCCACCCCTTAGTGTTTAAGTTGTGAGTACTTTTATTTTCCTTTCGTTTCTTGCCAACTGTTTAAGATAAATTGTATTGATTTAAGTTAATTGTTGTAGCAAGTTAATTATTGATTTGTCTCGTTGAGAGGAATCGAAAAAATATATACATATTTTTACTTTTAGCCTAATATTTTTTTGTAATATCTAAGATAAATTCCAAAATCTTGAATATTTAAAAAATTTGGGTAAAAGTCATGATTTTTTACTTTTCCGATTTTTTTTATCGAGACAAATTAATAATCCACAAAAGTTTGTCGTGAAACGAACAAACAAGAAAAATATTTGAATAAGGACAAAACAAAAAAAGTGGTCTTGGAATATCCTAACCAACTAGGAATTCATAATCGTGGATGAGTTTGCCTTTGATCATGCCATAAAGAAAATTAGTTGAAGTTTGTGTAAGAGGATGTCCCAGACACTTTTTATTGTCGAAAAAAACATTTTGTAATCATGTAATTTATCAATACTTTTGTACGTCAAAGTTTTTAAATTGTTTTTAAAAAATAAGTGATCATATTTTATATGAAAATTTTGATAGAGAGTGGAGACAACATATAATTATAAAAGTTAGGCCCCATTTTGCCAACAAAATTTTGCAAACAATTAATTTTTATTTTTCACTCGTGGACCATCGAAACGAAATAAGTTTAATAGAAATAACCAAGAAATTAGTTCAATATGAAAATTGCAATAAAAGTTGATTAATTATTTGATTCAAATATAGATTTTTTTTTGAATGCCAAATGTAGGTCTGTTGTGGATTTCTAGAAAAAAACTATTGGGAACCCGATAAAAAAAAATTTGTTGGAAACAATAAAAATAGCTGTTGGCATTTACTAACAATTAACAAAAAAAATTATTGGCTAATTGGCATTCAAATTTCAAAACCATCCATAATTAACGTTATCTTTACACACACTCTCAAGGCGCTATACACAGCCACACCCACGCCTGAAACCCGAAACAAACAAACGGATCCCTAGAAATAAGGAAATACAAGTGCAGTGGGGACCACACGTGGGGATCCCAACGGCTCCCTTCATATTTCTGTCTGTGCGAACCGTTGCTTCGCTCATTCTTCCAAGTTCCACCCCTCCCTCTCTCTCTCTCTCTCCCTCTCTCTTCCAAGTTCCACCTCTCTCTCTCTCAAAATTCAGAGCACTGCATTCCTTCTCTTTCCATCAATTCCTCCGAACATTGACGCTCAATCCCATATCTACACCGCCGCATTCGAGATCGCTCGATTTTGCCGCCTCCATTAACGGCCTCTCTGGCTCCTCTCTTCACCAGTTTCTGTTAACTCGTTTCTCCTTGCCTTCCTCGTCGTCGTCGAACTACTTGAATGGCTGGATTTCGACTCCGCTTCCCGATCGCGATCGCGAACCGCGTGGCGTTGAAGCTAGGGCGGCTGAGAGCTGCGCCGGGGAGGAGGAGGAGGATGGGCGAGCGGTTTGAGCAAAACGTTGGAGCTTGCGTCTCTCTTCGGGCTTTGGTTCCTTTTCAACATTTACTTCAATATCTACAACAAACAGGTGGATGACTGTTCTCTATCCTCTCTCCCTCTCCCATGGAAACGACGAACTCAAGACCATCACTCCAAACTTCCATTCATCGCACACCACAATCTTCACTTTTATCTACTTATATTAGGGTTTTCTTTTGACGTAAACATTGGTCTACAATGGAATTTCAGAAGTCTTGAAGGAATCTGGATGGGGAGGAAAAGAGGGAGAGAGAAGGAGAAGAAGACGCCAATATTTTTAGGGATTGCTTCTGACTTTGCACTCTATGTCGCCGAATCCCCGGGTTTTTATGTATTTCCTCCTCTCCGTAAAAACACAGGTATCGATCTCTTACATTTTTTCAAAAGTTTTGCTTGTAATGTATATGACTGGTTGACTCTGTCTGCTGCTTCATTGTGTTTTTTTTCTTCTTCGATTACTTCTTCCTTTTCTGATTCGGTTCTTCATCTTCTTTTGGGTCTAGAATGATACATGATGTCTGTTCGCCGTTGGACGAAAACAGGGTAGGGGTATGTTCTCCATGTTTTCATTTATCGCCAACCAAACAACCCCAAAACAAAAAAAAAGTAAAAGGAAGTTTCAAGTTGCTCTGTTTTGTAAAATCTCCATGAGGATTTCCAGTTTGACCTCCGAGATGTAGCTCTTTTCCCATGATTTTGTTTGGAATAAGTTGTGATTGGGGTGAGTTTTGTGTATTTTCAGTGGGTTGGCGCCTCTCTCTTCACAAAAACTCTATTGTTATTTGGGTGATGCAGATCGAGGAATAAAGCCCCGAAAGGTAATTTTCTGAGTTCTTTTTTCATGATTTCGACTAGATTCAAGTTGTGATTCAGGTGGGTTTTGTATATTTTCGATAGGTTGGTGAAGAAGAAGGGTAAAACAAAATAAGGAAGTGCAAATTGTGAGTGACTTATGTTATTTTTCTCTTTTTATTATGGGTTTTGGTCTAATTCACACTTGCTTTGATTACTTTTTTCCCTTTGGTATGTCTTAATTCTTGTTAAGATGTCATTAAACAAGCCTAAAAGACGGAAAGAAATCACGCCCTTCGGTTTTAGGGGTGTACTGATGTATTTTGTCAAAAAAATAACAAAGAGGGACAGATAGTTACAACCATGGTATTCAAGTTGCGTAATTATTATTTGAAAATATATAGTTTGTCTTTGTCGTTTCTTTGGATATATGTTGTTTCTTATTTTCCCTCACATGTTATGATAGGAAGAGGATTCAACACCACCACTTATTTTGGTTTAGATTAATTCTTTTATATTGTTTGGATTTTGCCTATAGTGAATAAGGTAGAGAGTAATATTGGTTTTTTCTATTATCATTTTTTCCTTTCTTCGTGTACTCCATTGAGCATGGGTGTTCATGAATGTGTTTATTCACAACAAGTCCATTTACTTTTTGAATGGTACTAAATAGGTCGTAACTAGTTCTTTGAGAACTCACAACACATTTAGCGAGAGGTGGCACGTGCCACCTTTAGGACGGTTAAGAAAAATAAATAAAAAGCCCTATTCCTCTTATTCGAAGTTTTCAAAGCTCAAAACGCTGAAGCCCTTCTCAGACTACTGTCGCAACTCAAACTCGCCGTTGTCTACGTCGTCATCGTTCGAACTTACCGTTCTTTACGTTGTCGCCGGAGGCCATCCCAATCGCCATGGCTAGTCGTAGAACAGTGATTTAAAAAGCGCAAGAAGCGCGCTATAGCGCGAGGCGCAGTGCAGCGCAGGGTCTGCGCTTCATAGAATGGCGCTATTGCGCAAAACATAAAGGCGCAGAAAAGGCGCCAAGGCGCACGCTGTGGCGCGGGGCGCAAGCCTTTCGTCTTTTATCCAAAAATTGATCCGATGGTGCAGATTCTACAGAAAATACACGCGATGCACTGAATAATATTTGCTTTTAAGTCTGATTTCAACCCTAATCGGCTAATCGATCATTGACGATTCATACCCAGCAGCAGCAGAGCAGCTTCAGCGACAGGCGATCGACAATCGATCGAGATAGCAGCTTTAGGCTTCACTCTTCAGCAGTTCAGCGAAGTAACCTCCTCCTCCTCCTCCGCCTCCTCTTCTGGTACTTCCGTACTGGTTCTTCTTCTTCTTTCTTTCTTCTTCTTCCTTCTTTCTTCTTTTTCTTCAGTAATCAGTCGATTATTGGGCAATTTTTTTTCCCTGGGCAATTTCTTCTTCTTTCTTCTTCCTTCTTTTTTCTTTTTCTTCAGACGCCTGTTTCTTTATCTTGTTTTTTTTTTTTTTACCTCCTGGACAATTTTTTTTTCTTTCTTAGAGGAGGACCATGTGAGTTCCAAACTCACAAAAAGGATAGAGACGTGTTTGGCATGCAAAAAAAAGAGCCACATTTCCAATTTTCTCTCTCTCTCTAGTAAACTCTGTCTTCATAGTTCATCCCCTTCGTTCCGTCCATACCATGAAATAAATTAATTCAGTCGCATTTATTTCCCTTACCCTACATTTTTTCTGTTTAATTACATTCGGAAAATTGAAAGGCTGAGTATAACATATCAGAAATTTTAATAAGAGCAGTACTGGTCCATTTGTGTGCACACACAGTACTATGCCCATCAATACATTGTTCACGTTCACACAATACTATGCCCATCAATACATTGTTCAGATGATGATGATGAAATTGAAGATGAAGTTCTTGGTTCTGAGAATGATGATTAATGTTTATGCATGACTCTAGATTTTATTGCTTTTAATCCTTTTGTTATATCTCTAAGGCCAAACATTATTATGTTAGCTTTTCATGGATGATATGTTATGTTTCGTGTTTGGTACTTTCGTTTAACCATTGAAATGTCATGTTTTATGACATTTGAAAGCTTTACAAGTGTTTGTTTATGTTGAAAATTTGTTCTAATAAAATTTGCCTTGTTGTGAAGGAATTTTTTTTTTTTTTTTTGGCGCTTCATGTCAATAAAGCGCGCGCCGCGCCTTGCGCTAAAGCCTCAGGGGACTGTGCCTCGGTGCGCCTTTCGCCATTTAAAACACTGTCGTAGAAAGTAGAAACGTAAAATTGTGTATACACTACTGTTTGATTTTCAGTCTGATTCGTACGATTCTCTAAAACTCCGATTTCTCTATTGAACACTATTGTCCGATTCTCATCAACTAAGACTCTTAACTCCAAACTTGTCTCACTTTTAGGTGTAATGTTAATGTAGGCTACGTAATATACAGTTTGGGAACATGAAGCCCACACAATTTGGGTCACTTGTATTACATATATACGCTATAGCAGCTAAATATCGTACTTAATTCCTAACAGGTATTGTTTACTAATTAGTATTGTTTATTCTCTTCCACTGAACCAACAATGTGACGGAATTCCAAACAATATGGGAAGTACCAACAATCTTGTTTTGTTTATTCAGTAGAAACATAACTTGTATTGATGACTCTTATCCTATCGTTTATTTTGATAATCATTGTTTATTCTGGATTTTGTGTTGCGACTCTGATCCCGATCTTATAAGTTGCTTTGAGTCTTTGTTTATAATTGATAACCAATTTATATTGTTTATTTGTAGATTGATTCACGCTGATTTTGGGAATTATTCCTTTGCTTATTCTCGCTGGTCAATGCGGTAATACTCAATCTTTTTTTTACTCTCCAGGGAGAAAGTGGGATACCATTGCATCCCTCCTTGACATCAAATGCGTGAAATTTGTTTTGTTGTGGTGCTTATCAAGGGAGAAAGTGCAATGCAATGGGTCCCCCCCTTTTAAGTACTTCATATTGCTTATCTTCTTAATGGTTAGTTCTTTGTTATATTCACTAAGGGAGAAAGTGGGATACCCGTGCATCCCTCCTTGACATTAAGTGTGTGAAACTTGTTTTGTCGTGGAGCGTGTCAAGGCAGAAAGTGCGATGCAATGGGTCTCTCCCTTTTAATTACTTCGTAGTGCTTATCTTCTTAATGGTTAGTACTTTTTCATACTCGCTAAGATAGAAAGTGGGATACCTTTGCATCCCTCCTTGACATAAAATGCGTGAAACTTGTTTTGTTGTGGTGCCTGTCAGTGGAGAAAGTGGGAAGTTAAATGGTTTGAAAACACACCTAAACGGTACAATACCGTACCTAAATATCCATACGGTTCCAAAACCCACAAAAAGGGTACAATACCGTATTCAAACATCCATACGGTTTCAAAAACAGTAAAACGGTATAATACTGTACCAAAAAATCCATACGATTCCAAAACACACCAAAACGGTACAATACCGTACAAAAACATCCATACGGTTCCAAAACACGCCAAATCGGTATAATACCTTACAAAAACATCCATATGGTTTCAAAACACGCCAAAATGGTACAATATCGTACAAAACACACCAAAACGGTACAATATCGTACCAAAACATCTATGCGGTTCCAAAACACATAAAAACAGTATAATACCATTCCCAAACATCCATACGGTTTAAAAAAACATCAAAACTGTACAATACCGTATCAAAACAACCATACGGTTTCAAAACTCACAAAAACGGTACAATACCGTACCAAAATATCCACACCAAAGGTTCCAAAACATACCGAAAGGGTACAATACGGTACCAAAACATCCATATGATTCCAAACATACCGAAACGGTACAATACTGTACCAAAGCATCCATACGGTTCCAAAACACTCCAAAATGGTATAATACCGTACCAAAACATCCATACGGTTCCAAAACACAAAAATAGTACAATACCTTTCCCAAACATCCATAGGCTTCCAAAACACACCAAAATAGTGCAATACATTCCCAAAACATCCATATGGTTCCAAAACAAACCAAAATGGAGCAATACTGTGCAAAAATATCCATATGATTCAAAAACACACCTAAACGGTACAATACCGCACCAAAACATCTATACGGTTCTAAAACACTAAAAAATGGTATAATATCGTACCAAAACATCCGCATCAAAAGTTCCAAAACTCACCAAAACGGTAAACTACTTTACAAAAACTTCCATGCGGTTCCAAAACCCACCAAAACGGTGCAATATCTTACGAAAACATCTATTCGATTCTAAAACTCACCAAAACGGTACAATACCATACCAAAACATACATACGGTTCCAAAACTTACCAAAACGAAGCAATACATTACCCAAAACATCCATACGATTCAAAAACACACAAAAACGGTACAATACCTTACCAAAAACATCCATCCGGTTCAAAGACACCAAAATGTTAAGCTATAAAAACGAGTCAAAGTGGATTGTCCCACACTAGCACTTCCTCGCAATAATTCTACCAAAGGCGATCCCTTACCAAAACATCCAAACGTTTCAAAAACATACAAAAACGGTACAATACCTAAGCAAAACATCTAAATTGTATTTAACCAAAAAAAACATCTAAATTGTTCGAAAATCCACCAAACGGTTCCAAAACACACCAAACCGGTGCCATACCGTGCTAAAACATCCATACGGTTCCAAATCACACAAATACAGTACACTACCTTCCCAAAACATTAATACAGTTCAAAAACATAAAAACGGTAAAATACCGTACCAAAAAATGCTTACGGTTCCAAAACAAACAAATACGGTACAATACCTATCCCAAACATCCATACGGTTCCAAAACACACAAAAACGGTGCAATACCTTACCAAAACATCCATTTGATTCCAAAACACACCAAAACGGAGCAATAGCTTACCAAAACATCCATAGGGTTCCAAAACACACCAAACCGGTGCAATACCTCACCAAAAAATCCATACGGTTCAAAAACACATTAAAACGGTATAATACCGTATCAAATAAACCATACGGTTCCCAATTACACAAAAACTGTACAATGCCATATCCCAAACATCCACACAGTTTCAAAACATACCAAAATGGTGAAATACCTTACCAAAACATCCATACGGTTTGAAAATAGTATCATACCGTACCAAAACATCCATATGATTCCAAGACACTCCAAAATGGTACAATACCGTACCAAAACATCTATATGGATCCAAAACACACCAAAATGGTACAATACTTTACCGAAACGTTCATGCTGTTCCAAAACCCAACAAAAAAGTACAATACCATACCAAAACATCCATATCGTTCCAAAAAACAAACCAAAACAGTACAATACGGTACCAAAATACCAATATAGTTCAAAAACACAACAAAACAGCACAATATCTATCCGAAACAACTATAGGGTTTCAAAACTCACGAAAACATTCATAAGATTCCAAAGCCCACCAAAACGGTGCAATACCTTACCAGAACATCTATAGGGTTCCAAAACTCACGAAAACAGGGCAATACATTACCAAAATAATCATACGGTTCAAAAACACACCAAAATGGTACAAAATCTTACCAAAATATCCATAGCAAAGGTTTCAAAATACACTAAAATGGTACAATACCGTACCAAAACATCCATACGGTTCCAAAACCTACCGGAACGATACAAATCCTTACCAAAACATCCATACAGTTACAAAATACACCAAACCTCTGCAATACTTTACCAAAACGTTCATACGGTTCCAAAAACCCCAAACCGGTACAACACTTAACCAAAACATCCATGCGGTTGCAAAACCCACAAAAATGGTACAATATCGTTTACCAAACCATCCATATCGTCCAAAAAAGATCAAAATGGTATAATACGTTACCAAAATATCCATACGGTTCAAAAACACAACAATACAGTATAACACCTTTTCCAAACATCCATACGGCTCAAAAATACACCAAAACGGTGCAATACCTTGCCAAATCATCCATTCGATTGAAAAACACATCAAAACGGTGTAATACCTTACCAAAACATCCATAGGGTTTCAAAACACACAAAAACGATGCAATACCTTAAAAAAACATCCATACGGTTGCAAAAACCTACCGGAACCATTCAATACCATACCAAAACATCCATACGGTTCAAAAATACTCCAAAACAATACAGCATCTTACCAAAACATCCATACCAGAGGTTCCAAAACAGTACAATACTGTACCAAAATATCCATACGATTCAGAAACACACAAAAATGGTACAGTACCATACCAAAACATCCAAACCAAAGTTTTCAAAACATACCAAAATAGTATAACACTTTACGAAAACATTAATGCGGTTCCAAAACCCAATAAAATCGAACAGTACCGTACCAAAACATCCATATCGTTCCAAAACACACCAAAACGGTACAATACCATACTAAAATATCCATATAGTTCAAAGACACAACAAAACGGTGCAATAACTTTCTCAAATATCCATACGGTTCCAAAGAACACCAAAACGGTGCAATACCTTACCAAAACATCTATAGGATTAGAAAACACACAAAAATAGTGCAACACCTTTCCAAATATCTATATAGTTCCAAAACATACTAAAACAGTACAGCATCGTACCAAAACATCCATTCCAAAGGTTCAGAAACGCATCAAAATGGTACAATACGTAACCAAAACTTCCATACGGTTCCAAGACACACCAAAATGGTACAATACGTAGCCAAAACATCCATTGGTTTCCAAAACACACCAAAACGGTACAGTCATTTATGAAAATATCCAAATGGTTTCAAAAACCACCAATACGGTACAATACCTTACCAAAACATCCTTATAGTTTCAAAACACACCAAAACGGTGCAATACCTTATTAATACATCCATACGATTCAAAAATAGTACAATACCATACCAAAACATCCATATGGTTCCAACACACTCCAAAATGGTACAATACCGTACCAAAATATTTATACGGATCCGAAACACACCAAAATGGAACAATACTTTACCAAAACATTCATCCGGTTCCGAAACCCAACAAAATGGTACAATACCAAACCAAATAACCAATATAGTTCAAAAACACAACAAAACAACACAATACCTATCCAAAACATTCATAGGGTTTCAAAACTCACGAAAACATACATAAGGTTGCAAAGCCCTCCAAAATGGTGCAATACCTTACCAAAACATCCATAGGGTTCCAAAACTCACGAAAAAGTGCAATACATTACCAAAACAACCATACGGTTCCAAAACACACCAAGACAGTGCAAAACTTAACCAAAACATTCATGCGGTGGCAAAACCAAAAAAAATGGTACAATACTTTTCCAAACCATCCATATCGTTCCAAAATAGACCAAAACAGTACAATACCTTAACAAAATATCCATACGGTTTTACCCAAAAAAAAAAAAATATATCCATACGGTTCCAAAACACACCGAAACGATGCAATACCTTGCCAAATCATCCATTCGATTGCAAAACACACTACAACGGTGCAATACCTTACCAAAATATACATAGGGTACCAAAAACTCTCCAAAACGATCCAATACGTTAAAAAAACGTCCACATGGTTCCGAAACCTATCGAAACCGTACAATACCTTACCAAAACATCCATATGGCTCCAAAATACTCCAAAACGATACAGGATCTTACCAAACATGCATACCAAAGGTTCAAAAACAAAACAAAACATTAAAATACCGTACCAAAACAACCATACGATTCCAAAATACACAAAAATGGTACAATACCATATCAAAACATTCATACCAAAGTTTTCAAAACACACCAAAATGGTACAATACTGTTCCAAAACATTCATGCGGTTCCAAAACCCAATAAAATCGTACAATACCGTACCAAACATCCATATCGTTCCAAAACACATCAAAACGGTATAGTATTGTACTAAAATATCCATATAGTTCAAAGACACAACAAAACGGTGCAATAACTTTCCCAAATATCCATACGGTTCCAAAGAACACCAAAACGGTGCAATACCTTACCAAAACATCCATAGAGTTCAAAAACACACAAAAACGGCGCAATACCTTTCCAAAATATCTATACAATTTCAAAACACACTAAAATAGTACATCACCAAAACATCTATACCGAAGGTTCAAAAACCCATCAAAATGGTACAATACTGTACCAAAACGTCCATACGGTTCCAAAATATACTGGAACCGTACAATACCCTACCAAAACATCCATACAGTTCCAAAACACACTAAACGGTGCAATACCAAACAAAAACATTTATACCGTTCAAAAACACCAAAAAACGTAACAATAACTTACCAAAAACTTCCGTACGGTTCCAAGACACACCAAAACGGTACAATACAATGCCAAAATATCCATAGGTTTCCAAAACACACACAAACAGTACAGTCCTTTAGGAAAATATCCAAATGGTTTCAAAGCCACTAATACGGCACAATACGTTACCAAAACATCCTTACAGTTTCAAAAAAAACCAAAAGGGTGCAATACCGTATCAATACATCCATACGAATTCAAACCACTCCAAAACGGTGCAATACCTTATTAAGACATCCATTGGGTTCCAAAACACACCAAACTGGTGCAATACCTTACAAAAACCTCCATACGGTTCCAAAACACACCAAAACAGTACCATACCATACTAAAATATCCATACCAAAATTTCAAAAATGCACCAAAATGGTGCGATACTGTACCAAACATTCATGCGGGTCCAAAACCGAACAAAATGGTACAATACCTTACCAAAACATCTGTATCATTCCAAAACACACCAAAACGGTACAATACCATACAAAAATATCCATACCAAAGTTACCAAAACACACCAAAATGGTGCAATACTGTAACAAAACATTCGTGTGTTTCAAAAACCGAACAAAATGGTATTAGAGCATCCGCAATGGGAATAATCAAAATCAATAATCAAAATGTGCCACGTCAGCATTTGATTATTCATTTAGTTCATAATCAAATTTAACAACCTCTATCTCCACATTGGTTATTTTTGCATTCCTAACCAAAAAAAATCCCAAAATACATAATGCACCTATGTCCAATCGCAAACGAGTTTCAATCACGCATCCGATCACACCAAATTATTTGTTTCCTTATTGGGTTTGGTTATTGAGTTTTGGTTATTGGTAAAAGCTGTTAAGTTTGGTTATAGAATGGGAGGAATTTGATTATTGGGTAAAAGTCTTATAACTTTGCTGATTACAATGTGAGGTGTTTTTTGAGCATTATTATTAAGTTTACTTATTCACATCCATTTGATTGTTACAATGCGGATGCTCTTATGCCTTACAAAAAAAACATCCATATCGTTCCAAAACACTCCAAAACGGTACAATACGTTACCAAAACATCCATGCGTTTCCAAAAGCAACCAAAACGGAAAAATGCGTTACCGAAACATCCTTACGTTTCCAAAACACACCTAAATGGTATAATCCTTTACCAAAATATCCAAATGGTTCCAAAACACACCAAACCAGTGCCATACCATACCAAAATATCCATACGGTTCCAAAACACAAATACGGTGCAATACATTCCAAAAACATCCATACAGTTCAAAACTACCGTATTAAAAAATGCTTACGGTTTCAAAACACACAAAAACGGTACAATTTCTGTCCCAAACATCTATGCGGTTCGAAAACACAGAAAAACAGTGCAACACCTTATCAAAATATAAATTCGATTCCAAAACACTCCAATACGGAGGAATATCTTAGCAAAACATACATAGGGTTCCAAAACACACCAAACCGGTGCAATACCTTCCAAAAACATCCATACGGTTCCAAAACACACAAATACGGTACAATATCTTCCAAAAAGATCCGTATGGTTCAAAAAAACATCAAAACGCTAAAATACCGTACCAAAAAATGCTTACGACTCCAAAACACACAAAAACGGATCTATCCCAAACATCAATACGGTTACAAAAAACACGAAAATGTTGAAATACCTTACCAAAACATACATTCGATTCCAGAACGCTCCAAAACGGAGCAATACCTAACCACAACATCCATAGGATTCCAAAACACACACCAAACCGGTGCAATACCTCACCAAAGCACCGATACGGTTCAAAAACACGCCAAAACGGTACAATACCGTACCAAAGAATCCATACGGTTCGAAAACACCCAAAAATGATACAATACCTATTCCAAACATCTATACGGTTTCAAAACACACCAAAACGGTGCAATACCTAACTAAAACATCCATAGGGTTCAAAAACACAACAAAACAAGAAAATATCGTTTCCAAACATCCATACGAATCCAAAATACACCCAAACGGTGCAATACCATACCAAAAAATCCATTGGATTGCAAAACACACCAAAACGGTGCAATACCTTACAAAAACATCCAGAGTGTTCTAAAACATACCAAAACGGTGCAATACCTTAAAAAAACATCCCTAGGGTTCAAAAACACACAAAAACTATACAATACAATACGATACAACATCTTATTAAAACATCCATACCAAAGGTTCCAAAACAAACCAAAACAGTACAATATTATACCAAAACTTCCATACGGTTTCAAAACACACAAAAATGGTACAATACTGTACCAAAATATCAATATAGTTCAAAAACACAACAAAACAACACAATAGGGTTCCGAAACTCACGAAAACATCCATAAGGTTCCAAAGCCCACCTAAAGGGTGCAATACTTTACCAAAACATTCATAGGGTTCCAAAACTCACGAAAACGGTGCAATACCTTACCAATACATCCATACGGTTCCAAAACATCCATAACAAAGGTTCAAAAACACTTTAAAATGGTATAATACCGTACCAAAACATCCATATGGTTCCAAAACGTACCGGAACTGTACAATTCCTTACCAAAACATTCATAGAGTTCAAAAATACACCAAACTGGTGCAATACCTTAGCAAGACATTCATACGGTTCCGAAACACTCCAAAATAGTACAATGCTTAACCAAAAACATTAATGCGGTTGCAAAATCCACAAAAATGGTACAATATACTTTACCAAAACAACCATATCGTTCCAAAAAAGAACAAAACGGTATAATACTGGACCAAAATATCCATACGGTTAAAAAACACAACAAAGAAGGACAATAAATATTCCAAACATCTATACGGATCCAAAACACACCATAACGGCGCAATACCTTACCAAAATATCTATAAGGGTTCCAAACCTCACCAAAACGGTGCAATACCTTAAAGAAATATCTTTACGATTCAAAAACATGCCAAAACTGTACAATACCATATCAAAATATCCATTCGGTTCCAAAACACACCAAAACGATACATCTTATTAAAACACCCATGCCAAAGGTTCCAAAATAGTACAATACTGTACCAAAACATCCGTACGGTTCCAAAACACACAAAAATGGTACAATACCACACAAAAATATCCATACAAAAGTTTTGAAAACACACCAAATTGGTACAATACTGTACCAAAACATTCTTGCCGTTCCAAAACCCAATAAAATCAGACAATACCTTACCAAAATATCAATATCGTTCAAAAACACACCAAAACGGTACAATACCGTTCTAACATATCCATATAGTTCAAAGACTCAACAAAACGGTGCAATACCCATCCCAAATCTCCATACGGTTCCAAAGAACACCAAAAGGGTGCAATACCTTTCCAAAACATCCATAAGGTTCAAAAACTCACAAAAACGGTGCAATATCTTTCCAAAACATCCATACAGTTCCAGAACACACTAAAACGGTACAACATCTAACCAAAACATCCATACAAAAGGTTCAAAAACAACCAAACTGGTACAATACCATACCAAAACATCCATAAGGTTCCAAAATCTATCGGAACCGTACAATACCTTACCAAAACATCCAAACTGTTCAAAAACACCCAAAACAGTATATACCGTACCAAAGAATCCTCAAGGTTCCAAAACACACATAAACGGTACAATACCTATCCCAAACAACCATACGGTTCCAAAACACACCAAAATGGTACAATACCATACCAGAACATCCATACGGTTCGAAAACACACCAAAACGGTACAATACAGTTCAAAAATTTCCATACGGTTTCAGAACATATCAAAATTGTACAATATTGTACCAAAACATCCATACGGTTCCAAATAACACCAAAACGGTACAATACGATACTAAAATATCCATACCAAAGTTTCAAAAATGCACAAAAATGGTACAATACTGTACCACAACATTCATGCGGTTCCAAAACCCAAGAAATTGGTACAATGCCTTACCAAACATCCGTATCGTTCCAACACACATCGAAACGGTACAATACCATACCAAAATATCAATATAGTTTAAAAACACAACAAAACAGCACAATACCTATCCAAAACATCCATAGGGTTCCAAAACTCACGAAAACATTCTTAATATTCCAAAGCCCACCAAAAGGGTGCAATACCTTTCCAAAACATTCATAGGGTTCCAAAACTCACGAAAACGGTGTAATACCTTACCAATACATCCATACGGTTCCAAAACATACCAAAACGGTGCAATACCTAACCAAAACATCCATAGGGTTCAAAAACACAACAAAACAAGAAAATATCGTTTCCAAACATCCGTACGGATCCAAAATACACCCAAACGGTGCAATACCATACCAAAAAATCCATTGGATTGCAAAACACACCAAAACGGTACAAAAACATCCAGAGTGTTCTAAAACATACCAAAACGGTGCAATACCTTAAAAAAACATCCCTAGGGTTCAAAAACACACAAAAACTATACAATACAACATCTTATTAAAACATCCATACCAAAGGTTCCAAAACAAACCAAAACAGTACAATATTATACCAAAACTTCCATACGGTTTCAAAACACACAAAAATGGTACAATACTGTACCAAAACATTTATACGGTTCCAAAACACACCAAAAACGGTACAATACTTTACTAAAATATCCATATAGCTCAAAGACACAACAAAATAGACCAATAACTTTCCCAAATATCCATACCGTTCCGAAGAACATTAAAACGGTGCAATACCTTACCAAAAAATGCATAGGGTTCAAAAACTGGCAAAAACAGTGCAATGCCTTTCCAATACATCCATACAGTTTCAAAACACACTAAAACAGTACAACATCTTTTCAAAACATCCATACCAAAGGTTCAAAAACCCACCAAAATTGTACAATAACGTACCAAAACATCTATACGGTTCAAAAGCCTACCGGAACCGTTCAATATCTTATCAAAACATCAATACAGTTTGAAAACCCACTTAAATGGTGCAACGCTATACAGAAACATTCATACGGTTAAAAAACACGAAAAAAACGGTACAATAACTTATCAAAACTTTCATACGGTTCCAAGAAACATGAAAACGGTACAATACGTTACCAAAATATCCATAGGTTTCCAAAACACTCCAAAACAATACAATCCTTTACGAAAATATCTAAATGTTTTTAAAAATCACCAAAATGGTACAATACCATACCAACATCCTTATCCTTACGGTTTCAAAACACACCAAAACGGTGCAATACCTTACCAATACATCCATACGATTTTAAAACACCAAAACGGTGCAATATCTTACCTACACATCCATTGGGTTCCAAAACACACCAAATTGGTGTAATACCTTACCAAAACATCCATACAGTTTCAAAATACACCCAAACGGTACAATACTGTACCAAAAAATCCTTACGGTTCAAAAATTGACAAAAACGGTACAATACCTAGCCCAAAGATCTATATGGTTCCAAAACACACCAAAATCGTGCAATACCGTACCAAAATATCTATATGGTTTCAAAACGGACCAAAACATTACAATACTATACCAAAACAGGCTGTATATTCGGTTAGCCATTTTTTTTCAATTTCAAGCTAATTTACCCAAAAAAATACTATACCAAAACATCCATACGGTTCCAAAACACAACTAAACGGTACAATACCATACCAAAGAATCCTCACGGTTCCAAAACACACAAAAACAGTACAATACCTATCCGAAACATCCATAATTTTCCTAAACACACCAAAACGGTCAATACCTTACTTAAACATCTATTCGATTCCAAAACACACGAAAACCGAGCAATACCTTACCAACACAACCATAGGGTTCCAAAATACACCAAACCGGTGCAATACGATACCAAAACATCTAAATGGTTAAAAAAACACACCAAAACGGTACAATACCGTACCAAAGAATCCTCAAGGTACCAAAACACACATAAATGGCACAATACCTATCCCAGACATTCAAACCGTTCCAAAAACACACCAAAACGGTGCAATACCTTACCAAAACATTCATACGATTCCAAAACACACCTAAATGGTACAATACCGTACCAGAACATCTATACAGTTCGAAAACACACCAAAACGGTACATTATCGTTCCAAAATATCCATCAGTTTCAAAACACATCAAAATAGTACAATGCTGTACCAAAACATCCATATCATACTAAAAAATGCTTACGGTTCCAAAAGACACAAAAACGGTACAATGTCTGTCCCAAACATCCATACGGTTCCAAAACACAGAAAAACGGTGCAATACCTTACCAAAACATCCATTCGATTCCAAAACACTCCAATACGTAGGAATATCTTAGCCAATCATACATAGGGTTCCAAAACACACCAAACCCGTGCAATTCCTTCCAAAAACATCCACACGGATTCAAAACACACAAATACGGTACAATACCTTCCAAAAAGATCCATATGATTCAAAAACACATCAAAACGCTAAAATACCGTACCAAAAAATGCTTACGGTTTCAAAACACACAAAAAGGGTAAAATATCTATCCCAAACATCCATACGGTTCCAAAACATTCAAAAACGGAGCAATACCTAACCATAACATCCATGGGGTTCCAAAACACACACCAAACCGGTGCAATACCTCACCAAAATATCTATAAGGGTTCCAAACCTCACGAAAACGGTGCAATACCTTAAAGAAATATCTTTACGATTCAAAAACACGCCAAAACTGTACAATACCATATCAAAATATCCATTCGGTTCCAAAACACACCAAAACGATACATCTTATTAAAACACCCATGCCAAAGGTTCCAAAATAGTACAATACTGTACCAAAACATCCGTACGGTTCCAAAACACACAAAAATGGTACAATACCACACAAAAATATCCATACAAAACTTTTGAAAACACACCAAATTGGTACAATACTGTACCAAAACATTCTTGCCGTTCCAAAACCCAATAAAATGGTACAATACTATACCAAAACTTTGATATCATTCCAAAACACACTAAAACAGTACAATACCGTACCAAAATATCAATATAGTTCAAAAACACAACAAAACAACACAATAGTCCCTCTAATAGATGGATAGGAAACGGATGTTTCATTTTATTCTAGACCTATGTAGCCGATTGGCGTAGGTTTTCTCTGTATCTAGGTTACGTTTTTTTTTTTCCTTTTCTTTTTTTCCTTTTTTTTTCCTCCTGGGGTTTGCCCCTTGTAGGCTGTATATCCGGTTAGTCTTTTTTATGTTCAAGCTGATTTACCCAAAAAAAAAAAAAAAAAAAAACAACACAATAGGGTTCCGAAACTCACGAAAACATCCATAAGGTTCCAAAGCCCACCTAAAGGGTGCAATACTTTACCAAAACATTCATAGGGTTCCAAAACTCACGAAAACGGTGCAATACCTTACCAATACATCCATACGGTTCCAAAACATCCATAACAAAAGTTCAAAAACACTTTAAAATGGTATAATACCGTACCAAAACATCCATATGGTTCCAAAACGTACCGGAACTGTACAATTCCTTACCAAAACAATCATAGAGTTCAAAAATACACCAAACTGGTGCAATACCTTAGCAAGACATTCATACGGTTCCGAAACACTCCAAAATAGTACAATGCTTAACCAAAAACATTAATGCGGTTGCAAAATCCACAAAAATGGTACAATATACTTTACCAAAACAACCATATCGTTCCAAAAAAGAACAAAAACACGCCAAAACTCACCAAAACGGTGCAATACCTTAAAGAAATATCTTTACGATTCAAAAACACGCCAAAACTGTACAATACCCTATCAAAATATCCATTCGGTTCCAAAACACACCAAAACGATACATCTTATTAAAACACCCATGCCAAAGGTTCCAAAATAGTACAATACTGTAACAAAACATCCATACGGTTCCAAAACACACAAAAATGGTACAATACCACACAAAAATATCCATACAAAAGTTTTGAAAACACACCAAATTGGTACAATACTGTACCAAAACATTCTTGCCGTTCCAAAACCCAATAAAATGGTACAATACTATACCAAAACTTTGATATCATTCCAAAACACACTAAAACAGTACAATACCGTACCAAAATATCAATATAGTTCAAAAACACAACAAAACAACACAATAGGGTTCCGAAACTCACGAAAACATCCATAAGGTTCCAAAGCCCACCTAAAGGGTGCAATACTTTACCAAAACATTCATAGGGTTCCAAAACTCACGAAAACGGTGCAATACCTTACCAATACATCCATACGGTTCCAAAACATCCATAACAAAGGTTCAAAAACACTTTAAAATGGTATAATACCGTACCAAAACATCCATATGGTTCCAAAACGTACCGGAACTGTACAATTCCTTACCAAAACATTCATAGAGTTCAAAAATACACCAAACTGGTGCAATACCTTAGCAAGACATTCATACGGTTCCGAAACACTCCAAAATAGTACAATGCTTAACCAAAAACATTAATGCGGTTGCAAAATCCACAAAAATGGTACAATATACTTTACCAAAACAACCATATCGTTCCAAAAAAGAACAAAACGGTATAATACTGGACCAAAATATCCATACGGTTAAAAAACACAACAAAGAAGGACAATAAATATTCCAAACATCTATACGGATCCAAAACACACCATAACGGCGCAATACCTTACCAAAATATCTATAAGGGTTCCAAACCTCACCAAAACGGTGCAATACCTTAAAGAAATATCTTTACGATTCAAAAACACGCCAAAACTGTACAATACCATATCAAAATATCCATTCGGTTCCAAAACACACCAAAACGATACATCTTATTAAAACACCCATGCCAAAGGTCCCAAAATAGTACAATACTGTACCAAAACATCCGTACGGTTCCAAAACACACAAAAATGGTACAATACCACACAAAAATATCCATACAAAAGTTTTGAAAACACACCAAATTGGTACAATACTGTACCAAAACATTCTTGCCGTTCCAAAACCCAATAAAATGGTACAATACTATACCAAAACTTTGATATCATTCCAAAACACACTAAAACAGTACAATACCGTACCAAAATATCAATATAGTTCAAATACACAACAAAACAACACAATAGGGTTCCGAAACTCACGAAAACATCCATAAGGTTCCAAAGCCCACCTAAAGGGTGCAATACTTTACCAAAACATTCATAGGGTTCCAAAACTCACGAAAACGGTGCAATACCTTACCAATACATCCATACAGTTCCAAAACATCCATAACAAAGGTTCAAAAACACTTTAAAATGGTATAATACCGTACCAAAACATCCATATGGTTCCAAAACGTACCGGAACTGTACAATTCCTTACCAAAACATTCATAGAGTTCAAAAATACACCAAACTGGTGCAATACCTTAGCAAGACATTCATACGGTTCCGAAACACTCCAAAATAGTACAATGCTTAACCAAAAACATTAATGCGGTTGCAAAATCCACAAAAATGGTACAATATACTTTACCAAAACAACCATATCGTTCCAAAAAAGAACAAAACGGTATAATACTGGACCAAAATATCCATACGGTTAAAAAACACAACAAAGAAGGACAATAAATATTCCAAACATCTATACGGATCCAAAACACACCATAACGGCGCAATACCATACCAAAATATCTATAAGGGTTCCAAACCTCACCAAAACGGTGCAATACCTTAAAGAAATATCTTTACGATTCAAAAACATGCCAAAATTGTACAATACCATATCAAAATATCCATTCGGTTCCAAAACACACCAAAACGATACATCTTATTAAAACACCCATGCCAAAGGTTCCAAAATAGTACAATACTGTACCAAAACATCCGTACGGTTCCAAAACACACAAAAATGGTACAATACCACACAAAAATATCCATACAAAAGTTTTGAAAACACACCAAATTGGTACAATACTGTACCAAAACATTCTTGCCGTTCCAAAACCCAATAAAATCAGACAATACCTTACCAAAATATCAATATCGTTCAAAAACACACCAAAACGGTACAATACCGTTCTAACATATCCATATAGTTCAAAGACTCAACAAAACGGTGCAATACCCATCCCAAATCTCCATACGGTTCCAAAGAACACCAAAAGGGTGCAATACCTTTCCAAAACATCCATAAGGTTCAAAAACTCACAAAAACGGTGCAATATCTTTCCAAAACATCCATACAGTTCCAGAACACACTAAAACGGTACAACATCTAACCAAAACATCCATACAAAAGGTTCAAAAACAACCAAACTGGTACAATACCATACCAAAACATCCATAAGGTTCCAAAATCTATCGGAACCGTACAATACCTTACCAAAACATCCAAACTGTTCAAAAACACCCAAAACAGTATATACCGTACCAAAGAATCCTCAAGGTTCCAAAACACACATAAACGGTACAATACCTATCCCAAACAACCATACGGTTCCAAAACACACCAAAATGGTACAATACCATACCAGAACATCCATACGGTTCGAAAACACACCAAAACGGTACAATACAGTTCAAAAATTTCCATACGGTTTCAGAACATATCAAAATTGTACAATATTGTACCAAAACATCCATACGGTTCCAAATAACACCAAAACGGTACAATACGATACTAAAATATCCATACCAAAGTTTCAAAAATGCTCAAAAATGGTACAATACTGTACCACAACATTCATGCGGTTCCAAAACCCAAGAAATTGGTACAATGCCTTACCAAACATCCGTATCGTTCCAACACACATCGAAACGGTACAATACCATACCAAAATATCAATATAGTTTAAAAACACAACAAAACAGCACAATACCTATCCAAAACATCCATAGGGTTCCAAAACTCACGAAAACATTCTTAATATTCCAAAGCCCACCAAAAGGGTGCAATACCTTTCCAAAACATTCATAGGGTTCCAAAACTCACGAAAACGGTGTAATACCTTACCAATACATCCATACGGTTCCAAAACATACCAAAACGGTGCAATACCTAACCAAAACATCCATAGGGTTCAAAAACACAACAAAACAAGAAAATATCGTTTCCAAACATCCGTACGGATCCAAAATACACCCAAACGGTGCAATACCATACCAAAAAATCCATTGGATTGCAAAACACACCAAAACGGTACAAAAACATCCAGAGTGTTCTAAAACATACCAAAACGGTGCAATACCTTAAAAAAACATCCCTAGGGTTCAAAAACACACAAAAACTATACAATACAACATCTTATTAAAACATCCATACCAAAGGTTCCAAAACAAACCAAAACAGTACAATATTATACCATAAACTTCCATACGGTTTCAAAACACACAAAAATGGTACAATACTGTACCAAAACATTTATACGGTTCCAAAACACACCAAAAACGGTACAATACTTTACTAAAATATCCATATAGCTCAAAGACACAACAAAATAGACCAATAACTTTCCCAAATATCCATACCGTTCCGAAGAACATTAAAACGGTGCAATACCTTACCAAAAAATGCATAGGGTTCAAAAACTGGCAAAAACAGTGCAATGCCTTTCCAATACATCCATACAGTTTCAAAACACACTAAAACAGTACAACATCTTTTCAAAACATCCATACCAAAGGTTCAAAAACCCACCAAAATTGTACAATAACGTACCAAAACATCTATACGGTTCAAAAGCCTACCGGAACCGTGCAATATCTTATCAAAACATCAATACAGTTTGAAAACCCACTTAAATGGTGCAACGCTATACAGAAACATTCATACGGTTAAAAAACACGAAAAAAACGGTACAATAACTTATCAAAACTTTCATACGGTTCCAAGAAACATGAAAACGGTACAATACGTTACCAAAATATCCATAGGTTTCCAAAACACTCCAAAACAATACAATCCTTTACGAAAATATCTAAATGTTTTTAAAAATCACCAAAATGGTACAATACCATACCAACATCCTTATCCTTACGGTTTCAAAACACACCAAAACGGTGCAATACCTTACCAATACATCCATACGATTTTAAAACACCAAAACGGTGCAATATCTTACCTACACATCCATTGGGTTCCAAAACACACCAAATTGGTGTAATACCTTACCAAAACATCCATACAGTTTCAAAATACACCCAAACGGTACAATACTGTACCAAAAAATCCTTACGGTTCAAAAATTGACAAAAACGGTACAATACCTAGCCCAAAGATCTATATGGTTCCAAAACACACCAAAATCGTGCAATACCGTACCAAAATATCTATATGGTTTCAAAACGGACCAAAACATTACAATACTATACCAAAACAGGCTGTATATTCGGTTAGCCATTTTTTTTCAATTTCAAGCTAATTTACCCAAAAAAATACTATACCAAAACATCCATACGGTTCCAAAACACAACTAAACGGTACAATACCATACCAAAGAATCCTCACGGTTCCAAAACACACAAAAACAGTACAATACCTATCCGAAACATCCATAATTTTCCTAAACACACCAAAACGGTCAATACCTTACTTAAACATCTATTCGATTCCAAAACACACGAAAACCGAGCAATACCTTACCAACACAACCATAGGGTTCCAAAATACACCAAACCGGTGCAATACGATACCAAAACATCTAAATGGTTAAAAAAACACACCAAAACGGTACAATACCGTACCAAAGAATCCTCAAGGTACCAAAACACACATAAATGGCACAATACCTATCCCAGACATTCAAACCGTTCCAAAAACACACCAAAACGGTGCAATACCTTACCAAAACATTCATACGATTCCAAAACACACCTAAATGGTACAATACCGTACCAGAACATCTATACAGTTCGAAAACACACCAAAACGGTACATTATCGTTCCAAAATATCCATCAGTTTCAAAACACATCAAAATAGTACAATGCTGTACCAAAACATCCATATCGTACTAAAAAATGCTTACGGTTCCAAAAGACAGAAAAACGGTGCAATACCTTACCAAAACATCCATTCGATTCCAAAACACTCCAATACGGAGGAATATCTTAGCCAAACATACATAGGGTTCCAAAACACACCAAACCCGTGCAATTCCTTCCAAAAACATCCACACGGATTCAAAACACACAAATACGGTACAATACCTTCCAAAAAGATCCATATGATTCAAAAACACATCAAAACGCTAAAATACCGTACCAAAAAATGCTTACGGTTTCAAAACACACAAAAAGGGTAAAATATCTATCCCAAACATCCATACGGTTCCAAAACATTCAAAAACGGAGCAATACCTAACCATAACATCCATGGGGTTCCAAAACACACACCAAACCGGTGCAATACCTCACCAAAACATCAATACGGTTCAAAAACACACAAAAAGGTACAATACCGTATCAACGAAAACATACAGTTCCAAAACACACAAAAAGATACAATACCTATCCCGAACATCTATACGGTTTCAAGACAAACCAAAATGGTGCAATACCTTACCAAAACATCCATAAGTTCCAAAATATTACAATAGCGTACCAAAACATCCATATGGT
Organism: Rhododendron molle; assembly: GCA_025413875.1. Taxonomy (NCBI): domain Eukaryota; kingdom Viridiplantae; phylum Streptophyta; class Magnoliopsida; order Ericales; family Ericaceae; genus Rhododendron; species Rhododendron molle. Next base: position 17,642,642 of record CM046400.1, read on the forward strand.
TCCAAAACACTCCAAAATGGTACAATACCGTATCAAAACATCCATACGACTCCAAAACATACCAAAATTGTACAATACTGTACCAAAACATTCATGCGGTTCCAAAACCCAATAAAATGGTACAATACTATACCAAAACTTTGATATCATTCCAAAACACACTAAAACAGTACAATACCGTACCAAAATATCAATATAGTTCAAAAACACAACAAAACAACACAATAGGGTTCCGAAACTCACGAAAACATCCATAAGGTTCCAAAGCCCACCTAAAGGGTGCAATACTTTACCAAAACATTCATAGGGTTCCAAAACTCACGAAAACGGTGCAATACCTTACCAATACATCCATACGGTTCCAAAACATCCATAACAAAGGTTCAAAAACACTTTAAAATGGTATAATACCGTACCAAAACATCCATATGGTTCCAAAACGTACCGGAACTGTACAATTCCTTACCAAAACATTCATAGAGTTCAAAAATACACCAAACTGGTGCAATACCTTAGCAAGACATTCATACGGTTCCAAAACACTCCAAAATAGTACAATGCTTAACCAAAAACATTAATGCGGTTGCAAAATCCTCAAAAATGGTACAATATACTTTACCAAAACAACCATATCGTTCCAAAAAAGAACAAAACGGTATAATACTGGACCAAAATATCCATACGGTTAAAAAACACAACAAAGAAGGACAATAAATATCCCAAACATCTATACGGATCCAAAACACACCATAACGGCGCAATACCTTACCAAAATATCTATAAGGGTTCCAAACCTCACCAAAACGGTGCAATACCTTAAAGAAATATCTTTACGATGACTATATTGATACAAAACAAAACGAAGCAAACGCTCTGTCATGTAGGGCGAAATAGGCGATTTCTGACAGAGGCCATCGAGAATCTGTAAGTTCCATGGCTGACGGATCTATTTCAATGGAGGATGGTTTGGGCCTCAAAGCCCTCGATTCGATTGAAGTCAGGCGTAAGCAAAATCATCTCCAATCTGGGAACTCATCTCACGAACAGCTCCCTCAGTTGTCAAATGACTTCAACCTACGACTCGAGATCGACAATCCGAACACACCCGTCTCTAATGACTTCAACCTACGACTCAACAGCGGGGGTTTAGATCCCACATCAACGTCAACTTCAACAACATATGGGTTCGGGCCTTACAGCCCTAAATCGTCCCAAAATCCCAGCTCATCTCGGAAGCTCCAGCATGTTCTCATGGAGGAAAGGTTGAAACTTGAAGCAGAAGCCCCAGCAAGTTCTCATGGCAACGTTTACCAGCTTGAACGGCAGAGTGAAAAGGTACTCAGCTCCACCCCTACTCCTGATTTACCTTCCAATGCCCGTGGATACCATTTTGTTGAAGGGGATCCAAACCTGGGGTACCCTTTACTGGACACTAAACCTCGACAGAACTCTTCCCTTGCTTAGCCACAGGGTGCTTATAACCCGCAATACCATTCTAACTCTAATGTCCATACCATGCCTCATCAACCTAATCCTGGACAATTCAAGCCTAAACCTAAAAACTGGGCTTCTCTCCTGCAATCCCAGAGTCCGTCATCGGATATGAAACTTGGGTATTTCCCAGACCTACAGAGAGGCAAGGAAGCTCAAGTTGAAATAGACTTGGAATTGACTGAGGTAGGGAAATGGAATCGATATCTGGTAGGTCATTTCTTGGATGGGATTATGGCTTATCCCCTCCTTGTTTCCACAGCTAGATATAAATGGAAAGATCTTTTTGTAGCTGTCAAACCAGATGTCTCTGGATTTTACTTATTTGAATTCAAGGATGAACAAGCCAAGTTACAGGTTTTAGAGGGAGGTCCCTATTTCTTTTCCCAAAAGTACTTGGTTCTTAAAGACTGGCACAGAATGATGAAACCACTTCAAGATCAACCTTCCAAAATTCCGGCATGGGTTAAATTTCATGATCTGCCTCTTGAGCTGTGGAACCAAGAATGTTTTAGTAGAGTTGCCAGCACAGTGGGTAGACCCATCCATGTAGATCAAGCAACTGCTAGAACATCCAAACAACCTGGGCTGCTGCAAACCAAATCCACCATAGCTCGGATTTGTATTGAGATAAGTGCTGATCAAGAACTACCTGATGAAGTAACTGTAAGTGTAGAGGGGGAGACAGTTGTGGTGCCCATTGAATATCAAGTTCTGCCTCCCATGTGTTCATATTGTCATGTCTTTGGACATTCTACTTCCAAGTGTGTCATGCACAAGGTTATTGTTCCTCCTCCTCCTCCTCCTCCCAAAGAGCAGGAATGGAAGATTGTGCATCATGGTAAACAGCAGGGGGTTGGTCTGTCTCCTCCCCTCGAGCATACCCTTACTCCTCAGAACATTCCCTCTCCTATCCTGTCACTAACCTCACTCCCTGATCCTTCTAGCCAGAAGGAGGATGCGGAAGATTCTGAAATTGCTCTTTTGGAAGTGCTGGAGGGTGTGGTAAGATCTGTGTTTCAAGGGCCCTCTAACTCCCATAAGATTACCACTACACCTTCCAACATTGATAGCAAGCTGACAGAGAACACAGTTCATGAGCAGTCCAATATGGCTGCAAATAAGGCTGGTCACAATGGCAAAAATCCAGTTGGTGCTGATAAAAAGGAGGAACCACCTGACTTAATGCCTCATGCCATCTCTGATATTAAGTTGATGTTGGGAGGGTCCAGTAAAGCAGGTAACAATGGCAAAAACAGGAGTCACTCCAAAGGCTCCTCACATAAACGAAGGAACTAACTTTCCTTCCCTCTTTTTGTCCACAATTATCTAAATAAAGCTCAACTTGTGCATCTCTCTTATTCTTATTAGTTGTAGCTTATTGTGGTAGCATCATTTTGTTTAGAATTATATGGATCGTCCACCACTGCTGGATCTGTTATGGTTCTGTAGTGCTACTGATTCTGTTATGGTTACGTATTGCTACTGCTCAGGGAAGAATGTGTTGTTATCTCCATGGCTGTTGTATGGCCAAAGTCCTAGCTGCTACTGCAGTTGGCCAAAGTCCTAGCACACCTTGCACATTTTACTACCAGCTATCTGCTGCTTCCTCTTCATTGTTCATGCTCCTGTTCTCTGCTATGCTAACTGTAGTTGGTGTATCTGATGGTGTATCTGATGACTGCAATCTGCTACTGGTCACTATCACTCTCTGCCCACTCCATTGTAATGAGTAGGCTGCATTTTATAGGGTAGCAGCAGCTTTTGACACTTTCAATGTGTAGTATAGGCCTAACCAACAGGGGCTGCTATAGTTTATGTCTGCTCTGCTGGACTTGCATTCTTCTGCTCCTGTTGGTGTAATCACGTTTCAATTAGAGTTGCATTGCTGCTGACCAATTATGTGGCTACCTGCTGCTGCTGTTTTGTTGCTGAATTAGTGTGAGGCATGGTTACTTTCTTGTGTCGCACTGATACAAAGTTGCTGTACAAGTTGTTAATTCTGATTTTGTGCCCAAGTCGAAGATGCTGCACCAACGGTGCATAGCTCAAGCTAAATTACATGTGGATTTGATGTAGCCACTTGGCATCCCTCAATTTTCTTAATCTTTGTTTTTTCTTTTTCTTTCCTCCTGGGGTATGCCCCTTGTAGGCTGTATATTCGCTTAATCTCTTATTTATTTCAAGCTAAATTACCCCAAAAAAAAAGAAATTTCTTTAAGATTCAAAAACACGCCAAAACTGTACAATACCATATCAAAATATCCATTCGGTTCCAAAACACACCAAAACGATACATCTTATTAAAACACCCATGCCAAAGGTTCCAAAATAGTACAATACTGTACCAAAACATCCGTACGGTTCCAAAACACACAAAAATGGTACAATACCACACAAAAATATCCATACAAAAGTTTTGAAAACACACCAAATTGGTACAATACTGTACCAAAACATTCTTGCCGTTCCAAAACCCAATAAAATCAGACAATACCTTACCAAAATATCAATATCGTTCAAAAACGCACCAAAACGGTACAATACCGTTCTAACATATCCATATAGTTCAAAGACTCAACAAAACGGTGCAATACCCATCCCAAATCTCCATACGGTTCCAAAGAACACCAAAAGGGTGCAATACCTTTCCAAAACATCCATAAGGTTCAAAAACTCACAAAAACGGTGCAATATCTTTCCAAAACATCCATACAGTTCCAGAACACACTAAAACGGTACAACATCTAACCAAAACATCCATACAAAAGGTTCAAAAACAACCAAATACCATACCAAAACATCCATAAGGTTCCAAAATCTACCGGAACCGTACAATACCTTACCAAAACATCCAAACTGTTCAAAAACACCCAAAACAGTATATACCGTACCAAAGAATCCTCAAGGTTCCAAAACACACATAAACGGTACAATACCTATCCCAAACAACCATACGGTTCCAAAACACACCAAAATGGTACAATACCATACCAGAACATCCATACGGTTTGAAAACACACCAAAACGGTACAATACAGTTCAAAAATTTCCATACGGTTTCAGAACATATCAAAATTGTACAATATTGTACCAAAACATCCGTGCGGTTCCAAATAACACCAAAACGGTACAATACGATACTAAAATATCCATACCAAAGTTTCAAAAATGCTCAAAAATGGTACAATACTGTACCACAACATTCATGCGGTTCCAAAACCCAAGAAATTGGTACAATGCCTTACCAAACATCCGTATCGTTCCAACACACATCGAAACGGTACAATACCATACCAAAATATCAATATAGTTTAAAAACACAACAAAACAGCACAATACCTATCCAAAACATCCATAGGGTTCCAAAACTCACGAAAACATTCTTAATATTCCAAAGCCCACCAAAAGGGTGCAATACCTTTCCAAAACATTCATAGGGTTCCAAAACTCAAGAAAACGGTGTAATACCTTACCAATACATCCATACGGTTCCAAAACATACCAAAACGGTGCAATACCTAACCAAAACATCCATAGGGTTCAAAAACACAACAAAACAAGAAAATATCGTTTCCAAACATCCGTACGGATCCAAAATACACCCAAACGGTGCAATACCATACCAAAAAATCCATTGGATTGCAAAACACACCAAAACGGTACAAAAACATCCAGAGTGTTCTAAAACATACCAAAACGGTGCAATACCTTAAAAAAACATCCCTAGGGTTCAAAAACACACAAAAACTATACAATACAACATCTTATTAAAACATCCATACCAAAGGTTCCAAAACAAACCAAAACAGTACAATATTATACCATAAACTTCCATACGGTTTCAAAACACACAAAAATGGTTTTATTTTAATTTCAAGCTGATTTACCCAAAAAAAAAAAAAAAAAAAAAACACACAAAAATGGTACAATACTGTACCAAAACATTTATACGGTTCCAAAACACACCAAAAACGGTACAATACTTTACTAAAATATCCATATAGCTCAAAGACACAACAAAATAGACCAATAACTTTCCCAAATATCCATACCGTTCCGAAGAACATTAAAACGGTGCAATACCTTACCAAAAAATGCATAGGGTTCAAAAACTGGCAAAAACAGTGCAATGCCTTTCCAATACATCCATACAGTTTCAAAACACACTAAAACAGTACAACATCTTTTCAAAACATCCATACCAAAGGTTCAAAAACCCACCAAAATTGTACAATAACGTACCAAAACATCTATACGGTTCAAAAGCCTACCGGAACCGTGCAATATCTTATCAAAACATCAATACAGTTTGAAAACCCACTTAAATGGTGCAACGCTATACAGAAACATTCATACGGTTAAAAAACACGAAAAAAACGGTACAATAACTTATCAAAACTTTCATACGGTTCCAAGAAACATGAAAACGGTACAATACGTTACCAAAATATCCATAGGTTTCCAAAACACTCCAAAACAATACAATCCTTTACGAAAATATCTAAATGTTTTTAAAAATCACCAAAATGGTACAATACCATACCAACATCCTTATCCTTACGGTTTCAAAACACACCAAAACGGTGCAATACCTTACCAATACATCCATACGATTTTAAAACACCAAAACGGTGCAATATCTTACCTACACATCCATTGGGTTCCAAAACACACCAAATTGGTGTAATACCTTACCAAAACATCCATACAGTTTCAAAATACACCCAAACGGTACAATACTGTACCAAAAAATCCTTACGGTTCAAAAATTGACAAAAACGGTACAATACCTAGCCCAAAGATCTATATGGTTCCAAAACACACCAAAATCGTGCAATACCGTACCAAAATATCTATATGGTTTCAAAACGGACCAAAACATTACAATACTATACCAAAACAGGCTGTATATTCGGTTAGCCATTTTTTTTCAATTTCAAGCTAATTTACCCAAAAAATTACTATACCAAAACATCCATACGGTTCCAAAACACAACTAAACGGTACAATACCATACCAAAGAATCCTCACGGTTCCAAAACACACAAAAACAGTACAATACCTATCCGAAACATCCATAATTTTCCTAAACACACCAAAACGGTCAATACCTTACTTAAACATCTATTCGATTCCAAAACACACGAAAACCGAGCAATACCTTACCAACACAACCATAGGGTTCCAAAATACACCAAACCGGTGCAATACGATACCAAAACATCTAAATGGTTAAAAAAACACACCAAAACGGTACAATACCGTACCAAAGAATCCTCGAGGTACCAAAACACACATAAATGGCACAATACCTATCCCAGACATTCAAACCGTTCCAAAAACACACCAAAACGGTGCAATACCTTACCAAAACATTCATACGATTCCAAAACACACCTAAATGGTACAATACCGTACCAGAACATCTATACAGTTCGAAAACACACCAAAACGGTACATTATCGTTCCAAAATATCCATCAGTTTCAAAACACATCAAAATAGTACAATGCTGTACCAAAACATCCATATCGTACTAAAAAATGCTTACGGTTCCAAAAGACACAAAAACGGTACAATGTCTGTCCCAAACATCCATACGGTTCCAAAACACAGAAAAACGGCTGATGTATGCTGTGGTGGCTGTGGTGGCTGCTGTCCAGCAGAGGCAGCCGTGCTTGGGGGCCTGCTGCTGTCCAATTCTGCTGCTGTTTTGCTTCGATTAGTGGCTGATGTATGCTGTGTTCAAGGCTCATTGTGGCTGAGTGGCTGATGTATGCTCTATCTAGATTGCTGTCCAGATATGTTCTGTTCCTGCTGCTGTTTTTTGTTAGTCCAGATTGGTGTATCCGTTGGTGTAGTCCAGCCGTGGCGTTTGATCTTTTGGCGTACATATTTTGGCTCCAGATTGATCTAGGCGTTAAGAGCCCTAGATTGAAGCATCCATAATGTAATCATGTTGCCATGTCAGTTAGTATCCTTGTAAATCGGTTAATCCCATTGTCATGTCAGTTAGTTTTACAATGCAGGTTGCACTATGTGTAATCATTTTGCCATCTGTTTCGTTTCCCTCTGTTAGATGGATGCGAAACAGATGTTCTATTTACTTATAGTCCTTTGTAGCCGTTTGGCATAGGCTTTCTCTATTGTCTTCTTTTTCTTTACTTTTTTCTTTTCCTCCTGGGGTATGCCCCTTGTAGGCTGTATATTCGGTTAGCCCCTTTTTATTTCAAGCTGGTTTGACCAAAAAAAAAAAAAAAACACAGAAAAACGGTGCAATACCTTACCAAAACATCCATTCGATTCCAAAACACTCCAATACGGAGGAATATCTTAGCCAAACATACATAGGGTTCCAAAACACACCAAACCCGTGCAATTCCTTCCAAAAACATCCACACGGATTCAAAACACACAAATACGGTACAATACCTTCCAAAAAGATCCATATGATTCAAAAACACATCAAAACGCTAAAATACCGTACCAAAAAATGCTTACGGTTTCAAAACACACAAAAAGGGTAAAATATCTATCCCAAACATCCATACGGTTCCAAAACATTCAAAAACGGAGCAATACCTAACCATAACATCCATGGGGTTCCAAAACACACACCAAACCGGTGCAATACCTCACCAAAACATCAATACGGTTCAAAAACACACAAAAAGGTACAATACCGTATCAACGAAAACATACAGTTCCAAAACACACAAAAAGATACAATACCTATCCCGAACATCTATACGGTTTCAAGACAAACCAAAATGGTGCAATACCTTACCAAAACATCCATAAGTTCCAAAATATTACAATAGCGTACCAAAACATCCATATGGTTCCAAAACACTCCAAAATGGTACAATACCGTATCAAAACATCCATACGACTCCAAAACATACCAAAATTGTACAATACTGTACCAAAACATTCATTCGGTTCCAAAACCCAATAAAATGGTACAATACTATACCAAAACTTTGATATCATTCCAAAACACACTAAAACAGTACAATACCGTACCAAAATATCAATATAGTTCAAAAACACAACAAAACAACACAATAGGGTTCCGAAACTCACGAAAACATCCATAAGGTTCCAAAGCCCACCTAAAGGGTGCAATACTTTACCAAAACATTCATAGGGTTCCAAAACTCACGAAAACGGTGCAATACCTTACCAATACATCCATACGGTTCCAAAACATCCATAACAAAGGTTCAAAAACACTTTAAAATGGTATAATACCGTACCAAAACATCCATATGGTTCCAAAACGTACCGGAACTGTACAATTCCTTACCAAAACATTCATAGAGTTCAAAAATACACCAAACTGGTGCAATACCTTAGCAAGACATTCATACGGTTCCGAAACACTCCAAAATAGTACAATGCTTAACCAAAAACATTAATGCGGTTGCAAAATCCACAAAAATGGTACAATATACTTTACCAAAACAACCATATCGTTCCAAAAAAGAACAAAACGGTATAATACTGGACCAAAATATCCATACGGTTAAAAAACACAACAAAGAAGGACAATAAATATCCCAAACATCTATACGGATCCAAAACACACCATAACGGCGCAATACCTTACCAAAATATCTATAAGGGTTCCAAACCTCACCAAAACGGTGCAATACCTTAAAGAAATATCTTTACGATTCAAAAACACGCCAAAACTGTACAATACCATATCAAAATATCCATTCGGTTCCAAAACACACCAAAACGATACATCTTATTAAAACACCCATGCCAAAGGTTCCAAAATAGTACAATACTGTACCAAAACATCCGTACGGTTCCAAAACACACAAAAATGGTACAATACCACACAAAAATATCCATACAAAAGTTTTGAAAACACACCAAATTGGTACAATACTGCACCAAAACATTCTTGCCGTTCCAAAACCCAATAAAATCAGACAATACCTTACCAAAATATCAATATCGTTCAAAAACGCACCAAAACGGTACAATACCGTTCTAACATATCCATATAGTTCAAAGACTCAACAAAACGGTGCAATACCCATCCCAAATCTCCATACGGTTCCAAAGAACACCAAAAGGGTGCAATACCTTTCCAAAACATCCATAAGGTTCAAAAACTCACAAAAACGGTGCAATATCTTTCCAAAACATCCATACAGTTCCAGAACACACTAAAACGGTACAACATCTAACCAAAACATCCATACAAAAGGTTCAAAAACAACCAAATACCATACCAAAACATCCATAAGGTTCCAAAATCTACCGGAACCGTACAATACCTTACCAAAACATCCAAACTGTTCAAAAACACCCAAAACAGTATATACCGTACCAAAGAATCCTCAAGGTTCCAAAACACACATAAACGGTACAATACCTATCCCAAACAACCATACGGTTCCAAAACACACCAAAATGGTACAATACCATACCAGAACATCCATACGGTTTGAAAACACACCAAAACGGTACAATACAGTTCAAAAATTTCCATACGGTTTCAGAACATATCAAAATTGTACAATATTGTACCAAAACATCCGTGCGGTTCCAAATAACACCAAAACGGTACAATACGATACTAAAATATCCATACCAAAGTTTCAAAAATGCTCAAAAATGGTACAATACTGTACCACAACATTCATGCGGTTCCAAAACCCAAGAAATTGGTACAATGCCTTACCAAACATCCGTATCGTTCCAACACACATCGAAACGGTACAATACCATACCAAAATATCAATATAGTTTAAAAACACAACAAAACAGCACAATACCTATCCAAAACATCCATAGGGTTCCAAAACTCACGAAAACATTCTTAATATTCCAAAGCCCACCAAAAGGGTGCAATACCTTTCCAAAACATTCATAGGGTTCCAAAACTCACGAAAACGGTGTAATACCTTACCAATACATCCATACGGTTCCAAAACATACCAAAACGGTGCAATACCTAACCAAAACATCCATAGGGTTCAAAAACACAACAAAACAAGAAAATATCGTTTCCAAACATCCGTACGGATCCAAAATACACCCAAACGGTGCAATACCATACCAAAAAATCCATTGGATTGCAAAACACACCAAAACGGTACAAAAACATCCAGAGTGTTCTAAAACATACCAAAACGGTGCAATACCTTAAAAAAACATCCCTAGGGTTCAAAAACACACAAAAACTATACAATACAACATCTTATTAAAACATCCATACCAAAGGTTCCAAAACAAACCAAAACAGTACAATATTATACCATAAACTTCCATACGGTTTCAAAACACACAAAAATGGTACAATACTGTACCAAAACATTTATACGGTTCCAAAACACACCAAAAACGGTACAATACTTTACTAAAATATCCATATAGCTCAAAGACACAACAAAATAGACCAATAACTTTCCCAAATATCCATACCGTTCCGAAGAACATTAAAACGGTGCAATACCTTACCAAAAAATGCATAGGGTTCAAAAACTGGCAAAAACAGTGCAATGCCTTTCCAATACATCCATACAGTTTCAAAACACACTAAAACAGTACAACATCTTTTCAAAACATCCATACCAAAGGTTCAAAAACCCACCAAAATTGTACAATAACGTACCAAAACATCTATACGGTTCAAAAGCCTACCGGAACCGTGCAATATCTTATCAAAACATCAATACAGTTTGAAAACCCACTTAAATGGTGCAACGCTATACAGAAACATTCATCCGGTTAAAAAACACGAAAAAAACGGTACAATAACTTATCAAAACTTTCATACGGTTCCAAGAAACATGAAAACGGTACAATACGTTACCAAAATATCCATAGGTTTCCAAAACACTCCAAAACAATACAATCCTTTACGAAAATATCTAAATGTTTTTAAAAATCACCAAAATGGTACAATACCATACCAACATCCTTATCCTTACGGTTTCAAAACACACCAAAACGGTGCAATACCTTACCAATACATCCATACGATTTTAAAACACCAAAACGGTGCAATATCTTACCTACACATCCATTGGGTTCCAAAACACACCAAATTGGTGTAATACCTTACCAAAACATCCATACAGTTTCAAAATACACCCAAACGGTACAATACTGTACCAAAAAATCCTTACGGTTCAAAAATTGACAAAAACGGTACAATACCTAGCCCAAAGATCTATATGGTTCCAAAACACACCAAAATCGTGCAATACCGTACCAAAATATCTATATGGTTTCAAAACGGACCAAAACATTACAATACTATACCAAAACAGGCTGTATATTCGGTTAGCCATTTTTTTTCAATTTCAAGCTAATTTACCCAAAAAATTACTATACCAAAACATCCATACGGTTCCAAAACACAACTAAACGGTACAATACCATACCAAAGAATCCTCACGGTTCCAAAACACACAAAAACAGTACAATACCTATCCGAAACATCCATAATTTTCCTAAACACACCAAAACGGTCAATACCTTACTTAAACATCTATTCGATTCCAAAACACACGAAAACCGAGCAATACCTTACCAACACAACCATAGGGTTCCAAAATACACCAAACCGGTGCAATACGATACCAAAACATCTAAATGGTTAAAAAAACACACCAAAACGGTACAATACCGTACCAAAGAATCCTCGAGGTACCAAAACACACATAAATGGCACAATACCTATCCCAGACATTCAAACCGTTCCAAAAACACACCAAAACGGTGCAATACCTTACCAAAACATTCATACGATTCCAAAACACACCTAAATGGTACAATACCGTACCAGAACATCTATACAGTTCGAAAACACACCAAAACGGTACATTATCGTTCCAAAATATCCATCAGTTTCAAAACACATCAAAATAGTACAATGCTGTACCAAAACATCCATATCGTACTAAAAAATGCTTACGGTTCCAAAAGACACAAAAACGGTACAATGTCTGTCCCAAACATCCATACGGTTCCAAAACACAGAAAAACGGCTGATGTATGCTGTGGTGGCTGTGGTGGCTGCTGTCCAGCAGAGGCAGCCGTGCTTGGGGGCCTGCTGCTGTCCAATTCTGCTGCTGTTTTGCTTCGATTAGTGGCTGATGTATGCTGTGTTCAAGGCTCATTGTGGCTGAGTGGCTGATGTATGCTCTATCTAGATTGCTGTCCAGATATGTTCTGTTCCTGCTGCTGTTTTTTGTTAGTCCAGATTGGTGTATCCGTTGGTGTAGTCCAGCCGTGGCGTTTGATCTTTTGGCGTACATATTTTGGCTCCAGATTGATCTAGGCGTTAAGAGCCCTAGATTGAAGCATCCATAATGTAATCATGTTGCCATGTCAGTTAGTATCCTTGTAAATCGGTTAATCCCATTGTCATGTCAGTTAGTTTTACAATGCAGGTTGCACTATGTGTAATCATTTTGCCATCTGTTTCGTTTCCCTCTGTTAGATGGATGCGAAACAGATGTTCTATTTACTTATAGTCCTTTGTAGCCGTTTGGCATAGGCTTTCTCTATTGTCTTCTTTTTCTTTACTTTTTTCTTTTCCTCCTGGGGTATGCCCCTTGTAGGCTGTATATTCGGTTAGCCCCTTTTTATTTCAAGCTGGTTTGACCAAAAAAAAAAAAAAAAACACAGAAAAACGGTGCAATACCTTACCAAAACATCCATTCGATTCCAAAACACTCCAATACGGAGGAATATCTTAGCCAAACATACATAGGGTTCCAAAACACACCAAACCCGTGCAATTCCTTCCAAAAACATCCACACGGATTCAAAACACACAAATACGGTACAATACCTTCCAAAAAGATCCATATGATTCAAAAACACATCAAAACGCTAAAATACCGTACCAAAAAATGCTTACGGTTTCAAAACACACAAAAAGGGTAAAATATCTATCCCAAACATCCATACGGTTCCAAAACATTCAAAAACGGAGCAATACCTAACCATAACATCCATGGGGTTCCAAAACACACACCAAACCGGTGCAATACCTCACCAAAACATCAATACGGTTCAAAAACACACAAAAAGGTACAATACCGTATCAACGAAAACATACAGTTCCAAAACACACAAAAAGATACAATACCTATCCCGAACATCTATACGGTTTCAAGACAAACCAAAATGGTGCAATACCTTACCAAAACATCCATAAGTTCCAAAATATTACAATAGCGTACCAAAACATCCATATGGTTCCAAAACACTCCAAAATGGTACAATACCGTATCAAAACATCCATACGACTCCAAAACATACCAAAATTGTACAATACTGTACCAAAACATTCATTCGGTTCCAAAACCCAATAAAATGGTACAATACTATACCAAAACTTTGATATCATTCCAAAACACACTAAAACAGTACAATACCGTACCAAAATATCAATATAGTTCAAAAACACAACAAAACAACACAATAGGGTTCCGAAACTCACGAAAACATCCATAAGGTTCCAAAGCCCACCTAAAGGGTGCAATACTTTACCAAAACATTCATAGGGTTCCAAAACTCACGAAAACGGTGCAATACCTTACCAATACATCCATACGGTTCCAAAACATCCATAACAAAGGTTCAAAAACACTTTAAAATGGTATAATACCGTACCAAAACATCCATATGGTTCCAAAACGTACCGGAACTGTACAATTCCTTACCAAAACATTCATAGAGTTCAAAAATACACCAAACTGGTGCAATACCTTAGCAAGACATTCATACGGTTCCGAAACACTCCAAAATAGTACAATGCTTAACCAAAAACATTAATGCGGTTGCAAAATCCACAAAAATGGTACAATATACTTTACCAAAACAACCATATCGTTCCAAAAAAGAACAAAACGGTATAATACTGGACCAAAATATCCATACGGTTAAAAAACACAACAAAGAAGGACAATAAATATCCCAAACATCTATACGGATCCAAAACACACCATAACGGCGCAATACCTTACCAAAATATCTATAAGGGTTCCAAACCTCACCAAAACGGTGCAATACCTTAAAGAAATATCTTTACGATTCAAAAACACGCCAAAACTGTACAATACCATATCAAAATATCCATTCGGTTCCAAAACACACCAAAACGATACATCTTATTAAAACACCCATGCCAAAGGTTCCAAAATAGTACAATACTGTACCAAAACATCCGTACGGTTCCAAAACACACAAAAATGGTACAATACCACACAAAAATATCCATACAAAAGTTTTGAAAACACACCAAATTGGTACAATACTGCACCAAAACATTCTTGCCGTTCCAAAACCCAATAAAATCAGACAATACCTTACCAAAATATCAATATCGTTCAAAAACGCACCAAAACGGTACAATACCGTTCTAACATATCCATATAGTTCAAAGACTCAACAAAACGGTGCAATACCCATCCCAAATCTCCATACGGTTCCAAAGAACACCAAAAGGGTGCAATACCTTTCCAAAACATCCATAAGGTTCAAAAACTCACAAAAACGGTGCAATATCTTTCCAAAACATCCATACAAAAGGTTCAAAAACAACCAAATACCATACCAAAACATCCATAAGGTTCCAAAATCTACCGGAACCGTACAATACCTTACCAAAACATCCAAACTGTTCAAAAACACCCAAAACAGTATATACCGTACCAAAGAATCCTCAAGGTTCCAAAACACACATAAACGGTACAATACCTATCCCAAACAACCATACGGTTCCAAAACACACCAAAATGGTACAATACCATACCAGAACATCCATACGGTTTGAAAACACACCAAAACGGTACAATACAGTTCAAAAATTTCCATACGGTTTCAGAACATATCAAAATTGTACAATATTGTACCAAAACATCCGTGCGGTTCCAAATAACACCAAAACGGTACAATACGATAATAAAATATCCATACCAAAGTTTCAAAAATACACCAAAATGGTACAATACTGTACCACAACATTCATGCGGTTCCAAAACCCAAGAAATTGGTACAATGCCTTACCAAACATCCGTATCGTTCCAACACACATCGAAACGGTACAATACCATACCAAAATATCAATATAGTTTAAAAACACAACAAAACAGCACAATACCTATCCAAAACATCCATAGGGTTCCAAAACTCACGAAAACATTCTTAATATTCCAAAGCCCACCAAAAGGGTGCAATACCTTTCCAAAACATTCATAGGGTTCCAAAACTCACGAAAACGGTGTAATACCTTACCAATACATCCATACGGTTCCAAAACATACCAAAACGGTGCAATACCTAACCAAAACATCCATAGGGTTCAAAAACACAACAAAACAAGAAAATATCGTTTCCAAACATCCGTACGGATCCAAAATACACCCAAACGGTGCAATACCATACCAAAAAATCCATTGGATTGCAAAACACACCAAAACGGTACAAAAACATCCAGAGTGTTCTAAAACATACCAAAACGGTGCAATACCTTAAAAAAACATCCCTAGGGTTCAAAAACACACAAAAACTATACAATACAACATCTTATTAAAACATCCATACCAAAGGTTCCAAAACAAACCAAAACAGTACAATATTATACCATAAACTTCCATACGGTTTCAAAACACACAAAAATGGTACAATACTGTACCAAAACATTTATACGGTTCCAAAACACACCAAAAACGGTACAATACTTTACTAAAATATCCATATAGCTCAAAGACACAACAAAATAGACCAATAACTTTCCCAAATATCCATACCGTTCCGAAGAACATTAAAACGGTGCAATACCTTACCAAAAAATGCATAGGGTTCAAAAACTGGCAAAAACAGTGCAATGCCTTTCCAATACATCCATACAGTTTCAAAACACACTAAAACAGTACAACATCTTTTCAAAACATCCATACCAAAGGTTCAAAAACCCACCAAAATTGTACAATAACGTACCAAAACATCTATACGGTTCAAAAGCCTACCGGAACCGTGCAATATCTTATCAAAACATCAATACAGTTTGAAAACCCACTTAAATGGTGCAACGCTATACAGAAACATTCATACGGTTAAAAAACACGAAAAAAACGGTACAATAACTTATCAAAACTTTCATACGGTTCCAAGAAACATGAAAACGGTACAATACGTTACCAAAATATCCATAGGTTTCCAAAACACTCCAAAACAATACAATCCTTTACGAAAATATCTAAATGTTTTTAAAAATCACCAAAATGGTACAATACCATACCAACATCCTTATCCTTACGGTTTCAAAACACACCAAAACGGTGCAATACCTTACCAATACATCCATACGATTTTAAAACACCAAAACGGTGCAATATCTTACCTACACATCCATTGGGTTCCAAAACACACCAAATTGGTGTAATACCTTACCAAAACATCCATACAGTTTCAAAATACACCCAAACGGTACAATACTGTACCAAAAAATCCTTACGGTTCAAAAATTGACAAAAACGGTACAATACCTAGCCCAAAGATCTATATGGTTCCAAAACACACCAAAATCGTGCAATACCGTACCAAAATATCTATATGGTTTCAAAACGGACCAAAACATTACAATACTATACCAAAACAGGCTGTATATTCGGTTAGCCATTTTTTTTCAATTTCAAGCTAATTTACCCAAAAAATTACTATACCAAAACATCCATACGGTTCCAAAACACAACTAAACGGTACAATACCATACCAAAGAATCCTCACGGTTCCAAAACACACAAAAACAGTACAATACCTATCCGAAACATCCATAATTTTCCTAAACACACCAAAACGGTCAATACCTTACTTAAACATCTATTCGATTCCAAAACACACGAAAACCGAGCAATACCTTACCAACACAACCATAGGGTTCCAAAATACACCAAACCGGTGCAATACGATACCAAAACATCTAAATGGTTAAAAAAACACACCAAAACGGTACAATACCGTACCAAAGAATCCTCGAGGTACCAAAACACACATAAATGGCACAATACCTATCCCAGACATTCAAACCGTTCCAAAAACACACCAAAACGGTGCAATACCTTACCAAAACATTCATACGATTCCAAAACACACCTAAATGGTACAATACCGTACCAGAACATCTATACAGTTCGAAAACACACCAAAACGGTACATTATCGTTCCAAAATATCCATCAGTTTCAAAACACATCAAAATAGTACAATGCTGTACCAAAACATCCATATCGTACTAAAAAATGCTTACGGTTCCAAAAGACACAAAAACGGTACAATGTCTGTCCCAAACATCCATACGGTTCCAAAACACAGAAAAACGGCTGATGTATGCTGTGGTGGCTGTGGTGGCTGCTGTCCAGCAGAGGCAGCCGTGCTTGGGGGCCTGCTGCTGTCCAATTCTGCTGCTGTTTTGCTTCGATTAGTGGCTGATGTATGCTGTGTTCAAGGCTCATTGTGGCTGAGTGGCTGATGTATGCTCTATCTAGATTGCTGTCCAGATATGTTCTGTTCCTGCTGCTGTTTTTTGTTAGTCCAGATTGGTGTATCCGTTGGTGTAGTCCAGCCGTGGCGTTTGATCTTTTGGCGTACATATTTTGGCTCCAGATTGATCTAGGCGTTAAGAGCCCTAGATTGAAGCATCCATAATGTAATCATGTTGCCATGTCAGTTAGTATCCTTGTAAATCGGTTAATCCCATTGTCATGTCAGTTAGTTTTACAATGCAGGTTGCACTATGTGTAATCATTTTGCCATCTGTTTCGTTTCCCTCTGTTAGATGGATGCGAAACAGATGTTCTATTTACTTATAGTCCTTTGTAGCCGTTTGGCATAGGCTTTCTCTATTGTCTTCTTTTTCTTTACTTTTTTCTTTTCCTCCTGGGGTATGCCCCTTGTAGGCTGTATATTCGGTTAGCCCCTTTTTATTTCAAGCTGGTTTGACCAAAAAAAAAAAAAAACACAGAAAAACGGTGCAATACCTTACCAAAACATCCATTCGATTCCAAAACACTCCAATACGGAGGAATATCTTAGCCAAACATACATAGGGTTCCAAAACACACCAAACCCGTGCAATTCCTTCCAAAAACATCCACACGGATTCAAAACACACAAATACGGTACAATACCTTCCAAAAAGATCCATATGATTCAAAAACACATCAAAACGCTAAAATACCGTACCAAAAAATGCTTACGGTTTCAAAACACACAAAAAGGGTAAAATATCTATCCCAAACATCCATACGGTTCCAAAACATTCAAAAACGGAGCAATACCTAACCATAACATCCATGGGGTTCCAAAACACACACCAAACCGGTGCAATACCTCACCAAAACATCAATACGGTTCAAAAACACACAAAAAGGTACAATACCGTATCAAAGAAAACATACAGTTCCCAAACACACAAAAAAGATACAATACCTATCCCGAACATCTATACGGTTTCAAGACAAACCAAAATGGTGCAATACCTTACCAAAACATCCATAAGTTCCAAAATATTACAATAGCGTACCAAAACATCCATATGGTTCCAAAACACTCCAAAATGGTACAATACCGTATCAAAACATCCATACGACTCCAAAACATACCAAAATTGTACAATACTGTACCAAAACATTCATTCGGTTCCAAAACCCAATAAAATGGTACAATACTATACCAAAACTTTGATATCATTCCAAAACACACTAAAACAGTACAATACCGTACCAAAATATCAATATAGTTCAAAAACACAACAAAACAACACAATAGGGTTCCGAAACTCACGAAAACATCCATAAGGTTCCAAAGCCCACCTAAAGGGTGCAATACTTTACCAAAACATTCATAGGGTTCCAAAACTCACGAAAACGGTGCAATACCTTACCAATACATCCATACGGTTCCAAAACATCCATAACAAAGGTTCAAAAACACTTTAAAATGGTATAATACCGTACCAAAACATCCATATGGTTCCAAAACGTACCGGAACTGTACAATTCCTTACCAAAACATTCATAGAGTTCAAAAATACACCAAACTGGTGCAATACCTTAGCAAGACATTCATACGGTTCCGAAACACTCCAAAATAGTACAATGCTTAACCAAAAACATTAATGCGGTTGCAAAATCCACAAAAATGGTACAATATACTTTACCAAAACAACCATATCGTTCCAAAAAAGAACAAAACGGTATAATACTGGACCAAAATATCCATACGGTTAAAAAACACAACAAAGAAGGACAATAAATATCCCAAACATCTATACGGATCCAAAACACACCATAACGGCGCAATACCTTACCAAAATATCTATAAGGGTTCCAAACCTCACCAAAACGGTGCAATACCTTAAAGAAATATCTTTACGATTCAAAAACACGCCAAAACTGTACAATACCATATCAAAATATCCATTCGGTTCCAAAACACACCAAAACGATACATCTTATTAAAACACCCATGCCAAAGGTTCCAAAATAGTACAATACTGTACCAAAACATCCGTACGGTTCCAAAACACACAAAAATGGTACAATACCACACAAAAATATCCATACAAAAGTTTTGAAAACACACCAAATTGGTACAATACTGCACCAAAACATTCTTGCCGTTCCAAAACCCAATAAAATCAGACAATACCTTACCAAAATATCAATATCGTTCAAAAACGCACCAAAACGGTACAATACCGTTCTAACATATCCATATAGTTCAAAGACTCAACAAAACGGTGCAATACCCATCCCAAATCTCCATACGGTTCCAAAGAACACCAAAAGGGTGCAATACCTTTCCAAAACATCCATAAGGTTCAAAAACTCACAAAAACGGTGCAATATCTTTCCAAAACATCCATACAAAAGGTTCAAAAACAACCAAATACCATACCAAAACATCCATAAGGTTCCAAAATCTACCGGAACCATACAATACCTTACCAAAACATCCAAACTGTTCAAAAACACCCAAAACAGTATATACCGTACCAAAGAATCCTCAAGGTTCCAAAACACACATAAACGGTACAATACCTATCCCAAACAACCATACGGTTCCAAAACACACCAAAATGGTACAATACCATACCAGAACATCCATACGGTTTGAAAACACACCAAAACGGTACAATACAGTTCAAAAATTTCCATACGGTTTCAGAACATATCAAAATTGTACAATATTGTACCAAAACATCCGTGCGGTTCCAAATAACACCAAAACGGTACAATACGATACTAAAATATCCATACCAAAGTTTCAAAAATGCTCAAAAATGGTACAATACTGTACCACAACATTCATGCGGTTCCAAAACCCAAGAAATTGGTACAATGCCTTACCAAACATCCGTATCGTTCCAACACACATCGAAACGGTACAATACCATACCAAAATATCAATATAGTTTAAAAACACAACAAAACAGCACAATACCTATCCAAAACATCCATAGGGTTCCAAAACTCACGAAAACATTCTTAATATTCCAAAGCCCACCAAAAGGGTGCAATACCTTTCCAAAACATTCATAGGGTTCCAAAACTCACGAAAACGGTGTAATACCTTACCAATACATCCATACGGTTCCAAAACATACCAAAACGGTGCAATACCTAACCAAAACATCCATAGGGTTCAAAAACACAACAAAACAAGAAAATATCGTTTCCAAACATCCGTACGGATCCAAAATACACCCAAACGGTGCAATACCATACCAAAAAATCCATTGGATTGCAAAACACACCAAAACGGTACAAAAACATCCAGAGTGTTCTAAAACATACCAAAACGGTGCAATACCTTAAAAAAACATCCCTAGGGTTCAAAAACACACAAAAACTATACAATACAACATCTTATTAAAACATCCATACCAAAGGTTCCAAAACAAACCAAAACAGTACAATATTATACCATAAACTTCCATACGGTTTCAAAACACACAAAAATGGTACAATACTGTACCAAAACATTTATACGGTTCCAAAACACACCAAAAACGGTACAATACTTTACTAAAATATCCATATAGCTCAAAGACACAACAAAATAGACCAATAACTTTCCCAAATATCCATACCGTTCCGAAGAACATTAAAACGGTGCAATACCTTACCAAAAAATGCATAGGGTTCAAAAACTGGCAAAAACAGTGCAATGCCTTTCCAATACATCCATACAGTTTCAAAACACACTAAAACAGTACAACATCTTTTCAAAACATCCATACCAAAGGTTCAAAAACCCACCAAAATTGTACAATAACGTACCAAAACATCTATACGGTTCAAAAGCCTACCGGAACCGTGCAATATCTTATCAAAACATCAATACAGTTTGAAAACCCACTTAAATGGTGCAACGCTATACAGAAACATTCATACGGTTAAAAAACACGAAAAAAACGGTACAATAACTTATCAAAACTTTCATACGGTTCCAAGAAACATGAAAACGGTACAATACGTTACCAAAATATCCATAGGTTTCCAAAACACTCCAAAACAATACAATCCTTTACGAAAATATCTAAATGTTTTTAAAAATCACCAAAATGGTACAATACCATACCAACATCCTTATCCTTACGGTTTCAAAACACACCAAAACGGTGCAATACCTTACCAATACATCCATACGATTTTAAAACACCAAAACGGTGCAATATCTTACCTACACATCCATTGGGTTCCAAAACACACCAAATTGGTGTAATACCTTACCAAAACATCCATACAGTTTCAAAATACACCCAAACGGTACAATACTGTACCAAAAAATCCTTACGGTTCAAAAATTGACAAAAACGGTACAATACCTAGCCCAAAGATCTATATGGTTCCAAAACACACCAAAATCGTGCAATACCGTACCAAAATATCTATATGGTTTCAAAACGGACCAAAACATTACAATACTATACCAAAACAGGCTGTATATTCGGTTAGCCATTTTTTTTCAATTTCAAGCTAATTTACCCAAAAAATTACTATACCAAAACATCCATACGGTTCCAAAACACAACTAAACGGTACAATACCATACCAAAGAATCCTCACGGTTCCAAAACACACAAAAACAGTACAATACCTATCCGAAACATCCATAATTTTCCTAAACACACCAAAACGGTCAATACCTTACTTAAACATCTATTCGATTCCAAAACACACGAAAACCGAGCAATACCTTACCAACACAACCATAGGGTTCCAAAATACACCAAACCGGTGCAATACGATACCAAAACATCTAAATGGTTAAAAAAACACACCAAAACGGTACAATACCGTACCAAAGAATCCTCGAGGTACCAAAACACACATAAATGGCACAATACCTATCCCAGACATTCAAACCGTTCCAAAAACACACCAAAACGGTGCAATACCTTACCAAAACATTCATACGATTCCAAAACACACCTAAATGGTACAATACCGTACCAGAACATCTATACAGTTCGAAAACACACCAAAACGGTACATTATCGTTCCAAAATATCCATCAGTTTCAAAACACATCAAAATAGTACAATGCTGTACCAAAACATCCATATCGTACTAAAAAATGCTTACGGTTCCAAAAGACACAAAAACGGTACAATGTCTGTCCCAAACATCCATACGGTTCCAAAACACAGAAAAACGGCTGATGTATGCTGTGGTGGCTGTGGTGGCTGCTGTCCAGCAGAGGCAGCCGTGCTTGGGGGCCTGCTGCTGTCCAATTCTGCTGCTGTTTTGCTTCGATTAGTGGCTGATGTATGCTGTGTTCAAGGCTCATTGTGGCTGAGTGGCTGATGTATGCTCTATCTAGATTGCTGTCCAGATATGTTCTGTTCCTGCTGCTGTTTTTTGTTAGTCCAGATTGGTGTATCCGTTGGTGTAGTCCAGCCGTGGCGTTTGATCTTTTGGCGTACATATTTTGGCTCCAGATTGATCTAGGCGTTAAGAGCCCTAGATTGAAGCATCCATAATGTAATCATGTTGCCATGTCAGTTAGTATCCTTGTAAATCGGTTAATCCCATTGTCATGTCAGTTAGTTTTACAATGCAGGTTGCACTATGTGTAATCATTTTGCCATCTGTTTCGTTTCCCTCTGTTAGATGGATGCGAAACAGATGTTCTATTTACTTATAGTCCTTTGTAGCCGTTTGGCATAGGCTTTCTCTATTGTCTTCTTTTTCTTTACTTTTTTCTTTTCCTCCTGGGGTATGCCCCTTGTAGGCTGTATATTCGGTTAGCCCCTTTTTATTTCAAGCTGGTTTGACCAAAAAAAAAAAAAAAACACAGAAAAACGGTGCAATACCTTACCAAAACATCCATTCGATTCCAAAACACTCCAATACGGAGGAATATCTTAGCCAAACATACATAGGGTTCCAAAACACACCAAACCCGTGCAATTCCTTCCAAAAACATCCACACGGATTCAAAACACACAAATACGGTACAATACCTTCCAAAAAGATCCATATGATTCAAAAACACATCAAAACGCTAAAATACCGTACCAAAAAATGCTTACGGTTTCAAAACACACAAAAAGGGTAAAATATCTATCCCAAACATCCATACGGTTCCAAAACATTCAAAAACGGAGCAATACCTAACCATAACATCCATGGGGTTCCAAAACACACACCAAACCGGTGCAATACCTCACCAAAACATCAATACGGTTCAAAAACACACAAAAAGGTACAATACCGTATCAACGAAAACATACAGTTCCAAAACACACAAAAAGATACAATACCTATCCCGAACATCTATACGGTTTCAAGACAAACCAAAATGGTGCAATACCTTACCAAAACATCCATAAGTTCCAAAATATTACAATAGCGTACCAAAACATCCATATGGTTCCAAAACACTCCAAAATGGTACAATACCGTATCAAAACATCCATACGACTCCAAAACATACCAAAATTGTACAATACTGTACCAAAACATTCATTCGGTTCCAAAACCCAATAAAATGGTACAATACTATACCAAAACTTTGATATCATTCCAAAACACACTAAAACAGTACAATACCGTACCAAAATATCAATATAGTTCAAAAACACAACAAAACAACACAATAGGGTTCCGAAACTCACGAAAACATCCATAAGGTTCCAAAGCCCACCTAAAGGGTGCAATACTTTACCAAAACATTCATAGGGTTCCAAAACTCACGAAAACGGTGCAATACCTTACCAATACATCCATACGGTTCCAAAACATCCATAACAAAGGTTCAAAAACACTTTAAAATGGTATAATACCGTACCAAAACATCCATATGGTTCCAAAACGTACCGGAACTGTACAATTCCTTACCAAAACATTCATAGAGTTCAAAAATACACCAAACTGGTGCAATACCTTAGCAAGACATTCATACGGTTCCGAAACACTCCAAAATAGTACAATGCTTAACCAAAAACATTAATGCGGTTGCAAAATCCACAAAAATGGTACAATATACTTTACCAAAACAACCATATCGTTCCAAAAAAGAACAAAACGGTATAATACTGGACCAAAATATCCATACGGTTAAAAAACACAACAAAGAAGGACAATAAATATCCCAAACATCTATACGGATCCAAAACACACCATAACGGCGCAATACCTTACCAAAATATCTATAAGGGTTCCAAACCTCACCAAAACGGTGCAATACCTTAAAGAAATATCTTTACGATTCAAAAACACGCCAAAACTGTACAATACCATATCAAAATATCCATTCGGTTCCAAAACACACCAAAACGATACATCTTATTAAAACACCCATGCCAAAGGTTCCAAAATAGTACAATACTGTACCAAAACATCCGTACGGTTCCAAAACACACAAAAATGGTACAATACCACACAAAAATATCCATACAAAAGTTTTGAAAACACACCAAATTGGTACAATACTGCACCAAAACATTCTTGCCGTTCCAAAACCCAATAAAATCAGACAATACCTTACCAAAATATCAATATCGTTCAAAAACGCACCAAAACGGTACAATACCGTTCTAACATATCCATATAGTTCAAAGACTCAACAAAACGGTGCAATACCCATCCCAAATCTCCATACGGTTCCAAAGAACACCAAAAGGGTGCAATACCTTTCCAAAACATCCATAAGGTTCAAAAACTCACAAAAACGGTGCAATATCTTTCCAAAACATCCATACAAAAGGTTCAAAAACAACCAAATACCATACCAAAACATCCATAAGGTTCCAAAATCTACCGGAACCGTACAATACCTTACCAAAACATCCAAACTGTTCAAAAACACCCAAAACAGTATATACCGTACCAAAGAATCCTCAAGGTTCCAAAACACACATAAACGGTACAATACCTATCCCAAACAACCATACGGTTCCAAAACACACCAAAATGGTACAATACCATACCAGAACATCCATACGGTTTGAAAACACACCAAAACGGTACAATACAGTTCAAAAATTTCCATACGGTTTCAGAACATATCAAAATTGTACAATATTGTACCAAAACATCCGTGCGGTTCCAAATAACACCAAAACGGTACAATACGATACTAAAATATCCATACCAAAGTTTCAAAAATGCTCAAAAATGGTACAATACTGTACCACAACATTCATGCGGTTCCAAAACCCAAGAAATTGGTACAATGCCTTACCAAACATCCGTATCGTTCCAACACACATCGAAACGGTACAATACCATACCAAAATATCAATATAGTTTAAAAACACAACAAAACAGCACAATACCTATCCAAAACATCCATAGGGTTCCAAAACTCACGAAAACATTCTTAATATTCCAAAGCCCACCAAAAGGGTGCAATACCTTTCCAAAACATTCATAGGGTTCCAAAACTCACGAAAACGGTGTAATACCTTACCAATACATCCATACGGTTCCAAAACATACCAAAACGGTGCAATACCTAACCAAAACATCCATAGGGTTCAAAAACACAACAAAACAAGAAAATATCGTTTCCAAACATCCGTACGGATCCAAAATACACCCAAACGGTGCAATACCATACCAAAAAATCCATTGGATTGCAAAACACACCAAAACGGTACAAAAACATCCAGAGTGTTCTAAAACATACCAAAACGGTGCAATACCTTAAAAAAACATCCCTAGGGTTCAAAAACACACAAAAACTATACAATACAACATCTTATTAAAACATCCATACCAAAGGTTCCAAAACAAACCAAAACAGTACAATATTATACCATAAACTTCCATACGGTTTCAAAACACACAAAAATGGTACAATACTGTACCAAAACATTTATACGGTTCCAAAACACACCAAAAACGGTACAATACTTTACTAAAATATCCATATAGCTCAAAGACACAACAAAATAGACCAATAACTTTCCCAAATATCCATACCGTTCCGAAGAACATTAAAACGGTGCAATACCTTACCAAAAAATGCATAGGGTTCAAAAACTGGCAAAAACAGTGCAATGCCTTTCCAATACATCCATACAGTTTCAAAACACACTAAAACAGTACAACATCTTTTCAAAACATCCATACCACAGCAAGTAGCTGCAATTCTACTACTGTTGTCAAGGCTGTTGTTTCAAGCCAAGGTGGGGTGTTGTGGCTGCTATCTATGGGCTGCATCTGCTGCTGCTGCTGCTGTTATGTTCCGTGACTGTGCACGTTCTGAACCCGTCCAAGCTACCATTATGTGCTAAAAGTGGTGTTTATATGAAGATGCTTTTTTCATGTATCTTTTATATTTTGCCGTTGTTTCCATTCCCTCTTACAAGATGGATTGGAAACAATTCATTACCTAGTTCATGTAGCCATTTGGCGTTAGCTACATTCTTTTCTCTTGTTTCTTTTTTTCCTTTTCCTCCTGGGGTATGCCCCTTGTAGGCTGTATATTCGGTTAGCCTCTTTTTCAATTTCAAGCTGATTACAAAACATCCTGCGGTTCGAAAACACATAGCGTCACAACATAAACTGTTCAAAAACACCCCAAATCGTCCATATGCTTCCAAAACACACCAAAACGATACAATACCAAACGGTTCAAAAACACCCCAAATCGTAAATACGGTTCCAAAAGACACTAAACAAAGACAAAACTATAGCAAAACATCCATATGGATACAAAAGACACCGAAATGTTACAATACGAAAGGTTCAAAAACATCCCCAGACGTCCATACGCTTCCAAAACACACCAAAATAGAACAACCCATTTCGAAAACATAGAATCGGCTCCAAAACACACCAAAATGATACAATACCAAACGGTTCAAAAACACTCCGAATCGTCCATACGGTTCCAAAACACACCAAAATAAGACAACACCATACCAAAACATCCATACGGTTCCAAAAGACACCAAAAAGATACAATACCAAGGGTTCAAAAACACCCTAGACGTACACTTCCAAAACACACCAAAATAGTACAGCACCTTACAAAAACATCCATACGAGTCAAAAATACACCCAAACGATACAAAACTAAACTGTTCAAAAACACCCCAAAGCGTCCATACTCTTCCAAAACACACCAAAATGGTACAACACTTTACCAAAATATCCTTACGGTTCCAAAGCCCATAAAAATGATACAATACCAATTGGTTCAAAGAACACCCCGAAACGTCCATACGCTTTTAAAACACATCAAAATAGTACAACACCTTTCTGAAACATCCATTCGATTCCAAAACACACCAAAAAGATACAATACCAAACGGTTCAAAAGACTCCCCAAAACGTCCATACGCTTTGAAAACACACCAAAATAGTACAACACCTTACTAAAACATCCATTCGATTCCAAAACACACCAAAAAGATACAATACCGGGATAGTTGAGAGCTTCTCTCTCTAGAAATAGAGAGAGAATGCACTCCTCCACCCAATATCAGATTTTTGAAACTCAAAACCACTGATTTATCAGCTGGTTTATTAGATTCAGTCCCGAATCTTTTCATCAGTTCATGCCTAAGATCCCTAATTCCTTCTCTGGGGTTCACTTAACTTCAACATCTCGGCTGGAGCTTTCCCAAATTCCGTCTGAATCAGAGCAGATCTACTTCTGCTTCGGCCACATTCCACCTGGACCAGCCATCATCTGGTCCGGCCATACAACAGCCACCGTGGCCAACAGCCGTGGTGCACGGGCAAGGGAGCCCTTCGCACGACAGGGGCTCTCCTCCACCGCCCTTCTACATCTCAGATCTGGACACGAGCAAGCTCCAGACGGCGGCCTTCCATCCGGCCAGCCCACAGCTGACCTTCTATGGCCATTCAAATCACAGCCGGCCGTCCAGGCCAGGCCAGTCCAGCCGCTTAGTCCCGTGGCTGAGTTTTATTGGGATCTGCACCGGGCAGATCTGAAAGTCTATGGCTATTATTGGCCAATCTCAGCCCGGGCGCGGCAGTCGCCGTGGGGGCTACAGAGGGACAGCCATGGCTGCAGCTTTCATGGGTCGAGATGCTATGGGTCCGGTTCTGTCTACCAGTCCTCGCCGAAGAAGATGACCCTGCTGCTTCAATTTGTGCTGGAACCACAGCAGCAGGGCTGAATCACCACTGAGTTCTACCAGTACAGTTACCCCAGCCGTGGCTCAACAGCCGTGGCTCAACACCCGTGGCTCAATACACGTGATTCAATAGCCGTCGGCCTTCTCCTCCAGCCCCAACCCCGCCTCCGGGCAGGTAAGCCGGCAGGATGGCCCGTGCAGTGGGGAAGATTATGTTTATCAAGCAATGCTCTGTTCAATGCATTTATATATCTCCTGTCATGTTGTTGCTGGACTTATGGGCCAGTTTACTGTTAGACTTGGCGACCCCTGATTGGCGGTCTTTATATCCCTTGAGTCTGTGTTTTTTTTTAGCCTGAGGTGTTGCGTAGTATTCTTGTGGTTGTGGCTATTTTGAGTAGATCAGATTCTGTTCTAGTTAAGGGGTAGTCTCGCAGTAGCAGCAACTGTGGTTATCGATGATTAGATTATGAATGGAGTCTGATTGAGCAGGTAGCTGCCGAAGATATCTTTGTCTTGATTGGTGGATTCTCACTGATCGTAAGGGGTAGCTTTGCAGTCTGTTTCTGACTTGATTGGTGGTTTGCACTGATCGTAAGGAGCAGTTTGGTCCACTTGAGGTTCGAGTGTCTACTTTTGGTGGCCTCTTGTTCTGTTCCGCTCTTAGTCGTTAGCGAGCCTAGGGGATTTGGGCGAGGATGTAGTAGTCTGGTTGGATTGGGCGTGGTGTGCAGGGTGCTTAGCAGGGCAGCCCTGTCGGATGCAGACATCGCCAGGACGAGCCTCTCTCAGTCTGAGTCCCTCTGTAGTAGTTGGCTTCTGTTGAGTGGGTATTATGCTAGCTTTGGGGTGAAGGAAGACATGGCTCTTGGACTTCTTAGCCCAGCCTACGAGGAGGAGGATCTCTCCCCAGCGCTGGTTATCATGTGGTCATCATTGACCATGACTATCTACCTTATTTACTCTATCTCCTAGTATGGCGGGTTGTGCCAGTACGTACTTCTTTTTTCACCTCATTTATGTCATGGTTCTATTTAGATCCAGTTGTATTTCATTTGTCACTTTATCTCACTCTCCATGCGGGTTGTGCATGGTTACCGTACTTTTTTCATTCTTGTTTTTTCTTTTTCTTTTCCTCCTGGGGTATGCCCCATGTAGGCTGTACATTCGCTTAATCTTTTTTAATTTCAAGCTAATTTACCCAAAAAAAAAAAAAAGATACAATACCAAAGGTTCAAAAATACACCAAAAAGATACAATACCAAAGGTTCAAAAACACCTCAAGACGTCCTCACGCTTCCAAAACACACCAAAATAATACAACACCTTACCAAAACATCCATACGGTTCAAAAACACACCAAAACCATACAATACTAAACAGTTCAAAAACACCTCAAAGCGTCCATACGATTGCTAAACATACCAAAATGGTACAACACCTTACCAAAACATCCTTGCGGTTCCAAAACACACCAAAACGATACAACACCAAACGGTTCAAAAACACCCCAAATCGTCCATACGCTTCCAAAACACACGAAAATGGTACAACAACTTACCAAAACATTGATACGATTCCAAAACGCGCGAAAACAATATAATACCTAATGGTTCAAAAACACCCCTAAACATCCATACTGTTCCAAAACACACCCAAATAGTAAAACACCTTTTTTTTTTTTTTTGGTTAAATCAGCTTGAAATTGAAAAAGAGGCAAACCGAATATACAGCCTACAAGGGGCATACCCCAGGAGGAAAAGAAGAAGAAAACAAAAACAAAAAAAAGATTAAATAAAATTGCGACGCCAACTGGCTACATTAACTAAGAGATATGCGGTGTTTTTCGCCCATCTAGAAGAGGGAGGGAAAACATCGCCTTGATGGACCAACAAAATAATAGCTTGGAAACAACTTAATACATCTAATGACAGCCTGATACAGCTTGGTACACCTTTAAAACACTTCACTTCAAACAGCTTGCTACACCTTGAAAACACTTAGAAACAGCTTGATACAGCTTGATACACCTGGGAACACTTCACTTGAAAACACTTGGCCAATGAAACACCTGGTACCCCTGAGCAACTACTGTACAGACAGTTGCTGGACAGTAGAGGACAGCAGCAGAGTAGTAGCAGTTTGCAGCCCGTTTGATATCCACCAAAATGGACAACCACTTCCATGAGCATGACTTGAACAAAATAGGCAACAAGATAGGAACACTGCAGCGGACACACAGCAACTATACACCAATAATACCATGCAGAGGACGTCCCCCTCTGCGAAGGGAGATCCCAACGACAGCCCCAGTTGGTTAGGCCTATACTACATATTGAACAGCAGACCGGAACAGCCATATTATGCATTTACAAAATAGGAATTTGGACAAAATAGGAAACAGCAGCCAACTCATTGCAAAGGAGGTGGCAGTGAGTGCTAGTCACAAGTAACCAAATAAAGCCTCTCGAACATAACATAACATAACATGCTACTGATCAGCATAACAGTAGCAGTAGCAGAACAGTAGCAAGTTAACATGGCTTAACTGTACTTAACATAGCCGTGTACAACAGCCCAAAATAGCAACAAAAGCATGTTCCTTGCAGCACAAAACACCGCAAGCTGATCAGAATAGTAGTGGGAGCAGCCATAAATAACAGGAACAAAGCAGGTTTGTGACCGCCAAAACAGCCCAGAACAGAGCAGCAACTACAAAGTACTTGAATGCAGTCCATAGCACTATGTCCTCACCTTACAACTCCCTCGGAAAGCTCACATCTCCCACTCTACTTTTCACTCATGTGCTAGGACAAGGCTCCACCAACTCCCTCCCTAGAACTCACAATATGCCCCCACTACGTATTACCTCCTCTCTCAAAGAAATGATGAGGCACTGGCACACACCTCACAAGGTAAGCACACTATATAAAGAGGGATCACACAAAACCTCCAAGAAACTGCACCAAAGAATAAGATATTTACCTGATAAATAGAAGTAATACAACCCTGGCCCTCCCGAGAGACCACCTTGCACACCTTGATGTGTGGCACCATGAGTGTAATACAACTAAACAATACACCTTGAAAACTTGTGTTTAACAACAACCAATAAAATCAACTATGGTAGCACTCACCCTGCTCGAAATCAACTAATATTCCATTCTTGTGCAACCCACCCTGCTCGAAATGAGGGCAGAGCTGATAATGATAAAAGTCGTGACCTCAGCATGGAGTAAATTTTGTGAGCAACTACTTCCCAAGAGGAGGAAACGCCTTGAAACTTCCTCACATTCCTCTCAATCCAAACATGATAAACAGTTGCCGTAAAGACCAACTTTGTAATGACAGATTGAAAAGATTTGCCTTTGAAATTGGAGAGAAAGGTGACCCATTCAGGCCAAGATCTAGAGTGCCAAGAGACCCTAATTTTGGAAAGCATGGTATTCCACACCTGCTTTGAGAATGCACAATTAAAGAAAAGGTGGTAAATATGCATACAGTTTCAAAAGACACTAAAACGATACAATACCAAACGTTTTAAAAGCACCCCAAAATGTCCATACGGGTCCAAAACACACCAAAATGGTACAACACCTTCCAAAAATATCCAAACTTTTCCAAAACACACCAAAACGATACATTCCCAAACGGTTCGAAAACACCCCAAAAAAATCATACCGTTCCAAAACACACCAAAATAGTACAAGACCTTACCATAACATCAGTACGCGTCCAAAAGACACCAAAACGATAGAATACCAAACGGTGCAAATACACCCCAAATCGTCCATATGTTTCCAAAACACACCAAAATGGTACAACACCTAACAAAACATCCATACGGTTCCAAAACACACCAAAACGATACAATACCAAATGGTTCAAAAGCACCACAAATCGTCCAAACGCTTCCAAAACTAACCGAAATGGTACAACATCTTACCAAAAAAACCATACCTTTCCAAAACACACCAAAACGATACAACACCAAACGGTTTAAAAACACCCTAAATCGTCCATACGCTTCCAAAACACACCAAAATGACACAATACCATACTAGAACATTCACATCGTTCTAGAACACGCCAAAACGATACAATACAAAACTGTTCAAAAAAACCACAAAAGGTCCATACTCTTCCAAAATACATGAAAATTGTATAACACCTTACCAAAACTTCTTTATGGTTCCAAAACACACCAAAACGGTACAATACCAAACGGTTCAAAAACACCCCAAATCGTCCATACGCTTCCAAAACACCCGAAAATGGTACAACACATTTCCAAGACATCCATACAATTCCAAAACACATCAAAACGATACAGAACCAAACGATTAAAAAACACCCCAAATCGCCCTCACGATTCTAAAACACGACAAAATAAGACAACAATATACCAAAACATCCGTACGGTTTTCCAAAAGACACCAACACGATACAATACCAAAAGTTTCAAAAACACCCCATGACGTCCATATGCTTCTAAAACACACCAAAATAGTACAACACCTTACCAGAACATCTATACGGTTCCAAAACAAATCAAAACCAAACAATACCAAACTGTTCAAAAACAACCAAAAGCGTCCTTAAGCTTCCAAAACACACCAAAACGATACAATACCAAACGGTTCAAAAACACCCCAAATCGTCCGTCCGCTTCCATAACGCACCAAAATGGTACAACACCTTACCAAAATATCCATACAGTTCCAAAAGACACCAAAACGATACAATACCAAAAGGTTCAAAAACACCCAAAAACGTCCATACACTTCCAAAACACCCCAAAATAGTACAACACCTTACTAAAACATCCATACGGTTCCAAAACACACAAAAACGATACAGTACCAAATGGTTCAAAAACACCCTAAAACATCCATACGCTTCCAAAACACACCGAAATGGTACAACACCTTACAAAAACATCCATAGGCTTCCAAAACACGCCAAAATATTACAACACCTTACCAAAACATCCACATGGTTACAAAACACCCCAAAACGATACAATACCTTTCGAAAACATCCATACTGTTCCAAAACACATCAAAACGATACAATACTGAATGGTTCAAAACCACCCCAAAACGTCAGTACGCTTTTAAAACACTGCGAAATGGTACCATACCTTACCAAAACATCCATACGATTCCAAAACACTCCAAAACGATACAATACCAAATGGTTCAACAACACCGCAAAACATCCATACCGTTCGAAAACACACCAAAATAATACCACACCTTTCCATAACATCCGTACGGTTTCAAAACACACCAAACTGATACCATACCAAACGGTTCAAGCCTTTGGAATTGCTTGGCGGATAACAAATAGCTGGGGTTGAGAGCTTCTCTCTCTAGAGAATGCACTCCCCCAACCAAAATCCGCCTGATATTTTTGCTTATCTACCTCGATCAGACTGATTGAAGGCGTCATCTACATCAATCTCTCATGAGATTCACTCAAAATACAGCAGTAGCAAAAGGGGATCTGAGATCCACCCCATATACACTGCACCAAAGGCACCACAATTTTTACAATCTGCTCCATCTTCACTGGAGGTGCTGCGGTAACTAATAGTGGATCTATCAAACCCAGATGGGTTTCTTAGTGGGCCGCGAGTCCTGGCGGTCACAAGTTCAGGCCGTCCTTGCGGTCACGAGTTCAGGCAGTCAAACCCAGGTCATCCACGATTTTCTCGACACAGATCTGGCAGGTCACGAGCTCAGGTCGTCCATGCGGTCTGGTAAATCAACCACAGTACGCTCCTTGTGGAAGATGAGTCGTACGAGGTGGGTTCTTCTCCCTGCTGAAAATGGGTTCCTATCAGCTACGGGTCCAGTTATCCAAAAGGGGATCTTTCAAAAGTTCGTCCACAAGAGGTCAAAATGCTCAACTCACTTCATCAAAATCAACGGGGGGTGAACTAGACTTGTCCATGGAGACCGATTCCATTTGGTGCTTGATAAACCCAGATCTGGTCATATACGGGCTGGCGTCAACAACAGAGTGAGAAGAGGTTACAGTCTGTTATCTCCACCCATCTCCAAGGGACGGCAAGGGAACAACTCTCTCTAGAGATCGCTCTCCTCCATCGCCTCCCACCCATATCCCCATATCCGGTCAGTTTTGATCGGAATCTGCTATCTCTGGTTGTCTTCTGGTAAACATGGGTATCCACTAAACACAAATTCTTACTCATTATGACCTTGCAATTGCTTATTTACTGTCAACTTGTTGCTGGACTTATGGGCCAGTGTACTGTGATTCTCTGAGAACCTCGATGGGCAGTCACCTGCTGGACTGAGATTGGGTTCGGTTTAGCTCTTTGTTGAGCCTTTTATATACCAAGTTTCTTTGCTTCCTTAGCCCGATAGTTGTGCGTAGTATGGTTATGGGCGTAGCTATCATTGATTAGATTAGAGTTTGTGTTGATTGAAAGGGGTTGCCTTGCGGCAGCAACTGATTAGATTGGTGTGGATTCTGATTGAGCGAGGTAGCTGCCGGGGCTGTCCATGATTAGATTGGTGTTCGTTCACTGATTGAAAGGGACAGCTTAGCAGGTTTTTTGACTAGATTGGCGGTTTGGCGCTGATCGAAAGAAGCAGCTTGGCCCTCCTACGGTTCGAGTGGACACTTCTTGTGGTTCTTCTTACTGTCCTGCTGTCTGTCATTAGCGAGCCTAGGGGATTAGGTAGAGGGAGTAGTAGTCTGGATGGAATGGGCGTGGTGTGCAGGGTACTTGGCAGCGGTGCCTTGTCGGATGCCGACATCTCCAGTTTGAGCCTCTTCTCGGTTCCTATTCCCTCTGTAGTAGCGGATCTCTTTGTGGTGGGTATTATGCTTGCTCTCTGGGTTTGGAAGTATTAGATTCTTGGTTTGCTTATCCCAACTTTGGTGGAGGCGATACTTGGTAGTTGGTTGACGGCAGGTTGTTTTGGCGAGCCTTAGGCTTGGTTGAGGGAGTATTAGGCCGGAAGGATTGGGCGTGGTGTGCAGGGTACTTGGCAGCGGTGCCTTGTCGGATGCCGTCATCTCTGGTTCAAGCCTCTCTTGGTGCCATGTTCCTTTGTAGTAGCTGTTTAGCTTGCTTTGAAGCCGTGTTGCTTTGCAGCCGTTCTCCTCAGTGTTGGTTATCATGCGGTCATCTCTGGCCGTGACTATTTACTTTACTTTACTTCCTAGCCTGGCGGGTTGTGCTTGGCGGGTTATTCTCGTACCACTTCATATCGTACCCCGTAGTACTATCCTTCTACTTAAATGGATAGCACTACGGGGCCTTGATTTCTACACTTATGACACTTTTGTTATTTTATCTACAATATCCTACTCTCCATGCGGGTTGTGCATGGTTAACGCATTTTTCTCAATCTTCTTGTTTTGTTTTTTTTTCCTCCTGGGGTATGCCCTTTGTAGGCTGTACATTCGGTTAACCTTTTTTAATTTCAAGCTGATTTGCCAAAAAAAAAAAAAAAAAAAAACGGTTCAAAAACAACCCAAATTGTTTATACGCTTCCAAAACACACCAAAATGGTACAACACCTTACCGAAACTTCCATACGGTTCCAAAACACACAAAAACGATACAATACCAAACGGTTCAAAAACTCCCCAAATCGTCCATACGCTTCGAAAACAAACCAAAATTGTACGACACCTTACCAAAATACCCATACGGTTCCAAAACACACCAAAACGATACAATACTAAACGGTTCAAAAACACCCGAAATTGTTTTTATGCTTCCAAAACACACCAAAATGGTACAACTCCTTGCCAAAACATCCGTACGGCTCCAAAACACACCAAAAAGATACAATACCAAAAGGTTCGAAAACACCCCAAATCGTCCATACGCTTCCAAAACATACCAAAATGGTACAACACCTTACCAAAACATACATACGGTTCCAAAACACACCAAAACTATACAATACGAAACGGTTCAAAAACACCCCAAAACGTGCATACGCTTCCAAAACACCCCGAAATGATACAACACCTTTCCAAAACATCCATACGGTTCCAAAACACACCAAAGCGATACAGTACCAAACGGTTCAAAAACTCCCAAAATCGTCAATACGTTTCCAAAACACACCAAAATGGTACAACACCTTACCAAAACTTGCACACCCTTCCAAAATACGCAAAATGGTAAAATACCCTTCCAAAACAACCACACGGTTCCAAAACTCACTCAAATGGTTCAATACCATATCAAAACTTTCATACGCTTCCAAAACACACCAAAACGATACAATGCCAAACGTTTTAAAAACACCCGAAAACGTCTATATGCTTCCAAAACACACCAAAATGGTAAACACCATACAAAAATATCCACACGATTCCAGAACACGCTAAAACGGTACAATACCAATCCAAAACATTCATACGTTTGAAAAACACACCATAATGGTAAATGCCCAAGATCTGTTGGCCGTCAACTGGAAATTGAGGGTGCTACGTACTGCATCCTGATTTTACTTTCCTTAATGGATCTCTTCGGCCTTGGGGGCTTTTGGGTATCAATCACTACTCAGTTCCAGGAACCATCAATCTAACCACTGGTATTTTCGATTATGCTGGAAAATCACAGTAACCACTAACCATCAATTCTTGTTCAATATGAGCTTTGCAATTGTTTATTTACTGTCAAATTGTTGTTGGATTTATGGGCCAGTTTGCTGTTAGTATTTGGGGTTTCAAACCCAGTGCTGCAAACACCAACATTAGATACCCAGTTTAGATACTTGGAATATTGCCCAATTTGGGGCCAAGCTTTTTGTTGAGCTTCTTTAAATCCTTAGTTTTTTTGCTTCATTAGCTCAGTGGTCGTGCGTAGTATGGTTGTGACCTTGGCTATCATTGATTAGCTTGGGGTCTTATGATGATTGAAAGGGGTAGCTTCGTGGCTGCCATTGACTCGATCGGTGGTTGGGCTCTGATTGAAAAGGGTATCCTCCGGGGTTGTCATTGATTAGATTGGTGGTCATGCACTGATTGAAAAGGATAGCTTCGCGGGCTGTCATTGATTAGATTGGTGGTAGTGCGCTGATTGAAAGGGGCAACTTGGTTTGCCTGCGATTCGAGTGGTCACATTTGGTAGCTCCTCTTTCTGTCCCTCTTTTAGATTATAGCGAGCCTAGGGGATTAGGTTGAGGGTGTAGTAGTTTGGATGGAATGGGCGTGGTGTGCAGAGTACTTGGGAGGGTAGCCTTGTCGGATGCTGACATCTCCAGTTCGAGCCTTCTCGGTTCTTAGTCCCTCTGTAGTAGCTTTTCTTTTCGAAGTGGGTATTATGCTTGTTCTCTGGATTTGGTTGGAGTATTAGTTTCTTGGCTTGCTTATCCCATCTCTGGAGTCTGGGGTGATTGGTAGTTGGCTGTGAGCGGGCTGTTTCTGGCGAGCCTTAGGCTTGGATGAGGGAGTATTAGGCCGGATGGAATGGGCGTGGTGTGCAGGGTGGGGCCCTCTATCGGATGCCGACATCTCTGGTTCGAGCCTCTTCTTGGTGCCTTGTTCCTCTATAGTAGCTATTCAGCTTCCCTTGATGCCGTTTGCTATGTTGCTGCTAGTTCTCAGTGTTTGCTATCTTGTGGTCATCTCCCGCCGGGACTTTTTATTTTATTTCCTAACTTGGGGGGATGTACCAATTGGTAGTTCAATTTCTTGTTATTTCTATTTGTGTCTCTACATACATGGAACTTATTTTATTTTAATTACTCCACCTACTCTCCATGCGGGTTGGGCATGGGTTATCGCACTTTTTTCAATCTTCTTTTTTCTTTTCTTTTCTTCCTGGGGTATGCCCCATGTAGGCTGTACATTCGGTTAACCTTTTTTAATTTCAAGCTAATTTACCCAAAAAAACACACCAAAATGGAACAATACCATTCCGAACCATCCATAAGGTTGCAAAATGATGCAATACCATACCAAAAAATTAGCTTTTTTTGGCTTAAAATTGAATATTTTCAAAAATGTTTATGTAAAAGTAAAAATTCCTTTTTTGATTTCTCTCGTCGAGATGAATCAAATTTACAAAAGTTTGACGCAAAATTAACAAGCTCATTTAAAAAAAAAAAAAAAAAAAAGAAGCTAAAAGTTAGGAAAAAGTTAGCCTATTTTTCTTTTGATGCAGCGCACTTTGTACGAGAAAAAGATGTGGTGGTATCAATTACGCAAATAAAAACTGTAGGAAACTAATATTCATGCTCCCCTTTTTACTGATGACGCTCCACTTTTAACATGAACTTGCTAAAATAAAGTGGAGTATCATCAGTAAAAAGTTGAGCATGAATATCAAATTCCAAATAGTAAAAGGGGTTGTTTTCGACTTACGGAGAGTTTCAACAAGAATAATTGAATAAAGGGTAAATTTGAAAAAAAAATTGTAAGACAGACAATGAGTATTGGGAGCTTTGGCCAGGTGCCCATAGTATAGGGGTTTATACCATAATAAGGACATAGAATTTTTTTGTACAGGCCCTAGGACATTTGGCTTCCACCTTCCAAAAATACCCTCATGAAAAAACGGAAGGAACTAAGCTTAACAATGTTGAAGGGCGATTAGGGCGATTATTGTCAGGGTCGTGGAGATCAGGTGTTCTCCATGGCAGATGGAACTATCTCGGTGATGGAAGGGCTCGGCTGTAAAGCCATTGATTCTAATGAAATGAGAAGGAAGCAGAAGGGTATTTCTGATCAACTCAACCCTATTCAAATTCAGTCTTTGCAAGTTGGAAACCCAAAGTCCACAAACCCTTCCGAGATGGGTAAAACACGGCCATGCAGCCCTAGCCACTCCACCCGATCATCTTCACTTGCCTTGCCGACTCACACGCCTTTTGATCTTTGCCCTGGGGCGCCTACAACACCGGTCTCATCTGCTCATCCTTCTGAAAACCCTCATTTTTGGCACAAGGCGTGAATGGGATGAATGCGGGCGTGCCAAGACTTGTAGCGCCTAACTTTGGTAGAAGATTCCCGTGAATCTTGACTTCTAACTCGTGAGCGATTGCGTGTGACCCAAAGGTTAAAGATCACAATGTGGTTCGGGGTTTGCCACACGGTCGTGAACTTTATTACACCGGGATAATAAAGTTTGTACAAGAAAAGTAAAGTTCAAACCAGTTGATGAAGTGAGTTTGAATGGGGGTTGAGCACGATGTACTCGATAAACTACTTTGCTGAAAGTAGGAAAGTGTTTGCTTCGCTGGGAAGGCTTTGGGTTTTTTAGCGTTATGCTTGATTAGTGTTGGACCCTTTTTCCATCTTCAATTCTGCTATTTATAGGCAAAACAGCATCCTGATTCAGGCCTGAATCCGAAATCTGTCTTGTTCCATCAGCTGCCATGTGTCCCATGATTACTCCACCCTCCATGCATGCAAGATAATGGGTAGTTATTGGCAGTTAAAAGCAGTTTGAGGTAGATCATGGGTAGTGGGCCTCTTGCATTATGACAAGTGTCACCTGAGCAGTCTGATTCAGGCCTGAATCCGAATCTGCATTGCACCACCAGCTGCCATGTGTCCCATGATTGCTCCACTTTTTGTGCATGTATGTTAGTGGGCAGTTTTCAGAAGTTGAGAGCAGTTGATAAATCATGGGTGACATGGCAAATAACTCCCCACTATCCCTTCTCTCATGCATTTGACACATGGCCAATTGACTAAGTCAATTGGCCTTTGCATTAGGAGGGAAATAACTGCCATCACAGCAACAAAATCCCTAAAAACGTGGGCTGCAACTCACGGACCAGATCTGCTCCTTTTCTTCATGGGTCAACCCGTGGGCTGCTCCATGCGGGCCAAATCAACCTCTTCTTCATGGCCCCAACCGTGGGCTAGCTTCCACATAAATACGGGGCCGAGTTCTCCATATGGGCTGCGTATTTCTCGGGCCCAAATAGGAAAATACCCATGGCCCAAGAATTACCCAAATAATTACACAACTCTCGGCCCAAATTAATAAAGCAATTAACCAAAAATCCAATCGCGGCTAGCCCGATCCGTGGTGCCAAAAACGGGTATAAGCACCTTCATCTTCAGCTGGGGTTGGGGCTAGCAGTCCGAATTCAATCACGAAGTCAAGTCCATCTCGGAAACTTCAACAGGCGTTCTTTGAGGAGGGCTTGATTCTGGAAGCAGAGGAACGATCCCGTCAAGAACAACAGACGGTACTTGATTCAGAGGTACAGATTTCTAACCCTAAGGTCTTGTTCAATGCACGGGGTAATCCATTTGTTCAAGGAGATCCTAACCTAGGTTATAGCGTTGAGGGCACTAAACCTTGCCCTGCTCCCTCAACTCAAGTTCTTCATTCTAGGTCAAATATACTACCAAACTCAGCTCCTGATCCTTCCACTAGTAACAACCCTGCATCGCAGCCTAAAACCAGGAATCGTCCGCTTCAGCCCACTAAGAACTGGGCATCCCTTTTTAGGTCCCTTGGGCCCTCAAGTAATATGAAGTTGGACTTTTATCCAGAATTAAAGAGAGGGAAGAATGCTGTTGTTGAACTGGATGTCACTCATTTGGATGAGAACTGTTGGTCACACTGCTTGGTAGGTCACTTCCTTGATGAAAGGATGGAATATAGATTAGCAAATTCAACTGCCCATAAGCTTTGGGGGAAGATGACTAATTATGGTCTGCTGTCAGTTAAATCAGATAATGCAGGGTTCTTATATTTTGAATTTAAAGATGAAGCAAGTCAGCTTGCTGTTCTTGAAGGGGGCCCTTGGTTCTTTTCACAAAAATTCCTTGTCTTGAAGAAATAGAGAAGAATGATGACTCCAACTAAGATCTCACCAGCCACTATACCCACTTGGGTTAAGCTTCATAACTTGCCCCCAGAGTGTTGGACAGAAGAGGGGTTAAGTAGTGTGGCTAGTGCAATTGGTCAGCCCAAACATGTGGACCGTGCCACAGAAAAGAAGACTAGGCTTGCTTATGCTAGAGTGTGTGTGGAAATCGATGCAGCTGACGAACTAACAGAGGACATACAGGTCATAGTGGAAGGGGAGAGTGTAACAGTTCGGGTGGAATACCAATTGATGCCTCCAGTCTGCACAGGTTGTAAGGTTTTTGGCCATGCTACATCAAGGTGTCCAAGGAACATTCCTCAAAAACAAACACTAGATCAAAGACTTCCTAACAAGGAAATGCAATCTGTCATTAGAGGGAACTCTGTGAAAGTCATTGGGGGTTCTGAAGCTTTGGATGCAGTTACAATTCCTGTGGTGGCTGTGGTGGAAACCTCCTTATCAAAGGTCACAGAAGGGGTCATAATTGAAAGTGATTCGGAAGGGGAGGACCTGAATGTTACTTCTGATATTCCTTTTGAGGTGAAGGTGGCTGTAGGGGAGCTTTCTAGCAGTGTGGAGGTAGACTTAGTTAGTCCTCCACATGTTACAGAACCTGCTGCTACAGTGGATTTTCCATCACAACCTGTTCTTCCTGAGGAGGCAGTTCCACCAGATGTTAAAGCAGATGCCATCAAGGGAATGTCAGCCTTCCAGAGCCCTCAGGAATTGAAGTCTCACAATAACAAAGGCAGTGGGAAGGGCATCAGCAAAAAGTGGAGTAGCAGCTCAAGAGAAGGAAGAAATGATATCCTTGTTTGATATCCTTTTGAGTATATGTAGGCTTACTTCTTTCAATTGCTGCATCATGTTGTTACTTTGTGATTTTGTTTCTTATGTCTTTACAATCTTTCAATTTAGGTTTTTGGAACATCTGTGGTCTGAATGACCCCATTAAGCAAAAAGGAGCTAAATCCTTTGTGAGAACTAATAATCTTAGTCTAGTTGGCTTTCTTGAGCATAAAATTAGGGCAATTTCGGCTGACAGAATCACTCAATTCAGTTGTGCTGACTGGAGTTTTGTGAACAATTATCCTCAGGCGGCTTTTGGGAGGATTTTTGTGGGTTGGGACCCTGGTGTAGTGTCTCTTAATGTGTTATGTCAATCTGACCAATTCATTCATTGTGAGGTCCTTCCAAAAGATGGGAGTGCCCTCTTTTTGCTCACCAAAACATCCGTAAGGCTCCAAAACACACCAAAACCTTACTATACCAAAAGGTTCAAAAACAACCCAAATCGTCCATAATTTTCCCAAACACACCAAAATGGTACAACGCTTTACCAAAACATCCATACGATTCCAAAACGATACAATCCAAAACCGTTCAAAAACAACCCAAATCAGCCATACGGTTCCCAAAAAAACCAAAATAAGAGAAAACCAAAACAAAAAATCCATACGGTTCCAAAAAACACCAAAATGGTACAACACGCTTCCACAACACACCAAAATCGTACAACACCTGACCAAAACACACCAAAAGGAAACAATACCAAAAGGTTCAAAAACACACCAAATCGTCCATACGCTTCCAAAACACACCAAAATAGTACAACTTACCAAAACTTACATACGGTTCCAAAACACACCAAAACGATACAATACCAAACGATTCAAAAACACCACAAAACGTGCATACGCTTCCAAAACACCCCAAAATGATACAACACCTTACCACACGGTTCAAAAACACACCAAAACGATACAATACCAAACGGTTCAAAA
Organism: Rhododendron molle; assembly: GCA_025413875.1. Classification (NCBI taxonomy): domain Eukaryota; kingdom Viridiplantae; phylum Streptophyta; class Magnoliopsida; order Ericales; family Ericaceae; genus Rhododendron; species Rhododendron molle. The sequence continues at coordinate 17,686,361 of CM046400.1, forward strand.
ACACCCCAAATCGTCCATACGCTTCCAAAACACACCAAAACGATACAATGCCAAACAGTTTCAAAACACCCCAAAACGTCCATAAGCTACCAAAACACACCAAAATGGTAAAAACCTTACCAAAATATCCACTCGGTTCCACAACACGCCAAAACGGTAGAATACCATTCCAAAACATTCATAAGTTTCAAAAACACACCATAATGGTACAATACCAATCCAAACCATCCATACGGTTGCAAAACGATACAATACCTTACAAAAAATCCATACGGTTCTAAAAAATCATAAAAAGGTACAAACACTATACCAAAATATCCATACGGTTCCAAAACATACAAAAACGATACAATTCAAAACGGTTCAAAAACACCCCAAATCATCCATACGCTTCCAAAACATCCGTAAGGCTCCAAAACACACCAAAACGATACTATACCAAAAGGTTCAGAAACAACCCAATCGTCCATACGGTTCCCAAACACACCAAAATGGTACAACACCATATAAAAACATCAATACAATTCCAAAACACACCAAAACGACACAATACCAAATGTTACAAAAACACCCCAAAACATCCATACCGTTCCAAAACACATCGAAATAGTACAACATCTTACCAAAATATCCATACGGTTCCAAATGACATCAAAACGATACAACACCAAAAGGTTCAAAAACACCCTAAAACGTCCATAGGCTTCCAAAACAAACCAAAATAGTACAACACCTAACCAAAACATCCATATGGTTCCAAAACACAGCAAAACGATACAATTCCAAACGGTTCAAAAACACTCCAAAACGTCCATACGCTTCCAAAACACACCAAAATAGTACAGCACCTTACCAAAACATCCATACGGTTTCAAAACACACCAAAACGATACAATACCAAACGGTTCAAAAACACCCAAAAACGTCCATACGCTTCCAAAACACACCAAAATGGTACATCACCTTATCAAAACAACCATACAATTCCAAACAAACCAGAACGATAGAATACCAAACTATTCAAAAATACCCCAAAACATCCATATCGTTCCAAAACACTCTAAAATAGTCCAACACCTTACAAAAATTTCCATACGGTTCAAAAACACCCCAAAAAGTCCATACGCTTCAAAAACAGGCCAAAATAGTACAACACCTTACCAAAACATCCATTCAATTCCAAAACACACCAAAACTATACAATTCGAAACTCTTAAAAAACACCCCAAAACGTCCATACGCTTTCAAAACACACTAAAATAGTATAACACCTTACCAAAACATCCATACGGTTCCAAAACACACCTAAACGATACAATAACAAACTATTCAAAAACACCCCAAAATGTCCATAGGCTTCCAAAACACACCAAAATGGTACAACACCTTACCAAAACATCCATACGGTTCCAAAACACACCTAAACGATACAATAACAAACTGTTCAAAAACACCCCAAAACGTCCATACGCTTCCAAAACACACCAAAATGGTACAACACCTTACCAAAACATCCATACGGTTTGAGAACACCCAAAATCGTCCATACGCTTCCAAAACACACCAAAATAGTACAACACCTTACCAAAACATACATACGGTTCCAAAACACACCAAAACGATACAATACCAAACGGTTCAAAAATATCCCAAAACGTGCATACGCTTCCTAAACGCCCCAAAATAGTAAACACCTTACCAAAATATCCATGCGGTTCCCAAACACACCAAAACGATTTAATACCAAATTGTTCAAAAACACCCCACACTGTCCATTCGCTTCCCAAACACACCAAAATGGTACAACACCTTACCAAAACATACACACTGTTCCGAAACACGCCAAAACGGTACAATACCATTCCAAAACATCCATACGGTTCCAAAACACAACAAAATGGTACAATACCATATCAAAACTTCCAAACGGTTCCAAAAAATACCAAAACGATACGTTGCCAAGTGGTTCAAAAACCCCCCAAAGCGTCCATACGCTTCCAAAACACACCAAAATGATACAACACTTTACCAAAACATCTACACCATTCCAAAACACGTAAAACGGTAAAATACCATTCCAAAACAACCATACGGTTCCACAACTCCCCAAATGGTACAACACCATATCAAAACATCCTTACGGTTCTAATACACACCAAAACGATACAATGCCAAATGGTTCAAAAACACCCCAAAACGTCCATACGATTCCAAAACACACCAAATTGGTACAACACCTTACCAAAACATTCATATAATTCACACAATGCCAAAGTGTCCCATATAATTCACAGTTCTGTTCAGACATTCCCAATCACACAAACATGGGAGTTGAATGAAGTTAGACTTCAACTTCCCCCGTTGAGTGGTGCTAGGGACCAATTAGATGGACTCTTAACTCGAATGGACAATTTAGCATTGCCTCTCTTTGGAAGGAATTGAGAGATCCATTTCCCAAAGTAACTTGGCATAAGGCTGTTTGGTTTTCATGCCATATCGCAAAATGCAGCTTCATTACATGGCTTGCCATCCAAGGTTGGCTTTTCACTGAGGATAGATTAGTTCTTTTTAGGATTAAAGCTAATTCTCAGTGTAGCCTCTGCCATGGTAGTGAGACACATGATCATTTGTTCTTTAACTATTTGTTTTCCACACAGGTTTGGAACGCTATGCTGGCGAAAATTGATGAGAGGTGGCCCCCCCAACCTTGGGTTGCATGGATTAATCGCCTCTCCACTTTTAGGGGGAAATCCCTTAAGAATCTTGTTACTAATTTGATTTTTACTGTGACTGTGTATCATCTTTGGATTGAGAGAAACTTGAGGAAGTTTCAGGCTAATACTAGCACCTGGGAAGTAGTGGTTCAGAAAATCTATAACATGGTTAAGGGTAGAATACTGTCATTGCCCAAATTGCCCTTCGGCTCAAATGATACTATGTTTGTTAGAGAATGGGGCATAACTTTGGACTAAACAAATGTGTCGTCTCTAATGTGCATGCGTGACTGTTATTCTAACTGTGATTGTGCTTGTTGAAAGTATTGCTATCCTTGCTGCAGTTTTCCTGGAAACACACCAAAATGGTGCCACACAAACCGAAACATCCATACGGTTCCAAAACACACAAAAACCAAACAATACCAAACGGTTCAAAAACACCCAAAACATCCATACGCTTCCAAAACACACCAAAATGGTACCACACCTTACCGAAACATCCATACGGTTCCAAAACACACAAAAACCAAACAATACCAAACGGTTCAAAAACACCCCAAAACATCCATACGCATCATTTTGGTTAGGTGTTGTATCATTTTAGTGTGTTTTTTGGAGCGTATGGACGATTTGAGGTGTTTTTGAACCGTTTGATATTGTATCATTTGGTCGTGTTTTGGATTCGTATGGATGTTTCGGTCTGGTGTTGAACTATTTTGGTGTGTTTTGGAAGCGTATGTACGTTTTGAGGTGTTTTTAAATCGTTTGGTATTGTATCGTTTTGGTGTGTTTTGGAAACGTATGGATGTTTTGGTAAGTTTTTGTACCATTTTGGTGTGGTTTTGAAGCGTATGAACGTTTTGGGATGTTTTTGAACCATTTTGATTTTTTTTTTTTTTGGGTAATTTAGCTTGAAATTAAAAGGGGTTAAGCGAATATACAGCCTACAAGGGGCATACCCCAGGGAGGACAAAACAAAACAAAAAGAAAAGAAAAGATAAGAAAATTGCGTAATCCGCGACACAACTCGTCGGGGTGAGAAATATGAAAACCAGCACAACCCACTGGGATAGGGATCGAATGTTTTAAACAAAATTATCAATTTGTGAGATGTGGACTGCCCACACTCATTTGAAACAAAAGCATACTGCCTTTTGTGAGCTGGGTACAACAATTAGCTTTGACCATTGCAAACGTGGAGTACACCTGTCCCGGATGGGACCATTTGAAGCTCTCTTTTTTTGAAGCTCTTCAAAAAAAGACCATTTGAAGCTCTCGAGATGACCCATTACGGTCAAACTGCACCATTAATTAAAGTTTCTTTGGATTCCATCGTGGACTGCTGTGGAAGAAGAAAAGAGGGATAAATCCCAACATCCCTTTCTCTGTGCAACCCCAGCGTGTGGGACTAATGACTGTGGGGCCCACTTGAGTCTTCTACTCAGACCACTGCTCATGTTCTTCATGAGCCCAGATTTCTCAGATTTTCAGAAATGCACGAAATTAAACAAAACTCATGCTTTCGATTTGGGAGTCCCAGAGAAAACTCTATAACAAATGCATCTAAGAACTAAGAACCAATTCACTATAAGCTCACCTTAGTCAAATCCAGAAACCCATTGTCGTATTACCTCCCACCGCCGTGACACCATCGACACCTAACGGGGAAGAACTGAACTGCATAGGTGAAGCCCATTCCGGAAAAGACCCTAGATCCCAAGATGTGACTGTGTAATGTTTTGCTGGATGGATGGGGGAAAAGATCCCCTTGTACCTTGAGAGGTGAGGATGAATCCATAAGATGAAGACTAACCCCATCCTTTGGTCCCTTCCTCGCATGATGCTAGGATCTGGAAGACCAGACCCCTTGTTGAGGTTAACCCAAGAAGAACCTGGGGTTCCCTATCTCAAAGACAGGCGAAATGAACTGGGTACAACCCAGTATTTGGAGATGATGCCTCATGGACCCTTGGTAGAAAGAGGAGATCCGAGCCACTTGGAAGGACGAACACCATCTGAAGTGAACCCATCCGGTGAAAACAAACCTCCATGAGAACTTAGATCCCTCTCTGGATCAGACCCGTTGTGGTGAGTGGGTTTTGGTTGGGGGGTGCATTCTCTCTCTATTTGTAGACAGAGAAGCTCTCAACCCAACCTTGGTTACAATGAGTTGTTTTGATTAAGGGTGGATTGAGGATAAAACACACAGATTCAAGAGTGAATCCGTTTGGACCACCAGAGAATCGGTTGACTGGAACGAAGTCTGGTGTTTCGCAGCTGTGCTACCATCATCTCGGGCGAGATAAGCCAACACAGAGCAGTAGTGGATGAAAACTGGTAGTGGGTCAAGCCAATATGAGCCAACACAGTGCCGATTGGAGCTTGGATTACCTCTGCCTCGGAACCTATGGAGGATTTTGACTGATTTTTGTGAAGGGGAGTGCATTCTCTCTCTAGGTTTAGAGAGAGAAGCTCTCAACCCTTGAATCTTCATGTTTTCCACCACCATTTTGATTTTTTGGTATGGTGTTGCGCCATTTTGGTGTGTTTCGGAAGCTTAGACGTTTTGGATGTTTTTGATCCGTTTGGTATTGAATCGTTTTGGAACCGTATGGATGTTTTAGTAAGGTGTTGTACCATTTTGGTGTGTTTCGGAAGCGTATGGACGTTTTAGGGTGTTTTTAAACCGTTTGGTATTTTATCGTTTTGGTGTGTTTTGGTGCCGTATGGATGTTTTGGTAAAGTGGTGTACCATTAGGTGTTTTACCATTTTGGAGTGTTTTAGAAGCGTATGGATGTTTTGGGGAGTTTTTGAATCGTTTGGAATTGTATCGTTCTCGTGTGTTATGGAAACGTATGGATGTTTTGGTAAGGTGTTGTACCATTTTGGTGTGTTTTGGAAGGTTATGGAAGTTTTGGGGTGTTTTTGTACCGTTTGGTATTGTATCGTTTTGGTGAGTTTTTCAAACCGTATGGATGTTTTGGTAAGGTATTGTACCATTTCGGTGCGTTTTGGATGGGTGTGGACATTTAATGGTGTTTTTGAACAGTTTGGTGTGTTTTGGAACGGTTCGGATGTTTTGGTAAGGTGTTGTATCATTTTAGTGTGTCTTTGGGGCGTATGGACGATATGGGGAGTTTTTGAACCGTTTGAAATTGTATTGTTTTGGTGTGTTTCGGAAACGTATGGATGTCTTGTTTATGTGTTGTACCATCTCGTTGCTTTATGGAAGGGTATTTATGTTTTGGGGTGTTTTTTAAACGTTTGGTATTCTATCGTTTTGGTGTGTTTTGGAAACGCATGGATGTTTTGGTAAGGTGTTGTACCATTTTGGTGTGTTTGGTTGGGTGTGGACGTTTTGGGGTGTTTTTGAACCGTATGGGTGTTTAGGTAAGGTGTTGTACCATTTTGGTATGTTTTAGAAGCGTATGGACGTTTAGGGGTGTTTTCGAACCGTTTGATATTGTATCGTTTTCGTGTGTTTTGGATTCGTATGGATGTTTTGGGAAGGTGTTGTACCATTTTGGTGTGTTTGGATGGGTGAGGGCGTTTTGGGGTGTTTTTGAACCGTATGGGTGTTTAGGTTAGGTGTTGTACCATTTTGGTGTGTTTAAGAAGCTTATGGACGTTTAGGGGTGTTTTTCAACCTTTCGATATTGTATCGTTTTCGTGTGTTTTGGAACCGTATGGATGTTTTGGTAAGGTGTTGTACTATTATGGTGTGTTTTGGAAGCGTGTCCGTTTTTGGGTGTTTTTGAACAGTTTGGTATTGTATCGTTTTGGTGCATTTTTGAAACCGTATTGATGTTTTGTTAAGGTGTTGTACCATTTTGGTGTGTTTTGAAAGCGTATGGACGTGTTGGGGTGTTTTTGTACAGTTTGATATTGTATCGTTTTCGTGTGTTTTGGATTCGTATCGTTTTCGTGTGGTACCATTATGGTGTGTTTCTGAGGCGTATGGACGTTTTGGGGTGTTTTTTAACCTTTTGGTATTGTTTCGTTTTTGTGTGTTTTGAAACCGTATGGATGTTTCGGTATTGTGTGGTACCATTTTAATGTGTTTTTGAAGCGTATAGACGTTTTGGGGGGTTTTTGAACCGTTTGGTATTGTTTCATTTTCGTGTGTTTGGGAATCGTACGGATGGTTCGGTAAGGTGTGTTACCAATTTGGTGTGTATTGGAAGCGTATTAACGTTTTGGGGTGTTTTAAACCGTTTGGTATTGTATCATTTTTGTGTGTTTTTTTTTTGGGTAAATTAGCTTGAAATAGAAAAAAGAATAAGCGAATTTACAGCCTATAAGGGGCATACCCCAGGAGGAAAGAAAGAAAAAAAACCGTATAGATGTTTCAGTAAGGTGTGGTGCCATTTTGGTGTGTTTTAGAAACGTTTGGAATTGTTTGTTTTAGTTTGTTTTGGAACCGTATGGATGTTTCGGAAAGGTGTGGTACCATTTTGGTTTTTCAGGAAGCGTATGGACGTTTTGGGGTGCTTTTGGACCATTTGGTATTATTTCGTTTTAGTGTGTTTTGGAACCGTATGGATGTTTCGGTAAGGTGTGGTACCATTTTTGTGTGTTTTGGAGCGTATGGACGTTTTGGGGTGTTTTGAACAGTTTGGTATTGTATCGTTTTTGTGTGTTTTGGAACCGTATGGATGTTTCGGTAAGGTGTCGTACCATTTTGGTGTGTTTTGGAAGCGTATGGACGTTTTGGGGTGTTTTTGAACCGTTTAGTATTGTATCGTTTTTGTGTCTTTTCGAACCGTATGGATGTTTCGGTAAGGTGTGGTGTCATTTTGGTGAGTTTTGGAAGCGTATAGACGTTTTGGGATGTTTTTAAACCGTTTGGTATTGGATCGTTTTTGTGTGTTTTCGAACCGTATGGATGTTTCGGTATGGTTTGGTGCCATTTTGGTGTGTTTTGGAAGCGTATGAACGTTTTTGTGTGTTTTTGAAACGTTTGGAAATGTTTGGTTTAGTGTGTCTTTGATCCGTATGAATGTTTCAGAAAGGTGTGGTACCATTTTGGTTTTTCTATGAACCGTATGGACGTTTTGGGGAGCTTTTTGTCCGTTTGGTGTTGTATCGTTTTTGTGTGTTTTTTAACAGTGTGGATGTTTCAGTAAGGTGTGGTACCATTTTGGTGTGTTTTCGAACCTTATGAATGTTTTGGTGTGTTTTTGAAGCGTAAGGACGTATTGGGTGTTTTTGAACCGTTTGGTATTGTATCATTTTTGTGGGTGTTCTAACCTTATGGATGTTTCATTAAGGTGTGGTACCATTTTGGTGTGTTTTGGAAGCATTTGAACGTTTTGGTGTGTTTTTGAAGCTTGTGAACGTTTTGGGGTGTTTTTTAACAGTTTACTATTGTTTCGTTTTTGTGTGTTTTGCAACTGTATGGATGTTTTGGTAAGGTGTGGTACCATTTTGGTGTGTCTTTGAAGCGTATGGACGTTTTGGGATGTTTTTTGAACCGTTCGGTATTGTTTCGTTTATGTGTGTTTTGGAATCGTATGGATATTTCGGTAAGGTGTGGTACCATTTTGTTTTGTTTTCGAAGCGTATGAACGTTTTAGTGTGTTTTTGAAGCTTATGGACATTTTGGGGTGTTTTTTACCCGTTTCGTATTGTTTCATTTTTGTATGTTTTGTTACCGTATGGATGTTTCGGTATGGTGTGGTACCATTTTGGAGTGTCTTGGAAGCGTATGGATGTTTTGGGGTGTTTTTGAACCGTTTGGTATTGTTTCGTTTATGTGTTTTTTGGAACTATATAGATGTTTTGGTAAGGTGTGGTACCATTTTGGTGTGTCTTGGAGGCATATGGACGTTTTGGGGTGTTTATAAAACAGTTTGGTGTTGTATCGTTTTTGTGTGTTATCGAACCGTATGTATATTTCGGTAAGGTGTGGTAACATTTTGGTGTGTTTTGGAAGCGTAAGGGCGTTTTGGGGTGTTTTTGAACAGTTTGGTCTTGTATCGTTTTTGTGTGTTTTCGAGCCGTATGGATATTCCGGTAAGGTGTGGTGCCATTTTCTTGTGTTTTGAAAGCCTATGAACGTTTTTGAAACGTTTGGTATTGTTTATTTTAGTGTGTTTTGGAACCGTATGGATGTTTAAGGTGTGGTACCATTTTGGTGTGTTTCTGAAGCGTATGGACGATTTGGGGTGTTTTGGAACCGTTTGGTATTGTTTTGTTTTTGTGTGTTTTGGAACCGTATTGATGTTCCCGTAATGTGTGGTAGCATTTTGGTGTGTATTTGAAGCGTATGGACGTTTTGGGGGTTTTTTGAACCGTTTGGTATTGTTTCGTTTTTGTGTGTTTTTGAACCGTATGTATGTTTCAGTAAGGTGTGGTACCATTTTGGTGTGTTTTCGAAGTGTATGAACGTTTTGGGGTGTTTTTGAACCATTTTGTATTGTATCATTTTTTTGTGTTTTTGAACCGTATAGATGTTTCGGTTAGGTGTGGTTCCATTTTGGTGTGTTTTGGACGCGTATGGACGTTTTGGGGTGTTTTGGAATTGTTTATTATTGTATTGTTTTTGTGTGTTATCGAACCATATGGATGTTTCGGTAAGGTGTGGTGCCATTTTGGTGTGTTTTGGAAGCGTATGAATGTTTTGGTGTGTTTTTGAAATGTTTGGAGTTGTTTGTTTTAGTGTGTCTTGGAACCGTATGGATGTTTTTGAAAGGTGTGGTACTATTTTGGTTTTTTTAGGAAGCGTATGGACGTTTTGGGATGCTTTTGGACCGTTTGGTATTGTTTCGTTTTTTTAGTGTTTTGGAACCGTATGGATGTTCCGGAAGTGTGTGGTACCATTTTGGTGTGTTTTTGAAGCGTATGTACGTTTTGGGGTGTTTTTGAACTGTTTGGAATTGTATCGTTTTTCTGTGTTTTTGAACCGTATGGATGTTTCGGTAAGGTGTCGTACAATTTTGGTGTGTTTTCGAAGCGTATGAACGTTTTGAGGTGTTTTTGAACCGTTTGGTATTGTATCGTTTTTTTGTGTTTTCGAATCGTATGGATATTTCGGTAAGGTATGGCGCCACTTTGGTGTGTTTTGGAAGCGTATGAACGTTTTGGTGTGTTTATGAAACGTTGGTATTGTTTGTTTTAGTGTGTTTTGGAACCGTATGGATGTTTCGGTAAGGTGTGGTACGATTTTGGTATGTTTCTGAAGCGTATGGACGTTTTGGTGTGATTTTGAACCGTTTGGTTTTGTTTCGTTTTTGTGTGTTTTGGAGCCGTATGGATGTTTCGGTAATGTGTGGTACCATTTTGGTGTGTTTTTGAAGCTTATGGACGTTTTGGGGGTTTTTTTGATCCGCTTGGCGTTGTATCGTTTTTGTGTGTTTTTGAACCGTATGGATGTTTCGGTAAGGTGTGGTACCATTTTGGTGTGTTTTCGAAGCCTATGAACGTTTTGGTGCGTTTTTGAAGCGTAAGGACGTTTTGGGTTTTTTTTGAACCATTTGGTATTGTATCATTTTTGTGTGTTTTCGAACCTTCTGGATTTTTCGGTAAGGGGTGGTACCATTTTGGTGTGTTTTGGAAGCGTATGGACGTTTTAGGGTGTTTTTGAACAGTTTGGTATTGTATCGTTTTTGTTTGTTTTCGAACCGTTTGGATATTCCGGTACGGTGTGGTGCCAAATTTCGTGTGTTTTGGAAGCGTATGAACGTTTTAGTGTCTTTTTGAAACGTTTGGTATTGTTTTGTTTTTTTTTGGTTAAATCAGCTTGAAATTGAAAAGAGGCTAACCGAATATACAGCCTACAAGGGGCATACCCCAGGAGGAAAATGAAAAAAAGAAACAAGAGAAAAGAATGTAGCTAACGCCAAATGGCTACATGAACTAGGTAATGAATTGTTTCCAATCCATCTTGTAAGAGGGAATGGAAACAACGGCAAAATATAAAAGATACATGAAAAAAGCATCTTCATATAAACACCACTTTTAGCACATAATGGTAGCTTGGACGGGTTCAGAACGTGCACAGTACGGAACATAACAGCAGCAGCAGCAGATGCAGCCCATAGATAGCAGCCACAACACCCCACCTTGGCTTGAAACAACAGCCTTGACAACAGTAGTAGAATTGCAGCTACTTGCTGTCTATTGCAAACAGCAGCAGTAACTACAACATCAGAATAGCTACAAAAGCTATAGAATTAGCAGAGGACGTCCCCCTCTGCGAAGGGAGATCCCAACGACATCCCCTGTTGGTTAGGCTTATACACAAATGTACAGAAAACAGAAGCTGTATAGCAAATATAGCATCACCAAAATAGAATTAGCAGCTGAACAGAACTCAGAAGCTTAAAGAGTAGCTATAAGAGTTGCTAAATCCTACAAGACAGGAATAAATGATAGCCAAAACAGCCCAGAACAGGGCAGCAGCCACAACAGCTACAAACATCAGTACAGAACAGCAGCAAGTCCACAAAAATCAGTAGCCACAAAAATGCTATAGAAGTAATAGCAGCTGGACTGGACTGGACTGGACAGCAGCCACAAAAATCAGTAGCCACATGAGAACACTTGGATCTTGAGAGCACAAAGTACCAGTTCATAACAAAGTACCAGTTGTGTCCTGTTGGAAGTATTAACTATGCAATGCAGCCAGCTCATAACAAAGGAGATGGCAGCCAACTTATAACAAAATAAGGCCACTCCATTTTATAACAGTGGCAGAGCCGGTACAAAACTGACCATAGCAGCAGCTATATAGATATACTATCATGCAATTACAGGTTTGTTAATTGGCCTAAGCAACTGGACAGTAGCAAGAAGTGGGCTACTGCCAATCATCATTCCAATAACAGCCCAGAACAGATAAATACCATTGCAACACATATGATATGATATACCATTGTAACAAATGGCAGCCAAAACAGCCCAAAACAGATGATGCCCTGAGCACTATGTCCTCTCATGCAACTCCCTCGGAAAACTCACATCACCCCCTCTTCTTTTCACTCATGTGCTAGGGCACGGCTCCAGTAACTCCCTCCCTTTATCTCACAATATGCCCCCACTACATATTACCTCCTCTCTCAAAGAAAGGATGAGGCTCTAGCACACATCTCACCAGGTAGCACACAATATGAGGTAGGTTCACACAAAGTCTAGTCTCACTAAAGATTATGATATATACCTGATTCATTAGGAGTAGTAATATCTGGAATGATTGCCTCAACAAATGCAGCCTTTGGAACAATTATTCCACTCATTTACAATCCACTGTGCTTGTGATTGAGGTAAATTAGTAAGTGATAAAATCCTTGCTCTCACCATGGTGCAGATTTTGTTTTAGAGTGTTTTGGAACCGTATGGATGTTTCGGTAAGGTGTGGTACCATTTTGGTGTGTTTTGGAAGCGTATGGACGTTTTGGGGTGTTTTAAAAACTGTTTTGTATTGTATCGTTTCTGTGTGTTTTCGAACCGTATGGATATTTCGGTAAGGTGTGGTGCCATTTTGGTGTGTTTTGAAAGCGTATGAACGTTTTGGTGTGTTTTTGAAACGTTGGTATTGTTTGTTTTAGTGTGTTTTGAAACCGTATGGATGTTTCGGAAAGGTGTGGTACCATTTTGGTGTGTTTCTGAAGCGTTTGGACGTTTTGGTATGTTTTTGAACCGTTTGGTATCGTTTCGTTTTTGTGTGTTTTGGAACCGTATGGATGTTTCGGTAATGTGTGGTACCATTTTGGTGTGTTTTTGAAGCGTATGGACGTTTTGGGTGTTTTTTGAACCGTTTGGTGTTTTTTTTTTTTTTTTTTTGGGTAAATTAGCTTGAAATTGAAAAAGAGGCTAACCGAATATACAGCCTACAAGGGGCATACCCCAGGAGGAAAAGAAAAGAAAAACATAAAGTAAAGAAAATTGCTAGCGCCCAAAGGCTACATGAGATAAATAAATGCGATGTTTCCAATCCATCTAGTAAGAGGGAAGGAAAACAACGCCATAATGAACGACAAACTCTTTAGCATACAAAAGAGACATGGAAGTAAGCATAGCAGCAACAGGGCTGTTATGGACAGCAGCCAATGGAGTTGAACGACAGCAGCCAATGGAGCCTCAACTTAGGACATCAAAACAACAACATGACAAGAGCAGGACTGCCCATGACTTTGGACACATGCAGCTGATCGGATTACAGCAGCTGATCTGAATACTTTGGACACCTCATGACTTTGGACACAACCAAAGAGAACACCAATACAGCAACTATCGATAGCAGAACTGCTCAAAAGCAGCAGATTACAAGCAGGTATTTCTGTACATGCACATGCAGAGGATGTCCCCCTCTGCGAAGGGAGATCCCAACGACAGCCCCAGTTGGTTAGGCCTATACTACATCTTGAAACTTCCAAAAAACTATAAGAATTGCACTAGCAGCTATTCTTCATAACAAAACAAGCTTAGTGAAGCACATACAGTAACAGTAGCACTAAGTAGCTGCCACCGCAGAAAAAACAGGCAGCAAAACAGCAGTGGAGCACGTGTGACAGTCATGCACACACAGCCACATATCATAAGGAAGCTAGGGACATGCACAAGTACTGAACTGATCAGAAAACAGCAGCATATCAGACAACAAAACTATAGCAGCAGCAGTCAAAACAGGTAGTGACATTACTGGTCAGTAGCATCTACTAGTTCTTTGAGAACCGGACTGCACACACAGCAGAACAGAACAGCAGCAAGGATAGCAACTCCTAGCTGAGATAGGAGGTTCAGATCATGCAGCAACAGGTTCAGAACATGCAACAACAGGTGTAGAATATGCAGCAAATGGACAGGCAGTCGTGGCACCTATGAGAACAGAACAGTAGCAGCAATATAGTACTTGGTAAATATAGTACTCACACTTCTACTCCCTTGGAACCTCACAACTCCCACTCTCTTTTACTCTGCCAAGAACATGGGATCCTTATTCTCCCTCCACTAAACCTCACAAGATTCCCCCGCTAATTATTACCTCCTCTCAGAAGGACTGATGGGGCTATAGCACTCAGCTCACATGGATTGCACACAATATAGTAAGAACGCTCAATTGCTTTGAATGACCAGTCCACCTACAAGGAATAAGGTAACTACCTGGGTACTTAGAAGTAATAGGAGACCAATGTGGGTGAGCTGTTCTGTCGTGGCTCCACATGCAAGTGTGTGGATCACTAGTTGAGTAGTGCTCAATCACTCTTTGAAACCTGGTAGCCACCTTAATGGATGCCAATCTGCAAAACAACATGAGATATTGAATAGGTGAATTGCATGATACAACATTTGGGAACATTTCTAAACAATGTTCCATTGTACTTTTAACTGACCAGCATGTTGACCACTAGGCAGATTTGTAATGGACAAAAGTCTCTGCCTGATTTCATTGAAGATTTTATGAGCAACAACAGTGGGAGGGCAAGAAGAGTTCTGGAACTTTCTATAATTCCTTTCAAGCCAAATATGATGGGTATAGACTGTGAATGCCAGTTTTGCAATGGTGATGGCTAAGGACTTACCTCTCAGGTTAGAGAGGCAATCCACCCAAGGCTGCCAACCCTGATGTCCACTCATGTAGGGTACCTTAGAGGATAGGATATTTCTGATTTGGGAGGCCATAGGGCAGTCAAAGAAAAGATGGGAATGGTTCTCAACAGCTGTGCAAAATGTGCAGTGTGATGATGATTTGAGGCCAAAAAGGACTAACCTATCCTCAGTGTTTAACCTATTCCAGAGGGCCATCCAAGTAATAAGGCTGCATCTTGGAATATGACCAGGGAACCAAACAATTTTATGCCAAGCAACAACAGGGAAGTGGGTTCACCGTTTGGTGTTGTATCGTTTTTGTGTGTTTTTGAACATTGTGGATGTTTCGGTATGGTGTGGTACCATTTTGGTGTGTTTTCGAACCTTATGAACGTTTTGGTGTGTTTTGGTGTGTTTTTGAAGCGTTTGGAACCGTATAAATGTTTTGGTAGAGTATTGTACCATTTTTGTGTGTTTTGAAACCGTATGGAAGTTTTGGTATAATATTGTACTGTTTTGGAACCTTTGGTATGGATGTTTTAATAAGATGTTGTATCGTATTGTATTGTATAGTTTTTGTGTGTTTTTGAACCCTAGGGATGTTTTTTTAAGGTGTTGCACCGTTTTGGTATGTTTTAGAACACTCTGGATGTTTTTGTAAGGTATTGCACCGTTTTGGTGTGTTTTGCAATCCAATGGATTTTTTGGTATGGTATTGCACCGTTTGGGTGTATTTTGGATCCGTATGGATGTTTGGAAACGATATTTTCTTGTTTTGTTGTGTTTTTGAACCCTATGGATGTTTTGGTTAGGTATTGCACCGTTTTGGTATGTTTTGGAACCGTATGGATGTATTGGTAAGGTTTTACACCGTTTTCGTGAGTTTTGGAACCCTATGAATGTTTTGGAAAGGTATTGCACCCTTTTGGTGGGCTTTGGAATATTAAGAATGTTTTCGTGAGTTTTGGAACCCTATGGATGTTTTGGATAGGTATTGTGCTGTTTTGTTGTGTTTTTAAACTATATTGATATTTTGGTATGGTATTGTACCGTTTCGATGTGTGTTGGAACGATACGGATGTTTGGTAAGGCATTGTACCAATTTCTTGGGTTTTGGAACCGCATGAATGTTGTGGTACAGTATTGTACCATTTTTGAGCATTTTTGAAACTTTGGTATGGATATTTTAGTATCGTATTGTACCGTTTTGGTGTTATTTGGAATCGTATGGATGTTTTGGTACAATCTTGTACAATTTTGATATGTTCTGAAACCGTATGGAAATTTTGAAATGTATTGTACCGTTTTGGTGTATTTTCGAACTGTATGGATGTTCTGGTATGGTATTGTACCATTTTGGTGTGTTTTGGAACCGTATGGTTGTTTGGGATAGGAATTGTACCGTTTATGTGTGTTTTGGAACCTTGAGGATTCTTTGGTACGGTATATACTGTTTTGGGTGTTTTTGAACAGTTTGGATGTTTTGGTAAGGTATTGTACGGTTCCGGTAGATTTTGGAACCTTATGGATGTTTTGGTTTGGTATTGTACCAGTTTGGTTGTTTTTGAACCTTTTGTATGGATGTTTTGTACCAAAACATCCATACCTTTTGTATGGATGTTTTGGTTAGATGTTGTACCGTTTTAGTGTGTTCTGGAACTGTATGGATGTTTTGGAAAGATATTGCACCGTTTTTGTGAGTTTTTGAACCTTATGGATGTTTTGGAAAGGTATTGCACCCTTTTGGTGTTCTTTGGAACCGTATGGAGATTTGGGATAGGTATTGCACCGTTTTGTTGAGTCTTTGAACTAAATGGATATGTTAGAACGGTATTGTACCGTTTTGCTGTGTTTTTGAACGATATTGATATTTTGGTAAGGTATTGTCTGATTTTATTTTGTTTTGGAACGGCAAGAATGTTTTGGTACAGTATTGTACCAATTTGGTGTGTTTTCAAAACTTTTGTATGGATATTTTTGTGTGGTATTGTACCATTTTTGTGAGTTTTGGAACCGTACGGATGTTTTGGTACAGTATTGTACTATTTTGGAACCTTTGGCATGGGTGTTTTAATAAGATGTATCGTTTTGGTGTGTTTTGGAACCGAATGGATATTTTGATTTGGTATTGTACAGTTTTGGCGTGTTTTTGAATCGTAAAGATATTTCTTTAAGGTATTGCACCGTTTTGGTGAGGTTTGGAACCCTTATAGATATTTTGGTAAGGTATTGCGCCGTTATGGTGTGTTTTGGATCCGTATAGATGTTTGGGATATTTATTGTCCTTCTTTGTTGTGTTTTTTAACCGTATGGATATTTTGGTCCAGTATTATACCGTTTTGTTCTTTTTTGGAATGATATGGTTGTTTTGGTAAAGTATATTGTACCATTTTTGTGGATTTTGCAACCGCATTAATGTTTTTGGTTAAGCATTGTACTATTTTGGAGTGTTTCGGAACCGTATGAATGTCTTGCTAAGGTATTGTACCAGTTTGGTGTATTTTTGAACTCTATGAATGTTTTGGTAAGGAATTGTACAGTTCCGGTACGTTTTGGAACCATATGGATGTTTTGGTACGGTATTATACCATTTTAAAGTGTTTTTGAACCTTTGTTATGGATGTTTTGGAACCGTATGGATGTATTGGTAAGGTATTGCACCGTTTTCGTGAGTTTTGGAACCCTATGAATGTTTTGGTAAAGTATTGCACCCTTTAGGTGGGCTTTGGAACCTTATGGATGTTTTCGTGAGTTTCGGAACCCTATTGTGTTGTTTTGTTGTGTTTTTGAACTATATTGATATTTTGGTACGGTATTGTACTGTTTTAGTGTGTTTTGGAATGATATCAAAGTTTTGGTATAGTATTGTACCATTTTATTGGGTTTTGGAACCGCATGAATGTTTTGGTACAGTATTGTACAATTTTGGTATGTTTTGGAGTCGTATGGATGTTTTGATACGGTATTGTACCATTTTGGAGTGTTTTGGAACCATATGGATGTTTTGGTACGCTATTGTAATATTTTGGAACTTATGGATGTTTTGGTAAGGTATTGCACCATTTTGGTTTGTCTTGAAACCGTATAGATGTTCGGGATAGGTATTGTATCTTTTTTGTGTGTTTGGGAACTGTATGTTTTCTTTTTTTTGGGTTAAATCAGCTTGAAATTGAAAAGAGGCTAACCGAATATACAGCCTACAAGGGGCATACCCCAGGAGGAAAAGAAAAAAAAGGAAACAAGAGAAAAGAATATAGCTAACGCCAAATGGCTACATGAACTAGGTAATGAATTGTTTCCAATCCATCTTGTAAGAGGGAATGGAAACAACGCCAAAATATAAAAGATACATGAAAAAAGCATCTTCATATAAACACCACTTTTAGCACATAATGGTAGCTTGGACGGGTTCAGAACGTGCACAGTCACGGAACATAACAGCAGCAGCAGATGCAGCCCATAGATAGCAGCCACAACACCCCACCTTGGCTTGAAACAACAGCCCTGACAGCAGTAGTAGAATTGCAGCTACTTGCTTATACACAAATGTACAGAGGACGTCCCCCTCTGCGAAGGGAGATCCCAACGACATCCCCTGTTGGTTAGGCTTATACACAAATGTACAGAAAACAGAAGCTGTTCAGCAAATATATGATAGCTGAACAGAACTCAGAAGCTTAAAGAGTAGCTATAAGAGCTGCTAAATCCTACAAGACAGGAATAAATAATAGCCAAAACAGCCCAGAACAGAGCAGCAGCCACAGCAGCTACAAACATCAGTACAGAACAGCAGCAAGTCCACAACAGTAGCAGTGAACACAATAATCTGCTATAGAAGTAATAGCAGCTGGACTGGACAGCAGCCACAAAAATCAGTAGCCACATGAGAACACTTGGATCTTGAGAGCACAAAAGCTCACAACTTATAGCCACATGAGCCAGTTGTGTCCTGTTGGAAGTATTAACTATGCAATGCAGCCAGCTCATAACAAAGGAGATGGCAGCCAACTTATAACAAAATAAGGCCACTCCATTTTATAACAGTGGCAGAGCCGGTACAAAACTGACCATAGCAGCAGCTATATAGATATACTATCATGCAATTACAGGTTTGTTAATTGGCCTAAGCAACTGGACAGTAGCAAGAAGTGGGCTACTGCCAATCATCATTCCAATAACAGCCCAGAACAGATAAATACCATTGCAACACATATGATATGATATACCATTGTAACAAATGGCAGCCAAAACAGCCCAAAACAGATGATGCCCTGAGCACTATGTCCTCTCATGCAACTCCCTCGGAAAACTCACATCACCACCTCTTCTTTTCACTCATGTGCTAGGGCACGGCTCCAGTAACTCCCTCCCTTTATCTCACAATATGCCCCCACTACATATTACCTCCTCTCTCAAAGAAAGGATGAGGCTCTAGCACACATCTCACCAGGTAGCACACAATATGAGGTAGGTTCACACAAAGTCTAGTCTCACTAAAGATTATGATATATACCTGATTCATTAGGAGTAGTAATATCTGGAATGATTGCCTCAACAAATGCAGCCATTGGAACAATTATCTCCCAAGAACAAGCAGACAACAACAAAAATTCAATATGCAACACTATTCCACTCATTTACAATCCACTGTGCTTGTGATTGAGGTAAATTAGTAAGTGATAAAATCCTTGCTCTCACCATGGTGCAGATTTTGTGAACAATTATCTCCCAAGAACAGCAGTGACTTTGAAACCTTCTCACATTTCTCTCAATCCATATATTGTACACTGCTATTGTGAAGCCCAGCCTAATGATAAGATTTTTAAGACCTTTTCCTTTTACATTTGATAGCAATGTTGTCCAGTCAGACCAAGTTCTACCAGACCACGACACATGAAGTTTGGTCTGAATAGCATTCCACACTTGCTTAGTGAAAGGGCAATTAAAGAAAAGATGATCATGGGTTTCACTCCCCTGACACAGACTACATTGAGGATTAGCATGCAGTCCAAATAAGACAAGCCTATCAGCAGTAGATAGCCTATGCTGTATAGCAAGCCAAGTGATGAAACTGCATTTTGGAATGTGGCCAGAGAACCATACCAGCTTGTGCCACAAAACCTTGGGAAAATGAGTTCTCAACTTGTTCCAAAGAGAGGCGACTGTGAACTGTCCATTAGAGGTTAGAGTCCATCTCTTTTGGTCATCCTCATGCAGTCTGGACTGGACAAGTGGGGGAAGAGTATTTCTCACCTCATTAAGCTCAAAGGTTTGGGTAATGGGGAAAGCCCAATTTGAGTCATGAATGATGTGTGACACAAAAGCATCTTTTGGGATACCAGAGTCATATGCAATTCTAGGGCCATATTTAGCCACTAAAGGGCCAAGTGGGTGCCAATTGTCATACCACAAGGATGTGGTGTTCCCATTTCCCAACACACTAATGATATAAGGGTGTACCAGGGATCTAAGCTTCAAAATTTTCCTCCATACCCAAGTGCAATCACCCGGAGTTTTTAAATTCCAAAAACTTCTCCCTTTGATTAAATATGATTTGACCCATTGGCACCACATAGACTGTTCGCCCCCAGAGATAAGAAACCAAACATGCTTCGCAACGGCAGCCTTGTTCCATACTTGCATTGACTTGAAACCAAGTCCACCTTCCTCTCTTGGAGAGCATAAATGATCCCAAGAGACCTTAGCACCAGATTTCTTTAGATCAGGACCAGACCAAAGAAATGCTCTAAGGATTGACTCAACTTCCTTAATTATCTTATTAGGAATGATAAACAAGGAGGACCAATAGGTTTGGATGGAGAAAAGAACATTCTTTATTAATTGAACCCTACCAGCGTAGGTAAGGTCTCTATTGGTCCAAGTCTTAGTTCTGGCAATCATACTTTCCACTAACCGCTGACAATCCGAGGCTTTGAGTCTAGTTGAGAGTAGGGGCACTCCCAAATACCTTACCGGAAGTGTGCCCTCCTTAAACCCTAGTACATTCAGAATGCTCAATCTAATGGTACTATTAACCCCAGAAAAGTAAATACTACTTTTCTCAGGGCTGGGGGATAATCCTGACAACATCTGAAACTCAGCGAGGGCATCCTGAATATGGTTGATTGAAGACAGCTCACCCTTACAAAATATCATAAGATCATCTGCAAAACAGAGATTGATAATCTTATTATGCCCACACTTCCAATGAAAATGGAAGTCAGGGATCTGGGATTTTTCTCTCAGTAGACAGGTTAGAATTTCCATCACAATGACAAAGAGGTACGAGGACAGAGGGTCACCTTGCCTTAGACCTTTCTGCCCAATGATATAACCAGTAGCTTCCCCATTGATGCTAAGGGAGTAGTTAGCAGTGGTAACACAAGCTTGAAGCCATTTGATCATTGTTGGATGAAAATTCATAGACGTTAGAATATCCCATAGAAACTCCCATCTAACATTATCATAAGCTTTCTTGATGTCTACTTTCATAGCACAACGTGGGGTAGATGAAGATTTATGATACCCTCTCATGAGCTCTTGAGTAAGAAAGATGTTATCAGCAATTCTTCTGCCCTTCACAAATCCTGATTGTACAGGATCAATTAGCAAAGGGAGGACATTTTGCAATCTGCTAGCAAGAATTCTAGCAATGCACTTGTAGACAGTATTACAACATGATATGGGTCTAAAGTCCCCAACTTTTGAAGGATTAGGGACCTTTGGGACCAGAGCTACCATGGTAGAATTGGCCTTCCTCAGTAACTTACCTGACCTAAAAAAGGTCTTGACGGCTACAATGATTTCACGACCAACTATAGGCCAAGCTTTCTTGAAGAAACCTGCATTGTAACCGTCAGGTCCAGGGCTTTACTGGGATTGAGAGACCAAAATGTATCCTTAATCTCTTGGTCAGTGACCTCAACAATCATTGCCAATCTTTGAGTATCGGTTAACTTCCTATTTACTAACTGTTGAATCCTGCTAGCTCCTTGATAATCCTCAGGATGAGCTGTACCAAGCAAATTAGTGTAAAAGTTGACAAAGTTGGACTTAATAATAGGGTTGAGAGCTTCTCTCTCTAAACCTAGAGAGAGAATGCACTCCCCTTCACAAAAATCAGTCAAAATCCTCCATAGGTTCCGAGGCAGAGGTAATCCAAGCTCCAATCGGCACTGTGTTGGCTCATATTGGCTTGACCCACTACCAGTTTTCATCCACTACTGCTCTGTGTTGGCTTATCTCGCCCGAGATGATGGTAGCACAGCTGCGAAACACCAGACTTTGTTCCAGTCAACCGATTCTCTGGTGGTCCAAACGGATTCACTCTTGAATCTGTGTGTTTTATCCTCAATCCACCCTTAATCAAAACAACTCATTGTAACCAAGGTTGGGTTGAGAGCTTCTCTATCTACAAATAGAGAGAGAATGCACCCCCCAACCAAAACCCACTCACCACAACGGGTCTGATCCAGAGAGGGATCTAAGTTCTCATGGAGGTTTGTTTTCACCGGATGGGTTCACTTCAGATGGTGTTCGTCCTTCCAAGTGGCTCGGATCTCCTCTTTCTACCAAGGGTCCATGAGGCATCATCTCCAAATACTGGGTTGTACCCAGTTCATTTCGCCTGTCTTTGAGATAGGAAACCCCAGGTTCTTCTTGGGTTAACCTCAACAAGGGGTCTGGTCTTCCAGATCCTAGCATCATGCGAGGAAGGGACCAAAGGATGGGGTTAGTCTTCATCTTATGGATTCATCCTCACCTCTCAAGGTACAAGGGGATCTTTTCCCCCATCCATCCAGCAAAACATTACACAGTCACATCTTGGGATCTAGGGTCTTTTCCGGAATGGGCTTCACCTATGCAGTTCAGTTCTTCCCCGTTAGGTGTCGATGGTGTCACGGCGGTGGGAGGTAATACGACAATGGGTTTCTGGATTTGACTAAGGTGAGCTTATAGTGAATTGGTTCTTAGTTCTTAGATGCATTTGTTATAGAGTTTTCTCTGGGACTCCCAAATCGAAAGCATGAGTTTTGTTTAATTTCGTGCATTTCTGAAAATCTGAGAAATCTGGGTTCATGAAGAACATGAGCAGTGGTCTGAGTAGAAGACTCAAGTGGGCCCCACAGTCATTAGTCCCACACGCTGGGGTTGCACAGAGAAAGGGATGTTGGGATTTATCCCTCTTTTCTTCTTCCACAGCAGTCCACGATGGAATCCAAAGAAACTTTAATTAATGGTGCAGTTTGACCGTAATGGGTCATCTCGAGAGCTTCAAATGGTCTTTTTTTGAAGAGCTTCAAAAAAAGAGAGCTTCAAATGGTCCCATCCGGGACAGGTGTACTCCACGTTTGCAATGGTCAAAGCTAATTGTTGTACCCAGCTCACAAAAGGCAGTATGCTTTTGTTTCAAATGAGTGTGGGCAGTCCACATCTCACAAATTGATAATTTTGTTTAAAACATTCGATCCCTATCCCAGTGGGTTGTGCTGGTTTTCATATTTCTCACCCCGACGAGTTGTGTCGCGGATTACGCAATTTTCTTATCTTTTCTTTTCTTTTTGTTTTGTTTTGTCCTCCCTGGGGTATGCCCCTTGTAGGCTGTATATTCGCTTAACCCCTTTTAATTTCAAGCTAAATTACCCAAAAAAAAAAAAAAAAAGTTGGACTTAATGACCTCAATGTCATGTGTGAGAGACCCATCCTCTAAGACCAAACTAGTTATCTTACTTCTATTTCTTGTGTTTGTCACAGATTTGAAGAAATACGAAGTACACTGATCACCCAACTTCATCCATTGGATTCTCGATTTTTGCTTAGCCAGACTTTCCTCAGCTCTAAGCAGTGTGAGGAGTTGTTTATAAACCTCTCTTTCCTGAGTAATTAAGGAAGGGTCAGGATTATGAGTACTCAAAGCTTGCTGCAAAGTATCTAATAGTTGTCTAGATTCAGCAACCCGCGCAGAAACGTCACTGAATTCAGTATTATTAATTTGCTTAAACTCACCCTGCAACAACTTGAGTTTCTCACACACACAGTACATTGGATTCCCATTAATCACCCTCCTCCAAACTCTCTGAACAATAGCCATAAACTGAGGGTGGTCAGCTAGGAAATCAAAAAACTTAAATGGTTTATTTGATTTTCTAGGACATGGAAGGATAGTTGTAACAGCAGGGGAATGATCAGAGATACCAGAATTAGGGAAATGAGCATAGGAACGATTATACACCCTCATCCAATGCTCATTGACCAAAACACGATCAAGTTTTGTACTGACAAAATGTGTGGGATCCTGTTTGTTGGCCCATGTGAGAAAGCAACCAGTGTACCTAAGATCATCAAGCCCCAATGCATACAGACAGTTTTTGAATTCCTCCATATAGGGAGGCCAAGAAGTAGAACCCCCTACTTTCTCTCTAGGGAACCTAATGACATTAAAATCACCAAGTACTATCCAAGGGAATGCAGTGCTCAGGAGATGGAGCCTAGCCCACAATGCCTGTCTATCCAAATAATTATTCTCCCCATAAACAAAAGTTGCAAAAAAGGGAGGGTCTCCGCATATAGGCTGAATCTCACAATGCATGAATTGATTAGATTGGTCAAGAACCCGAATCTGGACAATACCAGGGTCCCAACACACAAAAATCCTACCAACGGAAGCTTGGGGATAATTGTTCACAAAACTCCAATGAGGACAGATATTTTTTATCACTCTAGCAGCTTTATCCTCCTTTATTTTATGCTCTATTAAACCCACAAGTGAAAGCTTGTTCTTATTTACAAAACACTTAACCTCTTTTTGTTTGATTGGGTCATTAAGACCTCTGATGTTCCAAAAACCAAGACTAAGGGGTTGTATAGACATAAAACAAGCTTAAGCAAAATGGAAATGCAAAAGGCAGAAGATGAAAGAATTTGTAAACTGCCCTGACAAAAAAAGGATACGGTTACTACTTTGATCTGTAAAATGAGCTCTTTTTAGAGCTCTTCTGCTTCCCTATCTGCCCTGCTTTGGTAGAACCTCCAAACAGATTGAGGTCTGAAATGAAACTAGGATCAGGAGGTTCTTTGTCTTTGTGTTTCGCAGCTATTTTGGCAGCTTTCGTCGCTGGAGTAGAGGACATTTCTACAGCTTGCTGACTGACTGAACTGCCCCCCTTAATATGTTCCAATGATTCAATTTCCTTATGAGTGGCCATTTCTTCCAGAGAATCCTCTTGCTCATCAGGAATAGCAGAGTCCTGAGCAGATACCTGATGATTGGGCTCCGCACTCTGAGGCAGAATCAAAGTGGCTTGAGAAGAGCTCACAACACTTACCAGAACCTGTTCCAATTCATCTTCTGGGTCTACAAGTACTGTTTGAGGGTTAAGGGCAGCATGCTTGGTGGATTCATTCTCCTGTTTTCCATTACCCACTAGGGTCCACTCCTGATTTGGGTGAGTGGAGGTTGAAGGTAATTTCTTAGAGCATTGGGTATTAGGATGTCCAAATACTTTGCAATGCCTGCACATTGGAGGTAACACCTGATATTCAATAGGTACCACAACTGATTTCCCCTCTACAGTAATTTTCACATCATCAGGAAGGTCATGCTCAGCACTAATCTCAATGCATACTCTTGCACTGGTTGACTTAGTCTGGAGAAGGCCTGGTTGTCTTGAAGTTTTGACTGTGGCTTGGTCTACATGCAGTGGTTTACCAATAGTACTAGCCACCCTGCTCAAACACTCTTGGTTCCATAATTCTAAGGGTAAGTTACGCAATCTCACCCAAGCTGGAATATGAGAGGGTTGTTCTTTCACTGGCGTCATCATTCTATGCCAGTCCTTGAGTACCAAATATTTTTGGGAGAAGAAATAAGGTCCACCATCCAAAACTTGTTGCTTAGCCTGTTCATCTCGGAATTCAAAGAGATAGCACCCTGCAACATCTGGCTTAATAGCCACAAACAACTCTTTCCATTGATATCTGGCAGTGGAAAGTACCAGAGGGTAAGCCATTTTCCCATCCAGAAAATGGCCTACTAAGTACTTGTTCCACATTCCAACATCGGTAAGCTCGATATCAATTTCTACCTCAGCTTCTTTCCCTCTAAATAATTCAGGATGGTATTCAAGTTTCATATCCAATGAGGGACTTTGGGATTTCAGTAAAGATGCCCAATT
Source organism: Rhododendron molle (assembly GCA_025413875.1). Lineage (NCBI taxonomy): Eukaryota > Viridiplantae > Streptophyta > Magnoliopsida > Ericales > Ericaceae > Rhododendron > Rhododendron molle. Next base: position 17,711,782 of record CM046400.1, read on the forward strand.
TTTAGGTTTGGGTTTCGGACCATTTGGGAGCTGTCGAGGTAGGGTTCTCGAAGGATGGGTAGATGCAGTTCCATTGGGCTGATTTTGGGGAGACCAGGGCCGTGAAGGCTTAGTATCAGCTTCGGGGTATCCCATATTGGGATCCCCTTCCACGTACGAGATGCCTCTATCATTAACAAGGATTTTCGATTTAGAGTTTGAAATTACCTCCTGGGATTGTTGCTGCTGTTGTTCATGGAACGCACGTTTCTCCGCCTCCAAGAGTAAGCTTTCCTCAAAGAGTGCTTGTTGTAGTTTCCGTGATGAACTAGGGTTTTTGCTTGATGGAGGACTGATAATCCCCTCTCCAGTTGAAGAGGATGGTCGATTGAACTCACTTGGGTTGCTTGATCGTAGATCTCCCAGCTTGCAGGGGACCTCTATCTTGGTTGATTTGGGGCTGCGGATCCCTAACCCAGTTGAGGATGAAACGGGATCAACACCTTTGCTAGTGTTCGATGGAGTTTGAAGCTCGGTGAAGATCGGGTCGCTAGAGTTCGCCAAGCATGCTTGCAGTTCGTGAGCTGATTTCCCAGAGGTGGAAAGATTTTGCTTCCGCCGGACTTCATTCGAATCGAGAGCTTTGAGGCCCAGCCCATCCGCCATTGAAATAGAACCGTCAGCCATGAAATTTACTGATTCTCCATGGCCCCTGTCAAACATCCATACATACATGCTGTTATGTTCCGTGACTGTATGTTTTCTTTGATACGGTATTGTACCTTTTTGTGTGTTTTTGAACCGTATTGATGTTTTGGTGAGGTATTGCACCGGTTTGGTGTGTGTTTTGGAACCCCATGGATGTTATGGTTAGGTATTGCTCCGTTTTTGAATGTTTTGGAACCGTATGGATGTTTGGGATAGATATTTTACCCTTTTTGTGTGTTTTGAAACCGTAAGCATTTTTTGGTACGGTATTTTAGCGTTTTGATGTGTTTTTCAATCATATGGATCTTTTTGGAAGGTATTGTACCGTATTTGTGTGTTTTGAATCCGTGTGGATGTTTTTGGAAGGAATTGCACGGGTTTGGTGTGTTTTGGAACCCTATGTATGTTTGGCTAAGATATTCCTCCGTATTGGAGTGTTTTGGAATCGAATGGATGTTTTGGTAAGGTATTGCACCGTTTTTCTGTGTTTTGGAACCGTATGGATGTTTGGGACAGACATTGTACCGTTTTTGTGTCTTTTGGAACCGTAAGCATTTTTTAGTACGATATGGATGTTTTGGTACAGCATTGTACTATTTTGATGTGTTTTGAAACTGATGGATATTTTGGAACGATAATGTACCGTTTTGGTGTGTTTTCGAACTGTATAGATGTTCTGGTACGGTATTGTACCATTTAGGTGTGTTTTGGAATCGTATGAATGTTTTGGTAAGGTATTGCACCGTTTTGGTGTGTTTTTGGAACGGTTTGAATGTCTGGGATAGGTATTGTGCCATTTATGTGTGTTTTGGTACCTTGAGGATTCTTTGGTACGGTATTGTACCGTTTTGGTGTGTTTTTTTAACCATTTAGACGTTTTGGTATCGTATTGCACCGGTTTGGTGTATTTTGGAACCCTATGGTTGTGTTTTTTTTTTTTTTTTTTTTTTTGGTAATTTAGCTTGAAATTAAAAGGGGTTAAGCGAATGTACAGCCTACAAGGGGCATACCCCAGGGAGGACAAAATAAAATAAAGAAAAGAAATGAAAATAGTGTGTTCCCCAGCACAACCCGCCGGGGTGGGAAAATTAGAGGTCCTAGCACAACCCGCCAGGATAGGATTTAAATGAACAAACATAATCCGATTGAGCTAGACTGGATGGTTGAATTGTGGTCCCACTTGATGTTGAAATGTAACTAAGTACTTCCAAAAGGGGTGATCCAAATAACATATCCACTGCTGTGGTACTTTAACCCAGCCTCTTACTTCCCGAGAATAAATTGTGGGCCCAAAGAGCTCACACTAATTGTGGGGAATACGGTTGTGGTACCCACATCCTTCTTTTCCCGATGTTCACGTGTAGCACCAGCAAGTGCTATCTTGTCCCAATAAATCTCGCTACAACCCGTGCTCCCGATCCACACTAAATCCCAGACGCAAGCAGAGAGCGTGAGCCTCACTCACCTTCCATCCGAACTCAACTGGACCCAGAACAGGGGAAACATGTTTGATTCTACATCCCCAGATTTTGTTGATACTTTATGAACTGAAACGCATCAGATTTGTTCTTCATATCCAGAAACTCCTACAGACAACTCCAGTACAGTCACATAAAAGATCAATGAGGGCCATCTTGTTCATTGTTGGCTCACCTTAGCAGTACCAGAACCCATATGGTATTACCCCTTCCGTCGTGACACCAACGACACTTAACGGAAAAGAACTGAAACGCATAGGAAGCCAGAAACAGAGGGTGGAACTCAGATCTAATATGTTGATACTGAGAAGAACTCACCCGGAAAGGGGGGCCCTAGCTGGTGTATGTGTTCCATGGCTGAAGCTCCAATGAGATCTCTTCATGGAGCTACAAAAGCAGCTTTTGAACACCATCAGATTGATGGGTCTTGAATTCTTGAGAGAGATGAGGACGAGGACGAATTTCCGAATCCCCTTTTGGGATAGAAATTTTGAAGTAGCTTTAGTGAACCCATTTGTTTGATACTCACTTGAGGCCTTCATGGACTGATTGGATCTGGTAGAAACCGCCGGACCCTCTGAATTGAAAGAGAATCACAGAATATATGAATTTGGGGGAGCCCTAATGCAAACCCCATAGATAATCGACCCAGATGAATTTGTATTCCCCAAAGTCAGTTCCAGATGGAAAACCCACGAATGGAACTTGCTTTAGATGATTTAACTGGAACGCCCCTGAACGGAACAGTGTTTGGTGGCTGGACCAGAGGTGGCCGGATATGGGTTGGCCGGACCAGGAGTGGCCGGACATGGGTTGGGCGGTGGAGGAGAGCTTCTCTAGAGAGAGAAGTTCCCTTGCCCTTTTTTCCGTTTTTACCCTATGGTTGTGTTGGTAAGGTATTGCTCGGTTTTCGTGTGTTTTGGAATCGAATAGATGTTTAAGTAAGGTATTGACCGTTTTGGTGTGTTTAGGAAAATTATGGATGTTTCGGATAGGTATTGTACTGTTTTTGTGTGTTTTGGAACCGTGAGGATTCTTTGGTATGGTATTGTACCGTTTAGTTGTGTTTTGGAACCGTATGGATGTTTTGGTATAGTAATTTTTTGGGTAAATTAGCTTGAAATTGAAAAAAAATGGCTAACCGAATATACAGCCTGTTTTTTTTTTTTGGTTAAATCAGCTTGAAATTGAAAAGAGGCTAACCGAATATACAGCCTACAAGGGGCATACCCCAGGAGGAAAATGAAAAAAAAGAAACAAGAGAAAAGAATGTAGCTAACGCCAAATGGCTACATGAACTAGGTAATGAATTGTTTCCAATCCATCTTGTAAGAGGGAATGGAAACAACGGCAAAATATAAAAGATACATGAAAAAAGCATCTTCATATAAACACCACTTTTAGCACATAATGGTAGCTTGGACGGGTTCAGAACGTGCACAGTACGGAACATAACAGCAGCAGCAGCAGATGCAGCCCATAGATAGCAGCCACAACACCCCACCTTGGCTTGAAACAACAGCCTTGACAACAGTAGTAGAATTGCAGCTACTTGCTGTCTATTGCAAACAGCAGCAGTAACTACAACATCAGAATAGCTACAAAAGCTATAAAAGCTATAGAATTAGCAGAGGACGTCCCCCTCTGCGAAGGGAGATCCCAACGACATCCCCTGTAGCGGAGAGAGAACTGAACGGTTGAGGGTCTGACATGTAGGGCGAATTAGACGATTTCTGACAGAGGCCATGGAGAATCAGTAAATTCCATGGCTGACGGTTCTATTTCAATGGCGGATGGACTGGGCCTCAAAGCTCTCGATTCAAATGAAGTCCGGCGGAAGCAAAATCTTTCCACCTCTGGGAAATCAGCTCACGAACTGCAAGCATGCTTGGCGAACCCTAGCGACCCGATCTTCACCGAGCTTCAAACTCCATCGAACACTAGCAAAGGTGTTGATCCCGTTTCATCCTCAACTGGGTTAGGGATCCGCAGCCCCAAATCAACCAAGATAGAGGTCCCCTGCAAGCTGGGAGATCTACGATCAAGCAACCCAAGTGAGTTCAATCGACCATCCTCTTCAACTGGAGAGGGGATTATCAGTCCTCCATCAAGCAAAAACCCTAGTTCATCACGGAAACTACAACAAGCACTCTTTGAGGAAAGCTTTAGAAGCTGTACAGCAAATATAGCATCACCAAAATAGAATTAGCAGCTGAACAGAACTCAGAAGCTTAAAGAGTAGCTATAAGAGTTGCTAAATCCTACAAGACAGGAATAAATGATAGCCAAAACAGCCCAGAACAGGGCAGCAGCCACAACAGCTACAAACATCAGTACAGAACAGCAGCAAGTCCACAAAATAATCTGCTATAGAAGTAATAGCAGCTGGACTGGACTGGACTGGACAGCAGCCACAAAAATCAGTAGCCACATGAGAACACTTGGATCTTGAGAGCACAAAGTACCAGTTCATAACAAAGTACCAGTTGTGTCCTGTTGGAAGTATTAACTATGCAATGCAGCCAGCTCATAACAAAGGAGATGGCAGCCAACTTATAACAAAATAAGGCCACTCCATTTTATAACAGTGGCAGAGCCGGTACAAAACTGACCATAGCAGCAGCTATATAGATATACTATCATGCAATTACAGGTTTGTTAATTGGCCTAAGCAACTGGACAGTAGCAAGAAGTGGGCTACTGCCAATCATCATTCCAATAACAGCCCAGAACAGATAAATACCATTGCAACACATATGATATGATATACCATTGTAACAAATGGCAGCCAAAACAGCCCAAAACAGATGATGCCCTGAGCACTATGTCCTCTCATGCAACTCCCTCGGAAAACTCACATCACCCCCTCTTCTTTTCACTCATGTGCTAGGGCACGGCTCCAGTAACTCCCTCCCTTTATCTCACAATATGCCCCCACTACATATTACCTCCTCTCTCAAAGAAAGGATGAGGCCTCTAGCACACATCTCACCAGGTAGCACACAATATGAGGTAGGTTCACACAAAGTCTAGTCTCACTAAAGATTATGATATATACCTGATTCATTAGGAGTAGTAATATCTGGAATGATTGCCTCAACAAATGCAGCCTTTGGAACAATTATTCCACTCATTTACAATCCACTGTGCTTGTGATTGAGGTAAATTAGTAAGTGATAAAATCCTTGCTCTCACCATGGTGCAGATTTTGTGAACAATTATCTCCCAAGAACAGCAGTGACTTTGAAACCTTCTCACATTTCTCTCAATCCATATATTGTACACTGCTATTGTGAAGCCCAGCCTAATGATAAGATTTTTAAGACCTTTTCCTTTTACATTTGATAGCAATGTTGTCCAGTCAGACCAAGTTCTACCAGACCACGACACATGAAGTTTGGTCTGAATAGCATTCCACACTTGCTTAGTGAAAGGGCAATTAAAGAAAAGATGATCATGGGTCTCACTCCCCTGACACAGACTACATTGAGGATTAGCATGCAGTCCAAATAAGACAAGCCTATCAGCAGTAGATAGCCTATGCTGTATAGCAAGCCAAGTGATGAAACTGCATTTTGGAATGTGGCCAGGGAACCATACCAGCTTGTGCCACAAAACCTTGGGAAAATGAGTTCTTAACTTGTTCCAAAGAGAGGCCACTGTGAACTGTCCATTAGAGGTTAGAGTCCATCTCTTTTGGTCATCCTCATGCAGTCTGGACTGGACAAGTGGGGGAAGAGTATTTCTCACCTCATTAAGCTCAAAGGTTTGGGTAATGGGGAAAGCCCAATTTGAGTCATGAATGATGTGTGACACAAAAGCATCTTTTGGGATACCAGAGTCATATGCAATTCTAGGGCCATATTTAGCCACTAAAGGGCCAAGTGGGTGCCAATTGTCATACCACAAGGATGTGGTGTTCCCATTTCCCAACACACTAATGATATAAGGGTGTACCAGGGATCTAAGCTTCAAAATTTTCCTCCATACCCAAGTGCAATCACCCGGAGTTTTTAAATTCCAAAACTTCTCCCTTTGATTAAATATGATTTGACCCATTGGCACCACATAGACTGTTCGCCCCCAGAGATAAGAAACCAAACATGCTTCGCAACGGCAGCCTTGTTCCATACTTGCATTGACTTGAAACCAAGTCCACCTTCCTCTCTTGGAGAGCATAAATGATCCCAAGAGACCTTAGCACCAGATTTCTTTAGATCAGGACCAGACCAAAGAAATGCTCTAAGGATTGACTCAACTTCCTTAATTATCTTATTAGGAATGATAAACAAGGAGGACCAATAGGTTTGGATGGAGAAAAGAACATTCTTTATTAATTGAACCCTACCAGCGTAGGTAAGGTCTCAACCGTTCAGTTCTCTCTCTAGGCCAAGAAGTACAGCCTGTTTTGGTATAGTATTGTAATGTTTTGGTCCGTTTTGAAACCATATAGATATTTTGGTACGGTATTGCACGATTTTGGTGTGTTTTGGAACCATATAGATCTTTGGGCTAGGTATTGTACCGTTTTCGTCAATTTTTGAACCGTAAGGATTTTTTGGTACAGTATTGTACCGTTTGGGTGTATTTTGAAACTGTATGGATGTTTTGGTAAGGTGTTACACCAATTTGGTGTGTTTTGGAACCCAATGGATGTGTAGGTAAGATATTGCACCGTTTTGGTGTTTTAAAATCGTATGGATGTATTGGTAAGGTATTGCACCGTTTTGGTGTGTTTTGAAACCGTAAGGATAAGGATGTTGGTATGGTATTGTACCATTTTGGTGATTTTTAAAAACATTTAGATATTTTCGTAAAGGATTGTATTGTTTTGGAAACCTATGGATATTTTGGTAACGTATTGTACCGTTTTCATGTTTCTTGGAACCGTATGAAAGTTTTGATAAGTTATTGTACCGTTTTTTTCGTGTTTTTTAACCGTATGAATGTTTCTGTATAGCGTTGCACCATTTAAGTGGGTTTTCAAACTGTATTGATGTTTTGATAAGATATTGCACGGTTCCGGTAGGTTTTTGAACCGTATAGATGTTTTGGTACGTTATTGTACAATTTTGGTGGGTTTTTGAACCTTTGGTATGGATGTTTTGAAAAGATGTTGTACTGTTTTAGTGTGTTTTGAAACTGTATGGATGTATTGGAAAGGCATTGCACTGTTTTTGCCAGTTTTTGAACCCTATGCATTTTTTGGTAAGGTATTGCACCGTTTTAATGTTCTTCGGAACGGTATGGATATTTGGGAAAGTTATTGGTCTATTTTGTTGTGTCTTTGAGCTATATGGATATTTTAGTAAAGTATTGTACCGTTTTTGGTGTGTTTTGGAACCGTATAAATGTTTTGGTACAGTATTGTACCATTTTTGTGTGTTTTGAAACCGTATGGAAGTTTTGGTATAATATTGTACTGTTTTGGTTTGTTTTGGAACCTTTGGTATGGATGTTTTAATAAGATGTTGTATTGTATAGTTTTTGTGTGTTTTTGAACCCTAGGGATGTTTTTTTAAGGTATTGCACCGTTTTGGTATGTTTTTTTTTTTTTTTTTGGGTAAATCAGCTTGAAATTGAAAAAAGAGGCTAACCGAATATACAACCTACAAGGGGCAAACCCCAGGATGAAAAAAAAAAGAGAAAACAAAACAAGATTAAAGAAAATTGGAAATACCAAAAGGCTACATGGACTAAACGGTATACGTTGTTTCCAATCCATCTAGAAGAGGGAGGGAAAACAACGCCTTAGAGGCACCAACAAAATTGCTTTAAAACAGCTTGAGAGAATGCATGAGTAGCAACATGGACAATTACTACCATGTGAAAACAATTCAATGCACGGGTAGTCTCTTGATACATCTAAACATGAAAACTGCTAGCTGCAGTGGATAATCCCAAACACTTCCACACTCTTCAAAACACTTGGGCATCAGCAGCTATGAACACTCGTCAACACAGTTGGGCAGCCTTCAATCTAGCAGACCCATAATCTGGGCTGCACTTCAACCTGGGCAGCCATGGACAGTAGCAGAACTGGACAGCAGCAACCAAAACAGTAACAACTACATCGCAGCAGCAGAGCAACGCTTGCGGCATGTTTGAGAGCAGCAACAACTGCAAATCGCACCAAGCAGAGGACGTCCCCCTCTGCGAAGGGAGATCCCAACGACAGCCCCAGTTGGTAAGGCCTATACTACATCTTGAAACTTCCAAAATCTATAAGAATTGCCATTAGATGAGCAGACTATAGTAGAAGACTGCAGAAAACAGCAGACTACAGTAGCAGATTGCTCCAAGGAAAGAGCAGCATTAATTTACCCAAAAAAAAGAGCAGCAGTCAATAGAAAATAGAATCAATCAATGTCTTGCTATATATTAGATAGCAAAAGCAGTTGGAAAACAGTGAAAGATGCAGTCTGGACAGAAAGACTGAGCAGCAATAGCAGTAGCAGAATGCAGCTAACTGCAGAATAGCAGTAGCAGACTGAGCACCTGAATCACTTGGAGAATGCAGCTAACTGCTGAGAACAGACCTAACAGGTATGCAACAGGAAGAAAAAGGCAGCAGCAGTCTACAAGTCAGCACAAAGCATTGACTCCCCTCATTGGGAAAAGGCTCCAGATTCTTTGAGTGTGAAGCAAGTGTTGCACACACAATGGACAACAAAAGATATCAGCTACGAATATAGAGGGCTCGCCCTTCTACTCCCTTGAAAACTCACAACTCCCGCTCTTATTCACAACCAAAAGAATGGGATCCATTTCTCCCTCCACTGTACCTCTCATGACTCCCCCGCTATTTATTACCTCCGCTCTAAAAGAAAGATGGGGCTCTAGCACACAGCTCACCAGGTTGTCACACATTATGGTAAGATCACTCAAAAGCTATGAAATGTAAATCCAGTTTACAGGTTGTAAGGTAACTACCTGAATACATAGCAGTAATAGGAGGATCACTCAGACCTTCTTTCTTGCTAGATGATATCCAGAGTGACATGGTCAATAGGCTGGTCTGTTATAGCTCCTCACCTCCAGCCCTCCGGAATCCATTGTGGAACTGAATATGTTAGCGAAGGCACCTGCGGGATGACTGGCCCTCCAGTCCCCCTTGAACAATGACCTGTGCGTGTATCTGCTCTGAAAGTTTGACTCTGAATGTAACCGGACTGAATGGCAATGTGAAAGGGGAGACTTTGAAAGCACTCCCCTTGAACTGTGACCTGCAAATGAAAACAGATAAGTAACAGCTCCCTTCAAAGTATCTCACAAGTAGATTTAGATCAAACATGAATGTTCCACATAGAAAGTAAATGAGATGGCCCCTTGAAGGAGAGGGACAACAACCTACATCTAACTTCATTTGAGATTTTGTTAGCAACCACTCCCGGAGGGCAACTAAGATTCTGAAACTTTCTATGATTCCTTTCAAGCCACAATTGGTGCACATAGACTGTGAATACAAGCTTAGCGATTGTGATAGCCAAAGATTTACCTTTTAAGGTGGATAGTGTACTTACCCACTGATGCCAAGTAAGCATGCCAACCATATGCGGGGTCTTAGGGGACAAAATGCCCCTAATCTGAGTAGCCACAGGACAGTCAAAAAATAGATGGGTATGGGATTCGACACCCATACACAAACTACAAATAGAGGAAGATTTCATACCAAACATGACTAATCTATCCTCAGTAGATAACTTATTAAGAATGGCCATCCAAGAGATCACACTGCACCTAGGGATGTGACCTGAAAACCATACCACTTTATGCCAAGTGATAACAGGGAAGTGTGTTCTTATGTGATCCCAAAGAGAGGAAATGGTAAATTTTCCAGAAGGATTGAGAGTCCAGGAACAGCTATCCCCAATGGCATTGTTAATGGGGACACCCTGAAGATCAGATCTTACCTCATTAAGATCGGGAGATTGAGTAATTGGGAAAGCCCACTGGTTGTTCCTAATAATAGACTGCACCGTGACATCCTTAGGAAGTCCAGAATCATAAATAATTCTAGGACCAAACCTAGGCAAAAGGGGTCCTAGGGGATGCCAATTGTCAAACCATAAAGAAGTTAATTGGCCATCACCAATTTTGTATTTTATATGAGGCTGAATGAGAGGTCTAAGATTAAGAAGCTTTCTCCATACCCAAGAGGGATCACTGGGAATCTTAACACTCCAAAAACTCTTACCCTTAAGTAAGTACGATTTGACCCATTGGCACCACATAGATTGTTCTCCCCCCGAGACAAGGAACCAAATGTTTTTGGCCACAGCAGACTTATTCCAGATCTCCAACGATTTAAAACCCAAGCCACCTTCCTCGACAGGGGAGCAAAGGTGTTCCCATGAGACTTTGGCACCAGTCCTCCTAAGATCAGGACCAGACCAGAAAAATGCTCTAAGGATTGATTCAATCTCCTTAATTATCTTCTTAGGGATAATAAAAAGAGATGACCAATAAGTTTGCATTGAGAAAAGTATGGACTTTATTAATTGTATCCTACCAGCATAAGACAAGTACCTATGAGTCCATGATTTGGTTTTGGATACAATCCTATCCACCATGCTTTTACAGTCCGAGTGTTTGAGTTTGGTGGATAGAAGGGGAACCCCCAAATACCTAACAGGTAAAGACCCTTCCCGAAACCCCAAAATATTGAGAATGGAAGATTTGATGGCAGGATTGACACCAGAAAAGAAGATGTCGCTCTTAGTAGGGCTCGGAGAAAGGCCAGACAAGGCCTCAAACTCAGTCAAGGATTGTTTAATGTGATTAATAGAGCTAACTTCACCTTTGCAAAAGATCATAAGATCATCTGCAAAGCAGAGATTGACAAGCTTGGTGGAACCACATCTCCAATGGAATTTAAAATCAGGGAGAAGAGACTTCTCCCTAAGAATGCAGGTCAAAACTTCCATGACGATCACAAACAAGTATGAAGACAAGGGATCACCTTGTCTTAAACCTTTTTGTCCAGCAATGTATCCTATGGCTTCCCCGTTGAAGCACAAGGAGTAATTTGCTGTGGAAACACAAGCTTTCAACCATTGAATCATCTTAGGATGGAAATTCATGGAGGCTAGAACATCCCAGAGGAAATCCCATCTGACATTGTCATAAGCCTTCATGATATCCACTTTCATGGCACATCTAGGGGAAGGGGAATGTTTGTGGTAACCCCTCATTAATTCCTGAGTAAGGAAAATGTTATCAGCAATCCTCCTACCTTGTACAAAACCTGATTGCGATGGATCAATAAGATATGGTAGGACAGGTTTGATTTTATTGGCCAGGAGCTTAGCAATACACTTGTATATTACATTGCAGCAAGAGATTGGTCTGTAATCCCCAACCTTGGAGGGATTGGGGATTTTAGGCACCAAAGCCACTGAAGTAGCATTAGCCTTCTTCAGAAGTTGACCCGACCTAAAGAAGAGCTTAACAGCTGAGGTCACTTCATGACCAATCACAGGCCATGCCTTCTGGAAGAAGGCTGCATTATAGCCATCAGGACCAGGTGCTTTTTGAGGGTTAAGAGACCAGAAAGTATCCTTGATCTCCTTATCAGTAATTTCAACCACCATATCTAAACTTTGAGAAGGTGAAAGTCTCCTAGCAATAAGTTGGTCAACTCTGGAAGATCCTGAGTAATTGGACAAATGTTTGGTACCCAACAAGTTAGTGTAATAATTGATGAAGGATTGCTTCACCACCTCAATGTCCTGTGTGACAGAGCCATCCTCTAGGACCAAGCTAGAAATTCTGTTCCTATTCCTGGAGTTACTAATTGTTTTGAAGAAAAAGGAAGTACATTGATCCCCCAATTTTAACCACTGAATTCTTGATTTTTGTTTGGCCAAACTTTCTTCTGCCCGAGCAAAAATAAGATACTGTTTACACAGCTCTCTTTCAGTGGCCTGTTTAGAGGGATCACTGGGGTGAGAACCAAGCTCTCTTTGGATGGCGTCCAATTGTTGTTTAAGAGAGGCCACCCTAGCTGACAAATCACTAAACTCATTAGTGTTCAACTGCTTAAGGCCCTCCTGTAATTGTTTCAGTTTCTCACAGACACAGTACATTGGATTACCCAATATTACCTTCCTCCAGACTTGCTGGACAGTTTGAAGGAATTTAGGGTGGTCCGCCAAAAAATTAAAGAACCTAAAAGGCCTTTTCCTAGGTGGAGTAATAGCTGTCAAATACACAAGTGCAGGTGAGTGATCAGATACTCCAGGGTTAAGAAAATGAGCACAGGACCAACAGAAATCTTTGATCCAACTTTCATTGACTAAGACCCGATCAATCTTAGTGCTAATGTGGGCATCTCCCAGTTGTTTATTGGACCAGGTGTAGTGACAACCGGAGTACCTAAGATCAACTAATTCTGTTGAATGGAGACAGGCATTAAACTCCTCCATCCAAGGCACCCAATTCCTATCCCCACCTACTTTTTCAGTAGGGGATTTTATGGCATTGAAATCACCTAAAACTACCCAAGGGGTAACAACACAGAGCTGTTGAAGCTCAGCCCAAAGCTGTTGTCTCTCAAGGTAACAATTAGCCCCATAAATAAATGTGGCATCAAAAGAGTAATGGCCATCACAAGTGGTCACTTTACAATGGATATACTGACTGGACTGGCACAGGACCTGAACTTGGAAAACCATAGGGTTCCAACAAATCAAGAGTCTCCCCATAGTAGAACTGGAGTGATTGCTAACAAAACTCCAATGAGGGAGCATAGTATTGACAATTCTAGAAACTTTGGGTTCTTTGAGTTTATGTTCAATGAGTCCCACTAGAGATAACTTATTCTTAAAAACCCAAGTTTTAGCCTCCCTTTGTTTGATAGGATCATTAAGACCCCTCAAATTCCAAAAACCAAAAGTAATAGGTATGCTATCCATAAAGTTCTACACAAAACTACCACAATGAGCTACAACTAATGAGTGTAAGAGTGATGCACAAGTTGAGCATTATTTAGATAATTGTGGGCAAAAATGAGGAAAGTTGAGTTACTTCCTTTTTTTATGGGAGCCTTTGGATTGACTCCTTTGTTTGCCATTATGACCAGCCTCGGATGATCCTCCCTGCTGAAGCTTGACATTAGGTATGGTGTAGTCAGGAGGTTTATCTTTTCCATTACCATCCAGCTTCTGGTCATGAGAACTGATCTTACTGTCAACACTGGTCTCTTTCTCAGCCTTAGAATCATGTAGACTTGTTTCACTGTGTAAACATGTGGAACCAACCTCTTGAGAGGCTATTGGCTCTACCCTTTGTCTGGTACTTACTACTCCTTCTAGAACCTCAATTAACTCCTCCTCAGAATCAGTAATACCTTCCTCAGAAACAGGGGTTACAATTGGATTGTTTGATTGTTGAGGGACAATTGATGCATGGACAGTTACAGGACAGTTCAGCTGCTCCGTATCAGATTGGTCACAGCCAACCTGTTGTTTACCATTACCTACTCTAGTCCATTCTTGAGCTGCAGGTTGTTGTGGAAGGGAAGAGGTAGAGGATTCACCTGATACCAAAGCAGCAGAATTGGCATCCTGTGTACCCTTACCTTTACTAACCGCTTGCCATGTATCCTTTTGGTTTGGGACTTTAGTACCCAATTGCTTAGTACACGTAGGATGTCCAAATACCTTGCAATCTGAACATATTGGGGGTAGCCATTGATATTGTAAAGCTACTATAACTGCCTCCCCATTGATGGTTATTTGGACGTCATCCGGCAGATCAGTTCCCGCATCAATTTCCACACAAATACGAGCATAATCCAGCCGAAGCTTTTTTGCTGTTGCTTGATCCACGTGAAGAGGTTTGCCAATTGTACTAGCTATCTTGCTAAAACACTCTGCTGTCCAAAACTCTAATGGAAGTTTCAAAATCTTGATCCAAGCAGGAATTTTAGACGGTTGGTCCTTGGTTGGAATCAACATCCTTTTCCAATTTTGTAACACAAGAAATCTCCTTGAAAAGAAATGGGGACCATTCTCTAACGCTTTCAGCTTAGCGGCCTCATCCTTGAACTCAAATAAGAATCTCGAGCCAATTTCCTTAACTGATATAAGATCATCCTTCCACACAGTCCGGGCTGTTGCCTTGAGTAAAGGTAGTTCCATCTTGCCATCAAGGAAATGGCCAACAAGGCAGTGATTCCACCTGTCTTCATCTATGTCCGAATCCACTAACTCCACCACGGCACGCTTACCTTGTTGAAGCTGAGGATAGTGATCCAACTTCATCATTTTAGAAGGACCTTGGGCTGCGAAGAGGGAAGCCCAGTTCTTTGAATTACCTTGGGGGCGAATAGGATTATGGAATCGATTGGTACGGGGTTCGATGGGGTTTGGGAAAATCCCAGCTTCCGAATTAGATTTTAGACTGATGAATTCCCTTTGACCAATTTCTGACCCAGAAGGAATTTTGAAATTGACATTAAGGGATTGAGGGTTACCACATGCATCAGAACCTGAAGATTGATACCTGGATAATTCGTGATGTTCCTTGAGTCGATTCAACTGAGTTTTCAACTCTGAGCAGTCGACAATCACCCCTGAGCTCTTCATTTCGGCCTCCAAAGACCTAACTAGACTGGATAGGCGTTCCTCTGAGTCCAGCCGTTCACCTGCTTCCTGAAACACCTCCTGTAAATTCCCAGCAGGTCTTGGATTTTTGGGGCTATGAGGACCGAACGAAGATGATGGGTTGTGGAAATGGTTAGAGCTATCAAGCGAGACCAGAGAAGGATTTGGATGAGTAGATGAAACCAGAGGTGGTGTAGCCCCATGGCATAGATCGAAAGGTTTGAGGATGGGGTTGGAAGGAGTAGATCGATTGGGGGTAGATGCATATGGTGTAGATGAATCGAGGAATGGCAGATTTGGGGAGAAATGTTGTGGACCTTGAGCTTGCTCTCCATCTTCCATCGCCACTCCCGTAGGATCAGGTAGTGGTGGCCGAGATTGAGGTTGAGATCCAGAATCAGACATCAGCCCTTTGAAATTAGGGTTCACTGGAAAGAAATCCAGATGTGGTGTAACCACGCTTGATTTTGTGGTTAATGGGTCAATACCTTTGTGCTTCCTACGAATTTCATTTGAATCCAAGGCTTTAGAACCTAGACCGTCCGCGAATGAAATGGTGCCGTCGGCCATGGCAGAAGATGGAGATCTGCTTCTCCACGGCCTTGTCAGAATCGCCAAATCGCCTACATGTCAGACGGCTTTTGGTTGTTTTTGGCAAATATAACTTGAATCGTTCGGTATTGACTGGTTTTTGTGTGTTTTGGAACCGTATGGATGTTTTTTTAAGGTGTTGTAAAATTTTTGTGTGTTTTGGAAGCGTATGGACGCTTTGGGGGATTTTTGAACAAGTGGTATTGTATCGTTTTGGTGTGTTTTGGACCGTATGGATTTTTTGGTAAGGTGTTGTATTATTTTGGTGTGTTTTGGAAGCGTATGGACGTTTTGGGTTGTTTTTGAACCGTTTGCTATTGGATCGTTTTGGGGTATTTTGGTACCGTATGGATGTTTTAGTAAGGTGTTGTACTATTTTGGTGTCTTTTGGAAGCGTATGTACGCTTTAAGGTGTTTTTGAACTGTTTAGTATTTTATGGTTTTGGTGTGTTTTTTAATCGTATGGATATTTTGGTAAAGTGTTGTATTATTTTGGTGTGTTTTGGAATGGTGTGGATGTTTTTGGGTGTTTTTGAACTTTTTGGTGTTGTATCGTTTTGGTGTATTTTGGAAAAGTATAGATGTTTTGGTAAGGTGTTGTACCATTTTGGTGTGTTTTGAAAGCGTATGAACGTCTTGGGGTATTTTTAAACCGTTTGGTATTGTATCGTTTTGGTGTCTTTTTAAACCGTATGGACATTTTGGTAAGTTGTTGTATTATTTTGTTGTGTGTCTTTGAACGGTATGGATGTGTTGGGGTGTTTTTGAACCGTTTTGTATTGTATCGTTTTGGTGTGTTTTGGAATCATATGGATGTTTTGGTAAGGTGTTGTACCATTTTGGTGTGTTTTGGAAGCAAATGGACGATTTGGGGTTTTTTTGAACCGTTTGGTATTGTATCGTTTTGGTGTGTTTTGGAACCGTATGGATGTTTTGGTAAGGTGTTGTACCATTTTGGTGTGTTTTGGAAGCGTATGGACGGTTTGGGGTGTTTTTGAACATATTGGTATTGTATCGTTTTGGTGTGTTTTGGAACTGTCTTGATGTTCTGGTAAGGTGTTATACTATTTTGGTGTGTTTTGGAAGTGTATGGACGTCTGGGGGTGTTTTTGAACCTTTGGTATTGTATCGTTTCGGTTTCTTTTGGAACTGGAGGGATGTTTTGGTATGGTGTTGTCTTATTTTGGTGTGTTTTGGAAGGGTATGGACATTTTGGGTTTTTTTTGAACCATTTGGTATTGCATCTTTTGGTGTGTTTTGGAACTGTATGGATGTTTTGAAAATGTGTTGTGCTATTTTGGTGTGTTTTGGAAGCTTTTGGACGTTTTTGGGTATTTTTGAACCATTTAGTATTGTATCGTTTTATTGTGTTTTGGAAAGGTATGGATATTTTTTTAAGGTGATGTACCATTTTGGTGTGTTTTGGAAGCGTATGGACGATTTATGGTGTTTTTGAACCATTTGGTGTTGTATCGTTTTGGTGTGTTTTGGAAAGGTATGGATGTTTTGCTAAGGTGTTGTACCATTTTGGTTTGTTTTTGAAGCTTATGGACGATTTGGGGTGGTTTTGAACCGTTTGGTGTTGTATCGTTTTGGTGTGTTACTTATTTTACTCAAGCGCGATTGTTCTTATAAAAGGATTTTTTTTTGCTTTTGTTTGGACACATGTCATCCCTTTCGCATATAGAGTTTGTAGAGATTTTCCTACTAGGTTTTTTTTTGGGTAATGCCCTAGGGCGGTTAGCTTGAAATATAAAAGAGGTTAACCGAATGTACAGCCTACAAGGGGCATACCCCAGGTAAGACAAAACAAAAAAAGGAAATGAAAAAATTTAAAGAGCGCCAAGTGGCTACATGGGTTGCCCGTGTCCTTGCCCCCGCCAAACAAACTATCCCAAGGAATAGAAAGTTCAACGGGGAACTTGGACACGGGCATGGCAAAAGCAGTAAAACCCGACACCAACCGTCGGTATAGGGTACAATTAGAGGCCCTCGAAGTCCTCGCAATACATACTACAGAAGACATAAAAGATAATGGCCAGTGCACAACCCGCACTGATTAAACTAGGAAATAACAACATAGTAATGACCAAAGAGCAGCACAACTGAGCAAGCTAGTGCGTGCATAAAATTGAAATTGAGCCCACTACCCCTTGAATACTTGGTAGTCCTCAACACCGGATGAGCACATAGTGTCCAAAACCACCAACATAATTTGCCCATGTACACCCTATAGGCCGTGAGGCTCACGCACCTGCATCCCCAAATGAGTTTTGACCTCTCTGCTCTCAGAGACTGATAGCAGCCTTGTTGCCTGAATCCATTGCCGTCAGCGGTTCCACGACCCAGCGCCGGAGTTCATGGTCGGCGAACAAAACTAATTATATGACAGCCATAGACGGAGATCTGGTCCCAAGCCCAGATTGAGAGCACTGCTACGAGCTTGAAACAAGAAACCCATACGCAACGCTAGAACCGACACCGGGATTACCCCTCCTGCCGTGACACCAACGACACATAACGGAAGGGAACTAGGTTGTAGCAGATGAACAAGAACAAGTCTGACGGCAGCACCCAGTCTCAAACGTGCATCCCCAGATCCATGGGCTGTATGATGAGATGGAAGAGGAATTGGACATCCTCGCCCAATTGGAACTCAGCAGAAATGTATGAACTGAACTAAGTCACATATGAACTGAACTGAAATGTATGAGAACCGTGGTTTATCTCTGTAAATCCAAAGTCCATCTGGGATTGTTGATTGACCCTAATCTGAGCCCTTGCAAGCACAGAACAGGTATTGTAACTGAAAATACCACCAGATCTGAATACTCACCGTCCGTTCCAACCCTTACGGCTGGGCGTGGATGCTCGGAATACTCAGCTCATGTGGGTAGATGATGGCTGATTCACCATGGACAGTGAAGGAGTTACGGCTGTCCAGATGTGAACACCACCACGAGGATGACTGGTTGACCCGCTGACCCGCAATCGGCGACCAGATCTGTGATGGCTAACCCACCGTTCCGGCTTTGGAAGGGACTGGTTGACCCACCGCCGGTTCACAGCGCCTTAGCGTGAGTTCAAGAACCAATCTGAAGAACCCACTTCCGCTTGATTGGGATTTAGATCGAGTGGGTTGTGAGGATCTGCAACTCGTGGAGGATTTGCAAATCCATGTGAGGCTGAAGAACTGAGTTTCAGTGCATCAATAAGTGAGAAATTTGAGTGGGTGCTGAAGCACGGGTCTCCCTTTGTGAAGTTGAGAGAAACCCACGGCTGAACAGAGCTTAGATTACCTCTGGTTCAGTCCAAATGTGAGAAATCTATGGTGGATTTTGACAGGGGAGTGCATTCTCTCTCTAGGTTTAGAGAGAGAAGCTCTCAACCCTGGTGGCGTAAAAATTCAACCGTTTTCTTACTAGGTTAGTGTACCTAAAGTCTGCCATTTTCATGTATCAACCAAGGAGTATAGCGTGGAGTGGCGGGGTGCATTGCCGGATGTCGTTGAAGCTTTAGGATAAAAGAGTTTCTTTACCATTTGTCTGATTATGTCTTGAAATGAAATTGTAACTTAAAAAGTCATATCTCATGCCTTAGACAAATGTAGTGCTACTTAATATTTTCTCTCTCCTGACTTGCATGTAATTTATAAAATGTAAACATGTGGATATCCGAATGGTAGGAGGTTTGCCTATGAGATGATGTTGGCGTGACATTCATGAGCATGTTGGTACAGATAAGATGATGTTTTATATATGGAAAAACTATTATTTTTGTGTTTAAAATTAGGGGCGTGTCGCAAAAGTGTACCTAACAACAGGTTTCATGTTTCGAAGAAAATAAATAAAGACAAAACCATACAAAACCGTCTTAAATCAAATAGAGAAATCACCCAAATACATTCTTTTACTTCATATGTGAAGAAGTTTTCCCACTCGATCTCTGTCTCCCAGGTCTATATTTCATCTCCCGCTTTTTGTACCTAAAGGCATATCCAAAGACAAATTGACTTCAATAATTGAATTCAAAGAACCATAAAGATCACCTTTCAAAAAAAAAAAAAGAACCATAAAGATCAAATGATGAATTCTTTAACAGAGCAAATCTTTGAAGCTTCTACTAATAAGTCATTTTGTACGAAGATATTTAATAACTAATTTCTTGTATGAGGCTACAATGGCGGCATAGTTCGTTTTGAAATTTTGAGCCATATGAGGACATAAATAAGAGGGCTTTTTGATTTTGTAAGGTAAAAAAAGAACTAAGGGACTGAAACAATCCCAGTAGGGGATGCCATAGAGTTTGAGCAATTGGCCTGGACCGATGACAAAGGATAGACCAAACAGCAGTGCAGCCATGGCAGTCCAACACATAGCGGAGGTGATCACGTCTTTCTTCCCGCTTGGCATGAACAAATCATTGTTAGGATTGTAGTGAGAACCTGTTTTCTAGGGCATCGACTCCACTGAACAAAAATCGAAGGCCAAACAACTGTTAAAATTTTACAAAAAGTTTTTTTGGTAAATTTTTACAAAACTTGTGGTTCATAAGCTCAAAATTTGACACATTTGACAATCTAGTAGCAGGCTCACTTGATAGATAGGGTTCGCATGAAAAGGGAAAGGCAGAGTGAATCTCAACATTCGCATGACATAACCCAAACTCTTATAGATCTTTTCAGACAACTGAAAATAAAAGAAAAAGAACAATAGAATTCACAATGGCAAATCATCACATTTGACAATCTAGTAGTAGGCTCACTTGATAGATAGGGTACACAAGCAAAGGGAAGAGTGAACCTCAACAATCGCGTGACATTACCCAGACTCTTATACATCTTTTCAGACAATTGAAAATAAAAGAAAAAGAACGATAGAATTCACAATGGCAAATGTATGATGTATCAAAGCATCTAAAGTATGCAACTGAGAAGATGAATTGACTTACCGGGTGCCATAGTAATCGCTCTTAATGTGCCTGTGGTTTTGATGGTGGGTTCTATGGCTTATTCACCTGCAAAGTTTCATGATAAAATTGTCATTGCATTACTTGGAAAAATACTTAGATCAAGATTGTCGGGTCAAATATGGGGCTCCATATAAGAAGAAGTTCGGATATGTTTGTTGGGTGAAATACCATGATTGAGATACCTTTCTTCCTTAGGCAAGTAGTTTGAAAACAAAGCATAGAACAATCTCTAACTGTCTTTCTAATATGCAGATGCACTTTCTTTCGTATGTTCTAGCATATAAATCCACAACAGCTTTGTTCCAAGTTTCCAAAGATTTAAAACCCAGACCCCCTTCTTCTGAGAGGAGGTAATAATTAGCGGGGACATCTTGTGAGGTTTAGTGGAGGGAGACGGGGAATCCCATTTGCCTGTGAGGAAAAAAGATGAGGGGGCGGTCAGTTTTCAAGGGTGATAGTAGTCAGTGAGCCCTCATATTGTTGCTGTTCTGTTACTGTACGGATGTTTACGGCTGCTGTTCTTTACAGCCGTTGTTACTTTTTTGATATGGAGCCCTCATCATGCTATAGCCTGCTAGTTAGTTGCTAATAGCTTGATATGGCTGGTATTGTATCACTGCTGCTAGTTAGTACTGCTAGTTAGTAAAATAGCTTGGAATTGAGGCTTCAACTCATTGTGTTCATTGCTACTGTTGTGGATTTGTTGCTGTTCTGTTTTGATGTGGATATGCTGCTGATGTGTATCTGATGGTTGCTTAGAATCACCATCGGAGCAGCCACCTTTCCTGTTTTGTAGCTGCTGTAGCTGCTGCTCTGTTCTGGGCTGTTTTGGCTGTCATTTATTCCTGTCTTGTAGGATTTAGCAACTCTTATAGCTACTCTTTCACTGCTGTCAAGCAATGGTTCTTGTCAACCAATGGTTGCTACTGTTCTGTTCGGCTGCTACTGTTCTATACAGTTATGTTATGTTGTTGCTTTGTAGTATATGCCTAACCAACTGGGGATGTCGTTGGGATCTCCCTTCGCAGAGGGGGACGTCCTCTGCATGATGATTGCTGCTGTTCTGTTTAGTTGAGGTGTGGTTAACACGCCATAGAAGCTGATGTTCTGCTATTGTGCTCTTTTGCTACTACCATGTTGCTGCCATGCCTTACTGCTATGGTCTGCTGCTGCTGTTATGATGGCTGTCCAGCTTATGGGACTGCCCAGGTTCAGTTTTATGGTTGCTATTTCTGCTATGGTTGCTGTTTTGGCTACTTTGCTATCACAAATGTAAAGTTTAGTAGTGGAGCAACCCAATCTTCTCCATTTTGTTATATCCATGTTCCGCTCAAACTAGTGTTGACAATTGGTTGCAAGGAATGTTTAAGCTTTTCTAGGGGCTGTCCAAGGCTGGTCAATCTGCTAGATCAATCTGGTCAATCTTCTAGACCAACTGGTCAATCAATCTGCTGCGGCTGCTGATGTGCTCCCTGTTATGGCAGTCCGGATTCTGCTATGTCCTCCAAGTGATGGCTGTTCTGCGGCTTCATTATTAGATGATTTGTTGGTGCCATTATGGCGTTGTTTTCCCTCCCTCTTTCTAGATGGACTGGAAACAATGCATATCTTTTAGTCCATGTAGCCTCTTGGCATAAGATTTTTTCTTTAATTTTATTTTTTCCTCTTTTTCCTCCTGGGGTATGCCCCTTGTAGCCTGTATATTCGGTTAGCCTCTTTTTCAATTTCAAGCTGATTTACCCAAACAAAAAAAAAGCATATAAATCCTTATTTTTGAAAGCATTAGATTATTGGGAAAGCACAGCTAATCACAGGGAAAAAATATTTTTCTTTTTTCAATTCCAGAAAAGCAACACACAATCTTAGAGAAGCTGAGCAAAGTATGAAAATAACGACCTGCTTTAAAGAAACTTACTATATGCTTTGAGGATTTCCCGATTCTTTTAGGTAAATGCTCCCTCTTTCCCATTTTCAATCCTAACAACATGCAATCACCTTTCAAGCATTTCTGTTGAGTAGAACAATGGAAACAATATGGAAATCCTTTTGGGGAACGACTTTGGTGTATCCACCCCTTTTGGAGACACCATAATTTTTGGTATAATAGAACAATTACAAGCATAACCAAAACCATTACAAGCATAACAAAACCATCACAAAGCATAACCAAAAACCAACCAAGGCTTAACCATGCAAGTTATGCCTTGTTACGGTTTGGTTATGCCTGTAATGGTTTTGGTTATTTTTGTAATGGTTTTAGTTATGCTCATAATGATTTTATTATATAAAAAATTATGGTGTCTCCAAAATGGGTGGAGACACCAAAGTCATTCCCTAGTTTTTGCCTTACTACAATGCTATTAATGAAGTTTTTACTCAAAATTACTCTTACTTATATTGAGTTTCTCATTGGAGTGCTCCATACCAGCGTTTTAAAAACCGGACCGAACCGGCCGATTGAACCATCAACTAGACTATGGTTCGGTCTGAACTTATCGGTTGAACCATCAACCGGACTATGGTCTTAGCTCAGAACTGCCAATTATCCAAAATTGGTCTCCTTAATGAAAACCGCTCGAAATAAACGATTGAACTGTCAAATTGTATCCAAAATTGGTCTCCTTAATGAAAACCGCTCGAAATAAACAATTGAACTGTCAAACCGTATCCAAAATTGGTCTCCTTAATGAAAACCTCTTGAAATAAACGATTGAACTGTCAAACCGATAAACCCAGGAACGGTTTATTAGCTCAACCGGACCGTTAAGAATTAACCTTGTCAAACCGATAAACCTAGTGTTTATTAGCTCAACCGGACCATTAAAAATTCACCTTTTGACTGCGACTCTATTTGTTCCAAAATGAGTAACCTTTTTCGAAACTCTGTGTCATTTTAAAATACTTATATCTTTCGATTTATGAAATATTAAGTGATTATAAAAACTTTATTTAATAAAACTATTTAGAATTTATCAAGATCCATATTGCAAATTTATTAACACTCATGTTGAAAATATAAACAATTGACAATTGAAAATAACACGTTTTTTCAAAAAGAACACTCATATTAATAGAGTGAAAGTATTTAAATGCCGGAAACTAGCATTTTGGGGCCGGCAATAAATGCCTTTGGCAGTGTAGACAAACAACCCCCTTCCTTTTCCGTTTTACCCTCCCCCTTCTTCCTTTCAGTTTTTCTTCTTCTTTTTTTTTCCTCCATTCCCCCCTCCCGTTCTTTCCAGTTTAAATCCTTCTTCTTCTTTTTTTCTTCTAATTTTCAATTCTTTTATGTATTTGTTTCTTTTCCCGTTTTTTCCCCTTCTTTTTTTTTTGTTCACCCAAATTCTATTTTCAATTAACTGCAACAATACCATATTTAAGACCAACGCTCCGCGTCCAAGCTAACAGATCTTCTATGCTTTCAAAAATCTATATAAAAAAACGAATATGTATAAGTACAACATTAACCAGTCTTAACATATTTTCTCTACTTTTAATGCCAAAACAATTTGAGCCCGTGCTTGGATTGGATCCTGACTGTACTAAGTAAATTTTTTGCTCTAAAGCCTTTTAATGAGCACCTTAAAACTCTTTATTTAGTTTTAGGACTCTTTTAGGGTGTCCATTGAAAGGCCTTGGAGCCAAAAATTTATTACAACCATTTAGGATGAAATGTTCAGAAAAATAACATTTTTGCACCGGTTCAAATGGATTGAAAATTGAAACACTTATTTTTTAATTATATTTTTTAATATATATATATATATATATATAGGAAAAAAAGGAAAAAAATAGTCGGATTAATTTTTAACTATATTTTTTAATATATAAACGGTGTAAAAGAAATATGTGTTTCAATTTTCAATTCGTTTGAACAGGTACAAAGATGCTATTTTTCTGATCATTTCATCATATATGGTCGTAGTAAATTTTGACTTTACGGCCTTTCAACGAACACCTTAAGACTCCTTATTTAGTTTTAGAGCTCTTAGGGAGCTCATTGAAAAGCCTTAAAGCCAAAAAGTTATTACGATCATTTAGGATGAAATGATTAGAAAATAATATCTTTACACCGATTCAAACGGATTGAAAATTGATACACTTATTTATTTTTTTAACCGTTTATATATTAAAAAATATGGTTAAGGGTAAAAGGGATGCCAACTCTACTGATATGGTATCAGGCGAATCCTCTTCCTCGCAATCTGCATTTGAAGTCTCTAATGGCATTCCAAGTGTGCTAGTTGATCTTCCTAATTTGGATGAGGTGCAGCCAACTACAACCTCTGAAGTTGTGCCTATTCTAGCATCTGAAATTGTTGTTAAGGATTCTGTGGGAATTGTGGTTAAGGGTCCGGTGGTTCATGCTCCTTCCAACCAAGCCAATGGGGGACAAAGGGCAGCTTGTGCTCAATCTATTCAAGGTCAGGTTGTTACCAATGAGAAACTGAAGCTAGGGGAACTGACATCTTCTCAAAAGAATGTCCTAGGCCTTCGGGCTCCTCCCTCTCCTGTCTTGCAACAAGTCCTACAGGAGGATTCTGATGATTCAGAAGCTGATTTATTGGAAGTTCTGGAGGGTGTGGTGAGATCTGTGATTAATGATCCTTCTAATTTCCAAAAGGCCACCACTTCACCTACCAGCATTGCTAACAACCCAACTGTGATTACGCCTTCTAAGCAGCCCACTAAAGCAGCAAAAAAGGCTTCAAAGGCAGCATGGTCTGACAATAGGATCAGTCAACATGTTCCAAACCCAGATGGTGATGAAAAGGAACCTCCTGACTTACTTCCTGATGGCAAACAAAGGAGTCATTCCAAAGGCTCCCAAAAAAAAAGGAAGTAACTTTACTTGTATCCTTTTTGTTAAGGCCAGTAACTACTGTATCCTTTTTGTTAGGCTTTATTCTAATATTCCAATTTTCTGCATTTTAATTCCTGCTCTGCTTAAATTTTCTATGTATATGCAACCTCTTAACATGGGATTTTGGAACATTAGGGGTCTCAATGACCCAATCAAACAAAAAGAGGTTCAAATTTTTGTGAAACATAACAAACTCTCCCTAATGGGGTTGCTAGAGCATAAAATAAAAGAAGGGTTGGCTTCTAGAATAATGAAATATGTTTGTCCTCAATGGAATTTTGTGAGCAACTACCCTCAAGCTCCCATCGGTAGAATTCTAGTGTGTTGGGATCCCTCTATTGTTCAGGTTCAGTTACTTGGTCAATCTGACCAATTCATTCACTGTTCAGTACAACCCAAGGATGGCGGGGCCCCTTTTTGGCAACCTTTGTGTATGGGGCTAATAGTTACCGGGAAAGACAGGCTCTTTGGTCTAGTCTCCATCATCTTACCACCTCATCCCCTTGGATTGTGCTTGGAGACTTTAATGCCATTAGATTTCCAAGAGAGAAGATTGGGGGCATTACTAACTGGCCCCCTCATATGAATGAGTTTAATCAATGCCTGTATGCTTTGGAACTTGATGATCTTAGGTATACTGGGTGTCTTTTCACTTGGGCTAACAAACAGGATCCCCCTCATTTTGTTAGTACCAAACTGGACAGAGTACTTGTTAATGAGCATTGGATGACTGCTTTTAGAAGTTCTAATGCTCATTTCTCCTTCCCTGGGGTATCTGACCACTCCCCTGCCATTGTATGCATCATTCCAAATGCTGAGAAGTCATATAAACCCTTTAAGTTCTTTGATTTCCTTGCTGATCATCCTCAGTTCCTAACCGTGGTTCAGAAGGTTTGGAGGGGAGTGGTCATTGGGAACCCTATGTTCTGTGTTTGTGAGAAACTCAGATTGTTACAAGCTGAGTTTAAGCAGATCAATAAAAGGGACTTTAGTGATATTTCCAAACGGGTGGCGGACTCTAGACAACTTCTAGAGACTCTACAAAAGGATTTAGGCTCTTATCCATTCGATCCCTCTGCTATAAGGCAAGAGAGGGTGGTCCATAAGCAATTCCTTACTTTGTTACGAGCTGAGGAAAGTTTGGCCAAGCAAAAGTCAAGAATCCAATGGCTTAAATTGGGTGACCAGTGCACCTCCTTTTTCTTTAAATCTGTGAATAATATCCGTAATAGAAGCAAGATTACCAGTTTGGTCTTAGATGATGGGTCTCTCATCCATGATATTAAAGATATTAAATCCAGATTCGTTAGTTTCTACACTGATCTGCTTGGCTCCTCCCACCCTACTGCTTATCACGGGCTTGCTAGGGTTCAACAGGTGGTCAGGCAGAGATTAACTGATGGTCAAATGATGGCTATGGTTGCTGAGGTCACGGACTTGGAGATAAAAGATACCATCTGGTCTCTTAATCCTTCTAAAGCTCCTGGTCCTGATGGCTATAATGCAGGGTTTTTCAAGAAAGCATGGCCTATCATAGGTCATGATGTCACTGCCGCTGTAAAATCCTTTTTTAGGTCTGGTCAATTGCTAAGGAAAGCAAATTCTACTATTGTAGCATTGG
This sequence comes from Rhododendron molle, assembly GCA_025413875.1. Lineage (NCBI taxonomy): Eukaryota > Viridiplantae > Streptophyta > Magnoliopsida > Ericales > Ericaceae > Rhododendron > Rhododendron molle. Next base: position 17,738,602 of record CM046400.1, read on the forward strand.
TTCCTAAGGTCCCCAACCCATCTAAGGTAGGGGACTATAGACCCATCTCTTGCTGCAATACTGTTTACAAGTGTATCTCTAGAATTCTTGCTAAGAGAATACAATTGGCTCTCCCTGCTCTAATTGATTCTGTCCAGTCTGGCTTTGTTAAAGGTAGAAGGATTGCAGATAACATATTATTGACACAAGAACTTATGAGAGGATACCATAAATCATCTTCCTCTCCTAGGTGTGCAATGAAGGTAGATATCATGAAGGCATACGATAATGTGAGGTGGGAATTCCTTTGGGATGTCCTCTCGGCCATGAATTTTCATCCTACCATGATCAAATGGCTACAAACTTGTGTCACCACTGCTAATTACTCTCTTAGTATTAATGGGGAAACTACTGGTTATATCCTTGGGAAAAGAGGGCTTAGACAAGGTGATCCGTTGTCTTCTTACTTATTTGTCATTGTGATGGAGATTCTCACTTGTCTTCTTAAGGAGAAATCCCTCCTTCCTGACTTCCAATTCCATTGGAGGTGTAGAGATACTAAACTTATCAATCTCTGCTTTGCAGACGATCTGATGATTTTTTGTTATGGAGATCTCAATTCGGTCAATCATATTCAAGATGCTCTAACTGAGTTTCAGACTCTGTCAGGCCTATCTCCTAGTCCTGGGAAAAGTAGCATTTATTTCTCTGGTGTTAGTACTAGCTCTAGGTTAACCATTCTGAATGTCCTTGGTTTCAAAGAAGGCACACTTCCTGTTAGATATCTTGGTGTGCCTCTTATCTCTACTAAGCTTAAAGCCTCTGATTGCCAACGACTGGTTGATAGTATTATTGCTAAAACTAAGTCTTGGACAAATAGGGATTTAACTTATTCAGGTAGAGTTCAGTTGATTAAGAATGTACTCTTTTCCATGCAAACCTATTGGTCCTCTTTATTTATCATCCCCAAAAAGGTGATTAAGGAGGTAGAGTCTATACTTAGGGCTTTTCTTTGGTCTGGCCCCGACCTCAAGAGATCTGGTGCTAAGGTCTCTTGGGAACACTTGTGCTCTCCCAAGCAAGAGGGGGGTCTTGGTTTCAAATCCATGCAAGTTTGGAACATGGCTGCCATTGCCAAGCACATCTGGTTCCTGATTTCTGGGGGGGAGCAATCTATGTGGTGTCAATGGGTTAAATCATATTTAATAAAAGGGAGGAATTTTTGGACCCTTAAAATCCCTGGGGATTGCACATGGGTATGGAGAAAATTACTGAAACTGAGATCCTTGGTGCATCCATATTTTCTTAGTGTATTGGGTGATGGTCATTCCACTTCATTGTGGTATGATAATTGGCATCCTCTTGGTCCGCTAATTGCAAAATTTGGTCCCAGAATTGCCTTAGATTCTGGTATTTCTAAGGATGCCACTGTGTCTCACATTATACAGAACTCGAGCTGGGTTTTTCCCATCACGCAAACCCTTGCACTCAATGAGGTAAGAAGAACCTTGCCTCCTCTTATCCCCTCAAGATTGGAGGAGGCAGACCACATTAGATGGACTCTCACTCCTAATGGTCAGTTCTCAATTGCATCCCTATGGGATAAATTGCGAACTACATTCCCAACTGTTGTGTGGCACAAATTGGTGTGGTTCTCAGCCCATATTCCAAAATGTAGCTTTATCACTTGGCTTGCTATTCAGACTAGGCTATCCACTGCTGATAGGCTGGTGCTGTTTGGCATGAACCTTTCCCCTCAGTGTAGTTTCTGTCAAGAAAGTGAGAGTCATGACCACCTTTTCTTTAATTGTGCATTCTCAAAGCAAGTGTGGAATACCATGCTTTCCAAAATTAGGGTCTCTTGGCACTCTAGATCTTGGCCTGAATGGGTCACCTTTCTCTCCAATTTCAAAGGCAAATCTTTTCAATCTGTCATTACAAAGTTGGTCTTTACGGCAACTGTTTATCATGTTTGGATTGAGAGGAATGTGAGGAAGTTTCAAGGCGTTTCCTCCTCTTGGGAAGTAGTTGCTCACAAAATTTACTCCATGTTGAGGTCACGACTTTTATCATTATCAGCTCTGCCCTCATTTCAAGCAGGGTGGGTTGCACAAGAATGGAATATTAGTTGATTTCGAGCAGGGTGAGTGCTACCATAGTTGATTTTATTGGTTGTTGTTAAACACAAGTTTTCAAGGTGTATTGTTTAGTTGTATTACACTCATGGTGCCACAAATCAAGGTGTGCAAGGTGGTCTCTCGGGAGGGCCAGGGTTGTATTACTTCTATTTATCAGGTAAATATCTTATTCTTTGGTGCAGTTTCTTGGAGGTTTTGTGTGATCCCTCTTTATATAGTGTGCTTACCTTGTGAGGTGTGTGCCAGTGCCTCATCATTTCTTTGAGAGAGGAGGTAATACGTAGTGGGGGCATATTGTGAGTTCTAGGGAGGGAGTTGGTGGAGCCTTGTCCTAGCACATGAGTGAAAAGTAGAGTGGGAGATGTGAGCTTTCCGAGGGAGTTGTAAGGTGAGGACATAGTGCTATGGACTGCATTCAAGTACTTTGTAGCTGCTGCTCAAGGCGATGGACTGCATTCAAGTACTTTGTGCTATGGACTGCATTAGATTTTTGGCAGGTTGGGAGCTAGCATGGTTGGGAGCTTCTTCAAGGTTGAAGGCTGCAACAATAGGGTTCAGCTTCTGATTGTTCTGAATCTACTTTGGCTGCTGTGTTGCTCCTGCTATTACTTCTCTATAACAGGTTTATATCTTACTCTCATGTGTGGAGTGGTGAGTGCCTTCATTGCATTCGAGTGCCTTCATATATTGTGTGCTTCCCGGTTAGTAGTGTGGTTGAGCCCCATCCTTTTTTTGGAGAGGAGGTAATAAATAGCGGGGGAATCATGTGAGAACAAGTGGAGGGAGTTGGTGGATCCTGGCTCTTTTGCATTCGAGTGAAAAGTAGAGTGGGAGGTGTGAGTTTTCAAGGGTGTTGGGTGTGAGCACCAAAATGCAAGAGGGAAATGGAATGATATTGTCTTTGTGCTGTTCTTATCCCTTTCTCTACAAGTTCTGAACGTCTTGTTGAGTAATGGCTGTTAACATTGCATGTCAGCCCAGGTTTAAAATGGCTTGTGTTCAGCTGTTAGATTTTGGTCCAAGTGATTAGTTATTGTGGCTGTCAAGTTGTAATAGCTGTTCAAGTGAATTGTAATATTGTTATTCTCGGTGCTCATCACCTTTCATTGTCCTATCCTTGGGGGGTTGTCCCTGGGAATGTTTAGGCCTTGCTAGGGGGCATGTCCCTAGGCTTATTATGCATTTTTATGTTGTAAAATGTTGTGTAGATGCATGTAATGCTCTAAGTTGTTCTGCTGCTGATACTCTGCTGCTGCTATAGCTTGAGGTTTTCTGCATTTTATGGGCTGCATTTTACTTCGATTAGTGGCTGATGTATGCTGTGTTCAAGGCTCATTGTGGCTGATGCATGCTCTATCTAGATTGCTGTCCAGATATGTTCTGTTCCTGCTGCTGTTTTTTGTTAGCCCAGATTGGTGTATCCGTTGGTGTAGTCCAGCCGTGGCGTTTGATCTTTTGGCGTACATATTTTGGCTCCAGATTGATCTAGGCGTTAAGAGCCCTAGATTGAAGCATCCATAATGTAATCATGTTGCCATGTCAGTTAGTATCCTTGTAAATCGGTTAATCCCATTGTCATGTCAGTTAGTTTTACAATGCAGGTTGCACTATGTGTAATCATTTTGCCATCTGTTTCGTTTCCCTCTGTTAGATGGATGCGAAACAGATGTTCTATTTACTTATAGTCCTTTGTAGCCGTTTGGCATAGGCTTTCTCTATTGTCTTCTTTTTCTTTACTTTTTTTTTTCTTTTCCTCCTGGGGTATGCCCCTTGTAGGCTGTATATTCGGTTAGCCCCTTTTTATTTCAAGCTGATTTAACCCAAAAATATGGTTAAAAAATTAAGTGGTCCAATTTTTAATCCGTTTGAACGGATGTGAAGATCTTACTATTCTGATCATATTATTCTAAAGAGACATAATCAAATTTTGTCTCTAAAGCTCTCATAATCACGTTTCTGCTTCATAGGATTACAAATGGGTGGTAAGAAATTTTTATTTAACCAAAACGGTGCCGTTTTGGCAGTGTGGGGGTAGGGGCGGGTCCAAAACGGCGACATTTGGTTTTTTAAAAAAATCCTTACTACCAATTTGCAATCCTATGGAGCAGAAACGTGTTTATGAGAGCTTTAGAGACAAAATTTGATTATGTCTCTTTAGAATAATATGATCAAAATAATAAGATCCTCACACCCGTTCAAACGGATTAAAAATTGAAGCACTTAAATTTTTAACTATATTTTTTAATATGTAAACGATCTAAAAAAATTAAGTGCTCAAATTTTCACTCCGTTTGAATCCGTGCAAGGATCTTATAAACGGTCTCAAAAAAAAATAAAGAATAACAAGATTTTTGTACCTTGTTGCGATGACAATTCCTAGTCATAACCTCCATCCAATGTTCATTTGGTGCCGTAGGCCTGAACCAATTCAGTAAGTAAAAAAAAGTTAAGAAAAATTGTACTATAGTAAAAAATTTATTAAATTGTACTATAGTTAAAAGAAAGTAATCCTAAATATAACATTTGTATTATGGATTAGTATGTCGTTTGCAAAATACATTTCGTAATTAGTTTCCAAACACTAATTGAAATCTTAATGAATTTTTTGTTTTACGGCCTTTCAACGAGCACCCTAAGACTCATTATTTTGTTTTAGAACTCTCTTAGGGTGTTAATTGAAAGACGTTGGAGCCAAAAAAAATTTACGACCATTTAGGATGAAATGATCAGAAAAATTACATTTTCGCACTGGTTCAAACGGATTAAAAATTGAAATATTTATTTTCGTAACTATATTTTTTAATTTATAAAGGACAAAAAAGGAAAAATAAAACAGTCGGATAAACATGATCAATTGAAACACTTTTTTTTCTCTCAATTACTTTACAAAGCCTAAAATTAGACTTAAACCTATTATTAAAGAGAGAAAAAATTTCAAACTGGAAAGAAAGAAAAGGAAATAAAATGATTAAAAAAAAAAGCAAACTGGAAAGAAAAGAAGAAAAAAAAAAAAAGAACGAACTGTAGAGAAAGAAAGAAAGAAAGAAAAGGGAGAAAAAGGGAGAGAGCGAGAGAGAGGCGAGGTAGTCCGGGAAAAGGGGAGTCCTGCTACGAGCAAGGATACTTTGCAGGAATCCTTGCAGAGATAATCACGTTTAACCATATTTTGGGTCCCAAAAAAATCTAGAAAAATATCCATAAATTTTTAAATATTATTTTATAGAACCCTATAAAAAATCAGCTTGCCGATATCTTCACGAACTGATTTTTTTTTATAAGACTCCATAAAATAATATTCAAAAATTTATGAATATTTTTTTAAATTTTTTTGAGATCCGAAATAGAACTAAACGCAATTGTTCCTGCGAAGCTCCTGCTCTTAGTATTTTATGCCAAAGGAAGGGAGGGAGGGAGGGGGGGGGGGGGTGATGTGTCCGGGGTATTAGCAATTTACAGACAATAACCTCACTCTGTCTGTGAACTGGAGGCGTTGTTATGGTTTTATAGACGAGAGTGTGCTCCCCAAAAGTTTTTCTCCCCGATGTGGGATGAAGGAAAAAACGAATACCGCATCTCTTTGAAAACGAACACTCCTGAATGTTTATTACTTTTGTATGCCTATTTCTAGTTAGTATTTTTACACAATTGGAGTATATTTTTATATAATTATAACGGTTCAATTCCGGTTCGATTGCAGTTGAACTAGTGACCCATCTACCTGATATCTTCTCCAGTTCATTCACCGGTCCAGTTTTTAAAACATTGTGTCATACCAAATGAATCTTTCACACAAATTTTTTTTTATAATCAAATTTGAGTAAAGGCCGGCGATGCTATTGGGAATGAATAAACTTTTAAAGTCCTCGGGAATGAAGAAACTTTTAAAGTCCCAAATTTGACCGCCAACCTACCTCTTGGGGTTAAATTAGCAGATTTAGATCTTCTTAAGTCATTGAATTAGGAAAAGAATCTGTTCAATGGATCTGAATTGTCACAACTTTATATTCTACTAGTAATTAAATGACAAAAGAACGTAGGGTTGCTTGTGGTTCGGATGGATGTCTAGGTTTTGGAAGTACTCTTTAAGTTGGTGCTCCGGCGTTGGGTTCGGATGGATGTCACATCGTAGGACGCAGGGCTGGGCTGGTCGCTAGGGGTGCTCCGGAGTTGGGTTCTGCGCTGTTGCTGCAGGTCTTTATCTCCTACATCAAGTGTGGGTCTGGATTGCAGAGTAACATTGGTGTAAATCAGGGGAGTGCTTCGAGTTGATTCTTCGGTCATTAGAGGTACTTCCCGAATTAATTATTGTTTCATTTCAGATCCAGATTGGGCAGTTTAATGTTGACTGCAAATCATATTCATGGACCTCAAGTGGAGTTTGTGGATGTATAGCTCTTGTTGTCGGGTATAATCCCTTAGACATTTAGATTCAGCTTGTGAACCTTGATGGACTGTTGGACAGAGATTGAGTTAATCGTTTGGATTTTAGCTCTATGTTGAGCGTCTTTATATTCCTAGTTTCTTTGCTTCATTAGCCCGGAGGTTGCGCGTAGTATGGTTGTAACCGTGGCTATCTTTGATTAGATTGGGGCTTGCACTGGTTGAAAGTGGCTGCCTTCGTGGCTGTCATTGACTAGTTCGGTGCTTGGGCTCTAATTGATAGGGGTAGCCTCGAAGCTGTCTTTATCTTTTGGTGGTGTGGGCCGATTGAAAGGGGTAGCATTCGTGGCTGTCATTGATTAGATTGGCCTGAGCTCTGATTGAATAGGGCAGCTTCGGTTCTCTTGCAGTATATTGTGTCCTCTTTTCGTGCCAGATGATTTGGTGGTTACGCACTGTTAATGGTTAAGCCAAATGATTCGGTGGTTTTGCACTGTTAATGGCAGTCAGTTTGAGGCTTTTGTACTCTCACTTTTAATGTATAGCAAGCCTAGGGGATTAGGTGGAGGGAATAGTAGTCTGGAAGGATTGGGCGTGGTGTGTAAGGTACTTAAGGGGGCAGCCTTGTCGGATGCAACATCTCCAGTTTGAGCCTCTTCTCGAAGCCTAGTTCCTCTGTAGTAGCTGTTCACTTAGAGGTGGATATTGCGTTCGACTCTCTGAGTTAGATTTGGAGTATTGGAATCTTGGTCTTCATATCCCATCTCTGGCGACTGTGGTGATTGGTTTTTGGCTGAGGGCGGGTTGTTTTCTGGCGAGCCTTGGGAATGTGGTCGAGGGAGTAGTAGATTGATTGGATTGAGCATGGTGTGCAGGGTTGGGCCCCCTGTCGGGTGCCGTCATCCCCGGTCGAGCCTCTTATCTGTACCTAGTTTCTCTGTAGTAGCTGTTCAACCTCCCCTCAATACCGAGTTACTATGTTGCTGCAATTCCTCAGTGATGGTTCATCAGATGGTCGTTATTCGACCGTGACTACTTTATCTTATAGCCTAGCCTGGCGGGCTGAGCAGTAGTTACCTTTCATGTCATTATTACTTCTTGTGTTACTTTTGTATCATACCCTGTTGTGCTTTATTCATGATGAAGAGTACAACGAAATATGATAACAAATCATATTACACTTTGTTATTTACTTTAATCTACCTTACTCTCCATGCGGGTTGTGCATGGTTTATCGCACTTTTTTCACTTTTCTTCTTTTTCCTTTTTTTTTTTTTTCCCCCCTGGGGTTTGCCCCTTGTAAGCTATACATTAGGTTAACCTATTTTAATTTCAAGTTAATTTACCCAAAACAAAAAAAGTACTCTTTAAGGTTTGGGTTGAATAGTCAGATCCATGTAGTTGCTTGACAGTAAAACTATTCCTCTGTTACCAAAAATAAAAAATAAAAAATTCACCAGTACATACAAAGCTAAATTAAACAATCAAACCCAAAATGTCTATGAGTACAAACATAAAAGTACATACACCACGTACACATGGATTTTGGACCAATCTCGGGTCCTACACAATGATTCGCTTATTTTGTTTAAAATAGTACTGTCCATGTACGTTGATGTTTCGTTAATGCCTTTATCAATATTGGATTGAATTAATTTTTTACAAAATCAATTAACAAATTATTTTAAACAAAATTTGCTGCTCAGAATCTTTTTTCGTAGAACTCGAGAAAAGGGTCCAAAATGCATATGTATTGTATGTACTTATATCAGCACTCAATTAAACCCCACATAAAACCTTTCCCCCTTTCACTCTCCTCCGAATCACCCATCTCTTCTCTGTCTCTGTCCGTATCTCCACAAAAGCAAAAGCCAAGGACGAACAAGAGAGATAGGACGAATTTTGATCGACAAAGTGAGGATCCAGAGGATAGGATGGGCCAGAAGTCGCTGATCTACGCTTTCGTGTCTCGCGGGCCGGTGGTTCTGTCGGAGTTCACAGAATTCACTGGGAATTTCAATTCCATAGCGTTACAGTGCCTCCAGAAGCTCCCCACCACCAACAACAAGTTCACTTACAACTGCGACGCTCACACCTTCAACTACCTTGTCGATAACGGATTCAGTCAGTGCCGCCTTGCCCCTTTCTCTATTTTGTTTAGTTTTTTCTAATCCCAATTATAATTCTTGCTGTTTGGATCGGTTCGACTTATTTATTTATTCTATCTAAAGATAATAGTATGTTCTAGTGAAATGGGAACGTGGATAGCCGGCGTGCCCCCGTGCCCTAATTTGTTACAACGCTGGGCTGGGTAGCATCAGATTACGAGATTACAATTTACTTTGACTTTTAAAACTTAAGCGTTCACTGAAGCACCAAAATATAGTTAACATTTGTGTGGGTTCGCTGATCTGGGTTCGGTAACCTCCTGAGCCTCTGGTCCAGCCTAAGACCTTCACCTAGCCTGCACAAGGAAGCACAACTACAAAAGCCGGAGGGACTCTGGAATCAGGGGCGGAGCCAGAAATTTTTATTTGTGGGGTCAAAACTTTGACCTATGTGTGATTCACTTATCTAACGAAACAATTAGGTTGAGGTAATCAAAAAGTGTCTATAGCTTAAAGACTTTAGGACTTAAGACAGGTTTTCGTTGAATGGAGTTTTACTGGATGTAAGTGAGAAAAATGACTTGTCTCGAAATTGATATTTTTAATGGCTTTAGCCCGTTTAGAAAAAAGGAGAAACCTAGTCTTAATAAATGTAGCTTTGCTTTATAATTGATCCCGACCACGCATTTTGAAAACAATGCATGAATCATGATGTATAGCTTTATTTATATTGTTAAAAAAATATCATTCTGTATTTTGAAAGAAAATATGCATGAAGGGTAATTTTATAATTCTTCATGAATAAAGACAAAAAATAAAGTGCACTTGAACAAAAGGAGAGTGTAAAAATCAATTTCCTAAAATATACTATGCCTCTCTTTATACACAATCAGAAAATCCAGAAAGGGAAAATAATAGTTAACCCCTTCAAACTGTCTTGGAGACATTTTACCCCCTCTAACTAATTTTTTTGGCACTTAACCCCCTCCAACTAATGGAAATGGCACTTCCGTTAGCCATCTGTTAAGAAATTGATGGAAAATGGTCACATGCAACTCACATGCCCTCTCCTCTAAAAATAAGGGACAGTATTATCCTTCCCCTTCTCTACATCTATACATACGTACAAATACAGTGGACAAATACACATAAATTAACCCCAAATCCATTTACAAAAAGAAAAAAAACTTAACCCAAAATCTTTTAGGAGAACACCACCGCGGCGCCACCCTCCTCAAACCACTCCATCTCCGCCCGCGAGTCCCTCATGCCCACACTCTTCGCCACCCCTCATCCCCCGTCGCCTCCTAGTTCGCTACTGCCACACACGTACGTATTTGGAGTTAATCACCTGTATCGATCCCCAATCTCACTTCGCACCGACCAAGTGCCCAGCAACCGTTTCCACCGACGGCGGCTTGTCGATTATTATCTCGAAGCCTAACGGCATCACCTCTGACTTCCTCTCGTCGTCGCTTGGCCAAGGGTAGAATCCCGATCGTTGATCCATTCTCCATCCGAGCAATCGCAGCCTCTACTTGATGATTCTTTCTTCTTTTCTTTTGGTTGGAAGTTTTCTATGTGATTGAACTCGAGAGGGTAGAGAGGGAGGCGGTGGTGGAGGGGGAGCAGGGGTGAGGAGGGAGGACGGTGACGAGGCCGTGTGGCGGCAAGGTTTTGGATGGGCCGATGGGGTTTTGGCTGGTTTTGCAGAAGCAAGGTTTTTAGAGAGAGAGAGAGAGAGAGTAAAACCAATGGGATTGTCACGAGCCATTTGGAAAAGATTTGAAACTAACTTTTTCTGGAAGCTTCACTCTCATTGCCTTCTCCACGCTGGCCACATAAGGAATCAACAATGGGATTGTAAAAACAATGGGATTTTATTCTTTCAATGGAGGGGCAAAACAGTAACTTACCTTCTCTCCGTTACAGAAGTTAGTCTATTCTGCATTTCTATTTGTTTGAGGTGGTTAAGTGCCAAAAAAAAAAAAAAAAGTTTGAGGGGGTAAAGTGTTTCTAAGACATAGTTTGAGGGGGTTAACTATAATTTACCTATCCAGAAAACAACAAAACCCTTAAGGCCATAACCCAAATAGAGCAAAGGGAGAGGGAGAGAGTTTTTACCATAAAACCCAGAAAACAATAAAGCACATAACCCCAATATCTCATTTCTTTCCTACTGATCTCACTTTTCGTGTTTGTCATGCATGATGTTTTCCTATTTGCCACCCTAATGCTGTGTTTGGTTCCGTTTTTGAAATTTTTTTTTGAAAAATAGTAGGGTTAATAAGTGGAGAGAGATAGAGAGAGAAATGTTGAAAGTAGGGAAATCTAGGTGGAATTTTTTGAAAAATGCTTTTCAAATCCTAAAGCAAACACAGCATAAGTTTTCTAAGTACCAAAACAATGAATAGGTTGGGGCAAATTAGATTTTCAAAGTGGGGACAACCAAGCACTATTTGGGTGTAAACTAGTACCTATCCATGGTGAAAGTTGGAAGGCAGTGGGGTCACCTGACCCCACTTGTGCCAATGTCCCTCCGCCCTTGTCTGGAATAGTCTTCCAGCAAGAAGATCAGAAAGTGCAGAGCAAGGAGAGGAAAGTTAAAAGTACTAAGGTTTGTGAGTGGAGAAGATTTTGTACCTCTTAGGGTTGCATTACTTCCTTTATATTCAGTGTCCTTGCTTGCTCTCCAAGTTCGGGCATGTGCTGAGCACGTGTAGGCCTTCAGCTACGTCACTCCTGACGTTAGGGATAAGAAAGTTATCAGTTATCACTTATGAGCACTAGCTATCACCCCATGTGCATCTGTCTTTATCCAAATCCATAACCGCTGGATAATTTTGTTACGCACACGTGGGTAGGCTGCCAAGGGAACCATGGCCGGGCCACAGTGGCTGAACACTGGGCCGACCCTAGAGGGTGTCAGACGTAAGCTGTCGGACTGAATTCCACCGAGGCCGAACCATGATACCGAGCCTATAAGCTCACTCACGGTTCGACGTTCCCAGGCAGGACTTGGGGGTTGGACTCAGCCATATGCCAAGCGTAGTTACCTTGACCGAGCCATCATATTCAGCCCACTACAATTTGGACCACCCGCCTGCTATCAAGTCTTTCATCTCTGTTTTGAGCTAGTGCATTGTGGATTTAATTGGACTTGTTGACAATAAATATTAGGCATCTTGCCATGCGGAAAGGTTACATCTAGGACCGGACCAGTGATTTGAATGATACGTCCCAGCTTTTTTTTCAAGCCCAGAATACCCAGGACTAGAAGTAGTAGGATTTATTCTCATAATAATAAATAAAGCCAATTTAGGGTGAATTTTTGTGTGAAAGTCAATGTCCAATAGCAAGTTGATCGGTTAACTCAATAAGAATTGGGAGTTAGTACTCGATTTTTGGCGGTACCATCCAACTGAATCGAATTCAACTGTTTACTTATTCAATTATTCAATAAAATAATTTACCCAAAAAAAATTATTCAATAAAATAAGTGAATTTGGTTTGGGAATTAATCCTGAATTAGTTTGTGATTTGACCGGACACAAGCTATCAAAAATGAAAGGTGAAATATATGATTATTCAAGTTATTCGTGTAGTGGCAAAAAACAAAAGGTTATTCGTGCAAAACACATTTCTAACAGCATAATAATCGGTTCTTAACATACTTTCTTGCAAACCCCCATTATCTCAAGCCTTTTAGTTTGTTGCGTTGAAATTTTTTGGTCAAACTTTGGAGTGTTCACCTTTGGCTACAGTCTTGCACGGTGAAGGTGCTCTATATTTCGGAACATGCATTCGAAAATGTAATTGGATGAAGGTGTTCTATATTGCGGAACGGGTTTCGAAAACCTTATCACTTATGTAGCAGTGTTCCCTTGTGACAGTTTAAAACTCGTTGGTTGCGATGAATATCAACTTGCTTGGGTTGATCAGGATACCTAGGAAAGACAAGTACTATAATTGTGGTTTAGTTTATTTGTTTTTTCAAATCAGAAATAGAAACACAATTATATTAAAATGTCTGTTGGTTTTGAGTATTTTGGTGGGGATGATACATTAATTATGAGAAATAGACCTTTTTACATGTTCGGTTTATAGGTTAAGTGAGAAATGGAAAGGAAGATAACTCTCTTAACAATTTTGTTTCTTGCCAGAAATGGTATAATTGGTGGGAAACAAAATTATTTGCTTAGGAGATTATATCCTGAATGATTCTCTGCTGTTGTAGCATGTTTTTTTGTAGTGGCAATAAAAACATTTTACTGAAGGGATTCATCACTACTTTAGCGGCCTGGCCAGTTATTCTGGGGTCGTATATGATACCTGGGCTTCCGGAGGGGGAGATGTAAGAAAGATTATTAACTTGACCCTTAGACCAAGTATTCTATTTGGTTATTTACTAAAATCGCACTTTGGGGGGAGAAGGATGGATTGTTTGTGTAGACGATTTGGAAGATATAATAGTAGGACATGTATGGTTAGGTTCCATTTGTATACTTGGTGTAATCTGGCAAATGAGTAAGTCATGTTTGATAGCCTTGTAGTTAAACAGTTCATAAATGATATTTACTCAATGAGTCTTGGTTGTTGTAGCTTATTGTGTAGTGGCAGATGAGACAGTTGGAAGACAGATTCCAATGGCTTTTCTGGAGCGTGTTAAGGATGACTTTGTGTCAAGATATGGGGGTGGCATGGCTGTAACTTCTCCTGCGAACAGCCTAAACAAGGAATTTGGGTATACTAGTCTTATTAGGAATTTAGGACCATGATAACATGGAAGGAAATCTTGCTACATTAGAACTAACAGGCCATAAACTAATTGCAGATCAAAGTTAAAGGAACATATGCAGTACTGTGTGGAGCATCCTGAAGAGATAAGCAAACTTGCGAAGGTGAAGGCTCAAGTTTCAGAAGTCAAAGGTGTTATGATGGAGAATATTGAAAAGGTACATGTGTTTTGTTGGTTCCATTCTCTTTCACGTATGGAAGCGCACCCATTAGAGTTCTGTAACATATGTTAATGACCTCAAACTGCATAGGTTTGTTGCCTTCAATTATTTTAGTTTGTCCACTGTGAACCATGGGATGTCCGTTTGAAAGGAAGCATAGAATCCGTTTGAAAAGGAAGCATAGGAACTCCTTTGCTTACAGGGTATTGCTTGAACGGTTCTCTAAGTCTATTATGCTTTTATTAATAGCGAAGTTGAATGGTTAAATTTTAAAAAGAAACTAAGTAAGGGCATATATATTCAAGGAGACCACGTACCTGGTATTTCGTTAATTTTTACAGCCCTTATTAAATATCTTTATCCCACAAAGTGACACATACGTTACCATGGGGTTTGGGGTATTATTAATCCTCTCACTATTAGGCCGATCCGAATATTTACCATATTGATTTATATATCAGATATCCCCTAATTATTAGTCCATCAAACAAACGGGCCCAAAATGAATCTACATTGTTTACGAGGGGGATGCCTTAGGCATGAGGCTGGTATCTTGAAAGTAGGTTTGAATTTTGTAGCCCACATTTATGTTTTGAGGATTTGTGTAGTTTGTCTTCCCTTTTCATGGTACAAGCATCATACAAATTGTGTTTTCCCCCTTGTCGCAAAAACTCTAATCCTGATATCTTACATGATGGCAAGCTTTTTGTTTTATGACATAGGTTTTGGATCGTGGGGGAAAGATAGAGCTTTTGGTGGATAAAACTGAGAACCTCCATCACCAGGTTAGTCATGCTCTCTCCTCAGACTCTTACACACGCACAGAAACTCTCCCTCGTGTGAGTGGGTGTCCATTTTCCATTAATTTTCAAAGAGCTAAGATTCCTTCCAGAGTTGCGATGTCAAGGTAAAAAGTATAACTTTCGTGAAGTTCCATGCACCAGCCCAATGAGATTTCAGCCTGTTGTACGTACAACAATTAGGTATTGCGCAGACGAGTGACCCATATTAGTTTATTAGGGCTGTATTGGGGTTGAATTTGTGGAGGGATTTGGCAAAGGAAAGGATTATGAGAGGGAAAAATAGACTTAGCTTCTCTCTCTCTCCCCCTCTCCCCGCACTTCTGCTCTCCCAGTCCTCCCTCTCTTTGATTTCACCCACAACCTGTTCCCTGACCCTCCACTAGATTAACCTCTCCCTCTGCCAGTCCAACAAAAATTTACTTATTTCCATCTCTTCATACTCCATTTTCTTAGCTGTTATAGAAGTCATTCCTTTTTCACGTGGTACATCTGCAAATTAAATTGAAGTACGAGATCAAGTGATTGATAGACCGATAGAGTTATTACTTAGTAATTCCTTGATGAACAAGGAGACTTTTGCTAGATTTGAAGGGATAGATCAGCAGTCAGCACCCATTTGGTCTTCTATGACAATTGGGGTCCAAATTAAAGGATTGGGAAGTACATGATAAAAGAATATCAGCAACCTTATCTTTCCATTTGTTTTGCTCTGGTGGACTACTGAGAGAGAGAGAGAGAGAGAGAGAGAGAGAAGACTATGAATGTGGTGACATTAAAGAAAATAATCGTGGCATTATCAGCCACCTAACTTTTAATGCTTTTATCTGAAGTATATCTACATTGCAAAAGAGAGTTCACATTTTCATTTTGTTTTTTTGAAACTTGGATCAGGCACAAGATTTCCAGACTTCAGGGATGAATATGAGGAGGAAGATTTGGCTTCAAAACATGAAGATCAAGCTCATTGTCTTGGGGATTCTGATAGCTTTGATCCTTGTTGTAATCCTTTCTGCTTGTGGTGGGTTCAACTGCGGAAAAAAGTGAGCACCTATCTATGAGGACCATATAAAGGAAGAATATGATTTGTGCGTGTTTATTGCAGGCCTTTTGCAATTACGCCCAAAAACGTGTTGTGATTTTGTATATGTAGCCAGAAAACCAATTAAATACTACGTAATATTGGTGCAAAGAAAACTAATTCTTGCCAGCTGAAGACCTTGTAAAGTCGTAGTTATACCAGAAAATTGTGTCGGAAAAGATGAAATCACAGTGAATGTTTGGATTGAGAAATATTTATTTGTCTACATTGAAACTTTCCCGAACTGTCATATTCCTGGTTGTTTCGGGGATAAATTTAGTATATACCATATGCTGAGAACAGGGGTGGATTTAAGTAAAACACAGGCGGGTCACGTGACCCACCTGATTTTTTATTATTTTTTTGTGATAAATTAGCTTGAAATTAAAAAAGGTTAATTGAATGTACAGCCTACGAGGGGCATATTCTAGGCGGAAAAGAAGAAAAGTGAAAAAAGTGAAATCATGCACAACCCGCATGGAGAGTAAGATATAATAAAGTAGATAACAAGGTACATTGTGATTTATCGTCATACCCCATTGCTCTATCCAACTAAGAGAAGGAAGTACAACGGGATATGATACAAAGTGCTACAAGAAGTAGTGAAAATATTGAATCAAGCTACTGCCTGACACATCCCGCCAAGCTAGGAAATAAAATAAATAGCCACGGTCAGAAATGACCAAATGATAACCAATACAGAGAACAAGTAGCAGCATAGTAAATCGACTTGAAGGGAAGGCTGAACAGCTACTGCAAAGAAACAAAGCACCAAGAAGTGAATCAAACCAGAGATGTCAGCATCTAACAGGGGGCCCCACCCTGCACACCACGCCTAATACATCCGGCCTAATACACCCTCATCCAAGCCCAAAGACTCACCAGAAAACAACCCGCCTAGAGATGGGATATGCAAACAAAAAAACTAAAACCCCAACCGAACCCAGAGTGACAAGCAAAGCACCCACTACTAAAAGAACAACTACTACAAAGGGACCAAGCACCGAGAAGAGGCTCGAACTGGAGATGTCAGCATCTGACAAGGCTACCCTCCCAAGTACCCTGCACACCACACCTATTCCATCCAGACTACTACACCCTCAACCTAATCCCCTAGGCTCGCTATAATCTAAAAGAGGGACAGAAGGAGCCACAAAATGGGGCCACTCATACCGCAGGAGAAAGCAAGTTGCCCTTTTCGATCAGAGCACTACCACCAATCTAATCAATGACAACCCGCAAGCTATCCCTTTCAATCAGAGCACCATCACCAATCTAGTTGAAGATAACCCTAGTCTTGTTAGAACTTAGAATTATGTTTTTTTAATTGAGAAAATGAGTACTCCTAATATATACAAAAATTACCCAAATCATAACAAGACCCGCCTTGTACCAGCGGTAAGAATGTTGGCTTCAATGTCATAGGTTGCTGGTTCGAATCTTGCTAGCTTCCTCCAACTTTTCTTTTTATAGTTGATGCTCAAACGGTTGAAAACCCAAAAAAAAAAAAAACCTTCCTTCTTGCTGCTAGCAGGAGTTGAACCAAGAACTTGTGTCATAGATGTACCACTAGGGGTGAGCATGGTCCGGATTGGTTGGATTTTATAGTAAACTAAGAACCAAACTAATACCTATGGATTATGAAATTAGAGAACCAAACCAACCCACAAAAGGCATAGAACCAAACCAATCAAAACCATTAAAATGCGGATTGATTTCGGTTTTAAACCACGGTTTGCTTTGAACTAAGTTATTATCTTCAAAAAGTAATAGGGTAATTAGTCTTGGTAGTGAAGGAATTATAGGAATGGATATTGGAATTGGTTTTCATGTAATTAGGGCATGGAAGTTGACTGATCTGGTGATCCAATATGCTTTTTGTGTATAATAAATTAATAATCATAGGAAATTAGGAAAGGGCTGTGAATTGTTTATATCGAAGTTTAGTTTAAATTATCTTGGCAAGGAAGAAAAAAACTAAATATTGTAGTGAATTTAATAGGATCAATAAATCGGAAAAATAGTTGACTAAGGCTCCATATTTATTTGGTGAATCATAATTAAACAATATATAAGGATCAAAAATAATAATAATTAAACAATATATATTATACGGTTCGGATCGGTTTGGAACCATTATCGTGAACGTGAATCCACAAACCAAACCATATAACGCGGATTCTAATTTTTTTAAACCATGACCAAACCATACTACTAAAAACCCGAACAAAATCTTTCGATTTGGAATGGTTTGGATTGGATTCGCGATTTGACGAAGACCCCTATGTACCACGATGCCGACAAATAGCTCTGTCATAGTTCCACAACTAATTGTAATAAACTATTACTCTCTCCGTCTCAATTTAAATGCTCAATAGTCTATACAAAAATTCATGCAATTTTGAATAAAAAAATAATATGCAGAAATATGCTTTTTTTAAGTTCAAAATTGCACAAATTTCTGTAGGGAGCATTTAAATTGGGACGGAATGAGTATTCCGTTTATTTTTTTCTTGATGTTCTTTACTATCTATTGTTTGATCAAGGTTATGATTGACAGGGGCGGAGCCAGAATTTTTTATTTGTGGGGTCAAAACTTTGACCTATGTGTGATTCACTTATCTAACGAAACAATTAGGTTGAGGTAATCAAAAAGTGTCTATAGCTTAAAGACTTTAGGACTTTAGACACGTTTTCGTTGAATGGAGTTTTACCGGATGTAAGTGAGAAAAATGACTTGTCTCGAAATCGATATTTTTAATGGCTTTAGCCCGTTTAGAAAAAAGGAGAAACCCAGTCTTAATAAATGTAGCTTTGCTTTATAATTGATCCCGACCACTTTTCGCATTTTGAAAACAATGCATGAATCATGATATATAGCTTTATTTATATTGTTAAAAAAATATCATTCTGTATTTTGAAAGAAAATATGCATGAAGGGTAATTTTATAATTCTTCATGAATAAAGACAAAAAATAAAGTGCACTTGAACAAAAGGATAGTGTAAAAATCAATTTTCTAAAATATACTATGCCTCTCTTTATACACAATCAGGAAATCCAGAAAGGGAAAATTATAGTTAACCCCTTCAAACTATGTCTCGAAGACATTTTACCCCCTCTAACTAATTTTTTTGGCACTTAACCCCCTCCAACTAATGGAAATGGCACTTCCGTTAGCCATCTGTTAAGAAATTGATGGAAAATGGTCACATGCAACTCACATGCCCTCTCCTCTAAAAATAAGGGACAGTATTATCCTTCCCCTTCTCTACATCTATACATACGTACAAATACAGTGGACAAATACACATAAATTAACCCCAAATCCATTTACAAAAAGAAAAAAAACTTAACCCAAAATCTTCTAGGAGAACACCACCGCGGTACCACCCTCCTCAAAGCACATACTCTTCGCCACCCCTCATCCCCTGTCGCCTCCTAGTTCGCTGCCGCCACATGAGTACGTATTTGGAGTTAATCACCTGTATCGATCCCCAATCTCACTTCGCATCGACCAATTGCCCAGCAACCCTTTCCACCGACGGCGGCTTATCGATTATTATCTCAAAGCCTAACGGCATCACCTCCGACTTCCTCTCGTTGTCGCTCGGCCAAGGGTAGAATCCCGATCGTTGATCCATTCTCCATCCGAGCAATTGCAGCCTTTACTTGATGATTCTTTCTTCTTCTCTTTTGGTTGGAAGTTTTCTATGTGATTGAACTTGAGACGGTAGAGAGAGAGGCAGTGGTGGAGGGGGAGCAGGGCTGAGGAGGGAGGACGGTGACGAGGCTGTGTGGCAGCAAGGTTTTGGATGGGCAGATGGGGTTTTGGCTGGTTTTGCAGAATCAAGGTTTTTAGAGAGAGAGAGAGAGAGAGAGAGAGAGAGAGAGAGAGAGAGAGAGAGAGAGAGAGAGTAAAAACAATGGGATTGTCACGAGCCATTTGGAAAAGATTTGAAACTAACTTTTTCTAGAAGCTTCACCCTCATTGCCTTCTCCACGCTGGCCACATAAGGAATCAACAATGGGATTTTATTCTTTCAATGGAGGGGCAAAACAGTAACTTACCTTCTCTCCGTTACAGAAGTTAGTCTATTCTGCATTCTATTTGTTTGAGGTGGTTAAGTGCCAAAAAAAAAAAAAAAGTTTGAGGGGGTAAAGTGTTTCCGAGACATAGTTTGAGGGGGTTAACTATAATTTACCCATCCAGAAAACAAAACCCTTTAAGGCCATAACCCAAATAGAGCAAAGGGAGAGGGAGAGGGAGAGGGAGAGAGTTTCTACCATAAAACCTAGAAAACAATAAAGCACATAACCCCAATATCTCATTTCTTTCCTACTGATCTCACTTTTCGTGTTTGTCATGCATGATGTTTTCTTATTTGCCACCCTAAGTTTTCTACCAAAACAATGAATAGGCTGGGGCAAATTAGATTTTCAAAGTGGGGGCAACCAAGCACTATTTGGGTGTAAACTAGTACCTATCCATGGTGAAAGTTGGAAGGCAGTGGGGTCACCTGACCCCACTTGTACCAATGTCCCTCCGCCCTTGATGATTGAAAGGTGACCCATCTGTATACAATTCTTAGATCTGCCGTTGGCCGAGAAGTTATTTCTATCCCTTAAAAAATAGGCAGAGCACCACTGGCACAGCCCTACCGAGGAGGTCTACGGTTTGAGTCCGTATAGCCCTAATACGGTTTGAGTCTGTTTAGCCCTAATACGCACTTAATTACATATGAATTAGTGTAAATTTGCTTAAAAAATTGCCTCATATTTTGTTTGTATAATTATCTATTATTATATATACAGCATATAGAAAGAATCCTTCTATCCATACAAATAGTATTCATAGGAGGAAAATATGACTCAAAATTTGGTTTTGTGAAAGACTAATTTCTCTTACTCGTCTAATATCTTCAAGGGGCTTGGCAGGTTGTGAGGTTCAGAACACTACATTGAGCTCGCTATTACTTCTATTATTCAGGTCGTTACCTTAATCCTTGTTGGTTGATGTGGTGAAATACAGCTTATGAGTGTCTTTACTATATTGTGTGTTGACCTTGTGAGTTGTGTGCTAGAGCCCCATCCGTTCTTCTGAGAGGAGGTAATAATTAGCGGGGACATCTTGTGAGGTTTAGTGGAGGGAGACGGGGAATCCCATTTGCCTGTGAGGAAAAAAGATGAGGGGGCGGTCAGTTTTCAAGGGTGATAGTAGTCAGTGAGCCCTCATATTGTTGCTGTTCTGTTACTGTACGGATGTTTACGGCTGCTGTTCTTTACAGCCGTTGTTACTTTTTTGATATGGAGCCCTCATCGTGCTATAGCCTGCTAGTTAGTTGCTAATAGCTTGATATGGCTGGTATTATATCACTGCTGCTAGTTAGTACTGCTAGTTAGTAAAATAGCTTGGAATTGAGGCTTCAACTCATTGTGTTCACTGCTACTGTTGTGGATTTGTTGTTGTTCTGTTCTGATGTGGATATGCTGCTGATGTGTATCTGATGGTTGCTTAAAATCACCATCGGAGCAGCCACCTTTCCTGTTTTGTAGCTGCTGTAGCTGCTGCTCTGTTCTGGGCTGTTTTGGCTGTCATTTATTCCTGTCTTGTAGGATTTAGCAACTCTTATAGCTACTCTTTTACAGCTGTCAAGCAATGGTTCTTGTCAACCAATGGTTGCTACTGTTCTGTTCGGCTGCTACTGTTCTGTACAGTTATGTTATGTTGTTGCTTTGTAGTATATGCCTAACCAACTGGGGATGTCGTTGGGATCTCCCTTCGCAGAGGGGGACGTCCTCTGCATGATGATTGCTGCTGTTCTGTTTAGTTGAGGTGTGGTTAACACGCCATAGAAGCTGATGTTCTGCTATTGTGCTCTTTTGCTACTACCATGTTGCTGCCATGCCTTACTGCTATGGTCTGCTGCTGCTGTTATGATGGCTGTCCAGCTTATGGGACTGCCCAGGTTCAGTTTTATGGTTGCTGTTTCTGCTATGGTTGCTGTTTTGGCTACTTTGCTATCACAAATGTAAATTTTAGTAGTGGAGCAACCCAATCTTCTCCATTTTGTTATATCCATGTTCCACTCAAACTAGTGTTGACAATTGGTTGCAAGGAATGTTTAAGCTTTTCTAGGGGCTGTCCAAGGCTGGTCAATCTGCTAGATCAATCTGGTCAATCTTCTAGACCAACTGGTCAATCAATCTGCTGCGGCTGCTGATGTGCTCCCTGTTATGGCAGTCCGGATTCTGCTATGTCCTCCAAGTGATGGCTGTTCTGCGGCTTCATTATTAGATGATTTGTTGGTGCCATTATGGCGTTGTTTTCCCTCCCTCTTTCTAGATGGACTGGAAACAATGCATATCTTTTAGTCCATGTAGCCTCTTGGCATAAGATTTTTTCTTTAATTTTATTTTTTCCTCTTTTTCCTCCTGGGGTATGCCCCTTGTAGGCTGTATATTCGGTTAGCCTCTTTTTCAATTTCAAGCTGATTTACCCAAAAAAAATATATATATATCTTCAACCATTTTTTTTTGTTCTTGGTTTTGAGAAAGACTAATTTCTTTAGCTCGCCTAGTATCATTAACCATTTTTTTGGGAAAATTTTTTTTACATCCCTTCGACTTTGGCCTAAAATTTAATTTGGTCCTTCACCTTTCAATTTGGACAAACAAATACTTCCACTTTCCAATTGGTTCCAATGTCACCCCTTGGTTTTTTTCCTTTTTTTTTTTTTTGGGGTAAATTAGCTTGAAATTAAAAAAGATTAACCAAATGTACAGCTTACAAGGGGCATACCCCAGGAGGAAAAGAAAAGAAAACAAAAAAGAAGAATGAAAAAAGTGCGATAAGCACAACTCGCATGGAGAGTAGGGTAGATTAAGTAAGATAACAAAAGTGTCATATGTGTTGAGATCATACCCCCATTGCACTATCCATCTAAGCGGAAGGATAGTACAACGGGGTATGATATGTAGTGATACGAGTAGAATATGATGAAAGCTAACTACTACCTGGCACATCCTACCAGGCTAGGAAATAAAATAAATAGTCACGGTCAGAAATGACCAAATGATAACCATCACTGAGGACTAGCAGTAGCATAGCAAATTGGCATCAAGGGAAGGCTGAACAGCTGCTACAGAAGAACAAGGCACCAAGAATAAACTCGAACCAGAGATGTCAGCATCCAACAGGGGCCCCCACCCTGCACACCACGCCCATTCCATTCGGCTTAATACTCCCTCGTCCAAGCTCAAGGCTCGCCAGAAAACAACCTGCCCTCTCAATCAAAACCCACCACCACTAGTCATCCAAAAAAGGGATAAGCAAACCAAGATTCTAATACTCCAACTAAACCCAACAATTCCCAACGCAACACTCACTTCTAAAGAACTGACTACTACAGAGGACCTCGACCTCGAGGAGGCAATAAGGAGATAGATGCATCCAATACTTGGTACTCCCAAACCCCTCACGAATGCCTAATCCACACGAACCGCACAACCTCAACCGATTACCAAAGGCTCACCGAAATCTAGAAGCGAGGCAGAAGGAGACTACATTCTGCCACTGAATCAACGGCCCAAAACGAGGCTACACAAACTGCATGGAACTATATACTGCGCCGCTCAACTAGCGAATTACCACCCATCTAATAAGAACAATCACAGTTACACTCATACCACGCATAGAAAAATTAGGCATAGAAAAATTAGGCCTAGTACAATATAGAAATCAAAGGTTTTGAAGATTTGACCAAGATTCCAATACTCCATCCTAACACAGTAGTATCAAGCATAGTACCCACTTCTAAGGGCCAGTTACTACAGAGGACCGGACTCCGAGAAGAGGCTCAATCCAGAGATGTCGACATTAGACAAGGTTACCTCCCCAAGTACCTTGCACACCATGCCCATTCCAACCGGTCTAATACTCCATCATCCTAGTACACAATGCTCACAATAACCTAAAAGTGGAACAGTACAAGGGCCTCAATCCCTTTCAATCAGTGCATCACCACTAATCTAGTAAGGACAAGCACGGCCACTGTCATACTACGCTAAAATCATATGGCCCAGAGAAGCAAAGAACTTGGATTGTGAACAAGCCCAGCATAAATGCTAAAGCCATAGCGCCAATGTTGGGCAACCAAGCAGTACCGGTAACACCCAAAAATTTGATACGGTCCACACCAGGTGCTCCTAGCGTGCCTTTTGTCTAACGTGGGCCAGCAACTTCGGTCCACGGTATAAAATTTCCTAAGGATCCTACACAAGGATAAGACTCCAGTGGGACAGAATGCAGACTTTATAGGTACTAGTGTAGTTGCCGTTGAAGAGGCGGGCAAGAACAACCCTGAAATACACATTACCCCATATCCAACTTTACCCAAAATTCCAACTATATGGGCCACCACTTAATCAAGAGGAGCACAAAATTCCAACATCAGTCCACCCCTTAGTTGGACGTGGCAATTGGTTGCTGCATTTCCACAATCAACCACTGACCTCTGTATCAACTAATGGTTTTAGGACCCAAGCTAATATTTTTGTTTTGATTCAATGGAAATGTACAAGGCCCCAATATCACTAAAATAAGTACTAGTACCATGCACACAAAATGAGCTCGTTGAAACACTATCAATAGTGTTGGTACTCACATTTTCAGGCCACAAAAGCCTGCCACTAGTTTTTTTTTTCTTTTGAGAGGATTGCAACTAGCAATATTAATTGCACATGAAAATCCTCCACGTCTATGTCCTTGTACAATATTGACATACAAAACAATGTAACAGATAATTAATATTGGAAATCTGGCAACTTTTTCTTTGCTGCAGGTTCCGAGGCTTGGCAGGTTGAGAGCTTCTCTCTCTAGAATAGAGGGAGAATGCACTCCCTACCAGGGAATCCTTTTTTTTGGGGGCTGTTCTAGAGGTAATTTTGCTCTGATCAGGCCAATACCAACCAATTAACCTGCATATATTTATAATTTCCGTTTTTCTACCTTTAGGGCGTGTTTGATTGCAGATTTCGTTTTGGGAGGATTCGTAATGAGATGGGATTAGGATTGGGACTGAGAATGAGGTGGGATTATTAATGAGGGGATGAATCATTTATTCATGTTTATTTTGCACAGGATTAGAATTGGGATTGAGATTGAGAATGAGGTGGGATTGTAAATAACATGTTTGTTTTGGCTAGGATTAAGATTGGGATTGGGATTGGGGTGAGTTTTTTAACTAGTCTTGCTCAATCCCATGGGGATGGGATTCATAGTAACACCCCACCCATGGTATTACTAATACCCCCATTTTGGGGGATTAACAATCCCATGGGACAACTAATCCCATCCACAAAAACCTAACCAAATAAGATATTAGGAGCCCTATAGGATTATTAATCCAATCCCCCCCTCCCAAACCTCCTATCAAACATGCCCTTAATGGATCTTTTCAATCATCCACAAGGTTCGGTTGAAATGGTTCCTGTTTGGGTTTACTAGAAACCCAACACATGAGATCCATGAGCCCACCCATGAACCGATCCACATTAGGGAGGATCTAAGCTTGGCGGTATGGTGGTACGATCTATTCCACAGCCGTCGGTCATTTTCAACCTCGGAGAAGACACAAGAGCTGCTGGGTTACGCAAGAGCTCCTAGCTGCTGGGTTTCGTCAGATCCGGTGTAGTTCAAAACCCCATGCCTTTTCTCCGGTGGTACATAGGTTCAAATCGGAGGAGGGCTACCCTGCTCAGTTTGGTCAGTTCATCTGGCGAGTGAAGCTACATCTGACCCAAATTTGGGTCTTCACAATACATTCCGTTCACTTCAAATTCAGAGAAATCAGAGTGGTTTCGAGTGATTTCACTCCAAAATCAGAGGGGTTTCAAGGGGATTTTGGGTTCAGCTTGGGTGCTCCAATTCCCAGATCTCACGGCTAGCCATGGCCGACGATTCGAGTAGCTGATCGCTCTGATCATTCCCAGCGACAGCGAGTGTTCTACGCTGCTCAAGCTCACGGGCTTGGCTATCGCTGAAGCTGGGCTGTTCAATCTCATTGCCGCCGTTCATGGAGGTTCCGGGTTCAGTTCTGGCCGGAGGGTTACAGCTCAAATCGGTGATTCGTCGTCGGTCGGAGGAACCCAGGGTGGCGAGTCTGCAATTCGCTGGACTCCAATCGGCAGGTATCATTCCATAGACTTGTAGTTCAATTTTGAGAACCTTGATGGACAGTCATCTGTTGGACTGAGATCGGGTTAATCTCTGGAATTAATTCATTAATTCTAGTTCTAGTTGGATTCCCCGGTGTGTTGCCGGTTATGGGTAAATGCAATAGATTGGTTTTGCCAAAAATGAACTTACCATGTGTTGTTTGGTTGTGGAGCGCGCTGTTGCTGGACTTTGGGCCAGTGTCTGTTAGTAAAATCTATCTTGGGGCTCAAATTGGGGCAGATTACAAACCTGTGTTGAAAAGGGCAGATTAGATTGGCTGTCTTCGACTAGATTGGTGGTTGGGCCTTGATCGAAAGAGGTAGCTTTGGAGCTGTCTTTGATTAGATTGGTGGTTGTTCTCTGATTGAAAGGGGTAGCTTCTGTGTTTGTCACTTATTAGATTGGGGTTATGCTCTAATTGAAAAGGGCAGATTAGATTGGCTGTCTTCGACTAGATCGGTGGTTGGGCCTTGATCGAAAGAGGTAGCTTTGGAGCTGTCATTGATTAGATTGGGGGTTGTTCTCTGATTGAAAGGGGTAGCTTCTGTGTTTGTCACTTATTAGATTGGGGTTGCTCTGATTGAAAAGGGCAGATTGGCGAGTTGTCTTCGATTAGATTGGGGATATGTCCTATTGCGCACTGAGATTTATTGTTCATGTAGGCTTTTCTTTATGTTGTGTCCAACTTCTTCTGAGAAATGGTAATGACTTTTGGGGCTTGGCTGTGGTTGTTGCAGCGAGGTGGAATAGGCATGTGTTTGAGTACGGGGTTTTGGGCAACCCTTGGGGTTTATTGCTTGCCATTGTCTAATAGTAGCTCATCAACTAGTGCCGAGTTTATGATCTGTTGCTGTTGTTTCTACAGTTGTTTGTCGGACTTGATTTTCTATGGCCTTACTCTACCTCTTCTGGATTATGATGACAATATGGGAGTTTGGATGAGGAGTGTGTAGTGAATTAGGTGGAATAAGCATGTGTTTGAGTACAGGGTCTTATGAGGAGGGACCCTAGGGATTTATTGCTTGCTGATGTCTACTAGTAGCTCATCTCCTTGGTGCCGAGTTCTCTGTTGTTGCTGTTTCCATTGTTGAGGTTTATTTTTTGGGCTGTTATACATTTATTTGGGCCATTTTATCAGTAACTTCAGTTGATGTCTGGTAATTATGTGCAAATCTGGGTTCTATTCTCGGGAAGAAGTGCTCTGGTTCTTCACGCCCTTCATGGGGAAGACGATAGTGGGGTCCACATTATTAGGACCACTGTCCTTTCTTAAACAAATACACGCATGGCCTGGTCAAGTTGAATTGAATTGATGGGATCCTTCATGCAGTGGCTGTGAAGTTGAACATCACCAGATGTGGGATTTATATTGATATACACTTGTATTTCAGATTTTGTAGGCTGCTTAATGCTTATTATACCTATCCCAGCGGGTTGTGCTGGACCTCCTATTTTCCCACCCCGGCGGGTTGTGCCGGGGAATGTGCAGTTTTTCATTTCTTTCTTTTTTTTTTTTGTTTTGTCCTCCCTGGGGTATGCCCCTTGTAGGCTGTACATTCGCTTAACCCCTTTTAATTTCAAGCTGATTTACCCAAAAAAAAATCTGGCAACTTTTTCCTTGGCATACATGCCCCAACATGCAAATGTAAGGACATTTTTATAGTTGACCAACGACACTTACACCGATGGCAGCCGCTTAAATAAACGAACGTCCCATACATCTTGAGGTATAGTGAATGTATTCGTCGAGTCCTGACAAAAACGTGTACCATAGTAATGGTTAAAACCAGAGATGTATTCATAGCAATGCTAACAAGGAAGACTAAGTGGCAAAAGAACCAATGTTCGCCCAAGTGTAAGGAGCCTCCAAGAGAAAGGAAAGCATACTTACATTAGATATTATGTCTCCGAGGACAATCAAAGCAGCATCTGCCAGCACATGAACCAAATATTATACTGTGTGGAAGTAGCAGCTTAAACAGTAAGCAAGCCATATGTACTAGAATTTCACATTCCGAAATACCTGTAATAAACCAAGCAATTTCAATAGGTACCTCTTAGCGGATAACTTCCAAGAAAACTTCAACGTTCAGTTTCTCCCAGTAGAATAAAATATCATGGTATGATTGTTTAACAATATGCAGAGAATGGAATACTAGAGCTCATATATTCAGACTAGTTCCTCTACAAATGTAATGACGTACATCACCTAATCTTTTAATAAAAGAAAATAAGAACCTCTTTTCCTTCTATACAAGGATATTCATGTTTAATGCAAAATCGTAGATAGTATATGAACTAAAAAATCTTTAGCTTTGACAAATCTCATAGACGAATTTCAAAAAAAGTTTTTAACAATAGCTTTCCCATAAATTTTAAAAGAATCGATTGGCATTTAAAAAAAATCACGAGAGACAAGGGATGGGTTAGCCAGTGGGCGATTTCTGACAATGGCAATTTGATTCTACCGCTACAATGATTGCCAACCGTGGCCGACGGCACCACCTCCTTCGCGGATGGATTAGGCAGTAAAGCTATGGATTTGAATGAAATCAGAAGGAAGCAAAAAGGTATTGGTGCTTCTGCCAAAGAATCAATTACGGATTCAAAGAATTTGAGTTCTGAACAAGCATCAACAATTGGGTTTGGGGATCACAACCCCAAATCATCCAAGAACCCTAGTCCTGCTAGGAAGCTCCAATAGGTTTTCTTTGACGAGACCTTGAGATTGGAGGCTGAGGAGCGCGCGACTCACTTACATGGCAATATACTTACCAATTCCAACGCCAGCAACAAGAGCTACAAATTCCTAACCCTAACCCTAGAATCCTTTTCAATGCTCTGGGGGATCCATATGTGGAAGGAGATCCTAATCTAGGTTATAGCTCAAATGATATTAGACCACGGAAGGCTCCTCCTAACCTATCTTCAGGCTTTACTAATGGTCCACCTCCATCAAGTCTAGGGCTTGATACCAAACCAATTACACCACCGCAATCGACTCCAGCTAACCTCCAATCACTCCCTCAGTAACATCGAAAGGCCACCACAGCCCACCCCAATTAGCCTAATGCTAGAAACCCCAGTCCTAGAAACGGTTCTAGTCAGAATCAAACTAAACCCAAACCAAAGAATTGTACCTCCTTCCTTCAGGCACAGAGTCTATCTGTAGACACCCTATTTTGGACTGTCCACATTAGTTTACTTACGGGCTTTGTTTCCTCAAGGATGATTAAGGTCAAGAACATTCCGAGATCACTGGTGTGTTTGTACTTTAAGCTTTCCGAAACCTCATTCAAACCCTTTTAAACTTCGTTTCAAGCCCTCAAGCCAGAACCAAATGGCCTCAGCAAAACCCTAATGGCTTACGCTGGTACATTACTGGCGTGCGCTAGTGAACTGCCACGTGTCAGACATCAATCGTTGACCCAGCTATGACTAGCGCACGCAGGTATTACACCGGCACACGCCGGTCAAATCCAATCAAATCAACACTATTCAACCACGTGCACGAGATTTTTGCGGCCACCCCAGTTCCTGATGATTGCAAACGTGCAGGCTGCCTCCCTCTCTCTCCTACATTACCTTTCAAGGCAAGTCCCATGCATTTAATGCATGGAGACTTCCTTGCCCATCCAACCAGCCCCCAACCAGCTGGTTACTGGCTTCCCTAAGTCCTCTCACCCTCTATAAATACCCCTCTTGCATTTATATGTAAGGGGAAACCACCATTAAGAGCTCCCAAGCTTCCTTTCCCTCATCTCTTTTGTTTTCTTTGCTTTCCTTTCATTCATTGAAAGAACAAGCAAAGGGACACCATTCCACAGTTTATAGCACCTTTTTACTCATCATCCATCCCTCAAATCCCAAGTTCAAAGCTCAAAACACCATCAAACTCAAATATCAAAGGTATACCTCCTTTTATAAACTGTCTGTTCTGACCCTGAGAGGGGCTGGGAGGGTCAAGGCTGGTAATCAATACCAGTTTGGACTTAAAGCTGGCAAAGATTCAAGGATGGTGTGTGATGGTAAGTGGCGCGCGCCAATAGCATGAGGCCGCATGCCAGTTATGGCAGTGTGAGCACCGCTGGTGTGGTGGGCTGAATCGTACAAAGGGCCAGGATGGGCCCAGACAGAGCAAACATGCAAAACCAGCTTAAGGCTCTCCCTTGGCTCGCCTTCTTGAATGAAGATTGGGCTTAGCATGCAACTCCATGAGCCAAGTAACCCTGGCAGAGGTTGAGAGCTTCTCTCTCTAAACCTAGAGAGAGAATGCACTCCCTCAGTCCAAAATCCACCACAAATCCGAACTAGAGGTAATTTCTGCTCTATTCGGTTCTTCTATTTTCACCCTTAAACCTGTGTCCTATAGGTTTGAGGTTCACCAGAGCAGGGAGTAATCGGTTCACACCCACCTGCTTCTTCTGCCGACTTTCAATGCATCCATGGAAATCGGTTCAACACCATCTCAACAGCTGTTTTTCAGCTGGTTCAAATAGATTCACTCTGAATCTGTCTCGCTTTTTTCATCAGTCTTTCCCATGGACGGATTCCCACAACCACCGATGGGTCAATCCGATTGCCGATTCCACCACTTCTCTCATGCCGATCTCACTTTCCATGGTGAATCGGCTCATCACTTACCCAATACAGCGGCGTATCCTGAGCATCCACACCCACTCCGGCACTCCTCCTTCCAAATTTCTGTCCGAATACCAGATCAGAGTCGTAGGTACATCACAAACTCCAACTGTGAGTTCATCTTTCACGGCCAAGGGCTCATCTCAAGCCGCATCAAAGGTTCATCTCAGCCGTGGGGGCTTCTTAACAGTTGTGGGTTCATATTCACGGCCAAGTCACCACTGCCGTGGTTTCCTATCAACAGCAGGTTCAGCCATGGCCGAAGCTGAAATCAGTTACACAAAAACCGGCATCGGAGTTCTGGTTTAGTGTTAAAATCGATTCATGTTGGAGGTATTTTGGTTTAGTGTTAAAATCGAGTTTTCAGCTTGTCTTAATTGCTGGAAATACTTCACAAATCCAGTTGGGTTGGCTGCCGTGTATCTCCAACAATGGAGATTTGGTGGTTTTGAAAACCGGTTGGATTTTTAAAAAAACAGTGGGCTGTTTTTTGCAATAGAAGCATGTGGCTGTCTTTTGGCCCATGCTTTGTCATCATCTAACTGAGTGTGGGTCCGGTTCATATCGGTTACCCATTTCTCTATTATTGTCAATCTGTTGCTGGACTTAAGGGCCAGTTTACTGATAGTCTTTGCGATTCCGATAGGCGGTCATCTGTTGGACTGAAATCGGGGTCGGGCTCTTGGGAGAGCCTTTACATGCCTAGATCCTGTTCTTATTAGCTCTGAGGTTGGGTGAAGTATTCTTGTGGACGCGGCTATCGTTGTTTAGATTAGATTCTGTTTTAATTGAAAAGGGTTTTCGCAGTAGCAGCAGCTGTGGATGCCACTTATTAGATTGTTGGATGGTTTCTGATTGAGCGAGGTAGCTGCCGGAGCTGTCTTTGATTAGATTGGTGGTTGTTCTCTGATCGAAAGGGGTAGCTTTGCAGTCTGTTGCCGATTAGATGGGTGGTTTGCTCTGATCGAAAGGTGCAGCTTGGTTCACTTGTGGATTGAGTGGCCACTTCTGGTGGTTCCTCTTTCTGTTCCGCTTATAGTTGTTGGCGAGCCTAGGGGATTAAGTTGAGGGGGGAGTAGTCGTGGTGTGCAGGGTACGTAGCAGGGTAGCCTTGTCCGACATTTCCAGGTCGTGCCTCTCTCGGCCCGTGTCCCTCTGTAGTAGCTGATCTCTGATGAGTGGGTATTTTGCTAGCCTTGGGATTGGTAGTCTAGGTTCTTGGTTTTCTTATCCCAGCTTTGGAGGAGGAGGTTACTGGGTAGTTGGTTCAGTGGGTAGTTTTGGTGAGCCTTAGGTTAGGTTGAGGGAGGGTTAGGCCGGAAGGATTGGGCGTGGTGGGCAGGGCTCTTGCAGCGGGGTCTTGTCGGATGCCGTCATCTCTGGTTCGAACCTCTTGATGCCTTGTTCCTCTGTAGTAGCCGTTCAGATTACCTGGAGCCGTCTTACCTCGTAGCTGCTCTCCTCAGCGTTGGTTATCATGTGGTCAACGTTGGCCATGACTATCTACTTTATTTACCTTATTTCCTAGCCTGGCGGGTTGTGCCAGGTAGTAGTAGTTCACTTTTATATATCTCAGTACTCATGGCATTTTGTTATGTATTCACTTTATATCACTCCCCATGCGGGGTGTGCATGGTTACATATGTCATTTTATCTTACTCTCCATGCGGGTTGTGCATGGTTTACAGCACTTTTATCATTCTTGTTTTTTTTTCCTTTTCTTTTTTTTTTTGGTTAAATCAGAAGGCAGAAGATGAAAGAATTTGTAAACTGCCCTGACAAAAAAAGGATACGGTTACTACTTTGATCTGTAAAATGAGCTCTTTTTAGAGCTCTTCTGCTTCCCTATCTGCCCTGCTTTGGTAGAACCTCCAAACAGATTGAGGTCTGAAATGAAACTAGGATCAGGAGGTTCTTTGTCTTTGTGTTTCGCAGCTATTTTGGCAGCTTTCGTCGCTGGAGTAGAGGACATTTCTACAGCTTGCTGACTGACTGAACTCCCCCCCTTAATATGTTCCAATGATTCAATTTCCTTATGAGTGGCCATTTCTTCCAGAGAATCCTCTTGCTCATTAGGAATAGCAGAGTCCTGAGCAGATACCTGATGATTGGGCTCCGCACTCTGAGGCAGAATCAAAGTGGCTTGAGAAGAGCTCACAACACTTACCAGAACCTGTTCCAATTCATCTTCTGGGTCTACAAGTACTGTTTGAGGGTTAAGGGCAGCATGCTTGGTGGATTCATTCTCCTGTTTTCCATTACCCACTAGGGTCCACTCCTGATTTGGGTGAGTGGAGGTTGAAGGTAATTTCTTAGAGCATTGGGTATTAGGATGTCCAAATACTTTGCAATGCCTGCACATTGGAGGTAACACCTGATATTCAATAGGTACCACAACTGATTTCCCCTCTACAGTAATTTTCACATCATCAGGAAGGTCATGCTCAGCACTAATCTCAATGCATACTCTTGCACTGGTTGACTTAGTCTGGAGAAGGCCTGGTTGTCTTGAAGTTTTGACTGTGGCTTGGTCTACATGCAGTGGTTTACCAATAGTACTAGCCACCCTGCTCAAACACTCTTGGTTCCATAATTCTAAGGGTAAGTTACGCAATCTCACCCAAGCTGGAATATGAGAAGGTTGTTCTTTCACTGGCGTCATCATTCTATGCCAGTCCTTGAGTACCAAATATTTTTGGGAGAAGAAATAAGGTCCACCATCCAGAACTTGTTGCTTAGCCTGTTCATCTCGGAATTCAAAGAGATAGCACCCTGCAACATCTGGCTTAACAGCCACAAACAACTCTTTCCATTGATATCTGGCAGTGGAAAGTACCAGAGGGTAAGCCATTTTCCCATCCAGAAAATGGCCTACTAAGTACTTGTTCCACATACCAACATCGGTAAGCTCGATATCAATTTCTACCTCAGCTTCTTTCCCTCTAAATAATTCAGGATGGTATTCAAGTTTCATATCCAATGAGGGACTTTGGGATTTCAGTAAAGATGCCCAATTTTTAGGTTTGGGTTTCGGACCATTTGGGAGCTGTCGAGGTAGGGTTCTCGAAGGATGGGTAGATGCAGTTCCATTGGGCTGATTTTGGGGAGACCAGGGCCGTGAAGGCTTAGTATCAGCTTCGGGGTATCCCATATTGGGATCCCCTTCCACGCACGAGATGCCTCTATCATTAACAAGGATTTTCGATTTAGAGTTTGAAATTACCTCCTGGGATTGTTGCTGCTGTTGTTCATGGAACGCACGTTTCTCCGCCTCCAAGAGTAAGCTTTCCTCAAAGAGTGCTTGTTGTAGTTTCCGTGATGAACTAGGGTTTTTGCTTGATGGAGGACTGATAATCCCCTCTCCAGTTGAAGAGGATGGTCGATTGAACTCACTTGGGTTGCTTGATCGTAGATCTCCCAGCTTGCAGGGGACCTCTATCTTGGTTGATTTGGGGCTGCGGATCCCTAACCCAGTTGAGGATGAAACGGGATCAACACCTTTGCTAGTGTTCGATGGAGTTTGAAGCTCGGTGAAGATCAGGTCGCTAGAGTTCGCCAAGCATGCTTGCAGTTCGTGAGCTGATTTCCCAGAGGTGGAAAGATTTTGCTTCCGCCGGACTTCATTTGAATCGAGAGCTTTGAGGCCCAGTCCATCCGCCATTGAAATAGAACCGTCAGCCATGGAATTTACTGATTCTCCATGGCCTCTGTCAGAAATCGTCTAATTCGCCCTACATGTCAGACAGGTCCCTTTTCTTTTCCTCCTGGGGTATGCCCCTTGTAGGCTGTACATTCGCTTAACCTCTTTTAATTTCAAGCTAAATTACCCAAAAAAAAAAGAAGATTGGGCTTAGCCCAAGACGATCGAGAGAGCCGAACAGAGATGGGCCGGACCGAAGGGAAGGCTCATTGGTCTGACGGCCCAATTGCAACGGCCCACGACCCGATCCTTCGGGTCGGTCGAGTGGTCTGGGGTCGGTTTGGACCCGCGCATAAGCCACGTGGAGCAACCTCTTCCTGTTTCCAAAAGGTGATGGAATGTTTGGGAAGAGAAGCAGTTACCAATGACGTCATATGCATGTGGATGACCTCACGGTATCCCTGCCTTGGAGAGCACGTATGTCGACTATAAAAGGAGAGGGATAAACCCTAAAGAAGGTACGCAACCTTACGCACTACGAATACGCTCTCTCTAGTTTTACTAACTTGCTCGTCGGAGGGGCAGGAGGCGGCCAACCGCCTCACGCCTTGCTGCAGGTACCTTGCAGAGCAGGGAAAGGTCGCATCTGAGAAGCCGTAGCAAGAAACCACCACCCCACAATTGGCACCGTTGCTGGGGAAACGCTTCCCTGTACGTTGGTTTCTTGACACCTTCGGTGTAATTGGAAGTACGTTCGGTTTTTATCACGACGAGATGGTGGAGATTCATGATGAACAACCACCACAAGCCGCGGCCGGTGAAGGAGTCGCCGGCTTCGATGGCCCAATCCCTTCCAAACCGTGTGGATCCAAACGTCCGTTCGAGCGCAACTACAGCTCTGCTGCAACACTCTCAGACGAGATCCCGACCGTTCTAAGGAGCGACCCTCAGGTCCGGGAATATCTCCGCCAACTCAATGATCGGATGGCGAAAACAGACCGAGTGATCAACGCGCTTCGAAAGGATGTCTAAATGGTCGCTACCACCGTCCGCCTTCCATCTTCGTCTCCAAGCCGAGAGCAGTATCGTTCACTCTCGCCGAGATCGACGGCAGGGAAAGGCGTCCATGTGAAAGAAAGACTCGGGAAGAGAGTAGCCCCGTATGACGAAAGGATGCCAAGTCTGTCTTCAGATCGGTCTCAGGATCAAGGCGATGTTAGAGATCGCCTCGGCCGACCTAAGGACAATTTTAGGTATGAGGTCCCGGAGGAGTGCTCCGGTTCGTTTTATAATTTGGCATACACGGCAAGCCATGAGACCGCCGTAGATCGGCAAAGGGAGCATCGGCATGCTGAACAACATGATCGAGCTCGGCGCCGAAATCGAGAACGGAGGGACTGAGAACGGGATCATTACTATCGGCACGAACGGTCGCCCTCCCGAGAACATAGGGGAAGACACCACCGTGAAGAGGTTTGCGATAACGCCCCACACGGGCTACAGATCTTCCGGTGGGGAATACCCCGAAGACTCCTCAAACGAAGACCGAGATGGTTTTGGAGCAACTGGTGTCTTCTCCGTTTACCGACTCTATCAAGAATGCTCGGCCTCCGAAGAACTTCACGGCTCCTAAATTCAACCAGTACGACCTGAAGACCGACGCCGTCGCGCATCTCATCCATAACCAACAGATGATGTCCCTCCACCACGTTGACGATCTGCTGATGTGTAAGATGTTTCCGTTGAGCCTTGGGACCCTCGGCCTGCTATGGTTTAACAAATTGCCGAGCAAGTCGGTCCCCGATTACAAGGCTTTGTCGGCCCTGTTTTTACAACGCTTCGTCACCTCGTAGATTATAGAAAAAGACATTGACTCGCTTTTAAGCCTGAAGAAAACCGGAGAGGAGTCCCTTCGACAGTACGCAAACCGCTACAGGGACATGTTTAACGAGATTGAAGAACGCGTGCAGTATCAAAAAGTCGCCGTGAGCTCCTTCAAAAATGGCCTCGACGAGTCAGCTAAAGAAGCTTACCAGGACTTCTACCTCCACCCACCTAAGGATATGGAGGATCTGATGATTCTTATCGATTAGCACTGTCAAATGACGGAAGACATGGCTGGACGTTGGAAAACCACCGGAGGGACGGGTAAAATCGAGCCCGATCGGGGTGGCAAAGCGGTGCATAATATCCAGAAGGAAAAAAGGAAGGATCAGTGGGGTGATTAAGGAAGCGGTGGATATCAGAGGGATTATGTACGGGGACCGAAGCCTTACGAATTCGAGGCCGGACCTATTGTTTTCAAGGACCCTCTGCATGAGCTCCTTAAGAAGATTGAACACGAACCCTTCTACACCCTCCCCGCCGACAACATCCCCTGCCCAAAGGTAAAGATAACAAATATCGTTGCTCATACCATGCAAAGCGCGGGCACCTAACCACCTGGTGCCCGCAGTTTAAAGAATACCTATAGGAGTTAGTACGGAAGGGACACCTAGCCCAAAATATCGACCAAGAGAAGACGAAGGAAAAGGCTGGCGAGCCGAAGACTCCAGCACCCGGGGCCTCGGGCAAAACGGGCTAGGGTAGCAAATAGCCCCTTTGCATTTTTTTTTTTTTTTTGCATTATCAGTGTAAACCATGGTATGGTGGATTCCGAGGCCAAAGCTTTGCTAAACACCGAACTTCGAGAAGCCACCGAAGCCCTGCAGGTTTTGTCTATCATCCCAGCCACCAAGAAGCTCCACCGAAGCTCTTCTCGGCAATAACGTTTGACGACAGCGATCTTGACTGAATCACTCTCCCGCACAATGACGCACTAGTGGTGAGTCTCCAGATAAATGATTGTACGGTGCGACGAATCCTCATAGATCAAAGGAGTTCAGCAGAGAGCATCTATTACTCCCTTTTCAAGGACATGGGCCTTTCCGAAACCGACTTAAAGCCATCCTCGGTCCAACTCATTGGGTTTAGTGGGGCTCCAGTCTGGCCTCTCGACTGCATAACCCTCCCAGTCACGGTCGGGACTCAAACAGTCAATATGGAGTTCGTCGTCGTCAAAGTCTCGAGCCCATACAATGCTATCATCGGCCGTAACTGGCTGCACAAGATGGAGGCCGTAGCGTCAACTTATCACCAAGTCGTACATTTCTTCGGCCGGTATGGACAAGAAGATGTGCTGGGAGACTAGGTTGCAGCAAAATCTTGTTACATCTCGGCTATTGGAGGAAAGATCAAGCCCTCAGAAGTATAAATTATTGAGCAGTCGGAGATCGAAGAAGGCAAGCTCGTAATCGAAAAAGTTGTAGAGGAATTAATCTCAGTGCCGGTGACCGAAGGCTCGGATCGATACTTCCTGATTGGTTCCGGATTATCTAAGGACGAACAGAAGGAAATACTAGCCCTCCTGCGGAAGAATATCGAAGCATTCACTTGGACCCCAAAGGAGATGCCCGAGGGACCCAGAATTCATCAGGCATCACTTGAATGTAGACAATCATGCCCGGCCGGTTGTGGAAAGGGCTCGGCGCTCGGCAGTTTCACACGCTGACGCTGTGGTTGAAGAGGTCGACAGACTACTCGAGGCTTAGGCGATAAATGAGGTACAATACCCGACTTGGTTGGCAAACACGGTCGTGGTCAAAAAGAACGGGAAGTGGCGAGTTTGTGTGGATTATACGAACCTCAATGACGCCTGCCTGAAGGACTGCTTCCCGCTATCGAAGATTGACCAGCTGGTTGACGCAGTCGCTAGACACGCCCGACTAAGCTTTATGGACGCAAATAGGGTTATCATCAAATCGCAATGTTCGGTCCAGATCAGGAAAAGACCACATTCATCACACCGAAGGGTATATTTTGCTATTTAATGATGCCTTTCGGTCTAAAAAATGCCGGACCGACCTTTCAGAGGGCGATTTTCAAGATGTTTGAGGCACAACTCGCGGTAACTATGGAGGCCTACATCGACGATTTGGTGGTCAAAAGCTGAGAGTCAGTCGACCACCTCGACGACCTTCGGGAGGTGTTCCGTATCCTTATCAACCACAAGCTTCGCCTAAACGCCGAGAAGTGTGCGTTCGGGGTCGAGTCTGGTAAGTTCCTAGGTCACCTGGTGACCCGGAGAGGAATAGAGGCCGACCCTGTTCAAATCTTGGCAATTCAAAGCCTTGTCCCCCCCACCCGAGTCAAGGATGTCCAAAAACTCACTGGCCTGGTCGCGGCCCTCAATCGCTTCGTCAGCCGATCATCTGACAAGTGTTGACCATTTTTTAATGCCTTCAAGGGTTGCCGCCGAAACTTCATATGGACCGACGAGTGCAGCATGGCCTTCGAGGACCTGAAATCATACCTTCAATCTCCTCCCCTGCTTACGAATCCTATTGAAGAAGAAGACTTATACCTTTACCTCTCGGTCTCGGCTAATTCCGTGAGCTCGGTCCTGGTTCGCCAGGACGGTTTGGAGTAGAAACCGATATACTACACAAGTCAGACCCTTACAGATGCCGAAACGAGATATCTTCCACTTGAAAAGCTCGTACTTGCTTTGGTAATTGCATCTCGGAAGCTCGTCTAGTATTTTCATAGCCATGTTATCATTATTCTGACTGAGAATCCTATCAAAAGCCTGCTACAATGGGCCGATTTATCCTACCGTATTTCAAAATGGACTGTTGAATTGGCCAACTTTCATATCGAGTTTCAACTGAGGACAGCGATTAAGGGACAGGCGCTAGCCGACTTCATCGCTGAATTCCCACCAACTGTCGATAGGGCGGGTGCCGGACAAAGCCGTTCCAAGCATGAACAAAATATATAGATAGCCGAACCCTGGCGGCTACTTGTCGGAAACACTTGGCAGTTATTCGTATATGGGGCGTCCAATAGCTGAGGGTCTGAAGCCGGCGTTGTCCTAATTTCGCCCAGTGGTACCATTCACGAGCACGCCATAACATTGAACTTCCGGGCCTCCAACAATGAAGCCAAATTCGAGGCACTACTTGCCGGTCTAAAAGTGGCCGGAGTTCTCGGCATACAAGATTTGGTAATATACAGCGACTCGCAAGCCTTGTCTTGAATGCCCACAACCTGCTTCTAGTAGTGTTTTGTTGCCTCGGTCGTCCCTTCATTGAAGCCCTTCTCATCTGCAGCATCAATTAGCTTCTTCTGTTTGGCCTTCAGATCCTCCAGCTTATGCTTAGAGCTAGAGACACGGCGTTGGCAGTAGAAGCCTCCTTCTTGAACTTCGCCACTTCGGCCTTCAGCTTGTCCACATTGGCTCGGTGCTCATCACTCGTCTTGATCAGTTTGTTCACTTGCTTATTGCGCTTCGACAAATGGTCCCGAACCGCGGCCAGATGCTGGGAGGTCTGTTAAACGCATTTAAAAGTTAGTAACGACGAGACAAAAGTATAAAGTAAATAGTCAGAGAACTGACACCTGGAAGTGAAGTTGACACGCCAAAGCAAGAGAAGCCTCGAGGTCCTTCGGAAGCTCCTGGGCATCCCGAGGAAGGAGAGTCCTATTCAACAGAGCATAAGCCACCTTCAAATCGTCGCGAACGCTATGGCCTCGACGAATTTGGAAGCTGGAAAAAGACATGGCCGGGTTCCAAGCAGGGTTCTCGCCCTAATCCTGACCTGATGGAGGGGAACCCCTCATTTGTATTTCAGGTATGTTTGAGGTACGCGACCCGTCCCCCGAGCCCCCGTCCCCCGAACCCCTCGTCTCTGGGCATTGGCGTTTTCGTGTTGGGACGACCGTCTCCGCCTCCTTGTTGGTCGGAGCCGCCGTTTTGGATGCGTCCCCTGGGTTTGTTTCGGCCTCAAGGTCCACTGGAGCGAAGGGAGCTCTAGGCATCTCGATACTGCCTTCTGAAAAGGGGTCTGGTGTGTCTCGGTCGAGCGGAAGACGTTCTACCCCACGCAATGGGCGACGGATGTCTGATTCTTGCAGCGACGTTCCGGCTTCGGCTATCTTCCTTGCACACTCGGTGCTGCTCTTCTTCCTGGCAGCGAGCGTGGTGTTGTACGTCGGAATGTATCTAAGCAGCCTCGGCGCGTTTCGTATAGGGCAAGCAAGAAGCTTGTTCTCTCTCTCTTGGTTTGCTCGGGCCTTCAGCCGATCAATAACGGCCACGTCTGCCAAAAGAATCACAACATTTAGAACCAAATTTTAACTAAAGAAATAGAAAACGCATGACTAGTCGGTGTTTAAAGAGGCTAAAGACAGAGGCTCCTACTGCAAGCATCACATTCGGCTCGGGGTACGGGCGTCCGATCCGTTTCCCCGGGATTGAACTCCTAGTTCCCTCCCACGATCACCAAATCTTTCGTATCATCCTTGTCCGGAAGCTCAAGGATTATGGGGCATTTCTTCTTTCGGCATGAAAGGTAGCACTTCCTGGATTGGGCATTCTGCCCAACGAAGTAGACCCCAAAGAAATCCTCCAACCGGAATTCGAGTTGGTGTCTCCGAATTAGCTCAGCAACCCCGAAGATGACTCGGTATGCATTGACAGAAAGCTGAGTGGTTGTGATGTTCAAAACGTTGCGGAACCCCGAACGAACCGAGGAAAGGGGAAGGAAATCCCCTCGATACAGATCCCGGCTAAGGAGACGACAATCTCGGCAGGGGTCGGGTTAGCCTCAACCCCGAGGGGAACCAGTTGGAGGGTCACGTCATGTGGGATTCAGTATGTATCTCTAAATTCGGCTAGGGTAGCGGCGGATTGGAAGTGAGCCCTATAGTTGGCTCGGCGTGCCCTCACTGTGCGACGCCCCGCAAGTCTTGTTCCAGCGCCCTCATGTTCAGTTCCTAGATTTTCTTCGGTTTTGGTGTCCTCTCCCAGGCTATCTTCAGGGCCACTTCCGCTGACATCCACGTGAATATGGCTGTCTACGTCAACCACGGAAGTCCTTAGCGTCGCGTTTAGAAGTCCGGCGTCGAAGTCGTCGTCATCCTCGTCCACCGGTTGTAATCTCGAATCATATCTTTCTCATCGGTTGTAGTAGACTCATAGTCGTCGGCCTTCGAGAAAGACCTAAAAGGACAACCAACGGTAGAGCATGGTTAGCTACAACCTCAGAAGGACACTCGGTTCAGAGGACAGGGACGCTCGGTGTTATTCTTAATTGTTCATCCCTAATAAATTGAATGAAGAGTCAATTAATAGGATACTCGGTCTATATTTTTGAAGTTTCGGCTAAACAAGGGATGATCGGTCTACTGTATCCCATTCAGGGCTTGATGGGACATCGTGTTCTTACGCGGACTTTTAAAAAAAAGAAACGGGTTCCAGGACCCAGGGTTCAAAAAGAAAAATAGATGGAAGGTTTGGCAGATCTAAGGGTTTTAAAATACTTACATGATGACCGCGAGTGCCTTTGATGCGAGTCTGGAACACTGCAAAGGAGATCAGAAGGACAAAAGGGGCTGGGATCGTTTGCTCGTGTTCTGAAGAAAGGGATTTAGGGAAGTATAAGAATGATTCTCTTTCCTCTTGCCTACCTATATATAGGGGGTTTCGAAATTTGTGCACACGGGAAACGAAGCAGCGGTGTCGGTTGGAGCCATTAGAGCATCAACACGTGGCACGAAACGATGGGGTGTCAGACGAAGCGTCCATCATACAACAAGCAGGAGTAGGCCGCCAGCTGGGTTTATCTTTTTGAGAGCTTCGCTGAGTTTTCCCGAAGGGAACTCTGGGTCGGTTTTCGAAGATCGGATCGGCCTGGTTTAGGGGTCAGCTCTTCCCATTTGAAGAATGTAAGGCGCTGAGGGGCTATTGTGGGCCGAATCGTACAAAGGGCCAGGATGGGCCCAGATGGAGCAAACATGCAAAACCAGCTTAAGGCTCTCCCTCGGCCCGCCTTGTTGAATGAAGATTGGGCTCAGCCCAAGACGATTGAGAGAGCCGAACAGAGATGGGCCAGACCGAAGGGAAGGCTCATTGGTCTGACGGCCCAATTGCAACGGCCCACGACCCGATCCTTCGGGTCAGTCGAGTGGTCTCGGGTCGGTTGTTCGGGTTGGTTTAGACCCGCGCATAAGCCACGTGGAGCAACCTCTTCCTGTTTCCAGAAGGTGATGGAATGTTTAGGAAAAGAGGCAGTTACCAATGACGTCATACGCAAGTGGCCGACGTCACGGTACCGCTGCCTTAGAGAGCAAGTATGTCGACTATAAAAGGAGAGGGATAAACCCTAAAGAAGGTACGCAACCTTACGCACTACGAATACACTCTCTCTCTCCAGTTTTACTAACTTTCTTGTCGGAGGGGTGGGAGGCAGCCAACCGCCTCACGCCATGCTGCTGGTACCTTGTGGAGCAGAGAAGGGTCGCATCTGAGAAGCCGTAGCAAGAAACCACCACCCCACAACTGACGTGGGTATCATCGATCATCCTTTTCTGCTTTATTTCTTGTTTTATCACCTCCTAGCATGCTAAAAACATATTCATAGCTTTCTGCATATAGAACCGTGTAGTTGAATATCTGCTATTTCTGTTTTAAAAGGCTTTTGAGATCCTTCTGGTCATGTTCCAGGGCTCAGATGATGCAAAGCCAAACATTGGACAGCCGTCGTAACTTGCATACGGTCTACGATGACTGGTGTACGGTAGTTATGCCAAGGTCCAATGGCTGGCCCTTGCATGGTAGTTAAGCCTTGGCCTCTATCCATTCCCCACACTGTTTATGGGGTTTCCTGCGCATTCTATTTCAGTTTGATTTGTTGCTCCTTCCAGGGCCCAGAGGGTTGAGAGCAAGGATCGTGGCTTTGAGCTTACTGGAGTACGCCAGTTGGTGAGTGGCATGCGCAGGTAAGACCTGCATGCAATGCTTTGACCAGTGCGAGCAGGTTTCTTCCTGCGCACGGCACCCCGAAGCAGTGTGTTCCAGTCTGATCAAAAGTCTGATCAAAACACTCACAGGTGCTTGTTCTCAATCTATTATACTTGTTTAGATCAATCATACATTATTTTTGTTACGTAAATGCAACTTGTCACATACTTATTCCCCTTTACTTGTTCCTCCGCCCTAACTGGCTAAAAGATGATCAATGAGAGAAAAACGCAAATATTTTACAAAATGCCTGAGTAGAGACCGATCTCCGAATTGGGCGAGAGGGGTGCCAAAAAACTCTTCCCTCTCGTAGCATGGCTCCCGAACGTTAGATATCGAAGGTGACGACGGTCCAGTCTACAAGCATTTTTCAAATCAAACAAATGTAGCAAATGTTTCAAGTTCAGTTCCTTGGGTGTTTTCCGTGAAACCCGAGTGGTGACTCTGACTTGTAGCGTTTCGTCGCGCTTTCCAAAAAGGGGACACCCGAATTTTATGAACAAAAGTAGAATTTTTTTCAGGGGCGTGTGTCCACAGTGGCGACTCTGCTGGGGACCATTGCATTGATTAGTATTTGGAAATTAATACATGAATGAACAATTTTCAAAAGTCTGTCAAAATAGTACGCTCCGCGCTACTGAAGAACGGAATGGTAACGTAACAAAATTCTACATCCGACCAATCCGAACTGGGGCTTTTACTATTGTTCGCTTGTGTAGTTTTTCTCCAAGTACTGATCAATAAATTGAGCCAAGCTTGAAAAAAAGGCATTTTCCAAAAAGTTGCGTTTCTCTCTCATTCGATCATGGTTTGGCATTCTCCATTTGCAGTGATGTTGGTCAGCCCCGTTGAGGTGTTTTGGGTAATTGGCACAAGTTATTGGAGCCCGGGGTCCTCAAACGCCCAACAACCTTGGACGATGATGAGTCGTAATACCATTCTACCGTTGCTTTGCTATACGCGTTGCAGCGGGAGGTATACCGCGGCTTTAGTCAGAGGAACCCCCTTAAACCAAAACTGGCCTTTACATGTGTACAAAGCACTAGAAGCTTTCAACCTAAGACTGGAACCTACAGGGTAAGATTACTTGCATCTAACCCCCATAAACTGTCTATGTGTTACTGCTTTCCCTATCGCATGCCTGTACATACATTCATTCCGTTTTGCGTAGGAGCATGCTAGGGCGGCTATTAGGTGGTTTCTCTCTCGAACCCATCTTATGCCTGTTGGGATGCTGCTTGGCCCGATGAAGAGTCGTGCATCTTGATGGTGTGCATTTTCAATTTTCAAGTTCCTTAAATCAATGAGACTTCGAGAAATCGAGCCTTTCTAAATCTTTGCCTTAACCAGAACAAAGTTTCAAACAAAAAATGAGGAACAACGGAGGCGATGACATAATGCTCACACCGCCCAGGTTAAAAGTGCTAAACACTTACACCACTCAAGGCTTCGGCACAATGCTGCTTACGCCATCATGGTTGTAGTGTCATGTCTCCCACACCCAATTGTTCCATTCAAAATTGAAACTTTGAGAAAGGAATAGCCAAAGACTTAGGCTGTTTCGACATCTCTTAGTTTCTAAGTTGATTCAAACAACATAGTCGAAAAGAAATCTGAGAATCTTGGCAACATCTGAATGCCGTAAGATGGGTTTGTCTGCTAGTTTTAGAGTCTAAGATGACACCGACGACGATTGACGTGTTCATTTTTCATTCTTCCATTTCTTTAAATTAAGTTGCTGTAGGCTTTCACTGAGCTCTTATACTTTACTGTCTAGCCATCGCACCATCAGGGAAAAGTTCCGTGATCAAGAGCCAAACCTACTTGGGAACGTCCGCTAGGTCTGTCTGTAAGAAGGTTTGGGTGGATTTGCTCCTTAGTCAGTTACAACGGATTCTTCGGGTTGCACTCTGTCAAGGGATGACTCACTGACGTCACCTCCATCTTCTCCGTCTCCACCGTCATCACCGAAACCTGTCA
This sequence comes from Rhododendron molle, assembly GCA_025413875.1. NCBI lineage: Eukaryota > Viridiplantae > Streptophyta > Magnoliopsida > Ericales > Ericaceae > Rhododendron > Rhododendron molle. Next base: position 17,783,367 of record CM046400.1, read on the forward strand.
AAGTTGAAGCCCTTGTCATGGCAGATACCCCACCTCCGAATCTCGCCACTGTCTTGGCTGATATCCAGCATTAGATGGCCATCATGCAACAAAGAGCTGACCAGGCTAATACTTCTATGGCCAATCTCCGTGCCTTGATCGGAGAACGACTTCCTCCAGCAGTGGGAGGGGGAAGCGATGAAAGGCGGGAGCCTGCGGCCAAAGACATTCCTCAGATCGAAACCCCTGCTCCGAATCCAGAAATGGCTGCTCTCATTGCCAAAATGGCCAAGCTCGAGGAGTTAGTCTCCAAGTCTGAAAAGATAGGTGCTAGTGGCTTGGACATGGACTGTCTCTGCCCTTTCCCTAATGCTAGGCTGCCAGAGAGGTTCAAGATGCCGGATTTCGCAAAATTCGATGGCACTGGGGATCCTATAACTCATCTGTTGGCCTATCATGGCGCTATGAAACTTAATGGGGTTGAAGAGGAGGCAATGGCTCAGCTATTCCCACAAACTCTCTCTAGTCCCGCTTTCCAATGGTTTTTGTCCCTGGACATTTCCAAAAGAAGAACATGGGAGGACATTGGCACTGCCTTTAACTCTGAATACAGCTATAATGCCCAACTCAAAATGACCACTCGAGAGCTGGAATCCCCGAAGATGCATGCAAAGGAGTCCTTTGCAGACTTTATCAAAAGGTGGAGAGGCAAGGCGGCCCTCATGACTGATCGACCAAGTGAGAAGGATCAGATTCACATTATTTCTCGCAATTTGTTGCCTAACTTTGGTAAGAATCTTGAACTGGTTCAGGGTGCGAACTTTGAGACTTTCTTTGACTCTTGTCTTGCCATTGAAGAGGCTCTTCAAACCGGGGTCTTGCCGAGAACTGAATCTTCTTCCTCTGCCTAGGCTCCAAAAGCTTACACCGGGAATAGCACTGCTTTATTCGGTGGCAACAACTATGCCAATGCCACCACACATAATTCCATCTACATTGCCGACGTCAATCAAGTTCAAACCCCCCAGAAAGCCCGAAACCGTAACCAACCCCGCAACTTTGCCGACTTCGAGGCACCACTATCCTCGATATTGGAAAAAATGGTCAAAACTCCAACTCCACTTTCCCAGAATCTTACCTCCCAGCCATAACCCCAACGTATTATGCGCTTACCACCAGATGCCTAGCCATCATATTGATTCTTGCTATCGCCTCCGTCAAGCGATACAAGACTTGGTAGAAAATGGCACCCTTCCGACCCCACCTGCACAGCCTAATGTCATTTCCAACTCTCTGCCGCAACACAACCCTCAAGTAAACCAGATATCCCTCAGCTCCACCATATTTAACCCCACCGACCATATAACCTCAGAAAATGACCCTAAACCAGTTGTACCCATCCCAACAGATCTTGATATTAACATGCTGGCGGCAGGCTGGGACATTGCAGATAAAGCAGAGGAATGGAAAGAGCTCAGTAATGAGTGGAATGAGCGCTACTTAATGGGTTTTCCCCCGGCCCTTGTCACTGACCAGGCATGGTTGAATCACTGGGAGGAGAAATGGAATGTGGCTCAAGCAGACCCTCCGGATGGTCTTTCTCTTGTTCATGCTTTACTATCAACCTGAACCAGTCGACCCATGGAAAAAGAATACGTTTGGGACCCGGAGCCGGATACAGCACAGTTGGCTTGGAATCAGAACTTCAACATGTAACGAGTTGACGCTGACAATGACATAGACGAAAAGTACCTGAGCTACTATACTGAGGGAGAGATCATTCCCAATACTCGTTGTCAGCTTGGGGCCATGCTCCCTCTCATAGATTCCATCTCAAATGCTATTCACCTCTGCACTGACCTTAGGTGTGATCCGACCGTCAACATTGTGCCAGTGGAACAACCGCTTCCACACATGCCTACCGATCTTTGGGACGTTGATGAGATCGTCGATATTAACAAAATTCCGTTGCCAGAGGATCTTTGGGATGTCGATATGATATCAACATGGGAAACGAAGTCTGGACAGTCAACACCGCTCTTGTGGATGAAGGTTTCTGGGATGTGCCATTCGTTACCAACTCGGGAACACCATTCGAGGAAGCTGCCGCACAAGACCCTGCTTTTTGGGAGGGGCTAGTAATGGATGACTTAGAATGGGATCTGACTCCGGGACAGGACTCTTCAACAACGATTGCATCAGTGGACAAAGGGAAGCGCAAGATGGAAGAATTGCCGGCCGATTTCTGGGATTCCATCGATACATCGCCTTGGTGGGATGTCGTTAATGTGACGAGTAGCGGCCGAGTTTTTCAGCCTCCCAACCTTCAGGCTGGAAGCTCATCCAATCCTCCAGTTCAGAAACCCGCTGCTCCGCTAGTTCAGAGGGGCATTCCTATAGTTCTTAGTTGCATCCCAGAAGAAGATGTTATCAAGAAGCAACTTGAGAGGATTCCTGCTGCTGTTTCTATCTGGAGTTTGATTTCGTCATCAAAGGAGCATCGCGAGAAGTTGTTTGCAGCTCTGGCCCCGTCTCAAGGTATCAACCGATATCATGCCCAAGGCAATGATCGCCCTCATCCTACCTCTACTATCTAAGCACTCTATCACTTTCACTGAAAGGGATCTGCCCGTCGAAGGGACCGCTCACAATCGCCCCATACACATCACTATCAAGTGCAAGGGACTTTGGGTGCCAGCCGTGCTTATTGATAATGGCTCCACCATTAATGTCTGCTTGTTGAGAGTTGCATACCGCCTCGGAATCACCAAAAAGGATTTCATACCATCTAATTTGGCTGTCAACACCAATGATAGCACACGTCGTGTTGTTGAGGGGACCATAGTGCTCAAGCTCGACACTGAGGGCTTTGAGATGGATGTAGAGTTTCATGTGGTTGATATCCCTGCTACTTTCAACCTGCTGCTGGGCAGGCCGTGGCTTCACAGGCCGAGCATTATGGCAGTGCCTTCGACTCTGCATCAGAAGGTTATGCTGGGACTTCCGGCCGGTACTCTGACAATCTGTCGGGATTCTGGGATCCGCCTACTCAAGGACGATGAGAGTCCTATTTTGGGAATAATGCATGGAGAAGAAGACTCAGATTTTGGGGGCTTCTCGTTTGATACTTCTGGCTCGGTTCTTAGCATCATTGTGGCTGACGACTTCATCATTAGCTCAGCTACCTTTAAAATCATGAGGAGGATGTCTTTCATTCCTAGTCTGGGGCTCGGGATCAACTAGCAGGGGATCGCTGAGTTCCCTACCTTTCCTTTCATCTAAGGCTGTTTTGGTCTGGGATACACTCCCCCTGCCAAAAGGGCCAAAATAGGGAAGGTACGGGAAAACCTCGAACCCTTTATGGTAATCCCTACAGTTACTTCGTCCGCGAGGGAGGGAGCATTGATTATTTGGGACAGGCTGAACCGTTCTGGGATCCGGAGACTGGCGCTTGGCTACCGGATTTTGAGATCTTCACTGCTGACACCTGGTCTGATAGTGTATGGTATGTGTTTCTACAATTTTTTGCCCCATTGTCGAACTACCTTTAATTTGCACTAATTCTGGTTAATGGGTTGTGCTTTTGTGAATATCTGTGAAAATGAGAAACTTTTTGGTTACAAACATATAAAGAAGTTGGTGCTGCATTCTTTTGTTGCAAATGCAAACCAAGTATTATTTTACACGTTGAAATTTATCATGTGGCATGATTGGAAAATTGAAGTTGCCTAAAAGTTCCTGGAATTTATGAAAGTTGGATAGCTTGCACTCTGGGGCAAATGATGCTTAGAGGGTGTATGTTGAAGCTCAGTCCAATGTGCAATTCCCGTCTCAACCTGCTCAGGCGATGGCAGTGGTGATGGATCTGTCCTCTTCCTCGCTCGCTCCTCTCCCTTCGAACTCGAAAAAGGAGTTTTGAATTTGGGGAATTCGTTCCCTTTTCCTTTGTTTCGGCCTTTTTTTTTGTGCTGGGTGAAATTGTGGGGCCCACTAATGACATGTAAGATGTTGTAATCATAGCATTTTTGGTTTGAAACCCAATTGATTGGTTGCCTCCATAATTAATTGATTTTCTAGCCAATAAGATAATATTGTATCGCGTATTACATCTAAACATAGATTAGCAATCAAATACAATCACTCAGGAAAAACCATTCCTTTTAGCCAAACTAGGTGAATTGCAACGTGCAAGGCATGTTTGTCATGCCCGTTGAAGAGAACAATTTTGAATATTTCTGAAATCGTTGCAGTAGTTGGGGATGGCTTGAATCTGTTCCTTCTATGTAGAGCATGATTTCTTTTTTGTCTTCTAGACATAATTTATATTAAGGTGGAATACAGAAACCTGTTAATTTTTTTTTTTTTTTGGGTAAATCAGCATGAAATAAAAAAGGAGTTAACCGAATATACAGCCTACAAGGGGCATACCCCAGGAGGAAAAGAAAAGAAAACCACAAACAAAAGAAAATGCCTACGCCAAATGGCTACATAGGACTAGGAGTGAATAGAACATCTGATTCCTATCCATCTAAAAGAGGGAGACGAATCAAATGGCAAAAAGATTACACATAGTGCAACCTAACAATAGGAGTAACCAATTTGCATGTTACTGAAATATAACTAACAAGAGCTTTCAAACTGAACAAAACAACGAAGTTGTTAATGTAATCAGGCAGCCTACTACTGACCCACCATTGACATTACGAATGCATCAACCTTCAGAAAAAATGTTGCGAGCAGCTTGGCAGATCACAGATGGCAGCAGCAATCACAGGTGCAGCATCACGTATTGAACATGGTCAGAAGCATCACCCTTGCTTCCTTTTGAATCTGGACTCCACACTGCAGCATATATGTGTTCTGCTGGACATTGCTCTCCTGTGACCAAGCTATATCTGAACCATATCCTACCACAAAACCAATCTATAGCAGAAATCCAACAAAACCATGCAGAGGACGTCCCCCTCTGCGAAGGGAGATCCCAACGACATCCCCTGTTGGTTAGGCATATACTACAATGCAGCAACATAACATAACAATACAGAACTGAACTGTATGGAACAGTAGAAGAATAGCAAAATACAGAACAGCAAAAGTAACAAACAGCATGGTATGGACAGCCGATATGGACACCAATCTGGACACCACCAATCTAGAATAGCATACTGTTCAGTAGCTACAGAACAGCAGCAAGTAGAGTACCAGAACAGGATCAAAAATCATCACAGGTGAGCCAACTCATGGCAGATAGCAGCAGCTTCCAACTCATCACAGTCAAAATCAAAATGGTCCATGAATATGGACATCACATGAGCATTTTCCAAGAGGCAAATGTACATAGCAGTCCTCAACTTCAGTTGATGTAACATTGAAGTAATAAGTATGCTAATCATAAAATGGGATGAAATCACTTGGTAATGATAATTCAGAGGCTAATCCAGCCATAACAGTCCTAAATTTGGGAAACCCCCAAGGTTTATATCTCCTCACTCTACTCCACCCTCGAGGCCTACTTCACCAACAGTCTAAAAGCATGCCTGTGAGGAAAAAAGATAAGGGGGCGGTCAGTTTTCAAGGGTGATAGTAGTCAGTGAGCCCTCATATTGTTGCTGTTCTGTTACTGTACGGATGTTTACGGCTGCTGTTCTTTACAGCCGTTGTTACTTTTTTGATATGGAGCCCTCATCATGCTATAGCCTGCTAGTTAGTTGCTAATAGCTTGATATGGCTGGTATTGTATCACTGCTGCTAGTTAGTACTGCTAGTTAGTAAAATAGCTTGGAATTGAGGCTTCAACTCATTGTGTTCATTGCTACTGTTGTGGATTTGTTGCTGTTCTGTTCTGATGTGGATATGCTGCTGATGTGTATCTGATGGTTGCTTAGAATCACCATTGGAGCAGCCACCTTTCCTGTTTTGTAGCTGTAGCTGCTGCTCTGTTCTGGGCTGTTTTGGCTGTCATTTATTCCTGTCTTGTAGGATTTAGCAACTCTTATAGCTACTCTTTTACAGCTGTCAAGCAATGGTTCTTGTCAACCAATGGTTGCTACTGTTTTGTTCGGCTGCTACTGTTCTGTACAGTTATGTTATGTTGTTGCTTTGTAGTATATGCCTAACCAACTGGGGATGTCGTTGGGATCTCCCTTCGCAGAGGGGAACGTCCTCTGCATGATGATTGCTGCTGTTCTGTTTAGTTGAGGTGTGGTTAACAAGCCATAGAAGCTGATGTTCTGCTATTGTGCTCTTTTGCTACTACCATGTTGCTGCCATGCCTTACTGCTATGGTCTGCTGCTGCTGTTATGATGGCTGTCCAGCTTATGGGACTGCCCAGGTTCAGTTTTATGGTTGCTGTTTCTGCTATGGTTGCTGTTTTGGCTACTTTGCTGTCACAAATGTAAAGTTTAGTAGTGGAGCAACCCAATCTTCTCCATTTTGTTATATCCATGTTCCGCTCAAACTAGTGTTGACAATTGGTTGCAAGGAATGTTTAAGCTTTTCTAGGGGCTGTCCAAGGCTGGTCAATCTGCTAGATCAATCTGGTCAATCTTCTAGACCAACTGGTCAATCAATCTGCTGCGGCTGCTGATGTGCTCCCTGTTATGGCAGTCCGGATTCTGCTATGTCCTCCAAGTGATGGCTGTTCTGCGGCTTCATTATTAGATGATTTGTTGGTGCCATTATGGCGTTGTTTTCCCTCCCTCTTTCTAGATGGACTGGAAACAATGCATATCTTTTAGTCCATGTAGCCTCTTGGCATAAGATTTTTTCTTTAATTTTATTTTTTCCTCTTTTTCCTCCTGGGGTATGCCCCTTGTAGGCTGTATATTCGGTTAGCCTCTTTTTCAATTTCAAGCTGATTTACCCAAAAAAAAAAGGGTGAGCTACTACTCCCTCGTCTCGCCCTCACAAAATGCCTCCCTCTATTTATTACCTCCGCTCACAAGAAGAAAAGGCTCAAACACACAACTCATAGGTTCACACAAAAGAGGCCTACTCAAACTTCAAACAAAGCAAAACCTAACAGATTCCATGAAGGAACCAAATGCAGAAGCTGCCCCAAAAACCAGCTTGAGTTTTAAGATATTTACCTCATAAATAGAAGTAGTAGCAGCCAATAACCCCTCAGATCTTGAACCTTGTAGAGTGAAACCACCACCTACAAGTATCCTCCTTTGAAACCTGAGTAGCCCTCAACAACTCTTTGGAATCTGCAAAACAACATGAAATGTGGAAGAGGTGAATGAAATGATACAATACTATGGGTTGTTTTGGGAACATTTGTAAACATTTCTAAACAATGTTCCATTGTAGTTTTAATTGACCAGCATGTAGACCACTAGACAGATTTGTAATGGACAAAAGTCTATTCCAGATTTCATTGGAAATTTTATGAGCAACTACAGTGGGAGGGGAACAAGAGTTCTGGAACTTTCTATAGTTCCTTTCAAGCCACATATGGTGGATATACACTGTGAATGCCAGTTTTGCAATGGTGATGGCCAAAGACTTACCTCTCAGGTTAGAGAGGCAATCCACCCAAGGCTGCCAACCCTGATGTCCACTCGTGTAGGGTGCCTTAGTGGATAGGATATTTCTGATTTGGGAGGCCATAGGGCAGTCAAAGAAGAGATGGGAATGGTTCTCAACTGCTGTGCAAAATGTGCAGTGTGATGAGGATTTGAGGCCAAAAAGGACTAACCTATCCTCAGTGTTTAACCTATTCCAGAGGGCCATCCAAGTAATAAGGCTGCATCTTAGAATATGACCAGGGAACCACACAACTTTATGCCAAGCAACAATGGGGAAGTGGGTTCTATGATTGTCCCAAAGGGAGGAGATAGTGAATTTCCCAGAAGTATTGAGTGTCCATTTGCACGAATCCTTGGTAATGGAGTTGAAAGCAACCTTATGCAATTCAGCCCTGATCTCATTGAGCTCCAAAGTTTGAGTGACAGGGAAAGCCCAATGGTTATGGTGAATTATATCCTGAACAGTGGCATCCTTAGTAAGCCCAGAGTCATAAACAACTCTATGACCAAACCTAGGGAGCAGGGGACCTAGGGGATGCCAATTATCATACCATAAAGATGTAGACATTCCATCACCCAACGTGTACCTAATAAGAGGCTGGACAAGGGGCCTCAAAGAAAGAATTTTTCTCCACACCCAAGATGGATCACAGGGAACCTTAACACACCAAAAGTTTCTACCCCTAAGTAAATAGGATTTTACCCATTGACACCACATGGATTGTTCTCCACCATACACAAGGAACCAAATGTGCTTAGCCACAGTAGCTTTGTTCCAAGTTTCCAAAGATTTGAAACCCAAACTCCCTTCATTAACAGGGGAGCAAAGATGCTCCCAAGAGATTTTGGCACCAGATGTTTTGAGGTCAGGCCCAGTCCAGAAGAAGGCTCAAAATGGCCTCAGCCTCTCTAATGACTTTCTTAGGAAGGATGAAGAGAGAGGACCAGTATGTCTGCATGGAGAACAAGATGGACTTGATTAACTGAATTCTCCCAGCATAGGAGAGGTATCTATGAGTCCATGATTTTGTTTTTGCAGTGATTTTATCCACCATAATCTTACAATCTGAATGCTTAAGTTTAGAGGACAAAAGAGGCACACCCAGATACCTAACAGGTAAGGATCCCTCTTGAAAACCAAGAATATGCATGATTGACGATTTGGTGGATGGGTTGACACCTGAGAAGAAAATATTACTCTTGTTTGGACTAGGGGAAAGCCCAGATAATGACTCAAACTCATCCAAGGAAGATTGAATATGAGAAACAGAACTTACCTCACCCTTGCAAAAAATCATGAGATCATCGGCAAAACACAGATTCACCAATTTCGTGGATCCACATTTCCAATGGAAATGGAAATCAGGCAAAAGGGTTTTCTCCTTTAGAATACAAGTAAGAACCTCCATGGCTATAACAAATAAGTATGAGGAAAGGGGGTCACCCTGCCTCAAGCCCCTTTGCCCATGGATGTACCCAATAGCCTCGCCATTGAAGCTCAGGGAATAGTTGGCAGTGGTTACACAGGCCTTTAACCATCTAATCATCTGTGGATGAAAGTTCATAGAGGCAAGGATATCCCAGAGGAATTCTCACCTAACATTATCATAGGCCTTCATTATGTCAACTTTCATAGCACACCCGGGAGAGGTGGATTGCTTGTGATACCCCCTCATCAATTCCTGTGTGAGGATGGTGTTATCTGCAATCCTCCTACCCTGCACAAATCCAGATTGTGCAGGTCAATGAGGTGAGGAAGAGCAAGCTTAAGTCTATTAGCCAAGATCTTGGCTATACACTTGTAAATGAGGTTGCAACATGATATTGGCCTATAGTCCCCAACTTTTGAAGGATTAGGAACTTTAGGCCCAAGAGCAACCAATGTTGCATTGGCTTTCTTTAGCAGTTGGCCAGATCTAAAAAATGACTTGACAGCAGAGGTGACCTCATGGCCAATCACAGGCCATGCCTTATGAAAGAAGGAAGCATTATACCCATCAGGCCCAGGGGCTTTTTGGGGATTAAGAGACCAAAAGGTGTCCTTAATTTCTTTATCAGAGACATCCAGAACCATACCAATTCTCTAAGACTCAGACAGTTTCCTAGTTATGAGTTGCTAAACTCTAGATGCACCCCCATAGCTGCTTTGATGAGGGGAACCAAGTAGCTTAGAGTAATAATTGATAAAAGAAGCTTTTACCAATTCAATATCCTGGGTGACAGAACCATCATCCAAGACCAAACTAGTAATCCTATTTCTATTCCTAGAATTACTAATTGATTTGAAAAAGAATGAGGTACATTGGTCTCCCAGTTTCAGCCATTGAACTCTAGATTTTTGTCTTGCAAAGCTCTTCAGCTCTTGCAAGAGTAAGGTACTGTTTACACAATACCTTCTCAGTAGCTTGATTGGCTTCATCACTAGGGTTTGCACCCAGAGCATTCTGAATATCATCTAGTTGTTGCTTAGAAGAAGCAACTCTAGATGATAGGTCACCAAATTCTTTGGTATTCAACTGTTTGAGTTCCTTTTGTAGAATTTTCAACTTTTCACAGACACAAAACATGGGGTTACCAATGATTACTCTCCTCCACACTTGCTGCACAATGTTAATAAACTTGGGGTGATCAGCCAGAAAGTTGAAAAATCTGAAAGGCCTACTTCTAGGGGTGGTGGTAGGGGCCAAAGACACAAAAGCTGGAGAGTGATCAGAAGCTCCAGGATTAAGAAAATCGGCATTGGACCAGCAGAGAGTTTTAATCCAACTTTCATTGACCAGGACTCTGTCCAATTTGGAGCTAATGTGGGAAGCCCCAACTTGCTTATTGGACCAAGTAAATTGGCAGCCAGAGTATCTAAGGTCGACTAATTCTACAGATTGAAGACAAACATTAAGATCATCCGTCCAAGGGAGCCAATGCTTATCACCTCCCACTTTCTCAGATGGAGATCTAATGGCATTAAGACTCCAAGGACTACCCAAGGGGAAGCAAGGGCCAAGGTGTGCAAATCAGACCAAAGTGTCTTTCTTCCAAGATGGCAATTAGCCCCATAAACAAAGGTGGCTGCAAAGGAGTATTTGCCACCATTAGAATGCACATCACAGTGTATGAATTGGTCAAAATGAGAAATAAGCTGGACAGTAAAATTCTACCCTTGGGCTCTTTGATTTTATGTTCAATGAGTCCAACAAGGGACAATTTATTAATATGAACCCATTTCTTGACCTCCTTTTGTTTTAGCCCAGACTTGGAGGAGGAGGTTTCTGGGTAGTTGGTTTCAGTGGGTGGTTTTGCTGAGCCTTTGGTTAGGATGAGGGAGTGTAGGCTGGAAGGATTGGGCATGGTGTACAGGGTTCTTAGCAGGGGACCTTGTCGGATGCCGTCAACTCTGGTTCGAGCCTCTTGATGCCTGTTCCTCTGTAGTAGTCGTTTAGACTGCCTGGAAGCCGTTCTACTTGTAGCTGTTCTCCTAAGTGCTGGTTATCTTGTGGTCATCACTGACCGTAACTATTTACTATTTCCTAACCTGGCGGGTTGTGCCAGGTAGGTTCATTTTCATTTCCATTTCATTTCACCATATGTTTGTATTCTTATCCATCCATATCATACCCCGTTGTGCTATCATTAGTACAACGGGGCTATTATCTCTACCCATATGTCATTTACCTTACTCTCCATGCGGGTTGTGCATGGTTTACCGCACTTTTATCATTCTTTTTTTTCTTCTTTTTTTTCTTTCCTCCTGGGGTATGCCCCTTGTAGGCTGTACATTCGCTTAACCTCTTTTAATTTCATGCTAATTTACCCAAAAAAAAAAAAAAAAAGAGGATCATTGAGACCCCTTATATTCCAACAACCAAAATGCAGTGGTGTACTATCCATTTAGTTCATCACACAAAAAATAACTACCACAATGAGCTACAACTAAAGAGTGTAAGAGTGATGCACAAGTTGAGCATTATTTAGATAATTGTGGACGAAAAGGAGAGGAAAGTTACTTCCTTTTTTTCTGGGAGCCCTTGGAATGACTCCTTTGTTTGCCATTATGACCAGCCTTAGAGGAACCTCCCAAAAGCAGCTTAACATCAGACTGATGCAGTAAGCCAGGAGGTTCTTTTTCATCACCATCTGGCTTTTGAATCTGTTGACTGAACTTACTGTCAGACCATGCCGCTTTTGAATCTTTGTGTGCTGCTTTATTGGACTGCTTAGAAGGTGTATTCACATTTGGGTTGTGAGCATTGCTGGTAGGTGGAGTGGTGACCATTTGAGGATTTGAGGAATCATTAATCACAGAGCCGACAACACCCTCCAGAACTTCCAATAATTCAGCTTCTGAATCATCAGAATCCTCCTTGAGGACTTGTTGCAAGACAGGGGAGGGAGGAGCCTGAAGTCCTAGGACATGGGTGCTACTTACAATTCCTACAAGAACATTCTCTAACTCTACCTCTGAATCAGCAAGCACGTCTGCTTGGGGACTAACAAAGGCAGACTTGGAAGTATTTAAGGCTCCATTGGACTCGGATTGAGGAAGGGAAGTTGGTTTCCCAGTACCCACTAAAGTCCATTCTTGAGTGGACTGACTGGGGGATGGAGGAGCTTTCTTGGAGCACTGGGCAGTAGCATGGCCAAAAACTTGACAATGTTTGCATAAAAGGGGTAACACCTGATATTCAATAGGCACTACCACTGAGTTTCCCCCAACAGTTATTCTCACATCTTCGGGAAGCTCATGTTCAGCACTAATCTCAATGCAAATTCTAGCACTGGTTGATTTTGTTTGAAGTAGGCCTGGTTGCTTTGAGGTTTTAGCTGTGGCATGGTCCACATGAAGTTGTTTACCAATTGTACTAGCTATTCTGCTTAGGCACTCTTGGTTCCATAATTCAAGAGGTAAATTATGCAATTTAACCCATGCTGGAATGTGGACGGGTTGTTCTTTAACTGGTTGCATCATGCTATGCCAATCCTTAAGGACTAAGTATTTCTGTGAGAAGAAATAAGGGCCACCATCCAAAATTTGCTGTTTAGCCTGTTCATCTTCGAATTCAAACAGATAGCAACCAGCAACATCAGGCTTCACAGCCACAAACAAGTCTTTCCACTAGTATCGGGCAGTGGAAACCACCAAAGCATAAGGCATCTTCCCATCAAGGAACCGTCCAGGGAAGTGATTTAACCAACCTATTTCGATAACCTTGTCGGAACCGTCCAGGGAAGTGATCCTTGAAATTGAATTGAAGATGATACAAACAGTAAGCATGATGACAATCAGGAAAAACAGCAGGTATGTTAGTCACAAGACCATGGTTGCGATCACTAATGAAAGTAATAGGCCGTGGGGACAAGATAGTCTTTAAAATCCAAAGAAACCACAACCAATTACAATCATTTTCTGCATTCACAATAGCAAACGCCAAGGGAAATAAACCTGCAACACAAAAAAAAAAAAACCCCAAAATAAACAAAAATAAGATGGAACTCCATTTAGATGTAGTTCTAGGTAAAGAAACATTGATCTACTTAATAAAAACACACATTGATACAAATTTGTCCAACACCAAAAATGTCACACAAAGTGCATGTCTAGAGACAAGGTGCTCACTTCTTAGACCAACCATTACCTAAATAAAAACAAAAACTGCAACCTTTTAAAACTAGGGAAAGCTGACTGATATGTATGAAAACAAATAGATATGGATATTATGGAAACCTAGGCTTTGTCTTATGCCAATCATAGAACAAGCAGATAAATAGATATGAGTATCTAAGGAATACATTCAAAATCAAAAAGACTACAAAAAAGTACCCTGATCTGCATCTTTTCCTGTGGCAGCAAGAAGACACCCCTTGAATCTGCCTTTGAGATGTGTCCCATCAAGGCAAAGGAATGGTCGACAATGATTAAACCTTGTGATACATGCATTAAACGAAACAAAGAGCCTCGAGAATTCCTTGCTGACGGGATCAACTTCAAGCTTTAATAAACTCCCTGGATTTGCAATTTTGGCAGCTTCAACGTACCACGTCAACTTATCAAATGAACTTTCATAGTCTCCAAATATTTCCCCCCTAGCCTTCTCCACTCCTAACCATACATGGTGGTATGATAAATCCAAACCGTACTTGTCTGTAAACAAATCCAACAGATCTATAGGTGATGTGTTATTCTTTTTCCGAACCATACTAGTAACCTCACTAGCAACTAAACTAGATGTCACCCGTTTATGTTTATTCGTTCGATAGGTTGAACCACAACCATGCTCATTTACCAGTTCCTTAATCCGAAACTCTTTGTTTGAGCGATCCAAAATGGCATGCACACGCCATCCACAGCTAGAAATTGAACACTTCGCAGTCACACGATACTAGTCATTTTTAACAAAATCATACATAAAACCATTTTCAATAGAATATCACTGCAAAGTTTCCCTAAAATCCCTCACACCACTGGTAAATACTTGCCCAACCTCATGTATCAAGTTGGCCCAACCCGCTGTCAAGTACCTAGTTTCGGCATGGCGACAAAATTCCTCTAAAGGTTCTTCTCTTTCAACAACAGCGACAGCACCACTAGAACTACCAACTTCTACTCCACTACTAATACTTCCAAGTGTTCCTCCACTACTAATACTTCCAACTGTTTGTCCACTACAAGATTTAATCACCTCAACCTTAGCATGTATTCTATCAATAGTGGGATACAAATACAACATATTATCAAAAGATTCTTCATTGTCAAGCTTACAATCACTCCCATCCAGCACATAAAACAATGAGAAACTACCAATGCATAAGTTGTCCCACCTATCACAAATCTTTCTTAAAACATGCTCCAACTGAATGCCACCAGGTATCCTCACAACAAGAACCTGCGATACATACCTACACAGCAACATTTTGGTTGTATCCATCTCAAAAAAAAAAAAAACACACCTGCAATAATATTTGTTTGATATAATCAGTCAATTTGTACACTATCTAATGCCTCAAAAACACTATTTATACTGATAATATACGAACAGATTTCATATACGGTCTGGTGTGTGTTTAATAATGACATACAGTCTGATCTGTTCCGTTTTGTCTGCTGCTGTTCTGTGGCTGCTGTTCTGTAGCTACTGTTACTGCTGCAATCTATTGTTCTGTAGCTGCGGTTCTGTAGCTGCTGCTCTGTTGATAATTGCTGCTCGTTTTGTAGTTCGTTCAGCTTCTGTACAGTTATGTTATGTTGTTGCATTGTTGCATTGTAGTTTATGCCTAACCAACAGGGGATGTCGTTGGGATCTCCCTTCGCAGAGGGGGACGTCCTCTGCATGATGATCTCTGTTTTGTTACAGGATATGCTCCTGTTTTGGGGCAGCTAGGCTCACAAACCTGCCCAAGCAGTTGAAATTTTTCCAAGTGCTGTCTGTTTTTGCTCGCAACTCCTTTTCTGAAGGTGGTTGCATTAGCATGTGCTAGGCTTGCTGATGGTGAGTGGGTTACGTCCACCATGTCTGCTAGGTCATATTCTACTACAACTTCTTGTTGCTACGGCTGTTATGTTCACTCAACTTGGCTGTTATTACCAAAACGTCAATTTCAGTTTGAATTGCCATCTGATTAGTTTCCCTCTGTTAGATGGATAGGAATCAGATGTTCTATTTACTTCATGTCCTTGTAGCCATTTGGCGTAGGCTCTCTCTTTGGTTTTTCTTTTTCGTTTCTTTTCCTCCTGGGGTATGCCCCTTGTAGGCTGTAAATTCGGTTAGCCTTTTTTTTATTTCATGCTGATTTAACCAAAAAAAAAATACAAAAAGTGACCATGTCCAAAATCCTTAAAGTTGCAGTGTGAATTCTTAAATTTGCAGTCTAGTTTTTTTTTGAAAGTGCGTAAACCCTAGGTGCTTAAATTTGCAGTCTATATTCTCCTTAGCGTTTGTGATCATCTAATATAAACTCTGTCAACATTGAAAGCACAAAAAAAACATTCATCTCAAACGTTCAATAAAACTTACATTATCATCAAAGGCATAAAACAAACGTTATAACACAAGGTGTGCATTTAATATTTTACAGTCTAAATATAAAAACTCCTTAAAGTTGCAGTGTGAATTCTCCAATTTGTAGTCTAATTTTTTTTCAAAAGTGAGTAAGCCCTATGTGCTTAAATTCGCAGTCTATATTGCTCCTTAGCGTTTGTGATCATCTAATATAAACTTTGTCAACATTGAAAGCACAAACCGAACATTCAACTCAAAGGTACGATAAAACTTACATTATCATCCAAGGCATAAAACAAACGTTATCATCAAAGTCACAATTGAACATTCAATTATCATCAAATCAAACATTGTCATCAAAACCTTTTCTGTAATCGATTAGAACAAATTAGAACAAAAAGAAATCATCACAAAACGAACCTTTTCTCAGATCGATTTAGTTCGAGCTCGGATCAACGGAGAAAAGCATCCTGTGTCTTGATCTAGATTGCATGAAAGAGCTTGAACAAACTGGTGAGAAATCCTGATCGATCTACACTGCGTGATCTCTATCGCGAGCTCTTTCTCTCGCTCGCGATCTCTCGCTCTCTCCCCGTCTCTGTAATCGTCAGTTAGAACTCCTATATATATGACGTACAGTTTGAAGTTTATTAAAGAAGGGGCAATTTTGTCCCACTAAAAAATGAAGCTGGACCCGAGGTGTTTAAAAATAGAATGGACTGGACTAGAAGTGTTGTGGAAAAGTGAGATGGACTGGGCCTGTTATAAATTGATATAATGGGCCTTACAATAATTCTTAAAATTTGAAATGAGGAAAAAAAGATTCAGTGACACTACCTCATGTTGGGGTCATGCATTATGAGGTATTAATAGTTCTAGTAGAATATTGTCGTAATAATCACCTCCATGGGGTCAGCCGGCCCCATTTTTTCACAAGTAGTGTCGCCCCTGCACATGAAGCTGCTAAAAAAAGGCTAATGCATTAGCAAAGGCAAGCAGATCATTACCACAAAAAAGCAGAATACCAAAAGAACAAACCTAGATTGAATATACTGCCAATTCGCAAATACGAAAGAATACAGATAAACTTGGGAACCACTGAAGAAAACATCAATGCAGTTCCTAAGAGACAAGAAGCAGAGCAAGAATAATAAGAAGCAAACCAAAAAACTCAGAGCATCATTAGCATCCATTCAATGGGAAAAACCTTCTAGGAATATTCTTTTTCTTCTAGAATTATTGTTCCTAGATGTTGAAGCTTATACCAAAACAAGATGATCAGAAAATCTCAATGTGAAAATAATACAAGAAGAAAACTCGTGAGGCCATAAGTTGATGGAAAATGATGGGAATAAGAATTGCAAACCAAACCATAAGTTGATGGATCACAAGGACCCAAATAATCCCGAAAGCATATTAACCAAGCCTTTGCTGATAAGGCACTCACAGGTTGCTTTTAACTTTAAATCCTTGCAAACAAGAAATCAAGTAAAAGTATATTGAACTACTAGAGGCCAATCAACACTACATATAATCAAAACAGTATACAAATGAATCTGCAGTTCATAACGTCAACCATTACCTTTAACCAAAAACAACCGAGGATTTTGCTCAAACTATAGCATACAACTCAAAGTAAACCAGAATGGTAACTACTGGCATTCCTACCGCCAGTATTTCCCATTCTTTTTCCGAGTTCACGACCACATAGAAAATGAATATATTAATTAAACAATCAAGAAGAAGAAGAAGAAATTAACTTATAAAATGCTACCAAAAGGATGGGCCGATGGTAAAAAAAAAAAAAAAAAAGAGCCAAAAAAGCAATTCTAAAAATCAAACTGTAAAATAATATCTTCTATCATCTTGACAAGTTTTTTCAATTGGATTATAACGAATTCGGGCAATTTTTGTCCTGAGTGTCACTGGCATGTATCATTCACTCTTAGACAGCCCGAGTTTATAGGATTACAAATAGAAGGAAAATTAGAATAACAGAAACCATCCAAATGGACATTGTGTCTAATAGAGACAATTACTGAAAAAATGAATGTGTTAAGATTCCTTAAACATTGATGACCAAGAAGTGAAAATTCAAAACAACAAATCTCATCCAATAGAAAATAGGTAGGAAAACAAAAACTCTACAATGAAAACTACAAACCTACCACAAAACATAAAAATCCACAGAGCACAATTATCATTCAACAATCCTCTCCAAACTATACTGTTTTAGCCATTCCCAATTTAGATATGTCAATCCGAGAAAAAGAATGAAAAAATTGATTAAAAAAATCAATAGACAAACAAAAACATAAACTGATATCAAATGAATCATATCAAAACGGACTTGTGTACTTAGTTACGGCTCAGGTAGAAGAGATTGTGTATTCAATGAAGATAATTGAAACAAAGCTATAAAAAAAATAAATAATAAAAATAAAAAAGGAACAAAACAAAAAAGACAATTTAACGAATAGACTTGGAGAACTCACTAGTGCAAAATCAAAAACTCAAAATCTTTAGCCTAAGTTTCCCTCAAAAGATATGGCTAAAAAGAGACCAACTGCTAATCTTGCACCTTCTCCAGTTTAGCCCCTCAAACGGCATCCTAAACCGGCTTCTTCCACACACGCACTATTTATCTCTCTAGGCACTTACAGTAAAGTAGTGATGTATCTTCGACTTCCAAAGGACATATACCTACCGAAAAGGATACACATAATAGGAATACCATATAGCATCATTGTTAAACAGAATTTGATTAGTACCCAGCACTGCATTTAGCAAGTACATAAATAAATGCATTCCTCCTCTTGGGAAGTAGTTGCTCACAAAATTTACTCCATGCTGAGGTCACGACTTTTATCATTATCAGCTCTGCCCTCATTTCGAGCAGGGTGGGTTGCACAAGAATGGAATATTAGTTGATTTCGAGCAGGGTGAGTGCTACCATAGTTGATTTTATTGGTTGTTGTTAAACACAAGTTTTCAAGGTGTATTGTTTAGTTGTATTACACTCATGGTGCCACAAATCAAGGTGTGCAAGGTGGTCTCTCGGGAGGGCCAGGGTTGTATTACTTCTATTTATCAGGTAAATATCTTATTCTTTGGTGCAGTTTCTTGGAGGTTTTGTGTGATCCCTCTTTATATAGTGTGCTTACCTTGTGAGGTGTGTGCCAGTGCCTCATCATTTCTTTAAGAGAGGAGGTAATACGTAGTGGGGGCATATTGTGAGTTCTAGGGAGGGAGTTGGTGGAGCCTTGTCCTAGCACATGAGTGAAAAGTAGAGTGGGAGATGTGAGCTTTCTGAGGGAGTTGTAAGGTGAGGACATAGTGCTATGGACTGCATTCAAGTACTTTGTAGCTGCTGCTCTGTTCTGGGCTGTTTTGGCGGTCACAAACCTGCTTTGTTCCTGTTATTTATGGCTGCTCCCACTACTATTCTGATCAGCTTGCAGTGTTTTGTTGCTGTTTTGCTTTCTGCTACTGTTCTGTACTGCTATGTTAAGTACAGTTAAGCCATGTTAACTTGTTATGCTGATCAGTAGCATGTTATGTTATGTTATGTTCGAGAGGCTTTATTTGGTTATTTGTGACTAGCACTCACTGCCACCTCCTTTGCAATGAGTTGGCTGCTGTTTCCTATTTTGTCCAAATTCCTATTTTGTAAATGCATAATATGGCTGTTCCGGTCTGCTGCAGCTCATCTAATGGCAAATTCTTTTAGATTTTTGGAAGTTCAATATGTAGTATAGGCCTAACCAACTGGGGCTGTCGTTGGGATCTCCCTTCGCAGAGGGGGACGTCCTCTGCATGGTATTATTGGTGTATAGTTGCTGTGTGTCCGCTGCAGTGTTCCTATCTTGTTGCCTATTTTGTTCAAGTCATGCTCATGGAAGTGGTTGTCCATTTTGGTGGATATCAAACGGGCTGCAATCTACTACTACTCTGCTGCTGTCCTCTACTGTCCAGCAACTGTCTGTACAGTAGTTGATCAGGGGTACCAGGTGTTTCATTGGCCAAGTGTTTTCAAGTGAAGTGTTCCCAGGTGTATCAAGCTATATCAAGCTGGTTCTAAGTGTTTTCAAGGTGTAGCAAGCTGTTTGAAGTGAAGTGTTTTAAAGGTGTACCAAGCTGTATCAGGCTGTCATTAGATGTATTAAGTTGTTTCCAAGCTATTATTTTGTTGGTCCATCAAGGCGATGTTTTCCCTCCCTCTTCTAGATGGGCGAAAAACACCGCATATCTCTTAGTTAATGTAGCCAGTTGGCGTCGCAATTTTATTTAATCTTTTTTTGTTTTTGTTTTCTTCTTCTTTTCCTCCTGGGGTATGCCCCTTGTAGGCTGTATATTCGGTTAGCCTCTTTTTCAATTTCAAGCTGATTTAACCAAAAAAAAAAAAAATGCATTCAGAAGATAGAGATGTTGGATGATGGTCAACTAGGTAAAATTTTCATAGCCTTTTTAGGTACTTCAGTGAAAAGAAGAACTCGCCTTAATTATATAAATCATTTAGATACAATTAGTTACATCCAGGCTCAATAAAACCAAAAAGTACTGCACAAATACCCGTACAACATATAAATGAAAATGTGTTTGGCAACGACAATCTGGAGTAGGTCAAAAGTCAGGAAAAAATAGAACCTTGCATGTATTGTACTTTATAGCATGAAATTTTAATTCAAACTAAATGTGTAAGAGAAAACATGAACAATTGCACAAAATGCATGTGCAAGGAGTACAATTCCCATAAAACAAAAAATCATAAGTTCAAATTGGAAGAATTCAAAATATGCAAAAGAACAAAAGACCAATAAAACAAACCACAGTATATAAATTTACCAATTAGCATATAAATAGCGCCATGAAAAATTAGTAGTGTTATAAAAACTTTGATTTCAAGGGAACTAGGGAGTTAGATGCGTGTTGATTATGCGGACACTATTTCCAAGATTGCCTCTGTTCAGGTTCTTATTTTTATGGCTACCTACATTGGTAGGTCCTTGTATCATTTGATGTCAAGAATGCTTTCCTACATGGTGATCTGCTTGAGGAGGTATATATGGAGCAACCTCCTATGAGATAAAATTTATGACGCACCGACAACTCTAGAGGTCGAAGTATCGCAGTGTCGGGACAAGGGGATACAAGGACACGCCATATGGCGTATCCCATAATTTAATTTAAATTTTTACGGCGACATGGGGGGGGGGGGGGGGGGGGAGAAAAATGGGGACACGACAGGGGCCAAATTGTAATTTTATTTAAAATTTGGGGGGTCAAATTGTAATTTCAAAAAATTGAAAGTCAAACTGTAATTTTTTTTAAATTTGGGGCTAAATTATGTTTATTTATTTATTTATATTAATAAATAAATATACAAACAGCGTGTCCCCCGTCGTGTCCGTGTCCCCATTTTTTTAGAATTTCCGTGTCCATATTTGTGTCTGTGCATCATAGCAGTAAAAAGATGCACTTCCAAACAAATGCATTTTGGGACACGCCTAAAAGCAGGAATTTATCATTGATGGCCCATTGGTACGCATAAAAAAAATTAAGCCACGGTATAAACAAAACATCACATATTCAAAGCCATCACCAAGAAACTCCAACTGAGTAAAATGTTAGACAGTTACAAACAACATACTAATGCTATGAAAATAAAGTCAGCTCCTCAAGGATAATCATAAAAAAAGTTGTTTAACATTTTCAGAGTCACTCCTCAATCACTCAAAGGGTCAATTTTGTGGATCAAAATTGTTTAACATGCTATTTTAAATTACTCGTCACCATCCACTTTCCTATGGGAGCTAAAACAACACCCAAATGAGACATAAAGATAGTGGCAGATATAAGAAACCTGAATGGAACTTAAACAAATTGCAGAACCTTGAAAAAAAAAAAAAGAGGGCAAGAAATTAACACCACCACTGATTAGATATTAGGAAAACGAATCAAAAGCCAAAGAAATTATCAGTAGGAAAGATATTCTTAACTTAGGAAGGATAAACCCTTTTCGATTTTTAATCAGCTAGGAAGGAGAAAACCTGAAGGATCAAATCAGGAAGTTACATGCGTTAGTCCAAATATATGATGAATTAAAAGAATTTTGCATTCAAAAACCTGAACAGAGAACTTTAACAAATTGTGAAACCTTGAAAAAAACATAACACCAAGAAGTTAACACCACCACCAATGAGATATTAGGAAACAAATTCAATAGCAAAAGAACTTATCAGCAGGAAAGACATTATTAACTCAGGAAGGAGAAAACCTGAAGGACAAATTCGTAAGTCACATGCGTCAATCCAAATATATGATGAACCAAAAGTTTAAATAAAAAGAAAACGGGTATTCTGCAATTTTCTCACCAGGACGTTTGGATTGGCCATAATCGAACCCCTAGATCAAACCCTCCATATTGGCTAAGCGTGGGTGAGAATGCAGCTGCACCGATGGCGGAGGATTGAGGCAGCCATGGGTTGATTGCCGCAGAGGAAAGGACGATGAAGAATCAGATATCTGGCTCATGTGGAGATATATATATATATATATATATATAGAGAGAGAGAGAGAGAGAGAGAGAGAGAGAGAGAGCAAACTATGAATTATCGTTCTTGAATGCACTTGAGAGCTACCTTCCCACTCAGTTAATGGCTGTGATCTTTTCACAACCCGAAGGGCCAAGAGTGAATCACAACAGAAACAACTTGACGCATTTGGATGGTATCTTGAATTTCGGAATCCAAGTTTTGAACATCAGACCAAAAACCAAATCAAATCTTTACATACAAATGCCCAAGAATGTACAGAGCAATGTACAGATGCACAAGCAAGAATAAGCAAACCAATCCTTACAAAAATGGAGAATTTATAAACCAAAGAGAGTTGAAGTTGATCGGTCGTTTATGTTTTTTATTCAACCCAAGTTTGCGTGTTAGAAAACCCTAGCATGCAGAAACTTCCAACCGATAGCATGCATAAACTTTTGGAGTGCAAGTTTCAACCCAAGTTTGCGCCTTGTTGAACTCCTAGGGTTTGGATTGAAATAGGCACACAGAACTATATGAATAGTGCTTGCATTCCAAACCAATAGCATGCAGAAACTTTTGAGTATATGGAGGAGGAAATGATGCCATGCATTCTAGAGTCCAAGCAAAAATGTGTTCTAGTCTAAGAAATCATTGAATGCCAAGTGCCAACAATGAGATACACTTTTTTTTTTTTTTTTTGGGTTAAATCAGCTTGAAATAAAAAAAAGGCTAACCGAATTTACAGCCTACAAGGGGCATACCCCAGGAGGAAAAGAAACGAAAAAGAAAAACCAAAGAGAGAGCCTACACCAAATGGCTACAAGGACATGAAGTAAATAGAACATCTGATTCCTATCCATCTAACAGAGGGAAACTAATCAGATGGCAAAAGATTACACATAGTGCACCCTAGCATTAGGAGCAACCAATTCACATGATACATAAGTACAATTCAAACTGAAATTGACGTTTTGGTAATAACAGCCAAGTTGAGTGAACATAACAGCTGTAGCAACAAGAAGTTGTAGTAGAATATGACCTAGCAAACATGGTGGACGTAACCCACTCACCATAAGCAAGCCTAGCACATGCTAATGCAACCACCTTCAGACATGAGATACACTTGTTGCTCAGACCAACACAACCATGAATTTTTAAACTGTAACAAATCAAGAAAACTTAATTCATTAGGCTACCATATATCTAACCAAAACTCAAAACTTAAAAGACTATTTTGTCATACATAAGCGCTGATCATAACAGGGCAACGGTCATGAGACCCATGATTTCTTTGTCCAAGAAGTAATACCATATCCAAAATGCTACCGATCATCATTGTCATCATTGTCACTATTGAGAAATATAAATAGGTGCTCATACCTGTTTACCCACTCCTAAGTTGTCCCTAGATTATCAAATTCCATCAAGAACTTTTAACGAAAAAAACAACACCACTACCCAAGTACAGCACATATACACACAAAGCGAGTACAGAACATGGTTTAGCATTAAACGCATAATTCTCACTACCCAAAACTTACAGAGGTCAATATACATTGCATCTGTCCGCCCATCTTATTTTAAAGCAAAAAAAAGTCATAAGCACCAACAATAAAACGAAAATGCTTTTTTCACGTTATGTTCCGTGACTGTGCACGTTCTGAACCCGTCCAAGCTACCATTATGTGCTAAAAGTGGTGTTGATATGAAGATGCTTTTTTCATGTATCTTTTATATTTTGGCGTTGTTTCCATTCCCTCTTACAAGATGGATTGGAAACAATTCATTACCTAGTTCATGTAGCCATTTGGCGTTAGCTACATTCTTTTCTCTTGTTTCTTTTTTTCCTTTTCCTCCTGGGGTATGCCCCTTGTAGGCTGTATATTCGGTTAGCCTCTTTTCAATTTCAAGCTGATTTAACCCAAAAAAAATAAAACGAAAAGGGCATAATCATAATCTAAAGAAACACCTGTTTTAGTGTATTTGTTTAGTTTAGGACCCCACAATTTCTGCATTGAATTTTGAGAAAGGAAGATGTGTAACTAAATATCGAGTCATATTATCAAACTTAAATACCACCGAAAATAGGAAACTTGAAATATAAAATCAAAATAGCACGCTTTAAACAACACAATACAACGAAACAAAAGGAAATCTACGTCTCTAACAATGGGTGGAGTTCAAACAAGGGAAAAGAGAAACGAACCCTAGATATGAAATGTAACCATAGATGAATGCAACTAAGAATGACAAAACGCTCGACGGTAGAGTGGAGGAAAAAACTCTTAACTTCTCCATGACCCTGGGAGGAAAAAAGTTCTGATATAGATGAGAGTCTATTAGTGTGGGGTGGGGGGGGGGGATGTTTAAATTCTTCAGCACACACTGGGAATGAGATCAGGCAGCTCAAATCCATCCCTAATGTTAAAAGGGCTTGAACACCTTAGAACGGGAAGTTAAATGTGGAAACCTATTTCTAACTCTTGGATCAAAACCCAAACCCAATCTCAACCATTCATTGCCTCAAAAAGTTAGTACGTGGGTGTGTATTTTGAAAAACCTTACATGTATTGTTATATAGAAGAAATCAAATATACTTGCTCTAGAATCTACGAAAGGTTCAAATCAAGGAATTTCCAAGAATGAGGAATTGCATGAACATATTGAATTACTCTACCGTTGAGGTATTTTTCATATACAACTCGTATTCTTAGAAAATGAAGTAAGAAATAGCAAAGGGGGTAGACTCGCACGACCCGTACTCCCTCCATAGCAAGTAGGGTATGATCTATGATTACGACACATAACTTAACCAAAGCAGTCCATACATCTAAAATTAAAAAGACATTGCCTATGCCGCCAATATTAGAAGAAGCCTTTACAAAAAGTATCGTTCCAGTTGTGCGCAATACAGCTATCCATATTTTGGCAATACATACATATGTTGGAGTAGGTGCAGCTACTGGGCATGGTTCAATGGTCCTTTGTTGGACCCTTACGCAACAGTTGGCTTTCGGTCCAACTCTCAAAATTCAGCTCAAGTTTGATTTCAGCCTAGTCGGGCGGGTTGTGCCAGGCAGTTATTATTGTTGCAATTTGTTATCTACTTCAAACTACCTTACTCTCCACGCGGGTTGTGCATGGTTTATCGCACTTTTATCACTTTTCTTTTTTTCCTTTTTTTTTCCTCCTGGGGTATGCCCCTTGTAGGCTATACATTCGGTTAACCTCTTTTAATTTCAAGCTATTTTACCCACACAAAAAAAAAGTATCGTTCCTATAATCTCCCTCATGGTTTCTTTGTTGATAAGTCAATTACTATTCAAATTCTAGCACAAACTAATAAAGCTACTGAGAAGATAACTCTAACAAGGAACTGCGGCTTCTTAGCTTATGTTGATGACAAAACTAACCCAAGATTACATCTCAAAAAATAGAAATAAAACTCATTCTGCTAATAGCCTAGTTAGTGCAAACCATGATTGATGCATCAATTTAATGTTATGCTTGATGCCTTGATGAAACCAATTACATCCATTGCATTAATTATGCGTCAATTTAAAGCTTGATGTTTGCCAAACTCATAAAAAAAAAACACAAACCAACATGTGGATTGCCGCTACATGACTGATGTATCATATTAGATTTTTTCTATAAAACCTTTACCTAAAAAAGAAAAAGAAAGAAAGAAGAGAGAAAGAAAGGGATACGTAGGACACTTGATTCCAATAGCACATTTTGGTAAGTTAGTTCTACTCTCAAATCAACACCCCTGAAAAACAAAGGAGAGACAAAGCGTAAAGGGGAAGTTAAATAATGCAAAAGTAAAAGAAAGCTGGGAGTCTGGGACAAAGCAAAATGGAACAGAATTTGGTCAGTTGATTCTACTCACCGACATTGTTGTCTTGACTGTGAAATTGGATGGCTCCTTAGATCTAGACCCCGCAACAGCCTAACGTGATCTCCTAGGCACTGCTTCGTGATCTCCTAACCCCATCGTGATCATAAGTCCTACCCCATCGTGACCAAACAAAGAAAAACAACAACAAAAAAACAGAGAAAAGATAATGAAGGGTACTGATTCAAAAAGATTCATCCACTTGATGACTCCACGGCCCTACCTTGATTTACCAAATCATAGTCAGAAACCTTTGGTGTATAATAACTAAGTGACAGCCTACGTGCTACGCACGAAGAACATGCTCGTTGGTTTGGAAGCATACGATTTCGTTTAGATACACATGAATATAATTTATATGTAGTATAGGAAATTGTAGGCTTTTGTTGCTGCTGAATACGTTATGTATTGTAGGCTGTATATTCGGTTAGCCTCTTTTTATTTCAAGCTAATTTACCCAAAAAAAAAAAAATACGTTATGCATTCATACATTAGTTGAGAAGTGCATGGCTGCCTGCTCAGCACGACAAGTCATGTTTGTTGGTATTCAAGCGAAAAGAATTTGTCGGGGGATCACAAGGCTGAGTATGTGATACACATGATAAGTCGTGTTGGTTGATTTTCAATTGAAGAGAACAACTTTTATCTCTTTCTTCGCAATACAAAATGCCTACATCCCAAAATTTGATTTTCATTGATAATCCTCAATCTTCCCTTAAAAATAGGAATGCACCAAAAATACACGAGACCTCACTCTCAAATAATTGAATTTCTAAACCACTTTTGATCCATAGAGAACAAACAAATAGAGGTGTGGAGCTGAAGCTAATGAAATCTAATATCAAATCTGAAAATGAAACCTAATGAGATGCACTTTACAAGAATAGCTAAACTTTGTGAGAATTTTGTAGTATGTAAGATATTTCTATACTCTGATGTTAGCTCTCTCTTATTCAAAAAGAAAAGAAAATCGATGGAACCCAGTATATTTCGAGGCCGAGTAAACAAAATTTCAAGGCAACAACGACGATATGTCTAGCACAACAAAATCTCATATCATAACCATATGAATCAATAGATAAATATCACAAAGACAATAAAGAAACAGGGCTAACTTTTGAACAAGCTTCAACGCATAACAGACACCATTAAGTTTCCCAAGTTTTAAACATCTATAAAGGATTACACTTCAGTTATTTATCTCCATAAGAGAAATTCTTTGTCCTTGATTCTTCGTACATTTTTAAGACTACTAGTGGTGTCAGCACGTGCGTTGCACGTGGCATGTTTGTTTGCCCAACCGTTAGTCAAAGTAATTTTGTTTGGAGCTGGGTGTTTCAATTAGATCTATCAGAGTCATCAATATTAAAATATAGTAATGGTTAGTTATAATTTTGTTTGTTCAATGTATTCCATTAACGTCTATAAGGGAAACTAAATTTTCAAAGACTGAATATCACCCTTGCGAAAGGCCAATGTACACAACTTACAAATAAGGCTTTCAAGGGTTTCCTTGTGAAAGAAATCATTATTATAAGGTGAAAACCAAAATAATAGAAGTGCGAATAAATTAAGAGTAAAGATAACATTTGAAATAATCATCTGACTATTGGAAGAGTTTTTTTCTTGCGTGGGTCTTGGTGATTAGCATTATTTTATTCTTCTAGTCGATCTGGTGGTTCAACAATGTTACCTGCAGGAAGCAAGAAAATCTATATAATAACCTATCTCAGTTTTTGAATCTTATACGTACATAAATCTAACAGTCTAAAGTTATCCCATGAATCCTATGGCTAAGATGGATGGTAAAATAACTTATTAATCATGTTAAATTTCTTGGAGGGTTCCAACCTAAAACCAATTCGCTATAGGTGGAGTAGCCTCAAGAATTTATTAACCAAGCTTGGGTGGCTTAGATGAGCGATGTGGGACAAGTCTAACACTCCCCCTCACATGCAGCCCGGATGCACGTGGAGATGACAAACCAGAAGCTGACTGACTGACTCGGGCGATAAAGATGACAGAGACTTTCCCAAGCGAGCTAAGGCCACCCAAGACCTAGCTCTGATACCACGGAACTTAGAATAATAAGTCTCCAAAGATAAGTCACCATGTGAGATAGAAAAGAAGTGATGAAGATCATATGTGTGTCAGAGATTGTTAACACCAGAATACATCTCCTGAGCCTGTGTCCATACTTGTTTGGCCATAGATAAGAAAACCAGCGTGCTAGCAATATGTTCTTCTATATTATTTCATAGATCAGACCGTATATTAGCATCCTCAGACACCCATGTCTCATAGGTAGTAGCAGTTGTGGCGGGTGGATCATCTGTCAAATAATGATAACGTTTCTGACCCATATAATAAACCTCGACTGCTCTAGCCCAAACAGCATAATTTTTACCATTCAAAGGGGTGGAGGTAATAGATAAGTTTCTACATGGTATCAGAGCGAGGCCCGTTCCAACCCACATTTTAAAAATTTACAATCCACACCCCACGATGACAGACCAACAAAAAGGCTGCATGATGAGAGGACCCAAAAGTAGCCACACGTGACAGACCTCAAACGCGGTTGCACGTGAGGGGAGATGTTAAGAAAATAGAGTCCCACATTACTTGAGAGTGAAATGGGTGATCACTTAATAACATTTGGGACATCTCCACTCATTGCCAATTGGTTTTGAGATGAATATAAAGTTTCTACAAATCCAACCGTTCACAAATAAATCCTACGGTTATGATTATGTTTGGAAAAATTCTCAATATCAACTGAATGGTTTGTTTCAATTGTTTCCAATTTCAAAGTATTACAAAGGAATGGTGCAGTTAGCAATATGAGTGTGCATTGTACCTCAATGTGTGGTCCCATATAGGTATTCCATTGAATACTTTTATGCTCTGACGATCCTTGCATACGAGTCACCTTGCCATTTCCTTCGTTAGCCTGCGATTCCATCATTACCTTTGATGTTTTTTAATCCCTTCCGGTAGTTTCTTGGTCTGAAATTTTTAATTCTTAAAATGTGAAAATAAATAAAAATCTGATTCCCTAGGTGAAAATACGTATATGTTACAAATCCTGAGAAAAAGGAACTCAACCTACCTCCTAAAATGGCGATGCGACCAACTGAAAGCCGAAAGCCTTGTGCCGTTAAACTGCTGGAAGATGAATCTAATTTGACTACAATCTTCCAACTTGGAGAGAGCTTCTTTATTTCTTACCAGGCATTAGATGCATGTAAATCGCTGGAAGCACTGCTTCTAGCTATTACGTATTAAGAACAAGGCTTGAACCCAAAACTGGTGAGCCTGATCAAGATCACTCTTCACCGCAAAAAAAAAAAAAAAAAAAAAAAAACGGCTAGGTTTGCATCCAGTGTCCCACGTGACAGGATTTGGTCTGTCAACAGTCCCCTATTCGACTCTTCAAAATCCGCAACTTTCTCCTCTCAAAACTTTTTCATGGTCCTCTTCACTATACGCGATTCAACGTGTCTCCCACCAGACAAATAAACTAACAAGTGCTCGGCAAACTTCCTTTGGCCGGTTAGTAGCCAGGGAGATTCAGCTGCGTACATGTTTCCGAGAAATACATATATTCTGGAACATAGGGGAAGTTCTAAGAGAGACCTCACCATCAAAAGGGCTTTGAGAGGATTGCCTAATTGTAACTCTATGTATATGTAAACCTGGTCAGCAAGAACGGCTTGCTTGATCCTATGATTCTCTCTCTGACAAATCTCTTTTCCATCCAATACGAACCATCAAAAGGTGAGTTAGGTACGACAAGTCAACGCGAGTGTTTTGTGGCTGTGTATTTGGAACTTTGCATATAAATGGACAATTAACATTTTCAAGAAACATATTGAGCTCAAATCTTTTGCTTGAAAACAGTAATAGAGAAATTGTTGGATATACCTCAGCTTTGCGTGAACGATCTATGCAAGATTGCAAGAGAACAATGAGTTGGACCTCTACTGGATGGAGTTGACAAGATGATGCACCGCATACTGAACCACAGGATCATGCGCTTGCCATCTGGTTTAAAACCAACATCAGTATAAAAGAGAGATAGAAAGATAGAACTCAAACTTTGAGATACTAAGCCTCTGATAATGCCGGAGCAGCGGAGCTGGAATTGATAGCAGTTAAAAACTTAAAAGAAAGCTATGTTGCCACTTTGTGCTAAAGGTTTAGTTGAATGGGCCGAGTTGATTATAAGTAGACAATCCAGTAAAAGAACGGGACAAGAAACTTAAAATAAAAGTGCACAACTAAAGTTTTGTTACTTTGGACACTCTGGTATCCTAAATGGTACACAATCTAAAAAAAAAAGTCACTCTAGATGGTGGCATGATGGCATCACAGGAAACCCTCCTATCAGTTATGAATATGGGCACTGTAAAATTAACAGTCAAGAAGAATATATAAGAGATTTCTAAGGTATCAAGACGAAAAAACCACCATCATTCACAAGGAGTCCAAGCTGACCTAATGAGCTAGCCAACCTTAGAGCATCTATAAGTAATCCGCTCCTAATACAATCACTTCCTAAAGAGTAAACGGAACACCAAAGAATGTTTCATACCCATATACTGGCGAGTTTGTAAAAGTACCGAATGAGAGCCCCATTGTGGTACTGTGTTTCCCTCTGCATTTTCCCTCAATGTACAGCTATGTGGATATCTATATTGGTGGCCATGGTTTGTTTGGCCCGTCACATAAATATTGACGTTTGATTTGTCTCAGTTTCTAAGGTCAACAAATTTACCTTTGATTATTTTGGCAAATGGCATCTGCCACTATGCATTTTGAAGGATTACATCAGCATGTGCGTTAAATCTCTTTGTTCATGAAATCAATTTCATATATATCCATCAAGCCATAGTGAAGGACCCAATATAACTAACATAGATATATGGCATTGATATCATCGGAGTTTTGCCCTGCCATTCACAGCATGTTTTATGGTATGTGCCCTCGTCTTGCATATCCATTTCATCCAATGGTTGTGATGCCCATTTTCCAATTCATCCTCTCTACTGACGTATGCCGACAGAATTTGATTGACTGTTGGGTCGAAAGGAACAAACCACATACAGGAAGATTTGCTTTTCAAAGTATTCAAGAACTGCAAATAGAAATGCTTTTTAATCAAGAACAGTAATCTAAATTCGTAGTTGCAAAATGAATAGAACTATAGATAATGGGTGTAACGGTAACTGATGGGTGGTTGCCGATTGTTTTACTGTTTTGCCAAATAGTCATCTAAGGCAAAGACAATATAAGTGCAAAAAAAAAAAAAATTATATTTGTTGATTTGATAGATTAGGAAAGCAAAAATATTGTAACATGACACAATTTTTGGCACGAGTTCCGAACGTTGCGATTTACCGGTGTTCTCCTAAACTTATTTCTAAGAACATTAAGGAAAAATCATGAGTCAAATTTCTCTTTAAAAAGCAAAGGGAAGCAAAGGGGATTCTAAGAGTTAGTGCATGGCCTCCCTTCCAGCACGGTTCGAACACATAATCACATTGATTTTCGAATTAAAATTCCATTTGTGCAGCCTATCAAACACTTACCAAGCATTGTCCATTGCTCCAAAATTTTACTCCATATTGATAAGATATAATCCATACCTGATCCACTCAGGAAATTAATTGATAAGATATAATCCATACACGCTTCTCTCGCACATTTCGTCCAACATGTAAAATGCAAGTATAAATGGGAGCATATGGATGTTCACAACAACTGTTTCAATATGAAATTTGATGGAAGTTTTGTACGCGTAATATAGTTACCTATTTTGGCAAGAGAAACCGGTGCCATGTTCGAAAGGTATTGCATCTGATTTTTGAATGTTTCAGAAAATTTGAAGATTGGAATGACGTGGGTGCTGCGTAATATCGTTTATAGATGATTAAACCAAAATTAAATATAGAAACATATCCAACAGGAAAGCGTAAAGGAAAAATAGGAAGAAATTGAACAGATGAAATCCGTCAATCTTGATTACTTACCACACTTCCAACATCAGTTTGTGGATTGCAGAGGCTTTTGGACTCCATGTATCTGCTACCGAATTCACGGGAAAACAGTCTGTAACTTTGTTCGACGGCTGAGAAAAAGATTTATTGAAAGGAAAAGAAAACTAAAATGATCAGAAGAAGAATACCCTGAGTGAGTGAGTGTGTGTGTACGTGAGAGAGAGAGAGAGTCCAAGGTACTGATACGCAGGTGAATTTAACGATGGTTAAAGAGATTGAATCATCAATTTTAAGAGGACAATGGATGAAGGAATTGGGGAGGCAGATGGGTGTGTCCATTCGGTTGGTTGCCTGTGTAATGTTTGGACTTTGGAGTCCACAGTAGGGATGCGACGGTCGGGGCAAGAAGAAAGGGTAATGGGGGTGTGTTTCTTGCCCGGGGAAAAAGGGGATGGTAGTTTAGGGTTAAAAAGTCGACAAACATCTCCCCCTTTTATAAGGAGTACGATAGATTAATGTTTTCACTTTTCATGAGGATAGAAAAATGAGCACAAAAATCTTTACCGAAACTTGCAGCGGGACAATTCAAAGACAAAAGAAGAAAAAAGAACAAAGGAGAGCAATAAAGCAACAAAATACAAGAAGAGGTTATGGAGAAAGAAAGAGAGAAATAGGGACTCTACTATGTAAAGGAAAAGAACATAATACCCAGCAATATAGAGCAGATTACCTCCTCATTTGATTTTGCAATCTTCTGCAACTGCAAGAGCATACTTTCATATGTTATTACTACCTCCATAATTTCTAGAGTTTTCATGTTTAGAAACTCCGTTTGTTTCCTTTTTCTTTAATTTGGGGTCTTGGTTTTCTGTTAGCCACAGGCACATTGAGGGCAGAATAGCAAATTTCCAAACGTTCAATATCAATTTGATAGAACTTCCTCATTGTTTTTCTATATATATAAATGATCTGAGTACCACTTGTCAAGGGATTTAACAATCTTTCCTTGTGATGTGCTATACATTCACGTTTAGGGCTGTAAACGAGCCGAGCTGAGCCGAGCTTTGTCAAGCTCAGCACATTTACTAAACAAGCCAAAAACTTGAGCTCAAGCTCAACTCTAGCCTTAACGAGCCGCGCCCCTAACGTGTTGAGCTTAATTATTTACTAAACGAGCCTCTTTAATCGAGCCGAGCCTTCTTTAACGAGCTGAGCTTTTGTCAAATGAGCGAAGCTCCATTCTAAAAGAGCTGAAAACTCGAGCTTGAGTTTGGCTCATTCACTAAACAAGCCGAGCCGAGCTCGCGAGCTGTTCGATTGGTTTACAGCCCTATTCACGTTACAAAAAGTTCATAGTAACAGAGCAAGAAAGCCGAAGCATCCTTTCCTATATCTAGATGAGGATGAAGTGCACCTAATTTATCACCCAAAAAGAGCCCCTTGATATCAATGTACCTGGATGCCTTCCGTGACAAAACATCCTAGCATGTGCCTTTCTGGGATCAGTAGTCTGCACTTGATCCTTTCTTCTGTTCAAAACGTTTACACTGCAAGAGGCCTAGCCTTGAACCAATGAACCATCTTGCAGAAAGATTTCAGTTGTATTGGCTGATTCAGCAGGTCCAATACTTCATATTGTCTTCTCAAGAACAATGCACCAGTTTTTTTTTTTTTGGGGTAAATTAGCTTGAAATAGAAAAAAGGCTAACCGAATATACAGCCTACCAGGGGCATACCCCAGGAGGAAAAGAAAAGGAAAAAAAAAAAACAAGAGTAAATAAAAAAGACAGGCCAAATGGCTACATGGGATAAAAGAAAATCGATGTTTCCAATCCATCTAGTAAGAGGGAAGGAACACAACGGCAAAGAACAATACCAAAAGGTAAAACAAAGATCCGCAGACTCGTACATAAACATTGAACAGCAGCAGCAATCTATGACTTGTACATAAACACTGAACAACAGCTGC
Organism: Rhododendron molle; assembly: GCA_025413875.1. Lineage (NCBI taxonomy): Eukaryota > Viridiplantae > Streptophyta > Magnoliopsida > Ericales > Ericaceae > Rhododendron > Rhododendron molle. The sequence continues at coordinate 17,817,269 of CM046400.1, forward strand.
AGCAGCAAGCTATGGCTGTTATGCAATCATAACAGCTACAAAATGAACATAGCACCATGCTTTGACTGAATTCTGGAAGCTGGAGCAGAGATGGTAGCAAATCGGGACCGCACACAGCAGCTGAACTGTAACTGGACAGCAACACGACAGCAGCAGCAGTAGCAGATTACAGCAGCCGAACAACAAAACAGCCAAGATTACAGCAGCAGCTAGCTGTCCAATACAGCAACGGAGCTGACGTCAGAACTGCTCTATAACACCAGCAACTACCAACAGCAGAGCTGCTCTATAGCAGCAGATTACAAAAAGTAACTAGCTAGGTCCGTAGATAACAGATTACGGCAGGTGACAGCAGGCATAACAGACCTGATCAGTAGCACTAGCATATCAGCAGCAATTTGCTGCCATTTCAGAACAGTCAGCAGCAGTACAGTTCAAGCCACATTGAGGTGCTAGTCAGGCAGCCACATACTAAGAGTGGCAAAATGACTAAAAGCTAGGGACATGCCCCCTAGAAAAGTATAAACTTTCCAAGGGACAACCCCCCAAGGATAGGTCAAAACCATATACATATCTGCTAGAAGGTTGTTACGCAATGATACACCAATGTAAATAACAGAAACCGTAGCATTAAACATCATCTTGACATAAAAACTGCTAAAACAGAAGCAAGCAGCAAAATAGAAGCTGCTATTGGTAAACAGCAGCAGCAGTCAAAACAGGAAGCCACAAAGGTACAGGTGAACTTAAAAGAACAAGAAGCAAGAGCAAAAGCAAAAGCAAGGCCCTTGGTATGTATGGTACTCACACCTCTACTCCCTTGGAATCTCACATCTCCCACTCTTATTTCTCAAACCAAAGGGCTGTGAAACCACCTCCTCCCTCCACTGAACCTCACATAATGCCCCCACTAAATATTACCTCCTCTCACAAGGAATGATGGGGATCTAGCACACCGCTCACTAGGTTATCACAGGATATAGTAAGGACACACACATGCTTCGAGTCTGTCAATTCAGCCAACAAGGATTAAGGTAACTACCTGAATACTAGAAGTAATAGAAGCCCAAAGTGTGGAAATCTGTGAATGTGGCTGCTTGAGTGAATTGGTAGACTTCCAAGGAGTATAGCTGTGAGGCTGAATACCGCTTAGAAGATAAGGGTAGGAAAACAATTGGAATACGCATGCAAACACACCAACAAATTATTGGCCACTAAGGTTCCATTCATTTACCACCCAGTCTGCTTGAGATGGAGGCAGCACTTGGAATGATAAAAGTCTCGCCCTCACCATTGAATAAATTTTGTGAGCAACCACCTCCCCAGAACAAGACTTATTTTGAAATTTCCTTATATTCCTTTCAATCCACAGGTGATAAACTGTAGCTGTAAATACCAGTTTAGTAAGTACAACATGCAAGGATTTACCCTTTTTGTTTGATAGAAAAGTGACCCACTCAGACCATGTCCTTGAATGCCAATTTACACGAAGTTTAGCAAGCATAGCTTCCCACACCAATTGTGAGAAAGGACAATTAAAGAAAAGGTGGTCATGACTTTCACTTCCTTGACGGAAACTACACTGATTGGAGTTAGAAATGCCAAACAGCATCAGTCTATCAACAGTGGATAATCTATGTTGTACAGCAAGCCAAGTGAAGAAACTACACTTGGGAATGTGGCCAGGGAACCACATCAACCTGTGCCACACAACTTTTGGGAAGGAAGTTCTCAATTTATCCCACAATGATGCAATTGAGAACTTACCATTTGCATTGAGAGTCCATCTAACATAATCAGACTCATTCACCCTGGAGGAAAGAAGAGGTGGCAAAGATCTTCTTACCTCATTGAGTTCAAGTGATTGTGTAATGGGAAAAGCCCAACTTGTATTATGGATAATGTGGGATACAGCAGCATCCCTCGGAATACCAGCATCAACTGCAATCCGGGCACCAAGGTTCGCTATCAAAGGGCCAAGCGGATGCCAATTATCATACCATAAGGAAGTGGAGTGGCCATCTCCAATCACACTAATAATAAAGGGGTGCACCAATGGTCTAAGATTCAACAACTTCCTCCATACCCAAGAGCAAGCTCCAGGAATTTTCAGATTCCAAAAGTTCCTACCCTTTATTAAGTAGGATTTGACCCATTGACACCACATGGACTGTTCCCCACCAGAAATGAGGAACCAAATATGCTTGGCAATGGCCGCCTTATTCTAGGTTTGCATGGATTTAGATCCAAGACCACCCTCCTGCTTAGGAGAGCATAGGTGTTCCCAAGAGACCTTAGCACCAGATCTCTTCAGATCAGGGCCTGACCAAAGAAATGCTCTTAAAACAGTCTCCACCTCTCTTATCACCTTTTTAGGGATGATAAATAAGGAGGACCAATATGTTTGCATGGAGAACGAAACATTCTTTATCAACTGCACCCTACCAGCGTATGTTAAATCTCTATTTGTCCAACACTTGGTTTTAGCAGTAATGCTATCCACTAAGCGCTGACAGTCCGAGGCTTTGAGTTTAGTGGAGATAAGAGGAACACCAAGATATCGGACAGGTAGTGTGCCTTCCTTAAACTCTAGGACATTCAGAATGGCCAATCTAGAGGTGGCATTGACTCCAGAGAAGAAGATGCTACTCTTCCCAGGACTAGGGGAAAGACCTGACAAATCCTGGAACTCAGTGAGAGCATCATGAATGTGAGTGACCGATGACAAGTGATTTGTCATAAACAACAACTACATTACTCGTGTCCTAGGAAGCACGGATACTCTATTTTGGCCTCCGTATCACGTACCGTACGCGTATCGGATACGGATACGCTCCGGATACGTATCCGATATGTTTTTTAAAGTATCCGGTTTTCAAATTTATTTTTTGGTATCCCGATATGTTTTGGATACGTCGGGATACGTTTCGGATACGTTGGGGATACGTTTCGGATACGTTTGGGGCTAAATTTGTTATAACTTAAAACATATGGGTTTGAACTGTAATTAGGGTTATATATCCTTTATTTCCCCTTATTGACGAGAAAAGGAAGAATGAAAAGAAAAGAAAAGGCAGAAACGAAAAGGGGGAAGAAAGCAATCCATTCTCTCATCTCTCAATCTGGACTAGACCTGTACGTTCTCTCTCTCCTCTCTTCTCTCTTTTCTCTCCCGTCTCTCATCTCTCTCTCGCTGTGTAGTTACAATAGTATATAGCAATATATAGATACAGACTCTCTCTCTTCTCTCTCTCTCTCTCTCTCTCTGTATCTTCTCTCTCTCGTCTATCTCTTCTCTCATCTTGCCGTGTAGCATATACACACACATACAATGCTTATGTTGAGGTTGTGTTGTCTGATTTTTTTTTTTTATAACACTATATTGAATCCGAATGGATTCTGCTTCTGCTGGAACTGGTAGTCGCGAATATTATTTTTATTTATTTTTATATTCAATGTATCCCCAACGTATCGTATCCTATTTTTTGGAAAAATCACGTATCCGCGTATCCGTATCGTATCGTATCCGTATCCGTGCTACTTAGCTCGTGTCAGATACCAGCCTGCAAGAGTGACAAACGCAAAAAAGGTTTGAGCTATACCATGAGCGGAATCACATGGGTCTAAAAACCTGCCCCCACGCCAAGAAAATGGTAGAATAAAAATAGCACAAAATGATACTCCAAACACAAAAAAGGTTGAGCTATACCATGAGCGGAAACACATGGGTCTAAAAATCTGCCCCCACACCAAGAAGATGGTAGAATAAAAATAGCACAAAATGATACTCTGTACACCGGTAAATTATAAGATAAAAAAGCAAATGGAGCATTACACTGGATGACAATTTTCCCTTTTCCCTTGCTAGTAATATAGTGTCAAAAGAAACATTACACTTAAAGTGATGAAGTCACCTGACAAACTTTGCCCTGATGACTCTTTTCTCATCTAGAAGTCTCCAGAAATCATATTTAGCTCATGAAGCAGAGCAATCATTGTGAGGAGTGTTTAACACAATGAAAAACTTAGCCCGTCTATAAGTTGAGCCATTCAGACCTTTCCTAAAAAAAATAACACTAAGTTGAGGAGATTCAAATTGAGTCTCTTTATCGGTCAGTTGAGTCTAAGCCATTAGGATGTCCCTATGGAGGTTTCAACTCTAGCCTCAACTCTACTCACAGAAAAAACATGATCATTTACATCCCATTAACTGGATAAGTTGACAACATTGATCCACATAGAAAAGTGCTCCATCAAGTTTTTGCTCCAAAATTCCAACAAATTTTTGCGCATGACAATATGTTTGACACTTCTTTTTGGGTAGATACAAGCTGATAAAATTACCATGCCCCCTCGACAAAGAAAGAAGAAGCAAGCAGGAGATTGTACTGTAAGTTACTGGCCCCATAAGTAATGAAACGTAACACGAAGTTCCTACGCATTGCACAGTAAAAGCATGAGGGAGACATCAGTTTCAACTATTTGGAAGCAAAAAAATGGCAAACTGAAGTAGTAAAAAATGGTTGTTCTACAAGGACAACAATTACGTAGCAAACGACGCACTTACCTTTCAAGCTCACCATCACTGAACACATGGTAATATCTGTTGTACATTACTGCACTCTTTTTATCATCTTTTTTCCCCAACCCATTTGCAAGAGCACAAGTTGAAGCTCACCAACTTCAGCACGGTGAATAAGGCAAATGCCAAGGGACGAAAAACTCTTGCTGGTTTTCAACATTTTTCCCATTTTTAGCTGCCAATAGGTTACCTTCGCTTCAAGAAGTTGCATGCATAGTTTTGGCAACTTCGTAATCAAAGAAGTATCCATGATATTTTTTCCCATACTATTTTCCTCAGCTTCTAGGATGCTTTCCAAGGTCAAGGATGGAGGGTTGCGCATACAAGGGTCACTTGGTCCTATCCACTCCTCTACATACTTATCCGTCAGTGGGGTCCATTCGTTAACCAACGACCTATCCTCCTGTTCCACAGCCCAAATAGTAATCAGAACAAGACCGCCCTTCTTAACAACTTGAATTAATTCATCTACTGCTTTCTTCCTTCTACTCTCCGTACTTAGGTGATGTAACACGAAATTGCAACATCACCAAGGCAACGACATTCTAACCCATTCCCAGTCCTTCAACCCAACTACCGATGCTTCCTATCCAATTCAGAACTAACTTCAAACAAAATTTAAGTAAATTTGTATGAGAAGCTATAGAACTCCACTTTTTAAGGTGAATCCGATAGTACTGGAAAGGAGTCAGGTTGCATAACTCACCAAAAACCAAACTAAGAGTGCCTTGGCTGCTTGGCAAACAAAATAAGCAGACCAACCAAAAGTATTTTTCCATTGTAGAATCGGGAAGAAAGCCAAAATGACAAACTATGAGTATCTGTATTGTGTACTGTAAAGTCATTAGTTCTAACTCTTCAAATGCAAATAAAAATGCAAGAAATAAAATCATACATCCATCGAGTTACCAAAGCATACTTGTACAGGACAAAAAAAAACTAAAATTACTTTATCACAAAGCTAGATTTCTGATCTAAAGGAGAACTAACTATCAGAGCGAACTTTTTTTTACAACTTCCAATTTGTGAAAACAGCAAAATAAGTGGTGGTGGTATTGGCCAAACCAATTGAATCCTCTTCCTATCATAACATGTGAGGGAAAATAACAAACCTATATCCAAAGAAACGACACACTACATATTTTCAAAAAATTACGCAACTTCAATACCGTGGTTGTAACTATCTGACCGTCTTTGTTGTTTTTTTAAAAAAATACATCAGTACACCCCTAAAACCGAAGGGCGTGATTTCTTTCCGTCTTTTAGGCTTGTTTAATGACATCTTAACAAGTATTAAGACATACAAAAGGGAAAAAGTAATCATAGCAAGTGTGAATTAGGCCAAAACCCATAATAAAAAGAGAAAAATAACAGAAGGCACTCACAATTTGCACTTCCTTATTTTGTTTTACCCTTCTTCTTCACCAACCCATCCAAAATATACAAAACCCACCTGAATCACAACTTGAATCCAATCAAAATCATGAAAAAAGAACTCAGAAAATTACCTTTGAGGGGCTTTAATCCTCGATCTGCATCACCCAAATAACAATAGAGTTTTCGTGATAGAGAGAAGAGCCAACCTACTGAAAATACACAAAACCCACCCCAATCACAATTTATTCCAAACAAAATCATGAGAAAAGAACTAAATCTCAGAGGTCAAACTAGAAATCCTCATGGAGAAATGACATCTTAACAAGTATTAAGACATACAAAAGGAAAAAGTAATCATAGCAAGTGTGAATTAGACCAAAACCCATAATAAAAAGAGAAAAATAACAGAAGTCACTCACAATTTGCACTTCCTTATTCTGTTTTACCCTTCTTCTTCACCAACCCATACAAAATACACAAAACCCACCTAAAACACAACTTGAATCCAGTCGAAATCATGAAAAAAGAACTCAGAATATTACCTTTGGGGGGCTTTAATCCTCGATCTGCATCACCCAAATAACAATAGAGCTTTAGTGATAGAGAGAAGCGCCAACCTGCTGAAAATACACTAAACCCACCCCAATCACAATTTATTCCAAACAAAATCATGAGAAAAGAACTAAATCTCAGAGGTCAAACTAGAAATCCTCATGGAGATTCTCACTACAAGAAAAAAGAGCTTTCCCGGTCAAATAAACGCTGGTAAAAGCTTTGCCGGCGTTTTTTCCGGCATTTAGGCAAATGTTGCCAATACCAGTGTCAGGAAAAGTTCCCTGCGTTTAGTAAAAAGCAGGTAATACTTCCTGGAATTTTTAATATTCATGCCGGCGTTTTTGAAAATGCCGAGAATATTTACTACGCCAGCTAACTTCTCCGGTCCGGCGAACATTACCGGTGTTTGGGAAATGTTTTGTCCATGGTTTTTTTTTTGGCCCCTAATTAGAGTTTTCAGTGCAACAAAAGTTATTGTACACGACAGTAAAGAAACTTTAAATGGCCAAAACTTCAAAATTGATAAATAATCCATAACATCAATTATGAGATACATAATACTAGTACATTGTCTCATTCACATAACAAGAATATACAACCAAGATACAAAGAAATTTCTTTGAGCCTCCTGCCGTAAGGATCACGACCGAGAGATCGCCTAACTGTCAATAGAAAGGGCATCACTTTCCATGAAGGCCCTAAGGACCCCAAATTGCATTCTCCGTTGCCAATTCAACTGCATCAACAGAAAAATAGGACATAAGCACTTGAATTATAAGAGACCTAACTACTACAAGCTTTTTTTTCCTTGAATTATTAGCTACCATAAGCTTAAACGAGTGAACTTAGAACAACAGTCAACAGACTCAACAGTTGAAACAAATCGTGATAACTTCTTTGATCAAACAAAAAGATGCAGCCATAATGATGACATGCTTCGCAGCGTACTTGATCAAAAGATGATATTAATGGATCTTACTGCAAATGAGTCTCTTTCGACAACTCAAAGACTAATTCCGCATATGGCAGACTTACAGTGAAGCGCGAATTGCTTATTAATTCCCAAATTTAAGACTACCCTACTTACCCCTACGTCCCCACCTATAACGGTAGGCCTACAACATCGGGGGGACCACCAGATGAATCATATTAAAGGAACCAATATTTAGAGCATACTACAGATCATAGTAGTCAAATCGTGAATCGAATCAAGAATCGAAATGGTCATTTTTCAAATCGTGAATCGCTTCGATTCGGTCATGACTACTATAATGCATAGAAACCTATGTTTATTGATTAGGGAATATACTACAAATGAAAGATTTAGGCCTAAATCAATAAAAACCTTCTTCTAAATGATGACTTGATAATAACGTGGTGTATTAGGTAAGTTGCTTCTATTGCAACTATCAAGAGATGATTCGAAAATCCTAATTATGGTTCTTTTTGTACAAAAGAGTTATAAGGTTGTTATATTCCCTTTATCTTCCTCATTTTCAATTCCCTCTCATAATAAATCTTTTTTTCTTATTATCTATCCATATAACATAGACAAAAGATGACATATAACAATATTAAAGACCTTAAAAAATAGTTTGAACCCTCTTCAAACAACAAAAGAAGCAAAATAAGAGTAAAACATGAATTTCAGAAATTTTAAGTGAATCGACCGGTTCACCAATTCACTTACGATTCGCAACTATTTTCGATTCAGGCAGCCTATTCATATCGATTACCCACCGAATCATACGATACGAATTGTGAATCGTACAATTCTGACAACTATGCTGCAGATTCAATAGGAAAACACTTTCACCCCCAATCCTCATGAACAAAACCTCAAGGATAGAAATTAGCAAATCCATAAGAACTATAGCTAAATTTTGACATTCCAAAGCATCTAATAAACATGCTTAATGATAAGCCACAAAAGATTTCACTCCAAAATCAAAGGAACAAATTCAGGGGCAAAAGAACAAGAATCTCAAAGCATTCCTAATCTCCTAACAAAACACAATGTCCCAAATCATCGATTGCATATCCTGCATACGTTCCAAAATCACGACAAACCACTACTATGGGTATGTTGAGCTCCGACAAACCTGAATTCCAATAATCATGTAAACTTCAAGATGCAATTCGAAGTAAGTATATTATCATGAACAAATATTTCCACCGAATATGAATTCTAGAGAGGCTTAAAGCTTAAGTACCTTGTGTACGACCAAGTCATTAGTTTAATCCTAAGACCGACAGTGGCATAAGAGAGAGCTTGTGAATGAAGATGGAGAACTCAGCACAGTTAAAGTTTTGACCAGGCAACTATTGATCCCTTGGCATGCTTGGCACAGTTACAGTTCTGCATTTTCCCCTCTTCATTTTCTGCAATAGATAACTGATTGTTATATGAATGAATGAATGAAGTTTAAAGTTTTTTCCTAGCATATTCAGTCCATGACAAAACTGATTTCCTAGCTTTATGAATGCAGTCCAATGACGGTTGTTGAACCAACACCCAACCAGCTTCAACCTTTAAGCATTCCAATCCTAATATACCCAAAAAAAAAAAAAAGCAGCAGCAAGAACCAGTATTCTGAAAGGAAAACCAGCATCCAAACTGAAATTCTGCAGGAAAAAACAAAACAGACCACAAGCATAATTCTTCATGATTCCATAAACATAAATGCAGTCCATAGCGAGGGCCTAATCTGTTTTGCTTCAAATGTATGAATGGATTGCAAGGCCAAATGAATGAATGGATTACAGAGAAGAGAAGACTAATGCAGCACCATACACTCCATTCCAAAAAAAATTAGCCATAATATAGCACCATATCCTAATATAGCACCAGCTTGAAGCTTCAAACAATCCAATCCATATACTCCATTCCAAAAAATACAGCAGCAGCACATGAATACCATGATAAACAAATTAAGAAGACTGAAAATAGCCATAATGGTTCCAGAGACCACAGCAGTACCACAAACATAATAGTAGCAACATAACAGTACCTAATACGGCATGAATAGCCATAACCGCAACACATAAGCCAAAGAAGGCTTTTTCAGCCATAACAGTAGCAAAAGAAGGCTTTTTCAACCATAATAGTAGCAAAAGAAGGCTTTTTCAGCCATTAACTGTACCAAAATACCATAATACTAGCTAAATAAAGACACTATAAAACTGAACTTTAAGGGGCACCTCCCTTTCTAGCTGCACTTCCCCTTGTAGCTATACCTCCCCTTCTACAGGGGGCCTTGGGTGTGGGCCGTGATTGCTGTGATGACTGAGTGAACATTGGTTGTGAGATTGGCTGACTGCATTGCTTTTCTTTGGACCTTGGTGCTGTGAAACCAGATGGGCAAAACCACATTCAGGGTGCCAAAACCATTTTGGAGTTAGAGGTGTTGAGTTTTCTGTCCAAGAATTAGATGGGAGTTAGGGATCGGATGGAGGGAATAACGTTTTGGTAGTTGGAGGGGGCAGTAGCTTCAATTGGTAGTTGGAGGAGGAAGTAACTAAAATTGGAATGGTTGGAGGGGGAAGTAGATTTTTAAACCCAAAAAAATAACTGGATCCCAAAACTAGGAGTTAATGGTTAAGTAATCCAAGAAAACCCTAAAATCATAACTATAATTGAAAACAGACATAATGACAAGTAATCCTAATTTACTGGCTTGTGTTAAATTCTTAATTTCAATGAACCGATCATGGGCTTATAACTAATAACCACAATCCATTTGCCTAACATGATAAAGTAATCCTCCACAATCTTGGCTCTCATTACAAGCACTTGCATTACAAGAAAAGCTATATACTTGATGTGTGATACCAAAAGTTGAAAATATAAGTAAATCGTCTACAATCCCTAAATAACAAGAGGACCTTTGCACGGCAAAAAGGGTTTAGAAAAATTTGTTCCAGACATAAGAAAAAACAAAACTACAAAGTGGAACCAAAGCCCCAAGGATTGAGAGGAGACGCCGCTTTTAGAAACACCTTCAACGGCTTGAACAACAAAAACACGGCAGAATCACTATGTTGCGTGGGGAGTAGCAGAATCACTATGTTTCATAGCACAAAAGTGAAACTCCGACTAACAGATCACAAATCGAGCATTCAAACATAAGAAGAACTTGGAAGAAGGTAAATAAATAATATTATTTTAATCAAATCAGTCCAAACCGTCATACAAATCCAACCAGAACGAGAGAGAGACATACCAGTAGAGAGAGAAAGATAAGACGAAGGGGTATATGTCGATTCTGGAGTTTCTGCCCATACGAGATACAAATCAGTCGAACCGTGAAACAAATCCAGTAGAAGGAGCGGGAGAGAGGAAGAGAGAACGAGTGTGTGTGTGTGTGTGAGAGAGAGAGAGAGGCATACCAGTAGAGAGAGAGAGAGAGAGAGAAGGCGGCCACAGGTAGGTAGGGGTGGCCACGGTCGGATTTTTTTTCGGGTTCGGGTCGGGTTGGACCCGACCCGACTGTTATCGGATTGGGTAAAGGGCCACCCGAACCCGACCGTACACTTTGTCGGGTTCGATCCGAACTGCTGTCAGGTTGACTTGGGCGGGTTCGGTCGGATAATCGGATTGGGCTTGTTCTGTTGGGCCTCTATTTGGGCCGATTTTATTTTTTCTGAGCCGTTTTTTTTTTACTTGTTTAATTATTTTGGGCTCATTTCCCACCATTTCAGCAGGCCACCAAATGGCCCAAAGATTAATATGAATATTTTGGGCCATACCCCATAGCTCAATGCCTCAATCCAACCTTGTTTTTTCAGGTTTCACATTTTTGATTTCCTAATCCAAATTCCAAACACATGTAAATTTGTGGGCATAAAACAAAAGCACAACCACATAACAAAAAAAAAATTCAACATTTTCAGTTTTCCAGAGAGCACTAGAGTAGAGCAGCTATGAGCTAGCTCTCAGCTCTCTTCTCTAGTAGCTATGACAGTCTTTTTTCAATCCATTTTCCACCACCACCACACAGCCAAAAATAAAAGAAAACATTACAGAGAGCAGTCAGCTCTCAAGTTAGTCTCTACTCCCCTGTTTTTTCAGTAGCCATACACAAGCACAACCAATCAACAAGTCAAAATATTCAGTTTTCCACCACCATATTACAAGTTTAGACGACCACCAAAACAAGTCTAAAATAATTGAAAGAAGTCCATAATAATTTAAATTAGCCAATACTCCATAGTCCAGAGTCCAGACTCCATACTCCATAGAGCTGCTACTCCCAACCCCACATTTCCCATGTCCGTTCAAAGTTCAAACCTGTTACATGGAAAGAAAAATTACAAGACAATTAAAAAACTTCATATATTTTTTTTTTTTGTGATAAGTAAAAACTTCAAAGATCATTAAATAACATCTGCTGTTATGTCTTACCAAGGTCCAAAGCCCCATCAATCCCTAGGAACTTGCAGGAGTTGCATCATCAGTTTGTAAGAGTTCTGGAAAAAAAAACAACACTTAATTCAATACAATACTAGAAAATGTTTTGATTGAATAGGCCATATAAATTAAATTGTAGATTAGATCAATTAAATTAAATTACCTCGTTCAAGATCTTCAACTTTATCCATAGCCTGACGAAGAGAGATTGGAACCGTGCTTAAAAGCCAATTTTGGGTGCATACAAGAGTCTCGACCATTGACGGTGAGAGTGAACTCCGAAATGGATCAAGTACGCGACCACCTGTACTAAAAGCCGACTCAAAAGCAACGGTAGACACGGGCATAGCTAATACATCACGCGCTATTTTTGACAAGATTGGATACTTGTTGGAATTGTTCTTCCACCACACCAAGATATCAAAATCCGGATTGTCCCTACGTTCACACAAATCCCCCAAGTACTTGTCTACCTCCGAGGAACAAACACTAGAATACTCCTCCTCCAAGTAAGTGTCAAATTCCATAGCAAAATTCAAGCGATGAACACAATCCTCATTCTCCACTCTCGGCATTGGACTTGCACTAGACACATTTTGTCCAACTTCACCCTCTTTTGAATAAAAATCATACAACCGGTTCAAAACATCCTTCACTTTTTTCTCCATTTTCTCACCCTCCGCCTTCCCTTTGGATTTTGTATAGCAAAACTTCACCAATCTTAACTTAAATCGGGGATCCACTGCCACTGCCACATAAAGTAGGGGATTGAATTTCTCTTGATCCCCCCAATACGTCTCAAATTTTCTTTTCATGTCAATTGCCATTGAAGACATATAAGGATCTCGGTTGGCAATTAATTCATCTATCTTCACTTGAACCTTATACAACTCATGAAAGAACACATTGGATGTGACGAAAAGAGAAGCCGAAAATTTTTTGGTTGCATCGTAAAAAAGTTTCAAGAATGTAACAAACAATCTGCACTTCTTCCAATCAAGCTTGTTTGGGACAGTTGGTTTTCTTGGAGTTGGGACACTAATCCTATGGCTCCCGCATGTTTTTCCCTTAAAAAACAGTAAATTTAAACCTGAAGCAGAGACCAATTCAACAAGGACCCCTGCAACAAAGAGCCTGAGGATGGGCGAATTAGGCGATTTCTGACAGAGGCCATGGAGAATCAGTAAATTTCATGGCTGACGGTTCTATTTCAATGGCGGATGGGCTGGGCCTCAAAGCTCTCGATTCGAATGAAGTCCGGCGGAAGCAAAATCTTTCCACCTCTGGGAAATCAGCTCACGAACTGCAAGCATGCTTGGCGAACTCTAGCGACCCGATCTTCACCGAGCTTCAAACTCCATCGAACACTAGCAAAGGTGTTGATCCCGTTTCATCCTCAACTGGGTTAGGGATCCGCAGCCCCAAATCAACCAAGATAGAGGTCCCCTGCAAGCTGGGAGATCTACGATCAAGCAACCCAAGTGAGTTCAATCGACCATCCTCTTCAACTGGAGAGGGGATTATCAGTCCTCCATCAAGCAAAAACCCTAGTTCATCACGGAAACTACAACAAGCACTCTTTGAGGAAAGCTTACTCTTGGAGGCGGAGAAACGTGCGTTCCATGAACAACAGCAGCAACAATCCCAGGAGGTAATTTCAAACTCTAAATCGAAAATCCTTGTTAATGATAGAGGCATCTCGTGCGTGGAAGGGGATCCCAATATGGGATACCCCGAAGCTGATACTAAGCCTTCACGGCCCTGGTCTCCCCAAAATCAGCCCAATGGAACTGCATCTACCCATCCTTCGAGAACCCTACCTCGACAGCTCCCAAATGGTCCGAAACCCAAACCTAAAAATTGGGCATCTTTACTGAAATCCCAAAGTCCCTCATTGGATATGAAACTTGAATACCATCCTGAATTATTTAGAGGGAAAGAAGCTGAGGTAGAAATTGATATCGAGCTTACCGATGTTGGTATGTGGAACAAGTACTTAGTAGGCCATTTTCTGGATGGGAAAATGGCTTACCCTCTGGTACTTTCCACTGCCAGATATCAATGGAAAGAGTTGTTTGTGGTTGTTAAGCCAGATGTAGCAGGGTGTTATCTCTTTGAATTTCGAGATGAACAAGCTAAGCAACAAGTTCTGGATGGTGGACCTTATTTCTTCTCCCAAAAATATTTGGTACTCAAGGACTGGCATAGAATGATGACGCCAGTGAAAGAACAACCCTCTCATATTCCAGCTTGGGTGAGATTGCGTAACTTACCCTTGGAATTATGGAACCAAGAGTGTTTGAGCAGGGTGGCTAGTACTATTGGTAAACCACTGCATGTAGACCAAGCCACAGTCAAAACTTCAAGACAACCAGGCCTTCTCCAGACTAAGTCAACCAGTGCAAGAGTATGCATTGAGATTAGTGCTGAGCATGACCTTCCTGATGATGTGAAAATTACTGTAGAGGGGAAATCAGTTGTGGTACCTATTGAATATCAGGTGTTACCTCCAATGTGCAGGCATTGCAAAGTATTTGGACATCCTAATACCCAATGCTCTAAGAAATTACCTTCAACCTCCACTCACCCAAATCAGGAGTGGACCCTAGTGGGTAATGGAAAACAGGAGAATGAATCCACCAAGTATGCTGCCCTTAACCCTCAAACAGTACTTGTAGACCCAGAAGATGAATTGGAACAGGTTCTGGTAAGTGTTGTGAGCTCTTCTCAAGCCACTTTGATTCTGCCTCAGAGTGCGGAGCCCAATCATCAGGTATCTGCTCAGGACTCTGCTATTCCTGATGAGCAAGAGGATTCTCTGGAAGAAATGGCCACTCATAAGGAAATTGAATCATTGGAACATATTAAGGGGGGCAGTTCAGTCAGTCAGCAAGCTGTAGAAATGTCCTCTACTCCAGCGACGAAAGCTGCCAAAATAGCTGCGAAACACAAAGACAAAGAACCTCCTGATCCTAGTTTCATTTCAGACCTCAATCTGTTTGGAGGTTCTACCAAAGCAGGGCAGATAGGGAAGCAGAAGAGCTCTAAAAAGAGCTCATTTTACAGATCAAAGTAGTAACCGTATCCTTTTTTGTCAGGGCAGTTTACAAATTCTTTCATCTTCTGCCTTTTGCATTTCCATTTTGCTTAAGCTTGTTTTATGTCTATACAACCCCTTAGTCTTGGTTTTTGGAACATCAGAGGTCTTAATGACCCAATCAAACAAAAAGAGGTTAAGTGTTTTGTAAATAAGAACAAGCTTTCACTTGTGGGTTTAATAGAGCATAAAATAAAGGAGGATAAAGCTGCTAGAGTGATAAAAAATATCTGTCCTCATTGGAGTTTTGTGAACAATTATCCCCAAGCTTCCGTTGGTAGGATTTTTGTGTGTTGGGACCCTGGTATTGTCCAGATTCGGGTTCTTGACCAATCTAATCAATTCATGCATTGTGAGATTCAGCCTATATGCGGAGACCCTCCCTTTTTTGCAACTTTTGTTTATGGGGAGAATAATTATTTGGATAGACAGGCATTGTGGGCTAGGCTCCATCTCCTGAGCACTGCATTCCCTTGGATAGTACTTGGTGATTTTAATGTCATTAGGTTCCCTAGAGAGAAAGTAGGGGGTTCTACTTCTTGGCCTCCCTATATGGAGGAATTCAACAACTGTCTGTATGCATTGGGGCTTGATGATCTTAGGTACACTGGTTGCTTTCTCACATGGGCCAACAAACAGGATCCCACACATTTTGTCAGTACAAAACTTGATCGTGTTTTGGTCAATGAGCATTGGATGAGGGTGTATAATCGTTCCTATGCTCATTTCCCTAATTCTGGTATCTCTGATCATTCCCCTGCTGTTACAACTATCCTTCCATGTCCTAGAAAATCAAATAAACCATTTAAGTTTTTTGATTTCCTAGCTGACCACCCTCAGTTTATGGCTATTGTTCAGAGAGTTTGGAGGAGGGTGATTAATGGGAATCCAATGTACTGTGTGTGTGAGAAACTCAAGTTGTTGCAGGGTGAGTTTAAGCAAATTAATAATACTGAATTCAGTGACGTTTCTGCGCGGGTTGCTGAATCTAGACAACTATTAGATACTTTGCAGCAAGCTTTGAGTACTCATAATCCTGACCCTTCCTTAATTACTCAGGAAAGAGAGGTTTATAAACAACTCCTCACACTGCTTAGAGCTGAGGAAAGTCTGGCTAAGCAAAAATCGAGAATCCAATGGATGAAGTTGGGTGATCAGTGTACTTCGTATTTCTTCAAATCTGTGACAAACACAAGAAATAGAAGTAAGATAACTAGTTTGGTCTTAGAGGATGGGTCTCTCACACATGACATTGAGGTCATTAAGTCCAACTTTTTTTTTTTTGGGTAATTTAGCTTGAAATTAAAAGGGGTTAAGCGAATATACAGCCTACAAGGGGCATACCCCAGGGAGGACAAAACAAAACAAAAAGAAAAGAAAAGATAAGAAAATTGCGTAATCCGCGACACAACTCGTCGGGGTGAGAAATATGAAAACCAGCACAACCCACTGGGATAGGGATCGAATGTTTTAAACAAAATTATCAATTTGTGAGATGTGGACTGCCCACACTCATTTGAAACAAAAGCATACTGCCTTTTGTGAGCTGGGTACAACAATTAGCTTTGACCATTGCAAACGTGGAGTACACCTGTCCCGGATGGGACCATTTGAAGCTCTCTTTTTTTGAAGCTCTTCAAAAAAAGACCATTTGAAGCTCTCGAGATGACCCATTACGGTCAAACTGCACCATTAATTAAAGTTTCTTTGGATTCCATCGTGGACTGCTGTGGAAGAAGAAAAGGGGGATAAATCCCAACATCCCTTTCTCTGTGCAACCCCAGCGTGTGGGACTAATGACTGTGGGGCCCACTTGAGTCTTCTACTCAGACCACTGCTCATGTTCTTCATGAACCCAGATTTCTCAGATTTTCAGAAATGCACGAAATTAAACAAAACTCATGCTTTCGATTTGGGAGTCCCAGAGAAAACTCTATAACAAATGCATCTAAGAACTAAGAACCAATTCACTATAAGCTCACCTTAGTCAAATCCAGAAACCCATTGTCGTATTACCTCCCACCGCCGTGACACCATCGACACCTAACGGGGAAGAACTGAACTGCATAGGTGAAGCCCATTCCGGAAAAGACCCTAGATCCCAAGATGTGACTGTGTAATGTTTTGCTGGATGGATGGGGGAAAAGATCCCCTTGTACCTTGAGAGGTGAGGATGAATCCATAAGATGAAGACTAACCCCATCCTTTGGTCCCTTCCTCGCATGATGCTAGGATCTGGAAGACCAGACCCCTTGTTGAGGTTAACCCAAGAAGAACCTGGGGTTTCCTATCTCAAAGACAGGCGAAATGAACTGGGTACAACCCAGTATTTGGAGATGATGCCTCATGGACCCTTGGTAGAAAGAGGAGATCCGAGCCACTTGGAAGGACGAACACCATCTGAAGTGAACCCATCCGGTGAAAACAAACCTCCATGAGAACTTAGATCCCTCTCTGGATCAGACCCGTTGTGGTGAGTGGGTTTTGGTTGGGGGGTGCATTCTCTCTCTATTTGTAGACAGAGAAGCTCTCAACCCAACCTTGGTTACAATGAGTTGTTTTGATTAAGGGTGGATTGAGGATAAAACACACAGATTCAAGAGTGAATCCGTTTGGACCACCAGAGAATCGGTTGACTGGAACAAAGTCTGGTGTTTCGCAGCTGTGCTACCATCATCTCGGGCGAGATAAGCCAACACAGAGCAGTAGTGGATGAAAACTGGTAGTGGGTCAAGCCAATATGAGCCAACACAGTGCCGATTGGAGCTTGGATTACCTCTGCCTCGGAACCTATGGAGGATTTTGACTGATTTTTGTGAAGGGGAGTGCATTCTCTCTCTAGGTTTAGAGAGAGAAGCTCTCAACCCTATTATTAAGTCCAACTTTGTCAACTTTTACACTAATTTGCTTGGTACAGCTCATCCTGAGGATTATCAAGGAGCTAGCAGGATTCAACAGTTAGTAAATAGGAAGTTAACCGATACTCAAAGATTGGCAATGATTGTTGAGGTCACTGACCAAGAGATTAAGGATACATTTTGGTCTCTCAATCCCAGTAAAGCCCTTGGACCTGACGGTTACAATGCAGGTTTCTTCAAGAAAGCTTGGCCTATAGTTGGTCGTGAAATCATTGTAGCCGTCAAGACCTTTTTTAGGTCAGGTAAGTTACTGAGGAAGGCCAATTCTACCATGGTAGCTCTGGTCCCAAAGGTCCCTAATCCTTCAAAAGTTGGGGACTTTAGACCCATATCATGTTGTAATACTGTCTACAAGTGCATTGCTAGAATTCTTGCTAGCAGATTGCAAAATGTCCTCCCTTTGCTAATTGATCCTGTACAATCAGGATTTGTGAAGGGCAGAAGAATTGCTGATAACATCTTTCTTACTCAAGAGCTCATGAGAGGGTATCATAAATCTTCATCTACCCCACGTTGTGCTATGAAAGTAGACATCAAGAAAGCTTATGATAATGTTAGATGGGAGTTTCTATGGGATATTCTAACGTCTATGAATTTTCATCCAACAATGATCAAATGGCTTCAAGCTTGTGTTACCACTGCTAACTACTCCCTTAGCATCAATGGGGAAGCTACTGGTTATATCATTGGGCAGAAAGGTCTAAGGCAAGGTGACCCTCTGTCCTCGTACCTCTTTGTCATTGTGATGGAAATTCTAACCTGTCTACTGAGAGAAAAATCCCAGATCCCCGACTTCCATTTTCATTGGAAGTGTGGGCATAATAAGATTATCAATCTCTGTTTTGCAGATGATCTTATGATATTTTGTAAGGGTGAGCTGTCTTCAATCAACCATATTCAGGATGCCCTCGCTGAGTTTCAGATGTTGTCAGGATTATCCCCCAGCCCTGAGAAAAGTAGTATTTACTTTTCTGGGGTTAATAGTACCATTAGATTGAGCATTCTGAATGTACTAGGGTTTAAGGAGGGCACACTTCCGGTAAGGTATTTGGGAGTGCCCCTACTCTCAACTAGACTCAAAGCCTCGGATTGTCAGCGGTTAGTGGAAAGTATGATTGCCAGAACTAAGACTTGGACCAATAGAGACCTTACCTACGCTGGTAGGGTTCAATTAATAAAGAATGTTCTTTTCTCCATCCAAACCTATTGGTCCTCCTTGTTTATCATTCCTAATAAGATAATTAAGGAAGTTGAGTCAATCCTTAGAGCATTTCTTTGGTCTGGTCCTGATCTAAAGAAATCTGGTGCTAAGGTCTCTTGGGATCATTTATGCTCTCCAAGAGAGGAAGGTGGACTTGGTTTCAAGTCAATGCAAGTATGGAACAAGGCTGCCGTTGCGAAGCATGTTTGGTTTCTTATCTCTGGGGGCGAACAGTCTATGTGGTGCCAATGGGTCAAATCATATTTAATCAAAGGGAGAAGTTTTGGAATTTAAAAACTCCGGGTGATTGCACTTGGGTATGGAGGAAAATTTTGAAGCTTAGATCCCTGGTACACCCTTATATCATTAGTGTGTTGGGAAATGGGAACACCACATCCTTGTGGTATGACAATTGGCACCCACTTGGCCCTTTAGTGGCTAAATATGGCCCTAGAATTGCATATGACTCTGGTATCCCAAAAGATGCTTTTGTGTCACACATCATTCATGACTCAAATTGGGCTTTCCCCATTACCCAAACCTTTGAGCTTAATGAGGTGAGAAATACTCTTCCCCCACTTGTCCAGTCCAGACTGCATGAGGATGACCAAAAGAGATGGACTCTAACCTCTAATGGACAGTTCACAGTCGCCTCTCTTTGGAACAAGTTGAGAACTCATTTTCCCAAGGTTTTGTGGCACAAGCTGGTATGGTTCTCTGGCCACATTCCAAAATGTAGTTTCATCACTTGGCTTGCTATACAGCATAGGCTATCTACTGCTGATAGGCTTGTCTTATTTGGACTGCATGCTAATCCTCAATGTAGTCTGTGTCAGGGGAGTGAAACCCATGATCATCTTTTCTTTAATTGCCCTTTCACTAAGCAAGTGTGGAATGCTATTCAGACCAAACTTCATGTGTCGTGGTCTGGTAGAACTTGGTCTGACTGGACAACATTGCTATCAAATGTAAAAGGAAAAGGTCTTAAAAATCTTATCATTAGGCTGGGCTTCACAATAGCAGTGTACAATATATGGATTGAGAGAAATGTGAGAAGGTTTCAAAGTCACTGCTGTTCTTGGGAGATAATTGTTCACAAAATCTGCACCATGGTGAGAGCAAGGATTTTATCACTTACTAATTTACCTCAATCACAAGCACAGTGGATTGTAAATGAGTGGAATAGTGTTGCATATTGAATTTTTGTTGTTGTCTGCTTGTTCTTGGGAGATAATTGTTCCAATGGCTGCATTTGTTGAGGCAATCATTCCAGATATTACTACTCCTAATGAATCAGGTATATATCATAATCTTTAGTGAGACTAGACTTTGTGTGAACCTACCTCATATTGTGTGCTACCTGGTGAGATGTGTGCTAGAGCCTCATCCTTTCTTTGAGAGAGGAGGTAATATGTAGTGGGGGCATATTGTGAGATAAAGGGAGGGAGTTACTGGAGCCGTGCCCTAGCACATGAGTGAAAGAAGAGGTGGTGATGTGAGTTTTCCGAGGGAGTTGCATGAGAGGACATAGTGCTCAGGGCATCATCTGTTTTGGGCTGTTTTGGCTGCCATTTGTTACAATGGTATATCATATCATATGTGTTGCAATGGTATTTATCTGTTCTGGGCTGTTATTGGAATGATGATTGGCAGTAGCCCACTTCTTGCTACTGTCCAGTTGCTTAGGCCAATTAACAAACCTGTAATTGCATGATAGTATATCTATATAGCTGCTGCTATGGTCAGTTTTGTACCGGCTCTGCCACTGTTATAAAATGGAGTGGCCTTATTTTGTTATAAGTTGGCTGCCATCTCCTTTGTTATGAGCTGGCTGCATTGCATAGTTAATACTTCCAACAGGACACAACTGGCTCATGTGGCTATAAGTTGTGAGCTTTTGTGCTCTCAAGATCCAAGTGTTCTCATGTGGCTACTGATTTTTGTGGCTGCTGTCCAGTCCAGCTGCTATTACTTCTATAGCAGATTATTGTGTTCACTGCTACTGTTGTGGACTTGCTGCTGTTCTGTACTGATGTTTGTAGCTGCTGTGGCTGCTGCTCTGTTCTGGGCTGTTTTGGCTATTATTTATTCCTGTCTTGTAGGATTTAGCAGCTCTTATAGCTACTCTTTAAGCTTCTGAGTTCTGTTCAGCTATCATATATTTGCTGAACAGCTTCTGTTTTCTGTACATTTGTGTATAAGCCTAACCAACAGGGGATGTCGTTGGGATCTCCCTTCGCAAAGGGGGACGTCCTCTGTACATTTGTGTATAAGCAAGTAGCTGCAATTCTACTACTGCTGTCAGGGCTGTTGTTTCAAGCCAAGGTGGGGTGTTGTGGCTGCTATCTATGGGCTGCATCTGCTGCTGCTGCTGTTATGTTCCGTGACTGTGCACGTTCTGAACCCGTCCAAGCTACCATTATGTGCTAAAAGTGGTGTTTATATGAAGATGCTTTTTTCATGTATCTTTTATATTTTGGCGTTGTTTCCATTCCCTCTTACAAGATGGATTGGAAACAATTCATTACCTAGTTCATGTAGCCATTTGGCGTTAGCTATATTCTTTTCTCTTGTTTCCTTTTTTTTTCTTTTCCTCCTGGGGTATGCCCCTTGTAGGCTGTATATTCGGTTAGCCTCTTTTCAATTTCAAGCTGATTTAACCAAAAAAAATCCTATGGCTCCCACCTTGGCCCTCCAACTCCAATGACAAATCCTCCTCGCCTTCCTTATGCCAAAAAATGTTATGAAACTACTATCTTCCTCCCCCATTCTTTGGAATGCCTTCTCAAACTTGATGGCTACTTCTAACATCAAGTAAGTGGAATTCCACCGAGTACACACATCAAGACACACAGTTTGTTTTGAATTAATTTTCTCTTTCTCCACACACTTGTTGAAAGTCTCCATTCTTTGTGGAGAAGATCTCACATATCTCACAACATCACGAACACGGAGAATTGACTCATTAGTATCTTTCAACCCCTCAACAACAATAAGATTCAAAATATGTGCACAACATCGCATATGTATATACTCGTGGTCCAAGACAGTCCTTTTCCAATCCATTGTTTTCCTTTTCAAGTACTCAATAGCCGTGGCGTTGGAACTTGCATTATCTACCGTCAAAGTAAAAATACCATCAACATTCCACTCAAGCAACAATGACTCAATTTTTTTGCCTATGGTAGCTCCCTTATGGTCTTCAATTAGACAAAAGTTTAAGATTCTCTTTTGCAACTTCCAATCATCATCAATAAAGTGTGCGGTGAGACACATGTAGTTAAGATTTTGAATTGATGTCCATGTATCAGTCGTGAGGCAAATCCTACGACCCTTCAAGAATTTTTTCAATTTTCCCCTCTCATTTCTATGAATTGCACCAACCTCTCTAGTTATCGTTTGGCGAGAAACCGGTGAGAACTTTGGTTGCATAACCTTACAAAACTTTCTGAACCCAATACCCTCAATAAACCTAAAGGGTAGTTCATCAATGATGACCATTTCGGCAAGAGCTCTCTTACAATCGTCAAAAGAAAAGACATGAGTAACAACGTCCACACCGCCCCCGTCTGTGGGTCGAAATGAAAGGTTTTGTTGTCCATCTTGGTCTCTATTAGGATATAATGGGCAAACAGGGAGGTGAGCTTTCAAATTACTAACGCCATGTTTTTTACTTTCAGCCGCATATCGTTTATTACAATACTTACACTCAGCCCATTTGGTTACCCCACCCTCTTTAATATCGTTGAAGTGATCCCAGTAAGGAGATCTATATCTTTTCCCAGCCTCTTTTTTAGGTTTTGGCGCTAGTGGTGGAACCTTTCTTTTCAGTCTATTTCCAGTACTTTGTCCAACTTCAACTATTGTATCATCTTGAACATCAATAACATCGGCATTCGTAGACACAGGAGGATTAGAATTACCTTCCAGTTCAACATCTTCAACATCTACAACATCATCCTGAAGTTCCCCACCAAGCGTGAAATCAAAATTGTTTGAATCCATCACCTACCAACAAGTGTAATCAAGATCAAAAAACTGCCATGCATATAGTTTTACTGCTACACCAGTCGAAATAAGAGAAAAAATTACTTTCACTGACTCATTGAGTTTTACTGCATAAACTGTTTTTTTTTAATTCCATGCAATCATGCATATAGTTTTACTGCATAAACTGTTTTTTTTTTTAATTCCAGTCATTTCCAGTCATTTATATGGGTTTCCTGCACACACACAGGAAGCAAAACTCACTGCTATTCACTATCAGACACAAAACTCATTAGTTACAATTTACAATTTCAGTGGGGAAATCATTAGTTACAATTTACAAACAAACTTACTGATCAGCAGCAAACAGCAATCGGAAAAAAATTGTGCGTGGGGTGCTGTTGGTAAACAGCAAACAACAAACAGGGAAAAAAATCACTGTAAAGAAAGCCTACGGCAAGCAATCGGAAAAAATCAGCCAAAAAGGGAAAAAAAATCACTGTAACTCTCGACTCTTGTAGAAAAATTGACACACAGAGAGAGACAGAGACAGAGAGAGAGAGAGAGAGATCAGAGACGTACCACTGTAAGTCTGTAACTCTCGTTGATTTGATGGCGGTGGCCGGTGGCGGTGGGGATTTACAGAGAGCAGTCAGCAATCGGGAAAAATCAGCCCAAAACTCACAGATCTACAGCCAAAAAGGGGGGGAAAATCACTGTAACAGACTAACAATCGTAGTGACTCTCGACTCTAGTACAGAAATTCACAGAGAGAGAGAGAGAGAGAGATCAGAGACGTACGTACCAGACTACCAGTGTACCACTTTAGTCACGGGGTCGGGGAGTCGGACTGATCGATTGAGAGAGAAAGGGGGACTAGTTACGTCGGGGAACGTGGGGCTCGGCGTCAAATTGACGGCGGTGGCCGGTGGCGGTGGGTATGGACGTAGGTGGTGGACCGGTGGTAGCAGATCTGGAGTGGAGAGTGAGAGGGCCAGAGACCAGAGGAGAGGGCTGCGGGGAAATGGGAAATGAGAATGACTGGCTTAGGGTTTTTTTTCCCTTTTATATGTCCTGCTTTCGGTCGGGTCGGGTTAACCCGACACATTATATGGGGACCCGAAACCCGACCGATGGTATTTTAAACCCGAAAAACTGAACCCGAACCCGACCGACAGAGGAAATCAGAACCGCTCGTCGCCAATGTTTCGGGTCGGGTCGGGTCTTCGGGCGGGACGGATTTCTGGACAGCCCTAGCCACAGGGGCGTGAGAAGAGAAAATCTAGGGCTTTTTCGCTGCCCTGGGCGCCGAAGAGAATTATCGCTACTACGGCAAAATTGGGAAATTACCCTCGCCTTTTCTCCTCGACGGGACAAAAATTTGCCCATTGTTCGGTTTGGAATTTCAAATCGGGTTTTGGATAAAGTAATTTTTTTACTTTTTCTCTCTCTAGCTTTTCATTCATTACTCTCATTTTTCACTCTTATCTTTCTCTACTTTTTACCTCCCTCCACAATCATTACTCTCATTTCTCTATCTACTTTTATTCAAAAACACAACTCAAAACCCACAACCGAACAAAGCCTTGATCATGACCCGGGGGGCTTTTTAAAACTTTCTTTTACTTTTATATTTTGTATTGGGATTGTTTTTTTTTTTTTTTTTTTGAACGGTATTGGGATTGTTTGGTTGGCAATAAATGAAAATATGGAAAACATACCCCTAATTTCGTTGGACAGCAGACAAACATCATGTATCATTCTACACCCAAAAGAAGATGAACATGGTCTGACAACAGGATCAGTCCTAAGGTTCCAAACCCAGATGGTGATGAAAAAGAACCTCCGGACTTACTTTCTGATGTTAAGCTGCTTTTGGGAGGCTCCTCTAAGGCTGGTCATAATGGCAAACAAAGGAGTCGCTCCAAGGGCTCCCAAAAAAAAAGGAAGTAACTTTACTTTCCTACCTTTTGTCCATAATTATTTAAATAATGCTCAACTTGTGCATCACTCTTACACTCATTAGTTGTAGCTCATTGTGGTAGTTATTTTGTGTGCAGGACTAAATGGATAGTACACCATTGCATTTTGGTTGTTGGAACATAAGAGGTCTTAATGATCCTCTTAAACAGAGGGAGGCAAAAAATTGGGTTTTCAAGAATAAATTATCTCTAGTAGGTCTTATTGAGCATAAAGTCAAAGAACCCAAAGTCTCTAACATTGTCAGTTCTATGCTCCCTCTGTGGAATTTTGTTAGCAATTACCCCAGCTCTACGATGGGGAGACTTTTGATCTGTTGGAACCCTTTGGTTTGCCATGTTCAAGTCATATGTCAGTCCAGTCAGTATGTCCATTGTAAGGTCCTCACTTGCGATGGCCATTACTCTTTTGTTGCTACGTTTATTTATGGGGCTAACTGCTACCTGGAGAGACAACAGCTTTGGGCTGACTTACGGCATCTCTGTGTTGTCACCCCTTGGGTGGTCCTTGGTGATTTCAATGCTATAAAATCTCCTCTTGAAAAAGTAGGTGGGGATAGGACTTGGATGCCTTGGATGGAGGAGTTCAACTCTTGCCTCCAATCAACTGAACTCGTTGACCTTAGATTCTCTGGTTGTCACTACACTTGGTCAAATAAGCATTTGGGAGATGCACGCATTAGCACCAAGATTGATAGGGTTTTAGTCAATGAATGTTGGATCAAAGATTTTAGTTGGTCCAATGCTCATTTTCTCAACCCTGGGGTGTCTGACCACTCCCCTGCTGTAGTCTATTTGACAGCTCCTTCACCTCCAAAGAGGAGGCCTTTCATGTTCTTTAATTTTCTGGCTGAACACCCTAGATTCCTTGAAACTGTTCAGCAGGTTTGGAGGAAAGTAATTATTGGGAACCCAATGTTCTATGTCTGTGAGAAGCTTAAGCATTTGCAAGTAGACCTTAAAAAGCTAAATACCAATGACTTTAGTGATTTGTCATCAAGAGTGGTCTCATATAGAGCCCAATTGGAGGCCATCCAGAGAGAGCTAGGATCAAATCCTAGTGATCCTTCAAAACAGGCCACCGAAAGGGAATTGTGCAAGCAGTACCTTGTTTATGCTAGGGCTGAAGAGAGTTTTGCCAAGCAAAAGTCTAGGGTTCAGTGGCTAAAGTTGGGGGATCAATGCTCCTCATTCTTCTTCAAAACCATTAGTAATTCCAGGAATAGGAACAGAATTTCTAGTTTGGTTTTGGAGGATGGGACTGTTACCCAGAACATTGAGTTGGTTAAGCAGACCTTCATCAACTACTACACTAATTTGTTAGGCACTAAACATCTGAATCATTACATGGGTTCCTCTAGAGTGCATCAACTCATCACTAGAAAACTCACTCCTGTCCAAAGTTTGGAAATGGTGATGGAGGTAACTGATAAAGAGATTAAGGACACTTTCTGGTCTCTTAATCCTCAAAAAGCACCTGGTCCAGATGGTTACAATGCAGCTTTCTACCATAAAGCTTGGCCTGTGATAGGTCATGAGGTGACCTCTGCTGTTAAACTTTTCTTTAAATCTGGTCAGCTTTTGAAGAAAGCTAATGCTACTCTAGTTGCTTTAGTGCCCAAGGTCCCCAACCCTTCTAAGGTAGGGGATTACAGACCTATTTCATGTTGCAATGTGATTTACAAGTGCATTGCCAAAATCCTAGCCAACAAAATCAAGCCTATCCTGCCATCACTTATTGATCCGGCTCAATCTGGATTTGTACAGGGAAGGAGGATTGCTGATAACATATTCCTTACTCAGGAATTGATGAGGGGTTACCACAAACACTCCTCTTCTCCTAGGTGTGCCATGAAGGTGGATATCATGAAGGCTTATGATAATGTCAGATGGGACTTCCTGTGGGATGTCCTGGATTCCATGAATTTCCACCCTAAGATGATCCAATGGTTGAAAGCTTGTGTCTCTACAGCTAATTACTCCCTATGTTTCAATGGGGAGGCAATAGGATACATTCCTGGACAGAAAGGTTTACGACAAGGTGACCCATTGTCTTCCTACTTGTTCGTCATAGTTATGGAGGTATTGACTTGCATCCTTAAGGAAAAGTCTATACTCCCTGATTTTAAGTTTCACTGGAAATGTGGTTCCACCAAACTTGTCAACCTTTGCTTTGCGGATGATCTTATGATCTTCTGCAAAGGTGAGGAGAGTTCCATTACTCATATTAAAAACTCCTTGACTGAGTTTGAGGCTTTGTCCGGACTATCTCCCAGCCATACCAAGAGTAACATCTTCTTTTCTGGTGTTAATTCCTCCACCAAGGCTTCCATTTTGAATATTTTAGGCTTCCAGGAAGGGTCCCTACCTGTTAGGTATTTGGGGGTACCCCTTCTATCCACCAAGCTTAAGCACAATGACTGTAAAGTCATGGTTGACAGAATTGTAGCAAAAACTAAATCATGGACCCATAGGTACCTCTCTTATGCTGGCAGAATACAATTGATTAAATCAATTCTATTTTCAATGCAAACTTACTGGTCATCTCTCTTTATTATCCCTAAAAAGGTAATTAAAGAGATTGAATCTATTCTTAGAGCCTTTTTCTGGTCAGGTCCTGACCTTAAGAAGACAGGTGCCAAAGTCTCATGGGAACACCTCTGCTCTCCTGTCAAGGAAGGTGGATTAGGATTTAAATCTTTGGAGGTTTGGAACAAGGCAGCTGTTGCCAAACACATTTGGTTCCTTGTCTCTGGTGGGGAGTAATCTATGTGGTGCCAATGGGTTAAGTCTTACTTACTTAAGGGTAAGAGTTTTTGGAGTGTTAAACTTCCAAGTGACCCCTCCTGGGCTTGGAGGAAAATACTTAACCTTAGACCACTTGTTCAGCCTCACATTAAGTACAATATTGGGGATGGTCAATTAACCTCTTTGTGGTTTGACAATTGGCATCCTCTCGGCCCCCTCTTGCCAAGGTTTGGACCTAGAATAGTCTATGATTCAGGACTTCCTAAGGATGTCACTGTGAAGGCCATCATTAGAGACAATCAATGGGCCTTCCCGATTACTCAAGCACCTGACCTTAATGAGGTGAGATCTGATCTACATGTTGTTTCCATCAATGATTCCATTGGAGATAGGTGTATATGGACTCTCACAGCCTCTGGAAAATTTACAATTTCCTCCCTTTGGGATCACTTGAGAACCCACTTTCCAGCCATCACTTGGCATAGAGTAGTTTGGTTTTCAGGGCATATTCCTAGGTGCAGTGTGATCTCATGGATGGCCATCCTTCATAGGTTATCTACCGAGGATAGATTGGTGATGTTTGGCATGAAATCTTCCTCCACCTGTAGTCTGTGTATGGGTGTAGAAACCCATGACCACCTGTTCTTTGAGTGCACCATGGCTACACAAATTAGAGGTATTTTGACCCCAAAGACCCCTCATATGGTTGGGTTGACCTCTTGGCAACAGTGGGTAAGTAAACTGTCCACTTTACAGGGCAAAACCTTACCTATCACAATTGCTAAGCTTGTCTTCACAGTCTATGTGCATCAACTGTGGCTTGAGAGGAACTATAGAAAGTTCCAGAATCTTAGCTGCCCTCCTGGAGTGGTTGCTAACAAAATTTCAGATGAAGTTAGATATAGGTTGTTGTCCTTAGAATTCAAGGGACATTCTCACTTACTTGCTATGTGGAACATTCATGCTTAATTTCAATGTCTTGTTTGGTTTGCAGGTCAATGTTCAAGCTTGGAAGTCTACCAATTCCTTCAAAGAGCAAGCTCCAAACATGGTTCAGCCAGATTACAATCACAGGTTCATCCTTGTTGGCCTTCTATTACTTCTATGTATCCAGGTAGTTAACTTACTCCCTGTTCATTGAACTGCTATTTCTTAACTCCTGAGTGATCTTACTATACTGTGGGTAATCCTTGTCAGCTGTGTGCTAGAGCCCCATCCATCTTTGTGAGAGGAGGTAATAATTAGTGGGGGAATCATGAGAGAAACAGTGGAGGGAGAAAAGGGACCCTTGCTCATGGTATTGAAAAAGAGAGTGGGAGTTGTGAGAATCCAAGGGAGTAGAGGAGTGAGTCCTATACATACCAAGAGCTTTGTTTTGTTTTGTTCTGTTATGTGTTGATTCTTGTCCATTTTATCGTAAGCATATTTAATACTTAAATGTTACATTAACTGAAGTTGAGGACTGCTATGTATATGGCTGCTGTTATGTTACAGCTTTGGCATGTTACTGCTGTTACGTTACAGCTTCTGTTATGGCTGTTATGTTACGCTTTGGCACGTTACTGCTGTTACGTTACAGCTTCTGTTATGTGTCGTAGGCAGCTGCTGCTGTAGTTTTGCTGCTGATCTATTTTTGTATTATGCTGTGTGGTTCTTGCATGGCTGTCCAGATTAGTAGTGTTGTTGGTTCAATCTTCTACACGTCCTTTTGCTTCAGTCCAGCAGCTGATAAGTTGCTCCTGTTCAAGCAACCAGCTGCTGCTGTTTTGCTTTCTGTTAATGCCTGTAACTACTATATGCACATACGAAATTGGAAGTTCAAGCTGGGCAGTCCAACTCTTGTCATGTTGGTTCTTTTCATGCTGTTTGAACATAATAGACATCATTGTCAGAGTTTTATATTGTAGTATATGCCTAACCATCAGGGGCTGTCGTGGGATGTCATGTGGCGGAGGGGGACGTCCTCTGCATAGTGAGTAGTGTTTTGGTAGTACGTTTTGTTTCTGCCACGGCTGTTATTGATACTTCCAACAGGACACAACTCCAAGTGTCCATGCTGAATTTTTGTGGTAGAACTTCAGAGGTAGAACAGAGAACAACTGAACTTCATGTGGCTGCTCTACTGTGCTACTGCTGCTGTCCTTGTTGCTGTTTTGACTAGTGCATCCTACGGTTTTTGCAAAGATGGTTGTATTCAGAGAAGAATGTGGGCTGTTTTGAAGCTCAATTCTGTTGCTTTGTGCTGTCCAGTATCCCTTTTGTCGAGTGTTTCTTTCTCATCTACCTAGAGGGGCTAGAAACATTCGTTTACTAGGCTTGTAGGCTTGTATCCAGTTGGCTTGGTGTTTTCAATGTTCTTATTGTAGCCACTTGGCATCCATCAATGTAGCCACTTGGAATTTATGTAGCCACTTGGCATCCTTCAATTTTCTTAATCTTTGTTTTCTTTTTTCTTTCCTCCTGGGGTATGCCCCTTGTAGGCTGTACATTCGCTTATTCTTTTTTCTATTTCAAGCTAAATTACCCAAAAAAAAAAAAAGATGAACATACCCTAATTTCATTGAATCGTTCAATGAAAACGTTTCGGATGAAGCACTTTTCGGTTTGTTTTTTTTGTTGATTTCTCATGGGGAATCCTTAAAATCAAAATCTGAACAAATTGAACGGTTCAAATCATCGAAATTTAATCGAGAAGGGGAAGTCCGTATTTTATTAAAATAAGGGATCCTTTAGAGCATCTCCAATCCATGACCCTCCAAATTTCTATTTGAGAGGATCAAATTAATCGATTTTATTTGAAAAGTAGATTTAGAGGATTGTACTATTTATCTCAACTCCAACCCAACACTCTATTTCTCAACTCCAACACAGATCCTCTATTTTTTCCTTCATCCTCTATATTTAGAGGATCAAAGTTCATCCTCCCAAATGGAGGAGAGTTTTAGAGGATGGGTTGGAGAATATTTTTCCTCCAAAATGAAGATATAGAGTATGGGTTGGAGATGCTCTTATAGGATGCATGGTGTGTGTGTGTACATATACACACACTAGTGCATGCCTTCAAGCACGACTCGAATGATTTGCAATTGCAAATAAATACTGGTTATTGAACCCAATATATCATCCAATAAATTTCAATTTTGCGAAAAACAATAATCCAAGCATATTCATTGACATGTTTAACTTGAATGAGCAAACAAAGAACAAATAATTTGAGGCATTTAATCAATAAACATTAAAATTATTCGGGTCTCTACAATCTATCCTTCTTAAAGAAATTTCGTCTCGAAATTTACAACGCAAGTCAACTAAGTTATGCATCAATTAGTCATGCTCATGCAACAACATCTATCACCAAACAATAAATCAACAATCACAAAGTCGAAATTTAAAACTCACATTGCTCAATTCGGAAACAATTGCGGATACTTTTCTCTAACTTCGTCCTCCCTTTCCCACGTTGACTCTTCCTTCCCAAGATTTCTCCATAAAACTCTTACTAATGGAATGGTTTTACCCCTCAAAACTTGCTCGCGCTAATCTAGGATACGATCGGCTCCTTCCCATAAGATGCATCGGCTTCTAACTCAAGTTCGAACCACTCTAGGACGTGTGACGGATCCGGCTCATACTTCCGCAACATCGATACGTGGAACACATCATGTACACCTGACAATCTCGGCGATAACGCCAATCGATAAGCGACTTCCCCAATCTTCTCAATAATATCAAACGGACCGATAAAACGCGGTGATAGTTTACCCCTTTGCCCAAAACGAGTTAGTCCCCGGCGCGGTGATACCTTAAGAAACACGTGATCCCCTACTTCAAACGATAACGGTCGGCGACGACGGTCGGCATAACTCTTTTGTCTACTTTGCACGGTTAACAACCGTTGGCGAATCAATTTGACTTGTTCGGCGGTTCTCTTTTGTGCTTCTAGAAGACGTAGTCGGATCGCTCTCATGCTCTCGGAAGTTTCTTGGATCAATTCTGGCCCGATCAATTCTACGCAAATCGTGATACTTTTTTGTTCCTCCCGGATGCACGGCTAACGGTGAGTGATGGAATTCTCTCAAGATTTCCTCCCGACGTGAAATGGGTACGAAACAACTTCCCTTGGTACCGCAAACCTTGATCAGCGTGAATCATCCACCCCTCTCGAGCATTGCCACTAAGAAACTTAGCACGAAACTCCCCTGTTTCCTCATCATGTTGTTGGGCCTCAACGACTCGGGTCGACAAAGTCGATTGAATGGTCAAGTTACACAAAGTGACTCCATCCCGAACTTCCTCGAAATGTAACGCATACGAACCTAAGTCATTCATCGTTTTCCACTCATAGATAGCCAAACTCGCAAGTTGTGTCGATTTCCTACTCAATGCGTCCGCTACCACATTCGCCTTTCCCGGATGATATTGCAACTCGAAGTCGTAGTCCTCTAAATGGGTAGGGTAGTTTCGCTCGTGAGTCTTTAATTGCCGCGATCCATACGCTACAACACGTCCCAATTGCATCAACACGCACCCTAACCCCTCTTTCGAAGCGTCACAATACACGGAATAACCAACTCCCCGTTTGGGTACAACCAAAACTGGCGCGGTAGTCAATCTTTTCTTCAACTCTTGAAAGGCCTTCTCACACACGTCACTCTAAACAAAACGAGTCGCCTTACGAGTCAATCGAGTCATCGGAGCCGCTAAACAAGAGAAATCAAGGACAAAACAACGGTAGTACCCGGCCAAGCTCAAGAAACTACGAATCTCGAACACATTCTTCGGTCGTTGCCAATTCATCACGGACTCTACCTTCCCCGGATCAACGGACACCCCATCTCTCGATACAATGTGACCTAAAAACTTGACTTCGGATAACCAAAACTCGCACTTACTAAGCTTGGTATACAAACGGTGTTCTCTCAGAAGTTCAAGAACGATGGAAATGTGAGATTGATGCTCCTCCTCCGAAGGTGAGTAAATAAGGATATCGTCCACGAAGACAAACTACGAAACGATCGAGATAAGCATGAAAAATATGGTTCATCAAGTCCATGAAAGTTGCTGGTGCATTCGTCAAACCAAAGGGCATAACAACGAACTCGTAATGGCCATAACGGGTATGAAAAGCTGTCTTCGGAATGTCTTCTCTCCGAACCCTCAACTGGTGGTAACCGGACCTTAAATCGATCTTTGAAAAACACGTAGCGCCTCGAAGTTGGTCAAATAAATTGTCAATTCTAGGCATTGGATACTTATTCTTAATTGTGACACGGTTCAACTTACGATAGTCAATACAAAGGCGAAGTGACCCATCCTTCTTCTGGGCAAACAAAGCCGGTGCTCCCCACGGTGAAGTACTCGGGCGAATAAACCCCAAACTCTCCAATTCTTGCAACTGAGTCTTCAATTCCCTCAACTTGGCGGGCGCAAAGCGATAAGGAGGTATGGAAATAGGAGCGGTGCCAGGAAGTAGGTCAATGGTAAATTCGATTTCTCTCTCGGGTGGTAAACCAGGTAACTCCATTGGAAACACGTCCGGAAAATCACATACGACAAGAGGTAACTCCCCACGTACGGATACGTCCTCATCTAAAGCCAAACTTGCTAATAAAGCATACATCGATTCACGTTCCCGAGTATCACACGGATATGGTCCTATCAGTTCCCGACGCTCCCCGAAAAACTTAAAGTAGGCACCCCCAGGTGGACAAATACGGACCCGACGTTTATAGCAATCTATGGTGGCGTGAAACATGGACAACCAATCCATTCCCAAAATAAGGTTGATCCCCATCATATTCAGCACGATGAAATCAAAAGTAAAACGACGATCTCGTATAGTGAGCTCACAATCTCTACAAATGCGATCTAACGGCGATCTACCTCCTATAGGCATGTCAACAAACAACGGAGGGTTGATACTCTCGATTTCCAATTCCAAACATAAGCAAAAGATGCAGCAATAAATGAATGCAATGCTCCTGAATTGAATAGTACTTTAGCGAAGGAGTTAAACAAGAGAAATGTACCCCTTACAACTGAAGTCTCCGAGGCCTGAGAAGTAACAGGAGGTGGCGGTGGCGGTGGCAGTGGCGGAATGGCTGAAGTGATGGCAAACGCTCTCCCCTGCGTAGTCTGACCCTGGATATGTCCACCCCGATGACCAGAACCCTGGGTAGGCGTAGACGAACTGGCTCCCCTCTCAGCCTGAGACCCCTGAACCGAAGTGGTCTGACGGAAGTGAGACTGCTGCTGCCTCTGAGTACCCCGAAACGACTGTCGACCAGAACCCTGTCCACCCCTCGGCTTCTGCACTGACCCTGACTCACTGTGAGCCCTATCCCCACGCGGACAATTTCTAGCAAAGTGACCGGACTTCCCGCAAGTAAAACACGTACCCAAAATCTGCGGACACTGAGCTCGGATATGCCCCTCCTGACCACACTCATGACATACCATTGGAGGCCTATTGGAAACACCTCGAGTCCCGAATGAAGAAGGTGGAGGCCTAAAGTTCGACGGACCCTGCGAAGTTGACATTTGATCCCTTTGCCTCTTTCTCCCTTGACTACCTAAACTTCCCGACGATGAACTCATACCCCTCACTGGTTGTCTCGGTTCCCAAGCCCTAGGATTTTGAGGTGCCTCTCTTGGTGTTTCGATGCTCCTTGCACACTCAACAACTTCGGAAAACTTCCCTTTTCGTTGTGCCACCACATACTTTTTCACGGTATCACTCAAACCCCTTTCGAATCGTCTACACTTCCTCTCCTCGGTTGCCACCATCTCCGGCGCAAAACGGGACAAAGATTGAAACTTTACCGCATACTCCGACACAGTCATATCCCCTTGCTCCAACTTTTCGAACTCATTCCTCAACTGGTCACGACTTGTTTCCGGAAAATATTGCTCCTCGAAGAGCATCTCAAACTCAGCCCATGTCAAATCCTCAACGTCAGGCTCATTTGCTTGAGCCGCGATCCTTGCCGCCCTTCTTGCATCTTTCCTTGACTCCAAAACGGATTCCCACCATTCACCGGCTTCTCCGACCAACTGAACGGCCACAATTCCGGAATTCCCACTCTGATATTGTATTCGGTGATGTTAAGAGCTCTAAAGAGCTTACGGATTTGGGTTAACCAATGGTCGACTACCAAAGGATCGCTGCTAGTTCCATCAAACGTCGGAGGATTCCTACGGCTAAACTCCCGCATTGCTATCATAGCCCTATCCTCAGCATTCTCCCTCGGAGCTTGGTTCAATAGGTTTGCAGCCGTAAGTGCCGCAACGACATCCCTAGCGAATTGGGTTTGATTGGGAG
Organism: Rhododendron molle; assembly: GCA_025413875.1. Lineage (NCBI taxonomy): Eukaryota > Viridiplantae > Streptophyta > Magnoliopsida > Ericales > Ericaceae > Rhododendron > Rhododendron molle. The sequence continues at coordinate 17,852,444 of CM046400.1, forward strand.
GGACACCAGCACCTCGACTGGCCCTAGCTCCTGGATTCTCCCCAAGTTGACTAACCTCATGCTCGGAAGGTACCCCACGGCCACGACCACGGCCTCGGCCACCCCGGTTTCCAACCCCACCTCGTCTAACACGCGTCCTCGGAGGCATCTTGTTACAATTATAAGAAAGGGGAAAGTTCATCAATCACAACATTGTTTAATGAGGTTAAAACCTCCGATTATCCCAACACAGGTTGAAAACAACTTTACACCACTCTACTATATTTAAAATGCCATGCCACGTAATAATATGATATCAATGCACACAAGCATACACATGTTATGAAAATAAGGTGACATTTTGAACCCATGAGACTTGAAGTCTCCCCACGGTCTCTAGGTGTACTAAACCTAGACGCTTTGATACCAATTTGTCACACCCTGTATTTTTAACATAAAGTAAACAATATTCTTTAATAAAAGGATCTCATTTGCCACGTATTCCCAAGTGAGTATCCCATCTGTTTAAATTACAGACAAGTTCCCAATTTAAATAAAATATCCAACCTTGGCACCACGGCCCAAATTAGCTTAGGTACAGTTACAACATGTGCGGAGTGTTACAAACTTCCTTGTCAAAAGAAATCCATGAATACTTAGTTACAGAACCATCTTGATCAAAAACTAAACTAATACAAGATGAATAAGTAACTAGGAGTGAAAAGCTTTCAAAGTCTTCCACAGTCCAAGCACACAATGCATGATGCTACTATCTGGCATTAGTACTTGGAAAGAAAGATTTTGTTGAGTTACAATAGCCCAGTAGGAAGATCTTTACCAAATTTATATGTAGACATGTTGTTAGATGCAAAGAGAGAAGACAAGGAAGATATGAATCAATAGATGATAAACAATTAACTACGAGTGTGTCACTTATTCCGTTTGAACATCCTAAATCATTGAATCATCACATTATGCCACCTAATTCACAAGTCACATACATCTCTAACATTCCCGACACAACACACTATCCCAAATCTCTCCTAACTGTATTTCCACCCCTTGCGTTACAGTACAACACCACAATAGTTACCGTATTTTTACCCCTTGCGTTACAGTGAACCCTACAACTTGGATCACCGTATTACCACCACTTGCGTTACGAGACCCACTTGAATCTCCGTATTACCACCCCTTGCGTTATGGAACTCCCTGCTCCAAACTTCGACTCACATACTCTTGAAAATTAACCATTATGCATACTAAGACTCTCATTCATTCACGCTCTTATACACGTCGTCTATAGATGTCCCAAAAACATTACTAACGTGCCACGATGCTCACATATCAATCCGAATGCATAAACAAGCAACAAGTCTAATAATCATTTAGTGTTACACCTTTCTTTGTTATAAAGAGAGCCAAATGGGATTGAGTAAATGCTCTGACATGTAGGCGATACAAGCGATTCTGTCAGGGTCTTGGAGAAGCCTCAACTCTCCGAGATCTGCCGTGTTCAAGCAAGTGATTTGGTGAACCTTGTTGATCATTGATGGCAGATGGTACATTATCCATGGCGGATGGGCTGGGACTCACGGCTCTGGACTCAAATGAGGTTAGAAGGAAGCAAAGAGGATTCAAGCCCCAAATTTTCACCCCTAATCCGTTCTTCCTGGATTCATCTTCTCCTTCTATCTCAAGCCCTAATCGGCCTTCCCCTAACAATTCCACCTCCAAATCCCTCGATCTGTGCCCTGGGGCTCCACCACTGTTGGGTTCATCTCCTAATCCAACCCCTTCATCTCTGTCGCCGGATGTCTCTGCTATTGGTGCTCTTAGCCCCAAAAATCCCAGCCCGGCTAGGAAGCTACAGGAGGTATTTCCACAAGCAGATAATCGACTGGAATCAGTGGGTCGGATATCCAGCCTAGTTAGGTCTTTGGAGGCCGAAATGAAGAGCTCAGGAGTGCTAGTCGACTGCTCGGAGTTGAATTCTCAATTAAACCGTCTCAAGGAACATCACGACTCAATCGGGTATCAATCTTCAGTTTCAGATGCTTCTGGTAAGCTTCAAACCCTAAATGTCAATTTCAAAATTCCTTCGGGGTCAAAATTAGGGCAGGATGAATTCCTCAATTTAGAATCTGATTTGAAAGATGGAATTCTACCCAACCCTATCAAACCCCATACCAATCGACATCAGACCCCTATCCGTCCCACAGGTAATTCAAAGAACTGGGCTTCCCTCTTTGCAGCTCAAGGCCCTTCTAAAATGATGAAGTTGGAGTACTATCCTCAACTTCAAAAGGGTAAGTGTGCAGTGGTGGAGTTAGATGAAACGGACATAGATGAAGGCAGTTGAAATCACTGCCTAATAGGGCATTTCCTTGACGGCAAGATGGAATTCCGTTTACTTAAAGGCTACAGCCCGGACAGTGTGGAAGGACGATCTTTTATCAGTTAAAGAACTTGGCTCGAGATTCTTATTCGAGTTCAAGGATGAGGCTGCTAAGTTGAAAGCGTTTGAGGATGGTCCCCATTTCTTTTCTAGAAGATTTCTTGTATTGCAAAATTGGAAACGTATGATGCTCCCAAGCAAGGACCAACCTTCTAAAATTCTCGCTTGGATCAAGATTTTGAAACTTCCACTCGAGTTTTGGACAGCAGAGTGCTTTAGCAAGATTGCTAGTACTATTGGCAAACCTCTTCACGTGGATCAGGCTACAGCAAAAAAACTTCGGCTGGATTATGCTCGTATATGTGTGGAAATTGATGCTGGAACCGACTTGCCGGATGACGTTCATATAACCAACAATGGGGAGGCAGTTATAGTAGCTTTACAATATCAATGGCTACCTCCAATATGTACAGATTGCAAGGTCTTTGGCCATCCTAACGGAACGTGTTCTAAGCAATCGGGTACTAAAGTTTCAAGCCAACAGGATATATGGCAAGTGGTTGGTAAAGGTAAGGGTAAAAGGGATGCCAACTCTACTGCTATGGTATCAGGCGAATCCTCTTCCTCACAATCTGCAATAGAAGACTCTAATGGCATTCCAAGTGTGCTACCTGATCTTCCTAAGTTGGATGAGTTGCAGCCAACTACAACCTCTGAAGTTGTGCCTATTCTAGCATCTGAGATGGTTGATAAGGATTCTGTGGATAAGGGAATGGTGGTTAAGGGTCCAGTGGTTCATGATTTTTCCAATCTAGCCAATGGGGGACAAAGGGCAGCTTGTGAACAATCTATTCCAGGTCAGGTAGATGCTACAGCATGTTCTCGTTCATCAAGCACTTTAATTGAAACATCTGTAATTCAAGCTTCTAGTGATGAAGTTAGTGACTCTGAAGATGAATTGTTGGAGGTTTTGGAAAGGGTGGTTAGTAGCAATCAGGTGCCAGAGTCTTTGGTCCATGTAAACCAACCAGCCTCTCTGGAAGTGGGTTCCGGTGACTCTCCCCAGGGTATCCTTGGTCCTCAACCATTGGATGTGGAAGGAGTCAGAGTCCAAGCTGGGATTAAGCCACCTGAACCTCCTGATCTATTACGTCCAGGGGCCAAAGGGAGAGCTGCTGAGCAAGTTCCCACTGGTGGCTCTGATATTAACAAATCCCTCTCCAAGTCTGCCCAGAAAAAAATGAGGCAGCTAGCTAAGGAACAGTCACGTTGTTCCTTGAGCCGTGGAGGGACTTAAAGCATCTGTATCCTTTTTTTTTTTTGGCTAGGCAGTCCGCTTATTCTTCCGTTTTCTGCCATTACATATCTAATTCTGCTTGAGACTTTGTTTTATGTCTATGCAACCTATTAAACTTGGTTTTTGGAATGTTCGGGGTCTCAATGATCCTATTAAGCAAAATGAGGCTAAAGGTTTTGTTAATAGCAATAAGCTCTCTCTTTTGGGTTTGCTAGAGCATAAAATTAAGGACAACCTGGCTGCTAGAGTTGTAAATTATATTTGCCCACAGTGGAATTTTGTGAACAACTACTCTCATGCTCCCGTTGGTAGAATTTTAGTTTGTTGGGATCCTACTCTGATGTCTGTCCAAGTTTTGGATCATTCGGATCAATTCATTCATTGTGAGGTGCTGCCTAGGTGTGGTGGAGCCCCCTTCTATGCAACCTTTGTGTATGGGGCAAATAGCTATTTGACTAGGCAAACTCTTTGGTCTAGTCTCCACCAGTCTAGTACTCCGCATCCTTGGGTTGTGCTAGGTGATTTTAATGCCATTAGGTTCCCCAATGAAAAATCTGGGGGGTCTTCCTCCTGGCCCCCTTATATGGATGAGTTTAATGATTGTCTTTTTGCTCTTGAGCATGATGATCTCAGGTTTTCGGGCTGATTTTTCACTTGGGCCAATAAACAGGACCCCGCTCATCATGTCACCACCAAATTGGATAGGGTTCTGGCTAATGAACAGTGGATGAAAGACTATTCCTGTTCTTCAGCCCATTTTCCCACACCGGGGATTTCTGATCACTCTCCAGGTATTGTGTGCCTCACTCCTAGCCCTAGGAAATCCACTAAACCTTTCAAGTTTTTTGATTTTCTAGCTGATCATCCTCAGTTTTTAAATGTGGTTCAACAAGTCTGGAGGAAAGTGATCATTGGCAATCCAATGTTCTGTGTTTGTGAAAAACTCAAGCTGTTGCAAGGGGAGCTTAAGCTTATCAATAATAGAGACTTTAGTGATGTCTCTAAGAGAGTTGTGGACACTAGGCAGCTTCTTGAATCTCTGCAGAAAGATTTGGGTAGTCAACCCTCTAATTCCTTTGTTATTAGCCAAGAGAAGGAAGTCCACAGGCAGCTTCTCACCTTGCTGAGGGCCGAGGAGAGCCTGGCTAAACAAAAATCAAGAATTCAATGGTTGAAACTTGGGGATCACTGCACTTCTTATTTCTTTAAAACTGTGAGCTCCTCCAGAAACAGGAGTAAGATTACCAGTTTGGTGTTGGATGACGGGTCCCTCATTCATGACATTAGGGATATCAAAGCCAGTTTTGTGAATTTTTACACCAATTTGCTTGGCACAGCTCATCCTACCTCTTATCATGGGCTATCCAGGATTCAACAGGTATTAGGTAGTCGTTTATCTGATAGCCAAAAGTTAGCCATGGTAGCGGATGTTTCCGATCTTGAAATCAAGGAGACCTTATGGTCTCTTCCCCCCAGTAAAGCTCCTGGTCCTGATGGCTATAATGCTGGTTTCTTCAAAAAGGCTTGGCCTATCATTGGCTATGAAGTCACTGCTGCGGTCAAAACCTTCTTTAGGTCTGGTCAGCTACTCAAAAAAGCAAATTCAACTCTTATTGCTCTTGTTCCTAAGGTCCCTAATCCATCCAAAGTGGGGGACTACAGACCTATCTCTTGTTGTAACACTATATATAAGTGCATATCTAGAATTCTTGCTAGAAGATTGCAGGTGGTTCTTCCTACTTTAAATGATCCTGTTCAATCAGGTTTCGTTAAAGGTCGGAGGATTGCTGATAATATTTTCCTTAACCAGGAGCTCATGAGAGGTTACCACAAAACATCTTCCTCTCCTAGATGTGCTATGAAGGTAGACATCATGAAAGCAAATGACAATGTTAGGTGGGACTTCTTGTGGGATGTCCTGACCTCTATGAATTTCCATCCCATCATGATCAATTGGATCAAAGCCTGTGTCACTACTGCTAATTACTCTATTAGCATCAATGGTGAAGCAACTGGTTATATTTTCGGTAGAAAAGGGCTTAGACAAGGTGATCCTCTGTCTTCATACCTTTTTGTTATTGTGATGGAGGTTCTCACTTGCCTTTTTAAGGAGAAAACCCGTCTTCCTGACTTCCATTTTCATTGGAGATGTGGAGCCACTAAGCTTGTCAATCTTTTTTTTTTTTTTTTTGGGTAAATCAGCTTGAAATTGAAAAAGAAGCTAACCGAATATACAGCCTACAAGGGGCATACCCCAGGAGGAAAAAGAGGAAAAAATAAAATTAAAGAAAAAATCTTATGCCAAGAGGCTACATGGACTAAAAGATATGCATTGTTTCCAGTCCATCTAGAAAGAGGGGGGGAAAACAACGCCATAATGGCACCAACAAATCATCTAATAATGAAGCCGCAGAACAGCCATCACTTGGAGGACATAGCAGAATCCGGACTGCCATAACAGGGAGCACATCAGCAGCCGCAGCAGATTGATTGACCAGTTGGTCTAGAAGATTGACCAGATTGATCTAGCAGATTGACCAGCCTTGGACAGCCCCTAGAAAAGCTTAAACATTCCTTGCAACCAATTGTCAACACTAGTTTGAGCGGAACATGGATATAACAAAATGGAGAAGATTGGGTTGCTCCACTACTAAACTTTACATTTGTGATAGCAAAGTAGCCAAAACAGCAACCATAGCAGAAACAGCAACCATAAAACTGAACCTGGGCAGTCCCATAAGCTGGACAGCCATCATAACAGCAGCAGCAGACCATAGCAGTAAGGCATGGCAACAACATGGTAGTAGCAAAAGAGCACAATAGCAGAACATCAGCTTCTATGGCGTGTTAACCACACCTCAACTAAACAGAACAGCAACAATCATCATGCAGAGGACGTCCCCCTCTGCGAAGGGAGATCCCAACGACATCCCCAGTTGGTTAGGCATATACTACAAAGCAACAACATAACATAACTGTACAGAACAGTAGCAGCCGAACAGAACAGTAGCAACCATTGGTTGACAAGAACCATTGCTTGACAGCAGTAAAAGAGTAGCTATAAGAGTTGCTAAATCCTACAAGACAGGAATAAATGACAGCCAAAACAGCCCAGAACAGAGCAGCAGCTACAGCAGCTACAAAACAGGAAAGGTGGCTGCTCCGATGGTGATTCTAAGCAACCATCAGATACACATCAGCAGCATATCCACATCAGAACAGAACAGCAACAAATCCACAACAGTAGCAGTGAACACAATGAGTTGAAGCCTCAATTCCAAGCTATTTTACTAACTAGCAGTACTAACTAGCAGCAGTGATACAATACCAGCCATATCAAGCTATTAGCAACTAACTAGCAGGCTATAGCATGATGAGGGCTCCATATCAAAAAAGTAACAACGGCTGTAAAGAACAGCAGCCGTAAACATCCGTACAGTAACAGAACAGCAACAATATGAGGGCTCACTGACTACTATCACCCTTGAAAACTGACCGCCCCCTCATCTTTTTTCCTCACAGGCAAATGGGATTCCCCGTCTCCCTCCACTAAACCTCACAAGATGTCCCCGCTAATTATTACCTCCTCTCAGAAGAACGGATGGGGCTCTAGCACACAACTCACAAGGTCAACACACAATATAGTAAAGACACTCATAAGCTGTATTTCACCACATCAACCAACAAGGATTAAGGTAACTACCTGAATAATATAAGTAATAGCGAGCTCAATGTAGTGTTCTGAACCTCACAACCTGCCAAGCCCCTTGAATACCGAATAATGTGGCTGCTTTGATCCTTGTTGGTAGTGTTCTATAGTGTTCTGAACCTCACCTTCAAGGATGCCAATCTGCAAAACAACAAGAAATATGGAAGAGGTGAATGAAATGATGCAACATTTGGGAACATTTCTAAATATTTCTAAACAATGTTCCATTGTACTTTTAACTGACCAGCATGTAGACCACTAGGCAGATTTGTAATGGACAAAAGTCTATTCCTGATTTCATTGGAGATTTTATGAGCAACAACCGTGGGAGGGCAACAAGAGTTCTGAAACTTTCTATAGTTCCTTTCAAGCCATATATGATGGATATACACTGTGAATGCCAGTTTTGCAATGGTGATGGCCAAAGACTTACCTCTCAGGTTAGAGAGGCAATCCACCCAAGGCTGCCAACCCTGATGTCCACTCATGTAGGGTGCCTTAGGGGATAGGATATTTCTGATTTGGGAGGCCTTAGGGCAATCAAAGAAAAGATGGGAATGGTTCTCAACAGCTGTGCAAAATGTGCCGTGTGATGAGGATTTGAGGCCAAAAAGAACTAACCTGATGATCTTCTGTAAGGGCGAGCTGGCTTCTATTAATCATATTCAGGATGCACTCACTGAATTCCAGTCTTTGTCAGGTCTTTCACCTAGCCCTGGGAAGAGTAGCATCTACTTTTCTGGGGTCAACTCTAGCACTAGATTGGCCATCTTGACTAGCTTAAGGTTTAAAGAGGGTACCCTGCCAATTAGATATCTTGGTGTTCCCCTTCTCTCCACTAAGCTCAAAGCTACTGATTGTCAGCGTCTTGTGGATAATATTATTGCTAAAACCAAGTCTTGGACCAACAGGGACCTCACCTATGTTGGAAGGGTCCAGTTGATTAGAAATGTTCTCTTCTCTATCCAAACCTATTGGTCCTCATTGTTTATTATTCCTAAAAAGGTTATTAGAGAAGTTGAATCTGTACTTCGGGCATTTCTTTGGACTGGACCTGATCTAAGGAAAACAGGTGCCAAAGTCTCTTGGGAACACTTATGCTCTCCTAAGCAAGAAGGTGGTCTTGGTTTCAAATCCATGCAAGTTTGGAATCAAGCTGCCATTGCCAAGCACATCTGGTTTTTAATTTCCGGGGGGGAGCAGTCTATGTGGTGTCAGTGGGTCAAATCTTACTTAATCAGAGGTAGGAATTTTTGGAATTTGAAAATTCCTGGCGATTGCACTTGGGTTTGGAGGAAACTCTTGACCCTCAGACCGCTAGTGCAACCATACATTCTAAGTATACTAGGTAATGGTCATTCCATCTCCTTGTGGTATGACAATTGGCATCCTCTTGGTCCCTTGATGAACAAATTTGGTACTCGTATAGCTTATGATTCTGGTATCCCAAAGGATGCTAAGGTGTCCCATATCATTCATAATTCAAATTGGGCATTTCCCATAACTCAAACTTGGGAACTTAATGAGGTAGGAAGTACTTTGCCTCCTCTTGTTCAGTCCAGATTGAATGGGGCTGATCATGTTAGATGGACTCTCACTTCCAATGGTCAGTTCTCAATTGCCTCTTTATGGGACAAATTGAGAACTCTCTTTCCACAGGTCACGTGGCATAAGTTAGTATGGTTTTCTGGCCACATTCCAAAATGTAGCTTTGTCACTTGGATAGCTATTCAGAATAAGCTTTCCAGTTTCCACTGCTGATAGACTTGTGTTGTTTGGTCTTCATGTCTCTCCCCATTGTAGTCTTTGTCAAGGAAGGGAAAGCCATGATCACCTTTTCTTTAATTGCCCATACTCTCAAAAAGTTTGGGGTGCGATCCAAACTAAGCTTCATGTCTCTTGGTCTCCTAGATCATGGTCTGACTGGATCACTTTTCTGTCAGGTGTCAAAGGTAAAACTCTTAAGGTTGTGCTCACAAAACTGGTCTTTACAGTGGCTGTTTATCACATCTGGATTGAGAGAAATGTTAGGAAATTTCAAAATCTCTCTTGTACCTGGGAGACAGTTGTTCACAAAATCTGCTCTATGGTTAGGGCTAGACTTTTATCACTTCATCAAACGCCTCAATCTCAAGCAGATTGGATTGTGAATGAGTGGAATTTGGCTTGAACTTACATTGTTTTCCACTCCTCTTATGCATTGCTTTGCTTGGTAGATAGTGATTGGCAGCTCCTCATGCTCTTGGGTACTGTATTGGAGATTTAAAGGGCTGAATTGTTGAAGCAATCCATTTACGGTTATATTACTTCTATGTATCAGGTATATACCTTATTCTTTGGTGAGGTTACTTGGAGTATTGTGTGGTCCTACCTCATATTGTGTGCTTCCATGTGAGATGTATGCTAGTGCCTTATCATTTCTTTGAGAGAGGAGGTAATATATAGTGGGGGCGTATTGTGAGATCTAGGGAGGGAGTTGGTGGAACCGTTTCTGAGCACATGAGTGAAAAGAAGAGGGGGAGGTGTGAGCTTTCCGAGGGAGTTGCAAGGGAGGACATAGTGCTCAGGACAGCATCTGTTTCTTACCCTCCATTTGTACTTGTGGTTGTTCTCTTGATTACCGTTCTGTTTTTTTTTTTTGGGTAAATCAGCTTGAAATTGAAAAAGAGGCTAACCGGATATACAGCCTACAAGGGGCATACCCCAGGAGGAAAAAGAGGAAAAAATAAAATTAAAGAAAAAATCTTATGCCAAGAGGCTACATGGACTAAAAGATATGCATTGTTTCCAGTCCATCTAGAAAGAGGGAGGGAAAACAACGCCATAATGGCACCAACAAATCATCTAATAATGAAGCCGCAGAACAGCCATCACTTGGAGGACATAGCAGAATCCGGACTGCCATAACAGGGAGCACATCAGCAGCTGCAGCAGATTGATTGACCAGTTGGTCTAGAAGATTGACCAGATTACTGTTCTGTTGCTGCTACTGTTTTGTTGCTCACCTCAGGAGTTGGTTATGTTATGTTTACAATACCACTTCCTGCCATCTCCTTGGTAATGAGTAGGCTACATTGTTATAGGTCTGCTATTGTGCATCGTTTCAGTTTCAGTTGATGCATTGTTGTCACTACCACCTCCTGCCATTCTTGGTAATGAATAGGCTAGTTGTTGCATATCTGCCACTTATAGTGCAGCAGGTGGTTGAACTTTTTTATTGTCCAGTTTTTATTTTTGTAAATACTTAATATGGCTGTACAATTCTGCTGCTGCTACTCTACTAGCAATTTGTTTCGAATCTTGAAAGTTTTAATATGTAGTATAGGCCTAACCAACAGGGGCTGTCGTTGGGATCTCCCTTCGCAGAGGGGGATGTCGTCCGCTTGGTGTATAGTTGCTCGTGTTTGGCCATTTTTAATGCTTGTGGGGAGTCCCAAGATCAGAGTTTGCTGCTGTTGATGTTTTGTTATGGCCTGTTCTACTGCTGGTGTGTGTCCTGTTATGATATGCAGTCCAGGCTTCCAATGCAAGCAGCTGTTCTGTTGTGTAATGCGGTGTTTTGCAAGTTCTGCTATGTGCTGGCTGCTGCTACGCTGTTATGCAAGTCTTGTGTTGCAATTCTGCTATTCTGGGACCAGTTGCTGTCCGGCAAGTGTTCTCAAGGGACCTGTCAAGGGACCTGCTACTGCTTCTCACGTGTCCAAGCTATTGTTTTTTTTTTGTGCTTTTGTGCTCTCAAGATCCAAGTGTTCTCAAGTTTTCCTAAGTAGATTATTTTGTTGGTCCCATCAAGGCGTTGTTTTCCCTCCCTCTTTCTAGATGGACGGAAAACACCGCATATCTTTTAGTCCATGTAGCCTTTTGGCGTAAGCAATTTTATTTAATCTTCTTTTTGTTGTTTTCTTCATCTTTTCCTCCTGGGGTATGCCCCTTGTAGGCTGTATATTCGGTTAGCCTCTTTTTCAATTTCAAGCTGTTTTATCCAAAAAAAAAAAAAAGAGAGCCAAATGGGTGGGGACAAACAACGAGCTATTGGAACGCGAGCAATCAAGTTTAGAGATGATTAGAACGTGAGAGGGGAGTGCTAGAAGTGGTCGGGGATCAATATAATCAACGGGGTTCAAAACAATTTTTCTGAGCCAAAGGTACCGGTACCTCAAAAACTAGGTATCGGTACCAACCATTCCAGTGAGCAATCTAAATCGAGGTACCAATACCTCAAAAAGTAGGTATCGGTACCAGAGGTATCGATACCTCAAAAAGGTGGTACCGATACCACTGCGTTACAGCAGGCGATTTTCAGACTTTCGACAGATTTCGAAATGGTAAGAAATAATAGCCAAGCACCAAGTTTTACACCAAAATCAACACATGTACATATAAAAGAGGTTAAGAAATCCCTACCTCGGGTCAAGGAGCGAAACCCAAGTGATTTTGAACGAGCCCTAACTCCGAACTTGTCGAAATCAATGAAATACCTTCCTCCGAGCTTGACCCACGAAATTTTGGACTCAACAACGCGATTGAAAGGCTTGAGGGAGGTTGATCCTTGAAGTTTTGAGGTATTGGAGTGAAGTTTTGAGAGAGAGGTGAAGAGAGGGAGAGATCGGCAGGAGAGAGTGAGAGAGCCAAGAGTTTTGAAATGGAAAAAAATGATCCCCTACATTCACACCTCCCCTGTTTATACCCTCAAATCATAAAATCACACATTTACACCCTTAAACTTCAATTCTTTCACTTTGGTCTTCGAATCAGTAATCCACCAATTAATCCATAATTTCTCAATTAGGCATTTAATCAATATTTCAAACGTTAAAATTATTCGGGTCTCTACAGGAATGGTTCTAATTTGAGTTGCATGATGTTCACTAAGTTGTTGTTTAGGGATTGTTGAGCCAAGATTGTTGATTATCCTATGGTGCTTGTTCTTGTTCCTATCTTGAAATCATCTTAGCATTTCATTTGCATATAATGTTAGTGTAGAATTTTCTACTATGCTAATGTAACTCAAACCTATTATCATTTTCAGGTACTAAACCGGGACAATAGCATGCATGCTTGGAAGTGGAAAACTCTTTTGAAAGCTAAGATAGAAGAGTTACTTAGAGCATCCCCAATGGAGATGTAAAACTGGGTTGTATACTTATAATAGCACCAGATGCCAAAAAAAACCCCTCCAATGGGGATGTAAAATAGAAAAAATCAGGTGGTAAAATGGCTGAGATGGAAAAGGAGATGGATATTTCCATCCCCATTTAACTACAGCTATAATTGACAGGTAGAACCCAACTGAAAATACCAGAATTTTGGACAGCCGGAGGTTACCTGGTTTCCTCGGAAAGTCGTCGGAAATTTCAAGAACTCGCTGGAATCTGGTAGAACACGCCGGAATCCGGAGATGACCGTCTCCTACCCCGATTCTTGACAATCCATGGACGGCACAGATGCATGCCGCCGGCCTACCCCTCTGAAACTCTCGCCGGCAGCCCTTTCGGCTTTAATTTTCGTTCGGTTTAGAGGGAGGGAGAGGGTGGCTGGGATCTTCAACCAGGGAGGGAGAGAGGGAGAGAGAGAGAGAGAAGTCTGCTTGAGAGAGAGAGAGAGGGGTCTTCGGTTTGGCCGTGGGTGGCCAAACGGTTTGGCTGGCCGTGGGTGGGTGTGGCTGGGTACAGAGAGAGAGAGAGAATAGGGATGATAAAGATGAGAAAGGAAAAGAGTAAAGTTGGGTTTGGCTGTGCCTGTGTCAGCCGATCCACCCGTTGCCCCTTTTTTTTTTTTGGATTATAATCCGACCGTTGGGAAGCCAACGGATAAAAAAATTTCCAACGGTAATTTTTTTTCCCCTGCCTATAAATATGTGTGTTTTGAATAGGATTTTTCACAAAAAAAAAAAAAATTTCCTTCTCCACAAACACCCTCCAAAAAAATAGTGTATCAATTATGGCAGATGGAAGTTGTAGTGCGAGAGGAAAATCGTTCACCTCCGATCAAGATGAAGCAATTTGTAATGCTTACTTGTGCGTGAGTCAAGACCCGATTATCGATACCAACCAAGCACGATCTAAATTATGGGATCGGGTTGCAAAAAAATACATAATTACTCGATTACTAGATACCAAAATTATTTTTCAACATAAGTACTACTTGAATTAGGGTTAAGAAAGTTAGGAATAATTAAGGAGGAGGGAAAGTTAGTTAATTATCCATCCTTTTTAATTATCCATCCTTTTTTTACATCTCACCATTGAATATAAGTGGGTTCTATTTTACATCCAACTAACTTTTAACCACTTTTTACATCTAAAATAACTATCCATTCCCTTCTATTTTACATCCCCACTGGGGATGCTCTTAGTCATCTTTGTAAATGTTTTTTGGAAGATGTATTTGTAACTTCATTTTATATTTCTTTTGACTTAAGAATATTATAAACCCTTAACTCTTGAATACTCGGTATGTAGAGACCCAAAATTTTTGAAAAATATTTAAAGGTTTGCATGATGTTGGAAAATTGAGGAAAATATGATTTTTTGTTAAGTTTATATGAAATTGGGGTTAATGCGAAATTTATTGAGTTTATTTGATTTAAGGTTAATGAGTTAGGGTTGTTACTTGAGGGAGTGGGTGTGTGATTAAAGACATATATGAGTATATATATAGTGGTGTGTGTGTGTAGGAGAATATAATCCATCTCCCTTCTCTCTCTACCTCCCATCTCTCTCTCCCTTTCTTCGGCTCTCTCTCTCTAGCTCTTTAAGCTCAAAACCCACAAATCTACCTCAACACCTTCCTACGCGTGATTCGAGCTTTGGATTGCGTGGGTTCGTGCTAGTACTCGTTCTTGGAGGATTTGGGATGCTTGGAAAGCTAGGACTTGATTGTTGGAGCTTGAACTTCGATCGTTGATCATTGAGGTAGGGATTTCTTACTCTCTCTATGTGTTTATGAGTTGAATGTGTGCTTGGATCGTGCCTGGATTCGTTATTGTTGTTGGGATTTCGCCATTCGAAGTCTGAAAATTCGTTGAGAAGTTCTGGGGTATTGATACCCCAAAACGGGGTATTGATACCCCAGCCTTCCTGGACAGCAACAATCCAGGTATCGATACCTCATTTTGGGGTATTGATACCCCCTTGTTTTCTGGACAGTTTTGACTCGTTTTGCTCTCCTCATGCTCATTTGAACCCCGATCACTTCTAGCACTCTCTAAACACCTTTGAATCACTTCTAAACTTGATTGTTTGTACCTCGAAAGATTCATTAACCAATCGATCTCTTCGGGCTCTCGCTGTAACCTAGAAAAATGTAGAATTAGATTATTAGGATACTCGTGCGTTATTTATGCTTTTAGTCGATTGAAGTAGATGATATGGCATGTCTCAACGATCGGTATAGACTTTTAAACTCTACAACAAGATGGGATAATAGGTGAATTGACAATCGTACTATGGAGTCGTTATTGAATATCGTCGGTCGTTAAGTATATCGTAAGGTGCATGGTTGGTTGATGAGGGCCTATCAAATAGTTCGAACGACAATAAAGTGATCCGTGTTCTCCTTATTTGTCTTGTTGATTTTCAAATTTCCTTTGGTACTTGTTCTATAGATCCTCATTAAAAACCTAGCCGGTGGTGCATTGTGGAGTTGTTATGGGTTCGGTATGTGACGTAGGGCATCGAAATGTACATAGAGGAATAATGTGGATTCAAAATATTTATCAATGTACAATGAGATATGTTTACGAGTTTGCATTATGTTATGTGACAACGAATGAAAGAGTGTGATTTTGGGAACCGTTATCTTCTTGTATATGGATCGATAATGCATGGGTGCTGTGTGTGAGTTGTGAATTTTGAAATGAGGATCCTGCAACACAAGGTGTGGTAATGTGGAGACTCTATAGGGCCCGCAACGCAAGGTGTGGTAATGCAGAAACCCAGGTGGAGAGAATTCACTGTAACGCAAGGTGTGGTAATACGATTGAATGTCTCGCATGATGAAGGAAGTTATGATTGGTTATGGAAGTTCGTGTTGTTGTTTGAGTTGTTTATTGCTTGAGATTGTAATTGTTGAAAAGGGGAGTAAACGATTGATTTCATCAAAGTTTTTGAAAAGGAAGGAATTTGATTTTGGAAAAAGGATTTTCACAAAAATCCTCCGGTTATTTTTGAGCAAATCAACGGTTTTCTGTATTGGACACAAATCAACGAATTCCGATATTCAAGTGAATCAACGGAGCTTGACCCGTAAAGGTTGAGAGTTTTCTCAAAATTATTTTGGCAACTAAAAAGAAATGCTTTCTTTTTATAAAAAGAGGCTTGATGGTAAAATGGTAAGAAATGGTGAAGTTAATTGTGATGTCCATTTGAGGAGTCTTAAAATGACTTGAGAAACAGTACTGGATTGATAAGATTGATTTGTGCTTAAAGCTGCTTCTAGTTGTAGACACCTCCCAAACGGGGCATCGCCATACAAATTAATCATTGCTTGTTTGCTTTCCACTTCATAAACCAGGATCGTGGATATTCCCATGGCTAGGAACATCGCCACACGATAACGGTTATCATCAAAATAGAGTCGCCACCTAGTTTATAAAAATTAGGAAAAGAGATAGAGATTCCTGGTACAGGAGCCAAAAGTACAATAAGGGGAAGGTGTTAGGCACCCCTCTTTGCCCAGTCATGAAATTGGCCCATAATTGTTCAACATATGATTAGTATTTGCTTTATTTAATTTTAAACACATAGTTTGGTTATTTAACCTTTAGCAATTGATAAGGTGAGCCAAAACAGAAATGAAAACACGCATCAAAACAGAAAACAAACTGTCCAAGAGAATGGATCCCTCAGCCGGTGAATGGATGTCACGGCTGAGGAATCCTTCTGGATTGATGTACCGGCCGAAGGATCAAAGACCCAGCCGATATTCTTCCTCACACCAGACTTAAACAATTAACAGAAAATCAAAATACTATGATTAGAGTACAAAAACATAAAAGAGATCAAACCATAGGCCCCTGGGCCTCACCACCTAGATCCCTCAATTGCTTGATTGCTTCGGATTAGAGGGGATTGACTGATTTACTTCTCGAAAACCCTAGGGTTAGGGTTTGTACTTCGGAGTTTTATCGTCGGATCGCGGCTGCCTTCGGGTGGTTAGGGCTTTTGAAGAGGGAGTATGAGAGATGATTTCTGCAGAGCTTAGAGGTATGAGATGGAGGAATTGAATGTTAATTTCGGAACCCTAAGGCCTCATTGTATAGGCAATTGATGACTCACTCCGGCCAATCAAAACGCACGATTGAATTGGAGTTATAGTGTGATACAAACTCCTCATGATAATCTCCTTACGTAGCCAGAACGTATCGGGAATTGGCTGCTAGGGTTTTGTGAACGGATCAAATGATTGACAAAACGTTCCAGAATTTGGAAAATAGATGATCTAGCGGCTGAGGAATGGATCTGGCGGCCAAGGAATAGATCTGGCAGCCGAGGAATGGATTTGTGGCCAAATAATGGATCTGGCGGCCGAAGAATGGATCTGGCGGCCAAGGAATGGATCTGGTGGCCGAGGAATGGATCTGTAGCCAAAGAATGGATCTGGTGGCCGAGGAATCGATCTTATGGCTGATAGATGTATTTTCCTAGGATACTGTATTTCTGTCTGAAAGGCTGTTTGGCTCTGGATTGGGTCCTCTAAGTGGCTAAAAGTTCTTACCGAAAGTCCTAAGGTTCACAAGAAGTCAATCAGCAATCTTTGTATCAATTTCATCATCGGGATGGTCCCCAAGGTGGGACTTGAAATAATCGTTAGGCCAAATTGGGGTGTCTACACTAGTTGTTGTATGAATGGTTAGGGACATCTATAAGACGTCTTGAGTTCCGTAGTCATTGTTCATCGGTTCATTGTGACTTTGCATCTTCGATCGTTCTTTGGAAATCATTCATCCCTATAGCATGTTTCATCTCATTTATATATAGCTTGAGTATATAATTCTCTACTGGGCTAGTGTAACTCAACCTATCATTTTCAGGTACATCTCAAGGATTTGACATGGAGTGCATGGTGTGCATGCTTGATTTCACGTCTTTTGAAAACCGTCATCAAGAAGTTGTTCAATCATCTTTTGCTCGATCTCTTGAAGGCATGAAATTGTAAATTCATTTGAAGTCTTTTAATTTCAGATATTATGTAACCTCTAACTTTACTGTCTTTAACTATCTATCAAACTTGGTTTGTAATTGAACATTTGGGGACTCTCTTTTGGGTATTATTTGTAATATGCGAGGACCATTTATTGAAAAGAATTATTATTTATGTTGAAAATTTATGTTGAAAATCGAGGGTGTGACATGGTACTTATGTTAATTCGGGCCCTTCAAGCCAATGATGTAATCTTTTGAAAACTCTTGGATATGGAGGTACAATATAGATGTGGAAATGTTGAACTCTTTTGGGGTATCGTATGGTTTATTGTGAGATTTTATTTATGAAAATTATTTTTATTTATGTTGAAAATCGAGAGTGTGACACAAATTTCACTCATTTCATAACCAAGCTTAACAATTTTTACCAATAACCAAAATTCAATAATCAAACTCAAAACTCAAAAACACTTCACATTGGAATTGTCTCATCGAGACGAATAATTTGGTGTGGTCAGGTGCGTGATCGGAACTTGTTTGCGATTGGACAAATGTGCATTGTGTATTGTGAGGGTTTTTTTTTTTTGTTAGGGATGCAAAAATAACCAATGTGGAGGTAGAGGTTGTTAAGTTTGATTATGAACTAAATGGATAATCAAATGCTGACGTGACACATTTTGATTATTGGTTTTGATTATTACCATTGCGGATGCTCTTACATGCACGATTTTCGGACAGAAATGCAGCACGGTTCAATCGAGTAGTGGGTGTGAGTGGCTAGGTCGGTGCTGGCTGTGTTAGTGGCGGTGGTGGTGATCAGGTGTGGGGGAGAGAGACGATTGAGATAGCGAGGGAGATAGATATCTCGTGGTGGTGTGCTGGTGGAGGGAGTGGCGCTGCTGGTGGTGCTGGCTGTGTTAATGGCAACGGCGGCGGTCGGGTGTGGGGGAGGGAGACGATTGAGAGAGTGAGGGAGAGAGATATCTCGTGGTGGTGTACTGGTGGAGGGAGTGGCGTCGCTAGTGGTGCTAAGAGGTGCGGTGCTGCTGCTTGTGTTGGTGAAGGAGGGGAGTGGCGATGGGTAAAAGAGGGACGATCAGTGCTAGTGCGAGGCTGTGATGGTGGCATGAGGGTGAAGGAGACAAAATGTTTGGGGGCTAGGGCTTTTGTTTTTCTGAGGTGGGACGTGGTCACGTGAGGGAGAGGGAATTGGCTCAGTAGTAGAGATTTATGGGTAGATTTCAATAGTTAAGATTTATGTAAGACATAAGATTTGAAAACTGAGCTCTCTTATTATATAGATATAACGTGTATGAATGATGTATTTAGCAATTTTTAAAAATTACATTGTGAAATATAGTTTTGTTCTTCATTGATTATTACGAAGAACTAATGATTAAGTAACATAACGATGTGGAATAACAATTATGTTTTTTGGTTCAAAATATTTTTTATTCTTCCTCTATTTTTTGGTAATTGAAAGTCTCCAACAAAGAAGTATACATGTGTATTGAGTAAAGTCTGCCCTGTTTTGATCACAAGGGTATAGCAGTCAACAAAAGCAAATGTTCGTGGCACTAAAGAATTTGATCGTGGCATTATAACTGTCCTTTCTTTTTTATAATATAATAACATTCAGGTTACTGAGGGGTAATGTGTTATTTCCAAAAAAAGTAGCGGGTAACTTGGACTTCTCACCTCCAACAATCAGAAATGGAAAAAGAGAATGTGAAAAACTCATCCCCTTCTTTTTTTACTTTTGCTCTCAAAACACAAAAACCAAAAATGCATTCTACCAAAACTCTAGTCAGCCACCCAAAATCCAAAAATGCAAAATGAAAAGTTGAAAATAGACAACCGCTCAACTCTAGTCAGCCACCCAAAATCCAAAAAATACAAAATGAAAAGTTGAAAAATAGACAACCGCTCACTGAATTGATGGTTTTACGTTTAAAATCTGTCCAATCAAATTCACTTACTAGGGTGTTTGGCAGACACATTTTTGGCTTTTGGTTTTCCCATTTTCGCTTTTGGGTGTTTGGCATCCAACCCCTAGAACTCATTCTCCCAAAATGGATTTGCTGTTTTTGAGTTTAGAGGCTAAAAGTGAAAAAGAGGCATGGAGGAGCTTTTCCATTTCTGGTTTTCCATTCTAGTATTAGGTCCATAGCAGAAAGACTAATCTACCCCTAGCCCTTTGAAAAAATTACATACAGGGCAACCTTAAAAATTAATTCGTGTAATGCCTAAGTTGTTAATTTTGCCTTTAATTTTTTAGGTCAATTATGCTTTGCAGTCCTTTCTTCTTTCCTTTTTTAATCGTTCTTGTATGTTAATTTTGTTCTTCTTTTTTTTTTGCGTTTAGTGGTTGGTAATATTTGCTTATGCCAAATTAGAAAAAAAAATGTCAATGGAGTTCGAAGAATTCAAATATGGGACTCCAGTATTTGTCAATGAAGGAAGAACAAAACTATATTTTACAATAAAAAATTTTTAAAAATTGCTAAAAATATTATCCATAAACATCTAATAAATAATACTATAATAAATAACTAGGGGCAAAATAGTAAAAAACCAACTTGTAATTCATTTTGATCATATATCTCCCAAACATACTCCTCTTGCAAAATACATTCGACACATATCATCCAAACACTTTAAAAGATTTAAAACACATTTCGACCATAATCCAAAAGCCAAAAAGTCAAAAAATTAAAAATAAAAAGCCAAAAAATAGGTTCCCAAACACCCCCACTATCTGATTGCATCCGTTGGAAAAAAGACAGATCCAAGAATGCTACCAAGTGCCAAACATCTTCTCGTTGATCGAGCGGGCAAAACGATGTCTTTTTGACCATGAAAATAGACAATCCTCAAAATTACGTCGTTTTGGCCCCTTAAAAAACTAGAAAAAGCTATGTCGTTTGGATCCAGCTTTCGATCCTTCATTTCCACAGGGACAAGCTATTTGCAATCATAAATTTTCTGAACGTAGCCTGTTATCATATGCACATGAATTATTTACCATGGGTTAAACAAGCTATGTTTAGGAAATTTGTGGTTGCAAATAGCTCCCTTTTTCAGATTCCACTTAAAACTTTCGCATTTCCAGATTGCTGTCACTTTTAACACTTAAAACTTTCGCATAAGGCAACAAAAATGTAAACCAATTGAGGCTAGTTTTGTTGGTCAGGATTCTTGCATTTCACTAAGAGGTCAAGATGTCAAGTCTCTTTCCCTGCATGTGGGTGTTCTTCCCTTATAGGGCTTTTCTTTCTTTCTTTATTTCTACCCTATAATAGGCTTATTTTTTGAATTGATTGAGTTGTTAGGCTTGGTTATCTCGTGGACTCTCACAATTGATGTAGTGTCCCAAATTTGTACTATGTACTTTATATTTGATGTAAAATGATCTCTTCTATCGATTGGGAAAAAAAAAAATAACAAAAATGTGAAATTTGCTTCCTGGTTGTAATATCCTTTTCGATTCAATTTCTAATGCCAACAGAAACTTGTAATAAATATAAGCATAAAAAACGGATCTTGTAAATTTTGCTTCTTGCGTGGTCATCCATGAAAACATTAGCAACAAAAAAAATATGGTCATGAAAACGTAAGCAACAACAGTAGATGCAATCAGGCGCGCGAATGGGAAACATCATTAGGGGTGTTTGGAAATCTACTTTTTGGCTTTTTGAATTTTTAGCTTTTTGGCTTTTTAGTCAGAATGTATTTTGAATTTGGTAGAGCCTACTTTCTGGCTTCTCATTTTTTATTTTTTGACTTTTTGGCTTTTTGGGTTATGGTCAAAATGTATTTTGAATCCTAGTGAGTGTTTGAATGATATGTGTAGAATGCATTTTAGAAGAGGAGTAGTGTTTGGGAGATAAATGATCAAAATGAATTATCGGCTGGTTTTTTACCACGTTGCCCGTTCTTATTACTGTATTCTGTATGGTTAATTTTTTTTCATTTTTTAAATATATCAGCACACACAAAACATTTTACACCCTTTATATATATTACAAAATATGGTTAAAAAATTAATTACTCCAATTTTTAATCTGTTTGAATTGATGCAAAAATTTTATTTTTTTGATCATTTTATCGTAAATGGTCATAATATTTTTTGGCTCTACAGCCTTTCAATAAGCACCCTAAAAGAGCCTTAGAACCAAATTTTAAAAAACAAAAAAAACAACAATAACATACGGTAACTTAACATTTAGTGTGGCTAAACTTGTATTTTGTTAAAATCAATGAGGGTAATTTGGTCATTTTACCTAAAATGGGAAAACCCATTAATGCAAAAAACTCCTTTCCCATTTCAGGAACATTTACCCCAAAACACCTAGAATTCAAAAAATACGAAAATGCAAAATGCAAAAAATAGCTATCCAAACACCCTCAAAATAATCAGTAAAGTGATTAAATACATTTTAGGAACTAGGAAAAGCAGAAGAATCCCAATTAATGTGCATGGTTGCAAGGTAATTGATTTTGCCGATTAGAAAAAGAGGCATGCCTGTTTGGGCGCCTCTTTTTTAACGTTTTCAACTTCTCATTCTAGACTTTTGGGTGTTTGGCTGATTGTGGGAAAAAAGAGTTTTGGCAAAATGAATTCTTGGGTTTTTGGAAGTTCTGGTGCAAAGGTGGAAAAGAGAGTGAGACTCGAGAGATCCTTTTCAACTTTTCTTTTTTGGATCGATTTTTTTAAGACAATAATGCCCTCCACATATTCTGGTAATACCCAAGTTACCACTAAATTTGCATTATCCTTCATCTCTTCCAGATCTATTATCCTTCATTTCATGTATAACATACACAGTAGAATAATCAAAAGTTGTCGCATCATCTTTTGGTTATTCATTTAAGAAGTTACTAAGGGCTCGTTTGGAAGCAACAAAAGGAAGGGGTCTTGCAAAATACACCCTGATAATACGTGGGGCTCCTCTTTTGCGTGGTTTGGGAAGGGTTTTTACAGGGGGGATTCCTGAATCCACCGACTGCGTAACCCCGCCGAATACAGGCTGAGGGGGTATTGCAGATGGCCAGGGTCTGAGGTAGCCATGTCCAATCCCCCCTAATCTCGGACGATCTTACCCCTCGTAATCCCCCTTTTCCCACTCTCGAGGCTCCATTTTCGCAGTCTTCTCTCGGTCTTGTTCGAAGAGAAGAAGTGTGGCGATTTGGGAGCTTTGGTCGATTTGGAGTTCGATTCATCAGGTAATCCTTGTTCTTCGAATTTTTCCTGTTTGTGTAGATTTTTCTGTACGAGTTGTGTTCATTTATCATGTCGGCAGTGTTTTTATTTGATTTGGTTTGTGGGTTTTCTGGGTTTCGACTCCCAGGTACCATATCTGTCGCAACTCTTCTCGGTAGTGTTTTTGTTCGAAAAGAGAAGAAGAGATTTGTGGCGATTTGGGTGCTGGTCGATTTGGGTTCGATTCACTGAGGTATATTCCTTCCTTGTTCAATTTTGGAGTGTTTAGGGCTCGATTTTGTACTGTTTACGTTCGATTTGTGTGCTGGTCGATTAGTGTTTGATTCATTTGGGTGTTTTGGTCGATGTGGTTGAATTTTCTGTTCTATTTTGGGTTGAATTATTTTCTGGCAGTGTTTTTGTTCCATTTGGTATGTGGGTTTTGTGGTTGTGCTTGAAATACATGTAACCATGCCGATGATGCTGTAGTTTTCCAAACTTTTATGGACTGAGGATGTGATCGAGGTAAAAATATCGCAAATGGGAACAAAAACAACAACAAAACTGCTCAGTGGTCACTGGAATTTTTACCTTAATCTGTTGATGATCTTTCTTTTCAATTGCTTTGTGTATTACCGTACGACCTGTTGCGAGCACTGAATTTTTTTTGGTAGAGAAGATTTTTAGCTTATTTAGAATGGAAAATGATTGCTTTCGGTTTGAACTTCATCCCTTGAAGACACATAATCAATATGAACAAAAAGAATTACAGAAAGAAGAGGTAAAGTGATGCCTTCGCTTTTTGAAGCACGTTAAAGTTTCGAACCAATCTAATAAGCTACCACTCGGCTTGTTTGGCTTATGATATATGAAAAATTCAAACTACTTGAGATGGGCTGGTGTTGAGCTCGATTAAATCTCCATTGAGATCAGCTCAATTCAAAAACAAATAGATTGAACGTATTTTTGAAGCTTGTTAAGCTTTCAAACCCAACCTCTTGCTTGGCACATGGAGCTGTTTCCATAGAAAAGGAAACTTATTTGGTTATGGTATGATATTATGTGATCCAACTCCATTGCTAGTTACCTTTCTCAGCCTTCTATGATCCAACTCCTCTTATTTCAGTGCGCACAACTTGGTAAGGCATCTCTTATTTTAGTTTCTTATTTGTTAAGGTCTACCATGAAGCACATTATTTGACTCTAAAATGATTTTGTTTGCAGATATTGGTACTAGTGAGTCTTTCTGGAAAAGAAAAAGAAACGTAAATGAGATTAGGTGGATATCTTATCGATAAGAATACCTACATAGTCTCTCACCAAACAAAAATTAATAACTAAAATAAAAGTCAAGTATAGTTTCTTACTGTTTTTATTGAGTTTTTCCATGGTCACTGGATTGTATAGAGCCTCTTCCTATTATCTTATTTGTATACAAGCGGCAGTCCCTTAATGCCTCGCTCACGGAATATATTTTTCCCGTATCCAAAGAAAAGCAACAAAAATGATACCTGGTTTTTTTTGGATTTGTTTTAAAGTGAAAAGGTTGTTTGTTGTCCCATGTATATTCATTGTTAATTTTAGGATTCAAAGAATAGGCTTTCATTAAAACCCTAAACCGTGTACGTGTTTTTTAGGATGCCAAGATTAAATAGGAAACAGAAAAGGAGAAGAGAAGAGCAGGAGGGATTCATGGCATTACATGCGTTTATGAATGCTGTCATTGGAGTTTTTCGTTTGTACTTGTTCATCATGTCGACGATTCCCCATCGTCGTCCGGAGTTGTCTCCGAATCCGGACTTTTACCAGACGCAGGTGAACAACATCAATAGGCTTGTAAGGGGTAATGACGTGGACTGCCACGACCAATTGAGGGTGAATAGGCACATTTTTATGAGATTATGTTGTTTAGTTAGAGGTGTTGGGTTAAGGGATTCACGTAACGTATGTCTTGAGGAGAGGGTAGCAATATTCTTGTGGGTCCTCGCTCACCATACGAAGCAGAGGCGTACAAAATTTCATTTTTATAGGTCTAGTGAGACAATAAGTAGGCATTTCAATGTTGTACTCCAAGCTGTATTGCGCCTTCACCGAATGCTCCTAGAGACGCCCGAGCCTGTACCTGCTAACTACCAAGACAGTAGGTGGAATTGGTTTCAGGTATAGTCGTGTGCAATTGTTCCTAGTTCGTCAATTTCAAAGCTTCCCTCTACTTCGCCATATTCACTTAACGTTACTCTTGTCCACATTTGTTAGAATTGTCTTGGGGCACTAGATGGGACATACGTCCCAGTAAATCCCCCGGCCGCTGACAGGGCACGATATAGGTCGAGGAAGGGTGAGATTGCTACAAATGTCTTAGGTGTGTGTACCCGAGACCTTAAATTTGCCTATGTATTGGCTGGTTGGGAAGGGTCGGCCACTGACTCTAGAATCCTTGGAAACGCCATCGAAAGACCCCATGGTCTTAGAGTCCCCCGTGGTATGTTCTATATCCAAGTTCCTTATTTTCCTTTAACTCCATTAAAAAGTTATCCACCCATATGTGTTGTCTTCCATTGGTTACAGGATATTATTACCTTGTTGATGCCGGCTACACCAATGGGGACGGTTTTTTAGCACCATACCGTGGCCAGCGGTATCACATTAACATTTGCAGTTTTCTGTTACTGCATGCTGTTTTGCAGTTTTCTGTTAAAGCAGTTTCTGCTCTGTCCATTGTTATTGGTGCCTGGTTTGACCAGATTTGGTGGCTATTTTGTGCAGTTAGTTGGTGACTGTTAAGTAGTGATGTTCTGTTATGGTTTCTGCAGTTGTGTGAGGGTGTGATTTCTGCAGTTGTGTGAGTCTTACTAGGTTCTGTTGTGTAGCAGGTTCAGTTTTGGCCATGTTGTTTCTGTTCTGAACATTTATTTGCAGTTTTGGTACCCCTTATAGGGCAATGATGACAAATTTAGATTGTAAATGAAGGTAGTGCCTTGGCGGGGTAACTTTTGGTTGCAGCCATGCGTACCTTCATGAATTAACATCCATGATCTAAGCCCTATCTCTCTAGTGAACTTTTCTGTCCAATGGTATGCCTAAACTGCAGTGTGTGTGTGTGAGGATCAACGGTGTAGCAGGTTCAGTTCAGTTTGTGCAACAGGTTCAGTTCAGTTTGGTCTCTGTGTGTGTGAGGTTGAGTTCAGTTTGTGCAACAGGTTCAGTTGTGTGTGTGTGTGTGTGTGTGTCAGGTGCAGTTTTTGTGCGTGTGTGTCCAAGTATGTTTTGGCATGGGTACGAGGAATTTTATCTGAGCCACCTGCTCTTGTTCATGCCTATGTTCCAATTTGTGTGTTTAGGGCAGTTGTACTGTGTCCAAGTTGGTTTTCTGTAGTGATGTGCTGGTGTGTGTCCAGGTTGGTTTGTCCAAATAGTGCAGTTTATACACAGTGCAGTTTTGGGACAGTGAAAAAAATGCAGTTTGTGGACAGTTTTGACTGATTTTTTCCTGAATAGATTTTCCATGGCAAGTGAAGATAAAGTTAAGTATTGGGTGGTTTTCGTTGGCCGTAAACCGGGAATATATACAAGTTGGGCGGCCGCGGAACTCCAAGTTAATGGATACGCGGGAAACATGAAGAAAAAGTACAACACATTAGACGAAGCGGAAGAAGCATTGTTAGCATTTCATGAGGAAAGATACCGGCTCATGCAAGACATGCAGTTGGCTCAAACCAAACATCAATCAAGTGATGGTGGTTCTACATCGACGAGTGATTTTGAAGAGGCACAACACACTAGTCTAACAACATATTTTGTTGGAACTATTTTCTTAGCTTTCGTATGTTGCATTTTATTCGCACATCTGTTTGGTTCGGAATGAAATTGTAGGTATTTTATTTTAAGAATTTGGACGAATTTGCGAAAGTCTCTTAATTTGCCTCAAACTTCTGAAGTGTGTGGAAGTGCATTTGTGCAATTTTAGTGACAATTGCAAAGAAATTGAACTCATACCCCTCTAGCAAGAGCCTGAAATTTGAAGTTTACTATTATGATGAACCTCTGGTTTCGTTTTTTAGATAAACTAGATTGAATTGCATAGTTTCCGCACAACTTTGAATTGTTGGACTGCCCAATTTTTTCTGAGTTGCTTCCGTCTTTGAAAATATGACGTGTAAAAGGAACCACTATCTTTTTCTTCTATTTGAGAAACATATATCTGGACTCTGGAGTATATCTGGACTGGCCTTTTTTTTTTCTTCTATATCGAACCACTATCTTTTTCTTCTATATGCCACAAACAGAGTAGACTTATGACCAACTTCTATCTGGACTCTGGAGTGTAAGCCCCTTGATCGGAATAAACATTTTTTTGGCAACGAACGTTGAAAAGCCAGAATCCTAACATTTTAAAAAGAATAATGCTAAACTGAATCTTCGCTATTGTAATTGGTAGTTGGTAATTGATGAGGTAAGATTACAGTTATATCTTGAGACCCTTATCTTGAGTCTTCTGCCTTTTCTTTTATCTTTTTCAGAAGAATAGTTAGATATGTCATTTCACTTTATAAAATGTAAGAATTCCGCAAGTGTACGTTTTTTATTTCATAAATCACTTCATTGAATATTGGCTAGGAACCCAACAAAAGGTAAATCAATTCATTTCACAAGACATACATAAAATTAAATACTTGCGATACATAAGGAAGGCTACAAACTTATTCGTCAATCCATTTATTATCACAACTTTTAATTTATTCTTCCAATGCCCGCCTTAAACTTCGAACTTCTAGTTCTCATCAGCAACAAAGCAATAGGCCCATCGATTAAAATGGGGAAATTGCTTGTCTCGGAAATGTCTCTGAAATCGGTGATCCTGCATATACATGGTAGGAATATATTATGAAAATTTACAAACCAATACTTTTTACAAAATTGACAAAAAAATTTAAGAGTACTTACTTGGACAAATTCATTCCAAATTTCATTTTCCACCACTAGTTTGTTTTCATTTGGATTCCACCCGAACCCAGGACGCCTAAGCATAGCGTCTAGTATGCGATAATCACTCTTCCATTTCTTGATCTTTGCTTCAATATGAATTTCGTTTATACCTGCTCGAGGGAAAGAAACTTTCATCTCATTTGTAAGAACTCCCAAGTAGGAAGGTTTGAAGTGACCGTTGTTGGTTCGCCAAACCCCCTGATCGACAAGGCTCGTAAGGTTTGTTAACAAAGTATCCTCCTCCTCCTCTCTCCAACGCCGGTGTGCCATTGAAATGATGAAAAAAACAAAATTACAAATTTAAGAAATGAAGATGAGATGTGGTATGAGATATGAAAAATGAGTGCTATTTATAGAAAATTTGGAGCCAATAATTTGTTGAACCTAACACCCACATGAATTCAACTAACACCCACATGTTTCCAACCACCATCCACTCCCCATTCATTTTTTAAATTTTTGTTTTTTAAAAAAATATTAAAATTCCGGTTTTATTAAGTATTTTCATTACACATTTAAAAAATGATATGCCATTTTTTAATTTTTTAAATATAATTATTATATTAGTTAGGCACATTTTCACCAAAAAATTTAAGTTGGGCACATGTGAATTCACCTAACAAAATTGTTGGACACATTTTTAACTACCAACCAATGTATTTTTTCAACAAAATACAAACAATCAGATTTTTTATTATAAAAAACACGAATTTTTCCAAAGTAAAACTGATTTTTTATTATTTATAAATATTAAATTAATTATTTTTATTTGTAAACTAAATTATTATTCCTTAAATTGTGAAAAAGTAATTAATTTTATTGAATTTTGTTATTCTATAATGAATAATCTAATTTCATACTGCATAAGGGCAAAGGAGTCATTTGCCAGCTTTTTACATTGTCCACTCTTCCTAATACCCCCTATTTATCCTCCATCCAAACCACGTACTATTTTATCCACATTTTCTAATACCTCATCCAAACCAATCGCTATTTAATCCCCCCTCCATAAACATCACATCAATGTGGGCCATCCCGTATTAACTAATATCCCCTACTATCTAATCCCCCCTTCTTACATAATACCTCCAAACCTAATACTCCATCCAAACGAGCCCTAAGGTTAACAATGTAGACATCCACAATGGTATAATCAAAACTTGCCACATCACTTTTTCAACGTATAAAAATCTAAAAATTGTCACCATATAAAATAATTTTTTTAAAAATAATTTTCAAACTAATAAAAATAGGTTATTAGAACTAGAAATAAATTTTTGAAAACTTTTATTTTAAAAAACACTTTTCTGAAAAAAAAATTAAAAAATACCAAAAACTTCTTTTAAAAATATGAGAGAGAGGGGGAAGGTTTTTGTATAATGATGGGTGTACTTGATTGAGAAAATGTGGGAACCACTAAATTTGGTTATTGATAAAAGGTTGTTAGTTCTGATTATCCAATTGCTAAAATTTGATGGGTTGCTAGTAGGTCATTAAATTTGGTTATACCACTGTGAGAACTTTTTTTGAGAAAATATTGCTAATTTTATGATGTTGGTTTCCATTGCGGATGCTCTAAGGGCAACATGGTAAAAAATAACTTTATAATCTATACTCCCAAAAAACCACAGGGGTGTTTGGGAGCCTATTTTTTGACTTTTCATTTTTAACTTTTTGACTTTTTAGATTTTTGGTTTTTGATCAGTATGTGGTTTCAAATTGCATGCTGGTCACTAAATAAAAATTCAAAAAGTTTTAAAAATAATGGAGCTCCCAAATCATCCCAGTAGGGATTGAATCCGGTCCATTCTCTCTCTCACTTTTCTTTTCTCTGCCTTTTTTTTTTTTAGGTCAAACGGAAATTTTTTCTCTGCCTTTTCTCTATAAACATCCAGTAGGGTTTTCTGGTAGGGGGCTGGGGGTACCGCCTCACCCCACCCTTCCATCACAAGCCGTCTACTCCCTGCTGTGACAGGTTGTTGGGCCGCTTGGTGAGATCCTTCAGCGAATAAGCCCCCGGAACTGAAGTGACGGTTTGTCAAGTGACATGATTACGGCTAGGGTTCTGTTTCCTCCTCCTCTCTCTTTCTCTCTAGATTTGTCCCTCCATGAGTTTGCATGGTGCTACCCGTCGATATCGCCAATCGTCCACATGTAGTTTGCGAGCTCTCTTTTCCAATCTTCCTCACCGTGCAAGTTTTATCGGCGTTATCAGGCCGACCTGGCCTTGTCGTTTGGGCGTCGTTTGTTCGAGCCTGACAAGATTGTTGTTGTGGAACGGGGATAGTTGTTGGTGTTGCTGGATGGTGGGGTATGGTTGCTGCAGTGATCTTCAATCTCGGTGACCAGGTTTAAAAGTGTAGATCTATTTGTGTAGGTTTTGGTTTGTTTTTCTCTGCTGCGTTTGTGTTTTTTGGTTTCCTACCCCTGATGGAGCTGTTTCCTCCCCTTCAGAGGTTTCTTTTGGTTTGATTGTGCATTCTTTCTGTAGTGAATGGTGTGCCCAGAAGGTGTGTGAGAGTGGGGTGCTTTCTTGCTAGCCTCTCTCTTGTGGTTTGATTCGCCCATTGTATTGTGAGAATCTTGCTTTTTTTTATGTATTATTTCTTCTATCAATGGAAACTTCTAACATTTTGGCAAAAAAAAAAAAAAACATCACCCCATTATTTGGGGATCAAAATACCAAGCCAGGGCGTCTTCAAGAACTCGTCCCCACAACTGTTTTGCCCATCGCACTATGCCATACATCTCACCGACCGGACTCATATCATCTCTACGGTAGCGCTCTCTCTCTCTCTCTCTGTTTGCTGTTTCAATTGGTTAACATTTTTGCCGATAAAAAAAAATGGAGTAATATTTTTCTTGTATTCGATTAATGACTGGATTCGAAACGGGCACATCGGATTTCTCTGCCACTAATACTTACAATTAGGGGTTATTCGGCTAAATAAGTCATTTGGCTTATTTTTTTGTTCTTATTCAATTTTTTTTTTGTATTTGTTAGTTTTTCGTTAATTTTGGGGGGCTAATTACTTTCTCGTGACGATAAAAATCTAAAAAGTAAGAAATTACGATCGAAACTTAATTTTTTTGAATAAAGATAAAAATAAGCCAATTTTTTCGTTTTTATCAAAAAAATTGAATTTCGATCGTAGTTTTTTACTTTGTAGATTCCTCTTGTCATGAAGAAGCAATAATTTCCAAAAAATTGACAAAAAAATAACAAATGCGAACAAAATTTAAATAAAGACAAAAAAACAAGTCAAGTGACTTATTTAGCCAAACAACCTCTTACATTGGAGAAAAAATACGAGTAAATATAGATGGACTTTATTATGATCTATGAACCACAAGTACTTCAGAAATATCGTCGTATGCATATTGGGTACGGGTATGGTGTCAGTACAGCAAAATCGTACCGAGTACTTTTGGTATCTTTGGGTACGGCAAGGGTATTCTGTCGGTACAGCTTGGGTACTTCGCGTGGAGACCGACTACTGACACAGATTTTCTGTGCACAGATCATTGTGTGGGGCCCACTAAGGGTCCCACACAAACGATCCAAACCGTTCATTAAATTCAAAACATTTTTCAAGGGTCCCCGCAAAAAAATCAGCTCAATTCAATACCTGTTGATACTCGATCCATAAATCTAAACTATCATTCAGACTTTAGATCCTAAATTCTGAATGAAAGTTTAGATGTATGAATCGAGTATCAATAGATATCGGATTAAGCTATTTTTTTTGCGGAGACCTTTGAAAAAGTGTTTTAAATTTAATGAACGGTTTGGATCGTTTGTATGGAACCCTTAGTGGGCTCCACACAGTGATCTATGCACAATCTGTGCATAGAAAATCTGTGTCAGTAGACTTTCTGCTTCGCGCGTGAGTTTTTAGCGCAAGACAAAATTTTGAAGTTTTTGTAAATAAATTATAAAATATTGGGCTTGTTGTGTAATTTGTCCTTTAAAGTTTAAATACACATAGAGCTCAAACCTCAAGCCACTGTGACGACATCGATCGATCTGGGTCTCCAAATCGTAAGTTCTTTCTGTCTCTTCGTTTCGCCCCCTCTCTATCTGCGTCTCTCTCTTCGTCTCTCTCTGTGTATATATGTATGTGTATATGTATATATGTATCTGAATGCTAGTTAAGTCAGTAGTTATGTATATACGTATCTGATTGAATGCACTGTGATATATAAAACTAGTAAAAAATTATATATTATATATATATATATATATAGAGAGAGAGAGAGAGAGAGGCCGTACCCCCGCCGTACCCGTACCCTACTTTTTTGTGTCTGAATGCTAGTTAAGTCAGTAGATATGTATATACGTATCTGATTGAATGCACTGTGATATATAAAACTAGTAAAAAATTATATATATATATATATATATATATATAGAGAGAGAGAGAGAGAGAGAGAGAGAGAGAGAGGCCGTACCCCCGCCGTACCCGTGCCCTACTTTTTTGGGGTTTTGCGTACCGTATTGGGTACCGGTACCCGTGCTCCATAGATGATGATGCAACGCTGATAGCAAATAGCAAATAGGAACTTGTTTTTACTCTGATTCCTTTCTCCAACTTTAAGAATTCACGATTTGCGTGTTTAGTTGGTACAGTTACGGAATGGGGAAGGAGCTAGAAGCCGAGAAACATGTTAACTACATTTTATCCGTAGAGAAGGTCTGCACTCCTCTAATTTTCTTATTAAATTTTGGTTGTATGGAAAGAAATATGTGTAGTTTACCCCTTGTTTTCACATATTAATGGGATTTTTGGAAATTGTTTCCTCTGAAGAAGAACGATTTTGAATCTGTGGTGATGGAACACATACGGATCAATGGTGCATACTGGGGGCTGACCACTCTGGATCTTTTGGGGAAGATTGGTGCAGTGGATTCTAAGGATGTTGTTTCATGGGTCTTGGAGTGCCAACATGAATCGGGTTTGTAAATAGACATCATTCTAGATTTTATCTCATTTCACATCTGATGTTCTTTCGGTTTTTATGGATAAAGTGCTGATCATTCTAAATTGTTGTTGGTTCTTGACAATTTAAATTCTACAAATTGAATTCAGCACTGGTAAAATTATTTGGAACTGGAACTAATCTTTTACCACCTTGCTATTCATGTAGGTGGATTTGGTGGTAACATTGGGCATGACCCGCATATACTGTATACCCTCAGTGCTGTACAGATTTTAGCCCTTTTTGACAAGATAAATGTACTTGACATTGATAAGGTGTCAAACTGTATCCTTCAGCATCTAGTTTTGTTGCTGTCAGATATTTCCGTACATATTGATCCATTTTCTCAATCATATTACCATCAGTTCGTATAAGCTTTAACTTTTGTTCGAGATACCATATGCAGTTGATATATTTAAGCACATGTTTCATATGTAGTTGTTCTCCTGTTATTGGTAGAAGTCCTACGCTAATATGTGAAATATGTAAAGGTAACAAGTCCGTAAAAGGGCTCGTCTTTAAATGTTTCAACATCGACTAGATGGAGTATTATCGAAGTGTTAAGCAATGGTAAGAACAATTTTGCCTCCAGAAACTTTTTGTTATACCTGAAATTCAAATCAGATATCGTTGGGCTGCAGAATGAAGATGGATCTTTTTCAGGGGACATGTGGGGTGAAGTTGATACACGGTATGTCATTCATATAACTTCCTTGTTTCCTCTGCATGATAATTTATCTTGAAATTGTCATTTATTTGGGTGGAAAATTATTAACTAGAATAGGTCTTTTGTAGGTTCTCTTACATTGCTATATGTTCTCTTGCATTATTGCACCGTTTGGATAAAATCAATGTGGAAAAAGCTGTAAAGTATGTTGTGAGTTGCAAGAATCTGGATGGTGGATTTGGATGCACACCAGGTGCCGAATCTCATGCAGGGCAAAGTATGTTGCACATATTACACATTATGTTTTATGCGGTATTCTTTTTTCTGATTTTTGGGAGTAACTGAAGTTGCTTATCCTTCAAACTGTGAGTTTGTCCCATTTCTAGATAGGTCAACTTTTGTGAGTGCTCTCCAATTTCCGAAACAAGAAATGCACCGCAGCAAAGTCCTAAATACAGAGTTTTTCTTATAGATTTCATATTGCACTGTTGAAATTCTTGTTAATAATTAGCTAAGATGGAAGCATACATCTTCTGTGAGCTCACAAAATCAAACTGAAAGCTTTCCTTACTAGTAGCCTTTTTAAGGATTGGCATTCTAGCTTGTGAAATGAAGAAGCTGTTTCCTTAGAATGTCCTTCTATTTTTCTCCCTTCATTCGTTTTGTATGACGCTTTTTATTGCTCTCCATTCGCACTCTCACAGCCATCCCCTTGAGGTTTTGGGTGTGGTCCCTTTTATAAAATTACCCGGTTCCAAAACGCGATAAGTTTTATCTTTTC
Organism: Rhododendron molle; assembly: GCA_025413875.1. Lineage (NCBI taxonomy): Eukaryota > Viridiplantae > Streptophyta > Magnoliopsida > Ericales > Ericaceae > Rhododendron > Rhododendron molle. The sequence continues at coordinate 17,886,589 of CM046400.1, forward strand.
TGCTGTAGTTATTAGAATATTCTTTGGTGTTTCTTTCTCTTCCTTTTCTTTTATTCTTTTAACAAAGACCACCTTCTATGGAGTGAGTTGTCAAAAAGATGTTTGTTACCCTCCTTAATGCAGCCACAAGTACTTCATTGAGAATTGTGTGCTTAAGTAATGTCAACATGAAATTCATGGGGAACTTCTAGAAGTCCAGAACTTGTAACGGTTGCACTGATTTGGTTGCCCAACGTTACACATGCCTTTAGCCTCTCTTCACAGGAATAGTGTAATACAATTGGTTGTCATGGAAGCCAACCTTCCCTAATAAGATATGCCTAGAGGGCTGACCAAATTTTCTTTTCTGAGGATAAGTTCGAAAAAGTGGGAAGTTTGTGGGAATAATCTCTTATTTTCTTTGGTTTGGATTTCACTGACTTCCTCTTTAAGGGGATCCAACTGTTTTTTATAAGTAGGGATTGGCAGCATTTTGTGACAAGTATTTCTGTTCTCTTATGTTTTTTTTCATTTTCTTTAGGGACATTTTGTCCCTGCTTTTATCTCTTGGACCAGCTTTTATTATACTCAAGAAAGATCTTTGTTGCTCATCAAGTGACAAAAGGGAGACGAACTTTGCCAACGCTTAGAAGCCTTGGAACTAATTTTTCCCTGAATCATTCAGAGTTCACCGGCCGCTAGTCTGTATAAGCTGATAGACAGCACTTACCATCAGATTGTCAGCAAAAGAAGCCCAAGAGTATGGAATTATTGATCTTATTATGTCGATGCTATCCAATAGTTGAAGCTTCCAATCTCTTTGCGTAGGGCTTAGACTTTGTTAATTGCAGATAGATTCCTGTTATTGATAGCTGACCAAAATCGCTTCTGTTTGGGGATGATCTTTCAGTTGACTAAGTAATCACTCTGATGGTTAATCTGTTAGAACTTAGAAATCCTCAATCAAGAGTATGAATATCTCTTCAAAGATTATATTTAGTGAGCTAATATCACTTTGGTTTATCTGTTATGCGTATGGTTTGTAAAATGTTTATATCCCTAAACCAGACTCTACACATTAATTTCACTGCCAGTATGGCCATTATAACTGCAGTTTTCTGCTGTGTGGCTGCTCTTGCGATAACTGGTTCTCTACATCAAATTGATAAGGACCTCCTTGGGTGGTGGTTATGTGAGCGGCAAGATAAATGTGGGGGTCTAAACGGACGTCCGGAGAAGCTTCCAGATGTTGGTTATTATTTTTCCCAACTGAGATTTTGTTTAAATCTGTAAATTAAATGTTCCTGATGATCAAATTGCACAGGTTTGCTACTCTTGGTGGGTTCTTTCTAGCTTGATCATGATAGACAGAGTTCATTGGATTGACAAGGGAAAGCTTGTTAAATATATCTTGGACTGTCAGGTAGCTGTTGAATCTAGTGAGCCACTTCCAGTCCTGGAAAATTTCATAATTAGCTACCTGTGTTCTTGAGTGTTGTTTACTGTTATTTGTGGTTTTACCTGATATTGTTGCTGTTACATGTCATAAATACAGGATAAAGAGAAGGGAGGCATTTCTGATCGGCCAAATGATGCTGTTGATGTTTTTCATACGTATTTCGGAGTTGCTGGTATGTTTTCTTTTTCTTTTTAGGCAAAATCAGTTTCTGGTATGCAACAGTTGGATTTCTTGTCCTCCAATGTTTAGTCTGTTTCCTGGTTTAATTCTTGTTTGGGGGAGAAAGCTTATTGTTCTCTTTATGTGGGCATTTTATTATCTGCTGACTGCTGATGTAGTTAATTATTTGTTATCTATTTTCATGTCAACCCCTTGTTTTGTTTAAGAGTTTCTTGAGGCCATTTTGTTAATTGGGATTTCCTAGAATAAAATCCGAGATGGTACTACCTTCAAATGTTTCCTTCTAGCATATTTTGTGCGGTGTTCTGGGTCACAAATCCAGCCAGCATCAGATTGGTTGCCATTTAGACTGCCACGTTTGTAGTTTCTATTTCCCTCAGGTGCTTTTGGTTGGAGAGAATTGAGTGTAGGAGGTGGGAGCCTTGTGCTCTGAGTACTACTTTTCTTAATGGGCCTCCCGTCTTCCTAGAAATTGTTCAACATTTTTCATATTATTTCCCAGTCGTCTTTTGACTAAGAGGGACACTTCACATGTTTTAAGGTTCCAGTCTCAGCCCACCATGAAAAATTCCACTGAAAAAAAAAAATCACAAGGTTTAGAGTGAATTTGATCCCTCCCTTGTGAAAGAGGAGTAGGTGGCTGAGCCAAATATGAGATTCGAATGAAGATTACTTTCCGATTTTAAATTAGGATCTTGATTATGTCCAAGAGGTCCGTGGAATTTCTACTCATGAAGTTCCTGTGTTGCTTATCATGGTTCAACTTTCCGCTAGGCATACCGCTATCTAATTTCACTGGACTGGAACCAAACTCCATTTATGTCGAGACTTTTTAAGATTCCATAACTCATTGACTTTGTTCTGTTTGTTCAATGTGCAGGTCTCTCACTTCTTGAATATCCAGGATTGAAAGCCATAGATCCAGCTTATGCTTTACCTGTTGATGTCGTAAACAGGATTTTCTTCGGCAGATAGGTCACCCAATTGATGAATCTTTGTTACCGCTGTCATCATTTTTTATTTTTTATTTTGAGTTCAGGCCAGGATAAGTAACACAATTTTCCTTGGATGGGTATCTTTAAATCTAAATTGTTGAACACCTTACATCAAGATTATTTTTGAGAGCTTATTTTTTACTGGGTTTATTGTTTGTCGAAAATAGGAGAGATCTAATTTCCAAAATATAGACCGATCTGTGTTGGCCTAATGCTTCAGGGAACTACCTGTTTCGTAATGATTTGTTTTCTTCATTGTTTGGTGTTTTGGAGAACACATAAATAATGTTAGGTCATTGATAATGCCACCCCTTAAATTTATAATCAATGTCATATTGATAATGCCACTCCTTAAACTTATAATCAATTTCATATTGATAATGTCACTCCCCAAATTGTGATAACCGCACTTCCTTTTGAGAGTGGCATTATAAATTCCCTAATGCGAAGGTTGGAAACACTCATCGGTCTTGGAAACATTCGTTGGTATGGGTTTTGAAGGAGGTTTTTGAGAGTAACGAGGGAAGAGTAATAGATGGAGAAAATTTATTGAAAACCGTGCCCAGGGGTTCCGATACCCCAAAACGAACAAGGTTTATTGTTTCCACTCTTTGTGCAAAATTAATTTTCCAAAAGTTGGACCGCATAGTGTTTCTTTGTTAAAAAGTGAGTTGTTTTCAGGGGGAGAGAACTGGAATACATTAGTCGCATGTGTGTTTTCTGGAAAACAAAAACGGAAAACCATAACAAACACGAAAGCTCCAGTTCCTTGGCAGAATATAGAGACGTCCACAGGTAATCTTATCTTAGATGGAAACATCAGAGTAGTTTCTGAGTCAGGTGAACTCATTTCAAATGAATCTTAGTAGAACCCAACCTAGAACACGCCCGAATCTTAGTAGAACTCATTTTTGAGTCAGGTGAATCCACCCGAATAATCTTCAAATCAATTTTAGATCGAGTTGGGATAGAGCGATCATTGGTAGAACCCACCCAAATAATTTTCATAATAAATGCAAAATTTCTTGAGTTAAGTTCAAACTGAACTTTAAAAGAGTAGCGTATTTCCAAAAGTGTTCAAGCTCGAATTGTTTACATAATTAACCAATCTCGAACGATTTCTTATCGAGAAAAATACACATTGAGCCTAACTAATTCATTCACTTTGTGCTCTTATTTCAGTAATCGCATATTTAAGTACCTTGCAAATATCCTCTTACAAAAAAAAAAAAAAAAAAAAGGGGGAGGGGGGTCCTAACCACGAGAAGTGCAAGAAAAAAATTGCAGACTCAAAATGGTCATAATAGAGGAAAAATAAGAAACAAAACAAGGGAAGAAAAGGAAAAAAGAGTCGCCTTCACTCACGGACTCGAGAGAACTTAAGGGGCTTGTAGAGCCCACTAAAAATCGTAATTTGATGATTAGATTGTCTATGTTTTAATCTTGATGTGCAAATTTTTGTTTAAATAAATCAGTTTAATCAGACAAAATATTACAGTATATCTATTTATCTCATTGAATCAAAATCCCTTCAAAAATATATGGTCATAAATCTTAACCGTCTAATTTTGTATAAATAAAGACTCCAAACAATATCTCACTCGAATAATGTACTAATAAAACTTTGCCAAAAATTTAAGTCTTTTTTTTTTATTTTTTTAATAAACAAAGGAAACCCCATTGAAGTTAAATTAATAAAATATAAATTACGGAAAATTCCACTGCCCCCAAAATCCCCCAACTCCATTATTATTTCAAGAACTGGCAAAAGAAAAGTGGCTTCCTCTCAAAGGGTGGGAAAAAATCCACAATGAATGCCTGTAAACGGCGCGTGGACTTTTCATGCATTAGTAGTACAGTAGTTTTTTTTTGGACGGCCATGCATTAGTAGTAGTAGTAGTAGTACTAATTTTGATTACACACAGTTAAGTTTAAAGCACTTTTTAATGACTTCTTAATCAAAGTAGACAATCCCCGTCTCTCCCTCTCCAATTTCACGTAATTGCTCTCTATTTTCTTAATATATATATATACGAGTAGTAGTAGTAGTTTAAGAACGTGTTTCAAGAACGCTCTCGCGCACGTGAATTAGATCACTCGTTTTCTCCTGTTCAAAGCCCCTCTCTCTTTCTCTCTCTCTCTCTCTTTCCGAAATACTAACGCCCTTCCCAAACTCTCCCTCTCTCTCTGCCTAAAATCCTCCCCTCTTGTCTCTCTCTCTCTCTCTATATCTATATATATATATAAAATAAAAATAAAAATACTACACAAAATAGGAGTATCTCGCATTTCAAATCTTGGTCTTCTGAGATCTCTCAACCAGCATTCTCCGGACTCAAATTTGGATCTATAGATCCGATTAAGGATTTCAGCAAAGAAATAAATGGATAATGGGGAGATTGAGGGTTCAGACGACAACGAATTCGCGTCGTCGTCTTCGTCGTCAAAAGGCGTTGGTCTCGGAGTAGGAAGGAAGTACCGTCCGGTCGTTGCTCACGACACCGATCGCGCCGTCCTCGAGATGTCCTCTCTCGATCCATCTTCTTTCCCTAAGTAACCCCCCAATCTCTCTCTCTAGAACCTTTATTTCCCTATCTGGGTTTATCATTGTGTACCGTATTATTGATTTCGTTTGTGAAAAACTATTCCTCTGGTTATTGCAAAGCCCGTTTGGATCTCCAATTGGTTGCTTATTGCTTATCAATTCAACCATTACGCGAAACTAACTTGTATAAGAGTTCGATTTTGCCTATTATGGGTTGTTTCCTATTAATAACTAGAAAATGCTAAGCTCAACGTTTAGTGCAGTTTGCCAATAATTACAAAAAAAAAAAAACCGTTTAGGGCAGTGGATAATCTATAAAATGTATACAGACATCGGAGAAAAGTCTATTGAAATTCGAACTTATTTGGCATTATATTATATGCACCATCTTGTGGGTGTTGGTTTGCAAGACCCTAATAAGAAATAAGGATCAAGACACCAAGGGGTTCGCTTGGCTTGGTGGTCGGCCTTGTTCGGTTTGGAACTCCAAACCCAAAATTTTGGAAAAAACAATTTTTCTACTTTTTCTCTCTCTAACTTTTCAATCATTACTCTCATTTTTTACTCTATCTCTCTCTACTTTTTACCTCTCTCCACAATCATTACTTTCATTTCTCTCTCTACCTTTATTCAAAAACACTACTTAAAACCCACAACCGAACATAGGGGTTTGCTCCCTCCTAAGGTCAACTCTTGGGGCCACCTCACTCATGCATAAGCATGTGAGGGCAAGCTGGCCCGGGACAACCTGTATTACCTAAAAAAAAAAAAGAAGAAGAGAAAAAGGATCAAGACACCAATAAGCTTTGCAATAGTTGAGCTCTTGCCTTCCTTGTCAGATGTAAAGGTTCTAGCCAACTGGGTTGCATTCAAGCTAGGCTTAATGTTACCATGTAAAAGGTTTTGTCTTCTATCCAAGGCCTGTTAGAGCATCCCTCTCCTTTTTCTGAAGTGGGTGTTTCTCATCAACGGGGCTATTTTGCCGAGTTTCTTAGAGAGAGTTGTCTCGCGCCGCTAGGCATTCTCTACCTATCCACTTGTGTTGGTTTCGGGTACAGGTACCCTTTTGTTGAAGGTTGTTCGAGCTTGGTGTCAGCATATACGGCCTTAATTAGAAAGAATAGTTTAGATAAAGGTATGTTTGTGAAAATGTGCAGTTTTGTGCACATGTTGTTTGAACTTCAGCAAATGCATCATTTTGGACTTCTGCTGTTATGCAAAGGAAACCATGTAGTGTTATGGGCATGTTATAATTTGGAAAATACATGAGTTTGCAATGTTGCTCTTTATGGATTGTTTTGTTCATTTATTTACTGATGATGCAGGAAAATTAAAGCAAGCACGCAGCCAAACTCAGGTTCTGGTTCAAGCGAAAGGTCGTTGCCAACTCATGTTGGAGCCAATGGTTCTCAGAGGGAATCTAAATTGGAATTGTTTGGGTTTGATTCACTTGTGAATATTTTAGGCCTTAAGAGGTATGTGTTACTTGATTCATTTCTATGCCTCAACTTTCCTTTTCCCTCTCCAACGAAATGTTTTTGATTTATTTTCAACTTTGAGCAAGCTCTTTGTTCACTTGATAAAGGTCATTGCTGTTTTCTCTAACTTTGTTTTTTCAATATCTGGCGGGTTTAGGATGTCTTTTCTGCATGTATGGTATTTACTCGTGCAGAATTTATTTATCATTTCTCTAAATCTTGAAATTATGCTCATGAGGCTCCTTTATTTCAGTATGACAGGGGAGCAGATTCCAGCGCCTTCTAGTCCCAGAGATGGTGAGGATGTTTCTATAACTCTTGAGCGTCCAAAGGTACCTAATTGTTGTAAGCATTGTTAGCACGTGATCCCTGAATCTTCCCTTGCCTTTGTGTTATAATAGTATTTTGAAGAAGTGGTATTACTCTAGGGTTATGAATGTGTGGTAGGCTGGTAGTGATGCTACAATCTATTGTTATTAATAGTTGCTTCTACAAATTGTTCTGTGAAATATATTTCTTGGTGAAATTACGTAATTATAGTCTCTTATCTAGAGGAACTCTTCTATCTTCACGTCGAGTCAGTGTCTTACAATATTAAGCACGGTAATGTGCATATAAATTGATTTGGGTCTTTAGGTCTGTCTTTTTTATGCCTTTCGGCTTTGATTTGGGGGCATGATTCTGTAGCAAAACGCTCCTTTAGCTCCTTGGTTCTTGGAGGTATAGGGGGCCACTATTCCAGTTGTATTCTGAGAGCAGCCACTTTGTGCATATAAAGCAAAAGGTTAGGTCTCTCTCCAATCCTCCTCCGCCCATACCCCTAATGATTGGGGACTAGACGGATTCTGTTGTTGTTACCCTTGCTCAGTATGAAATATGAAACTAATGTTAGTTCATAATGAAACCGTACCAAACCAAACATTGGGTCCCAATCATTTGGGGTCGGCTTTTATCAAGGGCTGCATGCTCAGTTGAATCTTAGTAGCAGATCCTTCTAAAATGGGTGTGCTCCCAATATGGGAGCTTGACGGGAGCTCGCTCCCCTCAATACAGGAGCTCGCTCCCAACTAGGATGGGAGTTTATTGGGCGGTTAAGGCAACTATTCTCATACTCTTAACGGAGTTATGTCATTATGGAAATAAAAATATGAAAATCTTATCACTCAAGAAGTTTTGCAAATTGAAAATATCTAACTTCCTATTAGTACCCTTTAAGATCGTGAAAATTCTCATAGGTAATCACTTTTCCTTCAATGGTTAAGTATTTAAAGATACTTTATATACGTATTTATATGAAATCTATATACGCTCCTCAGACGCTCCCAACCTTAGGAGCTTCTAGGTGCCTCCGCTCCCCTGCACTTGCTCCCGCTTCCACTCTCGCCCCCCCTGCCGCTTCGTGCTACTAAGAGTTGAATAAACAAAGGGTAGTCCGATAATTTGCAAAATATCCCGTAAAACTGTCCTTCAATTTTTGAATAGCTTAACCAAACTATCAGAGTATCAGGGTATCATGAAGTAGTTAGTTCTTGGCAAAATGCATCAACATCCAGTGCAATCTTAGTACAGTTTCAACTGTCTGTCAAGTGTCGAATCTTGCTCCTTGGATTTCTATATTTCTTTTTTTACCCCAGTGAAGTGGAATAGTGAAACTTTTCATCGTGGTTTAATCGGTGTAATCACTGTATTCACTTATAACTCTTCCGTGTTCACTATTATGTCACTTCTTCCCCATTATGTACCGCTGACAAGACAAATTGATTGGTGGAAAATAAAATTTGGAAATATCGATTATTTGAACTATATCAACCATGAGGTGATGTAGGACGGTTTAAGACTCTTTGAGTATTGCCGCCAACAACAAGAATCGTGGTGGTTTTGGGTGGGGAAATAAGAATACTACTTGGGTAAGTGCCAAAGAAGAATAAAGAAAAGAATGAGAAGAAGAAGAAGAAGAAGAGAGAAAGAGTGCTGCACCCTCGCAAGGGTTAGGCGATTTTTGCAAAGTCCACAGCCCCAAATACAATGACCGCAGCCTCGATATTCAAATTTTGAAATCAACTCCCCACAAAATTAAAGGTTACATCCCAATTTATAATCCCTGGAAAAGAGTCTTCTTATTATTAAAAGTGTAAATGGAATGAAACTAATAAATGAACCTGCGCAGCTGTTAAATACAATTGTTTATAGATGTTTTTCATGCAAAACCAACCACTTATCCATTACTTGACATAAAACATGTGCCATTTTTTAGGCTTGAAGGTTGACATATTGGTCATGGCTTTACTATAATTTCTAAATCTTCCTTTGTGATTGTAGAGATTGGGCCATACTTCATTCATAATGCATTTTCACGGCTCTTACCTGTCTTGATGATGCAGATTACTGGTGTCAAATCAGGGACAATGATGGGGGTGTTTGTTCCATGCTTGCAGAACATTTTGGGAATAATCTACTACATTCGATTTTCCTGGTAAACTTAAGTATGACAGATGCTTGTTTTGTTGGCTTTGCGATTATCCTATTTTAAACCAATATCGTGGGGCCTGCCCCTGCTAATATGTTTCTAATTGGGCATATTAAATATCTGTAGTGGAGGCTTTTTACTATACATATTGTGTCAGATGTGTCTTGCTGGGATATATGCTGGATAAGTTACATAACTTTATTTTGAGTTTGTGTATATGACACTTTTGCATGCTGTCTCAGTAACTTTCCTCTCCTTTCACACGTTAGGTGCTTTCGTGTTCTTTCTTTGGGTGGAAGGGGGGAGTTAATTGGAGATAGTTTGAGCCATTTACTTTTCTGTTTCTGTGGAAATTGCAGGATTGTTGGAATGGGGGGGATCGGTGAATCATTATTGCTAGTCGCCTTTTGTGGCGCCTGTACTTTTCTGACTTCAATTTCATTGAGTGCCATTGCAACAAATGGTGCAATGAAGGTAAGATGGATAGTTATTCTTCCTATATGTTTAGGTGGAATTTACTAAGTTAATGTAAGAAACGGAACTCGGGGTCTTCCAGCACTAATAGTCAGTTATGTTTTGGAGCACTGGAGGTGTTTTGGGGTGCATTAATTAGATTTGGTTGGTATCAAAATGTCGAAGTGGCATCCTTTTTACATGCGAGAGAAAATTAGGTTTGCATCTTTTGTTTATTATGCAATTTATAGGTCAAACATGTCAAGTTCTGGAGCTATTTTTCCTTGTACTAATATCGGTTTTCTCACTCTTGTTTAGGAATCAATAACTCTGCTGAGCTATGCTTTAGTGTGTTGCAATACTATGTGCATAAAATCACCCTCTTGGAGACTTACTTTATTCGAGTTTGATTTGAGACAGTAATTAGTAAAACGGTTATATGCATTATTGTTTAAAGAAGCTTTTGCTGTTATATAACAAAAGATTTGTCAATGTTAATGATAAGAATATTCTCTGAATTGTTTACTTGATAGTTACACGATATGTCAGCCTATTCTTAAGTTATGTTAATCTTTAAAGGATGATTTTCTCTGATCTTTTCTCATTCTGGAAGTTGTGTCAATTGTGGTTACTTGTCCGACATAAAAGGCTAATTGGTTCTTTCCATGTAGTCTCGCTGTGGAAATTTTCTAATTCACTTTCTTGATCTATCTACTGTCCGTCTAGGGTGGGGGACCTTATTATCTCATTGGTCGAGCCTTGGGTCCAGAGGTTGGAGTCAGCATAGGGTTATGTTTTTTTCTTGGGAATGCAGTCGCTGGAGCTCTGTGAGTGTTTATTGTTACCTTATTCGTTATGGCATGCTATTTTTTACAGTTGAGGTCTATGAGGCTGATGGAGATGTGACAATTTTGTCTACTGTGGTCCTTGTATTCTGTTTACTTATGCTTTCAGTTATGTGTTGGGAGCTGTAGAGACTTTTCTAAAAGCTGTGCCAAGTGCTGGGATTTTCAGAGGTAATGGTAATGTCTTTGAGAAAACTCAGGAGTGATGTTTCAGTCTTGTTGTTCATGAATCTTTGTTGTAAGTCATACTGATTCTTTCTGGCTTTCTGCATTTGATGAGTCCCTGTGGAGCTTGTCAACCAGATAGTGGGTTTGTCTAGTTTTACATTTGTTCCGTAAGCAGTTAAATTTGAGTTTCATGAAATTTCTAGCATATCCCCTTCTATAGTGATTTCGTTTTGGCATTTCTTGAACTTGGTTATGGGGTACATTGATATTCTTGTCTTGTTTTTTCCAAAGATCATTTATTACGTTTGTGAGAGTCTTGGACCCCATTCGTTTAAGGGTTTTGGATTTTGAATTCTAATCATTACCTTATTTTCCTCCAATCATTAGTCTCATTTCTCTCTCTCTCTCTCTCCAATCATTACCGCTATTTTCAATCATTATTCTATTTTTTTCTACACTCATTACTTATAAATCCAAATCCAAAATCCCAAAACGAACGGGGTCTTGTTGTTACAATGGATTATTTATAACTTTTTATGCGTTTGTGAGAGGCTGGTCTTGTCTTAGTGGTTGGTTGATTGTAGTTGTGCCTTTACAGTCCAAATATTTCGATTGTGCGATGTTAATGATTTTTCGTTCCATTATTTGTGCAGAAACTTTAACAAACGTTAATGCCACGGGAGTTGCAGAGCCTATCCCAAGTCCAAGTTTACATGATCTGCAAGTTTATGGGATTGTTGTGACAATCATTATATGCTTTATTGTGTTTGGTGGCGTGAAGATGATAAATCGGGTTGCACCTGCCTTTCTTATACCCGTTTTACTCTCAATCTTCTGCATTTTTATTGGTATTGCTGCAGCGAAGAAGGATCATCCCGCATGTGAGTGTGTTATACCCATTTTGTTCATCTCTTTTCCTTTCTAAGGTGCATGTTGTCTAGACCACAGAATTGTATACGCTAATCTAGCTGCTCATACTCAGTGTTTGTGCATTTCAAAAAAAAAAAAAAAATCTCAGTGTTTGTGGGCATTATGGTTAAATAAGCGTTAGGGCAATGCACCCCCTCTCAAAAAGAATTGGAAACAGGAAAAGTTAAAAAGATGAAAACTGAATCCTACCTACCCATATCCCCAGACAACCCGAGTTTATTTTCTTGCCATTCCAGCTTAAAAAACGTATCTATTTCATTTTGAATACTTAACCTACCAAGTCTTAATTGACTGAACCACTGTAGCGTTGGGCCTTTCTTGTGAGCAGTTCTATAAAATCGTTGACCTGTGATCAATGTTGGCTAGAGCAATAGAACCTAACTTCTGGCTTTTAGCTCAAACTATGAATATTCTGGTTACCTTTGCTCTCAGAAATTAATCCAAAAGTGTATCTTACACATTTTCTAGGAAAATAAGCAAGAGGGCTAAGTGTGTTGGAAACTAGAAAGTGATGTAGTTTTTCGCATGAGGTCAACTATTTTCAGCAGATACTCAGAATAACAAGAAGAAGGATTAAAATGTACTATTTGTGTGCTTCTTTACTTATTGCTGCAGTCCTTCTTTCTCTGTACCCAAGTTCTTCTTGCGTTGTGCCCATACCATTATGGGTGTTCAAAGTTTGTGTTGAATTACCCCTATGGGTGATGGTGGGTTGCTCCTGGCTACCATTGGTTGGTAGTTGCGTAAAACAACAATGATTGACTCATTACTTCGACTCTATGAATACATGTTATGTTCCTTTCAGTACTGACTGCTAATATGTAGAGGATTGGTCCTATCTTAAGCAAATGGTACTTCTAAAAAGTAACAAGTAAATTTTTGTCAATGAAATGTTAATTTTCATGGGCAGTTCGATTTGTATTTTATATTTGGCTTCGTGATTGGTGTCCTCTTTTTTTTTTATCATCGTGATTCGTGTCCTTCACTGCTTTTATTCAAAGCAAATGCCGTTGTACTGTCCCGCACAGTATTAGGAATATATGGTTCGCAGGACTCGTTAATCTTCACCCTATACAACTGACGTAGCATTTTTGGGGAATTGATAGAGTTCACTAACTTCTCTTGCAATGCTTGATACAGCTGGAATCACAGGCTTGAGTTTGCAAACTTTCAAAGATAACTGGAGTTCAGATTATCAAAGGACAAACAGTGCCGGAATTCCTGATCCTGCAGGAAAAACAGATTGGAATTATAAGTAAGCTTCATCAATCTTGATGCTTGTGACAAATGGAGTTGGCTTGTTATTTGATTCATAATAACTTGCGTTGGCTTGTTTGAGTTGGTTCATCATAGAAATGTTATTTTTCTTGACGAGATGTTCGATAAGTGTTGGATGTATATCTATTGCTTATTGCGTGTTTTCTTGCCAGATTTGTATCTTTCTTATTGATAAGTGTTTCATCTCTGTGCATAATCAATCTTTGCCTTCGTGGTCTACTTGATGTTGCCAAAACTCATTGCCCAAAATTATGGGTTCATCTAGATGTTCTAGTTATTTTGTGAGGTTTTTGTGGGCTCTTATATGGTAAAGCTTGTTAGAGGTGAGGATGTGATGAAGTGGATGAGTGGCAAGGGTAGATTCTCAGTTTGACATTTATCATCTTGTTTAGGAACTACACCATTCCTACACGTGGAATGGTGGAAGCCTATTTGAAGTTGCCGGTTGCCTTGTAGGTTTCTTCCTCTGTGTGGACAGCAGAGCCAGTAGCTGGAGGAGTATTTCCTCCGTATCAGTTTTGCATGTAGGAAGGTAGAGGAGATTGTTAGTCACTTCCATCTTGATTGTGTGGGTTTAGACGGGTTAGTTGGGAATTGAGAGCAATTTGCTAGCATTTTGAGACTTTGTGCTTGATAGGTGGAGACAATGAAGCCCAAAAAGAAGACAAATGACAAATCTTATCCCATTACCTATCGCTTCGAACCTTCCTAAAAAAATCTGGCTTCTCTCTCCCCAACCGAATCGTCCAAAACGGAGCACAAAATAGGTAAATCCATACTAGAGCTTTCTTAGTGGTTTCAAATCCCCTGTAGGCAATCATCAACATCTGAAGGCAAGAAGTAGGAGCCATGAATCCATCTCCCCTACTAAGCGATCTTTTCGATAAAGCCATTACTAAAGGGCAATGGACTGCATAAATCATGGACAATATACTCGCCTCCAGAATGCTTCCTACTAATTGTGGGGCCAGACGGTCATCCACCTTCGGGGATGCCAGAGTCAAATTTAAATCAACATCCCAAACTAATTATTCCCATCTGATAGATAGCCCTAATAAACAGGGGATCTCGTCCATTATAGGCATGTTATACCTCTGGGAACAGGGATTTACTTCGATCTAAGATGGTACATTAGGATCTTTCTCTTCTTTCTATTGTTAGGCAAGGGAACAATCCGTTAAAGAGGCTGCGGCTGTTATTGGTTTGGTCATAGCCTCAAACTAAAAGTCTCCCATGGCGGTCGGTTCCTGAGCACACAAACCAAAGCTTGAGTGAGACTAACAATACACACCCTTATGGAACCAAAGGCAACTTTGCCTCTTTTTCCTAATCATATCATTCTGATTGAGTTTCTTGTGAGGAATAGAACATGCAAACACTTGTACTTTAAGAGGCACAGCGTCGTTTCAATCAACGAGGAGCAAAAGAAAGTAACCCATGGATTGTAATGATTTTACCAAAGAAAGATTTGCAAGAATAAGGCTGATGAATGGTGGATGAATCGTCCACTCTTTTTAAGTGGTTACATGACCTGATTATAGGTAATAAAGAAACCAACTCATTTTTCTTGTGATGGAGATTCTTAAAGAAATCAAGATTCCCTGAAATTTGAGCCCCAAATGAATCGAGGCATTATGAGAGAAAGAGACTAGCCAAACTAAATAAACCAAGAGTAAAGAAGACCTAGGGATGGCTCTGTACCAAAAATTTCCGTATTGACCATGTGAGAACTCCTTGCAAAATTTGTTTAGGTAAATATTTCTAGCGCTAGTCCCTCTTTGCTTTTTGTTTTTTTTGGAAGGAATGGCTCTGTACCAAAAATTTCCGTATTGACCATGTGAGAACTCCTTGCAAAATTTGTTTAGGTAAATATTTCTAGCGCTAGTCCCTCTTTGCTTTTTGTTTTTTTTGGAAGGAAAAAACATCCCAGTTTTTTGTCCTAGAAAGATTCAAACCTAGGATTATCCCCACTGTTAGCAGTAGGCGCTTAAAACTGCAGGGATACTTGGAACGTCACAATTGGCTCACCTACCCTAGCATCCTTTATATTGAGTCTCAGTATTTCTACGTGATTTCAACAGCATGGAATCGAGGTAGATTTTAAAATGCCAGTCGTGGCATATAAGGGAGCAATGGGCAAAAGTTTATCAGAATCTTCCTTCTTGTTTGTTTATTCGTTTCATTCTGAAGGTTTTATAACTTACTGATAGCTGGAGTAGTTGTCTATTGTATTCAGCTGTTATGTTGCCAATTGTATTCCTAAGTGGCTAATCTGTTGAGGTTTTTTAACCATATATAACTAGTTCCTACAATTGGATTTTCCATGAGATTGTTTTGTTTTTGGCTATTCTGACTCATATAATTTTTTTCCTTAATTGTCAGTGCCTTGGTTGGTCTCTTTTTTCCTGCTGTGACGGGCATTATGGCAGGTTCTAATCGATCTGCCTCTCTGAAAGATACTCAGCGTTCTATACCTATTGGAACACTAGCTGCAACTCTCACTACTTCTGGGTTATATATAGTTTCTGTTTTGTTATTTGGAGCTCTAGCAACCAGAGAGAAGCTTTTAACAGACAGGTATTCCTTTTGTGTGGTTTATTAAATTGTTGCCTCAAGACAGGCCAGGTAGCTCATTAATCTATGTCTGATTGTAGCATGTATGTGCCTTAGAACTTTGGTGTCCGTTGCTTATACTCTTTCCATTTGGACACTCTCTTTGAGTTATTTGATGACAAGTGTTCCTTCACTTAGTTATTTTGGTATCGTGTTGGGGTGAGGGTTCAAGTTTAAGAACTCCATTTCAAATCGACTCTAGTCAAATATTGGGGAGGCTGCCTGTTGGCTGCTGGGGTGTATCCCCTTTGGATATTGAAATCGTTTGTTAAACCATGATTTGGCAATATGGTTGAAGATAAGTTGCAAGAGAGACTATGGTCGTTTGGTCGCATAGACCAAGGTCCTACGGATGCAACAGTAAGAACTGAAACTCTGAATGGAAATTACAGGTAGGGGAAGGCCTAAATTGAGATAAGGTGTTGTGTAAAAACTAAAAAATGGATATAAATTTAGTGTAAAAACTAAAACAAGGATATGGGTTCAGTAATCGTAATTGATTGTATATCATTAACAGGGCCGAGTGGAGAAAACAGTTTCTGTAGCCAATGCCAATTGTTTCAGACTGAGGCTTAGTTTGAATTCGTTTCCGTAGTACGATCTATAAACTGTCCTTTCTAGTATCGGAGAACTGTGGTTAGGAGGTATGATATTATGATAATATGATATGAACAGTGGTGATGACCTATAAACTATATGACTGACTCTCTTCTGGCTTCTTTCGATAAATACTTTGGAGCGGAATTTTCGCAAAAGCAAGTATTTCATTACCTAGACACATTGTTGCTGGTTTACATGGAAAGCGCAGATTCGTCTGAGTCCTGAGCTATATGTATATTGTATAATATCTTCTTCGTTGAAGTTTAGAATTTCTCGTGTTGGGATCTTTCTACTATACAGTGTTTAGGTTTAGTCACTGGTTTCGGTAGTGACTGTTTAACAAAGAAAATTTGTTCACGCATAATTCATGTTAAGAAGGATTGTAGATGATACTTTGGGAATACTGAATGTATGGAGATTCAGTGTTGAGTCGCTGTCAATGCTGTTGATCTCAGATGGAAAGGATGGATGTTTGAACTGATCAAAAAAAAAAAAAAGGATGGTTGTTTGAAGTTCGGTTGATTCACTTGTCATTTTAGGGCATAACTGTACTACTTTTGCAGGCTACTAACAGCTACAGTCGCATGGCCTTTCCCATTAATTGTGTACGTTGGAATTATTCTTTCAACACTTGGTGCTGCACTTCAGAGCATGACAGGGGCCCCACGTCTGCTTGCAGCAATAGCCAATGATGACATCCTCCCTGTTCTCAACTACTTCAAGGTTGCTGATGGGAGTGAACCTCATATTGCCACGCTCTTTACTGCCTTCATCTGTATTGGGTGTGTCATAATTGGGAATTTAGATCTTATCACACCGACTGTAACTATGTTTTTCCTTCTCTGTTATACCGGTGTGAATTTGTCTTGCTTCCTTCTGGATCTTTTAGATGCTCCCAGCTGGCGTCCTCGGTGGAAATTTCACCACTGGAGCCTTTCTCTTATTGGAGCATCACTTTGTATAGGTATGCTTCTTTTCTTTTTCTTTTTTTGAACAGCAAAGATAGTAATATTTCATTAATAATGCTTTCTTGTCATCTGGTTCACACATTTAGCCTCATCGCTTTGTTTAATTTTATTGGATTTGGCAGATTAAACTATTTTTTTGAAATTGGGATTCTTGAAGGAACGGGAAAAAGATAATTAAGCGAAGAGGAAAATTGTTCTCCTTGGGTTTGATGTCCTCTGCCAAATTTAAACATCTATACATGGTACTGATAACAAGTCACAAAAGCGAAAAGGAGAAATGTTATTAAGGACTTGAAATATCATTCGCACTAACGTTTTTTTTTTCTTTTTCGTCCTTGGAATCCCGCCTTCAAATGATCATTTCCTTGGCATTTTCTTTCCCCTCACCAACCCCATCATAGCTTTTAGTTGTTTTGGATCTGCTGGTCTGTGGAATTTTTTAGCGATCTTGAAGAGGTTTGGGTTTCTTTTTCAAAAAAATGCAAGTGGACTGTATGAAGGACTTAATCGTTATACACTATGGCCCATTGTTTTATCTTGTGACTGATGCCCTATATGGGTGTGCATTTCATGCGTGGTTGTGCATCTGTCATTTTGTGCATTTCTCAAGAATATTCAGCTGCTGTTTTTTTTCCCTCTCTTGCAGTGATTATGTTCTTGATTTCATGGTCTTTCACCGTGGTCTCTCTAGCCCTAGCCAGTCTAATATACTATTACGTAAGCATTAAGGGAAAAGCTGGAGACTGGGGTGATGGTTTCAAAAGTGCATATTTTCAACTAGCACTGCGTAGTCTGCGATCATTAGGAGGTGCGTATACCTATCCTGAAACCATAGTATGTTATCTTGATAATTGCTTATGTATCAAAGCTGTGGTATGGTGCTAGTTTTTCTTGTATCTTTCTTATCGAAGCATCCTTCCCAGATTGGTTGTTTTGCCATCATTAGCACTTAATAGGTCAGGCTTTTGTACATTTTCTGGTGATTGACTTAATAAAATCTGTATTGTGTGCATCCATCAGATTAGGCCTAAGACAAATGGGTTGTCAACGCTCAGTAGTAGAAGTTATATGCAGACATTTTGTCAAAACATACGGGTGAAAATTCAAGAAGGGAGCTTACAGATTTTTCATGTTTTGTTTAAACTATCATGTGAAGTAGGGCCTAGTAACGCCACCTGCCTTGCATGACTTATTATCCTCTCGACCTTTAATATCAGGGGTCAACTCCACCCTTGTTGTCTGCAGTAAATTACAGTCCTAGAGAAGTAAGCTTCAAAGTCGGCTGATTGGGGCCTGTGCTTAAGAAACTAGTTCGAGTTGAGCTCGGGCAACTCTTGGCTTGGCTCACCCGTGGACGATTTACCGATGTTTGCAGTTTTTTCCTTTCTCCTTTATTTTGCTGGGCTTTTTGTTTCCTGATTGGAATGAATAGAACGAGGATCAAATGAACATGGAATAACTGAATAAGTTAAAATTACATGCTTCACCCATTCTTAATTTCTTGGAAAACCACCAACTCTAGTTGTTTTCTCTTGTCTCTCTCACTGGCCTCTAATTTTTGGATCTCCTACATGTGCATAAAATATGTTGACTTACGTGTCACATATCTATTCTTGTTTTTGTTAACCTCTATATTTGTTATTGCAGCAAACCAAGTCCACCCAAAAAATTGGTACCCTATTCCCCTCGTATTCTGCCGCCCCTGGGGCAAGCTACCAGAGAATGTACCATGCCATCCCAAGCTCGCCGACTTTGCCAACTGCATGAAGAAAAAAGGCCGCGGAATGTCCATCTTCGTTTCAATACTCGACGGAGATTACTATGAATGTGCCGAAGATGCCAAGGCTGCATGCAAGCAGCTTAGTACGTATATCGACTACAAACGCTGTGAAGGCGTAGCAGAGATTGTCGTGGCCCCCAATATGTCTGACGGATTCCGCGGAATCGTCCAAACTATGGGCCTCGGAAATCTCAAGCCGAATATCGTGGTGATGCGGTACCCCGAAATTTGGCGTCGCGAAAACCTAACTGAAATCCCCACCACCTTTGTAGGGATAATAAACGACTGCATTGTTGCTAACAAGGCGGTTGTTATCGTCAAGGGACTCGACGAGTGGCCGAATGAGTATCAGAGACAGTACGGAACCATTGATTTGTATTGGATAGTGAGGGACGGAGGTCTAATGCTTTTGCTCTCACAACTTCTTCTTACGAAGGAGAGCTTTGAGAGTTGTAAGATTCAAGTCTTTTGCATTGCCGAGGAGGATTCTGATGCGGAGGAGCTAAAGGCCGACGTCAAGAAGTTCCTTTACGATCTTAGGATGCAGGCGGAAGTGTTTGTTGTATCGATGAAGACGTGGGATGTCCATGTGGAGGGTGGGCCCCAACAGGACGAATCAGTGGAGGCGTTCACCGGGGCCCAGCGGCGAATCTCTAGTTACTTGTTAGGGATGAAGGAGAAAGCGGAGAGAGAAAAGACGCCTCTGATGGCTGATGGGAAGGCAGTAGTTGTCAACGAGCAACAGGTGGAGAAATTCCTTTACACCACCTTGAAGCTGAACTCGACGATATTAAGGTACTCAAGAATGGCGGCGGTTGTGCTTGTGAGTCTACCGCCTCCTCCTGTAAACCACCCTGCGTATTTTTACATGGAGTACATGGATTTGTTGGTGGAAAATGTGCCTAGGCTTTTAATGGTTCGAGGGTATCGGAGAGATGTCGTCACCTTGTTCACATAGTTGATCGCTAGATTGATTTCGTCATCATCAGACGGTAATTTTGGCTAATTTTTCTAATGCTTTCCTTGTTCATATGTCCTCTTTTAATGGTTGTATTTTAAAATTTTAATTCATTCTTTCATCATGATGTTATTATAGTGAATGGGTTGTTGGAAATTTTGAAAAAATTTAACGAGTCTTTTGGGTCGTACATTTTTTAGGTTAAATTTTCCATTGCTAGATTTCTTTTTGTTCTAAGTTGTATTTGTTGGAGAACAAGGGGTACTCGAGAACTTGATGGATTATGATAGTCTTCTACAGTTATTTCTAACGAAAAATATAGTAATAAAATAAGCTTATATAGTTATTGGGACACAAGGCTGAGTTTGATTTGATTTAGTTATCTTATTGATGCGTGGGCTGTATTTACTTTGATTGTCGGGAGTGCCGGGAGATTTAGTGTGAGGTCCACTATAAGAATTTCCTAAAGCCTCAGTCAGGTCCACACTGTAATTTTTACAACATAGACAGTCCACACGCGTCTCATAAAGACAAAAATACCCCTGTTTACTCCGTAGAAGAGACGCTACTATTCCCAATTCTCAAACCTATACGCTATTGTTACTCTTCTCAAACCGATCAATCGGAGAAGACGCGACTCCTCCGACTACTCACATCAGAGAAGCTCAACGAAGAAGACACGACTACTCCGACTACTCACTCATTGACTAATCCAACTACTCTGTATCTGCCATTCTCTCTCTACTGTTACTCTTCCCTGAAATTGGTTTTCCAAGGCTTCTTGTTTTCAGGTAAACCCTCCCTTATTAGATCTCGGTCTGTATTACTAATTACGCACACACACATGCATAAGTAAAGTGTGCATTGGATTTCCAAATCTTGTCAAAATATAAGTTTCGTTTTTGTTTTTTTCTTGGAAATATGATTTGATAAATCATGGATGCATATCTAGTGATTGATCACTAGATTTGTAGGGTTTTGAATTATGTAGGGTTTCAAAACTGCTCACTAGATGTGTTCTATAGTTTAAAATAGCTTTGTAGCTTTTTTCGAAATAGTTTTATGAAGTTTAGAGTCGGTCACTAACTTTGCACACCATGTGTCACGTCCTTGATTTTCAACATAAATAAATAAATCCATTTCAATACATGATCCTCGCATAATATAAATATTACCCAAAGAGAGTTTCCAAAAGATCATTTACAAATCAAGTTCTCAAGTTTAAAGATTTACAAAATTGACACTCCAGCCCCTAATAAGCATAAGTACAAATACAGACAAGTGGTTAAGTTACAAACGATTTAGTCAAAGGAAGTTCTAGAATAAATAGTTACAAACCTATCTTTTTCAAAAGAAAGTCAATTATAAAGATATTTAAGTAACTGATGTAGTTAGCTTTTCAAAGGTCTTTCACTTCCAAGCACGCGATGGATGCAAGCTGCTGTCTAGCAATTTGTCCTGAAAAGAAAGATTAGGTTGATCTACACTAGCCGAATAGAGAAATCTTTACATGGGCTATATGAAAATATGACGATTTATGCATCCAGAATGAATGAGTTCCAACAGATGGACAAGTGATATAACGGGGCGCCACACTGTACTGACAAGCTACGACTATGGAATCCTATACATGTTAAAGACATCCCTAACCACTCGTACATCATCTCAAAGCAACATTAAGTTCATATCATTCTAGATAATCATGACGATTTTTCAACCATTTTCCAACTACTCAAACGAATGCCACGAACAACCTCTTTATTCAACACCATTTGCCATCAAGCATCTTTTCATAAAACTTTTCTCCTTGGTTACCAAAATAGTTTAGAGAAAACTCATGATCATCATAGGTCAAGCTCCGTTAATTCGAGCTTGATAAGTCGGAGTCCGTTGATTCTGCGCACGAATACTGGAAACCGTTGATTCGCTCAGGAACACCAGAGAATTTTTCATAAAAATCCTTTTTTCAGAATCAAAGTCCTTTCTTTTCAAAAACTTCAATGGAATCAATCGTTTATCTCTTTCATTAACGGTCACAAACTCAATCAATAAACAGCCCAAACAACAACATGAACTTCTATAATCAATCATAATTTCCTTCATCAAGTGAGACATTTAACAGTATTACCACACTTTGCGTTATAGTGAATTCTCTTCACCTGGGTTTCCGCATTACCACACCTTGCATTGCAGGACCCTCCATTCAAAATTCACAACTCACACAACACATATACATTATTAGTCCGAATACAAGAAGACAACACTTCCCAAAGTCACAATCTTTCATTCATCATCATTCAATGTGTCACAAACTCATAACCACGTCTTATTGTACATTTATAAATACCTTAAGTTCACGTTATCTCTCAAATTCTATCACGACACCCTATGTCATGTACCAAACCCACAACGATTCCCCGACACACCACCTATTGGGTTCTAGACAAGAATCTTATAAAACAAATACCTAAGGAGCCTAGGGAGCTCAACAAGGCGAAGAACGAGGATACGAGTCACAATACTACTCATCGGATCACTAGACAAGTTTATGACTACTCATCATACTCACCACAACGCCTTATGTAACGTCTAGGACACCTAAACAACCTTACGGTACATTTTCCATTTACAACGGTATTAAGATTACGATTAACGAGTATCGAAGGGGTTGGAACGATCCGCGAATCATTGAAACTCAAGCAATCAAGTCTAGGGTTGGTCTAACAATGTTTAGAATGTGTTAGAAGTGATCGGGGGTCAAAACAAGCGACAGAGGAGCAACAGGAACAAAACTGGAGTTAAGGTTGTGGTATCGATACGCACAAAAACTGTATCGATACAATACAAGCTATCCAAAAAGATAAGCTTATAGTATCGATACAGCGTTTAAGCTGTATCGATACCATGAGGATTCGAGCAGCGATTTCTGCAGATTTACAAGGTAAGCACAACAACCAAAACCAACAATCCAAGGCACAATCAAGGTGCAAAATCAACATATAAACATATAACAAGTGCAATAAATCCCTACCTCGAAGCCGGAGAGCAAACACGCAAAGAGATTGGACCACGCGAAACCTTGAACTCAAACTTTGAAATACGCCCAAAATACTCCTCCCCAAGCCAAACTGGATAAGCTACGAACTCAATGGCACATGAGGAAGATGGAGAGAGGGTTGGGTTTTTTGGGTTTTGAGCTTTGGTGGTGGAATGAGTGAGAATCCGGGAGAGAGGAAGAGAGAGGGAGAGTCAGACAGGGGAGAGAGAGGAGGAGGAGGAGGAGGATTTTCTATCCTCTACCCACACACACACCCTATATATACTAAGACATATACAAATCACACTTGCACTCCCTCAACTTCCAATTCCATCATTTAAACCTCAAATCATATAAACTCAAGAATTTCACATTTTCCTCAATTTTCAATATCTATTAAACCTTTAAATAGTTTTTCTGAAATTACGGATCTTTACACCATGTGTTTGCAAAAAAACTAGTGACACTTCACTAGATATGACCTCGTGAGTTAGAGTAATGATTGTGAACATCCACTGGATTTGGATTTACAAAAAACGGTACTTTTCAAAAAACAAAAAACTAGTGAAACGACAATTGGTAAAAGGTTTATATCTTGTTTGAGAAAACCCGTAATGGTACGACTTCAAACTTGTATGGATTTCTGGCTGCTTTTATTGGTATGTTTAAGTTGTTTTCGGGAATGCATGAAACTTAGTGAGCATTCACTAATTCCTTTAGTGCAGATTTTGTTGTTAACTCATCAATTAGTGACTGCTCACTTGATTTGTTCAAACGACACTTAGTAAAAGGTTTATGTCCTGTTTGAGAAAACACGTAATGGTACCATAGCTGATAATTAATTAGGACAAACCAAGATCTCCAATATCGATCAAACCTTCGACCGTTCTTCGAGTTGATTGATATGAAGGCATTCTTAACTGGACAAATTGAAGCATTGAAGAAGACACCATTTTGGTTGCTCTTCGATGCCTTAGGTCCAGTACAACAAGATTCGGAAGAATGATTGGACCGTTCGCAACATCATGAAGACCTATTCTAGGGATGAAAAAATAATAATAATAATAATTGGGGGATGTTCGATCCCTCTAACTGATCGAGACATATGCTTAATAAACTTACCTAATGGCGGATCAAAAAAAAAACTTATCTAATGAACTTATTATTAAGACAAATAACTGTATAAAAATAATAAATTAATAGTCTTCCCATTAAAAAGGAAAAAGTACTCATTCACTTATTAAAAACAGACCACACTTTTTTTTTGGGTGTGTAAATAGCAGAGCACATCGTCCCACAAAGTTATTAAATATTCACTAAATATAACCTCGTGCATATTCACTTTCATACGAGAACTACAGAGTTTTTTTTTTCTTCCCAAAGTGAGTATTCACTAAGTTTCAAAAGCGAAGCAAAAGTTAGAACACTAACTTTCATCCATAGCCAAAAACAGCTTACGCATACAGATATTGGAATGAGTTGGTTTTTGTTGATTAGTATAGTAGGTTTAAGCAGTTTTTGTAAAAACAAAAGTAGTGAAACCTCACTAATTTTAATATCTATAATACAAATCGCGACGGTGTGGTGACCCACATATTTTTTATACATAAATCTTGATCGTTGGCCTAACACATTTCCCTACACAAATCTCCGCCCTTCATTCAACCTTGATAGTTTGGTAAATATTTTGCATTTTCTGGAATAAAACAGAGCATTAAATGGAAAATTTATATGAAATCTAATCAATAAAAAAAGATTGAAGCAATTCCCTAAACAATGCTACGTGCATTTCCATAATTAATCCTCTCTCTCTCTCTCTCTCTCTCTGCAGGTAGAGCCCCTCCCAACTCTAGCCCTCCTCACTCTCTGCACGTAGAGCCCCTCGCAACTCTAGCCCTCCTCACAATGATCCTCCGGCTCCGGCACCTATCGCCCCCCTCCAATATGTTATTGACGAAGTAAGTTTTTTGTGAACCCTAATTTTCTAACCCCCAATCTTTACTGTCATGTTTTGCTAGATCTTTGAAAGAGCTTAAACACAAAATGGACAGCAATTTACCCAAAAAAAAAAGCTTAAACACAAAACGAGAAGGAAAAAATCAGGGGTTTGCATACAGTGGGTAAACCGTTATTTATTTATTTATTTATTTATTTAATGTAGGAGGAGATTATGATTATCAAAGGAAAATAGGGAACAAAATCATATGTGGTGAGTGTCCTAAATATTTGGTCCATTTACACTATCATTTGAGTTTTTTTTTTGGTCGTGAATTCCATGGTGGAATTGGTAATTGATGAGACAAGTCATGAACCCATGGACCCAATCAAGCATACAGTTTCTTAAAAGCATGATTTTATTTTATTTTTTGAGAAATACCATGTTCAAAAGGTGTGTTTTTTTTTAATGTCAAGAAAATGACTTTTGACGAAGAAATCTAATTTTAGTTTGCATCTTTGCGATCTTCGTTTTTTTTTTTTTTTTTTTTTGGGGTGGTGGTGAGAGAGTGGGGATACCCAGGCTCGAACCTAGACATGGCAAATGACACCACAAGAGTGTTAGAATTTTCGCTTATTCTCGATTCTATGAAAAATTGGTCAGAATTTTCATCGACGTGTTTCTTTACTTCTTTGTTTGTGTCTCTTTTTACGCAGAACAAACACATCAGTCCAAATTCTAAGGACTTCAAGGGGTGAACGTAAGAGAAACCTAATTTTCGAGTAAATGATTCATGGAAATATGACTCCAATTTTTGGGGTGAGAAGATAGCAATTAATTGAGAGGGTATGAATTTTTTTCCTCACAATTCTTTGATTCAACTTCCGCCTCAAAAACCATACGTAACAGCCCCGAAAAGAAAATGCATAAGGTATAGTTGTCATTCATTTTTCGGTTTATGAACATGGGCTTATTTGCAAACGTTTTCTTACGGACCTCGAATGAGATTTTAGCCTTTCAGCAAGAAATCTATTTCCAATGGGTCTGGGTCGGTACTTTGTCTCAGAACACACAGGAATTCTCTGTTAAGTGTTTCTAATGAGTTTAAGCTCCTCTATTTTTGCCGATACAAATTTTAATGAAACCAAAAACAAATCGAGCTTATATGGAAAACTGTAGGGTTGGTTGAATATGCTATGGACTCCAAGTGGATTAATATGACTGGTTGAATATGCTATGGACTTCAAGTGGATTAATAAGACTAAAACCACATCGACTCGCGAACTTGGTAAATTCCACCCCCCTCACTCTCGAATTTCTTTCTGCATGACAATAAACTTTTTGTAGTAGACTCCAATTAAAATGTCTCATTATAAGGTGACCATATAATTCGATTGAGGATACATGAATTGCATCTTCTGTAATGTCCTTATCTTATTGCCGATAAAAATAAAAAATAAAATCTTTATCTTATTGCATTTTTTTGGTTTCAATCTTTGCTTAATGGAAACAAACATGATTGAGTATAATGATGATTTTTAGAATCTTACCACCGTAGTTGGTATGGCATTAAATTTTGTTGCTAGATGGGAATTGAATCGCCATCCATTTTTTTATAGGTTGCATCTGCTAACCACCAGTGACAGGTACCGAGTTGGTTAGAGCTTGAAGTTTAGAAAGTCTACAACTTTGTTATCAGTGATTCAGTATAAATGAGATTACATTTTTATATTCAATTGAAGGGCTGATTATTGTTTTTGTCTTTTCCTCTTAATTTTTCTAAACTTGATGAAGAAAAGCTAGATGTTGCTATATTATCATCAAGTTTAATTACCGGTTTTGTATTTTTGAAGCTTGATTTATTTTTAAGCCCATAAAGTGTATTTTGTGATAGCAGTTGGATTTTCCCCATTGTGATTGATAGCATTATTAACATACTGTGAATTCAAATGGCTAGCTATAAGTGCCTAGCACGAGCACTACAACTATTAGTTTGTTAATTTGTTTATGCGCTAATTCAAGTTAACCAATGGATATAATTAAGCTATTGTTTTTTTGTAATTGAAATTTAGCAAATAGGGCCTTGGCCTTCAAGAGGCTAGAGGGACAAAATTGGACAATTCATAGAATACCGAGTTCAAGCCGTGCATTCAAGTATGGGTATGCACTAAACTTGAAGCTGCATCTAATTTGAAAGTCAAAAATTCGTTAGATAAAGTTGTCAGTTACCAAATACTTGCTCTAACTTTATTTTCACATTTTGTGCTTTTTGGTAATGATGATATATGCATAGCTATAATTCATTCGTTGAGATTATATTTCGTCGTGGCTTTAGAAAAGAATTAGTTGATGAAGCTTATTTTAAAATGTGAATTTTTAGATCAGACGATTTGGATTAAGGCAGTTTGTTGTTCGAAGGCCCGTGTGCTTTTATTTTTTGCATAATTGAAATTGCTTGGCAAGGGTTGAAATATTGCACGTGAGCTTAGTATTAATTATGTTTGCCGATTGTTCAAGACACGTGTTAATTGTTCAAGACGTGTGTTAATTCTTTGCCTCTACTACCTGTAACGGCTTCAATTTTTCCGTAATAAAAATTTCATTATTATATTTGAAAATTCTTTATTTAATTCTTGGATTGTTTTTAAATTTTTTTTTATTTAATAATCCGTTATAATTAGATTTAAGTCCTTTAAAATTATATTTCTTGGCTAGAAATCTTACATGACAAATAGGATTAAATTCCAACTGATTAGTTGGAGGAACCGAACTACCATTTCACCTAGTTACACTCTCCTAACCCTAGATGGACCTTTTTGACCATCTTTGAGCCTTATGAACCTTTCCAACCCTCCTTGAACCTTTTTAGACCTAGAGAGGTAATCATTATACTTCATGATTTGGCATATCAAGGCCATACCTATTGTCATTACTCCCTTATCCATTGGTTAATGATTGTTACGGAAAATTTTACCCCTTGGTTAATAAAAATTAGTCAATGCCAATGAATACTTAGACTTGATTAGACAAGACAAAACCAAATTTCATCATTTTGTTTCCAAAAGAAGCAAATCTAGCCTTGCCATGCATGCAAGCCTAAAGAATAATAGCCCTATACCTATTTACCTTCCAAAGTTACTTTCCTAGATTCTTTAAGTGCATAGATATCCTTATATATGGGTATATATATCTCATAGCCTATTATAAACAAGTCTATATAATTAGGTGTACACTTTCTAGGAGAAATATTACCCATGGGACATTGAAAGCCTTACCATGATCATTACTTTTTCCCTAGACTTATAGGACTACTTGTAGACTAGTATACTTATACATAGGTCTATATACACACACACACACACACACTTAGTACTTGAGAGGGAGAGAGAGAGAGAGAGGGAGGCTGAGAGAGTGAGGGAGAGGTGGAGTGTGTGCATGTGTCTTGTTCACTTGTACAAGCTACCTAATAGCCTTAAGCCTATTTGCTACATGCCAACCCATTTCTAGTCTCCCTAAATACATTCTAGCCTTTGATTTTGTTCTTTCTTGCAAGCAATCTTTTTCTAGGACAAGACAAGCCAAGAACACTTGATTATGACCTAAAATATGGCCTAAAATGGAAGTGACAAGGCATGCCATGCTTATGAATGTGATTTGACTACACCATGGATCAAATCCATGGGAGAGAGAGAGAGAGCGAGGAAATTCGGCCAATAGAGGAAGGGAGAGAGAGCTCAATGTTTGGCTATAAATAACACCCCTCACTTGCCATTCAACTCACACCTTCCATTATACAACTTCTAAGAAAGCTTGTGTTTTTCTTTGTTCTTGCCTATTCTTGCTTGTTCTTGAAGTTCTTCTTATGTTGTCACGCCCTCAATTTTCAACGTAAAGTATAAAGATTTCTGAATAACAATACCTCGCAATAATACAGATAATACCCCAAATCAAGGTTCATTCCCATGATTGCAAATTAAGTACAAAGTTTTTTTGTCAAGCTTGACGATCCAAATAACATAATAGAAAAGAAAGTTTAGGGTTTACAGTCCTCCATGATTAAAAGATTGTCATAATAATAGTCAATATTACATTCCCAAAGAGTTTTACAAAAGGATGCCAAAGTAATTTCTCATATCAGCTTTCAAAAGGGTTGATGTCAAAATGCACGCTAAGCACTCTGTGTCACTATCTCCGAGTGTACCTGAAAGAAGGATAGGGTTGAGCTAAACACGTGCCCAGTAGAGAATTCTATGCTCAAAAATGAGATGAATCATGCACCATGAATGAGTGAGTGAATATTGATGGATACGCCCAAAGTACGAATGATTACCACCGGATTATACTCTTAGATCAAAGGATTCTAGACTTCATCGAAAAGTCACTAACCGTTCACTCCTCAGACTAGATACATCGACAAGCTTACGTTAATCTACTTTGGTCTATACCCAATTCCGAATCATTTTATTATCCTTCATACGATACTACAGTCTTCCTCGAGTCTACAATCATCATTGTTCAATCCCTTCATTACAGAATCTTTCTTTTCTTTTAATCAGATATATTCCTTCAATGAGCACTAGGGTCACCTCGGGTCTATTTCCCTCGAGCGCAAGGTCACCCCAAGTCTATTCCCTTGATAATAATAGCTTGGGTCACCTCGGGTCTATCTCCTCGAGCGTACGATCACTCGAGTCTTTTCCCTCAACAATAACAATCGTTCGGGTCACCTCGGGTCTATTCCCTTGAGCGCAGGGTCACCCCGAGTCTATTCCCTTAATAATAACAAACATTGGTTAGCGGAAACGCATATCGCTTAACCGACCCTCCACCATTTCATAATCAACTTCATCATCAATCTATCGATTGTACCATAAAACTTCAATTAACCATTACATAACTCCACACATGTACATGTTTGTATCCTTTCATTGGTTTACTTATCTGCATCCAACATAGTGAATTAAGCCCAAAGAATGGAAAGGTTCGATGAGTCATGAGGACACAAGTTATTATACCATCTCAAACAGTTCTTTGAAAACATTGGTTTCACTGCAAGCATTCTAATCAATCATCTATATCATTGCATCGGCTAATGAACGAACACATACCATTTCCCACGTGTCACCATACCTTAAGTGACCACAAACCCATGGTAACTATATGACGTACGACTTGCCTGTATCGATACTTAAACCTTAGATAATGAATGCCAAAGGGAGCTAATATAGTTCAACGAATCGGGAGGATAAAAGATGCTACTAGGCATGCTCACGTCTACCCATAATACGCACTACGGCGCCCCATACAGCCTACGGTACTCCTGACTAGCTTTATAGCACATTTCCCATTCACACGAAACAAAGATGACACCTAACGATTGATTAAAGAGTGAAAACGATCAACAAAGCGTCAAAGGATGGGTAACCAAGCTTAGAGATGGTTTAAAGGTGTTTTAGTGAAATCCTACTCAAACAAGAATTAGAAATTTATGAGATCGTCCAACGGGTTCATAAATTACCATGTATTAAGCCATGAATCATTTAGGAAGTGTGCGGATTGGAGAAGAAGTGATGGGACCCAAGGTAATAAAATAGTAAAATAGGAATCAATGTCTGCGAACAGTCCAAAAAAATAAGATGTTATCGATAACCAAGAATAAAGGTATCGATAACAATAAATTTGGGATCAGTCGAAACACAACGTTATCGATACTGTTGAGAAAGGTATCGATAATGGTCAGGCCAAAATCAGTCCAGACGCAAGGGTATCGATAACAGGGACCAAAGGTATCGATAACAATTGATTTTCTGGGTTTGGTAACGTAGAGGTATCGATAACGATTTCTAATGGTATCGATAACGACCAGTTCGAGCAAATTTTTGACAGACAAAGATGGGTTTTCCAACAACAACAACAACAAAAACGATCCACGGCACAAATTCAACTCATTGGCATATAGAATGAGTAAGAAATCCCTACCTTGAGTCAAGGATCGAAACCCACTTGATTTGAGCGAGCCCTAGCTCTCCGAACTTTGAAATCAGCCGAGTGATCCTTCCCCGAGCGAGACCCACGAAATCCAAACTCAACTTTGAAGGTAGAAGGTAAATTGGAAGTGGCTTTGTATAGAATGTAAGTTATTTTGATGGGTGTTTGGTTGAGAGATTGAGAGAGAGAGACTCGGCAGAGAGAGGGAGAGCCGAGGAGAGAAAATGAGAAATGGGGAAACCCCTGGTGAAATTATTAAAGAGTGGTGGAAAAATTATCCCACGCATTCACACCACACACTCACACATGCACCTCTCTGCATAATTACTCTTATGCCCTCTCACTAATTCGCGTTTAACTCCAAAATAAATAACTAAGGCATTTTCTCACGTGCAATTCGTAGTCTAGCATTTTATAAAACTCCAGAAAAAGAAAAATAAAAATTACGGGTCTCTACATATGTTCTTCAAGAAATTCATCCTAAAACACCTTTTCGATCCAAAAGTTAGAAGTTTTTAGTCAAGACCTAGTTTCAAGAGAAATCTTCTCTTTCAAAGCTACCGAAGCTCATCCGTAGGAAGTTACTCCGCCCGATCACCGACGTACTACTCGTAGCCGCCCTACCGCCAAAAAGAAAGGTAGGATAATCCTACACCCCTATTCTAAGTATATGTAGAATACCACTAAGTTTATTGAATGATGTTTGTACGTTGAAATGCATGTTAGTTAATAAACCTATTTATCGTCTGAACGGAAGTATTCGTATTTTGATCTTTAAGATGATTATAAGCTTGTATACATTTTTGCTTGCATTACTTGTGATTGTTTAACAAAACATAAGTGATTATCACTCCAAGGGCGTCCGTACATGTGGCGTTATGCTTCTAAGTGAGTTTGAACATGCTAAGTAATATAGAGTTGGATGATTTTGCTAGTTTAGTTTCAAGATTACTATGATTACGTGAAAAGTCCTACTGCGAAGTCTATGCATAACGAGACACGAAAACCAAGAAAGTTAGAAACATGACACCTAGGGTGTGGTTGATAAAAGGATGTGTGTGAAATGGTAAAATATTTTTGAACTACATAATGGCTAGACATGATAGCCATTGTGGGAGTATGGTGTGCGTGTGCCAATGGGAACACGGGACGACGGAACCATTGTGAGGATACTCGGGAGACCGGAATGGCGGAACCGAGGTTGGGTGTGTTAAAGCGATCTTTGAAATGTTAATTTGGTTTATGAAAGTGGAAATTGGTGACACGGTCTACGACTAGTCGCGTAGGAGAAACTTAGAAATCACGGACACCAACGATAGTTGAATAGTGAATGTGGACGTGTAATTGTTAATTGTTTTGTTAAGAATGCATGTTCTATTTGGGAATTGACAATTAAATTATCTTTTGCTTGTAAGTTA
The DNA here is from genome assembly GCA_025413875.1 of Rhododendron molle. Lineage (NCBI taxonomy): Eukaryota > Viridiplantae > Streptophyta > Magnoliopsida > Ericales > Ericaceae > Rhododendron > Rhododendron molle. The sequence continues at coordinate 17,918,664 of CM046400.1, forward strand.
AGGGTTAGTGGGTATGATTTATTCTATTGAGCTTCTGTAGCTCATGGTGCTACCTTTTGGTGACCCTGACATATTATTCTAGGGGCGACGCTGGTATAATATGTCAGAGTTGATAGATGAACAGGGTGAACAGCACACTTTGGAGGCTTTTGGAGTCGAGGAGCTTGCTAGGATGAAGGAAGATGCGGAGTAGTAGTAAACTTTAGATTTCCCATCCTTTGTGTAATAAAAGTACTCTCGTAGAAATCATGTTGTAATAATTGAGCCAGACTCTATTTAGTTTCAATGAAAAATGTTTATTTAACGTTCCGAAAATTCAGAACGTTACAGTATTTGTAAAGCAGAGTTTTAAGGCCCCATTCCCGCTTAAAGATTTGTCTTTTTCTATGACCTTTTGATCCGGTTTCCATATTCAAAATTTGCCCAGAGGAGCAACACCAAATCAGAGGAGAGACCGGACTCATTACTGTAACGTTATTTTCCTTCTTTTTTAATAGCAAAATTTAGATGTTTGCAAGAATGCCTCAATGGAATAAAGAACTCGATTTGCAGAGATTTAGGTGATTGTTTGAGTCGTGCTTTTGGGTATGGGTATGCACTACAAGAACTCTGTTTGAATCTAATTTAAGAAAAATCTTCTCGTATAAATTACCTTCATGCATTGTGGCAAGGATGGTCAATAGTTTCGTAATTCATTTTAATTGTATTCAAAACGCGTTGCGCCGTGCCTTCAGGCACGAGCAAACCCTGGTATAAGTACACCTCACAAAATTAGTGAGATTGTAATCCATGATCTAACGACACCCTTCAATATCAAAAAAATGCAAATTAAAAGTTCGTGAAGTTTTACTAGTTTTTTTAAAAAGTGTTTTATGCTCAAATTGCTCACTAATTTTTATAACAAGTGTCAGTTTCCAAAATACCATGTGAATGCCACGAGATAACTAAACTGTCATTAGTTTGTTTGAAAAGTGTTTTTTGCTCAAGTCTAGAGAATGTTCACTAGTTTTCAAATCTAGTGTTTTTTTTAATGTTCACTAGTTAGTGAAGTTTCACTAGTTTTTTAAAAAGTGTTTTATGCACCTTGTGAATGCCCAGGAAATATTATCTAGTGAACTGTCACTAGTTTTTTTGAAAAGTGGTTTTTTTGCTCAAATCTAGAGAATGTTCATTAGATTTTATAACAAAGTGCCGATTTTTGTAAAGTTTTCGGTGTCCAAATCCGGTGAATGTTCAATAGTTTTTGGTGTCCAAACTAGTAAGGTATCAGTACTTTCAACAACAATAATAGAAAGCATACATAGAAATGGTATTCAGTTATGAACTGAATATTCATGAGATTTCAAGCTTTGTATTCTGCTATCAACTAAGCATACCAACGGTATCAAATTATAATAGAATTATTCTAGTGAGCATTCACAAGATTTTAAAATATGAATACTGAAGCTGAACAGTTGGTGATTTTTTATAAAAGCACAAAAATAAATGACTAGTATCATCACCAAACAACTATATACAAGGAGGTTTGGATCAGTTAGATCAACTAGTCCTCTTTTGCTATATTGATTCTTCTATTAGGAATTTAAACGAACACATAGTGTGCAAAGTTCTTTAGTAAACTTGTGAACTTCATAGCTCCTAGAAGGGAACTTCTCTCTCTCTCTCTCTCTCCCTCCCTCTCTCTCTCTCTCTCTCTCTCCACGGACTTCGTACCTCCGCCTCCCCTACCGGGGACTGCAACTTTCTGGCAACGGCTCTAAGGAGCTCGTTGATGCAGATGAGAGTTTCCCCGTTGATAGTTGTCGCCTGGAGGTTAAGATTTCTGGATCTAGATCGAGGAGAGAGAAAGGCGCGATGGTCTCTCACCATCGCTGGCTGTCGTGCATCATCACGAGCGACGGCCTAATTTGTAGAGAGAGAAAGTGGGATGTTGTGGGATAAAAGTGATTTTTTCGTCAGTTTTTTTACTACGCCGAGTAACTGGGCCCGGCCAGGCGAGAAAGGACAAGAGAAGTTGACGGCGTGGTGGTGGTGGTGCGGTGATTGTGGCCGTTGGTGGATTGTGGCGTTCAAGTTTTGACAATAAAGATGACGATGAGAAGATGTGTATTCTGCAAGTGGAGCTTTTTTTTTTTCCGTTGAAAATAAATAGTGGACCTTGGGGTTTGGAAACTACAATAAATGGACACGACACCTTATCAACTACAACAACAAAAATGCAAGTGGACTGGGCTTTATTTTATTATTATTATTATTATTATTATTATTATTATTATTTATTTATTTATTTATCCTAACTGGACTTGATTCAAAACACTATAATAGACCTCGCACCAATTCTTTATTTTTTTTATACATAGTAGCCAATTTGCATTTTTGCTACTAGGCGGGGATAGGATATTCTTCAGGATCTGAACGGATAATTACAGCGATTATCTGTAATCGGATTTGAATTCTTCCAGGTGGGATTCGGATTGGATCTGACCTATTAACAGACGTGTATGGTTGTATCCATTTTATCTCAGTAATACATAAAAGTGACTTTGTTTTTTTAAGGTGGCGCTCGTGCTATAGAGAGCTACCGACACACTTCGTTCCATTAAAAATGCCAAAAAGAAAATTTCTAACACCCTACTCCATTTGCCAGGCAATTCCATTATTTTTCTAGGGGCTTTTTCGTACTCCTAATTTCCTCTTAGAAGTGAAGCTTATTTCTATTTCTATTTCATCAACATTGGACTGTTTTCCAATCAAATTGGTCCTAAGATTATCAATCACCACAACAAAGGTTTTATTGTGACCCTTGAAATAATGTTTGCAGCCCAAATTTTTTTTTGGTAGAAAAGAATTGTTTTGAAAACAGTTTGCAAGCCAATAAAAATTGCTTATCAGAAATAGAAAATGAGTCCTTCTACCACCACATTCATTCACACCCACACTTACAATAAGAGTGGAGCCCGCACACACTACACACCTAATGTGCGTGGGCCCCACCCTTATTGTGAGTGGGGGTGTGTAAGTGGGTGTGGTGTTAGAATTATTGACACAATTTTTGAAAAAACTGTTTTTCGAAATCCACTTTTGAAAAAAAAAATCATGTTTGAAGGAAAATTGTTTTCCTAAATAGAAAACAGCTTTTGAAAAAAATTTGAAACAAAAATAATTTTTTTTGAATTTTTGTTTAAAAAAATAATTTTCAAAAACAGTTTTGCAAAAAAAGGTTACTGCTTTTTAAAAACATTGTTGAAAAAGGTGTAGAGAGAGAGAGAAGGGAACAGAAGATTTTTGTATACTGATAGGTGTGCTCGATTAGAAGATGTGAAGTTCACTAAATTAAGTTATTGGCGAAAGGTTGCTAGTTTTGATTATTCACTAGCCAAAATTTGGTTAGTGGCTAAAAGAGTGTGAAGTTTGATTATTTCAATGTCAACACTACTTTAAACAAATATTGCTGACCTTAACCACTTTTTAATTTTGGTTAGGCCATTGACCATTGTGGATACTCTAAGCCTAGTTTGGCCTACCAACTTATCTTTTCCTTTCCATGTCCACTTCTAAATTTGTTGTTTCCACAAGTTGCTTTGTTTGGTTTTGTTTTTGAAATTTTTTTTATGAGAGTAGTAGGGATAATAAGTGGAGAGAGATAGACAGAAAAATGATTGCAAGTATAGAGAATTTTTTTAAAAATACTTTTCAAAAAGAAAAACAAACAATAGTGCTCCAATTTAAGTTTAATCCCGGTGTTGGTCTTAAGCTTTTGTTTATTTGTATTTCCCACAATGGTTGCAAAATTTTAAATCCTCTTTGTTGAGACAAGATAGGAACCACTTTGTGACCGCCGACAAGACTCCTTAGCCACAATTTTTGAGAGGTGCTTCCCCCCCCCCAGTTTGCTTTTTTTTCCTCTTTATTTCATTTTCTTTCTTTCCAGTTTGAATTTTTTTTTCTTTTTTTTTTCTCTTTATTTCCTTTTCTTTCTTTTCAGTTTGAATCTTTTTTTTTCTTTTTTTAATTTTCAATTATTTTTTTATTTGTTTCTTTTCCCATTTACCTCCCTTATTTTTTTTTGTTAACTCAAATTATATTTTCAATTAAAATTGACTTTATACTTAATAAATTTATATTATTTTAATTAGTTAATTAATTTGTCTTAACAATGAATAATAAAAATAATTTCTAATGAACAATAATAAATTTAAACAAAATTTCATTTTCTTATAATTGAGTACATATTGTGAAAACATGAAAATACACAAAAACACAAATTCTAATCATTATTTCCTCCAAATGCTGCTCCCGGCGCGCTTATACCCATTATTTCGTACCACAATTGCAAACGTGTTCCATAACCAGCAGCCCATCCTGTACCTTCGTCTGCGCTTATACCCATTACTTCGTACTTTTCTCCTCTTTCACAACCAAAAATGCACTTCGGCAGCTTGTCGCCTTTTAACTTAGTAGAATTTAAAATAACCACCACAATACCATATTTTAGACCAACGCTCCGCGCCCAAGCTAACATATCTTCTCTACTTTCAAAAATCTATATAAAAAAATTAAATATGTATAAGTACAACATTAACCAGTCTTAACATAAATAACGAATATGCAAAACAATAACAGTAAAAACTAACCTGCTTGGTGGTAAATTCGGGTGTATAATCGCGACTATTGTGGAAGATACTCTCCCCACTACGAATATCATTCTTAAATGACTAACTATTTGAAATTGAAAAGTTGTAGTCATCCATTGTTCCGCCCTGAATTTTTCGTTGCGGCATTCGTAAAAATTTTTGTGTACACAGTCTATGAGGAAAGCCTAAGTAACCATGCTACTAATCAAACTATTATTTCTTACATTTAAAAAATCATGTTCTTTCTTCCTTTGAGGGAAGTCCAAAACCACATATTTTTTCTTGGATTAATAAGTCCTTAATTTTCACCAAAAATCATTATTCTAAATTTTGGTGGATTATGTTTGATATAGAAATAACTAGGAAAGTCCAAGGTCGGATGGTCGGACAAATCCAGTTATAATCACTATTCCTTCCTTAGTCGACACGAAGCCAGACTTGTTGACGAATTTTCGAGGGTGTTAGCCTCGGGTTACTCCACAGTCGTACAAACGATCGTAAAGCATAGTGCCATATGGACGGACACCTTTGGAGTGGAAACCACTTATGTTTAAGACCAGTAATTTTAGTAGAACAAATTTGCTAGCTATTTTTACTACTTTAACTTAACATGCATTTTTAAACACAAAAAGAAAATTTAACTAAAATTTTTACTAGAAAAGGTGACTCTTAATATTTTACCGTTCTTCTTAGCGGATAGTATAGCTACGGAAAGGAAAATACGTCGGCTTATGAAAGGTGAATGTGACTATCGAACGAAGTGATTTCTTACGGTAAGCTTACGATAACTTCGAAAGAGAAAAGAAAAGACTTTCTTTTTCTCTTGAAATTAAATCTTGACTAAACTACTAAACTTTTTGGATCGAGGCTGGTCGGGTGGTGATTTGGTGGCAGCCTTGGGTTGAGTTTCTTGAAGAACTCAAAAACAAACTCAAGAATAAAGAACAAACACAAGGTTTCTAGAGAGAAAAGTTGGAGAGATTGAAGGCATGAGTTGAATGGATTGACAAAGGGTTCTATTTATAGAAAAATGAGGACCCCTCTCCCCACACCATGTGGCCACCCCCCCCCTTTCTATGGTTTATTTGCTCCATGGTAATATTTTAAGCATGCTAAAGCCTTCCCCTCTCTTGTCATTCTATCCTAGGTGCAAGACTATATGATTATGTAGGCTAGTATGGATGTATACCTAGAAAATCTAGGAAAGACTACTTGTAAAGACAATTAATAGGTTCAAATCTAATTCTAGGCTTTGTAAAGTAATTGAGAGGGAAAAAAAAATGTTTCAATTTATCATGTTTATCCGACTGTTTTTTTTTCTCCTTTTTTTGTCCTTTATAGGCTAAAAAATATAGTTACAAAAATAAGTGTTCCCATTTTCAATCCGTTTGAATCGGTGCAAAGATGTTATTTTTCTAATCATTTCATCATAAATGTTCGTAATAAATTTTTCGCTCTAAGGCCTTTTAATGGGTACCCTAAGAGAGCTCTAAAACTAAATAAGAAATCTTAGGATGCTTGTCGAAAGGCCTTAGAGCCAAAAATTTACTACGACCATTTAGGATGAAATGGTCAAAAAAATAATATCTTTGTACCGGTTCAAACGGATTGAAATTTGAAACACTTATTTTTTTTACACCGTTTATATATTAAAAAATATAGTAAAAATTATGTATTTCAATTTTTTAGTTAAAAAATATAGTTGAAACACAAAGTCCTCCTTTTATAGCCTCCAATAATAACATTTTTGGTACACGAATCAATATTTTTGGACCAGCCAATCGCTGCCTTATCTGGGCACACGAATCAACATTTTTTATACTTGTCTTTTGTTCACACTCTAAGCATGAGGTGTAAGCATTGCTTCTAATGAATCCCACTGTTTTTTTTTCTTTTATTTCCTTTTTTTCCTATATACATATTAAAAAATAATTATTTCAATTTTCAATCCATTTGAACTGGTGCAAAGATGTTATTTTTCTGATTATTTCATCCTAAATGGTCATAATAAATTTTTCGCTCCAAGGCCATTCAGTGGACACCCTAAAAAGTCTTGAAACTAAATAATGAGTTTTAGGGTGTTTGTTGAAAGGCCTTAGAGCAAAAATTCATTATGACCATTTAGAATAAAATGATCAAAAAAAAATAAAATTTTCGTCCTGATTCAACTGAATTGAAAATTAAAACACTTAATTCTTGAATTATATTTTTTAATATACAAAGGGTGTATTTATAGAAATTAAATAAATAAGATATAAGTAATTAAATAAAGAAAGAAATTAAAAAGTGGGGGTACTTTAGGCCATCCACAATGGTATAATCAAAAGTCAGTTGTTGTTAAAGTTAATAATGTTGGTACAAAAGATGGCTCACAATAGTATAATCAAACTTAGTAACATCCTTAGAAATAATTAAATTTTGGGCTTTGGATAACCAAAACTAACAACATTTTTCAATAATCAAAATTTGTGAACCCCACATCACATAAGTTAATTGGTTCCAAAATTTGTATACACGCGTGTTTCAACTAGTATTTTCTTCTTCTCTTCTTCGCCTGCTCTATATCTTTTTCACATGCTCTATATCTTCTTCATTTCACCCACAAATTGTTTCTCTTTCTTTCCCTCCAAAAGTGAAGCTCATATCTTTCGATCATCTACAATTCAACCAATCGTTGTTGGATTAAGGTATTTCATTCTTTTTTCTCGTTTCTATTTTATTCCTTTTTCGTTCCTCCCCCATGGTTGAGTATATGAAGAATCTTACATTCTTTTCCAAATTCAAGAACACATCTGAATTTTTTTGAAGATTAAGTGAGTGGTGGATTTGTGATATTAGTTTAGTTAGATAGGCTATAGAAATAGGAAGGAAAAAATAAAGTTTCGGCGTTGTTTTGCTAAAGAACTCTATGAAGTACACCATATTTTCAATATATTTTTACCCAAAAAAAAAACTTAATGGGGGGAAGTGAATGGCGAGAGAAAGAAAAAAAAAATTGTAGTGGAACTCTTATTTTGGCTATGGGTTAAAAATAACCATTGTGAATCTCAACATTGTTAAGCTTAACAACCCCTTAAATGAATAATCAAAAGCTGATATGTCAACTTTTGATTATCTATTCTTAGTTATACCACTGTAGATGGCCTTAGGGGAAGCAATTTACCAATTTTAACTTAATTTAGAAGCCAGATTAAGGCTCACACCTATTCAAATATTGGGCTGCGATCCAATCCTGACACACCTGTGCTAACCGCTCAACCTACAAGTGTTGCTCACACCTCTATCATGAAGGAGAACAGAAACCCCCCAAAAACATATTCCCTCCGTCCCAAATTCTTGGTCCTCTACGGTTTTGTGTAATTTTTAATGACCTATATCTCTCAATGTATATTGTTTAAAATATACAGTATGGATCTTATTTGATAGACTTCAATTATTTTTATAAAACAATATTTTCAAAAACATAAAAAAACAATGTACAGTGAGAGATATAAGCAATTCAAAATTGCACGTAAAACTGTAGAAGACTAAGAAGGACGAATAGAGTAAATATATTCAAACTGCAAAAAACTTGAACAAATTCTTCCTTTATACTCTCTCTGCCCCTTTTTTAGAGTTCAGTATTTCATTTTAGAACCATTTGTAAGGTGGCTTCACCAAAAACAAGATGATTTTACTATTTTTCAGCCAAAAAATCACAATATTACTTACCACGCAATTAGGATTTACATATTATTTAATAAGGCAATACTTACTACTATGTTATATGGTTACACTTACTACATTGTATGACTATACTACTACATTTAATACTAAAATATTTTGACAATCAATGGTGGAGATGAACTCACACAATCTAATGGTTAGGAACAATTGGGAGTATCACAGCCATTACCGTAATGATGATGTTTCCATACGCGGTAAGTACGAAAGGTAATTACTTTTAGAGTGTAATAATAATGCTTCCATAAAAAATTGAATTTACAGAATGTGACTCTTATTAGGCTGTTCTCCCAAATCAATTTTAAGTACTTATTTTTTAAAAAGGTAATTTCAAACTCAAAAATAATATGTTCAATATAAATTTTATTTGATAAATCTCATTGAAATCTTTTGAACGGTTAAAAATAAACAAACAAAAAAATATTCTTCATTTACATTATTTTTTAGTTTAAAAACGTAAAATAAATATTTATTTTTTTAAAAAGATATTCTGAGTTGGGACCTTCAAAAAGAGACGGAGGAAGTTTTAAAAAAGCACCAACTTTTTCCCAAATATAAGCATTAACTTTTTAACCTATTATCGAGGATGTAGATCCTGCTAAGAGACCTTCAACAGACAAACATTGACACTTCTCACATGTGAAAGTTTCCATTTTCACTGATTTTTGAAGGTAAGCAAAACTTGTAGGGTGGGATGTAAAAGTTCCAACCAGAAATTTCAATTCAACATCAACAATCACGTCATGAAAACAAATCCGTATAAATCATCAGCATTTCATCAAAACTGACTTTTGCGAACAATAGTATATTTGGGTAAATAGTAATATACCCTTAACTGTAACATCCCACATCCCTCTGATGCTGCACTGGTTCTTAGACATTACAAATAAATATACACATGGTTGTTTCGTCGAGGAGAATCTCTGGAAAACCCAAACAAGACGGGAGGTAAAAGGGAAAAAAAACAGAGAGCGAGAGAAGCAAATATGGACTCATTTTACAAATATATACTCCCTCCGTTACATATTGAGAGTCTACCATGAAAAGTCGTGCCATTTTTCAAATAAAAAAAATCAACTACTTCCGTGTATAATTTTTTGAATTTTTTCGCTCCAAATTAAAGTATTAATCGAGATCTTTAATACAGTGCAAAAATATTTGAAAAATTATGCACGGAAGTAGTTAATTTTTTGATTTGGAAAGAGGTAAGAGAGAAAGTGGGACTGTCATTGTGGAACGGAGGTAGTACATCGATTTAATTCTCAATTTTGAGAAGAGTGTTGAGGGAAGTGCTGTTGAACCGCTGAGCAAGGCCTCGAATCACAAGCACCACGACATCTCTCAGATGACGGGTCTGCACCAGCAAGTCTACTTCATTCTCACTGTTGACTACTATCCTTATTCGATGTTGGTCGTTTCGGAAAAGCTCCACCTGGACAATATCGTGTCCGAAATCATTTTCAAGTAAAAACAAAACTTACATGAGATTTAGCACACATATAATTATGAAATGCCAAACATTAAGGGTATGTATGGTTCTACTGCTAAGCATTTTGATTCAGGGTGCTTAATTCATTATAGCTCATTGTTTCCGAAAAGCTAACACGGTAGAAGATCTCCTTGTAAATTGGGGCCGTGATAATGTGATGCTTCATTCCAGGGCTTGGCAAGTCTTTCTGCTAATATCATGGTGGATTCACATTAGATTCGTTTGGCAGTACTTACCTCCGCATTCACTAACCCTTTTCCCCCTCTCATCCAAAAAATGCATATCAAACGAAAAGGAGGTGTCTACAAGATCTCCTTGGCACTAGGATAGCTATTTTTAGTTATTTACTATTACTACAACAAAATGCTAAGCATTAAAAAAAACCCATCAAAATTGGTTGATTCTTGTGCCTTAAAAAACATGGTTTCAGGTTGGCAAATGATGAGCCACTAGCAGTCTGCACAATCTTATCTATCTTCAATTTTTTTAACTTTCCTTTTATGAGTCAGTAGTTCAAATCACCAGTATATCAGGACTTACCCCTTTCCCACAAAAGCATACACCTCGAGTACAACTCCTAATCACACACCATTCTGCATCGTAACAATACAAGACTACCAAAACAACCTATGAAGCAAAACAAATTAGGAGTTCTTAAGGGAAGGGGGGGGTGTTGTTGAGTTGTTAAGGTTGGACAGCAGATCTCTTCAGGTAAAGCAAGCAATTAAGGAATGGGGAAATGGTTTTGAACTAAAACTTTTGTTCCAAAGGAAAATCAATTCACTGCATGTAATGGCCTCCCTGTGGAACATGCAACTTCTAAAAGAAAATTTTCTGTTTATATTTAAACTGCTTACAGCTACAAGCAGATGCTTAGAACTGGGAAAACAAAATAAAAACTTCGCACCTTATGAAATGAGATTTAGAAAACATATTGAATTCTAAAAAGAGACTTACATGGAATGGAGGAGCATAGGTTCCACGTATTTCAGTGGTGGGAAAAGAAGTTTTAGAACCAGGCTTCACAACCTTGATTCTCTTTCTATTAACCTCCAGAATTCTTCTCTCAAGACTACCCAATCCTGGAACCTGGATTATCAGTAAAGATGAAGCCACTAAGAGAGCATTTTTCTACCATTTCGAGATTGTAAAATGGAAAAACTAAAAACAGGAAATAGAAGCTGGACCAGAACATACCTTTTTCGGAGATCTGTCCTTGTCACACAATGCCTGTTCAAAATGCACAGTGTGAGCTCATCCTGGATAATTAAATTTCATTTGTTCTACAGAATTCAATTAGGAGATTCAAGTTCTTTTTTCTCTAAAGATAAGTAACCCAACTAAGATGGTTCGTAAGGAGATTTAACATGTATTCTTCAAAAAATTACACCCAACTCCTCATTAATTAAGAGCACCATTGATACCAGAGCATCTTCAATGCAAATTCTGGAAATTTTGTCCACGCAAAATTCAGAAACAGACGCGTATTGAGATATTCACATGTTTTCCTTACGATAAGACTTGGGGAATTTTGGGGCACTCTGGTGGACATTTCCAGTCGAAGAAGACAGAACTCTCACCCTCATTCACTACGGCTCATATTAAACAATTAAGGACATAACACAAAAGTTGTAACACCCCGTCCTACATTGAAAGTCTATATGGGTGATCCTCAGTACATAAGGAATCGTGTAAGCTACTACTAACAACTAGGGCTTAAGCATTTTGGGCCATGTGGTTAGGCTTCAACAAGTTATTGGACCAGTGATTGGCGTGGGATGCTACAAAAGCTAACACACAACTACCATGAAATTAGAGACTCCGGTTCAACAGACAGGAAATAATCTTACTCAACTATGGCTAAAGGTACATGCGACACTACTATTGAGGGAAAAAAACAATTAAATCTGAAATTGCAAATATGATTGGAATTGATTACCCCAACAGAATGAGTAAATATCTGTGGAGTTTTTAATTTTATTGCCCATGCAACACATCTAAAGAAATGGTAAAGATAAATCAATCCATGGAGCAATCTGAATTTTCATACCATTTACAAGAAAACCGAAAGAGAAGAAAAAACTAATATCAAGGTTGAATCTTAGAAAGCAACCCGAAACAGATTTTAAATAACAAATGCCATCATACCTCGAACTTCACAGATCCAAGATCAAGCTTTTGCTTCACTTCTTTCAGAATATCAGGCTCTACAATGTAATCAAATACCAAATTAGATGCAAAAGAGAAGAAAAAAGTATGAAGCAAGATCAACTATTTCAGCAAAAACCAAAAACAACTAGGTAGCATTGCATCGTAGTATGAGAAAGACATAAGGAATAGGATATATAAACACCATAACAGAGAAATGAAACCACTCTCACATCAAGTTTTCTTATCTATGACATGAATTTGTTTGCCCATACATTCTCAGATGATCCATGATGCACCTGCGAAGTCCCTTTGTTTTATGCTCGGTTGGTTGTGGTGATTTGTTCGTTTTTGACTTGTGAAAGGTCTTGGTGGGGTTTCTTTGTTTTTGTTTGTCGGTCTTCATTCTGTTCCAGACTTGGAGTTGGTCTATTTTCCAGGGCATCCCTCTGTGTAGTAGTAGTATTTTGGTGCTTGATATATAACTCAACTTACCAAAAACTCACCATACTTCTACAAAAAAAACTTATGTACCTTTGCATCTCCACTTACTGGGAACTTAGGAGTGTCAGTGCTCATATCTGGGTAATATTATAGATTCTTACATCATTACGAATTTCATTCACTCTCCATGACTCTCTGGCTCCAAAACTCTCAAACTACTGTTGAGTTGTTGACACAACTACATGTTCCACATTAGCATATGAATCAAAGTTTTCCGAAAAAATTCAACAATGGCATTAATGAAGGGTGGGTCTATGAGTTTTTAAGTCCTGTAGAGAAGCTAGGGCTCTAAACATTCACTGGAATTCTGGAACAGGTAACCTTGGGCCCCATTTACTGTTTTTGTACAAAAAGGTTTGGCATGATTTCCATAAAGGCTGGGTTCAGGTGCCCCTCTTCAGATCTGCAGAGTGCAAAAATCTGCATGACCTGCTTGAACTGACTTGCAGCAAGCATTGAGCACAGCCTACACAACCAAACTATTTTTTGTCCGCGGAAATTACCACAACTTCACATAAAAAGTAAGCTTGTAGGACCGGCACCTATTTTTTAAAATTTTGTGGCATTACACTCTGAAGAGCAATGTCCAAATAAGTAAGAATGAAGCCCGTTTAAACAATTAATGAACAGAAAAATAACTGGAAATCTTTACAGCCGAATAAGAAATAAGAACAGGATTTTTTAGATGATCTTGTGGACTACTAGAAGTCCTCTCTTACTACATCCAAATCCAACAGGGAATCTTACTACATCCAAATCCAACAGGGAACGAAATTTATACATCACTTATGAAATAGACATGCTTGTGGAATGATATTAGTTAAAAACTAACCACAGTACATTACAAATGTAGTGGAACATCGAAATACAGCAAAAACATAAAAGAAGTAAAGACACCAAAATGAAATCAAGTTCATATTTTACCAACTGCAATTTGGTCTGTCGATACGGAAACAGGTTGGCCCTCAACTCCATCCTCTCTAAAAGGAGTATATAATGCTACAAGCCTGTAACCCACGTCATCTACATTAGCTTCATACATTCTCCCAGTCTCACCTGCAATACCACACCGTGTTTAGCAAGCAAAAATCCCATCTTATATATTTTCAGCTGGACCTTTTGATGAATGATGCTGAAATGTCGATGTCTTCAACTAGCAAAAATCTCATCTTATAGAAACATGGAAACATGTTTTGCACATACTTTTCTCAACTCCCAGACACATGCCTAACACACGCTAAACATGTCGGGAGCACATAGTTGTTTTTTGAATTTCAGAAACTATGTAAACATTAACGAATCTTTTAAACGAAAGACATTGAGAACTTTAGATTCATTTATTTACCTTTTTATAATTTATAATAATAACGAATATATGACCATAAACGACATTGAGTGAACTTGGTTAACAGCTTTTACTATTTTCTGAAACAGAAAGCAAATGCACGTCAAAGTCTTAATCAAAGGAGAAGTGTCAGGGAGCACAAACATAACTACCAAAACACAAATGACGGTAGTCGCCTTATCTGAATTGCCAATCCCTAAGAAAGCACTGTATCAGTGCCTACCATGGTGCACATGCCCAAGGTAAATGACTCATGAACATGGAAGTGACTCTAACGAAAATCGGAAGTGGTAAAATGGAAGATCTGGTGAAGATCTCGATGTCTCCTTGTCAACCACAACAGCGCCCCCATCATCGGGTGATGTTTGGATAGCATCGGTGGGTGGGTCTGTTGCAGATGTCGACGGTCATGGAGGTTCTAGTAAGAGATCTGGCTGCAGAGCTGACTGCACAGGTTAGCGGACGGAAGACTGGATTGGTTGACAATGTCCAGAGGCTGCAGCAGTGCTGGCCCATGGTTTTACGAGGCGAGTGCTGTGGGACAAGCTCCCACAGTGAGAAAGCAACATATACTAATAAGAGAAGAGATTTAATAACAGACGACAATCAGTGAGGCGGTGGAAAATGCGATGGCGAATGAGGAGCGACGTAGAGAGATCGTCTTGTGGTTGAGAAATGGGATCAAATGTTGTCTAGCATTCTTATGACAAAGATAAAGACTATTGTCCCTTTAGCTTCAAAATTTTGAAGTACCAGGAACTAAAGGTGGCAATCCCAACCTACATTTTTTAACTCGCCAAATCCGTCCACTTATAACCCAACCCAATCTGCCCATATTGTATAATGGGTTAATATGGGTTGAACCCATATTTAAATGGGTTTAGATGGGTTAAAAATGGGTTGAAATTAAAAGAGTCATCACAAAAAAATTGTTGTCTCTCTCTCCACCACAAGCATCAACTACCACCATCAAGCCAAAAATCCTAAGCAAAGCCCTCATCTCTGGTTCTGCCTTTGTTAATCGCCACATCTGTACCTTGCCACCGCCACGCCATCCAAGTGCTATTGCCCATGTTGTAAATCATGGCATCCTTGATCAAGTTCGAAACCTGAAATCAAAAATTCACACTATACTGTCTACCGTTGCCCAAAAATTCTCACCAATGCATCACCCAAGGCTAATTTCAAAACCCCTCATTGCTTCAAATCTGTTTCTTGATTTCTATTTCGTTGAAAAAAACGTGAATTTGCTCATAATTGTCTACAAATTAGAGTATTTTGGAAAAAAATTGTGTTTGTTTTACTTGTGATTCTTGATCTACATGTACTGTTGCGGTAGTGGTGGTTATGGAAAAAGAACGCAGGGAGTGGGTTTGGTGGATAGGAGGATGATGGTTGATCGTGGTTGTGGATTTCACCAATATCAGAATGACGAGGGGAGAAACAGAATGAAAACAGGTCGAGTCGGGTTTGGGTGTGACTTGACCCATATTTAACCCGGCTCGTTTCAACCCATCTATTATTAACCCATATTCGACCCGCCCATATTCAACCCACAACCCGTTTCAATCCGCTCAAACCCGCCTGTTTGCCACCTCTACCAAGAACCCTATCTGGCAAAATCATTTGGAGTCAACGTCCGATGTCCAAATACTTGGGACCAATTATGCCTGACATTTTCAGTCAATATCAAACAAGTTCTTAATCAATACAGAGTGGGCAAAATAAGTGAACACGTTTACTACTCTTTAGCCAGCAGACAAACCTAGACTACTAACTGACACGTCTTTCCAAAGGCAAAATCTGGAGCATGAGGCAGTCAACACATGCACTCCACTTCAACCACAAGTATAGCATCCAATTCAAACAAAATCAATTGACAATGAGTGGAGAAGCGCCCATACTCGAATAATTGTTTAGGAGATAATGACTAAAAGATGAAGGATAATCTCTAACACTTCCCTGCAAGTGACAACCAACTCCTATGTGGAACGGGAATGGGAACGTGGTACGCCACATGTCTAAATTGTGGAACGCTAGGGGTAGGCTTCTATAGATATCAAAATCAAAACTTACCCTTCCATGGGATAAAACATTTAGTGAAATTAAGTATCATTTTCCAAATTATTTGTGAAAAAATTACATTTCTAGGAACATAGTGACCGAATTTTTCCATTTTCTCTCACCAAAATTCCACTCTTTAGATTTTTACATAAGAAGTTACTTTCTTTTGGAAAATATTTGAGGATTGCTTTGGATTGTTATATTTACCTTTTGGATCGCTATGTTTACTGTTTTGGATCGCTATATTCACAATTTTGGATCTCTATATTTACCGTTTTGGTATGTACCGTGTTTCGGAACGTTTGTATTCGTATGCAATTCGCTAGGGTAGTAGCATTCCCTGGTAACATAGATCAAAATAACCAACCCAAAACCAACTGGGGAAGAGTGGAGAGGTTGCATGATTACATACCAGCTTTGGAGATAATAATCAATCATTATGGGACAAACTCTAAGAACCACATTTGTCACTTTTCATTTAGAGTAAATAAAAGAAACATATTGTCTTATCAAAAACATATGCCAAGCTGTAAATGGTCAGCACAATGATTCCATACCGGGAATAGAGATAAGATCAGGACTTCCAACCATTGATCTAAGCCACTGGATTCTACTTTTGCCCTCTTTTCCTCCACTATAAACGCCACGAACAGCATATAAGTTGGTGTGGAAACCTCTGCCCTCAATCTCCAACTTATCTATCCGCGGAATGCCTGAAGAACAAGCAAGGATACAATCATCTACTGCAGTACACCCACTGCTATTTTCCATCTTTCCAGCAAATTTGAACTCTTAACGTTGACCCATCCAGAAGCATTAGAATCTCAAGGAAATCAATCTAGATTTATATATGAGAAAGACTAAAGTGATACAAAAGAGAAAACTCCTTTAGACCAGAAAAATGTCTCATGGTTACTCATCTTCATCGTTTTCTCTTTCCTTCTTCGCTGTTAAACTTTAAGAAGCATTTTATACTGTAATGGGGACATATATCTATACATACATATGTACGTAAATGTGTGTGCGAGCACAGAAACTTTCCCAAAAAAGTGTTTGGAAAAACATAAACTATTTTATTAGTCACCTCAAGAAACATGAGCATTTTCTAAGATTTTCCAAATAACGAATACATGTCACAAAAGGAAAATGACCAGTACAAGTACAAGAAATAGTTGTTTCTCCTTTCCTTCATAGGAAAGCAATGTAGTTATACAGACCTTTAATAAGTCTTTCAAAATAAGTGCAGAGAAGCTGAACTCAATCCCCTAACTGCAATTGGTCTGTAATCTCCAACTCAATTTAGACAATAAAGTTCAGGAAGATAAATGGCAGGAACTGCATATTAAAGAACTTGTAAAGGATCATGACAGGTAGTTTGTAGCATGTTAATATCATTCAATAGATCAACTAGGATTGATTAAAGAGGAAATCTGGTGGGCAAAATTTGCTACCTGAATTACAAAAATGAGATATATAAAGAATTTTTGTGTTTGCTTACGTTAGAACCCAACAACCTTCCTAAGTTGAAGGGATATATATATATAAGCCAATATACTCATGGACCCAACCGCGGTGTAAGCAAGTCCAAATACTTTCTGAATGGTGGCTATATTAAGTAAGCATCTAACCAGTTAAGAAACAAACGAACAAGTAAAACAAAATTAATCACAGTGAATTAACTGCCTCGGTGGAAATAATTTTCTGAAGGAAAAAAAAAAAAGGAAAGCGAAGACCTGGCAAAACGGCGGCAGTATCAGCATATGCTGGTTGACTTGACCTTCCAAACACATCATTCACAATGCATTCACAGCGTAGACACCGGCCAATATCCTCTAATCGCAGCTTATAGGAGCAAGACCGTTGAGAAGGTAATGGCTCAAAGGACATGTCATTTCCTGCTTCAGAAGAACAAAACCTGCACCATACCTCTAGTCATTATTGGAAAAAAAATCAAAGTACATGAATGAAAATCATATCAAAAAGTTAGGACCCGTAATCTGAAAGAAGGTGATTTGGTTCTTCAGGAAATGTGAGCTCCAGTTTGTGCTTTATCATATTCATTCAGAAGAGTTTAGGTAACATATTCCTTACACCAATAGAAATTCTTGGTTTACGGGATATGTGTCAACGCTTCTGCACTTAATGTTATACTAGACATTGATGAACAGCAATAACAGCTTTCTATTATAAAAGCATATCTTCTGAATGCTTGCTGATACAAGTTCAAAAAACAAAGAGTCCTGATAAGCACCACTTTTCGTTTACTTGGTTGCCTTTTATTGTAGCTACAATACAACTGAATAACTCTGAAGGCACAAAAAATAATGCCTTGTGAAAGCAATCCAGATACTTCTGAGAGATTTTTGCAACTAAAACATTGAAGATCTGCAACTGCTACCACAAAGCATATGAAATACAGGGTGCTATATGGAATTCAGATGTCACACCATACCATTGGTATCTGACATCTTTCTTGTACTTTGCCCAAATATGTTGCTGAATTTCACTCATTGGAATTACTTCAAGAGCTGTGAGTACATCTCCTTCAACCGCCTTTCCAGTAAGAACAAGCATCTCAATAGTTGGAAGCTCTGAAGTGACATTTAAAACTCAGATGCCAAGTAGAAATAATATCCTCAAACATTATGTGAAGGCATAAATGACATGTTCAGTCACAAAACATACATTAGAAGCCACTTAGAGGTAGAAGAGTCGGAAAGGAAACTGACCTAAGTCACCCTCTGAGATTAGGCTTACATAAGGATCTAAAAATGTCATTAAATTCTTCAATAACATCAAGAAAAGGGAAGAGGAAAGAAATAGCTCATTTTGCATCTTGTTAAAAAGTTCAAGAACCAACAGTAGAAAACGATTATTACTGCATCAACCAGGATGGTTGAAGCATTTCAAGATCAACCAACCATTGTAACATGGGTGGAAACAAAAACACAAAAAACAAAAAAAACTGGAGAATCTTTTGGCTCAAATAACAAATTCTGCAGTCAAAATTTCAAATTGGGACCAAGGTTTAAGCCAGATGAAGCCAACAGATTTTGGTGGAAAGGTGAAATCATCATGCATTGCAGTAGTATATCACTTAGATTAATTTCATCACGATTAGTCTTCTAGGGATGGTTCTTTAATCGAGACATGATTATAGACAGTTTAGTTTTCCACTATAAAGTACATTTTCTTTTGGGCTTTAGTACTCTGTACTCGGGTACGAGTATCATGCGCATGTCTGGTGAGTGCCATGGACACATCCTAAAGACATTTGTATTGCATACTATACAATACGCTTGCATGATATGCTTTGAGTTGCTGAATTCACTTGCAATCAAATTTATTTCTATGGAATTCCCATGTCCGTTTCATTTGAAGAGACTAAATTGTTAATTTGTCTGAACTAAAATGAGCTTCATTTTTCCTTCAGAATATAATAAACAAAATAGGGGATCCAAGACTATGTTCGTTTTGGGATTTTGGTTTTGAGATTTTGGGTAATGAGTGGAGAGAGATAGATAGAGAAATAAGAGCAATAATTAAGAGAAAATTTATAGGGGACCGTGCGCAGAGAGAATCTCAAATCCAAAATCCCAAAAAGAACATGGTCCAAGTGTCTAAATTGGTACAGGTTTTGGAAACATATCCCACACCCAGGATATCTCTGTCAGACATGGGTACTGTGGTGTAAATGAAGAGTCAATCTAACACTGCATTCGAATGAGAGCTTGGTTCAGCCGAACCTTAGTTGCATGAGCAAGTGTGGGGACCGAGTCTCACATTGGGAGCGTCTATAAGAGTGTTCATGCTTGTGTGCACGTGTGTGTGTAGTTATTGATATCCAGAGGAAAAAGAAAAAATATATATTTTAAAAATATTTAACTTGCTAGTCCTAGTATACATGTCAATCTGTAATTTGTGTCAACTCAAAATACTGTTTTAGTAAATATGTGTAAATGTAATGCTTATGCTAAATGCTTAAGTAAATTGGAGTCCAGTGCCTTATCATTACTTTATTTTTCCTCTTGCTTAGTATCTACACTTTTGTTTCTTTGGGAGTTATATGATTGAGAGGTTCTATCCTAGTTGGGAACAAACTCCTTTCTCAATAGGAGTGAGGTTCATAGGAAAGTCAGAGACTTGGGAGCGCGGGAGTTAAATTCCAATCAGCATTCGCCACCCATTAGGAGGATCCTGCCTGAGGGCCAAACTAGAAGGTTTTTTCGTGCCCTACGTTTTATGATTCATGAAGACCATTAGAACACATCTCTCTCGTTTTAAAAGCACTCAGTCTGTGTGGTGTAACAAGAGTTCCAATGGGTTCATGTTCATCATTTGAACACGGTAATGTCCATTTGAATCATTGTGCAGCTGGACCAGAATTCATGAGGATTTGGTTTCCTTGTCCAGCGTCCACCGAGCTTTTAAAGTTGTTAATAGTTGCTATATATACGTTTGTTGATCCAAGTTACATCAGAATGGTGCTGTAAGAGTCAACAAGTTACCAGGGAGAACAATATCAGTTGGCTCAGATAATCGGAGCTCTCCCACAATTGAATCTGAACGAACAGGTGTATACCTGCGATAAACATTGGACAAGTATTTTAAAGTGTACAATGGTTGTGCAAATAAATAAAGACGCAAAGTCTTGAAAAAATGATTTCATGATCTACCAAGCAACATGACCATAGTCTTTGGCAGCACGATAAGGTAACTGACAAAGTTATTAGGTGCAAAGATCATTATGTATCTAGAAAAGCAAACACAGCCCGTCAAACACAGCCTTGTAGCTGATGCATTATGAGACATCACAAAACAAGTTCGTGACGAGAATTTGGTGACACCCTTTTCGGATCTGAGTAAAAAACAGATATTGCATAACATAAGGTCCAAAAACATAAGAGGAAACAAGAACAAGGCATGCCCACCGTGACCTTTAGAAAACAACCACATTAACATGTTTGATCTTAAATTAACATGTTCGATCTTAAGAGTGAACTATTCCTTATTCCATCACTTAACTAGTACAAGCCGGTTATACCTTCTTCCGAAAGATGAATTGGACTGAAAGAGCTGGTCCATCACCAAACATCCTCAATGTTCCATTTATTATCCTTCTATTAACTACGTATTTAGCTTCTATCCGATAGGGACTACAGTGAAATAAAGTGCACTTAAGGAACAAATAAAGGGGCAATCAATACAAAGAGTCTTGTTCAAAAGCCTTTGATCACCTAGCTCTGACACCCTGCTAAAGTATCCAACTAAAAACCAATTGCCAATGAGTGGAGAGGCCTCCCAAGCTCCTATACTAGTAATGGAGATGATAGTTAACCAATATGGGGCAAACCATAATGTTAGGATTAATTGTTAATTTGCTTCTGAGGTAGGCAAATCACCCAGCCATCTCTGTAATTTGTAGTGTGTTTTTGGACAAAAAATTTAGCAACTCATTTAAGAATCTAAACCACCAGTTTCCCATAAGGGGATATAATGGCCAACTGTTATAACTTACACGTCAAATGAAACAAATTCTTCGCAGGTTTATGTCTCCACATGTGAGTTTGTGGTCGTAGGTGCGGGAGAAAGTTAGAGTTGTACCACATTGGTCAATTATCACCTTAAGAAATACTGTATAAGCCGGGGTGGCCTCTCCTCTCCTTGCCAGTTGGTTTTGAGAGACTGAGTATGGCACTATATATGACATTGTGGACTTTTTTCTTGAGAATGCATTAGCGCTACACTCAGTTGGGGAGGTGATGGTTTTTGTTTGTGATGTCCAGTTTCTATGGAGCAGTGCAGGGTGCAGTTAAGGATTTTGCAGGTCTTTTGGAGATCCTTTCTAGGGCATGATGAGAAGAAATGGAGTGGTTCGATCTCAAGGATATCTAACAAATTTTACACTAAGGTGTTGAATGGAAGGGAAAAGACCGTCCTTCCTTGAAAGGTAGTCGGTACACAGGTCGCTTCCAAGGCTGCTCGATGAGTAGGCAGTAAAGATGGAGAGCAACAGTTTGGTCAGATTTTTCCTAAGCACTGTCTGCCCACACTTTTTCCTGACCATTGGATCCGTCGAGGTTTCCATACAAGGACAATTAAATAGGAAGTGACAAGAAGCAACCACCAATGTCACTCATAGACTGCATCCAATTCCACCACTTCAATGCCAGCATTGAACCTTAAATCTGTGGCGTCAGTGTTTGGGGAATCCTTCTTCAAGGGTATCACAATTCATGCAGATAAAGCCAAAAATGACTATCAAAGATAAACATTTGCTGCAAATGTTCACATACGAGCTTATATTACACGCGATATAAAATATGAATTCTTCAAACGAAAGTTGACATAAAATCTGAAGTTACTTCAGATAATATATAACAGAAGCTGCTGAACAATTAGGAAATTTGCTAGTGCAAATGTTCTCCGCTGGTAATTGATTAGCCTTTGAGCATATCTGACAAGTATACCAAGTCATAAAACAATAAAATGAGTATCATAGAACAGTAGGGACTACTAAGCATAAATAAGAAAGTCTTGATACCCGAACAACAGACGGCAGTTGTAGTCTGAATCTGTAACTTGGTATGATTTAGTATTCGCTCCATTTATAAGGCTGATAGTTCCCTCACTAGTTTCTCTATACCAGCTAAACAAGCTCTGTCCTTCATATCCACCAAAATATTCTCCTTCCCCGAAATAAGTACCCAAAGACAACTCCTTTACGTGAACTTTAGAAACTACTGGAAGAGCTGCCACATCATTTGACCTTAAAATGTCAGTGACAAATAAATGCCTAGAACCACAAGGTATGATCTAGGGCAAAAGAAAGGAGATAATAACCCCTCAGAGGCATACATGCCAATCTGAGTCTAACACAGGAACAATGGGTGGCGATAAAGACTTAAACTTGCATGGAGTTTCCAGAATGGCACATACAGTGTAAGATCCAGATGAAACAAAATGAGCTTCAAGCAAAAACTTAGTCATAGTTAATTTGACAAAATTGGAGATCTATCAAGCACCAACAACCCTAAAAATTGGTGATCTATCCATGTCTGCAAGCCATGCAAGTGGATGTAGTGGGACATGGCGGGATACGTAAGAGACACACCAGGTGGTATATCCAACTCACACAACAACAGAACCCATGTAGTCCCCAATTATTGGGGGTATGGAGGTGGTATATCCAACTAATTCATGTAATTTCAAGCACTCGTGTCTAAAGTAAGAAACGTATGGGGACGTAGCTAATAGAACACACTTACTTGAGGGGGTTAAACAATAACAAACTGCTAATTGTGCATTGTGGCTTCTATTTTTATGATCATCTATTAAAGATGGTTCAATTTATTTGCTACACTCGTGTTAGTTTCTTTAAGTTTTGGCTCTTTAGGTGTACAATAATGATAGAAACAACTAAAAAAGGAAAAATACATTATATTTTACATTTGACATATCCCCCCGTCTGTGTGTCCTGATATTAGAATTCAGAATTGTCATGTACCCGTATCCATATTCGTATCAGTGTCAGTGTCTGTGTCCATGCTTCTAAGTAGGTGATCCTACTTCTGACAATGTTTATTGGTGAACTTCGTCAGGCATACAACCAGCCAGTAGACAAAAAAGAGAAGGAAAAGAAAGCAACACTGCAACACTAAGTAAAGAACATTAAGGTTGTACCAGGAGTTACTGGAGAATCGCAAATTGATACTAGTGGCTTTCCACATTTACCATCTGCACGAGTTGGCTGCCAATACAAAGCCAAATACGCCCCCACATCCTCCAGTGTTGGTGTATATGTTCTGCCACAGGTGAATGTCAATTTAATGTAGCTTATACGAAAGGAGCTACAGTTCTATAACTGGAATCCATGACACAACAACGCAGAACTTACGGTCTTTGTCCACACACATGGACATCTTCACACATATCAGTGATGTCCATGAGATCAGCTTCGTTTAATTTTTTCTTTGTTCTGTACCAAACATATTCCCCATCACCTTCTTGTCCACCAAAGTATGTCTTTTGAGGGACCACAATCTGGTCCTCGCAGCAATCAGGAATTACAAGCTCCACACCCATTGGTTCCGCTATTACAACAAAAACTATAGTCAAGCATACATAAGAAATGAATAAATGATGAGTGAACTTGACGCACACAAGAGAATGCACAGGTCCAATTCTCAAAACCCGATGTCCCTTGACATTTATGAAACTTACACATGTTTCGCCCACTCAAGGGTGGGGAGCTTGGGCTTAGCAATTTATTCATGTAATACATGCATGTGTTAACCACTCAAAAGGAAGTCTAGCAACATGCAATGGGAGCATGTTGGGAATACATATACTTACACCAACTCTAACAGCGTAAGCTTTTAGTTGAGTTAGCCTAACACATTGATTGTTTACGGTGTTAATCTTCCATAGCAACATGATGTGTAAAGTAACTATACTACAATATTTAACATGTAAAAGGTTCCTAGATTCCTTGCAGAGTTCTATTTATATATAAGGGGAAAAAGGTTCCTAGATTCATTGCAGAGTTCTATTATATTTCCCAATATGTGGGCATGGCAGGGAGGGACAGTGGAGGCCCCTATATATGCTTTCTCTAAGTGGGACGAAACTTGTTCTCTACTCGGGGAATGTTTTTAGCTAAATGTCAAAAGAACAATCACCAAAGATTTTATGCTTCAATAATAGTGCTGAGACATCCATTTCAAGGAACTACTTACCAGGAGAAACCGCAGTAGACAAGACACACGTAGCACTCCCTTTAACACCATCTTTACGAACAGGTGTGTACACAAGTTCCAGACATCTTCCTACATCCTCCAAACGCAAGTCCAGGAACTCTGCCGAAAAAGCATGTCCAATCAGACAGATTTGGACCAGAAAAAATGATACTCAAGACAAACAAACAAAAACATATCTCAGAGAGTCAGAGGCGAACAAACTTACCGCCAGCATTAAGCTTATCCTTGACGCCATTACTTTCCGATCTAAACCACTCATAGAAGCAATCTCCTTTTTCCCTGAATCAAGATTTAGTTAAGCTAATTTGAGAACTACTAATTAAGGCGAGAATTCCAAGATTTCCAGAAATGATGGTTGACAAATGGCTCACCCTCCACTATAAGAAGCAATAAAACTCAACCGTTGTCCTTCCACGAATGATCCAAGAAATTTAAGTGACTGGCAAGTAGGTGGCCCTGCAGTAGCACATCAAATACAAATGTACTTTGATTTCAATTTAAGTGATGAGTTTCCTGGAAGGAAATATATTTAGGCGCCAAAATAGACTAGCAAACTGGATTCAAGATAACTTGACTAACCAGCCAATTCACCACGTTTATAAAGAAAATTAAGATTTGATACAGCCCTAGGATAAAATTCCCAAAACTGCTCCAAAGCAATCATTTTCATGCCAGGAACTACTGGTCCAATTTGTTAATGAAACGAATGTGGGGTGCCCTTTCCTTATCTGACCACTGGTTGGTTGGATAGATACTATTATCAAAAGTGCTGCAATGAAACATTTTGCATACCTGGTATTATTGGTCCAATTTGTTCTGAAAGCACAATAGGACCACGAGCCCAATCACTTCTTACAGGTTCACATGAAACAGATACAAAGAAGCCAATATCATTAACTGAGAGTATGTATGATGCAGTAGTAGCATCTTTAACTTCAGTTTGGTTGCCATCGGAACTAGTCTGCAAAAATGATATAAGTTATTCAGCAAAGATATAACTTGTACAACAAAAGCAGCACAAGTATATCTCGATTGTCAATTATCTTCCAATGCTTTAAAATCAGGTAACAAAAATTCCAAGCTGTTCCTATAATCAAATGGGTAAAATCAAGCAGTAATCAAGGAAGCTCAGATCATTGGTTTGTAAGACCAGACCAGAAGAAAGATGTACAAATATGCTTTCAAAAGGAGATACCCGGAACCACCGGAAAACTGAGTCACCCTCTTTGCCACCCCAATACTTTTTATCAACAGTCAGTGTACTGCCTTCAACTGTAGTTCCGACTATTTGCAGAGAAAGCAATCTCGGGCTCCCTGAAAACAAACCGGCAGTCACAACCATGCCTACATTCTCTCTCATGCTTCATAATTCGGTCTTCACAGTACATCATACTATGAGGCCATGGGCATTACGCAAACATTGTCAATAATTCTTGGTAACCACAAGCACAACATCGTGATGGAAGACATATAGTTACCAGGTTGAACACGTTCCTGTCCCATGCAAGTTCTTGGCTCACCCACAATCCCATCATCACGTATTGGGATACATTTAAAGGAAATGAATTTACCGATGGCATCTTGGGTTAGACGATATTGAAGGAGACCTGAAACCTCCGGTATTAGGGTGCCGGAGTCAGTCTCAACCTGCATATAATGGGGTCAACATAAATGTGAGATTTAACGTCTAAGGTCATAGCAACAAATCAGAGCCAAAACGAATCATATCACATACAATTTAGAGGACCAAAGCTGATTTAAGAAACCAGGTCATGCAAGATGAAAGCTTCCCACACAGTTCTATTATCACCTCTCAGACAACAGTTAGCTGATTTATCTATCAGAATGTTTCTAGGACAGCTTACCTATTAAATGAGCTCGGCACGAAAAGCATTTAGGAGAAAGTAAAATACTAAAATGTCCATGCCAAAATGTCAAGACATAAACCGTTCAACGCAATAAACAATAGAGACAATGGTACCTCGTGAAGATACCAATTGTAAGTACTTTTTCCTTCATGACCCCCTATGTAGCCATATGAGGCTGTGAGTATTCCATCTTCACAGTAATCGCCGGTGATAGACAAAAAATTTAGGCTCGGCGGAAGAGCTGCAAGATGATTACATGTACATTAGAAGCTTACGATTGTAAAAACAGAATATCAAAGAACAAGGATCAAACATATGCTAAAACGGGACAATGGAATCTCAACTACTTGAGGAACTTGCAAGTACTAAGGGTCCTCTTTAAGCATTCAGTACAAATAGTCTAATGGAATAAACATAGACAGCACCCTACAGTATACATTATTACCTCCCTAACGAACCCATTAGCCAGCAGTTCACAAACATCTTGTTTCATTTGCAGCCCAATTTGGAGCATGTTTATACTTTGAGGTATTTAAGCCACAACATGAGGGTATTTAAGTTCACAACAGTACAACCACGCAACAAAAATCTTCTAAGAAGACATGCAAACCTCTGAAACTATACTTCCTCCAAGTAGCATGTGTTGGGGAGGCATAAGCAAACCATCTTTAATCTACGGATTGTAACCACCTAGATTTTCTTTGAAAGTAAGTTCTATTTGGTTTGTTCACCCAAGTATATTGGACGATAAGAAAAAGAGAAACCATTCAAATTAACGAGTTCGGTAGTAATTCCGTTCTTCCAATAGAAGAATAAAAGATCAGATAGTGTAAGTTGAACTGTCAGAATAGAAGTCAGTGGGTGCAGAATAGATGACACTGGGTGAAAAGATCCATTCATATGAACAGACCATGTCTACTACCAGTCTACCATGAAATCAAGTATTAACTCAGACAACTACATTTCATTGTGTATGCCAACAATACCAAGTAAATTGCAAGATCAAAAGTGTCAAACTCAATTGCTAGATCGTAGTTAAATCTAATACAAAACAGAACAGAAGAGGAAAAGAGAGATTCGCTGTTATTCGGACTAATATCAAGGAATGACCACTGATATTTCCCACTTTTTTTTCATTTTAACCTCAAAGTTTAATCCAACTTTAAAGGGAAAAAGTTTACCCCAAAAAAATAACTTACTTTCAACTGCTCTTCCAGATATAACATATGCCGATTCACCAGACTCGCCATTTGGAGTCATAGGAGTAAACTTCGCGACAATGAAATAGCCAACAGCTCCCAATGGTATGCGAAAAGCCTAGACAAAGCCAAATCTTGATTGGGATTATGCATAACAATACAGAGTAAGAATACAAATGAATCTATATATTCCACTTCCCACCTTTGCAATCTTTGAAGTGCCTAATGCGTCAAGACCATTTTCACCCTCTAATGTTGAATAAGTTGATTTAAACCATTGAACTCTGCTAAATGCTTCAGTTCCTCCAGTCACAGTACCAGTGACAGTTACCTTATTTCCCTCCCTTATGTCGCCGATTATCTTCAAATTTGTTACTTTTGGGGGAGCTGTAATTGGGTTACAAGAAAAGCATAAGATCAGAATCCCTTAAGTGACGATTGCAACAGAAGTGAAACGCCAGAGCTTAAACACACAAGCTCCTCATCTCCAATTAAATTGAAAATAAAACTGAACACGTCAACAGATCATAAAAAGTAAGAGAGAGAAAAGAACACATATGCAAAAGGAAATGGAGCTTTCCATTCATAGATACAGCTATATTCCGCAAGAGTGTGATCCACATTATTTGTGAAGCAAATTTTGGCGCAGATGATTCAATTTATACTGCGAAGAGCTTGTGGGGTTAACTTAAGCATTCAAAATGAAAACTGGAGCCCTAAAGAAAAAAGAGCGTAGCCCTAAAAAACTCCAATGAGAATTGTGAAAAAGATGTTGATGAAGCTCTAGTCGAAGCAGGAAAGGTGTTACTGACTAAGAAAGTAGAGGAGGAGAAACCTAAAGCCTCTAGAAGTAAAGATGGGTCCCACGGAGGGACTGATTAGGTAAACCCAATGTCCATCTCCTTCATGAAAAGACCACATCTAAAGCTTCTACAGTCAAAACTTGTGATGATTATTCATCTGAAGATAAAGAGAATGAGCCCGCACCCAGAGCACTTATGATTCTAAAGGCTTAAACCTAAAAATTTGGGGAGAATAAGAGGAAAATATATTCCAAAGCCAGATTTGCATGACTGTGCAGACAACCTTAACTTGTAGAGCTCCATGTCTCACTGTTACGCAACCGTCAGTAGAAATCAACTCCAAAAGCTAGCTTTTGAAGTAAGGGTTCCCTCATGCGTATATACTGCACCAATACTTTCATTTCCATACAATACAGAACGTTGCTTTACTACCACTACCCACATCGTGCTCAGTCAGCAGCGCTTGGTGTGTGCAATATAAGACTACAGCCCCTGCCAAGTGCAGTCTAGGAACAAGCACCCTACCTATCTGTGCTACTAATAGCCATGGCCAACCGACACTATTTTAATTAATACACTCACCTCCGCATAATCTACTACAGAATAAAGTTTGAAAATGGCAAATTAATTTGACTAAGTTAGGGTCTAAGAAACACTGCTGAGTCTGCTGACCAAGAAAAAAGTAGGGGAGGTGGCTATACCTATTTTTTTTGAACTGCAGGTGGCTATACCTATACAAATATGCCTGGCCAGATTATGAAGTCAGATGCATCAAGGCTAAAAAAACTTCAGCTTGCGCAATTCAGAAGCATGCAAGTCTATCATATGTAGTGGACTAATACAAGAAGATTTCAGAAGGTCCAATGAGAAAAACCTAAGCAAGGACAAAAAGGCTTGGTCTCTAGCAAACTTGGAATTTATAAAGATGCAATCAAAACACATTAATATGAGTAGAATACCATAAACACTAAGTACTTCAGCTTCACATATTAGACTCAGATACCTTGCTTAACTATCTGCGAAATTGTTGATACAGACTCCCCTTCCTGCCCTGTTAAATGGAACAAGAGAAAAGTAAAGACATACAATCTCTGAGTTGGATAATCAGAAGCAACAATCGCTTCCTGAAAATAGAACAAAATACGCAGACCTTCAAGATTGATGGGCAGATATACAAAAGCCAAGCGCAGGCCAATGTCTTCTCTTGTTAAAATGTACTCTGGTGTACCTGTTGACACTAATACAAACTCCCTACCAAAAGAAATACAAATTTTTAGCATAGGATATTAAATCAACTTCATTCAAACGGAACTTTCATTGATTTCACATGATGTCGTTCAGGTAACTAAAAATAATAAAATCAAAAAATAATAGCAGGCCCCCGCGTTGGGAATACATACAAGGACCACGAAAAGAGATTACGATATCATTAGAATTTAAGAATCTCTGATGAATGTACATGAAATAATGTCTAATATTTCTATATGGCAAATCCAATTAAACATTATCATATGTTATATCCCAAAAGAAATCTTCTAACATTCTTTATTCTAAAACAAAGTGGGAACAAAAAGTCCTCTATAAATTTATGAAAGAGGAATTTGTAGGTATTGCCAAATATTACATCTTTGCCAAATTTGTGAAAAAGTAGTCACTTTGTGCAAATATTGCTAAAGGTTAGGTCTGTCTCCAATCCTCTCCACCCATACCACCAATGATTGGGGACTTGATGGGTTCTGTTACTGTTATTGGATTTAGTAGGTAAATTTTACATCTTTTTTGTTTTTCAATAGATCACAAGGTACTTCGTTAACTTAAAACATATGTGTTCTACGTGATGTAAAAGGTGGAAACAAGCCCCTCACGTGTTTTGAAGCAAGAGTGGCTTCCAACAATAGAACAAGATAGTACGACGCATTCAGAGGAGAAAGAACGAGAAAAATGAAAGCAAAACCCTTATTCTAATGATTTGAGAACAAGGGTTGGACATAGACAGTATACAACAGAACCACGGAAGAACTTAGCTTACATCTTTTTGTTTTGATGAAGACATACCACAAGCATAACCCACATGACCACCCGACATTTGCAACTAGCAGACCCAAACCATCACCAAGCTATATTTCTCCATGTTGCAAATCCGAAAACTAAGTGTCTGACAGAAAAGAAGTTGCAATTTTGTGCCACTTAAAAGACTTAAGACCATGTAGCCGAAATGGCAGTTTCATAAAAGCATGTGAATACTGAACACCTACACTTGTGTCTTTGAAAAGTAAGATTAAAAGAATGGTCAAACCAACATATAGAAATCTAACCACTTGGTAATAGAATACTAACCCGTTGTTCCTGTCCTCGCGCAACCACTCAAATTTGCTCGGACCCTCTCTTCCTCCAAAGTATTTTCCAACACCTTTGATGGTACCTCCTTCAACAACCTCACCGATAATTTGCACATCATTGACTGAAGGGTGAGCTGGTAATAGTATGGTAATTTTGAATCAGTAGATGTTATCATGCCTTCAGGATTCCACAACTAAATTTAACCAAGTGGGCAAAGAACAAAAACTCTAGGAAGAGAAAACCAGCGAACAGTAGTAAAAGCATAGTAACATCATAAGCTACCATATTGAACTCCGAAGTTTCATGACATGATTAAAACAAAAAATGGCATAAGCAACGATATTGAAATCACAACTAATGAGCCGAAAATTTACCGACTGTTGATAACAAGATACTTCAAGGGTCGCAAGACAAATATTTTAGTACACCAATATCAGATGAACAACATGAGACACGATCAAAGAGGAAATTAAAAACATGAAAATTTCCTCAAAAAAAAAAAGGAGGCAATGGTGGAGGCAATTATGCTGGTATTGCAAAGAAAGTCAATCAAGACTACTATGGTAAAGTGAGAATGAATTTGAAGAACAAGAAAAACCAAAATTTAGCAAAGAAAATTCACATAAGTTTTTCCACCCATACCTGCTTTTACAGTATCAGTGATTGCATAATGAGGCTCTCCTTTGATACCTTCTTCTGTCACTGGAGTGTACATAAAAACCAAACATGAATCAATGTCATCTAGAGTCAGCTGGTATTGCTCATCTTCTGCACCAGCAATTACTACTGGGCTGCTATTCCATCTTCTCCTTAGCCAGCTGGCAATTTCATAACCAAAAAATCACTAGGGAAAAAGAAAGTGCATTTTGGGAACAACAATAGTTTATACAGTGCTACAACTTTTTATTTTCCTATATTGAAGAAGTAATACTTGATAAGTAACTAAATGGGGGCATACAAGTACGTAATATAAGTAACAAAATGGGGGCATACCTAGCAACCCCTTTTCCTGGAGTTCCACCACACCATGCAACTTCTGTGTATCCCCTAATAGTGTTTCCCTCCATTAGTTCCCCAAGCACATCAATCTTCAAAACCTTCGGCCATCCAGTTCCTTTGTGATAAAACAAGATAAGAATTATTTGCAAGAAATGTTTTGGAGGAAAATTCAATATTAACCAATCATCTCTAAGAAACATAAACATACCAGGTGAAACTCGTGATGAAATAGCAAATACTATAGGATACTCGGTCCCATCAAGGACTGGTGTGCACTCCACTTTCAGAATTCTGCCAATGTCCTCGTGCTTAGGCAAGTACACCTGGCAATCAGAGAATTATCAGCATTATTTTGCAGATATAGAAAAATCATCAGCAATACAAAGAAATTACTATGGTACTCCTTCCATCCCTTATTATCATTTCTCTATTTCAATTTCTGTTGTCCCAGGGTATTAGTCCTCTTTGACAAGTTGAAAAGAAAAAAACAGGCGGTGCACTTCCAAAACTACCCATCATAAATTATTTAGTTCTAAAGTGGGGACTTAAGGGACAATGATTGAAATCAGATCAACTTGTTAGGGAGATGTGCATTAAATGCATGTCCCCTTAGAAAGTAGGGAGTCCCAAAATGTATTAACAAGAAGAGAAGAGTGAGTAACGATTAACATAGCTATAAACCATTACCTCTCCTGTGGCCTCTGGAATGGCAATAAAATTTGAAGGAGTTCTTTCTCCTACAAACCATTGATACTTCAAGACCAAGTCCGAATTGCTGCTCCCTGTTTTTTCCGTGACAAAGTTGAAGTGGCAGCAACAAGCATCTTCTTCAAATGGTTTATCAATAGAAACTTCCTTGAGAAGGTAGCCTGGAGGAAATTGGTCCTTCCATTGTTCCAACAGAAACCGAAAAGTTGAATCTGTTCAAGAACCATATGTAACTAGTAAACCTTGAAATGTCATGATTCTCATGCAATTTCCACTCTCAGTTGTAATAACTTGCATAAAGTAGTCCGAAACAAAAACTGTCCCGACTACCCACTGAAAATGATAACCTTCAAATAAAAACGATACAGCATTGAAAATGATGACCTTTAAATGAAAAGGATGCATCATCACCAGCCAATCAAGCAAACAAGGCCACACGCCTGCACCTCTATGCCTTTTTTGGCCATAAGTTGTTATTCCTTAGACTAACAGTGATATACTCTCTTTTCTATTGGCTGCATATGCGGATACTAGCAACTGGTCTATCAAAGGCCAACGACAAATCTCAGAACACAAAGTATCTCAGAACTCATTTACGAAGGTGAAATAAACTACATGTTCCACTACGAGTTGGAGGCACGGGGTTGCTGGAGTTGGTACAACTCATAGAAAACACATAAGCTAACCATGAGGAAGAGCAATTGCCCAAAAAGCCTCACCTACAGCATGATCTGAACGGCAAAACTCCCAACCATCTCTAATGCACAAAGCAGTGTGTGCAGGATAACGCTTTGCATATGCCATCTCTTCTCGGGATAGATCTATGAGCATATTTAGTTTGATAGTCAGCAACTGTTATAGAATGTCAATTTAAAAGGAAAGAATTAATTACCAGCAATAGAAGAAAGTACAAACACTGAAAAACAGAGAAATGAATGACGGGCACAAACGACAAGCAGTACACCCTACAGATAGATATAAATAGAAATACCAAAACCACTAAAAAGATACTGCTCTCCAAGAAACACTAAAAGCTGTCTATCTTCTCCTAAAAAGGAGGCAAAACAAACTATAAAAAAAAAAAAATCCCATAAACCCTCCATGACTTCGATCTTTACCCCAGCGCAAACCACACTCTTCCAAAGTACCTGACCTTTGCTATGCATGCCTAACCCTCTCAAAATCACCACTAAAATCAGAACACAAGAGAAAGGCATAATATAATGCTTCTCTAATAACCCAAAAAAAACTCCTCCATACGGTCAGCGCACAGAGCAAATGCAAGACAAGTGCTAAATTACATCCTCCTCGCCGCTACACATAATGCCCATTGGGTTCTTTAACCTAAACATGTGATTCGTGTTAGTTTTCTTGTGAGCCCAAGTAGTTTGAAATAACTCTCTGACTGAAAGAAAAAATAGGACAATAAATTGAAGAGATTAGCCCAAAATATCACATGGTGAAACGGAAAACAGGAAAAAGAATGTCAACCAGGATCACAAGAAGAACTACTTTAAATAGGTCGAAAAAGGTGTTTGGGGGTACATATGAACAAAGGGTGAACATATCAAGCTTTACCATCCTCTAGAGAAAATGAGCGGACTTAGAGCCAAGACTCTAAAGCCAAGAATTTAAGGAATTTTAGTACCTCGATCATTGAATCTTTTCAAAGTTGGGCCAACAAGCAAGATAGAAGCTGCTTCTAGGTGTGGCATCTCAAGTATTGGATTCTCCTCAACGCGTAGGTGCTGCAGCACATCAAAATAGTGGAAACATCGTAAGTGTGAGCATTGTCATCAATTAGAATGTCTCTGGCTTTACAACTTCACCTAATAGACACGCTCAATTGCACATTTGTCATAATTTCTAAAGCATGGGTTTCTTTTATTTGGTCTCCAGGTTGTACCAAAAGAAAACATCGCATGGCGCATAGCCAAAAAAATGGCGTTTATGGGACCTTGGATAATATGTCCTCTTGAAGCTCATAGACCTGAACTGGATAGTGGATACAAGTGATTATTAAAGATGTATGGAGTAAACAATTTCTTGGCAAGCCCGTGAATAGGACTATTTGTTCAGGATAAGTAGTCAATGAAAACATAATGTGGGTTGGGCAAGAAAAATGATCGTGAAATACTGCAGTTGGCTATTCAAGAAATTAAGTTCAACATCCCACAAAATTTCAGCAATTTACAGCAAATAAAGGCAATGACAAAGTAAACCCCAAATTTCTAGCTAGAAAGACCATAACCTCGTATATGAGTAATATGTTACTTGGACAGTTACTAGGTTCAGAGTGTCAACACAGAGATGAACTCTCTTTTTTACACTGCTAGTGGTGCTGCTCCAAACTAGATGCATAATCTACCAATCTAAATAGGATGTGTCTCTTCCTCTCCCTCTTTTTCTGGAGAGATATGCATTAAGGAGAAAGGTTTGCATGCTCTCCCTCCAATTTAGGTAACATGTTTCAAAGATAATGAGGCACTCCAGTTAGCAACGCATAACTAACCTCAAGGGCTGGTAAATGCGGGAATCCCTTCAAAGTCGAAATTCTGTTTTTGCTTGCAGCTAATACCTGCACAACAAAAGAAGTGATTCGTTCGATGATAAAAAGAACAAGAAGTAGGAAAAGAATCGATAAAAAGTAGAACCAACAAACCTGTAATCGAGGCTGACTGGCCATTGACAGTGACTTCAACTTATTTTGGGCAACAGACAGAAACTGGGAAGAGGTAATACTAGAAATTTTATCAGCTGTTGAGAAAGTGCGGTAGATAGTATACAATCCCTCTAGTGTATCTAAAGGTTAGCAAAATGCGATCAGTCCTAAATTTTCACCTCTAGATTAGGAAGTTCAGGAAGGCTCGTGAGTGATGTAATTTGATTCCCAGCAAGATAAAGTTGCTACAAGAACAACAAAGTATCTCAATACCTTACCCCATGAGAGGCCACATCACGTGTGAATGAAAATAACAGACACACACCTGGAGGGCTTTACAGTTCTCAAGTGGTTCAAATCCAGGCCCTTTGAAATCATTAAAGCTCAAATCAAGAACCTGGAAAGACATGGAACTCATATAGTCAGCCTAAGAAAATGCCCAACTACAGAATCGATAAGTTGCACGTCCATTACCTGATCTAGTCACATGAAGTACACTACTGCACAAAATGTCAGCCTAAAGAGAAAATCAAACTACGACCAAATAATTTGCACATACAGATACATGATCTAGCCACGTGACAAAGAAGTTGGATCATGTACCTCCAGGAACTCAAATCCTTATCCAAAAGGTTATATGAAGAAAATAAAAGGGAACAAACCTTCACCCTCTTCAATAGCTCAACACCTTCCACTGTAGACAAGAGATTGTCTCTGAGATAAACAAACTGCCAAGCGGAGTTCCAGATAGGGAGTTAGCAAAAGATAAAATTTTCTGCTGCACGTTCTGTGTCGTGCATTTTACTATTCGCTACCATGAAGCAGAAACATATTTTCGCGAAATTGGCTTTGCAAAATCAAGAGGAAATCAGAACGGAATCAGTAGGGCCTGGCAATTTCAAAATAAAAGCCGTGAGGCATCAATAAAAGAATAGGGAAGTCCTTGTTTTGAAGATGGCAAAGGGGCGCGTGATGTGCTCCTCTAATCGGAAAACTTACTGTTATTCTACATTACTTGTAGGATTATCCGCACCATGAAAGTCCAAAGAATCATGAAGTACGTTCCAGTAATGAAGGTTCAGTGATCAATCAGCACATAAATATCTCCAAGTAAGCTACCAAAAGCAAGAAATTAAACACCTAGACGGATTAAATTGTTGGAAATTGTCCCACATCGGTTAATTATCTCCTCCAACACTCGTATATAAACCTGGGCGACCTCTCCACTCATTGCCAATAGGTTTTGAGATGGATATAAAGTTTCCACATGGTATCAGAGCTAGGTTTTCGAAGTCCCATTTGTTTGTGCCATTTGTTTCGTTGTAATCTGTGCTCCGGATCCTTTGTTGACCTCTCCGTGTGTGAGTCGGGGTCGCACGTAGGGGGAGTGTGGAAAATTGTCCCACCTCGATCTCCTCCAAAACTAGTATATAAGCCTAGACGGCCTCTCCACTCATTGCCAATTGGTTTTAAGATGGATATAAAGTTTCCACAGAAGTCACCGTAGAGTTACATTGCTATAAGTTAAACATCGGCAAAGAGCTAAGCTGACAGATCAAATCCTCATCTGTTACATGTTCTAAAGAAGAAAACAAACACGTAATGGCAAGTAGAAAACCTTAACGAGGTACCTCATCACAAAAGAAGCTAAAGAATTTATTTTCTTTTGTCAGAAGCTAACACTTATTTGTAGCTGGTACAATGAAAAGGAAAAATGCAAAATTACAAAATGCAAAGCATCTAATCAGCTTACCTCCAAAGTGGGTGACAAATTCAACCCGCTAGAATTGAGACTTCGAATCCGGTGACCCCTTAGATCCAACCTCTGAAATTAAAAAGGAAGATAAATAAATGGTAACTAGCGCAGAATGAAGGATTAACAAAGAATATAGAACTACAAAATTAACTATGAAAATTGTGGACAAACATTCATCTCTGATAATAACTTCTAATAGAGAGGAATAGGAAAAGGCAAGAGCAAGATAACCACATTTCCTCCACAAAGAAAACAGCATCATCTTTCTCGCTCTGCATGCACGAAGTCAAGCATATACACATACAAGGGCATGAAAAGCCACAGGAAGCTATGTTGCACCAACAGACGTGTGAAACGACACGGACGGAATCACAGAACAGAGACACTCCGACACTAATTTTTAAAAAAATCGAAGGATATGACACCTTGTGACAAGTTTAAATAGATATTCACGATCGTAATTGTAAATAAGATGCAGGGAATAAGGCCCTAATTACAATTAACACACATAATACAACTTTATTCACATTTATCATCTCATCACCCCCAAAATATTCAAAAAATAGTTAGTTCATAATTCAGGTGTATATTGACAATCAGTGTACGTGTATCTTTATAATCAGAAAAAACATTCAGCTTGATTGGTAGATTTAAAAGGAGCTTGATCACCATGTTCAACTAGAGCCTACAATTCCGTTAACAATCCCAACGTGGCTGCAAGTGTCCAAAAGTGTTTCAAGAGTATCCAGAGGATATGTCAGATTGTCCAGACAGGAAAACATAGGACACTTTTGATTTAAGTGTCCAACAAGTGTAAGGAGAGTGTCAGTGACAGAAAAGTGCCCGACACAGGTACTTGACCTGCGGAAAAGTATATGCGCGTCATAGCTGGGAGCCTGGGACACATCCAGAGTGGAGAAACTGTGAATATCATCGTTTTGCATTGTGTAATCTAAACGAGTTCAACTAAACAGTGCTCATTTAGTGTTGACGTCTATGACATGAGAACTATTTTTTTTTTTTTTAATACAAAAAAAATGCCGAATATTTGTAAGTTATTTGTTTGTTTGTTCGTCCCAGCTATCCATGTCCTTTTACATGGCTACATGACTTTCACCCCACATTTTGCGGTCTTCATTCCTTTGACTCTTCTCGCAACCTCGTTAGGTTCAACAATTACCAAAATATGTCCATAACCACTCCTCCGTGGCGATGGAAAACTTTCATACTAGCTAATACCACAAGAGAGAAATAAGAAAAAGAAGTTTGTGCTATTGTAAGGCCTGTAAACTCCTCCCTTGGAACACTGTTGTTTTCCCATGGAGACAGGGTAACCCTAACTGTCTTTGGTCCTTGATTCGACCTCCTAATGAGAGTTGAGGTCCTTGCATGGCAGTCTAATTCCTAACTCTATCTTGCTCTGCATTGGAGTGTCATGTAGTTCCTCAAATGTGTTCCGCAGCAGAAAGGAACACCATCAACTAGGGATGCTATTGGACCTAACCTGTAGCTTCTTGGTGGCTCAGGCTCCATATTTCAAGTTCGCTATCCTAACTGTCTTTGCCGCTCCACCAGAAGCCCGGCCTCCTAAGGGCTCATAGGAAAGAGAGGCAAGATGACTAGCTTACTAATTTCATTTTATTTTATTATATCTAGAAGCCTAGAAGGTAGCCCTTTAAGCGCCCTATCGGCATTTAAGTGGTAAGGAAGCATTCACCAAAAAGGAAGCAAGATAGAAGGGAGCACGAACCAGGAAGCTTGATTTTCCATCTATATGAGATGCACTTTTTTCACATGAAGAGTGTCTCGATGAACCAGACTAATCTCTCCAGTCCCTCCCACAGCCCTTTCCACACGTTTGCGTGAGGTGAGGTGGCCATAAGGACAAATCTTTGTCGAGGGGAATCAACCCTGTGACCTTGGGGTGGTAAGCTCTGCCGAGGCAAGTCGATTGACCACTACGACAACCCCTTGGGGTTTTCTCATCTTTACTACCAGGTTTATAATCGAACTTATAAA
Organism: Rhododendron molle; assembly: GCA_025413875.1. Classification (NCBI taxonomy): domain Eukaryota; kingdom Viridiplantae; phylum Streptophyta; class Magnoliopsida; order Ericales; family Ericaceae; genus Rhododendron; species Rhododendron molle. Next base: position 17,957,684 of record CM046400.1, read on the forward strand.
AGTTTGCATTCATTATAAGAACCAAAAGTGTATCACGATAGTCAAAAGAATCCACCAGCTGAAATCCTTAGAAACGCTTTTAATGTCCAACTTGCAACACTCAATGGTAGTTTTTTGTTTGTTTGTTTTTTTATTAGTATCTCAATGGTAGTTATTTGCTAAAGGATCGAGCATATAAGTTTATGGGCATAGCTGTACATTCCAGGCGTAGATACCATTCTTCGTTCATGTGGAACACTCAAATTTCTTAGCTATTGCTATGCAGCTAACTACTATTAGTACACAAGATTGCAGCCTAAAATCCATCCGATATCTACTATATGGGAAAAAACTAATCCCAAACTAATCATTGTCCATTTAGATACGTAAAATGCCCAAAATCAAAATGAATCTGGCAGTTAATAAGTTGGCCTCTAACAAACAAACAAGTCAATTTTAAGAGTTGTTCATGTATTACATCATCCATAATGCTCTTTGTGGTTCGTAGTCTGTAATACTTACCACATCATCACTCGCTTTGATCACCTGAGGAAGCATAATGAAACGAGAATCCCGACTTTCTGGTGTTGCTACCTTACGACGACCAGATAAACTGGAACTCCTGTTTACTGACGAAGACAATAAGCTACCTTTTGATCCACTGGAAACTGGAGGTGACCCAGCTGATGGAGAAGAGACCTTTGGAACGGCTTTCCTGGTTGTGCTGCTGGCAGTGCTCCCTAATGGTGAAGAAGCAACCCTCTTTGAGGAAGAAACTGATGGCGATGATGTCGCAAAAGATTTCTTCCCAGAATCTTGTTTGTTTGCATCTGAAGAAGACAGTGTTCTCGAAGTTCGAGCAATAGGTGCAGAGGACACCGACTTTCTAGTCTCTGAGATTGCTGACCGGGTCAATGATTTGGTAGCGACGGAAGGTAATGAACTCCTTCTAACCTCCGGGAGAGACTGCCTCGGTGATTCTGAAGCCGGAGGACTAATCTTTTTGCTAGCAACTGGATTAACACTAGTTTGCCTTTTAGTAATTGAACTTGGCTGTTTCTCAGGCAAACCTCCAGTGCTGTTCCTTCTAACCACCTGAACTAACTTTGAAGAACTAGCTTTCGTTGCAGTTGATTTAATGAGAGTCTTACTCAAATCCGAACTGCTCTTCACTTCCATTGTCTTTCTTGTAGGCCCAGTTGGTCCTAAGACCTTTGGCATCACCGTTGCATTTGGTTTTACAGTTTTCGATGTTCTCTTCACACTCCCAGCTGATGAATGCTCCTGTAACTCTGAATTCTGGGGACCTTCTGGTGGATCTTCACCGGAGTGAACAACAAGATCCTCCATTCTGTTTCAATAAAAATCACTGAAGTTATGTCTAAACCCAATGATATAAAACAAAAGACAAGTAGTTTGATACAACATTGCTTTGGTATCTTTCGCTTCTATTTTCTTTTGATGATTTGACAAAGAATACAAGAGAAATCTTGATTTGAATCAGGTCTTTTCTTTGACTCTTTTATATCCATTAGAGCATATTCGAATAAAGATGGTTTTTAAACAAACAGTATCAACCGAGGACAAAGAAACTTGGAATTTCCAAAAGAAACATGTAAGACTACGTCAATTTTGTGTTGTTCACGTGAAAAGGTTGCTTTAGACATTGCTGCAGTACTAAATTAGTGTACTTAGAGTTTCCGGCCGGCCGGCTGGCCTGCGGTTGGATCCAACAAGTATAATAAAATGAAAAACAACCCACCCAGATGAGTCCAAGTAAAACCCCAACTTTTTGGGGTAATTTAGGGTGTCCCGGGCCAACTTACGCGCACACTAATCCTACAACCCCTCCGTTTCACACGCTTACGGGTGGGGATGGGTTGGCCCCAACTTAACCGAAGGAAATTCAATAATCTGGATAAGTTGACTCGTTACGTTACTCTATGTAACCAAACGTCATCCTCTCTTTTCTTTTCTTTTCCTTTCCTCGTGTTTCTCAGCAACCAAACAGAGGGTGTCGGACCTGAAAGTTCACCTGCGTGGATCTAGCACAAAATGCAGCTTCTTTAGCTCAAATTCGAGCCCACACCCGCCCCCCAACCCAACCCCCCCTCTCCTTTTTTTGGAGGGGTAATGCAGAACGTCCCAATAAACCGAACTAATCTCTCCAGCCCCTCTCACAGCTTGCCACAAGGGGAATTGACCCACCCTGCAATCTTGGGGTGGTAAACCCCGCCGAGGCAAGTTGAGTAACCACAACGTTGGGATTCAAATTGGAGCGTTTTCTTTCGATCTAACCAAGAAAAAACACTGGCAGATAGAGAAAAGTTGAGAGAAATTGTAGAGAGAGAATGTGGGGAGGTCCTTACCTGAAATGGCGTCTAGATCTGGAGAATGACAGGGAGAGTGAAAAGGAGTGAGACTGCTCAACAACAACCCGACATTTTTAGTCACTAGGGTTTCGTAATAGTGGGTGTAGCGGGAGTATAATACTCCTTCGTGTGTAGGAGAAGTTTCCGCGGCGTGACGCGAAAAGGTTCAAATTAAAAAAAGTAGTAGGATAGAGATTGATGTGGACTGATGAGAGAGAGCGCGAGAGTGAGTGAGAGAGTGAGGAGAAAGAGAGGGTGGGGGTGGGAATCTGAGAGCAGTGTGAGAGAAGCTTGAGAGAGACAGGCAGGAGTTGTTGGAGTCACTGAACTGGCACAGTTGTGTGTGTGCAGACAGTAGTAAAAGTTTGTTTAAATAGCAGTAAACAAAAGAATTGGCAGAAAAAAAAAAAAAAAACTGGCGGAAACGCCTTTGGTCACTTTGGCACTCAGAAGTAGACAATTTTTTTTTTTCCCAATTTGGTCCTTGTAAGATCAACTGTTATTGTTTAGTCCCATTTACGTGTGGAATGATTCTGCGTGTATCAATTTGTCCACAAAAGCGTGTATCAATTTGTCCACAAATCTGATGAACCGGGAATCTGGTCCGAACCAAATTGATCTGTACATTTTGGATTAATAGTCTAAACACGAATTACAGAATTAAAAAACCATGATAAACAGTTCACGATTCGGTTCACGGATTTTCATTATTATGAAACATTTGATTAACTGAATTGGACCGTGAGATATTTATAAATAAATAAATAAAACATAAAAACGTAAATATATTTATATGTATTATTTCATAAATAATTATAATTTTATCTATTGGTATAAATTATTTTTGGAATTTGGATGCTGGAATGCGGAATCTCAGTTCTGAAGGGAAAAAATGTGGAATCTGATATAATGTTGGCCGCTGGAATGTTGGTTGCTGGAGCTTGGAATGTTGGTTGCTGTTAAATTTTTTATTTTTGCTTTGGTTTTTTTTTTTTTTTTGTTACATTTAATCCGTGGGCTTTATTGGCTTTGGCGGTTGCTTTTTTGGGCTTTGCGAGGGCCGGTCTGGGCTAAAGCCTGAGGTGTCAGCGTTTTAAGCCTCCGAAATTTCATAAAAATGAGGGCCTCATTTTCTAGAAAAAAAAAATCAAATATATTATATATGCGTAATAATTCCGTGTTTTAGCACAATTCCAATTCTAGCACAAGTGGTCTATGTGAGGTACTTAAAATTGAGATGGGAGACCCCTAGGGAGGTTTTCTTTTGACAAGGTTTTTTTTTCCTTATTTTTCTTTTGGATCTATGAATAAATAATATACAACTCTTACACCTTTTGCATTATAAATTAATTGTGTTTTGGTAGTTGTAGGTATTGCTCAAAACCAAGGGTTCAAATGTTTTACACACTATCAATGTTTTGATAATTTTTTTTCTTTTGTTTGTTTAATTTTATTTCTAACTTTTAATATCAAATTCACAAAATAAGCCACTTTTGTTTATGAATAAACCTAAATAATCTACTCTCATTCAACAAACTTTGATAAAAAAAATTAAATAGATAATTATGTTATTGTTAAAGATAGTATTCTTACAATTAAAGTTAATAACATGAATAGTAAGAGAAAAATGTAGAGTATAATCGGTATTACATTACGTTTGATTCTTTTTTTTTCCATGGAATAAAAAAAATTATTTAGTTGAATTATAAAGCTAAACCATCATGTTTTATCTTTTTACTCTATATTTAGCCACTTGTATTGTTGTTTTTTTTTTTGTTAAAAATAAATCCTAGGGGCCCAATCATTTAAATTTGCTTTAGGCCTTCAAAATATTAGGGTCGGCCTTGGGCTTCGTTGGTTGTAATTCATGGACAAATCCCGTACCGTACCATACCTTGACTTACGGATAAAACCAGGACTGGACTGTAGGACTTTTTTAATCCAAACACAGACGCATTTTCTTAGAACCGCAACTCGCAGTTCGGTCTTCGGATAGTCTTTGATCCTGTAGACACCCCAATCCGGATCTCGGAGAGTCTTTGTCCGCCCCAATGATGAAATAAAGGAAACGATACCTTTGCGAGCTTGAAAAAGGATTTCCCCAAGCCCATATAAACCAAAAAACCCAAGGAACCCGACAAGCCCAGTAAAAAGCCCAAAATTTGTTACACTATATGCCGTCATGAAGTAAACTGCATGACATTTTAGATAAAGTTCCGACTAGCTCAGAAAATTGTCGGCCACGGCCACTTGAGCCACAGCTACAAAATGGCTCAGCCGAAAATGCACTTCTGGCCCGCCTAGAAAATACCTCCACCATTTGAATTCAAAATCCTTGGCCATTTGCCTATAAATTAACCCCTCTACTCAAGGGAAAGGGGTCCCTCTTGGCCTTTTTTTTGGCTCTCTTTGCTTTTGAGCATTCTCACTCTATAAGCTTTCTCTCTCTAGTTTTCACACCCACTTTCTCATTTCCATTTCCATTTCCATTTCCATTTCCAAGTCTTAAAGAATGTCATTCCCAAAAGACATTCTTTAAGTACTTTCACTCACTCCACCCTCATCATTGAAATTGATCCCTCATTAACTTCAAAGCTCTATCACCCAAAATACCCAACCTTCACTCACACCCATACCCCTTTTGTCTCATTCAACCTTTTCCATCTACGTCCGTGACAATCCATCCACATCCTTGCATCGACGATCCTTGATCAAGCTCGATACCAAAGGTAAAAGCTAGTTTCCTTGGACTAAACTCCGTTCTGGTCCTGAGGGGGCTCTTCTGTCAGTAGGTCTAATCCCTTTTTGATTAGATCCTGACTTAAAACTCATTTTCACAAAATAAAACCAGTACTGTGCTGAGGTCGAGAAACCGCGCGACTGGGTGACTAGGCGCACAGTACCTTGACCAAACGCGCGCGGTACCCTGACACAAAGCCCACGGCAGGGTATACGCTCATATTATCATAGACAAGCTGTCTGGATCTGAGTTTTACTCTGTTGTGGTTGTCTGTATCTGCTGTTTACTGTTTCTGTTGCTTTTGAAATAAGACTATCTTTATAAGCCATGTCTTGGCTCTTTTAAAAAGGTTTTCTATATCATCCCAAACGGTTAAATACACCAAAATCCATTTTAAAACCTTATTTTGAGGAAGATAACAACATTTTTGGGATGATCTGACTGCCACGAGGCTTCTGGTGAGTTTTCCAAAAGGCGTACAGAGAAAGCTATGAGCTAGATAATGTTTCGAGAGTCTGCAACAGTCTGACAGCAGAGCAGGTACCCCGCACGGCACGTTGGGGCACCGCGCGCGGCAGCTCAGGGTGCCGTGTACTGTGTGGCCGAGGTCCAGACAGTTTGCCAATGTTGTTTATTTCGTCTGCTCATATCAACTTATCATTACTGTACAGGCAACACCACATGCACGTCAATGTGATATATTTCCCATGTCCCTTCCCCGTTATTGGCTTTTATTAAAGAGTTTAATCTTTCAAATGATACTTGAAATTTCTCCTTTTGAAAACACTAACTAGAGACCGGTTTTGCCGGGCGAACGGGGTGCTTTTTAAAGAAAAACCTTCCTCGTTCATAACGTGGCCCCCGAACCCAAAATCTCAAACGTTTTCGCTTGATCAAAAGTCTTTTGCAAACGAGTTCTCGGTTTCTCGGATCATCCATCTCAAAAATCCGGGTGGCGACTTTTCGAACCGGCCGAGAAGGGCCCAGGAGCCCACAGATCCATTTTCCTCTTAACACACTTAAAGAAAATTTAATCAGAACCTAATCTTGTAGGGCTTCCACCTGCTGCCATTGATCATCGTCTCAGGGCCAATCCTGTAGGGCACTTCCACCCTAGATCCGGGTCACCACAAAATGTACTTTAATTATCTTTTTTAATGGGGTCATTTGTTTGCCATAATTAAAAGATAGGTTGGAATAATGCCTTCAAGGATTAGTATTACGATGATTCTATTTTTAGAGGGGTGTTTTGGCTAACTAAGTCAATTGGATTTTTTTTGGCATTTGTTAATTTTGTAAAATAACTATTATTGGTTCTTCTCGATGAGGGGAATCAGAAAAGTAAAAATTATTGTTCAAACTTAAATTCTTTTGATAAAGACAAAAGCCATTTTTTTCAGCTTTATTAAAAAAAAGTTGAGTTTGGATCACTCTGTGCGCTTAACTTTGTTTTTACCCAATTTGATCCTTAAACTGTCCAATAGTACCCAATTTGGACATTTGTCCAAATTAAAGAAAAAAAATTCACATGTCCAAAATCACCTACAACACTCTTTCCTTTGGCCCCATTTGATAACAGTGATAGATTGATAGGATTCATAAGGAGATGAGATTAGAATTGGGATTGTTAATGAGAAGAGATTGTTAATGAGAATGGATTGATAATGAGTATGTTTATTTGAGACGAGATTATATGATGAGATTATTAATATCATGTTTGTTTGAGATGGGATTGGATTGATAGAAGAAATTTGTAATGAGAAGGGATTGGACTACGAATACCAAGTTCTAAGGGGTATTAGACTTACCCCCTATGGGCCGAATTGTTTATCCCATGAGACTACCAATCCGAACCAATTTTGGAAACCAAATAAAATATTACTAATATCATCACCTTAGCAATCCAATACCAACCTCCAATTTGTTTATCAAAAGGGCCTTTGTATCATCTGTCATACTTCACCTTTACACTATAACTCAACCACCTCATCCCTTTGACTCCCACTAACCTTTGTCTAAGGCCGAGTTTCTCTACGAAGCTAAATGAGTTAAACGAGTTTACTTTCCTTTACAAAAATATACAAAGGAAAATAAGCCACTACAAAGTAAATGAAATAAACCCATAGAGCTCCGTATTAAACGGGTTTACTTTTCCTCTACAAAATATACAAAGGAAAATAAGCCTACATAAAGGGAAATAAACTCCGTTTAGCCCCTTTTAGTTTTATAGGAAAACTAAGCCTTAATCCCTTGTACCCATAATGTCACGCCTCGATTTTCAACATAATTAAATAATAGATTTCAAAAAAAGTCTCGCATAACGCAGGTATATTCCCCAAAAGGAGTTCCCACCTGTTCAAATTACAAATCTAATCCCCATTTTTAAAGTTATACAATCTTGACACTACGGCCCGAATCAGCTTAATTACAAGTACAATCATTTCAAAGCAATACTAACTTTCTAATCAACGAAATTTAAGAATAGTTAGTTACAAAGCCATTTTTAATCAAAAGTAAGTCTATTATAAGATGAGTAAGTAACTAAATGATGTCAGCTTCCAAAAATATCTTCATGTCCAAGCACACCATTGCATGCAATCTATTGCCCGACATTAGAACCTAAAAAGAAGAATTTTGTTGAGCTACACTAGCCCAGTAGGAAAATCTTTACCAATACTACATGAAAATATGTTGAAAAGTGCAAGCAAAGGGAATAATGACATACAACTCGATAGATGGATGTCAATCAACATACAAATGAACCTCAAACAAAATCAAATACATAAATCATTTGACACACAAATCACTCGAACAATCCCAACTTGACTCGCTAAACCAAACTCCATCGGTATTTCCACCCCTTGCGTTACCGTACACACCATAAGGATTACCGTGTTGCCACCCCTTGCGTCACGGTGATCCCTAACGACTCGGGTTACCGTATTACCACCCCTTGCGTTACGAAACCCTACAAAGTCTCCGTAATACCACCCCTTGCGCTACGGGATTCCCTATGCCAACTTTCGACCCAAACGACTAAATTCTCAAACCACAAGCAGGCTAAGACTTTCCCTTGATCACATTCATCGACGTAACATCTTAAAATATGCCAACGATACCACCAATGTACCACATATAGTCACATATTCCAACAATCAACAAATAAGCACTTAACGACGTTTAACTAAATAATTCCACATTCGATTCGTGCTAACGGAAGGCCAACGGACAAGGATTACACGATAGGTCAAAGGAAACCAAATAAACGAGCTTGGGATCAATTAGGAGGTGTTCAAGAGGGTTTAGAAGTGATTGGGAGTCAAAACAATCAATGAAGGAACAATAGGAGTAAAATCTGGAGTTAAGCTCCCCGTATCGATACGCCAAAAATCCTTATCGATACGCAATCAACTGTTCAAAAAGATAAGCTCCCCGTATCAATACACCACAAAATCCGTATCGATACAGATTGGCTTCGGGTACTATTCATGTAGAATTTTCAGAACGCGAACACAACCAAAATCCAACAACCAATAGCTCGATTCTACACCAAAACAACATATAAACACATAGAAGAGTTAAAGAAGAACCTACCTCGCAAAAATGGCCGAGATTCACGCATTTTTGAACGAGCCCTAGCCTCTCAAACTCCGAAACTTCGATTTAAGCTCGACCCACGGATCTCCGAGCTCAAGAACGCGAATGGAGGGCTTGAATGAGGTTGATTCTTAAAGATTTTGGAAGATGGAGTGGGGTTTTGAGTGAGAGGAGAAGAGAGAGAGAGTAGGACGGTAGAGAGAGAGAGAGAGAGAGAGGGGGGGAACGGATGAGAGAGAGAATTTGGGATGAAATATAATCCCCTACCACACACTCACCCCTTATATGCCCATATATCTTTTAACTGCACATTTACCCCTCAAATCTCAATTCCTTCACTTTGGTCCTCGATTCAAATATTCTCCAATTAATCTATATTTTCTCAATGGATGAAATATAATCCCCTACCACACACTCACCCCTTATATACCCATATATCTTTTTACTGCACATTTACCCCTCAAATCTCTATTCCTTCACTTTGGTCCTCGATTCAAATATTCACCAATTAATCTATATTTTCTCAATTAGGCATTTAATAAACATTTCAAGAATTAAAAAAAAAAATTATTCGAGTCTCTACACATACTTGAAGATCGAATATAAAGATATTATTCTCTTTACTTACAACTCCCGAAACCTTCTGTAAATTGAGGGTTTTCAGAAAGAGTGTATAAGAGAGATCCACCTATATAGGCATTTATAAACTACACATAGAAGGATGAAAACATATCTCACCAAAGTGACCAGAATGAAAACTTAATTGATGTCCGTGATCGGGATCATGATTTAATTACGGGTAATGATTAACGCAAAAACTATTGTTTATGCTAAAATTGCAATGCATAAAAGTCTTGTATTAAGTGCAGGGTACAAAATTCTTATACACCAAAATTTTGACATTAATTGTTACGTTCTCAATTTTCAACATAATTAGATAATACATTTTAATGAAAGAACCTCGCGTATCGTACATATTACCCAAAAGAGTTTCCCACCTGTTTAATTTATAAATAAGTCCCCATGTTTAAAGAAATACAACCTTGGCACCATGCCCCAAATTAACTTAAATACAAGTACAACATGTCTAGAATATTACAAACTTTAGTCAAAAGATAAATCAAGAGTAAATTAGTTACAAAACCATCTTTAACCAAAAGTCAGTCTATTACAAGATGAGTGAATAACTAAATGAAATTAGCTTCAAAAAATCTTTATGTCCAAGCACACCATCGCATGTAATCTATTGCCTGACATTAGAACCTGAAAAGAAGGATTTTGTTGAGCTACACTAGCCTAGTAGGAAGATCTTTACCAATCTTATATGTAAATATGATGATAAGTGCAAACGAAAAGGGGCAAGGAAAAATACAGCTCGATAGATGGTAATCAATCAACTTGTAAATGAGCCTCAATCTAGATTGAATGCATAAGTCATATGACACAATCAACTCAAACAATCCCAATTCGACTCGTTAATCCAAATTCCCACCGTTGGTATTTCCTCCTCTTGCGTTACCGTATAACACCACAAGGATTATCGTGTTACCACTCCTTGCGTCAAGGTGATCCCTAACGATTCGGGTTTCCGTATTACCACCCCTTGCGTCACAAAACCCCTCTAAGTCTCCGTATTACCACTCATTGCGTTACGGGACTCCCTAAACCAATTTCCAACCCAATCAACTATTTTCTCAAACAATATGCAAACTAAGACTCCCCCCATGATTACATTCATAGATAAAACATCATTTAATATGTCAACATTATCACAAATGCACCATGAATGATCACAAATACCATCAATCAATAGAATGCACTTAACGACGTTTCAACTAAGTGATTTCCTTATTCGGTTCTTGCTAACGGAAGACCAACGGAACATGGATAGCATCGAATGGTCAAAGGAAGTCAATTAGGTAAGCTTGAGATAGATTAGGAGGTGTCCAAAATGGTTTAGAAGTGATCGGGGGTCAAAACAATCAACAGAGAAGCAACAGGAGCAAAACTGGACTTAAGGTCCGGTCTCGATACGCACAAAAACTATATCGATATAATATTAACTTTCTAAAGAGATAAGCTTATTGTATCGATACAATACAAAAGCTGTATCGATACCACGATGCTTCGGGTAGCGATTTCAACAGATTTTCAAAGCAAGCACAACAACTAAAATCCAACGATCCAAGGCATGATTCTACACCCAATCAACGCATAAACACATAAAAGAGGTAAAGAAGTCCCTACCTCGTAACAATGGCTGAGATTCAAGCGATTTGAACGAGCCCTAGCCTCTTTGAACTTCAAACTCCGATTCAAGCTCGACCCAAGGATCTCCGAGCTTAAGAACGCGAATGAGAGGCCGGAAGGAGGTTGGTTCCTGAAGATTTTTAGAGGTGAAGTGGAGTTTTGAGTGAGAGGAGAGAGAGAGACCGGATGAGAGAGGGAGAAAATGGGAGAAAATGATCTCCTACATGCTCACACCCCTATTTATATCCTCATATATTTTTATTACACCCACACTCCATTAATTTTTAATTCTTTCACTTTAGCCCCCAACTCAATAAATCACCCAATAAACCATATTCTTTCAATTAATCATTTAAATAATATTTTGAGAATTAAAATTATTCGGGTCTCTACATTAATAAAAACAGTTTTTACATTATCATTTTCCTCCTAAACATATTGTAATGGTCTATTTGCCGACAGGACATAAGAGGTGGATATTCTATCACCCCACATATTATATTCGAATGATTTATATCTAGTGTGCCACCCAGATATAAACCACAGATATAATATCCCCGGAAAGTATATCTAGTGAGCTGGTGTTATTATATCTCTTTGCATTCTTAATTACGAAAATGCTATCGTCCTTTTTTAATTATATATATTCACCTACATGACATATCAATCTCCAAAACAAACCAAACATATACATGTCGCTCCTTTATAATTACTTAAGCAAACCATCTATGTCACATTCCACCAATATATATCTGCCCTTTGCTCTTTTTATCATATCTCTCCTCACACTATATCTACCCAAAGCTAATCCAGTATCCATACATAACTAAATCGATCATCAAACCAATAGGAAGAGCATCTCCAGCAGTGTGGCCATTTCCTTCGGCGAGACAGATTCCCGAGCGAAACCATCATAATCGAGTTCCCAACAGCCTCACCACGAACTCGCCAGTTGCCCCTTGCTCGTTTGAGCGAGTACGGAGACTCGCTTCGCCAGACAGATCAGATACAGTGGCTTCTCTCCATTTTTCAGTGACAGTGGCTTCAATGGAGACTTAATCCTAAAAAGAAGATTGTAGATATCGTCGAGACGATTCCAACGCCACCGATCCCGTCGGCAACTAAGGTCACCGGAGCTCTCACGCGTCAATCAAAGGCCGCGGGTGAGAGAGAGTCAGATCTACTCACGCGCCTGTTTGAAATTTATTTATTTTTACTTTGTTGAGGTTTTTATTGAGGTTGTTGGGTGGGGGACATGTTTTATGGCTAGCCAAGAGAGAAATCCTATGGTAATTGGCTAGAATTATGGCTACATTGCTGGAGATGCTCTAAAGGGCCTGTTTGGATGGGATATTATGAAGGGGGTTTAAAATGGAGGGGGTATTAGCTAAGCCTTGGATTATATTATACCCCCTAATACCCTTGGAGGGGAGATTATTTATGGGAAGATTATGGGATGTTATTACATAATACCCCTAGATAATACCACCTTTCTCTTAATTTCAACTACAAAACAACCTTATCCCCCTATTTTATCTCTCATCCAAATAAAGTATTATTTAATCCCCCATCACATCAATGTGGGTCCACCCTTCTTACATAATACCCTTGGGGCCCGTTTGGATTAGATTTTAGCAAATGGATTAGTTTTGCCCCCTTTATAAGACCTGGGGGCCAGACTTTACCCCCGTTTGGGAACCACAAACTGAGGGGTTTTCAAGAACACCATTTCTTGGCTAAGATCGGAGAAGGGGGGAAACGGGGATATTATCTTCGTGATGTGCCCATTTGATAGTCGTTGAAGTTTACCAAACGGCCCTCAAATTCAATTATCTATTAACCGGACTACAACTAAAGATTTCCATAGTATAGTGAGGAAATTTGAGTCGATCCACAGGGAGCTCGAATATAACTTAATTGGATTGTAGGTCTTATGTAAGATTTTCGGCGTTTAAGATGACCAACTGTTGGTTTTGCTTGGAAAAATGGAGAACTATTGTAAAAAGACTAGAAATGAGGTTTGAACTTAGTAAAAATCGCCGAGGTCTAGGGGCTAAAATCGCCAGATGATTTAGTTGATTTAACCATTTCTTTCTAACAATTCCAAGCAAAGACGTTGACAATCTTAACCCGGAGCACTCAACGTTAAAAATCGAGCATAATCATGATATTAGCTCAGAAATGACGTAATCTTATTTAGAAGACATTTAACTCAAACACTGGGTGCGTTAAAAACCCCCAGGCCCCGAGTGCAAAATGAAGGTTAAAACTCCGGGCAACAAACGGTCAAAGAAGGCATTAGCCTTCTGGTTTGGCCGAAGATTAGAGATTAAACTCTTTCCTTACCAAAATCATGATCAAGTCATAGAAAAACCATTAAAACAACTAAGACATGAGAAAGATATCACCCCATGACCAAGCCTAAGTGACTACTCACACATAGTAAAAGAGCAAGGCATAAAGCTAAAAGAGACATGAGATTTAACTGATAAAAATGAAAATAATTGATTTTATAGAAGATCCAACAATTAGCTACAACATTAACAAGCGAGAAAATAACATATGACACCTTAAGGAGTTCTTGAAAGAAATACACTAAAAAACTTGAAAGACTACCAATGGAGTTCCTAAAAAGCAAAAGAAAGACTTAGGCCTAAAAAGACTAGAAATGGCCATGGTTTCCATAAAAAGGCATATAAGCCTATATATATGACTATAAAGTTAAGTTACAAGGGAGCAAAAAGTTTCCTAAAATATCCCAAAACCATTCTATAAATGGAAACTTTCCATAAATAGAAGGTTAAAAAAGTTAACAAAAATCTGCAGATTTTTCCATGTAGTACCGGCACTGGAAATGCCCCAGTACTGGTACAAGGCTTCAATGGGTTAGGAAAACTGATCTCTGAACACCCAGTATCGGTACTGGGAGTTGGCCAGTATCGGTACCCATTTGACAGATTTTTTGGCAACTTCACGGGCTCGGTCCAAACACTCCCGAACTCGGATTTAGGTGTTTTTTAGACCATTGAAAAGTTTGTCGAGTCTACTTTTTAACCCAAGTGGTTTGGATCAAAAGTGCTTTATACATCAAAAGATATGACAATTTTACCCTTAGCTCGTCGGAAGATGAGTAGTTTTGGTAAAATTCTCATTTCTCCTTCAATTCCCTTGACCCTTGGGCGTTCCGAACAACCTCCAAACCATCCTTTTGAGCACCACAACGGGGTGACACGTGGCCTTGACTATTTGGTTGCACCCGGAGCATTCTTTGGCGTTTAAATGCGTCTTATTCACATGGTTTACCTGAAAACACTAAAAACACACCTTACGTGCAATATCGCTCTAAAAACTAAATATACGCAAGTGAAAACAATATAAAATGGGACTAACCGCACCAAATATCTACAATATTGGGTGCTCATCACTTCGGATAGGGTTTGAGGTCCCCATAAGTTATCCCCCCTAATCCCTCTTAAAACATGACAATTCCATCCCTCTTTATCCCCCTCCTCCCACCCACAGCTTCATATTTTTGTCGCTACCCTAGTTCTGCTTTTGTTTAAAGAGACGAGAGGGAAATCTTTTTAAAAAAATTAAGTGTTCCAAATTTCAATCCGTTTGAACCGGTGGAAAGATTTTAGTTTTTTGATCATTTTATTCTAAATGGTCATAATTAAATTTTGACTATAGAACTCTCGTTGATTAGCCCTAACAGCTTTTTATATTATCCACCATTTCTTATACCCATACTAATCCTCAATCCAAATCAAGTATTATTTAATTCATTTATCTAATATCTCATCTAAACAACCTACTATTTAATTCCGTTCATAAACATCACATTAATGTGGATCATTCCGTATTAACTAATAACCCATATTATCTTATCTCTTTATTAACTAATAATACCCTCAATTCTTTCCTCACATCTAAACGGACCGCTACTATCTTATCATCTTCATAATTAATACCTCCAATCCATATCTGCATCCAAACGGGCCCAAAGGGTCATCGTCAATCCAGGTAAATGTTGGATTACTCGTTCCAGAACAACATGTCCCTCTATTAATCCTATCCGCGGATCAAACACGACTCGAAGTAACTCTCTCTCATGCGTTCACATAAAATTCCCACGAAACCCTAACATACCTCCACAGAGAGCACAGGCTGTATCTAGCACACACAAATCACTACCAATGGACGACGGGGACGGTGTTCTGAGCTTCGATTTCGAGGGCGGCCTCGACGCGGGCCCCACCATCCCCACGGCATCCGTACCCGTAGTCCACTCCGACGCAGTCGGTGGCGGCGGGACCGCCAGCAACAACAACGCCGCCGCAGCAGCAGCGCCAGCAGGTGGCGCCGATCCCGCTGCGGTGGCGGGGGGAAACCATTCGGGGCGGCGGAGCTTCAGACAGACGGTTTGCCGGCACTGGCTCCGGAGCCTGTGTATGAAGGGCGACGCCTGCGGGTTCCTCCACCAGTACGACAAGGCCCGGATGCCGGTCTGCCGATTCTTCCGCCTCTATGGCGAGTGCCGCGAGCAGGATTGCGTTTACAAGCACACCAATGAGGATATCAAGGAGTGTAACATGTATGTTACTTTCATTTAGTTGTAACTTTCATTTTCGTGTTGGTTGTGTTATTTTATCATTGTAAGTAGTGGTTAACTTTATTGATGCCACTCATGTACAAAAGAAAGCCGAGGAAAAGAAAAAAAGAGAGAGGCCAAACAATAAAAAGACCTGTACACCAATCTAAACTCCAAAAATATCAAAAGAATTGATACAGTGTAGGGTTGCCGTCCCTCGCCTCCGAACTAAACAACGTAGAAAGAAAAAGACTCCCAACATATTTGAGATTTAGTTATTCGCTAAAGTAAAGGAGTAAAAACTGGACCTTGCAAATGCATATTAGTTGTACTGCCATGGCCTCGCTGATATGGTATTTCAATTGGACCTTCAGGCAGCGCAGCCCGATTCTACTTGAGTAAGCCATCTGCTTTTCTAGTCCCTAATCATGTGTTTTGCACGGCCAGTAGCTCCCTGTTAGGCTGTATCGCCATTATGGCGAAACAAATATATTGTCCATAAGGTGGGCGTGTAGGGGCTTAGTAAGCAGTGTTAGGTTTTTTAATCACTTAATGGCGAGTGCTAAAGCTTGTTAGATTATTGGAGGGTATCTGCCTGCACTGTGATAAGGAGGGAATGTAAGTTTTGACTTTTTATGAGGAAGAGAGAGCTAGTTGGACATGAAAGAAGGAATCTAGGCACACTCTTGAACCCTGTTGCTCTTGGAAGAGATTAGTAGAAGTGAGAAAGCCAGGATAACAGAGACGAGAAGGAGATCACCATACACAATTTCCCCCCAACAGAGTTCACAAAATGTGTTACAACATGGACTTCTCTGGCCATGTCCGAGAATGCATCTAATACACCCATTATGATTTCTAAACATCAAGGGTTTTGTGATGTTGTCATCCAAAATTGTTGGTGTTGTTTCTTATTTGTTTGAGAAAACAACTCACTTGATGTCTATGAGATATGATTCTGATGTCAAGGTTTTGTAACGCAGGTACAAGTTGGGATTTTGTCCAAATGGCCCTGATTGCCGGTATAGGCATGCAAAGCTGCCTGGACCTCCACCTCCTGTGGAAGAAGTCCTTCAGAGAATTCAGCAGATGACTTCTTACAACTATGGCAACTCCAACAGGTTTTTCCAAAACCGAAATGGTAATTATCCTCAACAAACAGAAAAAAATCAGTTTACTCAAGGTCCAAATGCTGCTAATCAAGGCACAGCTGCAAAATCTTCTACAACGGAGTCCCTCAATATACAGCCGCAGCAACAAGTTCAACAGTCCGAACAACAGGGCAACCAGACCCAAGTACAAAATCTTGCCAATGGCCAGCAAAATCAGGGGAATAGAACTGCTACGCCGCTTCCTCAAGGAATATCTAGGTGTGTTCAGGGTGTTGTGGTTTTTAATTAGGTTATGAAACTACAGCCCGTAGTCAAACACTGGCATTTTCCAGGTCTTTTCATAAGTCAGCTGTAATTCGTTTATTTAAAGCACATGGTAGTAGAAATGGTGGTCTCCAGTCAGTTAATTTTGTACTGTTGCTTTTGTTATTGATGTAAAAATTTGCTTTGTTCTCTGGTTACTATTCGATTATTGGTCTTGCTTGGATAAGCAAGAAAGCACCAAGTATTAATTGAATTTCCTGCTTTAAGTTGATGAATTAGGACATGTTGACTAATCAACAAGTGATGGCACTTATGTTTTTGCTTTGTGTATTCTTTGGAATGGGAAGGAAAGAAAGTTGTATAACAGTGATAAGAAATGACATTGAAGCTATTCATATGGAGAATAAGTGTTCCAGAGAAGATTATTATTCTTTTTATTTATATTGAATAATGGATCTACCGCTCTTTGTTGTTTCTTACTGTAAGAAAACAAAGTTTATATCGTAAGTTAGGTGTTCGTTACTCAGAAGCCCCATGTTTTTGGTTTCTGTTGTCCCAAAGAGCTTAGTGAGCTGGTCAGGGCATCACTGGAGATTTGCTTTATCAGCTTAAGGAAACTAGTACAATGTGCGGCCTTGGAAGCAAATGTTGTCGCAGCTCATGCCCAATTTTTTGAGGTGGACAGGAGTAAAAAATTACGGATTTATCTCTGACATGTGCATTGTACACTCACTTTCCTGTTTTCTACATGAAGCTGATTTGTGCTTTCAATTTGTTTATATCTGATGTTCCCTGCCTCCTCTAGGGGACACCCAAGCAGCTTGGGTAGCCTTCCCCAAGTAAAGAGATTGAGGTTCAGTCTCCTTAACTTGGAAGTGTCAAATATTTCCTTTACAGGCTGCAATATATTTTGTTTCTTTTATCACCAATTGCACGAATCCTTTTGTTTTGGTGCTTTAGATTAGCACTTAAATGAGCTTTACATTTGATTCTTAGTTATGTTGGCCGTGCTAGTTCTGTGCTTTATTAACTATAGGTATATGTATAAATAAGATGATGTATTAGAATCATCCCCATGCCTTGTTCAGGATCAGTCTGTCTTTAGGTGTATCATTTTCTGAAATTGCTTTAAAATGCCTGTTGAAAGCAAAACCTCAATGCAAAATGATAGCTAGCATGGTCAATATTTTGGTCAACGGAGGTGATTTCAACCTGAAGATCGATATATTGTGTATTCAACTCAATGATCACGTTCTAAAGTTTCTTTCATATTTTTCCCCCTTTTACTTTTGTTATCCATGACTTCTTGAAGGGAAATTGTGATATAGGGTTGACTGCTTGATATCATTATTTTTGATTTCATGACGTCCTTTTCATATCTGGATAGCCCAACGGTTTAAGGTTTTCAGTGGGATTAACTGTAAAGTCGTAAGTGTTGTGGGATTACCTGATACCTGTGTCCTGGGGGTGGTTGTAGGTGTCCAGGGTTTATCTTGTTGGGTGGGTTCAAAGTGGCCCTACCTTATAAGGTGTGTCGTCATGGAAAACATTTTGTAAGTCTACTTTTGTGGTAAGAAAAAGTATACGAGTAGAGCAAAAACACTTTAAAGGGGTGTACCGTGTGCACTCGAAGGGCCTTTTAGCAAGAGTTATTCATCTTGAAGCATTTGTAGAGCACCTGTAAACTGCATAGAATGAGAAACAAAGAAAGGACGGTCGTCTCTTGGCGTAAAATTTTTATACGACAGTTTAATTTGATTAATTTTTCACAGTTAAAGTAGGAAAGAAATATTTTTAAGTATACTGAGTACAAGTTTTTAATTGAGTGAGCTTGATAGTAATTTCCCAACCCCCCCACGATAAGGAGCTTGATATCAAATTTTTTAGTTGAGCATATTTTAATTATCATAGGATCCTACATTTTTGATGTCCACCAATACTTGCTATAAGATTTGGTTTATGTAATCACCCTTAACATATGTAACCTGGCTAATATACCTTTAATCATTGTCTATTGGAATGCAGATTCAAATTCGAATTCAAAGAAATTTGATTTTGGAAGAGGGATTTATGGGTTTGTTTTGAATCTGATAAGGGAAGGTTTTGTAGGAATTGGTACGGGATTTGAATTTGATTTCAAAATGTCCCAATATTTTGTTGAAAATCCTATTTAAAAGTACTGCATTATGGACTAACGTTCGGTGCAACCTTAAAGTCTTTAGTGGTTTGGGATATGGTCCTAGAGAGATTTCAGAAAAGGCTTGGGCGTTGGAAGAGGTAGTACCTGTCGAAAGGGGAAGGATGACTCTTATAAAAAGCACTTTGTCGAGCTTGCCTACATTCATGTCAATTTTACTATTCGTATTTCTGTGGCTAATAGGTTAGAGAAGCTGCTAAGAGATTTCCGTTGGGGTGGTTTAGGGGAGGAGTTTAAGCACCATCTTGTGGATTGGGATACAATTTGTACTCCGATTCGTGAAGGGGGTTTAGGAGTGAGAAAGAAGCTATTTTCAATCAAAGCTTACTAGGGAAATGGTTGTGGAGAATCTGGAGATTTGCCTGTGAAATGGATAGACGGTGGAGGAAAGTATAGATGGTGGAGGAAAGGTGTGTGTGCTAGGCATGGGAATGTTTGGGTGAGTGGTCCTCGCTGGAAACGCAATTGCCGCATGGGATGGGTCTTCGGAAGGGTATTAGGAGAGGATGGGATGAGTTTTCTAGACATGTTACTATGAAGGTGAGGGCGGGAGGATGGTGAAATTTTGGGAGCATATTTAGCGTGGGGATGATAGTTTGTGAGATGCTTACCCTTCTATATTTCGTTCGGTGGCAGATGGGGATGTGGCGGTGGCATATCATCTTAAATTGGCGGCGGATGAGGATGTGGCAGTGGCAGAGGCAGATTATCTTAAATTGGAAGGGGATACGGTGCGGTGGGATGCTACGCTTTGCAGGGAGGTACAAGATTGGGAGTTGGAGGAGTTGCTGGATCTCTTTGGAAAACTATATGTGATGAGGGACGTGGGTGGAGGGGAGGATTAATTGAGGTGGATCGTGGCGGCAAAATGGATCTTTCAGGTGAAAAAGGTTATTTTGCAGTTTTGGCTGGAGGCAAACTCTTCCTTTCCTTGGAGAGGAGAGCCATTTGGGTAACTCGTGCGCCATCCAAGGTTTCTTTTTTTGCTTGGTGCGCTACTAAGAATAAGATTCTCATTACTGATAATCTATACTTCGGATGGTTATGGTGCATGTGTCAGTGGCACATTTGTTTATTCATTGTTCAGTTGCTAAGGAGCTTTGGAATGCTGTTCTTGTTTCATGGTGTGGAGCTTACTGAAGAATGGTATGGGCTAGAGTGGGTAGATGAAGACAGAGGCTATGGATTATGATCCTGTTGTGCTTGATGTGGTCAATTTGGAGAGAGAGAGAGAGAGTAATCATAGATATTTTTGACAGAAAGAGTAGGCTATTGTTCAAAATTAGGAGTCTTTTGATTTCTACTTTGGGGTGAGTCGAGGGAGTGCAACCCTACTTTGAGTCAATTCTTTGACATGTTAGATATTATTGGTGTATAGAGAGGTGTATAGGGCCTTTTATTATTTGACCTTTACCTTTTTATTCCTCGCTTTCTTTTATACATCGGTGGCATCCCCTTGGTGCCTTTTCAATGAAGTTTTTTACTTATAAAAAAAATCATGATCAATTGGTCCATTATCCAATTAATCATACGCAGTTCACCATTATCAAACTTTTCATTATTTGATCATCGTAAAATTCAACAATCCTATTTGACATCAAGCAATTGGGATTATTAGTCTTGAGTTGGACTTCATGTATTTTGTTGCTTAGGGTTAGTCCCTAGTTATTTTTGGGCATCCATAAGCATGTCATGTTGATTTCGTTGAATTAGCTTGTCTAGTCTTGTTTTCCTAACTGAATGTAGCTTGGAGGTGGTGTTTGTATCACATGAATTCGAGTTGGGAAGCAACACTCATTATGTAAATCTTGTCCTTCTATGATACACACATTGTTCTTTGTGGTTGTTTTCTCTTAGAGTTATTTGCTAATCTCTTTCCATTTTCATACATTGAATCTTAGGTATTTTATTGTGAAAAGTTGCAATCGTGAAAATTTAGAATTATCGGTACAACAAGGAGTATGGGCAACTCAGCGAAGCAATGAGGCTAAACTCAATGAAGCTTTTGATTCTGTGGAAAATGTTATCTTGATATTTTCAGTCAACCGGACTCGACATTTCCAGGTAAGTTTTGGGTTTAGTATCCTGTATCCCTTGTGCAAAGGGCATTCTATATCATGGTGGTTTTCAGGCAAATAGTTCATACACTTGGCGAGTTTTAAAGGAATTCTCTTGCATTAGGTTGAGTGTTTAATTTGCTCTAATGTGTTTCTCAGTGCAAATTAATTTATGATTTGCCAGGGTTGTGCAAAAATGTCATCTAAAATTGGTGGCTCCATTGGTGGAGGGAATTGGAAGTATGCACATGGATCTGCACATTATGGGCGGAATTTCTCTGTGAAATGGCTAAAGGTACGTCGCCTTAATGAAGTTATTAAATTAAGTGTTCATCGTCCCATAATGATTATTGCCCTGAATCTTTAACCACATTTTGTTTGTCAATCGCTCAACTGTAAGCATATTAACTACTAAGCAACGGATATGTGACTTGTCGTGCCTGCATGATCATTATCAGAGACATGGTGTGAACAAATGACGCAGGCTGGAATATATATTTTAATCGAGAGATTGCAGAATGGAACTTTTTAATGGTGATAATTCTTTAGGCCATTTTGTATTTTTAGAGCTTCACCTCATTTACTTATTTATAGGTTATGTTTCCAGTGGACTCTGAGGTTGGATTTTAGCCCTAACCAGATTATAGAATGTTTAGTTTTATAATTTCTGTTCAATTTTATTTTGTGGATTTGGAATTTCTTTTTGTTCGGGAGTTAATGGTATCATCTTTTGGCAAAGCTCTACTATTTAGGGAGCGTTTTGTTATCAGATAATCTTAACTCAATATTTGGAGTTGCACTGAATTGTAAATGTTCTTTTGAGTTGAATTGGGATCCTCCGACTTTGGAAAGAAGGAGAGGGTTCTGCGTGGGATCTTATCTTTTCTGCATCTATTTGGAGCCAGTGTTTTACTTTTAATATTTTTTCTCGAGTTTATTATTGATTTCAATGCACCTATTTCCTGTTTATGTGTTGCCTTGGTTGTGCAATGTCGGGATGATAATTTTAACGAAACTGAACTGACCACCTGAACGAACTGGTCGTTTTTTTAGAAAATTTGGTCGGTTTTAATAGCATATATCAGTTTGGTTTCAATTTTCTGAAAAAATAAAATTTCGGTTCGTTTTCAGAAAACGAAATTTTATTTTTAGCTCTTTCAAATGTTATACTGGGATTGAATCTCAGCCATTCATCCTATATTAGTCCACCCTAAGTAAAATCAAAACATGAAGAACCCTAGAATAGATACTTTGCACCTCCCCACCTTCTTTGTTCTCTCCATCAACAGATAAACCCATTTCTCATCTTATTGCCCTGTCTTCCATCTCTCTCTCGTTCTCTCTCTCTCTCTCGTACAAACATACATCCAACACATTGTTTTCTCTTAAACCTCGATCCAAAGTTCTTCTGCAATGGGAAACCAGCATCTCCACTCAACAATAACAATTTGTGGTTCCTATGGTGCGCTGTGACAGGTATTGGGTTTTTCTGTGTTCTTTCATGTCTTGAAAATCCCATCTCGTACGTTTTCACCAGATCTGTGAGGGACGGAACTGACCGAACAACCGATGAGATACTACACCGAAGCAAACGGTTGCTATGGGTCGGTTGCAGTTTTGGATAAACTGATTGATTTTGTTTGGTTCAAAACTGGCAAAAATTGACCTAACCGAACCGATATCATCCCAAGTGCAATTTATCCTATTAGTCTATAATAAAAAGTTTCAGATGTTAAATTATTTGGGGCTAGGAGCAACTAAAAACTTGCAGTAAGAAGCAAGAAGAGAGAATAAATGGGAAATAGGAACTCTTAAATAGTTTCGATATTTTCTAGGCTTGGAGGAGGTTCCAACTTTCAGCTCGAAAGTGTAACCTAGTTATTCTTTGCATCAATCAACTCTAGCTTCTCATTTTAACTTTTCTGTTCTAATAGAATCTTTCATTACCTTTCTGTTAAAAAGTGCAGTTGTGCACTGTAGGTGTTATGATAATGTCAATTGTTTCTTGCTAGGTGGTTAGGACTTCAGATGCAAGTTTGAAACTTATCTAGGGATTAATATTGCTGCAATAGACTCTGAATCAATGCTTATTAGTAACTAACATGCTTTTAGACGGAACCATATTGCTGCAATATACTCTGAATGAATGCTTATTAGTGACGAACATGCTCCTAGTTTGTTTAGAAGTGAACGTCCAGTAAGACTAGGGAGATGTCAAAGAAACTATTTGCCAGAGTCCCTCCAAAGAATATGCGGAGAAAACCTTGGCCAAATGCAAATATGGTTTTGGCCCAAAAGTTATTATTTTATGCACAATAGCAACTCCAAAGGGCTAGGCTACGGGGCGGTAAGCTATGCTTCTCTTGCAGGGTGGTGGCGAACCATCTCCACGGAAGCTTATTTTTTTAGTATATAACGCCGGAAACTCAAACATGATAATTCAGGTGAAAGGTCCATCTTTCTTGTATACCTGCCCCTGAACTCTTGTCTCTCTTTCATAGATTGAATCCCTTGGTCCCTTCTTTTAAAAAGAGTTGTCCCCTGTCTGCCTATGTCGTCTCTTTGGCAATCTTGCTTATGTAGAAAGTGTGCTCAAGCTAGCTCATAGGCAGAGTATGGAGGGCCATTGATTGCTCACTAGTGCTTCTATGATTTGTTCCATCATGATTTCATGCATCCATCCATCCGGCTCACAACATGATCTTCCCCTATGGGATGAATGCGAGTGTTGCAGAGATGGAGGTCGATGTTCTCCCTGGAAAGAGGGAGCAATGCCAAGACTATCTGAGAAACCCAGTAATGGTCTCATCATTTATACATTAGGAAATGGGGTCTGGTAATAGATAATTCATAATTCCGATTGCGCTAGGGCTTAAAAGCGCTTCCAATTCGATACTAATCTATTGCGTATTCCCTGCCTTCTGTTCCGATTGGCCTTCCGTACACTATGTAGCTCGGATACTGATAGAGACGCGGGATTTCAAAAAAAAAAAGGGGACACGGACATGGCAAATTAAATAAATAAATGAATAATATTGATTTTATACCAGTGAAAACATAGTTATATACTTATATGTATAGCATGAACGCCAACATATACAAACAAGAATCATATGTACATCATATTACACATTCAACCCACGCTATTTGAAGTAATACACGTTTACCTCCCCAATTTTTTTAAAAAATGCATATTTAACCCCTGCCGTGTCCCCATATATGTCCCTCCCTTGTCCCCGCCGTGTCCCCCCAAAAAAGTCCATTAAATTTAATGGACACCACTTGGTGTGTCCCGTACTTATTTTTCCGTGTCCCCACTTGGTATACACCGGCCTGTAGAAGTGTCAGTGCCTCATAGTCCGCACGCAATGGTCAAACTTTCAAAGTCTTCCTTTCTCAGTCTTGCAAGTTTACAAAATCTCCACCGTTGATCTGATAGTTTTTCTTTCAGCTCTGTTCTCGAGGCCTCCGCTCCGCTGTGGTAATATCAACAGGTGGCATTGTAATGCCCAGAATGAACAATGCCACATGTTCTTTAAAAGTCTTTATTACATTGGTTCACGATTTATTACCAGGCAGAGCTTTTATTTTGTTGGAGCTTTTATTTAATTCCAGCAAAGTATAAAGATATACATTGAACATTCAAAAATTCTTTTCTATTATTATGGTTGTTGTTGGGCTAATTACTCCGAGAGTCTAAGACTTGATAGCTGGTAGCTACCTGACTCTTTTTCCTCTTCTTATTCTTTTGTTTTTACTATTCTATTCCATTGAACGTTGTTGATCAATCCGTGTGACTGCTTTCTTTGATCTTCCTGGGCTTTTTATTTTTATTTTTTCATCGAATTGAATGCCATTTGAGAAAATAGAGTTCACGCATGCTTCACAGTTGCTTTTGTGTGTATTTGGGGAGGGAATGCAATTTGTACTTCGGTTTGAGAAGGGGTCCAGGAGTGAGGAGGCTAGATATTTTCAACCAAAGTTTATTTGGGAAGTGGTTATGGAGATTTCTGTGTGAAAGGCATAAGTGGTGGAGGAAAGTAGAACGTTCAGGCCCATAGGTTGGGGGAGTAGTTCTCACTGGAAACACGATTGCTGCATGGGATGGGTGGAAGGGAAGTAAGAGTGGATTTGAAGTTTTGGGAGCATTTTTGGTGGGATGTTAGGTTGAGAGATGCTTGCCCTTTTATATTTCAGTTGGCAGCGGATGGGGGTGCAGTGGTGGCGTAATCTCAGGATGAACGGGGAGACGGTGCAGTGGGACATTATTCGTTGGGAGGTGCAAGATTGGGAGTTGGAGGAGTTTTTGGAACTCTTGGGGATACTATATGCAATTAGGGACGTGGGGAGAGGAGAGGATTATTGGAGGCGGACCCTAGCAGCAAATGGGTCTTTGTGTGTGAAAGATTATTACCTGATTTTGGCTGGAGAAGCAAATTATACCTTTACCCAGAGAGCCATTTGGGGCACTCGTGCCCCAACCAAGGTTTCTTTGTTTTTTCTTTTGCTTGCTGTGCGGCTAGGGTTAAGATTCTCACTATGGATGATTTTATATGACGTGGGATGGTTATGTGAATCGCTGTTGCATGCACCTGAGAGATGTAGAGTCAGTGGCGCATTTGTCTATTCATTGTCCGGCTGTCAAGGATCTTTGGTACAAGGTTTTGAATCCGGTATCGTACCAACCGGCATGCACTCAATCTGTGTGAACTAGTACCTTGAGCCTCAAATACTGTCCCGGTTCCAATACCGGTGCTTACCGGCATTTTTGGACAATCTTGGGCGAAATCACGGTATGGTTGATTTCGGTTGGTACATTACACTACGTGGCCAATTTGTGATTACTCTCAATTCCACGTTTTCCCTGCATCTACGCCTCTTCCTCTCGTAGTCTCATGATCTGCGCCTCATTCTTGCTATGGAGGTCCAGTTTGTCACTCGTCTTATCCCTGTGACTCTCTCTCTCTCTCTCTCCACCAACACGCTGCACCAGTAAGTTTTCTTCCATTTTCAGTCAAGGTTTGTCAACGGCAGGTGATGGGTATATCTGAATATATATCTCATAATATTTATGTTGGATATACCTATGAGATTGTGGGTAATGGGATTGTGCAATATACACATTGAGATTGTGTGTTCACTGTGCGTTTTTTATTTTGCTAGTTGAAAAATGTTTGCTTGAGTGCACATTAAGTGTTTGTTAAATTGATTGATCTATGGACGTTAAAACTCGGAGCTATTGTTGTTAATGGAGCTGTTGATTTCTAAACTTGATAAATTGATTAATCGAAAAATGTTTGATCAATTGCAAAATGTTAGTTTGAAGTCTACTATGTGATATTTTGTCGTCTAATGAAAGTTTATGTTATGATGAGTTGGATGGTATGGGGATTTTTTTTTATAGCATTTTATGTATTGTTTGTACTTTGTAGTGCTAAATCCGAAACAGTACCCAGTACCGGTATGTACCGTACCAGTAAGAAAACTGCTACCCTAGCTCAGAACCTTGCTTCTTGTTTCGAGTGTTATGTCGTGGGTTCTCCATGCAACGGCTGTAGAGGTTATTCAAGAATGGTTCAGGGCAAGAGTTGTTAGAAGAAAACGGAAGCTATGGATATAGATCCCGCTGTGCTTGATATGGTGAATCTGGAGAGAGAGGAATCAAAGATGACAGGAAGGATATACCATTGTTCAAAATTAAGAGTCTTTTCATTTCTACTTTGTTTAGTTGGGAGTCAACAAACTGCAACCCTAGACTGGATCAATTCTTTGAAATGTCAGATATTTTTGGAGTTTGGAGTGGTGTTTAGGTCCTTTGATTGTTTGGCCTTTTCTTTACTGTCTTGATTCTTCCTCTCTAAAGAAATTTCCATAATTCGAACGTTCAAAATATTTTGGTACTTGTCACAAAAATTGTTGCAAGTGATTTTATGGGTGTTAAAATTAACTAATTAATTTTATTGGTAACTAATTGCAATGTCCTTTGTGCAGTTATGTGAATTGTCTTTTCACAAAACTCGTTATTTGAGGAACCCTTACAATGAGAATCTGCCGGTGAAGGTATTACCTTAGATCTTATGCCTACATTGATTCTTGACATGACCATTTTAATATCCTGTTATATTTTGTTCTCCCTCTCTACCTCTTTATGTCTGTAGAATCATTGATCTTGCTAGAAGAGAAGTCATAATTATGTATTGGTCACTTCATTGAAAATAATGGTCAGTAGAATAAGTTGAGAAATTCACAGAGCTGTATTAGTATGGAACGGTTACAACTGTGAGGCAAATAATGCTCAAAGTTTCCTAAAGAAGTTCAAGTGTGATATTATGTCATCTTCAGTATCATATGGCAGGTATCGACGATGTCAGTACATATCTTTGCTTGCAGTGTCTGTCTATGTCTGGGAGAAACGTTGCCTTGTAATTTTGATTATGCCTCTTTTTTAGTTCTGCAATTTTGTAGCGTAAATCTTATTATGACCTCGAATCACTTTTTCTATTATTGTTTTCTTCATATAATTGCAGATTAGCAGAGATTGTCAGGAGCTAGAGCCTTCTATTGGTGAGCAGTTGGCTTCTATGCTCTACCTTGAGCCTGACAGTGAACTTATGGTATTTTTGCTTACTCTTTTTTTTTTTCTTTTTCTTTTTAAAGAAGTTGCTTTGGGACGTTCTTATACAAGCTGCACAGAAATTTTCTCTATCATACGTTTTGAATCGTGCTGAGAAAGCAACAGTATCTGCACTTACCCTGCACTCCTTACTAGTGACATGGATGCATGAAGCTCCATTACTTGATATTATTATGCAATTTTCTCAATTTAGTTGTGGCGCCCTATGCTCGCTCAAGGCATGTCAAATGTTGTATCCGTTGTATAGATTAAGAGTGTAGTACCTTGGTGTGTTCTGTGTTTGCTTTGCTTTTTTTTTTTTTTTTTTTGTTATGCCTTTTCGTTTCTAATTTTTGTTCATACATCTGGATGTAATATGTTATTTATTGGGAGAGCTCAGTGTCATTATCGAATCTTAGGGGGTAAGCATATTAATTAATAACCTCAAGAGAGATCATACAATTTCCCTTTTCGTTTTGCACAATTTCTCTTTTCTTTTGCACTTCAGACAATTTCTTTTTGACATTTGAGCAAGTCTGCTTTTGGTTCATGATTGATCTTCAAGATTTGGAGGATATCATTTTCGACTTTTCCTATTTTACTAGAGATTCAAATCCTTAAGTGTTTTTTGTTTCTTTAATTCATCTTTGATAACTGAGGTCTTCGTGTTGCACTTTGTTGTTTGCTGTTTCTTATCAACCATCTGATCCGTTGAACTTGAGGTATTTGGGGATGTTACTTGTCAATTGCTTATTCCAAGGGACGTAGATAACTAGGACACTGCATTTTCTTGTGTCATAACATGATCTGAACTCATATTTGATTGTAAATGTGTATGTCTCTTTTTTTAGGCAATCTCACTTGCGGCAGAATCAAAGCGAGAGGAGGAAAAGGCTAAGGGTGTAGTCAATCCAGACAATGGGACTGAAAACCCAGATATTGTCCCATTTGAGGACAACGA
This sequence comes from Rhododendron molle, assembly GCA_025413875.1. Taxonomy (NCBI): domain Eukaryota; kingdom Viridiplantae; phylum Streptophyta; class Magnoliopsida; order Ericales; family Ericaceae; genus Rhododendron; species Rhododendron molle. The sequence goes on from CM046400.1 coordinate 17,986,417, forward strand.
AGAGGAGGAGGAAGAAGAAGAAGAAGAAAGTGAGGAGGAGGAGGAGAGCTATGGCCCAGGTTTCACAGCACAAGGCAGGGGAGGAAGGGGAAGGGGAATGCCGTGGCCCCCTCATATGCCTCTTGCACGTGGAGCCAGGCCTTTTCCTGGGATGCGGGGCTTTCCGCCTGTCATGATGAGTGCTGATGGATTTCCTTACGGTGCCGTCACACCTGATAATTTTCCGATGCCCGATCTTTTTGGCATGGGCCCTCGCCCTTTTGACCCGTTCGGTCCGAGGTTCCCTGCTGGTTTCGTGGGTCCTGCATCTGGCATGATGTTTCACAACCGACCTATGGGTGGAGGATTCGGGATGATGATGGGTCCCACCGGACGAGCACCTTTCATGGGCGGGATGGGCGTTGGAGCTGCGGGCCCACCAAGATCAGGACGCCCTGTGGGTATGCCCCAGATGTTTCAGCCGCCTCCGTCACAGCCCATGCAGAATATGAACCATCCAATAAGGAGGGATCAGAGAGGACCTGCTACTGATAAGAATGAACGATACAGAGACGGTCAGGAGATGTCTGCTTCAGGAACGGATGGCGAAACACTATATAAGCAAGGAGGGAAACCACTAGAAGATCGAGGTGGAAATGACTTACGGAATGATGAGAGCGAAAGTGAGGATGAGGCACCTAGAAGGTCAAGACATGGGGAGGGAAAGAAGAAGAGGCGTGGTTTGGAGGCAGATGCTACTACTGGCTCTGATCAATAACTGTAGTGATGCATTAACTACTTTCCCAATTATCATTCCTTCCGGAGTTATAATGTTGTGTAATTGTGAAGGTTGGGGAAGAGAGGAGAATTTGGGCGGAAAATTCTAGGTTTTTAACGATGGCTCTTGGGTTGAGATTTTCAATTATGTTGACCAGTGCAAGAAACCAAAGGGATATGAGGGATTTGATTAGTTCGTAGTTTCTAGACTGTATTATTATTGTACATGAGTTGTTTCTCTAGCTCTTTAATGGGGGCATGTAATTTACCCTGCGCCCCAAAATTAAACTACACTAATGCTGATAATGGGACCCAGTAAAATTGCTGGGGATCTATGTTGGCGTTGCAGTGAGGATGATATACCACTTGATTAAAGGAAACTATACTTTCAGTCTATTTGTTATGTTACCATTTCTCTTCCTTTTCCGATTCTTAGTACTCAACTCTGGTCCTTTTAAAAGAATGGAAGTGGCTGCTCCAGGAATTTTTGATATGGTGTTCAGAAATTATCTTAACCAATATTATATGTACAAAATCTCAGAAATTAGTGTAGATAGTGTGGTAAAAAAAAAAACATAACCACTATTCTAAAAAAATTAACTATGAGGCGACATGAGAACTCAAAAATATATACAAATTTTTTTTTTACAAAAAATTACTTGTTTTGAAAGTTATTGTATTGTGTAGTCGATAGTGTTTCGAGAATGGAGGGGATAAAATTTTACAGTTGTCCTAAACAAGTTATCATATTTTGTGTCAACGTTTAACCAACATATTAATGTACTAAAATCCTTTTAAAAGAAATTGTAGCGAGTATGTTGGGGCTGACCTTCTCGAAAATATGTTGTTCTTTAGAATAATATGATGAGATTTTTTATTGTAGTCTTAAATTCAAAGGAATATTATTCAAATTAATAGAGTTTTACAATGTAGTTGAATTTTTTTAAAACTTTTGTCCATAATTCTACAAGTTCACTAAACAAAAATAGATAAATAAAGTAGTTATTGTCATGAATGCGAAATTCACACATTTAGACCATTGATAATAAAGATGGAAAGAGAACACAGAGTATAAACTTACCCCTATAGATTTTTTCTCTTTTTTCATTTATTATTATTATTATTATTGTGAGCTTTATTTGAGATAATGTGTTACTATGAATTATCTGGATTGATATGCTGTAATTGAATTGTGATTGAGTGTTTAATTGATTTGGAATTGAGTGTTCAATTCTTTTTGGGTTAGGTGTTCAAGACAATTAGAAGGTATTCATTGTCATTTGATTTGGGTGTTCATTGATATTTGGGTTGGATGTTAAAAGTAAGTTTAGCCTAAATTTTGTACATGTATTCTAAACAAAACAAAAGTTTTGGGGTGTTCAGTTAACCATAGAACGTTCAAGCTACAGCCGCCTCTGGCATTGACCTTTCTTGTTCTCGGTCTTCAGCATGGACGTCAATGTCCCATTAGTCTATCACCACAAGGGGTTTGGTAAAAGTGGACATAAGAAAGCTTGCCTCCCAAGAAGTTACAAATTTGAATACCATGATAGCCAACATTTCAAACTTGGGCCATTGGAGGCTTACTTAATTGTTAACTTCACGGTTTCGAAATTAGTCGAGGTATGCTAAAGTCTAAGAATAAGGTTCTCAGCTTCCTTTATGAAGACGAGGATTGAGCTAAAACTTCAATCTCAAAAGTACCCAATACAAAGCTCAGTTCAAAACATCCAAACTAGGTACATCTGACATACGAAACCGGGTAAATCACGAAGACGTGGATTGAGCTAAAACTTCAATCTCAAAGTACCCAATGCAAAGCTCAGTTCTAAAGATCCCAAACTAGGTAATTCTGTCATACAAACCGGGTAAATCATGATCCAAAAAGTGGCCTGTAAGATAACATGCAAAAATAATATTGCGCTAATTAGAGGGAACCCGTGGCCTCGGGATTTACACGATGCTAACTGTTGTGGACAATATTCATTCACTGCCTTTTTTCAATTCATGAGTTTTGCTTAAATAGAAACACTTACAAGAATAATAGTACAAAATAATAGGAACAAACTTACCTCCTCTCAATTAAACACCCCAATGACCCCACTACAGGAAATAATAAATACAAAAAAACATGAAATTGACAGGAAACAGGGAAACTTTTTTGGAATATTCTCATTGATAAATCTCTGTATTTTCAAAAACAAATTCATAAACGTTACAAAAACAGCGGCAGACATCATGTGCTACTCACATAGTTCTAAACTCATGTCAATCAAAATTGAGGAACCTTATACCCAAACTTTAAGAAAGCTTCAAGGGATGCACAAGAACTCCATTTCGAGCAGCAGGAATACGTCCCCACCTTCCTAATCGGGGTTCCTGTCCATAAAATTAAGAGTTAACGGTCTGTATCACGACAGTAATCACACCACAACGGGAACATTAAAAACAAAATATGCAAGAACAACTAAAAGAACTGCTGATAAAAAAAAAAAAACAACTAAAAGAACTTGCCTTCGACTGGAAAAAAGTTGGAAATCAGAGTACAAGTGGAATTGAACAGAAATTCTCCTCTCCTTTCTAGTTCTCAAAATCTTTTAGAACAATCTTAAGGAGTTTTCTTTGGTCTCCAATCTTTCTTTAAAAAACTAGAGACGAACAGAAACGAAAATCACTATATATAGTTCTAAAATTGAAACAATTGTTGCAGTATGTTCAGTACCATACGGTATGTTTTTCTGTGGCAATAATGGGATTCCGAAATTTCGCTGATCCATGTCGGATTCTCAGGAAATAACTGTTTGTCATTATTTACATGATGTTGTCCTTTGCCCCCACACAAGACCAAGGGAAGAGACAGAACCGGCCTCTTATAATCCACTGATTCACTGTATTGCGTGTGAGAGAGAGAGAGAGAGAGAGAGAGAGAGAGAGAGAGAGAGAGAGGAACAGGGATTGTGAATCACAACACTGCTGAAATTCGCAACCAAAATCTTGGCTGCACTTGGGTAAGTAGAGGAGCAAGTGGCTTCCGGGACTATGCTGTTATGTGGATTCTAAGCATCCATAAGGTCCCTTTTCCCAAAAATAAAGATAACTCCAATGTTCGTTAACTATTCCCATGCGATCCCGGATTAGTCGGTCCATTGGGCCGAATACAAATCAATAGTGAGAGTTTACAACATCCATTAAATGTCTCGGAGAGAGGGGGGCAATGAAGGGAGAAACCTCACCTGCCCAACTCCAGCAACCAAGAACTGTCCGGATTTTGCATAAGCCAAGGAATTTATAAACCCAACCTGTGTTGCAAAAGAGACGCATATAATCAGTGAAACAAGATTGACATAGACATCAGTTTACTAAACAATCAAGATCACAATTGTTACAACTATGATTCTAACAATAAAAATGCTCTTTTTCTGACTGCGAAGAACATTATACTGCAGGCCTAGGAAATATGAAGGGTAGACCATTGAACAGGCACTAAAAATGGTTAGCTTCAACATGAGCCAACTTCTACTAAAACAAGAACAAAATTCTTGAGGGGGAACTAGTAATAGTCTAATATGTTAATCAAGATGCTATTTGCTGTTAAGATCAATGACATGGAACTTTAAAGACCCCTTCCGTTGCACTGCCACTACGTATACATAATTAAACCGTTGAATAAGTCATTCCCAATACCAACATGATTTTCCCCAGACAAGAAAATGTGTGATACCATAGAGATATGGCGGCAACAACCTGTAAGAACCAATAATTCTTTGTATGCAGAAAGCCACAAACATCTCCTCTGTTTAAAATTTTTATAGATTCCCTTACACAATAAAGTATGCAACCATTTACAGAAATTTGGTTTTCCAAACAGAGACTGTAGGCCTCCCTAACTATCCTCGTTCTTCCTTAGATTAAACCATTCCTCGTTTGCTCCAACAAGAAGTTAATCTAATTTATTTGTGCCACAACCACATGCAAGGAAATGCTCCTACAAACTCTTCCAGGACCCCACTTGTTGCTTCCCTTGTAGGTAGTCTAACCAAGATAATTTATAAAACAGCAGGTTTACTTTGTAGGAAAGACGTCTAACAAAGTAGAAATTTGCTTTGGGCCTCCAAAATATGAGTTGGCATCAATATTCAGTATGTCTGTTGGCAAGCAGAGGATCATCCACATAGTTCCTTAATGCTCACCAAGTTACTAAATAAATGGAAAAATAAATTTCCTCTCTTTTTGTCCTACATTCACTTCTCCAGCACAACAGACTGTAAGATACTAAGATCAGTCCAAAAGTATCATATATGGTTTTGGAAGGGTTATTAAGACATCCTTAATATGTTTTGACAGATATGTTACACAAGTACAGCCCACGATTCAAAAAGGAATTTCCCTCCAAACAAAAATTCTCAATGGGAAGCAGCTGTCATTAAAAGCTGCCAGATCCTACCATTTCACAAAGAAACACAGGAGAACTAAAAATTGCCACATGTACTTACCAGTGGAAGCTCAAACAATGGCCTTATGCCTTTGGATTCGCTTTCAATTGCCCAAAGACGAACAAAACCATTACCGGCTCCTGAAGCAGCTACGTCGCTGCTTCTACATACAGAGATAGAACTAACCCACGAACATGCTGATGAACAACAATGGTTTGCAGGAATCTGGGAGCCATTTTCTGCAGGGGTGTAAGGTAATAAAACAACTCTGTAAGATGGTGTTTAAAGAGCCTATCGCATGTACTTCGATCATTCAAATGCACCTAAAAGATGTAGTGCAATTCAGAAATAACAGAAACTACCAAGTTAAAAGCAATATGAGCAAGGTTTAGTCATGATGATAGAATATGAAAACATGAAAACTGAAAAGAATCTTGTGCTCTGGGTTTTACAAGAAATTTTCCTATATTTGAAGAAGCAACAGACATCTTAAATACTTAAAATTTACCTATTTGGCCATTGGCTAGTCTTTCATTCTCACTTTGCTCTAACGTGTGAGGAGTTACCAATGTATGGGCATTTTTCACAATGTGAAGAGGCTTCTTCCGCAAAACACTCCAATGCTCAATACTTCCGTCATCTGAGCCCGATAAGAACTCATCATTATTAATAAAACACCCGCATTCTAGAGACGATGCCGGAGCACGAAACACCAACCGTGACTCCTCCGGAACCTATTTTGTGAACAAAACAGCCAATGGAAACTGAATGATAAATAAGAACGACTTATCCAGTACAAAAAGAATACATGCATATGTCTATTGTTCTGTCAAACTGTCCTGAACAAATATAGAGCCATGTAACCCAATTGCTTTAGATAAGCAGAGTCTGCATCACACGAATATAGATAAGTGGTCAGACAGTTACAGAAAATAAGTATATGCTGCGGTAACACGCACAAAAACAATTTTACAAAGACCTTTTTTGAACTGGATTATTTTTATGTTTTTTTTACATAGATTGGAAGTACGAATATTGCTTTACAAGTGATTTGGACGGAAGGAAACTATAGATGCTAGTATGCTACACACTGTCAGAAAAGTAAGGCTCTTGATGGAAAAGTCACAAAACATCCTCTCTCCCTCTCTATTTTAAAAGGTTTTAACACTACAAGAATATGCAGCGGTCACATGCCTGGAAAGGGTTGTACATAGACTCCAAAAGCAAGAACATCCCTTAAAAAGTTATTCGGACAGAAGGAAAAAATAGATGCTGCACTCTGTAGGCAAAAGTAAGACCCTTGCCTGAAAAGTAAAGACCATCCTCTCCCTCCATCTCTCTTTCTTTAATGTTGTAAAACTGCATGTGTATCACGCTCAGGAAATACATCGCAAAAATACAAGATGCCAGAAAGATAGCTAGGTTACAAGTCAAGCCTCCAGATGATCGTGCTAAAACCATCAATACCATCTGATTTGCAAATTTTTCTTCCTTGCAATAGTGTGAGTTGGCTGATCCGTGTAGGTAATATGGTAAACACCATTCGCCTAGCTTATCCTAAACTTTGGGTATAATCAGTCACAACTTGGACCACGGGGCATCCAATATGGCTGGCTTCTACGATTCTCCCCATAGAAGTAGTTGAGCAGAAGTTACATGCTAAAGCTCTAGAGACAAACTCTCATATGGCATTCATAAACAAGCAACAACGAGCCAAATAAACAACGACGAGATTTTTGAATTAAAGGTAATGTATGACTATGATACAAGGACCTGTTCTCTCGTAAAGCGGAAAATAAGTATTTAAAAAATAATAACCTTAGTGAAACAGGGTAATGTATTACTATGAGACAAGGACCGGTCTCGTAAAGCGGAAATAGCCCAGCCCTTCTAAGCAGTGTTTCAAAAGGCGCGCGAGGCAAGGTGCACCTGTAGGGCTTTGGGGAGGTGAGGTGCAAGGTGCTGAGGCAAGAGCCTCGAGAATTTTTCACTCAAAATGGATCCTAGCCATTGATCTGTGAATTAAAACATGTGGCAATGCACCTAATAAAACCCTTGGGCATATGATCATTAGCCCTAGGTGAAAAACAAAGCCGAATAGCAGCCGACCAAGTCTTCTTCTGATCGAAGAGAGCTCTGAATGAAGAACAAAGACGACTTCTTTTCCAACTTCTTCTTCTTTTTCTTGTTCCTCTTCTTTGACTTTGACTACTCCGTCTTCAACTTCTTCTTCTTCGACTGTTCTCTGTAACTGTAAATGTTCTCAATTTTTGTTGGGTTTTTCTCACTGTTCTTTAATTAGTTTTTAATTCTCTAGATTTGCTTAAAAGACCCTCTTTTGTATTTCTTTGTGTTAGCTTTTCACCTAGTGTTCACAAGCTGCCGCCCTTAAGGGTTTTTGTTTCTCTTGTTCATTACCATTGTCTGCTGTTAAATCCTCTTATTTACATTGAAATGTTAAGTTTTGTGACTTTTGAAAGTTTTACAAGTGTTTGCTTGCATTGAAAGTTTTGCCTCTATTAGAATTCTATTTGTTCTAATAATTGCGCCTCGTTGAGATGAGGCACGCGTCTCATCTCGCACCTAGGCTCCATGGGATCCATGGCGCCTTGGTGCGCCTTGAACCTTTTAAAACACTGCTTCTAAGGACATTAACTAATTTTCCAACCAACAAACCATTATTATGCTTAAGTCATGGCTTTACCTTGAACAAGTGCATAGCCCGATCACGTCCAACAGTCAAAACCCGTTCTTTCCTCAGGCAATCGATTGTTAACACTTCACTTTGGTGACCGAATAATGTGTTTATGTAAGCTCTATCTTCTGCATTCCATATCTTAATTGTTCGATCAAATGATCCTGAAAATAATTCTGAACCTCCTTGCCTAAATGTCAAACATGACACGGGCCCTCGATGACCTGGAAAAGCCTGCAAATAAGAATGTTGACGAGTTAGGCATCAGCAAATTCATGTCGCACTTACTGTAGCAGTGACACTCAAGTGCAGACACACGTCCAAATAAAAGTTTATTTTGAGGAGAATATGGTGAAGGTTCAAAAGGCAGGTCCAATGATTATGTTGGCATGTCAAGTGTCAACCCACATATAAGTGTGGAGAACATAATGCAACCAAACATATAATACATCTCATTAATTCGCCCATCACAGCAGCAAATATGAAGTGCTTCAAGTAGGACTTGAATTCTACTAAAAATTGCATGGATGGAGACATTAAAGTTGTGTATACTGCCAACACCCAGTCTCACATCGAAAGGTGACATGGGTTATCTCGAGTAGTAATGAACTATGTAAGCCACTACTAGTAACTTTGACTAAAGCATTCTGACCCAAATTGTTAGGCTCAAGCAACATTTAACCTAAGAAGCACAGATATGGATGATGGGACTGAACCAACCAAAGAGTTGGAACACACCAACACATGGGGATAAGGGTATAAAAACTGTTGGCTCACACATAAAATACAGTATCTATATTTCTATAAAACACACACCGTTACTTTCACATGTTGGAATAGGCGTATAATATTATTTTCAGAACCTCAGTTCTTAGCAGACTTGATCAAAAGCTGTAACATTTTAAAAAATACCAATATATTCACCTAGGTCCTAGACCAATTCAACCCTTGAATAAGATAATAAAGCACAACAAAAGGGAAACATAAATTTAATAGGACTTTTACCTGAATATGTTCTTGAGTGCGGGTATCCCATAAATGGACGTGACGATCTAAGCCTCCACTTGCCAAGTAACGATAAGGGTATAAAAGAGTTGGAACACACCAACACATGGGGATAAGGGTATAAAAACTGTTGCCTCACACATAAAATACAGTATCTATATTTCTATAAAACACACACCGTTACTTTCACATGTTGGAATAGGCGTATAATATTATTTTCAGAACCTCAGTTCTTAGCAGACTTGATCGAAAGCTGTAACATTTTAAAAATACCAATATATTCACCTAGGTCCTAGACCAATTCAACCCTTGAATAAGATAATAAAGCACAACAAAAGGGAAACATAAATTTAATAGGACTTTTACCTGAATATGTTCTTGAGTGCGGGTATCCCATAAATGGACGTGACGATCTAAGCCTCCACTTGCCAAGTAACGACCATCGGAGCTCACAGCCAAGGACAAAACTTGCTTGCTATGCTTTTTTACAGCTCGGCCTTGTGGATCTTTTGCACCATGTGACTTCAGAATTTCCTCACTTGGCCAAAGGTATTTTTCAGTTTTCCCACTACCTACATCCCAATGAACAATAGTGCCGTCCTTGGAAGCTGAAAATCCCCTTGAGTCATCCTCAGACAAAGCTACAGCATTGACAGATTGCCGGTGCTTCACTAGGACCCGAAATCCATCACTGGTTTCTGGTTTCTGAACCCTAATTTGTTTATAGTAAACAACTCAATCATCCAATCACCATTACAAAATAATATGAGAACATAATTTCCTTTCTCCAAACACTTGTCAAATTTGACCAAAATCAAACCAACATGCTAAATAGTGAATTCTCCCATACTAGGCCGCGTGTTTGTGTCCATGAGAGAGAGTTGTGGGGAAGTATAGGAAAGGATTTAGTTGAATTCTAAACTTTTCTTCGGGAGAAAGCAACCAAATGTCATTATACAATCTGAAATTGTACAATGTACAGCAACTGCCCTACTCAAAGTGATTTAGTTTACAGTGAATATGCAAGAACAATGTTAAATTCAGCTCGAGCATGAAAAAAAAAATTTGTGTACCAAGACAAGCTTCTGGGAGAAACCCAAATCTTGACTCCAACTTAAATTCGAGCCACAAAAACTCAACTTCCTCAAAACTCATACCAAAATGAGCTTTCCAGACTAATTTGTACTCAAAATTTTCAAGACTTTTTTGTAACACTTTCAAATTTCCTACTCTTCTAAAAAAGAAACTTTACTCAAAATTTAACCTTAATGAGACCAAAATCCTGAGTAACGGGCAGGAGATGTCTTTGGGCATGAAAATTTGTCGAAAGCGTAGGCATTTTCATATATACTCTGTGCTATATAATCAAGCGGTTTAACCAAATTGTTCCCATTGTCCAATGGAAGAACCACTTTTGCGGTTAAGTACCATCGCTGGCTTGCTTTCAGCGAGACTAACTTCGCAATGTTCTCCTTCTTGGTTTTCTATCGAAATTGTTTATAAAGGATCTCGTTTTTACCATTCAAAGGGGACTCTTCGCCGTTGATGATTTCCCTAACTTTCTTGTAATTGCCACACTCAAAGAAAAAAGCGAGTTAATAATTATACCTAGAAGCGATCAATCTCTGAACGCGCCCGCTCTCCTCCATCTGCTCCTGCAGCAGAATCTGCGCCACGAGCGAATCCCTCTCCCCTTCCCTCTCCTCGCCCTCGCTCCCTTCCCTCTCCTCCTCCTCCATCTCTCTCTTCGCTATCGCCCTCATCTTCTCCAAGTACGCCTCCGCCACCTTCTTCCTCTTCTCCGCCGCCGTCTCTTCCTCCTCCTCCTCCTCCGCCGCCTTGTCCTCTCCTCCTGACCTCTCATCGTCAAAATCCTCGTCTTCGCTGCTCTCTATGTCCTCGTCATTGTCAATTTTTCTGCCACGCTTCGATTCGGTGTCAAAGAATGGGTCGCTATTGATTGAGAATACTCGTTTTCCTGTTTTCGGACCCTTTTGAGCCGAAGCTTTCTTCCTCTTCAGATTCTTGTCCTTCATGGTGAATCACCGTGTAGAGAAAGAGAGAGAGTGAAGTGATTAGGGTTTAAGGGAAGAGGGGGCTGGGTGTGATTAGGGTTTAAGGTTAGGGTTTTACAGTAAGAGGAGAGGGAAAGAGGAGGGGGGAGAGCTCACAGTGAAGAAGATGTATTTTGTTGGGCCGACCGTCCCGAAAAAGCCGTTTGAAGTAGGCCGATAGGCCCAGATTATGCTTTTGGGAGTGGGCCGGGCCGATTGATGGGTGCTGATTTTGTTTCATTCGCATCCCCTGTGCTTGTATGGATGTAAGTGAAAGCAAAAAAGAATTTGTTTGACGATTTCTGGAACCTATTTTTTAGAACTAATTTTAAATTTACAAATGTTTTTAAAAAGCACCTCGTCTTTTTTTTTTTTTAGCACCTCGTCTTGAGAAATATAAAAATAAGATTTTGATATATTTCAAATTCTTGATACCCATTTTCATTAATACATAAATATGAAAATCATGGGGTTTTTTTTTACTATTATCGAAACAACTTTTAAAGTACTTTTTGTCGTTTTTGAGATTCTTTGAGAGGAGCAAAAAGGGGAAAAGCTTTGCCCCAAAATGACATGGTTTAAAGGGGCTGGAGATTCTAGCGAGATTAACTTTTTGTACTATCAAATATAATTTTTTGAATATACATTTATAATATTATTTGAAAATTATGACAAAAAAGGGTATAATTTGCAGTTAAAATTCTAAATTAGATTTATATTCTCACCTCCATTTTTTAAGTTGCCCACTATACAATGGTTAGCGGAAAGTAGGGTTGTCTGCGTATCAATTTTGAGCAAATAGGATCGGTTTGATTCCCAATCTAATTTGCTCGTGGCGGATTGTCACTTTCTCCATCCACGACCCGTCCATGAGTTTTGTTTGGTCAGATTGGTTTGGATGCGGTTTAGGCGGTCGGTTTGATCGGTTTGAGCCTACATTTTTTTTAATAAGTACCAAAAATATGGTTATAACCCCTTTTTCAAATTTTCAGTAATGGAACTACGAAAAATTTATTGCCACAAGTAACGGTCTTGATACAACCTCTAATCATCCCAACTATTTCTCTCTCCTCTTCACCATCTTCTCCCATCATCACTGTCTCAATTACCTGTAACGAAGATGAACCAAATAAACAAGGTCAAAATTGCTTGAACCTATAAAATATTAGATCGTTCAAAAGAATAAATACGAGGAAACAATTGGGCAATTTGATACTAGGATGTGGAAGGAAGAAGAGTGTTGAACTTTGCAAATAAGTGGAGGAGAGAGAGAGAGAGAGAGAGAGAGAGAGAGAGAGAGAGAGACAAGTACTAGTTTCGATTCAAGATTTTGGGAGGCGGCTGATTCTCATCGTACAAGAATTGTGTAACGATCGGTGAGAGAGAGAGGGGCGACGGTGGAGGTGTGTCGGAGAAGGCGGAGTTAGGTTGTCGAAGATGAAGGAGGTGGTCAGGTGGGAGTCGAGAAGGTGGAGAGACCAGAGAGAGAGAGAGAGGCATAAGTTGGATTGTCAGAGTGTGTGAGACAGAGTTCGGTTTGGGTTTTGTTTTAAACTTGTGTTTTTTTGTGTGTGTGTGTGTTTTTTTTTCACTTTGGGAGGATCAGATCTGTTTGAATCGGACCAATCCGCATCCGACATGATCCATTAGATTGGGGGTATTTTGGATCCACTTCCAACCGTCGCATACCTTTGTTTGGTTCAACGATGAATCAGTTTGGTCGGTTTTGATAGTTCGATGGACCTTTGGGTGGCTCCAGCAGAAAGACAAAAACTATGGCTGATATGGCGTAAATATGTATGAATTTATAAATTTTCAAAATCTAAAACAATTTACGCCAAAAAGTGGTAACTTGTTAACAATCCTTCATTGTAGAAAGTGAAGAAATAAGCTCTTGAAGTGATATGGAATGAAATACCAAAATCAATCACCTAATTAGTCTCTTGGCTCACCAAGTTGACACAATTTTCATCACATACAACCATAAGCTCACCATCGAAAGTAGCAACTATGTTTCTTGCATCTTTCCACCACTTTTCTCTCAATTTTTCTTTTTGTATTTGAGTTTTAGGCATTCCCGCTTCATGTGTCCTTTATTCTGACAATAATGACATTCTATATCATTCTTTGAAGGTGATCTTTATCTTGAACTCCCATGGCTTTGATCGCGGTTATGAGAGATGCTATTTCTACCTATAGATCTCCCTCTTTCTTCTACAACAAGTGCCTTGTGATAAGCCTTAAATAATGTAAATAATAGGGCTTATGCCTCTCTATTTTGTCACACTCACGTGTGTAACTTGCTTGATTTGAACGGTATTGTATGAAAGGTGTGTTTTTGGCGTTTTTAGGTAAAACTTGAAAATAAGGCGTTTTAAACGCCAAGAAGAACAACCCGAAAGCATCCAAAGAGCCAAGACCATGCGGCACCCCACCACCAAGTCCCAAGGAGCATTTAAAGAAGTGTCGAAGAGTGCTCGGGACGTCAATGGGGCCGTAAGAAGGAAGAAAAAATTCAGAAACTGTTGTACCGGTACTGAGATTTGCTGTACTTGTACATCTCGGACAGATCCTGTCCAAAACTGCCACAAAACAAGACCTGCACCGGTACTAGAATTTTACGGTATTGGTACATCCTAGAAAAATATCTGCATTTTTGTACCCGACTGCACTTTGACTTAGGGGTCTTTTGGACCTTTGTAACCTAAATTCTAAGGGGTATAAATACATTCTACCCTCATTTTAGTAGGTTACGTTTTATTTTACTCTTTCTTTCTCTACCTCTCTCTTCTCCTCTCCTTTCCTCTTTAGTTCTCATTCTCTCTTCAAGAGAGCAAGGATTTCAAGGGTTTTGAGACTTTTGTCATTCATTAATGTTGTAAGTACTCTTGTTCTTTACATTAATTTAGATTTTATTTTTATTTTTGCCCATGTTTTCATTTCTCTCATCGTTTTGCTTTGTGTATACACCCACTATGGGTGAGTAGTGATCTAAGCTTGGTCATGGGGTGATTTCTACCCCATGATTTAAGTAGTTTAATGGCTTCTCTCATTTCTTGTGCTTAATGTGATTTGTGAGTGGATTAAGTTCATCTTTATGTAACAAAACCTAGGGTTGTTAACCTCTTTGATTATGTGTAGGTAAGGACTGATCTCTTGCCACATTAATGCTTGGCGCTATGTCACTCTAGATGTTTGCCAAAATGCCTCAAAGAACTTGTTGAACTCTAATCTTTGGTCTAAACTTAGGGTTGTTAACTTCTTTGATTGTGTTAGACAAGTCTCTTTGGCATACCCAATGCTTAGAACCATGGCACTTTATGTGTTTGATAAAATGCCTAAACGAGTTTTCATCCATTACCAAACCCCGTTGTATGAGTTAAACTTGATTTTCATGGTTAAATCTTCCGAGTGAAATCAAATGACAATGACTCTCACTTGAGTTATCAAAGAGAAGCATTGAACGACCTAAGTTATGGGCGGAATGAACCCCTAGACCTTGCCGCTTTTATTTACTGTCAAATTCCATTTTCTAGTCTTTTTGGTAATTAGAATTATCACCACTCAAAATTTGGCCGCCTCAAAGCTGAACTAAATGTGAAGACCCGTGTAAAAATCTCATTTTTAGAAAAAATCTTTGATTTACCTTGGTTATTTAATTGATGTGATCACGTGGATTGACGTCTCATTATGTATGAGATGTTCAGTGGATAGTTAAACTTTGAGTTTCGGTGTTGGAATGAAGTTTGGAGGTGTTAGTAACGATCGGAGTTTGATTCTATGGATGCTGACAAAAAATTTCAAATCTGTTCTTGATGTACCGGTACCGTAGTTTCCCAGTACCGGTACACCCTGCAAAAATTTTGAATTTTCAGCAAGCGATTCAGACACTATAAATAGACCCCTTATGTTATTTTTTTCACTCCAATGCCACGAACCAAGCCCTAAAATCGCCCAACTCACTTCTCTCTTCAATCTCTCACCCAAATCCTTGGATTTGCATATCAAACACCTCAAAATCTTCAAGATCTATGAGTTGATCATCCTAATCTCATCCGAAATCAAGGTTATTGCACTCGAAGAAGTCTCGTATTGTAGCTTGGGAGGAGGTAGATTTTGGTAATTTCAAGCTTGGGTCACTTAGGGTTTTACTCAAAACCCATTGTGGTAGGGAAATCTAACTACTATTATGTGTTTATGAGTTGATATAGTGTTTGAGACTTGCTATTGCTCATTATATTGAGATTTGTTGTTCAATTCATTTGAAATCCCCAAAATTTTCTTAGTGTCCTGTTTCTCTGCTGCTGTCCATTTTCTAAGATTTTGCCCAACTTTAAATAGTCATAGCTTCCTCGTACGATATCGAAAACATGCAAACTATATACCAAATTTGAGGTCTTGAATTTAGCTTTCTAAAGCTGCCAGAATCACCTTAAGACTCTAAGTACACAGAAAGTTATGATCATAGGAGTGAAGGTGTGTCAGCTGCCTCATTTTCCGTTGTTGCTGTCGTTTTTTTAGGTTTTTGCCCAATTTTGACTGGCCATCACTTCCTCGTCCAAAGTCCAATTCGAGCGTATGATATATCGATTTCGAGGGATTGAAGTCATCTTTTAATTGCCACCGAAATTACGTTGATAGGTTACGTGTACAAAAGTTAGGACTATAGGACGGGAGGGTGGTTAGTTGCCACAACTTAAGGATGAGTTCGTTGCTTTACCCTTACGTTAGACAATAGGATTGAAAATGCATGAACTCAGACTATCGTGGGTTACAGAAATGAGAATTATGATGCCATTATGAAGTTGTACCATTTTGTTTGTATCATGAGTATATGCTGAATAAGGGGATAGACCCGGGTAAAGCCGTGGTGACCCAAGTGCCTTATGAATGCGGGAATAGACCCGGGTAAAGCCGTGGTGACCCTATTACACTGTGAAAGAGGAAATAGACCCGGGTAAAGCCGTGGTAACCCAACTGCTTTGCGGATTTGAAAATAGACCTAGGTAAAGCCATGGTGACTCTCTTTCGGTTCGACTTAGGGAAAAGACCCGGGGAAAGCCGTGGTGACTCTAAGGGCAATGTTGGTTGTATTGAACTAAGAATTTGGGATATCATTGTAGTGTATGGTGACTTGTATCGGGTTTCGTGTAGGATTTTATAGTGGGCCGAAATATCCGAGGGGGTCATAAGGTCCAAAGGGTCGCACCGGGGGCCCATCGTTTAGTTGTCTCAATTCGTTGAGGGTTGAATTGGACCGGTGACACGTCATCCATCTTTCATCGAACGTAAGGAGGGTTAGGAGCTGCTCGCCGAGTGTAGCTTGTCTTCCGAACATAGGCACTCAATGGTTTGTTTGGCGGAGAAGTCTTGTGTTCGGCATAGCATGTTCCCCATTCCCGGCCTCCGTTTGTTTGGCCAATAATCTTTCCTTCGGGACCAGTTTGTTCGGAGACTGCTGGTATAGAACATTCCAGAACCTTCCACATGATACGTGGGTTGCCTTCTCTTCTCACTGACGTGACGTTTGTGCGTGATGTGACATGTCTGACATAAGAACCCATGTGCGTCTGCAGATCTGGGAAGGCGGCCTTCATTAAATGCTCCTGACACGTGACGTCAGCCGAGCGTAGGAACGCGCGTGAGTCCTATGCTCGGCTTGCTTAGCACGGAAGACTCCTCTGCCTATAAATATAGAGGTCCCTCTTTCCTAAAAAAGGACTGATACACACCTCTCCCTCTCACATAAGCACACCTCACTCTCTCACATAAGCAGCTCTTCTTTTCCTAGCATACATTACTCCACTTGCTCCTCTTTCCCCTACTAATTAGATCGTCGGAGCTTCTACCCGGAGGAACACCCCCCTCCGGTTTGCAGGTACCCGGCGAGCCACGTCACCCTTCCATGGCTCAACAGCGGGGGAGAAAAGGGTTCAAGAGGTCCAGGTTGAGGCAGCCCCCCACAGATTTTAACTACGTTATTCTTCTTATTATCTGTCATTCAATTTTTCATTTGGTATTGTGTTTGCCAAAGAGGCATAGATGACCTACCGTAGTGTGAAACGTTGAGGAAGATTGTTACAGGCATTCGCATGTTAGGCTATAAACGGAATCTGATCGTAGGGATATGATAGATGACGAAGCGTGACATAAGAGGGAGAAGGCTAGCACAAGGGAGTCCTTTGAGTTCTTAAACGTCTTGACTATGTAGTATGCTAATAATTGGTTCAAATTGTCTTTTTCTATCGGAGTGTTCTTGTTCCTTTGCACTTGTCTTCTCATATATACATAATATTAGAATAGATTTTTCTACTGGGCTAGTGTAGCACAACCTATCATTTTCAGGTACATTGCAAGTCACTGTCATGGAGTGCTAGGAGTGCATGCCGATATCACTATCAAAAGCTATTTTCAGAAGATTATCCTAGTATCATTGTAAAGAAAACCGTACGTAGGGGTGTGCACGGGTCGGGCGGGGCGGGTTTGGCCTGCACCAGCCACCCGACCCGACCATGTCGGGTTGGAAAATTCCTCAACTGAAGCCGAACCGAGTACCTAGAAGAACCGTCCGAAAATCGATTGTTTTCGTCGGTTCGGGTCAGTTCGGGTCCGTCGGGTTGGACCAATGGAGCCAGTAAATGCAGATCGTCGGAGGAAGGTCATGAAAACGTAGAAAATCTACTCCTCTTGCTGCAATAGAGTCAAGAAAATGCAGATCCGAGCAAGAAAGACAAGAAAACGCATAAAACATATCGGACGGCTTGAGTTTGGACTCCGGACGGTGTGCATCTGGCGGGGAGAGAGAGAGACTGGATGGTGTGCTCTGTGCAGCGGCGGTGAGTCGGCGGCATCAGATCTGGAGTGGAAGACAGTGGAGCGTGGGGGTATGCTGGCTGCTCTGAGCCGGCTGCCTTTGGCGTTTTGAAAAAGTGAGAATTAGGGACAGGGACCACAGGGTTATTATGTATGTGTGTGTGTGTGTGTGTGTGTGTATATATATATATATATATATATATATATATATATATATATATA
This sequence comes from Rhododendron molle, assembly GCA_025413875.1. NCBI lineage: Eukaryota > Viridiplantae > Streptophyta > Magnoliopsida > Ericales > Ericaceae > Rhododendron > Rhododendron molle. Next base: position 18,004,395 of record CM046400.1, read on the forward strand.
TATATAATACGGTCGGGTCGGGTCGAACCCGACGGGTAAACTGGATACAGACCCGAACCCGAACCGAAAATAAAAAAAATTGTATATTCCAACTCGTACCCGTTCGAAACAGTTGGTCGAACCCGCCCGAACCCCTTCGGCTCGGATCGGGTCGGGTCGGATCGAGCCCGCGAGCCCGCGGGTATTTTGCACACCCCTAACCGTACGGCATTGTATCTTTTATTTTTTTTAAAGATTGTAACTTTTAATCAAGTTTATCCGAATTTGGGAATTGTAATGTCTTTGGGGTATTACCTATATTATTGCGAGGACTTCAATTATCTAAATTTATAATTATTTATGTTGAAAATCGAGGGTGTGACACTAAAGGTTGGCGGTCCTAATGCTAAAAACCCTTCGTAAAGAAAACCTTCTGGCCTAGCTTTATTGGCTCCATTTGGATTCGACTTCGGACTTCCGAGTTTATTATGCTACAACCGACCTAGCCCTATGCTTAGGGCACTCTTTACTATGACACACTTTGGTCGAGCAAGCACCTTGATAAGCACCCAATAATGTATATTCTTGGTGCTTAAGTCCTTAGTTTTACTGCTCTATGTTTAGTTAATTTAGCTTTTTATTTGATATTCCACGTAGGGTATGTTTACTCTATTTTGTAGAAAAACTGCTTAATAAGAGAGTTTTAAAGCTTAAAGCGAGCCGGAGGTGTCCAAGACTCAAAGATGATCAAGGAATGAAGCCATCGGGGCCAAAGATTCAAGCGTTGAAGACCCGACGGGTGGCCAAGGATGTTGGAAGCCAAGCCGGAGGCTGAAAGCTGAAAAGCCCAAGGATTTGAAGGCAGTATAGATACTGAGTTTCCTCGTATCGATACCATTTTAAAATAGAGAGATTGGAGTTGCCAATTGCAACTGGGTATCAATACGGCATTTTGCTGTATCGATACCAATTCATTTGGCGGCTTAGTGGATCTATCTAAAAGCCATCCAGTATCGATACAAGAAACTTTGTATCGATATCGAAGGCCTTTGTAGCAGATTTTTAGGGCATTTTTGGGATATTTCGTGCACGAATGAGGGCTAGTATATAAGTCTCATTATGTCACATATCTAGATATACTAGATTTCATTCGGCACTTTTTAGATCTAGAGTAGTATTTTCATTTCTTGTTGCTTACTCTTGTGTTTACACCCGTTTTTGGCACCCAGTCCTGGGCAAGCGTTGGACAGTCATCTACTTGAAATTCGATTAAATTGGGCCATGAATTAAAGACCTGTTGAACCAAAAGTTAATGGGCCAAACCCATGTTGCCTGGGCCCAATTAATTTTGGACTAGAGATTGGAATTATGGGAAGTGGGCCATGTGTTGAAAATTATTTGCGAAGGCCCAATGAAAATAAAGGCCTGGTGCATTGATTTGGCCGGGAGGCCCATAGCCCATAGGAATTGTTGGTATCTCTGGAAGCCTTTTCGTGGGTTAAATATATTAATAGGCCATTTAATTTAATTAAATGGCCCATTATCCAGCAACCCATGAAAGGTGGAGCGTGGGTTAGTGGTATCTGTATTGCCATAAGCCATTTGACTTAGTCAAATGGCTGAGGGTTTCTATTGTCCCACGGAAATAGGGCATGAGGTAGCCCATTACTTGCCAACCGCCCACAAAAGGAGGAGATGAAGGAGGTGCACTATTTCTTTAACCGGCCATAATCAAGAATTGACACATGGGTAATTATCGTTTACCTTAACTAACCACCCATGATCCCACTAAGCATTGTAGTGGGCAGTTAACATGGACACGCGGCAAGATCTGAGGCTGCCTCGGGACACTTGTCAACACGGCAGGAAGGCGGGAAAATGCAGTCCAGATCTGGACCAGTGCAGAGTTGGCCTATAAATACTAGAAGACAAGAAGAAAAACGGGTTCCCACACCAAATCAAGCTCAACGCTTACAAACCAAAGCCTTCACTGCGAAGCAAATTATCTCTACTCCTTCACTTGTACTCGATTATTTCACCAAATAACTCGAGCTTCTATCTCTCTTGTACCCCGACTTTATTATTACGCAATATAATAAAGTTATTCCTATCTCTCTCTCACCTCCTACTTTATTATTCCGACATAGTAAAGTAATTCTACGTTGCTACTTCTTTTCCTACACGGTTAGGAAATTATTAAGTCCACTTCGTTGTGGCAAACCACGAACCAAACTGCAATCCAGCCCTTAGGTTTGCAGCACTATCGCCCGCACAGATCTAGAAGTCGGAAAAGGGACGCCCAGTCCTTTACGTTGGTACGCGACAAGTCCTGGCACGCCCGCTCAGTCCTTGAGCCGTTTTAAGCCCAAACAATCTTGCTATTGTTCTTCATTTTCTTAGTTAATTGCTTCGTCGCTCCACAATATAATGGAATAACACCCCAAGCGTAGGGTTTAATACGCCTTTTGAAGCTTAATAATCTGGAAGACCGGGATTGTACCCAAGGGAATATTTAATACGACTTGGATGGATTTGTAGATGTAAGCAATGTTTTCGACCTTTAGACAGCCAACTTTGTTTTACTTTATGCGGTGGAAATTAAAAGGCTAAATTAAACGAGAATTAACTAATAAAAAGGCAGGCTCGATCTATGAGATCCTAACACCCACAACTCAAATCAAATTTACTTTTTTCATCCTATTACTCGGGTTGAGATACACAACTAAGGTTCCCAACCTAGAAGATAAAATCGTTCGTCTACCAAGCAAGCTCTAGAATTCATTTAGCAAACGTCTCGAGCGACAAAGCTCCAAGCATCATATGTGGCAAGTAGGTAACGCTCTTGCCTATACATGATCAAGGAGGTTAACACCTTAGCAGTTTGACAAACAAATTCGAACAAAGCATCGATTTTCGAACCAAAGATTCAAACTTTATGATGAGAAAAGTAATATTAACTCAAGCCATGAGGTGTTTGTCACCCCATGACTAAGCCCTAAAAGACTACTCACTCATATCTAGAGAGATAAAAGCAAGTAAAAATCTAGCTAACATATTGAAATAACAAAACTTGAAATAAACTAGAGATTATGATAGATCAGAAGAGTAACAACAACTTTAATGAAGGCAAGAACAACATAAATTACTTAAGGCAGAAAATTAAAGTTAGAGTGCTGTAAAAATAAAGAACACTAAGAACAATCCAAAAAATAATTCAAATCCTATTCTAGATCTAGAATGCAATATAATCTACTTTTTTTTTGGATTTGGTGGCATCACACCATTTATACAAGCCCCATATGTATACAGATTATTTCCAAAGATGCCTTAAAACTCCTCTCCAAAGGTCCTCGGTACCAATACTGTTGCTAGGCTAGTACCGATTACCGAGCTATCTGACTGGCTATTGCTAGCCCATTCGGTACCAATACAGTGGCTTTTGAGGTACCGGTACCGAACCAATAAGGCTGTCGTTCTTGGGTTACTCGGTACCGATACCGTACTAGTTATCTGCAGCACTTGTTCTTTTGGTTCTTGCTTCGGCCTTTCGTGCCGTCAGATCACCTCCGGGTCTCTAACTCTTTGTTCTTGGGTTCCGGTGACTCCATTTTTGATCATCTTTGAGCCTTTAATGTCTTTAACACGCTTTAGGCTTTAAAACTCCTATATTGATTGATTTCCTACAAAACGAAACTAAAATACCTTACGTGCAAAAGTAAGTAAAAACAACTAAATTAACGACATAATTAAAATAAACTAGAGACTTAGCGCACCCTATTTGGCCATATTAGGTGCTTATCATTAATCCTGCATTTCCTTCCTTAATAAGTTGTTATTTGTTATTTCGCTCTTCATTAATGTTGTAACTACGCTCTTGATCTATCTTAATCTCTAATTTAATTTGAATTCCATTATGTTTTCAATATACAGCTTTGTTGATTCAATTCCTAGCATGAATGAGTAGTTAATTAGGCTGGGTCATGGGGTGATTAGCACTCCATAACTTGGATTAATCATGTTTTTCTCTCAATAAATCTTCATATTTAGTTGGAAAATCAAGGTAGTTCGTGTTTGTCTATCAAATCTCGGCGGTGTTAACTTCTTTGATCATGGGTAGGCAAAGAGCAAGCCTACTTGCCACGCATAGATGCTTAGAACTCTGTCATCTTTTGCGTTTGCTAGATGAACACTACAACTCGCTTGGTATTCTGACTCATTTTCTAGTAAATGGGCTTAATGATAAATCCTCCGGGTTGGGAGATCGTTGATGCGTATCTCAACCTGAGTAATTCGAGAGAAGAGTTGATTTGAATTGTGGGTGAAATCCCTTAGACTTAGCCGCTTAGTTTAAATCATTTTCAAATCACACTTTTATCGCACATTTTCTTCATTTCAAACTATGCCTAAAGTTAGCCGTCTTGAGGCCACAATCCTCACATCTACAAATCCAATCAAGCCATGATGATATTTTCTTGGGTACGATCCTGGACTTCCGGATTATTATGCTTCAATGGACGTATTTACCCTACGCTTGGGGTGATCATATTTTGATATATTGATGGACGAAGCATGCCTCTGAATGGAAAGAACTGGTGGATTTTCTTCTTATCTCTTCATTCAACAAACTACTAGTAACTTGACTCATAGTATAACAACTCCATCTGACGCCGCGTTACTAATTGTGACAACCAAAGTTTTCAACTCTCGGGTAGAGAACTAAGAAGTATATCTTCATAGAAGAAAGTTGATTAACAATGCGATTCATTTCATTCAAATGTTCTGGACTTGCCCTCTTTATATTTCAAGCTCGCCAATTTTTTGAACAAGAATGCTTTTTTAGTGACCGATTTTCTATCATAAAGACTTTTCAATTTCTTCCACAAATCATAAGGTGAAGATTCATTAGAGACGTGATGAAAAACACTATTATCAATCTATTGACGAATAAGCCCAACAAATTTTTGATTTAATGTGTTCCAATCCTCATATTTCATATTGGCAGTTTTGTCACGATCATAACCCCTTCCGATAGGTCCTAGTCATAACAAAGCGTCAATGAAACCTTCACCAAGGCCATTTCAAACATAAATCATCTCATAATCGTGTATAGTTAGAAGAGACAAGAGTATGTATCCAATTGAAGCATATCTTATGTAGTTCAATGTAATGATAACTTACATTTACAAAAGGACTATAACTTCCAAAATACACCTTAGAGCAGATTTCATATATTCATATCATTTAATATCACCGGGTGTTCGTGGTGTGGGTAAGCTTAAACATCTTTGTGTTATCCCATATGTGTGACCCATCACTTATTAAATGAAGTAGAACATAAAAAAAGAAGAAGAAGAGAGAGTTATGTTTATTTTATTTGTGTGTTAAGGTTTACAAAGTGATTTTTCTAAACTAAAAGGGTGTAGTTGTAAAAAACAAAAAAGGGTTTGATGTGCTGTGTGTTCACGTGTAAGGTCATTGAAGTGCTAGTACTAGTGTGCATATGTATGTATAGGTAAAGAAAATAAACAAAACCAAAAAAAACACACAAAGGAATTGAAAAAAAAGAAACGTACAGAAGAGAAAAAGAGAGGCGTGGAGAGAAGGAACGAGGAAGAAAGGATTAACATTAACGGAAGTCCTAATCTTGGTAGGTAACTTGTAGCATCTCCTGCATATTGTTTAGTTATTATATCTTGTATTGAATCGAGCTACTTTGGGTTTTGGAATTAGTTGGATTCTCTAATCAGAGCTATTCTTTGTTGTTTTCTTATTTGAACTGTTATTTGTGATTAGGAAGCAAAAGAATTGAATGAGAAGAGTTAATTTTAGTAACTAGGTTGCTACAAGTTGAAAACTGTGAATAAAGGGTGCTGAAAATAAGAATTATATGCTGAATGTTATCTTGGGATTTGTTTGGAAGGAACATGATGCTAGAGTAATGGTTGCGATCCTTTCATTTTTACGAGTATATCAATAATAATACTCACATGTGTTGATTTATGTGTTACGCGTCAGGTTTGGAGGCGGTGACAAGTATCGTGACTCCATGTAGGGAGTGAGTATTGTGTTGGTACCTTTTTTGCTGGGTCTCGAGGTGGTTGTACTTATCTGTTTTTACAAAAGATTATGGTAATGTGTATAGCTTATGAAAAATGGTGAATGGTGATAATCATGTTTGGCTTGAAGTTAACTGCTATATAGCCTTAGTGGCGTTATGAATATGCCCTTAGTGGCGTGATTATGAATATTGCTTTAGTGGCGTGACAAGTATTGTCTTAGTCGTAGAAAGTATATTGCCTTAGTGGCGTAACGAGTACTATATTGATGTTGATACAACCATGGCCAAAGGCCTATAAATTAGTATGAGTTGATAAAAGAAGTAGGAAGTTAATTGCTGAGCTGAATATTGTAGCTTAATTCTTTTTAAAGCAATTATCATATTGCTTCTCTTATTATGGATAAGAGTATTCCCTGAGCATGTTGATAGTTCACACTCCCACAGTGTTTTCTTTTTAGGTGCGTGACGACACTTGGGTCCACTGTAGAGTCTAGACAGGAGTTGTGGATATAGTAGTCTAGTTTTTTTTTTTTTTTTGACTCTTTTGGTTATGTACCTATTTTTGGAGCTTGTGTATGTTGTAAATACATGTGGGCACGTCTTATATGACAGATATTTTTTTTTATTTATGCAAGTTAAGTTTTTATGTGTTGAACACCTGAGTGGTGTTTTTATTTGCCATTTGAATAGGGCCAGATGTGTATTCATCCCATTTGGAAAATAATTTAGTGTGGTGTTTTTTTCGGGATGGGTTGTGACACTATATCATATCATATTCACACCTCGCTAGACTTTTACTGTCCCCTACAAAGCCGGCGATGTTACAGATGCTATTAATAGATAACAAAATATGTTCACCTTTCATTTGATATCCATGGAGCTCGTATCATTACAAAACTTGTAGAACAAAACATATCGTTTGCATTAAAATGTGAAATACGAGTATTAAATCATATAATTAACATGGGTATTAGTCACTCACCTTAACTCAAAACTTTCACACAGATTTTATATATAAATAAGCAATATGAACACATATTAGCCACATTTCAAGATATTCTAATCATATCCTAATGTCTTGATGTCCTAAATATTACTAAAAAAAATTCTAGGGTCAAGATAAGATACGAAATTAGATAGCTAGTATCAGAAAAACAGTTGCAAAATCTGCAGTTTTATCAACTTCAAATCAAAGACTTATTTTGCTCAAGAATAATTGAGGCACAATCTTTACATATTTTTGAAAGTTCTAGGTGTCCAATTTCAAAATTAAGAAACGGTGCGCAATTTCGACACATGTGCTAAAAGATAACCTGGTCTTCCTAACGCGTGAATTTTGGAACATAGATAATAGTTTGTGTAAAATTTGAAACTTGAAGGGGTAATGTGTGTTTGGGCTAAACCCCACTGAATTCATCGTTCATATGTAATTAACCAACCAAATACTACGGGTCTATTCGGAACTTAGGAAAAAAAAAAAAGGAAAGGAAAGGAAAAGAAAGTGAGGAGGAAGAAAAATTCTTCTGTGTTTTGTTATTTTCCTTTTTGTTTTCTCTTAAACCAAATAAGGAAAAATTATTTTTTCTTTTTCCCTTCTCTTCTATAGGTTCCAAACAAAGCTTAATAAGTTTCAGAGAAATTTTAAAATAGCACATGACTTTTCACACAAATCAAGTATAGGCACATGACCTTTTAATATTAAAAAAAAACACCTGACCTATTTAAATACCCATCAATATTTCATCCACCGTTAACTCCCGTCAAAAAATGGACAGAAATGCCCACATGGCCTACACCTGGCCATTCGGAGGGAAACCAATATATATTTCGGAGGGAAAACACTCTCTACTGGGGTTGTTCGGCTTGATAAGCCAAGTGGCTTATTTTTTTTTATTTTTTTGTGGATTATTATTTCGTTATGACAAGAGGAATCTAAAAAATAAAAAATTATAATTGGAACCTAATATTTTTGAATAAAGATAAAAATATGCCAATAAGCCAATTTTTTTGTATTTATTTAAAAAAATGGATTTCGATCGTAATTTTTTGCTTTTTAGATTCATTTCGTCATGACGAAGTAATAATTCCTAAAAGTTGATGAAAAACTAACAAATGAGAAAAAATTCGAATAAAGACAAAAAAAAAGGGTTAATTACTTATTGCCCCCTTTATCTATACTCATTACCCCCTCCAACTATAAAATGTTACAACCTACCCCTTTATCTTCTAATTCATAACATATAAGCCCTGCCATTAGTTTTGATCGTTAAAGGACTGTTAAGAAGGAAAAAAATTAATAAATACACAGTATAAAAATAGATATAGCCAGATCCCAAAATAAAACCTAGGACTGTTAAGAAGGAAAAAAATTAATAAATACACAGTATAAAAATAGATATAGCCAGATCCCAAAATAAAACCCTAGTTCATCTCTCTTCTCTCTCACGTGTTCTGTGTACTCACTCCTCCTTCTCTTCTCTCTCTTTCTCTCTCTCTGAGAGAGAGAGAGAAAGCTGTGATAGAGATGCCAAGCAATAGCTCAAGTAGCACCAGCTACCATTCAAGCCCTAATCCTTCAGTGATGTGTCTCTGCGGTATAAGGGCACCACTGCGGACATCGAGCTCGGAAGATAACCCCGGAAGGAGATTTTTCGGATGCATCAACTATAAGGTACGCCTATTGATTTTTCTGAAATTGTTTTGATGCTTTAATGGTTCAATTATACAGTTGAATTTTCGGAGTTTGTTTGTAGGAATATAATGGGTGTACCTATTTTGATTGGTTCGATGCACCCACTTGTGCTAGAGGGATGGATTATGGTAGAAAAATGGTAAGGAAAAACCTCGCTTTGGAAGCCCAAATAGCTGAGTTCAAGAAAACCAATGAAGCCCACATTGCTAAGTTGAAAAAGAGCAATGAAAGCTTAATTGAAAGAATTGAGGAGCTGTTGATGATTAATGAAGAGCAGAAGCATAAAATGGGAAGGCAAAGGGTTGTACTTGAAGCATTGACAAAGAAGTCAACAGTGTATGAAGCTAATTGTTACAAGATGAAGATAGCTTTGTTGGTTCTTTTTCTTGTAGTAATATGCTTGTGGGTCAAACCCTATGATGTAGTGTAACTTGTTGTATATTCCATGAATTATCAATGCAATGGACCTTTGTTTTTTTGTTTTGAAAACACATTTTTCCAATATATAAATTGTTAAGTATGAAGAGATACAGTTCGTACAAGGGTATTTTTGGGATACGGTACAGTACAGTTCACACAAGCAATAGTCAATTGCCACATTCAAGAGAATTCAACAAAAGATATGGCAGAGCCACTGCCCTTACATTCATCCAAACTTAAAACAAAACAGTTAACTAAGTTTGGCATCGTCAATTACATCTAGGAGAATTCAGAATTCAACAAAAGATAAGGCCAAAAGCCTTAGTGAATTACGTCCAACTTGTCAAGTTTCCAGCAAAATATGGCAGTGCCCACTGCCCTTACATTCATCCATACTTAAACAAAATAGTTAACTAAGTTTGGGATCATCCATACTCAGACAAAAGAGACATAAGTAAGTTACTTAGAACATGGCATATCCACTACCATCATGAACAGATGATGATGGCTGACTTTGAGGTGTTGATGAGGAGCCTTGTGAACCAACCACAGAGGTCTGGCCTTGTGAACCAAGAATTGATCTCTGACTTCCTAGTGCCCCTCTTCTAACAGGTTGCTTCATCCTAAGTTCTTGGGAACCACAACCAACACATGTTGCAAATGTTGCATCACCAACTCTTATAGGCCTAAATTGCACCTGTATGATTTGAAATTTCTATATTTAATATCATATATAACTGAACAATAGACAACGACTTTGATAAAATTCATAAATCATATAACCTGATGTGGATGCATAATTGGTGGAGGAGGATGAGGTAACCCTATGCCTCTGCCTACAGCAGTTAAAGCTCTGCTTCTTCCAATACTTGCAGGTGGAGGTCCAATGGTTACAGATGGAGGAAGGGGTAACCCTATGCCTCTACTTACAGCAGTTACAGCTCTGCCCCTTCCAGTGATTGCAGCTCTACCCCTTCCAATGATTGCAGCTCTACCCCTTCCAGTGCTTGAACCTCTGCCCTTTCCAATGCGTGTACTCTTGCCCCTTCCTCTTTTACCCCTTCCATTACTAGCACCTCTGCCCCTACCAGTGGAAGTGGTCACAGTTCCAACCTGCAGAATCAATCAATCAATCAATTATAAAACTATACAAAAGAGATACATTGAAGCCATATATAAAAATATGAACCAGTTAAAATACCCGTGTAGGCTTTTTAGGTGCTTTGCAAGTGCGAGTGTTATGACCAAATTCAGAACAATTGCCACATCTAAGAGAGTCATAATGCTTCCTTATCCTTTCAGGATATTTAGGTTCATCAGCTGCCTTTCTCCTTGATTTTCTTGGCCTCCCAGCTTGTTTCCTCAGAATTGGAGGCATGATAGGATCAGAGTTTGTGTGCACCCAAAGACTTTGATTTGGGATAGGGTTGATCATGTCATTATATGTGTTTACAAAGGTACTAATGTGAAAACAGTGATGGACAAACTCTTCAGGTTCTCTCTTATCAATGCAGATGGCAGCAATTCCATGCTTGCATGGAATTCCAGTAAGGTCCCATTGCCTACACGTGCAACTATGTCTGCCTATATCCATAACATATGTCTTGAAGTAAGTAGTTACTTCAAAAATAGTACCCCCAGCATACAAGACATCACAATCTCTAGCCTTAACTTTCTTCCTCTCTAACTTCTTTTGAATGCTTGGACATATCAAACCAGAGAATTTTTGAATGAAATGAAACCTCTCTTGAAATCTGCTCATGAGCTGTCTCCTAATCATCTCCAACATTGTAAGTATGGGTTTATCCCTGGCCTCCATGATGAATTTGTTGAATGATTCAGACAGATTATTATCCAGCCTATTACATTTAGGCATTGGACTGAAACAACACCTTGCCCAGTGTTGTGGTGGTTCTTTGAGTAACCACTCATGTGCTTCTGGGTTCAGTTGAAGCAACTGATTCATCTTCAACTCATATTCAGGAACTGTATATGCACAAGCTGCCCCCCACATCAAATCTTTCAAGTCCTTCCCTTTAAACAATATCCTGAAGTTAGCATACATATGCCTCGTGCAAAACCTAACGTTTGCATTTGGAAAAACTTCTTTAAATGACTCCTTCAACCCTTTTTGTCTTTCAGATATGAATGTCCATCCTCTCTCATCTGGTGGACCAATTGCACCTAGCAAATTCTCCAAAAACCAACTCCAGCTACTCTTTGTTTCAGCTTCTACTACTGCCACAGCCAAAGGATACATTTGATCATTACCATCTCTGCCTACTGCATGTAGTAGTTGTCCCCAATAAAGGCCTTTTAAGAAGCATCCATCTAATCCTATGATAGGCCTACAACCATGAACAAATCCCCTCACTTGTGCACCATAGGTGATAAATATCCTCTGAAACATGGGTGCAGAATTTGGCCAAGGCCTTTCAACTCTAAGCAAAGCTATAGAACCTAGATTTTGACTCATAATCATCTCACAGAAATCCCTAAGCTTCAAGTACTGCTCACTGTAGCTCCCTTGTATAAGTTCAAGAGCTTTTCTTTTGGCCCTATAAATCTTTTGACTGAAACATTTATAACCCAGTCTTTTCTAACTGTCTTCTTCATTGTCTTTAATTTCCAGTCATTATCATCAGCCAACTTGTCAACATATTTACTAGCCAACCACCCATAAGTGGCATTGCTATTGTAATATGTTCTAACACACTTGTGAGGGCCTTTCAAACTCTTTATCTGAAATTCACCCGTACCATGAACTGTTGATGCATGAGCCCTAAATCCACACTCCAGTTTGCACACCACAGTCACTCTATCTTTCTCATTTTTCTGAAATGTAAAGTCATACCCTTTCTTCAAATGGTACTCTCTCAGAAGTTTCCTGTATGCTGTGACAGATGGAAACCTCATTCCAAGCACTAACCTGGGGTTAGCCATGTCTCTCTTCTCATTAAACTCTGGATAATTATGCCCATTATCCTCCTCATCTGAATTTGTTGGACTCCTTAAAACATCACTACCATCACTATCAGATGCCTCATCCTCAGCATGATGAGCTACCCCTTCTAATTCCTCATCCACCAATTCCATGTATTCCTCTTATTCACTATCCTCATCACTTGACATTTGATAATCACTAGAGCTATCAGTGTGGTTCTCATCAGTGTTGTTCCCATCAGTGTTCCCCTCACCATCAGAGTTCCCCTCACCATCAAATTCCGCATTCATTCCTCCATCCACCAGACTTCCATTGACCACACTCCCAAGATAAATCTCATTTTCTACATCATTATTCTCTTCATCATCACTGAACACCATTTGTGGACTGTAAACATAAACCTCTATTGTTGGCCGACCAAGATTTAGCACAAACATGTTCATGAGATCGGAGTCACTTGTCATAGGTTCCAACTCATTGAACTCTGGTTCTCTAAAATATATGGATGAAGATCTAGGACAACCAATTTCCTCTATTACATCCATAAAGTCAATGTACGAGAAGAGGTCTGGATCAACCAAACTTTCACCCACCAACCCACCCACATATGTCATCTGGGGAAACACCATTCTTCGCCCATAGTGAATATTTAATGTGAACTTTTGAGCAGCCATTAAAGGGCTTAACTGCCAGGCATGAAAACAAGGAAAAACATTTAGTGTTTCGGGGACCACTACCAAAAAAATAATCCGTTCAGCTAAAGAAGTCAACTGACTTATTTTTTTGTCTTTATTCAAATTTTTTTTCGTATTTGTTAGTTTGTCGTCAATTTTTTGGGGATTATTACATTGTCATGATGAGAAGAATCTAAAAAGTAAAAAAATTACGATTGAAATCCAATTTTTTTAATAAAGACGAAAAAATTGGCTTATTAGCTCACTTTTGTCTTTATTCAAAAAATTAGGTTTCGATCGTAATTTTTTTACTTTTTAGATTTCTCTTGTCATGACCATACACTAATCCCCAAAAAATTGGCGAAAAACTAACAAATACGAAAAAAATTAATAACGACAAAAAAATAAGCCAATTGACTTATTTAGCCGAATGGGACCACATGAATCTACTGCTACTAGACAAAAACATTATCAAACACAAAAAAACAAACAAAACACATGCATACAAAACATAAAGTACAATATTAACTATAGTTTCCCCTGGGCCTACTAGTAATAAATGAAAAAAATGGCATAAATCCTCACAATCACAACAAAAGCTTTCACATGCAAATGATTTAACACCCTTTTAAAGTACGAAATTCTACATAGTGGACATTTTACAAATGATTTCACAAAGGTAAAGCTTCAAACCTTTTTCTGTTTCACTTCACAAAAGGAACAAAGTGATCAGAGAGTAAGAAATGGCAGGATTCGATGCTCTGTCCACTGTTTGATAGCTTTAGGTGGCTTCTAGAAAAGCCATAAAAGCCATTTTTGGGTTCCAGACAAAGAGTAAAGTGAGGATTATCTAGGGATGAGAGAATATTAAAGTAGAGGTCTCACCTGCCTCCTGCCATTCTAATTCCCGCCAAAAAAATTCTGCTACCCATTCCCCATTCCCGCCAGACCAAGGGTACATTTGTAATCACACTAACTTCTGTTAACAGAGTTTGGCTTATGGCCATTTCTAATAGATAAAGGGAGTAGGTTGTAACATTTTATAGTTGGAGGGGGTAAAGTGAAAAATGAATATAGATAAAGGGGGCAATAAGTAATTAACCCCAAAAAAAACTACTTGACTTATTTAACCGAACGATTTCTCCCGCTAAAACCCATTTGTGGGGTCATTATAATATCCCACCTACTACCCCATTCCGCTTAACTTTTAGTTTGTCCTTTTTGAATTTTTTTCGTCTTTGTTAGTTTTTTTTTTTTTGGATAAATTCGTATTTGTTAGTTTTATGCCTCATTTTTTTGATTCATCTCGTCCAGACGAATCGGGAAAGTAAAAAATTTTATTTTAGCCAAATATTTTGGAAAATGTCAATTTTTTGACCTTTTTTTTTTTTACTAAAATATGGTTAGTTCCTAACATATTCGGCATTTCCGTCTGTTTTTTACGGGAGTTAACAGAAGGTGAAAACATTGAAGGGTTTATAAATCGGGGTGGATCCTTAGACAACTAAACAAACACCCAAACAAACACCCCATCTCAGCCCTTTATTTCAAGGGCTGAGATTAAATCCCAACCCATCCTTTAAACAAATTACACGCACCCCCTTCTCCTCCCATCTCTCACGTTTGAACGGGGGAAAAACAAAACCGGCTGCCCCTCCACCTCCCTAGTCCCTCCACTCCGACTCCACCTCCCTCCACTCCGACCGATGAGCTCAGCCCCTGCCGCCGCCGACCCTCTCTCTCCACCGACGACCCACACCCGACGATCTCTCTGTGTGGTCGAGGTAATGCTCTCCCTTTCCCTCTCTCTGTCTCTCTCTCCCTCCGCATCTCTCTCTCTTTCTCTCTCTTTCTTCGTCGATGAGCCCTAGATTCTCCATCTTAGGGTTTCAAAATTTGGGGACCCCAAAAATTAGGGTTTGTGATCTACTACCAAATTGGGATTTTTTGTGGTCCACCACGAAATTAGGGTTTGTTTCAGACATGTACAACTGGATTGCAATGTTTGTTACTGGAGAACATGAATTCCACTGGAAACAAGTGACTTGGTGGCTGCCATGACTTAATATTTCGTAACCTGAACATTGTTTGTTTTTTTGTTTTCTTCCCTTTTGTGCGTCACTGAAATGGGTTTGTTGCTTCATTTATAGGGGTGAGTGGATGGTAAATGAAGAAGAATTCCATGAGTAACCTAATCCAAGATTGGAGCTCATAGCTTTTGTGTTGTTTCAACTTGAAAGTTGCATGATGCATTTTGCCAGTGGTACCATTTTTTTCCAATGTCTATTACCAAAAAAAAAAAAAGCAAAACAAAGAAGGGTGGAAAAGGAAAACAAACCAAGAAAATTAACAAGAAAAACAGAAGTAAAAGAGGGAGAAATGGTCTAAGAAGCTCTGGATCCTCCTTGATCAGAGGAAGCGGGGGTTGTCCAGTACAACTTCACTGCAAACAGAAGCTTTTCCCTATTAAAGGGTCCATCTTCATGGTCAACAATCTGACTGTCCCAGTTCAACCCATCTGTGATCCTCTTAACTTTAACCAAAATATCAACATCATCTCTTATGATTACACTTCCTTCAGTCCTTAAGAATTCCATCCATTTCTAGCAGAATATCTTCCATTTCACATCTGTCACATAAGATGCAAAACAAAATATCAGATGTTGCATGTCTACTGTTAATCACAATTTACGGCGTAGAAAACCGTTGGCATTAGTTTTGATAGTCACGGATCCAAATTTTTTTGAGATAAATAGTAAAACTCTGGTCTTTCAAATATGTTGTCTTTCTTATTGGAAAGAGGAAGTTAAGTATGAATGTAGCAATTATGCTTTAAACTTTGTTGTCTTTCTCATTCCGTTTTCTATTTTCTAATATTGCCAAATGTTTTAGCCGTCGATGTACTGATCGTTTTATTCTTCTTCAATTTAGATTCAAAGAAAAGTTTTTGCTCTCTGACAATGCGCTTGGCTGTTGTCTTTGACTGATGTCAAGGGATGGAAATGCATTGCGGATGATAATCTTCATGACGCAAAGATAGCTATGAAGGATTTGATTGATTTTATGGGAAGCAAGAAAAGTGGACTGCACAATTATGTCAGAAGATACATGAAATATTGGATGCTCCTATTTCTTTGCATATTGAAAAAAGTCTCATGCCTTCGGGAAGAGGGAAGGATGAATCATCAGAGAGATGAATTTTGTTTAAAGAGATGAATTTTGTAACATATACTCAGATGATGTAATTACATTAGAACTTCAATAATAATTCAGTTTATACATATTTTCTGGTGTGCTTCTACTCGTTTGTACATATCCTTCACTTGTCCAATATGCCTATGAGTTTTATTCTATTCACTTTTCCATTATTTAGTTGTTGTGAATGTCGCTTGTGAATGAGAAATGCCTAGCGTGGGCTTGTGCATAACTTGATGTGGTGCCTGTTGTGATTGCTGTACTTACTGCGACGCGAGACGTCGGGTTAGGACAAAAAACAGGGGAGACTTTGCCGAATTTTTTTCAATACCTACCTTTGTGAACGAACACGACACGAACACTGACACTTCCAAAACTCAATTTCAGCACTCCTAAAACTCAATTTTGCAGCAACTAAAGAAGCAAGTGTTACCAACATTGAAACTCAAGGTAACATTGAAACTCAAGATCATTCAGTGCAGACTGGTGCTCAAGGCATAAAAAGAACTTTCATACACTGATCAATTCCATCCCAAAAAAGAACTTTCTTACATTCAATTCCATCCTAAAAACTGATCCATAAGAATAACTTCTTACATTCCATTCCATCCCAAAAACTGATCCATAAAATGAACTTTCTTACAGTTAACATGTAACATTGAATTCCAAACTGAAAGCACCATAACTACATTACATTACGAAACAAAAGCCAACATGCCAACATACTCCGAGATCATTCGGAGCAATCTGAGCCTTTCTCTTCGTCACTATCTGAGCCTTCTGCTTGGTCACTATCTGAGCCTTCTATTTCCTCTTCCAAGTCTATTGAATAAAATTGACAATTAAAAAAAACAAGATTAGTAAATAAGAACATCTATGTCAATAAGAAAAATAGAATTAGTAATTGAGTTACCTTTGCTAGTCTTACGTATTGGATTTGAAGGACAAGTTCTCTTATCATGTCCAAATTGAAAGCACATGTGACACTTTCTTTTCTTCTTATTTAATGATATCTCAATTCCACTTTTCAATCTTTCGGACTGTATAGTAGCGGCTTTGCCCTTGACATCCTTTTTCCTACCCTTGCATTGTGAGATGTTCGGATCCAAAAGCAATATCTCAGCCCGCGACGACTCGATAGATTTCTCATTATCTTTGTCAGCACAAATTTCAATTGGAGACACCTTAGAAACTTTTTGGATCTTCTCGAATAAATCATTCATACCTTCAATAAAAATTGTGTATGCCTCATTTGATGGGGCGGCCAAACAAGCCAATTTCGTAGCTTCTTGACACATATGGCTAAGTCTTAATGCCTCAGACTCTTCTTTGCCGTTGTCATGCACCAATCCTTGGGAATCAATTATCCTAAATTTGTTGGCCTTTTGCCTCCATCGTGGAAGAATAAAATATTCTGGGATTTCATCAATGTCTAATCGGACAAATACTTTCAAAATATGTGCACACAATATCCCAACGAACTCAAATTGTTGGCATTCACACTTACCCTCATTGGTTTGCTAATCCAATGTCACCTCAAACTTTTCAAGTTCATCATCTTTTGACTTCATTATGAAAGATTGAAAACCATTGGCATCTCTCACATTTTCAACTTTGTAGTAAAAGACTTTACTCCATTCATCCTTGAACTTGTTGAAGACGTTTCGAGTATACACTTTTGCCGCATGCTTCAACAAGAATTCATGATCATTAACAATCCGAAATTTATGTTCGAATTCAAAATCTTCATCATTTTCCCTTTTCACAATCCTGTTCAAGGCTTTCTCATACTTCACCACAAATTCTTTGAGGTTTGACTTGTGAGTTACAAAACCATCAAAAAATGAGTTGATGCCCTCACTACGTCCGGTAGTATTCATACCGGCAAAGAAAGTACCATGATTATAAACGAGTAACCATGATTCGCGAATATCAAATAACCCTTGAAGCCATTTGTTGCTTTCTAACTCGTTTTCCTTCATCAATAACAACCATCTCCGTTCGAAGTCCTCTTTCTTGTATGTCTCCTTAATACATTTTTTCATATCCTTCTTGAATTTCGATCTCTTGTAGTACACTTGTGACAACTTTTCAACAAATTTCTTCTTAATATGCCAAAGACAGAGACGATGACGAGTGTTGGGAAAGACTTTGGCAATAGCTCATTTCATTCCCAAGTCTTGGTCAGTGATGATAGAAGTTGGAGGACGTCCTCCCATAGCGTCAAGCCATGTTCGAAACAACCATGCAAACGTCACATCTGTCTCGTCTTGTAAAAGTGCACATCCAAACTGTATCGACTGCATGTGATGGTTTACTCCCGTAAATGGCGCGAAAGGCATATCATACTTATTTGTTCGATATGTTGTGTCAAATGTGACCACATCTCCAAAATAATGGTACGCCATGCGAGATCGAGAATCCACCCAAAAAAAATTAACTGTCCTCCCACTTTCATCACATTGAATCGCATAAAAAAAACTGTGGATTCTGTGCTTGTTTTTCCTTAAAGTAGTCAAGAACTGATTGTGCATCCCCGCAATCTAGGTCTCTATCCCTCACATTTCTCAAGTGATTGTAGCAGTCTTTATTATCAAAGCCAATGTACTCCCCACCAAAAATTGAAGGAACTTTCGCAATTCCTATATTTTCTCTATGAAATATCTCAGTCAAATCCTTCACTGCATTACAGCATTAGGCATGTTTCGATTTGACTTCATTTTCATCCTCTTAGATGGAGTCACTAGTTGGTGGTTGTGACTTTCTTCAAAACCTGTTACTTTCCATTTGTAATTCCATTTGTCAAGCATAATCCGCAAATGAGCCTTGCATTCACATTTAACGGTTGAACAACTTCTAACTCTTTTCTTTGATATCACTCTTTCCTCTTCGACTGTCTCATCATTCACCTCCACGATAGATTCTTCCTGTTGATTTTTCGCAACATACTTTCCTTCTCTTCCACAAACAAATAGCACCTTAGTGACTTCATTCGATCGGTTTCGTCCTTTACCTGAAGCCCGAGTACAAATCCAAAACCCATTTTCTTGACCATAACATTCATAGTAATTCCGTGCTTCTTCAATTGTCTCAAAATACATCCCAATTGTCGGTGTTGCTAAACCTTCCACAATAGTATCTACAGTCTCGGTATCATCTACTTCGACATCATCTAAACCCGCTAACTCCATTGTTCACCCTTGAGTTGCCTGCAAGAAAAAGAGAAGAGATCCATATAGTTATAAGGCAGATGATACAGTAACCAAATCCTTAAGAGTGTGCAATGGATTATAGCTTCCTTGCAAGAGAAAGCAAACTGCAAAAGAAACATCCACTATCAAAAACTAGTTTTGACGGGTTAAAAATTATTTTGAAGGCATCAGAACTGGTGCACCTCATAGCATTGAAGATATATAAACAAGACAAGATAAAAAAAATAAAAACTATTCTGAAAAAGATTAACCCTTCAAGTTTTCACTGATCTAGTGAAATAAAGTAACTGTAAAACTACTTGGACCCTCTGAATGAGTAGCACCCACGGTACATCTATTTTGCTCCCCCCAACAGCCATCCATACCACACCAACTGTTACAAATTGTGGAGCCTCGTGGTACGATTCACATCAAAAGTTGTAATTTTTCATATGATTGAACCGTGGTTATATTATTGCAGCATAGGAAAACTCAGTTGCATCCCACAAGAGCTCCATTTTTCATATGATTGGTTAGCCTTTTTTTATATTTCAAATTGATTTACCCCCAAAAAATAACTCAGATGCATCCCCTTTCCCGAATCCAAAATTAAACAAGTAACCAGGTAGATGAATCGATACAGTAATATTGCATAAGGAAAATTCAAGAGTTTCCCTTGTTCTTGTCATTGTGTGTCGCCATATCCGTGTCATGTTTGTATCCTGTATTGGTATCCATGCTTCATAACTCCCAGTAAAAATAAGTATGTTAAAAAGAGGATATTTGATTCAATATAGCATTTTTGTGTATCGTTAAAAGTTAAATAATCTTTTTGTCTGCCACTAAACAGTCAATCACAGTAAACAAAGTGCAAAATTGTATGTATTATATTAGCCCGTATTCATCTTTCACGTCGTTAACGTAATAACGTCTTCCATATGTACGTGTGCATTTTTTGAAAATCCCTTCTGTACCTCGTGTAGAAAGGTGATGGGTCTGCGGCGGTGGCGTCTCGTCGATCGTCGATTGGAGTGCAGGGAGAGAGACCTTTGTGCGTCCCGATTTGAATGCAAATCGGCAGGTGGTTCTACGGTGGCGTGGTGGTTGGTTGTCTTTGGAGAGAGAGGGGCGTCAGCAGCGGGGTCTACGCTCGTCGGTCGGAGTGGAGGGAGGTGGAGTCGGAGTGGAGGGACTAGGGAGGTGGAGGGGTAGCCGGTTTTATTTTTTCTCCGTTTAGACGTGAGAGATGGGAGGAGAGGGGGGTGTGTGTAATTTGTTTAAAGGATGGGTTGGGATTTAATCTCAGCCCTTGAAATAAAGGGCTGAGATGGGGTGTTTGTTTAGGCTCTGTTCGGAACCGGTGGAAAAGAAAAGAAACGAAAGGAAAATAAAAGGGAAGGAAAATGAGAGGAAAATAAGAGGGAAAATTTACTATTCATTACACTTAAAATTCTTATTTTCTTCACACTTTCTCTTTCAACCAAACAATGGAAAAGAAAATTTTTTTATTTTCCTTTCCTTTCCATAGGTTCCAAACGGAGCCTTAGTTGTCTACGGATCCGCCCCCTTTATAAATAGGTCAGGTATTTCTTTGACAATATTAAAAGGTCAAATGCGTAAATTGTGTGAAAACCAGATGCTATTTTAAAAATTTCCCATAAGTTTCTAACTTCAATTTCATCTTCCCTTTCCCACGACTTCCAAGTTCCAACTCCACAATCGAAACCCTAATCCCACCAATTCCCAAACTCCACTTCACTAAATCCCCTCTCTCTCTCTCTCTCTCTCCTCCGCATCGCACTAATATCTCTCTTTTTTTTTTTCCAACAACGCCTCGAACCCGGGTTTCTCAGACCACACCGAACCCACCGACGCACAAATGCTCGGCGGTTTGTACGGCGATCTCCCCCCACCTTCCTCTACCGATGAAGAAAACCGCACGCCCAATAACTCATCCAACGTCTGGTCCAGCAGCGCCAAGATGGCCCCTTCCACGCTCCGCAAACCCGCTTTCCCCCCGCCCCAAACCCTCCTCAAACCCCAGCTCAAGCCCAAGCCGCCGCCGCCGAAGACAGTGACTATGTCTGCCCCGGCCCCGGACGACGGCGGCCGGAGCCTCGTGGGGGTCACGTCCACGGTTGTCGAGGAGTACGACCCGGCCCGGCCGAACGACTACGAGGAGTACAGGAGGGAGAAGAAGAGGAAGGCGGCCGAGGCGGAGGCGGCAAGGGAGTTGGAGCGGAGGCGGCGGGAGGAGGACGAGAGGGAGAGGGAGAGGAGAGAGAGGGAGGCTGCAGCCGCGGTCATGGAGAGGGAGAAGAGGGAGAGGGAGAGCGTTAAGATATCGGGGGAGGAAGCGTGGAAGAGAAGGGCGGCGATGGGCGGGGCCATGGTGGTGCCGCCGCGGTCGCCTTCGCCGCCAGGGTCGGGTGGGGACGGGTTTGCGATAGGGAAGTCGGAGTCGGGCGGGTTGGGGATTGGTGCGGGCGGGCAGATGAGCGCCGCTCAGAGGATGATGGCGAAGATGGGGTGGAAGGAAGGGCAGGGGCTGGGGAAGCAGGAGCAGGGTATTACTACTCCGTTGGTGGCTAAGAAGACTGATAGGAGAGCCGGGGTTATCATTAACGCGAGCGAGAAGAAGGTCAAGTTTACACCTACTCGGGTTTTGTTGCTCAGAAACATGGTATGTGAGATATATTCAGTTTTGTATTGGAATCGTTAGCATAGTTGACGTATGTGAAGTTGAGTAATGTGGTGGCGGGGGTTTTAGGTAAGAATTCTAGTTTGTAATAACATAGGGGTTTTGCAATGTACGATTTGATAATGGATATGTCAGGTGGGGTTCTGTGAGGCAAAATTATTCCGTGGCATATGAAATAGGGAAAAATCCGGAGTACTGCAGAAACAATACAGAGCCAATAGTGAATAGTCGAATCAAACCTTGACTAAGGACATATAATGTAGACCATGACAAGCTGTTGATGGGATGCTAAGAAGCACGTGTACAGGTATAATAAGGGCATGTCGGTAGGGCGAAACCTAGAAAATGTAGGGTATGGGTACGTCAACGGTACGGCTATAACAAATGTACTTTTGGAATATGGAGTAATGCTGCAATGTAGTACAAGTAATGATTACACCTCAAATAAATGAAATAGCTGCATGACTTGTGCGTTTTAGAATCCAATATCAAACAACCAATAAACGCCAAGCTTAAGGTACAAATCAAAGTTTATTGTCATTATCCCAAGGAACCTAATGACCAAAATCTTTGTTCTAAAACCATGCTAAGCATAGAAAGATGAAGTCTTATCAACTTAGCTTTATCGCTGTATTGGGAACGGCTTGAAATATATAGGGGTACTTTTTTTTTTTATCAACACTTTTAGGGCTTATGGGGTATGAAAAATCTCAGGTGTGTGTTTTGTGTACTCAGTACGTATTTAGAGTTACCATGCCAAGTACCCCTACCCGGTACTTTACGGGTACAAGTACGACGATACTTTAGAAGTACCCATGCTTCATAGATGGGAAGAATGTACGTTTGCTGGAGGACTGCTTTTTAGTTTTTGGGATGATCCCATGTATATAGCATTGCTGCAGCTGTGAGAAAGTTAAGTTGTTTATATGAAAACATCCAAATCCCGCACATGTCCCTTCTGAACACCTGAGGGTCCTTCTCCATCAGATGGCCTTTGAAATCATAGCCAATATCCCCAACCATCAGGTATGAAAAAAATGTAAACTAAGTTCGGCTTCCAAGCTGTAACAAATTTCCCGATCGAAAGGGAAACACTCCTTTCGACATTTGGTTTTGATTGTAATTGCACTTTTGATTCAATGAATAGGTAAGGGGTTGGGGCTGCCTTAAATCTTAGTGCAGCCTACCTACATGTGTTATATCCAGCTTGGAAGAATAGCCACACAATTGTTGTTGCATATAGATAGGAGGATTGGAAACTATTACGTACTGGAAGTTGATAAGTAACAATATAATCAAAGCGCGAGCCTCTCATATATGAGACATTCAAAGGCTTGTTATTTATTTCCCGTCCGACCGAACAAACCTATAAAGAAACCCTTAAACTCAAAGAGGGCATTCATAGAATGCACCTTTAATGAGTATCATATGGTAGGTTAAAAGGTCGTCTTTTTCCCTTTCCTTTTCGTCCTCAAGCAAGATTAAACTTGCACGTTTAAGGTGCCATCTTGGGACATTTGATGGAATCCTGATCATGTTGTAAAGAATGTGAAGGTATGAGATCTGTAAATGAACAATATGGATTTCGACATAGGTATGACATTTTGCAGGTCATGTTGCATTTTGTAGTGCCTTGGAATCTTATGTTCGCAAGTACATATCTTGGAAAGAGATGAACTTCTGATTCGCGATAAAAGATATTAGTTTGGGTCAAATCGAAAGAGTGCGTACAGTAACCTGCGAAGACTAAATGGTTGGGTTAAAAGGTCGTCTTTTTTCTTTTCCTTTTCGTCCTCAAGCAAGATTAAACTTGCACGTTTAAGGCGCCATCTTGTGACATTAGATGGAATCCTGATCATGTTGTAAAGAATGTGAAGGTATGAGATCTGTAAATGAAAAATATGGATTTTGACATAGGTATGACATTTTGCAGTTCATTTTGCATTTTGTAGTGCCTTGGAATCTTATGTTCGCAAGTACATATCTTGGAAAGAGATGAACTTTTGGTAGCTATAGAAAGAGTACATACAGTAACCTGCAAAGACTAAATGGTTGCACAAGTAGAGCTTATCCTTGCAACCTATTCTGATTGAATTAGATGTATACACTACAAGCAACCAATAAACCAATAAAGCTTAAGAATTATTAGGAGGACACCGAGGTACTCTATGCAGCAAGATTTTCTATTTTTGTGTGACTAATAGTAGTTTTGAATTGAGTCTATGGTTTACTTTACAAGTGTGGTCGGTTATTGTAGTTTTGCAAGTTCCCTTAGCATTAGCTGAAGTGTATCCTTGGGCAAAGGTGTCAGGTGTGTCTTTTGAGGTGGACGTGCATAATAACTTCTCTCGTAGATATTAACGCTGTGTTTGTACTAGCCAGCTTTCCTCAAGTGCTTCTGCGTTAGGTATTTTTTGGTTTACTTGTCACACAATGCTAGTAAGGCATGCGTGAATGTTATTGACCGGTTGTATGCGCGACTCTTGCTGCCTCGTCATTTGATTGGCTTTCTTACACGTAGGTACTTCACTATGTTGTAACTAGTTTATACATATGCCTGTACATATTTTGAAGATTTTTTTCCCTTCAAGAATAGAATTTTGCTATTCGGTATCATCCCCTACTCTATTCTCTAAATATTTTGTGGGCTTTATGTTAAGCCGTATAAGTTGCTTGTTAAAGTGAACTAGTCAGACTAAAAAACCAGAATTTTACATGATTTAAGCTGGCTGCTATTTGTTCCGTCTCTGTGTGGTCATTGAATCTCTATCCAAAGTATATTGGGAGGCCAATAAGGTATTAAGGTGAAGAGTTGTGAAAATTGATACCTAGGCTCAAATGGGAAGGGGATAACGAATGCTGTCATTATATCTTTAAGGCAAGGTAAGCTAAGTTAGGGAGTGCTTCCTAGTATTACTTGATTGACGATGCATCCCAGAATGTGGAAGGAAAACTGTGCAAGACAGCCATTAGGTCAGTAGGTCACCCTGCTTTATATTTCATTATGTCCCGGAACAACATTCTTTTGTACAAACGAGTCTGGCCTAGATGCTAATGTTGAGATGGGTCCTTGTAAAAGAAAGAAGAAAAACTAGGGATGAAGAAATTCATGGGATTGGAGAAGTAGCATATACAGGAGGTTAATTGATTTAAATTCAAAAGTGATTTCAATGGTTTAAGTATGCACATTGAAGACTGGTAAGTGCAGCAGTAAGCATTTTGATCGGAGGTAATTCTGGAAGTCATGAGCCCAAAGTTTAACATGTACATGACGGGTATGACATAGGCAGCCTCAAAATTCAATACAACACACACGGGCATATATATGTAGGTAGATAGCGGATATATCCTCCTGAGTTATGGGAAGTTGGTTTCATTTTCTGCAATTGTGATGTCTGATGAGTACTCTATGAAAACAGTTGGTCAAAATTTCTATATAGTGCAGTAATATGTTTGAAACTTGAGGATCATTTTTGAACTCTTTTTCTTGTTTCCTCTAGATGGGTTTCTTTGTATGCTGTATTGCTTTGCTTTAATACTTAGTAAAAATCTTTGTGGTAGCTGATAAAAAATTCAAATTGGAACTTGTGAAACTTCAGGGTTTTCTAAATTGTCAATACATGAAACTTACAAAGAAAAGCTTCGTGCAATTTACAAGTTATGACGAAATAGAAATAGCGCCTTTCGGTCAGCAGAGAAAAACTAAAGTATATGTCTCTGCTTCTTCTTTGTCTGTTCGTTCCCCCTCCCTCCCTCGTAGAAAATACAGT
Source organism: Rhododendron molle (assembly GCA_025413875.1). NCBI lineage: Eukaryota > Viridiplantae > Streptophyta > Magnoliopsida > Ericales > Ericaceae > Rhododendron > Rhododendron molle. The sequence continues at coordinate 18,030,019 of CM046400.1, forward strand.
TGTCTTTGAGCATTTTGAACTCGATAAATCTCTCCCCACCTTGACGATCCGCTGATTAACTTGGGGCTGTAAGACAAAAGTTAACAGAATGATCCTCGCTGAAAATTTTGAATTAGGAAATTAGATTTGAGCGTTGGATTTGAAAGGGTTTAGAGTTTTTAGACTAAGTAGGAGTAGAAGTTGATGTATGGAGTGTAAGTTTTGCAACAATAGAAGAACAAATACCGAAGAGTGAAGATTGAAAATCATTTGATATCAAAGCGAGTGCTTCCAATAGCTAGATTTGATTGTTGGTAAGGATGGAAAGATTGAGAATGTGTAACTCACATAATCAACCTAGTTTGGCCAAAGTGGAGGGGTATTTCTGTCTCATTTTGTAATCGATGGGATTTGCCTACAAAATAAGGATACTTAACAACTACAAGATCAGCAATGCTATACAAGACTAAAGTTGGGCAACTAAAACTGTAGGTAAGATGAATGTGTGGTAACACTAGGAGAGAGAGAATTAGAATCTATGATGCACCGAAACCGACACGGACACGGACACCGACACCGACACCGACACGGGGACACGGGAATTCTAAAAAAATGGGGACACGGACACGGCGGGGGACACGCCACGTGTATATTTATTTATTTAAATAAATATTTATATAAATAAATAAATATAGTTTGACACCCAGAATTTTTTTTTAAGATTACAATTTGGCCCCAATTTTTTTTAAAAATTACAGTTTACCCCCAATTTTTTTCAAAAATTACAGTTTGGCCCCTCAAAAATTACAGTTTAGTCCCTCAAAAATTACAGTTTGGCCCCTGCCGTGTCCCCATCAGTGTCCCCAGCCGTGTCCCCGTAAAAAATTTAAATTAAATTATGGGACACGCCACGTGGCGTGTCCCGTACGTGTCCCTGCCGTGTCCCCGCCGTGTCCCCGTGTCCCCGTGTCTGACACTCCGATACTTCGACCTCTAGAGGTGTCGGTGCTTCATAGATTAGAATCAATCTAAAATGAGTATCACGCTCCTCCCCATGAAGTTGTACATGCACCTCTCTACAATTAATTGGAGCCTATGATGCATGGACACGGACATGGGGACATGGGGAATTCTTAAAAAAATGGGGACACGGACACAGCGGGGGACGCGCCACGTGTATATTTATTTATATTTATTTTCAATTTTTTTCAAGTTTAAATGGTAAAATGTGGACAAAACGAAAAATCCATCGTTCAATACCATTACAAACAAAACAAAACATCCATAAGTTCAATACAATCCTATTGAAAAATTACAGATTGATCCCAGTTTAATCGCAAAATTTTAAAAAAAAAATTAAAGTTTGACCCCCAAAATTTAAAACTAAACACTTTGACCCCCCGCCTTGTCCCCATCAGTGTCCCCCGTGTTCCCATCAGTGTTCCCTCACGTCCCCCTCAAAAATATAAATTAAATTATGAGACATGCCACGTGGCGGGTCACCACTACTGAGGATCTCCCCCCTAACCTTAGATAGGTCGTCTGTGGTGTTCCCGTGTGTCCCCGCCGTGTCCGACACTACAATACGTCGACCTCTAGAAGTGTCGGTGCTTCATAGATTGGAGCAATACAACCACTACCAACTTTCATTTCTTGGGCTGATAGTTCAGAATGAAGCAATAATGCTTCCAAGAGTGCTACACACACAACCATTGTATAAAACACAAAACACAACCAATCTCTATCCGTCCATTGTTGTAAGAAATGGTCGGGATTCACTCAAACTCTTCCCCGGAAAAGTTGAACTTTCCCCTGCAAGAGTTTTTTTAAAAATCTAAACCATCCAAACACATCTGGACGGTTAGAATTAGTTGCACAACCAACACAACGGTTGTGCGTGTAGCATCAACACAAATTGCATGACTTAGAGTTGACAACAATGTACATTTCAAGTGCACAATGAGAAGGCATTCTGCATTCCCAAGTTTTTATAGTTTCTCTTACATTTCCCCTCTGTTTTGAAGACATTAAAGAATTTTCGGTTATGAAAATATTGCTGAAATGATAGGGGCATCAATTGATAGAGTTGTTTGGACACATACAACAAGGATCACTAGATGTGATGATAAGTAAGAGTGCTTGGATTGTCATAGTGCAAATGGTAGGATTACCTCCAGTAGTTTGCTGAAATGGGTAACAAGGTTAGGTCTATTTTGGTTTGGTTTGTTGTGAAGTATCGTGAAGGCTTGGAAGATTGCCAGCATGTATGTAGATGTTGTATCTGGTGCCTAATATTCATTTGTGGATGTACCTTGTTGAGCCTTCTTGAATATATATATATACACAAGAGAGTGAGAGACCACTTCGTTGAGTTTGCTGTTGAGCTTTATAAGTTTTAGCTTGTGTAGCTTGTTTCTAGATCTGATGTCTTTGCAAATGTACTACTAACTGACTTTCATTCTTATAAGGTTGCGTCTGTTTTCCTTGTATGTGAATTATTTTGGGGAATCTGCATTACACATTTCAATTCATCTTGTGTGAATGCTTTTGAATGTGTTCGAGAAGATACTGACCAGAAAAATAGATGACTTAGCAATATTGTTCTCTCTTCTTGAAGGTGGGCCCTGGCGAGGTAGATGATGAGCTAGAAGACGAAGTTGGATCTGAATGTGCCAAGTATGGGATTGTGACAAAGGTCCTCATCTTCGAGATTACCGAGCCAAATTTCCCATCCGATGAGGCAGTTAGAATATTTGTGCAGTTCGAGAGAGCAGAAGAAACAACCAAAGCGGTTGTTGATCTTGAAGGCCGTTTCTTTGGGGGTAGAGTGGTCAAAGCCACTTTCTATGATGAGGAGAAATTTAATAAGAACGAGTTGGCTCCGATGCCAGGGGAAATCCCTGGTTTCTAAATTCCAGGAGTAAGCTCCAGATGTGATTCATATTTGGCAATCTTCAGAATCCTCGGTAGGCATGTACTTGAACTTTTTCTTGACACAGGAAATTTTAGAAGGATTGTTAGTGGCATTTTTACTTGGGAGTAACGTTTGGGTTTTTAAACTTGCAAGGATGGAGTTTATTCTTTCTCATCATTCGTGTAAAAAATGTTAAAATGAGTAGAACTAAGCCTAGTGCAAACTGTGGCTATGTTGTGAAGAATTGGTTGTGTCAATTTAACCCAATAGAACAATGTGACATTGTGATTTTTTTTTTTCATCGTGAAATTTGTTTATGAGAATTGAATAAAGTGAAATGAAATCAATGGTCATTCTCTTGATGCCTCATTTCAACGTGTTACTGTTGATAATTGTATAAACTGTTCAAGGAATGACATTTTAACAATTTGGTTAACTGCTGATCAAGGAATGACCTTGTTTTTTTTTTTTTTTTTTTGTTGTTTTTACTTTTCGAAAAAAACCAACCAGTTTAAAATCTGGAGAGGAGAGAGAACCTACTATTTGTTTCATATGACGAAGGGGTGAGCGGAACGGGCAGTCTAATGGATGAAAATGCGAAACATATCCTATACTAAATGAAACAAAGTACAAGTGTGTATGTGCAAAGGACACTACTGGTCTTAAAAAAAAACACAAGAAGACAACAAAATAAACACAAGAAAAGCCGCTCGGTGTCGATGTCGTGCCCAGGACTCTGTCATAGAGATGGGTAATGAAGGATCGCCACCGAATCTTACCTGCAAATGGAGAGTCTACTGAATAAAAGCACTTTATTTACAAACCATCTAAATAATCATTCAGGATAAAACCATATGCTCAGTTTTCTAGCTTTTGTAATCATATTGGATCAAAAGTAACGAATCAAACCAGAAGACAAGTGAAAGAAGGTAATTCCATCCCAATGGTAAACTGTCCATGACACAAGAGGAGTAATTGTAACTTCCCATGATATATTGCTTCCCGCCCTGAACAAAAAGCCGAAAGACGATGTCGTATAGAGAGAGCACTGCACTAGCCCTAAGGGCATATTTGGAAAAACAAAAATACGACTAGGGCAAATTTGGCAAAAAATTAAAAAAGGTGCTTTCAGGCACGGCGTAGAGGCGAACCCACCGGCGTGTTCTGGTTAGATGCCCTCGCCTCCTGGAAGTACATCAGCTTTTGCTGGTGGTGATCGTACGCCTCCGACGGTCCTCCACCGCACGCGGCGGCGGAGGTTTGGTTGAGGTCACCACCGAGGCTTCGGTACGGATCACAAGACGAGGAGACACCGCCGCAAAAGCTGCTGGACCCACTACTGCCAGAGAAGTTTTTGTAAAGAGGCCCACCGAAGCCCGCCAGGGAATCTCCTCCGCCTACGATGAGGCTGCTGGTCGGCGTGGCGCTTCTTTGTCCGGCGCCGCAAAGTGGGCAGACAGTTGTACCCTAAATAGAAATACTCCATCGAAACAAACAAGATGTCAAAACAAAAACAAATCGATCTGTTCGTGTTTGCTTAACGAGACACATTTTTGGAAAACAGTTTCTGCAAACACAATTACTATCAGATTCTGGTTTTCAAGTTGGAAACATTCAAAAACAAATTACTACATTCCTATAATCACTTTGCATTTGCATAGAGCCATCATAACGCACGACTATTTGAGGAAAATTATATATTATTAATTGGTCAAAAGAGCTATTCTAACTGATGTATTCCTCCCCTTCCATAAAGTGGATCAACTTCACCTCCTACAAAAATTACGTGTATTTTTCAACCTTAAAAATAATGTAATTGGTGAAGTAATTTTTTGAATTTTTTCATCATTCAAAAAAGATCTTACTATTACTTAAAATATACCAAATAAGATCTATATTACATTAAAAATAATAATTTCATAAAAAATAATTTCGGTAAAAACAATATTTTCTAGCTTTAAAATTAACTTCTTGAAATAAAAGATCAAGAGTTAAAATGTCCAATAATCATGAACTTCATAAAATAAATTTTTTTAAAATGTCCAATAATCATGAACCTCATAAAATAAAATTTCAAATCCGTATCCGAATCTGTAGAAAGAACTGGTGTGCAGAGACATTTGTCTTATCCCTACCCCTGTAGGCAGCAAGCTAACGCAATCTTATTATTATTACTTTATTTATTTATTCTCTCGGATATAAAATAAAATGGTTATGGGTTAAATAGAACATCACTTCGAAATACAAAATCTCACACATATTGCATGGTGCTGTTCGTACATTGGCGGCAGCGGCGGAGGAGGCGCGGTAGGTGGTGCCGTCGGGGTCGATGACCCAACCGGACTCGGCGGCGAGCTCGCGGAGGACCTCGTTGATGTCGGCGCGGGGGGAGAGACGGTAACCGCCGTGCTTGCGGAGGCCGTGGAAGATCTTGGTGGTGATGGACCTCCTCTGCCTCTCTCTCATCTTGGTCTTCTCTCTTTCCTCTGCGCTTCTCCCACCGTTGCTTCCCGCGTCCTTCATCTCTCTCGCAGATGGAATACTGTTGATTTGATGGAGTATAAAACAACTTTTTAATTCTATACTAGACGACTGGGAGAAATTTTTCGGTGGATCCCACCTGGTATCCGCTTGACACATTTGAATCGTTCATTAGAGCGGCGGCTCCAAAAATATGTGATAGGGTGTTCAGAAATTACCTTAATTCTATTAACTGATATATTAACCAATACTATATGTACAATATCTCATATAGTTGTAAATAGTACAATAAAAAAACATAACGTCTATTCTAAAAAAAATAAACTTCGAGGAAAAATGAAAACTTAAAACTAAATACTACTTTTTTTAACAATTTTTTTTTTTTTGAAAGTTGTTGTATATTTCGTAGTAGACATTGTTTCGAGAATGGAGGGGTAAAATTTTAGAGTTGTCCTAGATGAATTTTCATATCTTGTACGTACTGCCAACGTTTAACCAGCGTATTAATCTACTGAAACCCTTTTGAAAGCAACTGTAGTGAGTACGTTGGGGTTGACCTTCTCAAAAATCTATTGTTCTTTAAGATGACATGATGAGATTTTATATCGTAGTCTTGAATTCGAAGGAATATTATTCAAGTTAATGGAATTTTGCAATGTAGTTGTATTTTTTTAAAAGTTTTGTCTGTAATTTATAAGCTAACTAGACAAAAAAAAATTGTTAATTATTGTCATGAATGTGAAATTAACACATTTAGACCATCAACAATAAAGATGGAGAGAAAACGCAGGGAATAATACTTACATCAATAAATTCTTCTTTTGACTTTCTTTTTACAATTTTTTTTTATTTATGATTATGTGCTTTATTTGAGATAATATGTTAGGTGTTCAAATATAAATTACTTGGATTGATGAGCTGTAATTTGGTTGTCATTGAGTATTCAATTAGTTTTGGGTCAGGTGTTCGAGATTTTTAGAATTGGGTGTTAATTGATATTTAACTTGGGTGTTGAAAGAAAAATTACCCCATAATTTTAATTTTTACATGTATTCTAAGCAAAAAAAATTATTTGAGTGTTCAGTTGACCATGGAAGAAGCTACATAGAGCCGCCTCTAGTCCATTACATTTTTGGATGGCTCAGACTGAATCACTATCTCCTCTCATCTTAACACTTTCTCTTTATATTTTCTCTCTCCAAATTTGAACCGTCCAAAAATATAATAGACGACTCGAATGCACCATTTTTCGACGAGTAGAGGGACTTTGGGGGCTCTTAAAAGACGTGGGTGGTACTATATCGGACTGATGTGAGAGAGTTGCATTGATGGAAGAGGGGGGTTCTCCGGGGGCGGTTGTTATGTATGAGAAAAAATATAATTCATATATATATGCATTTTGAATCCGTCTCGAATTATTCGAGCTGCTTATTTTGTTCAAAATAATTTGGTTAAAGCCTCTATGAAAAATTAACTTGGATATTGAGAACAATGTTTTTCACGCATCTAACTTTGCTTCAATATATAAGTCTTGATTTTGATAAAAAGTCAGATGTTTCGTAAAAGTCTTATTGGTATATCTAAAAAAATTGATTTTTTACATGGATTTTTAAACAAATAATTTAAACAAAATGGATTTTAAAACAAATAATTTAAACAAAAGGAATGGTTCGGATCAATTTTTCGAGATCCAAGACGACCCAAAATAAATATGTATATAAATGTATGTGCCTATAGCAGTATAGCACAGCTGGTATGTATGGATGATTTTGGTTATGCTTTTTGCATGACAGAGAAGGTATGACAGTCGCTACTGCATGTCTCTGTACATCGAAATGGAATCACGCGGTAGAAGTGGGAGGGAGAGAGAGAGAGAGAGTGAGAGAGGTGGTTAGTTTTTGGCGGCTAAAGGTCAGAGTAGTTAAGGCGCAGACCGCAGAGATAGGCAGGCCTTCAATTAGCTTGAGGATCTTTTTGGTGCACACCAAGACGGGGCTATGCTGTCCCTCTTGCTGTCTCGGCCAAACGGGGCTCGCTTTAATTTTATTTTAATTATAAAAAACATTCATCTTATAAAATTTGTTGAGTAAAACAATTTTTTAAAAAATTAGCTCAAAAGAATATCATTAAATTCTTGATCAAAACACATATAATTTACCAATAAATGTTTCTGATCATCAAATCAAGACCGGAGAAGACCCCGCTTAACGGGGACAATAGGTACCCTCAATAGGGACAGCAGAGCCCCCACACCACATACAGCAGCTATAGCTTTGTAGTAGCTCCCATCCATCTGTTTTACTACCAAAATTCAGTCCAAAAGTACTTGGTTCAGTTGGTGGTTAATGTTACTCATGTTACTTAGCCCAAAAAAAAAATGTTACTCATGTTAATGAAACGTGCTAAAAATCACATGGTATATGAATGCGTCGGAGTTTTTAAACACTGTGACATTCAACATGTCGAATTTGTATGGAAGACTATATAGTATTTTGCTCCAGCCAAATGAACCCAAAAATATATGCTCTCATAAGTATTTTAGTGATCGCATTTGAGTACTACCACATTATGAATACTATATGATGCGTTACTCATATATTTGTAGAATATGCCTTATAAATCATGTAGTGGAGCACATTACCAATTACCCAAAACATGATCACCAAATGTGATCACCATAGCATTGCTCATAAAAAGGTAAACGATCTTAAGCACACTTTCTTAATCAAATGCACAAGGCAAAAAGACGAAGCCAGAGTCACCCAAGCATAGTGCATTTAAATCGAGTTTTTTCAATATGATTCAAGCAAAACCACATGTGGTTAGGATTGTGAAAAACCGAACATTCAAAAGGTTTTTTATAATATTTTTTTAACAATTAAAAAAAATCTTTTGAGGTGTTGGGTTTTTCACAATTCTAACTTTACCCTCATCCAAATCCGCCGTCTCTTCCGATTGACCAAAAAAAAAAAAAAACCCGCCGCCGGAATCTGCGGGAGGGCCCCCCCCCCCCTCTCCTTTTCTTCTTCTTTTTTTTTTTTAAGTTTTCTTTCTTTTCTTATATATATTGTTCTAGTTGCCATCGTTCACCGTCAAACGGCACAAATCTTGTCGACGGCTTTATTGCCATTGTCATCGGGTCTCCGTCTCCGTTGTCCGCTTCATCTTGCCGTCGGTTTTACCCCATGAACACATCTATTACAGCAGCTGTGTCAGAGCAAAATGAAGACATGCCCCCGCCAAGAAGACGAGAAAGCAACCCCTGTTATAGCAGATCCATTGTTGGCGTCGTTCAGGCCTGCGTCGCAGCCGCTCCCCTTCTCGCTGGACATGCATGCATTTCTTTCTTCTCTCGTGTTGTTACCCTCTGTTGCCGGACATCCGATCAGCTCCCACCTCTTATGTCCCCTTCCCCCGTTCGATTAGTTGTTCCCTTTTTTTTGTTCCAATCGACCCCCCTTTTCTGTTTTCCCCTCCCCGTTCGATTGGGACTCTCTTTGTTCTTCCTTCTTCCATTCCCCTCTCCGATTGGATCGGATTTCCCCCCTTCATTCTCCCCTTCCCCCTCTCATCTGACCGGTTTCAAGGTGCATGCATGTTTGGTGGACTTGTTTGTTTTGCAGGTTGATGCGGCGCTGTTGTGACTTGTGATATGTGTTGATGGGTCTCTTTGCTGCCGGAGTTGCTGGTGGTTTGGTTTTCTTGCAATGGCTAACTGATCTGTGTTGGCCGCCGTTATAAATGGGCATGATCCGGCCAGTGGTTCAATCTTCTTCTTGGTTTGTGCTCTTGGTTCTCGCTCGTATCATATGTGCTTTTTGTGTGTGTGTGTGTGTGTGTGTGTGTGGGAGGAGTAGAGCCAATGACTGCGGCTTGTCATTTGGGAGGTGTTTCACGTAGCTTAGTTGTTGTTTTAGTTGTTTATGTTGTCTTTGTTTTATTGCGGCTTAGTGCTCTGCTCTTTTGGCCCTTGTTAACTTTTGCTCATCGCTAGCACTTTTTTCTATCTTACGGCGATAACATTGTTGCTCTTTCTCTTGTGTTATCTCTCTTTATATCAATGAAGTTCTTTTTTGATGCCATGTGTTCGTATGAGGCTCAAAATCTTAACTCCTGTGAAATCCGTCCAAACAGAATTGTCCCCATTTTAATTAGGCCTGCACTAGTAGACGATATGATTTATCCCAAAAAATACTTGAGTTATGCGTAAACTAAGTCGAACACATTGAGTTACAAAGAAATGAGTGAGCTTATTGATGCATGTTTGTGACTTAGAGGGAGACCGAACCTTGCCACTATTTTCCTCTCTTATCTATTTTAAGCCCTGCACATACGTTGCTTGAATACGTCCAACAAAAAAGTCTACAACCACAACTCATTACATAAACAAAATTGAAGAGATCCGTAAATTATTCTATTTTTTTTAATCGTTTAATATGTGGAAGATCGTATTTTGATTAAATTATACTCCCTCCGTTCCTTTATTATTGTCCAGTATTTCATTTTGGGCTGTCCCTTAATAAGTGTCCATTTTGTAAAGTTAGTGGGTAAAAGTTGGTGTATTGTCTATTTTGTCCTTAAAAGTAGATTCCTTTTTGAAAAGTAAGTGAGTAAAAGAGTAATGATGATGGGTAAGTAGGAAAAGTGGAGGAAAAAATTGATGTGAAAGGTATAATGATGATGTCCTTTTAATAAGTTGGAATTACGAAGCAAGACACTTAAAAAGGGACGGATGGAGTATGTTTATTAATGAAGTTATGAGAGTATGCGTACTGTTGTGTATCAGACATTCGGAGAATAGTTGAATTTTGAGTTTCGGTGTTGAAATGATGTGTGAAAGTGTTGGTAGCAATCGGGGTTTGATTCGATGAACGTTGGCAAAAAAAATTCAAATCTGTCATTAGTGTACAGGTATAGCTTTTCCCAATACCGGTACACCTCGACCAGAAACTGTGCAATGCTGAATCTTCTGGGTACCAGTACCGGTACTGTCATTTCCCGGTACCGGTACACTTTGCAAATTTTTTGAATTTTCAGCATGAGATTCAGATCACTGTAAATACACCCCTTTACCATTTTCACACCCAAACCCACAAATAACCCTAGAAACACCCTCTCTCACCCACCCCACTCCAATCTCACTCAAACCTTTTGATTTCTACCTCAAATCTTCAAGATCCAAGAGTTTTCTTCCTCAAACTCACTTGAATCTCACATTTGGTGAAAAAGGAATAAGTTTTGTGTTCTTGCTCTCACTTTTTGGCTCTCACCCACGTTTTTTTTCTCTCTTTCTCCTCCCAATCACTTGTTGATCCTTGCTTGTTTATCTTATTTTGGATTGTATTCCCTCTAGATCTTGTAGCCAAACTTGGGTGAAGCTTGTTTTTGGTGGATCCAAGCGTATAGCTCTCGGTAGACCTAGGATTTTGCTCAAAACCCACTTAGGTAGGGATTTCTCTCTTCTTCTACTTGTTTTGTGGTGATTAAGTGTGATATGGGTGTTTGTTTGCTATATATGGTCGAATGGAATATTTATGGGTTCATAATTGCATAACTTTTGAAAGTGGTATAGTGGTCTTGATTGCTATGACCCATGAGCTATTTGTGATGTATTAGATAATGTCGGTGTGTGTGTGGAATGAGTTTATGGCATCGGTATTGTTGTGACGATAATGTGGTTGTCGTTGGGAAGTGATTGTGGAGTTTATTGTGACGTAAAGGGTGAGAACACAAAATCGCACGGGGTGAAAATTCGTTGGAAGAAATGTGTGGATGTGTGTGTGTGTGTGAGTGAGAATGCTATGATACTTGCTAAGGATGTTGGCATGCATTATTTGGATTTGCCATTTAACTTGATTCATCGTATCCATGTTTATCATCTCATTACATATAGATTTTGTAAAGAATTTCCTACTGGGCTAGTATAACTCAACAAAATCTTTCTCTTCAGGTCTTAATACCGGGCAATAGATTGTATGCTATGGTGTGCTTGGACACAAAGATTTTTTTTAAAAACTAACTTGATTTAGTTACTCACTCATCTTTGTAATAGACTTACTTTTGGTTAAAAATGGCTTTATAACTAATTTACTTTTGGATGATCTTTTGATTAAAGTTTTTAGTACTCTAAATACTTTGTACTTACACTTAAGTCAATTTGGGCCAGTGTGCCAATGTTGATTATTTGGAAACTTGGAGACTCGATTTGTAATTAAGCAAATGGGAAACTCGTTTTAGGTATTATCTATCTTATGCGATGATCTTTAATCAAAATGGCTTATATATTCATGTTTAAAATCGAGGACATGACAAAAATACAATCACATTTATTTGTAGGTCCGACACACAGTGAATGCGTAGTATATGTGGGTCTCCACGTGATTGTGAGTGTGTTTATGCAAGTATTTGTAGAAGTGTGCAGAGGTAGAAGAATAGATACAACCCAAGCTAAATAGGCCTGTTCAAAGAACAAAAAAAGCAAAAAAAAAAAAAGCTAAATAGGCAAATTTTGGGGCATCAAATTTCCACAGCAAAGCCGGGGGAAGAATTAAGGTGGAGAGGGAAGCGAAAGGGATTGTAATATATTCTACCGGAACCACTACCATCGATAAACCTCCGCCTGAATTTCTGTCCCTTGCAAAAAAGAAAGAAAGAAGAGGATCACGATTACATTTATCCAACTTTAGGTACCAGTAAAGTGCTATTGAGGCATTTCCAGGTCTGGTCTCCGATCAAGCGCTTCTATCATTGAATCCTCTGGAAATGCATCCGGATAGGTAGCCAAGATCTTTGCCTTCAGGCTTCTGCCCATTCAAAACAAAAAGCAAATAATTATCATCCTGTATTGTAAATGGAAATAGAAACTTCTGAGACCAAACCGTCAATGAACCACATTCGGTGGTAAACATAATCAAGCTACAGTAAAACAGAATACAGAATGGTAGCACCAGTTATGCAAATACTCCATTGAAGATTGGAGAACAACAAAGAACAAGGGCTGATAAGGAAAGAGCACGGCACTAAGACCCGAGATACATTGGACATGCAAATTCAGCTTGATTTGCATCTTCGTTTCCAACACTCACTGCAATAAGAAACACTTCCAGTGGACTCCACCTTGCCAGACACCCCACAGAACAACAATTACTTCTTTTTTTTCCGAACAGCAGAAAATTTCTATTAATCAACTAACCTCAAAAGAGGCATCTTCTTTACAAATATGAGAAAAAGGGGCAGGGGGATTCCTATCCCAGTCTAATGCAATAGCTCCCTTCAAACATTGAGATGCTATCCAGAACAACAATTAGTTGCGCCCATTGAGGCAGCTAAAGAAACTCAAAACTCAAAACAAGAGCCATAACAGAACCCAATAATTCTGTTTTCCAACTTATCCCACGTGTGATTAGGGAATTTTGTTAATCCAATCAATCTTCACACGCCTTACATTAAACCATAAACATCTCACCAATAGTGTTCACTTCTGCTCGTAATGGGAACCCCTGACAATTTCTGCCAAACCTTGCATGCAACAACTATAAAATGAAGATGCGATTTGCTTGCCTTTCTTTCTTCTTGTCCATCAATGAGAACATTGATGACACTATGCCCCATCCTTTTTGCAAGTATGCATGCTATGGTTTTATAGGACACATTCATTTCAATACAGCAGTAGAAGACAGGTAATTCAAATAAACATGGAAAGGAGGAAAGATATTATACAGCATACTCTGCTTCTTCATCAAATACAAAGTCACAAAGTCTCAAAGAATTACTAGCGTTGTTCCTGTTCTATACAAGGAAAGACATACAGTTATGATTTAAGAATTTGGAGTGTGCTTATAATTAACTTCAAAATTGGCACCAAAACGTCTAGTCCCTTAATTAGTGAAACATTTTCAAGGTATACATGAAAGCACAATTTTTCCTCTCCTTTATAAAGACCCATGCAAGGTAACCAAATCAAATATTCACCCATTTGTAATTATGGATGATTTACAGACCTGATAGAGGTTGTAATGAAAGATCCAGTATAATGAACGTAGTTTTTACTTCCTTTGAATTCTTTACCTCGTTTTTTTGCTCGGGTGGGAGGTTTTCTGGTTGCGGGTGTGGACGTGGTTTCACATGATATCATGCATATGAACTCCACAAATTATGTCACAGAGATGAGGTTAATAACAAATTCCCAATCCAAGTAAATCCACAAGAACTCTGCGATAAGTACTCGGCAATATTTAGAATGGCGGATGTGATAATAAATTACCTCAGTTTCTGAAATATGTAGTCAAGATCTGACTTCATTGACCTTAACAGACGTGTATTTCTAGAAAATTCGCTGGAAACCTCTGCAAAGCAATGCTCTGAGTACTCGTTAAAATGCGAAAGAACAGCATTACTGTCCTGCAACCTTCCCAATCTGAAATTTGGACATACAAACTATTAATGCAGAAGGAAAAAAGGACGAAAAGCAAAACTAGAAAAACCAAAAAATGTGAAGAGCACATAGCAAACAGATTGAGTACCAAACTCAACGTGCAGCCCCAAATAAGGAACTGATGCTTGAAAAACTATACGGGAAAGCTGTATATCAAACACAAATACAAAGCAGGAAAACAAAACACATTAAACACTGACAGTCCCAAACGTTAAAGTTGTTTCTATGTGGCAACTTGTAGCAGGCCGAACATGAACGGCCATGTTTGCCCGGGCCGAACGTAACAATCATCAGGAAAGTCTGCCCCAGGGACGCTGAAGACATAGCCCACGCTCAGCCACCTCCATGGAGATCGCCCGGTGTTGCTTCGTTCCCATGCTCGGCTACTTCAGTGTGTAGTCCGCGCATGGCATCTTGACGCACCATGCTTCGATCGGGCTCGGCCACCTCCTAGGCTCGGCAAGGTAGGGGCTCGGCCACTCGCAGGGTCACGTGTTTTTCCCCATGTGCTTTCCCCCATGTGCTGAGACGGTTACGAAGGATAATCATGAGCGCACATGGGCGATGCCAGCTCACGCTGAAACTGTTACCATTCATTTAGTGATGTCACAACAGCGTCACTTGACCCACGCTAGGCACGTGCTCATGCTTGGAGAGCAAGCCAAGGAGACTCTATAAATACCAAGCGATGCAGCCCTAAGAGGTAGACAGTATTCCACACTCAAAACCCTAGCTCTTTCTCTCTTTCTCTGCACCATTCTCATCCTTGCGCCGGAGGGCCATACCGGGGCTCCTCCGGTGTGATCTTTAGTCGTGCTTCGTGGTGCAGGCCAGGTGAAAGAAGCAAGACAACCCTAAAACAAAGGAGGAAGGACTCGAACCAGAGATCACGGGGCACACACAATTGGTGAACCCGACGTGAATCGCTTCTGATTTAAACGGCTCACTCCTCCTTCACCGCAACCTTCCTCCTCCTCAAAACAACCACAGACTCAACCACCATGGGCGGAGATCTAACGGACGTCACCATTTCAGGGGCCAAGGATGCAAGCGGCAACATCATCCTACCGCCCCCTGAAAGGCACATGTCCATCTCCATTCTAGCAAGCTCCGAGCTATCACCAGCCGCGGAAGAAGTCACGGCGTCCTACATCTGCCTGTTACAACGTCGAGACGACGAACGAGACAACGAGCTGGCGGCGCTGAGAGCGGAGGTGGCTCAAATGAAGCAGCACATGCAACAAACCGTTATTCCAGCCACATCCAGATACGGTGGAAGTGCGAGGTGAGGGAACCAGAACACACCCCCACCACCACCACCACCACCACCGCTGGAGCGTCCGCTCGAAGTAGGCCAACGTGGCTCCGTTAAGGACCGCCTTGGCTTCACACCAGCACCTGGCGACGCCAGAGAAATCATTCTGTACAAGCAACCAACCGCATCTGGAACGCACCGTTCCAGAAGCCACCAAGAGCGAACCAAGACGGGGGACACCGAGTCATTTACGAGCATGTACTCAACTGGTCGTGCGGAATTCTCTTGCACCACGAATTCGCACCAAAGCCGAGATTCCGTACAAACCAGGCGCCACGTCTCTGAACGCCTCGGCGAGATTCCTCCCGAGAACAAAGACGCCGAGCACCGTCGCCGACGGCACGGGAAAGGCATAAGAAATGAAGGGGCGCATGATAACAAAACTCGTTGTGAACGAGAAAAGTCCATCGACGGCCCACGCCGAACAACAACGGACCTAAGAGACAAGCTCAGGAACAGGGACGACGAGAAAACATCCAACAAAGACCCCAAGGGAAGGGACTCCAAACGAACAAAAACAGATGAGTTCGGCAAGCCCCCGCGCCCTGGGTTCGAGAGGCAGTTGAAGGATCTCGGCGTTTCACCCTTCACTTCCCATATTATCAACACTTCACCTGAATCTACCTTCCACTTGCCAAAGTTTACCAAGTTCGACCCCTCCACTTGCGAGGCTTACACCCACCTAATCCACTTCCGCCAAACCATTGAGCTCTGTACCCAAAAGGATGAGATAAAGTGCAAGGCCTTCCCGTCCAGCCTCGGCTCCCTTGGACTCCAGTGGTTCAATAAGTTGCCCGCTGGATCCATTCGGAACCTTGCTGACCTTGAACGCGCATTCAATACTCGCTTCATCACCAGCAACAAGACTGCCAAAGAGCTTGAATCCTTGTCCCAGTTGAGGAAGCTCCCCGCTGAGACCCTAAGACAGTACGCCGAACGTTACTGGCAACTCTTCAACGAAATTCTTGGATTGGACGAGTATTGGGCTGCGCGTACCTCCAAGAATGGCTTGGAAACAGGCAGCAAAATCCTAGACGAACTCGCCATCCGCCCTCCGCACGGCATGAGCGAGCTGATGCGCGTTGTCGAGCAATTCTGCGCACTCGAAGAATTCTACGCAGACAAGGCGGCGCAGGGCATGCCGAGCGCAATCACAACCCTCCCTTCTGTCACCCAACAGCTGCCCGCACCAATCATCACCCAGCAACCCCAGTCAAAGAAGCATGTGAACAACATTAAGGACGACAACAAGCGTCAGCCAAAGGTGCATGACTACGTTGCCGAAACCACATATTTCAAGAAGCCCATCTGGTCCTTCTTGAAGGAAATCATGCGACAGCCATGGTTTGAATGGCCGGTAGCAAGCTCGCGGATCTGAGGCAGCGGTCGTAATCAAGGAAGAAATGCTCCTACCACAACGAGCTCAGCCATTATACCACAGCCTGCGCACCATACAAAGCACTCCTGGAGAGACTTGCCGAGGCCATCTCGATCAGTACATCGACCGAGCAAAGACACCCGCCCGACAACCAACAGGCAATCCCAATCCCAACGAACCACGGCCGATGATACACGTTATCCACGGTCCTGTCACCAAGGAACTCGGAGGTACCCTCCGGGCCGACATCACTCAAGCCTCGTCTTCGAAACAGGTACTCTCTGTCGGATGCGGATCCAAGCGCCCGTATCCACAGGACATGCCCAAATGGTAACCTTTACCGAGCGTGACCTTGAGCATGTGCAAACTCCCCACTCTGATGCACTTGTTGTCACTGTTCAAATTGGCGTCCACGACGTCAAACGTGTCCTCATCGACCAAGGTAGGTCGGCAGAGGTCATGTATTACAACCTTTTCAAGAAGCTAGATCTCCCAGAGTCGGCCCTACAAGACACCGAAGTTTCTCTCATCGGATTCAACGGACCTCCAGTCTGGCCAATTGGCAAAATCTTCCTTCCTGTCATCGTCGGCTCAAAGACCGTTTCCGTCGAGTTCGTCGTCGTCAACGCTCCAAGCCCGTACAACGCCATCCTCGGCCGAGCCTGGTTGCACAGCATGCAAGCCATTGCCTCCACCTACCACCAGGTCGTCCGTTTCATTGGCACCAGTGGCCGACAAGAGGATCTGCGAGGCGACCAAGTCGCATCCAAAAAGTGCTATGTCTCAGCCGTGCACACCTCCTCTAAAGCAAAGCAAGTCCAATGGGTTGAAATCCCAGACATGGCCGTCATCGAGGACGTCGGCCATAAGGTAGAGGATAAAGCTGAAGAGGAGCTGATTCAAATGCCCATCAATGAGGACGGATCTCGTTTCTTTTTGCTCGGCTCTTCCTTGAGCGACGCCGAGCGCGAAGAAATGTTTTCATTCCTTAAAGACAACATGGAAGTTTTTGCTTGGACGCCCAACGAGATGCCCGATGTCTATCCAAATTTCATCTGTCACTCTCTTAACATCAAGAAGGATTCAAAACCAGTTGACCAGAAAGCTCGGCGTTCTGCCCCAGAGCACGCCGACGCCGTCATAGAAGAAGTGAATCGCCTGCTGGAAGCCAACGCAATTCAGGAAGTGCAGTACCCAACATGGCTATCCAACACCGTAGTGGTCAAAAAGAAGAACGGCAAATGGCGCGTCTGCGTCGACTACACCAACCTCAACGACGCCTGTCCAAAGGATTGGTTTCCACTGGCAAAGATCGATCAGTTGGTTGACGCTACCGCGGGCCACGCTCGGTTCAGTTTTCTCGATGCTTACCGTGGTTATCATCAAATAGCCATGGATCCAGACGACATGGAGAAGACGGCCTTCATCACTCCACATGGCATTTTCTGCTACCGAGTCATGCCTTTTGGCCTCAAGAACTCTGGCGCCACCTTCAATCGAGCGATCTATAAGATGCTCCATGAACAGATAGGCCACATCTTAGAAGCCTACATCGATGACCTCGTCGTCAAAAGTCAGAAGGAGTGCAACCACTTTACCGAACTGAAGGAGGTATTTGACGTCCTCAAACTCCATAAACTCCACCTCAACCCAGAGAAGTGTGCGTTCAGCATGAGCGCGGGGAAGTTTCTTGGCCATCTAGTCAACCGATGCGGCATTGAAGCCGACCCCAATCAGATCAAAGCTGTGGCGGACCTGCGCCCACCACGAACAATCAAAGAAGTTCAGAAACTCACAGGCATGGCCGCTGCCCTCAATCGTTTCATCAGTAAGTCTTCTGACAAGTGCCACGCCTTCTTTCACGCCTTGAAGGGGAAAAGCAGGCGTAACTTCGAGTGGACAGAGGACTGTGACAAGGCGTTAGCAGAGTTCAAGAGTTACTTGTGTTCGGCACCCCTATTGGTGAAACCAGAGGAATTCGAAACCCTCTACCTTTACTTAGCAGTCTCGGCCCACGCTGTTAGCTCTGCTCTGGTCCGGAGACAAGGTGCCGACAACATGCCAATCTACTTCACCAGCAAAACACTCCTCCCAGCACAAACGCGCTATCTCCCCTGGAAAAGTTAGCTCTCGCTCTTGTCTCGACAGCACGGAAGTTACTCCCCTATTTCCAGTCCCACACCATCACCGTCCTCACGGAATACCCTCTCAAAGCTCTCTTTGAAAGGCTGACCTCTCCAACCGAGTTTCAAAGTGGGTCGTCGAACTTGCAAATTTCGACATCCACTTCGAGCCTTGGACAGCAATCAAAGGCCAAGTCCTCGTCGACTTCATAGCTGAACTCACCCCTGACGATGCAGTTGAGTTCAACAAACCTCCTCCACTACAGGCAGTCGCCGAACCTACTGATGCTGCGAAGCCCTGGCTACTTTTTCAAGGCAACTTGTGGAGACTCCACGTCGATGGCGCCTCAAACAGCAACGGAGCAGGTGCGGGTGTAGTCTTAGTTTCCCCTTGTGGGACACTGCACGAAAGTTCCATCAGCATTGACTTCCCCGCCACCAACAATGAGGCCGAGTATGAAGCCCTCCTAGCAGGTCTACGTTCGGCTTCCGCAATGAAAGCAGATGACCTAGTTGTTTACTGCGACTCTCAACTGATTGTGAATCAAGTGTTGGGGAACTACGAGGCCAGAGACCCAAGAATGATGAGGTATCAGACGATGGCAGCAAAACTCATTACCAAGTTCAAAAATTTCAAAATTGAGCAAATCAGCCGAGAACACAACGCCCATGCCGACGCACTTGCTGGTTTGGCATCGGCTTCACAGGCGTCAGAATTTCGCACCATCAACTTCGGCTGCATCTGTCAACCTAGCTTTGACGCTCCCCCCGAAGTGCTGAACATCGAGCTCGGCCCGAGCTGGATGGATGAGATTGTTGACTTTCTTAGGACCAACAATCTACCTGATGACAAGAAGGAAGCTTACCGAATCCGGAATAAGGCTGCATACTACTGGTTATTCGACAGCGGCCAACTCTATCGAAAGTCCATCTCTGGGCCATACCTACTCGTCGTCCACCCTACACAGGTACCTGTGATCCTCAACGAGCTACACTCAGGCAGCTGCGGCTGCCACTCTGGTGGACGTTCCCTCTGCCAAAGAGCACTAAGTCAAGGCTATTTTTGGAAGAATATGAAAAAGGACTGCGAGGAAGTCGTCCGCAAATGCCAACCGTGCCAACTGTTCTCCCCTATACCGAAGCAACCCGCACAGAATCTCTCTCCCATCACCAGCCCTTGGCCATTCGCCCAATGGGGGCTTGACATCGTCGGGAAGTTGCCAACTGCCCCTGGAGGCTTCAAGTTCCTCATTACAGCAACGGATTACTTCTCTAAATGGGTGGAGGCTGAACCTTTGGTGACCACAACCGAGGCTGACGTTCTGCGGTTTGTTTGGAGAAACATAATTACAAGGTTCGGCGTTCCGTACGCAATAGTTTCTGACAACGGCACACAGTTCGTTGGCAATGGCCTCTCGAGTCTCCTCGCTAAGTTCGGCATCCGTTTCTTTAATTCTACTCCAGCGTACCCTCAAGGGAACGGCCAGGCCGAGGCCTCAAACAAGATTGTCTGTGCCGGGATTAAACGTCGCTTAACTTCAAAACGTGGCAAGTGGGCAGAGGAGCTGCCGAGGGTCCTCTGGGCCTATCACTCCACGCCACGCCGTTCCACAAGACAAACCCCCTTCTCCATGGCGTTCGGCATGGAGGCCGTCATACCTTTGCAGTCCAAGTTCCCCACCCTCAAGACTGAGACTTTCAATCATGTCACCAATGACGAGGCTGTTGCCCAGGAGCTCATTCTCGCAGAAGAAAAGCATGATGACGCTCGGCTGAAGCTTGCCGACTATTAACAGCAAGTGGCCAAGGGGTGTAACCGCAGTGTGCGCGTCAAGAAATTCAAGCCTGATGACTTAGTTTGGCGAAAGGTGGTCCAGGCGACTAAGAAGAAGAAATTCATGCCGAACTGGGAAGGTCCCTTCCGCATTGTCAAGATTGCTGGCGAAGGTGCATATATCCTGGAGGATATGAATGGGAAGGTGCTTACCAACCCTTGGAATGCCCAGAACCTCAAAAGGGCGTACATGTGATCTTCACACCCATGCTCAGCTTTACTGCGTATTCTCAAAAAAGCTTCACCACGTTTTGAAAGCTTCCTATTATTTACTTGTCAGTTTTCCTGTTAAAGTTTCCCTTCAACAAATGGCCTCAGCCACTAGCTGCTTGTCTTTTTCGTATCATAAACTTAATGGGAATACAACTTTTTGTTCGGCAATCGTTTATTACCATTTATATAACTTAGCATTTTTTCGCATTTTTGCATACATTATTGTTCTCGGCACGTAGTAGCCACCCACAAACGATGACTTCGGTCACACCCACAAACGACCCTCAGGGTCAGCTTCGGCCATACTCGCTGCCCAACGAAGCAAAAGGACATATGGTCCACCGAACCCATTACACACATTACGGCTGGGATAAAGGCTTCGGTTTGGCTTGGCAAGACGATAAGGTCAGCCACAGTCAGGTTACACTCACACTTTGGTGAGCAAACCACCACTAAACAGTAGTACTCTAAACACTACATCACTCTACTTTGGTCCAGGCTCGGCTTCAAACAGCCTTACACCAAACTCAGACCAAAGTGGGGGCTACGGACATCTACCAATCCAAACATGCAGAATTATCAAATTTCCACAAGGCATGAAAGATTATATTCAAGCACGGCAAAACAAGAAGGATGATAAAACTTGCATTCATTCAAGGAAAAACCTAACAGGAGGTACGGCGTGGTGAATCGTTCGGTGCCGACCCCCAACAACTATTACATCTGGAATGGCAAACACCGAGCTCGGCGTCGTCCAGTCCAAAATAGTTAAAGAGTTCAAACAAAAACTAAAATTCATAATGCTCAAACTTGAGCAGTAGCATCGGCTGCAACATCAGCATTCACATGAGCCCCATCGTCGGCTTCATTCAAACCCTTCTCAGCCTCAGGCTCCTGATCGGCAAGCTTGTCACCACCGACACTCTCATCCACCTTCTTCGCGGAGCCTTCATCATCTTCAACATCGACGACGGTCAGGTCCTCAATATCCTCCTCACTCTCGGGTAACTCCTCCGGAGGGAGCGGAGCACAATCCTCTTCAATATATGGCAATTCGAGCTCGGGAACCACCGGAGCAGGGATCTTACTCAGGTCAAGATCAAGCTGCATCCCTTCACCAGCAGCTGTCACACCAGCCTTGTAGCTGGCTCGGTAAGCAATTGGGACCCACTCCTGGATCGCCTCATTAACCAATAACCATGGACCGAGCATCCCTCATGTATTCCAGGCCGACACGATCATAACCAGCCTGATAGGCTTTGTCATCCACTTCTTTCATCTTCCTCTTCTCTCTCCTCAACACCTGACCGAGCTCCCACTCGGCCAGCTTCAGTTTCTCGGCCAGTGCCTCCTTCTCCCTCTCCATCTTCTCTTGCTCTTTCTCCATCTCATCGATACGGGACTTCGCCGTCTTTAGGCTCCCCTTGTAGCTGTGAGATTTCTCGCGCTCGGCCTTCAAGTCAGCAACATAACGCCCTCGTTCGGCTACAATGAGCTCGGCCTGCTGAGAAGCTCGTAGGATCGCCTGACCAGCCTGCAAGGACAAGAACAAAAACTCAGACATCGTCAAAGATAAGAAGAATAGTACGAACTAAGGCTCGGATGGATACCTGCACAATGTAGGCGCTCGCATGAATCAGGCTCGGCTGGAGCTCCTGTGGAACCTTGTCCATATCGTTCGGCAGCGCCAAGCCCCGAAGCATGGTGGGGGCTAGCCCCGGCTCCAATTTGACGCTATCGTTCACGGAAACAATTCTGCCCTCGGGCAAGGCATACGAATGCGCGAACTCTTGCATAGTCAGCTGGCCGCTTGAACTTCCAGGTCTGTCCACAGCCTTGGAGCCACCAGCAGCCAATGACTCGGTTGTCTCCTTTTCCGCTGGAGTCGGCGTCTGTGGCTTATCAGGGAAGAACTAGTGGGTAGTCTTTTGCTTCTTGGCCGCAACGGCTTCCTTTTGCCTAGCCGTGGCCCCGTCCCGAAGGTTCATCCTGACAGGGTTTCTTCGCCCCATATCTTCGGCAAATAAAGGAATGAGAGTTTGCAAAGGAGGAGCATTGATACCGGGGAAAGCTGATGGCTAGCTTTCTTGTAACTAGAAGTCGGCTGACTTCTTGAAAGTAGGAAACTTAACCCGTTTGCCCTTTACAACCTTGCTCGGCTCGGGGTTCGATTCTTTCTCTCCCTGTCCCTCGGCAGCCTTCTTTTTGCCCTTGGCCTTTGTGCTCGGACCCGCACCTTTTTCCCTCCTCTTCAACTTTCCTTTGTAAGAGGGTTTGTAACCTAGCAACGTCGGCGCGTCCCGGTTAGTTATGGCCAGCAGCTTCTCCACGTTCTTTTCAACGGCCAACGATTGTTGCCGCTTGGTGGTTGCTCGGTGATCTGCAAGGGAGAATTAGCCAAGTCATTGAAAATTCAATGTATCAACAGATAAACGTCAATCTCGACAGAATAAAGGGCAAAAGACCAACCTCGGAAGTCTTTTATCTTCGACACACTATACAGTCGAGATGATTGGTTACTGAACTCGTAGTTTCCGCTCACCTCAACGGAAAAACTTGCCCACTTGTCAGTGTCGGGCAGGCCGTCTATAAGTGGTTCCTTCCCACTTCGCGTCGAAAGGTATCTACGTTCGGACGCCCCGTGCCTAGACATTAGGTACGTATGGAAGAGGTCGGCCACTGAAAACTCCAAGTTGTGGAGTTCCTTCAGCTTGATCACGGTCATCACTATTCTGTAGCTGTTGATGGCAAAGAAGTGGGGTACCAGATTGAAACTGGCAAGAAGTTCCCTCAGAAATGGGCTGAGCGGGAAGCGAAGCCCGGCCTCACAAATGGCCATAAGCGGGACAGTGATGTGCTCGGGACGATGTTCTAGTTTGTCCCTAATGCGGTTGCTAGCAACACGACTAACGACAACATCTTCAGGGATGTTGTACTTTCGGCAAAAACTCCCGTACTCCTCAGGCTGCCCGCTGAAGAAGTGAGCGTGAGGACAAACTTGACCCTTCTCATAAAGGTCCGCGACCTCTCTATCTACGGACGGCGTATCACTAGGCATAGATCAAGAAGAAGTTTGGGCTTCGGCGCCGGACAGGAACCTGGACTCAGCCTCGGGACCCAGTTCGGGTTCGGCATCAGAGCGAGTGGATGGTGTGAAAGATATTTCGGGCTCAGTGTTGAACCCGCCGTCATACTCGTCATCACGCTCGGCGTTTGAGTCACTGGTGTCTGACATATTGGACGCTATAGAGGATGTCTGGCGTCGGCTGCGTCTTCTCTCCAGATACTCACGGATGAACAGTTCTGCGGAGCCGTCCCCGGAACTCTCGGGAGTCAGAAGAGATGACGATAACTGGGTGAGCCAGACCTAATAAGACAAAAGGGAAAGAAAACAAATGAGGAACCTCGTCGTCGGCCAGAAGGCAAGGATCTCTGCGCTCGGTTCCCTACTGGCCCACCATCCCTATCCTATGAGGACTCAAGCTCGGGGAACCCTAAGACTCAGCAGTCGTTCGGCCAAAGGACCGTACAGCGAGGCTCGGCAAATCCCACCGTTGGCCTATACCCCATCACCATTAATGGGGCTCGGCTAACCCCCACGTCAGCCAGGCACAAGATCATTGAGAGACCTGTGCTCGGAAGAACAGGTTGAAGGCGAAGATGAACAGTCCGTTCATCTCCAGGCCTCTCACTGTTCACGTATGACGAAAAACCCCAGAAAAACCAGGAAAACGGTAGAAAAAGCGTGCAAAAATTGTAAAAACGTATAGAGGAGAGAAAAACGAACTTGTACCTGTAGTTTTCAACGAGATTTGGTGAAGAATCTGCTGCGGATCAAAGAACAGAAGACGAACGGGCGCGAGAAAACTCTGGCGATGGAGGTTTAGAGAGAGAAAGCAACGGTGGCTTCTCTCTCCTCACGTCGCCCCTTTATATAGAGCTAGGGTTAGGGATTCAAAGTTCCCGCCCATCATCACACCGTCGAACCGCCGTCCATTCAGGTGTCGACACGTGGTATGACAAGACCCTTCTGCAAAACCATGCGCATGCCAGCCGTACTCCTGTAGAGCCGTACCCATGTGACGGAAGACACTTGGCGCTTGCTCACTGGTGCTCTGGAGGTTACTCAAACATAGCATGGATGGGCGTCAACAATATACGGCAAAGAGCAGAATATGTCAACAATGGTTCACGTTCGGCAATCATCAGGTTCGGCCAGGACTCGACTTCAATCTCTACCCTGCGCTCGGCTTCGATAGAGATTGAGGGGCTATTGTAGCAGGCCGAACATGAACAGCCATGTTCGCCCGGGCCGAACGTAACAATCACCAGGAAAGTCTGCCCCAGGGACGCTGAAGACATAGCCCACGCTCGGCCACCTCCGTGGAGATTGCCCGGTGTTACTTCGTTCCCACGCTCAGCTACTTCAGTGTGTAGTCCGCGCATGGCATCTTGACGCACCATGCTTCGATCGGGCTCGGCCACCTCCTGGGCTCGGCAAGGTAGGGGCTCGGCCACTCGCAGGGTCACGTGTTTTTCCCCATGTGCTTTCCCCCATGTGCTGAGACGGTTACGAAGGATAATCATGAGCGCATATGGGCGATGCCAGCTCACACTGAAACGGTTACCAGATTCATTTAGTGATGTCACAACAGCGTCACTTGACCCACGCTAGGCACATGCTCGTGCTTGGAGAGCAAGCCAAGGAGACTCTATAAATACCAAGTGATGCAGCCCTAAGAGGTAGACAGTATTCCACACTCAAAACCCTAGCTCTTTCTCTCTTTCTCTGCACCATTCTCATCTTTGCGCCGAAGGGCCATACTGGGGCTCCTCCGGTGTGGTCTTTAGTCGTGCTTCGTGGTGCAGGCCAGGTGAAAGAAGCAAGACAACCCTGAACCAAAGGAGGAATGACTCAAACCAGAGATCACGGGCCACACACAACTGAAACCCGTCTTGGATAACGAAATGTAGCGAAATAACCAATATGGTAGCAAATAAAAATTAGAAAGAGGAATGTGTATTTTGCTGCAGAGAAAAGGGAATAAAGACGTTTCTCTCTATGGTTAAGGGCCACCTGCATCATTGCATCTTAGATGAAAGTTGCAAGGTGCCAAGGGGTGTGCCAGTAACAATTTGGCAGCAACATACTGGCAATAGAGAAGATCAATTCTAAGAAACTAACCACAGAATTTTAACTATTAAAGAAGATCCAACCATACTAGATAAGCATGATGAAACCACCAGTAGAACCTACATAACTATACCCCAGGGCCCAGGCCCAGACTATGTCCCCAGTTGCTTAATCCCTGACATGCTACAAAAAAAATAAGTACCCATGTAATACTAATACCCAGTCGATGGGGGTATAGTTGGGGGAGTCTGGAGAAATACCACCTTTGGCAATCTACCGCTCTCGGTAAGTTTTACCTACCTCCGGAAACTGAGGAACTCAAGGATGGTTGATAATATCTGAGTTGAACTAACACACACAGATCCCTTTATTTTTCTTTCATCCTCTCTCGATTGGGAATAAAACACCTACTACCTAACCGTCATCCATTTTTCTTGTGAGAGAGAGAGAGAGAGAGAGAGGGTGTTACATGAGGTGTTGCAATTGTTTGAGAGAATCCAAATCCTCGGCATTGATAAGGGTTTTGAATTCACGGGACAATTCTTGGGAAGCCGCTTCGATCGCATCTTTTTCCGATTGTTCCATCTCTCCCCAAGTCTCTGTATGCGTGTCTGATTGAGAGAGAAAGAGAGAGAGAGAGAGAGACAGAGAGAGAGAGAGAGAGAGAGAGTCAGAGTTAAATGGGCTATAATGTGTTTGGGCCAATTATGGGCTCAATCAATATTTCGTAGGGGTAGAGGGCCCAAATTGCAGCGCAATTGAGAGGAGGAACCCCAACAGAGAGAGAGAGAGAGAGAGAGAGAGCGCGAGCGAGAGAGGGAAGATGAACAAGAAGGAGATATTGAAGCTAGCGAAGGGATTCAGAGGGAGGGCGAAGAACTGCATAAGGATAGCAAGAGAGAGAGTAGAGAAGGCCCTTCAGTACTCGTACAGAGACCGCCGCAACAAGAAGCGTGACATGCGCTCCCTCTGGATCGAGCGCATCAACGCCGGCACCCGCTTACACGGCGTACTCCTCTCTCTCTCTCTCTCTAAGCTCCGTTTGGAACCTATGGAAAGGAAAGGAAAATAAAGGAAAATAAAAAAAATTTCCTCTCATTTTCCTCCTTTTTATTTTCCTTTCTTTTCTTTTCCACTGGTTCCAAACAGAGCCTAAATATTTATATATCCGTTCGTGTATATGCATTTCGTTCCTTGGTTGTTGGTTATCCTACGGGTTCTTGCTACTGCTGCAAATGTTTTGAGAAAATGGATTCACTCCGAAAATTTATTAGTCGCCAACCAAACAGCTAAGCTGGGGGTGTTTCTGGTAGTGAAAATTTTGAAGATTTTTATTTGTGGTTGAGAAGTTGTTAGGTGTTTCCGGTAGTAAATAAGTTGTTGAAAAATGTCTAAGTTATTTCCTGTAGCGAATAAGTTGTTGCCGGTTTGTGAGTATAATTACTGTAGGAAAAACAGTTCTTGTTGACAAGTTTTTTGTTAGTGGAAATGAAATATTAATGCTGAAAGTTTTTTTTGTTAGTGGAAACGAAATGAAAAAATGCTTTTTAAGTTTTTTGTGATTTTTGTTAGTGGAAACACCCCTAAGTAGTAGAAATAATCTTTCGGCAAATCATTTGGGGTTTAGCATGTTACACAAAAAATGATTTCACCTTGTCAAATAACTCATCCCATCCACCATCTCTCATCTTTTGGATAAGTATCTTTGTCGTGGAGACCAGATGCATTGCATTCAATATTTCTTGAGACTTGCATTGCAGAGCTTGACAAAGAGCATTGGTGATCTCCATTATACTATCTCTCATAAGATGCAAAATGAACACAAATTCGACGGATGTGATCATATCAAAAGCTGAATCTGCATCACCGTGTTGTGAATAGTTTCCTTCAGCAATGATCTTTTTAAGGACTGAACAAGTTGCATCGAACATCTTTATCAAACTCTGAATAGAACCCAAGTGAGAACCCCATCGAGTATCTCCTGCTCTCTTTAAAGTTCCAATTTGATTTAGCCCTTTTCCGGTTTCAAGCTCATCAATAGCAAGAAGTTCTGCTAGTCTAGCTGCTTCTGAAGCTTTCAATAGATCACTACGTTTGCAAGAAGACACAACAATAGTGATCAAGAAATTCAATTTGGAGTAGAATTGATGGACCAGACTAACTTCTCTAGATGCTGTTAGTAAAGCTAATTGGAGCCGATGAGCAAGACAATGAATGTAATATGCATATGGACACTCTGCACGAAATAAAGCTTGTAGACCATTCCATTCTCCTCGCATATTACTAGCTCCGTCGTATCCTTGGGCCCCAAATGTTCTGCGTACTAAGATTATTGCAAGAAAGAGTTGAATCTGTTTCCTCCTTCAATGTTGAAGCCGCAGTATCTGCAGCATGGGCTATATCAAAGAAACACTCCTTTATAAAACCATCCTTAGCAACAAATCTTAAAACAATGGCCATTTGCTCTCTTTGACTCATCTCGAGCTTCATCGACAATAATGCAAAACTTTGCATCACCAATTTCTTCATGAATGAACTTACCTGTTCTAGTCGCAAAAATTTGTTAAAATCTCATTTTGAATCCTAGGTGATACATAGGAAGCATATTTTGGAGCATGCTCCAACAGAACAGCATCTACCTCTGCATTTTAAGAGGCTAAAACCTTTACCATTTGCAGAAAGTTACCCCTGTTTATTGAATTGGGACTTTCATCATGTCCTCTAAGTGGGCAAGCTTGGAAGGTGAGATATTTGACAACGTCTATTGATGCCTTCAACCGCAATCGGTTCCTTGTTACTTCTTCAAAAGTTTGTTTCTCAATAATCTTTCCGATATGCTGGGATTGATTACCTAAGTATTGACAACTTCTCATAGCATTCTTGTGTGTACTGTTAGGGTGTCTCCCAACTTGAGCAACAAAAGCACATTTTCCCCCATTAACCTTCCTCCACGGTCGAAATCCATTGACACTAAATGCATTTGCTCCAGGGCGTGCTGACGGCTTTGTGAAAAGATAACATGGAAGGCAAAACACAGCATCTTTGGTTGGAGAGTATTACAACAATCCAACCAATTTGGAAATGAGTTGAACCACGTAGCTAGGAAGCGGCAGTGATGTTTATTTGTAGAAAAGGGTTATTCAGCCAAAATATGTTTGATAAGGCCCCGCTTTCATATAAGCCCGTCGAATTTCATCCTGTTGGTTGACAGGATACTTCCATATTGATGGACGTAATCCGGGATCACGTTCCAAAGAGGAAATGTCAATTTCTTCAGATTCAATTCTAGGAGCTTGAAGGGCGAGCCTCAGGAATCGAAGCTTCAACATTACAGTTTAAGGGCTGACCAGAAATTGGTCTACTAGCTTCCAAATGTTGAGAATCTCTTTTCTTGAAGAAGGCATAAATTGTGGTATTCTTCATGAGCTATGAAGTATGGATACTCTATTTGGCCTCCGTATCACGTACCGTATCGGATACGGATACGCTCGGATACGCTCCGGATACGTATCCGATGCGTTTTTTTTAGAGTATCCGATATTTTTTTTTTTTTGGGTGTTCGGATACGGTTCGGATATGCGCGGGTAAATTTGTTATTTCTGAAAACATATGGGTTAAAGTGCAATTAGGGCTATATATGTTTTTTCTACCCTATCGATCAGAATCAGAAACGATGCAACGAAGAAAAGGCAGGAAGAAAGAAGGTGATTTCCTCTCATCACTCTCTGACCTGCTCGTCTCTCTCTCCTCCCTTGTCTCTCTCTCGTCTGTCTCTTCTCTCTCGCCTCTCATCTCTCTCATCTCTCATCTCTCTCGCTGTGTTGTGTGTATATACAGTATATATATATATATATATATTACATATATATCTCGCCTCTCTCTCTCTCGTCAGTCACATCTCTCTCACTCTCTCGTCAGTCATAACTCTCTCTCTCTCTCTAAGACTGAAACCCTCATATATTACATTATTACATGTATATACTCTGTTTTTTATTAACAATCAGTCTGAGACTTTTCAAAATTATATATATATAATATATTTTTTATTTAATTTTATATTCAACATATCCCCTAACGTATCGTATCCTACTTTTTGGAAAAATCACATATCCACGTATCCGTATCGTATCCGTATCCGTGCTTCTTAGTTCATGAGTAACCTAAATTACCAAAATTGCTCTATTACATTACATAGTATAAATGAACGTCCAACAGGAAGTACCAAATGTGAAGAACTTAAAGAATAAGAAGCAAAAACTTCACCTTTTGCTTTGGGATGTGGAGGCTAAGGCTGGATTTTACCAACGGGAGAGAGGGAGAGAGAGAGAGAGATCTAATTGCAGTGGGATCTGGTTTCCCCCCCTTTTTTAGAGAGTCAGAGGAGAGATACGGAGGGAGGACCAGAGGAGAATATATATATATATACAATCTCCTTCAAATAAGGAGGTCCTTATTTTAGTTAAAATAAGGACCTCCCCATTTCTCCCATTTTCCGATTGAATTTTGATGATCCGAGTCGCTCAATGGGTTCAGAACATGATTTTAAGGGTACCCGCGAGAAATCGGCAAAAAAAAAAATGACCGGGAAGGGTTTGATTTGAGCAGTTTTTATTTGAACCGTTCGATAAAAAATAAACAAAAACTGCTTGGATGAAGCCCTTCCCGGTCTTTTTTTTTGCTGATTTCTCCCGGGTACCCTTAAAATCACGTTTTGAACACATTGAGCGGCTCGGATCATCGAAATTTGATCGGGAAAGGGAGGTCCGCATTTTATTAAAATAAGGTAGTTCTTATTAGAAGGGGACTATATATATATATATATATATATATATATATATATATATATTTATATTTATATTTATATTTATTTATATATATATATATATATATTTATATTTATATTTATATTTATTTATTTATATATATATTTATATATATTTTTTGCCTTGTTCACTTGGATTTTGTTGCTCACTTTTTTACTTTTAGAGAGAGAGAGAGGGGTACAAGTTTCTTTTGGTTTTTTTGAGAACAAGTACAGGTTAATTTCTTCTAGTTGAGGGCCTGAGGCCTTGAGGGGACCAGACCACCCTATAGAAATTTACATACAAAATCTACAAAGTACTATACCTACTAAGAAAACTGGGGGGTTTGCAGGGGCCTGGCACCTCCCCAGTTCCACCACTGTTGACAACCTACTTTTGTGATTACTTCCATCTGCCATTTTGAGAAATTGCAAGAAGCTTTTCTTGTTGGCTTGGTCTTCTCACCGGAGAACTTGGCTTATGATGGAGGGAATGGAATTCTTCATGTACTTTTACTGATGAGAAATGAGAATATAATGGTAGTGACATGCAGTAGGATTATTGTTAATGAAAATGCTGGGGGACCGGAAGACTCGAGAACATTTCGAGTATGGTACACCGATAGAATTCTTATTTATGTAAACGTCTATCCCTTGACAGAGCTGATTTTGTGACATAAAACTTTGCTTGGTTTGTTTCCATTGCTGTTGTTCTTTTTGATATTAGAGTAGGATGTAGGTAGAAGAGTGTTTGAGTCTACTGCTTTAAAATCTTGATTAGTACTTCATAGTTATCAAAAGAAGTATGATCACGTGTCATCATTGTTCTCTAATCACTTGGATATCATCTTAGATAATATTAGGCCGTGGGTTCAGCACTCCATCATGGAGTTATTATGTCACTTGGTCATGCACTCCGCATTAAACTTCCATGTTGTCTTTGACAACAGGGCGCTTCCTGAATCCGGTTCTGTCATGAAACATATAGTGAGGTGGATCTGGGCACTATATTGTTTGGATGGTGCAAAGGGCAATAGGGGACCTGTAAACACCATTAACCCTGCAGCGCTACATTAAGAAATATGACCAATTTTCTGTGTCCTATTGTCGACTCTTCCCTCACTCGATTTTGTGTAGAGTAGATCGAAGTAATTCTGGATAACTTCATAGAACCCCACATCTTGTCCTGACTTATACAACTTGAGTTACTATACTTGCCGTCACGAGGATTGGAATGCTGACTTACACTTGTTTTCTTTTTTCTACACCAGGTTAAATATGGCAACTTTATGCATGGTTTGATGAAGGAGAATATCCAACTTAACAGGAAAGTACTGTCGGAGATCTCTATGCACGAGCCACACAGCTTCAAGGCCCTCGTCAACATTTCTCACAATGCCTATCCTGGAAACAAGAAAGTGGTTCCTCCCAAAAAGGAAGGCCTTGCCGTTCTTCTTTAGTTGGCTATTTATTTGGGTCACATGTTCGTTTTGAGTTTGTTTCAAACAGATTTTTCAATGCTTTGTAACTTGTTTGACTCTGCTCTGCGACTTGTTTAGTTGAATCTACATTTTCATAGTCGATAAGTAGAAGATATGCATGGTCTGCTGCCAAACAAATGAATGGCATTGTTGAATGGGAAATTTTAACCGGAGAGTCTTGTTTTCTACATTGTTTTTGTTTGGGCCTTTTGGGACGAGTGAAACACCGACATTAAAGCCAAGTGAAAACGCATGGGCAGCATTTGTATCTTCCAATGTTCTGTTTTTTTACTTCTTTCGTTTCCCTACATTCCTTTCTACAGTTTTAACACCTTTTATTTCGGCACCTTCTGAAAGAGTAAAATTGCTCTACTAACCTCAACCCTCCATCACTCCATGTGCTTTTACTGGAGCGTTCATAATCGAAATCATATTCGAACACAAATACTAAAACAAAAGGAATTCATGGACCTAGAGTACAAGAAAAAATGCATGGGACTTGAAATTTCTAAGCTTTTGAAATGGCACAAAATTAGAAAAGTGCTTTCAACTTGAGGAGAAGCTTGCTCCAATCTGCCTGCTTCTTCTGTAACTTCCTAACCACCGTTGACAATTGTCTTCTGGTGTCATTACACGCACGGAATAGAAGTTCCTTTCAAAATACTAGGCTGCACTTTCTGACGGAGCAAGATTGTGTTTGTTCGACGCTGAGATTGACTGTGGCTGGGGATTCGTCACCTGTGGCTGCTTCTGTCTGTTGGTTTTCATTCATCTTTGCATTCACGAAACGGCCCCCAGCATCCTCTTGCTGTTCTAAGTGCATGCAAGTGTCGAGATTCGTGCAAGTACGACTGCGAAAGTATGAACCAAGAGGACCGCTACAGTGTCAGTGTCATCTCAAAGCGGTGAGTAACTATCACTGTTATGTTGTTGTTATTACTATGGAGTACCATCTTGTTTTAAACTTTTCATTTCGGTGGGCGAGGGATCTGAATCAAGATACAACAAATGCCGCACAAGGAATTTATACACTTGCAGTGTCGGAAAATATCTCTTTTCACATCAAAATTGGATTTCAGAACCAGAATTGTCACTCAAACTAATTAATGGAACATCAAGCCTCTGGATTTGGCAATTTTTAGTAGAAAAAGAATGAGGGCTGATTGCCTGATACAAACGAGAGATGCTTTGTAAGGAATAGTCCATATCGTGGGGCACTTGAACATTTAGCCCATGCTATACCTTTCTAGACATTTTCTTCTCTGATTCAGCTTTGGCACGGGATTGCCGACGACGTAAGATGCCATGATAGTGCTTTGCATTTACAAACACAGCCTCCTCAATTGCCTCTGATGGCAAAGGAACACCGGCTTGCTGAATTGCCATCAACTGAAGGTGAACCTGAAATTTATTGCCAAATGACCGAAGGATCGAGTTTATCATACAAATTAGCTCTCTCTGACAGTGAGAGAAAAAAGAAACCATAACAGTTACAGTTCAGCTACATCCACACTTGACTTAATAACACCCAGCAAAACGTTGTTAGCAATATACTCAAGATTATAGTCCTACTCAAAATTCTAGCTACAATCATGATGCAGACACCTTCTATGCTATAAGCAAATGCAGTTGAGTTCAAAAGCCTACAATCCTAAGCTTCTAAAATTTTTATTTTGATTTTTATTAAAGGGAGAGAGAGAGAGAGAGAGAGAGAGAAACGAGGGAAAGTGAGATTTTGAGGGTGAGAGATTTTTGGAAGGTGAAATGCTAAGATGAATGAAAATCGCATTTTTTAGTTTGTTAATTTTGTGTTTTTTTATATCTCTATTTTTTTCATAATTTTAATAAACTTGAGTTTATTTTATTCGCAATATAAATTAATTTATTTATAGGGAAAATGACGGAGGGTATTAATTATCAAAACAGGTCATGGGCCGTCATTTTCCCACCTGTGCATACAACGAGAATAATGTTAGTAAACCTAATCAACCAATGAGGCCCGACCCAAATAACACCCCATTAAAACTAACGGGCTATTTTAACTTAGGGTGTGTTTTAGATTCTCCTTTTAAAAAATAAATACTTATTTGTAATTTTCAAGATTAAAAATAATAGATTTATTGAAATAAAAAAAATATGCAATATAAATTTTGTTTGATGGATTTTGATGATATTTATCAAACTCTGTAAAAAAAATTTAAAAATTATTTTCGTAAATCTATTATTTTTAAACTTGAAAATAAATTTTTATTTTTTAAATATTTATTTGAAAAAGGCATAACGGGGAGTAGTGTTTACCTAAGTTGTTCTTGTTGGGCCGGCAGCCTAACCCGTGCGGCCGTGTGCCCACTACGGTCTAGCTTTGGCAGGTGGAGGCAGGTTCTAAATAACAATTTAAATACAACCTTTCACATACATGTAAGATTCACACATACAATTATGTATAGACAGTGGCAGCTCCAGGGATATGTGATAGGGTGTTCAAAAATTACTTTAATTCTACTAACTGATATATTAACCAATAATATATGTACAATATCTCATATAGTTGTAGAAATAGTACAATAAAAAAACATAACATCTATTCTAAAAAAAATTAACTTCGAGGAAAAATGAGAACTTAAAATTATATACTACTTTTTTAACAATATTTTTTTTTGAAAGTTGTATTTCGTAGTAGACATTGTTTCGAGAATGGAGGGGTAAAATTTTGGAGTTGTCCTGGATGAATTTTCATATCTTGTACATACTGCCAACGTTTAACCAGCGTATTAATCTACTAAAATCCTCTTGAAAGAAACTGTAGCGAATATGTTGGGGTTGACTTTCTCGAAAATCTGTTGTTCTTTAGAATGACATGATGAGATTTTATATCGTAGTCTTGAATTCGAAGGAATATTATTCAAGTTAATGGAATTTGCAATGTAGTTGTATTTTTTTTTTTAAAGTTTTGTCCGTAATTTATAAGCTAAGACAAAAAAAAAAGTTATTGTCATGAATGTGAAATTAACACATTTAGACCATCGACAATAAAGATGGAGAGAAAACGTATGGAATAATACTTACATCAATAAATTCTTCTTTTCACTTTCTTTTTACAATTTTTTTTTATGATTATGTGTTTTATTTGAGATAATATGTTAGGTGTTCAAATATAAATTACCTGGATTGATGAGCTGTAATTCGGTTGTCATTGAGTATTCAATTAGTTTTGGGTTAGGTATTCAAGATTTTTAGAATTGGGTGTTAATTGATATTTAAGGTTGGGTGTTGAAAGAAAAATTAGCCCATAATCTTAATTTTTACATGTATTCTAAGCAAAAAAAATTGTTTGAGTGTTCAGTTGATCATGGAAGAGACTACATAGAGTCGCCTCTGTGCATAGATCATGCATGTATGTAAGAGGTTGTTGTGTGAGTCCCCAACCACATATCTCTCACATGTATGTATGAGAATTTCACAATAAATGCTAGGGGTCCGTTAGGGATTCACATGTATGAGAAGAGTGTGGTTGAAGTGTAATAATTTGATGTACTCTTAGCATTTCCTTTTATGGGGTTTGGATTTTGAAGGAGATTTTTGAATTTTGAGGGTAATGAGTGGAAATAGATGAGTAGAAAAAATATGTTAAAAATCGTGCCCAGAAATTTTGAGACCTTAAAACGAGCAAAGCCTAGTTCCAGATGCATGTAACTAGAGAGATGTGTACTGTACTGAGACCAAAATGGTGTTCATTTAGAAGGCCCCCTTGTTGAGTGTAATTTTCTCCGTTAAACATGCAATTGCAAAATCAGATTAAACTAATCACACACACAGGAGAGGGAGAGAGAGAGAGAGAGAGAGAGAGAGAGAGAGACATCAAGAGTCCAAAAAAATTCCAGTTAAAAAATTCCAGTTATTCCGACTCTTTGTGTGTGTAAGAGCCAAAAATCGTGTCCTTTACAACTCTCCAAAGGTCAAAGGATAAAAAAAAACGTCTCTTAGATTAACCCCTTTTAGTATCTCTCACAGTGCTGTAGTTCTTTTGATCAGATCATGGCTCACTCGGCTGTCTCTCAGGTGATTCGACTCTGGAAATTTTCTCCCATTTTGCTGTTAATTTTTTGGGTTGTTTTCAATCCAAGTTAATTAATTTCCGGATTAGTTCTTAAGTTGTGTTTTGAATTTGGTTGAAGGTCTCTCTCACTGTCCCTCTCAACAGCGATTTGTCTCTCAGAAGATCTGTTCTTAAGGTACTTATTAGAAACCCTCGTCGGGTTATTGCCAATTTATTTTCTTGTCGCTTTCTTTGTTTCTGAATCTATTGTGAAGTTTGCACAACTCGAAATTCTTTTTTTTTCTTTCTTTTCGAACAGCGATTTTTTTAATTTTTTTTCAAGTTTCTCGATTTTTTGGGTGAATGTAGCTTCATTTCTGCGGAATTTTATGGATGCTAAAATACTCCCTCCGTCCCTTTTTTAGATTTAGAGTCCGGTATTCATTTTGGGCTGTCCCTTAATAAGTATCCATTTTGTAAAGTTAGTGGATAAAAGTTGGTGAATTTTCCATTTTGCCCCTAAAAGTAGATTCCATTTTGAAAAGTTAGTGAGTAAAAGTGTAATGATGATGGGTAAGTAGGGAAAGTGAAGGAAAAAATTGATGTGAAAGGTATAATGATGATGTATTTTTAATAAGTTGGAATTACGAAGCGGGACACTTAAAAAGGGACCGAGGGAGTAGTATGTTTTTATGGGCAAAAATTCTATGAACACGATTTTAAAACCCTACTCCGGACACAACTGTGTTTGGGGCCGTCCGATGTGTGCGGGCCCACATGCATCGCACAGGATGCATTTGTGTGAAGAGTTGTGTTTTAAGTTGTATTCCTAGCATTACTCTTTTGTGGATTCTATACGGTTTGAATGATATAGTGTGTGTTTTCTCTCCTTAATTTATTTATTTTTTTGGTTTTGTTTATGATGGTCTTGCGTTGGGCCAGAGGCTGCAAGTGTTTTCCATTTTTGTTTTATGTCACTTGTTTGATAGAATGTGCCAATTCCTGTGCAGATTTGATTTTTTAAGAATTTTTTTTAAACCTTTGAGCAATGTCCCGTTTGGTTCTTAGGCTCGGTTTGATTAGTTGGATACTTGGATTAGTAATGAGGGGATTTATGGTTTCTTAGGACGGTGGTCTTGATGGTTTCCAGTGTCTTGTGGGTTTGGTTGTCCACGGATATTTGTTGCATTCAAATGCCACATTTGTGATTCCCCTGGATAAGTTGCCAATCTAATGTCTAATCCAGCTGACACCAGGCCCTTAAAGGAAAAAATTGCTGCGATTTATCTGGTACTTAGAAACTCTGCATGCTATTTCTAAGTCTGCATTTCCACCTTGCATTCCTTAGATTGATTTTGCAAATCTAACCAACCAAACAGGGCCAAGTCCCAATCAATTGGGGTCGGCTGCTTGAATTTATTTTTTCATTAGAATGTTTTTCATTCGATTAAAAGAAAATGATTATCATTATGCATATATTCCTCCTTCCATCTGGGATTTCTATTAATTGTACTTTCACACAGGCCCGGCCCGGCCTAGACATTTTGGAGGGCCCAGACGAGATATGAAAATGGGGTCTCTAATGTCCATTTATATAAATTTGTTGTTCAATAAAAGAAACAAGATTGCCTTGCGGCTTAGTGGCATGCTGCTTTGAGTGTGTTTTTAGTGTCCTAGATCGCGGGTTTGACTCTCCAAGCCATCAATTTGAACAATATTTTTGCACAACTTCAAAAAAATGTTCCTACAGGAATCGAACAGGCATTGCATAGTTCTTACCACTGCACTACACTCTATCATTCGGAAAATGTATGATATATAACATATTTCTCTATTTTGGGGCCCAAAAATTGGGCCCAAAACTGGAGGCCCTAGGCACCTGGTGGGTCTATGCCTA
Organism: Rhododendron molle; assembly: GCA_025413875.1. Classification (NCBI taxonomy): domain Eukaryota; kingdom Viridiplantae; phylum Streptophyta; class Magnoliopsida; order Ericales; family Ericaceae; genus Rhododendron; species Rhododendron molle. Next base: position 18,068,039 of record CM046400.1, read on the forward strand.
GGGGCGCCTAGGGCCGGCCCTGCTTTCACAACCTAACAACTTGGAGTTTCTTTTACAAATTTTCCATCTGCATGTTATAAGGATGATGCCAAACCATGGGGACAAGGCATTTGAAGTGGAGTTGGCAACACCTAATGACAAGACAGGCCTTTGTCCACAGTTCTCATGCGTCAAATGCAACCCTGTCCAAATTCTCCATCTGATTCCAGCTTTAGGAGCACTTTGCTCTCACTAAAAACTGTCCTCACGCATTCTTGGTGTCTCCCAAATTTGATGTGTGTAATTCAGCAATTTCTGAAATACTTACGCTCTGATATCCCACAGTGATAAGCGCTTTTTCCCCTTTACATTCCTTTTTTCCTGGTTTGACAAAATGAACAATTTAAAAGATTGTACGTCCTTGAGCTTGATATTCTCACTTTGTTTTTCCCACCTAAAAGGTTTCCCGAAGCAGACCCTGCAGTGGAAGCAGTGTGTCGTCTCACCTGCCTAATGTAACTTTTCCCAGTTGCATTATGCAATGACGTGTGAAATGTAGCTACAGACTTTTCAGTCAAAATTGTAACTAGCAAGATAAAGATCTTTCATATGTGAGCTTAGATACATTTTATTTTCCAAGCCAAAGAAATTTGAAGCAGTTCTCGGTTGACGTGTTGAATTTGACCATCAGTAAAGTGTGCTAGAATTCGCTTTAAGATGGTTCCTGCTTAAGGATTAGTAAATCAGGTCAATGCTTTAAGAAATTTTCGGGTATGGGGCTTTATTTACGTATTAAAGAGCTTATTCTTGATATCCAGTCCTCTGTGTTGGTCAACTTTTGATTCTCCAGTTTGTTATATGCTTTATTCTGAGTAATTTACCAAAAGGTGAGCCAGTGTAGCCATTATTTTCTTGTATCCTTGTCAGCATTATCAAAATACTCTAGCATGCTAATTTCAAGGAACTGGTTTCATTTTGTGGCAGGTGCATAACATAAGTTTTGGTGATAATTTATGGGTGTCTTTCTCGCCATTGGACTTGAAAACCAAGAATGGGAAGTCGAGAAGCCAGTCTGTAGTTTGCATGTCAGTGCAACATGCCAGCACCCCTAAGGTTTCCGTTTCACCTTTGGCACTTGAAGACGTAAACGACCCTCCACTAAACTTGCACAAGCCAAAGGAGCCGTATACGGCTACTATAGTCTCTGTCGAGAGGCTTGTAGGCCCAAAAGCTCCAGGAGAGACTTGTCACATTGTGATTGATCACGGTGGCAATGTTCCCTACTGGGAAGGACAGAGTTATGGGGTGATTCCTCCTGTAAGTTGTAAATTCAGTAGGTTATTGTTACATTCGTTATCTTGGGGTGAGCTTAGTGCGTTATGCTAAAATTTGGAGACTTGACCGATCATATGTATGGAGAAGATTATCCATAGTTTCCTCTTTTGCTACTTATCCTGTGGATTTCATGAAATATTTGAACTTTTGTCAAAAGTTTTGCCTTTTTTTTTTTTTACTTCTTGTCAAGATGAATCGGAAAAGTATAATTTTCTCACGGAAAACAGGAAAATGTTCGGAGGACGAAAATAAGACGTTTTTGCTTAGATAGTCCAAGCTCAGACTCTTCTTGGCTTTCAGTTTGTTCTCCTCATACTAATTGTCTACGAGATGAGTAACCTCAGCTTGAAGTTTAATGAAATAGTATTTGCATGCATTATAGGGTGAAAATCCGAAGAAACCAGGGACTTCTCAAAATGTTCGTCTTTACTCGATTGCATCCACCAGGTATGGAGATTTTTTTGATGGTAAGACGGCAAGTTTGTGTGTTCGACGTGCTGTATATTACGATCCCGAGACCGGAAAAGAAGACACTACAAAGAAAGGGGTATGCAGCAATTTCCTCTGTGACTCAAAGCCTGGGGACAAAATCAAAGTTACAGGTAAGATTTGGCTTCTGAAAGTAAGACGCTGAATCAAGTTGTTCTTTATTTCTGAAAAGCTAACTATTGAGCAATTCAATCTTTCAATGACAAAAAGAAATGCATTGATTATGGTGTTACCTCCATTGAACACGACAATGTTAGCGTTAATATATTGACTAACTAATTCATGGAAGTACAATCTAGGAGTAGTATTTTGTTCTACTTGAAGTCCACTAGCGTCCTGCACGAAGTCTGATTAAGGACACTAGTGTTCCTTCCATCTTTTACGTTTGGCTACATTGCATCAGTTGGATTTAATTACTGGCCAATCACCTGTTTTGCAACTTATCCACTGGTAATATACAATGGAGACGCATTTTTTCGTGTCTTGGCATGTAAAAGAAATTCTTTGGACTTAAATAGTTTGAAGGGGTCATAATGTGTATGGAATAGGGGTAGACAACTTGGTATGTGAGTGAGAAACTAGACACGTGCAACTGCTGATCATTAGTGTCTGACTCTTCCCCTAAGCTTCGATCAAACCAAAACCAGCACCAGCACCAGCACCAGCACCAGCACCCCATGAATCAATGACTCATTTCTTGAGTTTCTATGCGAATATGTATACCTTCAACTATCACCATCATCAGAAAAAGTGGCAATGGATAAAGGATTTACTAAGCCGGTATCCATTTACAAATGCTTTTATTAAGTCTCTTAACCAATTTGTTCTTCCTCGGCCAGCCTCCTTTTCTGCATTCCCAGTTTCTCACACTCTTGGACGAGACAGAAGAGAGTTGGACACTGTGCAGCCCAAACTGTCTTCTAACTGCAGTCAAATGGCCCGACCTTTCAAAATTTTGCTAGGATGGGCATTGAATTCGTGTCTTTTGAGTAGTTTATTTTGTCATCTCGTGTGGGCTAGGGTCCAAATTTTTTCATTAAAAGGTCTTATTTTGATCTAGCTGAAGCGGAGTACAGTGTTCTTGCACCATCTATGTGATATCTTCTTATTTAGACCAAAAGTATGCACTCCCTTTCATTTTAAGATTGACTGATCTGCCGAATTAAATTGCCCATAACGTGTGCATATCACTCTTTGCATCACTGGCATGTCAGTTCTGGGCTTCGGTATCAGATTACGTTGTCTAAAACAAGCGAAATCACATAGTATGTTTCATATTTTCCAGAAGTAATAAGATTAGTCACACGGGTTATTCAATCGGTTTTGGACCTTATGGTGATTGCTTTTGGTTTTTGGTTTGATTGAACTGAGTGACTCATGGTCCTCTTAATTGAAATAACTTATTGGCAGGCCCTTCAGGAAAGATAATGCTATTACCAGAAGAAGACCCAAAGGCCACCCACATAATGATAGCAACTGGCACGGGTGTGGCCCCATTCAGAGGCTACCTTCGTCGAATGTTCATGGAATCCATCCCCACATTCAAATTCCGGGGCCTTGCTTGGCTATTTCTAGGGGTGGCCAACACTGACAGTCTCCTCTATGATGAAGAATTCTCCAAGTATCTCAAAGACTACCCAGATAACTTCCGCTTTGACCGCGCTCTGAGCCGAGAACAAAGGAACAAAACCGGCGGCAAAATGTACGTCCAGGATAAGATCGAAGAGTACAGTGACGAGATCTTCAAGATGTTGGATGGTGGAGCCCACATTTACTTCTGCGGGCTTAAGGGGATGATGCCCGGGATTCAAGATACCCTGAAGCGGGTGGCGGAGGAGAGGGGCGAGAGCTGGGAAGCAAAGCTGTCCCAACTTAAAAAGAACAAGCAATGGCATGTTGAAGTCTATTGATGGTGCATTTCTTATTGGGTAATGGGATTGTTTGTTGCTTCTTATATGAAGAACTTGACGGCAGTTGCTGTGCATTTGTATTATTAGGGTTTAGATGAAATGCCATTAGACCTCCCTGGATTATTCTTGAGGCTCTTTCTTCTATGTACTATGTTAGGGCCTGTTTGGTTGGTTGAATTAGACATGAGAGTGGATCACAATTCTTGTAGGATTCTATTTTCGGCACTGTAATAATGCAGTAATTGGTGAATGGATTACCTGTGCAATGGACAACCAATCCTATTGTTATGGCATTACATAACACATTGCAGAATGTTATACATATTGGTTATTCACTCAAATATCAGTATCGGTAGGATCACCCACCCTATAAACTATTTTATCGCTTATTAGCTGTCCGACCAATGGAACATGACCTCAGGCCTAGCTATATCTTGACAGATATGCGTCTTAGAAACAATGGAACTCAGTTGTCCAGTCTCCAGAACCCTAGTCATAAGAAAACTAGAAGAGAAGTCTAACGTCTGAGCAGTTCCAAAAAAAAACAAACATTCCAACGTCTGAGCTTGAAAAGCAACGAGAGAGAAATGATTCCCACCCAGATGATCAAATCTCGCACGATATCTATTGGGATTGAAATCGAAAGTGGGCGAAAAAAATTGAACCCCATCGAGGAAAGTGGGCGAACAAAAATCGAACCCTATCAAGAAAAGTGGGCGAACAAAATCGAACCCCATTGTGGAGTCTAATAGATCGAATAATAGGTTGGCCTATAGTAAACAACATGAAGTCAAATTGCAAAGGCAGCTGAATTTATATGGTAAGTGGGACACATGTTAACAGAATTGATACCCTAAATGGAAGGAGTCAACAGACTGAAGGATAAGAAAGGTTGAGATATGTACTGACGGCATCTAGGGTTCTATTATAACCAGCACTCCTTTACCTAAGATCAACCTTTCATTCAAAGATTTTGTGCTTCCTTGCCTTTAAGTGAGGTCAACTATAGATCACATTTCAGAATCCTGAAAAGTTTTATAGAAATGCTAGAAAGAAAAAGAAGTGATACAGGAAGCTCAAACGGTGTCCATTGAACAATTATTATGAAGTCAATTAAGCTAATTAGTGAGCTAATCAGTTCAAAACAAAAAAAATTGAGCTAAAGCTTGAGTCCAGGTCCGAGGTCTTCATTGCCAAAGCATAATTAAGCTTAAGTAGTCCACAATCGTTAACTCTAGGACTCAAGAATAGTCTAGGTGCGCACCGGTCGTTCAAAAATAAGAGTCCAGACTGAGATAGGCTTAATAGGCTTTTGTAATTGTCTGTCCTTTGGAGAAAGGAAAAGTTCGACGAAGGTACTCATTAATCAAGTTGCCTGGAAAATGTGCCGAAAAGCCTTCAATAACGGTTCAAACTTTCTCTCTGCAAATCAAGAGAATATGTTCCTACATGTGCAGATGAGTATTAAAGTGGCAACAGCCGCAAAACACAAGTAAAGCAAGATATATTGTCTAATGTATGTATTGACTTGTCTCAAATTCAATTGGGATGTCATACTATAACCCGTTTGCTACTTGTCTGAGCCAGGGTTTGGGGGAGTGAGGCCTGACCCATTTCTAGTTGTTTTCCTTCTTAATAATATAAGGCAAATCATGATGTTTTCCGTCTTAATAATATGAGGCGAAACCATGATTTTAACTTTTAATAGTGACGAGCCTGTATGGTTTAGCTGTAAATAGAACAAGTTTAGTATGGTAATAGAGTTTTTAAAACTGTAGGGATTTTTACCCAAAAAAAAAACTGTAGGGATCGAAAATCGTAAAGTTCGCGATCAATGCCGCTTTGAGAGAGAGGTAGAGATGAAGTGTAGGTGGGCGAAAGTGGTATTGCTAATCTTCTATCAAATATTGAATGAAGTTTGACGGTGCCAAATCGGCTTGGAGAAATAACGTCATGTGGTGCCCGAAGCTCTCACCAGACATTCACATGGAACTTATGTACTTAGTCTTGGGCATGTTCGAATGTGTGGTGTTGGAGGGCTCTAGGGCACCATGTGGTGGTGTCCTGTGCCAATAAATTGGATTTAAAAAAACGACAAGAAAAAAGGGCCACTAAATGATTTTCCCATGGGTTGCCCCTTGAAAGAGAATTTTTTTGTTCCTTTTGGCCAAATTTTGACAATTACAACTCTTTTGACTTGGTGTTGAAGATTCTCCAATGCAAATTGATGGGATGGGAAGCTGCATTGTTTGGCAATTGAGAATCTTGCTATTGTTTCTTCATTGGCTATAAACAGAGGGCCATGAAAACCAAGTATTGGCATCCGGCCAATGTAGCAGCTCAAGAAGATTATATAGATCCTTGACATTATTAGAGAAGAGAGGTCTTTCATGAAGATAAGAGCCGTTGTTTGGTAGCCAAGGATGACTTGCCTGCTCCAACTCAAAGGGTTGTTTGCTTATTACTTATGTAATAAGATTAGATGCTTATAAAATTAGGAGACCCTTTGTTTAGTTTCAGGCAGTCTCCTTGTGCTAACTTGACAGGCTCTTCTCCCTCATGCTAGCCTTCTCTTCTAATTCACTTGGAGCTAGCTGTGTCATAAAATACATGCAAGACCTACAATAAGCAGGTAATTAGTGCTTGTTTGGTTCACCTGCTTACTTTTATGCAATTAAAATGCAGAATAAGATAAAACTTGTTTGGTTATCATTTAGTAGTAATTTGTTGTTGTTTAAGTTGATGATTATCTTATCTAGAACAAGAAAATAAGCAACAAGTTGAGCCCAAACTCTTTTTTCTTTCTTTCTTTATTTCTTAAAGTAAGCGAATAGAAGTATAGACAACGAACCAAATGAGCCCTTAAATATAATTCTTGGCTTTTGTTATCTCAAAGTTCCCTTCCACATAATAGATTTTCTCCCAAATCACTAAGGTTTGATTGTATGAAGCAAAAGGAGAAACAAAGAAAAGAAAAAAGTGTGAAATCGTAGGACGTGGACGGCGTCGAAACCATTGCATAGTGTTGACTATGGAATGGTACTAATTTCGCAGAGAAGAGATTGATAATTGGTGTAAGAAAATAGGAAAATTTCAAAATGACACCTGAACTTTCACTCCAATATCACCGAAACACTTGAACTTCACTTTATTTCAATTAAACACATGAACTATCAAAATCCCCAAATTGAGGCACCTGCTGTTAGCATCCATCCATTTCCTTTACAAATCGGCTGATGTGGCTCATTTCTGGCGTTAAAGAACCCCATTAGATATGTTAGGAAGTGAACTCAATACACAAATTTAGGAAGTGAACTCATTTCTGGTTGTGATTGTATGCATTGAGTTCACTTTCTAACATGTCTAGTGGGGCCCTTTAACGCCAGAAATGAGCCACATCAGCCAATTTGTGAAGGAAATGGATGGAGGTTAACGGCAGGTGCCTCAATTTGGGGATTTTGAAAGTTCAGGTGTTTAATTGAAATAAAATAAAGTTCGGGTGTTTCGGTGACATTGGAGTGAAAGTTCAGGTGTCATTTTAAAATTTTCCCTAAGAAAATAGAAGGCATTCCCTAAAAATTGTAGGGGCCATATTTGAGATATATTTTATTCCTGGTTATCATTTCAGAATAAAGTTGTTTCACCCTCTTTTTGAGATGATATAGTTTGAAATGAGGGCAAGTTGGTCCAACTATCTTGATGTTTTTGCAAATTATATATAGATCGCCCCCTCACGGTTGAGAAACTTATCCCCCATCACATAACAAATTATTCTCTTGTCGTGATGTAACCACTAGAAAATTCGACGGTATCTGTCTAATATCATCAAATCCTAATTACAATGGATTACTTGTCTTTTTGTAGTTTGTGAAAGGCTGCAACCTGAAGATATATGAAAATAGCCTTTCACAAGCAACAAAAAAGAAAATTTTGTCCATTGTATAATTAGGATTTGGTGGTGTCAAATTCAGATTCCTTCGAAATTTTCTAGCGGCCACATCATAACAAGGCGTAAATTGTCCCAAATTGTTATGCGACAGGGTGTATTTTGTAATTTTACAAACATGAGGAGGAAATTGTAATCTATCGGAAACCTCAGAGGTAGATTTGGCAATTTATCCAAAAAAATAGTAGAAATGAAGACCCCAACATTGGATTGTTATAATGCGTTTAGTAAACAAAGGAGATGATGAGATGAGGAGGGCGGGGATGGTGATGATATAATAATATAATAATTGCAGAGGAGACTTCGATTTATAATTGCAGAGGAGACTATTCCAACGAATATTACGCTGGGCTTGTTTGGATGCGAGATTAAGTTTGGAAGTGTTATGTAAGAAGGGGGAATTGGATAGTAAGGGCCTGCTTGGATAGGGTATTCTGAAAGGGTATTGTGGTATACCCCCTTTAGTCCGTGGGCCCAGCCGTAAGACCCCGTTTGGCAAGTAAAATGAAGGGGGTATTAGCTAAGCTCCGGATTAGCTAATACTCTCTAGTACCCCCGGAGGGGGTATTATTTATGGGGAGGTTGTGGGGTGTTATTAGATAACACCCCCGGATAACACCACCTCTCTCTTTCATTTCAACTACAAAACAACTTTATCCCCCCCTATTTTATCCCACATCCAAACCAAGTACTATTTAATACCCCCTCCATAAACATCACATCAATGTGGGCCATCCCTTATTAACCAATACCCCCTATTATCCAATCCCCCCTTATTACATAACACCTCCAAACCTAATCCTGCATCCAAACGAGCCCTATGAGTAATTTCCAATTAGAATGGATACTTAAGAAAACGACACCGTAAGATGCTTTCGATTATTTTTACGGTGCGGCTATTCGCAAGGGGGATTGATGTAAAAAACTGTTAAGTGACTTTTTTGGAACACTTATTATTATTTTTTTTTTTGCTTTTGCTCAAGAAATGGGTACCTGGGGTTGGGAAGGGGGATTAGCAAGGGTACAATCGTCCAAAATGGATGGGAATAGGGGGTATTCCACAATAACAGGTCAAACCCTAACCATGGCTAACACCCCCTCAAGGGGTATTAGGAGGTGTAGTGCAAGAAGGCCAAAGAGAATACCCCCCTCCAAATTAACTTGCCAAACGGGGTCTTGGGGTAGGGCTCAGGTACTAAGAGGGGTATATCACAACACCCTTTCACAACACCCCATCCAAACAGGCCCTTATATATGTATGTAATAAGGGACAAAATATCCATTTGACTAAAACTTTTCTTCCTTTGTTTCTTCACTAATAATAATACTACTAATTTTTAACACTGCTTAATAGTCAAAGATTGGACATTTTAAGAGTTTGCTACTAAGTTACCATGTACTCTCATTTACTTTTATGAAACTCATCAGTTATAGTACAGTATTAGATTAGATTTTAGGGAAAATGACGGCGGATGATGTATTTTGATAATTAATACCTGTAAAGACTTAACATGTCTTTGGCGGGTATTAATTATCAAAACACGTCCTGGACCCTCATTATTTTACACTGACTTCAATAGATTTCAACTTGTGGACGGTAGTATGATTACTCGAGATGCACGTAAATTTATGAAAAAATTAAATAGCCATCCTGTTTCATAGACTTATTTAGGTTCCCATACTATTTGGCTTGAATAATTAAATCGGCATCTTGAAATTTAAATAATACCTAAAACATCCTTAATCATGACAAATATAGAAATTATGAGAAAATCATGACAAATACAGGAATTATGACAAAGCCATCTGGAATCATTACAAAATCATCCAAGATGAAAAACTAACCTAAAAAAAGTTAGTTTTACATTTTGAATTTTTTTATCTATATAGTAAAGAATTTTAGGACCTCAAACCAACTTTTTATGTTAGTTTTACATCTTGAATTTCTTTACCTATATAGTAAAGAATTTTAGGATCTTAAACTGTTAGTTTTACATCTTGGACGATTTTGTCGTCATTCTAGATAATTTTGTCACGATTCCAGTATTTGTCATGATTTCTGTTTTTGTCAGAATTTCGAATGATTCTAAGAAAGCTGCTGTGTGCTGACCAAATTAAATATGAGATATTGACTTTGTCCATTTCTATATTTGTTATGGTTACTCGAGATGTACGTAAATTTATTCAACATACTGTGTTATAATTAGAAAATAAGAAGTAAAAAGATAAAGAAGAAGTAAAAAGAAATTACGAGAGAAAAACACCTGATACGACAGCACAATGTGTACACAGTTATTATCGTTCAAATCAAATAAAACGGGCCATGTAAAACGATGTGAACTTCTCTCTCTCTCTCTCTCTCTCTCCAACCTGGCTCGTTGATCAACAATTCTCTCCGTCGCCGTTTCTCCATCTTCGGACGCGTTATTTGGTGGATTCGAATTTCCTGAATTCATTCGGTAAATTCAACGACTCTGCGTATAGGTCTTTCATTTCTACTCGATTTGTTCGTCTTTTCTTCTTAATTTATCGTTTCACTTTCAGCTAATGATTGATTCCATTGACCTATGGCTTTCGTTGATTATTAGAAAGTTTCAATTGCTCGGCGTGTTTGTTTGTTTTTTTTTTTTTTTTGAGCAATCTGATGAATCTTTCCGAATAACTGGAGTTGGTCGTTTGATTAGTTCACGTGCGATGGGTTTGAATGACAGTGTTTGAGACGCCGAAAAAAGCTAGTTTTTTTTGTGGTGTGCGCGCGCGCCTCTTTTTGTTATTTTTTTCGGATTCATAATCTACTTCTCTATTTTTTCCTTTCGTTTTTCCTGTTATTATTGACTAAAGGAATCCGGAAAGTATTAAAGATAGACAAAATGCGGTAAAAGATATATCGAAAAGGGAAAGTGATTTTGGCACTCTAGCACTTCACTTTTTGTCTTTTATCCTATGTAAAATTACCAAATTACCCTTTATTTTGTTAGAATTCACTTAAAATGGTATTGTTGTAATTTCAAATAGGAAAAAAGACAAAAAGTAGAGTGCTAAAATCAATTTTTTATGGAAAACATGAAAAGAGGAAAAAAGTTGAAAATTTTAGGTTTTCAAATTTGTATCGTATTGTTATTTTTTTCCCCGATTCTTTTCTAGTAGCCTTGGAATTATTTTGAGTAAAAGCAAAATGGACGAAAAGATTAGGAAAAGTTGGCTTTTTGGACATCCCAACTATCTTCTTGTTCTTCTTCTTTTTGATCAGAGACACGCCAAATATCTTGATTAATGTTATTTTGTGTTTCTTACTGTTTCCAGTTAAAATGTGGAGACATTAGTCAAGTTTGATTCCATTGTTTAAACTACTACATGGCAGCAGTGGCAACTTCAGGATTTTTTGTCGATGGGGTCATTTTTAAATTTTTATTATTATATAGAAAAACAAATTTTACATTGTCTTAATAGGAAAAAGATGTTAATAAACAAAACTAATAAATCAACAATATCCTAATACCCATAGTATCTGGACCAGCTTAGCATAAAAAGGTTACGAATGCCGCAGATAAAAATTTTCCTGTGACAACATAAAGCCCTAGTTGTTAATCTAATGGACGCCTAAATCTATACTAAAACTTTTAAGAGTGTGAAGTTCAAATAGTGCTTGTTGCCTAAGAGAGGAAGATGTGAGAAGTAGATGTATTCTTTAGGAAAATATATGCACATAGATGGGAATAGTTGGATGTTTGGATTGGTAATCATAGAAAATATTCAGTGCTCCCATCTCATGCTTGGGGTCAAAGATGTTTTCCATGGTGTCAAGCAAAATTTAGACCATAATAGCATTAATTACAGACTTTGGCATGGGGTCAGCTGACCCCACACCCAACCCTTTGGCGTCGCCTCTGCGTGGCAGCTGTATTATTTTTTTCGTCTTTACAAATCTCCTCAGATGTTTGAATAGTTAATTAGGCTCATTCTTTGTTGTTGCAATTTTGCTCAGATGTTAATTTTTCTGGTATTCTGTTTTCGTTGGGTTGCCTGTTTAGTACTTTTAAGCTTCCCAATATCACTGATTTCTATTGTTTCTTTTATTTTAATTCTCAATTCTCATATGCTGCAGACTGGTAATAAGGAAGAGTTTTGTTGGATGATTCCTTTCTTTTAATCAAAGCAATGAGTAAACCTCAGTTGGGGCACTACTCCTCAGGTATGCTATTGTGTGCAGCTAATACTGTCATTGATATGAATGCAGGCGGTAAGTTAATTTTAGAGTTGGTTGTATTTCTGTATATCTTGTGATGTTACAGTTCATTTTCAATTAAGTTTATAACATGTTGCAACAAATTGGGGACTTCATGTGAAAAGGTAAGTGAAACTTTAGGACTCAAACTTCAGGTTTGTCCCGCAAGATTATATGAGCATAAGGCATTGGGGCCTTGGCCACCTCTGAATCACTTTTTTCTGAAAACTGTGCAAAGCAACTTTGGCCCCTAATTGTACTGTGTTAATTGAGTAGCAGTCAAACTAAAACTAGATTTTTAGAAAAACAGTTCAAATTTTTGCTTATCATGATTAACTAGCGTTGGCCTCTACCAGAATTGTGGTTTCCGCCTCTATATACGTGGTTGTAACAACCATGTGATCGCATGGTCACTTCCTTCCCTGTTGGTTCCATACTTGTTAACATTAAGACTTGATTCTGTGTTTAGAGATCGAAAATTGCTAATTTGATGCACATGCTTTTTAGATCTACCGCACTACAAAACTTGACTTGTAAATATCTTACGATCTTCTTGATGCCTGTCAACTTCAATGAACTTCTGAAGGATTTCTTTATATTAGTTTGGTGTCTTTGTGAGTGTTTCTTATACTCTTTAGTCTTCACCATTCCCAGAAGGTCTGAACTTTATCACTGGAGGGATGGGTGAAACATATAAAAGGCAGAGTGGGCCTTTGGGACGGCTTGATGGTGGCTGGATCTATGGGTTGACTGTTTCACCGGCCATGGGGCGGCTGTGCGGAGGTTGGATCAGCAAGGCAGTGATTTTGAGATAGGGTTTTGTGCTTTCTTTCTTTCTTTCTAGGAGGTGGGCTCTTTGACTGCAGTCAGGGGTTTCTTGGCGGAGGCAGCTTGGTGGCTTGGTGCAGCTGTGGTGGTGTGCGGTCTGAGGTGGTTTGGTGTCTGTGTTGCTCTGGGTAGAAACCGGGGCTGGTTCCCCGGCCCACAGCGGTGGCAGGGACGCGTCTTCCGACAACAGGGGATGTTAGGGCTGTTTTGTTTGTGCTGATTGTATTATCTGGGTTTTTTTAGACCCATAGGGGTTTGGACTTCGGCCCTTTTAGGCGGGTTTCGGCCCAAAGGGTGTCGTTGATTGGCTTCTTGCTAATTGTAGGTTTTGGGTCTCGGATTGGGTAGATGATTGTCATGCTATTTCCTTGCTCCTATTAGTCTTGTAACAATTTCAAGATTAATGAAAATTTTTTTGCTATTCAAAAAAAGAGTGGGCTTTTGGGAGCCAAGTGACCTTTCTAGCAGGATATATTCATGTAGCCGACCCTAAGTGATCGGGACATAAGGCTTGGTTTGGTTTGGTTTTGGCTGGAATTTACCTCCTGCATAGCCTAATAAGGCTATTTCTCTCTCTCGACATTAGTTTACAAAGTGGCTTCCGTAAGGACAGTAACGGTACATGTTTGAGACGCTATGCTTTCCGTAATAATGCTTAAGTGACTGAAGTAGCCTTGAACTGACTTGGGTTGCTTGTAATCCATGTCACACAGGAAGAAATAACCCGAGTTATATGAGAAAAATAAAGAAAAAGGAGGAAAGAATCTTCACTAGACCCCTTACTGTTAGGATTATCAAGTTCTAGTAGAAGCAATAAATTGAACGAAATCCACCTTGAATTATCGTAAAGATTTTTGAGGAAGTGGGTGCATTTTGAGGCTGGCATTCTCAGCGTAAGGACAGTGGTTCAACAAATCAAACCGTATTGGTGTCTGGCAGATTTTAATCAGCTAGAAGGAGAGTGTTGATAAGCATTTTAAGGCTTGAAGGAAGAATGAGAACTTCAACCGAACATCCAAGTAGGAAGCTTTTCTCCCTTTCTCTTGAGGGCAAATACGTTGTCTGTAAATTCTGTGAAGGGTTATTTCAAATCCAAAATATCTGCATTCTATCACACATGAGTGTCTTTTAAAAAGTTTGCAAGATATATTCATTCTACTACATGACATGTACTTTAGCTACGTGTTTCATTGCCTTTATTGGTATCCCTGACCCCTTCTCTACTATTGCATTTTTTGTTACTTTTTAAAAGCTTGTTATGTGTGTAATTTATGGATGGCTGCTTTCCAGGTAAAAGAAGATTAAAAGACCTATTGCTTCAGAGTGATAATCGTGTTTGTGCTGATTGTGGTGCTCCAGACCCCAAGTGGGCGTAAGTTCCGCTTCCACCAACCTAATGCTTTTAAAGCCTCTTATCTTACAAGAATATCCCTGTTAATTGGTTTTACAGTAGTTAATACTCATAAACCGACCTTAAATATATATATTGTAAATGGTGCTTTGGTGGTACTTTCGATATCATTCTTATTTTCTTGATGTCTTTGGTTAATTTAAGTCCTCCTCCTCCTCCTACTCTCTCTCTCTGGTTTTGTTTTCCTTTACTATAATTTTGAGAAGGGCATTTCCTTATTCTACCAGAGGCTTAGGTCTCTCTCTCTCTCTCTCTCTCTGGTTTTGTTTTCCTGTACTATAATTTTGAGAAGGGCATTTCCTTATTCTACCAGAGGCTTCGGTGTTTATGTGTGACAATGGTGTTTCGTAATTGACTTAGTTACTGAACAAGATTGTAAAGGCATCTGTTACTGTGAGATGAATGAAGCAAGCCAGGGGGCTATGCTATATCAACTTATGAGTGACTTTAAAAAGGCCATCAGAAAATTAACTGCTTCTTAGAAAACTGAGATAAAAAGTATGATGGAAAGAAGAAGATTGCGTCCTTAAGGGGTTTCTTGACTTGGGAAACCATAAATATGCCCGGAAGATATACCGAGGTGCTTTGGAGAATAGGAACAAGTATCATACTGGTTTTCCAGGTAACTAAGAACACCCATTCGTTGATGTAACTAACTAAGAACACCCATTCATTGATGTAACTAAACAAATCAATGATGCATATGATAATTTGAAGGAGTGAAATTATGACAAGTGAAAGTCTATTCAATGAGGTCTTGAGGCATCCCTTTCAGCCTTTTTTTCGCGTTAGTCAGGTCGAGAGTGGAAAACAATGGATGAAATCTCATCATGTTTCCTGTTTTCTTAGCTTCTATATCATGACACTATCTTTGTTAAAGTGCATGTATGTAACTATGGCCAGATTCGTGGAGCATATTCAGAAGGGATATGTTGTTTATATTCGATAATGGTAACTACTTTTACAGCTGTTTAGGTTTGGTTAAGAAATAGCTTGAACAGGGGTACGAATATGATTTATAAGGAGAAGTGATTCATAACCAGCTTTTGAGATCTTTATTATGTTCGTTGAGATGAAATTTAGTAGGAAGAGGTTTAGGGAAGGCTATGAAGCACCGACTCGATGTATTGCAGTGTCGGACACAGTGACACGGTGGGGACACGTATGGGACACGCCACGTGGGGTGTCCCATAATTTAATTTATATTTTTGAGAGGGACACGGCTGGGGACACGGCGAGGGTTAAAGTGTAATTTTTTTAAAATTTTGAGGGTCAAAGTGTAATTTTAAAAAAAATTGGGGGTGGGGTCAAATTGTAAGAGAGTTTATAAATGCAACTGCAAATTTACTGCATGTAACGCCTACTAAATGAAACACCCAAATTTTATAACAATTTGCTACATACAACCCAATAAATGTCCATGAACTCCCCAAATTACCCTTCAAATTATTTTCTTCCATCTTCTTGCTTTTGGTTCTGTTCCAGGTTCACCACCACCATTGTTGACTACAAGCAAACTCCAGGAGCTCCCACCTCCCACCACAAAACCCAGTCCACATCTGCCTCCAAACTCTTACCTCACACCTCCTACTAACTCTCAATGGAAACCTCCATTGCTTCCTCTCCCTCCATTGGTAAAGAAGAAGTCTTTGACCCAATATATGAGAGCAATGTGCATTTTTATTGGAGATTGGAAAGCTGTGCAATAAAAATGGAATTTGACAAGGAAGAGGTAGCCATGGATGTTGTAGTTTCGGAGCCGAAATCGCAGCAAAAGTTAACTCATCACTCTTCCATTTTTAACCTGGTTCAGTCCCGACATTGTCAAATTCTAAAACTTGAAATTATGCCAAAATTTCAAACTCTAGAGTTTGAAAATTGACGACAATACCATATTTTAAAATTCGGAATTCTGCCAAAATTTCAAACTCTAGAGTTCGAAAATTGTAAACAATAAGTCAATAATCACTCCTTTTTTTTTTAACCTGGTTCTGTCCCGACATTGTCAGATTCTAAAATTTGAAATTATGACATTGTCAGATTCTAAAACTTAAAATTCTCTCCCTCCCCCCCCCACTCTCTCTCTTCCCGTCGTCGTCAGTGTCTTCCTCTTTCTTCTCCCGTTCTCCATCACTCCATATATGAAAACCCTATCTGTTCTCTCTCTCTCCCTCAGTTTTATTTCTCCCGATTCACCCTCTGTGTAATCCTTATCTTCATCCTTTCACAGAACATCCGTACAAAGTGTCTTGGGTTCGGACAATTGGTACTCGAAAGAAAAACCAATTAAACACACTCTGCAACAATATTCGAACTCTAGAGTTAGAAATTTTGGCAGCATTTCAAGTTTTAGAATATGATATTGTTGTCAATTTTTAAACTCTAGAGTTTGAAATTTTGGCATAATTTCAAGTTTTAGAATCTGACAATGTCGGGACAGAACCAGGGTAAAAATAGAGTGATGAGTTAACTTTTGCTGCGATTTCGGCTCTGAAACTACAATATCCATGGCTACCTTCTTGTCAACTTCCATTTCCATTGCACAACCTTCCAATCTCTAATCAAAATGCACATTGCTCTCATATGTTGGGTCAAAGATTTCTTCTTTACCAATGGAGGGAGAGGAAGCAATGGAGGTTTTCATTGAAAGTTAGGAGGTGTGAGGTGAGAGTTCGGGGGCAGATGTGGACTGGGTTTATGGTGGGAGGTGGCAGAAGCAAGAAGATGGAACCTGGATGAAGATGGAAGAAAATGGGATTGAAATATGGAGGGAAATATGGGTTATGGGGTATATATTTAAGATGTGGTTATACGTTTGTGGTTGTATGTAATAAAAGTAGGGGTATTTTTGTAAGGGCATTTTTGTCCAAACATTATGTACTTAAAAATAAGTTACATGCAGTAAATTCGCAGTTGAATTTATAAACTCCCAATTGTAACTTTTTAAAATTTTGAGGGTCAAACTGTAATTTTTCAATTGGGTTGTATTGAACTTATGGATGTCTTTTTTTTGTTTGAATGGTATTGGAACTATGAATTTTTTTTGTTTTGTCCACATTTTGCCATTTAAACTTGGGAAAAAAAATTAAAAAACAAATATAAATAAATAAATAAATATACACGTGGCATGTCCCCCGTCGTGTCCGAGTCCCCATTTTTTTAGAATTCCCGTGTCCTCGTGTTCGTGCATCATAGAGGGAAGGTAAAGAGTTGCTCGGGCTGATTTGTGGTAACAGCAAAATAGGGGCTCTCAAGTGTTGCTTACTTTTTGAAACTTTGAATATGCTTCATTTCAAATAAAAAAAAATTCTTAGCTGCGAGACTATGTAGCACGAACACGGATATGGACACGTGACACGGCAATTTCAAAAAAATGGGGATACGGACACGGCATGGGACATGCTACGTGTATAAATAAATAAAACCTAAACATATGTACATATATATAAAAAAAATTATGAACCATTATATATGAATAATTTCACAAATTGTATAAATTTTTTTCAAGCGGAAAATTACAGTTTAACCCAAATGTTTTAAATAATTTCGTATTAACCTCCAAAAATTTTAAAAATATTACATTTTGACCCCTAGCCGTGTCCCCGGCATGTCTCCAGCCGTGTCCCCTATCAAAAAATAATAAAAATTATTGGACACGCCACATGGCCTGTCCAATACGTATTTGGGCGTGTCCCCGTGTCCAATACATGGACACAGCGCCCTTTTGGAGTGTCGGTGCTACATAGCTGCGAGAAGTTTCTAAGTTGCTAAGTTTCCAAATATGAGTCATATCTCAAAATTGTGAAACTTTCTCCAACAACGGTCAAGGATAAAGCGAAGCCGATTTGCATGACCTATAACTATTATTTTTTCTGTTTGGACGTTAGTGCTTTATATTGCGAAAATAATGATAGACATCATAAATAGCTTCTCAGCTTTACTTCACTTCGATGCCTCTGTGCTTCATCATCACGCCGATCTTCTCCTTCATGTTAACTTTGTCAGACAAAACATTTCTGTAAACATACACCCATCTTTTGGAAAAATCTTTTTATGATTCTGTTTGTTTCGATTGTAAAACCTTTGATAGATAAAAGGGGAAAGTATATGTTAAAGCATCCAACTCCAAACCAATTGGCAAAGAGTGGAGAGGGCACCCAGGCTTGTATACTTGTTTTGGAGGAGATAAATTAATCGATGTGGTACAAGCTCCAACACTCCCCCGCACGTGCGATCCCCGACTCGCACGTGGAGAGGTAAACAAAGGATTCATAACACTTGGATCACAACATTGTACTTCAAGTATCCAACTCCAAACCAATTGGGAAAGAGTGGAGAGGCCACCCAGGCTCATGGACTAGTTTTGGAGGAGATAATTAATCAATATGGGACTAACTCAACAGTATAACAAGTAGAAAACTACTTTCTGACTAAATTCAAGGGCTAAGTATTGCCTTGAATAAAGTAGTCATTAGGATATTTACCAATTTGGCAAAATCGTACAAAATCATAGACCTGAATTTATCATTATTGTGTGAAATATCCGTTGGAGATGCAGCGTTTGTTTTTTTGATCGGCAAAAGATGAAATTTTATTAAAAACGGGGAAAGGAAATGGGGATCCAACAAAAAGTTGGATGATACACCTCAAGGGCCAAGCCCAAAACACCCAAAGGTCTACAAGGGACAATATCAGTCCATCAGTTGGAGATGCAGCGTTTGTTGACAATATCAGTCCATTAGGTCCAATATTGCGATACAATATGCACTGAAATTCTGAAGCAATAGCTTGGAGTAGATATCCATAGCGGAGATTGACGATATACATGTGCTATATGTCTCTTGATATTTCAAAATTCGCATATGTGTTTTGATTTCCTGGTTTGAGTAACTGTAGGATTTTAGATAAAGCGCCGAAGCGGTGTATGCGAAATATGTGTTTTTGCTAGTGAACCTTGTTATATGGAGGTCTGTGATTTAGTTTCACATTGCATTTCAGGTCAGCCAATATTGGGGTGTTTATATGCTTAAAATGCTGTGGTGTACACAGAAGCCTTGGTACCCATATCTCGAAGGTAACTGCTCTAGGGATTCCCTTTCCTCTCCTCTCAGTTCGGAAGAAAGAATTCTTGACTGGAACATATGACATGCTTTTTATTGTGCATGGAGACATGAACGATTGTGGTTTGTTAGTCTTTGATTCTTGACTAGCATGCTGTCTTTTGTGCACAGAGACATGTATGACTTTGACTTGTTACTACTGGAACTATGTGTCCGTTGGTATTGGACAAGAGGTCTCTAAAAGACGTCCTCTGGTTTTCTGTTTCAAAGTTTTCCTATTCCTTTGAATCGTGTTTTGTAGTATTTCGATAAAGTGCGTTTGAGGTCAATCTCAAATGGAGCTAAAAGGATCTGATCTCAAATGGAGCTAAAAGGATCTGATCTTTATATTTCACTGTGAAGACATATTTGATTATTCAGACGGCTTGTTTTCATTCACACTGGCACAGTTAAAATGGTCCTAAAATTTTGGTTAAAATGAATGCTCGAATATATGAAAATGAGGTCATGAGGTCCGTGTAATGTTGCATTCTTTGATTTGCTGTACTTTAAAGAGTTGAAACTGTGGAAAGACAAAAGCCACCAAGGATGGAGAGGTAAAGAGAATGTTCTAAAAAAATTGGAAGTTATATTTCCCCTCCCCACTCCTTTAAGGGATCTACTGTATCATCATTATATTGTTTATTATTAAGGTATAATCAATAATATGGGTCATTTGGTGGCTTTTGCAAGACTCTCTGATTGTTTGATGGGCAAAAACAAAATTTGTGACCAATCGCGCACTGTAGAACTAAGCCATCGTAACTAAACCCAGTTGAAACTTTGCCTTTAAAACCAGTTAGTATGAGTGGAATTTGAAAAGAAGCCGATCTTTTTAAGCTCACAGGATGCATGCAAGTTTTTCTGTTGTAGGTGTAGATATGGCCTCCTTAAATTTATATCTTGTGTGCTTTAGGACAACTAAAGCAAGAATAAAAATATGAAAGCAAGCTCCATCCTGTCAGAGGTGGCCAACTTCAGATGGCATTTTACAGTTTTATTCCACATTGGTCTTCATAGTACCAACTGTCAACTGCAAGTTTTTGTATTGTCTTCACAACACAACTTCAATTCTTCACAATGTTTTTGTCTTTGTTTTTTGGTGCTTCCCCCTGTACTTCCACCTTGCATCTTATAATTTTCTGGGCAACATTATTGTGCAGGTCCTGTCTGTGACCTTAGATGAATGGACTGATGATGAAATTGATGCAATGGTTGAGGTTGGAGGAAATGCTTCTGCCAACTCTATTTACGAGGCTTTTATTCCTGAAGGGTATTCAAAACCCAGTGCAGATTCTGGTCATGAGGAGCGTGCAAAATTTATCAGGTTAGATGGAAATTTCAAAGTTTTTTTTTTTTTTTTTTTTCGTGTTTGTTTTTTGGTTGTGGTAGTATTTTGAAGATGTATTTCTCAGTATTTTTATCTCCCGTTTGGTTCAAATTGGTACTTCTGCTAGGCCTAGCTAAATACAAAGTGAGATCAATACCAGGCTGGTTCCTCGACGTTTTGTACTTGCCTTTGAATGGTTAAATTGCTTTTTCTCTCCTGTTTACTTGTGTCCCAGGGTTTGTTTGGAAGTTGTGGAAAGATGTGAAAAGGAAAGGAAAATTTTAAAATTTTCCTCACCCTTGTTTGGTTCTTATCAAAGGAGAGGAAAAATTTTGAATTCTAACTCAACTTTTCTCTCAATTTCTCTTCAATTTTCTCTCTCATTTTCCCCTTCATTATTTTCTTTCCTTTTCCCTTTCTTTCCCTAACTTCCAAACAGAGCCTAAACTCCTGGACTTGGTTTTCGTAGTGGCAGGGGCAACCACGTTCAATGGAGTGGGTTCAGTTGAACCCACTGAGCCTTGACAAGGCTTTTTCTTATGGATGAAATGTCTTTTGAAATCTGTAGTTGCATTGATTGAATCCTCTGATTTCTCCGTAAATACTTACAATTCAGTTACCCTCTGGTTTTCCAACACAGCTGTCTCTTCTTGGTTATCAGCCAGGGGTAGGGTTGATTGATATTGATGGAGACGATGATGCGTTAATACCCCGAGAGAGCTTGGTTCGGAAGATAGCTATGTTTACGGCTCTAACTAGTTTTCACTACAGTGTCAAATTAAGAAGTAGAGTACAACGTCAGCTGCTAGAATTATCCAGCATTTGGTATCCTAGGGTTTACATCAACAAATTACTGTAGTCAAGAAATTCGCCTCAGGCTTGGATCTGTGAGTGCATGGGGAGGTGTCCAATCCTAATCAAGTTTCACGAACCCAACATAGAGTTAGGGTTATTAGCACCAGATGACTGGTTTAGCTGCCTTAGCATCTGCTGGTAGATAAGGTGACGTATATTTTGGGTCTAGAGATGGGCAATTTGTATTCTCTCACTTTGTCTTTCGTTTTTGTAGGTCAAAGTATGAGCTGCAAGACTTTTTGAAGCCTAGCCTGCGGATCTCGTCCATTCCTCATAAAAAGAGCTCTCTCCAATCTAGTTTATCCAGGAAGATTATGGATAGCTTTCGAAGTTCAAGTTCATCACAGAATGTGGTAAAACATTGTTGAACTGCTCAACTTGTAATTTTGGGCATTATGTTGCATAACTGTTTTTGTCCCTGCATATATGTTAAGTTATTAATTTTACTGCTATCGGGCTGAGCTATACAATCATCCTTGTCCTGTCTTTTCTTTGATGCCTCATTTAATAATTTTGTCCAGTCAGCTTATTTTGAGACTGATGACAGGAAGGCATGGTGGAATTTATTGGTATGTTGAAAGTCAAAGTATTGAAAGGCACAAATCTAGCTATCAGAGATATGCTTTCAAGTGATCCTTATGTTGTTCTGACTCTTGGGCACCAGGTCAGGCGCTCTTTGTTTTTACCTAATACCTGGTGATCTATAAAACATCCACAACAACAGAAAACAAAGTAAAAATAAGAATGTGACATGTAAACTTTAAAAATACATATAGTTTGTGGGCGTTTTTATACATATTACCAGTAAAAACACATTTGGTCCTTATGCTATGTGCTTCGTGCGACTTGGTTCTCAAAGTTTCAGGCTAAGTTAAGTTGCAATTTCTGGATAATGATCCGGAAAAAAAATTTTGAGTTAGTGATTGGTTTGGTTTTTAGAAATGGTTGTTGGAGTAATGATTTGATAGAAAAATAGGGATAATGATTAGAAATAGGGTAATGATTGGAGAGAGATAGAGAGAGAAATAGGGGTAATTATTGGAAGAGAATAGGGGTAATGATTGGATGAAAGAGTAATGATTGGAATGAGAGAAAAGTGAATAGGGGTAATGATTACACTTTTTCCGGAAATGTTTTCCGGAAATTGCCGGAAATTGCAACCGAACACAGCCTCAGTGTTTTCAATTTTCTTATTTCATATGCACCATACGGTGGATCATGTGACCTGGAGTCACATTCTTAATTCCTTTTGCGATTTGTCTCATCCAAACATGGCATTTCAACACTTGGGCATACCTCAGGGCCATAGATGGATTTTTTTTTTTTCCCCTCTGATTTAGATGGCCGTTTGTACCTGGACTATTTTGACTCAAATTGAAAACATAAAGGCCGATATTACAAATTTGAAACTTGGAGGACCAAAGTTACACAGTGTGGATAGTTTAGGATGGCAGGTGTACTTAAAGGCTTCTCATCTGGAACCATCCAGTACATGTATCTATTGTGCAAGCTCTAGTTGGAGATTCGATCATTTGGAACATATAGATGATGATGTTTCTCAGTTCCGAAAGCTTCTTGTTACTGTTAACAGAAGGTTCAAACCACTGTTGTGAAGAGCAACTTAAATCCAGTCTGGAATGAGGAACTCATGCTTTCTGTTCCTCAGGACTTTGGCGCCGTAAAACTGGTATTCCTGTGTTTTCCAGTGTCTCTCTTAATCTGTTACAAAAATGATTTTCTTCCCTTCATGCTTTCTGTATTTTCCTTTTTCATTTCCAATAATTTGTCTTGGGATTATTGACATTTTTGCTCATTATGTTTTCGTCGACCCGCAGGAAGTGTATGATCACGACACTTTTTCAGCCGATGACATCATGGGAGAAGCTGAGGTTGATATCCAGCCGATGATAACCTCGGCTATGGCATTTGGAGATGCTGGAATGTTTGGAAACATGCAGATTGGAAAATGGCTGAAATCGAACGATAATGCCCTTATAGAAGACAGCACTGTAAACATAATTGATGGAAAGGTGAAACAGGAGGTATCACTGAAGCTCCAGAATGTGGAATCTGGTGAAATTAGTCTAGACATAGAGTGGATTCCTCTGGACCAATAGGTGTGCATATATAATTCACATTTTCTATCTCCCTTTAGTATTCAAAATAAAATTGTAATGCTGTATGGGTGATATGTAGGAGACTAGGGCATGCAATGCCTTATTTATTTGGTAATAATTCATTCAATTTTGGAATTTCCGTGTTTTTGTACTTCTAGTTTTGGGTATTGAGAGTGTACTACAACTGAAAACCAAATACTAGAAATAGCAACTGATGTTTTTTTATGTTTGGGGTGCCAAGTAGATGTTTCAGTTACTCTTTTGTTCCCTATTGATACTTGCTGCAACTCCATCGTAGTTTTGACAACACCATCACTGAAGGCTATGTTTGTATTTCGATATTAGATTCAACTGAACGAACCGTTTCTCTTTCCAATTTGCGAATCCAAAAGCTGCACAGATTGTGACTCAGGCTCAGAATAGGGTAGTATGCATTTGGCGCGCAATAATTTGTTTGAGATCGATTTGTAATATAACTGAAAATGCGTTTCAAATTCTTTGTTAACTAAATAGTGTTGCTTTGAAATTGGCGCGGTACGCTTGTACAACAAGTCTATGAGAGCAAGGATATTTTATGGGGAAAAACTATTCTGTCATCCCCTTGGAAAGACTCTCCTTTCAAAATCTTTAATACTGTATTGAACAAGGATTGTTCGCAATTATCAGATCCCAAAGATTAAGCTGTTTACAGCTAATTCGTTAATTACAAGGGATCATACAATTTAAAGATCATACCACTGATTTAAATTTTGCTGGTTATTGAGCAATCGAACAACTGAACAAGTCATCTAGTCAGCTTTGGCATGCACTTCAAATTGTTATACTAAATTTATTCCTCTGTTTACTAGTTGAGCTAATTTCAAATGAGTTTGGTTGAGCTAATTTACAAGTGAACGTTCAAGAAGCTTGGTCTATTCGCGCAATACGTGCTTCTCAACTCGAGCTCAAGAAATTAACAAGGTTTATGGAGCGCCCGATACCCGACACTTAACAACATAGGTATCATAAAATATACTGTGTGAATATTTCCTTATGTTGATGCTTCCTTGGAGAGGAATCCTAAGGTAAGACACATCTCGAGACTTTTATTGATGTTTATGGACCATAGTATCTATTCTAATAATATATAAAAGGGGGAGTACCTTTTGGTGATGACCCTTTTTTGAGGCTGACTCACATTTTGCCTTTTCCAAATTGCCATCCATAAAATTCTGTTTTTACACATTAATTTACCCTCTAGACTTATAACTATATGGCCAAAAAAGTACTAATACTCAAAAAATGAAACCACCCTCCACCTAAGAGGGTGACCATTACCCTCATTTCTATTGGTTGAAATGGTATGAATCCCATCACAAAGTGATGATATGCTTACCAAAAAGTGTATATTGCACAGGTGGGGCTTACACCATTGCAACTAATAATAAGGAAGGTAATGTTCACCCTTTTTTAGGAAGGGTAAACAAAATTGCACTCTTGTGTTTTCCCTTAAAAAAAATTCAATTCCTCTCTTTATGACATCAATCGTCCAACTGCGTTTTCCATTCAAGAGTTTGTGTTGAACTTAAAAAAAAAAACGCCCTGCCCAATTCTCTCTATCTCTCTCCAATTCAATAATGAGTTTTTCCTATATCTCTCTGATACTCTTCTCTTTCTCTCAATGGCATGGCTAAGGTAAAAGTCACTTATTTGAGGCCCTTTTGGATGCTTAAGTGCTATTATGAAAAAAATCTTCCTTCGTTAAAAGAGGTATGCTTCAACCTACTCCGTACATTTTGATTTTCCTTTCTCTATTTATTTTGTAGTAATTTGTTTCAACTCCAACCTAAGTGTAACCTCGGCTGTTGGTCTTACAAGTCCCAAATTGACGAAATATGCCCACTCCCTATTGTTTTATACTAGAGGCCGGGGCACACGCGATACATGTGCAAGTCGGATTTTGTTAAAATTTGTGAAAATTAGATCAAACAATAAACAAGAACAAATTTTGCCAAAATCTGACTTGCACACGCATTGCGTGTGCTCGGCCTCTAGTAACAATAATACAATTCTAGTTCCAATCATATCCCAATGGGCTAAAAAATGGAAAATGCTAATACCACCCCAATGGGTTGTCAATAGACAGAAAAATATCAAAAAGATATATAGTAATAGTTTTTTTGTGTGTGTGTGTGTAAGAGTGCCTTGAAAAGTGTAAAATGTGCATCAGAAATTGCGTGTTTTTTGTATTCTTGTTGTCTTATTAACTCCGTTTAAAAAATTGGACTAGTGCGGCCAAGGATGAAATCAAGATTTTATACATGAGGAGGCCAATTACAACATGAACAAGATTTTGAAATTTTAAGGCTCAAGAATAAAAATACATAAATGAATTAATAATACCCAATACAAAACACAATATCTAGGTCCTCTTAATAAATTAAAAACAACTAAAAGGCGAAAAAATAAAAGTTTCTCAATGTGTTATACGTCAGTCATATATCAAGATGGAATGCGACGCTCCCTTGGATTTCGAAAGTCATCTATGATTGATTCGGAACTAATTTTTGCAGGAATTCCCTTCTCAGTGAATATAACAAAAGCATATGTGAGAAACTAATTCTCTATTTTGTTGCGATTTTTACAATATTCATAGTTAAAAATGCATTTTTAAGCCACCATTCTTTAATAAGTGGAGAACCATCATGTATAGTTTTGATGTTCAAAAAATTATACTATTAAAAATTGGGGAAATTTTGAACCACGGGAAGGCGCTGGCCATGAAAGACGCTACAGCCTAGTTTTCCAAAAAAAAGCCTGGGCTTTTTTCTGTTTTGTTCATTCAATTTTTTTTTTCACATTTGTTAGTTTAGTGTCAAATCTTTGTGTATTGTTGGTTTGTCTCACAAAAGGAATCAGAAAAGTCAAAAATTATGACTTCTACCATTTTTTTTGGAGATTGACATCTACGCTTCCCATTTCTACGCCTACACTCCATTTTTTGTCCCTATTAGATGAAGTTACGGAATTGCCCTTGTTGGATCTTGCAGGAATGGAAAGATGGATTTTTTCAGACCCAGTGGGTGCTGAAACGGCACCGTTTTGGTGCAAAAAAAAATCATTGCCACCAATTTGCAATCCTATGGAGCAGAAACGTGATTATGAGAGCCTTAGAGACAAAATTTGATTATGCCTCTTTAGAATAATATGAACAAAATAATAAGATCTTCACACCCGTTCAAACGGATTAAAAATTGGAGCACTTAATTTTTTAACCTTATTTTTAATATATAAACGGTCTCAAAAAATTAAGTGCTCAAATTTTCACTCCGTTTGAATCAATGCAAAGATCTTGTTATTCTTATTATATTTTATTCTAAAGGGTCATAATTAATTTTTGTCTCTAGGGCTCTCATATTAAGTATATGCTTTTTATTTAAGACCCTGTGGAGCAAAAATGTGATCATGAGAGCCCTATAAATAAAAATTAATTATGACCCTTTTGAATAATATGATAAGAATAACAAAATCTTTACATTGATTCAAACGGAGTGAAAATTTGAGTACTTAATTTTTTGAGACCGTTTATATATTAAAAAATATAGAAAATTAGAGGGCGCCCCTGTTTTTTAGGTTTGGTTCGAACCCAACCCTGAAATATTTTTCCAAACCTGCACAAGCTCGGTTATTTGCGTCCTGACTTTTATACCCTCAATCCAACCACGCTCCTTCAAAACCAGAGCCACCTCCAGAGCGCTGCCGATCTTCCCATCGATGCCAATCTCTCTCTCTCTACCTTTTCCTCTCCAATGCCCACCTCTCTCTCTTCCAACCAC
Organism: Rhododendron molle; assembly: GCA_025413875.1. Classification (NCBI taxonomy): domain Eukaryota; kingdom Viridiplantae; phylum Streptophyta; class Magnoliopsida; order Ericales; family Ericaceae; genus Rhododendron; species Rhododendron molle. The sequence goes on from CM046400.1 coordinate 18,095,378, forward strand.
GACACCTACCACCACAAAACCAACAATCGCAGACATCCACGACATCCACGATGCCGTCAAATCCTTCTCTCTCATCCGTCGGATCCTTCGTCGTCGACCTCGACCAGTCCTACTACGTCCATCCATCCATGGCGGACGCAGCTCCAAACGTGGCTGAACAGAGCGATTCTCTGATAAGACAGCCACCTCCAGCACGGCGGCAGCGATGGAAGCAGATTCCTCCACTAGCGGCAGTCGATTCACGGCGACGGGTGGTGAGGCTGTGTGATGGGGACCGATCATTGATTCCTCCATTACGTCATTGATTCCACCGTCGACGCCGTCTGCGGCGGCAGGGTGCCGTTGCAAGGGGCGCGGATGCCTGGGTCGTACCGGCAACGGCGCTATGACGTTCGTTATGGGGGCCAAGTAGTGGCACTCCAATTGATCGATGAGCTAAGTGATGTTGGAGTGAAGTTTTTGCCCACCGCCAATTCCCTTAACCATTTCTCTCTCTCTAGAATTTTGCAAAAAATAAAAAATAAAAGTTAATAGGAAGAAGAAGAAGACGATGACGGCGCAGTGAAAGAGAGAGTAATGATGTTTGGGTCCAAAGTTACCCATTGATCTCAATAGTTTACTTAAAAGGTTTGGCTAAGATATTTTAACCTTTTTTGTTACTTAAATTGATGTTTGTGTTTAGTTAAGTAGTGGATTTTGTGGATTATCAAAATAAAGTAGTGGATTTTGTCAGAGAATTTAGGTGAACTATGCATTTTTAGTCTGTGTTGGGCTATGTGAATTGTGTGGTAGTTTATGTGAATTGTGTGTGTTGGAGTTATGTGAACTGACTATATTTTTTAGTGTTTTTTTTATGAGAACTATTTATTTTCTATGAGAACTGTATATTTTTCGATGAAAATTATGTATTGTTCATGAAAATTGTTTATGAGAACTGTGTATTTTTCTATGAGAACTGTGTATTATTCATGAGAACTGTGTATTTTCTATGAGAACTATGTATTTCCTATGAGAAGTGTATATTTTCTCATAGAATTGACTATGAAAACTGACAGTTCTCATAGAACTGACTATGAGAATTACAGTTCACATAGCCAGTTCTCTATGAGAACTGAGCAGTTCTCATAGAACTGACTATGAGACTTGGCAGTCAAAAATTCAATTCTAAATCAATTTATTTCCTATGTGAACTATTACTTTTTTCTTTGATTACTTTTTTAAGACATGACAGTGAGAACATTAATAACTATATTTGATTTTGATTACCTTTTTATTTTTGTTCGTGTGTGTTTTCTATGAGAATTGACAGTTTACATAGCCAGTTCTCATAACTCAGTTCACATAGCCAGTTCTCTACGAGAATTGTCTATGAGAACTGTGTATTTTTCTATGAGAACTGTGTGTTACTTATAAAAATTGTGTATTTCTATGACAATTGTCTATGAGAATTGTATATTTTTCTATTTTAACTGTGTGTTATTTATAAGAATTGTGTATTTTCTATGAGAATTGTCTATGAGAACTGTGTATTTTTTATGAGAATTATGTATTTTTCTATGAGAACTGCGTATTGTCCATGAGAGTTGTCTATGAGAACTATGTATTTTCTATGAGAACTATGTATTATCCATGAGAGTTGTCTATCAGAACTATGTATTTTCTATGAGAACTGTGTATTTAAGTGTTTGGTGAGGCTATGTAAACTGTTCTCATAGCCTAGTTCTCATAGCTCTCATTGCCTTAGTTCTCATAGTCAGTTCTCATAGCCCCATTCTCATAGCCAGTTCTCTATGAGAACTATTTATTTTTCAGTTCACATAGCCCCATTCTCATAGCCAGTTCTCTATGAGAATTGGCAGTTCACAAAATCAGTTTTCATAACTCAATTAACATAGCCAGTTTTCTATGAGAACTGAACGGTTCTCATAGAATTGATTATGAGAAAATGGATATGTATACAAAAAGTTAAGAATAATTAACTATAAGAATTGACAGTTTACATAGTCGACTCTCATAATTCAATTCACATAGCCATTTTTCTATGAGAACTGAGCTGTTCTCATAGAAAGGAGTATGAGAATTGACAGTTCTCATAGCCTACATAGTCAAGGGTATTTTTGTCCGAAATAATATGGATCACATAGCCAATTTTCTATGAGAACTGAGCAGTTATCATAAAACTGACTATTAAAATTGGCAATTTTCATAACCCACATAGCCAAGGGTATTTTTGTCCGAAATAATATGGGTCACATAGCCAGTTTTCTATGAGAAATGAGCAGTTCTCATAGAACTGATTATGAGAATTGCAGTTCTCATAGCCCACATACAAAGGGTATTTTTGTCCAAAATAATATGGGTCAGGAATTGATTCTAAAAATATAAATTTTACTAAAAATGGATATGTACACAAAAAGTTAAGAAGAAGGGACAAAATAGTACAATTGTATGGAAAGTAAAAAAAAAAGGACTGAAAGAAGGAAGAAATATTTGTGCCATGACTGTTTGAAATCCGAACCTAAAAAAAAGGGCCGGCCTCTAAATTCCCCTAAAAAATATGGTTAAAAAATTAAGTGCTCCAATTTTTAATCTGTTTGAACGGGTGTGAAAATCTTATTATTTTGTTCATATTATTCTAAAGAGACATAATCAAATTTGTCTCTAAGACACTCAGAGTCACGTTTATGCTCTATAAGATTGCAAATTTGTGGCAAGAATTTTTTTTTTGCACCAAAACGGTGCCGTTTCAGTACAGTGGGTACTGGGTAGGGTCCGATTTTTCCCTCATTAGTTATTTATCGGAGGGTAGTTAAGGTATTTGAAGAAATGAATATTGTAGATTATAAAGTACAAAGGCTGTTTAGTAACTTCACATAATAGGGACAAAAAAAAGGAGTGTAGGTGTAGAAATGGGGAGTGTAGATGTCAATCTCCTTTTTTTTTTTTGTAAATATTAAAAATTTAACACTTTTAGTCTAAAAAACTGGGCTAAAATTGCTAAATTTTGGAAATTTTTAGAAAAAGTTGGGTAAAAGTCATAATATTTTACTTTTTCAATTCTTTTTTGTTGATACGAACGAACAATTCATAAAAAATTGATGCAAAAATAACAAATATAATGTGCCTGATTCTAGATACAAGCACATACAAGACTCCCACACCAGTACTCAAGTCCATGTAACAGCTTTGGACCTATGGTGGGCTCTCAGTCATGGGATGTATGACTGTATGAGTAACCCCCTGAACCCATACTGGATTACATGAGGACTTGTTTATTTGTAGCAATGACAGGCTGGAGAGGGTGTCATTATAGACATCCACGCAGTGCAAGGACTGAGGGAGAAACTTTTTAGTATATCCCGGGGATACCAAGGGGATGGTATCCCCTTCCGGTTCATTTCTCATTTTCCGATCATTTTTCGATCACATGTAGATTTTTGCTTGAAATTTCCTGCTAAACTATGGGTAAATTTCAAAAAACCCCCCTTCATCTACCACGCAAAAACACTAAACCCCCTCCATCTACCAATTGAAACAATGATCCTCTTCCATCTTCATACGAGTTTCAATCCCCCACATTTTGAGGCTGCTTTTACAATAACTTAACGGAGGGCTGCTTTCCTCCCCCCCCCTCCCCCCCCTCCTTTTTCTTTCTTTCTTTACAGTTTTCTTCTTTTTTTTCTTTTCTTTCCATTTTACTTTTTTTTTTCATTTTTTTTTCTTTTCTTTCCGGTACAAAGATATTATTTTTCTGATCATTTCATTCTAAATGGTCATAGGGTGCTCGTTGAAAGGCCTTAGAGCAAAAAATTCATTAAGATTACAATTAGTGTTCGGGAACTAATTACGAAATGTATTTTGCAAACGACATACTAATTCAGAATACAAATGTTTATTTCTCAATTTGACATACTAAACAAAATGTAGTTTGCTTTTCTTTTTTTTTTTGGCCGCTTTATTTCCTTTTATTTCTATCCAGTTTGAAATTTTTTTTTCTCTTTATTTCTTTTCAATTTGAATTTTTTTTCTTTTTTTAATTTTCAATTATTTTTTTAATTTGTTTCTTTTCCCATTTACCTCCCTTCTTCTTCTTTTTTTTTTTTGGATTAACTCAATCCGGTTATTAAAAAAAAAAGAAGAAGTGGTCAATAATCTTGGCAACCGAATAATTTTTTGATTTTTTCTCCTAAAGTGGTGTCAGGGTGTCACTCCCACCTTGAGAGCTCGCTCCCAACTAAGGAGCTTGACAGGAGCTCGCTTCTTACGAAGATGAGAGCTTTTGTATGGGAGCTAAGGAGCTTAAAAGAAGAAATCTTTTTTTCTTTTTTCTTTATTTCTTTTTCTTTCTTTTCAGTTTGAAATTTTTTCCTCTTTAATCAGTCTTAAACGGAGAAGACGTGTGAACCCAAGAGAAAAACAAAACTCATTTCGAATCACTTCTTTTTTTTTTTTTTAATAACCGGATTGAGTTAACCCAAGAAAACACAGAAGGGAGGTAAATGGGAAAAGAAACAAATAAAGAAAATAATTGAAAATTAAAAAAACAATTTCAACGAACACTCTAAGACTCATTATTTAGTTTCAGGACTCTCTTAGGGTGTCCATTGAAAGGCCTTGTAGCCAAAATTTATTACGACCATTTAGGATGAAATGATCAGAAAAATAACATCTTTGCACTGGTTCAAATGGATTGAAAATTGAAATACTTATTTTTGTAACTATATTTTTTAATCTATAAAGGACAAAAAAGAAAAATAAAACAGTCGAATAAACATGATCAATTGAAACACTTTTTTTTCTCTCAATTACTTTACAAAGTCTAGAATTAGACTTGAACCTATTATTAAAGAGAAAAAAAAGGAAAAAAAATCAAACTGAAAAGAAAGCAAAGGAAATAAAATGAAAAAAAAAAAACTGGAAAAAAAGAAAGAAAAGGAAAAAAAGAAGAAGAACCAAACGGTAAAGAAAGAATAAAAGAACCCTGAATAATAAAAAAAAAGAACCAAACTGGAAAGAAAAAAAATTAACCGTACGACTTTCAATCAACGAGAGCCCTACAGTCAAAATTTAACTATAATCATTTAGAATTAAAATGATCAGAAAACTAAAATCTTTCCACCAGTTCACATAGATTGAATTTTGAAACACTTAATTTTTCAACCTCTTTATACAGTTTAAACTACCAAGAATTTTTTTTTCCTTTTTTTATTATTTTACCATCAATATTAGGCTCGTTTGATAAGTTTTGTTGAGTAGATTTTAAAAATATAAAATTTATTTTAAATAAATAAGTCAAGAAAAAGTTATTACTATTTAAAATAAAAAAATAAAATGGAAGAGAGAGGAGGGGAGGCAACCAGAGGTTGAATAGTGAGCCAATCGCCCAAACTCCAATGGAACATAACCTGAAACACCTATGGGCCTTCAACCGATGAGAACGGCGCCCCCCATCTTCAAACCCCCCAAATCCTTTAATTCCAATGCTTTCAAAAGCTTTCCTTCAGGTAAACGCCTTCTGTAAATGCCTAGAAGAACAATCTCAAAAGCTTTCCTTCACTTCGTTGATAACCCAAGCCGCTCTCCAACGACGTCGTTTCAGACTTCTTCGACGGCGTCTCTTCCTGTCGCCGATTCACCCTCCCGTCAGCCGTCATCCCCGCCAGAAATCTCTAATTCAGGCTGAGATCGAGATCTTCGTTCTCCTACACTTTACACGCCAATTGAAGATTAAATTAAAAAAAAAAAAAACCAAGTCGACATTGCTTGTATTTGAGGCGTCGTCAAACTCGTCAGCCGGAGATCCATCGGAAAACTCCGGAACTGGTTGTCATACACCGCTTAAAGCATTGTTTCAACTGCCGACTGGCAAATGTTCCAGTTGCTGGTCCATTTTTTTTCTTTTCTTTTTTTGATGGGCACAATTGCTGGTCCATAGTAGTCCCACGACTCTGTTAACGGGATTAACTGCACGTCCACATACTTCGAAGAACAGAGAAAAAGTGCAGTTTCCAATCCAGAAACCTCATCGTGATATGTATGTGTATATCTATATCTATCTTTACTGGGCAAATTTCATTGACCTCGCCTGAGGTATCTGACAAAAGCAAGAACCTCCCTTGAGGTTTCTAAAATGTCAATAACCTCCCTTATTTTATCTAACAATGTAAAGATTCCACCCTTTTGTTATTAAGCTCTTAACGACGTTAAGTTGGCTACGTGAATGACCAAATGCCCCTGTTTCCTATTGCCACACTCTCTCTCTCTCTCCCCCTTGTTTTGCCCCCATGGTCGCCACACTTCCAAGCCAAAACCCTTATGTCTCCACAACCCCACCAGCACCCAATCACACCCTAAATCCACGAATGACCCCCATGAGCCACCATCAACAACAAGTTCTACAGTTCTATCACCATTTATAACACCACTTTTGTCAATTACGGTAACCCACATTCAGTGACCAAAGTTTCCTTACTTTGGGGGGAAATTGTGTTTACTTTCTTACTCCTAGTGTTGCGACCTTTATCGATCCCCAATTCTTCCCCACTCTTAGTTGATTTTCTGCCAAAAAATAGTTTGATGTTTTCCTTTTCTTCTGACCCAGTCACTATCCCTATTCTACACAAGCTTAATTGGAAGGGGGTATCCCTTCTTACGGAAAATTATTTTTGGAAGGAAGGTGATCGCTGGGAATGTGTTTCACGTTCACCTACCGAGATCCACCAGGGCGAGTTGCCGGCGTCGGAGCCCCAGCTTTTGCCTCTGTTCCCGGTGACTTTGTCTTTTTCTTTCAATTTTTTGCAATTTGCTTGCTTACACATGTATACCCACTGACTATAGTTCCGTTTTTGCTTTAATTGTGCAATTTGGTTCCTTATACATGTAAACCCACTTAAAGCTGATTATGTTTGAATCAATATTCTACGAGATTACACATAGATGGTCCAATCGGGATATGGAATTCGGTAGTTAATCTATTGGTAATGAGAGTATAACATTCAAGATAGATTGGAGTTTTGATTTTTGTATCTTTAATTGGGAACATTTCTGTTGGCCTCAATTTTGGGCAACAATGGTTATAAAATTGTAATTTTATGTCATTTTTAAAAAAACTTTTGGGAAATTTGGGTCATCTTTATATATGTTTGTGTCGTAGGAATAGAGATGTGGAAAAAAGGTGAAGGTAACAAAAGTGGAGAGAAAGAGGAGAAAAGAGATGGGGGAAATGCCCAGTTGGGTTCTCTGCATGGACGGGATAAATATTATAGAGGGAGAGAGAGAACGGGATGAAGAGAGGGAAAATATAAGGGTAATTTTGACATTTTAGCTACTAACTTTATGAAATTATTGTATTTCGTTAAGTTCTTTAACGGAAAAGAAGACAGAAGGGGGTACTTTTACATTGTCAGGTAAAGTAAGGGAGACCATTGACATTTCGAAAACCTCGGGGGAGGTCTCTGCTTTTGTCAGAAACCTCAGGGGAGGTCAATGAAATTTGCCCATCTTTTACTTGGATATATTTCAAGGAGGGGCATTTGAGGGATTTTTTTGAAAAGATGAGTGTTTGCCATTAGTTATTGTAACACCATCCTAAAAAATGTGGGGGATTGAAACTCTTACAAAGATGGAGAAGGGTCATTGTTTCAATTGGTAGATGGAGGGGGTTTAGGGTTTTTGCGTGGTAGATGGAGGGGGTTTTTTGAAATTTACCCGCTAAATATAGAAAGATTAAAGTACATACGGTAGAACACTTCTTCGAATGTACATTCGAAGGGGCTGTTTGGGAGTCCTATTTTCTTTTAGTATTTTAGATTGTGAATTGTAGATTTTTTATATTATGAATATGTAGAGTATTTTGATGAGATGTGCAAAATAGATTTTCCAACAGAGTAGTGTTTGGATTTATAATCATCAAAACAGATTCTGAGTTAGTTTTTTACCATGTTGCCCTTGGTCATTACGATGGTATTATGCTATGTATGAATAGCCCTTTTAGACATACATATTTTTGGATATTGTTAAAAAAAATATGTTTGGTCCTTTCACTTTACAAATACTTGTGTCCCACATTTGAAAGTCAATCGATTTTTTTTTTTGTTTTGCTAAGCATGGAGTCTAAGTATTACCTTAACAAATGTTATTACCATTTACAATTATTTTGTGATGGAGATAGAAAATAAAATCATAGATAGCAGAGATCAAAATTCTAACAATCCCAAATAAGGTACAAACAAGGGTACAAATGTCTTTTTATCATAAACCACAAATGAGAAGGGGAAAAGGCACAATTCAAAAGCCAAAAAAGTAAGCATCCAAACACCCTCTTAAGATAATAATGCAATATTTCAACACCCACCTTCAAGATAATACTAGTGGAGCTCTCATAGGATGCGTCTAAAAAGTTATGCCAATGCATGAACATGAATCAATGTACAAGAAATACCTTCAATATTGTTAGATGGAAGCAATGATTTGAGATCTGAAGGGCACAAAGCTAAATCTGTACAAATCTGACAAAGCCGTAAAAGTATGCTAAGCACAGTTGAGTAATTTCTAGTCACACTACCAGTGTGTATATAGTTTCGGAAAACACTCTTTGCCTCATTTTCCATCCTGTCATACATCTCACGTTCTTCTGCAGAAAGTTCCACAAAACAAGTCTCGACGGTTTTAGGTGGCAAGCCAATTATACCCTTATCTTTTGTTCTCCTCAAAGAAATGGTTGCTGAAAGATTCCTAGCTCGTCTAGGTTTAAAAATATTTGTTATGTTTTAAAACTTTTTTAATATCAACTCACAATTGATATATCAACCCAATCAGTCACTAGAAAACAATAAACAAAATAACACCAAGATATACGTGAAAAACCCTTAACGGAAAAAAAAAACCACGGGAATGAATCAAACACTATAAAACATTGTGCAGTTACAAGTGATCTTACCTACGATTCTGAATCCTCACAAATTGCCTTAAGACTTACTTGCCGAATCCACGTTCACCACACCCGGTGCTTGATCGCTGCTGCCTTGAATTCACAAGCCTTCCGTTTGCCTCCCGGAAATCCACCGATGGACTTTAACTTGTCTAGGAATCCTCTTTAGGGCTTTTCTCAAATAGTTAAAGAAGATACTGAAACCTCTTGAAAATGTCTTGTATACTCAATGATCCATCGATCCCATTTTTCTCCAAGATACACAAGCAAAAACCCTCCTTTTCAATATTCCATTCGTTTGCACAAATGAGATGAAGTTGCTGTATCTTTTCGTCCTCACCAATACTCACGAACTTGTCTATATATAGACCAGTATATTATTCCTTATAATCAACTTGTATATTACATGAAGTTGCCATATACCAAAATGAGATTTTCCTGATTTCTCTTTCCTTTCGAACTTGCTACAAGATAAAGCCCTTGATTGCCTTGATCTTCCTTGATTTTCTGCCACCTAAAAATGCACTCCCTCAATTACATAATATTGATTTCCTTCCACTTCCTAAACAGACACTCTAGAAATAAAAATAAATAAAATACAACTCGATAAATAGGGATACAAATAAATGCGTGTTTTGTCTTGGAATTTGCCAACACAGAAAGACCATGGCCCGTGGTCCTAACAGTTGCCATTAGCACCAATTACATAACAAGCACAATGAATAAGACATTGTCGTGACAAAAGAGTAGGTAAACAGAAAGTCAAATATGAATGAAACAAAGGACAACTTGGAATCAATAATAGGGTTCCCATAAGTACAACTTGTTTACCAATTTTTCCATCGATCGAAATCGATTGAGTTTTCGGAAAACAATGGCAACACCAAAAAATAAGGGCGAATGCGACCTGTCTCCAAAGGCGGACCCGTGGTTCCACGCCGTATTCCAGGACTTCACCGAAAGAAAAATGGTAGTCGAGTCAAATGCGAAATTAAGAAAGAAATTGAAGACAAACAAAAGAGACTTCTGTTAATCTTCAATGGTTCATCAATACATACAAGAAAATCGGTGATGCAAAGCATACACCAATCTTTAAGAACGAAATTGATACATGGAACTAAATTACTTTTACTCCTACTCCTAATTATAACCCAGAAGTGGGTTAGTAATACAAAAATTAAGAACAAAGTAAAGACTTTGATTTGTTGGAGAGGATAAAATCTTTGAAGTCTAAAAAGACTATTTATAGGAAACAACAAATGCGTAGGAAATAACTTCCTAACTTTCCACTACTCTTCATTCTTCTAATTTGCTTCCAAGTGTCCAAATAACTTTCCTTCAACTTCAAAGTATATAGGAGCATGCTTCCTTCCAAAGGTGTAGGAGCATGCCGAGTGTCCTACATGCAAATAACAATAATAAAAGAAATACTAATACTAGTTCTAATATTAATACGAATACTTAATAATAATAAAATAGGTTGCATTTCTATAATCTCCATCTTTCGGTCGATTATCCACAGACGGTAAATATATGGTGTAAACAATGTCAAGAATATGCAGGTTCGGCTCCCAAAAGGCCCTAACAGACTGCAAGAACCACATGATTGGATCTCTGGGACTCAAATAATAAGGATTGAGGGGCAGTGGGACCAACCAAGCAGATCAGATTGAGAGTCAAGTCTCCATTCACCATTTATGGATGTATGCAACTGCAGTGCATGCGTTCATAATAGCTGGCCTATGCACAAGAGATATGTGAGAGAGAAGCATAATTTTTGAGATGGAGAAGTTCAAAGATTGTTTCCAGAATTCTTCAGAAAATAGGTTGTGAACATTTCCTGACCGCACCATATATATGAAAGAGACCACACTAACTCCCTGAAGTGACAGTTTTCAAACAATAAGAAGCTGTTCGTTATTCAAACAATAAGTATGTCATGGGCTGAATAACCAAAGGGTATTATGTGCTTACTTGCAACCGCAAGAGACCTTTCTCATTTCCCTGAGCAAGTGGCCTCTGAACCAAGCTATTCCAATAGCTTTTAATTGAGAACGGCTCGAACCTCAAAAAAGCCATGAGAGAGAATAAGTCTACCGAGCCATTTTGTATAGGTGTCCCCGTTACAACACACCTCCTCTTGGCATTCAAGCTAAGTGACAGCCCGGCTTTGCTGAGCATTGATATTCTTAATTACATGAGCCTCATTCAGTATGAGGCTCATGTGCGGCCTAGGGCAAAATTGTGGGCCATGATCCCGCTTTGTTTGATGTGCGGCTCAGGGCAAAATTCTTACGATTGACAATTTGATTAGAAGGTGGAAAATCATTGTCAAGTGGTGTTGTATGTGTAAAAGGGATGTGGAGACGGTTGATCATCTTCTCATTCATTGTCCGGAGGCGTGGGAGCTTTGAACTTTGGCGCTTTCTTGGTTTGGGATGCAGTGGATTGTGTCGAGAAATGTCACGGAACTTCTTATTGCTCGGAGGGGTGCTAGTTTGGGTAGGAGAAGGAAGAATTTATGGGCCATGATTTTGCTTTGTTTGATGTGGGTCTTATGGCGAGAGAAATTCAAGAGTTTTTGATGGGGTGGACCTCTTGCTAGAATAAAATCTTTCTTGATGAATAGCTTGTACAGTGGAGACAAGAGAGATTGTTTTCCATCCCTTGACCAATTTTTAGATTGGTTTGAGCTTTTCCATTCTGGTAGCAGTGTATAGGGCCTTTTTATTCTATGGTCTTCTTTTGCATACGGATGGCATTCCTTAATGTCTTAATCCTTAATATAATTATTTACTTAGGAAAAAAAATGATTCGCCACCACTCAATCTTCTTCATAGGTGAATCAGGCCAATTTTCTTCACTAGCTAAAGTGCTATAAGTTGTCAAAACTATATCATACTTCTGAAGCTCCTCTTCGTTGGAAGTCCGCTTTCCGTAATACATGTACACCTTCAACCTTCCTGGTCTAGTGTGTTCCCCTAACTGTGTCACCCATGTTGAAAATACAGATGGAGGACACACAATCAACGTCGTTTTCGAAACTGAAGATCCAGTCAGAGTACCTCTTTCCAACATTTTATCCAAATGGGTAATCTACAGTTTTCCTTTTCTTCGGTGACTTAATATAATTTTTACTCCCCCTCTTCACCTTTCTGCTGCCCAAAACAACCAATCCATCATTCCCTTCACCTATTTCCTCACGCTGTTCTACATTTACTCTACAGTTTTCCTTTTCTTCCATGACTTACTATAATTTTTACTCCCCCTCTTCGCCTTTCTGCTGCCCAGAGGAGCTGTTGATTCCACTGTTTTGCATGTGTGTAGGGCAAAAGTGTTACTATTTGTCATGTGAGTTTGCAGTTTTTGATAGTCTGTATATACGGCTATTGGGTTCTACGTTCAGACATGGAACAAGAGGAAGACAATGTAGTGTGTAAATAGGTAAAGAACTCTCTCCTAATCTAAAATTTATTATAGTTTTCTTTTTCGCATAATTTAGCAACAAATTTTTTTTTTTTTGGGTAATTAATTTAGCAACAAATTGTTCACCCATGCTTCTAATGTTTCAAAAAATGGTAGGCATTATTCCTGATTGTCATGCCTAATGGCGGTATTGTATTTAACTATTTATACCACCAGAATTCTATGTTCTATTGCAGCAAAATGTGATTGCTATGCCTATGCATATCTATAGTCTGCTCCAATTAGGCTTCAAATATGCTTGCACTTCAACAACTCTCTCCTATTGTTGTTGTTCCTCTGTGAGCCTTTGTTCTATTGCAGGCTTGCAGCAAAATGAACTTGTAGGCAAGTTTCATGAAAGGCCTTTGGGGCATGAGGAGTTAATGTTCCGCGTCTTCAACACAGTTACAGCAACTGGCCGCTTTGCACAAACTCCTGGCCACCAAGGGAAGCGTCAAATGGAATTGGATAGGGATTTTCCTGATGAAGAAGAGGGCCATACTGTTGGTGGTTCGGGTGTAGGAGAAGTCGGAATCAAGGTATACACCCGCTAGGTGAAATGAACACCCCACAGTATTCCCACAGTATTCTAGAGCCATGCCCATCTTTCCTGGTGGTGGGTCCAGTGGGAAGAACAGGAAGACAACCCCTTCAAGCGAGACAGACATATCGGATGTGGTGCAAACCATGTTGGCAAACCTGGGGTGGAAATACCACGAGGCCTACACACACCATTGGAGAAGCATTAGAGGTTATATCAAACATGGAGTATTTTAGGGGAAAAGAAGGATCACTGACGTATCTTTGGCTGGTTCGGTATTTGCAGGGCAATCCCAGGAAACTTGATGTGTTTGTGGACTTTCCAAATGACTACACAAGGATGAAGGTCATTCAATCTGAGAATGTGGCTGCTATGATAATGGCACAAGCGAAACCAAATCCTTACGGCATTCCCCCTCCTCTCGACCCATTCTCATCTGACTTCTATTAATTATGCACGTGTTATCTGTACGGCGACAATGTAGTGCAATTGTAGGCTATGCTTTAAGACTTTTGTTTTTCATAGGATTTGATGCATGCAGGGCCTTTTGCATCAGTGCCTCTCTCTGGTGCATAGCTTTTCTAGTTTGAAGCTGACTTTTTGCTACCGCGAGGCCAACCAAGCAGCGGATGTTTTGGCCAAACACGCAGCGCTAGGGTAGAATGGTTTTGTTGTATATAGTACGCCCCCTAGCTCTTTGACTCATGTTTCGTTGTATGATAGTTGTAGCATTGCTGCTCCTCGTCTTGTAAAAATGCAACAGTCTTATAACTCTGTTATCTTAATGTTATATAGTTTGGTAGAGGTGCCATTCAAATGGAGTGTCCTTAATAAATTTATTGGTTTGAATTTCTTTCCATTTCTCTTAATAAATCTATCAATTCCCTAAGCCAAACAAGTGTTTTTTTTTTTACTGGGATCACCCGAGATTGTATTACCAAAAATCTTGACTTCCAGAATTCGTACAAGGCTGGAATACCTAAATCTTGGACTTGAAATTAGATTACGAATTTCTAAGGACTGTGTATCCACCATTTGAAATGCAAGAATACCATTTTTCTACACGACGGTGTCACTCACCTATCAGCATTAAATGCGTTGCACCATGCAGATTAAAAGAATTTACTTTGGCCTTCTGTACCCTTCACCATGGACCCCGACAAATAATTCTGCTCTCCTGACTTTTTGTCATATGACATCACAATTTTAGAACTAATACCTAATGAAATGGGTCAATTTGCAGAATAGTGATAGCTCTAATACCAAAAGGGTTGAGTTCAGAATCTTAATACTCATGTTTGAAAACCGACTTGCAAGGATCAGGGGTCAAAAGCTTATATTCGCATGATCAAGCTTTCACTAAGTAATCTCAGAACACATTGCACATTTTAAATCTTAGAAAACACACAAAAAAGGGAAATGAACGGCTCAACTGAACAAAACAAAGACAGGACAGAACAGCATGCACAGAAGTGATGCAAACCACTAACTAGGTGAACATTGCGTGAATAAAAGGCCATAGCCAAGGGAAAAGAGACCATAAGCAGCATAAATAACAACTTCTAGGGTATGGATGACGACGTCGTTGGCATTGAAGATGAGGAAGGAGGTTCCCTTCGGAGCTCCTTGACAACAGCAGCCAATGCCTCAGGATTGAGGCCCATATCACACAGAGCAATGAGGACAGAGAGGGTGTGACGATCGAGCCCAGTGTCAAGAATGTTCGACATGTGAAACGCTAGGTCTAGAGATTCTCGGGCGGTGCGTGCAGCCTCTGGATCCATGAGAAAAGACTTTAACAGTTGATTTCCGTCCAGAAGAAAAAGGTGTTCTAGTTTGGCACAACCTCACAATAAGAAACCTGAAAAATTAAAAATAAGAGAGGTCAAATCCAGCATGCTATTTATATGAAATTATAGGGATTACAAAGCATGCAAGCATTATGGATCATCACAGAAACACACAAAAGAAAGCTTTTATGATCATTGGACACAACCACTATAAGACAAAATTACTGCGGAAGCAATGAAAAATGAAACATATTGCCTATGACCTCGTTGCAGTTAACAGAATAAAATATAGCAATGCACCAAGACCCTTGTAGAAACTCAGGGCATAGCGAAGAAAAATATACAAGGAAATTACTAAAAGTTTCATGCGGCTGGGCAAGTAGAGTGGTAGCCTAGTGGTAAGCACCATATACTCCCATGCATTTGACAGGGGTTCAAACCTCACTAACAACAATACTGATGATACTCCCATGCATTTGACAGGGGTTCAACCCTCACTAACAACAATACTGACTTTCATCAAGGAAAAAAGAAGTTTCATGCTGCCAAAATTTTCAGCAGTTGAGGGCTTTCAAGTAACTTTTTGGGAGGTATATGCCTTAAAGAGAGTGATGTATCTGCTGTTGCTTTCATGATAAAATACAAGGAATATATGTATAAAGAAAGAGAATAACAGAATTAATGAAAAGGGGAATAACGGGGAAAACGAGAAAAAAGATACATGAAGGAGAATTCACCCATTAAAAGAAAAATTGCATGCTCAACTGAAAGGGGGAAATCAAAGAGAAATTTTGGTAAGGAAAGTGCATAAACATGTGACAATGAATCCTAAATTTCTAATAAAACTTCTATACAAATACCAGAGCTTGTCCTACAATGGTCAATTAGAACTCCAATCTAATATATGGGACTGGACAACCCCTCCATAAATTACCAATTACCTTTCAGTATGATGATTTACAACAAGGAACATACATTCTCATTTCTCAATATCATCAACCAAGTATGTTTTCTATTAACTCCTTGATGCAGGAGCATAAGTCGCGCTTAACAAGGCCAAGTGGGCCCAATAGGTCACCTTATTTGAGTTTTGATTAGATTTATTTTCAGTTTATCTTTTAGGGTTTTGAGTTGTTCTTTGTCTTATGTGTTAGTCCTACAAACATAAGTTAAGTTCCTAGCCTATTTAAAAGGTCATGTGACTGGCATGTGACTTTTTAATTATTTTGGAAGGCTAGGATTGAAGGGTTTGTTTTGTAATCAAGGGCTAGGATGCTAGGGCTACTATAACCCTAGTATAAATACTCTTTTGTAAGCTTTTGCAGCCAGTTTTTTTTACCTCTCAATTACAGAATCTCAGATTCTAGAGATGTTCTTGGGTTGAAACCCTAGAGTCTTCTCTCTTTTACCTTCTACCTTTAGTTTTACACCAGTTTCTTGCTGTTTTCTGGTATCTGCTGCATCAAACTTGGTATCAGAGCCTGAAACCCTAGGTCTACAACATGGTTGGACAAGGTCGGGGCCGTGGTGGAAGAGGCAATCAAGCGTAGCAAACAGAGATGGCTGAGATGAGGCATATGATTGAAGATTTGTTGTGAGCTGTGCAAACACTCCAGCGACGAGAACATGCGGAAGCCGTATGGAGATTCCAGAAGGCGGCCACAACCCTTTTGACATACCGGAAGGTAGTCTTGAGGATGAAGACATGGAAGGAGAAGAGGAAAACCCCTTTCATGATGCTGAACACGCAGGTCACTTGAACCGAAGTGGATTGGAAGCGAGATTGGTGCACGCACTTGAGTTATATGGTGGGGGAATCAAAATTGAAGTTGCTGATTTCTTCGGAAAGATGCATGCAGAAAATTATTTAGATTGGGAAGCTAGTTTGGAAAACTACTTTGAGTGGAAGCCCATGACCGAGGAGAGAAAGGTGTTGTTTGTGAACCTTAAGTTGAAGGGGGCTGCACTTCAATGGTGGAAGAGAGTTGAAGAACAGCGTGCTCGACAGGGCAAGCACAAATCAGCACTTGGGAAAATATGAAAGTAAAGTTGCGCAAGCAGTTTTTACCGGCTGATTATGCGATGGAGCTATAAAAGAAGTTTCATTCATTGAAACAAAGAGGATGACGGTGGAGGAGTACATATCTGAGTCTTAGTTGCAGGGAGCTCCTAAAATGGTGCCACTCCCACCTTGGGAGCCCGCTTTTGCGCTCCTAAGTAAGGAGCTTGACGGGAGCTCGCTCCCATCGAGGTGGGAGCTCGCTCTTTACAAAGATGGGAGCTTTTGTATGATATTTGTATAGAAAACCAAGGATTTATCACTTGGCTTTATTAAATAGTCTTCGATGAACTCATATATCTGGCCTAAGTCATGATATCTTGAAAAGAAAATCATATGTTGTACCACCGGCCCATTTCTTACACTTATGGAGGACTTGGCCCATATTTTTACTTCATAAATTTTTGTACTTCTACAGTGGAATACTCTATGCTACATTATTTTTATAATATATGTACACGCTCCTCTCACGCTCCCAACCTTGGGAGCTTCTATATTCCCTCACTCCCCCGCTCCCGCCCCCGCTTCCACTCCCGCACCCGCTCCCGCTTCGTGCAACTAAGATATGAGTTTAGCAATCTTTCTATTCGGGTTGGTTTGAACGAGAGTAGTTCATTTGTTTAGCCTAGAAGATGCTCGACAATATGCCTTAATGGCTGAAAAGAAGGTGGGCTGTTATGGGGCGAGAAGACCGTTGTTTGGGCGTGTTATTGGTGTCACACAGCGAAGTCCAGCTTCTGTCCAAGGTGTTCGGGGTGAGCCAACGACATCAAAAACTGATCGGGGAGCCACCATAGCTGGTCAAACAGGTCGTGGAAGTGATGGGACCGAGAAAGGAAAGACAACTGCAAAATATGGTTCACAAAACCCTCCTAGTATGAGCTTTTCAAGAACAGGTAACAATTCACAGATTCGCTGTTTTACTTTTGGGGAAAAAGGGCACACATCGTACCACTGTCCACAGAAAAGGGTGAATTTAGCTGAAGTTGGGAATGAAGAAGAGGAATTCATAGAGCCCGTATATGATGAGTATGATGATGAGGCAGATGATATTGATGTTCTTCCAGTAGGAGGAGGAGAGTCTCTGGTTGTGCAGAGAGTGATGACAACACCCATAGTCGAAGAGGAGGATTGGAGGAGTAATATTTTTCGTACTCGTGTATTTTGTGGTGGCGCAGTCTGCAACGTTATTCTTGATGGCTGTAGCAGTGAAAACATCATTTCAAAGGAGGTCGTAGAAAAGCTGAAAATAACAATCGAGAGACATCCTCATCCTTATAAGGTTGCTCGGTTCTGTAGACGAAATGAGGTACCAGTAACTACTCGTTGCTTGGTCAAATTTACTATGGATAATAATTGAAGATGAGGCTTGGTGTGATGTGTTGCCTATGGATGCTTGCCACATTTTGTTGGGAAGGCCTTGGTTGTATGACAAAGGCATGACTCATCGTACTAGAGCCAATACTTGCACCTTTAAGAAAGAAGGTAGTAACTTGACTTTGCAGCCATTGAAGGAAGAAGCCATAATTTCAACAAAGAATAGCAAGGTCAATGGTTTTTTGACAGCTCATAAATTTCAACTGGAGAGTAAAGAATTAGGAGTTATTTATGCCTTGATTGGTAGGAATGTGGAAGATGAACAACCAATGGATTTTGTTGATTATTCTCCTGAAATTCAGCGACTGTTGAAGGATTTCAAGGAGCTGGTTACTGATGAATTACCATGTGGGTTGCCACCAATGAGAAGCATCCAACGTGCTATTTATCTATTGCCAGGTGCAGTGTTACCGAATCTGCCAGCTTACAGAATGCCACCTGCTCATTGCGCTGAAATGCAAAAGCAGGTAGAAGAACTGATTGCCAAGGGTTTGGTGAACGAGAGCAAGAGTCCTTGTGCTGCCCCAGCATTACTTACACCCAAAAAGGATGGTTCGTGGAGGATGTGTGTGGATGGTCATGCAATTAATAAGATCACAGTGAAGTACCAGTACTTCCCTATTCCTCGACTCGAAGATATGCTTGACATGCTCGTTGGATCCAATGTGTTTTCCAAAATCGATTTGAGGAGGGGGTACCACCAAATCCGAGTCTGAAGTGGTGACGAGTGGAAAACTGCCTTCAAGACGCCAGATGGACTACACGAGTGGTTAGCAATGCCGTTTGGACTTTCCAATGCATCAAGCACATTTATGCAGGTTATGACAGAGGTACTCAAACACTTCTTGGGTAAATTTGTAGTTGTTTATTTTGATGACATCTTGATATATAGTCGGACTAGAGAAGAGCATTTAGTCCATTTGTGCCAAGTCATGGAGGTTCTTCGCACGGAGAAGCTCTACGTAAACTTGAAGAAATGCCCTTTCTTGGGCGACAAAGTTGTGTTTCTGGGGTTTGTTGTTTCAGCAGAAGGTTGACAACCTGATCCTGAGAAGATATGTGCTATCAAGGAATGGCCGATACCACAATCTATTGGGGATGTTCGTAGTTTTCATGGTTTGGCCTCATTCTATAGGAGACTCATAAAGAATTTCAGCTCTATAATGAGTCCAATCACAGAATGCTTGAAGGGAGTTGTTTTCAAATGGTCAAAATCTGCACAAAAAGCTTTTGAACAAATTAAGGAGTTGATGACGGCAGCTCCAGTGCTCGTTCTACCAGATTTTGAGAAGCTTTTCACAGTGGAATGTGATGCATTGCATGTGGGAATAGGGGCTGTTCTTTGCCAAGATGGAAGGCCAGTGGAATTTTTCAGTGAGAAATTGACAGAAGCGAAGCGTCGCTATTCCACCTATGACCTAGAGTTTTATGCGCTGGTTCGAGCTATTCATCATTGGGAACACTACCTAGTGTACAGTGAGTTCGTAGTTTATTCTGATCATCAAGCCTTGAGATACTTGAATTCCCAGAATAAGGTGAATTCGAAGCATGCGAAGTGGAGTTCCTACCTTCAGGGGTTCAATTTCTCCATCAAATACAAGGCCGGTGAGTCTAATAAAGTTGCAGATGCATTGAGTAGACGGTCTCTTTTATTGACAGTTTTGATTACACAAGTGACAGGCTTTGAAGAGCTGAAAAATCAGTACCATGTAGATCCATATTTCAGTTCTATTGTAGCTGATTTGCAAACCTCAAAAGGAGTGAAGAAGCTGCCATTCATGATACATGATGGGTACTTGTTTAAGGGAAATCAGTTGTGCATTCCAGAGGGATCATTGCGGGAGTAGATTATTAGAGAACTACATGGCAATGGCTTGGGAGGACATTTTGGTAGGGACAAAACCATGGCAATGGTCGCTGATCAATATTTTTGGCCAAAGATGTACAAGGATGTGGAGAAGTTAGTAACTAGTAAGGAGGTGTCAAATTTGTCAATTTGGCAAAGGAAATTTGTCAATTGTCAAATTTGTCAATTTGGCAATGGTTTGTATACCCCGTTACCAACACCAGAAGCTCCGTGGATTCACATTAGTATGGATTTCGTATTGGGACTTCCCAAAACAGCAAGGGGACATGACTACATTTTTGTAGTTGTGGTCCTTGTGGATCGATTCTCTAAAATGGCACATTTTATTCCTTGTGTAAGACTGCTGATGCCACACATGTTGCTGATTTATTCTTTAAGGAAGTGGTGAGACTGCATGGAATTCCAACATCTATTGTCTCTGATAGAGATGTCAAATTCATGGCATTTTTGGAGGACTTTATGGAGGAAACTTGGGACAGAACTTAAGTATTCTAGCACTTGCCATCCCCAAACAGATGGCCAAACAGAGGTAGTCAACTGAAGTTTGGGTAACTTGTTGAGGTGCCTTTTGGGAAGCTATGTGAAGTCATGGGATTCTATAATACTGCAAGCTGAATTTGCATATAACAACTCAGTGAACAGGACTACAAAGAAAACACCCTTTCAAGCGGCTTACGGGCTTAGAACTCAGCATATCCTTGATCTAGTTCCGTTGCTGCAAGAAGCTAAGGTCAGTGGAGACGGAGAGGCTTTTGCAAACCACATCAAAAAGGTCCACGAGGAAGTGTAGGCTGCAATCAAGTTTGGTAACGAATCCTATGCAGCAACAGCCAACCAACATCGGCGAGGAAAGGAATTCGAAGAAGGTGACATGGTGTTAGTGCACTTGAGGCGGGACCGATTTCCCAAAGGGACCTATCATAAGCTGAAGTCAAAGAAGTTTGGACCATGCAAAGTGCTTAGGAAAATTAACTCAAATGCCTATTTGTTGGAGCTGACACCAGACTTGCAAATTAGCCCGATCTTCAATGTCTCTGATTTTTATGCGTTCAATGGGTTTGATGGGGAAACCATTTTGGTAGAGGAACAAGTTGAACAGCTTCCACGGGCAAAACCAGATGTTGTTGAGGATGTTTTGGACGTCAAAGAGGTGGCATCCAGGAGGGGCAACCAGTACAGGCGGTTCTTAGTGAAGTGGCTTGGCAAACCGGCTAGTGAAAGTACATGGATTTCGGAAGACGAACTCAAAAGAATTGATCCTGAAGTGCATGCTGAAGTTGCTGAGGTTTTCTAGCCAGAGCCGAGTTTTTCCCAGCCCGGAGGGATTGATGCAGGAGCATACGTCATGCTTACCAAGGCCAAGTGGGCCCGCTAGGTCACCTTATTTGAGTTTTGATTAGATTTATTTTCAGTTTATCTTTTAGGGTTTTGAGTTGTTTTATGTCTTATGTTAGTCCTATAGACATAAGTTAAGTTCCTAGTCTATTTAAAAGGTCATGTTACTGGCATGTGACTTTTTAATTATTTTGAAAGGCTAGGATTGAAGGGTTTGTTTTGTAATTAAGGGCTAGGATGCTAGGGCTACTATAACCCTAGTATAAATACTCTTTGTAAGCTTTTGCAGCTAGTTTTTTTTTACCTCTCAATTACAGAATCTTAGATTCCAAAGACGTTCTTGGGTTGAAACCCTAGATTCTTCTCTCTTTTACGTTCTACCTTTAGTTTTACACCAGTTTCTTGATGTTTTCTGGTATTTGCTGCATCACTCCTAAAACTCCACATTCTTCATGTTTGCATATATGACAGATCAGATAGAAATGATGAGAAAGACTAGAAACTACTCCCGGCAGAAAAATGGCACTATAGAGGATGTGATCCTAGATTCCTAGACAGCAAAGTCCTTTTCCTTGGAGATAAAACTTCTCTCTAATTCTACTTTGTGGTTTCTCCCACATATTTATTTCCCTAAAAAGCCTGCCTTGCCTCGGGATGACTCCCAAGGGGTTTTCTATGTTTGGAACAAGCACAGTGAATCTCCCTAAGTTTACTTTGAGGTTTCTCCCACATTTATTTTCCTTGGTTTGAACTATCAGCTTTCCCCTCCTAACCGACCTGCCGCAGTTTGATCTGCAAGGGGTTTCCTATGCGTGGAAGAAGTAAAGTGTAATTTTTTTTCCAGGGCGACCTAGATTTTTCCAAAATAAACGGGATATGACAGAATAGATTATACTTGAACCAATAGAGTGCGGTAAGTCGGTACCCATTAAAATCCTTTTCAGGAGGCCCACTGCACCCACCTCGTAAGGAAATGAAAGAATAAAAATTGTGTAGTCAAATAACCTATATAGAGCTGCAAACGAGCCATTAGCCAAGCAAGCAATAAAAAGTGTTCAAGCTCAGCTTGATAAAAACTGGTACTGTTCGAGCTTAGAGAATATAGGTTAGCTCAGCTCAGCTCAGCTAATCAGGTGCTTGAGGAAATCAACTCGGTTATGTTATGAGCCTATGGCTCAAGCTTGAGCTAGGTGAAGTGTAAGAATCCGATTAAGCCTAGTCTGGCAAACTACAACAACAAACTTCAATTTGTTCCAATGTCTGTGACAGCTTGCGCAGCTCGAACAGACTAGTTGTAGACATTCCAACTTCAAGCCCAATTGCCAAAGGGTCATCGTGATTTCGAAAAAATTGATTTGGTATCATCTACGTAGCTTTGATTTCATTGATTTCGAACGACTGATACGAAAGAAAATGGCTCATGCATAATGGTTTTCGAAGAGCCCATCCATTGCGCTGAAACCATAGATACAAAAATGGGTATGCAGACGCGCGTATATACACCTAAAACGATAGATAAACGTATGGAGAGAGAGAGAGAGAGAGAGAGAGAGGAGAGTGTGTGTGTACCAGATTCGTGCCCTAATCGACAGGGACTTCAGCTGATCGAGCCCTAACTTCGTGCAACACAGAGAGAGAGAGAGGGAACTTCGCGACCTACTTTCTCTGATCTGAGAAACGGAGAGAAGAAGGGAAGCGTGGAACCGGAACACGAAGCCGGCCAAATGTGTAAAGAGTGAAAGCGTGCCCAGAGACAACGGATCTTCTGTCCCAACTCTCTGTCCCAGCCTTATTTAGCCGCCACGTCCATTCCCCAAGCACTGTAAAACTCCGTCAACCAAATGGGTGCCGTTTTAATCCCAAAGGCCAAAACAAATCGGAAAATTAGCGATAAAAACACGCGCAACCGTAGATTAATTAATCATCCTAATTTAATTAGAGATTAAATTCTTTCAGGCGGCAGTGGAAAATCAGTGTTTATTACAATAATCTAAATCGTTCATCTTCTAGAGTTTTCCGTGTAGATTATCCATCCAAAAAATCAGCTTGATTGGTCAATCGCTACATATATCAAATATTGAATTTTAATTTATTAAACCATCAATTTTGCTTTCCACGGAGGATCGGTTTGGAGGTTCCTACTCATAGCAAACAACAATTCTACAACCAGACACAACATACCAAATTGTCCTTGCATGTTTGTTTTCAACAGGAAATCCTACCTCACGGATTTGTATCAGCGAAGCATGCTAAAACCCCATGGTTAGTGGGCCCACTCCGGGCTCTAAATTTTTTTTAAAAATATTCATAAATTTTAAAATAAATTTTTATAGAATCCTGTAAAAAATCAACTCCAACGGTTATCAGTAGATATGTTTTCTGAATTTGTAAGGGCGAAACTGCGAGCCGTGCGGTGGCCGTAACACGATTGCTGAAAAAATCAGGACAGATGACTTGGACAGAGAACTCATATCCTTGGGGTTGGGGAGCGTAAACACTACTTATTCAGGACAGAGAACTCATCCCTGGGGAGCGTAAACACTACTCATTGAACAATCAGTTCAATTGTTCAGATTTGTTTCTATGAGCTTAAACACTACTCATCATTTATTTTCCTTGTGCCAGTACATGAAAACAACACCGGAATTAATCAAGGGCCCCTTTGGCCTAACTATTTTGTTACTTTTTGGGTATATAATTTTTTTCCGCCACATTGTTTGAGTCGAAGAGGGAAATTAATTTCGAAAAGTATAAAACTAAAGACAAAAGTTTAAATTTTTTTTTAAATAGGCAATCTTTTAGTACTAGTGTTTTTGGCCGTACGTCTTTAGAGAAGCATAGAAAAGACAAATTGCACAAGCACTATAAGGTCTCCAGATCCACATCTGCATGCATTACTTGATTAGGTGAATAGAGATTGAGGACTATTTGATATATTCTTCCTCTTCCATTTTGCGCATTTTCTTAAGATCAACATGCGCGCAGGTATATATCCAACAAATTAACCAATAAACAGCGTGGGCACATGCTATGTTGTTTACTATATCCGCATAAGCCACCAGAAAATACTCCTGTTCCATTAGTGCTATCCCGCTCTCCCTCTTGCTTTCGCTTGGCAAATCAGTCACTTCGAGCTTGGCTATTGCCAATGGAACACTATGCAAATCGAAATACACACTCAGTTTCACCGCCTCTTGTGGTTTCAGTAGAATGGAGTTTTGTTGAACAATATTTCAAAAAAAGCTCATTCAAGATTTGCTCGTAGACATAAAAAAAAATTGAAGATGAGAAAACGATCACCATAATAACATGCAGTTACGTACCAAACTTCATAGGGATAACAAAATAGGCAATGCAAAATGATACTCACAACTAGAAAGACACGAAATATTGAGGTATTTATGGGAATTGTTTCTCCAACAATAGCAAACCACCTCGTTCCCCTTTAATTCAGGACAGAATTCTACACTGTTCGCCGCCAAGCATGGCCAATCGATCTCTACTACTGCTAAAATATAGCTGCGACCCAGAAGCATGTTTGAGAAGAAAGTGTTCAACATGATGGAAAATTAATCAAGCTCACCTGTTTATTTAACAAGCTAGAAAATGCGAAAAGTAGCTCCATGGGCTTTTGTTAAGATTGAAAAAGTACACTTATATATGTGAGAAAAGTGTTGGTGGGTGGCAGTGCATACTAAAGTGTAAAAAGTGCATTGAAATTTGTGTTTCCTTTGTTTTTTGAGCTTTTGAATTGCTTTGTTCTCTTCCCAACTCAAAAAGAATTTTTCAAAAAATTCCCCCTAGATTCCTTCTAGATTCCCCCTACTTTCAACATTTCTCTCTCTATCTCTCTCCACTTATTATTCCTACTATTTTTCAAAAAACTTTTCAAAAATCAAACCAAACACAGGAAATGTTTAGATCATAACAATATTGCAATAACTTTTAGAGAGAGGTAGTCCAAAATTCTGTTCTTTTAGTAAAAAGAGCCCACGAAAAAATTTATACATATTCATATCCGTAACCTTTCTCTTTCTACTTTTGCAGACAACACGCAATAACAAAAATGAATTCCTTTCGAACAGTGTCACTCCCAAATTCAAATCTTGGCTCTGCCCCTTAAAACTTCTCATGCCCCTGCATATGAGATATAAGGGCTCGCTTGGATGCAGCAAAACAAAGTGGGATTGTGTAATCCCCCCTCCTAATACGTGGGCCCTTGGATATGGTGTGATTTGGGATGTCCAAAAGCAGGGTGTATATCTTTACACCGGTCTTCCACAATCCCTCCCAATACAGCCTGAGGGGGCTTAGAGATTGCTAGGGTTTGAGGTAGCCATCTCGAATCCGCCCTTATCCCCCATCATTCGGACCATCGTACCCCTCGTAATCCCCCTTCCCCTCACCCCCAACCTCCCATTTCCGTAGCACACACATGCACACCCAGATTGGGGAAAATGGAAAATAGAGAGAGAGAGAGAGAGAGAGAGAGAAGGGCGTACAGTGATGACGGCGAGGAGCCGCCGCCGATCGACGACGAACTTGGCGGCTGCTGCTGCGCTTCTTCTTCTTCTTTTCTTTTTCTTCCGTCGTTCTCTGTTTTGGGAGCAATTCAGCTCCAGTTTTTTTTTGGTCCAGTCCGGTCCAGTTTTGGGCCGTTGTGGGCCCCTCCCGGACCCACAACAATGATCGGAATCGTTCATTTTGTAGAGCTCGTCGAATATGTTGTCCACGCCAAAAATTAGCTTCATCGAACATCAATAGGTACATGGATGAAACAGATTTGTACAAGGAAAAAGCGATGACAAAAATTAAGTTAAAATTAATAATTGCCCATTTTTTTCATGTACAAATCTGTTTCATCCATATACATATTGATGTTCGATGAAACTAATTTTGGGCGTGGACCACATATTCGACGAGCTCTACAAAATGAACGATTCCGATCATTGTTGTGGGCTCGAGAGGGGCCCACAACGGCACAGAATTAGAATAGGCATTGGACTCTTCTTCTAATTGCTCTCTCTCTCTCTCTCTCTCTCTCTCTCTCTCTCTCTCTCTCTCTCTCTCTCTCTCTGTTTACGCCAGTAACAAAGAGAACAGGAGAGTAAAAAGAAAAAGAAAAATTATTCAATGCATGTGTGCTCATGCAACCCCACCCATCCACTTTGCTTAAAAAAAACGAAATTATTGCTTGCCTTTGATCCAAAATAAACGAAATTATAAAATAAAACACTTAAAAAAACAAATTATAATTTTGATACTTATTAAATTAATTAAATTATAAGTGAAATAAATTATTACGGCTTAAATTGTGAAAGAATAATTAAATTTGCAATTATATATAAAAAGTAATACATAATTAATTTAGGGACTGGACAAGGGCAAAAATGTCATTTGACAGCTATTTACATTATCCACCCTTTCTTATACCCCCTATTAATCCTCCATCCAAACCAAGTACTATTTTATCCCCTTTTTCTAATACCTATCCCCCTTTTCTAATACCTCATCCAAACTAATCACTATTTAATCCCCCTCCATAAATATCACATCAATGTGGGTCATCCCGTATTAACCAATACCCCCTACTATCCAATCCCCCCTTCTTACATGATTCCTCCAAACTTAATATCTCATCCAAACGAGCCCTAAGAGCATTTTTTTGAACAACGTACCATACAAGAGTGTGGGCTACCCGCCCCAGATTTTTGGTGGCCCGAAAATGTGTGTTGAGAATGAAAGAGTCTTCACCCGGATTGAAGGTTCACCATATGAGAAACCATTTTGTTTGAAAATAATTCTTTGAATCTTGAAAACCAGAGATGTTTTTGGGGTTCGCGAACCAAGTTACAAGATGTGAACGTTTTACGGCACTCCTCTCGCCTGACACGAGGTCGGTCTCTACTCAATGCTTGTGGAATTTTGTTGAAAATATTTTTATTTCATGAGGACAATTAGCACATATTTATAGGTACAACAAATAATAGTGGATGCATGTGCATGTATACAAGATATGATAATGAAGTGATACAAGATGAATAATAACAGAAAATGAAGCTAATGCTACAAGAATCGCTCTTGGGCGCCCAAGACCTCTTACACCTGCAAGGTTGCAATACTAAACTTAGCAGCTTTTGATAGCAAACAAAATATTCAAGTACAGAGAAATGGATTAGCAGAATATTTATGCAAGTCTACTCAGCATCAGACTTAAACAAACAGGAACAGGTCCTGAATACCTAAATATTGCTTCCTTGCAAACAGAAAACAAACTTAACTGGGCTATGAAAGAATCAGTGCACACCCAGCATCTACAAACTCACATGAAATGAAACACGTCATGACAAAATAAAATTTTGGTGAGCAGCAGCACTCTTGGGTGCTTAAGAATAGTCCTAGGCGCCCAAGAGTAAACCCAATGTGATAAAGAAAAGTTCATTTTCTTGTGTTCCTCTTGCTCTTGTTGTTAAATTAGATTAAAAAAATTTTCAACCAGTATGAGGAACTGGTATGAGTCCCTGATCTCCCTCAGAATAAAGGAAAAACAGAAAAGACTTGGAAATACCAAATTTTAACCTTTTTTTTACTTGGACTATGCTTCCGTGAAGGATTTGCTGCTTGAAATGAACTAAAAAACCATAGAAAAATGAGACCTTGGTTGTATTTAAGTTCTCATATTTTTCTGGAGTTTTCTTGAAACTGTTTTTGATTTTGAAAGAAAATAAACTTTGCAATATTTCGAACCTCCTCTGTGCTGAATGAGGGGGGAATTTACAGGCAAGTAAAAAAAGCAACTTTGATTTTGAAAAATAAAAATAATTTTGTTTGTTTGTTTTTTTTTTTGGGTGGGGGGGGGGGGGGGGTGGAGAAGGGGGTGGGGTGATTACACCCATTGAGGCCCATTGCTGCCTCAAGAGTGTATGATTGAATAATTCAGATTGAAAGTACAGCTAAAATCATCCAAAATCAAAGTTAGTAGAAAAGCTCTTCACCCATTACCGGGGCGCCTAGGAGTGGCCCAGGTTTAGAATTTTAGGAAAATGGTTTTGGGACACTCAGGTGTAGTCTTGGACGCACGAGACAGATTTTTGAAAATAGTTTTGGTTTTGTGAAAATTCAAGAAGCATTGTCCAAGTTTGTCCAAGGCCTATTTTAATTCAATTTCATCATCGGGGAGCTTTAAGGCCACAAATTAAGAAAAATTAATAAGCCTAAATTAAGGTGTTTACAAAGAGCATCTCTACATAATTTACAAAAGTTAAAGCTTCAAGATTGTGCTTTGCTACCTTTCTTCATAATTTGGAGGGTGGGTTAAGTAGTATGCACTTCAGCAGACTCCACATCCAGTTTGTTTCAATACATAAAACCTCGGAATCCTTTTATAAGTCCTGGAAGTAAGTTAGATTTTGGATTTTCAGGGAGGAAGATTACCGCTGGAACTGGAAGCACCGGATGGGGTAAGAGCAAGTTTATCACCTTTAATACTTGCTGCTGCATGTTAAGGTAAAATAGAGAACTTCAACAAGAAAATCCCCTTGCAACAGAATAGTAAAATCTGAAGCCAAACTAAATTTGCTACAGTTTTTAGGTAAATTTACCTATCAACTATTCACAACCTTTCTATTTCTTTATTATTACTCTCTCTCTCTCTCTCTCTCTCTCTCTCTCTCACACACACACTCCACAAATCTGGAAGTAGAGAAATGAAAAAATAGTATTATTTTATGAAGCGATAGTTAAAATAGATAAGATTGGTGTAGTGTTGAAAGGGAAGTAAGGAGGTAAAATATAGGAGTAAAATTTACACAGTCATTAGCATTTTTACTTATTAGTTGGTGTACTTGCTCTAAGGTTCCCAGAAGGTGATTATTACACACATTTTATTTACACATGTGACACATCATGACATCCTAAAAAATTACAAATAAAAACACTTATGGCAGAATTCCTCAGACCAATACATTATGCCTATGGACATATTACATTACGCATATGGACAATAAACTTTATCACTTGCTAAAGGAATGACATGACTAAAAGTAAAGTAACAATTATTCTTGCTACTTTTATTTTTACTTTATTTCACTTGGAGACACCATATATGATAGATTTTGCTGGGAAACACTAGACTGAAGATGTTGAAGTTATTCCGCTTAGACTACGTGAACACAGCCATGGAACAACTCGCGGAAGGGGACATCTGCTATTGATTTGTCATTGACATTGGAAACACCAAGAGAGATTAGCCATGCTTGGCTTTTATTCGACAATGGCAATTTTGGCTATCCTGTTTGCTTTTGAATCCTATGTGTTCTTATTTTAGTTTCATATGCTTGTTACGTTCCTTCTTCTTCTTGCATCGTTGGTGATCATCTTAGTGTCCTACGCCATGTTCGTACGTTGGTTAATTCTCCCCTAGCTACCACGTCTTTTTCAAATAAATAAGTCGATACGTCAATTTACACTTGTATCATGATTTCTTTGCCTATGTGTGTTAACATTAAGTAATTAAATTCTGTTTGTGTGACATTTCAAATTTTCACTCGTAAGTAAGGAATCTGAATTCTGAAGGTATAGGAAACCTTTTTTTGGGTAAATAGGTATAGTAAACCTTGGTCGATCAAACTGATAATTTTCCCTCCATCACGTGACGATAAAACTAGGTAGCAAACTTTTTTGGCTTTCCCAGATAAATATTTTCTTTTTGACTTTCTTATGCAAAAGAAAATTGAAAACGTTGATTCCTTGGAGAAGGAGGCAGCTACATTCGGGGATCCTACAGGTCGTGCAGCTCTTCCCTAAAACGGCGCCGTTTTGAGGCGCAAATGGGGAAACCAATTAAAGCCCAAAACAACGTCGTTTTGGGCCTTGAAGTCCAGTTTTTTCCTCTTTTCCCTTTTCGCGCTCAAATTCTGTGTGAAGAAGAGGATTAGGTAGTGAACGATGGCGATGGACTCCTCTCAACAAGGAGCGACTGGAATTCCTTTTTGCCAGGATCAACCACCTTTAGAATTGCCGGAGGATTCGACGGAGAACTTGCCGGAATCATCTCCCACCAGGTATTGCAGAACACTGTTTGTTACAGGAGAAAACTTTGATTTTAGAGAAAAGAGGGTAAGGTTTTGTCTTGGAATGGTATCCAATCCTACAAATATTTTGATCTAGCCGAAAAATATTTTGAAGTCACAAAGTATCACCAACCTCTTTTGAAAAAAATACTCCTTTTCTTCTGTTTGTGGGTTAAAGGTAACCTAAAATCCAAAGTAAAGTTGGTTCCACATTCGTATTAAACTATGATGGTTTTAGCCTTGGGGGAATAGAAGGAAATGTTCCATGTAATTGTAAAATACCTTACTATGGTTCCCATTCAAGGGACCACTGTAGAAAAGTTCGTAAAAAAACTTCCTGTATTTTATTCCTTGGGTTCTTCATTTGTTCATTCCAAGAACACTAATGAAAAGTGTTCGTATTTTATTCCTTGGGTTCAATGTTCAATGTTCTTTTTTGAATATAAGCATTAGATTTATCTACTAGTTGTCTTTACCTCTAATTCGATGCTATTTTTGATGAATATTATATATTTTGGATGTTAGAATGGAGGATGTTGGGCGTGAGGAGGATGTCAAAGAAAATGAAGATTTGTCCAAGAGGTATCTTCCATGTGTTCAAATGGAGTTTGAATCAGAGCAAGAGGCATATGATTTTTACAATGAATATGCAAGGATTAGTGGTTTTTGTGTTAGAAGACATTGGCGTATGTTAAGCAAGATAGATGGTATTTTGATTGCTCGAATGTTTGTATGTAATAAGGAAGGACAAAAGGAAATAGATAAACGGAGTCTAGTCGTAGAACAACCTCATAAAGAGACGAGAAGTAATTGCCTTGCATCCATGTATGTATCATTGAATCGAAACACGTTGAAATGGGTTGTGAAAAAATTTGAAGAAAACCACAACCATGTTTTACACCTTCCTGAACATTCTCATTTGCTGAAATCCCATAGAATGGTAAGTGAGGCTCAAGCTATAAATATCGATATTATATTGGTTTATCGCTTAAGGCATCGCACGATCTCTTAAGTGCCCAAGCAGGGGGAAAGGAATGCTTAGGGTTCACGCGGGAGGACCAAAAAAATTATTTGCGAATAAGAAGACAAAGGAGCTTGAAGTTTGGTGAATCAGGGGCTTTGTTGGGATATTTTCGTAATCAAGCTGCTCAAAATCCGTATTTCTACTATGCGGTTCAATTGGATAAAGAAGATATGATTACCAACATTTTTTGGGCTGATCATGAGATGATTACAGATTATGCCCTTTTTGGAGATGCTATATCCTTTGACACAACATTCCGCACAAACAAAGAGTACCGGCCATTTGCTCTTTTTGCTGGCTTTAACCATTTTAGAATGACTTGCATTTTTGGTGCGGCGCTATTTGTAGAGACCCATATTTTCTTTAAATATTGAAATGTTCATTAAATGACTAATTGGAAAAATTATGGTTTATTGGGAGATTAATTGAATCAAGGACTAAAGTGAAAGAATAGAGAGTTGATGGAGTGTAGGTGTGATAAAAAGATTCATGAGTATAAATAGGGGTGAGTGCTAGATGTAGGAGATCATTTTCTCCCTTTTCATTCTCTCTCATCCG
Source organism: Rhododendron molle (assembly GCA_025413875.1). Taxonomy (NCBI): domain Eukaryota; kingdom Viridiplantae; phylum Streptophyta; class Magnoliopsida; order Ericales; family Ericaceae; genus Rhododendron; species Rhododendron molle. The sequence continues at coordinate 18,127,394 of CM046400.1, forward strand.
TTCCTCTCCCTCCCTCCCTGCCGATCTCTCGCTCTCTCCTCTCCTCACTCAAAACCCCACTCAATCTTGCAAAAACCTTCAAGGATTAACCACCCTCCGGCCTCCCGATCGCGTTCTAGAGCTTGGAAATCCTTGGGTCAAGCTCAAATCGAAGATTCGAAGTCCAAGAAAGCTAGGGCTCGTTCTAAACTTGGGGATCTTTGTTATTGTCTCGAGGTAGGAACTTCTTGACCTCTTTTATATGTTTCCTTGTTGTTTTGGTGTAAAATCGAGCTATTGGTTGTTGGATTTTGGTTGTAGTTCGTGTTCTGAAATTTTGCATGAATAGTACCCGAAGCCAATCTGTATCGATACGGATTTTGTGGCGTATCGATACGGGGAGCTTATCTTTTTGGTCCGTTGATTGCGTATCGATACGGATTTTTTGGCGTATCAATACGGGGAGCTTAACTCCAGGTTTGTTCTTGTTGTTCTTTCGTTGATTGTTTTGGCTCCCAACCACTTCTAAACCCCTTTGAACACCTCATAATCGATCTCAAGCTCGTTTATTTGACTTCCTTTGACCTATCGTCGTTATCCTTGTCCGTTGGCCTTCCGTTAGCACGAATCTAATGGGGATTTACTTAGTTAAATGTCGCTAAGTGCTTATTTGTTGATTGTTGGAATATGTGACCGTTTATGTTTCATTTGTGATTGTGTCGGCATATTTTAAGATGTTACGTCGATGAAAGTAATCTTGGGAAAGTCTTAGTGTGTATATCGTTTGAGAAATTAGTCGTTTGGATCGGAAGTTGGCTTAGGGAGTCCCGTAGCGCAAGGGGTGGCAATACGGAGACTTTGTTGGGTTTCGTAATGCAAGGGGTGGAAATACGGTAACCCAGGGATTGTAGGGATCATCGTGACGTAAGGGGTGGTAACACGGTAATCCACGTGGAGTGTATGGTAACGCAAGGGGTGGAAATACCGATTGGGAAAAAGTCTTGGTAGCGAGTTGAGTTGAGAATGTCAAGGTTGTTGAGTCTTGTGACTAGGGTACCAAACCGGAATATAGGTTTAGACTGTAAATCGATTGATCGTTTGGTACTGAACTGTTTCCTCATCTTTCCTGTCATCCGCACTTATCAACATGTTTGCATATAACATTGAGTAAGATTTTCCTACTGGGCTATTGTAGCTCAACAAAATCTTTCTTTTCAGGTTCGAACGCCGGACAGTAGCATCATGCGTTGCATGCTTGGATTGTGGACAGATTTTTGGAAGCTTATTTCACTTAGTTACTTTTTCATCTTGTAATAGTCTAGTTTTTGGGTCAAGATGGCTTTGTAACTAATTATTCTCGGATTATCTTTGACTAAGTTTGTAACTGTATTTAAGCCAATTTGGGCCATAGTTCCAAAGTGTATCTTCTTCTGAACTGGGGAGTTGTCTGTAATTAAACAGGTGGGACATTATTTTGGGAATACGATGGCAAGTGAGGTCCTTTTATTAAAACGTATTATTTGATTTATGTTGAAAATCCAGGCCGTGACAAATTGGTATCAAAGCGTTAGGTTAGAATACCTAGAGACCGTGGGGAGACTAAGTCTCAGGGATTCACCAAAAAAAAAAAAAATCACTGCATTTTTTTTTTACAAAACATGTGTGTGCTTGCATGATTGGTGTGTGTTCATTGATGTGGCATTACAACTATGTTTATGTGGATTGGTGAAATGTTGTTGACCCGTATCAAAAAAAGAAAAAGAATAGAGTTTGGCATGTGCGTAGTGGTTGTTGTAGTGTTTGTTGCCATTGTGGTTGTTGCCGTTAGCAGTCTTGTTCTTGGATTCTATGTGGTAAGATGCCTTTTAGATGAACTGAAAGTTGTGAAGGATTGTGGTGGTTGTAGGTAGTGTCGAGGCCGATATGTGAAAGCTGATATTTGTTAGTATATAATAGAAGTGCTAGATTGTTAATAAGATTTATGAGCTAGGTGTTGGACGTGCTTTATTTGAATCGCGTGTATTACATATCGGGCCTTAATTGCATTAGTTGAATCTTATGTGACGTAAGCCGCATTGAGTGTAAGTATACGAAGGGTAATACATCTTGTCATGTCACAGAAACCATAGTTTGTCCAGAAAGTGAGCGAGGTGCGTCATAGCTAGAGTGTTGAGCTAGTGAGTGCATTGAATGTGTTTAAATGTAATGATGTCTTGTTGTGCTAATGATTATAGTTTGTCATTGCTATGGTAGTGACTTGGAGTATAAGTAAGGTAAGTTGAGCCCCATAGAGAATTGTAAGTATCTAAGGTTGACTTACGAAAATGAGGGTCATATGTAGGGTGTCTAGATATAGTGTGTGTCTTCTGGACACCTAGGCGACTACCGATGAGATCCAGTTGGAAGAGGCGCTTGATCACCGCACCTTCTAGATGGAAGTCTCGGAAAGTCAATTGGACACTAGGATTGTGTGTAGGGGCTAGATCTCCAGGCTTGAGAAGGGTTATAGTGTTGTAGTCGTCATTGCTAAGGTGAATGTCGTGATGGTGTCGTTACGGTAGATTGATAGGAAATAGTGAAGACATTGTTTGGTGAAAGGGACAACAAGACTTGAGGTGAACTCTATCGGTGTGACTTGAGTCGAATGATTGATGTAAGTGTGCGGTGAGAAACTTGTTTGGAGTGTGGACGATGCGAATGTGAACTATTGAGGTATGCCATTGAGATGATGAGTCTGTTTAAGAGAGATTAAGAGATAATATTGATAACGATAGTGATAGCAAGGATGGTGGTGGTAATGGAAGTTGTTATTCTTGAGGTTGAGTGTAGATGTGGCGAATACCTTGGGGGAATATTGAGGTTGATATGATTATTTGGTTGAGAGACAATTGTGAGCAGTGAAACTCGTGGTGAGTGAAACTGTTAGAGGATATTGGTGCGAGAGAGATTGATTCTTAAGTGACGAAATAGTTGGAGTCTTAGAATATAATGAGAAGTATAGAAAGGTTGTTTGCAACCCCAGAGTCTTATGGGTATTTAGGTAAAAGTCTATCAATTAGTCTGTATCGGTGTCTGAGTTCTAGCATAAGGATATTTGAGAGTAATGGATGTTCGTTGGTGCAGCTATTGCACACTCCGTGTAGGTGCCCTGGTGATAAGATGTTGTTAGGTCATAATGTTGATTAAAAAAAAAAAAAGGGAAATGATTGGTCTTGATGATACGTGTATCTATGATGTGAAGTTTAAGATTACGAATGTAAGAAATACGTGATTTTGACTTGACTGAATGAATGAGAAAGCTCAAGATTGGTAAAGTGAGTAGTCCTTGGTGAGTCTGTTAATACGTGAATATGTTTGGTGTTGTGTGAGCTATTAAATTGCATGGTTGGTTTGTTGGGATAGTTTATGCATGAAAATTGTTGCTGTTTAGCTTAAAACTACATGAAGCATCTCCGCTCTTTTAGTCACTGCCTTATCAAGCTCCGCTGTTTGGTAAAATTGAATTGCTTCATTGACCCGACTAATCTCCTTATACGTGTTTCCCCTATTGACAAGGCCATCAGCTGCCAATGGGTCAATGCGCAGAACTTCATTATAGCAAGATATAGCATCTGTATAATTACCCTGCATTGAAAAAAAAAAAGAAGAGGAAACGGGAAACCAAGACAGCGGTCAAAAATCACAGTTTGTTTTACCTCAAGCTATTATAACAAGTTTACAAAAATCACAGAACTCAAAGTTTGAGTCTCGATGTGCATACTACAAAATCAGTACAATGCATTCCCAATAGAACTAAGTGCTGCACTCTTAGTACTATTAAGCAAGATTTTGACGGAAAAATACAAGCAATCAGTCATTCAAACTAGAACTATGGCTACATTAGACTACTGAGTCATGGGCTGTTGTGCCCTCAGAGATATGACTACAATGCAAGCAACCCCAACCGGAGCCTTCAGAGCCGAATTATAGCATGCTCAAGTGTGTGTGTTATGTTTTTAGAAAGCACAAGCTTCGAGCCCAATGAAAATAAGGCGTTCCGAGCATGGCCTAGATTTTAGTCGAGGAGCTTGTTCACAAAAGTCATTGATAGAAGCAAATTAAGTGGACTTGTTCAACATAAAACATCATCAGTTTTGAAATTATTGACTCTCCAAAATATTCCAGATCAATTATACGAATTGATTAGAGAACAACAAAAGACCCATTCATCATGTTTGTTTTGTATAGATTGCAAATTTCTAACGAGGCTTCACAATGTTAGGCTTCATAATGCATAAGGATAGAAACAGCAGTAGTTCCAAAGAAACGCAACCTAAATATGAGGAATCAAAAAATGCCAAAGTACTTCATTGAACTTCAGTAGAAACCCAGAAACCTAATTCCCACTTTATCCTCCCCCTTCTCAGCAACCAAACACGCACAAAAAACGAAACCCTAGAAATCGAGCTACCAAATTACAGAAAAATTAAAAACTCACTCACGTGGAAGAACTCGAGCTGCTCCTCGAGGCTCTCGAGCACCGCACGAATCGCGTTGAGGCTCTAATTTTTTAGGGCTCGAACCACCAAATCCCACAAATTCTCAAGTCCAGAAGACACACAGAGACAGAGAGAACCTTGGTGGGTCGGCAAGCGTGGATGGTGGCGTCGGTGGGCTTTACGCCGGAGCCACAGGTCGCCGACGTGGAGGGTCGTGAGAGGAGTCCATCGCGTGAAAGCTTCATCGTGTTAATCGCTTCTCTTCACTGAAAGCTCCATCGTGTTTTTCATGAGAAGAAGGGTTTTGAGTTTTGAAGGGCCAAAACGACGTCGTTTTGGACTTTAATCTGACTCTCCCCTTTGAGCCTCACAATGGCGCCGTTTTGGTAAAGAGCTGCACAACCTGCAGGAGAGCCCTGCAAGATCCCCGAACCAGCTCAGCCATGACGTAACTAACTCCCTCCTCATGCACAACATCCTATATATAAATATAACCATAATCTCGCCAATGTTAGTTTGTACAAGAGCAATCTTCTCTCTCTCTCTTAGTAAAGATGGCAATATCACAGGAGCAAGACGATCAAACCCAGAAAGCACTTGGATGGGCAGCAAGAGATTCCTCAGGGATACTTTCTCCTTTCCATTTTACTAGAAGGTATCCGTTGTTTTCCTCCTCCAATTTTTTTCCTGTTTTTTTTTTAATCTTACCATGCTCTCCGCTATTTTCACACACTGAAAATTGAAGCATCACCATATATATACTTGGAAAGCAGTTATCATAAAGAACAAGCTAAATAGGGGTTGAGAGCTTCTCTCTCTAGAAATAGAGAGAGAATGCACTCCCCTGGTTTCATCTCATCTGATTCTTACAAAATCAACCATAATATCTGATTTAGAGGTAATCTCATGCTCTAATTAGGATTCTACTTCAGCACCGGAGGAGATCTAAGCTGTATTCCAGCTCCTGCATCTTCCATCTACTGGGTTTCGGTACCCATCAACTAAATACCCAATCTGGGTTTTCAATTAGGAGGTGGTCGATGGTCGATTTACTCCTTAACCACCATCGGAGTTCAAAGTCCAACCGGTTCTCAACCATGGGTTTTTAAGCTCGGCACTTCAACCTGCCGAAATCTTAAGTGGGTTTCCTAACTTCAGGGTGGGTCCTCCACCTCGCCTGTTGGAAGCTTCGCACCAGATCGGCACCAGCTCTGAATATATTAAGAGGGCTATTCAGGAACACGCTCTCATCTTCATCTATCCGATTTCGGTGCCATATACAATCGCTAAACCACCGAGAGCAGCGACGAGTGAACCTTGTTAACATCGGATCTGGTGCGGTGTTCGTGTCTGGTTGCGGGATCTTCGAACTCCGGCGACTAGGGCTGAAGGCGGCGTACAGTGTTCCGGCGCCCGGTGGTTCCTTGGTGGTTGCTCTCGGTTGGGATCCGATCTATACCCGGGCATCTCGGGCATCAATCACTACTCAGCTCCTTGATTTTGCTATGGATCTGAGTTCACCACATCTGGAAATGTTCAATCCAGTTTACCAGCCACCTTGCCGGAAATTTCAGGAAATGGATCTAATACTCCAGCAACAAAAGGGCAAGGGATACTCTCTCCTTAAAGAGGCTCTCCTCCATCGCCCTCCACAACCGGCAACCCTCGGGCCCGCATCAAACATCCGACCGTCACTGGTCCGCACTGGTCAGATCTGGTTCGGCTACCACTGGTTCGCCCAAATAGCTCCATCCGTGGGCTCAACAGCCGTGGGCTCAACAGTTACGAGTACAGCACAGCAGCCGCAGGCAGCAGCCTGCCCGATGGGCAGTCCTTGTATTCAACATTGCCGACACTTATTTATTGCGCTTATCGTTATTCAATATGCGCTTTGCACTTATTTATTTATTGTCTATTTGTTGCTGGACTTACGGGCCAGTTTACTGATAGTCTTTGCGATCCCGATAGGCGGTCATCTGTTGGACTGAAATCGGGGTCGGGCTCTTGATCGAGCCTTTACATGCCTAGATCCAGTCTTGTTAGCTCTGAGGTTGGGTGTAGTATTCTTGTGGACGCGGCTATCGTTGATTAGATTAGATTCTGTTCTGATTGAAAAGGGTTTTCGTAGTAGCAGCAGCTGTGGATGCCACTGATTAGATTGTTGGATGGTTTCTGATTGAGCGAGGTAGCTGCCGGAGCTATCTTTGATTAGATTGGTGGTTGTTCTCTGATCGTAAGGGGTAGCTTTGCAGTCTGTTGCCGATTAGATGGGTGGTTTGCACTGATCGAAAGGAGCAGCTTGGTCCACTTGAGGTTTGAGTGGCCACTTCTGGTGGTTCCTCTTTCTGTTCCGCTTTTAGTCGTTGGCGAGCCTAGGGGATTAGGTTGAGGGGGGAGTAGTCGTGGTGTGCAGGGTACTTAGCAGGGTAGCCTTGTCCGACATTTCCAGGTCGTGCCTCTCTCGGTCCGTGTCCCTCTGTAGTAACTGATCTCTGAGTGGGTACTTTGCTAGCCTTGGGTTTGGAAGTCTGGGTTCTTGGTTTTCTTATCCCAGCTTTGGAGGAGGAGGTTACTGAGTAGTTGGTTCAGTGGGTAGTTTTGGCGAGCCTTAGGTTAGGATGAGGGAGGGTTAGGCCGGAAGGATTGGGCGTGGTGGGCAGGGCTCTTGCAGCGGGGCCTTGTCGGATGCCGTCATCTCTGGTTCTCACCTCTTGATGCCTTGTTCCTCTGTAGTAGCCGTTCAGATTGCCTCGAAGCCGTCTTACTTCGTAGCTGCTCTCCTCAGCGTTGGTTATCATGTGGTCATCGTTGGCCATGACTATCTACCTTATTTACCTTATTTCCTAGCCTGGCGGGTTGTGCCAGGTAGTAGTAGATCACTTTTGTATCTCAGTACACATGGCATTTTGTTATGTATTCACTTTATATCACTCCCCATGCGGAGTGTGCATGGTTACGTATTTGCTTCATCTTACTCTCCATGCGGGTTGTGCATGGTTTACAACACTTTTGTCATTCTTGTTTTTTTTCCTTTTTTTCCTCCTGGGGTATGCCCATTGTAGGCTGTACATTCGCTTAAACTTTTTTAATTTCAAGCTAAGTTACCCAAAAAAAAAAAGCAGTTATCATATCCTTTTTGTCTTATCTCATTATCTATAGGGCTACAGGTGACGATGACATTACAATGAAGGTCCTTTACTGTGGGATTTGTCCTTCTGATTTACACATGACTAAAAATGAGTTTGGATTTTCTGTCTACCCTCTCGTTCCCGGGTATGTTTCCAATTTCCTTAATACATCACTTAATTTCCGTTCAACATAATTACACGGAATGATAATACTATTTGTGTTGTTAATGAATGATTAGTCATAATTTTCTTTCTAATCATAGGCATGAGATTGTTGGTGTGGTGACTCAAGTCGGGTGCAAAGTACATAAATTCAAGGTGGGTGACAAAGCAGCTGTGGGGTGCTTCGTTGGCTCCTGCCGTACATGCAACAGCTGCCGGGATGACTTGGAAAACTATTGCCCTAAAGCCAATAGCACTTACACCTTGTTCGAAGGCCAACCAAAAAACTATGGTGGCTTTTCTGATATTTTTGTGGTTCAGGAGCACTTTGCCGTCCGATTCCCTGACACTCTCCCACTGGAAGGCGGTGCTCCTTTACTATGTGCTGGAATTACTGTCTATAGCCCTATGAAGTACTTTGGACTCAGTGAGGCAGGGATGCATTTGGGAGTGGTTGGGCTTGGTGGACTCGGGCACTTGGCAGTGAAGTTTGCCAAGGCATTTGGGATGAAGGTGACTGATCAGTACGTCTCGGAACAAGAAAGAGGAAGCAATTGAGCAGTTTGGTGCCGACTCTTTTCTAGTTAGCCATGACACAGAACAAATGCAGGTGAGGCATTGTCATATCAGGATAATGATACTGGAATTTCCGTTTGACCGGAAAAAAAAAATGATACTAACCTCGAAAAATTTCCAGAAAAAAATACCGACAAGGTGGTGTTGGCACCACTGATGCCAGCCCATTACCTTTAGCAAAATTTTGAGGAATTTTTTCTTGGTCTGCAGCATTAGCAGTCATATTATATTTTCACCTAGACTGTAATTTCGCATTAGATTCAAAGACTTTATATTGTTTACTTTGTGTAATGCAGGCTGCCACTAGCACAATGGATGGCATTATTGATACGGTCTCTGCACCACATCCTCTGAACCCTTTGGTTGATCTTTTGAACTGTAATGGGAAGCTGATACTTTTAGGTGCACCAGATTTGAAGAAACCGGCAGAGCTGTCAATTTTCCCTTTGCTTGTTGGTAAGTTTGTAATCACATCCAATTTTGTTCCATTACTTCCTCTTAAATAAACCTTTCAACTTCCTTTCAAGTTTCAAGGGATTAATGACTTTGACTCTGAGAAATATCACTATTTCTTCTCCAGCGTACACAACTTAGTTGGAAGTAAGTCAATTATGGAATTTGCATTGCAGGGAGGAAGCTTATTGCTGGAAGCGCTGCAGGAGGGTTGAAGGAGACACAAGAAATGTTAGATTTTGCTGGGAAGCACAACATTACTGCAGATGTTGAAGTTATTCAGATGGACTATGTGAACACAGCCATGAAACGACTCGCAAAAGGGGACATCCGTTATCGATTTGTCATTGACATAGGAAACACCTTGAGGGCTTAGCCATACTGAGTTTTCTTCGACTTGAATGGAGATTTGCCTAACCTATATTATCAGAGTGTGGCTTGTTTTGTTTTCATTTCTTTTCTTTGATTGGTTGGTTTTTGTTCCTTTTCATTGTTGGTGATAATCATATATAGTGTGTTTTTCGTTTTGTTGTCTAATTTATTTCTGCCATCTATTTCTCATTGAATAATCTCAACATTTATTTTGTGTTATTCATTTTGTTATGCTTGCCCTGCCTTTCAAGCCGTGGCCTTACTGTGTCCGTGTAGTATTACTTGGGCGGTTAGTCAGTCTTTCCATCTGATCATTCTCAGTTTTTGCTCTTCAAATGGACAGGTTTCAGTTGCATGATTCTGTATGAAATTTTGTGCAGTAAATTGTATTTCGGTCGCATTACTCTTGATACAGTTGTAGACTACTAAGCAAGATGGAAATGATAATTTTAATTTACCCAAAAAAAATGATAATTTTGTGTCTTTTTCAGGTTTTATCTTTTCTTCCAATTAATGCACAAATGAATGAGGAACATGAGGTGGGAAAAAAATTATGTTACTTAAAGATTGCTTGGCAAGAATTGCATAAAAGACATAACTTCTCTTCTGACTTCATCTCTTCTCAGCTTCCCAGTTGTTGTCATCGGAAACTGCTTCCTCCATAAAATAAATATTTTCGGTATTTTAAACCTGAAAGGAGAAAAGGTGTAGAACGATATAAATCCAATACTCAAACTTGCGTTGTCCTCAGATCGACAGAGAAATGAACGATGAAACGTGTGAGGCATGATTTAAGACTGAGAAGTACCTAGTTAAATGTTTTTCCCTACAGAGCTGCAGGAGGATGTCACCGGATAATATCTGGCTCTTGTTTTCTGTTAACGGATCAAAACATGAATCAGACCATCTCCAATTGTCTCTCAATTGAACACAAGCCACAACCATCTCTGTCAAGCGAGTGTCCGGAAGTCCAACCACAACAATTCCAGAAACTCCCGGATGTTGTGATAGGATAGCCTCCACCTGAGCAACCAAGAAAGTAGAAAAGTTTAGAACTAATAACACATGAACCGATTCCCGAAAAAAGTTGGACTTGACATAATACCAGTTAATTTCTTGTTTACAGGTTTGCGTCAAAAAGTAATGAAAAACTTGTATATAAAGTGTTTGCGATTGGGTTTGGAATGTTGTGTAAGGAATTTGCGATGGCAACATGAAACATATGACAACCAAACAAGAACTTTGATTGTTTTCCATTTTCCCAAACCCCTCCTTTGCACAATTGACATTTGTAGTCCTTGACACACAATTTTAGAAATAAAGGGGTAGCTTAGAAAATGTGCATCAATAACCACGGAAAATGGCGTGTAGGAGGATACAAGGGAAGTAGGAAAATGACCACCCTTGTTTCTACTCATCAACACAATGTAAGGCTTGCCAAATCATTGATCTGTCCTTTTTCTTCATAACCAAACGAGAAAATCTTAGATGAAAGCATGATTTACAGTTTGTTAATCATCTTTAGTAACGAACACAGAGGACTATGATATTCCTGCACTTACCTCTTCAGGATAGACATTTTGCCCACCAGTTTTGATTCGACCCTTTGAACGCCCAACTAGCCACACATTGCCACAGTCATCCATGGTTCCTATGTCACCCGTGTCAAGCCAATCTTCATCACTGGTATTGGATGCCTTTGTGGCAATTTGGCCCCAGTAGCCAACCATTACATGGGGCCCCCTAGTTAATATCCTCCCAAAACGGGAAGAATCTTCCGAAATAATCTTTAGTTCTATGTGGGGTGCTGGTTTGCCAACACACACTGCCCCTGGTTGTTGAACCAAACTGTAGTTTAGGTCTCCAGTTATGTGAGACAAGTGACTCAAGGTGTCATTTGTTGGATCGTAGAGGGTCAAGAAGGTCAGTGAAGAACATGTCTCCGTCATTCCTTCAAAGTATTGGAAGTAAAGATTAGAAAAGGTGAGTCAGAACGCAAAATATGACATGTTAAGCAATATGCTGTGGGAAGGAAACAATGGGCACTTTAGAGCTTTCCTATAAAAGTAACCAAGTGTATCAACGTGTTTGTATTGGTGTAAAGTGGTTTTTCCATGCAATCAACAATGTGGATCCAAGTGCTTCGGTTACTCATTACCTCATGTCTAGTCTGCGCAATGATTCAAAGCCTTATCCAAACATGTGAATCACAGCTATGAATTTTAAGAATCAAAAAGAAGAGAAAAGGAAAGGAAAGAGACACGAGAGGATTTATCATAATGGAGAGCTTCCACATGGAGCCACAAACCTAGTTTTAGCAAAGCATGATAGTGACGATGATGTAAGATAAAACAGAGTTCCAGGGATTTGGCGTACACACTATTCTCAAATGAACACCTATTTGTGCGGTATGGACCAACGTTACCATTATTGTGATGTAAAGAAGCATTCTTCTATACAATATTTAAAGGTTCATGTGCAAAGGGAGACACAAACCATAAGCTGAAAGAAGCTTGGCTCTTGGGAAAAATTTGGTGGCATCCTTGACCAGCTCAACTGGGAGACCCCCGCCTCCATTTAAAATCTTCCTCACACTTTCTTTCCCTCTCCATGCCTCTTTAGTCCTGAAAATTTTCTAAGCCTGAATAGAAAAAGAGTATCTAAAACACAACCTACTCACCATTGCATATGGGCCTGAAAACATGAATTGAAAAAGGTGGTGACAGCAAAACACAAATACAATGGTGGATTCCTTTACAGTTCACTGCGTTCAAAATTGCAATGAACTGTTAGTACTTCTTTTAATGGAAACAAACAATATATGTCATGTAAAAGTATATTCCAAGCAAGGCACAATCATTTCGTCAATTAGAACAATTTTTGCTAGTGTGACTATGACCCTAATATGTTTGGTGATCCAAAAGACTGTCTTGGCTCCTGATAGGTGCTAAAAAGCACCCATTTAATCCTTTTAATTTATTTTTGTTAAGTCTATTGTGTTACTTGGACGTTAGTAATGCTTTCTTGTGATTGTAGGGTATTTGGAGACTTTGATACAAAATGAAGTTTAAAGTTGGATTTTACTCAAGCCTGTGATCAAATTAATCAAGATATGGGCCAAGCTTATGATGGATAACGGAAACGAGAAGCACCGGATTTAATTCCCACCTAAGAGGGAACTGTTGGTAACAATTGAGGACGGGGCAGGTTAATTGGGTTGCCATAATCTTATTGAAGGCATTGGCTGGTAATTGAATTTAACAAGGGGGGGCCCACCATGTGAATTTTGAAAACGAGAAGTGAGTCGGCTGGAAAGAGGACAACACACATATATATATAAAGAAAAGAGCAGAAGGGTTTTGGGGGATCTTCGATAGGGAAAATTTCAAAAAAACACATGAACTTTCGACCATTTATCACATAAATACCTGGACTTCAAGAAATATCAATCCCATACCTGACCTTTGGTCTCCGTCATCAAATAACCCCCTCCGTCCATTTTCCGTCCAATACTTAACGGAACGTCCATTTTCCGTCCAATACTTAACGGAGAAGTAGCAAACGGCAACGGTTCGGTTAAAAAAAAATTCTTACTACCAATTTGCAATCCTATGAAGCAGAAACGTGATTATGGGAACCCTAGAGACAAAATTTAATTATGTCACTTTAGAATAATATGATCAGAATAAAAAGATCTTCACACCCATTCAAACGGATTAAAAATTGGAGCACTTAATTTTTTAACCATATTTTTTAATATATAAACGGCCTAAAAAACTTCAGTGCTCCAATTTTTAATCCGTTTGAACGGGTGTGAAGATTTTTTTATTCTGATCATATTATTCTAAAGCGACATAATTAAATTTTGTCTTTAGAACTCCCATAATCACGTTTCTGCTCTATATGATCCTAAATAAAGAACATATACTTAATATGAGAGGCCTAGAGATAAAAATGAATTACGACCCTTTAGAATAATATGATAAGAATAATAAGATCTTTACACCGATTCAAACGTTGTGAAAATTTGAGCACTTAAGTTTTTTTAGACCGTTTATATATTAAAAAATATGGTTAAAAAATTAAGTGTTTCAATTTTTAATCCGTTTGAATCCGTGCAAAGATCTTTTTATCGGTTAAAAAAAATTCTTACCACCAATTTGCAATCCTATGGAGCAGAAACGTGATTATGGGAGCCCTAGAGACAAAATTTAATTATGTCACTTTAGAATAATATGATTAGAATAAAAAAATCTTCACACCCGTTCAAACGGATTAAAAATTGGAGCACTTAAGTTTTTTAAACCGTTTATATATTTAAAAATATGGTTAAAAAATTAAGTACTCCAATTTTTAATCCGTTTGAACGGGTGTGAAGATCTTTTTATTCTGATCATATTATTCTAAAGTGACATAATTAAATTTTGTCTCTAAGGCTCCCATAATCACGTTTCTGCTCCATAGGATTGCAAATTGGTGGTAAGAATTTTTTTTAAACCCAAACGGCGCCGTTTTGCTACTTCTCCGTTAAGTATTGGACGGAAAATGGATGTTCCGTTAAGTATTGGACGGAAAATGGACGGAGGGGGTTATTTGATGAAGGAGACCAAAGGTCAGGTGTGGGATTGATATTTCTTGAAGTCCAGGTGTTTATGTGATAAACGGTCGAAAGGTCAGGTGTTTTTTTGAAATTTTCCCTCTTCGATACAACAACGGCGGTTACTTCGAGAGAACAGGACTTCGGAGCTCATCGCCGGCTAACTCCACTCTCCAGGGGAAGATGAAACCCCGTGCCGAGTAACTTTGTATTTGCATATATTAGGGTTTTTATTCGAATTGAATTATGTGTTCAAGGAACTCCTTCTACGATATGGAGGCGGGGGGCCTGCTCCCCCCTTCCTGCTCCGCCCGGAGTGGGGCCCACTCCGGGTCTCACTCCGATGATCGGGATCGTTCATTTTGTAGAGCTCGTCGAGTAGAATAATCATGCAAAAAAATCAGCTTAATTGGATATCATTAAGTGCCTGATCGGAACCCATATAACTCTCGGTAACTCTCGGTCCATGGGTTCAAGTGGATTTGATCCAGTGTTTCGGATCCATTCTTCTCAAGATAAAAAGGTTTCGATCAGGCACTTAATGATATCCAATTAAGCTGATTTTTTGCATGGTTGTTCTACTCGACGAGCTCTACAAAGTGAACGATCCAGATCATCTGAGCGAGACCCGGAGTGGGCCCCACTCCGGGCGGAGCAGGAAGGGGAGCAGGAAGGGGGGGAGGCAGGACCCCCGCCTCCCTATGATATCAATGGAATGGTTTTAATTCTTTTTATCGGTTGAGTATTTGTTTCCTAGGTTTTCAAATACCGTTCACATAATACTTTCCATTATCAATCTAGGTGACTGAGATGGGTTATGCTCGTGAGACGGACCGTGCCGTTAGGCGGCTAGACCGCGCTAGTGAGACGGTCCGTGCCGTGGGATAATCCATGCCGGTTGGCAAATTGTAGAAATTTACTTGGCCATTATCGATTGGAATTGCAAGCCCTAGCGATAGTGATTTGCGATTCGAGTGTTAATCCAGTCTATGCAATACACGGTTATGCAGTTGGGTGGATTCTAAACCCTAGATCTTTCCTCATCAGTTTTCAAACCTCTTATTTAATTGCTTTAGTTTCTTTTAGTTCTCAAAATAATCAAACCAATCAACTCCTTCTTGTTTCGAATTAATCTAAAAATAATTGAAATTATAGTAATTTAGTCATACTGTCCTTGTGGATTCGACACTCGGTCTTAACCACTGTTCTACGGAATAATAGTTAACTCCAAGGTTTTATAAATATATTTTTGACACGGAACGACGCGGTCAGCTCCGGAATAATTTTTTTGCAGGGAAAAATTTGAGAGACAGAATGCTATTCTCGGAAATCATCAATCTTTTGATCTCGATCTTTTGCAGATTCTAATGCTTACCTGATTAAGGAAATAATGTCAGACATCATTGCAGGAACAGTGATAAAAGAAGTCACATGGAGTTGCTCTATGGCTGCAATTGCTGATTTAGCTTCAAATTTGGGTATTAAAATATGGCAACCTCCTGCCATTAATATGGCCATAGCTGAAGATATTCCACCTATGTGGCATAATGGAGCAGTATGCAAATAAACCTGCAAGAAACCCACACAATGGATTACTCTTCATATAGCTATGCACTACCAACGCCCTGGAAGTGATTTTTCAATTTTAAGTGCATTCTCCTTGTGAGGTGGTATGAACAACCAATGTAGTTGTTCCAGGAAAAAAAGACATACATCGTCCTCAGCATAACCAACAATGGCAATTTTCGCTAGGGATTGCATGACCAAAGATGAATGGCTTATTGTAGCTCCCTTTGGCCTTCCTGTGGTTCCTGTCGCAAAAACATAACCAAATTGAAATACTTATGGACCAGAAAGATACATGAGTGAACTAAACTATCTTGGTGACAAAGTGAATGACAAACAATTAGGAATTATGTCTCACGAAAACATATTCCCATTTATTATCTTGTTACAGATTTCCTGAATAGTAACTTCATGCTTGTCTTCTCTGAAAGTGATTTCTAGAAGGCACTAATAACCGTTGCAGTTTGCAGAACTTAGACGTGGCAATTCGAACAAAATGAAGAGGAAATATCCAAAGCATCGAAGCTGGAATACCATTTGAATGCTAATCAAATTCAACTATTCCTGTTTCTCAAACTTCTAGCAAGCAGCACCTACTTTTAGCGCCACACAAAACAGTTTCTGACCAGCAACCATCTGTAGAGTACGAGTTTTGGTGACCAGGTTTATATGGGCTATCATTACACGCATCTCAGATATAAGAATGTTGGTGCCTTCATCTAGTTATAATCAGCTTCAGTGAGCAACCTCTGCTGTTATTACTTGCAAGTCCTCCTAAACATCATTTGGACAGCAGCAACTGGCTTCAAAACTAATTACGAATAAAACAAGGTAAAAGGAAAGCTTTTCATTTTTGAAATAGGTGCTTCATTTTCATCTTAACACGTGTCGCCTAAATTAGCAGCCAATTTTTATGTTGAAAACATGTAAAATGGTAGAAGTGTTCTGATACGCTAGTTTGAAAAATCTCAAAATAGGGAGTGGGATTTCCACACTGTCCTTGATACATTCTTTCAACTATGTTCCTTATCCTCCTCTCAAAATCATTGCACTTA
Source organism: Rhododendron molle (assembly GCA_025413875.1). Taxonomy (NCBI): domain Eukaryota; kingdom Viridiplantae; phylum Streptophyta; class Magnoliopsida; order Ericales; family Ericaceae; genus Rhododendron; species Rhododendron molle. Next base: position 18,143,760 of record CM046400.1, read on the forward strand.
CAAATTACCATTAGAACCAACCATCCATTGGATCTACTCATTTACCACTCCTCATACACAACTCAACAAAACAAAGTTCAAAACATGCCGAATTTATACCTGAGGTGAAGCATATTATAGCAGCACCGTCAGTCGCCGTGAAGTAGTTCAATGGTTGAGATCTTAAAGCAGGCTTTTTAAGTGTTTCAACAGTCAATACTGCAAGACAAAGAGGAAACAGCCATATCATGACATTTAACCAAGGAACAAGAACGTAGTAATATCCTTTGTGTTCGATGCTATATTAATAATATCCAGGTGTCAAAGCATTCAGGTACCAAATTGTTTGCTGCTGCAATCTGAAGGGGAGTTCATGTAAACAAGCCATCTCAGATAAGGCATGCCATCTATCTGAAATTTTGAATACCAGTAAGTAGAGCACTCGTCCGTTACCAGCATTACAGGCCTAACATCATCCATTGCACACCTTGCATCCTCCAAGCTCTGCAAAGTTGATAAATGTTATCATACAATGTCAAGCACTGTTATTTAACACAATACGCCATCTACATGTAAGAAAGTTGCAATTTGGATATGACAGAGTCGAACGGGGTTGTTAAAGAGAGGAAATTGAGACAATGAATTAATTTGCAGAGTAGCTACTCGCTAGGTACTTTTGGCTAGATTTCTTTACTAGCTGTTTTAATGGCATGCAGGAACCAAGTCGGTCGGAATTGGAATTTGAGTAAAATTACCCCCACATCGACAAATTATATTAAGGCAAATTAATAAGCATGTCTCGGTAATAAAATCAGAAATGCCCAAAGAAAAAAATACCCATACAGTAAAAAGGCCTGCGGATGTTTTGAAATGACAAACATACCCATCTGTAGTTGAGAGGAGCAGCTATACCTCCAACAAATGCAACAGCCAGCAACCACTCCAGGTACAAATCACTGACCAGTGACCACAAAAGCCAACCAACATAAGCAAACTCCCAACACCACTAATAACACTAAATTCCATACAATCACTTATATATACGTGTATATACATAATTATGCATGGTCCCATAGTTTCCTATATTGATCATCATTAGTAGCAGGTCAATTACTAATCAAAATGCTCTCTTTTTTCCTCATCAAGTTCAAAATGCTTTCTAAAGTTTCATTGTCAGAGCGGGACATGTTTCATCCCCATTTCAGAAAAATTACAATCCGTGTTCAATGATAACTGACCCAAACAAAAGGATCCAGAAGAGGCTATACGCGACAGATCTCAAATGCGGCTGTAAGTGTAGAGATGTTAAGGAATCCAATCTCCCATTTCTTGGGTTTGAAATAAAGGATTATGTTGGGACCTCTCCATCTTATAACGTAAACATGTATGGGTGAAAGTTTCGTCTGAGAATAGATGAACAGAGAGGAACCTGTTGAGTGCACAGAGGGCGACAACGTCGCCGTTCTGGAGGCCCAGTTCGAGCAGCCCACCAGCAAGGCCCAAGACTCCCTCAACAAATTGCTCGCCGGTTTTCCGTCGGTCCCCGGCGATCGTGACCGGAGAATTGAGACGGAGGGTGGCGAGGCGGCTCAGGCACTGGCAAATGTGGGCGCCTGAGTAGTTACTCATATCTGCGTATGGCTAACTGGAGAATCGTGTACTCTCTCTCTCTCTCTCTCTCTCTCTCTCTCTGATTTTGAAACAGAGGGAAGGGCTCCTCGAAAGGGCGGTCTCATATCTTATCTTATCTGAATGGATGATAGAGAGATTTTTTAGACAGAAGCTGATTGGAAAGTCGTTAATTCCGTTACAGTACATGCGCCCCTAGATTATAGGTACTCACAACCAAGGGCGGCTCTGCTCTCTGGCACTTATTTGTAATTTTTAAGTTTATTCAAATAAAAAAAATGTAATATCGATATAATTTTATAGATTTCGATCAAATCTTGTTAAAAAATTAAAAAATTATTTTTGTAAGTTTATTATTTTTTAACTTGAAAATAAATTCTTATTTTGTAAGTACTTATTTTGAAATGCGAAACGGGGAGCCGGCTCTAGTCTGCCCTTTCATATTCTCTCACAACCAAGGTGCCCAAACAGTGGCACCTCCAAGCCAATTCCTGACTCTGCCCGGGATTAATCATTAACAGTCTTGATCAGAGTCCAATTTTGTTCACCCTCCTTAAAAGAGGGTGAATATTAACCTCCTTTGTATTGGTTGAAATGGTGTGGATTTCACTTCAAAATAATGTCATGCTTACTATGCAATACACTTTTTGGTAAGCATGATATCACCTTGTGGTGGGACCCACTCCCTTTTAACCAATAGAAGGGAGGGTAGTGTTCATCCTCTTAAGTGGAGGATGAACAAAACTCATTTATAATGTTCCAAAAATTTGGCTTGTTACGAAATTGATTTATAATTATAATAAGAAAAATGCTAATTTCATTAAATATAATAGGTCTCAACCTTTTGCAACCATGATTGAAAGGATAACAAGTTTACGACTCCCTCCGTCCCTTTTTAAGTGTCTTGTTTCGTAACTCCAGCTTATTAAAAAGATATCATCATTATACCTTTCACATCAACTTTTTCCTCTACTTTCCCTACTTACCCGTCATCATTACACTTTTACTCACTAACTTTTCAAAATGAAATATACTTTTAGGGACAAAATAGACAATGCACAAACTTTTACCCACTAACTTTACAAAATAGACAGTTATTAAGGGACAATCCAAAATAGAATAATGGACTCTAAATAAGGGACGAAGGAAGTGCAAATTAAAAAGTCAACCATAACGTAGTCTGCAAACCTAACGACTTAAAACATTTTTCATTTAGATCTATCTAAAAATAGAAACTACTGGTAACATCACAGCTCTCGCGGCTCATTTCCATTTGCCTGCTCTGTCACTTTGTAACTCATGTGTGGCTCTTTGTTCTCTTCAGTACCTGGGTGTGGTGTGAAATGTCAAGGACCACGAAAATAGTATCATGATTACGATTTACATTCAGTAGAGCACACCAAACTAATCTTTTAATTACAAAGGCATATGCTCATACAAGAGATAATAATAGTTGAAACATTAAAGTGCAAGGAACTCTTAAATCGAGATATATATCTCATCATGATGGATCCATTCTGATACAACTCAACATGGTGGATTCAGATTCAAATTTCCAAGGGGTTCACAATCCTCAAAAGACTCATCAATGGATTCAATACATTTTCACAAATTAATTAACATCTCCTCGATAAATCCAAATCCCTACCCGTTCAATATATCAAACTATATCATGTGTTAGTTCTCATCCACAAAAATCCTAATCATTTAAGCTTCCGTCCACGATGCCTAACTCCTAGGACCATGCCAAGGCTAGTAGCAGCCTTTGGGGACATTGCGATTGACTCACGACCCAAGTTAGATAGCGGTGTACCAAATCCCACAATTCACAATTAGAATCGTTGCCCTTATACATTTATTAGGGGTGTTACAAACCGAAAAAACCAACCAATTGATTCGGTTTTCGGTCAAGGTGACGACAAGATTTTTCCTGTTCAAGGTGGACCGAACAGAGCTGAACCAATTTCGGTTTGGTCTCGATTTTCTGGAATTGTTGACCGTCCGAATCGAACTGACTATATATATTTATATAATTCGCATTAATCTTGACTGTTAATTTATTTTGTGTTTAATCTCTACCGTTAATTTATTAGTTGGCTGTTTGCTTTGGAATTTTAAAAAACAAAAAAAAAAGTGGAAAAAACATGCATTGTTGTAGGAAGAAAACAGGTTTGGCCGTTTGGGCCATTTGGCCCACTGTTAAATGGCCCACTGTCACGTTGGGAGAGAATGGTATGGGTTTGGGCCATTTCGATAGTATGGGTTTGGGCGCATTGGCCCACTGTCATGTTTTACAAATGGGCCCAACTAAGGCGCATTTTGGGTGGACCGAAATCCCCGACTGGACCGACCCCACCATGAACCAAACCGAACTCCAAAACCGGTCGGGATTGGTCCATAAAATATTTACCCTGAACTGAATCGGTTTTCGAAAATTTCACACCTAACCAAACCGAACCGAAATCACCCCACTTATGTGACTAACCGAAACATTCAATATGCCAAAATTTAGGGTTCATATGCATCATCCTCGGCTCGTTATTCACAAAAGTCCAACAATGAAATCAAATGAAAAGTAAATATTACTAACAAGCAAAGTCTAAATGTCACGTTAAACGAGATAAAAATAGGTTTTAAGGCAGGACAGGATCCGTCTAAAATTTGCATTGTTGCAGTTTCTTTCAAAAATCATACTGTAACTCTTTCTCTCGACCTTGGATCGAGTCGAGTTCCATACGAAAGTCACATAAAATTCTGAGATCTCCAACTATTGTGTGTTCGGTTTTCCTTGAATCTGCATCGAAGAGGCCAAAAACATCCATACAAAAATGTGACTGGTTCTTTTACCCTGCGTAATCCGACTTTCACTAACTTATACACATTAGCGGGTCGAGTCACAATAAAACAAACAGATTAATAATGTGACTATATTCCACATTCCATCAATTACATCGATCTCTCATTGCTATCTATGGTTACACATATTCATGAAGAACAACATGACCAATGTAAAACTAAAATTTTGAGAACCCCTACCTCTCCTCCGATGATTTTAGCACAGCAACAAAAGTCATGAACGCTGGGGATCGTTGTAACAATTAAATTGCCGAGAAAAAAGAAAAAGAATCTGTAAAGGGAATTAAGCAGAGACATAAACCGTGAGAGAGAGATACAAATTGAGAGAGAGAGAGAGAGAGAGATTGAGATTGATTTAACGTTGAAGCAAGAGGAGGGAGAAAAAGGGTTTGTACGTGTTCTTTTTTTACTAGACTAGACTAGACTAGAGATAGAGAGACTAGACTAGATGATCATCTACTAGCAAACACATAAAAGAAAACAATTATAATTGCACAGTTGAACAAATTTAATTAATTAACCAAGGAAAAATTAATTAATGGGGGTTTTTAGATTGAGCTTTACCCTTTTGATGAGTCCTTTCTTCAATCCATGACAAAATAGTCCCAAACACTATCTCAACACTCTCATTTGGCTCCCCAATAAACTGATGCCACATGTCGGGAAATATCCTCAAGCTCTTGTCCTTACTTGCAGCAGTTTCATAAACCAACTTAGCTGAATTTGGGTCACAAACCCTATCTTCCCCACCGTGCACCACCAGCAGAGGAGTTTCCAGCCCCTGGCAATTCCTCTTTATGTGCTCACAAACCCTAAGAAACTCCAATGCCGTCGCCGCCGTCGGCTTCCCGCATTTTGGCCGGTTCGGACTTTTCCCCGCCAGTTTTCTCTTCCACTCCTCCTTGTAAGACTTGCTCGCCGTCGGCTTCGTGATGACTATTTTCCATGTCGGGGCGAAGAATGCCGCCACCGGAAGTAGCTCCTCCAGTGGCCACACCGGCTTCACCTGTTGGGAATTGATAAGCTTCAGTCAACTAATGATATACTCCCTCTGTCCCTTTTTAAGTGTCCTGCTTCGTAACTCTAACTTATTAAAAAAATATCATCATTATACCTTTCACATCAACTTTTTCCTCCACTTTTCCTACTTACCAATCATCATTACTCTTTTACTCACTTACTTTTCAAAAAGGAATCTACTTTTAGGGACAAAATAGACAATACACCAACTTTTACCCACTAACTTTACAAAATGGACACTTATTAAGGGACAACCCAAAATAAAATACTGGACAATAAAAAAGGAACGGAGGGAGTAGTATATATAGTACGAGCAATAAAACTTAAAAATATCATTAACATCGTAATTACCGACTAAAATGCAAGGGTCATGTACCAAGAATTTTTCCTACTGGTCAAAAATGATTCCTTATTATTATTATTATTATTATTATTATTATTATTTTAATACTTAAATTGTCCGGACCAAGTTAATCACATCTACAGATAAGTTTTGAAAGATTAATCCCACAATTCATTAGCAGGGTTCCTAATTGATGTTAGGACAAAGCCCCGAAGGAATTGCTCTCACAGCGGCTGAAAACACCTATAATATTTTGAACTTGAGACTTAAGAGAGAGCAAACCCGTGAATCACAATTGACCACCATGCCACCCTTTTGGAGTTGATTACTGATCGTTTATTTGAGACTAGTGTCTTAGGGAGGCTTAAAGGTGAGAAAATAGAGTCCAAAATACATAGCTAATGAAGGTGGGTTTGAAAATCTATTGTCCATATTTTAGTTAAATGAATTGAAAAAGTAGCATTGATATGAAGGAAAATAGAGGGAAGATATGTTCAAGATCTAATTAAACCCCTTACGATGGGTACCAAATTTCATAATTAAAAAGCTATCTCATTTAAAACACAACTCTAGCGTTTAGCCTGTTCATAAAGGAAAATAGTGTACAAACTAAAAGGTTTTACAAATATATATTTTAAATCCTAGAGCTATAAGAATCATCGAGGTGTCATGCACAAGTCATACTTTGAGGATGAGTTCACGCTATTAATTAAACGGTATGTTTGGTATTTAGTCTAAAAAAAATGCAATATCCAAGACTACTCATTTCCCTTAACTAAATGAACTAAATGGTACTTTTAGTAGAGATAAGTGGTATTTTGACATTAGTTTAAAAACAAAAAGATATATAACGTGAACTCATCCTAATTTTTGAATGGATACAACAACAAAAATAAATAAATGGGGCTAACGCCTAGCAAAAATACATACATATACACACATATATAGTTGAATATTTAACAAATTTTGAAACAGAATTCCAACATTAATTACCTTTGTGGAAACACCACACATGGCTCCACTTACTATCAACCCACTCCATTCCCTCCTCTGTTTCAGACACACAAGTATAGCTATTGCCCCACCCAATGACTCCCCGAAAAGAAAAGCCGGCAGCTTGGGATGTTCGGCTCGGGCCGAGTCAAAGACCCAGATACAATCCTCAACCACGGGTCGAATACTGGGGACATGACCCGGTAACCCATCGGAGTATCCATGGCCTTGAAGGTCAAGTGCACAAACAACGAACCCGGCTTTGGCTATGGCGACCGCTGTCAGCTCAAAGAGCCAGCTGCTCTCGACGTTGAAGCCGTGGACAATGGCCACGAGCCCCCTAAGCCGAGAGGCGGCGATGCCGGCTGGGCGCCAGGACTGAGTGAATATTTTCAGGTCTTGTTTGTTTAAAATGAAATTCTCTTGGTGGAGGATTTGGTGCTTTTTGTAGAATTCTTCCCTTGTGAGGTCCCCATAAGGGCTGTTGTCATTGGCCTCTTGAATTGGGTGAACCATTTTGTGTTGAAAGAACAAAAAGGGGGTTGGAGGTAATGAGTCTGATAGCTAGCTAGCCCTTAATTGGCATATTGCATTTTATAAATAGAGGGAGTGATCAGAGAGAGACATATCCCTGATATGGTTTTTTATTTATTTGGTAAAGACCTGATATATCTATGCTGTTGCTCATGAGTTGGCAGTTTTTTTCCTGCCAGCAATGTTGGAGCTGGACCATAAATGGCACATATATAGGACTGTTATTTCTACATGTCGGGATTCTCTTTAATAACTGTGTCACGGACAGTTCAACCGCAGCCCACTATACAAGATGATCTTACCAATCAAAGTTTCGAACTATGAAACCCAAATTTTTGAGATACTTAACTCCTTTAATTAACTATCCAAAATAGTTACCGGAGATCGAGGCTATATATGTTGGATGAAAGTTGTAGATTAAGCTAATTATATTGGTTGGATATATATATATATATATATATATAGGTGACGGATCAAGTGAGGGATTAAAATGAGGGACTAAAATGCGGGACTCTCATTTCCCGATCAAATTTTGAAAATCCGAACCGTTCAATGTGTGCAGAACGTGATTTTAAGGGTCTTCGCGAGAAATTAGGGTATTTAATTAATGTGGAGGTCGAGGGTCCCAAGACGAATTAATGTATTTAATTAGGGTATAAACTCTTGGTAATTTTCACAAACTTATAGTACTTAAACTTAGCTTTACTTACATTATTACAGTGAAGTCCGGGAACAATTTTGATGTATTAATTTGAGAATTCTTCTTTATCATACATACGTAGTAAAATAGTTACATCCATTGAAGGCAGGGACGGAGGGACACCGGGGCACGTGCCCCCAGTCAATTTTAAAATTTAAAAAAAAAATTTTTTTACAGAAAGCGAACAAAAGGTAAAAAGCAAGCAAAAAGTTTGTACGCTTTTCTCTGGTTCGGTCGACAAAGAAAAGGAGAACGGTCGGCGACTAATCCAACCCAAGACTCACCGTCACCGATCGCCGTCGTCCGTCGCCGACCCAACCCACCAAGCAACAGGAAGCCACCACTGAGGTCTCTCTCTCCCCCTCTCTCTCTCAGTCCCTCTGGCTCTCACTATCTTTGGACCAGATTTTGTATGTATTTATATATAATATATATACATATCATATGTATGCTATGTGTCGGACGATCGGATGGTGATGTCGTGAATATGAAATACAAGTCTATAATTGACTGATGAAGTGATGTGAATTTGTGATTCTTATATTATAGTATATACGCTGATACGCACATGGCCCATTTACATAGAAATTTTTAATTCAGATGTTTATAGACATTGAATTTAGGGCTTTTGCTTCTAGTTTTCAAGCTTTCTAATTAGGGCTTTTTGCTCCAATTTTCAAGCTTTCCAATTAGGGCTTTTTTTTATATATGTGCGATTTCAATTAGGGTTTTTTTATACTGATTGTAGGGATTTTCAATTACGGCTTTTTTATACTGATTTTAGGGCTTTTCGGATACCTTTGTTGATACGTATGTTCTATTTATCTTTGTAACAGTATATACTATGGAGAAATACTTCAAACGAAAATCACCCATGGAGGTTTCTTATTCTGTAAAAGGATCAAATAGCTCCCAACCATCAAAACAAAGTCGAGTGGAAATTAGCGAGACAGACCTCCCTGCAAATACTAGTTGTGTGGAAATTAATCTGACATGCCTGCCTTCAAATCCTAGTCGTGTGGAAATCAACTTGGCCGATCTTCCTTCAGATCCTGGTTTAAGACCTGACATTATGGATTACAACCCTAATGACCGAGATCAAATACGCAGAGCATATTTGCAAAAAGGTCCTTGTCAGCCTCGCGACCACAATTTTCGGCAAACTCAATTCGGAAAAAAACGAAGAAAATTCGTTGGGACTTGGTTCACTAAATTTCCAACATGGTTGGAGTATAGTATAGCAAAAGAGGCAGCATATTGCTTATGTTGTTATCTGTTCCCATATTTTACCTAAGTTTGGCTTCTGCTACTTCAACTAACGAAGCCTAATAAGATGATTCTTGGGAAGTGTTAGCTCTACTTTCTAACTCACTTCGGTTACGGATATTGAATCTTTAAAATTGGTGCCCCCACTATTGGGATTTTCTGAATCCGTCCCTGATTGAAGGGTTTGTAAACTTGTAGAAGATGTACATGTGCAAGATGACGTGGACATCCAGTTATAAAGAAAAAACTTTGAAACAGTAGAGTTTTTGTCATAAGGTCTAATTAGCCATATATATAGTACTATATATTCATGGTGACATGCATGTACAGAGAGCCATCCGTCTTAAAATTGACACCTTACCTTACCTAGAGTGTAGAGTCTTCTTATAAACATAAACATCTCTAACCCTTACGTATTACTAATTACTAGCCTCTTAACTGCCAACCACCAAATACTCGTGCATGTTATACAACTGATGACAACGGGTGTTGTGCAGTGGGTGCATAGTACCGTGTTATACATGCACTATTCGATATGCACTTCCTACACATCATCCGAGTCCGTCTGTTCGGCAATCCAATAGTTCCAATGAACTATTCGGATCCTACTTGGTGGAGATGAGATTTGAGCCGTTAAATTACCGAACGGACGATTCGGATTGATGATGTTGTGCACCCCATGCATAACATGAGTTGTTGTTGTTGTGCATGTAGCAGGATCCTATTGCAAAAAGGAAAAAGAAAAAGGGTTCGATCGACGTTAGACCCGGCCATCCCATCAATGTGCTGTGTGTATGGTTGTCAGACCCATAGGTCTTGGTCTTGGCATGGGGATCCGACAGAAAGCGTACGTACTTTCAATTATACTCCTATATGACCACTTTTGTGAATGCGTGTACTTCAATTATTTTCGTTCGTTCCAGCAGTAGCAGGCCCCCTCATCATTATAAATTGTAGCCATCCAAATCCAATTGGACGAATGGCCCTTGTATTTGATCATTTCATTAATAATAATAATAATAATAATATTGCGTATCTTTTCTATTAGGGAGTACTACTCCAGCAATTCAGGAATGACTAGTACGTTGATTGACTCGTGTTTTGAGGGTGGGTGGGTCAGTGGGTGGAGAGAACAAGCACATGTGTATCTTCTGTTTACAAAAAGCACGTAGTACGTGGACACTTAGGTTTAACTGCACAGAGCTCTTTTAGAATATAAGGTCTAGAGTTCGATCCCATGAATATGAGATTAATTCTTGTAATTATCTAACATATACTATAGCATAATAATATTATATCGTTTGACAATATAAAAAAAAAATTGAACATGTAATATATATATATATATATATATATATATATATATATATATATATATATATATATATATATATATATATATATATATATATATATATATATATATATATATATATATATATATATATATATATGAATTATGATGCACGTACGTAAAACCCCCACACGCACAGTGCGTAAAAGTTGGAAACCACATCGAATGATACATTTTAGTCCAGTCCGGCCATCTGTCTCCTAAATATATATATATATATATATATATATATATTTCTCATTTACAAATCTTGCTCAATCCATTAATTAACTCGAATTATATTCATTACTATTTCTGTTTCATTCTTTATTTTTTTTAAATGACTTCCAGCTACGGGAGTAATTATTAAAATCTGCGATACTAGTACATTTAATCGCTATAATTAAATACTCATGATTGATTCATTACAGTCAATACTCCGTAAATTAAGCATAATTTACCGAAGAATATATAGCATCCATGAAAAATACTCCGTAAATTAAGCAGAATAATATACTCCCTTCATCTCTAAATAATTAAGTGTCCGACACGCAAATTTAACCCTTTAAAAAAGATATATTTTTTTCTTAAAAAAAGTAATTTTGTCACAAATCAATAGATATCAATGAGTTCTTTTAAGTTGTGAATTTTTTTGATTTTTAAAACAAAAATACATCTTTTCAAAGGTCTAGATTTACGGGCCAGACACTTAATTAGAGAGATGGGGTACAACATTGCTCAATAATAATAATAATAATAATAATAATAATATTTGTGGTTTGCAGTTAGCCACTTAGCCTTATCATAGGAGTACTACATTTATGATTCGGTGACTTATTAAAGAAATATTCACATTGTCGGCCGGTGCTCTGGTTAATTAATTAGTACTATAATAATAGTATAATCCAAGATCCATTTTTAGACGTCAGATTATACTAATATTGAAACAGGTTTTCAGAGGAGGGCTATCGTAAATGAGAAATGGAATGAAAAGAAACGGCTTATTCGCATTTTTTTGGTCTCAATGTATTTGTCAAGTGACATTTTTTGTCCTCAAATATTCAATTGCGCGAATTTGGTCCCCAACATTTAAAATGTGCATCAAAGTCGTCTCCGACCCAGGTGCCGTTTTTTTTTTTTTGCTGTCAACATCGATCAGGGGCTTTTTAGTCACTTTAGTTACCTTTTTGGTCCTTAATATAGACATTTAAATAAGCCAATAGCGAGAGAAAAAATAAATACTAGACAGTCGCAAATAGTGACCCCACTCCTCTCTCCACAAGACCACTAGCAAAACCACAATCATCATTATTCACATGGCCATACACCACTAAAATACATAACCTCCAGCCACCACTCTATCCCTTTTTTTTTTTCCTCTCATCTTTTTTGCACCCCTTCCCACCACCATTATCCCCCAACCCTCCACAACCACTATAGTTTTATGGTTGCTATGCGACATTTAAATATCACTAAATATCTTAGGGTATCTATAATGTATCCTTCATTTTCTATTGCTTAATAAAAATCTTTTTCCTCCAACCCATCCTCTATACCTCTCCTTCATTTTAGAGGATGTATCTAATCCAAAAAAATATCAAGGAGGGAAGGAGAAAAAGATGATCATATATACTAGATAGGGAAGATAGAATTTATTCTTTCAATGATTAAAACTTTTAGTTTGTGCACTTAGGAATTAGGATCTATTTCTTTTGGGGTATAAATTGCAGTGAAAGTTTTTTAGGTAAAATTATTCAGCCAATAATTTTTTTAATTTTTGACTTAATTCGAGTGGTCAAAATATTTGTCATAAAATTAGTACTATAGGAGTCAAATGGATTTAGGATCACTACGAGTAAAATAGAGTACAATGAGTATAAATTTCATGGTAGTTAAAGTGTTGATGTTGACAGAGAGACCCTCCAAATTTAAGAATTGTCTTGAAGTGGGTGTTTGTCTACAGTGGGGACCAAAATGACAATCGGTCCAATGTACCAAAAAGGTAATTAACTTAAATATAGGTAGAATGACTAAAAAGCCCCTAGTGTAGACGGCAAAACAAACGGCGGCGTCTGACTCGGGGATGACTTTGACGTACATTTGACATATTGGGGACCAAAGTCGCGCAATTGAAAGTTTGGGGACGAAAATGGCACTTGACAAGTACATTGGAACTAAAAAAGTTGATAAGCCGCAAAGCAATAGATATACATACCGGACAAGGTATTATTTGGGGTCACTTAAAAGCTCATACTAGTATTATGTTTTCACCATATCTTACAATTATCGAACATTTTTTCAGATTGTAGCGATAAATTTACTTTTGGCCCTTTGTTTCGACGAGAGAAACCCAAAAACGACCAAATTTAAAATATAAATCATTAAAAACAAACAAAAAAATATTTTTCAACTTTTTTCTTTTAATTTTGTCTAAACTTTTCTGTGAAAGGTTCATACTTAATTTTTCTAATTGGGGCGTAGGAAGTGTTTCTATGTGCATAGCTTGGCTGTAAATTTCAGCATCTAGCTCCCTCCTAGGCTATTACAATGATCTTCATGGGCAAGACTGCTTCATGCCCAGGCGTTAAGACATATGGGTTTGTGCTAGTACTTGTCCTTTTCGAGGTTTGATAAGCCCATAACGCCAAGGATGGAGCCGGGGAACTAGTGGCGGTAGCCGCCACGATAATAATTTTAAAAAATATAATTATTATATGTAAAAAAAAATTATTCCCAACTTATATAGACCCTCCTTCGCTAGATTTTTTTTTCATTATTTTTTGCTATATTTCTTTTTGCTCGGCATTGTTTTTTGCTATATACTAGTCCTAAATCCTCTAGGTTTTTTTTTTTCAAGGAAGGGGACCCAAAAAAAGTATTCCAAAACTAAATTCAATGGGCTAAACTGAAATAATATAAAGGATGAGGTCTAATTAAGGGGGAAAAAAAAACTCCACACTTTGCTTTTTTTCAAGGTACTCTATAAGATTAGATAAAAAAGAAAGAATACAGAACCTAAAACAACTTAACCCAAACGTGTGCCCCGTGCACGAGTCCAATGTTGGCTGTAGTTTGTGTGAATTTCTCTAACTCCAATGGGAAAAGGTTAGTTTTCTTCAATTTTTCAGTAATTTTTATTATGTTATTTTAATTTCTTCTAGAGCCGATGACTATTCATATTGTAATGCGTATTTTATTTGTTTAGTATACATTTCGCCACAGGTAGGATAAAATCTTAGCTCCATCCTTGCATAACGCATCACATAAAAGATTATGCCAAAACTCAAGATTTCTATGAACAATACTCTGAATCTCCTTTTTAATGATCTTGTCGGTGGATTAAGCATGTCCACTACATCGGATTGAGCATAATTTAGCTTGTGCTTAATTTATGTTACGTTGTGGTACTACAGACAAAGTTAACTGAAACTACCGTAATAAAGAGAGTTTTACTTTCACCCTGTACTCTGTTGTTGCAGGGGGGTGTAATAAGTGGAGTAAAACAAATTCTACGTTTCCATTTTCAGGTTGATTTGTTTTCACATTATGAGAAGAGTTTTAAGTTGGGGTTGGATCATCTTCCGTCCATCAAATGACCCAACAGTCCAGTTTAACAGTAGTACATTTCTAGGAGACCCTATTCTAGACCTACTTTGATGGTGTGAATGGTTCACTTTATATAGTTTTTCAATAACATTAACCTTGAAAACACATTAAGAACACTCGGATAATTTCAGAACACATTAACCTCGGAAAATAAATAGCGGAAAAGAGATCAAATCCAATGTTGCAAACTTTTGTCAAGATAAATGAAACAAACTATGTTAAACGATATCCGATCAACAAGATCTTTTACATAATTATTTTTTTCCAAGTGAATAATTTGGATCATCGAAATAAAGTAACCCCAAAAGGAATGTACAGAGGCCACCACTTTTCGGTGCTCTCAGTGACGTGCACCTCTGCCTTAATGGAGGGCGTCAACGTACATAAGATTGCTCTTCGGGGGCTGCAAATTAGATCACGTGGTCATTTTCAAACTACAACTATAAATAATACTCCCTCAGTCCTTTTTGAAGCGTCCAATATTTCATTCTGAGTTGCCCCTCAATAAGTATCTATTTCGTAAAATTAGTGGGTAAAAATTGATACTCCTACATTTTTCATTTTGCCCGCAGAAGTAAATTTTATTTTAAAAAGTTAGTGAATCAAAGTGTAATTTCTATAGAGAATAAATAGGAAAAGTTAGAACGTTTAAAGTGCAATGATAATATCTCCATAAAAAATGTTTAAAGTGCAATAATGATATCTCGATAAAAAATTGAATTTACAAAGTAACAGACATAAAAAGGGGCTGATAGAGCATACAAAAACTACAGATGGCCATGAGAGTCTCCAGTGTCTAAAATATATTTTTCCCATCTTCAAAGTATTTCACATGGGTGAGATTCGATACATATTGCCACTAAAAAAAAGAAGAAAATGAAAGACTCGATACAGATGATAAGGCAAAATTGGTAGCTTCGTGCAAAAGTGGCAAGTTAAACTCACGACCTCAAACCCGATGAAACCTACCCTGGAAGTGATCTAATTTGTCACAGTTCGACAAGTTCCAACCCCCGTAGAGCATTTAATCCCGGATTTGGTTGTCCCAAACTCATGGTCGATAGTACGGAGGATGTAATTGTAAAAATATTGTTTAAGGTACGGGGGGGTATGTGAAATTCCCCTTAATTCTATCTTCAAAATAGCTGTGATGATATTCCAGCCTGTGCGAATTTACCAGTACGGTCCCCCCCCCCCAGGCCTCTAAGAAAACAGTGAGTCAAAATTCCATTTCACTGCCCTCAGTAACTGTCGAAGAAGTGGAAGTGAATGTCAAATCTCCTCTAGAAATGCATCCACCCGCCGCACCTCACTGCAGTGAAACTGGTTTCCTGGTTGTTTTAGACCGGGATCCAATTACTCCACGACAACAGTTCTCTTCCCTATCAGAGATTCCAAAAATGAGGAACATAATTTGGTAAGAGGAGGAAGGCTATGAGATGGTCCACTGAATATGGTCTCCCAGGGCCGCTCAGATGGTACCAATGGGCCTGGTTGAGTCTGATTTCTCTTCAATTCAAACTCTGATAGCTCACCATAAATTGAAGAATACCCAATTTGACCTGTATAAAAGATGGGAGGCAAAAATTCACTTATCACTTCAGACATTAATAGATCAGGAAAAATTACAAACTCCCTGAAAGATTGCAATCATATTCTTCCATTTCTTTTCTCCCGCGGAAATAGTGAGCAAAAACTGCTCAGTTAAATATGAAGTCCTGAAAGTAATCATTTCTCGATTGCTTGCTAACATGCCCAGCAAAATAGAACTACTTTTTCATATATCTGACATGCAAATCAGATTAGCAAAGCTGCAAAAGGATGCCTTTTCCAATTGTAACAGCCCTATAGCATGTTCAAAAGAAACAAAAACATAAAATGTGCAATCATACAGAATCAGATTTTCCAAGTTTATGATGCCTGAATTTGGGGACAATGAAAAATGTCAGTCTTACCAGTCTCTTCCAATCCAACTACACTGCGCCTGTGAGCAACGCCTCCCTCCTGTTCGCCATAGGGGTTGAAGACAATGTATTCACGATCACCGTTTAGGTATGCAAGCAAGACTGATGCTGAATTTTCATCGGAAATCTTATCATCTGAGGAAGCTCGATTTGTGTGAAGAAAATAAAGGCCCCCTCCACTAGACTGCAATATGAGAATGTTGACTATGATACACAGTGTTACTCATATTACTACTACAGATCAGGTTGAAAAGGAATGTAAGTATAACAGAATAACTTACAGCAAAAGTAGCATCTATAATTTGCAATTCATTCAGTCATCCACATCTAGCCTCAGCTTTATTAATAAACAATTGAATCTCTATATTAGCGGTTCACTTTGCACGTAACTGGAGATGTTCAACAAATAACTCTAGCACATACAACTGAAATTAATGAATACAATATAACATTATCCTGGAAAGACATTTGCATCGCAACAACTTGTGGTTTTTATGCCTTTGCACATATTATGAAGAAATATAACAGCAAATGATGGAAGAATATGCTCAATGAAAATCAAACCCTAACATACACTTACAACTCAAAATACGGGGCATGATTAAATCACATTCGCACCCATTGTGTTGATGGGACCGGGTAAAGCAAGTCCAGATTACTAAATGAATATAAGCAGGCTCCTTACCTTCTCTACAAACCAGGTAGCCACAGGAACAGGGTCTCCAACATTGAATAACAATATTGCCCCATCTTTACTTCGTAACGTGGTTTCATTAGACTCCGTAAGTTTAGATGACTCTGGGAGACGTGCAAGAACAGCAAAGGAAGAATCATCCCGTGAGCACGTTACAGCTGCATGAAGACGAATGTTATTACTCAAGGTGTCAAAATCAAAGAATGCGAGTGTTGATAGAATTGCACAAGGAAACTGGGACAGAAATGCTCAGGTGAGATATGGAAAGGAGTAATACTCTATGAGTACTCTCTCCCTCCGATGGTCTGGTGGCTGTGGCTGTGAATGTGAAGGAGGACATTAAACAACCCAATTTTTCCTCAAATTGTAAAGATTGTCAAACTCAGACACATTGCACGTTGTAGGGCATAAGATAATTGATTTCAAAAGCCTTGATATTTCTAGTAAAGCTCTCCAAGGAACATAGAGAATAAGCGGGGCAGATAACTTATTAATTATTCCAATACCAAATAAAGGTTTAACCAGTAACATGACTCCAATTCTATAAAAGGTGCCTGGTTGATGTCAAGGAAGCACGAATAAGGTCACAATAAGCCAACAAATACTATAAGCTTATCTTTTTTCGATTTTCTCATGTATCGAGGCCAGTCGTTTTTGGTTGGGATGTGTGCGAAAAGTTGTTTTGCATGTTCATCAGCTTTCTAATGATATGGTTTTTCTCATAATATGATTACAAAGAGCAGAATTTATCCAAAGATCCAAACCTTCTGCATGGAGCTTATATGACCAAGAAACAGAAAGCTTTGACATACTCCAAACAGAGACTTGTGGGTTTGAACCTCGACTTGTAGACACAAGATGTTCTGACTTCCCGAGAAATGACAGGCTCTCGATTGGCTGTAAATAGAGAGCAAATTAGATGCAAGCCACATACTTACTCAGTCAGGCACACACACACACAAACATGGAGAGAGAGATGGACTCCATTTTTAACGAGTATCCATGGATGTTCTGAAAACTATGAATACACTGGTGCCAAGCCAGCGAAACAAAGCATGACTGAAGGAGTTCCAATTTACCACTTTCAGACATCAAAACTGCAACATGGACGCTAGCAGTAAAAATTATGAATAATACCAACCTTATTTTCTGATAGGCAAGAATGATTCCAACATTAAGAAACAGAAACAATACTGAGTGACGCAACAGATAAACGAAACACTTAAGCATGTAAAAAGCATTGACTGTGAGCTCTTTCAGAGAATCACCTCTAGGCTATCTCCAATAACAGCCACAAGAACGTTCTTTTCGGGATCCCACAATGTAATAACAGTTTCTGCAGCAACAGCTAGAACAGACCCATCAGCAGAAAACACAGCCGCTGTCAAGGGCTTTTTCCTGGAAGGAACACAGTTTATTGAATAACAGGATTAATAGTAAGCAAAACATGAACACGAGTTTTAAACAAAATCCATTATAGCCACCATATTTACATCCATATTCGAGAAGTGTTAAAACGAACAAACCAGCGAAACATTTCAAAATTTCTTTGAAGTTCAGTAGCCTCAAGATATCAATTAAGTGATGTTTTAGTGCTGAAAAGATATTCTCCTGATTACAGAGACCATCTCGTTAAGCCTATTATGAAATGAATACAACTTCCGGCATCCTCACCACATACACCTTGGCATCACACAAAACGTTTCAATTCTCTGTTTACTCTTATTTACGTCAATTGTAATCTTTGAAAAGATTAAATGTTTTTTGATCCTCTTTGGCAAGGAAAATGAAATCATAGCCTTTGAATAGGACCAAAGCAAGACATACTTGTATGAACCAACAGCATGGCATGTCCACCCAGTTTTCTGCAGCATTTGATCTTTCCGCCTAATCTCATGATTGCAAATCCAAACCTGAAAAACTGGAAGTATCAGCAATAAAAATAGCTTAATGACAAGTTCTGATACAATCAATCAAATTACCTTGAAGTCACCACCATGGGAGCTGCTAACAGCCATACGACTGGTAGGATGGAAAGCAATAGCTGAAATGTCAGACTCCCTACATAGTAAAAACCGCGTAGCAAATCTTCTGTTCAGCTTACAGTGGCAAGCAAGTTGAACTCATACTTAAGAGTTAAGCTTATTATTGTAAAAGTATATTCTGGGAGCATCATAATTTATTAAGACATTCCAAATACTTCTCATCACAATTTCTGAATGCATAAAGCTAACGCCATACTGGTGTGGCTCATATACGACGGTGGACAAGCTGAAGTCTTTGTTCTGCTGTCCACGTGTCCAAAACTTAAGACTGGCAAGACCTCCTATGCCTTCTTCTGGTAGCCTAGTTTCTACGGTACCCATTACACAGCCATCTAGAGAGAGGGCTACTAAAGTCACCATCACCTGCATCACAAATTGTCAAAAGGATTTTGTTTTCAGAGTGTAATTGAGGTGGAATGCGTAGTAATATGACTCGTGAAAAAATGTTATTATAGCGTTGTAAGGATCAAAATCCTGGTACTGACCATGTTCTTCCTGGATATATCAAACTAAAGCTATATATGATGAACTCATCAAAACTTCTAAAATATCTTGTACTCCTCGAAAAGTTTAACCAGACTAAAACACGAGCCTTGAACAAATTCAAAACCTAACAGGAAAACTAGTTTCCAAAGGGAAAACGATGTGAATGAAAGATGAAGTCAACTACCAACACAGATAAATTATTGATGCAAAAGCATCTAGATAAATTAGAACATCCCCCAAAGAAACGTCAATATGGATAGCAATATTGACTATGTAAGAATCATGGAACCGAGGATAGCTTTTATACAAAAATAGAAAACAAAGAGAGAGGGGGGCTTAATCCATTTGGATATGATCAATGGCTTTTTGTTTAGTAGCTTGTATACTTGGGACAAGGAGGAATGTAATCATTCCCTTGACCAATTCATAAAATTGGTTTGATATTTTTGAACTTTTGGTAGTGTAGGGCCTTTCTTGTAATCCCCTTTTTTTCATACGGGCGGCATTCCCTTAATGCCTGGTTTCTTAATTCTTGCCTATCAAAAAAAATGTCTGGTTTCTAATATACTTATTTACTTAACACCACACCCAAAAAAAAAGAGTAATGCACTTGGCTATGGCTACAAGAGACATGTTACAAATATAGTGGTTCTTGATTTGCATTGAATTGTAGGAAAGTGACTTGAAGAAGAAGAAGGGGTACGGCTGGTTCTAAGAGGTAAGAATCTCTCTAAGACTCTCCTCTCTCCTAGGTTTTATAATATAGAGTCAGGGTTTCTTTCTTTGACATGATTCAAAGTTGAGGACGCTATAGGTTGCCCTAATTCTCTCAATTTGTTGATGATATACGGTTTGGTGATTAGTTTTGTTCATGCGTTCTTGAAGTTTGATCAAGAGTTAGAAACAAAATACTATTTTGAGTTCATAATTTATAGACAACATGAAAAGCTGCATTTTTAGTCCATTTTCAGTGTTCTCAAATTGGTAATATGGTTATGGCCTATGGGTCCTCGTGTGTTTCAAACTACAAGATGTTAGGGTCATTTGGGCTTTGGAATCACTCAAACGTATTGACTATTGAGAATTCAATTTTTGGCGAATTTCCAATGACGTGAAACTTTTAGGGTTTGTACTTCAAGGTGTTAACTTCATGTGTGTTAAATCTCAGGTTATTTGTATTGTTGGTTTGCTTGTGGTGAATTTTTAAAGATATCAGGTACCTTCCGGGCTTTTTCGTGCATTGTCTTGACTGGGTTTTCGTCTTGATTAAATTCTGGGAAACATAAAGAAGTTAGTTTGAAGTGTCTTGGTATCAGTATAAAATGGAGATCATTTGGACAATGCTTGAACTTTTGGTGAGTGTTTCAAATTCTGCGTCATTGCTGAAACTTGTAAGTTACAGCAGATTCAATGAATTGACAAAATCATTTGGAGGTCTTATTTATGCTTAAAAAGCACAAAATTTCATGAGAATGTTCCTTGGTATGTCTAGTTTAATTGTGATAAGCTTTACTCTAGACTTATTTGGGATTGATTCTAGATAAATTTGACTTCATTAAAGAGTCAAGAGTCAGAATCCATACTATGTTGGGAATTACTTCGGTGTCTCCCCTAAAAAAGGACACACCGTAACTTTTGGCATAACAAAACCATTATGAACACAACCAAAACACATTACAAGCATAACAGAACCATAACAAGGCATAACTTGTTTGGTTATGCCTTGGTTGGTTTTAGTTATGCCTTGGTTGGTTTTTTGGATACTCCTTTGGTTATGCCTTGTTATGGTTCTGTTATGCTTGTAATGGGTTTTAGTTATGCTCATAATGGTTTTGTTATGCCAAAAGTTACGGTGTCTCCTTTTTGAGGGGAGACACCGAAGTGCTTCAACTATGCTTTAGAACATAAGTGCTTCAATAGAGACTCTAGATGCATTGCCAATAGAGACTCTAGATGTATTGCCCAACTCACTATGATGCACCTCTATATATTTTCACTTGTTGAAAGGGTTAGAGAGTTCGACCATACATATGTGGTTCTATATGAGAATTTATGCACTCTAGAATGTACAATGCTTTTGCTAGCGATGGTAGCATGCTTATGAGGCTGATTCCTATATGAGTGACCATGTGTTGCCATGGAAAGTCTTGAAGTTAAAAGTATAGCATGGAGTGTTGCTATAGTTTCTTAAAAGCACATGACATGGAAGTGTTGTCATGGAAGTTACTTGAAAGCATGAGACGAGAGTGTTGTCATTGCTAAACGGTACTTGAACTAGTTATGTTTTTCTTTAACAGGCTGGGTTTAAATTTTCTCATTGTCTTTTTCTATTTGCCAACTTAGTAGTTTAAATTGATAATAACGCTGGTGCTTGTGAGCACGTGACAATAGCTCACCCCCACAAAGTTTGTTGATTTTGGTAGGACTTTTGAGATAGTGGTTGATAGAGGCAGTCCACTATGTCCATAGCTTGGTGTGGGTTGTTCGGGTTTTGTAGATGGTGTTAGTTTGCAACACTTTTGATTGTGAATAAACTAATAAAGTATGACTTACACATCTTTGCAATACTTGGCACTCGTAAACATTTTGTATCATTTGAAACTTTTGGTTGGTGTTTATGAAAGATAAAGACTGTATGGTTTGTACTTGATAAATAGAAATGTGTCTTAAGTTTAATTAAGTACTTGGCGAGAATCATCATATTAAGTCATGTCTTATCTCGAGGGTGACCGGGATGGGTTGTGATAAACCACGGACAAGAGCTAGCAAGACCTATTATGCCCTAATCTTGCTGAATGTTGGACCACCATTCCGGATGCAAGGAGGATACCTTATAGAATGTAAAGAGGGCTAAAAAAATGGTTAGCCTTTCGTTAAATTCTGAATGAAAATAGATTTCCCAGTTGTTGGATCCATTCAATTGAGGATGTAGGGGGGGCGGACTTAAGACACATCAGTTTATGCAGCAGATTCAACTTATAAATGAAATAATCTGTCAAAACAAAACAAGACTACAAAAGGGATGGGGCCCGCCTGCTCATCCATGAAGAGCAAATATTGGAATGGCCAAAAAGTAAAGGAACTTGTCATACCGTTGGTTCATCACCAGGTTGATGGTTTCTTTCACAGATTTGAACCTGCATAAAATAAGTTCGGTAAGACAATACAAATCATGTTGGCACCTTTGACCACCATTTCATGTGTTAGCCAGTACATCCACCAAGCCCACTCCACAACATCAATCACGCAGGAGTCACCCAGTATTCATAAAACACGCAACATCAAAATCAACACACCCAACATCAAAATCAACTTCCTTTTTCAATTTGTTGAGACATTCATGTGCTTTAGATGGTGTGGTTTGACCACCATTTTGTGTGTTGGATAAGCAGGAGAAGCAATAAGCCCAATAACAAAATCAACAAGCAGCTTCTCCTCATAGTTATTAAGGGCGAGAGCAGTTAGGGTCTAGGAGCCAGTCACACTTAGGCGAGAAAAATTAGTTAAAATAGCAAACTCCAGTTTTTCAAATAATGAACACTAAGACAATGGAAGTTTAGAATTTTTACCATGCAAAAAATCCATAAACTCAACAACCACATGCCAAATAGTCAACAACTCTTGCATACAGAAGAACTAAAATGTCAAATTCAATAAATAGACAATCATCCAATAATTGGAAAAGAGACCGAAAAGAGATCATTTGGTTTGAGTAGTTAGATTGCGAGATGAGAGATCGACGTGGTGTACTGGTGTGTGAGGGTCAATTAGCCCCTACGTTAAGACCTTAACTACATTTTTTCCCTTTAGAATCAAATGGTGCTAATTGAAAGAGGCTGACCAGGCGCACACCTTGCGCCTTCGTCGCCTGGGCCTCACCTATGTCAAATCGCCTCACCTAGACCCCCTCCAATCCCCAAGAGTGAGCCTTGATGTGTCTTACAGCTATGCCCTGGGCTAGGCGGGCCTTTTACGACTATGTGTTTGTTTGTTATAAGATTTTATTAGTTAAAGACGGCTGATAATTTTCACAAACACTGACATAATGCAACCTAAAAGAAAAATTAACCCTAGCATTGTAAGTTCTATGCACATAACAAGTAAACCACCGTAAAAAATGTGGTCATGCTTACAGCAGACATGAGAAATTGAGAACTGTTTCCTCAGAACAACTGTTCTTTGATTGACAAGAAAACAAAACTACAAAAACAGAATTTCCTGTCTATGATTGGAGTTCCCTGTCATTAAACGAAGCATCAACTTGACAAAATAACATGCTCACCTGAGAAATTTCGCGGACATCAAACAAGCTGTACAATTGAATGCAGTAGTTCTCTGCACATACAGCAACTAATCCACAAGCGTAATCAAAGGCAAATCCACTGCATGAGCCTTTTATCTCTGGGACTGAACAAGGAAGCTGAAAATAGGGTGTAAGAAACTTTTGAAGAATATTTATCCTCCAAAGACACAACAAGCATGAAGCAAAACACAGTAAGTACAAAACATCCACAGAATGAAGATGTTGACATACATATCCAGTAATGCATATCAATTTGAATAGACCCTTACTAATACATGCAATAAGTTGGGGTAGATGAAAATATGAACAGAATGCACGTAATTGGATACGGGTGGATATCTAATGGTCAGGCACCTCAAGGCTGAAAATAGATCCAAATTCGGACATAGATATGCGGCTATGCCACCTAATTTTCGAGATATTTTTAATATTTACAAATCTAAAAGAAACACTTGATTTTCATGTGCCTAAAAAACAAAAGAGTACAACGAACGGTCAGGATTTGAGGACTTCAAGGTGTTTGGGTTATTTGTGAGTTTCTTTGTCGTTCCTCTCCATTCCAAGCACTGCAACTAAAATGGCTCCCAAATTTATTTGAAACTTCAACAGTACCATCAACGGATTGCGGATTTTCCATGAAAATTTTAAGACCGATCAACTCAGCAAGTTATGAAAAAAAAAAAACCTCAGTCGTGTCATTCCGACACAAAACATCTGTGTTGGACACGAGGATTCCTTACCCGCACTTGTGTCGTGTCGACATGTGTACTCCACAAAATCACGTATTCATGTACCTTAGGTTAGTAGGCTATGTTTTGAATTCCTATATACATCAGATAGGTTGTTCTGATATGATGTTTTTCCATTTCTTTAACCTCATCAGCATAGCAGGTCATTAAATTCAACCAGATCCATACTTATGTCCATGGGTTTTAGTCATTAAGTCAGGCTAACACAAAAATACAAAGCAACAAAACTTCTCTGATTCTCTTTAAAAAATAAAAATCTGAGGCCACAGTAGAAGAGAAACAAAATGATTGGCACCAACCTTGATCCCAGCAATGGACTTCAAAATTTCCATTGAAGGCATCTTCAGGAGATGAATTTGGTTATCTGCACAAGATACCTGTTGAAAAGCAAACAGATAAGGACTAGAATATCTACACAGATAGTTTGTTATGTTGAAGTAGAATGAAAAGACCTTACAGAAGAAAGTGAAGGATCGAGAGAAGTGGTAAAAAAACTGGAGTGGGGATCCAATCCGTGGAAGAAATTTCTTCTTCCCTGTGTCTAATTGCCAGACCACAAGAACTCCTTCCTTTCCACCTATATATGGACAAAGAAGTATTGCTAAATAACACTTGTGGATTAACTTAAAACCACAAAAAACAAACAATGAGAGAAATGGCGAATGAAATATATACTCAACCGATGTTCTACATTTCACATATAATACTACACAGTGACCACATAAATACCATCTACAAAATGAAATGAATCAGGTCTCTGCAGTAAAGAGGAACTTCTGCATACCTGAATAAAGATAAGTTCCATCAGAAGAGAAAAGGAGAAGCTTCACTTCGGCAGAATGCCAATGCCATGTGGTGCAGGAATCAGCATCATCATCCCCCCCTTACCCCAGGCCTTTCATCATCATTGCTCATCAATGCCTCGTTTATTAGTTTGTCACTTAATGAGAATGCTCTATTACCAAAACCCCTCCAAACTAAGATCCTACCAGTTACATCACCGGCTGCTACAATTCTCTTCATTGGATGAAAAGCAAGAGTAGTCAACTTTTTAGTATGATGCAACCTTATCTTCTTTATGTCATGACGTTCAGAACTTTTGCTGGGACCTTCCATATACAAATTTTGCGCTTGTCTTGGATGCCAAAGTAATTCCCAGAGGAACAGATGGATATAAATTCAGGTTTTGGAGTCTGCAAAATAATAAAAACATTTTTTCAGATTTCCTCTGCTATGCAAACTAGTCATTAGGCTTGCAGCATCCGAATAATGCTTCATTAATAAATACCACCATGACGAAATGCCCAACTTAAGTATGTGCGAAATTTGTGAAGAGAGTGCACTGTCTAGCCCCCATTGATGAGGTTAAAGTTGTTATAATACAGCAAGTAGAAATATTACAAACAATTGCTAACTGATAAAATCACTCTGTATAGCCATCTTGTGTATCTATTCAACTCAATGAATTTTATCTTAAGTCCATTTTTTGGATAATTTAAATTTCATTAGGTCACTTATCAATGACCTCAATGATAGGTGTCAGATAGAGTACAAATTTTTTACAGCAAATTGGGCGGGGGTCCAAAAGAACAGGCCCAATAAGGGACTTAGTCCAACCTAAGTTCTTGTACATTTTCGGGTCCATTATTGCATTTTATTTAGAGTCTGAGGTCCATAAAATGACAAAAGTGGCCTTCTGTATAAATGTTGTTGTCTCGCGTTCTCTCTCTATTTTCTGAAGCAGGTGTTGGCGGCTCTCTCACTCCTCTCCTCATCTGCAGTCAGTTTTGCTGGTGGCTAACTTCTTCTCCTCGCTCAGATCTGAAGGCAAAGTCGACGCCGGCGACTTTTCAAGTTCTTTCAAACCCGAGGTCTTGCAGCTCCTCCTCTAAGCTTCGCACGCCGACGATTAAAGATTGCTCCGTTCTTTTGTAGGACGAAGGGTGATGGACTGTTGTGGCACTAAGGCTAGAAGCCTCACGCCTCCGGCGACTTCTCAATCGTTGTTGTTTAGGAATCGAGTTAGTGGGTGGGAGAGGGAGAGAAGTGGTTGTCGTCATAGTGTTAGCAGATATGGGAACTGAGGATATAAAGGGGTTAGACTCCTATTTTCAGTATTTTGTGTTTGGGCATTTCAGAGAAGTAGTAGTTTTGTCTTCATCTCATAGAAGTAGTAGCTTTGTCTCAATTTCACTTTGCACTTTTTTGTCTTTGTTTGCCTTTTCTCATTTTCGAAAATGTGAATCCTGAAATACCTTCTCCATTTCAAAGTCCCGAGTGAATAATTTTCATGAAGGCCATGTCGGTGATCAAAAAAAGAGAAGGCTATGTATGATATATCATACAGGTGGACCATTTTTATAAACCCATTATTGCCAAGTGTCTAGTGGTGGCAACTGCAATGAAGTTTTTGGCAATTGCAGGCTTACTTTTAGTTCGCATTTTCCTAAAATTTTCTCTAAAACTTTTATTGCTATTTTATAATTTTGAACTTTGTTGAGCTTTTTCGTCGCATTTTTTATATTAATCATTTGTCTCGACGAAAGAAATAAAAAAAGACTACACAATTAATGCTTCCAACAACCACCGATTTGGACAAATAACCACATATTTTGATTTTATTGCAATTATACATAGTACTAGTACAAATTTTTCATAAATAACCTTATCTGATGGTATTTTTGTGATACTAAAGAGTATAGATTTGGATAGATAATAATATTTGTTCGTTTTATTATGATTATACAAAGTATAAAAAATAAATGAATTCCAAAAAACATGGTATAAATGAGGTGTCTTTTAGTTTGGTGCCCACACTTACAAAGTATACATTTGGAAAGATAACCACATCGTTTGGTCATATTGTAATACAGAGTACAAATTTTGCATAAATAACCTTATCTGTTGGTATTTTTGTGATACTAAAAAGTATAGGTTTAGACAGATAACAATATTTGTTCATTTTATTGCAATTATACAAATTATAAAAGAAATAACTTTTGAAAAATATGGTACAAATGGGATGTTTTTATTTGGCGCCACATATACAGAGTATACATTTGGACAAATAACCACATCTTTTGGTTTTATTGCAATTATACAGAGCACAAATTTCACATAAATAACCTTATTTGTTGGTATTTTCTATACTAAAGAGTATAATATTTTCTGTATGTGTTTATTTGTGTTAGTTGTGTGACAAAGTAACACATACAGATAATCTTATAAGGTGTTACTTTGTCATCCTAATAACAAAATAAGCACACCCATAAACAAAGTTATATGCATAACACAAAGCACACAAATATATATATATATATATATATATATATATATATATATATATTTTATGAGCTTTCTCCAAACCAAAACATATATAACATTATATGTATTATTGTAGTAAAACCAACATATATGATTATCAGTTCAAATCTATACTCCGTATTGTTTCGAAAAGACCAACAAATATGATTATCTTTGCAAATTATTATGTATTCTATATAATCACAATAAAATCAATTGATATGGTTATCTATCAAAATCTATACTCTTTAGTTACCCTCAAAAGACTGACAAATAAGGTCATCTCTGCGAATTTCGTACTATATATAATCGTAATAAAATCAACAAATTTAGATTTTATCCAAATCTGTACTCTTTATTATCTCCAAAAGATTGACAAATAAGGTTATTTGTCCAAACTCACATATGTGTTTCATTTTTTCCAGTTCTAAACAACAAAATATGTGTTTCATTTTTGTTCATTTTTTCCAGTTCTAAACAACAAAATATTATTTGGGACTCTTATTCCAATCTTACAAGTAAAAGGTTAGTTATGTATTTAAAGAGAAATTGTAGTGGTAGTTTGTGAATCTGAGACTAATTGTTAAGTTTCCACCGCTTTTCCTAAAAGGGCCAACAATAACCCAGGGCAGGCGGAGGTACAGGACCACTGGTACCACTAAAGTCGATCTCATCGGCTCTAAATCCTCGGCAATTCCCCGTCATTGAAGAGAGGTTAATTGAGATCCAAAGAGGTTGATTGCTTTTATGTAGCATTTCACAGACCTCCGGCGACGAATCATTCTTGTTCCAAATATAGCTTTTTCGGTTGAGCTACTCTTCTTCTCTGGCGAAGAACAGCTCTGCCGTCTCCGCGTCGACGAAGACGCCGGACCTCAAACGAACGATGTCGTCCCTGCCTCGTCGTTGATTATTGAGCTGTTCTGAAGCTCCGTTTGATTCAAGTGCATATAGCAAGCGTGGGACAATATGTACTTGCACCTGTAATTTTACAAAAGGGAGGGCGGTTTCTGCTTCTGTTTTTCTACAAGGGTAGTTTTGGAAGGTGGAAGCCAAATGTCCTAGAGACTGTACGAAAAAATTTGATGTCCTTATTATGGTATAAACCCCTTTACTATGGACTTCTAGCCAAAGCTCCCAATTTTTTATTTTCAGGTTGATACAAAGCAGTATCATGCATAATTTTAATGCCTTGACATCCTTACAAAAATTAATTCGGCATCCGAACTCAATGATCACTCTTATCATGATACCAACACTAATCCATAGATTTTTTTTTTTGGATCTCGAAATCCATGGATTTAATTACCATTTACCATCAGGTTGTACGAATCCATAGGCAATACCAATTTACACAATAATCTTCACACGACAAGATCGGTTCCGTATAACCCTTACTTCTTCCACACCTATATAACTCTACTAGTTTATATTTAGTTCCATTCAAAAAAAAACGTAGGCATTTAGGACAATATAATGCAGTAGACAACATATGATTGCATATTCAGAAAGTTGAGATGCAAAGTATGTGTTCATCATAGAAATATCAAGATGTACCTCTGCCAAAGTAACTCCACCAGCTAAACAAGACTTGGTTAAGTTACACTTCCGAATTTTTCCATGTAAAGCATTAGGCTGCTTATCTTGTTGATTTGCCTCTGCGGTAGACACGTATGCAAAAAGGTCATGTGTTTTTTCTTGAGTCTCCATTGATTGTATGAATAAAATTGGAATTACCTGAAAAACACCCAATAAAAACTGCACATTTTAGTAGATGAATAATAGAAATTACGCAGCACAAAAAAACAATTAGAAACTAAAAGCATCGTTGGACCCATGGCAATTTGAAATTTATATCCAAAAGTTCTTGTTCTTCATGAAAATAATCAAATATGGCATGGAAGACAACAAATCACCACAATTTGCAGTTCTCCCTTGTCCTTCCATGTTCTAGTCAAAGAAAGAGGGAAAAGAACCATATTTAAATGATGCAGTACATAAAGGGAGCAAGAAAGAACAGCATTCGCATATGGAAATTGCGTATTTTCAAGCAAAACATATACGAGATTAAGGGATTAATGTATAGGGATGTGTCCTGGTAGAGTCTTGTTTAAGCTTATTATAGAATAAGTATGCTGCTAGTCACGTTTATAGTTGAGGTGTATTTTCTTGATTTCAGGATCTTTGATGTATTTTCTTAATTTCAGGATCTTTGGACATGGACTGTATGGGTCGCCCATGGCTGGTATTTTCGATATGTCTGTAGTCACCGATGGCTGGTATTTTTGATGTCTTATTTGGATTTAAATTGATTTGAGAAGTCAATATTTAGGAGATTCCTTATTTAAATTAGGACGTCAAGTCTATATACATGTAAGGATGTTAAGCCTCACTAATAATAGAGTTGGTTTTATGAGAAATTGCAAGGCTTTTGAAGCTTCTTTTAGGTTGTGTGATGCAACCTAACCCTGAGTGGGATACCTAAACGCTTTCTTCCCTTTTTCTTCTTACTTTTTCCTTAGTTTTCGGCATATAATCACTGGTACTATACACCGGTAATATTCACAGCCCCAAGAACAGCCTACATTGGTTGTGTTTCTCCTATTTTGTTAAGCCCTAACCCAAATCCTTTCATTCAATACAAAAAACACTAAACATCCTTTACTGTCCTACATCCATTTGGTATCAGAGCAAAATATCCTATTGTCAAGATCACCTTTTGAAACATGTCTGGGTTTTGGGAGATCTGTTGGTAGAAGCGTATTTCTAAGAACCAACAAGATGAGATTATCTTCAAAACTATAGAGAAGCTTGGTTGGTTTAGTATTAAGCCCAATGCTTTAGAAAGTCGACCAACATAACGCAACATGATGAATCCGCAAATGATTCTTGTAGAAAAGACTCCAATTCATCATCTGGTAAGACGGTAAAATAAAAGTACCACAAGTAGCTTGCCATATTGTTCTTGAAGAGGATGAAGTTGAAACTAAATTGCCACAAAAGGAGGTTGAAAAGCCTGAACATAATGTTAATCAGCAAGAGAAACATGTAGAGCATCAACAAGTTCAGCAGTCACAAGTTCAGGAGTCAAAACAATCAGACCAAAAAATAAAAACCTTATCAGCAAATCGAAACATCCAAAAGCCTTGTAGATGAGTCAAAAACACTCAAAGAAGTACCAAAGTTGAAGAAAGTAATGATCAACATCCTGTGTGTTCCGAGATAGAACTTTTTTATGAAAGGCGGTGTTCCAAGATAGAACTAGCGCAACGAAATCCAAATTGGACCAACATGAAAGATGGGCAGATATTCAAGAATGAGAGGGCTCTTATTGAGGATTCAAAATAACCCCTACAATCAGGTGCTACAGTTACGAAAAAGGCTCAAGTTAAAAACCAAGAAAAAATGATTCAAGTGTAGTGGTGGCCGGAGATAACGCAAACACTGCTGGTCAAGAGGTGTTGTCTAAAATTTCCTATATGTCGCCAACAGGATTTCCTAGCAGAATTGCTCCATATGTCATTGGAGAAGGAACCAAAATAGAATTAAAAAGGTGATCACACAATGGGTATGGAAGCAATGGAAGTTGGAACGCAGAATACTGAGATTATTCATCAATTCAAGGATATGCTTTCTTTCCACTTTGCTCCTACTCCTAGGATTGATTTCATCATCTCGGAGAAGTTAAAATTTGAAACTGAAAACATCTCATTGTTCTCCTTGTTATCTCCAATGAAGACGAAAGAGCAACATCATCTCGAAGCGTTTCAAATGAAGCCATGGATGCAATTCATAACCTCATGCTTTCTCATTCTTCAACACTTCGAAACTCAAGGTCAAGTTTTCTCCAACCACGGGAGAATGATGCAGCCCATAAAGGGGGCAAAAAAGGACAAGATTAAGGAAGCATTCGCATATGGAAATTACTTAGGTTTCAAGCCAAACTCATACGGGATTGCATGTATCAGTATTCAGGAATATCTCTTGTTCTAATAGAAGTCTTGTTTATCATTATTATACGCTATGTATGTTGCTGGTCATATACATAGTTCAAGGGTATTTTCGTAATTTCAAGATCTTTGGGCGTGGGCCATAGGGGTCGTCATGTGGGTCAAAATATGTATTCGGTCTTTTCATTATGGCTTCTTTGGGTTTAGATTGATTATAGAAGTCAAATGTCTATGAGTTTCCTTATTTAAATTAGGAAGCAGATGTATAAGGATGTTAAACTTATGCCTCAATAATGATGGAGGTGATTTTATAAGAAATTGCAGGGCTATTATGTTACGACTCAATAACGATGAGTTGATTTTATAGGTCTCTAGTCTAGATTGATTTTACCATTCGCGGGCCCTATTTCAGTCGTGTTTCTCCGATTTTGTTAAGCCCTAACCCTGGTTTCATTCAATACAAACAACTCTAAACTTCCTTTACTTTCCTACATCATTAAAAGTTTCTAAACATTTTACTTCACTAATTAGTGGAATTACATGTCAATATCCATTCAGATCTAAGTAGTTTACAAACCTATCATTGTTAGGCATTAGCGAGTGCTCGTCCAGTAATAATTAGTGCAAGTAGGAACGAAATCAACAAAATTGTGCACCACATAAATTGTCCATATTTGACACAGTAAAAAAAAAAAAACTAAAGCCTAACCTACCATGGAGTAAATTGGAAAGCGAATGTCAATCTTCTTCATCAATTCTGGAACTGAAAAGTCCCAATGCCTAATGGTGCCATCGAGCGAGGCTGTCCAACAATAGCACAAGATTTTACTAGCAGGAGTGGAAGCTGGAGCGATTACGATCGATGATACGAGCGCTGTGTGACCTTCCAACTCCGTGATCTGAAAAAAAAAAAAAAAGAAGAAGAAAACACACGGAAAGATGAGAGGATTGGGTAGAAAGAGTGTTAGTGAGTTGCTTTACATAATTAAACACAAATAGTAAGAGCACCTGTAAGCCGGTTGACGTGCTGAAGACAGATACGGTATTTCCGGTGCAAATAAGCAACTTCTTTGCGTCATTTGAAAATGCCGGCGGGGAAGAAATAAAGCTCCTTCCACCCTTGAGCATTAATCTCTCCTGTTCCGAGGCCGGTCCTGGGCAGCTTGGCCGGAGCCCGGATTTCATTTCGGAAGCGTCAAACCTTGTGAAAGGGAAAAAATCAGACCCATAAAATTCAACGAAAGAAGTCTCCGTATGTGTACCGGGCACGGCCGAATCAAGGTTCTGTTGATATGTGTACCTGAATCGATGGTCGTAGATTGAAGAAGGGTCTGCGAAAACGGTGATTAGACTGGCAGTGATAGATAGAGGTGCTGCTGAATGGAGACTTGAAAATTCGATCGACAGACGAATCACCTGTCTTCTTCGAAGATGTTCGTTTTTCTCTCTATCTCTCCCCTACGAATCACCGTTCCTCTTCGTGTCGATACGTATGCGTATCGACGATTCAGACCTGCGGCCAGGGTTTTACTGTTTTTTTAGTATCATGGAAAATAGTCGCTAGGGTTTTAGGGTATTTTGGCCAAAATAATCCATTTGTTTTTTTTAATATTTTATTTTATTTTAGGGATATTTATGCTCTCCGTAAGTCTTAGAGGTGGAATATGTAGATGTGAATCATCAAAATATGCAACATTAAATTTTAATTATCCATCTAGAGATTGCTAAAATTAGCAATTTTAAATCTCACATTCGTTATTTTTTGTGCATAATCAAAATCAATGGGCCCTCCAAAGTCCAAACTTTTGCCCTTTATTTCTCGCATATTTTTAGAAAAAATGGTTTTTAAAGGAAAAAAACAATTTATGTGAAAAACAATTATATAAAAAAATTTAAAAAAAACAGTTTTTTGTTTGCTTTTTAAAAAACACACACTTCGTTCGCTTAAAAATTGCAAATACAGTTTTGAGAAATTTTGAAGGGATTTTATTTACACAAACAGTTTTGAAATTTTAAAAACTATAAATACAGTTTTTTTAAAACAGATTTTTTTGTAAAGAAGAGTGTTGAAATTTCAAAAACTGTTTACCAAAAAAACAATTTTGCGTAAAAGAGTTTTGAAATTTCAAAAGCAGTTTTTTAAAAACATACACTTTATTTACTTACCATTTTTAAAATTTTTGAAAAAAAAGCGTTTCTGAAAAAAACAAAAAAAAATTCTGTTAGATAAAGTTTTTTAAAATTATTTTTTTTGAAAACATTGTTGAGATAGAGAGAGGAAAGGGAAGAGAGAGAAGGTTTTTTTTTGTATTGATAGTGTACTTGATTAAGAGAGAGAATATTTCGTTATTGGTAAAAATGTTGCTAGTTTTGATTATTTAAAAGCCACAATTTGATGAGTTGCTAAGGCCATCCACAATAGTATAATAAAAAATGGATAATCAAAAGTTAACACATCAACTTTTGACTATTTATTTAAGAGGTTGCTAAGTTTAAGATTATTGAGATCTACAATGGTCACTTTATGTCCATAACCAAAATAAGGGATCCACTACAATCTCTCTCTCTCTCTCTCTCTCTCTCTCTCTCTCCATATTTGTTTCCCATCATTCACTTCTCCATTACATTTTTTTTAACAAAAATATATCGATTTCCTCCCTTAATTTTGAAAAAGAGAGAGGATAAAATAGAAATGAGAAAGAATCGTGAAATACCTTAATCTGGCGATGATGGGTTGAATTGTAGATGATCGAGAGATATGAGCTTCATTTTTGGAGGGAAAGAAAGAGAAACAATTTGTTGGTGAATTGAAGAAAATATAGAGCAGGCGAATAAGAAAAAAAGGAAATACCAATTGAAACACGTGTGTATACAAATTTTGGAACCAGTTAACTTATGTGGTGAGGGGTCCACAAATTTTAATTATTAAAAAAGGTTGCTAATCTTGGTTATCCAAAGTCTAAAATTTGATTATTTCTAAGGATGTTGCTAATTTGATTATACCATTGTGAGACATCTTTTGTACCAATATTGTTAATTTTAAAAACAATTGATTTTTTTATTATACCACTATGGATGGCCTAAGAGGTTGCTATGTTTGGTTATTCTAATATGAGCACTTTTTTAAGCAATTATTGCTAACCTTATCAACCTTTAGTTTTGATTATTCCACTTCGGATGATCTAACAACTAAAACTTTTATTTTGAACATAAATAAGATAATAAACATATATAACAATAATAATAATATATTAAAATATGAGTTTATAATATACCTTTCACATGTGTACAAGTTACAAATATACTACCACATGCCCGTGTCTGGCTCCGATTCGTTAGTCAAAAAATTATTTTTGAATATCCTTCTAATCTTTTTAACGCAAAGGTAAAAAAAAAAAAAATCAACATAGCGTCCTCCTTTACTGATCATCAATATTATTCAACAAAAACTCAAAATAGTTCAGTTTTTTTTCCCCCGAAGAAACACGTTGAAGAATTGTGTGTATTCTTATAAAAAGGGTTGTTTCCTTTTCCCGTATGCATCCAAAAATGATTGTTTCCTTTTTTACTATAGAAAAATCAAACTGAAAGGAATCAACGTAAAAGAACATATTGAATTGAGTGCAAGAAAATCAACTTTAGATAAATCAATTGACAAATGAAGGAGCATATATTTCTCTATCAGGGAAATGTGTAACTTTTTTTTTTTTTTTTTTTGCATTAGTGTAGGTGTATATAATAGAAAATATTCATTCAATTTGACGGCTATAACCTTAGCAGAAAATACAATCAAACGGCTATAGATGTTGCTTTGTTTGGATGCTATGAAGAACTAATTTTCAACCATTGGATTTGAATTGGGGGATCATCCAATTATTGGAGGATTGGAGAGGAGCCACCAAACTCCACTCTCCTACATGAATATTTTTCAT
The DNA here is from genome assembly GCA_025413875.1 of Rhododendron molle. Classification (NCBI taxonomy): domain Eukaryota; kingdom Viridiplantae; phylum Streptophyta; class Magnoliopsida; order Ericales; family Ericaceae; genus Rhododendron; species Rhododendron molle. The sequence continues at coordinate 18,179,445 of CM046400.1, forward strand.
CTTTTTATCTATTATTTTTTATTTCTTAATATTTTTATGAATAAATTAAATAGGCATCATATTCGGAAAACTTATTTAGGTGCCCATCCTAGTGGTTTTAAATACTTATGTTCTCATCCTCAAAATACTTTATTGCCCCATTATACCCCTAGTTATATATTATTGTATATATAATGTTTTGATTATCCCCAATTATTTAAGTTCCCCTTTTGAAAGAGTCAAATGGACTCCTAAACATTCTCACCATGCTTCCAACACCTAGCCTTCCCTCCTCGCGGTCAAAAACCCCAACCAAAACTATAACCCCTTCTCATACTTTTTGTGCATCATAGATTGATAGCAAGTAGGTGTGGTGTCGGAAGGATAATTTTCCTAGAATTTGTCATGATCACAGATGCTTAATTCACTCGAATGAAACCACCGTAAACCGATATCATGAAAAAGTTGAGAAATTCAAACAAGCATACCGAAATCATGACAATTGAGAATCAAACTACGACAATTATTTCATGACAATTTTCAGCAAATTTACCATGTTTTTTTTTATCATGACACATTTTGCTACAAAATTACTCAACGCACGTATTAAAATCAAATCGACAATACTTATCATGAAAATTTTTCCAAGTTACCATGAAATTGAAGCCAAAATTATGATACACAAGATAAATTTGCAACAAATTAACATGACAAATAAGTTTAAAACATGATAAAATGGGTCATAAATTTGCACAACATGACAGCATTGCAAAGACTATAAAAGATGAGTGAAAGGAACAACGTGGACATGAGGACATGCGCCAAATATTAGTAAGGTGAAACATTTTTCAAGCAAAAAACATGATAAAGTGCCAAATGGGTTTAGATCTGGAAAAATCCATTGAGGGCAAGAACCAGTAGAGTCAAACTTCGCCATTCATCAACTCAACGTTCGACACCCATTTATCGGGAAAAAAATGCACAGATCTAGAAAAACCTCAAGTGCCAGCCGCCTCGTGAATCTCATCCACCACCTCAGCCCGCGGTCTGCCGTCGTCAAAGCTGATCACTTGGATTTGGAGGTCAGCGACGGTTTCCTTTTGGATTTTTTCGTTGCGGAATGGACTGCAAGCGAAAATGGAGCTTGTCGTTTCGGTTACCTCCTCCTTTAATTTTTCATTTCGAACGGGAAAGGATAGGGAAAGTGGACCAACGGGGCTTGCCGAATTGGACCTACAGATTGCCGTCCTTTTATTCGTTTCCCTTTTTCTTTTTTTTTTTCGTTTTTCCATGTTTTGAAGGATGAGGATGGGGAAAGTGGGGGAGTAAATGGGATGGTAGGACCTGTGCAAACAAAATACGGAGTAACGTGTATAAATGGATAATAATTATCTGCAATTCTAATGAAAACAGGACCTTCACCAAACAATTTTTCCCTGGTAGTTGTGGGATATTATCCATTCAAATTTATTTACAGAAAAAATGTGGTAAACCAAATATTAAGGGTAAGATGTGTATTATTTAAATTTCAGAATGACAACATAAGTTTTCAAACTCTTAAGGATTAGAACATAAGTATCTATACAGGGGAGGACTCCTATTTAAGTTTTAATTTTTTATTTCTTAAGAGATAAGAAATATATATATATATATATATATAGTATTTTGCATCGAAAGCAAACTAACTCCGCCTGATTCATGCTTAGAGCCATACCTTTAGCTATCAGCCGGTCCCAAGCCCGGATAAAGGAGGAGGGTTGTGCGTTAGGTAGCTGACAGCCAGCACATAAAAAAAAGCCCGTCAGATCTTTATGACATGAATCCAAATATGATAACGAGACATGCTAGGGCGTTCCCTTTAAGCGACGCGTTGTGCCTGCCTTCGGGTGCCTCGAAAAATGAGCAAAGGGCGCCACACTGGCGCCCGGGTGTGGTGATAAGTGAGCAAGGGTTCTCGCGCGTGCCTGGACGAGCGCGGGTAAAGAAGCTAGCCCAGGACTATAGGATTCGTTTAGCAACTTGGAATATAGGGACATTAACAGGAAAGACTAGGGAGCTAGTTGACACCATACTTAGGAGGAGGATTAGTATAGCTTGCCTTCAGGAGACTAAGTGGGTAGGGAAGAAAGATAGGGAGATAGATGACACAGGTTTTAAGCTATACTATACGGGTAAGGATAGATATAGAAATGGGGTAGGTATTGTAGTAGATAAACACCTGAAAGACTCGGTAGTTACAGTCACGAGGAAAGGAGATCGGATTATTTTAGTTAAACTTGTGATTGGAGGGAACATAGTTAATATTATTAGTGCTTACGCACCCCAAGTGGGCTTGGATGATCTTGCTAAAGAGCAATTCTGGGAGAAGATGGATGACGTGGTTCAAGAGATACCTTTTGGGGAGAAGCTTTTTATAGGAGGTGATTTCAATGGTCATGTGGGAGGGCATAAGCAAGGGTATGAGAAGGTGCATGGTGGCTTTGGATTTGGTGACCTCAACGAAGGTGGTCGGAGGATTTTAGATTTTGCAGTAGCTTTTAACCTTATATTGGGGAATACTCTCTATAGGAAGCGCGAATAGCATTTAATTACCTTTAAGAGCGGAGCCAATAGAAGCCAAATCGACTATTTTCTTGCTAGAGGTGTAGACCACTTGACATGTAAGGATTCTAAGGTTATTCCCGGAGAGAGTCTAGTGACACAGCATAGACTTTTAGTATTAGATATCTGTTTCAAGGGGAATATTAGAAGGAGAAAAGAAACCAGTTGCCCACGGACTAAATGGTGGGGCCTAAAAGGGGATAAATTAAAGGTATTCAAGGAAAGAATGTCTCAAGAAGTTCGGTGAGAAGTGGAAGGTGTGGTGGCCTCGGTTACAAGCTCGGTAACTGGTCCGTATGAAGTGACTCCGGCACTCAAGGACCCCCAAGCCGAAGCAACGTACGCGTTCCACGCTTCGGTTTATCCCTCGGAGCTTCCCTCGGTCAGTTCTCCGCGTGCCACGCTAATGACAGCTGTCCCAACTCTCCTGAAGATATTCCTAAGGCGATCAACAGAATGTTGTTACACCATGTGGTCCCCACGATGATCATGCAACGAATGTAATCATTGGGATTCACCTCCTCCACGTGCTCCGTAACCGCTTCCATCCTCCCGTCACCTATGACGTCACCCGAAGCGGTTACCTGAGCGTATACCCCACGCGCTAGCTTGGAGCCCAAGAAACCCTAGGTCTATAAATACAAAGGGACTCTAACCTAAAGAGGTACGCCATTCCACCCTAACTCTAGATCTATTTTCCCTTCCTGAGATCTAACTTGATCATTGGAGGGTCACTGGGGTGTCCAACCCCTAGTGACTTGGTGCAGGTCTCAGGCGGCGGAAGCACGGAGCAGCAGGAGGGGGAGCAAACCTGAGCCTTGGATCTGTTCCTGATAATTCGAACCCCGACAATTGGCGACTCTGCTGGGGACACGTCCACTCTAAAAATCATTCGTCTCCCTCCTTCCAAAGAGCTCCGTCCCGACCTTCCGTCACAGCAATGGTGGAAGTCGAAGATCCTCACCCCAGTGAAACAACCCTCGGCCTCGGCCCATTCGGAGAGCCCATCCTGGCTCCTGGCGGGGCCGGTGCCCCAGGGAAGGCTCACATGTCCATCGGAGTCGGAGCTGGAACTTCAACCCAGGACGCGGGGACCGGCTCCGAACTCCACTCCTACATCCGTCACCTGGAGCGGAAGATCGACGACTTGTCAACAGTCGTGGAAAGAGACAAGCACGTCCGCGACGAGCTCGCTGAAATCAAGCACCTCCTCCAGATATCCACGTCTCACTCCTCCGGAGGCCATGGAGGTAGACGGAGCCATTCAAGCCCTTCCCGCAGTCGCGGGGGAGGCCGCTTGGTCGAACACCAGCCTCGACCCTCTGTCAAAGACCATCTCGATCCTCCTGTTGTAAAGGATGGTCGTCCCGAGGGCGGCGCTGGGCGTAGGGAGCGCTCCCATTCTCTTGATCCCAAAAATCCACGAAGAAAGCGATCCGTCCTCGAGAGGCTCGAAGCTGGTAGCGACTCCGCCTCCTCCACGCACCCGGTCAAGTTTGGAAAGGAAACTCGTGAGCCCACCCCAAGCTTCACCAGAATTGCCAACGATGACGGCGCTCTCTTGGAGTTCCAAACAAAAGGGTATCGCGAGCGCCTCAAGAGCGCTTGGGCCAAAAGCCCATTCGTCTCACATCCAGGAGAAAAATGTGGCGGAAGCCACGTCACGGAGCGCCTCGGGCCCTACGCCCGAGAGGGCTACAAGAGAGGCCAACAGGAGCGATCTCATCAGAGATCAGGAGGCACCCCACCGAAGAGGAAGGAGTACGAAAGGCTGGACGAGTCGGTCCCAAAAAAGTGTCCCGCGCATGAGCGTTCAGACGGTCTTGACCGTTCTATCCGACCTCATCGAGACGCCCGACTCCGGAGACTCACGACCTCCCCCTTCACACAAGAGATCGACTCGGTCACCCCCCCAAAAGGATTCACCCAGCCCAAATTTGCCAAATACGACGGCAAAACCGAGGCGTACACTCACCTGGTGCAGTACAAGCTCGTCATGTCCTTCTTCCTTCGAAATGAGCCTTCGGACGACGCCTTCCTTTGTAAGGTCTTCCCTGCCAGCCTCGGGAACCTAGGCCTTACATGGTTTAACCAGCTGCCTGCCAGATCAATTTCATCATTTGACTCCCTGTGCGATGCCTTCATGGCTCGGTTCGTCACAAGCAACAAGCACGAGAAGGAGATTGATTCCCTCCTCTCTCTCCGGAAATGCCCCGACAAAACGCTCCGCCAGTACACCGGTCGTTATTGGGAGCTATTCAATGAAATCGAAGGCTGCGACGGTGTTATCTCGGCCCGCGGATTCAAGCTCGGTCTTACCGCCCAGGACGAGCAAGTCTACGACGACCTCGCCCGCAACAAGCCGGACTCCATGAAAGACCTCATGACCCGCATCGAAGGCTGGTGTCAGCTCATCGAGTCCAAAGTTGAAAGGGGCATCGGGAAATCCTCGGGCACCAAGATCCATTCTGTCTCGGCGAGCTCTTCGGTTCTCGCCCTTGTCTCCACACCAAAGAAGCAGGTCAACAACATCAAGCAACCACCGAAGAAGGTACCGAAGCCAAGTGATTTCAACGCTGAGAAAACTGTCTTCACCATCCCTATCTACCGGATCATTGATCAGGTGAAGGATCAGCCTTTCTTCTCCTTCCCGAATCAGAAGCTCGGCACCGAGAACGGGAAGATCAAAAATCCAATCGTCCGCTGTAGTTATCATAATGAGCAAGGCCACTTCACCACCGCCTGCAAGCCCTTCAAGGCTTACTTGGAGCAGCTTGTTGCCGGGGGTCACCTCAATCACCTCATCGATCAGGAGAAAACGAAGGCTCGGGCAGAGCGCGCCGAACACCGAACCGAAGAGGAAATTCAGACGATTCATGTTATCCACGGCCCTCTGCACCCCGAAGCCGCTCGTATCATCCGTGCCAAGTTAAACGATGCGTCCGCCTCCAAACAGGCCATGCTCGTCGGTCCCGACAACAATCGCGCTCGCACCGATGACGGTTCAAAGTGGACCATCACGTTTACCGAAAAAGATCTCGACCGTGTCCAGCTGCCACATAACGACGCCCTCGTCGTCACACTCCGCATCGGAACTTTCAACGTCCGTCGCGTCCTCGTTGACCAGGGCAGCTCGGCCGAAGTCATGTACTACTCCTTGTTCCAGGACCTGAAACTCTCCGACACTGCCCTCCGACGCTCCGAGGTTCCCCTCATCGATTTTAACGGAGCCCCGGTATGGCCCCTCGGGCTAATCACTCTCCCCGTCCGTGCAGGCTCGGTGGTACTTGACATGGAGTTCGTGGTCGTTGACGTACCAAGTCCTTACAACGCAATTGTCGGACGCACCTGGCTTCATAAGTTGAAGGCTATCGCCTCCACTTATCACCAGGTAGTCCGCTTCATTGGTGCTAACGGCCGACAGGAGGATCTATACGGTGACCAAACAGCGGCAAAAAGATGCTATGTTAACGCGGTCCGAAGCAATAAGAAGACTTCCCGGGTTAATCTCATTGAAGTCCCCGATGCACCCGTCCTAGAAGACGTCGGGCGGCCAGCCGACGAGAAGGCCGTCGAGGAACTCGTTACCATCCCCATTACCGAAGACGGATCACGTTTTTTCCTTGTCGGTTCCTCACTCAGTGACACCGAACGGAATGACATGGTGGACTTTCTCAAAAGGAATATCGAAGTGTTCGCATGGACTCCCTATGAGATGCCCGGAGTCGATCCCTCTTTCATCTGCCACGAGCTCAACATTGACAAGACAAAGCGCCCTGTCGTTCAGAAGGCCCGGCGCTCCTCTCCGGTTCATTCCGAAGCTGTCATTTAGGAAGTTAACCGACTCCTCAACGCCAACGCCATCAGAGAGGTCCAATACCCCAAATGGTTGGCCAACACCGTTGTTGTTAAGAAGAAAAACGGCAAGTGGCGCGTCTGCGTTGATTACTCCAACCTCAACGACGCCTGCCCGAAGGACTTCTTCCCTCTCCCGAGGATCGACCAACTCGTCGACGCCACGGCCGGCCACGACCGCCTCAGTTTTATGGACGCTTACCGAGGCTACCATCAAATTGCCATGAGTGAAGGCGACGTCGACAACACGGCCTTCATCACTCCTCACGGAATCTTCGGATATCTCGTAATGCCCTTCGGCCTCAGGAACGCCGGGGCAACTTTTCAAAGGATGATAACCAAGATGTTCGAGCGTCTCCTAGGCGACACAATGATGGCCTACATCGATGATATGGTGGTAAAGAGCATGCTCGCCGGAGATCACCTCACCCATCTCGCAGAGACCTTCGAAATTCTCAAACAGCATAAGCTCTGCCTCAATGCAGAGAAGTGTGCCTTCGGTGTCAGCTCCGGTAAATTCTTAGGGCCCTCGTGTCCAGGCGCGGCATCGAAGCAGACCCTGCTTAACTCTTGGCCATCGATAAGCTCTCGGCTCCCCACAACAAAAGGGACGTGCAACGCTTGACGGGCATGGCCGCTGCCCTGAACAGATTCATCAGCCGTTCTTCTGACAAATGCCAGCCTTTCTTTGCACTCCTGAAGGGCAGCCGCCGAAGCTTCCAGTGGACCGAGGACTGTGACCGAGCCCTGCAGCAGTTGAAAACTTACCTCTCCGAAGCACCTCTCCTCGTCACTCCTCGGGACCAGGAGGACTTGTTCCTGTATCTCGCCATCTCCTCACATGCGATCAGTTCGGTACTTGTTCGACAGGAAGGCCGGGAACACCAACCCATCTACTACTACAGCAAGACGATGACCCCCGCCGAGACACGCTACCTTCCCTTGGAAAAGCTTGTTCTCGCTCTCGTCTCGGCATCTAGGAAGCTTGCCCCATACTTCCAGTCCCACTGCATTATTGTTCTTACCGAGTACCCGCTCAAATCACTCCTCCGCAAGGCGGACCTTTCCAACCGAATCTCTCAGTGGGCCGTCGAGCTGGCAAATTACGACATTCATTTCCAGCCTCGGACAGCAATCAAAGCCCAAGTACTCGCCGACTTCATCGCCGAACTCACTCCTGCCGACATCTTGTCTTCAACCCCACCCCCCCGTCCCGAAGCCGTGCTCCAGGCCAATCCGAGCACCGCTTGGAAGCTTTTTCACGGTGACGTCTGGAAAATGTATGTCGATGGCGCATCCAACAGCCGAGGCGCCGGGGCTGGGATAGTGCTCCTGTCCCCTTCAGGTGTCTTGCATGAAAGTTCCCTCTCAATCAACTTCCCTGCCTCCAACAACGAGGCCGAGTACGAGGCACTTCTTTCTGGGCTCAAGACCGCCGAAGCTCTAGGCATCGAAGAGCTTGTCATCTACAGCGACTCTCAGTTGGTGATAAACCAGCTCTCTGAAGAGTATGAAGCTCGGGACGACCGCATGCGCACCTACCTCAGCTCCGCCGTCCGGCTCCTCAAAAGCTTCAAGGCCATTCGTGTCAAACATATCCCTCGGGAGCAGAACGCCCACGCCGACCGGGCTCGCTTCGGCTTGCGCAGCCTCGGAGCACCGTTCCATCTCCTTCAGCTCCATTGACAAGCCCAGCTTCGAACTTGACGTACTAGGCCACGAGGTTCTTAACATCGAGCTCGGTCCAAGCTGGATGGATGAGATCGTCGGTTACTTGAAGAATGATACCCTCCCCGCCGATAAGAAGGAAGCGCACCGACTCCGCAACAAGGCCGCTCTATTTTGGCTTGACCCCAATGATAAGCTTTACCGAAGGTCCTTTACCGAATCCTACTTACTGGTTGCCCACCCCCACCAGGTCCCCGGCATCATCGAAGAGCTTCACTCCGGCGACAGCGGTTGCCACTCTGGTGGGCGCTCCCTTGCTCATCGAGCCATTACCCAGGGGTACTGGTGGCCCACAATGAAGAAAGACTCTGAGGACTATGTCAAGCGTTGCCGCAAGTGCCAGATGTTTGCCCCTATCATCCATCAACCGGCTCGAGATCTCAGCCCACTCACCAGTCCCTGGCCATTCTCTCAATGGGGCATGGATATAGTTGGCAAGCTCCCCGTCGCACCCGGAGGCTTCAAGTTCCTTCTCACCGCCACCGACTACTTCTCCAAGTGGGTCGAGGCCGAGCCCCTTGTCAACATTGAGGAGGCCGATGTCATTCGCTTCGTCTGGCGAAACATAATTTCTCGCTTCGGTGTACCCTTCGCCATCATCACAGACAACGGCAAGCAGTTTACCGGGCAGCGATACCGGGCTCTCCTGGACGAGTATGGTATTAAATGGGACACCTCCACGCCGGGCTATCCATAGGGCAACGGCCAGGCTGAGGCCGCCAACAAGGCCATCTCCTCCGGCCTCAAGCGCCGACTCGAGTCCCGCCGGGGCAAGTGGGCTGAAGAACTGCCAAGAGTTCTCTGGGGCTACCGAACCACTCCCCGACGCTCCACAGGCCATACCCCATTCTCTCTGGCCTTCGGTATGGAGGCTGTTATCCCACTACAGGTTGGTCTCCCGACCATCCGTACCGAGAATTTCGACTACGAAGTCAATAATGACAACATTGCTGCAGATCTCGACCTGGCGGAGGAAGAGCGCGAGACCGCCCGGATAAAGCTTGCCTCATACCAACAGGAGGTCGCAAAGGGGTATAACCAAAGCGTCTGCCTCAGGTCTTTCAAACCGGACGACCTCGTCTGGAAGAAAGTGATAGAAAAATCAAAGAAGAGGAAGCTGATGCCCAACTGGGAGGGTCCCTTCCTGGTCCTAAAGCACCTAGGCTCGGGCAATTACAAACTGGAGAAGCTGGACGGTTCCCCAATAGCCAAGACCTGGAATGCCAACAACCTCAAGAAGTTCTATGGCTAGCCGGGCTTCGGCCACCAAGCACCTATTTCCCTTTTTTCCAGTTTTATGTTTTCCCAAGAAACGCTTATGCGTACCTGTGTAATGGTTTTTCCTACTTCGTTTCAATGAGAATTTTCCTGACATCATCGTGTCTTACTATTCTCATCCTTTACTTCTACTACTCGGTTCAAACTTGCTTGAGTCGTTTTATTTTGACTTCAGGAAACCGTCCTCCCATAGGTATCCCCCTCGGACGCAAATCCCATTAAGTCACCACGGCCTTCTCGGTCGTTCGGACTCTCGGTTGACGGTCTTAAGGAAACTCGGCCTTTTTCTCGAGCCCCTTATCCCGACTTCCCTGTGCGACATCAACTGTTAACGGATTCGCAGAGCTCCAAAGCTATGGCTTATGCCACTTCCCCTCGGAACTCTAGCCCTAATCCCTTAGCAGCATTTTTCTCCTCCGTATCCATCACTCTGGGTACCTAACTAACCAGCGACCGAGGCACCAAGCCCAAAGCAGGGGCACGCGTAATTCAAAATTTGATTCCTCTCTGCTTCGGGTTCGGTCCCTCTATTTCCCTTAACAGGGGCGTTTCGGTTATCATTAGCTTCGCTTCGGTTATTTCCCTGCCTACCGTGCTAACTTACTGCGCGCAGGGGCTAACCAACGCTCCGTTTTCTGACACTACTCTATACATCTTTGAGACCACCTCGGTCTATGCTTCGGTCGAAATTTGGTTTCCTGCAAATGTTCAACCGAAGCAGGGGCAGAGGCACCCTTCGGTGGTAGTTATGATCTCATGCATCTCAAACGATAAAACAAGAGTTCAAAAAACAGAAGCATTCACTCAAGCAAACGATAAAAGCATTCATTCAACAGGAAATCATCCAAAACAAGCGATAAAGTTGAAACGCTAAGTTAAAATCCTACTTAGCTATTACAGATGATCAGGCTTCGGCCAATTGTTCGGCGCCTGTCATCAAAACGATTCCTGGAACGGCAAAATCCAAAACATCCGGAGCCGTCCAGCCAAGAAAAGCAGTAAAGCAAAAAAAAATCCTAAGTGTTTTGAGGAAGGGGAGTCTAAATTGCAGCATCGACGGGGGTAGCAGTCTGAGAAGCAGCCTGGACCTCGGGCTGAGCGTCTGCATCTGCATTTTGGGCATGCTCGACTTCCTCCTCGGGCATAACAAGCTCTTCGGGCGGAGCCTCGGGCAGGGCGCGAAGAGGAGAATCCTCTGGGAGATTGAGCTTCTGCAGAAGGGCCTCATGACCGAAGCGGAGGCCGTCCAGGAAGCGATCCCGAAACAGCTCGTTCTCAATATCCCTGACCTGCTGCTTGTATGACGCCTCGGCTGCATCCCAGCCATCATCATATCCCTTCTTCAGCGCGCCATCCACCTCAAGAGCCCGGGACGCCCTCTGAGTCTTGACATCCTCCTCGGCTTGTTTAGCCCGACCCTCGGCTTGCTGCCTCTGTTCATCGCATCTTTGGAAATCTGCAAGATAAAGCTCACAGGATTCACGAGCGACCTTCAGATCATCCTCCTTCTGCGCCAAGGCCTTTCTCAGCTCCTCCATCCCGTCCTCCTGCGCCTTAAACCGGTCATTGATCACCAATGCCCGAGCGCCAGCCTGACAGCACAAAAAATTTATATACAAGGCATTACAAACGTGAGCAGATTAACCGAAGGAGAAAATCGAAAGGCAACCATGACTTACAGCGAGAACCAACTGAGCTATCTCCCCGGTGAGATCCTTGGTCATCCCCTCTATGGCCTGCGCATCCCTCGGGAGGACGGTTCCCCGAAGCAAGCCGTACGCCACACCGAGGTTAGCAATGCTATCAGCATGGTGGATTAGGCGGCCGGAGTAATGGCGGAACTCCGGGGCCCATGGGAGCTCCCTCGAATTAACCCAGGTTCCACCCTGCCCGTCAGCGGCCTCCTCTTGGTTCCGCTCTCCTGTCTCCTCCTCTATCTGGATCGTCTCCGTTTGCCTCCCTCTTCCACCTTCACCTTCCTCGGGGCGGGCCCTCTTCTGCGGAGGTTCCCGAGGGGAAACAGGAGTCAATCCCGAGGTACCGGCGCCCGATGTACCGGTAGAGGTGGCGCCCGCGCCCCGACTTCTGGGCCTCTGACGCCGAAGGTTCTGCACTTCTCTGGTGCCTGGGCCTGCCATTTCCTCGCTAAGCCCGGTCGGTTCAGGAGTTTCTCGATCGATCTCCTCACGAATTGTACCCCGAGGCTCAGAATCGCTCTCTTCGGCCTCGGTAACACTCCCCACTCGTCCTGCGGTTCTTTTTGTCCTACCTCTGCCTCCACCTCTTCCCTCGCCTCTACCTCTGCTTCGGCCTCCGCCTCTGCCCGCTCTCGGTGCCCCCTGTTGCCTTGGTCTTTTCTTCAAATAACTCGTGTACGACGGCTTGTACCCGAGCAGCTCCAGAGCGTACCGGCTGGTTATCGGGATGGCGTAAGCAGCGTCAATCCGAGCTTTTAGGGCTTTTCCCCGAAGCCCAGCTACGACTCCCTCAGCTGCAACAGGATACCAAAAAGAAAAGAGAAGAAAGGAGACTTAGTAAACATTCAGGAAAAGAGTTGAAATACGCGGTATCAACGCCGAAGCATACAGATTTACCGACCAGGTTTCCCGGCGTCAAATTGAACCGAGGTGGTGGTGTCGGCTATCTCCCCGGGACCAAACATGAAGTTCCCGGAGACAGCGACGTATATCCCTGCCCACTCCTCGGAATCCGGCAGGTGGTCAATAAGAAAAGTATCATAATCCGGCCGGCATGACAGGTAGTGTCGGGCACACTCCCGGTTGATGCCTAGAGAATACACTCCGAAGAGTTCCTCAAGGCCGAAGGTCAGATTATACTGCCTCCTCAACTCGATAATGCTGGTGATGATTCGGTATGAGTTCACCGTGAGCTGTGAAGACGTAAGTGTGAGGGCCCGGAGCACCCGTCGGACAAATTGGTGGAGGGGGAACCTGACCCCTCCTTCAGTGATCGCCATTAGGGGAAAGATCAGCTCCCTCTGGCTGTATGGTAGATTCAAAGGGCCGGTGTCTTGAAGTAACCGAACCTCGACATCCAGAGGTACGCCGAAGACCCTCTTGAACTCAGCATATGCGGCGGGCGTGCCGTTGAAGTATTGCCCCAAGAAAGGGCACGGTCTCATGGGCCTCCTCCGACCCCGAACTTCCTCGGGAGCACCCGCATGTGGCCCCGGGGCTTGGTCTGACGTACTCTCGGGTTCTGTCATGTTTGGGTCAAAAGATGTCACCTCACGCTGAGCTTGGTCAGGGTCAGCCGGTTCGATGACGTCGATTGGGATTCGGTATATTCTTCGGTTCCAAGCTTGTCGAAAGATGCCCTCAAGTGTAGAAGAATCTGAACTACTTGAGTTGTCCGAAGAGATATCAATGACCATCCGCCCCGACCTAAACAAAGATAAGAACGTGCAAAAAACCCATCAGCTATGTGCTTCGGGGAAGACAAAAGGTCCTGACACTCGGGACGGAATGGTCATCACTCTTCGGTGGGGATAGGCCTCGGTCGTCTCAGGGAGGTCCCTCCTCGGGAGGAGCCTCCTCAGGTCTCGCTCTAATCCCTATGGGTCTAAGTACGAGGGCGAGCCTCAGGAAGAACTATTGCCCTCGGGAAGAACAGGGGCCTCGGTTTCAGGAAGCTGCGGCGGAGGGCGCCATCAATGCCACGAACCAGACGGCGGCAGATGGTGTCCCCGCCCTAATGGGCGATAAAAATATCACAAAAACTCGAAAAAAATTATCAATACTTAAAGATTGAAGGTTGTAGATCAGCATACCTGGTTTTTGTTGGAAGATTTGCTCTCAAATCGCTGCAAAAATCGATCAAAGGCTCGTAGTCCACGGCGGCGGCGGTTCGACGTATTTTGAAGGCTCAGTGGCTCTCTCTCTCCTCCCTCTCCACTTTTTATAATGGAGTGGACGAAGGGACGCGCGGGAAACGAAGCATCGTGCTTCGGGCCGTCGAATATCTGACACGCGTCCCCATCGGACGGACAGCATTTGGGGCTCTGAACCAGGACAGACGCGCCGCCCCCCGGGCCTTTCATTCTTCAACACGTGTCCCTGATAAGACGATTCGTACAAATCGTCTGACGATTCACCTGCCGAGACAGCTTTTTCGATTCCGATGCTTCGGCGGATGAAGACACGTGGCACCTAAAGTTGGGACTAACTAGCCTCGGTTACCGTCATTCGGTTCACTCCACGGCGCCTAGCATACCGGGGATCCCGGTTCAGCCGGTTCACACGAAGAGTCAACTCCCCAGAACTGAAGCAGGCGTTAAAATCCTGAAGAGTTGAGGGGCTATTGTGGTGGCCTCGGTTACAAGCTCGGTAACCGGTCCGTATGAAGTGACTCCGGCACTCAAGGACCCCCAAGCCGAAGCAACGTACTCGTTCCACGCTTCGGTTTATCCCTCGGAGCTTCCCTCGGTCAGTTCTCCGCGTGCCACGCTAATGACAGCTGTCCCAACTCTCCTGAAGATATTCCTAAGGCGATCAATAGAATGTTGTTACACCATGCGGTCCCCACGATGATCATACAACGAATGTAATCATTGGGATTCACCTCCTCCACGTGCTCCGTAACCGCTTCCATCCTCCCGTCACCTATGACGTCACCCGAAGCGGTTACCTGAGCATATACCCCACGCGCTAGCTTGGAGCCCAAGAAACCCTAGGTCTATAAATACAAAGGGACTCTAACCTAAAGAGGTACGCCATTCCACCCTAACTCTAGATCTATTTTCCCTTCCTGAGATCTAACTTGATCATCGGAGGGTCACTGGGGTGTCCAACCCCTAGTGACTTGGTGCAGGTCTCAGGCGGCGGAAGCACGGAGCAGCAGGAGGGGGAGCAAACCTGAGCCTTGGATCTGTTCCTGATAATTCGAACCCCGACAGAAGGCGATAGTGACAGCATGTGGAATTGTAACATCCCATAATTTTAAACTAATAAAAAATATTAAAAGTAATAATTAATTCTAATAATATCGATTTCCTTATTAAATAATAGTAGATAATTACAAAAAATAGTTAACCTATCTAATTATCTCTTTTAAATATTTTTTTTATTCTTGCATGCATGCATATAACTCTTTTATCTCTCTCTCTCCTACTTCTACTCGATCTCTATCTTCCCCGTAACCCAAAAATCGAGCTTCATTCGTCAATTCCGAAACCCAATTCCGTTAGGACTCAAATTAATCAAAACTCATCCAATTCTCTTATAAATACGTCACTACTCCGACCCTAGGGCACGCACCATATTTTTCACGCCCTAATTGTCCAGAAAAGAGAGAAAAACCGAAGGAAACGAAGCTCCAATCCATGGAGTTCTAGAGAGAGAAAGGAGAGAGAGAAAAGTGGGTTTCGTGCCTAAACCCAACCGAGAACCAATCCGACCATTCCAATCACCTCTTATACTCCAAAGCATCACCAAAAAAAATTCAATTCGGCCCCGAGGTTCCCCGATCAAGAAACCCGAAGCTTTCGTTCCAATTTGTCAAGTTTCGATCGAAATCCAATTCAATCCAATTCGAGGTATTATAATTCGATCCGAGGCCTCCTCTAAGTATATTTATTGTTTTTAGACATAACCCAACGTCCCCCAAGATCCCATGCATCAAAAAAACGTGAAAAAAACCAAAAAGACAAAATCTGGACCAGACCTTGCGGCCGCAAGGTGCGGACCGCAAGAACTAGCCGCGGAGTTCGCGGCAACTTCCCCGCCGCAAGGTCAAACCTTGCGGTTTGACTGTTTATGGTTCGAACCTCGTTTTGACCTCCCGAACATGGTTTTTGATGCCCGATCTATTTTTCCTAGACTTCTAACACTCCAAAGATCATAATTTGTTAATTTCATATTTTTTTATTTTAATATCTATTTATTAAATTTTTATTTCATTTTCAAGCAAAGTTTACAAACGAAAATTTGTTGCAACCTCCCAAACAATGTTTTTAACATCTAAACTATTTTTCTTAGATTTCTTACATCTCAAAGATGTTATGTTATTAAAATAATATTTTATTTATTTAATTAACTATTTATTATTATTTACGCTTTGTTTCTAAATAAAAATACTTTAAAATATTATAAAAGATGTTAATAATACCGAATAATTTTATTTAGACATCTTACAGTCCTAAGATGAAACTTTGTTAGTATCAACATATTTTTAATTATCTATTTATTTATTATCTATTTATTCTTCTTTTGTCATTTAACTTAGTCTTTTATTTAAAATAATCCCATGAACATCCAAACCCAATTTTTAGCACTCAAACTTGTTATAGAAGACCTTTAGGACTCTTATTAAGGTCACGTTACATGTTCTAATACTTCTATCTATTTAATTTATGTATTTAGTCGTTAATCAATTTAATTTCTTAAAAATAACTAATGCGAGTCTATTATTTTATTATTTTATTTTATTATTAAAATCTTGTTTTATTAAATCAAGATTTATACTTCATTAATAATTCATTGGTCATGCAAGATTAAGAGCAACGGCTCGTCCATAAAATGTTACGTGATTTATTTCATTCTTTATCTATTGTAAATATTATCCCTGATTGCTTGTTTATTATTTCAACTTTTGATTGATATGCTAGATTGGACCCTAGAGATATGGGGTGGTATACGAGATAGAATTTACCTAGACGATGTTGGATAATGGATAAATTGTGAAGTTTTTCTTTTCTGTAGAGGTTGCCTACAGGCGTGAATTGAGTTGTGATGAATGATGAAATTGATGTCCTGGCGAGAGTCTAGTGGTAAATTGATATCCTGGCGAGAGTGCAGTGGTAAAATGATGTCCTGGCGAAGTCCAGTAGTAAATTGATGTCTTGGCGAGAGTCCAGTGGTAATTTGATGTCCTGGCGAGAGTCCAGTGGTAAATTGATGTCCTGGTGAAGTCTAGTGATAAATTGATGTCCTGGCGAGAGTCCAGTGGTAAATTGATGTCTTGGCGAAGCCCAGTGGTAAATTGATGTCCTGGCGAAGTCCAATGGTAAATTGATGTCCTGGCGAGAGTCCAATGGTGAATTGATAGACTGGCCAGAGTCCAGTGATGATTGTGATGTGGTATGTAAGATAGGCAAACCCTAGCTATGATACAGGCATGATAAACTTTCCCCTTGTTGTAGTTATTGGGGTGCACACTCGGTATATAACTTAGGTGTATCTGCGACAGCAAAGGGAAGTGAACTCATGGGAATGAGCATGGCTAGCGGTTGAGGGAGGAAGATCTCGCGGATGAGATCTTAGATTACACGACAGGATAATGGATAGTAATAAATCAATTTATATGAAATATCTCTGTTTTACTTATTTGTACCGTGTTTATCCTGCTGATTGCTAGTTGTAAAGTAAGAGGGGTGGTTGGGTTGGATTATTCTACTGGGTGATCTATCACTCACGGATACGTCTGTATCCTGGTAAATCGATTGCTTCGGCGATCAATTTACCAGAGTACGCAGGATACAATGGAGAGGATCCCTCGATGACACAAAATCAGGAAGAGACACAGAATTCCAAAGGCGACCAGTTCTATGCAGAGGAGAATCAGGATGTGGGAGCCGAACCCGAGTACGCGTGGGATCCGTATCAAACTTAGAAGTTGGCTCTATTATTTTATTATCCCAAAAACTATTTTTTTAGTATTTCCCAGTGGTTTGTAATAAATAGACCTTTATGTTGAGAATTCTGTTTTGAATTTTAAACTTTAATTTAGTGAATTTTTCAGAAATAAATACTTAAATGTCTTCGATTTTATTTCCAAAAATCGGGGCGTTACAGGAATACCATAGCCGACGGTATTAGAAGAATATCGAAAGAAGTTCTTGGGGAGTCGAAGGGAAAAGGCCCAATTTCTAGGGAGACATGGTGGTGGAGTGACGAGGTTCAAACCATGGTAAAAGCTAAGAAGGAGTCCTTCAAAAAGTGGCAAAAGGATCAGAATGAGGAAAATTTTCAAGGTTATAAACAAGCTAGCAAGGAGGCTAAGTTGAAAGCCTATGAGAATTTCTACAATAGAATCGATAGTAAAGATGGAGAAAAGATTATTTATAAACTTGCTAAGTCGCGAGAAGGGAGAACTAGAGACGTTTCTCAAGTTAAGTGTATAAAAGATATTGATTCGGTGGTGTTGGTAAAAGACGAGGCGATCAGGGATAGATGGAAATCGTATTTCGAGAAGTTGTTAAATGAGAAACATGAAGGAGGCTTTGATGGGGAGGAAGTGTATGCACTCGGTGAGAACATAGAATATGAATTCTATCGGAGAATACAAAAGTTCAAAGTGGTTAAAGCTTTGAAAAGGATGAAACCGAATAAGGCCTTAGGACCAGATGGTATACCTATTGAAGTGTGGAAAAGTCTAGGTGACCTGGGGGTGACTTGGTTGACGAAATTGTTTAACAAGATTATTATGACTAGGAAGATGCCTGATGAATGGAGAAGGAGTACGCTCATACCTATCTATAAGAATAAAGGAGATATTCAAAGCTGCAACAACTATAGAGGTATTAAATTGATGAGTCACACGATGAAACTGTGGGAGAGAGTTATTGAGCATCGCTTGAGGATGGTGACTACGGTGTCAGAGAAACAATTTGGGTTCATGCCTGGGAGATCAACCATGGAAGCTATCTACCTATTAAGGAGAATGGTAGAAAAGTACAGAGCAAAGAAGAATGATCTTCATATGGTTTTCATAGACTTAGAAAAGGCATATGATAGGGTGCCTAGAGACATCATTTGGTGGGTTCTGGAAAGAAAGGGAGTGACCAAAGGGTATATTGAGGTGATTAGAGACATGTATGATGGTGCCGTCACTACCATTCGATCACCAGTAGGGGAAACGAGTGAATTTCCAATCACTGTCGGATTGCATCAAGGGTCAACCTTGAGCCCGTACCTCTTTGCCTTAGTTATGGATGAATTGACCAAACAATTTTAGGAGGATATCCCTTGGTGTATGATGTTTGCAGATGACATTGTCCTCGTAGATGAAACCGCTAGAGGTGTTAATACAAAACTAGAAATTTGGAGGGAAGCATTGGAGTCAAAGGGTTTTCGAATAAGTAGGAGCAAAACTGAGCATATGGTGTGCAGGTTTAGTGGCACCAGCAGTGCGCTTGAAGAAAGAGTGATGATCCAAGACCAGGAGATACCTAAGAGTGATCATTTTAGGTACTTAGGCTCAATTATTAGTAGTGATGGAGAGATTGCCGATGATGTGACCCATAGGATCCAAGTGGGGTGGCTCAAGTGGAGGAGCGTTACTGGTGTACTTTGCGACAAGAGGGTACCCACAAAATTGAAGGGAAAATTCTATGGAACTGTCATCAGACCAGCGATGCTTTATGGGACAGAGTGTTGGCCTATTAAGAAACAACAGGTGAACAAGATGAGTGTAGCGGAAATGAGAATGTTGAGGTGGATGTGTGGTAAGACTAGGCGAGACCGGGTTAGAAATGAAACGGTTCGTGAGATAGTAGGTGTAGCACCTATAGAAGAAAAGTTGAGGGAGAATAGGTTAAGGTGGTTTGGGCATGTCTACCGTAGACCAGGAGATGCAATAGTAAAGAGAGCGGATAGGATAGGTTTGGGTAGCAATGCTACGGGGAGGGGTAGACCTAAGTTGACATTAGATGCTGTGGTACGCAAAGATTTGAGTCTAATAGATTTGTGCGAACAAGGGGCCCTCGACAGAGCTCAATGGAGAAAACGGATTCATGTAGCCGACCCCAAGTGATTGGGACATAAGGCTCGGATTGGTTTGGTTTGGCATGGAAAGCAAACTACATTCGATTTAAGAAATAAATACATTCTTTTGTTTGAAACTTATCCTCTTCTTTTTATTGATTTTTTAATTGTTGTAAAAAAATTCAATTTTTTTTTTTGTGTGTATCTATATAATATGACATGGAAGTTTTTGAATCCGTATATTTTAGACCCTTGGATCGGTACATCTTTTTTCTACGGCTGAGATCTACGTATAGTATATTTGAAAAGAATGAATATAGTAAGGACCTATTGCATGCAGTTAGCCTTTCCAAAATAAAAGAAATTCCGTTGCCTAAAAATGCACTAATTATATATGATTGATTTTCAAATTCTACCCTGAATGGATGGAATTACGTACAAAAATTGCCTAAATCTTAGCCTTTCATTTCTTAATCTAGACCGTCCATGTTTGATCCAAAGGTCATGAAAGATTGGTTTAGATTTGAGAAACTGTAATCCCTTTGTCCAAGATTTAAATTTTCTTTCTTTCCCATCCCTTCCTCCTCTCAGACGTCTCTTACTTATGTATCCATAAAATCTTCTCATTTCCATAACTAAGAAAGAATGAATTTCTCTGACAGTTTACATAATATATACCTACGGTACTTCCCAAAATTGCTCCCTACAGAAAAATTTGATAATTCCTCCAAAATAAAGATAATCACGCACATAAAGCCACTAAATCAAAAACTAAAAAAATATCAATCACGACATCCATCAATAGTGATACAGTACCATTAATTTTTCTTGTTTTTATTTATTTTTTTGTATTTATTAGTTTTACGATAAATTTGTAGACTATTGGTGCATCTCGACAAGAGAAATCAAAAAGTAAAAAATTATGATCCAAAGTTAAACTTTTTCTATCTTCTTAACTTATTTTAAAAAAAATTTAAATGTGGATCATAATTTTACTCTTCCGATTTCTCCATTCAAGACGAACTAATAATTCACAAAAATTAACACAAAATTGACAAATGTGAAAATACATTGAGTAAAGACAAAATAAAATAAAATTAGCCAACCCGGATTATAAAGCCAAACCACGTGCAAATTAATTTAGAGTATATATTTTCGATTAGAATCCCAACTTGGAAACATAAATTTTTCAAAGAATTGCGTGAAGATTTATAAGATACTTTTTCTATAAGGAATATTACTCAAATGAAAATACAAAGTTTTCCTTCCAAGTCCCAATAAATCCTCTATTTATCGTTCATCGTTCATCATTATACACTAAAGCTTTCCGGATAGAAATTATGTGGGTTTTCATCATTTTTCGAATGTGAATGCTTTTATTTATCTGTTAACACTTGATTGATTAGTTCATGGCACGACTCTTCATTTTGATTGATCTCTATTAGTACTATACAGTGTACATCCATGTTCTTATTATTTCACACCCTCTCTAATGATTGATCTAACGTGCATTTTTCAAAAATGATCATCCTTTGAGAAACTCAATTAAAGATCCACATAACGTGCATTTTTATGTGAGTGCTACAAAAATTAAGTGACGACCAGATAATATCATTATGTGGTGTTTTGGATGGAATTTTTTTTTAATCTGATCAAGTTTTAAGCGTTCAAATTTGTTCTATGCGTTTAAGTTGGTTGAATTTGTTCAATATTTATTTGCGTGTGTTGAATTTTCGAGCCGTGCCTTCAGGCACGGGCATTCACTAGTATATCTATATTATAAAACAGGCTATCTATTCATTTCATATTTGTTGAGAACATATGTCATGGCAAGTCTATGGCGCTTTTGTTTTTAAAATGTACATGTGAGTCTTAGCATCTATATTCATTATTCCTCTAATGTGGGCAAGCTTATGATCTCCTTAATGCAAGGTAAGGAAAAGCGATTGCCCAAATGCTTATATGATTTCTTGATTTTCTATATGCAAGTTACCTTACCTAGTTGGGAATGAAAAGTCTGATTCTTTCTTTCTATTTTTTGGATCAATCTTTCCTTTTCAAGAGCAAAATCATCAACCCAATATATAGACCTAGGAGAAAAAGCGTAAGGTGATTACAGTTACCAATAGACATGACTATATCTTTAGATGTGCGTTGAATACCAGTTTGTGTAGTACTATTATTTTATCAATCTTATTTCTCTTTTTGGTATTAATAGAATGATGATAGAGCGGAGAAGCAAGAGGAATCCGACAAATCTTCTTATGAGGTCCATGATGATGCTAACCAGAAAGCGTGTTGTACAACAATTAGGTTTACATGTGTTTAATTTTAAAAAGAGTGAATTTAATTGTTTCTGGTATTGTAGGATCTATTTTATGGTGATTATCTTGTGTTTCTATGTATGTTGAAAACCTTACTTGTATATTTGTGCTTAGTTCTTGGAAGTAAATTTAGTCATAATTGGATTGCTCACAAGATGTTTGATGAAATGTGTGAAGTTTTTTTGGTTAAGTTGAATGATGAACTGCCACCATTTTATTTTGGGTTCCTCAAAATTATTTGTGCTTTGATGTGCTGATTATTCTTATTTTGAGTTAATAAGTTTATTTATTAACAAAAGTCTGTGGGAGATTTTTGGGTTCTTTAATTGTTTGCCCAGCACCAGAAAACTATGGGAAAAGACTGAGAAATCTGTCTTAAAGAGCAGAAAAAATTGAACTCCATATTTTCCCAATAGGTGGGGATTAACTGTCCCTTTTGACATCTCTGTTTTTAGTTTCAGCTTCTCCTTAATTTTTTCCTTATAGGGCATGAAGAGAAGAGGAGGAAGTGTGGGTGGTTTCCAATAGCACTGCCAATAGGTTGTTGCAATTATCTATTCCTCACAAACATACAAAGAGACATGCCTTTCATTTAGCCAATCTTTTTGACTTCTTTGCTTAGAAAAACGCAAGCATTGGTGAGATAAAGTTTGATGTTTAAGTATCCTATGGTTGTGTGCTTCAGTTATGGGTTATCCAGCCTTTGATAGATGGGGAACAAGGGACTGGAAAAGAGACTAGATGAATATACCAGACAATTCCACTCACCTTGTACATGGAACTTGCTCGAATATAGTAGATAGCAAAGTAAGTTGCTAATTGAAATTTGATAAAATTGTGACGGACAGGAATTTTGTTTGTTTATAATTTGTATATTTGATCATTTTGTATGATAGCTTTAAAGTGTTGTTAATATCAGATCCTTACGATTTGCACGTCATGCAATCCCACTATATTTGATTGGGAAGACCATAGGAGACTCTATGGAAATATTTTAAAGCTATGGTGTTATCTGTCATTCCATCTCAACGTCTCCAACTTGACTTTCTTTGTTAGTCTAGAATGGTTAAATGAACATTACGTACTTGGTTTTAGTTTAGAAAGGGGAATTATGTGAGTAAGTTTCCTTCAAGTTTACTTTAGGGTTTGCCTTTTAAGCTTCAGTTTATATGCTTGAACACTTCTACTGTTATTTTTCCGTTGAGTATTCAAGCTCTAGGTTTCAACAAACATTTCCATTTCTATTTGATTTTGGTGTTAGGAGTTGATTTGCTGATTGCAATATTAGATGTATCTGTCTAATATCCAAGTACCTGTGTCGGACACTCCGTTCAGGGGTATGTCATCTGTGTTCAACATATATAGTTTGGACATTCACATAGCACGCAAACTTGATAATGCAAATTTATCAAGAAATATGCATTTTCAATTGTGGGTTTAATGTTTTGGAGATTAAAAGTAAGTTATCTAAATTCATTACCACAAAGTTTCAAGTGTGTTTAATATTCGATATAGATTTTTCTATGGTCATTTGGCTAATATACTATGCAGGAATGAATCGAAATTATGGAAAACTAAGAACTGAATGTTTAATGTATTTTCTATCTTCTCTGTGTAATGCTGTATGGACATACTTTGGAAGAAAAGTTTCTTGATTTTGTATATGCAAGTTACCTAGTTGGGAATGACAAGTCTGATTCTTTTTTTTTTTTTGGATGCTATCTTTACTTTTCAAGAGCAAAATCATCAACCCCAGTACGCTGACTAAGAAGAAAAATAGTAAGATGATTACAGTTACCAACAGACATGACTATGTCTTTAGATGTTTAGTCTTATGGGTAGATCTATTTTAACTATTAGTAGGCCATGGCTTCGTATGGCCATGAACCCTTGCTTCATTCATCTCTCTCTTTGCCTTCTGGATACATGAGAGGGCATGACTATTAGTAGGTCATGGTTTTTGAAATTTGTGAATTTCAGGTTGGCAAAACAGACAGAGAGAATTGGAAGCCTATGTCTAAATCTGTAAGATTTTCTACTTATTCATATCTTCACCTTCAATTAAATGCCAATTTGAACATGTTATACTTGCTTCTCCCGAAGCTAATTAGTGCATTTTCAGTGAAATTATTTGCTAATTTTAGTAAGAGAAAGCAAACGTAGAGTTCGACGGGAACCTCGTAGTAGTTTTATTGCGTTCAATATTAGTTTGTGCAGTACTATTGTTTTATCAATCTTATTTTGTGGTTCTTATGATTCTCTGTTTCTCTTTTTGGTATTAATAAAATGACAATCAAGAGGAATCCGACAAATCTTCTTCTGAGGCCCACAATGATGCTAGCAGAAAGCAAGCTATACAACAAATAGGTCTGTTACCAGTTTTGTTTTGATTCATGTTCATCTCTCTCTCTCTCTCTCTCTCTCTCTCTCTCTCTCTGTGTGTGTGTGTGTGTGTGTGTAGACTTTCAAAAGAGTAAGAATCCCCCATAAGCAATGAACGATATTGGCTTTACTCAAGTTGATTTCAGACAAAATCCAAGCTAAGATGATGAATTCAACGATAGGTATACCCATTGTTTATACGTATATTAGCTTGCCACTTTTTCCATTGGTTTGGAATTATCCTTTGTAGTTCATGTTTTCTTAGAGTTCTTTTGTGGAATGAAATAAGCTTTTCCCCTCTTTCAGCTTTATTAATAGTATCAAATTGAAAAGATGTGATTACTTTTGAAGAAATGATGTGATGACCTCAAAGTTAATTGATTGATTTGTTAGCATAAGAATTAGTAGCTCCTTTTGCTAGAATTTGTACCATCGAGTGACAATAAAAATTCTAGCTTAGGAAACAATACACCCTGAAACTGTAGACATTCAATTAGAATACTCTGTAGGAAGTATTATAATCTTCAAATGCAAAGATTGAAAACTTAGGATACATTGAAGCACTTGAGAGCACTTATTTATCGAAGAGTAGTCAATGACGAACGGAAAAGGTAAGACGAGAGACAAAATTGGCCTATCTTATCTTTCATACTGGATCTTCATTATGGGGTCTCTAAATGCTATACACACTTAGGTCTACTTGATCTTTGCAAAGCAAAGTCCATTAGGTGAACAAGCACCATATGGCATCAGGTATGGTTGTTGAGCTTCCTCGTCAAAACCATTCATTTCTGAACTGATGTTTTGCGTAGATTTGGTATTTGGCGAGCTTGGAATTATGTTCTGTTGGTAGAGGGAAGCTTGAACATAGTAGAAGCTCTACCTTCTATCACATTAAATTGCCAAAAATACTCTCCAAGGGTTGGTGGGATTATTTTAAATTAAGGGAGGCGTCTTTTGCTCGTCTTTCTTTAATGTTTTTGAATTCAAGTCAATTTTTTTGAATTAATTATTCATCTTAGATATAAAATTGTGACCAAAAGCTAAAAAAGTTTCACTAAAGCTAAAAAAATTCAAAGAATAATCGGCTTTATTTGTCTTATTTGAGAATGTGTCTTCAACGAATTGATGTGAGGGTGCTTGTTGTTTCTGTGTCTGCTGTTTTCCCTTTTTTGGAGTTTCTTAGGGTTTCTCTATTCCTGGGGTCCCTCTTTGGGGTGGGGTTTGAGTCTTCTTCTGGCTTGAGAGTGTCTGGTGGTGGGGTGGCTTGAGAGTGTGGTGGTGGTGTGGGTGTGTCTGATGGTGGGATTGGTTTGCTTTTCAATAGTTTTGTAGAGTGTTGGGTTTGTGTCTGTCTTGGTAATTTTCTGTACAGTCATGCCATGCTTATGCGATGATCATGTCTATGCATTATAATCTGGGATAGGGTATCTATTGCTATTGGTTTTTTTTTTTTGTTGCAAATGTGATGTTGCATTTAATGGGGATCATCTGCTCTTGTTACCTTTTGTCTCAATTTCATATCCAAGTTCTGTGCATTTTTAGTTTGCCAAGTTCCATGGGATTTATTTCAATTGTCCCAAGTTTGTTTCAAAACTTTTGAGTTCAGCACATGATGGGGAGTTTTTCTTCTTTGATGTTGCAGATGATGGGTTCTAGAGGATGCTAATAGTGATGTAAGGGGATATTGCTGCTCTTGCAAGAATGATTTTTCCTGTTTACTCCTGCTACTGCTGATTGTTGCTATCTATTAGTGCTATGCTACATTATCTGTTTTGGTATTGTAATATAACTAGGCAGGAAGGTTAGTAACAAATGCAAGCCAACAACGTTAGCATGGCAAACTTCTGGCCATGTCTAATCAGTTTGTAAATACTTTAAAAGTATGTTACTTTCGTTTGAATGACCAATGTACATATGAATGCAACAAAAGGGTCATGGTTCAGCAGACTTCAAGAAGTGTATTTTATCTCTTTTTATGCAATACTACGGGCATGTCTTTTATATCTTTCTATGCACAAATGGTGTTTTATCTCTTTTATGCACAAATGGGATTATGATGGATTCAATTGCTTATTCCTTTTTAAACATATATGAGTATGCTATATAAACTTAATGGATCATCTAATATCTTTTTTGGGAACTGTATTTTTTTTTAGGATGCGAACAAGAATGAGGACAACCCTATAAATTAAAGCATATATTACAAGCAACAAAATTACCAAAAATGAAATCAACGGGCACGACTTTTTCTTGCAGAGCACATTGCCTTATACATAGTAATCTTAATAAGAACTTGACTGAAGCTTCGCGTGTCATCAAATTGTTACTAAAAAGACTCTAAATTGATAGTAGATTGATGTCAGAATACTTTTTAAGCTCATTCAAGTATTTTTTAGGCTTAACTTAAAATCCCTTTTTACAAGATTGTAAGGAAAAAGGAGATGAAGAGAGCATTGAAAATTTTACTAAGACTAATTCCCTCCCTTACTATTTTAAATTCATAATCAAAATCTAAGTAAAATCTAGTTTAAGGATATGATGCCGCCAAATGTTTGGTCCCTTTAGTCTACTTAACAATTTCAAAGATTAATAAAATTTTCTATTGTCGTTCAAAAAAAAAAAGAGTAAAATCTCGTAAATCTCACTCCAACCCTTGAATCATATTCATATCAAATAAGTTTTACTCAAATTTAATAGTTGCTCATATTTTAAAGGCCATCCTCTTAAATTTACAACTATGCCATCAAGCATCAACGATTCTTTTACTTAAGTTTATACTTAGATTTAAACTTGCTCATTGGAGCACTTATTCGGTGAAGAATCAAACATGCATTCACGATCACCATAGAGTTCCTGAATTGAAATATTTTGAACTACTTATTATTTGGTGGAATGAGTATGGGAAACCTTTGGTGGGAGTTATGTAGGATATTGCATGGATTTTATTTATGAAATTTATTAATACTTATGTTAAAAAATATAGGGCGTGACATGAACTATGGACATGTGGCAAGGACAGAACATTCTCGTACCAATCATCTGACAAAACATGTGCCAAACGTCCTTCTGCCAAACCATCGTACAATCACAAGGCAACACATGGCGCCTAGAGCTGGGGCTATTCTTCTAGGGTTTACCAAGGGATCCGAGGCTTGACATATCTCTCCGGCGCTTGGTGCACATCAAAATATTCGGCCATACTTGTTGCCAACTCCTTCCAAACCAATAAGATGTCAAGAGAAGTTGAGAGACTACAATGTGACCCGAATAAATGGGTTCGATCACCGACCGAGCCACCATGTCGAGGGGATCTGGATAACTCAACCAAGACACTCAGTTAAAGGATGGATCTAAACAGTAGCATGATCATTCAGTGATGGATCTGCTCAGACACGATAGAGTGGATCATTCGCCAGTGCAACAAGGTTGCCTTGCAAGAAATCATTTGGTTCGAGTACGCCGAACTCGTTGCCGATCATTCGGTGACAAATCTGCTAAGACACGTGATTAAACGAAGGAATCACATGCAAGACTGATCGCTCAGTCACAAATCTGCTCAGACATGACATTCAGGTCATTTGGCGATGCAACCAGGTTCCCTTGCTTGGAACCGTTCGGGGACAGATCCACTCAGACATGACATTCAAGTTACTTGTCAGTTCAACTGGATCACATTGCTCTAAAACCGTTAGTTTGGGACTCCTTTCACAACTCGGGATTCAGATGAAGTCGTTCGGGAATACCTAACTTGAATCCAGCAGTTGTAACTCGTGTGATCCAAAGGGAAAGCTTGTCCTCATGCATCTAACCGTTTGACCATGTACGTCCTCATGACATAAGTCGATGCAGTTACAGTCATTGCGGCCAACTCAAGCCATGTGCTCTGTAACAACTTTATCTGGTGCATCATATATGACTTCACCCGAGGCAATTACCCAAGTATACCCTCCACGTGCTACTTGGTGAGCAAGTCAAGCAAGGCTTATATAAGGAAAGGGAAGAATGTAGAGACCCGTATATTTAAATTTTTGAAATGATTATTAAATGACTAATTGGGAAAATAAGTTTATTTGTTGGATATTTGAATTGAGGACTTGAATGAAAGAATTGAGAATTGAGAGTTGAAGGAATGGGTGTGTGGTTTAATAGATATAGGAGTATAAATAGGGGGTGTGTGTGGTGTACGAGATGATTTTTATCTCATAATATCTCTCTCTCATCCATTCTCTCTCTCTCTCTCTCTCTCTCTCTCTCTCTCTCTCTCTCTCTCTTTCTCTCTCCTCTTCTCACTCAAAACCCCACTCAATCACTTAATAACTTCAAGAATCAACCTCCCTCCGACCTTTCATTTGCGTTCTTGAGCTCGGAAATCCTTGGGTCAAGCTTGAATCAAAGATTTGAAGTTCAAGGCTAGGGCTTGTTCAAATCTCGTAGATCTTGGTTATCGTCGTGAGGTAGGGATTTTTGTACCCTTTCTATGTGTTTATATGTTGATTTGGCGTAAGAATCGGGCCTTGATCGTCTCCTTTTGTTCTGTAGAAAGCTGTCAAAAAAGTGCAAAAAAATGCCCTAAATCGCCTAGGGATTGATCCCCAAGCATGAGGGATCGATCCCTCATTTCAAGTCTAGATTTTTCACCTAGGGGATCTATCCCCAAGAGAGGAGGGATCAATCCCTCCCTTCTCTAGAAATTCCGCCCGTCTTCTGGGTTTCAGCCCAACTTCAAACGGCCATAACTTCCTCGTCTGATGTCCAATTCATGCAAACTTTATATCAATTCGAAAGTCTCGAAGTCAGCTTTTCATTTCCACCAGAATCACCTTAAGACTCTGAGTACACAGAAAGTTATGACTATTAGAGTGGAGGTGAGTCAGTCTGCCAACATCCGTTGGCTACTCCTAAGATTCGCGTGCTGTCGTTGTGATTTCCGATGATTAGTGGATGTCATTCTTGACCCGTTGGCCTTCCGGTTGTGAGAAATGAATAAGAGTTTACTTGATTAAAACCTCATTGAAATGCTTCTTGTTGATTTAAGATGCAACTTGTGATAAATTAATTGCTTGTGGACGTTTGTGGCATATGTGTGATATTGTTGGCATGTCGTAACAAATTTCATGTATGAATGTGGTTTTTGGGAAAGTCTTAACTTGTACATCGAGTGAGGAAATAGTGGTTTGGGTCGGAGGTTGATTTAGGAAGTCTCGTAACGCAAGGGGTGGTAATACGGTGATCCTAAATGTTGGTGAACACCATAACGCTAGGGGTGGTACTACGGTGACTTTTGTGGTGATATACTGTAATGCAAGGGGTGGAAATATAGTCAGTGGAGATTGGTGTTAGTGAGTCGTGTCGAAGTTGTTGAATTGCTTGAGTATTGTGAACCATATGGCATAATGTGATTATAGCATATCGTAGAACGATCGTCTAGAATGGTTGGCATATCCTTAAGTTGATTGTATTTCATCGCTTGAGTTGCATCCACTTGTTTTCCTTCCTTTGCACTTATCACCATATTTGCATATAGAATTGGTAAAGATTTTCCTACTGGGCTAGTATAGCTCAACCTAATCTTTCTTTTCAGGACAAAATGCTGAACAATAGCTCGCATGCAATGTGTGCTTGGGAATGAAAGACTTTTTGAAAGATAACCTCATGTAGTTTGATGTGAGAGAGAGAGGAAAAAGTGTATCGGGTATATCAATCACCCTAACACACACACACACATATTTATATAACTCTGGAGAGTTACATGTACATTAGATAGGTGATGTGGGACAAACCACATATTCTACTAACGCTTCTAACACTCCCCCTCAAGCTGGAGAATAGATATCACAAAATCTCAGCTTGTTACATAAAAACTCTAAACGAGGTTTAAACAGTGATTTGGTAAAAATATCTGCTATTTGAGCTCCTGTAGACACAAAGGGCATAACTAACACACCACTGTCAATCTTCTCTCGAACGATGTGACAATCTACCTCATTATGTTTGGTTCTCTCATGAAACACCGGGTTTGAGGCAATATGTATCATTGCCTGATTGTCACAATACATAGGAATAGGTAATTGTACCCGAAATCCTAGCTCCTCAAGAAAGGATCTTATCCAAACAACCTCACATGTAGTATGAGCCATAGCATGGTACTCAACTTCTGCACAAGATCTTGGAACAACAGTTTGCTTCTTACTCTTCCAGGAAACTAGATTGCCACCAACAAAGTACAATAACCAGTTATTGAATGTCTATCAGAAGGTGACCCTGCCCAATCTGCATCTGTAAATGCCTCAATACGACAATGACCATTGGAACGATAAAATAAACCGCGTCTAGCATGAGCCTTAAGATACTTAACAATACGAATACAAGCTTCCCCAATGTGGAAGACGAGGAGCAAACATAAACTGACTCACTAAACTAACAACAAATGAAATATCAGGACGTGTGTTGGTAAGATAATTTAACTTACCAACCAAGCGACGATACTGGTCTGGATGAGGAAATACCTCCCCCTGATCAATGCAGAGTTTGACATTAGGATCCATTGGAGTCTCCACAGGTTTAGCTCCCAATAAACTTGTCTCCTCTAGAATATCCAACACATATTTCCTCTGAGACAAACTGATGCCATCCTTGGACCTCGCTACCTCAATACCCAAGAAATATCGTAACTTACCCAAGTCTTTAGTGTGGAACTTACTATGTAAAAACTGTTTCAACTCATCAATCCCTTTCTGATCATCTCCAGTAATAATAATATCATCTACATAAACAATGAGCAATATTTTCCTTCGAGCCGACATAAGGGAGAATACAAAACGGTTTGACTGACTTCGACGCATGCCAAATCTCATAACGACATCACTAAACTTGTTAAACCACGCTCGAGGAGATTGCTTAAGACCATAGAGTGCTTTGCGAAGACGTCATACCTTATGACACTCCCCCTAAGCAACAAACCCAGTTGGTTGAACCATGTAAACTTCCTCCTAGAGATCACCATGAAGAGGCATTTTTGATGTCGAGCTGGAACAATAGCCAACCCAGATTGGCGGCAAGAGAAATAAGAATCCGCACGGAACGAAGCTTGGCAACAGGAGAGAACGTTTCTAAATAATCAACACCATAAGTTTGGGTGTAACATCTAGCAACCAGACAAGCTTTGTGATGCTCAATAGTGCCATCAGGAAGATACTTGACAGTATAGACCCAACGACAGCCGATAATAGTTTGACCAGCAGGAAGAGTAACCAACTACCACGTGCCATTATTATGAAGAACAGACATTTCATCCTCCATTGCTTTACGCCACTCAGACCTAGATAATGCCTCCTAAACAGTATTAGGAACAAAAACAAAAGAGACAGTAGTAGTGAAAGAGATAGAGAGAGATGATCATATGAGATAACCCGAGAAAGAAGATGAGAAGTGCGAGAACAATTAGAAAAATCATATTTTACCGACGACTGGCGATTCTCACGAGTCGGATAGAGAGGATCGAGCGGATCTGGCGACTGAGGGGGGGGGGAAGACGGAGGTGCTGGCGAAGATGGTTTGGCAGGCTGGGAGGGTTTTGTAGGTGGAGACTGGGTTGGTGCCGAAGGCTGGGGTGGGGTCGGTGCATGGGAACGCCGAACATAAACCTGCAAAGAGTTTGGTAGAATAGTGTCAGTTGGAACAACCATAGGTAACACAAACTCTAAGGTAAGGAGATCATTGGTAGTAACAGGATCCGAGTAATATGGCAAGGACTCATTGAACGTGACATCAGCACAAACAAAGTGACGACGTAAAGTAAGAGAGTAACATCGATGCCCCTTCTGGGTGTGTGAGTATCCCAGAAAAATATACCAAAAAGACTGAGGATCAAGTGTACTCCTATCAGGGTCAAGAGTATGGACATAACAGGTGCACCCAAAAACTCTAGGGGTAATGAATGGAGAGGCCGATCAGGAAATAAGACGTATGAGGAACCTGACCACATAGGACCGTAGAGGGCATGTGGTTGACTAAGTAACAAGCAATGAGGACGGCATCACTCCAATAAGACTTAGGAACCTGCATTTAAGATAGTAAGGCACGCATAACCTCAGACAAATGCCAAATCTTACGCTCAGCAACTCCATTTTGTTGTGGAGTCCGAAAACACGACGATTGGTGAATAATGCCATGATCAGCAAAAAATTGAGACAATGTACTATGAAAATATTCACGGGCATTATCTGAACGAAATATCTTAATGCAGGTATCAAACTGATTCTTAATCTCCATGTAAAAGGATTTAAAAACAGATTTCAATTCAAATCGTTCTTTCATTAGGTAAAGATATGTGATACGAGAAAAATCATCAACAAAGATAACATAATACTGAAAACCAGAAATACTGGGCACATGAATAGGCCCCCAAATGTCTGAATGAACTAACTGAAAAGGACGCGACGCACGATGCTCAACCCTAGGATAAAAACTAACTCGATGATGTTTACTAAACTCACAAACTTCACAAACCAACTTATGAATGGAACGACACGAAAGCACAAGACGCTTCAAACTCTGAAGAGAGGGATGACCAAAACAACAGTGCTGTTGATATGGAGTCTCTGATGTCTGAAGGGCAACGGGTTGAGACACTGTCAAGTAATATAGACCACCTCACTCAATGCCCCCACCAATCTTCCTCCCCGTCATAAGATCCTGAAAAACACAGCCATGAGGAAGAAATTTAACGGAACAATGTAAAGATTTGGTAAGACGGCTCACAGACATAAGATTAAACGAAAAACGAGGAACATGTAATACAGATGTCGATGTAAAAGAGGAAGAGACAGGAACTGAACCCAAACCAGTAACAACAGTGATAGATCCATCAGCTAAGGTAACATGAGATGATCTACCAACTGGCTGTCGATCACAAAGGAAAGCAGGTGTACAAGTCATATGATCTGTAGCTCCCGAGTCAATAACCCAAGGAGAGAAAAAAGAAGAGGCAACACAAGCAATAGATGGACCGGTCTAAGCAAACATAGCAGTGGAAGATCCTGTTGCAGTATGAAATGATAACAAGCGCTGATACTCATCAGCTGAAACAACCACACTATCAGTAGAAGATTGAGCAAACTGTCTAGTATCCTCATAGATAGTGGCCTGATGAGCTTGAGGGAAGCCATACAACTCATAACATGTGTCCACCCAACTCATAACAGTAAGTACATAGCTGAGCACCACGGCCACGACCGCGACCTCCCCCTATCATGCAGCCACCACGAATAAATGTACGATCGCCTCGACCACCAATAACAGGATCTGTACGGCCACCAGAACCACGACCATTCATCCTAAAATCGCGACCACGACCTCGAAACCCAAAATCACGGCTACGACCACGGCCACAGCTGACTGAGAACACAGAGTTATCAGAAACAATGGAAGTCAAAGCAGAACGGTTAGGAGCCAGTGTACGATTGAATACCTCGCTGAGAAGAGGTAAGTCACGGTCCCCCAAAATCTGATTACCCACAGGTTTGAAAGTGTATGATGCACCAGATAAGAAACAAGTAACCCTCATGCACTCACGCTGGAGCTGTATAACCTGAATATCAACAGAAAGTGGCTCTGAGATATCTATCTCATTACAAATACGCCTGAACTTAGCATAATAATCCTCAAAAGAATTATCACCCTAAGATATATTAAAGAAAGACTGATGAAGATCATACGTATGACGGAGATTGTCGACACCTGAATACAACTCTTTTGCATGTGTCCACACCTCTCTAGCTGTATCACAAAACATTAGCGTACTAGCAACCTGTTCCGTCATATTATTCCATAACTCTGAACGAATACGAGTATCAACAGGTTTCCAGGTCCCATATGTGGGTGCATCTACAGCAGGGGGCTCACCAGTCAAATAAGAGTCCTCTGATTGACCTATATAATATACCTCAACAACTTTAGCACAAAGAACATAATTGCCTCCATTTAATGGTGTGGATGTAATAGAGTGCCGCGTACGAGACCGAGAGCCACTAACAAAACTACCAATACTACTAGAATTAAAACTAGAAATAATACAAACAACTGTAGACAAAAGGTCTGAACCTGTTTTCTCCTCAGACATTTTCCTGAACAATGAAGAGGCAACAACCAATAAGAATCGACAAAAGTAGCTAATCAAGAACCCGTACTCAACCAACAAAGTCAACAGCATCAGCAACCAACTAAGTACCAAACATGATAGGTCCGTAACATCACCAACATATACCAAAGGATGCAAGTGATTTCTATGACAGGTCCAAAACAACAACCCATAAACTAGAAGCTGACAAAGTATTGAAAATCTTTTACCGAAGTGAGAAACCATTACCAGAGTTCAGATCACGAAAAGAAAACCACGGAGCTGATATCCAGATTGAACATAACCTGTTTGAACACAACCATGGAGCTAGGATTGTAGGTTGAACACAACCTACTTGAGGAACCACAATTGATCATAAAAACGCGATCAGTTCATGTTTAGGGCCAGAGAACCATAACGGAGTCAAAAAATCAAAAGAGTCAGTAACTAGGTGTGCCCCCGGAGACTGACATGGGTCGCCGGAGGGTTGGCGATGGTCACTGGTCGCTGGATGAGGATCGCCAGTCACTGGATAAGGGTTTTGAGAGATTTCAGTCACTGGGTTACACAGATAAGAGGCTGTTAGGACCAGGTAAGAGGTTTACATGCAGATTTCTGGTTTGATTAAGGGATGTCGAACCATAAAAGAGTTGATTAGGGCTTTGGAGATGGTGAGGAGTAGTAGCTATGGTGGTGGATTGGGGGTTACGATAGTGGTGGTGGATTAGGATTAAGGTGGGGCTAGGATTAACAAAGGTTTTAGAGGCTGGGTCGGTGATGGAAATGGATAAACAGAAGTATTATTTGATTAGCACTTGACTGGGTACAGTGGTGGAGATGTATGGGTGGGTGAGGTGTATGGCAGTGGTGGTGGTAGGCTATGGTTTCGACAAATGATTTAGGGTTTTGGTGTTTTAAGGTTAGGATTAAAGTTGTGCTCTGATACCATGATGTGAGAGAGAGAAAGAGAGAGGAAGAAGTGTATCAGGTATATCAATCACCCTAACACACTCATATATATTTATATTACTTTGGAGAGTTACATGTACATTAGATAGGCAATGTGGGACAAACCACATATTCTACTAACGCTTCTAACATAGTTACTTAAGGATCTTTGTATTAACTTTATTTTGACAGAGATGTATTTGTAACTTTTCATTTCAATCCTTTTGACTAAACGGTTCTAATATCCTAAACAGGACTACACTTGTATTCTTTGTATATTTGGGGCCGTAGTGCCTAAGTTGTAATACTCTAAATTTGGGGGCTTGTTTGTAAAAGTTAAAGAATGGGAAATCTTTTTGGTAATATTTACGTTATTCGAGAATCTTTTATTGAAATGTATTATTTAATTAAGTTGAAAATCGAGTGCCTGATAAGTAACCCTAATGATGTACACCGCACCTAGTGAACAATACTTTCTTATCCTTCTTCCTAGATTGACATGATCGTTGGAGGGTTATAGAGCTAGACTCAACCCTAACGACTTCTTGCAGGTCGCTTGGAGGAAGGCGAACGAAGCACCTGAGAGCGAAATAAAGGATCACCCTTGTCCCTACTAATCAAGTCCAAACACCACAATGCCCTTTGGACTTATTCCACCCATATGCCGCTTAGCAATACCCATTCCTTAGTAGTAGACCAGACATCTATTTTGTGGTAAAAAAAAAAAAAAAAAAAAACCCATCAACCCCACTCTCTCTCTCTCTCTAAGGGCTTGATCAATTCAGTCAATTTTATCCTGTAAATTTGTCAGGAACCAACTGAATGAACTGATTAAGTACTTACCAATATCTGAATGAGTTAATTGCTTACGAGAAACCTTAGAAAATACGTTTTAAACAAATTGAACGGCTCTGATCATTTGGATGAGACTCCAAAAATAAGTCTCACAAAAAACTTGTGTCAAAATTTGTGTGAGGGGAACCGGCCCCCATATATATACTCCCTCTGTCCCAATTCGTTTTTCCAATTTTGACATACGTGCCATTAAAAATATCTATATTTCACAATCTATAATGTTTTATATAATCTCAAAAAAATCATATTTTAGAATTAACTGAGATATATCAAACGAGATTCATATTTTGCATATAAAAAAACATTCAATATTGAGACACTAGCGCATGCCATGCCCGAAGTCATGACTCGAACACTAGATATTCAATTTTATTTGGGGTTAGAAGAACGTGGGAGCACAAAACAAAATGAAAACTTATTTTAACATTTAATAGAATACTACAACTGTTTTATAGTAGTTCCTACATAACAATGAAAGCTAGTAATGAAAGTACTGAAACAAAGCTCGAGACTTTTTTCCAACCACTTCGGCAAGCATGTTGGGTTTTCTAAATAACCAATGGCCATGCTAATCAATCTCCCATCACCCACTGAATCAAACAACATTTCCTTTTTTCCCAAAACAATATAAATAGGAAAAAAAACAACCACCCAATCGACTGGTTGTGCAAAAGTCATTGTTATTTTTGGCACACAAAGATAAGCATCACTAGCAGTATGTACCATTGCACTGAAAGTCAAGGTGCAATAGCAATAGTAGAATTGATGCCCCCATTAGATGTATACATGACATTAATGATTAAGCCAACCAAACCAAAATACTATTCTGAACTTATTCCCAACATACTCATCCCTACCAAGAAAAAAAGCAAACACAGATTGAGTTTATTAACAGTAAGAGGGACTTCACAATAAATTAAAGAATTTAGCAGGGTGAAACCTGAAAGCCACCTCTCCAGCTCTAGGCTTCAGAACTGTGCATAGAAAAACTAAAACAATATTTCAATTTGTATCCATAGCAGCATCGATTACTGTTGATGAACATAGATGATTTCACGACTGATCCTGAGCTGCCAAACCCAACTAAGTTGCATCCTAAGACTGTAAATCCAAAAATAAATCCATGTTTGAGGCAATGTGAGCCATGAACCTTCCACGCCGATCCAGAAGACCTTGGCAATATAGACAACAATTGCAGAGCAAGTTTTCTAAAAAAAAATTTTGCAGAGAAAAGTCGCCAAGGCAATACTCAAAATCTCATTTTGAAGGCAGAAACCACCGAGTCTCTCTTGCACTGTCTTCATGTTTAACTCCTCTCCCATGAATTGCTCACATTGGAGTAGTTTGTGGGTTATCAAACCAAGAACCCAAGTCACATGAAGACATGAATGAGGAGAAGAAGATTATGATCAAAAGAATTCAAATGAGAAGAAATTTCTATAAAGATAACATGTGAATGGAAGCATAAGGCTTATTGAAGGGTATAGAACTTACTGAGGACACGTAACTTATTCAATAAAGAACCTAAGTAAATTTTTGAAATGCTTTTAGCACCCAATAAACAAAAGGTATTCTACGTTAGGTTCTGTGTCCGCGTTGATTCAAAGTTAAGTCATGCAACTACTTACCTATAGTTTTTTTTTTTTTTTTGTGTGTGTGTGTGTGTGTGTGGGGGGGTTGGAAACTACTTACCTATAGTTTCTCAAATAACTAATTAAAAACAAAAACCAAAACAGAACATTGCATTCCCAACTTGCCAATAACCACCCAAAGATCCTAATACGAATATGCTGTTTAGGTCACCCTTTAATCAAAATTGAAGTTTGAGTCTTGTTTTGAAAAAAAATCCACCTCGTTGAAGCATTTTATCAAACAGTTTGAAGGCAGCCGACCAATGATGCAAGTGGAAGACGATGGTAAACACTCGACAAGGCAGTGAAGTCAGATTACCTGTAGCGTTTTTTGATTTCTATTCCGGCAATAAACTTCATCACCTGTTAGAAGATGGAATTCAATGGTCGTAAACTTCAGCGCCTATTGGAAGATGAAATTCAATGGTTGTTATGGTTTTTTGTGGTTCCATGAGGCGGTGGTTGTCCTAGCAGATTTTGAGAAGAGAGGGAGTGAAGAAGGTCTCTCTCTCTAAAAAAAGCTCTCTCAACAGAGGACACCCTAGCCGCCTCCGCTGGGGGGGGGGGAGGCCTCCGCCTCTCTCCCGCCTCCCCCCCTCCCCCCCTCCCCCTCCTCTCCTTTTCTTCCCCCGCCCTCCTCGCCTCGTAGTCTCCCGTCAATTGGCTTTCCGTGCTCTCAGTTTGGGTGCGTTGTTGTTTTGGACCGGTGTGGTTCCCCCTTGAGGCGGCTTTGTCCGGCGATTGGTGGTGGCCCATAGTTCTTGGTTCCACACGGCGGTCCAGATTTGTCTTGCTCGGAGTCGTCGACGAGGTAATAAGGTGTGCGGCTGGGTTGGGGTTTTCTTTCCTTTTTTTCTCGTTTACCGGCTGTCTGTCCGTGTTACTTCCGATCTAGGATCCCCTAGATTCGGCCTGTGTTGGTCTGGGTTTCCCCCAGGTCCAGCGGTTGGGGTGGTGGGTGGAATAAGTTTTTTGTAGGGTTTCGATGGGTGGAAGAAATTGAGGGTTTTGTGGTCGGCGCTTTTCGGTGGTGTTGTGGGGCTTCTCCGGCAGCGGCTCTATGTTGTCTGTGCGGGGTCTCCGTAGCAACTCTGGTTTGGGTTGTTTGTCCGCGTTTCCCTCTGTTTCTTGGCCGTCAACGGCAGATTGGGTGTGTTGGAAGGTCTGGTCTTCGGTCGCTGTGGTCGCTTGGACCTGTCGGAGTGGTTTCCAGCTTTGCCTCGGTTCTCGTGCCCGGAGCTTCGCGTGTCAGCGGAGGCTTGCCATGGAGTCTTCCCGGAGTTCTCCTGCCGGAATGGGTTTTTGTTCCTGTAGGCCGGCGGCCGGTGTGGCTTGCCCATAGAGCAGCTCATTTCCTTTTCGTCTATATTTTGTTCGTTGTTTTCGATTGCATCTGTTTCTTATTGTGTAATGGTTTGTGCTGGGATTAGTTTGAAATCTCTCTGCCTTGTCCCGGACAGGATTCTCATATCGGCACCTCATGCTGATTTGCTTTTGCAGGGTGTCCTAGGGTCCCGGATTAGGTAGTTTGGTGCACTCCTGTATTTTGTGATGTAATCTTCGCCTTCGGGCTTGAATGAATTGACATTTTCAAAAAAAAAAAAAGGGAGTGAAGGAGGAGCAATAGGATTACCAATGGGTTACCGAGGGGGAAAACATGGCTGATATAGAACAATCTTGGCCATTCATTTAAGTTCATCTCAATCTGAGCCTTTGATAGAAAAATTAGAGCTAATCCTAACCATCAATTAAGCACCAAATAGATGTAGGCCGTTGGATTTATGTTATGATTCAATTACTTCCCTTCCATATTATATAGATATAGATAATTTTGTAGGAGGTCCAAAATAGTGAAAAGGGACAAATAATTCGGGACGAAGGGAGTAGTATATATATAGCCATATAGGTGTTAAATCGAAGAACGGCGGAAGTAGTATATGTACGAGGTCCAAAATAAGTGAAAAGGGGCAACCAATTCCACTTGAATTCTCGTTTGACATTCAGAAGGGTAAATAAGCCATTTGAAGCCATTATCTGTGGCTCTAACAAATTGACTTGTGTGTTGGTGTCTATACACACACACACACACAGAGATCCCATAAGGGATCCCGCATTTTAATTGACCTCCATTTTTCGATCAAATTTCGAGGATCCAAATCGTTCAATGTGTTCAGATTATGATTTAAGGGTTCCTACGATAAATCAGCAAAAAAAAAGAGACCGCAAAGTGCTTCATCAAAGCAATTTTCATTGAACGGTTCAATGAAAAAACTGGTCGAATGAAGCACTTCCCAATCTTCTTTTTTCTCCTAATTTCTTGCGAGGACCTTTAAAATTACGTTCTGAGCACATTGAACAGTTCGAAAACTATGTAGTTGCTCTTTTGCTAGCACGAGCATCGTGCCAATTGTTTTTGCAATAATACAAGCATATGCATGCACAAACACAATTCCTATTTACAATAGACTATAGATTGGTAGGATATAATTTATAATAATGGCAAATCATACAAATCATTCACACCAAAAGATTTGCAAAGCTGTCTACTTTGTTAAGGCCTTTCATATCACATATCTATTCTTTCTTATGTTTCAGTTTCAGCGGTTGGGTGTCTATGAACATGAAAAGATGATTAGAGGGAATTCAGTCTATTCATCAAGGATACAAAAAGTGTGCACTGCTAAGCACAATTTCACTTGCCCACATTAGAGATCAAATTTAGACCAAAAAAAAAAAATGTTCAGTTTTAGGGTAATCGTAATAGGGAGAAAACCCATTAGGGTTGACTTCATTCAACGTAAAATATATACACAAGATGTATAATACTCGTAATTGCTCTACAGTCCTAAATACTTAAACTAATTACATGATAAGACACATATTTATATTAGATACAAATAGACCCATAATCTAACACTCCCCCTCAAGTTGGTGCAAAGATATCAATCAAACCCAACTTGAATACAATAGGATGAAAACTCTTGCTACCCAGCCCTTTCGTGAATATATCAGCTAACTGATCTCCAGATCTCACAAACGGCATACATATCAAACCCTCGTTCAACTTTTCCTTGATGAAGTGTCGATCAATCTCTATGTGCTTTGTTCTATCATGTTGAACGGGATTATGAGCAATGTTGATGGCAACTTTGTTGTCGCAATAGAGTTTCATCGGAACACTGTCAGTAAACCCCAAATCACGTTACAAAGTTTGGAGCTACAAAAGCTCCAAACACCATGAGCCATAGCTCTATATTCAGCTTCTGCACTAGACCTGGCGACTACCGATTGCTTCTTACTTCGCCAGGTAATCAAATTACCCCCAAGAAAAGTGCAATAACCAGAAATAGAGCATCTATCATCCACAAAACCATCCCAGTCAGCATCAGTGAATGCCTCCAATCGCAAATGGCCATGATTAGAGAACAAAATTCATTTTCCTGAGGTTGATTTCAGATACCTCAGAATACGATAAACCGCATCTAGATGTGAAGTACGAGAATCATGCATAAACTGACTAACAACACCGACAGCATAAGTAACATCTGCTCGGGTGTGGGCCAAGTATATTAGTCGACCCACAAGTCGCAGATACCTCTCCTTATCAGTATGCTCCCCCACATCTCCACTAAGATGATGATTCGCCTCAATAGGGGAATCTGTAGGTCTACAGCCCAACATACCTGTTTCTTCCAAAAAATCAAGTATATACTTGCGTTGGGAAATAAAGATACCTCTATCAGACCTTGCTACTTCCATTCCAAGGAAATATCTCAATAATCCCAAGTCCTTACTCTCGAACTCTTGAGCTAAATGAGACTTAAGATTATGAATCTCACCCACATCATTGCCTGTCATTATTATGTCATCAACATAAACAATAAGGAAAACAATCTTACCATTACTTTGCCGGGTGAACATCGTATGATCTGCATGGCTCTGCTTGTAACCAAAACTCAACATAGTCTTAGAAAACCTGCCAAACCAGGCTCTAGGGGACTGTTTCAGCCCATAAAGTGCCTTCTTCAATCTACACACTTTTCCCTTACTTGCAAGAGAAGAGAAACCCGATAGAATATCCATATAAACTTCCTCCTCTAAATCACCATGGAGGAATGCATTTTTCACATCAAACTGTTGAAAAGTCCAATTCAAGTGGGCAGCACACGAGAGGAGAGCTCGCACCGAATTCATCTTCGCTATCGAAGCAAATGTCTCCTCATAGTCAATACCATAAGTTTGAGTAAAACCTCTGGCAACAAGCCTTGCCTTGTATCTCTCAACTGTACCATCAGCCTTTTGCTTAATAGTGAACACCCACTGGCTTCTTCCTTTCTGGAAGTGACACTAGATCCCAAGTGCCATTTTTTTTCAAAGCTGTCATCTCTTCTACCATAGCTCATTTTCACTTAGGTATCCTGAATGCATCATGCCAACTCTGTGGAATAGATATAGAGGAAAGAGAAGAGATAAAGGCATAGTACGAAAGAGACAAACAGTCATAAGAAACAAACGGTGAGATAGGATGTTAGAGTACAAAATCTAACACCTTTTCGAATAGCAATCGAAAGATTGTCAGGATCCATAGGAGGATGTTCAATAAGAGAAGAATCATTACCAAAAGAGTCAACTGAGGATTCCGGAACTGGAGTGGGTGATTGTGATTGACAAGGTGGTAAAGCACATGAAGACTTTCTACGTCTAGCATACCTCTGTAAGTTAGCTCCCTGCAGTCGTGCAGGTAGTTGTTCCTCAATGTCACCACCAATATCATGTGTTTCCCTTTCA
Source organism: Rhododendron molle (assembly GCA_025413875.1). Classification (NCBI taxonomy): domain Eukaryota; kingdom Viridiplantae; phylum Streptophyta; class Magnoliopsida; order Ericales; family Ericaceae; genus Rhododendron; species Rhododendron molle. The sequence continues at coordinate 18,221,656 of CM046400.1, forward strand.
ACAGATACCGGTTCCTCTCCAATGTTTTCCTTCTCCCCCTCACTATGATCATAGAACAATTGCTCCTCCTCACTACGATTATAAAAGGTAAACATCTCTTCCTCCCGCTGATGCTCCCCCTGAAGAGATGGTTTGAAAGGAAAATAAAAAAATTATGTTTCCCAAAAAGTAACATCCATAGAGACAAACATCTTCCTAAAGAGTACCCAACAAAAATACACTTATGGGCTTTATGTCCCAACTTGCCCCCAGAAGGTTTAGAGGAATGAACAAAGCACACACAACAAAATACCCTAGGTGGAAGAGTCGTAACTCGACAACTGCTTAGCAGACACTCAATGGGTGTTTTAAAATTGAGGACACTGGATGGCATACAGTTGATAAGATATGTGGCAGTAAAAATAGTTTCTCCCTATAAATATTTGGGAACATTCATAGTGAACAAATGGGTCGAGCGACCTCAGCAAGATGACGATTTTTGCATTCAGCGACTCCATTTTGTTGTGGAGTGTCAACGCAAGTCGTCTAAAAAATAATACCATTATCAGCTAGATATGTCCGAAAAATCTTATCAATATACTCAGTCTCATTATCACTCCGAAGAATTTTAATATGTGTATCAAACTAAGTGCACACCATCTTATGAAAAGATTTGAAACAGGAAAATACTTCATTCTTTGACTTGATTAAGTACACCCATGTGGCACGCGAATAACAATCAATAAAGGTAACAAACCATCGATAGCCCTTTAAAGAAGTAATGGCAGAAGGACCCCAAACATCAGAATGGATAACCATAAATGGAGAATCACTTCGTTTATTAATAGGGGTATAAAAAGAGCGTTTATGTTTCCCAAACTCACAAGCTTCATAAAAAAACTGATCCCTAGGACAATATTTAATTAAAGTAGGAAAACGTTTCCCTAGGAAATAAATAATAAAGATGGTCAGGTAACTCTTCAGGTTTGCTTCCAAAAATAAATCTACATCCAAGCACACCACATATGCTGCTACTGCCTAAGTTAGTACCTAAAATGATGGAAGGTCTAAGCTACACTAATCCAGTAGAAAGCTCTAATCTAACAACGTATGCATATGAAATGTAGGAGGGATGGCAAGATGAACAACAGTATCAAGAACTGATAAGAGAACAACAATGGTAATCCACTTTCAATACTTTTCTAAAACCAATCACACGTTTCATTTAACATCCTCTGAAAACACCAATTGCCAAAACATGTCTCATTCAAGTGTCATGAGCCAAAGCTCCTACCAAGCCAATTGAAGGACCCCGATGTCCTCTATCAGGCACCTTACCCATAGGGAGGTCCTGAGATATCACATACGAGCATATAGCTCCTGTCGGGCCAATTAAAGGACCCCGATGTCCTCTACCAGGCATTCATCCGTCGATGAGTCCTGAATGTGCTCGTCGCGTTCGTAAAGTTTCAAAATCCTTTTTCCATCACATTTGTACCATTCGACTCAACTTCAATATATAAAACGGTTTTCGTAAAATCAAGTTCATATGAACATTAAAATTTTAGATATGTTCAAGGAAGTCATGGGATACAATTAATCAAGTTAGGAATCACTTTGGATGTGTTTGGAGTAGGTTAGAAGTGATCGGAACCCGAAATAGTGAAGTAGGAACCAAGATCAGTAAAACAATCCAGAAACAACATGTTATCGATACCCTGGAAGAAAGGTATCGATAACAACAGTTCAAGATTAGTCAAAAACGTAATGTAATCGATAACAAGAAGGAACGTATCGATAACAATGGGGTTATGGTGATTCCAGACATAAGGGTATCGATAACAATAGCTGAAGGTATCGATAACAATAGTTTTTTGGGTTAGGTATCGATAACGATGAGTAACGATGACAGTTCGAACGAATCTCAGGCAGACTTTCATCAGTTTCTTAACAACAACAACGACAACGATCAAAGGCACCAATCAAGCTACGAGAAACAAGTCATAATCATATATTGTAAGTTCAAACTCCCTACCTCAAGATTGAAAACCAAAATCAAAGGATCCTCCAAGCCCTAACTCCAAACTAGCAATCGAACAGGATACGCCTCCACCGAGCTCCAACCAACGACAATACGGACCACAATACACAAAGAGGGTGAAGGATTGAAGGCTAATTTGTGTGGGTTTTGGGTTGAATGGGTGAAATTTTGGATGAGAGTAAGAGAGAGAATGAGAGCCGAGAGTGAGAGAGATGGACGGGAGAGTGAAAGGAAGAAATTGGGGAATTTTTATTCCCTACACACACACATGCTATATATATATATATATATATATAATATATATATATATATATATATATATATATATATATATATTATATTATATATATATATATGCTCTAAGCACAAATCACACACTCACCCCTAAAATGCATCACTTTCCCACTTTACCCCAATTCTCAATAATTCAATCCAATTTCCTCCTTTTCTTTCTCGTAAATCATTTAAATAGATTTAAAAAAAATAAAAATTTTCGGGTCTTTACAACCTGAATGAGCAAAATAGGATGCAGTAGGAGCTGCTGTGGAAGTAGGAGCTATAGTAAAGGAAGAATCAGCCCGAGCCATAAGACGCCTGATAGCTTGCATCTCCGCCTGAGAGAAACCGCCAGTAGAATCAGAAGGTGACTGAACTCCTGTACTGTACCCAGAATCGGACAAGGTAGCAAACTCTGAAACATGTGCCTGGGCCTGGGAATGCCCTGGACCACAATCTCGACCTCCACATCCACTGCCTCACCCACGAGAAAGACGACTATGTAACTTCCAACAAAAATCCTTGGTATGTCCAGTGTTGTGGCAATTATCACACTGGAGTGACATGCGATCTATAGTCCCACTGCTAGTACCAGGCTGAGATTTTCCATTGCCAAACCCAAACTGTCCATGCGCAATAGCAACCAAGGCAGAACAATCAGAAGTAGGAGCTTGCAACATAGCACCCCTTCTGCTGAACAATGGCACAAGCCTCTCCCAAAGATGGAAACGAGACACGACCTAACACCTGCACTCTAATTGGATCATACTCTACATCAAAGACCAGCAAGAAAGTCATACACACTCTTTTTCTCTATTCTTTTTAACCAAGCACCAGCATCAACGGAGCAGACTGCCTGAAACCTCTGATAGTAATCAAATTCTTGCCAGGCCCCACTGAGCTCAGCAAAGTAAACAGCAACAGATCGATTGTGTTGATCCCATAGTACGAAGTCTCTTTCGCAACTCAAAACATTGAGCATCATTGCCTTGCTGAGAATAAGTCTGTTTGGCAATAGTTCAAATCTGATATGGAGTGTCAAGAAGCAAGAAAGGACTACGAATATCAGCTTTCATAGAATTAAACAACCAGGTCATGGCTAAAGATCGATGAGACTTAAACTTCTTGAGTTCAACATCAGTAGTAGGCTCAGTAACAGGGCCTTCAATGAACTCAAACATTCCTTTAGCTTCAATAGCTAATGAAAAAGTACGAGACCAAAGTAAATAATTTGTGTCATCCAATTTAATGGGACAAATATCTAGCGGAGAGTTATCCAAAGCCCCTACAGGACTCAACTCATCTTTGCCACTTGTGGAAGCTTGTTTTTTCTCTTCTGACATCTTGAAAATAGAACAATAATGCCAAATAAACAATAAACAATGTTCCCAAAAGCTTTAGAACTCCAAAAAAAATAAGCAAAGGTTCCAATAGCCCTAGAACCTAAAAAAAACCAACCGAATACCTTCGAATCTGAATGAAATAGTGCTGAAATTTCGTGTGAGAAGGAAAAAAATAGATCTGATCGGCGAGAAGAAATGACGGTGAGCAGATCGTGATCGATGGCGATGGCAAGCCCTAACTGATCAAAGCCCTATTCACGCGAGTACTGTTCACGAAGCACTGTTCAAGCAAAATACTGTTCACGCGAAGTACTGTTCACGTGATACAGGTCACGCACGCGAAGTACTGTTCAAGCGGTGCTGATCGACGAGAAGAACCTCGTAGGTCGCAAGGTTCTATCGCTTTGATAATATGTTCAGTTTTAGGGTAATCGTAATAGGGAGAAAACCCATTAGGGTTGATTTCATTCAACGTAAAATATATACACAAGATGTATAATAATTGCTCTACGGTCCTAGATACTTAAACTAATTACATGATAAGACACATATTTATACTAGATACAAATAGACCCATAATCTAACAGAAAAATTATGATTGGAATGCCTTAAAAAAAACACATTTAAATTGCAAAGTCCTTTCATATTCCACCATAGAACTTGTACGGCATTGTCTCATATAGAACGTTACTACACATCCCCAATGATCAATGCCATTATAACAAACCCCTAGGAAAAAATATGCCTTGATGTGAGAAAGTCATTCTATATTCGACTTAGCTTTAGACAAAATGGGTAAAAAGTCTATATCTTTCAAAGTTGCTCCATTCAATGGTGTTTAACTTTGCTCAAATTCCTGGGGCTAGCCTAGCGGGTAAAACTTGGGCCTCCATTAGAGAGGTTTCGACTCTCGCCAACAGCAGGAGATTTGTGGAGGCTCCTTTTTAGGGTTACCCCACTATTGGTGTGGCTTCCCCCATCCCTACTAACAACTAACCTTCTAACTCCACTCATGTATATCATCTAGAAAAAAAAAAACCTCATTTCTTTTTAGTCCTTTACAAAATGGGTTGGCGCCTATTTAAGTTCCCAAAAATCCAACAATATTGCAATTTCACTCTTACATTAACTAAGCTTTTCTTAGAATAAACTCCTACATGGCAATAAACACCTACTAACAACCGAAAAGTTGAATCAAGATAGATACGTAACATCTCATCCAATACCGGGTACAGTTCTCTGAAACTCGAAAGGGAATTTCAGGCACACTACCAAAATCTTTTCCTTCGAAGGGGAGAAAAGTAGACACACTTACACGTACTTGTTCTACAAATGTGAACTCTGAAGCAAAACTCTTTTCTGTTGCACTAACCTGTGCAAGTTGTGGGTGACCAAGCGTGCCTTGGTTCAAATTCATCGCATTACTTGGTTGCTGAAAAATAGAAAAGAAAGATAGGGGTATGAAATGCGAAATTTATACCAATCAAAAGCTTAATAGACAATAAACAACCAAACAATAGTGAAATTGGGTCCTCCACCTTTAAAATCCAATAGAGTAAACGGAGCATAAGTTGCATAAGTACATGCAGAAAGGACAATAAGCTTAATCACCATTTAAAAAAAAATTAACTAAAAAATTGAAGGTTAGCAAAAAGGGAACTTAGGAAACTAATCTCAACTTGCAAATATTGTTTTAACCAATGAAAATTACACGAGAATTCCACACACATCCAAATAATAACTAGAGTGAGAGCAAAAGCTAGAGCTGCAATGTTGAAGAAAAAAATAAATATGAAAGTCAAATAGAAGGACCACAAATGGTAAAAGCAAAGAGGGGAAAAGAATTAACAAAATACCATTTCTTTTCAATGTAAATTCTAGATTAACCATTATATACAAAAGAATATAGAACCAGTCGTTGGATATGAAACAACCAAACAATAAGTATGCGTCCAATTGCCAATTGCTTCAAATCAATTTAGGTTAAACTTTAATATTAGTCAGTAAATGAAAAATATAAGAATATGTGTCCCAATTTGAAAAAAAGAGAGCTCATAATGTAGCAGAATAATATAAATTAGTGAAATCATACCACGCTGCCAATCATATCGATCGATGTGACACATTGCTCTCAAACCTGCAGCTATGATAGAAGAGGAGAAAGCCGTGGTTAGGTCTATCGAAGGAGAGGAAAACATGGTGGAGAAACTTGCAAAATTACCCCACTGATTCTATAGTTGGAAGTCTCATATAGAAGCAAACAAAAAAAAATAGCACAGATACATGATCCCCCATTAGATATCAGTCGAAGTTTCATTGTACTACAAATAGCAATGACAATCCATGTAGTCAGCTACCTATTAAAGAATCCAACATATTTCATATTTATGAGGTTTCAACCCCACCAACTCACCCATTTCTCCATTCAAACTGATGTTTGTACTTCATACCATCTCCCAAATTATTTCTTTGACATAAAGTTCATATCCACTCAGGTGTTTAAGAAATGTAGAACAACTCCAAATACTTATTTAGAAGTTAATCCAACAAAGCAAATGTTTATTACAACATATCAACAAAGCCAAATGCACTCGAACATTCCAGAGGTAGTAAACTCAAAAAATTCTCAGTGGAAAGCAATACAATTATTATCATCTTTAAGGAGCAAAGGGAGAGAAGACAATGACACTCTCCATCATCTTATTCCACAAGTCAACCAGTGAAAAGCAAATTATCAAGAAAAAGGAATAAGATGATGAAGAAATTGTAGCTAAGACCAAGGGAAATAATCACACATATTATGACCTATTTTACCACAATTATGTGGCCCCATTTTTTGTTAGTATTCAGACATGATAAAAACGAGTGTCAAAAGATCAGAAAATCTAAGCAATTAGATAAGCATGTGACACAGAGAATCAAAAGACAGAGCACAAAATATGTAACATAGAGAAGCAAAAATTACATAGCTGTACTCATAAAAGAAAGAAACTGTTCACAAATGCACCCAGGAAAGCATAAATCTTGAGCACAAAGAAAACTCAAAAAACTCAATCACAAGCTTCTCTCTCTTTTTCCCTTTTGCTTTTGTATTATCAAATCACCAGTAAAACAAATAGAACAACAACGAACCCAACCAGTCATTACCATAGTTGAATTACCAATACCGTTACATACTAGTTTTCCAGTCATCACCAAAATGTAAAGCAAGATAAACAAAAATACTCATGGCCTTCCCACTACAATACAACCAAACCCAATCTCTCTCTCTCTCTCTTTCTCTTGAGGAGCTTTAGAAACCGACTAAGAAGCACCGACACCTCTAGAGGTCGAAGTATCACAGTGTCGGACACGGCGGGGACAAGTACGTGGCGTGTCCCATAATTAAATTTAAATTTTTTACGAGGAGATGAGGGAACACAACTGGAGACACTGATGGGGACAAGGCAAAGGCCAAACTATAATTTTTTTAAAAAAATTGCCAACCAAACTGTAATTTTTTTTAAAAATTGGGGTTCAAACTGTAATTTTTTTTAAATTTAGTGGCCAGATTTTAATTTTTAAAAAAATTCTTGGTGTCAAACTAAAATTTTTTATTTATATAAATAAATAAATAAATATACACATGGTATCTCCGTGTCCCCATTTTTTTAGAATTCCCGTGTCCGTGTCCGTACATCATAGGAAATCGGGTTCAAGAGCTTTAAAACCGAACGGAGTTCTTATTATTTGCAAAATAACACCAATATTAGCCAACCCCCAATTTCGAAATCCTCTTGTTTCCTAGTTAAGAAAACCCAAATCAAAGGAAAGAGGAACGATTCAGAAAACCACAAGTTTCAAAAGAGAAATTGTCAAAATTGCACACAAAACATACTACTTACGTGATTTTCACACAAAACTACTTGAAAACCATCACGTGCCGCGAATTTCTAATGATGAAGAGTACCAATCAACCTGGAAGTTTTTTCAACCTAACAATGCCTAGACCACGAATCTTCAAGTAGAAACCACGATCTTCGATTTCTTTTTCAACCAACTACCAACCACGTCGCTCTCTCTCTCTCTCTCTCTCTCTCTCTCTCTCTCTCTCTCTCTCTCTCAAAACACTTGCAATCTTGTTGTCTCAATCCCAATTATCATTCAAGGGCAATTCAGACTTTTAATTGCAAAAACTAACGGCATCTAGGTTAAAGTAACGGGGGGGTCAGAAGAGAATAGTTTATAAAGTAAGGGAGGTTGCTGTATTTTTTTAGACCTCAGGGGAGGTCTCTGCATTTGTCAGAAACCTCAGGGGAGGTCAATGAAATTTACCCTTAAAATTAAATTGATCGCGATTCGAGAAATGAGTGTGTTTTAAAAAAGGAACGGAAAGGAGAGAGAACTAACCCAAGTATACCACTCATGCAGCTCATTGAACACTACTTAAAAGGAAAACCAAAGCAGAACATTGCAGACACCACTTGCCAATAATTGCCCAAAGAAAATCCCTTAAACAAAAACTCAACCAAATGATCATGAAAAATAGTATTACAATTGAGAGTCTAAAAATAGAAATTCAAAACCCTTATTTTAAAGAAAAAGCCTAATGCAGTGGAGACTAAATAGAAAAAGTCTCAACTTCATTGATAGTTTATTTGCATCTTTTAAGGGAAAATTTCAAAATACCCGTAAACTTAACACTTAATGTATAATAGACACCGATACTTTAATAAACTTCAATTTTACTCCTAAACTATTCTTCCATCTAATTTTGTCAAATTGCAAACTTAATTTGCTCACGTGGACTTAAATAGTGGAAGGAAAACATTAGAGAGCTGATTTGGCATTGATAATTTTCAAAACACCCCCAAAATTTGACCTCAATGTCCAATAGACAAATAAACTTCAATTAGCCACCTAAACTATGAAATCGTTATTCAAATAACCCCCTACCATCTCCATCTATCTAATTACTACGGGAAATTGCTGAGTTGGACACATGTAGCCTTTACCCAACCGGTAGGACTGTGAGATGGCTTAAATCAAAGTCTCATCAGGTTAAAACAGGTCGGAGAAAGGAAATACCACCCCGCCCCATTTGCTTATTGGGTAGGGGAATACCCGTTCAGATCGGGGTGGTAAAGTCGGAGGCGGGGACTGGAATGGGTCAGAGGAAATTGCCATCCCTAAGTGCTGGTATTTTTCTACCCTCAATCCCACTCTGCACCCTAGCAACAGCTAAAACATTGTAATTGAATTAGGAAGATGGAGAGAAATCAGATAATTATATTGTGAATATTGTCCTGTATTGTTGCCTATAAGCTGCATGCAATTCAATGAAATATGGAGTTAAAACGTGCAAAATATTCAACAATTGCAAAATCTATGAAAATATAATCCAGATGAAAGTACAAGGAGACCCCCTCAACTATCACTTTTTCCAATGAAGACCCTCTAACGTTTAAAATCGCCCATACAGACCCCCTCAATTATATGAAATGAAGAATTGGCAAACTCTTTTAACGAAATAAGAGACACTAATGATTCTACCCCTAAAAATCGCCCACACTGACCCCTCATCTATAAAAATTGTCCATGCCGACCCTTTCATCTTAGCGGATTTCTTTTATAGAAGGGTGCTGATAGGTTAACGATTATAGTTGAGGGGGTCTGTATGAACAATTTTAATGCTTAATTGTCGTTGAATTTCTCAAGCCATCCACTCAATTTTTCTATCATAACATCAAATTTTGATAGGAAAAAAAACACGATTCCCAAAATAGTACCCATGTTAGCAAACTACAAAGTCTCATTGTGGAAACTATATCTTTCTCTTTCCTCAAATCAAAGTAGTGAGGATAGATAAAGATCAACAACAGAAATTGTTTTTTTAAAGTGTAACTAGATAAAGGGCTTCGTGCACGACGCGAATGTCAAGCCCATTGATTTGAGGTTAAAGAGAATAAGGCTTTGATTTAGCATAGATTAGTTTAGCATACGTGGACTGGTCAAAGCATATGCACCTTAGGTCATATATTTCATGTACTATTGACAGACGCTAGAGTAGTTGCTGACTACGCCCGCCAATGAACGCAACCTCTCCCAAAATTCATTTTTTGAAACATAGTTTTTTTTTTTTTTGGCAAAGGTGAAACATAGTTCATATGACCTAGTTCAGTAATTGAATTCCTTAAAGAGAAATGCAATTCATAACGACGATGAAACTATTTTGTTTTCTTGCCAATCGGTAATAATATCATTTAGGCTACGAAAGAGAAACATCACAAAGCTTATAAATAAAAAAAAGAAAAAGAAACATCACAAATAGCCTCTCTATGAATCCAGCTCGGAAAAATCATAAAAGCATAAAAGTTTACACGCGCAGATTACATATTATATGTACTATTTACACCAGGTAAAAGACTTACGATTGTAGTAAAGTTTATGCAAGTCAAACAGAGCAAAAGTATTTGGAAAGAAAATTGCGCACACCAAAAAATTTGCTATCAATTTGTGTTTGCTTTGTATTCAAATTGTATATTTTCATCGTCACCTTAAGCATAGATAGATCGGAGAGTAAAGCGCATTACTGGAATTCCATGAGAGTGCTGGTATCAACCATCACAATCTGCAAAAGTGATTTTTTTTTCAAAACGCAAATTCCAAAACTGTATTCTATGAGAAAAACAAACAGATGTGGAGGGGGGAAACTTCGGGAGTACATAAGCTTATTGGGCCATAAATATGGTGTTAGGAAGCAAAGGCTCCTATTAAGAATCAAGAATGTAAGAGCACGCTATGATTTTGGGTCCTTTTCCATTCCCCACTATCAGATCAGCTAGGGATTTTGAAGAGAAAGTAAGACCTCACAATTTTGGAAGTAAGAGCTTATCTATGTTACCAGTAAGGATATACTTGAGAGTTAAGACAGTTATTGGAGAACCAACAAGAGAGTAGAGATGAATACCTTGTAACCAAAAAGCTCACAGCATGCCCTTCGGAACACTGAAATTTTATCTGCAAAAAACAGTCTTGTATCTGATCCATGAAACATCCAAAAGCTTCAATTTCAACCAATCGGATTAAAGTCAAATCAAAGCCATGCAGCAAAAACTTCCATCAACCACTTACCTTTCGTTGCTTTTTTTAAGTGTTGTAACTTGCTCCTTGTGTTGCACTAACTTTCCAAAAATATGGGAGTCTACAAGTGTCCCACCATCGCCTGGATAGTTTCACAGAACCATCAATCAAGAACAAGGAAAATCACTGCGGTGCCGACTTGATTGTAAGGCAGACAACATAAATTGAGGGATAAGGACTTTAAATCAGGTATACAAATGAAAAGAACCTTACAACTCTGGAAATGCCAGCGTAAAAAAATGCCCACACAATCATACTAATCCATAGCTTCTGATTCCTTAGAACTTTCGGAGAAGATTTCAAGCGTCCACAAGAGCGCAAAGAAAAAAAGAGAGGATAAAAAAATGTTCTCATTCATTCTTCTCCTGTAAATTTAATTAATCAGGTCAATTTTCCCAGCTACAAAAGTCTTGCAGCACTTAAACTGTTACATTACCAACCTCAATTGCCATCATTTTTCTCCCACATTTTGTACTTGGATTTGCCAACCAAAATCTCCTAATTCTTGAAAATTGTCAACGACCAGTGATGTGATCCAACAAACTGTCAAATGTCTATTTAAAACCAACAGAAACCCCAAGCCGATTATCCAAATCCCTCCAATTTTTCCTCCAGCCTTAGAAACCCCCATGATACAAGCTTTGAGTGGCCCTTACCCACTCTTAACTTTAAGTAAACAACATTATTGTTCACTTGTACTATTAACCGTCGTCCTTGTATTCCTTGTCATATTCATAATTTCTGCCCTTATGATATAAAGTGTTTTTGTTGAAAAATGAAAACCATGGGCACTTGTTTTACATCAGCCTTACAGGTTTCAGCACTAAAATCAAGCACATTTGGTCCGACAAATGCATCAGATAACCTCCAATCCCTTTCTAGGTTCCACTGATGCAAGAGGCAAAACTTATAATGATACACATTTGAGAAAGAACAATCTCACGAAAAGAAGGTCAAAATTCCTTCATTATGTATGACCACCTGCCTCAGAAGCCTACTTCTCATTTAACTGCATTTTTTACTATGCTGTATACGGAATTTTTAAATAACCACCTTGATCTTATAAGGCCCCCAACACATAGCTACCACAGTGTCAATGAGCTAAGGGTATGAATTCAAGGAACATTGATCCCCAGAAAGAAGCTTTGGAGAAAAAGAACATAAATTCAAAGTAGGAAAAACAATGGTTCAGACGAAATCAACGAGCTAGCACTCAAGTTTCTAGCTATATCCATTAAGGTATTTCATATGATATATAGTTTCCTAACAGCTCTAGCTCAAATCCTTTTCAAATATAGATCACCCCAACCATGAAGAAGCATCATCACTCACAGCAAAACAATGCAAAATTAGAATAGCCATTGTCCTCGTGATCACTACCAGATTCATTTATTATAACTTATCTCCAAGAATTTTGGATAACCTTGTTACTTGACAAATCAAGTGCAAGTTTAGTACCTAAAAACGAACTTCCCACTTTAAAAGTGTCAGTGCTTTCAATAAAGGAAAAATCTGAAAAAGTTAAGAAGAATGGTGTAACCATAATACTGAAAGTTTGGTTCTTGCACTTCACCCATTCCCATGACATGAAGGACAATTTAGTGACTTTTTCCCTAGAGGAGAAAGCAAAACTACACCACAATAAACATTAAAAACATGGTCAAACAAATATAAATTTATCTAGACGTACATCTCTCCAACAATTGGAGTATTTGCGTAACATTTACCTTGTGTTAATAACCTCCCAATAGTTCGATACCAACGCCAAGGGGAAAGGTTTGCTCAATACCTGCCTCAGGGCCTCCTTAGCTGCAGCTGTGTATGGCCTTTGGCAAGAACGTAATTATTGCATCTTTCAAGGGAAAGCTAGTGATGCAGTTCAACTGTATACCAGAATTGTTCATGACATTAGGGGATTCTTGAGCTATAAGCAAATGGTGAAGCCTTCTCAAAACAGTCGAGCAATAAGTTCAAGTTGGGGCCTTCATGACAGGATTTAGAGGCATACATAGCTTGTTTTTTAATATAGTTCATATTGTATAGTCAGTTGTTTTCTTTTGTTTTGGTTTGGGGTTTCATCCCCTAACTGTGTATTCGTTTTGACTCGTGCTTAATAAAAGTCTTGTACCTTCTCAAACAAAAAACCTCTCAGTACCTCTGATGCAAACGGAAATTTATTTCTCTTCTACATACTAAACTGTTATAACAATGCTGTAAATACTTGGTACCGGAGTCATCTGGGGAACTCTACAGGATTCCAATCATAAAACTTGAATGAGATCCGACTGGTGGGGCCCTCCCTACATTCAAAAAGAAGAAAAGGGGAAAATATCATTTAACAATTAGTTTCAAGTAGGGCTGTAAATGAACCGAGCAGCTCGCGAGCTCGGTTCGGCTCGGCCCGACTCGGCTCGGCTCGATTAGTAAACGAGCCGAGCTCGAGCTCGGTTATTCGGCTCGTTTACTAACTGAGCCGAGTGGAGCTCGGCTAGTTCGAAAAAAACCCGGCTCGTTAAGGGAGGCTCAACTCGATTAAAGAGGCTCGTTTAGTAAATGGCTAAGCTCGGCTTGTTAAGGGCTGAGCTCGTTAAGGCTCGAGCTCGAGTTTTTGGCTCGTTAAGTAAACGAGCCGAGCTCGAGCTCGCCGAAGCTCGGCTCGGCTCGGCTCGTTTACACCCCTAGTTTCAAGTAATTTACTCACAAACACAGAAACAGGCAAACTAGCAAAAAAGGATTCATCAGACATACCATTGAACAGTACGCACTCTTATCATCACAGTAGGATGATAAGCAAGCATATTTGGACTCGTCTTTTTTCCCAACTACCTGGGCCTCACCAGATGCCACAAAAGATACACCAATACTGTTCTGGTTATTCTCAGAACCAGGATTTGAGCAAAGTGTAGAAATTTGTCCTTCAAGGGAAAGGTCGTACACCAAGCCAAATACCTTGTTGGGAAGTTGCCATATGGCAAATTTTGGTGGTATATCCTCAATAGATGATCCTTTTATCCTTTCAGACCACAAAGCTACAAATTCTTCTGCATAAACAGTACGATTCCTAGATTAAAAAGCAACACCTACTAATATAGATTTTTGAATCTAAATATCTAAATTGTCCTCGAAGTGTGCCAAACGAGAGGAGAATAGAATCATTTATTGACGGGGTCCTCAACTTCGTTAGTCAAGTTCATGTGCAATTGCAAATCAACGAAAGTCCATGAGCAGTTAATGTCAACTAGTAGAGACCATTAAACGGATAGCATTATGGAGAGCTCATTGACATCATTTAGTTTTCAATTATACTAAGAGCAAATACTGGCTCATGTGGAAATTTCTACAACAGCAAGCTGACTTGACCTACTTGGTGATGTAGAAAGCAAAAAGAGAACCCATGCAAAGAATAAACGTCACATCATAAGTTAGTCATGCAAAAAAAAAAAAACACAAAGAACAAAAAACTAATTGAAGGGGATTCATAACCCTCTCCCACTCTCTCAGTGTCAATTCATTCAGGTATTCACATTTTATTATGAGAAATTGAGCCTATAGAGAACCCACATTGCTAAATGTATGTTTAATTTACACCTTTTTCATATCCACTTTTTTTGTTTAAATTCTTTCAATTGAAGAAAATCTATTATCGTGACAAACAACACAAACTTTTATCGGTGTTTATAGAAACACCAAATTTTTATACCCTACTTACTTAGAAACTCAAACCAACGTAGTCAACATTTTCTCAACCCAAGGTCAATAGTATGGTCCAAAGGACAAAGAGAGTCCCTGAACACATTCAAAAAGGGGGAAAGGTGAAACTACCATTTCCAATCAGACAAAACAAAAGGGCAAAGATGAGTTTGAAGTCAGTTACCTTAAGCATCTCCTCATTGTCTCGGTGGAGTTCTAAGGAGCATGTTGTGGATGTTATAGTGTCACAAAACCTGAGCAAACTGATCCTATATAAAATCAATTAAGGAACCAATCAGCTTGTTTTAGTTCACTAGTTTAATTCCCGTGCTTCACACGTTTCTGTGAGCTCATTGGTGTTATTGGCAGTTGGGAAGTTAATATACGACAAAAACTAACCATGGTACATTATTATATTGCTCATGAAATATTTCATTCAATAATTTCAGAGCTCAGATACAAACTGTTTTACATCTTTAAACAAGCATTGGTCAATGCTAACCAAGTTCCCCAATCTATTACTGTTAATAAAGAATGAATCTGAGCTCTCATTCACTTTTCTATTTTCCTTTTCAGTGGTAAATTCAAGTGGTCTTCAAATAGCCACCAAGCCACCACAATTTCATGAAAGCTATAAAAATCTAAAATCAGTTAGCAAACACAATTTTGCAAGACATGCAAATCTAATGCTTCTGCAATTGGTATTTCTACAAGTACTCACCAACCATTCAAAGTCAGTAAGCAACAAAAGTTCTGCCGGATATATGTAAGTAACAAGATTCCTAGAGGATGAAATAGAAAAAAGACTCAACTCCAAGAACAAATACAAGATTAGCAGAGAAAATGGCCATTCAAATGGCCTTCATACTGGTCATAGTATAATTGAGTACACACTCATCAAAAATTCAACACCAAATGCAAAAGATGATATCCATAGACACAACCCAAAGCTAAATGAAGCACTATAATTAACTGTTTTCTTCAGCTTTGAAAATCACCCAAATATTTCTTTCATACTATAGAACAATATATTTATCTCATCAGTCATCACCATCATTAGTTAAATCAACTGAAACAGATGAACAAGCAAGACCATAATTCACAAATAGTCCTTTGAATTCAGTCTAGATATAGACTTTGTACAACATTGTATAGACGAAATCTTAGCTATGCATCATTTCAGTTTTGCATCAATCTTAGACCATCATAAGAGAGCACAAGAAGTGCACATTTCAGTCTCACACAATACATAAGAAAGCAGCGCTACCAACACAGATATGCTTGGAGCCATTCAATTCATGTGGGTTGTAACTCACATCCATCTAACGGGTTCATGTTCATGTCCATAGCATTTCCATGAAATAAGGGCAATTAGAAAATTCCAATACCTAAACAACATATACATTATACACGGGCAAAATTCCCAATTGGCGCAAGCCCCAATTCCCTAATTAGTGCAAGCTCCATCAATATAGAAATAATGAGATAAATCCCCAATTTCAATTCAAATTCTGAAGGCATTGCAGAGATTCATATAAACATGTACGATTAGAGTTTTTTTGAACATTACCTTGGAATGGTGGCCATGAGAACCAGCAACTTCCATGGCTTCAATATCGAAGGAATCAACTCTCCTAGCCTTCTTGACCAAACTCCTCTTAACAGATCCATACGCTTCCCCACTCTCACTCTCATCATGCAACAACCTTGGAGCTATGTTACACGGACACGGGTACGCGAATAGGATTCGGGTACATATCTAAGGGTCAGACACGTCAAAGCTAAAAAAAGAGGATTCGGGGATATGTGTCCGAATTTGGACACGGGTGCGGGGATCCGCTAAATATTTATATATGTATAAAAATATTTATATTTCCTATATAAATATACGAAAATTATCTCATAAAAAATATATCTTCTTTGCAAAAAAAAATGTAATTTCCTCAAATTATAGGGTTAAATTGAATTATTCTTACAATTTAGGGGCCATACTGTATTATTCTTAAAGTATAAGGGTTATACTGTAATTTCAGTTTATTTATATATTACGGTTTCTACCCTAATCTAAAAAACCAGATCTGCAGCTCTCTCGCTCTCGCTCATACGATACGACGACGATCAGCAGCTCTCTCTCCCTCTCATACGACGACGTCGGTACCCCTCTCTCTCTCTTCGTCTTCTTCTTCTTCTTCTTCCTCCTCCTCCTCCTCCTGTCCTTGTTGCAGCAGCTGCTGCACCACCGGCGACGACGACGATGCTCCTCCTCCGACGAGGCGTAGACCACGAAGACGACAGGTTCTCCCTCTCTCCTTCTCTCTCTCCCCTTCTTCTTCTTCTTCTTCTTCTTCTTCTGGCTAACGTGTCCAGATTTTTTGGGCGAATCCGGTAAGGGATCCCGTACCCGTGTCCGTGTCGTGTCGTGTCGACACGGGTACGTCGGCCAAAATCACGGATCCGTGTAACACAGCCTTGGAGTGGCCTCCGAAGTCCACTTCATGACCCAGTTCTCAACAACCTCTGACTAATCGTTTCTTCTTGTAGAGCACTGCAAATGGAGAGAGAGAGAGAGAGAGAGAGAGAGAGAAAGGTGGCGGTATTTAGAGATTTTTGTCTCAATTAAACCTACCCTTACAGTCAAACAAAAAGGACAGAAAAAGCAATTCTCGAGCCGTGTGCAATAAACCATGAAATCCAGCTGCAAAGTACAAGATTGATATAGGGATGTGACAATTTACAATGGCAAAGAGAATAAAGAGTTGTTGTGCTTAAGAAGATAAATATTTTTAACCATTACCCTTGGCAAACTGTCAAAATTGTTGTCTGAAGGTTTGGGTAGTCATCCCTGTTCAGTTTTATCCTATTGTGGTTCACATGTTAACTGCCTACATGTCACCAAACTCTACGTCATCACAAGATAGATCCTTTGAGTTGAAAGAAAGGAACAAGGGGAAAAAATCAAACAATACTAATCAATAAGAGTGAAACATGATTCTGATATGGAAGATAATATATTTGAAGAAAGAGTCACTCACGACAAGAAACTCAACAAAGTGAAGAACACCACCAGATTGTATCATCACCTGCTCAATAGGAGAATTTTGTTCTGCACAACAAAATTAAAAAGGAATCAAATACTGAATTCCAAGAAAACCTATTGAAAGCAGCTTTCAAAAATGGGTAGTTGTTTCTAGCTCTAAGCTGCAATCTTTTGACCAAACACCAGCATTGATGGTAGGTAAACTCTATAACTGCACAGAAACATACATAAATGGAGACACAATTCACTCAAGTACTGGGAATATGCAATGTAATACTTAACCAGATCCAGACACTTACGTCCATATGATATTTATGTTTCCTTTGTGACAATAGCCAAGCAGTATAAGTTACCTTCACCCTAAGAATAGTGATCAAGCATTTCAGTATATCCCGAAAGGCAAGAAGTAAATGGAACCCTATTTGTTGTGAGGAGAAAGTGAGATAATACCTTAGTAGGAATTGCTGCTATCGGACGAGTAAAACATTGAATTGTGGAATGGAAGGGTTAGCTTATAAGAGAATCACAAATTAGCCATGTTGCAGCTTGAGAGGTAGCTTAGGGAAGCACAATGGTATGAATAGTCTGCTCATTTTTCTTCCACAAATAGTAAAGTACTCCACTTTCCCACGGTTTTCTCGGTTCAAACTGGGACCACCTACCAACATTCAAAAGCCCCATGACATAAGGACGAGAGTACTTTGAGAAATGAGTTAGTCCCTTCTTACAATCTATTTTCCACGAAAAAAACCGTTATTTCATTCGTCTTTCCTTAGAGCGCAGACACCCGCGACTACAACTAATACTCTATAGGTGATCGGGTCCAAAACTTCGGTGATAAGCTTTGTGTTTTCCTCTGAGTTGGAAATTCACGCTTGTTTGTTTCACAAGTGAGAAGAAAGAAGGAAACTTTGGGATAGTGATTTGGAATTCTGCATTGGATAGATGGGCCTGTAGTGGTTACATACATATTGTGCATAAAATGTCCAGTTTGTCTTTTTGTGTTCATCTTGATTTCATTTCCTCATCCCATGTAACATATCCATCGATTACTTTACAATAGGTTTGTCTAGGATTCCCTCTCATATAATCTAAGAACCAAAGAAGAAAGTGAAGAAGCTTAAACCTTTGTGTACCCCATAAAGTGCAGCAAGAAAGAGATCGAGTTGAAAGTGACTTGGAGCTGGGCAATCACGCTTCATGTGCGTCACAGGGACTGGCATTTCTTGGCATACTCAATAGCATCTTCTCTTGTCAAAAAAAAAAAAGGATCTTCTCTCCCTCTGATTTCCCATTCCCTCCACGGAGCCACAACATTGAGTTCAAAATTTAGAGAAAAAAAGTTAGCTCAAAGCGGACCTGCATATATCAAGATAGAGCAGACAAAACCGTCATGTAATTAAAAAACTGCCATGGCAACTGTCACAAATAAGAATTGATCACTAAAAGATGTACTTGATCATTTCCCTTCCCGGTGCATGAGAAACAGCATCAGTTCCAACTTCTCTAGCAACATCAACCATGGCCTGCCATTGCAAATAGATATGAGAGTTCATACAAGTGCAAAACTCATAAACTATATCCAACGAATGTAATAAAAATCCAACTTGAGAGATCATGGAAAGCAACGCCAAGCCACAAAGGGGATTGTTCTTCAAATGAGAAAACTTTGCCTCATGCTTTTTTGACACTACTAATGGTTGTGAATGGGGCAACCTCATAATATGCAGACATCCACTAGGAAAGTAAACTACTACTCAAAAAGAAGAAACTATCACTCTTTAGTTTCATCTTGTTCCTTGTGCTCGCCTTTGCAATAAAAGCGCAGGCCATTGAGGTCCCCAGCAAATACTTCCTTCCATAGACTGCGCCAACTCTCAAGCAAGGAGATATGTTAGTCTCTCACAAATTCCTCCTCCAAATCCTTGACGACTAATTGAGAAGCCCCACTTGCCTTGGCCTTCTTTTCTAAACCTTCTAATTCAATCGTACCCTACAGAAATTAGCATTGCTATCATGTGGGTGAAATGGGGGACTGGTATGTGTTCTTCAGGTTTTAGACAAAGTTAAAAATATCACGCCATCTTCAACCGATTTTTTCAATAAACATAATTCAGAACCACATGGATGAAAAGAACTTGAAGTATGTCAATGAGTCATTTAACAACATACTCTGCAGTGAAGCACACAACCTCACAGCCGTAATTCTCCTTGCATCCAGAAGATAATGAAGTTAAAAAAAACAACCAAGAACTATCTAATAGGAAGAGCACGTAAATACCGTGAGCAATATAAGGCTATAAGCACCACAACAAGTAAAAGCAATACATATCGAACATGTTACAAGCATCATCAGAGGGATAGCCCCGGCGCAACAAAAAGTTGCCCCAACATGATATGGAGGAACCGATACAAGTCACGGAAATAGCCTCTTCGCTTGTGTGGGTAAAGTTACGTACATCCAACCCTTCCCCAAACAGTGAAGTAGCAGGAGCCTCGTGCATTGGGTAGCCTTTTTTGCATATATGTTACATGCATCAATAAGATACGACCCAAAATCAATCAATTTCAATTGGAATTTCAAAAACTAATGTCTCATGGGCAATGACAGACCTAGCTTACACATTGTAGCATGAGAAAAGAAAAGGGAAAAAAAGGAGTACCATGAACACACGGGATTCATGTTCAATCATACTATATCCAGTGACAACCAGGCCTATAAAAGAACCATTGCTAATATACAACACAAGAGAATACAAAAACAAAAACAAAAATCCTTTGGCTAGGTTTTCTGATCTTTTAAAAATCAAGAAACCCATGTGATGAAATCTTCCACTATAGTATAACCAATTTAATTTATGTTTTTACCTGCATTTAGTTTAAAAAAATCCAATTTTGTTCTTGGGAACTAAAACCTAATATGCACTATTCTAGGATTGCTCTTTTTTTTTTTTGCACAAATTTCAATTTAGTTCAGAGATCAAAACATAACTTTGGACCACAAGCTACAACATGCAATGCCTAAAATCAAAGGCAAACAGAACATCAGTTCATTGCAAAGTTCACGTTTGGAGGTCCACTATAAATTTAACATCAAATTACAGAGCATGAAAGAAAGGGAAATTAAGGAAAACTTTTGTTTCAGATTCTAGGCAAATCATAAGCTACAACATACCCCAAAAAGTTACAGCTATAGAACTTTGACCCAGATCACATAATTTTTTCTATCCAAATCAAAAGTTCAACATGTTCAGACAAAAGAAACATAAATGCATCCTTGTATTTATATATTCCAATTCTGGGGACTCATATTTTCAACACAAAAGGGAAAATCAAAGCCCCGCACTAATAATCAGAGCCTTTCAATTTGTTTAAAACATGTTTTAAGAGTTCCCATAAAAAATCAACTCATTCGGATACCGAGATTCGATCAATTGGGACATGAAGCCACATTTTTCACACGGAAAATATACACAAGGAGAATGCATATGCAAATGTTTGGTAGTTCTTGTACGGTTTCGGAACGGCAATGTACCTGAGATGATGATGATGTGTGAGAGGCTTCCAAATTCTACTAATATTTGGAGATCAAATCACGAAAAACTAAACAAAATCGCTAGATGGAATACATGCACGGCAATAATAAACCAAAATTACCATAACACAAATCACAGGAACTGAAAACGAAAGCAGATTTACCTCTGCAAAATAGAAACCCCAAATCATAGCTAAGCACGCGATGTCTATCTTGGAGCCCTAACGAACACAGAATTGAACGAATAAGTAATGGGGCATCTCCTGTGAAGGAGAGGAACAACTACAACTGCTATAACGGTAGATCAGTACTTCCGGCTTGTTGACCAAGCAACGCAAAACAGGGCTGAAATCGAGGTGCGGCGTCCAGAAAAGACGCTGAAAACGTCGAAAAAGAGAGTACAATCGTGGGTGCACGAAAGAAAAATTACAATTCCCAAACTACCCACACCTAAACACATGCAAGGGAAAATTGGCAGACAAATCTGAGGAAGGGTAATATGATAATTTCCCTACATGGCTTGGCAAGCAACGTTGGCTCTTTTACTACAAGAGTATTGATAAGCTCTAGGTCATCACTTGTAAGCACTATCTCAGCTTTTATATCAACTTCAGCACTTGGGAATATGGATTTCCGCTCATATAACAAAACCTCCAATATGGTACTGATTTGCTTTTAAAAAGGTAGTTTCAGCAATATACATTAAGTCCCAAAAGCAACTTTATACCCTTTCAGTAACATTCAGCCACTACTCTTCATGAGCATAAAAAAAACCTACATAAAAGCAATAATTATTAGAACTACACTGGCAGAAGGAGAGGCCCACACTTTCCTACGTAGACATGCAAGTAAATAAAAATGGGACATACTACTTAATGGGAATTAAGGGGCAGTTTTTGGACTGGCCTGAAATTTATCCTTGCCAGAAGCAGCATGCCACAAGAATTTTCAAAAAAGAATTGGGCTTTTCACATGTAAAATTGTTATCTACATTTTCAAAAAAGAATTAGGCTTTTCACATATAAAATTGTTATCTACATGAAAATTTAAATAATCAAATCATGATCAACAAATAACTAAAAATCCTTGACTGAAATTTTATTGCACCACATTATACCTCATTATTATAGAACAAACAAACCAAACCGCCATAATAAGTAGGGGTGAGCAAATACCCGCCCAACCCGAGGGTCCGACCCGGCCCGAAGGGTTTCGGGCAGTTCCGAACAAGTCGATCGGTCGGGTATGGGTCAGTATATGTTAGAAAATTGATTTTCGGATCGGTTTTCGGGTCAGCACCCAGTCAACCCGTCGGACCCGACCCGACAATATATATACACGTCTATATAAGCCCCAGCCCTAGGTATATAAAGAAAAAACTACTCCTGACCTTTCCCATTCCACACGCAGCAGCACACTCCGTCATCCGTCCCATTCCCCTTCTCACACGCAGATCTGAAAATTTTGTCGGCCCGCCGCACACTGCCTCGCCTCCTCCGCACTCCGTTGCGTCCAGCTGTCCATTGTCTCCATTTCTCTCCCTCTCGCGTCCACTATGTGAATTGCGAGATGTTGATGATGATCGATGATGGAGAGAGGAATATTGGTGAGTCGGTAACACACCTAGTTCTCCTCTCTCTCTCTCTCTCTCTCTCTCTCTCTCTATATATATATATATATGTTGAGACAGATGGATCTTCCTTAGTTCCCTGTTTGGTTGCTGAGAGTAAGAAAAAGTGAGAAAATGAAGTTTCTGGCTTGTTTGGTCCAACCCGACCGACCCGACCCGCCCCGCAACAAATAATCAGTTTCTCGAACGGTTTACCCAATCTCTTAGATATATCCTACTCAACATGGTCGGGTCAGGTGCCGGGGTTGGACCAAACCCGCCCGGGCTCACCCCTAATAATAAGGTTCGGATCGCACAAACATGGAGTAAATTAAAGTTTTGCTTAGAACAAATGATATTGTTGTTGTTCCTTCCCAATGAACTTGTGAGTAGAACATGGAACAAATAAAGCCTTAAGAACGGAACTGAATGCATGAAAAATAAGAAAATTCAAAGAATAGCCAAAGAGTTTTAAAAACCTAATGAACAGAATTACCATTATTGAAAGTTCAGGAGTTGGCTTGGAAATGGAAGAGCATTGATGATATGAGACTTAGCATGTATTAGACATTTGGCAACCTGTTACTCAAATTGGAAACTGAAAAGCAGAACCCAAAACTGCTAATTGAAAAGAAACATTCTCAGCCCTTAATGCATGACTAAGCGACAAATTCAGTTGAAGGAGCGACAGGGCTAGGGCTCTCTCAATCTGATCGTTAAAAGTTTAAGCTGTCCAAAATCATCCCATTTCTTCTCATCGTCGTGATCCATAACGGAAACCAACTAAAAATAAGAAGGCCCCATGAGATTGAAAGTGTATGCAGTAACTATAGCATAGCCAACGAAAAAACTAGTCAAACACAACCAATAAACAACCACAATACAAGACATAGGATTCTAATGTTTAATGGTCCTGCATCAAATGGGACAAATATAGACAGTGTTCATATGACAAATTCCAGTACGACGCACGTCAGATCCATATCCTACAATATAGAACTGTTTACAATCCCTCATTTTATGTCGCTCTCCCCCACCCCTTTTTTTTTCAAATCCCATATATGAGAGCCTTCCCCATCAGCCAACATATAGATATAAAAACTATTTTGGATGCTCTTAACCCTCTTACCTCATCACCCATTGCTGGGCATTTAGTCTTAACACCTAGTAAACGCTATCTTCTAATTTTTTCCAGGGAGCAGATCACTTGAAAGTATGAAAGCAATTTACGGTTCAATGTGACTTCAAATGCAACAAAGTTGACTATTACGTTACACAATTTCCAAATTTTACGTACTTTCAAAAACTTACCACGATATTCCATATGAACCATCATACCAAACTTCTGGTTTTAAAATACGTTTTGGATTAGCATGTGTAGACTGTAGTGCAATGCGAAAAATAGCATTCCATAAAGAACTAGATCAAGGGCTTCGTGCACAGCACAAATGTCATGCCCGTCAATTTGTGGTTAAAGAGAATAGGCTTTGATTTAGCACAGATTAGTTTAGCTTGTAATGGTGAAGTTGGGAATGCATGAAGCAAATTGAAGTAGTTATAGAAGCTTAGTATATGCACTGGTTAAAGTAGTAAATAGGCCCAGAGACTTTGCTCTCTCCTCTCCTTCATTAATTGATCCCAAATGCCTCCAAACATCACCTGTCTATTCGTTCTCCATACCCTGCAGTCTGAAGCGAAAAGGGGACAACAACCAAGCTTTCACCGTTCTATTATAGCACATGTGACGTGGTCAAGTTTACTAAGTGCACTTGATAAATTATTCATAAAAAAAGAGAGTAAACATAATCAGCCTAACATGAGAGAGTAATCGATAGCTAACATAACTTTTCTGATACCTAGGCCACAACAATGTTAATACAACCCATCCCTTATTATAACAAAAGATAAATTATTCACCATTCTTGGCCCTTGGATGAACCTATAGATGATTGCAAAAAAATTTGATATACCAACAATTTTGCAACTTCCAAGCCAAAATCAACGAGTACCAAACAAGAAAATCAACACATGTGAAGTTCATAAGCTGTATAAGCCATAAGGTATAAGGTGCAGAATCAAAGACACCCGAACTGAGTAAGTACCTATGTCGCCCAGGTACAGTAAGATTGGCACCCCGCTCATCACGCATCATAAGTTCCTTGGAATACTCACATGTAGAAGTCAACACAGAGAGGAATCTTGGAGGAGTTGTGGTCTTGAAACTCTCAAAATCATAAAAGTCACTGCCTGGAAAGAGAAAAAATGTTAAACCAAGTTAGAAAGTCTCCTCTGACCTCAGCAAAAAAAGGCTGAAAATTCAACATATAGCCATTTTCTGTACATGAACCCGAAAGAGAAACTATTTTCATACACAATTTAAATGAGAACAAAGAGACTAACTAACGGTAAAAGGGACGAAAAAAATACAGGTTTCTTGAAAAAAAATTATTAGAATCCATATCACTGTTAAATACAAAGCTTTCTGAAACCCAAGTTCTATATCATTGCTCAAAGAACAAAGACGTAAGATGAGAGAATCACAAAAACCAACTCATGGTGGAAGGAATTGGTACAAAAAGGAAAAATTCACAGAATAAAAAAGTCACTGGGGCAACACTCAAAATTTCGTTTTGAAGGTAGAAACCACTGGGTCTCTTTTGCACTGATTCCATGTTTAACTCCATTCCTATTAAATGTTCACCAGCAATTGTTCCCACTGGAGTAGTTTATGGATTATAAAACCAAGAACCCAAGTCATACAGACAAGTGAATGAGGAGAAGATTATGATCAAATTCATCAAAAGAAACTGGTTTCAAATGAAGAAAATTCCCTATGAAGATAACGACATGTGAATGGAAGCATATGGTTACTGAAGGGCATAGAACTTACTGAGGACACATAATGGAGTTTGGAATCGGAGCACAAGTATTAAGTACCGCAAAAGCTCAGCTTATCGCCTACTGTTATTCCTTAAAAGTTAGATTGGAGAGCTTACAGTTGCCACTGATTATCCAGTTTTAGCAAAGCGGAAAATCATCTCCACGAAGAGAGGCAAGCTATAATGTCCCCAATAATTATAAAACTCACCCCTTCCATAGACAAAGCCTTCTTTTGAAAAAAAAACCTTGCATTTCTTCCACTCCATAAATGAATTGGTTGTAAAGAGGGAGAGCTTGTCAGCTTAGAGCTCTACATGAGCAGATTTTGTATCTACGTGCTTGTGCAAGTAAATATAAAAGAATGCATCAGAACCTTCCATGTTTGAGATAGTGAGAAGGAGCGAAGAGTGGCTTTGTTACTTTTGTACGTAGTTTTAAAGAAATTTCATCACAGCCCTAATCGTGTTCCAAATTGCTCACACCTGAAAAATAAAACCAAATCAAAACTTTGTTCAGTGATATTAGTTTGATAACATAACAATGCATTAGAACCTTAACTTTATGTTCACAGGTCTGTTCAATTTCAGTGAGTACAATGAAGCAACAACATATAGGAGTACAGAAAAAATGCAGCAGATTTTATCTGAGGAACGAGGAGTGTATAAAAAATAAAAATAAAAATAAAAAAAGCAAAAGAGGCATTTGATGTTTCTCATAACAAACACAACTATTCATAAAAGATGGCAGAACAATGCCTCTCCATTTTATCTATTCTACACCAAGAAAGCAAAATCTGAAAACACTAACCAAATTGTATTTCCAAATAAAATGTTAATAGGAGTAAATGCAAAAGAAGAGAAAAGATAGTCGAGAATATAAGCATCGACAAGTCTTCCCACCTAATCCCAGGGGCGGAGCGAGCTCCCGACTTTTAAATTTTGTATTTTGTATATACTTGATTTTGAATAATATTAATAATAATTCGTGTATAGCTACTTATAATCTTAATAATTTTGGTTTGATTTGACAAAAAACCGGTTATTTTGCATTCTCATTTCTCAATTTCTTTTATACATAAAAAATAAGCACGTGACAGTTGAAGAAGCCTAAAAAATATAAAATGATTGGTATACGTTAACTGCATTAGGCTACAATCATTTCAAAATACAAATGTAATGTATTGGAAAACAAAAAATTTATGATATAATAGGTATCTGTTCCGATAAAAATTATACGTCTACTAAGCGGGCCCCCCGGGAATCAATAACCTCGCTCCGCCACTGCCTAATCCAAAACCAAATTGTTGGATTCAACAATAGATTGCCAACTTTCAAAAAGCAACAACATTGAAATGAGGAAATCTGTAAAATGGGAATGCAAAAGCATAGAGAAATAGGAGGACAAAAACAATGCAAGAAAGGATAGCAATCCCTAAAATACAAACAATGCCTATCGCTGCCATCGATTATAGCAAACTCCAACCAACAAAGAACCAACTCCAAAGTCAGCCAAGACCCACACAAATTTATGCCGCATAAGGCCTACTTTTTAAGATCAAAACATTACAATTTAAGTTCTATAGTAGAAAGAGTTGTATAAAAGAAATACACTTGCAAAGTATATAGCCCACTAAGGGACTATCCAATACCAGAGAGGCAAATCTTCCCACAGAGGAAAAATCCTCTGTCTTGATCTATTATTTATCCAATTCTTATTCTGCACTCGTAAAGGATCAAACCCATATACAATTCTCAAGTACAGAACAACCACAATGCATAAAAAATGAAGAACAGTTTATGAACCTGATCAAACAAAGAGGAAAAATATGGAAAAGTGTAGTAAAAATTGTAAAATTATCAGAAAGACGCAATGACATAGGCATGTTCAAAACTAATGGCATAGAACCTCTTAAACGAACAGCCCTCTAACCTCCAACTTTAACCTACAATTTTTTTTCTCTTCAATCCAACACTAATGTCCTGCACTCACATAAAAGCAAGTCAAAATATTCCTACGCCGACCCATAAATGAGTCAAAATTTTGAGTGGAAACCAGAAATTAGGGTTCAAAAAATTTTAAAGTAACGCCAAAATTTGGTAAACAGGGAAGTGGTTGTTCCTCCAGGGACTGTCTAGCAAAAATTAGGCCTCAAAAAATTGGGAAAAAAAGAGAGGAGAATCAATTGTTTGTTTCTCCCCAACATCATCCGACTCACCAGCCGCATTGTTCTCAATCACATTCACCTTCTCCAAGGGTACAACCCAGTCATCGTCCAAATCTTCCGCCGCCGTTAGCATCGGCCTCTGCTTAGGGTTTAGCAAAACAACGCCGGCTGAGGTTTCGCAAAACGACGTCGTCGGAGCCATCTTCCAGAAGCTCCGATATCCAGTCGTAATCGTCATCGCCTCCTTCGTCTGAACTTATGTCGAGTCCAGTACCGCCTCGATTTCGAAAGCGTTTCTGGCTTGAGACTCGAGAGAGAGAGAGAGAGAGAGAGAGAGCTTTTTTTGTTTTGAATTTTTAGAGAGAGAGAGAGTGCTTGAGAGCTTTTTTTTGAATTTTTATTAGCAACGTTTCCAAAAAAGGCTTTTTTGTTTTGAATTTTGAGCCGGTGGTGATCTTCTTCTTTTTTCCCCTCGGGTCGGTGGGGATCAGAATAATTAAAAAAAGATCAGAATTACTGAAAGATCGGTTTTTTTTTTAAAGTTTCGTAATTTAAGGGCTAGCAAGCAGGGGCCGTTCCACAATGTATATAAGGCCCCGTTTCCGAAAAGAATATAAATATTTATTTTTTAAGAAGATAATTTTAAATTTAAAAATTATGTACTTATGTAAATAATTTTTTTATGAATATAGATCTTATTTGATATGTATCTCACTGAAATCTTTTATACGGTGCAAAAAAAATTAAAAAATTATTTTCCATTTACATTCTTTTTAAATTTGAAAATGTGAAATAAGTACTATTTTTTTAGAAGGTGTTCTGGAATAGGGCCTAAGTACTTATTTTTTATCTAATAATAAGGCATGTTTCGCAAATTCTGGCCTTTTTATTTTTAAAAAACAAAGACCAAAACGACGTCATTTTTCAGGCCCTTCCCCCACAGACCAATTGTGAAATGACTTTTTTGCCCCTCTACCATTTTGTCGGTGTGTAGCCCTTATGGCTTTCAGATTACGCGCTCTCTCTCTCTCATCCTTATCTATGCAGCCGTATACATCGCCCCCTTTCCCTCGTCTCTATCTCTCTCTAGAACTGTAGCACTCCGATTTTCGGATACGTTAATTAAATCTTTTTTTATAAATTTAATAATTCATGTGACTGATTTAAGAAATAAATTTTTATTAAATAAACTTTAGCAGCGGAAATCTCAAATACTAAATTTAAAATTTCTTAATTGTCTTACAATTCCAAAAATAAAACAAAACTTGACTAATATGATAACACTTTTGGAAATTCAAATAACAGTATTTCAAATTAACAGAGCTTCTAAGGGTAAGACATGCAAGACTTGACAAACTCCATTTCCTCAGCTGAGAGGTTCTCACCCTGGTATTGATCAACTTTCAGATGATCCTGTTCTTCGATCTCTTGATATCCTGCACCCTCTGGCAAATTGATCGCCAAAACAACCGATTTACCAGGATACAAACGTATTCGTGAGCGATAATTCACCTAGTAGAATAATCCTAACCCTACCAACTCTTATTCTACAATAAGCAGTTCAATAATTTAACAATTGATAATATACAAATGCGTACAGAATAATAGCATATCGTCTTTTTCTTTACTATCCATCATATTACATTAAATCTAAGGATACTCTCCACGAGATCATTTCCTCCCACATCCACTAACTACAACCGTCTCATGAGTCCACCCTTTCTCTTGCTTATCTTGTAACAGGGTCTTAGGTGAGCGCACCTAAGTTATGTACCTCGCATGTTCTCACTTAAGACCATAACAGGAAGATCGAGTCATCCCATGACGTATCGTACATTAGAGTTGGACATCCACTACCCCACTCTAACTATAACCGTCTCATGGGACCTATTCTCTTCCTCAAGAGAAATTTCACATGACGTATTATACATTAACGTCTCACTAACTATAACCGTCGCATGGGACCCATTCCCTTCCTCAAAGAGAAACTTCTCATGACGTATCATACGTTAGCGTCACAACTTATCGCATCACTGGGCCCCGCAGGTAACCCTTTTTAACACATGGCCCAATTGGTTACCCTTGCCATCACCATGCCTCAAATCACAATTCACACAATCACACTTCCAACACTTTACCAATTTCTATTTACTTAACATCGTCTACGTGAGTCACTACTCGTAAGCACCCAGTGAACGTAAGTCCGACTAGCATGTACAATCATATATCTCCAATAACAACTGAATCCAACATGATATATTTCAATGAGAACACAAACAAAGCAATTTATAAGTGCAAATAATTAAACATGTAGATGTTAGGATTGGGCCGAGGCCATTCGAGTTATTTAAATTTCACGACTAGCTTTCAGTTACGTTTCATTAACTCCACTGACCTTAGTTAGGTAACTTAGTAGCTTAATAAATTCTTAGCGTTCAACGTATTATTAAAATTGGAAGAATATATATATATATATATATATATATATATAGGATCCGGTTCAAATGAGGGATTAAAGTGAGGAACCACCCCATTTCTCCCCTTCCCGATTGAATTTCGATGATCCGAGCCGCTCAGTGATCAGAACGTGATTTTAAGGGTCCCGCAGAAATCAGCAAAAATACCGGGAAGGGCTTCATCCGGGCAGTTTTTTCTGAACGGTTCAGAAAAAAACTGCTCGGATGAAGCCCTTCCCGGTCATTTTTTTTGCTGATTTCTCGCGGGGACCCTTAAAATCACGTTCTGCACACATTGAACGGTTCGGATTTTCAAAATTTGATCGGGAAATGACAGTCCCGCATTTTAGTCCCTCACTTTAATCCCTCACTTGAACCGGACTCATATAGGATCCGGTTCAAATGAGGGATCATCGAAATTCAATCGGGAAGGGGGAGTCCCGCATTTTATATATATATTGTAAGTATATATTGTAAGTATTGGTTTGTAAGTTTCTTATGTAACACATTACATTTTAATTATTCCAAGCCTTATCAGTACTTTACTTAACGAGATTTTAACTATACAGTTTTACCTATATATATTGTTAACAGTTGTTCCACTAATTTAATTAGTTCATTGGTTCATTCAAAGGAGTACTTGTGTTAGTTTAAGTTCTTAGAGTTATTTTATTTGCTCTTCGTAACTATTACTTTTCTAGTACCAAAGATCAAACCTAAAGTTTTTATGACCGATCCATTAGGGTAACTCGCCACTGTAATTATTTTATTGATAAAAAAAAATATTTCCGTAACCTATTTTGTACCTTGTTTTATCATAAAAATACATTTAGTATCTCATTCTAAAAAGAAAATCTTTATTTTAATACAGTACAGTTTAGTGAATGGTTACTTAAACATAACAAAACTCAAAACTTACATTAAGCAAGGTCAGTTAGTATACAATTATTCTAAACACTATCATGTCACAACAGTAAAAGAAAAGAAATC
This sequence comes from Rhododendron molle, assembly GCA_025413875.1. NCBI lineage: Eukaryota > Viridiplantae > Streptophyta > Magnoliopsida > Ericales > Ericaceae > Rhododendron > Rhododendron molle. Next base: position 18,252,778 of record CM046400.1, read on the forward strand.
AAGTCAAAACATAGTCTAGGGCCAAATCCAAAAACTAAATACCTACAGGAGTTAGTATACAATTATTCTAAACACTATCATGTCACAACAGTAAAAGAAAAGAAATCAAGTCAAAACATAGTCTAGGGCCAAATCCAAAAACTAAATACCTACAGGGGTCCAAGTGTAATACTAGCCTAGCATGTTATAGAAATTTCGTTCATACAACAGTGATTTTCAAAAGAAAACAGAGCAATAACTGGGTTTTCCTGTTTCGATTCGTGATTTCGATTCCTTCCATTAAATTCGTTTAAATTATCATACATGGACTAAATATACTTAGGAGAAAGTAGGAAAACAATTATTCTACCACAGTCCGGACAAAAAGCTCAACTGTGGAGTCCAATGGGTTTTCATTTGGCAGCGAAAGGTCGGTATTCTAGCAGTAACTTTGGACTGGAATAACATGACCAAACCTCTGCCGTTTTTGACGATTCTTGTGTCCATCGCGAAGATCTTGAAACGCTCCACAACTTTTGTGGAGAAATCCAAGCTCAGAAACCATTCGAACTAGGAGAAAAGTGGGGGTTTTCATAAATCCTGTGTGCTGTCTAGAAACAGAAATTCGAAAATTTCACTGAACTTTGGACAGCGATAACTCTATCAATCCTTGACCGTTTTGGGTGATTCTTGGGTTGGAATCGAAACTCTCGACACCCTCTACAAGTTTCATGAAGAAAACAAAGCCTAAAAACGAATTTACTAGGAGGAGAATGGCCATAAAAAAAGATACATGGAATGAACGAAAATAAAATTTGTGGTGGTGCCTTCTTCCTTTGTTCTTCTTTATTTTTCTTCTCCTCCTCCTTTACTGCCCAACACACATTCTCTCCCCCTCTCTGCCGAATTAAATGGAAATGAAGTAGGTGTTGGCAATATAAGAAAAATGGGGAAATGTGGAGATGATTAAGGGGATGTGTGAAGTGATGGAGGAGTTATGGAAAGTTACAAAAGGATGAGAGGAGACCCCTAATTTTCGGCTACAATTGTAGAGATAGGTGTTCGGGTTTTCGTTTAGATAAAGTTTAGTTAGGATTTCTAGGGAGTAATTAGAAAAGATAAAGGATTGGTATAAATGTATGTACATCTAAAGAATAAGCATCATATATACATTTAAATGAGTAATATCAATTATACAACCTAATTATATATTTTACTTAATTAATCTAACTAATTATTGAATTAGTATTTAACATTACAAATTTGTGTTAAAAAAAATAGGGCAAAAATCCGGGTCATTACAAGAACCAGAGCTTAGAACACAATCAAGAAAATCAGATCGACTTCCTCAGCTCTGATTTTCTCCATTCTCGAAGAGTCCCCACATTTTCCATAAGCAATCTCAAAATTGTTGGCCCAAGGGAGCAAATATTGTTGTTGTTGTCGAAAAGAAAACATAGCTGGTTCACCTGTACTTATTTGCAATTTTCAAACCTAAAAATAATAGGCTTACTGAAATTAAAAAAATATGTGTAATATGCATCTTGTTTGTTAAATCTTGATGCGATTTATCAAAACCTGCAAAAAAAAATTGAAATATTAGTTTCGTAAATTTATTATTTTTAAACTTTAAAATACATCCTTATTTATTAAAAGTACTTTTTTGAGAAAGTGGAACAAAAAAATAGAGAAAAAAATGAGGCGTCTGTTTCCAAATACCCTATATCCAACCATCCATGTAGGGGCATTTTGGGCATTACATAAAATAACCAACTAGTCAAATAAGTACTTATTTGGGCTTTGTAGAACGACCCTTCTTTTTTCTCTTTGAGAAGTTTCAAAATAAGTACTTATAATATATGAAGGTTTCTGGAACCCAACCTTACGCTCCCCCAAGGTATGTTTCCGGTAGTGAAAAATTTATAGATTTTTATTTGTGGTTAAGAAATTGTTATGTATTTTTGGTAGTGAATAAGTTGTTAAGAAATGTCAAGCTGTTGATAGGTTTTGGAGTAGAGTTACTGTAACAAAAAAAGTATTTGTTGACAACTTTTTTGTTAGTGAAAACGAGAAAATAAATGCTAAAACTTTTTTGTTAGTGAAAACAAAATTGTAAAATGCGTTAAATTTTTAGTATTTTTTTGTTAGTGGAAACACCCTATAAATCAAGGAGAAATGTTTCCCTGGATTTTTTTTTTAGATTTATATATGCATATATACATGTATACCCCATTCCAGATTATTAAATAAGTACTTAAAAAATAAGGACCTATTTTCAAACTTAAAAATAATATACTTACGAAATTAATTTTTAAATTTTTTTTCAAGGTTTGATATATCTCATTGAAATCTATCAAATAAGATCCATATTGCATTTTTTTGCTTTTACTAAGCCTATTATTTTTAAACTTAAAAATTATAAATAAGTACTTATTTTTTAAGGGGGGAAAGCGGAATACACCCTTAAATCTACATACAAGCAAAATATAAAATTATTGTCTTTATAAATAACAAAAATAGAAGGGCACGTAACACTTAAGAAGTATTTTCACTTATCAAAAAACAGATACTTAAAGAAGTATTTTCTTCTAATTCAACGTAGAGCATAATCCAAAATGAAAGTGATTAATAAACAAATAAAAATCACATTATACAATCCATATATCAATTAGGGTATATATCTATGTCACGCTCTCGATTTTCAACATAAATAAATAAACAATTTTCGATAAAAGACCATCACGTAAGGTAAATAATACCCAAGATGAATTCCTACCTGTTTAATTTACAAACAAGTCCCCATTTTTAAATAACTACAACCTTGGCACCACAGCCCAAATTAACTTCGATACAAGTACGAGTGTTTACAATATTACAAAAGATAGTTCAAGAGTAAAATTAGTTACAAAACCATCTTTAACCAAAAATTAATCTATTACAAAGATGAGTATGTAACTAAATGAGGTACTTCCAAAAATAATCTTCGTGTCCGAGCACACCATAGCATGTAATCTATTGTCTGGCATTTGGACCTGAAAAAAAGGATTTTGTTGAGCTACACAAGCCCAATAAGAAATTCTCTACAAAATCTATATGTAATGAGATGATAAGCATGAATACAGTGAATCAAGTCAAACGGCATATCCAAATAATGCATGCCAACGCTCTTTGCAAGTATCATAGCATTCTCATACATACGCGCACACACACTTCTTCCAACATCTTTCCATCCCTTGCAGTTTGTGTTTCTACGCCTTGCGTCAAAATAGACGTCACCCCTTGCGATTTTGTATTCTCATCCCTTACGTCAAAATAAATTCCACATTCGCTTCACAACGACAACCACACTTTCGTCACAATCAATACCGATGCCATGAACTCATTCCACACACACACATCGACATTATCTAATACGTCACAAATAACTCATGGATCATAGCAATCAAGGACACTATACCACTTTTCTAAAGAATATGTGATCCTCAAGCCACAAAACATTCCATTTGACCATATATAGCAAACAAACACCCATATCACACAAAATCATCACAAAACATGTACAAGAAAAGAGAAATCCCTACTAAGGTGGGTTTTGAGCAAAACCCTAGGTTTACCAAGTACTATATGCTTGAATCCACAAAAAATAAGCTCCACTGAAACTTGGCCACAAGATCTAGAGTGAATACAATCCAAAAACAAGATAAACAAATAAGGATCAACAAGTGATTGAGAGGAGAGAGAGAAACACGTGGATGAAGGCCAAAAAGTGAGAGCAAGAACACAAAACTTACCCCTTGTTCACTAAATGTGAGATTCAAGCAATTTTGAGGAAGGAATCCCTTGGATCTTGAAGATTTGAGGTAGAAATCAAGAGGTTTGAGTGAGATTGAAGTGGGGTGGGTGAGAGGGGGTGTTTCTAGGTTTGGTTCGTGGAGTTTGGGAGTGAAAAATGGTAAATGGGGGTATTTATAGTAGTCCAAAAAGCGTGCTGAATTTTCAAAAAATCGACAGTGGGTACCTGTACTGGAACCCCAAAAATGCCAATTTGGCCAAGTTCTGGACACTGGGTACCGGTACTGGGCAAAATGCAGTACCGGTACTGGCTGGACAGAAATTTGAAATTTCACCGACGGACATCGAATCGAACACCACTTGATACTAACACCTCCAAACATCATTACAACATCAAAATTACGATCTTCAACCTATTAAACGATTTTTAAAAAAATATATAAAAATTTGCGAGTCTCTACAATTTATCTAAATATCAATATATAGGGAATTTTTCCAAAAACAAAATCCTAAACTTTCAAGAACTTTACAAAAAAATACTTGGACTTTAATTAATGACAAAAAGACACATGAACTTACCATTCCGTTAACAATTAGGCCCCCGCCATCCAATTCCTTCAGTTTTTAACGAATGGAGTGAACGGAAGGCATTGTCCTTCTTCTTTTTTTACTTTTTACTTTTAAAAATTATTTTTAACTCTTTCTTTTTTAGTAGTAAATAAATATGCCATAAAGTTATTTTCCTTACTATTTATAAAAAATTACTTTAATCCCATTATTATTATTATTATTATTTATAAAATAAATTTAACCCTTTTTTAGCTTAAAATTTTACTTTTTGTCTCTCTCCCTCTTTTTATTTTTATTTTTATTTTTTAGAAATTTGACCCCACACCACTAGTCAACCCCACAACCAACCGCCAAAGCCCTAGCCCCAATTTCAGAAATTTAAAATTACTTTAACCTCCTTTTTTTTAATTTTACTTTTAGAAATTAACTTTTAACTTTTTTTAGTAATAAATAAATATGCTATAAAGTTCTTTTTTTCTTACTATTCTCCAAAAATTACTTTCACCCGTTTTTTTTTACTATCTACGAAAATTACTTTAACCCTGTTTTTTATTTTCAAATTATACATTTCCCTCGCTCTCCCTCTTTTTTTTTCAAAATTCCACCCTACACCCCCAATCAGCCCCACAATCAACCAATAGGGAAATTTCAGATTTCTCCGAAATTCAAACCTTAAATCACGAAGAGAGAGGGGCGGGGGCGGGTTAATTTGAAAGTAAAAAACGGGGGGTTAAAATAATTTTTGATAAATAGTAAAAAAAATATTGCATATTACTTCTAAAAATAGAGTTAAAAGTTATTTTTGAAAGTACAAAGACAGAAAGAAAGGTTAAAAAGAGGAGAAAGTTATTTTGAATTTCTAAAATTCAGGTTTGGGCTTTGGTATTTGGTTGTGGGGTTGATTGGGGGCGTGATGTCAAATTTCTATCTAAACAAAAAAAAGAGGGAGAGAGAAAGGGAAAGGTAAAATGTGAAAGTAAAAAAAAAAAAAGGAAGAAAAATTAAAGTTATTTTTATAAATAGTAAGAAATGGGGTTAAAGTAATTTTTGATAAATAATAAGGAAAAAAAAGAACTTTATTACATATTTATTTACTACTAAAATAAATTAAAGAGTTAAAAAGTAATTTTTGAAAGTAAAAAGTAAAAAAAAAAAAAAAAAGAGAGAGGAAGATTAACACTTAACACCTTCCGTTGGCTCCATTCATTATAAGTTGACGCAATTGGACGGTGGGGGCCTAACTGTTAACGGAATGACAAGTTTAGGTGGTTTTTTCTCATCAGTTAAAGTCCAAGTGTTTTTTTTGTAAAGTTTATGAAAGTTCAGGAGTTTTTTTAAATTTTTTCTTAATATATTATAGAAATGTATGTGAGCCTTCGGAGCTTCAAACTCCAATTCTTAAATTCTTAGAATTTTTAGATTTTTCTAAAAATAAAATAGTGAGACAGAGAAACATGTGGGAGAGAGAAAATAGGAAAAAAGTGTGTGTGTGTGTGTGTGTGTGTGTGTGGGGAGAGGAGTTGATTTTTTATTTTTATTTTTGAGATGGAAAGGAGTTGAGTTTTAAGTAGTATAACAAAGTAATAATAAATAAAAATTGAAAGGAGTTGAGTTTTAAGTAGTATAACAAAGTAATAATAAATAAAAATTGTACTTCTTTTGTTTTCCAAAATCTATATCGATGTTTTTTAAAATTATATGCTTTACTAATTAGAGTTGTGACTATTTGACGCACGAGACAACAAAGAATTCACATTAAAGTTTTATTCTATCAACTACCAGTGTTTCTGTTCGATACACGGGAGCGAAAAAAATAACAATGTGATTTTTTGTAAACGTGCACACCATTATATGTTATCCTGTGGATATAATGGGAAAATGTTACCGTGCATGAAAAAATTCACATTAAAGTTTTGTTTTATCAACTAGTGGTGTGCTCGTATCGATACACTGGAGTGAGAAAAAAAAAAAAACAAGGTCATTTTTTTTGTCCCGTGCAAGCGTGCACGCCATTATATGTTATCCTGTGGATATAATGGAAAAAATGCTACCGCGCATCGAATATGGAATCGTGAAGAAAATTAAACATATCAATGTGACTTTTTTTGTCTCGTGCATTGAACGGACACAAACGCTAATTTTATTCCTAAGCAAAATTATGAATCTTTACAATTAGGCTAAAAAGTCTCCAAACCTAAAATCCTAAATTCTTACCATTTTGATTTTATTTTTAGAATTGAGAGGGTGGGGAAGAGAAAAAAGGGAGGGAGGGAGGGAGAGTGAGGTGTATGTGAGTTTTATTTAGATTTTAGTATTATGGAGTGGTTTTATCTTAGATTTTAGTATTATGGAGTGGTTTTATCTTAGATTTTTTTTTTACAATTGTGAATTAATTTGAATTAGTTTTATTTACACTTTAATATTTTAATTCATTAAAAAAAAACGGGGACAATGCTTTGGTTCCAATTTACGTGATTCAACAAATCTATTCTAAAAAACATAATTAGCATTGTGTCCGTTCAACGCATAAAAATAGAAAAAAATCTATGTGAATTTTTTTTTCTATCATCCCGTGTATCAAACAAATACAACGCTCCGGCGAGACCCATCACTAGCTTTCAAGCTATCTTCTAAACAAAAAATCAGCCAGTTGAATATGTGGGGGGCTTGTATAAATTATTTATTTATTTTTTTTCCCGTTTTTGGCCCACTTCCATAATGGCTGTAATGATTTGAATCAATAAGCAGCTTCTCATTACCCTTTTATCCTTTTTCACCCTTATTCCCCAGCATTCTCGTGCAAGCTTTTTCTACTTTATTTTGAAGTTTGAACTGATATTAGCCTCAATCCCAACAAATTTAACTACTAATTTCCATCACTACACCCTAACCTCTCCTTCTTGACGATGATGGACTTTGAAAACTACAGGCCTTGTTCGTTTAGCACATTTGGGTTTTTTCGTTTTGGTAATGGGTGGAGAGAGAAATAGGGTAATGATTGGAGAGAGAGGTAATGAGTGGAGAGAGATAGAGAGATAAATGAAATTAATAATTGAAAAAATAGGATAATAATTGGAGAAAGATATAGGGTAATAATTGAAAAACAAAGTTAAAACAAAGTAAATATGCTAAACGAACAAGACCACAGTCTTTAGTAACCAACCACTATTTGATTGTAAGAGGAGATTAACTTGTGCAATTCTGCGTTAGCTGAGTGAGGGAGCCAACATGGGGAAGACTGTTCTTAGAATGCTGTTCCAATTTTTTGAGATTGTATTTGATTAAGAAAAGGAACGAAAATTAAATGATAGAACCATTGTGAGCCACTAGAGCATCTCCATCAGCCTTGCCTGGAGCTCTGGCGAGGTCTAATTAGCGAGAAAACTCCCCTTTTACGGTTTTCAGTAGCCTCGGCAGCCGCTCGCCAATTCCTCCCCTCACTCCAGCCCCTCGTCTCGTCCAACGAGTACAGAAGACTCGCTTCACTCCATCCCCTCGGCGACAGGATATTTGTCACGGATCTAGCCCCCTCCCTCCCTCCCCTACCCCGCCCCCCCCCCGCTCTCTCTCTCTCCTTGCTTCACCGGATCCGGTCCCCTCGAACGGTCATCGTCGTCATCGGCCCTATTTCTTTGCTACAGATGGAAGACTGGTCAACCGCCACTCCATCCGGTTAAGTCAGATCTCGCCGTTGTCACCGTTCGACTGTCTCCGTTCAAGCTCGACTTCCTCCGGTGAGTTTTCCGAGTTTCCCGGCAAGTTTGATCAGTGGGTTTCTCGAACTTTCCAGCGATATGTGGCCGTGTCAATTTGTGGGTTTGTTTTCTGCTTGGGTTTTCTGGCTAGATTGGGTTCAATTTGTGGATTTGTTTTCGGACCGAGAAGTATTTTTCGATTGGGTTTGTTTTCCGACAGAGGAAGTATTTTTCAATTGGGTTTATTTTCCTATTTTATTCTAAATTGATAGGGTGTTGATAGGCTGTTGGGAAGTCCACGTACTGTAGTTTTTTGGCAAGCCATAATAAAAATTGCTTTGATCTGGTGTGTAAGAGAAGAGAGAGATTGCACTGATCTGGTGTTGGTTGTCGATTCAACCAAGAAGCGCCTTCGTTTCAGAAACCTTCTTAAAAAATAAGCAGCTTATTTTATATTTTCAAATTTAAAAATAATCTAAATGAAAAATAATTTTTCAATTTTTTTTGCTTCGTATAAAAGATCTCATCAAGATCTTTCAAATAAGATCCATATTGCATATTTTTAGATTTCATTAAACCCATAATTTTTGAGCTTGAAATTGCCTTCTTAAAAAATAAGGATTTAAAACGAGTTTCGGAACGGAGCCTAATTATCCAGTGTGGTTGCCACTTGCTAGAAAGTAATCCAACGGTGCACAAAGAATTAGAGCAATTCATCTAAGGTTGTACAAACTAAAGCTGGTCCAAGGGTGCAGAAATTTTTGCATAACAGGCAGTATCTCTGATAAAAAATGAGTGGAAAAAATAGAGAAAATGGTGTTCTCATTGTAAGGGTAAAATTGGTAACAAGTAATTTTAATCTGATCCTATTCTAACCCAAACAAATATGATATTAACAATCCCATGATCTAATTCTACGCAAATCAAACAAGAAAAAAGGATTCATCTCTTTATTAATAATCTCACCTCAAAACCAATCTCAATCCTAATCCCACCTTATTACCAATCCCCCCTTAAACAAAACCTGCAATCAAACATGCCATTAAGTAACAGAAATGTTTGACCGATGAGGGAGGAAGTGGCCCCGTTTCCGAAAGAGAAATAAATACTTACATTTTTTAAGAAGACAATTTTAAACTCAAAAATCATGTGTTTACGCAAATAATTTTTCTATCAATATGGATCTTGTTTGATAGATCTCATTGAGACCTTTTATACGGTACAAAAAAATTGAAAAATTATTTTCCATTTACATTATTTTTGAGTTTGAAAATGTGAAATAAGTAATTATTTTTTAAAAGGGTGTTCTGAAACGGGGCCTTAGTCCGGTATTAACTTCAAGTCACCTTAGGTCTCCCATATCCAAAATGCATGTATCTCTGTTTCCGTGTAATGTCAGCGGCAGGATTACACAAAAAGACTCTTCCTGAAAAGATCTGTTTTGCAATCATGTTGTTGAAATAGTACGGAAACAAATATACATGCACTTTTTTCGATATAGAAGATTTGAGGAATGTTGAGAGCACTTTCTCTTTCGTACATTTGATGCACTTATTTGGTAATTGTGGAGATGTAATATTATAAATCTTTGCAGAACAGGTTTTGGCAAGCAATGTGACTAACAATGGGCAATGATGAGTGAATTCATTTGTTAATTGAGGTAGGTACCTTGGCGGGGTAACATTAGTTGCAGCCAATGAGTGCCCTTATGATTAACTTTCAATGTCTGAGCCCAAATGCTTCTTTCCTGCAAGTTTAATCCATGAGTACCATGAGTACCATGTGTGTGTGTGTGTGGCTGTGTTCCAACTTTGGACAGCCAATGACTGGCCAATGATTTATGCCTGTAGTGCAGGTGTGGGGGTGTGTGTGTGTGGCCACTGGACAGTATATGTGTGTGTGTGTGTAGCAGGCTATTTTCTGCACTTACCTTCCTATTTCAGGTGTGCAGTTCAGTTTGTTGCCTGTTTTATTGCAGTTAGCTGGACTGGTTTCCAAGCTGTTTTCTGCAACTTTGACTAAGTTTAGGTGGTTGTTGTGTTGTGCAGTTTTTTGAGTTGGTTTCTGTACAGTGCAGTTTTCTCCTACTTTGTGCTCTGGACCACATCAGGTGTGTTCTGCAGTTTTCATGTGTGTGTGTGTTGCTGTTGCTGCTGGCTTTTCTGGTAGCCCATTTTCTGCAATTCCAAACCAGTGCAGGTGTGTGTGTTGTGTTGTGGTGCAAGTGGTAGTGCAGGACATGGCTGTTCTGTTCTTTTCTGCTGCTGGCTGTTCTGTTCTTTTCTGCAGTTTTCTGAGTTGCTATTTTATGAATTTTAGTGGCTGTTTTATGCAGTTTAGGTGGCTGTTCTGTAGTATTTGTGTAGTCCATTTCTGCACGAAGGTGTGTGTGTGTTGTGTTTTGGTGCAAGAATTGGTAATGGTGGTTTCTGGACTGTTTTTGGGGATACTTTTGTGCATTGTTTTGACTGCTTTGTGGGCTATTTCCATGTGGTTTCTGGGCTGTTTTGCTGGCCACTGGACTCTCTCTGTGTGTGTGTGTGTGTCCAAGCTGTGTCCTGTGTCCAAACAGGCCCTTTTCCATTATTTATTGGCTATGATGAATTTTTTGTATAAGACACATTTGGCACTTAGGCGGGGTAACATTAGACGGCCAATTGGCAACTAATGTTGCAGCCTTCAAGTGCTTTGGTAGTCAATTTAACATCTGTATCTCATTGTTTTCCAACCTTTAACTATTCAGCTTGTACTCTGTCCAATGGGGCAGAATTGACAAGTAATTTTAAAGTGCAGATGCCACCTCTTTAGGGAGACTGACTTATGTTGCTACATTTGATGTACTTTTTGGGAAATGTGGAATGTAATACATGCCTTTCTTGCATGACAGGTTTTGGCAAGTAACTTTGTTACTAACTCGGGCAATGATGAGTCAATTCATTTGTTAATTGAGGTAGGAACCTTGGCGGGGCGACATTAGTTGCAGCCAATGAGTGCCTTATGATTAACTTCCAATATCTGAGCCCAAATTCTTATGTTTTGCAACTTTAAGCCATGAGTATCATGTGTGTGTGGATGTGTGTGTGTGTGTGTGTGTGTGTGTGTGTGTGTGTGTGTGTGGGCTAGTTTATTGTTGGCTGCTTTCTGTCCACTTGTTGGCTGCTTTCTGTCCAGGCTCTGTGTGTGTGTGTGTGTGTGTGTGTGCAAACTGCAGAAAACAGCATGCTAATGTCCAGGTGGTCTCTGTTTTGTTCTGTTCTGTGCATGCTAGTTCTGTTCTGTGCAGAACACAGCATGCTAGTTGGCTGTTTTATGCACTTTTATGGGTTGCAATATTGTCCAAGCTGTGCTGTGTGTGTGTGAGCAGGTTTACAAGCCTAATTTCTGAAGTTTGGAAGGTTTAAAATGCATTTTAATGCTGTTTTCTGCTGTTAATAGTGCCAATTTTGTGGCTATGATGTGTTAAAAGCTGAGCCAGTCCAAACAAACTCATAAACAGCTTGCTAATGTTGGTTTGTGGACTATTATTGGGCATTCTGCATTGCAGTTTTCTGTTACTGCAATGGCTTCAAATTGCAGCTGCTGCTGTGTGTGTGTGTCCAAGCTGTGTCCAAATTGTGTCCTGTGTCCTAGCTGTGTCCAAACTGTTTCTGGGCTTCTTCTTCTTATAATTAGGCCATGATGATATAAAAGATACATTTGAAGGCACTTCACTTATCTTGGCGACACAAGAGATGCAGTCGGCCCCAACCAAACGTTGATCAAGTGACAGAGCTTTCACATCCGCAATTGCTTTGGAAGATGAACATCGAACAAGTCTACTGACATACTTTATTGGAATATTTTTCTTAGGAATACTTTATTGACATACTTTATTGGGATACTTTATTGACATACTTTAATTAGTTATTTTGTATGAATGGGTATTTTCCATTCTTTACCTTTCTGTTATCTTCAAAGCTAGCTTTGTTAGGAGTATGAAATGGTAGCGATATCAGAGAGTGTGTGTAATTTAAATAAGCAGGAACCAAATTGGGTAATATTATCTTGCCTTCATATTATCCACCACAGCCAAAGGGAACAAGGACATCAATTGGAGGTGAGATGATATTATCCACCATAGCCACAGGGGTACCAACACCGGTATAATCCGAAGAGATAAATCACTTGTTCAAAAATTCAATTCAAAACATGCTACAAGAAAGCCCGGTAATGGGTTCAAAAGCAAATCACACTTACGAATTTATAATAACACACAAACCGGAAAAAAAAAACAAAGGGAAGCCATCAAATGGCAAATCCATTTATTGTCACAATTAAATGTTTCTTCGAACAGCTCCCTTCAACTTCTAGTTTTCACGACGACCAAAAATATGGCCCCATTGGATGAAATAGGGAAATTGCATGTTTCGATAACGCGCCACTTGTGGCTGAACCTACATAAAGTTGGAAAAATCATTTAGATAATTTACAAAATGAGACAAAATCGTATTTACTAAACAAGACTTTATAACATTTTAACTTACTCGTACGAAATCATTCCAAACTTCATCTTCTACCACCAACCTGTTTTCATTTGCATTCCACCCAAATCCTGGATGGTGAAGCATAGATGTAAGATACCAATAATTCCTCTGCCATGCTTTCATCTTCGTAGCGATATGATTTTGTTCAATATCGGCATCGGGAAGTGAAGCTTGCATCTGATTTTGAAGAACTGCCAAGTAGCCGGGATGCCACCGAACGCCATCGCCTTCCCAAATTCCTTCATCTACAAGGTTCGTAACATTTGTTAGTAACATTTGCTCCTCCACCTCGGTCCAAATTCGGCGTGCCATCAAAGAGGTTGACAAACAAAAGTAAAAAAAAATTCTTTGAATGAAGATGATAAGTGATATGAGAAAAAGAGTAACTTCCACAATTTATAAGAAAAAAGTTAACCAAACTAATTAGTTAGACATATTTTTACCAAATAATATTGTTGTGCACATGAGAATTGACCTAACTAGTTTGATGAACACATTTCCAACTACCAAACAATGTGCTTTTAAAAAAAAAAATCCAAAATTTTAAAAAAATAATACTAGAATTTTTTTTTAAAAAAAATAACCAGAATTTTTTTAAAAAAAACCGAATTTTATATATAATTTTTTTAATAATAATATTACTAAATTCATTAATTTGTTAGTACAAATAAATATTATGGCTTAAATTGTGAAAAAATAATTAAATTTGTAATTATATATAAAACATATACATAATGAATTTAGGGACTGCACAAGGGCAAAAAGGTCATTTGACAGCTTTTTACATTTTCGACCCTTCCTTATACCCCCATTAATCCTTCATCCAAACAAAGTACTATTTAATTCCCCTTCTCTAATACCTCATCCAAACAACCTACTATTTAATCCCCCCTCTATAAACATCACATCAATGTGGGCCCTCCCTTATTAACTAATACCCCCTACTATCTTATCCCCTTATTAACTAATACCCCCAATTCTTTACCCGCATCCAAACAGACCCTTAGTTCCAACCACGTATGCCCAAAAACCAAGTGATTAGTTCCCTATGCATTCCACTTGTTCTCTCCCCACCCACTCAAAATCATAATGAGCATTTCACAGTACACACAAACGCATACTCACCTGCCTCTCCCTCTCTCTCTCTCTCTCTCTCTCTCTCATACAAATTACGTAATTAACTCCATACTAGTGTCCAATCCATGGACCCAATTGCTTTGTGAAACGGTAGATCAGAAGAAAACAAAGTAGATGAAGAATAATTTTTGTCTCAGAGAAACTCAAAAGAAGAAGCCCACCTCGGAACCTTTGACTGCTGCTTTTTCTTCACTTTCTCTTTAAAAAAAAAAAAAAAAAAAAAAAACCCTAACCAACAACTTAGCGCTATATATATAGGTGTAACTCAACAAAACCGACCACTAAGCCACAACACACTAATATGTAATTAGAATTTACGTAGATATGTAGGAAAAATAAACTACCTAAAATCCAATCTAACCTAACACAATTTATAAAATTATCATCCAGCACCACTATTTTACCCAAGATCACTCTCATACTCCAAAAGTTACATGTGTGTCGACAATACCCATAACGCGCGTAAAATAATTAATAAATGACATTATAATTATAATTAATTAAATAAAAAGCTAGGGCGTATCAAAAAAAGACACATACTACAAGATCACCGAGCTTATAAATGGTAAATTAAAGTATTCAATTAAACTGGGCCGTTTTTAACACCATGCTTTGGTCAATATTTAGGGCATGTTTCATGTTTGGCTATAACATGAGCCACTTATAAAATGGTAAATTTTTGAACCAATTTAGCAAAATCCTTGTGGAGTGTTTTATACAATTCCACCAGTTAAATTTCAAACCAACTCACAAACTTATCACTTTGTAGCTAGTGTCTACCAGGAGAGATCCCCTAGTTATCATATTTAGATAGTGAATAGTTCGTAATTAATTGTAGCATGAAGAATAGAGCAATGTTATGTGCACACATCCAGACGCAGACCTATCCAAATCGTCGAATGCGCGTGGTTTTCTCTCATTAAACTTATTTGAATTAACTTTGGAAAGAGTCTCCGGTTGACGACGCGCTCACCCATCTAATGCTGCAACTGGTGGAATCAATGCCAAATACATTCGTTTTTTACGCCAAACTCTGGGCCAACACTAAAGGGTCATTTAATTAAATATTTAATTAAATTGGGTCGTGGAATGAATATTTATTGGCTTAAAATTAATCGGCTAAGCCAATATTAATTAGGCCGGATTAATGACGGGTTGACTTTCCGCCACAAACACGACCCTTCAGAGGTTCGGCCCTTTCGGTCCAGTCAACTGTTGCACAATAGGGGACCATTCCCCATCTTTCCCTTCAGAATTGGGAAAATGACGGCTCAAGACGTTTTTTGATAATTAATATCCGTCAAGGAAATGTTGAAAATATTTGTTAATGCTGAAAATGTTCTTAGCGGATATTAATTATCAAAACACGTCCTTGGCCATCATTTTTCCTTTAGAATTCTTATGGTTCAGCTGGGTTATTTCAATCTGGCCCATTGTAACAAAACCCAACCGTTATAAGTTTCTATATGGGCTTAGGCCCCGTTATCTTGATCTTAATTTAAATTTGAGAATTTTGTCCTTATTTGAATTTTTTTGTCTTTGTTAGTTTTGCGCCAAATTTTGTTGTGAGTTATTGATTCGTCCCAACAAAAAAAATCGAAAAAGTAAATTTTTTTTTACAAAAAGTCTAGAATCACATAAAGTGCTTGTGCATTTCATGTAGGCTTCTAGCAGTGTTGTCCATGTTTATTGAGTACTCGAGTATGGAAATGATTTTAAAACTACCTATTCATGTCATGTGAAATTGCAAGGTTGCCTTCCACGAGTGAGGAGGTGAGTCAGAAGGGTTTAGCTCCTATCCAGTTCATTATTGTCCATTTTGGTCCAGTCAACGGCTACCATTAACTCTACCAAATTCAAGGCTCCACATCATGCCACGTTTAGTCTCACATTTTCCTCTCAAAAGACAAGGAAAATGTTAACGGAAATTTGACCAAACTAACAGTGCAAAATCCAAAGCCCCACACAAGCCATCGTGCTCCTATTATTTTAATTCCATAACTCAATTAATCTAATTTTTTAGACTAATTAAAAAAAATGGAGTATGGTGGCTTGTGTGGCCGTGTGGGACTTTGGATTTTCACTGTTAGTTTGGCGGGATTTTCGTTAACATTTTCCGTGTTTTTTTGAGAGAAAAATGTGAGACTTGCAGCATGATGTGGAGCCTTGGATATGATAGAGTTAATGCTAGC
This sequence comes from Rhododendron molle, assembly GCA_025413875.1. Taxonomy (NCBI): domain Eukaryota; kingdom Viridiplantae; phylum Streptophyta; class Magnoliopsida; order Ericales; family Ericaceae; genus Rhododendron; species Rhododendron molle. Next base: position 18,268,666 of record CM046400.1, read on the forward strand.
CGTTGGACTAAAATGGACAATAGTGAAATGGATAAGAGCTTAACCCGAGTTAGAACATAAGAATAATTTATCATTTCACATAACCTAGAAGCAGGCCTTGCAAGACTGAAGTAAGGTATGCCCTGCAAGGGCGGGACAACACCGTGCTGTCCCTTAAGGGCACAGCACAGCCCCTCAGTCCATAACTCCAATAAAAAATACATGAGAATCTTGTTTATATTGTCATTGCTCAAACATAAATGAATTAAAGAGCATTATAATCCAAAAGAAAAAAGAGGTAGAACCGTCCAAAGTACTTTTAGGTCAAAAGCAAGTTGCTTTTTTGATTAAAAAAAAGGTAGTTGGTGGGATTTCAGTAAACATTTTCCGTGTCTTTTGAGAGAAAAATGTGAGACTTGTGGCATGATGTGGAGCCTTGGCTATGATAGAGTTAATGCCAGCCGCTGGACTAAAATGAACAATAGTGAACTGGATAGGAGCTTAACCTGAGTTAGAAAATAAGAATAATTTTTCATTTCATATAACCTAGAGCAGGCCCTGCAACTCGTGCTATTCCTTAAGGGCACAACACGGCCCCTCAGTCCACAACTCCAATAAAAAAAATACATGAGAATCTTTTTTACATTGTCATTGCTCAAAACGGAAATGAATTAAAGAGCATTGTACTCCAAGAGAAAAAAGAGGCAGAACCGCCGAAAGTACTTTTAGGTCAAAAGTAAGTTGCTTTTTTAATTTAAAAAAAGGGTAGTTGGCAGGATTTTCGTTAACATTTTCCACGTCTTTTAAGAGGAAAATGTGAGACTTGTGGCATGATGTGGAGCCTTGGATATGATAGAGTTAATGCTAGCCGCTGGACTGAAATGGAAAATAGTGAACTGGATAGGAGCTTAACCCGAGTTAGAAAATAAGAATAAACAAATCATTTCACATAACTTAGAAGCAAGCCCTACAAGGCCGAAGAAGGGCATGCCCTGCAAGGGCGTGACAACACCGTGCTGTGCCTTTACCCTTAAGGGCACAACACGGCCCCTCAGTCCATAACTCTAATAAAAAATACATGAGAATCTTGTTTACATTGTCATTGCTCAAACGGAAATGAATTAAAGAGCATTATGCTCCAAAAGAAAAAAACGGTGCGCCCAAAGTACTTTTAGGTCCAAAGCAAGTTGCTTTTTTGATTAAAAAAAAAGGTAGTTGCTTTTTGGAAATTATTAGTACAAAGTACTGTTCAAATTTGGTGTTGCCTTGAAAATGCTAAAAACCGGCTGTCTATCAATGGTGCACAGATCACCACGCGGAGCCCATTCTGGGTCTTGCACGGCTAATAATTTTTTGAGTGGTATCGCGAAAAATATGCTCAATGCGATACGTGTAAGTACTTGGTCAAAGTTTTTGTTTTCATTCAAATTACAGAATCCTATAATCTAAATAAAAAAATATTAAAAGATTAGATCAAGTACCTACACGTATTGGATTGAGCAGATTTTTTGCGAGGCCAATCGAAGTTTTATTTGAAAAGTATTGAATTGCTTGAACTTTCTATGCGATACCCAGAGTGGCCCCGCATGACGATCTATGCATTGTTAGTGCACAGCTTGTTGGTTCCGATAGAAGGGTTCAAAAAACTTACTCCCTCCATTCTCATTTTCATTTTTAATTTTTGAATTACGTGCATTTTTAAATTGCTTATATCTTTCAATCTATAATATTTTTTCATAATTTTGAAAACTTTGTATTATAAAATTAATCGAAATTTATCAAACATGATCCATATTGAATATTTTTTAAAATTCACACTAAAAAATATAAGTAAAATATATATAAAAATAAAATAAAATAATAAACAATAAAAATGAAACCGACGGAGTACTAGAGTCTCTACTTTTCCCTAGCACCAGGAGTCTGTGGCCCATGGTCTAGAATTAGATCTTCTGTCCTTGTTCGGTTGTGGATTTTGAGTAGTGTTTTTGAATAAAGATAGAGAGAGAAATGAGAGTAATGATTGTGGATAGAGGTAAAAAGTAGAGAAAGATAGAGTGAAAAATGAGAATAATGATTGAAAAGTTAGAGAGAGAAAAAATAAAAAAATTACTTTCTTCAAAATTTTGGGTTTGGAGTTCCAAACCGAACATGGCTAATGTTTGGCCTAAATTTTATGACTTTTTAACACGGCATTTTTTGGTTGTTTTAATTGGCTTTCGGGGGGTTAGCCACCATGTACTTGAGATGCCTTCTGCTGGCACAGCAAATGTATTGGGAGGAATAATTGTCTTCACCTGTTGGTGCTCTATGGGCAGCATTGCGAAACCACTTATGTCCGCCTGCCATTAGGTGCAGGGCTCTGCGCTTCCCTTTAAATATTAAGCTGCACTTTCTCCTAACAGCGATTGGTTTTAGGTTAGTTGGTTAGCACATGATTCAACAAGCTTTATCTTTATACGATTTGGGTCAAATTTTTACACAATACTTTTCTTCTCAACGACAAAAAACAAAACATTATTAAATATAGATCAAAGTTGAAATAACATCCCGTAATAATTTTGGTCCATATTTTTATACTTCAATTATTCATTTTGTGGAGCCAAAGATGTGATACATAAATTATAAACAAAACCGACCAAAAAACCATATCAAAAGGTCCCCAAAAAGTTCGGCAAAACTCTCCGCATTAATATATTATATTGTTGAATAATAATGGTCCTTTTCCTTTTCCATATAATATAATATTGTATGCAGATTGAATCTTATTCCTGGGGGATTAGGATATGGGGTCACAATTCTGCGTTCAAAGCTCGACCTTTTCCAGGCTATTCAGATGTTATTAGGAGCGTCTCCGTCTCCGTCTCCGCCTCCCCCTCTCTCTCATGATTTAGCATGATTGTTGCTTGTATTATTAGTACAGACAAAGAATACGATGCCTCCTGCTTTTTTATGATTCTTTATCCAGGAGGGCTTCTTCTCGCACTCCCCCTTGTACGAGAAATTATTCCTTGCCCCAAGGGCAGGGACACGTGGTGCCCCTCGGCACGATCCGAGCCGTCCGTTCGGTACCCGAACGGACGAGATTAAAACACCCTCTCTCCTCTTTTCTCTCTCCCCTTTTTCTCTCTGCTTCTCTCACTAAATCCGAGCCGTCCAAGGGCTGAATGGACGGCTCGGATGTGCTGGGGCAACGCCACGTGTTGCCCCAAGGGCACCGAATAATTTCTCCCCTGATACACCCCCCTTCCGGCCCCACCACCTTTCCCTCCCTCTCCGCGAGGTGCTTTTCCCACCCCTGACACACCCCCCTCTCGACCCCACACCCTCCTTTCCCATTTTAACCCCAACACCTTCCCCCTTCCTTCCTTCCTTCCTTCCAGTTTTGATCTTTCTTTCTTTCTTTTTTCTTTTATTCTTTCTTTCTAATTTTCAATTCTTTTCTTTATTTGTTTCATTTCAACGAGCACCCTAAAACTCATTATTTAGTTTCAGGACTCTCTTAGGGTGTCCATTGAAAGGCTTTGGAGCTAAAAATTTATTACAGCCTTTTAGGATAAAATGATCAAAAAAATAACATTTTTGCACCGGTTCAAACGAATTCAAAATTGAAAGACTTATTTTTTTAACTATATTTTTAAATATATATAGGGAAAAAAACAGTTGGATTAATTTTTAACTATAGTTTTTAATATATAAACGGTGTAAAAAAATAAGTGTTTCAATTTTCAATCCGTTTGAATCAGTATAAAGATGTTATTTTTCTAATCATTTCATCATAAATGGTCATAGTAAATTTTTGGCTCTAAGGTCTTTCAACGAGCATCCTGTCACGCTCTCGATTTTCAACATAAATAAATAATCCATTTTTAATAAAAGTCTCTCGCATATCATAGATAATACCCAAAAGAGTCTTCCACCTGTTTAATTTACAAACAATGTCCCCAAGTTTGAAAAATTACATCCATGGCACCACGGCCCAAATTAACTTAAGTACAAGTACGAACAAGTTTTCCTTGAATCTACAACGGTTTAGTCAAAGGAATTTAAACGTTTTCAGGTACAAAACCAACTTTAACTAAAGAGTGATCATTGCAAGACGATTAAGTGACTAATGAAGTTAGCTTCCCAAAAAATATTCTTCTTCATCCAAGCATTCAATGCATGCGAGCTAAAGACCGGGACTTGAAAAGAAGGATTTTATTGAGCTACACTAACCCAGTAGAGAAATCTTTACTCAAGTTATAAGAAAATGTGATGAGGTATGCATCTAGAGTGAACAAATTCCAGTAAATGAATATGAGATACAAATGGGCACCACGCTGAGTCGACAAACTACGACTACGGGATTTCGTACATCTTAAAGACATTCCTAACCATTCGCAAATCAAACTAGAAGCAGCATTGAATCTCATATCAGTCGAACAAACAATAATAATAGTTCAACCGTCTAATTATTTTCCGAACGAATGCCACAGACACCTTCTCATTTCATACCATCTACCGTAGAGCCTCATTCATAAAACTTCCCATTTGAATTTCCAAACAAATTTCAAGAAAACACAAGACCATCACGGGTCAAGCTCCGTTGATTCGCTCAAGAATACCGGAGGATTTTTAACTCACATTGCTTTCTTTAATAAAACTTTGGTAAAATCAACCTTTCATTCTCTTTTTCGACAATCACAATCCCAAGCAACCTTCAATCCAAATGTCGACATAGACCTCTAAGGTCAATCAAAATTCTCTTCATTATGTCAGACATTTAACTGTATCACCACCCCTTGCGAACGATACAATGAATTCTCTTCGGCGAGACATTCAACTATATCACCACCCCTTGCGTACGATATAGTGAATTCTCTCCACCTGGATTTCCGTACTTCCACCCCTTGCGTTACGGGCCCTCTAGAGTCTCCGCACTACCACCCTTTGGGTAGCAGGACCCTCAACTAAAAACAAAATCAACTAAGACATACACACGTATAATCAATCCAAATACAAGAAGACCAACATTTTTCAAGTTCACCTCATTTCATTTATCATCATGCAATGCTTTACAAATTTATAAACACGTCCCATCGGATCACTAAACAAATTCATGTCTAATCGTAATATTCACCACTTAACCCCTAACCGCACACGGTACTCTGATCAACCTTACGATATTGTCTCCAACTAACCATATCAACATCATACTCTAACGAGTTCCAAGAGCTAACATCGAACAACGAGTCATAAGACACAAGCAACCATACTCGAGAGTGACTTAAACATGCTATAATTATATAAGGAATCATCACACAGAACGAAACAATCTTAGAAATAACCAACCGATATTGACAGCTCGACACCCCTCTACTCAAATGGTCATAACTTTCTGTGTACTAAGAGTTTTCGGGTGATTCTAGCGGCGAATGAAAGCTGACTTCAAGACCTTCGAATCGATATAAAATTTTCACGAAACAGACTTCGAACAAAGAAGTTATGGCCGTTTGAAGTTGGCTGAAACTCAGAAAACGGGCTGAAATTCCCAAATTCGACCAAAACGTAAAACCCAACCTCAAGCACGAAACCAAATACGATCTAAGCACTTAATCATCACATAAACGCATAACAAGAGTAAGAAATCCCTACCACAATGGGTTTTGAGCAAAACCCTAAGTCCACCAAGTGGATTAAGCTCTAATCTTCCAAGAACAAGCTTCTCCCAAGTTTAGCTACAAGATCTAGGGTAAATAAAGTCCAAAAACATGAACAATAAATAAAGATCAACAATTAATCGAGAGGAGAGAGGGAAAAACGTTGGTGAGAGTCCAAGAGTGAAAACATGAACACAAACTTACCCCTTGTTCTCCAAATTGCAAGATTCGAGTGATTTGAAGTTGGAAACCCGAGGATCTTGAAGATTTGCGGTCGAAATCGAGAGTCTTGGGTGAGAGATTGAAAAGAGAAGGTAGATGGGTGATTTTAGGGCTTGGTTCGTGGCTTATGAGTGAGAAAATAACATAAGGGGTCTATTTATAGATGTCCAAAAGCGTGCTGAAAATCTGCAGAAAAACACAGCTTGTACCGGTACGGGGAAAAACTGTACCGGTTCATGAACCTTCAAAATGTCAAAAGCACTACTTCTGGACACTATGTACCGGTACGGGAAAAAAGCTATACCGGTTCAAGCTAGGCAGAAAATGAATTTTTTTGCAACGGTCACCGAATCAAACCCCACTTGCTACCAACACTCCCAAACATCATTACAACTTCAAAATACAATATTCCACATATTTAAACGATTAAAGAAAATATAATAATTCACGAGTTTCTACACATCCTAAGACTCATTATTTAGTTTCAGGGCTCTCTTAGGGTATCCATTGAAAAGCTTTGGAGCAAAAAATTTATTACGACCATTTAGGATGAAATGATCAGAAAAATAACATCTTTGTACGGATTCAAATGTATATATAGCATTGAATTTTGAGACCTAAACTTAACTCCCACGTCACCCGTAAAAACAGTAATTACCCAAACCGAAATCCCATAAATCTTGGGTAAACATTTACCAAAACTAAGCATTAAATTTTGGATTTCCATATTTGTTTTCAAATCACCGAAATCCCATGTAAGTATCCAAATCCCCGAAATCCCATATTAGTTTTCAAATATGAGATTTCCCGTCAGCCTCACACCGCCCATCCCACTGTCGTCATCCTCCATCGCCATCGCCATCCTCCATCTCGACAGGTAAATCAATTTCATAAATGGGTAAATCAATTTCATGACATATTCAAAAAATATGAAAAACATATGGTTTAAATTGGTTTCCAAAAATATGAACTCTTATAGTGAAAATCATATTTTTCATATTTTCGGAATACAAAAAATATGGTTTTTGAATTTAAATGAAAATTAAAGGAGTTTTTTTGGTTATTATATATTTTTTAAATTTTGAAATCCACTTTTGTAATTATCTCATGTAATTATTGTATTGGTTCTAAGGCCTTTCAATAGACACCCTAAGAGAGCCCTGAAACTAAATAATGAGTCTTAGAGTATTCATTGAAAGGCCTAAGAGCAAAAAAATCATTATGACCATTTAGAATAAAATGATCAAAAAATAAGATCTTCGCCCCGGTTAAACGGAATTGAAAATTGGAGTACGTAATTCTTGAATTATATTTTTTAATATAGAAAGAGTGTATTTATAGAAATTAAATAAATAAGATAAAAGTAATTAAATAAATAAAGAAATTAAAAAGTGGGAGTAATTTAAGGGGACCCGGGGGCTCTGCTGCCCCAAGGGCACAGGAGCCCGTACCCACACTGCCAAAACGTTGCCATTTTCATTAAATAAAAAATCATTGCCATTAATTTACAATCATATGGAGCAGAAACGTGATTATGAGAGTCTTAGAAACAAAATTTGATTATGTCTCTTTCGAATAATATGATTAGAATAATAAAATCTTTGCACCGATTCAAACGGAGTGAAAATTTGAGCACTAATTTTTTGAGACCGTTTATATATTAAAAAATATGGTTAAAAAATTAAGTGGTCCAATTTTTAATCCGTTTGAATGGGTGTGAAGATCTTACTATTCTGATTATATTATTCTAAAGAGATATAATCAAATTTTGTTTCTAAGATTCTCATAATCACGTTTCTGCTTCATAAGATTACAAATTAGTGGTAAGAAATTTTTATTTAACCAAAACGGTGCCGTTTTGGCAGTGTGGATAGGGGCGGGTCCAATTTAAGGGGAGAGAGAGAGGAGGCGACCGGGGGTAGTTTGGGAAATGGGCAGTGGGGCCGGGGGTGTGTGTCAGGGGATTAGCAATTTACTTCTTTATCAATAAAGCACCGATCTGAGATAACAAGAGAGGTGCTAATCCCCCCCTCCTGACACACCCCCCCTCCCGGCCCCACCTCCCTTTTCCCGGTTTACCCCCGCCTCTCTCTCTCTCTCTCTCTCTCTTTTCTCTCTTTGTTTACATTTTGCTTCTTTTTTTCCTTTCCTTTCCAGTTTTTTTTTTTCATTTTATTTTCTTTTATTTCTTTCCAGTTTAAATTTTTTTTCGTTTTTTTCTCTTTAATAATAGGTTCAAGTCTAATTCTAAGCTTTGTAAAGTAATTGAGAGAAAAAAAAAGTGTTTCAATTGATCATGTTTATCCGACTGTTTTATTTTTCTTTTTTTGTCCTTTATAGATTAAAAAATATAGTTACAAAAATAAGTGTTTCAATTTTCAATAGTGATTCAATCCGTTTGAACCATTGCAAAGATGTTATTTTTCTGATTATTTCATCATAAATGATCATAATAAATTTTTGGCTCCAAGGCCTTTCAATGGACACCCTAAGAGAGTCCTGAAACTAAATAATGAGTTTTAGGGTGCTCGTTGAAAGACCTTAGAGCAAAAAATTCATTAAGATTACAATTAGTGTTCGGGAACTAATTACGAAATGTATTTTGCGCAAACAACATACTAATCCAGAATACAAATGTTATATTTAGGATTATTTTTTTTAACTATAGTACAATTTAATAAATTTGTTAACCGTTATTTAGCATAGATTCTCTTAACTAATTCAGTAGTATGTTGCTTCAAAACAACGGGCACAAAAATTCTCGTTCTAGCACGAGCCGTCCACCTGGTGTTACTAGAAAATCTTAATAACCGTCTAGGAAAATGTTGTTAATCTCAGCATGGGTTAAGACTTTCTTTTTCTCTCGAAACTAAAGAGGTTGGAAAATTGGAAAAACTATATATTTTTGTGGTAGTTTAAACGGTATAAAGAGGTTGAAAAATTAAGTGTTCCAAAATTCAATCCGTTTGAACGGGTGGAAAGATTTTAGTTTTCTGATCATTTTATTCTAAATGGTCATAATTAAATTTTGACTGTAGGACTCTCGTTGATTAATCCTAAGAAAGTCGTAGAATCAAGTATCTCTTAGGGTTAATCAATGAGAGCCCTATAGTCAAAATTTAACTATGACCATTTAGGATAAAATGATCAGAAAACTAAAATCTTTCCACCCGTTCAAACGGAATGAAATTTGGAACACTTTATTTTTTAACCATATTTTTTATACAGTTTGTATGTACTAAAATAACAACCTTTTTGTTCCAAAAAATTTCGGATGCTAGGAAAAATTTTGTCTATTTGAGTTTTAGATAAACCAAATCTTCTTTTTGCCCTTTCTTTTTTGAATAAAAACCAACTATTAAAAAAAATTAATAATTTAACAAAAATTTGACACAAAACTAACGAACGTAATTTTTTTTTAATTGAAGAAGGATTATAACTTTCTCCCTTATAACTTGAATTTTTTTTCTTTTTTTAATTTTTAATTATTTTCTTTATTTATTTTTTTTCCATTTACCTCCCTTCTTTTTTTTTGGTTAACTCAATCCGGTTATTAAAAAAAAAAAATGAAGTGGTTAGTGGTCTAGGCAACCGAGCAACCGAATAATTTTTCCTCCTAGGTTTCGCAAAAAACAAAATTTTCTTTCTGATCAAAAAAAATTCAAACTGAAAAGAAAGAAAGGGTAATAAAGAGGAAAAAAAAAAAGAAAAAAAAGATTCAAACTGGATAGAAATAAAAGGAAATAAAGTGGCCAAAAAAAAAGAGCAAACTGGAAAGAAAGAAAGAAAAGGGGAAAAAAAGAAGAAGAAGGCAAACTGTAAATATGGTTAAAAAAGGCATTTTTTAATACAGTTATTAAAAAATATGGTTTAAAAATTAAGTGTTCCAGATTTCAATCCGTTTGAACGGGTGGAAAGATTTTAGTTTTCTGATCATTTTATTCTAAATGATCATAATTAAAATTTGACTATAGGGCTCTCATTGATTAACCCTAAGAGATATTTGATTCTACGACTTTCTTAGAATTAATCAACGAGAGTCCTACATTCAAAATTTAATTATGGCCATTTAGAATAAAATGATCAGAAAATTAAAATCTTTGCACCCGTTCAAACGAATTGAATTTTGGAACACTTAATTTTTCAACCTCTTTATACCGTTTAAACTATTATAAAAATATATAGTTTTTCTATTTTTCATTATTTCACCATCAATATTAGGCTCATTTGATAGGTTTCGTTGAGTAGATTTCAAAAATATAAAATATATTTTAAATAAATACGTCAACAAAAAGTTATTACCATTTAAAATTTTATAAAAAAAAATAAAATGGAAGAGAGAGACAGAGAGAGGGAAGGGGGGGCGGGGGTAGTATTGGAACACTACCCAACCCAGCCCGTTATTTTTAGGGTTCGGGATAAATATTTAGGCTTATTGGTTTGGGCTGGGTTGAGATTTTGAGCCCAATTAGTAAATGGGATGGGTTTGGAAAATACCTTTAAAGCCCGGCCCGGCCCGGCCCAATAACAATAAATTTACAAAACCCCCACCTATTAGTACTAGTATATATATATATTAATCTGATCTACTATTTTATAAAAATAGCTAATAACTGATCATAGTTGTCTTATTTTTTGTGCGCTTGACAGGAAATGCTATGAACAAGTGTGATTCTACTGAAGAGACACCGAGAGAAGTTCCTGCACATTATAGTTTGTGGATGTTGGAGAGTTTCAACTTTTTGAGCACTTTAATTGCTTTTTTGGAAAAAAAAATATTATTAGAACTTTTACGGGTCTGTTTTAATATTGGTGTGATGACTTACAACTTGAAGTCTATTTATTTCGGTTGTGAATTCAAATTTTTGATAGTTATTTTTGATTAATTTATTTGTGGGATACAATGCTTTAGAAAAATTAATGGGTTTATTGGACGGGTTTGGGAAATGAAATCTTAATTGGATAGGGCTTGGGATCATAAATTGAAGCCCGATTAGTAATTGGGCGGGCTTGGGTATGAGCAAGTCTCGTTATTATATAGTGTAAGCCCGGCCCGAACCCAGCCCGGCCCGATGTTTGTGCAGCCCTAGGGGGCGGGGGTTGTATTGGAAAGGGGATGGGGTCGGGGGCGGGGTGTCAGGGGATTAGCAATTTACGATAACAAACATTGTACAGCTCCACCGAGTTTAAAAGTTTAAACATTCAAATGGGTAATTCTTCGTGAGATAAATCATTCTTTTGTATACTCCAAACTCCCAGGCGTTCTTGTCTAATTATCTCAATAAGTCTAAAATCACACACACATTACACACCCAAACATTTTGGGTATAGTGTGGTTCTAACATTTTTGTGTGGCCCGTGGTCTCCGGTTCGAGTCCTTCCTCTGGTTCAGGATTGATCAAGCTCTATTCGCCTAGCCTGCACCACGAAGCACGACTAAAGACCACACCGGAGGAGCCCCGGTATGGCCCTCCGGCGCAAGGATGAGTATAGTGCAGAGAAAGAGAAAGAGAGCTAGGGTTTTTGGGTCTGGAATGTTGTGTACCTTTTAGGGTTGTGGGTCTTCTGTATTTATAGCACCTCCTTAGCTTGCTCTCCAAGTACTGTCACGTGCTCTGCACGAGCCGAGTGACGTTGTTGTGACGTCACCAGATTAGATATTTGTAACCGTTCGAGCGTGAGCTGTCCTCTCCCATGTGCTTTCATCATTATCTTTGTAACCGCTTCAGCACGTGAGGAGCGGACGTGTCCCTGGGGGCAGCCGAGCTTGCCTGGGGCCGAGCCCAGCAAGAGGCCGAGCCCGTTATTGGCCGAGCCCAGCGAGAGTCCGAGCCCGCTATGGGCCGAGCCCAGCGCAGACCATGTGCAGACACCATTTGTTGAGAATCGTCGGCAAGGTCCGCCGTGCGTGAACGTCGTCGGCTACGGCTGACTCTGACATGGCTTGTGGGAGAACCGAGCTTCCGCCAGGTACCGAGCGTACCACCAGGTTCGGCTGGGTTACAACGTCGGTAAACCAATGCGGACTGTGTTCGGCCTGCTACAATAGCCCCTCGATCTCTGCCGATGCCGAGCGCGAGGTAGGGATCGATACCTAACTATGGCCGATCGTGGAGAATGCCGAGGATAGATTATTGATGATGGAAATGAGATCAAGCTGGTCTTAGCTCGTCTTTTCATCTGCGCAGGGTAACCGTCAGGGGCGCCTGCCAGTGCGAGAACGCCAAGTGTCACTGTGCAGCTGGGTACGGCTGGTGAGAGGACGGTTGGCGTGGGCATGGGCCTGCAAGCTGTCACGTCGCTGCCACGTGTCAAACCCTGGTTGGAAGCCCGTTCGGCGGTGTAATAATGGGCGGGAAACCTGAAAACCCTAACCCCTCCTTCTATATAAAGGGCAGTGCGAGGAGAGAGAGAGGTTACAGACTCTCTCTCTCTCTAAACCTCCATCGTCAAAGCTTCGACCAGCGCCTGTTCATCTTCTGGTTTCGATTTGCAGCGGATTCACCACCAAATCTCCTTAAAAACCACAGGTGCGGGCTCGCCTTTATCTCCTCTTTAAGTTTCTGTAGTTTTTATACGTTTTTTCTGCCTTTTTTCTGGGTTTTATGGGGTTTTTTGTTCTGTATGAACAGTAGAAGGCCTGGAGATGAACGAACTGTTCATCTTCGCCTTCAACCTGTTCTTCCGAGCACAGGCCCTCTTTGATCTTGTGGTGGGCTGATGTTTGGGTTGGCCGAGCCCTATGTAGGTAACAGAGGGTTTGGCCGACGGTATGCTTGGCCGAGCCCCACTTCACGGTTGTCTAGGCCGAGCCCCCGCTGAATTCCAGAATTTCCCGAGCTTGAGTCTTCATAGGATAGAAATGGTGGGCCAGTAGGTAGCCGAGCGTAGAGATCCTTGCATTCTGGCCGATGACGAGGTTTCTCATCCCTTTTTCGCTTGTTTTTTCTCTCTTTTTAGGTCTGGCTCACCAGGTGATAGTGATATCATCCGACTCTGAGAGTTCAGGAGACGGCTCTGAGGAACTCTTCATCCGAGAGTATTTGGAGAGGCGACGCAGCCGACGCCAGACATCTTCTATAGCGTCCAATATGTCAGACACCAGTGACTCCAACGCCGAGCGTGATCATGAGTACGAGGGCGGGTTCAACACCGAGCCCGAAATATCTTTCACTTTATCCACACCCTCTGATGCTGAACCCGAACTCGGCCCTGAGGCTGAATCTAGGTTTCTTTCTCAAGCCGAGGCCACGACGTCGTCACGCTCGAGGCCTGGTAGAACAGCATCCGAGGATAGAGAGATTGCTGACCTCTACGAGAGGGGTCAGGTTTGTCCACATGCACATTATTTCAGCGGGCAGCCGAATGAGTATGAAGACTTCTGCCGTACCTTCAGCATCCCTGCCGACGTTGTCGTTAGCCAAGTAGCCAGTAACAAAATTAGGGATAAGGCAGAGGACTATTCCGAGCATATAACTGTCCCCCTTATGGCCATCTGTGAGGCCGGGCTCCGTTTCCCTCTTCACCCGTTTTTGAGGGAGTTGCTGGCCAAGTTCGGGCTCGTCCCCCATTATTTTGCCATAAATAGTTTTAGAATAGTGATGGCCGTCATCAAACTGAAGGAACTCCACAACCTCGATTTCTCCGTGGCCGACCTCTTCCATACGTATCAGATGTCTAGGCATGGCAAGACCAATCGCAGGTACTTGTCGACACGCAGCGGTAAGGAGCCCCTGATTGATGGGCTTCCCGATACTGATAAATGGGCTAACTTATACGTTGAAGTTAGTGGTAATTATGAGTTCGGCGACCAGACGACGCGGTTGTACTCTGTGCCGAAGATAAAGAGCTTCCGAGGTTGCCTAATCATTTCTTTTATTTTGCCGAACATGACTGTTTGTATGAAACAACTGACGTTCTAGATCAATCCTATTTTGTAGATCACCGTTCCATTGCCAAGAGAGAGCAGGACCTAGCCGACGAAGGTCATATCGAACGTTTGAAAGCCTTACCTTATCACGACGCGCCGACGCTATTGGGTTACGATCCCTCCTATAAAGGTAAGTTGAAGAGGAAAGAAAAAGGAGCAGGTCCGAGTTCAAAGGCCAAAGGTAAGAAAAAGTCTACCGGGGGGCTAGGGAGGGAGGACAAGGATCCGGTGCCAAGCAAGAAGACGAAGGCGCCGAGGGTAAAGTTCCCAACTCTCAAGAAGTCGGCCGGCTTCTGGTTCCAGGAGAGTCAGCCCTCAACCGTTGAAGGTATCGACATCGAACCTCTCCGCACCTTAATCCCCCAATTTGCCGACGATATGGGAAGAAGGAACGTCGTGAAGATGAATATCAGGGATGGTGCGGCGGAAAGACAAAAGGCAGCTGCCGAAGCCGAGCGTGCTGCGAAAAAGCAGAAGGTGACTCACGACCTCTTTCCTTCCCAACCTCAAATGCAAATTTTACAGGGGAAGGAGCACACAGAGTCGTCGGCTGCGGGCGGCTCTAAAGCCCTGGAGAGGGTGTCAGGCTCTGGCGACCAAGTTGCCGTGCAGGAGTTTGCGCCCTCTTATGCTATGGCCGATGGTAGGGTCGTCTCTGTGAACGACAGCGTGAAGCTAGAGCCTGGTTTAGCTCCGACAGTGCTTCAGGGTGTGGCTTTGCCAAACGACATGAAGATGGTTCCAGAGGAGCTTCAACCGAGCCTGGTTCATGCCAGCGCCTATATTGTTCAGGTATGGGTCGAGCTTATTTCTCTTCCCATTGTTCCATACAAAAATTCTTATTTTGTTACTTTCTCGTTTTCATGCAGGCCGGCCAGGCCGTACTCCGCGCATACAACCAAGCCACCCTCCTCACGGCCGAGCGCAAACGCTACCAGGCAGACTTGAAAGCCGAACGGGAGAAGTCAAGGAGCTATAAAGGGAGCCTGCAGACGGCAAAGTCCCATATAGCGGAGCTTGAGAAGGAGAGAGAGGAGATGGCTGAGAAGCTGAAGAAGACTGAGCGCGAGCTCGGTCAAATGCTAAAGAGGGAGAAGAGGAAGATGAAGGAAGTTGACCAGAAAGCCTATCAAGCAGGTTATGACCGTGCAGGCCAGGAATACAGGAGGGATGCACGGTCGATGGTGAATGATCATCTCCAAGAGAGGCTGCCCATTGCTTATAAAGCGGGTTACAAGGCCGGTGTAGCCGCCGTTGGTGAGGGAATGCAAATCGAGCTGGATCTGGGCCGTATCAATGCGCCGGTGGTTCCCGAGCTGGAGCTTCCTTACACCGAGGAGGAGTGCGCTCCTCTGCCGGACGAGGAGTTCCCGGAGAGCGAGGAAGACCTTGAGGATCTCACTGTGGTGGATATTGAAGATGAAGTGGAGAAGGTGGATGAAGCTGCTGAGAAAGAGGGGGCCGTTGCCGCTGCTGCAGGTACTAAGAAAGTGCAAACTGCCGAAGCCGAGGGTGCACTTACTGATGGGAATGCAAAGGCTGATGCTGATGCCGCGGCTTCGAAGGATGCTCCTTAAGTTTTTGAATTTTCTATGGGTTTTTGTTTGAACTCAAACTTTATGGACTGGACGGCGCCGAACTCGGTGTTTGCCGTTCCAGATGTAATAGTTGTTGGGGGTCGGCAATGAACGATTTACCACGCCGTACCTCCAGTCAGGAATTTCTGCTACACTTGTCTTTTCTTTGAATGAACTTCGTTTGGCCGTACTTGATCAATCTTTGTTTTTGCCTTGTGAAAATTTGTTTTGTAGCCTTGCATGTTTTGGATTGGTAGATATCCGTAGCCCCCACTTTGGTTTGGGTTCGGTGTGATAGTGTTTTCTTGACGTAGGGTGGTTGTAGCCGAGCCTTGACCAAAGTAGGATGGTTTAGCTATTTTAGGATACAACGGTTTTGTGGGTGGTTTGCTCACCAAAGTGTGAGTGTAACCTGACTGTGGCCGACCTTACTGTCTTGCCAAGTCAAACCGAAGCCCACATTCCAGCCGTAATGTGTGTTATGGGCTTGGTGGACCATATGTCCTATTTTGCTTCTTTGGGCAGTATGGCCGAAGCAGACCCTTAGGGTCGTTTGTGGGTGTGACCGAAGTCATCGTTTGTGGGTGGCTGAGTTTGCCGAGAGTAAAAAAGGTAAGCGAGATTCGGAAAAAAAAAAAATGCTAAGTTACATAACTGGAGATGAATGAGTGCCAAACAAAAAGTGATTCCCATTAAGTTACCGAGACGAAAAGACAAGCAGTCAGTGGCCTAGACCATGCTGTGAAATGAAAAGACTCAAAAACAGAGATGGACGAGTAAATGTAGTGAAATGTCTATGAAAACAGGCAATAAAGCCGAGCATGGATTTGAGGGTCACATGTACGCCCTCTTGAGGTTCTGGGCGTTCCAAGGGTTGGTCAGCACCTTCCCATTCATGTCCTCCAGTATGTATGCTCCTTCGCCAGCAATCTTGACGATGCGGAAGGGACCTTCCCAGTTCGGCATGAATTTCTTTTTCTTAGTCGCCTGGACCACCTTTCGCCAAACTAAGTCGTCAGGCTTGAATTTCTTCACGCGGACACTGTGGTTATACCCCTTGGCCACTTGCTGTTGATAGTCTGCAAGCTGCAGCCGAGCGTCGTCACGCTTTTCTTCAGCAAGGATGAGCTCCTGGGCAACAGCCTCGTCATTGGTGACTGGATCGAACGTCTCAGTCCGGAGGGTGGGAAACTTAGACTCCAAAGGGATGACGGCTTCCATGCCGAACGCCATGGAGAATGGGGTTTGGCCTGTAGAACGGCGAGGTGTAGAGCGGTCGGCCCAGAGAACCCTAGGCAGCTCCTCTGCCCATTTGTCCCGGGTTTGATGTTAAGCGACGTTTAATCCCAGCACACACAGTTTTGTTTGAGGCCTCGGCCTGGCCGTTCCCTTGAGGGTACGCGGGAGTGGAATTGAAGAATCGGATGCCGAACTCTGCAAGGAGGCTTGACAGGCCGTTGCCAACAAATTGCGTGCCGTTGTCAGAAATGATTGCGTATGGAACGCCGAACCTTGTAATAATGTTCCTCCAAACAAACCGCCGAACGTCAGCCTCGGTTGTTGTTACCAAAGGTTCAGCCTCCACCCATTTGGAGAAGTAATCTGTAGCTGTGATGAGGAACTTGAAGCCCCCAGGGGCAGTTGGTAACTTTCCGACGATGTCAAGCCCCCATTGGGCGAATGGCCATGGACTTGTTATGGGGGAGAGGTTTTGAGCGGGCTGCTTGGGTATTGGGGAGAACAGTTGGCATGGTCGGCACTTGCGGACAACCTCTTCGCAATCTTTCTTCATATTTTTCCAGAAATAGCCTTGACTTAGCGCCCTCTGGCATAAGGAACGTCCGCCAGAATGGCATCCGCAGCTGCCTGAGTGAAGCTCGTTGAGGATCGTTGGTACCTGCGTAGGGTGGACGACGAGTAGGTACGGCCCAGAGATGGACTTTCGATAGAGTTGGCCGCTGTCGGATAACCAATAGTATGCAGCCTTATTTCGGATTCGGTATGCTTCCTTTTTGTCATCAGGTAGAGTGTTGGTCCTGAGGAAGTCCACGATCTCATCCATCCAGCTTGGGCCGAGCTCGATGTTCAGCACTTCTTGGGGAATGTCAAAGCTTGGTTGACTGATGTTGCCGAAGTTGATAGTGCGGAATCCTGAAACCTCAGAGGCCGATGCCAAACCAGCGAGAGCGTCGGCGTGGGCGTTGTGTTCCCGGCTTATCTGCTCGATTTTGAAACTTTTGAACTTGGTGATAAGCTCGGCTGCCGTCGTCTGATACTTCATCATTCTTGGATCCCTGGCTTCGTAGTCCCCTAACACTTGATTCACAATCAGTTGAGAATCGCAGTAAACAATAAGGTTATCGGCTTGCATTGCTGAAGCTGAACGTAGACCTGCTAGGAGGGCTTCATACTCGGCCTCATTGTTAGTGGCGGGGAAGTCAATGATGATAGAACTTTCATGCATTGTCCCACATGGGGAGACTAGGACTACACCCGCACCTGCTCCGTTACTGTTTGAGGCGCCGTCGACGTGCAGTCTCCAGGAGTCGCCCTGAAAAAGTAGCCAGGGTTTCTTAGCTTCCATTGGTTCGGCCATAGCTGGTAAAGGAGGCGTACTGAATTCTGCGGCATCTTCAGGGGTGAGTTCGGCAATGAAGTCGGCGAGAACTTGGCCCTTAATTGCTGTACGAGGCTCGAAGTGGATGTCGAAATTAGCAAGTTCGACGGCCCACTTGGAAACTCGATTGGAGAGGTCGGCCTTTCGAAAGAGAGCTTTAAGGGGGTACTCTGTTAAGACCGTGATAGTGTGGGACTGAAAATAGGGAAGTAGCTTCCTTGCGGCCGAGACGAGAGCTAGAGCCAATTTCTCCAGAGGGAGATAGCGCGTTTGTGCGGGAAGGAGTGTTTTGCTAGTAAAGTAGATGGGCATGTCATCGGCTCCCTGTCGTCGGACGAGAGCGGAACTGACGGCATGGGCTGAAACTGCCAAATATAGATAGAGCGTTTCAAATTCTGCCGGCTTTACTAATAGAGGTGCGGAACACAGGTAACTCTTGAGCTCGGTGAGCGCCTTGTCGCACTCTTCCGTCCATTCGAAACTTCGCCTACTTTTCCCTTTCAAAGCATGAAAGAAGGCGTGGCATTTGTCTGAAGACTTGCTGATGAAGCGGTTGAGAGCAGCGGCCATGCCAGTGAGTCTCTGAACCTCTTTGACCGTACGCGGTGGGCGCAGGTCTGCTACGGCTTTGATCTGGTTGGGGTCGGCTTCAATTCCTCGTCGGTTGACAAGATGTCCAAGAAACTTACCGGCGTTCACACCGAAGGCACACTTCTCTGGGTTAAGGCGGAGCTTGTGGAATTTGAGGACGTCGAATACCTCTTTCAGCTCGGCAAGATGGTTCCCTTCCTTCTGGCTCTTGACGACGAGGTCGTCAATATATGCCTCCAAAATATGGCCAATCTGTTCGTGGAGCATTTTGTAGATTGCTCGGTTGAACGTGGCGCCTGAGTTTTTGAGCCCAAATGGCATGACTCGGTAGCAAAAGATGCCGTGCGGAGTGATGAAGGCGGTTTTTTCCATGTCATCGGGGTCCATGGCTATCTGATGATAACCACGGTAGGCGTCGAGGAAGCTGAACCGAGCGTGACCGGCGGTTGCGTCGACTAACTGATCGATTTTTGCCAGTGGGAACCAGTCTTTAGGACAAGCATCGTTGAGGTTGGTGTAGTCGACGCAGACTCGCCACTTGCCATTTTTCTTTTTGACTACAACTGTGTTAGAGAGCCAAGTGGGGTACTGTACCTCCTGGATTGCATTGGCTTCGAGTAAGCGATTGACTTCCTCAATGACGGCGTCGGCATGCTCGGGAGCTGAACGTCGAGCCTTCTGGACTACCGGCTTGGAGTTCGTCTTAATGTTGAGTGTGTGGCAGATGAAGTTAGGGTCGACGCCAGGCATCTCGTTGGGCGTCCAAGCGAAGACCTCCATGTTTTCTTTTAGAAATTGAAACATTTCTTCACGCTCGGCGTCGCTCAGGGAAGAGCCAAGCAAGAAGAAACGAGATCCGTCCTCATTTATGGGCATTGGAACCAATTCTTCTTCAGCTTTATCTTCGGCCTTGTGGCCGACGTCTTCGATGACAGCCATGTCTGGGACTTCAACCCATTGGACTTGTTTTGCTTTGGAGGACGTGTGTACAGCTGAGACGTAGCATTTTTTGGAGGCAACCTGGTCGCCTCTCAGATCTTCTTGTCGGCCGCTTGTGCCAATGAAGCGTACGACCTGGTGGTAAGTGGAGGCAATGGCCTGCATGCTGTGCAACCAGGCTCGGCCGAGGATGGCGTTGTACGGACTTGGAGCATTGACGACGATGAACTCGACGGAGACGGTCCTTGAGCCGACGATGACAGGAAGATGGATTTTGCCGACTGGCCAGACGGGAGCTCCGTTGAATCCGATGAGAGGAACCTCTGTGTCTTGTAGTGCCGACTCTGGGAGATCGAGCTTTTTGAAAAGGTCATAGTACATGACTTCTGCCGAGCTGCCCTGGTCGATGAGGACACGTTTGACGTCATGGACGCCAATTTGTACCGTGACAACAAGTGCATCAGAGTGGGGAGTTTGCACATGCTCAAGGTCACGCTCGGTAAAAGTAATCGTCCATTTGGGAACATCGTGCGGATACGGGCGTTTGGATCCACAGCGAGAGTACCTGCTCGGAGGACGCGGCTTGAATGATGTTGGCTCGGAGACTACCTTCGAGTTCCTTTGTGATTGGACCGTGGATAACGTGTATCATCGGCCTTTGTTCGTTGGGATTAGGATTGCTGGTTGTGGGTTTTTGGTGTTTTTGCTCGGTCGATGTATTGATCGAGATGGCCTGGCGGCAAGTCTCTCGAGGAGTGCTTTGTATGGGGCGCAGGCTGTGGTGATGGCCGAGTTCGTTGTGGTAGGAGCATTTCTTCCTTGGATTACGATCCGTGCCAGTATCTGCGAGAGCTTCGATCGGCCATTCAAACCATGGTATCGCCGTGATGATTTCTTTCAAGAAGGACCAGATAGGTTCCTTGAAATATGTAGTCTCGGCAACGTAGTCATGTACCTTTGGCTGACGCTTTTTGCCGTCCTTGATATTGTTCACGTGCTTCTTCGAATGTTGTTGCTGGGCTAGGGTTGGTGTGGGCAGCTGTTGGGTGACAGCTGGGGTTGTTGCATTTACGCTCGGCATACCCTGCGCCGCCCTGTCAGCGTAGAATTCCTCTAGCGCGCAAAATCGTTCGACGACACGCATTAGTTCTCCCATGCCGTGGGGTGGGCGAATGGCGAGTTCGTCAAGGATTTTCTTTGCTGTCTCGACCATTCTTGAAGGTACGGCCCAAGATTCGTCCGATCCGGGTATTTCGTTGAAGAGCCGCCCGATGCGTTCGGCGATCGCTGAGGTCTCGGCCGGAGCTTCCTCATCCGGGATAAGGACTCAGGCTCCTTGGCAGCCTTTTGCTGGTGATAAAGAGGGTATTGAATGCTCGCTCGAGGTCGGCAAGATTCGAATGGATCCAGCGCAACTTGTTGAACCACCTGAGTCCAAGGAGCCGAGGTGGAGGGGAACGCTGCACTTGATCTCATCCTTCCGGGTACAGAGCTCTATTGTTTGGCGGAAGTGGATGAGATGGGTGTAGGCTTCACATGTTGATGGGTCGAATTTGGTGAACTTAGGCAAGTGAAATGTGGATTCGGGTGAAGTGTTGATGATATGGGAAGTGAAGGGTGAAACGCCGAGATCCTTCAACTGCCTCTCGAACCCAGGGCGTGGCGGCTTGCCGAACTCATCTGTCTTCGTTTGTTTGGGGTCCCTTCCCTTGGGGTCCTTAGTGGTTGTCTTCCCATCGTTCCTGTGCCTGTGTTTATCCCTCATTGCTGTTCGCCGTGGGCCGTCGATGGACTTTTCTCGTTCACGACGAGTTTTGTTACCATGCTCCCCTTCGTCACCAATTCCTTTCCCGCGTCGTTGTCGGATCTCATCATCCTGGTTCTCGGGTGGGATTTCGCCGAGGCGTTCAGACACGTGGCGCCTGGTTTGTACGGAATCTCGGCTATGGTGCGAGACCGTGGTGCGAGAGAATTCCGCACGACCAGTCGAGTACGTGCTTGTGAACGACTCGGTGTCCCGCGTCCTGGTGCGTTCTTGGTGGCTTCTGGAACGATGTGCTCCAGAAGCGTTTGGCTGTCTGTAGAGGATGATCTCTCGTGCGTCACCAGGCGCAGGGGTGAAGCCAAGTCTGTCCTTCACAGATCCGCGTTGGCCCAACTCTTGTTGCTTCTGTGGTGGCGGTGGAGGTGGCGTTTGTCCCCGTTGCCTCCTGCTTCCACTAGATCTCGAGGTGGCAGGGATTGCTGTTTGCTGAATGTGCTGCTTCATTTGGGCCACCTCCGCCCTCAACGCGGCCAGCTCGTTATCTCGTTCGTCGTCTCGACGTTGTAGGATGTAGGACGCCGTGACTTCCTCCGCGGCTGGTGATAGTCCGGAGCTGGCGGGGATTGAGATTGACATGTGTCTCTCCAGGGGTGGAAGGATGATGTTTCCACTGGCGTCCTTGGCCCCAGAGACGGCTGCGTTAGTGAGATCACCGCCCATTGTGGTTGGATTTGAGGTTGTTAGTGGCGGAAGGGAGGTTGGTGTTGGGAGGAGTGAGCCGTTTGGATCAGAAGTAACTTCACGTCAGGTTCACCAATTGTGTGGCCCGTGGTCTCCGGTTCGAGTCCTTCCTCTGGTTCAGGGTTGTCTAGCTTCTTCCACCTAGCCTGCACCACGAAGCACGACTAAAGACCACACCGGAGGAGCCCCGGTATGGCCCTCCGGCGCAAGGATGAGTATAGTGCAGAGAAAGAGAAAGAGAGCTAGGGTTTTTGGGTCTGGAATGTTGTGTACCTTTTAGGGTTGTGGGTCTTCTGTATTTATAGCACCTCCTTAGCTTGCTCTCCAAGTACTGTCACGTGCTCTGCACGAGCCGAGTGACGTTGTTGTGACGTCACCAGATTAGATATTTGTAACCGTTCGAGCGTGAGCTGTCCTCTCCCATGTGCTTTCATCATTATCTTTGTAACCGCTTCAGCACGTGAGGAGCGGACGTGTCCCTGGGGGCAGCCGAGCTTGCCTGGGGCCGAGCCCAGCAAGAGGCCGAGCCCGTTATTGGCCGAGCCCAGCGCAGACCATGTGCAGACACCATTTGTTGAGAATCGTCGGCAAGGTCCGCCGTGCGTGAACGTCGTCGGCTACGGCTGACTCTGACATGGCTTGTGGGAGAACCGAGCTTCCGCCAGGTACCGAGCGTACCACTAAGTTCGGCTGGGTTACAACGTCGGTAAACCAGTGCGGACTGTGTTCGGCCTGCTACAATTTTTGTACAATTAATGAATAGATATTTTGATTTCTCCCCATGAGCATTATCTTAAATCCACTACTTGCCATTGGCCACCAAAAAAAGGGACAAGGGTGTGCGTTGTGCAATCATTAAGGGGCTCACCCCAAATCTTGTTATTTGATATGAACCATTTATTTTGTTTGTCTCATCAAATATGCAGTTCTTATAAAATTTTAAGTTGATTGGATTAGGGGTGACAAATTAAACCCAGACCCATTAACAAACCCAGACCCATCAACTAAAAAATAGACCCAACTCAACCTATTTATTAGTTGGGTAAGAATGGGTTCAAACCCAACTAACCCATTAATAGTTAGGTCTTATTTGGGCATTACTTGGGTCAAACTAAATGACCCAATAGGTCATGAAGGTAACCCACCAATTGTACGTGACTAGATTTGTACGTGACCAGGGAAAAAATTGTACGTTACCAGATTTCCCATCTCTTTACCAATTGTGACCAAATTTCTCTCTTTCCCGTCTTTTTACCAGATTACACGTGTCCAAAAATGTTTTGAATGGTCCAGATTAAAAATCAATTGTAACTGGTAATAATTATTTTGATTAGCAAAATTGAAAACACATCTCATCCATCGAGTGCGCGAATTGACTGGTGAAATTGCGCTCCGCCGTGAATAAGTTTCTCTCACGGTAGTCCTGCATAGGGTTTAGACTAAAAAGTTAAGTGACTTATTTTTTTGTCCTTATTCAAATTTTTTTTGCATTTTTTTGTTTTAATTTGATCGAAACTTATAATTTTTTGAATAAAGACAAAAATAAGTCAATAAGACAAAAAAAATTACTTATTCTTGTCTTTTTGAAAAAAATTATGAGTTTCGATCATAATTTTTTACTTTTCCGATTTTTCTCGACGAAACGAATCACTAAATCACAAAAGTTTGATGCAAAACTATCAAATACGAAAAAAAATTGAATAAAGACAAAAAATAAGCGTTCCGATCAAAATTTGCATTTTTTTTAAATTGCCTGAACGGAAAATCTGATCTATCCATCTTATTCGTCTCCTCGAGATGGTTTGAATAATGGTATAATAAGCCTCCGTAGGATGTCGGGTTAGATCACATGCATCAATCAAAGTTTTGAGTGTGTGAGCTTACCACACTCTATAATTTTTCATTTGCCATGAGATTGAGAATGAGGCGACATCACGGAGAGAGAGAGATGAACCAGAATCAGCAATTTTTAAAAAATTGTAGTATTTAATTGGGTTAATGGGTGGGTCTGGTTGGGTTTTAGATAAATGGGTTGGGTTTGCGTATGGGTAATTAGACTAATAATTAATGGGTTTAAATGGGTCAATGACCCATTAAAAACCCAACCCATTAACAACTTGTCCAATTTGACCCAAACCTGCCCGTTTGCCACCCCTAGATTGGACATAGGTAATTGTTTATCTTATAGTACTTACAATCATTTATTTTTGTCATTACCAGTACTTTAATAAAATTATACTTCTCCCCGATTCCCACCTCATTTTATTAATGTAATATTTTTGTTTCCGTAGGTCTAAAAATATTTTCTCAAGTGGCCATGTACCTTTTTTTTTTTAAAAAGAAAAAACAAGTGTCCATAGTTTTTGTAAGAAATAATTATTTCTTTTGCAACTATTATTATTATTTTTGTCACAACGACCATGGCCACTTTTCCATAAAGAAATGTCCATAAAAAATTAACTATGCAACTTTGTGGTACTGTTCAACTCTAAAAAAACTCAGCATACTAACATAGAGGTTGCATAGATTTGAGTCGGGAGGACATTCACTCTATACATTAATGTCATATATCAAGCCTATATGCCAACACTAACTAGATAAACTTTTAACCTTTTTGTGCCAAAAAAATCTATGTGTTATTGTGTAAATAAAAAGGTAACTCCTTAAGTATGGCCATTTTTGGTTTAATCATAACAAATCATAAAAAAAAAAGAAAATGATTATTGCACTTCACATTTTTTTCATGAATGAACTTCAAATGTTGTCTTGTTAGTACTTAAATTTAAAAAACACCACATATTTCAAAGCACACTAAAATAAATTGTTTTTGAAGTGCAAATAGAATAAAGCAGAGTGCGAAAAATCATTTTCCAAAAATGAGAAATGGTTATACATACTATTTATTTTTTTTGACAATGAGGTTAATTAACCTAGTACTTTTTTTTTTTCAACAGAAGTTAACGGAATCTAATGGTAAGGGGGATATTGACTCTTAAGAAAAAACTGTGATGTCTTAGAGCATCTCGCACTTTTCATTCCTCTATTTCTCCATTTGAGATGATCATTTTTGGAGGAAATACCATTCCAATCCATCTTCTATTTTCTCCTCCATTTGAGAGGATCAAGTTTGGTACTTCAAATATGGAGGATGGAGAAAAAAATGGAGGATCTCCTCCATTTCACTATTCACCCTCACCAAATCCCATTTTGTTCATCAAATTAGTTTTGATACACTAATCCTTTAAAAAATTAGTACCAATCAAAAGATATGTATAATATCTTCAAAATAAGACCCATATTTAGTATTTTTTTAATGAAGTTAGAAAAATGAAATTTTGAGTTTTGGAAAGAAAGTGGGGAAGTTTGAGATTTGGGATGAGTTTTTAAAGAAATATAAGTAGAAATAGAGTATTGGGTTGGAGTTAGATTTCCTCCAAAATCACTTTTGCAATAAAATATATTATTTTGATACTCTCAAATGAAGAAATAAAGGCAAAAATAGAATATTGGATTGGAGATGCTCTTAACAAGTGAAATTGAAAGTGTAAGGGCAAAGTGACACATAATATAAAGTGAAGTAACGTAAACTGTACTTTACCACAAAGATGGGCCCGAAGATCCTCTATCCCACTCCCCCGTCCGAATCCCTTGTCCGACTCTTTTGGAGCAAAACGTGTTCGGCTCATCTCAACCGTTGATTTGCGAGATCAAAAGCTGAGAAGAGTCGGACAGGCGCCTGTCCGAATGTGAGTCGGACAGGGGATCTGGTCTCCAAAGATGGGAGTACTAAAACAAAAAATACTCCCCGTATTTGGATTTCCTCTGGGAAGCTTCGGACTCGGGGGCTCTGCTGCCCAGGGGGCACAGTAGCCCCTACCCACACCATTGTAGCCCCTACCCACACCACTGAAACATTGCCGTTTTAGTTATAAAAACAATTTTTACCACCAATTTGTAATTCTATAAAGCAGAAACGTGATTATGAGAGTTTTAGAGACAAAATTTGATTATGGCTCTTTAGAATAATATGATCAGAATAATAAGATCTTCACACCCATTCAAACGGATTAAAAATTGGAGCACTTAAATTTTTAATATATAAACGGTCTAAAAAAATTAAATGCTTAAATTTTCACTCTGTTTGAATCGGTGCAAAGATCTTGTTATTCTTATCATATTATTCTAAAGGGTCGTAATTCATTTTTGTTTATAGGGCTCTCATAATCACATTTCTACTCCACATGGTCCTAAACATATACTTAATATGCCAATTCATTTTTGTTGTCATTTTATATAGTTACATTTGCCATATTAAGTATATTTTTGTTGTCATTTTATATAGTTACATTTGCCATATTAAGTATATGTTTAGGACCATGTGTAGAAGAAATGTGATTATGAGGGTCCTATAAATAAAAATGAATTACGAACGTTTAGAATAATTTGATAAAAATAACAAGATCTTTGCACCGATTCAAATAGAGTTAAAATTTATGTATTTAATTTTTTTAGACCGTTTATATATTAAAAAATTAAGTGTTCCAATTTTTAATCCGTTTGAATGGGTGTGAAGATCTTATTATTCTGATCATATTATTTTAAAGAGATATGATTAAATTTTGTCTCTAAGACTCTCATAATCACGTTTCTGCTTTATAGAATTGCAAGGGGTAAGAATTTTTTTAAACCAAAACGGCAACGTTTCAGTGGTATGGGCAGGGGCTACTGTGCCCCCGGGCAGCAGAGCCCCCGGGTCCGGAAGCTTCGGTCTTACCTACTGTATTAAGTAAGCTAAAACAGACAAATTATAAATCCTAGCCTACGTAATTGTACAATTCTGCCCCTACAATTCAACAAAGCATAGACAAGCGACCAATGGCAACTACCGTAAATTAAACGCCCTTATGAAGGCTCCACCAGTCATCCCATTCCTCCCGCTCACAACCTTGTTCTTTTCCTCTCTCTCCTCTCGCAAAACCCTAACAACCAAACCCAAGGGGAACTGGAAGAGGAAAAAGGGGTGGAGGAGGGAGAGTGAGTGGGACAAGAGAGAGAGAGAGAGAGAGAGAGAGAGAGAGAGTTGCTCTTTTCTAAAGAACAGTTGTCAGAAGAAACTTTACGGGGATTTCCACTCTGTTATTTACACGGCAACTTCTCTTAGAGAGAGAGAGAGAGAGAGAGAGAGAGAGAGATCTTTTGCTTCACCTGTAAGTTCTCATTTTCCGCATTTTATGCTTCTATTATTTGGTCCACTCTCTGTTTTGCAGCTTTGAATTTGAAGCTTTACTTGCGTAACAAACCTCATAAGAATCCTTCCACTCTTGGCTCAAAACTATGTTTTACTCGAATTTTTGCTCAAATCAAGGAGAGTCTTAAATCTTTACTTCGTTAAGGTCAGTCCGAATCTTCCAAATTTGTAATTATTGATTTTTTTATTTTACTGAAGGTTTTTATCAGTCCGAATCTTCCAGCCCTTAGAT
The DNA here is from genome assembly GCA_025413875.1 of Rhododendron molle. Taxonomy (NCBI): domain Eukaryota; kingdom Viridiplantae; phylum Streptophyta; class Magnoliopsida; order Ericales; family Ericaceae; genus Rhododendron; species Rhododendron molle. The sequence continues at coordinate 18,296,149 of CM046400.1, forward strand.
TTGATTCTGTACGTGCTTCACATCAATTGAAGATTTACTCTAAGGGCTGGAGGTCGTCGTTGATGTTGGAATGTCTAATGTAAATCAAATTTATATGTTTGGATTGCTTTGTTAATTTGTTTCAAGATATTTTTATTATTTCTCTATTGTAAGTTCTCATTTTTCACATTTGAACTCCGACTGAGAAACCAAGCTTGTCAAATTGGTTGTCTCATTTTTCTCCCTGAGGTGACCTAAGTTGGAGTCACACGGGAAGCAAGTTTGGGGTTCAGGCTTTGGATAGCCTCTGAACCTCCCATTGACCAGCACCTATTAACATCCCGCTAATCCTCGCTGATGTATACCGTATGACAAAAAAAAAAAAAAAACTCACAGACTATTTGTGCCAATTTTTTTGGCTTCGAATTTGAAGTTTTGATTAGTTACTATGTGGCCAAAATGTTGCATTGAGCTTATTTTTTGTTCTTCCAGGTGTTCGGTAGGTACATTTTTATTTGCATTCAGTGATGGAAGATCAAGAAGTTATGGTGGAGGTGAGAGATTTTGGTTGTCGTGTTGGTTCAAGTATCGAAAAAGCTGCCCAACAGGTCAGTAGTGTTAGAGAGAGTGAGAACTTGGGTGTTGACCTTCTTGAGGATTTGGATTCTTATTGGGAAGATATCAATGACCGTTTGATGATATCGAGGATGGTGAGTGACTCTGTCATTAAGGGGATGGTGAAAGCAGTCGAGCAAAGGGCACAGGAGAAAATTGCAGCGAAAGAATTGGAGGTGGAGACTTTGAAGGAGAAAATGCATTTATTCCAATTGGGTGCTGATAAAAGTGAGTCGTGCCACGAAGCGAGAAGTCAGGGAAATGGTTTTTATTTTAGCTTTTCCGATGCATTTGTGGAGCATGATAAGATGACGGAATCTTTGGGAAGTCTAAGAGATGTAGCAAAGGGGCAGATTAAGAAGCTTAAAATGGAGACTGATAGCATAAGAGGGTGCAGTCCAATGAGGAGGATAAGTTCGGGTTCAGAATTTGTGGGATTGGGTGGAATTCTCCAAGAAAAGGCACCCGAAAGCTTTACGGGTGTCGATAATCTGTTCGAGACTCTGAAAATGACAATGGACAATATCTATGCACAGTTGGATGATATGGTTCATCTAACTAGGGCATCACTTTGTGAATGGAAGCTAGAGCAGGAGCTTCAAAAGGAGGTTGAAGCAGTTGTGATACAGAATTCAATTAGGAGCTTCTGCGAAGAGTATGAAGAGAAGTTATGGGAACAAAATACTCGACTTGAAAAGATTAATGAGGTTTCAAATTTAAGGAAGGAATTAGATGCAATCTTAAATTCAGTGTCCAATCCTGAAAATGGGCAGCTAATTTCTCATGGGTCTCTCGATATGGATCATCTTCACAAAAGGGGTCTGAGCAATCATTTTTCTCCTTCAACTCCTCTATGGGAGGGAAATGGTGTATTTGAGGAGTCTGATAACGGTATGCCTGAGAGTTGGGATGCCGCACAGTTAAAGCACATGTCAAAAGATGAATTGGTGAATTATTTCAACAATATGATAACAAAGATGAGGAGGAGCCATGAATCTAAGGTGCAACAGATGACCGAAGAATTTTTCAGTCTTAAGCGGGAATATTTGAGAGAAAAAGACTATTCTTTGGCACATCGGAAGGATAAAGACTTGGAAGTTTTGAGGAAGAAAATTCCAGATGTTATCTTGAAATTAGATGACTTCATTGTGCAAAATGATAAACTATCCACATTGGGCAGCAATGCTGAGACTCTTCGCAATTTAAAGAATAGAATAGATAGCCTCCTTTCAGAAAATCGCCATCTTAGGGACTCTCTTTTAGATCAGAGAAAGGAAGTGAAGTCTCTTCCATTGCAAGTTTCTGATGCTGCTGAGAAGATGTGCAAGCATATTTTGGCAGAGGCAAACTTGCTAAAATTAATAGAGAATTTAAAATCTGACCTTGAAGATGCAGCGATAGAGGCTTCAGCCACTGAGGAGGTGTATAAATGTTTTCTGAGGGGGGTCACACCCAAAAACAACGGTTACGCTGAAGAGTTAGAAATGCAGCCTTTTCAAGTGCCGAAGATTTGTGAAATTGAAGATTCGGATATTGAGTGTTTGGTCATACAAGGGATTTGTGGAGTTATTTTCAAGGAAGCTGTCAAGGATGCCCAGTCAAATATTGATGAGTTGACCAAAAAGTATTTACATGAATATGAAAATCGAGTTTCCCTTGAATCGAAAGCACTGGAAAGAAAAGAGGAACTAAGGTTGGTGATTGAAGAGAAGGAGAGACTAAAGCAGAAGGTCCATTTATTACTAGAGTCGTTGGAAGAAAAGGAGAAGTTAACAGTAGAATTATTGGTTGCGTCGGTGAAAGAAAAGGAGCAATTTCAGCTAGCTTTCCAAGATCTAAAAAACCAAGCAAGTTCACTTCAAAATTTAGTAACCGAAAGAGGTAGGGAATTAGACTTGGTTAAGAGTGAGTTGGAGTTGGCTCTGGAGCAAATTGAAGCAGATAAAGGCGCAATTAACAAATTGGATCAAAAGGTTGAAGCAGATAGAAATATGCTTCTGGCTATTACGGAAGAGAAACAGAATGATAGGTTGCTGCTTGAAGCAAAAGAGAATGAACATAGGAAGCAAATGCAAGCTGTGAATGTTCTCATCTGTGGACTTTCAAGAGGACTTTTTGATTTGGAAGGCCAAGTCTCTGAGCGTATCAGAAACTGTAACATGAGGTAACTACACTTGGTAGTTCTTCCTTTGTTTCGAGTTTTTAGAAAATCGAAATCAATCCATTAGTCCTGACTCCTAAGTATACATTGTTCGTCATATTCAAAGGCTTGTGCTAACTGCTAAGTGAAAGGGATTGGTTTTCATGCCTTCAATCTTTATTAAATGAACATGTGAAAAAGTTATAAGTATTGGTTTTGACAATTGGCTATTTATAGCTTATTGTCTGGTCTGGTACTGCAAGTTGTTGGAAGGGAATTATTTTTCTCCATCAACATTGCATGGGAGTTACTTTTCCATCCCCTGCCAATTCTCCTTACTCTTTTTTTTTTTTACTTAATTAAGTTGGTTAGTGATGGTTATGGTGCCTGCACTCAAAGAGAAGTCTGTCAACTAATCCTTAATCCAGGATATGGCATCGAAAACTTATACGTGCTTTTAAGCTTTGCAGGTTGGAAGACACAAATTCTCAATTGAGTTCTCTTGTCCGGAAAACTAATTCACTAAAGAATACAGCATTGCTGTACAAAAAGAGGCTTGAAAGGAGATGTAATGATCTTCAAATGGCTGAAGCCGAGGTAATGATATTCCTTTAATGCTTTTGGGAGGCTCATAGTATGAATCAAGTCCTGTATCTTATGTAATCTTTGAATTTCTGAATTAATTTGAAAGTGAACATTTTCCCATAAATGTGGGCTTGCATTATCATTATATTGTGGACTAACAAAAATTGTCAATATGGCATGTGCTAACTAGTTAGCCTATGAGGTAAAGAGCTTCAATCATGGAAAATAAGACGTTAATAAGTGGAGCAATGGCTACCAGTGTTCTAAAAGAAGGAATTAATCGGCGATTAATTGCTATCGCTAGCGGGACCTATCTGATTAGGTCCGACTAACGATTAATCGCCGATTACTAATTAATATGCACCGATTAATCCGACTCATCGCTCGAAGGTGGCCGACCGCCCAACTAGCTCCTAGCGACTTTTAAAACATTGATGGCTACAGAGGACGATGCTACGAAACTATTTACCTGAGGAAGAGTAGGAAATTGCATTTTGTTACCCAGTATCACAAGTAGACAGTTATCTCTAACGTTGTTGGAGTCTTTGAGCATCAGGACTAAAGAAACAAAGATAAAAGATTCTCTCTGTCTCCCCCGCCTCGTTTTTTGCCATGGTCTACATATTTATTAAAAAGAGAAAATATGTGTGTTTGAATACATGTGGCTTACTAAGAGGACCAATGCATGATTTTTAGTTGCAGAAGTTGTAGTGCCTTCCTTTTTTTCCCCACTTTATCTGATTTTGCTTATCCAAACATGGAGAACTAGCAAATACAGAACACTAAATTGACACTGCAACAATGCTTATTAGCCAATTATTTCCTAAAAATTGAATATTATCTATTTTTCCTTTTCTTTTACCAATAGGTTTTGAGATTCTTAAGCTTAGTGTTGAGCAAATGGCACAGACAAGGGAAAGACATCTATAGCATTATAAAATAGCTTATGAAATTTGCGCCAAAGCCGTCGTTCACGATGTTTGTTCATAGGATGGAATGCCGGAGAGAGGGGTTGTTTTGTGGTTTGTGTGTGTGTGTGTGTGTATATATATATTATTTTCTAACTGGATCTTCTCCTTTAAATATAGGTTGATCTATTGGGAGATGAAGTGGATGCCCTTTTAAGCCTTCTAGAGAAAATATATATTGCTCTTGATCATTACTCTCCGATTTTCCAACATTATCCTGGGGTAAGATGGATTCTCTATAGCATCTTCTTACTTGATTACTTATCTATTCTCATGATTTTTTTATTTGTTCTGGATATTGTTTGATATTTTCGTCTCTCTCTCTCTCTCTCTCTCGGCACATTGTGGAGAAAGTGGTGGAAGGTGAAGAAAATAAGCCTTATTGAAGTCATAGTGCAAGTCTTGATATTTTCTTTCTTTGCAACATCATATGGCTTCAGATCATGCAAATAATTAGTACTGTTTCTGGGGTCCTCCTAGTGGTTCTAGTTTAACAACTGCGCGGATTCAACATATTATCTCTGTTCATTTTTGTCTTATTGTTGACCCTGTTTTGATACTAGGGCATACTAAATTGATTATTTATTGGTTGTAACAAGTTGTTGCTACTGTACTACATAGCGTCGGTGCTTTTCTTCAAAAATTAGATTTATTTTCTTCTGCGTTCTTGTTTTGAACAAATTGTTAGGGTGAGGATTTCACTTGTAGTGGATTTTTGTTTTGAGTATTATTTCGATTATTGGAGGATGGATTTGAATCATCAAGTGCCATATGCAATGGGATCCTGCATCATGCTTGGGGGATTATTAGAACTCTGAAAACAAATACCCCCAATTATATCCTGTATCTGTTTCATGGCCGGATGAAATAAAATCATGCATCCTCTGCAATCAATGCCTTGTTCATGCAATTTAATACATCCTGAAATCCTGTTGACTTGTGGTTTCCGAATAGGAAAATACTGTGTATTTAACATCCTGCTCTCTGGAATTTGCAGGTTATTGAGATCTTGAAGCTTGTCAGAAGAGAATTAAGTAGAGAGTCTACCAAGTCCATTTGATTAGCTTATTGACAAGGTCTGATACAATTCGGTTTGAAGGTGTGTATTAGACCATCTCCAGCCCTTAACCCTTTTTTAAACTCAAACAAAATCTGAGTAAAACCCTCTAAATCTCACTAGCCCTTGACTCAAATCTATATCTTGAGTTCTACACAAATTTTTAACCAAATTAAGGGTGACTCAAATCCGTACTCTCATTTTTGAAGGCCATTTTCTCCCTCTCAAATGTACAACTATGCTATTAATGAAAGCTTTTACTCAAATTTATGCGTAGATTTGAATTTGCCCATTGGAGTGCTTCGTACCAAATGAAGCTTACTCAATCCTTACTCAAGTTTAGGTAAAATAATAGAGTAAGGGATGGCGATGCCCTTAGCAATTAGTCTTCATTTGGTCCCGAGTTCCATCAGGACTAATGCTTACATCTCTAGTCTAACAAGGAAAGATTAAGGGCTTCTGTTAGTAGATACATTTACGCTTTGTTTGGATCATGGACTTGTGGATGGGTTTACTCCAGTAAATGACAGGGTAAAATTAGCGTTTTGATTCGCTATCTTCCTAAATTAAATATGATATTTCCCTCCATAATTCTTGAACCATGATCTGAATACAGTCCAAGTGACAGCTCCAAGACATGTTCATCTTTTGTTACCCAGTAAAGCAGCTTAAAAACAGATCTTGAAATATTACTAGTACCGTAACTACCATTCTTGATGTTTAACAGGTTCAGGTGTTCCAGTTTTTCTTTTGAATGCTCAAATTGGAGACTCTTTCTTGTCTGTTGGTGAAAGCAACCAAAACCAGAGTAGAGAGTTAGTGACGAGATTGTGCTATGAAAAGAAAACTGAGGAAAGTCCAAACATCTTAGACAATTTTGGCACGTCCTAGGAAAGTTGTTTATTTTTTGGGTGGTACGAAGTATGAGTGCATTGTATTTTTATTACAACCGAGGGATGCCACTTCCCATTAGACTAGTATATATTAGGAAAGAAATGTAAATTCCATGTATGAATTGGGTTTTAAGATGGGTGTTTGCTTTGAGTTGGTTGTGCCTGTTTCTTTCTTTGTTTTTTTTTTTTTGTTTGAGAAGAGCCGGTTTGTGTTTCTACCAAACAATTAAACTAGAGGGGAGTGCAAATCAAGCTAGAAAATGGAGGTTTGTTTTGCTAGAGTCGTGTTTGAGCAGTTTTTAACTTAAATTTAATGAACGGTTCAATTAAAAACTGTTCAAAATAAGCACTTTTCGATCACATGTTTTGTTAATTTCTCGGGGGCACCCTTAAAATCGCATTCTGCACACATTGAAGATTGAGATTTGAGGTTTTTTTAGGTGTTTATTTTGGGGGTCCCTTGATCCGTCCCGTATATATATACGGTCAGTCTCCCACGACGGGGTCCTCATTTTAGTTAAAATGCGGACCTTCTTATTTCTCTCAGTTTTTGATCGAATTTTGATGATCCGAACCGCTCAATGTGTTTAGAACGTGATTTTAAGGGTGCCCGAAAAAAATTAGCAAAAAATAAAGATCGGGAAGAGCTTAATCCGAGCAGTTTTTCTTTGAACCGTTCGATAAAAAATAAATAAAAACTGCTCGGATGAAACCCTTCCTGTTTTTTTTTTTTTTTTGCTGATTTCTCGCTAATACTCTTAAAATCATGTTCTGAATACATTAAGCGACTCGGATCATCAAAATTTAATCGGAAAATGGGAGGTCCGCATTTTATTAAAATGAGGTGATCCTCACGGGAGACACGATATATATATATTCAAGGGACACCTAAATAAACACCTAGAAAAACACTCGATAGTTCCCGATCAAATTTTGATGATCCGAGTCGCTCAATGTGATCAGAATGTGATTTTAAGGGTATCCACAAGAAATTATAAAAAAATAATCGGGGAAGGCTTGATCCGGGCAGCTTTTAGTTTAGATTTAATGAACGGTTCAATTAAAAACTGCTCCAAACATGTACTTCCTGGTAATGTTTTTTTTCCAATTTCTCGTGGGTACCTTCAAAATCACATTTTGTACACATTGAACGGTTTGAACATAAAAATTTGATCGGGAACTATGAGATTGAGATTTGAGGTGTTTTTTAGGTGTTTATTTGTGTCTCTTGAACCGCCCCGTATATATACACACACACAATCTCTTTCAAATAATGAGGTCCTTATTTTAGTTAAAATAAGGATCTCCCCATTTCTCCTATTTTCCAATTGAATTTTGATAATCCGAGCTGCTCAATATGTTCAGAACGTGATTTTAAGGGTACCCGCGAGAAATCGGCAAAAAAAATGACCGGGAAGGGCTTGATTTGAGCAGTTTTTATTTGAACCGTTCGATAAAAAATAAACAAAAACTGCTCGGATGAAACCCTTTCCGGTATTTTTTTTTGCTGATTTCTCTCATGTACCCTTAAAATCACGTTCTGAACACATTGAGCGGCTCGGATCATCGAAATTCGATCGGAAAAGGGAGGTCCGCATTTTATTAAAATAAAGTAGTTCTTATTAGAAGGGGACTCTCTCTCTCTCTCTCTCTCTCTATGTAGGGGCCGGTTCTAGAGACAATAAATTTGACAATACTTTTGACAATATATTTTTCGGAGCCCCACGCAAATAATCGGAGCCGTTCAATTTGTTTAAAACATGTTTTTAAGGGTTTCCATAAAAAATCAACTCATTTGGATATCAGCAAGGGCTTGATCGGCTCATTCAATTTTATCTTGTCAAATTTGATAGGAATCAACTAAATGAGCCGATCAAGCCTTTACCGATATCCAAATGCGTTAATTTTTTACGGGACCCCTTAAAAACTTGTTTTAAATACATTCAGCGGCTCCGATCATTTGTTTGAAGGTCCTAGGCGGGGTTTCAAAAAATCTATTGTGAAAAGTATTGTCAAATGTATTGTCTCTAGAACCGTTATATACACACACAGTGGGTTTCTGTTGCGGACGCCCGCAACTAACTTAAATGCGGACTTTGCCTTTCCCGATCGAATTTCGATGATCCGAGCCGCTCAATGTGTTCAGAACGTGATTTTAAGGATACTAGTGAGAAATCAGCAAAAAAAAAAAAAAAAAACCGGGAAGGGTTTCATCCGGGTAGTTTCTGTTGATTTTTAATTGAACGGTACAAATAAAAACTGTTCAAATCAAGTCCTTCCGGTCATTTTTTTTTCCCGATTTCTCGCGGGTACCCTTAAAATCACGTTTTGAACACATTGAACGGATCGGATCATCAAAATTCAATAGGGAAAGAGAGAAATGGGGTGGTCCGCAACTTAGGTCCGCAACTTTCTTAAATGCGGACTGTCTTTTCTGATCGAATTTCGATGATCCGAGCCGTTCAATATGTTTAGAACGTAATTTTAAGGGTACTCCCCAGAAATTAGCAAAAAAAAAAGACCAAGAAGGACTTCATCCGAGAAATTTTTGTTTATTTTTAAATATATATATATATATATAGTGCCATTTCATTGTGGACCTAAAATGCGGACCACCCCATTTCTCCCTTTCCTGATTGAATTTTGATGATCAGAGCCGTTTAATGTGTTCAGAACGTGATTTTAAGGGTACTGTGAGAAATCGAAAAATAAAAATGACAGGGAATGGCTTGATTTGAGCAGTTTTTATTTTAACCGTTCAATTAAAAATAAACAAAAATTGCTCGAATGAAACCCTTCCTGGTCTTTTTTTTTTTTTTTTGCGAATTTCTCGCGAGTACCCTTAAAATCACGTTCTAAACACACTGAACGGCTCGGATCATCGAAATTCGATCGGGAAATGCAAAGTCCGCATTTAAGGAAGTTGCGGGCGTCCGCAACGGAAGGGCTATATATATACATACACAATCAGCTTCAAGTCCACACCCTTACGGTTCACGCCCGTCCACACCTCCCTTTTTTCGATCGAATTTCGATGATCCGATCCGCTCAATGTGATCAGAGCGTGATTTTAAGGCTACCCGAGAGAAATCAGCAAAGCGCCTTTAACTTGTTAAATTAAGGACTTCATGAGTTTGACATTGTTCCTAATCAAATTTTGATGATATGAATCTTTTAATGTATTTAAAACGTGAATGTGATAAGACTACAAGCGAGAAATCGGCAAAAAATATGACCTAGAAGGGTTTGATTTGAACAGTTTTTCATAAAAACGCTATAAATTCATTTTTATGAAAAACTGTTCGGATCAAGCTCTTCTTGGTTATATTTTTTGCCAATTTCTCACGTGTACTTTTAAAATCACGTTTTGCATACATTGAATAGTTCGGATCATCAAAATTTGATCGGGAAAGAGGAAGTCTGTAACGACCTTGATTTTTGATAAATAAAAATTTTGTTAAAAATTTGAATTTTATTTTAATTACTTGGATTTTTATTTCATAACCAAAAATCTGTCGTTACTGACTAATAAAAATTTCGTTGAAATCTTAATTAGGCTTTTTATCGTCTTCTAATCGCCAATTTTCCCGTCGTTTCTAGGGATAAGTCTTAAGATTTCACATATCGGCTAGAAATCCTACTTAGCAAGTTTAGCTAGCTTTTATCCAACTAGTTAGCTTCACGATCGTTTACCCTAATCGCCGTTTGTTTCTTAAACCCAAGATGAACCTTATAAACCTTATGACTCTTGAACCTTTTGAACCCTTGAGCTTGTAAACCCTAGATAAACCTTTTGAACCATTGGAACTCTTTAAGCTACTAACCGTCGGACAATAGATGTTAGGGTTATCTTTACTATTGGACAAAAGAGGAAACCTTAGTTTATTCCTTAAAGTACATTTCTAGATGTTTTTAGTATTTAGATATAGTATTATATGGGTTATATACACATGTTTAAAGTACTTAAGTATTAATTAAGTGTAGAAAGTACCTCACCCTTTTTCCCATTAGACGATAATGGTTAGGAGAAATATCACCCATTGGTCAATACGATTAGCCTTGCTATCAAAGTACAAGATCCATTAGTTTAATAGATTCACCATGTGTTAATATATATATATATATATATATATATATATATATATATATATATATATCATATACGAGTTTAGTACTTTCTATCTTTAACCATTGGTCATTTACCATTAGGAGAATTATTAATCAATGAATAATAGGTTAAGTCTTGCCAAAGTACTAAGGTATATTATTTTAGTCAATTCCTAGATAGCCCATGTGAAGGAAAGATTGAAATAGGTTTAAGTACATTAGGTTATATTATATAAGTACCTAGTACTTTGAAAGCATGAATTAGTTTAATGGAAAAGATAGATTTGATAGATCTAGTAGGATTATAAAGTACTTACTTATATATATATATATATATATATGTGTGTGTGTGTGTGTGTGTGTGTACTTGTGTGTATATATATATATATATATTATATCGTAAAGTACCATGTGCTTGTTTCCTTTATTTTAATAAGAAAATGTTATTTACTTGAAAGATTATAATTATATATTACTTTAATGCATTACCCTTTGGTCCATAAAAGTTAAGAAATTTATTACCCATTGGATAATAGGGTTAACCTTTCCAAAGTACTAGATTTATTATTTTATGAAATCCTAGATTTGCCCATAAAGATTTTATAATTAATTTACATGTTGTACTTGTACCAAAGTCTTAAAATATTGAATTTTCTAAAATACCTATTATCTAGTATTTTAATATGGAACATGTGCATAATTGAATTGCTTAATTACGAAATATTGCATAGTACCTTATTTCTTTTACCCATTGGTCAAAGAATGTTAGTAGGATTATTACCCATTGGTTAATAACCGCTAGGAGAATCATTATCCATTGGACAATAGCTAGACTTTCAACCAAGTACTAGTATTAATAAAATGGTAGATTTTCCCATGTGTTAAATTCATTAAATTAGAATTAGTACATTAGGTTAATATTATCGGACTTAGTACCTTGAAAGTATAGCTTAGTTTATTAGATATTAGATTTTGACATATCTAGTAGGATTTCAAAGTACATGGTTATATATATATATATGTACTTGTATATATATATATATATATATATTATATTGAAAAGTACCATGTGTGTATTTCAATATTTTATTTAGAAAATCTTAATTACTTAGAAAGTCTTGGATTTCAAAGTACCCATAGTACCCATATCTATATTATTATATATATATACTTTCAAGTAGAGTACAAAGGAGAGAGAGAGAGAGAGGGGGGGAGAAAATTGCCGAGAGAGAGAGAGAGAGAGAGAGAGAGAAGGAAAGAGAGGGAGAGATGGTACCTTGATTGACCATGGTGATCTTCCATTGTATCTAGTTGATCTCACCCTTGTCCTAACTTGATATACTTTCAATTGAAAGCACAACTTTGCAAGCCAAATCTTGTACAACTTGTACCTTTCCCAATTCTTTATTTGATCAAATCCTCCTTTGCCTTGCTCAATCTTCCATAATCCCATCCTAGTACAACCAAATCTAGGGTTTTCTATGCTTTCACATCTAGCCTAAATCTCCTAAGTACTAAACCTAGAATTTCTTATTTGATTCAAGGACTAGACAAGACCAAAATCCCATTAGAATAATCTAGATTTGTCCTAGTTTTTGGAGTGCAAGTAAAGCAAAATCTTTGGTAGTCTTTCAAGCCATGAAATGACTTGATTTGGAGTTTTATCTACTGGACAATGGGGAGAGAGAGAGCCGGCCAAAGAGGGAGAGAGAGGGCCAAGTTTGCCTATAAATACCAAGCCATTCTCACCTATTTTGCTCACATCTCTTCTTGCTCCAACTTCTCTCTAGAAAAATTTAGTGTTCTTGCTTATTCTTGAAGTTCTCTCTAGTTCTTCAAGAAATACTTCCATCACCGCCACTAAACCACCACTCGACTACCACATTGATCCAAAAGTAGTAGTAGTTGTAGTTAAGATCTAGTTTCGACAGAAACCATTCTCTTTCGAAGCTACCGGAAGCTTACCGTAAGCCGTTATTCCGCCCGATCGCCGACTTTCTTTCCGTCGTACTTTCCGTAGCCTTACTACCGCCAAGAAGAACGGTAGTGTACCCATACACTCTATCCTAAGTATATTGTATTGTATGAGCATGATAATAGAAAGCTATATGATTAGTATGGTTTGTTTTACGTAGTTTACTTTGATCTTAAGAATACGTAGAAGCATGATCTTGCGAATGATTGATTGCATGATCTTATAGTATGAATCTAACTTGAATTACTCGTCAATAAACATATGTTGTTTTGACTTTCCAAAAAGAAGGATGTACGCTTTTGTTTTAAAGATAAAGTGTTGCTTTTAAACGAAGTATTCGTATTTTGACCTTTTGGATGATTGTAAACTTGAACGCATGATTGTTTGTCTTACTTGTGGTTATGAACGAGTATGATTACCTAGAGTTGGATGATCTTGCTAGTTTAGTTTCAAGATTGCTATGATTATGTTGAACTTGATTCCGAAGTCCCACCGCGGAGTCTATGCATGATACAAGACACATGAATTGGGAAAGTAGAGACATTACACGTAAGATGTGGTTGATATGGATAAAAATATTTTTGAAACTACGTAATGACCGGACTTGGTAGCCTTATGTTGGTGTGCGTTGCCAATGGAGCCGGACTTGGTAGCTTCATTTGGAGGTGTGTTTGTGACACAATGTGCCGGACTTGGTAGCCATTATGGCCAATAAGTCGAACTTGGTAGTTTATTGGTTGTGTACGTTCACAATGTGCCAGACTTGGTAGCTTATTGGTTGTGTGTGTTCACAATGTGCCGAACTTGGTAGCCATTGTGGCCAATGAGCCGGACTTGGTAGCTCATTGGTGCGTGTGTGTGTGTTTTTGGAAATGATGATAAAAGATGAGACACAAAACGATGAGTCGCGTAGGAGAAACACACAAAACATGACACCAACGATAGATAGCGAATGCGGATGTGTCATTGTTGTTGTTGTTATATTATTGCTACGTATGTGTAATTGTTATGTGTTCTTAACTATGCCTGTTAAGTTTGAAAAATCGTATCTATACTATTTTTGACTTGTATGTTAAGAGTTAGTGGGTTTTGGGTTACTCTATTGAGCTTTCAAGCTCACGGTGTTGCTTTATGTGACCCTGACATATTATATTGTGGCGACGCTAGTATAATGTGTCAGACCTATTAGATGAGTAAGGAGAGCTGTACACCTTGGAGGCCTTTGGAGCTGAGGAGCTTGCTAGGATGGAAGAAGAAAAGGAGTTGTAGATAACCTTAGATGTGCATCCCTTTTGTGTAATATAAGAACCCTTTGGGAGTTTGTGATATTGAGCTAGATTCTACCTTTTTTATTTAATAAATGTTTAACTTAACGTACCCGATTTTGGGGGCGTTACAAAATCCTTAACTTGAAGCCCTTAGTAAAAGCTTGGTGTGTGTATGCAACTAAGCTTCGGCCGGTTTTACCCACACAAGTTTTAACACAAATTTTCACACTCCATCCCAGCCATTAAAACCAATAACACAAATTTTCACACTCCATCTTAGCCATTAAAATCAATGGCTGAGATTAAAACTTAACAAATCTCCCAACACATTTGCCACACACTAAAATTAGTCATTTCTTCCCAAAACAATCCCACGGCAACCAAACCCTAACCACACCACCACCATATCCCAGATTCACCTTCCGGCCAGTCTCCCCGGCCCTCCGCCGTTGCCGGTCTCATCCTCCACCATCACCACCATTGGCACCTCCTCTCTCAAAGATCAAATCACCAGAACCCTCCTCCCCCTCACTACACAAAAATATAGTTAATGCAGAACTTTATACGCGGCAGATTTTAGTGAGTGCACCATCTGAACATTTAAGTGGCAGACCAATTTTTATGCCGCAAGAAGTCAGATCTAATGGGGTGTTCCATCCTTGACCCAATGAAAAAGCTCGAAACAGTGCCGTGCTTAGATCAAGTTCATGCTCCAATTTTAATGATTTTGCGCTTCAATTTTTTCTATTTTTCAGAAATACTTTAATTATACTTACTAAATTACTCAAGCGCTCCAACCATTATGAAGGCTATGCTGTAATCTAAAAGGATAGATTTCGCTGGAATTAGGGGTCGTTAGAGATGAGGCTGGCCAGAGTTGGGGTCGGCCGGACATGGAGGTGCAGGGTGGGGAGAGGTTGTTGGAGATCCAGGCTGTGTGTGAGGGAGGGAGGGAGGGAGAGAGTCAGAGATAGATAAGGGATCCCGGACGGAGTGCTTGGTGCGGAATTGGGCCGTCATCCAACGGCTGGGATTTTAAAAAGGAATTCGCGGATCCTAGGCGCCCAAATTGAACCCGGGTCGAACACGGTTTCGGGTTAAAAACAAAACCCAAGTTCTTCTCGTTTCCTCGGTAGCGTTCAAACAGAGAGCAGAGAGGGAGAGAGAGAGAGAGAGAGAGAAAGAGAAAGAAGAGAAACGACGAAGAGGAGAAGAACGATGAAGAAGAACGAAGACATAGCAGATCGATCTAGACGTGACGACCCCCACCACCAAGGTCTCTCTCTATGTGTGTTTGAATCTCTCGAATCTGTTATGTCTTTTTAAGATTTGTGCGATTCAGTAATTAGGGTCTCGCGAATACACGTATATCTCTCTCTCTCTAGTTCGATTTCGAAGAAATTTGGTTTAGGTTTTGTGACAGGAGGTGGTTAGAAGAAGCTCTCGCTGTGGTAGACGATTAGGCTATTTGTATACGCATACCCTAATTTTTTACATGAATTCTGTTATAAAAAAAACCCTGAATTAGGGAATTAAAAAAAAACAGATTATGCATATAAAAAAAGCCCTAATTCTAATTTTTTTACATGAATTCTGGAATTAGGGTTAGGTTACATGAATTCTGCAGTTTTATTTTCTTAGTTTTACGTATGATTTGTTTGCTGTGAAGTTGGATTTCAATGTATGGGTAATCTCTTAAAACTGTTATGGTGTCATAGGCTTTTGATCTTGCCGCAAACTCATCGTGGGTTCATTCGGCTGGGGGACACTTGGGAGTCCTCCTTCACATCCTCCAATTGAGACCAGGTTCACATTTTTCTTCTAAATATATCACATTTGTGTTAGTGATTGGATTAATAAATAGTTGGTTTCATAGATTGTTATAGATAAAGTGAGCTTTAAAATTTGTTATTTTTGTATGTGTAGTGAGTCACTGGTGAATTATACGAACCATTCCATTCCATTCCAAATTCTAATTATCGTGACATCTTAACATTTTTTTGGGAACTAGAACACCCATCCATCGTAGGATTAGGATATCATTGTGGAGTCAATCTTAAACTTCAGTACTCTATACTTTTTTCTTTCATGATTTCCCCCATACTATTTGTCATTGAAATGACTCTTTGTACTGTAACTGAAGTTGGTGGCTATATATGGTGTTATGCTAGGACTCTGCCTTGCACTTAAGTATATAGTGGCTAGACCGAAGTGCCATGACATATTCGAAGTTGGCTCCACTTTTCACCCAACTGAACAGTTGTTCAGGTGAACTCTTGTCATTGATTTCATACAGCAACTCATTGTGAATGGTATAATTGTGTGGTTTATATGCAGTGAATGACCTTTAGATCGATTCTGCATTGGAGCACTGCAGTCTTGGTTTTTTGCTGAAAGGCAGCTAGCTCGAAGGATCATCTGGAGCAACTGCACATAAATTGTTGTAATTTTTTAGTTCTCAATGAAAGGCTAGACATGCTATGGTGGGTATTCAACCACATGGTTATGGATTCTAATGTTGTTATTTCGAGAAACAGGATTGTAATCAATATTTCTGAGTTCAATAAATGCACTTAATTTATTGACATGTACATTTGATGGTTAATTTATGGACAGAGCTGTCTTAATGTTTGTTCTTTTTGTTAGACCTCTTAATGCTTGTTAGACCTCTGATTTCTGCAATTGGGAACACTTAGAAGCAGCCAAGGAATGCAAGATAACTACCAGTCCATTCCGGCTTTATTTTGGAGAACCAAAAACTGCCTTAATGACTAAATAAAGCTACATACTTCCAACTCCAAAAGCTACATAACTCCCATTTCATCAGACAAACGAACCAAAGCAAACAATTGCAAGGTTAAATATAATGAGCGGAGAGGTCCCGACATTACATGGATGCGGTTTCTTTTTCTTTCTTTTTTTGGTACATGGCCAACCAAGAAGAAGCCAGGGCAAGGGGATAGCCTTGTGTACCCAAGTATTAGTTACAATAACATCACAAAAATCACTAGCTCGCCTTACAATATCAACAACAGCTTGAACCAAAACATTAGCATTTTCCATATGGCGAAGACCAGCAATAATCAGTGTAGTGTCTGACCGGATTTCAACCGAAAGCCACTTGCCTGCCCTTGGCCCACTCCAGAGCATGAAGAACTGCCAAAGCTTACGCCATGAACGTAGAACTCACACAAATAATAGCCTTCACTTCATCTCGAACAAGCCCATCCCCTCCAACCAAACACCAAGCCACAGCACCCCTCCAATCCTCCTTTCTCCACGCCCCATGTGGTGGATCCTGAGTGTGTTGAAACCTATACCACAACACTGGATTGTTATTGAGGTGGCTTTTAGAACGAGAATCTAGTATAAGAAACAAACACTGGTACAGTAAACATCTAGGCAAATGATATTCTGACCAAATATAAATTCTTGCCCATTGGACTTTGTGTCAGCAAACATCTAGGCAAATTATAATCCATAGTGCAGATGACAGTCAACATAAAGCAAAACAAATAAACACTAGTACGTTATGTTAGGGATTTACACATGAAGTCAACATTATGCTCTGGGGATTAGTTTTTTTTTTTTCCATAAGCTCTGCACCAGGATACCTATCGTGTATCGTTTATTTCATTTTACGAATCGTATCTCAATACGTATCGCGTATCGTAAGATACGTTAACAAGCTAATATACAATAAAATAATAGTTATACTTAATAATAATCTAAAAATTTGGTGTATATTTGAAAAATAAGTGTTCTATGTATGAAAAAAATATTTTTAGGATGAAAAAAATCCAAGTCTCTCAGGTAGGGTCTATCGCATTGAGGCTTTTTGGTGCTTGAGGTTAAGAGAAGAGAAAAAGAGCCATTATCAGATTCGTGCAAAACATGATCGAAATACGTTCTTTCTTTCATTCGAGCTTTGGGTTTGGGTTTCTTTTAAATGATTTGGATACAACCATAATTAGATGAAAAGAGCAGGACGTGTTTGGTGTTTCACCCCTTAAAATATGGTATTCGATAATATTGTAGGATACGCCGCTATATCATAAGATTACGGTCTGCGATACGTATCGTTATTGGAAGGAGACAATACGAATCGTAGGATACGTATCCCGTATCATAAGATTTTAACAACCATGCTCTGCACATTTGAATTTTATGCAATCACACTGGACATGCCTTATGCAAAAACCCTAATTCTGGTTATGCATATACAAAATTAGGGTTTTGTCCTAATTTCCAGATTTGCCCAAAAATAAGGTCATGCATCTGCAGCAAAACCCTAACACTTATGAAATCGAACTCAGTGGTGAACAAGAGAGAGATACGTAAACTGACAAATGACAAAAGCCGTGCGTGAGTGAACTGCCTCCGTCACAAAACCAAAACTGACTCAGAAACCCTTTAAAACACACACAGATCGTCTACCACAGCGAGAGCTTCTTCCAATCACCTCCTGTCACAAAACCTAAACCAAATTTCTTCCAAATCGAACCAGAGAGAGAGAGAGAGATATGTGTATTCGCGAAACCCTAATTAGTGAATTGCACAGATCTTAAAAAGACATAACAGATTCGAGAGATTCAAACAGAGAGAGAGAGAGAGAGAGACCTTGGTGGTGGTGGTTCGACCCGGGTTCAATTTGGGGGCCTAGGATCCGCGAATTCCTTTTTAAAATTTCAACCGTTAGATGAGATCCAACGGCTCACGGCCCATTCCCGCACCAAGCACTCCGTCCGGGATCCCTTAGGGATCCGGAGTCTATATATATAATTATATTATATATATATATATATATACAGTCCGGATCAGGTCAAGGATCCCTGACCTGATTCCAGTCCGCACCTCCCCTTTTTCGATCGAATTTTAATGATCCGAGCCACTCAATGTGATCAGAACGTGATTTTAAGGGTACTGGCGAGAAATCGGCAAAAAAATGATCGGGAAGGGCTTCTTTTGATCAGTTTTTAATTGAATCGTTCATTAAATCTAAGCTAAAAACTGTTCAAATCAAGCATTTTCTGATCATTTTTTTTGCTAATTTCTCGCGGGTACCCTTAAAATCACTTTCTGAACACATTGAGAGAGGCTTGGACATCAAAATTTGATTGGGAATTATGAGGTATTTTTTTACGTATCTAATTAGTTATCCCGGAACCGCCCCGTATATAGATATATCGGTATATATGTATATATATTCCCTTCACCTAAGGTCGACCTCAATTAAGTCAAGTGCGGACGTCGCTTGCAAGCTGTTGGATCTCATCCAACGGCTCTAAATAAAAGGGGAGAACTCGCCAGCCAAAACCTTTGTGCATCCCATACACACTCTTTTAAATTATCAATTTTCAGAAAATCTAACTCGAAAAAACCCTAACTCGAAAAATATACACACACTCTAACCCAATATCACACCCCTAATTTCTGTGTCATTTTCTGGTAAATCGAACACACCCTAACTCCAAAAAATAAAAATAAAAATAAAAAAGAGATCTATAACAAGAGAGTAAGATACCTTGAAATGGAGCCCTAATCCGGTGGTCTTTCGTGTTCTCCTTCACAAGATTGAGAGATAGGTTCGTGTATCTTATATTATGGGAGGAAAAAAATTGAGTTAGGGTTTATGCTTGTCTAGGAGGGAGAGAGAGAGAGAGACCTTCGTGGTATTCGCAGTCGATATGTTCTTCTTCGTGTTCGATTCGTTGATCTGTTCGCTGTCGTCACTTAATCGCCCTCTTCTCTCTCTTCGTTTGAAGCAAAGCGTCCACTTGCAGTTGGGAACAAAAGGATCCGCGCGCGTGTGGGAACCGGACGGACCCGAGACCAATTTTACCCTACCCACGGTGCTATTTTACCCGCGAGATCTCCCCTTTTATTTGAGCCGTT
This sequence comes from Rhododendron molle, assembly GCA_025413875.1. Lineage (NCBI taxonomy): Eukaryota > Viridiplantae > Streptophyta > Magnoliopsida > Ericales > Ericaceae > Rhododendron > Rhododendron molle. The sequence goes on from CM046400.1 coordinate 18,315,631, forward strand.
GGATAAGATCCAACAGCTCATAAGCGACGTCTACACTTAACTTGATGGGAAAATAACGGCTGTTAATACCAGTTAAGGACATGCTGAGAACATTTGTTAATACTGAAAATAACGGCTGTTAATACCAGTTAACGGCTGTTAATATCTATCTATCTATCCTTCTTATAAAAGGTTGACATGTTTGTCGACTTTTTACTTCCTAAACTACCCTTTGTTAGTGCCAGATGGGTACCATGTGGTGCTCGTTTTACACATTCGAAGCGGCTCAGATTTGGAGAGAGAAAAAAGAGAGAGAAAAAGGAGGGGTGAGAGGAGAGAGAATGTTTTAATCTGAGTTGTCCAAAAATACATCGAATAACTCAAGAGTGTCGAACGGACATTGCGTGGGATATACCCGCTTGATGTTGAAAAATTTCTCTTCCTCAAGACTCCAAAGTCCAAACGACATCTATCCTTAAACGCCACGTACGTCCAATCGAAATAACAAACGGCCCCCAAACTACTTCAAGCGCTTCAATGATCGCCGGACAGAAACTCTCCCTCCAACTCTCTCTTTGCCCCTCTCATTCAGTTATAACTGATACGGGAAACCTCCCTTGGTTGCCGAAATTCCTGCCCCCAACACTAGATGCAGACATTGCGAAGTAAGTACAATCTTACCCATCGTCTAGATTGCATCGCCCTTTCTTTTAATCATCAGTAGTAGTTTGATATCCCAAAGAAAAGGCTCCATTTTGTTTTTGTTTTTTTGATGTTAGGTACCCCATTTGATCCATGAAATTCCTCAACATTTTTGGTTTTTGGATTTAAGGGGTTTCTTTTCACTTTGTGCGAAGCGAAGGGACCACGTATTTAACAGTTTTATTTACAATTACTTAGGTTCTGTTGGAACCTATGGAAAGGAAAATAAAAAAGAAGGAAAATGAGAGAGAAATAGGAAAGAAAATTTTCTATTCATTAAACTTGAAATCTTTATTTTCTTCTCTCTTTCTCTTCCAACCAAATTATAGGAAGGAAAATTTACTGCTTTTTTGCGTGTTTGCGCAATAAGTTCAGTCTTATCCATGGACTATACATCCATTAGCGTTGGTTGTAAACATCGATATAACTTTTTTGTGTTATGTTGTAGACAACTGATCGATGGAATTCCTCAATATTTTTGGTGTTGGACTTAAGCGGTTTCTTTTCCCTTGGTGCGAACCGACCACAAATTTGACAATTTTATTTACAACTTGTTGAGTCCGTGTGGAGCGGCCCCGGCTCCATTCCTCAAAATCACAACAACTCATGTTGTCATAGTTTTAAACAAAGCAAGACACTGGCCATTGATTTGTTATCACATTTTGCTGATGATATGTCGCAAAAATAGACTAGAGACAACGGAGAAGACTATCCAAATTTTTGGTACTCTAGAGTATGCTGAGAGAGCCTCAAGTATTATTTTGAGCAATCACTCTTACTTTCTCGGTATATGTCTATGTTTCTACTTGGGAGTCTTTTTTGGGCGGAATTCAGCTTTATCATTTCCCATACCTTCCCGTATTAGAATTTCACTAGAACTCCCTCCAAATTTTGTTATCCCCAGGTGACCCTCGGATTTATGTGGTAATGTGTGTCCAGATTTTTATTGGGGATATTACTTTGGTTTTTTTTTATTTTAAAATCTAAGTCAGTCTTCCCTTGACATACGTAATGATCCTTTTTGCAGCACCTAGAGACTTGGTCGCAATTATGAACCTATCTGTATGTACAAGTCTTGAGGAATATTGCCACAAATAGTACATCAGTGTCTATCAACCACTCCATCATCCTCATCTCTTTGTTTGAATAGCCTTGGTGGTTAGTGCTTATTGTCTTTGTCAGTGCAACTGCTATATGGTATAAACAGTTACCAAACCAAACCAAACCAAACCAAACCAAGCCTATATCCCAATCACTTGGGGTCGGCTACATGAATCATTTTCCTCCATTGAGGTCTGTCAAAGACCACTTGTTCACATAAACTCATTATACTTATATATTTGCGTATGACAGCATCTAATATTAATTTAGGTTGACCCCTCTCCGTAGCATTGCTACCCAAAGCTATCCTATCTGTTCTCTTAACTACTGCATATCCTGGTCTACGGTAGACATGTCCAAACCACCTTGGCCTATTTTCCCTCAACTTCTCCTCTATATGTGCTACACGGTCCTACACCTACCATCTCAAGAAACGTTTTATTTCTAATCCTATCTCGTCTAGTCTTACCACACATCCACCTCAATATTCTCATTTCTGCTACACTCATCTTGCTCATGTGTTGTTTCTTAATAGGCCAACATTCTGTCCCATAAAGCATTGCTGGTCTTATGACAGTTTCATAGAGTTTTTCCTTCAATTTTGCGGGTACCCTCTTGTCACATAGTACACCAATAGCGCTCCTCCACTTGGATCCTATGGGTCACATTATCGGTAATCTCTCCATCTCTACTAATAATTGAGCCTAAATACCTAAAATGATCACTATTTGGTATCTCCTGGTCTTGGATCATCACTCTTTCTTCATGCGAACCGCTGGTACCACTAAACTTGCACACTATGGTATAAACAGTTGTTTGTACAAAAACATGCATTGGCCAATTATTGCAAGAACCCAGCATAGATGAATTATAGTCTATGAAGGACGGACATTTTGTAAGAGGTATGTACTGGTGTCGGACGGCAACACTTTCCGTACATTTTTTGGACACATGTCTGACTTTAAAAACAGATGCGTCCGAAGGAAATCTAAAACAAGCTCGGGGTGTCAAATGATATAGTATGGTCCAGCTAAAGCTAAAGGGTATCTCCTTTTTGTGCTAGTTATAATGGTTGGTAGGTTATCATCCCAAAGATGAATGATTACACCCTTTTTGTTGGAACACTTTCACAATTTAGGTAATTAAAAAGTTAGAGTTTTGTTATGACATTTGGGAATGAAGGCATTATGGTAATGTTACTATAATTAGAGCCTTATTTTTGTCTTTACATAATTTCAGTGGAACATCCAACATACATATCAAAAACATGAATATGGCTTTTTGACATGTCCCAACGCGTTGTGCTCTCTCCTTTTTGTATAGCTTACGTATTGTGCTATTGTCGTGTCACATGTCCGTATCGGTGAAACTTAAATCATAGCATAAGTTAAGATAACTCATAAAGAAGAGCTCAACTTGCTTGTGAACAATTTTGAAAATGCATGTAATGTTGTGATTTGAATGGAGATTGGAAGAACATAGGTCAACATGTTGAGGAAAAGACATAATCCAAGAAGACTATTTAATGAATGAATATAACTTGAAGTAATTACGAAGGGCAAAAGATAGGACTATCCAGCGTCTAGGATTGCTTCATATGTTTAGTTAGAAAGTAGCTTTACCTATTTTATTGCCCTGAGTTTGTCTTTCATAGCTCGCTTTTCATTTTGGCAGTTCTCGATCCGGGCAATTGTTCATATTATTTGATTTTGCTTTGTGCTATAGTGGCTGTGGTTTTGTTAGAATTTGTAGTTGTATCTTAATGATTACATGATACCACAAATGAGAGTAGCAAAAGGACTAACAGAGTAGGGTACCACATTTACATGAATATACCCTATTCATCCAAAACTGGTTTTTTTCGTACAGAAATGCAAGCCAGAATTTAGTATGAAACTTTAACATGGAGATAGTGTGGATGTACTTCAAGTTCTCTAGCAACTGTAGAAGACCCATTGTCTTAAGCAACTATCCCTATATTGCTTGCTGGGCAAGGATAATTGCAGGGGAAATGATTGCCAAAGAAGTCCCATTCTACCTTGCAATGGATTTGCCAAAGAAGCGCAATCGTGGAGGACTGGAGATATTGCAAATCAGTTGTAACAATAACATGTTGTGCACGTTAGAAAGCAGGAAGAATATTTATGACGATTCATGTTCTAGAAAGAAATAGCATGTCAGGGATATCCTCATTGCTATTCACTACTAAACAAATAGTTAAAGATCACACGTGAACAATCAATAAGATCTCAGTTTTCAAAAAGTGTGATAAATATTTAAGAGTGATATTTAAAATCTGTTCATTTGATAAACCGAGATGGTAAGTTTGTTTCACCTCGGTTACCCTAAAACTATTATAGCAATCATATTTTTTGATCTCGCTTTTCACTAATAACCAAGATAAAAAAAAAATAGTCGTGTAAATTTTTAAGGGCTTGGTGTCCCGATTCTTTCCCCTATTCTGCCTCAAACTCTCAAAGTGGGTTCTCACAGTGTGGTCTCCAGCAATAATCTCCTGCCCAATAATTGTTCCCGATGATATATATTCCTATATGAGGTAACTTCTTTTTAACTTAATTCCCAGTGATTTATTTAATGCTCCTTTGGCGGGTTTTGTTGTACCATATAATAATATTTTTTTGTTATGTGTGGTGTTCTTGTCATGCATTTTCCATCTTACTGTAGGATACCTTCCGTAAAAAGTTTCTCTATTTCTTCTTCGGTTAAAACAAAATGATTTCGAAGGTTATTCATTTCAAATCAAGAAGATAATTTTCAAAAATCAATTTATTTGAGACACTATTAAGACAGATTTCATCAATGTTTACCATCTGCCAACGCTAGAGGCAAGAATTTTAGCCATTCGTTCTGGTCGAGGAAGTGAGATTGAGGTATTGCTTTAGGAGTTGGATGAACCTCAAACCCTGTTATTAAAATTTATGTGGATTATTAAGTGCATGTTAAAAGTTCAAAAGCATCATACATATATTCCTATTCTGCCTTCTTATGTTCATTTGGCATTATTGATATGTTATTCCTGTAAACTTGATGGTACTAAATATAATAGGAGTACAAAACCATGTTTTTGCTTTGCTTAACTGTGTCAATTGGGATAATTTCCTTTGTAATTCTGCATTCAATTTTTTGGAGGTTCTATGATGGTTTTGGGATCTCACCCGGAAAGACCACTGTTTTGGGCCCATGTGATCACGGCTAATAAGTCTGATCTTTGTCGTATTTTGGAGTAGTGATTACACAAACAAATGTTTAAGTGTGTTTAATTGCCCCCTTGAGGACACAAGCTTTGGAGATTGTTTATATGATGCAAGTGATTATGTATCTGGCATATTTTTGTGGGCCAATAACCCTTCTTCAACAAATCTGTCCCAACCCTGAAAAGTGTGCAAATTATTTTTTAGTTTTTTGGTGTTATAAACCTTCAACCAGGGTATGGTGAAAGTAAGAAGTACAGGTAAGGTACTAACATATTCAATTTGTGACTAACATACTTCAATTTGTGACATTGAATTTGTTGTTCTGCGTACTTGAAATCAATGTGGCGGTCTGTATTACCTATTCATTCTTGCACCACTTCCCTCGCGAGTATCAGTTCTTCAAACCTGTTAGAGAGGACCTCGAGCATCGACCAATAGGATAGATGAGAGGTTGAACTAGAGTCATTCTTCTGACAAGACTAATTCTTTTTTTTTTTTTTTTTTTCTCCCAACATTTTACAAACCAACATTTTACAAATGCCAATTCCATGTGTTACAAGAAAGAAGGTTGTACCATATGCACTGAATTCTATTGTTTATCATCCAATCGAAACATATATATAGCCTTCTAATAAAAATCTATGATCACTATTCTTACATTAGATTGTTTTCTATGTTACAAGTTGTGGCGCAACTTCCACGTGCAACGCACGTGTGCTTTCACTAGTGGTTTTTAATGGAGTGAAGGTGTTGGAGCACCAGCCTTATTCTCCTATTACAATAACCAGGGAAATTAATTAAATTTGTTTCATTTTTTTTTCCCTTTTTCTATGTTTCTTCCTTTTCATTCCACAATTCCAACACTCAAAACAGGCTAGATTCTTTTTATTTTTTTCCGCTAAAGTTCTTCTGTATAGTTGAAGAATTTACTTGATTTGTTCAGTTCACTCGTGTTCTCGGGAATGCTCTACATGCTAGGCATGAGTGTGAATCACAATGATCAAATATAGCAGTTAAAGGTGGCTGTGGCAACTGGCAAGAATGGATTTCCGCCTGCTTCCAGAATATCACCGGTTCCATGGACCCATAAATTGACCGTCTCCAACTGTTATGTAGGAGTATGAAACATGGATTTCTAAGACGATTTAAGAAAATAAAGAAAGGAAGAAAGAAGGAAAGAAAAGAATGTTTGCAAGGATTATACCAACACAACACTAAAAGAAGAATTCGTGAACAGACAAGTCAATAAAACTCAAAATCAAATCAGAATTTGACATAGAAGCAATACAATTCAATAGTCACCTATGCTCTAATTACGAGCAGAGTGTGTGGAGCGGGAGTGGGTTTTCTAATATTACATCAGCAATTTGTAAATGTATGCACTCAACTCATCAACTTTCATGGGAACATGACCACGCGCAGAGTCGAGACAATGAAGGAGCTTTTTGGCCGATAAGGGATAGATACCAAAGGTTTATGGCATAAATCAATGTACAAGGTATTGTATGTCGAACTTTACAATTGGATGCTCCTAACTAATCCAGGGTCATCAATTACGACAGTTTGCTTGTTTCTTTCATCAAAGAGTTCCAAGCAAGCAATGCAGCCCCAACGGCCGGCTCCACCTGAAGAATCAAAAGGGAATTCTTGATTGGTTAATCCATGGCAAAAACTTCACATGAGGTGAGGAGAAAAAAACTGGTCACTGAAAAGGGGAAATTGGGAAAGAATGCCAACCTTTGGTCTAATTGGACTAGCCTTGGGATAGGTCTTCTGGATACAGGCAGTAACTTCTTTACCTATATCCCACTTCTTATTAGCTTCAAGCACACCACCAACCATCACAACTGGGAAAGAGCCATTTCCATCTGCAATTAAAGACCAATATGCATTTAGAAGCTGCTACATCTCATGAAACATGCCCACAGAAGAGGGTGAGGGGGTTTGGCTCCACACTCTTAAGGCAGTAAATACTACCAAAGTGCTTGTTTAGTAGTTATAGATTGTATCACAACATGACCAGCGGTCAAATCAAAGATACCATCCATCTCAGAACTCCACATTTTTGGAGCTACACTATAAACCCCTGTCTGGTTTTTCTCCTTGCATTGTTGAAATAAAAATACACCTTAAAGTTCATATAATAAGGTTTTACCGGGTCCACTCAAGCCAAGTCTTTCAACAACTGCTTTCACATCTAGAGCCAATTCTTGGACTGCATCATCCAAAATCCTATTAGCGATTTGATCTCCAGCTTCTGCACAGGACACCACTAGTGGAACAAGTGTGGCAATGCGGGCCCAAGATGGATCTGCATAGGTCCACCTAGATTCCGAGAAGGTTAAAAATGAAACCACATATTGAACAGCAACGCAGTAACAGTATACAACAGCAACATATGAAGTTGTCCACTAGGTTTTACTGGTCCTTGTTTAATTCTCTAAAAAACACAAGTGAAACAGTAGTCGACTAAAGCAAGGGGAACCCAACCACTAGTTTTTTTTGAAACAAACCCAACCACTAGTTACAGACTTATAGCACTTACACAAGTACCGAAGCTATCACCTACAGCCCTTCAGCTTACAATAAATAACAAGAATATCAGTTTTTCCTGAGTTTCATCAATTACATATCTGGGCTTTCCTATTTGTCACACCTCGTATCTACTGTTTGGCTTATGGTCCACAAGTTAGAAAGGCAGGGATCATACTCCAGGAAAGAGCGGGATCAAGGGAGAACATCAGATGTTAGTGTAACCCTTTGAATGAGAGGCACTTCACAACCTTAGAGGTTGAAAAGTAAATGGGTTGATCGTACTAAGTAAGAACTGTGGTACAAAGAGATGGATAGGAACTCACATGTAACCTCCTACCTCTTCTTTCCATAGGGATTTTGTTTGGATTCACGTAAGTAAAACATTTCCACTTAAACTGCTGTCATTTCAATGCCCTTGATAAACAACTTGCACTTGTAGAAGCACAGACAAAACTCAAAATTTAGTTTGGACTAGAAAATGAAAGCAGATCTATAACAAAGCCTCTCTTGCTAATTCTTCGATGAAAAAAGTCTTCTACAAAAAAGCCTGCTAGCATCTCAACGCAGTTAGAAAATTAAAGATCAAGTCAAAAAGTTGTAAAATCATTCAAACAGAACCAACTTCAAACAATGTTACCTGAAAGTAACCAAGATGAGTTGGAATCGATCCCTATATCCTAGTGGGTATGATTTGCATGTTAAGATGGGCTTGAATATCACTAATACAACGAAGTAAGAACTCCAAGATCTTTTCTTATTGCCCTTAAAGTAATGAGATCCAAGTTTAACTAGATTGTTTTTTTGATCCGCTAGTTTAACTAGATTGTTTGCGGAAAGATTGCACAGCATGAGCCATAAGTTTCAATAGAGACATACCCAATAAGTTCATCTGGTGAAGAAAGACCAAGCGACTGTAGAATACTATTTGTAAGCATTGTTTGTGGACCACGACCATCATTAGCCCTTATCACTGCTGTTAATGCCTGTGCAGAAATTCCATAGCCACTGTAAGAAACATCTTCGTCAATTCAAATTCCCCCCTTGGAGTATTCACTTTACATACAAAACATACTCTTTGATTGTAATTATGTAAATAGAACTTATAGATAACAAATGGTCCTTTCTTTACAAGAAAGAATGCATAATCGCACAAGTGTAATTACAGTCAGTGTAGTACGTGAGATAATCCACTATTCAGTCACATATAGCACGCTTTGGAAAATGTAAAATGGAAAGTCAAACGCTTCATAATCCTGAAACCTAGGACTGAAAATCAGCTACGGGAATACATGATTATATGGTTCAGATGTTTACATGTTAAGTACCAACGCTTTTCTCTAGGCTTGGACAAGCCATTCAGTAGAAGGACCCTAAAGACAAACCATGTAGAGTCCCTCGAATAATTTTTGTAATGACAGGTTTCATATAGAGTTCGTTTCGTGATATGAAAAACAAGGACTATTTTCCCTATTTCCCCAGGCCCATAGAATTTTACGCATGTGCCCCATGTTTTCAACCATTCACTATACCGAACTGATGTCACATTTCCATGTCCGTTCATCATAGTAGGAATACGGCGAAAACTAGCAACCATGTATACTTAATTTTGACCCATGATAAAAAGGTACAGGTTGAAGTATGTACTTCATCGCCTTCATCACTTTCTCAAATATTACAATGCAAGGAAAAAGTTCTTTAAAAGCCAGCAGAAACTAGAGCTAACAAGTTTATCACGGCTTGTATGTCTTTTACTGAAATGGCTTGCATATTTTCTGAAAAACAGCCTAAACATGCTGAGAAAGAATGTGGAGGATCAAGCTTTATGATTCATTTGAGAAGCAATGAGCTCATACGAAGTTTTCTTGGCAGGAAATGAAAGTGAACCCGGCCAAAAGTCTAACATCAGAAGTCAAGGACAACAATGGTAATTTTGTCAAAGTTGTAAAATGTAAATTTTGATTCTGGTGGATAACATTATCAGGCAATATTAGTAGCCGGGGAAATTTTTTTTTGGCATACAAAATAAATCTTCTAGATGGAAGATCATTAAGCATCTGCTAGATCATGGCTCTTGTTCTCCCGAGGGTCTTAAAACAGATATTGTGAGACGTAGTTTGACATTCTGTATGTTCTTTCGACTTTCAAGTAGTTGTCCTAGAAAATTCTATCTACATCCTCATTCACCTCCATGCATTGGTGGCATTTGTGGGAACATATCAGTGTTGTTCCCCACTACTGACGTTAGGAAGCTGCATGACACGTAATCCACCATCATTGAGGTGCGTTTAATTTTAGTATTGCCTGTCACCTATCAATTGTGCTATGCACCTACATCAAAATGCAAAAATAATTATGTTCATCGATGTGCTATCCTTCCCCTGAAGACTCTTATGTTACCTAGAACTTGGATTGTTCCACTCGAGAAACAAGAACGGGAACGTGGTATGCCACATCCCCTATATTGTGGAACTGTAAGGGTTAACTAATATAAAATTCACTTTTAAAATATACCTCAGTGAACGGTGAACGTTCCGTTAAATAGAGCATTATATATCAGACAACTAAAAAAAAAACACACATTGTTAGGAGCATTATGACCAATTTTTTGTCATGTTTCGTCAAAGTTACAATCACAAAGCTATCTCTTTCTAGCAGAGACACAAAGGACTTCAAATGGCCAACACTTCTACTTAGCTGCGTCGGGTTGTTTTGTACCTGTTATTTCTAAAACTATTTTGCTTAAATTATACAACAGCTCTCTTTCATTTCTAATGCTAGAGAAAGCAAAGGTAACACATCTTGTCAGGAAGGCATGCTTCATTTACCTGCCCCAATCACCTAAGACAGGGCCAGCACCAGCAGCTCGCGCTTCTTGTCCATCTTCAGTGAACCCATAAGCAATGCAACCTGTACCGGCAATTAAAACGCAGCCATGAAGTTTACCATATGTCCCGCTAGCCAAAGCTGCTACGGCATCATTATGGACATATAGCTTTACATGGCTTGGAAATATGTCCCTGAGAAAGTTATTACATGAATTCAGAAGCTGTTGGTGCCAAAATATGTTCTTGGAAGCAATTTTTCTAGCAGCACTGTAAAATGTCAATCCAGTGCCACATACAACATAGTTAGTTAGGCTTAACCAATAAAAAACACAGCCCATTATTTTTTTTTTCCTTTAGTCAAATGCAAAATCAGGGCAAGGGAAAACCAAGCATCGTAAGGCAGAGAGAGGGATAATGTGGAGCACAAGAAAGGGGCCCAACCACAAGAAATTATGCACACATGCTTTTCAACTTACAGCACGAATTTCTCTGCACGCCCATATTGTACACACGTATGTCTCACAGTTATGGGCATCTCAAGACTCCTAAAACCTGTTTCATTTTATTCTGTACTCCTAAAAGCTTTTTCCCGATTACTTCAAGGTCTGAATTTATGAGTGTTATCAGTTCAAAGTGGGCAAGGATGCTGTCCTGATACAAATTGTAAAATTCTTTTACCCTAATTCATTTGTTTAAAGCAGGAAAATAGACCTATATTCAAATCCTAACTAGTTTTCAGACAACCTAGAACAAGAAGTTCATTGTTGACAAACATATTGAATGCAAATAACTGGGAGTACACGGGGATTTAGTTTTCAACCATAAAATGTACATGGGTATTCGTTTTCCTAACGAAAATTAGAAACATTATGCAGCAGACACCTAGATAACATATCCATAAAGACTTTGAAGATGAAATTGCAAAACAATTCCCAGGTAACTAACCTTAGCCAATTCAATATTCTTTCTTGATCTGTTGGATGGTTAACACCAGATACACCTAAACAAACAGCTCGAACAGCAGATCGCTTGGCACCTGCTTTAACAAGGGTTTCGGCCATAACCTGTTCTAATGTATCCCTTGCTGCTGCTTCTGTAAAAATTTGAAGCAAAAAGGAGGTGGAAGTTGACATATAAGTTCAAAACACAATATACTTTTCTTATGTTGATATCTCAAGGTAAAATTAAAAGAGAAGAGCGTATCGCATGGTCAAGATCATTGTGAGCATTGAACATCAAAAATTTTCAAGCAACGGCCCTAGAGCACGATTGACTATTACCTCCACAGTATACTTTTTGTGAAAGCTCAACTCCAAAACCTACATTTCTAACTTTTGAAGCAAAACGTCCTTCCACTTGCAGACCAGAATCTTACACCACTAAAGCCTCCACAGAAAAAGCGAATTTCTTCTTCTTTTTCTTCTCTCTTATAGAGTAAACCTGAACCAAATCACCTTTTATTGTGTAAAAATATTTGGTGATGACCAAGTTCAAAACCAGAAAGTTCCCTCCCTCCTTTAACTGTTATTCTAATCATTGTTCTACTATGAAATCCATTTTTTACCACGGTGACCTACTTCCACACCATGGGATCAGCAGAGAGGAAGGCATCCCCGTACCATGCCAATGTATACAATACATCTATGTTGAAAAGGAAAGCATCTGTTAGGACCATAGGCCAGGTCTCTTTGCGTTGGCAAATTTCACGACAAAACACACTATAATTGTATCCCTAAATATCGAGTTGTAATTTATTTTTTATTTATTCCTAGAGTGAAGTGGAAGGAAATCAATATTATTTTGTATTTGAGAGCGGTAGACGTTAGTCAAGTTATTACTGGGCCGGTTCGTGAAAGTATTGGGAAAAAGAATTTCATGCTCATGGAAAGGATTTGCTGCACATAGAAATGATCTGCTACACATGGAATTGATATATTGGCAAATCATTTGCCGGGGTGAGAAAAGGAAAAATAATTTTTTTAGATTAATTTACGGGTTGATCGGCAAGTTGGTCTTTGAAGCCACGGCATTAATCAAAGGCCTGAAAGGTTTATTTCTATACAAGGACATGTGTCTCCTTAGGCTATAAAATGAGTGGTGCTTTCATTGCTAATAAAAGGAGAACTGAACAAGAAAGAAACAGGGTGGCCTCCTTTATGCTTGGGTGGGGAAACCGTGAGCTATAAGAATATGCGTTGAAGAGGATTTTGTTCTTTTTTGTGTCTTGGAGTACAAAATGGAATCTCTCGATCATTGATACACAACGATAACTCCAAGAAGTTTTCACTTTATCAAGTCAACTTAGTTTGATTCGCTTTCGGTGGATTTTGAGAAGAGTATTGGAAGGCTTGAGGATTCAAGGCGGCGGCAATCAATTACTGGGTGCAGTGTATGTGTGACTCGGCAAGTGATACTTAGAACGTTGTGATGTTCGTTTGAATAGGTATATTTATAACTGCACAATGATTATAGTAATTTGTTTCCTTCCCGTGGTTTTTACCCGTATTTGGGGTTTTCCACGTATACTGGCATTATCTATTTATTGCTTCCTTTCATGCAACTGATTTATTTATTGGTTGGTGGGTAGATTTATTAAAGAGATCAAACATAGCAAATATTTATATACCTAGGAGAGATAGGATTTTTCATTTGGTATCACGTATCAGAGCGGGTCGCTCATAAATTTGTAGGATTCTTTCCTGAGCGGGTCCTTATTTTTTTAATTTGTTATTATGGATTCACAAAGAGAATGTAATTTTAAAATCAAACCTCCTATTTTTGATAGCTCAAAATATGTAGCATGTGCGACTTCCATGTTTTCTGATGCGTATAATGCTAAATCTGATTGTGGGAGTATAAGTAATACTTTTTGTGATGTTGAGACGAACCCAACTAGTGATGGAGAAGATCAATTTGATATGGAAGCTATGGCTTTGGCTATGAAAAAATTTAAACATGTTTTTAAGAAAAATACTAATTTACGTTTAGCTATTAAGCTAAAACAGATAGAAAAAGAGAAAATTGATGCATTGCATGAACTTGATGTGCTTAAGCGCAAACATATGGATGTTGAAAATGATATGCATAGCCTTGTTGAGACTAACAAGCTTCTTGAATCAAAGGTAGCAAATTTACAAGTTGAACTTGAGCCAATGCTACCTTTAAGAAATTGAATGCAGGTTCACAAGGTTTAGATGAAGTCTTGGTATCTCAAAAGGTGGCTTCAAACAAAAGAGGACTTGGTAATATAGAGAATGATTCGTCCTTAAAGGCAAAAGGAAAAATAATATTTGTCAAGTCAAATAGCACTACTCTCATTCCTCTGGTGGCAAATAAAGCCAAGTTGCCCATCAAAGATACTAATGTTGAAGGTGCTCGCATAAAGCCAAATTCTCAAAAGGCAAACATGCAAAGTGCAACAGTTAAAAGTACCACCACCAAGCGTCGTGGTGAGGTAAACTCTCTTAAGTTTAAGCCTACTTGTCATTATTGTGGAGTGATTGGCCACATAAAAACCACAGTGCAAGAAATTACATACTCGTATTCCTTGTGCACCTGAAAAAATAGATTTTTGTAAACATGCCAAATTTGTACCCACTTGCCATTTTTGTGGGGTGAAAGGTCACATTCGGCCAAATTGCTTTAAACTTCATGGGTACCCTAATGCCCCTCTCGATTATCATGATGTTAATAACAATAGGGGTAGGTATAATTATTTTGGTTATGATAGTGTCAGAATTCAAACACCTAGGCAGAGGGTGATTCCCCTTGACAAAAGTAAGAATGTGATGGCTAATCGTGCTTCTAAAATTGTTGGAAATTTTGAGCAAGTCAAGGCTAGACTTCTTTGGGTAAGGAAATCGGACTTGAAAACTCGTGTAGACTTGCTTTCAAATCCTCTAGATGACACTGGATCATCCGGAGGCATTAACCTTGCGTTTTAAGGCTCGATCTCACATCCATAGTCTAGGTTGGTTTTCATGTTTATTAATTTGTACCTAGAGTTATGGTTTGTGTTTATTGTTATTTGTTGCTTAGGTTCTTACCGCATTTGATTTATATTTTTTTTCTTAGTCTATCATTATTTATTCAAAACTCAAAAAGATTTTGTTTTTTGGTATATCATTGCAAAATACAGAAACATTCACATATATTAAAAAAAAAAAAAAAGATTTTCCTTTTCTTTGCAATGGTCGTGCCATTGAGGATTTAGTTGTTAGGTTATGGGATTCACTCATGTGATCGTTTTTTGAACATGCATGCACAACTTTTTATGATTCTATTCATGAGATGCATTTGGAAGTTAAATGTGGCATGTTTCATGTTTCTGTGATTTCCACCTCTACACGTCAAACTAAGCAAGATTTTTTTTTTGTAGAGGCTAGTTGAGTCTCATGTACCCGAGTATGTCTCGATTTTTCCTCGGCGAATGACCGTTCTTGGCATTATTTCTGGGATACGTGTTCCGTTACTTCAATTTAAAAAAAAAGAAAGAAAGAAAGGAGGCTATATATTTACTCGTGAGACCATAATGCTTATCCGGGCGTCCATTGAGTACCGGGCAATTAGGGTGAGTAATCTCCCTCTGAGCGTTTGCGTCACAAAGTGGATAGACCTTGTGAAGGTATCTATATTGGACCACTTGCTAGTAACCGGGTATTAGGTATGAGGTACTCTTACTCTCGATATTCGCGTCAAACGGTAGTGGGGTAAAAGAGAATACATTCTTGTTATTATTAAAAAAAATTCATTGGTTGAGGGGGAGAATTCACTAGTTGAGGGAGAGTTGTATCTAATTCTTGTGGCATACTATGTATCGATATGCATGGTTTGACCTCGTATGGGGGGGAGTGTTTGACAGTCCAAGATTACATGAGAATTCTCGAATCCTTATCTAATGATCTTAATTTCTTATGATGTATCACACACACACTTTGTCATAGACTCATGTCGCATGGTGCAAATTACTTCTAGATTAATCCATGGTTGATTCTTATAAAAATGTGTTTATGCATTTTTAAGTATTCATATTGATTGAGTCTCACATCCAAGAACACGTCCTCGCTGGTATGTCACATTGTAATATATGGTTTCGTTATCATTTAGTTGACATTTTTGCTTCCCGGGATGATATTTTCTCATGGTTTAAATGTTATTGGGTTTTCAACTTGTTGCTTGATATGCATGAGAAGTTGCCCCCTTTTTATCTATAAGGGTTAGTTGGAGTTTGGATAGAATTAAGATATTGTATTGGTACGTGGCTGAAGTTACATTGCTAATGGTTTTCAATCTGGACCTATCTCTAGTCTATTGGGTTGCGAATATTTGAGTCCAATTTACCTAATGTGTTGTAACTTATTATTGTCTCATTTGTTTTCATTCGGGTTGCTGGTTCATGATGTTGGTTCATGCTCGTTCGATTGCGTTTTATTATGCTATTAGTTCATTAGCTTTCTTGGCTGATTCATTGGAATGATACGTTTCTATTGATATTTTTTTTCTATTATTGATTACTTTGCCTTTGTCCTTCCATGACAAAAAGGGGGAGAAATTTGTTGACTATAACAGATTGAGCGTTTTAGGGTTTTTGCAGCTTCATAGATTGTGACCACATTCTGTTAGGGGATAGAGTTTTCTTATTAAGTGTGTTTTGTCATGAAAATTCCAAAGGAGGAGATTGTTAGGACCATAGGCCAGGTCTCTTTGTGTTGGCAAATTTCACGACAAAACACACTATAATTGTATCCCTAAATATCGAGTTGTAATTTATTTTTTTATTTATTCCTAGAGTGTTCGTTTAGGAAGTGAAAGGAAATTAATATTATTTTGTATTTGAGAGCGGTAGACGCTAGTCAAGTTATTACTAGGCCAGTTCGTGAAAGTATTGGAAAAAGAATTTCCTGCTCATGGAAAGGATTTGCTTTGGTGCTCATGGAAAGGATTTGCTGCACATAGAAATGATTTGCTGCACATAGAAATGATCTGCTACACATGGAATTGATATATCGGCAAATCATTTGTTGGGGTGAGAAAAGGAAAAAGAATTTTTTAGATTAATTTACAGGTTGATCAGCAAGTCGGTCTTTGAAGCCACGGCATTAATCAAAGGCCTGAAAGGTTTATTTCTATACAAGGACATGTGTCTCCTTAGGCTATAAAATGAGTGGTGCTTTCATTCCTAATAAAAGGAGAACTGAACAAGAAAGAAACAGGGTGGCCTCCTTTATGCTTGGGTGGGGAAGCCGTGAGCTATAAGAATATGCGTTGAAGAGGATTTTGTTCTTTTTTGTGTCTTGGAGTACAAAATGGGATCTCTCGATCATTGATACACAACGATAACTCCAAGAAGTTTTCACTCTATCAAATCAACTTAGTTTGATTTGCTTTCGGTGGATTTCCGGAAGAGTATTGGAAGGCTTGAGGATTCAAGGCGGCGGCAGTCAATTACTGGGTGCGGTGTACGTGTGACTCAACAAGTGATACTTAGAACGTTGTGAGGATTTACTTTGTTTGGATAGATATATCTGTAACTGCACAATGATTATAGTAATTTGTTTCCTTCCCGTGGTTTTTACCCGTATTTGGGGTTTTCCACGTATATCCTGGCATTTTCTATTTATTGCTTCCTTTCATGCGACTGATTTATTTATTGGTTGGTGGGTAGATTTATTAAAGAGATCAAACATATCAGATATTTAAATACCTAGGCGAGCTAGGATTTTGAGCATCCCGGTAAAAGCTCTTAATATTTTGTGTAGAAAACTATGACTCTTACTATGCTTACTCTCCAACTAAGTTTCTCCTCATGTGTCGTAGTGTCCTTTTAACTCTACCTAACTTGTGCAAAAACTAAACTTGTAATTCCTTTGGATTAGGTTGTGCAAAAACTAAACTTATAAACCCCCCCACTTTCGAACACACAAATTTGCTATACACTATTAGATTGTTAAAAACCAACTCATCTAAAAGCTTAAGCTGTTAGAGAGAAGGGCAACTTTATTATTTATATTCTCACCACGCTCCCTCACGTGTAGCCAGAGTCCCTTTCATAAGCGGGCTAAACACGTATAAATTTTAATCATTAGGTAGGTGGTGAGTTTCAAACCCAGGATCTATTGCCTGCTCTAATACCATATTAGATTATTAACCACCAAATCATCTAAGCTGTTAGAGAGATGGCAACTTTATTATTTATATTCTCAACATACACTAACGTGATTCAATTAGGTATTTAACGGTGTGTAAACAAAATCTTTTGTACAAATAATGTAAAAATTGCAATTTAGAAAATAATCAAGAATAAATCTTAACGGCTTCAATTTAAATACCACAAGACAGTTGAACCAAGTCTTTATTCTTTTCCCAACAAAAAATATAGCACACGACAAATACTAAATACATAACTTTACACTTAGTTTTTCTTCACTATATTTATCCGCACAACATGTAATCCTACATAAGTAGATTCCCATCAAATGGTGCCACTGATTTTAATCTCGTTTGGGATGTACAATAACTGATGCAACCAAATTGGAACAACGGACAATGCTATCTAAAATGGACTTACAGAATCTACCATAAAGAACAGTTTATAGAAATACAAAGGCACAAAGAATGAGACATAGGTGTGAATTGGGGAATACCTCCGACGCTGTTGTGGTTGGAGCAACCGGCGACGGCTCGAGCGAGGATCGGAATAGGGTCGGGGAGCTTAGAGGAGGAGGAGAAAGGGAGGACCCGCATGCAGATACAGATGGTGGAGGTGGTGCCGCCGTCCAAACCTAAAATTACGCCGCCGTCGGAGTGGGCATCCTCCACTCCACCAGTAGTATTGTTTACGTTGTTCTCGAATTCCCAGATCTCACCGTTTTTGTGCTTCATCGTCGTGTTATTAATCCCGCAACCCGCCCCAAGCCCGACACACCCTCTCTAGATCGATCGACAGAGGGTGGGAACGGGTTGTAGAGTCTGGGGTTGGAAATGAGAGATTTCCGGTGTGTTTCGGTTGGTGTGAAAGCGTGACTGAGAAACCAAAAACGGACGATCCAAGAAATGGATAAATTATACGGTTAATTACTTGTTGCCCCTTTTATCTATACATGTTTTTCATTTACCCCCTCCTTCATTTACCCCCTCCTACTATAGAACGCTACAACCTACCCCTTTATCTTTCAATTCCTAACATATAAGGCCTGCCGTTAGTTTGAGATCCAAAAAATCATCAAAGGGACATGTGCATGTCACATGATTTGTAAAAAAGAAAAAATTACGTACTCTAATTTTCAATCCGTTTGAATTAGTGCTCTGATCAATTTATCCTAAAGGATCATAGTAATTTTTGGCTCAGGGCTCTCTTTAGGTAGCTCTAAGGGATATTTGATTCTACTACTTTCTTAGAATTAATAAACGAGAGTTTTAGAGTCAAAATTAATTATGACCATTTAGGATAAATGATCCTAGAAATAAGATTTTCGCGCCAGTTCAAACGGATTAAAAATTGGAGCACTTAATTTTTTTAACCATATTTTTTAATATAACTGCCAATGAAAATTTAAGTGCTTCAATTTTCAATCCGTTTGAACCGGTACAAATATCTTATTTCTATGATCATTTTATTCTAAAGAGTCATAATTAATTTTTGACTCTAGAGCTCTCATTAATTGGTCCTAAGAAAGTAGTAGAACCAAATATCTCTTAGGGCTAACTAACGAGAGACCTAGAGCCAAAAATTAATTATGATTCTTTAGAATAAAATTATTAGAGAAATAAGATTTTCGCACAAATTCAAACGGATTGAAAATTAGAGCACTTAATTTTTTTTTTTTTTTACAGATCACGTGACATGCACATTTTTTTGGATCACAAACTACAGCAAGCCTTATGTGTTAGGAATTGGAAGATAAAGGGGGTAGGTTATAGTGATCTATAGTATGAGGGGGTAAAGTGAAAAACATGTATAGATAAAGGGGGCAACAAGTAATAAACCCTAAATTATATACACGGTGTAATTATTTATTTCTTCTAAATAAATTATGGGTGGCGCTATTCGCAGCTACATATTTTCTTCCATAGCCCGTTATATTTCGGTAGGTAGTTGTTAAAAATCATAAATTACATTTCGGTAAATAGCTGTTTAAAACAAAATTACATTTCGGCAACTGCATATCGAAAATATGTTCAACTTTCGGTATACAACTGCTTATACATAAATTTTGGTAAATAACTGTTAAAAAAAGATTATATTTCGGTAATTGGGTGCTGAAAATGTATTCTCAATTTTGGTAACTAACTGTCGACTATAGTTGGAAATTTTTAGCGGGCTATGGGAGAAAATACGTAGTTGCGAATAGCGGCACCCTAAATTATACTGCACTACGGCTAAAAAAAATGAAAAAGATATAAAGACGGCCAAACCCATAGGAAAATCGTACCGACTGTTAGGGCTGTCCACGTACCTGACCCGCCCGACCCAAAAACGGAGGTTCTGGACGGTTCCGATCGGGTGTATCGGTCGGATTCGGGTCCAGATCTGAGAAAAATAGTGCGTGTCAGTCGGGTGTCGGATGCATGGGATTTTTTTCCATCTAACCTGATCTGATTGACTTATGTACTATATAAATCGAAAAAACCCTATGACCCATTGACCCCTATCTCTTCCATTTCCAGTTCTGCACTTCCGCCTCATCTCTCTCTCCATATGGAAACACCCAACCCCAATCGACTCCCATACTTCCAATCTCCACCTTGACTGAAACCCTAGGATTTCAAATTCCTACACAAAGATTCTTCCATTCGCTTCAAAATTCACTCGATCTGTGCATGGATTCTTGGGATTCGTCCGCTATTCTGGTTTTCTTTGATCGACTATGACGATGACGGTGCTCTGTCGATGACGGTGGTGTTCTCAGAGTGCTCTTGTTCAACCTACAATTTTTGAAGTTTGGTGTTCTACTGTTCTTAATCATTAGGATCTATAGTATTTATGTTTTGAAATAGAAAGTGATGTTACTGATACTTTCCTCGATCTGTATGTATATGGGTTCTTTTCGGGTCGGGTTCAACCCGACTCGAACCCGACCCGTGGACAGCCTTACCGAATGCAGCACCGGGCCGTCTCCGGCCACCGGACGGCCGATCCAAGCTGTCCAAAAATTCTATAAAAAAAATCGAGGGAGCCCACGCGGAAATCAACGGCGTCTGATGTGTGTAAGATGCTTGATCTAAACATCTGTATACACGAAAAATAGGGTGTTTAGATCAAGCACTCTACACACATCCACATATACATGAAAAATAAGATGTTTAGATTAAGTACCCCACACACATCCATATATACACAAAAAATAAGGTGTTTAAATCAAGCACTCTACACACATTGGATGCCGTTAATTCCCGCGTAGGCCCCCTTGATTTTTTATTTATTTTTAGAATTTTTGGATAGCTCAGATCGGCCATCCGGTGACTGGAGACGGCCCGGCGCGCTGTGTGTCACGTCTTGAATTTTTAACATAATAATAATAATAATAACATTTCCAATAAAAGTTCATCGCGATAATACACCATAATACCCCAAAATGTTTCCCACAGTCCATCCGAGAGAACAGTCAAGTTTAGAAGCTTATAATGATGGCACTCCGGCCCCAAATTCTTAGACAATAATCCAAAGAGAATGTAAGTCAACAGAACATAATTGAAATTACGATTACATCTTCAAAAACATTTTACAAAAGATGTCACAGTAATTCCTCGGTGTTAGCTTTCAAAAGTATGGTCAAAATGTACCGCAAGCACTCCATATCAATGTCCCTGAGAGGTACCTGAAAATAATAATAGGTTGAGTTACACTAGCCCAGTGGAGAAATCTTTGCTCTAATTACATCCAAATGTGATGATAGATGTACTCGAAAGAAACATAAGCAATGACAAGTTTTCCACAAGGGTAAGAGCAAGAGTATAAGATCTCAAAACTAACACCGTTCATGTATCAATAGCTTAACAATCTCTAAAGTTCACCAATTTCATTATGTCACGTGTTTCGATCTCATTTCCGGGCATTATGGACTCTGTGCGTTCGTATTCATTCCGGCATCACACTTTGAGGTGGATCCGTGGTTTTCTTGTGCACTTTCGGGCATTAGGGACCCCGTGCGTCCCATTTCCGACATCACTGTGGGCTTCCGCGCTCGGAAAAAAGGAGCGCTAACTTGAAGAGTCGCCACCCGGATTTTTGAAATGGATTATCCGAGAAACCGAAAAGTCGTTTGGAAAAGACTTTTGGTCTAGCGAAAACGTTGAGATGTTGGGTTCGGGAGCCACGTTACGAATGGGGAAGGTTTTTCTTTAAAAAGCACCCCATTCGCCCGGAAAAACCGGTCTCTACTTAATGTTTTCAAAAGAGAGGGGGGATCTTCAATATTATTCGGAATGTCAAACTCTTTAATAAAACAAGTAGCGGGGAAGGGACATGGGGAATATATCACATCGACGTGCATGTGGTGCTGTCTGTACAATAGTGGTAAAATGATGTGAGCAGGGGAGATAAACAACATTCAACAGACTGTTTGGACCTCGGCTAAGCTGTCCACGGCACCCTGAGCTACCGCGTGCGGCACCTCAACATGCCGTGCGTGGTACCTGCTCTCCTGTCAGACTTTTGCAGACTTTCAACACATTATTTAGACCACTGCCTTCTTTGTGCATCTTTCAGAAAACTCACCAGAAACCTCACGGCAGTCAGATCATCCCAAAAGGCCATTGTCTTTCTCAAAACATGATTTTAAAGTGGTTTTTGACATATTTGATCATTTGGGATGATCTCACAAAGCTTTTAAAAGAACCGGAATATGGTTTATAGATATGGTCTTATTTTAAAAGCAGCGGAAACAGCAAACAGCACATACAGACAACCACAACAGAGGAAAGCTCAGATCCAGACAGCCTGCTTACAAAAATACTAGCATGTGACATGCCGTGTGCTGAGAGTCAGGGTGTCGCGCGTCTGTTCAACAGACCGCGCGGTTTCCCGTCCTCAGCACAGCGCTTATTTTATTTTGTGAAAATGGGTTTTTGGTCAGGATCTAACCAAAAGGGGGTTAGACCTTCTGACAGAAAAGTCCCCTCAGGACCAGAACAGGGGTCTAGTCCAAGGAAACTAGTTTGTACCTTTAGTTTCGAGCTTGATCAAGGGTCGTTGGTACGCGGGTGTGGATGGATCGTCACGGATGTAGATGGAAGAGGTTGAATGAGACAAAAGGAGTGTGGGTGTGAGGGAAGATTAAGTGTTTTGGGTGATGAGACTTTGAAGTTAATGAAAGATCAACTTCAATGATGAGAGGGGAGTGAGTGAAAGTACTTAAAGAAGGTCTTTTGGGAATGACATTCTTTAAAGCTTGGAAATGAAAGTGGAAGAAAGAAAGTGGGTGTAGAAACTTAGAGAGAGAAAGTAGAGTGAGAGAGCCAAGAGAAAGGCAAAAAAGGAACTCAAAAGAAGGGCTAAGAGGGACCCCTTTCCCTTGAATGGAGGGGTTAATTTATAGGCAAATGGCCAAGGATTTTGAATTCAAATGGTGGAGGTATTTTCTGGGCGGGCCAGAAGTGCATTTTCGGCTGAGCCAGTCATCAGCTGTGGCTCACACTGGCGTGGCCGACAGCTTTCTGAGCCAGTCAGCTTTTAGCTCAAGGTGCCGTGCGGAGGAGTTTGGCTGCGCACGGTCCCTTGAATTCTCAAGGTGTCGTGCGCTCCAATTTGGCTCCGCACGGTACCTCCTCATGTGGTCCAGAGCTCTTTTGGGGTTTGTCTGGGCTTTTATCTGGGCTTTTCAGGTTTTTTGGGTTTTTGGGCTCCTGTGAGCTTAGAGAGATCCTTTTTCAAGCTCGCAAAGGTATCATTTCCTCTATTTCATCATCGGGGTGGACAAAGACTCTCCGAGATCCGGATTGGGGTGTCTACAGTAGTCCCTCTTTAACGTAACTCGGATACCATTAGTTGGTACGAGTGACGCTTAAAGAATAGGCATCCCAATCCGTTGCTCTAGTGCCTTTGAACAGAGACAAAGTAAAAAATGCAAGTAAATAACGATGGTGGTCGCACTCGGGGAGCTACCTACGTACCCCATTGTAGGGATCAGACCAGCGTAGTTCCACTGCGACATTGCAATGCGAGAAAATGGGTCTCAAAGGACAAATTCGTGCAGAGTGCTCGTGGCGTCGTGTATGCAAAACATTTGTTAAAAGAAAAACCTGAGACTAGCCCTCGGGAGGCGAAAATTAAGACGAGCTCTCGGGAGGCGAAAATCGAGGCAAGCCCTCGGGGGGCGAAAATTAAAACGAGCCTTCGGGAGGCGAAAATCGAGACAAGCCCTCGGGGGGCGAAAATCGAGACGTTAGGTCCGTTAGACCGTGGCTCAAGAGATGAAGAGACGTTAGGTCTGTTAGACCGTGGCTCGAGAGACGAAAAAGCGAGACGAGCCCTCGGGAGGCGAAAACTGTACTTTTGAGACGAGCCCTTGGGAGGCGAAAACTGTATTTTTGAGACGAGCCCTCGGGAGGCGAAAACTGTATTTTTGAGACGAGCCCTCGGGAGGCGAAAATCGAGTTTTGAATTTTTGAGACGAGCCATCGGGAGGCGAAAATCGAGTTTTGAGATGAGCCCTCGGGAGGCGAAAATTGAATTTTGAGACGAGCCCTCGGGAGGCGAAAATCGAATTTCGAATTTTTGAGACGAGCCCTCGGGAGGCGAGAATTGAATTCTGAGTTTTTGAGACGAGCCCTCAGGGGGCGAAAATTGAATTTTGAATTTTGGACCTGCTGGGGAAAATATGTCGAATCCTTGAACCAGTCACGGTGAGTCCCGGAGGACGAATACCGAGAAAAAGGCGACTACGGCGAATTTCCGGGGGATTAAATGGCGTCGTAACCGATGCATGACATTCTAAGGGATCTTTACTGCAAAACGGATGAGAATTGAGTTTCCAAGAGGATTTAGGTGGCTGATTGGATCAACTTTCGAGAAAACATTTACACTTCTGAAGCCAGGGTGCCGTGCGGTCAAGGTTGAAGACGCGCGACACTGCTTTTTCCAAATGCCTCTTCGATTTCCGAGGGCGCTTGATGTGGATTTGTGGGGTGCCATTACTTGGGCGTGCCCGCCGTCGGTGGGCGTCTTTATAAGCATGGTGGTGCCTCATTCCATGCACCACCATCAAAATCTCAAAAGTCTTTTTATTTTCTTCGCATCCTTCCGTATTTTCAAGACCAGTTCATTTTTCAATCATGGCGAGCGATGACTTGGCAGCACGGGTGGAATCCCTGGAGGCAGAGATGAGTTTCTACCGAAGGGAGATCGAACAATTGAACGAGCAGATCGCAAGGCTCATTTCCACCATCCGGACCCTTCGTCGTGCGGTGTCGAACGTGCAGGATTTCACTTTTGATCAACTGGACGACAAGCACGACCCCGACTCCGTCCTCGGGCGTGAGTCGGAGGATACGGCGGAAGACTCCGAAGGCAACCCCAACGGGTCGGATGATCGTTCGGACGGGGCGAATGACGCCTCGGACGACGGGGGCAGCGACTGAGGAGGAGGAGGAGAGAAGGAAGAGGAAGGAGAAGGAAGAAGAAAAGAGGGCAGTAGGCCCGTTTTATGTTTTTTGTTGTTTTTGTCCTTCTTTTTTTTTTTTTTTTGAAATGTAATGGCAAATCCCGGGGGGAAACCTCGGGTTTTATTGAATGAAAAGTCCCTTTTTGTTCTTCCATTCCTGCATTCAAACTTCTTATCTCGTACGAATTCGAACGAATCTGCCACAAACTGTCTTCAGAAAATGGAATAGTCAAAATAACTCAACGTGCCGTGCGCAGCAGATTTAGAGACGCACGGGGCGTAGAGTGAAGGCCTTGTATGTTCGTCCAGTGCCGTGCGACTCGTCCAGGGTGCCGTATGCCAATTTAGGTGTGAACCGGTCAAACTCTATTTATGAATCGGGTATATATATATATATACGGGGTGTACACAGTACACCCCATGGTTCGAATTTCCCTCTCTCTCTCTCGATCATCTCTCTCTCTCTCACGGCTATATCTCTCTCTTTCTCTCTCGATCATCTCTCTCTTTCTCTCTCTCGATCATCTCTCTCTCTCTCGGTCATCTCTCTCTTAACTGTTCTCTCTCTCTCTCTCAACTGTTCTCTCTCTCCCTCTCTCATACATTACAGTCATGGAGTACAGGGATGCACCCGGTGACGGTCATTCATCACGGGTCGACATTACTCTGCCTCCGATCGTCCCGGAGGATGTAGCTATGATCGAGAGTGTACCGGAGACCACGGGGGTCTCGGACCGGGCGACTCTGGCCGAGGAGGCCACGGCCCCAGTTGGTGCAGTGGTCGGTAGTGGTGGGGATGACGGTGCGGTATTGGCCGGGTACGGCCAGGAGGTCGAGACTCCAGGTGCAATGGAGTTGGGGGACGGTGTCGAGGTTTCGGGCCGGTCAGAGGCGGCGGCTAGTGTGGAGGAGAGGATCACAGAGGGTCACGGTGGTAGTTTAGACCAGGTGGTGGAGGAGACAGAGGCCTCTCCCGCGAGAGAGCCTAGGACTGACTTGGGGAAGGCCCCCATCGTTGAGCCGGTGGTGGAGCCAGGGGTGGAGCCGGTAGAGGAGGACACGCCGCCCGTGTTTATGGGCAGTGGCGTAGGTGCAGGGTCATCACGCCCCATAGGCATGGGCGACTACTTGGCGACGGTGTCCATGGAGGACGTGCTGGGGTTAGGGCTCGGGACTGGGGGAGATAGAGAGCCGGAGGCTGAGGAGAGGCGAGCTGAGGAGGCCGGGGTGATGGCTCCTCGCGTCACCGTGGTGTCTGAGGCCCTAGCGTTGCAGGGACGAGGGCCTTACGACGAGGAGACCTACGTGCCCTTTCAGCACGTGGTGGTGCCCTCGCTTTTTGACCCTTACACTCCGAGGAGGCCGACTTACGACGAGGCTTTGGTCCTAAGGGACCCTCAGCAGCACCTTTCTTTGCGCCGAGACGAGGTATACTTTAAATATCTGCATTTCAAATTCCAATGCATCGTATTTCATTTCATTGCATCTAAGTATACCATTGTATTGCATGTCATGCCTGTTTACTGAATAGTTGTCGATTTTGTTGTAACAGGCGATCTCACTCTCGTGCTACGGAGGTTCGGCGGCTGTGCCGACATTCTGGGAGAGGTTGCCCGAGGCTTCGCGGGAGATAGTGAGGCGGGCAGGCTTCGGGGAGTTTGTCGGGGTGTTGGCGAGGGGCGTGTGCAACGACCGCCCGGTGGTGAGGGCTTTGGCTGAGAGGTGGTGGGATACGACGAACACCCTCCACTTCTCCTTTGGTGAGCTGACCATGACGCCGTTGGACTTTGCGGCGATCACTGGTCTCAGGGTCGGAGGTGACCCTATTCCTTTTGATGCCGCCACAGGGAGGCAGGCGACGTTCCAGCGGGCGAAGCTGGGGTACGAGCTGAGGGCAGAGGGAGACGATGGGAAGTATGCTCAGCTTCTCAGGTTCTGGATAGGGAGGCTCCCGACTAACAGGGTGGAGGAGGAGCAGATGGCGAGGTGCTTTCTGCTATACTTACTTGGTGCGTCCCTGTTTCCCAACAGGCGCAACCGAGTACACCTTTCGTTTCTTCCAGCCTTGAGGGACGTTGGGGAGATCGCCCGCTTCGACTGGGGAGGTGCAGCACTGGGGACGTGCTATGCCTTCATGGGCTCTCTTTCCCGCGGGGCAGGAGTGAGCCTTGGAGGCTACTGGAGGGTCTGGGAGGTATGTTTCCCCTCCTTTCTTATGAATAGTTAGCTTTCCATTTGTATTCATTCAATGCATATCTTGTGCTAACTTTTGATGCCTTGAATTGCAGCTTTCGACGTATGAGGTGATAGGATGTACCCTCCCGAGACCTCGTGTCTCGACGACACGATACTCCCCCGAGCCCTACGCTGGTCGACAGAGTACAAGGGCGTGAAGAGGGGAAGAGGCAAGCTGGATGCCTTCCGTCTTTACTTGGACGAGCTGCGTCCTGATCAGGTATTAAGGCACTTTCATACTTATTTCCCGCTTATTTCCATTCAAACGGCACCTTGATATTGTTTATCTTTGATGAGTCATTTGGGTGTGGGGCCGAGATCCTCTACGTTGCCTGAGTAGGGAGGTTGCCATGGGGAGAGTGCTTCTCGAGTCCCTTACGGCTGGGCAATGGTACTTGGGTGACCGAGTGTCACGCGAGTCGCTGAGGCTGGACGCTTTCGAGTCCCTAGGCTGCTTCCTACTCTAGTGCAGAGGACAGATTAGCACACACGGAGGGAGATCAAGCGCTCACACGGCCGGACCTCGAGTTGGAGCCATTCTTGAGGCGAGTCGGCCTTCTGCTGCGACTACAGCAGATCTTGTTCTCAGCACTTGATGGCGAAGTCTGAAGTGCGTCTTCTTGGGAAGCGGCACAGGCGACGCGAGTACTAAAAAAGAAGGGGAAGGAAGAAAGATAAAGGCGACGGAGTCAGTGGAGGAGACGGGGGCCGTGGTGACAGAGGTCGCAGTGAGGGCGCGGGCCCAAATAGCCTCTCTACCCTCTCTTGGACAGTAGACATGACGACTCCCCAGGGAGCTCCGGGCCTGGTTGTAGTGCCACTCCCTGTAGTGGAGGCTCCAGAGTTTCTCGCTCAGGTATAACATGGTTTCCTTCCTTCGTACATTCGTTCTTTTCATATGTTCTGATCGATTTCCTTCATTGTAGGCTCCTTCAGGGTACGTGAAGGAGATGGCGGAGGCCATGATGGGCCTGGAGCAGCTGGTGAGGCAGTACGCCATGGGCCACCCTCCGGAGGTGTTGCCTCGTGTTGGTGGGTCGATGGTATACTCTCGAACTTTAGTCATTTGCTTATATCGTTTATATCATGATTATAATGCAAATATCACATGAATTTTATACCATTGCAGGCTAGAGGAGGGGCTCCACGAGGGTTGCGGCGGAAGTCTGTCCGCCCGATAGTACGACAGGTCTCCTCTGCCGGCTCACGGGAGGAGCCGGCATCGAAGAGGACACGACGCTCTGTAGGGACTGAGGGCGAGCCTATTGACGTCTCTGAGGACGATACTCCTGAGCCTACAGACGTTGACCTGGAGGTCACCTCAGGAGATACCGTGCCTTGAGCGACCGGCACTCAGGCGGCGAGCAGCTCTCCGGCGGACGAGGAGGTCTCTGAGGAGGAGAGCGAGGACGAGAGTTGAGCTCCTCTTTTGTTTTGTGTTTTTGACGGAGCCTGCGTGCTTTTCTTGTTGGGCGCCTGTTTGCCCTCGGTAGACAGCACTTCGATCATTGGGCCATTATTCCCCTTTTTGTACTTCGACTCATGGATGCTTTTGGATTTATATACAGAGATTTTGTTCCTTCATTGTTTATGTCATTCAATTTCGTTTTGTTTACATGAAGAAAACTGAATAACTAAAACATTGACCGAAACGTGCAACTGGTCGCTGATTCGAGAGACTGAGCTGAATGTGAAGTTTGCGAGGAGGGACGTATTAACAATCGAAACATATTGACAATGGAATAGAAATCAAAGAAAGCAATTGGGCAAACCTTTGTAAAGTTGACTCTGCATACAAGACTTCATACAGACATCTTCCCAACTGACTCCGTATGCGAGTATGAGATAATAACAGCCTTGAAATCTTGATACGAGACTCGGAAATTCTACTTTGCCTTTGGAATATACTCGAAAAGTAGGAAAACGCTGACCTTAATACGTGACATTTTCGAGTTTTGACTCTGGACACAAACCGGAACTTGGACTAAGTCACATTTGACCATTATGACCTGTAAGACTCGAAAGAGCGACTTACAATGACCCGAAACGGATTTTTGACTCCTTGACATGGCTTACGAAACGGATTTTATCGAGTTTTTGTGCCACGACGATGAATCCCGGGAGTTGTCTTGGAACGAAACATCCCTGAAGTCCCAAATACCCGTTAGAGTGTGTTTAGGTGCTAGTTGGTGCTCTTTAGGGCCTCGTTTTCATCTTGATGTGTTGCTGCCAAAAACTGCAGGAATGCAGAGTCAACATGCCGTGCGGGTAAAATCCGCCATACGGTACCCTAATCACTCTGTCGTGGGGTTTCTCTGGTTTCATCCTGCCGTGCGAGGGACCTTTCTTGACAAATTTCAGTTTTCGCTGTTTTCCAAGGCAGATTGCTCGGGGGTTGAGGTTTGACCCATGTAATGGCATTTCTGAACTAGTGCATGTCTGTTTTGAACCTTTTAGGACTTGACCAAGCTTTTCCCTATGTTGGACTCATGAAAAACATGCACTTTTGAAACCCGAGGCTCTTTGAAAGTTGAAGTTGTCCTCTCCACCTCTCCTATAAATTCAAGCTCTCTCATTCTATATTCTCCACACCTCATCCAACTCTTGTCTTCTTTCTTTGCTCCTTAAAATGGCTCTTTCTCTCACCGGCTCGCTCCGTCCATGGTTGGCTTCTATGGAAGGTGTAGATTGGCTCAACTTTCGAGCTCACGGTCTCTACTCCATGAGGTACCTCCGCAACATTCGCCTTTGTCCCGAACTTTTGAGGGCAGCCGTGAGTTTTTGGGATCCGGAGGTCCATGTCTTCCGTTTCGGCGAGCAGGAGCTTTGTCCCACTATCGAGGAGTTCCGTGCATACCTCGGGGGTTTTGGCTCGGGGGAGGTCATTGTTCCCCCCGTGCGTGAGAGTGCTTACAGGGTCTTGGTCGTGGCCCTTGGATTAGGTGATGGCGCTGCTCGCTACTTGGTCAGGAATGGCCATCTCAATGTCATGCGCCTTATCGAGCTGTTTTCTCCACCTGGCGACCTTGGAGACATGACTTATCGGACTCGACGCATGACCGCTCTCTGCATGTTCTTGCTTGCGGCCTACCTCTTGGTCCTTCTCGTTGGTCATGCTAGCTCGGCGTTGGTTAACGTCGCCGCTCGATGCCCGAAAAGATGTGATTCCGATGATTTTGGTCGAGACATTGATTGGTTTGGATAAGGTTCGTTTTGAAGAGACTGAGACTTTCAGGCAGCCCTCTCCTCCTACAAGTTGGCTTCTCACTCGGCTCTCCTTTTTCGGTTTCTTCCACGTTCTCATTTTACCTCAACACTCATTGGGCTTTCTATGGTTTCTTACTTGTTTCTCTCTCTTTTTCGTAGATTTGGTTTTGCGACAAAGTGAATGTGTTGACCATCCCTCCCAGCAATCGGTCATATGAGGCAAGGTTACTCTCTCGGCGATGTTTCGAGTTTGCTGACAGAGGGCTGAGTGGGTTGACTTTTTCAGGCGCCGGGCTGAGACCATTTCTTGGAGGTGCCGCTGGCTGGATCTCCCGCCCATGACGGTGCACTACATGGGCCCCCAGTGGGTCGTTCTTGCTGGTTTGGAAGCCTTCACCTTCTACATCCTTTATCGCATCCAGCGTCAACTCGGCTTGATGCAGGAGGCTCCCGCAGAGGTTCTTGTAGACGTAGTGATGCCTCTATTCAACCATTCAGTTCTTTGCCATTACCAGCGCTTCTGGAGGACGCGCGAGGTGACCGATGCACATCTCTACCCTTCTGTGGCGATGCGTGGGAGCTATCGTAGGTGGCTCAGGAGGGACATTGCGGCAAGGGCTGGAGCTCAAGGAAACTGACTCGACCTTACTACCCCGACCGTTGAATAAACTGAGGACCCTTCATTATCATGCCGTGCTTCTTTTGTTTTTGAAAGCTTTGCTCAACCTTATGTAGTAGAAGTAATTGTGTTAATAAAAACGAGTTTTAGAGTGTTTCCCCCCCTTCTTGACTCTGTTCTTTGAATCTTCTCAATCCGGATTTTTATTTTGATAGATTGTGACCGGGTCTCGGTGTGAGACTGTCTACGTATCCTCCTAGCGAAGGAATCAGGTCATGACGTAGTTCAGGGTAGGGTTCGCTCTGGTTTTAACACTCTCCTTTGCGCTCTAACTTTTGTCGAGAACCGCCCTTTCGGGTTTTCGGTCTAGCGAGCTCATTTTCTTTGCATGCCTTAACTTTTGCCTAAAATGCCCTGACGGGTTTTCATCCTAGCAGGCTTTTGCTCTAAATTTTGCCTGGGACTGCCCGCTCTTGCGGTTTTCAGCCCAGCGAGCTTCTCTCAGGGGTAGTAGCGCTTGAGTTGATCCAAATTAACCAAAGTTGAGAATTCATTTCCGTCCAGGTCAATGAGTTGCGCAGCTCCTCCTGATAGAATAGTTTTGATGATGTATGGTCCAGACCACTTTGGCCGAAACTTTCCTCGTGGGTCATAAACCGGAGCCCGAATTTCCTTCAAAACCATATCACCTTCCGCCAAGTCCCTGGGTTTCACTTTCTTGTTGAACGCCCATGCGATCCTTCGCTGATACCCTTGAATGTGGTAAAGAGCCCTTAACCGGCATTCATCGAATAGCATAAGTTTTTCGAACCGATTGCTCAACCATTCTGCCTCTTGGACTTCACATTCAATCATAGTTCGAAGAGATGGGACTTCCAATTCAATGGGAAGTACTGCTTCCATCCCGTAAACCAGGGAGTAGGGGTAGTTGTTACAGATGTGCGGTACCCCCACAAGACTAGGGGTAGTTGTTCATGCCAGTCCCTTGCAGATTGAATGGTCTTTTCCAGAATGGCCTTGATTGTTTTGTTAGCTGCTTCCACAGCGCCATTAGTTTGCGGCCGATAAGTTATTGACTTGTACACTTGGATTTGGAACTCATCCAATACTTCTCGAGCTCTCCCTTTGAAGTGAACCCCATTATCGGATACGAAAGCTTGAGGAATGCCATACCGAAAAATGACATGCTGCTTAATGAAATGTGCAACTTGAACCGCAGTTAGAGTGGTGTAGGAGGCAGCTTCTACCCATTTCGTGAAATAATCGATGGCTACTAAGATGAACTTGTGGCCGTTGGAAGCTGTCGGCACGATTCTTCCGATGACGTCGATCCCCCATGTCGAGAAAGGCCATGGCGAGGTCATTTACTGTAGTTCGTGCGGCGGAACATGCGTGAGATTGGCATGAATCTGGCATTTTCGGCACCTTCGCACGTACTCTACACATTCTGTTTCCATGGTGGTCTAGAAATATTCCTGTCTGAGGATCTTCTTGGCGAGCATTATGCCATTCATGTGGGGACCGCATACACCTTCGTGAACTTCTTCCATTACCCTTTTTGCATCTTCTCCATGGATGCAGAGCTTGTGTGTGCCACAGTGCGATCTCCGGTATAGGTTTCCTCCGCAGATGATGTATTGAGCAGCCATCCTTTGGAGAGCGATCCTATCCTTTTTGCTTGCTCCCACGGGGTATTCTCCTCTTTCCACACATCTCCAGATGTCATAATACCACAGATGACCATCATCGGGCTCGTCAATTGTCACGACGTGCTGGTATACTGGTGTATCCCTTTGTTCAATCACAATTGGCCTTAGCTTTACGCCAACGGGGATTTCGACCATTGATGCCAATGTTGCCAAAGCATCTGCAAATTGATTTTTGAGCCTCGGTACGTGAGTGAACGTTACCTTGCTAAAGTGGGGGATAAGATCTTCAAGATCCTGATGATACGGCTTCAGCTTTTCTTCCCTCACCTTCCAGTCGCCATTCGCCTGGGACACAACTAAATTTGAATCTCCTACGACCTCCAGTTTTTCTATACCGATCTCGATGGCTGCTTCCATGCCCACGATGCAAGCTTCATATTCCGCCTGATTATTGGTGACCTCAAAGTTGAGTTTAAATGCCAACGGGATGTGCGACCCATCGGGTGATATTAGCAACACACCAATTCCGAACCCCTTCTGATTGGCTGCTCCATCAAAATACAACTGCCAAACATCCTCAGCCATCGTCATTATGTCTTCATCAGGGAAATTGAATTCGGCATCCTCTCCACCCTCGACTGGGCAATCGGCCAGGAATTCTGCGACGGCTCTTCCTTTTACTGACTTTCGGGTGACATACTTTAATTCAAATTCGGCTAGCATTAGCAACCATCGCGCCATTCTGCCTGTGAGAGCCGGTTTTTCGAATAGATACTTCAGAGGATCCATTCAAGATATCAGATTTACCGGGTAAGCTAGCATATAGTGCCTCAACTTCTTGGAAGCCCATACGAGTGCCCAGCACGTCTTTTCTAGAGGAGTGTAATGCTCTTCGGGTCCAACCATCTTTTTGCTGAGGTAGTAAACAGCCCTTTAAACCCCATCATCTCCTTCCTGTGCTAACATGCACCCCATTGAAGACGGGGTGACCGACAGGTATAGGATCAAAGGTTTTCCTGTTACGGGCGGTGTTAGTACTGGCGGCCTGTGCAGGTAGGTCTTGACGGCTTCGAAAGCTTTCTGGCATCTATCATCTCAAGTGAATGGTACTCCTTTCTTGAGTAGGCGGAATAAGGGTTTGCAGGTCGAAGTCAACTTTACAATGAACCTGCTGATGAACTGTACTTTTCCAAGGAAACTCCTTACATCCTTCTCAGATCGCGGCGGCTCCATTTCTAGGATGGCTTTGATCTTTGATGGATCGACTTCGATACCTCGGGTAGTAATCATGAACCCAAGCATCTTCCCTGCAGTGACTCCAAATGTGCATTTGGCCGGATTAAGGCGCATCTTGTACTTCCTGATCCTTTCGAAGAACTTTCGGAGTGCGGGGAGATGTCCCTCTCGCTCTTTGGCCTTGACGATCATGTCATCAACGTAGACTTCTACCTCTTTGTGAATCATGTCGTGTAACAGTGCCGTGGCGGCTCTCTGGTAAGTAGACCCTGCGTTCTTCAGTCCAAAAGGCATAACTCGGTAACAATACGTCCCCCATTCAGTGACAAATGTGGTCTTTTCCCGATCTTCTGGAGCCATGAGGATTTGGTTGTATCCCGAAAAACCGTCCATGAAAGAGAGTAAAGCATGGCCGGCGGTGTTGTCAACCAGCACATCGATGTGTGGTAACGGGAAGTCATCTTTAGGGCTAGCTTTGTTGAGGTCCCGAAAATCAACACAGACTCTTATCTTACCATCCTTCTTCGGCACAGGGACGATGTTTGCGACCCATTGCGGATATTCGGTTACCATCAAGAATCCGGCGTTGATCTGTTTAGTGACTTCTTCCTTTATCTTAAGCACCCAGTCAGGCCTCATGCGTCTCAGTTTCTGTTTTACTGGTTTTGCACCGGGATAAAGGGGAATCCGATGTTCCACGATTTCTGGATCGATTCCGGGCATATCCGCATGTGACCAGGCAAACACGTCTTCGAACTCTTTGAGTAAGTTTATGAGGGCTTCGCGTTCTTCGGCGGACAGCGTGGAACCGATTTGGATCATTCGAGGATTCTCTCAATCTCTCAGATTTATTAAAACAATTTCTTCTTTTACAGGTTGAGCGTGCCTCTCATCTTCCCTTTCGATTAGGGATCTAATTTCTTTGGGGACGTTCCCATCGAAATCAATCTCTTCACCATCAGGGTCGACGCAGTTTATTTCAAAGTCGGGGAAGTAAGCAGAATCAGATTCATTCATTTTATTATTAATGGGGGCCTCGGGGGCACCATACACACGGGTGGACTCGAATTCGAAATACAGACTCTGAGAGTTTGGGCCGAGAGGCACCAACTCAGACTCGACAGATTCAGAAGACTCAGAAGACATGACAGACTCAGACTCAGACTCGGACTCAGACTCAGATCCACAATGAGTTGCATTCGGCATGAAGGTCTAGTTCTTGTACTCTCCAGCAGCATCCATGATGAGTGAAGTTGGGTCTCCGAGAGTATCTTGTCCCGTCATCAACACTTCTGCTTCCACAACTGTACCCATTGGTTCGTCTTCCTTGAACAGAGTCGCAAGACTACCCAGGGCGAAAACCTTAATCCAGTCAGCCGGTTCCTTCTGCCCTTTCACCATTTCAGTTTCTTCGTTGCTTTCCGGCCAAACATCGTTCGCAAATATCTCAAATCCTGGCAAAAAGGTGTTGGTTTCTTTGTCCCAGAACGGTTCTGGCTGGCCTTGGTAAACCTGTTTTGCTTTTTCCCTGACGAAGTAATCTTCTAGCCTATTTCCTTTTTTTATCTTGCTGTTGCTTGAAGGTGAATATCCCAGGCCAGTAGTGCGCATCAAAGTGCCCTGAGTTTCAAATTTTGCGGGGCCTTGAAGATTCTTTCCCAGTCCCAACCCCGGGCTGTAGGACATCTTCTTCATTATCTTGATAGCGACATTGCTGATAACAAAGTCGTCGTCGATTCTGACCGAATAGACAGACCGGGAGGTATCCAGAGAGAAGCCTCCCAGGGTGATGTCTTCTTCCCCGTGTTGAATTTCCAAGAGCGGGGCATTGTCTTCCACAGGGGCATGGATTCCAGAGTCTCCGTGGATAGTGAGCATTCCTATTTCTAGTCCCAATCGAATCTTCTGATGGAGTGTAGAGGGCACAGCCATGATATCCGGTCGGTGCAGCCAAGGTCTTCCTAGTAGCAAGTGAAAAGAGGCGGGGATGTTTACCACGTGAAACTCTACCTCCGTCTGGTACGGTCCGAAGGTTATGGGAATCATGAGAGTCCCCACTACATCTCTTCGAGTGTTGTCGTATGCTCGGACTTTGACTTCCGATGGAGAGAAGTCCTTATTTTTGTACCCCAAGCAGTAGGCGACGCGGAGTGGGCAGACATTAATTGCCGAACCGTTGTCAACCAGGATTACTGGAACAGATTTGCCATGGCATTTCAGAGTGATGTGTAACGGCCTATTGTGGTCAGTTCCCTCGACAGGTAAGTCCCGATCAGTAAAGGTGATAGCATGTTTGACAGGTATGGTTTTGATCAATGCCACAAGCTCATCGGGGGTTATAGCGGAAGGAACCTTTAGTTGAGAGAGTGCTTGGATGAGACCTTCACGATGGTGTGTGGAATGAACCAGCACATCCCAGACAGACATCTTGGCATTGGTTTGCTCAAGTTGGCACTTGATTATCCCTTCGGGGTCCTTTTCAGGTCGGGAAGGCTCCTTGGCCGGTGGGTCAAAGGATCGAAAGGTGTTTTTGACTGGGGTGGTAAAGGGATCAGAGGGTCCTGAGGCTGCAGGGTTGGAAGATTCTCCGACTTGAAGATTCGGAGGTTGGTAAACACGACCGCTTCTGGTTAAATGATCAATCTGGCGGTACTTTGATTCCTCACTCCATAGGTCGGCTAGGGCTTTGCGCTTGTTTTCGATAGTTGTATCTTGTAGATTAGCGGCCAGATCAGCAATGACTAGGTCAT
This sequence comes from Rhododendron molle, assembly GCA_025413875.1. Lineage (NCBI taxonomy): Eukaryota > Viridiplantae > Streptophyta > Magnoliopsida > Ericales > Ericaceae > Rhododendron > Rhododendron molle. Next base: position 18,352,284 of record CM046400.1, read on the forward strand.
CCCACAGATCCTCGGATGTCCACTTTTCAGCCTCCATTACTGTCTTATTGACGGTCCATTCTTCGTTCCCCACCTTTATGTTGACTACCTCGGTGCTAGCCCACAGGTTTGTTTCTGCCCCTGGTTCATCTTCCCACAAGTTCATCATGGCGACGTCGGCGTCCTTTGGAAAAGTAGCAGAAGGTTCGGATTCAGTCCCGTCGACAAGGTAGTCCATCGGGTCTCACTCGTTACTGGCGACCTCTTCTTCGATTTCAGGGAGATTCGGGTACGGGGTGAGGTCCACATTGCCGTACAAATTATTGATGACAAAATCGTTAAAGTGAGAGAAATCCGAGCGAAGAGGGGCAAGTTCTGGCCAGTTGTAGGTCATCATCTCAGGCGGATATCCAGGCTGGTGTTCTTCACCGAACAGTGCTGGCAGGGTGAAGGTATCCAAAGGGTCATTCCAGGCCATGAGCTGGTACTCGTCTGGGGTTGGATCCCATTCCCATTCAGGTACATCTTGAAAAACTTGGTATTCTTCTCCTTGATTTTCAAACAGTGCATACAAAGAGAACCCGTCAAGAGGATCTGCCTGGATGTTCTGCCAGTCAACCTCCCATCCGGCTTCGAATAAGGGTTCGTCGTTCCTTTGGAAGTTGGCAGCCTCAAATTCTTCCCAGTCAGCAATCAACTCTCCCCACGTGTCTTCCCATTCCCATATGGAACGGAAGGCAGTTTCTCCGAGAATTTCACTAGCAGGGATTGGTTCGGTATCAGGAGTAATGAACAGGGTAGGGTCAAATTCTGGGATGCCCTGATTCTCGGCTAAGGTGATTTGGTTGATACAAAAGGGGGCATTATGCTATGGTAGTGGGTTTGTAACAATGTTTGGTTTATCTGAGGGTGGAGCATCAACAATTTTGTTATCTATGAGGTTTTGGCTTTCATGGCGGAGGCGGATGCAGTTATCGATGGTATGGCCAGGCATTTGGTGGAAGTCACAGTAGACATTTTGGTTGAGATTTGGTGGAATGGTTTGTGGTGGCGGAAGAGGTTTCAACACTCCAATTTCTGTGAGTTTCTTAAGAAGAGTGGATCTGGGAGTGCTGAATTGGGTGAAGGTTCGGTTCTAGGATTTTGGTTTTTCGGAAATCTGGTTGACTTCCATAGGTTTGGTGGATGAGGTTCCTGCTTGGTTAGTATTCCCGAAGAGAACGTTGCTGTTTCCTGAATAGGCTCTTTTGGATTTTGACCCCGATCCTGACTCTTTCTTTTCCAAAGTTCCATCTCGCAAAGCCTCTTCTACGGCCAGTCCAGAATCATAAAAGGTTTCGAAATTTGGGGCAGCCTGGGAAAGAACCATGTAAGGAGCAAAAGAGCTTGGCAGGTTCTTGGTTATTATCTGTATCTGCTCTTTCAGATCAGGCTTATTCTGCATTTGGGCAGCCTTGGCCCTCCAACGTTTGACAAAGTCAGCAAAGTTTTCCTTTTTACTCATTTTAGTGCTTTCCAACTCCCTCGTGGTCATTTTCAGGTCAACATTGAAGTCGTATTGGGTCATGAAAGCTGTCCCAATGTCTTCCCAAGTCTTTTTCTTGGAGGGCTCGAGAGAGAGGAACCATTTAGAGCTGGCCCAGACAAGGATTCGTGAAACAATTGGGCCATAGCTTCCTTTTCGATGCCACGCATGGTGAGGGAGCCAACATATCCTTGAAGATGGGCCCTTGGATCGCCGGTACCATCGAACTTTGCAAAGTCCACACCTTTGAATTTTTCTGGCAACTTGGCCTTGGGGAAAAGGCACAGCTTGTTCATGTCGATTTCTCCTTTTCCAAGTCGCTTAGTCTCCTAGACTGACTCCTCCAATTCGCTAATTTTAGCCATGAGGGCGGCCAAGTTGGGATTAACTGCTGGTATTTCTTCTTTGGGTTGCTCAGGTCGCCTAGCCAGAAGCTTATCACTGATTTCCTGCATACTTTCCATTATCATGTTTATGTCGTTTTTCATGGAGACCACGGTAGCCTTGAGTTGCGCATCGACACCGGCGAGGGACTGCTTAAACTGAATGTCCATGTTTGCCATGTTCTGCCTGAGCTCTTCTATTCCGTCCCCTTGGTCAGCCATGGGTAAAGGGTTTTCGGGCAGGATTGAGACTATGGGTTCTTCTATTACGGTCTCTTCTAACAACTGTTGCTCTTCTTGCTCAACTTGGACTTCAAACAGTGGGGTTCCTTCCAGGGTGTTTACACGGACTAGTCTTCGGGACAGACGAAACCAATTGGGTACAGCTTCTTTCTTTTGCAGGCGATCAATGTTGGCAGTACTGGCAACAAGTCAAAAGGAAGCTACTCATAATCGATCCGAATGCTCGTCCTACTTCTACCCATCTCCTAGAAACAAGGCCTAGGACCTACCGTGGCTTGAATCTCACTTAAGACGTTTGTACAGAAGATTTTCGGTAATCCGGGTAGGTGCCGTCAGGCAGGTTAAATTCCGAACGGGTCGGAACCAGAGCCAATCTCCTTATCGTGACTATCCGAGACAGAACAATGTGACCACCAGAATCCAGATACGCACGCGCTCAAGCCTAGATCCAAACCAAGGGAGCCGTTTAGGCACGGCAAACACCGGAGGTATCACAAACTCCATGGATTTAAGGTCTCCTAGACCGACTGGAGGGTCCTAAAGGATTCTAAGGGAGCCTAATCCTCTAGCCCACAAAATGCAATGATGCATGAATGATGGGTGTACAGAAATAAAATGCACATAAACAGGATATAACACATAAGTCCTAACCATGGGTTCCTGTCTTAGTTGGGATGGTTCTATGGCTATGTACAAGTGCAAAGACTGGTTTTGGTCTCAGAAGGGTTCCCCGGACTAGAGCCAAGATGTACTACCCCATGTCAAGTGTATTGCAAGACAATGGTCGAACAGCACGATGGCTCATCATAGTCGAGGGTTGCTAGGCATTTCGGGAGAGCTTGTCACCGGTAAACCGGGCAAGGTAGCCAAAATACGCTAGCGAGGCTTGTGCAGTGCAAAGTGTACAGGATAAAAGGACTTAATCTTCCGAAAGATATTTGAAAAATCCCCCTTCTGAAAACACCTTTCAAACTTGGCCCACTTGATCATCCAATACTTTTGTGCACTTTTTTTTTTTTTTTTAAAAAAATGGATGAAGTAAAGGTCCCCAGCGGAGTCGCCACTGTGGGCTCCCGCGCCCGGAAAAAGGAGCGCTAACTCGAAGAGTCGCCACCCGGATTTTTGAAATGGATTATCCGAGAAATCGAGAAGTCGTTTGGAAAAGGCTTTTGGTCCAGCGAAAACGTTGAGATGTTGGGTTCGGGAGCCACGTTACGAATGGGGAAGGTTTTTCTTTAAAAAGCACCCCATTCGCCCGAAAAAACCGGTCTCTACTTAATGTTTTCAAAAGAAGGGGGATCTTCAATATTATTCGGAATGTCAAACTCTTTAATAAAACAAGTAGCGGGGAAGGGACATGGGGAATATATCACATCGACGTGCATGTGGTACTGTCTGTACAATAGTGGTAAAATGATGTGAGCAGGGGAGATAAACAACATTCAATGCATCGTCGGACCTCGCTGTTCGTCCACGTGCACTCGAGCTATCGCGTGCACCTCAACATGCCGTCGCGTGGTACCCGCTTCTCTGTCAGGTATCAGACTTTCAACACATTATTTAGACCACTGCCTTCTTTGTGCATCTTTCAGAAAACTCACCAGAAACCTCACGGCAGCCAGATCATCCCAAAAGGCCATTGTCTTTCTCAAAACATGATTTTAAAGTAGTTTTTGACATATTTGATCATTTGGGATGATCTCATAAAATTTTTAAAAGAACCGGAATATGGTTTATAGATATGGTATTATTTTAAAAGCAGCGGAAACAGCAAACAGCAGATACAGACAACCACAACAGAGGAAAGCTCAGATCCAGACAGCCTGCTTACAAAAATACTAGCATGTGACATGCCGTGCGCTGAGAGTCAGGGTACCGCGCGTCTGTTCAACAGACCGCGCGGTTTTCCGTCCTCAGCACAGTGCTTATTTTATTTTGTGAAAATGAGTTTTTGGTCAGGATCTAACCAAAAGGGGGTTAGACCTTCTGACAGAAAACTCCCCTCAGGACCAGAACATGGTCTAGTCCGAGAAAACTAGTTTGTACCTTTAGTTTCGAGCTTGATCAAGGGTCGTTGGTACGCGGGTGTGGATGGATCGTTACGGATGTAGATGGAAGAGGTTAAATGAGACAAAGGAGTGTGGGTGTGAGGGAAGATTAAGTGTTTTGGGTGATGAGACTTTGAAGTTAATGAAAGATCAACTTCAATGATGAGAGGGGAGTGAGTGAAAGTACTTAAAGAAGGTCTTTTGGGAATGACATTCTTTAAAGCTTGGAAATGAAAGTGGAAGTAAGAAAGTGGGTGTAGAAACTTAGAGAGAGAAAGTAGAGTGAGAGAGCCAAGAGAAAGGCAAGAGAAGGACTCAAAAGAAGGGCTAAGAGGGACCCCTTTCCCTTGAATGGAGGGGTTAATTTATAGGCAAATGGCCAAGGATTTTGAATTCAAATGGTGGAGGTATTTTAGGCGGGCGGAAGTGCATTTTAATTTGAGCCAGTCATCAGCTGTGGCTCACACTGGCGTGGCCGACAGCTTTCTGAGCCAGTCAGCTTTTAGCTCAAGGTGCCGTGCGGAGGAGTTTGGCTGCGCACGGTCCCTTGAATTCTCAAGGTGCCGTGCGCTCCAATTTGGCTCCGCACGGTACCTCCTCCTGTGGTCCAAAGCTCTTTTGGGCTTTGTCTGGGCTTTTATCTGGGCTTTTCAGGTTTTTTGGATTTATGGGCTCCTGTGGGCTTAGAGAGATCCTTTTTCAAGCTCGCAAATGTATCGTTTCCTCTATTTCAACATCGGGGTGGACAAAGACTCTCCGAAGTCCGGATTGGGGTGTCTACAATCACACTATAAGGTGGATTCGTGGCTTTCTTCATATCGTTCTATCGGTCTCAATTATGTTATCCGTATCACATTTCTTATTAATTTCATGCTCCACATACACCTAGTTTATATAATTCATCATAACATGCCATAATATCCACACAACCATTTAAATACTAAGACGACACACGGGCACCGCACAGACATTGACTTTGACACCTTTCTTTCTTACAACGAGGGCCAAAGGAGATGGAAATGATCAACGAGTCCTTTGAGTACGAGCAATCAAGTTTAGAGGTGGTTTGGAGACGTTTAGAAGGTGTTAGAAGTGATTGGGAATTAAAATAATCGAAGTGGAAATAGCATGGGCAAAATTGTCCCATAAGCTCCTGGTATGGATACAACAAAAAAAGTTGTATTGATACAACAAGCTTATGGTGCCACTGGAATTAGGATAAGTCGGTGGTATGGATACAGCAAAAACGATTGTATCGATACAAATACGTTACGACCAGCGATTCAGCAGAAATTCAAGGATCAATCCAACAACAAAATATAACAATCTAGGGCACGAATAAGGTACAAAATCAACTCATAAACATGTAGAGAGCGTAAGAATCCCATGCCTCGATTACCAAAGCCAAACCCAAACAGTACGATCAAGCCCTAGAACTCCAAAGTTGAAATCGAGTAAGAAAACTCCTCTCCGAGCTTACTCCAACGAAACCCAAAGTCGAGAGCCCGTGCGGATGATAATTTGGTGAAAGATATTGGTGGGTTTTGAACTTGGAGTGAAATTTTTGAATGAGAGGGTAAGAGAGAGAGGAGAGAGCCGAAGGGAGAGAGAGAGAGAGAGTCGTGGGTGCATGTGTGTTTGGGAAATTGTTTCTCTACACCACACACTCCTATATATATATACACATACATATACACATCACACTAGCACCCCTTCCCCTTATAATCTTAACACATAAGCTTTAAATTCAAATAAACCCAACATTTCCTCTTATTCTTTCATTTTTTGAATCCTTTTTAATAATTTGTGAAATTTACGGGTCTCTACACCGTCGGTATGATTTCCCTATGGGTTTGGTCGGTACCTATAGCGCTACTCCAAAAAATAATAATTTAATCTCTTACCTATTTAGTTATTTGGGTAAATTATGTCAAGCCTCCTTAAACTATGCCTCGTTTACACTTTGCCACCTCAAACTATTTTTTTCGCACTTAGGTGGTTTCATATATAACAATTCTTTGTATTCCTAACAACTTTTCTCCAATGCTATGGTTGAAGTGCCACTACCTTAATTGAATAAAAAAATTAGGTATGTGACCTAGTGTAAAGTCCCACACCGAAAGAAATGAAAAAGTTAAATTGGTATATAACGAATCCGAATCAATAACTGTATAACTTAAGGTTAAGTTACCGATAAAAAAACTTGAGGTTAAGTTTTTGAGCGACATGGTTAGATTAAGGGTTAATAGCTTAGCTTACACCTAGAGCATCCAAAAAGTATTCAATACTAATATGATATTACATAGATACGTATCCTAGAGTACAATAAAAATATCAGTATCCGTTATGGGCATTATACTATTAGTTTATTTTTTTTGGAAGATTAATGAACTACATTGATAATAGTAAGAAAAATACAATGTGTTATCGTCGTTACAATAATTAAAACTCAAATGCATCTTTATAACAGACTACTCCAACGATGACAGTAAAAATAGCGGTGATTACTCAGTTTGTGTAAAAAGGTGTAGAAAAATTGATGAAAATTATGAATGTGTAAATGCGTATAATGAATCCCATCAAATTCGGATTGAGATTGTAAATAATTTGCTTGTATCTCTGTAACCAAGATGTTCGTCAAGTAAAACGATAATCAATTGGTCTTTAGCTTTTTAATCTTAGCTAGCGCTGTGTTTAAACACAACGAAGAACATTTAAACATGATTATAGATTTTCTGCCGACACAAATTTTCTATATACTGATTGTGCACAGATCACTGTGTGGGGTCCATTCTGGGTCCGACACAAATGATCCGAATCGTTCATTAAATTTAAAATATTTGCAGGGTGAAGAGTGTGAAAAAGGGAATTCAAGCGCCCGTAGCAACAACTTGATTTTGGGGCCTTTTCTCGTCATATCCACCGCCATATCTTGGGTTGTATGGCTAATTATCTAAGTAATTAAACACTACTTCACCTTACTTATACAACAAACACTAAAAGAACCCATCTAGTCAATCCTCAATAATCATTAGAAGTATGGGCAGGAGAGGATTGAAAATATATAAAATCAGCCATTTGGCTTATGGATAGAAATTAGTAATGACGTAAGTAAAGGCATAAAAAATTATAAATCTGGATGAACTATGCTAAAATCGTTTAACTTATGCAACGGTTAATGGGAAAAAAAAAAAAAAAAAAAAAACCTTATCATGTTAATGAAGACCAAGATGATAAAATCTAACATCCTTAATGCGGACCTCCTCATTTCTCCCAATTTTTCGATGATCCGATCCGCTCAATGTGTTCAGAACGTGATTTTAAGGGTACTAGCGAGAAATCAGGGAAAAAAACATCGGGAAAAGCGTCATCCGAACAGTTTTTATTTGAATAGTTCGATAAAAAATAAACAAAAACTGCTCGGATGAAGCCCTTCCGGATCTTTTTTTTTTTTGCTAATTTCTCGCGAGTACTCTTAAAATCACGTTTTGAACACATTGAGCAACTTGGATCATCAAAATTTGTTCGAGAATGGGAGATCCACATTTTATTAAAATAAAATGATCCTTACGGGAGACGAGCTGCTTTCATACAAATCATACCTATTGTCAAACCTCTCTTCTCCTCCCATGCACGAATTCACCAACCAAAATCACCCTGCCTACCACTGCCACTGCTACCCATGGACAACTGAAGACATGACCAGGCTAATATCTCCTCCCTCTTATGCATGCCCAACTAAAGACATGCAAACATTTGAACCCAAAAGCAGAAAAACTGGTATGCGTGATATTCTCCCTCTGTCTCTCTCGATTTAACCCGATTCTCCTTTCGCCCATTTTCTTTCAGTTAAACTAAGCCTCTCTTAATTTCTCCCCCTGTAATGGAAACAACCATTCAAGGGTTATGACAAAATTGCAATTGCATAATCCATTTGGTTGTTATATGCAATTAATTTCTAATTTGTAATCAATTCGATCTATTTGAAGACCTTTACAACCATTTTTTTTTGTATTTTTTCACCGATCACTTGCACACACATCATGTGTGCCCAAACGCTAGTATAAATTAAGATGGAAAAATAAAGAGGGGATCCAAAAACCGTATGTATTTTACCAGTGCTATATTGTCGTAATTTCTGTATTTATATGCCTGAAATAATAAAATCGAAACAGTATTTTCCAAAAGAGAACGATTAATATATACCGGCAAACGGGGCAATGACTACGGTGGCAAACAATTGCCGGCATGCGATCCATGGCAAGATTGGACAATACATTCATTCCGGCATACCCCGCTTTGTATTATCACCATGGCCAAGAAAGACAAGATATTACCTTCCATTAGGACATAGAGCTTTACACAAACACACACGCGGGAGAAACTTTACACACACAAACAGAGAGAGAGAGGGGTAGGAGACGAGGGCTGATTGCATGACCATAATCTAAAGGGAAAAGAAGAGCAAAGTAGAGAGAGGGATAGGAAACGATGGCTGATTGCATGACTATAAATAAAGGGAAAAGAAGAGCAGAGTAAAGAGAGGGGTAGGAGATGAGGACTGATTGCATGACCATAAATAAAGAGAAAAGAAGAGTCCAATTTGATTTGTCACTCTTTTGATTGTTGTGTGAACAGAGCTTAACACACTGGGGGGTAAGAGACGAGGGCTTATTGCATGACCATAAGAGCATGTACATCAAGCATTAGCAAAACTACTGATCCAAAAAGGTACTTTTTTTGTTTTCACTATTCACTTTTCCATCAACCCTGCACCAGATTCTCTATCATCCCCTCTCTGTGCATCGAATATTCATAAAATACACTACCTGCAAACTTCTTCCGTCGTCGATCAATGGCCGAAAAGCAGAGATCACTTCCTTCGTTGTCAATCATTGGACCTAGCCCAAGGAACAGTTCGTTGCACAGATGAAGAACCAGAGAAATACTCCAACGAGATCAACGGACGAACATCAACTTCGATCATTTCGTAGATCTTGTCGATCGTCTGTCTCTCTCTCCTTCTTCCCGTTGCTGTTCTCCCCAATCAAACCCGCTCCGCCACCCAATTTCTTCTCCGCCGCTTGTTTATAGCGGGAGAACAGCCGCGACGTACTTCGATCAAGTCAATGAGGACTAGACAACGAAGAGCGGATGAGGTGGGAGAAAGAGAAAAGTAATATTTTAATCAATTTTGCTATCAATAGGGATTCAAATCCCGACCGACATCCTGATCTGACGTGGAAGGTAAGGGTTCCACCGCTTCCGTTCAAATGCGCGAGAAAAAAATCCTTCCCATTTCAAAAAAATTTGGGAAAGTGAATATATGTTTCTCTCTTCCTCTGTCCCTCCAAAAAACGAACCAGCACCCAATGGGCTGTTTGGATGGAGTAGATGAAGGGGGATATGTGAGCCCCCTGATTTGTACTCCGGCTTCCCTCAAATCCGGTATTTGGTTTAGTTTTTTGGAAGGGGGAGATAAACACTGTAGATGATCCATGTCTGGCTGAAGGTGGATTTGTGAAGGGGAGCTCAGACTCCGTCGTTGGCAAATCCGGGAGGTTTTACGACAATTTTGCCCTTACAAATCCAGGTGAGGTGTCTTCCTCTCTTCATCTCTCCGTATGGATCTGTAACAATGGGGAGAGAGAGAGAGAGAGAGAGAGAGAGAGACTTACAGCAGGAAAAATAGGCAGAGGGATGATCGGCGGCGGCGGGCAGACGGAGAAGACTGGTTGCAGAGGTTGGCGGCGGAAGAGATTTGAAAGGGAGACGAGTGAGAGTCGGTGGGGGACTGTATTAGCACTTACATCTACTAAAGGAGTAAAATTATTTTATCATAAATTAATGGGAGTCGGTGGGACAGTATTGCTACCACGTACATCTACTCCTTTACAATTACGTTTTAAAATTTTTTTTGGAAGAACATATTTTTTTCTAATAAAAAACATGTTTTCTACATTTGTATACTAAAATAAAATTATTTTATCATAAATTAATGATAAATATCAATTTATTCTAATTAACATGAAATAAATGAATTTTCAGCATTAAAAAATCAAAGTGGGGCAATTCGGTCATTTGACATCGAATCTCATCAGATCCACCTTTTATATCCTCCTTCTCAAAAAATCATCCGAACACCTCATGACAAATCCACCCTCTTTAAGCGGTGGGGCCACCCTTCTTAACATATCACCCCTTATTACATATCCACCTTCAAATTCACCCTTATTCTATATCCACCCAAAACAAATCCTTCATCCAAACGGGCCGCAAGCTTCTGGCCCACCACTGATTGACCACCACCAGAGCTCCCAGATAACGCCGGGCCGCTACCACCGGAGCCCCCATCGATCAACCAGCTGCTTGTGACCAAATTGAGTGTTAAGATGGAGAGTGCCCCAAGCGTAAGGCTAGGTCAGTTGTAGCATAATAAACTTGGAAGTCCGAGGTCAAATCCACAGGGAGCCAATGGAGCTAGGCCAGAAGGTTTGCTTTACGAAGGGTTTTTAGCGTTAGGACCGCCAACCTTTGAGCTCGGCTTTAAGACTGCCAACTTTTGAGTGATGGAAATTCTCTCTACCTCCTAACTTTAATTGAAAACGGAGATTGACTAGAATTAAAAGCGGCAAGGTGTAGGGGTTCATTCCGCCCATAACTTAGGCCATTCAATGCTTCTCTTTGATAACTCAAGTGAGAGTCATTGTCCTTTGATCTCATTCGGAAGATTTAACCATGAAAATTAAGTTTAACTCATACAACGGGGTTTGGAAATGGAAAGGAACTCATTTAAGCATTTTATCAAACACATAGAATGCCATGGTTCTAAGCATTGGGTGTGCCAAGGAGATTTGTCTACACACAATCAAAGAAGTTAACAACCCTAAGTTTAGACCAAAGATTAGAGTTCAACAAGTTCTTTAAGGCATTTTGGCAAACACCTAGAGTGACATAGCTTCAAGCATTATATGTGGCAAGAGATCAAGTCCTTGCCTACACATAATCAAAGAGGTTAACAAACTTAGGTTTTGTTACATAAAAATAAATTTAATCCATTCACAAACCACATTAAGCACAAGAAATGAGAGAAACCATTAAACTACATAAATCATAGGGTAGAAATCACCCAATGACCAAGCTTAAATCACTACTCACCCATAGTGGGTGTAAACACAAGGCAAACCGAAGAGAGATATGAAAACATGGGCAAAAACGAAAATGAAAGTTAGATTAATGAAGAACACAAGTATACTTACAACATTAATGAAGGAAATCTTCCCCAAAACCTTAGCAATCCCCCTCCTTTGAAGAGAGAAGGAGAGCTTGAGAAGAGAGGAGAAGAGGGAGGTAGAGAGAGAAAGTGAAAAATGGAGAATGCCCTAAAATCGGGCTAAGGGTGGTATATACACCCTCTTTACAAAAAAACTACAAAAATGCCACTGAAATGTCCGCGCAGGGTCAGGGGATCGATCCCTAAACATTGGGGGATCGATCCTTGTGCTTTCTGGATGCTGCAGGAGCTGAAGGGGTGAGGGCCGGGGGGGGGGGATCGATCCCTGTGCTGGTTGGATTCTGCAGGGACTTTTTCAACTTTGCGGGCTCGCTCCGGACACTCCCGAACTCGGATTTGGGTGTTTTTCAAACCGTTGGAAAGCTTGTTGAGTCTACTTTCTAACCCAAGTGGTTTGGATCAAAAGTAATTTTAACATCAAAAGTTATGACGATTCTACCCTCAGCTGGTCAGAAAATTAGTTTTTTTTGGGTAACATCCTTGCATCTCCCCCACTTCCCTTGATCCTTGGACATCCCGAGTATCCTTCAAAGCTTCTTTTCATGACTTTTGGGACTCGTTCACAGAGCACCATGTGGTCTTGGGTTCTTGGACACACTCGGGGCTATTCATGGCCTTCAAATGCGCCTTATTCACACGATTTACCTGAAAACGTTAAAAACATATCTTTTGTACAATATCGTTCAAATCAAGCAAGTTATGCACTTGTGTGTGACAAAAATGAGAGAGATAAGCCCTATTATTTACAATATTGAGGGCTTATCACCAGCCCACCACCATCAACGCCGCACCACGACTCGTCCCGCGACTCGCACCAAGATTCTCCCAACTTCCACCGACGCACCACTCTACCACTATCTCCTCTCTTCTCTCTCCTCCATCTCACCCACTCTCATCTCGTCGCACCACCACCAACGGGCAACCATAAATCCGCCACTACCACCACCGACACACCACCTCACAGGTATCTCTCTCACTTCCCTCCCCACTAATCTACATTTGATTCTTTCTGTTGGCTTCCCTAGCCTATACTTCAATTTTAGAGGAGGAAGAATCGAGAAAATGGGTGGAAAGGGGCTGACCAAAATATAGCAGCAGCAGCCGCAGGAAATAAGAAACACAGGGGAGGAGAGAGAGTAGGCTCTGGAACATAAAAAGGGGCAGCACAATTGTTAGCTGCAATTACTTGTTTTTTTCATTCCACTTCCCTTTAAATACTTAGGTAGTACATAATGTGGACTTGGGCTTCATCCTAACATTAGGCCCCATAACAAGACAAAAGGTACTAGCCCAACTCACAATAATACTTTGCCCAATTACAAACATTGAACTTGGTCCAAATAAAATAAAAGACAACAAGGAATTAATTTCGACACTTTAACTAATGCACACATACGAAAAAATTAGGTTTTTTTTGTTTTTTACACATACCAATTTATTATTCTGTAATTGTATGATTGTTTAATGTTTCAGTGCATTGTACATGTGGACTAGTTCAATTCTTTTTTAAACATAGTTATGTGTGTATGTCTTAAGTCTTGTATTTCTTATTTGTAGAATCATGGAAATACGAGATCAGAATTTGGAGGTGGTATTGGAACCTAAGGTTGGAACAATATTTGAATCTGAATACGAAGCCCAGGAATGTTATGCTACTTATGCGAAAGCAAAAGGTTTCGGTGCAATCACAATAACCTCTAAGAAGCGTAACAAGGTAAAGTCGAATATAACTTATGGCTGTCATCAGGCTGGAAATGTCAGGCCAACGGGTTTGAACCCCATTAAATCCCATCCAACACCAAAAACAGGTTGTAAAGCCCATATGAATATCTCTTTACAAGTTGACGGTAAGTGGATGTTGAATTCTATTGAACTGAACCATAACCATGAAATGGATCCAAAAAAAGTGAAATATCTTCGGTGCTACCGGAATATCCCACCCCATTCAAAGAGGATAATTGAATTACACGCAGCATTGCCTCATGTGTAATCGAGGCAGGGGGGCCTGATAATCTACCATTTATAAATAAGGATGCAAGGAACTTCAAGGGTAAAGAAAGGGGTTTACAGCTCAAAGAAGGGGATGCCAAAGCAATGCATAAGTACTTTGTCAAACTGTATGAAGATAACAGTGACTTCTTCTATGCCATCGATCTTGATGAAAATGACCAATTACGGAATGTCTTTTGGGCTGATGCGTATAGTAGAGAGTTGTGTAAAGAATTTGGCGATGTGGTCACCTTTGACACGACTTACCTTGTTAACAAATACAATATGCCTTTTGCACCATTTGTAGGGGTCAACCATCACGGACAATCGATTTTGTTTGGATGTGGTTTGGTATCACGGGAGGACACCACTTCATTTGTATGGTTGTTTGCGACTTGACTTTCTTGCATGCATGGTTCTTACCCTAACGCCATCATCACAGACCAATGTAGGGCAATGCAAAACGCGATAAGTGAAGTCTTTCCAAATGCACGATATTGTTGGTGTTTGTGGCATATCATGAAAAAAATTCGTGACAAGTTGAGAAGTTACAACAAGTATAAGGCGATAAAAACCTCTCTTAAGAGTGCTGTTTATGATTCCTTGTATCCAGTGGACTTTGAACAAAATTGGGCAGATCTCATCAAACAATTTAATTTACAAGGTAATGATTGGCTAGCTGGATTGTACGAGGAGAGGCATTGATGGGTACCGGCACTTGTTAAGGATACCTTTTGGGTGGGTGTAGACACCCCAATCCGGACCTCGGAGAGTCTTTGTCCGCCCCGATGATGAAATAAAGGAAACAATACCTTTGTGAGCTTGAAAAAGGATTCCCCCTAAGCCCATGTAAACCAAAAAAACCCAAAAATCCAAAAAACCTGAAAAGCCCAGATAAAACCCAAAAGCCCCTGCACCAAAAAAAAGGAGTTACCGTGCGGAATGGCTTTGAAGCGCACGTCATGTTGAAATTGAAGGAGCCGTGCGCGGCCAAACTGCACCGCACGACACCTTAAGCAAAAGGCTGACTGGCTCAGAAAGCTGTCAGCCACGCCAGTTTGAGCCACAGCTGATAATTGGCTCAGTCGAAAATGCACTTCTGGCCCGCCCAGAAAATACCTCCACTATTTGAAATTCAAAATTCTTGGCCTTTTGCCTATAAATTAACCCCTTCACTCAAGGGAAAGGGGTCCCCTTTAGGCCTTTCTTTTGGCTCTCTTTACTTTTGAGTGTTCTTCCTCCATAAGATTTTTCTCTCTAGTTTCCACACCCACTTTCCCATTTTCACTTCCATTTCCAAGTCTTAAAGAATGTCATTCCCAAAAGATATTCTTTAAGTACTTTCACTCATTCCCTTCTCATCATTGAAGTTGATCTCTCATTAACTTCAAAGCCCCATCCCCCAAAATACCTAACCTTCACTCACACCCATACCCCCTTTGTCTCATTCAACCTTCCATCTACATCCGTCACGGTCCGTCTCCGTCCTTGCATCAATCATCCTTGATCAAGCTCAACACCAAAGGTAAAAACTAGTTTCCTTGGACTAGATTCTGTTCTGGTCTTGAGGGGACTTTTCTGTCAGTAGGTCTAATCCCTTTTGGTTGGATCCCGACTTAAAGCTCATTTTCATAAAATAAAACCAGCTCTGTGCTGAGGTTGGGAAACCGCGCGGTTGGTTGATCAGGCGCACGGCACCCTGACTCTCAGCGCACGGCACGGTACATGCTGATACTGTTGCAGGCAGGCTGTTTGGATCTGAGTCGTTATCTGCTGTGGTTGCCTGTATCTGTTGTTTACTGTTTCTGTCTCTTTCAAAACAAGACCATATCTACAAGCCATGTTTTGGTTCTTTAAAAAGGTTTTTTAGATCATCCTAAATGATCAAATGTGTTAAAGTTGTTTTGGGCCAATGTTTTAAGAAAATGATAACATCTTTGGGATGATCTGACTGTCTTGAGGTTTCTGACGAACTTCTCAAAGATGTACAAAGAGTATAATAAGCCAGATGATGTTTTGACGGTCTGTAACAGTCTGACAGCAGAGCAGGTACCCTGCACGGCATGTTGAGATGCCGTGTACGGTATGACTGAGGTCCAGACAGTTTGCTTAATGCTATTCATTCCACCTGCTCACGTCATTTTATCACTACTGTATAGACAGCACCACATGCACGTCAACGTGATATATTTTCCATGTCCCTTCCCCGCTATTTGTTTTATTAAAGAGCTTGATACTCCAAATGGTATTCGAGATTTTTCCCTTTTGAAAACATCAAGTAGAGACCGGTTTCACCGGGCGAGTGGGGTGCTTTTTAAAGAAAAACCTTTCCCATTCGTAACGTGGCTCCCGAACCCAAAATCTCAACGTTTTCGCTAGATCAAAAGTCTTTTGCAAGCGAGTTCTCAGTTTCTCGGATTATCCATCTCAAAAATCTGGGTGGCGGCTCTTCGAAAAAAAAAGGGCCCGGGAGCCCACAAAAGTTAGACAAAAGTTAGAGCGCAAAAGGAGAGTGTCAAAATCAGACCGAACCCTACCTTGAACTACGTCATGACCTGATTCCTTCGCTAGGAGGATACGTAGGCAGTCTCACACCGAGACCCGATCACATTCTTTCAAAATAAAAATCCAGGTTGAGATGCTTGAAGAACAAAAGTCAAAGAGAGGGAAACCCTCCAAAACTCGTTTTTATTAATACGATTACTTCTACTACATGAGATTGAGCAAAACTTCAAAATAAAAAGAAGTACGACATAACGAGAATGGGTCCACAATTTATTCAACGGTCAGGGTCGTAGGATCGAGTCGGTTTCCTTGAGCTCTAGCCCTTGCAGCGATGTCTCTCCTTAGCCACTTTCAATAGCTTCCGCGTATCGCCACAGAAGGGTAAGGGTATGCATCGGTCACCTCGCGTGTCCTCCAGAAGCGTTGGTCATGGCAAAGAACTGAATGGCTGAAAAGAAGCAGAACCACGTCCACGAGAACCTCTGCAGGGGCCTCCTGCCTCAAACCTAGCTGTCGCTGAATACGGTAAGGAATGTAGAAGATAAAGGCTCCCAAACCAGCGAGAACGACCCACTGAGGGCCCATGTAATGTACCGTCATATGCGGGAGGCCCAGCCATCGGCACCTCCAAGAAATGGTCTCAGCTCGCCGGTGCCTAAAGAAGTCAACCCACTCGGCCCTGCTCCTATCGGCAAACTCGAAACATCGCTGAGAAAGTAACCTCGCCTCGGAAGGACTTCAGGGATGTTTCGTTTCAAGACAACTCTCGAGATTCGTCATCGTGACATGAAACTCGATAAAATCCGTTTCTTAAGCTATGTCGAGGTGTCATAATCCGTTTCGAGTCATTCCGAGCTATTTTTTTCGAGTCCCACAGGTCATAATGGTCGAAAGCGACTTAGTCCAAGTTTCGGTTCGTGTCCAGAGTCAAAACTCGAGAATGTCACATGTTAAAGTCAACGTTTTCTGCTTGTTCGAGTATATTTCAAAAGCAAGGTTGAGTTTTTGAGTCTCATGTCAAGATTTAGAAGTCGTTAATTGTCTCATAGCTGTGTCTGAAGTTAGTTACGAAGACGTTTGTGTAAATTCTTGTATGCGGAGTCAATCTTTTAAAGGTTTATTTACTTTCTTTGACTTCTATTCCATTGTCAATACGCTTTGATGTGTCACTCGTCGTAAACCTGGCAACTCAACTCAATCTCTTCGATTAACGGCTAGTTGCACGTTCCGGTCAATGTTTTAGTTATTCAGCTTTCTTCATGCAAACAAGAGAAGATTGAATGTCATAAACAATGAAAGAACAGATCTCTGTGTATAAATCCAAAAGCATCCATGAGTTGAAGTACAAAAGAAGTGTGATAAATCAATGATCAAAATCCTATCTACCAAGGGCAAACAGGCGCCCTGTAAAAGAAGCACGCAGGCTCCATCAAAAGAACAAAACAAAAGGAGGAGCTCAACTCTCATCGTCATCCTCATCCTCGCCCTCCTCCTCACCCTCCTCGGAAACCTCCTCGTCCGCTGGAGAGCTGCTCGCCTCCTGAGTGCCAGTCGTTCTAGGCACAGTGTCCCCTGAGGTGGCCTCCAGGTCAACGTCCGTGGGCTCGATAGTCTCGTCCTCAGAGACGTCAATGGGCTCATCCTCGGTCCACAGAGTGTCGTGCCCTCTTCGATGGCGGCTCTTCCCAAGAGCCGGCAGAGGAGACCTGTCGTGCTGGAAAGCGGACAGACTTCCGTCGTAACCCTCGTGTGGCCCCTCCTCTAGCCTGCAATGGTATAACACTCATATAACATTTGCATCATAATTATGATATAAGCGATTGAAGTAAAGCGAATGACTAAGGTTCGAGAGTTTACCATCGCCCCACCAGCGCGAGACAACACCTTCGGAGGGTGGCCCATAGCGTACTGCCGCACCAGCTGCTCCAGGCCCATCATGGCCTCTGCCATCTCCTTCATGTACCCTAGAGGAGACTGTAATGAAGAAGTTGATCAGAACATGCGAAAGAACGAATTTACAAAAGAATGAAAGCACGTTATACCTGAGCAAGAAACCCTGGAGGCTCAACTGAAGGGCGTGGCACGACGACCAGGCCAGGGGCTCCCTGAGGAGTCGTCACGTCCACTGTTCAAAAAAAGGGCAGGGAAGCTAGTGCCACTCGGGCCCGCACCCTCGCCGCGACCTTTGCGGCCTCCACTGCCGCTGCCTCCATCACCTCTATCTCGTCTCCTTCCCCTCCTTCCTCCAATGCCACCTCGCGCCACCTGTGCCACTTCCCAAGTAGCGCGTATCCCCAGACGCGGTATCAGGTACCGAGCACAGTACTCCGCGTAGTCAGCAGCAAGACTGGCACCTGCCTGAAAGAACGGCTCCAGCTCGAGGTCTGGCCGTGTGAACTGCTCGACCTCCCTCCGCGTGTACTGCTCCGTCCTCTGCACCAGAGCAGGAAGTGGCCCAGGAACTCGAAAAGTGTCCAGCCTCAGCGACTGGCGTGACACTCGGTCACCTAAGTACCATTGCCAACCATAAGGAGACTCGAGAAGCACCCTCCCCCTAGCAACCACCCTACTCTGTGCAATGTAGGGGATCTCAAAGCGGTCCCAGACCCGCCAGCGAACTTGTCATCAAAGAATGAGCAATATCAAGATGCTATTTGAATGGAAATGAGCAGAAAAGCTATGGAACGAATACGGAAGCGTATTAGTACCTGGTCAGGACGCAGCTCGTCCACGTAGAGGCGGAAGGCATCCAGCTTGCCCCTTCCCTTCTTCACTCCCTTGTACTCCATCGACCAGCGCAAGGCCCGAAGGAGTATCATGTCGTCAGGGCATGTGGTCTCTGGAGGGTACATCCCTATCACCTCGTACGTCCAAAGCTGCAATTCAAGGCATTGAAAGTTAGCACAAGATATACATTGAATAAATGCAAAGGGAAAGCTAACTATTCATAAGAAAAGAAATGAGATATACCTCCTAGACCCTCCAGTAGCCTCCGAGGCTCACTCCTACCCCGCGAGAAAGAGATCCCATGAAGGCGTAGCACGTCCCCAGTGCTGCTCCAGTCAAAGCGGGCGATCTCCCGACGTCCCTCAAGGCCGGAGAAGCGAAAGGTGTACTCGGTTGCGCTTGTTGGGAAACAAGGACGCACCAAGTAAGTACAACAAAAGCACCTCGCCCTCTGCTCCTCCTCCACCCTGTCGGCTCTCCGTCCAAAACCCAGGAGCTGCGCATACTTGGCATCGTCGACCTCCGCCCTCAGCTCTCGGCTGAACGCCGCCTGCCTCCCTGTGGCAGCGTTAAAAGGGATAGGGTCACCTCCGACCTTGAGACCAGTGATCGCCGCGAAGTCCAACGGCGTCACGGTCAGCTCGCCAAAGAAGAAGTGGAGGGTATTCGTCATGTCCCACCACATCTCAGCCAAAGCCGTCACCACCAGGCGGTCATTGCACACGCCCCTCGCCAACACCCCGACAAACTCCCCAAAGCCTGCCTGCCTCACTATCTCCTGCACCGCCCCAGGCTGCCTCTCCCAAAACGTCGGCACAGCCGCCGAACCTCCGTAGCACGAGAGCGAGATCGCCTGTTGCAACAAATCAGCAATATTTAGTAAACAGGCATGGCATGCAATACAATGGTATACTTGGATGCAATGAAATGGAAATACGATGCATTGGAATTTGAAATGCAGATATTTAAAGTATACTTCGTCTCGGCGCAAAGAAAGGTGCTGCTGAGGGTCTCTCAGAACCAAGGCCTCGTCGTACGTGGGCCTCCTCGGTGCATAAGGGTCGAAGAGCGAAGGCACCACCACGTGCTGAAAGGGCACGTAGGTTGCCTTGTCATAGGCCTCTCACCTCTGCAAGGCTAGCATCGCCTCGTCAACCACACTGCTGCGAGGGGCCATCACCTCTCCGGCCTCCTCGTCAACTCGCTCCTCCGCAGCCTCCGGCTCTCTAGCACCCCCAGTCCCGAGCTTGCCCTGTAGCTCCGCCTCACGGGACGCAAGTATAGCCTCCGCCAACCCAGAAAACCCCCGCACCACCTCCAGCACGTCCTCCATGGACGCTGTCACTAAGTAGTTGCCCATGCCTATATGGCGTGACGACCCCGCACCTGCGCTGTTGTCCACAAACATGGGCGGCGTATCCTCCACCACTGGTTCCACCACCGGGTCGTCCTCGACAATGGGGGCCTTCCCCAAGTCAACCCGGGGCTCTCTCGCTGGAGAGGTGTGGGCTCCCGCGCCCGAAAAGCGCTAACTCGAAGAGTCGCCACCTGGATTTTTGAGATGGATAATCCGAGAAACCGAGAGCTTGATTTGAAAAAGGCTTTTGGTCTAGCGAAAACGTTAAGATTTTGGATCCGGGAGCCACGTTATGAACGGGGAAGGTTTTGTTGAAAAAGCACCCCGCTCGCCCGGTAAAACCGGTCTCTACTAAGCATTTTAAATGGGGGATTTAATACCATTTGAAAAGCTTAACCTTAAAACATGTACGGGAAAGGGACACGGGATATAATATAACACATTGGCGTGCTTGTGGTGCGAACTGTACAGTATGAAATGGATGAGCAATATACAGAAAATGAAATAACAACATCACAACAGACTGTCAATACCACAAGAGGTGCCGCGCGACAAACCAGATATACCGCGCGGTGCAACCAACGTACCGCGCGGTTGACCTGTCTACACATTCCAAAATCAGTTTGCTTTTACACGACAAAACAAACCATAGGTCCGCAAAATAGTTTGTTATATTTTCCGAATCTTTGAAAAATAATTTATGAGACTTATTTGTTCATCTTATCATGTAAAATAATATGAAAAGTTTTTTTGAAATGTTGAAAGATCTTATGAAGTAAAAAAAAGGACTTTTAACATAAAACTTGAATCTAGAATGTATCCGCACGATCTTTGCGCAATATTAGCCAAAATATGAAAAGAAAACGCAAAAAAAAGAAAAGAAAAGAAAGTCTTTGAATGTAAAGCTCGTTTGAGACCCAAATTCGGTATAGAAAGACCGAGAAGGGCCTCGATCGGCTCCCCTCAAGGCTAAATGTAGTTTAGCCCAAGGAAATGTATTTATACCTTTTGATCGAAGGTTGGATGTGCTTGAAGGTGGAGGAATAAAAGTTGACTTGAATTGAGCTTGAGAGGCTTGAGAGCAAATGGGTGTAGAGAGAGAGAGATGTGTATAGTGATGATGGGTGCAAGAAGTTGTAGAGAGAGAATCAAAAGGGAGTATTTTTAGAGAGAGAGAGTGAGAGCCAAAAAAATGGCAGAGTAACTTTACTTGGAGTTGAAGGGTACTTCTCAACTAGAGAGCGGGTGTATTTATAGGCAAAAAGATACTTGAAGAGCACCCAAAGAATGAAAAAAAACGTGAAAAATGTATTCTGCCCAATCTGCTGACGCGCATGGGAATCTGTCAGGCACTCCTCCTGAATGCCGCGCGATGGAGTGATTTTTGAATTGAAATGCCGTGCGGTGGAGTGATTTTTAAAATTTTCTAAGGTGCCGTGCGCCCTTTTGAAGTGCCGCGCGGTTTGTGAGTCAGCACAGCACACCAAACTTCGCAAGGGCGCCCCGGACACTCCCGAACTCGGATTTGGACGCGGTTCGAAGCGTTGGAAAGCTCGTCGAGTCCTCTTTCTAACCCAATTGGTGTCACTCAAAGTAATTTTGTACATTGAAAAGTGTGCCCATTTTACCCTCAATGTGTTATGGAAAAAGTTATTTTTGACAAAACAAACGCATCTTTCTCTTTTGCAATTGAACCGAGGGCCACCCTACATTGTTGAAAAGGGATTTTCTTGAGGTTAGAGAGGGAGTAGCAAAGGAGCAACAATCCAAGCCTCGAAGGTATATTTTTCCTTATTTCATCATCGGGGAAACTTAAAGATTATTCGGAGGTCTAGATTGGGGTGTCTACAGTAGTCCCTCTTTAACGGAACTTAGGTACCATTGCTTTGTATAAGTGACGTTAAAGAATAGACATCCCAATCCATCACTCAAAAGTCTTTAAGTTAAATGCAAGAATGCAATAAAGGTGGTCGCGCTCATGAAGCTGCCTACGTATCCCGTTGTAGGGATCAGACCAGCGTAGTTCGATTGGGACAATGCAAGTAAAGCGAGTCCCGGAGGACAAATTGCTAAAGTAAACTAAGATTGAGTGCTTGAAGTGTCGAGTGTTGTGAAATTCCTTGAGACGAGTCCCTGAAGGTCGAAAGCAAGACAAGTCCCGAAGGACTAAAACGAGACAAGTCCCTGAAGGACTAAAATGAGATGAGTCCCGGGGGACTAAAATGAGCTTTTTAATCTAGGCACGGCTTTCTTGATTTTTTTTTTTTGAAAAACTTGAATTTTGAGTTTTGGAAGTAATTTTAGTTTGAATTTTGAAAGAGACTTGAATTTGAAAAGCTTGAGTTTTGCAGATTTTGAATTTTGAAAGAAACTTGAATTTGAATAGCTTGTATTTTGAAATTTGAAAGAGACCTTGAGTTTGAATAACTTGAATTTTGAAAGGGGCTTGAATGTGAACAGCTTGAATTTGAATAGAGACTTGAGTTTGAATGGCTTGAATTTTGAAAGAGACTTGAATTTTGAAAAGCTTGAATTTTAAAAGAGACTTAAGTTTAAACTTTGAAAGAGATTTTGAGTTTGAATAGCTTGAATTTTAAAAGGGACTTGAATTTGAATAGAGACTTGAATTTTGAAAAACTTGAATTTTGAAAGAAGTTTGAATTTTGAAAGAGACTTGAATTTTGAAAGAGACTTGAACTTTGAAAGAGATTTTGAGTTTGAATAGCTTGAATTTTGAAAGAGACTTGAACTTTGAAAGAGACCTTGAGTTTGAATAGCTTGCATTATGAAAGAGATTTGAATTTTGAGAGACTTGAATTTTGAAATGAGATTTGAATTTTGAGAGACCAGAAGTAACTTAAGCTTGAATTTTGAAAAAGAGACTTGAATTTGAATAGCTTGAATTTTAAAGATTTTGAATTTTGGAAGAGACTTGAAATTGAATAATTTGAATTTTGAAGAGCTCGAACATCTAAAGAGACTTGAATTTGACATTCGATTGAGACAATATATGAATGATGATACAAGTTGACATGTTAATAAATGTCACGTAAGCATGCAAAATCAATGCAGGTATGACAAAAGTAAGTCCCGGAGGACGAGTGCTAAACAAAGTGAAGTCCCAGAGGACAAAGTGCAGTCCCAGAGGACGAAGTGCAGATAGAGTGCGAGTACTAGAGGACAAAGTGCTGATTGAGTGCAAGTCCCGGAGGACAAAGTGCTAGACTAAGTCTCAGAGGACAAAGTGCTGATAGAGTGCGAGTCCCGGAGGACAAAGTGCTAGACTAAGTGAAGTCTCAGAGGACAAAGTGCTGATAGAGTGCGAGTCCCGGAGGACGAAGTGCTACTCGAGAGACTAAAAGGCTTCTAGGTCGGTTATACCATAGCTTGGGAGAAACTACATGCTTAAAAGACCGTGGATTGATCTTGGAATTGACTCTTGAACAATCATTCGAGATTTGCCTATGACACCAAACGACAATGATGACGATATTCCTTGAAAAATAGGGGATGTGTCTGAGCACCCTATTTGCTTTACTGTCTTTGGCCAGTGGACCAGTATTCTCAGGAGCTTTGAATTTGGGTTGGATTTCGTGCCGGATTTAAACTGGTGTTTGTCTTTGGCCGAGGTTCGAATCTTGGATTTGCTTTGTCCGGTAGACGACATTAAGCCGATGTACCCCAGTGAGTAACGACCTCTAGTCCTGACAGTTTTGACAAGCAGTTGTCCAAGCGCAATCTAGGCTATGGTTTTGCTCGGGTATTAATACTCTCCTTTTGCGCTCTAAATTTTGCCTAGTACCGCCCTTTCGGGTTTTCAGTCTAGCGAGCTCTTTTGATTAACTGCCTTAACTTTTGCCTAGGCCGCCCTTGCGGGTTTTCAACCTAGCAGGCTTTTGCTCTAATTTTTGCTTGGGTCTGCCCGCCTTTGTGGTTTTCAGCCCAACGAGTTTCTCTCAGGGGTGGTATTCTTCCAATGCTTTAAAATGCCTTCCACGAGTCGAGAATTGACCAAACCAGGATGACTCTTTTGACTTTTGGCAAAAGGGGTGGATTTTGACAAGACTACGTTGACGCAAATGAGGGAGAGAAAGACGAAGTGACTTTCGAATGGTGCCCCAGATTGGACGAAGAGTTTGACTATTTTGAAATGGTCGACATGCCCGGGTTCTTGGAATTCTCCTTTTGGAATTTCAAAATTATTTTACTCCATCAATTGATTTTCATTCAAATCTTTCGATTTTGTTAAAACAAGAGAGTTTTTGTCATGAACCGTGCCCCAAGTTGTTGATGATGGCCCGTGGATCAAAAATGTCCCAGTCTGGATTTTTGCTTTGGGCAATACTTTGACTTTTCTCCATGTATTGATTTTCGATCATGCCTCTTAACGCCTAAGGTTCTTGCTATCAAGTTGCGTTTTCCAATCTGAAAGGACTTTTTGGGTTGTAATGTGGGCCATGGTTTGGGCTTAACAAAGAAAGGACAATTGGCTCAAAAATTTCACTTTCTTTTTGGGTTTTCAAAGCTAAGCAGCTATCTTTGAACTTTTTGTGCCCATTTGCTTTGATGAGCATTTTCTCTTGATTTCTCATGCCTTCAATACCTTTCAGTGTGTTTAACACTTTCATCATTTTGATGCTTTGAATCTTGATGTGTCTGGCATTTTCACTCTTTTGATGCTTTGAATTTCAATATTTCTTCTTGCACTTTTATTTTGCATTTCACCCCGATACGGGGGATAGCTGGCTAGCTGGGGTTCAAAGAATTTGATTGAGGCTCAAAAGGGGCTATCAAAAGATATATCTTTATGCGTAGGATGAAAGAAACGATGGCCTTTTTTCATTTTGGATTGCGCAACCTAACAACTAAATCCTAGATGCTCAATTGAGAGGCTTTTGTTTGCATGCTCTAACTTTTGCCTAGGTCAGATTTTGAAGTTTTGACCTAGCGAGCCTTTTCAGAGTCACGACATTGCTTCTTGGAATGGATATGGCTTTGGGAAGTGGTCCCTTGAAATCCTTCTTCTTTTCGAAGGCGAGGGTTCAATCAAAAATCATCTCATGTTTTAAGCTGATTATCATGATTTTCAACTGATGGTGGAAAATAATTTCAAAATCCTGAGTTTATTATGGAGATGTGACTTTCAAAGGACAGCGACTGACTCAAAAGACCATGACCGAACATTGGGATTGACTCGAATACTCGTGACCGGGCCTCAGGGTGAGACTGCCTACGTATCCTGCAAAAGAATCAGGTCACAACGTAGTTCAGGCCCACGAAACTGACACTCTTTTTTTTTTTTGACTCTTACAGACTTAAGATTGAAAACACACAGACACAACGGTGAAAGCACGAAAGACTCAAGGTACAAACTGACTCAGACATAAAGATGGTTATTTAGAGGACAAGGACTTAGAGCTTGAAAACTCCCAGACTCGTGGAAGATCGGACCGTTGCATGGCTCTTGATGGTTTACCCTTCTTTGCTGAAGACGGCGGCATTGATGTAAGGATTGCGCTTGGACATGATGTCTAGCTATAGTTGAGGAGGTGCCTCAATGACCTTGTTGTCGATGAGGTCTTGGATTTTGTGACGGAGACGGTAACACTTATCGGTAACATGGCCGGGCATCTGGTGAAAGGAGCAAAAGGCATTCGGGTCATGGTAGGCTGGAAGCTTTTGGGGTAGAGGAGTTGGAAGAAGCGGCTTGATGAGACCGGCTTTGAGGAGTTGTTCATAGATTGTGGATAGGGGTGTGCTGAATTGGGTGAAGGTGCGAGTTGGTTTATCAGCTATCTGGTTTATTTCGAGGGGTTTGGCATTTGAGGAGTTCCCAAAGGTATTGTTGATTTCGAAAAGGACTTCACCATTGTCAGGATGGTGTCCCTTGCCTTTTAAGATGGGTTCTTTCTTCTCGAGAGTACCATCCCTAAGTGCTTCCTCAACAGCCAATCTAGAATCGTAGAAGGTCTCGAAATTCGGAGAGGCCTGTGAGAGGATCATGTAAGGTGCGAAGGCATTGGGCAAGTTCTTCGTTATAATCCGAATCTGTTCCTTCAGATCTGGCTTATTCTGCATTTGGGCTGCCTTGGCTCTCCACCTTTTTACATAGTCAGCAAAACTCTCATTTTCGCCCATTTTTGTATTCTCAAGTTCTCGGGTGGTCATTTTCAGCTCAACGTTGAGTCGTATTGGGACACAAAAGCCATTCCAATGTCCTCCCATGTCTTTTTCTTCGAAGGTGCCAAGGAAAGGAACCATTGCAGCGCCGGACCTGACAGAGATTCGTGAAACAGCTGTGCCATGGCTTCCTTTTCAATTCCCCGCATGGTAAGAGAACCAACATACCCCTGAAGGTGTGCCTTTGGATCTCCGGTGCCGTCGAATTTTGCAAAATCCACGCCTTTGAACTTTTCTGGTAGTTTAGCGTTTGGGAATAAGCATAGCTTGCTCATGTCAATTTCTCCCTTCCCAAGCCGCTTGGTTTCTTGAACAGACTCCTCTAGCTTACTGATTTTGGCGATGAGGGCAGCCAGGTTAGGGTCTGCTACTGGTCTTTCTTCTTTGGGTTGTTCGGGCTGTGGAGGTGACCTAGTCTGAAGCTTATCGCTGATTTCTTGCATACTTTCTATTATCATGAGCATGTCATTTTGCATAGAGGTAACAGAAGCCTCGAGTTGCGCGTTGACATTGGCGATGGATTGCTTAAGCTGAGTATCCAAAGCCGCCATGTTCTGCCTGAGTTCTTCTATTTCATTCCTTTGCCCCGCCATTTCAGATATCACCGTCGATGAGCTTCTTTTTACGGACGGTTTCAATTGGGTGACGTCCTTCGACAAACGTTTCAGAACTGACAGTAAAGCAAAAAGGTGACTCAAATTCAGCTCGAGAATCATGTCCATGCAATGTCGTTGGCGTCGTCTACATCCTAAGACCTACCTCAACTCCAAATCTCACTTAGGATATGATTGTACCAAGGGTTTCAGCAGCCACGGGTAAGTCGTGTCAGGCAGGTTAAATTCCGAATGCTTCGGAATCAGAGCCAATCTCCTTATCTTGACCATCCGAGACAAAGCAATAAGGTTGCCGAAACCTAGATACAAGCACATCCTAGGGCTAGATCCAGACCAGAGGGGCCGTTCGGGCACGGCGAACACCGGAGGTATCTCATACTCCATAGATTTAAGGTCTCCTAGACCGACAGAAAAAGGTTTTAAAAAAAAAGTTGTCTCGATCCTCAGAGTTTCTTTTGACAATATATCCTTTATAAACAACGAAACTTAAGAGATATCAAAACAAACTAAGTCTTCATTCATTTTTTTCTTTTTTCAAAGGTTCAATTTTTGTTTTTGAAATGACGCGGCATTATAATCAGGTGGCGTGAGCGACGTGGCGCTATTAGCCTAAACGGTGTAAGTATCACGGCATTATTACTTTAGTCATTCCATTTTTTTTGGTATTTGAACATTTGATTGAAAAATGTATCGAAGACTTAGTAAGAATTGATTTCCCTCAAACGCGTCATTTTAAGGATTAATTAGTATTAAGCAACGTGCGTCCCATGGGGTACGACTCTTCATCGGGTGTTAGCAACTTTCTAAAGACCGTGGAACCTAGAATTATTCTAAAAGACAAATTAGCCTACCGGTTTGTGTGGGGCTTGTCCTCTAGCCTGCATGAGTGCGTGATGAATGCATGATGTGCATGAGGCATGATAATATAAGATGAACACGTAAGCAGGATATAGCACATAAGTCCTAACCATGGGTTCCTGTCCTAGTTGGGATGGTTCTATGGCTATATACAAGTGCAAAGGCTGGTTTTGGTCTCAAAAGGGTTCCCCGGACTAGAGTCAAGATGTACGACCCCGTGTCGAGTGTATTGCAAGACAACGGTCGAACAGCACAATGGCTCATCATAGTCGAGGGTTGCTAGGCATCCCGGGAGAGTTTGTCACCGGTAAACCGGGTAAGATAGCCGAAATACGCGTAGCGAGGCTTGTGCGGTGCATAGTGTAAAAAAAAGTTAAGATTTTCAAATGACTTTAAATCCCCCAAGAACAATGTTTTTCAAGTTTGGCCCTCTTGATTATTCAATACTTTTTATTCTTTAAAAAAAAAAAAAACACAAGTAAAGTATTGAATAAAATTCCCCAGCAGAGTCGCCACTGTGGGCTCTCGCGCCCGAAAAGCGCTAACTCGAAGAGTCGCCACCTGGATTTTTGAGATGGATAATCCGAGAAACCGAGAGCTTGATTTGAAAAAGGCTTTTGGTCTAGCGAAAACGTTGAGATTTTGGATCCGGGAGCCACGTTACGAACGGGGAAGCTTTTGTTGAAAAAGCACCCCGCTCGCCCGGTAAAACCGGTCTCTACTAAGTATTTTAAATGGGGGATTTAATACCATTTGAAAAGCTTAACCTTAAAACATGTACGGGAAAGGGACACGGGATATAATATAACACATTGGCGTGCTTGTGGTGCGAACTGTACAGTATGAAATGGATGAGCAATGTACAGAAAATGAAATAACAACATCACAACAGACTGTCAATACCACAAGAGGTGCCGCGCGACAAACCAGATATACCGCGCGGTGCAACCAACGTACCGCGCGGTTGACCTGTCTACACATTCCAGAATCAGTTTGCTTTTACACGACAAAACAACCCTTAGGTCCGCAAAATAGTTTGTTATATTTTCCGAATCTTTGAAAAATAATTTATGAGACCTATTTGTTCATCTTATCATGTAAAATAATGTTAAAAGTTTTTTTGAAATATTGAAAGATCTTATGAAGTAAAAAAAAGGACTTTTAACATAAAACTTGAATGTAGAATGTATCCGCACGATTTTTGCGCAATATTAGCCGAAATATGAAAAGAAAAAAAGCAAAAAAAAGAAAAGAAAAGAAAGTCTTTGAATGTAAAGCTCGTTTGAGACCCAAACTCGGTATAGAAAGACCGAGAAGGGCCTCGATCGGCTCCCCTCAAGGCTAAATGTAGTTTAGCCCAAGGAAATGTATTTATACCTTTTGATCGAAACTTTGATGTGCTTGAAGGTGGAGGAATAAAAGTTGATTTGAATTGAGCTTGAGAGGCTTGAGAGCAAATGGGTGTAGAGAGAGAGAGATGTGTATAGTGATGATGGGTGCAAGAAGTTGTAGAGAGAGAATCAAAAGGGAGTATTTTTAGAGAGAGAGTGTGAGAGCCAAAAAAATGGCAGAGTAACTTTACTTGGAGTTGAAGGGTACTTCTCAACTAGAGAGGGGGTGTATTTATAGGCAAAAAGATACTTGGAGAGCACCCAAAGAATGAAAAAAACGTGAAAAATGTATTCTGCCCAATTTGCTGACGCTCATGGGAATCTGTCAGACGCTCCTCCTGAATGCCGCGCGATGGAGTGATTTTTGAATTGAAATGCCGTGCGGTGGAGTGATTTTTAAAATTTTCTAAGGTGCCGTGCGCCCTTTTGAAGTGCCGCGCGGTTTGTGAGTCAGCACAGCACACCAAACTTCGCGAGGGCGCCCCGGACACTCCCGAACTCGGATTTGGACGAGGTTCGAAGCGTTGGAAAACTTGTCGAGTCCTCTTTCTAACCCAATTGGTTTCACTCAAAGTAATTTTGTACATTGAAAAGTGTGCCCATTTTACCCTCTATGTGTCATGGAAAAAGTTATTTTTGACAAAACAAACGCATCTTTCTCTTTTGCAATTGAACCGAGGGCCACCCTACATTGTTGAAAAGGGATTTTCTTGAGGTTAGAGAAGGAGTAGCAAAGGAGCAACAATCCAAGCCTCGAAGGTATATTTTTCCTTATTTCATCATCGGGGAAACTTAAAGATTATTCGGAGGTCTAGATTGGGGTGTCTACAAGAGGCCTCTGCCTCCTCCGCTGCCTGGTCTAAACTACCACCCCGGAGACCCTCCGTGATCCTCTCCTCCACACTAGCCGCTGCCTCCGACTGGCTTAAAGGCTCGGCGTCGCCCCTCGACTCCTCCGCACCCGGAGTCTCCGTCTCCTGACCATACCCGGCCAATATTGCGCTGCCACCGTCGCCACCACCACTGCCATCCACCACAGCAGCCTCGGCCATGGTCCCCTCGGCCAATGC
Source organism: Rhododendron molle (assembly GCA_025413875.1). Classification (NCBI taxonomy): domain Eukaryota; kingdom Viridiplantae; phylum Streptophyta; class Magnoliopsida; order Ericales; family Ericaceae; genus Rhododendron; species Rhododendron molle. The sequence goes on from CM046400.1 coordinate 18,382,447, forward strand.
CGGCTGTACCGAGACCCCCGCGGTCTCCGGTACGTCCCCAACCGTCGTGTCGTGCCCCGGAGGAATGGGGGATGGTGTAGCCTCAGCCCAGGGTGATGTATCGTCTCCGGGTGTATCACCCTGCTCCATAATCGTAATATATGAGAAAGAGAAAGAAAAAGAGCAGTCGGGAGAGAGAGGGAGCAGCGAGAGAGAGAGCGGTCGAGAGAGAGGGAGCAGCGAGAGAGAGAGGGAGAGAGAGTAACAAGAGAGAGGGAGAGATAGCCGTGAGGGAGAGAGAGATGATCGGGAGAGACAGGAGAGAGGGAAATTCGAACGGGTGTGGGTGTACTGTGTACACCCCGCATATATATATAATCCCCCGAACCGGTTCACCTGGGAACCAACTTCGGACCGGGTTCACAACCTCAGTGGCCGCACGGCACCTTGGAGCACGGGCGCGGCACCCTGGATGAACATGCAGTATTTTTGGTTTGAGGTACCATGCGTCCCTAAATCAGCTGCGCGCGGCACGTCAGTCTATTTCGACAGTCCGATTCCAGAAAGCAGTCTGTGGCATTTGCAGAATGTGTTCAATTCATTCAAACTCAGGAAAGGAAGTGCAAGAATGTAGAAGAAGAAATGATCTTTTCATTAATAAAAAATCCGGGGTTTCCCCCAGGGATCTTGCCATTACATTTTTCAAAAAAAAAAAAAGAAGAAGAAGGGCGAACAAAAAAGTAAAACAGAAAACGGGCCTACTGCCCTTTCTTCTTCTTCTTCTTCACCACTTCCTCCTCAATCGCTCTTGCCGTCTGAGGCGTCATTCGCCCCGTCCGAACGGTCATCCGACCCGTTGGGGTTGCCCTCGGAATTCTCCGCTGTATCCACCGAGTCACTCCCATGAACGGACTCCGGGTCGTCTTTGTCATCCACCTGATCAAAACAGAAGTCCTGAAGATTGGACACGGTACGACGGACGGAACGGATGGTCGTGATGAGTCTCGCAATCTGTGTGTTCAGTTCCTCGATCTCCCCCCGGTAGTAGGCCATCTCGGCCTCCAAAGCCTCGACGCGGGTGGCCAGACGGCTGTTGTCCATCCCGAAGTTTTAAAGCAACCTGTTTTTTTTAGAAAAATGAGAGGAATGCAGAAGAACTAGAGAAATTTTGTTGGAGGTGCATAGAATGTGGCACCCCCACGCTTATAAAGAAGCCCCGGCCGTCGAAAGGGCACGCCTACATTAATGGCACCCTTAAACCTGTCAACTGTTCTCGGAAATCGAAGGGGTGCCTGGAAAAACGAGGTGTCGTGCGCCTCCTACACGGCCCGCGTGGCATATATATATATATATATATATATATATATATATATATATATATATATATATATATATATATATATATATATATATATATATATATATATATATATATATATATATATATATATATATATATATATATATATATATATATATATATATATATATATATATATATATATATATATATATATATATATATCATTTCGATATAAAATCCTCGCATAAAATAGATAATACCCAAAATGAGTTTCCCACCTGCTTAATTACAATTCAAGTCCCCAAGTTCAATAAGTTACATCCATGGCACCGTGACCCAAATTAAGTTAAATACAAGTGCAAAGTATTTAGAATATTACAATCTTATGTCAAAAGACCTTACAAAAGTAAAATTTAGTTACAATATCATCTTTATCCAAAGGTAGTCAAATACAAAGATGGATGAGTAACTATGTCATGCTAGCTTCCAAAAGTCTTTGTTTCCATATACACCGAGTCATGTGATCTATTGCCCGGCATTCGAACCTGAAAAGAAGGATTTTGCTGAGCTACACTAGCCCAGTAGGAAATTCTCTACAAAATCTACATGCAATGAGACGATAAACATGGATACGGCGAATCAATTTAGGTAACAAATCCAAACGATACACGTCAACACCCTTGGTAAGTACCATAGCAATACACACATATAGCCACTCCCACACGCACACACACTCACACTTCCTCCAACCAATTTTCACCTCTTGCGATTTTGTGTTACCACCTCTTGCGTCACAATATACTCCACCCCTTGCGATTTTGTGTTACCACCCCTTGCGTCACAATAAACTCCATTTTCACTTCATATCAACAATCACACTATCGTCACAATCAACACCATTATCTCATTTCACACACATCGACATAATCTACTACATCCCAAATGGCCAAAGGACCATAGCATTCAAGACTACAAATTCCCTATTCAAGAAATACACAATCCACAAGCCATAAAGCATTCCATTCGACCATTTATGACAACTAAACACTAGTATTCATGCATAATCACCACAAGACATGTAAAAGAAGAGAGAAATCCCTACCAAAGTGGGTTTTGAGCAAAACCCTAGGTCTAACAAGTGGATTGAACTTGAATCCTCCAAAAATAAGCCTCACCCGAGCTTAGATACAAGATCTAGAGTAAATAAAGTCCAAAAACACGAATAACGAGCAAAGATCAACCAATAATCGAGATGAGAGAGAGAAAAACGTGGGTAGGCCTCAAAGTGTGAGAACAAGAACATAAAACTCATCATTGGTTCACCAAATGCAAGAATCTTGTGAATTTGAGGAAGAAAACCTTTGGATCTTGGAGATTCGAGCTTGAAATCGAGAGTTTTGGGCGAGATTGGAGTGGGGTGGGTGAGAGAGGGTGTTGAGATCTGATTTCGTGGCCTTTGGGTGTGAGAAATGACATAAAAGGGTATTTATAGTGTCCTAAAAAGCGTGCTGAAAAAAGTGCAGAAAACACAGCATGAACTGGTACGGGAAAAAGGCTGTACCGGTACATGAACCTTTAAAATGCCAAAAACACAACTTCTGGACATCATGAACCGGTACGGGGAAAAAGTTGTACCGGTTCAAGCTGGGCAGAAAATGAATTTTTTTGCAACGGTCACCGAATCAAACCCCACTTGCTACTAACATTTTCAAACATCATTACAACCTCAAACTAACATTTTACCATCCTCCAAGAGTCCGATACACACCTGAATACGTATCTCCGTACACCCCACAACATACGAGCGATTTTACTAACAATACAACTACTTTACGCAATAAACAATTTCTGAAATTAAAATAAATTCGCAAGTTTCCACACACTCAGCCTCCAAAATCTTGTTGGAAATCAAAACACCAGCCGTTTTGCAGTAAAAATCCCTTAGAATGTTGTGCATTGGTTATGGCACCATTTGATCCCCCAGGAACTCGCCGTATTCGTCTTTTCCTCGGTATTCGTCCTCCAGAACTCATCGTGACTGGTCTCTGGATTTTTAGTCTGACGTCTTTAGCTCGACATATTTTCCCCGGCAGGTCAATAAATTAAAAATTCAATTTTCGCCTTCCGATGGCTCGTCTCAAAAATTCAAAATTCAATTTTCGCCTCCCGAGGGCTCGTCTCAAAAATTCAAAATTCAATTTTCGCCTCCCGATGGCTCGTTTCAAAAATTCAAAATTCAATTTTCGCCTCCCGAGGGCTCCTCTCAAAAATTCAAAATTCAATTTTTGCCTCCCGAGGGTTCGTCTCAAAAATTCAAAATTCAATTTTCGCCTTCTGAGAGCTTGTCTCAAAAATTTAAAATTCAATTTTCGCCTCTCGAGAGCTCGTCTCAAAAATTCAAAATTTAATTTTCGCCTTCCAAGGGCTCATCTCAAAAATTCAATTTTCAATTTTCGCATTCCGAAGGCTCGTTGGGAGTTTCATTGCACGGCACGTGACACCACTAACACTCTATTATTTTTCTCTGCACGATTTCGTCCCCCGGGACTTGTTTTCTTGCATTTCGCTGTCCCAATTGACTACGCTGGTCTGATCCCTACAACGGGGTACGTAGGTAGCTCCCCGAGCGCGACCACCATCGTTATTTACTTGCATTTTTCATTTTGCCTCCGTTCAAAGGCTCTAAAGCAACGGATTGGGATGCCTATTCTTTAAGCGTCACTCGTACCAACCAATGGTATCCGAGTTATGTTAAACAGGGACTACTGTAGATACCCCAATCTGGACCTCGGAGAGTCTTTGTCCGCCCCGATGATGAAATAAAGGAAACAATACCTTTGTGAGCTTGAAAAAGGATTCCCCCTAAGCCCATGTAAACCAAAAAAACCCAAAAACCCAAAAAACCTGAAAAGCCCAGATAAAGCCCAAAAGCCCCTGACAAAAAAAAAAAAGGAGTTACCGTGCGGAACGGCTTTGAAGCGCACGGCATGTTGAAATTGAAGGAGCCGTGCGCGGCCAAACAGCACCGCACGGCACCGTAAGCAAAAGGCTGACTGGCTTAGAAAGCTGTCGGCCATGCCAGTTTGAGCCACAACTGATGACTGGCTCAGGCGAAAATGCACTTCTGGCCCGCTCAGAAAATACCTCCACTATTTGAAATTCAAAATCCTTGGCCTTTTGTCTATAAATTAACCCCTCCACTCAAGGGAAAGGGGTCCCCTTTTGGCTTTTCTTTTGGCTCTCTTTGCTTTTGAGTATTCTTCCTCCATAAGCTTTCTCTCTCTAGTTTCCACACCCACTTTCCCATTTCCACTTCCATTTCCAAGTCTTACAGAATGTCATTCCCAAAAGACATTCTTTAAGTACTTTCACTCACTCCCTTCTCATCATTGAAGTTGATTTTTCATTAATTTCAAAGCCCCATCCCCCAAAATACCTAACCTTCACTCACACCCATACCCCATTTGTCTCATTCAACTCCTCCATCTACATTCGTCACGATCCGTCTCCGTCCTTGCATCAATCATCCTTGATCAAGCTCAACACCAAAGGTAAAAACTAGTTTCCTTAGACTATACTCCGTTCTGGTCCTGAGGGGACCTTTTTGTCAGTAGGTCTAATCCCTTTGGTTAGATCCTGACTTAAAGCTCATTTTCATAAAATAAAACTAGCTCTGTGCTGAGGTTGGGAAACCGCACGGCTGGTTGATCAGGCGCGCGACACCCTAACTCTCAACGCACGGCATGGTACATGCTGATATTGTTGCAGGCAGGCTGTCTGGATCTGAGTCGTTATCTGCTATGGTTGCCTGTATCTGCTGTTTATTGTTTCTGTCTCTTTCAAAACAAGACCATATCTACAAGCCATGTTTTGGTTCTTTAAAAAGGTTTTCTAGATCATCTTAAATGATCAATGTGTTAAAAATTGTTTTGCGCCAATGTTTTAAGAAAATGATAACATCTTTGGGATGATCTGACTATCTTGAGGTTTCTGACGAACTTCTCAAAGATGTACAAAGAGTATAATAAGCCAGATGATGTTTTGACAATCTGTAACAGTCTGACAGCAGAGCAGGTACCCCGCACCGCATGTTGAGGTGCCGCGCGCGGCAGCTCAGGGTGCCGTGTACGGTATGACTGAGGTCCAAACAGTTTGCTTAATGCTATTCATTCCACCTGCTCACGTCATTTTATCACTACTGTACAGACAGTACCACATGCACGTCAACGTGATATATTTCCCATGTCCCTTCCCCGCTATTTGTTTTATTAAAGAGCTTGATACTCCAAATGGTATTCGAGATTTCCCCCTTTTGAAAATATCAAGTAGAGACCGGTTTCACCGGGCGAGTGGGATGCTTTTTAAAGAAACACCTTCCCCATTCGTAACGTGGCTCCCGAACCCAAAATCCCAATGTTTTTGGTAGATCAAAAGCCTTTTGCAAGCGAGTTCTCGGTTTCTCGGATTATCCATCTCAAAAATCCGGGTGGCGACTCTTCGAAAAAAAAAGGGCACGAGAGCCCACAGTGGGGATGTCAACAACCCAACGAAGCGAAAGCATTAATGCCTTCTTTGATGGCTACGTCCATTCCAATACCACATTGAAGGAGTTTGTGGGACAATATGAGAATGCCTTGGGTAAGAAGGTGCAGAAAGAAGAAGAGGCAGATGCCCATTCCTTAAACTTTCAAATTCAGAAAGTGTCCCCTTATGGTTTTGAGGACCAATTTCAGCAAGCGTACACAATTGGAAAATGCAAGCAATTTCGAGAGCAAGTAGGCCAAACGATTGGGTGCAATTTGACCATTGGACCGGTAGTAAATGGTATTTCACAGTTTTACATTGAACAAGACACTAGTTGGAAAGAAAAAATATATATTTAAAACTTGCACTTTCCTTGTTCATTTAAATGAGGAGTCAGCAGAAACTAATTGCAATTGCCGGTTGTTCGAGAGTAAGGGAATGGTGTGCTCGCATATGATCTTGGTTTGGTCAAAAAAGAAGCTTGAAGTAGTGCCCGATAAATATATTCTTCGACGATGGATGAAAAACTTGGTGAGGAGTCACAAAAAAATTAAGGTGAGTTATGTTAATTGGGAGCGCAAACCTGAATTTGCTCGCTATGATAGTTTGTTGAAGTTATTTAATGAGGCCGCCGACATTGCCATGTATTCCACTGCCAAGATTGATAGGATGGCGGCTAGGTTCCGAGAAATTAAAGCGGCGAATAACTTATATGATGAGGAGTGTCAAAGCAATTTGACTACGGTTGGAGATGTACAAAATGGTTTGAAAAGTTTCCAAAATAAATCAAATACTGTGGGCGATCCAAGTGTAGGGCCTCGGAGAGGGCGACCGCCAATAAAGAGGAAACAATCAATGACTGAGCAAATTGTTAGGAAGAATACGAAATCAAACAAAAGGGTCCAATGTCGTCGCGCCAATGCAAAGAATACATTGGTATACCAATCTTTATGCATTCCTTTTGATTTTTCACATAATTATGCTCATTGGTTTGTATGATTTAGAATTTGACTTTATTCCGCTTTAGGATGTGGAAGTCAACACTCATGCTACGAGATTTCATGCGATTGTCATAGAAGAGAGTGGAAACGTTACTATAAGTATGACTTCATTTGCACTACATCGAGTCTTTTCAATTTGTAATTTTTTTTCATGTTACTATAATTTCAATTGGTTATGATTTCAGCCATCTCAAGCAAGTGTAGGATATCTTAGTACATGGAGCTATGCCCTTAATGAATCTCCATATGATTTGGAACATGATTATAGTAAGTTTCGCTCTAAAACTTCCTACTTTTATCGATTTATAAGTTTAACTAGGACACACACACACATTCACACTCTCTATCTCTCTCCATGTTTTGATTTGACTTAGTTTATTTTTTGTTGCCTTTCTTTTTCTGTGCATGTTGAGAATTTCAGGGATGGAATGATGCTTTTGAGATACAGGACATGATATGAAACAAATGAAGGATGTGAAACAAATGACTAGCTACCACTTTTGTGAAATATCATGTTGCCGCTTTTGCATCTTTTTGGTGTTGTAATTGTAGTTTTTTGGTTTTGTAATTGCTGTATTTTGTTGGTGGAATGCAGTTTTTGGGTGCTGTATATGCCCCAAGCTTTGCTTCATTGAAGCATGGGCTAATGCTGTAGATGAATCTGCTTTTGATGTTTTTGGCAAAAGCAAGAGGAGATGGCAGAAGCATGAGTGGAAAGTTATCAGTCAAATTAAGTGTAAAAACTCAAGTGCATTAGTTCCAATTATGTAAATTAGTTCATATCAATGTATTTTGATTTCTCCAAATTCGTTCATTGTGTAAATTTGATTCACGCCTTATTGCATATTTTGATTGTATTGAGTTTGCTTGAGTTTTTCATATTCATGGATACTGAATTCAAGTTCATACTCATGACTGAGCAAATTAAAGTTGTTGCAGAGAGAGAGAGAGAGAGCAATCAATGACTGAGTAAATTAAGTTAGAATCTCTGGTATGAAATGGAACTCTTATGCTTGTCATGTTGGCGTATCCGTAACGTGTATTATACATGTATCCTGTCGAGTCGGTGTATCCGTATCGCATATCCATATCGTGTCTTATACTGTATCGTGTTAGGGTATTCGTAACGTGTCCTACACCTGTATCATGTTGTGTCGGCGTATCCGTATCGCATATCCGTATCTTGTCGGTGTATTTGTAATGTGTCCTATACATGTATCTTGTCGTGTCGGCGTATCCGGATTGCATATCCGTATCGTGTCCTATATAATATTGTGTCAGTGTATTTGTAACGTGTCCTATACTTGTATCCTGTCGTGTTGGCGTATCCGCATTGCATATCCGTATCATGTCCTACATCCGTATTGTGTCCTATACCATATCGTGTCGGCGTATTTGTAACGTGTCCTATACCTATATCCTGTTGTGTCGGCGTATCCATATCGCATATCCGTATTGTGTCATGCCCTATATTCGTATCGTGTCATGTTCTATAACTTGAAATCTATGATACTTGAAAGAAAAAAGGAAAGCATCATTTGTTTCTCTTGGAGCAAATGGGTCTAGCCAGAGATTCTCAATTTCATGTCTTGGCTGTTGACGATAGCATCATAGACAACAAACTCATTGAGAGGCTCCTTAAGACCTCATCATACACTACAAGAAAAAATAGTATTGCTCTCGCATGAAAAGAATTAATTGCAGTGGAAAACTGAAAATTGTACACTGTTTATTGCCAATATTTCAATACTTGTATTGTAACTCTTTCACACAACACATAATAGTTCCAACCAAATCAATTACAAAAGAATTCAAATACATCCCACGCTGACTGTTGTTCCTAACTACCTACAGAAGCAATTTTACAAATGCATGTGACTATCCAAAGAGACTAATTTCCCAACTCTATCCAAATATTTAAACAAAGACAAGCAATTTTGTTGCATTGCCTTACTCATCCATCATCAATCCCTCACTAAAAAAAAACCCTATCCCAAATATATTTACAGCTAAGAGACGAGAACAATAAACATTTCTTCCGTATCAACCAGTCATTGCTACCTCTATCAACCAGTCATTGCACGTACGTCTTGCGCCTGAAGGCAAATTTGAGAATAGCTTTTGGATGGTGTAGTCTAGATTATGATATCAGAATGCCCAGCAAACCACATGTCAATAAACCCAAAATTTTTATCTCCACTTTTGTAAATACTTCAGAAGTTGTCACAAACACTCAGTGGGACCTTATTCCCTAAAGGTACTGGGCAGCTTGCTGAGCCCCAATAAACAAGGCATTGGCAACAAGAAAGACTCCAACCTGGTTGCGACAGAAATAAAGAAACATGAGAATACTATCAGAATGCAAACCAAACTAAAAATAGTTGGTTGTTATATGTCAAAATGGCTTGAATAGAATCTCACCAGATGAGCAGAGAAGACTAATATGTAGCCCTAACCCTCCTTCGCAGCTGCAACTCTTTGTTGATCAGTCCAACTGACAATAAGAAAGGAATGACAATGAAAAGCAGTGTCTGATTTAGTTTGAACGCTTGTTTGGGCAAGCACAGTTTTCATAAGTCCAAAACAAAATGTTGAAAGGAGTTATTTCTTGAATGCTATTTCGTGTCATAAGCTATTATGTCCAAAATTCAATCCAGCAAAATTGTAAGTCCTAATGACACTATGCATGGGATATGTGATCTTATGCACAATAGTAACAGAAATGTGCAGTTAGGTCCCAAAAGAATTGAGCAAGAAAAGAGCACAATAGGAAATGGTTCTAGTTTGGCCACAAATACAACTTCATGAAACAGATCAGTATCATGAGAAAAGAATCTCAAGGGGAATATTAGACTTTTGGTGTTAGAATCTCAAGGGGAATATTAGAAGGAGAAAAGAAACCAGTTGCCCACTGACTAAACGGTGGGGCCTAAGAGGGAAGAAATTAAAGGTATTCAAGGAAAGAATGTCTCAAAAAGTTCGATGGGAAGTGGAATGCGATAGTGACAACATGTGGAATACCATAGCCGACGGTATTAGAAGAATATCGAAAGAAGTTCTTGGGGGAGTCGAAGGGAAAAGGTCCAATTTCTAAGGAGATATGGTGGTGGAGTGACGAGGTTCAGACCATGGTAAAAGCTAAGAAGGAGTCCTTCAAAAAGTGACAATAGGACCGGAATGAGGAAAATTTTCAGGGTTATAAGCAAGCTAGGCTACGCCAAATATTGCTTTTGCCGGCGGTATTATTACCGGCGGTAAAAAAACTGCCGTTAAAAGTAACTTTTACCGGCATTAGTAAAACCACCGGAAATAACTACCAAAAATGGCGGTTTTTTTAATAATGCCGTTTTTATAAACTTTTACCGGCAGTTTTTTAAAATACCGCCGGAAAAAATAGATTATACGATTTTTTTAATATCGGCGGTTTATTAATGCCGCTTATAATAATAATACCGACCCGTATAATATAAATATTATTATTTATCCTACATGACGCAATATGGGGGTCAGCCTAGTTGGTAGCACGCGCACTATAGGATCCGGAGGTTCCGGGTTCGATTCCTGGGAGAACAAAAAAAATTAACCACCGATTTTATTGCCGGCGATATTATTACCAGCGGTTTTTTACCGTCGTTTTTAGTATTGCCGGCGGTTTTCTAATGCCGCTTTTGCTTTTCCGACAATTGTATTCCTGGCGGTTTATTTCCAGCGGTTTTTGAATTTTTACCGGCGGTTTTGAGTAATACCGGCGGGTTTTGGACTATTAACGTCAGTTTTCTCATGCCGCTAATACTAAATTTTGGCGTAGTGAGGAGGCCAAGAAAGCTGTTAGGGAGGCTAAGTTGAAAACCTATGAGAATTTCTACGATAGATCGATAGTAAAGATGGAGGAAAGATTATTTATAAACTTGCTAAGTCACGAGAAAGGAGAACTAGAGACGTTTCTCAAGTTAAGTGTATAAAAGCTATTGATTCGGTGGTGTTGGTAAAAGACGAGGCGATCAGCGATAGATGGAAGTCATATTTCGAGAAGTTGTTAAATGAGAAACATGAAGGAGGCTTTGGTGGGGAGGAAGTGTATATACTTGGTGAAAACATAGAATATGAATTCTATCGGAGAATACAAAAGTTCGAAGTGGTTAAAGTTTTGAAAAGGATGAAATCGGGTAAGCCTTAGGACCAGATGGTATACCTATTGAAGTGTGGAAAAGTCTAGGTGACCTGGGGGTGACTTGGTTGACGAAATTGTTTAACAAGATTATTATGACTAGAAAGATGCCCGACGAATGGAGAAGGAGCACGCTAGTACCTATCTATAAGAATAAAGGAGATATTCAAAGCCGTAACAACTATAGAGGTATTAAATTGATGAGTCACACGATGAAGTTGTGGGAGAGAGTTATTGAGTATCGCTTGAGGATGGTGACTATGGTGTCAGAGAAACAATTTGGGTTCATCTCTGGGAGATCAACCATGGAAGCTATCTACCTATTACGGAGAATGGTAGAAAAGTACAGAGCAAAGAAGAATAATCTTCATATGGTTTTCATAGACTTAGAAAAGGCATATGATAGGGTGCCTAAGGACATCATTTGGTAGGTTCTGGAAAGAAATGGAGTGACCAAAGGGTATATCGAGGTGATTAGAGACATGTATAATGGTGCCATTACTACCATTCGATCACCAGTAGGGGAAACAAGTGAATTTCCAATCACTGTCGGATTGCATCAAGGGTCAGCTTTGAGCCCGTATCTCTTTGCCTTAGTTATGGATGAATTGACCAGACAATTTCAGGAGGATATCCCTTGGTGTATGATGTTTGTAGATGACATTGTCCTCGTAGATGAAACTGCTAGAGGTGTTAATACAAAACTAGAAATTTAGAGGGAAGCATTGGAGTCAAAGGGTTTTCGAATAAATAGGAGTAAAACTGAGTATATGGGGTGCAAGTTTAGTGGCACCAGCAGTGCGCCTGAGGAAAGAGTGATGATCCAAGACCAGGAGATACCTAAGAGTGATCATTTTAGGTACTTAGGCTCAATTATTAATAGTGATGGAGAGATTGCCGATGATGTGACCCATAGGATCCAAGTGGGGTGGCTCAAGTGGAGGAGCGCTACTGGTGTACTTTGTGACAAGAGGGTACCCACAAAATTGAAGGAAAAATTCTATGGAACTATTATCAGACCAGCGATACTTTATAGGACAGAGTGTTGGCCTATTAAAAAACAACAGGTGAACAAGATGAGTGTAGCGAAAATGAGAATGTTGAGGTGGATGTGTGGTAAGACTAGGCGAGACAGGGTTAGAAATGAAACGGTTCGTGAGATAGTAGATGTAGCACCTATAGAAGAGAAGTTGAGGGAGAATAGGCTACGGTGGTTTAGGCATGTTTACCGTAGACCAGGAGATGCAATAGTAAAGAGAGCGGATATGATAGGTTTGGGTAACAATGCTACGGGGAGCGGTAGACCTAACTTGACATTAGATGCTGTGGTGCGCAAAGATTTGAGTATAATAGGTTTGTGCGAACAAGGGGTCCTCGACAGAGCTCAATGGAGAAAACGGATTCATGTAGCCAACCCCAAGTAATTGGGACATAAGGCTCAGTTTGGTTTGGTTTGGTTTACTCCAATATGAGGGGCGTTTTTGCTAGGTATTAAGCTGACTATGTTTTGTAATTCATAAATGTTAGGTAGTTTCTACTCAACTAAAAATTGTAGAAAATGTGTTCGATTAATAGAAGAAAATGTGTTAATGTTTTAATTTAGTGGAGACAATTTAACTTCGCACAAAAAAATTTAGTTTAGTAGTATAACAATTTTACAAAAGTCAATAAATTATAGTGGAAAATTTTTTGGTAGAAACGGGGCTGAGTATTAGGAGTGGTCAAATCTTTTTTTAATCAAGGCTCCGTTTGTTTGGACGTAAAATGTTTTCCGGTAAAATATTTTACCTATTTTTTAGTATTTGGTTGTGTAAAAAATAAGGAAAATATTTTACATGTAAAACATTTTCCATCAATTGGATGAAAATGACTTACCCTTAAATCTTCCGTAAGTTATTTTCCGAAATGAACCTGCTGCCTTCTACTACAATTCTTGCTGCTCAGTTTCCTCAATCGTCAGACCCACGTTCAATTCCAATAATCTTATATCTCTCCACCGTTTAAGCTCCCCATCTCTATTCTCTCTCTACACTATTTTGTTGATTTCTGAAAATATTTTCAAGTGTCAAACAAACATCGGAAAATAAAAAAGTTTGAAATTTGTTTTCTGAAAAAACATTTTCCATGAAAAATATTTACATTGTAAAACATTTTACATCGAAACAAACGGAGCCCAAATGTTAAATGTTCTTCCGTAGCCTGTATCCATTGACTTTTCCTTAGAATCAAGTTATCTTAGAAAAAGCAAACCAATTTTTCTTTGTTCATATTTGACCGTGTGGTTTTTTTGGTTTGTTGTATTTTATTTTTTTTTGTAAGTTTCTATGTTTTGGGACCGATAATATCCCCTCTTATTGTACTGTTTTGCTTATATATAAATCTAGTTTACTTTCCGATAAAAAAAAAAAAGTGTTCCCTGAAGATTTTTGCAGTATTGCGCGCCATTGCTGCTAAGGGTAATTTTCTTTGCTATTAGTAGCTAATGCACCGGGAACCCCTGTTGTGTTATCTTCCTCTTTTTCTTTTTCTTTTTTTATAATTCGGTTTTCGCTGCGACGGAATAACTAATTTGGTTGATTAATTTCACCGTCTTTTAATGAGGATCTAATTAAAGCAGGAGCAAAGCTTGTCCTCAACGCAGGAATTAATAGCATGCTGGAGAAATCAGATTGCTAATTGTACGGCTTCCTAGGCGAGAAACTTTTTTGTATAACCGGTATACAAAACCTTTGGTATCCCTTCTTCACAAATATTGTGACATGTGGCAAACGTAATTTATGAGGACTTAAACTGCAATTTATTTTGGGGAGCCTTGTTGTGCAAAAGTAATCGACGCCGTTTTGTCTCCTGTTGTCCCATTGAGGAGCACCCCGTTTGGCCTCCTGTTTTGAATATGTGTTCTAATTTTTGGGACCCTATGGAGCAGAAAATTGATTATGAGAGCTTTAATAACAAAATTTAATTATGACATTTTAGAATAATATGATCAAAATAATAAGATCTTCTCATCGGTTCAAACGGATTGAAAGTTGTAGCACACATAATTTTTTTTATACAAACTATATTACAATTACTCTAAGTGCTTTATTTTTCAATCTGTTTGAACCGGTAAAGAGATTTTATTATTCTGATCATATTATTTTAATGGGTTATAATTAAATTTTATCTCTAATGCTCTTATAATTAAGTATCTACTCTTTATTTGGGATCCTATGGAGCAAAAACTTAATTATGAGAGTCTTAAAGACCAAATTTAACAATAACCCTTTAGAATAATATGATCAGAATAAAAGATCTCTGAACGGGTTTAAACGGATTGAAAAATGAAGCACTTAATTTTTTAACCATATTTTTTAATTGAAAAGTAATATAAACGGTCTAAAAAAATTAAGTGCTGTAATTTTCAATTCGTTTGAATCGATATGAAGATCTTATTTTTCTGATCATTTTATTCTAAAGGGTTCGTAATTAATTTTTGACTCTAAAACTCTTGTTAGTTAGTCCTAAGAGATGTTTTGTTCTACGACTTTCTTAGGGCTAACCAACGAGAGTACTAGAGTAAAAAATTATTTATGACCTTATAGAATAAAATGATCATAAAAATAAAAAATTTTGCACCGATTCAAATAGATTGAAAATTAGAGCACTTAACTTTTTAACCCTATTTTTTAATATATAAATGGTCTAAAGATTGTTGAAAAATTAAATGCTCTAATATTCAATCCGTTTGAACCGGTATGAAAGATCTTATTTTTCTGATCATTTTATCCTAAGAGGTCATAAATAATTTTTTACTCTAGGACTCTTGTTGGTTAGCCTTAGGAAAGTCGTAAAACTAAATATCTATTAAGACTAACTAACGAGAGTCTTTGAGTCAAAAATTAATTATGACCCTTTAGGAAAAAATGATAAAAAAAGCAAAATCTTTGCATTGGTTCAAACGAATTGAAAATTAAAACTCAACCGTACAACCCCCGAGTCCTCTTGTTTGCGACAACAGGACTCTTGGAATAAATTACAATTGCAGTCCACGTAAATTACAATTTTCCACGTGTCACAATATTTGTAAAGGGGGGATACAAAGGGTATACCCATTGTACAAAAAAGTTTCTCTCCTAGTCTTCAGTTGCTAGGGACTACCCATTTGTATTTCTTGGAGTTGTAACCTTCAAGTTTGAGATCTTGGGTTTCATGAAGTCTTATTTGGTTTGGTTTACGCCTCACTGACTATTAGATTTCCACGTGGATAGGGGTGTTATTGTAATTGATGATGTAAATTCTAGGTTATAAATACATATTATACGTAGCCTGTGTAACTTACTCCATTCTTCATTTGTTGTATAGTGGACGAGCAATACTGGATATACTTATTTGAAAAATTAGAGAAACAGACTCCAAGAGAAGAAAATTGAATTTCACTAATTTGGCATCAACAACTATAACAATAACAGATTATGACGTGAATGTAGCAATAGAATCTGAAAACATAATAATGTAGAAGTCAAGGGGTAAAAATCAGTGGCGAAGCCAGAAATTAAGTGTAGAGGGGGCATTTTTTGATCATAATTTTCGAAATATGTACCCAACTTAACCGCAATGTTAGTTTGTTAAATTATAGAGATGTGTTCCCTACTTTTAAATACAATCACCATTAATTGAAGAAATCAAAAGCACAGTGAAAAGTCCTAACAATTAAATTACAAATCAAAATCCCAAGCATCTAGAAACACAACTTTTAGTCTAGATCAGATACAAATATTAAATAATTAAAAGCCTAATCTTATATTAAGTACAAATAAGTATAATTATGAGAGAGGAGGTTGTAAAACACATTATTTAGTGGGTTGCTTTCATTATTTGTAAACATATGAGTGGTTTGTTTGATAATATATTTAAACATAAAGAGAAACTAGTATAATATTTAGGGCTAAAATGAAAGATAAAATATCTTTTGAGGCCTCGTTTGATAACTATGATAGATGTGGTAGGATTCGTATTGAGAGATTAGGGTGTGATTCGTAATGAGATGAGATTGTTAAACCACCCTTTCATGTTTGTTTTGTCGCGCCCCGAATTTTCCGTTGCGGCGTTGTAACGCCCCGATTTTCGGACACGATAATTAAATCTTTTTTAATGGATTTAAAAATTCATAAGACTGATTTAAGAAATGAAATTTTATTAAACAGAGTTTAGCAGCGGAAATCTCAAATACTAAATTCAAAATTTTCTTACTACTCCAAAAATAAAACAGAATTTGACTAAGGTGATAACACTTTTGGAAATTTAAATAATAGTATTTCAAGTTAACAGAGCTTCTAAGGGTAAGACATCCAAGACTCTACAAACTCCCCTTCCTCAGCTGGGAGATCCTCATCCTGGTACTGATCAACTTGCAGAGGATCCTGTTGTTCGGTCTCCTGATATCCTGCACCCTCTGGCAAATTGATCGCCAAAGCAACCGATTTACCAGGATACAAACGTATCCGTGAGTGATAATTCACCCAGTAGAATAATCCCAATCCTACCAACCCCTTACTCTACAATTAGCATTCAATAATAACAATAATATCACAATTGATAATACACGAGAGAAAAATAATAGCACATCGTCTTTTTCTTTACTATCCATCGTCTTACATGAAATCTATGGATCATCTCCACGAGATCCTTTCCTCCCACATCCACTAACTACAACCGTCTCATAGGTCCACTCTTCCTCTTACTTATCCTGCACCAGGGTCCTAGGTGAGCGCATCTAAGTTATGTACCGAGTATGTTCTCACTTAAGACCATAACAGGAAGATCGAGTCATCCCATGACGTATCGTACATTAGGGTCGGACATCCACAACCCCACGCTAACTATAACCGTCTCATGGGACCCATTCTCGTCCTCGGGAGAAACTTCCCATGACGTATCATACATTAACGTCTCACTAACTATAATCGTCTCATGGAACCCATTCTCTTCCTCGGGAGAAACTTTCCATGACGTATTTATACGTTAGCGTCACAACAAATCTCAACATAGGGCCCCGCAGGTCACCCTTGCCATCACCATGGCTCAAATCACAAACCACACACTCACACTTTCAACACTTTACCATTTTCCATTTACTTATCATCGTCTACATGATTCACTACTCGTCACCACCCAGTGAACTTAGGTCCAATCTAACACGTAACATAAAGTAATTTTAACAACTTCTCAAGCAGTAACATTGTAGCATGATATATCTCACAGTGACAATATAAATAACAATTAAAAAATTTCACAAGTAGAATAACACAGTATTTTATGGTCAGGCCGATGCCCTTAGATTGTTATGTTTATAACAAGGAAATTTTAGCAAGTATGCAAGTTAATAATCTTTCAAAATTATACATCATGTTAATTACTATTTCTCTTATGGTCAAACATTTACTGAAGTCAAGGAACGACACAAAAATTTTATTAAAAATATTTGGGCCTTTGTTAACACTAAAATAATAATACCAAAAATAATTTTATTCTTTTCTAAATCTAATTCCTTTAGTTACTAATTCCTTTAGAGGTTAACATAAGTCACAGATTCCAAAGGAATAGTTGTAGATGTATCCTAAAAGTTTTAAAAAAAATAGCACAGGAGGTAAAACAGATAATTCCACATAGTTTAGAATCAAATTTTAGTACAAACCAAAACACAGGGGGTAATCTGTAATTCCTGACATGTGGGATTCATGATGACATCAGTCATCTTCAACCTGGAATTTGTACGCAGGTATACATATATATAACATATATATACATAGTTTGACCCGAACTTTGACCGGGTCGTGTGATCTATCCCGATATCAAAAATGGGCTTATTATACCTTTCCGAAATCGTCTCGACAAAACGAACAAGATGAACGGATCAGATTTTCCATATGAACAATTTCACGAAATCACAGATCTGGACCGAAAACGAATTTTTTCTATTTGCTCAACTTACAAAGCACGGTTTTGGTTCTTTTCAATTCCTATCATTACAACTAATATAATAGCACACCATATACTTAGGAGAGAGTAGGGAAGCGATTATACTACCTCGGTTCCGGCCCAAAAAGCAGCTAACGGTATTCCGGACGGTTTTGGTAAAACGGGGAAGACAACGGAGTAACGGGACACCGGGATTGACTTCGGGTACTTGAGGATTGGTTCGGAGATGCGCGGGTCAAAGCAACGGCGGTCCCGGTAGGTGGTGATGATGAGCACGGCAGTGGGATGATGTTCTAGGTGGTGGTTTGCTTCGGCTTGTGAGAGGAGGAGCGGCAGTGGGAGGTGGTCCAATTGTGAGGAGGAGGAGGTGACTACGGTGGTGGGAGGTGGTAATGGTGGTTCGGTTGGAGGAGGTGGTGCTGATGGTGATCGAAGGTGGTGGTGATGGCGAGAGGTGGCGTCCGGTTGCGGTGGAGATGATGTACGGTGGGTGCCCAAATTTTCGAATCTATGTGGGCAAATAAAATGACAGAAAATGAGGGTGCAAGTTTGGAGGTAGTAGGAGTGTGGGGGATAAGAGTGAAGGTGATGGAGTGTGAGAGGGAAGTGAGGGAGATAGAGATAAGGGAGAGCTAGGATCAAATCCCCTAATTTTATGGGATGACATAATTTGCAAACACATATCTATAATATACATTAAGTTATATATATTTATGAAAGATAAAAAAAAATAGTAAGATAAAGGTTGTAATTTAAAATTATCATATTAATAGAATTACAAAGTAAATTTTGAATAATTACTCGGTTGCTTTAGATTTTTTTTTTGACTAGAAGGAATTTTTTATATTAAAAAAAAAATAGGGCCAAAATCCGGGACGTTACAGGCGTTCCCCGCGGGAAATGGCAGGAGAAAATACTTGACTTTTTGCAATGATTGTAAAAATGAGTTTTGACAGCTGTGACTTATTAAAAGTTTAGAGTTGCCACTTAACAAAGAGTTCGGGTGTGTTAAGTCACCCCTAAAGACATTCCCCTAAAGAAATGGCTTTTGAAAATGGTTTGTTTGAGAAATCTATCTTTATTTTTTTTTCATGACTCATTTTGAATTTTGGTCTTCAAAATCAGAGATGGGTTCGGGGATTTACTGTTACGAGTGGGGAAGGTGTTAGACACCCCACATCGCCCTTTTGGTACTTATTTTTCAAAATTAACCCTTTTAAAAATTTATTCCTGGCTAGGGAAATAAAAGACTAAATGAAAGTTTTATATACAAAGGCGATGGATTCGAAGGTATAAAAGGGGAAAATGGCTAAGCCCACTTTGCCTTGTATACCTTTGGATCGATGAGAAATACTAAAATTGATTTATCTTGAAATGTTTGGAAAATATGAAATATAGAGTAATTTAACTCCCCTACATTTCATATTTTATAATTTCGAGGACCGAGCACTAAATTCTTCAACATCGAAATCTCGAGTTCAAGGTGATCAATTCTATATTTCAAGATATAGTAGTTTTGGTGTAGCCTAAATACCAATAAAAATTGGTACTCATGCTACGCTTTTAAGAATTATAGGAAGTTTAATGAGAGGGTATTTAACACTATTAACAATGTCAGCACTTAGAAGATGCTCGATGTGAGAGGCATATATTTGGGCAAGGGCCAGAGGACTGCGCTCAATCATATTTTCATATCGAAATGCTAGCACTCATGTGCAACTAGAATTTGATTTCAAATGTGAATTCGAATTCATATTTTGGAATCTAGAATGTGTCAAAATCTTGGCATTTGGTGAGTTGACCCACCAATGGCCAACAAAAATGGACTAGGTTCCAAAATATTAATTCGAGTTCGGATGAGACTTGAAAAGATAGGCAAGTATGACCATGCCACTATCTTTCAATATGAATTTATTGAATC
This sequence comes from Rhododendron molle, assembly GCA_025413875.1. NCBI lineage: Eukaryota > Viridiplantae > Streptophyta > Magnoliopsida > Ericales > Ericaceae > Rhododendron > Rhododendron molle. The sequence continues at coordinate 18,402,303 of CM046400.1, forward strand.
TGATGTTTACACTTTTTTTTTTTTTAAATAAGAGGACAATACCATAACAAAAATGAACTACATAAAAGTAAAACAGAGGAATTAGGTACTTTTATTAATTACCTTGTTCCAAACAGGGTGATTACGAGATAAAAGAAGATGTTTTGCAAAGTAAAACCATAAATCGAGATAATGATGATTTTCACTATCGTGAGCTATGCTCAAACTGTCACGCACAAAATCTTTCTGAGTTGGACATTGATCAACTCTCGTCTTTTTCCTTTGGGAACTCTATTCTCTCTCCTATTACAAGACTGAAACAAAAATTTATGGAAAGACTCATAAACTGACGGTGTATGAATACTACAGTAGACAAGGAGCCTCTGGACTATTCAAATTTCCACCGTGTGCCGTGTGTGTATCATTGGCCCTCTCTCTCATTTACTGCCCGAAGCCTCCGTTTTATAGGCTAATGGCCTCCTCTTCATTCTTCTTCTTTTTTTTTTTGTTCTTTTGCCCGTCACATGCATCATCAAGCCTTTAATGTTTCATATCCTCATCTTGGCGCACAGCTCAACATTTTTGGTTCTCCAAATTTGGTGATCCATGCGCTGGTTCTTCCCGTATAGTGATTGCTCCGCGTGCATTTTTGGACTGCCTAAAATTATCAACATTGTCCGATCAAGTCTCGAGATATGTCATTTTTTTCATATTGGCACAAACATTGCGATGGTGAGGTTGACAACCTTTAGAATCGGCTTTGATAATGAGCGACCCGCAGAACATTGCATTCAAAGTGTAAAAATCGCCTTTCACTCACATTTTTTTATCGTGCTTGGAAGCGCGACCCATTTCATTATCCAGAGCGGCAGGGTAAAAATGGGGTATCAACATGTTTTGCACGGGATGGGATGATGAGATTGTTAATACCATGTTTGTTTAGGTCCGAATGGGATAGGATATGTTGTAATTTCCTTTTATATCCTCAACCATGTGAGAAAAAATGAGAATTTATAGTGAAGTTAAATAAAAAACAAAAACAACTTTAAAAAGAAAACTACACTTTTTCTGCAATTTTATACAGTACATACAAAACAAGAACACATTTTAGTTGGTGTACGCGAGTGTAGTTAATGGGAGCCGGGAGGGGCATTGTTAGGAATAATTGAAATTCTCTTGGACAATGAGGTCATTTCGGCTCAGTGACCTTCGGACGGATAGCTAATACTTGGTGGAAGAAGATATTATGAATCCTATCTAATGGTGGGATTGACAATCTCATGGTATTAGTAATCCTTCCTCCCCGTATTTGTGCAATCATAACACCTGAGAACTAATTTTCATTTGAGGCCTCGTTTGAGGATAATAGTGAAAGGGTCCATAACCCCTGGTCCTAACGTCATCAGACGGATTTGAACAGGAACGAATTTTCAAGCGGAAAACCTTCCCATGACTGACATCAAAAAATAGGACCAACCTCTCGATTCCCGAAAAGGAGAAATTGTTTGGTGCTGTCGGCGATTCCAGCCGCCCAAATGTGTTTTGAATTGTTCAAATTTATTCACTCTATCTCCTGTCGCCCGACCATTGTCTCTTCTTTTTTTCTCTCTCTAAAATCCAGACTGTCTTTGAACGGTTAGAATTGCCGTATCCGCTCAGCACCAAAAAAATTCTCTCCGAATAGAGGCCTAGAGGGATTTACCACGGGTAATTTTTCCGGCCCACCAAAGCTTGGCTGGTGGGTTTTGGTCTTTGGAGATTCCTACTACTACTTGCTAACATGAGCATGCGAGGTAAGACAACGCCTGTTTGGCCAAATAAGCTATTAGGCTTTCCCGTCAAATTTTTTTTGTCTTTATTCAAATTTTTTTCGTATCACTTGATTTATCATTATTTTTTTTTTGGAGATTATTGCATTCTTATGACAAGAGGAATCTAAAAAGTAAAAATTTTTGGTCAGAATCCAAATTTTTTTGAATAAAGACGAAAAACGCGACTTTTCCGCCAATTTCATTGAAATTCCAAAAAACTGGATTTCGATCAAAATTTTTTACTTTTTAGATTTCTCTCGTCATAACGAAGCAATAATCCCCAAAAAATTGACAATAAGCCACGAAATGCAAAAAAAAAATTTTGAATAAGGACAAAAAATAAGGCACTTTGGCTTATTTGTCCAAACGCCTTTCATGATCTTCTGTTTGATGGATAACCTTTTATTTTACTCTTATGGTGAAAGAGAGATTTATACAAAGATATGTAAATAAACGTACTTTCCGTTTGGAATTTATTTGTAATTTATATACCTAACAATTGTTGGCATTTTGGCCTACAACTACACACCGTGTCCGTGCAGTTGGCCGTTTTCTGGCTCTTTACCAAATGTAATTCTACACTTAGGGTAAAAGTAAAAAATGGTCATTTTTCAAAATATTTGGATAAAAATCATTTTTTTAGCCTAAAAAATGGTTATTTCTCAAAATACTTGGGTAAAAGTAAAAAAGATTTACTTTTTCAATTCTTTTCGTCGAAACGTATCAATAACCCACAAAAATTTGACACAAAACTAACAAATACTAAAGACAAATTTTCAAATTTAAGTTAAGTTCACGAGAGCGCATCCTTAGTGGAGACAATTTAACTTCTCATAAAAACCAATACTCCATTTGTCCTAAATTCTTGGTTCTTACGGTTTTACGTGTAATTTTCAATGACCTATATCTCTCAATATATATCGTTTAGAATATGCAATATGAATCTTATTCGATAGATTTTAATTATTTCTATAAAATAATGTTTTCAAAAACATCAAAAACAATATACATTGAGAGATATAAATAATTAAAAATTACACGTAAAACTGTAGAGAACCAAAAAATTGGGACGAAGAGAGTAAATTGTAGTGCAAATTTTTTACTAGTAGAAAATTGAGGATTAGAGCATCTCCAACCCATACTCTATATCTTCATTTTGGAGGAAAAACATTCTCCAACCCATCCTCTAAAACTCTCCTCTATTTGGGAGGATGAACTTTGATCATTTAAATATAAAGGATGAAAGAAAAAATAGAGGATCTCCTTTAAATATGTATTAAAGTTGAAAAATAAAATATTAGATTGGAGTTTCTTTAAACTTACTTTTTAAATAAAATAAGTTAATTTGATCCTCTCAAATAGAGACAGGGATTTAGAGGTTGTTGATTGGAGATACTCTTAGGAATGCGTGGGGTGGTAGTGGGGACAATAAAAAAATTGAACGGATAAAAGCTATGAACACAAAGACAAAATAGCGGCAAGAAGTAATTTATTGCTTGTTCCCATTTTTCTCCCACCAGCCCTTTCAGCAATGGCGATTTACAGAGTGAGATCACTGTTGCCTCTTTCCCAATGCAAATCCAAATTCAGTTCCTATTTCTTGCAATCGTTTTCAGTCCGCAGATTATCTGCATCTACCACCCCACCTCAATCACAAGTAAGATTTCCAATTTCTTGTTTTTCATTGTCTTGATTGCTACTACAATGCATGTCGTTGAAATTTAGGCCCGATTATGCCAATTCTCAAATGGGTTTTGTTAAACTTTGATGGGTTTTTGCTTATTTTTCTGTAAATATAGTAATTTGGACGGAGTAATGTGTGTTGCGAGTTGCTTCCTTAGTCTGTGAAGAATTAATGTGTTTTTGCTAGTTTTTTGTTTTCTCTATGACTCTAAATAACCGAGCTTGGTAATCCTAAAATGGGAATGTGAGGGAGCAGTGGGCTTTTGCTCCCAATTTTATTTCCTTTTTGATTTTGGGCAAATGGAAAGTAGAATATCATCTGAAGCATTTATGTTTAGGGAACTTGGTTTTTAGGGTCTTGTGTTAGTCTGTGACAGTTACTAGACTATCCTTTCCCTGACACTACTAGGTTTAAATATGAGGAGTTTTTCAGTGCCGAGCGGGTATTGCCGACGTGGCACCACCTGCTCGGCGCATGTGAGCCGTCCGATACACTTTTGGACGGCTCGGATTGAAACCCTCTCGCTCCTCTCACCTCAACACTTTCTCTCTCCTTTTTCTCTCTCCAAATCTGAGCCGTTCAAACGCTCAATGGACGGCTCGGATGCGTGAGCGGGCACCACGTGGTACCCGCTCGGCACTGAAAAATTTTCCTTTAAATATATTGAGCTTGAAGCAATAGGGTGGGGTCACTGGGGTGGATTCTTCTTTCCTTGTAAATTTGTGTTTTTCCTCTGATAAAAATTGGTATTTTCATCAATAATAATGCAGATTGATTAAATGACCGGCCTAAATATGAGCCCCAACCGTTGAGACTTATAAACCTTAACACTGGAACAGTAATTACAGCTAGGTAATGGACTTACATACTTGTCGTTTCTGTGCACAAAAGAAAATACCAGAAGGATAAGAAAAAACACGAATTCACGCCTATGGATTCCAACAGATAGGCGTGATGGTGATTTCTCACAAAAGATGGTCCCCAAGTGCTCTACCATGGATTCCAACTGGCAACTCATGCGAGAACTAAGTTCAACCCGGATTTGAAACCTCAACAACAACAACAACAACATAACAGAACCCATCTAGTCCCCAATCATTGGGAGTATGGGCGGGGATTATTGGAGATAACCTTTGGCAATATATGCACAAAGTGGCTGCTCTCAGAATACCACTGAAACAGTGGCCCCTCTAAACCTCCTAGAACCGAGGAGCTACAGATACGTTTTGTTGTAGAAAACCACTGAAAAGTGGCCCCCCGGATTTGAAACCTCGAAGGGAGTTATTGCTGCGCCGGTCTCCACCAATGGCAAATCCTCCAGTGATCCAATATAACACTGCAACTAAACAATTATAAACAATGAAAAAACTTAATGGAAGAAAGAGCGGCAAAGAATCCCCTTGTTATAAATCAAAAAATGTAAAAAACTCGGAGTTGGCTTCATCAATGAGCAACTCCTTCAATTTCAGCCCCATCGTTGTTGATAGATTCATCTCATGACCACCACATAACCAAACCATCTCACAAGAGGAGATTAGAAAGCCCTCATGAGGAGGTAGAGTTTCGAAACTAATATCATGGCCCTCCCCTCCTGCCGCCACATATGGGTAAAGGAAACCCTTGGAGGAGAGGGAGGGGAGAGAAAGGAGGCGGAAACCCTTGGTGTTTTTAACATAATAACCGTTGACTTAGTAGTTGCATGAGTTCCTATTCTGGACCTGACAAATTGTTTACTTTTCAACTAACATGGCTGCATTAACCTAATTCACAGTGGGCAGAGTCAGTCGGAAACATGATGAAATGATGGATTTATTTCAATTTCTTCTTCCACTTTTTCCTCGTACTTGTGTTTTGTTTTCTTTTCCCCAATTTCTTAGTTTCCAGAATTTGTGATCTGTTATCTTGGTATTTTAGTTTCTCTTCAACAGATGAAATTTTAAAGTTCTCATCCAATTTGTGGGTAACTTTGTTTTCGTCTCAATTTCTCAGCCTTTTCATCCATTGATGTACTACAGCAGGTTGGATTTATAGGGCTTGGCAACATGGGTTCACGAATGGCTAACAATCTGATTAAGGCAGGATATGAAGTCACTGTTCATGACTTGTAACGTATTCTACTCTTTCTCCTCGGTTAAGAAGTTTGAATCTGACCTGTAATGAAAATAAGATCCTCTTTCGGTACCGTCCTTCGATGAAAATGATTTGTTTGATTAGATTAGCATGTGTTTCTTTAATAATGTGAATAGGTTAGTCTACCTTGTTTGTTATATACTGCGCTGTGTATTTTAGTTTGGGCATTACGTGCATCTTTTTTTCTCCTCCCAGAAACCGTAGTGCGATGAAGTTATTCTCAGAGAGGGGAATTCTCACGAAAGAGTCGCCTTTTGAAGTTGCAGAAACAAGTGATGTTGTGATTACTATGCTGCCTTCATCGGCAAATGTGAGATCTCTGTTTTAGTACCCTTGCTCTCTTCTTACTTCAGATCCACTTGTTTACTGCCATTATGTGTCTGATGGCTTGGATGTATGTGTATTGCATACAACAATCTATCTGGTGCATTTCTCCCTTGATTGGTTGGAGGGTAAATCAAGTGTTTCCTAGCCTTTGGCATCTCTTTAGTTTAACCATTGCCCATCCTAAGCGTCTCTCTTATGGATTAATAATAAGTGCAATCTCGAAGGATGATTAGGTGTAAGAGAGGCTTGCTGCTAAGGAAGGGTGTTTAATAGCTTGATAGACATTGTTATACCCATATCCTAGCAAATTAGCCTTTTGGGACAATCGTTGACTGGGTCGTGGTCTGAAATTGTCTTCCTGTGGTCAATGTAATGTTTTATGCAGAGTGCTTGGTCCAGCTACTAAAGCCACCAAATTGACACGTTCCTTAAAAGTGCGAGCTGTTAATAAAATGTTGTAAATTTGATTATTCCCGCCTAGTATTTGATCACTGGGATGTGCAAGTAGTATGCTCTTTTGGCTCACAGGCGCAAGTAGTATGCAGTATGCACTTTCTTAAAGTTATTGGCTGCAAACTCTCACTTTTGATACAAGGCTGCTTGGACGTCATGTCAAGGAAATATGAACTGTGACATAACCATTTAAGCTGGTTGCCTCAGTCTCACACTTTCATCTAAGCTGATGCAATTTCTACGATTCAAGAGTCGAGACTATTTTTGTGCTGTCTACTTTTACCTTTTTCTTTTTTGATCAGAGTCTTCTTTCAGCTTTTAATTACACTACTTTTGGGTACTTCGATGTTAGGTCTCTCAATAAGGTCATAAATATGAGGTTGAATCATTCTCATTTGTTGCATCTCCAAGTTCAGAGTATTGTTTCTTCTTCTGTCATGCATAGTGCATTATGATTATGAGAACATCCTGTTCTTCTTTCTGTAGGTGTTGGATGTTTACACTGGACCAAATGGTTTGCTTCGCAGTGGGAATGTACTGAGGCCCTGGTTATTTGTAGATTCATCTACAATTGATCCTCAAACATCAAGAAGGCTTTCTGTGGCTGTATCTAATTGCTCATTAAAAGAGAAAAAACGTATGACCTGCCGAGACCTTGTTGGACAGCCTTTTCTGTTGGAACAAGATCCCACTTAGCATTCATCATCTACTTACTATCTTTTTGTAGTTTAACCATTGTAGTTCATCAGAAGGTTGAAGAAATTTTCTTTTTAGGCATTTCAATTTCTGATTACATTTTGTGTAGATAACAGGGAGACCCCTGTCATTTTGGATGCTCCTGTATCTGGAGGTGTTCTTGCTGCAGAGTCTGGAACACTCACTTTTATGGTATGACTATAAATGAAGTATTCCTGATGTGAGTTGTCTATGTTAATACCCTTGCTCTCCACTCCACTTCCATCAAATTTGCACCATTGTGTTCTCTCTCAACCGAAAGCCCTAGAATTTGGCTTTTCATATTTTTCTTTAGCTACGCAGGTATAAAATCATTCAAAGAAATAATAAGAAAAAGACAAAAAGAAAAGAAGTGAATGCTTTTCCTATTGTGTAGTTTGGTTCACAGAGTTGGCAACGACTTAAAATGGAAAGTTTGTGTGCATATTCTTTTTTGTGAAAGGAAGTTTTACAAAGGATAGTTTTCATAAATTATACTTTTTTGACAGAAATTCATGGTAGTGGAAGGAAAAAGTTAGTGCTTTTGGCACTTCGAACATAACAGAAGTTTAACATGTTTTCCAGGTTGGTGGCTTAGAGGAAGCTTATCTGGCCTCAAAATCCTTGTTCCTCTCGATGGGGAAAAACACCATTTACTGTGGTGGAGCAGGAAATGGTTCAGTGTGTTCTCTTACATGCCTCAAGCTATGATATTTTTGTCCTTATTAATTTTGTGGAGGCGTTTGTACGTCCTATTGTTGAAAACACGTGGCCCCACCACGAGTAACTTAAGTAATAACTGCAGGAGCTCACTCAGTAGGGCTAGCAAACAAGAAGTCATTGGTTCATTTCTTCTTGTTGTATAGCAAAGATCACCAATGGAAATTCAGTGTCAAACACGGTTATGAGGAGTTACTTATATATATGACAAAAAAACAGGAGTTACTTGGATATCACTAAGCTTGTCTCTCTCTACCAATCTGGAAAACTAGGTGAAAAGTCATTTGTGTACTTGCAATCAAAGTGCAATAACAAAGTTGACCAGAGGAAAGTATTATCAATCAATTCTACATGTACCTCCATCCATGTCTATTGAAACCACCTTCTGAATACATGACCCCAGAAAAAAACTGATGGTAGCCATATCAAGTTTTTTTTCATTGAAGTAAAATAGCTTGGAAGAAACACAAATCCTTGCTTAGAACTTGATTTTCATTTGTTCCTCCCATTCTTTTTCCATGCTATGGCCGCATTGGACATCCGTAGTTTACTAGTCAAAAGTAGCTATACCTTTGGCCATTGTGGAGTGTGTGCTTAATCTTAGCTTCTAAGATAGTTTTTGGTGAGCATTTTTTTGCTTTGGCATGTACTTATTATTCAGGCAGCAAAGATTTGCAACAATTTGGCATTGGCTGTTAGTATGCTTGGTGTATCAGAAGGATTCGCACTTGGCCAGTCTTTGGGAATTTCTGCCACTACTCTAACAAAGATATTCAACTCCTCAAGTGCTCGCTGTTGGAGTAGGTAATGGTACTCTTTAGGATGGTAATGGCTCATGAAAATTATGGCATCTATGTGGAAAGTTTCTCCTAGGAATGGCATCACAAATAGGAATGCCATACAGATCAGTAGGTACTACTTGAGATTTGTGCTTTAAATGACCCAAGGATGAGTCTTCTATTGAAATGACACTTCTGTTGTTCAAATACTTAAAATTGTTAGTTGTTTGATAAAGTGTTGTTCCTGGTTATTTTAATCTTTTCAACAAGCTGAGTTTTCAACGGAGGGGTGCCTTGTAATGAAAATATTAGCACCCTTGTTTAGGCCTTAATTGTCCAATATAGAATTGGGGCACAAATTTCATCGCTAAGCTACATAGTTTTTTGGTGCTACGTAGTTTTTGACATTTCCACGGGTTTTAAGCATGTTTGATCTGTTAATTGTCATACAGGGATGGTACAATTTGGTCTTAGTAATACGGCCCACACATCCGAGACACTGCCTTAAGTTTCTCTCTAGATTTTAGGGTAATATTTGCAAATCACAGCAAGATTTCTTGGTAGTGATGGAGTGTTGTTCTATGTGACAGTGATACTTATAATCCAGTGCCTGGAGTTATGGAAGGAGTTCCTTCTTCAAGGAATTATGATGGTGGCTTTGCGTCTAAGCTTATGGTATGTGGGGTAGTCCACAAGTAAAATGACATTTTTCTGTTGCTTCTTGATATTTTAACTAGTTAGCTCATACTGCTTTTTGTGTTACTATTTCATATTTTTACTAGTTGGCTACCTCGTTACGGAGCATATAGTACATGTATTGTGTTGTGCCCGCACTTCTAAGGACACGATTGCGACAAAGATTCTCATGTATGAATGCATGTCAATAATTGAGTTCTATAGCTCATTATCATTCATTGCCATCATTGATATTATTTTTCTATCTATACTTAGATTGCTATATGGGGCAACTTTTGCCACAAATGAGGAGAAAATATGTGTTCTTGTGCGTTTTGTCGTTGTAGGTGGTTTTTGCTAAATATCGATAATTAGCAAAGAAAGCTGAATTGTAAGTTCCACTATAGGACATCTTCCACTAAAATGAACCAACTTTGGACGCTTATCTGGATATAGAATTTTGGCTAAAGTCTTTTGGGATGGTTATTCCCTCCGGCCACCTCGTTGGGCTTTAATTTGCAATTTATCTGCGGAGTCGACCACAAGAGCGCTGGTCGTATTTCTCTTTTGTTTGAAGAACTATTGTTTTGTTTGTTATCTTCTTCACTTATTTGTCCATTTAATTTGTGCTGGTCTTTCTTCGCTTAGTAGTTTTGTTTGTTCCTTTTATTGTTTTCTTGTTTTATAGTGCATCATGTACAGGAGTGCTTACGTTTTTCCCCTTTGTGCAGGCAAAAGATTTAAATCTTGCCACCACATCAGCCGAAGAAGTCGGTTTTAAATGCCCATTGACATTGCAAGCTGAACAAATGTAAGTCCTTTTACCCTTACATGGACCAACTTTAAAATTTTCTGAAGTTCATGTTAGGTAACCAAGACACTTACACTTGTTGGGTGAGATGGATAACTAGGGCACAGACACAGTCTCCCGCATACTCACCTACACCATAAGCATCTGTAGTAGAGTCCTGAGTGGTTAGTAGTGCCCTGGGAAGCATCTTAGGTTGTGTGCCCTTTTGAGGCCCGGCATACCAATGAGGAGCATACGCTCTTTCTTTTTATTAGTAAGAAAGATAGGGTGAGCAGAGCGTGGACACTTAACACTTATACCCTAACTATGACAAATTCTAGCCAACGCAATGTTATTTTCCATTGCCGACCAAGGAAAAAAATGTTATTTTCCATGAGAATGAGAGAGAGGGAAGCATATACTGTATATGCTAAGACTCTGGCCTGATACTGACATATATGCGAATAGCCTAAATACTAACTAACGAACTGGTTTTCTTTGTTCAGATTCATGGAGCTATGTAATCAGGGTCATGGAACAAAAGACTTCTCTTGTGTCTTCCGTCACTTCTATTCTGGCAAGGATGAGACATGATTACTAATTTTTGGAAGGCCCTGAGCTTCTTGAAATGAATGTGAATCTCTGACTGATTTGGTAGGTGTTTTTGTACGCGTGTGTGCTGATAGAAACAATTCCGATATGTAGACACAAGAAATCACTCCGATGTTTAACACTGAAGCAAGAATCAGAACTCATGTGGCGTACCTGTTTGTCTTTCTGTTAGATAAGAAATGGTTTTGGGCATGTGATAATGCAAGTTTTAGTTATTTTTGACTCAGCTTTAGTGGTATATTGCAATGTACTTTATGAGAACACCAAAATCCATATATCCAAAGGTAAAAGGTCATTTCGCTAAAGGATTAGTTTATTTTACTCTTAATTGTTCAATAAAACAAATGAACAAAAACCCTTAGGGTGCGTTTGGTTGGTTGAAATGGAATTAAGAATGGAATAGAATTGGAGGAATTGGGAATGGAATAATCATTCTCATTCTCATGTTTGGTTGTGCTTAGGAATAGTCATTCTCATCTCCAATGGAATAGTGTGACAATAATAATTTTTGGAGTGACTAGTAATTTTCGGAGTGGCAATAGCATTTTTTGGAGTGATAATAGTAATTTTTGGAGTGGCACTAGTAATTTTTGGTGTGGCAATAGTGAATGTTGGAGTGGCACTAGTAATTTTGGTGTGACAGAGAAATGGAATAACAATTCTTTAGTTTTTTGGATGGAATAATAATTCCTTACTAAGGTGAATAGTGATTACATTTGGAATCATCATTCCATTATTTAATTGTGAACCAAACATCAGAATAAGTAAGTCATTGGAATTACTATTCCATTCCAACCTTGATTTCATCTAACCAAACATACCCTTAGTGTATCTTATGTAGGCTATGATAATGGTACTCCAACCGTAAGCTTCTAAAGCAAGAGGCCAACCCGTAAGCATCTAAAGCAACACGCTTCAGCCTCAACTTCAGGCTATACATATTTGTACATCTTTGAATAAACATCTCCAAACGACTCAAAATGAACTAAACTACACAGTTTTACACCTTTGAACAACGCCAAACAACCGAAGATGAACTACACTTACATTTGGTTTACATGCAGCTCAAGTGTTCATACTTACGGTGGCTAGCGTGAGAAACTGAACGGGATCAGTCAAACATCACTACAATGCAGGAGATGTCGTCACGGCTATTTCTTGATAGTGCCCCTTTAATGATCAACTCCTTTGAGGCTTCTTGAGCATCGCTCAACCAGTAGTCAACCCTTTGATGCTGGTGGCCGCTTCTTGGTTCGACATCACCTGTGCCATAAGCAAATGAAGACACAAGTGTCAAGAATTACGAAACCCATCACGGAAAAGGCTGTTCATTGGATTGCGAACGGTACTCATGCCGTGAATGGTTCACCTGGAGTTCCATTCATCCTTTGATAACTGTTAACAACTTCTTAGGGAAGCACTAATCTCATAACATAGATATTCCCTTAAATAGGAACCTCCGTTATTTCCAACAATTGTGGAAATGAAGGCAGGGTAAGCAATGCTTTTTAACATGCAATTCTCAATAAAAATCCATAAAACTACTGCTTGTGTCGATTATCTTACTGGAGTATACAACGATTCCTGCTATGTCTCAGTGAAAGCTTATAACAAAATCGATAAGCAATAAGGTCCAACTGATGCAAAACAAAAAAGCAGCCTGATAGTAAAATCGGAAAACTGAAATCACACCTACTATTACAAGCTAGGGACTAAAAGCAATGATTATCTCACTGGAGTAATACAACGATACCTGCTACGTCTTAATGAAAGCTTATAACAAAATCGATAAGCAATAAGGTCCAACTGATGCAAAACAAAAAAGCAGCATGACCGTAAAATCGGAAAACTGAAATTCAGAAATTGCATCTACTATTACAAGCTAGGGACTGAAAGCAACGAAGAAAAACAGGAGATCTTACCTTCCACAAACCATCACTTGCCAATATTATGGAATCAGTGTTTGCATCTATCGCCTCAACAAATATATCTGGCTCTGCAGTAATGTGCTCCTTCGGTCTCTCATCGCCGAATGCCCTTGCCATGGCGAGCTGACCATCAACACGTGGGACATTTCCTAAGCCCATCACAAACATTTGGGCTCATTCAATGGAAATCTTGGTACCTTGTGAAGGGACTGAACGAAGGGAGTTTTTGCCAACTTTTTCAGCATTGGCAACTGCAAAGATGCAGTAGTTTCATACACAATTTCAAAGGGCAGATCAAGCACTCGTTTTGTTTGGGGATGAGTGTAAACATACCAATACAAAAATTCCAGGCATGTTCTCAGATCCAATATTGGTTTCTTTTGAAATTCTATGCTGATTCATCTCATGAAAACAATAAGTAACGGATGTAGAAAATTCATGAATGAACTTGACAAGTTATTACCATAAAATTTCAGATCCAATATTGGTGCCTTTAGAAATTTTATGCTGATTCGTCTTGTTTTTAACGAAAAGAACGGATGTGGAAAGTTAATGAATGAACTTGTGTCCTCAGTACCCAGAAAAAGCTTGTGCGATTTCAAAGATAAACAAATTATGAACCGCCAAGTCACAAAACAATTGCACTCCCAGAAGTACAGCTAGTGTCATGAAATTCAGACCAGAATATTTGCCTGGTTTCATTCGTTATGGAATCAATCCGTTTTGCATAAGCAATAAAGTAACGGGTGATTCTCCAAGTATTAAAAGAATCACCGCACTTGTACGATAGTAATGTCCATTGTCAATCGCAATGGTTCGGTTTCCCATGACAAACAAAAAGAAAGAGGAAAAAACAGAGCTTTGTACCTGGCATCTGTGAGACAAACCCTCCTCTACTCTCAACCTGCTGCTTCTCTTTTAGTGGCTCATGGTCAACAGTTATTTGCTTTGCTTCACCATTTCTGCACAATATCGCTCGGGAATCCCCAACATTCCCCACAATTAGCTTTTCCCCATCGACCAAAATTGCTGTTACCGCTGTTGATCCTCCACGCGAACCAACTACATCATCCAAAAGCTCATCATCTGTATCCCTGTATGCCCTTTTGATTTGCCTCTTTTGGGCTTGTCCAGAATTCAGGCTGTTCATAAGGTAATGTATGAAAAATGTTCTATCGGCTAGTGAATGATGCAACACGATTATGTATTTATTTTTGAAAAGAAGACAAAACCCCAGGCATCCCCGTGCCTAAGGACCCCTAGATATCCATGTTAATCAACTCATATATTTCATGAAAATCCTAAAATCTAAAATAGATTACTATAACAAAATCAATATCCTCCAGGATCACATACAAACAACTTGTGGGGCCCATGGGATTCTCCTTCCCAACTAACTTGGGCAATAGCATAAATGAAAATGATTTGCATACAAAATGTTCATAGCAAATTGGAGTGGGACAAATTTTACATTACGAAGCACCTTTTAAATAAAACTAAAGATATACGAATAAACAGTACACATACATCTTCTATACAGAATGATGTGGTTCAGTGTGACCGATTTATGGTATAACAAACTACTAGTGAAGAAGCGTTTTTTCGAAACTAATAAGTCATTGCCACATCATTCGATCTGGTGGCATTTGCTACATGAGCTTTTTTCGTGCACAAGAATAGAGTTTTTTCCTTAGCTCTAACCCCACAGAAAAACAAGTCCATACCTCACTCAGTATCCTATCAAACAGATTGCTTTGCAAGTATTCTGCTACCTTGCGACCAGAGTGACCGTCAAAACTTGCATATAAATATAACCCCAGATGATGGCCGCTGACTTTCCTATTAGTTGCCACTATATAATCTTCCACAGGGGATCCATTTTTCCTTCAAACAAATGAAAACCATGAGTGAAAAGCCGATGCACACAATTCATATCATCTTCTTCATCTCCTTCATCCTCAACATCTCCGCCTTCATCTTCTTGTACACCTTCTTCATCCTTATCACCGTCGACATCTTGTTCATCGTCATCTTCTACATATCCTGAACCATCATCCTCTTCATCTTCCACGAACCAATCACGTTCAAGTTCCTCCTAGACCCATAATTAATAAATCAGGTAGCACGCCATGACAGCCTCCACCTTTTCGTAACAAAGAATCAAGATAGCTTGATCCGAAGGCTTGCAAAATATGAGATAGATCCATCAGATTGTTATGAACACTAAACTTTGTTCACACCAAGAACCCTAACATCATTAGCTTCGAAAGAAATTGCACATCTTATTCTAATTCTAACAAGGTAACTCGAATCAAAACCTGAAAAATATTGCTATATAATAAGAGATTGATAGTGGCAGGGAGCGGCATTGTCCACACCAACTTTATAGCATATGCTCTGGTGATTCTTGACCATTAGTGGCAGCAGCATATATCAAATCATCTTACTCATAGATTCACCAAAAATAATATTTATCTTGCACTTGCAGTGTTAAAAGGGCTTTCTTATCCTAAAACTGGGGAAAAGAAACAGTATGACCCGGTCTTTATCGACCACCGTCGCAAGAAGTATGCTGATGAGTTATGACTATACAACAGTACCAAGACCAGAGTGTTTAACCTTTGATGACATATAAATGCCATTTTTTCTCTAGTGATAAGTCCCAATCTTAGAAAACTGCACCGGAATGATATACTTGGGCCTTTTGCGGATTTCTCCCAAGGGAGAGGATCCTCTCTAGTTCCTTTTTTTAAAGGGACTGGATCATCCTGTTGAGGGCTATTATAGGCCAGGCCCTTTCTGAGCCTACTTCGTTAATCTATACTGTTCTTTTTTTAAACCTCAACGAGAACATTAACCAAGACCGTACAAAGATATCCGTACCCACGAATCCGAGGGGGAGGCCAGTACCCACATTTTGGTCATACGAGCACAGTCATGGATTAAACTGTCCGTGGCAAAAGTATTCACCATGAAAAGACTATATGCCTTAAGGGAGAACATGACACAAATCACTAGATACGTACATGCAGGGAAGCAAGTGACATTTTAGTGTTGCATACCTTGAGTCCAAGCGAGCCCACATCTTTTTCAGTGCTTGATTTCCTCTGCTAAAGTAAATAAATCATAGTCAACATTTTGATTAGAGTCAACACTCAAGAGTGATCGTAAATCGTATGATATCGAACACTTCCACGACTACGAAACCCTATTTTGAGACGAAGTTGTATTTGCAACCATTCAGATACGAAAAATCCAAAGCAGAAACTGAAAAGATTGCATACTTTTATTTTAATGGAGTCTGCTTCATTTTTCGTTCTCAAACTCCTCTACAAGTAAGAAAGTGCATGCAGTATGGTAAGCATCCTATTATAAATTGCTAATTTGGTTCGGAGTAAGAACTGTAAACATTTGAACAAATGGCTAAAAATGGAAACATGTCTGTCTAAAATTGCATGATATTTTTATAAATCTTCGTTACGTTTGTATAAAAATTCAGAACAGTTGAGTAAAAATTCATAATGTACAATTGTTATGAACTCAAAACAAATTTATAAATTCATGAAGTGTTGTCGAAAAACTAAGCTTGCCCAGTTTTAGACGGAGGGAGGGCCTCTATACATTTGATGCATATTAGTTCTATAGGCCCATCAATAGATCTAGTGACTGAACATATTTTTTTACCTTTTTTGACCCAAAAACTATCCTTACTTTATTTGGTAAATAAAAAGATTACTTCTTAAATATGACCATATTATTACTCCCTCCGTCCCTAAATAAGTGTCCAGCGCGCAAACCTAGGCCTTCAAAAAAATGCATTTGTTTTGTTAAAAAAATTAATTTTTTTTCACAAATCAATAGATAGCAATGTGTTCTATTAGATTGTGAAAAAAAATTAAATTTCTTAATTAAAAACATGCATCTTTTGTAAGGCCTAGTTTTGCGCGCCGGACACTTATTTAGGGACGGAGGGAGTATTATTTTTGCAAAAAAGGAAAAATATTACTATTATTTCTACGAAATGACTTTTTGTGCTTCAACATATATACACACAAAACAGTTTTCAAAGCACACACTAAAAGGCAATTTATGAAGTGAATATGTAGGAAAGTGGGGTGAAAATCATTTTCCAAAAGGCAAAATGATCATATACACTGTCTATAAAAAATGCTTCAATACTCTATTGTATTCGTATCTATATTAGAATATTCTTCAATGATAGTAAAAAAAAAAATTAAACCTCTGACCGCTGAATTGATATTGTTCCCTATCGGTAACTAACGGAATTTAACTGCAAGGGGGCATTGACACTTGACTAAAAGTGTGAGGGCTTGAAAAGTGAAATTAAAAGTGTAAAGAGCAAAGTGAGACCGAGCGTATTAAGGGTGCAAAGTGTACTTTACCCGCCTAGAAATGGACCAAATTTGTCCACTGTATAAGTTTTTGGACATTTATAACTGTGAAAAGATGTGGTTCGATTATGGAGTTATCAATGATTGACTTGATTTTTTGCAAGTTTGTTCTATGCATCAAATTCTACATAATCTACACAGTAACGGTTCAGAACATATTTTCAGACTTTGGACAATGCTTTTTTTTTTTTTTTTGCCTTTTTTGTATAGATTAGTGGGGGATTAACAAAAAATTAGTGAGTTAATAAATGGAAAATGATATTGGCACTCCAAAAATTGATGCAGACACTCCAAAAAACATAGGAAAATGACTTTGAAATTACATTGATTTTGGAGTGCCTGCATCAATTTTTGGAGTGCCAATATCATTTCCCTAATAAATAAAAGAGGTTTGACGTCTCTCTATAGACTCGAAACCTAAACCTCCCTTGAAAAGTCAAGGGATAAATTAAATGGGCTAGGAGCCACATCTATCACATTGGGCTTTTAATAGGTTCAAGGGCGTGTCTTGAAGACGTTCCACGATAAAAATCATTATCATATCTAGTTATTCAAAGTCGGTTGGTACAATTGGATATTTCCAAAAATATATGGGTAAGGTAAATTTTTTTTTTTACTTTTTCGGTTCCTTTCGTCGAGACAAATCAATAATCAACAAAAATTTGGTGCAAAATTAACGAACACAAATTTTTTGAATAAGGACAAAACCTCAAAAAAAAAAAAAGTAATATAACCATACCCCTAGTTTTTATTTCTACAAATTCTTTTTTCTAATTACTCCCGTATTTTTTTCGGTTCTTTCTAGTCTAGAAAAAAATTAAAAAGAATCAATAAGACTGACCAAAAGAAAAACATCAACCGTAGCAAAGAAAGCCTTGAATTTTCAGACACTCAAAAGGAGTATGGTTTTATGACAGGTTTCCTAGAATATGCAAAACCAGTTTGTGTATTGAAGAACAATATATAACATCCCTTCATTCTGAGGATATCAGAGACATCCATTTGCGACGACATGATTACTGCTATATTTTTAAAGGTAAAATGAAATTAACCTATCTGTTTTTTTTCTTTTCCGGTGCTTCGGAAAATTCAAGATGTTAATTATGCAGAGTCCGGCCTTTCATATGAGAGAGGGAGAAAGAGGACAGCGTGGTATGGAACCAATTAACAAGTGTCAAGGCAATTCAAAAGCATGTAAACACACGTAGGATTTGTTTCCTATTCGTCTCTATAGAGACTAGAAAATATATACTAGAACAAACATATTGATGTTGCAGGCACTCCAAAAAATAAAAAAAAGTGGCTTTGGAATTACACTGGTTTTGGAGTGCCTGCATCAATTTTTGGAGTGCCAATATCATTTACCTTGATGTTTTGGTGCGTTCATATTTGGTTAGAATCCATATGATCGTCTAGATATTTGTTGTCTTTTATCTTCGACTAACACTATTTCTTTTGAGATTATAGATTCTAGGTATGAATATAGAGCAGATTGCGAGTACTGCTATCTGCGTCAGGCTCAACGTTTGAATCGGGGTGGAAGACATCAACAGTCTTGTGTTTTTCTCATTTACAAAAATACTCCCTCCATTCCTAATTGAGAGTGCCTTATTTCATTTTGGGATGTTCCAAAATGATTGTCTCTTTCCAAAAATAGAAGTAAAAATTTGATAAATACCAAAAGTGTCCCTTAAATGTGAATACAAATGTTGCAAAATAGGTAGAGTATAGGGATAATAGTGGAAAGTAAGTGTAATGATTACATGTCCTCTAAAAAGTTAGAATTCGTAAGAGAGACTCTCATTTAGGAACGGAGGGAATAATAGTTAGATGATTAGTTTGACTCTATCCAAGGTAATTTGTAATGAACTCTGTTGTGCCTGTGTCGCTGAGCTATTATTAATCTAATCTTCCCCATTTTGTCAAACAAAGGGCTCAAGAAGTCAATTTTATATATGGAGTGTGCAAGCGTATTGATACTCTATTTTTATTCTCCCAAAGGGCAAAGGTTCAAGCTCCTCAACACGATTTTTGATTCTTAGGTGTCTCTTTGGGTTTTATTTTGTCTTGGTTGGGTTTTGTGTCTCTTTGAATGGTGTTTTAATTCCTTTAGGGATTTTCGCCTTAGTTGGCTTCTTGCTTGCCTTAAGTTGTTATTTCTCTCTTTTTGGATTCTGGCAGCAAAGTTCTTTTTTCCCAATTCAGAAAAGAAGGAAGTTGGGGGTTTAATCAGGGTATTCCTATGAACAGGTGTGGCCAAGATTCATGTTTTTAACTATTCGTAGTTAAGTAACATATTGGCTGATACATAATGGTATTTTGTGTCTTTTGGTACTGTTACATTCTAGGTTTTAAGTATCGGCCTACCCATAATAGCTTTTGAGCTTCTTATTCTGTTACGAAAATCCCATGCGTATCGGACGGTTCCATTATGTGTTGGTCTGTTTTTGATACACTACTGATATGTACTTGACTGTTACAGGTGATTTAGGCACTGATAAGAAGGGTATTGACTACAAATATAATGGTGAAGGGAAACCGTAAGATAAAGATAAGTATTGCCGATCGACTAGTGTTTCTTGCGACGGTGTTTTTTATAACATCATATGAGATTGCAGGAGTTCCTTTTTTTCCTTTTTTTTTTTTGTGCATAAAAAATTGAAGGAGTTCTTCACATCACTCTTTGTCTGTAAACTAGTGGCATAGCTGCGTGCTACGCACGATCGGTCATGCCCGTTTATTTGAAAACAGAAATAAAATTGTGAATACTGTCCTGTGTTGCTGCCTAAAACATGCATGTAAGTCTAAAGAAATATGTTTGAGTTGTTTACATTGAAGAGAATTTTTTTTGATTATGAAGCACGAAATAATATGGGTATAAACATTCAAGGAATTTACATAAGGGAGGTGATTTTGACACTCCACTTTTAACCAGTGGCACTCCACTTTTAGTTTTGTTTCTCACATGAACAACACAAAAAGTGAAGTGTCAGTGGTTAAAACTGCAGTGCCAAAATCAATTTCCATTAAGCTATATGCCTGACAATAAGAGCGGTACTTGAGATGGTCGTGCAACGTCTTGAGGCTCTAGAAGTTGCAAACTCGCCTCGCTGTCGGCCGGTTCAACCTCGATTTCCGAAAGAAGAGGTGTCGGATGACGTTTCTATCACCAAACCTTTGACTGGTAATCATCAGTCGAGGGAGAGGACAATGGTGAATGAAGCTACCATTGAGTGGAGTAAACCGTAAATTGGAGTAAACCGTCAGTTTTTGACAAAGAATCGGTGGAAAAATACAAAAGAAAAAAATCAAAAAATATTACAAAAAGAAGTTGTTACCGTGCTTGAAGATAATGAAGTTGACCTAAGTAATAAATTTGTTGATCCGTTTTGGGATTTTATTGAAGGTACTATAAAGAAGAATGTTGGATTGCGTACTTGGAGCAAGTTGTGACATACAATTTTGCTTTTATTTTTCAAGACTCATCTCTATAGTTTGGGGTCGAAAAAATTTTAATTTGAAGAACAAACTTGATGTAGACAAGTTTCGGCGAATTCAACTATGTAAACTCGAGGACAAGTTTCTTCAAGACGGGGAGAATGATGCAGAATGAAAATAGTTTATTATTTATGAAATAGATATCTAGTTTGTTCTTTTGGTAATAAATTATTTTTGAATATTCCGCTTTCAGTGTCATTTGTTTTGGCAAGTTTTCTTTTATTCTCTAGTATTTACATTTGAGAATATCTCAAATCTTTTGATTTTGGTAATTATTGAGTCAATTAGCTATTCAATGGGATTTAGCTTCCTATTTTTCTAATTCCTTTTCGATCTTAGTTTTGTAGTATAAAATAAGTTGTACGGTAAAATTAAAATTGAGTTGTTATTGTATTAAAAAATCGAGATTTATCTCATATTGTGTGTTCGAAAATTTCATACCTATTCATGTTTGTGTTTCAAAGAGAAATTTTTTAACATAAGCAAGTTTGTGATCTCTTCTTGCCAATAGTTTTGTAAAAGGAGGCTGCACTACATAGGTTCCAATCCTGACGATAGTCGGAGGACGTGCTGGAGGTCAAGGAGGACGAGGGGGTCGTACAACTTATATTGATGAAGTCTATGAGCAAGATGATGCTGCTCGAGATGCTTGATTGGAGGACGGATTTGCCAAAATCAAAGCAATGCTCGGAGGAATTGTCCATTGCATGGAGGCTTTAGAAGTTGCAAACTCACCTCCCCGTCGTCCGATTAAACCTCAATTTCCGAATGAGAAGGAGGTATCAGATGACGTTTCTATCACCAAATCTTTGGCTGGTAACCATCAATCGACGAGGAGGACAAGGGCGGTCAAGATTGCTAATTGTGATTCGCGACTTTGGGAATCTGGTTTGAGGATCAACTTTCTTGAGTTTCAGAAAGGTATGACACTAGAAAAAATCTTAAAGTTTAGTGCAAGAGAAAAAAAAGTCATAGAAGAAATTCTAGTTGAGGGAGATGTAGGAGACTATCTCGACGATGTGTTAAAGGAAGAGTCCGATAAAATATTTTCGGAAAATAATCCGTCGTTTCAATCAAAAATTGATTGGGAGTCACCTCTAAAATATGATGAGTACCCGGAGCATGAGTTTGAAACATGTGAACTTAGCATTGTTGAAGGTGCGCACGTTGCAATTCCAAAAACTGGAAGAATAACTTCACCGGTGAAAAATGCTTTTGAAGTTAGCCCACTATCCACTAATGTAGTTAATGTGATGGATATTCTTGTTTTGGTGATTAAATTCAATTAGGAGCAAGATGATGAAGAATATGTATTTTATTGCATCCTAGTCAAAGAGCCAAATACTCAAAAAGAGCCAAGCTCTGTTTTTGGTAATGGTTCATGCATTTTTTCGGGTAGTGTTATCACACTAACAATAAAGATGCGACAACCATACTGTGATCACCAAGATGGCAAAGTGACGGAGGGTGGTAAAGTGGATTTTCTGTGGTGGAGCGTGGGATGATTCCTCTTTGGTTGTAGCTTTTTATATGAACATGGATAAGGGTACACAACTGATTGAAAGGATTAATTTAAGGTACAAAGCAGATGCCAATAATCGAAGACGGGCCAAGTTACTCAAGCAAAACTTGAGGATGAATTTCTTCAAACCGGGGAGAATGATGCAGAACGAAAAATAAAGAATATAAATTAATTACGCAATATTTTGAGTTTATTGTTTTGTTAGAAAATTCTGTTTTAGTTGCAACCACTTGTTTTGGTAACCTTATATTTCTTTGTAGTATTTGATTTCCTAGTCAAAGTAGGATTTCCTTTATGGTAATTTTCGTTAATTAATTGATTCGGCTTCCTTTTTGGACGAATCAATCAGGGTTAGGGTTTTCTACCTATTTAATAAGTTGTAAGCCTAAGGACTAGGAAAGATTCTTGTTGTGCTCATATTTGTATTAAGCTATATGCCGAACAACAAGAACCTTTCCTAGCACAAATGATTACATAATCAACACCCACCTAAGTGGGCATTACAACTTTCTAAATAAAACTATTGAAGAGCACATAATCCACCAAAAGTATGTGCATGTCCTGCCGATATGTTTGCAGAACCTCTCCACTACATTTTCCTCAAAAGTAAAAAGAAATCAGTAAGGATTGAACCAATTTTTTCTAGCATTGAAATTTTTCAATAGAGACTGGCTTTAGAACTGCACTTGCTCTTCCAAAAAAGTTTCAGAAGTATGGCACCACCTAAATGCAAGTGAAAATACCAAAGTTAATGTGGAAACTTGAAACACTCTCCATAAAAGAAAAGCAACCCATCAAGGCATTTTTGGGAACATCAAGCTAGAGCCATGAAATGAATTGAACTACTTGAGCTCGAATCATCCTTAGCTCTTTAACTGCTCATTTGAGAAAGAAAGAAAGAAAGCAAAAGAGTGCACGTGTAAATAAACCTCAAATGCATCAAAAGCTAAGACTCCTGAGCAGCAATTCCATAAAAGTTATAACCAGTAACCAACCATTCTGATTTGTATTGAACTTAGTGAGCAGCAAAAGATGGCAAAAGACCTAAAGAGGAATAATAAAGGAAACCTCTCTTGTTGAATAAAGATGATCTTCTCCAGTAACAAATGACAATAGCCTTTAAACATATATGAGAAAAACCTCTAAGGTACTTGATCCTCTCTTGTTAGTCAATTCTATACACCAACAAATGAACAATTGAAATATAAACTCATACCACAAAGAGAATTACATTGAGAACCTCGCTTGCTTAAGTAAAACATGATCAATGAATAATGAATGCAGCTCAAACAGGGATAGGATACAAATTTGGAACCAGGGAATAAACTAAAATTTTACATCAAGCGAATTAATTCTTCCAAAATTTTACCCGCAATTAGCAAAGACCTCGAGTGAAACAATACAACAGTCATAATAGTCATCTCTTCTGCCAGATGCTTCATCAAAAGCTAAAACTTCAAATACTATGAACGCAAATTGCAAATAAATTTAGAACCAGGGAATAGACTAAAATTTAACCCCCAATTTTGATACATTGAATGCACATTGCAAATAAATTATATCTGTGCAATTCCAAATTGCGCATTTGAGAAAAAACCCAACCCCTAAAAAGGAATTTCACTTTTTTATTTTGGGATAATTAGATAGGAAGTCAAATAATGAAACCATAATAGCAAGAGAGGGCTAACATCGAGCAAGCAACTGATAGGCGTGTAATAATTGTAGCAGTGAGATACGACCGAACAAGGATTGGCATTTGTTTGTACCATTTTTCAATAGATTGAGCCATCACCCTTACCATTCCTGAGCCAATCCTCACACCAAAACCCTAAGTACAAAAAACAATTGGCTGGTAGAACGTCTCTTCGTTGGATCCCTCTACAAACAACATGCAATGAACTACCTGAATTCCCTCGACACCGTTGACAATGCTTCCGGCCACTACAACATACGAACTGACAAGAAAATTAGTATCAAACGAAACATAAAACAACTCACTGTGATGCAAACCCAAATAACCATAGATTAACTTAGAGAGAGAAACTCCCAAATGAGATACAAAAGAGACTAGCTCTTGATAATATTTGTTCAAAATGATAAAAGCTATCAAAATAAAGGACTCCAACACCTATATATAGACTCAATACAAAAAGACATAAATGCCCTTACTACATACTACATCATACTCCCCTACTAAAAAGAAACTTGTCCTCAAGTTACGATAGTGTCCTCTGGCAAATAGGGCACCAAGTGTTGCACATTGAATGTGTTGGAGATGCTCAAGTGAGAGGGTAGGCGGACTTGATAAACATTGTCATTGATCTTGCGCAAGACTTCACAAGGACCCACTTTCCGATCGTTCAACTTCATGTAAGCACCGTGAGGATGCCTATCCTTGCTCAAGATAACCCAATCAAGATCCCCTTCTTTGAACAAAACCTCCCTTTTGTGTGCATCAACGGCCGCCTTATACTTCGCATTAGACTTCTCAATGTTGAGCTTAACTTGAGAGTGGATATTCTTCATAAACGTAGCCATATCTTCCACCTTGGAGTGTCCCTTCTTAGGGCTTGGTAAAGGAACGAGGTCAACCACACTAGAAGGTTTCAACCCGTAAACCGCTTCAAATGGGAAAGTGTGGATGGTGCGGTTTAGAGAAGAATTGTAAGAAAACTCCGCCAAGGGAAGAATTCCATCCCAACTTTTTAGATGTTCACCAACTAAGCATCGCAACAAATTCCCAAGACTCCGGTTTACCACTTCCATTTGACCATGGGTTTGAGGGTGAAAAGAAGTACTAAAGCATAAGACAATGCCAATCTTTCTCCACAAGGTCCTCCAAAAGTGTGCAAGGAACTTAGCATCTCTATCGAAGACAATAGAAGTAGGAACGCCATGTAACTTGTAGATCTCCTTGAAATAGAGATTGGCAATGTTGGTCGCATCCATAGTTTTCTTACAAGGTATGAAATGAGCCATTTTTAAAAACCGATCCACTACCACCATGATAGAATCACTCCGCCTTTACGTAGATGGAAGCCTCAAAACAAAATCCATACTTATGCATTTCCAAGGACTTTCCGGCACCGGTAAAGGCAAATACAATCCCGCATTAGTGGTTGTTCCCTCACCCTGTTGGCAAGTTTAGCACCTTCGCACATAGCCCCCCACATCTTTACTCATTCCCGACCAATAGTATGCATCTTGAAGCAACGCTAGAGTCTTATCCTTACCAAAATGACCCACCTTGTGACTTTCGGCTAACAATTGCTCCTTTAAAGAGCATGTAGGGACACACAACTTTAATTCTTTAAAGAGAAATCCATCCTTCAACATGAAACATGGATCGATAAACTTATTACCCCTTTGCAAAGCATCATTATCTTACTAAAGTAAGGATCTTCGGCATAGAAAGTGCGAAATTCTTCAAACCCAACAACCTTGTTCTTCATTTCCTTAAGAGCTTCATGATCGGTGTTGAGGACAAATTCCTTGTAGACAAGGTAGTAACTCCAATGCGTAATGGCTTGGACAATGGCATAGAATTTCAAGTCATAAGTAGAGTATTTGAGTCTAGCACCGTTCAACTTCTCGCTAAAGAAAGCAATAGGTTGACCACTTTGGCTTAGGACTCCACCAATTCCAACTCCCGAAGCATTACAATCAAGTTCAAAAGTTTTGTCAAGGTCGGGTAAGGCCAAGATAGGAGCTTCTGTAAGCTTGGACTTCAATAATTTGAAACTCTCGGCGGCTTCTTGGGACCATATGAACACCCTTTGCTTGAGGCAATCGGTAAGAGGAGCCGCAATACTACTAAAGTTGGCAATGAACCTCCGGTAGAAGGTAGCTAACCCATGAAAACTCCTCACTTCATGAACACTTGTAGGCGTTGGCCATTCCACAATGGCTTTAATCTTGTCTTCATCCATGTGAACCCCCTTTGAAGACACAACATACCCCAAAAATACCACCTTATCAACGGCAAAATTACACTTCTTCAAGTTCCCATAAAATTTCTCGCTTCTCAAAATTTCAAAGACTTGTTGGAGGTGGAATAAATGATCTTCAAAACACCGACTATACACTAAGATATAATCAAAGTACACAACTAAAGATATATCAAAGAGAGGTTGAAGCATTTGAGTCATTACCCGCATAAAAGTGCTTGGAGCATTGGTAAGACCAAAAGGCATCACAAGCCATTCAAAAAGGCTATGAGGGGTCTTGAAAGCCATTTTCCATTCATCTCTTGGGCGAGCTCGAATTTGATGATAACCACTTCCTAGATCAATCTTTGAGAAGACCTTTGAACCGGTGTAGACACCCCAATTTGGACCTATTAAATATCCTTAATTTGCGCCTTCAAGGCTCCCCGATGATGAAATAGGGTCAAAACAGGCCTTGGAAAACTTGGACGATGCTTCTTGGACTTTTTCAAAATCAAAGCATTCCTTTTTCTCGACACCCTGAGGGTAAAATTGGCACACATTTCAGCATATAAAATATATTTGAATGAAACCAATTGGGTTAGAAAGAGGACTCAACGAGCTTTCCAACGCTTCGAAAAACACCCAAAATCGAGTACGGGAGTGTCCGTGGCAGCCCGCTAAAGTTGGGCAGCCACTCCCAAGCGCTTGGGAGTGCTGACAGACCAATGCATGTTGAGCTTGACCATTGACCATGGCTTTTTCAGACCTTTTTCAGACTTTTTCAGTCCATTCAACGTTCAACCATGGTCTAGGTCAATACTCAGACTGCATATTCAGAAGACCAGCAGACATGTTTCCCCCCAAATATTTTTCTCCTTATTTTTTATTTATTTTTCAAATTTCAAACCTAATTTCCCCCACCCCTATATATATGGGTGTTTGGCTGGTTGAAGGGCCACGAAATTGAACCCTCTCAATCCCCTATTTTCAGAAAAATTCCAGCTCTCAAACACCCTCAAATATTTTTCAACTCAAACATTTTCCAACTTCCATCTTCAAATAATTTTCAAAGAAAATCCAAAGATCACAAAAGCATTTGAAGTCTTGGACTTCATTTTTCTACTATTTTTCAGCCATCATTCAAGCATCCAATAGGTCTTGTTCAAGCACAAAGGTATAAAATTCCATTTTTGTACCTAAGTCTACTGTTTTTTTTCCTGTCTGAGGGAGATCAGTGGTTCATATAAGTTTCTCATACTGATTGTGAGCCACCTGATCTTGGTTTAATAACTAGAGCAAGAGAAGTACAAAGAAACAAAACATTTTCTGGGCATTGGATGCACTCCCGAGTGCTCGGGACCATTCCTGAGCGCTCAGGAGTGCTGCTGCTACAAAAATCTTGTTTTGTCATCAAATATTGCATTTCCTACATTTTAGTAGATACTGGGTGTGCACTGGTTCCTCCAGAGCCCAGTTAGGTTTATTTTCTGTTTGCAAGGAAGCAATACTTGGATGTTCAAGACCTGTTCTAGTTTGTTTGAGTTTAATGTTGAGCAAACCTGCCTAAATGCTGCTCTAATTCATATCTTGCTGTTTGTATATTCTATTTGCATCCAGAAGTGCTAAGTTCTGTTTTATAGGGGATAAGAGGTCCTGAGCGCTTAGGACCACTTCTGAGCACTCGGGAGTGAAGTCAGTGGCAGGATATCAGTTTTTGTTATTTTGCATTTCTTTATCATCTTCACCGCTTCATGTTCATTGGCACCAGCATACACCTTATACTTGATATATCTGTGGATACATGCTACATGCTTAAAGAAACAAAATGTCTTGATAAAATCCCACAAATGTTTAGTATAGACCGATCCCGTATCGGGCGAGGGGGGTGCCGTAAAACCCTTCCCCCCCTCGTAACATGGCTTCCGAACCCTCAAACAAATCTCTGGTTTTCAATTTCAAATCAATCATTTTCAATAAAAACGGTTTCTCAGGTGGCAAACCATAAATCCGGGTGACGACTCTTCAAATTTTTCAACTCGATTCGTAAACGGTATTATTTTTCGGGCCGCCCCGATCCACCCGGGGCTGTGGTAGCCCATATAGCAACTCTGCTGGGGAAATGGTTTAATTAATACTTGAGAAGAAGTTGGCATGTTGTCAAAACGGTCCACTTTCCTTGAGCATCAATTAAACTTGTGAGCCAAGCTTGAAAAATGTTTGTGGGATTTTCAAAATTATTTTGTTTCATTTCTATCTCTTGTATATATATCTTGTTCAGCCCCGCTGTTGTGTTTCGGCAATCCTACCCGGCCTGCCGATGATAGGGAATCCCAGAATGCTCAGCAACCCTCGACCCTCGACCATGATAAGTCATACCTGCCGTTTGTACCGTTATTGAGTGTACGCTCAGCAATGGGAGGCATACTTTGACTTTAGTCCAGGAAACCCTCTTCAAACCAAAACCGGCCTTTGTACATGTTTAGCAAGCCATAAAACCTTCCCAATTAGGACAGGAACCTACAGGGTAGGGTTACGTGCTATATCCTGTTTACGTGCTGCATTCCATCTTGCATCATCATACTGTCAGCCACGGTTCTCGAGACTCGCTCGCGCGGTCTGTAGAAGGTTGCCGAGACCAGATGAAGAATCGTGCACCCCGGTGTACGTTGTCTAAATAATATGGGTCCTTAGAACAATGAGACTTTGGGAAATCAAAACATATTAAGTTCTTGACTAACGCTTTATCAATGATTCAATGGAGAATAAGGAATGGCAAGGAAACGATTGCGTGACGCCACGTCACTTACACCATTTCGGCTAATGGTGCCATGCCACCGACGCCACTTTGGTTATGGTATCACGTCATCTATACTAAGCTATTCCAAGTTCAAAATTGAAACTTCGAATGAGGACTAGTTGAATACTTAGTTCATTTTGATGTCTCTTAGAACTTGTCGTTCTAAACAAAGGATACACCCTAAAAGAAATTCTGAGGATCAAGGCAACCTTTGAAAGACCGTAATCTTATCCCACTTGCACGTCGCACCTTGCATCTTATGTTGTCCGTTTACTTTTGGGTAGAACTCTTAGACTTGCTCGCGCGGCTTGTTTAGGATTGCCTGGACCGATGAAGAGTCGTGCCTTTTTAAAAGGTACGTTGTTGAAACTAAATAGTCCTTGGAACGATGAGGTTTTAGGGATATCAAAATTCATTAAGTCTTCAATACATTTTTCAATCATGGATTCAATGAAGATTAACGAAACAATTAGGCTACAATGTCATGATACCCACACCACCCAGGTTATAGTGCGAAGTCACTTACACTGCTTAAGCTAATGGCGCCATGTCACTTACGCCACCCCGATTACGATATCATGTCATTTACGCCAAACGGTTTTTGAAACCAAAACAGAAATTCCGAGTGAAAAATGTTAAAGACTTAATTTATCTTGATATCTCCCAAGTCTTGTTATTCCTAATCAAATGATACATATTCAAAAGAATCTCTGAAGGCAATCCTTCATAGGTTGTCATTTCTTGGGTCTAGGAGACCATAAATCCATGGAGTTTGGGATACCTCCGGTGTTCGTCATGCCCGAACGGCTCCCTCTAATTCAGTCTAGCCTTAAGTGCATCTTCCAGCAGTCTTATTGCTCTGTCTCGGATGGTCTTAGATAAGGAGATTGGCTCTAATTCCCAACGTGCGGAATTTAACCTGCCTGACAACGACCAACCCGTGACTGTTGGAACTATCCGTAAAGTTTGATCCTTTGAGTCGACGATGACAACACGTGAATAACAATTCTTTTATTCATACATATTTTTCTCCAATAAATCACGACAGGGGCACATTCTGAGTTCGCTTCTTACTTTACTGTCAGCACTGGGTCATCCATCCTACAGCAAAACCATACCCTCATAGACTCAGAATTTGTGGGAAGATATGGAGCAGCCGGTGGGAAATTTGAATGGGGAACATCCGAACGGGGAACCGCCAACAGAGAATCTGAATGAATTGGATCAAATCCGAACCTCTATCCGATAGATGGGTGAGCGAACAGACAACCAGAT
This sequence comes from Rhododendron molle, assembly GCA_025413875.1. Classification (NCBI taxonomy): domain Eukaryota; kingdom Viridiplantae; phylum Streptophyta; class Magnoliopsida; order Ericales; family Ericaceae; genus Rhododendron; species Rhododendron molle. The sequence continues at coordinate 18,432,338 of CM046400.1, forward strand.
TACCCAGTTGATGCTCATGATAACCGGGGTTGCTAGACGACTTCCACCTCCTCAAAATTCAAAAACACCCCTCGAAAATAATCGTGAACCACCTCCTGAACCAAACCCCCAAAGCCCAGAAATGGCCGCCATCAAAGCCAAATTAGCCCAACTTGAGCAGTCCTTAGCCAGAAGCGAAAGGATCACATCAACCGGTTTCGACATCGACGAACTCTGCCCCTTCCCAAATGCCAGACTACCCAAGGAATTCAAGCCAATCGACTTTGCTAAGTTCGACGGAACCGGTGACCCGAAGGCACACCTCACCAGCTACATTGGGGCACTTTCCATGTGGGGCGTGGAAAAGGACGCCATGGCCCAAATGTTTTGTCAAACATTGGTTGGACATGCCCTGCAGTGGTTCACTATCTTGGAAACGACAAAGAAGAAATCTTGGGAGGACATCTGTGAGGCTTTCGTGGCCCAGTTCGACTACAACATCCAACTTGAGGTCACCATCCGAGAGTTGGAATCAACAAAGATGGGATCGGAGGAGTATTTTATGGATTTTGTCAGAAGATGGAGAGCAAAGATTGTTCAGATGAAGGAGAAGCCCTCTGAGAAAGATCAAATTCGGATGATTGTCCGAAATCTCCAGCCCGCACTTGCCAAGCACATGATCTTAGCTCAAGCCTCTTCCGATTTCAAGACATTCTTAGAAATAGGCCTGGCCGTCGAAGAAGTCGTTCAGTTGGGCATCCTTGAAAATACTGACAACCCTAATGCCTTCTGCGCCTTCCACCAAATGCCCGGTCACGCTACCAATGACTGTCATCGTCTCCGTCACAAGGTCCAAGACCTAATCGACAACGGAACCATCCCAATGCCGAACCTCGGGTCTGAAGGAGGATTTTGAGTGCAGTAAAGTCAATCCATGAATGAAATCTGTCACGAGTTGGGGAAGTTTCTGAGTTTCAAGTCGAGTCTTCGTCTTTCAATTTCGAGTCAGTTTGTACCTCGAGTCTTTCATGCTTTCATGTCTGTATGTTTTCAAATTCAAGTTTGTAATCGAAAAAGAAAATCCAAAAGAGAGTCAGATTCGTAGGCCTGAACTACGTTATGACCTGATTCCTTTGCAAGAAGGATACGTAGGCAGCCTCATCCCGAGGCCCGGTCATGTTCATTCGAGTCGATCCTTCATTGGTCCCTCCCTTCTTTTTGAACTCAACGTCAAGCTTCTTATGTAGAAATTGTGATAGTAAACTTGCGTTTTGTAATAATCCCTTAACTTGGAATTGTTTTGCACCATCAATTGAGAAGTCAAAACATGATACAGTTGTCGATTGAACCTTCGCCCTTACAAGAAGAAGAATTTCATGGGACCACTCCCTGACACCATTGAGAAGCAACACCTTGGCCCGAGGAAAAGCTCGCTAGATCAAAACCTCAAAATGTGATCTAGACAAAAGTTAGAGCACACAAATCTCTTAACTTGCATCTAGGATTCAATTATCAAGTTGTGCAATTCAAAATGATGAAAGGCATTCTTTTCTTTTATCAAACGCTTGAAGATATATATCCATTGATACCCCCTTTGAGCCTAAATCAATTTCTTTGAAAGAACCCAGCTAGGCAGCTATCCCCCACACCGGGGTGAAATGAGGAGGACAAATGTGCCAAACACATGGTTATCATCGACGCATCAGAACTCGAACGAGAAAGTGCCAAATACATGGGCACAATGAGATGCAAAACTTTGAAGAAAAATCAGAGAGAACTCAAAATCAATGAAAGTGCCAAACACATCGGCACAACAAAGTATGAAGCAAATCAAGTGAAAGAAGGCGCCCGTCAAAAACAAAAAGGGCACGAAAATATCCAAGATGGCTGTTAGCTCTCAAAACCCAAAGAAAATGAAAATGTTTGAGCCTATTATCCTTCTTCGTTAAGCCAAACCTTGGCCACGTTACAACCCAGATAAAATCCTTTCAGATTGGAAAACGCAACTTGATAACAAGAATCCTAGGCACTGGGAGAAAACAAGAAAGAGCGACAAGGCAAGACATTTCATGAATCTTGCAAAATCCAAGCTGGGGCATTTTCGAAATCCATGGGTTGTCATCAGCAATCTAGGGCATGGTTTGTGGTAAAAATCCTCGTGTTTTGACAAGACAAGATCAAGAAAAATTCTGAATGAGCATCACTTGATGGAGCTAAAACAATTTCAAAACCCCAATTGGGAAAATCATCGAAACTTGATTTTATCATGACAATTCAAACCCTCAAATAATCAAGCTCCTCGTCCAGTCAAATCAAACTCCTCGTCCAGTCAAGGTCATCATGGAGAGTTAGTCCTCTCATAAATGGTATTTCTTGTCTTTTGAGTCATCTAAGTGTAGACACCCTATTCTGGACTGTCCAGATTAGTTTATATACGGTCTTTGATTCCCCGATGATGATTAAAGGTCAAGAACATCCGAGATTGGTGGTGTGTTTGAGCTTTGAGCGTTCCGAACGTCGTTCAAACCCTTTCAAAGCCCTTTTTAAACCCTTCGAGCCAGAACCAAATGGCCTCAGCAAAACCCTGCTTCTGCACGCTGGTGATCAACTGACGCACGCTGGTTCATTGCCACGTGTCAGTCATCGAGCATAAGACCACATTCCATTGGCGCACGTCAGTCATCCACTGGCGCACGCCAGTCAACCCCAGTCAAATCACTTTTTTTTGCAACCACTTGCTCGGGACTTTTGTGCCATCCTGACTTCGTCTACAGTCTGCTGATGATAGTAGTCGGGCAGAGTTGTTCCCTGCTCTCCCACAACACCCCTCAAGGCAAGTCCCATGCATTAAATGCATGGGAGGCTCCCCCTTCATTACAACCCAAACAAGCCTTAAGGCTCAAATCCTAGCCTTTTCAGCCTCCATTCCTGGCTTATATACCCTTGCATTTATTTGCAAAGGGTTAACTCCATCAATAGCTTCCAAGCTTCTTCTCCCCTTTCTCTCTCTAGTTTTCTTGCTTTTCTTTCATCCATTGAAAGACAAAGCAAGTAAGATCAGTCACCCTCACTACATTGCCACCTCCATCCTCCATTCATCTCTCTGTCTCAAGTTCAAAGCTCAAACCATCATTCAAAACTCAATCCAAAGGTATACCACCTTTGTTTCTGTAAACTGTTCAGACCCCTGAGGGGCGCTGGCAGGGTCAAGGTTGGTAATCAATACCAGCCTTGGCCCTAAAGCTGGCAAAGATTCAATGATCGTGCTCAGTGATATGTGGCGACCGCCAGTTGTCCAGTACCGTGCGCCAGTCATGGCTGCATGGCAAAGCTGGCGTGGGGATCACAGATCACTCTTTTTCGCTCCATCTTTATTCTGATCACCTTGTAGCATGCTAAAACCAGTTTACTGTTTTCCCTATTTTAGAACTGTGTAGTTAGTTATTTGTTTAAACTGTTCAGAAAGGCCTCTGGGATCCTTCTGGTCATGTTCCAGAGCCCAGATGAAGCAAAGCCAAGCATTAGGTAAATGGAACAAGTGGCGCACGGCCCTCATGGACTGGCGTGCACCACCTGTACTAAGAACCTAATGGCTGGCCCTTGCTTCTTAGCTTAGTCCTGGCCTCTGCTTGATCCCCACACTGTTTATGGGGTTTTCTGTCTGTTTAGTTATGTTTGATTCGTTGCTACACGGTAACTGTATATACACTGTGATATCAACTGCGTGGTTTGTCCTGGGTGTGCACTAATCCATTCTAGAGCCCAAAGGGTTGAGAACAGAAGCTATGTGTTTGAACTCACTGCAGTGCGCCAGTCAAGATGTGGCGTGCGCCAGTTGTGTTGGCATGTGCTGGTCTAGCCAGTGCATGCTGATACATTGCTTGCGCATGTCACTCCCGAACAACGCACTCCAGTTTATCCAAAACACTCACAGAAGTGCTTGTTCTCAATCTATTATATATTGTTCACGAACAATACATCTTATTTTGCCATATAAATACAACTTGTCGTTATGCTAATCCCCATTAATTGTTTCCCTTCCCTAACTGGCTAAAAGATGATCAAAGAGAAAAAAATGCAAATATTTTATAAAATGCCTAAGTAGAGACCGATCTCCGGATTGGGCAAGAGGGGTGCCATAAAACCCTTCTCCTCTCGTAACCTGGCTCTCGAACCTCAGATATCGAAGGTAACGACGGTCCAATCTACAAGCCTTTTTCAAATCGAACAAACGTGACAAAAACGTTTTCCAAACCGATTTCTTGGGTGTTTTCCGCAAAACCCGAGTGGCGACTCTCTCAAAACAGCATTTCGTCATGCTTTCCAAAGCAAAAAGAGCGCAACCCGGAATTTTCATGAGCTAAAAATGGGATTTTTAGGGGCGTGTGCCCACACTAAGCCTTGCCGAAATTCACACAAGGTCATCTGTCTAATCAAGTCATGTTGATCTTAAGGTCCCAACTCGTGAGAGAAATTCCAATACATGGAAGAACCCGTGCTTGCACTCATGATAAAACCGGTTGCCAAAACTATTAGTGGAATCAAAGGAAAGAATAAGAACTGAGGTCCGTCACCCACTAGGACACATCAGGCCAATGTCATCGATCATAGCAAGCATATCAAGAATGGGGCATGAATGCTCAAAACTAAAGCCCTAATCAAAGTCAAACTCAAACAAACTCCAGCTCAAGCCCTGGACCCAGCCCAAACCCAATTTTCATCCAAAGTCAAACTCCATCCCAAATCCCAAGGTCCTGAAAATACCAGCCCGCTGGCCAAAAACAGTAAAGCAGAAAGGGTACTCGGACATGTCCTTTGTCGTTTTCAAATAAATAAAAAAATCATCGTTGTTGTCAGATGTCGAAACAAAGGTCTCACTTCCTAATCTCAACCTCTTATGGTCGCATTCATCTATCATATTTGTCAACAAGACTGCTTGACATGCCGCCATAGATTTGGCATCGTCCTCTAGGACACCTTTCAATCGACTTTCGCCATAGATTTGGCATTGTCCTAAGGGACACCTTTCAATCAACTTCCGCCATAGATTTGGCACTGTCCTATGGGACACCTTTCAATCGACTTCCACCACAGATTTGGCACTGTCCTATAAGACACCTTTCAATCGACTTCCACCATAGATTTGGCATCATCTAAAGGAAACACCTTTCAATCGAGTTCTGCCATAGATTTGGCATCGTCCTGAGTGACACCTTTTCAATCAAATTCTGCCATAGATTTGGCATCGTCTTGAGGGACACCTTTTCAATCAAATTCCGCCATAGATTTGGCTTTGTCCTGAGTGACATCTTTCAATCGACTTCTGCCATAGACTTGGCATTGTCCTGAGGGACATCTTTCAATCGACTTCTGCCATAGATTTGGCATCGTCCTGAGTGACACCTTTTTAATCAAATTCTGCCATAGATTTGGTTTTGTCCTAAGTGACATCTTTCACTCGCCTTTCGCTATAGAGTTGATTTTAATCCTTTCGAGACAAACTAACTTGTCCCGTTGGATGGCTCCCCTCGTGGTGTATTCAATTTTCATCCCTTCGAGACAAACTAACTTGTCCCGTTGGATGGCACCCCTTGCGGTGTAGTCAATTTTCATCCCTTCAAAACAAACTAACTTGTCTTGTTGGATGGCACCCCTCATGGTGTATTCAATTTTTATCCTTTCGAAACAAACTAATTTGTCCCATTGGATAGTACCCCTCGCGGCGTATTTTATGTTACGCTGGTTTAATTATTACTCCACTGAGACAGAGCAATCGGTGGGCGCTCCTCAATCAATCTATCTTGTCGATCATTTGCTTGCATGTCTGCATGTTTGCATTTGCCCCAAAAAACTACGCTGGTCTGATCCCTACAGAAAAAAGGGTACGTAAGCAGCTCGAAAGAGCACGACCTCATGACTTTAAGTGCTTGTACATCTTTACTTGCATTTGATTTTGAATTAAGGATTTAGTAGGGCTCGAATTGGGCTGTCTCAATCTTTAGATGTCACTCGTATCCAGACATGATGCCGAGCGCCATCCAAAGAGGGGTAACTGTAGACACCCCAATTTGGACCTTTTGAATATCCTTAATTTGCGCCCTCGAGGCTCCCCGATGATGAAATAGGGTCAAAACAAGCCTTGGAAAACTTGGACGATGCTTCTTGGACTTTTTCAAAATCAAAACATTCCTTTTTCCCGACACCCTGAGGGTAAAATTGGCACACATTTCAGCATATAAAATATATTTGAATGAAACCAATTGGGTTAGAAAGAGAACTCAACGAACTTTCCAACGCTTCGAAAAACACCCAAAATCGAGTTTGGGAGTGTCCGTGGCGGCCTGCTGAAGTTGGGCAGCCACTCCCAAGCGCTTGGGAGTGTTGACAGACCAATGCATGTTGAGCTTGACTATTGACCATGACTTTTTCAGACCTTTTTCAGATTTTTTCAGTCCATTCAATGTTCAACCATGGTCTAAGTCAATACTCAAAGTGCATATTCAAAAAACCAGCAGACATGTTTTCCCCCAAATATTTTTCTCCTTATTTTTGATTTATTTTTCAAATTTCAAACCTAATTTCCCCCACCCCTATATATATGGGTGTTTGGCTGGTTGAAGGGCCATGAAATTGAACCCTCTCAATCCCCTGTTTTCAGAAAAACTCCAGCTCTTAAACACCCTCAAACATTTTTCAACTCAAACATTTTCCAACTTTCATCTTCAAATAATTTTCAAAGAAAATCCAAAGATCACAAAAGCATTTGAAGCTTGGACTTCATTTTTCTACCGTTATTCAGCCATCATTCAAGCATCCAAGAGGTCTTGTTCAAGCACAAAGGTATAAAATTCCATTTTTGTACCGAAGTCTACTGTTTTTCCCTGTCTGAGGGAGATCAGTGGTTCATATAAGTTTCTCATACTGATTGTGAGCCACCTGATCTTGGTTTAATAACAAGAGCAAGAGGAGTACAAAGAAACAAAATATTTTCTGGGCACTGGATGCACTCCCGAGCGCTCGGGACCATTCCTAAGCGCTCAGGAGTGCTGCTGCCACAAAAATCTTGTTTTGTCATCAAATATTGCATTTCCTACATTTTAGTATATACTGGGTGTGCACTGGATCCTCCAGAGCCCAGTTAGGTTTATTTTCTATTTGCAAGGAAGCAATACTTGGATGTTCAAGACCTATTCTTGTTTGTTTGAGTTTAATGCTGAGCAAACCTGCCTAAATGCTGCTCTAATTTATACTTCGTTGTTTGTATATTTTGTTTGCATCCAGAAGTGCTAAGTTCTGTTTTACAGGGGATAAGAGGTCCCGAGCACTTAGGACCACTCCTGAGCGCTCGGGAGTGAAGTTAGTGGCAGGATATCAGTTTTTGTTATTTTGCATTTCTTTATCATCTTCACCGCTTCATGTTCACTGGCACCAGCATTCACCTTATACATGATATATCTGTGGATACATGCTACATGCTTAAAGAAACAAAATGTCTTGATAAAATCCCACAAATGTTTAGTAGAGACCGATCCCGTATCGGGCGAGGGGGTGCCGTAAAACCATTCTCCCCTCGTAACATGGCTTTCGAACCCTCAAACAAATCTCTAATTTTCAATTTCAAATCAATCATTGTCAGTCAAACGATTTCTCGGGTGGCAAACCATAAATCCAGGTGGTGACTCTTCAAATTTTTCAACTCGATTCGTAAACGGTATTATTTTTCAGGCCGCTCCGATCCACCCGGGGCTGTGGTAGCCCACAACCGACAAGGCAATCCAACATATCATATAGCCTCGGAATGGGAAAGCGGTACTTGATAATGATCTTGTTGATAGCTCTACTATCCACACACATCCTCCAAGAACCATCCTTCTTCGGAGTCAAAAGAGCCAGTACCGCATAAGGGCTAAGGCTTGCCCTTATGTAGTCTTTCTCTAGAAGATCCGTAACTTGCCTTTGAATCTCTTCCCTCTCCCTCGGAGACATTCTATATGCGGGCTTGTTCGGAAGAGGCGCCCCGGATACCAGGTCGATACAATGTTGAATATCTCGCAAAGGAGGCAATTCAGGAGGCAACTCTTGAGGAAACACATCAACATACTCCTTCAAAAGTTTAGAAATTGCCTCGGGAATATCCGACACAGCCATATCCACCATAGGAACCAACACTAGAACATACCCGGTTTCATGACTTTCCTTGAGAAATCCTTTAGAAGCAAGCAACGTAGTGGGATGAGACTTTGTATTCACCTTCTCTTTCATAGGTAACAAGGTGAATTGTCGCTTCTCCTTAAGGACGGTGTAGGTATCATATTGCCACGGGCGACTAAGTAGTATATGACAAGCATCCATAGAACCACATCGCACCAAACTTCATCAAAGTACTTTTGTCGAATGGAGAAAGATACCAAGCACATTTTAGTCACCTTAATTTCATTACCTTTCTTGAACCAAGAAAAGGTATATAAGGATGGGGATGCTCTTCCACTTTGAGTTTTAACTTGTCCACCACCTTTTGAGAGACTACATTCTCACAACTTCCGCTATCAATAATCATGTTGCAAACTCTACCGCCAACATTGCAAGTGGTGTAAAAGATATTGGTACGCAACCAATCTTCATTATTAGCATCCTTAGGAGTAAGGAGAGTCTTTTCGATCATCAAGGCATAGTCTTCTTCCTCCTCATCATTGCCCCCAATTTCTTCACATATTTCTTCATCATAAACGGAAATATCATCCTCACAACCTTGTTCCGTAACCTCCTCAATGAAAAGTGCCTTGTTTCAATCTTCGAAAGCCTTACGACAATCCGAAGACTTGTGACCCGGTTCCCCACACTTGAAGCACTTAAAACCCCCACTTTGGAATTGATTTTGAGCCCTCGAAGCACCAGATTAAGGCTGGCTTTAAGCAGGTGTTGAAGCCTTATCTGGTTGGTTTTGAGTACCAACCCCGGAAGAAACACCTTGGCCACCACAAGAGAAAGAACCACCCCTAGCATAAGAGTAAAAAGGCTGCCTGGACTAGGAACCACCTTGATATTGTTGTCCAGATCTCGAAAACTTTCTCTTTTCTTGCTTTTCGATCACCAAGGCCCCATTGTAAGCTTTCGAAACCGTCCACAAAGTTTGCATAGTAAGGGCATCTTGGATTGAGATTGTCAACCCATTTATGTACCTTGCAACCATTTGATCTTCACTTTCATTCAAATCAACTCTAGTAACAAGTTGATAGAAAGCCACCGTGTACTCATCAACACATCCAACTTGTTTGAGATTATGCAAATTCTTGTAGAGGTTTTGCATATAGTTCAAAAGCAAGAATTGCTCATTGAGTTTCTTCTTCATTTTCTCTCATTTCTAATCTTTCCCTTTCCTCTTCGTAGCCTGGTTCCTCGCAATTGCTCCCACCAAGCGGAAGCTCTTCCTTTGAGACGGATAGCCACTAACTTCACCTTCTTCTCCTCAAAGACATCTTCATAATCAAATACTCTTTCAACCGTATTTATCCAATCAACAAACTCATCTGGGTTAAGACTTCCATTGAACTCGGGAAGTTCAATCTTGATGTTCCGCTCCCAGCTATAAGGAGAGTGAGTGAAAGGAAGCCTACGCCAATTCGGATCACTAAACGGATTGTCAAAGTGACTATGAGAGTCCTCGGACCCTCCACTATCTGCACGCGACACTTGCAAGCCTTACACCATCGCCCTTAGGGTAGCAACCTGTTGTCTCAACTCCTGAATCTCATGGTTTTGGTTGCCAAACTCATTTTCTTCACCATTGTTCACCACAAAGCCTCTACCTCTACCTCCTCTTCTATCTCTTGCCCGATAAGCCATTACAATACCCAAATTCAACTCCAAACAAGTAAATCATCCCCAAATAATGAAAACCCAGCCAAATCAGTACACGAACCGCCTCAAATCACAATCAATCGACGCAAATAGGGATAACCTAGCAGCAAACCGCAAGAAATCGAAGCAAATAGCAACAAATGAGACAAACCCAGCTAAAATCAAGCCTAAATTTCAAATTTGAGTGCAAAATCACCTGTTTAAGGTCCAAACATGAAGATCTGGTTCCAAATAACTGTTTTGAGCTCGAAATCACTGTAGCAGTGCTCGAAATCACTGTAGCAGGCTTGATTGAGTGCAAAAATGCTCGAAAATCTAAAAATGAGTGCAAATCTGGTAAAAAAATAGAGATTCGAATGCATGAACAGTGCCGAAATGAAGATTCGAACACTGGGTCATGCATGAACAGTGCTGAAAATGGTCGCACAGCAAGCTGAAAATCACTGTAGCAAGCTCGAAATGCTCCAAAATGGGTTTTAATGTCTGAAAAACAACAAGTATTAGCTCCAAAATGGTGAATTAGAGAGTTTTAAAGGTCAAAATCGAAGTTTTAAGGGTTGGGTTGAGCAGATCTGGAGATCTGAAATGAAATAGTGTCTCCAGCGAGGTTTTTCGGCGCCGTTTTGGGTTCCGGCAAGATTTTCTGGCGAGGTTCAGGTTTCCGGCGAGGATTCTGACGAGATGAACGGTGGGGATCGAGCCTAGAAGCTTTGATACCAAATGATGCAAACTCAAATAACCAAAGATTAACTTAGAGAGAGAAACTCCCAAATGGGATACAAAGAGACTAGCTCTTGATAATATTTGTTCAAAATAATAAAAACTGTCAAAATAAAGGACTCCAACACCTATATATAGACTCAATACAAAAAGACATAAATGTCTTTACTACATACTACATCACACTGCCCATCAACTCATTTTGGTAACATTGGAAGCACCAAAATACCCTTGAAACAATTGATAAAATGAAATAACAAGATGAACTACCCCGAAGCATGCAATGAACTACCCCTAATTTGAATACGAAGAGAAGAGAAGACTTTTTCATGTCTTGAATTCTAGGGCTGCCGCCATTCGAGAAACCCTAATCGCACGATATAGAGAACTTCATCCCCATTCATGGTGTTTGCCCAGAACCCAAACATAGAACACAGAGTTGATCCAAACTAACCTCCAAAAATTAGTGAGTTACCCAACAAACTGGCACAATACAATCAAAAACTATGTAAGAATAAGGTAGAAAACAAAATGGAACGTCAAGCTTCTAATTAAAAACCTTATGAAATGCATTATTTGGGAATTTTTTTGCTTCTATCTTTTAGTATAGAGTAGATTGTAAAAAAGAATGGGCTTGATGAAGACCTGGTGCCTTGCTGCCGTAAAGTATGCTACTCCCTCTGTCCCTCATTTATAGTCCAGTATTCCATTTTGGGCTGTCCTTTAATAAGTGTCTATTTTATAAAGTTAGTAGGTAAAAGTTGGTACATAATCTATTTTGTCCCTAAAAGTAGATTCCGTTTTGAAAAATTATTGAGTAAAAGTGTAATGATGATGGGTAAGTAAGAAAAGTTGAGGAAATAGTTGATATGAAAGGTATAATGATGATGATTGTGTTTGGTTGGGAGTTTAGTTTTGGTAGTAGGTGGAGAGAGAAATAGAATAATGATTGAAAATAGAGGTAATGATTGGAGAGAGATAGAGAGAGAAATGAAATTAATAATTGAAAATATAGGGTAATGATTGAAAAAATATATAGAGTAATGATTGAAAACAAAACTAAAACTAAAACTAAGTTACAAACCGAACAAAGCCGATGTCTTTTTAATAAGTTGAAGTTACAAAATAGGACACTTAAAAATGGACGGAGGGAGTACCATTTTTCGGTTGAAATTAATTATGCTACCAACAAGATGTTAATGTGTTTTCCCTGTTACCTGTTTAAATTTATAGAAGATGCCACAATTCAAATTCTTTATTGGCCTGCACATTCTTATGGAAATTATTTCAGTTTGGAGGGACAAAGAATTTGAGGTATATTGTTGGCATCTACTTTGCCAAAACACTCCAGTAAATTTTGTTTTTTGTTTGTGTTTGGATACTTTGCCAAAACAATCCTGTTTGTGCGTATGGAATGACAACAGGGCAAATCGGATATCAAAATATTCGTACCCGATACCCAAAAATCTATATTCACCCAAATCCACCCCAATACCCATCGGGGATAAGATAAGAGGTCTCAAAACCGAACCCAATGGTTCAATTTAAATTTCGTCCTCTACACCTGTTCAATATATAGAGCAAGGAAGCTCTCCTTCTTTCTTTAGTTCTCGATGTGGGACTAATACTCATGGACAAAACTAAAAAGCTAAGCTCCTTTACTCAACTTCCACCCAAACCCAGCAAAAGAAACCACCATAGTAGGTCTTCATCTTCTACTATGACATTTTCGTCCATAGCAGAATCTCTCAAGCTTATATCACAACCCATAACTGGAAAACAAAACTAAAAGGAACGGGAGGCAAACAAAAGAGGGCGAAAACAGGGAAGGGAATTTTCTGCCATACCTAAAGTACAACGAGAATACTAACTGGAAGATTTTTTTCCCGAAGATTGAAAGTATCCAAACACATAAACAGGAAACAAAATTTACCTCTACAACGAAAACAAAATTGAAACTCACAGAAAGGGTAAAACCCACTTGCACTGAGATTAAACTGAACAAGATTTCAGATTCAGGTGAGAAACAAATCAAGAAATGGTCCCCATTGCATACATATATATGAGATATTGAGGGTATTATCAATTCGGGTAGCAGATGCACCATAACCAAACCAATACCCGTTCGGTTATCCAAGGCCTCAACCATATCCATATCCACGGAGGAAATTTCAGTTGTTTGTTTCAAAAAATTTCAGTTTTCGGTTCGGTCCAAATTGCCATCCCTAGCAACTGACAGATGAGAGAGGGAAGACAGAGACGTCAGACGTGTATTAAGTTTCCTTTCGTCAGCCCACATTTTGACTGAAACACCCCCACGCTAAATGCCAAAATTGCAATCCACCAAGGCTTAAAAAAGGACACAGAACGAAAATAGCAAAAGTTTGAAAAACCTTTAAAGTAAATTTTAAAAGACATCTACAGTATATGAACAGTACTCTACTGTAGCAGCGATAAGTCAATATTGCCCCCGAGCTCTGGCCTTGAGGCTCTCCCACCAAGGGCCTCAATTGGAAAAATCGTGCCAAAATATGGCTGGACAAAAATTTGAGTTTCAAGGCACTTACCTCAGGTTTTTAATTTCACTTTCATGACAATACGGTGACGAGAGAGAGAGTATTGGATTAGGTTTTCACTTTGCAGGTTGGTTGGGATTAGCAGGGGAGCTTTAGAGCATCTTCAAGACGATCTCTACTTAGCCCTGGTTGACTATTCAAACCCAAATTTTAATGTTCCAAGACAACAATATATACTGACCAGCAAAAAAACAAAAAAACAAAGAGAGAATATATTTGGCTATCACTGTTTCTTTGTCTACTTCCACTAGCTACTAGTAGAGAGCAAAGAAGACTAGCTACTCATAGGGATGAAAAAATGCCCTGGCCCATCTCGATTAGGGCGGGTTTTTATAAAATTTCTGGGAACCAGGGCATGTTCAGGTTGAAATTAGAACAATCCGGCCGGGGTCGGGTTGATATTACCCCACTTCATTACCCACACCGAACCCGCACCCAAAATGTTTTTATATGTAAAATTATACTTTTTTTATCGGCAAAAATAAACATTTATTAACTCATAACACGAAACACAGAGCTAATAGGGTCATGGAACACCGGCCTGACCATTCATGACCCTCATATTGTTATACGTAAGATTTTATTATACTTTTACCCTAATCTAACTACCATTATACGTAAGATTTTATACTTTTACCCTAATATTATTATCAATATACTAAAAAAAGTTATATTCTTACCTTTATATTTTCACCATTATACTAAAATACGACTTTTATTTATTACTATTTCCTTTTATTTTGTTTTAAGGTTAACAAATTGCCATTTTTTCTTAAGTAAGAAGTCCCAATCAGAGAAAACTGCACCTGAATGATACACTTGGGCCTTTTGAAGATTTCTCCTCAGGTAGAGGATCCTCTCTAGTTCTTTTTTTAAAAGGACTGGATGGCCCTGTTGAGGGCTATTGTAGGCCCTTTTTGAGCCTACCTTGTTCATCTAAACTGTTCTTTTTAAACCTCAATGAGAACATTAACCAAGACCGCACAAAGATATCCATACCCACGTATCCAAAAGCAGGAGGCCAATACCCACATGTTGGTCATACGAGCACAGTCACAGATTAAACGGTCCATGGCAAAAGAATTCACCATGAAAAGACTATATGCCTTAAGTGCATATAGATAAGTACATGCTGGGAAGCAAGTGACATTTTAGTGTTGCATACCTTGAGTCCAAGTGAGCCCACATCTTTTTCAGTGCTTGATTTCCTCTGCTGAAGAAAACAAATCATGGTCAACATCTTGATTAGAATCAACACTCAAGAGTGATCGTAATTCGTATGATATCGAACACTTCCACAACAACGAAACCCATATGCTATATTTTGAGACGAAGTTGTATTTGCCACCATACAGATACGAAAAATCCAAAGCAGAAACTGAAAAGATTGCATACCTTTATTTTAATGGGATCTGCTTCATTTTTCATTCTCAATCTCCTCTACAAGAAAGTACATGCAGTATGGTAAACATCCTATTATCAACTGCTTGACGCGTAAAACAAACTTGCAAAAAATCAAGTTGGTTAGATATCATAATTCAGTGAAGGAACCAAATTTGTCCACAGTATAATTTTTCAGACATTTATAACTGCCCAAAAAGGATAGAGTTCACTTTGCACCCCTGCACTTTACACTTAGTGTCACTTTGCCCCTTACAATTTCAAATTAAATTGTCCAGTCCTCACTTCTGGTGAAGTGTCAACGTCTACCTTGCTGTTGCATTCAGTTAGATTATGTCATGGAAAAATATAAGTTCAGTAGTACAAGGTTCAAATGATGTCATTATTTAAAAAACCTGGATAAAGTACATCGAAGTCATTGAATCTAAGATTTGAAGAGAGAATTACCACTCTTCTCAAAGGCTTTCCACCTCATTGTTTGAAGGATCCATCCACCTCAATTTCTTTTGTAAATATGGCTATTTTTTTTAGTATAATGACCACGTGCATAGGGCTGTAAACAAACCAAGCAGCTCACGACCTCGGCTTGGTTCAGCTTGTTAAGGCTCGGCTCGTTAGTAAACGAGCCGAGTGGAGCTCAACTTGTTCGACAAAAGCTCGACTCGATTAAAGAGGCTCGTTTAGTAAATGACTTAGTTCGGCTCGTTAAGGCTCGAGCCGAACTCGACCTCAAGTTTTTGGCTTGTTTAGTAAACGAGTCGAACTCGAGCTCGCCGAAGCTCGGTTCGGCTCGGCTCGGCTCGTTTACACCACGTACATATATCTTCTTAAAGATAATCATAAAAGGTTCATTATGTACATTTTGGGATATTCGTTAAGTTGTCGAAAAACTCAGCCTACCCACCTATAATTGCAAGTTTTAGACAAAGGGCCTCCATACATTTGATGAATATTAGTTCTATAGGCCCATCAATAGATAGTGACTCAACATACTTTTTACCTTTTAAGCCAAAAACTATCCTTACTTTTTTTGGTAAATAAAAAGATTACTTCTTAAATATGACTATATTATTATTATTTTTGCCAAAAAGGAAAAATATTATTATTTCTATGAAATGTCTTTTAGTGCTTCAACATATATACACACAAAACAGTTTTCAAAGTACACACTAAAAGGCAATTTATGAAGTGGAAAATGGTGTGAAAATCATTTTCCAAAAGGCATAATGATCATATACACTGTCTTTAAAAAAATGCTTCATACTCTTTTGTATTCGTATCTCTATTAGAATATTCTTCAATGATAGTAAAAAAAATTTAAACCTCGGACCGCTAAATTGATATTGTTCCCTAGTGGAAACGAATGGAATTTACCAGCAAGGAGGGCATTGACACTTGACTGAAAGTGTGAGGGCTTGAAAAGTGAAATTGAAAGTGTGAAGGGCAAAGTGAGACCGAGCGTAATAAGGGTGCAAAGTGTACTTTACCTGCCCAAAAATGGACCACATTTGTCAACAGTATAATTTTTGGAAAAATTAGCGATAAGGACAGTAAAATAGTTTTCATTTAGGGGAATGACGCTTTCAAAATAGTTTTCAATGGAGGTCCTTCAACTTTTTGAATTTTTTAGCCACAAGGCCAAAACATGTTTAGGTACTTTCATAAGGTTTTAGGGTGCACCTTCAATTATAGGGTTTTAGTGGTTTAGGCACATAGAGTAACCTAGGGTTTCAGGCACTTTCATATATAGAGTACCCTAGGGTTTTAGGCACTTTCATAAGGTACCCTAAAGTTTTAGGAACTTTCATAGGGTAATATAGGGTTTTAGGCACATTTGTCCTTATGTTTGATTGCAAAAGGTGTTTGTCCTTGAGCACAAAAAATATAAATATGAATTTTTGGCTAAGTCTCCCATAATTTTTTGGACATTTATAACTGCCAAAATATGTGGTTCCTTTACCGAGTTATCAATGTTTGATTGACTTGATTTTTTGCAAGTTTGTTCCATGCATCAAACTAATCTACATAGTATCGGTTCAGATAATATTTTCAGACTTTGGAAAATGCTTCTTTTTTTAATTTGCATTATTGTATAGATTAATGGAGGTTAGCAAAAAATTTGTGAGTTAACAAATAAAAGAGGTTCGACGTCGATCTCTCTATAGACTCGAAACCTAAACCTCCCCTGAAAAGTCCAGGTGTAAATCAAATGAGCTGGGAGCCACATCTATCACATTGGGCTTTTAATAGGTTCAAGGGTGTGCCTATACAAGGGTGTACTTAGACAGGCGTTCCACAATAGAAATCAGTATCATATTTAGTTATTCAAAGCCGGTTGTACCAACCAACCGAAAAATCAAAGGACTATGAATCAATTTTTTAATAGAAAAATGACGAAAAAGAATATACTTTGTATAATAAAAGTTCCTCCAATAACAAACAAAGCTAGTGTTGTTCCACAAAGCTAAAAGGATTTTTTCGAAGGTTTTCCTTATTCAAAAAAAATCGTGTTCGTTAGTTTTGCGCCAATGTCTTGTGGATTATTGACTCGTCTCGACAAGAAGAATCAAAAACGTAAAAAAATATTTATTTTTATTCAAATATTTTGAAAAATAATCACTTTTGAGCTAAAAAAAAGTCAACAAGCTGGCTTTTTTTGGCTAAAAATTGGATATTTTCAAAATATATGGGTAAAAGTAGTTTTTTTTTTACTTTTCCGATTCCTCTCGTCGAGATGAATCAATAATCCAAAAAAGTTTGGTGCAAAATTAACTATTACAATTTTTTTTTTTTGGAATAAGGACAAAACCTCCAAAAACAATGCCAAAAGTAATAAAACAAATTCTTTTTTCTAATTAACTTTTTTTTTCAAAAGCTGTTCGATATATTTCTTTCGGTTTTTTCTAGTGCAGAAAAAATAAAAAGAATCAATAAGACTGACCAAAAGAAAACATCAAACGTGAATAGCAAAGAATTTCGGTTAACCTAGAGATGAAGCTATCAAAGTTTTCCCCGTCATGCATCCCTAATGAGATGTATGAAGAATTTTCCAAGCCTCTTTGGCCGTGACACAAGAAGATATGCGTGTGACTTCGGTTCTAGATATGGCTCCAAAGATGGCACCTAGGGG
Organism: Rhododendron molle; assembly: GCA_025413875.1. Lineage (NCBI taxonomy): Eukaryota > Viridiplantae > Streptophyta > Magnoliopsida > Ericales > Ericaceae > Rhododendron > Rhododendron molle. The sequence continues at coordinate 18,450,002 of CM046400.1, forward strand.
CACGGGCATTTGCCTCAACACGTAATATCACCGGAATCCCACCCCGCCTCCTTTTTCACTCTAGTAGCATCTTCTATGGTAGGTTCTTCGTAACTGTACACAATGAACCTCCAAACCCTAATTCCTAGGGATATCAAGCAGTTTTCCATTTTCATTTTCAAAAGGGTGTAGTCACTACTGTCAAAATAAGAGGGTCGAGAATTAGAAGCACCTTCCATAGGGTTGTCGCATTCCATAGTGCAAGACAATAGGATCTAACTCAAGCAATTACACCAACAACGAGCAACCTGATCTGATACCGATAATTATCTTACGCACTAAAGAAATCAACCAATTAAAAATCCATTCTAATCGCGCAACGAAAATCAACCAATCTCCATTTCACGTAACACAATTTGATAAGCTAAATAAAGCAATTAAACAAGAGAAACGAGACAAGTCGGTTTACGTACGTGGAAACTACTTAGGGTCTAAACACCCAAAGAATAAAACCACAGGCTAATCCTACTATTTTCCATTAATTAAAGAGGGTTATAAGAGATACCGAATTAGGAATTACCCAGAAGACAAGATGCAACACAAAATTCCACCTCTTGAACAAGTACCCGGTACACCTCTTCAATTTCAATGGATCCCACAAGCTTCACCAACTTGATCTCTGAGCTACCCGGCACCGAAACCATTTGGCTCATGTAGGACTCAACCAGCAACCATAAACAATGAAAAATGTGAGTTTTTGTGAAGGAATCAACCTAGAGAGTACATTAGCGGTTAGCCTCTAGATTGACAAGGATGATCAAACACTTGGTCTAAATTAGCTTTTATGCATCAAGAATGCTTATAGATCTAGAATGAAGAGAGTTTCTCTCACTAGAAAAATCTGAAAAGAAACAGAACCGACACCGTTTCACATGTAAAGGCCTAATATTTCCTTCCCCTTTCCCCCTTTTCATTACTTCTCTCTCTCGCTTCTACAGAGAACAACGCCATACTTCCGTTTCTTCGCACCAACGTTCTCACGAAGATCAATTAAAAGTAAATGGCATATATGTATAGATAGGGTTGTAAACGAGCCGAATCAAGCCAAACCTTGTGATATCAGGATCAGTTCAGTAAGGTAGTCGGGCTCGAGTTCGGCTCACTAAAAATTTTCAAAGCTCGAGCTCGATTCGTTAGGGCTCGTTAGACTTAAACGAGCCGAACCGAGCCAAATTTAGGCTCGAATGCAGTTCTTTGTTTGAATACAGTTCAGACTTGAATTTAGGCTCGTGACAATTCTTTCCCAGCTCCAAACCACTATTCACACATATATGACCAAAAAAATTGGGGAAAAAACAACAAAATCATGATTAGTGTTATCAATTAAAAAAAAATCAAACTTAAAGAAAGGAAAACAACCACAAAAACATGACAAAAAATTAGCCACGAAGCTTTGCTCCAGCTCCAAGTCTCCAATAAATCACAAATACAGTTATTAGAATACCGATATGATTGGACGGATTAGAACGAAGCAACTTGATTATTTTGGAGAGAGAGGCAATGTTGAGGTGGTGGAGAGAGGCGATGTAAAGGAGCAGCTGAGAAGCCCTAACTTTTTGAAGTGAACTCGTCGTTTTGTTTGTTCGACACTATACTGGGAAGTAGTAAAAATAATACTTAAATTATACATATACCCCTAAAATATATAATATTAATAGCCAGACCCCTACGTACTGTTAATTACATTTTGACCCCAAGTTCGTGAGCCTAACCGCACTGAATACTACTAGGCTCATGGAACAGTTGATCAAGCGCAGCAAAAGAAAATTAAATATGAAAGAAAAACATGACTAGTTGCAAATGATATGAAGAAAGAGACCACATGAAGATAGGAAATGGGAGTAAGTCATCAAGAAAAAATGTAACAACTCTGATTTTTACTAAATAAAAATTTCGTTGTTAATATTTAAAAATCGTAATTAAGTTTTAATCGTTGTTTAACTGCCGATTTTCCCGTCGTTTCTAGGGTTAAGTCTTAAACCTTTCATCTTGGCTGGAAGTTCTACCTAGCAAGCTTAGCTAGCTTTTATCCAACTAGTTAGCCTAACAATCGTTAACCTAATCACCATTTGCTTCCTAACCCTTGGTGAACCTTGTGAACCTGTGATCTTTGAACCTTTTGAACCCCTTGAGCTTGTAAACCCTAGATGAACCTTTTGAGCCTTTAAGCTATTAACCGTTGGACGATAGATGTTAGGGTTATCTTTACCCATTGGATGAAAGAGGAAACCTTTGTTTATCCATTAAAGTACAATTCTAGATTTTATTAATACTTGAATATAGTATTATATAGGATATATCCACATGACTAAAAGTATATATATACTTTATTCCAAGTACAAACCATTACCCATTGGATAATAACCGTTAGGAGAATTATTACCCATTGGACGATAGACTATAGTACTTACCATCTTTACCCATTGGTTAATAACCGCTAGGGAAACCATTATCCATTGGATAATAGTTAGTCTTGACAATCAAGTACTAGGGTTTAATAAAATACTAGATTTGCCATGTGTGATAAAAGATTAAAATAGAATTAGTACATTAGGTTAATAATATAGGACTTAGTACTTTGGATGAATGAATTAGTTTATTAGATATTGGATTTTGACATATCTAGTAGGATTTCAAAGTACATGGTTATATATATAGATATATATATTATAATGGAAAGTACCATGTGTGTATTTGTATATTTTAATTAGAAGATCTATTATTTTTTGCTTAAAAGACTTAGATCTTTTAGTACCCATAGTACTCATATATATATATATATATATATATATATATATACTTATACTTTCAAGTAGAGTACAAGGGAGAGAGAGAGAGAGAGAGAGGGGGGGGAGGGAGAGAGAGAATGCCGAGAGAGAGAGAGAGAGAGAGAGAATCCGAGAGAGAAAGGGAGAGAGGGAGAGAGAAAGAGAAGGAAAGAAAGAGAGAGAGTGTACCTTGATCTTGCTTGTGCTTCCAATGTACCTTGATGATTTTCTTTCCTAGCAAATCTATGTACCTAGTGTCCTAAATGCATTTCCAATTTGTCAATTCTTGTACAAATCCCTTGCAATACAAAATTCTTACTCTTTCAACCCACCAACCCTTGTCCTTTCATATATATATATATATATTGTACATTGTACCAAAGTGAGAGAGAGAGAGAGAGGGAGAGAAGCCGAGAGAGATGAGGGAGGGAGGGAGGGAGGGAGAGAGAGATGGCCGGTTGGAGAGGGAGAGAGTGTGTGTGATGTGTGCTAGTGTACTCTTCCAAATCTAGTCCAACCCTTGTCCTTTCATATATATATATATATTGTACATTGTACCAAAGTGAGAGAGAGAGAGAGAGGGAGAGAGGCCGAGAGAGATGAGGGAGGGAGGGAGGGAGGGAGGGAGAGAGAGATGGCCGGTTGGAGAGGGAGAGAGTGTGTGTGATGTGTGCTAGTGTACTCTTCCAAATCTAGTCCAATCCTTGGCCAATCTTCATACCTCATCATGTACCACCAAATCTAGGGTTTTCTTACTCTTTCAAGGACTAGACAAGACCAAAACCCCATTAGAATAACCTAGATTTGTCCTAGTTTTTGGAGTGCAAGAAAAGTAAGATCTTGGTTAGTCTTTCAAGCCATGAAATGACTTGATTTGGAGTTTTATCCATTGGACAATGGGGAGAAAGAGAGCCGGCCAAAGAGGGAGAGAGAGAGGGCCAAGTGTTGCCTATAAATACCAAGCCATTCTCATCCATTTTGCTCACACCTCTTCTTGCTCCAACTTCTCTCTAGAAAAACTTAGTGTTCTTGTTGTTCTTGCTTAGTTCTTGCTTATTCTTGAAGTTTCTCTCTAGTTCTTCAAGAAATACTTCCATCGCCGCCATTAAACCACCACTCGACCACCCCCTCGATTCAAAAGTAGTAGTAGTTGTAGTTAAGATCTAGTTTCGAGAGAAACCATTCTCTTTCGAAGCTACCGGAAGCTTACCGCAACCCGTTACTCTGTTCGATCGCCGACTTTCTTTCCGACGTACCTTCCGTAGCCTTTACTACCGCCAAGAAGAACGATAGATTAATCTTCACCCCTACCCTACGTATATCGTATGTTATGAGCATGATTGAAAGATATGTAGTATACTTGAATAAGTTGATCATATGATTTTGTTTTACGTAGTTTACTTTGCTCTTATGAATACGTGAAAGCATGATTGATTGCATGACCTTATAGAATCTTTCCAACTTGATTAACTCGTCAATAAACATATATTGTTTTGACTTTCCAAAGAGAAGGATATACGCCTTTGTTTTAAAGATAAAGTGTTGTTTTAAAGAAGTATTCGTATTTTGACCTTTTCAAAGATCGTAAGCTTGAAAGCATGTTGCTTGCCTTACTTGTGGTTATGAACGAGCATGATTAAATAGAGTTGGATGATCTTGCTAGTTTAGTTTCAAGATTACTATGAAAGCGTCGTACTTGTTTACGAAGTCCCGTCGCGGAGTCTATGCATGATACGAGACACATGAAATGAGAAAGTAGAGACATGACACGTAAGATGTGGTTGATATGGATAAAAATATTTTTGAAACTAGAGAAAGTAGAGACATGACACGTAAGATGTGGTTGATATGGATAAAAATATTTTTGAAACTATATAATGGCTGGACTTGGTAGCCTTATGTTGGTGTGCGTTGCCAATGGAGCCGGACTTGGTAGCTTCATTTGGAGGTTTGTTTGTGACACAATGTGCCGGACTTGGTAGCTTATTGGTTGTGTGCGTTCACAATGTGCCGGATTTGGTAGCCATTGTGGCCAATGAGCCGGACTTGGTAGCTCATTGGTGTGTGAGTATGTTTTTGAGAAATGATGTTGAAAGATGAGACACAAAACGATGAGTCGCGTAGGAGAAACACGAGAAACATGACACCAACGATAGATAGCGAATGCGAATGTGTCATACCTTGGAGGCCTTTGGAGCTGAGGAGCTTGCTAGGATGGAAGAAGAAAAGGAGCTGTAGATAACCTTAGATGTCCATCCCTTTTGTGTAATATAAGAACCCTTTGGGAGTTTATGATGTAATAATGAACTAGACTCTACCTTGTTTATTTAATAAATGTTTAACTTAACGTACCCGATTTTGGGGGCGTTACAAAAAACAGGAAAAAACATTGGAGAGAAGGGGTATCCCATTGTTTCAAAAATCTATAGATGCATTAAAGTGCCACGATCCTCTCAAGCCTCGGGCAAGGCAGGGCACACGCGGCATGCCTCATCAAAGCAATATTACTAATCAACATGAGTAGATAATTTCAACTATGAAATTCCAAAATAAATAGCATTGCAAGTGTTGAAATGATCGAGTACGAAAAGGGACATAATATCTACAACAAATTAAAGTTCTAAGGGAAGAGGCAGACAAAAACAAGCCACATACAAAAGTAGAAATAGCATCAATGCAGATTGAATGATGGTTGATATTAAACGCAAAAGCATAGAAACAGTGTCATTTATTTTCATACATTTTCATCGAATGTGTGAGTAACAAAGAGTTCCTCCCTAAATAGATTGAAAGTGAGCCAATGCTTCAAAGGAATAGAAATATACCATTAGTATGTACAAATACAACACTACTAAAAATAGAAGCCCATTTACCTCGAACCCATGAATATATTCCAGAAATGGGCAGTAAAGCAAAAGCCAAAAAAGTTACAAAGAACAAAAGATGAAATTTTGGTACCTTTCATAATCATAAAGGGTAATAGTACCAAATATCAAATCTGTACCAGCACGCACAAACTCGTTTTTGAACCCGTTTCGGGTACCCAAAAAAATGACGGAAGCCGCTCATTTTGTATAAAGAGTAATGCTATGTGCACCGACCAAAATCATACCAACGGCCGCGCCGTCTCCGGGCGCCACTGGACGGCCAAGCCGTCCGTCCAAAAATTCTAAAAAAAAAAAAAATGAGGGGGCCCACGCGGGAATCAACGGCATCCAATGTGTGTAGGGTGCTTGATCTAAACACCCTATTTTTTGCGTATATATGTATATACATATATACACACACCCTACACACATCGGATGTCGTTGATTCCCACGTGGGCCCCCTCGTTTTTTTTTTTATAGAATTCTTGGACGGCTCAGATCGATCGTCTGGTGACCGGAGACAACCCGGCGCGGCCGTCGGTACGATTTCCCTAGGGGGCATCGGTACCTATATCTTTATCATTGTACAAAATTACTTCTTTTATGATCCCCACCAAAAATAAGCTCAATCCAATATATGTAAAGATGTTTTCCGAAACATCCAATTTTACTTTAGAATTTAGGCCTGAATTCTATGACATAATTAGCTGTTTCGTGAACGCCCTTACCGATATCAAATTGGGTTGATTTTCAGTAGAGACCATAAACAAAATGATTGTCTCCAATCATTTTTTCAGGACCCAAAAGGGTGTCTGTATGTGTTGTTACCGATTGGACATCTATATCAATAGCATCGCTAATTCATAATCAGGTTGGGTTGAAAGATGGTTGACCAGCGAATAATTTTCAAACATTATCATCAAATATGTCAGTGACAAATCATTCCTCCCTAAATGGATTGAAAGTGAGACAATGCTTCAAAGGAATAGAAATAGAGCAGTAGTCAATATGTAAAATGTATATAAGCTGATAGGACAAATCACAACGGTCATTCAAAAATAAATAAAATAAGAAAAGGAAAGAGATACCAAACAATTCACTACAGTCAATAAAGATAAAGAGCCCATTTACCTCCAATCCATTAATAGTTTTACGTAATGGGCTGTCAAGTGACAACGTACAAAACATACAATTTTCATAACTTTCATAATCAAATTGGAATGAATGATGGTTGACTAGCGAGTAATGTCCAATTGTTTTCATCGAACTAGTAAAATATCACGTGCTTATGCATGTGGCAAATTATCATGCTTTCTCCAACATAGAAAAGGTCTATATTAGTTAATTGATCCTTGCTTATTTCACACTCTCATAAAGTGGTCTCTAGCCGAGTTGCAAGTGGCCTTTGCCTTACTTAGTTAATGTAGTTGAATTCCATATATCCAGATTCCAATGTGAGGGAAATTGAACACAAAAGATGAAGAATAAATTGTTTATTAAGGTACTGACAAAAGCAAATTTTGATGATGGAAGTTGCTACTCACTTGGATTATCCACACCACAAAAGACCTGGAAATGCCAAATGTTTTCTTTGAATCTTGAGCAAATAACCTTCAAAAAAAGATCCCCAATCACAATAATTGTCAGGAAGTAGAATCTCTGTAAAGTCCCTTGAATATAGCATAGTTATCATGCGAAACCTATCATGTTGAGCTTGCATCTGAAAGGCTTGTTCAACTGCCTTAAGGAAGTCCATGGCAATACATATAAAAAGGATGGAACTTTTAAAAAATAATAATAATGTACCGAGGGTGGAGGGAAATCTGAAATAATAGATAGAGCCCATTGAGGTAAGTAATGTTTTTTCTCAACAGTTTAATAATCTCCTAAGTTCCATCTTGACCCCGAGCAAGTTGTTCTACATTGGTGGACTCTTTCACCACTTCAAAAGGAAACAAGGCCAAGATAGAATAAGCATCAGTTGTCTTTCGTAGTGGGAAATATGAGCACATATCATGTCAATACAACAGGTGGTGTAGGTGAAGGGCTAAAAATTACTCAATTAGTTGTTTTTCTTGAAGATTAAGCATGCGTATACTTTATGATTCCCCAACATTTGTCAATTCCTCTCAATTTTCCCTCCTAATGTAAGCTACTCCTCCAAAAAGCATATCTAGGGCAGGTCATAGAGGTCTATTTATCTTCAATGAATTACAGACATGCATTCAACAGATCACAATCAATTGAAAAAGGACACACCTAAAAATACGTCGCAGCTGGAAAAAGGTAGCCGTCGCTTAGTACCAAATAGAAAAACCTGTATCAAATGAGACAAGGCAAAGAGCGGTAAGATAATAGAATGTCTACCCTTAGTGAATTCACCTGCTGCAAACCTGTTAAACAACATTCTAGATTGAAACACACCCAATAGCCTTTGCTCGGAGGGTGGCTTATAATGTTTTCAACCTCATCCTTGATCGAGTGCAAAAGATATGGGTATTTCCCAAGTATGTGCCCTTACAACCACCATGTAATCTAGTGTAGCAGGCAATGTGAGATATAGTATTGCACGGGCAAGAGTGTAAACCATAAAAAGCCAAAAGACTAGAAGGGAAAGGGAGAGGAACTTTAGTTTTAAGAAGAGTGCACAAAAAAGATTGATTTTGAGGTTTTCATCTCTTTGAATACTTCTTTAAATGATGGTGGTCAAAGTTGGATGTCCTTACTTGAGCCAATTCTGGGGCTTATTAAAAATATTGGCCATTTGAATTGGCATGGTCAAGGTGGTTCGCTTTAATGGAAGGGGAAAATGCACATTGAGGAGCCAAACTGTGGGGTTTTGAAATATCTGGTTCACCTCCTCTGAGCCTCTGGTTCGAGCGGATCTAGGCCTAATCCCTTGAACCTAACCTGAACCATGAAGCACGACTAAAAGAGCAGACCGGAGGAGCTACGGTATGGCCCTCCGACGTGAGGATGAGAAAGTGCATAGAGGAAAGCAAAGGACAAACGTTTGAGTGGGGGAGATGTCATGTACCTCTTTAGGGTTTCACTCTTGAGTAGTTATAGAGATCCCTTGGCTTGCTCTCCAAGTACGTCCATGTGTTTTGCACACATCAGCTAACGTCACATTTGACGTCATAGATAGGGTTTGATAACCGTTTTTGGGTATAAGCGGGCACCCCCGTGTGCACTATCATTATCCCTTTGCATAACTGCCATGAGTGATGTCATACACGTCACCTTGGAAAAAGCAGTTACTTGCATATGGGTGTGTTGGTCTACCAGAATATGGCTGAGCCTAAGAGCTCGGTTCTTAGGCCCGGCTCTGGGCGAGTGACATGACTTCTGGAGTATGTGGAGTATGTTGGTCAAAGAGTGTCTTCTGCCCAAGCTCAGCCATGGCCGAACATAAGGGTTCAACGGCTAGTCATACATGACTATCCTGCATTCTCCCATTTTCGATTTTGTTTCCCAATGACAATCTCCTATTTTAATACACATACTGTCATAAGATCCAATTAAGTGTTTACTTATGCCTTTGTTTCTTATCCTTCTAAAGTGTCGTGCCTTCATTTTTGTTATTCAAGATTCTTGACATTTGCAAATCATGTTTAATTATATGCACTCCTTAAAGGCAAACAAAAAAACAAAGCAAAGGGAAGTCCTTGAATGAGCTTTCAATAGTCTAATCAGAATCCATAATAGGAAGGATAAGAAGATAAACCTATTGTTCATCTTCTCAACGAATATTATCATCCACTAAAACCTTTGCATTTGCAATTTAAGTAGATTAGAAAATTTGTCATATTGTTGCCACTAAACCTTTGCATTTGCAATTTAACATGTATCTACATAGCCGCTATTGATGAGGGACAAAAATCAACTTTACATTGTTGACTATACATGTTAGTGCTTTTTCCATGAGAACGGCTAAGATTCATAATTTTCATGATGTTATCAATCTGCCCAAAAAAAATGTTAATGCAAAAGTTTTTGGAAAGAAAGACAAGCTGGAATAGTTAAACTATATAAGTTTAACATGCCCATGTCTCGTTGGTAGAGAAAGAAATATGGGCCCAACTTAAAAAGTAAAGCTAAAAGAATGATGGTTGTTTAACATGCCCATGTAACTTAAAAAGTAACTTAACATGCCCATGTCTCGTTCATAAACAGATGGCAGTGAAACTTTACTAGTTCATTCTCTCACAAGTATGTTGTTCTTATCTTAATCCTAAAACTCGAAAATGATAGGAAATGGGCAAAGAAATCAAAATGACACAAGCAGTTTCTAGATTCTCTGGTCACACACATATAAGGAGTTATTGCCATGAAAAAGAGTCAATGGGCATAGACAGGCATTAAGCTCCAACAACAAAGAGTAGTTATAAGAATACCACATATCATAAAGGGATGCACCTCTCATATGAGCGCATGCATGCTTGAACATACAGAGTTAAATGCACCCCCCACACACATACAATGTCACTAACCTTACCTGCATGTAGGCCTGTCAATGGATCGGATTTGATCCGAATCCGACAACGCCAATCTGATAATCTGAATCCGGTAATCCAAATACGTATTTGGATTAGATCGGATTAAATCCGTTATGAATCCGATCTAAACTTTATTTTTTTTAAAAAACCCTATTTTCTGACATATATGCATTGTCCTCTGCCAACCATCTGGAAATAATTGTAGAGCTCCAGAAAGCTTCTTCAACTTCGATTCCCTCACTTTCCCCTAACCATCTTCCTCCGCAAACTCACCCGCAACCCCCTACCGCTATCCCTACTCCGCCCTCCGCCGCGCTACCTCCTCCTTCTCCCTCCCCACCACCACCAACCAAGAAGAAATCGCCGTCAAGGTCATCTACATCGGTTTCATCCAGGCTGAGCGCGAATTCTATAACAAACTTCTCTTCGCCGGCCGAATCAAGTCTGACTACGTCATCTCCGTTAGGGGCTTCTCCTCCGACCACAAACAGCCGCGTCATGCTACTCGTCTACGAGCTCATGACCAACGGCAGCCTCCAAGACTGCTCGCACTCTCTCTCTCTCTCTCTCTCTCTCTCTCTCTCTCTCTCTAACTCACCATTTTATTTTATTTTTCCCTTTTTGCTGAAATTCTGGAAGTAAAAACAAAAATTGGATCGGATTCGTATTTTTGGATCAGAAAATCCGGTATTACGGATTCGGATCGGATTTGAGCAATTTTGGATTCGGATTCGAATCCAATCCGTTCCATTGACAGGCCTACCTGCATGCATGTTTCTTACATCTAGAACCCATGGGCAAAAAATGGTTTTAGAAGTTTATGAATGAAGGCAATATGTTGAAGCTATGTTCTATCTCGAGAAATAAAGAAACAAAAAATGATTTATAGCATAACATGCCATAGTAACTCACATCTAAAAAACTCATTTTAAGGACTACAATTATAGAAAAAATACACAATGCAACGAATTATATAACTCAAATAAGAAGACCCACACATTGCATGGGAGTCGTAGAGGGCATACTGTTTATACAACAATGCAGAAGAATAACAAAAATGAAGCCAATCAGATAAATAAAAAATAAAAAAATGATGGGGCTAAAAGAATAAGTATATCCGATGGGTAAAAGAAGAAAAAGCCTTTCAGTATAAATGAATCAGGAAATGAACCATAAAATAGTACAAGAAGCAAAAACAAACTAAGCATATAACATGAGAATTCAAGAAAAGGTCTGTGGAGACGAACTGTTGAAAAGGAAGTTTGCAACTTAATGTTTGAGTCATCCATGTAAAACCTATAAAAAATAAAATCCCTGTCCAAAAAAGGATTGGTATTTACAAAACATGTGCCCAAATAGGAAAAGATAACCAAATCGTGATACATATACTAAAATTCAAAATGGAGAAGGCATTTTATGAACACCTTACTCACGGGTTTTTCTCATTAGAGAATAAGGTACTCACTTGAAAAGTTCTTGGTTTCCTGTACGAAAAAGATGCATGAATTCTGAAAGGTACCATGAACTAGTTTTCACTCTGGATTCATCTGTATACATTCTTTTGTTCTCTAAAAACCCAAGGAAAAGAGTGTCAATTGACAGACCTTGCAACTATGAATTGGAGAGTCATATGTTCTTCCTAACAATATCCTCTCCTTAGTCTGATTTTTTTTTTCTTTTTTTATGGGACATACAAGATGAGTTTGGACCATCCATAATAGAGGTTAGAAGAAACTCATGTTTAAAGAGGTTGTGGGCGATGAGCAACGGCTGACACAGGACGTTCAAGGCCACCGCAAGGGGGATCTTCAGGAGGTGGAGAACCCCACAGATTTGATAGGATTTGGTGTGAGGGGCTTATGCACTTCTTCAGTTTGGAGGTGCAGGAATTGAGCATTGCTTGGGTTTTAGTTTGATTTGGGTGTCGTTTAGAAACGATGCAGTGCGAAAGATAGTGCATAAGTGAGAACGGGAAAGGTAAACGTTTCACACGAAAGATGATTCCAAAAGGAAGCCGTCTTTTAATTTGGGGTGAATAAGCAATTTCAAGAGTTCTGAGAAGGTATTTTGGAATGTAAAGTGTGGGAAACATTTAACTGGGCTTCACATTTTTTTCACTAGTAGATATGCAAGTCACAAATTATTCCTCCTAAATAGATTGGAAGTGAGCCAATGCTTCAAAGGATTAGAAATATAGCCATAGTCAATACGTAAAAAGCACAAGATGATAGGACAAATCAGAAGAATCATACGAAAATAAATACAAAATCAAATAAGAAATGGAGAGAGATACCAAACAATCCAAGAAAAACTCAAATTGAGCAGTTATTCACCACCTTCTAGTTTGAGGCTCACCTGCACCAAACCCAAATGGGATCCTGCACCCAAAAAGAAACTAGTAAAAAAATAAAGCCCCCTCGATACATTGAAGGTTCCCCCAACTTCTCCACACTTGAATGGCACTTAACCCTTTTTAACAAACACTGCACACAAAAACACCCATAAAACTGCCATTGTATCCTCAAATTAGGCTTCAAAAACTCTACATTAATGCAAAGTCTTATATAATTCGATTTCCTGAAATAATACATCAAAACTTAGTTTCCCCAATCATTTGTCCTCGTGAATCGACATCTACAATCATTAGAAGTGATCAAGTTAGCATGTTCATAACTACATTTATGAATAAGATGTCGTTAAGTACCATGCAATGCCCAAGACAAGTATACATTTTTTAATTGCATGTGTCAGTTATTTATGACAATTACGCATCTCACAGTAATAATTTCAGAAGACAGTCCTTTAAAGTAATGGGCAATCAAGCAAAAGCCAAAATAGTGGCCTCACACTACAACAAAAAAAAATACCACAACCATCAGTGTGAAAACTTTTCACTTGCATCTCTAATCATAACACATTATTCCCTATAAGATTGGCAATAAGCCAATGCTTCAAAGGAACAAAAACAAAGCACTATTCTATATGAAAATTTCAAATGAAAAGAAATGCCAAATAAACCACCACGGTTAGTTTCCTTAGATAGACCCAATCCGATTAGCGATGCTGTAGGGGACGGAGTGTTGGCCTATCAAGAAGCAATGAGTGAGTAAGATGAGTCTAACTGGAATGAGGATGTTGAAGTGGATGTGTGGTAGGACTAGGAGTGATAGAATTAGAAACGAAACTATCCGTGAGACTATAGGAGTTGTACCTATATGGGATAAGTTGAGATAAAATAGACAAAGGTGGTTTGGACATATTTACCATAGACCTGCAGACACAGTAGTCAAGAAGAGCAGTGACATGATAGTAGTGGATAGTCGGGCTAGGGGAAGAAGAAGACCTAAACTGACTTTGGATACCGTGATACGGAAGGACTTGGGCTTACTAAATCTAAGTGAAGAGGTAGTCCAGAACTCAATGAAAAAATAGGATTCATGTAGCCGACCCCAATTGATTAGGATACAAGGCTCAGTTTGGTTTGGTAATTAGTGTGTCAATGAAAAAAGGACATCTCATCACTACATTTTTCGATTGCATATTGAACTCATCGAGATCTCATACATGACCACATTACAATACACCAACACTCCTTAGAAAATATCGAACCTCCTTAGCAAATTGAAAGTAATTGTCAACTACAATACACCAACACTTTGATCCCCAGAAAATATTAAATCTCCTTAGCAAATTGAAAGTAATTGTCGAATAAAAGGGTTTCCAGCCAGCAAGGGAAAAGGAGTTATTATTAGTATGCCATATTGTTAAATATACAAGTAGAGCATTCACAAGCTTTGTCAAAGGAATCAGCAACCAATCAATGACCTAATTGTAATCACCAAAATAATAACAGTATTAATCTCCGCACAAAGCGACTTTAAAGTTTAGGAGAAAGATCTTTTCCTTTCCTTCGTTAAAAGAAAAAGAATTACATTAGCTTGAGTAGATACTAAAACAACTTAATAGAGAGAATGAAAAATAGCATCATCGTGAAGGAAATATATACCAACCAAGTTGGCTCATACCACCCCACAAATCATGAGCTAGCCAAACCCCATAGAAAGTTGATAAGACACCAACCAAACACAAAATCAACTCCAAAACAAATACATCAACAAACTAACATGGCACATCATCAGCTTCTCATTCTTCTCCCATAGAAAAAAAGGGGAAATTTTGAATTCTCTCATCATATTATGTCTCCAGATGTTTGCATTTATGCTTTTGTTTCGCAACATAACCGTACATACAAATATGTGATGAAAAACTGACACGAAAGGAAAAAAATAACTCCAAACACAAATAACAGAACTCCAAAGGTATTCCTATGCGAAAAACTATTGGCAAAAGAAAAGAAAAGTATCTGAAAATGCATAGACAGCTAAATGCCAAAGGCCAACACCGGCCTCTTTGAAGAAGGTTATGTACGCTTCACCTCCTCCAACCAAGAGAAGGCCAAGTTTCTTTTCTAAGACACCAACCAAGACTTCAAAGAATCAAACAGAGGTTGCATCAAAAACTCGAAATGAATGGTGTACACAATAGAGAAAATAAATCTGAGTGCTTTCTCATATCAGGTGATCCTTCTTGAAGTAATTACTTTGGAGGAAATACAGGGTCCCAAACAAAATGTTATACATGATTGTGGGAGAGATTCACATACACAAGCAAGCAAACAATATTTTAGCACTGCCACCAACTTAATTGGGCTTAAAACTGAGAGAACTGAGTAATACAAATAGCATCAGCCTACCTAATGAAAATTAAGAAGCTGCTTATTATATCCATTATAGTCTGAAGGTATTTACCTATTGGCGCACCACAGACCACAAGGCTTTAACAACACCCTGCATGCAAAAGCAAAAGCAGGAATACATCATGCATCAAAACACCAATCGATAAACACCAACATATAGATTGAAAAATACCAAATGTAAACTACTTTTCTTTTGTCCTAAATAATCAAGCCTGACAATACCCCATCTCATGTGAAGGAAGAAATACGTAAAGATTAGAGGAAACATCCTACTCATGGCATGTCGAGACTATATCTATAGAAACAAAAACTCTTCAGAAACAGTTGGAGAAAAAGACAAGGAACCTTGATGAAAATCATACTGAGGTCCAGCACCTAGTAGCTGAGTCGCCTAAAACAGAATGTAATTGTTCACATGTCTCATCTTGTCTCCTTTTCATGTGGAGTGGCACCCTGAGATGATATTATATCAAACAGTCAAAATAGATTAAAGGATTTCAATAGAATGATAGCCTTCAAAAAGAAATCAAATGATGTTTCGTACAAATGATATTTAAGGAAATAACAGTTTCATGTAGATGGTGGAGAACAAACCATACGCAGCCAACCTTTTGCGTGACACAAAAAACAAATCCTCAAAATTTAAGTCCCGATTCTTGTTGAAATAAAAAAAGTGCTTAATGAACCCAAAAGAAATGTACCGGGAGAAATTTTAACTTTTAACGACAAAACTCGGATAGGGGACAAAGTTCATTCCTGAGGAAATGATTTACATAGTAAGCACATAAGCAAAACACTTGCATGCTATTTTAGAAATACAATTAAAATTAAAATGCGTTTCTAAACCTAATGCCGTGAATATACCATTGTGGTTATGAGCACTGAGATCATAATAGGTTTCCAATACAATTTGCGAAGTGTAACAAAAATATAAATCCAAATGGTCATTACAACATAAGATCCCAGTGCAGAAGGCTCTAGCTATAGCAGAGTTAAAGTAAGATAGCACGCAAGCAGCCTCACCGCATTTTTTGGGGAGAGGTTGATTCTCATGACATGAATCCCCACCCCAAAAATCTATTCGAGGCCAACGAGTGGAGGGTGTGAAAGAAAAAGAAAGGAACAAACCGATGGAACATATCACATGATAGCTGCTAACACCAGTATGACGTCATCAGGCTGCAACATTTAGGAGTCGGTGAAAACCACCAAACTCACCACCTATGAAACACTGACACCTTTAGGGGTCGACGTTTCGCAGTGTCTAGACACAGGGACACCTTGGGGACTCGTATGGGACACGCCACGTGGCATGTCCCATAATTTCATATAAATTTTTTAGGGGGACACGGCTGGGGACACAGCGGGGGTCAAAATGTAATTTTTAAAAAAAAATTTGGGGTCAAATTGTTATTTTATAAAATTTTAGGGGTCAAACTGTAAATTTTTTGAAAAATTTTAGGGGTTAAACTGTAATTCTTCAATAGGGTTGTATTGAACTTATGGATGTCTTGTTTTGTTTAAATGGTATTGGAACTATGGAATTTCCGTTTTGTCCACATTTTGCCAATTAAATTTGGAGAAAAATATAAATAAATATACACGTGGTGTGTTCCCCGCCGTGTCCGTGTCTCCATTTTTTTAGAATTCCCATGTCCGTGTATCCATATCCGTATCCATATCCGTGCATCATAGCTCACCACAGAGGCATTTCATAAGTTGAACATAGGTTAGCCAAGAAGTAATCCACTAATGGCAGAGTAGCCCACCAATTTGTGCTCCAAAGCACACATCTTGTAATTACGCACGTAGCATGTCATACAATGTGATGGTTTTTTAGAAGAAAAAGGTAACAAAATTTGAGAGTTATTAAGTGATGCAACTACTTACACGGTGTTGTGTATAAAGATTAGGTCCAGGACCCTACCACCTGGAGTCGTTAGTTTTACCCTCTGAATGGTAAACAGCTCATGGTGAACTCGAGTAACATCTGAAAAAGATAAAGTTTATGCTATGACTTCTACGGAAAATAAAATAATATTCTGTAGTAAAGGCATTTGTCATTAGCCATTATTGTGTAGCAAGCGTTTCCTAGCTAGGCAACAAAATGCAATCATGTAAATGAGAGATGGCATAGAGCGTGGAGATGCTTGGTTTAAATCAGTGAGACTGCACAAATGAACAAAGAGATAGAAAGTGGTTTATCAAATTTGGCCATCTCACAACACAGATGCGAGATTAGGGAACCATCCATAACACTATTGAGCACCATCTCCCATCGGTTGAAACATCTGTAGCAAATAAAAAGAAACATTATATAAGCCAAAACCTTATATTCACGAAAATTAAGATCCATACATTCTTTTCTTTTCTTTTTACGTAACCAATTGGATGTTAGTAAGTTTATATGCTAGAAGATGAGCACCATCGGGCATTTGACCCTTCTTTGTAAGCTCAAACCCCAAAACCTCCCCTAGAAACCTAGGAGTACAAGCACTTGATCAGTTAAAAGCTCAATATCAAAGATCCATATCAGGTATACACAAAAGGTTAGTGGAACTGAGATCATTAATGTTAGTATCTTACTAATAGTCAGTTTAAGTCTATTTGTTTCTCTTAGGTCTTTCAAAGTTCTACTTCCATACTATAGACAAACAACAAAATGCAAAATCCCCACCAACAAAATATATCAAACGCCATAGCTGTACTTGTATGTCGAAGAATCACATGAGAGTATTTTATGGGTGTATGAAGTCAAGATAAGTAATGGCAAACATTTTGAAAGCCCTGATACCAATGGGCAAACTACCACATTCCAGATCTAGTATGCAAAAATATACAACCATGGTTGCTCGTGGGGGTAATAGTTGTGTAAAAAGTATGCAATCTGTCCATAAATATCCTAATACTCTCAAATAACAAAGTCTGTGGTCCATTGGCGGGGAAGTTCAAAAAAAGGAGAAACACCAAAGAGAGCTGACCAGTGTTCAACGGCACCAATGATGCCAAGAGACCATTAGAAGTCTTCTAACGTTTGGCACCCTTGCTGGAACATTGAGTGAATGTCAAACACGGGTATAGGGACCTAATCAAGCAATTTTTCACCACCATTTAATTTCAAGCCCACCTACACCGAACCCAAAAGGGATCCTGCACCCAAAAGAAACTAGTGAAGATAGAAATCCCATTTACCTCCGATCCATGCATATTTTTAAGCAATGGAAGTCAAGCAAAAGCCGAGAAAGGACCTCAAAAGACAAGATGCAATTTCAATACGGTTCATAATGAGTGCAGATTGAATTATTTGAGATTATATGCTGCTAAGGATTATATATAGTGAGTAATTTGCATACGTTTTCATCGCTATGTGAGTAAGAAAGCTTCCTTCCCCAAAAAGTTTGAAGGTGAACCAATTCTTGACAGGAATAGGTATTTAAAAGGGTTAAATACCTAGACACCCCTCGAAGTATACCTCTTTGTCTCGCTCACCCCCCTCTAAGAATTTCGCCTACGGGCAGACCCCCTCCCTCATTAAAGTTTTCTTGTCCTCTAAACCCCTTCCATTAGGCTTCCATCTAGAACCGTTAATATTTTCACCAAAATTCTATCAAAAATGATAAAATGTTCCAATATTGTCCCCTACTTAAACTTTTCCCCACTTTGGCAAAATCTAAACCTTCCAGTGACCAGACGACCACCAAGATGCCAAAGACCACCACCCACGCCGACGACCACCACCTCTCTCTCTCTCTCTCTCTCTCTCTCTCTCTCTCTCTCTCTCTCTCTCTCTCTCTCTCTCTCTCTCTCTCTCTCTCTCTCTCTCTCTCTCTCTCTCTCTCTCTCTCTCTCTCTCTCTCTCTCTCTCTCTCTCTCTCTCTCTCTCTCTCTCTCTCTCTCTCTCTCTCTCTCTCTCTCAATTAGTGTATCACCAAATTCATAAGAGATTGAATGAAATTGAATTCTCAAATTGGAACCCTCAAATTGAAATCCAAAATCAAAAAGCCCAAATGAACCCAGATTGATCTAAACTCCAAACTAGATCAAACGGGAAAAAAAATACAGAAAAGAGACATAGCAAAGACATCACTTTCTTATACAAGAAAACTTAATGAATCATTTTCTATACACAGTTCAACAGTTCATAGACAAGAAGATCCCTTGCTCCATTCCAACCACAACAGAAAAAAACATAAATTCCAAAACCCATAAACTAAACCTAGAGTACAAAATCCCCAAATTAACTCTACCTTAGTTCAGAAATTGGCCACAAAATTGGGTTTTGCATTGCGAGATATTGATTAATTTGGGCTTCTTCGCCGTTGATTAATTTGAGCTCCAAATCTATGCCATTAGCAAAGCTCTTGAAACAGAGCTTATGTGTTTCTCCATTGAGTTTCTCTCTCCTCGTTCTCTCTTTATGAACTGGGTTTGTGAGAGTAGGTGACAACCATTGCTCCACCAAGGGATATGTGATCCCGATTCCGATGGTGACGCCGACTCAAATCAAGACTTCACACCCAAGTTTGGATCTAGTATGGGAGTCAGAGAGAGAAAGAAAACTGGTGTGGGTATGCTATGGCAAAATGGGCTTTTCATTCCTTCCGTCCAATGTGGTTAGGTCCTCCAAATGAAAACTTTAATGAGGGGGTCTGTCTGTAGCCGAAATTCTTAGAAGGGGTAATCGAGACAAAGAGGTATACTTCGAGGGGTGTCTAGGTATTTAACCCTATCTAAAAAGCATAAGATGATAGGATAAATCAAAGTAGTCATTCAAAGATAAAGAGAAAAGAGTGAAGAAATGGAAAGAGATGCTAAACAATTCATTATTCCACATCCTAATTTGTTGAGCATTTGTGAGAGGGAAAAGAGGCATTGAGATAGGTAATGGATGTAAAAAAAGGGGTCTAACAGGTGTGGATTTTTGGTCAATAGAGTTTGAATTCTCTTACTGTGATGATGTTGAGCATTAGCCCGTTTCCTATGAACATCGGTGGATAAACAATAGGCGGTGAGAACGTTGATCAATGAAAGTAAGCCTATTGCCAACAGACAAATAAATCAACGCAAAGAAAATAGACAAGAGAGAAGAGGAAAATTTTACCATTCATAGCTCTCCAAAGTGCTCTAGAACGCTGAGGGTACCCTACCAGATATAACCACGTAGTTGAACCTACAATACCTACTTATACAAAAATTCATATTTCTCTGTCAGCGGAAAGTCCAGGCATTTTCTAGCTTGAAATAATTCGAGAAAGAAAAGGGCAGTTTTTCACCACCATCTTATTTCAAGCCCCCCTGCACCGAACCCATAAGGAATCCTGCACCCAAAAAGAAAGTAATAAAGATGGAATGACAATTGGTCTCCATTCTATACATATTTTTTAGAAATAGGCAGTCGAGCAAAAGCTGAGAAAGGACCTCAAAAGACAAAAGCAATTTTCATACTTTTCATAAAGAGTGCAGATTAATTATTTGACATTAAATGCAAAGGATTAGATACAGTGAGTACTTTGCATATGTTTTCATCCATATGTGAGTAAGAAAGCATCCCTCCCCAAAAAGATCGAAGGTGAACCAATACTTCAAAGGAATAAATATCTGAAAAGCATAAATGATAAGAAAAATCAAAATAGTCCCTCGAAAATAAAGTGAAAAGAGTGAAGAAATGGAAAGAGATGCCAAACAACTCATTACTCCACACTCAGAAACAATTTGCACTTAACAAATATAACCAAGGGTGCACACACGCCCTGCCCACAAACTACAATTGTCTCCTCAAATTTAGCTTCAAAAACTATATCAACGATTCAAAGTATTATATAATTCGATTCCCCAGAATTACATATCAAAACTTATTTTCCTAATTGTTTGTCCTCCTAAATCAGCATTCATAGACATCTACAATCATCAGAAGTGATCAAGTCAACAAGTTCATAACCCAATTTATGAATTAGATGTCGTTGAGAACCATGCAATGCCCAAGACAAGTATGGATCTTACAATAGCCCATGTTTTTACTCCCTACAATGATTGTACTTTTAAAGTGCAGATTCTATGCTACATAGTTTTTGTAATGTATGTACACGTTCCTTTCACGCTCCAAACCTTGCGAGCTTCTATATGTACCGGTACCTGCTCCCGCTTCGTGCAACTAGGATAAGGACATGATCAAGCAACTGCTTATGCCCTATATTCTGGGTGTGCCATGGGGTATTGATATAACAAGAGAATTCTTAAATGTGTCATGACTTTGAGAACTAAAGTGAATTTGTTTTGTGGCAGCTATTCTAACATAGGTAAACTGAAGCTATAATTGTTGATCCTTTTGGTCTTCCCATTAGAAGTAGAATTGTCGTGTAACTAAGGAATCACAAACAACGTGAGAAGTCTTGGCAATGTGTACAACCCAAGAAACATCAAATTTTCAACATGTAACCTAAGATTAAATTTACGTACTTGTTGTGCAATTTCTGTCACAACACTTGGCAGGATACCTACTTTTATTCCTAAATGTCGGTTAATATATCCTACCGCACCTCTCTGATCGTTGCATTGATCACATATAAAAGACAAATTCTATCATCACTAAAGCTAAACGGATCTTCTACTATCTTTCCGAACCCAACACTATCTTCAAAATTTCCTGGAATTATAGTTAAGAGAATGAAAAATAAATTTCAATAGTGCCACATTGTGGTCCTCAACACCAGCTTTATAGGTCTAGTGGTCTCAGGTTGGTTTCTCAACCTTATGGCACAAGTTACCATGTTGTGTAACTGTGCTTAGCAATCACTAGTTAGCACTTGCCCAACACCATAAAAGGACCTACAAAATCTATTAAGCTACTTCCTCTGTCTCTATTTATTCGTCCATTTTAATAGTTTTGACTGTGTTTCAAAGG
Source organism: Rhododendron molle (assembly GCA_025413875.1). Classification (NCBI taxonomy): domain Eukaryota; kingdom Viridiplantae; phylum Streptophyta; class Magnoliopsida; order Ericales; family Ericaceae; genus Rhododendron; species Rhododendron molle. The sequence continues at coordinate 18,471,832 of CM046400.1, forward strand.
ATTTCAAAACCTTGTGTTGAGGACTAAATGTGACGGTGAAAAAATAATGTAATTTTTCATAGGAGTGCCTTATTTGTTGGCCCAATGGATGGACACAAAAGAAGGGGACAAACTATGGAATCAGAGTGACTTTACAATGTACTGCAAACAAAACTCAAATGTGGGAAATAATAGCAGGCATTTCTTCGTGGTACGTGAATTTGAAACATCAAGCTCAATAACAAGCTAAAATTTAAATGATACGGCTAGAGTTTCTAAGACGCGTATACACTCATAGAAAGTGTATGACATAAATTTGTAATCAAGAAAAGGAAGGTATCATGAAGCAAATCTTCACATAATGATAGTGAAAGCACATGTCTAAATGATTCAAAAAGAAATCGGGTTGTCATGAGACGAGATTTTTATCCCTTGGAGGAAGGTCTCGCGGTAAATCTAGTTTGCTAAGATGGTGTTAATGAACTTCAGAAGATTAAAAGGAACTGACTGATAAGGTAACAATGCTTGAGTAAAGATGTGTGGCATTGTGGTTATAGAGGTCTTTCTCATTGGAGATGAAGCACACTGCCCTTTGTATTAAATGGTGGTAGAAACTTAGATGCATCAAGCAAAAAATTCTTCCGGAACATAGTACCATGTTAAAAGTTGGGGTGGAGATGGATTGTGAAGAGGGAACACGAAAATTCTTGCTGGATGGTTTTGAAATTTTTAATTGACATACAAGGTGCGGAGAGAAATTGTAAAAGGTGGAATACACATACTAGTTGTTGAGCATTTGTGAGAGGGGGAAGGATATTGAGATGGGTAATGGATGCAAAAAAAAAAAAACTGGACTAACAGGTAGATTACTGGTCAATAGAGTTTGAAGTCTCTTAGTGTGATGAAATTATGGATATAACATCAAATTTCAAAATCTAAAACTATGAGATACTCTCTAGAGAGGTGACCTGACTAAAACTACCTGAAAGGCACACTATTTGAAAGCACCACGACATCATTCACCTGAAATTAAGCCCTTGTTCGGTTATGGGTTTTGAGTAGTGTTTTTGAATAAAGGTAGAGAGAGAAATGAGAGTAATGATTGTGGAGAGAGGTAAAAAGTAGAGAGAGATAGAGTGAAAAATGAGAGTAATGATTGAAAAGTTAGAGAGAGAAAAAGTAGAAAAGTTGCTTTTTCCAAAATTTTGGGTTTGGAGTTCCAAACCGAACAAGGCCACGTGTTTTGAGTAGAAGAACAAAGTGAAATTGAGACAACAGTTATATATTGACTAAAATTAGATCAAGGGCTTCGTGCATAGCACGAATGACAGGCTTTGATTTAGCACAGGTTAGTTTAGCTTGTAATGGTGAAGTTGGGAATATAGGAAGCAAATTGAAATAGTTATAGAAGCATATTACATGGACTAGTTAAAGTAGTCAATGGTCCAGCAGATTTACACGCGCAGGTAATATGCATGGGAATACTTTGTTTTTTATCAAAAAATCACACGGGAATCCTTTGCAATGAATCGGAAGATAATTCCATAGCCAACCAAGAAATCTATGAAGTGCTTCCAAACCATTTTAGTGTACCCCAATAAATTCTCAAAAGCAACCTACGTGCCAAGCCAGCACCAAACATTGATGGTCAAAATCGATAAAAGAGTAACAGGCACGCGTATTTTTAAGTATCGACTTTACCATTTTCGAAAAATAGTAGGAGTATCAACTTTTACCTCTTTGAAGAAATAGGCTACGACCCAAAATTTAGACACGTGTTGTAAGGAATTGGAATAGAATAAAATCTTTCTCTATATTCGTAACAAAAGGCACTTCTGTTAATAGACTCAATTTGTTAATTTCCAACGTACCCAAAAAAAAAAAAAACAATTTGGAAAAGAAAATTATATTAAAGCACACAGAGAGAGGTAGTCCTATTTCAATGAGTGCAATCCATTCAAGTGAAACAGGAGAAAACCAAAAAGCATCGCATATAAATATCCATAAAGCCACAAGGAAAATAACTCGGTAAAAATTATAGCACAACGAAATCTTGTTTCATGAGAATCCAAATCTAACCTCCAATGTCAAACAGCAGAAAATAGAATAGAATTACCTAGCATATAAGACTTAGTTATTATAGTAATTTTTGGGATGAAATTGGTCCGCCCATCTTGCTCTCGATCGAGTTCGGCTTCTGTGTAATTCTTTTCACCATTAACTGCAAGAGGTCATTAAGAAAGAGATAAAGAGGGATTAGATAATTACTTTAAAGTAAAAGAGAAACCCAAAGGCAAAAAACACCAAATTGAGCAATAAGAAGCTTCCAAAATGAGGTTTTGTAGGGTCAATTCTCACGCTAGCTCCCGTTGCAGACAGAACTTTGAAGCGCCCCTACGCACACATGCTGCAAGAAGTGCCACCTATTACACATTATGAATCAAGAAATCGTAAATTGAAAAGTAAAACCTCTATCATATTCACAAGGTATTTGAACTCATGATGGACAACTTAATAACTGGAATGCGGGTAGTTCAAAATATTTTTCTGCTGAAAACTAATCATTCACGAGTTCCAGCCTATAAATTCTCAAAATGCATCATTCAAGGTACAATGAAAGACCTCTGCAAGTGCAATAATTTTCCAAACCCTATGTCCATTAATGCTATTATTCGCTCTTGCTCAAATAATTAAACATGGCAATTCACACACACGCACACATGCAAGCATACACACATATCTCATTTCAGCAACCAATTATAACCCTAAACTTCTGAAACTTCTGAACATAACTGTAACAATAAAAAGGTTGAGCCAAGTAGTCGTTTTCGGTAAGCATTCAAAGATGATAATACTCACTGCGAACAAATACTGTGTCCTATCTTCGTGTCTATGTTATCTATGGAGTCCAACACAAAATCAGGGGGGCAAGAAAAATTTTCTTCTTCAGAGGATGCATCATATAACAGCACTTTTGCCTCAGCAACTTTGCTCTCTCTTCTCCCTCATAACTTGATCCCAATTGACTCCAAATATCACCTAGCTATTCGTTCTCCATGTGCTCCAGTCTAGAGCGAAAAGGGGACAACCACCAAGCTTCCACCACTACATTAGATTTCAACAGCACATGTGAAGTGGTTTAAAGGTGACCCACAACCAGCACATACAGTATCAACTGGTCAAGTTCACTAAGTGCACACGATAAATTATATTGCTAAAAAAAAAGAGTACACATAATCAGCCTAACATAAGAGAGTAATCGATAACTAACATAACTTTTCCAATACCTAGGCCACAACAATATATATAATACCCATCCTTTATTATAACCAAAGATTTGAGATAGTAAGGAGGGAACGCAGCTTCGTATGTAGTCCTAAAATAATTCCGTTGTGGTTGTGTTTCAAATTGCTCATTCCTGAAAAAATAAAACCAAATCAAAACTTTGTTAAAAAGTGTAGGAATTGTGTAACATGCATGTCATCCTAGCTTATCTAGACTTAAAGTAAATTTGCTAACATATCAAGTGTAATGTAAGTGAAGTCAACTATCAGAAAATTAAGAGGCAACAAAACTGAAATGTTCAAAACTAATGGCATACTACCTTTTGATTCAACATCCCTCTAACCTCCCTCCTTAACCCACCATTAGTTTAAAAAAGAGAGTGCCTTCAATCCATGACTAATGTCCTACACAATAACAATAGGTTTATGGAAGTAGCCATGGCACTCGCGTACTTAAACTTCTAAGCAAGTCCAATTCTGCATTACTGTGCAATTATCCTTGCTAACATTCCTATGGCGAGCCCTAAATGAGTCAGAAACGTGCATGGCCACAAGTGGTCCACAAAAGGTTTAGGAATGTTGAGCCCTACAATCAACCATTTCACAATTTTACTCAAAAGAAATTAATAATTTTGTTTTGAGTAAACAATTAGGAAAAAACAACAAACACTATTATTTTTTTAGCAAAAATGTACTAACTTGGACTATCAGAAAAAGCACCCAAAAATCAAGGAATAAGTTCAAAACGGATATGTCTCAATAATCTATGGAGTAGCAAAGTAAATTGAATTCTAACTAAACTGGAATCCAAGTAAGCCAACACAAATCAACGTATGGAAGCACTAAAGTAACTGAAACCAGTACAGATCAAAAAAAAAAAAAACTGAAACCAGTAAAAGATGGAACTCTATGTACAGGAACAAAAGCCTGCAGTAGCTCCATCCTATCACTTAGTTTGCCCCTTATCACCTGAAAACACATGCATCAAAAGAAATGTTATATCGGCATGAGTTGCCTAAAGGGGAGACCTTTGCGAATGGGAAAGAAGAAAGATACTTAAATCTTGGCCAGATATAAGTTATAACATTATCTCCTCTTGAACAAACACCCCCCCCCCCCCAAAAAAAAAAAAAAACTTCTTGAAGACACTATCTCGTCTCTATCGATGAGAGCTACAACCAGAACAGGCGTGTCAACTCTCTCCATACAAGCTATATATAAATGCAAGGTGAGAACAGGCCTTCAAATAGGCCTTGTTTTGCTAAACCAATACTATTAATTTTTTTCATGTAAGTATGAAAAATACGTTTTGGCCATGTCTCCAGTCATTTCGAATTTTCATGTCCATGTCTGTGTCTGTGCAAAATTGGTTGCCACAATTTTTCCACTCGCAAAAATGCAGGAGGGAATGGGGAAAAAAACCGATATACACCTGCAGGAAGAAACAAAGAAGAAATCATGAGGATGGGATAATCAATTAAGAGGTGCACAAGGAAGCTAAATTTCTTATGTGCACTCATGCACTCATCAGGTAGGGTCACTTTTGACCTATCCCTGTAAGGTATATAAACCAAAACACCCACAAGCCACTCCCAAAGCCACATGTATTGGGGAAAACAAAGGTTGCTGGCAGGAGTTGAACACAAGCCTCGGGGTTTAAAGGTGATCTTATAGATGAACTTAAACCGCTTGGAATGCACACTCATTTTATTAGTAGATGTGTGAGCACATTTCCATCTACAACTGACTTGTGTTGAACATCCTTTAAATCACCATCTTTTTTGCCTCATTTTGCTCGGGTGTGTGCCCTTAAATCATGAGTTTTGATTTGATAGGAAGGCACACCAAAGATGGAGACCTGGTCCACGAAGAAAATGACAACGGCAAGAGAGTGAAGTTAGGAAATGTGAAAACAGCACACTTCCCCTTGCTATCAAATGGTTGCAGGAGTCATATTACTGTGCCGATGCCTTACATGGTGTATGTGCTCAACAAAGGGAGCAAATCATTAATTGCTGCTTCTAGACCCTATCCTTCTTGTGCATGTTTTATGGCCACAACAGTGTCGTCAGCAAGAGTACCTCTGTAGACCTTCCCATACCCTCCTTGACCAACTTGAGCATAGGCGCCAACTCTCCATATGTAAAGTCTTTTCACACCATCAATTTTGACAATTATCTTGGATACTGCAAAAAAACATAATGTGGGCCAATGTAACAAAAGGTAAATTAATAACGATTCATTTGATGATACTGTACTTGTAGATACCAGTTACATCACCATACTTATAATTTTCTAGAGGGACTACGATACGCATATATCTGAGACAAATAATAAAGAACCCAAAATGGTCTGCTTTTCACTGGTCAAAGAGGACTGAGGTAGATAATGATTTTGAAACCCCAATACTTAACGGCTGAATATGCAATATAAGTGATCAAAAAAGAGGCAATCAAAACTATAGTGTCACAGATTGTCCATTTGTAAAACCTTTTCTTCTAAAACATTTCATCAATCTGACATGGTATATGAAATGAAGTTAGAACATCTCAGGCTAATTCAGAGGGGCTAACAAACATCAACACCACGTTTTAGTATCCAAAACAGCTGCCATTGGTAAAAGGGCAGCTTTATCATCCCAAAAAGATGTTGTGATGGTCTTTCTATATTCATTCAAGGTTTTTGAAAAAAATTTAAAAGAGCCACCTCATTGTAAACCATGTAAGATCATTATGGCTTCTTTTTTCCCAGAATCCTGTAAAATGCTTACTGATTTTTATTTTCAATTGAAGTGTGTATCCTTTGCTTGCATAAAAGTCCCTGAACTTTGGTCTGGTAACAAACTTTACTGACTTTTATACTTTATTTCTCGCACCATTGGCAGGAAAATATTGCCTAAGGCCGAGGATATCTCTGGAAACAATAGAAAACTATAATTTTGCATGCAATAGCACAAGTAATTGGACTAACAAAGAAGCAAGATTAGTAGGAGAAACATACTCTTTATGTATCTGAAGCTACTATGAGAAATATAAGAATGCAAAGTCAGTATTTCTCAGCCCACTTCAAATATTTGCATTTACTGCACATCCTCTTCTTAGATTTTGAGAATCACGAAATACGGTTTATTTGAAAATGACTGTAACATTCAAATCATGCTTGCAACTTACAAATTGAGTGAGGCAAATAATAAATATACGAGTGAGAATAAAAGCCATATAAAAAGATTTATGAAAAGCTATGAGGAGAAACATGGACCCGTGTTTAGAGAGGAGAGAGAAAGTAAACAGAAAACAAAGTATTGCTCCTCCCCTATGTCTTTGCTAAGTCCGAATCCAAGGTCGGTCAACTGCGCGGTCAACCGCCACTCCAACAGAACTCCATCCAGCTTTCCAACCGGACTGTGAGATGAAGTGTAACTCTAAATGTACAAGCCCAAATAAAAAGTGGCCCAAGAAATCCTTCCTGTAAACTTGCATATCCAAATATCAAGCCCAATAAATCATATCCATAAAATTGCATGCCCAATGTCAATTATTATCCACAACTTATCTATACTATTGAAAATCATTTTAACAGGGGATGATCATCAAAAAAACAAGAACCTAACAGTCTCCACCTAGCAGTTCCAGTTAATGAGCTTGTCTTACTAATATGAACAATGCAATTCCTCTACACACAACATGAAGAAAGAAAAGATACATGGAGACAGATTCACAGCCCTTGGGATAGCACTTGATCCATCTACTTGGAAGCAAACAAACAAACAGGCCCTGAATCTATCTCAAATTCAAACATATGAGGTCTCAAGCACCAGTATCAGATAAAGTGCCTATCCTGTGTGTGGGCGCACAAAAATTTTGCACTCCAGAGACCAAAATATCCATTGTTGCATTAATTTTTAGGATATCCATTTTAAGTTGCATTTCAGCTATATATTATACTTTGACCCCCACATTGCCATGCCCAAGTGTTTTGCCAAAATGTGTACGTGGCATATATGTAATAATTTTCCTTATAATTGTATTGTTAATGATCTTTTGAATTATATATAATAATAATAATCTATTTTTTTAGTTCTATCCCTGGGTAGGGGCTAGAACTATCCAATTTTATACTAAAAACCAGGGGAGGTAACAAAAAAATGCCAAAATTTGGCAAAATGCTGGCCATCTCTCAAGCACCAGTATCAACCAGAATATTATTGATCAGACCTTTCCAATGGTAGATCCGAGACGGAAAACAGAAAGAAACCAACAATTTTAAATTGATAGCCTTATATCCTTCCTCTTCATAAGAAAAGGTCAGGGGAGTCAAAGGTAATCAAGTTAGTCACACATACATATTGGGCCAGAAAAATTAGGTCAAGCAATGTGTCCTAATTCTCATCTCACAGAAAGCCCACATGTTCTGCTATACTTTAGCAATGGTTTGGAAGCATACCTTTAAGGAATGTCCATGAAGGTCAATCATCATATGCTAAGTAATGCACACGGAGCTGTAATTGGATCAAGGTTTTGTCTAGGGATTTTTTGAAGGGCAAATAAAATTTAAGGAACTATATTCCGTACATTTAAATTGTGTTACCTTTGCATTTTCTTTGACCTTAATAGAAGTATAGAACCCTCTACATGTGACTGAACTTTTGAAAAGAAGAAAAACCGGTAAAAATGAAATACACAGCTGTGTCACATTTCTTCACTTACCCATCTGATTGCCAACGTGGTTTTTTTATACAAGGGTTAGAAAACATACCAATAGTAGGTGACATCAGCAAACCCCAAACAAACATAAAGTATTAAAGACCCAATCTCTCATTTGCTTATCAGAGACAAAATATATAAGATTAGTACGTGAATCTGAGAGAGGAAAGTAACAGATATATGTACAATGAGTTGCTTGGATCGACTGTTTTAGACGAAAAGACAAGGGTCCATCTCAATCGTGCAAGCTAGATTTGCATGGCCTATAAATGACTACAAAAAAAGTTAGTAACTTTGAAGAAGACCTATAAATCAGTGATGACAACTATTAGTTCCATAAAACTTCACCATCTGTGGTGAAGATGCGAAAGAATACCACGAGTTGGCCATGAAAAGATTCAAGGAAAGGCAATAGTGACAAATACAAAAACAAGGAGGGAAATGCACAAGCAACCAATGGATCCTCAGGAATATTTTTATGAAGAATAGCAAAATTCGGTAAAGATAACAATCATATAGGCAAAATGGTTACCACTTTAAAGATGATACAAGAACTTCACATAATCTATAATTTCATCAAGCATGGCAGCCCTATCCGTCTGCAAAAAGGTTTAACGGATCAATGATAGTTCCCTACCAGATATAACTAGGTTAGTTGAAGCTAATCATCTTTCTCTGTTAGCAGAAAATTCAGGCTTTTTCTTGCCCGAAATAATTTGAGAAAGATCATGGAAAAAATGAAGCCCAAGTGAGGAACCTAAGGTGAAGGCGTCAAGCAGAGAACATAATAGTCACAAGTTGAAAGTTGTTCATAAACACCTCTACCCCATCATAAAGCTGCTGTACATATCAGAAAACTATAGTGCATGTAATTCCCATGGAAAGGAGAAACTATCTGTAGGGTATAACGACACGTGCTGATGTGCCTATAAGGTCTAATTTGAGGAAAAACCATAGAGTCCACATGCATAGGAACTTTGCAAAATCGAATCCATTCAAAACTAATATTCCCTTAACAATTGCCCAAAATAAACATACAATTCTATGACAATCACAGAGAAAATTTATGAAATGCAAATAGTGGATGAGGATTCCCAGCGCTGTTTTTTACAGCAACATAGATGCAAGTTCCCGCTCTGAAGAGTGATCATTAACCAATTGATGAGAATAGCCCTTAACAGGAGAATTATGTAATTCAAATTAGTCTGTTAAAGAAAAAGAGAAAAGAAAAGAAACAACTAAAAAAAATAGATACAATGTCATAACTTTTAGATACTTGCGAACATGTGTTCTTTAAAACATCAGGAATCAGACAGCTACATCTCACAAAAAACACAATGAAGCTCCAAAGAATCAAACAATGGCTGCATCATAATTAAACAGAACGAGCAAGAAATGATCTCCATTCAAAAGTAACCAAAACGTATAGAATCTCATTCCTCAGCATCTCATTCTAGATGGTATATGAAGGAAAACCAGAAATTGTGTACGTTCAATCCTACCAAATGCTTTGAGTACAACTCTACATTGCAAGAGTAACTACCTTCTAACCAACTACACGTGACTTAATACAAAGATTCCTTCTAACTAATTTGGTTACAGATGGAATAAGCCACTGTTGCAGCAGCTAACAGCCACTGTTGCAGCAGCACAGCCGCTGTTGAGGTGTTTGACTATGGTTGCAAGGCTAGCACTAAGGGATACGGATTGCGATGAGTGTTTGTTTGGTTGTGGTACTCTATATGTCTATCAGTGTAGGATCTAAAAAAAGCTATCCAAACTAAATGTTTCGTGCTTAATTTAAACCATATGACATTTGGTACTTCACAGAGTTAAAGCCAACCTGAATGAAGTTTCTTTGCCGAGCAAGCAGCAATATGAAACTATGTAAAGTATGTTTCAGCCAAGGGCTGAACATTTCTTAGTTTCCAAGTAATCAGCGGTCAGCATAACCTCTTTCGCCGTTGCTCTTTCTTATAAAATTGCACAACATAAGGTACTTGTTTTACTCATCAAGGATACTAACCACGCTATACATAACAAGAGTACCAATGAGTTAAAGCGAACCAGTTGAAGTTTATTTGCCGAGCAAGCAGCAATATGATTCTACGCAAACTAAATTTCAGCCAAGGCTGACTGTTCTTAGTTTCTAAGTAATCAGCGTCCAGCGTACCCTCTTGCTGTAGCTCTCTTATAAAATTGCGCAACAACATCAAGAATTCTAACCACACTATACGGAAGAGGTTTCAAACCTTGGTAAGCAAAATATATACCTGAAGATATTACTCTCACAGCATACATCCGTTGAACTTGGCGTTCAATGATATGATTTTCTGATTGAATCACATATTTTCGTAACAGCAAGCTGTTATCAAATAGCAGCGTTTGCTTGCTCATCACATTATGATTCGCCCTACCCCAGATGAAACAAAAGACACAAAAGTGAAATCAGAAAAAAGAAAATACAGAGAACGAGAAAGCGAGTTACCAGAAGAGCAGAAACACATTAAACTAATTACAGAAACATTTCAGTCAAAGCTCCCACGGTCTTTAAAATTGTCAAGAGAACACTACACCTAAAAAATAATGCATAAATCAAATCTAAAAAGTCCTGGAAATCAGATCCACTTACTCAACCAACATAAACAAAAAAAAAAAATTTGATTTCATCATGTAATACAAAAAAACAACACATCTTCACCATTTATACACTGAAAGTGATAAGCATATAACATATACTCAACTATTTGGAGACACTAGAACCCAGACGTTGGAACACAACCGGGGGACCACTTCCAAACTTTTTCTTTGTAGTTGTTTCATAAAACCCAGGGTAGGAGACCACATTTTAAAAACAAATTAGGGTTTATCTTTTGCAAAGTACATACTTAATTTAAAATGGGGGACTAAATAACGGAGAACATTCAAACCACATAAACCCCAAAAAAAGCCCTAATTTCTAATAAATAAGGTTTTCGAACAGAGATACCTCTGTCAAAAAAAAAAAATTTACGGTCTCCAACCGTCGTCGAGCCATACCTCGGAGCAGCCACTCGGCGTCGCCCTCCCTCCCTCCTCGTCTCTTCCTCTCCACCACCGTATCCTTTCTTTTGGGATCTGAACCCTTTCCCCTTTGATATGTCTCTCTCTCCTTCTCTCCTTCTCTCTCTCTCTCTCTCTCTCTCTCTCTACACACACACGACCATATACTCGTGGGGGCTGAATGAGATATGGGTATTGGATGAGTGAGGGCTGAGTGAATAGGTTTTCCTAGTACAAGTTTCTCCTTTGACCCTCCATTGATCCAACGGCTGTTTTTTAAGAGCCGTTACGTGCTGAGATCTATCTATACAAGTTGATTGCATAATTCAATTTCGAGATCATTGCTAAACTTCTACAAATTAAGGCTGTGTTTCATAACTCTAAAAAGTTTCTATTTTTTTTGTTGAAAAAGAAGGCCCGCAGAGTGCTTCCCTTCTTATTTTTTAAGAAACAGTAAGACTAAGAATTTATATGGGTACCCCACAGTCCGGGAGAGAAATTGTACCGGTGGCCTCGCCCGGCCGGCTCCGGCCACCGGACGGCCGATCCAAACCGTCCAAAAATTCTAAAAAAAAAAACCAAGGAGGCCATATGCACACGGAAAAGGGGTGCTCGGATCAAGCATGCTACCCACCTCGAATGACGTTGATTTCCGCGTTAGCCCATATGCACACGGAAAAGGGGTGCTCGGATCAAACATGCTACACACATCGGATGACGTTGATTCTCGCATTAGCCCCCTTGGTTTTTTTTTAGAATTTTTGGACGGTTCGGATCGGCGGTGGCCGGAGCCGGCCGGGCGCAACAGCCGGTACGATTTCCCTCCGCCGGCGCCCAACACAATAACAACAGTCTTGTTTTTTATATACGGCAACTTCAAACTCAAAAATCATGTCTTTATGCAAATAATTTTCTTATCACCATGGATCTTGTTTGATAGATCTCATTGAGATCTTTAATACGGTGCAAAAAAAATTAAATTTTTTTTTTCCATTTGCATTATTTTTTAGTTTGAAAATATAAAAGGAACTTTTTGTTTGAATTTTGTGGAATGGCTGGCTTATTTTTGAATAAGAAGTATGTGAAATAAGTACTTATTTTTTAAGAAGCGTTCCGGAACGAAGCCTAAGGCTTATTCGTCCAATTTTTTCGCTCTGGTTTTTTTTCGTTATTATTTAACATTAATAATTTCTTATTTACTTTGTTATGGTAACTTTATGTATTAATCCTTTGTATTTGACGAGAGAAATTAGAAAAGTATAAAAACGTAGACCCAAAAAAAAAGGGCAAATTTTCGTAGTCGTCCCTGTAGTTTTACGGTTGTCTCACTTTCATTTCTCTAGTTTCAAAGTGCTCCAATTTCGTTCCTGTAGTTTCTTTTATGCTCCAAATTGGTAAAATCGTTAACACCGTCAACGAAAATAACGGAAAAATATGGTTAGAAAATTAAGTGCTCCAATTTTCAATCCGGTTGAACCGATGCAAAGATCTTATTTTTTTGATCATTTTATCCTAAATGGTCGTAATGAATTTTTGGCTCTAAACCCTTTCACTGAGCACCCGAAAACTCTTTATTTAGTTTCAGAGCTCTCTTAGGGTGCTCATTGAAAGACCTTAGAGCCAAAAATCCATTATGACCAGTTAAGATAAAATGATCAGAAAAATAAGATATTTGCACCGGTTCAAAACGGATTGAAAATTGGAACACTTATTTTTGTACACAGTTTATATATTAAAAAATATAGTTAGAAAATTAAGTGCTCCAATTTGCAATCTGTTTGAACCGGTGCGAATATCTTATTTTTCTGATTATTTTATCTTAAATGGTCATAATGGATTTTTGGCTCAAAGGTCTTTTAATGAGTACCCTAAGAGAGCCTTGAAACTAAATAAGGAGTTTTCGGATGCTCGTTGAAAGGCCTTAGAGGCAAAAATTCATTACGACCATTTAGAATAAAATGATTAAAAAAATAAGATCTTCGCACCGGTTCAACCGAATTACAAATTGGAGCACTTAATTTTTTAATCATATTTTTCCGTTAGTTTCGTTAACGGTGTTAACGATTTTACCAATTTGGAGCGTAAAACAAACTACAGGGACGAAATTGGAGCACTTTGAAACTAGAGGGACGAAAATGAGACAACTGTAAAACTACAAGGACGACTACGAAAATTTACCAAAAAAAAAAGTCATAGAGGACTACACTAAGAAAAGACATTTATTTGATATTTTTTTATCCTTAGTGAAAAAATTATTTCTTTAAGTCATAATTTTCTAATTTTAAACTCCTGTCATAGACAAATGACCAATATAAAAAATTTACCATGAACCTAATAAAAATTAAAAAATAAAATTAATACCAAAACAAAAATTTAGTAAGAACAGGACCTTAGTACGTACTAATGTTTGTGTTGGATGACATTCAATAAACAGACATTTTGTTTTCGTCTTCTTTATTTTTTATCACCAACATTAATTTATTTTCTTTTCAAAAAGTAATTGGATTGAAGAAGAAGAAAAACATGAAAAATAATAATAAAAAAAACCTCAAACCAAATGCATCAATAGAGAATCCTTTAGTTCTTGATAATAAAATAGAGATTTTTTTAGTTCTCACACAAGGAAATTCTTTGGTGAGTGATTCTAGATGTCAATAATGCATTGGCTTAATTACAAGAACACCTCCTAAACTATCACCTTTTGGCAACTTCACCTCCTTAAGTTTAAATTCGAACAATTTCACCCCCTAACTACCAAATTTGAGTAACTTTACCCCCTCCCCCATTTTTCGTCCAATTCTGTTAGGGATTTGGATGGAAAATTGGATAGAAAAGCAATTTAACATACCAATATACCCTTTATACACTCATTATAGACTCTCTTGCTCTCTCTCTCTCTCTCTCCTCTTTCTCTCTCTCCACGGGAGAGAGAAGAGAGAGGGAGAGAGGGGGTGGTCTATAATGGGTGTATAAAGGGTATTTTGGTATGTTAAATTGCTTTTCTATCCAATTTTCCATCCAAATCCCTAACAAAATTGGACGGAAAATCGGGGAGGGGGTGAAGTTGCTCAAATTTGGTAGTTAGGGGGGTGAAGTTGCTCGAATTTAAACTTAACGGGGTGAAGTTGCCAAAAGATAATAGTTTAGGGGGTGTTCTTGCAATTCAGCCTAATGCATTTGTTTACGGAGAAATTGATTAATTTCAATTTCTCAATTGTCGCCTTAGTTGGCTTCTTACTAGCCTTAAGTTGTTATTTCTCTCTCTTTGAATTCTGGTGGCAAAGTTCTTTTGTTCCAGTTCAGAAAAGAAAAAAAAAAAATTGGAGGTTTAATCAGGGTATTCCTATGATCAGGTGCAGCCAGGATTCATGTTTTAAATATTCGCAGTTAAGTAACATATTAGCTAATACATAATGGTATTTGTGTCTTTTGCTACTATTACATTCCAGGTTTTAAGTATCGGCATACCAATAATAGCTTTTGAGCTTCTTATCCCGTTACAAAAATCCCATGCGTATCAGCCGATTCCAGTACGTGTTGGTCCGTTTTCAATACACCACCGATATATACTTGACTGTTACAGGTGATACGCTCAATTTTTTTTCTTTGTCAAACATAATTTTCAAAAATTCATGACCGCGGCAAATCGATTCTTGTTACACATCATTGGATACTTCTGATACCGTTACACTGTGACTACTATTAATGTTATGTGTCCCGATCAGGGGTGGAGGCATTGAGGAACACGAGATGGCAAGTAGCAGACCAATTTTTTAGACTCTTTAGTGATCCGAGCTGTTCAACAATTTTTGAATCATTGCTTGCCTGGTCATGAAAAAAATCAGCTCAATTGGATAATTGTAAGTACTCCATCCAATCTTTCAAATTTTTAATCAGATTTATGGATCCTAAATTCTGAATGAATTTTGAAGAAAAGTTAAACAATTATGTGCTCGGTATCCCTCTAATCGGAATCTTAGATATTGTAGGACTTGTTGAGAAGAGCATTAATCATAAAAATCATCTTGATCGGCCATTGATAGGTATCAAAATAGTGTATATTTTTAAAATAATCTTTGCATTTAGATACCTATTGATGTTCGAAGAAAATATTTTTTTATTAGTACTCTTCTAAACAAAGACCTACAATATCTACGTCCAGATCAAGGAGATACTTGGCACACAATTGTCTAACTTCTTTTTCTAAGTTCATTGATCCTAAATTTTGAATGAAAAATTGAAAGATTAGATAAAGTACTTGCAATTATCTGGTTGAGCTAAGTTTATTATGGAACACTCAAAAATTATGTTAAAATTATTGAATGGCTCGGATCAATTGTATGGGACCTCAAAGTGGGCCCCTCACAACCATCTATAGTGTAAGAGCGAAAGGTAGCACCAAACGGTAACGTTTTGGCCCAACCCAGAGTCGACCCTGAGCTAAAGCCTTTGTTGCCGCTGCTTTAGATCTCCAAAAAATTTTGAATTTTCAGGAGCCCTTCTTACTTTTTTACCCCTTATAATAGTCCAAAAAAAAAGAATCTCATTTTTAAACTATTAAGCCTCTGAAAAATCAAAGCCGAGCCTAGGCCCACCCACACCCCTGTAGTGAACCCAGCACTACAAGTCTCTAGATTCATATCTTTTCAGGTAATTGTGGATACTTAATACTAATAGAAAACATTTTTTGGATAGTTAATAGTTTGGTGAATGATTAATTAACCTATAAAAATGGGTATTTTACGGTATTACGGATAAGTAATCCAAAACATATGTATACTTTTTTCATATTACAATAGTAATAAATTTGAGTACCACATCGGGCGACGTTGAAACCTGGCTCCATCTCTGGTCCCCATTGATACTGTTATTTAAAACCTTGGTTACATTTAGACTCTAGTATACTGGTGAAGTGGTGATTGATCTTCCCTTACATGGTATTATAGATCCTACAAAAGAACATGATAAAATGCCAATGCATAATGTAATCAGAAAAGTGTTGTCACTTACTACTTCATGACAACAAATTGTTGACACTAAAGATTTAGTGACGAGCAAAATCATCGGATAAGAGTTTATGAAAGGCATATCTTTAATTAAAAATCCAAAACGGATCAAAGAAACAAGTAATAACAGGATTACATGGTAAGAACCCAAACAAAGGCCCGCATTCAGTCATCTACGCTTGCAAGCACACCGCAAGCAACGTAGAGACAAACCCATAGCGAATAACATCACTGAACCCTCTAAATCTCTAACAAAGACGGCAAGAGAGGCCGATTTATATTATCCGTGTACATGCAGTTGAATTTTCAGCAATCGTGAAGGGTTCGTTGTACGGATTGTGTAGGGATCCCAGGTCATTAGGTCCCCGTAGTAACGCACTGTATCATTCGCCTAAGAATAAGCCATCTCCAAGATATGAGAGTTCAAGTTCAAACCGTACAACTTTTACTAATGACAAACTAATTTAATTTATCAGTAAAAAATAGCTGTTCATTTTTTTACGAGGGGTCACTTGTACAAACCTTGGACTAAACTTTTCATAAAATTAAAAAAAAAAAACTATTTAGGGATATCAGGTTAAAAATCATCATTACTATATGCTTGTCACTACATACTTATAGTGACACCTTTATGATAACTAGGTGAAATGCTTGGTGCATAACACGAATGTCATGCCGGCCATTGGTTGGTTGATAATCATAGAGAATAACTTTTGAATTACGACAAGGAAGAGTAGTTACCACTGCAATGGCATTCATTGAATTAGTTTTTGCAAATTGACAATTCAGTGAGTAGTTTTGTAAGCAGATTGCATACATGGAAATATATAACACGAATGTCATGCCGGCCATTGGTTGGTTGATAATCATAGAGAATAACTTTTGAATTACGACAAGGAAGAGTAGTTACCACTGCAATGGCATTCATTGAATTAGTTTTTGCAAATTGACAATTCAGTGAGTAGTTTTGTAAGCAGATTGCATACATGGAAATATTTAAACAAGCTTATATATACAAGTCTACATGCATGTACAAGCTTAGAGAAGTTGGTTACACATAGTGAAAGGATTTGCTACAAACCATATATGCAAGCTGAGTATATGTACAAGTTCAAAAGACTTGCCATTGTAGTAAAGTTTCAGCAAGTTTGACTTGCCGTTGCAAACCTACTGCCCCTCAGGCTTCCAGAAGATAAGGTTTAATTTTGTCTTAATTTGTGAGCCAATTTTCTCACATCTTTTCAGAAATTAAAAAAAGGAGCAAGGAATTAAATGCAATTCAAAAGAAATTACAAAGACATTTCTTTCTCTTGTGAACAAACTAAGAATCAAATTCACTGTTTTTGCCCTACATGTATTATAGGAGTACAACTTATCAAGCCAGCATCACTCCAAAGGTATCC
This sequence comes from Rhododendron molle, assembly GCA_025413875.1. Classification (NCBI taxonomy): domain Eukaryota; kingdom Viridiplantae; phylum Streptophyta; class Magnoliopsida; order Ericales; family Ericaceae; genus Rhododendron; species Rhododendron molle. Next base: position 18,489,249 of record CM046400.1, read on the forward strand.
AAGTTAACACAAAACATGTTAGTTGTTCTATGAATACTTGGAATACCGACGAAACGAACGGATAACAAGTTTTTGCCCTACGAAATTTACGACTCCAAACTCAGAAAAAGAAAACTTAATAGTACCAGGTTTTTGCTGAAAACTTGTTAACACTAGGCTTTGATATCTTGCCTTCTCCGGCAGTTTCAAATAATTCCTTAGAACTTAGACTCAGTATCTGGAATTACGCTTTTACTCACTTGGAATGCCTTTGTGAGAACATCAGTTGGGATTGCCGGCCGGTTCTGACCCAAACACATTGATAGGAATGAGAATGAGACCGGGATTTTCACTACTAAATCCTACAATTAATTGCAGTTGCATGACCGTGGCCAACATTACTATGAAAGTGCAACAGACCCAGAGGAAACACAAACACATCACCCTTATGAAGTACCTTTTTGAAGAGACGATTTGTTGGATTAGAAGTGACAAACCCTACTTCGATAGTGCCTTCGATAACAGTGAAGATTTCACTAGCTCGTGGATGTGTGTACGTGGGGAGGGATGACGCCTCCTTGCGCGTACGGCCCATGGCGATGCCAAGTGTATTAAGTCCGGCCAACTGCGATACAGTCACTGGAGTTAGCGTTGCTCCAAAAGGATTCATCGTGTTCCCTTCTTTTTGCTAAAGAGGAAATCATTTGCTTCTACAAGCTGCGGGTCTTTGAAAAAAACCCATTCACTCCAACTGTCATGTTGAACGGAAAGTTACGTAGATAACTTAAAACTATATATATAATTATTAATAATGTCACAATTTTACTTTAGGCAACAAAAGATGAATCGAAAATTGAAAGCGAAGGGTATAGTACTAGTGTTGTTAAGACCTGCGACACAGAAGTCTTGAAGAGGGCTTTGGGCAGATGCCAAAGCGATGAAACTAATTATTATAGCCAAGAGCTCTACGAAAAGAACACGAGAAGCCATCGGGAAAATTTTGAATAGCTATCACTTAAAGGGGAGGAAATATTGAGTCTATTTATTAGAAGAAGAAAGTTGTGAAAGTATGTGTACCACTTTGGACTGCTTTTTATAGATAGATGAGGGATAGGGAAGAGTGGCGCCTTTAGTTAGACTAGTCCTTATGCCAGGTTAAGGTATGCCTAGGCCCGAAATGAGTTTTGATTTAGTCATCATTCTTTACAACAACGATGTTGACAGGGCTAGCCTTGAGTTTTTTAGGATTTAAAGCAAGCTCGTAAATTGGATTTCTACGTATTTTAATAGAAAAAAATAATCAAAAGACATCGTTATAGTAGTAATCAAAAGATATCGTTATAGTAAAGACATCGAGAAACAAAAAAAATTGAAGTTTGTAGTACTAGGTGTAAGAAAGGGTCATTAAAAGGCCAATATTGTAATTAGTTGATATTAGCTAAGTAAGCTGTCATTAGTTGAGTAGTGTTTGAGTGTTCTGTATTTCGGTTATAACTGCCATGTGGCAGTGGCAATAGTTGTGTAACTAATTTTGGCTGTCTAGATGTGTTTGGATGGTCCAAATTTAAAAAAAAATAATAATAATCTTTCACAGAAAGACAAACTTTTTCGGGAAAGAGTTTAAGCGAATCCTGACGTAAATTACAATAATGGACGGCTAGAGATTGGTTGAAAGATCATAAATGAAATGATTCTCTCTCTCTAGTTCTTGATAATCTCTTCTTAGGGTGAGTTCCCTTATTTTGCTAAAAAGTGGTTATTTGAATTTTTTTTGCATTAGTTTTGCGTCAAACTTTTGTGGATTATTGATTCGTCTCAGCGAGAAGAATCGGAAAAGTAAATTTTTTTTACTTTTACCCAAATATTTTGAAAAATAATCACTATTTAGCAAAATAAGTCAAATAAGCTGACTTATTTTGATAAAAAGTGGTTATTTCTCAAAATATTTGGGGTAAAAGTAAAAAAATATATACTTTTTCGATTCCTCTCGTTGAGACGAATCAATAATCCGCAAATGGTTAGTGCAAAACTAACAATTGCAAAAAATATATATATATCAAAGAAGGACAAAAGAACCTTATTTTGTAATATTTACCCAAAAAAAAACTTATATGTAATAAGTTTAGGAGAACTCACCCTTTGATGCGTTCTTATGAACTTAACTTAAACTTAATTTATATATGAGAATTTTGTCCTTATTTGAATTGTTTTTACATTTGTTAGTTTTGCGCCAAATTTTCGTAGGTTATTAATTTGTTTCGATGAGAGAAATCGAAAAAGTAAATTTGTGGGTGGTGTTAATTCCACGACTAACCCCATTCGGCTAAATAAGTCAACTAACTTATTTTTTTGTCCTTATTCAAATTTTTTTCATAATTGTGAGTTTATCGTCAATTTTTTGGAAATCATTGCATTGTCATGACGAACGAAATCTAAAAAGTAAAAAATTATGATCGAAATCCAATTTTTTTTAAATAAAGACGAAAAAATTGATTTTTTTTCTTTATTCAAAAAAAATCAAGGAAGGACAAAACAAACTTATTTTGTAATATTTACCCCCAAAAAAACTTATTTGTAATAAGTTTAGCAGAACTCACTATTTGATGCGTTCTTATGAACTTAACTTAAATTTAATTTATATTTGAGAATTTTGTCATTACTTGAATTGTTTTTGCATTTATTAATTTTGCGCCAAATTTTTGAAGGTTACTAATTCGTTTCAACTAGAGGAATCGAAAAAGTAATGGTATTACTCCACATATGGCCCCCCACAAATAGAAATCCTACTGCCTTTTCACCAGAAATTGGCTCTGGGCGACGAGCACCTCTGCTTTCCTCTTTTTCCCCACATGCAACACCCACCCACCCACGGCCACCTCCTCTCCATTCTTACTCTTCGGCTCGGTCCTAGTCACCATCAATTATCCGTTAGGCTCATTCAATCTACTAAAACACCAATTGTGTTCGAGAACCTACAATCTAAATGAATTTGAGCTGCCTCGGAAACCCAAAATCGCAGTCTGAAACCAATCGCCTTCAAGATTTGATTAATTCGACGAAGCTGAACCACCGCCGCTACCAAACCTTATCCACCCATTTGTTCTAGGTAGAAACTGTTCCTATTTCTTCTCTTAAATTGAAAAACTAATTGGTCTAATACATGCAAAGAGACTAGGGGTAGCCGTCGAATTAAAGGGGAAAAAAGCCTCAAAATCACCGAATCAAAGAAAGAAAAACAAGAATCTTTTACCACTCTTTCCATGGCCGTAAATGGGCAAAAAGTGAAGCATAAAACAGAGAGGAGATAAAAGGTCTTCTTGCGGTATTTGCCAAGGAGGATCTATGGTGGGGTTGAACTGATTGATGAAGGGGGAGGAAGAGATTGTTTGTAGTGAGAGAAAGTAACAGAAACGAGAGAGAGAGAGAGAGAGAGATTGTTTCTCCTGCAAGGGCAAAAATGTCAGATTGCAGATTGTTTCTCCTGGAAGGGCAAAAATGTCAGATTGCATAATCCTTCGTGGCAACAAATGTAATTGTGGAATTAGCAGCACCACTTTTACCCAAGTATTTTGCGAAATAATTATTTTTAGCAAAAAAATACTCCTACTTAGGTGAAAGTAAAAAAAAAAAAATTACTTTTTCGATTCCTCTCATCAAGACGAATCAATGATCTATAAAAGTTTGGTACAAAACTAACAAATGCAAAAAGAATTCAAATAAAAATAAAATTCTTAAATTTAAATTAAGTTCATATGAACGCAGCCAAGCGTTAAGTTAATGATTATTACATAATTTGTAATTAATTCTAAAGCAACTGATATTCCACAATATTAAATGATAAGTTACCAGAAAAATAAATCAACATCGTTAGATTGACATATAGTTAGGCGAAAAAAAATAACATATTCAAAAGTTAAAATGATCGTGTAATTAAGGAAAATGATTTTGCCACACCCTTTTTTGTTAACGCCACTCCCCTGTAAGTATATTTTTGCACCAAAAATATACTTAAAGGGGAGTGACGTTAACAAAAAAAAAGGAGTGATAAAATCAGTAGCCTGTAATTAAAGTATGACAGTTAAACAAGAAGAAATAATCGAATGAGTGGGTCAGGATTTTTCAAAACAGAATCTTGAAAAACAAAGGTCAAACCAGACGTCATGAACTTCAATCTCCAATCAGGCTAAAAACTGCTTATTTTCTATTGCTTATTACATATCGGTCTATGTTTTCTCAAAAATATTTATTTAAAAAATCTCCGTAGAATAATTCTCAAAAAAAAAAAAAAAAGATTCTCCATAGAAGTACGAAAGGCATTATATTACATTGACGGTTCTTTTGCTGCTTCATACTCTATTCATGATACTTTATTTCACAATGATATATACCATTTGTTATCATTTTTTTGGCCCCATTTAAATACTTAATTTGCCAAAATTCATTTAATAGTTGAGATACTTGCCCCTTCTTATGATGTCGTCATACTCTGTGCCCTTTTAAGAATAACATGATAAATAAACTTAATAAATGTTCGGTTAACAAAGTATAGTGTACTTTGTTACTGTATAATTTGTTAATCTTTTTTTTGTCTACTACTTCTGTCTCTATCTTCCTAGTACAGAATTATTGAATTCACAGCAAATCTAAAGGTGAGACTATGACCGAAGATGGCGAAATTTCACTATACTGTACTTGCGTTGCCGATTTATGTTATGTATGAATGAGTTTTTGAGATATTTTTTTTATGAGAGTAATAATTGAAAATAAGAGTAATGAGTGGAGAGAGATAGAGGGAGAAATGAGAATAATAATTGGAAGTTGAGATAATGAGTGGAGAGTAATGATTGAAAGTAAGGATAATGAGTATTTTGAGTTGGAATTTTTTTTTTCAAAAAGGGAAACAAACAAGGCATTAATTATGAGGTACTTAAATATCCATCCTCAGCCCATACATAACTTATGTTTTTATCTTTGTGATTTTAAACGCTTATGTTTTCATCCTCACTTAAAATAAACCCAATATTGTCCTTCTATACTATTATATCTACTAGTAATAAATTTTGGGATGAAAAAATAAATTCTGAAGTCCCAACAAAAAAGGTAATCCCGGAAATCTCTCTAAAAGCCATTTATAACAAATCCATCCCAAAAATCTCTCCAAAGGCATTTATCACAATCCCTCCCCGGGCCCTCTCTGAAACTTCCATTTTCATTCTGCAAGTTTTCAAAATCGTCTTCGCATGGATCGGCGGCAAGCGGCATGGGGAAGTTGCAATCCAAACACTATTTTGCATAACTCTTCTCGTCCTCGCGGTTAAACCGGCGATCAATCCCTCGTTGATTTCGAATTCCAATCCCGAAAATCTCGATAGAGATTTTGATCCTCATCTCCATTTGTAACAGAAACCCACTCTAGTAAACGGTGCTCCGGCATTCCATTCCGGCGAGCTCAACCCAGTACAAATGGTGCCACGGCTCTGGTTTGAAAAAACAACCAAATCGGGTCAAAGATCAAGTACGTATTTGAGGAAGGAGTTCTACTAGTTGCAACGGAATGGGTCTTTCTCTAGGCTTACTCAGGCCCTCATTTTTTTACTGTATTTTTCTTTGCCGTCTTCCGAGGATTTTGGACATTACTGGTTCTCTTCGGTATATTAGACTGCTGTGACGTTACATTGGACTTTGACAATCCTCATCTCTTTACTTTGTCTTCATTTTGTTTCTTTGTTTCTTTGCTGTATGACAAGGATTGGGTTTTGTTTATATCATGGTAAATTATTTACTTCATTTACCATGAAACATGTTTGTAAATTGCTTCCCCCCCCCCGGCCCCACTCTCCTTTTTCCCTTTCTACCCCCGGCCCCCCTCCTCTCTCTCTCTCTTCCATTTTATTTTTTTGTTTTAAATGGTAATAACTTTTTTTTGACTTATTTATTTAAAATAAATTTTATATTTTTGAAATCTACTCAACGAAACCTATCAAACGAGCCTAATATTGATGGTGAAATAATGGAAAATGAAAAAATTATATATTTTTGTGATAGTTTAAACGGTATAAAGAGGTTGGAAAATTAAGTGTTCCAAAATTAAATCCGTTTGAACGTTGATCAACCCTAAGAAAGTCGTAGGGTTTTTCTTTTCAGTTTGGTTTTTTTTTTTTTTATTCAGGGTTCTTTTATTCTTTTTTTTACCGTTTGGTTTTTTTTCTTTATTTTTTCCTTTTCTTTCTTTCTTTCCAATTTGTTTTTTTTTTCATTTTATTTCCTTTTCTTTCTTTTCAGTTTGATTTTATTATAAATTGCCATAATGGATTTTTTTGATGATTTTACTCTAAATGGCGCGAAAAATTTATTACGACCATTTTATGATGAAATAAAAATTGAAATACTTATTTTTGTAACTATATTTTTTAATCTATAAAGAACAAAAAAAATAGGACCATTTGTCAGATTGGGGTTGGGGGAGGGGGGGCCAACCATATTAGGGTCCATTTGTCAATACTGGAGTTGGGGGAGGGGGGGCCAACCATATTAGGGTCCATTTGTCAATACTGGGGTTGGGGAGGGGGGGCCGACTATATTGAGGTCCATTTGTCAAGATTGGGGTGGGGTTGGGGGGAGGGGGGAGAGAGGTTCTCATTTTGCTATAAATAGGACCATTTGTCAAGATTTAGAACTCACACATTGTGAAAAATTCACCACCCGACCAGCCTCTCGATCCAAAAAATTTAGTAGTTTAGTCAAAATTTAGTTTCGAGAGAAAAAGAAAGTTTTTACTTTTCTCTTTCGAAGCTACCGTAAGACGATTGTGGAAAATTCTTGCCGGAACAATGGATGACTACAACATTTCAATTTCAGATAGTTGGTCTTTTGAGAATGATGTTCGTAGTGAGGAGAGCATCTCCCACAATCGTCGCGATTATACACCCGAATTTACCACCGACCAGGTTAGTTTTTACTGTTATTGTTTTGCATCTTTGTTATTTATGCTAAAACTTGTTAATGTTGTACTTATACATATTCCTTTTTTTATATAGATTTTTGAAAGTAGAGAAGATATGTTAATTTGGGCTCGGAGCGTTGGTTTAAAATATGGTATTGTGGTGGTTATTTTAAATTCTGCTAATTTAAAAGGCGGCAAGCTGCCGAAGTGCATTCTTGGTTGTGAAAGAGGAGGAAAGTACGAACAGCCACGGTATCTGGTTGAAGGGCAATCCTTGCAAAGAAACACTGGAACTAAAAAATGCGATTGCCCATTTCAGCTACGAGGTATACCAGAACCTCCATACGGTATCATGTGGGGTTTAAAGGTTGTTGATGGTGTCCATAACCATGAGATAGCAAAACACATTGAGGGCCACGAGTACCCGTCAAGGCTAAAACCAATCGAGAAACAATTTGTGGCCGACATGGCCAACAGCACCGCGCCTCGTAAGATGCTTAATATTTTGAAGGAAAAAGACCCGTCAAACACTACGGGCATCAAGAGTATTTACAACGCCATTTTTAAAAACAAAGCAACCAAACTGGACGGTCTAACTCCTATTCAGTATGTCATAAATCAATTACTTAAGAAAGATTACCTCCATCAATTTCTTACAAATCCAGATACCAACGAAATCACAGATATTATTTGGGTTCATCCAATGAGCCTAGAGCTATCTGTCAACTTTCCATCTGTATTGATCATTGACGCCACGTACAAGACCAATGAGTATCGAATACCACTATTGGAGGTTGTGGGTATCACATCCATATGGCGAACTTACTCGCTTATGTTTGCATATCTTAGTAACGAGAGAGAAGAGACACTGACATGGGCATTAGATACCTTAAAAAACTGGATGCTTCAAAAGGGGGTATCGTTGCCATTGGTATTTGTTTCAGATCGGGACTTAGCACTTATGAACGCAATTGAAGCATGTTTCCCCACGGCACGGCACATCCTATGTATTTGGCACATAAATCAGTGCGTCATGAAGAACTGCAGCCGTCTGCTTGGTCCTGAATGGAAGCGCTTTCTCATGTCATGGCACTCGCTTATCAATTCATCTACACAATCGTCTTTCGAACAGAAGCGGCAAGCCATGTGCGACGATTTTCGCCAATTCCCGAATGTGATAAATTACCTATGGCAAACGTGGTTAAGGTCGTACAAAGAGCGATTTGTTTCAGCATAGACAGATACTTGTATGCACCTCGGAAGCAATTCAAGTCAAAGGTATAATCGTTTTTTAACTTTACTAGTAAATTTTAATTTTTTTGCATTTTTCTAGTACACAAACGAATACTTTTTGATACTTTCCTATTTATACACAATGTATTATTCTATTACAGGGCAGAGTCTGCACATTCGAGACTAAAGCTATATTTGGGGATACCATGTCATCGCTACAAACATCTTTTGATAAAATAGAAAAGATGTTGAAAACTCAGTTCGGGGAAATTAAGAAGTCGTTCGAGAAATCATTGCACATTCCACGCCACAAACAAATACATTACGGCATTTTTGATCAGGTCAGGTGTCGCATTTCATTAGAGGCAATGGAGTTCATACATGATAAGCTAGAAAGCGCTTTAGAAGCATCCCCCACAGTATCGGCTATTGCAACTGTACGATCAAAATTACACACGGATTGCCATGCATGCACGATCTTGCATATTATCGTTCCATTTCAACTCCAATTCTGCTATGCAGTATCCACGCTCATTGGACTAGGTTGTCTATGCATGCAACCGAGTTTAATGAGGACGGAACACGACCCGATAGGACATCTCAGGTCGTTGAGATATTAGATGGGATGGATCCACGTATGCGAGAGCATATCATAGACAGGATTATCAATATGGCAGATCCATCTCGTAGCACAGTTCGACCTCCATCGTACAACACAAAACATAGAGGTCGACCTGCAGGTAGAGATGAGCAAAGTACACGTCGCATACCTTCTTCCTTAGAAGCATCCACTTCAGGATCAAGGACTGCAACATCGCGAGTGAAAGGGAGAGGGAGACGTGGGAGGGGTTCGGGAGTTCGCAACACTCAATTTACAGTTCCACCCATTCCTGATTGCTACATTTAGCGATTACCTCAGGCTTTTCAGTGTTATATTTCCCACATTGTTGATGTGCTTGGTGATGGTCATTGTGGATTCAGAGCGATAGCTGCACAAATCGGGTATGGTGAAAATGGTTGGTTTCGAGTACGACAGGAGCTTATTGAAGAGATTCAACAAAATCATGATTTATACAGTGCGGTTTTTCCAGTAGATGATTGGCCAAACCGTCTAGTAATCTTACTGAATTGGTTCGAGCATACGGCACCAGACACACATTGGATGGAGGCTATGACTTTAGGAATTGTCATCGCAACAAGGTACAATCTTGTACTGCATACATTTGATGCGGATGTTTACGGTTGTTTTACTCATTTGCCATTGAGGTCTCCTCTAGTTCCACTAGAATACCGCCGGGAAATTGCTATTGCCCGTGTTAATAACAATCACTTCGTCCAAGTTTTCTTACAACCTCATTACCCTCTACCACCCATCCCAATATGGTGGGAGAGGAATGCATTGGACGAAGCTATAGGATGGGTTGCCGGTTATGAAGCACGTTTGCTATTGTGGTACGAAGTAATGGGTATAAACCCACCAGGAGCAGCATTTGGAGGAGATATTGATTAAAATTTGTGTTTTTTATTTTTTTCATGTTTTGACAATATGTACTCAATTATAATAAAATGCAATTTTGTTTAAATTTATTATTGTTCATTACAAGTTATTTTTCTTATTCATTGTTAAGACAAATTAATTTACTAATTAAAAGAATATAAATTTCATTGAAATTACAATTTTAGTTAACCAAAAAAAAGGATGTAAATAGGAAAAGAAACAAATAAAGAAAACCGGAAAGAAAAAAAAGAAAACCGGGGGAAAAAAAACAGAAAACCGGAAAGAAAAAAAGAAAACAGGGGGAAAAAAACCGGGAAAAAAAAAGAAAACCGCAAAGAAAAAAAGAAAACCGGAAAAAAAAAAAGAAAACCGAAAAAAAAAAACAACAGAAAACCAGAGAAAAAAAAAAGGGGAAAGGTTGGGGGGTTGGGTTCACAGGGGTAATTTAGGAAAATGGGGTGGGGTCCGAGGGGAGAAAGCAGTGCAGGCCTCAACATGTTTGTTTATATTCTTATTATTTTATGGTTAATTATTTGGACCGTTTACCGTGATATTAGTCCGACGAAAATCCACCCCAAACGGAGAAAATTCACACTAGTCCGTCCTCCATTGTCACGAAGTCCTTATTGTAATGTGAGTTCCAATTTTGAAAATATAGGATAATACGGAGTAATGTTTTTTTTTTTTTTTTGTAAATGACTGTTTGGCGATGTAAATTGTGTGAGGCGCGCTAATTGGAGGTTTGGTTTCATGATACTTAATTACTCTTCAGACTCCTCTTGAGCCTATCTTTTCAGGAGACATCATATTCAGTTTTTTTAATGTCACACATTTTACTCTGAATAATTTGCTTCACCCCTTTGATATATATTGGCATACTTTTCTTGCATAAGCAATGATATTGTATTAATCCATAATATACCTTAGACTTTATAATTCGTCGAAATTGTTGGGAGTTCGGGAAATTCTAGTGCAAGTGATCCTGATGCTTTCCGTTTCTGTCTGTGATTCTATTTTTTTTACAGACAAAAGTGACATTTTCTTAAAACTTGATAAAGGTTCATCGAGCATTCAATAGAACATTGGATGAAACACTAACGGGCCAAGTCTAAACACCAACTGGGCTATGCTCAAACCCCAAAACAACATCTAATGGGCAAAGACGATCCCAAAAACCTAAATAAAACAAACCCTACCAACCCTAGCCACCACAACCAAAACCCCAATTTGCCAACCACTGACCGACGGCCACCACCTCCACCTCCAGAAACCTGCAAGAGAAGATCTCCCGGAAGCTCTGATCAGAGACCCAAGCCCAAGACGAAGCATCTAATATTCATCGGTAGCATCAACACCAAGCCTCCATCGCAGTCAACACCGAAAAGCACGTGGCGTCTCTAAAACCTGCAAGGGAAAACTCACGTAGCACTGATCAGAGGCTCAAGACCTATGTAGCACAGACACGGACACGACACGACACCGACACCTCGACACGTAAATTTTCAGAAAATGGGGGACATGACACGTTTGGGGACACGTCTATATATATATATATATCCTTCAAATAAGGAGGTCCTTATTTTAGTTAAAATAAGGACCTCCCTATTTCTCCCATTTTGCGATTGAATTTTGATGATCCGAGCCGCTCATTGTGTTTAGAATGTGATTTTAAAGGTATCCATAAAAAATTGGCAAAAAAAATGACCGGGAAGGGCTTGATTTGTGCAGTTTTTATTTGAACTGTTCGATAAAAAATAAACAAAAACTTCTCGGACGAAGCCCTTCCCGGTAATTTTTTTTTTGCTGATTTCATGCGGGTACCCTTAAAATCACGTTTTGAACACATTGAGCGGCTCGAATCATCAAAATTCAATCGGGAAAGGGAGGTCCTCATTTTATTAAAATGAGGTGGTCCTTATTAGAAGGGAACTATATATATATATATATGTATGTTCAGAACGTGATTTTAAGGGTACTCGCGAGAAATCAGCAAAAAAAAGACTGGGAAGGGCTTCATTCGAACAGTTTTTGTTTATTTTTTATCGAACGGTTCAAATAAAACTGCTCAAATTAAGACCTTTCCGGTCATTTTTTTTGCCGATTTCTAACGGATACCCTTAAAATCACGTTCTGAACATATTGAGTGGCTCGGATCATTAAAATTCAATCGAAAAATGGGAGAAATGGGGAGGTCCTTATTTTAACTAAAATAAGGACATTCTTATTTGAAAGAGATTGTGTGTGTATATATATATATATATATATATATATATATATATATATATATCAAGAATAAAAAAAATTCAAATAAGATAAAAGTTAATAATAATATATCCAGATAGCCTTGTTTTCACCTTTGTAGTATATTGTTTTCCAAGTCATTACATCTATTATCTATACCTTACAACAAAAAGTGTCCCAAAAGTATCCAAAAGTGTGTCAAAATGGTCTGAAAAGTGTCCCCGAAGTGTCCCAAAAGTGTCTGTCAAGTGCCAGACTTCAAATATTGCTCAAAATAACAGGACATTTCTGGAGAAGTGTCCGACACATGTCGGCCGTGTGTCTGGCGTCCGACACCCTTGATGGAGTGTTGGTGCTACATAGCTCAAGACCAAACCCAAGCAACCGACATTCATCGACTGCAAAACCACTCGCGGGAGACGCAAAGGAAGCGTGGGAACTCAGCGAACCGCAAGCAAACCGCTAAAACTATTCATGAGCAACCAAAGTTGTCCCTTGCCATTAAGCTGAAAATCGGTTTCAACAGTGAAACCGACGGCAGAAAACGAAAGCGAAAAATGGATCATTGAAGAGGAGAGGGGGGAGGATAAGGTTGGACCGGAGACTCTGTTGCTGCCGCCGTCGCAAGTAAAGCCTCCGACAATCCAAACTCCCAGATCTACTAAATTGGAAGTGTTTTCAAGCTACAACAGATTTTTAAGGTTACTAATTTGTTTCAATTATGTATCTACCAATATTTGATCAAGCTAATTTTTCATAAGAATGACCAATTTGACGAGTTCTATAAAGTGAACGACTCCGATCATTGCTGTAACCTAGGTGTGGGCCCACAAAAGCCCAAAACCAAGCCCCCACCTTGACGTAGGAAATGGACAGGAGCTCTGTCCACTTATAAAAGATAAATGAAGTGATTTTTTCGGTGTTGGAACCCTGTGGTCCTTGTATTTACCTGCAAAGCTTCAACTGAAAAAGCCCTAGAACTATGGTTCATGCCAGCCTGGCCGGGCATTTTTGATGATCAGAAAAAAAAAAAAAAAAAAATGGTTCATGCCCATTTGAAATGCTGCCACATGTCCCACAGTCTCACACCCACTTTCCATCACAGTGGTTAAAGGCAGCCAAAACCAACAACCCAAGAAGTCCATCTCCTTTTCTCGCGAACTATGGGGCCATTTGACTAACGGCCTTTAAACTTAGGCGGAGCTTTTCTGCGGGGCTAAAGAGGTAAAACGGGTTAAATGGGTTTATTTTTCTTTACAAAATACTAAAAAAACAGAAAAGCCTCCTTGGCCCCATAAGCCATAGTGAAACTCGGCCTCTTGAAAGAAAACGGTTTAAAAGAGCAACCAACATGGGATGCTCCCTTACGGCCCGTTTGGATGGAGGATTTATTTTGGGTGGATTTGTAATGAGGGGGGATTTGAAGGTGGATATGTAATGAGGGGATATGTTAAGAAGGGTGTCCCCGCCTTTTAAGAAGGGTGGATTTGTAATGAGTTGTTTGGATGATTTTTTGAGAAGGAGGATATGGAAGGTGGATATGATGGGATTAGACATGGAATGACTGAATTGCCCCCACTTAAATTTTTAAATGATCAAAATTTGTTTATTTAATTATAATTTTAGTAAATTCATATTTACCATTAGTTATTGCATAAAATTAAAGCATATTTATCATTAATTGCGGGTATTATAAAATAATTTTATCTTAAAGATGTTTAAACCTTATTTTTATTAGGAAAAAGTATTTTCATGAAAAAAATTAAAAAAAACATAATTGGAAAGTGAATTGTTTAAAAATACAATGTAAGAGAGATTTTAAGAGCAGCCAATGTAGAAGATATCAAGGGCAACCAACGTATAAATTTTAGTTAGAACAAATTTTAAAACACTTATTAAAGTTTTAAATAAATTTTGGAACGGTTGGTACCTTAAATTTGTTGTAATACTTGGAACATAAATTCATGTGAATGTTAGTGGTGCTATGGTTGAAACCTTTAAATTCCAGGGTGCAAAGCATAATTTTTTCTATAAAAACATAAATGTTCCACGTGAATTACACGTGCTCAGCAATTAAATTAGGGCTAGTTTCTCCTTCTTCGTTCTTCATCTTCTTCTCACAGCGGCAGCTTGCAGCAGCAGGTACACACCACCATGTCGGGAAAAAAAAAAAAAAAACAACAGGTACACACTTTCTTTCTCTCTCTCTCTCTCTCCACACGGATAAACAAGGGTGAAATGGTCAAAAACCCACCCGGATTCACTAGCGACAGGGGGGTTAACTAATACGGGAAGAGCCGGAGATGGAATCCGGCTTGAGCTCAAATCCCCCTTCCATTTTCAACAGTCAAACACCGGAGAAGAGGGACAGGGGGAGAACAAGTCAGGAGCCTTGGCAAATCCGAGTACAAATCCCCCATCCAAACAGGGCTTTAGGGGCCACAACCACCTCCTCCCACAGGTCATGCACAACAACCCACTTAAAATGGGCCAAACTACCAAAAAAGAAGGGCCTAATCAGCCCATTCTCCACGGGCCACCTCACTCAAATTGATTAGGCTTACTTTACTTATTCTAGCCCATTTGATACAATAACAAATGGGCCCCTAGCGGCAGGGCCGGGGCACCTCCCTGAATTTTGATCCATTCGAATAGAAAGCAATCAAGTTGGCCGTGCCCATAATTAGGTGCTATATTTGGGCAGGGGCGGACTCATCATAGGGCACGTGGGGTCACGTGCCCCCACGCCTTTTTTTTTAAAAAAAATTTCCCGAGTTTTTGTTTATATATACATTATATATGCTACCATTTGTAATAAGAGGTAGGTTGGTGCAGTGGTAAGAGTTCGACTCCAGGCGTGCACTCCGTGGGTTTTTTTTTATTTTTAAAATCTGTACTCCGTGGCTTTTTTTTATTCTTTTTGCAAAATCCACTAAAACTGTTCACAACTAAGGTTTCCCCCATCCATTTAAAACTCTTTCACAACCAAGGTTTCTTTCCCCTACTCCCCGTCTCCAATCATTTGTGTAATACTCAATATGAACCTACACATTATATTTGTATATTTTTGGTCCCCAAAACTTGTACTTGTAGAGTTAATAATAGAAAAATAGATGATGAACATGTGATAATTTTTTTTAACGCATATAATTGAGGTGCGCAAATTTGCCAAAATAGCTTGTTATTAAAATGCATATATACTTTTAAATTATTACATTGTCATGAATGCTAAAATTATTTTTGGTATGAATGTGTTTAACTATAACTCACATATTAAGGCGTTACAAAGAAAATTAGTACTCCCGCTATGCCAAATTTTTGGGTCCGCCACTGTATTTGGGTATCAACTCAACACAGACACGAGGTGTGAGAACCCTCACCTCACTTCAAAAATATGGATAAGGTCACCAATTATGATTCAGACATCTCAAGTCGAGTAAAGATATCATTTACTGTACCATGCAAGATGTTTAATTACGAATTCCAGAATAGCTAGCTAGTTGGTTTGAGAATCGTAAAAAATGGAGAGTTTCGCCGCAGACGTCATAAGTCTGCAACAAGATTGTGGATTGCTCAGGTACCATTTTGAAGCTTCAAAACTGATTCTTGTCAAGAATTTGAAACCTGAGAATTAATGCCCGTAGATTAGTTCCGACTACAGCGGTGCGCATGCTTACGAATGGAAATAGAGTTTTGAGCGTTTCAAGAAGTTAGAAAGCGATGTTCGGGATTCTTTCCTTGAAATTCATGTACTCCAAATAATTGAGCTCAATCTTGCGATTATTTATCATCGGGGTTTTTTTTTAGTTTGGCTTGCTTAGTGCACAAGCCTCTATAAAGGATAAGCCAACATCTACAACTCTATCGTACTTTTACCTATAAGTTTCAACTAACTCTCAATCTCAACTAATTTTTACTAAACAAGCTAAAAACTCGAATTTGATCAAACCGAGACTCGTATACTAACAAGACGAGCGAGCCTACAACGAACTGAGCCTCGAGATGCTAGTGCATAACTCGATTCATTCGTAGCCCTACCTGCGATTGCCTCATGTGAAAGTGACCAATGAAGTATTTAACCCTCAGTTCACCCCCGTAAAATTCAAACTATCACCTTCTATTAAACTATATAGTAGTATCTATAGGCCTGATTCGAGAATATCTTGGGTCGAAATGGACATTCACAACAATACAAAAGTTTTTTTTTGGTCCCGGAAATCAAGCGATGTCTTTGACATAGCCAACTCAGCGAAAAGTTACTTAGCCGGAAAAGAAAATTCGTGTGGAAAATAACAATTACTTAATGCATTAATTCTGTCAAAATTCACCTGACATGTAACATGAATAGATAATAATTAAGCTATGCACATGCTGACAGCAATTTAATTCTTGCAAAATATTTGGGCCTCTGAAAGAGTCTCCAGTTATCAAATATAAGGAGAAAAATAAGGATTTTCATGGGATCTGAGAACTGTTAAAACATATTAATTAAGTTAAGGCGCATTTTAAATTATTTGCATACGTATTTGAAGCATCAAAGATTTGGCTCTTCGATTAAAGAAGGAGAAAAAATTCTAGGGAAAATTACGGGAAAGAGGAGTGGTCTCGGTCATTTTACCAATATACATGGTATGCAGTTTTGAAATCACCACCCTCATGGCATGGCGAAAACTATTTACCAAGACATGGTAAGAGTATGTTAGTTTACAATTTTACCCCTGTATATATATAACTCTTCAAGCCCTAATCAACCATTTCACTGTTCCCTCTCTCTTTCTAACAGGTATTTCCCCACGCCAACCCCTCTCCCTCCCTCCCTCTCCTATCTCTATTCGTTCTCTACTCTCTCTCTCTCTCTCTCTCTCTCGTTCTATATTCTCTCTGTCTGCGCGATCACAAATGTCCAGTCGACTCTCGCCGGAAAGATATAAACCTCTATCGTCAAAAGGTTGGGGCGATTTTCATAGCATATACAGCCATGAACCCTGAATAGTAAGTTTTCCTGTCTCAAAGTTGATTAAACTCCATGTGAGCTTGGAAATTTTGATTGTTTCTTTGATTTGATGGCAGAAGATATAATTCGCTTTGATCGCTGGCTTTTTGTCTTATGAAGCTGTTGAATTTCTTCTCATAATGGTTGTTTATGTATTGTTTTCCCACCTAATTGTTTTATAAGGGGTTCATTGTATTAGGGTTTCGTTGTTTATATGATGCTAGTTAAAAAGAATTGTATTATGAAATTCATGTCCTTATTAGTGATTTGGAGTAGAAACTATTCACTGGTTTTGGGCCCATTCGTGGTTGGAAGGAGTAGAGAAAGTTAATTTTGCAAATTAGATGTGTTTTACTGCCTAAAAGAACGTTCGTTGAACCGCAAATGCTTTCAGAGTAGATTTACTCCCAATTGTTCTTGGGCTT
This sequence comes from Rhododendron molle, assembly GCA_025413875.1. NCBI lineage: Eukaryota > Viridiplantae > Streptophyta > Magnoliopsida > Ericales > Ericaceae > Rhododendron > Rhododendron molle. The sequence continues at coordinate 18,506,561 of CM046400.1, forward strand.
CCATTCTGCACTTTATATGGAATTACTAGCAGTGATTGGATGGGATCATCAACAATTCAATTCTGCTTTGGTAGTTGAATTCAGTAGTAAGTAGTAACCAATGATGCTATGGGCTGTGGTTAGGATTCCTTGTCTATTTTGTGTGCGTGTCACCAACCTGTCTTGATTCAATCATGTTTTACGTGCTTTTGTGGCTATTCATCTGATTTTTTTTTATGGATATGGTGAGTACCTGCGTGCCTTACATTGTTTATCCATGTTCATATGTGTACTCGGTATACAAATACAGACAAAGATATATATGCAACCTTTTTCAGAAGCAGGTTTGGCGCATATATAATGAAGGCTTATTCTCGGATATTTCGTTTTGGAGCTTCTGACTTGCATTGCCAAGCTTCATATACAAACTGGGGGCCACGTTATATGTATGGACAGGGGTTTGGAACCAAGTATTGTACATTTCAGCTTAATTAGAGATCCTAATTTCATTTACATGGACACGATTTTGGATCAAAGATTGCACATTTCAGCTTAAGAAGAGATCCTCAATTCTTTGTCGAAAATGAATGTATTTAAACACTAGTGAGGTGTTTCTGAGAATTATATCTTGTGTTTTCCTTAAAAATGCCTCCTCTTATGAACGATAAAAAGAAAGCTTTCCTCGTCATTCTGTTAAGATGAATTTAGGATGGCTGTTAGAGAGGCTTAGAGCCATTCATTAGTGACTCATTTCTCCTAATTGATTAACCTTTGTTTCCTTACTAATCCATGACCAGTGTTGGGAGCGCCCCGAAGACATGGACACTCCTTGAACACTCTACAAGATCACTTCCAATTCACCAGGCACAGAGGCGGTGGCTGATGCTGCAGCTGCTCTTTCTGCTGCTTCGATTTTCTTGAACGGTGTTGATTCCAACTATTCTACCAATCTATTAAGCCATTTGAAATCGGTAGGTCTTACAATTTCAGGACAGTTTCTGCTCATCAAGCTCTTAGCTGTGTTCATCTAACTCATTAGTCCAAATGAATTTCAGCTGTTTGAGTTTGCTGACAAGTATAGGGGGTCTTACCAGGCTTCTTGCCCATTCTACTGCTCTTACTCCGGCTATCAGGTAATGAAGTTACCATCTTCATATGGTTGCAATCATGTTTGTGAGCTTTTCTAGTGTAGAGAAAAATTGCGACACTCTTCTGTTATTCTTGAAGATATGAATCAGAAAAAAGGTCACTGAGAAAATTCATTAACCAAGAAATGACCGTTTTATGTGTCAAAACCGACAATCAAATGGCTGTCAATAGACGAGCAGATTGCTTCATTTAAGCATGGCTAATAGGTCTGCATCAATTTCTCTTTCTGTCATGACTCATGAGCTTATTTAACTTGAATTTCATGAAGGATGAGCTGTTATGGCTGCGGTGTGGCTATACAAAGTCAGTGGACAAACCAGCTACTTGAACTATTTATCGAACAACCAAGGCTGTAGTCAGGTCTTTCGAGTTTAGTTGGGATAACAAGTTCACAGGAGCTCAGACATTACTGGCAAAGGTGCTGCCTTTTTTTTTTTCCTTGTAAAAAGTCTTATTGGTCAATGAAGTAACTCAATTAAGTAGTTGGATTATGTTCAGGAATTTTATGGTGGGAAGTCAAATTTGGAGAAGTTTAAGGGGGATGTTGACTCCTTCGTATGTGCACTGATGCTCGTCTGGCTCAGTTCAGATCCATACCACCCCTGGGATGCTGACTCCTTCGTATGATCTCTTTGCAAATGTGTTAGCATGTGGAGGATAGCTAGCTACTGTATTTTGTACTTAAGTACTGAGATTGGATGATATAACTCTGTACTAGTTTTCTAAGGAGTAATGTGTGAATAGAATGGTATTTTTGGTGTCGCAATTTGGCGATTTGCTAAGAAATTGTCTCTTGAACTTCATCAGACGAGCTTTCTTCAGTTGAAGAACTAGATGATTGGAATAATGTTGCCATTGCCTATTTTAGAAGATAATTGTAATGATAATGCCATTGCTTATTTTTTAAAGGTTTCTGTTTTGGCCAGCGTATGAACACTAACTTGTTCTTATAAGATTGTGCCAGAGTGCTATTTTCCTTTTTTATGTAACTCGTACCAAAATAGAAATGGCTTGAACAAGTTGAAAAGTAGATATGCTTAAGTTAATAATGCTTGTAGCTAGGTTGTTACCTAGTCAAGAAAAGGTACCTGTAATGCTAATAAGTGGGAATGGATTTTGAAGAAATAGATTGGTTTTTGATAGGTGGGATGAGAGCCCTTTTGGTGAGGAGTTGTTGGGTTACAGTATATTATGCACAATACCACAAAACTGTACCCAAGATTGTTCTAAGCACCAGAACACTTTCAAAGTGATAGGTTATATGACATACTTCATTAAAAGGACAAAAAACACTTATTCTCATTCAATATCATTTTCTCCATTGCATGCATAGCAACAAGAAAGTTATGCAAACACTAGAACTCTAAGTTTATGCAACCCTCATGACAGTTATGTGACCACTAGAACTTTATGTTTATAAATGCAGGTGAAATAGGAGATGGTTCACCTATCTTTCCATGCTTATCACTTGCCAAATTATATAACGTGCTCTTTATAAAATAAACATATGGTCCACAAAGATGTAGAGTGTAGTCTTTTAGTAATATAGACTTGGTCTTGGTCTTGAAAGAAGTGCCAACTTTCCATGCTTACCAGTTGCCCAAAAATATCACATGGTCTTTCTACAATAAAGATATGGTCCCCAAAGACATACAATGTAGTCTTTTAGCAATATGGACTTGGTCTTGGTCTTGAAAGAACCACCACCTAACTTTCCACGTTTATCACTTGTCAAAAAATATGACGTGCTCTTTATACAATAAACATATGCTCCACAAAGACATAAAGTGTAGTCTTTTAGCAATACAGACTTGGTCTTCGTCTTAAAAGAACGTACCACCAACTTTTCACACTTACCACTTGCCCAAAAATATGACGTGTGGACTTGGTCTTGGTCTTGAAAGAACCACCACCTAGCTTTCCACGTTTATCACTAGCCAAAAAATATGACGTGCTCTTTATACAATAAACATATGCTCCACAAAGACATAGAGTGTAGTCTTTTAGCAATATAGACTTGGTTTTCATCTTGAAAGAACCACCAACTTTCCACGCTTATACCACTTACCAAAAAATATGACGTGCTCTTTATACAATAAACATATGGTCCACAGAGACATACAGTGTAGTCTTTTACCAATATAGACTTGGTCTTGAAAGAACCTCCATCTAACTTTCCACGCTTACCACTTGCCAAAAAAATATGACGTGCTCTCTATACAATAAACATATGGTCCACATTGACATAGAGTGTTGTCTTTTAACAATATGGACTTGGCCGTTAAAGATAAAAAGTGTAGTCTTTAGGAACCATAGACTGTCTTTCATATATGACATGGTCCACAAGACCTGGGACATGATGGTCTTTTTCGATGTAGTAGAAGAAAGTCTTTTGTATCTTTTTAGTTGTCCTTTTTGGCCCAAATAATGTTGGTTGAGGTTGAATGGAAGATAGGACCCATTGGGAAGACGTAAAAGCCCGACAAAGTTGGTTAAGTAGGGCAGCAGCATCACCCTCAAATGAAGATCGGTTCCAATCTAGTATGAAAAAAGCATCTTCAATTGCATCGTACTGCAACGTAGGCTCGATAAACGTTCGTTTGCCGTGCTTGTCGTACAAACCAAGGGTGTAGTCTAATTTAGGGAGGCATCGTTGATCTTCACGTCGACCTACCGCTGCCGGTGGTGGTTCAGTACCAACCCTGCGCCATTTTCGAAATGAGTTGTGCGGCATCACCCTGCGGAACCCGCGCATTGGATTACCGGCAAATCATCACGAGTAGTTGTTTTGTGATGGGCCAACCAAGCATCCACAGGGGAAAGCTATGCATGTGGAGGGCTGTCATTGTCGCCTCCGTCAATCTTTCTTCGTAGTCGGGAACGAGAGTTGTTTGTCATATCAGTTTCGGTTGTTAGGGGTGGTGGTGCTGGCAATCGGGCAGGTACCTTTGTGATTTTTACACTCCTTTTCTTAGATTGGTACTCTAATGTTTGAACAGAGGAACAAGTTGGAAGCAAAATGTCGTAAGTACCTACTGAAGGTGCCTAAAGCACGTTCTGCACAAATGATAGATGGAAGAAGGCCAAACCGTCTCCACGACGACGTTTGCGAAAGGCTCCAATTGGAAATTAATGCTATGTGCAAGCGGCTAATCCGTCAAGGATTGATAATAAAGCTATGAGGGTTGCTGAAAGGGACATCTCGGACCCATATGAAACAATTAGAGCAATTAAGAGGGATCCGCAATACGCAATCGATAAGGAACTGTTAGATTATTCGGTTTAAATTATTATGTAGGGATTATGTATTTTGTTGGCCTTTTACGTCTCCCTAATGAGACCTATTCTCCATTCAACCTCAACCAAGTTTATTTGGGCAAAAAAGGGCAACTAAAAAGATACAAACGACTTTCTATTACACCATCATGAAAGTTAGTCTATGGTTCCTAAAGACTACACTTTTCATCTTTAACGACCAAATTTTAATTTACCCGAAACCAAGTCTATATTGGTAAAAGACTACACCCTATGTCTATATGAACCACATGTTTATTGTATAAAGAGCACGTCATATTTTTGAACAAGTGGTAAGCGTTCAAAGTTAGGAGGAGGTTGTTTCAAAACCAAGTCCATATTGGTAAAAGACTACACCCTATATCTCTATGGACCACATGTTTATTTTATAAAGAGCACGTCATATTTTTGGGCAAGTGGTAAGCGTAGAAAGTTGGTGGTTCTTTCAATACCAAGACCAAGTCTATATTGGTAAAAGACTACACCCTATATCTCTATGGACCACATGTTTATTTTATAAAGAGTACGTCATATTTTTGGGCAAGTGGTAAGCGTGAAAAGTTGGTGGTTCTTTCAAGACCAAGACCAAGTCTATATTGGTAAAAGACTACACCCTATGTCTGTATAGACCACATGTTTATTGTATAAAGAGCACGTCATATTGTGGTAAGCGTTTAAAGTTAGGGGAGGTTATTTCAAGACCAAGTCCATATTGGTAAAAGACTACACTCCATGTCTCAATAGACCACATGTTTATTGTATAAAGAGCACGTCATATTATTTGACAAGTGGTAAGCGTTTAAAGTTAGGAGGAGGTTGTTTCAAGACCAGGTCCAAGTCTATATTGCCAAATCAAATGAAGAATAAACAAAATCGCCTTTCAACTACATCATGAATAATGCTGCCTTCGCCACCCTAACATTTAGGTCAACAAATCAAACGCTATGATATCAGCTCAACAATACAAACAAACCAATATACAACAGTTTTTTTGTTGCCATTTTGGCTTAACTTCCAATTCCTTCTCTGTGAACTCTCGATACTGGTACCATTCTTCTCTACCCTTTCCCACTGGCAAAGGAGGCCTAACAAAAATCTCAACCGACTTGGGGACATGGACAACCAGAAGCAACTCTCTATCGGCTTCTTCTAGATTTGAATCACACACTCCGGGAGATCTGCTTATTGGTTCAACAGCAATCCATCCAAGGCCAGATATAGCCACATCACGAGCAGGCCTAGAAATTCAACACCAAATCGTTAACTATCGGTGAGACGACTGTTCACAATTGAAGTCAAACATTAACCTGATGTGAAAAGGTATAACACATCCATTTATTAAGTATCGTTCAGTCAGACCTCTGTGCATCTTCAACTCTATTTGCAACTGACGCTGTGTCTCAAGGCCCATCCAGTTGTCTCCCCGCTCCTTCCCAGTTGGAGGTGTCAATAGATTTTCAACTTCTCTCTGCAATAGCAAGGTAAGATCCTCTATTATCGAAACAGACAGGATATTTAACAAAAAAGGGAGATAAGTTTTTCAATGCGGGCGTGCCTGAAATGTACAATTGGTTAATTCAAAGGACTTTTTTGTTACGTCCATTTATGGTTATCTTGCCATACGTATCAATAACTTCAAATGCAAAACAACCAACATATGATAGAAATGTGTCTCGATTGCAGGAATGCCTAAGGAACATATGTATATTTTTTTGTGTAGAAACGAGACAATTAATGACTTAATGGATATGTAAAAACTCATCTGTTAAAATTTTCATAATCTTAATCCACTTTTGTCTAACCTAAAATTCAAAGATAAATGCTGTGTTTGGATTGTGTTTTGAAAAGTTTTTTGAAAAATAGTAGGGGTAATAAGTGGAGAGAGATAGAGAAAGAAATGTGGGAAGTAGGAGGAATCTAGGGGGAATTTTTTGAAAAATTCTTTTTGAGTTGGGAAGAGAACAAAGCAGTCTTTTATGAGCAAATAATATTTAAACTAACTTCATTCCTAGTTTCTTTAAGGGGGACAAAAGTTCATCCAACAATGCATTTACTGACCATGACAATGAATACAGTATGGGTGTAATTATAAATTCGAAATTCAAATTCACACCCAGTGCATTGAAGATTGAACATGTGATGATATGTGATCCAATTCATCTACTTATGCCTTATATGTTCTTTTCTTTTGGCACTTTGATGTGGGAAAATGTACATAGCAAGCTGAAGGTCTGCACCCACTTTTGTATTAAGACTAACATTATGAATCACGCTAATCCAAGAACAGCTCAGACCACATTTTGTCAACTACATCTTGGACATATCAATAATAGATTCTAGGTCCAGCAAGCATTGCAATCACTCCAGCTGCCAAATCTTTCCAATGATAATTGTTTAATAGAACTGATGGACCAAACAAATCTTATGCCAAAAGGGCATCTATATTTTCAATGCTATTAGATTTAGATTAACAAGTAATCACACTATCTGTTTTCCATTCCCTGAGTCCTTTTTAACTATAACTACATATCCCCCCATGCAAGAAGTCCAATGCACTAATTTCGGAACTCGAATAATCTGACCATTCTTTTATTCATCATACGTGGTTCTCTTAACCAACATTTCTAGCACATAAACTTAATTATTTATCACATCATTACTCTAACTCAAGACCATTTAACTTGATAAGGTAGTTAAGAGAAAACTTTTCAACATGGCACTAATTTCATTGATATCTAAATGTTCACCCAAATTTATATTCCAGGAGCCTACCATGCCAGTTCTACACCACTTGTTCCGTAGGAAAAATATACATACACAACATTCAAATCTCTACATTATCCCACTATAGACAAATATACTTAAGGAGATAGGATTTAACTACCTTTCTTCCCAAAGACTAAGCGGTGGTTCAAAGAAAAGAAAAACGGAGAGAAACGGCTGTTTGGTGGTGACTCTGTTGCGGCAACTCGGGACCCAAATGGCTGATTTTTTTGGAGTAGGATTGGCTGTATTCTAGAGCTGTTTTCAGGTTGGAACGGAGCAGTTTGTAGAGTGAAATGGAGCTGATTTTTGGAGTTGTTATGAGAGCTGAAATTGGCTGCTAGGGAACCGGTTTTAGTGTGGAAACAGGGCTATTTTTCTGGGCAGATTTTGGAGCTAGAATGAGGCTGGAATAAGGTTAGTTCAGTGGTGATTAATGGGGTGGAACACGGTTGCTGAAGATTGTTTGTAGGTGATTGGGGATATGGAAAATGAAGAAGAAATGTGCACTTCTTGATTTCCCTCTGCCGTGAATATGAATTGGGGGAGGGAGTTGATTTAAAAGTGCCATTAGCTTAGGCAAAGATCTCTCGGATAATAGGTGGTAGGTTTATGAGTTTTGTTTAGAGGTTAAAGGAAAGCATTATGAAGTGGTGTTGGATTCTTAGTGGCTAGGGAAAAGCTACGGCTAAATATGGCTAAGCATGGAGAAGAAATCTGATGGGTGATGGAAAACAAGGAGGTGATGTTTGGTTTAGTTGGTTTGAGAAGGTTTGGTTAGAGTAAAAGGATGGGGTGAATGGCAAGCATAAGACCACGTACAAGAGAAGGTGAGGCTGGGTATTAGTGTTATACTCTAGTGTAACACAAAGTGCACACACATGAACACAATAAGGAATTTACTCACCGGATACGTGCGCGTACACAATCGATTATGGAATAAAATTTTGGTGTGACGCCGTAAAAAAAAAATCGCATTAAATAAACTAACGAGCAAAAATAATATTTTTGGTTTTGATATCTATTAATATTTATTAAAAATAACGGGTCTTTACATTTGTGCAAGCCATTTTTCTGCCAATTAAACTAGAAGAAATCATGAAGAATAACATCTAATTGAATCAGAAACTCAGAACGTACTGTATGAGATGAAACTTGCAACTGCAACACAGACAAATCCATATACAGAAACTGGAAATGAAACTATGTTCTCAAAGGCAATATGTTCACCTTATCTCCATTCACTCAAAGAATATATAAATGAGTAAACCAAAACTCAATAATCACAAGGAAGAACTCTAGACAAGTGTAGAACCCGACTACCTTGCAAGAACAATGAGGTAAAAATAGATCAGAGCTTATCACATTAGATGGAGCACTGACAACCAGCAAATCAAAATAAGGTTGGTTTCAAATAATGAAAGCATACAATCCAGTAAAGATACAGAGGCTACTCAAGTAAAGGGATTCACTTTGTCTCTCCAATGGTTCATGTTCACAAAGCTTCACTTCAAATGGGGAAGTAGAAGTGAGAGGCTAGGGAGGTTTTCTAATTAACCCAATACGTTGGATAGTTTTATCAAACATACATTAACACTAAATCGGTAAATCCCCGGCCAGTCAATTCTTGTGAAACCCCAACCTGAGGTGTAGCCAAATATAGTAAATGGTCATTGGTAGCTAAACCAAGTAGTTAAATTACCTTTCAAAGATGGAAAGATTTCCAGTTAATGGAGGACGCGATAATTGTCCGGATAACTTCAAACAATACGATTGAGGTGTGTTCTTCAAATGAGGTGTGTTCTTCAGCCTATGTATGTGTGTGTGATTCAATCGCACCAACGGAAAAATGCCCAAAATTCATCAAGTAACGAACCCCGACAATCGATTAAACAACTAAATTAGACATGGCAAGAACATCAACACATAGAGGTAAATTCCAATAACTACATATAAAAACAATAACGCCAAAAATGTGCTTGAATTGTCGATACATGTGATATACAGTACTTGATTGAGTGCGGGACCTAGGGTTTTCGTTCCTTTTCGTTGCAGTTCCATACGAGATCAAGAGAGCTCAAACTGACTTGGTCTAATGAGAGAGAGAGAGAGAGAGAGAGAGAGAGAGAGAGAGAGAGAGTGCTATGCATACCAGGAAGGGGAATCGATTCAACTAAGGGCCTTTAACTAATTACCTGATGAACTGGGGATGGCAATGTTGGAAGCGTGGACGATTGAAGGCAGCGTCTCCGGGGTAGACTATTCAGACAGGTGCGAAGGAGGGAATTGGGGAACAAGGTCGGCTCTCGAAGGAGGGAGTAGGCAGCAGTCTGGGGAGCACAGAGGAGAGAACGGCAAGAGCAAAACCCTAGAGAGAGGGGCGGATGTGGTTCGTCTGTGGAGAATGAGAAGAAAAGGAGAGAAGGAAAAAGGGTAAGGGATTGGTAGATTGAACGGTGTCGTCTTAACAAAGGGCAAATTTGTCTAGTCTCATCATGGTTATTAACTCATACCATGTATTGGTGATATTGTTTGCAGATGCCATGTCTTGGTAATTTGGCGACTTCACACCAAGAAAATGGTGATTAAAGCCCTGGCCCTCCGCCTGCCGGTAATTTTCCCAGAATTCTATACGGATCACCTGGTAAACCGATAGTGTCCGGTCATCCAATGGAGCAAAGCCACGTCAGTCAACATACACTTTACTCTCTCCTTCCCGCAACTCCAAAAACAGCAAACAAAGATTGATTTGGGAGAGGAAGACCCAGTGGTGTGCGACCCAATCACCACCACCGACCACCACCACCGGCTCCACCTCTGGCGGCCACCGCCCTCCTCTTCGTCTCCGTCCTTGGCTACGAGCCTTGCGCGTTAAAATCCTAGTCGAATCCGGCGCCGACGTCAACCACCGAGAAAACAGTGCCGATCTCACTTTTTTTTTTTGTTGGTAACTGGTGCCAATCTAACTTGACCTAATATCCTGATTCAACCTACCCAAATCAAAATCTTGGTAATCAGTGTTCATGAAAGCCCTAATTTACAAATTGGGTAATTTGGAAATTACCAGAAATGGTTATGCTGAATTAGATGGAAATCGTTTGTGGGACTTATAATTTATTTGCATAATGTAATCTATGCTAAGATAGCCATTTTGGGGGTGTTCTTGATTTTTCTCATTCAACGTTGTCTGCAGTTTTTTTTTTTTTTTCCTTTTGGTCATCATTAAGAAGTTCAGGAGAGAGAGAAGACTGTGGAGTTTGCTGGTGGCGGTGGCGGGCGGCGGTGGTCAGGAAGAGGCAAGCCAGAAGAGGTGGAGGTGGGTGGCGTTGATGGTGCTGTTAGGAAAATGCCAATTCCAGCCTCAATTTCCCGGCCATTTCTAGACCACATTTGGGTGAGAAGACGAGGAGAGAGATGGAAAAATTGGATTTTGTTGAGAGAGAGAGAGAGAGAGTCGGGAGAGAGAAGGCATCGATGAGTTTGAGATCGGCGGTTGTAGTATTGGTATAGTTGATTGGGGTTTTGGTTTGCTGGTTTTGGGGTTGGGCGCTGACGTGGCTTTGCTCTATTGGATAATCGCACACTATTCGTTCACCGGGTGATCCGGATAGAACTTTCTCTTAAAAGCTAGGAACTTCCACAATACACATGGGGAAATTTACGAGATACCCCCGAACTTTGACCTCATTTTTTTTGTTTTGTTTTGATCCGCCCGAACTTTGATTATAGACACCCAAACTTTGTTTTTTTTTGGAACATGACATGATACTTATTAACGGACCAAGCCCAAAATTTCAATTGGAAAACCTTGAAAGAAAGACACCTCACTATATATATACACTAGGGCAATCCTAAAAGAAATACCCAAACTTTGTTAAACTTCAATTAGACACTTAAACTATCGAGGCGTTATTCAATTATTCCATGCTGTCTAAATTAGTCAAATTGGTGACGGATTTAGACGGTGGTGACGGATTTAGACGGTTAGGGATAATTGAATAAGGCTTCAATAAATAGTTTAGGTGTTCAATTGAAGTTTTGCAAAGTTTGGGTGTCTATTAGACAATAAAGTCACAATTCTGAGTATTTTGAAATTTCCCCACACACATGATTTTGTCTGATTTTCATTTTGAGGCCATTCTTTTTAGTGTCCTTTTTTTTTTGGCACGACTATTCGCAGCTCCGTATTTTCTCCCTTAGCTTGTTAAAAATTTCCAACATGACCCCCTAATGCAAAATGATCTACTCGACAGTTAGTTACCGAAATTGAGATACATTTCCAGCATTCAATTACCGAAATATATGTTTCTTGTTTTTGTTGTATGCATTTCTGACATGTAGTTACCGGAATATAATCTTGCTTTCAACAGCTAGTTACCGAAATGTATGTATGATTTTTGTATGTAGTAGTTCGGCAGTTGTTTACCAAAGGTTGAACATATTTTCGACATGTAGTTACCAAAATATAATCTTGGAAATTTTAACGGGCTACTACTTCGTCCACAACCTTGCCTTCCAATAAAGGTTGAAATACCCCGAGCGTAGGGCTAAGTCGAAGTCAGCATAGATACCGAAAATCCGGAATCGTTCCCACGGAGAGAATCTCTATAGCTTGCTAGGATTTTATGTGTAAAGGTTTGCGGCGTTTAAGACGGCCAACTATAGGTTTTGCTTTGAGAGATATAACTTAAGAAAAGACTAGAAAAGCGGGTTTTGACTAAATTAAACAAGCGGCATGGCAATGGACTCGTTAACGCCCGTAACTAAGGCCAACGAACAAATCTCAACGAAAGCACGGTTGAATCGCACGGCTTAGGCTATCAACCGGAAGATTTAGCTATGGAACTAATGAGACAAGAGATTTAGCGTGAAGAACAAGTGAATTCTTTCATTCTTTTTGCAAACACAAGCCGAGACATCGCTCACGGAACCATATGAGCAAGCATATGATCACCGGAGATTAACATCGGCTATTTTTGTTACATAAAGGAGAACTCGCCTTATTTTTCATACGAAATTTCAAGCCATGAGTTGAGAGAAGCAAGTTAACACAAGTTACGAGGCGATAACGGCACCACAGCCAAGCCTAATCAACTACTCACGCATATTCAAACGACTAGAAAGCACGGTAGAAAAGACAAACATGTTTAACCGACAGAAACGAAAATAAACTTGATTTTATAAAGGATCTAGTCCATGGCTACAACTTTAATAACGGGAATTTAACGAAGGAGAACAACTTACTTGAGTTCAAAGGAATTACACTTGAAAAACTTGAGAAACCATTAATGGAGTGAAGACTAAAGGTAATAAAGAACTAGATAGAAAATGAGACAGATGAAGCCCCTATTTATACAAAATGGGTTTCTCTCACTTCAAATATCTGAAAATATCCCAAAAGTGGCAACTATTCCATAAATGAAAGGCCCAAAAAGTAACAAATATCTGGCCGAAGGCTCCCAGTATCGATATGGTTTTATGGGGTGTATCGATACGCTAAGCTCTGATGTCCCAAGTAACCTACGCGTATCGATACGCAGAGCTTATCCCCTGAACCTGCAGGCTAGCCATGAATCTTGACACCCGACGGCCCTCGCCTCACCCGATGGCCTACGCCTTCACTCTTGGGTCACTTTGGCACAAATTCTCCCGGGCAAACATGCTTGAAAACACTTGGGAGATGACTTGCCAATCAAAATAAGTCTTTTAAGGGTGTTTTACCTGAAACACTAAACAAAATACCTTACGAGCAAAAATCAAATAGAAACAACGTTAAATGAATAAAGACGCCACAAGCTAGGGTATTTTTAGCTCCATGATCTTACAATCTTAGGTGCTAATCACGCCCCCCAACTTGAGCGTTGCTAGCCCCTAGCAAAAACAACAAAAGAAAGAAAATGACAATCCTTCTGTAAAAGCTACTTAGCACTACACATACCAACCTAATTGGCAAGAGTTCAAAAGAATTAATCTACTCCAAAGCAACTCGCAATTGATGATCGAATGAGTGTCAAAAGACAAAAGACGGATACCAGGTTATAACATAACCAATTGGATGCAAAGTAACCATATCCCACAAAAAAGGTGCTTGAATTAGGCCCGGGGAGCAAAAATACCGTGCCTTATGAGTGGAGAGCACCATTAACAGAACTTAAGACCTGAACAATTAAAAGATTGATTCCCGAACGAAACATGCCACAAACTAACTAAGCTAACTATCATGCGATAAATCAAAATGGAATCAAGGCATACTAAAGATCAACTAAGGGCTTTTAAGCATATAACGACCTTGGTTTAGTCAAAGAACGGTTAGCAAAATGAGATAGCGGCCATATACTTGAAAGGTCAAACTACCCTTGGCCGCTATCAACTCCAACTACCAAGTCATAGGCCACATGCCGGCCTCAACAAAAACTTACCAAGCTAACAGTCAAAAGTTTAACTAAACTAAACTAAAGACAATAAAATAAACGGATAAGAGGTGGGCTGTCAACCACCATGCACCCCGACCAAGTAAAGGGCTTTCAACTACTCCACCGACCCTACTCATTATCCATGAACACTACCTCATCCCCAGCAAAGTCATCACTATCCTCAGCCGACTCCTCTGGCAGCGGCACATACGGCTCATTAGACTGCCCCATACCATGACTCAGAACCCAATCCAACTTATGATCAATCTTCCGCTGCCTCCTTGCATTGTCCCGAGTTTCCTTCTTGATCTTCTTCAAACATCCCATAGTGGCTACCCTTTGGCAAAACAACAATTTATTCCAACCTGCCGACTTTGTACCATTTGGTGGTAAAGTAGTCAAATAAGCCCCGCGTGGGGCAGCAGCAACGGCTGGTCGAGACTGAGAAATACTCTTCGTGAGAACCGATTTATTAATGTCACCCGGATTGAGTTTCTCACGGTATGCAAACTGTGATGCCGGGACCTTTTGGGCTAAACAAATAACAGTCACCAAACACGGAAAAGGCATCCTAGAATGAGCTGGGGCTTTTGCCTTGAAATCAATCATCTCTTGGAAAATGTATCTCGCCCAATTAATCACTATAGCCGGATTCATAAAAGCGTGAATCATACCCCCCTCATTGATGTCCGGTTTGTTCTCTGTCCCCCTCGGATTAAAGTTGTGGTGCACAAACTGGTTGACAAGACGGTAAACATCCTTAAATTTTCCAGGCACATGAGGGATAATCGCCTGCCCAGGAACTTTATACAAGTCCCGGATATGGGTTTCATCAGCTACATACTCCTCCTCAATGTAATTCACATCATTAGGTGATGGTGGACGGTAATTTAAAACTCGTGCAATAACCCCCTCCGTAACCCCAATGCTAATTCTCCCAATTTTAGAGGTAATCTTTGCATCTTCTTTCCCCTCGTCCTCCTTGGACGGAATTTTCATGTTTTTGTAAAACTCAATGACAAGGTCCTTATTATAACTGAGATTGGGGTAAGGTAGTAAGACAAACCTTGTTCCTGAATTCGGCGAACAAACGGATTCTCAATGCCAAGATTATCAACATCCATGTGCCGCTCATTCTTGAAACCCCTGCCTGGAATTCCCGCTTCCCATTTCTTTTGAGTTGCTGCCCTCACTTCGGCGGCCGTCCTTTTCTTAGCATGAGCTTTTTCCGGATTTGCTATCATTTCTTCTTCCTCCTCCATCTCCCGAACAATTTCGTCCGTTTGCCCAGGAGAAGAAACTGGAGCTTTTCCCTTGCCCTTGTTAGCCACTTGTTTCACTATTGGCATTGTCACTACCAAACAACCACCAAAACAGAGAAATCAACAATAGAATAAATCCCAAACCTTGAACCACAACACCTCGGGCAACAGCCCAGAATACTGCCGGAGTGCAAAGTTTCAACAAAATAAACAGCCCTTGAAAATCAAGTGAACTAAAATCTGTGCAACACAATCTCAGCCCCAAAATTCAGTTCAGCAGTGGTAACCAAGTAATGCAATCCAATCCTCAATGCAATCAAGAATTTCAACAATCCAAACTAGGGTTCTTGGGTAATTTCGGATTTTGGGGGTCGTGATTGTAGGGAGATGATTCACGATGATAATCCATGGAAATATAGGTTTGGTAAACAATGGGTTAAACTATTGTAGAGAAAATGTGAGAAATTTTCATGTATAGAGAGAGATAGTGTAGATTTACCTTGTAAACTTAGGATTTGGCTTGAAAACTTTGAAAACCCTTGAGATTCCTTGATAACTTGAAGGATTGATGGAGTTTAATGGAGTTTTGGTGGAGATTAGAGGTAGAACATGGGGGATTGGAGGTTAGGGTTTCGTGGGGCTTGGGGGCTATGGAAGAAAATAGAGAGAATTTGATTTGAGAGGATGAAGAGAAAAGCCCGAAGTTAACTGCAGAATTCGAACCAAACCCACGCGTATCGATACGCTTGAAAAACCGTAGCGATATGCTACAGACTGTTGGAATTCGTAACTTACCCGTATCGATACGCATCAAAAAGCCTTATCGATACGCAATGCTTATGTCCAGAACAAGCAGCTTTGCCACCCGTTTGCCCATGCCAGTGCCCGACGTCACCTCAAACACACCCGGAGCCCTGTAAAACTTGGAGCCAGCCCAATGCAATGCACAAAACCAAATTCCAACCATCCACCCTAGCATTCGGTTTCCTATGGATATGAGAGAGACGCAACTTGGCTTTCTTTTCAAGGTCAATGAGACATTTTGTGGTTTAAATCAAACAAGATGGCCTTGTATCATTTCCTAAATATGCCATAGATTCCAAAATGATTGAAAGTAGATAACAAACATAATTAGGCATGGCATGAGATGAATACCTAAACTAAGAATATAATGTTCAAAGCAATGGGATATGGGCCAAACTTGCTCACAACGAACTCAACACGTCATTTCTCATTCGTTCATCAAGCATACGAGTTGGAAAGTAACAAAAATATTTACAACAAATTCTTGCCAATTAAAGAACTAATGAACATTTGCTAAGCCGCTTTACTCCACTAATTTTGTATTAACGGAAGGATTGTAAACTAAAATTTGAAAAATTTACCCTAAAAAACATAAAAAGACAATAACCATAGATAAATCCCTAGATATATCCCTCCCCCCGACTTGAAAAATGCTATGCCCTCATAGCATGAAGAACAATAGTAAGGAAAGGGAACAAAAGATCATACCACCAGGGGAATGTCAACCCCCTTATACCTCGACCAAGTTGGAGGATTTGGTATCACCGGCTCCTTTCGTCATCCTAACAGCTTTCAAGGTCGACTCCTTCGGCTCGTCCAACGGAACCACATCTAGTCACACAGAATCATGGTCAAAGCTTTGTTGGCCTAACAACCGCGATACGTAATCGCACCCATGCTTAGGGCTCCTGAATGCCTGAATCACTCCGACGTTCGATTCAATCCACCAAGGCTGGCGTGGTAGCACGTACACCCTGCAAAAGACTTAAGCCCGAACTACCTATTAAGAGCCAAATGACATTAGAACCGCCCGGCTCGTGTTATCCGGGCACCAGCAGGGATAAATAGAGAAACAGAAAATAGAAAAGAACACCACCCGATATTCATGCAATCTTACGAGTCATACTTTTCTTCCCGAGTCTCACCGACGAGATAAAACTTGGGTGGCTATACTAGACAGTCGAATTTGTTAATCATGCCCGAAGTAAAATGTACCACTTGACCTCGCCAAGCAATTAAGCCCAGCGTTCCCTATGATCGAAACAAAGTGAGACAAGGCAGAGCCTAGCGCCAAAGCACGGGAATATCAAGCCTCACCCAAAGACCTAAATTGCCTCCGATAGGGACATATCTGGTGAGCATGGATCATTAACGGCAAACTACTACAAAGACGGGCTAATAAAAGCCCGGTACAATGATGCATTGGTGAAATCTCTTAGTGAGCAAAACCCAAAACGAAACAAACAAACAAAAATATGTACAAGAAACGAAACATTGACTTTACTAACCGGAGCTGGGCATACGATCCTTGTTTTAGTAGCGGCGTGCGGAGCTACAAATACCCAAGTCAATGGTGGGTACCCCCTACCTGGGGGCCGGGTCCGACAAGCGATTAAACCATATCCCCAGCAGATCTGCAACTGTGGGCTACCACAGCCCCGGGTGGAATCGGGGCGGCCCGAAAAACACCTTTTTTGAATCGAATTGAAAAATTGAGGAGTCGCCACCCGGATTTATGGTTCGCCACGCGAGAAACAGTTTTGATTTGAAAATGATTGATTTGAATTGAAAATCAGAGATTTGAAAAAGGGTTCGGAAGCCACGTTACGAGGGGGGAAGGGTTTTACGGCACCCCCCTCGCCCGATTTGAAATCGGTCTCTACCAAACGTTTGCGGGATTTTTCAAAGGGATTTTGTTTCATTAAACCAACTAGCAAGTATGCACAGTTTGACACGTAAGGAGTGCATGCATGTGCATATGTACAGAGGGTGATGAAGAATGGCCATGCAAGATATACAAGTTATGATAAAATGAAGCCCTGTCACTGGATTCAGTCTCGAGCACTCGGGAGTGGTCCCGAGCACTTGGGAGTGTTAAAGCCCAATCTTGCAAGTTTTGTTAGTACGACAGAATACAATGCTGAAAATATAAACTGAAATAATCTTAAACACATTATAGGCTCAACAGAGGACATGATTGACTGAGATCGGATCCCATTCTCCCAAGCCATGCATCCTTGCCTTTATGAAAAGTGATTTAACAGTTATAAGAGACAAGAAGGGATGCATGCATGGACATCCAGAGACAGTAGAATGGCCAAACTAGAAGAAAGATGGACTGAGGTTGCAAGCAGACACTCCCGAGCGCTTGGAAGCGATCTCGAGCGCTTGGGAGTGATCTACACCCCAGAAGTGATTTCAACCAAATAATGCCCTCATTGTAGTATGTTGGTACACTGGATCTTATGCTTTTGAAACATGAAAATTTATCTTTTTAGACCTCGAGTAAAACTCTTTTGCATGTCTTTAAAGGGAGATGATCTTCTTTATTTTTCTCTGAAAAAGGGAGATCATCTGTACCAACACACCTCAAAAGGGGTTAAAAAGCCTCAAACACATTCCACCACCCATGCATGTCCATTTAAATGCTTGGAAGAGGGAAACAGGACCGGAGTCACTCTCGAGCGCTTGGGAGTAGTCCCGAGCGCTCGGGAGTCCCTACAGTAACCAGTACAGAAAACACCTTCATGCCCCTTTGCTCTTGTAGTTAAACTAAGATCAAATGAGCTCACAACCAGTATGAGGAACTGGCATGAGCCCTTGATCCCCCTCAGAAGTAGAGAAATGGTAGACTTTAGGTATAAAATGAGATTTTATACCTTTGTGCTTGACTTGAACTTCTTGGACTGACTTGAATGCTTGAGAATGGGTAGAAAACAGTAGGAAAATGGAGTAGATGAACTAGAGATTTGAGGCTTTTGAAGCACTTGAAGATTGTTTGAAAACTTCCTTTGAAAACACAAGTTTTGGAAAATATTTGAGAGAAGTTTGAAGGCTGAAATTCTCAGAAAACAGGGGAGAGAGTGAGAAGAATTTCGTGCCCTTGTGTGGTAGAACATGAGGGTGTATATAGGGGAGAGAAAAATTGGGGTTTTGACTTGAAAATCAAATAAAAAATGAAAAGAAAATGTTTTGGCAGGAGAAAGGCATGATTAGATGCTCTGCTGGCTCAGGCATGCCTCTGCTGTATTCAGGTTTGAACGTTGAACGGACTAAAATGCCTGAAAAGCCATGGTCAAAGGCCAAGCTCAACATGCATTGGTCTGTCAGCACTCCCAAGCGCTCTAGAGTGGTCTCGAGCGCTTGGGAGTGTCTGCCCAACTTCAGAAGGGTGCCACGGACACTCCCGAACTCGGTTTTGGGTGTTTTTCGAAGCGTTGAAAAGCTCATGAAGTCCTCTTTCAAACCCAATTGGTTTCATTGAAATATATTTTATATGCCAAAAAGTGTGCCCATTTTGCCCTCAGGGTGTCGGGAAAAAGAAGATTTTGGTTTGGAAAAAGTCGAAGAAGCATCGTCCAAGTTCGTCCAAGGCCTATTTTGATTCCGTTTCATCATCGGGGAGCCTCAAGGCCACAAATTAAGGATAATTAATAGGTCCAAATTGGGGTGTCTACACAAACATAGAGTAAGCAATAACTCAGACAACAAGGTCAACCGGATAGACCGGCTCAATCAAATCGTCCTTGATTACCACAATAGGAAAGTGTTCCAAAAATGGCTTAAGCCTTTGCCCATTCACCTTAAAAATATGTTCATTGGCCGGATTCATGACCTCAACAGCCCCATGAGGATAAACTTTATGCACAACATAGGGGCCTATCCTACGAGAACGCAACTTGCCCGGAAAAAGATGAAGTTTCGAATTATAAAGAAGTACCTGTTGACCTACTTCAAAATTTTTCCTTTGAATGTGTTGATCATGAAAATCCTTAACCTTAGATTTGTAAATGTTAGTATTATCATAAGCATCCCTATGGATTTCTTCAACCTCATTCAATTGGAGTTTACAGTGAACTCCGGCATCGGGCAAACGATAGTTCAATTGTTTAATGGCCCAAAATGCTTTATGCTCCAATTCCACCGGAAGGTGGCATGCCTTACCATATACAAGGCGGTAGGGCGAAACGCCCAAAACCGTTTTGTATGCAGTACGATACGCCCAAAGAGCATCTGTTAGCCTTAAAGACCAATCCTTCCGATTGGGATTTTTCGTTTTCTCAAGAATATGTTTTACCTCACGATTAGCAAGCTTGGCTTGACCGTTGGTTTGAGGATGATATGCGGTGGGGACCTTATGCGTAATGCCATATTTCTTCATCAAGGCGGCGAATGGTCGATTGCAAAAATGAGTCCCTTGATCGCTAATGATAGCCCGAGGAACCCCGAATCTAGACAAGATATGCTCCTTAAGAAACTCGAGCACCACCTTGTGATCATTTGTGCGGGTGGCAATGGCTGCAACCTATCTTGACACGTAATCAACTGCCAAGAGAATATACAACTTTTCAAAAGACACTGGAAACGGCCCCATGAAATCGATACCCCAACAATCAAAAATTTCAACAACAAGAAACTTCCCTTGAGGCATTTCGTTCCTTCGGGTCACACTCCCTGACATTTGGCAACGATCACAAGACTTGCAAAAGTCATATGCATCTTGGTGTAGAGTGGGCCAATAAAAACCACATTGTTGGATCTTAGCGGTGGTTTTCCGGGCGGAGAAATGCCCGCCGCATGGTTTCGTATGGTAAAATTGCAAAATCCCCCGTTGATCAGAGTCGGGAACACACCGGCGGATGATTTGGTCGGGGCAATATTTGAATAGGTACGGATCATCATAGGAAAAGTGCTTCACCTCTGCTAAGAATCGACGGCGCTCATGAGAAGACCAATGGGTTGGAATTAATCCCGTAACCAAGTAGTTAACAATATCAGCAAACCACGGAGCCGTTGATACACCAAATAATTGCTCATCGGGGAAGCTATCTCTAATTGGTAAATGAGAAGTACGATCCTCGAAATCCAAACGGGACAAGTGATCGGCTACCACATTCTCTACCCCTTTCTTGACCCTTGATGGTGACGTCAAATTCTTGGAGAAGAAGTATCCACCGAATCAACCGGGCCTTTGCATCTTGCTTGGTGAATAAGTACTTGAGTGCCGAGTGATCGGTGTAAATCGTGATCGGGGCGCCGACTAGGTAAGACCAGAATTTATCCAAAGCAAACACTATGGCCAAAAGTTCCTTCTCCGTAGTCGAATAGTTCATTTGAGCATCATTAAGACTCTTGCTAGCATAATAAATCACCCACGGATGCTTGTCCTTCATTTGGCCAAGAACGGCCCCGACGGCATAGTCGCTTGCGTCACACATCAACTCAAAAGGAAGATTCCAATCGGGCGTTTGAACAATTGGAGGCGTAGTGAGACTAGCCTTGAGTTTATTGAAAGCTAGCTCGCATGCGGCGGTCCACTCAAAAGGAACATCTTTGGATAGAAGATAGCAAAACGGCCTTGAGATCGCGCTGAAATCCTTGATAAACCGTCTATAAAAGCCCGCATGGCCAAGGAACGATCGGATGTCTTTGACACATTTCGGAGTAGGAAGGTTGGAGATGAGGTCAATCTTGGCCTTGTCTACCTCAATACCCTTCGCCGATTCGATATGCCCGAGCACAATCCCATGAGTGACCATAAAATGGCACTTCTCCCAATTTAAAACCAAATTCTTCTCCTCGCATCTTGCTAGAACTTTCTCTAAGTTGGCGAGACATGACTCGAAGGAGTCACCAAACACGGAGAAGTCATCCATGAAGACTTTCACAATTTTCTCAACCATATCACTAAAAATGCCCATCATACATCTTGAAAAGGTGCCGGGAGCATTACACAAGCCGATTGGCATGCGTCTATAAGTAAAAGTCCCGAATGGGCATGTAAATGTTGTTTTCTCTTAGTCGGATAATGCAACCTTTATTTGATTATAGCCCGAATAGCCGTCAAGGAAACAGTAAAAGGCATGGCCGGCCATTCTCTCTAAAATTTGATCGATGAAGGGGAGAGGAAATGGTCCTTGCGTGTTGCCGCATTCAACTTGCGATAATCAATGCATACTCGCCACCCGGTAGTCACACGAGTGGGGACAAGCTCGCCTTTGTCATTTAGCACCACAGTCACCCCTGCCTTCTTTGGAACTACTTGGATAGGGCTTACCCATTTAGAATCAGCAATGGGGTAAATAATTCCTACATTAAGCAACTTGAGAATTTCCGCCCGGACTACATCTTTCATGATGGGATTGAGCCGGCGTTGAGGTTGACGTGATGGTTTAACGTCCTCCTGCGAATAGATATGATGAGAGCATAGAGAAGGAGAAATGCCTTGAATATCCGCGATAGTCCAACCAATAGCCTTAGTATGCCTCCGCAAAAGTGCAAGCAAGTCTTCCTCTTGTAGTTTCTCAAGAGAGGAGGAGATAACTACGGGAAAAGTATTATTCTAACCAAGGAATGCATATTTCAACGTATCCGGTAAGGCTTTCCACTCAAGAATAGGTGGCTCAACACTAGAGGGAAGTGTTTTCCGCTCAAGAGGAGGCAATTCTTCAAACTTGGGAAGCCACGGTGCCGCTCCACAAATTATCTCAAGGCCATCTTCGCCATTAAGTAAGGCACAAAGGGACTCCATTTCTTCGGATTCAAGAAAGGCGGCTTCCTCCAAGGTAAGAGCTAACTCCAACGAGTCCTTATATAAAAATTCATCCACATGTTCTTTTTTTTTTTTTTGGTTAAATCAGCTTGAAATTGAAAAGAGGCTAACCGAATATACAGCCTACAAGGGGCATACCCCAGGAGGAAAAGAAAAAAAGGAAACAAGAGAAAAGAATATAGCTAACGCCAAATGGCTACATGAACTAGGTAATGAATTGTTTCCAATCCATCTTGTAAGAGGGAATGGAAACAACGCCAAAATATAAAAGATACATGAAAAAAGCATCTTCATATAAACACCACTTTTAGCACATAATGGTAGGTTGGACGGGTTCAGAACGTGCACTCATCCACATGTTCTTGAACCAACGTATCCACCAGATTGACATTTTGGCAATCGTCATTGTCTCCCATTTGAACCCCAACATTGAACATGTTAACCTCCATCTTCATGTTCCCAAAGGACATGTTCAAAAGTCCATCACGGCAATTTATAACCGCATCCGATGTTGCTAGAAACGGCCTTCCAAGAATAACGGGAGTAGACAGTGGTGCTGTAGACGAGAGACGACGGACAAGTATCCAATACCACGAAGTCTACCAGATATACAAATTGTTCGACCTGAACCAATACATCTTCCACCATGCCACGAGGAATGCGAAAACTCCGATCCGCCAATTGAAGAGTAACTCGCGTCGGTTTCAACTCCCCCAACCTAAGCTCTTGGTACATTGAATATGGCAGCAAATTCACACTCGCTCCCAAATCCAAAAGCGCTTGCTCCACTCGCTTACCCCCAATAGTTATAGCAATAGTAGGACATCCGGGGTCTTTATACTTTGGCGCAAGGTTGGTTTGGATGATTTGGCTCACTTGCTCGGTAAGGAGCACTTTCTTATGCACATTTTGCTTACGTTTTGGGTGCATAAATCCTTCAAAAACTTGGCATAAGAAGGGATCTGCTTGACGGCATCCATCAACAGAATGTTAAGGTTGACTTGCTTGATGACATCAAGTATATCAGCGTTCTTGGATGGAGGATCCGGCTTTCTCAGTCGGGACAGGTAAGGTGCCGGAACAGGAGAGACTTGTGGGTTCGGAGCGGTCTCGGCCTCTTTTGAAACTTGCACGGGAGATTCCCTGTCTTCCTCAAGATCTTGCGCGATACATTCCTCCGGTGAAGAAGAACTTATGGACGGTGGAGATGGCACGATAGTAGGTGTATCCGACGGTATAACTACCTGGTTGTCAACGGCCTTGCCACTCCTCAAAGTGATGATTGCTTGAGCTTGCTCGGGTGGAGGTACCGAAGAAGTGCCAATGAGAAGTTGGCCTTGTGGATTAGGTAATGGCTGTGTAGGAAATTTGCCTCTTTCTTGTTGTAGAAGCCCGATGGAGGTGGTTAACTTTCCCATTTGGTTCTTTAACTCTCCCATCATTTGCATGTTGCCTTCATTGTAATTTAATTGAGCTTGCATGAAATATTGGAGAGTGTCCTCCAAAGGTCGCCTTGGCGGAGGTTGGAATTGGTTAGATCCTTGAAATGGGCCCGACGGGCCAAATCCTGGCGGTCCTTGCAAAAAACGGGGCTGCCCTTGGCCTTGAGCGGGCCGCCATGATTGCATTTGAGTAGAGGAGGTAACTTGAGATGGTCCGCCCTCAATCTGATTGTTCCAACGGAATCCCGGATGTTCCCGCTGGCCTTGGTTGAAATTTTGGGGAAAGGACTCAAATCTTTGGTTCACCTCACTAACTTCTTCAATCGGAAGGTTGAGGTTGATATAGTGCTGCCTGAGAGTGGGAATATATGAATAGCTGTCGGTTGAATGACCCGTCGTTTCGCAAATAACACAACGCTCCTCCACCGCACTCACCACTTTGACTTCCTTCACTCCTTTTAATTCCAAATTCTCCAATTTTTTCGCCAATTGCTCCATCCGTGTTTCCATGGCTTGGTGTTCATTAATGGAGAACTTCCTGGAGCCTCTGGGACCTTGATTTGCCATCACTCGGTCTCCGGCATCCTTAAAACTCCAACTCAAAGACTTCTTGGCCACTTCATCAATATAATCCCAACCATCCTCGGGAGACTTATTCATAAGCCCACCGGTGCACATGGTGTCAAGCAGCTGCTTGCTTTACTGGGAGCATCCCAAATGGAAGTAGTGAATCAGCTAATACAAGGCAAAACTATGGTGAGGAACTGCCGCAAACAAATCCTTATAACGCTCCCAATATTGGTGAAAAGCTTCCCCATCCCGTTGTTTAAAATCAAAAGCTTCATTCGGCTAGCCGGAAAAAACTTCTTATGGAACACATCTTGAACTTGCTCCCACGTGGTTAAAGATTGCGGCTTTGACGAGTGAAACCACGTCTTGGCCTTGTCCTTCAAAGTGAACGGGAAAAGCCTTAACCTTGCTTGGTTGAGATGAGCATCCACCGTAACAAATGACTGAAGGGTTTCCTCAAATTCCCGGATGTGTTAATACGGATCCTCACGCTCCAAACCATGGAAAAATGGAATGCACCGATGATAATCTGATTTGAAAATGAATGTGTTTGCAATGGTAGTGGGGCGCGGGAAGACTATTGGAGACCGTTGAGTGACCCTTTCCAGATTCAAATAGTCCTTGAGAGTCCTAACCGGAGAAACTTCCTCATCCGCCATCGATTGTCTTGACGGAGAATACGGCCGAGAGTAGCTACTTGGTGGAGAGTAAGCTCGCAGAGTGCTGGTTCTTATGCCAGGCGGAGAACTAGAACGGTGTAGGCGATTTGAGCGAGGACTACGATACACCCGAGGCCCTCGATAAACCACAAGCATGAACTGATGCTTTGAGCAACTGTAGAGCTAGGTAACCGCTCTGCAATAAGAAAGATAGGCTGGAGGGGCTATGCTGCCACCTCTCTTTCGCATGATAATTCTGAGGGGCTACGCCGCCACCTCAATATATGCACAAACAATATAAGAAAAGAAAAGGCAATGGATACTCAAACTAGCTTCGTTAAACCTCAAATCGAATTGGAGGCTCAGTTAGAGGTATCCGCTAGGCCGAGTATACGATGCACAAAATAGAAATTAAATGGAATACTTACAGTGGTTTGTCGAATCTCCCAATAAGCTAGAATAAGAAAATCCCCGGCAACGGCGCCAAAATATGCTTCGTCCACAACCTTGCCTTCCAATAAAGGTTGAAATACCCCGAGCGTAGGGCTAAGTCGAAGTCAGCATAGATACCGAAAATCCGGAATCCTTCCCACGGAGCGAATCTCTATAGCTTGCTAGGATTTTTAGGTGTAAAGGTTTGCGGCGTTTAAGACGGCCAACTGTAGGTTTTGCTTTGAGTGATTATAACTTAAGAAAAGACTAGAAAAGCGGGTTTTGACTAAATTAAACAAGCGGCATGGCAATGGACTCGTTAACGCCCGTAACTTAGGCCAACGAACAAATCTCAACGAAAGCACGGTTGAATCACACGGTTGAATCACACGGCTTAGGCTATCAACCGGAAGATTTAGCTATGGAACTAATGAGACAAGAGATTTAACATGAAGAAAAAGTGAATTCTTTCATTCTTATGGCAAACACAAGCCGAGACATCGCTCACGGAACCATATGAGCAAGCATATGATCACTGGAGATTAACATCGGCTAGTTTTGTTACATAAAGGAGAACTCGCCTTATTTTTCATACGAAATTTCAAGCCATGAGTTGAGAGAAGCAAGTTAACACAAGTTACGAGGCGATAACGGTTCATACGAAACTTCAAGCCATGAGTTGAGAGAAGCAAGTTAACACAAGTTACGAGGCGATAACGGCCCCACGGCCAAGCGGCCCAAGCCTAATCAACTACTCACGCATATTCAAACGACTAGAAAGCACGGTAGAAAAGACAAACATGTTTAACCGACAGAAACGGAAATAAACTTGATTTTATAAAAGATCTAGTCAACGGCTATAACTTTAATAAACGGGAATTTAACGGATGAGAACAACTTACTTGAGTTCAAAGGAATTTACACTTGAAAAGCTTGAGAAACCATTAATGGAGTAAAGACTAAAGGTAATAAAGAACTAGATAGAAAATGAGACAGATGAAGCCCCTATTTATACAAAATGGGTTTCTCTCACTTCAAATATCTGAAAATATCCCAAAAGTGACAACTATTCCATAAATGGAAGGCCCAAAAAGTAACAAATATCTGGCCGAAGGCTCCCCGTATCGATGCGATTTTATGGGGTGTATCGATACGCTAAGCTCTGATGTCCCACGTAACCTACGCGTATCGATACGCGTGAAATCCGTATCGATACGCAGAGCTTATCCCCTGAACCTGCAGGCCAGCCATAAATCTTGACACCCAACGGCCCTCGCCTCACCCGATGGCCTACGCCTTCACTCTTGGGTCACTTTGGCACAAATTCTCCCGGGCAAACATGCTTGAAAACACTTGGGAGATGACTTGCCAATCAAAATAAGCCTTTTAAGGGCGTTTTGCCTGAAACACTAAACAAAATACCTTACGAGCAAAAATCAAATAGAAACGACGTTAAATGAATAAAGACGCCACAAGCTAGGGTATTTTTAGCACTACGATCTAACAATCTTAGGTGCTAATCAGCTACGGGAAAAAATACGAGGCTGTGAATAGTCGCCCCCCTTTTTTTTTTGAAATGGTCAATACCATGTATCAAAATCATAAGGTATTACAGAAACATGTACTTTTAGATTCCGATTTTAAAAGCAATTAGAAGGAGTTGGTTGAAATTTCTCACAATTTGAATTGTGACTCTTTTGGGTTCTTTCGAAGAGTTGAAAATGATCTCAAAAATCGAATTTTAGAGAAATTGAATTTGAAGTGCTTTTCGAAGCATATGTTGACTTTTAATTGATTTAAAAGGTAATTTTTAGTTTTTATAGCAACTAGTAGCATTATAACTACAAGTGAGGATAGATGTTAAAGCATCCGTAGTGGCATAACAAAAATTCTAATATTGCTAAGATTAATAAAATTTGTTCAAAAAAGTGCTCGTATTGGTATAACCAAACTAATCAAATTTTTGCTCTTGGATAATCAAAACTAACAAATTTTTGTCAGTAATCAAATTTAGAGAATCTCACATGTTCTCAGTCAATGGCATAGCTAGAAAACATGACTAGTGGGGCACTTTTTAATGCGTATCGGTCTCATTCAAGAGCGGGCCTTTCAGGGGCGGTGAGATGACCCAGGCCACCACGTACTAGGTCCCATTTTCCCATAAAAAAAAAAAAAACATTCCTTGTTTTGCTTCACAACCTCCCACCAACATTAATGGCTATTGTTTAACTACTAGAGCATGCTTGTGCCTAAAGGCACGATTCGAAGAAGTTGGTATTGAGTTTGCAATAGCTGAATCACGCGTTCAAATCAATTACGTACCAATTAGAAGGCTTTTGCGAAACCCAACACCCAAACATCCGCAATAAATACAATTTTTGGCAATTAAACACCAAGTTCAGGTATATGATTTTCCATTGTCGGTCCATACCTAAACTTGAATTGCCCATCTTACTATTGACTAGCCTCACAAATAAACTTGAATCACACCAAATGCTTTTTTTTTTTTTCAAATAAGCTTCACCCTTATGAATCCATCGTCTAAGACCTGATGGCTGTAATACTTTTAATATTTTCTCCTTATTGAAGAAATCATAATCGTAAGCAAACCTAATACGTTAATATGACGATCTCAAGTTCACAATCAACATTTACCTACAGGGATTACTATGAGAAACATGAGAGAGAGGGGGATTGATCGATTTGGATCTTCCAAAAAATGGCCAACCTTAGGATCTCCACTGTTGGATTCAATGGACCACTCTAGACCGTTAGATTTATGTGTGTGTGTGTGTGTGTGTGTATATATATATATATATATATATATATATATATATAAGATTAAAAAACTGAGCTTAGTTATTATATTATTGATGATGTTTAACTTATAATGGCTGCTTAACTCCATAACCTACCCTCCAAATAAGGCAAAGGGCTAGGTTGTTGATAGCATATAAATCCGGTAAGACCGAGATCGTTCCCACAGAGAAGTCTTCTTTAGCGAATTTGGAATAGAAGGTAAGCAAGTAGCACAACTTTCAAGCAGCCAACTTGGAGTTTGGTTTAGTTAACAAACTTGAGCTTGGAATTAACCTAGACTAAAAGCGGTCAAGTCATAAGGATTGATTAACCCACGACTTAGCCGTTAAACAGTTTCTTCATCTAACTTATGAGTGGACCGAAACCGTTCGGATTCCACTTGAAGAATTAACAGCTGAAGACTACTTGTAACTCAACTCAAAACATTAATTCAAACTGAACCCATTTAATGCAAGTGAGAGACGAAAATGGATCGTTCGCACGCATACGATTATCAATCACGTAGCATGGGGCGATAGAGTTCATTGATCAAAAAATCCACCAACCCCATGATCAATACAAGAAATCATGGGTTTAATTCATTCAACACATTGAAATCGAGCTAAAGTTTAGGCGAAACCGTTTAAACGACTAATCCATAGGGTGCATCTCACCCCATGACCAAACCTATTAACTACTCACTCATAATTAAAAGACGAGAAATTATGCTTGGAAAGGAAAACATGATTAGCCAATAAAAACTTAAACAAACTTGATATTGCTAAGGATCCAATCCAAACCAACAACTTTAATACTTGAGAATTAAACATACAACTAGTACCTTGAAGAGTTCTTGAAGGAAATGACAAGAAAAGCTTGAAACAAAGATATGGAGAAACCTAGAGCAAAAACTAGAACACTTAGGCCTAAATCTAACTAATGGTCTATCCATTCCATAAATGGCATACAAGCCTATTTATAGGGCTTATAAAATCAGCCTTACAATGGACCAAAATGTCCCCAAAATATCCCAAAAACAAACCAAAAGTAGAAAGTTTCCATAAATGGAAAGTTGGAAAGTCAGCACAAAAAATATCTTCTGGCACCAAATGTTATCGATAACTCAGTCCAAGGTATCGATAACAACCTTCAATCTCTCCCACGTAGCATAATGTTATCGATAACATCAGGAAATTGGTATCGATCCCCTCAGGTCTGGAGTCTTGTGGACCAAAAATGCAAAGGTATCGATAACTTTAAGCAAGTTATCGATAACATTCTGAACTGGGGAAATGTTATCGATACCTTCATGATTGTTATCGATAACATTCTCAAAAAATACAGATTTCAGGCAGGCTTCAGCTTCAGCAAACAGCTCCCAGCAACTTCACAGCTCTTCAGCATCTTATTTTCATTCTCTATTCTCTAAACTTAAGTAAAGACTACGTTTTAAACTTTTCTTTTACCTTTTCTTTACTTTAATTTATTTAATGAAAATAAGAAAGTGCCCCCCATTTGGAAACAATGGCATTACCAGAATTTCAAGATTCTAATTATATCAAAATGTCAACCCCCACTTTTAGTGTAAAATGAAAAACTGCACATTTTTCTCAAGAGAAAAAGACTCGAAACATGACCTTACTCTTCAAATAAAACCTTGTAACTTTGTAGTTACTATTAGAAAAATTCAAGGTTCAATTATCGCCATTTTTAATCTCAAAAATCGATACTTATTCAGAAAGTCATTTTTCCATACTTAAACAGATTTGAAGGAGCCGACAGGGTCTTCGGGTACTTGGAAGCACTTGGGCCATGCATGGCATTGAAATGTGCCTTATTTGCACGTTTTACCTAAAACATACAAAAATCTACCTTACGTTCAATATCGAATAAAACATTAACTTTATGAACATAAATACTACAAAACTAGGGACTTAAGCACCAAGAATCTATATTATTGGGTGCTTATCACACCCCCAACTTGAACTTTGCTTGTCCTAGCAAACAAAACTAAAACAACAAAATATAAACTAAGCGACAAAATTAAAAACCTAAAGCAAACTTCCCAAAATAAAAGATACATAGGATATGCTCATTCTACAAAAGATTGGCGAAAGAAAGAACATCTGTTAAGCACTATCATGCAACCCACGTGAATGCATGCCTTGACCCAAACATGAACAAGCTCGCCAACGAAACAAAATCAAGACAGTAGCCCCTCGAAGGGTTGCTTCCACAAGCAACCAAAATCAACATGTGATTACATGACTAAGTACATCGAATATAACGCATGCATAACAAGAATGATTAACGTGCAACGGATCACTAAAGGACTTCATTAAGCTTATAATGACCAAGGTTAGCAAAGAAAGGGGAAAACTGTAAAAGTGGCGGCGGCCTATGCTAGTACAAGGTTACACTACCCAAAATGGCCGCCGCCTCACCCCTAGATCTAACCGAAAGCAATAAACAACATGCTTTCACCAAAATGCAAGTCAACTACTATATACGATATAAACAAACAATAAAAAGACGCTATCACTGACACAACCACACATAGTCATCATCCTCATCCAGCTCGTCACGGTATTGAGCATCGAGCTCCCCTTTTTCATCGGACTCTTTCTCATCCGGAATGTAAGCTAGCCCAGAGGTCACACCAATCCTCTCATCATAGTATTCAACCCTCTTTCGAATCCAATTATGCTCTTTCATAGCATTTCTTTGATTTTCTTTTCTTTGAGGAATAGGGTCATTTGAATTGAGATTTGTGGTGAGAGAGATTGAAGGGCCAATTTTTGAGGGCTTTGGAGAGGGAGATGAACATTTGGTGCTTTAGCTTTTGTAGTGGGAGAGGAGAGATAAGGAATCACGTACCATTCTTCGCCTTTTTACATCCCAACCACTTCTAATCACATTCACACCACCCCCAAACCTCCTTGAAACATTGAAAACTATAGGCACACAACCCTCTGAACATCCGGTTACCTAGGTTTGAACAATGGAAGAGACTCGGACTATGGTTCAAAATAAGGACGAGGAGACTCTTATGTGGTTTAATCAAACAAAAATGTCTTGAATCATTTCCTAAACACGTTGACAACTCTTAAAGATGCATGCAAGATATTAAACTACTCAAACATGTCAAAAGCTATTATCTATGTACAATGTGGAAATTCACCCTAAGAGAGAATACTAACTAAATTAAGCCCGTGGCGAGACTCATTCATGAAATGGCAAGTACATGCATGCATGTAGGTTAAACACAAACGGCTTTCACAAGACGCATTACTGAAGCCATTATTGAAACGAAAAGAGCATAACCAAAGTATCTAGCATACGAAATTACTACTAACAAGGGAGGATTGCACAAAAAAAAAAAATGAAAATTTTACCAAAAGCAGAAAAATGAGACAAGTCTCATGAACATATATATCCTTCCACGCAACTTAAACGATGCTATGTCCTCATAGCATGAAGACAATGAAACTGAAATACAAGAAAGGGAGTAAATGTACCTTCCAACCAACTCTTCACGCAATTGAACGAGTCATACTTTTCTTCCCATTTCCCAAGTGAGAAACAGGTGGCTATACCAGACCATCAAAAGAGAAAAAGAAAAAAAGATAGAGAAAGAAAGAGTTAATGTACGTTCAGTCCAACGCGGGCTCCGAACATGTAGTATGCCAACAAGAGCTAATAAAAGGCACATAGCACTACACTCTACACTTTGCTTCAAAAATTGAATCCGACCATACCACCAGAAAAGATACTTGGAGTACCGCATTTGCCGAATTCATTTTAGACATTTAAGTTCAACCAAGGGCATAAGCCAAATAAGATTGATTTTCAGATTGTTGACAAAATCTACCATGTAAGCACGATAAAGAAAATCAAAATCATTAACTCCAAGAAAATCAATTTGTTCTACGCCAACAAGATTCGAATTCTCAAGAGTAGGAGACCTACTCTTGGTCTCATATGCATTATCTTGCTCTTCCCACAAGGAGTCCATAAAAGGTTCCTCGATTAATTCGACTCCAACGAAGTCTTGGTTCGCACAAGTAGGAGACCAACTGTTGGTCTCTATCTTTTGGTCTTGCTCTTCTAACAAGGAGGACAAATAATCCACCTTCTCATCCATTTCCTCAATAGTGAGTAATTTCCTTAATGGGTAGAGCCCACAAGGAGAGGACACTTGATCTATCAGGCTCACCACAAGAGCCGGGTCCTCACAAATAGGAGACCAACTTTCGGTCTCATCCATGTTAACCTTTTCAACTATGAGATGATTTTCCAATGGATCCTCACACAAAGGTAAGGACTCAATGGGAAGGGAGGACTCAATGGGAGAATATTGGAAATTGAGCTCATCATTCCCTCCAAACTCTGAGGAGTTTTCGGAATCCAAATCAGAATCGTCAATAAAGATACGCCGCTCACTTGCATTTTCAACAAATCTATGTGGCTCAATTCCCTCTTCCATGGCATTTGAGTTGGACTCTTGACAATGTTTAACAAAAACCCGAGATTGTAAAGTTTGAGCCAATCGATCAAAGAAATCGAAAGCTTGAGCGGGTTCTTTATCAAACAGTTTACCATCGCATAACACATCGATGAAAGCATGACTCTTTTGAGAAAATCCATCATAAAAATAGTTAGCAATTTGAAAATTTTCAAAGCCATGATACGGGACCGCAATGAGCAAATCCTTGTATCTTCCCCAACATGCATAAAATGACTCATTCTCTCTTTCAACAAAGGTTTGAATTTGTTTCTTGCGAACCCACGTATAAAAAATGGGAAGGAACTTTTTGTAGAATTCATTTAGCAAATCAACCCAAGTCAACACAGATTGAGGGTTCAAGGAATTGAGCCAAGTTTTGGCACTATTCCTTAAAGAAAAGAATTTCACCCACGCGGACTCTGATTTCACAATGGCACCAAGGGTACCAAGTTTGCCCTTGAAAAATGCAACATGTTTGTAAGGGTGTTCATGCTCAATGCCATGGAAGCGGGGCAACAAATTGGAAAATCTCATTTGTATCCTAAACACATTGATGGCAGGAGCGGTGGGAGCAACAATGCAAGAATATGGATAAGCATAATTGGGATAAGAGTTTTCCCACATAGTCATAGGGACTATTTCCCCATTTGCTACCGACATGCTATTAGATAGATAAGACATAAAGTAAACAGGCTAGAGGGGTTATGCTGCCACTTCTTTTCTCAAAACAGTTCTGTGGGGTTATGCCACCACGACGGTATATAGACAATAAGAGAAAAAGACAATCGATACTTAATCTAGCTTCGTTACACCTCAAGTCGATATGAAGATCGGTTAGAGGTATCTGCAAGACTATGTATAAGTTGCACAAAACAAAATAAAGCGGGATACTTACAATGGTTTGTCGAACCTCCAAATAAGCTAAAATAAGAATTCCCCGGCAACGGCGCCAAAATTTGCTTAACTCCGCAACCTACCCTCCAAATAAGGCAAAGAGTTAGGTCGTTGATAGCATATAAATCCGGTAAGACCGGGATCATTCCCACAGAGAAGTCTTCTTTAGCGAATTTGGAATAGAAGGTAAGTAAGTAGCACGACTTTCAAGCAGCCAACTTGGAGTTTGGTTTAGTTAACAAAATTGAACTTGGAATTAACCTAGATTAAAAGCGGTTAAGTCATAAGGATTGATTAACCCACGACTTAGCCGTTAAATAGTTTCTTCATCTAACTTATGAGTGGACCGAAACCGTCCGGATTCCACTTGAAGAATTAACAGCTGAAGACTACTTGTAACTCAACTCAAAGCATTAATTCAAACTGAACTCATTTAACGCAAGTGAGAGACGAAAATGGATCGTTCGCACGTGTACGATTATCAATCACGTAGCTTGGGGCGATAGACTTCATTGATCAAAAAAGCCACCAACCCCATGATCAATACAAGAAATCATGGGTTTAATTCATTCAACACATTGAAATCGAGCTAAAGTTTAGGCGAAACCGTTTAAACGACTAATCCATAGGGTGCATCTCACCACATGACCAAACCTATTAACTACTCACTCATAATTAAAAGACGAGAAATTATGCTTGGAAAGGAAAACATGATTAGCCAATAAAAACTAAAACAAACTTGATATTGCTAAGGATCCAATCCAAACCAACAACTTTAATACTTGAGAATTAAACATACAACTAGTACCTTGAAGAGTTCTTGAAGGAAATGACAAGAAAAGCTTGAAACAAAGATATGGAGAAACCTAGAGCAAAAACTAGAACACTTAGGCCTAAATCTAACTAATGGTCTATCCATTCCATAAATGGCATACAAGCCTATTTATAGGGCTTATAAAATCAGCCTTACAATGGACCAAAATGTCCCCAAAATATCCCAAAAACAAACCAAAAGTAGAAAGTTTCCATAAATAGAAAGTTGGAAAGTCAGCACAAAAAATATCTTCTGGCACCAAATGTTATCGATAACTCAGTCCAAGGTATCGATAACAACCTTCAATCTCTCCCACGTAGCATAATATTATCGATAACATCAGGAAATTGGTATCGATCCCCTCAGGTCTTGAGTCTTGTGGACCAAAAATGATGCAA
Organism: Rhododendron molle; assembly: GCA_025413875.1. Taxonomy (NCBI): domain Eukaryota; kingdom Viridiplantae; phylum Streptophyta; class Magnoliopsida; order Ericales; family Ericaceae; genus Rhododendron; species Rhododendron molle. The sequence goes on from CM046400.1 coordinate 18,541,512, forward strand.
AGGTATCGATAACTTTAAGAAAGTTATCGATAACATTCTGAACTGGGGAAATGTTATCGATACCTTCATGATTGTTATCGATAACATTCTCAAAAAATACAGATTTCAGGCAGGCTTCAGCTTCAACAAACAGCTCCTAGCAACTTCATAGCTCTTCAGCATCTTATTTTCATTCTCTAAACTTAAGTAAAGACTATATTTAAACCTTTCTTTTACATTTTCTTTACTTTAATTTATTTAATGAAAATAAGAAAGTACCCCCATTTGGAAACAATGGCATTACCAGAATTTCAAGATTCTAATTATATCAAAATGTCAACCCCCACTTTTAGTGTAAAATGAAAAACTGCACATTTTTCTCAAGAGAAAAAGACTCGAAACATGACCTTGCTCTTCAAATAAAACCTTGTAACTTTGTAGTTACTCTTAGAAAAATTCAAGGATCAATTACCGCCATTTTTAATCTCGAAAATCGATACTTATTCAGAAAGTCATTTTTCCATACTTAATCAGATTTTAAGGAGCCGACAGGGTCTTTGGGTACTTGGAAGCACTTGGGCCATGCATGGCATTGAAATGTGCCTTATTTGCACGTTTTACCTGAAACATATAAAAACCTACCTTACGTGCAATATTGAATAAAACATTAACTTTATGAACATAAATACTACAAAACTAGGGACTTAAGCACAAGAATCTACATTATTGGGTGCTTATCAATGACTTGCATTTTCTAGGATATTATGTGTGATTAATCTTATGACATGTGTACTTTTTTGGTATTAATATTCTCATTTCCAAAAAGATTGATCGGTCCCCAAAATGAGAACTGACAAAAATGCATTTTGGTTCAAAAGCTTTCAAACTCTTTTTCCGCAAAAAAAACTAGATATCAACGAGTTGTTTTAATCTTGAAAAAAAATTATTTGTTCAAAAATATAATCTCTTTAAGTTCGATCTCGGTTTGCAAATCAGACATTCTTTTAGGAAAGAAGGGAATAATATTGATCTTTTGGGTGCCACCTCCAATTACAAATCCTGGTGTGTGTGTGTATATATATATAGTCAGGATCAAGTCAGGACCTCTTACGGTTAGTACCGTCAAGACCTCCCCTTTCCCGATCAAATTTTGATGATCCGAGCCACCCAATGTGATCAGAACGTGATTTTCAATGGTCCGGATCTGCGGACGTATTCTTACCAGTAAGAGTATACTCTTAACGCATTTTAGGCTAAAATGTAGGGGTCCACACCTAAAACGCTTCGTGTGTATGTGTGTGTGTGTATATATATATAGGCTGTTTGCGTAGCTATTGATATAGATCTTAGATTTTAGCTTTAAATTCTACTGCAGATTTTGCTTTTAGATGTTAATAGAATCAGATAAAAATGTTTAAAAACTGCTACTGTTTACTTCAAAAAGTTGAAAAATCAGCTTGAATAAAACTTAAAATCTAAAATTTTATCTGAAGAGCTCCAAACCCAGCTTTGGGATTTTTAGAATTACAATCATTTTCTAGGTTTTCAAAATCTAAAAAATTCATATGGTATCCTTTTCTCCTCTCTCTAACTTTTTCTTTTTTCTGTGTTCTCTCTACAAACATCTGGTAGAGTTTCTTGGTAGGGCTCGGGCTGCCGCCTCACCCCACTCCCACCCCACCATCACCGGCTGTCCACTTCTTATGACGGGTAGTTGGGCCTCTTGGTGAGATCCTTCGGCGAATAAGCCCCTAGAATCGGAGCGGCAGTTTGTTCGGTGACATGATTATTGCTGGGGTTCTATTTCCTCTTCCTCTCTCTCTCCAGATCTGTCCCTCTCTGAGTTTGGTGCTCCCCATCGATGGCGTCAATCGTCCTTGTGCAATCCGCCTATGTGCTCTCTTTTTCAATCCTCCTCACCGTGTGAGTTTTATAGGCGCTATCAGGCCGGCCCAGTCTTGTCGTTTGGGTGTCGCTTGTTCGAGCCCTGACAAAGTGGTTGTTGTGGGATGGAGATAGCTGTTGGTGTTGCTGGATGGTGGGGTGGGGTTGCTGCTGTGATCTGCGATCCGGGTGACCAGATTTAGGAGTGTAGATCTGTTCTGTAGGTTTTGGTTTGTTTTTTTCTGCTACATTTATTTATTTTTGGTTTCCTACCCCTGATGGGGCTGTTTCCTCCCCTTTAGGGGTTTCCTTTAGTTTGATTGTGCATTTTTTTTGCGGCAAATGTTGTGCATGTCCAGAAGGTTTGTGTGTGGGAGTGGGGTGCTTTCTTGCTAGCCTCTTTCTTGTGGCTTGATTTGCCAGTTATGTTGTGGAGATCTTACTCTTTTTAATGTACTGTTTCTCCCATCAATGGAAACTCCTAACATTTTGGCAAAAAAAAAAAAATCTGTAAAATTCGAGAATCTATTGTCTAGAGAATTTTTGGTAAACACTCCAAACTAATTTTGAAAAGCTAGAATCTCAAAATCAGCAAAAATAAATTTTTGTAAACACCCACATATACTATTTGCGTTACTAATGTTCCGGTGAGTACTTAATTTGGGGAGATCTTGCATTTTTTTCAGAAAAATAAAATAAAAAAGGAGATGCAATTCAAGAGAAAGTTCAAGCCATTTCTCTCGTGAAGTAACTAAGAATTGAATTAACTGATATTTCTAGAACTTGTCAAGCCAGCATCACTACAAAAGTATATATTCAAAATAACAAAAGCATGTAACGTACAATTTTATTAATATTTGGTATACAACCAACAAGTAACAATTTTTTTTTTTTTTTCATACTAAATTACAACTCGAAATGCCGAGAATAACATTTTTTTTTTTTCATACTAAATTACAACTTGAAATGCTGAAAAGGAAACTTAAACGAGACGTTTGTTCATCAACACTTGGCTTTGATAGCCTACCTAATTCTTCGAATAGTTCACATCATTCCTCAGAGCTTAGACTCGATACCCTCAACTACAGTCTTACTCACTTGGAATGACTTTTCGAGAACATCAGTAGGGATTGCTGGTTTCGACCCAAACAAATTATTAGGAATGACAATCAGACCAGGATTTTCGCTACTTAAGCCTACGATTGCAACTGCATGACCATGGCCGACATTACGCTGATAGTGCACTAGACCCTGGGGAAACACGTACACATCGCCCTCATTCAGTACCTTAGTTAGAAGAATATTTGCAGAGGTGACAAACCCGACATCGATAGTGCCTTTGATAACGGTAAAGATTTCAGTGGCTCGTGGATGTGTATGGGGAGGGATGACGCCCCCCTGTGCGTAGTCAATACGGGCCATGGCGATGCCAAGTGTATTAAGTCCGGGCAATTGCGAAACTGTTACTAGTGAAACCGCTGATCCAAGTGCATTCGTTGTGTCCCCTTTTATTTGCAACCCGCTGAATAAGAAATTGTTTGCATCTACGAGACTCGGGTCTATGCAAACAAACCCATTCACTACAACTGCCATATTGAACAGGAAAAAATATGTTAGATTATGTAAAATTCTATAAGACTATAATTACAAAGTACAAACATTGTGATTCAAATTCTAGGAAACAAAAGAAAATTTGAAAATTGATCAGAGTGCGGAGATTATGGTACCGTTGCTCGTAAGATCTGCGACACAGAAGTCTTGAAGAGGGCTTTCAGCAGATGTTAAGGCAATGGAACAGCTTATAGCCAAGAGCCCTAGGAAAAGAACATGAGAAGCCATTGGGGAGTACAAATTTGAAAAGATATTAAGAGATCAGCTGAGGCAGTATGAACCTATTTAGGAGAAAGAATGATTTGAGTTGTGAAATTATATTTATCACTTTGGACTGCTTTTATAGATGGATGAAATGAAATGGGGGAGAGGTACAAGTTTAGCCATCCCAGTCATCATGACATTCCTAAGACCTAGTCCCCTAACGATTTTTTTAATTAATCAAAATACTAGTTCTTCCTAACAACCGCGTTGATAGGGGCTGCGTTGAGTTTATGGGATCCAAAGCGAACTTGTGTGCCGCATTCATACGGCATAAAAAAAAAAAAAAAAAAAAATCAAAAGATACCATTACAGAAACGTAAAAACATATATGGTATTTTAGCTTCGAGTTCAATAGAAACAAATTAATTTGTAAAGCAACAAAAGGACTAAAATTTGTAGTATTAAATTAAAAAAGCAAAAAGAACTACTAGGACAAACATATTACTAACAAATTACAACATACTACTCTATATTTCGTTAACCGATGATGTTATTAAGCTTAATTATTTTGGTTCCTTTAGCAGTAGTGCTTATTGTCTTAATGAATTTGGTGTTTTTATAAGGGAAAAAGAAAAGAAAAGAACTTATATATTAATCTTTAAAGCTGAATTACAAAACTAAAAGGAACAAAGACACGCGATGGCAACAAGAAGGAGCAATTAATGTTGAAATGCCTAAATGAATTTGGATAAAGTAAATGGAGCCTAGTAATAATAATAATAATAATAATTCTATAATATCATTAATTGTGAAAAATTGTATCAATATAGTAATGCTTTGCGGATCAAAAAAAAAAAAAAAATATATATATATATATATATATATATATATAGTAAAGCTTTGACTATTTAAACGGAAATGTTAGAATAAACGTTTGGCATTCTGCAACTATTTACTAAACTATTGTCGTTAAGATGCTCGCATTGTCTTTTGTGCCGGATAATGATAAGGTGACAGCTGTTGATATATTGTGCGTGCTAACGTTCATTTTTAATTTAATGCAAAAAATGATATTGATGCTACACCTAAGCCTATTTCTGTATTACAATATATATACTCCATAAACAAGCAATGTCAATGCAATTTTTTCCCTTTGCGAATAAATATTCACAGTCACTTGATATAACTATATATAGCATGTCCCTGTGCATTTGTTTGTGGGACCCATCATAGTTGTGAGTGAGCGTTTTTGTTCTCAAAAATGTTAGGATCCAGGATACTTGGTTCATGAAAGTGTTCGAAAAATAAAATGGATGGTCCAACTTCACAGTTGGAAATAACAAGAGCATCTTAAAATACTCAAAGTTTCATATCTAAAGCGAATTTTTAAGAAACGGCTCGAGTTTTAGCAAAAGCTGCTCTTCGGAATCGTATCGATTAGTTAAAAAGCTTGAAAGAGAATGTTGTTCTGGGGGATTCCTACTCAGCCATTGGTACCGGATTTAAAAGCCAGGCCTCCTTTGTTATTCTTTAATCTCTGTTTGTTTATTTATTTTATATGTGGCACAATATGCGTGGGACCCGCAATACTTGTGGTTGTCAATGTCTTTGTTTGTGTAATTGTCGGTGGAGTTGGAATTTTGCTTTCAAAAACCCAAAACAAGTCTGGGGCCCAACTCCTCGGAAAAGGACTCCTCAGCAGAATGGAATGGTCGTTGGACATTGAAAAGAATACTGGGCACTGCTCAGAAATCGATTCGGATTGAAACGATTAGTATTTTTTGAATTTTGTTCATGGATTAATAGACTGGACACATATTGAAAAATTAAAAAATAGCGACTCGTAGTTCGGTTCACGAATTTTCATTATGAAACCGTAGATTAACAGAACTGGACAGCGAGAATTTATTATATATAAATAAATATAAATATATACTTCCTATTCGATTCCTAAGAAGTATTTCAGGGAACATAATCAAATTCCAATTTTGCAAAAATATAACACTAAAACAATCATGCTTATCAATAAATAAATAAAAATCATACTTCCTTGAACTCTTATAACGAGAAGAACCAACTTAGAAATTTGGATGTTGTCGTAGACTGAGATCTTTAATATCAGCTAAGACGCATGTGCTCCCATTCATTGGATGCACGATTTGACAGTTCGGATCGTGCACAACATGCATGCCCCTTTATCATGTATGTTAACCACTGACCGCATGCGCCACTTATATCTTAGCCCATTTGCTTATGAACCGTAGGACTTTGGTCCGGACATGGACTTCATTTAGAAAAAACCGTGGTTAGCGGTTCGATTCTCAAATTCCTAGAAATCCGAACCGAACTGGATCGCAAACAGCCCTAGAAAATACTCTTTCGTATCACAATATTTGTTTGTGTTTGTTAAGGAGTTTCAGCAACTTCATAAAGCACGTACAACTAATGAAATAAAAATATCAAGTAAAAATTGTAGAATTATGATTTAATTCTCAATCGATGTGTATTGCCTTGTCATTCCGATACGATATTATGTGTGCAAGTGTTTGATACATGACCAAAAAGGCCTTGTAATTTCCAGATTCAAAAAGGGTTTAAGCATTTGGACTTTGGAGAGGAACGATCGAAGACAGTGAACCGAGGGACATAATACAAGTAAATGTTGCTTTTTCCTAAGCGCATAATCTCCAATCCTAAGTATTTTTTTCCCCTTTTCTCGGTGGGAAATTAATTTTCGCGCTCCACTTTTTACTGATGGCGCTCTAATTTTAACATAAAGTTTACTAATAACTTCATGAACAAAGTGAAATGCCATCAGTAAAAAGTAGACCGCGAATATCAATTTCCTTTTCGGTGAACCCTAAAAAACCATCACCAGTTGTAAACGAAATCCATATCCAAGTTATAGTTTTGCTTAATGTTAACAAAAAAAACTATCTTCTAATGGGCGCACTAAAATTGACTGACAAATTTTGTGAACATTTCTCTTCATCTAGACATTGTAGGTAGGAGCGCCAATTTCAATTTGTTCCCTCAAAATAGGCCCCCATTCAGATGCATATCAAGGTATGTCAACACCAAAGTCACCAACTCTCAATTTAAAATACAGAAGTTACTGATTATTCGAGTTAGTTGTGAAAGACATCTATTAATAATATTTCCAATATATATCCTTATGAATTAGATAATATAATCTTATTTTGACTACTTCTATTGATCTTAATTATTTGCTTTATTTGTTGGAGCGATAGGAATTCCTTTCAATCAAGCCTGAATGGGGTTGGATATATTATCCAAATGGTTAGCCCCGTCTATAAATCTTTTGCATCAAAATTCTAAAAACTTTTCGGATTGGCTTAAATTCCGACGAGATGCAATTTTTTGAGTCAGTATAGCGCAGTGCCAACTCTTGACAAAAACTCAAAGTACAATCACTTTAAGCCCCCCAAAATATGTAAATTTAAGGGGTCCCTTTTGAAAATATGAAAATATGTAACTTCTATTTGAATGTTGGAAAATACATTTTGTCGAGCTAGAATATATACGTATTTAATTTGCTGCTAAAATTACAAACTAGGATTTAGAAGTGGGAGGGACACGTGCTAGAAGGGGAGAAAATTGAACTATCTAATTTTTTCCCATTCCTTAATTAGAAACTAATACAATACATCTCCCTTAATCAGTGGCGTAACGGGTTTGTAATCCAATGACACTTCCTCACCTCTTCCACGTGGATGTGAGGGTTTGATTCTCCATAGAAGCGCATGAGTGTATTGATAACTCTCCAATGCTGATAAAAAAAAAAAAAAAATTCTTCCTCTGACACCCGTATGCCACAAGTACGCTAAACATTTAATGTGTGTGAAGAAAACACTAACAATACATCTTCTATTTTACTCCCTCCATCCCAATTTATTTATCTAATTTTGGAGAATTTAATTTATTAAAAAAATATAATCATTCCATTTTGAAAAGTTATACTACTTTTCACAAATACCCTCCAATTCAATCACTCCAAATGAAGGAAGTTATATGAATTCTTTGTATGACTTTTTAAAATGGAGAAACAAGATGGGACAATAAGAAGTCAAAAATGAAACAAACAAAATACTAGAACGAAAGGAGTATTTATAAGGAGAGAGCAACTTTTGGCGTGGACTCAAAATTGAGACCAACTCACAATATTCCAACTACATGCCCTTTAAGTTTTAACTGCCAAAGGCCCATAGCCAACGTTCTAATTGCACATGCATTGTGTGTTCAACTGCTAGTACGAGATGATGGCGGAAGTGATGGAGGTCGAAGAGAGAGAGGCGCAGGATAGATGGCGCCAGTCGGCGGAAAACTTACTCGATCAGTTAATCCCGAGTGTGACTTACATTACAACAAATTTGGTCTTTGATCATGAAGAATAAATTTTGTCTCAGAAAATACAAAATTTATCGCTAAAGGTTTTGGCGACAAAAATTTTCGTCACCTAAATTCGTCGTTCCTTGTTTCATGCCAAAGGGGTCACCGTTTTTGGCGATGAATTTTTTTTCCGTCGCTGAATGAATCATTTTGGTGGTGAAACTTTTTTTCATCACCAAAAACGATCAAACTAGAAAAAATTATTTCTACTTTTGTTGTTACTCAAACTCGAACTTGAGATGATCCCCAATTTCTAAAATACCCCCCCTCCACTACACTACTTTTAGAGCATCTATACCAGCATTGGTAAAATACCTTTTTAGTTATTTTGGAGAGGAGAAACTCAAAAAAATACCCCTGCACCAGATTAGGCAAAAGGGTAGGTAAAATACATTTATGAATCTGGTTTAGCCACTTTTACCTAAGCACTATTCACACTCCTTTCTTTTTTTATTGTTTCTCTCTCTCTCTCTCTCTCTCTCTCTCTCTCTCTCTCTCTCTCTCCTTGTGGAAAAAAAATAATAGGAAAAGAGTGAAAAATGTATATTTTAATTGTTATTAGGTAAAATAGATAGTATTGGTATAGTTGTAAAAGAAAAAAAATTGATAGCTAAAATAGAATTGCGAACTGTTCACAAGGTAGTATACCTATCCACTGATAAACTTGCTCTTATTATCATTTCATTGATAATATTGCAAAATTTATATATTATAATTTTATTACTTCCTCCGTCCCTAAATAAGTGTCCGGCGCGCAAAACTAGGCCTTACAAAATACGCATGTTTTTCGTTAAAAAATCTAATTTTTTTCCACAATCTAATAAAACCCATTGCCATTTATTGATTTGTGAAAAGTTTGATTTTTTTAACGAAACAAATGCATTTTTTAAAGGTCTAGGTTTGCGCGCCGAATACTTATTTATGGACGGAGGGAGTAATAATTTTTAAAGTAATGAGAGAGAGAGAGAGAGAGAGAGAGAGAACTAAACCTGTAGTCTTCCTTTGATTGGGCCCTTTCTTTTTCTTCCCTTGTTTGGGCATAGGCTAGGAAGTATTGAAACAAAAATAAACCCAAACTCTGATTCATGGTTCAAAGTAGGGGCAGGGATGGAGCCAGGGGGGGCCAGTAGGGGCGGTCGCCCCTGCAAGAAAAAAAAAAAAACTACTATTATATGTATAAAAAAAAATATTCTAATGAAAATATATAGGTTCGCCCCTGTGTAAAATTTTGAAAAAATATATATAATAGTAACTTTTAAAATACGAGGATACCAATATTAATTACTAAAGGCTAAGGGTTAAAATATAAAAAAACATAAAATTGGAGGGTTAACGTTGTGAATATTCAAGTAATAAACTTCCACGTTTCATCAGATTTTTTTTATTACCTCCACGTTTCGTTAGATCACACCGAACCCTAGCCTCCCCTCTCTCTCTCTCCGCACAAAAATTCCCAATTGTTAAAGACTGCGAAGGCAATTTCAAGAGAATAGCAACGGAGCAGAAGAGATTTTGGAGAGGAGACCCTAAGTAATTTTGGTGATATACAAGTTGTAGGTATGTTTTTCCCCGATTGTTGTTCTAGACTTCTAATTCTTTATTTTTTGATTGGTAAAATCAAGTAACATGAGAATCTGTCCAGTTGCGATGAATAGAAGAAAAAAAGATGAACAATAAAGAAAAACAAGATACATGATCGATCGATTCCATTAGTTAAACCGATTTATATATATATTTTAAAAGAATCGATTGGCAGATTAGAGAGGAGTTCTTCCCGCAGATTAGAAAGAAGGAATTCGATTGGCAGATTAGAAAGAATCGATTGATTAGAAAGAATCGATTTATATACTTTTTTGAGTCTCCCACTATTGGCGGAATTCATATTATTATAGAATGAAATTCCAGTTTCTCTAGTGGAATTCTAATAACATATAACAGTGCCGGCCTTTACCCTTTTAATTGGTTTCTTTCTTGTCTTTCATAATGGGAGAAAATTGGATTGAATATTTATATTTTATTGCATATTCTGTTAACAGGTAATGATTGGGAAAAAAACAATTGATTCGTTCTTTAGGAAGACAGGTTCTCAAAATGTTGAAGATTGTGCAAACTCGGAACCTTCAACACATATTGGTGAAACTTCAACAGTTGAATCCGAATATCGCCCTCTTAAGAGTCCTAGAGTTGAAGTGGAAGAATTTGATAAATCTACTTTGGTAAGGGACCCAGCGTTACGAGAACCAATATTGAAGCTTCCAACATCGAGGCGTGATGAGGTTATTAGGGCTTATCTTGAAGTTGGGCCATATCAACCTGAACTTCCGAGTGATCAATTTCTTAAAGATAAGAATGGTCGTCGCTTTTTAACTTCTTGGTATAAGTTGTTCCCAAATTGGTTGGAATATTCTCCAACAAAACATTGCGCCTTCTGCCTTCCATGCTATCTTTTTTCTCCAGAAAAGAACCGTTATGGATCTAATGCTTTCACTGTTCATGGATTTTCAACCTGGAAGAAAGTGAATGATGGCAAGAATTGTGCTTTTCTAGCTCATGTGGGTAAAGATCTTAATTCCTCTCATAGACGTGCTATTAGCCAGTGTAGAGATTTATTGAATCAAAACATACATTTGGAGAAATTTGTTGAGCAACAAACTTCTGTTCAAGTTGCAAGAAATCGATTGCGTTTGAAGGCCACTATAGATTCAGTTAAATGGCTGGCATTGCACAATTGTGCTCTACGAGGACGTGATGAAAGCTCGACTTCTTCCAATAGAGGAAATTGCATTGATATGATAGAGTTCTTGGCTTCTTATAATCCAGACGTGCATGCAGTTGTTCTACACAATGCTCCTCAAAATGCTTCATATCATTCAGGTCAGACCCAAAGAGAGATTCTTAGTATTTTTCGTGATAAAATACAAAGATTCATTTGTGAGGAGATCAATGGAGGCAAATTTTGCATTCTTGTTGATGAATCTCAAGATGAGTCAAATAGAGAGCAAATGGCTATTGTTTTGAGGTTTGTTGATAAGGATGGGATTGTACGAGAGCGTTTCTTTGACATAGTTCATGTATTGAACACTGCTTCAGCGACTTTGAAAACAGAGATATGTAGTGTTCTTGCTCGTCATAACCTCAGTGTTCAAAATATTCGTGGTCAAGGATACGATGGTGCTAGTAACATGCGTGGAAGATGGAACGGATTGCAGGCTTTATTTTTGAAAGAGTGTCCGTTTGCATATTATATTCATTGTTTTGCTCATCAGCTCAAGTTAGCATTGGTAGCAGCATCTAGAGAGGTTATACCTGTGGGTCAGTTCTTTTCTTATTTGACTCTTACGGTTAATATTATTGATTCCTCTCCTAAAAAGCATGACAAATTTAGAGGTATTCAGGCAGCAGAAATTGCAGAAAGGCTAGCTATTGACAATGAAGATGATGATGAGTTTGAGACTGGTAAAGGAAAAAATCAAATTCGCACTTTGAAACGAGCTGGAGACACGAGATGGGGTTCTCATTTTGGTTCTCTTTCTAGTTTGATGGATTTGTTCAGTGCCACTTGTTTAGTGTTAAAAGACATGATTAATGATCCAGAATCCACCCTTAATCAACGTTCTGAAGCTGATGGAGTTTATGATGCTATTACCTCGTTTGAATTTGTGTTCATCTTACATCTAATGAGGGAGACCTTGGAGTACACCGATGATCTTTGCCAAGCTCTACAACGTAAATCCCAAGACATATTGAATGCAATGCATCTGGTGACTACAACGAAAAAAAAACTTCAAAAATTTAGAGAAGATGGATGGGTTCCTCTCTTAGAGAAAGTTACCCAATTTTGTGAAAAACATGAGATAAGTGTTCCTGATATGGCTGCTCCTTATACAGCTGGTCGAGGTCGTGTTCGAAAAGATAATATCAACTTTGGGCATCATTTTCGGGTTGAAGTTTTTACATATACAATTGATTCTCAATGGAATGAATTGAACAACAGGTTTAAAGAAGATACAATGGAGTTGCTCGTTCTCAGTACATCTTTAGATCCTCGAGATGGCTTTAGATCTTTCAAAATTGAAGATGCTTGCAAGCTTGCAGAGAAGTATTATCCTATGGATTTCACAGAGCATGAAAAGCAACATTTGAAATATCAGTTGCAAAATTATAAACTTGACGTTCCTAATCATATGGAGTTTCAAAATCTGTCAACAATTTCTAAGCTGAGTGAAGTGTTGGTGAAAACAAGGAAGTCCATGATATATCCTCTGATTGACAGGTTGATTCGGCTTATATTAATTTTACCTGTTTCAACGGCTACAACGGAACGTGCATTTTCAGCTATGAAATGTGTGAAGACTAGACTCCGCAACAGGATGGAAGATGAACTTTTGGCAAGTTTCTTGATCACTTACATAGAGAAGGATATTGCGAGAGGGTTTGACACCGATTCTATCATCGATGCTTTTAATGACATGAAAGAGCGTCGAGTACAATTCAAGATGCCTCGTTTTACTAGATAGGCTAAGGTGAGTCGTTACTGCTTTTGCAATCTGTTAATTTATGAAAAACATAATTAAGTATGTAGTGTTGCTATTTTTAGTTTTAATGTATTTACGTTATTATGCATGTGTATTTATATTTTTTTCCCGCATGCACGGTCGCCCCTGCGTGGTGAAATTCCTGGCTCCGTCCCTGAGTAGGGGTGAACAAAAAATTCGTTAAACTGTGAATCCAGTCCAAACCAAAAGGTTTAGTTTGGTTTTTTAATAGTATGATTTGCTCATAGTTTAAAAAAATTAAAAACCGCGTTATATGGTTTAGTTTGTGGATTAAAGTTTACGATTATAGTTCCAAACCGATCCGAACCGTATAGTACATAATACACACACACATATATATAATTTAATTACAATTCACCAAATAAATAAGGGAGCCTTAGTCAACTAATTTCTTAATATTTTGATCCTATTAAATCCACCGCAACATTTAGTTTTTCTTTTCAGCCAAGATAATTTAGATTAAACTTTTATATCTCATAACTCATTCCTAATTTCCTATGATTATTTATCTGGCTGTGGAGTAATCATCACAAGGTGGTTGCTACTATACTGCTGTTACTGCCCTTTCGCTACCTCATTTCAATTCAATAGTTTTAGGAATTATCTTTGGTCTTTTATTTGATTAAATTATTTTAAGATGTTTAGTAGTTGGTATTCTTAGCTGGTTCATTGTAGTGGTTTATCAGTATTTCATTTTCTTAGTTTAAGACTTAAGGTAATTGTAAGTATTCTACTCTTAATTAGTTGGTTGATGTTAGTGTGTTTGGTTAATTTGAATGGAATTAGTTTTCTTTTAATTTATCTTCATAATTTTGGGCACTTTAAATATTTTTTGAAAATGATAGCTTAGTTCAAAGTAAACCATGGTTTAAAACCGAAATCAATCTGTATTTTAATGGTTTGGATTGGTTTGGTTCTATGCCTTTTGTGGGTTGGTTTGGTTCTCTAAATTCATAATCCGTAGATATTGGTTTGGTTCTTGGTTTACCATAAAACCGAACCAATCCAGACCATGCTCACCCCTAGTTCAAAGTTCAAACCCAAAAAAACATTTTTATTTTTATTTGGCAACAAAATAACCAAAACATTCAACATGCTCGTTGATAACACAACAAAAAATTATACAAAATTTGGAGTTAAAAAGACAAAGTTACTTGATATGCATTATTTTTTTCCTAATATTATATGCCATGTTTCGATTAAATGTAGACAAAAGGAACAAGAAAAATCAATTTTGCCTTTTAATATAAATATAGAGGAAACTAATTACTCATCCTGAGTGAACATACCACGTAAGTTTTCATTCTGCCCACCTTTCGAGGTTATGTTTACATCCTCTTGACATATGATTTATCTTTTCCATTTATTATCATGGATTGTGATTTTGGCACTTCAAAAATTGATTGAGGGGCTCCAAAACTGAACTGTGTTGATATACAAAACGACGTCGTTTTGGAGCCACTCCATCAATTTTTGGAGTGCTAAAATCAATTTCCTAATAGCATATACACATATATAAATTTATAGTATTTCCTATCTTGTTGGGATTCCATTAATATTATCTCCTAACTTAGTGGGATTGCATTAACATTGTTTCCTAGTTTAGTGCGATTGAATAATTTTTTTTTACCTTTGATTAGGGAATTTTAAAAGTGAGACTAATCTTGTTTTTATATTTAACGAAAGACATCCTAAATTCAAATTTACCATCTACTATTTGTGAACAAATTTGGACAAAAAAGAAGAAGAGGCAAACTACAATCATTTCGGCACACATGAAATTAGACGCAACAAACAAACAAACATTGCATTCGAATATATTATATTTTTCATGACAATCTATGAAAATATTCTAAATTGTTTCGATTCACCACAACGAACATTTGTGAACAAAATTTGGACAAAAAAGGGGGGCAAACTATGCAGCCAAATTTACTATCTAATTTCACAAGAAATTTCTGCAAATTGATTTAACATGATTGAATCGATCGTGTACTTTCAAATAGACCATGTAATTTCATGACAAATTTATTTAAATATTCCATGATTTCCTAAGTTAAGCGTAACAGTCATTTTGGCACTAAATTAGGCGCACCAAACAAGAAAACATTGCATACTAACAAATCATATTTTTCATGACACATTTAATGACAATATTCCAGAATGTTTCGATTTACAGCAACCATTTGTGAACAAATTTGACAAAAAAGAAAGGGGCAAACTATGGTGCCAAATTTTCCATCTATCATGACAAATTTTTGCCAATATTCTATGAATTTTTTGATCTTCTTTTTTTCCAAATCGCACAATCGACAAGCTGAAACTCTCGGAGAAAGTGGATCAATGACCGGAGAAACTTTTTCGGTGCAGCATGCTCGCCCACCGCCGTTTGATTTGCTCCATTCGATTTTGAACTTGAAAGAGGTTGACTAGGATTCGAAATGATCTGATTGAGCTCGAAAATGCAGAAACTTCCACACCGCCACCGTCATTTTCCTAATGGGGGCCAGAAAATTGTTGAATTTTTGCACATGAAAGTATGCCCAATAATAATCGGCCCAAAGATTAATTTGTGGGCTAGTAGTTTGTGGGTGAAATATTCTCACAACTTGGCACATGTCTTGCACATGGGTTTTATTTAGCTTCTCTTGGAAGCTAGTTAATGGGTTTTTGGAGGGCTGGAAAAAGAAAAAAACAGAGTATGCACTGTGTGTGGGATAGGATGAGAGTTTCCATAACCGAACCCATTTGGTTTCGGGTAATATCCGAACCGAACAGTTATTCCATTAAACGGTGTAAATCTCATCCCTTATATCTGTCCCAATATATAGAGCGAGTGAGCTGTCCTTCTTCCTTTAGTTCCAGACGTGGGACTAGTATTCATGGACAAAACTAGCTGATCTCCTTTACTCGAACTTCCACCCAGACCCAGCTAAAGAAACGGGTTCCACAAAGATGATTCGAATCATCAATTATTTTTAAAACATTTTTTAATGGAGCCCTATAAAAAATCAGTTTAACCCGATATCGCTAAGGATTTTTTCTGAATTTGTAAAAGTGAAACTGAGCAGTTAAGTAGTTTCGCCCCCACAAATTCAGAAAAAATCGTTATCGATATTGGGTTGAGCTGATTTTTTACATGGCTTCATAAAAAAATGTTTTGAAAATAGCAGACGGTTCAAATCATCTTTGTGGAACCTAAGGTGGGCCTCACAAAACTCATATGTACATGGTATGTATCCATAGCTTTATTGAAAGAGAACCGAGCAATTAATGAGCCACAATTGGTCATATATGGGAAAAAATGGAATTTGGGGGAGAGTGAATGAACACACCCTATCACTAAGTACATATGTGTGAGATATTGAGGATATTTTCGGTTTGGGTAGCAGACAAACCATAACTGAATAGAACCCGATCGGATATCTCATAGCCTCCACCATACCGATAGCCACGGGGAAAAAATCGATTATGGTTCAGGAAAAAAAATTGGTTACGGTACAAGTACCCACCGTTTCGATCGAAATTGCCATCCCTATTTGAGTTGATCTAAGGCAGTGAACGAAATTCTTGATCACTTGGCGCCAATTTTTGATAAGTTTTTGAACCTTTTTTTTTTTTTTAAGAAGCGAATCACGTAAACTTGGTATTACTCTTGTCACATCCCACCCTGAGCCAACACTCAATTGAACCCAAATCGACGTAAGGGTGCAACATCAACACCAACTCATTCCTATAACACAAGTTCTAGCAATTAAATTAATCAAAAGTTATTTTATTGATAGCGCAAAGCATAACGTTCTTTTGTACCAAAAAAAAAAAAAAAAGCATAACGTTCTTACAAACACAGCGGAAGTATCAAGAAAACATTAGACTATACAATGAACTTAGATATTAACAAAGGCTGCAACTACATCTCAATCTACAGTGACTCGCCAAAACTCGCCAAGTCTTCCCGACTTGCTTCCTCAAGCGAGGATATAACCACACGACGATCAGCAGTGGATATCTACAATGCCTGCAAAACTAGATTTCGAAACAGAATCCGGGAGTGTTTATGAGACATAGATGCAATTCTACATTAAAAGTAGAGCTAAAAGATAATTTCAACTTGTCAATAGTTATCAACAAAACTTAAAAGCAACACCGGGCACACAACCAATAATTTAAGGCATTAAGCCAATCACCGGGCATACAACCAATAATTTAAGGCATAAAAGCTTTTTGGCATAAATCCAATCACTGGGCACTAAGCCAACAATTCAATTCAATGTAAAATAACATCTATGAATCAAACATTCACATTGCACTCCAAAAGAAAGTACAACTATGGTTCCGGTGCGCCTTGATTCACCGACTCGTCACATATCCACATGCCAAACATTTTTGTATATAAACACTTGAAAGGCAGCAAATGAATTAGCAAATATCCTGTCAACAATACAACATCTAGTTTAGTCAAATACGGTGTCCAACTCTTATTTTCTGTAATTATAAACACAACAATTCCAACTACCAATTCTGTGTTAGAAATACCAAAATTCAACCAAACAGTCTATCGTATTTTGGCCATAGTTCTCTATAGGTTCAAAAGAAAACTACAATACCACCACCACTAGCAAGAAGACTTCTAGTACATCAATCTAGATATAAACTATGCCCCAATCGGAGTCCGAATGACCAAGAAACACTCAATTGGAATTACACAACAAGAAACATGAAATTACGATTTCAGCAGGACAGTCTGCGATCGAAAACTCATTAAAAATCACCTACTCAATCATTTTCAATGATTCCAACACCAAAACATTACCAACTGATCAATGTTTAAGACTCATGAGAACCCATGTCCACCCATCAGGCTTAAACTTGAGGAATTTTATGAGGAACACAAGCCAAAAGTTGTCCAGAATCCCAGAACTCCCCAAAACCTGAACTTTAATTCAAAAATTGCTATAATCTAGAAAGAACCACGGCACAACCCATACATATTCAGAAAGATATATAAGTCTAGTTTTACAATCAAGAAACGGTGCGTAAAACCGATACCCGAGCTAGGAGATATGTCCGTTTTTCCAACACGTGTCTGTGCTGCCAGCACAGACGTGAATCAGACACCAGTTCGGTTCATGATTTTTATTTTTTTCCATACTTCTCAGAAAATTTTGAAATTTTTACAGCATAAGCTACACACACAGAGGCATCTCCAGCAAAATTACTAGAAAATAACATGGTTGGCGTGTTGATGAGAAAAATTCGTCAAAACATGACAAATTCAACTTGGTTCAAACATAGTTAAGCATATTCATAAGATGCACGAATTTTCTAGAATAGAACTCAACTCCAACCTCCAAAACCCTCTCCCATGGATTCAATTCAGTTCATATTAGATGCAGAATGTAAGACCTAGCATGAGAAACATAAAATTCAACACATGAAGAGATGAAAATTACCTAATTAAGCTTCAATTCAAGGCTAGCAAAATGTTCTCTAGGTTTTTCCCTTCCTCTTCTTCTTCCTCTCTTCTCCTCATGGCTGCTCTCTCTCTCTCTCTCTCTCTCTCTCTCTCTCTCTCTCTCTCTCTCTCTCTCTCTCTCTCTCTCTCTCTCTCTCTCTCTCTCTTCTAGGCTCCGTTCAGTTGTCGAGAAAGTTGTGTGGGAAATTGGTTCCTAGAAAAAGTGAAGTAAGGTGAAGTAAAAGAAAAAGGAAATTATTTTCATGTGAGTGTTCATTTGACAAAAGAATTTTGCAAGAAAAATTAAGGTTTAGTTGTTCATTTGTCAGGAAAAAGAAACTTTCGGGAAAATTTTGTGAGTGTTCACTCATTTTCCTTTTCCCGCGATGCAAAATCCTGTGTTTTTTGCAGGATTACTTTTGCAGGAAAGTAATTCCTGCAGGAAAACTTAAATTGGTAAGTCCTAGAATTTTCCTGCCAACTGAATACTAGGAAAGTTATGGAAAAATTTTTTCCATACTTTCTATTCTTTTCTGGCAACTGAACGAGACCCTAACGTAGGAGACAGAACCACCAATCTGGGTTTCTCTTCTTTTTTTTAATTAGACACACACACCTCACACACACATGCACGGCACACATGCGCAACACTTAAAAAAAACACACTTTGCCCCTTTAAGTTACTAAAGTACGACATAAAACACCTCATAAATAAAGGGTGTTACGCCCTCCCCTCTTAGGAAATTTCGACCCCCTCTGAGCTGAATCAGTTCAGATGCAAAGAGACAAGTATTTTCAAAAAAAAAAAAAAAGAGACAAGAAAGTGCATTATAGACCATGCAAGTTAATGATCGGGAAAAAAAAATGCTACGATACGCATCCCATATTTGGATATGTACAATATGCACCATTTCAATTGTAGAAAGTTTCATGATATCTATTTACAATATTTGTATATTCACAACATCAATCTTGATATCATAACATTAGGCTGTTCAAAAAAAAAAAAAGAGGAGCCGTTCAAAAAAAAAAAAAAACCTTTGAACATATGTTCATAACAGCGACCTTAACTTCATGACATTGTTCTGTCATTATCTTCATCTTAATGTTAGTATTAATTTATAGAGGCATTCAACACCAAGTCCTTGAGTAAGAAGTTCAGTTTGTTTATAAATAGATAGAAACGAATATGGCGAGTAGTAACGCTATTCAAAATCATTTCAACATTTGAATCGGCAAACATAATTAAGTAAGTTAAAATTTATTTATTTTTTGCTCGGCACGTAAGTTAAAATATTCTTGAGTAGAGTAATAGACAAAAGTGAACTCCCTCGATTCATCTTCTTTTCTTTAAAGTAAGAAAAACAGGTTATTCCTAAGTTCTAATATTGTATGCCAATTGTTGCTTGAATTCGTTTTCCTGGAGCTAGGTGTTGATGCATCGAGTCACAAGACTATGATTTTGTACCTGTAGACATCAGAGCCTTCAAATAAATTTGGGCCCACCTAAGTAATGGGCTCAAACCTTTTATGGTTATGACCGAAAAAGAAGACTTGTTTCGATTTAAGTTTTATCAATGCACATGGGCTAACTTCTTTAGCCCAAAAGGGTTAGGAAATGAAAAAATGACGGCCCAGGACGTATTTTGATAATTAATTCATGCCAAGGACAAGTTAAGAATATTTGCTAAAGCTGAAAATGTTCTTGGCGGGTATTAATTATCAAAACACGTCCTTGGCCGTCATTTTCCCTTAGGAAATTGAGATAGTCCAAAGATGTGGTCCTTAATTTAACCTAAGGCCCGTATTTTTTTTTTTTTTAATTGGCAAAAGTAGCAATTAATAAGGGGGAAGGGAAAAGGGACTCAAACCAAAAGTTGGAGATACATCCAGATTAGGCAAGCCTAGGGCTGAAACCGGTTTGGTTCTTGGACGTTTTTGTGCGAACCGGTTCGGTTCGGTTCGGGAGGTTCACTGAACCGAACCGGTTATATTGATCCCGGTTCGGTTCGGTTCGGTTCAGTGTCGGTTCGGTTCGGGGCCGGTTCGGTTCGGTTCAGGAAAAGCAATTAATATATATATATATATATATATATATATATATATATATAATGGGGCCGGATCGTCCCACACAAAACTTAACACAAAAGTTGACACTCCATCTCAGTCATTAAAATCAAGGGCTGAGATTAAAACTTAAACACCCCCTCTCTCTCTCTTCCCACTAACGTTGTTCCTTCTCTGGTTAAAGAACATAACGTCGTTATCCCTCCACCTCAACCCTCACGCCTATTCTGTCTCTCTCCCTCGAACCTTTTCATCTTCTTCAAGCCACAACGTCCGACGGCTCGCCACCGCCGTTGGACGACCCCCTCACATATTCAGCCCAAAAGCTCCACTCCAGTTAAGCAACGTACTCCACCTAATCAACGTACTCCACCTAATCTCGGCCGAAAAGAAAGGTCAGCCATTGCATGGTTAAGCAACGTACTCCACCTAATCGTCCCTAATCAGTCATTAGTATATTGGGGTAATATTTTGTACTCTCTTCTATCTCTCAATGTTTGGGTTTTTGATTTATGTGTGGGTTTAAACGATTAGGTCTTGGATTTTTGTTGAGGATTTAAACAATATTGGGTCTTGGATCAACACATTGCCATACCGGTCTTTGTTCACATCGATTTTGTCGAACATGAGTACCTAACGTAGCTCCCCTGTTTTGAACTCTTATTTATCCTAAACCCCTAAAAAAAAAAAACAATAGTTCTACTGATTAATTCACAGACATAATATAATTCACTCCATTTTTCTAATATAAAGACAACATCGTGTTGATTACGACAAAAGAGTATAACAAAGTTTAACCAACTGATTCGACATAATCTTAATTAATTAAAAATGGTACTTTACTTTAAGATAGTACTTTACGATGAGATGCATGTGGCTTTGGTTTAGTTAGCATTATAAAAAGGGGGAATTGGTTCGATTTGGTGTGATTCTAGTGCATTCAAAAAGTTTAGTCTGAATTTTTTTTTTTTCAAGTTTTAACCCTATATGCTTGTAGGGGCCATGCTTGTATATATTGAAAGTTGATTGGGGTTGAAATTTCACTATAATAAGTGTTTGTCCCTTGTCAAGGGGGAGCAATGGAAGAGCATTTTGATTTAGATGATTTCGAAGTAGAAGATTTTCAGACTCCAAATAACGATGTGGAAGTGTTAGAATCGCCATCAAGTGAGATGTCTTTTGCGACAATTGATGAAGCACGGAAGTATTATGAAGATTATGGTCGACAAAATGGTTTTTGGATTCGTACTCGAACTTCATCCAAAGGACAAAACCAGTCAAATGAAGTGACTAGTGTGCTATTTGTTTGTGCAAAAGAAGGAAAATATTTTGCCAGGCCTAAGAACGATGGTGTCATGGAGGGGGATGATAAGAGAGAGGAAGATGAGGAAGTGAAAACGAAGAAAAGATTTAGAAATCGTTCAACTATTAGATGTGATTGCAAGGCTCATTTACGGATTAGATATGACAAATGGAGTAGCAAGTGGAAAGTAACAGTTTTCAATGACACTCACAATCACCAGTTAGTGACTCCATCTAAGAGGAAGAAAATGAGGTCAAATCGATACATGCCCAAATCAGTTAAGGATTTGACTGAAGTATTTCAAAAAGAAAATTTGGAAGTTTCTAAAGTTGCTTCAATTTTCGGTGGCGAATACATGGGCTTTGATAATAGAGACTGCTATAACCACTTGAGGAATGTGAGGCATAGAGAGCTAGATGGAGGGGATGCACAATCAGTTCTTACCTACTTCAAGAACAAACAAGCACAGAATCCACAATTTTTCTATGCAATTCAATGTGATGAAAGTGGGAGAGCAGTGAATTTTTTTTGGGTAGACTCTCGATCTCGCATGGCGTACCAATATTTTGGGGATGTAGTCACATTTGACACAACATATCGAACCAACAAATATGATATGCCTTTCGCACCATTTACTGGAGTAAACCACCACATGCAGTCAATACAGTTTGGATGCGCACTTTTACAAGACGAGACTGAGGTAACGTTTATATGGTTGTTTCAGACATGGCTTGAAGCTATGGGAGGACGTCCTCCAACTTCTATCATCACGGACCAAGACTTGGCAATGAAAGGAGCGATCGCCCGAGTCTTTCCTAATACTCGTCATCGTCTATGCCTTTGGCACATTAAGAAGAAATTTGTTGAGAAGTTGTCACAAGTGTACTATAAGAAATCAAAATTCAAGAAAGATGTGAAAAAATGTATTTGGTTGACATATAAGAAAGAGGATTTTGAAGAGAGATGGATGGCATTGATGAAGGAAAATGGGTTAGAAGGCAATGAATGGCTTCAACAATTGTACGAAATTCGTGATTCATGGGTACCCGTTTACAATCGTGGGACATTCTTTGCCGGTATGAATACTACCGGACGTAGTGAGGGTGTGAATTCATTTTTTGATGCTTTTGTTTCTTCAACAACAAATCTTAAAGAATTTGTTGTCAAGTATGACCAAGCCTTGAAGAGGATTATGAAAAGGGAAAGTGATGAAGATTTTGAGTCTGAGCATAAGTTTCGAATTGTGAAGGACAATGAATTTTTGTTGAAGCATGCTGCAAAAGTTTATACTAGAAACATCTTCAACAAGTTCAAGGATGAAATTAGTGAAGCCTTGAATTACAAAGTAGAAGAGATGACAAATGCCGATGGATTTCAATCGTTTGTGGTAAAATCCAAAGTTAATGAACTTCAAAAGTTCACCGTGACATTGGATTCGCAAACCTACGAAGGTATGTGTGAATGCCAAAACTTTGAGTTTGTTGGTATATTATGTAGACACATTTTGAAAGTGTTTGTCCGACTAGATATTGATGCAATACCGGATCATTTTATTCTTCCACGGTGGAGGCAAAAGGCCAACAAATTTAGGATAATAGATTCTGAAGGTTTGGTGCATGACGATGGGAAAGAAGAATCCGAGGCGTTAAGACTTAGCCATATGTGTCAAGAATCTACCAAATTGGCTTGTTTGGCTGCCCCATCATATGAGAGTTACAAAATTTACATTGAAGCTATGAATGATCTATCCGAGAAGCTCCTAAAAATTTCATCTTATGTGCCTCCTCCAATCAATGTTTGCCATGAAATAGATGATTTACATTCCACCGAGCGAACTCAAGTATTGCTTTTGGATCCGAACATCTCGCAAACTAAGGGTAGGAAAAAAGATGTGAAGGGAAAAGATGCTACTACACACTCCGGAAGATTGAAAAGCGGTATAGAGTTGGCATTAAACAAGAAGAAAAGAAAGTGTAACTTGTGCAAAGGGATCGGACATGATAAGAGAACTTGTCCTGAGAATCCGATGAGTAAAGCTAACAAAGGTAAGTGAATTACAAATTTTCTTACGTAAAATGTTCTTATTTACTTGTCATAAATATCCTTACTTATTCCTTATTCGCAATTTACTTCCACAGCCTTAGAAGCGGAAGCACAATCGTCTGATAGTGACCAAGAGATGACGTAATGGGAATATGGTAATCGAAAACTTGCTTAACCTTCTTGATGTTTTCGCTAATTATGTTCCATGCACAATCTTTACTTAATTAAAGTAACTTTGTGTTTTGTACAGGGCAAAACATCTTGATACCAAAAGATTGCTTTGAATGATCACGTTGAATTGTAGTGTTTTTGAAAGGCTGTACAGGAATGTTCGAGTTGAATTTTAGTGTTTTTGAAAGGCTGTTATGCATAAGGGATAAAAAAGATGAACTCGGCCGTCTCATCTCTTCTTCTTCTTCTTCTTTTTTTTTTTTTGTTGCTGAACGTGAAGTACTTTTTGTACTATGTAAGTGGAACATTGGTTGGAAAAAACTGTAATGCATCGTGGTGATTGGATAAGTGTCGAGCATGTGTGCGTGTGTGACTGGTGTTGCAATTGGTGCAGAATTTTTTGTTACTCTGTCATTTGTGTTGCAATATTTGTCACTGGTTTTATTTTCAGACTTCCTATAGTGCAGAAATAATGCGTGAACTCCATTTGCCTGAGCAAGTAGAGGTATTAGACAGGGTTAATACTGAATGGGCATCAGCTTATTAGGGAGTGTCCAATTCTCTCTGACATTGAGCCTAAACAGATCGAAGTCTGGAGGCAATTTTTTAGCAATCGCATCTCATACAAATCATATGATGAAAGCTTTCATTATGTGCCAAAAACTCAAAAGGACACGACACAATATGGATACGGATAAAGCTTGTGGAATTAACCAAAGCATGGGACAAGTTTGCATGGGAATGGAAGCTGCATTCCAACAACAAAAAAAAACTGCAATTACATTATACGTCACAATTATCAATTACATACAAAGTTAGGTTTCGAAAAACAAAAACTTGATACTACAAACTTGATCATTTTTCTTGGCCTTTGATTCACTTGAATAGCTTCAATCTCTTTTCTCATGGTTTAACCAAGTCTTCCCTCATGGTTTTCCCCAATGGATCAACATGCTTACACCTTCTTCATTCTTATCTCTCCATATTAACCATCACCTTTCTCCACTTCCATCCATTTTCGGCACCCATCACACCACCATTTCCAAGCCCATTTTAACTCTCAAAGCAACCCCAAAATTTGCTCCATAAACCAGTCCTGAACAATTCCGTTTTCTCTCCGAAAGTAGCCCGATATCACTCCGAAACAACCTAGTAAAACAGCCCATAAAATTTCCAGTTTCGAACAGCCCGTAATAGCTCCATTTAACTCCAATTTCAGCCCGAAAACAGTCCCGAAACCAGCTGCATTTCAGCTCCCAAAAATCGGTTCATTTGAGCCCCGAAACCACCCCTAAACTCAGTCACAAAATCAGCCCGAAACAGGACCAATACCAGCCCAGAAAGTGCACTAAAAACAACCCGTTTTAGCTTTGTAAACAACCCAGAAAATCAGCTCATTCCAGTCCCGAAACAGCCACCCAGAAAATCTGCAAATTCGATTCGCACAAACAAGGCAAAACTGTTCATACCATCCTATGCACAACAGCACATCAATCAAGTAATCAACTAATTTTCTTTGCAAGTGAATGCAAATTCAATTCAAAGTGGTAAGCAGCTACAAAGGCATACATGTAGTCGTTAAACCAAAAAAAATGGATAAGAAATGTCAATGTGTGGACAAAATATGCTATGGCTATATCCACACTAGGTTGAATCAACACTTTTTCTGGATGCTTTTCTGCATTCAAAAGTAATCGTATACCGCACCTTGTCTCCTACAATTTTGATGAAACCCTAATTTTCGAACTTGGGGTTTTTTTTTCTTCTAGCAACTCAATTTAGGATTTTTATTTCAACAACTCAATTAAGGGTTCTAATTGAGAGAGAGAGAGAGAGAGAGAGAGAGAGAGAGAGAGAGAGCTTTGAGGTGGGGCTAGCAGCAGTCGGAGTGCCCAAAAGCCGGGGGTGGTGGCGATCGCCGGCGGTGGGAGAGTGCAGGGGTTGGGTAGTGGCGCTAGCCGGTGGTGGTGGGAAGTGGATCGTCGTGGTGGTGGTCGAGTTGCACAGCTGTTTGTGTCGTCCGTGATTGCCGTTGCCCTTTCCATTCTTTCCCCTTTCAGCATTATACTAGTAGCCCAATAAAACCCTAAGTAAAACCCATAACCGGCCAAACAGGGAAATTGGCAAATGAGATTCAGATAGAAACCCTGGAAAAAGGGTATGCTGTAAACATCTTTACTCGGCTGGAACTATTCGTCGCTATTACAGTGCTATGCACATAAACTGTACATGCACAGAGAGAGAGAGAGAGAGAGTTATGTACACGGATGTTTGAGAATACCTCTTGAATGTACTGGAGTGGAGCTTTTGGGCTGAATATGTGAGGGGGTCGTCCAACGGCGATGGCGAGTCGTCGGACGTTGTGGCTTGAAGAAGATGAAAAGGTTCGAGGGAGAGAGACAGAATAGGCGTGAGGGTTGAGGTGGAGGGATAACGACGTTATGTTCTTTAACCAGAGAAGGAACAACGTTAGTGGGAGGAGAGAGAGGGGGTGTTTAAGTTTTAATCTCAGCCCTTGATTTTAATGGGTGAGATGGAGTGTCAACTTTTGTGTTAAGTTTTGTGTGGGAGGATCCGGCCCCTATATATATATATTAAAATATATTAAAAAATATTTAATATATTTAAAAAATATTTAATATATATATTAAAATATATTTAAAAATATTTAATATATATATTAAACCGGTTCGGTTCGGTTCGGCTCGGCTCGGTTCGGTTCGCTGGAAATTTTCAAGAACCGAGAACCGAACCGGTTCGGTTCGGTTTGATTCGGTTCGGTTCGGGACCGGTTCGGTTCGGTTCGGCAATTCGGTTCGGTTCGGTCGATTTTTTGTACACCCCTAGGCAAGCCCAAAACACCTAAAGGGCAATGCCCAAAACACCTAAGAATTGAAAACTCAAATATACAATTAAAGCACAACACTTGAAGGCCTAGAAGCCCACATACAAACGATAAACCCAAACAAGAAAACCCAAAATCCAAAAGCTATTAATTGGACCAATTTGGTACAAAAACCAAATTTGAAGGTAAAAAATGTTATAATTGATACTTGGAGGACAAAAATGAGACTCAGATGAAAGTAGGAGGACCATTTTTATAAATTTTCCTTAATTTTATGAGTTCATATTTTGTGAATAAGTGTTTGGATGCTTACTGGATAGAACCGGAACCGAACTAAAACCGGATTGGTCTTGCGGTTTGGTTCTGGTTAGGTTCCATGCATATATTGGTTAGTTCTGGTTCCCAATTTTCTAGAACCATTTGAAATGGTTCGGTTACTGATTTTCTAGAGAACCGGACCAATCCAAACCGTGTACACCCCTACATGGGACCCCAAAATGGATCTCACAAAAACTTGTGTCAACTTTTATGTGAGGGAAATTGGCCCCATAAATATACATTCCCTAGGTATACAGTCCGTCTCCCGTAAAGACCACCTCATTTTAATAAAATGCGGACCTCCCATTTCTCGATCGAATTTTGATGATCCGAGCCGCTCAATGTGTTTAGAACGTGATTTTAAGGGTATCCGGGAGAAATCAGCAAAAACAAAGACCGGGAATGGATTCATCTGAGCAATTTTTGTTTGATTTTTATCAAATGGTTCAAATAAAAACTGATCGGATGAAGCTCTTCCCGGTCTTGTTTTTAGCTAATATCTCATATAAATTCTTAAAATCACGTTCTGAACACATTGAGTGGCTCGGATCATCGAAATTAGACTGAAAAATGGGAGAAATGAGGAGGTCCGCATTTTCACTAAAATGAGGACCCCCTCATTTCCTATATATATACATATATATACTAGTGTTTGCCCGTGCCTACGGTACTACGCACCGGTTCAACCGGATTGAAAAATGGAGCACTTAATTTTTTAATCACATTTTTTATGTGTAAACAGTGAACATGTGTGCCGACGTGTGTAAACGTGTATGAGTTTGCATGGTGGATGTCACATAGGACAAAAAGTGCCACATAGGACAATCCTTCTATTTTATTAGATAGATATATATGGGAAATGAGTGTTAAATTAAGTCAATAAATATAATTGGGAAATGATATTGCCAATATTCTTGAAGATCTTTCCAATATTCGAGTTCCTCTCCTTGAGCCTTTAAATCGCGGCTCATATGTGAGGGGAACAAAAAACTTTTGGCTTAATATTTTACCAGAGAGTTCTCAAGCACTCATTAACACCTTGCTAGCATGAAAACAACGTGCCAATATATCCGCAAGTTCATTACATCAAATGATTCAACAACTCAAAGCATTTCAAGAGTCGCCATTGTGGGCTACCACAGCCCCGGGTGGAATCGGAGCGCCGTAAAGAAAATACGATTTTCGAACCGAATTGAAAAATTTGAAGAGTTGTCACCCGGATTTGAGGTTTGCCACCCGAGAAACCGTTTTGATTGAAAATGATTGATTAATTGAAAACCAGAGATTTGAAAAAGGGTTCGGAAGCCACGTTACGAGGGGGGAAGGGTTTTACGGCACCCCCCTCGCCCGATTTGAAATCGGTCTCTACCAAACATTTGTGGAATTTTTCAAAAGATCTTGTTTCATTAAACCATTTAACAAGTATCCACAGTTATAACACATAAGAAGTGCATGCATGAGTTTAATATCTTCTTTTGAGGGATTTCTTTGGAATTCTCTCAAGACAAGGTTTTCAAACTTCATTTCTTAAATTTTTTCAACTTGAAGATTCGAAGAATTTATCGTTGGTGCGATTCAACAACAAGCTTTCTAACCATATGAAGAGTTATCAATATTTCAAGATCGAATAAGAGGATCTTGTTCTTTTCTTATAAAAGAGTTTTTATAAAAGAATTGTACCCCTCATTTAATTTAAAGCAATAAAAATATTATTTTTGTGTATCGATTTTGCATTCTTTATTGCATGACTCGAATTTGTTTGCTACAGTACCTCCTGTGGTATAATGAGTAGTGTATCTGGGTAATTACTCATTCTTGCATGATAAACACTAGAATAGTTACTTTAGCATATAGGAGTATGTATTTTTTGACAATAGGATTGTCAAGGTCAGCTTTCGCGCAACTCTAGTAATTTTGAGGCCCTGAAGTCAACGATCGGGCAAATTCTTTAATAGTCCCAAGGTTTAAAATATTTGGCCTCATGGAGTTTCAAACATACGAACACCAATACTTATTAGCCTACTCAGCATTTATTACGTCCAATTCTTGTAAGAATCGGCATTAATATCTTTCATGATACAACCACCTTTATTTACTTTTTATTCGAAGGTAAAAGTTGTTCTCCGTGGAGAATGAGAGGATTTTTTGTCATCCAATTTCATTGTGATCGAATCAAAATAGGATAAAAAGACATAAATGTCCATCCCCGGTTCTTCTCTGGTTGTTGAATAAGTTAGTAAACTTGTTGAACTTACGTTGATATGGAACTTCAAATATGGTTGTTGAATAAGTAATTAGCAAACTGTTTCCCACTTTTCCGCTGCGTAGGTGTGAGCGGAAAATCAATGGCATGTGCAGTATGAGCGTGGGCGTACCAGGATTTGTCGGCGTCCAACGTATGAAAGGCGTGAGCGCCTCGACCTGACTTCGTATGTATTTCGATTGCGTGTGACCCAAAGGGTGAGGCCACAAAGAGGTTCGTGGTTTGCCACAACGAAGTGGACTTAGAATTTTCCAACCATGTAAGAAAAAGAAGGACAAACGTAAAAAAAGCTTTATTATATTAGAATAATAAAGTTGGCGTACAAACGAAAAGATAAAAACTCGAACTACTTGATGAAGTAATTGAGTTGGGTACAGGAAAAGTAAAATAGTTGCTTCGCTGAAAGACTTTGGTTGAAACGCTGGGCTTTGAGGTGTTGAACCCTTTGTTCTTCTTGAGTTCTTGAATTTATAGGCGACATTACACTAGCTCCAGTCGAACCATGGAATCAACTGCCGCCTCTGAAATTGGCCAAGTGTCCCACGCACCACGCACGTTGCAGCAGTTTGTGGCGATTACTTGAGATCATGGGTAGCAGTTGTTGGAAAACCAATTGCACGTGGTTTGTGAGAACAAGCTTGCCACTTTCTTTTCTAATTAAAACCCATAATTGTTTCCACTCCATTGTGCCGTGTAATTAGGACATAATGGGCTTCAAAAACTTCCAATGAAACACCAAGATGCGAAGTGTCTTGACAATTTCCTTTTCTTAAGGCATAACCCACCAATTTCCCATATTGTTCGACCAACTCCACTTTATCCGAACAAGTTAATTTCAATGGAAAGATTATTTGGTGCATCTCACTCCACTTGAACGGCTTTGATTAATCATAAGTGTCACTTAAAGCCATGCAAAGATAGACCAATTAAACCTCACTCAATGCCCTGTATCCTGGCGCTGAACCATTCAGGTGCTGAACAGACCAAAAGCCATGAGCTGGAAAGAACATAGGACACAGGTAATTAAGCTGTGCTGCAATCCTTGCACTACCTTTCAAAATAGGAATCTCTACATTCTTGCCACACAAATGACGAAATAACTGCATGATTACTTAAGAAGGAATGACAATCAATGCAGGAGAGTGAGGCTTTTGGAAAAGAAGAAACTAACATTTCATGTCCAGCCATGATATGTTGGGCCCTAGTAAATTTTGTCATCCACTTCTGATAATTCTTTGTGTTGGTGACAGCTGCAGGACTAAGGTGAATGATACAATTCACAGCTTTGGAAGTCTCTCGTGGGTTGCCAGACATATCTCCATAATAACTGCTAAGAGAATGTAAAGACAACAACTCCGGCATTCCCTATCAACTCAAAAAGACAGGTCAAGAATTTGGGCTTCCCTATTAGCTTCCAAAAGCCCAGCCAAACCATAAATAGTTAACTGCCTTCAGTATTGAGAACTAAACATTAGAGTTGAGATTACTTCTCATGCTTGTTTCCCTGATCATCCTATAGGTAGGTGCTAAATTTTCTTCTTAAATGACAGAACATGGTAAATCGGAAGTGTTATGCATACCAGCCCTCCATCCAGGCAACACTATACAAGTCACCCAAACAGGTTTCGTATTCTTCAGGAGGACTGGGATACTCTCCAGGGCAGTAGGTTCCCCAGCTACTCTCTTCTGCATTAGACGCCGTGGTTGCATATATATTCAGACCTTCCGGAAGCAGGCCCTCAAAAATACTCCCAGACTCACTAGCTTCAAGATAAAATACTTGGAATATGGTCCAACTTTATAAATTCCAGCTATAGTAATTTTCAATTTTGTTTCAAACTGACAGTAAATTACCATGCTTTTGTAGGTCCCTGATGCATGCTTCTTTTTCAAGACCTCTATCAGATCATTTGCATAAATGTAAGGACTGGTAGGCATCCCTACAACATATAAAAAATTGCATAATGAATCATACAGTCACCCAAAATCTTACACTCTTTTAAATAAGAGTCGCACAAACAAAAATTGATCAAGTTAACGAGTCAATATTGGGATCCAATACTTAGCACTTTTTTTTTCTTCTTTTCCAGAGCATCAAGAGATTATTGTACCAGTGTGTGACACAAAAAACATTTCCATGTTCAGATAGTTGGAAGGCCTCAACACCTTAACTGGATTTTATGCTATATTTTCAACAGGTTTCTTTTACTTACCATGTAAAATGCAAGAGATCCTGACCACGTAAGGGTTTTATAACATTTCAATTTATTTCTTCAGAGAGTATATGGACAGAGGATAAAAGGTAGGAGAAACTGAGAAAGGAAATCTAATTTAAACAGTCGTCGCCTGCCAAACAATGGTTTCCCAACATTTCCGTCTTCTATAGAATGGTTAGGTAAGTGTGCCCCCTTTGCGCATTCAATGAATGTGAAGCAGATAACCAACTTTACCCCATTTTCTTTTATGGGGTTCACCATCAAAATAGAGCACAATCGAAGATTTAAGACCTAGCCATAGGAGCGAAGGCGCAAGGTGTGCGCCTGGTCAGCCTCTTTCAGAAGCTAAAAACTCGAAATTCTTCACAAATCCACAGAACTCAAGAAAAAAATATGCAACAAAAAATAGGTGTATCATATAGCAACAAGAATGAATAGTTTTGAGCATATACTTCTATATCCCTATTCACACTCTGAATAGTTTCAAATATATATCTGTATATCCCTATTCCTACTTCGCTAAAAACTCGAAAACCACACACTCCTTCTTTTTAATCGATTTGCCTGCCTGATAACAGGCATGAAAAATAACTCCATGACATGAAGACACAACAGATAACAGGCATGAATATAATCCTTTGGCTTTCAAATTCCCAAAATTACCACGTTTGTTGTGGTTGTAGTTTCCACCAGCACAAGGCGATATGAAACTTAGAGAAGCTAGACCTTCTACAGTGGACTGTTTATTAATTCTCTAGGTATCCAAAGGACTATCAGCACAAAATACAACCTCACATTCCAAGTAAGTGAGAAATATGTAAATAGACAATGAATTGGAAACACTCAAATGCAAATTGTACCCCTTCACAATATGGAAATGGTCTGTCGCTGAAGCTATGGTATAGAATGAAATGTGCAGTAGTCAGTTTCCCAGTACCTCTCTTCCTTTCGGGACATTAGATTTGGACGATTTCTTCCCAAAAAGCACAGTTTTGATCCATTTTCCTGGTGATTTACCCATTGCAGAATCGTAACCCAAAACAACCTGAAATCAACTCTGTGTTAATTCACCTGATTACAACTCAAACATGTGAAATGCAAACTGAAAATGATACAAACCCAACCAGATACCATGGAACCTAAAATAGAAAGATAAAGAACAAACGGAAGTAAATCTACACCCACGTTGCCCCGGTTAATATGCCTTATTCTTGGAAGTATTATTTATGGTTTCAGCAAAGTTTATTTATTAAGTTCCTATGGCATTATGCTTTATATAGAAATCTGGTAAGACTGCCACGGCTTTTCTGTTTTTGCATGGTTAATACTGCAGACTGTGTACGCACGTGAACGTTTCTTCAGGTAATTGCATCTTTTTCCACAGATAAGTTATACCTGTACATGTCTCACTGTATGTAGTTTTGGTCTGGTCTTGTTTGCATGACGGATTTTGCAAGAAATTGTTTTGATTCATTCTCTTTAACAAGATCAAAGAAGAAAAAAAGAATAAAGCATCCCACAAACAAGTCTCGTATTTATTCGATCTCTAATCACTTCTCTCTCGGACTAATTAATTTTAGGACTTATGACCGGTAATTACTCCATAGATGCAGTTGGTAGAGAGTTGAGACTACATATGTAAATCGATTTAAGATGATTCAAGACACTGTTTTAAGCGGGAAATTAAAACATTAATCTACTAAAAAATAAGATCAGCTCAAGCAAAAAAAAAATGAAGAAGAAGAAGAAGAAACAATTCAAAGCAAAGCAGGATCCACCCCATTTCCATGGTTCAGCTGAGCTGAGCTGAAGCATGAATGGGTAAAGACCTTCAATGATATACTACTTTGGTGCGGTCAACGACAATTAGCACCCATATAATCATGGTTCATTCCGATCCACCTTTCACAGTACTCCCACTCTCACACAACAAATTAATAAATAAAAAGCTTACATGTTTGGGATCGATACATCTACATCCAACAAGGCCAATTTTGAACTGAGCCAAATATTGAAGTCCAAAGTGCAAACCTTCCTTTCTCGAAATTCTTGACAAATCCACAGCCAAAACTGAAGCAAAAAATAAGCAACAAAGAATAGGTATATCGTACAGAGTTTCAACCATATACTTCTATATCCCAATTCTCACTTTGAGTAGTCTCAGGTATATACCTATATATCTCTATTCCTACTTCGAATTGTAACAGGGAACCAAACACAAACCCCAAAAATAACTCCGGAATTTAGGACAAACCAACAAAGGCAAAGGTGGAAGAAATATTAGCAAAGAGCTAACATAAAAACAACAAAATGCACCACAAAAGCACACATGCAACACCAATGTCACACGGAAAAGAAATTAGGCGCTTAAAACTCCAAATTCTTTACAAATCCACACCCAAAACTCAAGCAAAAAATTACAAGTACACAAAGTCGCAAGAACAGAGCACTCGACGGCAGAACAAGCAAAATACACCATCCAAATCGTGAGGAATACCTGTCACCGACGGCAAGAAGCAGAGCACCAACAATCGACCCCAAACACCAACGCAAACAGCAGGAAAACGAACCTCAATCCCACACCAAAAAACCGAGAAAAAACAGGTAACAGCTCAGAGCAAAGAAGACAGAAGCCTCTCTCTCATCTTGCAAAATCTTCTGGCGTAACTACACCACCCAACTCTGCAAAAACCATTCACATTAGCTGCACCCTTTCACCTCACAACGGAGACACGTAAGCCACTACATGCATAAAGGCAGCCACCACATGCAAAAACCAAAATACCGATTATACCCAACTCAACAAACAGACCACATGCAAATTGAGGGGCAGGATTGTCCAAATTGAACCAAAATGACAAGCGAAAATCAGGCCAAACGTAATCTTCTTAAAGAGAGGTAGGATATAGGTCCAGTCATAGTTCTTATACATGTACTCTTTTATGTAGTTCTTATACATTTTTCTACTAGAAAAATCAAACGAGCAAATATATCCGAGACGAAATCATATTATGTAATTGTTGTCTAATATATAATCCCTAAGCAAAGAAAGCTAAACTTCAAGCAATATTCAACTGAAAAAAACTGGGATCAAACATCAAACTGAACGTGGTGCAAATGGAGTTTAGTATATAAAGGCTTAATATTGGAATTACTTGTAGGCTCCCTCACATAAGTATTTAAAAAATAAGTAATATTGGAATTACTTGTAGACTCCCTCACATTAGTAAGGCGGTTCACACCAATACTAACGTGGTCCACTTTCTCAAATAAGTATTTAAAAAATAATGTAGACTGCCACACGCCACACCAATACTAATGTGGCAACAAATTAGTATTGGTGCGCAAAACGAACTTGAAAAGTAATATTGGAATTGTAGACTCCCTCACATTAGTATAAAGGCTTACTATTTGAATTACTTTTCCGATTTGATCTTTTGTATGCATGCATCCATCTTTCAAAGATTAATTGAATTTTCTTTCTCTGCCAAGCCAAAACAAAAAAATTGCTTTCTTGTGAATACCCCTTTATTATATCAACAGACATCAATCTTTGTAATCTACTTTTGTTGTGCTTTGTTTTCTTTCTTACTTGTGTGAAACTGATCAATTCCTTGAGGTTTAATTTTAGCTTTGTTGACTTATCGAAATTTCTTTTTAGCTTTTGTTCATGTATAAGGAGGAAACTAATTAAAACAACAACAACAACAACACTTTTAGCGATGAAATCTGGCAACAAAATCCAAATTTCGTCATCAAATAATATCTTTTGGCGAGAAAATAGTATTTTGTCGCCAAAAGCTTTAGTGAAAAATTTTACATTTTCGAAGAGGACCGAATTTGTTGTGGTGGGAAGTAGAGTTATTCTAGCTAGAAAAATACTCCTATGACTTAATTGTTGGCTAAATGCCTGGTGAATTTTTTTTTACTATACTGAATGTAACGCCCCGAATTTTGGGAACATTAAATAAATAATTTTAAAACATAATTTGTCATTTATTTAAATGAAGAGAATAATTAAGTCGTTACAATCCAAATAGTCTTATAAATTCAAATTACATTATTCCAAATTTTGAAAAGGTGCTAAGATAATTCCTACTCCTTAGGGTGTTCGTCTTCTTCTGTAACCACCTGTCCTTCACCAAACTCCTCCAGACTGTAGTACCCTTCCTGTCCATCTCTATTATCTGGCATAAGATGCCAGGTCCACAAAGAGTAGATCCGATGAGCAATTAAACTCAGTAGCTAACTCCTACCCCTATGTCCCTTACACTAACAAAAATAGTATATAACTTTGAATAGTAAATTTCGGGAGTCAACAGTTCTAAAAATAATAATAATAATAATAAAATCAACAGATAAAGTGTCAGTGTCTTATCAGAGTTTATTATCATCACAGCGTATCGTAATCCGTGTCCTTATTTTTCAAGTATCGATTTCACTTTTCATCTTATTTTCTCGAGCACTGGTTCCGCTGACCGTCTTTCAGGACCTATCGGGCTTCCAGGCTAAATTCAGATTTTTCCACCCAAAATCACTGATTCCGCTGACCGTCTCTTTCAGGACCTATCGGGCTCTCAGTCTTTAATCATTTCACATCTCTCAACGCATACGGCACTAGTTCCGCTGACCATTCTTTCAGGACCTACCGGGCTCCCATGCTCACACACGCAAACCTGAGCCATGATTCCGCTGACCATCTTCAATGGACCTACCGGGTTCTCATGCACACATAATCATCAACCCTTTTCTCATTTAATTCTTCTCATTTCTTTTCGCACTTCATTTCTCGTTTCTCGTAAACATGCATCATTTTCTCACGTTCACAATAACAAAAAAAATTAAGGAACACCATTGCTGGCACTTTCATCAACATTCGTACGTACTTCACTTAAATGATGTAAATCTATCATGCGAATTCCAAAAGATTCCAATTCCAGTGACTAAATTTAAATCATATGTATATATATTTTAAAAGTCAGTGCCCAAGTAATATAGCAACCTTCTTTCATTCAATCACCATGCCCAAGTTTCCAGAAAACTATCTTTTCATGCAATACGTGAAGATCGATTTTCGATACTTAACAAAAGAATTACTACTATATCAATTATATATTTAGGTAACTAGATAGGAGGTTTGAACATATGATGTCATAAAAATTCCAATTTCAATATTAGAATATATAGCACATCAACCTTAAACTTAGACGAGCAGATCGAAGGTTTCTACGTTCCTCGTGATCAATAATAATGGTATTCATCATTTAATCCCAAAAATTAATTTGAACATGTGATATTATAAAAATTTCAATTTAAATATCGTATAACACATCCATATTATACTTAGGTGAGTAGATAAGAGGTTTCTACCTTGCTTCTAGGCGGTGGTGGATTGAGTTACGTCGGGTCGGGTTGGAATGCAGCACCACAACTTCGTTCAATCTCGGATTGATAAAAAAAATAATCCTAACTTCCCTCTGTAAATAAATATGGTGTTTGGTGGGATGTGTCGAAGAAAGTGGTGATGTGAGCGTACAAAATCAATTCTCCTCTCTGTCCATATCGGTCCACTTTCTTTCTGGAACTCGTCCGTGTGAGAATAAAATTGGGGAGATTTTTGGTGTCCCGAAAAAGTATGGGAGGGTTTTCTATTTATAGGCAATTCCTCCTCCTCCTCTCTCTCTCCCATTTATTTCTATCTTATCTCCTCTCTTATTCTTTCTTCCTCCCTACGGCACATTCTCTCTCTCTCTCTCTCTCTCTCTCTCTCTCTCTTATTTAATTCTACTCTATCCTCTCTCTTTTTCCTACTCTTTCTTGCCCACTAGGATTACTAATAGGATAAGTATAATAATAGGATAGAATAATAGTAAGATACGTATATACTTAGTTCTAGGATTTTTATACATGTAATTAGTATTGCTAGGGTAGTATTCTATCATATATGTGATACATGTGTACGTATATCTTTATCCTAATTTTTAGAGTTTTATTAATTAGAGTTTTAAGTTGATTAGGTTAGTTACTATAATAATCAATACTTTTAGTAAAAAGACAATTAAATAAAAAGAAATTCTAATTAAACATTTAATTTTATTGACGAAAATTAGGATCGTTACACTGAAGAAGATGAATGACGAAAAAGCTCCTGCTTTATAGTTGTTGTCCATTGCATAAAAATGAACTGCAGCATTTATACTTCTGTGTACGATAGCTGTTAAGCCTGTTAATCTAGTGACGAATTTTTCCAGCATATCTCACTGTGGTGTTTTGGTTGGCTCTTTGCCTTCCTTTGAGTTTGGTTCTCGAGTGGTAGCTGTGCCTGTGATCCGTTAAATCTTTGTAATATTTTCAAAGATATGTAAAACAATTTTTGCTGATCTAATTTTTTTTTTCTAGCACTATCAATCAGATTGTCTAACTATTAATGGCCTTCGAATATTATATAGGAGTTTGAATTCGTCTAGGTTGCGCGCAAACCACTAGCTACAGTGGTATATATACAAGAGGGAGACCGTGACGCGAGCTGCCCTACCATTGTTAAGAGTCTTACTTTCCATTCCACTGACAACTTTTTTTTATTTTTTTTAATTTTGTCCTTATTTAAATTTTTTTC
Source organism: Rhododendron molle (assembly GCA_025413875.1). Lineage (NCBI taxonomy): Eukaryota > Viridiplantae > Streptophyta > Magnoliopsida > Ericales > Ericaceae > Rhododendron > Rhododendron molle. The sequence goes on from CM046400.1 coordinate 18,579,453, forward strand.
GTATTTCTTTGTTTTGCGCCAATTTTTTTTGACTTTTTGATTCGTCTCAACAAGACAAATCGGAAAAGAAATGTTTTTTTTACTTTTACTCAAATATTTTGAATAAGGTTGACTTTTCTAAACGTCTTAGTGGAACACTCTCTTAAGACTGTCAATGTTATCATTGAGTAAAGAGTTCCGAATCCTTGTTGGGTCGTGACCCTGACCCTGATTCCACACCCCAAGCATGAGCACACAAACACAACCAAACACAAACACGAGAGATGTGAGGAAAAACGATGTATATGTATTATTCACAAAACAAATACAATATACATGAAAAAACCTCTTCGGCACGCCACAACCCGACTTCTATCACTCCTCTCTCCCTCATTCTGGTGGCTCTCCGACGGAGTCCGAGCATCTCCGAGGAGTCCGGCTCCCCCCGTTGGAGGAGCCTCACGCTCACACTCCCTTTGCTCCACTCTCACTTCTCTCAGCACACACCACCCACTACCTTCGACAATCAACAAAAGGGCAAAAAGGACCAAAGGGAATAATCCCCTACACTCGCACCCACTCCACTTGGGTGTATCCAACAATCACGCCTTACACACAAGTGGGACAATCGTCGATCCGTTCAACCACTCTAGCCAAGCGCCTGTGTCATTGCTAGCCATCAGAAGTCTCACCGCCCCTGCACCGGAAGTGTATATACCAACTAATCGAGTGTCTCTTTGCAAGACTAGATCTGTTGGGGTTGAACCTACACCCCTTCAACCGGAGTGCCTCACACCCCCTCACTGCATGTACGTCTAGTCATCAGTGACTTATCTATTCACCAGATCAATCATAAAACTTGCACCACTTCCACTACCACCACCTTCCATTCACAGCGCCTGTGTCATTCCCCTGAATGTATTATTGTTGTGCTCTATAGCTATGTCTGATCTCAAATGCTCGTCCCAATCACAAAATTCAATCCGTGACCCTATCATCCTTCTCGTGGATCCCAAATCACAACTGCAACTCCCGATGATAGGTCTTCCAATTGAACTAGACTGCCTCCGATCACCATCAATCATCTTCGCAAACCCATCGCTCTAGTGAGCGACTGTGTCACCGCCAATCCGAGCTCATTCGCACCCCCAACCGGGATACAATACTCGAGTGAGTGTCTCCTTGCTACTTGCTCTATGTATGTTTGCCCTGATCAACCTCTGATCCCTGCAAGTTTGTTCCGACAATCTTCAATTTCTGCCACTCTCTTGAGCCTCCTACCACCCACCGTTAGCTCTCCCCGGGTCTCCTCTCTGCCACTCGTCCATTCCCGTTCCAATTCTTGGCTTCTCAGCATCTCCAAACTGATCTATTACTTATAGCAAGCGTCTGTGTCAATTCCAGATTAGCAAACTTGCTCGAATGTAAAGTCTCCTTGCTTGCTAGCTCATAACAAATCACCACAGAACATCCTTGCTACTTCCAAGCCATTTTCCAACCCTAAACCAGCCTCTAAACACCTGATTCCTACTCAACTAGCGCAATTACACCTGTCTAGGAGCCTCAAATCAGAAAATGGAGCACATGGTTGGATTTTCAGAGCATTAAGATACACAAAATCAACTACTCGCATGCCCAAAACGGAGTTTGAACGGCTTTGAAATCGCAAAAAATAAATTTGACCTGCGTGGCATTGACCTTACTGACTGTACCATTGACCCCTGCTGACTGTTCTACCACGTCAGCACTGACCAGCCACGTCATCGTTGATTGCTGATGTGGCACCCCAAGTCTGATGATGTGCAGATGATGTGGTGCCACGTGGCTGCTGACTCATTGCCACGTGGCGTTGATGTGGCATCCTTACTGGCTGCTGATGTGGCGCCAAGTCAGCCTTAATCTGTCACACCCTCGATTTTTAACATAATAATAATAGCCTTTCAAAAGGAAACTCATCCCTAAGATACATCATAATACCCCCAAAAGCTTACCATAATCCATTCAAGTGTGCGAACATATTCAGAGTTTACAATAATGACACACCAGCCCAAATCCCATAGTTAAACAAAGGATGACAAGTTTAGAGATTTCCCGAATACAAATGGAAAGTTACAATTTCATCTTCCAAAAGTAGAATTTATACAAGATACTAAAGTAATTTCTTTAGTGTCAGCTTTTAAAAGAATGAAGTCACATGCACGTCAAGCACTCCATATCAATGCCCTTGAGGTGTACATAAAAATAATAAGAGGTTGAGCTACACTAACTCAGTAGAAAAATCTTTGCTCAAACTATATGCATATGAGTTAGATAATGCACCGAGATGAACATTGACTATAAGAAAGTTTCCCACATGAACAAGAGTAAGAGGATAAGACTTGATTACCAACATCGTTCATATTCACGTCACTTAATAATCTCTAAGTTCTCCATTTTCATTATGTCAAGCATTCTCGATTTTATTTTCGGGCATTTGGGACCCCGTGCATCTTGAATTCATTACTACATCACACCGTGTGGTGGATCCGTGGCTTTCTTGTGCACTTCCGGGCATTTGGGATCCCGTGCATCTCGTTTCCGGCATCACACCTTATAGTGGATCCGTGGCTTTCTTCGTATCGTTCTATTGTTCTAAGTTGTGATTTTCATTCTACAAGCCTTAACATATTAAAGCATAATTCATGTCAAGTCCATATCATTCATAAAACATGTCACAATACTCACATAACAACCCGAATGCATAAACAAAGAAACGACATCATATTCATTTAGTTTAACACTTTTCTTTGTTATTACGAGAGCCAAAGGAGTGGGGACAAACAACGAATCATTGGAACGCGAGCAATCAAGTTTAGAGATGATTAGAATGTGATTGGAGAGTGTTAGAAATGATTGGGGGTCAAAACAATTAAAGTGGGAGCATCGCGGGCAAAACTGTCCCATAGGTCCTAGTATTCATACACCATCTCAATGTGTATCGATACCCCAGCGCCTGTCTCAAATATAAGTTTGAGGTATCCATACACCATCTCAGTGAGTATAGCGATTCTGCAGAAATCTAAGAAGGAGCATAACTTTAAAATCCAATCAACTAGAACATGATTTTGGCACACAATCAACTCATAAACATGTAGAGAGAGTAAGAAATCCCTACCTCGATTACCAAAGCTGAACCCAAGAAGCTTGATTGAACCCTAGACTCTAAAAACTCAAACCAAGCAAAATACGCCCTTTCCAAGCTCAACCCACCAAGATACGAGCTCAATAATGCGAATAGATAAAGGATTGAAGATTATTTGCCATGGGTGTAGTGATAGGTGAGAATTTGGGTGGAAGAGTGAAAGAGAGGGAGAGAGAGCCGAGAGACAGAGACGGGGGGAGAGACAGAGAGAGAGAGAGAAAATAGGGCGGATTTTTCTCCTTTACACCCACACACACACACACACACACACACACATACATACACATATATACACTTATATAATCATAAATTGCACATGCACCCCTCTACAAATAATCTTTCCACATTGACCCCAAATCATATAAACTCAAAAGATTCCACATTTATTTAATATTCCAATGTTAATAAAACCTTTAAACAATTTATGAAAATTATGGGGCACTACAGATTGGCTAACCTAGCATTGATCGCACGCTCGCCTACGTGCTGGCGTGTGCCAGCCACTACCTGGCACGTGTACCACACATTGCGACTAGATCTCACTCGCCTGACATGCGTTGCCTTCAACCGACATGTGTGAGCTCCTCTGGCATCCTTCGGCGACGAGCCACCTATCATCGTGATCATCTCGAAGAGATGAACAACCATATGTGCTCAAATCCCGTTCCGGATCACATTTTTCTGCACGCAAAGCTAGAATAGTGCTCCGCTGCCTCCTTCGCTGTTCAAATCGACCGTGAGCTTTACTCCAGTGTTGATACCCAACCACGACAACATCTTTGAGCTCGACTGAGGGAGATGAACTATCCTTGCTACTCTGATCAAGTCCTTTCCCGTTTTAATCCCAAACCCTGCAAACAGAGCTTCTCCTATGCTTTTTGCGACAATTTTGTGCTCCTCCGGTGCATTCCGATCTACAACCATAGCTCTGATACCACTGTTGGGACGTGACCCCGACCCCGATTTCGCACCCCAAGCACAAGCACGCAAACACAACCAAGCACAAACACGAGAGATGCGAGGAAAAACTCCGTATATGTATTATTCATAAAACAAATACAATATACATGAAAAAATCTCTTCGGCACACCACAACCCGACTACCATCACTCCTCTCTCTCTCTCCCGCATTCTGGTGGCTCTTCAACGAAATATCTGAGCATCTCTGAGGAGCCCGACTCCCCCCGTTTGGGGAGCCTCACGCTCTCTCTCTCACGCATATCAGCACACACCCACCACTGCCTTCGGCAGTCAACAAAAGGGAAAAAGGGTCCAAAAGGAATAATCCCCTACACTCACACCCACTCCACTTGGGTGTACCCAACGACTTGTCAACAGTCTAATTTAGTACTATTATCATCAATTACCAAAATAAAAAATAAAAAATTAGTAGTATTATGTTACACTATATTATACTCCTTCCCTTACAGGAAATATTGCAAACAATACACACCTTTATTTGGATGTGTACGTACGTATCATATGCACCCCCAAATAAGTAATAATTTTGAAACCACACCCAAACAAAGACCCATTTACACACCCACATGAGATGTGCGAGACCCACACAACCTCTAGTGTATGTGGGACCCACCTCTTGTGTGAGTGTGGTGCTAGAAAAGCTGACCCCGAAATATTATGATTACTTCATAGAGGAAATGTTATGAATCATATTGCTGAAAAGTTACGATTATAGTGTAAAAGTTACGAAACTACCAAAGTGTTATGACCCTAGTGAAAAAGTTGGGAATTCTAAACATTATGCATTCTATTGCTGAAAAGTTACAATTTTTTTATGTAAAAGTTACGAAATGCACCAAAATGTTATGAACTTAGTGAAAATGTTATGAATCCTTCTGCTGAAGAGTTGCGAGTTTTTAGATCAAAAGTTATAAAATACACCAAAATATTATGAAGTAGCACAATATGAACCATATATACAATAAATGCATATATGAGTACACACTTTTAAGGGGTGTGTATTGTAGATTTCCTTCACTTATTTATCATGTTTATTACTCGTATTAATGTTGGGGGTTATACAAATTGATGAACTGATCTCATGGAGATACGGTTCATTAGCCTTTTTATTAGCATGTGCTATGTATTCATGATAGTTATGTTGCTAATTATATGGGTATTGAAAAGTTACATATATATATATATATACATGGCTGGGAGACCTTCATATGGATTTGATATGAGATAAGATTAAAAAGATTCAAGCTAGCTAGGATGAGACATATGAGATAACATGAGAGAAGGATTTAAGGATCGATTGAGACAACCACTTGTATTTGTTTATATATAAGTAGGATAGGAGTATATAGTAACAATGATCGAGCTGACAGGAAACTTCTTCAACCAGAACAGTTATTTACCGGCCGGCCTGTTGGATCGAAGACATGAACTCTAAAATAAGGAAGAAGTTTGTGACCATTGGGTTGGATCTTGAAATAGTACTACTCTTTGGTGTCCGCTAAAACCTTCACCTAGCTAGAGGGAGGTAACATTAGTAACTTTACAGTACTGTCTACGCGCCTTGGAATCTTGCAGATCGAGCAGCTTTTCTACTTATTTTCTCTAATACTCCACCATGTTTAATGATGATAAGACCTTTTTTACATTTGATCTGCTTATTTGATTTATTTCAGCAATATTTTTCAGGCCAAGACAGTGGAGCTAATATTAAGTTAGGGTGTGTAGTCAATTTACGTTACTTTCTTAGAGTGGATCGAAGGGGATCGTAGACTGGTTCAAATTAATAAAATGATCATGCATCTCGATCTCATTGCGTACAAGAGATTATTACAAATTAATTAAAATGCTGAAAAAGAAATTAACTATGCATTAATTTGTTGAACACAAGTAAAACTTGGGTTTGATCGATCCCATCCTTCATTTATTGAGTTGCTTCAAATCAATTCCTTAGAACTTTGATTTGATATCATCAATTACACTCTTACTCACTTGGAATGCCTTTGCGAGAATATCACTAGAGATTGCCGGATTCGAACCAAACACTGAATTTGCAATGGTATTAACATCAGGATTTTGGCTATTAAAGACGGCAAGGGCAACTGCATTACCATTTCCAACGTTTTGCTGGAAGTGGAGAAGAGCCTCTGGGTACACAACTGATTCACCCTTCTCAAGTACCTTTGCAAAGAGCCGATTTTCAGGATTGGAGGTGACAAATCCTGCTAATAGGGTACCTTCAATGACAGTCAAAATTTCACTGGCCCGAGGATGGTAGTGTGGAGGGTTAAGCCCGTGCGGTGCAAAGTCAATACGGGCTATGCCGATGCCAAGTGTATTAAGTGCAGGAAAGTTGGTTACGAATCCATGGGTGACCTCTGATCCCAAAGCATTCGATGTGTTACCTGCCTTGCTTAGCCCGCTAAAGAAGAAATCATCCAATTGCACAAGCTTTGGGTCTTTGCAAGCAAATCCATTAACGAAAACTACACGGATGAACGTACAAAACGTTAGAAAATCTAAGACGCCGTAAGTGACAATAAGACATTCTAGAGAAAATTCAATCACCAACCAAAAAAAAAAAAAAGAGTAGTGGTGTAGGGAAGAGTTAGGTACCGGGGCTGTTAAGATCTGCTACACAAAAGTCTTGAAGAGGGGTTTCGTCGGCCAAAGCAATGGAACAAGTTACAGCCAAGAACCCTAACAAAAGAACATGAGAAGCCATTGAAAAATATGTGTAAAGCTATATATATATCAAGAAGGCTGAGGAAGTATGGAATCTATTTGGGAGAAGAATGATAATTGGGTTGTGCATATTTACCACTTTGAGCTGCTTTTATAGGGACACAAGGTGAGAAAGAGAGACGAACTTAGGGTGTGCTTTACAAACTAAAATAAGTACGTACTTATTTTTTGAATTAAATGTGATGCATTGTAAGAGAATGACTTGTTTCATAAAGAGAAAAATAAGTACTTAAAAAATGAAAACCATAGTGGAACAGGACCTTAATCATTCTAATCGTTATATCAAATCATTCTAATCGTTATATCGTCCTGTCATATCATCTAGCTTCTCTACCCCAATGCGAATCAATTTATCAAATTTTCTTTTTTAAATGAGGGTGTTTAAATGTTAGATTCGCCATTTAATTTGTTTAAAAATGTATTGTGTAACAATTTATCATCCTCTCATTTCTGTTCCAGCTTTAAAATTTTCGTTGACTTAGTCTACCTTTCATTTTGCTTGCAGGTATAAAGATTTGGTTGCCTGTCTATGCATAGGCACCTTGATTTTTCAAATGATGCTTGATTTTCTTTCAAATTGATAAGGCTTTTTTTGGTTAATAAAAGAATTTGTTTGACCTGAGTAGGCATTATAACAAGCTAAAAGAATGGATATGATGACAAAAAGCATCATATTGTCAAATAGGTATATCCCAATTAGATTGGCACATATCTCCCGATCAATTATGTGCATTTCAAACCGCAAATAAAGTTGGTAAGACACTAACAACAAGAAAAACGAACTACGAAAACTAGGATACACCAACCAAAACACATTAATATAGGCATCTTCAATGAGATTTGCAGGCCATCATATCTTCTAGTAGTAAATTAAGTAAAGAAAGGTTTGTTTAAAGATTTGAGTTACTTTGAAAAATAAACAGCAACCATCTAAGCTTGCTGTGTGGAGACTGCAGACTTATTAAATTCTTATTAGAAAAAATAAAGAAGTCAACAAAATAGAACAATATTTTCCTTTAATTTTTATTTTGCTTACCGTTATTCTAAAGAAATATGTAAAATTAACCACCTTGCTTGGTTCAACACTCATCTCATCTCATTTTTCTCTCTACACGTTTCTCAATACATTTTTCTCTCTATCTCTCTCCACTCATTACCACTCATTACATCAAAAATAACTTTCAAAACTTTGAACCAAACAAGGTCGACCGACTTAGTCCTAACTAGCAGTACTACCACTGGAATAAGTATTAAACGGGTTATGGCCATGAAGAAGCTATAGTCAACTAATTAAGCAAAAACTTTCATTAATGATGTTATAGTACGTATATGTTTTTGCTCAGCAATTTTGACCGCTATCGATCATAGGCTTTGCAAAAGTTATCTCCTACGTACCTTAGTATCAGCAGCAACGATTGGATGCATCATTAGCTAGCTAGAGCTAGTGGTGTACTTAAAAGAGACCATACATATAAATACACACACATGCAGTATGAAGTATGATCGAACCCACACAGACACATTAATTATCAACCCCCGCACTCAACCCTGCTGCAAACTCATACCCATGTGGGGGCACGCACAAGGAGAGACCCGAAAGACTCCCCCCTTGCCACCACACACACAGGGACAGACCCATGTAGGGTCCCATGGGGCACATCCCCCACTCGATTTTGTAGATTATATTATTATTTTTTAAGTGTATCAATTTATCATTAATAAATTTATGATCGTGTTCCAATAAAATTGTTCTAGATTTTTTTATGATGATCGATATTTGTCAAATCTATTTCTTAGAGTGCTAAATTTTTACTCCATCTTTTCGTGCAAACACCCTACTTTCTGTTAATTATAACATGAAGTTGTATACACAGTCACCAATTTGTTATTTTACCGCCACAAACTATATTAATTCAAGAATTATAAATGCATGGATTAAGTTTATTAATTTACGTGCCCCACTAACGTAAATTTCTGAATCCGTTCCTACACAAATGCAAAACACCCGTGCTACACATACCCCTACAACCCCAAACACCCTGAGACCCCCTACAACCCCAAACACCCTGAGACCCCATCAGCATTACAAGAATGGAGCCAAAGACTAAACACACATACACCCCCTCTTGCAATACACACAAACATACCCTGACCAGACCAGCAACAGTACTGCATATATGTAACAGAAACAGAGCGATTAACCGAGCAGCATCCAACAAGTGTTGCCGAAAATCCCAACCATTCAAAGTTAGAGTCCTTTTCAAGACTTTAAAATAACTCACTCTATATTTAAGATAACCATTCAAAGTTAAACTTCTTTTAAATTCATCCAGAAAATATTCCTTAAGATAATACTCCATATGGCAGTAACCCAAACTGCTACCTAGGTTTTAATGGAATCATCTCCTTCTGAGATCAAATTCTTTCCCTCTGAAAATTTTCTCATTTCTTCCCAACTAGATGGCCCGAATATGAGCCAAAAAACAAGCTTCCTAGCAGCTTTTCCACCCTTTTTTTTTTCCCCGGTAACTAGCTTTTCCACAATCTTGAATTTCTTTATGAGGAAAGTCCACTTTCACCCCCTGTGGTTATCGTCATGTGCGGATACACCCCATGTGGTTTAAAAGTGTGCACATAACCCCCTGTGGTTTTCAAATTGTGCGGATAGACCCCCTGCCGTTATATTTTCCATCCATTTTAACGGAGGTGTATCTCACACACCTCTAGAATGTAATCTGAGTCGTTCATAATGTCTTAAATAAAGAATAGAATAGCTCTGTAAAAAATCATCTCAATCAGGCATCAATAACCCAATGATCTAACTTGTAGTAAATTCAAATTTGAAATTTTAATTTCATAACAAAATCGATTTGACCATAAGCTTTTCATTTTTTGATTGACTTGAATTTTGGCATAGACGCAGTACTCGTCAAAATTTATAATATCAACGGTTTGGATTCAATTTTTTGTATACGGGATGGTGTGGTTAGATTTAAACAAGAAGAAGAATCAAGGGACGTGATGGGGGGTATAACGGTCTTTTAATGTTGTTTCCGTTAAAATAGATGAAAAATACGACGGCAGGGGGTCTATCCGCACAATTTGAAAACCACAGGGGGTTATGTGCACACTTTTAAACCACAGGGGGTGTATCCGCACATGGCGATAACCACAGGGGGTGAAAGTGGACTTTCCTCTTTCTTTATCATCCACCAACAGATCATACAAGGACTCTGGGCATATCCATTCCAGCCCCCACCAACAAAGAATATGAGACCGAAACCTCCTAGGCACACTACAAATGCAGTAGCAGATGACCGGAAGATTCAACATCCACTCTACACAATGGACACAACTCCTCTGCGTTGTCTCCTTGCAGGATGACATGGCTTTTGATGAGCTCAGAGGCAACGGCTCTTTCGTCTTGAAGGGCTTGCCGCGTAACGATTTTATGTTTTTCCATATAATCAAGCACATCGGGCAAATTTTTGTTTTTTTAACGGTACAGAAAAATTTCATATTTTACTTATAAAAGATCAAAGATGAAATTAATACAGCAGGATAAGAAATGTATTAGAGAGAGCCTCAAAGAGAACAACTACTTGTCAACAACTACTGCTCACATACATAAAACTTACGTCTAGGCCACAAGAAAAAAAATTTAAAAAGAAAAGCCAACAAATAAAATAATTGTGGGCAAGACGCCAACCAAAAAAAACCACCATAAAATAAACTAATCAGATGCTTTCCGTCCAAAATAAGCTTTGCACGCTGCCCATGATTGGTCAGCCGGCGTACCCCATAATTGAGGGTGGCCCTTGAATTGTACTCCACAAATTATTTTACTGCCGAAGAGCCCCCTGATGTTACAGCCGACAATATCCCTTGAAACCAACCATCCCCTCAGTCACCTTAATTTGTGGCCGGAAGATCCGCCGCCGCTACAGTTGCCAAGCCCGCACTGTCTAGCCACCACAAACGCCTCAAGCCTAGTCCCAATCCGTGGTGGGTCCTCTCCATCCATTGTCTTTAACCCCTGAAGCTCCATCCTGAACTAGGACACCATGACATATTGCCGATCCTTCAACAGCATCTTAGGGTCGTGCTCCAGATGAGCACTTCGCTGCTTCCCCACTTTGCGTACCACCGCCAACCCATCAATGAACACCACAAAGCGCAAGTGAAGCCCAATTGAACCCCTCAATCGAAACCCCAATCGAACCCAATCGACAGGGCCAGTCCAAAAATAAGCCATACAAGCCCTTGGAGTTGGACAACCCGGGCTAGGGCTACCAAAAAAAAAAAAATTCCATGTCCAATTTTTCTAGGGAGAATTTTTCATAAGTCCACTATAGCATTTTTGAAACCCATCTAGTCCACTTCTAAAGTTCTTAACCTCTCTAGTCCACTAGTTTAATAAAACAATACGTATGACTAAAATACCCATCTTATATAATTACTCATAAAGAGAGAAACCCTAAATTTTTTTCCCAGATCTAGAGCATAGCTCCCTCCCTCCCTCACTCTCTCTCTCTCTCCCACGATTCCTCGCCGTTGCCGCCGCCGGAGCACTGCTCCTCCTCCTCGTCTGCTCGCGCGTGCACTCCTCCTCCTCCTCGACGTCGTCCATGGCTTCTACCACCAGGACCGAGTTATATGGTTGCTGATCGGCAGTGAAAAGGTGAGGGTTTTTTTAAAAAAAAATGGAGTATTCTGTGTAACTGAAATGATGAAACATTGCTGGTCCAAGTATCTCATCATTTCCTTCATCTCATCGATTTTGGTTTCCTGAATGTTGGTTTTGACGTTATAGTACCGTAGGTTTCCTCAATTTCGGAATATCCACAGATAAGGATTATGTAATCCTTTCTTGATTTGGAATTTTACCAAATTCCGCGTTCGGTACTTCTCGATACACAGACAGGCAATTTAGATTTCTTCTCTTCTCCCAATTGTGAGCCTACTTCTGGGGTAAAAATAGTCATAAATACATAATTCACATATAGCCCATTTTTTGAAGTTTCACAACATAGAAAGTCACATATAACATTTTATGTTCTACTTTATTGAATTGGCCTGCGCAGCGGCGATTTGCTTCTGATTGACCTATATATATGGTTATATGTGAGCATATCTGTAATCTTTTTTTATTACAATGGAAGAACATATAAAGAGAACATATAAGAACAAATAAGGTTGTTTATGCTTATATGTAAATCCAAAAAAAAAAAAAAAAGAACATATAATGTTTAGGGTCTATTTTTTTTTAGAGTTTCACAACACAGAAAGTCACATATAATGTTTTATGTTCTACTTTATTGAATTGGTCCGCGCAGCGGCGATTTGCTTCTGATTGACCTATATGGTTATATGTGAGCATAGCTGTAATCTTTTTTATTTCAATGGAAGAACATATAAAGAGAACATATAAGGTTATTTATGATTATATGTAAATCCAAAAAAAAAAGAACAAATAATGTTTAGGGTCTATTTTTTTGAGAGTTTCACAACACAGAAACTCACATATAAAGTTATTGTTTTTTAATATTTCGAAACGGCCATACGATCACCGAGAACCTTGGTAAATATATGGTTCTATGTTCAGGTCTGTTAGACCATTGCGCGGATCAATTCATATAAGGTTGTCTACTGTTATATATAGTTATGGTAACATATATGGCTATATTTGAATGCTAGTGTTTAGGTTATACATGATTCTTGAATCTACTTTATTATAATGCAAGAACAGTTTTGTTTTTTGTACATTTGTTTAGCTGTTGTTGGTAACATATATAGTTATATGTTCTCGTCTGTTAGTCTGCTGCGCGGATCAATTCATATAAGGTTATTTATGCTTATATAAATAACCATAAATAACCGATCCCTCAGGTCAGTATCCCTTTGTATTTATAGACCTAGATTTGCTTGGCCTCCAAGCTAGCGCGTGGAAGATACGCTCAGGTAACCGCCTCGGATGGGGTCATACATGACGAATGGGATAAAGCGATTACAGAGCACATAGACAGGAATGATCCCAATGATTACGCCCGTTGCATGATCCCTGCCGGCCCCATTCGGAGTAACTGCTCTCTAATATCTTCGAGATTATCCGGGATAGATACAGGGCTATCAAACACACCAAAGCGTCCTGCACCCTATTCCCGAGCTCATAACCGATCCACGGACCGAGGTCAGGACGCCTGCCAAACTGTGGGATTTAACCATCCTCTAGACCCTCGCACACATCATATGGCCAGGTAACCGAGCAGGAAACCTAGGCCACCACACTCATGTAATCCCTTTATCCAAAGGGGCTATAACTTGGGACTCTCTCAATACTTTTCTCTCTTTTTTATTGTGCAAATTTCATTTTTTTATCTCGAGATGAAAGAAAATTTTCTTTGCAGATAAAAAATAAAAATAAAAGCTTGGGACTAAGATGGTTCAAGCTAGTGTCTAGGGCCAGCTCAAGGATTTTTAATGCCTAAGGCCTAATAAAAAAAAGTGTCGTTAAAGAGTTAATACTTGACAATTTTTATCGTAACAATCACAATACGAGAAATTCAAACCAATATAAAGTTATACTAATCATTATATACGAATGGGATGGTGGGTTGGCCTAACTCATTACCTCCAATTGGGCATTTTTTTTCATTCTATTGGGCTTAAAAAAGAGTCCTACTTAAATTCAAGGTATAAAAATATTGAAGCACCCCTAAAATTTGAAATTTTTAGGATGCCCAAGGCCCAGAATTCTTGGGCCTTGTGCCTGGCCAGCCCCTGCAAGTGTCTCATCCTTGAGGAGCATCACGGGCCTACAACAAATGCAGAGCATCATTCAAGTTTTCCACACTAACATTAGCGTACGTTGAACACCCAAGAGGAAAACATTAAGTTCAAGGTTAATTGTTTGCAGCAAAAAGATCAGAAGATGATCTCATGATATATATAGAAGACATGGAAAATGCATTACAAAGTCCTCTGATATATGCCAGATACTGTATTTAGCAAGATCAGCCCGGCCTATACCTCGAACAAATTCAGTTGATGAAGACAATATTAACTATGAAGATGAAGTGGAAGGCCCTCCTCAACGTCGAGATCCCCTGCAAAGCAATAAATGAATGAATCTAGCACTGAAATGCATATATAGCTCAGAAACTAATTAAAACAATGAAAATCTGAATCCTAAACTTACTTGCGACGTGCTGCCAGCAATGCCATCCCATTGATAGTCACTGGTGGCTAGTATTCAGCACATAAACGTCGGTCACACGGTGTTCCATTTAACTTTTAGCACTTTTTGGAGGTTTTGTCCTTATTAAAAAAAAATCGTGTTCGTTAGTTTTGTAGCAAACTTTTGTGGATATTTGTTCGTCTCGACGAGAGGAATCGAAAAAGTTAAAAAAAAAAAAAAAAAAAGTCTTCTACCCAAATATTTTTGAAAATATCTAATTTTAAAACCAAAAAAGCCAATTTTTTAACTTTAGCTTTTGCAGAGCTTTTCATTAATTTGTTTTATGAATAAACAGTTATCTCTAAGAAAGGAATCCATACGTCCCGTGGTCTCTTTTTCCTTAATTTCACTTTACTTAACTTTTTCTAAAAATAACTTTCCGGTACAACATTCTTGACAACTGAACGGAGCCTTAATGAAATACAAAAATTCTGGCTAATTGAACTCATTTCCTGCTAGTTGCTAGTGCAATAGTTTAAAAATGGATAATATACCTGCCAGAAATAGTAGTACATATGCATGTACGTGTTCTGCTGTTAATTCTATCTATTCTAATATATTCAGAGAGAACACCTTTTGGTGTGGACACCTTTTCGAGACTGACTCATATTTTGCTCTCCCGAAATTGTCCTCCCAGCCAAAAAAAAAAAAGGCACAAAGGTTAAAATCTAGTGATCCAACATATGAACTCTTGTGATCCAACCTACAAAATTTGTCGTTTAAAGAAGTCCAACACAGATGTTAATAACTGGTGCAATAATATGAATTCATACGGTCCAACATTTAAATTTCATGGGTATTGGTTATGAAATTTTGTGATCCAAGATTCAAATTTTCACAGTTCAAAATAAAAATTTTATGGTACTTTATGAAATTTTATGATCGGATATGAATTTTTATTAGGACTTGGCTTCTCACCAATTCACTTGTGCGGACTGCACAGTGCAATTCCCGTTATGTGGGCTTCTGCCGGGTTAAAATTTATTCTATTCTAATCGAATACCAATCAATAGTAGCGGTAAACATTGGAGTAGTACGTTTATATATTCGTGGGTTATGCCACGTTGAATCAAACCCAATAATTATACTAAGGTGTATATAATCATAAAATTTTTCCAATGAGATAACGATTGATATCTGATTAGCATGGTTTTTAACTTTGCTCAATGATTTTTTTTTTTTTGGTCAAATGGAAATAAATGCTCAATGAGTTCTACACGATGAACGGTTTCGATCTTTAACATACACTCGACCTCGACAGAGATCCACAAAATATGAACTGCGATGTGCAATCCCCGCAAGCAAGGCCGGCTTTGAGATTTTGTAGGTCTAAGATGATCTTAAAAAATTGGGCCTTTAATAAATGTATACAAAAAAAAAAAGTCGATAAATGAATTTTTCAAAACTAAATACATGTATTCAACGTGAAAAACACCACAAAAAATACAATAAATCGCAATATTTCGAAAGCATCATTATCGTTACTTAAACATCACTCTTCTTCTTCTTGGTATTTTTTTTTCCCCTGGCCAGTCCGGTCTTCCGTTCTTGCGTTTGTTTGCAATGGGATAGCATTTTTGTAAAAGGGGAAAAGATGATGGTAATAATGCATGATGCACCCACCACACTGAATAAATTTCAAGGGCCTTAGAGATCAACAATTCCGTAATTCCTTTTATTCCAGCTTTTTGTTTTTTTCTTTTGTTCATTCCTCGGTTTCGTGTTCTTTTTTAACTGAGCCACTGGACCCTGTTCGTAATAGCCAGTGGGCGAGGAGAACATTGGGCATTGGAATTAAAAATAGGCCCTATAACAACACATATATATACTTAGGTACTGAAAACAAGTGGAGCCCCTAGTTTTTAGGCTTTTTGGGGGGCTTAAGGCTCAATCCTCTTGGGCCTTAGCCTAGAGCCGGCCCTGCCCGCAAGGGGAGTGCTAAGAGCATCCGCATTGTAATAATCAAATGGATGTGAATAAGCAAACTTAACAATAATGCTCAAAAACATCTCACATTGTAATAAGCAAAGATACAAGTCTTTTAGCAAATAATCAAATTTCACCCATTCCATAACCAAACTTAACAACTTTTACCAATAACCAAAACTCAATAACCAAACCCAATAAGGAAACTCGAAACTCAATAATTCAAAAACACCCCTCATTGGAATCGTCTCATCTAGACGAATAATTTAGTGTGATCGGATGCGTGATTGAAACTCGTTTGCGATTGGACATGGGTGCATTGAGTATTTTGAGATTTTTTTTTGTTAGGGATGCAAAAATAAACAATGTGGAGATAGAGGTTGTTAAGTTTGATTATGAACTAAATGAATAATCAAATGCTGACGTGGCACATTTTGGTTATTGATTTTGATTATTCCCATTGCGGATGCTCTAAGAAGCCATGTTCATTTTAGGGAAAATGAAGGTCATAACGTGTTTTGATAATTAATACCCTCTAAGGATATACTAAGAACATTTGCTAAAGCTGAAAATATCATTGGTGGGTATTAATTATCAAAACCCGTCATTGGCCGTCATTTTATAACTCAATATGTGAGAATGCATGCCCTACGGGTAGGGCCATCCTTGGGCATGGGCCCATCAGGCGACCGCCTTAGACCTCCCATTTTGGGCTGAATCATAGATGGCCCCAAATAGAAGAAACATAGTAAATATTATGTATGTCAATAACTTTTCAAGAATGTTTGATATAGTTCAACGGTAACATTCGGGCTCGCTTGGATGAGGTATTAGGTTTGGAGGTATTATGTAAGAAGGGGTGATTGGATAGTAGGGGGTATTATATAAAAAGGGTGGGTCCACATTGATATGACGGAGGGATTAAATAATACTTGGTTTGGATGAGGTATAAAATGGAGGGATAAGGTTATTTTGTAGTTGAATGGGAGAGGGAGGGGGGTATTATAAGGGGGGATTACACATAGCCGGCTCCCACCCTAGCCATGTGTAATCCCCCCTTAGGGGGTATTAGGGGGGGATTAAGCATGAGCCGTATAAAAGATATACACCCTCGTTTTGGACTTCCCAAACCACTCCATAAGCATAGGCCCACGTATTAAGAGGGGGATATCATAATCCCCTTGCATTGTTGCGTCCAAGCAGGGCCAAATGTGCTCTATATGCCAGCGCATTCAACTTTTTAACGCAAACGCGTTTGAACTTGTAAAATACTAACAACTTTGT
The DNA here is from genome assembly GCA_025413875.1 of Rhododendron molle. NCBI lineage: Eukaryota > Viridiplantae > Streptophyta > Magnoliopsida > Ericales > Ericaceae > Rhododendron > Rhododendron molle. The sequence goes on from CM046400.1 coordinate 18,596,783, forward strand.
GTTGTCGTTGTCAAGGTTCGACCACGCGTCCTCAGGTACTACTAAAGAGGTGTGGCAAGCCAATTGCAATTGCGCTACAAGTTTTAATACTACACAATTCAAAATAATATAGAACAAACGAGAGGTTTCATTTTGAACTGTGCTACTGGTACAGCAAGTGCTGCACAGACAGCGCGTACAGTGCGCTTTTGGGCTAGTCTCAGATCCAACAAAAATAATCGGAGCCGCTTATTTTGTTCAAAATATTTTGTTTTAGGTCCTTGTAAAAAATTAGCTCCAACCGATATCGTTAAGGGCGTTTACGAAACGTCTAATTTTGCTTCAAAATTTATGCTTGCAAAATTGAACCTTTCGTAAACACCCTTGACGATATTGACTGTCTGTATATTCTTTGCTGTACCAGTAGCATTTCTGCTTCATTTTCAAACCCCGCCTGGGGTCTCGAAAACCTCAGAGTCGGGGCTGCCTACGGACCTACACTATTTTTAAGTGAAATTGTACCGTAACCCTCTGCACCAGTGTTCTCAATCTCATACCATACCAGCAATAAAATAGTACACATACTAAGGTGTTTCATACTCCCCTACAATACCAGTCAATATCAAGCGTATCGGCCTGTATTGGTCCGGGCTTGCACCAAAATCTCGGTCAGTACACAAAAAACTTGTGTATTTTCTCTTGGTAAAAAAAGAAACTTGAATTTTAAGATAATTCAACAAAATTTGGAATTCATAATATTATTATATGTAAATCATTTTAATTTATTATTAGGACTCTAATTTAAATTTTTTGGTTATTCGTCAAATATATGAAATATGTAAAATATGTGTTTCAGTTAATCCAAAAAGGTACCGAGATACACACCAATACCGATACATAAAGAAAACGGTGCACTTGGTGGTATGTAATCGACAGCTTTGCCATGCACATATACATTTTAGCATTCAAACACAGCCCGACCCATAGACATGATTGTATGGACTTAGGATTGGTGTTGTGCACCTCACTGCACAGTACCGTGCTGCGCACCTCCGAGCCGTCGAATCGTGCATCCGTCGGCTCAAATCTCATCTTGGCCTGCACAACACCATCCCCCAATTGTGCTTGTGTCCTACTACCCCTTGTAGGTTGGGTAATAAGTATTTTGTGTCCTATGTACATATTCTATCGCCATATATAGGGTTTTTGTTCGGGACTATCCAGTTTTATTATGGTACAGCCTGGTCTAGTTTAGGATCAGAATCATTTATTTCATAGAACTCGTCGATTACATAATCCATCCAAAAAAGTAACATGATCGAATATCAATAGATACATGATCAAAACAGATTTATACAAGGAAAATGATATGACAAAATAATTTGAAACTTAAATTGCCCATTTTATTTTTGCACAAATCTGTTTTTTCATATATCTGATGTTCAACCCGTTTCCGACTCAAGATCCGGAGGAGGAGATCCAGAATTACACTCCTAACATTTTTTGCCAGGGAAAATATCTCAAATGGGTTTGCAGCCAATCTTTTGCAGAAAATGGCCTTTCATTCAATGGTAAAATATCCCTCGAAAAAACAATAATACGATCACATCACGCTCTACAAATGTACTAAAATCCCATTTGAGAATGCTTTACAGTACTACAAACACACAAACATTCAAACAAACTTGTTGAGGTTACATTAAAAAATACCATCTTCGCCAAAGAGACAGATTACATGTACAAATAGGATTTAACAGTGCATAAAACAGAGACAGACAACATATACATACATACATACAGCACAAAAGCCACATCATCACACATCTAATTCATTCCAATCATTCATGGTTCAAGTTCAAATCATAAAGCACAATTACAAACCCATCTCAGAAACAAAAGACCATGATTCATGCACACCCATACCACCAACTATTCTCAATCCCTATTCACATGGCATCCACACAAATCACACCCCCCCAAAGCAAGACAACCGAATTCAAGCTTCAAAACAAACTTAAAGAGAAATTACAGGTACTAATACTACCTCAAGCGGCGGCAGCCTCCTCTTCTTCCTCCTCGTACTCTTCCTCATCAGCAGTCGCATCCTGATATTGCTGGTACTCAGCCACAAGATCATTCATGTTGCTCTCAGCCTCGGTAAACTCCATCTCATCCATTCCCTCCCCCGTGTACCAATGCAAGAAAGCCTTCCGCCTGAACATCGCCGTAAACTGCTCGCTCACCCGCCGGAACATCTCCTGAATCGACGTTGAGTTTCCAATAAAGGTGGATGCCATTTTTAGACCCTTTGGGGGAATATCGCAAACGCTTGACTTCACATTATTAGGAATCCACTCCACAAAGTAGGAAGAGTTCTTGTTTTGGACATTTATCATCTGCTCATCAACTTCTTTGGTGCTCATTTTGCCACGGAACATGGCAGAGGCAGTTAAGTATCGTCCGTGGCGAGGGTCAGCAGCGCACATCATGTTCTTGGCATCCCACATCTGCTGAGTCAGCTCGGGGACCGTGAGGGCCCGGTACTGCTGGGACCCTCTTGAGGTTAATGGTGCGAATCCGACCATGAAGAAGTGGAGACGAGGGAATGGGATTAGGTTAACCGCCAGTTTCCGAAGGTCAGAGTTTAGTTGCCCGGGGAAACGAAGACAGCATGTGACACCACTCATCGTGGCAGAGATTAAGTGGTTGAGATCACCAACTGAAATAAGACGGAACAATCTTCGTGAACTTTGACTGACTAGAGCATGTGCCTTTCTCAGAAAAGTTGTTATTGGAAAAAAAATATCAGATGAGTACCCGTCCCAATTGATTTGTCCATTTTCGGAAATCCAACTTATTAGGGCTGTCCAAAAAACCCACCCACCCACCCACCCGACCCGGCCCGACCCGAAAAATTCATACTCAGACGGTTTACAACAATACAGTCGGTCGGGTTCGGTTGGCTAAAATAAACCCGACTAGTTGTCGGTCGGGTTTCGGGTTGTGTATATTATACTTCGGGTCACCCAACCCGACCGAAATCGATGCACTATAAAAGCAAAAAAATAGGGATTTTTCATTTAGGGTTGTGGTCCTAGACCTCTGGTTCTCGTCTCCTCCGCCGAAGCCCACGCCACCCCACCCACTCCCAGCCCCACCCCACTCTGAGCACTTTCTCATTCTCTTCGACCGGCGACCAGATCTCCGGCCAATCCTCCCCTCTCGGCCTCCCCTGCTCTCCAATCTCCACAGTCCACTCTCCACTCGATCTCGCAGTCGATCGACAGTGGCTAACTCTGCCGTGGTACGTCTCTCTCTCTCTCTCTCTCTCTCTCTCTCTCTCCATAGTTTTGATGATTTCATTTTGAACTGTTATTTTTGAATTTCTAGATCTCCAGAGTCCAGATTATCCAGAGTCCACTCTCTCGTTCTTGTTCGCAGTCGATCGAGTCATCGACGCCTAAATCTGGTACGTCTCTCTCTCTCTCTCTCTCTGATCCAAAGCAGTGAAGCACACAACTGCTTTCGATTCATATGCCTCAATTTTGAGCATACTAATTTAGGTTATAGTTAATTATCCAACTGTTGGATAATTTAGCATACTAATTTCGATTCACAACTGCCAAGCAAAAAAAAAAAAAAAAAATCGATTCACAACTGTTGGATTTGATTTGAGAACTGCTTTCGATTCATATGCCTCAATTTTGAGCATACTAATTTAGGTTATAGTTAATTATCCAACTATTGGATAATTTAGCATACTAATTTTGATTCACAACTGCCAAGCAAAAAAAAAAAAAATCGATTCACAACTGTTGGATTTGATTTGAGAACTGCTTTCAATTCATATGCCTCAATTTTGAGCATACTAATTTAGGTTATAGTTAATTATCCAACTGTTGGATAATTTAGCATACTAATTTTGATTCACAACTGCCAAGCAAAAAAAAAATTCGATTCACAACTGTTGGATTTGATTTGAGAATTCAGGTGGCTTTTCTGAGTCTTTTTTTTTCTCTATGAGTGTACTTAGAAATTCTCTTCTGGCTTGTGAATTACATACCTGTTTTTCGCATGAGCAAAGTCAGCAGACTGCAGTAATCTATCTTTTATTTTTTTTATTCTGCCGATTGATTTTTTTTTAAATTCTGATCATCACTCTTGTTTGTTGTAGGTGATGGAGGTGGAGCCAGTTTTTGATTTCCATCCTGGTGGGGATGATGTTGTTGATATCGAAGAACTTGAACTTCAAGGTAATCCTAATCCTGATGTGACTACCCTTGCCGATGTTGTCAATGTTGAGGATGATACGGTAGATAAAGTAAATCAAGTGAGGGAAAAAACCAAGAAAAGAAAGCTTCCACCAAAAACTCCTAAAGGCCCCAAGCCACAAAAATATCGATCTCCTGTCTGGGATCACTTCGAAAAAATAAAAGAGGGCGATGAAACATGGGGTGTGTGTAACTATTGCAAGAAAAGATATGCGGTTGATAGTAAAATACATGGCGTTAGTAATTTGAAAGCTCACATTCCCGCTTGCCCGTTATATCCTCTTAGAGACAAAAATGGACAACCAAACCTTTCATTCAAGGTCAACGAGGGGGGGGTGGCAAGTGTATTTTCCTTTTCAGAGTGTAAGAGAGCTCTTGCAGAAATGGTGATTATTGATGAACTACCGTTTAGGTTCGTTGAGGGGATTGGGTTCAGAAAGTTTTGTAAGGTCATGCAACCGAAGTTCGCACCGGTCCCTTCTCGCCAAACGATTACTAGAGAGGTGGTTGCAATTAAAGACTACGAGAAGGGAAAACTGAAAAAATTATTAAAGGGCCGTAGAATTTGCCTCACGACTGATACATGGACATCAATTCAAAACCTTAACTATATGTGTCTCACTGCACACTTCATTGATGATGATTGGAAGTGTATTGTCCTTTACAGAGTGTAAGAGAGCTCTTGCAGAAATGGTGATTATTGATGAACTACCGTTTAGGTTCGTTGAGGGGATTGGGTTCAGAAAGTTTTGTAAGGTCATGCAACCGAAGTTCGCACCGGTCCCTTCTCGCCAAACGATTACTAGAGAGGTGGTTGCAATTAAAGACTACGAGAAGGGAAAACTGAAAAAATTATTAAAGGGCCGTAGGATTTGCCTCACGACTGATACATGGACATCAATTCAAAACCTTAACTATATGTGTCTCACTGCACACTTCATTGATGATGATTGGAAGTTGCAAAAAAGAATCTTAAACTTTTGTCAAATTGAAGATCACAAGGGAGGTACAATAGGCAAGAAAATTGAGTCATTATTGCTTGAGTGGAATGTTGATGGTATTTTTACACTGAGGTAGATAATGCAAGTTTGAACGCCACAGCGATTGAGTACTTGAAAAGGAAAACAATGGATTGGAAAAGGACTATTTTGGGGCATGAATATATACATATGCGATGTTGTGCACACATTTTGAATCTTATTGTCGTTGAGGGGTTGAAAGATATGAGTGAATCTATTTTGCGTGTTCGTGATGTTGTGAGGTATGTGAGATCTTCTCCACAAAGAATGGAGACTTTCAAGAAGTGTGTGGAGAAGGAGAAAATTAAGTTGAAACAAACTGTGTGTCTTGATGTGAGTACTCGATGGAATTCCACTTACTTGATGTTAGACGTAGCCATCAATTTTGAGAAAGCATTCCAAAGAATGGGGGAGGAGAACAATAGTTTCATAAAATTCTTTGGCATAAAAGAAGGCGAGGAAGATTTGTCATTGGAGGGTGACCAAGGTGGGAGCCATAGCCATAGGGTCCCAACTCAAAGACAAGCAACTGTCCCAAACAAGCTTGATTGGAAGAACTGTAGGTTGTTTGTTGCATTCTTGAAACTTTTCTATGATGCAACCAAGAAATTTTCAGCTTCTCTTTTTGTCACATCCAATGTGTTGTTTCATGAGTTGTTTGAGGTTCAAACCAAAATAGATGAATCAATCCTCAACAGAGATCCTCTTACGTCTAAAATGGCAATTGAAATGAAAAGAAAATTTGAGACGTATTGCGGGGATGTAGAGAAATTCAATCCCCTACTTTATGTGGCGGTGGCACTTGATCCCCGGTTTAAGTTAAGGTTGGTGAAGTTTTGCTATACAAGATCCAAAGGGAAGTCGGTGGGTGAGAAAATGGAGAAACAAGTGAAGGATGTTTTGAACAAGTTGTATGATTTTTATGAAAAAGAGGGTGAAGTTAGACAAAATGTGTCTAGTGCAAGTACAATGCCGAGGGTAATGGAGGAGAATGAGGATCTTGATCATCGCTTGAATTTAGCTAGTGAATTTGACACGTACTTGGAGGAGGAGTATTCTAGTGTTTGTTCCTCGGAGGTAGACAAGTACTTGGGGGATTTGTGCGAACGTAAGGACAATCCAGATTTTGATATCTTGGTATGGTGGAAGAACAATTCCAACAAGTATCCAATCTTGGCAAAAATGGCGCGTGATGTATTAGCTATGCCCATGTCTACCGTTGCTTCCGAGTCGGCCTTTAGTACGGGTGGTCGCGTACTTGATCCATTTCGAAGTTCACTCTCACCGTCAATGGTCGAGACTCTTGTATGCTCCCAAAATTGGCTTTTAAGCACGGTTCCAATCTCTCTTCGACAGTGTATGGATAAAGTTGAAGATCTTGAACGAGGTAATTTAATTCAATTGATCTAGTCTACTTACTATTTAGTTTTTCCTTAGTATTGTATTGAATTAAGTGTTTTTTTTTTTGGGTTTTTCAGAACTCTTACAAACCGAATCAACTGATGATGCAACGCAAGTTCCTGGGGATTGAGTGATGGGCCTTTGGACATTGGAGCTTGGTAAAACATTTAACATTATGTTATTTTGTAATCTTTGAAATTTTCAATTTAGTTGTATGATTGTTCTTTCTATGTAACATAGGTTTGGTCAGTTTACATGGGATTGCCGGATTGGGGAGCACTTTGGAGTTTGGACATTGAACTAGATGACTAGTTTATTTTATTATGGACTTGTGTGTTTGGTTGTTTTAAATTATTATGGACTTGTAGTTTTAATCACTTTGGACTTGTAACTTGCCTAGTTGATAGTAGTGGACTGTAAATGTTATGACCGGTTGTATGGCTGCTGAAAAAACAGGGGAGGAGAGACTAGAGACTAGAGAGGTTGGTCACTGGTGTGTGGCCGTGTGTTGTGCCGTGGTTGGTTTGTTTTTTTTTTGCCATGTGGTTGTGGATGTGGTTGTGGTTGTGTTTGGTTTGTTCATCTTGTTGGAAATCACTTGCTGGAAATGTAGTAGTAGACTAGTAGTGGACTGGAAAGTGGTAAGTGGAAAGACTGGAAATCACTTGTTCAAAATGTGGTTGGCTGGTTGTGTTTCGTTTCTTAATGAATTTTTTTTGATATGGCTTTGTGAAACGATGGAAGGCAACTGGATGTCTGAATCTGGAAAATTGGAATGTATAAATTTTTTTTGCGATGAATGATTGGCTTGGTAAACTTTTTTTGCTGATGAATGTGTAAATTTATATGGCTTGGTGGAAGCCCAAAGGTTAATAAGGACATTGGGCCTTTTGGCCTACTATCAAACTTCCAAATTTAGGAGATTAACAGCCCAAAACATTTAAGGAAATCGGAAAAAATAGCCCAGAAAAATGAATTCGGCCCAAAAAATCATAGGCCCACTAAAATGGCCCAACCCGAAGACCCGACCGAAACCGACCGAATCCACCCGATAACAAACCCGACCGAACCCGACCAGAAGTTCGGTCGGTTGCGGGTGAACAATTCTCCAACCCGAAAAATGTCGGGTCGGGTCAGACCCGACCAAACCCGCCCGATGGACTGCCCTACAACTTATCAAGTGAGTACATTCATTGCACTCTAGCTTCCCATAAATGCCCTTCAATTTAAGAGAGAAGGGCAAACGGGAATACCATAGAATTGGACAAATGGTTTGGGACATCCGACATCCGAACATGAAAAATGGACAAAAAATGAGCTCAACCCAGTTTTATTAAGGCAGCATTTGGGTACAGGCTTATAGCTGGGCTTATTCCTTTCCAAGTGCAGAAGAGCAGAAACTCCGCCACCAGAAGGCGGTAGGATTGGTCCCTAAGGATTAGTCGATGTACAGCCGTAAGCTGAACCGGACACCCTGAACTTTAACAAACACACAAAAAAGTGCAAAAGACCAGAAAGAAAAAAAGAGCATTTAGGTCAGGGCTTTCAAGCTCTGGCTACAAAATGACAAGCCTGCCTTTGGGCAAACATAACAATTTCAAAAACCCATCTTAAAAGCCTTGAAAACGAAATTAAGTGGGCTTTTTTAATTTGTGCCTTTTCGGCTGATCTAGACAAAATGCAAAAGGCCAACTTTAACCCTCAAGCCAAACCGGGTCTAACTATTGGTTCAAATTTTCTGAGTGCAGTCTACTCTTTACATGTATATGTATACATATTCATTTAGTGAGAGAGAGACAGATAGCGCTGTCACAGCTAATGAGCAACCCATTTCATCTCTTCGTTAAGTTTGATGGTGCTTTTAGAATTAAATAGCGCTTCAAGATGTAACAACAGAAAATTTAACAATACAGATAAAGAATAAAGAGGCATGATAATGAGACACCGGGTGGGAAGTACGACTCATTGTCTGATTACTCTCAAATAAAAAGAAACTGGAGATGCTTTAAGTTAAACCTGTCAAAGTTGACTTAAAGAGGTTAAAAGAAAAATGACTTACAAGTGGGTGTTGCAAGCTTCAAAGTACGGAAGCAGATGTCATAGAGAGCTTCATTGTCCAAAACCATACATTCATCGGCATTCTCAACAAGTTGATGAACAGAAAGGGTGGCATTGTATGGCTCAACAACAGTGTCAGATACTTTAGGAGAAGGAAAGACTGAAAATGTCAACATCATTCTATCCGGATACTCCTCCCTGATCTTGGAAATGAGAAGGGTGCCCATACCAGATCCTGTGCCTCCACCCAATGAATGACAAACTTGAAATCCTGTCAATTGAAAAAGTTTTAGTGCAATTTGAAACAAGAGAAAGCACTTCAATTGTACTTTGCAAATGATATAGCAAACTACATAATTTGATGGTAGGAATTCACTAACTACAGCTAAACTTTTATACCCTCGAAGAATATTCAATAATTGGAAAAACATCAACCTAACGGTGAAACCAAACGACCAAGGGAGAAATACCAAGAATTAGAAGACATTGCGATCATTGAAATGAAATCAAAGTTACTAGATTTGGGTATAAATGCAGTAAGAGTGTGATTCAATCAATACTTAAATAGAGCCCATTCTGTTACAGAGTTTAGGCATATTGTGTGTAGATCACAATTAATCCAACTGCTTTATCTTTTTGCATCACCATTTTGCGGAAAAGTTTAGACACATTATCGCAAAATGAATAGATCCTGCATTAGATTGGCTTCCCATGGAGATAGCAACCCTTGCATAATTTACATTTTGTAATTGTACATTTCTAAAGGTCCTGCCGAAGAAATTAAATCATGTCAGATCAGATTATAACCAAGTGGAGTATATTCCAAAATAATGAAGTCTCAAAAAGGTACAATCTCAAAAGTTCAAATTTCAAGCGGTATGGGCACAGGATTTCTCAATAATTTCTCAAGTGGATTGAGTAATTTGGAACTTATTACAGAAATTATTGGGAAAATATTTGGATTGAATAATTTGGTAAGAAAAGATACTAGGTTTGTATCAAATCACCCATTTGAATTGAGTAATTTAGTAAGAAATGAAGATGAAATACATAAAGGATATTTTTTGATTGGCTCCTTCCCCTTTCTTACCAAATCTCATAAAAGAATGGTGAGAGATTTTGCGAGAAAGGGCTCTGCTTTCTCACAATCCAGAGTGAAAAGAACATCCAATTCGCGAAACCAAAGCAAAAAGACCCATAGCAAAAAGCAAAGCCTCCAACAAACCAGAAATCAACAAAATTGCCGGGAGAAGGTTCATGCATATGAATACAATACACGTGCATAAGTACATGCATACGTAATACTGGGGTACTGAAATCCAATATCCACAAAGAGAAGAAATCCTAATTCCCATACCATGCCAGATCTAACCCCTCAAAAAAATCTTTTAAAAAAAACCACAACCATAAAATAAAGCACATCCATTTCTCAAACCAATGCAAAACCGCACAGCAACAAACACAAAACACCCAACAATTCACAATAATTAACACCAATTCATCCCCAAACCAAATATAACTACAGCTAAAATGCTACAGATACACACAAAATATACAGATCCGGACACAGACGCGTCTGGAACCGTCCTATACATTTACGGCGTGAACCCACGTGCATCAGATGGTTATAGACACATCTGTGTTCAAATCTACACACTTCTCTGTCCGTTTCCGTCGCACGGTTAGATGAAATACCCTGCAAGCAGTCACAATTCAAGGCCTCCTTCCTCACAACATCAAGAACCCATATAGACAAACACCAAACATCCAACAACACACATTGAAAATCATCATCAATTAAAATGGTTCGAACGCATACCCTGCAAGCAGTCACAATTCTCAGCCTCCTTCCTCACGACATCAAGCACCGAATCGATCAGCTCGGCGCCCTCCGTGTAATGCCCCTTGGCCCAGTTATTCCCCGCCCCGGACTGGCCGAACACGAAATTATCCGGCCGGAAGATCTGGCCGAACGGGCCGGATCGGACGGAGTCCATGGTCCCGGGCTCAAGGTCCATGAGGACGGCGCGCGGGACGTAGCGGCCACCGCTGGCCTCGTTGTAATAGACGTTGATGCGCTCGAGCTGGAGGTCGGCGTCGCCGGCGTACTTTCCGGTGTGGTCGATGCCGTGCTCGTCGCAGATCACCTCCCAGAACTTGGCGCCGATCTGGTTGCCGCATTGGCCGCCTTGGATGTGGAGGATTTCTCTCATTTTTTACTCTCTCTGTTTTTTTTGGGGCGGGAGATTGATGAGAGAGAAGGAGGAGGACACAGAGAGAGAGAGAGAGAGAGAGAGAGCGAGGGTGGGAGGGAAATGGAGGGGGAGCTGGCGTGAAATGACTGTGGGGTGTATTTATAGTTGCGAAGTTTTCGATTTTTGGTTTTTCCGTTTGCTATCTTTGTTTTTGTTTTTGTTTTTTCTTTTTCCGACGATGAATTTTGTTCTGTTTGTTTGTTTATTTATATATACTCCACTAGCGATCTTGTTCGTTTTGATATTTTGATTTTAAATTTTGGATTTTGAGTGAAGAGAGATAAAAAGAAAAATAAAAATAATAATTGAGACAAAAATTATTAAGAATCGTGCGCTAAAAAAAAATCCAAAACCCAAATACCAGACCGAACAAGGTCAGTTGTCGATTTAGATGGTGTTCCACTTTAATACCAAACCGAACAAGGTCAGTTGTCGATTTAGATGGTGTTCCACTTTTTAAAAAAGTATTTTTTTCAAAACAAGATAATTTCAAATTCAAATATAATGAAAATGAAAAATATTTTTCCAATTTTTTTTGCATCGTTTAAAAGATCTTAATGAGACTTATCAAACAAGATCCATATTGATAGATTAATTGTTTGTGTAAACACATAATTTTTAAGTTTAAAATTACCTTCTTTTTCTAAAAGTTCTTTTTTCTAGAAACCAGAACGCCCCTTATACTAGGGGTGATACCGGTCCGGTTTCGACCGGTTTTGGCATTTTTTTGGGTCGAAACCGGTTATCCGGTTTTGGATTTTTTGAAACCGAAACCGGTTGAAATAATACGGTCCGGTTTCGACCGGTTCAACCGGTTTCGGTCCGGTTTATCCGATAAATGATAACTCCTTCGATTGAATTGGTTTCTAACTTCTAATATGGCTGTTTATGCATACAAGATTTTAAAGCTAGACTGTCATCGTGGTAATGCTAGCACAAATCCACCAATCACCCCAATATCCATAAGTCCAATTGCCTAAATCTAAAATGAACAAAAACTTCATCAGAAAACCAAATGAACAGAATACCCGGGAAGGCCCCCTTATCCATAAGTTTGGAAACCTGTGTGTGAGAGTGTGAGAGTGTGAGTGGTGGGTCGAACGTCGAAGAGAACCTCCCAGCTGTGCTGGATCGCCGGTCGTTCCTCGTCGTTGACAAGAGATGAGAGACAGCCGGCCGTTCCTCGTCGTTGAGAGAGAGAGAGAGATCAGAGAGAGAGAGAGAGAGAATGAGAGATAGATAGACCTGGAGGGGGAGCAGGAGCTAGTGCGGCGCCTGTGTTTGTGTTTGAGAGACGAGAGTGGAATGAAAAATTAGGGCGTAATAGCCAATAGGTAAGGGGGTATATATATATATTTATTATATACATATATATATAACCGGTCCGGTTTCGACCGGTTTTTTAACCACGTAAACCGGAACCGGAACCGGAAAACCGGTTTGTGAAAAAATTAAAACCGGAACCGGATCGAAATTATTCAACCGGTTTAAAAAATTCGATCCGGTCCGATTTTTCCGGTTTCGGTCGATTTTCCGGTTTCGAATAACACCCCTACCTTATACTATCCGTCTTTGCGGGAATGGATAATTTAGCACTGGGATTACCGCGCCCCTTATACTATCCGTCTTTGCGGGAATGGATAATTTAGCACTGGATTACCGCTCAATTAATCACAGTGGGGGCTATCTATTCCAACACACAAATTCATGCGTGCCCCGTGTTTATTTTCGAAACTTGTTTTTAATAGAACTTTTTTTTTTTTTTAGATATTCAAAAAGGGTGAGACCGTGAGAGAGGGGACAATCAACGTAGCAATTCCATTGGGCGTGACTATAGGACCTCCCTACCCATCAATGAAATATCCGGTTCGAGTCATAGCTATCATCCTGGAGGACGGACCATCACCACGGCACCACCTAGTGCACAATTGGTTAAAGATCCCTCTCTTTTATCCACGAACGAAGTTCGAGCACCCGACAAGACTCGAACTCTCGTTTGCGTTAAGGGGGGTGATGATCCCCACCAACTGAGCTACCACCACGGTGGTTAAGAACTAACAAATTGACAAATTTGTATCCCCGTCAAAAAAAGATAGATTAGACCCCGTTCATTTTGAATTTTGGAATTGTATTTGTAGGTAATAAGTATAGAGAGAAATAAAGTAATAATTGCAAATACGGATAATGATTGGAGAGGGATAAAGAGAATAACGAGAGTAATAATTGGAGGAAAATATGATAATTAGTAAAATCTAAAACTCTTAAACGAACGGGGTCTAGTGTTTTTGTAAGGACAATCGGGTACCGACTACCATGCATCGATTGAGTAATTAGGTCCCATTTCGATAAGGTTCTTATTTTTTAATTCTTTATTTTTTGTTTTAGGAAATAAGTTATTCTTTCACAATATAATGGGTTCTTGTAAACTTATAATCTAGAACTTATTTCGGTATTTTCCTTTTGTATAGCTTTTCATCGTAATTTTTGGGATTAATCGTTCGTCAATGGAAAGAGTCTTAAAAGTACAAAATTATGACCGAAAGTAAAAAAAAAATTCACTAAAAACGAAAAAAAAATATCAAACACCTATCTTATTTGTCTAAAATGTCATCTCATTTGAATTTTTTCAATATCGGTTCATATTTTTATACTCTTCGGATTCTAGATCTTCTCGTTAAGATGAATGATTAATCCCAAAAATTACGATAAAAAACTAAACAAAAAGTTAAGAAAAATAAAAAATACCGAAATAAGTTTTCAGATTATAAGTTTACTACACTTATTACTTATTTGAACACTAAAGTATTTATTTGAACACTAAGTAACTTATTTTCAAGTGTACGTACTTATTGTTCAAATAAGTATAAGTACTTGTTTTTTGAATTAAATGTGATGTATTGTGAGAGAATAATTTCTCTCGTAAAGTGAAAAATAAGTACTTAAAAAATAAGAACCTTAGTAAATCGAGACCTTATTTTAGTTAGTGGAACACACCCTTATTCGATGCCCTTGGGACATTACGTGACGATGCCCCAAACTCTTATCTATCACACAAACATGTGGTGGTGAAAGAGTTTTGTAACGCCCCGAATTTCGGAACATTAATAAAAACATTTAAAAGACGATTTTTCCAAATAAAATTCATAGATTTAATACATCACCGTTTCGAAAGCAGATGTCATCATATTACAACCATATCGAATTAAGTTTAAGTGGCCGAATTTGACAAATATTACAATTCCCAAATAAACTTTGAAGCTCCCAAAATAAAGTTGACTTTAATTAATCAGAGCAACTACGCGTACGGAAACCAAGGTTCTTCGACTCCCTCCTCAGCAGCGGTGACTTCAGTCGGATTATATGACACTTCTGATCTGTCTTCGATACCTGGCGTTTGAAAGCCAGGGCAACGTAGTACCGTGAGCGATTGACACTCAATAGCTAAAGCCTACCCGAAACCTATAACTTACATACAAGGGCATGAACAATACAGTTAAAGTGAAAAAAACAATTAACGTAGCGAGCGATCAATTTCAATTACTAGCCTTTAACTCAGTGAATTCTAGAATCTCCACCTATGAGAAACATCCTCCCATGTTAACCACTAGGACTATGGCCATTCGTGACACCACTCCACCTTGCTTGCCCTAACCGGGACCCCCGATGAAACGGCCTAAGTTATTTACTTAGTCGGAGTCATCGACGGCCTCACAAGGATGAATTTCCCAGGGAACTAACCGTAACCACTGGGCCCACAAGGAACTAACCGTAACCATGGGAGTATATAGACCATAACCTGGTACTATAATACAATAACACCTTTTATCTCCTATTCATAAAGAGCGATCACGCAATGCCATATCCTAAGGTTTTGAACCAACGATCAACTGCCATACCATGGCTTCATTTGTCCTCTTTAAACTGGACTTTGTGGATAACCTCCAACAGATCCGGATTCCACTGGATAACCTCCAAGAATCCCTTCACAGTATCCCCTGTACGTCTTTTCCAATTTTCCTTTAACTTAAAAATCATCTAAGTGATTCTCAAACTACCGTACACCAATCCCCAGTGAAACTACTGTCCGTTCTAAGTTCTCGTGAAACAACCGAATAACACGTCATACATTTCTGCAAACCATATCCAACGCATATATGGAGAACTCGAGCAAATAACAACGCAACATGAGAAATATCAGAGCATTCGTGTAGACTACCATTTCATACATTACTCCACAAGTTCTTGAACCTAATTACCAATTTGTTTACCTTACCAGTAGCAACCATTTTCGTGTACTTACAAAAACTAGTATCAAGACTTAGACAAAAGAAAAGGATAGCTTAATTATTGAATAAATAAAGCTTGTCAAATCAGTATACAACTAAATGGGTAGATATATACTTAGATCTTCGTTCTTAAATCCGAAAATGTATTCCTTATTCAACAATTGATTATTGCTATGGAAAAAGAATTTGTATTCTCTTCTTTTCTTTTTTCTTTTCTACTTGAGCTCAATCAATCATATACCATTCACGCTGTTCATTTCGTTAAACACATCCACGAGTATTCAAACTTTACATCATTAACTATACACATGTAAAATAAATATACTTAGGGAGATAGAATTTAACTACCTCTCTTCCCGAAAATTAAGCGGTGGTTTGAAGAAAAGAAACAGAGCGAAATGGCGGTTCGGTCGTGACTCGGTTGCGACGACTCGGGACCGAAATGGCTGATTTTGGAGTTGGTTTCTGCACCGTTTTAGAGCTGAAAATGGAGTGGCGTTCGGGTTGTTTTGGACTAAAATTGGATGGTTCAAATTGCAGAAATTAAAAGGAAGAGACGGTGGAGTTTGTAGATGGTAGGAAGTGTTGGGAAAAAGAAGAAGTGTTCACTTCTTTGCTCTCTCTGTCTCTCGAAAAAAATTCAAAGAAGAAAAGGGGATTGAACACTCCTGTAACACCCCGATTTTCGGAGGTAAAATCGAAGACATTAATAATATTAATTTCTGAAAACTTCACCTAATTAAAGATTAAAATCCAAAACAGAATCCTCAAACATAGAGATTCATTTATTACAACCACTGGGAAAATAATAAAATAGTCTTTGAGAAAATAAAATAGACTAAATAACAGAGCCGACTTCTAAGTTTGATATGGATCCCAAGCGTACTCGGGCTCGGCTCCCACCTCTGGATTCTCCTCTGCATAAAACTGCTCGCCTTCGAAGTTCTGTGTCTCTTCTTGGAACTGTACCATCGTGGAATCCCCTCCATTGAATCCTGCGTCCTCTGGCAAATTAATCACCGAAGCAATCGATTTACTAGGATACAGGCGTATCCGTGAGTGATAAATCACCCAGTAGAATAATCCAACCCAACCACCCATCTTACTATACAGCTAGTAAATAATAGGATGATAATATGAAGAAATAAAACAAAAATATTTCATATAAATTGATTTATTACTATCCATTATCCTGTCGTGTAATCTAAGATCTCATCAACGAGATCTTTCCTCCCATAACCACTAACTATGACCGTGTCATGGAAAATCCCCCCTTGCATGTCCTGCACACGGGGTCCTAAATGAAGTCACATAAGTTATGTACTTCGTATGAATTCGTTTACAACCATAGCAGGGGGCACGATTACCCTTTGGAACTTCCCATGGCGTACTATACATTAGGGTCGCACCATTCCTAAGCCACTAACTATGACCATGTCATGGGACAATCCCCCTTGCTGGCCCTACAAGGCATGATTACCCTTTGGAACTTCCCATGGCGTATCATACGTTAGGGTCGCCACAATATCATCAACCCAGGGCCCAACAGGTCACCTTTGCCATAACTATGGCCCAATTCACAATTTCACAACTCCCACACTTCACCCATTTTCTGTTAACTCGGCATCGTCTATGTGAAATCTATTCGCATACCACCCCATGTCTCTAGGGTTCAATCTAGTATTCAAAGCAAGTAATGGTACAGCGCACAATTAATCCAATAATAAACAAAACAAATAACAAACAATTGCAATCATGTAATATTTTATGAATGGGCCGTTGCCCTTAATCTTATATAGCCACGATATCAATAACAAGGTAGGAAATTTTATATAAGACTTTAAAAATAATTTTCTAGGCTTTTATTAATTATTCTTAAGTGATTAGATTAATTAAGGAACTAATTAAATACAATAATTAGGTAAAACTATTAAAATAATTATCCTAACTTTAATAAGAGTCTTGAAGGTCCTCTATAACAAGTTCGGGTGTTAGAAGTTGGGTTTGGAGGTCCGTGGGATTATTTTTAAATAAAGAAATTTAAAATAATCGACGAAAGAAGGATAAATAGATAGTAATTAATTAAATAATTAAAAATATGTTGAGATTAACATCGTATTATATTTGATCTGTAAAAAGTCTAAAAAAATTTATTCGGGCATGAATAATATATTTTATCAAGTCAAAAGTGTAACGCCCCGACTTTTCGGGTGCAATATAAAATAATTTCTCAAGAAAATTTGCTAAATAAATATGATTTTCCAAAATAAAACTTTTACTAATACAATCTCAAGATAGTTTTACAGAAATCAAAATACATTAACTTCAGAGCTGACTCTAATCTTGATACGAATCCTAAGCATCCTCGATCTTCATTACTGATATTCTTTTCGTGTCGAACTGCATCATCGTTGAATCTCCTCCATTGAATCCTGCGCCCTCTAGCAAATTGATCGCCGAAGCAATCGATTTACCAGGATACAGACGTATCCGTGAGTGATAAATCATCCAGTAAAATAATCCAACCCAACCACCCCTCTTACTTTACAGCTAGCAGGCAAACGGAATATATATGGTGCGAAAAAGTAAAACAGAGATAATTCACATAACTTGATTCATTGCTATCCATTAACTTAACATGAAATCTAAGATCTCTCAACGAGATCTTTCCTCCCCAACCACTAGCCATGCTCGGTCCCATGAGATCACTTTCCTTTGCTGTCGTAGATAACCTAAGTTACAATACTACAACAAGGGGATAGCTTATCATGCCTGAATCACAACTAGGGTTCGCCTATCTTATATACCACATCATAATCGTTTCTCAATCATCACTGGACACACGTCAGTCTGTCAATTCACCACTGGACTCTCGCCAGGACATCAATTTACCACTGGACTTCGCCAGGACATCATCACAAAATATCACTGGACCATCCGCCAGGTTTTATCGTCACAAAATATCGCTGGACCTCTCGCCAGGTTTTAACATCACAAAATATCGCTGGGCCACCGCCAGGTTTTATCAAAACTTCACTGGATCACCTGCCAGGTTTTATCATCGAAATATCACTGGACCACCGCCAGGTTTTATCAACAAAAAACATCTCTGGACCACCGCCAGGTTTTATCAACATAAAACGTCAACATAAAACGTCACTGGACCAATGCCAGGTTTTATCAACATAAAACGTCACTGGACCACCGCCAGGTTTTATCAACAGAAAACGTCACTGGACCAACGCCAGGTTTTATCAACAGAAAACATCACTGGACCAACGCCAGGTTTTATCAACAGAAAACGTCACTGGACCACTGCCAGGTTTTATCAAAACATCACTGGACTATCCGCCAGGTTTTATATCATCACTGGGCTTACTTTGCCAGTTACAATCCATCACCGGGCTTACTTTGCCGGTCTATCAATTCTCATCACAAATCTCATCATATCTCAAAACCACGCCTGCAGGCAACCTCTAAAAAGAAAGAAACTTCACAATTTATCCATTACTTAGCATCGTCTAAGTGATTTCTATATCGTATACCACCCCATGTCTCTAGGGTCCAGTCTAACATTCAAATCCAGTATCAACACAATATCATTCTCAGTAATAATTAAAACGAATAACAAACAGATCAAAACAAACATTAAGTAATGCAATCACATAACTTTTTATGACTGGGCCGTTGCCCTTGATCTTGTATGACCAAAATATCAATAACAATGTAGGAAATTTTATATAAGACTTTAAAAATAATTTTCTAGGCTTTTATTAATTAATTATAAGTAATTAAGTTAATTAAACACTAATTAAATACATTAATTAGGTAAAAATATTAGGATAATTATCGTAACCTTAATAAAGGTCCTAACAGTCCTCTATAATAAGTTCGAATGCTAAAAGTTGGGTTTGGATGCTCACGGAATTATTTTAAATAAAAAGATTTAGTTAATAGGCAAAAGAAGAATAAATAGATAATAAATAATTAAATAATTAAAAATATATTTATTCTAACAAAGTATCATCTTAGGACTGTAAGAAGTCTAAATAAAATTATTCAAAATTATTAACCTCTTTTATTATATTTTAAAGTATTATTATCAAGAAACAAAGCGTAAATAATAATAAATAGTTAATTAAGTAAATAAAATATTATTTTAATAACATATCATCCTTGAGATGTAAGAAGTCTAGGAAAAATAGTTTAGATGTTAAAATCATTGTTTGTAAGGTCGCAATTATTTCTCGTTTGTATCTTTAATTAAAAATAAAATAAATAGCTAATAACATAAAAAAAAATATGAAATCCGCAAGTTATGATCTTTAACATGTTAGGAGTTTAGGAAAAATAGTTTGGGATTTATAGAGTAGTTTATAAGGTCGCAATGATTTTTAGTTTACAAACTTTTACACAATAACGAATAAAAATTTAATAAATAGAAAATTAAATAAAAAAATATGAAACTAACAAGGTATGATCTTTAGAGTGTGGGTAACCTAGAAAAAATAAATCGGGATCAAAATCGATGTTTTAAAGGGTCGCAAAATCAATTCGAAACGAAACAACAAAAACCGCACGGCTGGCCGAATGGAGTTCGCGGCCGCGAACTCTGTTTCTCTGGTTCTTGCGGTGGAGGAGCCCGAAGGTCGCGGCCGCAAGGTCGCGGCTGGAATGCATTTTTTTGATTTTTTTGGTCCGGTTTCGATGCATGGGACTACGAGGCCTATTGGGTTATGTCTAAAAACATTAATTATACTTAGAGGAGGGTTCGGATTAAATTATAATACCTCGAATTGCGGTGAATTGGTTTTCGATCGAAACTTGATAATTTGGAACGAAAGCTTCGGGTTTCTTGATCGGGGAACCTCGGGGCCGAATTGGTTGATGTTCATAGATGCTTGGGCTTGTAGAAGGAGATTGGAACGATCAATTTGGATTTTGGTTAAGCCTAGGTACGAAATCCACTTTTCTCTCTCTTTCTTTCTCTCTCTAAAACTCCATGCATTGGAGCTTTGCTTTCCTTCGGTTTTTCTCTCTCTTCTGGATAGTTGGGGGCGTGAAAAATAATGTGTGTGCCTTAGAGTCGGAGTAATGATGTATTTATAAGAGAATTGGGATGAGTTTCGATTAAAATTGAATCCTAATGGAATTGGGTTTTGAAACGGACGAATTGAACTCGGTTTTAGGGTTACGGAGGAGGTAGAGATTGACTAGGAGTAGGAGAGGGAGAGATATAAGAGTTGCATGCATACATGCAATAATAAAAATAATTAAAAGAATTAATGAGATAGAATAACTTTTTTTTTTTGTAATTATCTACTACTTATTTAATAAGGAAAGTATTATTTTTAGAATTAATTAATACCTTTTAATATTTTTATTTAAAAAAAATTGGGTCAAAAATTCGGGTCGTTACAACCTACCCCCCTTAAAATAATTTCGTCCTCGAAATTTGGGTGTACTAGATTTGGGTAATCGGTGCGCATAGTATTGGTTCGCTCTTAAATTGATTTCTCAATGTCGCCATGGAATTCGGACGAGGTTAATGGTTTTTGTCTTGGATTCCATCCTCGCTATGATCCTGGTCGGAATCAATGTTGATTTCGTAAAACCTCGGAGCTTGAGTCGTAGCAGGTAAATAAATATTTACATGATATACTTAGGTAAGATATCTAGTGGTTTAGGGAAGTAATAGGTACCGTAAAGGTTTAGCTATTCGGATTTAGGCTCTTAGAATGTGATCTACCCAATCTACCCAAGGCCGAGGGTTGAACCTATGTTCTGATACCACTAGTAACGCCCCGACTTTTCGGGTGCAATATAAAATAATTTCTCAAGAAAATTTGCTAAATAAATATGATTTTCCAAAATAAAACTTTTGCTAATACAATCTCAAGATAGTTTTACGGAAATCAAAATACATTAACTTCAGAGCTGACTCTAATCTTGATACGAATCCTAAGCATCCTCGATCTTCATTACTGATATTCTTTTCGTGTCGAACTGCATCATCGTTGAATCTCCTCCATTGAATCTCGCCTCTAGCAAATTGATCGCCGAAGCAATCGATTTGCCAGGATACAGACGTATCCGTGAGTGATAAATCACCCAGTAAAATAATCCAACCCAACCACCCCTCTTACTTTACAGCTAGTAGGCAAACGGAATATATATGGTGCGAAAAAGTAAAATAGAGATAATTCACATGATTCATTGCTATCCATTAACTTAACATGATATCTAAGATCTCTCCACGAGATCTTTACTCCCCAACCACTAGCCATGCTCGGTCCCATGAGATCACTTTCCTTTGCTGTCGTAGATAACCTAAGTTACAATACTACAACAAGGGGATAGCTTATCATGCCTGAATCACAACTAGGGTTCGCCTATCTTATATACCACATCATAATCGTTTTTCAATCATCACTGGACACACGCCAGTCTGTCAATTCACCACTAGACTCTCGCCAGGACATCAATTTACCACTGGATTTCGCCAGGACATCATCACAAAACATCACTGGACCATCCGCCAGGTTTTATCGTCACAAAATATCGCTGGACATCTCGCCAGGTTTTAACATCACAAAATATCGCTGGGCCACCGCCAGGTTTTATCAAAACTTCACTGGATCACCTGCCAGGTTTTATCATCGAAATATCACTGGACCACCGCCAGGTTTTATCAACAAAAAACATCTCTCTTGACCACCGCCAGGTTTTATCAACATAAACGTCACTAGACCGTCACTGGACCAATGCCAGGTTTTATCAACATAAAACGCCACCTGGACCACCGCCAGGTTTTATCAACGTAAAACGTACTGGACCAACGCCAGGTTTTATCAACGTAAAACATCACTGACCAACGCCAGGTTTTATCAACAGAAAACGTCACTGGATCACCGCCAGGTTTTATCAAAACATCACCGGACTATCCGCCAGGTTTTATATCATCACCGGCTTACTTTGCCGCCATAATCCATCACCGGGCTTACTTTGCCGGTCTATCAATTCTCATCACAAATCTCATCATATCTCAAAACCACGCATGCAGGCAACCTCTAAAAAGAAAGAAACTTCACAATTTATCCATTACTTAGCATCGTCTAAGTGATTTCTATATCGTATACCACCCCATGTCTCTAGGGTCCAGTCTAACATTCAAATCCAGTATCAACACAATATCATTCTCAGTAATAATTAAAACGAATAACAAACAGATCAAAACAAACATTAAGTAATGCAATCACATAACTTTTTATGACTGGGCCGTTGCCCTTGATCTTGTATGACCAAAATATCAATAACAATGTAGGAAATTTTATATAAGACTTTAAAAATAATTTTCTAGGCTTTTATTAATTAATTATAAGTAATTAAGTTAATTAAACACTAATTAAATACATTAATTAGGTAAAAATATTAGGATAATTATCATAACCTTAATAAAGGTCCTAACAGTCCTCTATAATAAGTTCGAATGCTAAAAGTTGGGTTTGGATGCTCACGGAATTATTTTAAATAAAAAGATTTAGTTAATAGGCAAAAGAAGAATAAATAGATAATAAATAATTAAATAATTAAAAATATATTTATTCTAACAAAGTATCATCTTAAGACTGTAAGAAGTCTAAATAAAATTATTCAAAATTATTAACCTCTTTTATTATATTTTAAAGTATTATTATCAAGAAACAAAGCGTAAATAATAATAAATAGTTAATTAAGTAAATAAAATATTATTTTAATAACATATCATCCTTGAGATGTAAGAAGTCTAGGAAAAATAGTTTAGATATTAAAATCATTGTTTGTAAGGTCGCAATTATTTCTCGTTTGTATCTTTAATTAAAAATAAAATAAATAGTGTAGACATCCCAATCCGAACCTCGGAGAGTTTTTGTCCACCCCGATGATGAAATAGAGAAAACGGTACCTTTACGAGCTTGAAAAAGGGTCTCTCTAAACCCACATGAGCCCAAAAACTCAAAAAAAACCTGCAAAGCCCAGATAAAAGCCCAAACAAAGCCCAAAAGAACCCTGGACCGAAGGAAGAGGAGCCGTGCGGAGCGGAATGGGAGCGCACGGCACCTTGAAATTCAAGAGTGGCCGTGCGCGGCAAACATTAACCGCACGGCACCTTGAGCAAAAAGCTGGCTGGCTCAGAAAGCTGTCGGCCACACCAGTGTGAGCCACAGCTGATGACTGGCTCAGCCGAAAATGCACTTCTGGCCCGCCCAGAAAATACCTCCACCATTTGAATTCAAAATCCTTGGCCATTTGCCTATAAATTGACCCCTCCACTCAAGGGAAAGGGGTCCCTCTTAGCCCTTCTTTTGAGTCCCTTCTCTTGCTTTTCTCTTGTCTCTCTCACTCTATTTTCTCTCTCTAAGTTCTCAAACCCCCTTTCCATCACCACTTCCATTTCCAAGCCTTAAAGGATGTCATTCCCAAAAGACATTCTTCAAGAGCTTTCACTCACTCCCCTTTCTCATCATTAAAGTTGATCACTCATTGACTCCAAGACCCCATCACCCAAAACACCTAACCTTCACTCACACCCATACTCTCTTTGTCTCATTTAACCTCCACATCCACATCCGTGACGATCCATCCCCATCCTTGCATCCGCGACCCTTGATCAAGCTCAAAACCAAAGGTATAAACTAGTTTCCTCGGACTAGATTCCGTTCTGGTCCTGAGGGGGACCTTTCTGTCAGCAGATCTAACCCCTTTTGGTTAGATCCTGACTCAAAACATGTTTTCATAAAATAAAACCAACACTGTGTTGAGGTTGGGGAACCGCGCGGGCTGTTCACCAGACGCGCGGCACCTCGACTCTCAGCGCACGGCATGATGCACACTAGTGCTATTGTGAACAGACTGGCTGGATCTGAGTTTCCCTCTGCTGTGGTTACTTGTTTTTGTTGTTTACTATTTCTGTAGCTCTTAAAATAAGACCATATCTACAAGCCATGTTCCGGCTATTCAAAAATCTTTTCAAGATCATTCCAAACGATAAAAACGTTGAAAACTACTTTGAAACTATGTTTTGAGAAGGATAATGACGTTCTTATCATAATCTGACCGCCGTGAGGCTACTCATGAGTTTTTAAAAGATCTACAGAAAAACTAGCGAGTCAAATAATGTTTTGAAAGATTGCAACAGTCTGACAGCAGGGCAGGTGCCACGCACAGCATGGTGGGATGCCTCGCACGGCATCCCAGTGAGCTAAATGATGTTTTGAAAGACTACAACAGTCTGACAACAAAGCAGGTGCCACGCACGGCATGTCGAGATGCCTCGCGCGGCATCTCAGGGTGCCGTGAGCGGTATTCTGAGTCCAAACAGTCTGTTGAATGTTATTTACCTCCATTCATTCATATCACGATAGTACAGATGGCACCACTTGCACGCCAATGTGATATATTTCCCATGTCCCTTTCCCGTTCCGTGCTTTATTAAAGAGCTTGATATTACGAACGATACTGAAGATCTCCCCTTTTTGAAAACATCAAGTAGAGACCGGTCTTACCGGGCGAATGGGGTGCTTTAAAGAAAAACCTTCCTCATTCGTAATGTGGCTCCCGAACCCATCATCTCAACGTTCGCTAGACCTAAAGCCTTTTCAAGCAAACTCTCGGTTTCTCGGATCATCCATCTCAAAAATCCGGGTGGCGACTCTTGAGTTCTGGTCGGCCTCAGTAGCGAGCCCACAGTGGCGACTCTGCTGGGGATCAACTTTTATTCAATACCTTTTTTTTAAAAAAAAAAAGAATGTATAAAAAGTATTGAATAAACAAGAGGGCCAAATTTGAAAGGTGTTTTCTAAAAGGGGATTCTCGAATATTTTCCGGAAGGTCAAACTCTTTTACCCTGTACACTTTGCACTGCACAAGCCTCGCTATGCGTGTTTCGGCTATCTTGTCCGGTTTACCGGTGACAAGCTCTCCCGGAATGCCTAGCAACCCTCGACTATGATGAGCCATCGTGCTGTACGACCGTTGTCTTGCAATACACTCGACACGGGGTAGCACATCTTGGCTCTAGTCCAGGGAACCCTCTTGAGACCAAAACCAGCCTTTGCACTTGTACATAGCCATAGAACCTTCCCAACTAGGACAGGGACCCATGCCTAGGACTTATGTGCTATATTCTGCTTACGTGCTTTTATTCCTGTACACACGCATCATTCGCACACCATTGCATCTTGTGGGCTAGGGGAATAGGCCTCCTTAGAATTCTTTAGGACCCTCCGGTCAGTCAAGAGACTTTAAATCCATGGAGTTTGAGATACCTCCTGTTTGCCGTGCCCGAACGGCTCCCTGGTTTGGGTCTAGCCTTAAGCATGTCCGTATCTGGATTCGGTAGCCACATTGCTCTGTCTCGGATGGTCACGATAAGGAGATTGGCTCGGGTTCCGACCCGTTCGGAATTCAACCTGCCGTACTCTACCGAGCTATCGGAAATCTTCTGTACGGATGTCTTAAGTGAGATTCGAGCCACGGTAGGTCTTAGGCCTTATTTCTAGGAGATGGGTAGAAGTAGGCGAGTATTCGGATTGGTTATGAGTTGCTCCCTTTTGACTTGTTACCAGTGTTGCCAACATTGATCGTCTGCGAAGAAAAGAAGCTGTACCCAATTGGTTCCGTCTATCCCAAAGACTAGTTCGCGTAGACACCCTGGAAGGACCCCCGCTGTTTGATGTCCAAATTGAGGAAGAGGAAGAACCTGTGGTAGAAGAATCCGTGGTCTCGTTCCCGACCGAAAACCCTTCTATGGCTGATCAGGGAGACGGAATGGAGGAACTCAGGCAGGAACGTGGCCAACATGGATGTTCAATTTAAGCAATCCCTGTGTCGATGCGCAGCTTAAGGCTGCCGTAGTCTCTATGAAAAATGACATGAATATGATAATGGAAAGCATGCAGGAAATCACTGACAAGCTCCTAATCAAGACTTCCCTGCAATCTGAGCAACCACCTAAAGTTGAGGTATCAGTAATCGACCCTAACCTGGCCGCTATCATGGATAAGATTGGCAAATTGGAGGAATCTGTCCAGGAAACCAAATGGCTTAGAAAAGGAGAAATCGACATGAAGAAACTATGCCTCTTTCCAAATGCCAAGTTGCCGGAAAAGTTCAAAGGAGTGGATTTTGCAAAATTCGATGGAACCGGTGACCCAAAAGCCCACCTTCAGGGGTATGTCGGATCCCTCACCATGCGTGGCATCGAAGGAGAAGCTATGGCCCAACTCTTCCATGAATCCTTGTCCGGTCCAGCCCTGCAATGGTTCCTCTCTCTCGAACCATCCAAGAAAAGGACTTGGGAAGACATCGGGACAGCTTTCGTGGCCCAATATGATTTCAATGTTGACCTGAAAATGACCACGAGAGAGTTGGAAAGCACCAAGATGGGTGAGAAGGAAAGTTTTACCGACTTTGTGAAACGTTGGAGGGCTAAGGCTGCCCAGATGCAAAACAAACCTGACTTAAAGGAGCAAATACGGATAATAACCAAGAACTTGCCAAGCTCTTTTGCACCTTACATGGTTCTTTCTCAGGCTGCGCTTAATTTCAAACTTTTATGATTAAGAAAATAACTCTGGCGGAGGCTCTGCGAGACGGAACTTTGGAGAAGAAAGAATCTGGGTCCGGGTCCAAATCCAAACGGGCGTATTCAGGAAACAGCAATGTTCTCTTCGGGAATGCCAATCAGGCAGGAACCTCATCCACAAAACCTGTAGAAGTTAACCAGATTTCCGAAAAGCCAAAATCCCAGAATCGAACCTTCACCCAATTTAGCACTCCAAGGTCCACTCTCCTCAAGAAACTCACAGACATTGGGGTACTGAAACCTCTTCCGCCACCACAAACCATTCCGCCAAACTTAAACCAAAACGTCTATTGTGACTTTCACCAAATGCCCGGCCATACCACCGATAACTGCGTCCGCCTCCGTCATGAAATCCAAAACCTCATCGACAACAAGGTTGTCGATGCACCACCCAACACCATTTCAAACCCACTGCCACAGCATAATACCCCCTTCCGTATCAACCAAATCACCCTAGCCGAAGACCCAAGCCTCCCAGAACCTGATCCTACCCTATTCCCTGAGGCTGAACCAATGCCTGTCAATGGAATTCCCGGAGAGGTTGCCGCCCCTTCCATCTGGGAATGGGAAGACACGTGGGGAGAACTGATTGCTGACTGGGAAGAATTTGAAGCTGCCAACTTCCAAAGAAATGACGAACCTCTGTTCGAGGCCGGATGGGAGGTTGATTGGCAAAACATCCAGGCAGATCCTCTTGATGGATTCTCTTTGAGTACACTATTCAAAAATCAAGGGGAAGAATACTTGGTCTTCCAAGATGCACCCGAATGGCATTGGGACCCGGCCCCGGATGAGTATCAGCTTTTGGCATGGAACGACCCATTGGATACCTTCTCCCTGCCGACGCTATTCGGTGAAGAATACCAGCTTGGATACCCACTTGAGATGGCAACATACGACTGGCCGGAACTCGCCCCGCTCCGCCCAGATTTCTCTCATTTTAATGACTTTGTCGTCAACAAGCTGTATGAAAACGTGGACCTCACCCCGTACCCAAACCTTCCTGGATTCGAGGAGGAAGTCGCTAGCAACGAGTTTGACCCAATGGACTACCTCGTGGACGGAGCTGAATCTGAGCCGTCAATCACTTTCCCAGAAGGCGCCGAAGTTGCCATGATAAACTTATGGGAAGATGAACCGGTAAACTTGTGGGCCGACACTGAAGTGGTTAACGTAAAAGTGGGAAACGAAGAATGGACTGTTAACAAAGCCATGATGGAGGCTGAAAAATGGACACCTGAAGATCTGTGGGATGATTTGGTTATCGCCGATCTGGCCGCCAATTTACAAGATGCAACTATTGGAAACAAGCGTAAAGCCCTGGCCGACCTATGGAACGAGGAATCAAAGTATCGCCAGATTGATCATCTAACCAGAAGCGGCCGTATTTACCAACCTCCGAACCGCCAAGTTGGGGAACCTTCTAACCCTGCAGCCGCAGAACCATCTGATCCCTTCACCACCCCGGTCAAGAGCACCTTCCGACCCTTTGACCCGCCAGTTAAAGAGCCTTCCCGACCTGAAAAGAACCCCGAAGGAATGATTAAGCGTCAACTCGAGCAGACCAATGCCAAGATGTCTGTCTGGGATGTGCTGGTTCACTCCACACGCCATCGTGAAGTTCTCATCCAAGCGCTCTCCCGACTCAAAGTTCCTTCCACTATAACTCTCGATGAGCTTGTGGCATTAATCAAGACCATACCTATCAAACATGCCATCACCTTTACTGATCGAGACTTACCCGCCGAGGGAACTGATCACAATCGTCCGCTGCACATCACCTTGAAGTGCCATGGCAAGTCGGTTCCAGCAATCTTGGTCGATAATGGATCAGCCATTAATGTCTGTCCGCTCCGCGTTGCTTACTGTTTGGGATACAAGAATAAGGACTTCTCCCCATCAGAAGTCAAAGTCCGAGCATATGACAACACTCGGAGGGATGTGGTTGGAACTCTCATGATTCCTATGACCTTCGGACCATATCAGACGGACGTAGAATTCCACGTGGTGAATATCCCCGCCTCCTTCAATCTGCTCCTGGGTAGGCCCTGGCTGCATCGGCCAGACATCATGGCTGTGCCCTCCACACTCCATCAGAAAAATTCGGCTGCGACTGGAAACATGAATGCTTACTATCCACGGAGACTCAGGGATTCATGCCCCTATTGAGGACAATGCCCCACTCTTGGAAATTCAACACGGGAAAGAAGACATCGCTTTGGGAGGCTTCTCTCTAGACACCTCTCGGTCCATCTACTCAGTTAGAATCGACGACGACTTTGTCATTAGCAACGTCGCCATCAAGATCATGAAAAAGATGTCCTACATGCCAGGGTTGGGACTGGGAAAGAACCTTCAAGGCCCTGCAAAGTTCGAAGCCCAGGGCACTCTGATGCGTACAACAGGCCTTGGTTACTCACCCTCAAGAAGCAGCAAGGTGAAAAGAGGAAACAGGCTAGAGGACTACTTTGTCAAAGAAGAAGCAAAGCAGATTTACCAAGGACAGCCGGAACCATTTTGGGACAAGGAAACCAATACCTTCCTGCCAGGATTTGAGATATTCGCCAACGACGTCTGGTTGGATAGTGATGAAGAAACTGAGGTTGAGGAAAAGCAGAAAGAGCCCGCTGACTGGATTGAGGTTTTCAGCATGGGTAGTCTCGCAACTCTGTTTAGGGAAGACGAATCAATGGGTACGGCTATGGAAGCAGAAGTGCTGATGATGGAACAAGATGCCCCCGAGGATCCGACTTTGTTTATCATGGATGCTACTGAAGAGTACAAAAACTGGATCTTCATGCCGAGTGCAACCTACCACGAATCGGAGTCCAAGTCTGAGTCTGAGTCTGTTAAGTCTATCGAGTCTTCTGTGTCTTCTGAGTCTGTCCAGTCCAAGTTGGGGCCTCTCGGCCCAAACTCTCAGAGTCTGTACTTCGAATTCGAATCCACCCGTATGTATGGTGCCCCCGAGGCCACTGTTGATCATGAAATGAATGAATCTGATTCTGCTTACTTCCCTGACTTTGAAATAAATTGCGTCGCCCCTGGTGATGAAGAGATTGATTTCGATGAGGACATTCCCAAAGAAATTCGATCCCTAATCGACAGGGAAGATGAAAAGCGTGCTCAGCCTATAAAAGAAGAAATTGTTTTAATAAATCTGAGATGAAAAGAATCCCGGATGACCCAGATCGGTTCCGCACTATCCACTGAAGAGCGCGAAGCCCTTGAAACCCGCTTAAAGAATTCAAGATGTGTTTGCGTGGTCACATGTCGATATGCCGGAATCGATCCCGAAATCGTGGAGCATCAGATTCCCTTTATCTCGATGCAAAGCCGGTAAAACCAGAAACTAAGACGCATGAGGCCTGATTGGGTGCTTAAAATAAAAGAAGAAGTTACTAAACAGATTGACGCTGGTTTTCTCATGTAACTGAGTACCCTCGGTGGGTTGCAAACATCGTCCCCGCACCAAAGA
Source organism: Rhododendron molle (assembly GCA_025413875.1). Taxonomy (NCBI): domain Eukaryota; kingdom Viridiplantae; phylum Streptophyta; class Magnoliopsida; order Ericales; family Ericaceae; genus Rhododendron; species Rhododendron molle. The sequence goes on from CM046400.1 coordinate 18,627,156, forward strand.
AGGATGGTAAAATAAAGGTCTGCGTCGATTTCAGGGACCTACAAAGCCAGCCCTAAAGATGACTTTCCACTACCACACATCGATGTGTTAGTTGATAACACCGTTGGTCATGCTCTACTCTCTTTCATGGATGGTTTCTCGGGATACAATCAAATCCTTATGGCTCCAGAGGATCGGGAAAAGACTACGTCCGTCACCGAGGGGACATACTGTTATCGAGTCATGCCTTTCGGACTAAAGAATGCAGGGTCCACTTACCAACGGGCCGCCACGGATTACTACACGACATGATTCACAAAGAAGTGGAAGTCTACGTTGATGATATGATTGTTAAGGCCAAGGAGCGAGAGGGGCATCTCCCCGCGCTCAGGAAGTTTTTCGAAAGAATCAGGAAGTACAAGATGCGTCTCAACCCCGCCAAATGTACGTTCGGAGTCACTGCAAGAAAGATGCTTGGATTCATGATCACCACCCGAGGCATCGAAGTCGACCCATCGAAAATCAAAGCCATCCTAGAAATGGAGCCGCCAAGATATGAGAAGGATGTAAGGAGCTTCCTCGGCAAGGTGCAATTTATCAGTAGATTCATTGCGAGGCTGACTTCAACCTGTGAACCATTGTTCCGCTTACTCAAGAAAGGAATGCCATTCGTGTGGGATGATAGGTGTCATAAAGCTTTCGAAGCCATCAAGGCCTACCTGCACAAGCCACCGGTATTGACACCGCCTGTAATAGGAAAACCTTTGATCCTATACCTATCAGTCACTCCATCCGCAATGGGATGTTGGCGCAGGAAGGAGATGATGGGGTAGAAAGGGTCGTGTATTACCTCAGTAAAAAGATGGTCGGACCTGAAGAGCGTTACACTCCCCTAGAAAAGACGTGCTGGGCACTTGTATGGGCTTCCAAGAAGTTGAGGCACTACATGTTAGCCTACCCGGTCAGGCTAATATCCCGGATGGATCCCTTAAAGTATCTATTCGAAAAACCGGCCCTCACGGGTAGGATGGCACGGTGGTTGCTAATGTTGGCTGAGTTTGAACTAAAGTACGTCACTCGAAAGTCGGTAAAAGGGAGAGCTGTCGCAGAATTCCTAGCCGATTGCCCAGTCAAAGGAGAGGAGGATGCCGAGTTCAATTTCCCCGACGAAGACATAATGACGGTAACCGAGGACATTTGGCAGTTGTACTTTGATGGAGCAGCCAACCAGAAAGGATTTGGAATCGGTGTATTGCTCATCTCGCCCGATGGATCGCACATCCCATTGGCGTTCAAGCTTAACTTTGAAGTCACCAATAACCAGGCCGAGTATGAGGCTTGCATCGTAGGCATGGAGGCAGCCATCGAAATTGGTGTAGAAAAATTGAAAGTTGTGGGGGATTCGAACTTGGTTGTGTCTCAAGCGAATGGTGACTGGAAGGTCAAAGAAGAAAAGCTGAAACCGTATCACCAGGATCTCGAAGATCTCATTCCCCACTTCACCAAAGTGACATTCACTCATGTCCCAAGGTTCAAAAATCAATTTGCAGACGCTTTGGCAACTTTGGCATCAATGGTCGAGATCCCTGTTGGCGTAAAGTTAAGACCAATTGTGATAGAACAAAGGGATGTTCCGGTACACCAACACGTCATGACAGTCGACGAGCCCGATGATGGCCACCCATGGTATTATGACATTTGGAGGTACGTGGAAAGGGGAGAATACCCCGTGGGAGCAAACAAGGGAGACCGAATCGCCCTCCAGAGGATAGCAACTCAGTACCTTCTATGCGGAGGAAGCTTATATCGAAGATCGCCCTGTGGCACACATAAGCTCTGCATCCATGGAGAAGATGCGAAAAGGGTAATGGAAGAAGTCCACGAGGGTGTATGCGATCCTCACATGAGCGGCATAATGCTTGCAAAGAAAATTCTCAGGCAGGGATACTTCTGGTCCACCATGGAAACGGAATGTGTGGAGTACGTGCGAAGGTGTAAAAAGTGCCAAATTCACGCTAACCTCACGCATGTCCCGCCGCACGAACTGCAACAAATGACTTCGCCATGGCCCTTCTCAACATGGGGGATTGATGTTATCGGAAGGATAGTACCGGCAACATCCAACGGTCACATTCTGGTAGCCGTCGACTATTTCACGAAATGGGTAGAAGCTGCTTCCTACACCACTTTGACCGCGATTCAAGTCGTGCATTTCATCAAGCAAAACATCGTTTATCGGTACGGGGTCCCTCAAGCTTTCGTATCTGATAATGGGGTTCATTTCAAAGGACGGGCCCAGGAAGTTCTGGAGAAATTTCAAATCCAGGTGCACAAGTCGACGACATATCGACCGCAGACCAATGGCGCTGTGGAAGCAGCAAACAAGACGATCAAGGTCATTCGGGAGAAAACTATTCAATCAACAAGAGACTGGCATGAGCAACTACCCCTGGCCTTATGGGGGTACCGCACGTCGATGCGAACGCCAACGGGAGCAACCCCCTACTCTTTGGTTTACGGGATGGAGGCGGTACTCCCTATTGAATTGGAAGTCCCATCTCTTCGGACAATGATCGAATGTGAAGTCCAAGAGGCTGAATGGCTGAGTAACCGATTTGAAGAACTTATGCTATTCGACGAACGCCGGTTGAGGGCTCTTTACCATATCCAAGGGTATCAACGAAGGATCGCACGGGCATTCAACAAGAAAGTGAAACCCAGGAATTTGATAGAAGGCGACATGGTTTTAAAGGAAATTCGGGCTCCAGTCTACGACCCACGAGGAAAGTTCCGACCAAAGTGGTCCGGGCCGTACATCGTCAAGACCATCCTTTCCGGGGAGCTACGCAACTCATCGACTTGGACGGAAATGAATTCTCAACCTTGGTTAACCTGGATCAACTCAAGCGCTATTACCCCTGAGAGAAGCTCGCTAGGCTGAAAAACCGCAAGGGCGGACAGTCCTAGGCAAAAATTAGAGCAAAGCCTACTAGGATGAAAACCCGTCAGGGCATCCTAGGCAAAAGTTAAGGCAAACAACAAATGAGCTCGCTAGACCGAAAACCCGAAAGGGCGGTTCTAGGCAAAAGTTAGAGCGCAAAAGGAGAGTGTTAAAACCCGAGCGAACCCTACCCCGAACCACGCCATGACTCGATTTCTTCACCAGAAGGATACGTAGGCAGTCTCACGCTGAGACCCGGTCACGATCCATCAAAATAAAAATCAGGTTGAGAAAACTTGAAGAACAAAAATCAAGAAGGGGGAAACCCTCCAAGACTCGTTTTTATTAATACAATTACTTCTACTACACAAGGTCGAGCAAAGCTTTCATAACAAAAGAAGTGCAATATGATGAAAAAGGGGTCCTCAATTTATTCAACGGTCAGGGTGGTAGGATTGAGTCAGTTTCCTTGAGCCCCAACTCTCGCCGCAATGTCCCTCCTAAGCCACCTTCGATAGCTCCCGCGCACCGCCACAGAAGGATAGGGATGTGCATCGGTCACCTCGCGTGTCATCCAAAAGCGCTGGTAATGACAAAGGACTGAATGACTGAAAAGAGGCAGAACCACGTCCACAAGAACTTCGGCAGGGGCCTCCTGTCTCACACCTAGCTGTCGCTGGATACGGTAAGGAATATAGAAGGTGAAAGCTCCCAAGCCGGCAAGAACAACCCACTGAGAACCCATATAGTGCACTGTCATGGGAGGAAGATCCAGCCATCGACACCTCCAAGCAATGGTCTCCGCCGGCGTCGGAGAAAATCGACCCACTCAACCCTGGTTCCTATCCTCAAACTCAAAGCATCGCCGAGAGTAACCTCGCCTCGTATGCCCGGTTGCCGGGAGGAATGGTCAGCACGTTCACCTTATCACAAAGCCAAATCTGTGGGAAGAGAGAAAACAAGTAAGAAGCCTTAGATAACCAAGCCGAGCGTGAGGTAAAAAGAGAACGTGGGGGAAACCCGAAAAAGGAGAGCTGAGTGAGAAACCAACCTGTAGGAGAAGTGGGCTACCCCCAAAAGTCTCAGTATCTCCAGAGCGAACCTTGTCCAAACCAATCAGTGTCTCGGCCAAACCATCGGAATCACATCCCTTCGGGCTTCGATCTAACCGCGACACTCGCCAACGCCGAGCTAGCATGACCGCGGCAGAAGGAACCAAGAGATAGGCCGCGAGCAAGCACATACAGAGAGCAGTCGTCGAGTCCGGTAAGTCATGTCTCTAAGATCGCCAGAGAAGAAAATAGCTCAATGAGACGCATGACATTGAGATGGCCATTTCGACCAAGTAGCGGGCGGCGCCCTCACCCACCCCGGAGGCGCGACTAAGACTCGACACGCCCATCACGTCTGGGGAATGATGACCTCCCCGAACCAAAACCCCGAGGTATGCACGGAACTCCTCGACGGTGGGACAAGCTCCTGATCGCCAAATCGGAACACGTGAACCTCCGAATCCCGAAACTCACGGCTGCCCTCAAAAGCTCGGGACGAAGGGAATGTTGTGAAGGTACCTCAAGGAATAGAGACCGTGAGCTCGAAAGTTGAGCCAATCGACACCTTCCATAGAAGCCAACCATGGACGGAGAAAACCGGTAAGGGGGAGAGCCATTTCAAAGAGTAAAGGAAGAAGATGGGACTTGGACGAGATGAGGAGAATGTGGTAAGAAGGCTTGAATTTATAGGAGGAGTAGAAGAGACAACTTCAACTTTCAAAGAGCCTCGGGTTTCAAAAGTGCAAGTTTTCCATGAGTCTAACATAGGGAAAAGCTTGGTCAAGTCCCAAAAGGTCCAAAACAGACATGCACTGGTTCAGAAATGCCATTGCATGGGTCAAACCTCAACACCCGAGCAATCTGCCTTGGAAATAAGCAAAAACTGCAATCTGTCAGGAAAACGGCCTCGCACGGTACCTTGAGAGATCGCACGGCATGTTGAAATCAGAGAAATACCACGGCAAGTCAATTAGGGTACCGTGCGAAGGATTCTCAACCGCACGGCACCCTGGGGTATACGCACGGCAAGTTGACTCTGCATTTCTGCAGTTTTGGCAGCAACTCCCCAAGAAAGAATCGAGGCCCTACGAAGCACCAACCAACACCTGGACAGACTCTAACAGGTATTTGGGACTTCGGGGATGTTTCGTTTCAAGATAACCCCCAGGATTCGTCATCGTGGCACAAAAACTCGATAATGTCCGTTTCTTAAGCCATGTCGAAGTGTCAAAGTCCATTTCGGGTCGTTTCAAGGCGTTCTTCCAAGCCCCGCAAGTCATAATGGTCAATAGTGACCTGGTCCAAGTTCCGGTTCGTGTCCAAAGTCAAAACTCGAGGAGGTCGCGTGTTAAAGTCAACATTTTCCTACTTTTTGAGTATATTCCAGAGGCAAAGTAGAACTCCCAAGTCGCATGCCAAGATTTAAAGGTCGTTATTGCCGTATGCTTGTGTCCGGAGTCAGTTGTGAAGATGTCTACATAAAGTCTGGTGTATAGAGTCAATTTTACCAAGATTTATCTAGTCGCTTTCTTTGATTTCTATTTCACTGTCAATATGTTTCGATTTCTCGTCACAAATCTCACATTCGGTTCCGCGGTTGGTTGCACACCCCGGTTAATGTTTAGTTATTCAATTTTCTTCATACAAACCAAAGGAGATTGAATGGCATAAACAATGAAAGGATAAAATCCCTGTATATATGTCCCAAAGGCATCCATGAATCAAAGTACAAAAAGGGGCACAGTGGCCCGATAATCAAAGTCCTATCTATCATAGGCAAACAGGCGCCCCACAAAAAGAAGCACGCAGGCTCCGTCAAAAGTACAAAACAAAAGAGGAGCTCAACTCTCATCCTCGTCCTCGCCCTCGCTCTCCTCCTCGTCCTCTACGGAGATCTCCTCGTCCGCGGGGGAGCTGCTCGCCGCTGGAGTACCGGTCACCCTAGGCACAGTATCTCCCGAGGTGACCTCCAGGTCGACGTCTGGTGTATCGTCCTCAGAGACGTCAATAGGCTCGTCCTCGGTCCCTACAGAGCGTCGTGTCCTCTTCGACGCCGGCTCCTCCCGTGAGCCGACAGAGGAAACCTGTCGTACTATCGGGCGGACGGACTTTCGCCACAATCCTCGTGTAGCCCCTCCTCTGGCCTGCAATGGTATAAGCATTCATATAACATTTGCATCATAATCATGATATAAGCAGTCGAAGTAAAGCAATTGACTAAAGTTCGAGAGTGTACCATCGCCCCGCCAACGCGAGGCAACACCTCCGGAGGGTGGCCCATGGCGTACTGCCTCACTAGCTGCTCTAGGCCCATCATGGCCTCCGCCATCTCCTTCACATACCCTGGAGGAGCCTGCAATGAAGGAAGTTGATCAGGAATGTGCAAACGGAGCGAATGTACAGAAAGTTGAAAGCATGATATACCGAGCAAGAAACCCTGGAGCCTCGACGGAGGGCGTGGCACCGCGACCAAACCAGGGACTCCTCGAGGGGTCGCCACGCCCATCGCCCAAGAGAGGCGGGAGACTAGTGCCGCCGGGCCCGCACTCGGCTGTGACTCGGCACCTGCACTCGCCGCTCGCTACCCTGCCTCTTCCGCCCTTCCTCGGCGCTTCGTGCCGCTCGTGTTGCCTCCCGCAAAGACGTATCCCAGGACCGCCATCGTGCATCGGGAACAAGATCTGCGTGAGTTAGCAAGAAGGTCGCGACTCGCCTCAAAAGCGGCTCTAACTCGAGGTCCGGCCAGAATCGCCGACCTCCTCCGCGTATCGTCTGCCCTTCCAGACTAGAGCGAAGCAGCCCGGGACTCGGCGCCCAATCAGCCGATCGGCGTGACACTCGGTCACCCAAGTACCATTGCTAACCGTAAGGGGACTCGAGAAGCACCGCTCGCAACCACCCTACTGCGCCACGTAGGGATCTCGGCGGTCCCACACCCGCCAGTGGACTTGTCATCAATAAGCAACATCAAGGTGCCAATTGAATGAAAATAAGCTGAAAACAGATTCGCAAGCGCTTTAGTACTGATTGGGACGCAGCTCGCCCAGGAAAAGACGGAAGGCGCCCACTGCTCCCCTCCTCTCTTCACGCCTCTTGTACTGGCCGACCAGCAGGCTCGAGGGAGTATCGTGGTGTCAGGACACGTAGTCTCGTGAGGGTACATCCCTATCACCTCATACGCCCAAAGCTGCAATTCAAGACATTGAAAGTTAGCACAAGATGTACATTGAATAGATATAAATGGAAAGCTAACTATTCATGAGGAAGGAAACAAGATATACCTCCTAGACCCTCCAATAGCCTCCTAGGCTCACTCCTGCCCCGCGGGAGAGGGAGCCCATAAAGGCATAGCACGTCCCCGCCGCACCTCCCCCGAAGCGGGCGATCTCCCGACGCCCTCGTGGCTGGGAGAAGTGAAAGGTGCACTCGGTTGCGCTGTTGGGAAACAGGGACGCACTGAGCAAGAGCAGGAGAAGCACCTCGCCATCTGCTTCCTCTTCCACCCTCGCCGGTCGGGAGCCTCTCTGTCAAAACCTCGTGAGCCGGGCATACTGTGATCATCCCCTCTCGGCTCGTGCCCAAAGCATCGCCGCATTGAACGCCGCCTGCCTCCCTGTGGCAGCGTCAAAAGGGATAGGGTCACCTCCGACCCTGAGACCAGTGATCGCCGCAAAGTCCAGGGGCGTCACGGTCAGCTCACCAAAAGAGAAATGGAGGGTGTTTGTCGTGTCCCACCACCTCTCAGCCAAAGCCCTCACCACTGGGCGGTCGTTGCACACGCCCCTCGCCAACACCCCTACGAATTCTCCAAAGCCCGCCTGCCTAACGATCTCCCGCGAGGCCTCGGGCAACCTCTCCCAAAACGTCGGCACAGCCGCCGAACCCCCGTAACATGAGAGCGAAATCGCCTGTTAACAACAAATGGACAAATATTCAGTAAACAGGAATGGCATGCAATACAGTGGTATACTTAGATGCAATGAAATGGAAATACGATGCATTGGAATTCGAAATACAGATATTTAAAGTATACCTCGTCTCGTCGCAAGGAAAGGTGCTGCCGAGGGTCCCTCAAGACCAGAGCCTCGTCGTAAGTCGGTCTCCTCGGAGTGTAAGGGTCAAAAAGTGAGGGCACCACCACGTGCTGAAAGGGCACGTAGGCCGCCTCGTCGTAGGGCCCTCGCCCCTGCAACGCCAGAGTCGCCTCGGCCACCACAGAGACGCGAGGAGCCGTCACCCCGGCCTCCTCAGCTCGCCTCTCCTCAACTCCCGGCTCCCTGGCACCCTCAGTCCTAGCCCCGACCTCCAACTCCACCTCGCGGGCTGCGAGTAAGGCGTCCGCCAACCCAGGAAACCCCCGCACCACCTCCAGCACGTCCTCCATGGACGCCGTCGCTAAGTAATCGCCCATGCCTATAGGGCGTGACGACCCTGCACCTGTACCACAAACAGGGGCGGTGTGTCCTCCACCACCAGCTCCACTATTGGCTCTACCGCCGGCTCGTCCGCGACAATGGGGGCCTCAAGTCAGCCCGAGGCTTTCTCACGGGAGAAGCCTCCGTCTCTCTACCACCGGGTCTAAACCGCCACCACTGCGTGGCCTCCGTGGGCCCTCTCTCTCCACGCTAGCCGCCGCCCGACCGCCCGAAACCCCAACATCATCCTCGACTCCACTGCACCCGGAGTCTCGCCGCCGATCAGATCCGCCAACACTACATCGCCCCGTCACCTCCATCAGCCGCCGACCACCGTAGCAGCTGGGCCTTGACCTCTCGGCCAATGCCGCCGGTCCGAGACCCCGGATGTCCTCATTGTCATAACGCCTCTCGAGCATCGGAGGAGGTATAGTCGCAATCCGCGACGAATGATCGTTACCTCGCCGCTATCCATGTATATAAGAGGGAGAGAGAAAGCGATCCGAGAGAGAGAGAGCACCCCGAGAGAGAGAGCAGCGAGAAAGATGATCGAGAGAGAGAGATGATCGAGAGAGAAAGGGACTGAGGAGAGATGATCGAGAGAGAAACCGAGAGAGAGAGATCGAAGTAGGGTGTACTGTGTACACCTCATATATATGTATATCCCTCGAACCGGTTCGCCTGAAATTGACTTTGGACCGGGTTCAAAGCTTCCTGCCGACGGCACCTTGGTCCGGGCCAAGACGGCACTGGGCGCATATGCGGTGTTCTCGATTCGCGTACCAAGGCCCCTAATTTGATCGCGGCATAGTGGTTCGTTTCAACAGTATGATTCTTGAGAACAGTTCGTGGCATTTTCATGTTCTATTTAATCCAGAATCAAAAGAAAGATGCAACAGAATGGAAGAGGAAAAGGGGCTTTTCATTAAATAAAATCCGGGGTGTCCCCCGAGATCTTGCCATTACATTCAAAAAAAAAAAAAAGAGAGAGAGAAAGGAGACAAAAACAACAAAAACAACTACAGGCCTACTGCCCACTTTTCCTTTCCTCCTCCAAGCCTCCGTCTTAGTCGCTCGCCCCGTCCGAACGATCATCCGACCCGTTCGGATTCCCCTCGGAGTCCTCCGCAGACTCCTCTGACTCGCGCCCGAGAACGGAATCCGGGTCGTCCTTGTCGTCCAACTGATCAAACGTGAAGTCTTGAAGGTTGGAGACGGCCCGACGAAGGGTACGGATGGTAGTGATCAGCCGCGCGATTTGTTCATTAAGTTGCTCGATCTCCCCCCGGAAAAAGGCCATCTCGGCCTCGAGAGACGCCACCCGATCAGTCAAGTTGCTGCCTGCCATGTCGAAAACGGTCTGCAAAAAGAATTTGAAACGGTCTTGAGAGGTTTTGGTTGTAGTGCATGGATTGAGGCACCTCTCTCCCCTTTTAAAGCAGACGTCCCAGCCGACGAAAGGGCACGCCTGAATTAATGGGACCCTTAAACCTGCCAACTGTTCTCGGAAATCGAAGGGACATCAGTGAAATCGAGGTGCCGCGCGCCCTCTCGCCCGCACGGCACCCTGGCTCAGAAGATTAATTGCCGTGCCTCGAGAATTGATCCAGTCAGCCACCTAAATCCTCTTGGAATCTCAATCCTCAGCCGTTTTGTAGAAAAGGTCTCTTAGAATATCGTGCATTGGTTACAACACCATTTGATCCCTTGGGAATTCGCCGTATTCGCTTTCTCGATACTCGGGACTCGCCGTGATCGGTCTCTGGATTTTTAGTCCGACGTCTTTAGCATTCAAAAGTCAATTTTCGCCCTCCGAGGGCTCGTCTCAAAAATTCTCAAAAATTCAAAGGTCAATTTTCGCCCTCCGAGGGCTCGTCTCAAAAATTCAGAATTCAAAAGTCAATTTTCGCCCTCCGAGGGCTCGTCTCAAAAATTCTCAAGAATTCAAAAGTCAATTTTCGCCCTTCGAGGGTTCCTAGCGTCTCAACGACTCTCCGTCTCCCGAGCCACGGCCCAACGGGCCTAACGCCTCTCCGTCTCCCGAGCCACGGCCCAACGGGCCTAACGACTCTTCGTCTCCCGAGCCACGGCCCAACGGGCCTAACGCCTCTCCGTCTCCCGAGCCACGGCCTAAAGGGTCTAACGTCTCTTTTCGCCTCAGTTTCTGCCCCCCGAAGGCTCATCTCAATTTTCGCCTCCCGAGGGCCCGTCTCAGGTTTTTTAATACTCTGCATGACACACCGCACCGCAAGCACGCTTTTGCATGAGTTTGTCCTCCGGGGCTTGTTCTCTCGCATTGCATTGTCCCGATTGAACTACGCTGGTCTGATCCCTACAGTGGGGTACGTAGGCAGCTCCTCGAGCGCGACCACCGTCATATTTACTTACATTTTTGTTTTGTCTCTGGCCAAAGGCACTAGAGCAACGGATTGGGATGCCTATTCTTTAAGCGTCACTCGTACCAACTAATGGTATCCGAGTTACGTTAAAGAGGGACTACTGTAGACACCCCAATCCGAACCTCGGAGAGTCTTTGTCCACCCCGATGATGAAATAGAGGAAACGGTACCTTTACGAGCTTGAAAAAGAGTCTCTCTAAGCCCACATGAGCCCAAAAACTCAAAAAAACCTGCAAAGCCCAGATAAAATCCCAAACAAAGCCTAAAAGAACCCTGGACCGAAGGAAGAGGAGCCGTGCGGAGCGGAATGGGAGCGCACGGCACCTTGAAATTCAAGAGTGGCCGTGCGCGGCAAACATTAACCGCACGGCACCTTGAGCAAAAAGCTGGCTGGCTCAGAAAGCTGTCGGCCACACCAGTGTGAGCCACAGCTGATGACTGGCTCAGCCGAAAATGCACTTCTGGCCCGCCCAGAAAATACCTCCACCATTTGAATTCAAAATCCTTGGCCATTTGCCTATAAATTGACCCCTCCACTCAAGGGAAAGGGGTCCCTCTTAGCCCTTCTTTTGAGTCCCTTCTCTTGCTTTTCTCTTGTCTCTCTCACTCTACTTTCTCTCTCTAAGTTCTCAAACCCCCTTTTCATCACCACTTCCATTTCCAAGCCTTAAAGGATGTCATTCCCAAAAGACATTCTTTAAGAGCTTTCACTCACTCCCCTTCTCATCATTAAAGTTGATCACTCATTGACTCCAAGACCCCATCACCCAAAACACCTAACCTTCACTCACACCCATACTCTCTTTGTCTCATTTAACCTCCACATCCACATCCGTGACGATCCATCCACATCCTTGCATCCGCGACCCTTGATCAAGCTCAAAACCAAAGGTATAAACTAGTTTCCTCGGACTAGATTCCGTTCTGGTCCTGAGGGGACCTTTCTGTCAGCAGATCTAACCCCTTTTGGTTAGATCCTGACTCAAAACATATTTTCATAAAATAAAACCAACAATGTGTTGAGGTTGGGGAACCGCGCGGGCTGTTCACCAGACGCGCGGCACCTCGACTCTCAGTGCACGGCATGATGCACACTAGTGCTATTGTGAACATGCTGACTGGATTCCCTCTGCTGTGGTTACTTGTTTTTGTTGTTTACTAATTTTTGTAGCTCTTAAAATAAGACCATATCTACAAGCCATGTTCCGGCTCTTCAAAAATCTTTTCAAGATCATTCCAAACGATAAAAACGTTGAAAACTACTTTGAAACTATGTTTTGAGAAGGATAATGATGTTCTTATCATAATCTGACCGCCGTGAGGCTACTCATGAGTTTTTAAAAGATCTACAGAAAAACTAGCGAGTCAAATAATGTTTTGAAAGATTGCAGCAGTCTGACAGCAGGGCAGGTGCCACGCACGGCAAGGTGGGATGCCTCCCACGGCATCTCAGGGTGCCGCGATGGTGTTCTGAGGACCAACAGTCCGACAGCAGAGTAGTTGCCACGCACGGCATGCTGAGATGCCTCGCGCGGCATCTCAGGGTGCCGTGAGCGGTGCTCAGAGGTCCAAACAGTCTGTTGAATGTTACTTACCTCCATTCATTCATATCACGATAGTACAGATGGCACCACTTGCATGCCAATGTGATATATTTCCCATGTCCCTTTCCTGCCTGTGCTTTATTAAAGAGCTTGATATTCCGAACGATACCGAAGATCTCCCCTTTTTGAAAACATCAAGTAGAGACCGGTCTTACCGGGCGAATGGGGTGCTTTTTAAAGAAAAACCTTCCTCATTCGTAATGTGGCTCCCGAACCCATCATCTCAACGTTTTCGCTAGACCTAAAGCCTTTTTCAAGCAAACTCTCGGTTTCTCGGATCATCCATCCCGAAAATCCGGGTGGCGACTCTTCGAGCGAAGCGCTCATCCTCGGACGCGGGAGCCCACAGCTGAGTTAGGAGCCTTAGTTTTCCTTTCCTTGAGTAAATAATGAACTCTGTGGGAGTGGTGATGTAATAATGAGTCAGACTCTACATTGTTTAATCAATAAAAATGTTTATTTAACGTACCAAAAAATGGGGGCGTTACAGAAGAATTTTTATCCGGAAATCATTCGGAATGCACTTGGGTGATTTTTAGATAAAAATTCTTTGCACGTAGCACTTTCGTTTGTGTTGAGTCTGTTGACTACTTACCTTCGAGATGTTTTGTGTTGCCTTTGGCAAGCTAATAGTCAGGGTCAACGGTTTGTACTGAACTGCCATTCTTTGGATTTGCTTAGGTGTTGCGCCATAGGAACAACACTATTGCTGTAACTGTAAGGCAATGTGGGCCTTATTGTTTATATATATATATATATATATATATATATATATATATATATATATATATATATATAATTAGATTAGATTTATCTCAATTAATTCTAGAGCTCTGAAGTTAATGACTAAACGAACCCTTTAGTGGCCTCAAAATTTGAAATGTGTTGACTGTTGACCTCTGTGCGATTTGAACAAGCAATCTCATGAACGACAAATACCTGCAGCGCAGATAGTAAGGGACCAGTGGGGGCATAGGCCCCCCATTGGATTGGGTGTTTAATTTTTTCATTGGAAAAAAAAAAACTTTAGAAGTTTATTGTACCACAATTCAAACAACGACAAATTATTGAGTGCTCTTGGGTCTACCTCATAATGTCCCAATGCTATTCGCCACAACATATTCCTGCGCGACTCAAAACGGAATATATAAATCACACCACGTGGCGATACCATAATTACTCACAAGTAAGCCTCTCGCCTCTGAACTACTACGTGTTTATGGAATTGCAATTACTATATATCTCATTAGAAAATGCAAGTTAAGCGAGGCTTCTTTTCACCTTCTCTCGTTTTTATTTTTCCTCTTAAATCTATCAATAACCTCTTTTTCTTTTTGTGTTGAAGATGATTCGTTTAGATCTAAAAATTGAATTATTTTACTTGGAGAATTTATAATTTATCTCCAACACAAAATTATTTTTGAATATTTTTCTTCATAGCTATTTTAAAATAATTTGATAGTTAAAAACTTTTGATATAGAAATATGTCTTAAAGAAATAGTGCAAAAGAAAATTCAAGTATGTCAAGTTTGTAAAAAAGAGAGATAACTTTCTCTTTTTCACAACAAAGTTGTGTATATGAATTGCATGTGCCTCCGTTGGTACAAATTTTTGGTTACGTCGCGCCACTGACAAACATTTATTGCGTCTTTCATTTTAACTTGGCCAAACCTGTTGGGGTTACGCCAGTCTCATTGTTGGGCTTGAAGATCTAATAAGAGTTGTTTATTTGATTAGAATGTTAGTAGTTACAACAAGAGTATTCAAACACTTTTTTGATGAGAACTCGAACTCGAGACGACGGCTGTATAAAAGAGAATAGTAGACCAAACCCACTAAAATTGTGGCGTTCAACAATAGATTAATCCGAGTTAAAAGTTACAAATGTTGGTTTTTATTTGTCCCGAAAATAATTAAACGGCTATTGGAATTATGATAACGTTCAGACAATAATATAAGGGGCGACTATTCGCAGCCCCGTATTTTCTCCTTTAGCCCACTATATTTCGGTAAATAATTGTTGAAAATCATACATAACATTTAAATAAATAGTAGTTGAAAACAAGATTATATTTCGATAACTACATGTCGAAAATATGTAACATTCGGTAAACAACTGCCGAACATACATTTTCGGTAAATAGCTGTTGAAAAAAAGATTATATTTCGGTAATTGGATACTGAAAATGTATCTCAATTTCGGTAACTAACTGTCGAGTATAGTTGAAAATTTTTAACGGGCTAAGGAAGAAAATACGGGACTGTAAATAGCCGCTGTAAAATGCTCCGATCATAAGTACTTTATAATTATTTAAATAGAGGAAAATAATATACATCGCCTATTTTAATGAGTATAACAAGTTGAACGATTCTGATTTGAACGTAAACCGGGGTTGGTCCACCTAAATTCGCAATGTCGGTGCTTTGAAGTTGAACAAATCACCTCGTAATAAAAAATTGAAAACAAAACACCTGTCATATCCCAGTTGCTTAGGAGCTAAGGCATGCAAAGAACGAGTTTAAATTCTCCATGGTCGAACCCTGTAGATTGGGTTAAGCGAGCATCCAATGATTACCTGACACATCATCCAAAGTGATGACCTTTTAAAAGTGGGGCTCCTCCGTACGCCTCTCCCTGTCTTTTAACCATGGTTAAGCAAAGCATTTAACCCAACCATAGTTTGTGCAAAACTGTTCATGTATCCGCAACATTTTGCCCAAACGATCCGTAGTGGGCTGCTGTTGATTTGTTGGGTTGGCAATCAGCCCACTACAGAGCGTTCGGTTAGTTTGTAGGGATGAAATCGGTTCGGTTTGGTCGGTTTTTTCCCACTTTTTGCACCGAACCGACTGAGTCGGTTTTTGGATATCTCCCACCGACACCGACCGATTCTTAGGAATAACCGTTCGGTTTGGTTGGTGATCAGAACGGTTCGGTTCGGTCGGTTCAGTCGGTTTTAAAGAGAAAAAAATTGTAGGAGATGAAGGAGAAAATGAGAACATTCATAACAGCTCTGAGCAAGAAATGAGTAACGCAAAAACATCCATAAATGACAAATCAAACAAAAAATGAAATCAACAGAAGAAAAAAAAAACAGAAAGATTCAGGGTAATAATGTTTACAATCGCCAATTTTTGAACAAGGACGATTTCAAACCTCTTGAAACATAAAATTGGTTGAGATCTTGGCTTCTGGAATGAGATGAGTAGCCAACAGGTGAGATTCATATGGATTTGTGGAGACAAGAAATTGGGTCGTTGTCTACTGGCGGAGAGAGAGAGAGAGAGAATAGGGAGGAGAAGACGGCAGAGAACTGGTTAGATTAGGGGTTACTTTTTACGTATCTTCCTTGTCGGTGAACGGCAGGGATTAGTTTTTGGCCATGTGGATGAATGGATAAGATCTGACTTATTGCATGTGGGTACATCAATAATTGGTTCGGTTCGGTGGAATCGGTTTGTTTTTCCCCTAAAACCGAAACCGAACCGATATGTAATTTTTTGACAATTTCAAAACCGAACCAAACCGTGGTGGCAGTAAAACCGACCGAATTTCACTGAAATGATTCGGTTCGGTCAGTTGGTTCGATTTTTCGGTTAAAATTTGCATCCCTATTAGTTTGGCTCAATTGGTGTTGGCACTTGCTCATTCCAACTTGTCAGTCTAAGAGTAGCCCGTTCGGCCCAATTGGTGGTCCGGCTTGGCCCAATGGGTGGTGTTCGGCCCAGTTATGAGTTTCGATAATTTTTTTTTTTACTTTTTCGATTTCTTTCGTCGAGACGAATCAATAGTCCACAAATATCTGATGCAAAATTAACAAATACGAAAAAAATAGAATAAAAACAAACAAAATAGTCAGAATTTACTTTTTCTTCAGAAACCACCCGAATTTGTTTGAAGTAAGTCATCACGCTCTCCTCCCTTATGTTCCATCACTCGAAACCAAGCCAACGGCCGGCGGCCAAATTAGGAAACCAACTTTGCCTAGTCCTCGATCTCAAGTAATGAAACGACTACAAGAAAAGTTCACTACTAGGTGCTGCTGCTGCTTTTTTTTTTTTTCTGCTTTTTTGACAAGGCACTACTAATAGCTTAAAGTTCTTCTTCAACCGTATTGTTTTGTTTTTCCATTTTTTTTGTTATGGCGATCAAGATATAAAGTTCTCCCATAAAAGGTAGTTGATCATATCATACCGTAAAATAAGATCAAAAAGCCGTGATGAAAGGGCCAGGCCACAATAAGCTATGGCTTTTTAAGACCAACTTGTTAGAAAAAATAAAAAACTAAAACTAGAGTAAAAGTTTATCAAGACAAGGGGAACAAAACAAAAGAGTTTTTCTCTGTATGTTTTCTATAGTAGAAAAATAAGAAAGCAGAACCTCCTAGCGCGCAGCATATTACACAATGAGAAGAAAGTTGTCAGATTAAGGTTTCATACAAAAAGAGAGAGAGAGAGAGAGAGAGAGAGAGAGAGAGAGAGAGAGAGAGAGAGATAAAATGAAAGAAAGAAAGACACATTGGAGAAGTATACACTGAAACAAGCCTAGCCTTTGGTATTGTCATTCAAATGTATCCTTGTTAAGAAGCTAGGATCCTTCGAACCAGCTGAAACTCCAGTAGCACCTTGTATGCCACATCATTTATGGATTTCTCTACTTCGATCTCAAAATGAATAATCATCTTGTTTTCTTCCCAGATTCCGGCGGAAGTGTTCCAAACACAATATCCCAAAAGGCAGACGTGATTCCAAATCCCTTGTCTTGAATTCTGAAGTGATGGTTCATGTGGAACCTCTGCATTGCACAGCAATTATAATTTTTTCGGTACCTTATTTGAAGGTCATAATTTGTTGGCAGAAAAAGAAATTTTGTGCACAGTTGTGACTGGATCATCGATTTGTAACGGGAAGTAAATGGCTTGCTACATGGACCCGTGTTTGGACACATCAAAATCATGAATGGACAAGAAAAATTTCTACATAAATTAACTGTCCAAACGTAGCCTAATAAAGAGTTACCTTCAAAGATGACGGAACACCTTTATCTGGCTTCCCATGGTGCACATAGTAATGAGTGCAATCGTACATTACATATCCCAGTAAGCCACCTCCAAACAAAGCAGGGGCAATGGCTGGCGGCGTTGTAAGCTTAATCATGTACCACAACTAGCAATGACAGAGATGTAAATCAGAACCAGTGGAAGCTATAAACAAAAACAAAAGGCGGAGAAATAGCCATCCCTCCCTGTATATTTTATCACCCTAAAGCACTATCAATTGTTGCATTCATTAGAATTCAAGTGTTGTGAGAAGTTCATGAGGTTGCAACACTAATACAAAATCAACAGTCTACGAATGGCACATCGCAATGAGTTTTACACCTCCCGTAACCATTTTCTAATTTCAAATACTATATTGTTGGTTTGTCTTTTACATCAATTGATCATGGAATAGAGATCTCTATTCATCCAGTCTGGTGATGCTATCTATCAAGCCCACTAAATCCAAACGAAGAAACGACGGAAAACTTCAAGCTTTCTCAACATTGCTATCTAATTGGAAAGAGAGAAGAAACTAAAACATACTAGGGCCGCTATAATTGCAGCTCCAGCGGGAGGGAAAACAAGTCGTAGTCCATCCATGGGGTGCTTATGATGGCAGCCATGAAGAAGATAGTGTATGGTGTTTCCCCTGCATCATAGTAGAAGAGTACTTCAATAAACAAGAAGTGATTTTGGCCGCATGGAAATAACTCCAAGCTCATCTATTGTATCATGTAAAGATAGGCTCATAGTTTTTGTTTGCCTTATCAATGGAAAATCTTCCGATCTCAATGTATTTTGGAACTCTGTGTACTTTTTTATATGCCAAACAAATGAACAATATAACCTTGATAACCACTACCTTATGAATCATGACTCCATGAACAATGTTACATAGACTATTCTATTTTTCCCATAACCCATGTCCAACGGAGATGACATGTATAAGGGCGGGAGATGTGTCTTGACCAGTACCCAACTCAGATACTTGTATCTTCTAATTTTTAGATTTTCACAAGGACGGCATAGAGTTTCAAATATTTCTTTATCCCACTTGATTTCAAGTTAGTATAAAACATTTGGTTAACCATATTGTATAAAACATGATCCAAATAATTGTTTAGGATGTAGACCCATATGCATAACCAACAACATATTATGTAAGGTTTTGGAGGACAGAATCCGATGCTTGGACATGCGTCCGCAGCCAATACACATACCAGAGTTCATATAGACCATAAACAGTTCAATTGGGAAGTAACTACTGTGAGAGAAAAGGTGGAAGTAGGGAGAAGTGATTAACCAATAGCCACTCGTTTTGATGTGAAAGAGAAACCGGTGCAAGGAGTATTCCAGAAATGTCCAGAGAAAGATGCCCCCAAACACTGATGCTGCTATCTGAGTAGATGGAACGCCCATCTGAACAGACCTCGAGACAGACCAGCACACAACTGGTAGCCAAATGACTGGAACTGCCCACCATACTGTGAGAGTTAAGAACTGTTTCAAGGGGGTAAATTAGTCGGCTATGGAATAAAAGGCACTGCCCACCATATATGGATATGAACTACAAAATAAAGGTAAGTTTATTTCTTAAAACAGTATTGACCTAAATACAGCACATAATGCATAGAAAGCTATATCTATCGTGCCTGATTCATGGCTAATTTTCGACTAACGAGGATAGAAACCAAAATGTTTAGGCATGTGCAATTAAAAGCATTCCAATTTAACCAGTATAGATGTGATGTGTATACAAATAATGCTTTGATCTGAGTACAAACGTGTCCGATTAATACCTCCAAAATGTCATTCTCAAAAAGCCGGGGTCTTTCCTTGCCAACAATAGGCTTGTGAACCCATTCCTCATAAGCTTCCCCAAGATGGCCAACCTGTAAAAAATTCCAAGAGTTAACCTAATAAGCTTTAAACTCAAAACACACGTTCCAATACCTTATCTATAACGCATTTTCTTGCAAGTGGAGTGGTAGGCACAATACCCCATGCATTTGACAGGGCTCAAAACTCACTAATTACAACTAACGATGATGCCTTCACTAAGCAACAAAAAAAGTACACATTTTCTTTATCAGAAGATATGTGCACTAAGAGCATCTACACCAATGGTAGTCAAAATAGCTAGTAAAAATTAAAGGTACAACATGTATTTTACCTATCCACCTTTTCTTTTCACCCTACAACAACCTCTCTCTCATATTCTCTCTATTCATTAAATATGATAAAATATTAACAAAGGAGAGAGAACAAGAGGTATGAAAGAGAGAGTAATGGGGGACACATGGCCCAAAAAGTAATAAACTATGTATTGCTGGTGAACAGTGAATCACTAGAAATACAGAGGTGGGGGAGTCGGAGCAATTCTGCCGAAGTGTTTACCGACTCTTGTGCATGCTAACTTTCTTGTTTTCCGTAGGTAAATCAGCTTAAAGTGCATGTATACCTAGCTTGGTGTACATGCTCTAATGCATTTATAAGGATTGCAATGTTTATACACACACACACACACGCAGAGAGAGAGAGAGAGAGAGAGAGAGAGAGAGAGAGAGAGAGAGAGAGAGAGAGATGAATCGTGACAGTAATAGCCGTGGCCTTATGGCTAGGTCGTCGAATAGAACTCTAAACATAACTAAGCTGGACGTACGGCTCAGTTCACTATTCACTAAGGCTCCGTTTGGATACATGTGGATCTCAAATGCAGGGATTTTGTCACTACAATCCAATGAAATATCTCAAATCAGTTATCAGTCTAACAGCTTACATAAAGATTTCGACATTAAGTTTGAAATCCTTTAAAATAGAGATCAGACTGGTTCCTTTCTTCACATACAAGTTGCAATAGTAAACAAGATCCAGATTAACCCACTGAGTGTTGATGCTAAGACAAAAAAATAAATATTGAAATCGTAAAATAGATAAAAATGATGGGATCTGACCTGGAAAACAAGAGGCTTGTTCATGTCCAGGGTGAAGTCCTGTCTGACCATCTTGGCACCTTTCAATAAAACAGGAGGCAAATTACTGTCAACGACAAAAGGCAGCCTATAAAAAAACTAAGAAAATCAATGAAGCTAACTATATATACATATATATATATATATATATATTTGAACGGCAATGAAGCTAACATATATATCATGCTTGGTATCCAACTTATTTCTTGAAATGTCTACTTGCATAAATTAAAAATCTTGAAAACGTTTTTTGTATTATGCTTATGAAGAGACAACTCTTTTTGTTCTTCTTTCAACTTCCAACACTTACTACTCCTTAAGAATGCATAAGCCGTTCGAAATGGTTTCCCGAAAGTGCCCAACATGATGATGTTCAGACAAAAAGAAAGAATTTCTAAAGATATGCTGTGGAATGCGTTCCACTATCATTTCCATTTTCTTCTCTTCTCAAAACGTAACTCTGGCTTTGGATAGAGAAACGGTCACTTATTTTAACAGCAGACTAGTTTGACACACGAAATGCTGAAAGATGCCTTAATAGACAAGATAAAATAGACTTAGAATAGGAGGATTATGCAGTTATTTATTCCAACACAAGAAAAAAAATGTGATGTCAACAAGGGAAGTGAACAATTGAAAACAAGCATACATTAGTCAATGTAAACCGAGGCAAATCAAGGTTAATCAGGCAAAATAAAAAGAGAAGGTATGTTCGATAAATAGAACTATTAATTCAGGTAGCTTGAACTATGTACAACATTTGCTGCAGGGACAGATTCAAATTGGATCTTTCTGAAAACAGGCTTGATTCGCACATATTTGGTATAGATGTCAAAAGAAGCTTCTTTTCAGTTTCAGCACAATCTGGCGATCAAGGAATACAAATTTCTAGACAATGCAGCTGTTTTTATGTAGTTTTTGTCATAAATTATATCCTGAGTTCTACAAAATCCAAAAATAGCCCTCTGAGAATGAGCATTTACATGAAATAGTCCCAAACATAAGGAGTAGCTCATACCATCTCATCCAAGAATAAAAGTTAATCTTTTTACCCGTAGCACATACAATCCTATCTATTATCCCGTAGACCACACATTTCTTTTATATTCACATCCGTAATTGGCCCGTCGATGAGGCAAGGCGAGCAAGGCTTAGCTCCTTGGGCCCCCCAGTTTTTTTTTTTAAATTAGGGCCCCCAATTTTATAGGGTGTTATAATATAGGTACAACACATAAGCCCATTATGTATCATTTCATAACTATGAGAAAACTTTTGGAATTTTGTTGAATGTGAAGAAGTTACAACACTCTACAAGTGATGAATGTTTGAAGGAATATTGTGCCAACCTTGAAATTTAAAACATGAGGGAGTTTCCCATATTGATGGGAAAGAATTATTTTCAGCATCGAATATCTTGAAAGACTATGAACCGAAAGAAACAACAAATCCAACTGAAGTGCTCAATTATTGAGATCCTTCGATGATTGTTTTCCAAATGAATGGATTGCATATAAAATTCTATTCACTATTCCTGTTAAGCTGCTTCCGGGCAAATGAGCTTTTCAAAGTTTGAGTTGGTCAAAACTTATATTTGCTTGACTATGGTACAGGAACCGTTGAACGGGTTAGTTATGCTATCCATTAATTGAAAAGGAGATCACGGAAAAGATTGATTATGCTAAAGTGATTACTACTTTTATTGCTAAAAAGGCAAGAAGATTGATATTTTTTTTGTGTAATAAACAATACTTTCAGAAATTTAATCCACCTTATTATATGCATTTTTTTAGATTGATTTACTGTTTGTTTGTTTTGTCTGCTCGTAAAAGCATGTAAGAGGCCCCAACCTTGAAGTTTGCCTCGGGCTCTCAAACGTCAGGGACGGCCCTGGACCGTAATAACTTTTCTCAATCCATCCAAAAAGTAATCCATGAGTCAATCCAGCTGCCCCAAATTTTTTCTAGTCATCAAGGATTCAAATACAATTGATTAGTCATAGTTAAATGTATGGTGTGTTAAGCAAATGGGTTTTGCGGCGATTTCTTCCAGGAAGGAAATAAAACAACAAACACAAAATCATACAAGGTGCATACAAAGGGAACAGTCGTATATACTAATGATTAATGGGGAGAATAAAAAATAATCGACCAACCTAGGTTGGGGACAATGCCGGAATGATCTTCTGGCGCTTGGGGTGGGTTCTGGAACCCAACCTTCGGTGTTTCTCTCTTTTCTGAATCCCCAGAACACACTCTCTCTCTCTCTCTCTCTCTCTGATTCTCTCTCTGCTCTGTTTCTTTCTGTTCCGAATGGAGTAAAGTTGGCTGGTGTATGGAGATATTGATATATTTAGGCAGCCTCCGAAGTAAGCGTCAGAGCCTCAGAGGGAGAGGAAAGAAGGTTGAACTTGTGATGGAAAATTTCTCTGGAAGATTGACCGTTGCTCCTTTGCTGTTCAGGAAAAAAAAAAAAAAAAAGGTTTCAACTTTCAAGTAACCCCGTTCGGCGTTCCGTAAACAAAAAGAAGTTTGAAGTAATCCATGTTGTTAACAATAAAAATAAAAATAAAGCTGCCACCCATGCATACAAAAGCGCACAAATTTCTCTGTGGGGCTCATCATGGATTCTATGCAAATGATTCAAGTCATTTATTTAATATAAAACACTTTTTCAAGGGTTTCAAAGAAAAATCAACTCAATTCGATATATATAAGTTTTCGATCCAATCATTAACTTTTCATTGAGATCTCAGATAATGAAAAGTTAAATGATTGGATCAAACATCTAAAAGTATTTGATTGAGCTGATTTTTTGTAGATACTCTTGAAAAAGTGTTTCACATCTAATAAACAGCTTGAATCATCATTTGTATGAGACCCGTGGTGGAACCCAAAAAAAAACTGTACACAATCTGTGCATAAAATGCCTCTATGTATAGACTCTTTGAAAAAGAAAACAATAAAACTAATGAACACACACGGATATTGTATAGATTTTTTGTAGGGCCTATTATGAGATCTCAAAAAATGATCCGGGATTTTTTTAAAAGACCTTGTTAAATCAACTGAATAAGATACATATAAATATACTTGATCCAATTTCACAACTTTTCATTGAGAATTTTGGAAATTCATTGTACGTCCTGCGAACTGCCTCTGCCTGCCCTCTTCAACCTATATCACGAGAGACCCGAATAAGGTTGACCGGCAATAATACAATATACAACCTTACAATTTGACTCCTAAAGTAGGAAGAAGACCCACAACATTTAATTACTAGTATTCAATGAAGAAGTTTGTCAGATCCTCCAGTAAACTTAATTAAGACGTGCAATATCATACTACCATCTTATCTTAGTATATACTGTAACAACTATTTATTTATTTTTTTTTTATGATCTACACTGTAACAACTATTGAAACTCACAATATTGTGCGAAGTTGTCACTATCAATGATTTGTTTTTGCTTTGTTCGGTTGTGGGTTTTGAGGGGTCAAGCTCCTGTCCAGTTTTATTTCGCTCCAGTATGGTCCAGTTTTGGGCCGTTGTGGGCCCCTCCCGGGCCCACAACAATGATCGGAATCGTTCATTTTGTAGAGCTCGTCGAATATGTCATTCACGCCAAAAATTAGCTTCATCGAACCTCAATAGGTATATGAACGAAATAGATTTGTACATGAAAAAAATGGGCAATTATTAATTTCAACTTAATTTTTGTCATCGCTTTTTTCTTGTACAAATATGTTTCATCCATGTACCTATTGATGTTCGATGAAGCTAATTTTTGGCGTGAATGACATATTCGACGAGCTCTATAAAATGAACGATTCGACATCGCTGTTGGAGGACAACGGCCCAAAACTGGACCATACTGGAGCGAAATAAAACTGGACAGGAGCTTGACCCGGTTTTGAGTTGTGTTTTTGAATAAATGTAGAGAGAGAAATGAAAGTAATGATTGTGGAGAGAGGTAAAAAGTAGAGAGAGATAGAGTGAAAAATGAAAGTAATGATTGAAAAGTTAGAGAGAAAAAAAGTAAAAAAGTTACTTTGTCCAAAACCCTGAGTTTGGAATTTCAAACCGAACAAGTGCTTTAAAAATCATGAGAAAACAAACAATTGATACATGAAGATACTCCATAGTCGATGACATATTTAGATACATCCTGCATTAATTTATAGAGGATATATGTTAGGTCCCTTTCATCCATATCATGCATCTTCTTTCTATAGCCTAATTTTACCCATAAATTCTTTGCAAGTACATGCCTCTTGTCAACTTTTGATCATAGTGAGATGAACTACTACAATGGCCCCTTATTATTATTATTATTATTATTATTATTATTATTATTATCAGGAACTTCTACAACAATTCATTAGTTATTAATTTTTTGAGTAAACCTTCTTAATGTTTTAATGGACTCTTCACAATATTGAATAGATGCATATGGAATCAAAAAAGTAAAAAGACCTGTAGTGGGCCGGAATATAATTCATAGCCCAATCGCGTAAATGGACTTGAAGTGGATCGGCCCATTGCCTTTGATAACTGGAGGTTCCTCCAGGCCGCTCCACTCGATCGATCGATAAGCGGTCAGTCTAAGGTGTTGGGTTGGGTAACGCCCGTGAACTGCAAGACAGGCATAGCCAGAGGCACGTGTAATTTCCGGAGAAGGTGCCAATCCAAGGCGCTTCGCCCTTTATTCGTTTCTACTTCAAGTTGAGAAAATTAAGGGGTCTCTTATGAGGTAGTGATGAGTTTATTATAGTTTTTACTGCGCACTCTGGCCACGTGTACCCCAAATTGGTCCTACCACGTGGCGCGGCCATGCAACATATGACGACATAGTGCATACCAAACGTACGATTTGGCCATGTGGCACCATCCAGTAAGGCCACATGGCATGGTGCCCCCATCAATTAGCGGGATTGTATTCAGTCACTTTCAGGCCCGATGCACGGTGCCCACATCAATTAGCGGGATTGTATTCGGTCAGCAATCATTCTATTTCCACACTTAAATACATACCTATTTACACACTCATACACAAAATAGGGATGGAATCCGCACACACTACGTACCCATTTACACACTTACATACACAATAGGGATGGAGGTTGTGTGAGTGTGTAAATGGGTGTGTGTTTGGATGTGGAGTTAGAATTTTCCTTTAGTCACTTTCAGGCCCGATGCACGGTACCAACCCATTGCATCCACGTGGCAAGACAAACGTGCTAGCCAACAAGCTCGAACTCGTTCCACAATCTCGGCAGCGTTCAGCCGGGGTAGTGGCCTCCACGGCAAGGCAACTCCTACAAATATTACAGTGATAAATTCTAGGAGGTATGCCTTCTTCTTCCTCACTAAGCTTTGTGTTTCGTCTCCTTGCGTTGAGATTTAGTCATCGAAGTGCCCTCCGGCAACCTTCGGCTGGTAGACACTAACGGGTTGCTCTTCTTACAGTGACCCAAGGAAGAAGAGGACAAACTCAATCCAGTCAGACACAAGGAGACTCAAGAAAAAGAGGTTTGGATCCGAAAAGTGAACACCACCCCACAAAAACAAACTATTTGTTTTCAATAATTATATGTTCGGGTCAACTTCTGTGCACCTCAACTAATTTGGAGCTCTAAGACTAATGACCGGACAAACCCTCTAGTGGACCCATTGTCTTTTGAACATTCTATCTTCGGCGTGGGGTTGTAAAGATAATTGTCTCTCTTAGAGCCGTTGCTATAACCTCTTTTTAGTTTTATGGGATCTCTAGCGCATTTTCTTTCCCAAAATTTGGAATGTTTAGCCCTCAAAGAATTTGAATATGCGACGTTATAGAAGACAAATATTTGTTTATTTTCTCATGCCCATATAGCCAAATTCTTGGATTTAAAAAGAACAAACTACTTATAGAAGTAGTTTAGTAAGACTATGGTTTTTTTTTTTTTTTGATCCGCTAAGACTATGGTTGTTTGAGAGCCTCCTATTTAGCCTTTCATTTTCAACTTTTTAGCTTTTTGACTTTTTGTATTGTTAGAATGTATTTTGAATCTGATGGAGTGTTTGGATGATACATGCAGAATGTATTTTGCAACAGGAGTAGTGTTTGGGAGATATGTGATGAAAATGAATTATATGTTGATTTTTACCATGTTGCCCTTAGATATTTACTATTATGGTATATAATGTGAATGAATAATATTTCAAGCAATTTTTTAAATTATGTTATGAAATTGTTTTCTTCTTCGTTAATTGAAAGTCGCCAACAATTTTAATTTTTTTTGGTAATTAGATAACGATGTTGAATAACAATTGTGTATTTTGGTTCGAAGTCTTTTGTTCTTCTTTTATTTTTTGGTAATTGAAAGTGTCCAACAATGTTATTATTTTGTATTAAAATAGTAATTAAGTTAAATTCAAGTGATTGCAAAAAAAGAAAAAACATTTCCAAACATCATTAATTAAAAAAAAAACATGTGAACTAAAAGATAAACAAACAGACAGTTGTTTTCTTCATGGTATTTTGGGTGTTACTAGAAATGATGGAGGGGAATGTTGCATGTCTTTCAGCAAAATGAGCAAAAAATGAGAATGCAAAAAGGACCTCTTCCCCTCTTTTTGGCTTTTGCTTTAGAAACCCAAAAACCAAAAATTCATTCTCCGAAAATAAGTTTTCCCGACTACCACCCAAATTAACAAGCAAAAGCCAAAAATGGAAAAATGAAAAGTGGAAAATGGGGCTGCCAAACACCCCAATGTCTCTTCGTAAGACGTGAAGATCTTGTTGTGTCCATCACCACGGTCAGTGGTTTGGATTTTTACGGTTCTTCCCTTCATAATTCTATGGTTATCGACGAAGGTAGGGCTGGCCCTGATATTTTGATTGCTTAAGTAAAGTTAAAAATGGGGCTTTAGGTTTTTGTCAAAAAATATTCAAAAGGTAGCTAATGCAAGGTTAAGAAAAATTAAATATGGTATTTTTAAATTTGTAATTTAGCTAAAATAAAATTTTACTTAAGTTTATACCATTAGAAAAAAACGAATCAACATAACAAAGTACTGTTAACCCTATGCGTTTTTTCTAAATAATAATGTAATTAACTTTACTCTTGTAAGATACTATTTTTAGCAATAAAAAATTTGTTTATTTTAAAGCATTTTTTAATCAAAGTTTGATGAGTGAAAATAAGTTATTTTGGTTTATTTATTGTCAAGCGCAATTTATTTGTGAATTTGATATTAAAAGTAAAATTAAAATAAACAAAAGAAGATCCAAAAAAAATTTAACAAAATATTTATGGTGTGCAAAAACTTCAACCTTAAAACTTGGCTAACATCTACAACCACTAAAGCATAACAAATTTTTAATACAAGTGGTGCAAGAATTTTATTTTATCCGAAAGTAAAATAAGAGGAAGCTAAATGGGCCATCCTAGGTTTTGAGCTATGTACATCTTGCTTATTACATAGTATATGTTTGGCACAAACCACTGATGCCAGATCTCTATTTGTGTTGAAATGAGGAACACTTTATACATATATATGTTGTAATGACCCTGATTTTTGGTAAATAAAATTTTCGTTAAATATTTGAATTTTTTTTATTTATTACTTGGATTGCTTTAAAAATTTCTTTTAAATTCTTATAATCCGTCATAATTAGATTTGAAACTTGTAAAATTGAATCATTTTACTCCGGACAATTTAGTCCTTCTCCCATGACTAGTATACTTGTAAACGTACTCGTATATTTTTCCTAGTAAGTAAATAATATCTTTAAATTATATTTCTCGGCTGGAAATCCTACATGGCAAGTATAGTTAGTTTTAACCGATTAGTTAGCAAACCCTAACTACCGTTTGGCTTAGTGATGCATCGATGCCGGAGTGGTTAGTAGAAAAATTTTGGTCTTTGCCTTGACCGTTGACTTGACTGCTTTTGCTTTGGCTTAGCTAGGCTGCCTTGGCGTCGGGTCGCCGCCGAGCCTGCCTTGCCTTGGCATCGGGTCGCTGTGGCGCCTTGCTTTCGCCTTGGCGTCGGGCCTACCTTGCCTTGGCATCGGGTCGCTGTCGCGCCTTGCTTTCGCCTTGGCGACGGGCCTCCGTTACCTTGGCATCGGGTCGCTGTCGTGCCTGCCTTGCCTTGGCATCGGGTCGCTGTCGCGCCTTGCTTCATATGGCGTCAGACTGCCTTGCCCAGCATCGGGTCATTGTCGCGCCTTGCTTCGCCTTGGCGTCGGGCTGCCTCGCGCTTAGCGTCGGGTCATTGACGGCTGCGCTTGCCTTAGCGTCGGTCATTGTTGGCTGCCTTGCCTGGCCGTCGGGTCGCCATCGAGCCTGCCTCGCCTAGGTGTCGGGTCGCTGTCGGCTTGCTCCGCCTTGGCTGCCATCGGGTTCTGCCTTGGCCATGCTCGCGCCTTGCTTTTGCCTTGGCGTTGCTGGGCTGCCTTGCTCTGGCCTCGCCTTGGCCACCGCTTTGCTAGCGGGCTGCCTTGGCCATGCTCACGCCTCGCCTTGGCCACCGCTTTGCTAGCGGGCTGCCTTGGCCATGCTCATGCCTCGCCTTGGCTACGCCTTGGCCACCGCTTTGCTAGCGGGCTACCTTGGCCAAGCTCACGCCTCGTCTTGGCCATCGTTTTGCTAGCGGGCTGCCTTGGCCACGCTCACGCCTTGCCTTGGCGTTTGGCACCGTCGGGCTTTAATATTCCGTTATTAGGCGATTTTCTACAAAATAATATGTTACTTTCCTAGATTATCCTAACCCTTGTATGCTTTCTAGGAAATCATTGGTCTAGGCTTTTCATTGACAAGTCACTTGAAAACTCTTGGTACTTGATTCCTTCCTAGACATTCCATGCATGTACATGCATTGACCACAGAGAGAGAGAGAGAGAGAAAGAGAGAGAGATGGCCGATGTGCATACATTGACCAAAAAGAGAGAAAAAGTGCAAGTGTGTGCTTGTGTTTTGACAACTCAACCAAGTAATCTCCTTTGTCTTTACTCAACCAAAGTACAAACTTTTATGACTTCTTTTGTGCTTTTGCAAGCAAGTCCTCTCTAGGATGAGACTAGTCCAAAAACCCTTCATAATGACCTAATGCATTAGCCTTAAGCCTAAAAAGTTGAAAGTGACAATACTTGGCATGCTTGGAAGACTTGATTGGACAATTCAATGAAGCAAAACGAGAGAGGAAGAAAGAGAGAAGGCTGGCTGAAATTTTCAGGAGGAGGGAGAGGTGTGTGCTTGAGTGTAGTACACTCCATCAAGCTACAAACTTAGCCTTAAGCCTATTACCCAATTGCCAACCCATTTGTAGTCTTCCAAAGTACTACCTAGCTAATGATTTTGGTACTTTCATCCAAGCAAAGCCCATCCTAGACTAGACAAGCCATAAAAACCTTCATGATAACCTAGATTGCCTAAAAGATTGGACAAAGACAAGTCATGGAAGCATGGCATGCTTTCAAGCATGAAATGACAAGTCATGGAGCATATCCAAGGGGGGGGCGGCCTTGGAGGGAGAAGGAAGAGGTCAGCTTTTGCCTATAAATAGCACCCAAAGCTCTCATTCAACTCACACCTCAAAGCATTGCTCCAACTTCTCTCTAGAAACCATTTTCTGTTTTCCTGGCAGCTTATTGCCCTTCGTAAATCCCCATTTTTCTCCTGCTTAAGGTAGTTTTTAGGACTAACTTCTTTGGAGAAAGTTGTAGAGCACTTCAAAACCTTGAAGTTAGACCCAAGAACCACCCCAAACGGTCAAGAAATGACCAAGATATTGCCATCCGAAGTTCAGTAAAATCTCGAATTCCAGATTTCCAGACAGCAAACTGTCACTCCTTTATCACCATTTTTCTCCGGGCGAAAGTCGTTTCTAGAAACAACGTCCTCCACGAAAGTTGTAGAAAACTTCGAGATCTTCGATTTAGACTCAAGAACGATCCTATTCGGCCAAGTATTGACCGAGTTACTGCCATCCAAAGTTCGGTCCAGATTTGGAAGTTTTACCGCCCGTAGAATTTTTCAACTAGCTTATTCGGCCCCGACTAGTTTCGGATCAAGGTAGATTCTCCTTTACTTGTTAATCCTAAGTATATGTAGATTAATCTCAACTCATTTTCCTAGTTATGTTGTTAAACTAAACGTAGAATCTTCTTATACCTCTAACTCTACGTAGATTTTTCTATACTTCCTAACCTTAAGTATACGTAGATTTTCCTATCTACTTTCCCTAGTATAACTCTAGTTATGTTGCTTATGTTCTTGAAATGAAAGCATGATCTTGTAGATTATTCGTAACCGTTAACTCTAAGTATATTGTACGATGTTTCTTTGAGATGCATGAAGTAGAATTTTCTGTCCCCACTATCTCTAAGTATATGTAGAAAGTTTCTAATCTCTATGTATAGTTATGTTAAAACGTAAATTGTCTTGAACTTTAAAAATATGGTACGAAACTTGACGTCGAATGAATGTTAAAAATAAACTTATCTTGCTTTTGAAAGTATGACATGTTGAACAAATGATTTCTACGTCAATAAACATATGTTGTCTTTTTGAACTTTTCACAAAGGAAGAAAGAACGGATTTCAAAACAAGAGAAATCAGAAGCTTTATTCGAAGTATTCGTATTTTGATCTTTTAGAGGGTTATGAACTTGTTTACATGTTGTTTGCATTACTTGTGGTTGTATAAGGATGGTGATGAGCTTGTTTATAAAAATGCCGGTATGATCTTGCTAGTTAGATTACAATGAATGATTTAAGTGAAGAGTTCTACCGCGGAGTCTATGCATGAGAACGAGACATGAAAATCGAGAAATAGAAACATGACACCTAGGGTGTGGTTGATATGGATAAAAAGGGTTAAAGACAAGGTGTGTTTTGAAAACACAATGTGGCTGGACTTGCCCATTGTGGGAATGCGTGTTACAAATGATGAAATATTTTCGAAACTACATAATGACCAAATGTGGGGTGCATTATGTGAGTGTGTGTGTGTTGTGTGCCAATGGAAACCCGGCGCGGCGGAACCATTGTGAGGATACTCGGGAACCCGGCGCGGCGGAACCGAGGTTGGGTGTGTGGCTTGGTTATCCACGGAGAGGAGCCAATGCGAATGTGTGCCAATGGGAACCCGGCGCGGCGGAACCATTGTGAGGATACTCGGGAACCCGGCGCGGCGGAACCGAGGTTGGGTGTGTTAAAAATGATTTACAAATGTGTGCCAATGGGAACCTGGCGCGGCGGAACCATTGTGAGGATACCCGGGAACCCGGCGCGGCGGAACCAAGGTTGAGTGTGTTAAAAGTGATTTTCAAAATGTTGATTTGGAAGTAAAAAGGATTTCGGAAACATTGATGAACATGGTGACACAGTCTACGACGAGTCGCGTAGGAGAAACTCAGATATCACCGACACCAACGATAGAATTGTGTATGTGAATGTGTCAT
Source organism: Rhododendron molle (assembly GCA_025413875.1). Lineage (NCBI taxonomy): Eukaryota > Viridiplantae > Streptophyta > Magnoliopsida > Ericales > Ericaceae > Rhododendron > Rhododendron molle. Next base: position 18,659,012 of record CM046400.1, read on the forward strand.
TGTTAATGCCTTGTTAAACATGTATGTATTATTCCGCTACTTGTTCAAGAGTTGGTATGCTGCTCTTTTACTCTGATATTGGTAATTTACGGGTTAGCGGGTATAGGATTATTCTGCTGAGCTCTTGTGGCTCATGGTGTTACCTTTGGTGACCCTGACATATTATATCGGTGGCGACGCTGGTATAATGTGTCAGATTTTGTAGATGATCAAGATGAACAGTACACCTTGGAGGCTTTTGGAGCTGAGGAGCTGGTTAGGACGGAGCAGCGGCGGAGCTGTAATTAGGAACCCTAGAACCCTTCATTTATATAAATATTGAACCCTAGTGGGAGTTATGTTGTAATAATGAGCCAGACTTCATTTGATTTTATCAATGAAATATTTATTTAACGTACCCAAAAAATCAGGGGCGTTACATATGTTTTCTATGAAAAAAGAGGCCTTGGTTTTTGCTTAAATTTTGGGACTTAAAGCAGTTGTATCTCTGGCTTCACGTTAGGGCTGACCCTAGATGAAGAGTGCACTGATAGAGAAAAGATCGACGCGTAAAGCCCACTTACCGATCCCACACAAATAATCGTAGATGTTCATTTAATTTTAAACTAATTTTTAAGCGGTCTTAATAAAAAACATCTCAATCAAATAACAATCAAATATCTTTAAATGCTCGATCTAATGTACTATTTTTCATGCAGAATGTAAAATCCCAATTATGCGCCATCAATGCGGAAATTTATTCACTTCCCCTGGGGCACCGCCAAGTGGTGCCCTAAACTTGTAATATTTCTAATTTTTTTTTAAAAACTTTTGAAAAAAATAAAAATAAAATAGAAATGGTAACTTTTAACTTCAAAGTTATTAGATATTATTTATGTGTTAGTAACTTGAATGATATGGTACGTGCATGCATACTTTTCCCTTCATATTGTCCTAACCAACTAAACTCCTAACTACTCAACCTTATTGTAACTAATTACTCTAAACTCTTGTGGCATCCAACTAAACCCATCCCTATGACCATCACCACCTGAAAACCCCCATGGGTAATCACCTCCTCCCATCAGCAAGCCAACCATCCATCATACATCCCTCCATCAAAAAAATAGCCTCTCCATTTTCGGCACTCCCTTTTCTTCAACCAATGGGAGCCCAACACACCACCTAAACACATTCCTTTAACCACTAAACTAATGCCAAACTCACACATTATATTACCCATGAGACTTCTTCCTAATACTAATCACACCTCTATATTGCTCTGCATTTCCCACCTGCTCCTTTTCGGCAACAGAGAGAGTGAGAGAAAGGAGTTGTAACAACCCGTAAAATTTTATTATTAATAATATCATAAAAAATAATATTAGTATTAATTAATTCCTTTTCCTTAATATAATTATCTATCTCATATTATTTACTTTTAATCTTTCCAATTTGCTTACAATTTGCATGCATACACACTCCTACCATCCCTCCCTCTCCTACTCGATCTCAACTTCCTCCCTAACCCTAATCTCGTCCATAATCGAAGCCCAATACCTTCTTTAAATACAATTCTATCACCCCTCTTCAAAATTCTCCTATAAATACCTCACTACTTCGACCCTAGGGCATACCACGATAACCACCACTCTCCACTGAGTCAGAAAAGAGAGAAAAACCGGAGAGAACCAAGCTCCAATCCATAGAATTTTAGAGAGAGGAAGAAAGAGAGAGAAAAGTGGATTTTGTAGTTTCGTTCCTCCGAGACTCAAATTGATCGATCCAATTGCTTCCTACAACCCAAAGCATCCCAAAGCAACATTCAAATCGGCCCCAAAGTTCCCGCGTTGCCAAAACCGAAGTCGTCTTCCCTAAAAATCAAGTTTTTGATTTTCAATCCAATTCGATCAAACCAAGGTATTATAATTCAATCCAATCCTTCTCTAAGTATATTTCTATGTTTAGGCCTAACCCATCGTCCCAAATGGACCCATGCATCAAAAACCAAGCAAAACATGAAAAAAACCAAATCTGTGACGAAGTTTGCGGTCGCAAACTTCGGGCTGCGAGAACCAGGTTGAAGTTTGCGGCTGGGGGCTGAGCCGTAAGGTTGACCCAGCCAAACCTTGCGGCAGGATCTGTTTTGGTTCGAATTGACTTTTCGACATCCCGAACCTCATTTTTGACTCCCAAACTATTTTTTCTAGACTTCTAACACTTCAAAGATCATAACTTGTTAAGTTCATATTTTTTTTATTTTATTATCTATTTATTAAATTTTTTTATTAGTTTACAAACTAAAAATCCTTACGACACTCCGAATAATGTTTTTAACACCCAAACTATTTTTCCTAGATTTCTCACATTACAAAGATGATATGTTGTTAATTTCATATTTTTTATTTAATTAGCTATTTATTTATTTTTCTTACAAAGTTTCAATCATAATTACCTTTTTGTAACGACCCGAATTTTCGACCCAATTTTTTTTAAATAAAAATATTAAAAGGTATTAATTAATTCTAAAAATAATACTTTCCTTATTAAATAAGTAGTAGATAATTACAAAAAAAAAATAGTTATTCTATCTCATTAATTCTTTTAATTATTTTTATTATTGCATGTATGCATGCAACTCTTATATCTCTCCCTCTCCTACTCCTAGTCAATCTCTACCTCCTCCGTAACCCTAAAATCGAGTTCAATTCGTCCGTTTCAAAACCCAATTCCATTAGGATTCAATTTTAATCGAAACTCATCCCAATTCTCTTATAAATACATCATTACTCCGACCCTAAGGCACACACATTATTTTCCACGCCCCAACTATCCAGAAGAGAGAGAAAAACTGAAGGAAAGCAAAGCTCCAATGCATGGAGTTTTAGAGAGAGAAAGAAAGAGAGAGAAAAGTGGATTTCGTACCTAGGCTTAACCAAAATCCAAATTGATCGTTCCAATCTCTTTCTACAAGCCCAAGCATCCATGAACATCAACCAATTCGGCCCCGAGGTTCCCCGATCAAAAAACCCGAAACTTTCGTTCCAAATTATCAAGTTTCGATCGAAAACCAATTCAACGCAATTCGAGGTATTATAATTCAATCCGAACCCTCCTCTAAGTAGAATTAATGTTTTTAGACATAACCCAATAGGCCTCGTAGTCCCATGCATCGAAACCGGACCAAAAAAATCAAAAAAATGCATTCCAGCCGCGACCTTCGGGCTCCTCCACCGCAAGAACCAGAGAAACAGAGTTCGCGGCCGCGAACTCCATTCGGCCAGCCGTGCGGTTTTTGTTGTTTCGTTTCGAATTGATTTTGCGACCCTTTAAAACATCGATTTTGACCCCGATTTATTTTTTCTAGGTTACCCACACTCTAAAGATCATACCTTGTTAGTTTCATATTTTTTTATTTAATTTTCTATTTATTAAATTTTTATTCGTTATTGTGTAAAAGTTTGTAAACTAAAAATCATTGCGACCTTATAAACTACTCTATAAATCCCCAAACTATTTTTCCAAAACTCCTAACATGTTAAAGATCATAACTTGTGGATTTTATATTTTTTTTATGTTATTAGCTATTTGTGGGCTCCCGCGCCCGAGGATGAGCGCTTCGCTCGAAGAGTCGCCACCCGGATTTTCGAGATGGATGATCCGAGAAACCGAGAGTTTGCTTGAAAAAGGCTTTAGGTCTAGCGAAAACGTTGAGATGATGGGTTCGGGAGCCACATTACGAATGAGGAAGGTTTTTCTTTAAAAAGCACCCCATTCGCCCGGTAAAATCGGTCTCTACTTGATGTTTTCAAAAAGGGGAGATCTTCGGTATCGTTCGGAATATCAAGCTCTTTAATAAAGCACGGAACAGGAAAGGGACATGGGAAATATATCACATTGGCGTGCAAGTGGTGCCATCTGTACAGTCGTGATATGAATGAATGGAGGTAAATAACATTCAACAGACTGTTTGGACCTCTGAGCACCGCTCACGGCACCCTGAGATGCCGCGCGAGGCATCTCAGCATGCCGTGCGTGGCAACTGCTCTGCTGTCGGACTGTTGGGCCTCAGAACACCATCGCGGCACCCTGAGATGCCGTGCGAGGCATCCCACCATGCCGTGCGTGGCACCTGCCCTGCTGTCAGACTGTTGCAATCTTTCAAAACATTATTTGACTCGCTAGTTTTTCTGTAGATCTTTTAAAAACTCATGAGTAGCCTCACGGCGGTCAGATTATGATAAGAACGTCATTATCCTTCTCAAAACATAGTTTCAAAGTAGTTTTCAACGTTTTTATCGTTTGGAATGATCTTGAAAAGATTTTTGAAGAGCCGGAACATGGCTTGTAGATATGGTCTTATTTTAAGAGCTACAGAAACAAGAAACAACAAAAACAAGTAACCACGCAGAGGGAAACTCAGATCCAGCTGTTCACAATAGCACTAGTGTGCATCATGCCGTGCGCTGAGAGTCGAGGTGCCGCGCGTCTGGTGAACAGCCCGCGCGGTTCCCCAACCTCAACACAGTGTTGGTTTTATTTTATGAAAACATGTTTTGAGTCAGGATCTAACCAAAAGGGGTTAGATCTGCTGACAGAAAGGTCCCCTCAGGACCAGAACGGAATCTAGTCCGAGGAAACTAGTTTATACCTTTGGTTTTGAGCTTGATCAAGGGTCGCGGATGCAAGGATGGGGATGGATCGTCACGGATGTGGATGTGGAGGTTAAATGAGACAAAGAGAGTATGGGTGTGAGTGAAGGTTAGGTGTTTTGGGTGATGGGGTCTTGGAGTCAATGAGTGATCAACTTTAATGATGAGAAGGGGAGTGAGTGAAAGCTCTTAAAGAATGTCTTTTGGGAATGACATCCTTTAAGGCTTGGAAATGGAAGTGGTGATGGAAAAGGGGTTTGAGAACTTAGAGAGAGAAAGTAGAGTGAGAGAGACAAGAGAAAAGCAAGAGAAGGGACTCAAAAGGAGGGCTAAGAGGGACCCTTTCCTTGAGTGGAGGGGTTAATTTATAGGCAAATGGCCAAGGATTTTGAATTCAAATGGTGGAGGTATTTTTTGGGCTGGCCAGAAGTGCATTTTCGACTGAGCCAGTCATCAGCTGTGGCTCACACTGGTGTGGCCGACAGCTTTCAGCTTTTTTGCTCAAGGTGCCGTGCGGTTAATGTTTGCCGCGCACGGCCACTCTTGAATTTCAAGGTGCCGTGCGCTCCCATTCCGCTCCGCACGGCTCCTCTTCCTTCGGTCCAGGGTTCTTTTGGGCTTTGTTTGGGATTTTATCTGGGCTTTGCAGGTTTTTTTGAGTTTTTGGGCTCATGTGGGCTTAGAGAGACCCTTTTTCAAGCTCGTAAAGGTACCGTTTCCTCTATTTCATCATCGGGGTGGACAAAGACTCTCCGAGGTTCGGATTGGGGTGTCTACAGTAGTCCCTCTTTAACGTAACTCGGATACCATTAGTTGGTACGAGTGACGCTTAAAGAATAGGCATCCCAATCCGTTGCTCTAGTGCCTTTGGCCAGAGACAAAACAAAAATGTAAGTAAATATGACGGTGGTCGCGCTCGGGGAGCTGCCTACGTACCCCACTGTAGGGATCAGACCAGCGTAGTTCAATCGGGACAATGCAATGCGAGAGAACAAGTCCCGGAGGACAAACTCATGCAAAAGCGTGCTTGCGGTGCGGTGTGTCATGCAGAGTATTAAAAAACCTGAGACGGGCCCTCGGGAGGCGAAAATTGAGATGAGCCTTCGGGGGGCAGAAACTGAGGCGAAAAGAGACGTTAGGCCCTTTGGGCCGTGGCTCGGGAGACAGAGAGGCGTTAGGCCCGTTGGGCCGTGGCTCGGGAGACGGAGAGGCGTTAGGCCCGTTGGGCCGTGGCTCTGGAGACGAAGAGGCGTTAGGCCCGTTGGGCCGTGGCTCGGGAGACGGAGAGGCGTTAGGCCCGTTGGGCCGTGGCTCGGGAGATATAGGTGTCAAACGTGCCGTGCCGACACGGCACGACACGGGCACGACACGGATAAATGTGGCACGGCACGGGCACGGGCACAGTCGTGCCCTGGCACGACACGAAAATGGCACGGTCTTAGTGAGCACGGGCACGGGCACGGTCTTGGCCGGGCACGACACGACACGACACGGTTTTAGTAGGCACTCGGCATGGCACAGGGCACGGAAGTGGGCGGGTACAGCACGGGCACGGCACGGAAGTTGGCCTGACACGACACGACACGACACGGTTTAGCCGGGCACGGGCACGGGAACGACACGATAGTTGAACGGGCACGGCACGGCATGACACGGGTTTAACGAGCACGGCACGGGTTTGATGGGCACGGGCACGGCACGAAAGTTGGCCTGGCACGGCACGACACGGGCACGGAAAAACAAAAAAATAAAAAAATAAGCCAAATTTTAGTTTATAAAAAAAAAAAAAACTAAACAATTTCTTTTCGGTAAAAAATATTTGATTACCTTTCCAACTAAGATATTTAGTTTTAAAAAAACTATTTCTTAAAAAAATCATGTTTTTAAAAAATTATCAATTTTTATTCGGTAAAAAATATTTGTTTTGTTTTTGTTAGTAAATAGGCTTTGGACAATTGGTTTGTAAATTTAACATTACAAGATAACAAGTAAAATTAAAAAACTTATGAAAATATTTATGGTGCAAGAGTAATTTAATACGAAAGAAAATGTGCAAGAGTCGTATATCCCTAAATCTAACGAGAAATAAGAAAAAAAATCTCAAACTAAAAATAAGAAAGAAATACATAGTAAAAATAAGGGGAAAAAAACTAAAAAAAAAAACCAAAAAGGAATTGGCTATCCTAGGACTTGAACCCAAGTCCCTTGGTTCTATTATACACAATCAAACCACTATGTCACCAATTAACTTGTGTTATGAATTTGAAACATTAATATATAATATATAGCTCTATGATATAAAAACAAGACCATCAAGCAGTAGCCACACAATCGCAATGCAATCACGACGATCAATACTATTCAATGCGTTCATTTTATTGTGCTTAGTGTTTTAATCATGAGATCTAATTTTTTCCTGCGTTGGATTTTGAAATCTCTTTCATCGGCACGCTGTTTCATTGTTTGATTGAATTCTTTTTACTTCCAATCAAGTATGTAACGATAAACATTTTACTTGATTATTGGCATGAATGATCTAATCCCTCCCACATAAAAGTTAGATGGTTCCGACTTTTAAAAAATAACTTAGGCGGCCCTTAAGTAGTGTATTATAGGACTTTAATGCCTGTAGAAGCACCGAATGTGTTCCGATCATGTGGTTTCCGACATTCGATTATCATCTATTCAGGTGAGAATGATAAATTTGATAAGACGTTAAATCGTAACGGTTTAGATCGAACATTCGGGAAAAAGAGTATGCAGCTACCTTTCAAATCTATACATTGAATTTAGTTGGTTATGAACTAAGGTATTCTGCTATAGTCTAATGTACGTTAGCCACACGATTACAAAACAAATATGACGATCCATTCCGTTCATTTTGTTATTCTCTATGTTTTAATGACTCTCACCAATTTTTGGGTCTATCGGGTTTTAAAACTCCTTCATCGGGACGTATATTCATTAATAGAAAAATGAACGTTATGAACAATCAAGTATATAACGATAACCAAATTACTTCATTTTTTGCAAGAATGATATAATCGCTCCCACATAAAAGATAGACGGTTCCGATTTTCAAAAAACAGCTCGGGCGGCCCTCGAGTGATGCATTATAGGACTTTACGAGAATTTTCTGCTATTTGGTGGCATGGTGCACATAGACTGTGGTGTGACATATGCACACAATCACACCCACATTTGGTATATATAGAAAGCGTCCGGCTGCCCTAGCAGCCCACCACCACAACTCTCTCGTCTTTCTCACTCTCTGACTCTCTCATTCTCTCTCTCTCTCTCTCTCTCTCTCACAACGTCTCTCCGAGAGACTAAGACGCCAGTGGCACTCGGTAGGCCCTAGCATCTTCTCTCTCTCTCTCTCTCTCAAACGAAACCCAGACTCAAGCGGAAAACTCAAACCCGAGAACCAGATCCGACTCATCTGAGTTGCCGTTGTCGTTCAGGGCCTTCAGGTCCTCAGCCTCAGGCGTTCAGCTCACGGTCACCGCCGTTTGCTCCCGAATAGCGCTATCTCTCTCTCTCACTCTCAAGTTCAGCGGTTCAAGCTTATAGTTTTTGGTATATATATATATATCTCTCTCTCTCTCTCTCACTCTCAAGTTCTCCGTATGAGGTTTTGACTTACAAGTATCCGTTTTTGGTATATATCTCTGTTATTGGTGCATGACGACATAGTAGCACTGTAGCAGCTTAAGTTAAATAGATTTGGAAATGCATTTTTCGTTGTTTTGGAGGTTTTTTTGTCCATGTGATTTCAGTTGCTTTTGGGGCTGGAGTGATCGAGGAAGTTCACATCCAACGTGATACGGGCAAGCAAATCAAGGTACACCATTTTGTTGCCTTCTCAATTGCTCGTATGTGTTAATCACATTGAAGTTGTTTAGTGCCTTAGGTGTTTGATGAGTTTGCAATATGAATTGGAAATTGACATTCAGATTTGAGCCTTTTTTTTGAACATTAGATATGTTACTCTATCATTCTTCAGTGAAATTGACATTTTGTTCTGGTACGAAGCAGAACCATGATACCTATGTTTCATGTTTTTTGGCTCCTCAGAAGTGTGGAAAAGTCCACTCAATCTGGCCACATAACTAAAATGCCAATTTGAATGCATATTTTATTTGGAAAAGTCCTGAATCGTAGAAGTTGTTAAGACCATATAGTGGAAGCTAGTAATGTAGATCCTCTAGTCCATGGGATCACTTTTGATGACCTGGACAAATCCATGAGTCAATAGAAATCTCAGAAGGGGGAACAGATTGAGGTAGAGAATATTCACTTGAAAATAGAGGGGACGTTTTTTTTTTTGGGAACAGATTTGGGAAGTACTTTACATAAATTGATGCAATCGGAGGGCTGTAGATGGGATGGAAGAACCTACTGAAGTTGGTTAAGCCTCTGTATGCCACTTGCTGTGCACCGAACTTGTTGGTTTAAGAAAGCATCTTGTTCCCCCCCAAAATAACCTTGTTCAGGAAACAAAGTTACATTCCTTGCAAGTCGAATTTATAGTTCATCAAGAAATGATTCACATATCTTTATGCGCATATAGTTAATAAATGAATCCTCTCTCTCGAAAAACCACGTTTTGCAATTGAATTTGTTAGCTAACAGTAACAGTACCTCTTAGCATATCCTGTATAATAGTATTGCTACTTTCAAATGTGATTATGAATTGTTCTGCAGACTGAGCTTTGATCAAATACTATTTTCGTGCTATTGTTTGGAGAACAGAACACTAGTTGAGCAACTGGCAAGAGCCAAGAGTGAATCCCATCTACTTGAGTGGCAATGAGAAGTTGGCTTTCTGGATCAATTTATACAATGCACTAATAATGGTACGTCTCTCTCTCTCTCCATCTACTTGATGCGTTCTTGAGTTGCCGTTTCCATTTCCAATTTATTTTACTGTTTGATTGCATTGCTTAGCCGAGGTGGTGGCATAACCCCTCGCATATTCTGCTTGCTGAGTTGAGGTGGCGGCCTAGCCCCTCCAGTCTGTTAGTTTGTTGGTAGTTTATTAATCACTAGTGGTACCCCGTGCCTACGGCACTAAGCATCTTGGTTGGAAGGGGATGGCAGTTGTGTGATTTAGGTAAAAATCATGGAAACTTAACCTGGAAGTGGGAGGATGCACTATAGCCTTTGGATCAAATGAATCTGAGCCGTTCCAACAACTTGTCCCCACACCCTTCTGTTTTATAATAGAGATTACTCATTAGGATTGAAATATTGAATACTACGATATACAAACTTAAGAACATTAGAGGCACCGACGCATCGGGCACCGGAATGTGTGTTTTTTGGGAAGATTTTTTTGAGACGAAAATCGGTTGTCGGTTGGTGATGTGTATACGAAAATTGATGGCACAACTTGGCACGACACGACACAAGATTAAGGGCCGGCACGGCACGACACGACACGAACGGACAAAAAAAGGCACAACACGACCCGACCCGACAAAAAAGGCACGGCACGACGCGGCACGATTAATTAATCGGGCACGGCACGACACGATTTAAAAAAGGCACGGCCCGACACGGCCCGACAAAGCAAAATGGCACACCACGGCACGGCACGCCATGGCACGGGCACGGTAAAGGCACAGCACGCCATGGCACGGGCACGGTAAAAGCACGGCACGCCATGGCACGGGCACGGTAAAGGCACGGCACGACATGGCACGATGAAGTAAACGGGCACGGTACGGCACGACACGAAGCACGGTTTGGCACGGAAGAAAATGGCACGGCACGGCACGACACGTTTGACACCTTTATCGGGAGACGGAGAGGCGTTAGGCCCGTTGGGCCGTGGCTCGGGAGACGGAGAGGCGTTAGGCCCGTTGGGCCGTGGCTCGGGAGACGAAGAGGCGTTAGGCCCGTTGGGCCGAGACGAAGAGGCGTTAAGCCCGCTGGGCCGTGGCTCGAGACGAAGGCGTTAGGCGCTGGGCCGTGGCTCGAGACGGAGAGCGCAGCCCGCTGGCCGTGGCTCGGGAGACGGAGAGGCCGTGGCTCGAGAGACGGAGAGGAAGCCCGCTGGGCCGTGGCTCGGAGGCGAGAGGCGCAGTTCGCTGGGCCGTGGGCTCGAGACGAAGAGCGCGCAGTCTGGCTGGGCCGTGGGCTCGAGACGGAGAGGCGTTAGTCTGGCTGGGCCGTGGCTCGGGAGACGAAGAGTCGTTAGGCCCGCTGAGCCGTGGCTCGGGAGACGAAGAGGCGTTAAGCCCGCTGGGCCGTGGCTCGAGACGAAGAGTCGCAGGCCCGCTGGGCCGTGGGCTCTGAGACGGAGAGCGCAGTTCGCTGGGCCGTGGGCTCGAGACGGAGAGCGCAGCCCGCGGCCGTGGCTCGAGAGTCGGAGAGCGTTAGTCTGGCTGGGCCGTGGCTCGAGACGAAGAGCGCAGTCCCGCTGGGCCGTGGGCTCGAGACGGAGAGCGCAGTGCTGGGCCGTGGCTCGAGACGAAGAGTTGTTAGGCCCGTGGGCCGTGGCTCGGGAGACGGAGAGGTTAGGCCGGTTTGGCCGTGGCTCGGGAGACGAAGAGTCGTTAGGCCCGCTGGCCGTGGCTCGAGACGAGAGGCGTTAGTCTGGCTGGGCCGTGGCTCGAGACGAAGAGTCGTTGAGACGCTAGGAACCCTCGAAGGGCGAAAATTGACTTTTGAATTCTTGAGAATTTTTGAGACGAGCCCCTCGGGAGGCGAAAATGGCTGGCGAAAATCGAATTTTGAGACGAGCCCTGAGGGCGAAAATTGACCTTTGAATTTTTGAGAATTTTTGAGACGAGCCCCTGAGGGCTTAAAATTGACTTTGAATTTTTGAGATGTCGACTAAAAATCCAGAGACCACTACTGGCGAGTCCCGAGTATCGAGAAAAAGGCGAATACGGCGAATTCCCAAGGGATCAAATGGTGTTGTAACCAATGCACGATATTCTAAGAGACCTTTTCTGCAAAACGGCTGAGGATTGAGATTCCAAGAGGATTTAGGTGGCTGATCGGATCAATTCTCGAGGCACGGCATTAAGCTTCTGCACCAGGGTGCCATGCGGGTCAGATTGAGGGCGCGCGGCACCTCGATTTCACTGATGTCCCTTCGATTTCCGAGAACAGTTGGCAGGTTTAAGGGTGCCATTAATTCAGGCGTGCCCTTTCGTCGGCTGGGACGTCTGCTTTAAAAGGGGAGAGGGTGCCTCAATCCATGCACTACAACCAAAACCTCTCAAGACCGTTTCAAATTCTTTTTGCAGACTGTTTTCGACATGGCAGGCAGCAACTTGACTGATCGGGTGGCGTCTCTCGAGGCCGAGATGGCCTTTTTCCGGGGGGAGATCCAGCAACTTAATGAACAAATCGCGCGGCTGATCACTACCATCCGTACCCTTCGTCGGGCCGTCTCCAACCTTCAAGACTTCACGTTTGATCAGTTGGACGACAAGGACGACCCGGATTCCGTTCTCGGGCGCGAGTCAGAGGAGTCTGCGGAGGACTCCGAGGGGAATCCGAACGGGTCGAATGATCGTTCGGACGGGGCGAGCGACTAAGACGGAGGCTTGGAGGAGGAAAGGAAAAGAGGGCAGTAGGCCTGTAGTTGTTTTTGTTGTTTTTGTCTCCTTTCTCTCTCTCTTTTTTTTTTTTTGAATGTAATGGCAAGATCTCGGGGGACACCCCGGATTTTATTTAATGAAAAGCCCCTTTTCCTCTTCCATTCTGTTGCATCTTTCTTTTGATTCTGGATTAAATAGAACATGAAAATGCCACGAACTGTTCTCAAGAATCATACTGTTGAAACGAACCACTATGCCGCGCGCAGTCAAATTAGGGACGCACGGTAACGCGAACTGAGAACACTGCATATGCGCCCAGGGTACCGTGCGACTGGACCAAGGTGCCGTGCGGCCAGGGAAGCTTTGAACCCGGTCCAAAGTCAATTTCCAGGCGAACCGGTTCGAGGGATATACATATATACGCGGGGTGTACACAGTACACCCCACTTCGAAATTTCCCTCTCTCTCTCGGTTTCTCTCTCGATCATCTCTCCCTCTCTCACTGCTCTCTCTCTCGATCATCTCTCTCTCTCTCGATCATCTTTCTCTCGCTGCTCCCTCTCTCTCTCGGGGTGCTCTCTCTCTCTCCGGACTGCTTTCTCTCTCCCTCTTATATACATGGATAGCGGCGAGGTACCGGGTGACGATCATTCGTCGCGGGTCGCGACTATACATCCCCCGACTGCTCCGGAGGATGTTATGACAGCCGAGGACATCCCGGGGGTCTCGGGCCAGGCGGCATTGGCCGAGGAGGTCACGGCCCAAGCTGCCATGGTGGTCGGCAGCGGTGGAGGTGACGGGGGCAGTGTAGTGTTGGCCGGGTACGGTCAAGGGACGGAGACTCCGGGTGCAGTGGAGTCGAGGGATGATGTTGGGGTTTCGGGCCGGTCGGAGGCGGCGGCTAGCGTGGAGGAGAGGGCCACGGAGGGCCACGGTGGTGGCGGTTTAGACCCGGTGGTAGAGGAGACGGAGGCTTCTCCCGTGAGGGAGCCTCGGACTGACCTGGGGAAGGCCCCCATTGTCGCGGACGAGCCGGCGGTAGAGCCAGTAGTGGAGCTGGTGGTGGAGGACACACCGCCCCTGTTTGTGGGCAGCGGTACAGGTGCAGGGTCGTCACGCCCTATAGGCATGGGCGATTACTTAGCGACGGCGTCCATGGAGGACGTGCTGGAGGTGGTGCGGGGGTTTCCTGGGTTGGCGGACGCCTTACTCGCAGCCCGCGAGGTGGAGTTGGAGGTCGGGGCTAGGACTGAGGGTGCCAGGGAGCCGGGAGTTGAGGAGAGGCGAGCTGAGGAGGCCGGGGTGACGGCTCCTCGCGTCTCTGTGGTGGCCGAGGCGACTCTGGCGTTGCAGGGGCGAGGGCCCTACGACGAGGCGGCCTACGTGCCCTTTCAGCACGTGGTGGTGCCATCACTTTTTGACCCTTACACTCCGAGGAGACCGACTTACGACGAGGCTCTGGTCTTGAGGGACCCTTGGCAGCACCTTTCCTTGCGACGAGACGAGGTATACTTTAAATATCTGTATTTCGAATTCCAATGCATCGTATTTCCATTTCATTGCATCTAAGTATACCACTGTATTGCATGCCATTCCTGTTTACTGAATATTTGTCCATTTGTTGTTATTAGGCGATTTCGCTCTCATGTTACGGGGGTTCGGCGGCTGTGCCGACGTTTTGGGAGAGGTTGCCCGAGGCCTCGCGAGATATAGGCAGGCGGGCTTTGGAGAATTCGTAGGGGTGTTGGCGGGCGTGTGCAACGACCGCCAGCCCGATGGTGAGGGCTTTGGCCGAGAGGTGGTGGGACACGACAAACACCTTACACTCTTTTGGTGAGCCGACCGTGACGCCCCGGACTTTGCGGCGATCATCGGTCTCGAGGTCCTGAGGTGACCCTTATCCTTTGACGCGCCAGGGAGGCGGCGGCGTTCAAATGGCGATCGGGCCGGTGAGGCGAGGGGATGATGCGTATGCCCAGGCTCCGAGGTTTTGGACAGAGGCTCCCGACCGGCTGTGGTGGAGGAGGAGCAGATGGCGAGGTGCTTCATCAGTACTTGCTTGGTGCGTCCTGTTTCCCAACAGGCGCAACCAAGTGCACCTTTCACTTCTCCCAGCCGAGGGACGTCGGGAGATCGCCCGCTTTGACTGGGGAGGTGCGGCGCTGGGACGTGCTATGCCTTTATGGGCTCCCTCTCTCGCGGGGCAGGAGTGAGCCTGGGAGGCTATTGGAGGGTCTAGGAGGTATATCTTGTTTCCTTCCTCATGAATAGTTAGCTTTCCATTTATATCTATTCAATGTACATCTTGTGCTAACTTTCAATGTCTTGAATTGCAACTTTGGAACGTATGAGGTGATAGGGATGTACCCTCACGAGACTACGTGTTCCCGACGACATGATACTCCTCGAGCCCTGGCCGGGTCGACGAGTACAAGGGCGTGAAGAGAGGAAGAGGCAAGCTTGACGCCTTCCGTTTTCCTGGACGAGCTGCGTCCCAATCAGGTACTAAAGCGCTTGCGAATCTGTTTCGGCTTATTTTCATTCAATCAACCTTGATGTTGCTTATTGATGACAAGTCCACTGGCGGGTGTGGACCGCTTCGAGATCCCCTACGTGGGACGGAGTAGGGGCTTGCGGGAGGGTGCTTCTCGAGTCCCCTTACGGTTGGCAAGTGGTACTTGGGTGACCGAAAGTGTCACGCCAGCCGCCGAGGCCGACGCCTTCGAGTCCCTGCCGCTTCTGCTCTAGTGCAGAGGATGCACCAAGACACGCGAGGGAGGTCGGCAGTTCACACTACGGACCTCGAGTTAGAGCCGCTGAGGCAAAGTCGACCTTGCCGCCGACCACGCAGAGAATCGCTCCCGCACTGATGGCGGTCCTGGGATACACGCTTGGGGAGACGGCACAAAGCGGCACGAGAGGGCGCTGGAGGAAGAAAGGGACGGAAAGAGATAGGGGTGACAGAGCCAGCGAGGTCCGGGTGCCGTGGGTCACAGCGGTGGTGCGGGCCCGGCGGCACTAGTCTCCCGCCTCTCTTGGACAAGGACGTGGCGACCCTCGTGGAGTCCCTGGTTTGGTCGCGGTGCCACGTCCTCCCGTCGAGGCTCCAGGGTTTCTTGCTCAGGTATATCATGCTTTCAACTTTCTGTACATTCGCTCCGTTTGCACATTCTGATCAACTTCCTTCATTGCAGGCTCCTCCAGGGTATGTGAAGGAGATGGCGGAGGCCATGATGGGCCTGGAGCAGCTAGTGAGGCAGTACGCCATGGGCCACCCTCCAGAGGTGTTGCCTCGTGTTGGCGGGGCGATGGTACACTCTCGAACTTTAGTCAATTGCTTTACTTCGACTGCAAATGTTATATGAATGCTTATACCATTGTAGGCCAGAGGAGGGGCTACTCGAGGGTTGCGGCGGAAGTCCGTCCGCCCGATAGTGCGGCAGGTCTCCTCTGCTGGCTCACGGGAGGAGCCGGCGTCGAAGAGGACACGACGCTCCGTAGGGACCGAAGACGAGCCTATTGACGTCTCTGAGGACGATACACCTGAGCCTACAGACGTCGACCTGGAGGTCACCTCAGGAGATACTGTGCCTAGGGTGACCGGTACTCCAGCGGCGAGTAGCTCTCCCGCGGACGAGGAGATCTCCGTAGAGGACGAGGAGGAGAGCGAGGGCGAGGACGAGGATGAGAGTTGAGCTCCTCTTTTGTTTTGTACTTTTGACGGAGCCTGCGTGCTTCTTTTTGTGGGGCGCCTGTTTGCCTATGATAGATTGGACTTTGATTATCGGGCCACTGTGCCCCTTTTTGTACTTTGATTCATGGATGCCTTTGGGACATATATACAGGGATTTTATCCTTTCATTGTTTATGCCATTCAATCTCCTTTGGTTTGTATGAAGAAAATTGAATAACTAAACATTAACCGGGGTGTGCAACCAACCGCGGAACCGAATGTGAGATTTGTGACGAGAAATCGAAACATATTGACAGTGAAATAGAAATCAAAGAAAGCGACTAGATAAATCTTGGTAAAATTGACTCTATACACCAGACTTTATGTAGACATCTTCACAACTGACTCCGGACACAAGCATACGGCAATAACGACCTTTAAACCTTGGCATGCGACTTGGGAGTTCTACTTTGCCTCTGGAATATACTCAAAAAGTAGGAAAATGTTGACTTTAACACGCGTCCTCCTCGAGTTTTGACTTTGGACACGAACCGGAACTTGGACCAGGTCACTATTGACCATTATGACTTGCGGGGCTTGGAAGAACGCCTTGAAACGACCCGAAATGGACTTTGACACTTCGACATGGCTTAAGAAACGGACATTATCGAGTTTTTGTGCCACGATGACGAATCCTGGGGGTTATCTTGAAACGAAACATCCCCGAAGTCCCAAATACCTGTTAGAGTCTGTCCAGGTGTTGGTTGGTGCTTCGTAGGGCCTCGATTCTTTCTTGGGGAGTTGCTGCCAAAACTGCAGAAATGCAGAGTCAACTTGTCGTGCGTATACCCCAGGGTGCCGTGCGGTTGAGAATCCTTCGCACGGTACCCTAATTGACTTGCCGTGGTATTTCTCTGGTTTCAACATGCCGTGCGATCTCTCAAGGTACCGTGCGAGGCCGTTTTCCTGACAGATTGCAGTTTTTGTTGATTTCCAAGCAGATTGCTCGGGTGTTGAGGTTTGACCCATGCAATGGCATTTCTGAACCAGTGCATGTCTGTTTTGGACCTTTTGGGACTTGACCAAGCTTTTCCCTATGTTAGACTCATGGAAAACTTGCACTTTTGAAACCTGAGGCTCTTTGAAAGTTGAAGTTGTCCCTTCTACTCCTCCTATAAATTCAAGCTTTCTTACCACATTCTCCTCATCTCGTCCAAGTCAGTAAGGGCTGGGGCACGAAAGGTCCTAGGTCTGAAATACCCGAGCAGGGGTGTAGTCCAAAGAGCAAGGGTAGTCGTTGGGCTGGTCGCATGATAGAGGGTCCAATAATATGAGAAATCATTGGACCAGAGGATCTGTTCGGCAACGAGAGGGAACAGGGCAGCAATCTGGAGGTGGTGCCAGGAGGCGCTTCAGAAGGTTCCAGATAGCAAGTGCCCAGTAAGGAAACCTGGAGGGGACACCCAACGAGAATGGGATGAACGGGACAGCTTTGGAAAGAGTTCCTAAGTGGTCTAAAAGGAAATATCTGATTATGGGAATGAGAATCCTCGATGCTCGGTTCCCTTACGAGAAAGGGAACTTAGAGCAGCAAGGTGTTGGACAGCAAGCAGACATGGGCCTATATATAAGAGGTAAAGCCTAGAGGTAAAGGTACGCAATTCCTGGTTATCTGATTACTACCTACTGAGAATTAGGGTTTTGACTAGGACGAGATACTAACTTTGGCATCGGAGGGCCTTTGCCACGAGAAGGCAGAGGTGCGCTCACCTTTTGTTTGTTTTACAGGTTTAACTCCGGTGGTGTGAGAAGTAGCCGTTACAGTTCTGTACTGTTCGAAGGCCTTTTTCGTTTTCTGCACTTACAGAAACCCGAGGCTCTTTGAAAGTTGAAGTTGTCTCTTCTACTCCTCCTATAAATTCAAGCCTTCTTACCACATTCTCCTCATCTCGTCCAAGTCCCATCTTCTTCCTTTACTCTTTGAAATGGCTCTCCCCCTTACCGGTTTTCTCCGTCCATGGTTGGCTTCTATGGAAGGTGTCGATTGGCTCAACTTTCGAGCTCACGGTCTCTATTCCTTGAGGTACCTTCGCAACATTCGCCTTCGTCCCGAGCTTTTGAGGGCAGCCGTGAGTTTCTGGGATTCGGAGGTTCACGTGTTCCGATTTGGCGATCAGGAGCTCTCCCCACTTGTCCGAGGAGTTCCGTGCATACCTCGGGGTTTTGGTTCGGGAGGTCATCATTCCCTGTGACGTGAGAGTGCGTGTCGAGTCTTGGTCGCGCCCTGGGGGTGGGTGGCGCCGCCGCTACTTGGTCGAAATGGCCATCTCAATGTCATGCGTCTCATTGAGCTATTCTCTTCTCTGGCGATCTTAGAGACATGACTTACTAGACTCGACGCATGATCGCTCTCTGTATGTGCTTGCTCGCAGCCTATCTCTTGGTTCCTTCTGGTCATGCTAGCTCGGCGTTGGCCAGCGTCGCTAGATCGAAGCCCGAAGAGATGTGATTCCGATGGTTCTGGCCGAGACACTGATTGGTTTGGACAAGGTTCGCCCGAGAGACCGAGACTTTGGGGCGACCCACTTCTCCTACAGTCGGCTTCTCACTCGGCTCTCCTTTTTCGGGTTTCTCCCACGTTATCTTTTTACCTCAACGCTCGGCTTGGTTATCTAAGGCTTCTTACTTGTCTTCTCTCTTTCCCACAGATTTGGCTTTGTGATAAGGTGAACGTGCTGACCATCCCTCCTGGCAACTGGGCATACGAGGCGAGGTTACTCTCTCAGCGATGCTTTGAGTTTGAGGATAGGAGCAGGGTTGAGTGGGTCGATTTTCTCCGACGCCGGCGAGCGGAGACCATTGCTTGGAGGTGTCGATGGCTGGATCTTCCTCCCATGACAGTGCACTATATGGGTTCTCAGTGGGTTGTTCTTGCCGGCTTGGGAGCTTTCACCTTCTATAAATTGAGGACCCCTTTTTCATCATATTGCACTTTTTTTGTTATGAAAGCTTTGCTCGACCTTGTGTAGTAGAAGTAATTGTATTAATAAAAACGAGTCTTGGAGGGTTTCCCCCTTCTTGATTTTTGTTCTTCAAGTTTTCTCAACCTGATTTTTATTTTGATGGATCGTGACCGGGTCTCAGCGTGAGACTGCCTACGTATCCTTCTGGTGAAGGAATCAGGTCATGACGTAGTTCAGGGTAGGGTTCGCTCAGGTTTTAACACTCTCCTTTTACGCTCTAACTTTTGCCTAGAACCGCCCTTTCGGGTTTTCGGTCTAGCGAGCTCATTTATTGTTTGCCTTAACTTTTGCCTAGGATGCCCTCGCGGGTTTTCATCCTAAGAGGCTTTTTGCTCTAATTTTTGCCTGGGACTGCCCGCCCTTGCGGTTTTCAGCCCAGCGAGCTTCTCTCAGGGGTAATAGCGCTTGAGTTGATCCAGGTTAACCAAGGTTGAGAATTCATTTTCGTCCAAGTCGATGAGTTGCTTAGCTCCCCCGGAGGATGGTCTTGATGATATACGGCCGACCACTTCGGTCGAAACTTTCCTCGTGGGTCGTAGATCGGAGCTCGGATTTCCTTTAAAACCATGTCGCCTTCTATCAAATTCCTGGTTTCACTTTCTTGTTGAATGCCCAGCGATCCTTCGTTGATACCCTTGGATATGGTAAAGAGCCCTCAACCGGCGCTCGTCGAATAGCATAAGTTCTTCAAATCGGTTACTCAACCATTCACTTTTGGACTTCACATTCGATCATTGTCCGAAGAGATGGGACTTCCAATTCAATAGGAGTACCGCCTCCATCCCGTAAACCAAAGAGTAGGGGGTTGCTCCCGTTGGCGTTCGCACCGACGTGCGGTACCCCCATAAGGCCAGGGGTAGTTGCTCATGCCAGTCTCTTGTTGATTGAATAGTTTTCTCCAGAATGACCTTGATCGTCTTGTTTGCTGCTTCCACAGCGCCATTGGTCTGCGGTCGATATGTCGTCGACTTGTGCACCTGGATTTGAAATTTCTCCAGAACTTCCCGGGCCCGTCCTTTGAAATGAACCCCATTATCAGATACGAAAGCTTGAGGGACCCCGTACCGATAAACAATGTTTTGCTTGATGAAATGCGCGACTTGAATCGCGGTCAAAGTGGTGTAGGAAGCAGCTTCTACCCATTTCATGAAATAGTCGACGGCTACCAGAATGAACTTGTGACCGTTGGATGCTGCCGGTACTATCCTTCCGATAACATCAATCCCCCATGTTGAGAAGGGCCATGGCGAGGTCATTTGTTGCAGTTCGTGCGGCGGGACATGCATGAGGTTAGCGTGAATTTGGCACTTTTTACACCTTCGCACGTACTCCACACATTCCGTTTCCATGGTGGACCAGAAGTATCCCTGCCTGAGAATTTTCTTTGCAAGCATTATGCCGCTCATGTGAGGACCGCATACACCCTCGTGGACTTCTTCCATTACCCTTTTCGCATCTTCTCCATGGATGCAGAGCTTATGTGTGCCACAGGGCGATCTTCGATATAAGCTTCCTCCGCATAGAAGGTACTGAGTTGTTATCCTCTGGAGGGCGATTCGGTCTCCCTTGTTTGCTCCCACGGGGTATTCTCCCCTTTCCACGTACCTCCAAATGTCATAATACCATGGGTGGCCATCATCGGGCTCGTCGACTGTCATGACGTGTTGGTGTACCGGAACATCCCTTTGTTCTATCACAATTGGTCTTAACTTTACGCCAACAGGGATCTCGACCATTGATGCCAAAGTTGCCAAAGCGTCTGCAAATTGATTTTTGAACCTTGGGACATGAGTGAATGTCACTTTGGTGAAGTGGGGAATGAGATCTTCGAGATCCTGGTGATACGGTTTCAGCTTTTCTTCTTTGACCTTCCACCATTCGCTTGAGACACAACTAAGTTCGAATCCCCCACAACTTCCAATTTTTCTACGCCGAATTCGATGGCTGCCTCCATGCCTACGATGCAAGCCTCATACTCGGCCTGGTTATTGGTGACTTCAGTTAAGCTTGAACGCCAATGGGATGTGCGATCCATCGGCGAGATGAGCAATACACCGATTCCAAATCCTTTCCGGTTGGCTGCTCCATCAAAGTACAACCGCCAAATGTCCTCGGTTACCGTCATTATGTCTTCGTCGGGGAAATTGAACTCGGCATCCTCCTCTCCTTTGACTGGGCAATCGGCTAGGAATTCTGCGACAGCTCTCCCTTTTACCGACTTTCGAGTGACGTACTTTAGTTCAAACTCAACCAACATTAGCAACCACCGTGCCATCCTACCCGTGAGGCCAGTTTTTCGAATAGATACTTTAAGGGATCCATTCGGGATATTAGCCTGACCGGTAGGCTAACATGTAGTGCCTCAACTTCTTGGAAGCCCATACAAGTGCCCAACACGTCTTTTCTAAGGGAGTGTAACGCTCTTCAGGTCCGACCATCTTTTACTCAGGTAGTAGATCGCTCTTTCTACCCCATCATCTCCTTCCTGCAAGCCAACATGCATCCTATGCGGAACCCACTAACAGGTATAGGATCAAAGGCTTTCCTGTTACAAGCAGTGTCTGGCTTGTGCAGGTAGGCCTTGATGGCTTCGAAAGCTTTATGACACCTATCATCCCACACGAATGGCATTTCTTTCTTGAGTAAGCGGAACAATGGTTCACAGGTTGAAGTCAGCCTCGCAATGAACCTACTGATGAATTGCACCTTGCCGAGGAAGCTCCTTACATCCTTCTCAGATCTTGGCGGCTCCATTTCTAGGATGGCTTTGATTTTTGATGGGTCGACTTCGATGCCTCGGGTGGTGATCATGAATCCAAGCATCTTTCCTGCAGTGACTCCGAACGTACATTTGGCGGGGTTGAGACGCATCTTGTACTTCCTGATTCTTTCGAAGAACTTCCTGAGCGCGGGGAGATGCCCTTCTCGTTCCTTGGCCTTAACAATCATATCATCAACGTAGACTTCCACTTCTTTGTGAATCATGTCGTGTAGTAATGCCGTGGCGGCCCGTTGGTAAGTGGACCCTGCATTCTTTAGTCCGAAAGGCATGACTCGATAACAGTATGTCCCCCACTCAGTGACGAACGTAGTCTTTTCCCGATCCTCTGGAGCCATAAGGATTTGATTGTATCCCGAGAAACCATCCATGAAAGAGAGTAGAGCATGACCAGCAGTGTTATCAACTAACACATCGATGTGTGGTAGTGGGAAATCATCTTTAGGGCTGGCTTTGTTAAGGTCCCTGAAGTCGACACAGACTCTTATTTTACCATCCTTCTTTGGTACGGGAACGATGTTTGCGACCCACTGAGGGTACTCGGTTACCATTAAAAATCCAGCGTTAATCTGTTTAGTAACTTCTTCTTTTATTTTAAGCACCCAGTCAGGCCTCATGCGTCTTAGTTTCTGTTTTACCGG
Source organism: Rhododendron molle (assembly GCA_025413875.1). Classification (NCBI taxonomy): domain Eukaryota; kingdom Viridiplantae; phylum Streptophyta; class Magnoliopsida; order Ericales; family Ericaceae; genus Rhododendron; species Rhododendron molle. Next base: position 18,681,318 of record CM046400.1, read on the forward strand.
CTTTGCATCAGGATAAAGAGGAATCCGATGCTCCACGATTTCGGGATCGATTCCGGGCATATCGACATGTGACCACGCAAACACATCTTCGAATTCTTTAAGCAGGTTTACAAGAGCTTCGCGTTCTTCAGCGGATAGTGCGGAACCGATCTGGGTCATCCGGGGATTCTCTCCATCTCTCAGATTTATTAAAACAATTTCTTCTTTTATAGGCTGAGCACGCTTTTCATCTTCCCTGTCGATTAGGGATCGAATTTCTTTGGGAATGTCCCCATCGAAATCAATCTCTTCATCACCAGGGGCGACGCAATTTATTTCAAAGTCAGGGAAGTAAGCGGAATCAGATTCATTCATTTCATGATCAACAGTGGCCTCGGGGCACCATACATACGGTGGATTCGAAGTACAGACTCTGAGAGTTTGGGCCGAGAGGCCCCAACTCGGACTGGACAGACTCAGAAGACACAGAAGACTCGATAGACTTAACAGACTCAGACTCAGACTTGGACTCCGATTCGTGGTAGGTTGCACTCGGCATGAAGATCCAGTTTTTGTACTCTTCAGCAGCATCCATGATAAACAAAGTCGGATCCTCGGGGGCATCTTGTTCCATCATCAGCACTTCTGCTTCCATAGCCGTACCCATTGATTCGTCTTCCCTAAACAGAGTTGCGAGACTACCCATGCTGAAGACCTCAATCCAGTCAGCGGGCTCTTTCTGCTTTTCCTCAACCTCAGTTTCTTCATCACTATCCAACCAGACGTCGTTGGCGAATATCTCAAATCCTGGCAGGAAGGTATTGGTTTCCTTGTCCCAAAATGGTTCCGGCTGTCCTTGGTAAATCTGCTTTGCTTCTTCTTTGACAAAGTAGTCCTCTAGCCTGCTTCCTCTTTTCACCTTGCTACTACTTGAGGGTGAGTAACCAAGGCCTGTTGTACGCATCAGAGTGCCCTGGGCTTCGAACTTTGCAGGGCCTTGGAGGTTCTTTCCCAGTCCCAACCCTGGCATGTAGGACATCTTTTTCATGATCTTGATGGCGACGTTGCTAATGACAAAGTCGTCGTCGATTCTAACTGAGTAGATAGACCGAGAGGTGTCTAGAGAGAAGCCTCCCAAAGCGATGTCTTCTTCCCCGTGTTGAATTTCCAAGAGTGGGGCATTGTCCTCAACAGGGGCATGAATCCCCGAGTCTCCGTGGATAGTAAGCATTCCTGATTCCCAGCCGAATTTTCTGATGGAGTGTGGAGGGCACAGCCATGATGTCTGGCCGATGCAGCCAGGGCCTACCCAGAAGCAGATTGAAGGAGGCGGGGATATTCACCACGTGGAATTCTACGTCCGTCTGATATGGTCCGAAGGTCATAGGAATCATGAGAGTTCCAACCACATCCCTCTGAGTGTTGTCATATGCTCGGACTTTGACTTCTGATGGGGAGAAGTCCTTATTCTTGTATCCCAAACAGTAAGCAACGCGGAGCGGACAGACATTAATGGCTGATCCATTATCGACCAAGATTGCTGGAACCGACTTGCCATGGCACTTCAAGGTGATGTGCAGCGGACGATTGTGATCAGTTCCCTCGGCGGGTAAGTCTCGATCAGTAAAGGTGATGGCATGTTTGATAGGTATGGTCTTGATTAATGCCACAAGCTCATCGGGAGTTATAGCGGAAGGAACTTTGAGTCGGGAGAGCGCTTGGATGAGACCTTCACGATGGCGTGTGGAGTGAACCAGCACATCCCAGACAGACATCTTGGCATTGGTCTGCTCGAGTTGACGCTTAATCATTCCTTCGGGGTTCTTTTCAGGTCGGGAAGGCTCTTTAACTGGCGGGTCAAAGGGTCGGAAGGTGCTCTTGACCGGGGTGGTGAAGGGATCAGATGGTTCTGCGGCTGCAGGGTTAGAAGGTTCCCCAACTTGGAGGTTCGGAGGTTGGTAAATACGGCCGCTTCTGGTTAGATGATCAATCTGGCGATACTTTGATTCCTCGTTCCATAGGTCGGCCAGGGCTTTACGCTTGTTTCCAATAGTTGCATCTTGTAAATTGGCGGCCAGATCGGCGATAACCAAATCATCCCACAGATCTTCGGGTGTCCATTTTTCAGCCTCCATCATGGCTTTGTTAACAGTCCATTCTTCGTTTCCCACTTTTACGTTAACCACTTCAGTGTCGGCCCACAAGTTTGCCGGTTCATCTTCCCATAAGTTTATCATGGCAACTTCGGCGCCTTCCGGGAAAGTGATTGACGGCTCAGATTCAGCTCCGTCCACGAGGTAGTCCATTGGGTCAAACTCGTTGCTAGCGACTTCCTCCTCGAATCCAGGAAGGTTTGGGTACGGGGTGAGGTCCACGTTTTCATACAGCTTGTTGACGACAAAGTCATTAAAATGAGAGAAATCTGGGCGGAGCGGGGCGAGTTCCGGCAGTCGTATGTTGCCATCTCAAGTGGGTATCTAAGTGGTATTCTTCACCGAATAGCGTCGGCAGGAGAAGGTATCCAATGGGTCGTTCCATGCCAAAAGTTGATACTCATCCGGGGCCGGGTCCCAATCCCATTCGGTGCATCTTGGAAGACCAAGTATTCTTCCTTTGATTTTCGAATAGTGTACTCAAAGAGAATCCATCAAGAGGATCTGCTCGATGTTTTGCCAATCAACCTCCCATCCGGCCTCGAGCAGAGGTTCGTCATTTCTTTGGAAGTTGGCGACTTCAAACTCTTCCCAATCAGCAATCAGTTCTCCCCACGTGTCTTCCCATTCCCAGATGGAAGGGGCGGCAAATACTCCAATTCCATTGATGAGCATTGGAAACCTCAGGGAATAGGGTAGGATCAGGTTCTGGGAGGCTTGGGTCTTCGGCTAGGGTGATTTGGTTGATACGGAAGGGGGTATTATGCTGTGGCAGTGGGTTTGAAATGGTGTTGGGTTTATCTGTGGGTGGTGCATCGACAACCTTGTTGTCGATGAGGTTTTGGATTTCATGACGGAGGCGGATGCAGTTATCGGTGGTATGGCCGGGCATTTGGTGAAAGTCACAATAGACGTTTTGGTTTAAGTTTGGCGGAATGGTTTGTGGTGGCGGAAGAGGTTTGAACACTCAATGTCTGTGAGTTTCTTGAGGAGAGTGGACCTTGGAGTGCTCTGAATTGGGTGAAGGTTCGATTCTGGGATTTTGGTTTGGAAATCTGGTTAACTTCTACAGGTTTTGTGGATGAGGTTCTTGGTTAGCATTCCGAAGAGAACATTGCTTTGTTTCTGAATACGCCCGTTGGATTTTGACCCGGATCCTCATTCTTTCTTCTCCAAAGTTCCGTCTCACAGAGCCTCCTCTACAGCCAATCCAAACATAAAAGTTTCGAAATTTGGGGCAGCCTGAGAAAGAACCATGTAAGGTGCAAAAGAGCTTGGCAAGTTCTTGGTTATTATCCGTATTTGCTCCTTTAAGTCAGGTTTGTTTTGCATCTGGGCAGCCTTAGCCCTCCAACGTTTCACAAAGTCGGTAAAACTTTCCTTCTCACCCATCTTGGTGCTTTCCAACTCTCTCGTGGTCATTTTCAGGTCAACATTGAAATCATATTGGGCCACGAAAGCTGTCCCGATGTCTTCCCAAGTCCTTTTCTTGGATGGTTCGAGAGAGAGGAACCATTGCAGGGCTGGACCGGACAAGGATTCATGGAAGAGTTGGGCCATAGCTTCTCCTTCGATGCCACGCATGGTGAGGGATCCGACATACCCCTGAAGGTGGGCTTTTAGGTCACCGGTTCCATCGAATTTTGCAAAATCCACTCCTTTGAACTTTTCCGGCAGCTTGGCATTTGGAAAGAGACATAGTTTCTTCATGTCGATTTCTCCTTTTCCAAGCCGTTTGGTTTCCTGGACAGATTCCTCCAATTTGCCAATCTTATCCATGATAGCGGCCAGGTTAGGGTCGATTACTGGTACCTCAACTTTAGGTGGTTGCTCAGATTGCAGGGAAGTCTTGATTAGGAGCTTGTCAGTGATTTCCTGCATGCTTTCCATTATCATATTCATGTCATTTTTCATAGAGACTACGGCAGCCTTAAGCTGTGCGTCAACACCAGCGAGGGACTGCTTAAACTGAACATCCATGTTGGCCATGTTCTGCCTGAGTTCCTCCATTCCGTCTCCCTGATCAGCCATAGGTAAGGGGTTTTCGGTCGGGAATGAGACCACGGATTCTTCTACCACAGGTTCTTCCTCTTCCTCAATTTGGACCTCAAACAGTGGGGGTCCTTCCAGGGTGTCTACGCGAACTAGTCTTTGGGACAGACGGAACCAATTGGGTACAGCTTCTTTTCTCCACAGGCGATCAATGTTGGCAACACTGGTAACAAGTCAAAAGGGAGCAACTCATAACCAATCCGAATACTCGCCCTACTTCTACCCATCTCCTAGAAATAAGGCCTAAGACCTACCGTGGCTCGAATCTCACTTAAGACATCCGTACAGAAGATTTCCGATAGCCCGGGTAGGTACCGTCAGGCAGGTTGAATTCCGAACGGGTCGGAACCAGAGCCAATCTCCTTATCGTGACCATCCGAGACAGAGCAATGTGGCTACCGGAATCCAGATACGGACATGCTTAAGGCTAGACCCAAACCAGGGGAGCCGTTCGGGCACGGCAAACACCGGAGGTATCTCAAACTCCAGGGATTTAAAGTCTCCTGGACTGACCGGAGGGTCCTAAAGAATTTTAAGGAGGCCTATTCCCCTAGCCCACAAGATGCAATGGTGTGCGAATGATGCGTGTGTACAGGAATAAAAGCACGTAAGCAGAATATAGCACATAAGTCCTAGGCATGGGTCCCTGTCCTAGTTGGGAAGGTTCTATGGCTATGTACAAGTGCAAAGGCTGGTTTTGGTCTCAAGAGGGTTCCCTGGACTAGAGCCAAGATGTGCTACCCCGTGTCGAGTGTATTGCAAGACAACGGTCGTGCAAGGACGATGGCTCATCATAGTCGAGGTTGCTAGGCATCCGGAGAGCTTGTCACCGGTAAACCGGCAAGATAGCCAAAACGCACTAGCGAGGCTTGTCAGTGCAAAGTGTACAGGGTAAAAGAGTTTGACTTTCCGGAAAATATTCGAGAATCCCCTTTTAGAAAACACCTTTCAAATTTGGCCCTCTTGTTTATTCAATACTTTTTGTACATTCTTTTTTTTTTTTTTTAAAAAGGTATTGAATAAAAGTTGATCCTCAGCAGAGTCGCCACCGTGGGCTCCCGCGCCGGAAAAACTCGCTCGAAGAGTCGCCACCCGGATTTTCGAGATGGATGATCCGAGAAACCGAGAGTTTGCTTGAAAAAGGCTTTAGGTCTAGCGAAAACACGTTGAGATGATGGGTTCGGGAGCCACATTACGAATGAGGAAGGTTTTTCTTTAAAAAGCACCCCATTCGCCCGGTAAGACCGGTCTCTACTTGATGTTTTCAAAAAGGGGAGATCTTCGGTATCCTTCGGAGTATCAAGCTCTTTAATAAAGCACGAAACGGGAAAGGGACATGGGAAATATATCACATTGGCGTGCAAGTGGTGCCATCTGTACAGTCATGATATGAATGAATGGAGGTAAATAACATTCAACAGACTGTTTGGACCTCTGAGCACCGCTCACGGCACCCTGAGATGCCGCGCGAGGCATCTCAGCATGCCGTGCGTGGCAACTGCTCTGCTGTCGGACTGTTGGGCCTCAGAACACCATCGCGGCACCCTGAGATGCCGTGCGAGGCATCCCACCATGCCGTGCGTGGCACCTGCCCTGCTGTCAGACTGTTGCAATCTTTCAAAACATTATTTGACTCGCTAGTTTTTCTGTAGATCTTTTAAAAACTCATGAGTAGCCTCACGGCGGTCAGATTATGATAAGAACGTCATTATCCTTCTCAAAACATAGTTTCAAAGTAGTTTTCAACGTTTTTATCGTTTGGAATGATCTTGAAAAGATTTTTGAAGAGCCGGAACATGGCTTGTAGATATGGTCTTATTTTAAGAGCTACAGAAACAAGAAACAACAAAAACAAGTAACCACAGCAGAGGGAAACTCAGATCCAGCCAGCCTGCTCACAATAGCACTAGTGTGCATCATGCCGTACGCTGAGAGTCAGGGTGCCGTGCATGAACACGCCAGCTTCCCCAACCTCAACATGTTGGTTTTATTTTATGAAAACATGTTTTGAGTCGGATCTAACCAAAAGGGGTTAGATCCGACAACAGAACCCTCAGGACCATAACGGAATCTAGTCCGAGGAAACTAGTTTATACCTTTGGTTTTGAGCTTGATCAAGGGTCGCGGATGCAAGGATGGGGATGGATCGTCACGGATGTGGATGTGGAGGTTAAATGAGACAAAGAGAGTATGGGTGTGAGTGAAGGTTAGGTGTTTTGGGTGATGGGGTCTTGGAGTCAATGAGTGATCAACTTTAATGATGAGAAAGGGGAGTGAGTGAAAGCTCTTGAAGAATGTCTTTTGGGAATGACATCCTTTAAGGCTTGGAAATGGAAGTGGTGATGAAAAGGGGGTTTGAGAACTTAGAGAGAGAAAATAGAGTGAGAGAGACAAGAGAAAAGCAAGAGAAGGGACTCAAAAGAAGGGCTAAGAGGGACCCCTTTCCCTTGAGTGGAGGGGTCAATTTATAGGCAAATGGCCAAAGATTTTGAATTCAAATGGTGGAGGTATTTTCTGGGCGGGCCAGAAGTGCATTTTCGGCTAAGCCAGTCATCAGCTGTGGCTCACACTGGTGTGGCCGACAGCTTTCTGAGCCAGCCAGCTTTTTGCTCAAGGTGTCGTGCGGTTAATGTTTGCCGCACACGGCCACTCTTGAATTTCAAGGTGCCGTGCGCTCCCATTCCGCTCCGCACGGCTCCTCTTCCTTCGGTCCAGGGTTCTTTTGGGCTTTGTTTGGGCTTTTATCTGGGCTTTGCAGGTTTTTTTGAGTTTTTGGGCTCATGTGGGCTTAGAGAGACCCTTTTTCAAGCTCGTAAAGGTACCGTTTCCTCTATTTCATCATCGGGGTGGACAAAGACTCTCCGAGGTTCGGATTGGGGTGTCTACATCAGCTCCGACTGCTCTTCCATCCTAGCCAGCTCCGAAAGCCTCCAAGGTGTACAGCTCTCCCTGTTCATCTATAAGGTCTGACACATTATACCAGCGTCGCCACCAGCATAATATATCAGGGTCACCAAAGGCAATACCGTGAGCTACAAAGTTCAATAGAATAACCCAAACCCACTAACCCTTAACTTACAAACAAGAGGTAATATAATTAACGATTTTCCAAGCTTAACATGCTTCTTAATGAACAGAGAACAATTATACATATCGTTGGTGTCCATGTTTTTCGGGTTTCTCCTACGCGACTCGTCGTAGACTGTGTCTCCATTTTTCATTTCCAAATCAACATTTTGAAAATCACATTTAACACACCCAACCTCGGTTCCGCCGTTCTGGTCTTCCGAGTATTCTCACAATGGTTCGCCGCACCAGGTTCCCATTGGCACACAAAACTTTGCATTGACTTCTCTCCGCGGATAACCAAGCCACATTACCAACGAGGCTACCATGTCCGGCCACATTGGCAATTTTCACGATGGGCTACCACGTCTGGCCACATCGTGGTTTTCACAACATTTAAATCACCTCCAATGAGACTACCACGTCCGGTCCCATTGGCAACACACACCACACAATGGGCTACCAAGTCCGGCCACATTGCGATTTCGAACATCTCTTTACACAATGAGCTACCACGTCCGGCCACATTGTGATTTCAAAACCTTTTCTCCTTTTCAATAACCACACCCTAGGTGTCATGTTTTTACTTTCTCGATTTCCGTGTCTCGTTTTCATGCATAGACTCCGCGACAGGATTTTTTCACATAAGTACATATAAATCATTCATTGTAATCTTGAAACTAAACTAGTAAGATCATCCAACTCTATATTACCAATCATGCTCACTCATCGCTTCAAACAACCACAAGTAATGCAAGCAACATGTAAGTAAACTTATAACCATCTTAAAGATCAAAATACGAATACTTTCAATCACGTTTACGTTTCAAAAATTCGTTTTTTTTCCCTTTTAGGGAAGTTAAAAAAAAAACACATGTTTTTTCAAAAAATAAAATCGGGATGTACAACGTACTCTCCTTCCTTTTCAGAATTTTAGTAAAACCTTTTCCATTTTCGCATGCGTTTCAATCCTACAAGCAACGTACCATATACGTAGAGATAGTGGTTTAAGATTAATCTATAAGATCATACTTTCATTTCAAGAACATAAGCAACATAACTAGAGTTATACTAGAGAAAATGAGTAGAGATTAATATATCTACTTGATCCGAAACTAGTCGGGGCCGAATAAGCTAGTTGAAAAATTCCACGGGCGGTGAAACTCACAAATCTGGACCAAACTTTGGATGGCAGTATCTCGGTCAATATTTGACCTGATATGATCGTTCTTAGGTTGAAATCGAAGCTCTAGAAGTGCTCTACAACTTTTGTGAAGGAAGTTGATCTTAAAAACTATTTTCGGTAGGAGAAAAATGGTGATAAAGGAAGTGACAGTTTGCTGTCTGGAACTGGAAATCCGAGATTTTTTACTGAACTTCGGATGTCGATATGTTGGTCATTTCTTGACCGATTAGGGTGGTTCTTAGGTCTAACTTGAAGGTCTCGAAGTGCTCTACAACTTTCCCGAAAGGAGTTGGTTCTAAAAACTACCTTAAGCAGGAGAAAAATGGGGATTTACGATTGACAGTAGACTGACTAGAAACAGAAATGGTTTCTAGAGAGAAGTGAGAGCAAATGAGTGAAGGTGTGAGTTGAATGGTGAGTATGGGGTGGTATTTATAGCAAAGCATTGAGCTCCCTCTCCCCTCCATATGGCCGGCCCCCCTCTCCCCCAATCTTTCCCATGGATTGCTCCATTGAGTTGTCATTTCATGCTTTGAAAGCATGCCAAGTCTTCCATGACTTGCCTTGTCTAATCTTTTTAGGCTTAAGGCTAATGAACTAGGTTATTATGAAGGGTTTTTAGTCTAATTTTATCCTAGGAAAGGTTGCTTGGAAGAAAGAATAAAATCATTGGCTAGGTTGTACTTTGGAAGACTAGAAATGGGTTGTAAAGTGAGGTTTAGGCTTAAGGGCTATTAGGTAGCTTGTGTAAGTATCCCACACATGCACACACTCCACCTCTCCCTCTCACTCTCGGCCTCTCCCTCTCCTTGGCCGAATCTCTCTCTCTCTCTCTCTCTCTCTCCTTCTCTCATTGTTTTGTCAAATCATGCTTGAAAGCATGCTAAGTCTACTTCCTCATGGGTCAATCCAAGTCTTTAGGCATAAGGCTATAAACTAACTAAGATCTTATGCTTTCTAGGGTAAATCTAGGTGATTATAACCTAGGTTGGTAAGTCTTGCAAGCAAAGGAAAATGATAGCTAGGCCTAAGAATAGTCTTCCCATGTTTAGTCCATCTTAGGTCTAGTTTGTAGTCAATTTCTAGGATGATTAAAGACTAAGATTGTGTGCTAGAATAAGGCTAGAAATGGATTGTCAACTTATACTTAGGTTGAGTATAAAGTTGGTTAAAGCAAAAGTAAAATAGGGTGCTTCATTGAGTGACCAAAACTCACTCACACATGCACTCTCTCGGCCTCACTCTCTCTCCCACGGCTTTCTTTCTCTTTTTCTCTCTGTATATACACACACACACACACACACACACACATATATATATATATATATATATATATATATATATATATATATATATATAACCATATATGTCTCTAGGAAAGTAACCCTAGAATAATTAGGCTTAAAGCTATAACCCTAGGTTTGCATGCATGCCATGACTAAGGTTGATTACAAGATTCCCATGTCTTGTCTTGTCAACCTAGGCTTTCATTGGCAAGTCTAACTCTTATTAACCAAGGGACGATAATTCCCCTAACATTTATTGCCCAAAGGTTAAAGAAATAAAGATGGGAGATATGGGCTTGAATGACTAGTCATGGGAATGTAATGATTACCCCTAAAGGTCTAATGGTTCAATTAGGGTTTAAGAGGGTTCATAAGGCTCAAGGGTGGTCAAAAAGGTCCAACTAGGTTTAGGGAGGTGTAACTAGACTTGGAATCCACTTGGTTTGGTTAACCAATTAGTTGGAATCTAATTCTACTTGCCATGTAGGATTTCTAGCCAAGAAATATAATTTTAAAGATATTATTTTACTTGCTAGGAAAATACACAAGCAGTTCTATAAGCATACTTGTCTTTGGAAAAGGACTGATTGTCTGATATTAAAAGATTTAATTTTAAACGTCTCAAATCTAATTATGACGGATTATTAGAAATTATAACGAAATTTTTAAAAGCAAATCCAAGTAATTCAAATAAAATTTAAATATTTAACGAAATTTTTATTGACAAAAAATCAGGGTTGTTACATCTTTGTACCTAGCATCCCCCAACACAAAACACAAAGTAAAATAACTACTCATGATTTTTGAATAAATACTTATTTTTCAAATTAAAGGTGATGTATTGTAAGAGAATGATTTATCTCATAAAAAAATACTTAAAAAATAGGGAGACTTAGCCAAAAATCTCACATATTTATATTTTTTGAGCTTAAGGACAATAACATTTTGCAATCAAATATAAGGACAAATATATTTATGAAAGGGCTTAAAACCATATATTACTCTTTTAAAGTGCTTAAAACCCTAGGGTATCCTATGAAGTGTAACGACCCGAATTTTGGACCCATGTTTTTTTAATAATGTTATTAGAATTATTTTCTTAATACAATTATTATTATTTTTTAAAAAATACATATATGCATGCATTTATACTACATGCATGAATTTTTCCTACGCAGCATGCATGCACCTCATCTTCTCCCTCACCTCCCTCTCCGACAGTCTCTCTCCCTCCCATAGCTCCATCTCTCTCCAGCAACAACTCCCTCCATTTCTTTCCCTCCAAGTAAAATCAAGTTCATCCTCCATTGCCCAAAATCGAAAAATTCATCACCAAGCAAAATCCGAAATTTAATTTGTTCATATCCATTCCTTGCTTCCCCTCTAGCCCCAAAAATAGTTCCAATTCGTCCATACCAAGTACCATGAACCCAACTCTATTAAATTCGATCTTACCACCCTCTTCAAAATTATCCTACAAAAATCCCCACCACTTCGACCCCCAGAGCACACCATTGCAATCTCCACACTTTACTGAGTAATTACCAAGAGAAAATTGTAGCCAAAACAAGCTCCAATCATGGAGTTTTAGAGAGAGAGAAAGAAAGAGAGAAAAGAATGGGTTTGTGTTCTAAAACTAAAATGAAACCCAAATTGACTATTCCAAACACTTCTTACAACCCTAAGCATCCCCAAACATCACCCAATTCGAACCCAAGGTCCCCCGATCGCCAAAACCGAAGCCATCTGCTTCAAAATTCAAAGTTCGGTCTTTAAATCAATTCGATCCAAACCAAGGTATAATAATCCTATCCCAACCTCTCCTCTATGTATAATTAAGAATTTTTAGGCCTAAAATAAGCCCATGCAAACCCGAAGCAAAAGAACAAAAAAAATGGATTTTGCGTTGAACCTTGCGGCCGCAAGGTTCGGGCCGCAAGAAACCAGGTCGGAGTTCACGGCAGAAGGCCCCACCTTAAGGTCAACCCGTCAGACCTTGCGGTATGCACTGGTTTGGTTCGAAACTACTTTGCGATCCTCCGAACACCATTTTTGACACCGAACTATTTTTCTTAGACTTCTCGCACCTCAAAGATCATACCTTGTTAATATCATATATTTATTATTTAATTTTCTATTTATTAATTATTTACTAGTTATCTTTCAAGTTTTCCAATCGAAATATTTTTGCGACCTCATAAGTCGTGTTAATAATGCCCGAGTAATTTTTTTAGACTCTTCACATCCCTAAGATGAAACGTTGTTGACTTTAACACATTTTATTAGATTATTTATTATTTATTTATTATCTATTCGGCAACTTTTATTAATATCGTTATTTAAAATAATCTCGCGACCCTCCGGACCCAACTTTTGGTATTCGAACATATTGCGTAGGACCTTTAGGACTCCTATTAAGGTCTTGATAATTATTCTAATATTTTTACCTATTTAATGTATGAAATTAGTTATTAATCAATCTAATTCCTTAAAAATAGTTAATGCGAGCCTAGAAATTTAATTATTATTTTATTAAAACTTTTATCTAATAAAAGTTTCTTGCTTCATTAATATCTTGGCCATATAAGACTAAGGGCAATGGCCCATTCATAAAAAGTTATGCGATTACATTTACTTGTTATTTGCTTTAACTATTATTTTGATTAATTGTACTTTACTCTGATTCTTGATCTATATGCAAGATTGGGCCCCATAGACATGGGGTGGTATGCGAATAGAATTCACATAGTCGATGCTAAGTTAATGAAAAAAGGGTAAAGTTTTGGAGTTGTGAGATTGTGGAGTTGATTTGGACCATTACAATGGTAAAGGTTACCAGTTGGGTCCTGTATTGAAGTGGGTTACCTGCGGGGCCCGGTGATGTTGTTGTGGCGACTCTAACTTATGGTACGCCATGAGAAGTTCCAAAAGGTAATCGTGCCCTTGCAGAACAAGCAAAGGGGGATTGTCCCATGACATGATCATAGTTAGTGTTGTGGCGACTCTAATGTATGGTACGCCATTAGAAGTTCCAAAGGGTAATCGTGCCCTTGCCGAACAAGCAATGGGGGATTGTCCCATGACACGGTCATAGTGAGTGTCTTAAGATTGGTGGCAACCCTAATGTATGGTACGCCATGGAAAATTCCAAAAGGGTAATCGTGTATGGTCTTAAATGAGTTCATGCTAAATACATAATTTAGGTGTACTCATTTAGGACTCTGTGTGCAGGACAAGTAAGGGGGGATGTTCCCATGACACGATCATAATTAGTGGATATGAGAGGTAAGGATCTCGTGGATGAGATCTTAGATCACACGTTAGCTAATGAATAGTAATACACTGGTTTATGTGAAAAATCTCTGTTTTACTTCTTCGCTCATTATTATATTGTTGGCTTGCTAGTTGTAAAGTAAGATGGGTAGTTGGTTTGGATTATTCTATTGGGTGATTTATCACTCACGGATACTCCTGTATCTTGGTAAATTGGTTGCTCCGGTGATTAATTTGCCAGAGGGTGCAGGATTCAATGGAGAAGCAGTTGGACACAAGGAAAATACCTGTAACGCCCCGATTTTTGGACACGTTAATTAAATCAGTTTTAATTGATTTAATAATTCTTAAAACAAATTTAGAAAATAAAATTTTATTAGACAGAGTTTAGCAGCGGAAATCTCAATACCAAATTCAAAACTACTTACTTGTTTTACAACCCATCGAAATAAAACAGAGTTTGACAAATGTGATAACACTTTTGGAAAATTCAAATAACAATATTTTAAATTAAAAGAGCTTCTAAGGGTAAGGCATCCAAGGCTCGACAAACTCCCCTTCCTCAGCTGGGACGTCTTCACCCTGATGCTAATCATCTTGAAGAGGATTCTGTTCTTCGGTCTCTTGATTACCTGGCATAAAACGCCAGCCCAAGGGCACTATAATGAGTTTTGAAACTCAGTAGGAAATCCCAACCCTATTAACCCCTCTACAGTTAGCAGTTCAACAATATAACATTTGATAATACACAGAAGGTACAGAATAATAACACATCGTTATTTTCTTTACTATCCATCATCTTACATGAAATCTAAAGATCCTCTCCACGGGATCCTTTCCTCCCACATCTACTAACTACAACCGATTCATGGGTCCACCCTTCCACTTCCTTATCCTGTACCAGGGTCCTAGGTGAGCGCATCTAAATTATGTATTTAGCATGTTCTCACTTAAGACCATAACAGGAGGATCGAGTCATCCCATGACGCATTGTACATTAGGGTCGGACATTACCTACCACTAACTATAACCGTCTCATGGGACCTATTCCCTCTTGAACAAAAGAAGCGAATTTTCCCATGACGCATCATACATTAGCATCACAACACATCTTGACATTGGGCCCCATTGGTTACTCATTTCAACACAGGGCCCTATTGGTTACCCTTGCCATAGCCATGGCTCAAATCACAATCTACAACCTCACACCTCAACACTTTATCAGTTTCCATTTACTTAATGTCGTCTACATGAATCACTACTCGTAACCATCCTGTGAACCTAAGTCCATTCTAGCATGTACATCATGATACAACCAATAACAACTCAAACATGATACATTTCAGTGAGACAACAGTATACCAATTGATAGGCGCAAATAATTAAACACAAAGGGATTTGGATTGGGCCGATCTCTTTTCGAATATTTAAGTTTTATTGAACAAGTATGTGAATCTTATATATTCTGAAAATTTCCATTCATAATCCTTAGTTTTTTTTTTTATAAACTGTTGAACATTAAGAAATCCTAATGTTACTGTAAACATTATTGTTGTTAGAATTTGACTTGTAAGGATCAAAAAAAATTTGACTTGTAGTTCATTACTCTTCGGCACCTTCTGCCGAACCTGTACTTACTAACTTCTAAGTTTAGGTGCATCATTAGAAAATCTCGACTGCCGTTAAAGGATAACTTAGCAGTTTTACTAAGTCTATTATTTGGACATGCAGTTTTTTTTTTCTTTTCTTTTCTTTTTTTAATGTAATAAACTTCCTGTAAACATAGTGTTATCAAATAAAATAAAATAAAACTATAAGTTTTTCCGTTCCATTTACTCATCAGTGATGTAGTAATAGTTTTATTAATCTTTATCTACTTGTTACTCAACTGATACAAGAGTTGAAATTTTTATGTTATAATAATTCTAGTTTCTAACGGTTCCGAGTTTAGTCTTAATCCTTGATGTAGGTTCATTTATCAAGATTTTGGAATCATGTCACCTGAAACATTCATCACAGTAATAATCTTTAATAACTTGTTTCTTAAGTCAATGATCAATTTTGTAAAATGGAAGATTGCATAATCCATAGATTACAAATTCTAGGGCCGAAACATAAAGAATCATAAGACTAAGCTTAAAGTATAATAAAAACATAAAAACTGACGAAGCAACCCATGCATGTACAGTAGCATTTCGTTTCCATTTTTCAAAACAGAGCATATGACCGTTTCCAAAATTTTAATGCGTGGCTACTAATTTCTTCGTTATAACTTGTCAAAATCGACACACAGAAACTAAATATACTTAGGAGGAAGTAGGAAAGCGATTATCCTACCTTGAATCCGGCCGAAAAAGTGATTAATTGGTTCGGTCGATTTTTAGCAATTGGAGAAAACTACGGAATTGGAGAACTCTGGGGCTGCCTCGGAATGAATGGAAGGTGGGCTGCGGATGCTTGGGGATGTAGTGGTTGATTGGAAGCCCGAATTTGATGTATGGAATAGTGCTATGTTGGAACCCGTTTTTCTCTCTCTCTCTCTTAAAACTCCGTGGATGAGTACTTAAGCTCTCTCTCTTTCTCTCTTTTTCTTTCTCTGGACTGGCCAGTAAAATGGAAAGGAGTAATTGTTTTGATTTTCGGAGGCCTAGAGTTGTCTATAGGGAAAATGAGTGGAGAAGGGGAGAGGTGGGCTGTGAACGTGGTTGGGATGTAGAGGTGAAGTGGGAGTCCTGATTTTCAACAGGATTGGCACAGTACGTGGGTGGTTGAGTGTGGAATGAAATTGGAAGATTTACTGTTTTCTAGGATTTTAGTCAGGATTTCTAGGAAAAGATACATGTGCATATATATTCGTACATAGACATATCAATTGAATTATCGGACAAGATAATTATTAAACTAATTAGTTTAACTAAATTAATACAATTTAGATTCGCAATATAAATTTTATTTGAAAAAAAAATTTAGGGCCAAAATTAGGATCGTTACAATACCAGTGGCAGAGACCAAGTATGCTTGGGCTATGTATCAAGACTAGAGTCGGCTCTGAAGTTAATATATTTTGAATCAGTAAATCTATCTTGAGATTGTAATAGTTAAATCTCTATTTTGAAAAATTATATTTATTTAGCAAAATTTTCTTAAGAAATTATTTTATATTGTTCCCGAAAAATCGGGGTGTTACAAAAAGTGCTTAAAACCCTAGGGTACCCTATATATGAAAGCGTCTAAAACCCTAGGGTACCCTATGAAAGTGCCTAAACCACTAAAATTATATAATAGGAAAGTGTATCCTAAAATTCTATGAGAGTGCCAAAACATGTTTTGGCCTTACGGCTAAAAAACTCAAAAAGTTGAATGACCTCTACTGAAACTATTTTTTTGGTGTCCTTACCCTAAATGAAAACTATTTTACCTTCATTTTGGCTAATTTTCCCTAAAGATCTTAGTAGAACGGGGCATAAATAAATCATCGGCCCAAAACATCTACTCTAGGACCCACCAATCAATCTTTTTGGGTTTACTAAATTAAAGTGTAGGCATGGTATCTTGTCACCTCCGTGAAAAAAATATTATTGTTTCGGCACACCTTATGTGAAATTATCTCATAGTTCGATAATACTGTCACGTGGTGCCTCGAATCACTCTATAATCACACATTCTTGTAGCGACCACCATTAAATGTGGACTCTACATAAATGTGTGGTTCCGAAGTGGACTATTGAATGATTACTCTACCACTATCTGTACAAGAGCTTACATAACATATGTCGGGACCGAAGTTAAGATTCCAGCATGTGTGGGTTGATGGGTGATGTTAGGAGTATGTCCAGCCCCCAATAAAAGGTTATAGAAACTCAAATCTGGGCCTCGTCCAACCAAGTCCGAATTTTCTCCACTAAACCAATCCGTCAATATTGGAGAAGTTTTTGAGTGCCGAGCGGGTATCATGTGGTCGGTGATCCGTGTTGGGGTCCACCCATAATGGTAGGGTTATTTTGTGTAACATTCTTTGTGATGGGTGTTGAGCGTAATGTACATGTTTCTTATAAACCCTAGGGGTGTGTGACATAATGTGAGGGAGAGGGTGAGGTGAGTGTGGGGGGTCGATCTGTGTCTCCCCAGGGAGGAATCGGTGTGTGATTCCCGAAGAGTTTTTTCATCTTTATGTATACTATGTGAATATATATATATATGCAAAGGGAGTTTTTTTTTTTTTCCTGAAATCTATGTGTGCATTGTGTGCGTGGTGTCCCGCAGGTCCTAACAATCCGAATCTCCCAAGCAGTGATCCAACGACCCAATTTTATTCCCTCTTTTTTCCTTTACCCCACCACTCTCTTGCGTCTTTTTCTTTCTCTAAAATTGAACCGTTCAAAACACATATGAACAGTCCGGATGGTCGACTGTGGTACCCTACCGACGTCAAAAAATTTCTCCTTAATATTGATACCAAACCAATCCAATGAAATTGCAGAAAAACCCGAGAGTATTTTGAGTGGCCTTTAGATAAGTGACACCAGATTCTTCCCCCACCGTGAATTGTGATGGTGGATCGCCAGGCTGGCATCGTTTAGATTCCAACGTGCAGATCTGTTCAAATAGAATATATGGGCACGGATCTCTCTCCACCCTACCCTTACCTCATCTCAGCATTTTCGCAGATATGCTCGCATCATTTAGGGTAAACTCCACTATAAGTCCACAGTTTTATTGTGATTCCATGTAATTTCCCTGATTTTTTTTTTTTATATTTGTCCCTGTATATTCAAGGTATGGTATGGTTTGGCTGATTAATTTTTTTTTAAGTTACCTTGCTTTTTGTTAGTTTTTGATCTATTTCTTTTACGTGTGATTTATATTTGACTAGTGGAACTCGAAAGATAATAAATTATGATCGTAAGCCACACAAAAATCAATGGAAAGAAAAAAAAAATATAAGATCTATTTCCTAGATTAGTTTTATTTTCGATCTTTTTCTTAAGTTGGGTGTATTATTTAATTTTTCCCTTCGAGATTAATAAAAAATTAAGAAAATTATCTTATTTTGAAGGTAAAAAGAGAAACACTGTCCTGACGGACTATAAGAATATTTTACAATAACTAAAATAACAAATGGAAATCTTTAAATTAGTTAAAAAATAAAAATTATAGATAAAAAATGGTACAACTTTTCAAGTTAAACTACAATTATGAGACGGGGAAAGTAAGTTAATTAGTCCAAACTAAAGTTTGGCGTCGAAATAGAACACAAGTAAACAAATCGAAACTACCAATCAATATACTAAATTTTTTAAATTGGAGTTGTGAAAAGTCTTAAGTACCTTATAAAATTGCCGTTAAAAAAAGTACCTTATAAAATTGGTCAAGTTTGTCCCTGTATTGTGTTTTCTTCTAACACTTAAATTAGTAACATTTTAAAAAAACATGACAAGGGGCAACATTGAAATGGAAGAGGCAGAGTAAATTTCGCCGGAAGCAATATAGATTATAGTATTATACGGACAAAAGTGAAGAAATCGGAACTGTAAATAGCTAATATGAAACATTTCTAAATAAAAAGGACCAATAGTGTAGTTTGAGTCAGTGCACGTATATCTTTGTCTGTTTGTGTTGCAGAATGAGAGAGCAAACTTGTTCACGAGGGCTGTTCTTTCACTTCATTAGTTGCCGGCATTAACAAACTCCTGGTACTTGTGCCTTGGGTCTTATAGAGAGAGAGAGAGAGTGCCTGGTGCTGGTGGAGGGTGGTCTGCAGAGAGAGACCTTGTTGCAGTCAGTGTCACAGATCGGAAAAGCATTTTACTACTGGGTTAGTTTATGTTCTCGATTTGGTGGAGTTTTTTTTTGTGTGGCTTTAAGCAGAAAATTTTGTTTTTGTTAAGCAATTTCTGGAAATTGAAAAGTTATTTGTGATTTGAAGTGGGTATTTCACTATGGGATTTGATGTGATTGTTGTTAGTTATTGCATCGTTTCAATTTGTTCGGTTAGTGGTCGCTGTTGTGGTACCGTATGAGCTCTTCTACGTCTTTGCGAGATGATTTTTTTGTGTGCAGATTTTGAGATTCTAGCTTTTCAAAATCAGTTTGCAGTGTTTGCCATAAATTCTAGATTACGGATTCTCGGATTCTACAGATTTTCAAATTCTAAAAAAAGAATGAAATTCTCAAACTCTAAAAAGGTGGGTCTCGGTAGTTTTTGGGATTTTGCAACACAAATTTCCAAAAAATAATGAAATTCTCATAATCTGCAGGTGCAACAAACAGGTTTCTTAACTTCTACAAAAAATTGGAATATAAAATCTGCAACAGAATCTGAAGCTAAAATTTAAAATTTGTATTTACAACCACCGCGAACACGCCCCTTGGATCTTATGGGTAGTTTTTGAAATTCAGTTCTCACTACTTTTAAATCATACCAAAATTTTGATTGTAGAAGTAGAAGACGTTTTTAGGTTTTTATTGAAATTTCGAAGGACTGGCTCTTTGCCATGTAGTTTTATACCAATGTTTGTATGATAAGGTTTTACGTAGTTGAATATTCTAATTGTTTGGTGTCTATTTCTTTGCCCAAATGACTTCAGTTACGCATTTTGGTTCCAAGATGGTTGCACAAAGCTTCACAGTGGATTTGAATAAACCCTTGGTCTTCCAGGTGAATTCCTGTTTAAAGATGGTTCTGGGTTCTGTATCATTCGGGATGTCATTCCTTTTATTCAGTTAGAATGCCTAATGCTAAAGAAAGATAAAAATAAAGATGTGCAATTATGTCATTCTCATTTCATGTACTTTTCTTTGTTCATTTTTCTGTTTTGTTTTCTCAAATGAAAATTAGTAATGGATCTTTTATTGGAGACATTCATATAACTCAGATTTCGGAACTTGACTCTAGTCTCAATCGAGTGTGGGCAACAAGTACCCAAGTTCAGAATTTTAATCGAAATAGCAAAATTTTCAAGTACAGGGAATTTAAATGAAAAGATTTTGACTTACAAAATTTGTCCGCACAACACTCCCTAGTCAGTTTTCATCATGCATAACCTTTTTTATGCTATTTCATTCTCCTTTGTAATCTATTTTGGCCACCTTTCACAGGTAGGCCACCTTGGAGAGGCTTATCAAGAATGGGTTCACCAGCCTATTGCTAGCAAGGAAGGCCCTCGATTTTTTGAAAGTGACTTTTGGGAGGTAATAATCACCTTTTCTTTCTTTCCTTTTCAATATTACAAACTAAGCAATTCATTTGTGAAGACATGTCATTTGACTGTTTGCTTCATCTATTTTATTCTATCAATTTGTAGTTTTTTGTTATAGTGCTGTTGGTTGATTGTATGAGAACGAAAACTGCTGCTTCCTTGACTAATTTTGCTTGACGCAGTTTTTGACCAAAAATGAGTGGTGGGTAATTCCTCTTATCTGGCTGCCAGTTGTATGCTGGAGCATCTCCTTGTCTGTTCGGATGGGCCATACGCCTCTTCATATAGCATTGATGATGGTCTTCGGTATTCTTATATGGACATTGATCGAATACACTTTGCATCGCTTCCTCTTTCACATAAATACAAAGAGCTATTGGTTAGTCTCTCTTCTTCTCTCAGAAAAACAAGCATTGATGACGAGAACTTATGTTGTCTAATACTTGCCATATAGGGGAAACACCATACACTATCTTCTTCATGGTTGCCATCATAAGCACCCCATGGATGGACTACGCCTTGTTTTTCCACCTGCTGCAACAGCTGTACTTTGTGTGCCTGTATGTACTACTTACATTTGCTACATTTCTACTTGTCAGTAATTTTAGAAGACTAGGAGAGAACATATTTGTGTAAAGCGGACTCTACTTAGATATCCTGTTGGGTTACTAGCACTGTGAATGTGTCCTTTTGTTCATTGGTCGAGGCTGATAATTGCTGGTGACTTATGCAATCTGTTTACGTGCTTTCTAAGTCATTTTAGTGACTAATTGGTCAATTTGGAATGCACAATTTGAATCTTATAGAAAACAAGCATATATCTGTATGAACATGGGTCCATGTGCTTCTGATTAGATTTCTATTGATTGACTCAATTGTTTCTATTTCTGCCAGTTCTGGAACTTGGTTAAACTCGTATTCACTCCATCTCTCACTCCTGCTATGTTTGGAGGTGGTTTACTTGGTTATGTGATGTATGATGTCACCCATTACTACTTGCACCACGGACAACCGACAAGCGAAATACCCCGAAATCTTAAGGTAGGAGCAGTAGCTGCTGTTGCAACTTGTAATAGAGGGTTCCAAATATTTGCATCCTCGCCTCATTGGTTTATGGTGAAATTTATCTGTTATCAGCTTATAAAAGTGTGGCATTTTCATTTCAAACCCAAACAATCTCCGTTGTGCCATGTAATTTCAGAAATGCCACTGCCATGTTTCCTGTATCAATATTCTCTTTATATTTCATTCCTATAATGAGCACGGTCCACAAGTGTCCCAATCGAAAGACCCTCTTTTAGTTGAACACTTGGGTGATGTTTGGTAAAGTTTCTGTATCCTAACTTTGGTTTTGTTTACAAAAAAGTCTAAGAACTGATATCGCAATCACAATCCATGACTGTAAATATTTCAAGAAATGCTAACAAATTGCAATGTTGTTGAAAGTTCTAAAAAAAGATGGTTTTACTTGTTTTGAAACAACTTTTATCTCTCCTTCGTTTCGCACCACCCCTAGCCATTGCCTCCCCCACCTCCCAACTTGGGCCACCACCTCCTCGACTCCCTTCTATCTGCAACCGATCAAACGACAGCCACCACTTGCAATGATCCTTCTGTGACTACCTTCCCTCCAGCTGCTCCTCAAGTCAATCATGCGTGCACAAAACATGTTTCTTGTTTCGACAAATAAATACAAAAACTTGTTGGTCGTCAATGGAAGATAGAAACCTGTAAGCTTTACCAAAAAGTGTTTTCTGGGAACGGGCTTCATCTTTTTTGTCTGAGTTTGATTTTTTTTTTTTGCAGAAATATCATTTGAACCATCATTTCCGGATCCAGAACAAAGGCTTCGGTATCACTTCGTCGTTATGGGACAAGGTATTCGGAACACTACCTCAATCAAAAGCAGCTGGAAAAAGTAAATAATTCCGTTCGTAAGAATGGCTTTCGTTCAATGGTCATGCCACAATGTTTAGGTGACTTGAACATAGTTATCTTCCTCATCATTCTTCTTAGTCCTTTATTTCCCTCAATTCTCCTAAGAAATGATTCCCCAAGTTTAGCATGTCAGGATGGTATTGATTCATTCTTTCTGTATGAAATGAATTGATTGTGTCGGTATTTCTCGATGAAATTGTCTTCTATTTGTTTTCCCTGAGTTTATCCCTCCATGTGTTATTTCCACAGTACTCATTCCAGCGAAGTCGTAAATTTCCTCAACGGGAAATTTACTGAATTGTTTTTGAAGGTGGCCATTGTTACTCTTGCGTTTATGCTCCGAGGAAATTTCTGTTGTATAAATGCAGTTCCACTTGTTCACTTGGCATTCCCCTTCTGCATCTTTTGTAAGGGCCCTTTGGCTGGGAGTTGATAAGATTATAGGTTTTGTCAATGTTAGACTCGTCTTTGATAGGGGTGGTGGGTTGACCGTTACGAAACCCTTCAACTATTTGGTTTTGATTGGATGTCAGAGTCGGAATCCTCTTCCTGGTTTTTTGTCTTTCAAGTTAGTCCTATGAGAAGGATGTGGAACCGTCCTACACCAAGGGAAGACCTGAAATTGATGGGACACTTTCTAACAAAGGTAAGATAGTGTCTATTGTACCTCAAGGCTCAAGTTCTTGTAGCATTGTGGATACCCTAATAATATATCTCCAGCAGAAAACGATTCTATATCCCACCGATGCGGCAGCGGGTACATTACACTTTTAACCATTTGAGAAAAAATTATTCCCGGATGAGGTGGAAACTATGGGGTTTTCGACTCCCATTGTAGGTCTCATCGTGCGTTTATTGTGGTAATCTAAACCATTCATCTTGTAGATTTCGCAAAATAATGTTTTTACTCAAAAACTTAGATTTATTCAGTTATACGTATATCAAAAATTGAATTTTGTTTATAAAACGGACGGTCATACACATTTTAACTTAAAAACTATTGACAGAATCCAGGCCGTCGGTCTTATAAACCAAAATTTAATTTTTGGTATACCTATAAATATCCGACAAAACAGATTTTTTGTGTGAATACACGATTTTACGAGATCTACAAGATAAACGGTTCAGATTACCGCAATGAACGCATGATGGGGCCCACAAAATGGTGATGGAGGATTTCTGTCTCATCCGGACATAACTCACTCTTTCTAAAACTCTAAATTAACGACCACATCCTTTTTTTGATAAGCAATTAACAACCTAACACATTGTTGGATTCTACTTCTTACAAATAAAAAGTTCGTTCACGCAAACTATTAGCACACATATTTTGTTGTGTAACTCACCGTGGATCCCACACAAATGATTTGAGCCGCTCATTAAATGTAAAATATTTTTTTAAGGGTTCCGGCGAAAAATCAGCTCAATCCGATATCTATAAATGCTCGATCCAATTCTCTAATTTTTCATTCAGATTTCAGGATAATGAAAAGTAAAATGATTGGATTGAGTATCTATAGGTATCAATTTTTCGCGGGACTTTCGAAAAAATGTTTTACATCTAATGAATAGCTCGGATTATTTGGAAACTCATGGTGGGCCCCACAATGAAATTTGTGCATAGATTATCTGTGTAGAGCAAGGTTCTTTTACAAATTGGGTGATAGGAATCTCGAGAAAAAAATACAGCTGTAACTTGCAATCGTATCATTCATCTAATCATTTGTTTCAAAACATGCAAGAGCTCTAAATTTATACCTTGACTTGGGCTTTATACCTTGACTTAAACTCATACGAGATTTTACCAGGGCTTGACATGCCGCGAACCCTCTTGAAAGAGAGGGGCGCCTTGGATTAGTGAATCTTCGCCCTAACCCAATACATTATCTCATTTACCACGAGGGAAATCTCTACTCTTACCCTGTCCTGGCATGAAAGAAATGCCAGATTGCATACACGGCAGCTGCAAGCATAAGTTTAGCTTAGCTACCAAAAAGACTGACCTTTCAAATGTTGCAACCCCGGATCGTTGGAGACAAACATTATAAAATTGCGCAAAGAGTTAAGCAAACTTTACAATGTTACAAAGAACTTCAGGACATTATCGCTACCGTAAAATAGTGTTGTCATATAAACCTTTCACCAAATCGATAGATACTCAAAGTTTTGACGACTAGTTTTGGTCAATTTCCAATTATACAATTAGTGAAGGTTTTTTTTCCTCAAAATTTGTGCTTAACATCTGGGTTTGTCCATTAGAGTACTTAATACTCCCTCCATCTCCAAATAAGTATTCGGTGGGCAAACGTAGTCCTCCTTTAACAATGAATAGATAGTAATAAGTGTTTAGCACGCAAACCTCCGTCCCTTAATTACCCAAAAAAAAACCTCCGTCCCTTAATTTTTTTTCCCACAAATGAATAGATAACAATGAGTTCTATTAGATTGTAAAAAAAAATACTAGGTTTTTTGGCGAAATACATGCATCTTTTGTAAAGCCTAAGTTCACGCGCCGAACACTTATTTAGGGATAGAAAGAGTAACAAATAAAGTTTGTACTCAAATTTTTAGTATAAAACTTTGAGTAAGGGTTGGAGATGCTCTGATAATAGAAGATCGATTCCTGATGAACTAAACATTTCAAAACCTCAAATTAATTGATTTTGTTCGCCCAAAAGATTAAAAACTTAATACTTCTAGTAAAATCATTTGTGGACATTAGTTTAGAGTTTCTCACAGTCTATTACTAATCATTTGTGGACACGCCCTTTTTATTTATTTTTAATTATAAAATAAAATAAGCAAAAAAATGGAACCAAATCTAACCCATTTCACCCAAAAAAACAACTACATGCAGCATCGCATTTCTGTTAACCCAATTCAGCACAGTTTTATCCGGGATCATGCAGCATCCCATCTAACCCATTTCGTTTAGTTCTCTATTTTCTGTCCCCCGAAATCAAATGTGCGCCATGAGTTCACTGTAAAAACTAGGGTTTTGTATACACTATAAACTAGGGTTTAGTTCAAGCATACCGGATACGAGAGCAGACACAGAGACAAAGAGAATCTCAACCCGCGCTTGATCGACTTGAACATGGCCATCTGTTGCATTCTTTCTACACCAGAAGGTCTGTGTACATATCACTGTCTCTTTCTCTTCCCCCTCTCTCTCTCTCTCTCTCTCTATATATATATATATATATATATATATATATATAACTAGAGGCCGAAGCACATGCACAATGCGTGTGCAATTACTGAAATTTTTAAATTGACAAGAACAGATACTACATTTAAACAAATCGAATTTTGAGTAAAAGATGACAATCACACAAATAAATCTTACAGTCTTAGTGTCTCCAATGTTCACAACGGCTGGAATTGCTCTTTTCGATCCTCTAAAAACAATATCCAAAAACAAGTCTGCACCATTAGAGATTTACTTAGCATTAGAGATTTTCTAAGTTGTATTGGATTAGCATCGGAGGTGCTCTGTGGGTACGTACTAAGAATTTTCCCATTTTGGAAAATGCTGATAGAATTTCGTTGTACTTCTACTGTGTAATTATGAGTTTTTTCTTACCTGATCATGGGTACGATTGTTTGTGTGAAGAAGAGAGAAGAAGAAAAGAAAGGATTTAGGTTGAGGTTGTGAATAAACTCTATTTTTGGAAGTTACAGTTTTTGTTGTAGCAATGTGGGTTGGGGAGTTCAATCATGAACTTACTATTTTGCCCAAATTTTAATTGCCCATAAGAGGTCAATGAAAGGGCAATTATGGAAAATACTTTTGTGACAGGGCTTAAAAAATGGGAGACACCAAATTGGTGCTCTCCCTTTGTATATATTACTATATTAGAATAGATAGATATCTACCTATATATGTATCCATATGTATATACACATATTATTATGTATATATATATACAGTTTGTTTCAAATGAGGGGTCCTCATTTTAGTTAAAATGCGGATCCCCTCTTTCCCGATCGAATTTCGATGATCCAAGAACCAAGTTTTCTTAAACTTATTATAGAATTAATATTGTCTCTTTTTATGGATTGAGTCTGAATCTAAGATTATCATGGTGATTTGTAGAAAATGTCATTCTGCGTTAGTTAGGTTATGGTCAAATGGAAGAATCGCAGAGATTTGGAATCCAATTGCCATTCCGCAAGATTCCAAGCATCCAAACTGAGCCTTAGTGTATTTGCAGTCTACCCTCTTTTTGGTGTATTTAGCATTGGAACTCTGCCCTAATTGTTTCTTTCCCTGTGATGCTTGTAGTAATGGAGGCAGATGTAGTGGTGAAGCATCAAGCCATGAATCCGTGCTGTGCTGCGGTATTTTATTTTCTCTCCTTTTTTTTTTTTCCGGCTAAATTTTGGTGCGAAGTTGTGCATGGCTCATGTTTAGTACTAATGTATGTTTTGATGTACAGTTGAAAGAGAAATACTTAAAGCTGGAAGAAAAATGAAATGCTCTACGACAAGCAGTGAGGATGCAAAATGATGCGATTGATAAGCTTCAGAATGAAAATCTGAGGCTTACTATTAAAGGTAAAATCCGAATTACATGTGTTTGTCACAACCCATGATTTTCTTGTTTGATTGATGGTGAACAGTGTTTTGAGGAACAATAGAATATGACACCTAACAAGGTGGGGGAAACCCAGAATAGATGTAATTAGAAAGATCATTTACAACTTAAAAAGGCTTGCAGTATGAAGTTGTTCTTCCTTAGTAGCTCCACATTTGGTGGAATTGTCATCCTCAAGTTTAATTTAACTGTTTCCAGTTTGAGAAACAATGCAAATGCCACAGTGAATCAAGAATCTCCATTTGAGTGATTGGGTGTGGAAATCGAAATCCTTGCATTCTGCATCCAGGGTTGAGATGGCCTCAAATTTCATCCACCCAGTACCTCTAGAAAGGAGCAATCTACGGCA
This sequence comes from Rhododendron molle, assembly GCA_025413875.1. Taxonomy (NCBI): domain Eukaryota; kingdom Viridiplantae; phylum Streptophyta; class Magnoliopsida; order Ericales; family Ericaceae; genus Rhododendron; species Rhododendron molle. The sequence goes on from CM046400.1 coordinate 18,708,399, forward strand.
CCCCTCTATAACTTCCTTAATCAACCTCTTCTTCCCCTCTCATTCAAATCTGTATTTTCCCTATGTAGCATACCTCAAAGCACTAAACTCTTATCTAAGAAGCTTTATACCTAATGCTGAGTTGTATGATCTATTTTTGGCTACAGAGTTAATCATTCCGTGATCAGTCTGCTCAGGATATGTTCTTTAACAAGTCCAGTAAACTTATAGCTATGGAGATGCTACCCTTTCTCACCTTGGCATGTAGTGCCTGTAATACTAGTTTTTTATTTTTATTTTTATCGGCCCTGTAATACTAGTTCTCATGTTCGAAATATTATTTACCCTTGCAAGTCAAGTAAACTTATAGTTAAGGAGATGCTATACTTTCTCACCTTGGCATGCGTGCCACTAATACTAGTTCTCACTGTGAGTTTTTCATGGAATGCAGAAAGTGTGATTTGAATACAAGGAAATGAAGTGAACACCGAAGTTCCATGGATATTTGTAGCCCTGTATTTCAATTAGACTTTTATTCTTTTGTGGTCATGTGTAGTAAAAGTTGACACATCTTTGCACGTAACAATTAGAGAAGATCATAGTGGGTGACCAACATTTTTTCATTGTAAAAATTTTATTATTTTGTCTTTTTCCAGAGAATGAGGAGGGGAGAGTGCAGGCTGACATTGAAAGACAGGAGAATGCAAAAGAATCAGATATGAGAATATCTTTGGAGAATGATGTCTGTGCTCTTAAATCTGAGATACTATCATTGCAACAAAAAGGAAGCTCGGAATCTCAAGATCTAGATGGAGAAGTAATGGTTCTTCGAACACGAATTTCTGCAGGGGAAACAGAAATAAATCGGCTCAAGGAGCTTGTTGAGAAAGAGAGAATCACGGCAGAATCAGAGTGTAAGAAAGCTGAAGCGGAGAAGAAAGAAGCTGGAAAAGCATGGCAAATCGTGGAGGCAGAAAAAAGTAGGGCTAGTGAGGAAAGGAGACTTGCTGATATTGAACGGAAAATGTCGGAGGAAAATGGAGTCCAGTTAGAGAAGCTAAAGGTCAGGGCAAAGAAAAATCTTGAGATAGAAAGGCAAAAGGTGATGCAAGAGAAAAAACGTGCAGATTCTGAGATGGCAAAAGCAGAAGAGCAAAGGAACCTTGCAGAAATGTATCAGAAGGCCATAGATGAAAAATGCCTTGCCAATGATTTGTCTCAACAATTGCAAGAGTATAAACAACGGTTGGAGAATTAAAAAAAGGAGATGGATGAACAAGAATCCTCGAAAACATTGGTTAAGATGTTTACTGACCTTTCTGATAAAGAGATGAAACCTGATGGCTGAATCAAAGTTGGTTTCGGGAGACTTAATGTCTGAAAATGTAAAGAAAAGCATAAAGGAGCAGAAACAGAAGGTGGTCAGAGAAAAGAGGCGTGCAGATTCAGAGATGAGGAAAGCAGAAGAGCAAAGGGTGATTGCAGAAGCTAATATGAAAAAGGCCATGGAGGAAAAACGTCGTGCAGATCAGTTAGCTCAGTAGTTAGAAGACAATGGACGTAAGATTGAGGGACTACAAAATGACATGTTAGAATTTGCCTCCTCTAGAAAACTGGTTGAGGCTCCTGTTGATCCACCTAATGTATGCACGAATTCTGAAACTGCTAAAATCAAGCTGCTGAAAGATGAATTTAAGTTTAAAAAGAAGCAACTGAAGCATGCCAAAGAAGTTGCTAAGTTGGAAATCTGCCGAAACAAAATTCTTCAACAATAACTGCATCTCTTAAAGAAGGAATGTGTCCAATTTTCGCGTCGTCTGGATTTACTAAATAACTGTTTCCCATAGTGCAGTGAAGGTAGAGATGACAATGCAAAGGTGGGTTTTCTGGTTTTCTCATCGCTTAGGTGCAATTTCTGAGCATACATAATCTTCTTTGATTTACAGTCAATTGTTTGGGTGCTTTGTGCTTGGTAATGCAGTTAACGTCATCAATTGCATAGTGTTTCTGTATTTGTATTTGGACATTATTTTTGTTGAGTTTATTTTGAAATAAGTTAAGCTGAAGTAGAAAAATATTTAGCCGAGGGGTATTTCATATATTATTCTGGCAGTGAGTGAAATCTTATCGGAGCTGGTGCTTCAAAATTGGTCATGTATATGTGACATGCATATTCCATTCTAAATAATCTAGCTAATTATTTGGGATTGAGTTTGTCAAATGTTTATTGGTGTTTGGCTGCTGCATGCCAAATTGGTCGGTTTTAGAAACCTAGGGCCCTGAATGGAAATGGTGGAGTCTCGTCTTGATTTCTCATTTATCCTATTTCTCTTTTCTTCGCAAGCTTTTTGATTTTCTTATATGCTTTTTCTCCAGTTATTCTAGCTTCCAAGAGTTTCTGTCCATGGCTTATGTGGCCAACAGTTTGCTTATTCTGCAGAGTGGCAACATCTTCAATGTCCCAAGCTTTAACTTGAAGAAAAAGCTCTTCACGAAACAATCACATCAGGTGCACCTTCACTGCAATAACAACCTGGATGCCTCTGATTTTATGAAGCAAACCATAGATAGTAATGCACCATTACTTCCTTGTAGTGTCGGAAACTGTGCTCAGTGCACCTCAGGTATTGATTCTAAAATGGAGCCTCTGCTTAGAGGTTCTAACAGACAACTGTTACAGAGTTCTGCGTTAAATTCAAGTACGTCATTGTTTTCTGATGGACCATTGATGGGCGCACAGGAAAGAGGTGCTTTCTCAGTCACGGCATCAGCTATAGTGGCAGGAGAGAAATCCAAATCAAAATCACAGTCAAACATTTCCGGTTTGTCTGGTGAAGTTACCAGAACAAGGTGAATTGATGCTGTTGGGAGGAAGGCTGGGCATGGTAAAAAGAGAGAGGATCGTTAATGCACTTAAATCCATTGAACATTTGTACTCCGAGGGTAAAAACTGGCAGCTCCGGATAGAGGAGAAGTTGTCCATGCTTCATGGCATGTTAAACAGTCAAACAGGCAAAATCCTGCAAAAGAACCCATGCATGATGTCTAACTTGGAATGTAATCCCATTGCTTTGCCAGCCAGGGTGCACGAGAAAAGAAAGGCATCTTGTGAAGAAGTAGCTCTGAAGCTTTTGTCTGACCTTAATGGATGTACGGACATTCAAAGAGGAGAAGTGCAGGCATTTGATGCTGTAATGGGTGATTGGGGCAATTTGGGAAGTCATGAGAAACTGGAAGGGAACTATATGAAGCTGCTTGACTTGCATAATGCAGTTTATGAGGACCGCTACCGTAAAGCTATTCAAGTGCCGCTGTCACCAACTCTTCCTGTGATTGAGGTTCAAAACAACAATTCATTTGAATTAGATAACACTAGAGGTTATGCAGTTGACGAGGACTGCTCCCGTAAATTTGAATTAAACGAACGAGTCATTTGAACAGGCGAATCAGGGGCCCTACTTGCAAAGTTGATGTTAACACGGACACGGAAGTCCAATAGACGGAAATTTGGTACTTCTAAAACTTCCCATGTTCCACCATTGAATAAGAATGGAGGTATTGCTAATCCTTTTGAGAATGTGACAAACAACGGAAATGTTAAGTGGAATACCGTATATGAGGACAATACTTGTCCCCACCAGATGGAGCGTTCTCATGCAGAGAAGGGGATGCCAGATATTTGCAGTTTTGGCTATGGAGGGGCGAATAATTTGTGTCAAAGTGCAGTTGTACGTGCGGGCAATGATATTTGTAGATGCTATGTTGTGTTTTCTGATACCAAGGACTACAGCAGCATCTCTAGGATATTTTGTGGTGCTGGAACTTGTATGTCTGAGTTTTCTACTATTTTTCAGACGGATCTGGTGCAAAAGATTTTGCCTGCTCTTTTGAGTTTTGAAGATCTTTCAAAGAAGTGTTTGATTTTGAATTTAAGTTTGTAAATTGCATGTTATGGTAGTTGTAGGTGGTTAAAATATTATATTGTTCTTGATTTGCATGACTCTAACCAATGTTGCTTGTTTTGTGATTGTTACTTAATGTCAGGGCAATGATTTTTGCACTCCATTTTTTTTTTATAAATGCACTCCAAATTTTGTCATTTAGTGCTTAAAGTTACACACAACACAAGCCTTACAAGAAATTTTTTGGAGTTCATTTGCTAAAAACTGGATTGCTAAAAATCATTTTCGTTAATGTTAATGATCCACTTTTGTTCCATTAGTTGGTGAACTGTTGCCAAAAATTTGTTCTGAGTGGAATTGTTGAAATAGGTACTCATTTTTTACTGGTTCTCTTGGGTTCTGTTTCCTATTTACTGTTTCCAGGGAGAAGGCAGGCGTGTTTTTTTTTCAGTTTTAGTGAACAAAATTTCGGGAATTGCTATGGAGGAATTCAGAAATTTTCTGAAGAGTGGTTCTATCCGCTTTTTTGAATCCTTTGTTGGACACATGCACAGAGGTAGGGTTGTCAATCGGCATTCACAGTACTTTCTGTCGTTTTCTGAATCTTTTCCATTAACAAATTGTAATTTTCTTTTTATGCAGCGGTTTTTGATATGCAGACAAGATGTATACTTGCAGAATTATGGGCCTCTGGGAAGCTGCTTACAATCATCGAGAATTCTGGTGTATCGTGATGTTTCTTCTCATTCATTACCTCTGTGTGGTTCAATGGTCGACGCCTTTCTGAATGGGAAAGAAGAATATCTGTCATACGAAATGGCTCGAACACCTCAGTTACTGGCGGGGAGCAGCTTATTAGCAGCATTATGTGCAGCAATTGACCATATTGGGTTCTTATATGAGGCTTCCTACAACATCTTCAGGATGCACAAATTGGATGGTTCCTTGGTGCTGACTATTCTTCATATTTTTGCATTTGTATGTGGATCTAAATATTTCAATCATAAAGATTATGGTTTGATAATGACCGTCATCAAATCCTTAGTCCCATTTCTGGAGAAGAGAAATATAGCAAGTGATTCCAATTCATGGCCGGAGTTCCCTACGTGTACCCAATGCCCCCTTTCCATGGATGCAGTTTATGTGGAAATTGTTGTTTAATCTCTCTTGCAATAACTTCAGAAATATGCATTATCTGGTACCGTTAATCAAGAACCAAATGAAGTAGAAAATTCATCTTCGCTCCTGTCCTACAATCAGAAGGCTGAGAACACCTGGAGGCTGGAGGGAGAATTAAATCTCCAACCTATGTACTGCAGTGCATCCAGCTGTTTAATCAAGCTTGATATGCCCACCGCTCAAGTAAAGTCTCTTTGTGATGGGAAATTTTGCCATTTCAGTGATGTAATCTCTCTTGTGGAGCTTGTAGCATGGAATATGGTTTGGTTTCACATCTTTGAATACCTTCTACTCCCTGTCCCTTTTTTATTGTCCAGTATTCTATTTTGGACTGTCCCTTAATAAGTGTCTATTTTGTAAAGTTAGTGGGTAAAAGTTGGAGTATTGTCTATTTTGTCCCTAAAAGTAAATTCCTTTTTGAAAAGTAAGTGAGTAAAAGAGTAATGATGATGGGTAAGTAGGAAAAGTGGAGGAAAAAGTTGATGTGAAAGGTATAATGATGATATTTTTTTAATAAGTTGGAGTTACGAAGCAAGATACTTAAAAAGGGACGGAGGGAGTACTTCATAATGTCATTCTGTTTGCAATTTTGGACTACCGTATAGCTTGTTTGACTAAATTTGGTTGTTGTACAGTCAATCATAGTGTCAATGTCATGCTAAAGTTGCAGAAGTTGCTTTTTGGTTAGAAAATTGCTAATCCCCCTGACACCCCGCCCCCCGACCCCACCCCTCTTTCCAATACTACCCCCGCCCCCCTTCCCCTCTCTCTGTCTCTCTCTTCCATTTTATTTTTTTTATAAAATTTTAAATGGTAATAACTTTTTGTTGACTTATTTATTTAAAATATATTTTATATTTTTGAAATCTACTCAACGAAACTTATCAAATGAGCCTAATATTAATGGTGAAATAATAAAAAATGGAAAAACTATATATTTTTATAATACTTTAAACGGTATAAAGAGGTTAAAAAATTAAGTGTTCCAAAATTCAATCCGTTTGAACGGGTGAAAAGATTTTAATTTTCTGATCATTTTATTCTAAATGGCCATAATTAAATTTTGACTGTAGGACTCTCGTTGATTAATTCTAAGAAAGTCGTAGAATCAAATACAATATCTCTTAGGGTTAATCAATGAGAGCCCTATAGTCAAAATTTAATTATGACCATTTAGAATAAAATGATCAGAAAACTAAAATCTTTCCACCCGTTCAAATGGATTGAAATTTAGAACACTTCGTACTATATTGTTACTCCCTCCGTCTCCTTTTAAAGTTCAGTATTCTATTTTGGGTTGCCCCTTAATAAGTGTCCATTTTGTAAAGTTAGTGGGTAAAAGTTGGTGTATTGTCTATTTTGTCCCTAAAAGTAGATTCCTTTTGAAAAGTAAGTGAATAAAAGAGTAATGATGATGGGTAAATAGGGAAAGTGGAGGAAAAAGTTGATGTGAAAGGTATAATGATGACGGATTGAAATTTGGAACACTTAATTTTTAAACCATATTTTTTAATAACTGTATAAAAAAATGCATTTTTTAACCATCTTTACGGTTTGCCTTCTTCTTCTTTTTTTCCCCTTTTCTTTCTTTCTTTCCAGTTTACTCTTTGTTTTTTGGCCACTTTATTTCCTTTTATTTCTATCCAGTTTGAATCTTTTTTTTCTTTTTTTTTTCTCTTTATTACTCTTTCTTTCTTTTCAGTTTGAATTTTTTTTTGATCGGAAAGAAAATTTTGTTTTTTGCGAAACCTAAGACTCATTATTTAGTTTCAGGACTCTCTTAGGGTGTCCATTGAAAGGCCTTGGAACCAAAAATTTATTATGATCATTTATGATGAAATAATCAGAAAAATAACATCTTTGCAATGGTTCAAACGGATTGAATCACTATTGAAAATTGAAACACTTATTTTTGTAACTATATTTTTTAATCTATAAAGGACAAAAAAAGAAAAATAAAACAGTCGGATAAACATGATCAATTGAAACACTTTTTTTTTCTCTCAATTACTTTATAAAGCTTAGAATTAGACTTGAACCTATTATTAAAGAGAAAAAAAAGAAAAAAAATTTAAACTGGAAAGAAATAAAAGAAAATAAAATGAAAAAAAAAACTGGAAAGGAAAGGAAAAAAAGAAGCAAAATGTAAACAAAGAAAGAAGAGAGAGAGAGAGAGAAAGAGGCGGGGGTAAACCGGAAAAAGGGAGGTGGGGACGGGAGGGGGGTGTGTCAGGAGGGGGGGGGATTAGCACCTCTCTTTGGTTAAGAGTTTTATGGAAAAAACCATTTTTATTTTCACTTTTTTTTGGTTGGAACTTCTTTGAGTTTCATTTACTTTATCGTGTTATTTTGTTCTTGCAATTGCTACATAATACTTCATTGTTGATACATTGGGGTATAGTGACGAAATAGGCTACTCTGTAAATTGGGCTCTACTAACGAAATAGGCTCTTTTTTTCATGTGCACATGCTATAAATATCGAGTAATTTGGTTTTCCGAAGATGGGAATGTATGAGAAAGACTAAGTACTCCCTCGTCCCAATTTTTAAATGTCACCTATGGAAATCTGTGCATTTTCAAATCCATAAAAAAGGTGAAAGTACTCGAAGACTCCCTCAATTATCACTTTTTTCTACAGAGACCCCTTGCCATATATAACCGACCATACGGACCCCCTCAATTATAACCGTTAACCAATCAGTACTCTTCTGTCAAAAAGACCGTTGAGGTAAAGGGGTCAGCGTCGACAATTTTTATAGATGAGGGGGTCAATGTGGGTGACTTTTAAGGAGTAGATTCATCATTTTCCCTCATTCTGTTAATATAGTTGGCCAATTTTTTACTTCATATAGTTAAGGGGGTCTGTATGGGCGGTTTTAAATATCAGGGGGTTTCCGTGGGAAAAAAATGATAGTTGAGGGGGTCTTCGTGTACTTTCACCAAAAAAAATATTTCTATATATATTTTTTGAAAATGCACGGATTCCCGTAGGAACATTTAAACTTGGATAGAGGGAGTATATATAACGTCTAGATGGCTAATATGGATTTTCAGGCTGGGTTTTAGTTGTTTTTTGCTCATTTGTTTCTTTTTATACCTTTCTCTAATCAGTCCACAATCTAAAGTGGTTGTTTTCCTTAGGCGTTTTTGGTTTTTTTGTCCTTATTCAATACTTTTTTCGTATTTGTTAGTATGGCGTCAAAACTTTTGTGGATTATTGGTTCGTCTTAACGAGAGGAACTGGAAAAGTTAAAAATTATGACTTCTATCTAAATATTTTGGGAAATATCCAAAATAAAGATGCAAAACTAACAAATACGGAAAAAATTGAATAAGTAGGAAAAACTAAAAAGCCCACAAAAAAACTAAGGAGAACGGGCACTAAGTTTTGATTACATATGCTTTTGTTTGGCGAACCCCTGTTTGTGATCTGAGTTCATTCTCTCTATTTAATTTTACCATTACAGTTATGATTGCAATGTTACATATTAGCCTGTCTCTTTTGTTTTCATGCTCTGTTCTTTTCCCTTCTCTTTCCACTTTTGATTGCCTTGCGCTGCTCTATTTTCTTGTGTGGGGTGCTGGTAGCCCTGTTTATTGCTTGATGGTAAAAAAACTCCCATATGATGTAAATCTCTTGGTAGTACCGAATACTTTGAACTATGTATGATTCTGATATTAGGTGCAAAGATGTTGGATGGTCCAAGCCTCCGAGGTAGTTTTTGATATCTATGTTGGAAAATATTATAGAATATAATATTTTATTTTAAAATTGAATGAAAATTGATTTATTTTAGAGTTGCATCTTTTTATTGGCACTTGTTCGTTGTGGACAGATGCGTCCTTCACGAACACATGTGCCTCTTTTCTTGGTGACTTTTCGTAGAGTTACGAGTTGGCCTATAAATATTATTTCCCTCATTCATTTTGAAAGGTTGATTTTTCCTTCATTCAAGTCCATTCATATGAGAGAGTTACAAACACAAGATGGTTCGACAGGCCCTCCAATTGAAGTGCTGCTTTGGGGGGATTCCGATCAAGTAGTGCTGGGAGGCAGTCGTCCAATGCAAACCGTGAGCACCGTAGCGGGGGCGAAATCTGTCTTAAGTACAGAGTGTCACACACAAACACTCGCCTTGATCACCAATTTATTTCCATCAATTTCCAGGTTTTGAGTTTCGATTTTATTGCACTCAGATTATCGGTTTTTATCACTAAAGGTAAGCACATTTTTCCAACAATCTTAAGACAAATTTGTGTTTACTTTTGTGTACGTATATTTTGATTCCTCGATTTGGAATCTTATGTGCCTGGAAAATGATGAATTTTTGCTGTGATTCTTGTGTCTTTACTCTAATGCTTCGTGGTTTATGATCTTGAAACTTTATTCTTCACTGATATTGACCCAGCATGTATGTAGTAGAAATTGTGCCATGACTCCTGTGCAATTCTTTTGTGGACAAGTGGCAACTTTGATATCTAGAAGAAAATGGAAATTTTTGATCATTTGCTTTTCGTAATGGAAAGGCACTGGTGTGGTTTTGATATTTGGGGAAGATAGGTGCCAAAGGCACCCTTCGGGATATTACAAACATCTTATATAGTGAAAAGGCAGCCATTCGGTGCATATGTTCCTAAAAAGTTGCGATGGTTTTGGAGGATGGAGTGGGGCAGTAATTTGCTGTTGGAGTAGTATTTTTGTGCAGTATATATGTTTTTGTTAGTTTCAGATCATTTTTTTTTTTTCAAGGCAAATGATTTCCCCACTTTACACAAACTTGAGTTGCATGCATATAGTAAAGGATATTTTATATATCACCAATTCAGTTTATGTTTGATTCATGTGATTGGGTTACCGTTCCGATAAAACGCGAGAGGTTTGCGCCTTTTCATATATATGTGATCATGATCGCTGCTAGTGCAGCAGTGCTCTTCCTAGTATACAATTTACCGTTTGCATGAAAGGCAAAAATATTGAAGTTTTGAGTATGTTTTGTATCCTTCCATGACATGATTATCCATGCTCTAGAATGATGTAATATGATTCTAAGGTTTTGGTGTCAGTATTTGAAAAGATAGCATTAGCGGTGTGTGTTGGAAGTATTTGGAGTTCCAATAAAGTATGGGTTATTGCTCGGTTAGGGGAGAAAAAAAAATGGCTTGTGATGGTTGGTGGACTTGTATCCGTTGGGAACAAGCATGACATTACATAAGATTGTCACTGTTTTCGATTACAGTTGGGAACGGTTTTACAATAACGGTTATTGTAATTGCACTTGGACTTGGAGGCACCAATTAAATACTCTGGTTAGTATAATTGACGAGATTCTTCTGGTTATTCGGTCACATGAGAATTGTTAAAGTCTTCTGGGTTTGAGTTGGATAGTCAATCTCAGTTTTATTTCATCTTTGTTTCTACACAAGGAAACTTTATATTGTGGCATTTACATGTTCTGAGTTGCATGCTTTATTATTTTGTTCCAAACTTTATATTCTGGAAACCAAATTGGTTTTGTCCTCTCCTCTTAGTGCCATGTGACATGGAGAGTAATCGCATGAGTTGCAATTGGATGAGGAGATATATAGTTGCCTGAATCAGAGCATGTGTTTTGGATTAATATCTAGGTTTTATTTTCGAAGAAAATGAGCATACGTGACCATTGATTTGAAGTTGAAACATTGAATGGATGCAACAATTGGCTATGCAATTTTCCAATTGAATGAGTGCGATGAATTGGTTTACACAACTTCGAAACAATTGCGGTGATGAAATGTTATCTATTGCAGAAGATGAATCTATGTGTTCATTCGAAAGAGGGTTTGAATAAGTGTGACTCTCTAGTATGTATGACTCTAGATATGTGAAGATGTGAGAACCTTGGGATTCAAAAGGTGTGACCCTCGGGGTTAAACCAAAAGGTGTGACCCTTGGAATTAAAGGGTGTGACTCTTGGGATTAAGTCAAAAGATGTGACTATTGAGTTCCCATCATGAGGTGTAACTAAGGGTTGTGACCATTGCAGTTACATTGAGAGATGTGACTATTGGTAGATAAGTCACAGATTCAATGACTTTTCTACAAGTCACTTGGGCCAAATCTATTGGAGGTATTAAACATGTAAATTATTCATGTTTTGAATGATTTGAAATTTAGTTTAAACCTATCAGATTGGGTCGCTACGTTTGATTTGGCATGAAACTGAAAATAAAATATTTTAGTTTTTATGATCTTAAGCGGTTGGTAGTTATCAACAACTACGCCACACATGATACTTTTTAAATAAAGTTGAATCAGTTTATATGCTACTAAGAGTATCCAATGAATCTGAAAGGATACATAGAGTGCATGGTGCACTTCACACAAAATCGTCTATTTTGAGTAAAGAGTTACTCAATTTTGAGTGAGTTACTTAATGTGGGGGTTGTCTCTTGCCGGTATCTCTTGAAACACGAGAGATGAAGAGAAGTTTAGACATTGTTAGTATCATGTCATACACTACGGAAATTATTTTGTTGAATTCTGAATTAATTTCAAAATTATGGGGGAAGCAATAATTATAATTTCCACAAGATTAAACAATGTGTTGCACTATTGGAGATGTCCAACTATACTTGAAGAATAAAGTATTATGATTTGAGTATCCAATTTAAAGTTTTAGAATCCAAAGGTGGATTTAATTTTACAATTGGATGCAATAGTGATTTGGAAATCCTCATGTGTGTTTAGCAAGGTCTACGATGAAGTCTGATCAACTCATTGCATTAGACAAAAGGCTAGTAAGTAGATGGCGGTGCCATTTCCTTGAGGATGTTCCAACAAGGTCCAATTCTGTGCCAGAGTTGTAAAGTGATGGCCATCAGTTGTTAGAAAGGCATAGAAGACCATGTGTAACGGTAAGTCTCGATATCAAAGACATTGAACCATTAAACATTTGTTCTCACTTGAGAATGAAACGTCAAAAAAATTTGTTACGATCCGTTGAGTTTGAAGTTTTGACTAGAGAACAAATGATCATCGAGGGGAATGAAATTAAAGCTTATTATTTAAAAGTCTCTGTAATGGCAACCCAACCTAGTTGACTGGAGATCCCAGGATCTAGGTGTAACGGGACAACCGAGTTGTATGAGACTTAGGAGTATCACTGAGGAGAAATCTCTCCAACTCATTCCTATGGTGAAACAGTGATGCCTGTAGCGTTTTAGGTTAAGTTTAACTTTTAATGATTCTTATACATTGGTAAATCCAAGTAGGGTATAGCAGGATACCCTTAATAAGAGATCACCTATGTGAGTGTGAAGGGGCCGCTTCTGTGAGAATTTTCTAAGGCTAAATTCTTTAAAGCACTCTCTGATACCAGTCGGTGTTCCAGGGCCAAAATGGGCACAACAGTAAGAACCAATTGTGTTCGGAAAGATTCTGTGTGAATTCTATTGTCTTGGTTTATACAAAACGCTGAACAATTCAAGGCATCGCGTCCACTGGTTAGCAAGTAAATCCGATAGTCTTTCACAAGGAAGGTTCAAAGCCAAAAGCTACCTATCCTATGCAGAAAATTTTCACTTGTACTCTCTCTGTCGCTTGCATTGTTTTGCATTGGTTATCGAGTCAATTTCATTCATGTGGGGGATTGTTGGAAAATATTATAGAATATAATATTTTATCTTAAGTGTGAATGAAAATTGATTTATTTTGGAGTTGCATCTTTTCATTGGCACTTATTCGTTGTGGACGGACGTGTCCTTCACGAACATATGTGCCTCTTTCCTTGGTGACTTTTCGTAGAGTTACGAGTTTGCCTATAAATATTATTTCCCTCATTCATTTTGAAAGGTTGATTTTTCCTTCATTCAAGTCCATTCATATGAGAGAGTTACAAACACAAGATGGTTCGACAGGCCCTCCAATTGAAGTGCTGCTTTGGGGGGATTCCGATCAAGTAGTGCTAGGAGGCAGTCGTCCAATGCAAACCGTGAGCACCGTAGCGGGGGCGAAATCTGTCTTATGTACAGAGTGTCACACACAAACACTCGCATTGATCACCAATTTATTTCCATAAATTTCCAAGTTTTGAGTTTCGATTTTATTGCACTCAGATTATCTGTTTTTATCACTAAAGATAAGCACATTTTTCCAACAATCTATCAATGATCTTCATTTGCAGAGTTGGGATTGGACATGCAACAACATTGTGCATCAGCTGTTGAGTTTGTGGGAATCATGTGCCCAAGTTAACTTTTTTGCTGTTACTGTTATACTTCTTGGTAAGCTGGGAAGGTAGTTTATGAACTCTTGATTGCTTTAATTTGAGGGGTCAGCTAATTTTATACGCAAGTGCTATCAACCTAATATTCTACTGAGGGGCTGTGGTACTAGCAAAGAGTCTCTGCTTTATCATCATCGTCTTATTGAAACCGGAGCACATCACACAATCTTTTGGCCTTGTGTAAATTTCGGCAATCCTTTCGAATCACAGAATTACAAGCTTCCCTTGGGTACACGTTACCAATGGAGACACATATCCCAACTTTTTGGCCAGAAAATGGGGCATATGTTTCCCTTTTCAAAGTATCTGGTGTGCGTACTATTTGTTGTGTAACAAGTCTGGCTTCTCTCAAATCCGACTGGGCTTCCAATCCAGTTACTGAGAGAGGGCCAGTGGACCCTAAAGAAACCTATCCCTTTACTAGGTATGCAACCAAAAGTTGAAGAATGATTGAAGTAACTTTAGTTCGCTTGTGATCGGATTCCTTCAAAATGTCTGAAATGGATTGTTGACTTTAACTTATTACCAAATTAACTGCGTTCTCAGAAAACTTTTGTGATAGCAATTAGTATGATATTTGTTGTTCTTGTCATATACCGTCGTGAGAAAAAACATCCTTGTAGATAGTCAATACTAAAGAAGTAGAGGAGATGTTTTGGTCTTGTTTTTTTTTTTTTTTTTTTTTTTAATTGGAAATTTGGAATACATGTTGGTCTTCTTAAGTGGATGTCGAGGTGATATACCGTGATCTCGATGGGTGGATGTGAGGTGGGTGTCTTTAGTAGGGTATTTTCAGAATAAGCATATTAATGAGGCTTGCATGGTTAAAAAAGTTGGGTTGGACCTAATCTCAATTAACTCCTCCTGCCAAATTCCATTTTTTGTTTAGTAAAAAGTTTGGGAACTCGTAAATGAATTTGGTCAATGACAATGAAATACCTTCCAGTAGGTGTATCTAACGTAAGTCTCTTTGTGTCAAAATTAACATGCAATTTGCAATATGAATGTTAGGTGATTATTTATTGTCAAATGTGCTTGAGCTAAAAACCGTTGGATGCTTTCAGTTGTGACTTTTAAGCACTTGATTGCTTTAGGAGTCTTCTTTTTTTCTACTGCGCATTGTAGAGCTGCACAAAGTAATACCCTTTGTGATGCAGGCCGAGACTTGTGAGATTTAGGATAGTCCCGGGATGCCACTCGATGTTCACACATTTGAATATAGGAGGAATCACACACTTCAAGCAACACGCACTTGCAAATTATTTACTAATCAACTCAACTACCCCCTTTTCATTCATGGCTAAAGCCTTAAATAGATATTGTGGAACATCCCTCCAAGAATAGGAATAAAAGCAATTACATTTTCAAGACTCCAAACAAATGCTAAACAAGACTTTGACTTCAAGCTATTAGGAACCAAGAGAAAATAAAAGACAACTAGACTCACAAAAAATGGACAGACAGACTCATAAAGGAAATACAAAACAACTAGACTCTTTGACTAGAAGCCAGAAAGACACTTCAGCATAATAATAATACGTTATTTTACATAAGCATTAATACGCTCTTACATCATTCTCTCCTTCTTAAAAAAAAATAACTCGTCCTCGAGTTTTTGCGTCCTCTTGGCGACGATCTTCCTTTTATACTTTTTTTGGATGGAACAACTTCTTCTGCAATGAATAACAGTTTCTCCCTCTTCATCTTCTCCACTTTTGGGAACAACTTGATGGATTCGCCGTTCATCTTCAATTAATAAACATTCTTCCTCGACAATTAACGTCTCTGTCCCACTACCATGGATGACCCAACAAGACATCATATGATTCCCTTGGCAAGACGTTACACCAAATCTTGTCCCAATATTGGCTCCCAATTGAAAACTCCACCAAACAACGCTTAGTTAAGGGTATTCTTGATCCTTGATTCACCCAACTAATAAGCCCTAGCAAGATATTCGATCGACAGATTTAAGAATGAGACCAATTGCTGAGAAACATAGGTACCTTGACTCCTTGAATCCATAATGAAGAGGCACTCAAACCCCTCAATGATGCCATAATTCTCAAAAAGTTTGGTGCGCTATTCATAGACGGATTCGTCTATCCAGTTTGAATTATCAGACTTACGTTTGTTTCAAACCAAGTTGGACTTTGTTGGGTGTTGTGAACTGACAACAAAGAGGTCAACTCTCTCAATGCAATGCCCTCGTCTTCAGGGTCTTCATCGTATTAAGAGGCTTGGACCGATCAATCTTGGCTGCCATAGCTGCAGTTTTGCAACATTTGCCGTCATTATAAATGTCATCAGCATTTAAATTAGGATGACATTGATTGTAAACCACTTTGAACCAGAATATTGATGTCTTTGGACAATTAGGAATCCTTCTTCAGTGTACTCATCATAGATTGGAGGCAAATTCCAATTCACCAGTGGTTGTAAAATTGTAGAATCTCATTGAAAATAATTTCTTTGAACGCATGATCTTTCCTCGGTCTTCCACTCGTGCGCAACATTTTATCTCCAAATGCTACGGGATGAAAACTTAGGAGGGCGGGATCACCGCTCTGATACCAATTTGACGCAGGCCAAGACCTGCGAGGTTTAGGATAGTCCCAGAATGCCACTCAATCGGGGGTAGCGGACGCCACTCGACACTATTAATCGCGGATGCCACTCGATGCGACCAAGTCACACACTTTATTATAGGAGGAATTACTCACTCTAAGCAAGACGCAGTTGCAAATAATTTACTAATCAAATAACTCCCCCCTTTTCATGTTGGAAAAGATTATTGAAATATATTTTAATTTGGTTTGAATGTGAATTGACTTATTTGGAGTCATGTCTTTCCAGTGACACTAGTTCACCGTGGATGGACGCATCCTTTGTGAACAAATGTGTCATTTCCCTTGGTGACTATTAGGAATAGTCACGAGTTGGTCTATAAATAGGATATTCCCTATTCATTTTTGAGGAGATTCGAAAAGATGTTTATGTCCATATTTTCATTGAGTTACAGTCATTCATTTTGAGAGAAAGAGTACAAAACACAAGGAGATTCAACAAACCACTGATTTAGTGCTTGCTTTTGTGGGGAGTTCGATTAAGTAGTGCTGGAAGATAGACGTCAATGCAAACTGTAAGCACCGTAGCGAGGACGAATCTGTCTTAAGTACAGAGTGTCACACTTGTCTTGATAACCAATTTTGTTGCATCGATTTCGAGGTTTTGAGTTCTAATTTTATTGCACTCATATTATTGGTTTCATCACAAAAAGTAAACTCATATTTTCCAACGTTTCGTTCATGGCTAAAGCCTTAAATAAATATCTTGGAACATCCCTCCAAGAATAAGAATAAAAGCAATTACATTTTCAAGACTCTAAATAAATGCTAAACAAGACTTTGACTCCAAGCTACTAGGAAGATTCCTAAAGAAAATAAAAGACAACTAGATTCACGGAAAATTGTAGAAAGACTAAAAGAAATACTCCAAAAACAACTAGACTCTTTGACTAGAAGCAAGGACGGAACCAGGATTTTACCCTAGCAGTGGCGAAATGTATACTAAAAAAATAAAAAATATGCATTACAATATTAATAGTTATTGGCTCCAGAAAAAATTAAAATAACATATCAAAAACTAAAGTAAATGATGTTTTTCATTTGCACATGGATTATGAAAAAAGACTAACTTTAATTTTGGGCATCGATAATGTCACGCCAACAACAACCACCACAACGGAACCCATATGGTCTTCAATCTTTAGGGGTATGGGCGGAGGAGGATTGAAGACAGACCTAACTTTTGGCAATATGAACAAAGTGGCTGCTCTTAGAATACCACTTAAACAGTAGCCCCCTATACTTGTTTTGCTCCACAATCATGTCCCCAAATCAAAGCTAAATGGCATCAGAGAGGGTAGGTCTAGAGACTCAATTCAATTTATGTGCACATTACCATGCTTCCTTCATTGATAGTCTAGAGTATCGGTATGCACAAAGATAATGTCACTCCCCAAATTTATAATGTCACTCCCTAGATCCCTATATAGATTTTCCAAATTGATAACCGCACTCCTTTTTGGGAGTGTCATTATAAATTTGGAGAGTGGCATTATAATTAAATTCCCTTAATTTTTTAGGTTAAGTTATTTTGGGGTTAGAATGTGTAGTTTTTTTTCTTAATTATACATCATCATTTATATTATTTCACTTTGGCCCATTGAATTTAGATTTAGAATACTTTTTTGGGTCTCCTTTCTTAAAAAAATAATAGAAGATTTATGACTAGTATATAATAAAAAATAAGAAAAAAAAAATCTAGCAGTGGCGAGACTATATAAGTTGAGGATAATTTTTTTTTCACATATAATAATTTCATTTTCTAAAATTCTTGTTGTGGCGGCCGCTGCCACTAGACCCCCTGGTCCCATGCATCCTTGACTAGAAGCTAGAAAGACACGTCAGCTTAATGATTAAGCATTAATGCGCTCCTGCAATACTTTGCTATCTCATCACAACTCATGAAGAGGCATGCCATACTCATCTGGTAGTCTTCTTAAAATATCGGTGAGAGCCAGCGTACTATGCTTTCAACTAGAAAATTGTTGGAGAACTTTCTAATAAACTAAATAACATTTATTTTGTTGCATGGAATCTTCTCAAGTTACCAAAATTGCGTTCGCTAAGTAATTATACGTAGTTGACATCAGCATGTTGAGCTAAAGATTTGATGGGGAATGATCTTCACTGTTTAATTTTCTGACACATTTTTTCCCATCCTACCTCTCTCATGGCAGTGTCAGAACTCAAAAGGGATTGAGAATAGCATTGCCTTACAACATTTTGGTTCATTTTACTTACTTTTGTCCGAGTTTATGCAAGTTATTCATTTGCCTAACCATTCCTTATTCCACAGACAGGCTTGGAGTTGATGCTAGTGGGTATGAAGACAACGGTGTTGAAAACCTGAGATACAGGTTGTCTTCATTTCTGTGCCAGAATTCTTCGAGGAAATTGTCCCAGCTTTCTCAAATCGCCATTGTCAACGCTTTACTTGGTCTCCTTTCTCTCAGTATTACAGAACTTATTGAGAGTACCATCGAGGTTCCAGCAGTTGTAAGTCCACCTAATGATAATCCCACTGATTGTATTTGGGAGTGGTACTCTGGACTAAGCAATGAGCTGCTGTCCTTGTCATTCAGTCTTCTACAATCTGCTAGTGTGTCCTGTTGCACAACTTCGTGGTTAACTGCTGCCTTATTGATCTGGCCTGGCCTAAGTTTGAATTGGAATTTTGTTGTAGCATTACTTACAGCAAGGGTCAGAAAGTAGAATTTCTTGATGGACGACTTCACCATGGTTAAGAGGCAAGTTATTTGCATGTGACAAGGAGTACAAAACGTGTAGTGATGATAAATGGCAATTTTGTGTTACCTCTGTTTTCCTAAAACTCTGAAGTTCTGAACTTACCCCTTGTTGCATCAGTGCCTTGGTTCACTTGTTTTTTTATTTTTTATTTTATGGTTTACGATTTATTCTGCTTCTTTTTTTTCCTTGCTCTTCCATGCACGAATTTGCAATTTAGAGGTGTTCTTTTTCATAAAATACCTTCAGGGTCAGGGTTGACATTTTTTTAGGTTCGTTATCTGTATGTACACATTATAGATTGCGACTGTAGTTACCCCTGTTGTATTTATACCTAAACTGCTTGGGCTGGGGAAACGTTTCAAGGTTTTTTCTAAGCCTGATTTGCGACAAGTTGATAACAACGAGCTCAAATTTTTTTTTTTTTGTTGTTGTGAAAGTGGTACGCTTGATGGGTGTTTGAGTGTCTAAGTTCTAATCCAAAACAGATCCAACTTATTTTTTTCCCTTCTCTTTCATATAAGCGGAATGCTCTGCTCATTCTTGAAGAAATTTTCCGGGTCAACCACCGTCTTTATTTGCGCTAATCGTTGGAAGTTATCTTTGAAGTACATTCTTCCCCAAGCTTCAGCCGCCGCTTAACTTTCCTTTCCATATTCATTCCTTCCCAAGTAAGTCTCTGTAATTGAGATATGCAGTCCGTGGGTTCTGAGAAACATGAGGACCCATGAAATTGTAAAGGTTGTTGATCCAATCCATACGCTTCTTGGCCACCTTACTTTTCGATTCTTGCCATATCGTGTAGTACTGTATGCTGAACAAATTCCCAGCTCTATGTGGAAATGGAGAATAATTCTCTGGAATCTCATTCATCCTTCCCCCAGACGGGTCCCAAATCATTACACCCTTACTCGTTAGAAATTCCTCCCACATCTCTTCTAGATCATTCTCCGAAATGGGATCTATCACGAAATCTGATTTTGATTTGACGAACACCCTTCCGTGGTTATTCCTGTTCAGTTGAAGATCAGTAGACTCATTCTTCAAGTACCCTCGTCAAAAAATAGGATAGATTCAAGCCATCTCATTTCTCTGCAGTTTTGCTCCTTCAAATCCAACTCCGGGAAGCTTGAGTTTATCAATGGCATTAGACGTTTAATCCTTCCTAGAAACAAACCCTTAATCTCGGCATCGACTGTTTCTTCTTCCTGCGCATTTTCTCCAGATTTTATGATTAGTCTAATGAACAGGTCTTTATGAAGTTTGTCTGCAACATTTTGCCAGTTGTAAACCAGCTTGGTTGCACCTTGCTCTAGGTTTTTGGAGATGCTAAAAACGGCCACTTTAGGAGGAACTCTGACCAATTTGACCTTCCATTTAAGAACAACTCCAAAACTCGCGGCTCCACCTCCTCTGATACCTCAAAATAGGTCTTCCCCCATTGATTTCCTATCAAGAATCCCACCATTCTTTTTTTTTTTTTTGGGTCAAACGGAAATTCAAATCCCACCATTCACATCAACCAAGACCGCATCTACAACATTATCAGCTGATAAACCAAATTTTCTCGTTAGGGGTCCCATTCCGCCTCCACTTATATGCCCACCAACTCCCATAGTGGGGGGGGGTACACCGGCTGGGAAAGCAAGTGTGTCGTCTTTTTTGGTGATTTGATAGTAGAGCTCACCAATTGTAGCGCCGGCTTCAACCCATGCACTTTCATCTACCACGTTGATTGTGATTTTTCTAAGGTTGGCGAGATCAATGATCACAAACGGCCTCTGTGATGTGTAGGAGAGGCCCTTATAGTCGTGGCCCCCACTTCGAATCCTGACTTCAAAATTGTGCTTCTTACTGCACTTGATTGCAACTTTGACGTGGGAATTAGTGCGAGCGGTGATGATGTATTGTGGTTAGGTGTTTTTGAAGTATTGAGCCGGAGGTTTTGAATGGATGATTGAAGGATAGATGAATAAGATGGTGAGCTTTTTGGGTAGATGATGTTCGATCGCGAATTTGGGGCAACACAGTGGGTAAATTTGCCTTGTACAAATGATTCTGGAGTTTGAGATGGAGATTTCGCAGAGGATAGTGAGAACTGGAAAGAGAGTAGGGTAAATAGTAGTGAGATAAGAGGGTTCATTTCTGTTTACACTCGTGTTTTGTTTTCTCAGTTCTGGTTAATCTGAGTTCTACTACAGTATGCTATTATAAACTCTCCTCACTTGTACAAGAATGAATTGTCTTTACTGTTTCAGGTTGTGTAACTGAAGAATAAAACAGCACAAGAAAAACTCTTGCAAGAATATAAATTGACATTAATGGGTAATTGCTAGTACAGTGGAGTAATACTTTTAGTTCCCCTTCCCCAGGGTAATGACATGTTAAACGGTATATATGGCACCCACCATGAATATTGGAACTCTGGTAATATTAATTCATTGACCCCATTAATGATGTTTATTTCACTTCTTCTTCTTCTTTTTATTAATTTTTTTTTTTTTTTGGGGGTGTGGGTGGGGGGGTAACTACGATATTTTTCTACTATTGCACGCAATTGGTTTTGAACAGAACATAAAATCAATATTACTCGAAATTATTCATCTCCTGAAGGAATGGCCATTACAACAACAAAAGCGGAAAGAGGAACAAGTTTCCGTTCTTGTTTTGTACTCAAATCTCTCTCCTCTCTCCATCCAAAAACAGAGGTGGGATGCTCTGTTCATTCGAAAGGAAATTACCGGGATCAACCTCTGCCTTCACAACTGCCAGTCTTCTGAAATTTTCTTTGAAATACTTACTTCCCCACGACACAGCCTCCGAATAGGTTGTGTCCATTCCGTCATTCCTACCCAGATCAATATGCCTGTAATTGAAATAAGCAGCCCTTGGACACTGGGACACTTATGGCGTCATTTGCTTATATACCCTTCGTTTCCAATTCAAGTGCCTCTCTGATGTATTTTCATCGTCCCATTTCACGAAGTACTGTATGTTGTATAAATTCCCTTTTCGGTGAGGGAATGGTAAATCCGATTCTGGTATTTGGTTCATCCGACCCCCTTACGGATCCAGTATCAGTATCGGCTTCTGTTCCTCCAAACACCATTTCCATAGTTCTTCCAGCGCAGTTTCTGGTAGATGTTCCTGAACAAAATCCGATGCAGCCTTGAATAGGCTTTTCGGTTGGGGTGTTCTATTAATAAGGGCATCAAGGGTTTCCCCTTCTGCGTATCCTGAAAAGTATAGGACTGATTCGATCCAACTCATTTCCATACTGTGCTTTCGCTGCAAACCCAATTCGGGATAGCTTTCATTCAGTAGTTCTAGGAGCTGGTTAGCTCTCCCTAGGAACAGAGTTGAACGTGGCTTGAATTGTTCTGGCTCTTCCCTCACCGACTGCTTCTATAATGACTCTAATGAAGAGTTTTTCATCAAATTTATGACCGATGTATTGCCATTTACGAACAAGTTTAGCAGCATCTTGTTCCAATGTCCTAGGAATATTGAAGACGGTAACAGTTGTTGGAACAGGGACAAGTTTAATTTTGAAAGAGAGAATGACCCCGAAGCTAGCTCCACCGCCGCCTCTGATGGCCCAAAACAGACCCTCGCTCATTGATTCTCGATCGAGAATTCTTCCATGGACATCTACTATGTAACCATCAATGATATTATCCGCAGCCAGACCATACTTCCGCAACATGGTACCGAACCCACCTCCACTGAAGTGGCCCCCAACCCCAACAGCAGGGCAAATACCTGCCGGGAAACCATGGAAGGGACTCCTTTCAGCTATCCGGTAGTACAGTTCACCGACTGTTGCACAGGCGCCAACCCACACGCTATTTTCTTTTAAGTTGAGAGTAATGGACCTAATATTGACAAGGTCTAGAATTACGAATGGGAAAACGGAGGTATAAGAGAGACCTTTGTAGTCGTGACCGCCACTTCGAATCCTTAGCTGCAATTGGTGTTTTCTGCAACATATAACTGCGGCCTGAACATGAGAATCGATTATGGGTGTGATAATAGCCAGTGGTTTAGGTGTTTCTGGGGTAGAAAAGCGTAGGTTTTGAATAGAAGATTGAAGGATGGAAGAGTATGAAAAATTACTTGGGGTGTAGATTAAACTGGTTATGGGACTAAATGGTGGAGAGTTCTGGGAAAGGCAATGGACAAGATTATCATATACTGGCACTGGATTTGAATATGATGATGAGACTAGAAAAAGGAAAAGAGAAAGGGTAGAAACAAGTTGGCTGATTTTGGGCTCCATTCTGAATTGTTTCCTCTCTGTTCTAAAACGGTGATTGTTTCGGTGCCTAGCTATCTCAATTTCAGTTTACAAAAAAAAAATTCACTTTTTGTTGGGACGTTGCTGATTTGTTCATTTCTGCATTAAAATAATCTGTGATGGAGAATTTTAAAATAATGATCTTATGGTCATTTCGAAGGATCTCTATGTTAAAATAATCATTTCAAAAAGGGAATGGCATGATGAACATTATTGATTCTGGGCCTTTCTCCCCAGCTGTTGTCTACCTCGGGTACCATGTGGTTGGATCTTTGTTAGTACTCAAATTTATTTACGTCTGAAATCTGAATGTCTCAATTAGTTTTTCTCATTTTGTATTTACGTCCGAATTCTAGGAAATATGCCTCTCTTGTCTTCAACCCCTAAAGACTCCCATGTTCAGATCCTGGAAAAATGTAGTAAAATTTTTGTTTAATCATGTGCAGCCAAAAACATATATATACTAGTGCTTGCCCGTGTTTACGACACTACGCATCTCTGTTGGAATTGTCCGTGTCTACGGCACTTGCTAGCTTGTGGCTCAAAATACTAAATCGTCATCGCTGAAATGAGGATAGAGTTTGACAACGGCCAACAAAAATAGAGAGAGAGAGAGAGAGAGAGAGAGAGAGAGAGAGAGAGAGAGAGAGAGAGAGAGAGAGAGAGAGAGAGAGAGAGAGTTCATCGCCATCGTTGAAATGATGACAGAGTTTGAGAGACATGTTCCACGCACCATATTAATTTTATATTAATTTCATTCTCACTATTCATCTTGTAATTTTGAACACATACCAAAAAAATGAGAGTCAAATAAATGTTGTTACAACTAGTAGAAACTTGTTGAATAAAAAACTAACCATTTTTTCACTTTTCGAAAAATCAGACAGTATAGTCCATAGTCTTCGTACCAATGTTTTGATGGAAATATGTTTTGAAGAAAAGAGCATAAAAGTAAAAAAAATAATTATATACTGTATGTATTGAACGCAACCAAAAATCTATTTTAGATGCAAGCCTAGTATCTATATCCCATGTGATGGAAAATGTGTTTTTCATGCAAGTTTAAGCTAAAGCTTATGTGGGTACGGTAATGTGTGTTTTTTCATGCAAATTTAAGTTACGGCAATTCTCTATCACTTTAAAAAATAAATCCATCATTTTAACTGAAGCTAGAGCTTCAAAGACAAAGTTTGAGAAATCCAATCCAAAAAATAAATCTTATACCTGTGCAATATGGTTGTTGGAAGAATTTTTCGATTAACTCCAACTCCCAATTATAACCCAGCACTAAGAACTGATCGAAAAAAGAAGAGAATTAGCCATGGATAGAGGACAAAAAACTGATAGTCATACCTGTGGAAAGAGAACCGGAGAGAAGGTGAGGGTCAAGGAGACATGAAAGAGAACTGGAAAGTAAATGTTTAAGGAGAGAGAAAAAAGAACCCGAAAAAAATAAACGCCAAAGACTATATTGCTAAAAAATCGGCAATCAAAAATTATTTTAAAAAATCAAGCTTCCCGTAAAAATTAGTCGGCTTATTGTTTGTATTTAAATGCAAAAACTTTCCAAAAATCAATACATCAAATCTTTCCAAAAATTCTCCATTGCCTATTAATCAATTAACGTATATTGTGTAGATTTTACAAATCTGTTGAAATTACCCTTTCTACTGGGAGACGTTTCCAATATAAGCTCCAAGATTTTAAGTCCTAGGATTGCACGTTATTTACAAAACATGCCATTAGTTTGTATGTAAATGGTAGAAAAATCTGGACCGTTGGATTTGTTTGTATGAGTAGATAAAATTTGTATCAGGTAGAAATCTAAACCATTGAGAGAGAATATTCTGTAAGAATATTCCCAAAGACCTTTCTGTTTTATTAGATAGATAGATAGATAGATAGATAGAAAATAACGCAGCTCACTATTTGAATCCTATCTACATAAATTAAGGGTCCAAATCTATTCCTACATAAATTCAAGGGCTGAGAATTTTAATGGCATTTTTGTAAATAGCTTACATTTTTTGGAAAAAAAAAACGCGGTAATGTTTCGTTCAACATTTGTAACGCACGTACTCTATTATTCTCTCTCTCTCTCTCTCCCTCCCTCTCTCTCTTGAAATGGAACCGATTGGAGGAAGAGGGGGACAAAGTTCGTTGGGGGCGGTGGTGGTGATCCGTCGTAGTTTTCCAAGAGAACTCAAGTGGGTTCCAATTTCGTTGATTTTGTAATTTTGTGTGGGTTGGGGGAGCATGCATGTTTTGACTCGCTTCCAATTTTGTTTTGCAAGGGTTTTCATCTAATCGATTGTTTTCATCTATCTAGGGGGATTCATCCAGTTGCAGTTTCTCTGAGTTAATCATCCAATCAAGCTGCAAAATCATGAGAAGAAGAATAGGTCTGAGAAATGATTATTCTACCGTGAGTTTTCCCCCCTCTTTTTTTCCTTCTAAAACTACCTTTCAATCGGCAATAATTGCCGACAACCACTGCCTAGTGCAGTTGCTATGTCATCTCTTCCCTATGGGAGAGGTCCTGGGTTCGACTCCTACCGGAGCAACACCTTTGGATCTCAAGCTATGGATAACTTCTAAACCCCGTGCTAATTCTAACACCCCCACTAACTCCCGCTCATGTATGACAATTGAAAAAAAAAAAAAATCAGTTATTGCCGTGTCTCTACTAGCATAGAAAAAGGTTTTTCCCTAATTATTTTTGTTTGATTAGGGCTGAAGACCATGGTGGAAGAGGAATCGTTGATGTAAAAGGAAAAGGCTTCGATTGAGTTAAACCCAACTCTGTTTTTTCATCTATTCCTTCCTCCATTTTTCCTACGCACACACACGGTGAATGACCTTGAAGTTCTCAGCTCTTGATCTATTCATGCATATCAATATTGGTATATGTGCGAACGGAATAGGCATATCTTTTAGCAGTCACTTCCCTTTGCTTATTGTGTGGTGTTGTCTTATTTTGTTAAACTAAGGTAAGATGCTTAGCCCTTAACCCACTGGATAGGGAAGAAGAGAGTATAATAAAACCATTTGCGCGCGCAGGTTTGAATCTGGATACAAAAGTAGTTGAATAAATCAACATGTATGGTAGAGCAGTACTAGAGATTTGCATAAATAGAGCTGTTTAGGGTAGCAGATCCAACCACGAGGAGTTGTTCTATGCAAACTCAATAATGTCGGTGCCTCAGATTTGGATTAGTTAGCACATTGTAAGATTCAAAATTTGCGAAAGTATAGCATTATAATCCCGTAACCCTTGTTCATCTCTCTCTCATTCTGTCAACTCACTCTCCTCCTCCTCCTCCTCCTCTCTCTCTCTCTCTCTCTCTCTCTCTCGTTGAAGCTTCATTCGGTAAAAGCTGTGATAGAGATGCCAAAATGACGTAGTTTTTTAACCATATTTTTTAATATATAAACTGCCTATGAAAAATTAGGTGCTCCAATTTTCAATCTTGAACCGGTACAAAGATTTTATTTCTACTAGTATTTGCCCGTGCCTACGGCACTATCTACCCCGATTGGAATTGAAATTACTCTTTGAATCTTGATAGTGGCTAAAATTGTTGAAAATTAAAGTGGTACACATTGAGAGTTAGGATAAAAGAGTTTTCACTGAAATGCAAAGCCTAACAATTGAGGATGTGCATAGGAGATTGTGAAATTTTTCTAATAAAAAAAAGAACCTAATACAAAAAGACGAAGAAGTGAAAGCAAACAAATCTATCCACCTATGCAACCTAATGAATAATTTAACTTCTAATGAATATGCATAGCAAAAATGTTAATAAAAAAAACCTTCGCACAAAACCCCTCCTCACAGAGTCACAGGGGTTTTCGACACGGAGTCCTGCCTCCTACCTCTTTGCATCACCACTGAAAGGCTCTGTCACACCCACTTTTTTTACGTTTTAAATAGACAACTTCAATAACGGAATTACACAACTACAACAAAAAAAAAATCTCCATACTGTAAAGGGTGAAAACATCTAATGGGTCGATTTGGATTTTGAAATTTGGAATCACCATCAAGACACCCAACAAATGAAAAGAAAGAGAGCAATACCAGGAAAAAATATAAAGAGGAAAAGGAGTGAGGCAGTAAAGTAAATGGTTCAACCGGGTATGCACGATAGAATCAAATTACCTTTAAAACGTAGCTTTTAGTCCAGACTTGAGAACCGACGCCGGTGGATTTCACCGGTGACTCCAATGAGCAAGAGAGAGAGAGAGAGAGAGAGAGAGAGAGAGAGAGAGAGAGAGAGAGAGAGAGAGAGAGAGAGAGAGAGAGAGAATGCTTCTGCAATAGAGTTTCAAATTTGAAAGTGGGTGTAATTTTGATCGGTGACAATTTTGTAATTAAATGAAAGTGGTTGGACAATTTAATAAAAGAGAAATCTCACCTCATCCCTTGGATCGATTCAATCTCAACCATTCCAACAACTTGTCCCCACACCCTTCTGTTTTATAATAGAGATGATCATTTTATTTTAAAGAGTCATAATTAATTTTTGACTCTGGAGCTCTCGTTAATTAGTCCTAAGAAAGTAGTAGAACCAAATATCGCTTAGGGCTAACTAACGAGAGCCCTAGAGCTAAAAATTTATTATGATGCTTTAGGATAAAATGATCAGAGAAATAAGATTTTCGCACCGATTGAAATGGATTGAAAATTAGAGCATTTAATTTTTTTGCTCGGCTTTCCACCAAAGAGGGTCTGTCAGCCCCTTTTTTAAAACCCTTTGCAACCCCAAAACTATGCCGTTTTGGCATCTCTATCACAGCTTTCACCAAATGATGCTTCAATGAGAGAGAGAGAGAGAGAGAGAGAGAGAGAGAGAGAGAGAGAGGAGGAGGAGTGAAATGACTTACATGCCCGTTAAAAATTTCCAACTAATTACAACATGACCCCCAATGCCAAATGACCTACTTACCCTTATACCTATACATGAAATGACTTACATGCCCTTATGACCAAAACCCTAAATTATCTTCTTCCCCCTTCCTCTAAAAATTAGTATCCACGTTTCAACAAAAAGCTAGCAGCCATGTCTTCATCTTCTCTTCTCCTCTCTATCTCAAGCTCTCTTTTTTGTTCATCTTCATCCTCTCTTTTCTCCTCTCTCTCAAATTTTCCAATGGAGGAGGAGCAAGTGTCAAATATTGTATCAATGGAAGGTTCAAGTCCTTCCATTGATATAATTTTTGACCTACTTGTAGATTTGGATTTTAAAATTGAAATTGAATCAAATTCTATTGACAATCATATGAAGGTAGAGGAGAAGAAAGAAACTGTGATGGACATTGTATCTTGGAAGCCGCGTGAGGAGGTAAGTTTTCCCGTTTGTTGATGAGGTAAGATACGGCGATGGCCTTTGGTTTGTTGTTGTTGTCCGTCTGATTTACAAAATTTTAACCCAGTTTTATGGTGTTTCAGGTCCGAATAAAAGTAAGTAATTTCGGTAGATAACCACTGTAAAATATTACTATACTCGACAATTAGTTACCGAAATTGAGATACATTTTCAACATCCAATTACTGGAAGAGAAAATTTAAAAAAAGCCCCTGAACTTTCTGACAACTCTCAAAAAACACCTGGATTTTCACTATTAACAAAAAACACCTAAACTTAGCATTCCGTTAACAATTGACCCCTACCGTCCAATTCCGTCAATTTGTAACGGATGGAGCCAACGGAAGGAGTTAACTTTTTATTTTTTTTTACTTTTTACATTCAAAAATTACTTTTAACTCTTTATTTTTTTATTGGTAAATAAATATGCAATAAAGTTCCTTTTTTTTCTTATTATTTATCGAAATTTACTTTAACTCTATTTTTTATTTTCAAATTTTACCTTTCCCACCCCCCCCCCCTCTCTCTCTCCCCCTTTTTTTTTTATTAGAATCGACTCCACACCACCAATTAACTCCAAAACCAACCGCAAAGCCTTAGGCACAATTTCAAAAATTCGAAAGTACTTTTAACCTCCTCTTTGTAATCTTTTCTTTTTTTTTTTTTTACTACTTTTACTTTCAAAAATTACTTTTAACTCATTCTTTTTTTAGTCATAAATAAATATGCAATAAAATTCTTTTTCCTTACTCTTTTCCAAAAATTATTCACCCCCATTTTTTAATTATTTAAGAAAATTATTTTAACACCCCCTTGCTTCCCCGCACCCCGCCCCATTTTTTTTTTTTACTTTCAAATTTAACCCCACAACCAACTGGTAGAGGAATTTTTGGTTTCTCCAAACTGATCGGTGGAGAGAAGAGGGGGGGGGGGGAGGATTTTCATTAGTGGGGAGAGAGAGAGAGAGAGAGAGAGAGAGAGAGAGAGAGAGAGAGAGAGAGAGAGAGAGAGTATTTGAAAGTAAAAATGGGTCTTAAAGTTATTATATATTAAAGATTAGAGTTAAAGTAATTTTTGATAAATAGTAAGAAAAAAAATTTATTTCATATTTATTTACTACTAAAAATATAGAGTTAAAAGTAATTTTGGAAGTAAAAAATATAAAAAATAGGAATGCTAAAAAAAAGGAGGTTAAAAGTAATTTTGAATTTTTGAAATTAGAGTTAGAACTTTGGCAGTTGATTGTGGGATTGATTGGTGGTGTGGGGTTAAAATTATAAAAAAAAAAGAGAGGGAGAGAGAGAGAGAAGGGAAAAGGTAAAATTTGAAAGTAACAAAAAAGATGGTGGTTAAAGTTATTTTTGTAAATAGTAAAAAATAGAGTTAAAGTAATTTTTGATAAATAGTAAGAGAAAAAAAGAATTTTATTGCATATTTATTTACCAATAAAAAAAGAAAGAGTTTAAAGTAATTTTTGAATGTAAAAAGTAAAAAAAAAAAAGTTAACGCCTTTCGTTAGCTCCATCCGTTAGGACTAGACGGACGTGGACGGTAGGGGCCTAATTGTTAACAGAATACTAAGTTTAGGTGTTTTTTGTTAATAGTGAAAATCCAGGTGTTTTTTTGCAAGTTGTCAGAAAGTTCAGAGGTTTTTTTTGAAATTTTCCCTTACTGAAATGTATGTATCTTGTTTTTGTTATATATGTGTATGCATTTCCGACATGTAGTTACCGAAATATAATCTTTTTTTAACAGCTATTTACCGAAATATATGTATGATTTTCGTATATAGTATAGTTTGGCAGTTGTTTACCGAAGTTTGAACATATTTTCGATATGTAGATACCGAAATATAATTTTATTTTCAACAGCTATTTACCGAAATGTATGCAGTGGGAGTTAAAGTGTAATTTTTGAGAGGAGAAGGGTATAATGGAAAGATCTGGTACATTTAATGGGTTATATGAAGAATTTTTTTTTATTAAAATATTGGAGATGGGTTATATGAAGAAGTGGGCTAAGGGAGAAGATAGAGAGCTGTGAATAGTCGCCCCCTTTTTGAATTGTGCCCAAAGAATGCTGTTGGTGTTGGAGGAATTGTCGTATGAGAGGGAAAATTTTGGAAAACCCCCTTAAACTATCCCTGTATTGTTTCAATTTTAGGGTTTTCGATGGGAAACAGCATGTGACCAGCACATGACCATGAAAGTCAAATATGGAGACAAAAATACCCTTTTTACCACTTTGGTCCTCACCTGGTTCTAGTGCTTGACCCTGTCCTATATTTGAGAAAATTGTATTTTCATCTATATAATATGACTAGCGAATGCCCGTGCCTTCAGGCACGACACAACAGATTTTGAAGACAACTAAAGCTACAGGTCCAACAATGAGGAAATGGAGGACAAAAAATGGGTAGGAACAAAGTAAAATTTATGCGGTATATGTGCACGTCAAATTGAGGTGCAAAAAATATTCAAGCAAGTTAAAAATATCCCAAATCCATAAATCACCCAACACATGTAATAAAACCGAATATATATTTGTAAAACTCAACCTAACAACTAAAAATTCCTCATGAAATTCTCAATCTATTAACTAAGCTCTTATCATGACGATCCCATTGTTCGTTTGCCAGTCCTCGATATTCCTACATAAATAAGATTAAGAATTATTAAATTCATCACAGAATATGGACTGGTTTATGAATAATCTAGGTATTACAATGAAGAAAAAAGGACAACTTATTACCCCTACAATCTTTGTAATCGTTTATTACCTTTGGAAAGGTGCCAACACTCTTCTGACCAATCAACTTTTAAAACGAAAGTCACCACAAAGGCACCATGGTCAAGACTCCCAGTTGTTGGAGCAAGAATAATGAACACGTATGAGCTCCCATAATACTTAGAAATATAGTCTTTAAGTATTTGCACACCATTATCCTTGGAAAACAATAAGCAAATAAAGGTACTGTAATATTATTTTAATTTTATACAGTGTAATTTATACACTAAGCAAATAAAGGTAGTGCATGCAGTGGTGAACCCAAGAATTTAACATAACGGGGGCAACAATTTTTTTTGTAACGCCATAATATGTGAGTTACAGTTAAACACATTCACACCAAAATACTTTAGCATTCATGATAATGTAATTATTTAAAAGTACATATGCATTTTAATAACAAGTTACTTTGACAAATTTGTGCACCTCCTATATGTGTTAAAACAAAATTATCACATGTTCATCATCTATTTTCCTATTATTAACTCTACAAGTACAAAATTCGGGGACAAAAAGTGTACAAATATAATCCATGATGGGAGACGTTGGGGAGTAGGGAAAACTTTGGTTGTGAAAGAGTTTTAGTGGATTTTGAAAAAAAAAAAAAGAACTTCGGAGTGCGGGGGGAATTGAACTGATTTAGTGGATTTTGAAAAAAAACCTTCAGAGAGCAGGGAATGTGATAGTGTGGGGAATTGAACCCACGCCATTTGGTCCTTCAAGCATGTTTCTTACCATTGCACCAAACAACAACTTATTGCACTTGTTAACATATATAATTTATATATATACACAAAATCAGAAAAATTTTTTATAAAAAAAAGGCGTGGGGGCACGTGGGGTGGGTTCGCCTCTGAGTGCATGTCCGTGCCTGAAGGCACTGTAATGCCCCGATTTTTCGGGAACAAAATAAATAATTTTCTTAAGAAAATTTGCTAAATAAATATAGTTTTCTAAAATAAAGTTTAGCTATTACAATCTCAAGATAAATTCACTGATTGAAAATACATGAATTTCAGAGCAGACTCTAGACTTGATACAGATCCCAAGCATGCTCGATCTTCATTCCTGACGTTCTTTCCGTGTCGAACTGCATCATCATTAAATCCTGCATCCTCTGGCAAATTGATCGCCGAAGCAATCGATTTACCAAGATACAGACGTATCCGTGAGTGATAAATCACCCAGTAAAATAATCCTAACCCTGCCAACCCTTCTTACATTACAATTAACAAGCAGCAGCATGAATATAGTACAAAAAGTAAATCAGAGATTTTTCCACATAATTTGATTTATTAGTATCCATTATCCTATTGTGTGATCTAAGATCTCATCCGTGAGATCTTTCGTCCCCAACCCCTAGCCATACTCGGTCCCATGAGATCACTTCCATTTGCTGTCGTAGATAACCTAAGTTACAATAACTACAACAAAAGGATAGCTTATCATGCCTGAATCACAATTAGGGTTCGCCTATCTTATACACCACATCACAATCGTTTCACAATCATTACTGGACACTCGCCAGTCTATCAATTCATCACTGGACACACGCCAGTCTATCACAAAATATCGCTGGACCTCTGCCAGGTTTTATCATCAAACATCACTGGGCTACCCGCCAGGTTTTATCATCAAACATCACTGGGCTACCTGCTAGGTTTTATCATCACAAAATATCGCTGGACCTCTGCCAGGTTTTATCATCAAACATCACTTGGCTACCTGCCAGGTTTTATCATCACAAAACATCTCTGAAATATCCGCCAGGATTATCATCAAATATCACTGGGCTATCTGTCAGGTTTTATCATCACAAAACATCTCTGGAATATCCGTCAGGTTTTATCATCAAACATCACTGGTCCACCCGCCAGGTTTTATCATCACAAAATATCGCTGGACCTTTGCCAGGTTTTATCATCACAAAATATCACTGGATCTCTGCATGATTTTATCATCACAAAATATCGCTGGACCTCTGCCAGGTTTTATCATAACAAAATATAGCTGGATCTCCGCCAGGTTTTATCATCACAAAATATCGCTGGACCTCTATCAGGTTTTATCATCACAAAATATAGCTGGATCTCCGCTAGGTTTTATCATCACAAAATATCGCTAGACCTCTACCAGGTTTTATCATCACAAAATATTTCTGAACCTCTGCCAGGTTTTATGTCACCATCATCACTGGACTTACTTTGCCAGTTTCAAATCATCTCATCACATCTCAAAATCACGCCTGCATGCAATCTCTAAAAAGAAAGAAACTTCACAATTTATTCATTACTTAGCATCGTCTAAGTGATTTCTATTTCGTATACCACTCCATGTCTCTAGGGTCCAATCTAATATTCAAATCGAGTATCAACACAATATTATTCACAATAATAAATAAAAACGAATAACAAGTGGATCAAAACGAATATTAGGCAAATCCAATCACGCAACTTTTTATGACTGGGCCATTGCCCTTAATCTTGTATGGCCACAATATCAATAATAAGGTAGGAACTTTTGTATAAGACTTTAAAAATAACATTCTAGACTTTTATTAATTATTTTAAGTAATTAGATTGATTAAGAAACTAATTAAATACAATAATTAGGTAAAGATATTAGATTAATTATCATGATCTTAGTAAGAGTCCTAAAGGTCCTATGTAACATGTTTGAGTGTCAAAAGTTGGGTTCAAAGGGTCGCGAAATTATTTTAGGAAAAGGTACTAATAAAATTGGCCGAAAGTGAATAAATGGATAATAAATAATCTAATAATTAAAAATATGTTGAGGTTAGCAACGTTTCATCTTTGAAATGTAAAGAGTCTAAATAAAATTACTCATGTATCAATAACATAGTTTATATTGTCGTAAAGTAATTTTGGTTGAAAATACCGTAAAAATAATATTTAATAGCAAATTAAATAAAAAAAATATTAAATTATCAAGATATCATCTTTGAGATGCAAGGAGTTTAGGAAAAATAGTTTGAGTGTTAAAAACATTGTTCGGAAGGTCGCAAGATTGTTTCGGAAAAAAAAAAACTGGATTTCGTTAATTCGATTCAAATTTCGATTCTTTTTTTATTTTAATCATAAAAACTAATATCTTAGCACATTAATATACTTGGGGAGAGGTAGGAGAAGGATTATAATACCTTTAATCCGGACGAAACGATTCCGTGGAGTCCAGTGGGTTTTTGTTTTGGCGGCGAAAGATTGGTATTCTAGCAGCAACTTTGGACTGGAATAACTTGACCAAATCTCTATTGTTTTGGACGATTCTTGTGTCTAACGCGAAAATCTTGAAACGTTCTACAACTTTCGTGAAGAAGTCGAAGCCCGAAAACCATTCGAACTAGGAGAAAAGTGGGAGTTTTCATAAGTCCTGTTTGCTGTCTGGAATAGAAATCCAAAAATTTCACTGAACTTTGGACAGCGATAACTCTATCAATCTTTGACCGTTTTGGGTGATTCTTGGGTCGAAATCGAAGCTCTCGACGCTCTCTACAACTTTTGTGAAGAAAATTAGGCCTAAAAACGACATTAACTTGGACGAAACAGGCCGTGAACAGAGGTAACGTGATATGGACGAGAATGGAGTTGGTTTGGTTTTTGTAATGGACGAGGGGAGTATTGTGGTGTGCCCTAGGATCAAAGAGATGGGGTATTTATAGAAGAATTTTGAAGTAGTAGTAAAATAGGATTGAATTTCATGGAGTTGGGTTCATGGGATTTAGAATGGACGAATTGGGCTTGGTTTTAGGGTCAGGGAGGAAGTCGAGATTGAGTAGGCGAGGGAGAGATAGGAGGAGTGTCTGTGTATGCAAGTGTTGTAGGAAAAATAAAAGTATATATGTATGTATTTAAATGCTTGCATAATTGTATCTTTAAAAAAATAATAATAATTGTATTAGGAAAAATAATTCTAATAACATTATAAAAAAAAAAATTTGGGTCAAAATTCCAGGTCATTACAGGCACGGCTCGACTAATCAACACACATAAATAAAATTTGTACTCGTGATTTTATTTTCTCCTCAAATTCAGATTGTCGCACAAATCATGGAGTGAAAACTTTCTATGAATCATCACAACTTCCGTAATGTAGTTTCTCAGTACAGTATTTAAAATTTAAATGAGATTTGGAGGGTTTTGATATTGCCCAAAACAAGTTTCGTCGCGCCTTCAGGCCAGGGATGGAGCCAGGGGGGGCCAGTAGGGGCGGTCGCCCTTGCAAGAAAAAAAAAAAACTACTATTATATGTATAAAAAAAAATATTCTAATGAAAATATATAGGCTCGCCCCTGTGTAAAATTTTGAAAAAATATATATAATAGTAACTTTTAAAATACGAGGATACCAATATTAATTACTAAAGGCTAAGGGTTAAAATATAAAAAAACATAAAATTGGAGGGTTAACGTTGTGAATATTCAAGTAATAAACTTCCACGTTTCATCAGATTTTTTTTATTACCTCCACGTTTCGTTAGATCACACCGAACCCTAGCCTCCCCTCTCTCTCTCTCCGCACAAAAATTCCCAATTGTTAAAGACTGCGAAGGCAATTTCAAGAGAATAGCAACGGAGCAGAAGAGATTTTGGAGAGGAGACCCTAAGTAATTTTGGTGATATACAAGTTGTAGGTATGTTTTTTCCCGATTGTTGTTCTAGACTTCTAATTCTTTATTTTTTGATTGGTAAAATCAAGTAACATGAGAATCTGTCCAGTTGCGATGAATAGAAGAAAAAAAGATGAACAATAAAGAAAAACAAGATACATGATCGATCGATTCCATTAGTTAAACCGATTTATATATATATTTTAAAAGAATCGATTGGCAGATTAGAGAGGAGTTCTTCCCGCAGATTAGAAAGAAGGAATTCGATTGGCAGATTAGAAAGAATCGATTGATTAGAAAGAATCGATTTATATACTTTTTTGAGTCTCCCACTATTGGCGGAATTCATATTATTATAGAATGAAATTCCAGTTTCTCTAGTGGAATTCTAATAACATATAACAGTGCCGGCCTTTACCCTTTTAATTGGTTTCTTTCTTGTCTTTCATAATGGGAGAAAATTGGATTGAATATTTATATTTTATTGCATATTCTGTTAACAGGTAATGATTGGGAAAAAAACAATTGATTCGTTCTTTAGGAAGACAGGTTCTCAAAATGTTGAAGATTGTGCAAACTCGGAACCTTCAACACATATTGGTGAAACTTCAACAGTTGAATCCGAATATCGCCCTCTTAAGAGTCCTAGAGTTGAAGTGGAAGAATTTGATAAATCTACTTTGGTAAGGGACCCAGCGTTACGAGAACCAATATTGAAGCTTCCAACATCGAGGCGTGATGAGGTTATTAGGGCTTATCTTGAAGTTGGGCCATATCAACCTGAACTTCCGAGTGATCAATTTCTTAAAGATAAGAATGGTCGTCGCTTTTTAACTTCTTGGTATAAGTTGTTCCCAAATTGGTTGGAATATTCTCCAACAAAACATTGCACCTTCTGCCTTCCATGCTATCTTTTTTCTCCAGAAAAGAACCGTTATGGATCTAATGCTTTCACTGTTCATGGATTTTCAACCTGGAAGAAAGTGAATGATGGCAAGAATTGTGCTTTTCTAGCTCATGTGGGTAAAGATCTTAATTCCTCTCATAGACGTGCTATTAGCCAGTGTAGAGATTTATTGAATCAAAACATACATTTGGAGAAATTTGTTGAGCAACAAACTTCTGTTCAAGTTGCAAGAAATCGATTGCGTTTGAAGGCCACTATAGATTCAGTTAAATGGCTGACATTGCACAATTATGCTCTACGAGGACGTGATGAAAGCTCGACTTCTTCCAATAGAGGAAATTGCATTGATATGATAGAGTTCTTGGCTTCTTATAATCCAGACGTGCATGCAGTTGTTCTACATAATGCTCCTCAAAATGCTTCATATCATTCAGGTCAGACCCAAAGAGAGATTCTTAGTATTTTTCGTGATAAAATACAAAGATTCATTTGTGAGGAGATCAATGGAGGCAAATTTTGCATTCTTGTTGATGAATCTCAAGATGAGTCAAATAGAGAGCAAATGGCAATTGTTTTGAGGTTTGTTGATAAGGATGGGATTGTACGAGAGCGTTTCTTTGACATAGTTCATGTATTGAACACTGCTTCAGCGACTTTGAAAACAGAGATATGTAGTGTTCTTGCTCGTCATAACCTCAATGTTCAAAATATTCGTGGTCAAGGATACGATGGTGCTAGTAACATGCGTGGAAGATGGAACGGATTGCAGGCTTTATTTTTGAAAGAGTGTCCGTTCGCATAATATATTCATTGTTTTGCTCATCGGCTCCAGTTAGCATTGGTAGCAGCATCTAGAGAGGTTACACCTGTGGGTTAATTCTTTTCTTAGTTGACTCTTATGGTTAATACTATTGATTCCTCTCCTATAAAGTATGACAAATTTAGAGGTATTCAGGCAGCAGAACTTGCTGAAAGGCTAGCTATTGACAATGATGAAGAGTTTGAGACTGGTAAAGCAAAAAATCAAATTCGCACTTTGAAACGAGCAGAAGACACGAGATGGGGTTCTCATTTTGGTTCTCTTTCTAGTTTGATGGATTTGTTCAATGCCCACTTGTTTAGTGTTAAAAGACATGATTAATGATCCAGAATCCACCCTTAAGAGACATGAATTTGTGTTCATCTTACATCTAATGAGGGAGACCATGGAGTACACTGATGATCTTTGCCAAGCTCTGCAACGTCAATCCCAAGACATTGAATCCAATGCATCTGGTGACCGCAACAAAAACACAACTTTAAAAATTTAGAGAAGATGGATGGGTTCCTCTAATAGAGAAAGTTACCCAATTTTGTGAAAAAGATGAGATAAGTGTTCCTGATATGGCTGCTCCTTATACAGCTGGTCGAGGTTGTGTTCGAAAAGATAATATCAACTTTGGGCATCATTTTCGGGTTGAAGTTTTTACATATACAATTGATTCTCAATGGAATGAATTGAACAACAGGTTTAAAGAAGATACAATGGAGTTGCTCGTTCTCAGTACATCTTTAGATCCTCGAGATGGCTTTAGATCTTTCAAAATTGAAGATGCTTGCAAGCTTGCAGAGAAGTATTATCCTATGGATTTCACAGAGCATGAAAAGCAACATTTGAAATATCAGTTGCAAAATTATACACTTGACGTTCCTAATCATATGGAGTTTCAAAATCTGTCAACAATTTCTAAGCTGAGTGAAGTGTTGGTGAAAACAAGGAAGTTCATGATATATCCTCTGATTGACAGGTTGATTCGGCTTATATTAATTTTACCTGTTTCAACGGCTACAACGGAACGTGCATTTTCAGCTATGAAATGTGTGAAGACTAGACTCCGCAACAGGATGGAAGATGAACTTTTGGCAAGTTTCTTGATCACTTACATAGAGAAGGATATTGCGAGAGGGTTTGACACCGATTCTATCATCGATGCTTTTAATGACATGAAAGAGCGTCGAGTACAATTCAAGATGCCTCGTTTTACTAGATAGGCTAAGGTGAGTCGTTACTGCTTTTGCAATCTGTTAATTTATGAAAAACATAATTAAGTATGTAGTGTTGCTATTTTTAGTTTTAATGTATTTACGTTATTATGCATGTGTATTTATATTTTTTTCCCGCATGCACGGTCGCCCCTGCGTGGTGAAATTCCTGGCTCCGTCCCTGCTTCAGGCCGTGTCTCAAATAAACTACTTCAAACAGGGTCCATTTATTTCAATTATGTACATAAACGACTACTCTTCTCTACTAATAACCACGTTATTCATTTAACCTGACCTCTCATAAAAAAAACACAACTTGAATTGCAGCCAAATAAGCAGCAATGCTAGAAGTTTATTTTTGAATGTTTCTTCGAAACTGGCCATTCTGGGGGAACAAAAATATCACTGTCGGCTAAAAAGTCTTCCGTTAAAAAAAAAAAAAAAAAAAAACTCCTTTATATTACCAATTAAGTCTTACTGCCTGCCGATCACCACCACGAACACCAACATGTCTCTTTACCAAGTCTCAAATACTGCAAGAATTGGAAAGAAAAAAGAAGTTTGGTTATCAGCCGACACTGATCAATGTCAAAATATAGGATTAAGTAGCTTAAAAACATAATCTAAGTGAAGCCATGCCATCTAAAAAAACAAACTGATCGATAACACACATTAGTACATTCTCAATACCGAGATTATTATCTCTATAATTAAGTTAGAATCCATTATCTTCTTCGGTTTACCCTTCCAAAAAAATGGAGAAGGGACGATTATATTCAAAAAATGACAATGGGATATTGTCTTATTTCTTAGGCCAGGCTTTCCTGAAACAAATAAACCTCCATGATAAAAGAACGCTACCTTTTTCTCTCATTGCTATTAACTGGAAAAGAAATAGTGCTTTACGTAATTCTCCAGGGTTTTCCCATAGCAAAGTGAATGAACATTTACAACAAAGAAAATAAAGCTCTCATCCTGCATTCAACTATCTGATCCAACATTTGGGCAATACGTCTTTCAGAAAGCATGTTGAGAAACCACTTTACTGAGGCTAGTGATTCATTGAAAGTTTTTCCATTTCCTCTTTTGTAATAAAGTTTTACTACTGTATTTCAACAATTTTGTTCTTAGGATCAAGATAGACACCGTGAACATGGTAATAGCACCGTAAAAGCTAAAACACATAAGTTGTTCTTTGAACTACTCAGTTGTCTTTTGGCAAGAATTTATGATTTAGTATATACTAATCAATGATCGCCTAAGCAGGTTTACTTAATGACAAATAAAAAAGAGGCTTAGTTTCACAAACATCGTTTGTGGTCCTTTGTTCCAAACAAAGGCACTGGATTAAGAAGTATCATGCTATTTTAGGCCAAGTTGTCCCGTATCTTATTATATCAACTTCCAAATCAAACCTCAGATTCATCATCCCCTTATTCTTAACTTATTCTTAACTTCCAAATCAAACCTAGGATTCATTCGTCTTTGGTTTATTTAACTGATACCTGGGAGTGGAGACTGGGTGAAATTGATCAACCGCGATAAACAAATATATTTCTTACCTTTTTGTTTAGTTTACGATCTGCCTTGCACTAATTTTATACATGAAATTTTATTAGTTTCTATCTCTCCAAAACAAAAGAGAGTTGGGATAAGAAAAGTTAGCAAAGATTTTGCCTTGCTTCGGAGAGACAATGTGCTAAGGTTTCAAAAATTACTTCCCTTTCTTATTTCAAAATCTGGCTCTTTTTTTTTTTTTTTTTGCAATGAAATTTTATTGCCTTCTATCTTTCCATAACAAAAGAAAGTTGGAATAGGAAAGGTTAGAGAAAATTGAAAATAGGATTTTCCAACCCTAGGACTCTTCTAAGCAATAGGATTTATGAGGGATATGTTTGGGCCGTTAGATTTATGTACATAGGATTCAAATACACACACACACACGGTACAGTTCCAGGGACACCTAACAAAACATCCTAAATCTCAATTTCATAACCTCCCGATCAAATTTTTATTATCCGAACCATTCAATGTGTGCAGAATGTGATTTTAAGGGTGCCGCGAGAAATTAGCAAAAAATATGACCGGAAAATGCTTGTTTTGAGCAGTTTTTAATTGAATCGTTCATCAAATCTGAGCTAAAAACAGCTCAGATCGAGCCCTTCCCGGTCATTTTTTTTTGGCTGATTTCTCGCGGGTACCCTTAAAATCACGTTCTGATCACATTGAGCGTTTGGGTCATCAAAATTTAATTGGGAACTATGAGATAACATTGAGCGGCTCGGATTATCAAAATTTGATTGAAAACTATGAGATATATTTTTTAGATGTTTTTATCGGTGTCCCCGGAACTGCCTCGTATATCTATATATATAATTTTTTTTTGAGCAGTAATTTTTTTATTTCTTTTGTCGCTGTGATAGTGTTAGCATGGCAGTGGTTCATAATTAGTTACGATAGTAGGCTTCGTCAACTTGAATCAATTCTTATGGCGCACCAGATAACATTCTGTTGTTGGAATCAGGTTGTCATTCGTATATCACAGTTGGTAAATAGCTAATTTCCTCCCTGACACGGTCAAAGACAAACAGATTATCCACGCCTGGATTAGGAGATTTACAAGAAATTACTCATAACCCCAAGAATCAAGCCTGATCAATTGTGTACGAAGCAAAACCCCAACCAACCAGCCTATAATCCTTGGGACATGCAGGCCCAACCCTCCTAAAGCCACTGCCTAAGCCACCACCCAAACAAACCATCAACTCCATCACAGGCCTGGACAAAAGGGGGAACAAAGAACTTCTGTAACAGATTTCGTGCTTAAAACCCAAGCCAAGGGCCCAATTAAACATGCAAGGATACGATGTTCAAGTGATACTAACCACATCGTCTCATGGGTTAAATTTTTATACATTTTTGTTTGGAGTTGGTTTTGTCCTTTGAACTCTAGTTTCCCTTCCTCAAAATGTGAAGGGTCCTGTCTTAAAAATTTGAATAAAAAATGATACTCATACAACAATTCAAACACAATAACTTACACAACATCTCACATACATGTGGGCTCCACACACACTACTACGTGTGGGCCCCAAATGTATGTGAGAGGTTGTGTAAGTTGTTGTGTTTGAATCGTTGTGTGAGTAGCATTGTCCAATTTGAATTGGGCCTACAGTTTAATGGCCCTTCACGAGTGTGAGATTCGTGTAAGATGTTCCATCAACGGATTATCTCCTTGGCAAGTCAAACGGTAGCTCGGTGGTCGGCAACATGTACTCTCGTACATTTGATCGGGGTTCAAACCTCACTAACTTCAACTAACAATATTGACTTTTGCCGAGTAAAAAAAAAAAAGACATGTCACCTTGAGCAATTAAAAGAAGCTCACTTCCCCATTAAAAACCTTGTGAGTAGGTTATGTCACCGTGTCGTTCCTTTTCATTAGGTATTGTATACCTTACGTGTAGAGACCCGTAATTTTCTTAAAAGAATTTATTTAAATGTTTTTATAAGAAATAAAAGGACGAGATTGATTTTGAAATTGGGACTTGGGGCTAATGTGTTAACTTGTTGTATTGGAGGAGTGGGTGTGTGATATGTGTGTGTGTATGAAAGCTTAGGAGATAATTTTCCCAAATCCCCTCACTCTCGTCCCTCTCTTTGTCTCTCGGCTCTCTCCACTCTCTCACTCTCTCTCGACTCTATCTCACAAAATCACCCAAAAGCTTACACAAAACAACTTCCAATCCTTTCTCCCTTCGCGTATTTCAGTCCGTGTCTCATCAGTTCGAGCTCGGTGAATGTGCATTTCGTTCAAACTCAAAGATTGGAGCCAGAGCTTGAAAAATCCTTTGAAATTGGTCTTCGATTGTGAGGTAGGAAATTCTAACTCTCAATATATGTTTATGAGGTGTTTCTCGTTGCTTGATTCTCGCCATTAATCGTTATTAGTGTTGTTGAGATTGTTGTTGTCGGAAAACCCATGATTGTCTGTCAAAAATTCGCTCGAAAGCCAAAATGTTATCGATAACACCTTGTCCCAGAACCCAGAAAACCCACTGTTATCGATACCCTCACGTCTGGAACGATTTTAACCCTATGGGTATCGATACCTTTCTCATTGGTATCGATACCATTGCATTTTGACCGACCAAAATTCTTTAGTTATTGATACCCTTTTTGTTTATTATCGATAACACTATGATTTTGACAAATATCGACCCATGGTATCGATACCATTCCTCCGCGTCATCGATAACTTTTTATATTCGGACAGCCCATTGATCTTGATCGTTATTCCACTGCCTTGGGTTTGACCATCATTATTCTACTCCAAGTATTTTCCGAGAGAATTCTAACTCCACCACATGAAAGGCATGAATTAGTTAAATGCTCCTTTTAACTTTTAATTTCTCATTTGGGCTTAAATTCTCATTTTACATATAAGTTGAATTTGAACGATCCGAACACGATGGTTAAAGGATTTTGAAACTTCACGACGCGACGAGAATATTTCAGGACTCATCGACAGGTGAGTGCCTGGCAGATGACATCGGGGTCCTTTAATTGGCCCGGCAGGAGCTATAAGCTCGTAATTG
Source organism: Rhododendron molle (assembly GCA_025413875.1). Taxonomy (NCBI): domain Eukaryota; kingdom Viridiplantae; phylum Streptophyta; class Magnoliopsida; order Ericales; family Ericaceae; genus Rhododendron; species Rhododendron molle. The sequence goes on from CM046400.1 coordinate 18,751,702, forward strand.
ATATTTCAGGACCTCCCTATGGGTAAGGTGCCTGGCAGAGGACATCGAGGTCCTTTAATTGGCCCGGTAGGAGGTTCGGCTCATGACACTTGAACGAGACACGTTTTGGCATTTTGAATTTTCAAAGGTTGTTTAAATGAGATGTGTCGGTTTTTTTTTTTTAAAAAAAAAGAGAGTATATTGAAATTGAATCGCCATCGTTGATCATTCATTGGTTCCTGATGTCTTGTTCACTTTATCATCGTTCCAACATGTCATTTGCATACATTGTTAGATTAGAGTTTCCTACTGGGCTAGTGTAGCTCATACTTTCCATCATTTTCAGGTGCTAACTCGGGACAGTAGTGCATGCTTGGAGTGCTTGGATGTGAGCATTATTTTGAAAGCTAACACCATGGAGTTATTAAATCATCTTTGTATTTTTTTAATTTGGAAGATGTATTAGTAACTCTTATTCGTAAATCTTTTGACGATGAAAGGTTGTAATTCGTTAAATCTACTGACACTCTTACCTACAATGATTTGGGCCTCGAAGCCAAAGTTGTAATATTTTGGGAACCCTTGGGTGTTTGGAATGAGATGATGAAAATGGAAAATGCTATATTATTTTGGGAATCGTATGGAATATTGTGAGGTTTTCTTTATAAAAATCTGCTATATTTATGTTGAATTCCGAAGACGTGACATTACGAGTAAATGCATATTCATTTTGTCTGTCGTTGTTAGTCCATCTTTCTACTTGTTCCGCAAAAAATATCCAATTTGATACGTTGATGAGCAAAATTTGGTGACATTGCTCTTTTAGTATCCTTTAGTCATTTGAATTTCAAATCCATGGTTGAAACTTCTCAAGGGTGACATTGGAATGTAAAAATGTACGACGTGTGTTATGATTACATCTCCTTAAATAAGCTAGATTTCACAAGAGTGACCCAATATTTGTTTTGATCGAAACAACATCTCAAGAGCTCTCAGCTTTACAATTTTTGGCTAGCTATAAATCCTTAGCTGGCGCTGCCTTAAGTCTCAAGAATAAAGAAACTGCTTGATTCAGGAAGTTCAATCACATATTTTTGTAAACTTGTGATTAGTGTTTTGGTCACATGAGGTAGGTGAGGTGTATTCAAATCTACTAGAATTGAAATACCATATCAGAAAGGAATCCAGCTAGGAAAGGCTTCAATGGAGCTAGCAAAACCTACTCTTGAGTTCATTTGGGATGTGGTTTAGGTGTACTTTTTTTAGTTTTCTTGTGGGATTTGTTCGTTCAAATGAATATTCTAAACCACGGATCATCAGATTTCCTTAAGATTTGTCACACCTTTATTGGATATTAATTCTACATTGTCATGCACTCTTGCATCTATCGACAGCATTATCTTATAGATAGTAATGTTTAGTTTCAGACAAAAGATTACGTACGCTAGCTAGCTTAATTAGTACTAAAACATTTCTTCTTTCTTTGCTTTTTAACAAAGGCTTATTTACCTTTTTGGTCCCCAAAGTATTTCCGTCGTGTCACTTTGGTCCCCAATATTTCAATTGCTAACATTTCGTCCCCAAAGTATCAATTTTGTCTTTAAATGGTCCCTGCGGCTGACGCCGTTCATTCCCTCCGTCAAAACCAAGGGCAAATTTGGTATTTCATAACTTGCGGTTTGACTTGTTTTGGTTCGAATTGATTTTTCGACATCCTAAACCTTGTTTTTGACCCCCGTACTATTTTTCCTAAACTTCTAACACTCCAAAGATCATAACTTGTTAATTTCATATTTTTTTTATTTTATTATCTATTTATTAGATTTTTTGTTCATTTTCAAGCAAAGTTTACAAACGAAAAATAGTTACGACCTTCCGAACAATATTTCTAACATCCAAACTATTTTTCCTAGACTCCTCGAATCTCAAGGATGATATGTTGTTAAAATAATATTTTTTTATTTAATTAACTATTTATTATTATTAACACATTGTTTTTAAATAAAAATACTTTACGACATTATAAAATATATTATTAATGCCCTATTAATTTTTTTAGATTCTTTACAGTCCAAATATGATACGTTGTTAATCTCAACATATTTTTAATTATTTAACTATTTATTATTTATTTATCCTTCTTTCGTCAATTATCTTAATCCTTTTATTTAAAATAATCCCACGGACCTCCAAACCTAATTTTTAGCACTCGAACTTGTTATAGAGGACCTTTAGGACTCTTATTAAGGTTACAATTATTATTTTAATATTTTTATCTAATTAATGTATTTAATTAGTATTTAATCAATCTAATTACTTATTGGAGTAATAATTTAACACAGGGCCTATTTCAACACAGGGTCCAACAGGTCACAACAGGGCCCAACAGGTCACCCTTGCCATAGCCATCATAATTCAATCTCAAAATTCCAACACTTTACCATTTCCCAATAACTTAGCATCGACTATGTGAACTATATTTGCATACCACCCCATGTCTCTAGGGTCCAATCTAGCATTCAAAGTAAATAATGGTACATCGTACAATTAATCCAATAATAAACAAAACAAAATAATAGACAATGCAATCACGTAATATTTTATGAATGGGCCGTTGCCCTTAATCTTATGACCACAAAATCATTAATAAAGTAAGAACTTTTATAAAAGATTTAGAATTAATTTTTAGGGCTTTTATTAATTATTAATAAGTAATTAGATTGATTAAATACTAATTAAATACATTAATTTGATAAAAAATATTAAAATAATTATCGTAACCTTAATAAGAGTCCTAAAGGTCCTCTATAACAAGTTCGAGTGCTAAAAGTTAGGTTTGGAGGTCCGTGGGATTATTTTAAATAAAAGGATTAAGATAATTGACGAAAGAAGGATAAATAAATAATAAATAGTTAAATAATTAAAAATATGTTGAGATTAACAACGTATCATATTTGGACTGTAAAGAATCTAAAAAAATTAATAGGGCATTAATAATATATTTTATAATGTCGTAAAGTATTTTTATTTAAAAACAATGTGTTAATAATAATAAATAGTTAATTAAATAAAAAAAATATTATTTTAACAACATATCATCCTTGAGATTCGAGGAGTCTAGGAAAAATAGTTTGGATGTTAGAAATATTGTTCGGAAGGTCGTAACTATTTTTCGTTTGTAAACTTTGCTTGAAAACGAACAAAAAATCTAATAAATAGATAATAAAATAAAAAAAATATGAAATTAACAAGTTATAATCTTTGGAGTGTTAGAAGTTTAGGAAAAATAGTACGGGGGTCAAAAACAAGGTTTAGGATGTCGAAAAATCAATTCGAACCAAAACAAGTCAAACCGCAAGTTATGAAATACCAAGTTTGCCCTTGGTTTTGACGGAGGGAATGAACGGCGTCAGCCGCAGGGACCATTTAAAGACAAAATTGATACTTTGGGGACGAAATGTTAGCAATTGAAATATTGGGGACCAAAGTGACACGACGGAAATACTTTGAGGACCAAAAAGGTAAATAAGCCTTTTAACAAATCACCAATTAGTTAGGGAAAAAAAGTAGAGCTCCAGACCATGCTTTCGCTACTTCTTTAATTAGGCAAACCACTTTCCACGGGTCCTCGATCTATAGAATTTCCCATCACTCTCCTTTAATTGACAACGTAGTAATTGTTTCTTATGTGTAATTCGGTATTTGACTCAATGAGACCAACTCGAATATAAGCCGGATGAAACCCGTATGGATTGACATCATTGACTCAACAAATGAAGTGATAGCACACAGTGAGTTTTGAACACCAGACTCAAGATTTCATGAAAACCCTAGTTGTGAAAGCAACTATTACTGCACCAACCCGTGAAAGTTCATGATAATGTGGGTATTTGTTGCAAGTGAAACAGGGCTGGCCCAAGGATTTATGGGGCCCTAGGCAAAATTACAAAATGGGGCTTTCATCTTTATAACTCTAACCTTAGCCGTTAACGCTAATTTGACGCAATTTCCACCAAAAATTGTGAGGCATTCTTAAGCCGCTATTAGATTGAGAAAATTATCATAACATTTTGTATAGCCTCTCATATTTTTTTGTTAAGTTGTGAACATCTTTTTCTAACTCTGTGATACATTAATTAGAGATCCCATATATAAGGTGGAGTAATTTAAATATGTAATTTCGTACCAATATAGTATTATTATACTGTAATAACCCGAAAATTTAACTAATAAAAATATTCAAAAGAATTATTTATTTATGATAATATTATTTTCCTTATTTAATAATTAGTAAATAATTACAAAAAATAAGCTATTCTATCTAATTAGCTTTTAAAAATTAATTTAGCATTACATACATACATATAATTGCATGCATGCACGTTTATCCTCTCCCTCATTCTCCTACTCAATTTCTACCTCCTCCATGACCCAAAATTCGTGCGTAATTCGTCCATGCAAAAACCCGATACCGTTAGGACTCGTTTTAATTCGAAACTCATCCAATTCTCCTATATATACACACCACACCGACCCTAGGGCACGTACACTATTCTACCACCTCCCACGGAGTCAGGAAAGAGAGAAAAACCAGAGAGAAATCAATTACAATCCATAGATTTTTAGAGAGAGAAAGAAGAAGAAAGAAAAGTGGGTTTCGTGGTTCCGTGCCCCCGAGACTCAAATTGATCGATTGAATTGCTTCACACGACTCCTAGTATCCCCGAAGATCAACCAATTCGAGCCCAAGGTCCCTCGATCGAAGGAATCGAAGTCATCTTCTCCAATTTCAATTTTTCGATCGAAAACCAATTCAACTCAATCCAAGGTACTATAATTCAATTCGAGCCCTCCTCTAAGTATATTTATGTTTATTAGACATAACCCAACGTCCCCCGTGCCCCCATGCATCGAACCTTGAGGCCATCTGACGAAAACAAAAAAGCAGCGATTGCGGCCGCAAGGTGCGGGGTTCTTCACCGCTAGAACCAGAACGCCAGAGTTCGCGGCCGCGAACTCTGTTATTGCCCAGCCGCGCAATATTTTTTTTACGGTTTCGAATTGATTTTTCGACCTGTTAAAATTAGATTTTGACCCCGAAATTTTTATCCTAGGTTTCTCATACTCTAAAGTTCATACCTTGTTAGTTTCATATTTTTTTAATTTAATCTTATATTTATTAAATTTCTGTTTGTAATTGTATAATCGTTTGTAAACGAAAAATCAATGCGACCTTATAAACAAAGCTATAAATCCCCAAAGTATTTTTCCTAGGCTCCCAATCTGTTAAAAGTCTTAGCTTGCTGATTTCGTGGTTAATTAATATTATTAGCTATTTATTTAAATTTTTAACCAAAGTTATAAACAAAAATTAATAGCGACCTTATAAAAAATATTTTTTTTATCGAAAATATTTTTCTTAGGCTCCTGACAGTTCAAAGATGATAGTTTATTAAAATAAAATTTTATCTAATTGATTTACTATTTATTATTATTTAAGCATTGTTTCTTAATAATAATATTATAAGATATTATAAATGAGGTTAAAAATTCCGAATAATTTTATTTAGCCTATTTACAGCCCTAGAATGATATTCTGTAAATATAAATATATTTCCAACTATTTAATTATTTATCGTCTATTTATTCTTGTTTCGTCTATTAATTTAATCCTTTTATTTAAAATAATTCCGTGAGCATCCAAACCCAACTTTTAGCACTCAAATCTATTATAGGGTACTGTTAGGACCTTTATTAAGGTTACGATATTTATTTTAATATTTTTATCTAGTTAATGTATTTAATTAGTATTTAATTAGCTTAATTACGTATAATTAATTAATAGAAGCCTAGAAAATTATTATTAAACCTTAATTAAATATTTCTTACATTCTTAAAGACTTTGTGATCATATGAGATTAAGGGCAACGGCCCAGTCATAAAAGTTAGGTAATTGCATTACTTATGAATTGTTTCGATCCATCTGTTACTTGTGTTAATTACTTTTTGTTTATAATTGATATTGTATCGATGCTTGATTTGAACGTTAGATTGGACCCTAGAGACATGGGGTGGTATGCGAAATAGAAATCACGTGGGCGATGTTAAGTAATGGATAAATTATGAAGTTTATTTCTGTTTAGAGGTTGCTTGAGGCGTGATGTTGTGATATGATGAGATTGTGATGAGAATTGATAATGGCGGGTGTCAAGTGATGATTTGATAGACTGGCGGGTGTCAGTGATGATTTGATAGAATGGCGGGTGTCCAAAAGTGATGATTGTGAAAAGAATTGTGATGTAGTTTATTAGATAGGCGAACCCCTAGCGATATAACGGCATGATAAGCTTACCACTTTGTTGTAGTTATTGGGATGCATACTCGGTACATAACTTAGGTGTATCTGCGGCAAAGGAAGTGATCTCATGGGGCGGGATATGGCTAGCGGTTGGGAAGGAAAGATCTCGTGGAGAGATCTTAGATTTGAATTAAGTTAATGGATAGTAATGAATCAAGTTATATGGATTATCTCTGTTTTACTTTTTAGCACCATATATATCTGTTTGCCTGCTAATTTATTGTATGAGGGTATTTGGGTTGGATTATAGTTCGGGTTGAACTCTTTCACTCAGGCACGGATTTTACGGCATCCGTGTCGATTTTCTGAAAACCAGGAAACACAGGATCCCGCGGGCGAACAGTTTTATGCTGAGGAGAATCCGGAAGTGGGAGTTGAGCCAGAATACGCTTGGGACCCATATCAGACTTAGAAGATGGCTCTTTTTACTGTTTAGCTTATTCCCTCTTAGACTATTTTAGTATTTTCACAATGGATTGTAATAAGTGAATCTTTAGGATGAATTATCTGTTTTGGATTTCAAATTGGATTTAATAAGTTTTTCAAGAATTAGTATTTAATACCTCCGATTTTACCTTCGAAAATCAGGGCGTTACAACTTGGTATCAGAGCTATAGGTTCAACCCTCGGCCTTGGGTAGTTTGGGTAGGTTCACATAGAATTGAGTATATCCTTACGCTTTTAAGATAACATTATCTGAAATATACCAAACCCGTTCGATAATTACATTTCTTCCTTATTTTGTAGATGGACCCCGCACTCGCAGCCCAGTTAGCTACAGAAGTGGAAAACCTAAGAGCCTTCATGATAGACACTCCAGATTTTCCGATGGGAGATGATTATTTGGCTGGAATGTTTCCTACTCTCTTCCAGATAAGGCAGGACTTCCAAAGAGCTAGAGTTCTCGCTGATACCATCACCCGCTTCACTAGGGGACACCACGAGAGGGAAGTCGTGTTAGCCTACATCCTTGGAATAGAAATTGGACCGCTAGGAGACCCTGAGGAACCCCTTGAGGAGGAGGAAGATCCTGAAGAACCCCCTGAGGAAGAAGAAGATCCTGAGGAACCCCTTGAAGAGGAGGAAGATCCTGAGGAACCTCCTGAGCAAGAAGAGGATCCTGAAGAACCTCCTGAGGAAGAGGAAGTTCCAGTAGAGCAGAATCAGGATGAAGAGATGGACAATGCTGGGTCAGGGTCAGAAGGAGATGCAGGAAGTAATGCTGACACTGAGGATGAGTTTTTGGAAGACCTAGAGGAGGGTGATTATGGTTGGATGCTACCTGTAGATGCACCTAGAGATATGGATGCCGAGTTACAGTGGTGGCTGACAACCCAACGACTTGAGATGCAAGAACCCCTACCTCTTCCAGTCCCCGCACCAATAGAAGAATCCGACAGTGAGTGTGAAGTCATAGATGCCGATCCTCCACCTCGCCCTAGGATGACTCGACCCGCAGGAATCCCATGGGTAGGACACCATTCCGATTATGACCCGGGCACTATGGTCTATATATAGTTGGAGCCTCTATACCCTTGCCCATTCAAGATTCGAGCACAGTCCGCTTATTTAGGGCCATTGAGGATCATAGCTCCATGCTACAATGGATATTACCTTATGACTGTACCCCGAGGATTCAAAGAGCATTACACCGACCGCATTCACTATTCTCGCGTCACAAGGGCCCGCCCCGAGCAAGAGCATCGTATCATTACAGAGAATGCCGATTTTACTGATCACGTCACCTATGTAGAGGTACCCATCCGCCTAGAGACCTATCACAACCCAAACTCTCACGGAGGACAGCAAGAACAACTTTGGCGAGTGACTTGGTGTTGCTACGGACTTACAGAGGACACCGTGGAGAGGCGGAGTATACTAGAGGAACACTTTCCAGGGCTTTTTGATTGATCGATTTCTTTAGCATCTCTTAGAATTTGTTTTACACAAGATTTTTTTTTTTTAGGAAAACAATTGTGATAGTGGGAATTAGCTTGACTTTTAGAAGTAACATTTTTGAATAGTATGTTTTGATAGGAACAAGTTGTTTGATTCGTTTTATTAATAAGAGTAAAGTTTCTTACGATATCCTATCTTCCATGCATATAATAGATTTATAATATATATGTTCATATAATAAAAACCCCCCTTACTGATTTATAACATAATGGTACCTAGATGGAGGGAGCAGAAAACAACCAAAACAACGGGCAGAACAATGGAAACCCTCAACCCAACGGCCAATTTGGGGCTCCTGAGATAGTCCAACTAATGCAGGCGTTTATCGCCGCTGCAACTGCCAACAACCAGAACCGCGGACTCCCACACACACCTCGAGGACCAATGACTAGGAGTCAGGCACTGAATGAATTTTGCAAGCGTCGCCCGCCCTACTTCCAGGGAGAACCTAACCCCACCGCTGCAGAAGCTTGGCTGGAAGAGATCAAAAAGATTCTCGAAACCCTAGATATTCAGGAAGCCAACAATCGTATTGCTCTAGCCACCTACCAGATGCAGGGGGAAGCTCAGCATTGGTGGAATCTGATGAAGAACACTCATGACGTGGCGACAATGACTTGGGAAAGTTTCGAGGAAATCTTCCTTGACAAGTACTTTCCAAAACCTGTCAAACAGGCAATGGCCCTGGAGTTCATGAATCTAGAGCAGGGTACGATGACCGTTACCCAGTACGCAGCACGATTTGAGGAACTGTCTCGCTACGGTGCAACGATCATACCTACTGATGATGACAAGGCAAGGAAATTTGAGTGGGGGCTCAATGAGACACGCCGAGCGGTAGTGGCACAGTCACTTCCCACTTACTCACAAGTGGTGCAATGTGCGCTAAAGATGGAGAGAGAGAACTTGGATTACAAGACAAGGCGTGAGCAGAAGAAACCGATACCCGCAGTTGGAGGACCTATCCGCAACAACCCTACCAGCAGGAGTATCCAAACCTCTCAACCCTACCAGCAAAACTACCCTCGCCCTCAGCCAGCACAATTCAACCCAGTATGGAGGAACCCCAACCCAGACTTCAAACAAAACCCTAACCCTAATCCGAACCAGATCCAAGTACAAAACCGAGGCCCAAATCCTAATCCTGGACCAAATCGCAACCCCTTTCCCCAGAACCCAAACCTGGACCGCCGCTGTTATTTCTGCTTCGAAGAGGGACATATCAGGAGTAATTGTCCCAAGCTGAACGGCGCTGGAAACTATAGAGGACCGCCGCAAAACCAGGTCAGGACTGCAGAACCTGGAAATCAGAATCAGAATCAAGCTAGGCCGGTCTGGAATGGTAATCAATCTGGAGGTCAGAACCAGCCCCGTGGCGGGTGGAACCAAGCACCAACTCGCCCTCCTCAGAACAGAGGACGAAATGGGCCAATTCAGCCCAATGCTGGGAGAATGTTTGCACTGCAAGGAACAGAGCAGGAAATGGATCCTGCAGTAATTCAAGGTACCCTCACTCTTTATAATACATGCGTTCAAGCACTATTTGATTCTGGAGCTTCGCACTCGTTTATATCTGCTGCATGTGTATCTACACTTGGATTAGAAACTGAACCCCTAAAGACGACTATGCATGTGACCTCACCATTAGGGGGTAAGATTTCGATAGTGCTAATCTGTAAAGGGTGCGAACTAGAAGTATCGAACTTGCGATTAACCTGCGATTTACGAGTAATTGAAATGACGGACTTTGACGTCATACTGGGAATGGACTGGTTGACGGCACACCGAGCTGTCATAGACTGCCATAGGAAGATAGTGACAGCTTACGCGCCAGATGGTACGTGTTTCAAATTTAAGGGGGATAGACAAGACCCTTTTGCACCCCACGCGCACAAAACGAAGTGGCATAGGACGCTTGCTGGATGGTTAGCAAGTCTTTCGTTGAAGGAAACAGACCGAATGGAATTGGGTCTTCCTCACATCGTCTGCGAATACGAGGATGTATTTCCTGAAGAACTACCAGGATTACCACCGACAAGGGAATTGGATTTCACCATAGAGTTACAACCCGGCACAGCCCCTATTTCAATGGCCCCGTATCGAATGGCGCCAGCGGAGCTACGAGAATTGAAAACTCAACTTCAAGAACTTTTAGAGAAGGGTTTCATCAGACCTAGTACCTCACCTTGGGGAGCCCCTGCTCTATTTGTCAAGAAGAAAGAGGGAACGCTCCGACTTTGTATCGATTACCGCCAGCTCAACAAGGTCACAATTAAGAACCGATACCCCCTGCCAAGAATAGACGACTTGTTCGACCAACTGAGAGGGTCGACCTGTTTCTCGAAGATTGACTTAAGGTCTGGATATCACCAATTACGAATTCGAGATGGTGATATACCTAAGACGGCGTTCCGCACGCGCTACGGACACTATGAGTTTGTAGTCATGCCGTTTGGTCTAACCAATGCTCCTGCAGTTTTTATGTGTCTGATGAACCAGATTTTCACCCCGTACCTGGACAAGTTCGTGGTAGTGTTCATTGATGATATTCTGATATACTCTCCAACGGAGAAGGAACATGAGGACCACTTGAGAATTGTACTCCAAGTATTTCGAGACAACCATCTGTATGCTAAAGCTAGCAAGTGTGAATTTTGGATGAAATAAGTCAAATTCCTAGGACATGTGGTGTCTGAGAAAGGAATTTCAGTCGACGACAGCAAAGTGGAAGCAGTCATGGATTGGAAACGACCTTCTTCAGTATTCGAAATTAGAAGTTTCTTGGGATTAGCTGGCTATTACAGAAGATTTATTCAAGATTTCTCGATCTTGGGAAACCATTGACGCGACTGACCCAAAAAGGGGTTAAGTTTGAATGGAACGAAGCATGTGAGAGATCTTTCCAAGAACTCAAGAGGAGATTGACTAGCGCGCCTATATTAATCGTACCCGAACGAGACGTAGGATATACCGTGTACTGCGACGCATCCAAAGATGGATTGGGAGCTGTACTCATGCAGAACGGGAAGGTCGTTGCATACGGATCCCGACAGTTGAGGCCGCACGAGAGGAATTATCCGACACACGATTTGGAACTGGCAGCAGTAGTGTTCGCCCTAAAGTCTTGGCGACATTATCTATACGGAGTGCAGTTTGAGGTATTCACGGACCATAAAAGTTTGAAATATCTGTTTACCCAGAAAGAGCTAAACATGAGACAAAGGAGATGGGTGGAATATTTGGAAGATTTCAATTTTACGATGTCCTATCATCCTGGAAAGGCGAATGTAGTCGCTGATGCGCTGAGTCACAAAAGCCGAGGACAAGTGGCTAGTTTAGCTGTAAGAGAATGGAAGATGATGGAAGATCTTAACGAATTCAAGCTGCAGCCAACTGCAGAAGACACCGACGCATGTCTCTCCGCGATCGTCGCAACCCCAGCCTTACACCGAGAAATTCTTCTAGCCTAAACCTTTGAACAAGAGTGTGATTTCATCAGGTATCAACTCGCAAATGGAAAAGCAGCAGCTGGATGGGAAATCCATGCTGACAAGAGCCTCCGCTTCCAAGGGAGAATTTTTGTACCTGACATTGGTACTCTCCGGGAAGCAGTACTTAAAGAATTCCACCATTCCAACTTCGCCGTCCACCCAGGGAGCACCAAGATGTACCAAGACCTCCGCCGACAGTACTGGTGGATTGGGATCAAGAAGGACGTGGCCAAATATGTCTCAACGTGCCTCACATGCCAACAAGTAAAAGCGGAACATCAGAAACCTGGTGGAACCCTACAACCCTTACCTATACCTGAATGGAAGTGGGAACATATCGCCATGGATTTTGTGACAGGACTACCTAAGTCTCCACAATCAAATACCGCCATTTGGGTGATAGTAGATCGTTTGACCAAATCCGCTCACTTCTTACCCATGAAAATGACAGACTCTATGGACTCTCTCAGTAGACTCTACATACGAGAAATCGTGCGATTACATGGGGTGCCCGTATCCATTGTGAGTGATAGAGATTCACGATTCACATCAACTTTCTGGGAGAGTCTGCAGAAAGCTCTGGGAACCGACCTCCATCTCAGCACCGCATTCCACCCGCAGACGGACGGACAATCCGAAAGAACAATCCAAATCCTAGAGGACATGCTCCGCGCTTGTGTTTTAGACTTTAAGGGAAGTTGGGAACGACATCTACCCTTAGTCGAGTTCGCCTATAACAATAGCTATCAATCCAGCATTGAGATGGCACCATACGAAGCTTTATATGGACGACCCTGTCGATCGCCAGTTTGTTGGGCTGAACTGGGAGAAGCAAGGTTACTAGGACCAGAGTTAGTCCAAGAGACGATGGAAAAGATCATAACCATTCGCCAACGGCTCTGCTTACGTCAAGTCGACAGAAGAGCTACGCCGACAAAAGGACTAGACCACTGACCTTTCAAGTTGGAGAACATGTGTTCTTAAAGATTAGACCACGAAAGGGAGTTATCCGATTTGGAAAGAAGGGAAAGCTATCACCACGATACATTGGCCCTTTTGAGATCCTTGAGAAAATTGGAGAAGTGGCGTACCGCCTGGCGCTACCACCCCAACTGGACCGAGTTCATAATGTATTTCACGTGTCGATGCTCCGAAAGTACATGACGCATCCTTCCCACATCATCAATTGGGAAAACATCGAACTCAACGATGACGTCACTCTAGAGGAACAGCCAGTGGAGATCCAAGATTATAGTGAGAAGTGCATTCGAGGCAAAACGATTCAACTAGTCCGAATCCTCTGGCGACATCGAGGAATTGAGGAATCAACATGGGAAAGAGAGGATACTATGCGCACCAAATACCCAAATCTGTTTCCTCCTAAAGGTACACTTTAATTTCGAGCACGAAATTTTATTTAAGGGGGATAGGTTGTAATAACCCGAAAATTTAACTAATAAAAATATTCAAAAGAATTATTTATTTATGATAATATTATTTTCCTTATTTAATAATTAGTAAATAATTACAAAAAATAAGCTATTCTATCTAATTAGCTTTTAAAAATTAATTTAGCATTACATACATACATATAATTGCATGCATGCACGTTTATCCTCTCCCTCACTCTCCTACTCAATTTCTACCTCCTCCATGACCCAAAATTCGTGCGTAATTCGTCTATGCAAAAACCCGATACCGTTAGGACTCGTTTTAATTCGAAACTCATCCAATTCTCCTATATATACACACTACTCCGACCCTAGGGCACGCACACTATTCTACCACCTCCCACGGAGTCAAAAAAGAGAGAAAAACCAGAGAGAAATCAATTACAATCCATAGATTTTTAGAGAGAGAAAGAAGAAGAAAGAAAAGTGGGTTTCGTGGTTCCGTGCCCGAGACTCAAATTGATCGATTGAATTGCTTCACACGACTCCTAGTATCCCCGAAGATCAACCAATTCGAGCCCAAGGTCCCTCGATCGAAAGAATCGAAGTCATCTTCTCCAATTTCAATTTTTCGATCGAAAACCAATTCAACTCAATCCAAGGTACTATAATTCAATCCGAGCCCTCCTCTAAGTATATTTATGTTTATTAGACATAACCCAACGTCCCACGTGCCCCCATGCATCGAACCCGAGGCCATACGAACGAAAACAAAAAAACAGAGCGCGACCTCGCGGCCGCAAGGTGCGGGGTTCTTCACCGCTAGAACCAGAACGCCAGAGTTCGCGGCCGCGAACTCTGTTATGGCCCAGCCGCGCGATATTTTTTTTCGGTTTCGAATTGATTTTTCGACCTGTTAAAATTAGATTTTGACCCCGAAATTTTTATCCTAGGTTTCTCATACTCTAAAGTTCATACCTTGTTAGTTTCATATTTTTTTATTTAATCTTACATTTATTAAATTTCTGTTTGTAATTGTATAATCGTTTGTAAACAAAAAATCAATGCGACCTTATAAACAAAGCTATAAATCCCCAAAGTATCTTTCCTAGGCTCCCAATCTGTTAAAGGTCTTAGCTTGCTGATTTCGTGGTTAATTAATATTATTAGCTATTTATTTAAATTTTTAACCAAAGTTATAAACAAAAATTAATAGCGACCTTATAAAAAATATTTTTTTTGTCGAAGATATTTTTCTTAGGCTCTTGACAGTTCAGAGATGATAGTTTATTAAAATAAAATTTTATCTAATTGATTTACTATTTATTATTATTTAAGCATTGTTTCTTAATAATAATATTATAAGATATTATAAATGAGGTTAAAAATTCCGAATAATTTTATTTAGCCTATTTACAGCCCTAGAATGATATTCTGTAAATATAAATATATTTCCAACTATTTAATTATTTATCGTCTATTTATTCTTGTTTTGTCTATTAATTTAATCCTTTTATTTAAAATAATTTCGTGAGCATCCAAACCCAACTTTTAGCACTCAAATCTATTATAGGGTACTGTTAGGACCTTTATTAAGGTTACGATATTTATTTTAATATTTTTATCTAGTTAATGTATTTAATTAGTATTTAATTAGCTTAATTACGTATAATTAATTAATAGAAGCCTAGAAAATTATTATTAAACCTTAATTAAATATTTCTTACATTCTTAAAGACTTTGTGATCATATGAGATTAAGGGCAACGGCCCAGTCATAAAAGTTAGGTAATTGCATTACTTATGAATTGTTTCGATCCATCTGTTACTTGTGTTAATTACTTTTTGTTTATAATTGATATTGTATCGATGCTTCAGTTGACTGTTAGATTGGACCCTAGAGACATGGGGTGGTATGCGAAATAGAAATCACGTAGACGATGTTAAGTAATGGATAAATTATGAAGTTTATTTCTGTTTAGAGGTTGCCTGCAGGCGTGATGTTGTGATATGATGAGATTGTGATGAGAATTGAATCTTGGCGGGTGTCGGTGATGATTTGATAGTGGCGGGTGTCAGGTGATGATTTGATAGATCGTCGGGTGTCGGTGATGATTGTGAAAAGAATTGTGATGTGGTTTATAAGATAGGCGAACACTAGCGATATAACGACATGATAAACACCCTTTGTTGTAGTTATTGGGATGCATACTCGGTACATAACTTAGGTGTATCTGCGACAGCAAAAGGAAGTGATCTCATGGGACGGGATATGGCTATCGGTTGGGGAGGAAAGATCTCGTGGAGAGATCTTAGATTTCAGATTAAGTTAATGGATAGTAATGAATCAAGTTATATGGATTATCTCTGTTTTACTTTTTCGCACCATATATATCCTGTTTGCCTGCTAACTGTATTGTAAGAGGGGTATTTGGGTTGGATTATAGTTCGGGGTGAACTCTTTCACTCAGGCACGGATTTTCTGGCATCCGTGTTAGATTTTGCAGAAAACCAGGAAACACAGGATCCCGCGGGCGAACAGTTTTATGCTGAGGAGAATCCGGAAGTGGGAGTTGAGCCAGAATACGCTTGGGACCCATATCAGACTTAGAAGATGGCTCTTTTTACTGTTTAGCTTATTCCCTCTTAGACTATTTAGTATTTTCACAATGGATTGTAATAAGTGAATCTTTAGGATGAATTATCTGTTTTGGATTTCAAATTGGATTTAATAAGTTTTTCAAGAATTAGTATTTAATACCTCCGATTTTACCTTCGAAAATCGGGGCGTTACATATACAGTAACTGTTATTTATACAATCAAGTAATTAACTTGTTGGTGCACAGGGAGCATCCAAGCACTCAACCCATTGGTGTTGAGTTCAAAGCTTATCAACATCGTTCATAACGTAAAGTAGTAAACTGAAAAATTATTTTGGACACAAAACCAAGTACTAGGAGGCTTGAACCAGTAACCAAAGATTTTACATATTAAACACCCTTTCTACCATTTAACCACAGCATATTTCCATTAGAAATCTACTGTTTTAATACATACATACCTTTTCGAATTAGGGGCCCTATTTTTTAGCCTAATAGTGGAGGGTCGAGGCGGTGGCCTCTTGTGCATTGCCCAAGGGCCGGCCCTGTGTTGAAACTGATTATGCTAAAGAGACAACCAATTAGGCACATTGAGCTTGTGGATAACAATATTTTTCAGGTGATTTAATTTAGTTTTTGCCTGAGAATCGGCAAAAGTTTGATTACAATATTTCACAGAAAAATAAAAAATCTACTAAGGCAAAGTGGGAAAATAAACAAGGAGATACAGTAACACTTAATGATAGCAGATATCTCTATTATAAAATAAAAGGGTGTGGGGACAAGTTGTTGGAACGCTTTAGATTCATTTAATCCAAATGCTGTAGTGCATCCTCCCACTTCCCGATTAAGTGCCATGGTTTTCACCTAAATCACACAACTGCCATCCCCTTCCAACCGGAATGCGTAGTGCCGTAGGCGCGGGCTAGTACTAGTTTCCCTATAAGGTAAACAGAATTAACATCACTTCTTTGTAATACTTGGAAAATAAGAAACACTATTCCAAGCTTAAAATTACATATTAATATATCAAGCCAAACAAGGTCCTACAACATAAGAAAATCCAAATCTACCCTTCCCATTTTCACCCATCATGATGGGAATTTCTGCCCCTTCTTCTTTACTGTTTTGCTGCCGTTGGAAGAGTCGGGATGCTCTGTTCATGCCTGAAAAAATTATCCGGATCGACCTTCGTCTTGATCCTTACCAATCTGTTGAAGTTGTTCTTGAAGTATTTAGACCCCCAGACACTAGCCTGCACAAAATCTGTGCTACCATTCTTGTTCATGCCCAAATCAAGGTCCCTGTAATTGACATAAGCTTCTCTTGGAAACTTGGAAACATAATTAGACATGTAGTTGTAGAGCTTCCTTACCCAATCCACATGCTTCCCGGGCGATTCTTTATCCTCGTCTCCCCAGAGTGTCAGGTACTGTATTTTGAACAGCGTCCCGTTTCTATGAGGGAAAGGGATGTCAGATTCGGGAATCTTGCTCATCATTCCACCATACGGATTCCAAATCATCAAAGGGCTGTCTTCTTCCAAAAACCTTTTCCAAATCCCTTCGAGCCCACTCTCTGGAATCGGCTCTTTCACAAAATCCGACTTGGCCTTGAAGTAGTTCTTGAACGACGATTTCCCTTGGAGTAGAACTTCCGGGGGGACACTGCTAGGGTACCCGGCAATATATAGGACGGATTCTAACCAGCTCATTTCGACACAATCTTTTCGTTGCAATCCCAATTCAGGAAAACCTTGGCCCATTATTTGGAGGAGCCTATCCACACCACCAAGAAAAAGGGCATTATAGGAGTTGCTCACAGTCTTTTCGCCTTCTTTCGCTCCATTTCCCACTTGAGTGATTACTCTAATGAAGAGATCTTCATCAAGCTTATCGGCGACTTGCTGCCATTTATAAAGAATCTTTGTCGCGCCTTCTTCCAACATCTTTGTAACTGTAAAAACGGTCACGGTTTCCGGTACAGGAACCAACTTTACTTTCCAAGAAAGTAAGATTCCAAAGCTCCCTCCGCCACCTCCTCGAATGGCCCAGAAAAGATCCTCCCCCATGGATTCCCTATCTAGAATTTTGCCATTCGCGTCGACTATACGTGCATCAAGGACGTTATCAGCTCCAAGGCCATATTTTCTCATCATTGACCCATATGCCCCGCCAGTAATATGTCCACCAATGCCTAAACTAGTGCAAAGGCCAGCCGGGTATCCGTGGATTTTGCTCTTTTCAGCAATCCTATAGTAAAGTTCACCAACGGTCGCACCAGCCTCAACCCAAGCGCTGTTTCCCTGGATATCAACACTGATGGACCGGAGCTTGGACATGTCAACGACAACGAATGGCGTTTCGACTTCTGAGATGTACGAGAGGCCTTCGTAGTCGTGGCCACCACTCCGGATCCTGAGGTGCATGTTTAGCTGTTTCGAGCAAATTACCGCTGCTTGGACATCGGATTCGACCAAAGGTGTGAAAATCAGTTCGGGTTTTGGGACGGAAGGCAATAGACACCGGAGGTTTTGGGCAGAGGAATTGAGGAGGGGAGTGAATGAGGGGTTGTCTGGGGTGTAGAAACAAGTGGAGAGGGGAACGGAAATATGGGAATTAAGGCATTTGTAGAAGTTTTGTTGAAAGGAATCTGAAGATGCATATGAAACTGCCAGTAGGATTACAAGAAATGGAAGTATGGCGGAGGTTGAGGACTCCATATCTGTGTTTTGGCTTTAGTTTCTCTGTTTCCTCTGTTTTTGTGTGGAAACTGAGAGACTTGGAGGTTCTATTTATAGGGTTGATGGTGGTTTGATGACCCTATTATGAGCTAATGAGAACGTAATATTTGATTGAAATTGTGAATATTTGTTGAGAGATAATGACAGAAAATCAAATTACAGATTTATTTAGATTCTAACTTGAAATTAGACCGTAGATTTTAGATTTTAGTAAAAACAAATATACATGTAAAGTGCAGTTATAAGATTATGATTAAGCTGTAGAGTAGAGTAAAATCTGATACTATTTAAAAGCGGAAATTAGCTTTTTGAAAATCAGATATTATTTGATTTGGGTTTGGATTTGCGCGATAATAACAAATACGAAAGGCTTATTCATTTCATTATTTTCTTCTCTTTCTTGATAAGGTTATCTTTTTTCGTTCTTAATTCCTTATAAATGCCACTTCAAATTCATGACCAAATAAAATAAAACCTTGGCCGGGCATCAGCCAAAAAATAAAATAAAACCTTAGGGTACCTGATAAGTCTGTGAATTTTAGATATTAAATTCTGAGCTTTAGATCATGCTCAGGTTCCAACTTCTACGATTTTGGCCACTTTTTTGACCTTTACATCATTTTGTAGGCCATGACAGGACAACATAATTTGTTTATATTGTTTTTTTCCTAGGAATTGAAAAAGTTAATGGTGTAGGTTTTTCCACTTCATCTTGAATGAAAGCGATTGCCAATTGCTCCATTCCATTAACAAAGTGACCCAATAGTCCAATCCCCTCCTCTAATATTGCAAGACTTCATTTAGGTGGTAAATTGATTTCGAAAAACTCTGAGATGAAAGGGAACGAAATCCCCTCTTCTAATATTTCAGATGTGCTAATATTTTTTAATGAGAAGAATTTAAGAATGGCTTGTATCAGTATTGGAACTAATTCATGGCATTCTAAACAGGGTCTATTCTAGTGAAGGAGATCGAGAGATGAATTGTACTTGAGTCTGAATTCGGCTCATTTAAGTCTAACAAGCCGACCCCGAGTTTTGAAAATTTTTAACGAGCTGAACTCGAACTCCATTGTCCAGGCTCGAATTGAACCCGAGCTTTGAAAATTTTTAACGAACCGAGCTCGAACTCTATTGTCTAGGCTCGAATCGAATCCGAGCCGAACTAGAGCCTGACTTACACCTTACCAAATTGATCACGAATATCAAAAGGTTCGGTTCTATTCGGTTTGTTTACACCCTACTTGGGCATGAATTAGTGATCATTTAAGTAGTAATTTTGAGACTTTTCCATCCAATAACGCAAGATTTGGGGTTAGATATGAAGTTTCAGCAACGACAATAAAGCAATTCTTAGACTTAACAGTTTCCAGTTTGAAGACGGAACAACACTTTATCTTGGGGGGAACAACCCTTTATCTGGGGAAAACAATCTGAAAGTATACCAAAGCAATGATTACTCACACTAATTATTGGACTCCAAAGCAATAAAGTCGGTTTTCGGCCTTCGAACTTTGTGAAATTTGGTAGGTAGGAAATTAAAAGCGCAATGCACATGTTATAGAAAAACACTATTTTTTTTTTTTTTTAGTGCACGGTGTTTTAGTTCAATTTTTTTTTTTGATAAGTGTGTTCCGGTCTAATTTGCACATACCTCAAATTCCTACATTCATAGTCGTTTCACATACTTATGCGTGGAATAAGGTAACTCCAAATATTATTGGCAAAGAAAATTTAATCTAAGACCTTCGGATGTAACAAACATAGAAGTCTCAAACTAATATCATTTGGCCAACCTTGGGTTCATTGATGTACCTTGATGTCAAATCAAGAAAGTAAAGATACTTTTGAAAGGGGGTTGATTTTGCCACACCCTAAATCGTTAACGCCACACCCCCTGCAGTGAATTTTTGCACCAAAAAATACACTGCAAGGATGTGGCGTTAACAATTTAGGATGTGGCAATACCATTTCCCTTTTGAAATTGCAACTTCGTGAGAAGGGATTTTTTCTTTTTGTGTAAGCCAAGTTTTGTTAAAAGGGTCAGTTGAGACGACTTTGGAGGGTTGAACCGTTGAAGCAAACCAAAGGAACTAATCATGCCGCAATTTCCATGGCCCTTAGAGCGCACATCACGCCACCAAAGTCTTCAATAGCCCTCATGTGTCCATGTTCAAATAGGAATTAACTTCTTGTTATTGGACTTGGGTAATTCGTTAGTTACAGTTTGTTTGGAAGACCAGACCGTATACAGTACATAGAGAGCTGCTATAGGTATAGACAAACATGCACAGCATACAGTATATAGAGAGCTGCTACAGGTACAAAACAAACATGCACAGCAGTCGCACACAACAGGGTTTTGTGCCCGTCTCGAGTTAAACAAATATGATCGGAACCGCTTATTTTGTTCAAAATGTTTAGGTTAAGGTCCTTTCAAAAAATCAGCTCAACTGGATGTCGGTAAGGGTGCTCACGAAATATCTAATTTTGCTTCAAAATTTAGGCCTGAATTCTGAAGCAAAGTTAGATGTTTTGTAAGCCCCTTTACCGACATCCGATTGAGCTGTTTTTTTACAGGGACTCTAAACTATACATTTTGAACAAAATGAATGACTCCGATCATCTTTGTTAAACTCGAGACTGACGCAAAACCCTACTGTACGCGGCTGCTGTATATGTTTATATGTACTGATATTCTTTTCGCAGTCTATATATCTAAACTCTAAAGCTCTATCAAATATTACCCCAATGGATTGGCATGGCAGCGTCTGCGACTTACGGTTTTGCTCTCTCCTAAGGTCAGGTTCAAAGTATAACTCTCAAGTACTATCAAATCCTTTGGGGCCAATACATTCAGGGATTTTGTCCGACTTTAAATATATATATATAATTTCGTATCACAAAAAATGCCATAATTATGCATAATTTTGGCATTAGTGAACTACTACTAAAATCAGCCATCCTCAATTCATTGGTGTTTTGCGCTAGCTAGAGCTATGGTATTTCCTTGTCGGTAGCTTATTTACACTCCTTTTTTTCCCTTATCTTTCAGTATTTAATTTGTTACAGTATAAAGTATTAAGAATAAATATTAATTTCTGCCGATCGAAGAAATAAAAGAAAGCACTCGGCTCGGTAATACTAGTAATTTGTTAGCTAATACGTCTATATTAATATATGCACTTTGTTACTAGTAAATAATAATAATACTAGTAAATGTAATGGACAAATTAAAGACTGGAATAAAAAGCACAAAAAGTTGGAAGCTAGCTAGGACTGCAATGACACAAAACAACATACCGTATTTAATTAGTGTGTCATTGACTCAAAGGGGGTCGGGCCGGGCCGGGTTTTGTTTCTGAATGACGATTAAGTAAGAAGGTCACATCTCTAATCTTACTTATTACATGCACAAAACAACATATAGTATTAATTGTAGAAGTTGATATTGGCAAGGTATTCCAACTTATAACTTGGCTTATATATATATATATATATATATATATATATATATATATATATATATATATATATATATATATATACATATATATGTATAAAAGAAAAAATCAAAGTTACGCAATTTATATATAGCTTGTATTATACAGTATGCAAATTAATAGATTTAGAATTAAGACATTAATTTGGTTCTACAACCTTGCACTTGCAAGTTTCATCATCTTCAACAAGGTACAGCTGCAGCTATCAATTATAAGCCAAGCAAGGAGGAAAAACGTACATATATACATATTGCATTCCTTTGGGGAAGAAACCCCAAAAAGAAAGAGAAAATGGTACGTACACCAAACATCCAACTTTAACCAAAAGGGTCTTGTCAGACCACTTTTCCACCATCTTTTTTAAAACCAATTGGTGGTAGGAAGGGTTTCAGTTAAGTCTTTTATGGCATTCGACATCGCACCCGCAAGTCTGTTTTTGGAGCAGTCGCAGGGAGTGGCATTGTGTAACCAAATCCATTGGGGCACTCCGGGCCCAACAATCCCTCCCTCACGATGACGCTCCTGCCAGTGGCGGACCCAAGAATTTGACATAGCGGGGGCACCAATTTTTTTTGTAACCGTAATATTTGAGTTACAGTTAAGCACATTTACTCCAAAATAATTTTAGCATTCATGATAAATTAACAATTTTAAAGTATATATGTGTTTTAATAATTAGCTACTTGGGCAAACTTGCGACTAAATGCATTAAAACAACATTATCACATGTTCATCATATATTTTTCTATTACTAACTCTATTATTACAGTTTTGGGGACAAAAAATATACAAATGCAATATAGGGATAGACTCAAATCTACGAATAATATAAAAAATAAAGTACGCAATACTATTTAGTGCCTTTTGAAGAAAAAAAACACACACACAAGGCCTTGTTCGTTTCCATACTTTGGGTATTTTAGTTTTGGTAGTGGGTGGAGAGAGAAATAGAATAATGATTGGAGAGAGGGGTAATGATTGGAGAGAGATAGAGAGAGAAATGAAATTAATAATTGGAGAAATAGGGTAATGATTGGAGAAAGATATAGGGTAATGATTGGAAAACAAAGTTAAAACAAAGTAAAGTATGAAAACGAACAAGGCCATTGTCTTTTGGGAGAAAGGCAAAATAAACCTACAAGAGAGCATGGGGAGAGTTTTGAACCTATCACGTCTTGCTTAGAGGTAGACTTATTTACCAGTGAACCAACTGACAACCTATTGCATATGTTCAACATAAATAATATATATACAAAACCACAAAAAAAAAAAAAATTTTTTCCAAGGGCGTGGGGAAGGGCGTGGGGGCACATGACCCCACGTGCCCTATGGTGGGTCCGCCCCTGGCTCCTGCGACTCGAACCCATGACATCCTGGCTCTAATACCACTTGTCGGACCGCTTTTCCACCATCTTTCCTAAAACCAATTGGTGGTAGGAAGGGTTTCAATTAAGTCTTTTATAGCATTCGACATCGCACCCGCAAGTCTATTTTTAGAGCGGTCACAAGAAGTGGCATTGTGTAACCAAATCCATAGGGGCACTCCGGGCCCAACAATCCCTCCCTCACAATGACGCTCCCGCGACTCGAACCCATGACATCCTGGTTCTGATACCACTTGTCGGATCACTTTTCCACCATCTCTCCTAAAATCAATTGGTGGTAGGAAGGGTTTCAATTAAGTCTTTTATGGTATTCGACATCGCCCCCACAAGTCTGTTTTTAGAGCAGTCGCAGGGAGTGACATTGTGTAACCAAATCCATGGGGGCACTCCGAGCTCAACAGGTCTATTAGTGAGGAGAGCCGCTTCGTGTCTCACAATCAATATCGTTAATACAATTATTTTTACATTAGATATTAACTTTTTATTGGCAAGGTTGCATCATCCCTTAATAGACCACTCAATCTCATTTTAGTTTCAAATTCCACAAATATTCTCTCCATGCACTGCACTCCTGACAGGAAAAAAAAAATTAAAAAACGCTCAGTTTAATACACTAATTTCGATTAATGAGTGTGTGTATAGCACGGGTTTGCTCTTAGTTTTATGTTCTAAATAAAAGGAGGAAATTCAAGCGAGTCTTTTTTTTTTTTTTTTTTTTTTTCTCGATGTGAAACCCACTATTAACGAAAATGAGGAAAAGTCCAATACATCACCATCTTCTTCCTTGAATTCTAACCAATCCATCCAGAGTACAAAAATTTTGATTCGAACCGTTGATATTGTAGAACTTCATGGTCGAATAGTTTGAACTTGATATAAAGTAAATTTCAAATTGAAATTTATCTTTTATTTTAACAAGAATAATGTTCCCTAATGGTTGAGTTATTGATAGCTGATCAATATGATTTTTCACTGAGATGCTCTACTCTGTAAGAGGCGTGCGAGTTACACATCTGTTAACATGAAGGGAATTGGGAGAGTCTGCACAAATTCACAAAGCACATGCGGATGCAACAAAATAAACGCGAGGAGGTGGATAGATGGCCCAAGGCCCCAAACCACATGGAGTATAGGTAAAGTTTGCGTAATCCATAGAAGATAAGTGTGTCTCAGTTTCAGTGGTTGAGATGGATCCTACCGTCTGGTCTATTAGGCTCTGTTCCGCAAAACGTTCTTATTTTTTAAGTACTTTTTTGCTTTATAATCAAGATAGGTCATTCTTTCATAATACGTACATCACCTTGAATTAAAAAAATAAGTACTACTTATTTAACAAATAATTACTATTTTAGTAGGTGGAATTGGGTTATGAGTTGACTTTAACTACGCTTAATTCACTAATTAACTAAAAATAAAATAAAATAAAATTCTAGACCCAACTAGCGCTCGACTATAACCGACCGGTGGGAAGTGCTGTGGGGTCCAAGATTTGAAGTCCTCACCATAAGAATATAATCTTCAGAGCAATTCCAACCAAGCTCTATAACTCTAAAATAGAAAGTGGATGTGACATAAGCTTCTTTATGATATGAGGTTTCGTATGACCTTAATTGTTAGGGATAATTTTTAATGGTTCAAATTTGTTAAAAGATTCTTATAATCATTCTTTCTGAGAAAAAAGCTTTTTAAAATTTAAACAATTTATTGTCAAGATAGGTGACCAAGATACAACTGCAGTTGAACTAGAAGATCGAAGTTGGTCCCATCCCTAAAAAAGTAAATAGGTTTGGACTATCGAGTTGAAGAGTTGTGGATGTGTGTCATGTATCCTGTGGTGCCCTTATAATTGAAATGTGGGGTCATGAATGGTTTCAATAAATGTAGATACATATGATACTGGCTTACGGCTTTATAAATTAGGAACTTGATGAAATTCAAGGACCGTGGAGAGAGTAGAAAAGGGTGGCAGAGGGCACCAAGAAAGACAAAAGAAAACGAGATGCTAGCTTCATGGTTACATTACATGTTGTAATCTTCAGAGTTTTTAGCAGTGGATCGATTATCGCTGTCGTCGACTCATCGGTAAAGAGCTTGATGTGATCGAAATTAAGTGAATTTCTTGTTGAGGTTGTCCTTTGAATTCAATATAGTTCGTTCAATTCGCGTCCATCCTAAGTCGACGTCTGGACGGTCAAACACGGAAAACATATAGGCCGTTCAAAATTATACCCTGGCTATTTCGTGCTAGCTCGATCTCCTACAAAAAGGAAACTAGGAGATTCTAGGATTTGCTCTTTGGGTTGTTCCTATGGTATTGTGGTCTTTCTCAAAAGTTACGGATACAATTAATCACCTCTTTTTAATCTCTCCCATTCCTAAAGAATTCTCGTTATCCCTCGTCCATGGGCTTTGAGCTTGAGCCAAACCGGCCACTTAAATTTTGGTGTTCATGTGTGTGGTTTGCTTGGTTGTTTGTTTTCTTCTTCCTTGTTTAAGACTAACAATTTTCTTGTCAATTTTTTTTTTTATTTCGCATTGGTTTGAGCCTGGTTTGCATCTGTTAGCGTTTTAGGCCATGTTGAAAACCCCAAGAAGATAAACGATACAGTTCAGGAAACCGTCTAGAGAAACAAAAGAGCGATAATTCACCGTTCATTTGTTTTCCTGGAAGGCTTCTTGTTTTGGATGTCCTGGACTGTACTACTCCTGCCCCAAGAAAGGCAAAGGAAAATATTGATTGAGAAATAGCTGGTTTTTAATTATATTTTTATTTTCATAGTAATAAAATAGATTCGTTTTGACAAAGGTCTGTTAACATGAGCCAATTGGGTATGAGATAAGCATCCGCATTGTAATAAGCAAATGGATGTGAATAATCAAACTTAACAACAATGCTCAAAAAATACCTCACATTGTAATAAGCAAAGTTACAAGTTTTTTAGCAAATACCAAATTTCATCCATTTCATAACCAAATTTAAGAACTTTTATCAATAACCAAAACTCAATAACCAAACCCAATAACCAAATTCAAAACTCAATAACTCAAAAACACCTCACATTGGAATCGTCTCATCGAGACGAATAATTTGGTGTGGTCCAGTGCTTGATTGGAACTCGTTTGCGATTGAATATAGGTGCATCGTGTATTGTGGGGGTTTTTTTTGGTTATAGATGTAAAAATAACCAATGCGGAGATAGAGGTTGTTAAGTTTGATTATGAACTAAATGGATAATCAAATGATGACGTGACACATTTTGGTTATTGATTTTGATTATTCCCATTGCGGATAATAACCACAAAAAGGCAAAACAGTTCGAACTCCAATACAGTTAATTTTAACAGATATAATCAATGCAGATTGATGAATATTTATGCATTTTTTGCAAATATCAATGCACCTTTTTGGTATTATCAAAAGCCCAATTGGCTTTAGTTAGCATTTTCCTTTAAAAAAACACACACACACACACACACACACAAAGTACCTCGAAATTGAATGTCAACTCGTCAACATTAACAATAATTATAGAACCACACTCATACTTACACACTCACAATTGTGGTGGTAGCATTATTAATTGCAAGATTAATTCACTTACGGATGACTAGTTTTGAGGCTTTGATAATTTTAAAGGGGCATTGGGTGGTTTTGTCTTCCATTAAATTCCACGCAGTTAACCCAGAAAGTTTAGATTCCGGAAGTAAGTAGGTGAAACAGCTTTATCAACAAACCATGAAAAGAAGCTAAAACAAAACCTATATAATTAGAAACAAATGTAGGCAATCACCCTTTTTGTGACCTTGTGAGGATATATATTCCTTCTTAGAGAAGTAGTATAATAAGTAATTTTTTATTTTTAATGATTTCTTGGCACTACTAGTTTTAAATTGGTGACATGTGAATGAAATCACTCAAACAAAGTTACTACCTCCGTCCCAAATTGTTGGCCTTATTTACTATTTGGAGCCTCTAAAAAAATTGACTATATATTTAAATTTATAATATTTTTTTATATTAAATATGGATCTTGTTTGATAAATCTCAAATAATTTTTTAAACATAGTTTTTGAAATTGCAAAAAATATTATAGAGTTTGGGACAAGAAGAGTATATTTTAGTTTTGAGATTGATGTGAATAGTACTGTACTGACAATTTTATAACACAATTCAAAAAAAAGATGACGATACAATACAGTTTTTGATCAAGTTTAAATTAATTAACGTACAATTTTTGGCGTATCCAATTACTTCAAATATGAAAGCATCCTCCACACGGATCACACCCATTTAGATTGTTTGCCACTTCCCTCTCCACTTTTGCAATAAACAATGTTCACACCAATATATTTTTCGTCTCTTGAGTATTTGATGTTAATTTGTGGCACACTTAAAAAAGCTACTACTATATTGTACAATCCTATATATGCAAGTGAAGTGTATAGCACTTCTATATAACATACGACTATAATTTCAAGCATTAGCCTTAAAATACACACATTAGGTTGTTAATATATTAAGTGATAACTAATTAAGTATGTTACTTACCATCACCCTTCCATCGCCACCACAAACACATAGCGACAATTAGTAAAAGTAAAAGTGAAACAATTTAATTAATCTATTACTTTTCTTTATCTTTAAATCAAACCATTTGTTTTAAGAGTAACTTAAATATTGGTCCTCAACCCTAGAGATACTTATCTTCTCATCCTCAAATATATAAATAAAAAATAAAAAATAACCAACAATTTTTTTTTTATCCGGAAAAAAAAAATCCCAAACAATTAATTTATGCCCTTATTTATGTAAATTCGGTTTCTTTATATAACCTAATTATTCCCAACCCTAAAACCAACCCCCCTCTCTCTCTCTCTCTCTCTCTCTCATGTGGATCCGATTCCACCCACTCTCTCTCCTCCCTTTGGACACCCTGGCCTCACTGCCATCACCGACGGCCCTCGCCAACCAGTTCCCTCCCCTAGTGAGAGAGGTAAGGGGTATAATAGGGCAATAATGTACTTTCAGGATGTGAACATAAGTAGTAATGGCATCATGGATGGACGCCTAAATAAGTCCTCCAAATAGGATGCCTATTTAATGTCTTCTTGTTTTAATTCAGCTCTAAACATTTTTACCAAATAACTTTTCAATTTAAAAATTCACTATCAATTTTCAACATTTACTTTTCAGGTTTCAGCTTTATCAACACACCACCATATTATTACACTTGAGTTGACAAAAATTTGTGATTCGAACAGATACAACAACATTAATTATTAGATTAATTACGAAATGGGTCTTATTTTAGACTAATTAAGTCCACTAGTTTGGAAAATCTCAACTAGTGCAAGTAAAGTGGGTGGTGATGAAGTATGCTAATCTTGGACAAGGATATATACGTTCCCAATAAAAAAGAGTATAAAAGATCCTTCAATCAAAATTGAGTAGTGGTAAATAAAATGTACTATACGTTTGTGAGTAAAAAGCATGACTTATCCACAATTTTAAAAAATTTAATGGATTTCAGGGGGCGGAACGGGGCCACGGCCGCCCCACTCATATATTTTTTATTTTTGGTATTTTAGTACTAATATTAATCGGCCGGTATGATTATATCATGAAACTTTAATTATAAGAGCTCGCTCGTAAAGATCAAATTAAATTTGTGTCTTTATCTCACGTACGTTTCAAATTTCTCACTTTTTGCACGTAAAAAAAGGTTTGGGCTCGATCACCTCATGCTTTCGTCAAACCCTGCTCGTTTTGCACCCAAAATACGTACCTTGACACTGCCAAGTAATTCAAACCCACTTTACCTACCATATACATGTAATGGTTTTAGGGACCAAACATATTTGTTGCAAAAGCCAAATTTTTGGTTGCCAAAGAGAATTTGGGATAATATTCCGTGGTTGGAAGGTTTGTCCTTAAAACATTGTCTAGAAAAGTCAAAAATCACTTTTAGAGACTGTGGTGGCTTCGGTTACAAACTCGATAATCTGGCCGTAAGATGTGACTCCGGCACTCAAGGAGCCTTGAGTTGAAGCCATATGTGGATTCCGTTCCTCGGTTGCCTCCTCGGTGTTGCTCTCGAGGTCAAGCTTTTGTGTGTTGCGTTGTTGTCCGTTGCCCTGTCTCCCCTGAAGATATTCCTGAGGCCATCTATGGAAAGTTATTACGTCATGAGGGCCCCAAGAAGATTGTGCAACGGACGCAATCATTGGGATTCCCCTTTCCCATGTGCTCCGTAACCGTTTCCTCTCTCTCATCACATATGACGTCATCCGAGGCGGTTTACCTGAGCATATACTCCACGCGCTAGCTTGGAGTCCAAGGAACCCTAGGTCTATATATACAAAGGGATACTCACCTGAGAGAGGTATGCCATTCTACCCTAACCCTAGACCTACCTTCCCTTCATGAGATCTAACTTGATCGTCGGAGGGTCACTGGGGTGTCCAACCCCTAGTGACTTGTTGCAGGTCTCAGCTGCGGAGACGCGGAGCAACAGGAGGAGGAGCCCTACCTGAGCCTTGGATCTGATCCCGATAATTCGAACCCCTACAATTGGCGACTCTGCTGGGGATCAGCCACTCTCACAACCTTTCATCTCCTTCCACCCAAAGAGCTCTGTCAAGACCTCCCGTCGCAGCAATGGTGGAAGTTGAAAATCCTCACCCCAGTGAAACAACCCTCGGCCTCGGTCCGTTCGGAGAACCAATCCTGGTTACGGGTGGAGCCGGTGCCCTAGGGAAGGCTCACACGTCAATCGGAGTCGGAGCTGGAACTTCAACCCAGGACGCGGGTGTCGGCTCCGAACTCCACACCTACATCCGCCACCTAGAGTGGAAGATCGACAACTTGTCAACAGCCGTGGAACGAGACAAGCACGTCCGCGACGAGCTCGCTGAGATCAAGCATCTCCTCCAGATCTCCACATCTCACTCCTCCAGAGGTCGTGGGGGAAAAATAAGCCATCAAAGCCCTTCCCGCAGTCGCGAGGGGGGCCGTCTGGTCGAACACCAGCCTCGACCCTTTGTCAAGGACCGTCTCGAGCCTCCTGTTGCAAAGGACGGTCGATCTAAAGGAGGCGATGGGCGTAGGGAGCGCTCCCGTTCCCCTGACCCCAAAGACCCACGAAGAAAGCGATCCGCCTTCGAAAGGCTCGACGCCGACAGCGACTCCGCCTCCTCCACGCACCCGGTCAGGGTTGGGAAGCGGACTCGTGAGCCCACCCTTGGCTTCACCAAAATTGCCAACGATGAGGATGGCCTCCTGGAGTTCCAGACAAAAGGGTATCACGAGCGCCTCAAGAACGCTCGAGCCAAAAGCCCAAGGGAGAAAGGTGGCGGAAGCCATGTCACAGAGTGCCTCGAGCGCTAAGCTCGAGATAGCTACAAGAAGGGCCGACATGAGCGATCTCATCAGGAACGAAGGGTTGGATGAGTCGATTCCAAAAAAGCGTCCCGTGACCGAGCGTCCAGACGGTCCCAACCGTTCGATCCGACCTCATCGAGACGCCCGACTCAAAAGACTCACGACCTCCCCTTCACATGGGAGATCGACTCGGTCACCCCCCCAAAAGGATTCACCCAGCCCAAATTTGCCAAGTACGATGGCAAGACCGATGCATACACTCACTTGGTGCAGTACAAGCTCGTCATGTCTCTCTTCCTCCGAAATGAGCCCTCGGACGACGCCTTCCTCTATAAGGTCTTCCCCGCAAGCCTCGGGAACCTAGGCCTTACATGGTTCAACCAGCTGCCTGCCAGGTCAATCTCATCATTCGACTCCCTGTGCGATGCCTTCATGGCTCGGTTTGTCACGAGCAACAAGCACGAGAAGGAGATCGATTCCCTTCTCTCTCTCCGAAAATGACCCGCCGAGACGCTCCGCCAGTACGCCGGTCGCTACTGGGAGCTATTCAACGAAATCAAAGGCTGCGATGGTGTCACCTCGGCCCGAGGATTCAAACTCGGTCTCACCTCCCAGGACAAGCAAGTCTACGATGACCTCGCCCGCAACAAGCCCGACTCCATGAAGGACCTCAAGACCCGCATTGAAGGCTGGTGCCAGCTCATCGAAACCAAAGTTGAAAGGGGCATCGGGAAGTCCACGAGCTCCAAAATGACATCTGTCTTGGCCAACGCTTCGGTTCCCACACCCGTTTCAATGCCTAAGAAGTAGGTCAACAACATCAAGCAGTCCCCGAAGAAGGGACCGAAGCCAAGCGACTTCAATGCTGAGAAAATTGTTTTCACCATTCCTATTTACCGGATCATCGATCAGGTGAAGGATCAACCTTTCTTCTCCTTCCCAAATCAGAAGCTCAGCACCGAGAACGGGAAGATCAAGAACCCAAACGTCCGATGCAGCTACCATAATGAGCAAGGCCACTTCACTACCGCCTGCAAGCCCTTCAAGGCCTACTTGGAGCAGCTTGTTGCCGGTGGTCACCTCAATAATCTTATCGATCACGAGAAAAAAAAGGCTCGGGTAGAGCGCGCCGAGAACAGAACCGAGGACGAAGTTCAGGCGATCAATGTCATCCACGGCCCTCTGCACCCCGAAGCCGCTAGCATCATCCGCGCCGAGTTAAACGACGCCTCCTCCTCAAAGCAGGTCATGCTCATCGGTCCCGACACCAAGCGCGCCCGCACCGACGACGGATCAAAGTGGACAATCACGTTTACTGAGAAGGACCTCGACCGTGTCCAGCTGCCACATAATGACGCCCTCGCCGTTACACTCCGCATCGGAACTTTCAACGTTCGTTGCGTCGTCGTGGACCAAGGCAGCTCGGCCGAGGTCATGTACTACTCCCTGTTTCAGGACCTGAAACTCTCAGACTCTGACCTTCGTCCTTCTGAAGTCCCCCTCATAGGCTTCAACGGGGCCCCAGTGTGGCCCCTTGGTTTGATCACCCTCCCAGTCCGCGCAGGCTCGGTGGTCCTCGATATGGAGTTCGTGGTCGTTGATGTACCTAGCCCTTACAATGCAATTGTCGGGTGCACCCAGCTCTATAAGATGAAGGCTATCGCCTCCACTCATCACCAGGTGGTCCGCTTCATAGGCGCTAATGGACGTCAGGAGGACTTATACGGCGACCAAACCGCGGCAAAGAGGTGCTATGTTAACGCAGTCCGAAGCCATAAGAAGACTTCCCGGGTCAATCTCATTGAGGTCCCCGACGCCCCAGTTCTGGAAGATGTCGGCAGGCCCGCCGACGAAAAAGCTGTGGAAGAACTTGTTACTGTTCCCATTATCGAAGACAGGTCACGTTTTTTCCTTGTCGATTCCTCACTCAGTGACACCGAGCGGAATGACATGGTGGATTTCCTCAAGAAGAATATCGAAGTATTTGCATGGACCCCCTATGAGATGCCCGGAGTCGATCCTTCTTTCATTTGCCACGAGCTCAACATCGACCGAACCAAGCGCCCAGTCATCCAAAAGGCCCAGTGCTCCTCTCCGGTTCATTCCGAAGCTGTCATCGAGGAGGTCAACCGACTCCTCAACGCCAATGCCATCCGAGAGGTCCAATACCCCAAGTGGTTGGCCAATACCGTGGTTGTTAAGAAGAAGAATGGCAAGTGGCGCATCTGCGTTGATTATTCCAACCTCAACGACGCTTGCCCGAAGGACTTCTTCCCCTTCCCGAGGATCGACCAACTTGTTGACGCTATGACAGGCCATGGCCGACTCAGTTTTATGGACGCCTATCGAGGCTACCATCAGATTGCCATGAGTGAAAGCGACGTTGAGAACATGGCCTTCATCACCCCTTACGGAATCTTCGGATATCTCGTCATGCCCTTCGGACTCAAGAACGCCGGAGTCACTTTTCAAAGGATGATAACCAAGATGTTCGAATGTGTCCTAGGAGACACAATGATGGCTTACATCGACGATATGGTGGTCAAGAGCATGCTCGTCGGAGATCACCTCACCTACCTCGCCGAAACCTTTGAAATTCTCAAACAGCATAAACTTCGTCTCAACGCCGAGAAATGTGCCTTCGGCGTGAGCTCCGGAAAATTCTTGGGCCACCTCATGTCCCAGCGCGGGATTGAAGCCGACCCTGCTTAACTCCTGGCAATCGAGAAGCTCTCGGCTCCCCACAACAAGAGGGACGTGCAACGCTTGATGGGCATGGCCGCTGCCTTGAATCGATTCATCAGTCGTTCTTCCGACAAGTGCCAGCCCTTCTTTGCCCTCCTAAAGGGCAGTCGACGGAGCTTCTAGTGGACCGAGGACTGTGACCGAGCCCTGCAGCAGTTAAAGACTTACCTCTCCGAAGCACCACTTCTCGTCACCCCTCAGGACCAGGAGGACCTGTTCCTGTATCTTGCCGTCTCCTCACATGCGATAAGTTCGGTTCTCGTTCGACAGGAGGGACGGGACCACCAACCCATCTACTACTCCAACAAAATGATGACCCGAGCCGAGACACGCTATCTTCCCTTAGAGAAGCTTGTTCTCACCCTCGTCTCGGCATCTCGGAAGCTTGCCCCATATTTTCAGTCTCACCGCATCATTGTTCTTACCAAGTACTCACTCAAATCACTCCTCTGCAAGGCGGACCTTTCTAATCGAATCTCCCAATGGGCCATTGAGCTGGCGAATTACGAAATTCACTTCCAGCCTCGGACAGCAATCAAAGCCCAGGTACTTGCCAACTTCATCGCCGAGCTCACTCCAGCCGACGTCCTCGCTTTGACCCCTCCCCCCCGTCCCGAGGCCGTCCACGGCGATGTGTGGAAAATGTATGTTGACGGCGCGTCTAACAGTCGAGGCGCCGGGGCTGGGATCGTGCTCCTCTCCCCTTCCGGCGTCCTGCATGAAAACTCCCTCTCCATTAACTTCTCGGCCTCCAACAATGAGGCTGAGTACGAAGCACTTATCTCCGGACTTAAGACTGCCGAAGCCCTCGGTATCGAAGAACTTGTAATCTACAGTGACTCTCAACTAGTGGTCAACCAGCTCTCCGAAGAATATGAAGCTCGGGATGACCGAATGCGCACCTACCTCAGCTCCGCCGTCCGGCTCCTCAAAAGCTTCAAGGCCATTCGCGTCGAACATATTTCCAGGGAACAGAACGCTCACGCCGACACCCTCGCCGGGCTCGCTTCTGCCTGTGCTGCTTCAAAACATCGTTCCATCTCCTTCAACTCCATCGACAAACCCAGCTTCGAACTTGAAGTTTTAAGCCACGAGATCCTTAACATCGAGCTCGGCCCAAGCTGGATGGATGAGATCGTCGGTTACTTGAAAGATGACATCCTCCCTGCCGATAAAAAGGAAGCCCACTGACTTCGCAACAGGGATGCACTCTTCTGGCTCAATCCCAACGGAAAGCTTTACCGAAGGTCATTTACCGGCCCCTACTTGCTGGTTGCCCACCCCCACCAGGTCTCAGGCATCATCGAGGAGCTTCATTCTGGTGACAGCGGTTGCCACTCTGGCGGGCGCTCTCTTGCTCACCGAGCCATAACCCAAGGGTAAAGAGTCATAAGCAAAGAACAGCAGAGTGAATGCATAAAATCTTTATTACATTGATAACGGGCCAGGACATATCAAGCCATTGCTAACTTCCCTTTCCCTTATGACAAGAATAATGGGATACTCTGCTCATACCAAAAGAAGTTACTTGGATCAACTTGGGTCTTGATTTGTGCTAGCCTCTTCAAATTACTATTGAAGTACTTCAATCCCCAAACACTTGCTTGTCCATAGCTTTCATTCTCGTTCCCATTAATCCCCAAGTCAAGATCTTTGTAATTAAGATAGGCAAATCTTGGATTGTTCGAAACAAAAGGTGTCATATATCCGTAAAGCCTTCTAATCCAATTCACATGCTCCTCTGTTTCCTCCTCCACTTCCCAAGTAACCATATATTGGATTTCATACAAGTTTCCACTTCTATGAGGGAAAGGGATCTCAAATTCCAAAATCTCGCTCATTCTACCATCGTAAGGGGTCCAAATCATATAACCACTTTCTTGTTCAACAAGTATTTTCCACACCCCTTCTAACCCTTCTTCCAATATAGGATCCTTCACGTAATCCGATTTCACCTTGAAATAGGACTTGTTCGTGTTATTCCTATTGAGCAAAACATCATACGATCCCTCGGTTGAGAAACCGGCAACGTAAAGGACCGACTGGATCCAACTCATCTCGATGCAATCCTTTTGCTCCACTCCCAACTCATGAAAACTGTCTTCCATCATAGTCAAGAGTTGCTCACGTCTGCCCAAAAAAACAGCCGCAAAAGTAACTGCAATCGTCTTGTCTGAATCTCCATTAGCCGAATCAGCAACTCCTATAATAAGATGGATAAATAGATCTTGAGAGAGTTTATTTGCTACGAGCTGCCACTTCTGAACGAGCGGTGTTGCACCTTGTTCCAATGACTTTTGGATTAAGAACACAGTAACTGTGGATGGAACTGGAACAAGCTTTATTTTCCAAGAGAAAATGATTCCAAAGCTCGCTCCTCCTCCACCTCTAATAGCCCAAAAAAGTTCTTCCCCCATCGACTTCCTATCGAATATCCTTTCGTTTACATCTACTATTTGAGCGTCAACGACATTATCTGCAGCCAGGCCATATTTTCTGCACATGGTACCCATTCCACCTCCACTTAAGTGCCCTCAAACGCCTATTTTGGGGCAAGTACCAGCTGGAAAACCATAAATCTTGCTTTCTTCAGCAATAGCGTGGTACAGTTCACCTAGTGTTGCGCCTGAATCGACCCACACAATCTTGTTTTCCACATCAATTGTGATGGACCGGAGATTGGAAAGGTCGATGATGATGAATGAGATGTGGGATATATACATATGAAATGCCCTCGTAGTTGTGACCTCCACTCCGGATACATATGTTAATATTGTTTTCCTCAGAACAAGTGACGGCTGCTTGAATGTGGGATTTTTGAAGTGGCCGAATAATGAGTTGTGGTTTTGGTGTGGACTTGGTCATGAATCGGAGGTTTTGAGCGGAAGATTGCAAGATCGAGGTGTAGGAAGAAGTGGTTGTGGTGAAAATGACATTGGAAGGGGAATTGGAGATGGAAAGATTTGTTTTGGATTGGAAGGGGAATTGGAGATGGAAAGACTTGTTTTGGATTGAAAGCATCTGAGAAAGTTATTGGAGGCTGAGTCTGAAGTTGCTGATGGAATTGAGACACAGAGAAGGAAAGCTAATGTGAGAAAGCCAAAAACAGATATTTTCATATCTTCGATCTCTCAACACTTGAATTGGATGATAACTCTACTAACATCAAAAGTCTGATCCTGTGGGGGGCTGTTTTCAACCTGGACCTCTTGAACCCTTTGCTCCTCCGCTATTGGGCCATGGAAGGATGACGTGACTCGCCGGGTACCTGCAAACCGGAGGGTGGTGTTCCTCCGGGTAGAAGCTCCGACGATCAAGTTAGTATGGGGAAGAAGAGTAAGTGCGGCAGTATTTGTTAGGGAAAATGTTGCTGCTTATGTGAGAGGGAGGAGTGTGTATCAGTCCCTTTGGGGTGAAATGTACCTCTGTATTTATAGGCAAAGGAATCTTCCGTGCTAAGCAAGCCGAGCGTAGGACACACGCGCGTTCCTACGCTCGGATGACGTCACCTG
The DNA here is from genome assembly GCA_025413875.1 of Rhododendron molle. Taxonomy (NCBI): domain Eukaryota; kingdom Viridiplantae; phylum Streptophyta; class Magnoliopsida; order Ericales; family Ericaceae; genus Rhododendron; species Rhododendron molle. Next base: position 18,788,748 of record CM046400.1, read on the forward strand.
TCAGAGGCATTTAATGAAGGCCGCCTTCCCAGGTTTGCAGAGGCACATGGGTTCGTGTCAGGCACGTCACATCATACAGGGGCGACACGTCTGTGAGAAGAGAAGGCAACCCGCGTATCACGTGGAAGGTTCCAGAACGTTCTGTACTAGCGGTCTCCGAGCAAACAGGTCCCGAAGGAAAGATGACTGGCCGAACAAATGGGGATCAGGATTGGAGAGGTGCTATGCCGAACAAAAGACTTATTTACCGAACAAAAAGCTAAGTGATGACGTTCGGACAAAAATTTAAGCTCGGCTGTACAGTCCGTGGTCCTCCCTACGTTCGGTGACAGGTGAATGACGTGTCACCGTGCCAACTCAGCCCTAAACGAACTGAGACAACTGAACGATGGACCCCGGATGTGACCCCTTTGAATCTTATGAACCCTTTGGATATTTCGGCCCACTACAGATCCCTATATATATATATATATATATATATTGTGGCAAGTTCAATTGAATTTCTTTTGTAAAAGTCAAAGTGTAATTCATTGAGCAAATAGTAAAATACTAGTAATATCTCATTTGGGAATAGGAAAATACAACTCTTTGAGGGTTAGGACAGGATCCACAACATATTTGAATTAGTACTTTGTGCATTAATAGCGAACAGCCGTACGCACAAAAGGGCATAGTTTACAAGTGCCTACTGGCCAAATAAGAATATATATTCAAAGAAAACAAACTTGTGTGAATACAGATTACAGCATATCAACATTAATTTAGGAATCTAACTTTCCCGAATTGGCTTAAGAACTATTTTAAGTTGCTTCGGCATTTACAGAACCCAGACACGGCATTGCAGGCTGTACGGCATGTTTTTTTTTTTTTTCCCAATAGATATCTAACCTAATCCTAAGGAGGTGAAGGGGTACCGCTAGGCGGTATACGGATGGGGCAAGCCCAAAGGGCATTTACCACCATACCAAGCACTCGTCCTCTTGACGAGAATCGAACCCTTACTTTTCATGTGGTATAAGGCATGTTAGGGTTATGTACTTTTTAGATGAAATTAAATGCATCCTATATGTAAGACTTATTTAGGTGACAATTTATATGAGTTTGAATACTTGTGTTTTCATCCTCAAAATGCATTATTGCCCCATTATAAGTCTATCTATATAACAAAGGACCCCTACTTAAATTGTTCCCGCAATATATTTACATATACATATATATACCAGACGTTTCCAATGCCCACAATTCTAGGGATTAGGCTAATCCTATTTGAAAACCAAACAACCAATTCCGTTCCACCACTACTGCACCACTCAACAAGAAGAAGAAATCCAAGTCCACCACAACCACACAATCCTTAGTGGCTCTAACAACACCATAGAGTACTCGAAATCCATTTACTCATCATCAAGTCCACACAATCCTATTTGTCAAGTTCGTGAAACTTATCATATTTGAACTCACTTGTTTCATGTTAGTTTCTATCATTTTTTTTCCTGATGAATAAAATTTGTTGAATCTTGATTTTTCATGAAATAATTGTTGAAATAGTGTCATGAATATTTGTTGGAATAGATCATAAAATAAATAGTATATTTTAATAAATCATGGTAGTGGTAGGTTTAGGTGGTAAAATCATGAATTGCATAAATATGTCATGAAACATAGATTTTATGGAAGAGAAAATTGGAGAGAGAATAGTAGTTTTTATTTTAAAGTTTCGATTTATATTTTAGGGAAGAGAAAATTGGAGAGATAAGATTAAGAGAAAAAAAGATTTCAAAGATGGGAGAGAGAGAGAGAGAGAGAGAGAGAGAGAGAGAGAGAGAATGATTTGAAGGATTAGGAGAGAGAAAGGGTAATCTAGAATTTATTTGAATTTGAAGATGAAAAGACAAGTTTTCAAATTCACTAGGATGGGAACTTAAGATTCTATGTAGGGTAAGACTTCTATTTAAGCTCCCCTGCTTTTTAATTCTTAATATACACACACATGCCTGTTCAAAAAAAATATATATACACACACATATACACACACGGAATGTTTCAAATGAGGACTTCTTAAAATGCAGACTCCCCTTTTCCTATCGAATTTCGATGATCTGAGCCGCTCAATGTGTTTAGAATGTGATATTAAGGGTATCTGTGAGAAATCGGCAAAAAAAAAAAAAAAAAACCGAGAAGGGCTTGATTTGAGCAATTTTTTTAAACCATTCAATAATAAACCGTTCGGATGAAGCCCTTCATTTTTCACAGGTACCTTTAAAATCACATTCTGATTACATTAAGCGGCTTGGATCATCGAAATTCGATCCCGAAGTGGGAGAAATGGAGACGTCCGCATTTTAACTTAAATGAGAACCACCTCATTTGAAACAGACTGATATATGGAATATATATATATATACTAGTGCTTGCTCGTGCCTATGGCACTACGCACCCTGGTTGGAATTGTTCGTGCCTACGGCACTTGCTAGCTAGTGGCTCAAACACTAAATCGATTCATTAGTGTGTGATCCTCTTCTTAGTGGCATAAAAGAGAATTACCCGTGCTTACGGCACTTCTCCAACTATACATTTGAGCTAGCTACAAAGAACTATCAATTTGCTACAAAGAACACTTTGAAATTCAATAAGACTTCAAGTGTGATCACAAAAAGGCACGTGTATTAAAACTTTCCAATGTCAATTAAACTCAATAAGTATCCCCCTTCTCAACAAATGAGTATCCCTTTCTCAACAAAAGGAGTCAAACTATTACAAATTCATGAATATGCTTTCTGGATTTTGCAAGGGAAAAGGATGTTGCATTCAGAAATTACTGCAGCTGTATTATGTTGTTGTGAATCCCAGATGGAGAGGGTTTTTGATATCCAAATCAAGAAAAGCCAGAATAATTTCTGCCAAATCAAGAAAAGCTTCTCAAATAAATCTTTTCATTAGTCTCTGAGTGATGAATGTCTTCAGCAAATCTACAAATTCATGAATATGCATTCAGTAGTTGTTATTTCCCAAGCATAACCCTGCCACAAGATTACAAAGTTTGGAAGTTAAGGAAACGATGCAATACGAAGCAGGAAAATTATCCAAACGCGGCAATGATTTTGTCCACGACACTACATTTCTCACGGGCATTTCATCAAACACTTCGTACGCATACCTTATCTCACTACATTTACAGTAAAAACTAATCAAATAACTAAGCCTAGGGAGGTAACCGAAACTTCAGTAAATCATTTTCAAAAAATCTTAAGGCTCGGCTTTCCGCCGGCGGTCTACATTTACAGTAGCGGTTTTCCAAAAAACAAAATAAATAAATGGGTTTCACCGATTGAAACACGATTTCATTTCTTTTGATTTCCAAACTTTAAGACTAACATAATCTACCATTAATATACTTAAGGAGAAGTAGAGAAGCGTTTTATCTACCTCTCCTCCGGCCGATTAAGCAAGAACCGATTTTTTTAGGGGAAAAGGTGCGTCGGAGAAGATGACTATAGAGGTGGACTTCGCGATGGACTTGAGATGATTGACGAACGGTTTTGAAGTGCTTGAGAATTGAGGAGATGAAATGGTGTGGTATGGAACTAAACCCACTTTCTCTCTTTCACACACTAAAACTCCATGGATGAGGAATCTAGCACTCTCTCTCTGGACTTAGGGCAGAATAGGAGTGGTGGTTTATGTGTTTAAAGCTATGGGAGAGGTGTAATGGTGGATGGGAGAAGGCTGATTTGCAGACCTTAGGGCTACAAATCTCAGGGAGGAAAGGGAAAGTATGGAGTTAGTTAGAGAGAGAGAGAGAGAGAGAGAGAGAGAGATTAGACTAAGAGCATCTCCAATCCAAGACCCTCCAAACCTCTATTTAAGAGGATCAAATTAATCTATTTTACTTGAAAAGTAGATTTAGAAGATTGTACTATTTATCTCAACTCCAACCCAACACTCTATTTCTCAATTCCAACACATATTTGAAGGAGATCCTCTATTTTTTCCTTCATCCTCTATATTTAGAGGATCAAAGTTCATCCTCCCAAATGGAGGAAAGTTTTAGAAAGATGGGTTGGGGAATATTTTTCCTCCAAAATGAAGATATAGAGTATGGATTGGATATCTCTATTTGAGAGTATCAAATCATTCCAACCCATCCTCTCAACCCTCCTCCATTTGAGAGTATTGAATTTTGATCCTCTATATTTAGAGGGTAAGAGAAAATGTAGAGGCTCATCTCTAAAATACTATTCACCTTTTTAAAAGATATTTTTGTCCTTGTTTGCTTTTCTTACTAAATTTTTATACAAACCATATCATCATAAGAGTATAAAAAAAAGGTTTTTTTTTTTTGTAAAGTGATTTTAGAGACAAAAATAGAGGGTTTGTGGTTGGTATAAACATGAATAGTAATTTCCTCTATAATCACTTAATAAGTAAGATACATTATTTTGATACTCTCAAATGGAGTATTGGATTGGAGATGCTCTAAGAGATACATAAGGGGAAAGGAGAGAAGAGCATATTGAAAGCCATGACTTTCAAATTTTGAAAAAAGATTACGGTATTTATTTTTGTCCAAATAATGAAAGCTATTTACGAAAATGCCAATGAATTTGTTTGTATGAGTAGATAAAATTTATGTCATGGAAAAATTTGAACCGTTGAGAAAGAATATTCTTTAAGAATATTCTTAAAGCCCCTCTAGTTTTATTAGATAGATTAATTCCTTTTTTATTAGTGAAATTACAACAACAAAAATACCATCGATCACCATCGCAGCTCCCAATTATGCAACAGGCTAATTATTGCAATCCAGATATAAAAAATAAAAAATGGAAAAACATACAGATGGAATGCAATAAAAATGACAAGCTAATCATTCAATTCGAGTTTTATGAGGCATTTTTACAAACATATGGAATGCAATAAAAGCTGGATAAGGAATTGTTGAGAATCAACCTGTTATCACTTGTGCGCCACTTGTAGTGAACCAAGAGTTTTGAAAAGAGATTGGTGGTAACCAAAGTGAGCCTGAAGAGGAAGAAGATACATTACTCATCAATAAGGGAAATGTTGTTTCGAAGAAAAGGAAAGCATCAAAGAAACTCTAGAGCCCGAAGTACATTTCACGACGGAATCTTCTAATTCTAATATAAGTGCAGTAGTTTTGAAACTCTATTTTCAGTTGTACGAGGCATTTTTACAAACACATGGAACGCAAAAAAATCTTGATTGGGATTGCTTACATGAAAAGGAGAGAATGAAGTCCAAGAAATCAAGCCTTGAGACAGAGAGCAACGGAAGTGATCGAGGGTGGCGGAATCGATGGCGAATTCAAGCATGTTTAACTGTATCACTACTATAGCTATGGCCCAACTATTAACTGTATTACTACTAAACCCACCCGGATGAAGTACCGAGCAACGACGACAACCACCAATTTAGCCATGTTTTTCTCTGGAGTAACTAGGCTTACCACCACTAAACAACTCTTTAGCCATGTTTTTCTCTGGAGCCATGTTTTCTTTCACGGCAATGTCGCGGTTGAGAGAGCATGTGGAGGTTCTGGTGAGGAGAAGTGAGGTTACGGGAGGGGAGGGATGAGGCACGATTGAGATTGAGAAAGTGGCCGGCAACGGCCATGGGGGATAAGGGGGAGGCGGCAGAAGCAGAGAGAGAGAGAGGGGGAGAGGCGACAGAAGCAGATGAGAGAACCGAATCCCAAGGGAAACACTGTCAAATTACAGCTTGTATTTTTGTCCAAACAATGTAAGCTATTTACGAAGATGCCATTGGTTTGTATGTAAAGAGTGAAGAAATCTGGACCGTTAGATTTGTTTGTATGGGTAGATAAAATTTGTGTTAGGAAAAAATCTGAACCATTGAGAAAGAATATTTTGTTAGGAATATTGCTAAAGGCCCTTTTGTTTTATTAGATATATATATATATATATATAATTTTAATGATCCGAACTGTTCAATGTGATTAAAACATATTTTTAAGAGTACCCGCAAAAAATCACAGCATAAAAAATGCATTTTATGAAAAACTCTTTAGATTAAGTCCTTCCTAGTCATATTTTTTGCCGATTTCTTGAGGGTACCATTAAAAACATGTTTTAAACACATTGAACGGTTCGGATCATCCAAATTCGATCGGAAACAATGAGGTTCGGGCCGAAAGAAAATTCAGGATCCTTGACTTGAAAATTTCTATCTACCTAATAAAACACAAGGGTGTGGGGACCACACAAACACAAGTTGAAAGAAGGGCTAAGATTCATTTGATCCAAGAGCTGATGTATGCTCTCCAACTCTCTTAAGAAAACATCCACACTCTTATAAATATATTACAAAAATGTCTTCGGTTCTTTTTACCAACTGCTCGGCTTCTGACGTTAACATAAAAAACAAAAATATATTATAAAAATGCTCATGCCCGCGACACTACTGGGATGCGTAATGCCGTAGGCATGGGCAAACACTAGTATATATATACTAGTATATATATATATAATAAGATATTTATATAATAAAACAGATCGAGTTGTGTTTGAATCCAAAAGAAAAGCAACGCTTAAGATTTATCCCCTCCTTCTACATAAATTTCCGCCCTCCATTCTAAAAAATGTCATGCCCGTAAATACCTAATCCATCCGAGGGCTATCCTAAATGAATTTTTGGAAACCCTAGCCCATACCTCACGCTCCCCGTCTCCCGCAGACTCCGTCTCCGTCTTCCTCCCTCTCTCTCTCTCTCTCTCTCTCTCTCTCTCTCTTCGATCGCTCTTCCAGCACCACCGCCCAGCTCTAGAACGGCCTCTCTCTATCACCTTCTCTCTGCGAACGCCTCCGGACCCTCCCCCTCGCGCAGCTTCGCCAACGCCTCCTCCCCTCGCTCATAGCGAGAGAAGGACGTCGCCGCCCTCCCAACTCTCCCTACCGAGTAAGTGTTTTGCCTTTTAACCTTCTCTAAACGAATCTGGATCCCACTGGCATGTACTATGTGGTACTCAACAGAAACAGGTTGAATTAGTGCCGACCCTAAATTTGGTTTGATTGAGACACATTAGATTACTGAAAGGGGAAAAACGAAAAGGAAAGCAAAAGCGCCCTCTTTCTGTTTATTTTTGAATATATAGATCCCCTATTTTGTAGAGCCTAATTTATACAGTCAGTTGAGACTTATTAATTAAATTAAATCCCCAATTTTTTAAGTGTTTGTTCATTGTCAGAAGCCTCCGCTTACTCTAAGGGCTTTTCCGATATCTTTAGAGCTCATAGTGGTACATTTTTGCATTTTTGTTTTCTTCTTATATGCAGTATTGTTTTGGTTATTATTGTGGAAATTTAGGCTTTTTTGCTTCAATCAGTTGCAATTTCGTTTTGGATTTCTTTGAAAGGCTTACATTTGAGCTTAGTTTTCTAAGATTTATGTGTGAGATGATATCTGACCTTCAACGGCTCGATCCAACTCATTTCTTAAGTTTTGCTCTACATATTCAGGTGGATGGCAGGACAATGCCATATGCATTACATCTGGAATCAATTCAGCTCATACACTAAGTAGAGGGGGTGGAGGAAAAAAACAAAACTAGGTTCTAAACTTAAACTGTCAACAGCAAGGCAACAGCAGGGTAAGGTTAACAGTTGTATTATGCTTGAGCCTTTTTTTTTTTTGTGTGTTTTTTTGCAGCTTTTTCGATTAGTAGAATACCATTTTTTCCTAGATCTTTGTTGAATGTGGGTTTTTGATTTGTATACTTCGGCTTCACAGGTTTTGCAAGGACTAAAATACTTCCATGTTTAATTTGATGATAAAGAACGCTTTAACTTACAACTGCATGTCAGTAAGTTGTGTTCGCTATTATTTTTTTTTAATTCCATTTGCTTTGTTGGAAGTACTGTTGGTTTTCGCTACTGCTATAACATCACTATGGACATTTGGTGTCTTATAACTGTTTATCCTTTTTAGTTATTTGCCTACAATTTTTGCCGTGAATTTTTTCTTTTACATTTTGCATTACTGTCAATACCTTCCTTCGGCCGTAGATCAACTTTATGCCATTTTCATGAACTCTTTTGGTCTTTAGTGTTAGTCAACTTGATGGCATTTTTGGCTGAAATAGTTGTACAATGATGCAAATTCATGAATCAAGCTTATATCCTAAGCTTGATTTGAATATCTCTTATTTCGATTATTCTTTCGTTTTTTATTACAGTTTGAGTTTCTTAATTTTCAAAGTGAGCCCAACTTTGCAAGAGGAAAGAGGTATGCATTTTTTAACATGTTGCTCAGTATTGGATTCTCCATGCGGGCTCTAAGTAAGATAATGAAGTTTGAATTTCATAATCGTTAGCTTTTTGGTGATAGACTGAAGCTATGAATGAAGGGAACATGGTTGATTGTCAGATGCTTTGTTTTATGGCAATTTGTGCAGGATGGGGAAGGTGGTGGCCGATGATGTTGATCAATGACGGATCAGTTAGAAAGGGGAGGCATGGAAATTGAGGAGAAGAGAAAGTCTAGAGGCGTATGGAATTTTGTGAAGCAAACACGTATTTTTTGACAAGACCCTATTTATGACTCTCTTTTGTTAAGTCTTCTAACCTACCTTTGGGTGTGGTCAATAAGAAGCCTTTTGAAAATAGTTGTGTTAGTTCCCATATAAATTGAAACTGCATTTTACTATCTTCACTCATAATTGTTCAAAGATCATTTAGGATGGTTCAGGTTCAAATATTTATGTTTAGTTTAACCTTTTCTTCGTCTTTCTTCATTTTTTAATATCATCTTTATAACTGATGTTGGTTTGTTATATCCTTTGTTTGGGTATGCTTTCAAAAGCATCCACACTAAGGATGTGACGTGACGGTGGTGCAAGAGAGCAGCAAAATTATGGCAAGTGCTTTGCTTCTAATGTTTTAAATGCAACTTGGTTATTTGTTAACAAGAGGTTTTTTTTCTCCAAGGTATCATTGTCTCAAACCAACATCGTTCTGTTCTCTGCGTCTCATGAGAGCACCGTCGCTGATACGGTATTTCTTTTTCTTCTCTGTAAATTGAAATGGTCTAATTTATGCCAAAAGTAGCTGAGATCAGGTTAGCCGTATATTAATTGATGAAGGTGAAAAAAGAGATTCAAAAGCAGGTGAATTTTTTGCTGGATATGGCTTCCTGTTGAGTGTTGAAAGTTCATGTGGGATGGGGCATGAGATTAGTATAGTTATTCATTACCATTGTGCGGGCAAAATAAAAGTTCCTTAGCATTGCTTCACTGCTTTTTTACTGGTTATGTCACTAAAACTTTTTAGTTCATCTTCATAACTTGAGCATGAAACCAAGTCTTCCAACATTTTTTTCCTTCTCTTTAACTCCCTGTTTCCCCTGCAACTTAAATTGGTCTTGGGCCAATTATTACAGATAAAATGCCTTCTGTTGCTTGGTGTTCATTGTGATTTAAGTACTCAATTACGTTTTCCATCTTTATGACTTCCGGATTGGTACGTGTTGCCTTGGTCCTCTACCAATCCAATCATGTTTTCATTGATGGGCAAAGTGGAAGCGAGCAATCAAGAAAAACAGTTCTGGATGGCGTTCGGTAGAGGCTTATAGAGAAGGTTGTAAGAGACCATGAAGATGATGATGATGGATCTTCAAGTGATTAGGGGAATTATTTTAACTACTTTTTATTTATATGGGTTTCTTTCGTATATATTTACAAAAGCTGAGATCATGCTATTAGTTGATGCTTTTGTTTTAAAGTAGGCCTTGAAAAAAGGACCGAAAGCAATAGCTAGATGCTCAAGTTGGTATATAAGTATTGGAATTGATGTTCAAACTTCAGACCATTATACTTGCTCAATGTTATTATAGATCCATCTTGCCCATGATGTTTGATTACTGAAGGTTGTTTTTATCATGGGAAGTTTATTGTTATTATGCGATGGCTTTGAAATTGTTGAAAAGTACTTTTGGATAGTTGCAAACTCGCTATTGCGTTGCGTTGTGCTTGAAGTCAGGCTTGTCAGTCAATAGTAAGGAAGGGAGATTCAATTTAGTTGCGTTAAGAACATGTCGCGCCGTGCCTTCAGGCACGGGCAATTCCTAGTACATATATGTATGACAGGGAAGTTTTCAAATTCCCTAAGTTTTCTCCTATATTTTGGACCCTAAGATCGGTGCACATTTTTTCTACGGCTGAAATTACAGCTTAAGAAACCTAGCGATAAATTGGGAAATAATGCTTACTACTATAATGCCACATTTTTGGCATTGGTTCCCTATGATTCCTCAGAAAGATTGTTACCACAATTACCATTTTAAATACCACGTTGCAGATTTTGGAACTATAGGAAACCTAATATTTAAAATTTGATTTAAACTACTATTGACATTTACTGGGGGGATTAAAATGGTATGTTTGGTACCCGAAATCTCATAAGGATTAAAATGATATGTTTGGAGTTAGCCGAAAATTTGGAAATAAGATCAGTCTTTGCTACTTCATTGAAGGGATTCAAACATCGAAGGATCGGCAAAAATATATTTAGAGAAATTTTGCGTCGAGCTTAAATTTGAGGTACTGCTATTTTTTTTTTTTTGGACCGGAGAATTTTCTTTTTGAATCTTTGTTTTGGGATGTCAGTTTTGTTCGCAATCGTGACACAGCATATATCCAATATCTTCGCAATCTTTCTGATTTTCTTTCAAAATCTGGGATTTGAAAATTGCTTTCATGGGTGCATAAAAGAAGTCACGGAATTTTAACCGGTGAAAACGGAATTAGAAGAATAAGTAGAAAAAAAAAAGAATTATTAACGGAATATAAGGATTGGAATGGAATGGAAATTGGGGATAAGAGAGAGAGAGTGAAAGAAACGGAGCAAACCATGTTGGATGGTTAAACATTTAAAAATGGGTGGTTTAAACATGATCCTATGGGAAGAAGTATGCTATTACTAGTTGCTATTAATAGAAAATTGACCTACTTTGGCTATTTTTATGGCACCATAATGTGGTAAATTACAGATGGTTATCTTTTGCCTTTTGGTTTGATGTGTTTGTTTTGTTATGATTTTTTCTTTTACATATTTTTCCCCCTCTACCATTTTTTACCTTTTTTGCTCTGGCACCTTTTATACGAATCTTTTTTATTTTATTTTATTTATTATTATGCTATCATTGTGACGTTTTTCTCTCTGACATTTTTTGTTAAGTATCTTCGTTCTTTAGTGTTTCATTCACAAGATGAATACCTATGAACCATGAATTTCAGTCTCACTAACAGCCGTGATTTTTTCCTGGTAGAAAGATTAAAAAAAAAAAAAACACCTTGCGTTAGCTTTTACATTTGTTTTTTATTTTACTGCAAGAAAGATCAGAAAAATATATATTTAGAGAATTCTTGCGTTGAGCTTAAATTTGAGGTACTACTATTAACAGAATGGATTGGAGGGTTTGCTTTTCTTTTTCTTTTTTTGATAAGGAAGAAATTTTTATTAAAACTTGACAAAGAATACATCGAGATAACCAAACTCAATATACAATAGAACCATGAATCCTAGAAAAGGAAAAGAGGAAAAAATGTGGTGATAACAAGGGATTGAAATAAGCCAAATAGGATCAGCACTGCCTCTACCAAAATCATCTTACACTACAATTCATCAAAATCATCTACCAAAATTATGACCCCTATTTTTTTTCCGGCCGAATCCCATGATTTATGAGGTCATTTATCTTTTCAAAATATGATTCTCCTTCCCAGTACCTCTTTCATACCACTATACAAAAACCCATATAATTTTCCACGATGGATTAATGATTTTTTTTTTTCCAGATTTTTCTTATTGGCAAGTAAGTCCATAATTTGTGCAATTACTTCTAATTTTAAAGAGTATAAATTAGTCGATATTGTATCAGCTGCTAGCAGTGAGCCCGTGCTACGCATGAGTATACCAATTTATTCAATAAAATGTATTGCACGATTGCCTATTTAGAAACACATGCAAATATTCGCTAGGTGCAAATAATTTATACTTTAAATTATTTGTCCCATACAATGCACGGCTTTCCAAGCCCGAAATAAAGTTATGGTGAATTTTCTTTTGGTCAGGTTCTCTCCCTATCTCCTCTTTTGTTTAATCTATTTTTTTACAATTGAGTTAAAAGGATTTGATATTTTGGGTCCTCCTTCTATGTTACCCATTTTATGTTTAACAATACATGCAAATATTCGCTAGGTGCAAATAATTTATACTTTAAATTATTTGTCTCATACAATGCACAGGTTCCCAAGCCCGAATTAATGTTACGGTGAATTTTCTTTCGGTTGCACGGTTTTCTCTATCTCCTCTTTTGTTTAATACTATGTTTTTTTTTACAATTGAGTAAAAAAATTTGATATTTCGAGTCCTTCTTCTATGTTTACTCATTTTCTTTTTGGTACAATTTTCTCTCCATTAATTGTGTTCACTGTCTACCCTTTTTCCTTTTTTTTGTTATTAAGCAATCTCAACCTTTTTTCTATTAAGCACATCAACAGTAGACTTTTAGGCTAGAAAAAAAAAAAAAAAATGTAATACCCGACGTGCGGGTGAGTCTTTACCAAGGGGTGGTGGGACTTTGTGTTCACTGTGTCAAATTTGTTTTCTTTGTTGCTTCTACCGCTTTTTTTTTTTTAAAAAAAAACTTTAAGTCTTTACCAAATGATTTCTTTGAAATCTGGAGATATGTTCTGTTAAAAAATTTAATTTGATAGGCTTTCCACATTAGTTTTTTTTTTTTTTTTTTACTAATCATTGAAAATATGATAGGCTTCCTACAGACAAGGGATAGCAGCAGATAAAAAGTTTCGGTGAAAGTATATAAACACCCCCTCAACTATTATTGTTTCTCGTAAACACCCCCTTAACTATCATTGTTTCTCGTAAACACCCCCTCACATTTAAAAGTGCCTATGGAGACCCCCTCAACTACTCCCGTTACCCAAGTGACCCCCTTCCATCTTAGAACCGTTTGCTGAGAGGTGACACGTCAGTAATTTGGGCCTTTTTTGGACAAAAATGCCCTTTGACAGCTATATACATCTTCTTCTTCCTCTCTCTCTCTCTCTCTCTCCCCCTCTCTCTACATGCAAGTCACAAACTACACCTCCACCACCAACTTCACCACCTCCATTACTGTCACCACCACAATCCCAAACCACCACACAACCACCGAATCACCATCACTGAAACCCCCCTCGTACACACACACTCTCGGTCACCACAACATCAAACCCTAACCCCAATTTTGCATTAACAAGCCCCAATCAGCAAACCCAAATTCAAATTCCTAGCCCCCAAATCGAAATGGAAAACGATGCCAGACGCTCCCGTACGCGTGGGTGGGGAACTCGGCCAAGCTGTGCCCGGGCACGTGCGCTTACCCCTTCGCCATGCCGAACTACATCCGCGGAACGACAAAGAAAACTAAACAAATCAATTGCACAAATTAAACAAAACTAAACAAGAAAAGTATATGAAACATTGGTGCACAAACCCACCAAGACCAAGAAAACAGCCACTGTCTCGTCTTTATTTTTCGGTTCTGATAAAAAAAATTACAGACCTGAGATTTTCATATCCCGCTGAGCATCCTCTTTTTCTCCTCTGTTGAGATTTTCATATCCCACTTTAGCATCCAATTTATGTTTGTTACCCAACACAGGAATCCAACCTCCGGCGTCACTTCTCAGTTTTTCCATTGACACTCAAAATTATACCATAGACATAAGCACACCAAAAATCAAAACCAGCAGAGAAGAACACTAGATAAACAAATGGAACTAAACGAAACCCCGAAACTAAACAAGATTGGAAGACCAACCCAGATCCGCAATTGGCAGCCTTCGAACGGAAGGAACTGGGAGGAGGAAAACCGGCCCAACGCCGGCCGACGTGGAGACGGCTCAATTTAATTCTTTGCTGCTTCTATCACACTAGCTACTAGAAGTCATTCCACTTGTAACCCTTTCTAGATGGATGAATTCGATCTTTGATTCGAGTCTCCTTCGTCGGTGTCGTCGCGGATCTGGGTCGATTTGGAAACCAGCAGCAGTGCCATTACCATTGCTTTCTTCCACTGATGATCAAAACTCCCACCCATAACAACCGCCAGGAGATTCAAACTCTACCAAATCAAGTGGGTAAAAGGCAAATTGTTGGGGTTTGCTTGCTGAATAGAGGCCGGGATACCACCGGTGTTGCCGTAGGCGGAGATGGAGACAGGGCCGAGGTAGTTCATGTTGGCGAGGGCGTTTGGTGATGTTCTGTGCGATCGAGTGGGGCTCGCAGCCTTGGGCACCTAGCAGTTCTCGATGTCCCACCACACAGATATCTTGGCCTTCTGGTACTGCGCCTCTGCCATCTCGTACGGCCAGACCTCGCCGTTTCTTCCGCCGTCGCTTGGCTTCGAGCTTTCGCGACCCATTCTCTCTCTCTCTCTCTCTCTCTCTCTCTCTCTCCTGGAGCGGTGGGGTGGGGTAAATGATTTCATAATTTTTTGAAAACTTTTTTCTTTAAGGGTATAATAGAAAAGGGTATCTTGGTCATTTCCTCCATTCCGTTAACGGAATTAGCATTTTTTTCGTTTTCAGTAGTTGAGGGGTCTCCATGGGCGCTTTTAAATGTGAGGGGGTGTTTACGAGAAACAGTGATAGTTGAGGGAGTGTTTATGTACTTTCACCAAAAGTTTTCTACCGTCTTTTTTTTTTTTAGCCAAGGTTTTTCATTCACTACTACAATAAACCATAAATATCACAGCTATTGACTGTGATTGTAAGTTTTCCATCACACTCCTGCTACCGTGATGGATTTGGGTGTGATTGTAAGTCACTCTCTTTTATCACAGTTTATAACCGTGATTGAAAGAGAGAAACAATCACGGCCAATAAGTGTGATCGTTTCTCTTTTATCACAGTTATAAACCGTGATCGTTTTTCTTGGCCATGATCGTTTCTCTTTTCTATGTGTGATTATAAGTCATTTTAGATCACGGTTTATAACCGTGATTGAAAGTTCAAAATGATCACACCCATAAACTGAGATAGAAAATCATTGGGCGTGATCTTTTCTTTGTATCTACTAGACCATCTTTTCTTATCATTGCCAAGTTTCGAACCCACACACCATTGGTTGATTTTCCAAGCCCTTACCACTAAGCTAGCCAAGATCTTTTGTTACATCATGAAAACCAAAATATTTATACTTACTTCCTAAAATAAGAAAACTTTTTTTTTTCTTTAAAATTTGCTGAATTTTTTTGAAATGCAATTAACATGATATTAAAATATATAAAAATACATATATAAACATTGTTTAAAAAAATTTTAAAATATGACAACAGATCTTTTGCCAATCAAAATTAGTTGTTGGTCACCAAAAGATTTTCTTGGGCGAAAAATTTATTTTTAGCCAGTAAATTTAGTAGACAATAGTGTTTTTTGTTGTAGTGTACGCTTTGTATTTTTATGAAAATTATCACAACCTGCAGATTGTAACATTATGGACAAACATTAGATTGTTTTCTTATAAACTAACCATTTCACATATATTTTGTGTTTATATTGAATTTCAATTTCAATGGTGGCTTTCCAATTGGATTTTAATCATTTTCAGATAAGGCTAAGCCATAATAATATAATTGTTTTTTTACCTAATGTGTCAAACACTTGGAAGACATTCGAAATAACAAAGTTTTACCACTACAATAAATCATAAAGATCACAGTTCGCCCACATGAAAATCGGGCACTAGTGGAACAGCTCGCCCGTCGTCGAAGAAACAACTAGGCATTGGGTAGGCTTTTTATCTCACCGCAAGAGTGAGATAATTTATCTCAACTTTTTTTCGCGCTAATGTTTTTTATCACACCATAAGGGTGAGGCCTTTTCTCTTTTATCTCGGCACAAGAGCGAGATCTTTTATCTCATTTTTTTCCGCCCTCAAATCTTTTATCACACCACAAGGGTGAGATCTTTGCTCTTTTTTATCACGCCACAAGGGTGAGGTCTTTTATCTTTTATCTCACCATAAGAGCGAGATCTTTTATCTCATTCTTTTCAGCCCTAAAATCTTTTATCACGCCGCAAGGGTGAGATTGTTTTTCTTTTATCTCGCCGCAAGAGCGAGGTCTTTTATTCCGCGCTAAAACTCACTTTTTATCTCAGCTTTGAACTTAAACTGAGATAAAAAATTTAAGCACCACTTTTTATCACGCTTTCATTGAAAACTGTGATCTTTGTGAATCTCTTTAGTGTGATACATATCTATTATTGTAGTAGTGATTTCAGAGATTTCAATATGTTTCTTAGCATGCATGTCTCCCCTAAACATTAGCAAAAATGAGCTGCTTTGATCCAGTTGTTTTGTATTACATTAGCTGTGATGTTGCTTCATTTTTTATTGGTATTCTACATCAAGTTTAATGATTGGCAACAAGATCCAGACAATAATGCCCACTTTTCTCCTGGATGAAGATCTGCCTCATCGTGACTCATGATCAGTCCTTACGCTTCTCTGACCAATTGGTTTACATTAATGGCATTATAATTTTGCAAGAATTTTGACTAGGTTATCATAATCACTTAAATATTTTGGCCTGATGATACGGTTAGTATTTATGTCTCTAAGTTTTTGGTTGATGGTGCTTGGTGTAGGCATTCCTAGAAAGGGATAAAACTGAATAAATTTTTGACCATCAATTCGGAGCCGTGCCTTCTGGCACGGATATGCGCTAGCATGTATATCAGGGCGGTGCTGGAGACCCCTAAACCCCCCCCTCTAAATCTTAATCTCATAGTTTCCAATCAAATTTTGATGATCCGAGCCGCACAATGTGTTTAGAACGTGATTTTAAGGGTGCCAGCGAAAAATTGGCAAAAAATTAACCAAGAAGAGCTTGATTTGAACAGTTTTTTATTAAACCGTTCAATAAAAAACTGTTCGGATGAAGCCCTTCTCGGTCATTTTTTTTTTGCTGATTTCTAGAGGATATCCTTAAAATCACATTCTGATTACATTGAGCAGCTCGGATCATCAAAATTCGATCGAAAACTTTGGAATTTTTTTTAGGGGTCCCCGGAACCGATATATACTGCTTGTTTCAAATGAAATGATCCTCATTTTAGTTAAAATACGGACCCCCGTTACCCGGTCAAATTTTGATGACTCGAGCCGTTCAATATGTTCAAAACATGATTTTAAGGGTACCCACGAGAAATCGGCAAAAAAAATGACCGAGAAGAGCTTCATCCGAACAGTTTTTTATTAAATGGTACAAATAAAAATTGTTCAAATCATGTTCTTACTAGTCTTTTTTTTTTTTTGCCGATTTCTTGCGAGTTCCCTTAAAATTACTTTCTGATCACATTAGCGGCTCGGATCATCGAAATTCAATCGAAAAAAGGGGCGAAATGGGGAGATCCGTATTTTAACTAAAATGAGGATCTCCTCATGTGAAATTGACTGTATACACACACACACACAAAGTCCCCTTCTTCTAAGGGCGCCCTTAACTTGCTAAGTAAAGGATCTCATGAGTTTGACATTGTTCTTGATCAAATTTTGATGATTCAAACTATTCAATGTGTTTAAAATGTGATTTTAAGGGTGCACGCAAAAAATTGAAAAAAAATATGACCGGGAAGGACTTGGTCCGAGCAGTTT
This sequence comes from Rhododendron molle, assembly GCA_025413875.1. Classification (NCBI taxonomy): domain Eukaryota; kingdom Viridiplantae; phylum Streptophyta; class Magnoliopsida; order Ericales; family Ericaceae; genus Rhododendron; species Rhododendron molle. The sequence goes on from CM046400.1 coordinate 18,806,447, forward strand.
TTCATAAAAACACTTGAAATGCATTTCCCTTTCCGGTCATATTTTTTGCCAATTTCACGCATGTACCCTTAAAAACACGTTCTGCACACATTGAATAGTTCGGATAATCAAAATTTAATCGAAAAAGAGAAAGTTCTTAACTTAACAAGTTAAGGGCGTCCTTAGTAGAAGCTTGGGGGGTGTGTGTGCGCGCGCGTGTATCGGGACGGTTCCAGTGACATTTAAAAAAAGTCTAAAAAAACACTCCAAATCTCAATCTTATAGTTCCCGATCCAATTTTGATGATCCGAGCCGCTCAATGTGTGCAGAATGTGATTTTAAGGGTACCCGCGAGAAATCGGCAAAAAAAATTACTGGGAAGTGCTTGTTTTGAGCAGTTTTTAATTGAACCGTTCAATAAAAAATTATTCGGAACTGTTCGGAACAAGCCCTTTCCGATCATTTTTTTTGCTGATTTCTCATGAGTACCCTTAAAATCACGTTTTGATCACATTTAGCGGCTTGGATCATTCGTAAAATGCGAACTCCCCTTTTCCGATCGAATTTCGATGATCTGAGCCACTCAATGTTTTCAGAATGTGATTTTTAATATCCTCACGGGAAATCAACAAAAAAAAAAGGACCAAAAAAGGCTTGATTTGAACAGTTTTTTATTAAACCGTTCAATCAAAATTTGTTGGGATCAAGCCCCTCCTGGTTTTTTTTTTTTTGATATCTTGCGGGTACTATTAAAATCACGTTTTAATCACATTAAGCGATTCGGATCATCAAAATTAGATCTAGAAATGGAAGAACTGTGGAGATCCGCATTTTAACTAAAATGAGGACCACTCATGGAAACAGACTGTTATGAAGAAAGTTTCAAATGAGGACTTCTTAAAATGCAGTATATTAAATGAGGACATCTTAAAGTTTCACAAGTATCTGGTACATTAATTGTGTATTATCTGACAACCACTGTTTAATGCATTTGGTAAGTCATTGTCTTCTCTTTGTGGAAAGTCTTGGGTTCGAGCCCCACAAGGGGCAGGCCCTTTAGGGGGCCAGGGCTATGGATAACTTCTGGTCTTCCCGTGCTAACTCTAAGACGCCCACTAACCCCCGCTGATGTACATCGCTGTGGCAAAAAAAAAAAAAAATTGTGTATTATCACATAGTATATATCTTGTATATTTTCACATTGAACGTAAAATAAACCATTCGGAAACCGAGAAAAGTTCTCTCTTAATATATGCATGATATATTATACTATATAAGTCCATATATATAACTTTGAATGGGACGGTGTGGTTCGTCTTCTAGAGCTTAGTGAAAGCTAAATGTTGAAAATTTCTTTTCCTCTATTTGAATACTTAACAAACAAAATAAAAGGAATTGAAAAACAATAAATGATGAACGCAAACATATATGTGGAAAACCCTTTAAAAAGGGTAAAAACCATGAGAGAAAATCGTACCACTAAAAATAAACATTGTGTAGTTACAAAAACAATCTTAACTAAAACAATAGTAAATTCTCACCGACTGACCGAAGATCAAATTGCCAAATACACGTACACCGCATCAAGTGGTTGATTGTCGAACATCTTAAATTCTCAAGTCTTCCAAAAAATGCTTTCAGAAATCCACTAGAAGATGACTCCATTAGTTGAAGCAAAGATGACAGAAAATTCTTGGAGTTATCATTGTATATCAATGGTCAATCATCCTCATTCGAACTCCAAGACCCAAAAGCAAAGCTCTCTCTTGAATGTTTTAAAGCTCAAAAGTGATATGAGGTGACTGAATTTTTTCGGTGGGAAAGCAAACCCTAAACAGCCATGTATTTATAGGTTGATTTTCTTCCAGTTTAATTCCCTAAAAGCTCAACCTTTTAATTACAAAAGATTTGATTCCTTCCACTTTCGAGTTGTTATTAAAAATAAATAACAACACGATAAAAAATGATACAATTGTATATCTCCCGAGATTGCTAACGTTTAACTTGAACTACTGGAATTCATTACACCCGTAGAGCATAAATATGAACAGGTAAGTTTATATGTTGAAATTTACAACTAATTCAGAGCATAAATAAAAATAGATAAGTTTATTTGTTGCAATTTATGACTAAACATATAAAATTATCATTGTATATCTTCCGAGGCTAAACACATGAAATCTCTGTACATCTCCGGTCGCCATCTTCTTTTCCACCAGTACCATCACTAGTCACCATCTTCTTCCCCCTCACTACCATCTCCGGCTCTGGCGACCAACTCCGGCGCCTACAAATTGTTCTGACAACTTTTCTGATGATGTTTGCAGCGCCATTAATCGGTCGCTAGCTTAAATTAAAAATAAGATTATGGGTATTTTTGTCAGGTTCTAGATGCTTTTGAAAATAGTAGGAAAGATTTCACGAGTTTCAAAATTGGAATAAACTAGAGACTAATGGCTGTGTTCGTTTGGGAAACTCAACTGTGTTTGCCAAAATATCCAAAACTCAAATCACAGTAGTAATTATTTAGTTTGAATTTTGAATTTTAAACTGAAGCAACTCAGTTCTGAACTCTCCCTCTTTGGTTTCTGGTTTTTTTTTCCTTTACCAAAAGAACCACTAACAAAAGTCATTTTGTTAAATCGGGACACACTCCGCACCTGTTCCACCGAACCACTCACCGCAGCACCCATTGCCCGCCATGTGGCACCGGGTCCATTGTGCCAAAAACAAAAACAAAAGATACTAATAAATCAAAACAAAACAGAAGAAAAACGAAGCCCGTTTCTTCTGGTTCCAAGAGAGAGAGGAAGCCACACCTCCGACGCCGAAGACCCCCATCACCACCTCCGACGCCGACGACCCCCACCTCCGACCACCATGTCACCACCTCCGACCACCACGTCAGCGCTCGACCTCTGGCGACCCCCACCATCTCGCGAGAATCGCGAAAACCGGACACCCATTGTTAAAACGGGACACAATCCACCGCCAAGCAAGGTCTCTTTCTCTCTCTCTCTCTCTCTCTCGCGTGCGCGCGCACGCGTTATCTCTCTGAATTTGCCCATTTTGCCCTAAAATCTCCATCTTCAAACCGCAAAAATTAGGGTTTTAAAAATTGGGGAAATTGCAAATTTTTTTTGCTACCCATGATCTATCATTTGTTGCTGCCAATGCCTCACCTGTGTTTGTCATGCTCCCTCAGAGAGAGGGCTTGCAGGCTTCGCCATTGATTTTCTTATGGGTGGAGTTTCCGCTGCCGTGTCTAAAATTGCTGCTGCTTTCTTCCCCCCCCCCCCTTTTTTCACGACTGGATATTGCATCTTGGAATGAGGTTGTGGTGATCCTATTTGCTTACCTGTTTGCGATTCCCCATCCCAGGAGGGTGGTTAGAAGTGAGGTGATTCAACGTGTGGTACCGGGCACTTTCTATGATCGAAATCAACCATTTTTCGTTCACGTCCCGTTCGGTTTAGCAAATCAACTACGAATGCCTTTGCCACAGATGCCCGAACCGAAGCATTTCCTGGTCTTGTACTTTTGAGTCCGAAAGCTCCATACCGATAATTTGTGTTTTGTGTGCACGAATTACCTCTGTATGTCTTTATAGTTGATTACCTCTTTGAATTGAATTCGCTTTCACTTGCAAAGAATGTTAGCTGATTACTTGTTTGATGTGCGCTGTGCATAGGATCATATTAACAGTTTTTCCTTGTCTTTGCGAATTGAATTTGCAGAGTCACCAATACCTTTTGATGAGGCAGAAGGATTCAAATATTTTGAACTGTTTGCGCCTGGAACGGTGGCTGTTTTTGGGGCTGGAATGAGCATATTTTAGTGCAGTTTCTGGGCTGATTTTGGACCTGTTTCAGGATGGTTTTGTGACAGAGTTTTGGGGATCAAACGGACTCATTTTTGGGAGCTGAAATGCATCAAGTTTTGGGGAAAATGAGGGCTAGGGCTTTTAGGAGTTATCACTTGTACAAGCGGTGAAGAGATTGAAGCTATTCAATTGAATCAAAGGCCAAGAAAATAATCAATTTGTTGTAATTTGGAATAGCAAGTTGAAATTTGTCGTAATATGTAGTTGTTGTATCAAGTTTTAGTTTTGTGAAACCTAACTTTGTATGTAATTGATAACTATGATGAGAACGGCCTAGCGAGGGTTTTAAATTTATTGAATTGTGAATGTTTATATACAATGTTGGGTATTCTGCTACTATGTTGGGTATTCCATTCACTCAAATGCTAATTTTTCTCTTTTCAACTCCAACTTGTGGTCATTTGGGATGATTTTTGTATGCTGTCTGGAAATCTTTTATCCAGTTCTCTTTCAAGTTTCAACTCCTCTTACTGGCAATCCATTTGTGCCGAAATTTGCTGGAAATTAATTTGTGCTATGGAGTTTCATGGTTGGGTTAAGTGGTGGAATACATGCTACTAATATACTGAGTTTTGTAGCTCTTTCAACTCCAACGAGTTGGAGGGCTAAGAGCTTGTATCCACAATGGTGCACTTAAAGATTGCTATTCCGATCCTTTAGATTGCTGTCATCACATTCAGTTGCCAAATGGTTTATAAAAAAAAATGTTTATATACTATGTTGTTTTCAGTTTGAGTTGATTGTCGCTGTTGTTGTTAGTTTGAGACGCGAGACGTCGGGCTAGGCCATAAAGCAACAGAACTATGTCAAATTTTTCCAAGGATTATACTCCTAAAAGTGATTACGGACACAACACGATACGAACACAAGCCATAAGACTATAAGATGTGATAATCAAGCGGGCTGTTAACACAATAACACAAGCTTAGCATATGTTTTTTCGGCTTCCCAATCCATCTCGTACTTCCATTTCAGAAACCTCGCATAAGTCTCTGGATAAAATGTTCTTAACATGCGTAAAAACTTCTCCTCTTCCTCGTAGTGGTATAGACTATTGACTTCAGGTTTTTTTTCATTTCTTACAGCTGATTTCATGTTTTCCCATCTCATTCCAGTTGAAAAACATAAGGCATCAAACTGGAAAAATATCAACAAGAAACAAGAATCCGTCTGTTCCTTTCTCCCCACGCATGGTAGATTAAAGCAGCATTGACACCAGTTGGAAGTAGCATTAGCAGAAAAAAAGGAAACATCGAGTCATAGTTGAAATTTGAAATAATAAACATACAAGGAAAACCATCTTCAAATTGGAAAAAAACACATGCATGCAGTCATAACAACTAATAGTAAAGACATGGGTGGCTTGGTTGAAACCAAGTTTGGAAGGAAAGAAAAATGAAAAATGAAATTGTAATGCATGAATAACACAAGTCATAGCTCTAATAGTTTTCCCACATCATTTGGGCAATTTCATTCAGGCGAGTGGCCATCACTGCTAGGTTCTCAGCAGACATGTTGGTCTGCTCAACATTTCCTTCTTCCCCATCGGCATCCTCATCTTCATCCGAGTCTTTATCCTTAGAAAATGCGTCAAAAAATTCATCTTTCCCCCGCTCCATTAAGATCCAATTGTGGATAACACAACATGCAGTAACGATTTGAGGTTGACGAGCTGGTGGATAATTAGGCATACTTTTGAGTATTGGAAACCTTGCTTTCAAAACACCAAAGCATCGTTCGATAACATTCCTCAACGACGCATGCTTGTAGTTGAATAACTCTTGCCGCGATTGAAACACCGTATTCACCTCATTCCACTCATCTGGGTGGTACCTTTGGCCTCGATAAGGAGCTAGATACCCTGGCATGTTCGTATATCCGGAATCCACTACATAATATTTATCTAAAGCATAAGTGGATTACATTAGTTTAATTACAGTGCATGGCAACAAATATTTACCATTAATTGGTGAAAGACTTACTGATTGGGGGGTGTGGGAAGTTGTAGGCCGGATTCGACACTGCAGCCATGAAAACACGTCCATCATGGGCACTCCCTTCCTAACCGGGGCAAACGAAAGTGAACTTCATGTCAAATGAGCATACTGCCATCACATTTTGTGTTTTGGTGGCTTTTCTCCCACGATATGTTATTTCTCTATTACTTGGTACCCAAGCGTCAATGTGGGTACCATCTATTGCGCCAATGCAGTCCTATAAAAATAAACGTAGCCATTACAGGGGATTTCTTATTTTTCCTAACACTTCGCTAAAATATTAGAAATTAGAAATTTGTACCTGTAAATAAGGGTAATATCTTTCGTCATTAAGAATTTCTGAAGGCGTGGCGTCAAGATTAGGTGGTTGGATGATGATTGGAGCTACGGTGCAAAGAGCACGACGCATACGCTTGAAGTGCTTGCTTATGGTATCCGTGGAATGTTGGAACCAATGACCAACAACTCTATGTCGTTCGTTATGTCCACATATGTACAAGAACATAGCCAATGATTCCTCAACTGACAATCTCATATGATCCGACTTCAACTCACCCTTATCCACTAACAGACTCACCAATTATTGAAAAGTTTGTTTGTCAACACATAAAAGGTCCTTTATGGTGGTTGGATGTTGTGTCATCAAAAATGTTGTACAACTTTGACCTCCCACTGGGAATGTTCGTTGAGGAATTCTGTTGACCTCATCTTCAGAACTCATTGATAGCATTTCTAGGTCCATCAAATCATCATCACTGCTTTCATGTTCATGTTCGCGTTCGTGTTCATGTGGTTCGTTTCCACTTGTTGACATGGTTTGGGGGATGCGTAATAACTGAGAATTGGGAATGGACACTAGTTAGAAGAGAATATATACTTACAAGCTCCCTCTATTTACGTAAGTCGTAATAGTATTTATTATCATACAACAAGGGCCTCCAACCTAGCAACTGATGTGGGTCTTCCTTCAATATTCTTAATTGGAGTTTACGAATAAATGTCCAAATGAAGTCCTACCCAGAGAATAAGAAGAAATATAGCCTACCTCAGTAAAAGCTTCATAGAAATTAGATAGTCTAATCTAATCTTATAGAAACTGTGGATGCTCAGGAATCATCCCTTTGATTTTCGCTAGGGGGCATGTCCCTAGCATGTTTTGTTCTACTGTTATGCTGGATCTCTGGTTCTCTAGTTGCCTTCAGTTCTGCTTCAGCAGATTTATGTTGCTGCTGTACAGAACATAACTTCATTGAGCTTCGTTGAGATTTATGAAGTGCTGTCCATTGTGAGCGGCTATCCATCAGCAGCTCTAATTGCTGTGGTCCCAAGGCAGATGAGTTCTTTGCCAAGTGCGTTTTCAGAGAAGAATGTGATCATACGGTTGTTGGGCTGTTTTGAAGCTCAATTCTGTTGCTGCAAGTGTGTTCAGTTGCTGCTGCTATGCTGTGCTATCCAGTATCCCTTTTGTCGAGTGTTTCTTTCCCATCTACCTAGAGGGGCTAGAAACATTCGTTTACTAGGCATGTAGGCTTGTATCCAGTTGGCTTGGTGTTTTCAATGTTCTTATTGTAGCCACTTGGCATCCATCAATGTAGCCACTTGGAATTTATGTTGCCACTTGGCATCCTTCAATTTTCTTAATCTTTGTTTTCTTTTTTCTTTCCTCCTGGGGGGTATGCCCCTTGTAGGCTGTACATTCGCTTATTCTTTTTTCTATTTCAAGCTAAATTACCCCCAAAAAAAAAAAAATTCAGTCAACAGAATATAGGCTTTAACAACTCCAAAAAGTAATGAGAAAATTCACAAGTTTATATACTTGTTCAAAGCAAAGCTAGTTTTTACCGAAAGCTACTCCACTGGGATTATTCTAAACCAAAATTTCGGGCTTATAATCTAACCTAAAAATCAATGGAGGCTCAAAAACACAACTACTAAAAAGAAAACTATGGGAAATGAAGTTATAGATATTTAGGATACAGAAATCCACCATAACAAAGTGATAACCAAGCATATCCAATGTCGCTCTTTCCCTTAAACAGGTTATGCTTAACTGAAATGAGAAGAATCTCTAGAATGACATCCAACACAAAATAAAATGCTTTGCAACACCAAATACAGATGTGTCAGAAACACCATTAATGAGACAACAAAATGAGCATGAAGTATGACTGAAAGATGAGAATATTCAAGAGGAGAAAGGCACAGCTCCAAAGCTCCATGGACACAACAAGCTTCTTTTACATATAAGTATCAAAGTCTAACCCAAGATGTGCTATTACAAGGGAGATTGTTGCTGGTACTGACCCCTCTCGGATTCCTAACCCTTCTGTCCCTGATTCTGTGAAATGGTTGCCCCACAAAACTGGGATCTACACAGATAAGTCGGCATGGCAGGTTTTGAGGACTGAATTTCCAATGGTTCCATAGGCAAAGTGTGTTTGGTTCACTCATCACGTACCTCGTCAATATTTCGCTTACAGGGGTGTTGATCTGCTCAACACCTCGTCGATATTTCGCTGCACCGATACACGCGGCAGCTCGTTGTACTGCCCCATTAGGAACCATGTTGAGGCATTTTTGACTGCCCGAATAGGGTATTTTTGTTGCAGTGATATAAGAATTCGTAACAACTAAATCGAACTGAAATCATTTCTTCATACATTTCAGTTTGTATGACAAATTGTAACAGCATTGAATAAGATCGCCATAAATATTACAAGTTGTCTTTATAAGAATGCAAATCAGAGTTATCTTTACAAGATTGCAAATCAGACAACGATTTTCCCTTGAGTTTACTGCCATCCTAACTTTAGAAAATGATGAAATGCAAAGTGGACTTTTAGTACATTGTGCTACATGCAAGACAACATCATACAAACAAGCAGTTTCACTAGCATTATGCAATAGCCAAGAATACACAATAGATTGGCTCCAATCACATATTACCACAACAGATTTAGTCCGTAATAGTCAAACCCGAAAACATACAGAAGTACTTAATTTAGTCTGGAAATAAGACAATACTTGAAGAAACACAAATACCAAACACAAACACAAATTACTAGTGCCCGCTCCTCAAAATTCATTGGCCCAATCCTCAAAGATCATTGGCCCAATCCACCCTCGTCTCCGGGGTTATACTAACAAACCCTTTGCGTTGACTTTCCTCACTAAGAAGTTTGTTATAAGCCTTCAGGTACTGTTGGGTACCTACGATGGGTTTTATCTCCTCCAACAACGCAAGGCATGTGGGAATGGAGCATGCTTCTTGAGCCCAACGGCTATCAGCCAACAGTCCATAGTACTCTCCTCTCATTTGATTGGCAAAAGCAGTCTTTTCATAAGCTGCTTCTTTTTTCTCAAACCTCATAGACTTAGAGCTAGTCCCACCACTACCACCCGACTTCCTCTTGCCCATTAATACACTGTCCTCCCTCTTGATAGGCTTTCCAACTTCATACATGGCTACTTCCTCCTCAAATGTTGGGGGTTTTAGGGATGATGGTTAGCCTAATGCACCATTGGCCAATGAGCTCTCAAGTAACTCTTGCAACAGATCATAGTGGTCAAGGCCTTTTTGATGGTATTTTGCCGCACCAGGATGTCCCTACAAAGAAGTTAAGGAAGCGGGAACGATAAGTACTATATGGGCCATAAACTTAGTTCACTTAAGTTAATACGTGGTTACCTAAAGTTGAGATACCTGGACGTATGTTTGCCACACGGTTTCAGATGCTGTGACCGTTTGGGATGCAATGTCCCAACCACAACCAGTATTTTTCACTAAATCATCAAAAATCCTATACTCTTGTTTAAGGCGAGTGAACTTTTGGTTGACCTTAGTAGGAGTATACCCATTTTCCCCGTCCTCACAAGCAACTCATTGTAAATTGAACGGCATTGCAAGTCATTGAATACTCTTTTCTTTCTAGAGTTGCACCCATGCTCCTTCCTAGCCTCCTCAAGCATTATTTGAATGAATATTTGAGTGTTGACGAAACTCCAATCGTCAACATCAAGTTTCTTACGATCCATCGCAGGCTTACATGAGAGAGAGAAACATGGCCGATTTAAATTGTGGCATGAAAACTAACTACCGAAAACCTTCTAAAACTGCATCAAAGTCCTTAACCTATAAGTTCACTAAATGTTAAAAGTTAAAAGCTTGTAAAACTGGTTTCCCATTCTTGATTCCATGTCAATAATCTATAAGTTCACTATAAAAAGCACATAGAATAGAGTACCACTTCGACGTTGTTCTCGCCGATGACAGAGTTTGCCGAGGACGTAGGAGATGGAACAGCTCGTTTCCTCTTTGAGATTGGAGTTAGGGGGCCAGGCTTACCTACAATGAGACAAATCAGATCGCCAACAATCAAACTAATACATGCTATATGTATAAGAGATATCCATGTTATATGTATAAGAAAATAACATAAACCAGTAGAGTAAGTGTACTAATTTTAGTAACAACTACAGTTCTACCCTTTCCTTCCATAAATTTCCAATATAACCTTTACTTAAATCAAAAAGCCAAAAACAACTTCTGAAAACGTGTGTATTTTAATTCAAAGATGGGTGCATACCACTTGCCTCACCAAACATGAAAGGGATTTTCCCCCAATTTACTAACTTTTGAGGCTTTCAAATCAAAATCAAGAACCCAAACCCAAGGAAAACCAGAAAATCTGATGATACAGAAAGTGAAGATCTGAAATCGGAGAGAGATATCCACAGAAAGATCAAACCTTCTATGATGGGGAATAATTAAGTCAAAATCAAAATCTAGGGTTTCTTTCGTAGCTCAAGCGGTTCAGAAGGAGATGTCTCGTGGATTTGCAGCTGATACGAGTGAGAAAAAACGAAAATAGAGCGGGTAAGATTTTGAAAAGGGATAGCATCTTACCTCTAGATTTTCGAACGTTGGTAGACCTAAAGACCCATTTACCGCATCGCCAACCGGTTATGCTTGGCTCCTCCGTTGAGTTTGTGTTGGTGGTCCTATGGGCCTTCATAGTTTTACAAGGTGAAGGTTTTGTCCATTCTTATACTGCAAATTGCTCTTAAGGGTCTTCAATTGAATAGCGGGTTGTTGTAGGTCAAATCGAACCTGTTTCTGCAGGTCTCCCAAGTTCCATCGGCACAGCCTTTGCACAACTGGAGAAACAATTGCCATTAGCTTGAAGCAAAAAAGTATAAAGGAAACACACACATAGAGGAACTCGACTTAGAGAGAGAGAGAGAGAGAGAGAGGCTGAGGGGGAACAGGAGAAGTCTAAGAGAAAGGGAAAGGGTAGCACTGTGGTGGGCACCCCTCCGGCCAAAAAGGCGAAAGTTTCTGGTGATGCTGCTACACTGGGTAACTTCCAGTATGCCCTAGAGCGTGCTTCCGGACTGTTGTGTGCAGCTGATGAGGATTCAATGGCGGAGATGTCCCTTCTGTCAGTGGGGGAGCACATGCTGGTCGAGCAGGCCATGGTATTCCCTTTCTTCTTACTGCTATCAACTTAAATATTTGTCGTTTTCTTACTGATCCTCTTCTTCCTCTACCGCAGGCTACAGCTCGTGGCCGTTACCTTGCTTCCCAAAGCCATAGCTTGGGGAAGCAGGTGGTCACCCTTACTGAAGCCAACCTGCAACTCACAAAGCAAGGCGCTTCTATGGCTGTGGAGCTGCGGAAGGTGACGAATGAGAGAGACGCGACTCTTAAGTCGAAAAGGGGCTTGGAGGAAGAAAGGGACACAGCCGTGGCTACTGCTCAGAGTTTGGAGCAGAAGATTTCTGAAATGAGCAAGGAGCTGGAGAAGCAAAAGGTTATGGGCATGGGGATGCTGGAAAAGGTGAAGAATGCTCGTAAGGAAGCCATCGAACTCTTCCTTCAATCTCCAGAGTACCGTCAAGACGTCACCCAACAATACTTTGATGGGTTTGAAGCTATGAGGAGTCAGGCGGCCGCTGCTTTTCAGAATTTGGATTTTTCCAAATTTGAAGTCGATGATGACGAGGGGCCCTCATGCTTTGACGGGGGGCAGAAGGGAGAGGATGAAGCTGATGATGCCGTATCTAAGGATGCATCTGTCCCGAGCTCTTCCCTTACATCCCTCCTCCAGACTCCAAAGAAGGTTTCCCTTGACTCCCCTATCCTTGCTGCAACACCTCCTGGCCCGTCATCTGGTGATGGGCAGGCAACTGATGACACTCTCCTGGGCCTCTGACTTACTTTTAAAAACTTTGGTTTTTGTTGGGTCTGTAACTAATACTTTTTAATACTTTCGTATTTTCGTACTAGTTTTGGAGTGGCCTTGGTTTTGGCCTTGACGCCTGTTTGGATGATTTTTGAAACTTTGTTTCATTGATGGACAGGGATGATCTCTTTGAGATCATGTTTTTGGGAGCCCGATAAGGGCTGTTAGCTTAATGGCAGGTGCTGAATTTTAGCCAAAAGCGTGCTTTAAGCCGAATTTTATTGCGTACTGCATGCTGATTTTTGCTTTTGCCAAGTACTTTTACTTGATCTATTATGAATTTTCTGTTGAGTAGCCGTACGTTTGAAAATTTGCTATTGAGTAGCTTAAGCATGAGGTTGGAATTTTTCCTTAGCCTTTTGATGTGCGTAGTTATACTGCATCTTTAAGCCTGGAATATCTTTAAGCCTGGAATATGTTTCTCAAGCTTATGGCACTATACCTGTTACTCCCCTAAGTGTGTCAATTACTTGCGTCCAAGCAATTGGGACACTTATTAATACGTCCCGTGGGCTTTAGATGGGTGAGTTTTGATACCGTAGATAAGGTAGGTAGCCATACGAGTCGAGCCTGGAAATATTTCCGGGGCTCTGTAGGTTGTATTGGCGTGCTACGTCTTATGAGCTGGGAAGATTTTCCTGAACTATTTTAATTTGCATAGCCTTGCTACGTCTTTGAGCTTGGAAATTTTTCCTAAGCTTTTTTTTTTTTTTTTAATTTCCATAGCTTTGCTACGTCTTTGAGTTTGGAAATTTTTCCTAAGCTTTTTAATTTGCATAGCTTTACTACGTCTTTGAGGAGGTGACTACTCCCCTAGGTATATAATTGATTGATTTTCAAAAATTAATATACTTGCGTGAATTCCCATAGGGTATATCTTAGGTTTACCAAATAGCACTGGAAAGTAATAGAGCTCAGTAAGGCGCGTAAGGTTTGCTTTGGGATAAGAACCGTATATGTAAGGTTTCAACTGCTCGAGGTGGCTGGGTTTATAACTTCCCATTATTCTAAGCGGTCGAGACGGCCGTTTTAAGTGCGGTTTTAATGGTGATCATGTTGATTGGTGTAGCAAACGGTTAATGAACCGTCTTATTATGCTATAAATACCAACAGTTCGTAACAAACCATTTCCCATTCCTCACTCTACTTCATAATGGCCAACAACGAAGGAACCTACAAGTTATGCCAAGAACTGCAGGGTTTGAAGGTCGCCGTGGCTGGCCTTACGGCCAAAATGGAGGCCATGACGGAGTCAGTGTCCATCATGGAGAAGACGGTCCGCAAGGTGCTGATAGCCAACTGGGAGCAGTTGGCGGCTTTCCAAGGGCAGCCACCGCCGCCAGTTCCTTCCCCTCCAAGGGAGGGTGGTAGTAATTAGGTTGCAACTTCGTGGGTTTTGTCCACGAAGTTTTTTATGTACTGGCTATCCACATCTCCTTAGAGATGTGGATTTAATAAATAAAATTTAAGAATTTTATTATTGTTGTTGCATCTTTTCCTTATCATGCATACAGGAAACGTAAACCTTATCATGCTTTAACAGGAAATAAATTAAAACGACTGTCCCTCATGGGGAGTTTATTGGCCTCTGGGGCTTAGATAAGAGAACACATAGTCCTAGAACAAATTTATTGCTAGAGCTTTATTCAAATGAAGAGTTCTCTAAAAACAACTTCGATTTCCTAAAAACAGAAATAAACGAATATTGACAAGCACCTACTTGTAATATTTTTTGAGATGCTCCGCATTCCATGAATTTGGCAGCTCCTTTCCTCTCAGGGTCGCAAGCCTATACGCTCCAGCTTTAATGCGATGTAAGACCTGATAGGGTCCTTCCCAGTTTGGGTCAAGCTTGCCCACCTTTTTCCCCGTAGGATCAGCCTTCCTTAGAACTAGATCACCAGCCTGAAAATCCCTGGGCCTAACCTGCATCTTATGATACTTGACCATTCTTTGCTGGTAGACTGCTATTCTGGCCATTGCTGTCTCCCTCCTTTCTTCCAAGAGATCCAACTCGGCCCTGAGATCTTCCAGGTTTTCCTGCTGGTCCGTGCTGGCCGTTCTGTAGTTGAGGAGTTCAACCTCAATTGGGACTACAGCTTCAGCCCCAAATGCTAGAGAATATGGAGTCTCTCCTGTTGCAGTCCGGGGTGTTGTACGGTATGCCCATAGCACATTGTAGAGCTCGTCCGGCCAAGCTCCTTTGGCTTCCCGTAGCCTCTTCTTAATTCCTTTCTTGATGGTTTGATTTGTCACTTCCACTTGGCCATTGGCCTTCGGATGAGCTTTGGATGCGAAGTGCACATGTATTCCCTTGGAAACACAATAATCTTTAAATTGAACATTGTCGAATTGTTTTCCCCTGTCTGTGACTATTACCCGTGGCAGACCAAAACGGCTAATAATGAATTTCCATAGGAAATCAATTGTTACCTCTGCTGTGATTGTAGCCAATGCCTTTGCTTCGACCCATTTCGTAAAATAGTCTACAGCTATGATGGCATGCTGGACCTGTCCCGCTGCCATGGGAAGTGGGCCAATCAGATCTACTCTCCATTGGGCAAATGGCCATAGCCCTTTCATTGGGGTTAAGATCGTAGGTGGCCTATGAGTGATGTTTGCGAAGAGTTGGCACTTCTCACACTTCTGAACCATTAAATTGCAATCCTTCTGCATGCTTGGCCAATAATATCCCAACCTAAGAAGCTTATAAGCTAGCATGCGGCCTCCTTGGTGGTCCCCACATACGCCTCGGTGGACTTCCTCCATGGCTCGTGTGGATTCTGGCGCTGTCAGGCATCTCAGGTATGGCAGTGAGAAGCTCCTCCTGTATAGAACATCTCCCATCATCAGGTATTTTGCAGCCCTAATCCTGAGCTGCCTTGCTTTGACCTTGTCATCTGGTAGCGTCCCATTTAGTATGTAATCGACTATAGGAGCAGTCCACGAGCTGCTGTAGTGGGCAGCTTGCACTTGGGGACTTGGGGCAAAGATGCTGGGGAGCTCTAAGTACCAGATTGGGGCATTCCGTGGGATAGCCGCTTCTATGGCCGTGGCCAGCTTTGACAAATAATCTGCTTCAACGTTATCTTCCCTCGGGATTCTGATAATGTTAAAGCTTTGAAATGTTGCAACCAGGGACTTTACTTTGTCCAGATACTTCTGCATTACTTCTTCTTTCACTGCATACTCCCCTAAGACTTGTCCTACTACTAATTGTGAATCACTTTTGGCTAACACATGGCCAGCACCTACGGCCTTGGCCAATTCCAATCCCACGACGAGAGCTTCATATTCCGCCTCGTTGTTGGTTGCTTTAAATTCAAACCTAAGGGCGTAGCTTAAGTTTTGCCCTTTTGGTGATGTGAGGATCAGACCAGCTCCGCTTGCTTCCCTGGTTGTCGATCCGTCAACCTGGAGGATCCAAGGCTTGGGATCTTCTTTGGGGAGCTCTTCTGGTTTCGGATACGTGTACTCTGCTAAGAAGTCTGCCAGCACCTGCGCTTTAATGGCAGTCCGAGGCTTATACTCTATGTCAAATTCTCCCAGCTCTATTGACCATTGGATTAACCGGCCTGATGTCTCCGGGCAATGGAGAACCCTTCGAAGTGGCTGATCCGTTAGCACCTTGATGGGGTGAGCTTGGAAATAGGGCCGTAGCCTTCTGGCCGCTATCACCATTGCAAAAGCTATCTTCTCAGCCCTGGGGTACCTCAGCTCAGCTCCTCGTAACGCCCTGCTGGTGTAGTATATTGGGAGCTGTGTCCCCTGTTCTTCCCGTATCAGGACCGCGCTGACGGCGTGGGGTGAGACAGCAAGGTATAGAAGGAGATCCTCCCCATCTTGCGTCCTGCTTAACAGCGGAGGCGAGGCAAGGTATTCCTTTAATTGATTGAAGGCTGCTTCTTCGGCCTCAGTCCATTCAAAGGCTTTTTTCAAAACCTTGAAGAATATCTGGCACTTATCTGTGGCTCGTGAAATGAATCTGCTCAGGGCCGCAACACGTCCTGTCAGCTTCTGGACTTCCTTGATATTCTGGGGTGAGCGCATGGTGAGGATGGCCTGGATTTTCTCAGGATTGGCTTCAATGCCTCTTTGAGATACCATGAAGCCCAAAAATTTACCTGAGGATATTCCGAATGCACATTTGGTGGAGTTGAGCTTCATTTCATATTTCCTGAGGATTTGAAAGGTTTCCTCTAGATCCGCCACATGGTTCAGTGCCTTGGCACTTTTGACCAGCATGTCATCCACATACACCTCTAAGTTGCGCCCAATCTGATGCTTAAACATTTTGTTGACCAGCCTTTGATACGTCGCCCCTGCATTCTTAAGACCGAAGAGCATCACTTTATAACAGTAGAGCCCCCTATCGGTGATAAACGACGTTTTCTCTTGATCTTGGTTGAGCATTTGGATCTGGTTGTAACCTGAGAATGCGTCCATGAAGCTTAGGAGTTCGTGCCCTGCTGTGGAGTCTACCAAGGAATCAATTCTTGGCAGTGGAAAACTATCCTTTGGACATGCTTTATTGAGATCAGTGAAGTCGACGCACATTCTCCATTTGCCATTGGCTTTCTTTACCATAACTACATTTGCCAGCCAGTCTGGGGAGAGAACTTCTCGGATGGATCCTGCTTGGATGAGCTTGTCTACCTCCTTGGCTGCAGCTTCATTCCGGTCCGGGGCAAAGACTCTTTTCTTCTACTTAACTGGACGTACCGTGGGATCCACATTTAGTTTATGGGTTATGACCCTTGGGTCAATTCCCGGTATGTCCTCGTGGGACCACGCAAACACATCCTTGTTGTTCCTTAGAAACTGCAGTAGCTCCGTCTTTGCTACCGAGCTCAGCCCTGCTCCAATTCTCACTGTTTTGCCAGGTTGGCCCGGCTCCAGGAGCTCTTCTATAAACTCTTCCACAGGCTCTCCTTGTTGAAGCTTTTCTTCATCTCGAGTGTCGAGGCTTTCTGATGGTCATGGTAACATTAGCACCTCTGAGTGAGGTGACATAACATTCTCGTGCTGCCTTCTGGTCTCCTTTTATGCATGCTATCCCTGTTGGTGTTGGAAACTTTATCATCAAGTGATGTGTGGAGAAAATCGCCCCGATTTTATTCAGGGTTGTTCTCCCCAATATTGCATTGTATGCGGAAGGACAGCTCACCACTATGAAGTCTATCATTCGTGTAATCTGGCTTCCTTCCTCTCCAAGGGTGACCGGTAAAGCTATTTGGCCAACTGGATAGACAGGCGTACCTGCGAACCCAACCAGGGGTGAGGTCATAGGCCTTAGCCTTTCTCTTCCAACCTTGAGTTGGTTGTAAGCATGGAGATACAGAATATCAGCAGAGCTTCCGCTGTCTATCAACACCCTTCGAGTGAGGTAGTTGGCCACGACAACGGTGATTACCAGGGGGTCGTCGTGAGGAGCCTGAATTCCCTTTGCATCTTCTTCTGAGAAGATTATGGGTATTTCCTCCGTTTTTTGGAACTTACTTGGACGGCCCACTGCGTTAACTTCCAAATACTCCTCCGTCCTTAATTTCCTCAGGTGAGCCTTTCTGGCATTACTGGATTCTCCGCCTCCAGCAAATCCTCCATGAATGACCTTGATCTCTCCAATGGGACCCGATCGAGGTGCAGCATTATCTCTTCCGTCCTTGGTTGTATCATCCCGCTTTGACTGTTTCTGGTACTTCTTTGATACAAAACGCTGGAGTCTCCCATCTTCTTTGATACAAGATGGGTTGCTGGTTTGCCGTAGCGTTGGCCAGCGATGAAGTAGCTTACAAAACTCGTGCTAAGCTCTTTGAAACTACGTATACTCCCAGGTGGGAGCTTATTGAACCATGCTCGGGCGCTTCCTTTGAGAGTAACAGGAAAAGCCCGACACATGACTTCGTCGGGGACCGCTTGTAGGTGCATCAGGGACTTGTATGTTTCCAAGTGATCCAATGGGTCCATGGAGCCATTGAATGTTTCCAAGTGAGGCATCTTAAACTTCCTTAGGAGAGGGCGCCCCATGACTTCGGAAGTGAAGGGTGAATCATTATTTTGCACCAGCTCTTCCACCGTGGCAGGAGTCTGTGCCTTGACTTGTTTCATTAGCCCCTCAATCTGATTCTGCATCTTAAGAATCGCCGCTAGTTCGTGGGACGACTTCTCCAGGGGAGGCTTGCTATTTCTCTTTCGGTTTTGGCTTTCCTCCTCACTGGACTCGCTTTCTTCTCTGTGATTCTCTTCCTCATGTTGACTGTGTTGTAAATTCAAGATGCTTGGCTCGGAGATCTGCAGACGCAAGGCTGCGTTTTCCTGCATCGCGTTCTGTAACCCTTGGGTTAACGTTTTGATTTGCTCCTGCATTTGAGCAAATGCTTCTGGAGTAATCTGATCGTCCCCCGTCTTACTCGCCCCGGCGGCATTAGCCGCTTCTGCTGCTTTGGCTGCTTCCGCTGCCTTGGCAGCCTTCTCTGCAACGGCGGCGGCCTTGGCCGCTCTTGCGGCCTTGGCCGTTTCGGCGGCTTTGGCGGCTTTAACCGCGGCGGCGGTCTTGGCGGCGTCGTCGACGCCCGTTTGTGGGGGGTCTGAAGCCATCGTTGTTCTGCTAGATCGGGTATCCACCATGCAAAACTATTCACCGTGAAGGAGGAAGTCGTTTCCCACAGACGGCGCCAGCTGATGAATCAGCTTTGTATCCGGCCCCGACCTGTTCCTGCATAGACAACGTGAGAGCCAAAGTCACCGGTGTGGTGGCGTGCCGACCACCCTCCGATGCCTAAGTCAGTAGAGAATATGATCTTATTGAGAGAATAGAGATTCACAGGGGTTAATTTTTCGTACCTTAGCTGAAGCTCTACCGTTCCTTTTTATAGGCATTTCGTAGGAGGTTGAGTCCTAGTAGGACTGTATTCCAGGGATTTACTGGTTATCCAGATGGTGATCGTGGAGTCCTGCCTTAGCTAGGACTCCATACTCACCTAATATTGGCAGGGATTTGTTATCCTGCGTTGGCCGTGATTTCCCTTGGGATTATCATGTATATCTTATCTATGTTTTCTCCTTTATCCCGTGTGGGATATCTTCTACAAGGATAAGCTTCATATATGAGCATTGCTTTTCCAGCCTTGGTTGAATCTCCAGGCTGATCCTTAGATCGTGGCTCAGCTCCGTCTGGCGGAGCTGGACCTTGGTCTTCAGCTTAGCTCCGTCTTGGAGACCAAGCTGGCTCGCTTGCTGTTCCTCCTGAAGGTGGTGGGCGAAGCTGATGGTGTTACTCCCCAGCTTCGCTTCTTTCTCCTGGCTGGGCTCTTTAGGTTTTCCCTACTTATCAGGCTTCCTTTGGCTTCTTGACCAAACCTACTCGATGCTCCTTTGAACAATGGACCTCAGCCAGTTGGTCTTCTCATTTATAATTCCCTCATCACTGTCAATCCAGATGTCGGCAGTGAAAACCTTAATTGCCCAACCTACTGCCATCATGTTAACCTCCGGCTCAGATGGGATGGATACGATGGGTTTGGGTTGATGTGCTGGGACAATGTAGTGGCTAGGGTTGAATATGGTGGAGCTTGGGTTAATTTGAGTGGAGGTGATAGATACCTGACCAACCAGAGGGTCAGACCCGTGTTGAGGCAAAGAGTTGGAAATGATGTTGGGCTTTGGCGGAACTTGGACTGTGCCATTATCAATAAGATCTTGAATCTCATGTCGAAGACGATAGCACTTGTCAGTGTGATGGCCAGGCATTTAGTGGAAGGCGCAGAAGAGGTTAGGATTATAACCAGCAGGTAAGACTTTGGGAGGGGAAGTTGGGGTCCAAGGTTTGAGATGCCCAGACTTGACAACTTTCTCCATTACCGCGGATAGAGATGCCTCAAAAGCAGAGAAACTCCGAGGTTGGGTTCGGGCCCGGTAGCTTTGGGCGTTTTGAACCTGATTGATGTCGGTTGTATGATTAGAAGCGGCGTTGTCCCCACTTGTAGCCGTCTTTGGCGTAATTGCTACCAAACAAAGGTGCCTCTTGTTTCGAGTAAGCCCTCGACTTTGATTTATGAGGATTGGAAGAAGAGGACTCCTCTCTTGGCAGCCACTTTGTAGCGCATCCTCGATGGCCAGGCCGGTCGAAGAAGGTTTCAAAGTTGGCGGACGCTGAGCAAGCACCAGGTGCCTGGCATAGTCCGGTGGAGATTGCGGGAGATGATGCGAAGTTGGTCTTTCTCGCTGGGCGCTTTCAGTCATTAGAGCGGCTTTGGCTCTCCACCGCTTGACAAAGTCCGCAAAAGACTCCTTAGCTTCCATCTTCGTGGATTCTAACTCCCGAGTAGTCATCTTGAGCTGAGAGTTGTAGTTGTATTGAGCAATGAAGGCAGCCCCTATATCTTCCCAATTCTTTCTCTTGGAGATGTCGAGTGACAAAAACCAATGGAAGGCAGGCCCAGAGAGAGTTTGAGGGAAAAGCTGAGACATGGCCTCACTTTCTACTTTGAGTAGCTTCATGGCGGCATGATAGCCATAGAGATGAGTCTTGGGATCACCGCTCCCGTCAAACTTGACCAAGTCAGGCATTTTGAATTTGTCTGGCAGTTTAGCATTAGGGTACAGGCAGAGACGGTCCAAATCAATCCCTCCTGCACTGATCTTCCCAGATTTTAAGACAGCCTCTTCTAGCTTAGCCATCTTAGCCATAAGAGCTACCATATCAGGATTCAAAACAGGCCTACCACCTGTCGAATCTGGCTTTGCAACAAGTGCGTGAACCTCCCTAGGGTTGGGCTGAATAATGAGACGCCCCTCGTGATTCGGATATGGGACCATGACAGGCTGCTCCTGGTCGTCCTCATCGTCCTCGCCTTCCTCTTTGAGTGGAGGTGGAAGACGAGTGTTGATAAGGTCATTAAGACAGGTGATGTTAGCATCGGTTTGGATGGCCTTTTGCTGCATCGCAGTGATACTGTTCTGGAGGTTCATGAGCATGTCTTCCAGAGAAAGTGGTTGAACCTCTGGCTGACCTGACATGGTAGGTGATTCAGAAGTGCTCGATGCTGGTTGCCCTTCCTGTATAACCGGTGGTGACCCTGACTGTAGAACAGCCAACAAAGAACGTGGAGAGTCTTCCGTTGTGATAGATTGGGATTTTAGCCTAACAAGCCTTTGA
Source organism: Rhododendron molle (assembly GCA_025413875.1). Classification (NCBI taxonomy): domain Eukaryota; kingdom Viridiplantae; phylum Streptophyta; class Magnoliopsida; order Ericales; family Ericaceae; genus Rhododendron; species Rhododendron molle. Next base: position 18,827,708 of record CM046400.1, read on the forward strand.
ACCGGGTTCTGGAGACGTTCCCAAGTAGGTTTGGCTCTTCCTTTCGATACTCTCTTGCTCGGCGCAATGGCTATGAACTAGACAGTAAAATAAGTGAAAGCTCAGTGGTGTTCTTACAGCAATTAGAATGCAATGCACACATCGTTGTCGGTGTCAACCCTAGATTCTAGAACTAGAGACGAGTCTGTCTCATGATGTTCAGATGCTGCCAAAATCCTCAGATTTCTTTTCGAGGGTGCATCCTTTGAATAGATCAAACTGATCCTAAGAGATGCCAAAACAGACTAAATCTTTGGTTAGTCCCTTTTGAAGATTCGACTTTGAACTTGGAACAACTCGGTATTGATGGCGTGACACCTTTACCGGGGTGGCTTCAGCGACAAAGCGCGTTAGCCGGAGCGGTGTACGTGCTGCGCACGATAACCAAAATGACATCAATATCACGATATCAACACTTTGTGGTTCCTTATCTTTGGTTGAATCTTCAACCGGGCATGAGCCAAGGATTTAATAAGGTTTGATTTCCCAAAGTCTCGCTGATCTAGGGACTTGAAAAATTAACAACATGCACCATCGAGATGCACGACTCTTTCATCGGGTCTAGCAGCGTCCAAATTAGCATAAGACAAACTCGAAGAGAGACAACCTAGAAGCCGCCCTAAACATGCTACTACGCAAAACGACATGTATGTGTGTACAGTTCCAGAGACGAGTTTGCCTCACGAATTTCAGACGTTGCTGAAATCCTCAGAATTCTTTTCGGCGATGTGTCCCCATGTAGATCAACAGATTCTAAAAGATGTCAAAATAGACTAAATCTTCGTCTAGTCCCTTTTGAAGATTTAACTTTGAATTAGAAACAACTCGGCATTGATGACGTGGCACCTTAACCTTGAACAACGTGGTGTATAGTGACAACGCACTTCACCCTGGGTGGCGCCAGTGACACAGCATCAATACTTTGTTGTTCCTAATTGTCGGTTGAATCCTCAATTAGGCATGAGCTGAGGATTTAGCAAATTTTGATTTCTCAAAGTCTCATTGAACTAAGGACTTTGAAATGACAACGAACATTCAACAGAATGAACGACTCCTCATCGGGTCCAACAACGTCTCAGACAGCATAAGACAAACTTGAAAGAAAGAACTGCCCTAAGCATGCTCCTATGCAAAATGACATGTATGTACAGTGCATGCGATAGGGAAAGCAATAACACGTAGACAGTATATAGGGTTAGATGCATTTAGATCCTACCCTGCAGATTCCTGTCTTAGTTTGGAAAGTTCTAATGCTTTGTATATGCAAAGGCCGGTTTTGGTTCGTAACGGGTTCCTCGGACTAGGGCCACAGATATACCTCCCGTTGCCCGCGATTCGCAGAGCAACAGTCAAACGGTAGCATGACCCATCATCGTCGAAGGTTGTTGGTCATTCGGGGTCCCCGGGCTCCGGTAAACCGTGCCGGATTGCCAAAACGATCCAACGAGGCTTATCCCACATCGATGCAAATGAAATGCTAGAAATTGATCAAAAAGAAGAAGAATCACAATTTTGCAAAATGCCTTTTCAAATTTGGCTCACTTTATTTAGTCCATCTTTAGAGGAAACTACGCAAGTGAACAATCGAAAAAGTCCCAGATTAGATTGGCCGGACACGAGGTCCTGTTAAATCACCATTCCAACCTTCGGCAGCGCGAAACTCACCATTTTGACAGACTTTTTAGGGATTGTTCAAAAACGTATTCAACTCTAAGTATGGATTAATATTGGTTCGATTATCCCCAGCAGAGTCGCCACTGTGGGCAGCATGCCCTGGAATTTCCGGATTCCAAGATGCAAGCCTTCGGGAATTTCGTTCCCCGAAGCAAGGGCCCGTAATCGAGGGAGCGCGAGCGGAGAAGCAGACGCTCGCAAAAACACAGAGTCGCCACCTGGGTTTGAAGGTCCGACACCCAAGGAATCATACTTCGAAGCATGTCGCGTTGTTTGATTTGAAAAAGTGAAGGAAACCAGTCCGTCATAACCATATCTGGGTTCGGGAGCCAGGTTACGAGAGGGGAAGGATTTTAAGGCACCCCTCTCGCCCAATCCGGAGATCGGTCTCTACTTAGGCACTTTAAAAAAATATTGTGATTCTTCTTCTTCTTTAACCAATTTTAAGCCAATTAGGGCGGGGGAACAGTTAATCAGGGATTAAAACTGTAACATGTTTGCAAGATGTGTTATATTCGAGCATGGATGGATGGAATACTACGAAAAATGGGATAAAAACCCAACCCTCTGGTTAGAACAACAAAACTGCATAAGGTTTTGAATTTGCCAAACACGATGGCCACCTTTGCATCATGGATCTATGTACATGCAAAGAACCATCGCGCAACAATTCAGAACCCTCGCGCGACTGTTTGTTCAAACCACAGGTTGAATTTTGATCCCCTTCTGGGCTCTGGAAGGACCAGTGCTCACCCAGGGGGCAAACCAAGCAGTTGAATATGTACTGGGATTTAACTAATTATTACAAATTAACTCAAACAGAAGCCAAATGAATGGAAAGACAACCCCTAAACAGTGGGGGTGAATAAACAGAGGCTTTAAGCCTTAGTTGCCATGCAAGGGCCATAACTGGAAAATGGAGAACCATCGCGCGAGTATTGAGAACACACGCGCGAGTGTTCTGACTGGACTTCCAGGAATTGCTTTGCACGCCTGAGGTTCTGAAACATACTCAGAAGCAACCCAAAGGCATTCCAAACCAAATAAAACTGCAGAGTAAGCTAACTATGGCTTTTTCATGCAATACAGTGATCTAAAAGCCCTAATATGCTTTAAAACAGTAATAACAGTATATAGAACTGAAAAACCAGGATACCCTTCCCCACAGGATTGCATCTCACAAGGACACAAAGTGTCGCGTGAGTGTTCTAAATCCTCGCGCGAGGGTCCTTGATCACGTGCTTCTTGTAACCTTGCTGACTTTAGGGCCAGAACTGGTATTGATTACCAGCCTTGGCCCTGCCAGCCCCCTTCAGGGATCAGAACAGAAAGCAGGTAAATGCTTATACCTTTGCTTGAGTTGTTTTGAATTGGTTTGAACAAGGTGGTGTAGCTTGAAATATGAGTGTATGTAGAACACAAGAGTGAGTGAATTGCAAGTGAGGTTAGGGTTTGTAAGCCTTTTTTTGCTTGATTTTTTGTAACCCTTTGCTTTAGAAGCAATGGGGGTATAAATAGGGAAACACATGGGTGGTAGACATGGCTCAAAAATCAGCCAACAAGGCTGGTCAATCAGACTTGGTGGAGAAGGCCTCCAACAAGGTGAAGGGAGTGGTTGTGTTGGGAAGAGCCAACCATGCAGTCTACAACAGCTGTGCTGGTGGAAAACGGGGTTCCACAGGCCTACTAGACCTCTGATCATCACAAAATCCAGCTGGAAATAGATGATGGGGACAGGAGAGAACAATCGCGCGAGGCTTCTAAACACGCGCGCGAGTGTTCTAAAGGCCACGCGAGGGTCAACGGTCAACAGATTGACTTTGACCCACACCTGGCAGAGAAAGCTCGCTCGAGGGTTCCAAACACACACGCGACGGTCAACTCTGGCCTTAGGGTTTTGACTTAGGGTTTCTGAGGGTAAGAAGGGCTCAAGGAGGGTTCCACACGCAAAAAATTCAAACCATTCCAAACTCAAGTCTGTTCTAAATCCGATTTCATCATCAGGGAAACAAGAAACCGTAAGTAAACTAATCTAGAAGCCCAGATTGGGGTGTCTATAACTTGTCTTTCCAGTTCTTACTTGCAGAAGGGAGCTCCGTAACTAGCTCCCCCTCACCAGCTCTCTTCGCAATGTAGTACCACCCAACACCACCAGGAGCCTCTTTAACGGAAAATTGGTTGAGGAAAGGTCCCTTTGTCAAGGAAGTTCGACCATCCGACATCGCCCCCAACAATGCCGCACAACCGATTAAGAGACGCCACGAATTGGGAACAATTTGGCCAGGGGCCAAACCAAGAAAGCTCAGAACGTCCCTAACTACGGTTGGGAAAGGAATCCTCAAACCTCTCTCCAAAGCCCCAACGTAAAGGCAAGTCTCATACTCAGAAAAAGAACATGCTCGTTCGGTCCCAGAAGGTTTCCGAAGAGAAACAGACGATGGGATAGAGTATCTAACCCTGAGAACAGCTAACTCTTCGTTGGTGATGGTGGAAGGAATATTAGAGGCCGTGAAAGAGGGGACCCTATGGGGACCCCTCGTTAAAGGCGCAGGGGGCGATGAGGGTTTAACGCTGCTCGACTGACCTTTGTCAGGCGAGGCCCTAATAATACTACTCCGATGTAGGGAACCCTTCTCCTCCGCCATCGACTCTTCGGCTTGGAGAATCGAAGCGAAATTTATGAAACCCTCGGACATTAGGGCTCCCGTCAGAAACCTAGGGTAAAGACGAACCGACAGGTAAAACAAATCTCGAAAAACCCTGTTTTGAAGAGTAAGAGAGTAGGGAGCAAAGTCCTCAATAATCGGAGGACAGAGATTGATGCAAGAAAAACCTATCAGCCGAGATATTATAAACTCGCCTGGAACACTCCATGAGGGGTCTGAAAATTCTATATCGGAAGAATCCAGCGCGAAAACCAGACGAAGAACAGCAGGAGAAAGGGAACGTACCTAGAAGAAACGAGCTCTAATGCAACGGCGAAGGGGAGTCGGAGATAAGAGGTATCACACAGAAAATCAGCAGGGATGATCCAAATACCCTTCTGGTAGAGTTTGTTCAGGAATGGGGAGTCTAAAAGATGGGCATGAATCTCGAGAAACCACTCCTCGATCATCGTCGTCCATCTCCTGACGTCAGGGATCCAAGATCTTAACACCTGGCCCACGACGTGACCCATGCATTTAAAACTGCCCACAAAAGTAAAAAAAACGGTAACCGCCATGCAGCACTAATGAATGTTCCCAACCTCCAAGCCAAAGCTGCAGCTTGGGAACAGGGGAGTACCTGATAAGTAGGGAAAAACCTAAAGAACCCAGCCAGGAGAGGTAAGCGAAGCTGGGGAGTGAAGCTATCAGCTCCGCCTTCCCCCTTCAAGATTTACAGCAATAAGACAGCTCGGTCCTCAAGATGGAGCTGAGCTGAAGTCTAAAGTCTAGCTCCGCCATACGGAGCTGGGTCACGATCCAAGGATCAGCTTAGAAGCCCATCTAGGGCCGGACGAGTAACACTCATGAAGTGTGCTTATCCCTGTAAAAGATATCCCACGCGGATAAAGGAGAAAATGTAGATAAGATATACACGACGGTCCCAAAGGTGATCACGGCCAATAAAGGATAATGATCCCCGGACAAGATGAGGTGAGTAAGGAGTCCTAGCTAAGGCAGGACTCCATGATCACCATCTGGATAACCAGTAAATCCCTGGAATACAGTCCTACTAGGACTCAACCTCCTACGAAATGCCTATAAAAAGGAACAGTAGAGCTTCAGCTAAGGTACGACAAATTAACGCCTGTGAACCTCTATTCTCTCAATAAGATCATATTCTCTACTGACTTAGGCATCGGAGGGTGGTCGGCACGCCACCACACCGGTGACTTTAGCTCTCACGTTGTCCTTGCAGGAACAGGTCGGAGCCGGATACAAAGCTGATTCATCAGGGCCGTTTGAGGGTGTGACCGAAGTGATCGTTTATGTTTGGCATTTTCACCGAGGGTGAGTGACGTGAATAAGGTAAAAATAGAATAGTACTGAAAATTTGAAAGAATTCAATTTCCAAACTTGACTTCTCATTGAGAAATCTTAGGTACAAGATAAGGCCGAAGCCATTCTTTGAAATGAAAAACATAGAGAGGGCCGAAGCCAAACAAAGACGGAAAGATTTTGTAGCTCAAAAGTTGGCCTAATACGTAGCCGAGCGTAGAAAAAAGAAGAGTGTTTCACATGTATGCTTTTTTCAGATTCTGTGCATTCCATGGGTTGGTAAGCACTTTTCCATTGATATCTTCAAGGACGTAGGCACCTTCACCAGCATCTTTGATGACGCGAAAAGGCCCTTCCCAATTGGGAATAAACTTCGTTTTCTTGCTTGCTTGCACCACCTTCAGCCAATCGAGATCATCTGGCTTGAATTTATTGGTTCATACGCTTCGATTGTACCCTTTGGCAACTTGCTGTTGGGAGTCGGCTAGCTTGAGCCAAGCGTCGTCACGCTTCTCTTCGGCGAGTATAAGTTCTTGTGCGATAGCCTCGTCATTTGTCTTTGGGTCAAATGTTTCCGTTCTGAAGGTAGGGAACTTTGATTCCAATGGAATGACGGCCTCCATGCGAAAGCCATTGAGAAGAGAAGGGAGTCTGGCCAGTAGAGCGTCATGGTGTAGAATGATAGGCCCATAAAACCTTGGGTAGCTCTTTTGCCCAATTGCCACGCTTGGAGTTTAGCCGACGTTTTATCCCAGCGCAGACGGTCTTGCTTGTGGCCTCGGCTTGGCCATTTCCTTGGGGGTATGCTGGAGTAGAGTTGAAGAAGCATATTCCAAATTCCTCCATGAGGCTGGAGAGGCCGTTGCCAATAAACTGAGTGCCGTTGTCAGAGACGATGGCGTACGGTACGCCGAACCGGGTAATGATGTTTCTCTAGATAAATCTTCGGACGTCCGCTTCGGTCGTGGTGACGAGAGGTTCGGCTTCTACCCATTTTGAGAAGTAATTTGTTGCTGTGATTACGAACTTGAAGCCTCCAGGAGCCATTGGAAGTTTTCCTACGATATCGAGCCCCCACTGGGCAAATGGCCAAGGACTTGTGATTGGAGAAAGATTCTAGGCTGGCAGCTTAGGGATTGGAGAAAACAGTTGACATGGTTGGCATTTGCGGACGACTTCCTCACAGTCTTTCCACATGTTCTTCCAAAAGTATCCTGACTTAGTGCGCGCTGGCAGAGTTAATGGCCTCCAAAGTGGCAGCCGCAGCTGCCTGAGTGGAGTTCGTTGAGAATCGTGGGTACCTAGTCAGGGTGGACGACGAGAGATAAGGTCCAGAGATTGATTTTCTGTAAAGCTGGCCACTGTCGGAGAGCCAGTAGTAGGCAGCCTTGTTCCTGATGTGGTAGGCTTCCTTCTTGTCACCTGGTAGAGTATCATTTCTGAGGAACACAACGATCCCATCCATCCAGCTTGGGTCGAGTTCTATATTGAGTACTTTTGGAGTGTTGTCAAAGCTCGGATGGTATATGCTGCCGAAGTTGATGGTTCTAAACTCAGAAGCTGTGGAAGCCGAGGCAAGACCAGCGAGTGCGTTTGCATGCGCGTTATGTTCGTGGTTGATCTGTTCAATCTTGAAATTCTTGAACTGCTTGATGAGCTCGGCAGCTGTTGCTTGGTACTTCATCATCCTTGGGTCCCTGGCTTCGTAGTCCCCCAGCACCTGGTTGACAATCAGTTGGGAATCACAATAAACAGCCAGCTCATCGACTTTCATTGCAATAGCCGAGCGTAGACCAGCAAGGAGAGCTTCGTATTCTGCTTCATTGTTGGTGGCGGGGAAGTTGATGCTGATGGAACTCTCATGAAGTGTCCCGCATGGGCAGACCAAGACAACTCATGCGCATGCTCCGTTGTTGTTGGAGGCACCATCGACTTGGAGTCGCCAAATATCTCCTTGGAATAGGAGCCAAGGTTTCGAGCTAGCTGTAGGTTCGGCCATTGGTTGTGGAGTGGGAGGGTTGTTGAATTCTGTTGTATCGTCAGGGGTCAGTTCAGCTATGAAGTCGGCGAGAACTTGTCCTTTGAGTGCTGTTCGAGGTTCGAAGCAGATGTCGAAATTTGGAAGTTTGACAGTCCACTTTGAAACTCGATTGGAGAGGTCAGCCTTCCGAAGGAGAGCTTTGAGAGGGTATTCTGTGGGCACAGTGATCGTGTGGGATTGGAAGTACAGAAGTAGTTTCCTAGCGGCCGAGACGAGGGCAAGTGCCAACTTCTCGAGAGGAAGGTAGCGTGTTTGTGAGGGTAAGAGGGTCTTCCTTGTAAATTAAATTGGTTTTTCGCGGGCTCCATTTTTACTGACGAGAGTAGAGCTGACAGCGTGGGCCAAAACTGCTAGGTACAGGTAGAAATTTTCGAATTCCTCTGGTTTTACCATCAAGGGAGCTGAGCTTAGGTATTCCATGAGTTCGGCTAGCGCAGCATCGCAGTCTGGCGTCCAATCAAAGCTGCGCCGGCTTTTTTTCTTCAAGGCGTGAAAGAAGGCGTGGCACTTGTCGGAGGACTTACTGATAAAGCAGTTGAGAGCAGCTGCCATGCCGGTGAGCTTCTGGACTTCTCTGGTTGTGTGTGGTGGCCGTAAGTCCGCAACTACCTTGATTTGGTTAGGGTCAGCCTCGATGCCTCGCCTAGTGACCAGATGGCCGAGAAATTGCCCCGCACTAACGTCAAATGCACATTTTTCTGGGTTCAGGCGGAGTTTGTGGTGTTTGAGGATTTCAAATACTTCGACAAGTTCGGTGAGATGGTTGTGCTTCTTCTGGCTTTTGACGACAAGGTCGTCGATGTAGGCTTCCAAGATGTGGCCTATCTGTGCATGAAGCATCTTGAAGATTGCACAGTTGAAGGTGGCGCCCAAGTTTCTGAGTCCAAATGGCATAACGCGGTAGCAAAAGATGCCATGTGGTGTGAACGCAGTTTTCTCCATGTCTTTTGGGTTCATGGCTATCTGGTGATAACCACGGTAGGCATCTAGGAAACTTAGCCGAGCATGGCCTGCGGTGGCGTTAACCAACTGATCTATCTTTGGGAGCGGAAACCAATCCTTTGGGCACGCATCGTTAAGGTTGGTGTAGTCGACATAGACTCGCCATTTGCTGTTCTTCTTCTTGACAACCACAGTGTTGGAAAGTCGGTTGGGTATTGCACCTCCTGGATGGCATTGGCTTCCAACAAGCGGTTGACCTCTTCCATGACGGCGTCGGCGTGTTCTGTTGTTGAGCGGCGAGCCTTCTGCACTACCGGTTTTGAATCCTTCTTAATGTTGAGAGAATGACAGATAAAATCGGGGTCAACCCCTGGCATTTCATTGGGGTCCACCCGAAAACTTCAATGTTGGCTTTGAAAAATTGGAACATTTCTTCTCATTCGGCGTCGCTGAGGGAAGAGCCGAGTAAGGAAAAACGCGGCCCGTCATCGTTGATGGGCATTTTCACCAATTCTTCTTCGGCTTTGTCCTCGGCCTTCTGGCCGACATTGTCGATGACGGCCATGTCTAGAACTTCAACCCATTGTACTTGCTTGGCATTGGTGGAGTTGTGGACGGCTGAGACGTAGCTTTTTTTTGGATGCCACCTGATCTCCACACAGATCTTCTTGCCTTCCATTGGTGCCGATGAAGCGAACGACCTGGTGGTAGGTTGAGGCAATTGCCGACATTCCGTGGAGCCAGATTCGGCCGAGAATGGCGTTGTATGGGTTCGGCGCGTTAACGACGATAAATTCGACAAACAGAGTCTTTGAGACGATGACGAGAAGAAAGATTTTGCCTAATGGCCAAACAGATGCTCCGTTGAAACCGATGAGGGGCACGTCGGCTGGTTGTAAGGCAGATTCTAAAAGATCAAGTTTCTTGAACAGGTCGTAATACATGACCTCGGCCGAGCTTCCTTGATCAATGAGGACTCACTTGACGTCGTGAACACCGATCTGAATGGTGACAACAAGAGCGTCGGAGTGTGGAGTTTGCACATGTTCCAGGTCGCGTTCGGTAAATGTGATTGTCCACTTTGGCACATCTTGCGGGCGTTGACGCTTGGACCCGCACCCGACGGAGAGTACCTGCTTTGATGTGGTAGCGCGATCGAGGTCGGCACGGAGTGTGCCTTTGAATTCCTTTGTTACTGGACCGTGGATAACATGTATCAACGGCCGTTGTTCATTGGGGTTGGGATTGCCTGTTGGTTGTCAGGCGGGTGTCTTGGTTCGATCAATGTACTGATCTAGATGTCCTTGAGAGGCGAGTTTCTCCAGGAGAGCCTTGTATGGAGCACAAGCGGTCGTGTAGTGGCCGATTCGTTGTGATAGGAGCACTTCTTCTTTGGGTTTTGGCTGCCCGGTGTCTGTGCCTTGCTTGCCCATCGGTCACTCAAACCACGGTTGCCGCATGATCTCTTTTAGGAAAGACCAGATGGGCTCTTTGAAGTATGTGGTTTTGGCCACATAGTCATGCACCTTTGGCTGGCACTTCTTTCTCTCTTTGATGTTGTTGACGTGTTTCTTCAGCTGGGATTGGTGCGTGATTATTGATGCCAGCAGCTGTGGTGCAGCCGAGGGGAGGGTGGTGGTGGAGCTTGGGATTCCTTGAGCTGCTCGATCTGCATAGAATTTTTTGAGAGCACAAAATCGTTCCACAACACGCATTAACTCGCCCATGCCGTGGGGTGGGCGGATGGCGAGTTCATCAATAATTTTGCTACCCGTTTCCAGGCCATTTTTGAAGGTTCGCGCAGCCCAGTACTCGTCGATCCCGGGGATTTCATTGAACAGTTGCCAGTAGCGCTCGACGTATTGTCTGAGAGTTTCAGATGGGAGTTTCCTCATTTGAGATAAGGACTCAGGCTTTTTGGCGGTTTTGTTGCTTGTGATGAAGCGGGTGTTGAAGACGCGTTCGAGGTCGGCCAAGTTCTGTATGGATCCAGCGGGCAGTTTGTTGAACCACTGGAGTCCAAGGGAGCCGAGGCTAGATGGAAACGCCTTACATTTGACCTCATCTTTTTGGGTGCAGAGTTGATGGTCTGGCGGAAGTGGATCAGGTGAGTGTAAGCTTCACAGGTGCCTGTGTCAAACTTTGTGAATTTGGGTAAGTGGAAGGTAGGTTCAGGTGGTGTGTTGATGATGTGGGAGGTGAAGGGTGAGACGCTGAGGTCCTTCAGCTGTCCTTCGAATCCTGGGCTTGGCGGTTTGCCGTGCTCATCTGTTTTCGTTCGTTTGGGCTCTCCTTTGCTGAAGTTTTCTCGTCGTCTCTGTGCCTTAGTTTGTCTCTCAGGTCGGTCGTTATTCGGCGTGGGCCGTCAATGGATTTCTCCCTGTCACGACGTGTTTTGTTGTTGTCATTCGCGCCTTCAGTTCGTACGCCCTTCCCGTTCCGTCGTGTGCGGTGTTCAACATCCAAATTCTCAAGCGGGATGTCTCCGAGAAGCTCAGAGACATGGCGTCTGGTTTGTGCGGAATCTCAGCTGCGGTGCAAATCCGTTGTGTGAGAGAATTCTGCACGACCCGTTGAGTACGTGCTCGTGAATGAGTCGGTGTCCCTCATTCTGGTACGCTCATGATGGCTTCTGGAACGATGTGTTCCAGATGTTGTGCGTTGCTTGTAAGGGATGATTTCCCTGGCGTCGCCAGGTGCTGGGGTGAAGACAAGGCGGTCTTTCACGGAGCCGCGTTAGCCTTGTGGGCAGCATGTCCTGGAATTTCCGGATTCCAAATGCAAGGGCCCAGATCGAGGGAGCACAAGCGGAAAAGAGGCAAGCGCTCGGAATACAGAGTCGCCACTCGGGTTTGAAGGTCCGACACCCAAGGAACCATATTTCGAAGCACCTGCCGCGCTGTTTGATTTGAAAAAGTGAAGGCACCAGTCCGTCATAACCATATCTCCGTTCGGGAGCCAGGTTACGAGAGGGGAAGGGTTTTAAGGCACCCCTCTCGCCCAATCCGGAGATCGGTCTCTACTTAGGCATTTTGTGAAAATATTGTGATTTGTTTTCTTCTTTAACCAATTTTAAGCCAATTAGGGCGGGGGAACAGTTAATCGGGGATTAAGACTGTAACACTTTGCAAGATGTGATTGAATACAGCATGGATGGATGGCAAAGTATGAAAATGGGATAAAACTTAACCCCTGATCAGAAATAAACCAAGCTGCTCATGGAATGAGTGTATCACACATGACAGCCACCTTTGCATGCATGGATCTACGCGCATGCAAAGAGGACCATCGCGCGATACACCTACTCCCTCGCGCGAGGGTTCACTACAAGAAAATCGAGATCTCCCAACGGTTTAGCTAGCAACGGTTCAAAAAACCGTTGGTATAGACAGTGTGTAGCAACGGTTTTTAAACCGTTACTAGAAACAGGACTATAGCAACGGTTTTCATGCAACCGTTACTAGATTATAAGACTTTAGCAACGGTTTTCCATAACCGTTACTAAAAACCGGCCTCTAGCAACGGTTTTCCGTAACCGTTACTAAAACCCGACCTATAGCAACGGTTTTCCATAACCGTTACTAAAAACCGGCCTATAGCAACGGTTTTCCATAACCGTTACAAAAAACCGGACTATAATCGAGACCATTGATTTTGTTTTCCTTGTTTGTTGATTAAATCATTCTCATAAAAATTTGGCTTGATCGAGTCTAGAAGACTTCTTTATTGAGACAAAATTTCATTAGTAAAATAAATTTTTCTGCCCGATCAAGTATGTAACGATACCCGATTAATTTCATTTTTCGTATGAAGGATGTACTCTTTACTATGTAAAAAATAGATTGTTCTAATCGGGGAAAAAAAAAAGTAGGTGTTTGTATAGAATAAACTGAATTTAAAAACTTGGGTTAAGAATAAATCGATAAAACTCAAATGACATAAGCTAACCCAACTTGGTTTGCATAGTATAAATATTAGTAGTCCATTGATATTACACAAGTGTTGGGCTAGCGGTGGTTTGCACTCGCACAAGATGCGGAGGTCCTGGGTTCGATTCCCAGGAGGAGCAAAACATTGTTGTGTTGCCACGTCAGCGACACGTGGCGACAGAGGGGAGGCCACGTCAGCGCCATGTGGCTGCCATGTCATATTTTACCCCAGATTTTTATATAAAAAAAAAAACTTGCCTTTAGCAACGGTTACAAGCGTTGCTAAAGAAACCGTTGCTAAAAAAAAATCTGTACCAACGCTTGCCAAAACCGTTGCTATAACCCTACAGCAACGGATATCTCGCGACGGTTTAACCAACAGTTCTATAACCGTTGGTATAGCCTATATTGGTCTTTAGCAACGCTTTTTTGCATCTCTAGCAACACTTTTGACCGTTGCTATTGAACGATTTTCTTGTAGTGGTTCATGCCTCACCACAGGTTGAATTTTATCCCCTTCTGGGCTCTGGAAGGACCAGTGCACACCCAGGAGGCAAACCAAGCAGTTAATATGGACTGAAAGTAAATAATTATGACTAATTATTACAAACAGGAGCTAAACAAATTGAAATACAACCCATAAACAGTGGGGGTATCAAAACAAAGGCCAATGGCCAAGCTGCTCATGCAAGGGCAGTTACTGGACTCAGGAGGACCATCGCGCGAGACAGTGAGTCCTTCGCGCGACTGTCCTGGCTGGACTTCCAGGAACTGCTTTGCATGCTCACGAGCTCGTACAGTCGAGATGCAACCCAGAAGCATTCCAACAAAGTAAATAAGCAAGAAAAGCTAGTCTATGTGTTTTAACATGCTGAGCAGTGAGCTAAAAGGCCTATCATACTTCAAAACAATGAATAACATGATAAAACAAGAATAACCAGCACCCCCAAACCCCACGAGGACTGTCGCGCGAGACAGTGGACTGTCGCGCGCGTATGTGAGTCTATCGCGCGAGGGAGTGCTTGGCAGAGATTCTTGTATTTCTGCTGACTTTAGGGCCAGGACTGGTATTGATTACCAGCCTTGGCCCTGCCGATTCCCTCGTAGATCGAGCAGAGCAGAACAAAGGTAAGCTATACCTTCGGCTTTTGGTTTGAAAAGTGTTTGAACTTTGAGTTGAGATTGAGATTGATTGAGTGTTTGAGTGGAAGAAAAAGAACAAGCTATGTTCTTGGGGTGTCTTTGTATCTCTTTTATTAGCTTAAAAGAGTACAAAGCAAAAACCCTTTGAAAATGAAATTTGGTAACTTTTTTTTTCTACCTTTTCCAATGAAAGACCAAGGGGGTATTTATAGGAGGCTTGGAAGGTGTAGGAGGGTGGCAAACAAGTCCTAAGGCCAAAACTTAGTGGTGAAGGCTTGCAAAAAGGTGATGGGAGAGGTTAACCTGCACGGCACAGTACCCTGTGGAGAAAAACGGGGTTGAGAGCCTCAGTAGCCCCAGTGCAAGCAACCAACCGGCCGGCAAAAGGTGAAAGTGGATGTTTTGGACCCTCGCGAGTGGGACCGTCGCGAGTGGCAGTGTCGCCGCGTGGGTCAACGGTATGTCGCGTGGGTCAAAATCAAATCTTTGACTTTGACCAGTGACTCGCGTGAGGAGTCGATTGCCGCCAGGTGCGCCCTGGCGCGATGGAGTGGGATGCATCGCGCGATGGTGCGCCCTGGCGCGGGATGGTTGCGCCCTGGCGCAGGATGATTGCGCCCTGGCGCGGGTCAGTAAAGTTTTTGGCTTTTGGAAGTGGCTTAGGCTAGGTTAGGTTCAAGGGTTTCAAACACTCAAAGCTCAAACACCTATCATTCCCGGGGTGTTCTTGATCCAATTCATCATCGGGGAATCAAATACCGTAAGTAAAGTAATCTGGAAGCCCAGATTGGGGTGTCTACAAGCCTGTTTCGTGCGGACGTTCTTATTGTGGTGAGGGAGGTGGTGTTTGCCTTCGTCGCCTCCGAGTTGCGGTTTGCTGCATGTGTTGTTTCATTTGGGCAACCTCCGCCCTTAGCGCCGCCAGTTCGTTGTCTCGTTCGTCATTGCGATGTTGCAACAAACGGATGTAGGCCGCCATTACATCCTCTGTGGCTGGTGATAGCCCAGAGTTTCCGGGGATGGAGATGGACATGTGTCGTTCCGGGGGTTGCAGGACGATGTTTCCACTGGCGTCTTTGGCCCCCGAAATGGTAATGTCCGTCAGATCTCCGACCATGGTGATTGAATTTGTGGTTGTTTGAGGGGAGGAAAGTGGTTTAAAAGGAAGTGTGAGCCGTTTGAATCAGAAGCGATTCACGTCGGGTTCACCAATTATGTGGCCCGCGATCTTCGATATGAGTATTTCCTTTGTTGGTTCAAGAATCGTCCAGCCTCTTCCTCTAGCCTGCACAAGGAACACACGACTAAGACCTAGCCAGGGGTCACTCGACTAAGACCTAGCCAGGGGTCACTCAACAAAGCCCTCCGGTGAGAGGATAAGTATATGTGGAGAGAAAAAGGTAAGAGACTAGTGTCGTGTGTAAAAGCATGTACATCTTAAGGTTACCACCATCTGATATTTATAGGGCCTCCTTGACTTGCTCTCTAAGTACGAACATGTCCTTGCACGAGCTGAACGAGGTCACCATGGCGTCATTGAATGGATCTGGTAACCGATTTGGCGTGAGCTGGCATTCTCCATGTGCGCTCATTATTATCCTTTCGCGTAACCGTTTCTGCACGTGGAGAGAGCACGTGACTCAGCGGCTGACCGATCCCCAAGTTTAGCCGAACCTAACCACCGATACGCAAGAAGAACCCGCAGACAGTGTTGCATTCCTAAGGGTGGCCGAGCCTAAGTCACTACCGCCTTCTGCCGAACGTAAGGTGAGAACGACAAACGAGGACCGGAAGGAGCCGAGCCCAATCTCACAGTTGGCTATGGACTTATTTGACGAGACTATTCAGGCCCAGTGCGGACAGCTATGTTCGGCCCGCTACAATAACCAAGGCATAACTCAAAAAGTGTTATGCCAATTTTTGGCTATGCCTTGTTAGGCCTTGGTCATACATGCTCCTGGTCTTGGTTATGCTTGTAATGGTCTGGTTATGCAAAAAATTACAATGTCCCAAATGGAGGGTAAACACCATAGCATCATCCAACAATTGTACCCATACATATTGGCACTACCAAGTAATTGAAATCCCACATTCCTACCATCTCTGCAAAGAGTGCAATGCATACTTACAGAATTGGAACCTTATGTTGTCAAATGTTAAAGGCTTCATGTAATTTTGCATCTCCATCAACTCGAACCACAAATCTCACCCTTAAAACCGGGGGCGAAGTTCCTTCATTGACTATTTGCACCATTGGCATCTCTTGTTCCTTAATCATTTTAAATCCCCTAAGCAATCCCCACAGCACAGCTTCAAGGTTTGAGCAGTCTTCTAACACCCTTCGGTAGCTTATCTAGCCTTTAATGGCTATATGTGTTGCTTTGTTTGTGGGTTCAGTAACTTCAGTTGTTTTATTTTCTTGGAGAAGACATATAGCGAGCCAAACAACAATTTATAGAATTTTGGGTTCCCAGTAATGAAGCCCAATTTTCTCATGCACATTTTTCCTTCTTTTTGTGTGTAAATGTGCAACCTCTGTGCCCATCTGATTAGTCAACTTGGACATGTGATTGAATAGCGAATTAGAAATTGACCTTTTCGGAATTGATTTTGAATGATAAATGAGCGCTATCGGGTATATCTTAGACAACCAATCTCACGTTGGATATAAGATATTGTGGGGTGTGCAGAAATAGTTATCCCTCACTGTTACTCCGACAGAACTATCGATCGTATATGGATTGCCTATTTTATTGTTTGTCTGCCTATCTTATTGTTTGTCTGTCTGTGCAAACTTGACCAAAGAAAAATATGTGGGCTAATTAAGTGTGCCTCCCCAATCTGTTGAACAAGAGTATGCTTTATTTTCTAAATACGAGTTTCATCATATTTTATATTTTTCCGATACAATTACTATGTTTAGTGAGCTGACAATCAAGAAAGCTGATCGCAAGAAAAAAGAATGTGAAAAGTCATATCTAGAAAGGTAAAGAAAAAAAAAAAAAGCAAAGAAAAGAAGAGTGAATGCATAAATCTTTATTGCACTTATAATGGGCCGTGCTGGGACAGATCCAGCCAATTCTACTTTTCCATTTTCTCTCATGATAGAAATAAGCGTATACTCTGCTCATACCAAAAGAAGTCACTTGGATCAACTTCGGCCTTGATTTGTGCCAGCCACTTGAAATTAATATTGAAATACTTTAGTCCCCAAACACTTGCTTGTCCATAGCTTTCATTCTCATTCCTATTAATCCCCAAGTCAAGATCTCTGTAATTAAGGTAGGCAGATCTTGGATTCTTCGAAACAAAAGGTGTCATATATCCGTAAAGCCTTCTAATCCAATTCACATGCTCCTCTGTTTCCTCCTCTGCTTCCCAAGTAACCATACATTGGATTTGGTACAAATTCCCACTTCTATGAGGGAAAGGGATCTCAAATTCCGAAATCTCGCTCATTCTACCACGGTAAAGGGTCCAAATCATATAACCACTTTCTTCTTCACCAAGTATTTTCCACAGCCCATCTAATCCTTTTTCCGATATGGATTCCTTCACGTAATCTGATTTCGCCTTGAAATAGGACTTGTATCGGTTAGTCCTGTTGAGCAAAACATCGTATGTTTCCCGGGTTGAGAATCCGGCGAAGTAAAGGACCGATTGGATCCAGCTCAGGAAAACTCTCCTCCATCGTAGTCAGGACTTCCTCACTTACTCCCAGAAATAAAGCCCGGAAACGAAACTGCGATCGTGTTATTTGAATTTCCTGCTATTACAACATCGAGAAATAGAGTGTCAGAGAGTTTATCTGCTACGAGTTGCCACTTTTGTAGGAGCTTTGTTGCGCCTGGTTCCAATGTCTTACTGATATTGAACACGATAACTATTGATGGAACAGGAACGAGCTTTGTTTTCCAAGCGAAAATAATTCCGAAGCTCGCTCCTCCTCAATCTCTAATAGCCCAAAAAAGTTCTTCCCCCATCGACTTCCTTTCGAATATCCTTCTGTTTACATGTACTATTCGAGCATCAATGACATTATCTGCGGCAAGGCCATATTTTCTGAAAATGATACCTAATCCTCCGCCACCCAAGCGCCCTCCAATGCCTATCGTGGGGCAAGTACCGGCTGGAAAACCATAAATGTTGCTTTCTTCAGCAATTGCATGGTACAATTTTACCAAAAAAAAAAATTGCATGGTACAATTTACCTAGTGTTGCGCCTGATTCTACCCAAGCGGTCTTGTTTTCCACATCGATTTTAATAGACCGGAGATTGGCAAGGTCGATGATGATGAACGGGATGTTGGATACATAAGAAAGGCCCTCGTAGTCGTGGCCCCCACTTCGGAATCGTATGTTAATGTTGATTTTTCTGGAACAAATGACAGCTGCTTGAATGTGGGATTGGTGAAATGGCCGAATAATGAGTAGTGGTTTTGGTGTGGAAGCAGTCACGAACCGGAGGTTTCGAGCGGAAGATTGCAAGACGGAGGTGTACGAAGAGCTGTTTGTAGTGAAAATGACATTGGAAGTGGAAATGGAGACGAAAAGATTTGTTTGCGAGTGAAAGCATTGGAGAAAGTTATTGGAGGCTGAGTTTGAAGTTGCTGATTGAGTTGAGATACAGAGGAGGCTAGGAAAGCTAACGTGAGAAAGCCACAATTAGAAATTGGGTTCCCATATTGTTCTCTCGGCACTTGGGGATAATTCTACTAACATCGGAGGCTGATCAATTGTGTTCTCAGATAGTAATTTTCACGGATTGGAAAATGGGAAGCTCAATTGATTGACCGTTGACGTAAGCAAACACGCAGATGAATTCTAGAGAGATAATTTTTCCAATGGTTCTGGTAATTTGCAGGCCGAAAAATCAATTGAAAATGAAGTTTCTCTACTCTTTGTGGGTTGGAATATTCAAGTCTCCTGAATAAACAGTCAATGGTTTTTTATTGAAGAAGAAAAATGACAAGATGACCACGAGAACTCCACTCAGAATATTATTAACCTTGGAATAGTCAACTGGTGGAATAATGAGGGGACGCGACATTGTATCCACATCACATCTCTGGTAGATCCAAAAACGCCAATATATAAATAGTGGCGGCATGAACACGACACATACACGCCGGTATATTTAATGCATTTTCTTACAATCCAAATCTAATAGAATAATTCATGCGGTAATCAAGCAGGTCTAACTCAGTTGGTCACTCTTATACACTCTTAATTGAAAGGTCAAGTGGTCAAATTTTGTTGGAGGCAAGAAGAATCGGTAATTCCTGTCTATAGGGGATGCATCACATCTCTGGATTACAAAAATGCCACTGTATAAGTAGTGGCTGCCAGAATACGATAGAGACACTGGCATTTTAATTGCATTTTATTACAATCCAAACCTAATAGAATAAGGGGGTGTTCCACTTTTGTGGAAAAGTTATTTTTTGAAAAAGAAGGCAATTTCAAGGTCAAAAATTATGTGTTTATGTAAATAATTTTTCTACCAATATGGATCTTGTTTGATAGATCTCATTGAGATCTTTTAAACGGTACAAAAAAAAATTAAAAAATTAATTTTTATTTTCATTATATTTGAGTTTGAAATTAACTTTTTTTTCAAAAAGTTACTTTTTAAAGAAAGGGGAACACCCCCTAACCTAATGTGGCAACTAAGTGGGTTAAGCACGGTTGATCATTGTTACACACTTCAAATTGGGAGGTGAAGGGTTTGAATTTTGCTGGAGGCAAGAATCGGTAATTTCTCCTTGTAGTGAGGTTTTTCCTTTCTTTCTTTGTTTCTTCTTTATGATGGGCTTACTTTTGTATTAGTTGAGTTTTGGGGCTTGGCTATCGCTTTGACTCACACAATTGATATAGTTTTGCATGATTTATACTTCGTAATTCATAAATGACGTAATGATCACTCTAATCGATTGAAAAAAGAAATACCCATACAGCAATCAAGAAGTTATCTACGTCCTCCTCTGTCTCTCTCTCTCCTTGCCCCCCACCTCCTCTCTCCGCCTCCTCCTCCTCCTCCTTGATAAATATTTTTGAAAAATCTTTAAACACAGCATTTGTGTCAAATTCGAATTTCTACGAATGAGTCCATGGCACGTTCTGTAAATAAATGTGTAGGTTTTCACTACAAATTTTAGCGAAATTATGTTCAAGACTTTGGAAAGGAACTTTTTTCTTTTTCTAATGCAGTTTGCAGTTCTAATTATTGATACCGGATGTGAAACCATCTTCTTACCTCAATGCCTAACTTAGATTCTGGTTACAGAAGTGTTCACATGAACGATGATAATAGTTTGCTTGACTTTTGTTGAAAGTAATTGCTATGAACAAGGAACGGATTACCTCAAGAGTTTGTAATCGAAAACAGATTACCAATCGTAGTTGTATTGCTGGGTTGAGTCGCGGACTAGGTCGCTCTCTTTAAGACGTTTCGCGGCTCTGCCCAGATTGTGCAAGCAGTTCGTCGTTGCCCCGCCGTCCCCAGGATAAAACAGCCCAGAATTCTTTCCTCTGCTCGGCCTTCTCTGCACAGGAGAAAAACCGAAAACAAGAACACACTCGACCTAATGCTCGAACTCAGAAACTGTTTTGGGGGAAGAAGAGAGAGTCGGTTTTTTTGATGTGTAGAAATCAATTGTGAAGCACGGTATTTATAGGTGCAAGACTGGGCGTTTGTTTTGGAAACGAAAAATCAAATCCCAATTAAATTGCACTGATGTAGCACATGTTTTATAAACGTTTTCCTTAATCAGCTGAAATCAAATCAAATCCCATTCCATTGATTATGCACACATGTTTTTTATACACGGTTTTCCTAATCAGCAGACAATCAAATCCCATTGATTTAGAACACGTTTTAATCACGCTCTTACCCAGCAAGAAATTCCATTTTGAAAGGGACTTGTGAAAAACACAATGTTTTACAAAATACACTTAAGTTCCAACAATCCCCCACTTGTATTTTTTAAACAAAATATTCGAGCAAAGGTATAAAGTTGTGCATAAGTAAAGGTGTCTTTCAACTTGAACCATTACATAGTGATAATGCTTCAGATAGTAACTAGAGTGACTTGTGATCTTGAACTCTAAGACTGAGAGCATTACACACACAACTCTACTAATGTGTAAAGTTTAAAGCCAGCACTTTACGGCCATGTGCTTATATCCCAGTTTCATGAATGACCTAGAGAATTTGCCCAAATTCTCCCAAGAAGCGGCCACACATTCATATAGGTGAGTCTATCAAGAGTACTCATGTAGTCTAGGTACTCCACTCCACATAGAGCTATAGAACTCATTAAGTGTTAAGAATAACACAACCTCTTTCGCTACAGGATGTCATGCTTCTTAGGGATGGACTTGGAGTGTAACTCTTTATAGCATGATTCTTACCATATCACCATGTGACTCATTTTTCCCTTTGAACCTATTTCTTGGGATCTCCAGTCTATAGGTTGGGTATCCATCACAAGTGACTCATTTCTCAATGGGCTTTAGCCCCATCCCTTTCGAGGTGTCCCACACCTTCTCCCGAGCTAGTCCTTTCGTCAAAGGATCAGCCAGGTTCTCAGCTGACCGTACATAATCCACTCTAACAGCCCCTTTAGTAAGCAACTCTCTAACGGTGCTGTGCTTACGACGTATTTGTCGTTTCTTATCGTTGTAAAAACGATTCTGAACTTTTGCAATAGCCGCGGTACTATCGCAATGGATTAGTATGGCCGGTATCGGTTTTTCCCATAAGGGAATCTCTGACAGAAGGTTTCTCAACCAAGCTGCCTCCTCACTAGCCACAGCTAGCGCTATCATCTCAGACTCCATAGTGGATTGCGCCAATATGGTTTGTTTCTTGGATTTCCAAGAGACTGCACCTCCTGCTATGTTGAACACATACCCACTAGTTGCTTTGGAGTCATCTGAAAGGGTGTTCCAATCGGCATCATTGTATCCCTCTAGACGGGAAACTTCTGATAGTGTAATCCAAGGTTCATGGTTCTTTTCAGATACCGCATGAGCCTCTCAATAGCAAACCAATGCTCCATTCCTGGCCTGCTAGTAAACCTGCATAATACCCCCACTGCATAAGCAATATCTGGTCTCGTGCAATCACAAGCATAACGAAGACTACCAATTATGCTAGCATACTCAGATTGTCTAACACTGTCACCAGTGTTCTTAAACAATTTAATACTAGGATCAAAAGGAGTGCAAGCAGGTTTACAGCCAAAATAATTGTATTTCTTCAAGATCTTTTCAATATAATGTGATTGATCAAGAGAAATTCCATTTGCAGATTTAGTAATTTTAACTCCGAGGATTACACTAGCCTCACCCAAATCCTTCATGTCAAAATTTTGGCTAAGCAATAATTTGGTTTCATTCACGACAGATAAGCTTGAGCCAAATATCAGAAGGTCATCCACATACAAACAGATAATGGTGCATGCATAGTTATCAGACTTGTAATATATGCATTTATCACTCTCATTGACTTTGAAACCATTTGAAACAACTAGACTGTCAAACTTTTCATGCCACTGCTTTGGAGCTTGTTTAAGGCCATAAAGAGATTTAATTAACCTACACACTTTGTGTTCTTGACTATGGACAACAAATCCCTCGGGTTGATCCATATAAATCTCTTCTTCTAAGTCTCCATTTAAAAAAGCAGTTTTAACGTCCATTTGATGTACAACTAAGTTATGAACAGCAGCTATGGCAATCAAGACTCGGATAGAAGTAATCCTTGTCACAGGAGAGTAGGTATCGAAAAAGTCTATATTCTCCCTTTGCCTATATCCCTTAGCTACAAGTCTAGCTTTATATTTATCCACAGAACCATCAGGTTTCAATTTCTTTTTAAGCACCCATTTGCAACCTATAGCTTTGCAGCCCTGAGGTAGGTCAACTAGTTCCCAAGTTCTATTGGACTCCAACGAGTCCATTTCATCATTTATGGCTTCTTGCCAAAAATCAACGTCTGGGGAAGTCAAGGCCTCATTAACAGTAGTGGGGTCCTCTTCTAAAGAGAATGCAAAGTCAGGACCAAAGTCCTTAGCGATTCGAGCTCTCTTGCTCCTCCTAGGTTCAAACTCAGTGTCACTAGAGTTCTCGTTTCTAGGTTCTTCTAATCTAGGCATACTACTACTAGATTCAGCGCCCCCACTATTTCTGGATTTAAAAGGGAATTTTTCTTCATAAAAATCAGCATCTATAGATTCTACGATCACCTTATTGTTAATATCGAAGAATTTATATGCTTTACTATTTACTGCATAACCAATAAAAACGCATTCGTAAGCTCTACTTGTAAGTTTTGACCTTTTCGGGTCAGGAATACGAACATATGCTAAACAGCCCCAAACTTTAAAATATGACACATTGGGCTTCTTGTTTTTCCACAATTCATAAGGTGAAATCAAAGACTTAGAATTAGGAATTCTATTCAGCACATAACATACAGTCAATAAAATTTCACCCCACCAATGTGAAGCTGCTCTCGAACTAAGCATAATCGCAACTACAAGTTCGCATAAAGTTCGATTCTTGCGTTCTGCTTTTCCATTCATTTCAGGTGAGTATGGAGCAGTTTTCTCATGTATTATACCAGTAGAGTTGTAAAATGCTATAAACTCATTCGAATCATACTCAGAGCCTCTATCACTACGAAGTCTCTTAATCTTTCTATTAAATTGGTTCTCAACCTCATTAAGAAAGATTTTAAAAATATCAAAGGCTTCACTCTTATGTTTCATCAAGTAAACAGAGGTGTAGTTCGAATGATCATCAATAAATGTGATAAAATATCGATGTCCATTTCTAGTGAGAACTCCATCTAATTCACACATATCGGAATGAATCAAATCTAGCAATTCTGTTTCCTTAAAAGTTGATTTATGAGGTTTCTTTGTGATCTTAGCCTTGCTACATGATTCACATTTTTCAAAATCATTTAAGGAAATATTAGGAATAAAACCTAGATTGCTCATATTCTTAATTAGTTTCTTGTTAACATGACAAAGTCTAGCATGCCACATATTAACAGAACAAACAATGTAAGAAGAAGATGCATTCTTATTCATATCAATAGTCAATTTAAACATACCATCACATGCATAACCCTTTCCAACAAACATGCCATTTTTAGTAAGGGTATACTGATCTGCTCCTATAGTCTGGGTAAATCCGGCCTTATTGAGGAGGTAGCCGGATACAAGATTCTTCCTCATTTCTGGAGTGTGCAGGACTTCCTTCAGAGTGACAGTCCTTCCAGAAGTGAACTTGAGATCCACCTCACCAGTACCAAGAACCTTAGTGGTGTGGGAGTCTCCCAACAGCACTTTCTTATCATCAGCCTCAGAATACTTCTTGAACAAGGAGCGATCATAACAGACATGGCGAGAGGCGCCAGTGTCTATCCACCACCCTTCTGAACCACTTATCAGATTGACCTCTGATATCATAGCCACTAGTGGTTCTCCATCCACCAGGTTCGCCTGTGGAGCGCGACGCCTGGGGTTCTTGCAATTTCTTGCCATATGGCCAGGCTTGTTACAATTGTAACACACAAATTGGACAGAGTCCGTGTTTCGAGCCTGGCCTCCAGAAGGGGGTAACTTCTTGTTCTGATTCAGTCTTCTGTTCTGGTTCTGGTTCTGATTTGGCTTCGAGATTCCTCCTCTCGGCTTAAGCACTGCCGAGCTATGGTTCTTTTTGTTTGCAACAAAGAGAACCTCATCCTTCTGATCCTGCTTCCGAGCCTCCTCCTCAATACGAAGCCTAACAATCAAACTTTCCATAGAAAAATCTTTTGACTTATGACGGAGATCCTTTTTAAAATCTTTCCAACTAGGAGGAAGTTTATCAATAAGAACAGCAACCTGAAATTGTTCACAAATAGACATTCCCTCAGAAACTATTTCATGTGCAATTTTTTGTAAATCGTGTGCCTGGGAAACCACGGATTTTTCATCAATCATGGAAAACTTCAAGTAACGACTAACAGCATATTTCTTAGTCCCAGCCTCTTCGGTATCATACTTTTTCTGGAGGGCATCCCAAAGTTCTTTAGCAGTATCAAAAGAGGAGTAGTAATCGTAAAGCTCATCAGTCAAGGCATTCAGAATATAGTTCTTGCATAAAAAATCATCGTTGGTCCATTTTGCTATCTCTTTAGTATTTTCAGTAGTAGGAGGATTAACAGCAACGGATTTCGTAGAATCACAACAGCCAGCAAGTTTTTGAGTAGTCAGAAAGAAAAACATCTTTTGCTTCCAACGTTTAAAATGCAGCCCCTCAAATCGGAAAGGTTTGTTGATATCAGTGGCGGTAACGGAAATCTTATTTTCAGAGTCCATGGCAGATTGATAGCGTCTTAAAATTGTTGAAATAAATTGCTATGAACAAGGAACGGATTACCTCAAGAGTTTGTAATCGAAAACAGATTACCAATCGTAGTTGTATTGCTGGGTTGAGTCGCGGACTAGGTCGCTCTCTTTAAGACGTTTCGCGGCTCTGCCCAGATTGTGGCCCCGCCGTCCCCAGGATAAAACAGCCCAGAATTCTTTCCTCTGCTCGGCCTTCTCTGCACAGGAGAAAAACCGAAAACAAGAACACACTCGACCTAATGCTCGAACTCAGAAACTGTTTTGGGGGAAGAAGAGAGAGTCGGTTTTTTTGATGTGTTGAAATCAATTGTGAAGCACGGTATTTATAGGTGCAAGACTGGGCGTTTGTTTTGGAAACGAAAAATCAAATCCCAATCAAATTGCACTGATTTAGCACATGTTTTATAAACGTTTTCCTTAATCAGCTGAAATCAAATCAAATCCCATTCCATTGATTATGCACACATGTTTTTTATACACGGTTTTCCTAATCAGCAAACAATCAAATCCCATTGATTTAGAACACGTTTTAATCATGCTCTTACCCAGCAAGAAATTCCATTTTGAAAGGGACTTGTGAAAAACACAATGTTTTACAAAATACACTTAAGTTCCAACAATGTCCACATGGACCACAGAAACACATCGCAATGGTCGTTGGCACGTTGCGAGTTCTTTTCAAAGGAAATACTTATACTTGAATGATGTGGTCTCTGCATTTTTGTGACGAATGGCTTATGTAATGTTACCACAATTAAACCCTTTTACACTTGCATTATCGCCAGTGTGGTTACAAACTTACCGAAAATTATTCAATGCTCTCATGTGATGCCTCAAGTACGCTTCTCTCCACCACATATTTGTGTAGTTGAGAGACAGTTGGGGGAACCACTTGGTAATGCCCTTGGGACACTGAATAATCACTTCAAACTTACAACTACATTATTACTTAAGTACTTATTGGTCGCGGACCAGCATCCTGCCCACATGGATCAAACCGTGGCGCTTGGAGCCTACTACACTTTTATATAAGGAAATAAAGTTGTGCCTTAAGCGCTTCATCTTAACACTACTGTCTCCACTTTTAATAATTACTTGCCACAACAGTTGGGGCACCACTGGGCATACAGCCTACTGTATTGGTATAAATATATTTTGATATGGTGCATTTGGTAATCGGTTTGTCGTGTTAGACTGTGTTCAAGGGATTTTCTTGTTATGAAAAATATTTTTCAAACTGCTAACCAAACACAAGAAAATAAAAACAAGACAAATTGTTCCAAAAATATTAATTTTATATAAAAAATATTTTACGTTACATGTCCGTCGAAACAAATGAAGCCTCAGAACCACATTATTACTTCAGTACTGTCTCCACTTTAATAATTACTCTGTCACAATTACAAATGGTGTGGCTTTGATCACTTATATGCACAAACATACTCCCTCTATCCTACTTTGTTCATTCATTTTATTTTTATTTTTTTGTCTTTTTATGTGTCTATTGCCTATATTTTTCAATCTATAATGTTTTTCATAATTTTGACAACTACTTTGTATTATAGAACAAATTGAAATATATCAAGGGTTAAATACCGGGACACCCCTCGAACTATTCCCGTTTGTCTCACTCACCCCCTCATAGAATTTTGCCTACGGCTAGCCCCTTGAACTATTCCTGTTTGTCGTATAGGCCCCTTCCGTCAGGATTTCCGTCCAAAACTGTTAGAATTTTGAAAAATATACCAATTTTGCCCTCTCCTTCTCTTCTCTATGAAATATGAAACCCTAACACTAAAATACACCACAACCCCACCACTTCCAATTTTGCCCTCTCCTTCTCTTCTCTATGAAATATAAAATAAAAATTCCGTAATATTAGATATTCTTTAAAATTTTGTTTTTATTAATTAAATTCCGATTAATTAGTTAAAGAACGTTCGTTTAAAATCAAATCGAGCTTTCGAAAATTTACAAAAATATTTTCTATAAACACCGAGATTACTTTTTCACTAAGAAAGACCGTGGTTAGCGTCGAAATGATTTTGTGACGTTACGATTAAATTCTTAGAATTTTTTTCGAAATTGAAAACCGAACGACCGTTGATCGCAAGACTTGTTTTCTGTCCATTTTCCCAAACGAAAAATATAGCTTACTGTCCATTTTCGGCCATATCCATCAATTTGATATTATTTTTGGTCCCAACTATCTATTTGATAATATTCACGGAGAAGATGATCATTTTGATATTTATTTTACAACCTTTATGATATTATTATTATGAAAAACTACTGACTTGATATTATTTTTGACTGAGTAATATCAGTTTAGTATTAAACGAATTAGTTATATCAGGTTGATTTATCTAGTGGATTAAAGTGAATAATTGACAATATTTTTAGATTATATTGTGCTCAAATTTCTCTTATCACTTAATAATTACCCATATAATATATTGAGATCAAGTAATAAAAAAAAAGTTTTTCTTTAAATTAATAATATTTTTATTTAGTAATCTTAGAAAGAAAATTAGAAGTTAAAAGGTATTTATAATATTAACTTAATATTATAAAATATTTCTTCAAAATTACGATAAGGATAAATCAATCGATTAATAAATCTAGTTAACTAATAATAGGATTTTCAAAGAAAAGAAAAGGAATATATTTCCTAATTATGATAAGTAAATATTTATTCAAATAATAATAATATTAATAATAACAATTCTTGTGATAAATTTTAAGAGGAAGATTTATTTTTAACTATTTAATAATAAATAGACTATTTTATAAAATCGTAAAAATTATAATTAGTAAACTAGTTATAACACCAATTAATAAAGTATTAAAAGGCTATAACAGAACAGGACCCCAGTTTGGAGCAGTGTATCACCGGAGATATTCCAGGGATGGAGACTGAGCAAGAGTTCGTCGGGGGTGAGCTGGAAGTGGTGGGGGCGGTGGTGGAGGTGGGGAGGTGGCGGTGGCGGTGGAAGTGGTGGGGCTGTGGTGTATTTTAGTGTTAGGGTTTCATATTTCATAGAGAATAGAAGGAGAGGGCAAAATTGGAATATTTTCCAAAATTCTAACAGTTTTGGACGGAAATCCTAACGGAAGGGGTCTATACGACAAACGGGAATAGTTCGAGGGGCTGGCCGTAGGCAAAATTCTATGAGGGGGTGAGCGAGACAAACGGGAATAGTTCGAGGGGTGTCCCGGTATTTAACCCATATATCAAATGTGATCCATATTGCATATTTTCCAAAACCCACATTGAAGGATATGTTTTTCATGATTTCAACAATTACTTTGTATTATAAAACAAATTGAAATCTATCAAATGTGATCCATATTGCATATTTTTTGAAATCCACATTGAAAGATATAGGCAATAGACACAAAAGTGACAAAAAGAATTATTGACAAACAAAATGGGACGGAGTGAGTAGTTACTAGCAAATATATAGTACAATTTTTTTTATAGTACAACTTATTTTTTGAAAATACTCTCGTTTCCTTTTTGGATAAGTGGTGGTGATCGGACCAATTTATGTGTATGTTAACTAATCATTGAAAGACTAATTCCATTGTCCATTAGCGGTGGCCCATTTCATATCGAGACAATATCCCTGTAGGGAAAATGACAACTAAAGACATATTTTGATAATTAATACTTGTCAATGACATATTAAGAACATTTGTTAATGCTAAAAATGTCATTGACGGGTATTAATTATCAAAATACGTCATGTGCTGTCATTTTCCCTATCCTGTATGAACTGGCCCATAACACATGAGCTTAGAGGTTACAAAGTTGCTTGTGTCGAATTAAAGTTAGACTCCTTGTAGTTAAAAATTATTTTAGCATGGGTTCTCTCAACTTTGCTTTGTGATGCGATAGGTACTTCTCAAACATGATTACTAGATGGTGGTCCAAATTAAATTGTGTGGAATTCACTTTCTTGTGATCACAAAATATATTTGGGCCAATATGGGTATAAGCCATGGGAAATGATTTTACCATTCCCTTTTTTGTTAACGTCATTCTCCTGCAAGTATATTTTTGCACCAAAAATACACTTACAGGGGAATGGCTTTAACAAAAAGAAAGAGTGGCAAAATCAGCAGCCTAAGCCATATGTATATATATGTTCGCATTTCTCTAACAATGTACAAGAACCAAACCTCTCTCCTGTCCATGTCAAAAGGCTATTGGTTTTGCAAAGCCAGTGCATTACATGTGTAAGAGCATGTACACCAGTGTGGAGGTAAATTACCTATGAACAGTTGACAATATTTAGTTTAGCTATCAATTTTTTTATTCACAACTACATTAACACTATCTATTTTACCTAATCTCAATTAAAATATATATTTTTCTCACTCCACTCCTTCTACAGTCCCTCTTCTTTCCCTTCCCCGAAAACCCACCGCTCCATGGCCATGGGCTGCTCCCTGCGCACCATCCGCTCCAACCTCTACCACACCCGCTCCTCCCCGGCGACCAACCCCCCCACCCCCCTAATCAACCAGTTTCCATCTCGAAATCGAGTTTGTTCGTGATTTTAGAAGCCCAATCGAGTGTGTTGAAGTTCAATTTGTTGCTACGAGCTTCGATTTGTCGATTGTTGTTGTTGGGTGTTGTTTGTATCTACTTGAAATCAAACCCAATAATTACACCCCGCAAATGATCAATCATCAAACAAGAACTTGAAAACCCAGAACAAAAAAAGAGCAAATAAAAAAACCCATAACTTACTTCAACCTGGTACCAAATGATTCGTGAAAACCCTTGAGCTTTTCGTTGAAAACATTATGGGTTTTGAGCGATTTCATACTCACCTTCAGCAGGAGGATAAGATTTCTTGTATTCGTGATTGGAGGAGTTGGGTTGCCCGCAGATGAAAGACAGAGGTGAAGAACGAGAGAGAGCAGAAGAGAGAGAATTAATAATTTTTTAAAGGACGGCTATGAACAGTTCCTCGGTAATAATACCGAGGTTTGAGAGTTGAGGTATTTTTGCTTTGTGTTTACTGAATCTGCTGCACCTCTCATTTATGGTTTTGGTTAGGTAAAATTGCTAAAATGCCCATTTTACCGATTCTCATGTACATGCTCTAAGTTAATAATTGGTTCTTTGTGGTAATTAAATTAATTCGTCTGCACATGCATAGTACTGTAGCCAAGAATTTAGTTCTGTGGGGCACCATTAATTCACATGATCTTAAATTTTTAATTTTTTCATGGCAAATAACCTTATAAAAATAAATAAACTTAGAACGGAGAGTTTGTTACAATATATAGATAGATAACAGGTTTCTATGGGAAAAAAAAATAAGCAAAAAAAAAAAAAAACTTTTTAAGACTTGACAAAGATACTAGAGGGGAATTGTGCATAATTTTTAGATACAAATTCACGTGCATGACCGTTACCATTTTGGGGTAAATTTGATAGAGTATTATTGACAATTGCAGTGAGGGCCCATGCCCCCACCAGTCTCAGTGAGGCTCTGCCACTGTCTGCACAATAAGATCATCTCCAACCATGTTTCAAATTAAATCTTTGTGTTGAGAGGAGATTTTATAATTTACTCTATTTTTTCTTTTTCTTTTTCTTTTTCTTTTTTGCACTTTATGGAAGAATCTGCAGAAGATTAATTGTAGCTTTTAGAGATTTGGTCTCCGAAATGGAGGTGAGGTCGCCATTTTTGGAACTTCAAAAGTAAATTTGGAGATCAAATCCTCTAAAAAGAACAATGATCCCACTAACGACCTAGGCTAGACCTCGCAGTGGTCGTTGGTGCTGATCCGTTGGTGGGTGTGTGCTGTCGTTTGTGGGTGATGGTGGCGGTCGATTGGCGGTGGTGGATTGTTTTTGCTGCAGTAGTTTTTTTTGTTTTGTGTTTGTTGCAGGTCAGTGTGGCGTCGTCATGGTTTTTGTGTGGTGGAGGTAGCTGCAGCCGACATGGTGGTCGGAGTTAGTGACAGTGGAGCGCTGGCTGTTGGTTCGATGTTGTTTCTGGGATTGGCAACATACAGTGGATTCAAGCACACCGAGGGACAATGGCAATGTGTCGATTCCTTATCATTAGTGTTTTTGCGTCTCGGCAGGCTGTCACGCCCTCGATTTTCAACATAAATAAATAAGTCTTTTCGATAAAAGTCCCTCGCATAACATAATACCCAAAGTTCCCACCTGTTTAGCTTTACAAATAGGTCCCCAAATTCAAAAGAGATTACAATATTGGACTCCGACCCAAATCGTGCTCAAGTACAGGTACAAACAACTTATATGGTTACAAACTATTTAGTCAAAAAGGAATTCTTGAATAACTAGTTACAAAACCATCTTTGATCAAAAGTAAGTCTTTACAAGAAGTTTAAGTAACTAAATGAAGTTAGCCTTCAAAAGAATCTTCATGACCATGCACACCATTGCATGCAATCTACTGCCCGACATTCGAACCTGAAAAGAAGGATTTTGTTGAGCTACAATAGCCCAGTAGGAAAATCTTAACCTATGTTATATGCAAACATGCTAATAAGTGCAAATGACAGGAAAGATAAGGAAACAGTTCGGTACCAAACAATCAATCGATTTACAGTCTAAACCTATATTCCGGTTAGGTACCCTAATCACAAGACTCAACAACCTTGACATTCTCAACTCAACTCGCCACCAAGACTTTTTTCCAATCGGTATTTCCACCCCTTGCGTTACCGTACACTCCACGTGGATTACCGTGTTACCACCCCTTGCGTCACGGTGATCCCTACAATCCCTGGGTTACCGTATTTTCACCCCTTGCGTTACGAAACCCAACAAAGTCTCCGTATTACCACCCCTTGCGCTACGGGACTCCCTAAGCGAACTTCCGATCCAAATGACTAATTTCTCAAACGATATACACACTAAGACTTTCCCAAGATTACTTTCATCGATGTAACATCTTAAAATATGCCAACGATATCACAAATGTATCCTAAACGGTCACATATTTCAACAATCAACAAATAAGCACTTAACGACGTTTAACCAAATAAAATCCCCATTAGATTCGTGCTAACGGAAGGCCAACGAACAAGGATAACGATGATAGGTCAAAGGAAGTCAAATAAACAAGCTTGAGATCGATTATGAGGTGTTCAAGAGGGTTTAGAAGTGGTTGGGAGTCAAAACAATCAACGAAAGAACAACAAGAACAAAACCTGGAGTTAAGCTCCCCGTATCGATACGCCAAAAATCCGTATCGATACGCAATCAACTGTTCAAAAAGATAAGCTCCCTGTATCGATACGCCACAAAATCCGTATCGATACAGATTGGATTCGGGTACTATTCATGCAGAATTTCAGAACACGAATCACAGCCAAAATCCAACAACCAATAGCTCGATTTTACACCCAAACAACAAGGAAACATATAAAAGAGGTCAAGAAGTTCCTACCTCGAAACAATGGACGAGATTCACGCGTTATTGGACAAACCCTAACTCCAAAACTTTGAAATCGACCGAGGTACTTCGCTCCAAGCCCAAACCAACGACACCTAAGCTCAACACACGATCACAAGGTGGAAAGGAAGTAGATCCATAAGGTCATTGAGGTATTGGGTGGGGTTTTGTGTGAGAGAGGTAGAGAGAGAGCCGAAAGAGGGAGACGTGAGAGATGAGAGAGATATGGGTGGGTGTTGTGATCTCCTACACACACTCACCCCTATATATACCAACACATATGCATAATCACACAAGCACTCCCTCTATTAACCATTCCAACACTTTAAACCCCAAATCAAATAATCATACACTTTCCTTATTATCCCCAATTTTTGACATTTATAAAACTTTTAAATATTTTTCTGAAAATACGGGTCTCTTCACAGGCAGATTGGTCTTGGGCATGATCTGGTGAGCCATTTGGCCTTAGATCATGTGACTATCGGGGTCTCTCACCGGTTAGGCAACGAGGGTGGTTCACCGCCAGTGAGGGGTGGGTATCTAGGGCCTTGGGCTCCCTAGGATTTGGTCTCGAGAGACAGAGGGTGAATCTAGTCCCTGTTTCGTTGTTTAAATGTTGCTTAGTTTTTTGATGTTATCCCTTGTTCCTTTTGTCATTGTAATACTCGTATTTCAGTTATAATAAATTTTGTGCTTATCAAAAAAAAGATGAAAAAAAGATTAAATAAATTACAAAATCTTCTCTAAAGTATGGAGATTGCATGGTTGCGATGCTCTAACAAGTTTGTGAATTAAGAATAAGTAAATCATAAATATTTGAAGAAATTGGACCGAAACCGCCAAGACACGAACCATTTCGCGGTTTGTCGGCCTAATACCACGAATCATGCTACTAAACTCACACTTATAGACTCAGGGCTCTAGCCTAAGTGGTCGTGAGGGGGCACTTATGTGTCAAGAAGTGAGGTTTTAGTTCTGAGTTGATGAAGCAACGTCGACCTGTCATAGTAATCTGACTTACTAGTGAATAAACATCCTACCGTGTGGAAAAGAAAAAAAAACTCACCTAACTTTTGATTCTGTTAAAAACATGTTTTGAAATATCGCAAATGAAATCGATCATCATTTACCGACATAACTCAATGATCTAAATCTTAGTTATGTCTTGGAACTCAATTATTCATACCCAATTCCTATCCTGTGACAATGAAACACAACCACATAATGGAAAAGTTATGAATTTGCGGACCCCGCTGTTAATAGACGGCAATGGGACAGCATAGGGAGTTGGTCCCATCCGTAACCGTGTTTCAGCCTTTCAGGATCCTTGTCCACAACATTTTAGTGGGATAAATCTGTCCACATATAAAATCTGTGCATAGATTGTACACAGATTTTGTTATGAGGTCTATTACGAATTCTATACAAATGATTCGAACCGTTTATTAAATGTAAAAAAATTCAAGAGTTTTTGCGAAAAATTAGCTCAATTCGATACTTATATGTGCTCGATCTAATCATTTAACTTTTCATTATCCGAAAATCTGAATAAAAATTTAGATAATTGGATCGAGCACATATAGATACTGGATTTAGCTGATTCTTCGCGGGAACTCCTAAAAAAATATTTTATATTTAATGAACAGGTTGGATCATTTGTATGGGACTCATGATGGGTCTCACAACAAAATTTATGCACAATCTGTGCACAAATATCTGTGTGGTTAGCAGGGGTTCATTTTAGTGTGGCCTTCACTACTAAATGTGTGGCCCCATTACTAATTTTGTGGCTCTTACACGAATGTGTGATTTTGAAGGAGAAAATGACGGCCAATGACGTATTTTGATAATTAATATCCGTCAATGACATTTTACGCATTAACAAATGCTCTTAACTGGTCCTTAACGGGTATTAATTATCGAAACACGTCCTGAACCGTCATTTTCCCATTTTGAAGACGCCTAGAGCACACATTGGGTTTTCTTGGTAACTTGTATGTGGGATTATAATTTGAGAGAAACTTTTTCATGTTTTCGTACAATCTCACTCGTCTGTTTCAGTAATAAATATTTTTTACCATTTATAATTTGTCTTTAATTAGGAATCGTCATAAACACTTTTGAAAGGCCAAGACCGTAAATTCCATTTACGAGAGCCCCGTTAAAATAAATTGCTATTATAATTTTACTTTAAAAAACTGGTAAAGTGCTTGCTTTATGGACCAAGTCAAGCCCAATGTTGCTGTCATTGATGTGCTCATATGAGTCTATTGTCGGGAGTGATTATTTGGTGCTCTATCGATTATTAACAAAAATACTAAGAGCAGGGATATTTTGCAGGGATTCTTGCAGAGTTAATTGCGTTTGATCCCATTCTGGATCCCAAAAAAATCTAGAAAAATATCCATAAATTTTTGAATATTATTTTATAGGGCCCTGTAAAAAATCAGCTCCTGCGGATATCGGTAAGTATTACTTTTGGATTCGTAGGGGCAAACTATATTTTTCTAGATTTTTTTGGGATCTAAAATGGGGTCAAACGCGATTGTCTCTGTAAGGATACATGTAAAGTGTCTATGGGCTGCTATATATTTACATAAATCTTTTTTCACCAGCTACTGTTACTCTGGGCCATTTCATTAATGTTGGGTCTACTCTGGGTCATTCATAAATGATTTGACAGTTAATTAATTTTATAATTAATAAAATAACATAATAGATTATTTGGATGAGACTTTGAAGTAGACTCTACACACATCTTGATACACTACCAGTATCCAGGGGTCAGTAGTACCACAATATTGTAAATTGCTTTTCCCCCCTCCCCTGACACCCCATTGTAAATTGCTTTTCCCCCCTCCCCTGACACCCCACCCCCTGTCCCTACAGCTCATTTCCAATATTACCCCTCCTCTTTTTCTTTCTTTCCGTTGCTTTTTTTTTTTCTTTTTCCTCTTTATTTTCTTTTCGTTCTTTCCTGTTTGAATTTTTTTTTCTTTTTCTTTTTTCTCTTTACTTCGTTTTCTTTCTTTCAGTTGAATCTTTTTTTTTAATTTTTAATTATTTTATTTATTTGTTTCTTTTCCCATTTACCTCCCTTTTTTTTTTGTTAACTCAAATTCTATTTTCAATTAAAATTGACTTTATACTTAATAAAATTATATTATTTTAATTAGTTAACTAATTTATCTTAACAATGAATAATAAAAATATCTTCTAATAAATAATAATAAATTTAAACAAAATTTTATTTTATTACAATTGAGTAGATATTGTCAAAACATGCAAACGTGTTCCATAACTAGCAGTCCATGCTGTAGCTTCGTCCGATGCATGCTCCTCCCCCGCGTCCGAATCCGCCTTTCAAGTATTTTTGGGATAAGTCATAATTGTTAAAATGATAAAAAAAAACAATATGATTAAAAAATTAAGTGTTCCAAATTTTAATCCGTTTGAACGGGTGGAAAGATTTTAGTTTTCTGATCATTTTATCCTAAATGGTCATAATTAATTTTGACTCTATGGCTCTCGTTACTTAACCCTAATAGATATTTGATTCTATGACTTTCTTAAGGCTAATCAACGAGAACCCTAGAGTCAAATTTTAATTATGACTATTTAGAATAAAATGATCAGAAAACTAAAAATTTTCCACCCGTTCAAACGAATTGAAATTTGGAATACTTAATTTTTCAACCTTTTTATACAGTTTTGCCTTTTTTTCCCCCTTCTCTTTCTTTCTTTCCAGTTTGCTTTTTTTTTAAAAAAAAATCCACTTTATTTCCTTTTATTTCTATCCAGTTTGAAATCTTTTTTTCTTTTTTTTTTTCTCTTTATTTCTTTTTCTTTCTTTTCAGTTTGAAATTTTTTCCTCTTTGATCAGTCTTGAACGGAGAAGACACGTGAACCCAAGAGAAAAACAAAACTCATTTCGAAATCCAGATTACAACGATTCATATGGCAAATCTCTCTCACACTCTTGTTTATCTGTCCACGTATACAAATTTTACGCTAGCTCCTCGGAGGTTTGGGTTGCGCAGTAGATGAAGTGAAACTTTACTCTGATAAAGACATTTGTCCGAATACAAACAAATGATATTAGTAATTTGCAAAGAAAATAGTGATTTGAGTTTGTCGTTCTTTCAAATTTTAAAATTTTATTTGATGTGGACTTAAAAAAATCAGAAAGAAAAATTTGAAGTTCTACGGAAACATACACTCTACTAGTAGTTGCCCTTTTGTTTGTTTACGAGGAGTTCTTAGTCTGTCTCTATCGGAAAAAAATTTCAATGCAATAGTTATTTATAACGCTGTCGCATGTTAAAAAAAAATAAAGAAACAAATAAAGAAAACAATTGAAAATTAAAAAAAGAAAAAAAATTCATCATGAAAAGAAAGAAAAAGAAATAAAGAGGAAAAAAAAAAGATTTCAAACT
The DNA here is from genome assembly GCA_025413875.1 of Rhododendron molle. Taxonomy (NCBI): domain Eukaryota; kingdom Viridiplantae; phylum Streptophyta; class Magnoliopsida; order Ericales; family Ericaceae; genus Rhododendron; species Rhododendron molle. Next base: position 18,864,760 of record CM046400.1, read on the forward strand.
GGATAGAAATAAAAAGAAATAAAGCGGATTTAAAAAAAAAAAAAAGCAAGCTGGAAAGAAAGAAAAAAAAGGGGAAAAAAAAAAGGAAGGCAAATTAAAAAAGACTTTCTTTTTGTCTCGAAACTAAAGAGGTTGGAAAATTGGAAAAATTATATATTTTTGGGGTAGTTTAAACTATGTAAAGAGGTTGGAAAATTAAGTGTTCCAAAATTCAATTCGTTTGAACGGGTGGAAAGATTTTAGTTTTCTGATCATTTTATTCTGAATGATCATAATTAAATTTTGACTGTAGGGCTCTCGTTGATTAACCCTAAGAAAGTCATAGAATCAAATATCTCTTAGGGTTAATCAACGAGAGTCCTACGGTCAAAATTTAATTATGACCATTTAGAATAAAATGATCAAAAAATTAAAATCTTTCCACCCGTTTAAATGGATTGAATTTTGGAACACTTAATTTTCCAACGTCTTTATACAGTTTAAACTACCACAAAATATATAGTTTTTTTATTTTCTATTATTTCACCATCAATATTAGGCTCGTTTGATAGGTTTCGTTGAGTAGATTTCAAATATATAAAATTTATTTTAAAAAAATACGTCAAGAAAAAGTTATTACCATTTAATAACAAAAAAATAAAATGAGAGAGAGAGAGAGAGGGGGAGAGGGCAAAGTGGAAAAACTGGAGTGGGGCCGGGAGGGGGTGTGTCAGGGGGTGGGAAAAGCAGCTCTCCACAATATTTTTGCCCCTAATATTTCATACATCACCTCTGAGGAGAGAGCTGTGCCCCCCCTCCCATATTACCACCCCACGCCCACGCTTCTTTCTTTTTCCGTTTGTCTTCTTTTTTTTTTTTTTTTTTTTCTCTTTATTTTGTTTTCTTTCTTCCCAATTTGAATTTTATTTTTTCTTTTTTACCCTTTTCTTTCTTTTTCTGATCATTTCATTTTAAATGGTCGTAATAAATTTTTGACTCTAAAGTTTTTCAACGAGCACCCTAAGACTCATTATTTAGTTTCAGAGCTCTCTTAGAGTGTCCATTGAAAGGTCTTGGAGCCAAAAATTTATTACGATCATTTTGTTTCTTTCTTGAATATATATTCTCTTTTCTTTTTCTTTTTCTTTTTTTTTCCCAATTTGAACATTTTTTCTTTTCTTTTTCTCTTTATTTTCTAATTTTCAATTATTTTCTTGAGTCCCAGGTCGAATGGTCGAACGAGTCCAGTTAGAATCATCATTCGTTCCTGTATTTTTTAATTTTTAATTATTTTCTTTATTTGTTTCTTTTTCCATTTACCTCCCTTCTTTTTTTTTGGTTAACTCAATCCGGTTATTAAAAAAAAAAAAAGAAGTGGTCAGTGGTCTAGGCAACCGAGCAACCGAATAATTTTTCCTCCTAGGTTTCGCAAAAACAAAATTTTCTTTCCAATCAAAAAAAAAATCTCTCAAAAAATTTGTCTTTCTGATTTTTCCAAGTCCATATCAAACAAGACTTTAAAGTTTGGAAGAACGACCAACTCAAATCACCATCTTCTTTGCAAATTACTAATATCGTTTGTTCGTATTCAGACAGATGTCTTTATCAGAGTAAAGTTTCACTTCATCTACTGCGCAACCAAAATCTCGGGGAGCTAGCGTAAAATTTGTATGAGTGGAAAACAGATAAACAAGAGTGTGAGAGAGATTGGCCATATGAATCGTTGTAATTTGGGTTTCGAAATGAGTTTCGTTTTTCTCTTGGGTTCAAGTGTCTTCTCCGTTCAAGACTGATCAAAGAAAAAAAAAATTCAAACTGAAAAGAAAGAAAGAGTAATAAAGAGAAAAAAAAATTCAAACTGGATAGAAATAAAAGGAAATAAAGTGGCAAAAGAAAAAAAGCAAACCGGAAAGAAAGAAAGAACGGGGGAAAAAAGAAGAAGAAGGCAAACTGTAAAAAAAAAGTATTTTTCAAAAAATACCTATTAGATTCTCCCTACTTCTACCATTTCTCTCTCTATCTCTCTCCACTTATTGCCCATACTATTTTTCAAAAAACTTTTCAAAAATCAAACCAAACACAGCATAAGTTTTCCAAATTTCAATCCGTTTGAACGGGTGGAAATATTTTAGTTTTCTGATCATTTTATTCGAAATAGTCATAATTAAATTTTGACTATAGGGCTCTCATTGATTAACTCTAAAAGATATTTGATTATACGACTTTCTTAGGATTAATCAATGAGAGCCCTACAGTCAAAATTTAATTATGACCATTTAGAATAAAATGATCATAAAATTAAAATCTTTTCACCCGTTCAAACGGATTGAATTTTGGAACACTTAATTTTTCAACCTCTTTATACTCCCTCCGTCCCTTATTAAAAGTCCAGTATTCCATTTTGGGCTGTCCCTTAATAAGTGTCCATTTTGTAAAGTTAGTGGGTAAAAGTTGGTGCATTGTCTATTTTGTCCCTAAAAGTAGATTCCTTTTTGAAAAGCTAGTGAGTAAAAGTGTAATGATGATGGGTAAGCAGGGAAAATAAAGGAAAAAATTGATGTGAAAGGTGTAATGATGATGTCTTTTTAATAAATTGGAGTTACGAAGCAGGACATTTAAAAAGGGACGGAGGGAGTACCTTTTATACTACTATAAAAATATATAGTTTTTCCATTTTTTATTATTTCACCATCAATATTAGGTTCGTTTGATAGGTTCGTTGAATATATTTTAAATAAATACGTCAACAAAAAGTTATTATCATTTAAAATTTTATAACAAAAAATAAAATGAAAGAAAGAGGGGGGAGGGGTAATGTAGGAAAGGGGGGTGGGGTCGGGGGTGTCAGAGGGGATTAGCAATTTGCTTGCACTAGAGACACAGATGTCTCCAGAGTAAGAAAAATGATGAGAAATATATTTGTGACTAGAACTCTCGTTTATGCAACAATAATTCTATGGACGCATACTGACCAAAAAAAAAATTCTATGGACACATCAAAGCACACATCCAAACACACACTCAACTCACTTGAGTGGTGGGCCCCATACACACACTAAAGTGTGTAGTGTGTGTGAAACCCATCACTCATGTGAGTAATAAGTGTGTGTATGGGTGTGTGCTTGCGTGTGTCCCTAGCACCATTATTTATGCAAAACCAGCATGATGAGAAAGAAAATTGCTCCAAGAGTAGCGAATATATATATATATATATATTTTAAAGGGTTCCATATCCATACGCCAAAATTATTCTGCATAGTGATTTTTTTATTCATTTCTTGATGACATAACATTCGTCTTAATTTGTTGATGAATCTGGACTCATCTTTAAAAAGCCACAAGGACAAATATGTCTGCACCAAACATGCGGCAACCCCTACTTCATTTAATACTAGTGTCATGCGACGTGCTCCGCACGAATTGCACGAATTGCATGCTCACTAAAAATGTTCGAAGTGCTATTGTTGTTTTGAGGATTGGAATATGGTGACGCTTGCTGCGAAATGTAGGCTGATCATTTTTTATACAAGTGTTCATTAGATAAAAGTTCACAGTACTTACATATTATGTAATCGTAAAAGACATGAGCAATGATATCAATACCAAGAGTAGATGCGTTGTTTGGATCAAACACCATGGTATGTAATTCTACATGTACATTAGGATTGAGTACTAATGTATGGTAGGTTGATAGTTTGTGTGCATGAACAAATAACTTCCATCCGACTACATTGAAGAATCCGTTAGCGTATTGGACGGTCCATCTCCTCGATTTTGAAATTAGTATAAATTCTTTACGGTTATGTTGATCACATAATGTCTTGAAGTGTTGAGGTAGCTTCTGAAAATGGCAAAGGGCCAAGTTAGCAGTCGAAGATTAATGGGTGTAGAAATGTATGTTATAGAAGTGTTTTACCAATCTCTGCAAATCTGTATATGCCAGCAGTATAGCGCACCTCACAGAATGGCCTGAAGCTCGAAACAAGTGCGGTGAATAAACAGTTAATGTTATAGCTGCATTGGCAAATATAAAATATTAGTAGCAATTCAGTGAAGTTATAAATTGCAAAATGAATTTTGACTATAATTGATTTGATTGAGCAAGTCTTACGGTCGTTGGCGTTATCATATGCAGCCGTAGGACAATTCAAAATGCTCCATCACAAATATCACTATCGGATAATGTAGGCAAAATTTTAAACCATCATAGGCCTCAAAGAAAGATAAGTAAAAGTAAATAGGTATCATTACTTTCAAAGAAAATTAAACTAACAGAGAAAATAACAGGCTTCTCGGAACCATAATTTTTCATTTAAAGCTGCATTTATACAATTTCATAAAATGAACTCAACAAAAAGGGACTTCACCCCAAGAAATGCAATTTGTCTTAACTTTCTTGATTCTAATGCAGGAGACTAACTATGAAATATCAACGGGCCTCAGAATAGCTTTAGATTCCTCTTCATTGATAATAGAATCAGACAATGTAGGCAAAAACTTAAACATCATAGGCCACAGACGAAGATACGTAGTAAAGAAAAACTCCACCACTTTCTCATTCAGAACATGAAAAAAGGGAAGATAACGAGCTTTCTACAAAGCAATAATGTGTTCTATAAGCTCATATCATTTCATGTTAAAGGGTTTTGCACAACGACAAAAACCATCAAGAGCATGTTCAAGAAGATGTTTATATATATAAAACCACGGCCTTCCTGCCGCGCACACAGATATTTAAAGACTAATACCTTTTCACATCTGAGAAAGAAGAGTCGATTCTCCTTTGAGAGAATTGTGTCTGGACTCTTGCAACCATTGCAAATGACATATTCGTCTGCACAAAACGTGAAAAATATAACCAACACAGGAATTGAAGGATCCAAAGAACTCAACAGGAATGTGCTTAATTGGAAATAATTAAATCCAATCAATGTCAAATCAGTTTTTAACCCCTTTAGGCAGTCATCTTAGTTACAAGCAAGCAAGGAGTTCACTTCTCAATACTATTGTGATCTTTAGGCAGTCATCTTAGTTACTCCTCCTGTCAGGTAACATAGAGATGGATCTTAATAACATATCTCCGCAAGATTCCCTCAAAAACGTACTTCAAGTTTTTCGATGCTGATATTTTTTTGCCAATGAATCATGTAGACATGACAAACAAGTACCTTTCAATAGCAAACCCTACAACTCCATGTACATGGTTTGTGGTATCAACCACCCCTTATTGCAAAAGGAAGACGAGAAAACATGTTTTCGAGAATCTTGCTGTTCTCATAATTTGGAACATTTAGTAATATTTCAAAACTCCTAAATCTTAGACCCCATTCTAATCCTGAAACTACTTTGTTCTGTATGGTAACAGTAACAGAGTGCTCAATCAACCATAGTAAGAAGCAACAATCCTTATACTCTCCATAGTCCATACTGAACCTTAGAAAATCAAAACTGTAGCGCAGTAAGAAGTAAACAAAAGGATATACCAAAGTGGTTTAATTTAAGCATGGAAAGTATATCACCAAATCAGTCACTGGAATGAATTCTTTGGAAAAACATTTGAGCACTTACCACTGGTTGCATCCTCTTCTTTCCAATTGGATAGTGATACTGGTTTGGGGTTTTCATGGCATGAGAAGTTAACCACAGAATAATCGAGGATCAAAGCTGTCAATGATCTGCTCTCAACGGAAGCATATACTTTTGCCATGAAAAGCACCAAATTAGCAATGTTTGACACATGTATCGCCACTCTCTCACTCTTGGCAAGCTGCTTCTTTTCATCCTGAAAAAGAAGTTTTTTTTTTGATAAGTTCATCCTGAAAAAGAAGTTTAATAACTTAACTCTCTAAAAAAACACTCCCATTCAGTATATTATGTTTAGTTTCTATTGTATTTTTAGGAAGTGATGTCCTGGGTACCAAAGAGTTCTAGAGTCTTTCAACACTGATATCAAACATGATATTAATCAACAAGAACATGAGCCAGATATTAGTATTATCTTTTCCCTTACAAGAGAATCACATTCATCGAAATTACCTATTTCACAAAAGGACTTAAAGCATGTAGGGATTTAAAAAAAAAAAAAAACTATCAAGTCAAATGACAAATCAGAAAGAGCTAACTTCAACATGGAGATGTACCGATAACGAACTGCAATAGTTGTACGCGTGAACATATTTTAAACAAAGGTTATTCTATCTCATTAAATCCGGACTTTTATGTCAGTCATGTCTTACAGTCATAGGCACTTTAAAACATGAGGGAGCCCAAGGAACGAAACCATATAATTTAGATCTTTGAAAGAACAGAAGAATATTGAGCAACCTAATATGCAATAATGAACCTTTGTTAGACTTCCAAGCAAAGAACTTGATTCGTTCATCGTTTCCATCTCAGTGAAACCAATTGCTTTTCATAATATTCAGCAATCTTCCCTTGTTTCCCTGAAGAACAAAGAAAGGTCTTTCCCAACAATCATAAGAATATGGAGCAATCCTTAGAGAACCCTAATAATACATACCCCTTTTCCAATCACCTTAGTCAAAAGCAAAGATTAAATCTTCCCAATACAAGACTTGTCATAGAAAACTATACACCCCTAAAACAAAATCAATCTATAAAAACACCAAATTAAACTAATTTCTATCACAACCGGCTTCATCATAAAAAATAGAAACCAAGTCTCTGAGCCATGTTTTCCAAGCACTGTTTAAACTGTCTTCCAATCTTTCCCAAACATGTTAAAAGTATGACAACAACTTGTGCTCTATTAGAGTGCAGTCCTTGACCTACGAAATCAACAAACAATTCCATGGATGATAGACGCACACAAAGAGACTTTTACCACACAGAGAATCTTTCAAAGGAAGCATTGAGAACCTCGTTGAAAAACAGATATGTACTTGGATAAGTAATCCCTCTGCCATTTGCCGTAGCGAAAAATACTAAAAATGCATTCTCATATACTTTGTAATACAATGTTACTCTAATCTAGAAATCAAACATGGCATAATATAAAAGTCACTAAGTAGCAATTTTCTTTGTCACTTTTTCACGAAAACCCGATCTGCCAATACACAGGCAGTAAATGATCTTGCAAAAGTGGTGTTTCTATGCACAAGTTTAGGATATTGATTCATCAAAGATGTTGTCCCTACCCTAAAGAAAACACAACAGGAATTAGAAAGGAATGAAGTATTACGTGATTTCGAAACAAAACAAACTCCCATGATGCTTTAAACCAAGCCATTTTACTGTACCCACGGGAATTCCGGCTGGAATTTAGGGTGTGTGTCAACTTTTGTGTACAAAATCCTAGGCCCTAGCATGCACAATCACCTAGTTACGTAAGAGAACACTAAATAATTGGTTAGTAAATTCAAAATGTTCGCGCGAAAAAATAGATAGATAAGCTCTAACATGCACAACTCGTTATATTTGAAGTCAATTGGGGAATTTAAGGCTAACTTTTGTTGGCAGGGAAGGGAAGAATCGTAGTAATGCATGAAATCGTAAAAATAAAAGCGGAGATGGAATGCAACTTTTTGCATTCCCTTCGAACCTGAATTGTTGCTAGCCACATCAGCTGAAGGCAATGCCCTTGGCAGGAATATGCACAGGAAGAGACCTGAGCTTCACCTCATTCAAGTTTGTTTGCGGCTAATAGTTCTTTCATTCCCTCCTAGAATTCAAGGCTAAAACTGAAAGACGAAAAAAGAGGAAGAATCTGGAGAAAAGAGCAGCTCTATTTAACCAAGATCTCAGATCTTGAACCCTAGAGAAATTCTGATCACATCAGGGGAAAATGTAGACTATGTAATCATACCTATACAAGAGTTAAATCCGATACAGAGCTACACTTTCTTTTATCATCCAATCCAATTTTCTTTATCGTATAGGCGATATTTGATCTGTAAATGATAGCACAAGACGTCATAGATTTTTGAAATATCGCAACTTCGCTTACTTCAACAAAAAAAGGAGTGGGAAAAAATAATACAGTAGGTCCTTACTTCTTCATCTGCCACTTGCAGCCCAGTCCGTACTGACATATGCTCTAAGAAAACATCCAACTTTGGGCCCAGGGACTTCGCCGCTGGGCCCCCATCAATGCCAAATTCATTATACCTACAAACAGGAATGGGTTATAAGAATTTTTAACTTTGAAATGAAGAAGTATGAAGACATTTCTCCAGAGACCACCAAATTCTAAGAGGTGAAGCAGAGCCGAATTATCAAGATTCAAGCAAAACACACCACGGTACCACACCATGGCCTTATGATACAACAACTTATAGTAGTTACTCCATTTGCTTTTGCACTGACTGGGCTTTGTAAAGCCTTTTCCTCTAATGTTGCCATTCAAAACATACAATAGTCTTTCTCTAAAGGACATACACTGGGACAAAACTAAAATTACACATCCCTTTCATGCATCTAAAAGTAATCATTCAACTCACGCCACTCGCAAGCCTACTCTTTGGCGATTTATAATCAACCGGACACAAACTAAGTCCGTCGAATGAAAAAGGTAAAAAGACATTCATTCCATATGCCACCACCACGTATGCATCCTGTTGTGGTTAGGGGAATGGAGCAAACAACACTTTGCCAATTGGTTCCACAACCAAATAGTCCCGACATCGATTCCCTTCAGAACATCTTGCCAACCAAACTTTTCATAAAAACATTATATTTACGGCATTTATTTCTGGATAAATCTCTTCATAACCGCCCTCATCCACAAGTCTCGATCAAAAATTCAGAGAAAGGAACTAAAAATATAATCCACTGCTTCTAGATGTTGCAGCACTTTCACAGCAAGGTTCAAATACTATTTGTATTGCGCACACACCTGCACTTCTAGTTCTAGAAGCTAAACTTACTGTTGTACTGAATATCCACATTTTTCAAATCCTTGCTCAAATAATAACACACACAGCTACAAAAGAATTTCTGCCAAAACACATTATCTCAATTGATAAATTGCAAAAACATCTGAATTAACATTCTAGGTTTGAAAGTTGCCCTGAGTTCAACCTGAATTATAAAGGTAACTCGTTGCCGTACAACACGACTAATGGTCAATCTGACCTCATGTATTTGTAGATTTTCAGTATTGCTTCTGACCTAAATCAATAGTTGGGGATCTTCTATAACAGCATCTCCACCCCTTGCTCAGATTTTCACTCAAATTTGAGTTAAAATACGAGTAAAAGTTTCACTGGTAAACTCAAACCCAAGCACAAATATCCACAAATTTGAGTAAAAACTTCAATAATGGCAATGTTGTAAATTTAAAGGTGCAAACCTTCAAAGATTTGAGTAAGGGTTTGAGTCTAACCACTCAAATTTGGTATAGGTTTGGGTAAGGAGTGGAGGAGAGTTTTGGGTGCTTTTTACTTAACTTTGAGTTTGAGTCAAGATTTGAGTAATGAGTGGAGATGCTCTTAGGCAATATTTGGTTATTGGAACGCTAATTTCAAAAAAATCCTAAATTAAAGGATCTTCTATATCAGGTGGTATACAAAATAAAGCCAAGCTTGGTTATTGGAACCCTAATTTCTAGCTAAAGTGGGAACTTGAAAGCATTGTTTACTGCTACCCAGAACAGAGCCAGTAGACATCTTTTTGTCATTTTCAGTTATACTGCCTATGTTTTGTTGGTCAACGATAAAGATATTGTAAATGTCTTTAAGTACTTAATAAAGCTCATTATTTTTATTTTCCAAATCAGTATGGACTGGATTATCTACATCAACTTTTAAAGTAGCCTTGTGTTGCTCCAACTGAATTCAAAGTGCACTAATTTCTCTAGTATCTCCACCAGTTGGAGAACCACCTTGGGGAACTTGTTTGTACACTTCTAAAGTCTGTAAATATTTATTTCAGTCCCTGCGAACTGGGGTGTTCATTTGAGCAAGTGTATTTAGTAGTAGCTATTTGGTTGTGTTAGGAGCGAGAGATACCAGCAAGGCCGAGGTTACTTCGTAAAAGGGGCAGAACGCGGAAGCTTAAATATTCTTGGAAGTCTGCTGGCCATCCATCAATGTGGAAATGAATTGCAGATGGGAAAAACCAGTCTTGTAAGCAATATATACCATGTGGATGTAGGTCAATGTGCGGAAAGCAATGCCCCTGTCTACATAACGAAAATTGCTGTGAGAAGTGTTGTGGGTAAGCACAAAATAGATGAAATGCGTAAAGCTCTTGAAAAGTAGTCATGCACCATTCTTTGTGAGATAAATCTTGCTGAATGACAAAGTGACAAATGCATGCCTTGGAGTGATTAATTTAACTCCTCCGCCAGTTTCACAATACTTGTAATGCGTAATTGAGTAGAAGATTACATGAATTAGATGTACATGCGAAAATTTCATAAATTTCATTTTGTTTCAGAAATGAACGTTATTCATATGCTACCTGGGCGTTTCGTCCATTCCAATTAATGAACTTCGGAGTTAAGATAAACTTCATTCCAAATCCCTGTTAATTGGCAGGTGCTCCAAAAGCTGCAAAAATCGATTCAGGGGATGCCACTGTGCGAAAAGTCAATGCAGAAGCTGTCAATGCCCATGCTTTCCTGTAGGACGTGAATGTGATCCAGATGTTTGTCGTAATTGTTGGTTTAGGAAATAATCATGTGCCTTTCTATCTTTTTATTTCTAACTGGTTTTATTATAGTTTCACACTTTGTGCAGCTGCAGGGATGGTTCATTAGGTGAGCCACCCAAACGAGGAGATGGCCAATGCGGAAATATGAGGCTTCTTCTTAGGCAACAACAAAGGGTGATCAATTCTGGGAGTTTAACTTTGCAATAAGTACCACACTTATGATTTTTGAGAGAGATGCATTTAATACCATTTCCCCTCATTTTCAGATCCTTTTGGCAAAATCTGAGGTTGCTGGATGGGGAGCCTTCTTGAAGGTAGGAAGATAATGATCCTATCTTTTTCATAAAAATGTGAAAATTATAATTTCAAAAAAATCCTAAATTTAGGAATCTTCTATATCAGGCGGTATACAAAATAAAGCAAAGCTTGGTTATTGGAACCCTAATTTCCAAAAAAATCCCCAATTCACATGTTATTGGAACCCTAATTCCAAACAAAATCCCTAATTTCATATCAAAACGGAACCCTAATGTTTTTGGGTTGAACAAGTTATAGTGGGAAACTGAAAATCTACCTCATACAGAGAGAGAGACCATGGTGTGGTTGGGTTGTGGTGGTCGTCGGTTGTATTCGCCAATGCTGAGCCAACCAGATTTCGCCTCTTGTGGTGGTCGCCGGAGGTGGAGGCGTCGCCGGTAGTTCTGGTCGTCGGTGGTGGTGAGTTCGTCGCCCTCCCACCACCACCACCACCCTCACAGTCCAGAGAACGTAACGAGTTTTTTTTTTTTTTTTTGGGGCCAACTTTCGTTCGAGAGAGAGGGAGCAAGAGAGGGGCAAGTGGTTGATTTTGAGAGACAGGAAGCTGGATTCCCGGCGTTATTTTCGTGAGCACAGTAAATAAGTAAACAATTTTACTAAATAGCCCTCCAACCCAGCCGCACTAAAGGACAAAATAGTGTAGAAAATTCGGGACGCAGACGGAAAACATCGAAAGTCCGAAAACCCGTTAAAGTAATTCGTAAATAACCCAAATAGTGTCTATGGCCCACCACTTTTGGGCGTGAAATGACGGAAATGCCCAAAACCCCAAAGAAGTAATTTTAATCACCTAGTTTCAGAAGTCAAGGGTATAATCGTCCAGAGATGGCAAAAAAGAGTAAGCCACTCCTAGGAAGTCCATTCCTTTATAGGCGCTTGTGGATAGGGAACAGGAGTACTACCTGATTAGTTTCCATGTAGACATCTCTGTATTATATACTATACTAGTGATATTTAAAAAACATGGGAATTACTTCGGTTCTCCCCTCAGAAAGGAGACACCGTAACTTTTGTCATAACAAAATTATTATGAGTATAATCAAAATATATTACAAGTATAACAGAACTATAACAAGGCATAACTTGTTTGGTTATGCCCTAGATGGTTTTGGTTATGCCTTGGTTTTTTGGATATACCTTGGCTATGCCATGTTATGATTTTGTTATGCTGGTAATAAATTTTAGTTATAGTCATAATGATTTTGTTATGCCATAAGTTACGGTATCTCTTTTTTGACGGGGGAGACACCGAATTGCTTCCCTAAACACATGGCTACGGACATGTCACAAAAGTTTCTTCTCATGACTTCAGAGTTCACTAGATTTTGGTGCTTGGCATCAGGTTACAGAAATGATAGAGCCACCGCATGGGTGGCCACCGCACATTCGTGTAGGGTTCATTTTGGGCCTTGCATGGATAATTCGAGTCATTTAATCATTTTAAAAGAAAACCCAATTGAGCTCATAAAAATTCAACTCAATTCAATACGTGTAGATGTTCGATCCAATCTTTTCATTTTGAAAAATCGAAAAATGGCCCCACATGAGATTGTGAGAAAGCTTTTAATACTTTTGATTGCTATATATGCTAGCACGAGGAAGAGCACCCAGTTCTCTCATGCTATATATTATTACTAGTAATAAGGCATGCTGCTCTTGGAAACAATACCCTGCCTACTTTTAGGCCCCGTTTGATAACGGGTTTGAGGGTTGGGATTGGAGTAATAATCCCATGGGACTATTAATACTCCGTTTGGTAACAAAAAAAGGTCCGGACTATTAGTCCGATCGGATTAATAGAGGGGGTATTGCTAATACCCCGTGGGACTTGGTATTGAGGGGTATTAATAATCTAATCCCAACTCCTTCACATTACCAATCCCTTTTCTTTACCAATTTCTTCTAACAATCCAATCCCATCATCTAATCCCATCTCAAACAAACATGATATTAATAATCCCATCATCTAATCCCATCCCAAACAAACATACTCATTATCAATCCCTTCTCATTACGAATCCCATCTCCTTACGAATCCCAATCCTAATCCCATCTCCTTACGAATCCCATCCATCTATCTCTGTTATCAAACGAGGCCTTAGTGTAGCGAGTTCATACCTTTATGATATGAAAGAGCGTGTTCTCTCTCTCTCTCTCTCTCTCTCTCTCTCTCTCTCTTTGGGGACACGATAGCGGGCATGCTTACGGACGGGTTCATACCTTTATGGAATGAAAGAGCGCGTTCTCTCTCTCTCTCTCTCTCTCTCTCTCTCTCTCTCTCTTTGTTTTAAGTCCTTTCCAGTCGGGATAAAAACTCTCGAGAGTCTCAGGCAGTCAGGCAGGCTAGAGTAAAAATTAGAGAAAAAGAGGAACGAACAATAAAGCTGAAAAGGCATGTGTTTCCCTACCAATTTTGTTTTCCTATTTAACTTAATTAATCTTGGATAAATCATTTCACAAAGTCTGCCAACCAAACAAAGCCTAAAATAATTAATAAAAGCTACTACTATAAGCAACCAAACATGGAAAGAGCATCATAGAGTTACAAATTGTTTATTTCTCATCACCAGACACTTCGGTAAAAGGCCAAAATGCCTAAAACTATCATCAATGTAGCATAATAATCAAAGCAGTTACCAACAAACTAATACTACTACGATAAATCAACATCTCTGCATCTGAACTTTCCTCTGTTCCACCTCTAAGATGGAAATGGTGGAATACTCTGTTCATTCCTGAAGAAATTCCCTGGATCAACCATGGTCTTCACTTTCACCAACCTAGCATAATTCCCCATGAAATATTTTTCCCCATAAACCTTCCCTTCCTCATAACTGTTCTTCCCATTCGCACTAGTACCAATATCAAGATCCCTATAGTTCAAATATGCACCCCTGGGGGATTTTGACACAAAAGGAGTCATGTAACTATATAGTCTCCTGATCTGATTTATATAGTCTTTATCTGCATCAACCCCTTCCTCATTCCAATTCACAGAGTACTGCATCTTGAATATATTCCCAGCCCGGTGAGGGAACGGCGTTGCCCCTGCCGGGATCTCGCTCATTCTCCCTCCATATGGGTTGAAAACAAATCCTGTTTTCCCCACTTCAATCATCTTCTTCCAAATCCACTCCAACCCGTCTTTGGAAATCGGATTCTGCACGTAATCCGATTTCCTCTTCCCGAAACTCACGGAATCTGGAGTCCTGCTCAGCAGTACTTCCGGTTTCGTACCGTTATCAAAATTCGCCCAGTAAAGCACAGATCCAATCCAACTCATCTCCATACAATCCTCTTTCTTGAATCCCAATTCCGGAAATCCATTCCCAACCACTTCCATAAGTTTCACACAATCACCCAGAAACTCTCCAATGAACGATGCTCTAATCGTTCTGGTTTTATTAACAGTGACCGGCTGCAACAAAAGCCTTATGAACAAACCATTATCAATCTTATCAGCAACGTACTGCCACCTATAAACAACCTCCGTAGCGTTCTGCGCCAACGTCCGTTCGACGCGGAAAACGGTTACGGTTTCCGGCACGGGAACCAGCCCAATTTTGTAAGCCAAGACCACTCCAAAGCTAGCCCCACCGCCACCTCTAATGGCCCAGAACAAATCCTCTCCCATTGCTTTCCTGTCCAAAATCCTACCTTTCACGTCCACGATTCTCGCGTCGGTCACGTGATCGACGGACAGGCCGTATTTTCTGAGCATGTTGCCGTATCCGCCGCCGCTGAGGTGGCCACCGACGCCGACGGTGGGGCAAACGCCGGCCGGGAAACCGAGGGTTTTGCTTTTGGTGGATATTTGGTAGTAGAGCTCGCCGAGTTGGGCACCGGCTTGGACCCAAGCGGTTTGGGTTGGGAGGTCGATGGAGATGGACCGGAGGTTGAACATGTCGAGGATAATGAAGGGTTGGTCGGAGACGTAGGAGATTCCGTCGTAGTCGTGGCCGCCGCTGCGGATTTTGAGTTGGATGTTGATGGCTTGGGCGCAGAGGACGGCGTATGAAACATGGGTCTCGGTTTTGGGGGTGACGATGAGGAGGGGTTTAGGGGTGGTGGAGCGGTTGAAGCGGCGGTTACGGACGTAGGATTGGAGGACGGTTTGGAAGGAGGAGTTGGTTGGGTCGTAGAGGATTGAGGAGATTTCTGGTGATTGGGGGGGTGATTTTGTTTTGAGGCATTGGAGGAATGTTTGATAGGAGGAATCGGAGCATGCCAATGAAAGAGAAGAAACGAAAACGAAAAGGAAAAAGAAGACAAGTACTGAGGGAAATTTGCCCATGTTTTTTTTTTTCTTGATTTGTTTTTGGTTTTGGTTTGGAGGGATTATGGGTGGTGGTTATATATATATACAAGTAAAAGTTGATCTCCTTCCATGTATGGAGAAATTGGGGCTTTGGGTTTAGGGATGCAAAATTGCAAATTAAAGACTGAAAACTGGTGAGAATCTTCAAAAAGGTATTAGATGTTTGACTGGAAAATTCAACAAAGGAAATCGGAAATATATATATATATATATACATACATACAGTGGGCTTCTATTAAGGACTTTAGTTACGGACCTAAGTTGTGGATTTTGTCTTTTCCGATCGAATTTCGATAATCCGAACCGCTCAATGTGTTCAGAACGCGATTTTAAGGGTACTCGCGAGAAATCAGCAAAAAAAAATACCGGAAAAGGCTTCATCCGAGCAGTTTTTGTTATTCTGAATTGAACGCTTCAAATAAAAACTGCTCAAATCAAGTCCTTCCCGGTCATTTGTTTTTTCGATTTCTCTCGGGTGCCCTTAAAATCACGTTCTGAACACATTGAACGAATCGGATCATCAAAATTCAATAGGAAAAAAGAGAAATGGAATGATCTACAATTTAAATCCATAACTTAAGTACTTAATAGAAAAGGAGATCGTGAAGAAGTTTCCTTTCCCAAACGGCATGAAGGGGGGGTTTGACTGGGAAAATTTCTAAGAAAATACTCCATGAAAAGACAATGAGTCAGAACCAGGAATAAATAGCAGGAGTAGTACCATCTTATCTGGCCATACAAGGAGAGCTGCATTCCCACACCCCCTGACACATCACCCCTGACCCCACGCCCAATTTTCATTATTACCCTCCCTCCCCTTCCATTATTACCCCACGCCCAGACTTCTTTCTTCTTTTCCGTTTGTCTTTTTTTTTTTCTTTATTTTGTTTTCTTTCTTTCCAATTCGATTTTTTTTTCTTTTTTTCCCTTTTCTTTGTTTTTCTGATTATTTCATGATAAATGGTCGTAGTAAATTTTTTACTCTAAGGTCTTTCAACGAGCACCCTAATACTCATTATTTCGTTTCAGAACTCTCTTAGGGTGTCCATTGAAAGGCTTTGGAACCAATAATTTATTATGACCATTTTGTTTCTTTCTTCAATATATATATATATATTCTCTTTATTTCTTTTTCTTTTCTTTTTTTCAATTTGAACATTTTTTTTTCTTTTCTTTTTCTCTTTATTTTCTAATTTTCAATTATTTTCTTGAGTCCCAGGTCAGATGGTCAGACGAGTCCAGTTAGAATCATCATTCCTTCCTTATTCGGCACAAAGCCAGACTTGTTGACAAACTTTCGAGGGCGTTAGTCTCGGGTCGTAAAGCATAGTGTCACATGGACAGATACCTTTGGAGTGAAAATCACTTATGCTTTATTAATTTTATTTTGATAGTTGCACTGAGTGGATTAATTATAACGTTGTTGTTATTTATATATTTTCTAGCTATAACACCCACCCCGGGAAAAGAAAAACCATATCTCACTTTAAATTTTTTAATGTGAATAAATAATTATTATGACTGAGAACCCATCCTCTCTTGTTGTATCGATCTCTATAATATACAGCTTCATGGACCAAAAGACTTTTTTCTCTCAAAACTAAAGAGGTTGGAAAATTGGAAAAACTATATATTTTTGTCCTAGTTTAAATTGTATAAAGAGGTTGGAAAATTAAGTATTCCAAAATTCAATCTGTTTGAACAGGTGGAAAGATTTTAGTTTTCTGATCATTTTATTCTAAACGATCATAATTAAATTTTGGCTATAGGGATCTCGTTGATTAACCCTAAGAAAGTCGTAGAATCAAATATCTCTTAGGGTTAATCAACGAGAGCCCTACAGTCAAAATTGAATTATGACCATTTAGAATAAAATGATCAGAAAACTAAAATCTTTCCATCCGTTCAAACGGATTGAATTTTGGAACACTTAATTTTTTAACCATATTTTTTATACAGTTTGTATGTATTAAAATAACAACTTTGTTCCAAAACATTTCGGATTTAGGAAAAATTTTGTCTGTTTGAGTTTTAGATAAACCAAATCTTCTTTTTGCCCTTTCTTTTTTGAATAAAAACCAACTATTAAAAAAAATTAATAATTAACAAAAATTTGACACAAAACTAACAAACGCGATTTTTTTTTAATAGAATCAAAACCTAAAAAAAATGCTAAAAGTTAGTATGTACTAAAATAACAACCTTGGCATATTAGTTGGAGCGGGATATAGTATGTACTAAAATAACAACCTTGTTCCAAAAAATGCTAAAATTTTGGAACACTTATTTTCTTTTTATACAGTTTATATATTAAAAAATATAGTTAAAAAATTAAGTGTTCTAAAATTCAATCCGTTTGAATGGGTGGAAAGATTTTAGTTTTCTGATCATTTTATTCTAAATGGTCATAATTAAATTTTGACTGTAGGGCTCACATTGATTAACCCTAAGAAAGTCGTAGAATCAAATATCTCTTAGGGTTAATCAACGAGAGCCCTACAGTCAAAATTTAATTATGACCATTTAGAATAAAATGATCAGGAAACTAAAATCTTTCCACCCGTTCAAACGGATTAAATTTTGGAACACTTAATTTTCCAACCTCTTTATACAGTTTAAACTACCACAAAAATATATAGTTTTTCTATTTTCCATTATTTCATCTTCAATATTAGGCTCGTTTAATAGGTTTCGTTGAATAGATTTCAAAAATATAAAATTTATTTTAAAATAATAGGTCAAGAAAAAGTTATTACCATTTAAAATTTTATAAAAAAAATAAAATATGAGAGAGAGAGAGAGGGGAGGGGGGTAATGTGGAAAAATTGGTATGGGGCCGGAAGGGGGGGTGTGGAGGGGGGTGGGATTAGCAATTTACCCATACAAGTTGGGAAAGGAAAACATCTAACAATTTACTACTACTATTTAAATTGCGGTTTTTTAGAGCCACAAGATTCTCTGTGTATAATTGCTTTAAATCGAGATAATTATTCCATGTTCCGAGAGCACTGCCACTCCCTCTCACAAAAGTAACGTGGATTGCAGCCTGTCGGATCCACGTTGGAGGTGAAGTCCACACGCTTTCAATTTTATCAGAGCAAGGAGCAATCCTTCTTGGAAGAAAATAATTTTTCAAGAAAGGGTTTATTATTGAGAAATAATTTTGCCACTCTTTTTTTATTAACGTTATTCTCTTGTAAGTATATTTTTGTACCAAATATACACTTACAGAGAAATGGCGTTAACAAAAATATGAGTAGCAAAATCAGCAACCTTGTTATTTGAATAATGGCCCATTTGTTTGATGCCTTGAAAAAACACAAATTTTTGACGGAAAAAGTTTAACAAAAGATAATTTTGGGAGAAAATTTATTTTTTGCTTAAAGTTTGGGAGTCTATTAGACATTAAGTATTAAATTTGGGGGTATTTTAAAATTTTCCCTAAAAATGTTGTCATTCTACTTTAATCATAGTTAGAACGATTATTAATACAATTATAAACGGAAAACGTCAAAAACTATGACTATGGACTATGGCGAGGTTTTACATTCTATAACATTAAACTATCAGGATTCGGGTATTCCTTATCAACTAGCTTGGGGTTTCTTGGCATATGATTGTCGCCAGGATAGGTGTCAATCTCGTTGGTTGTGATGCTGTTTTTCCTATTTTCTTGTATCTCCTTTTCTCTCTTAATAAAATTTCTTCTTTGCCGTTCAAAAAAAAGATCCGAAAATGTTGTCAAACATCTCCCTATTGATCGTGTGTAGAGCGGGCAAAACGATGCCGTTTCCACATCTACCCTCAAAACTATGTCATTTTTGTAACGACCCTGATTTTTGGTAAATAAAAATTTCGTTCAATATTTGAATTTTCTTTTAATTACTTGGATTGCTTTAAAATTTTCTTTTAAATTCTAATAATCCGTCATAATTAGATTTGAAACTTGTAAAATTGAATTCTTTCACTCCGGACAATCTAGTCCTTCTCCCATGACTAGTATACTTGTAAACGTACTCATAAATTTTTCCTAGTAAGTAAATAATATCTTTAAACTATATTTCTTGGCTGGAAATCCTACATGGCAAGTATAGTTAGTTTTAACCGATTAGTTAGCAAACCCTAACTACCGTTTGGCTTAGTTACATTTCCCTAACCTGGAGTGATGCATCGATGCCGAAGTGGTTAGTAGAAAATTTTTGGTCTTTGTCTTGACCGTTGACTTGACTGCCTTGCTTTGGCTTAGCTAGGCTGCCTTGGTGTCGGGTCGCTGTCGGGCCTGCCTTGCCTAGGCGTCGGGTCGCTGTCGGGTTGCTCTGCCTTGGCTGCCATCGGGTTCTGCCTTGGCGTCGGGTCGCGCCTTGCTTTTGCCTTGGCGTTGCTGGGCTGCCTTGCTCTGGCCTTGCCTTGGCTACGCCTTGGCCACCGCTTTGCTAGCGGGCTGCCTTGGCCATGCTCACGCTTGCCTTGGCGTTTGGCACCGTCGGGTTTTTAATATTCCGTTATCAGGCGATTTCCTACAAAATAAAACCAAAATACCACTCGAGCAATGAAAGCCTAAATTTGACTAAGATAAGTCATTAAGAAACTTTTGAACCATAGGAACCCATCATTTTGCTTCCAAGAAGCAAACCTAGCCATGCATGCATGCAACCCTAATTTACCTAGCCTTGTCTTTATCCTCCTAGTCTTCCATGTATGTGCATACATTGGCCGAATGGAGAGAGGGAGAGGGAGGCCGTGAGAGAGAGAAGAAAGAGAGAGAAAAAGTGCAAGTGTGTGCTTGTGTTTTAACAACTCAACCAAGTAATCTCCTTTGTCTTTACTCAACCAAAGTACAACCTTTTATGACTTCTTTTGTGCTTTTGCAAGCAAGTCCTCTCTAGGATGAGACTAGTCCAAAAACCCTTCATAATGACCTAATGCATTAGCCTTAAGCCTAAAGAGTTGAAAGTGACAATACTTGGCATGCTTGGAAGACTTGATTGGACAATTCAATGAAGCAAAAGGAGAGAGGAAGAGAGAGAGAGAGAGGGCTGGCTGAAATTTTTAGGAGGAGGGAGAGATGTGTGCTTGAGTGTAGTACACTCCATCAAGTTACAAACGTAGCCTTAAACCTATTATCCAATTGCCAACCCATTTCTAGCTTACTTTAAGTACAATCTAGCCAATGATGTTGTTAGAATATCGTGATAATATCGTAATCAAACCATGATTTGATTACGATATGATCATGATTTTCGTGATTCGATTTGATTGTAATTTGTTAATTAGGATTATTTTGTTTCCATAATTAGGCCCATTCTCCTTGTATAAATAGATGACCCATTGTATAGTTTATTCAATCAATTCAATACACATTTTCCCATCTTCGTTTTATTCTAACATGGTATCAGAGCTGAGGTTTTTCTAACCTAACTTTCTCACCGCCTCTTTGCTTCTGCACTATCATCATCAACCACCGTCATCATCCCTGTCATCAAATCCATCATTACTAAAACTCTCAAAGCACTTGAGATCAATCTGCCACACCTCCAAATATTCACTGCACCCAATTCCTAATTTTTTAATTCCTAATCACCAATTGCTACGTACAGCCAAGCCTCAATCCCATTCCAATTGGCACCGCCACCTCCCAGAAGTTGGTCCAAATTATTGTGCGCTACTGGCCTTCCTAATAACCACTAACTAGCAAACCGATATTTTCCATTACAATCCCAGAAGTTCAAAACTCCCAACACGTCATCCAGATCCTACGTGCTTGTGTTGCATCGTCCTGTTCATTGCAGTCCAGCCTGTTTTCCGCATTCAATCCGTGCTCTACACGCCGCCCCATACTTCCGCCACCGGTTCACGCCTCAACCAATTCCGCAAATTATTTTCTGACCGGCTCACGGTCCAACCATTGCCATTTTTGGCTTTTACCGGTCTCCTACCAATTCCACTGCTACTCCGCTGCTCACAACTGCTCCGGTCCCTGCTCTCATTATGGAGCAATCTGTCATAACACCATATGTCAGTGTTATCTTGGAAGGTCTCAAACAGTATCCTCCTTCAACTCGGTTTACCGAAAGTGATCTGTCATCTGTATTTGCGGACATTCTCTCCAAATCTGGTATTTTATCCAAGTCTGGTAAGCATTCTACTGCCTTGTCTGCTGCCACAGGTACATCTTCATGGTTCTTTGATTCAGCATGTTGTAATCATATGGCATCTGATTCTGCTATTTTCTCCTCAAAATCGCATGCCTCTCACACTCCAGCCATCCAAACAGCTGATGGTTCTCACATACATGTCAGTCATGTCGGTCATATCTCTACGCCCACCATATCCCTATCTGATACATATTTGATCCCTAAACTTACAGTGAATTTAATATCTGTTGGTCAATTATGTGAACTTGGGCTTAATGTTATTTTTTCTGCAACTGGCTGTCATGTGCAGGATCCTCGGACTGGAAAAACTCTTGGGATAGGCCGTAAAGTTGGACGCCTGTATGAGCTCATCAATCTTCATATTCCATCTCAATCATCATCTTCCAAATGTGTACCTCCTGCTCTTTCAGTGAGTCCTCCCCAATGTTCGGTTATGTCCAACTCCTCTAATTCTCTTAGTATTTGGCATTCTCGTTTAGGTCATGCGTCTTTTGGTCGAATACGTACCCTACTTTCAGGTGGACACCTAGGATCTGTTAAAGATGAACATGTGGATTGTCTTTCTTGTCAACTTGCTAAACAATCAGCACTGCCATTTCCTCATAGTGATTCTTTTTCCTCTGCTCCTTTTGATTTAGTTCACTCTGATATTTGGGGACCTTCCCCAAACACCACCATGGGCGGATCCAAATATTTTGTTATTGTCGTGGATGACTATTCTCGTTTTACATGGTTATATCTCATGAAAAATAGATCTGAATTACAACAGATTTATTATGATTTTTCGAAAATGGTTCAAACTCAATTTCACGACCAATCAAAGTTTTTCGTACTGATAATGCCATGGAATATAAAGAAACAAGGTTTTTGAACTTTCTTCATCAAAATGGCACTTTAACTCATAGGTCCTGTCCTGGCACATCTCAACAAAATGGTCGTGCTGAGCGTAAACATAGACACATCCTTGATACTATTCGTGCTCTTCTTATAGATGCTTCATGCCCTGAGCGACTTTGGGGGGAAGCCGCTCTCACAGCTGTTTATACCATTAATCGTGTTCCCTCTCCTACCATTGAGAATCAGTCACCCTATGAACGATTATATGGTGTATTGCCTGCTTATAGTCTCCTCAAGGTTTTTGGATGTGCTTGTTTCGTTCTATTACAACCCCATGAGCGTACAAAGCTGGAACCACGATCTCGTCTTTGTTGTTTCTTAGGATATTCGATTGAGCACAAAGGCTATAAATGTTGGGATCCCTCTTCCCAACGTCTTCGTATTTCTCGGCATGTCATATTTTGGGAACACAAAATGTTCTCTTCCATGTCTAAGTTTCACCTACCAGTTGTGTCTACTTCATCTTTCTTCACTGACCCTTCTGTAGATATATTTCTTGATGATGTTGATACAGGTTTTTCTGAGCTCCCTTCTACGGTCTATCCCGAGGCGCCGATTCTGTCTGATGATCCTACTCCTACACCTCCTAGCCCTTTTCAAAGTGAGCCTCCTTCAACCCCTGACTCATCTCTTCCAGCATCCCTCCCATCTACCTCCATATTCACCCACGATGATCACGATACTGTCCCTCTTCGTCATTCTGATCGGGTAAGACAAACTCCTGCTTACCTTCGTGATTTTGTTTGCTCTTCTACTGTCCTTTCGCGTCATGAACCTCGCTCTTATCGTGAGGCCAGTACTAATCCTGTTTGGCAGCAAGCAATGGCAACAGAATTGCAAGCTTTGACTAACACTCATACCTGGGATTTGGTTGATCTTTCGCATGGAAAGACAGCTATTGGTTCTAAGTGGGTCTACAAAATTAAGACCCGCTCCGATGGTTCTATTGAGCGCTATAAAGCCCGTCTGGTTGCTAAGGGCTTTACACAGGAATATGGCATTGACTATGAAGAGACATTTGCTCCTGTTGCTCGTCTTACCTCTGTTCGGAGTTTACTTGCTGTTGCTACTGTTCGCAAATGGGGGTTATATCAGATGGATGTCAAAAATGCTTTCCTCAATGGTGATCTTATTGAGGAAGTTTATATGCAACCTCCCCAAGGGTACGATCATCCTCCACACAAGGTTTGTAGACTTCGACGTGCTCTCTATGGTCTCAAACAAGCACCTCGCGCTTGGTTTGCCAAATTCAATTCTACCATTCAAGCATACGGAATTTCCTCTAGTCCTTATGATTCAGCGCTCTTTATACGTCATTCTTCCCAAGGCATCACTTTGCTTCTTCTCTATGTGGATGATATGATTATTACTGGTGATGATATGGCTGGTATTTCTGATCTTAAACTTTTTCTCAGCAAAAGTTTTGAGATGAAAGATTTGGGTTCTCTTAGTTACTTCTTGGGACTTGAGATCTCTTCTGATTCTAGCGGACATTATCTCTCTTAGGCCAAGTATGCATCTGATCTTCTAGCACGTGCTGGTCTAACTGATAGCAAGACAGCGTCAACTCCACTTGAGCCCAATGCTCGCTTGACTCCCTTGGATGGTACATTACTTTCTGATTTCACACTTTATCGCCAACTAGTTGGCAGTCTTGTCTATCTCACTGTTACTCGACCGGATATAGCGTATGCTGTTCATCTCGTCAGTCAGTTTTTATCGGCCCCTCGATCCACTCATTATGCTGCTGTACTACGGATTCTGCGTTATATCAAGGGCACCATGTTTCATGGACTTCATTACTCTTTCAACTCTTCTCTTGAGTTGCATGCTTATTTGGATGCTGATTGGGCTGGTGATCCTAATGATCGTCGTTCCACTACAGGTTTCTGTTTTTTTCTGGGTGATTCTCTTATCTCTTGGCGTAGCAAAAAGCAAACGGTTACAGCTCGTTCTAGCACTGAGGCTGAATATCGCGCTCTCGCTGACACTACGCAAGAGCTTCTTTGGCTCCGTTGGTTGCTTACTGATATAGGTGTCACTCATTCGTCAGCCACAGTCCTACGTTGTGATAATCGTAGTGCTATTCAGATTGCTCATAATGATGTCTTCCATGATCGCACTAAACACATTGAGATTGATTGTCACTTCGTGCGTCAGCATGTTGTCAGTGGTACAGTACGCCTACTCTCTGTATCCTCCACCGATCAAGCCGCTGACATTTTCACCAAAGCACATCCTCCTGGACGTTTTCGTGACTTAGTTTCCAAACTCAAGTTGGTCTCTGCTCTACCTCCTCGAGTTTGAGGGGGGCTGTTAGAATATCGTGATAATATCGTAATCAAACCATGATTTGATTACGATATGATCATGATTTTCGTGATTCGATTTGATTGTAATTTGTTAATTAGGATTATTTTTGCTTTCCCCTTGCAAGCAAGCCTATCTTAGACAAGACCAGCCCATAACCCTTCATGATAATCTAGGTTGTTAGCCTTAAAGCCTAAAAAGGTTGAACAAGACAAGTCATGGAAGCATGGCATGCTTTCAAGCATGAAAATGACAAGTCATGGAGCAAATCCATGGGAGAAGAAGAGAGAGGGGGGGGGGCCGGCCTTGGAGGGACGAGGAAGAGGTTTGATTTTGCCTATAAATAGCAGCCCTCATTGCCATTTGAACTCACACCTTCATCCTTTGCTCCAACTTCTCTCTAGAAACCATTTTCTGTTTTCCAGACAGCCTACTGTCCTTCGTAAAACCTCATTTTTTCTCCTGCTTAAAGTAGTTTTTAGACCCAACTCCCTTCGAGAATGTTGTAGAGCACTTCGAGACCTTGAAGTTAGACCCAAGAATCACCCTAATCAGTTAAGAAATGACCAAGATATTGCCATCCGAAGTTCAGTGAAATTCTCAGATTTTCAATCCAGACAGCTTACTGTCCCCTTCTTTATTTCTATTTTTCTCCTACCTAAAGTCGTTTTTAGGGACAACGTCCTCCACAAAAGTTGTAGAAAATTTCGAAATCTTCGATTTCGACTCAAGAACGACCCTATTCAGCCAAATATTAACCGAGTTACAGTCATCCAAAGTTTGGTCCAGATTTGGGAGTTTCAACGCCCGTAGAATTTTCCAACTATCTTATTCGGCCCCGACTAGTTTCGGATCAAGGTAGATTTTCCTATCTATTTTCCCTAGTATAACTCTAGTTATGTTGCTTATGTTCTTGAAATGAAAGCATGATCTTGTAGATTATTTTTAACCGTTATCTTCGAGGTATATTGTATGATGTTCGTATGATTTGAGATACATGAGGTAGATTCTCCTTTACTTGTTAATCCTAAGTATACGTAGATTAATCTCTACTCAGTTTTCTCTAAGTATAAGCTCGTATATTATGTTTAAATGCATGTTAAGTTACGAAACTAAGGATTAGTTAGCAAATTTGTTTTACTAAAATTTCGAAGGAAGTATGAACATGTTGAACAAACGATTTCTATGTCAATAAACATATGTTTTCTTTTTGAATTTCCATAAAAGAAGAAAGAATGGGTTTTGAAGTGTAAGAGCTTAAACGATTGATTAGAAGTATTCGTATCTTGATCTTTTAGAGGGTTATGAACTTGTTTACATGTTGTTTGCTTTACTTGTGGTTGTATAAGGATGGTGATGAGCTTGTTTATAAGATTGCTTACATGATCTTGTTAGTTTAGATTACAATGAATGATTTATATGATTTATGACAAGAAAAGTCCTACTGCGGAGTCTATGCATGAGAACGAGACACGAAAAATCGAGAAAATAGAAACATGACACCTAGGGTGTGGTTGATATGTATAAAAAGGGTTTAAGACAAGGAGTGTTTTAGAAGCGCAATGTGGCCGGACTTGCCCATTGTGGGAATGTGTGTTACAAATGATAAAATATTTTTGAAACTACATAATGACCAAATGTGGGTGCATTATGTGAGTGTGTGTGTATTGTGTGCCAATGGGAACCTGACGCGGCGGAACCATTGTAAGGATACTCGGGTACCCGGCGCGGCGGAACCGATGTTGGGTGTGTGGCTTGGTTATCCGCGGAGAGGAGCCAATGCAGGTTATGTGTGCCAATGGGAACCCGGCGCGACGGAACCATTGTGAGGATATTCGGGAACCCGGCGCGGCGGAACCGAGGTTGGGTGTGTTAAAGATGATTTTCAAAATGTTGATTTGGAAAGTGAAAAGGATTTCGAAAACGTTGATGAATATGGTGACACAGTCTACGATGAGTCGTATAGGAGAAACACATACAATGCAGACACCAACGTTAGACTAAGGAATGTGGATGTATCATTGTTAAATGCCTTGTTAAACATGTATGTATTATTCCGCTGCTTGTGCAAGAGTTGGTATGCTACTCTTATACTCTGATATTGGTAAGATATGGGTTAGTTGGTATAGGATTATTCTGTTGAGCTCTTGTAGCTCATGGTGTTACCTTTGGTGACCCTGACAAATTATATCGGTGGCGACACTGGTATAATGCGTCAGATTTTGTAGATGATCAATATGAACAGTACACCTTGGAGGCTTTTGGAGCTGAGGAACTGACTGGAATGAAGCAGCAGGTGGAGCTGTAGTTAGGAACCTTAAAATCCCTTCATTTGTATAAATATTGAACCCTAGTGGGAGTTATGATGTAATAATGAGGCAGACTCCGTTTGGTTTATGAATAAAATGTTTATTTAACGTACCCAAAAAAATCAAGGGCGTTACAGTTTTGGTCCCTTAAAAACTACTACTGTACTAAAAAAGCTACGACTTTTTTGATCCACATTGAGGAAAGGAAAATCTTCGGGGGTGTTTGGTTCCCACATTTTCAACTTTTCATTTTTTATTTTTTACATTTTGGTTGTTTGGTAGTCCATTTTGGAAATGTATTTTGGAGAATGTGTTTTCAGTTTTTGGTTCTCATTATGGGTTTTTAAATTTTCCTTGTTTGGCACCAACTTTTGAAAATGAGTTTTGCCAAAATAGATTCACTGATTTTTCTTAACCAGGGCAAAAGTGAGAAGTAAGGGGTGTTTGGAAACCTACTTTTTGACTTTTTCATTTTCAGCTTTTTGGTTTTTTGGCTTTTTGGATTATGACCAGAATGTATTTTGGGTATGTGAGTGTTTGGAAGACTTGTGCAGAATGTATTTTAAAATTGTAGTAGTGTTTGGTAGATGATTGTTGAAAATGAATTATGGGTTGCATTTTTACCATGTTGCCCTCTGTCTCTCGCTCTCTCTCTGTCCGATGTGTGGTGTATGGTGAGTAGATGAAAGAAGGGAGTGGATAAAGGAGAGGCAAATTTGGTAAAATGAAGGGAGTATGATGGGTATTTTGGTAATACAAACTCATAATCCGAAAATGGGAATCCAAAAAACTCCTTCAACCCAAATTTTGGTTTTTGGCTCCTAAAACCATAATCAGAAAATCTATTCTCCCAAAATCCATTCTCAACTCAGTTGCCAAACACTCAAAATCTGAAAATGAGAATCCGAAAACCTGAAAATTCACTTCCCAAACACCCCCTGGGAGAATGGGGTGTTTGGATGCTTCATTTTCACCTTTTCCATTTCTTCTTTTTGAGTTTTAAGTATTTGACTGCTTGTCCCCAAAATCCATTCCTTCAAAATGCATTGACAGATTTTGAAGATGGAGAGCAAAAGCCAAAAAGTGCTCCGGAGGAGCTTTTCCCATTCCTATTTTCCCATTTTGTTCTCCTGTCATGCCAAAAAGACTTCCCTACTCTCTCCTTTTTGGGATAATTTCCACAGAATACGAGAATACGAGCAAATAACTGAAACGGACAGCAACTAGGAGAACAAACCCTTCTCGATTTAGAGTATGCCGCCCCAGACGAAGATGCCGACGATTGAATCTGGTAGCTGTGGAGCCGTCATCGATCGTCGACGGTTCTGAGCAAATCTCGAAGCCCCAATTCTCGGAGGAGCCGTCATCGATCCTCATCATCTTCTACATCCATTTTCCTTCAACCCCTATTGACATTTTTGCTTGTCTCTGTTTCAAGAAGTTCTCATTCTTAACCATCTTTTTGATTGATCTGGGAACTTAATTCCGTAACCATAAGTACCAAATGCGACGGTGGGTGGATATGGAAGAGCTGGACAGCCGGTGGGTGATTTCTAGTCTGGACCATGGGGCAGAGAGGACGGTGGGCGGTTATGGAGGAGTTGTTCACATTATTAATAACCGGGGGTAACATAGTAAAAAATCAATTCATAATTCATTTTTATTGTATATCTCCCAAACACTACTTCTGCTGCAAAATGCATTCTGCAGATATCATCCAAACACTTTACCGAATACAAAATACATTTTGATCGTAATCTCAAAAGCTAAAAAGACAAAAATTTGAAAATGAAAAGACAAAAAATAGGCTTCCAAACACCCCTAGGCGAGAATGAGTTTTTGGTTCTGGGAGAGTAAAAAAGAATGGAAAGTGAGCTTTTTGCATTTTCCTCTTCTACTTCTCTTTTTGGTTGGAAATGAAAAGACCAATTGCCCTTGACATATTGCAAAATTACAACCCACCATACCGCTTCACCAGTACTTTACACCAAATTGTTTTTCTTGTTGTTCAAAACTTTAGGGTGAATTATTTTTTGTCCGTTGTACTATGATTGGTTATTATATGATCTTATGTAGTAATTTGATCTCCGCTCTCTAGGAGTATTTTATTTTAAATTCCATAACAAAATAATGAAGAAAAAACAAGGTAACTTTTTTATTTTTGTGAGGTGGAAAGATCAAATGATATTTTAATTAGAGAATATCTAAAAAAGAAGTCTAAAATGGTTATTGACGCAATAAAAAATAATATAGGGCACCATGGTAGAAAACCAATCCAATTATCTATTTTGATGATTATACTCTCAAACACTACTGCGGTAGCAAAATGTATTTTGTACATATTTTCCAAACATTCCATAGTTCCAAAATACATTCTAACCAAAATCTAAAAATGGAGCTCTTAAACGCCTTCGTTCTTTTGGATAAAAAAACACCTTCATTCTACTTCATAGAAAATGGTTCTTTCAGTCCTCTCGTCTAAAAGTTCTTGTTTTCCTTAGTTTTTTGGGAGCTTTTTTGGCTTCTGATTTGTCTTTATTAAAAAAATCGCTTTGTTTGTTTTGTGCCAAATTTTTGTGAATTATTGGTTTGTTCCGTCGAAAAAAATTAAAAAATTAGGAATTTTCCCAAATATTTCCTAAAATATCCAAGACCTGTTTTCTTAGCTTTATTTTGGATATTTTTTATAAATACTAAAGTGTAAAAGTAAAAAAAAATTACTTTTTTGATTCCTCATGATCTCGTCAAGATCAATCAATAATATATAAAAGTTTGACGCAAAATTAACAAATTCGAAATTTTTGTAATAAGGACAAAACAAGAAAAAACTAAAAAAACTAAGGGACGCTACTTTGGAATCTTTACACCATTAATAATTCTCCTTAGGGGCGTGCACAGAAGACCAAGGCCCCGTTAACTTTGCACGGAAAAGATGAAAAATGATGAGATTTTTTTTTTTTTAAAACTTTCTGTGTGTTCATTTATCAAGAAAGTTCAATTTTTCTACTGAGAAATACTTTCCTGCAAATTAGGTCTTTCCAAAAAGAAGAAATTCTTGTTTTTTTGCAAATTTCTTGTCAAGAGAACACACGAGAAACTAAATTTCATTTTCCTTCCCTTTACTTCACTTCATTTTTCCTGAGAACCAATTTCTCGTATAACATTCCCGAAAATTAAACGGAACCCAAGAAGAAAGAGAACCCTTCGTGGGAGTACTGGCAAGATAAAGATTTCGTAGGACGTCAATTTTTCGGGGAAAAAAAAATTAAACGACGTTGCCTTCGTTCCTTAATTGGAACGTAAGCTCTCTTTGTTCGTGGTGAAAATGTCTTCCCAAAAAGTATATTCCTAGTTTTTGGTAGCACAAAAATGGGAAAAACTTGTTCTGCGGTAAAAGATTTTGGCCCAAAGCCCCAATTCGAATTCTTTTTTTTTTAGATAGAAATATCCAGTGCGGATCAAAAAGAAAAGAAGATAGAAATATCCAGTTGGCTAACTTTTCAATTTTTCATTACTAATCCTTTTGTAACTTCGTGTTTCTAACCATCCACTCTTTTTGATGAATCCTGTTATGATAATACAGATAAACCAACGTTAAAATTACGTTTTCATTATGGTCTTACAGAACGACAATTATTTAAATACGTTTGTATTGCCCGAAAAGCCAAGGAGCCAACCGGTCAAGTTTTACAGTATTACAATTACTTGAAATGCGTTTGGATAACATCCTTTTCCGATTGAGTATGGCTTTGACTATTCCCGGAGCCCGACAATTAGTTAATTTACTGCTGCAATCTTGGTGAGTCATTTTCCTGCCGAATTAACGATGATTCCAACACAGCAGGTCGAGAGCACTTGGCAGGAATTGAATCCCACTCTCTCTCTCTCTCTCTCTCTCTCTCTCTCTCTCTCTCTCTCTCTCCTATATATACATGTATATGTTAGAAAAAATGGTTTCTTAGAAAGATTTTTTGTCATTTGTGGGACAGAAAACCATTTTAAGATGTGAAAGAAATTGGGTCTCGAAATTAGTCGTTCGGTATGGAAGGAACCACCCATCTCGCTCGGGCTCGGGCTTTGATTAAAATAAATTGGGCTTGGTTTGCTTGGGCCAAAGTTACTTTACTCTAGCCCAATTTAATTTCCATCAGGTGTGGCTGTTCGGTTTGAACCGAACCAGTGCATGCATCCGTTGGTTTGGAACCATTGCATCAGTTCATTTAGAACCGACACAACCATACAACAGTTGGCAGTTGGATTTCCAACCATTGCATCCTCTCGTTTGTGACCCTTAATGAACCAATTTGTACCCTTTCGGACAGGCTCATGGTTACCTATAAATACATTTTCATTCCAGCCGTTTAAGGTATCCGAAAAAATTCAAAAATTACACAGAGCACACACACATTTCGCATATAGAGTCCGAGAGAGTTCTGCATAGTTTTGTTCGCGGGGCACGCACTCGAAGTGCTGCGTTTGCATGCGTAAAGATCGTTGCATCCTGGGTAGCGGACGTCCCTAATCGTGAGCACCGTGGCGAGGGCGAAATCTGCTTTAAGGACACAGTGATCCATCGCTGGACTCGATCTATTTCTTCTTCGTCGGTGTCTGCAATCCGTGAGTTGTATTCTTTCTTTTACTGTTATTGTAAGATCTTGTTTTCCCATTGGATTAATTAATTAGTTCACACAGTTTCCATTAGCTTTTGACTCAATTGTTTCGATTACACATAAGTATACAATACTAGTTTCTAATTTGTTTCCATTGGAATAATTAGTTTGTTACTTACAGTTTCCTTAGTTTCTGACTTCGTGAATTCTATTACTCACAAGTAGTTTACAGCAATAATTTCGAATATGTTTCAGTTACACAAAAGTATTATTTTCCCTTCTAGTTTCCAACAGTATACATATATACATACAAGGATTCGTAATTATCATCCCAATCTATTATTTCTACCACGTGACATTCCTCTCTCCCCCTCCTTGATTTCTCTCTGCCCCCATCATGCATCAATTTCACCAATCACCTTCGAAGTTCTATGTCCGCATCGCATGGGACATTTTTCAACGTAGTTCAGAGAACCATTTTTAAGAACACTAGGTGTGGCCTTGTGCAAGGCACGAGAATCATGCCCGTTGAAGAAATAAATGATGCTCGTTGAAGAAATCATTCTTTGCCCATTGTAGATGCTTTGTTTTGTTTTTTGTTTGTTTGATTTGGGGAAGGTGTGGTTGGCAATTATTTTGTATTTTTCATTATTTGTTATTGTTGGTTGAAAGTTCTTTGGATGTTCAAAATATTTGAAAAAATATACTAATATAGGCGTTTAAAGATGAGAATTAGAGTAAAGGTGGAGAAGAAAGATGCATGAAGTGATAATTTTGTGGGCATGGATTTGAAATTAGAGTAGAATCAAATTGAATAGTCTTCCAATTTGGTTGCCTTCTATAACAGTTCATACTCTTCCAATCTGGTTGTCTTCTATAACAGTTCAGCATCGAAGGCAGCGGTGGTGTAAAGATGTGACAAACCTGAATACGCATACAATAAAGAAAAGTTGACATAGGATAAAAAAGGGTGTTTCTCGTTATGCAGTACCCTTGAATAACAAAGAGGTTGACGCTGAGATATAGCACAAGAAAAGCTTTTTCTCATCATAGTTGTCAAAACAGTTTTTGCATTGAGAGAGGACCAATTAGTCTACTTTCCGTAGGTCCTGTTGTCAAAACAGTTTTTGCATTGAGAGAGGACCAATTAGTCTACTTTCCGTAGGTCCTGAGATCGCTTAAGCTAAGAAATGGGTGCGTTTTGTTAACATACATAAATTCAAGATATGCATATCATTATAAGCTGGCATAGGCTCAAGATATACATGTTGCATTACAGACAATAAGAGCAGCAGCAGGGAAATGAAAACTTGGAATATCTGACACTGAAAAAAAGGAGTATGAGTGCATGAGGTTCAGCCTAATTGGTTAAGAAAGGCTGTAAGAAGAAATTCTGGATCTCCGTATCTGAGAACTTCTCCAACAACCTCTTTTGGTAAACTCAAACTTGCAAGTCAGCAATGTTAGCTTTTTGGTTACTGGCTAATACTCGCTCTGCCCTTTTGAGAAAAATTATTCTACCATATCCATACACCACCTGGCCATCAAACAAAAAAGAAAAGAGGACTGATCAGAGATCACGCAGACAAAGAATTTGTGTACATCAATTAATTCCAAGAAGCATCTTACCACGTGAAGCATCTTACATGCCTGGGTAATTTTTTATGGTAGTTGAAACCATGGAGATGAAATCTTACCCCGCGCCGCATTCAACTAAGTGTCCTGCCTATATCAAGATAGCCATCTGGAATAAATGCAGCCTGCCACTTTCGCACACTAAGAGTTCTGCCAGCCTGATGAAATATTTAAAATCAGTAAAATCATTACAAACTAAGGCATTGAAAATTAAATCAATATGAGTTTTTAGAAGTGACTTATGATACTTAAATCAAATATAGTAACCTTGTATCATCAGGAATCATTGTAAAGCTCCTATTGAAGAATTTGTCTCTACCATTTCTATTCCCCAAAGTCTAAAAGCTATACACTCGCATAGATAAGTGGCCAGCTTGCCACCAGTCCACAACTGACATGAGTTGCAAGTTGTGATCAGGAATTACTTAGTTCAAAAGTTTCTACTTTTCTTTTTCGACAAGTAACTTCAAAAGTTGTCTTTGCCGACTAAGTTTTGGGGCAATCATTCTAACCTGGGAGAGAGAAAGAGTAGTTCTCGTTTCACATAATCTAATCCAAATCCCACCAAATCATTCCTAAAGCACGTTTATACTTGCAATTTCTAGAACAGGGAACTTAAATTCCTTTCCTCTCACCTTTGCCTCATGGTGTAATAAAGAACCAAAAAAAAAAAAAAAAAACAGTATAACACATATTTTTTTTTGTCTATGCTGGAATTTTGTTCTTTGTTTTAAAGGGAGCAAAGATTTATATGTCAGATACTATGGAAATCAATTCTTTGGTTAGGAAGTGGGTTTATACTCCGAAAAAAATGATATCATAATGATTTTATCCAAATTGTATCAGGATATCGGGATTCAAAAGCATTAAAATTGCACACCCTTGACTGCTAGAAAAAGTTATAGCATGAAATTACCTTTTCCTCGTCATTCTCAAGGCTATCCTTGATGGCATCAACTTTTGATACAAGCCTAAGTATGGTGCATCCACCACCACGAACAATACCTTCCTCAACAGCTGCATCAATATCAGTTTTACAGTCAAATGCTAACAAATCTGACAAGGCACCACTATCTCTATAAAATAGAAACCAGAATCCCATGAAAACACTACTACAATAAACCATAAAGATCACAGTTATTGACTGTGATTGTAAGTTTTCCATCACACTTTTGCTACCGTGATGGATTTGAGTGTGATTGTAAGTCACTCTCTTTTATCACAGTTTATAACCGTGATTGAAAGAGAGAAACAATCACGGCCAATAAGTGTGATCGTTTCTCTTTTATCACAGTTATAAACCGTGATCGTTTTTCATAGCCATGATCGTTTCTCTTTTCTATGTGTGATTATAAGTCACTTTAGATCACGGTTTATAACCGTGATTGAAAGTTCAAAATGATCACACCCATAAACTGAGATGGAAAATCATTGGGCGTGATCTTTTCTTTGTATCTACTAGACCATCTTTTCTTGTCATTGCCAAGTTTCGAACCCACACACCATTGGTTGATTTCCCAAACCCTTACCACTAAGTTAGCCAAGATATTTTGTTACATCATGAAAACCAAAATATTTATACTTACTTCATAAAGTAAGAAAACTTTTTTTTTCTTTAAAATTTGCTGAATTTTTTTGAAATGCAATTAACATGATATTAAAATATATAAAAATACATATATAAACATTGTTTAAAAAATTTTTAAAATATGACAACAGATCTTTTGCCAATCAAAATTAGTTGTTGGTCACCAAAAGATTTTCTTGGGCGAAAAATTTGTTTTTAGCCAGTAAATTTAGTAGACAATAGTGTTTTTTGTTGTAGTGTACGCTTTGTATTTTTATGAAAATTATCACAACCCGCAGATTGTAACATTATGGAAAAACTTTAGATTGTTTTCTTATAAACTAACCATTTCACATATATTTTGTGTTTATATTGAATTTCAATTTCAATGGTGGCTTTCCAATTGGATTTTAATCATTTTCAGATAAGGCTAAGCCATAATAATATAATTGTTTTTTTACCTAATGTGTCAAACACTTGGAAGACATTTGAAATAACAAAGTTTTACCACTACAATAAATCATAAAGATTACAGTTCGCCCACATGAAAATCGGGCACTAGTGGAACAGCTCGCCCGTCGTCGAAGAAACAACTGGGCATTGGTAGAACCCAATCGTGAGATTTGCCTTCTCTCTCTCTCTCTCTCGATCTTTTTAGGCGTGAATATGAAGATGAAACGTAAAGATTTTTTGGGGTGAATGTAATTAAGACTTATTTTCTTACATTTAAAAAAAAAAAACTTTTCGAAGTCCTCAAATGACATCGTTTTCCACACATAACTTTTCAAAACCCGCCTAAATGAGTATTAACCCGCCCACGTGAAAATTAAGACCGCCTAAATGGGTAGGCTTTTTATCTCACCGCAAGAGTGAGATAATTTATCTCTACTTTTTTTCGTGCTAATGTTTTTTATCACACCATAAGGGTGAGACCTTTTCTCTTTTATCTCGGCACAAGAGCGAGATCTTTTATCTCATTTTTTCCGCCCTCAAATCTTTTATCACACCACAAGGGTGAGATCTTTGCTCTTCTTTATCACGCCACAAGGGTGAGGTCTTTTATCTTTTATCTCACTATAAGAGCGAGATCTTTTATCTCATTCTTTTCAGTCCTAAAATCTTTTATCACGCCGCAAGGGTGAGATTGTTTTCCTTTTATCTCGCCGCAAGAGCGAGGTCTTTTATTCTGTGCTAAAATTCACTTTTTATCTCAGCTTTGAACTTAAACTGAGATAAAAAAAAATTTAAGCACTACTTTTTATCACGCTTTCATTGAAAACCGTGTTCTTTGTGAATCTTTTTAGTGTGATACATATCTATTATTGTAGTAGTGAAAGCTTACCTTCGTTGCATTGAGAGCATCCTCTACTCTCAACTTCTTTTCTTTTAGCTCTGTATCAGTTTGTCTTTCGTCCTTCAAAATTTCATCACGTTTAGTATGATATTGATACCATAAATAATAAGTCAATTTCATATACCACAAAGCCATATTGTACAATTAAATGATGCAAGGTTACCCGAAATCAAAAGGTTTTAACTTTTAGATTGTTGGGAATAAGTTCATATTCATAATTTGTTTCATCTTCAGAAAGTGCGGGCACCATATAAACATGAGGCTAAATGTACTCTGTTAGTGAGTGTGGTACCAGAGTTCAAGTCTTACTATTAAAACATGTCGCATGGATTAAAGAAGAGAAAAGAAAGATAAACTCGCAAACACATTTATCATTTGAGAAAATCAAGATGTGGTTCCAATATATACATTTCTTCTAAAAACTAACTAACTCATCATCATCCATTGCTTCAGAAAGGTAACAACATGCCAAACAATTAAGTCAACTCATCACTATTAAGTCAACTCATCACTGTTCGACAAGGCCACAACAGTACAACAAAAATCCCTTCCAAAAGATAATATTCACCAATGGGGGGAAGGGAAAATATATACAGCTGTGAAAAAATACTCAGTAAGCCAACAAACAGGGCCTATGGATCACTTGTTTTCTTTTCGTCTGTTTCCCTAATGCACAATCAAGCAAGGGTACCGCGCAAAAGTTTTCCATCCAACGCTGTGTTGAATCTCAGGTACAAGGATACAGGCGTACCTCACCATTTTCCTCCGAATGCTACATCCAACAGTTTAAATTGTGTGTGTGGCTGACTAACAGTCAATTGCTCAGGCAGAACCTAAACCTATATTTGTAAGTGGATACTATAACGGACTACCAGTCTATTGCTTTTGAACCAAAACCAGCAATTTGTGTAAACGCACACCCACATTCATTTACTCTTAGAACAACAACACACATGCACAAATAGATTCAATCAACCCACACCAAAAAAAAAAAAAAACAAACAAACAAACTTGTCTGAGTAAAGTGGATATTTACCAATCATCTGAACCTCATGCATCCCACTTCCTTAAAAATTACAATGTCTATGGCCATAAACATCAACAAAATTTGTCAATGTAACTTCTGGTCATGATGGTTCAGCTAGATGAAAACAACTTCATTTGTGTTCATTTGGGTGCTATAAGATGATGAGGTTTTCACTAATGTTTTTGTCATAGGCGATGTCAAAAATTTATGATGACTACACAACATAGATTTTTTCTAGTAATATTGAGTACCATTAATACCAATTTTAGTTATTCTATTTTTTAGAATGCTACTCGAAAAATAGAATTGTAGTTCCATGAAAATTATTTCTACACGAGAGTATCCATAACAAATTTTGAAAAAGGTGAGGATATAACTAAAGAGCAGATTCGATTGAGGCTATAGTTCATGTTTCTACATTGTGATTGGCCCTCTCCATAATCTACCTCTACAAATCTTTCTAAAATTGAATATAGAACATAATACCAAGGTTGAAAATTAACAAGTACTCAAACCATTGAAATTACTAACTAAAATTTTAAACAGGCTAATTTGTATTTCGTGATCAAATTAAGCAACAAACAAGCAATAAATAAAATGAAGATTCTGCTAATACATGCTATTTTCAAGAATACCATATGTTGTAACCTGAAATAGCAATTTTCCTTTTCACAGTAAAAGCAAAATGCAGGTAAACCATTTTCTGATCTAGTACAAAAAAAAAAGAATGTAAATCAACCATTAAATTTAAACAAGTAGAAAGTTACCTTATCTAACTTTCCAAAAGTATCAGATCTTTACAGTATATGCCCCTTGATAGCTTTGCCAGGTACCTTAACAGGTCAAGAAGGACAAACTGCAAGCACACGTTCTCCTTCCATAGCATTTGGGATGCTTGCTTATCATAGACTAATAATAAGGAACACCACCAACCCATTCAATTTCTTATTACTAATCAAACTCTTGCATCATGGATAAAAGAATACAAATGATGACATGTGAAAGCTGAGGAATCATAAAACTCTGGGAGAGTAAATTAAACTAATAAGACCAGGGCATCAAATTGGACAAATCAATCAGCTTTAGGAATGGAGAGAAGCATAATAATCAGTGTAAGTGCACCATAAGATCCAGTATTTGAATGGAGAAGCACAAATAGGCTATATTTATTAGAGATCATGCGTAGATGATAGCTCAACAAGAATACAAAGTAAGCACATAGAAAGCAAGAAGCAAACCTAACTCAAAGTATTATTGAATGCAAGAATCTGCATTCTTACATTGACCCATAAATTCTCTAGCTCTCTTGGTTGATTAAATCCTCGACTGGTCAATTTTAAATTAATTAGTTCTCATTTCATAACCTGAATCTGAATACAAATGCAAACAGGAAACTAAGAATACTTAGCAAATGGCAAATCACCTAGTTTCATAAAACTTGACTAAAAAGAAGACAACTCCAGGTGATTGATTTAGCTCGTTCAGGTGGCATGTTAAAATGTTTGCACTTCACATAGTTGATTAGCGTCCTCGTCGATAAACCTATGTTCAACAATTCTCAAATTCTAGGATACTTCTAGTCCTCTTTTTCAAACACGTTTATGTAAGAACTATGAATACAGTTGCAAACTTCCAAGTGAAGTACCAACCAAGTAACCAACTTTAGTAATCCGCCATTTACTAAGCTAGTTAATAGTACTGGCATAATATTCCCTATTAGAGATTCTTACAGTGTTTTTCACAAAACAAAAATTACTGGTTTGATAGCTATAGCTTACTCAGGGCAAATGTCGAGCAAGAACTCAATAAAGTCATCCAGAGGATGCTTGAGCTTTAACTCGTCTTCCTCTACAAGTTTTTTTAGCCACAAAATGGCATGCACCCTTTGTCCCATAATCCTGTAATCTTTAGCCAACTTTTAAAATGCGTACACTTTTGGATTCTCCTTATGAAGTCAATATATTCCTGGTTACTCAGAATCCTTCAAATATGAGCCTCTAAGTGTAGGCTCTCCCACTTGCTTCGACATTGCATGCATTTACCGCATCATCTCACCCTACCCATCAACAAATGAGGAAGTTACATTTAGGAATAAAGCCTGATACGAATCTGCTACCTCAAAGGGTTTGACGAGTTGTAGGAAACTTTTAAGTTTTTTGGGATCCGTCTCATGACTCTTTACCATGTATGCGGACGATAGAACAGTAACACGCGCAGACCTATGACATGTTGAGAATGTATATTTTCCAGATCTAAGTTGCATCAATTTGATACAAGGGTGAAGATGAATGATAATTATCAAGCTATGGGAAAATATCTCTGATGTTGAAGAGGCACGGACCTCAGGATCGAGTTTTTGGTAACTGTATGGGATTGATTACAAAAGTGGTGGAGAACTCAGAGGTTGTTGATTTCTTTATGGCTTAAACTAACATAATTGCTCTTTTTTTTTAATCACTTTCTAGAATGTTACGGCTAAAATTCCCCAGTTATATCAACTGTAGGCTTCGAGCTATTCTAACCAAAAAAATGTTTACCTGATGCCATGCTAGGTAGCACAAAATTTTACATTTTTTTAATGTAGTTGTAGGGTTCTGTTAAAACCAATAGATAGGGCCTGTTGGCAAGGATCAAACTTTCAAGGTTCAAAGTCTCAACTGTTGGCAAAATGGCTAGGGATCAAGAAGAGTACCAAGGTTCAAAGTCTCAACTGTCATTGCAGCAGCATGAAGAAAAACCTTGAAACTTCTGCACGAAGGATAAAATAAAACATCAAAACAACATTGTTATGTAGGAGAAATTGCCATCAAAGTAGTAAATAGAATACTGCACACTTTTCTACGAAATTACTAGACCAATCCTATTCACACAGAAAAAGGCTCTCTCTTCTATGTACTTTCCTCTATGTACTTTTTTTCTTTGTTCATTATGAAATTGCACCATTTTGGCATGGGTAGTGCCACATAGATACCTCCAAACAATTTGGCTTCTATAAGAAAACTACAGAGCTTTC
Organism: Rhododendron molle; assembly: GCA_025413875.1. Lineage (NCBI taxonomy): Eukaryota > Viridiplantae > Streptophyta > Magnoliopsida > Ericales > Ericaceae > Rhododendron > Rhododendron molle. The sequence continues at coordinate 18,904,866 of CM046400.1, forward strand.
ACAAGTGAAAAATAGATAAATGCTCCGAAAAGTATTTCGGATCCATTTGAGAATACATTCTCTTCAGAATTTCAGGTTGGAATGGATCAACCTTTTCAAAATAGACATCACCATATACACATATTACCAAAAAAAATGATGAAATATATTTGTCTGTGGATGTTAGGTGACCTAATATTAGTCTTGCATGCTTGCTCGAAGACTTCTGCCATCACATAAACCTATTGTGCTAGGGAATTCTGACAAAACTGAGAGAGCCTGTGTATTTATGGATTTTTGGGGGGCAATAGTGACTGGCTAAACAACTAGAATGAATTCAAATTAGACCAAGAAGCTTTCCATCAAAGTTAGGTGACACCGTATACGCTTCCTAGTTTTAATCCAGACTTTATGAGATCTAAGTTATGACGATCTGCCATAACCTACTAAAATAAAGGTATCCCGATAATGCGTTGAACACAATCTAGAAGCTATGTAATCATGCTGAACAACAGGAAATAAGGCTACTGTCATCAGCAGGAAATGCAATCAAGACCTTATCCAACAAAAAGGCGAAAAGTGCTTAGTAGGAAATTAAAAAATGAGTATGGTATACAGTAGCAACCTTTGCTAATATATGACGTTCAATATGTTCCGGGTTTGCAGATGTGACACCGAAACTGCTTAGTAGAACTCTATCCTCCTCTTCTTCTTTCATTTATTGCCACGTCCTTAGTCAAAAGATCGTCTGTGCAATACTTACCAATCAAAACTTTAGCCATATAAATTTCTAACCATGACTTCAGCAGCTCAACTCATATGCTTATAATGTTCCACTAAAACCAGCAAACTGTCCCAATATAAGCACTGGCCACCACTGAAAAGCCACACAAGTAACAAGCATAATGCAATGTCATCCAAAGAACCCAAATTAGTTATGACGCAAATAGTAGCCCAAAAAAGCCATTCTTAGGGTAAGACGTGCCCGCTGTTGGATGGATATGGAATAATTTACATTAATGTACATAAAGCATGAGAGCATAGATTGAACAAAGTTGAAACCGAAACTGTGTTTTGCTAGGCCACATTACACTGAAAAGTTTCTTAGGAAAATAGATTTTTGGTATAAAACATAGACCAACAAATTTCCAAAAAGGATTGACCAGAGAAAGTAGAATAGCAGCATGCTAAATCTACTCATATAGCATCAGAGTGGCTTAGTCAGTCAATTTTCTTGGTGTTGCTCCTTGTTTCTGTTTCTTCCTTGAAAATTATAACTGACAACAAAAACATGAAAATTGTAACTCAAACTCTTCATTCATGTTTAAAAAAAACATCGAGATTGAAAATAACACTTTTCATACTTGGTCTGAGAAGCACCACCCTCTTTGTACTTGAATAGCCATTCACAAAAAGCGAACCAGCACTGAATATAGACTTTGTAAATATGGAATCCCAAAAAAAAAAGTAGTAAACTAATGAGAATTCAGGAAGCTAACTCCAATTTTCGGTGTTCTGCTTGAAATTACTACTTTTTTTAGATGGAAGACCACAGTTTAACCTAACACCCGAATAGAAAATGCCACAAAGAAAGATCTCAAACACCATAAAACACGTATCAAAAAGAGAAACCAAGTGAAGACATGCAGAAGCTGCTGAATACCACAAACACCGAAATTAATACAGCGCCTTCGCAAATAATAAACCCTAAACATAAGAAGCCCCAATTTATTTGAGTGGATCAGTAAGGGTTCCAATAATCGAGAAACGTACATAAAGATACAACAGGATTGTGAAGATCGGCACATAAAAAGAACAGACGAATATAAAAGACCAACAAAAGACCAACAAAACAAGGAGACTACACGAATATAAAGTACAAAACGACCAAGTCAAAAGTCGAACCGATTCTAGAAGTACAAACAACACATGATTCAAGTCTCAAGACAGAGATCAATAGAGAGAAAGAGAGATAGGCTCACATCGGAGGCATTGCCGATGAGTTCACGGAGAAAGATCTCTATTGCTGTAGAAAGTGATGATGATTAGGCTCCGCAGCTGGTTGATCTCAGCCTGGAATGCGTCTCCGTTGCCGCCATCATCGACGTGGTTCAAAGAAAGAAACCAACCACGGTCGCTCGCTCCCTCACTCTCTCTCTCTTCTCGGATGGAGATGGAGTCGGATGGAGATGGAGTAATAACAACTGGGTAGTGAGAGTATGTGGTGTGAGAGAGGCCGATGATTTTCTGGAGAGTTCTTTGTGATGATCAGGATTCAGAAATATAAACGCACCAAAAACAAAAACTCCCAAAAAGACCACCGACGACGTGGACCAACCCCACCCACACACTCTCAATCTACCCGAAAAAGACCAAAAGCCCACCACCCCAAGTAGTCACTGTTTGCAATTGAGGGGCAAATGTGTCCGAAATTGGCAAAAAACGACCCATGCACTGCCTCTTATTATATATATATATATATATACACACACACACACACACACACTAGGTGCTGTTTCGTGCAAGGCACGAAAATCATGCCCGTTGAAGAGGGCATATTTTCATGCTCGTTGAAGAGGACGTATTTTGTTTTAGGTTTTTGATTGCTAAGGTGGGAATAGAGTAGTGGAGCAAAAACAGTTGATAGTTACAAGGAGTTGAAGAGCATCAATGGAGCATAGTTTTTTTTTTTTTTCCCACTTGAGTGAAAGCATGCTTGGCACATAAATTGCAGTAAAATTACACAAACAATTGCAGTAAAACAGCCCCCAATCTCCACCAAAACTGGAGTTTGGACACACACACAAAGCAACTGTTGCACTTCCGTAGCAATGTGCACTAAAACTGCATTCAAACTCTACTAAAAAGTGCATTCAAATTGCACTACAAACTGCATTCAAACTGCACTATATGCCTTTTGGCTCAAATTTTTAAACATCATAGCCAAGAATATATGAAATTCACATCATAGCCAAGAATAGCCAAGAATATGTCATTCAACTACCAATCCAGACCTACATACACAAACATTTGAAAACTGTAAGGAAACTCATAATTTTCCATTCTGGGTCCTAACCAACATATGCCACAATATGGAAATGCGTCAAAGTATGAGGATACAAGGTTGATTCTTCAACCCACGCACCCCTGCCAAGGCAGAAGGCGTACAACCTTCATTAACACCTGCATTTGAAATAAACAAACCTGCACAAAATTCCTTAACCTTCACGTGCAGGAAATTCCTTTAAGTGTTTCACGGCCACCTATGTGCCATACTGCCATCCCCCAACTTTCTCTTTTAAACATTTCCAAAACCACCAGTGCTAAGTATGTTCTTAGAGCTAAAGTAGTCTGTGGCAACATGGAGCTCTCTAAATGTGAAGTTTCTGAGGTTTCCTAAGCTCATTAGACCCTGTTCTTGCAAGTCTACAACAAAGTTAAACATCTGTTTAAGGTTCATGTAGAAATTGGGTCTATGTACTTGAGAAGAAAAAAAGAAAAAAGGAACGTTTGCATTGTTTTTGTTTTTGGGTCCGTTTTCTGCAAAACTCAACTAAGGTTGGACAAATGTTTTCGAAAACTCATCTAGTGGAAGATTTTCCTAATATAGTGCACTGGAACCACTAAAAAGTTGTTTCTGAAGTTTTAAAAACTATTTGCGTACATAAAAGAAAACTATATTCAAACAACAGTGCTTTCAAACAATTTGTTTTTCTCAACCGTTTGTTTGTTTTCCCCTCTTGGAGTAACATAAAATCCTGAAAATCTACACAGGAAAACCAAACACACCTAAAAGAAACGTCAACATAAAACCACCTAACCAAAACAACGCTAAAACTCTGTTAAAGAACATAAGTCTAAACAATCCACGAAAAAACACCAAACTCACAACCACCTTACACGAAATTTCCTGAAGCTGAAATCATGCACAGCCAAAAGTACCCAAATCTCAGGGAATAACTCAAATGAATTCAACCCATACAAAAAGGTTAATATTTTTCAGCCAAAAGAGTTCCATTTATCATTGGACTTGCTCTAAAGTAAGTCTCATGTAACCAAACGAAGTCTCTTGGAACGCTAGGAACTCTTTTGAGCAAGTCCTAGATATCAAGGAACTCTTTTAGCCCTATTTGGTGATGTACACAATATGCGAAGTTAATTTATGCAGCCTGTTTTTTTTGAAACAGCAACTTTGAACAATGCAAGAGGGAACAGTCCTTTTCTTTTTTTTACGTCTATTTTTGGCTAAACATGCTACTATAGTACCATGAATGTAATTTTTTATGGGTGGGCAAAACATCTTTTTAGAACAACTTACGAAATAATAAAATAAGGAAAAAAGATTCAGTTATTGAGAAACTCAAGTAAGGACGGAATACATTCCTTAGGCGCAACAATAACACAAAAGAACTGATCAAGATATGTGATAATCAATTAAAGTTTCAAGCTACAACTTGCAATTGAATTTTCACTTCTTTACTATCAGAAGACCAGACCTGCTAGCTTAAACCATCAGTTCACATTGGAAAAGGTTTATGGAACTATGTATACATTTGAATGAACCATCCTCAAACTATAATGCATGTAGATGTAGTTGGAATTGAAAATTCCCATCCATACCTGCTGCTTCGTCGCAATCTCCTCTGTCTCCCTCTAACTCTATATCGAGTTTTGTTCTGCAGTAAAATAATCCTCCTCCGCTTGCTTTCCAATCCCTAATGTTTGAATGTAGGCTATCCATTTTTTTCCCTGACAGCAAAGATATTGGAATCATGTAACTTTGATTATCAGATTGAGTTTTTCAAAGAAGTATGGCGGTACGGGCCTAAAGGAATTGGATCATCAGAGTGGGTTGGAAAGAATCCAAAGCGAAAATGAAAGGTATACCGGACAGGGCAAGGTGAATATTATTCTGCTGTCAATTTGGAATTTTGAGAATGCCAGATCTAAGCTGAATTTAATATTGCAAGGAGCTGAAGACCTAGCCTTTAAGCTCCAGCATTAGACCTTTCAGTAGGTCCCTTTTAGTCAAAAAATGCAACAGATGTACAGTCCTCATCCTAACCATAAAGCCAAACAAAAATATAGTATCGGTAAGCGGTCTCATGGTAAAGAATTGGAAAAATACACACATTTCTATTACTGGTGTCACAAGCAACTGTTGCCATGTTCTAAATTGATATAGAAACTTTGTGGTATTTCAGTTACCACAAATATATGAAGGGAAACAATGGAGATACCAGACATATAATGAGAAAAATAAAATATTTAAGAGAAGATAATATCCAAATACCCTCAACTTACGAGTAAATGGGAAAAAAGTAGTCTCAACGCTGAAATCAAATTCCTTTTTTACTTCTAGAAAGGACTCTTAACTGCGAATATACATGGAACGGGAAAAAGCTGGGCCAATAGCAAGGGCTGAAAACCATAATGTGGACTGAAGATGACAGAAATACTAGAAGGGTCCAAAGACCAAAACCCAATTCCTTTCATAGTTAAACAAGGGAAATTCATCATTACCCAAATCTTAGAAATTCTTAAATTTGGATATTGAGGGGATGGAAAAGAGCTGTTGCTAACAGAAGTTGTCAAGTCTACTTTCAAAGTCCACACTTGAACCAAATAATCAGTTTCTTACATACTGAAGAGCAAGTAAATTCTAATGTCAAAAGCATGAATAGCACAATTCAAAAAAGCTATATAAAACTTCGATAACATATTTTCATTTTCAACATCAGAGGCAAACACACTTATAGTTCAATTAGGCGGCTTGTCATGGTGTTCCAGATCAGCTACTAAAGCAAACCAACGAAATCCACTTTGATCTGACCGAAATAGGGCAAACCCCTGTGGGCATTTGAAGTTTTAGTTAGATGTACAAACCTATGAAAGCACACTTTTCACAAATGCATATATACTGAAGAGTAAGCTGTTATACCTTTCGTCACCAAGGAACAGGGCTCTGTCACTGTTTTCCAGTATCCCTGCACCCTATTGATCACTGCACAGCGAACATATCTCTTTCAGAGAAAAAGGAAGAAATACACACGTCAAAGATTAGCCCAACTAATAAGTAAATCATTTTTAAAAAGACCCATTGGAAGCTGTATATCAATGTGTCCCTAGAAAATGAGCCATTGGTGGCTTGACACTTCCATAATAAACTGGTACATCAATAGAGATACAATCTAAAATCGACAATGCGGCACAAAAAAATCATCTTTGCAAGGAAAAACCCGCCACCAAGCACATTATAAGAATTCAAATTGAACCAAATGTGTATACCAAGTAAAAAATTCGTAAAACCAGTCAAAAGTAAGCCTCTCTTGCTCCAAATTCTCATAAGGAATTAGGGATTACACGCGTATGGTCAGCCACACGAAACAATGTATGTATCTTATAACGACAACTCATGAGTTCCTAATCAGTCTTGCAAAAGGAATGATACCGGCGAGAATGTATTAAAATTATAAGGGATAATCAACACCATCAGGTCAAAAAAAAGATTACCTGTGCCTAAAGGCACCTCCCAAAACATACGAAGCGAACCTAAACGAATCAATATCTGGCACTATCTATAATATCCACCAAAATCAACCATCATCTCAAAATCTGCTTTTCTCACTTGAAGATAGGTAGAATAAGCATCACATTCCAGTCTTTCAAATTTTCCAAAAGAGTCAAAAGTCGGACATACCTTCTGAATGGTGCACCGGTTTCCCTTTGCCAAAATCGGTAGCCAGCAAAATACCTTCCGAACACTGCACCAGTTTTTCTTGCCAAATTAAAATCAGTAACAATATTACCTTTACACGTGATGCCTCTTATTATTAACGGTAGGATAAGAGGAAAAACTTAAATTACTTCGAGCACGAAGAAAAAGAGCAAGACACAATAGAACACCCCGCACACTGAACAAACCACGGAAAATAGCAAACAAATGAGACGTTGTAGAACCAACCACCAAACCTGAAACCCACGACCAGAAAACCTAACACAGCTTCGATGCACACCAAGGGAAGTATTCAGAGAAGTACCAACCACATTCATAACCACAAACAGTAATCACAAACAGCCCGACACTCGCAAACTTGTAGCGTGTCTTTCAGTTTTTGATATTTTCGTTATAGATCATTGGTTGAACTCTGTTTCCCTGTAATTTATATGAATTGCATTACAATTAGTGAGTTTATTGTCATATAGTTTATGCGAGATTACACAAAACAGCTCATGTTGGATGTCAAGTCAGAATTGGCATTCAGAATGCAAAAATGTCTCTTTTTTCATACCTCTGCATCAGCTAGGAGCAATTTCTGATACTTGACTGGGCTACACTGTGCAGATCTTGGGCTCCATTTTCCAAGGACCTTCACTTTGGTTGTCCAATTCTTTGCGTTTCTATTGATATTCTTGATTGGTGTGAGCTGGTTAGCCATCCTGCAGAATATAAGTTATGTTAGGAAAAAATGCTATTTTTTTTTACTTTAGAATCTCATTATGAAATAGAAATATCGATAAATGTGAAGGAATGTACATTATTGTTAAAGACACTTTGCAAGTATTAGCAATTCTCGATACACAACATTTCTTGTTTGATTGTTGGGAATATCGTAATTTTCTTTTCCGCAATTCTCACAATTCATCGTCCATTGAATCATCTGCAATTCTACATGCAAGCACCAATGATGAAAACTCCCTTAACTGTCCTAAACTTAATCGACCATAATTAAACTTAGTTACCTAATAAACTAATTAAAACCTAAAGGGTAAACGTTGAAAAATTATAGTCCGCCTTCATTCTAATTTCCGATTATGTTCATGTCAAGTAGGTATATTCTTTTGGCTAAGTTCATTAAATGGATTTATGCTTATAAATCTTTCGTAACATCTAGCTTGACTTTTGGATCATTTTGGAAAGTAATACTCATTGACGCAATCAAACAAATAGGTCGTGTGCATGTTTCCTCTACTTATGAGATTGAAGTCTTCATCGTTCATTGAAGAAGTGAAATGAAGCAAAGTGCAAGAAACATAGAAATAATACTCACTGAGGCAATTGAACAAAAAGCTGGTGTGCATGTTTCCTGAACATATGAGATTGAAGTCTTCATTATGAAATTGAAAAGATCAATTCTCCTTGTATAGCTAGTCATATAATTCAGTCGGAGTAATCGTGAAGTTATAGCCAGTTATTGTATGGGTAATCTTCCTAATAAACTCTACTGTTAAACTTTGATTATCAAATTGAGTTTTTCATAGAAGTATGGCGGGTGCGGACCCAAAGGATTGGATCATCAGAGTGGGTTGGAAAGAATCCATAGTGGATGCAAAAGGTATACCTGATAGGATAAAGTGAATATTATTCTGCTGTCAATTTGGAATTTAGGGAATGTCAGATCTAAGCTGAATTTAAGATTGCGAGGATCTGAAGACTAAGTCTTTAAGCTCTGACATTTGACCTTCCAGCAGGTCCCTTTTAGTCAAAAACTACAACAGAAGTAGAGTCCTCATCCTAACCACAAAGCCAAACAAACATATAGTCTCGATAAGCGGTCTCGTGGTAAAGAACTGGGAAAATACGACTCACAAACAACTGTTGCCATGTTCTAAATTGATATAGAAACTTTGTTGTATTTCAGTTAGCACAAATATATGAACGGAAACAATGGACATACCAGACATATAATGGGGAAAACAAAATATTCTAGAGAAGATAATATCCAAATAGCCTTAACCTACGAGTAAATGGGAAAAAAGTAGTCTTAACACTGAAATCAAATTCCTTTCTTACTTCCAGAAAGTACTCTTAACTGCAAATATACATGGAACTGGAAAAAGTTGGGCCAGTAGCAAGGGCTGAAAACCATAATGTGGACTTAAGATCACAAAAATCATAGAAGGGTCCAAAGACCAAAACCCAATTCCTTTCATAGTTAAACAAGGGAAATTCATCATTACCCAAATCCTAGAAATTCTTAAATTTGGATATCGAAGGGATGGAAAAGAGTTGCATGACATGAAAAATTTAGTGACTAGCGAAATGTATTCTAGAATGCACCCATCGAAATATAACACATTTGGAGGTGTTAAATTTGTTAATCCTTTAAATTTTTATAGGAGGGAAAATAAGAATTCAACCAACAAAAAAATAGATGTCAATCACCTAATTCAACAACTCTGCTGGAATAACTCCATTAAGAAATAATCAAAATCAAGTTTGAAACAAAAAAAAAACCCACAGACGTTCTCATATAGTAGATTCAAATGAAGTTCGTTTGAACTCTAATTGTTTCATGAAATCCATCCCCTTATGGATTGAACTAAATATCAGTACGGTTTTGATTGGTTTCCAAATGGGTGAGTGATAAAACTAAACAAGATTTGTCAAAATCATTATAAAATAATCAAGAAAATAATTAGGTGGGGCGATAGACCCATGGTTCTATTCCATTCAATAGAAGGGTAAATTAAAGAGGAAGAAAGTTGACATCTAGCATATGGTCGACAAATGATCTAGCATTAACTGACACAGTTAAAAAAGCTTACCACTGTCTGTGAATTCAAAGATGAACCATCATGAGGTGGCACTATTGATGAGACTGACGGTCGGTGAAACAGCAAGTGCGCTATAGACCGATCGATAGGATTTATATCAGTTTCCATGTCCATAAATCTACTGTACCTGAAAAGAATCATGTTATTAGGCAAAACTTAGAGAAGGATAAATGAAGGACAAATGATATTCGCTCATTGGTGAAAAGAACTAAACAGAAACTGAACTGTATGCAACCAAAGTAAATTCCATGATATAATCTCACCCATAATTATGACCTTCCCAATACAATTATTATTAATACTCTCTACGTACAATCTCATGTGCTCATACCATTCTCATTCAGGGATAACAATCGTCTTTCCGACAATCTCATATGTTCATAACATTCTCAACCCAAATCAAATTTATCCTTTCATATTTTATGATGCCACCGACGAACTCAAATCTCCCAAAATTGGTTTGTTGGACTTAAAGCTCTAGATGCCGCAGATTATGTACCTCCTGCACATGTTTGTGCAAGTAAAAACAAAAAACCCAAACATGTTCGTGCAAGTAAAAACAAATTCCCAAATCTCATTCGCACTAAGAGTTCATCAGGCTAGGGATATATGTAATATGTGTTGTTATATGCAAACTAAAAAGATCCAAACTTGCAGATTGTATCATTATCAGAAATAGTCAATTGGAATTACCTCTGAAACCCCCAGTTGTGGCTCCAGTGACTTTCCGATAACTTTTAGAACAGACTACAAAAGGAAATAGTTTTTTTCCCCTCTAAAATCCTTACGATGGCGGGTAGAAACCATCTAAATTCGTCTCCAAAACATCGCACCAAAAAGATCATGATGCAATAATCAAATTACAGGTCAACCCATTCCCAAATATTTTAGAACCACCAAAACACTGTGGTTGATTAAAAAGTTCAGCAGTTTATCCATTTCGTATACAATACTTCCAAATTCAATCTCAGGATTCTCAGATACAAAGAAACACAAAACCCAATAACACAGAAACCACACACACGGAGTTATACACCGAAAAACACACAGATCGCCACCAAAACTGCGAATCATAACCAAAAGAAGCAGAATAAATTAAAGTTGTGAAAAATCAAACCTTGATCACAATAGTAGACTCCATATCCGACGTTCTAGGTAAGCTGCCAAAGAGTTATGTGTACTCCAACCGAACAAATAACCAAAACCCTAACCGTAAAAAACCGCCGAGCCGGCGTAGAGTTTGGAACGAAAATCCTAATCTGCTTCTTGGACCGCCTCAGGGTCAAGACCAACCGATCAGTGGGGCCCAGCACCAAATCTGTCGGTGGCGGCCTGACTTCCTCGCCTCGCTCCTGTCCCATGATAGAGTTTTTTGGGGCAGAAATCTTGTGACGGAAGCCGTCCGATCTGGTCTGGTTTTAATTGGCCTCCACTAATAAACGATAAGATTTGTCGGGCTGCGCATAAGGAAATTATGAGTAGTATAACCAAAAGGCACATGCAAGCATAGAGTATAACATACAGATATACACAAGAGAGTACCAGAAAGAGGGTTTAGTGCATTGTTGAATTTGGTTTTGACTTGGGGTTTTCAATTTCGAAATCGGGGTGCAGTGGGAAGGGAAGCAGAGAACTTGCGATCGGAAAGGGGTTTTCTCTTTGCTGAGAACGATGGTGGTCTGCTCCTCTCCGTCTCATCTTCCATTTGATTTCAATTTGCGAGAGAAAGTTAAGTCCGGTCACAGAGAGTTTCTTTTGGCGAGAAAACTACAGTACTATGCAGTTTCATAAGGCGGGAAAATTGCTTTGATACTGCAGACTTTTATGTCGATAATAACAGTAAAAGTTAGGGTTTTGGAAGTCCTACATTTATTCCGTCGATTCAAGCACAATAGCCAAACTGAGAGAAAAATCACTGGAAAACGAGAGAGAAATCTGCGAGAAGAAGATATACAAATCGTAAAGAGGATATACGAATTGCGTGAGAAAGAGAAAAAGAGATATACAAAACAATCTTTAGAGGGAAACGCCGAGAAAGGAAGAGACATATTTTGGTGAGAGGGAAAGATGTGACGTTAGGGAGAAACCCAAATCCTGAACCAAAACCCTAAACCAGATCCGAATAGTTACCTCATCTAACGAAAGAAACGCACAGAAGAAGCCCTAAACCAGATCCCTTGCCTTCTTCATGGCCGTCCTCTTCGCCGTCGTGATTATCGTCGTCATCGCCGTTGTGGCCGTCCTCCACAAAATGCCCAAGAACTCCCTTTCTCTCTCTCTTTCTCTCTCTCTACCTCCACAGACGCGTCCACCTGTACCCAAGAGACCGAGAGGGCGGGGGGGGGCACGTGGGCTAACGATACCCATCCCATTCCCAATAAACCCGAAAAGACCAAAAACCCCAGCCCCCAGTGTGGACTGTAGGGGTGCACAAGAAATCGATCCGATCTGTAAAACCGGTCTGATCCGGACCGAATCGTCCTAATTGGTCCGGTTCCATGGTTCATTGGTTAGGTTATGGTTCCAAAAAACTAAGAACCGGTAATTTTGGTTCGGTTACTGGTTCTCAATTAAAGAACCGTGGGTAGAACCGGACCGGACCGGACCGCATATAACACGTACACACATATAATATATATATGTGTAATTAAATATTTATTTGGATTTGGTAACTTTTCCTTACTAAAATCAATTTATTTAGAAAAAATATCTCATTTGTTAGAAAAGGTTTTAATATACTATTAAAATTATAGGAATCCAAACTCCTAAGAATTTTTATTGTAGTGAATATACCCAATATTTAGTATTTTTAATTTTTAATATTTGTGAACAAATGTTTAGATGCTAATTGGATAGAACCGGAACCGAACCGAAACCGGACCGGTCTTGCCATTAGGTTCTGGTTAGGTTCTACGTTAATATTGGTTAGGTTTTGGTTCCCAATTTTCTAGAACCGTAAGAAATGGTTCAGTTACTGGTTTTCTAGAGAACAGGACCAATCCGGACCGTGTACATCCCTAGTGGACTGTTTGCAATTGGGGGGCAAATGTGTTCCAAATTGGCAAAAAACGACCCATCAACTCCCTCTTATTATTTATGCTTGGAGATATGCTTGGAGATACATATATGTTAGAGCATGTGGCTCATATCACATTTTCAACAAATTCATTAATTAGTCTAATAATATATGCTTGGATGCTTGGATATCGAACACCTAGAGGTGGCAATCTCAATCTATATTTTTTAACCCGCCCAAATCCGCCCACTTATAACCCAACCCACCCCACCCATATTTTATAATGGGTTGAACTTATATAAACCCACATTTACATGGGTTTAAATGGATTAAAAATGGATTTAATATGGGTTGAAATTAAAAGTCCCACTCCTGCAAAACGTGAACTTCTGATCTCTGCTCGATGCTCTGTACGCTGTACCAGAAATGAACTCCCGTTTTTTTGCTAGAAAAATGTCCCAGTGATATAAGTACACCAAATTCTCTCTCTCTCTAAGAATCTCTCCATTCCTGTGAGATAAGTACACCAATTTTTTTTGACTTTTTTTTAAAGTGATTATGATTATTTTCAAAAATATATAGGTAAAAGACAAAAAATTTACTTTTCCATTTGCCACCTCTAAAATTCATCCACACAAATTCTCTCTCTCTCTCTCTCTCTCTCTCTCTCTCTCTCTCTCTCTCTCTCTCTCTCTCTCTCTCTCTCTCTCTCTCTCTCTCTCTCTCCATCCAATCCCTTGAGCTCCTATGAGCGACAAGTATTTTACGAATTTTGATTCGCTCCAATCAGAAAAGTAAAATTTTTTTACTTTTACCCATATATTTTTGAAAACATCTAAGATAAAGCCCAAAAAACCGGTTGTTGGGATTTATATTGAATATTACAAAAAATATTAGGGTAAAAGTAAAAAAAAATTAATTTTTCTGATTGGAGCGAATTTGGTGTACTTATGTAAGGCAAAATAAAAATAACGAAACTCATATTAAACAACTAACAGAGATTCGTTATTTTTACTTAGCCTTATATTTTCTGTAAAAAAAAATAATTTTTTAGGTGTTCGGAACACCTAAAAAATAGAAGTTCAAAAATTATCTTACAACTAACAGAGATTCTTGAGTAAATTGTTAATTTCTTGTTTACACATTTCCATGAGTTATGGATTCATTTGAATGGGCCTATACTTATTTTTAAGGCTCCGTTTGTTTTTATGTAAAATGTTTTCTTGAAAAATGTTTTTTCCATTTTCTGATGTTTGGTTAGACAAAAGAAAGTTAAATATTTTCCAAAGCAAAATATTTTTCATCTATGGGGCACAAATCTTTTCATCCCAAATTTTTCGTCAGTCGTTTTCCCCTAAAGCACCATCCTTAGACGGAATTGGACTGAAGGATGTTTCGTGTTCGGTTTCGAAATCCCACATCATGCCATACAAAAATAATGTTGGGGAGAGAGAGAGAGGAATTTGGAGTCCCACATTCAACCAGATTGAATTTCTGGAAGTTAAGTATATATACATAAAATAAGTACAAAAAAAAAAAAGACTGTTTTTTTTACTTATATATTTTTGTTTTTTGAATTATGAGTTTCGATCATAATTTTTTACTTTTCTGATTCCTCTTGTCGAGACAAATAATAAGTTACAAAAGTTTGACGCAAAAGAAACAAATGCGAAAAAATTTTGAACACAGACAAAAAAAGTCAACTTTCTTTGTAATCCAATTAAACCACCCTAAAACTTGATCAGCCAAATCGGCTCAAGCCATGAATTCTGACTACTTCAATAGAAAAGCAGATTAATTTGTAATTCAAAGATAGGTTTAGTTGTATTTCTAAAAAGGAAAAAATACTATCGATAATTTTTCATTCAAACCACTACAAATTAACTGGGAACATGGGAGAACCCATAATTCAGATTCAAACCCCAAACAAGGAGGATTTTTGCAAAATAATTCTTCCTAAATAGACTTGGGTCTGTTTGATTAAAAAGAAATTTGTGCTGGAAAGTAAAAATAAGAGAAAATAAAATAAATAAAGTGTAATTTTTTTTTATTTTCTTACACGTATTGGTTAAATGAATTATTTTAAGAATCTTGTAAGAAAAGAATGTAACTACTAGCTTACCCTTAACATAGATCATGGATCATGATAGAAAAGAAAAGGTTATAAACATATATAATAGAAAGTGCTATAAAATGGGGCAACTTTCAGAAGAAAATAAAATTTCTTTGTGTTTTTCACTGGGAAGTGGAAGGTATATACTATCATGCTTTAGTGAGTTGTACAAGAAAATTCATTTTCTTACACTTTCTTGAATTTTAATTTCATGCTAATCAAACAACAAAAGAGTGTTAGTATTTTTCTCTTTCTTGCATTTTGTATCACTTTGACTCTATGCATGGACCCTTTAAGAAGCCATCATCTTGGCATTTTCAAGTCACCATTTAGTGGCGGAGGTGTGTAGGGCCCGAGGTAGCCCCGGCCACCTGAATTTCAAAAATATATAGTATAATTAGTATTTACATATTAGTATACAAATGTTTGACAATTTATGTAATTTTAATTTGATCTAGTGAAAAATTAAAATTATTCTACATTCTCATGTAAAAATTTCTCAATTCTTTTCATAGACAAAAATAGAAACACACTTGACCCAACAAAAAAAAAAAAATAGAAACACATGAGCATTGCAATTGCCGACCAAAAAACAAATCAATGTCATATACAATACATTAATGTAGTAAAAAAGTTACACGATATGCTGAGTACATTTCTGAATGAAAATACTTTTCTTAAGTCGGCCCCCCCTTGGTCTAAACTTCTGGCTTCGTCACCGTCACATTTTGCATCGGGCTCCTCTTCTCTATCATGGCCGGCAGTGTTCGTCGTGACCATCTCTCTGGTCTCTCCCCACACAACCGCATAGAGCCCAATAACAATCAGGACTGACCCTACAACACTTAACATCGGAAAAAAACCAGTTTCTTTGTTATCAACCAACATGAATCAAACTATTTGCTTGAATTCAAAGGAAAAAATGAAATAGAGGAACTTATACGTACGTCCCAACATATAATTTCTCTTGTAGAACCATCCAACTGATAATCGCTCCAATGATTAGCAAGAGTGGGCGGAACGCTGAGACGAACAGAGGACCTTTCTTTTCAATACCCCATGACATGAGGTAACATGCAAGTTCACTACACACAATTGCCTGAAATATTTTTATTGAAAGGCAAAAAAATTTCATTAATCTCTGAAATTGTTACAAAGATTAATAGAAACAAGGAATGATGGCATCAAACCCCTAACCCGAGACCCAAACGATTTACAATGCTACAAGTAATCCTATGCCCATCTGAAACCCAATCCCCAAGTTTGGCAAGAAACCAAATACGGAAAACCCATTGGAACGAAGCCCAAACCCATCGGCCTAGAAACCCAGATAAATAAATGAAAGACCAAAGGTAATTAATAAATAATTAAATGATGTAATTATTATTAAATAAAAAGATGGGGAGTTTGTACCGCATAAATAGTTGAAATAACTCTGATGCTAAAGACTTTGCTCACCCAATCCCAAAATAAAAACTCCAATCAATATTAATTTCTATCTCCCAGTACACATTGCCTCCTCACTTGAGCTTTGCAAAATCATAAATTAATCTACCCTTCACGTTTGATTTCAAAGTGGGGACCAATGAAGTCACAAAAGTGACTGACTGACCTTTTAAACAAATTTGGGCCAATCTTGGATATGCAGTTAGGGTTTGGTTTGGGTTGGGATGGGCTTTAATTGCTAGATCTGGGCAGTTTTGGCCTTTGGTTTGTTCTTGGGCTTTGCCCACAGGTTTATTTGAGTTGTATTTTTTTTTTTTTTTTTTTTTTTTGATCCGCTGAGTTGTATTTGTTTGATCCGGGCATGTGAGGCTCTTAGGTGTTTGGGGTTTGTCCCTTCAGGTGTTTATCCGATCTTTGATTGGATTTCCCTCTCCTCTCCCCCTCACTTGATGTATCTTTATTAAGTTTCTTAATAATATTTTGTTGTTTCAAAAAAAAAAAAAAATGGATTTTTAGATCAATCCACTTGCATCCACATATTCTACAATAATGTCTTGTTTTAAACGTCAAATTTTCATTTCCCCGGTTTGTACTTTTTTCCAATATTGTAAATAAATTTGGATAAGGGAGTTTAGAATTTCGATATTTAAAATTTTTATCGTACCTAAATTATTTCTTCTTTTTTATACTCAACGATGGTTTTTCGGAATTACTTTGTTATTCTTCGGAGTAGGACTATGTTTAGCACGGTAGTGCAAAACTTGATTGCATCATTATAGCAGACTATTACAACGATGACAGTCCAATTAGCGTTAATTACTCAGTTTGTGTAAAAAGGGGTAGAAAAATTGATCGATGAAAATTATGAATGTGTAAACGCGTGTAACGCATCACTTGAAATTCCGATTGAGATTGTAAATAATTTGCGCGTATCTCTCTAACCAAGATGTTCGTCAAGTAAAACTAATAATTAATTGGTCTTTATCTTTTTAATCTTAGCTAGCTAGCGCTATGTGTTTTATTAAACTCAACAAAGAGCATGTAAACATATATAATTACGGTTGGTATTTTTTTTTTTTAATTTGATTTAAATTTGGTGTTTGAGAATTACCAACCTATCTGGTTGGCCCTTCTTCTATAACTACTGTACATACGGGAAGAGTCCATCACAAATTAAGCTCAATAACGGAAACAAACTTTGTTATTTGTGTGTGTGTGTGTGTGTGAGAGTAAAGAGATCGATCGAACATTGTAGATGTGAAAGCAAATTGCATACAGATCATTATTACTCCTTCCGTCCAAATTTTTTGTGTATGTTTTCCTTTTGGAACCTCTCAAAAAATTATCTTATATCTTTTGATCTATAATATTTTAAATTTTCAATATGGGCCGTTTGATAGATCTTAATTAATTTTGTTAAGCAAAGATTTCAAAATAATAATAAAAAAAAATTATAGATTGTGGAATATAGGTAAGGTTTTGAGAGGTCCCAAAAAAGACTTAGGTAGAACGACACTTTTATTATTTTTTACAAAAATCATAAGTAAGGTGAAGTAAAACGTCCCTTTAGCTCCTCTCTTTTTGGAGGTATAAAGGGGGCCACTGTCTCAGTAGTATTCTGAGAGCAGCCCGCCAATTTGATTGTGGATTAAATGGGGTCTTGTTATTGTTTTTTGTTCTATAAGTAAGGTGAAGTAGTGCTACAATACCTGCATATATAATTAGCCATGCAGCCCAAGATATGGCGCTGGCTATGACGAGAAAAGGCCCCAAAAACAAGTTGTTGCTTCGGGTGCTTGAATTCCCTTCACCAATAATGTTTTTAAGGTACTTCCAGTGGATGCCCCCGTGAGCACATGTCCATGGTACAAGGACAACGACATTGCTCCACCCACACTAACCAAAGTCCCCAAAAATCTTGGCTTGCATGACCCAGCTCTCCTGTTGATTCCCAGAATTTTCCAGCCCACCAAACAGTGATTTATATCAAAACATCAAAATAAAAATAAAATGGTATGCATGTCATGATCTTTATGCAGCCTACCAAACAGGGATTTATACCAAAACATCAAAATGAAAATAAATGGAATACATGTCATGATCTTTATGCAGCCTACCACGCGAACAGTGATTTATAGGTCCAGTGTGTGAACCATCACTTAGAATAGGACCACATTGAATCGATCTCGCGGCCAACAGATCCCACTGGATTGATGTACCGGCTGGCTAATCGAAGTCCCGGCCGATGTTCTTTCTCACGCCAAAAATAAATTACAGCAAAACTAAATTAAAGACAGAAAAATAAAAATTAGACCGAATCACAGGCCAATTGGCCTCACCCCCCTTGATTCCATAGTAGTTTGATTGCTCGGATTGGGAGCGATTGATTGATCGTATTACTTCTCAAAACCCTAAGAACTAAAGTGGGTTCTTTGGGATTTGATCACTCATATTGCAGCTCCTCAAGGGGAGTTAGGGCTTTTGGAGGAGAGATATGGGAGATGATCTTTTCAAATATTATTTGATCTTTAGATATTCGTTAATTCAAATATTATTTGATCTTTTCACTTCACAAAAATACTTGTTATCGTCCCCAAGCATTGAAATTCTTCAATGTTTTTTAAAATTTCTATGTAGGAAATATCAAATATTACCTTAAGAGAAAATTTATTATCATTATTTTGTATAGAAAAAGAAAATAATATAATAGAGGGCGGAGATCAAATTGTTATATAAGGTTACATACAAAAACTAACCATAGTACACAAATATGATTTAATTCACCCTAAAATGTCAAGGGCAATTTGGTCATTTTGTCTCCAACCAAAAAGAGAAGTAGAAAAGGAGAATGCAAAAGCTCCGAAGATTCAGAAAAACAAAAACAAAAACAAAACAGAACACACTACAGGTTATTTTGGCAACACTTGGTAATTGTTGTTGTTGTTTGTTCGTCTGTTTGTTTTTGTAGGAAAATATTATAGGATATAATATTTTATTTTAAGTGTGAATGAAAATTGATTTATTTTGGAGTTGCATCTTTTCAATGGCACTTGTTCACCGTGGACGGACGCGTCCTTCACGAACAGATGTGTCTCTTTCCTTGGTGACTTTTCGTAGAGTTACGAGTTGGCCTATAAATATTATTTCCCTCATTCATTTTGAACAACTTTCTGTTTCAAGATCCAATATAATAATTGGATAGAATGTGATTCTTCTTTTTACTTTTTAATGATTCTTCTTTGATCTTTACTTAAACTGACTCGAGTTCAAATGACACGCAGATGTAACTGAATCCATTTGTAATTCAGGTAAGATAGAACATAGATTACAAAGATTTTCATTCAAAAAAATCAGCCGGGCTTTTCAGCATGTGTTTATTCTCTTCATATTTATTTATTGTCTTCATATTAATATTCAAGGGAAGTTAGGTATTGAGAAAAATCTTACGCCTCCTATTCAATTTTCAACGATGCATGTTGAATCGCCATGCGAAAGAACCTATATTTCCGATCTCTTATTCCCTATTTATTCTTTAAATGAAAGAGTCCAATTATTATATATATTATATATATGTGATCTCGGAACTTCGAAACAAGAGGAAGTTCTTGGTACTAAAAAAATGGAATTCAATTATAAGGGGTTAAGTCTTTTCTTACGACTGGGTTAGGGTAAAATAAAAAAAGGAGTAAAGGGCTTAATCTATATCTATACTTGTTTGGCTTTGTACCTCGATAAGATAGTCAGCATCCTAAAAAACAAAAAGGACTCCTTTTTATTTGATTTATAATTGCCATCGAATTTGGGGAATAGATAGAAGTTAATCAGCAACGAAAGGTATTAAAGTTCAATATCTGCGGCTGTCCGAATCTTATTAATAAACAATTAAGTTACATATGTCAATGTATTTTATTTTAATTCCATTTTTAGGTATTTCATGTTTGGCTCTAATAAAAAATTTTAAATCTATGTAAGAATTGAGACAGGGGTGATTCATCCATTTGATTCACTTTACTTTTTTTTTTGACAAGATTCTAGAAAGATTACTGAACTCAAGTCAAACAAAATACGTATATAAAATGAGGAAATGCATATCCTATGTATATGTATATACTGTTTTCGCTCAATTTGAGTGCCAATACTTTTTCTTTGTGAAAAAATTTTGATCTCTTAAATTTTTAAATTTAAATATTTACCATAGAATTTATATCTATAAGAGTGACATTTGTTCAGTCTATCTGATAGATAGGAAAACCCCTATTTTTCATCGAATTCATAAAATCAGAATTGGAAGAGAATAATAAGGACTTAAATCTTCCCTTAGATCAGTCTTTTTTATCCATCTCATAAGAAAAAAAGAATTTTTTTTTTTTTTTATCTATCCGCTTTAAATTATTGATGATTCTATTCCAAAAGAAATAGAAATTTCTATCTTTTATGATGATTAAATGCGGGTCTTGCTGTTAAATTTTATTCAAATAATGATGTCTAAAGTAGGAAACTGAATTAAGAATTCAATATTTCTTATGATTCCTTATAAGTTGAATATTTGATGCTTAAAGCACCGCCCTGTCAAGATAAATAGATCGATAAGATAAAAGATTATATCTATAGTCGTTTTTTTGAAAATTATCTTCTTGATTTGATAATAAATATACTTCGTAATCATTTTGTTTTTAATAATGAATTAGTTGGTCTTTTTCATATGAATCTGCTTTGGTCAAATCTTGATTTTGAATTGTACGACATTGATTTCGCCATTTTTGTACTCTTAATCTAGACCCCTCACTCTTAGATAAATCGTATTGATAATGACCTCTTAACCAGTTTTTCCATTGATTTAGTCCAGAATTCCTAAGTTTCTTATGTCTTAATTTAGAATGAATTATTCCTTGTGTTCCAAAATAGTCTTTTATTGATTCAAGTCCATTCATATGACAGAGTTACAAATACAAGATGGTTTGCTAGGCCCTCCAATTGAAGTGCTGCTTTGGGGGGATACCGATCAAGTAGTGCTGGGAGACAGTCATCCAATACAAACCATGAGCACTGTAGCGGGGACGAAATCTGTCTTAAGTACAGAGTGTCACACACAAACACTTGTCTTGATCACCAATTGTTTCCATTAATTTCCAGGTTTTGAGTTTCGATTTTATTGCACTAATATAAATCACAAATAGTAAACACATTTTTCCAACAATCTTAAGACAGATTTGTTTACTTTTTGTGTATGTTTTGTTTCCTCCGTTTGGAAATTCTTCTGGTTGAAACGGAAATGCATGTGTTTGCCTTCTCGAAACAGAGTTGATAATCAAAACTAGTAGACTATTGGCTAATGGATTGCATACTGAGAAATCGGATAACTAGCACTAAGGCCGTTTATTTCTCTGTATGATGCCAATCGGACTGGCGAGTGTTTTATTTGTTATTGATTGATGTGATTGTCTTCTTCTGCATGTTCTCAAGTGTTCTCTAAATTGGACATCTGGATTTATATGACAAAAGTTTGGGTTAAGAAACACTTTGTACCTAAGCTTACAATTTTTGAGTTTTGATTGCGCGATTTGAAGCACCGTTTTAGTGTGCTCCTCTGCAAGTTGGTTTTGATTCTTGAAAATTGATCAGGTTCATTCCTTTATTCAATAGCGAAATAAGAAAAATGGGTTTTAGACGCGGAAAATCGAGTTCTCCTATTGCATTCAATTTGTGCTTGGAATTTTAGAATGGGGTGTTTTGACACTTGTTTGGTGAATAGGTGTTCCCTATTGCAATAGGTGTCACTTGTTCAAAGAGACACAATGCTTGATTAATAATTTTTATGTGTTCATAGAAATAAAAGTAGTACTGTTTTGCCAATGCCGTTCAATAGTTCGATGAGTTTGAGGAACTGATGTACTTTATCTTTTTGGAATCCTTGCAAGTCTCTATATATGATTCCAGCGGTATATTAATCTCCTTTGGATTTATGGTTGGAGATGGAGTAGAAGTCCAATATCTTCATTATCTTATGGCCGGTTATCTTCGAGTACATGTGGTCAAGTATGTTTCGGCAAAGATGGTGCGCTGTCACATTAACAAAATTGCATTTGCAATTCCTATTATTGGTATCCGGTGACTTTACTGGTTGGGTGCAACGTGACGCGTTGGTTGGCAACCAAAAGATTTGTTGCCTGCTTTACATTGTTTCACAATGAGTTTAAACTAAGAGGTTTGACTCTTGGGGTTCAACCAAAAGGCGTGACTATTAAGTTAAACATCAAAAGATGTGACTTTTAGTTCAAACAAAGGGTTGTGACTATTGCCATTCAACCAACACATGTGACTATTGAGTTTATACCAAGAGACTTGACCTTTGGTGAATAAGTCACAAGTCCTATGACATTTCCAAACAGTCGCTTGGGCCAAATCTATTGGAGGCATTAAACATGTAAATTCATGTTTTGAATGATTTGAAATTTAGATTGAACCCAACGGATTGGGTGGTCACTATATTTGATTTGGCGTGAAACTGAAATTGGAGTATCTACGATCTTGAACGGTTGGTAGTTATTAACAACTACGCTCCACAAGGTATTTTTTAAATAAAGTAAAATCGATTTATGCTATAAAGAATGCATGGTGAAATTAGCATAAATTTGTCTTACTTCGAGTAAAGAGTTACTCGATTTTGAGTGAGTTACTCAATGTGGGGGTTCGTCTTAGACATTGTTTGTGTCATTCATAAACTACGGAAATTATTTTGTTGAATTCTGAATTAATTTCAGAATTGTGGGGGAAACAATATTTATAATTTCCACAATATATACGTGTTGCACTATGGGAGATGTTCAACTATACTTAAAGAATAAAGTATGGTGATATGTGTATCCAATTTAAAGTTTTAGAATCCAAAGGTGGATTTAATTATACAATTGGAGTGCAATAATGATTTGGAAATCCTTATGCGTGTATAGCAAAGTCTACGATGGAATCTAATCAACTCATTGTATTATACAAAGAGGCTAATAAGTGGATGGTTGTGCCATCTCTTAGAGGATGTTCCAATGGGGTCCAATTCTATGTCAAGAGTTATAATCTTAGAGGTTGTGCCATCTCTTAGAGGATGTTCCAGTGGGGTCCAATTCTATGTCAGGAGTTATAATCTGATGGCCATCAGCAGTTGAAAAAAGGCATAGAAGACCACATGTAACGGGAAGTCTCGATATTGTAGACATGGTACCGTTAAACATTTGTTCTCACAAAAGAATGAAATGTCAAAAGAATTTATAACGGATCCGTTGAGTTGAGTTTTGACTAGAGAACAAATGATCATCGAGGGGAATGAGATTAAAGCCTATTATTTAAAAGTCTCTATAACGGCAACCCAACCTAGCTGACTGGAGATCCCAAGATCTAGGTTCAACGGGACAATCGAGTTGTATGAGACTTAGGAGTATCACTGAAGAGATATCTCTTCAACTCATTCCTATGGTGAAACAGTGATGTCTGCAGCGTTTTAGGTTAAGTTTAACTTTTAATGATTCTTATACCTTGGTAAATCCAAGTGGGGTATAGCAGGATATCCTTAATAAGAGATCACCTATGTGAGTGTAAAGGGGCCGCTTCTGTGAGAATTTTCTAAGGCTGAATTCTCTAAAACACTCTCTGAAACCAGTCGGTGTTCCAGGGCCAAAATGGGCACAACTGTAAGAACCAATTGTGTTCGGAAAGATTCTGTGTGAATTCTATTGTCTTGGTTTACACAAAACGCTGAACAGTTCAAGGCATCGCGTCCACTGATTAGCAAGTAAATCCGATAGTCTTTCACAAGGGAAGGTTTAAAGCCAAAAGCTACCTATCCTATGCAGGAGATTTCCACTTGTACTCTCTCTGTCGTTTGCATTGCTTTGCATTGGTTATCGAGTCAATTTCATTCATGTGGGAGATTGTTGGAAAATATTATAAGACATAATATTTTATTTTCAGTGTGAATGAAAATTGATTTATTTTGGAGTTGCATCTTTTCAATGGCACTTGTTCACCGTGGACGAACGCGTCCTTTACGAACAGATGTGTCTCTTTCCTTGGTGACTTTTCGTAGAGTTACGCGTTGGCCTATAAATATTATTTCCCTCATTCATTTTTAGAAGTTGATTTTTCATTCATTCAAGTTCATTCATATGAGAGAGTTACAAACATAAGATGGTTTGCTAGGCCCTCCAATTGAAGTGCTGCTTTGGGGGGGATTCCGATCAAGTAGTGCTGGGAGATAGTCGTCCAATGCAAACCGTGAGCACCGTAGCGGGGACGAAATTTGTCTCAAGTACAGAGTGTCACACACAAACACTCACCTTGATCACCAATTGTTTCCATCAATTTTCAAGTTTTGAGTTTCGATTTTATTGCACTCATATAAATCACAAATAGTAAACACATTTTTCCAACAGTTTTTTGTTTTTTTTTTTTTTTGTCTTTATTCAATTTTTTTGCATTTCTTAATTAGTTTGTCAAACTTTTTTGTATTGATTCGTTTCGACGAGAGAAATCGAAAAAGTTAAAAAATTATGATAGAAACTCATAGTTTTTAAAATAAAGACAAATATACCCAGAAAAAGACAGATTTTGTTTAATTCAACTCTATTCTCTTAATCACATGTAAGATTGGAGATTTTTGGATTTATTTTTTTCTTTCAATTCTACTCTGACTAAGATATGATTTAGCGGAAACTTTGTGTTAAATTAGGTTCTTCAAAAGAATTATCCAAGTTATGATTCATGATGAAATCCTCAAGTACGGTTGGAAATTGGAATATTAAAAGGAAAATTAAACCAAGCTACGGAAGAGAACATTTTGGCATTACAAATATTACTTATCCACAGCGGAATAATTAAAAGTGGATAATCAAAAATTGCCATATCATCTTTTGGTTATCCATTTAAAAGGTTGTTAAGGTTAGCAACGTAGATGTTCACAATAATATAATCAAAATTAAATAATCAAAACTTGCCACATCACCTTTTCAACCTATAAAAATCTAAAAATTGTCACCATATAGAACAAATTTTTTTAAAATAGTTTTCAAACTAATAAAAACAGGTTATTAGAAATAGAAAATAGTTTTTTGAAAAAAAAAACTTTTCAGAAAAAGTTTTATAAAAACATTTTTTGAAAAAAATACTTTGGAAAAGAAGACAGTTTTAAAGAAATATATATTTTTTAATAAAAACCAGTTTTACTGTTTTTGCAAAAAAAAAAAAAACTTTTTTTAAAAATATGAGAGAGAGAGAGAGAGAGAGATGGAAGAGAGAGAATGTTTTGTTATTGGCAAAAGGTTGCTAGTTTTGATAATCCAAGGCCAAAATTTGATGAGTTGCTAAGAGATTGTAAAGTTTTGTTTTTTGCCACAACGATATACATCAGCGGAGGTTATTAGGGGTGTTAGAGTTAGCACGAGGAGACCAGAAGTTATCCATAGCCCTGGCCCCCTAAAGAGCTTGCCCCCTGTGGGGTTCGAACCCAAGACTTTCCACATAGGGGAAGCAATGACTTACTAACTGCACTAAACAGTTGTCAAGAGATTGTAAAGTTTTGTTATGCTATTGTGAGCACTTTTTTTAGAAAACATTAATAACCTTAGCGACTCTAAGTTTTTGGTTATTCCACTGTGATGCTCTTGCTAAGGTTAGCAACATTTGCTCAAAAATAGCTCATATTGGAATAACCAAACTTAGCAACCTCTTAGCAACTCATCAAATTTTGGCCATTTGATAATCAAAACTAGCAACTTTTTGTCAATAACCAAATTTAGTTGTCCCTGTAATTCCTCAATCAAATATACCATCATTACACAAAAACTCTTTTTTTCCATTTTCAACATGCTTCTAAGATTTTACTTTTAAAACAGTTGTTATTTTTTTGCAAAAAATGTTTTCTTTCAAAACAGTTTTTTTCAAAAACTGTTCTTTTTAATTTTTTTCTTCAAAATCTGTTTTTATTTTAAACTTTTTCCATAAACTGTTTTTTTTTAAACCAAAGTTTTTATTTTTTCTTTTTCCAATAACCTATTTTTATTAGTTTGAAAACTATTTTAAAAAAATTGTTTTCTATGTCACAATTTTTATTTTTTTATACTTTGGAAATGTGATGTGGCAAGTTTTGGTAATTCAATTTGGATTGTACTATTGTGGACCTCTACGCTAACCTTAGTAACCTCTTAAATGGATAACAAAAAGATGATACGGCAACTTCTGATTATTATTCCACTACGGATGCTCCTGGACCCGTAAAATTGAACCAAAGATGCAAATGAGGTTCAAACAATGCAGAACATGTTATCAAGCAAAATCCCAGGAAAGATTTCAGTTCAAAAATAAAACCCCAGGAAGGATTACTTGTTACAAATGGCTGTATGATCAACATTTTAACACCCTTTTGAGGGTGTTTTTGCTTATCCTGTACTGTACTCCGGCCCCTTGGAGCAAAAGGCTTGAAAATTCCTGTCGCAAAATACTAAAAGTTCATTGGAGATAATGGTTGTTAGGATTTCGACTTTATAGGATTCCAAAATCCGATAACTAGTTCGCGGCTACCCAATAAAAATTAATTGACCAAAAAAGAGAGAGAAGATGAGGAAGAATTCATAGCAGAACAATAAACTAGAACTGGAAACTGGTTTGACTGCTAGCTAATACAGTAAAAAGCAGTTCTTAATACTTTGATGATGAACATAATCATTGGCAGACTGATCTCCAAGCACCATGGGTAGGCAGCATTATTATTCCAGATTACATAATCAATTAACATCTTCTCCCTACATTTCGACGCGGTCCCACTCCGATGATCTGTCTTGAAACCCATTTTCAAGTGATTGAAGCCCATTCCCATTCTGAGCCAATCTGCTCACCATAGCAAGACCTGAAAATGCCATTTTCATATCAGAATCTGTTGGGCCCGATCATGTATATCAGGAATGACTTGTAAAACAAATTACGAGTGAAAACTAAGTTCATCTCCGATTCCCTCGCCCATAAACTTGCATCGATCTAGGAATGAATCGCAAAGACTAAATTAAAAAAACCCAAAGACGATTATATGCATGTAGGTGTTCAGTCTTAAGGCCCCGTTTGATAACGGGTTTGACGGTTGGGATTGGAGTAATAATCCCATGAGACTATTAATACTCCGTTTGGTAACAAAAAAATGTCCGGACTATTAGTCCGATCGGATTAATAGAGGGGGTATTAGGGGGTATTGCTAATACCCCGTGGGACTTGGTATTGAGGGGTATTAATAATCCAATCCCAACTCCTTCACATTACCAATCCCTTCTCTTTACCAATTTCTTCTAACAATCCAATCCCATCATCTAATCCCATCTCAAACAAACATGATATTAATAATCCCATCATCTAATCCCATCCCAAACAAACATACTCATTATCAATCCCTTCTCATTACCAATCCCATCTCCTTACGAATCCCAATCCTAATTCCATCTCCTTACGAATCCCATCCATCTATCTCTGTTATCAAACGAGGCCTAAGTACCTTCAACAACTCTGTAGAGAGTTGACCACCAGCTTTCTCCAGAGACGTGGTACTGGTTTAACGTACTTTCAATGCATTCGTCGTGTTTCCCCTCTAAAACTTCCTGGAGAGTGACGACAGCATCCTTCGTTCTCTTTACCATATTGTTCTCCTCCCCCATTTCCCATGGTTGAAGATTTATGTGTGCAGAAGTGAGGTTAACAGCAAGAGCATAGTGCGCAGCGGCAGCCCAGTGGGAAGAGGCTAACCACCTCCTCCCATCTACAGGAATGTTCTCTTGTCTCTCAGACTTGTTCTCTCCTCCTTCCCCGATCACCAAGCTCCGTAGATATTCAGCATTTGCAGCACCTGTACTTTGAACCATCTTGGAGAAAGCACTTGTTTCGTTCAACAATAGTTTCTCCGGGGTCTCATGCTCGATGACCTGAAAATATATGTTGAAGGTTTCTTACTGACATTTCAAGATCGAAGAAACAAAAACCTCAAACTCAAAGACGGATCAGGATCCCCCTCACTTGACTCTCATGTGAGGAGAACTGGGACCCGCCGCAATCTTGTTTTGACCATTTGAGCCCTTCATTTCATAGGTCTCAACATGCATCTAACACTAATGCATAAGAACGGTTTATGGGATGTCGGTAGGCATCCCAATGACGCATATTTATCTTGAGAGAAATGGATTCAAATTCAATTATGACCATCTATCTCTCTCCTCAATTGGAATCGCATAAGGGACGGCAGACTACTATATATGGAAATCTAATTAAGCTTGTAATTTGTTAGCAGTTTACTGATTTCGAATGGCCTCCTATTGGCTTTTTGTTCACCAAATGTGACATCCATTGGTGAGAACGGAAAGTAGGGAATAGGAATAAGCAAAAAGAAGATCTATAATGAGGGCATACTTGACCAGCATCAAGCACCAGAATCCGGTCACTGTCTATAATGGTATTCAGCCGATGAGCAATGATGAGCATTGTGCAATATTTAAATTCTTCTCGGATGGTTCTCTGGATAAGCGAGTCGGTTCTAACATCAACCGCTGCTGTTGCTTCATCAAGAACAAGAATCTTTGATCTCCGTAACAATGCTCGAGCCAGACTCAAGAGTTGCCTCTGTCCAACACTGAAATTCTCCCCTCCCTCTGAAACCTTGGCACAGACAAAGAAAAATCAAATTTTCAGGGCACACCTATCAATTCCCTATTTTTTGCGATGATTTGTTTCTTAGATGGAAAAAAATTTGGGAATAGGTCATGCATTGCTAGTACCATGTAATCAAATATTAGACTTCACCCAGAAATACACAAAAAAGCAGTTGTCGAATTGTATTTAGGTGTAAAAAAAAGTTGCTATGAGAACTGCTTGTGGTCGAAGCAAGCAGGTTTTTGCCTCTTGTTAACTGTATGATCAAAAACTATGTCGTGAAACAACCAAAACCTTCATTTGAATGAGGCAGTTTAAAAAATTCAGTGGTCTGTCCTATACTAGACTAGTGTTTGCCCGTGCCTACGGCACTACGCACTCTGGTAGTGTCGTAGGCACGGGCACGGGCATTTTTGTAATATATTTGTAAGAATGTGGGTATTTTCTTAAGAGAGTTGGAGACACTCATCAGCCATTGGATCAAATAAATCTCAGCCCTTCTTTCAACTTGTATTTGTGTGGTCCCCACACCCTTGTGTTTTATTAGGTAGATTTATATCCATCCACATGTATACTAAGTCTCGACCAAAAATATGGATGACATGTGATGATCTTACTGAGAGTCTGACATGTTGACTTGACTGCATATGTGTAACAGAGTTTACAAAGCCTCCAATCACACAAAAGTTTCATAATGGGAAAGAATCCGAATGCTCTGACAATCCAAAGTGGCATCATCTTGGACTGAACAGCCGTAATAGTATATTATAGCAGCACAGTTATATCGTGCAAATATTTGTATATGTCCCGAAAGAGAAGAGTATAGATAGGAGATAAAAATACTACTGTTCTATGCACACTCCAGTACTCTGGCCTTTCTTTAGCTAGTAGTTCGAAAAAACAATCGGAAAATATTAAGCAAAAAGAGCTTGTACCTCAGCATCAAGCCCCAAAGCATTCCTTCTGATGACATCCTTTAGATGAGCACGCTCTAAAGCCGCCCAAAGGTCAGCGTCATTGTGTTCACTGAAAGGATCAAGATTAAATCGAACAGTACCTATCCAAAGAAAACAAGGGTAAGTCACTAATTATGTATGGTTGGGATGTGTTTTCGGAGCAAGGAACAAACGAATTAGTTAGATAAACAAAACTCTAAGGCATATCAGCCTTCATTCCACGTACTTAGTGTTACAAATATGCATGCGCAGCAGTAATGCCAGTCATCGCGTTAGAAATGTAGCTTGCTTTTTTCTGTCATCGTATAAGAAAGTCAATGAAAGAATATTATCAGCCAGAAAACATGGATCAAAAGCATCGGTGGTAGGCTCCTAACCTACTTTGACATCATCTATCAGAAGTTTTCTAAGACACTTTTACCCATGACTACGATGAAAGATGCAGACAGTCGTGGGCCACATATAGAAAAGGTTACCGGGAAAGTGCCACGTAGCACATTGAATAGTTACGAAAAAAATTGACCAGATTTTTGTGAGATTATATTCTCCCCAGCACGATTGAAATTAGCCCCTAGACATGGACACAATCCAACATGGACATGCTGACACATTGATTTTCGATACATGTAGGACATGGCATACCTAACCTAGGGCAAGTTTAGAGTTTGTATTTGATACTTACACTATATGCCTTATATGTGATTCCTTATTCCAAAGTAAAGAAATACATGAAAGTTAACACTAGTTAAATCAATAGGCCTATACTTTGGCAGTATATGACAGACTCCTCACTGTTGACCCACAAAGGGAAGCAACTTAGGTGATTCTACACCCTAGAGTTAATTACCTCTAAGTACAGAAAAGTGACACCTAATTCCCATTAAGGAGAGATGAAGTACTTAATTACCACTAAGTCCACTTTTACAAAAATACATTTATCATTAATAGAAGTGTCACCCTAGGGTTTTAGGGTATGCTAGGGTTTTAGGTACCCTAATGGGTACCCTAGTACTTTGGGTACCCTAAAATCTAGGTACCCTAGGATTTTAGGGTTTTAGGGTACCCTAGGTTTTAGGGTACTTTTAAGATTTTAGATTTTAGGATACCCTAGTGGTTTAAGGTACCCTAAAGTTTAGGTTTAGGTGCTTTTAGAGCCCTAGGACTTAGGTTTAGGCACTTTCATAGGAGTTTTAGGGTGCACTTTCCTATTATAGGGTTTTAGCGATTTAGGCACTTTTATTGGGTACCCTAGAGTTTTAGGCACTTTTATAGGGTACTCTGAGGTTTAGGCACTTTCATAGGGTGCCCTAGGGGTTAGGCACTTTCAATATTTGGGGTTTTAGGCACTTTCATAGGGTTTTAGTGTTTCGTTAATTAGAGGAGATTTGGTGGGAATTACTTTCTATTTTCTGGACCTAGAGGTAAATTGCCCCCCTACCCTAATAGAATGAAGTTGAGTGTGAAAGCACAATCACATTTTTCAACTAACTCAAACGTCACAAACTTTTAAATTACATTGGAGCCATAAATGCGCACTCTTAAAATGATATGAGAGAGCAAGAATAAAAGACCAAAAATAAAAATCCATTCATTTCTCAAAGCCCCATGTAGAAATACCTTTGTTCAGATACAAGTAACATCTAGTCATTTTGGGGATAGATTTCTAGTGGAATCTTTCACCAATGGAGTTATACGTTGAACACTAAAACCAAGCTATCTTTTTATGCGACAGAAAAAGGAGTGATTGGCTCCAAAAATTGACATGCTATGGTGCTCATCCACAAAAACAAGTGCACAAGCATACATGTTACTGAAGAAATGGGTAGAGCTGCAACAGTACCAAGAAGGATTATTCTAATCTCCACCCAAAGGGTGTAGGATAATAGGTAAAAGGTGCATTGATATTGGAGAAAAGTGTATTGATATTTGCGAAAGTGTATTAATATCCGTGCGATTTGCATTGATATCCGAACTTGTTGGGAATTATGTGCATATTATCCTCCGCCTAGTGGGCTGAGTGGTTAGCAAAACCGTACCAAGAATAGCAGATAGTCAATGATCAGAAGTGGTGCGGAAATCTCCATGTCCTACGATTTTATCAAGAAACAGTATTCTAGAAATGGGATCAAGTTATACATATACAGGAGAGGAACTATATGCATCCAACGCATGAGTTTAACAACTTTTTGGAAACAACGATGAATTAAGTACTGTAAGACTACTAAGAATCACAGACGAAGGAATTAAAGCATGCCAGCTCAAGAGAGAAGAAAACAATAAAAAAGTAAAAATAAGAGAGCAGGGTGTACTTGGAATTTAAACTGTTTAGAATCTAGATAGGGGATATGCATACCTGAGAAAAGAACTGGTGATTGTGGTATAATACTCAAAACCTTACGGAGATCTGTCAGCCCTATCTTCCCAGTATCACAATCATCAATCAGGATTTTTCCCTTTTCCAATTCAACTAGCCGAAATAAAGCATTGAGCATGCTAGATTTCCCTGCACCAGTCCTTCCAACTATGCCTACCTTCTGACATGGCGAGATTGTGAAGGACAGTCCATGCAAAACAGGAGGAAGCTCAGGCCTATAGCGTAACACAACGTCTTGAAATTTAATTGATCCTAATGAGGGCCATCCAGGTGGCGGACGGTTGGTTTCAATGACAGCTGGAGCCTCAGATGGTAAATCTATGTATGTGCCAACACGCTCAACGGAATTTAGACTATTTTCGGCCCTACTTGCTTGTCTCAGAACATTACTCAGTAGATTTGTGATGTTTAGAGAATAACTAAGAAGCAAACCCATTGTCGCTGCAAACGCCACCTTGTTTTCTGCTCTTCCATTTTCCATGACAGCAAAAGTTGCGGTCATCCAAATCATGATGCCTCCTAATGTTTCTAACCTTATTGTAAGCCAGCGGTTGGAGCTTATGTTAGCGAGGGTGAATCTAATATTGTTATCCATCGATTTTCCATTAATGTTGGACATCCGGTCGTACGCTTTGTAGGCACGAATTGAAGACAAACCATTAAGCGCTTCTCCAAATTGTGCATAAACTGGAGATCTAGTTATGGAATCTAAGCGCTTTACTTCCCGGCTTGTGCTCTGTCAAACAAATATGTATTGTTTAGTCAGGGATACAACAACATAGGGATGTGGAATGTGCAATGAGAAAAATATTTCATGAGTTGTATGTTTTATAGGACAGCATTGCAGAAGCTGTGTAAATGTAAATAAAAGGGACAAAGCTTTATAGGCGAAAAATATGTGTTAGGCACCAAATAGGCAGAATGACACGTGGGTAAAGGTACCTAGTCAGTATGTTTTCCTTTTATCTAGGACCAGCCCGGAAAATTATATAAAAGAAGATGGAAAATGGGAGAAGTTCTGTGGTCACAGTCATTTTTTTTAGTCTCAGGTCGGGAGTCTTCCTGTAACTTTCTAATGTGGGGTAATTTGGTAGTTTAGTATTCTTGGGTCTAGATTAGTGAATTTGACTATTGGCACCCATTTCCCTTCTCAGTAAATTTGACTATATTCTACTAAGTTAATGGCTCGAAGTCAAACTACGAATGAGGACAGAAAGCATAATATTCAAAAATCAAACTCTGTCCGCACCCATCTTCCTCCCACCCACCATAGAACACCCGCACACCTCCCTTCCAGCATAGCCCAGCCCTCTCCCACCCTCCCTGTAATGACCCAGCCACAATATTTTCAGCTGAGCCGACAAAGTACGTCTCCATATGGAGCCCCCCCTTACACATCACGACATGGGACCCATCCAAGCACTTCTCCATAAGGGACCTGTCCAAGCACGTCTTTAGGTGGGACCCGGCAAGCACGTCTTTAGGTGGGACCCGGCCCATTGCTGCAAGCTTTGAAATCATTGGTCTGACTTAGCCCTGCATAACATAATAACTTTGGATTTGGGCTGTATGTTCACAACCTTAAAGTATATCGTGCAAACTGAACTTTTACTCACCAAGCGATTGGGATGCATTCATGGACTGGTTTTTTTTTTTTTTTTTTTTGCCTTCCCAAACTTCACTTGCATGGCATCAAGCCACATAAATTGTGGGTCCTTAGACCCGGGACAACACATCCTAGCCTCCCAGAGTCCTCAGGCACGTCAGCCCCTCCCTAACTGTATGCTCCTTCCCCCAACCTCTCCCCCGTCACCATAGGCCCTCTTCCTCTCTAGCCCATCAGTTATGTCTTCTTCTTTTTTTTGGTAAGTATGTCTTCTTCTTCTTTGACCACTTTCTCTTACCACCTTATCCACTCCATTCCATTCCAAACCCAAATGCAATCCGTAACCTCCGATCATAAGGAGGGGATAGTGCGGAGCAGCCGGTAGTTGCGGGATGGTGGACAGCAGAGATCAGGAGGGTGAGTGTGAATTTTTGTTTCTAATTTTTTTGATGTTCTTGGTGGTGTAGAGAGAGAAAACATGGCTGTAAATGGAATTACCTGTTAGTTTGGTGTTTGTTTGTTTGGAGATTACTTTATGCTTAATATACAATTTAATGGAAATACAAATACAATGGGGACGATGACTTGGATTACTAGTACCACAAAGGAAAAAAAATATCCAGCTACAAATAAATCTTAGTTTATCCTTGCAGCGTAGAATCTAAAAAGGGCTTAACATCCCCACCTCAGGAACGGGTAATGAATTGATCTTGCTTTCCACTTGCAAATGTGGCATTTGAAAGAGCGAAGTATCAAAGAAGAAAATAAAAAGAAACAAAACTGACCTGATAATATAGGTAGGCTGCATAGAACAAAATCAGCAGTGGCATTATGGCCCAGAGGGAGATGGTGCTCACAATACCAATCAGTGCAAAAGTTGACAGAAGCTGCCAAACTTGGCCAAGAAACATATTCGCAAAATTAGCAACATTGCGGTCTATATCACCCAGATCCTTTGCAAATCTGTTGATTACCCGCCCGATTGTATTGGTTTGAAAGAATAACATAGGAGCTCTGAGTACGGACTGTAGCATGGTATCATGCAATCTTCTAGCTGCGTGAAGACTTGATGTGATTAACCAGAAAGAGTTTAACAGGGTCACCATCACCTGAATAATGCACAGGCAGGGTAAATCTCCAAAGTAAGCGATGAAAGGGACCTCAAAATGTTGCAATCTAAAACAGCATGTACCAGCACACAGTGAGTAACATTGGCTTGGGTGTTCAATGTCATGAATCCTGATACTAACATATTGATGCATATAAGTGTACACGTTTTTCCAATGTTATACAAATGAGGACATACACAACCGCGTTGAAATTTGGAAAAGCAATGTTAGGAGGATGAAGTAAGTTGCAAGATGAAGTTACCAAGTACCTGACCAAATGACAAAAGTGCATAAATCAGAATGAAGAAACCCGGTCCTGAACTTGAACTGCTACGTTTTGTCCAAAAACTTAACCATGTGCTACTCGAAACTCGAAGGACTTCAGTCAAAACGTAGCACATAAATAGGACCATGACAACCCAAAAACCTCCTAAAGCATCTTTATACCTGAGCAGATAAGCAACAAAAAGTACTCAGTATATGGTACTTTTGGTAAAGCTACAGTGCACTAGAAAACATTAGAAGCGACCAATGTTAGGAGAGACATAGGTATATCCTGTCAAATTTGACAGGAATCCACTGAATGAACCAATCAAGCCCTTACTGATATCAATGAGTTGATATTTTACGGGAGCTCTTAAAAATATGTTTTAAATAAATTGAACGGCTCCGATCATTTGCGTGGGAGTCATACGCAAAACTTGTATCAAATGTTTTGTGAGCAGAACACAATGGAAAGCTGGAATTAAGTTCAAATTCTATTGATATCAGCATATCAGCAACCATTTTCTGCAGTTAAAATACGAGGGAATGAATACAGGCAGCACCGCAGCAGTCAATTTTCGAGACATAAGTCAGACAAACAGCTTTGTTACAGAATACTGGAATCAATCAAGGAGTCAATGAACGGTTAGTAGCATCATAGTTTAAGTTAAAAATAACGTAGAATACAACCTCGTTAAGACCTTCCAACTGACAACACCTGTCTCCCTTTCTTCTTGCTTGATAAGAACAGATTTTCCTACTTTCCTTGTACTTTTCGGGTTCCCACTTTCTGGTAATCCATTCTGCACTACAGTATCAGCAGACTTCGAGGATTTATAATCACTATTATTGTCGTCCTCTTTTTCATCCACATGCTCTTCCATTTTCCCCGCATTCTCCATAAGCTTTTGGAACAGTATGCCACTTCTACAAAGCTCCTCAAATGTTCCCTCCTCCTTGACCATGCCTTCATTTATAAGAATAATTTTATCCACCTGAGGAAGAAAATGCAGCTGGTTTGTGACGAGCACTCTGGTTTTCCCTTGCAACTGTTCTTTGATGCAGTCGTTAAAAACCTGGACAAATTTTTATAGGAGATTAGTTAAGAAGAAAAATGAGGTACAAAGGGAGATTGAATTAAGAGTATCTGAGTATATTTTGAACACCGGATGACATTCTGGAAAGAAATAAAGAAAAGGAGAAAGCCTTATCAGCTAGATTATTCCACTGGGACTGGAGGGAAAGTTTATCAGTTTTTGGGGATCTTTTATCTATATAGGGCAAAATTCCAATAAAAATGACCCTCTATGTCATTGAAAAGCATAGAAGACTAATGCTACATTTATGACTGTACTCTGACAAATTTCTGGATCGCATTTCTGTATTTAATTGGTTTAACATGCATATGTTTACCTGTCGACCAACATGGGCATCTAGAGCACTTAAAGGGTCATCGAATATGTATACATCTGCATTGGAATACACAGCCCTGGCCATGGAAACCCTTTGCTTTTGCCCCCCGCTAATATTCACACCTCTTTCACCAATCTCTGTAAGATCACGACCCTGAAAGAAATATTAAATAGACAAGGATTCAGGTCCACGATATTAGTTAACATTCTCAAAACATTTTATAAACAATCAAGCTAATTAACTTGTCTACATCATACTGCCTCCGTCCTAATTGTTTGTCCATTCCAACTATCATCCCAAAATAACATCTTCTATTCCACTTTATCACTATTAACTGTATTGAAAAGCTTTGTCTAAAAACAACTAATTGAGATCTTTTGAACAAGTTGTAACGACAAGAATGCCGTAAATGGACAAACATTATGGTATGGAGAAACTAACATTTATTTGTCAAAATCGAAAGATATTGATACTTAACAGGAAGTAGGTCGAGGTCGTGCTGCAATGCAGTTACATCAATTGCCTTCCAGTACCTAGAAGTTTCAAAGTTAGAACCAAATAGTATGTTCTCCCGTACCTGTTAAGGATAAACTTAGCACATTAGATTCATGAATGTCATTAGGGCTGTCCAAGAAAAACCGAGAACCGTGAAACCGGTCCGGACCGAATCGATCCGTGCTTTTTGGATTTTGTCCGTAGATTAATGGTCTGGACACGGATTTGAAAATTAAAAAACCGTGAGATACGGATTAGGATTGGATTTTTATTTCAAATCCGTGGATTAACCGAACCGAACCGAACCGTGAGATATTTAAAAAATTAAAATATATATTTGTGTGTGTGTGTGTGTAATATTTATAAATAATTATAATTCTACTACTTGTTATGAATTTTTTTTTAACAATTTTAAGTTCATAACAATGACCAAAAGAAATGTGCTCCTTTTCTGAAATTCCTTACTTTTACTTCACCTGCCTTCCCTTTCTGATTTATAACTTGTAGTCAGCTACTACCACTATGTAAATAGAACATCCTGCTGCTCCGTGGATGTAACAATGGCTGATGAAACCTGGACTGAATTTTGAACTAGAAATTTGGAATGATACATAATAGAGTAGTTGAAGTAATTTTGCGTTTTTTAGTGTTTAATGTTTATGGAAGGAAATCCGTGGATAAAACCGAAACCGAACCGTGACTCACGGTTCGAAATCCAAACCGAACCGTAAGACTTTTGGATTAGGATTGGATTGTATTTTCTAAAAACCGTGAGATACGGATTAGGATTGAATTCATACGAATGCGATCCGATCCGGACCGTGGACACCCCTAAATGTCATGGGGTTTAATGGGCAACAGCATAGACCCTAGAATGTTCAATATTGTAAATCTTCAGCTGTGAGACCTAGTTTTCATAAAAGATGAGTGTGCTGTAACTCACAGTGGCATTGAAAATCCATGAAATTTGGGGAACATAAGCAGTGGTTCCCCTGATGACAACAGTTGAATCTTCAACAGGCGGAAGCTCCCCAATCATTGCCGATATAAGTGACGTCTTTCCTTCGCCAGTGCCACCAACAACTGCAACTAGGCTGCCAACTGGTATGTCCAAATTGATATTTGACAATGTGGGTTTCTCTGCCTGAAGATATATTTAAAAGATTTCAATTGACAATAAAGCATGAAAGTCCACATGATTCCCAACGTTCTCAGTAAGTGGAAAGTTTGAACTATGTAGTTCGTACAACTAATGGCTGGAAAGGTAAAAGCTTCACTCCAGAGTTTGCATATTGTGTTACATTTTAAGTTTGGCTGGCAACTATACTGTGTTCTCAGCTCGCCCAACACAAACCTTAACTATTGTACAACTCGGGCTGCCACATAAAGGCATCGGCTATAATTGCTTGCATTGCAAATGTTTCAAGCATAAACCTAAATTTATTAAAGCATTGTCGTGTCTTGATCTCCATCTAATATCGCTACCCCAAAGTCCCATGGCGTCCCATAAGTTCTATGCTATCACAATTAAAGCAAATACGAAATTTTATTGGTTCTGTATTGTACATTTTCTATTTACTTAGACATTACTTAAGCAAGTTCTTCGTAAATAAACTAGTAACCCAAACTTCTCCATCTCTATACACTTCCCAGCTTCTAGAAAAATTTCACCCGGTCTTCAAACATTTGCTTTTCTATATCGTCCTTCACCTCAGTTATCCTAATTTAAAGAAGAATTTGTTGTAGGTGTTAAATAATCTGCTCAATCGGCTTAAATGGTTTTCATTTGATAGTTTTCGAATACAGCTCTTGCTTTGTTCCGTTCGTCTCATCTTCCTCAAAAAACACTCTCTCATCCTAACATACACGGCATGAAAACCATTTCCTTCTCATGTGTGTATATATATATATATATATATATAAAAAAAATTCCCTCCATTCTTTATCTGGATCTTAAGATATACATCATCATAAACAGACCAATGTAAGCTTTAAATTTTTAGCATCTTTGACCACTTTCTTAATTTTGTATCCGAGGTACATCTTTAAAAATTTTCACATATCCCCATGTCTAAGTAATGTTTTACGATAGGCAGTTAATCTTTGAATTTATTCTTTGAATCGTTTCATTTCATCACCAAGTTTCTTAGATGATGTCTGAATAGATTCCCCATGAGGTTCTTATCTAACTCTTTTGATACAACCTAGCTCGTTTCGAATACTGATCGTGAAATGCCTAATTATGAAACATTCCGATGTCAACTGGTGCTTTTGGCAGTTGTGTTATGAGTTTGAAAGTGCTACCAATTTGCAACCTTTACTTAATTGATAAATGCAAAAATTGTCATAACACTGCAACACATGCACACAACACACATACACAGAGCGAGGAAACACAAAGCAGCACCACATGTTATGCACAACCCAAATAGTTGAAGTTGATCTAGACCTTAGAATCCCATGAAAAGTATCCATCCTTGATTGAGATGGCTGGAAGACCAGGTTCAGGAGGAGGGTTAGGTAAAAGAATTCTCTCTTCAGCTACGAAAAGTTCCTCCAGTCTTTGTAACGACACATTTGCATTTACAACCTGTAAGAAATGTCATCTTCAAATCACAGAATATAAGGGGAAAAATTGTAAACAAACAGGCTGCATGTATATCTGTTTATAAAAGTACCATATGCCCCAATGACTTCGCAAAACAGTTTTCATTTAATTTCTCTGTGAGGTAAATGTCCATGTTTCTTCTAGCTAAACTTCGAAAGAGGATTCAAACAACTTTGCAGGTGTTAATGCCATTGTACCATTTTAATTGTTCTAGCCTCTAGATTCTGGTAACAAACTTTGGTATCATTTTCAGATGGTGAGCATTGATTCAGTGGTCAGAATCTCAGCCTACTAACCTTTAGATTGTGGGTTTGAGACGCCAGCAGTTGCTTGGTGCATCTAATACCAAAGGCCCCTCCCTGACACCCTTTAGTGGGTTCTGAAACTGTTCTAGACATGATTGAAGCTCCAGTGGTGCATCAATTATCAGAAAAACATGGTCTCCATATATATGTTTTATGGAATTGCTAAGACCAGTTAAATGACCTTTTTTTGATCCTGTATCATTAATTGCTAAGATCAGTTAAATGACCTTACCATGATGCAGGAATGCTAACAAGAGACGACGAAAATTATGGCTAGAACCACATGTACTCCTGCCTTTGACTTAGAAATTTTAAGTAGGATCCAAAACAACTAAGTCTAAATTGTATGCTGAAAGGGCATTAACTGTAAAAGAGGCGAGGAGAACAAACCTGTGTTATTAAGTTTGGAAGCATGTTTAATGGCATACGTAGCACTGCGAATAGGGACATGCATGTGAAAGCCCTTGAAGGAGTCAAATCCCCACCGAGCAACGTGAACAACCCGAATGATGTCACCGTTAGGAGAACTGGAATGCTGTTTAGTATGAAATTGTTACACTGCAGGGAAAAGATGAAGTTAGTATGGTATATTCCATGGTCAACATACTTGTTTTACATTCACTCTCAGAAACCATCAATGTCATGGATTGCTTACTGTCGACAAATGCCATTTAGAATGTTGTTTCATTGAGAGATTTTGAAAATTAAAATCATCTTGTATTACATGCATAACTGAACTATCCTCATGTCAAATAGCAGGTAGGGGGAAACTGGCTCATTAATGCCATTAAATATACTTCTGTAATGCACCTGTCGATTATAATTTGTACTTGATCAGTAAGCGATAGATAAAGCAGTCATGATATGGTAGCATGCACCTATTTCCAGCCGTGCTCAAATATAAGATAAAAGCAGTCAGGGGAAAATGAGTTGAGGACGGTATAATCCACAGCCAACATACACATTCTGCATTTACTAAGAAACTAGGGGAGTAATTTTTGCAGTCTACTTTTGTATACCCACACTCCTTTTTTGTCTTTATCCTATTTGAATTTACCACATTCCCTTTTATATAAAACATTGGCATGGATCAAGAGAAAAAGGAGTGTATATGGTAAATAGAGGAAGGTGCAAATCAATTCGCAAGAAACTACTAATGTCATGAATTGCTTATAGCAAACAAATTGCGTTTACCATTGTGATTCATTGAGAGATGTAAACATGATAAAGAACATCTTGTTTTCCAGTGTTCCACATGCTCAACTGAACAACTCCCTTCAACAAAATAGGTACTTGAGGGGATGCATATTTGTTAACAGTCTTGGAGGTAAAGTGCACAAGAGCCACTGCACAAGTGGATCTTGCCCCTCCCCTTACACTCCGTCTAATCCACCATGAGTTGGGACCAACAGAGATCTTTTGTACATCACACCTGTTGAGTCTAGGATTCAATGGTAAATAATGAAATAGCATTACAATTGGGAAATTCTACACTGTGTTAAGTAAAGCAAGTCAATAACTGGTAGTAAATACAGAATAGTGCATCAACAAAACGAACATGGATACGACAATAAAGAAAGCAATGTTATGGTGGCGTCTCTGAAAGTGAAAATGCCAACAGATGGTTTCGAGGATTATGATTATGTCATACCGCTGACAATAGTTGTGCTTTTTGAAACCATGAGAGTTCATCCTTCCTCATGCCGCGAACTTTGGATTGGAAACTCTCCTCCCATGCATAACATCTGAATTTGTTTAGCATTAAATCAGATAATCACTCCTAACATTGCAACTGTATATAAGATCTAGACAATCCAAGCAAAGATGGCAGTATACTTCACGGTGTCCATGGCAGCCAAAATTTCATTCATTAGCCCAACTCTCTTATCAGTACGTTGCAGTCCTTCCTTGGATAGTCTTCTCATTTTGCTAATGATAAATGTCTGTTCCCACAAGATAAATTAAGAGTTTTGAGCAAAACAACTGAAAAGAATCGAAGAAAAAGTCGCAAAAATCACGAGCACTAAACTAAATAAAGAACAATGATGCCCAGACACCTCCCACAGCTTGTGATGCCTATCTAAAACATTCACCACAAAATTTGTACTGTACTGTAAACCATCACCCATTAAAAGCATGACCGAAGGAAGTCTAAAGTCTGAGGTCTAGACAAGATCCTTTCTTCTCCAGAATATCTTCAGAAGTAAAGAATCACACACGGAGAAACTTAAACTACCAAATAAGGGCTCATCAGGTTTATGTCGCCAAAAATCATACTGGTAGGAAGTACATTAAATCTTACTCAATTGACTACTCTCTTGACTTGTCCTGCAAATTCGATATGTTAATGCGGATTGGCGTTTCGGTTTGCTTGAGTGTCTGACTCTTCTCTAGTAAATACTCTCTGTCTCATTTTGATTGTCCATGTTTCAAATTTTGGGATGACCCAAAATGCATGTCCACTTTCGAAAGGTAAATCATAAAAGTCGATTTTTCGATACTATCCATTACAAATTATCCAAAGTACAGTTACCAATGGGCAATGGGGATAAGGTGGACATGTTTCCTAGGGATCATTTGCTTGAAAGGTTCGATTCCAGTAAGGAACGTGATCCCTTCTCCTTGGTAGAAAGGCTGTTTCAAAACTTTTACTTTTAATCGCTGGAGGAAGTTTCCAATTAGGTGTGTAACCCCAATAGGAGGATCCTGCGACTGATTCTACCAGTAACTATGTCAATTGAACATCGACAGTCAGACTTCAAGGCCAAGCAACCCTAGCTTGAGGGACTTGAGTAAACTTACCGCTGTCATATCCAGTGGACATGAAAACATTGGGAAAAATCAGAGTCCATGTAAGACAATAGCCAGATGACCAAAATCCCCAAGAAGGAGTAAAATACCAAAAGGCTAAACATGGTCAACCACTACAGTTGGGAAAGATTTTGTTCAGTTTTCATTATATGGACTCTAGAACTTTTCCAAAGAAACAAAAGGAATAAAGTCAGAGACGAATAAAGTCAGAGACAATAAGTCTTTAAGAAAAAACATTGACCCATGCAAAATACATCACTAAGATAGAACCCAAACGAAGGTGTAGGGAAAGCACTGTTACCTGTATAGGGAACATTAGAACTAACATTAGTGAACCAAGAAGTGATGCCACTCCTAGTTGCTGGTAAAGAAGGACCATAGCAATGGTGATTCGAAATGGAGCTGACCATAAACCATGAAGTTGTTGGCATATTTGCTGAAAGCAAGGACATATAATGTTACTATTCAATCCAGGCAAATGCAAGAAACATAAAACAGATAGAAAAGAAAAAAAATATGGCAGACACAGTAGGCATCAATATCAGTTGCAGAAATCAGTCAAGTCACATACCAGAAGATCCATTACTTTCCAATGAAAATTTCTAACTAAAGCATGTCTGCACATCGCAGATTTCTTTTCTGTCTTTAACGTTAAAAAGTTGTACTCTAATACATTGTGTCAAAACTTTCTTTCAGAAAAAGAAACCTCAACATTTTGTTTGAAACACCAACAAGATACCAGTTGCCGTCTTAAATAAGAAACCATATAGTGAAAATTACCAAGTTGCATCCATAAAATTGAAAAAATCCTAGTCCTTTATACTTGACAAGCAAACTCTAATAAAAGGCACAATTGCTATGCACTTTCTAAATAATGCCCTTACTTTTGGGTCATCCTTAGCACTCTTCATCGACATAGATAAGTCTCATGGAAAGTTCTGACAAGTTGGATTTAGATTTGCTCTGTCTCATAATGGTCAACATGATATATATTTATCTTATGCAGCACAAATAACACAGGAAGAGCACAAACCATTTACTGATATTGAAAAATCACCTTCAAATTTAGCACTTCTGGTTACCACAAATTTAGATGATATGAAATCTTAAAAAAAAAAAAACTTATTATCGGGTACAATCGTGTCTGTCTA
Organism: Rhododendron molle; assembly: GCA_025413875.1. NCBI lineage: Eukaryota > Viridiplantae > Streptophyta > Magnoliopsida > Ericales > Ericaceae > Rhododendron > Rhododendron molle. Next base: position 18,948,739 of record CM046400.1, read on the forward strand.
TTAGTGAGGTGGTGTGCATGAGCAAAAAAATTGAAGATAGCATGCCTGAAGTGCATTTGCATCTGTTGTCATCAAATTTGTTATCTTTCCTGATGGGAACTTCTTGCGACTCTCATGCGTGAGCCTTAAGGATTTGCGCAATACAGCCGCCACCTACAGACAGAGGAAAAAGAATTAAGTCAATGCTTTCAAATTAGCAAGAAATCATAGCATTCCAGAGAAAGATATTCATTTATCCTTGCCATTATTGCCAACCATCAGGGTTGACCAAAATTTCGTAGACTTTCGTAGAAATTTGAAAGTGGGGGATAACACCGCAACTAGTAAGATGGCTATTGATTATTACTGCTTCAGAAATTGGGAGGACAACAATTTCAGTGAAGTTCTTTTTTAAGTAAAAGAGGTGATTTACTTTTTTCAAGGAGGACCTTTCTCTTCAAATAAATTAGAAACCCTCCCCGCAGTAAGATTATATCAATTGATTTTAAGTACTCATTCTTCATCTTTTCAACTTTTATTTCACTTCTTCTTGGTCATTGACTTTTCTATTGTATCATTCAGTTTCCTCCATGCAAAGTTTTTTCAGTCAAAATCAACATTTAAATTTGCAATAAGAGATGCTTAAAAACCAGGTCAATTCCTATCTCAGTCTAGAAGAAAATCGATAAACAGGTGGACCAAAAGATGTAAATTGAATGAAGAACATGATTCTGCCACAACTCCACCTAATCACTATGTATACATGGATACGGGATACAGACACGACACGACATGGACACGCAGACATGTCATTTCTCCAAAAATTTGGACACGGACACGTTGGGACTCGTCAAACGCGAAGTGTATTTGTATTATAGAGAAATGTTATAATTCAAATAAACGTCGCAGAAATTTTAATGTGTCCTTAGCATGTTCCAAGAGTGTTGCGGATGTGTCCTAGAGTATCCACAATGTGTCTAACTAAAAGAAATATGATAAATTCATTAGACAAGTAAATTAGGCATGTCCAATACGTATCCGGAGAGTGTCCTATCGTGTCCGTCACCGACACGTGTCGTACACAGATAAGTGAGGCTAGTAGACGTGTTTGTGCTTCTTAGCGTATGCTAGAAGAAACATGTTGGAGTTTGTCCCACATCGGTTAGTTATCTCCTCCAAAGCTAGTATATGAGCCTAGGCGGCCTTTCCATTCATTATCAATTGGTTTTGAGTTGGATACTTTAACGTGGTATCAGAGCTACGGTTTTTGGAGAATTTATTCCCTCTATTTGTGTCATAAGCATAGTTTTAAATCGCGGTATCGGTCGCGGTATATCAGTATCGGGACGTATCGGTGATACGTCACGGGAATCGGGTGTCGCGGTCGTGAATTTTTAAAACTTGAAAATCCCGTCGCGGGAAGCTCTGTTTTTTTTTTTTTTTTTGCCGAACCGGCCTGAACTGGCCGCACCGGTCCACAAGAATCCGTTACAGACCGATACGTATCGGGAATCGGCCGGTTCACCTGTGATTTCCAGTCTCCCCGTTATACTGGCCTATATCCGAATCGGAACCCTCAAATTCCGGTACGAACCGGCCGATACGGTTCGTACTGGCAGATATTTAAAACTATGGTCATAAGTGTACCATTGTTTGTTGTGATCCATGCGTTATGGATCGTTTGTTTACCTCTCCACGTGCGAGTCTAGGGTCGCACATGGCGGCTGAGTGTTGGAGTTTGTCCCACATTGGTGAATTATCTCCTCCCAAACTAGTATATAAGCCCAGGTGGCCTCTCCACTCATTTCCAAATAGTTTTGAGTAGGATGCTTTTACAAAATACATAGCCCATTTTGCAAATTTATGCTGTGTTTAGAACCAAGAGAAGGAAGGGGAAATAAAAGTTATCCTTCCTTTCCTGTTTAGTTCATTCGAACTATCATTGCTTATCCTTTCTTCTTTCCTTCCTAATTTCTTTGTTAAATTAGTTACTGTCTTCTTTCCTTTTTCCTTTAAACCAAACAACATAAATTTATTTCCTTTCCTTTCCCCTTGAAAACCAAACAAAGAAAAGTTATTACTTTGCCTTTAAAACTCTTCCCCTTCTTCTATCTTCCTTTTCCTAAGTTCAAAACACAGAGGTAGGTTAAAACCCGAAAGATGGGGGGAAAGGAAAAGAGAGAAAAAAGTAGCATCCCGAGTTTAGTGTTGGTTATGCATGCACTCTCAAGTCTATTATTAGAACAAGTAATGCTAGTGCAGAAAAGGAAACATGTTAGTTGAAAGAAAAAGCAAACAAAACTGAAGGAGATGTTGTTTAGGAAGGAAAAGTGTGTAGGGTGTTGTGTAACCCTAACACATAACAATCTTATTTATATAGATGACTCACATATTAAATAAGTAAACTAAGCAATGTGGGACTACTACTAATACTATATTCTAACACTCCCCCTCAAGCTGGAGACTCTCCAGCTTGTTACATAGCAACCAACGAAACAATTACCTCAACTACTAATAGCAATAACGAAAAACAACCAACTTGTTAAAACAATGAAATAACTTTCAATAGCAACGTACAACTTCAACCAACGAAACGACTTCAACGAACGAAACGATTTCAACGACTTCAACGAACGAAACAACTTCAATGATTTCGACGACTTCAACGAACGAACGACTTCAACGATTTCAACGAACGAAACGACTTCAACGAACGAACGACTTCAACAATTTCAACGAACGAAACGACTTCAACGATTTCAACGACTTCAACGAAATAATTTCAACGACCAACGAATCAACGAACGAATTCAACGACCAACGAACGATTTCAATGATCAACGAACGACTTCAACAACCAACTTTAACGACCATCAACCAACTACCAACGTCAACGAACGAATTCAACGACCAACGAATCAACGAACGAATTCAACAACCAACGAACAACGAGCGAATTCAACGACCAACGAACGACAAACGACCAATGAACCAATTTCAACTACCAACTTCAACGACCAATAACAACCAACTTCAATTACCAACCAACAACCACCAACTTCAACGAAATAGACGACAAAATAAGATATGTTACCACGCTCACCAAAAGCATGGCCAAAAATCCGACTACGATACCCAGAATCACGACTGCAACCATGACCATGGCTGAATGAAGCAGAATCAGATTTCATTGCAAATATGTCACCGTGCGATGAGAGGCAACCAACCAACTAGAATATCCAACCCTCATTAGATCAATATACCACGAACCAACTGCTGAATGACAAACATGTTGCGCAAAAACTCGGATGAACAGTACGCGTGAACAGTATGCATGAATAGTGACCTATGAACAGTACACGATGAACAGTAATTGGTGAACAGTGATTATGACGATAGATTTCAATGGAAGGGATTAGGGTTAGAACGGAGGCTAAGATTAAGGTTGTTGATAAGCACCCAATAATGTAGATTCTTGGTGCTTAAGTCCCTGATTTTGTAGTTTTTATGTTCATAAAGTTATTGTTTTATTCGATATTGCCCGTAAGGTATCTTATTGAGTTTTGTAGGAAAAACGTGCCAATCAAGTGGTTTTGTGGGCCAATGAACGTTCCGAGATGTAACCAATATGCCAAGAGCTCGTCGGTACTAATTCATGCTCATCGGATCTCAATAGCATCGTATGGAGTACCAGCGGCCAACCGTTGGTCTAGATTTGCTTTGGACCGCACCAAAGCATGGCTAACAAGCAAAATGCATCGTTAATTACCCTCGAGGGTGTCCAAGTATTCGAGGTCATGAAGAGTGGTGTCACCGAGTCTGGGAGTTCATGAATGAAGTTTTTGAATAAAGCTCGGGAGGTGGCATGGCATGGAGGTGGTCCAGCAGGTTGAAATCTGGAAATTCTGCAAGTGTTATCCATAACAAATGGAATGTTATGGATAACGTTTGCCCATGGCCCAGCAGTCAAGTGTTATCCATAACATATGAAAGGTTATGGATAACGTTTGTCATATTCTGGTCCAGAATGACTCCAGCCTTGGGAGTATGGATAACGTTTGGTGTTGGTATGGATAACAAGGTGCTACGGGGGACTGTTATGGATAACCATAACAGTAGGTTTCCAGTAGAGTTTTTTTGTACTGACTTTCCAACTTTCCATTTATGGAAACTTTCCATTTCTAGCATAATTTTGGGATATTTTGGGGGGCCTTTTGGTCCATTTTATGGCTGGTTGTAAGGCTTATAAATAGGCTCTTTGGCCATTAATAGCCATTATGTACATTTAGACAATTTCTAGTCTTTTATGTTCTTTAGCTCTTAAGTCTTTCCTTTGAAGTTTTAGCATCCAATTCCTTTCCAAACTCAAGTAAGTTATGGTTTTATGTTTAATTCTCAAGTATTAAAGTTGTTCATGTGGTTTGGATCCTTAGTAAAATAAAGTTTATTTCCGTCTTTATCGGTGAAGCACGTTTTTATTTCTTAGCAAAATTTCTAGTCTTTTTATCATGTGTGAATAGTTAATTGGTTTGGTCTCGGGGTGAGGTTTACTCTATGAATTAGTCGTTTAAACGGTTTCGCCTAAACTTTAGCTCGATTTCAAAGCTTTGAATGAATTAAACCCATGATGTCTTGTGTTGATCATGGGGTCGGTGGCTTCTTTGATCAATGAAGTCTATCGCCCCATGCTACGGGCTTGATTAATCCTACGCGTGCGAACGATCCATTTTCGTCTCTCACTTGCGTTAAATGAGTTCAGTTTGAATTAATGCTCTGAGTTGAGTTACAAGTAGTCTTCAGCTGTTAATTCTTCAAGTGGAATCCGGACGGTTTCGGTCCACTCATAAGTTAGATGAAGAAACCGTTTGACGGCTAAGTCGTGGGTTAATCAATCCTTATGACTTGACCGCTTTTAATCTAAGTTAATTTCAAGTTCAATTTTGTTAACTAAACCAAACTCCAAGTTGGCCGCTTGAAGGCCGTGCTACGTACTTACCATCTATTCCAAATTCGCTAAAGAAGACTTCTCTGTGGGAATGATCCCAGTCTTACCGGATTTATTTGCTATCAACGACCTAGCCCTTTGCCTTATTGGGAGGGTAGTTTGCGGAGTCCACCAGTTGTGATTTTAGGGTTGTTGTGGTTTGGGATTATTGGCAGTAGATTTAGGGTTTCGTGGTGAGATGATGATGGCGGTAGAGGGTGGCGGCTAGGGTTTTGTATATCTAAGGTGGATGGTGAACCCGCTCTGATACCATGTTGTTTAGGAAGGAAAAATGTGTAGGGTGTTGTGTAACCCTAACACATAACAATCTTATTTATATAGACGACTCACATATTAAATAAGTAAACTAAGCAATGTGGGACTACTACTAATACTATATTCTAACAGGAGATATGTAGTAACAACCCATATATATCTATAACACTGTAATTGGAGAGAGAATTTACCAAAGTTGATCTTAGCCTGAAACCAACACGCATAACATTCTGAAAATACTGAGATTCACATAGCACGCCAAGTGACTGGAAAAGGGAAAATCATCCGGTCAATGCCAATATTGCAAACAACAAAAGCAGCCTCCATGATCATTGATCTCTTGGAGGAAATAACTTAGAAAAAGAATGCTTGAAAAGTAACTGCCTGAATCTCGTTTGGACAGAAAAATGAAGTAATCATTTCAAGCGTTAGGTAGATATAGCCAAAATCAATAAAGTGTGGACCATAATGCTCCGAAGAAACAAGTCATGTTGGAATGATATGATATTTGCTAGTTCAAGAAGCACACCTCAAATTCTTTTCAAAAAAGAAGAAGAAGAAGATCACCTCAAATGTAATTGCAGCATTAACATTTTAATGTACTTCTCTTTTTTTCCTGTTCTATTTCCAGTAAAAGACATGTTACTTTGATACTCATTGGTGTCTATTTGCCCTTTACTATACTTTTCGAGACTGTATCTCCCATTTCAACATGTAGGCTTTGTTTGTTTGGGGTGAAAATGTTTTTCTAACTTTTGGTGTTTGGTAGCGCATACATGGAAAAACTTTTTCCGTGGTAAAAGATTTTGGCCCAAACCAGCGTAAAATGATTTATGGCTGAAATCTTGGTAAGTCATTTTCCCGCCAATGATTCCACCATTGCAAATCAATAACACTTGGCAAGAACTGAATCCCATTCTCTATGGATTCCCTTACCCAACCACCTCTCTTTCTCTCTCTCTCCAAGGATTTGTAATTATCGCCCCAATCTATACTTCCTGCCACATGACATTCGTGTCTCCCCCTCCTTAATTTCTCCCTGCCACGTGTGTCTGTATATATAGTGGAGGGCCCCATGCACTAATTTCATCAATCACCTTTGAAGTTCTATGTCCACGCCGCATGGGACATTTTTTTCAACGAAGTTCAGAGCACCATTTTTAAGAACGTACCAAACACCTAAAAATAGAAGTTCAAAAATTATTTTTACGGTAAAATACTTTACGTCGAAACGAATGGAGCCATAGAGAGCCTTTAAATACTTAATTCATACTAGTAACACATTTTTTCTTTTACGGAAATATGTACATATATTTCTTCAAGATGATAGCTTGAAAGATAATTAGCAATAACTAGACGCGTGTAACAATATGTCAAAGGTCCAACCCAAATTCATCCTAAAATCATGAAAGAACTTGGCAGCGGAGTGCCACAAAAGCAAAGGACGCGTTGAAAATTTAATAGGCATAGACTCATAGTTCAATGTCATCTCAATATGACCACAGGAGGACACATTTAGATAAAAAGTATTAGAGGTAATTCATGAAATTCATATCCTGCAACAGAGGAAATAATAACACAAAATGCTATGGGGAGAGCCAAAAAGTAACTATTCGATGAGTATACTAGATATTATATCTAACAAAACTGCTTTAAGACACTAACAAGGGTAGAAAACATACCACCCCAACGAAAATTAAGAAGGCGTAAATGTTCCCAATCCATGCTGGATCACCTTGTTCCATTGACTGCAAGCAGTAGCAGGTTAATCGTTACTTTGTGGGCCAAATAGAAACTATAAAGCAAAGTAGAGTACTTTGTGTACCTAAAACTTGAAAAGTAAAGTAAGTATGCAGGTTCGAAAATCTGTGTTGTATATAAGCGATAGAACTTATGAGATTCACACAGGGTATTTGCCATATAAATGCTTGTTGTCCGTAAATATTGTTATTCATAAAGTCAAGCTATTTCTTTCCTATATTTACTTCTTGATGATTGTGAGGGATTTAACTTCTATTTGAGAATGAAACTACATGTTAGGTGCACAAACTTTATGAAGAATTATTAAAAAAAAAACTTAGAAACAAAGACGATGTGCAAGAACCTGAAAAGAAGGGGGTATTGACAAGATGATATAAATTGAAAGATCCATACTCTACCTTATAAGGCAAAGCTCATGACCTTCATACAGTGCTATTAACAATGCTTTACTTTAGAGTCAAGATAGACACTTTTCAGGTATGTGCAAGTACATCAAAAAGTTCTCACTTAAATTTCCAGAACTACCAATAAAGACTAAACTGATTTCGACAAGTCTACGTTATCTGCGGCATAATTCACTACCATAGGAACGTCGGTATATTCATCATGTCCACTATATGTAGATAGAAGTCAAGGCCCCTTGGACAACAAAATAGGGAAGTGGCATACATTGTTATGCATCTGCATGAAAAGAGTCATAAGGCTAACCTTTAAGAGATGATTCAACAAAACTGGCCCCACAAATTGGGAAAGATCATTGCCAATCTGCAAGACCATCAAAGAAGGATGATCAGTGTTGGTATTCATAAGAGTGAATAGGATAAAATGTTTGAATAAAATATGTAAGAGCTTGTCCCACATTGGTTAAAACAGTTTCTTAGAGGTTGACTGTACATCTAGCTAAACTGAAGAAATCTTGTATGAGCTCAAGCTATGAGCACCAACATGCCTAGTTGCTAGCCATATAGGATGCGGATATGCACCTGCAAAACATGTTATTTTGGTATGTCCTACAAATGTCATCAATTTTGAGCACGGGACACACTAGGAACACAGGGACACGCGTGTTTCAAATTGGACATGTCAATCCTTAACTTAAAAAGTTGATTCAGGATAACCTGATGATAAAAAACATAAGTTAGAAGTAACTCCATAGAAAACTCAACCCAATAAGATCCTCATTTCAAAATAGTAAATAGCAAGTAAGAAAAGGTAAGGATTATAATGTATACCATTAGTTTTGGTTGTTTGTCAACATATGTTTGTACAACAACAGAATATATCTCAACAAATGCATACGTATTTTTGGCATCTCTCCCAATGTATGTTTGTCCTCGTCTCTTCATAATTCTTGTGCCCCGAGTTCGTATCTGTTTCTATGTTAGTGTTGTTTCTATGCTTTTTAGAGCTAAAGCCGCATGTGCTATAAAAGGGCTCGAAAAGCTAATTTCACAAGGAAAATCATTGTTTTCAAACGTGTACCTAAAAATGTGTGTTCATGCACATTAGAAGCCATTATTTCCTATCTTGACCATAGCAAAGGGGAAAAAGAAGGTATGAGAGAAAAACTGTTGTTTCTTATCATGTGCAAAAAACCAATTCATTCCCTTTCATATATTTATGGTCTTTCTAAGGATGTTTGGAGCATGGCTTACCTAATGCATTGAACGTGGGTGGCCATAAGGATGATTGTATATAAAATTCTAATTCGCATTTTAATTCACTAATCATGTGATGGTCATGCTAAATATTAAGTACGGGGCAACGTTTTATTTGCCTCTTTACAGTTACTTCTACTCTTCATGGCTTTTTTGTCTCTTCACACTCTTTTTGATGACTCGCGCAAGTTCTTTCCACCTTGCATTAGTGATTTTTTCAATAAGCCATTAGCCTGAGAGTTACTTGGGAATGAAAATTTACACCATTGGCCTGTAAGAGTCTTTCTACAAGGCTAAGCTGAAGAGCAAACTAACAGGGCATGGTCGACAATGAGTTTATAAACTAACTAAAATGTCCAAAGCATGGTTGAAAAGCTCATTCTACGATCTATGAAGACCCTATTAAGACAAGATATGTGATGCAAGTATGCAATCGATACGAAGCTTTAAACAATTGATTGAATCCTCATGAACATGGCTATAAGTAAGTTTCCACAAATGCAAGTAGCATAAGATTATGTAAACCTAAACTGAAAGATCACAAAGGAGATCTATTGCCTAGGCCAATCAACTTGACCGATATTTGTGGCACATGATGTTGTTCGTAGTTATCTAAGGATACGAAAACAAAATAGGAGAATAGAGTAATTACTTTGAAAATGCCTCCAAACCAGAACCTGTAGAAAACAAAATACAAAAAGAAAACAGTGAGAGAAAATTGTTTACAAATAAATTTTTACTTTTTGAAATGTTAATGATTTCATGAAATGTGAAAAATAAAATAAGGAGTTTATAGTAAGCATTTATTCGCTATACCTTCTTCCTAGGCTACCGTTTAAGGCACGTAAAAGCCAGGGTTTAGACCTTTTAGATTCCTCAGCCCAACAAATTTGGAACCTACAAAAGCCAAAAATCAATACACAGTCGATAGGACAATGATACATCGAGCAATAAGCGTGCAACTTTGCATGCACAAAAAAATCAACAAATTGCGAACTTTTTAATTAATGTCTCAGTCTGATCCCATGTGTCTAGCTTCCAGACATCCTTCTCAATGATAGGCCTTTTATAGCCTTGCTGCATGAGTGGGGTCATCCATCCGAAACAAATCCCTACAGTAAACCAATGTACAAACTTAGACGTAAGCTAACCAATTTTTAATAGACCCAATCTAACTCAATTATCACAAAGAAGGTAAGAGAAAAATTGTTTTCAAGGAAAAGGTGTTGTTGAAGTCCACAAATATGAACAGGAGAGTGGACTAAGTACAAAAAAAAGCATGCTAGAATAACGACATGAACTCATCCAGTGCGTTTCTCTGGATTAGTTACGAACATGAGAGTGGACTAAGTACAAAACTTTCTCCGCATCCAAGGGGACCACATAGTCCACATTTTGTTTCAACTTTTGTAGCTAGGAAAACATGATTTAGCTCAGAAAACATGGTATGGACATTACCTTTGCGAATTTTTGGTACTGTTAATACCATCACTATTAACTAGACGAGGTCACTTTTCCTACGGCACTCTATATTACTTCACAATTAGTTTGGTCAAACTAATGTGCCCATAGGTCAAGAAACCAAGAGTTTTAAAGCACGTGCTGATTTGCTAACAAAAGTCTACTCCATCTAATGCAATTACGCAACCAATGATTGATTCATTCTACTACTAGAACAAATTCATTTCACCATTTTGGTTTCTTTGAGTTTGGCAACAATTTTGGTATTTGTTGCGTTTGGCAACAAAACACCCCATGATATTGACTACTTACTAGAAAATAGGTTGGCGTGCCTCTCTGGACAGATATGCTCTCCCCCCAAAAGTGCTTCGTACTCCATGTCATCAAGAGACTCATTCCACAAAGGTATGTACCCAGGATATGGATCCAAACGAGGAATGTAAACGAGGAGAGACACCCCAAACAGTAGCTGCATTGGAAAAATATTATGTAGCAGTATGTGAGATAAAATTAACTGGGACTTAAATATGAAAACCCATAAAGTACGTGCAACTAAAATTGCGTTCACATCATAAGCATCTACATTTGTTCATTCCCCAAATAAATCTAAGGAAAATGCTAATGACCACCCAATGGTTTGTTCATGGCCTTGATAGATGTGCAAGTGTATGCCAATGTTTGAAACATGTATAGAAAATTGTTGTAAACATGTGAAATGTGCATTGGGCTTTTAGCTATCTCGACATCATCATTACCTAATTATAGCCCTCCATGGTGGTGTTAGCATGACCCTATCCTTATAACAGCTTAAGCTTTTGAGACTACTAATATCCTAACATGGTATCATAGCTCAGGTAGCAAGAGGTCTTGGGTTCTAGTATCTCTGTTTGCATTTCTTCCCAATTTGCATTTTTACTTGTCCTCTTCTTATTCTGTTTTGCTCTATCTATGAAATTTGCATCTCCATGTGCATGACGGGGTTGCACGCGAGGGAGGATGTTAAATAGCTTGATATACTTTGTTGGGCCCATTTCCTAATAGCTTAAGCTTTTCGGAGTACTGGTAACCTCATAATAACTACCAAACATTTAATTGTTCAGGAGTAAGAACCTCAAAATTTAAAAGTGCAAGACATTATTTTGTCTTTCTTCCTTGATTATACAAATTTAGGACTTGAATCTACATTTCACCCTCTGAGGGTGGGAAGGGTAACCATTCAGCTAATAGTCCATTGAACACATCATGGTGTTTAATTACCCTAAATTTACAGTAGCATTGGAGTATGTCGTTACCAAAGTGCATCTTGTTGCCAGCTCTATTTCATAACCAGTAAGAACTAGGCAATCAAAGAGAACTGAACCCAATGGGCATAGAAGGATAAAAAAGGCACAAACAACAAACCTGAATAGCAAGTGTGATGAGGTACAGATACAACACTGATCTGCACAAATAAAAACAAGCATAAGGATGCACAACCCATTGAAATTACAAAGAAAAAATGGACATACTGCACCACTACATATATTTATACTTGAGTGATCATCTCTGTCGTTTTAGAGGGGAGCAGCCATGAAATTGAATGCAAGTACATTCATTTTCAAGAAGTACAACAGTACATAAGTTTGCATTTGAATTTCCTTGAAGGTAGTAGCCAGTGGGAGTATATTGAGGCATATTCCTTTAATTTTTTGTTATTCTTCTTTTTTATAGGCGCATCAGGCAGATTCAAAATTGAATATTCTTCATGTAAATTTAGGTAACACGTTCAGAAAATGATACACAGGCCTTAAAGGACAAACTTCAGACTATCTTCGAACATTAGACACTGAAATTACAGGTAAGTGAGTACACTTTGCAAACCTTTATTTACAAGGAGCACACCCAAGAGTCTCTGTGGGCTCTAGCTCCGGTAAAAGTGAGCATGGCTCCACCAACCGGGGGTCAGGCCAGATAGATGAGACTACAGATGCCTTGAACCCCATTGGCGGGGGATGGGGTACTTGAGAATCTGTTTTTAAAACAAGGAAAGAACAAAACATTTTCTTGTCTAATTATCTTCCATTATTTTGAAAGTTACTGCGATGTTTGCCAACGGAAAGAGTAGCATAGATAGGTAACCTTGCAAGGTATTCAACCCCTAATTCCCTACTAAGTTCGTATCTTCTTTGAGTTCTACTCTGAATCACCCTTCCACCTAGCAATGCTTTGGCGTTCCCCTACATTTTGTGGTTGCATTTTTCTGTATTTAGCTTATCATTTTCACCTAATTAAAATTTCCTAACTTTAGCACATGCTGCCTTCCTTCAATTTATCCCAACACACACATATGTCAGCAAGAAGTTGAAAAGAATAGAAATTCTGTGAGAACAGAAAAGAATTTCACAGTATCCATGAATGAGTCAATCGCGTAGATAAAGGATAGAAAATGGACCTCGTGTAGAAATCTGTCATAGGAAGGATGAGATTGAGCATCACAGCTTCCCCCACCAAAACATAAGCTACTCCAAATCGGATATACCAGCGGAACTCTCTGATATAGATTCTTGTTTCTATACCAATCATAACCAACATGGAGCACCAGGCAAGTGCCTCAATGATTAATGAAAATATCTGCAAGAGAAAAGACATTACTTATTTTACCAAAAAAAGCCGCATTAAACTACAACATGCCATAACTGTTTAATAGTATACATAGCATTAAGCATAATATGGGACTATCCTTCCAATGGACATTACGTTGGCCAATGAGTATTTTCCTTCATAGTCCTTATTATCCGTGTGAGCTTCATCTTCATTCGCGAAAAATGAAGCATTTTGTACCTCTTCTTTTTTCCCAAAAATATGTGTATAAAAGATAGATTCATGAGATGCACATTCCATAACAAGAGGAAACAGAATCCATGTGCAATGAGCTTGGGGGTGAAGTAGTTTATTTAGAAGATCATGCAAAGAAAAGCCATTAAAGAAGTTCCTTTCAACAGAATGAAATGCAAAAAACTGCTTCTAAACTTCAAGATACTGTGTTCTTATTTCTCGAATGCTTGAGACTAAAGCAGGGAATTTCACCCCCGCAATTTTTGGCATATAATACTCCAGGCTCGCTGAAGCCTTCCACGTACAAGCTCCTAATACAGAGGAAATTTAAGCTACGACTCAAATGTGAAACATAAATAAAGAGAGAAAAGGATAAAACATCAGCAGCATTTTGTGTTCTTCCAGTTTTGTGAATTTTCAGGGGCAAAAAATGCATGCATCGGAAGTAAATATATCTTAGTAAACATAAAAATAGTACCATATTAAACTTTATCTCAGTGAATTCGATTTAGAAAGAAGACTTCTAGTGTTGGTATTTATTTAAACTTCTCGGACAGTAACCGCACCATAAATATTGAGGGCAGTACCATTTTAAATCATGAATAAAGGTTACCTTAAGAAAATACTTCTTTTAAATACAACTTCTCGAATAACAACCTGACAAAATCTTGCTATCATTTCGTACCATTTTACAGGCTATTAATTTTGGTATGTAACAATTATCCATATAAAGGACAACCTAAATACTTGATTCCCGTTACATAGACGACATGGAGAATTCTTATTAGCCACGATAGTGTATCAAAGTAAAGCCTACAAGCAAGCTTTGGTCCCAATTACATTTGTCAGCTAGGAGGATCCATTTCCTGTAGTTGTTCTATCACTCTCAGTAAGTCCTTTACTATCCTAACAAAATACAAGAAGAAAGAAAGCAACAAAAGTTTTTGTTTAGATTACACAAACTGTAGGATTTCATCAAGGCCACGAGCAAATCTGATTTATTGGGCTATAAACATGTGTCACATTATATGATGTCTTATGCACATAGAAACAAATTTCACTGAACCTAATCATACGACACATTTAACTATTGACATGAATTTAAAAGATGGAAAAAAAACTAACAATTTCATATAGCATACTTGTAACAGAAATGAATGCTAGAACAGAAAGACAATTGAAATGTTTATTTTGGTAAAAATAGCATAATACAGAAAACAATAAAACGCGCACCTCAAAGGGAGGAAGACCAGTCTGTCCATCCAAATTAAATATTGAAATCCCCATAACCAGTCTAAACAAAGGCTCAGCAGAACAATAACCAACCAACAAACCCAACAAGTAACTGTAGTTATTTGATCTCATGCGATACCTCCGGACTTTAGGACCCTTTTTAGTCAACCAAATCCGATAGAAACACAAGCCTAGAAGCACCAAATGAGAAATACCAACCACAAGAGAGTCAATGCCACATGGTGTATAATCACCAAAAGTGCTATCTGTTATGCGTGCCCAAACCCCATTTGCAACCGGCCTACAATACCAAGTCAAAGCTTGAAACCCCATTTTCAGTTGCCAGCCACTAAAACTTCACCACTAAAAGCACATTAGGCACTCATAATTTCCTCTTCAAAATAAGAAAACTTTTCAGTTATTTGACCAAGTTCTGCGATCATCCAATTCTTCCTTCACAAAAAACCAGCACAATAGCATTTGTTAGCCCACATTCGTCACAAATAACACTCAGGCTAGAAATTTATGCGAACATGAAGAAGTCAATTTCATAAAATATCAGACCGTGTAACAGGATTGACATAATCGAATTCTAGCAATGATTAAGATAACAATCATTGATTCTAAAGACTAGGGTTTACAATTCTGAAGACCTGGTTATCTTAAAAACGAGCAGAAGGAAATCCATACAGTCTCCATTTGGTTTCAAGAAAGCAAAGAAATACGAGAGTAAATCTTTCAAAATATCAAATTGTTGTTCTTTGTATCAAAATGTTCAAACATGCAAAGCCAAAACTAATTGACAACAAACACATAAGCAATGAATGTAAACCCTGGCTCATAAATTAGTTTTAAAGGTAGTATCTACCAATTAGACCAAACAAGTTGTCACGATCCAAATCATAGATTAAGGCCCCCGACCAGCTGGTAATTCCATCCCAATCAGGCCTACTAATCATTCAGTTGTGAAAATTATCCGCAAATTTGCATAATTGCATGATGATAGGTGCAAATCACATCCTAGAACTAACTAAGGCTCCGCTTGAAAATAACTCACGCTTGAAAAGTCAGTAAGTCAATTTTGCGACAGAGTGCGGAGCTCCGCATCTCATTTCTCGCTTTCTGTTTTAACAAATTTGCAACATTACATGAATTCACAATGCTAGCGAACAGAATTGTTAGATTACTTTCTCTCTCCCTCTCCCTCTCCCTCTCCGATTCTTCAATGCCCATCCCCAACTTCTTCACTCCTCACTATTCAATTTAGTTTTTTGATCAGCTTATGATGTGCTTAGTAAGCATGAATGAATACCCTTTCCCATTCATACATGCTCACACAGATGTCACAAACTTATGCATTTAGTTATGTATATATGTTTCAATGCTTAAATCTTCTTCATTTAACAGAATCAAATAGTTGGATGTTGATTTTACCACCACAAAAGTACACTTCCATTGACTAATGTATTTTACAAAGTACATATAAGTACAAGAAAACACTTTAGGACACCTCACTTTGGACATTTCACTCTCACGCTAGAGTTTGTGCCTTCGCTTTCATAGTCTAATTTGACACCTCACTCGCACTTGAGACATACTCCCTCACTTACAAACTTAATAATGAGTTCACATCCCCTATTTATAGAGAGCAAAGCAAGTTTTTAGCTGATGACAACTCTTTGAAGTTTCTAGAGAAACCCGAGGATCTAGGGAATATTTTGCCAAAATCCAGAACATTCTAGTAGATCTCAAAGTATTCCAAAAGAGTTTGGAAGATTCTAGTGAAGCCTGGAACATTCAAGAAGCACCCGGAAAGTCAGTGGTGAATCCCTTATTGGAATGGCCGATCTCTTCAAAAATTGGAATATACAGTCCAAAATATCAATTGATTTTTTCTTGAATGCAGGATTATAAAATATTGGGGATGTTCAATTCACCATTTGTAATATATAATAGTTGAATTAATGAACTTGGGAATAAAAATTTCGTCTGAGCTTTTGTTCTGAAAAATATTTCCCAAGTGAACCAAAAACTGGAAAACCAAAAAAAAAAAAAAACTTTTTGCGAAATCCTCTGATACGAGTTACGACATGTATGTTACGTACATTGGAAACTATCTACCTCCAAACAAACGTCATAGTGGAAAATATCAAAACAAACGAATCGTAAGTGTATTATTTGAAGAAAATTGTGGGCAGAGATTAGCTGTTACAGCAGTACTTACGCAAAAACAATGTTAACGAGCGGAGAGACCGCCCAAAATCTACCAATAGTTTCTATGGCAGTCTTCAACCAATGGAGGAAATCAGAAAACACACACTGACAAGAACCGACAGCAATGATAAATCCAAAACCCACATTTTTCCCAGAACCACACAGAATCAAGAACCAAGTAAAGAGAACTAAACATTATCCCAACACGGATATATATCCGAAATCCAAGATTTAACCCAGATGTTCGATTTGCCTTGTTCTAGCTACGTTAAACTTTGTCTGCGCGAACTATATATAGAGCTAGACTAGAAGAAGAAGAAGAAAGAGGGAGGGAGGGAGGGAGGGAGAGGGAAAATACCTGTGAACTGGAAGAAGCATGCAAATTAACTTGGGAGAAGCTAGCTAGTAGTTCGGACCAGCAGTTCGTTTAAGGTGATATTATTGCTGCATGTGGAGTACGAGATTGGCGTTAAATAGTAGTAGTTGTCAGTCACTTGGGATGAGTTTCCAGAAGTAGTAATGAAACATATGGAGTATATATTTATATATTGGAGTGAATGAATTAAAAATGAAAACAAAGAAAAATGAGTTGACTAACAGGTGTATTGGCACTTGGCAATTCAAGCGTCACGGCTTACGACCCCCTCTCACTACCTTGCGAGGGAATAAGACATATGAATGAGAATAATGACCACCGAGGGTGGTAGCCCAGTTGGCCTGGGTGATGGGGCTTGAGTGCCTTTCCCTCCCCGTGCACTCGGGTTCGAGCCCCTCTAGTGGCAAAAAAATATATATGCACTGGAGAGACGCGTGGTGGGCGCTGGGCCAACTGTGCGCCTAGGTGGTGCTGTGGTGACGGCCTGTCCTCACGGACAATAGCTATGACTCGAACCGGACATTTCACAGTGGGTCAGGAGCCCCTATGGTCACGCCCAAGGGGGTTGCTACGCCAGCCGCCTCCTCCTAACCCTTTTGGATTATAAAAAAAAAAAAAAAAAGAGAATAATGCCACTATATGTATCTATATATATCTATATATATATATATACCTCTGTAGATACTTCGATATGTGTGTGTATCTACCAGTACCGGCTCGTCTATTGACTGTTTCCCTGAATATCATGATTTGAGAGAGGGAGAGACTCAAAATGATTTTGTCAAAGTAGTTATAATTAAAATTATTGTTTTTAATGTACAAAAATTAGTTGCCTTGGATGAAGCGAGAGATATGGCAATGTTAAAGTTGGTGTCAATTTTGATATCAAAGATAACCTTACCGTATCCCCTTTGCGATCAATCTAGTCATCAAGGTTTAATTGAGATTTGTTCTCTTCTAAGATCTATATCATGTTCAAAATCTTTAAGATGCTACCAATTCTTTTGGGACTAAACCATATGAAGTCTTGTTCTTACTCTTTGGGTCGCCCCCTATTGGACGTTGATGTTAGTCTTTGATAACTAGTTCACGTACGTGTAAGCTGACTCGCATTTGTGAGTTATAAAAAACAAAAAGAAAAGATAACATTAGCCATTTTGTGATGACGACGGTAATGGGTGAACTTGTATTTTATTATATCTTAAAAGAAAACTTGAAGTTACAACTTTGATAGTCTAAATTGCTCATGAATAAATGTTATTATCGGGAGATACTAAAGACACATCAATTGTCACACATTAATCACACCTCTTTCACAAACATGTGGGTTCCTAGCAGATTTTAGCATTTATCATGAAATTTCCGTACATACATATAAAAGAAGTGTAGTTGGAATGTGGCACGTTGATATGTTGATAATATTTTCCATGTTATTTGGCTTAAAATGGCATTACAAATTCAAACATCTCGGCGATGATTTTGGAAGGTACCCTATTTTATTTGAACTACTACTACTACTACTACCACTACTCTCTCTCTCTCTCTCTCTCTCTCTCTCTCTCTGTGAGTAAGTACTAGTGGGGGCTGGATTTGAGGTCAGTTGGATTAGAGAGAGCAGGACAAGACAGGACAGGGTGTTTGATACTTGTTGGGGTGTGGGGACGTCTGAACAGGGTGGACCATAAAAATAATGGCGTTGTTGGTTTCGCAACTTTGGGTAATTTAGTTTTGGTTGTGGGTGGAGAGAGAAATAAGGTAATGATTGGAGGGAGAGGTAATAAGTGGAGAGAGATAGAGAGAGAAATAAAATTAATAATTGAAGAAATAGGGTAATGATTGAAAAAATATGTAAGGTAATAATTGAAAAATAAAATTAAAACAAAGTAAATATGAGAAACCAACAAGGCCAATATTTTTTTGTGGTTGGAATTCTTGGGGGATCCTAATAAGGAGTGGTGTAGTACGCATTAAAAAAATTCCGAAAATTGGGTGAAGTAGAACCTGTTTGGTGCTTTGCTTATTCTTATTATTATTTTGTAGTGTAAATACTACTAGTGATTAGCAAATCTCAAGACAAGAAAATGATTTATTAGGTTACACTTGGTTATTAATGATCGGTTTCTCTTTCTCTTAACAATGAGATAACAGGCCAAGTGAGAAGCCAATTGTTTATTAGTAATTATTTACAAGCAAGAAGTAGATTGGGAACTACACGGGCCATTATTGTTTATTTTGAACTTAACAAACATGTTAAACAACAACCAGTGCTCTACCCATACCTGGCCTCTCCACTTGGCTACTCCACCCACCCTCACGAGTGTGATCGATGAGTCTGACTTCGACGTTTTGATTTCAGGCGGCTTTTTTGTTTTTTATTTTGTTTGTTATTTTGGTTTGTTGTTTTGTATTTTGGACCAGTAGTGTCCTTTTTATAATGATATATAATATGATAAGTTCCCGAGTTGATCAAAAGAATTATCTTAACTATTCTAGTTCTATTAACCAGTCATATATACACAAAATTTCACATACTAGTGTGAATAGTGAAATAAAAATATACAATTTTATAATTGTTTTTTTTTTTTTTTACCCAAAAAAAAAAAAGATTAAATCGGCACATAAATTCACTAATATTCTTTAGGGAAAATTTGTGGCAAATGGGTTCGGATCTTTTGGACACATACTCTAGTTTCTTTATTGGAGAAAGAGTCAAGTGTCATTTGGAGATAAGTCAGAGCATGATATATACCGATAACAATAGATCCATTTCCTTTCCCTATTTTTTAAAATTTCTAATATAGCCTCGTGAAGGTCAAAAATGGGGCCATTGTTGAACTATTATAAGATGGACGTACCAAAGTTGGACAGTCAAGCCCCTAAAGTTTGTATATTTTTTAGGGTTTAAAGCCGCCGCACTCAAGTTTTAGCTTGGGGTCTGCTCTACTCATATGCTAGATATTTTTACTCCCTTATTATTTTCGTACTCTTCCAATTTACTTGATGTCATATCCTTATTTTGCGTGTCATAATATTCTCAATGATTGTTGCATAATAATTAGTTTTTGAGTATCGTTCTAACAAGAAGGCCCCCCTTATTTGCTGAGAGCACTGTATTAAGACTAATATTTCTCTTATCGTGAAGGTTCAATCAAAATGTACTAGCCCCAAGATTCAATTTCAAGTGCTCCTAAGCTTTTGCCTCCGATGTTTACAACCACAAAAACATTTGAATGGGTCACAATCCAAGTTATCCAAGGAACATAGAAAGTAGATATAGAACACTCACACAAATTTGTTTGTATCTCTCTATAACACGATGGACGTGGACCTGGAAATGCAATATATATATATATATATATATATATATATATATATATATATATATATATAGTGGGGGACAGACGGTCAACATTCTTCCATATAATTTATTTTCCTAGTCAACCACAATGAGAAAATGCTACACTTTGACCATGTTATTAACAACAAAAGTTTCATAAGCCATACTTCCTACAAATGTACCTAAGGGCCCGTTTGGATGCGGAATTAGGTTTGGAGGTATTACGTAAGAAGGGGGGGATTGGATAGTAGGGGATTGGTTAATTAGGGATGACCCACGTTGATGTGATTTTTATGGAAGGGATATTAAATAATACTTGGTTTGAATGAGGTATTAGAAAGGGGGGATAAGATATTACTTGGTTTGGATGGAAGATTAATTGGGGGTATAAAGAAGGGGGATTGATGTAAAAAGCTGTTAAATGATTTTTTTGCCCTTATGCAGTGTTTTTTGACAAGATTTGTTAGTTTTATTGTAATTAGAATAAATACGTGTTGAGCCAAAAAAAAATTATGCCTTGTTCGATCTCTTCCCTTCTCAAAAAGAATTTTTCAAAAAATTTTCCATACTTTCAACATTTCTCTCTCCACTTATTACCCCTACTATTTTTCAAAATACAATCCAAACAAAGCATAAGTGTTTCAAATTTCAATCCGTTTGAATGAGTGGAAAGATTTTATTTTTCTGATCATTTAATTCTAAAGGGTCATAATTAAATTTTGACTGTAAAGCTCTCGTTGGTTAGCCCTAAGAAAGTCGTAGAACCAAATATTTTTTAGGACTAATTAACGAGAGCTCTGGAGCCAAAAATTAATTATGACCCTTTAAGATAAAATGATCAAAGAAATAAGATCTTCGTACCGGTTCAAACTGATTAAAAATTAGAGCACTTAATAGTGTTCCAAATTTTAATCCGTTTGAACCGGTGAAAAGATTTTAGTTTTCTGATCATTTTATCCTAAATGGTCATAATTAAATTTTGACTCTAGGGCTCTTATTGGTTAGCCCTAAGAGATATTTGGTTGTACGACTTTCTTAGGGCTAATCAACGAGAATCCTAGAGTCAAAATTTAATTATGACCATTTAAGATAAAATGATCATAAAACTAAAATCTTTCCACCGGTTCAAATGGATTGAAATTTAGAACACTTAATTTTTTTTGCGAGGGGGATCATGAGGGGTAGAATTGTCCAAAATAGAGGGGGATTTGGGGGTATTCCACAACAACTGGTTGAACCCTACCCATCGCTAACACCTCCTCAGCCGGTATTAGCAGGTGTAGTGGAAGACACGGTAAAGAGAATACCCCCTCCATTTTGGAATACCAAATGGGGTCTTCGGCTGGGGCCCATGGATTAAAAGGGGGATATCACAACCTCCTTCACAATATCCCATCCAAACAGGTCATAAACTTACAAATGGAAATTTTGGACACGACAATTAACACAACTCAAACCCAACACAAAATTAGAAGGTTGGTCAACTATTTATTTGACACGAATATGTACGACACAACTCGATGACATGAAAAAATGGGACGAAAAGGATTAGTCTGTTAACTTGCAGAAGGACACAGAGAACCATTTAATCTTGTGGTCAATGCATAAAATGAGAAGCTTAACGTTAATTTTGGCACATACATAAAAATGTTATAGTCTAATTTGTAAAATAAAAACTTACATAATTATAAAATTTATAAAACCACTAGCATAATTATGTAATTTTGAGTGGAGACACGTGCCCTCATATGCTCCATTGTAAGACTGCGCTTGCTCAAACATATGTCTATTCTCCTCATTTTCCCCACGCATTTCACTTGCATACTAAACCCGGATCCGGATTCTCTATGAGGATTTTTCTGTAAGGACCTTGTGAGGGTTTTAATGTGGAGCTGCCAACGCATCAATGAACATATCCAAAGGTCTATAATGGTTCTTCCCTTTTTATCCAAACGACACCGTTTTGGGGGATAAAAACCTAACAAAGAAAACGGAGAAAACCCCAAGCCGTTATCTTCTCCATGCACAGCCACTTCTTCCCACATCCATGGCGAAAATGATTCGCTCCCTCTCAATTCGACCGAAACCTCATTTTTTTATTTCCCAAATTCATGTGTTTACCATGGAATCCAATTTGAAATTGACAAAATTAGATTTCTTTTACTTTTTTTTTTTTGATATCCGGCATTGAGATTTTTTTTTGGATCTAAATGTTAGGGTTTCTAAACTACTTTGATTTTTTCCAACAAACCCATTAAGTGGGTGAAGAAATTCAAGCTTGTTTGACTTTCAGATTTCTCGTCGAGACGAATCTGAAAGTCAAAAAATGAACAAGTGCGAAAAAAAATTAAATAAGAACAAAATACTTTTAGAAAAAGTTAAGGGGAACGGGTACTAGTACTGCGTTCTTATGAACTTAACTTAAATCTGGAAATGTTGTCCTTATTTGAATTTTTTTCGCATTTGTTAATTTGGTGCCAAACTTTTGTGGGTTATTGATTCGTCTCGACAAGAAGAATCGGAAAAGTAAATTTTTTTTTTACCCAAATATTTTGATAAATAACCACTTTATAGAGCTAAAATGTCATTTTTTTGGCTAAAAAGTGGTTATTTTTCAAAATAATTCTGTAAAAGTGCCAAAATTTTACTTTTTCGATACCTCTCGTTAAGACGAATCAATAACCTACAAAAGTTTGGTGTAAAATTAATAAATGTGAAAAAAGTTCAAATAAAGATAAAATTTTCAAATTTAATTTAAATTTAAGTTAAAGTCAAAAGAACGCAGCAAGCTAATTTTTTGCCTGATGACTGAAGATTTGTCAGGGACAGGTATTTAAAATTAAGGGTTAATTACTTGTAGCCCCCTTTATTTATACATATTTTTCACTTTACCCCCTCCTATTGTAAAACGCTACAACTTACCCCATTTATCTTCCAATTCCTAACACATAAGGCCTGCCGTTAGTCCGTGATCTAAAAAATGGGGCATGTGCATGTCATATGATTTGTACTACCAATTGGAGCACTTAATGTTTTCATAGGCAGTTTATATATTAAAAAATATGGTTAAAAAATTAAGTGCTTCAATTTTTAATCCATTTGAACCGGTACGAAGATCTTATTTCTATGATCATTTTATCCTGAAGGTTCATAATTAATTTTTGACTATAGAACTCTCGTTAATTAGTCTTAAGAAAGTAGTAGAACCAAATATCTCTTAGGGCTAACTAAAGAGAGCCCTAGAGTCAAAAATTAATTATGACCCTTTAGAATAAAATGATCAAAAGAATAAAATCTTCACACCGATTCAAATGGATTGAAAATTAGAGCACTTAATTTTTTTGCTCGGCTTTCCACCAAAGAGGGTTTTTCGGCCCCTTTTTTAAAACCCTTTCGCAACCTCAAAATTATGCCGTTTTGGCATCTCTATCACAGCTTTCACCGAATGAAGCTTCCACAAGAGAGAGAAAGAGAGAGAGGAGGAGGAGGAGTGAATTGACAGAATGAGAGAGAGAGATGAACAAAGGTTTTGTTTTGTCTGTTTGTCTATATCTATTTTTATAGATCATGTGTATTTATTAAATTTTTTCTTTTTTTATAGATCATGTGACATGCACATGCCCCTTTGACGATTTTTTAGATCTCAGACAAACGGCAGACCTTATGTGTTAGGAATTGGAAGATAAATGGGGTAGATTGTAGTGTTCTATAGTAGGAGGGGATAAAGTGCACATATATAGATAAAGGGGGCAACAAGTAATTAACCCTAAAATTAAATCAAAGGAATTTCCTAATTGGTCAAGACTCTACCAACCACAATAGGAGAGAGAGAGAGAGACCTTACTTGTTCAACTTTCGAGACGTCCCCGTTCACTTTTCTTTCTGAATCTTCTTTTTCAAAAAAAAGAAGGTAATTTCAAACTCATATATAACGAAAATAAAAAATAATTTTTTGATTTTTTTTGCACCGTTTAAAAGATCTCAATGAGATCTATCAAATAATATCTATATTGATAGAAAAATTATTTGTATAAACACATCATTTTTGAACTTCAAACTACCTTACTTTTCTGAAAGTTCTTTTTCTAAGAAACTGGAACACCCCGTACCCGTAGTCTGGAAATGGCCACTCAATTTGACACTCGAGATTTTTGAGGCTTTCTCATTCTATTTGTGGCATACTCCATCTATCCGGATTTAATTGTCCCTAATTCTATTCTAACCGGCTAAAAAACGGGTTATATCTATGAATCCTTAATGAATTTCTTATCCAATATGGATCTTGTTTGATAGATCTCGATTAATTCTATAATACAATATTTTTGAAATCACGTGAAACATAATAAATTGGAAGATATAATCGATTGAAAAATGACACGAACTCCAAAAAAGGACTATTAAATCGAGACAGATGGAGTACTATTTTCTATGATGCCTCAGTTTTGGACATATCTCATGCATGTCTCCGGAACAGGGCCCGACTCTGGTTACTGGTGGTTTAAAGCGAAAAATTAAATAATGAACTATTTTAGAAGTCTTTATGAACAATATATAAGTAGGTAACTTTTTTTTAAAACAGATAGTTTGTTAATATTGAACTATTTTACGAGTCTTTATGAACAAAATATAAGTAGATAACTCCTTTTTTTTTAAACAGATAGTTTGTTAATATTGAACTTTTTTACAATCCTAAGAGGATTGTAAAATAGCTCCACTTTCTCGGTTAAGACGGCTTATTTGTGCTGCTGTGTTTGTGAAGTATCTTGGCAGATGGTTTGTCGTTTTCGTACCAAAAAAATAATTTATAAAACAGGAAATTAATTAATATTTCGAAAAATAGCGGTCAAGTCCGATATCGTCCACGGAGAGTAAAAAGCTAAGTTAACGGTACTTTCAATTAATTTCTAATGTAATTCTGAAACTAAAGGGAGTTTGGATTTGTGATTGATTTTATTAAAGTAAAATTAAACTAGAAAACAGATTAAAGGAGTTGTAAACTGATTAAAAAAGGGACTAGGGTTTCCGATTCAATCTCCCCTTGTAAAGCAATTGTTCCGAAACCTAGGGTTAATATTCAACATTCAACCAGATCACTATAGGGTAGCAATTCCTATCGATAATCCCCAAAAATATAATCAAGATTCGTACCCCGTATAGGCTATCTCAACACGGCACGGATCGTCTCATTGGATTTAACCACAGCACGACCCGTCTCACGTCGTATAGTCTATCTCAAAGCCTATCTCGGAACATTCAAAACCATTGTATGACAGTGCTTGAAACAATGAATACAAACACATTTGAATGTCAGAAAAATATTAAACTTCATAAAAAGTTATGGTCGACCAAGTTATACAATCAAGTTAAATATAGAACCCTAAAAATCAAACAATCATATTACTTGGAGAAGCATCCTCGTCACCCTAACCAGAGCGTTTAGCCGATCATGGAGTGTTGTGCGTTATGCGAAGTCGTGGCCGCCGCCATGGCCTATTGTTGCGTGGGAATGAGATCCCTCAAAACAGAACCCTTGCTTCCTTTTATAGTTGTTGCTGTAAACCTCTTCAACCAGTAAAAGGGATTCACTAGGCCGTCATATATGTACGTGCAAAACAAAGGTTTGTTGGCCCATTTGTTTCTTTTAATTTCAATACCCAAATGGCCTTTCACTAGCAACACGTGGAAATTATTCCATCTCATTATTATGTTCCAAATATCCATCATGTAGGAATTTGATTAGGTGCTTCTCTCCTTCGTTCATCTAAACTTGGTCCCATCTCTTGATTAATTTGATCGGCAAAATTCTCCATTTACCTCCAAATGCCATCCAACAACTCCGTAGGTTCTGAAACACGAAAAACGAGTATCAAATCCCAAGTAGTGCATTAAAAAGACATAACGAACCTAAATTAGGGGGCGTAAATAGGCATATTTACGCCACTATCACATCCCCCAATTTACATTTTGCTAGTCCCTAGCAAAGAAAATAAAAACAACTAAAATAAAGCAACTAACTAGGGATAGATCTTTTAAACCCGGTGGTCCCGGTAGGACGAGTAAAGTCTCGTGACGGTTTTCAGCAGTGATCACTCGCAAAACACCACGGATCCCTTCACTTTGAAACCCCCAAAAAAAACTGCAATGTAACTCATTGATACAGCAATGCCAAGAATATAGCACATGCAACGGTAGTTCTAGAGGCTATCAAAACATAGAAATAAATCATGGCATCCAAGCTTAGTGTGTGTGAGCAAAGACCTTGACCACAAGTGAACCACAACCAAGAACTCTCTCCGGACCGAGTCTCGACTTCAATTCTCACTGTGTCATGCACTCAACAAAAGAAAAACACTCGAAACAGGGTGCATGTATAAACTCTCAACGTGTGCGGATGGAAGTTATGCAATAAAGAACCAAAGTATCCCGCACACTTAGACGCGAAAAGAAAGCTTTTTAAAGTAGACACACGATCTCTTGAAAGGAATGTTAAGCATTGAAGAGTATCCTTACATCAATCCACAACCCATTGCCCCTAAGATCAAACAGGACTTTTATTCGGTTATATCGTTGGGTAAGGAAAAGTGCTTTAACGGTTAGGGTATGACATAATCAAGTGTCCGAGAATAGGCAAAAACACATATGGCAAGTAATAATGTGCGCCCTCTTCTAACTCTTTCCAACTCCGCTATATATCTCTCATATTCTTCACCCTTCACACACTTCCACAATGAAATTCACACGTTTCTTTCTTCAAACAAATGCATAAGTGTCTTCCCCTTTTTCATTCAAGTTATGTTTTTTTTCTTTTCCAATTTTCTCAATTTTTTTTTAACAATGGGGAAGTCAGAAGAACACACCACAATTCAAGCACATCTTTCTCAAATACACTTTCTCCACTCTCTTCAAAAATTAACCTTCACATGATTAACTTGCCATTCTCAAGACACAATATGGTTGGTGAACCTTAACAAGAAAAAGGCTCATGCAAGAGGCTCAATGTGGCTTGCAAGGGATAAGTGTATAAGAAAAAGAAACGAACCGGCTCAAAGCACAAGAATGGCCTACTATCATCTCCTAGGGGCAATACAACCATGTAACTTTTCATTCCCAAAAGATGAAATAATACGCATGCATTAAGTCCCAATACTTGACGACAAAGGATAATGAGATCGATAACGATTAAGCTCTTTTTTTATGACAAACAAAGAGTATATGTGACACCACTCCAAAGGAAAGTAAGGCACTAAAGCTCACATGGGCCTAAGTCTCCACTAATTTAGCCATTGGAAGCACTCAAGTTACAACTCACAAGCAGTCAAGGCCTAAGAAACATGCAGTGCAATGATGCTAAGAGCGTATGCCAAGATAAACTCCTATCGCCAAGCTAGCAAAAAGAACTACCATGCAACATAAATATTCAAGTAATGCCCACAAATTCTCAGCACAAGTAACCAACAAGTAAACATCACAATCTCCAAGGCTCAGGTAAACAGGATCCAACAAGTACTTTTGAATTTTTTTTTAAATTTTAATGTTTTTTTTTTGGTAAAAAGATAATGAGTTTTTTTGAAGAAGAAGAAGGAGAAGAAGAAGAAGAAGCAGAAGAAGCAGAAGAAGAAAAAGAAGAAGAAGGAGAAGGAGAAGGAGAAGGAGAATGAGAAGAAGAAGAAGAAGGAGAAGGAGAAGAAGAAGGAGAAGAAGCAGAAGGAGAAGAAGAAGGAGGAGGAGAAGAAGAAGAAGAAGAAGGAGAAGAAAAAGGAGAAGGAGAAGGAGAAGGAGAAGGAGAAGAAGAAGAAGAAGAAGGAGAAGGAGAAGGAGGAGAAGGAGAAGGAGAAGGAGAAGAAGGAGAAGGAGAAGGAGAAGAAGGAGAAGGAGCAGAAGGAGAACGAGAAGAAGGAGGAGAAGGAGCAGGAGGAGAAGGAGGAGGAGGAGAAGGAGATCAAGGAGAAGGAGAAGAAGGAGAAGGAGGAGAAGGAGGAGGAGGAGGAGAGGGAGAAGGGAGAGGGAGTAGGAGAGGGAGAGGGAGAAGGAGAAGGAGAAGGAGAATAAGAAGAAGAAAGAGAAGAAGAAGAAGGAGGAGGAGAAGAAGAAAATGAGCAAAGTGATCCATCCCCAACTTAAAACGACACTGTTCTCAGTGACAGCTCAAGCATAGAAAAATAAAAGACAAGTTAGAGAGAAAAAGGAGAAATATCACCTCGCATAGGACAAACAAAAGGCAAGGCAAAAGATAGGGAGGAGTCATCCCCCAACTTGAAGCGGAGTACCTGCGCAAAGTTAGTCCCACCAAACAAAAACAATACTAATAGAAAGGAAAGTAGAGAATAATAAGAAGAAAAAAAAACTACCTAAAAAGAAAAAGAAAAAGAAAAATATTTAAATAAAATAAAACAACCTAAAATAATCTACGAAAAATGTACCACGCTCACATGGATTTTGAACTTCCATCACACCACGAAGAGTCACAATTATAAACACCTCACCCCCTTTCGAGCTCTCTTTTAAAAACTGAACTCGACCGTGCTATATGATCAAATACTTTGAGTATTGCAATTGCTTCCGCTGTTTCCGAAATTTGAGGCTGTTGACAATGTCTACTAAAAATAGAGGAAAAACCCTATTAAAATTATCAACACCGAGAAAATCAATTAGTTCAACTCTATGAAAATCCAGTAATGGGGGAGGTTTAATAGGAGGGGTGGCGTAATCTACCACTGAGTGGGCGTGATTTTCAAGTTCAATTGGACTTTTGACAAGTATTGGTATAGAGTCCTCCACAGTTTTTGAATAAAAAGGTGTAACAGATATGCAAGTAGAATTCTCATGAGAAAAACTTTGGGTATTAAGTTCATTACTCCAGTCGCACTCCAAGACTTTCTCCAAACCCAAATCAACCCCTTTACCAGCGACAATTGGCTCTATTTGCTCTTATTTCCTAATATGAGAATTGGCATCATCAACGTTCTTATTGCAATCCCAAAATTTTGCATTAATTTCAGTAAGCTCATTATAATAAGCCCAACCCTTTTCATCAGCTCTATCCAAAAATTCACCATGGCACATCATGTCTACAAACTGATGCGTTTTACAATTCATGCCCTCATAAAAATATTCTATAATGCGCCAAAATTCAAAGCCATTGCATGGAAAAGAGGATAGCAAATTGTTATATCTTTCCCAATAATGCAAATAAGACTCTTCTTCGGTTTGAGTAAAATGTACTATTTCTTGTTTTTTCGAAGAAAAATCTTATGCGTCATCTCATGCACTGAGGAGAACTTTTCCAAAAATAACTTTTTCACCTCTTGCCATTTTGTTTTAGATGTTGACTTCAAATTGAAAAACCAACCGGCAGCCTCATATTGCAAAGAATGCTCGAAAAATTGAATCTTAACTGCTTCAATGTCTAGATTGGACAAACTAGCACAAAACTCTTCAAATTGCTGAATATGCAAGTATGGGTTTTCATTGGAAAAACCATAAAAATTGGGAAGCAATTTTATCATCTCAAGTTCCAAGTTGTTCCGAGCCATTTTGTTTTTTTGTTTTTGTTTTTTGTTTTCCTATTTTAGTTTTTTTTTAATGTGGAAAAAAAAACTCTTAGTGCAAGCTATTATATTGAGACAAGAAAATAAAACTCACAGTGCTAGGCGTAAAATCAGTTACCGCTCCGAACTTACTCTAACACCAAGTAGTTGCTAGCTTTAACTTTGTCCTACATAAAGTTAGGATCTTGCAAAAAGAAAACTAATACGGAAAAAAATATAAACTAAGAATCAAACTAAAAACAAATTGAAAATACGCAACCGTGTTTTAACTCCCCGGCAACGGCGCCAAAATTTGGTCTATCGTTTTCGTACCAAAAATATAATTTATAAAACAGAGAATTAACTAATATTCCGAAGAATAGCGGTCAAGTCCGATATCGTCCACGGAGAGTAAAAAGCTAAGTTAACGGTACTTTCAATTAATTTCTAATTTAATTCTCAAACTAAAGGGAGTTTGGATTTGTGATTGATTTGATTAAACTAAAACTAAACTAGAAAGCAGATTAAAGGAGTCGTTAACTGAATAGAGAAGGGACTAGGGTTTCCGATTCAGTCTCCCCTTGTAAAGCAATTGTTTCGAAACCTAGGTTCATATTCAACATTCAACCAGATCACTATAGGATAGCAATTCCTATCGATAATCCCCAAAAATATAATCAAGATTCGTACTCCGTATAGGCTATCTCAACACGGCACGGATCGTCTCATTGGATTTAACCACAGCACAACCCGTCTCACGTCGTATAGTCTATCTCAAAGCCTATCTCGGAATATTCAAAACCATTGTATGACAGTGCTTGAAATCATGGATACAAACACATTAGAAAAATATTAAACTTCATAAAAAGTTATGGGTCGACAAAGTTACACAAACAAGTTGAATATAGAACCCTAAAAATCAAACAATCATATTACTTGGAGAAGCATCCTTGTCACCCTAGCCAAAGCGTTTAGCCGATCATGGAGTGTTGTACGCTATGCAAAGTCGTGGCGGCCGCCATGGCCTGCTACTGCGTGGGAATGAGATCCCTCAAAACAGAACTTCTTCGACCAGTAAAAGGGATTCACTGGGCCGTCATATATGTACGTGCAAAACAAAGGTTTGTTGGCCCATATGTTTCTTTTAATTCAAATACCCAAATGGCCTTTCACTAGCAACACGTGGAAATTATTCCATCTCATTATTATGTTCCAAATATCCATCATGTAGGAATTTGATTAGGTGCTTCTCTCCTTCGTTCATCTAAATTTTGTCCCATCTCTTGAAAAAATTGATCGGCACCATATAAAATTCTCCATTTAACTCCAAATGCCTCCGTAGGTTCTAAAACACTAACAACGAGTATCAAATCCCAAGTAGTGCATTAAAAAGACATAATGAACTCAAATTAGGGGGCGTAAATCCGCGTATTTATGCACCTATCAGCAGAGCAGGAAGACTACTGGATTTTGAGCTGTGAGGTAAAGTGTGGGGGGTTAAACTTACCACCCAAGCTGGGTTTATTCATTTCGAAGTTGCGTTGGAAATTTTGGCGGTTAAGGAGGAATTTATTCGTAGAATATTGGATGTAGAACCCCTATGTCCTCAGGAGAGGGAGACAAATGAAGAGAACAGTGTTGGAAGATTATCGCAGCGGCTGATCAACTTGTCTCGGTGGAACTTACCATCTCAAGGTCGCAGGATAGATTTTCCTCCACAGTAATTTGTCTTTAGGGCCATCTCACCTCACGCATGCAAACTCGTGAAAAGAGCTGCGGGAGGGGCTAGAAAGATTAGTCCGGTTTATTGGGACACCGCTTGTTCGATGGAGTACTATATTAATTTTTTTTGCAATGGGAAATGAAATTTGGAGCAAAGGGGTGCCGTGCCAACACAGCCTGTGCTCTCAGACTCTCAATGGTGGAAGTGGAAGGGATTGCGTTGCGGCCCTCCAGGCGTTGAGATGGGATGGGCTCTAGTCATATAAGGTTTTGCGACTAGAATAATTTTAACTTGTGATTCACGGATATTAGAATAACTTTTGAAATTTAAATTTTTTTTGGCTAAACACAAATTTCATAATAAAATATCAAACAAATTTGTTGAACTTTCAATTGAATTAAGGTGAGTAATTAATGAAATTAGACTTCTTAATTTGATTTGATTTGATTTCTTAAAAATGATTAGGAGTGGATTTTGAGCAAGTTATTGGGTGATTCGATCCACATGCTATAGTGACTATATGTTAATGATTGTTAGTGGTGGTTAATACAGATTAGTCAATCGGTTAATGTCGCGGTGACTAAATGCACCGTACTGACTAGTTCGATGAAAAGCTTAATCCATTGATATTGGTTAAAAAAGAATTTTTAATTTTGTGTTGATGGAAATAAAAATCCTCGGCTCCGAAGTCTCAATATGTATGGGAATTATCGAGTATTCACTCTTGTGCTAACTCTTCTTGTTTCTACTGCAATAGGAGTATTCACTCTTGTGCTAACTCTTCTTGTTTCTACTGCAATAGGACAATCTTTTTCGGCAATTAAGATTCTTCGAAACAAAAATGGAGTATGATTTTCTCTTGGACTCTACAATTATATTCATTGAAAGGAAAGTTGCGATGAAATTCATTTCATTGCAATAGTATGATTTTCGACATTTAAAAACGCGTCGATTTCCAGTTTGATAGATTATTTAACTACTTTTGTTCCATTTTGATGAATGATCAATTTAGAAAAATGTGTTTTTGCTTTTTCTTTGACTATAGAATGCAAGGAATTTGGTAAGTCCCACCGAGAAGTACTACTATGTCATCTGCTCTTGTGATTTCTGTTCGGGAGAAATGAAACCTATCACGATCTATTTTAATAACCCAAACTGTTTATTTTTAATTTGTACTAGAAATCAAGTTAATCAGATACAAAGTCATTCAACAAATCAAAATTGTCTTGAGAAAAATAGGCGACCGAAACTTCGATCATATATCTTAAATTTTGGTAGCCTATTCCCCTCGAGAAATAAGATTCATCCGATGACTTGCCAATACTGGTTATACTTTTGGACCTCCAAAGTGAACAACTCAAATCATTCACATGACTACAAGAGAGGATCTAAGATTAGGTTCCTCATTCATGAACATCATGCACTGCATTTGCGTATCAATTAGATGAATATTCTAGCCTAGTTTTGATGGGTTTGATTTAATTTGAAACCGTCGCCAACATTCAAATAAGTACTTAACTCTCCAGTGTAGCTTTTGCTTTTGTCCACTCAACAAGGTCTACTCAAGTTGAATGGTCTACTTAATTCAATTCGATCATCTGATTACATATGAGCAAAATCATTACAAAACTATTTGTACCAACGCTAAAAAGTTTCGACTTCGAAATACATGCAGTTACAAAGCAGAGCTGAAACTGCGCTTCGCAGCCTCCAAATAATGCTAATTAGCAACTTAACATAATGTAGAACTGGAAACTATACTCAATAAGCGTAGAGCTGGAGGGTAGGATTACAGAAAGTGGCGGACGCAGTTCATACTTTACTGTAAGAACATCGACACATGGGACCGGTGAGGTACTTTTCCCTCTCTCTCTCTCTCTCTACATGTTCACACGGTCCCAGTCGATTGTTCTATCTTCAAATCCATATTCTGATTGGTGAAGCCTGTTTCGAGCCAGCCTGCTCATCATCGCGAGACCTGAAAAGGGGAAAATCGTCAATCGGAAAGAATCATTAGAATAGTTGTTCAATCAACTCTTAATTTTGGTGTTAAACACAAGAGGACCAATATTCAAATGCTATTCCTAACACAGGCTGAATGGCTGATTCATTAGTTCTTAATACCAGCAGCTACCAAAAAATAAGATAAAATAAAAGAAAGTATAATAAGATAGCGTCAAATGAAGAACTTGGAATGGTAGAACCCCTCTGCTAGGTCAAAGTCTATATTGTTCAGTTTTGGTATAATTCTGTACGCACATTTATGCAAACAAGTGGAAAGTGGGAACTACTTTCAGCTTCTTTAATCATCAATTAGAATGGAAGTGTTCAAATTCTTAGTTCCTTCTCATAAAGCACTCTTTGACCCATTTTACACCATTTCCGGAACCAGTTTTGCACGACACTTTTCGTAAACTGTTTTCCACAAAAATATGGTTGTTTTCACACTTTATTCACTTTTAAGCAGAACTAATTTTGAAATGTGAAAACATTTTTGATGTTTCTTTTCCCTCGAAGAGGGTTCTTTTCCAAAAACTTCTCCCCCCCCCCCACCCCCAAAAAAATAATAATAAATTTCTGGAAACCGTCAAATTTTTTATGTTCTCCGGGAAACAAATCCCAAAAAATAGGTCCTGAAAAACTGCAATCAGGCAAATAGGTAAGCAAAGTGGGTTCAAATGCGAGAACATTATACATCCAATGCTACAAATTCATACCTTCAACCATTTTGTAGAGAGATGACCACCATCTGTCACTGGGAACCTGGTACTGATCAAGGGTCTCTTCAATAACTTTGTCATGCTTCCCTTCCAAAACACCCTGCAGAGTTATTACCGCATCCTTCGTTTTTCTAAGAATACTATCATCACCCTCTACTTCCAACTGTATGAGGTCATTATGCGAAGAAGTGAGACTGACAGCAAGGGCAAACTGTGCAGCGGCAGCCCATCGAGATGAAGCAAGCCATCTTCTCTGCCCATCTAACCGTCTGGTCTCTTCTGTCTCCAATTTGTTATCCCCTTCCCCTAGTGCTAAGCTGCGCAAGTACTGAGCATTTGCAGCACCCGTGCTCTGAACCATCTTAGAGAAAGCACTCTCATCATTTTGCAGCAGTTCCTCAGGAGAAGCATATTCTACAACCTGGATAGAAGGCACAAAAATACATAATCATAAATACAGTAAGAAATTACACTCTAATAATGGTGTCAATGGGTGGGTTTGGCTGCATTTTAAATGTGTTCGGACTTAGGTCCTTAATGATTGTTAACCATACCGAACTAGCTATAATGATTATTATCCATATCCAAACCAACCCAATTATTTGAAGTGAATCCCAACCCATCTACTAAGCCAATTGTATATCAAAATTTACAAATACGTACATATGTGCACAGATGGTGCATCATTAGTGATTTTGGTCTGGGATTAGTGGATTTTGGTGGGGTGGTAGTGGTTTATGGAGTGTCAATAGCCAATATGTCGTGCATTAGTGATTGGGGTGTGGCGATAGAGGTTTAGGATATGGCAATAGTGACTGTTGGCAACGATGAGTGTAGGGTGAACTTATTGAAGAATGTACTCTGAACCCATTTAACCTACCATTGAAGACTCATTCTGTATGGGATATGTTAGAATAGAGTTGGACTATGTCCCACATTGGTTACTTATATTATGTAACTAGTCACTACGTAATATAAATAAAGCTCACTTGTGTTAGGCTTAGTTAACACCCTACACACTTTCTTACCTCTATTATCAGGATAAATGGGATATAAACTTATAACAATCTTGATCCGTGTCATAAGTTGGTGGGTTTATGGCTTTGGATCAAGATTGACGCTCTTATAGTACCAAAGACCAATAATCAGGTTAAAGTTGGAGGAAACAAAAAGAAAACATACTCGACCAGCCTCGAGCAGAAGAACTCGGTCGGAATCGATGATGGTATTCAGCCTGTGTGCAATAATGAGCATTGTACATGATTTGAATTCTTCTCGAATGGTCTTCTGAATAAGAGCGTCAGTTCTAACATCAACAGCGGCAGTTGCTTCATCTAGAACAAGGATTTTTGATCTACGAAGCAACGCTCGAGCAAGACTTAGCAGCTGCCTCTGTCCAACACTGAAATTCTCCCCTGCCTCGGAGACCTGGAGACATCAAAAAACCAAATTAGTATGGCAAAAGGTTGACATTTCTTTGAAGGTTGAGTTAATGACGTATATCCGACCTGCATATGTTGTCTAATAGATTGATGGAAACTACATAAATCTTATGGACCAAGTTGATGATGGAATTCAACTCAAGGAAAATTTGGCAATAAATGGATCAGTTCCTAACCATGTTAGTAAGACACAAACAGACCAGTAAATTATGTTAGCCACTCTCAAATATTTCTAACAGTAGTATCATCCTTTTACTTTTTTCTGAATCCTGTATTGAAATTAGGCTTTTGCACACTAAAAAAGAAAATGTTACATGGCCACTCTTTATTAACTCATGTTCCAACATGTTATCCTTCTTTTTTGTTTCTCTTTTGCATCCTGTATCCAAATTACTCTTTGCAAAATTGGTAAACCAGCTCTGTTTAAAACAATCGAGGAAAAAGAATACTAGAGTTAATAACGTTAATCAAGAGTATCTATTTAATACTAAAAGCTCAAGTACCTCCACCTTGTTGAATGGTCGAAATTATGCTCTGTTTGGGCTAAGGTTGTTGAGGTCTATTATGTGGGGGAATCAGAATACCATTACCTTACTGATGACCCTCCCGCGGTGACTGCCGCATCCTATGCTGCTTGGGTTCCTGCGGATGCTAAGATTCGGGTTGAGCTTTGGAACAGTGTGGAGGAAAATATTAAGAATACTCTGGTTTTCTTATCTACTGCGAAGAAAGTATGGATGAAGGTTAAGGAGATGTTTTCTGGGGTTGATAATCTCCGTCGGACTTATGCTCTTCATCAACAATTCTTTTCTCTTGAGCTTGGCAGCTTAGCCTTAGAGGAGTATTATGCCAAGTTCTGCGGAGTTTGTGAGGAGCTCAACACTTGTGAGCCCATTTCTTCAGATATTCAGGTTATGGAGCGTCAGCGTGAGCGCTTGCAGGTGGCTCGTTTTCTGTTTAAGTTACCTTCGCCGGCCTATGATTCTATCCGGTCTACTCTTTTAGGTGACAGAGATTTACCTTCTCTCAATGAGGTGTTCAGTCGTGTTCGCCAAGCCTCTGTTTCTGACCCCAGTGCTGTTGATTTGACTCCTGCTGCCCGCTCGGCTTTGGTTACCACGGTTCCTCGTGGTGGTCCTTCTCGTGGTTTTGACCGTGGTAGTCAAGAGTCGGGGGAGGCAGTTGTGGTCTCCCTGGCCGTGGCTTTGGTCGTGATTCTGGTAGCAGTGGTCCCGTGCAGTTTGTTGGTGGCCGTGATTCTAGTAGTGGTGGCGTCTGGTAATAGCAGTCGTCCCCGTGGTCGTGGATCTCGTTACTGCACCCATTGCCATGATACTAATCATACGGTTGAGTATTGTTGGATTCTTCATGGCCGCCCATCTGCGCATCAGGTTACCGTTTCTGAGGATGATGGTTTCGTGTTGCTTAGTTCTGTGCCCAGCCCTGCCCCACGTGTTGTTACTATTCCATAAGATGAGTATCATCGCCTGCTTTCCCAGCCACCTTATACGTCCTCCTCCATTGCTACGTTTGCTCAGAAAAGCTCCACCTTTGCTGGCCTGGCCTCTAATAATCCATGGGATATTGATTCTGGTGCTACCGATCATATGACAGGCCACTCCATCCACCTCTTTGGTTCTCGTCCTCTTGTGAAGCTTTCTCGTGTCGCCTTAGCCGACAGTTCCTCTTCTGACATTGCTGGTTTGGATTCTGTTATTTTACATTCTTCTTACCTTAGACTCTGTTTTACATGTTCTTCGTTTTCCCCATAGTCTTATGTCTGTTAGTAAACTTACTCAATCCTTAAATTGTTCGGTTACATTTTTTCCTGGTTATTGTGTTTTTCGGGATCTCCAGACGGGGAATAAGATTGGTGGCGGTGTTGAGCGTGGTGGTCTATACTATTTTGACACTGGCGACCTTCTTGCCTCCGTTGCTCTTCAAACTTCCGTCTCTCCCTATAAGCATCACTGCCATCTTGGTCATCCCTCTCTTCAGACTCTTAAACAGCTAGTCCCGTCGTGTCGTCGTCTTTAGTCTTTGCCATGTGAGGTCTGTGAGTTAAGTAAATATCATCGTGTTTCTTTTCCTCCTAGAGTAGAGAGTCAAGTGTCTCGTCCTTTTCATTTAGTTCACTCAGATATTTGGGGTCCTGTGCGTGTTTCTACAAGTGGTGATTTTCAGTATTTTGTTATTTTTGTGGATGACTATTCTAGGCTTACTTATGTTTATCTCATGAAAAACTGGTCAGACTTGTACTCCATTTTTAAATCTTTTTATATGAAAATAAAAACTCAGTTCGATGTTTCTCTTCGTATCTTTCGTTCTGATAATGCTGGTGAATATTTCTATAACGTTTTGTTTGTTTGAATATCTCGTGAATTTTATGCCCTCTCGCGTTCTTGGAGGCCAAATCCCCTTTAGTATTTTGCACCCTCGTTGTTCGTTATATTCCTTACCTCTTAAAATTTTTGGGTGCACGTGTTATTTTCATGCCCTTGATCCTGGTCACGATAAACTTGATCCACGATCTATCAAGTGTGTATTCTTGGGGTACTCTCGGACTAAAAAAGGTTATAAGTGTTATTCTCCCATTTTGCATTGTGAGTTTGTCTGTGCTAATGTTACGTTTCAAGAGTAGTTACCCTATTTTCCGAATTCATCCCATGGGGATCAGTCTGAGTCTATGCATATTTGGGTTCCTTCCGGGCAACCTCAAAAGCAGCACCCCCCGATGCAGGTCTACGTTCGCCGTGCCAAAGCTGCACAACCACCACCTCCGCCTGCCACTGAGCCTCCTCCTTCGTTGCGAGATCCGAGTCGTCCTCCTCCTCCTCCTCCTTTAGCCCCTACTAATCCACCTTCTCCTCCCATTGCTTTTCGTAAAGGTATTTGCACTTGTACTATTTCTCATCTAATTGCTAAATTTGTATCTTATGATCATCTCTCCCCCCACTTTTCGTGCTTTTACTGCCTCTGTTTCCTCTATCTTTGTTCCTAAAATTATTCAGGAGGTCTTGTCTGTTTCTGAGTGGCGGACAGCTATGGAGGAGATTTCTGCACTCCATGATAATGGGACTTGGCAGTTGGTTCCTCTACCCTTTGGAAAGTCAACTATGGGACGCCGCTGGGTATTCACTGCGAAATATCATCCTGATGGATCTGTTGAGCGTTGCAAAGCTCGCCTTGTAGCTAAGGGCTACACCCAGACGTATGGTGTTGACCATGCTGAGACTTTTTTCCTAGTTGCCAAGCTTGGTTCAGTCCGTCTCCTTATCTCTCTCGCCACTAATCTTAGTTGGCCCTATTCCAATTGGATATCAAGAATGTTTTCTCACATGGTGATCTTCTTGATGAGGTTTATATGGAGCAACCACCTAGGTTTGTTGCTCAAGAGGAGCGTTCTCAGGTATGTCGTCTTCATAAAGCTCTTTATAGGCTTAAACAGTCTCACAGGGCATGGTTTGGCAAGTTCAGTGATGCAGTTTTAAAATTTGGTATGAGTCGATGTCATCATTCTGTTTTCTCTCTCACATCTGCTTGAGGCAAAGTGTTATTGATTGTGTATGTCGATGATATTATTATTACGGGTGACGACCAGAAAGGTATTAATGCGTTGAAGGTCTTTCAGCAGAGTCAATTTCATACTAAAGACTTGGGTAGATTGCGGTATTTTTTAGGTTTCGAGGTGGCACGATCTAAAACTGGTATTAGTCTATCGCAGAGGAAATATGTGCTAGATATCTTAGAAGAGACTAGTTTGTTGGGGGCAAAACCTGTCGATACCCCTATGGATCCCAATGTCAAACTATGCATTAATCAAGGGGAGGCGCTATCTAGTCCTGATCAATATCACCATTTGGTTGGTAAACTGAATTATCTCACTATTACACGTCTTGATATTTCATTTGCAGTGAGTATTGTGAGTCAGCTTATGTCAGCTCCTCGTTTGCCACATTGGGAGGTCGTTCTTAGAATTGTCAAGTATCTCAAGTCTCATCCTGGACGTGGTCTATTTTATAGAGCTAATAGTCATTTGCGTATTGAGGCCTTCACTGATTCTGATTGCAGGAGGTCGATCTGACAGGAGGTCAACCACTGGATATTGGGTTTTTCTTGGTGGCGATCTTGTTAATTGGAAGAGTAAGAAATAGACCGTGGTTGCACAGTCTAGTGCAGAGGCAGAGTATAGAGCCATGGCTCACACCACATGTGAGATTGTGTAGGTGCGATCTTTTCTTGAGGAGATAGGATTCAATGTGCAATTGCCTATGAATTTGTATTGTGATAACCAAGCAGCAATTCACATTGCATCCAACACCGTATTTCATGAGCGGACTAAGCATATCGAAGTTGAATGTCATCTGGTGTGAGAGAAGTTGACTGATGGTGTTATAGCAACTCCCTTCGTGTCTACAAGTGCTCAATTGGCTGACATATTCACCAAGTCATTATTTAAGCCCCGATTGGACATGTAATGTGACCTATGTAGCACGGACACGGACACGGACACGGGACACGGCAATTCTAAAAAAATGGGGACACGGACACGGCGGGGGACACGCCACGTGTATAAATAAATAAATAAAAATATATAATAAAAAAAATTATGAACCATTGTATATGAATAATTTCACAAATTGTATAAATTTTTTTCAAAGACATAATTACAGTTTAACCCAAATGTTTTGAATAATTTCATATTAACCCCCAAAAATTTTAAAAATATTACATTTTGACCCCCAGCCGTGTCCCCGCCGTGTCCCCTATAAAAAATAATAAAAATTATTGGACACGCCACGTGGCGTGTCCAATACGTGTCCCCGCCGTGTCCCCGTGTCCAATACGTGGATACGGCGCCCTTTAAGAGTGTCGGTGCTACATAGAATGTGACAAGCTGAGTTTGTGTGATATCTACTTTCTAGCTTGAGGGGAGTGTTGGAATACTAGTATATTAGTATACTAGTATATTGTCCCACGTTGCATATTTACATTTGTGTAACGAATATCTCTTTATATAAATAAATGATTATGTGTGAGGGTTAATTTAACACCCTATACACTTTTTCCTCTCCAAACAACAAGCTTTACATTGTTCTAGAGGGAAATCATAAAGCTTCAGTAAAGCAGATATGAGCATATACCTCAGCATCCAGCCCCAACAAATTCCTCCTGATAGCATCCTTTAGGTATGCCCTCTCTAAAGCCTCCCAAAGGTCAGCATCATTGTGCTCACCAAAAGGATCCAGATTAAATCTCACAGTTCCTGAACAAAAGGAAAGAAATGATCATGTACCTAGTTAAGGCTCCTAAATAAGTTTCTGAAAAATTCTCAAAGAAACTTAAAATTGTCATGGTATAAAGAAGCTGGCATGGCTGCTTCGGAATTGTTTGGATGCATTTCCAAAGTAACTGAAGCTCAATACAATTAAACGGGTTCTCGATATAAATTTTTTTGAGGAAGCAAAGACTATTGATATAGGTATATAGCCAAACAGAATCCACTCCTCAAGAAGATTCTTTATCAATCTCATGCAGATGATCAACTAAAGCGCTTTCCAAGTTCAAACCCTTTCATAACATAATAGTGAAAATAAATGCAAAGTCCCGTATGCACTCTAGGGAAACTCATAAAGATAATGCAAATTGAGGTTAACAGAATAATGCATCACTAACTAGTTGGTCAAAAGGTTTTTCTGTGATATAATGTTTTTATCCCTCCCTCGTTTTGAGTTTTCATCTTCATGAGATCCAGAACTCAACATATAGGCTTTGCCAAAAGGCCTTTGGCCCAATGGCATCAGGGGGTACACCTAAGTGCTACGAGAAAGGAGGTCAGGAGTTCAACTCCTCCCCCTCCTCCAAGGTGTTAATCTAAATATTTTAACAATACTGACTTTTGCTGGTATATATATAAACTCAACATAGAGGCTGGTAATTGCCATAGGCCTGGATTCCCAGAAAAGTTTGAGGTCCAGACATGTAACTATTATAGGCCACACTAGCAAGCCAAATTTGGCAAGAGAAAATCTGTTTGTTCTGGATCCAAATCACAGTATCGGTCAGCGTAATAGTTGTGGTCGCGAGTGTCGGGTATCGGGAGTATTGGCCATTGTGTAATACGAATCGAACACCACCCTCATAAATTTTTTCAAGCACTAGGAAATGTTGAAAAATAAAATAATCCACATGTTCTAACGTTATTTATAACAAAATTGAATGTTTTTAAAGATTTCTAACCAATATTTGACTTTTAGAAGTACTTTTGTAAAAATGATTAAATCAAATGACGCGTTTTACAACTATTAACGTTGATATTTTCATAGGGATTAAATCTCCTACAGTACCCTACTATTAACGAATATTCGCAGAGTCAAATACACGGAAGATCATGATGGAGAAGTATGTGATACCTAATAAAGAGTCAAATTCAGAAGGTTGAATCTCAAGTCAAACAAAACAAAAAAATCATTATGTAAACGAGGAAATGCAAAGCCACTGTATACATAGCTATCGCTATATACAAGTGTCGAGAGTTTTCCTTTTTGAAAAAAAAATGTGGTCTCTTAAGTCTGAAACTTTGAATGTTCATAGAATATCTATAAAAGTGACAGAATCCCCTATTTTCATCGGGTTGAGGAAATGAAATCGAAAGAATAAGGAATTGAATCTTCCCTTACATCAGTCATTTTTATGATTTTATCCATCTCACAAGAGAAAATAAGAATTGCAAAACCTAACTATTTTAATGAAACGCACAATTGATGTTATTATGATTACCTGAGAAAAGAACAGGTGACTGTGGTATGATACCCAGAACTTTACGGAGATCTGTCAATCCAAACTTTGCAATGTCATAACCATCGATCAAGATTCTACCTCTTTCCAGTTCTACAATTCGGAACAAAGCGTTGAGCATGCTAGATTTCCCGGCCCCAGTTCTCCCAACTATACCCACTTTGTCACTTGGAGCTATTGTGAAGGACAACCCATGAAGGACTGGAGGAAGTTCAGGTCTATAACGCAAAACAACATCCTCAAATTTGATGGATCCAGAGGAAGGCCATCCAGGAGGAGGACGATTGCTCTCTATAACAGAAGGACCCTCAGAAGGCAAATCTATATAGGTGCCAATCCGTTCAACTGCATTCATGCTATTCTCAGCCAGACTCGCAAGTCTCAGTACACCCGTTAATAGACTTGTAATATTTAAAGAGTAACTGAGAAGGAGACCCATTGTAGAAGCAAATGCCTCTTGGTTTTCTGCTCTTCCATTTTGCATGACAGCAAAAGTTGCTGTGAGCCAGATCATTAGGCCTCCTAATGTTTCCAGTCGGATTGCAAGCCATCGGTTTCCACTCATGTTCACAAGAGTGAATCTAATATTGTTATCCATGGATTTTCCATTCATGGTTGCCATTCGGTCATATGCTTGGTAGGCACGAATAGTTGTTAAACCATTTAATGCTTCCCCGAATTGCGCATACACAGGAGATCTACTAACAGAATCTAAGCGCTTCACCTCACGAGCTGTGCTCTACAAAAGTGAAAAGTGCTCTTGTAAAAATTATACTTAAAAATGTTATAACTAAAATCCATGCTAAACAGATAGTGAATCTTTACTCAAAGCATAGGCATGACAGCGTTAAGAAACAAAGTTTATGTATTTATGAAAATTGTAAAGGAAATAACACAAAATTGAATCTTGTCTTCATCAACACAGGCACACAAAAATATTCTCATGCCAAACTAAAATCCATCCACAGACCATTTGGATTGAACTGCGCTACACTGCACTTATAAGCTCATAATTGTAGTCTGAACTTAGGCATTGGGCCTATACAACTTCTTTCAAAATCATGTAAACGGGTGATAACATGACAATAATGAAATGTGGTCCTGTAAGATTTCCTAGGAAGTTAGACGTACCAATCATCTAGGGAAACGTTCGAAGGCATGGCCAAGAAAGTTTTTTACCGTGTATTCCAAATTAACATAAATCCACACAAGAAAAACTGCCCTAAGCAAAGGTTCCACAAGGATAACACAAAGAACAGGTTGATGAAGGGTAAAAATGTTTGACTCAACTCTTAACTGTGAAAAATTAACCAGATACAATGGCCCATAAACCAAATGTCTAAATAAATGCGGCTAGCGATACAAAACTGTTTAAATTGGCTTGAAAAATTTTCCGAGGGGAAATGGAAATTTGTAGTTTCTCACAAGTTGCTAACTTGCTATAGAACAACTCAAGTATCCTAACTAATCAAACAGTTCAGAATTCATGAAATTACAGCCACCGATACAAAACCGTTTAAGTTGGCTTGAAAGATTTTCTGGTGGGAAATGGAAATTTGTAATTTCCCACAAGTTTCTATTGAACAATTCCAGTATCCCAACTAAACAGTACAGAATTCATGTAATTCTTGAGTAAACTCTGATGGGTGCATGAAGTGACAACAATTATTTTCTCATAGAAGTAGAAAAACAACAACAAATAAGATAAATAGATTTTGCATACCTGATAATACAGGTAGGCAACATAAAACAATACAAGAAGCGGCAATATGGCCCACAAGGACATGGTGCTCACAATTCCTATCAACACAAATGTTGACAAGAGCTGGGAGACTTGGCCCAGAAACATATTCACAAACACGGCGACATTCCGATCTATGTCACCAAGATCCTTTGCGAACCTATTGATAATCCGTCCAAGGGGATTGGTTTGAAAGAAGACCATTGGAGCTCTTAATATGGAGCTAAGCATCGCATCATGCAACTTTCTCGCTGCATAAAGGCTTGAAACAATCAACCAAAATGAATTTGCCAGCGTCACCAAAACCTGAATCCAGAAAACGTACAATCAGCTTGCATGATTATATTGTCTTGTGCTTCACAAATTTTTTAAAAACAATTTTGGCAAGGTCTAAAGAGTGGCTTTATAGTGAATGTCATAGAATAGGTCAATTGCACATTTAATGACAGGTAAATGAAATGAAAACCAATTAACAATTGACTGGAAGACATACTTGACCAAATGATAGAAGTGCATAAATCAGATTGTAAAAACCAGGCCCATAGCGATTTGAACTGCTTTGATCTGTCCACATACTCAACCATGTGCTACTTGAAACTCGTAGAACTTCTGTTAGGACATAGCACAAGAAGAGTATCATAACCACCCATAGGCCTCCCAAAGCATCCTTA
Source organism: Rhododendron molle (assembly GCA_025413875.1). Taxonomy (NCBI): domain Eukaryota; kingdom Viridiplantae; phylum Streptophyta; class Magnoliopsida; order Ericales; family Ericaceae; genus Rhododendron; species Rhododendron molle. The sequence continues at coordinate 18,993,454 of CM046400.1, forward strand.
TACCTGCAAAAAGAACATCGGGAGTAACAATATCAACGGAAAGTTTCATCATAGTCCGAGGGTTTGAAAAATTGTCCACTGAATCAGACAATTAACAATACCAAATTTGCATAGCACATTGACATCTAACATCACTATAAAGCTATAAACGTAAATTTTGTACTCATCACCACATTAAAAAATTAAAGATTCCAAATCAATTAAAATGTGCGTTAGAACTGGAATACCAACCGTTGAACAGTGAAGATGGGGCATGTTAGTAATTCAGAAGCGATAAGATATAGTATCTGTGCAGTATATATAGTAATAAACTCCAAACGAGAAAGATCAGATAAATAAGAGCCTCGATTCAGGGGCAAATGGGAAATACTGTATTGTCTTACCTCTTCAACACATTCAAGCTAACAACACCTGTTTCCCTCTCTTCCTGCTTAATAAGGATAGATTTTCCTTCTTTTTTTGTTTTTGTGGGGGCTGCATCTTTAGGAAACCCATTAGTCACTCCATTAGCAACAGGTTTTGAGGTTTCTTGACTAGCACTTTCAACATCTTTCTTCTCTTCAACATATTCTTCCATCTTTCCAGCATTTTCCATCAGTTTCTGGAAGAGGGCACCGTTATTTGAAAGGTACTCAAAGGTTCCATCCTCTTTCACCATACCTTCATGGACCACAATAATTCTATCAACTTGTGAAAGAAAATGTAGCTGGTTCGTGACTAGAACTCTTGTTTTTCCTCTTAATTCTTCTTTAATGCATTTCTCGAAAACCTGCAGGCGCAAATGGTACTGACCAATGACAAAAGGAAAGAAAAAAAACACATGCTCATGAATACTACATTGATATCTACAAACACGTCTACCGGCTTCACACTTGGACACGCGGGGGACATGTAAGGGACTATTAGTAGGTCAAATGCAATTTTAGAAGTTGAAGGGTCAAAATTGCCATGGATGATTAGTTTAAAATACTTATTTAGTGACTATTGTCTTTTATCATGCTTATATTATTAGGGTATTTGTTCGTAATTTGATAGCAATACTAAGTACATTTTATACAAATTTTTGAAAGTATATACATCTAACAACATTTTCAACATGCCCTTGTCCAAAATTTGTCGTCTCAACACCGTGTCATGTCTGTACAAAAGCCCTATACCAAGACTTCTACAAACGTTTACATATGTTGCATAGAATTGGATTATATATGTTACATGCAATTGGATTATATGGTGGCATCTTGCATTTAAGGACATAAGGCTGTTAATTGTAGCCCACGGACAAGGAGGCTCTCTCTAATTAGGTAATTACCGAAGCAAAAGGGCCTATCTCGCAAGTTTCCCCATAACACCTTACAACAGTCAGATCCAACTAGTAGCAGAACTAGATGTGACAATGATAGCTGATACCGATGTCATTACGATTGGGTCAACAGTTATCCCAAAACTTAAGTTGTTAGCAAATGACCCGCACAATGTATGTCAAGATGTCCAACACCCTCCCTCACGCGCAACCTTATCTTGCTCGTGTAGATGGATACATCTATATATAGTGTGAAACAAAATGTGAAAGGGAGAAGCAGAATGCTAACATAGAGACATGAACCCAAGACCTACTAGAAACCAAAGGTTTAATATCATGCTAGGTCACAAATTGCCCAAACATCAAGCTGTTAGGGAATGGGCCCCACAATGTATATCAAACTGTCCAATTATTTACCACAGGATTCATATCTAAAATAATTACCTGTCGACCCACATGAGCATCTAGAGCACTTAAAGGATCATCAAATATATAAACATCTGAATTGGAGTATACAGCTCTTGCCATGGATACCCGCTGCTTTTGACCTCCACTAATATTAACCCCTCTTTCACCAATTTCAGTAAGATCACCTCCCTAGTAAATAAGCCATATCACGCACAAAAGACATAATTTCAGAAACGGCTCATAAATAACAGTAAAAGACTCTTGAGCTTTCATGAGAAAATATCAAAATAGTAATACTCTGCTTCGTACTCACAGAAAGCAATTCAAGGTCATGCTGCAATGCAGTCACATCTATTGTCCTCTCGTATCTTGCTGGCTGAAATACAGATCCGAATAAGATGTTCTCACGTACCTGAACAGTGAAAATGAAAGTCTCAAAGTTACATTTCACGAGCACCTTGACACTAAATTGTGTGCATACGCTCATAATTGTGTGCATAAAAAATGGTGTAAAATCTCAAATTGTCTGGTTCATCGCTTTGATGAAAAAGTGAATTGTGAATCCTAAAATTCACTAGATTGGTTATAAAATTATAACACATAGTTTTATATCTGTCTTTCCATGTACATATGCTCATCACTAATCACTATAACTACACTCGATCGTACATATGCATTAGTAGGATAAAAATCAATATAACTAATTGATTTCTTATTTTCCTTTTCATTTCATGCATAGTTCGAACAAACCATCGAACCAAAACTGAATCATAGCGGATCACATGAATCGTAGTGAATCACAAAATCCATTGCAAGATTTTTTTAATTTCTGATTCAACAGCAAGATTCAAATAGAATTGGTTGAAAGTTGAAGCTTCTCCCCAATGATGAGTCGCACAATTCTAACAATCATTTGGTATGAACCACTTATACACAGATTTTTCACTTTAACCATGTCAATATAAGTATCTAAACTATTAATAACTTGTCTCCGCTTCACACCATCAAGGACTGAGATCCATCATAAATCAGTAGCAGTACTGAAAACGTAAATATTTAGCTCAGCCACTTAGATCAGTCCAAAACAAGCATGTTGTTACTTACTGTTGCATTGAAAATCCATGAAACCTGTGGGACGTAAGCAACTGTTCCTCTGATAACAACGTTTGAATCTGCTATGGGAGGAAGCTCTCCAAGCATTGCCGATACTAGTGATGTCTTACCTTCTCCCGTACTTCCAACAATTGCTACCAAGCTACCAGTACGGATATCCAAATTAATATTCGACAATGTCGGCTTCTCTGCCTGTATTTAAAGCAGAAGTTAAATAATCCAGCATTTCAGGAAACAAAAAATTGAATGATTATTAACTTTCAAACAAAAGTATCAAGGATGATTGGAAGCTCACAGGAATCAACTCACCTAATGCCAAGGAGAATCAGCCACTTGCAACTTTGAAATACGTAATCTAGTAATTTTAAGTTTTTAAGTTCTCCACGGTTCAGATACATACTGACATAGCGTATTTCTGAACCAAGAAGGTGAACAAGCTTAACAAGGGTTCTACATACATGTAATAGCAAACTACTGAGCTTTCAGGATGCTTAAAACATCTTGGAAAACAAAAGTTAACAATAAAATAACCAGTCAAAGGCATATCCCGGTATATACAGGCAACCTGAGTATATGTATCTATATGTAAATACATCATCAGCAAAAATATGGATACAGAAGATATCGGTGAAAAAAAAAATTGACTCACAATAATAAATCAACTAATCAATAAAGCAACCTGTTTTGGCATATATACCTGATAAACATATATGCAGGTATACACCCCTCTATAAGTATCCTTATGCAAATATGATACACGTCAATGGGAAGAAACAAGGTTATAAGGTTGACCTTGGAATCCCAGGAGAAGAATCCATCTTTGATTGAGATGGCAGGTAGTCCTTGTTCAAGGGGTGGATTTGGTAGAAGCATTCTCTCTTCAGATAAGAGAAGTTCCTCCAGACGCTTTAAGGATACATTTGCGTTTACTACCTGTCAAATTAGAACAGCATTGAAGCTCAACAAAATGGAATCACTTTATAAGTGCACACCTTATATTAAAGAAGATGTCACGTTGACCAAAAAATTGAGCAAAAAGGTATACCACATTAGATGAAAAGAAAGGCCAACTAAACCTGCTCATTACTAAAAACCCAACAAGAACTTTTTCAAATTAAAACTCACCTAGTAAATGCATACAAAACTCTGAAAAACTCTCATTACTTTCAAAAATAACATTTACATCCAAAAGAGATACTTATACAAAAGCTTTTTAAGTGACCACTACTGATCAAAACTGGTACCAGCATTAAGAAAATAAATGGAAAACTGAACGAGGCAAAAAGTAAAGAAAAAATTTGCTAAAGCCCGAAAAGTAGTCAAGAAAATTGTCTCTCACTTTACCACAATTTGATTGCAAACAGAGGCCAACATTTAGAAAACAACTACACTATTGTAGAGAAAGATAAATCCTATGTTCTAATAGTGATCTCCTTCTTAGTGTACCTTACCAACACACCTGGAAAGAGCAAGGGTTACACAAACCTTGCTCTGACAGTTTAGGAAGTAAGGATGGACTGGACAATATTTATTAAGCTCCCACACCTTCCCATGCAACTTCCAGTTGCATGTTTAGAAGCAGTCACACAAATATAAAGTAGTGCAAAAGACAAAAACAAAAGGGGGAACAACAGCAAACTAAGATACTTGAACCCAATTGTAAGGTCCCACATCGCCAATGTAAAGAAAGAATATGTGGAATAAAAGAAAAGACCCACCAGCTACTATTAACTTGAGGTTAACCTTTTGAGCCGTGTGGTTAGGCGAATGGTTAGCAGGTCAGCTAGGGCAGGTTGTTACAGTAAATTGTAAGGTCCCACATCATCAATGTAAAGAAAGAATATGTGGAATATAAGAAAAGACCCACCAGCTACTATTAACTTCAGGTTAACCTTTTGAGCCGCGTGGTTAGGCGAGTGGTTAGCAGTTCAGCTGGGGTGGGTCGTTACAGTTGGTATCAGAGCACAACCTTGGTCTACATAGTGGGGGCCACCTCTAGAATCTAGTACGAGTACACTAATTGTGTTGTACAAAACTAAGTGCCACACTATGACCACCAAGAGGGGAAGGTTGCTGGGCCAATGCAATGAGGACGTTGCAGCCAAGATAGGGAGATTGTAAGGTCCCACATCGTCAATGTAAAGAAAGAATGTGGAATATAAGAAATGACCCACCAGCTACTATTAACTTAAGGTTAACCTTTTGAGCTACATGGTTAGGCGAATGGTTAGCAGGTTAGTTGGGGAGGGTTGTTACACCAATACCCTCAAAGACAGATGGTATGATACTATGATACCATGATCAAAAACCAGTTGCCCCAAAAGCTTGAGCAATCTGGGAAGGGACTAAACAACACATATGAAGCTTCGTGACGGTAACAATAAGGAAGAAAAGAAAATAAAGCTGTCCTAAGGGGGGAAAAATCACATCTCCAACCTAACAAATAAGAAATTTCAGGTGGAATGAAAGTTGCCGCCTAAAAAGACCATAAAGACAGAACCTGAGTTATTATGTTGGGAAGCATGAATAGTGGAAAGCGTAGCACTGCAAACAAAGAAAGTGACGTAAATGCCCTTGCAGGTGTCAGATCCCCTCCAAGCAAAGTGAACACCCCAAATGAAATCACAATCACGATAACTGGAATGCTGTTTAGTATGAAACTGTTGCACTGCAAATAAGAGAGAAGGATGCAGAAATTTAATCTCCTTCTGTGCCAAAATAAGGTTATGTTTAAAAAGGCACATAGTTTAAGAAAGCAATAATAAATGCTACTCACTTCATCTTTTGATAATTTTACAAGGCTTCCAATGTCTCTCGGTTACAAATTTCTAAGAGAGGATGATTGCTTTCTTTAAGTCTACCTAAATACTAGCCAGGATCCTAATCATTGGTTCAATTAGTTTTCTCTATAGGCCTCACAAATTGCGCACTTGTAGTCATAAACATGCTGATTCGATAAGACAGTGCAAATGATAGCTGACACCAAATATTTGTCTCAGAGACGTCGTATCTGTAACAAAAGGACTAAGAATCTGGATAAGAAGCATGTATGAGTATGTATTTGCATTGGATCCTAGTGATACTAATACTAGCGGTTCAGTGGACATTGCATTCCTCTTAGTGTCAATACTCAATTGTACCTGACATTATTTGCACACAAGTGCATATAGCATGTGCAAAATCCTTCTTACAAAAATGAAGTCAACCCAGCATATCCCACTTCAGCACTAAGAAAAAAAAATGAAAATGTTCACTTATTGCAAAAAATTAAACTTAACCCCATTATCTATAGTAAAATAAAAAATAAAAAATTTAATGCCAGATTTTTTACTAAACATATAACTACGATTTATATTACTATTTCTGTCATTAAGTTTATACATGATACCAATTACCACTAGAACAAATTGTTAAATATCCGTACCGCTGCTAGTAATTGCGCTTTCCTGAACCATGCGAGCTCGTCATTCCGAACAGTTTGAACTTTGTATTGGAAACTATTCTCCCACGCATAACATCTGAAGCAATTATGAATCAAAGATTTACAATGATAATTTCACATTCCTAATGATGAACAAGTCCGAGACCAATCATTCAAAAAATGAACTTTACTTCACAATGTCCATTGCTGCCAAAATTTCATTCATAAGGCCAATTCTCTTGTCGGTGCGTTGCAATCCTTCCTTCGACAATTTCTGCATTTTGCTTATCACGAACGTCTGCCAGCATAACAAAAGTTAGAGACATCTAAAATCATAATAACATTAGATAACTGCTTTGGGATGAAAAATGAGTAAAGAATACCTTGAAGCTAAAGAAAGCATTCTTCTAATAGGGCAAATTAATTCAAAATTACAGTTCTTAACAACCTTGAATTATTCACTACTTCACGAAAATAATTTGAGAAAAGAATTCAAATATAGAAGAAAGGAGACACTTGTTCAATGCATGCACTCTACAAAGATTTACGGAAAAATGCATGCACGAACAGAAGAGATACCACTAGGCCTGTTACTGCAGAGATTCAAAATGAAACTAAACTGAGACAAAAGAACGTAAAATTTTGTTCGAATTTGTGAGGAAACTACTTGGTATAAAATAAGGATATACATAACCTGCTAATCAGATTCTTCACGTAAATAAGCACTTTTTCCTAGGTGAGACATTACATAGTTGGTAATATCAAAGACAGGATTAAATAACCGTAAGCTGCTGTTGTCGCATTGGAATTCCAATGTAAGCTACAAATTTGCGTAGTCCAATGTCTGCATCAAGTTATTATTTCTTAGACGCTAAGACGCACTCAATCTTCAACTGCTACAGGGTTTTATCCACTATCTGTCATAGATCATCTCCATAAAACTCTTTCGCTGAACACATCTCTTTTTCTCTGCTGTTGTTTTGACCAATGCCAGGAATTACTTACTACGAACTATTGCAGGTCTTCTAACTATTAAAAAAAACTCTGATTTAACTTTTTAAGATCCACTAATGCTAATTATATTGGGCCTGTTCGTTTTGGGATTTTGGATTTGGATTTTCGGTAATGAGTGGAGAGAGATAGATAGAGAAATGAGAGTAATAACTGAAAGAAAATATATTGGGAACCGTGCGCAAAGAGAATCCCAAATCCAAAACAAACATGGTCATTATGTTCTAGAAAGAACCAACTTCACTCATCAAAATGAATCAGCTTCACATTCACACTATCCATCTTTCTACCAGTTCAGCTCCAACTTTTACCCCTACTTTTGGAAATTTTACAAAAGTGACTTACGAACTTCTCCGTAAGCCACTAATTTTTCTAGATTAAATGCTTTTTAATCAAAAATCACATCCGTTGTGAAAAAATGGGTTCACATTTTAAAGTGAGATGCTACAACGGGCTCAATAGCATAAAAGAAGAGTAATAGAAGAAATGTTGCACTGCCTTTTTCCAAGGGAGGTCACAAAAACTTAGCAAGTATAGGGGCATGGTAGAGAGCGAGAGAGACAATATACCTGCAAAGGGAACATAAGGACTAGCATAAGTGCCCCAAGAAGTGAAGCAACACCCAACTGCTGATAAAGCAGAACTAGTGCAATGATGATACGGAAAGGAGCTGACCACAAAGTGTGAAGTGATTGGCATATTTGCTGTAGAAAGAAAAGAAAGATCCATCAATAAAAAGAGAAAGAAACTTTTTCATATATGTGAACAGGTTAAAGTATTGCAGAGATACACCAGATCAAGATAGACCAGTCTAATAAAACAGGAAACATTTGATTGGGGGAAAAGTTACCCTATAGTTTCTTAGACTGATATATTTGTTATGTCCTCCTTATTTCTGTCTGAGTATTAGCCAGGGCATCCTTGTTATTAAAAGTTAATTTTATTGGGTGAAGGGGCTGATTAAGCTCCATAATCATTAACTAATCCTCCTTCTCTCGTTCTTCTCTCTCGCTACTTCATTCAAATTCTACCCACATTTTTGGTAATCTAACTACATGATTGACTCCACATTAGATATGCATATTCGTGGTGATAGTGGTAAAGACTTGCCTGCAGTGCCTCAGCATCAGTTGTCATCAAGTTGGTTATTTTCCCAGTCGCAAACTTTTTGCGACTCTCGTGGGTTAACCTTAAGGACTTCCGGAATACAGCAGCAATCTACAAACAGCAAGAGATTAAAGTGTACATGTCAAGACTATGAGCAATTTTAAGCATTCATGGAATCATTAAGTTAGCAGTATAGTTAGCCTAGCAGGCATAAGAAAACTTGTTAATACAACTGAACAACCTTCAAAAAACCTACGTCTCTAGCAATACGATTGAAACCTGAACTCCCCCAACCAGAGAGAAATATATTTTTGAGACACCATAAGGAGAAACATAGACGAAAGATGGCATATAACAATACTAAAGACCTTAAAAAATAGTTTGAACCCTTTTCCCATCAACAAAAATCCAAAAAAGCAGAAGGAATTTGAAATTGAATCAAACGATTCACCCGTTAGCAGCTATTTCCAATCCAAGCAACCTATTTGTGAACAGTATTGAACTGTTCAATTGTAACAACTATGCTTATAAATGATGTTCCACCTAAGATGTCAAAAATTAATAGTCGATTTACTATCTTTATGTCAATTAAAAACCTATTGATGCTGTTGCCAAAAATTGTGACACTGCAAAATCAAAGTGATTTTGCTAGTTCGAGAACTCAATAACACTCGACCTCAAATCATATAGTCAATTGGACAGAGGAGATAACATCAGAACAATTCAACAGAAGATTAGCGAAAGACAAGACATTACCAGAGTTGATCGTAATCGATAACCAACACGCATGACGTTCTGAAAGTATTGAGCTTCAGTCAACACTCCAAATACCTGAACCAAGTTAAAAGAATCATAAAGTACTTAGTGCTTTGTGATCAATGAATTAATGGATTGGTTCAATTCAGTTTAAAAAAAGTGTTCAAAAGGAAAATCATCACACATTACTAAGAACTAATAATGTGCACAAGAGAAAACAATATTGACAATAGAACTGGTATAACACTAGTTATCTTCAAACTGCAACTAAGATTCAACATCCATACCTTCAGTCATACCCTAAAAAATAATGAATAAAATAAAACTTTTTAACAGGCACACGCTCCAAAAGTCGGAGAAGACAGCCACAACGTTTTGGAAGTCTTGGAAACTAAACCAAAACTCACGTTGTCAAGCATAATTAAAAAAGGCTAGTTCAGTTACTACACATAAGATCAATGACAGTTCAAAAGCATACACTTATATCGTATGAACAACTACACAGCTCAGAGCTACCAATTCATTTTTCAGTTTCATTGGGTTATGATAATCAGGGGGACTTTTTCATTTTGGTACATTGCTGAAGACCAAAATGATAATTGGAAAGACAGGAAAGCCCAAGGAAGCCATCATACAAAAGTTCAACCAGGCCAGTTGCCATGAAAAGCAAAGCAACTTTGTTATGGTTGTGATAGGTGCATTCCACTGATGAGAGAGAGAGAGAGAGAGAGGGAGTTTCTTGAGGGGCAAACAGATAGGAAATTCACTGGGAAGCCTGTTCTGTTTGGTCTAATAACTCAAAAACTAGAGTAACCCTTCACAAAGAAACTAACCCATTCAAAGATGAATGCAGTTAATAGTCAATACTGATAGAAATGATCCTAAATTGCATCAAAACACATAGTTCAGGCCCACGTTACTCATTTAAAATGCCCCTGTGACAGCAAGAAGTGGAAATAACTGTGCAGGTTCAGCTTGACAGCTTCCTATGTCAAACACATGGTATACAAGTAACAGCAGGGTCCATATACTCCCAATAAGTAAAATATCAAAATATGAAAAGAACCAAAGTATACTACGGGTCATAACTCTGAAACATAAATGAACAAACATTTTAAATTAAGAAAAGACAATCTAAAAAAGAAAACAAAAGATTCAACACATACCACTCCAACGAAAATTGAGAAGGCGTAAATATAACCAATATAAGGTGGATCCCGGCGTTGCATAGACTGCAAGATGAACATAAGATAAGATAAGTGAGAGCATAAAAAGGATACCCAATAATTCTAGCAGTGACCACTCATACTCTATTATGATGAACCTATAGCAAATAATAAGCAGAATACCATCCCCACAGGTCAACAAAAAAGGAAACTTGATCAGTAACTCCAGCCCGAGGAAAAAATTACTGCCACGTGCATAAGTTGAGATTATTTGTTTAAAAGGGTAAGTCATCATTCAGCAATGAAACAGCATCGGTGACATTGAAGTTTGGAAGTTCTAAGAAGAGGGCAGAGATCAGCTCAGCTCATGCGTCATAAGCCTAATTCTGCCCCTAGTTACCCCTGATCTAGTCTTTCGTTTGAATTATACATCACCCCGATAGAGGGAAGGCAAAGACTGAGTCAGCAAAGCATGAAGAGGTACCAGAGTTTGACAGGCACGCATCAAGAGCATAGTCTTGACAGATTTGGGAAGGGAACATTTTTTCTATATGTACATGGGGAAAACAAATACACCCCGATGACCAGGTTATCTGCCAAGCCTCCTGGGCGCGTTAGTAGGAATTGGAAGCCAGAATTTCCCCTCGACGGGCATTTGGAGATAGGGGGTGTTGTCACCAAGATTCCCAAAAGCTGAAGCTGTTAGGAAATGAGCCAACAACCATATCAAGCTAGCTAAGCGGCTTATTTACCTTTTTGGTCCCCAAGGTATTAGCGAGTGGCCAATTTCGTCCCCAATATAAACATTTGACCAATTTAGTACCCAATGTTTAAAATTTGTGTCGATTTGGTCCCTATCCATAACGCCGTTTCTTGATTCCGTCAAAAGAAGGGGCATTCTTGATATTCCACCTTATCATCATCTTCTTCACACCCCACACCCTAATGTTGTGAAGTAAGCCCGATGGCTTCAAGGGAAACCCAGAATCTGCAAGAAGCAGCTGGAAGAGGTGGAAGCTTCACAGCCACCACGTGCTCAACGGGGTGCCGTCCATGGAAGCTTCAAGGTAAGAAGCTTGGTTTGATCGTGACTAGAATTGGTCAAATTACTTAGTAACTAAGAGATTGAATTCGTAGTCTATAAATACAGACTTGTAATCCTTGTAGTATAATGAATTAAGAGTGAAAATTCAGTGAGATACTGAGAGAGAGAGAGAGTTCCAGGGAACCCAGTTTCCCCTCTCATGTGAATTGTAAAATTCGTGCTTGTTTGTTCAATAAAAATACAAATTGTTTGTTACGTGTTGTAAACGGTGACCTTGCGATCCTCCAACAAGTGGTATCAGAGCACGGGTCTCACCAGAGGTCACCGGAATTTGTGTTCGTTTCACTGCCATGAAAACAGGTCCGAACATGAAGTGGTCTAAAACTCTATTTTACCACAGCGGCTGAAGCGTCTCACTGAGACGATCACAACCGTCGTCGTCCGCCACCGTAACTCGTCGGAACGAAGCTACACGCGCCAGTTGCAGGCGGCGCGTGTAAGGCGAGTCAGATTCATTCGCGTGAAAAGCCAAGGGATTTACCCCGATGAAGTGACCATGGTAACTGTTTTTTTTTGGGTAACTAACAATGGCAACTGTCATTTCGGCTTGTGCTCATTTTGGAGCACTAGACTTGGGTTTGGGCGTGAAGTGTGAAGAAGATGATGATAGGTGAAATACCAAGAATGCCCCTTCTTTTGACGGAATCAAGAAACGGCGTTATGGATAGGGACCAAATCGACACAAATTTTAACGTTGGGTACTAAATTGGTCAAATGTTTATATTGGGGACGAAATTGGTCACTCCCTAATACTTTGGGGACCAAAAAAGTAAATAAGCCCTGCTAAGCCTTGCAAAACTGTTTTGCTGTAGTGCTGTAAAGTAAATTGGCCAAATTTTATCCATGTATACCTCTCGATGCCAAATTGCAGAGTTAGGACAGTCAAAATATGGATTCATGTTACCTTCCCATTATTTATCCAGACTTTACATCAATATTGTGTGAACATAAGTTTTGACTTTCATTTGTTTGTTTCCAACTTGATTAACAGAACATAACTACAAAAATAGAGACAAAAGTCTGTAAGAAAGGGAAAGGTAAAAGATAGTAGAAATACTCACATTAGATGTAAATTCACACCTTACAGAAAGTCGTAAACACCTTTATCTTGAAGTGTAATGTGTGAACAAGTATAGAATTTGCAAAAATAGTTTTCATGCCTGATATAACTACCACACAATAGAATCATCAGCCGATCCTAACCACTATACAGAATGAGGCTTACTAAATCGACAAATAAAAACCAAACAAATGAATATACAAATAACTGAACCAAGTAATGCATATCCGAAACGGTAACTGACCTGTAAAAGCTGGTTCAATATAAGCGGGCCCACAAACTGAGAAACATCATTGCCAATCTACAAGAGGACCAAAAAAGAAAGATATTAAATTATATCTTAGAGCAATGTGAGAATTTAAGCATTCAAAACCTATCCCGATATAATTTAGACATACAAATACGAACTCCAATAGTACTAAAATTCAGAATGGCAGATCCAGCACTGAGCTTGAACAATTAAAAATCCAGATGAAAATCAGCGAAACGTTAAGCATGTCCAGGAAAGACCAGAATTCTTTTTTGGACTCATAAAACTGTGTGTATAACCGAAACATTGCTTATTGATTCAGTAAAGTTTTACGGAGGTTCAGTAAAATTTTGGAAACACAAGGATTTTCAAGCCAATTGGCTATAAATTTCTCCACTTGGCCATGAAAATGAAAACGTGCACTTCACTGTGCCAACTTAAATTCGTTAAGTAGCATATTCAGACAAGAAGCTAAACTTGAATAAGGAAAGTTTGGATGAGTAATCTGCCAAATGATCAGCAACTCAGAAAAACTAAAAACACTGGGCAAATATTTAGTGAACAGCAAACGTTATTCACCGATTCAGCCAAGTTTTGCAGAGATACAGTGAATTTTGGGAAGCTGGGAAGTTGTGCTCATTAGCTGTTTTCTATCTCCTGATTTTCTTTAGTTCTCTTTCCCATTGTCTCCCAAGCTTTCATGGTACACTTTGTTCGGTTGTAGGTTTTGAGTTGTGTTTTTTATTAAAGGTAGAGAGAGAAATGAGAGTAATGATTGTGGAGAGAGGTAAAAAGTAGAGAGAGATAGAGTGAAAAATGAAAGTAATGATTGAAAAGTTAGAGAGAGAAAAAGTAGAAAAGTTACTTTATCCAAAACCCTGGGTTTGGAATTCCAAACCGAACAAGAGCCAGTTATTCAATATCTATCTCAACATAGTCTTACAATGATCTTGATAAAACACTTGGTCGACCTTTCTCTGGCAAAATGGACCTCTCTTGGGGAGTGCCTTTAGGGTCGGGTTGTAGCTTGTACTCAAAAGAAACCAACAAGGGGGTGAAGCAATACACACCTAGTATACAACTATAAGCAGGTAGGGAACATAATCAAACAACAGGCAATCTCATTTAGTATAACTTGTTCAACAGGGTAACAAATTAACTTCAAACAAACTAATTGAAAATGTAAATTTGGTGTGCATTCATGCATAGACGTACATAACTAGGCGCATGCTCATGTATGAATGTGCATGTGCATACGGAAGTGCTAATGTCATAGTGACTCCTACTAATGCAAGGACCATAAATTAAAACCCATGTACTTGATAGAGATTCATTTTATACAGTTATAATGTCATTTCATACAATCCAGGGAAGTTGATAAAGACAAGGCAACAATCTTACTGATTCTAGTGGTTTTCAGGCATTATTCTATAATCGATCATATACTAATGAAGGATCAAATCTAACCCACCTCTTCCAAGGTGCTAATCTTACTATTCTAACTATTGACTTCCACCAATCAAAAAACAAAAAAACTAACCCGCCTCTCAGCTTTACTTCATTCTAGGTTCATGATGATAAGATAGTGTAAGAACAAGCTTTACTTCATTCTAGCTTCATGATGATAAGATAGTGAAAGAACAAAGAAAACGACAGAATTGAAAAATCACTCAAAGCAAAATTTTAACAGAAACATCATGTTTGGTGAATGCAATTCTGCCTTGAATTAAGGCCCAAAGAAAGAAAGAACAAAAAATTTATTTGCACAATTAAGAGGCTGGAATCAGCAAGAATTTCCTAAAAATTCACATGCACGAAAAGACTGCTGCTAAACCGGATGCATCTCTTTTAACTTCGAAAGCAAGGTCCTAATGAACAGTTGTCGAATGGGCTCATACCTTCCAAAAACCTCCCCACCAAAACCTAAATATAAGAGAAAGGAAATTAATAAGAATTTTGAAAATTTACTGACAATGTAACTAATTCTGCATAGACAATAACATATGCCACAAGAGATTATCAAATAGCAGCATATGCCATGCAAACGAAATCACAGGAATGAACCAATATCCGCACCTTCCACCAAGACTACGATGTAATGCTCTTAAAAGCCATGGTTTCAGCCTACGAGATTCTTCAGCCCAACATTGCTGGAACCTAGAGTCAACACAAATAAGACATGATCATGGCGGCTATGAAAATTTAAATTCCTACACTAAGCAAAGATACATTCACAAAGGACTCACTTGCTGTTCAGTGTTTCAGTCCGATCCCAAGTGTCCAGTTTCCAAACATCCTTTTCTGTCAGGGGCCTTTTAGCGCCCAGCTGCATAAGTGAATTCATCCATCCAAAAGTAATTTCTACAGAAAAAATAAGGGACCAGAATATCAATTTCGGGGAAGCACTACAAAGAGAAAATTTATAGTACTAATGATATCGAAAAGATTAAAAGTTAACAAATAGTTTTCTACACTTCCACACACACTGGCCAGAAACAAAGAAAGGCAAATGTGCACAAAGACTTTTGGAAGGACCTTAAAAGCAAAAAAAATGTCCGAGCAACTGGCAGCAATATGAATAAACTATAAAGTTACGAGAATAATTGGAGACAAGTCAAGCAACTACAAATAGGGATAAGCCCAACTTCCACAGTGTAGTTCTCAAATCAAGCAAGGGGCCAAAGCACCTTATTTGATCACATTGCTGATTGTTGGGGCTTACTTTC
Organism: Rhododendron molle; assembly: GCA_025413875.1. Taxonomy (NCBI): domain Eukaryota; kingdom Viridiplantae; phylum Streptophyta; class Magnoliopsida; order Ericales; family Ericaceae; genus Rhododendron; species Rhododendron molle. Next base: position 19,008,877 of record CM046400.1, read on the forward strand.
CACAGTATAGCTGATACATACCCTCCATCTTATTTTACATGTACTTCCGTTTTGGCAGTCGATTAACTTGTCAAAGCTTGACAGGTGAAATATTCATCATCACTTCCTCATATCACCCGTTATTCCATAGGTACAAAGGGTTTATTTTTTTCAGAAATTCTGCACCCTGTCAATGGTACACATAAAATGGATGGGGGGGACTAGCTCAAGTTATTCTCATCTAGGCAACAATAAGTGATGGATGGGGTTAAGTCATCTCAGAATTCAAAGTATAGTTAGAATAGAAAACATTTAACTCAAAAAATACATACTGGAAAATATGTTGACATGCCTCTCGGGACAAACTTGCTCTCCTCCAGGAAGTTCAACATATTCAGTGTCATCAAGAGACTCGGTCCTTATTGGGGAGTACCCCGGATAGGGATCCAAACTGGGAACATAAAACAGCAAGAGTGCTCCAAACAAAACCTACGTCATAACCAATCATTACATATAGAACATGCATTTGTATGGTGACTTAACATGAAATATAAGAATAAGTAAAGAGGACAGAAAAGGAATTTTCCGTATTGGGCTCTCTCTCTCTCTCTCTCTCTCTCTCTCTCTCTCTCTCTCTCTCTCTTATTGGGGAGTACCCCGGATAGGGATCCAAACTGGGAACATAAAACAGCAAGAGTGCTCCAAACAAAACCTACGTCATAACCACAAAACCTACGTCATAACCAATCATTACATATAGAACATGCATTTGTATGGTGACTTAACATGAAATATAAGAATAAGTAAAGAGGACAGAAAAGGAATTTTCCGTATTGGGCTCTCTCTCTCTCTCTCTCTCTCTCTCTCTCTCTCTCTCTCTCTCTCTCTCTCTCTCTGGGTCCTGTATGGACTTTGGACACATTAGGATGCAAATAGCAAAATGAATATAAACTTCAGTGCCTTTAGCCAGTCATGGCCAGCCTAATTTGACAGTAGGCACAAGTTGAGGGACCACAAATGGGATCAAAACTCAAAGAAGATTGGCGGGTCCATAGGCCCACTAATGCAGCCTACCATGAAATAAAAAACAGGACTGTGTCTGAGTGAAACCATGTAATTTCACCACTCTTTGTTTAATAATTTTCAAGTTTTAGCTCAATTCATGGACCAATGGTGGAAAGGATGAAGCCCACAAACTTCCTTCCTGGGCACTTTCTTTTCCATAAAAGTTAGGTTAGTCATGCCCAAAGTTACATAAGCAACAATCAGAGACCATATAATTAGTAAGAGACGATCACCAAACCTGGACGACGACTTCACTGATGTACAAATACAGTGTAGATCTGCATGCAAAAAAAAAAAATTCCACCTTAAATTGTACTGCAACCACATGAAGAAACAGCCACTCTCACAAACTCAGAATTTCCAAGCAAGTGTACATCTTCTCTGATCGGCAAAAACACAAACTCTCTAAACAAAAGCACATTATTCATCAGTTATTGAGGATATGACATTTTAAATTTTAAGAAAGCAGAAATTCACTAGACAACAGAACATCCTAATCGTTCACTCTAATATACTAGGGCAATATAATTATAACAGAATGGTGATGACCCAAAAAAAAAAAAATTGGATCCATAATTGAAGTTTACAAATCCACACGTCATAACCACCTTATTTGTGCCACTGCCATCGTATTGCAGGGATACCACCTTGCACAAGCACGCACAAATAAAGAGGGCATAATATCCAATGTCCCGTTCAAGCTACTCCATTTCATCCCCATTAAAATCATAGTTTTGTAACAAGTTTGTACTAGATTATGAGTAGTCATTAAACAACAAAAGTTACTTTTTTCCACATCAAAATGTATGGTTTTCAGTCAGTACATGCCCATAGTAAATGGGAGTCTCATTTAATTCCAAGTATGAATTTGCAAAGCATGGACAATACAGTTTGTTTATTAGATACGTGTTTACAAGTGCATAAGACAGGAAGTACCAGAAGATTAAGAGTTAAAGACCTAAGAAACTAATCGTATCCTTTCAAAAAAGCGTAAAGAGTATATACAGAAACTAACCGGCTGTAAAATTCCTTCACTGAAAGAATGAGACTGAGCATCACCATGTCCCGTTCAAGCTACTCCATTTCATCCCCATTAAAATCATAGTTTTGTAACAAGTTTGTACTAGATTATGAGTAGTCATTAAACAACAAAAGTTACTTTTTTCCACATCAAAATGTATGGTTTTCAGTCAGTACATGCCCATAGTAAATGGGAGTCTCATTTAATTCCAAGTATGAATTTGCAAAGCATGGACAATACAGTTTGTTTATTAGATACGTGTTTACAAGTGCATAAGACAGGAAGTACCAGAAGATTAAGAGTTAAAGACCTAAGAAACTAATCGTATCCTTTCAAAAAAGCGTAAAGAGTATATACAGAAACTAACCGGCTGTAAAATTCCTTCACTGAAAGAATGAGACTGAGCATCACCATGTCCCCTACCAAAGCATAAATTACCCCAAATCTGACATACCACCGGAACTCACGGATGTAGACCTTTGTTTCTACTACAAGCATGACCAACATAGAGCACCAAGCCAAAGCCTCAATGATAAGTGAAGCTATCTGCAGAAACCATAATTAATTATATTTATCAGAGGATAGGATCACAAAACTTCCAAGGATTCAGTAACTAGGAGACTTTCTACTGAACAAAACATTACCAGGGATAGACGTTGATCGATTAAGATTAAAAAATCATTCCAAAAGAAGTTAAGTAAAGAAAAACGCCAAACAAGAACTTCCATATTGAATTACATTTTCTTTCCAATGGCTCCAATAAACCTGGAATAAAAATGTTTGAGCAACAGATAAAACACGTAGAAGAGGAGAACCCACCTCAAATGGAGCAAGGCCCGACTGTCCATCAAGATTCAAGGCTGATACACCCATGACCAATCTGAACAAAGGTTCTGCAGTACAAAATGCAGCCAACAACACCAACACATAGTTGTAATAATTTGATCTCAAACGGAACCTCTGGACTTTGAAATCTTTCTTGGTCAGCCATATCCGATATAAGCAAAGACCCATAAGAACCAAATTGGAGATGGAAACCACCAGAGAGTCCGTTGCACAAGGTGTGTAAGCTCCCATAGCATTCTCCACAATACTTGCCCATACTCCATTTGCAACTGGACGACAATACCAAGCCAATGGCTCAAAACCCATCTTCAATCACTTCTCTTCAGGCCTATCCGCTTCACTGTTAACACATTACCGGCATTACTCTTCTTGAACTAAGATGAGTCAACTGTTCTTATGTTCAACTGGACACCATTCCTGCAATGGGATTAAACACACGACAACCATTAAGTATGTCCAACAAAACATATTTCCAGGATTAAACACAAGTCACCATTCCTTTATCGCACCAATTGATTTTATTCTTGTAATAAACCAACTCAATTTTCAAGGGGGGTTATAACAGACAAACAATTATGCAGGAGACATGAAGTTATGATTCAAACAATTAGGTGTTCACGGCATGTCACAACCAACAATATTTATCTTGAGGCGTAGTTTTTTGCAGATATAATCAATATTCAGGTTCCAGACAAATGAGAAAAACACATTACTAGAATCAGAAAAGGTGAATACTCAAGAATTCTATTTCTCTTTCTTGAAAAAGTCTCAACAGTACCATATAAAGAAAGTAGCTTTTACCCCTAAAAAGAGTTTAGGGAACAATTTTTTCCATCAAAACGGAGTTTGAAGGTAAAAAAATATATATATGCAAAAAGTTGTTTTTGCTTTGATGTTTGATGGACTTTCAATGCAAGTAAAAACAGCACTAGAAATTTACATGCAACATCAAGAAATTGCGATGAAATTCTCCGGAATTTGTTTTTGTCACAATCTATTACGATATAAGAATTATCTCAAATATTAAGATATAGAGAGGGAGGGAGAGATTATTCTCAATTACTCTTCTTTTTGTTGCTCCATCGATCAAACTATCATGAATGCACATATTGTGAAGCAGAAGGCTTAAATCTTGACTCAAAAAATTTCAAATCAAAACGAGTTCTACTACTACTTTACTCAATTCAATGGAAACTCTTTACAAAAAAATTCAAGGCTAATTTGAGTTTTCCAAATTTACCATTTTGTCATTCCTGATACTTTCACTTAAAGATATACTTAAACCTGAGTTTGCTCATCATTTTGGCTTCAGAACGATGATTTGAAATATAAAGCAAAAAGAAAAGAAGAAGAAGAAGAAGAAGAACGAACTTAAGAGACCAAATTTCTGAACTCAACCAAATGATTAGAGGAATTGATAAACGAGGAGATTCTCTATATTTCCAGCTTTTCCGCGGCACAGAAACTAGAAAGGGACTTCAAATTAATTAAACCAATCAAATAATGGACTAAAAATCCATAACTAGGTAAACAAGAACATCATTAATCACTCCAGAGCGTCATGAAATTCAGTGAAAAAAAAAAAAAAAGAACAAAAAAAAGAATCAACAAAATAAGCAATACATTGGAGAATACCCAAAAAGGGCGAGAAAAGGTGGGGAAACAGGATGCAAAAAAAGATAGTACAGTACTAAAATTGACGGGAAAAGTAGTAGTAAAATCTTCCAGGAAAAAGGTGTGAGAAGAGAGAGAGAGAGAGAGAGGGGTTCACCTTGGACGGCGGTGGAAGAGTTTTGGTTTGTTTTTCCAATTTCTGTCTGTGGCCAATACAATACATACAGAAGAGAAAAGGAGGGGTTGCGGATTCGAATTTTGTCTATCAAGCTAACCAATAAATAAATACAGTAAATAAATAAATTAATAAAAAAATATAAAAAAAAAAAACCAATAATTGGAGAAAGTGGGGAGGAATGGAATAGCAGCATCGGGGGGGTGCTCATGGAAAATTGGAACCGTACAGGTACGTCATCGCTTACGAGGTAGGAGTAAGTATTTTATTTTGAGTAAAGCTGCAAATCAAACAAATCCAATGGAATATTTATATGATTGCTGTGGAAATTTTGACTCCACGAGGAGCTAGAAACACACATCAATATGTTATGAGGTGGAGAAGGCCGTATTTGGTTTTGCTCACCTACTGACAATCGGATTTCAATATATATATAGGAAATAGTTCAATGAACACCCTAATAAAACACCTAACGGGGACACCCAAAATCTCAATTTGATAGTTTTCGATTGAATTTTTATGATCCGAACCGCTTAATGTGTGCAGAATATGATTTTAAGGGTGTCCGCAAGAAATTAGCAAAAAAAATGACCGGGAAAGGCTTAATTTGAGCAGTTTTTATTTGAACCGTTCAATAAATAATTGTTCAAAACTGTTCGGATCAAGCCCTTTCCGGTCATTTTTTTTTGCTGATTTTTAGCGTGTACCCTTAAAAAATTACATTCTGATCACATTGAGCGGCTTGGATCACCAAAATTTGATCGGGAACCATGGGGTGTTTTTTTAGGTGTCCCCGTTGGGTGTCCCCGGAACCGCCCACATATATATATATATATATATATATATATATATATATATATATATATATATATATATATATATATATATATATCATACATTTTTACGAAAATATCAGTATACTTTTCTCAAATACTGATGCACCTCCATATTTTTTCACATAGAAGAGAGCTTATTGTAACATGTATGGGGAGGACAGCTATTTCAGTAGTAAAAAATATTTTCAAAAAATAATCACTTTGTGTACGTTTTATCAGAGGTTATTTTTTCTGTAGCTCTCTCCCGTCATTACCTATCGATTGCAATTTACATGAGTACTGTGACCGCGGTGTTATTGTACATGCAGAAGATAACCTATTAAAAATATTTACAAAATATTTTTCTTTCTTTTCATTTTATTTTTACTTTTTGAAAGAAAATTAACAAAAAAGATAAAGTAGTTGGGAAATGATTAAAATACATTAACTATTTCAACCCCCAAAAAATAGTCATTGTTAAGAGCTAAAGCGTAAAATTGATGCTTTTAAGTGAGCTATAGTTTTCATGTGAATCTAAAGATAATGATACCACTCCAATTAGTTGTAGTATTTTTCCTATAAATAAACAAATAAAAGAGAGAGAGAGAGAGAGTAAAAAGCTAAACTTGTTGAATGATCATGACTTGTTGATAATAGCTTAGCTAGCATTGGTGTTTGAATATAATGATGGTGGGGCGGCAGAGTGAATCTTAAATAAAGTGCTTAGGATAATAATCCCAATAATGTGCTTAGAATAATAATCATCATATACAGTATTTATTAGCTAGGTTACTTACTACAGTATTGAGGAGGTGATAACGAAATGCAAAATTATTCGGTGAGAGATGGGAATCAAGATATCCTTCATGTGATGGTTCTTCTTGTGATTCCTCTATCTTATGCAAAATGGGTCTCACCATGCTTCTAATTTATGACCGATAGTAGTACCCAATATGTTCAACGTCCATGTAAAAATTCAAATTGAGTGGAAATCAGTGAAAACTTGTTTGAATGATCTTAGTCACAAGTGAAATACACAGTCAGACTCCGACCGTCTATTCCACTTGTGACAAATATGATTCATTCAATTATGTACTGATGTCCAGTGAAATTGATTTTTTACAAGGACATAAACACATCAAGACATACAATATGAACTATTCGGATCGTCAAATTGACTCCTGATCGGTTCTATTTTACGTCACACGACATGAGGAATCATCATATCAGAATATCTCAACTCAAGAGATGGTTCAATTTGGACCCGATTAGTGCCCTTCTTCCTGTTTAAACTGCTCAAACATTCCTAGTTTATGATCAAACCATATTTTTCTCAAAAAAAAAAAAATATATTGAATGGTTAGAATAATTTTGATCGTATAGCTATCATTGTTTGGCCAACAAAATTAATTTTGTCATGGATTATTTTCTTGACTTGTTGAAATAAAATAAACAATTCTAATCAATTTTCTTAGAATACTTCAATAACCTTCATCCAAGATGCACAAAACAATTAATCATCGGAATATTGTTGCATTTGGACCGCCTTAACTTTTTTTCTCTCCATAATTCATTTATTTTTTGTTTTTATACTTTTCTTCAAGTAACTTGGATAAAAAGTGTGATTAAATTTGTTTCGACGAGATGAATCGAAAAGAAAAAACTATGAACCAATTTTCAAAAAAAATCCACAACAGACTATAAAGAAGCAAAAAAAAAAAAAAGATTTTTTATTCTTATGTTTATTGAAATTCTGCAAATAAAATATTCATCAAAATTCAAAAACAAATTGCATTTTGACTTTGTTTGTCTATCCAAACTCAACAGAAACATCTATATTAATGCATGTTATTTAGTGATTGGGCAAGCCTAGAGGTGAGATAAATGTTCCTATTCTTTTAAGGGGCTGGTTTGGCTTTTAATTATTTTAAATTAATTTTTATATTTATTCAAGCTAGTTTTACATTAAGATTTTGTGAATTATTTTTGTCGCTATTCAACTTTTTCAAAGTTTGATTCATATTTTTTTACTTTCTAAATCCCTCTCATCAAGATGAATCAATAATCTTTATGGGAAAAAAAAAAATCAAAAGGATTATTAACCCGGACTACCCCTTACTTTGTGTGATATTTTGCCTTTTTATCTCTCTTTATTTGGTGAAGGTGGGGGTTAAATAAAATAACTCCAATTTTTGACAATTACTAATGATTCAAAACCGTTGACGTATTCTACCATGTGGCCATTAAATAATTTAATCGTAATAAATTGGATTATTCAACCGGGGTTGGTGAAGGGGAAATAAATTCAATTTAAATATGTTCAGCTCAGAGAATATCTTGATTTGTTCAAATAGATACTCCATCTATCATGACATGTTTTCACCACAAACAAAAATTAATGCATGTGGGTTTTTTTTTACAAGAATGACCTATATACGTTTGGGTAAACTACATTGTGATCTATTTTTCACACTTTATTGTTGCTCTTCCGAATAGAGCGCGTCTACGTAAAGGCGTATATGCTCTTAGCTTTGTTCTGTAGTTTTATAAGTCTGGATACAAAACTTTTGCACTAATTAATATAATAAACAAAATAATGAGGTGAAGAAGAAGCTCGAGGTCAATTTTTTGATTTTCATTCCCACTTTTACCTTCTTGGTGAATTTCTCCAAGAATATATGCATGATTCAAATACAGTCTAAGGGTTTTCAACAAATTTTCCTTAGAATACCAGTACTCCAGTTTTGAAGAATAAGAATAAAACTGAATTCTCAAGAAATATATTTTTCTCAATTTTCATGACAAGTTTCTCTTAGCTCTCTGGACTCCAGTAGATTTTCCTAGAACAACCATGATATTGGAAAGAAATAGGCTAACATGGGTCCCTGAAAATGCTGGTGGTGATAAGAACTGATCACTTAATTGTTTTGGGTTTGCAATGATTTGTTTATATATCATCCATATATAAAAGGATTCAAAAAATAACTTACTACTACTATATTTGAATAGCGATCAGTGGAATGTTTGTTTTGACTCCCCTTTAGGCATTGACTAGTTGAAAATAGTCTTTTTCATTATCAATCAAAAGTCAAATCTACAAGTTTCCTTGTTTAAAGAATGGAAATGACAGAAGAGTATGAAACACCAATGCTAGGTCTAGGTATTATCTCACATTCTCTTTCAAATGCATTTTTTTTTTTTTAACTATTCGCACTCTCTTTCAAAACTCCAACAATACTAATATCTATTTCATTTACCTATTCCCTATTAAAAATTTAAAATATATATTGTTCTCTTTACTTTTTATTTTCTTCCACACACACACAGAGAGCACTCGCAGGGGGGAAAAAGGAATGGCTTGCAAATAGTAATTAGTCATATTTGGAGAGGTATTGTAGGACCTAGCCCCTGTTGAGGTTGTTGGAGAACACAATTTCTGTATTTGGCTGGGCAAAACAGCTAAATTTGGATTTTACCTAGTTTATTGTACATGCGCTGACTAAGAGGCATGTGATATTGTGTGCATTAAGAAGGAACCACGTTTTCTCGGAAGATCTAGAGAATTAATAAAATAAGGAGAAAGATATGATGACTCACAAATTAGAGTGAAAGATAAATTTGAATAATCAATGTTCCCTTCTGAATATTAAAAGCAAATTATTAAATGTTTTTCAGATGGGGAGAAAATTGGGATGTATTAGTTTTTGCAATTGGAAAATTATCAGAAAGCTAGTACTATGTATTTGGAAGCCTGGAAATGAATTTTCTTGGATAACAAGCATCTCTCTAATTTTTTACTACAGTCAACATGGAATTAATAATTTTGACTATGTGGAAACCTGAATTAAATAATTATATGATTAATTCCACTCACTACAAAAAAACAAAACAAAACAAAACAAAAAACAAAGAAAGACCACTATCCTCACAATGGACAGTTGGGGATAAAAAGGTCTTCACTTGAGTTTGATGAAGACAAGATTCACCACGGAGTGGTTGATTCAATGGGATCTGAACTTAGATTTTCTCGCTCAGTAGTTCAAGTTTAAGTCTCCATAACTGCTTGATGGTGCTAAATATAATCCTTTGTGCCTGTAACACACGTTGGAACGTTAGTTTCGGTTTCGTCATAAGTGTTACGTGCAATACATTATCTACATATTTGTTTTTTATCAATAAAAAAAGAAAAGAAAAGAAACAAATTAAAATAAAGACTCGATGTAAGTGATTATTCACTTTTTAGTTTATATAAACACATGGCCAGCCTTAAGGGAGGCCATCTAGTTAATTAATTGGCAGCCTTAGACCTTGATAATATTGTGATAATAAAATACACACACACATATTGGCCCTCATCAATCTTGTTGTGAGGTTTCAAATATAGTTTTTAATATTATTTATACCTTAATCACATTAATTTTACTTAACAAAGCCTCAAAAGATATAGTAGCTTTCATCGGCTCTTGTCAAACACATCACCGAATGACAATAGGAAAATTTAGAATTTTGGGTTCTTTTCAAAATACATAATGAAAATCATACCATAATTTAATTTGCAAAGAGCAACAAAATGTAATGTAATACTACAGTACTAGCAATCAATTTGAGAAAAAGTCATGTACTTGCAATAGCCTAGTGGGGAGTATAATTTTACCTACAAAACGCCACCCACTAAATTTGGCTTTGGAGTTTGGACCATTTTTTTAGAGAGAGAGAGAGAGAGAGAAAAGAGGGAGAACATGAGATAAAAACCACAGGAGAAATGGGATGAGACAAAAGTTGAAGGAACATGTCGATTGTCTCTGTGTACATTGGGGTTCAAATTAACCTCTATTTATCATTTATGAATCTACTACAGTATGATCCAAAAGTTCCCTACTACCCCACACTTTATGGCCACTACTACTACGTACATCACTTTTTATCGTTTCATTATTATTACTATCAGGGGATGGCCTAGCCTTTCATATTTTTCTGAGGCTGTAGTTTGAAGATGTCGGAACAGATTCCCTGATCATCACGGTGACCACATTCCAATGATTGATCACTTCTTCTTCTTCTTCTTCAACAGCTACCAATACAATCATGAGGAAAAAGGATTGCACTTGTTGGTTGGGCCAAGTTGCAGGAATATGGAGTTGGGCTCTTGCCTACATATATGCTTACAGCTCTAGGACAAAACTACCCCTCCAATTGGGAAAAAAAAAAAAAAAAGATTCCAAAATTGGACCCTAGCCCATTAACTCATTTACCTCAAGATGGGAGAGTTTCAAATTAGGAGTAGCAAACAATATCGGTTCAGAGTGATTGATGTTGTCCACAAGTTCTTCAAAATACAATACTAATTATAATTATTGATGAAGTACTTAAAAAGAACCACAGATGAGTTTAATTGGATCGTCATTCCATTTTATGAATCTTAGAGAATCCATTTCCTAAATTTAATATCGCTCGTAATCACCATCTTCAGTGCTGCCACTACCAAAAAGCTGAAAGAAAGACACAAATGCTGAAATGCTCTTTACAATAGTAATTTTATTGAACCATATACTAACATTTTACCCATGATCTTGCCTCACCCTTATGCTACTAACAATGTGCTAGAAATCGAACTATCTTCCCATCTTACCATAATAAATAAATTCTCAAATAGGTTTTTCAACGAATTCTTCATAGACAATCATAATATGCAAGAAGTACCCTTAAATTCACATCTGCTGCCTTAATCCAAGATGCAACATGGTATGTTTCCCCAATTACCCTTTTGTTCATTGCAGTTCACATGTTTAGGTGTATGCAACATAGATAAGTCATTGAATTTGAGCATTCATTTATCCTATCCATCAACCATTACACCTAGAGAAGAAGAAACAAACAATAACAGAAACATGATTATGACAACCACAATAATCTCTCCCGAATCGTCTTCGGGAGACGCTTCAGAGAGGGCAAGGAAAATTTGGATCAAGAAAGCAAAGACAGCATTTTCATAAAAATAGACGTCAAGCAATTATAAGTCCGATAAAAAAGTTACACTAACAGACAGGTCTTGCACCATTGGACCAATGCCTAAAACAGAATTACAAACTTGTAGGAAAGATAAATAACATCAAAAGAATGGAAGGCCACTCTAACCTCATAACTAGGGACAACAAAGCTCTTAATCACCTATCAGACGAGGACAGAGTCTGTCGCCGCAACTCTTCCTCGGCATTCCTCAAGAACTGATCCCAGCCACTCCCTTCACTTGTATCCAAATAATCATAGGGAACTGCAGTTTTTAGTCCTGGCCTTACACCACACTGACTCTCTACCATCCTAAACTCTAATGTATTTCCATCTTCACTATCCTTCCCCAATTCCTCCCAAGTAAACAACAGTGGAAGCGTAAATGCACCCCAAGGGTTAAAATCCAAAAGCTTAACCCGACCGTCCTCTCTAACATAAACATCAAAGGTGTAATTCTCCAAATCAAATTTTAGCCTCACTTCATCAGTAAAAAACTCCTGAATCGCCATTTTTAGCTCATTTTTCTGCTCACAAATAGATGGATAAAACCCCGTGACCTCACGTTGGGAAATGCCAACTAGTTGATGAACGCGCACAAAGCAACGAAATTCCATCTCCGGCCGGAGAGAGGGGGCCCACTTTCGAAGGGCTAGGAAGAAATTTAAGGGTCTTGATGAAGTTTTATCAATGCACGAATCATATGCATGACGAAGATCATGGACGAGTGAATCGGAAGATCGTAGCAAAAGTGCAATTTCACTGAAAGAGGTGCACTTGAGGGTCCCAGTGGGGCTGATCCAAGCGGAGTCTTTAGGTGAACTCCAGTTCAGCTTAGGAAAAACAGCACCCCCAAGGGTCTCAATTGATTCCTTGATCTGGAATTCAAGTTCTGGGAATGAAGGTGGGGGAGAAGTTTTTTCTGATTCATCGTCGGATCCTTCTGATACTACAAAATCTTCTTCCTCTTCGGGGTTATGGATTCTATTGGGCAAGGCATCTTCATTTGAGATGGAAAGAGGAAGAAGGAAAGGCCCGGAATCATCACGAAGGTATTGAACAAAGGATTCTGGAAGTTCATGAATTAAGGTTCTTACAGAGACGGATTTGAATTTCGGGTACCATTCCTGAATCTGACATCTATTCACTTCTTCTTCCAGCATTGTTGAATAATAAGTAAATACCTCTTTCTTGCACCGTAAGCAAAAGAGAGAAATCTCTGTTAATTGCTGCACAACATCCACAACCAATAATCAGCAAAAATAAATTAGGTATACCAAAAAAGACAAAATAGCACCAATATCCCCACAAGCTTCACACATGATAAAAAAAAAATTGCCTAACCAAGGCACCCGCTTTATTTAGTAAAAAGCAAACGCCCAAAAGGCATTGAAGGACTGTTTCTATACCATTTTAATTTTTCATTTCTCTTTAGTTTTCTCGTACTCATTCGAACTATGCACAGCAACACCAACGTTAAAATTGATTCCTCTCAAATCCGTAAATTACATACCAAAGGCTAAGAAATTTAGTCGTTGTCATACAATACGTCTTGAACCAAACCCAACTAAGAATTGCAACAAAAGAATGTCAAGAACGTCAGGCTACACCAAATCTTCAGACAATTTTAAAACAGGTTAGTCAAGAATTTCTCTCAATCTGAAAGTCTAAGAACCATGAAAATTTTTCGAGAAATAAAGTAACCCAATTGGAACCACTCAATAATTCTCTGTGCAAGTCACCCAAGCGAAAAAGGTCCATGTGTCGAAATATGCTCGATTTTGGAATAATAGGCACGGGTCTCACTGTACAAATTCAAATAAGGTTCATGACTCTTGACTATCCTAAAATGTCAAAAGACTGAAAAAAAAAAGTCCTTCAATGCTCGACAATAAAAGGATAGGGAGCTACTACCCAACAATATGGGCTGTCCTCTAGAACACCACAAAACAAATGCCCCATGGCCAAGTTCATAGATCAAAATCCTGAACAACTTTCATGCATTATCTCTGCTTTAACAAAAGAGTATTCTCCGTTCCAAAACTATCTTCAAAAAGATATACATAGTGGCAATGACGTTCTCAACTCGAAATGGATTTTTGCCCAAAAAAAATAAAAAATACACACACGCATGAAGCTTCACAATTTCTTTTTCCACAAAGCATGTTAAAAGGTATAACAAGGCATCCACTAATAAAAATGTTAGGGTTAATGCAAACGCTGCCAAGGCCCTATTGAGATAACAAGTAGAAATGGAAAAAATCCAAGCAACATTTGCAAGTGGGCATTGTACATAATGAGTTACATCCCAAATTACATTTTCACAATCATTGAGAAACTTCACACTTTTCCAAACTTTTCAAGTTTCAAATCAAGCAAGGCTTTGCAAAGTTTTTATTAATCTATAAACCAAACAGAAGTCCAAATTTCAAATCCATGAAAACAATGTTTTACCTAACAAGGATTTCTCTCTCAAGTTTTAAATCCTACACTTAACTGGACGTTCCAAATTTTGAGTTTCAACCCCAAATTGCACACAAAGTCCCACATTAACTTTGCTAAGCAAAATGTCCAGATCCAGAGCATATTCCCGTTTACAGGCTACTCCATCTGGTTCAAAGCACCGAGACAAATTGCTTCCCTATCATACATCCTCAAATATTCAACCTAATAGCAAACCCTAAATCAAGCTTCTTATCATCTCCTTACCCTCTTATTTTCTAAACCTTACCTGCAACTCACTAGATTCTGTAGTAAGTTCTTAATTCTCCAAATTTAATCCTTTTCAAATTCACATACTAAATCAAAGCATCTTTCAATGAAGCAATTTTTTCTTACAAGTGGTTTATGCGACCCAGTTCAAATGTTCAAACCAAGTGCTAAGAACCCCACTTTATTTGTAAGGGAGGGTTCCCAAGAGCTTATATGCAGTTTCAACCAATTGAAACCAATTTGTCTTCGAGTGGAGAGACCACAAAGACTCATATACTAGTACTTGACAACCTTTCACGAGGGAGGCCCGTGATTTAGCCAATTTGAATAATGATTAGGAACCCATGTGCATAATCCAGGCCCATTATAAGAATTGAGTCATTAATATTGAACCAAAATTACCGCCGAAAAATAATTTGGAAACTATACTTAGAAACTCTACTCCGAACGGTGGAACTTCAGTTTTTCCTCTTGTAGTCTATGGATTTCCTACAACATAATGCTTCACTGTTGGTAGTTTTGAGGTAGTAATCAGTTTGTGTTGTTTTGAGGTATTAGTGAGTTTGTGTATTTTCCCATATGAGTACCTCACCAATTCCACTTTCGTTCTTTGCACTCTCAATTCTGCAGTATACTCACAGTGTAGAATTGGACAAAAAAGAAATAAAAATACAACTGAGAGATGTGTGTAAATGTTACTTCTAGTAGACCCTTTCAGTTGGACATTTTACCGAACACCTAGGCTCACCACATGATTAATTATTTGAAGCCATGGTCCTAACACCTATCCCATTTTCACGTTAAACATTCATAGGAGCATATTATAGATGAACACAATTTCATCACCGTTCATAATATACGTGCATAACAGGAGGTAGGGTACAATACAGTAGCGAGTTCGGAAAAAATCAAGTTCTATTGGGCACACAAGAGGGATGAAAAAAATACCATATTCAAGGGAGCTGAATTATTACGTCATCAAATTGGCCATGCGCCTAGCCTTTTGGATGAATCACCTAAACTAATGCGTTCTTGATTGCTCCATTTTCTGTCCTCAGATTTTGTATTCCGTCGTAATATCTTAAGAAAATCCACAGAACTGCAATTTCCGACCCACAAGGAACAAAGGTAAGAATACCAAAACTAAATCAATCTTCTTCTCATCATTCTCGCTTGGACATTTAGTCGAACGCATGGCCTAACACTTAACTATTTGATCCCACGAAACTAAATCTATAACAATTTCATCGGAAACACTCAAACTGTAGCAAGCAATAAAAATAGTTAAAAACTTTCATCTCAAGACTTCAGACTGCCACAGTTTCATCTCTAACTTTCAAACCTAAGTTTCATATAGTGTGAAAGAAGGAAACAGTACGCCAAGGAGCAAAGAATAAAGATTTACAGAAAACAAATTCGTTTCGAATCTTTTAAACATATATTTGGCGCACAATGATTCCCATTCAAGAACCAAAAGGAAAAAATAGAAGACAGAGAAACATAGAGAGCGGTGGAAACACAAAAAGAAACAGAGCAAGAAGGCAGTTAAATGATACCCAGATCAGGGAAAGAAGAAATAAGCGTACCTTGATGAACAACCGACAGATGGGATACCAAAGGCAAAAGGTAGGTTCAATCCCTTGGAGATGAGGTTTTGTTTCTCTTCTTGCAGAGTCAGTTCATATTGTGGACAAAGCTTTTGTTTTCTTTGATATGAGAGAGACAGGGAGAGAGAGAGAGAGAGGAATCGGAATTATGTAGACAAGTAGTAGAAACAAAACAAAAATTATATTTGGGCCGAGTATAGTTGGCCCGAAGTGGACTCGGTGGTGTTTAGGAATTAGGTTTTAGTGGATTGGGAAACGCAGTAGTGCAGCTGGTGGCATGTAGTACGGCGCATGGATGGTCGATCTCACCCACCAACGGTTGCGATGTATTTTTAAAATTATTAACGGTAATAAATCTATCTAATAAAACAGAAGGGTTGTCCTATGTGGCACCCTTTGTCTTATGTGGCATTCACCACGCACATGCACACACGCCGGCACACACGTTCACTGTTCACACATCAAAAATGTGATTAAAAAATTAAGTGCTCCATTTTTCAATCCGGTTGAACTGGTGCGTAGTGTCGTAGGCACGGGCAAGCACTAGTTGTTTATAATCTGAAACATTAATTGATGACATCGACGATTGTATGCGCCCTACAAGCGCTTGGATTTGGGATTCCTGCAGGGCAGCCCCGCCCTGTAAGTTGTGTAGGGCGGCTCCGAGCCGTCCGATTGGAGCCTCAACGGCTCGGATTTAATCTCCCGACCCTCCAAATCTGAACCGTCCATTGCCGAGCTGAGATCCCGACCGTTGATTGCCGATCCGACACCGATCGAACGGTTTGGAGCCCCCCTACACGCCCTGCAGGGCAGCCCGCCCCGCAGGATCCCCGGGTCGCAAGCGCATGGGCTAAAATTTGCGGTCTAAATTCTGAACGGCAAGAGTGGGCCCCATTTTCTCCACCGAAGCTGCTATGTCAGATCGGTATCCTATCGGTTCTCCAGGTCGGTCCTCATAGCAAAACTCCTCTCTCTCTCTCTCTCTCTCTCTCTCAACATGTAGGCTTCATTCAATGGTGGGAAATGCCTCAACTGGATAAAGAGTAACCTTTTCTTTTCTTTTTTTTTTGAATATGTCACTTGTATTAAAATCTCACTGCAAGTCAGAGAATAAGATAGAATGTAATTCGGACGGAATACAACCCGTATGAAACAAAATCTTTTTATTTATGCACCGCGACGCAATTCAGTGAGCAGTCTTATTTGAGGCTCGACTACGCCAGCTAAACGACCAATTCCTTGATTTAGCCCAACCTTTGATGTCTGCTACAACTGTGGCGATCTCCCATGGGCAGTTCATTTTGGGTTTGTTGAAGCAATTAATAAGAGTCTTGCAATCAGATTCAAAGATTACATCCGGGATGCTCTGTTCTTTTGCCATACAACAGGCAATTCTATGGGCCCAAGCTTCAATCATCAAAGCCGAAGATACCAAACTCTGCCACACCGCCACTCCTGAGCTGATCCACCATCTCTAGCAATTATGCCAAAGGCAATACGGCTGCGGGAAGATTTAAACATTCCATCACAATTGATTTTCAACACCAATGGAGGAGGCGGAGACCACCTTTCCACTCGTGATTGAATAATAGGAACCCTCTGCACTTTATCACAAACAGCTTGTAGGTAGTCCACATTTGCTCCTCGTGCCTGCTTGATCACCACATCAGGCCTTGGGTTCTTGTCGTTGAAGACACACCTATTTCTATCCTTCCATATTGCCCAACAAATTTGAAACATAAACTCCACATCTTCTGCTACAGATTCTCTTGAAAGACATCCACACAGTAAATCTTCGAGCCATTTGTCCACTGCCACGATTTCCTTTTGAAGCACCCAAAAGGCTTTGCCACTAAACCATACAGCTTTAACCCGTGGGCAATGAAACAACATATGTTCAATTGTCTCACTTGTATTTGCGCAAATTGGGCACATGGGATTAGGAGCACATTTCCTACGGAACAAGTTGGCTTTGCAAGCTAACCGATTGCAAGCAGCTTTCCACATGAACACTCGAATTTTGGGGGCTGTCAGGGAATTCCATAAGCTTGTCCACTTTTTTTTGGATGGGATAAACGAACCCGAAGCCCTGTGGGAATCCACCCCAGTAACACTCTTCTTTCTTTGGAAATACCCCGACTTCACAATATACTCCCCACAGTTAGTGTGACGCCAAATGAGTTTATCCGGGGAGCTTGAGAGACTAACTGGGATTCTACACACAGCTTGAGCCTGTTCTTCTGATATACAGCTCTTGAGTTTCTCCTCATCCCATTCTTTGGATGGCTGTTTAATAAAGTTCATGACCTTTGTTGGTAGTTGCTGATCAACCTGTATTGGGGTCACCTTGCCACCAGGAATATCAGGAACCCACTGATCATTCCATAAATCAATCAGATCTCCATTTCCCACATTCCATTGGATTCCTTCTTTAAGCAGATCTCTCCCTTTCAGCAAACTAGACCAAATCCATGAAGGTGTGGCTCCTCTCACAGCCTCCACACCATTCTTATTGGGAAAGTAAAGGCTTTTAAGGATCCTTGTCCAAAGAGAGTTAGGATTAGATACCAACCGCCAAAACTGTTTTGCCAAGAGTGCAATATTAAAGGATTCAAAATCCTTAAAAACCAAACCACCCATCCCTTTTTGGTTTGTCAGTTTATGCCATGCTCCCTAGTGAATGCTGTTGGTTCCATCTTTTCCCCACCAAAATTTACTTATTACTAAATTCAGAGCTTGGTACTTTAAAACACATGAAGGTATACATCAGAATTGGTTGAAGCACAGACTTGATAAGTACATCCTTTCCCGCCTGATTCAGTTCCTTGTTACTCCAGCCCTGAACTTTCCTCATTATCTTGTCCCGTAAGTAGCTAACAGACTCTCGCTTAGACCTCCCCCGGAATAGTGGAAGCCCAAGATACTTGGCATCCCCTTCCATTTCCTTCATTCCCATAATACTCTTCACCTCTTCTTTGAGATTCTACCCTGTGTTAGGAGAGGAAAAAAGACTTGACTTCTACAGATTGAGGGACAATCCAGATGCCTCACTATAGCAAGATATCAACTGCATAAAGTTTGAGCAATACTGGGGCACCACTTCCAAGAACACGAGGGAATCATCAGCGAATAGCAAGTGTGAAAGGGCAGGGCACCTCTTTCTCATCCGAATTCCCCCAATATATTTATTCAATACTGCCTTTTGCAAAAGTGTACAGAAAACATCTGCCACCATCAAGAAAAGATATGGAGATAACAGGTCCCCCTGTCGAGGACCTCTTCTTGGAATCACTGAACAGACCTGCTTCCCATTGGCCATGATTGAATATTTGATAAAGAGTTACCTCAAGAAAGAAAAAACTGGATAAAGGATGTCGCCATGTTTGTGAATTGGCACTGTGTGCCTTCAATCAACCATGCATGTGCCTTTGGGCAGTGTTTGGAACATGAATGTGTTGATAGGAAACTCAAATTAAAAAATGAGTTCTTAAGATTGTCAACGAGATGCATGTCCTGAGAGCGACAGGGGCAATGGAAGTCTCGACTGGCAGTATTTTTATCATCAACAAACCATAGCACAAAGTAGATAGAATGCAAATCACAATAATCATGCAAATAATTCCTGAAATTGAACCACTTGCACTGATGAAATCAATGTTTTTGGGTTTCACTTCCATAAATATTTCCTCGAAACGAAACTCCAAGCTTGTTATACAAGCATGTGTACACTAAACCAAAACAATTCATCTTTTGTTTACAACACTACACATTGCATAGCAATGCCTGCTCCCAATCTGAGAACTAGAGGCCCCAAAAAAAACAAAGAAAAAGGAGTGAAGAGATACAGATTTAAAACAAATAAAATAAGAAAGGAACCAATGTCGTCTTACTAGTGCAACCTAGTCAACTCTTCCACTCTCTTCATTAGCTCCTCCACCGGAACATTCATTGCCTTGGAAATCTCCTCGGTGCGGGCCCGCCCAAGATCAAGGAATGATTCGATGAGATCTCCGTCCAAGAAATTCTTCGCATCCGACGTTTTCTTCTCATTGTAAAACGACCTCCACTGCTCGTGACTCAACCCCCCCACGCCCTTTATCACTTTCCTCAAGTTGGACTGTAACTTCTCAAAGAATTGGTACTGATCATGAGGCAGAGAGGCAATGACGCCAATAACCCCATTAACTGTCCCAAATATTACTGTAGGGATCTGGCCCACGTCCGAATCTGGAAGGCGCATGACGAGAGAGCCGTGTCTGAAGCGGTTGACGAATTCTCCAAGGTGGTACTCGCCGACCACCTCGAGGCGGCCCCGCTCCTCATCGGTGGCCCCCTCACTGTTCTTTCTGACGGTGAAGAGGTTGAAGTTGTTCTCGCCGCCGAGGTAAATGTCGTCATCGAGAATTTCAACCGCTGACATCCAATTCGCGTTGTAATCTCGCGCTCTTTCCTCAATCGCACCCTCCTCGTGCTGAACACACCACCATACCAAAGAGTATTAGAAGGAACCTTACGCAATGTTTAACGGGAAAGAAGGGAACAATTAGGAGAGAGAAATCATAGAGAGTTGACCATTCTGAGCATATATTTTTCTTTCTTTTCCCCTTTCTGTAGGCTAAGCAAAGAATTGTCCTTTAACTTGTGGGCACATCTAAATCATCCAGTGGACATGGTATAAAAATCACCCAGTGGACAAGAAATACACACTCAGGAGAGCTCATTGGATGGCCAGATTCCAAAGAAGCAATCGAATCTCATCAGAAGAAAATTTTAGTATTGCAAATTCTAGAGTCAACGCCATTAAGAGCATCTCCAACCCAATTCTCATTTAGTCATTTTGGAGAACTAAAATAGTACTCCCACCGTCCCAAAAAGCTGGACATTTGCACTATTTCAACCCTAGGAAAAAATTGCCTATCCATAATATTTTTTACAAGCAATATGGAAATTGTTTGATAGATTCTGATTAGATCAATTAAAAAAAGTTTTCAAAATCTCATAAAACATTCTGAATTGAAAGATATGCGCAATTTAAAAATGACAAGCAATTCCGAAAGTGTCTTAACATTATGGGACGGAGGGAGTATATTTAAACCAAAAAGTTAACGCAGTGTTTAACGGGAAAGAAGGGAACAATTAGGAGAGAGAAATCATAGAGAGTTGACCATTCTGAGCATATATTTTTCTTTCTTTTCCCCTTTCTGTAGGCTAAGCAAAGAATTGTCCTTCAACTTGTGGGCACATCTAAATCATCCAGTGGACATGGTATAAAAATCACCCAGTGGACAAGAAATACACACTCAGGAGAGCTCATTGGATGGCCAGATTCCAAAGAAGCAATCGAATCTCATTAGAAGAAAATTTTAGTATTGCAAATTCTAGAGTCAACGCCATTAAGAGCATCTCCAACCCAATTCTCATTTAGTCATTTTGGAGAACTAAAATAGTACTCCCTCCGTCCCAAAAAGCTGGACATTTGCACTATTTCAACCCTAGGAAAAAATTGCCTATCCATAATATTTTTTACAAGCAATATGAATCTTGTTTGATAGATTCTGATTAGATCAATTAAAAAAAGTTTTGAAAGTCTCATAAAACATTCTGAATTGAAAGATATGCGCAATTTAAAAATGACAAGCAAT
The DNA here is from genome assembly GCA_025413875.1 of Rhododendron molle. Lineage (NCBI taxonomy): Eukaryota > Viridiplantae > Streptophyta > Magnoliopsida > Ericales > Ericaceae > Rhododendron > Rhododendron molle. The sequence continues at coordinate 19,030,362 of CM046400.1, forward strand.
TCCGAAAGTGTCTTAACATTATGGGACGGAGGGAGTATATTTAAACCAAAAAGTGATTTTAAGGAATACAACTATTGACATGAACTCCAATCATCATTCGTCATTTCTTCATTCATTTCTCTCCAAACCTCAACTTTTCCTCCAAACTTTTGTTAGAATTAATCCCACATCGCTCATTTAAGCTACCCAATCTTGGTTAATATATTCTAGAGGCCACTCCACCTATTGCCAATTGGTTTTAGGTTGGAACCCTCCAAGAAATTTAACAACTTTAACATATAAAAGTTTTAGAAATTTGTTAACGATGTTATGATTGATCTCATGTATTGTAAATCTTTTTCTAATTTTTTTTTTTTTGATAAATAAATTATAATATTAACATTTTATTGCATTCTAAAGTTGAAAATGAAATGAAGAAGGTTCTTCATTTGGAAGGATGGTTCTTCATATTTGGAGAATATAAAATGGTCCTTCAAATTGAAGAACAAAAATGAAGTTGGAGATGCCCTAAAGTGTTTGGTTTGGTTAGGGATTTCCCTTTGGAAAATTTATTTTCCGTAAAATATTCTAGACTCGAAGACTTTTCTTTACTCTTAAACAGTTCACACAATCCTCTAGGAACATGAGAGTCCAGTCAGAGAAGTTTGAGACCCAGAATCAACTTCCCATTTCCCCTCGAGGTTCTTGCCATCCAAACCAGACAAGTTACTAAGAGGAGATTTATGCAGTTAACCACAAAGGTATAACTAGATATGCGCGCTATTTTGACAGGGTTTGGTCATCATACCTTATAGATTAACAAGGAGATAGATTTCATTAGATCACCGACGACAATGAAATCTCCACGAGTTTGAACATAAAGGGCAAGTATGTGTCCATGATGTCCGCATTCCGATTGCAATTCTCGGGTGCCATCGTCCCGGAGCATCCACTTGTACAACTGAATCTTTTGATTGATAGCAGCAAGCAGCTTTCCATTAAAGGCATTAAGAGAATAGACAGCCCCTTTAGTTTCCTTCTCTGTAATAAGCACTAACTTCTGATCTTCAACTGCAAATACGATTATCCGACCCTATCATAGAAAGAGAATAAAAACAAAGGTGAACACCAAAATTTAAGTTTCATAACAAGCAAAACAAATTCCCATAGGGCAAAAGTAAAATTGAATAACGTTAAGAAACCTTTAGAAGCACAGCCCCATCTCATTCAAAACAACTGGCTGAGAGTGGTGTCCATGGCTGTTCAGCCCGCCATATCGTGTACATACTACAGTGCAAAACCTCAATGTGCTTCTTTCAACTAATTAATTGAGCAGGCTTCACTATTCTCCTAAATTCTAAAAGTAGTTTTCCCATTCCACTTTAAGAATAATAATTGTTTTGTAAAAAGGAAACAATCTCAGGTGAAACAGTAGGTACCAAAAAGAATAAAGACTAACAATCCTATTTCAAGGAGGATGACATTTCTGACAAGTAACTCGTTGAATTTGTGTCAGAGTCATGATTATAAAGAAGACTGCTTCACCCGTAAATAGCTTATCTTTCCCAATTGCAAATAGAGTTTGTTTTTGGATCAAAGATCTATCGAAAGTGAAATTGTTATAAGCAAAACATAGTTATCTGCCAGGGGATCCTTTCCAGTTGTTCCGCCACATTCTAACAGAACACAAAAAATCAACTCAAAGCATTACAGAAATGGTTTTTGGAAAGTTAGCCCTCAAAAGTTTCTGACTTAGCACCACTCCCAGATGTGAGATAAAAAGATTTTGCCCTAAACTTGGGGTAGTTCAAAACCTTATGAGATTTGAAGCAAAATTTGGGTAAGCAAAATACCGTAGAGGGCATGAAATGTTACCTTGGATGGCTCATTCTCCTCAGGCATTACATAAGCTGTCCCCACACAGTAATACACATTACCATCATCAGAAAAGGAGCAACTAAGTATGGAGCAGGCATACTCATATTGGTCAAGTGCGTAAGTTGAGATGAACTCAAAGGTCTGGTCATCTAGCAAACGAATAAAGTGCATTTCAGCCTCTTCCGTACTTGATTGGTTATACTTCAAACTACATATTGCAAAGGTCCTAGTCTGCTCTTGATGGCAAATCCGGCGTGCATGCTCCCCAAGGGGGATGGAGCGGATATGAAGTTTCTGGATATCATCAATGGTGCCAATTGTCAGCTCTCCTTCTTTTGCAATTGCAAGACTGTCGAAAAGAAAATGGCCACCCATTAGAAGATCTCTTTTTGTTTTTTTTGACAAGAAATATATTAGATACCACGCATTAAGGGAATGCCGCCCATATACAAACAAGGGGACAAGGGGATTACAAAAAAGCCACAAATCAAACCAATCTACGAACTGGTCAAGGGAAGGATTATATTCCCCTTTGTCCAAACTGTACAAGCTACTAATAAAAAAAATCTTGATCCTAAATAAAGGATTAGCCATCCCTTCAAAACATCTCAAGCTCCTCTCACGCCATATTATCCGCATCAAACAAAGAGAGATCATGGCCCAAACACGCTTCCTTCTTTTTCCCACTCTAGCCATGCGATTAAGAGCTTCATGACATTCCTCGAAATGGCCCACTTCAACCCAAACCAAGAAAACACCAAAGTCCAAAGCTCCCACACCACCGGACAATAAACGAGAAGAGAATGGAAGAAAAAACTAAAAAAAATGTCTCTCTAGCTCTCTCAACTACCATAACAGTATAGAAGCAAATAGCACAGGTAAAGATTGAGACACTATCCGCAGCAGTTGGGGAAGCAGGGAGACTAATGAAATATAGATAGCATCTCCAATGTGCTCACAAACATTACTAGTGAGAGTTGCTACAGTATTTTGAAAGTGAGAGTCCTTTTTGTTCACTCCAATATGCTCTCTACATGACCTCCTACGTAGTTAATTTTTGTAGGAGTGACTATGTAGTTAACATTACTAGTGACTACGTAGTTAACACAACATATGAGCTATTTCATTTGAGCACAGCACAGGATTCACTCCTACATTAGCAAATCTTTAGCACCTAAAATTGGGTCCCACTTACGTGTCCACCTTATGACTCTTTTAGGAGCCATTTTTAGGAAGTGCACTGGAGATGCTCTAAGAGAAAGGAAGGTTGCTTCATTTTCCGAATGTTTGCACTAGCTAGTCAAACGACAGGGAAATAAAGTTATTTCAATATTCATATACTCTATTTTTCCTTTTCCTTTCCCTTCGGAAATCCAAAGATCCAAATATGGTGCAACACATTTCCTTTCCTCTACAAGTAGAAATCAATGCAAAAGAAAATAATCAATGTTTCAAGTGCAAATATATAATTCGCTTCAAGTAAAACAAGAGAAAGGCACTGGTTACCTGTCTGGGAAAGCAGCCGAATTGAAAGGGCACATGTGACTGACTTCTTTTAGATTTACGTTGCTGTAAAGTAACTTCTTGTTACTGCTGTAAATGACAGTAGGCCTATCTGATGCAGCGAAGACGTGTGTGGTATTCTTCGACGAGAAAGTGCGGAGTGTTATAGGCTGGGTACCAAGGGACACCTTTTTCCTATCTGTTAACTCCCCAGTGCTCATGTTCAATAGAAAGTTTAAGAGATGACCATCCCCTAGCGCACATAGCAAATAAGATATCTGAAAGGAACAAGAACCCAAATAATTGATACAAAAGAGGCATGTGAACTATTAAAGCTACTTTACTAAAGGCAACAATATCTGGTGAAAATGGCACAGATTCAGTCCCAGAGCAATCTTGGCTTACTTTTTCATGCTGAAGGACATGGTTAATACACCATTACCATGGTTCAAACTATGGCCATGAGGATCAAAGACCCAAAAGCAGTGATCCTATGAGAAAGAATCAGTCTATAGTAAAAAGTCTTGCTTTCCCTACTGCTAACAAACTACATGCAGAGTGAGATTATTAGACAACACGAGACTGAGAAGTCTGAAAACTTTAATAGTGGACATACCCCTTCAAATGAACATAAAAGAACAGAGCGCGGAATTATCTCCCCTCCCAAATTCTCTTTCGTAACGCGGTTCAGGTCAGGAATAGAAAATATGATAACACTTATATCGGTCCACATTCCAACAGCAGCTAGCTGACTATAGTTCGGATTTTCACCAATGGGATTCATATCAAGGCATGAGACCTCATACTCCAGTTGCGCGTGTTTCACTTCTGTCACTGTCCCATCACCAATTTCTAGGTAAACTAAATGGCCACCACCAGTAGCCAATAAAACCTGTCAGAGTAGTGTAATTAAGGGTCAATCAGTTATCTTGTAACAACTTCAGCATAGAGAATTGAGAGAAACCATTGAAGATATCATCAATACATTAACAATACGCAGAAAATGACTCATTGCAGAGAGAAATATATCAGACTCGTGCTCTTGGAAGGATTTAACATGTTCCCAAGCCCTGCAAATCTGATATCTCTTGGCTTCCAACCACCAAGCTTTATATCTAACACAGATCTAAAGTAGATAAATGTAGTTTGGCCAATTATCATGAATTCTTTCTCAATTTTATTTCCAGGAAGGTACATAACCTAAGACGTCAGAACAGGCTTTCAAAAGAAGATGCACCTCTCCGGTTAGATACAAACAAAAAGAGAACAATTTTCCATCATGTTTTTTTTTTTATCAGCAAAAGAAAATTTTATAAATCTCCGCAAAAGTACAAAGATTAAAAGGACAAGGGCAAATGGAAATTAAAGTTACTTAATCTCCAAAGCTACCTGAGACCCAAACGTTGATCCGAGACCAAACAACACCCAAAAAAACAAACCCCCATGCCTGAAACGTGACCAAACCGGAAAGAAGCATCCGAACCACCACCGGAACCCGGGGAACCAGCCCCTGTTTCTGCCCCAATGTGACACTGATGCTCCTCCCTGATCGCCAAGGTGCTGCCACCAGAACCCCGGGAACAAGCCCCTGTTGCTACCCCAAATTTGCACAAGCTCCATCCACTCCCGACGTGCTGCCATCAGAACCATAATGCCACCCAAAACTGCCACTGAATCAAAACCTCTCCTCCATGAAAACACCCCTGCCTCCGAAATAGCTGCCACCAAAACCACAGAACCTTTGCTCCAATCACCTCCATCATCCACCTGCAAATCCACCAAGAACCTTACAGCCAACCCGCCCACAAAATCCCCCCAAAACTGAAGCCACCACCAGCACTGACATCCAGAGAAACCTGCAAAACAAAACCCTAAACCTAGGCTAAAACACCACCAACCCAATCCGCCATCAAACACCTCCTCCTCAAACAAACACGCAGCAACCCAAACAAACCGCCAACCACCATCTCCAACCAGCAGTCCACCCACAAGCACCAACCTCGACCACCTGCAGCCACCAAGGCCAATCTGAGCCAAAACCCTGAGTGCGGCAATGCACGTTTGTGCCCAAACCACCAAATCGAAACAGAGCAGAACCACAAGACGGAAATAGTCGCCGGAGAAGAGGGTCACCACGGCAGAAACATGAGATCACCAACAAGCCATTAGGCACATCTTGTTTGGTGGGGCATGTTAAGTATTTCATGTGATGGCGGTGGGGCTAGAGTGGGTAGAAGTGGTTGACGTGGCTTATTTGGAGCGAGGAATCAGAGATACTTTGAGGGGATGAGAGGCTATTGCTTAAACTAAAAAGTCTTTTCCTTTCTAGTTTGTTTAGTTGAGTTGAGGGAGTGCAACCCAACCCTTGATCAATTCCTAGACATGTTACGTATTTTTACCATATGGAGGCATGTATAGGTCATTTATCAATTGATCTCTTTCTGGTACAATCAGCCTTTTGGCCTTTTTGTTCCTCACTTTCATTTCGTATGTGGTTGGCGTTCCCTTGATGCTATTCAATAAATTTATTACATGAAAATTTAGCATAAATGAGCAACTGCACAAGACACACACACGTGTATATATAAGACCAAATTGCCTTCTTTTCAGGTTCATAAAACTATTGTTTTGGGAATAAAGTAAGAAAAAATCCACATAACTATATAATACATGTACATATACATATATATTCTACTCAAAAGAAGATCCGAAATTGCCTTATTCCAAGTTCATACGATGATTTGAAAATAAGACCAAATTGCGAGTGGATTGTATCCGTTTAAAAAAATCAGACCAAATTGCAATCTAATTCCACAATCTTGTATTTTGTGAAGGAGGGATGAGGAGCACATGGATCGCTTAATTTTTGTCCATTGGCTTTGGCAATGTTGCATAAACTAGTTCAGATTTGTCCGTTTGCTTTGTTTACTTTCACACCAATTTGTCGATTAAAAGGTGTTGCCATTTCAGTGCTGTGTGATTGTATAATTTTCCTATCTTTCGGGTGATTTGGTTGGAGAAAAATGCAAAGATTCTAGGATAAATTTTAAGGGTTGAATCTTTATGGCAAAGAGTTTGTTGTACATCTTCTTTTCAGTCTGAATCCAAGGGGAATCCAATGTATTTAATTTCCAGAGATTGCAGCAACGCTGGATATATAATCTGGTTCTTTTGCTTTTATGTTTCTTCTGTGGGCTTCTTGTTCTCCAATTTTCCATCTCATCTTTTTTTTTCTTTCTACAATGAAATTTCTTTGCTGCTGATTCTAAAAAAAATATTGAACAGTCAAGAGACCATTAAACATAGGATGCACAAGAATGGTTATTTTGTGGTGTCCATCTCACTAAGGATGAAAAATAGATGAATCCAGCACTCAGATATGTATACCCCACACTACTACTCAACATGAAGCACAAGATACCGACATCAATCAGATAAATACATCCACAAAGCACAAGATACCGACATCAATCAGATAAATACATCCACAAAGCCATACATGAAGAGAGAAGACATAGATGAACCTGGGTGGCATTGGCAGTAGCAACATTGATCGAAAAGCCTGATGGAGCAAGCCATTCATGTCGCAGCTCTCTAGAGATAGAACTGACCAGTCTTACAGAGCTTGAAGTAACCTGTCATGGTGATTCATCAGAAACAGCACAGGGATTGCAACAGTCATCCTATAGAAATCCCTTTTAAAAAAAATATTTATAGTAATGTTGTATTTGATTATGAATAATATTTAACTCTGATTTTAACAAAAAGATAACTCTATCTGGATTCTCCACATAAATCTATTGCATAGGTACATTGTTGGACCCATTCTCTAATAGCTCATGCTTTTGGGACAATTACTAACTTAGCATGGTATAAACATTGTTGGGCTCATTTCCTAACGACTTGAGCTTTTGAAACAGTTCTGTTAGTCAGCTTACCATATCCTTAAATTGTTCTGTGACATTCTTTCTTGGCTCTTGTATTTTTCAAGATCTCACGACGGGGAAGAAGATTGGTGGAGGTGCTGAACGTGGTGGTCTCTATTACTTTAGTGCTGACAAGCTATCCTCCTCCATGGCCCTTCAGTCCTCTACTTCACCATATCAACATCATTGTTGTCTTGGGCATCTGTCTCTTCAGAATCTCAAGCAAATGGTCCCGTCTCGTAGTCGTGTCACTGACTTGTCATGTGAAGTCTGTGAGTTTAGTAAACACCATCGTGTTTCCTTTCCCCCTAGGATAGAAAGTCGGGTGTCGAGACCTTTTCCATTAATTCGTTCTGATATTTGGGGTCCTATTCATGTTTCGTCTTGGTCTGGTTTTCAGTAGTTTGTTATTTTTGTTGATGATTATTCACGAATTACTTGTGTTTATCTTATGAAAGAGCGCTCTGAGTTGTACGCAATTTTCAAGTCATTTTATCAAGAAATAAAAACTCAATTTGATGTTTCTATTCGTATTTTTTGTTTTGATAATGCTCGTGAATATTATCGTAATGCATTGTCCGTTTTCCTTAATGATCATGGTGTTATCCACCAAACATCTTGTTCTCGTACTCCACAACAGAATGGCGTTGCCGAGCGCAAGTTGCGACATATTCTCGACGTCGCCCGTGCCCTTTTATTTCAGCGGCAAGTGCCCAAATCCTATTGGAGTGACGCTGTTCTTATTGCAGCCTATCTTATTAATCGCATGCCATCTACCGTCTTAGGAGGTCAGATTCGGCATTCTGTTCTGTTTCCTGGTCGTCCATTATACTCTTTACCCCCTTGCGTGTTTGGCTGCACTAGTTATGTTCATGCTCTGGATCCAGGCAGGGATAAATTGGATCCTCAATCTATCAAATGTGTGTTTCTTGGGTATTCTCGCACTCAAAAGGGGTATAAGTGTTACTCTCCTTCTCTTCGTCGTGAGTTTGTGTGTGCTGATGTAACCTTTAATGAGTCATTGCCCTTTTTCCCGGTGCCTTCTTCGGTGGATCCGTCTCACTACATCCTCACGGCAATTCCAACTCCGCTACCATTGCAAGTATATATTCGTCGGTCTAAAGTTCCGCCACCTCAGCCGTCTACCACATCTACCCCTGTGTTGCGAGATCCGGTCGTCTCTCCGGCTTACCTTCCTATTGCTCTTCGCAAAGGTACTCGTACTCGTACTTCTCATCCCATTGATCGTTATGTCTCTTATGCTCATTTATCTCCCTCTCTTCGTGCATTTGCCACTTTTGTTTCGTCTATATTTGTTCCTAACACTGTCCAGGAAGCCTTGTCAGTTTCTGAGTGGCGGACAGCGATGGAGGATGAAATGACAGCTCTTCATCATAATGGTACTTGGGGGTTGGTACCGCTCCCACGTCGAACGACCACAGTTGGGTGTCGCTGGGTGTTCACCGTCAAGTATAATCCTAATGGGTCTTAATGGGTCTATCGAGCGCTACAAAGCCCGTTCGGTAGCTAAAGGATATACTCAAACATATTGTGTGGATTATGCTGAGACTTTTTCCCCAGTTGTCAAACTTGGTTCTGTTCGCCCCTTATCTCTCTAACCGCCAACCTCGGTTGGCCTCTATTTCAGTTGGATGTTAAAAATGTGTTTCTTCACGGGGATCTTCAGGAGGAAGTTTATATGGAGCAACCACCGGGGTTTGTTGCTCAGGGGAGACTAATCAGGTGTGTCGGCTTCGCAAAGCATTGTATGGCCTCAAGCAGTCTCCTCGAGCATGGTTTGGCAAGTTCAGTGATGCTGTCTTGCGATTTGGCATGTATCGATGCCAGTGCGATCATTCAGTGTTTTCTCTTACATCAGATCGCGGCAAGGTATTGCTAATCGTCTATGTGGATGATATTATCATTACTGGTGATGATCAGAAAGGCATTGATGAGTTGAAAGACTTCTCACAACACGAGTTTCATACCAAAGACTTGGGAAATATACGATACTTCTTGGGTATTGAGGTGGCGCGATCTAAAAATGGTATTAGCTTATCTCAGCGGAAATATGTGTTGGATATTCTAGAGGAGACTGGTTTGTTGGGGGCTAAGCCTATTGAGACCCTTATGGATCCCAATGTCAAGCTTTGTGTGGATCAAGGGGAGTTACATCCTAATCCTGATCAGTATCGTCGTTTGGTCCGTAAGTTAAACTACCTTACCATTACTAGCCCCGATATCTCGTTTGCTGTTAGTATTGTGAGTCAGTTTATGTCTGCTCCTCGTCTTCCACATTTGGGAGCTGTTGTTAGAATTGTGAAGTATCTTAAGGCACATCCCAGGCTCGGTTTGTTCTATTGGACTAATGGACACTTGCGTATTGAGGCATTTACCGATTCTGATTGGGCAAGTGGACCATCTGATAGAAGATCTACTACAGGGTATTGTGTCTTCTTGGGTGGAAATCTTGTCAATTGGAAGAGTAAGAAGCAAACAGTGGTTGCGCAGTCAAGTGTAGAAGTAGAGTATCGAGCAATGGCCCACACGACATGTGAAATTGTATGGGTGCACTCGTTCCTTGAGGAAATCGGATTTGGGGTGAAACTTCCTATGAATCTATACTATGACAATCAGGCAGCCATTCATATTGCATCAAATCCAGTTTTTCATGAAAGAACTAAACATATTGAAGTGGACTGTCATCTTGTGTGAGAAAAGTTAACAAGTGGTGTGATAGCTACTCCCTTTGTATCCACCGGCGCTCAGTTGCCCGACATGTTTACTAAATCATTGTTCAAACCACAGTTAGAATTGTTATGTAGCAAGCTGGGACTTTTTGATGTCTACTCTCCAAGTTGAGGGGGAGTGTTAGGATATTGATAATATTTGACATTGTCCCACATCGGTTATCTAAGTCTTGTAAGGAGTTATTGTTTAATATAAATAAAGATTATATGTGTGAGGGTTTATTAACACCCTACACATCTTTTCCTTCCTAAACAACAGTAACTTAACAAAATCATGCAGTGTAATTCTGCCTATCAACCAGGCCTAGGCATAACCGACAATAATAACATATTGAGAAATGGAGATAGAGTTGGGAAACAAGAAAGCAAGACACGATACTCTAACTATACATGTGCATGTGCATGTGCAAGTACACATACAGAGGTAATTACATGTATATCCAACTCTATACTTGCATCAACTTATGCTCACGGACACAAACATCCATGTAAATGGACTATTGCAAATGTACACGAATATAGTAGGTCAACAGGTACCCTAAATAATCTGCCATATAATCATCAGGGGTAATAATCAAGTGAAATTCCCATCAACTAACAAAGTGACCACAACAACCAGTCCTGCTGCTATAGTCAGAAGCCATGTGAAGTGTAAAAATATTTTGGGAGTATGTCCGACTTCTCTAGTTAACTGAAAAATTCACTTTGCAGTTAGTTCCAACCATAAATCTTAGTACAAAGGTGCTGATGATATCCACATCATGCAGAGGGTAGAAGTCATAAGCTTTCGACCAACAAAGAGAGACTAAGATTAGGTTTGAAATTTTTGGGTTTCATAACATCATAATCATCGTCCTCATACATCCCCAGAGCAGAACTCAAGTGCGGGGGGCATCCATAAATGAATGCATTATATATAAAAAAAAATACAAATATTCATACGGATGGGTGAAGAATTGAAGAACCACCGAGATTGAATGACGGGAAGGAAATAAGATTATTGCAACTAACATCGATAAAACATAACATATTTAAACAGTGAGAATCCATTTGGTATGTCCACCGATCTGTCAGCAAAAAACTGAGCTAAAAGGAACTAGTTTAAGGAAACACTAGAATCTTGCTTTTAGTTTATCTAATTTTGTTTTACAATCAGAGGTTACAAAAATGAACTAAAACAGTGTTTTCAACCTATTTCAATGCTTTCCAAAATAAATATTTTTAAGATGTGTTTCCTGGAAGCTAAACGAAACAAAATTCGTATGCCCTCTGCTATTTACATACTAGTTACCATATATAAGAGCTTACAACTTAGAAATTAGGTCATTATGAAAATATTATTTTATATAGTTGCCTAATTGATGTTAACTACAAACCCAATTTATTAGATATATTTCCTTTTGTTATGAACAAGTTATCACACATGAAATCTCAAAATAAAGTAAGAACAAAGCATAAGAGCCTTACCATTAAAAACATTGCCAAAAGGCTGTATAATTTTATGTAGCCTTTAGCTTAGCCAACTACAGGTCTGAGACAGCAAACTACATTGCTTTCATTTCTGATAAACTAGAAATTGGTGAATTTACACTCCATCATTCCATGACACCAATGTTACCAATTCTCTAAGTAAGATTAGTCGAGATAATCAATTTCAGAAATTAAAGAATGGTGGATTAATTAAAATAAGAAGGCAACACAACAAGCAGAAAAGAAACCTGTAAAAGTTGATTGTGCACAGCATCATGACAGAACAAAGTCTGGACTTGGGAACAAAAACCCTCTATCTCGGTTTCCTCCAACTCATCCTCAAGATTCATCGCCAAAATCCGTGTTTCACTAATAAAACTGACAACCAAGAAGGTGTCATGTGGATCATCAGTAGCTGCTCTCAGTGACCACATACCTTTGATGCCTTGAAGTTCTACTGATGCCTACAAGATGGGATTAATGCATGAGTTTAATATAGACAGTAAAAAGTTCAACACAAAAGCAAGATAAAGAAATTTTTGAAAAAATACATACCTGTTCATTGATTCCAATTCCATTTCGAACTATCCGCAGAGACCCATCTTTGTAGGCTCCAGAGCAAGTTACAACCTGACCTTGACCTTGCCTCTCCAGGTCAACCACACAAAAGTCAACAATTGGCCCCAAATTGATATAGCTTTCTAAAACTTCCACATAGGATCCTTTTGCATCTGGATGGAGATTTAGCTTTATGAGCTGTAGCAGCACAAGAAAGACGAGTCAGAATTGCAAAATATCTGAAAATCAAATGCAACTGAACATAATTGCATGAATAACCATAAGAACTACAGTTTCCAGGTTAATTGTTTCACTGCTCATATTTAGAAGAGAATAAATTCTATCCACCACTGGTGTAAAACCCCAGTTTTCCACCACCGCTCATGATGCGCCCCACCGAGTGTCTATTGTTGTGATCTAAACCGTTCATATTTTAAGACCCATAGTATGGTATTGCCAAGCAAAAAGTCAGCTTGATCGGAAGTCGATAGATATATCAAATTCTGAATTTTGGTTTATAAAATGGACAATCTGATTTTTGTCAATCATAATAAAGATAAATTGTCCATTTTACAAAGCAAAATTCAATTTTTGATCCTCCTATTGATGTCCGATAAGTTTATTTTTTGCAATGATACACTACTATGTGGAGTCTACAAGATGAATGGCTCAGATCAACAATAAACACACGGTAGGACCGAAAAAGGTGGTGGCGGAAAAGTGAAGTTTTCCACCGCCGGTGGAAAGAATTTAATTTCTACGTAGAATGCATGTAATTTACCACTAGATGCATTTTACAAGGTACATTAGACAAAATATCCCTGAAATATATTTCAAATTTACATTGAAGAATTGCAGATAAACTCACAGGACATGAACTGAAAACGCTTTGATATATGATCTTTGAAATTGCAGTTAACTGTCACAAACACACCATTCTGTCCATATTGCACATATTATACTACATTCTGAAATGACAAAGATTCTAAAATAAAGTAATGACCACAACTATCTGACGAATTACTCGTCGTTCAAAAGAAAAAAAATTAGTGGTATTATTTATTCTCAAGGACGAATATGGAACAATAAAAATACATGCTAATTGTATAACAGTTTTCCCATCAAAAACAAAAATATCAATTGCTGCACACAGCCCTCTAGGCCACTCATAATCTGAGCAGTAGGGCTACAAATTAACAGAGCCGCTCAAGACTGGGCTCGGTATGAGCTCGTTCAAGCTCGACTCAACACTTAAACAAACAAGCTCAAGCCAAGTTTCCCAGCTCGTTTCAGAAACAAGCCAAGCCCGAGCTAGACAAAGCTTGGCTCAAGTCAGCTCGTGAGCCGCGTATATATATATACACACACACACACATACACACACACTTATTTATATTTATTTATTAATTTATACATACATATATATATATATATAATGCATATGTATATTATCAAAACAATTATTTTAATTCTAACTTCCAACACTGGGAGTATTGGTGTTAAAAATTTGGTAACGCAGAAGCCAGAAGCTTTTGTTCGCCTGCCACAAACGAAATAGCCAAGAAGATCCTTTATAGAGAATTGGATTCCCCTTGAACTCTTCCATTCCCGATGTGGGACAAAACCTTTTTTTCCCAAACGAATAGAACACCAACAAAAGGCATTAGTCTCCTCCTTTCTTTAGTCCCACATCGGATGCACACACTCACCACCAAGGCAGATTTCCTTTATAACAAAGAGAGCCCACTTGAGCACCCATCACACGCCACATGCGCGTGCAGCTGGCTATTGTCTGCCGAGCTCGAGCCGTTCAATAAATTTTCGAGTCGAGCTCGAGCTCAGTTTTTGCAGCTCGATTCGAGCTCGAGCCGTCCCTAAATTTGGCGAGCTGAGCCTAAACACACCAAAGCTCGGCTCCGCTCGTTTGCAGTCCTACTGATCATATCTTTTCTCCCATGCTTTCCGTTGGTCAAAAACCAACAAATATGGGTGGTTCGGGGCATACTTCGATCTAGTCGGGTCAGTCTCGGTAGGCTCAGTCAGAGCAAGACATAAAAAAAGTCAAAATGAATTTGGAGTTGGGCTTCAATATTGGATGGTTGGTTGTCTTTTAAATACCTGTGAATCTCCATAGCTTGAGCCGACATATACAACAGCATTATCAAGATATGATATGGTAGATGCAATAGAAGTTTCTCCCAAGAGCTCAATTTTTAGTCCAGTAACTCTGAAAATAATACGGCATTAAAATCTTCATAAGAATCCCACAACCAAACTTGGTTATATTACATCCCAAAAGAAGAAAGTAAACTGAAGGTCAAGTGTAGTGACGCAATTATTAGAAGGAGATAAGACGAAATTACTCACTTTTCTTTCTCATGGGTTATTACTAAAAGGTGAAGAAGCCCTGCATGGTCACCAAGCAAGTATCTAGAACCATCAGCATCAACCCTTCCATATGCTCTTGTGATTGACTACAAGCACACATCCAAAATTTATCAGTGAAAGTTGCACCTTGCAAGTCCTTGGAAACATTTTCCGTTCTCTTTAGGGCGGGCTGGGTGAAAGAGAATGCAATTGAGCATAAATCAGCAAGTGACTTACAGGTCGAATTGGGATTGCTTTAAATGCAGAGGCACTGCAGTATACAATTGTTTCTTCTCCAATAATTAGAACACCACACAAAGGCGGGGGTACCGGAATTAGCAAGTCTGCTCCATTATCAAGATTATTCTGAGACCATGGACCCTCGACAAAATCTTTATCCTTCAGAGCAACCTCGTATGTTTTGACATGACGAGCGTCCTTGTTATCCTGCAAACAAGAAAATCAGGGAATGCAAACGCTAGAGTTTCACAAAGACCTCTGACGCAAAACATACCAAATGTCCATTCACCAGATAATCATGTAATTCATGTGATATATGTAGCCTCCAGGCACATGATTTGATTAAAATGCCAAAACATGGTAGAAAAAAAGATCTGCCATCTCTTGGTAGATTCTACATGGCTCTAACAAGTGGGTCAATTTGTTGGAGCAATCTAAACAATGGCCCAGGGGAACGAAAGGCCATCTCGTTAGTACTCAACAGTCAAAGCTAGTAGGTTAACAAAAGGCCATCTTGTTAGTACTCAACAGTAAAAGCTAGTAGGTTATCTGCAAAACAATACTTGAACAATATAAGATATACGGTAAGATGGAAACCTGGTAGAGAACAACAATAGTAGGTCGTGGGCAACCATAGAGAAATTTGATATCCAAAACCTGTAGCTCCTCAAGTCTGAAATAGGACAGCATTCAAAATGCAATTTTCAGTGCACAACTTTTAACAGTCAAACAAGGGCAAGAACATAATAACAAAAGAGCTGCAAGCAGGAAGACTAAAAGAACCAAATTCTATTGCAGTTATCAGAATCCTTTCAATTTGTGGAACAGTGACATGGGGTAGACCAGTCCTCATAGTTCATACAACTGTTTGGATAAGAAAAACGGAAAATCTGATGCGACAGAAAACAAACAGTTAAGAAGAAAGGACAACAAGGTAATCAATCAGAAACAAGAGTTCAACCGTATCCACTACTAATTAGAAGGCCAATGCCAATTGATAAGAGTACCCCATGATGAGATGAAAATTATGACAACCAAAAAAACCCAAGAAGCATTAAATCATTTCCTTCAAAGTTACAAATCCTCGGAATTCTAAAATGTCCAGCAAATTCACAGGGGACAAATCCTCCCCAAGATTCAAAATCATTACCTTTACGGGTATTGATTTCCAGAAACCAAGTAGGTGTAGGAAACATTCAGATAGCAAAATAATGAAATCTGACAAAATATCGAACAGAGATAAGAAGGTATCAGACGAGGCATGTCAGGTGACACCCTCCACCTTGGATAAATATACCCTCTATGACGAATAGATACTTTGACCAATGCTTGGGTCAAGAAATTCAGCGAAACATGGTTCCAAAGATACGCGGTTCCATGTTCTGGCTAGATCCATACCCTACAATTTATCAGGATACAACATGCCAGCTATCCATATCATGTTGTGTTTGTTTCCTGAGTGTTGGCTAATAATTGGATCCTTACACCCCAACATATCCCAGTCATACAACTGGAGCTTCAATATCCCAACTGAGCATCTTAACCTCATGAATAACGTCAAAAAGTAATCGACAATAGAACTTCATTTTTTGGTGATAAAAGAAATATCAAAAGAGCATCAAGGAGGTGTCGTCCAAGTAAAAAATACTCCTAAGCAAAACTTCAGAAAAAAATGCAGAAGATCCAAAATACAAAAAAAGTCAATCTAATAACAAGTGTAAGGAGTCTAAAAGTCAACAAAAGCACCAAGGTCCAAGACTCAGTTCTACCTTTCCTGCCACCCAACCATGTTAAAATAGGGAAACTCAATCTCAACGACAACTCGTTTCCCACAATGCCAGCCTTGTTTATGACAGGTCATTGTCATAACTAGCCATGACTGTTGCGGGAAAAAAGGTACATGGAAGTTCGTCACAGGCTGCAACTGAGATTCCTCGCATTAATCATAACAATCCTTTGCCCAAGTTTCTCGGTTCTTTCACTACTAAATATCACCATACTCAACTATGATACTCCTACCGCAAGAGAACCACAAAATGCCACAAATTGATTCACATCTACACACGCTAGAGCAACGGATTTAGGCGTAAGTTTAAAATAGGATGAGCAACAAAGATTTCCTTGCAACCACTAGACATACAACACACCCGTTACAAGTTTTTGAATTCCCTGAATTTTAGCAAATGGTGTACAATGACCTGATAAATACGAAAATTTCTTGTCTAGGAGACGTGGAAAATTAAGTTTGAAGATGAGATGACAAGAAAACCAAAATTCAAGGACTGGAGCCCTATATTTTATGTATTTTGCTTCCATAAAGTCATTCAAAAAAGGCTCACGTAAGGTGGGGAATTTCCTAAATCCTGCAAGTGCTTTGAAACTCCACTTGAAGGGATTTACAAGCAGAACAAGAGCAGGATGCAAGTTTCACCAATAACAAACCAGACATTCTGGGACCTTTTTAAACCCCACCTGTAACAATTTGGGAACAAAATGCACATGAGAGCTATAATCTCAACAAATAAACATAAACCAGTGTACTTCATCTCCAGCCACTCAATCCATCACTGAAAGATGTTTTCTTATACATGAGCTTATAAATGAGAGAGAAAAATTAATGTATCAACGTAGAGATTCCGCAAAGATAGACCTACGAGAGAATACCTGATGTTGAATGCTTCCTTAAGCTGCCCTTTATTATCAAATGGAATAACCTAACACAAATACAAAAATTCTTTGGGGTAATTCAATAACCTTACAGAATTATGAAATGCAGAAAAATCATAGGCCCCCTTCCCAGCTCATAAACTCAGCAACCAATAGAAAGAGAATAAACTATTAAACAACAACTAGAACTGTAAAAGAGCGCATACCTTAAATAATCCATCATACAGATGTAGACCAATTAGTCTGCAATCAGGATCAATTATGCCAATCTGGGAGGGAAAGAACCACGGGTGAACTAAAGTTCCAACTTTGTGGCTACTCCAAATACACAGATTATCAAGATCTCAATCAAACATGTGACGAGACAGTAAATTTTACCTGACCATTATCCGTAGGACGACCTATGCGATCTGACACATCCCCCATTGCTCTGCATGAGGAAGTGCAAAAGATCAAGACCCACACAAAATCTTTCATATGCAATGATTGTCAAAATGTTGCAATCAGGGACAAAAATGGAACAGTTCATTTTCCATGACCTTCCTCAAGTCAGTCACCTAGACCTTTAGCAGTATCTTTGTCATCTTGTTCAATTTCATTGTCATCTCCTTTAAGAAATTTCTTCCATATCTAAGTTAAGGAACTGAATAGCTGTTTTTGATTTGTAATTTTGTTTTTCTCTTTCTATTGGTTGATTACTGAATAGCTATGTTTGTGATTTTGAATTTGGATTTTTTTTTTTAATCTTTCTATTGTTTTTCTCTATAAATATTGTATTACTTCCTCTTATTGTTACAACATTTTTCTTCTGGCTGAGAAAAGCACAAGGACAGTGTTTTCTGTGTATAGATAGATAGATAACAAGATTGCAAAATGCTGCAAGAGTTTTCAGAACACTAGTTGGAAAGAGATGGTAAAACAGTACTAGTAAAATCAACCATGATCAGATCGTTGTTTTTGTCATCATTGTCTTATTAAATGCTACTAATCATTCTGTTGATTTTTCACGTTTGCAGGGCATGCAAGTGCTTAACCTCCTCATCTGGCTGTCAAGAGACCAGAACTCTGGTATATAAGGAGCAGAAACCTTTCAGTATTAAAGTCCACCTTGTCCCCATTGAAAGACATCTGCAGCTGTAACCTAGACTTACCAGTCTCACTGGACTCAACAAAGGATGCGAAACAAAAACTTCTTGTCTCTTTTTCTTTTTGAGTGGGCCAAATAAGGTGGTTTGGCCAAGGCGGGTTGCTTGGCATACAGGTTGAGCTCATGTCTTCATCCCCCCGGTTCTAACCAAAGAACAGGCTGAACCGTGAGGTTCGGCGCACGGGATTCGGTCATGGCAGTGCTTGGACAATCAAATCCCAACTGCCAAACCACAACTATGTTGACATCCCATCAGGTACGGACATTGTGGATCAGGTCACTCAATAGTGCCAGCTCGCCCATGTGCACCTAACCGCCTTGCTCCATACGTCACGTCTAACGTAAGCCGAAGCGGTAACCATATGAGCTGGGCACGAGCACACACGAATGATAGAACTATCATGCACATGAGCAATAAATGTCTTACCCCATACATCAGTAGCGGTTACCAAGCGTGCTAGTAAGCGCTTACTTCAGGAGCAAGTCTTGGAGCCCTATAAAGGGAAGAAGATCAACCCAAAGGGATACACCGTTCTTTCAAACCCTTAACGCTATGTACTTTCCTCTCCACTTATTTAACCATCGAAGTGCCTTGCCAGTGGACTCCAACCGGTTAATGCACTAACGGTGGGTGTCACCTGTGCAGGTTAGGACGAAGGAGCTAGGCTCACCCATTCCCTGAACTAGAGGCTCAAGCGAGGTCCAGATTAAAATCACAACCACACACTTTCTTGACTAGGACAGGGCTATCATGTCCAAGCTTTACCAAAACGTCCAATCAACCTGTTAAGGCGAGTTTTTATCTTCTTCGTGATCTTCAACAGTCCAATCTTACCAAACAGTCCAATAGATTCATTTTGGAAGAGAGTCCTTGTTTTAGATCAAGAAGTTACTAAGAATTATGCTTTCAAGCCTTACCAGCATCTATATATATCTTCTTCCCTAAGTGACTCATAAGAAGGGTAAATAGCACCAATGAAAGGATTCCAATGAGAAGGCCTAAGGAGGCAAATTGGCCCAAAATTAAAGTTCCCCAGTGCCTAATTATGTGGCAAGTGAACACTTATCTCTAATTGCTCATTGTACTTTGGCAAAGATTTTACAACGGAAAGTATCTTATCAGCATTTTTTGGCAAAGACTTGACAATGGAAAGTATTTCATCAGCATTAGTGAGAAGTCTCTCAGCCACTCCAAGCTATCCACAATTTCATTTAAAGACTTAGGTGGTGGAGAGTGGAGATATCAGCCATCTTGTGCTATGTTGTTTGAGATAGGATTGAGAAACCAAAAACCTCAAGCCACTAGCAAATACCATTTCGATACACTTTCACCTTCACACGCAACAAAACTAAAAAGTGACAATTGCTTTACAACTCATCAAGCAGACCACCAGTGGCATGTGCTCCGTCCACACATTGAATCACAACCAAACAAACTCAGAAGGCCAATAAAACATGGACATGGTATGTGCTCGGGTAATGACTTAGCCTTCATGAGAATGTATTCTTGACACCCCAAGGGAGCAAAGTATCCAAGTCTGGAACATTCAACAGTCTCAGGCATACCTCACAATCACATCCCAGGATGCTTATTAATCTAGGTCAAGAGGGAGGCCTACATATCACGAACTACTTGGCAAGCACCTTGGGTGTCTGGGGGTCTTCTGACTTGGGTACAAGAGCTAAAGGCTTTGCCGCAATGCTTAGGTGAATCAAGGTGCCGTAGAGCAGTCCACCAAAGAAAGAACTCTCACCAAATCCCTCTTGAAACTTTCAGAAGACTTTATTGGTCCCAACCCAATGCCCCAAATAGTCATAGTAAGAAAATCCTGCAAATAATTTGGTAAAGGATAATATTCTGTTTATATCAAACTGGCAAATCGCTTAGCCCAATTTTAAATGAACGTCAAGCTAACTTTCAGTTTATTACCCAAAAAATTGGACTTCTAGATTTTATAATAAACAAAACTTAGATTCTAGTTCCAAAAAAAAACTTAGATCTAGTTCCAACCATCTGTTTGATTCAATGAGGCTAATAAACAAAATGCATGGCCTATCTGGGGCAGATATGAAAGGAACAAGAATAATGGATAGCTAGTATTGAAACAATCAAGGAAGCTTAAATGCTTAATATCCAAATGAAAAACGAAAAAATATTCCAACATTTAACCTTGTAATAACCTCAGCAGCGTCAGGATCCCACTGAAGAACACAGAATTTATATCTTTCTGTTGCAATGAACAGGAGATCTTGTGCTTCACCCTGATAGTAAGTACGACAAATTAAAGAGAACTTAAGTAATCTAAAAGTTTCTAATGTTGTACTGAAAATTTCAACTAATATACTCACATGAGGGCGAAAAAGTTCAAGCGTCGCAATTCTACCATATATTGGCACATCCAACATAGGCTGCACGAGAACAAACTAAGTTTGAGAGAGTTCTAACAGCTAGTAAAAACTTCGATTCTTACGAGTTACGACAAAAACATTTAACAGGTTTTAGGTAGATACTAGCATACAATCCGCATAAGAGTTGTAGCATCGGTATAAAGTAAGATTGGATAACACTAGAACATGCAAAGAACATAAGGAATAAAAAAGAGAAAACGTACTTGAGCACTGGCCTTGATGCCGTATGCAATGGGGAAAACTAAACAAGCACAAAAGAATACCTTTGAGCATCCTATATGACACCTCAGCACTGATTATTCTATGTGAATGTTGACACTTATGCAAGTAGCTAGCCCCATTTTGGGGGTTTTGTGTTGGGTTGGGGATGCTTGTATTAGGAATATTTTTAGATACACAGGTCGCTTAATTAGCAGACATAAGACTTGCCTGGGTATTTTTCTGGTTCTTAAAACACAGATATCTGCAAAGTTTCCAACCCAAAGTTGAGGATCGTAAAATTGAAACCTATATATCCAGTGAGGGAAGAAAATGAATAGTACCTGCAAACCCTGAGGACTAAGCAGATGAATCTCAATACGAGTGCATTTCCTGAGAGCAACACAAATTTTGTGAGGATGATATTTACGGATCAAAAATAATTAACGCAAAGTTACGACTTGAAAATGAGATAAGAGTATTGTTATTACCAAAAAAAAACAAGGAGACACTAGCAAAACCCTTGCAAACTAATCCCACTTGCAAGAACAGAACCAGTGTCTTGCTTTCTTTATGCAACTTCCACAACCCACATGCAGCTTAACTCCTACTTTTCTGACTCCAAATGTTTAGTTTTTAATCTCATGAGGTCTGCTTTTAGTCTGAAAGCAAAGCCATCTAATATTTCCGGCTTCACTTAACACTTAACAACATCAAGTACACAAGATGAATCGCGACAAGACTTGAAAGATTCCTTTAGAGCAACTCCAACCCTTACTCAAATCTCCACACTAAAATTTGACTTAAAAAAAAAAAACTACTTTAAAAACTCACTGAATAGACTCCATGTAGAATTTAATTTTACTACTGAGACTTACGAATATAAAACTGTGAATACATCAACGCTTGTACTCGAACTTTATTCTCCAATTCGAGTTTACGAGTGCTTCGTATCAACTGAAGCTAATACTCAACCTTTTACTCAATTTCCAGTGTGTAAAACCTAAAACAGGACCGTCTCAAAATAGGACAAAACTTGTATCAAATAAAATCTACGCTCGATAAACAATGCCTGCATATGTCTATGTCGAAAAACTGCATAGAGCGTGCGAACAGTCGCAGTGGAGAGAGAGAGAGAGAGAATACGCGACGATGAGATTGAGTTCCTGAGAACTGGTGAAATTGCCGACGCAGGAGTGGGTGACGTTGGTCGGCTTGTGAGCCGTCACGACGTAGTTCCATATACTCATTCTATCTCTTCTCTCTGTGTCGAAATGGAGCCCTAACCCTACTCCTCTCACTCTCTCTCTCTCTCTCTCTCTCTCTCTCTCTCTCTCGAAGTTTCTCTCCCTGTAAATATGTGTGAGGAAACCCTCGAGCTTTGAGAACCCGACGCTGTAGAATCGACAGCTATTTTTAACTGCTGCTTTCTCTTTCAGTTCTCACAGCTTGCGGGGGATAAAAGTGCCAGAAAGAACAACACCGGGAAAATTTTGTCCGGGTTACCCTACCCCGCACCGCACCGACTCGACTCGTTTCCCAGATCTTGTCACAATATTTTCTCCGGAAAAATTTTACACCTTTTATATAAATCACACATAAACATTTGACATTTCTTAAATTTCATATAAACACACCTGACTTTTTTTGAAACTCATCAATTCAACACCTGACCTTTCTTAAATTTCATATAAACACCTCAGCTTTTTAAAAACTCATCAATTCAACACCTGCCGTCACCCTTCTGTCTAAAACAAAACGGAATGACTGAGTTGCTCCAAGCAAAAAAAGTTACTCCAGTGCTCCAATTTTTAATTTGTTTGAACCAGTGTGAAGATCTTATTTTTCTGATCATTTTTATCCTAAAGAACCATAATTAATTTTTTACTCTAAAATTCTTGTTAGTCAGTCCTAAGAAAGTCAGTAAAATCAAATATCTCTTAAGGCTAACTAACAATAGCCTTATAGTTAAAAATTAATTATGAAATAAGATCTTCGTACCGATTTGAACGGATTGAAAATATTAGAGCACTTATAATAGACCCAATGATCTTTCATAGATATTTGTGAACTTTTTGTTATACAACCATTCTATTGCTGGGTTTTTTTTCACATTAAAAGGACTATAAACAAAGTAAAATCCGTAAATAAGCAACATCTAAGGTCTCTTTCCAAACCATTATATCAAATGAACTAAGTTATTGAGGGCGTTCATAATGTTTCAACGAATGGGTACGTAATAGATTAGAACAATTTTCAACCGTATAGGTCAATGTATATATATATATATATAAGTTAAAAAATCCAACGTGGTCAATCAATCGCAGTGCAATCTAGTTCAAATTATTTCCCATGATGAGGATGATGTAGATTTACTAGGAACAAAAAACCTTAACACTTCTTCCTTTTGAAAGCCCTAAATATTTTACAAAACTATTATGGCTTTTTTTTTTTTTTTTTGAGAGGGGAAAGACTCATGCCTACAAACCGATAAGATCAACACATGCCATTGGGACACCAACAACATCGAAAAAGTATGAAATACAAGGAAAACCCTAGCTCTTCAGGTATAGGCTCTTCTTTTTTTTATTTTTTGCATTATAATCTTTAAAATGTCATAACTTTCATTATACACGTCCGTTTACACAATGAAATATTATAAACTTTATTTTTTGCACTGTGAATTTAGATTGTTAATTTTAATACCGTTGACTGTTAAATTAGCATTGTTCATTGTAAATGTAGACTATTAATTATTAATTTAATACATTTAATATTTAAATGAACACTTTTAACTATAATTTAGACTATTAATTGTAAATTTAGTCAAATTTAGACGAAAATTAAAAATTAAATTTTTATTTTTACATAATTTTATGTTCAATATTGGTCCTATTCGATTAGATTTCAACTAATATAAATTTTATAAATCAAACATGGGATTGTGTAGGATTCTGAACTAATTAGTACTAGGACAAATAGTCTAAGGGCTTGTTTGTTTGGAAGGATTAAGGATGAGATTGAATTAGAAAAAAAATAATTAGTACCAAGACAAATAGTCTAAGGGCTTATTTATTTGGAAGAATTGAGGATAAAATTGGATTAGGGAAAAATATGTGGGGCCCACCTTGCAAGGGATTGTTCACTAATCTCATGGGTCAACACACAAGGAAGGTGGGACTATATTATGGTTGGGACATACTGCCAATAATTCCTCATCATTTGTTTTATTTCTATTATAAAACAGAAGGGTGTGGACCCCACACAAACACAAGTTGTTAGAAGGGTTGAGATTCATTTGATCCAAGGGCTGTGTGCTCTCCAACTCTCTTAAGAAAGCACCCACATTTTTACAAATATATTACAAAAATGCCAGCAATTGAGCCACTATCAAGATTTAAAGGGAAATTTTAATTCCATTCAGGGAGGGTAGTGTCGTAGACACGGACAACCACTAGGATTTATAATCATGGGACTATCTTACAACTTCGATCCAACGACCAATATTTACTTCATTTACCTCATCCTAACCCAACACAGTACAAGGCTATAATCTCCATCCTTATCCATGTGAGATTAAAAAAAACATGGTGAACCCCCTAGTACTATCTAATCCCATGGTATAAACTTATCCCTGTTTTCCAATCCCTCGAAACAATTAGAGCTTAGGATTACTAAAAACATGACTCTTAATGATGTCTGTTTTAGTCCCCGTTATTTAGTAAATCTTATAACATAGTCTTCGTTTGGCAAAATCAAGCAATTTCTTCTTTTGCCTTTTTTGCTGAGGAGAGGGGAGGAGATTTCAGACATATATTAAAGTACAACCACAAAATAATTGTCAAGCAGAGAACATAAATTAAGTTGAAGAAAGAGTGGTATTAACAGCAGATTTTTGAACTACAAATTTCAAATAGCACCCAGGTTCTTAAGGCCAAGAACAACCCCAACCCCAATAATGTGGCCCACAGTCCCACAAGCCAATGTATCAGCAAGGGTGAAACCAGCTGGGTCACCAGTCTGGAGCCCAGAGTCCCTTGTCTCCAGCTTTAACCCTGCTGTGGCCTTCCTGTTTGCCGATGGAGCCAATCCAAACCTTCCAGCAAATAGCATCAAGCTTGTTGTTGATACCATTATCTGTCCAAATTAGCACAAGTGTTAAGAAAAATCCCTTTAATTTTGTATAGGTGCGTCCAGACGAACAGTCAAGTATGTGAGGTTTCAGTCTCCTCGCAGGTGATGTGTGAGATTATTTGGCGGGTGGAGCCTCTGGTGTGAGCAGGGGGTAGCTGTGGTGCTAGAGTGGCGGATTCCAGCTGGACAGCGCTGCGGATTCAGCGATTACCCCACTCGGGTGTAGGATGCCGGGGGTGATTGTTGGGGTACACCCTTAGTGGGTGGGTGTGACAACAGGGGATCACTCCCCCTTGTGACATTTAAAAGTGAACTCTGTGTGTGTGCTGAGACAGAGAGGGTGAGAGAGAGTTGAGCGGTGAGGGCTCCTCCTTCGGGAGGAGCGGTGCTCCTCGGAGATACTGTCAGAAAGTACCGGAGTGAGGGAGAGAGAGAGGAGTGGGGAAGCCGGCTTGTGACTATCCCGGTGAGGTTTTTTATACTTGTATATGTGATTTATACATAGTGGAGTTTTTCTCGGATGTCTCTCGTTTGTGCTTGGTTTATTTTCGTGCTTGTGCTTGGAGGTGTGAATCGGGATCGGGATCTCGACCCAACAATAACTTATGTCAAATGGAGTTCTGAATTGGAGTTTGAGTAAAAATCAAAGAAAAGGTTGCAGATATTTTGAAAACACTACAAAGAATGGAATTGAATGAGAGAATTTGGTCGCTGCAATTACCAAATTTGTGGGAGAGCCAATGAAATCACATCGAACATCTAAACGTCCCCTTCCCGTACGCTTCATTGGTTGGCCTGCTACCTGCATAGATTAAAATAAAAAAAAAATAATTGCAGCTTGAGTTACCAAGGTTTGAAATAGTAACATTATCGAATTAATTAAGCACGTTATATATATATATATATATATATGTATGTAAAAAAACAACATCAAAACTGGCCTACACTTTTCATGTTCTTCCAAACTACTGGCCTAGGCCGGGTTGTAACCTTGCTTACACTACCTCAAAATATAATCCAGCATTTTCATTCTATTTTCTTTTGGGTAATGTACGCTCACAAATTTATGCGCATAAATCCAAGACACATCTTAATTACCTCTATCCCTTATATCAAAATCGCCTTTACGATGGCATTTCAAATTTTTCCAAGAAGTTATTTTCAAACAAATAAATAAGAACTCTCATAAGTTATTTATTGTCTTGTACTACTTAAGAAAAAGTATTAATTAATCTTACAAAAAAATGAGTAAAATCCTCTCCACATAGATTGCATCCACAACTCAACTCCACTCAACACAAGGCAACAAATCTTTTCGCCATTCACTTGCAATAGGTCTCCATTTCATTATACTCAACGCGCACAACTCTACATCTAGTATCTAATAAAGAAACAAATTAATAAAACACATTTTAATTAGTAGTAGCATATATACGAAGATTTTCAACGAAATTGGTCTTAGTTATCTTTAGATTAGAAATCTATCTAGTAGTTCATTAATTGATCCATCGAGTTGGTTAAATTAAATAATATTGTACTACTCCTAATAAAATATAAAGAAGAAAAGCTCTGCATGCAGTACTAACCATTTTCAGCTGTGGGAGAGAAGTACTCATCAAAGTTGTTGCCATTTCCCTTAACCTCAGAGATTGATCAAAAATGAAAAGTCTATCCCCTCTTGTACGATTTGTGAAAATATTTTGCTACAAAATTCTTGCTTTCACTTCATTGGATATAAAAGGGCATTATCCCAATACCTTAGCCACAGGACGGGAAGAGCTTGTGGCTCTCTCTGATCCAGAACGCTAACTAGTTTTTGGATACACCAAGATGCTTAAGGCTGACGTGGCCTTTTTATATTGGCCGGGCTGCTCCAAATGGATAGGATTTCGATGGTGGGGTACGAGAGGAGTACTACTTCGATCTTCTGTTTTTGGATTTGATCTACGAGGCTGGATATGGTGATGGGCCGGACACTATTACTCCGCGCAGGCCCAATTAAAACAGAAACTTCAGAAAATTACAGGCCGGTCCCATTTTTTTAATGGGGTTCTGTGCCAACCCGCTTTTGTCAAGATCGTCCGTCCAAACCCTTTTAAAAGATACTTTTACCATTTTGTCCTCACACGCTCGATCTATATTCAGGTCATTTCCTAAACCTCAACCTCCCACCACCATCGCCCTTCTCTCTCGTCCCTCCCGTCGCTGATCACCGTCGATCTGAGCGTCGTCGCCACTGGTGGATCTTTTCCGGTCGACTTTGTATGTCACCGGACATCGTCGATCCACGTTCTGTGCCCCATAATAAATACATATAGTTACTGTACTGACAATTTTATTCTCCTATAAAATTGAAATCGTCTACAGAAATAAAAAAACATGTCAATCAAAGAGATTACCTGCCCGGGACGGAGGGAGACGCTTGGACTGAGCGGCAGCGGAGGGCTACGCCACCGCCGATGATTTTTTCGGCGTCGCCGCGATTTTCTTTTGCTGAGCAGTGATGAGCTAGCTTGGGTCCCCTAGTTTTTGCTTTAACTCCATAATTTTATAGATCTTACAACAGGTATAGCTTAGATAGAGAAAGTAGATAGGTGAAGGCTGATGCGAATAGGGAGGGAGAAATGGAGGGGTCGGAAAATCGTAAGTCGGAGCTGAAACGTATGTGAGATTTTTTTTTTGGTAAGTTTTTTTGCCGTTAAAAACACTATTGGGTGTATTTGAGTGTGTGCGACTACACTAGATTAACAAGTAGGTTGTGTGATTTTTTGTATAGAGATGTGAATTGTGTACAACATGAGTTATACACAACATGAGTTTAGGGGGTGTGAATTTTTGCCCATGTAATTTTAAAGGGTGTGAATTTTTGCCCATGCAATTTTAAAAGTATTATTGCTTTACATTTTCTTATCTTATATCAAAAGTATTGGGGGTGTGAATTCTTGGGATGAATTTTTTGAGGTGTGAATTTTTGGGGTCTTGGGGTATGAAATAATGGGGTGTGAAATTTTTAAGTGTGAATTTTTTTCTTGTGTTTTTTTCATACTTTTCAAATTACACAATTTACATCTCATCTACACTATTCACACCCCCAAATTACACAATTCACACCCCTAATTAATGAGCTTGCTACTTACAAAATCTGAAATGAATTACTGTAATTCCTAAATGTAGAATTCTACCCAAACCCAAGTACGAAACCAGGATATATACCCAATTGAGATGAATCTAGATTAAAGCAAATACATTAAAGAAGAAAATAACATAATTCAATTAAGGTGGCTTTTTACTCGGATAATCCAGAAATAGAACCTGAGATTTAGAATCGGAGATGTGTTATGTGCAGGAAATTTTTTTTTGAGGGAATGAATTATTCGTTTGAGAGGTGTGAATTCTGCATTTTAATGGGTGTGAATTGTTTTATTTTGGAGGGTGTGAATTATGTCTTTTGAATGATATGAATTCTTTCATTTTTGAGTGTGAATTCTGTATTTTGGGAGTGGGTTGTATAGATTATGTATGAATTTTGCATTTAGGGAAGTGAATTCTTTATTTTAGAGGGTGTGAATTCTCTCATTTCGGGGTATGAACTCTGTATTTTGGGGATTGAGTTGTGATGTGTGAAAAAACAGAATTCACACTCATAATTTAACAAATTTAAAAAATTCACACCTTTGAAAAAGAAGAAATTCACACTCACAATTTAACAATTTACACCTAGGGTTTAGGCACTTTACACCCTCAAGAATTCACACTTCAACAAATTCACACCCAAGAATTCACCCTCTGGGGAATTTGCACCCCATCTTGGCCGATTACACAATTCACACATCTAAATGCAAAATTCGCACTCGTCAAATTACACAATTCACACCTCTTAAGACTAAAAAATAAGGTTTTCAAAAGTTAATGAGTAACCAAATGAAGAATTCACACCTAAATGAAAAATTCACACGTTCAAAAAAAATAGAATTCACACTCAAATTTAGAATTCACACATTCAAAAAAGACACAATTCACACTTATAAAAAGAATTCACACCTTCGAAAAATGAGAAATCAATTGAGAGACTCGTGGTCTTTACTAAACAAATCAATTGAGAATCCGAATCATGCACAGATTGAACAAATCAATTCACACCGGCTGAAGTACAACAATCTATAACAATACAAGAATGAAATGATTACGAGAGAAATCAATGACTAGCTTTCATCCTGGATTCATACCAAATTGATGAAAAATCCCATTCTTTTTTTTCTCTCTCTCTCTCTCTCTCTCTGCATACTGTACATATACATATATATATATATATATCTCGAAACTTGTACTGTACAATTTTTAATCTCTACCTTCTTCCCTTCAATCGTTTCTCCGTCGACGTCGTCTACACCGTCGTTTCATGTAGTCCTCTCATCACCACGGCCGGCGAGGAACAATTCGATTCATCTTCTAATGAAGGCTTTACGGTCGGACAAATCCATGTCGAACTCCGCCTCGAGGGCACGACGGAGGACAAAAGATCGAATTCGGCGACAAGATTCTGGCATGTAATATTGAGAATCTACTGAAAATTGGAGTCAAAATTGAGATTCTGGACAACAGACGAGGCGGAGGCCGCGCGTAGTACGGGTTCAGTAGCGGCGCCGGAGGCTATGGCAGTGGTGGTTATGGAGGTGGTGGTGGGAAGTATTTTGAAGATGATGACGAGGAGGGTCGTGGTCATCAGGTCATGACTCATGACGAGGGTTTGGTTGCCGCCTCAATATCACTGAGATGTATGGATATGGCGGTGGGAACGGGTATTTTCGGTAATTTACTTAAAACGGGGTTTATACGGAATGTGTGTGACATGTACAGGGCTTAAACGACTAATGAGTGGCAAAAATGGGCCGGCTAGGAAGAACCCCCAGAAACTTCTGATTAGTATCGTAATCGTAGGTTACCCGCGAGCAAGTCGGAGATCGTGGTGATCAAAAGCATTTAAAAAATTGGTCTATGGCCCATTATAGAGAACTTGTAGCCCAGTTAGTCCACCTCAAATATTTGTAACCCCTCTAGTCCACTAATATAGTTTTCCATAAATAAAACTATAATAATTCGTACAATTCCCCAAAAGAGTTTCCAAAAGATTTTCAATACAAATATAAAGGATTTTCCATAAATAAAACCTCATAATAATTCGTACAATACCCCAAAAGAGTTTGACATTTCTATTTCCATAATTACACTTGAACGTTCAATAGTTTCCAAAAGATTACATCGTTGGCTTCAAGGCCCAAATCAACGTAATTACCGAATATCAAAAGAGAGTTAAAAACTTACAATATTCATTAATCAAAGATTTACAAATAGAGTTACAAATACATTTTCCAAAAGTAATTTACAAAGGTGACTTAGTAACTCCTCTATGTTAGCTTTCAAAAGAGTTTTCCGCACTCCCAAGCATGCAACTACTGTCTTGAGTTAGTACCTGAAAAATAATGTAATGTTTGAGCTACACTAGCCCAGTAGAAAGCTCTAATCTAATAATGTATATATATGAAACGTAGGGACAATCACATGATGAACGATGGCAACCATATCCAATGGATGGATGATAACAACAACCAATAACCAATACTTCAATTTCGGAACCAATCGCATAACTCGATGAGTGTCATACCACGTGTCCATATGTGTCTCGTATAAGTGTCATGAGCCGTAGCTCTTGTCGGCCCAGTTAAAGGACCCCGATGTCCTTTGCCATACATCTTACCCATTGGGAGGTCCTGAAGTATCCAATACAAGCATATAACTCCTGCCGGGCCAGTTAAAGGACCCCGATGTCCTTTGCCAGACATCTTACCCATTGGGAGGTCCTGAAGTATCCAATACAAGCATATAATTAAAGGACCCTGATGTCCTCTGCCAGACACTCATCCGTCGATGAGTTCTGAATGTTCTCGGGTCAATTACGAAAATAATTTTTGAAAATTTTTTTTTGCACCGTTCAAAAGATCTTATCAAAATCTATCAAATAAGATCTATATACATAAAAAATTTATTTTAATAAGTTCATTTACTTTCAAGTTTAAAAATTACAAATAAATACTTATTTTTTAAAAACCCTTAGCGGTTAATTTATTGATTCATACCCTACAAAATTAGTTCCTCCAAGAAGCACATGAGGTCATAAGTTCCTCCGGATTTACAAACATTATTTAATAAAATTAATTGAGATCTACAAACATATTAGATATAAAATTCATTATCAATTTAAAGATATAACTCATTTTTTATTCGATTAAAATTGAACGAGTAACTTTTAAATTAAGACGAAAGGAGTATTAACTCGCTTCGATAGTGGTTTAATGGAGAGGGCCGACAAAAGAACTGCGGGCTTCTTCCAGGCCGGCCCCGTTTTGTCTCCTGTTACCCCATCCACCCCCGCGCGTGTCTCACCCTTTCTGCCCAACCCCTGTTTCAACTAATGTACCCAAAATACCCCGTTCGTATCGTCGCTCATCTTCACCAGCTCAAAGGCAGAGCCGCCGCCCTCGTCATCAAGGCCCTCAAGGAGAACATCTCGCTTGTGTGCACGTATACTGCTCGTCGAAGAGGAACGGGGCGATGGCAGCGTCCTCTTTTGTCAACGACGATTCCTCCTCCGCCTTCAGCGAGTGCTTCCCCTCGTCCACGGAGGCCCAGAGCCGCCGCCTCCTCATCGCATGGGCCGACGACGACGACCTCCTTAGATCTGCATCACCCACACCAGGTGGGGGTACGTCGTGTTCGCTGCCGACCTGCTCGGTCACGGCCATCAACATTACCGCAATGACGGCGCCGTTTGAGGTCCAAGCCTTGTCGTCTCCGATAGCCACGAGCTCCACAATTGGAGCGAAGGTAGATAAAT
This sequence comes from Rhododendron molle, assembly GCA_025413875.1. NCBI lineage: Eukaryota > Viridiplantae > Streptophyta > Magnoliopsida > Ericales > Ericaceae > Rhododendron > Rhododendron molle. The sequence continues at coordinate 19,062,480 of CM046400.1, forward strand.
CGGCGCCGAGCAGTTCGAGCTCCACAGTTGGAGTGAGGATGCTAATTTCTTCAATTTTTTTATGCTTGTGACGATGCGAAAATTGGTTCAGCAATTATACATCTAGCAATCATATATTGCATGTACACGGCTGCAATCAAACACTTCTCCTTCTCCAGAAACTCCTTGAGATGCTCATCTGTATCTCTCGATAATAAAAAAGAAATGTTTTGTCAAGCGGAAGGCTGAAAAGAATTCACACCGTATTTTTTTTTTTGGTGTGAATTCTTGAAAAGAGGCCCAAAAGATTTTTTAAGTGGTGTAAATTCTTAAAAAGATGTGTGAATTCTGCAAGAAGATGTGAATTTTGCGATGCGATGTGAATTCTCACCTTCTCTTCGGATATGAAGAAGCTACGGTGTAAATTTAAAAGCCAAAAGAACAACAAAGAGGGGTGTGAATTCTTTTTAAGATATCTCTGTATGTATAAACGGTGTGAATTCTTGTAAAGCAGTGACTACATATGTTAACATAGTTTGGGTGTGAATTCTGAAAAGCGGTGTGAATTCTTGCAAAGTAGTGAGCCCACTGTTTGGGAATAATAAGCAATATTTGGAGTAGTTCCCGATGTTTAAAAAAGTTTGAAAAAAAATTGAATCGGAATGTGAATAATTTTTTTTTTAGTTTTAAGTTGCCAAATCTAATTTTGAAGCATTCACATCCAAGAATTCACACATCTAAGAATTTACACACTCAAAAATTCACACCAGCAATTCACACTAAAAAATTCACTCCAAGAATTCCTAAAAAGATGTAAATTTTAGGTGTGTGAATTCTGGGGGGTGTGAATTCTTGGGCGTGTGAATTCTTGGAGGTGTGAATTCTCAGAGATGTGAATTTTTGGGGATGTGAATTCTCGGGGGTGTGAATTCTTGGGGGTGTGAATTCTCGGAGGTGTGAATTCTTCTGAGAGGTGTAAATTCCTGGGGGCGTAAATTCTTGATGGTGTGAATTCTTGGAGGTGTGAATTGTGTGGGGGTGTGAATTCTTGGGGTGTGAATTCTGTGAGTACTGAAAAGTGAAAAGGGCAAAATAGTAAAAGCATATATAAAAGGGCCTAGATGGGATAGTACTTACAAAAGGGGGTTTGTATGGAACCTACACAAAAAATTAGGACCGGCCAGGAATTTGCCCAAGAACTGCGCAAGACCCATTTAAAGGGGGAGTACATGATTATATGGGCTGGTGGTGCTTGCTTAATGAGCCCATATTTGTTTTGGTTAACGAGCCCATATGATGCTCCATTGGGATCAAATATATCAATCGGGTCATTGGCCGTTCTTATAAGTTTATTTTGGTTTTTTTTTTTAGAAAAAAAAAAACATGTGAGAAATAATTTTATTTTGGTTGCTCAAAGGTTGCTGCGCCATAAGCGGGAGATGCAACGATTCTATCAACCAATATAAATCTAGAAACAAGAACAACAATATGAAGAACACAAGGAAAGAAAGAAATCAAGCACACCAGATCGAACACAAGAGTTTTACGTAGTTGGATATGGGTTATTCAATACATATTAGGTCCAAACGATCGATGTGATGTAGACTCCGTAGATACTCCTCATTGAATTGGGCCTACGCAAACTAAACTCGTTAGTCAATTAAGAACCATTTAATTAAATCAAACCATGTCCAAGTTTTATGAAATGTTTTGAATTTGAGCATCACTATAGTCCACAACTAATTTTTCTTATTACAGTCCATGGCTAATTCAAACTTTATATCATATGTTATTGTAGCTACATGTATGAAATAAATGTTATGTATTTTTTTTCAAGAGAAAGCATAGTAAGATCTTTTCTACACTGGCTAAGGTTTTTTTTTTTTTTTTTAAAGAAGGAAAAATAAAAAACATGTGAAGTACGTGTTTTCTCACGCGTACGTACGTTATCCGGTTCAAAAAAAAAAAGCGAAAATAAAAAACATGTGAAGTACGTGTTTTCTCATGCGTACATACGTTATCCGGTTCAAAAAAAAATGCAAGATAATCAATTGCATTTGATAGTTTTTTCCCCTCAACAAGCTAAATATCTGAAGAAAGAATGCAAATCTAGAAATTGGATTTTTCCCTCAAGAAAATCTGAGAAACTTAATTGTTCTCAGAATGGTTTCAATGACAACAGCTGTAAAAATCAGAAAAGCAAATTTGTTCTTCATCCCAATTCATGATCTCCTCAAAGAGGAAAAAAATCTGGGGGGATAACTCATGGAAAATCCCTGTGTATTCTTTCTCCCTCCTTGGAATTAATATAAAGAGGGAAAGGATCAAGTTAGTAGATCTCATAGCTATGCAAAACATCTTTGTAAACACTTTTTTTTTCTCGTATAAATAGGGAAAAGTCCAAGCTAGCTTACTACATTTCATGCACCTTTCAGATCCATGTAAACCTTTTCTCACCACCTTTATTGTGTGGAGCTAGCTAAGTGTCAATCCTCAAATCTAGAGAGAGAGAGAGAGAGAGAGAGAGAAGAAGAAGAAGAAGAAGAAGAAGAAGAAGAAGAAGAAGAAGAAGAAGAAAAGAGATTTTGTCGCATCATCTTTGAAATTAATGGGATGCCATTTTCAAAGGTATGGTGAGAGATCTGACCCTTATTTAACCCTCAGTTTGGATGCAGCTGGAGTTGCTCTATGCAAGTCCTCCATCTTGTGTAAGCTAGCTCTTTGTGAGAAGCGGGGGGCTGCTATGAGAAAAAAAACAGCATTGTGCAGCAGCGCGCGCACAATTTCACCGTCCAAAAGTATTTTGGACAATTCAGATTTTAAAACTTTATTTCTTTTTTTATTCTTCCAAGGTAAACTCTTTCTTATATGAGTTTATTTTATTTTATTTTATTTAAAAATCCGGACTATTGATTGCCGAGAAAAACAGTGAGATGGGGCGCCATAACTGCACACTGTTTTGTTTGCCCATCCCCTCGCTTCCGCTCTTTGTTCTTGAACATAGGAACTTTATGATCATTATTGCACATAATAACAGATCTATCATCTATGATTTATGCAGAAAAGTGAGCATTGAAAATTAATTAAACATGTCTTTCAAAATGGGGTGTTCCAGCTCAAAGAACGCGATGAACAAAAGTGAAAGTAGCAAACAAAACTTGACAACAGCAACAACAAACAAGTTCTCGGTGCTTGTTGTGGATGATGACCTTGTTATTCAAAGAATCCACAAGGTGTTTCTGAATAGATTTGGATTTGAAACACATGTGGTTGGAAATGGGAAAGAAGCGGTTGATTTGTATCGCTCTGGTGCTTCTTTCCATTTGGTCCTTATGGACATGGAAATGCCTATCATGGATGGTCCCGAGGTTTGTTTTTTCCTCTCTTCTTTCATTTGTTCATTTTTGTCCTGCTTGCTCATCAGTTTTTTTATACTCCATTGATCTTGAATTCTGTTTAAATTTTATCCCACATCGCTCATTTAAGCCACCCAAACTTGGTTAATAAAATTTAAAAATTACTCTACTTATTGCCAATTAATTTTAGGTTAGAATCCTCCAAGAAATCTCACATAATATTTGAATGTTGTGACTTTTTATATTGATGTTATAAATTTTTATGCTGATGCAATCAATTGTTAAAGAAATATTATGAATTTCAGTTCTACTCACCTAAATAGAAGTGTGTATTTTAGCGTACCCATTTATTTATTGTTTTATCTATGTTAAAGATTTATTTGTTCACGATAGATAACAACATCATAGAAGACTTGATATAGTAATATATTGCATGTGAACATGGATGTTATTTTTTTACAGTCGGTGTTTGGGGCAAATAAATCTCAAATCATTGACTACTTTTTTGGAATTCATAAGTTATGAGAAGGAGAATATTAACTCCGAAGACATGATTTTAAAGACAAAAATGCTCCTCTTCTAAAATTGTTTCACTTTAATGCCCACACCCACTAGATTCATCCCAAAAAACACGACCCACTAGATTCATCTCAAAAAACACGACGACGGCCAACAACCCCCGAATCATTCTTTCTTCGAGGGAAATTGATACTGCAAATCAATACAAATCTATACACAGCAACACTACAACGGTGACGATCGAAGAGTTTTCTACAAATCGAAAATTAGCCACTCCTGCAAATCAAAACCCAATCCCACAGACCAAACCAAAAAATCGATACTACCCATTCCCTCAGATGAAGACGCACGCTGAACTCCAGATGAAGATGCACGCTGATGCTAACGCCTTCCTCGACACCCCTTAGAAGATCACAGCTCCTCGATCCGGAAGAGGAGCTGCTCGCTGATATCTTTGACGACGTCGTTCCTGCTCCAGAAATACAAGTTCAAGCGGGCCATCTGGGTAAGTACGGATCGAAGATCGAGATTCGACACCCTGCTTCCGACCTGGAGAAATATGGTTGCGGCGGAGGAGGAGGTGGTGGGAGGGCTTCGGGGATGGGATTACTACACCTCTTTACAGCCCAGTAGTACAGATCTCAAAATTGAAATTAAAAACAAAACATTTGAATCAATCGAAACAAAGCCCAACATTTGAGAGAGAGAGAGAGAGAGAGAGAGAGAGAGCAGTTTTGGAAATTCCATACCAAATCCACAGCTTCCTTCTTCAGAGCCTCCAGTGTTTCAGCTTTTTTTTTTTTGATAAGTCCAGTGTTTCAGCTTTGGTTTCCATCTCGGCCTCTTTCATGTTGTGCTACTACTAGAAATCCAAAAACACTGAGTGAGAGAGAGAGAGATCTGTACGTATACCTCTCTTGGGCCTTGAAAGGGAAAAAGACGAGTACGGCAAAGAAAGGGAAAAGAAGAGAACTGATTTTAGTGGGGGTATATTAGACATTTTATCTTACATTCTCCATGTATTCCAAAGTTTTTTTGAACAAACTCAGAAGATTTATTATAACTCAAAATCTGTCCAAAGGACTATAAACCCCAAATCGGAGCCCATCGATGGGAACAAATCCACGATAAAAGTTATTCAAATGGTTTGGATAGAAAGAATTTTGAGTACAGAAAACAATACCCATGTATTCCAAAGTACTTTTTTCCGTTTCATGAAAACCTCTCCATAACTTGAGACTTATCTGTCCCAACACCCACTGAACAGTAATTAGCCCTTCTCTAATTTCACTTTTTCTCATCTGAACACCTAAATAATTTTGTTTTTTAAAGTCCCTAAACTTATTTTGTAAGATAGACATTCAAGCTCTCTAAAATTCTCAAGGGATTTATGAATAAAAAACAGTACAACAATAAAACTTATCCAAACAGGTTAAGGGGGTGTTCCACTTTTACAAAAAGTTCTTTTTTTTTTCAAAAGAAGGTAATTTCAAATTCAAATATAATGAAAATGAAAAAATAATTTTTTAAATTTTTTTGCACCGTTTAAAAGATCTCAATGAGATCTATCAAACAAGATCCATATTTTTAGGAAAATTATTTACGTAAATACTTGATTTTTGAGTTTGAAATTACCTTTTTTCTAAAAATTCTTTTTTTCCAAAACTGGAACGGCACCTAACTATATCTAGTTCGAATAATATGACAATGAAAATTTTGAGTTCCTTTTTTAAAAAATGAGCTCACTTGCATGAAGTGCATGCGCGCGCTCTCTCTCTCTCTCAATGCAAATTTAATTTTTCTTGGTAATTTGGACAGGCAACAAGGGAGCTACGAGGCATGGGAGTGAACAGCATGATTGTAGGGATGACGTCCCGGGATCGAGACTCGGAGAAACAGGCATTCATGGGAGCTGGTTTGGATGACTGTTATATGAAGCCATTGACTGCCGATACAATCACCTCTCTTCTTCAACAACTCAACATCAAGTACCATTGAAATAGTTTAATTTGTTCAATTGGCTCATTTCTTTGCCGTTCCAAAAAAATAAATGAGTTATAAACCATATAGATTATAGTTGTAATTCTCTCTTCAGAATTAATTAAGTAGTTGTTATAAGTGAACTGGCCTTTTGAAAAGGTTTTAATTGCAAGGAAACTGGAACTCGATCTATTTCCTTTTTTGATGTAACTTATGCCAATTATATCAATATTTTTGGGTACTTTTTCTCCATGCAAATATGGCATTGTGGTTTGTTTTCTCTTCAAATCACTAGTATTCACTACAAGAAAAATAACTTTGGAACAAAACTTAATTAGCATGAAATCCACTTTCCTCATAAAAAAAAAAAGGTACCATTTGCTGAGGAAATGCAAATTTTGCCTCAAAAGGGTATTTTTTTGCACGAAAACTCATATTTCGTCACCATAAGGCTCAGTTTGGATGGTAGGAATCTTGAAAAGGAATGGAAATGTGATACCATACTTCCATGATTCCGACGTTTGAAAGGAACATGAATAGGAATGTGATACCACACTCTCAGGATTCCCATATTTGGGAGAGACAGGAATAGGATTGTGATTCCTGACGAGACAGTCGATCAGGAATCACATTACCAGATAAAGTGGGAATTTGATTCCTCCCTTATCCCATGGGAATCTTAGATTCCTGACTCAATCAATAAAAAAAGGACATATTAACTTTGATAATTTCCAAAAAAATTGATTCCCGCAGAAGATTACTGAACCAATCCAAACACTGGAATGAAATTACTTCAGGTATCGTATTCCTAAGAATTTCATTCATAGCAATCATATTCCTATTCCCACTTAATAAAATTCCTAGGAATTTGATTCCCAGTAATCACATTTCTATTCCTATTGAAGATTCTGGTCATCCAAACTGAGCCTAAAGTTACTGTTTGGCGATGAAATTAATATGAGCTTTCTAAATTTTTTTTAAAGAAGGTGTTATTTGGCAAGGAAATATGAATTTCGTTGTCAAATCTAAGACCTAATTAACTTTCTACTTTCAAAAAATTTGTACTATTTCAAATAAATAATACCTAGATCATTAATTTGAAAATTATTGACAAAAGGTTACTGTAGGTTACTTTTTCCCCAAATGTGACACATTTCTCTCTCTCTTGACCGCGCGCGCAGACACACAAACACACAATACCATTATTGAGAGAGAGAGAGAGAGAGAGAGAGAGAGAGAGAGAGAGAGAGTGTGTGTGTGTGTGTAACGCCCTGACTTTTCGGGAGCAAAATAAATAATTTCTTGAGGAAATTTTGCTAAATAAATATAATTTTCCATAATAAAGGTTTAACGATTACAATCTCAAGATAAATCTACTGATTCAAAGTACATCAACTTCAGAGCCGACTCTAGGATTGACATAGATTTCAAGTATACTCGATCTTCGTTCCTGATATTCCTTCCGTGCTGAACTGCACCATCATTGAATCCTCTCTGTTGAATCCTGCGCCCTCTGACAAATTGATCGCCAAAGCAATCGATTTACCAGGATACAGACCTATCCGTGAGTGATAAATCACCCAGTAGAATAATCCAACCCAACCACTCCTCTTACTTTACAACTAGCAAACAACAGGATAATAAGGATGCGAAACATAACAGTAAACAGAGGTTTTTCACATAAATCAGTTCATTACTATCCATTTACCTATCATGAAATCTAAGATCTCATCCACGAGATCTTTCCTCCCATAACCACTAACTATGATCGTGTCATGGAAAATCCCCCATTGCTTGACCTGCACCGGGGTCCTAAACGAATTCACCTAAGTTATGTACTTCGTATGAATTCATTTAAGACCATAGTAGGGGGCACGATTACCCTTTGGAACTTCCCATGGCGTACCATACATTAGGGTCGCCACCATCCTTAAGACACTAACTATGACCGTGTCATGTGATAATCCCCCTTGCTGGCCTTGCAAGGCACGATTACCCTTTGGAACTTTCCATGGCGTACCATACGTTAGAGTCACCACAAAACATCATCGGGCCCCACAGGTAACCCCTTTCAACACAGGGCCAAACAGGTCACCCTTGCCATAGCCATCATAATCCAATCTCACAATTCTAACACTTTACCTTTTCGCAATAACTTAGCATCGTCTATGTGAACTATATTCGCATACCACCCCATGTCTCTAGGGTCCAATCTAGCATTCAAATCAAGTATCAACACAATATTATTCACAATAATAAATAAAAACGAATAACAAGCGGATCAAAACGAATATTAGGCAAATGCAATCACACAACTTTTTATGACCGGACTGCTGCCCTTAATCTTGTATAATCAACAAGTTATTGATGAAGCAAGAACCCTTGATTTAGTAAAACAAGATTATAATAAAAGGAATAATAATAGGCTCGCATTAGTTATTTTAGTGAAATTAGATTGATAAATAACTAGTTACGTACATTAAATAGGTAAAAATATTATCATGACCTTAATAGGAGTCCTAAAAGTCCTACACATCAAGTTCGAGTCTCAAAGTAGGGTCCGGAGGGTTGCAAAATGGTTTCGAATACTTTTTAAATAAAGCTGAACGGAATTTGCCTCTGGAAGTTGCCCGAAACATAGACCTTAATAACTAAAGGGTCTAATCGTAGTATGTTATTGAAACATTTTGGGCTGAAAACATATGTTAAATAACCTTAGGGTTTAAACTGTAATTCTATGTCATCTTTTTCAAAAATAAAAACGTTCAAGAACAGTGAGTTTCGGAAAACAGGGGAAATCGTCCGGTTTTGATTACGCAACTTCGGAATCGATTTCTCTCATTCTGGAACTTAATAATCTACACATAATCACTCAATATACTTAGGAGAAGGTAGAGTTTAGGCCGGAAAAGCGGGTAATGGTTCGGACGATTTTGGAGAAATTGGAGAAGACGACGGAACACGGGACGCCGGGCTGACTTCGGGTGATTGGAACTGGGCTCTGTGAAGCTCGGGGACGTGCTACAATGCGGGGTGGCTCGATTGGTGATTGGCTATGGTGGAACCGAAACCCACCTAAGTTTCTCTACTCTAATCCTTTATGAACGGAATTTCCGAGCTTTCTCTTCTTCTTTTTTTTATCTGATTCGTTTGAAACTGAGATGGTATTTATAAGGTGGGAGGAGGAGTGGTGACCAAGGAATGGGAGAACCGGTTGGGTGGTGGGCAAGAAATGGGTAGGGGGATGGTTTCCTTGGGGAGAAAGGAGAAGAATTAATGTGGAGAGAGAGAGAGAGACACACGGTTGAGAGAGGGAGAAAGCCGAAATTTTTGTGATACAGAGGTGATGGAAAATACTATGGTGTATGTGGTACACCACACACCTACGAGGAATTTTGATAAAACTAATATAGAGTTCAATTTGTAATTAATTAACTTTATAAAGAAATAATTTTTGTATAGAATTATAATTTAACTTATTAAAAATTTTACATTAATCCTATGGGAAAGGAAAAAAATATTGTTGAATACTAGTCAGTTTAATCTTTAATAAAATTTGAAATATAAATTTTTACTCGAAAGAGAAAAAAAAAAATTTTGGCAAAACAATTAGGGTCAAAAATCCTAGTCGTTACAGAGAGAGAGAGAGAGAGAGAGAGAGAGTGTGTGTGTAACGCCCTGAATTTTGGGAACGTTAAATAAACATTTTCATTGAAAATCCGAATAGAATCTGGCTTATTATTACAACATAATTCTCTCAAGAGTACATTCATAAAACAAAGGGAGGAAAAATTAGGGTTTCTAACTATTGCTTCGCTTGCTCCTCCATCATAACCAGCTTTTCGGCTTTGAAAGCCTCCAAAGTGTAGAGTTCACTGTGCTCATCTACAAGGTCTGACACATTATACCAGCGTCACCCCTGATATAATATGTCCGGGTCACCAAAGATAACACCATGAGTTATAAAAGTTTAGCAGAATAATTTCATACCCGCTAACCCATAACTTACAAACAATAGTATGTAAATCCCACGATTTTCAAATAGCACGAGCATGTTCAACAAAGCAATTAACAATGACACATCCACATTCACTATTCTAACGTTGGTGTCTGTGATATCTGAGTTTCTCCAACGCAACTCATCGTAGACCGTGTCTCATTTTCACTTTTCATTTACCAAATCAACATTTTGAAAAGTATTTTAACACACCCAACCTAGGTTCCGTCGCTCCGGGTTCTTGAGTATCCTCACAATGGTTCCGTCGTTCCGGGTTTCCATTGACACACAATTTGCATTGGCTTCTCTCCGCAGATAACTAAGCCACACACCCAATCTCAGTTTCGCCGTTCCTGATTTTTGAGTATCTTCACAATGGTTCCGTCACTTCGGGTTCCCATTCGCGCATACACACATACACACCATACAATGGGCTACAAAGTCCGGCCATATTGCGGGTTCAAAAACATTTCGTTTTTCAAAACACACCTTTTCATTGTCACACCCTATGTGTCATGTTTCTAACTTTCTCGATTTCTGTGTCCCATTTTCATGCAAAGACGGCTGAACGTAAGCATGCATCATTGATCGTAATCTTGAAACTAAGCTAGAGTAATATATCATACAACAAGATCATCCAACTCTATGTTATTTTATCATGCTTATTTTATTTCTAAGTTCATGAAATCACATTTATCACACAATGTAAAGCATAGTGTCACATGGATGGACATCTTTGGAGTGAAAACTATTTATACTTTATCACACATCAAATAAGTAATTTCAAGTAATCACATATACATAACCATCTCAAGATCAAAATACGAATACTTTCAATCAAGTTATTATTTTTTACGTTTTGAAATCCGTTCTTTCTTTCTTTTTGAAAAGTTCAAAATAACATATATTTTTCCGGTAATAAAGGTTGAGATATTCAACGTGAACGTATTTCCTTTGAAAAAATAAGTCTATTAGTTATTTGTCTTCATGCAATTCAAACATACAAGCAATATACAAGTTTCTATTTACTTAGAGATAATGAGTATGGAAAAAATCTACTTATACTTAGAGTTAGAGAATACAGACATTCTACGGTTCTTCTTAGCGGTTGGTACGCTACGAAAAAGTAAGTACGTCGGCTATCGAACGGAGTGACCCTCCTACGGTAAGCTTATGGTAGCTTCGAAAGAGAAAAGATATAACTTTCTTTTTCTCTTGAAACAAAATCTTGACTAAACTACTAAATTATTTGGATCGAGAGGGTGGTCGAGTGGTGGTTTAGTGGCGGTTTTGGATGAATTTCTTGAAGAACTCAAGAACAAAGGAAGAACACTAAGAACAAGCACAAGCACAAGAATTTCTAGAGAGAAAAGTTGAAAGGGTTGAAGGTGTGAGTTGAATGGCATGAGGGAGGTCCTATTTATAGCAAAACCTTGGCTCTCTCTCCCTCTCCTTAGCCGGCCCTCTCTCTCTCTTTTTCTCTGCTCCATTGTATTGTCACAAGAATTCCGTTTTAGTTGCCTCTTGTTTTGACAACCTTATATTTTTTTTTCTAGTATTTGATTTCCTAGTCGAAGTAGAATTTTTAGTTTTTGGTAATTTTTGTTAATTAATTGATTTTGCTTCCTTTCGGACGAATCAATTAAGGTTAGGGTTTTTTTCTATATAATAAGTTGTAAGCCTTAGGGCTATAGAGTTGTTTTTGAATGAATTAATGAAAATTGAGAGTTTTTCTCATTATTATGTGTTCGTAGAGGGAGTACCTCTAGTTCATATTTATTCGTGATTGTCATTGTTGCGCGTTCTTCTATTTCGATACGCCTCCCTGCATCAATTGATTAATGAAAATTTGAGATTATTTCTCATTATTGTGTGTTCGTAAAGGGAGTACCTCTAGTTCATACATGTTCGTGATTGTCCTTGTTGCGCGTTCTTCTTTTTCGACACGCTTCCCTGCATCACTATTTAACAGAGTCCAAACGACCAAGTCAGCAAAAACCGTTGGCAATTAAACATATTTAGACGGTAGGAGTCTAATTGAACGATTAATTAAGCACTAGTTAAGGTGTAAAATTAAAGTTTACGAAAGTTTGAGCTTCTTTCAGATATTGAGATAAAAGATTGGGAGTATGTTGATAGTTCCCCTTATTTAAACGTGCAAATGACACAAGAGTGGACGTAGTCAATTAATTGGATGCATGTCTGTTTCTTTTGAAAACCAATGTCTCCACAAATTAAGCAATGCAAATTTGCTAACTTAACAGAACCAAAGAGATACGGACTAGCTAGTGTTATTTCATCCGAAATGACTGTGGGGTTTCGATGAGAGAGACCGGCTAGCTGCTAATGACACAAAGGAAAAAAATTCACTCCTCGATCGAGGAATAAATTAAATCTGATGGATCACTCCTTGCAAATCTTTGTGTATTAATTCTATCTTTCTTCCTCGATCTCCTTTCTTTTGTTATATATATATATATAAATATAATATAATAAAAAAAAAAAAGGGAAAAGATCTAGTTAAGTTGATCTTTGTCAAAGTTGTCGATCAGCAACAACAACAAAAGATTTAGTGGATATAATGCATCTGAAATATATCGATCGAGCACTTTTCTCTTATCAACTCTGAAAGACTCCAACCTAAATATTATTTTGCATGCATGATATGCATCGTTCACATCTTTTGCAGATCCTTTTAATTTCTCACCGCCTTCAATGTGAATGCTAGAGCTAAGAGAGAGAGAGAGAGAGAGAGAGAGAGATCAGAGAGAGAGGGGCTAGATATATAGAATTAATGTCTTTTGCAAATAGCATGTTACAAGAGATCCAAATGCCTATTTAAACCTGAGGTTGGTTGGTTATTCTGGATACACTCTCTGAAACTTACCATATTATCTTTAGTAAGACCTTCATTCTTGGTAATTGGTAGTTGATCCTTAGCCCCAAATTTTTTTTTTTAAAAGCATTGCGAGTTTTAAGGTTCTGAAACAAGTCGAGAAGGTATCCTAGCCTTTCCTTGCTGATACTAGCTAGCCTTTCCTTGCTGAAAAATAGAAACAAAAAGCATGCATTCGTTTACAACATATACTTTCAAATTCATGGAATGAAAACAAGTGATTGGATCTTTAAGAACTAGCTATGCCTAACACATTGTTTTTAAAACTAGCTTATTGTTTAGAAATTTTAGCTTTTTCAAATTGAAAATAGAAAGAAGAGAGAAAAAAAAAAAATACCAAAACAATTAATATAGAAATAGTGTATCAAGTTTTTTTTAATTAATTAACATTTCTACAATATTATTTAACAGTCATGCAGATCCAGAGTTGATCAAGCTCAGGAAAGAAGTTCTGATCAGTGCTTGTTGTGGATGATAACCCTGTAAATCGAAGAATCCCCAGCAGAGTGTGTTTTTGAATAGATTTGGATTGGAAACACAAGTGGTGGGAAATGGAAAAGAAGCTGTGGATTTGTGTTGCTCAGGAGCATCTTTCCATTTGATCCTTATGGATTGGGATATGCATGCCAATCATGGATGGTCCCAAGGTTAGCTAATTCTCTTTTCTTTTTTCTTTTTTTTTTGGTCAAACGGAACATCAAATTAGATTACGTGAAGCAGTACCACATACAGGCTACACACATAGCTAAAAACCAAAGTCTAAACACAACGTCCAAATCCAAAAGGATAAAACAAGCTAATCAAGAACCTGCCTGATGTTCAGGCGGTCCCTGAGCAGAAATTCCCTCATTGAGATAGGCATGGTCATGACGAAGACGAGATCATCAGTGTTCTCAACTCCCATTCTGGCGAGATGATCTGCGCACTGGTTTGCTGCGCGGTAGGTGTGCTCTATCAGAGTATTGGTCTTGGCCAGGATGAAACGTGCTTCATTGATGATCACATTCTGAGGGTGATTGTTCACATTCCCTTCCTTGATCAAATTTACAGCCGTGAGAGAGTCAGATTCAACTGTCACATTCTGTATCTTCCTTTCCAGAATAATCCTTAGTCCTGTGTAGATACTCCAAAGCTCAGCTTCCAAGCTAGAAGAGAAAGTTCGCATTCCGTAGAATCCCATGATCCAATCTCCCATATGATCTCTGAACAAACCTCCGAAACCTCCTCTGCCAGTCATCTCATACCAGCAGCCATCCGTAAAAAGTTTGATGTTACCTGCAATTGGATTCACCCAATGAATTAGACAAACCTGTTGAGAGTCCGTAATGAGAGGGGATTTGAAAGCTTCCACAATTTCCTTGGAATAATTCATGATATTCCTGGCACTAACGAAACAAGGAATTTCCATGTTATCAAAGCTTTTTTTGTTTCGATCCTTCCAAATTTGCCAGAGCGTAGCAATAAATAAAACATGCCAAGGAATATCATATCCATTCCCAAGGACTTTATTGGCTCTCAAGTTGAGGGACACCCACTCTTGTAGAGGTGTTTCCCCATTCCCTCTCATTAGGTGACTCGAGGGGATGTTACTCCAAAGCTCTTTAGCTTTAGCACACTCCCTAAACAAGTGAGATAAGTTTTCCAAGCAAGTATTACACCTAGGACACCGCTAATTCTCTTTTCACTAAGCGCAAATTAATGATTGTTTCTTTTCCGAAGTTTTTGCACTCAAATTAGTACAAGAATGGCGAGGTACCGAAACTTTTTGAACTTAAAATAGTGAGTATTTTTTAACTTGACATTATTAACTGTCAGATAATGATTCCATCATTCGTTTTGAATCTATGTTATCCTTGTTTTTTCATCTGTCTCATAAAGTTAGTTTCTTACAAAACAACGTGGAATGTTTGAACTTAAAAATAGGGAGACTTAAATAGTCATCCTCAAAACCCAACTGACTTATATTTTCATCCTGCCCATTTTGAATACTTATGTTTTCATCCTCTATCTTTTTTAATCTCAAAAGTACCCTTATATATATATATATATATAGGATCCGGTTCCGGTGAGGGATCCCTCATTTTGTTAAAATGCGGGACTCCCCCTTCCCGATTGAATTTCGATGATCCGAGCCGCTCAAAGTGATCAGAACGTGATTTTAAGGGTCCCCATGAGAAATTAGCAAAAAAAATGACCGGGAAGGGATTCATCCGGGCAGTTTTTTCTGAATGGTTCAGAAAAAAACTGCTCGGATGAAGCCCTTCTCGGTCATTTTTTTTGCTAATTTCTCGCGAGGACCCTTAAAATCACATCATACATTGAACGGTTCGGATTTTCAAAATTTGATCGGAAAATGAGAGTCCGCATTTTAAGAGGTCCTTTTAATCCCTCACTTGATCCGTCACATATATATATATATATATGCGCTTTACTCGCAACGCTCGCAACTAACTTAAATGCGGACTTTGCCTTTCCCGATCGAATTTCGATGATCCGAGCCGCTCAATGTGTTCAGAACGTGATTTTAAAGGTACTTGCGAGAAATCAGCAAAAAAAAAAGACCGGGAAGGGTTTGATCCGAGCAGTTTTTGTTTATTTTTAATTGAACGGTTCAAATAAAAACTGCTCAAATCAGGCCCTTCCCGGTCATTTTTTTTCCCGATTTCTTGAGGATACTAAATCACGTTTTTAACACATTGAACGGTTCGGATCATCAAAATTCAATCGGAAAAGAAAAGAAATAAATTGGTCATGGCTTATTTAGGTTCTCAATAGAAAGGGACTATATATATATATATATATATATATATATATATATATATCGATCCCCTTGATTCCGCCAATTACTCCTCCCAATATATAACCGAAAGTTGGGATGAAATCATAAGATTTCAAATCCCAGCAATAAATTAGGTCCATGAATTACTCCTCCCATCCTTATCTGATCTCCACAAAATGGAAACCCCATTAGGAATTTGAATATTTCTGAAATGGGTTTGGAATCCATAAATGGACATGAGTTCGGACACCTCATCGCCCATCACTGCCACAAATCCGTCCCCATCCCCACCGTGCATCCTCGTTGACGTCATCTGCATCCCGATGACCCCGATCAAACCATCCTTTCTGGCCTCCTTGCCGGCACCCTCGGTGGCCTCGCCCTCACCACCCCACTCTTCGTCATCTGCAGTCCCGTCCTCATCCCCGCCGCCCTTACCCTCGCCTTGGCCGTGGTGGTGCCAAACGGACTCCGACCACCGAGTATGGCGGCAACAAAGACGGAGTTGGATTGGATTGTTTAATATCCATCCTCAACTTAATCATGTGCAGATCGTGTGCAGATATACGGCAGATCGTGGACTTCTATTCATGTGCAGATCGTCTCCTCCATAACTTAAATATCCCGATATTTAAGTGCAGATCGTCTCCTCGCTTTCCTCTCAGGCTACTTATGAAGTTAAATAGGATTCCACGATCTAAACCCCTTGTTCAAAACGGACTCCGACCACGATCTGCACGATTTATTAAGCCTCTCCAAACATAAGCGACGAAGACTAAGAAGACAGCAACAAAGACGGAGTCCACGATCTGCATGATCTCCGCATCCTTGTGGGTTTCCGACCAGTATTGTCAATGTTGAGTTCCTTTTCTTGGAAATTAAATAGGCATTATTTTTCCTTGTAACGAGATGGATTTTTTTGAAAGTTGGGTTCCTGTCGTATATGAATCGTCATGAAATGTTGAAATCGACATAGTAATATAACCATAAAGCGCTAATCTCGATAACCTGTTTTGATGGTAATTTAACCATATTTGAACCGTTTTCCATGCAATATTTGTTCGAATCATGGGATATTTATCGTGTTCATGTTGTAATCGTTATGGTAATTTAACCATGTACTGTCATGGTAATTTAACCATTTAATCATGTAACGGTTTAAGTATGTCATGTTATTTCTTTTTTTTATGGTAATTTAGCCATGTTTCGTGTAATAAGATCAATGGAAAATATGACTTTTTGTTGTCTGGTTGGCCAACTCGAAGAATAAAGAAAACATGCAAAAGATGTGGTCAACTTATCATGTCATATTCCTAATAAAATTGATTCCTCAAATACATTCCATGATAAAAAATAAAAGAAAAGTATCAATCATATTTAAATTTACCAAATCCACTGAATTAGGAAAATAATCTGATCCAATCCCACTAAATTAGTAAAGCAATATAACATATAAATGTAAATCATAGGAAAAGGGTAAGAAAGGTAATTCACACACTAAGAGGATGAAAAAATAAGCATAAAAAAAGGGCGAGATGAATTCTTACATGGCGTGAATAATGAGGATGAATATTTAAATATTTCTTAAAAATAATGTATCTACTAAAATATTTAATATTTTTTTGATTTTATTTTGCAACGTTCAGAAAATTTTATCAAAATCTATCAAACAAAATTCATATTGCACAAAAAATTGTTTCAGTAATTACATTATTTTTAAGCTTAAAAATTACACGTAGTTTCATAGGAGACCATCTTTACGGGACGGGGGAATACTATTTTTATTGCCGAGCAAAAAAAAATTACTATTTTTTATTTTTTTAAGTCTTTGATAATATTTCTTCTACTGGGTCATTCAAAAAAGCATAATTAATTACGAGTTTTTTTTGGCCTCAGTGATTATCTTAGCATGGTAATTTGTTTTTTTCTTTCTCCCTCTAAGTCAGCATGGCAGTAGTTAGTAAGTAATAACAGCAAACCGATGTTGTTTCATCTCAAAACCTAAGACCTCTTCCACTTACGGTGTCCATTTTGTTAAACTCGATCCTAACAACGTACTTTGCCTAGTCGATCTCTTTAACATTACGAATTTTTTGAGACGTAGGGAACAAGGGAGCTTCGAGGAATGGGGGTGCAGAGCATGATAGTAGAGATGACATCGCGAGATCGAGACTCGGAGAAGCAAGAATTCGTGAGAGCTGGCTTGGATGCATGATTGTAGTTTGAAGCCATTGACGTCTGCTAATACCATCACTTCTCTTGTCCAACACACAGCAAGTACGATTGAATCGATCATTCTAACCACGAAGTACCGCACAAGAAAGATATGTGTGATTCATGATCTCTCTTTAATTATGATCACTTTATGTGTTCATTGTTGTTTTAAGTCAATGCAAGAACTGTATTTTTTTTTTTTTCTTGATCTTGTTTAGGGAGTGGTTCTTAATTTGTTTTGACTCGATCGGTGCAGCCCAATGATTAATTGATGTGGATATAAACTGGTCCCAACATCATGAGTTTTATATATATAAACTAAAAGGTGGACTAGTGGTATGCATATCGTAAAACGGTATATATAACACAAGTATTTCTTCATTTGAAAGTGAAGCATCTCGTAAATATGTCAAATATCTGTTTAAGATATATATATATATATATATATATATATGTGTGTGTGTGTGTGTGTTCAAGATCATATATATATATATATATATATATATGTATATATGATCGAGTGGATTGTGTAACAGCAGTTATCCTAATTATATAACTTGAATTTTTTAAGGAAAGATCGATCTACTCAAAAAGATACCCTCCAAGCTGAACTTTTCAAAGTATCCACCTAGACCCTTTGGCATGGGCCAAAAGTACTCGAAAGCTCGATGATTGAATCGGAGTCCAATCGGAGATTCAGGAAGAGATCGAATCAGGGTTGGCCTTGGGTACTGCGACTAGCGCGACTAGAAATGGGTGACTATCTTCAATTTTTTGAAAAAGTTGACGTTGTTATAGTAGAGTATGCCATGAAAATATTTTTATTGGAAAATGTTAAGCTTCTTCTTTTTTTTTTTTTTTTTTTGTCAAACGATAATAGATGGTATTATAACTCTTCCGAAAAATTTAAGTTCATCAAGAATGGGACTCGTCCCTTAATAAGGGACTAACCACGACGGCTGAGAATCAGTCCAAAGACTAAACCCCAAATCGCGCAACCCTCTACCTGCTAACTCATGGGCTACCGTATTACAAGACCTCCGAACAAAAGAAAAAGAGCACACTTGAAAATTCTTGCTCAAGGCCTTTGATAACATGCACGATAGTTTCCAGCTCCTGACTTGTTGAAATCTGCCCATTGATCATATTGACCACAGCTTGTGCATCACTCTCTCAATCGCCACTGATCCCAACCCAAGCTGATCCCCAAGCCTCACTGCTGTCCAAATTGCCACATGTACAGATTCAGGCACTGCTGGAATAGAACACCAAATGTTGCTTACCCATCAGAGCACCAACAAAACTTCCCCGGTTATCTCGGACCACCGCCCCATACCCACCTTCACCGGATAATGTGGTGAGTACGGCTCGGCAGAAGGCCCCTTTTTGCCTCGGACCGGTGATGTGGTCCGGTAGAGAGGTAAGCATGGTTCGGCCCTGATGGAGGCCACTTAACCCCTGAGCTCGACCCGTTGATATGTTGCACTGTTGGGTCGGCGGGGGTGAGGTTCGGTGTACCGAACCCGATCCACCGAAGGGGAGTACCCCACTCCAGGAGAGATGTTGCTCCGTATACTTGTCGTGGAACCCGGTTCGGCGATTAACCACCGAACAGGGTAGCAGCTACGGCGAGGTCACGAGTGGCCGGATTGATTGGTTCGGCTGTACGGCCCACCACCGAACCATATCCCCCCTGACTTGAAGAGGAAGTCAGGAGGGGAGTCGGTAGAATAAGGAACGTGTCACATTATGGTAGGAAGAGACCGTTAGGGATCATGACGAGCCTAACTTCACGGGATTGGATTTGGATGCCATAGTGGGCGAACCAATCACCATGCGCGTGGGGTAAATGCGTGGTGTGGATACCGCCTTTACCTGCGCCTATAAAAGGAGTGTTGATGCTGAGAAGTAAGGTACGTGATACTCAGGCCTAAAACCCTAATACTCTCATTCTCTCCTTTTTCCCCTGACTAGATCATCGGAGTGCCTATCCCGGACCACCACGATCCGGGTTTAGGCACTAACGTGTTCGCTACTTGTGCAAGTTCCCACCAAGATCCAACCACCCTAGCCACCTTAGCACCAGAGGTTCGACCGGAGAAGTACGGCACCACAATTGGCGACTCTGCTGGGGAGCTCTTTGAACTAGTGGTGCTACTTCTTCCCCAAACCTCTTCTCCCTCAAAACTTCAACGTCCTGAAGATGGCTTTCACGGACGGACGACTTCTTGGTTTGACCCATTTCGATCCAAACCGCTTGCTAACCCTCCCAGCGGCTCGGCCAAAGTGCGGATGGACCTGGTCAATTGTGACTCACCTCTCGAGGACTGATGGCACGTCATGATGGGATCGTAGTGGGTGGAACAAGTACCCGACACGTAGTGCAGCGTCGTCTACATCGGCCAGTCCATGCCTGGCAATGACCTTAGGCCACCCCGCCTCTCAGAGCTCTAGGTGAAGCATAAGCGGAGAGCCGCTGCGATTGGGACGCAGTCTGCATTTCTGCAAGCAGCAAGGATTACCTCCGTGGCCCGGGGTCGAGGATCGGCCAGAGAGGAGGAATGTGGCTCGTCGACGCTGACGGTATCTGACAGGGCCTCTGCCTTCACGAGGCTCGGCGGACCAGACCCACGGAGTCGAGATCACGAGAGCTTGATAAAGATGACATGGCCTTGCCGGCCCGGCATTCAGCCGGAGGAATGACCGGAGGTCAGGTGGGGCCAGTCAGTCAGTGGTAGGACGAGATCGAGGCGAACGCCATCTCGTGATAAGGCCTCGACACTGCGGCTGACAGAAGCACAATACTGAGTCTCCTCGCCGCTCCGCAGAGGTAGGGATCAAGGCCCGCTGCCGAGAGCCAAGTCCTGCCGTGGAGACTTGAACAATGGAAGGGCCCGGCTCGCGGCTTGACCTCGTAGAGAGGCAGCTCACCACGCAGGCGACACTCGGCAGGAGCACTACGATCGTAATCCTTGGGGCGATCACCGAGGTATTCGAAGCGGCCGTCTCAGCGGGAGAGGCCAGAGGGCTGGCTCCCAGGAAAGATCTTGAAGTTAATAATGATGGGCGAGCCGTCACGTTAGTAAATATCTCGGGCCGTGAGAGAACCACACCAGGCGATCTGCAATCGCCAAGCGGCGTCTGGAGTCGAAGCGAAATCGCGCGGCCGGCGTCGGCAATGGGAGCTCGCATGCGCCGTTAGCCGGATAAGCGCTGAGGACGCCCGAACGGTCACGCCCGTCATACCCTACCGGTGGTCAATGCGCCCGAACCTAAGAGCGGCGATGAGAAAAGAGTCGCCTTTACGTAAGGCCATAGCGAGGTTCCCCAACTTGAAGGTCCCAAAGTTCGGCATGCAATCTGAATGCAAAGTGGATGCTCACCCATATCCAGGCTAATTCAAGTCTATGGCGCACTCGTGGATTGGCGAGGCAATGATGTGCGAACTTTCTCCTTGAGTCCCGCCGACACCTCCATCTTTGTAGTACACGCAGGCTCAAACCAGATCGATCAGCGACTGTGGCCCAGGCGCTTCGTTCACTTGGTTTGTAGCTAACAGAGTACCGAAGGCTGGAAGCCTTAGCGGACCTTCGACGAAAGGTTGGAGAATCCTTGAAGGACTACTTCGAACGCTTTTACAACGTCTACAATTTGGTTGAAAATTGTGACCAGAAGACAGCGGCCACGTCGTTCAAACGTGGCCTGGACAGAAACTCCGATCTCTCCAAAGAACTAATGCTTCGACCACCGAACGACATGTCGGACTTAATGCAAACCGTCGCCCGGTATATTGAATTGGAGGAGTACATTGAGGGCTCCGATGTCGCAAAGGTCGCCGAACCACCAAAGCAGGCGGTAAAAAGCAAGTCAATGTGGTGGCCAGGAAAGCTGCCGGGGCTGGTGGAAACAGAGGCGGGACAAGTGGACCAAGCCGCCGGCGGCTGGCTACCACCACCTTGCCATCACCACTTACTTCAAAGAGCCGATCTTCCGTGTGCTCGAGAATGCGGAGGCTTCACGGTTTCGGGCCAACAGGCGGCAGAAGTTGGGGGGCTATGACAGGCCTTGAAGCCGAACAGCGGAGTGTCTTGTTCATTTCACAAGCGAGTCTTTACGGCGACTGCCCGGTACCGTTTAAACTTTACCTGGAGGAGGCCCGGTCCAACAAGGGAGAATGGGCCGGTGGATTGATCGACGAAGTCACCCAATGCAGTATTCACCGGTAGAGGCTCGAGTTACGGGCGGCGTGGTGCGAGTGCATCCACGATCGATGGATCCGGAAATGGGCGAGCTCATGAAGAATTGTGCCCGCAGCGTCAACGCGAGGTGATGGTGTCTGGCCGTCTTTGAAGCGCAAGATGGAGGATCGTAATGCGCGGAGATCACGTTCCGGCCGAGACTTGGAAGGGTGTCAACGCTTGTAGCGATGCCTTAGTCATATCGTTCTCAGTTTATTGAAGTTAGTCGCCGAAGTCTTGTCGATCGAGGGAGTTCGGTGAGATTCTCTTCTTCGGCGTCAAAGCCCTTGGCCTCTCGGAGGAAACGCAGTTGTCCGGTGGGCCATCTCGTCTAGTTGGCTTCACCGAGATTCCAGTCTTCCCCTCGCGAAAGTGGTGCTTCTGTCTACATCTGGCTCGATGCAAGTAGGCGTGGAATTTATTGCGGGTGAACTCGTGAGGCCTACAAACGCCATCTCGGCCGTAATCGGTTACACGGCATGAAGAGGCTGTGGCCTCGACGGCTCCATCGGTGTGTGCGTTTTAATGGCGAATCGGGCGGCGGAGACCATCGAGGGACGAGATGGCCTCGAGAAGTGCTTTGTTAACTCGTCCGCGACGGAAGGCAAAGAGGTTCAATGGATTGAAGTCCCGAGTTGCCGGAGGGGAGCAAGCCCGGTGAAGCTATGAAAGAGGAACTGCAGGGGCCAGACGAAATTGGAAGACCGGCTGTTGATAGGGCCGTGGAGGAACTCGTTCGGGTACCAATTAACGAGGATGGAACCCGGTTCCTTTTGGTTGGCTCGGAGCTGAGTGCAGCCGAACGTGATGAATTGGTCCACTTCCTCAAGGAGAATGTGGAGGTAGTTGCTTGGACTCCCTACGAGATGCCGGGCCTGAGCCCTGAGGTGATCAAGCATTCGTTGAATGTTGACCCGAGCAGAAAGCCGGTAGTGCAGAAGCCGCGCCGATCCTCGGCGGCACACGCGGACGCCGTTAACGAAGAGGTCGATAGGCTCATTGACGCCGGAGCCGGGAGGTGCAGTAACCCACCTGGTTGGCCAATCCGGTGGTGGTGAAGAAGAAAAATGGCAAGTGGCGTGTGTGCATTGACTTCACCGACCTGAATGATGCATGCCCAAAGGATTGCTTCCCTTGCCCATGGATCAATCAGTTAGTCGATGCCACAGTTGGGTATGCACGATTGAGCTTTATGGATGCGTACCGGGGGTACCACCAGATTGCTATGGATGAGAAGGACCAGGAGAAAACTGCATTCATCACACCGAATGGTACGTTCTGCTACCGGGTGATGCCCTTCGGTCTGAAGAACGCCGGGGCTACGTTTCAGCGTATGATAGCCCTGCTGTTCAAAGGCTTGCTGGGCCGGGTGATGGAGGCCTACATCGACGACATGGTGGCAAAAAGCAAAGATGCTGCTGATCACATCCTTCACCTCGGTGAGATTTTTGGCATGTTGAAAAGGTTCGGCTTGAAGCTTAACGCCGAGAAGTGCGCGTTCGGTGTTGGATCAGGCAAGTTCCTCGGGCACTTGGTCGCCAAGGCATCGAAGCAGATCCGAGTCAAATCAAAGCCATCCAGGAGATTAGGGCTCGACCACGGTGAAGGAGGTTCGGCGCCTCCATGATGGCAAAGCGACCATAACCGTTTCATCGTGAGTCGCCGGACGTATACGCCCCATTTTGATCCATAAAGGAAAGCGGCCGAAAGGAGCTTTGATGGGCGGCGAGTGCGACCAGCCTAGCGACTTGAAGATCTGCTTTATCTGAGCCCGCTGCTCGTCGTCTGCAGAAAGATGGAGAAGACTCTACCTTTATCTCGCCGTCTCGAGCATTCCGGTGAAGTCGTCTTGGTCCGGCGGCCAGGCTCACGAAGAAAGAACCAAAGCCACCAATCTATTACATCGCCAGTCGCTCACCCGCCGAGACCCGCTATTTGCCCATAGAGAGCTGGCACTTGCGTTGGTCACGGCGAAGAGGAAGCTCTCGTACTTTCAGAGTTTTACCATCATAGTTGTCACGGAGTATCCGTTGAAAACAGTCCTCCGGAAGGCGGACCTATCTACTCGGCTGTGCAAGTGGTCCTTAGAACTGGCTAACTTCGACATACGTTATCAACCCCGTACGGCGATCAAAGGACAGGTGCTGGCTGACTTTGTCGCCGAGTTCTCCCGAGGGGTGGATCAGAGAGAGGGCGATGAGCCAGTCACAGACGTAGGAGCAACCGAGCCTTCCACCACGCCTCGGCTGAGTCACCCAGCACATGACAAATTCATCACTAAGCGGCCTATTCCCGCTCACCGAGCCAAGATCTTCACGGGCCACGCTTGGAGGCTCCACGTAGACGGAGCATCCAACAACCGAGGGGCTGGGGCCGGGGTTGTCTTGGTGTCGCCAGACGGGACGATGCACGAACAGGCTCTCAGTCTTGGCTTCCCAGCAACAAACAATGAGGCTGAGTATGAGGCTCTCATAGCCGGGCTACGGTTGGCTCGGCACATGGGGGCCGAGGAGGTTCAGGTATACAGCGACTCTCAGCTGGTTGTAAATCATCTCAACGAAGACTATGAGGCCAAGGATGCACGCATGAACAAGTACGTAAGCCATGTCATCGCTCTGACCGGCTCATTCAAGAATGTGTTCTTCGATCATGTTGGGCGAGACCTCAACTCTCATGCCGATGCTTCAGCTGGGCTCGGCGCTGTTTGTGCCGAGCATGATGGGGACTGAACAATAGCCCTCGGTGAAATCCCCACGCCGAGCTTTGAGACTGCGCCCCACGAGGTTATGGATATCCACGGGGCCCCAAGTTGGATGGACCCTCTCATCGCTTACTTGAAGGATTCCACCTTACCCGCCGATCGGAAAGAGGCCACAAGATCTGTTGCCAATCGGCTTCCTACTTTACGGATCCGTCCAGTGTGCTGTCCGCCGCTCCTACACTGTGGGCCCGATCTCCGAGTGTGATCCTGACGGGAGGTGCCAAGCATCCTCGAGGAACTACATGATGGCGATCTTGGGATTACCAATTCTTGGGCGTTCATGGTGGCCGTAGTGCTCTTTCTCGGGCTATTGGTGAAAAAGATGGTGCATCACGACTCTGGAGTTTGCAGATGCAGTCGTGCCAAAAGCACTCACCGCTTTCATCAATGACCAACCACTACCATTGCAAACGGTTTAGCGTGACACTTTGCTTTCGATGGGGGTCGATATCATTGGGAAGCTACCTAAGGCGACCGGCGGTTTCACGCATATATTACGGCCACTGATTATTACACTAAGTGGGTGGAAGCCAAGGCACTCATCACAGTCATCTGCCGACGTGGAGAGTTTCCTCTAGAAACACATCTTTACCAGGTTCGGAGTGCCGTACGCCATCGTGTCAGATAATGGGACCCAATTTGTGGCCGATGCTATTAAGGCTCTGTACAAAAGGCGCGGCATTCAGATGAAGACGGCCTCCGTTTCCTATCCTCAAGGAAATAGGCAGGCTGAGGCCGCCAACAAGGCCATCTCTGCCGGACTGAAGCGTCGACTCAAGAATAAGCGTGGCAAGTGGGCGGAGGAGCTTCCCGATTCGCACCACCCCGCGACGTGGCACTGGCCGGACCCCTTTCTCCATGGCGTTTGGCGTGGAAGCCGTGCTCCCAGTGGCCGTCACCCGCCCAACGGCACGAACCGCTACTTTTGACGTTCCGACGAACGATGCCATGTTGGCCGCCGAGGCTGACCGTATTGATGATCTCCGAGATAACGCCCACATTAAGTATGCGGCCTATCAGCAGCAGTTGGCTCGGAGTTATAACAAGAATGTGCGGGCCAGGCCTTTCAACGTTGACGATCTGGTCCTTCGGCAAGCGGTCCAAAAGAAGGACCTGAAGAAGTTTATGCCCAAGTGGGAGGGTCCATTCCGTGTGGTTAAGAAAGTGGGCTACGGGTCCTATGAGCTCGCCGAGATGGATGGAACGGCTATTCCGAACCACTGGAACGCCCAGCTACTTCGCAAGTTTTATGCCTAGTTTCTTTTCCTGTTAGTTTCTTTTCCTTTTATGTTTTTGCCTCGGTTGTTTATGTAAGCCCTTGGGCAAATGATCTCAGTTCAATAAAGTTTTGATTCATTCCAATTTTTTGATTGTTACGATTGTTTATTGCCCTCGGTGGGCTCGACTTATCTCAAGCCCTCAATAAGACCTGAAGGGCGCCGAGGCAAATTTTTCCGGTTCCCGTTCGGCAATATGGGACATGCATTATCCTGAAGCTTCGGCAGAGTCATGCTCGGCTGCATGATTCAACCGAAGCAGGGGGCTAGGTTCCGCACCCATGGGCTGGAACAAAAAAAAAAAAACACCACGTGCATGAAGTGCAATACATGGGACGATATGCATGAAGTGCAGAAAATTAGAACGAACGCTGAACTAAAGTCTTCATTGATTACTTGAAACTTACAAAAGAAATGGCTCGGCAGTGACAGAGTTCCACGCCGTCCACAGACGACAAAAGACAAGAAAAACAAAAAATCCTACTGGTTGGCGGCGGAGGTGTCCTCGGTTTCCTTCGGTGGAGGGCTGGAAGTCGGGTTCGGCTGCTCGGTAGGAGGAAGGGGCCCAGGCAGATCCATAGGAGGCACCACTGGGGGCTCCCTTCGGTGGTCTATGGTAGGGATCTCGGCATAGTCGAGACCAACCTGGAATCCGCGGAGGAAGGAGCTGTTGTGAACCGCCTCCATTTTCCTCAGCTCGGCGGACTTGAAGTTCCGGACCAGGTCTTCGACCTGCTTCTTGTAGTCATCGCCGGCTTCACTGTAGCCTGCATCACCAGCCTCCTCCAGGAGATTCGGCAGTTCCTCCTCCGCCTTCCTTTTCTCCTCCATCAGCCGATCCCGTTCGGCGGAAAGGCTCTGGACCTGGAGCAGCAGCCGGTCCCACTCCTCCTCCACGGAAGCTGCGTCGGCGACCTTCGCCTCCAGCGCCTCGGCCTTGTCATGGGCCTCCTTCAGTTCCTTCCTCAGCGCCTGAATGTCTCCTTTCTGGGTCTTCCTCGCCTCAAGGACGACATCCATGTCCTCAAAGGCTCGGCTAGCACACTGCCCGGCCTGCAATGAAAAAGCATTAGAAGAAGTCGGAGCGAGTTGCCTTTTTAGGTTGAAGGAGATTGGAATTATACCTTGGCAAGGAATAGGCAAAGTTCGGCCATGTTGTTGGCCTTCCCGGTGGGGAGGCCTTCCATATCCTTCGACAAGGCTACCCCCTTGAGGAGGGTCATGGCCAGGAGGGGGTTGTCTGAGAGGCTGTCCGCCTTTGTGATCACATGCCCGTCGGGGCACGTGAGGTCCGGCACAAAGATCTCTTAGGGCTCTGCCAGCCCTGTTGTATCTGTCTCCGAGGCATGGCCGGTCCCGACGAACGCCACATCGTCCTCGGAGACCTTAGGCCTCTTCTCGGCGGCTTGGTTCCCCTCGCCAGCTGGTTGATTCCTCCTTCGGCGGCGGGAGACCTGCGGCTGATTGGAGATAACTGAAGGCTGCCCTTCCTGTACCACCTGTTCGGTGGGAATCTGCTCTGGAGGCTCCTGTCGAACCGGCAGATTGCTGGTTGAGAGGTCCTGGGCTTGATACTGCTGCTGCAGTGCCTGGTCGGCGACGGAGGACAGATCGAGGGCCTTCCTCACCATCTTGCTCTTATCTCTTCGGAGGGCGAAACCGAAATAAGTAGGCTCGTAGCCGAGGAGTCTGGGAGCGTCCCGGTTGGCACACTGAAGAAGGGCGATCAAGTTTGGCCACCTCCCGGTGAGGAAAAGCGCTTTGTTTGGTCCGGAGCAATCTGCGTATTTGGAAAAAACAGAGGACATTAGTATGTATTATGGGGCAAACCAAAATAGCATGGTTAAGTTAAAAAGAACAAGGAGTTACCAGGTTTATCTGTATAGCCGAGGCCAGGATACCCTCGTGCTCGGGGAATCCTGTACGGCCGCTCTATCGCCGTCCCTACCCTGGTTGGGCAGGGGATGTCAAGGAGTGGGTTGATGGGCCCCCACTTGAAGTCCCCGGAGACCTTCACCAAGACTCCGCTCCACTTCTCGGAGTCGTACAGGCGGTCAACCAAGTGGTCGAAGTATTGCCTCGGTGCGAGGTAATACTTGTCGTGTTTGGGGTTCCTTGATACCATGTACATAAGCATCAGGTCCCCCAATTGGAAAGGCAGGTTATTGGTCTCGGCTAGTTTCATAGCCGAGCACAGGATTCGCCAGGCGTTTTGCGCGACCTGGATCGGCGCCAGCTTGTACGAATCCAAGAAGTAACGAAGGAAGGGGCTCATGGGAAATCTCACCCCTCCCTCCGTAATGGCAAAGAGAGGAAGGACAACGAAATCTTCACCGAAGGGTATCCTGTCGGCGGTCACCCTCTCGATCAAGACGTCATCCGGGATGGCGTATGTCTCCCGGAATTCGCTGGTGAACCCTCCTGGACCGTCTCCGTAGAATTTGTTATATGGCATCGGGCCAAGACTGGTCGGCGGTGGAGGAATGAGGTTGACGTCTCGTGGGGCGGCAGCAGCCCCTCCAGCGTTGGTGGCGGTTGGAGCCCCACCGGATGATGTGGATGCGCCGGCTTGGGTTCCCGTCGTCGCACGTTCAGCGCGAATCTGCTCCTCAGACTCGGGATCTGCAGAAGCATTTGGGGAACTGCCCCGGTCAGCGGAAGTCCCCCTACATGCACTGTCGTCTACTTGAAGGGGGACAGTGATCCCTGGTATGATGGACGGTCCGGTGGGAAGGGGGAAGTTGCTAGAGCTCTCGTTGAAGCTTCGGTAGCTTCTGCCGAGGCTTTGGATCGTCTCCATAAGGGCTGGGTAATCCTCGGGATTGATGTTCGGTAAGATCCTCGAATCCACCATGAGCTGAAGACCTAAGAACAAGGAAAGGGAAGAGAATCAAGACTCCTACTTCAGCATGGCTATTCCCCCCAACCTTTCACCGGGGGAGGTTTCGAGGGATCTTGTTCGGCAAATAACAAGGGTCTCCTCCGAAGACAGTTTGGGTAAGTGTTAAGATGATCGACCGCTGTATATACAGGCGGTAGATCATGGCCAAGGGCGGCCATGGGGGGCGGTTTACACTGTTCAAATCGAGGTTTTGCACTACGAAAATGGAAGAAATAGGCCAGAGGAGGCCGCAGCCTTGCAAAATCAAAGGAAAAACACGGCGTAAGGGAGGTCAGAGTTACCTGAATACGCTGGAACTGCTGGTCGACGGGAAACGACGGCGGAGGCGATTGAGGCAGCACGAAGTTGCAGAGCAAGGAGCGAGAGGGAGAGCAGAAAGTGATTTTCTGCCTTGCTCTCCCCCTTATATAATGTAAGGAGCAAGAAGGGGGAGTCCTAGAGTCGTGCACCGGAACCGAAGCGACGCCAGTCCGCCCATCCTCAATGTGCCGCGTGGAAAGCCTGCATCGACCCGTACTCGCGAAGCCCTTCTTTTCGCCACGTGTCCCCCTACGTTGGGCTAGGGTTAACCCCAGCCGTTAGATCTTTGAGGCCCGACGGTCCCATCAGCCCCCTCTGCAGCCAAACCATCATTACTCCTTCCACAAGACGCCTTCTCGTTACCTCTCGATGGTCCGGTGTAATACCCTCGGCGGGCATACGTCACACGACTCAACGCTTCTTCACCTCGTCTACGTATGGTTCGGCATGGACCCCTCGAGATACATCCAATGAGAACCACATGTCAACTCCTCCCATTATTTGCCCAACCAGGAAGGAGTTGAGGGGCTATTGTGGTGAGTACGGCTCGGCAGAAGGCCCCTTTTTGCCTCGGACCGGTGATGTGGTCCGGTAGAGAGGTAAGCATGGTTCGGCCCTGATGGAGGCCACTTAACCCCTGAGCTCGACCCGTTGATATGTTGCACTGTTGGGTCGGCGGGGGTGAGGTTCGGTGTACCGAACCCGATCCACCGAAGGGGAGTACCCCACTCCAGGAGAGATGTTGCTCCGTATACTTGTCGTGGAACCCGGCGATTAACCACGAAACAGGGTAGCGGCCTACGAGTCACGAGTGGCGATTGATTGGTTGGACATGCGGCCCACCAGAACCATATCACGACTTGAAGAGGAAGTCGGGAAGAGTTGGGCAAAATAGAAAACGTGCCATTAATCCCGTTATGGTAGGAACGAACTGTGGGATCATGACGAGCCTAACTTCACGGGATTGGATTTGGATGCTATAGTGGGCGAACCAATCACCGTGCGCGTGGGGTAAATGCGTGGTGTGGATACCGCCTTTACCCGCGCCTATAAAAGGAGTGTTGATGCTGAGAAGTAAGGTACGTGAGACTGGACCCTAAAACCCTAGTACTCTCATTCTCTCCTTTTCCTGCCACTGACAAGATCGTCGGAGTGCCTATCCCGGACCACCACGATCCGGGTTTAGGCACTAACGTGTTCGCTACTTGTGCAGGTTCCCACCAAGATCCAACCACCCTAGCCACCTTAGCACCAGAGGTTCGACCGGAGAAGTACGGCACCACAGATAATGTTCAGCTTTGACCAGGCATTTTTGTTATAATTTCTTCAAAACAAACGTGAGTCAATCACTTGATCATCTCAGTTGATCACCTTAGCGTGGGTTTGGTAATTAAAAAAATAGGAATTACTGATGTTAAGTGATTAATTTTTTGCTTAGTAAATTTTTTTTGTTAAATTAGTTAATTGTCTCGACTTGAATACAGTAATAAAAAATCCATAAAAATATGAATTGAAGTTAAATTTTAATAAGAGAAAACAACCCTGGAGAGACTATATAAAAGATGCGGGTTTTTTAATCCTAAACAACCCTATAGGTTTTTTTTTGCTTTTGATCCTGATTTTAAAGGGCAAAGTCCATTTTGACCCCTTATGGTTCGCGCCATTTGCGGATATCCTCCTATAGTTTAAAAGTGGGCACATAACCATCATATGGTTTATTAGAAACATGCAGATGCATCCTATTCCGTCCATGTTAATGGAAAAAACATAAAATCCACTAATAGAAATGATGAGAAGTCCTATACACCCTCATCTTCGTCCTTTATTCGTCTACTTCCTTGAATCTAACCAATCCATCCCACATACCAAAAAAAGGATCTGAAAAAATTGATATTGTAGAGTTCGATGAGTATTACATCCATATATACCAAAATAGAATTTATTATGAAGTAAATTTCCAAATTTAAATTTACCTTTCATTTTAACAAGAACAAAATGACAGAGTTATTCATTTATGATCTACGTGATTTTATTTACAGAAATATTCTATTATTTTATTAATATATTATGAATGACTCAGATTAAATTTTGGTTAGATTAAAGATGCGTGTGATATACGTACACCTCAATTAACATGGACGGAATGAGGTGCATCTGCATGTTTCGACAAATCACATGATGGTTATGTGCCCGCTTTTAAACCTTAGGGGGGTATCCGCACATGCCTCAAATCACATGGATTAAAGTAGACTTTGCCCAATTTCAAACTTTCTAGGTTTATCTAGTCAAAACGAAGAATTAGTTTTAAAAACAACATGAATTTAATAAAATGAGGTTTGATAGGATACATGAAAGGGGAGCATGAAAGTGAAATGGATGGTCCAAATCACTTTCATGCACCCCATTCATGCACCCTATTATTTTGTAATAAAATTTAGATAGAATAAGGGTTATAAACGCGTACAATAGCATGATGTAGTAAAAGTTAGGCCTAAGAGCAACCACAGAGGAATAACCAAAACTATAGGCTAGGGTTGCTAAAGTTAGTACTCCCTCCGTTCGGATTTAATAATTTTTTTGGGAGTTCGTGTCATTTTTCAATCGATTATTCCATCCGTTTGGATTTAATAGTCCTTTTTAGGAGTTCCTACCATTTTTCAATTGATTATATCTTGTAATTTATAATGTTTTATGTAATTTTAAAAATATTGACTTATAGAACTAATTGAGATCTATCAAATAAGATCTATATTGGATATAAAATTCATTACCAGTTTAAAGATAGAACTCATTTTTCATCTGGTTAGAATTGAATAAGGAACTATTAAATCCAGACGGAGGGAGTAATAATTTCTCAAAAAAGTGCTTACAGTGACATAACCAAATTTAACAACTTCTTAGCAACTCATCAAATTTTGGTCATTGGATAATCAAAACTAGCAACTTTTTGCTAATAATCAAATTTAGTGGTTCTTATATTTCCTCAATCAAGTACACTCATCGTTACACAAAAATCTTCTCTCTCTTCCATCTCTCTCTCTCACTCATATTTTTAAACAAAGTTTTTGTCCTTTTTGCAAAAACAGTAAAACTGTTATTTTAAATAAATGACTTTTTTAATCCTGAAATTCGAATGAAAAGTTAAATGATTGGATTAAACACTTATAGGTATCGGACTAAGCTGATTTTTTTCCGGGGCCATTGAAAAACTATTTTACATTTAATGAACGACTTGAATCGTTTGTGTGGAACCCATAGTGGGCGCCATGCATTGATCTGTGCACGATATGTATGCAAAATGTCTGTGTGAGTAGCAACTCTCTATCTAAATATATAGGGAGAAATGAATTGCAAAAGAAAGACCGAAAGAAAGCTTTTGGTATTCAGAAAGGAAACAGATATCAAATCTGTACAGAGTGGATATACCTGTTTTGGGTCTCACCAAAATGATCGGAGACGTTCATCTTTTAAAATATATTATTTATGGTCCTTACAAAAAGATAAGCTCAATCTGATATCCATATGGGCGTTTACGAAATATCTAATTTCGCTTTAGAATTCACACGTGAATTATGGGACAAAGTTGGATATTTTGCAAACGTTCTTATTGATATCGGATTGAATTAATTTTGTAGAGGAATCACAAACAAAGTACTTTAAATAAAATGAACGGTTCCGATCATTTTTTTGAAACCCGAAATGGGTCAAAAAACAAGTGTATGCGCTCTGGCATAATTTTGATATAGGAGTATGCAGTGGTTATCCTATAATTGATCCCTTAAATTGTTAAAATGCGGACCTCATAGATACCGATTAAATTTCGATAATTCGAACCGCTAATTGTGTTCAGAATGTGATTTTAAGAATTTTCGCAAGAAATCAGAAAAAAATATGACTGGGAAGTATTTGATATGAGTAGTTTTATATTGAACCGTTCAATGAAAAACTGCTTAGGTATGAGCACTTTCCGGTCATATTTTTTATTGATTTTTCGCGAAGACCCATAAAATCACGTTTTGATCATATTTAACGATTTGGATCATCAAAATTTGATCGTAATATATGAGGTCCACACTTTAACAAAATGCGGGATCCCTTATAAGATAACCACTGCAGGAGTATTTACCAATAGTACCGTTGTTTTGTATTCTTCCTAAGCCGTGCTATCCACACAGATTTCTGAGCACAGATTTTAATGTGGAGCACATTTTAGGTCCCACACAAATAATCCGAGTTGTTTATTAAATGTAAAATATTTTTTCAAGGGTTCACGTGAAAAATCAATTCAATCAAATATTTAAGGGGTGTTTGGATGGCCCCGTTTCCCATTTTCCACTCATTATTGGGTTTTGGCTGTTTGGCAGAAAGAGTGAAAATTGATTTTCCGAAAAATGGGTTTTCCGTTTTGAGGTTCCTAAAATAAAAGGCAGAAATAGGTAAGGAGGAGCTTTTCCAAATGTCATTTTCTCATTTTGTTCACCTGCCATGCCAAAAGACTTTCCTACCCTTTCCTTGTTGGGATAATTTCCACAAAAGTCATTGAACGTTATCCTTTCAACTGGATTTTCCTTCACATTCACACATAGTCTTCACATACCGGTTCATGTACATAAGAGCATCCCCAATGGGGGATGGAAAGCAGTTGCTATACTTAAAATACAACCGGATGCAAAAAACCCCCTCTAATGGGGATGTAAAATGGAATAAATCAGGTGGTAAAATGGCAGAGATGGAAAAAGAGATGGATATTTCCATCCCCATTTGACTACAGCTATAATGGACAGCTCATCACCCCAACTGATTCTACCAGAATTTTGGGCAGCCAGAGTTACCTGATTTCGTCGGAAAGAAGCCTGAATCTACAAAAACACGCCGGAATCCGCAAGAACACGTGCGAAATGTTGCCAGAAACTGATTTCCGAGAGGGGTTGGATCGTTTCGCCGTCCGAAACGAACGTCAGGTTCGCGGCCAGCGTCGCCATGAACGGACTGAATCGGACCTTCGTAGTTGCCGTCCTAAACCCTCTGTTTTGCAAAATTGAGAATCTGAACCTTGCAAAATCGAGACCCATTTCTGAACCCGCCTTGGTTACTGAAAGAAGAGAAGTGGAAGGTGAAGGAATTGCAGGTGGATTTTGCGTACGAACGAGGGGGGGTTTGGTTCTCAGTTCTATTGAGAAGGGGAGAGAGAGAGAGAGAGAGAGAGAGAGAGAGAGAGTAAAGTTGAATGGTTGTAATCTCAGCCCACGTTGGCTGTTTTGATCCGACCGTTGCCCTTTTTTTTATTTATTTATGAAGATCCGATCGTTTATTGAAGTAGATGAGAAGTAAAAAAAAAATTGGGACAGAAGTAAATTTTTTTTTTTAATAATTTTATTTGTCCTCGATTACTGGATACCAAAATTATTTTTCAACGGAAATAGTACTTGAAATAGGGTTAAGAAAGTTGGGAAAAATTAAGGTGGAGGGAAAGTAGTTAATTATCCATCCATTTTTTTATATTTCACCATAGGGGAGGGGTGAGTTTTATTTTACATCCAATTAACTTTTAACCATTTTTTTCATCTAAAATAACTATCCATCTGGTTCCAAAATACATCTTCATTGGGGATGCTCTAAGCAATTTCAGCTCATGTACATAAGCAATTTCGGAAGTCAATTTTAAAAAAATTGATTAAAACATTATTTATATACATTATACATAACCGGGGGCAATATAGTAAAAAATTAATTCATAATTCATTTTCATTCCATATCTTCCAAATACTACTCTTGCTGCAAAATACATTCTGCACTTATCATCCAAACACTCTGCAAAATACAAAATACATTATGATCATAATCTCTAAAGCCAAAAACACAAAAAGTGGAAAATGAAAAGCTAAAAAGTAGACTCCCAAACACCCCCTTATAGAGGCTCGATCCAATCATCTAACTTTTCATTCGGATTTCAGGATAAAAAAAGTTAGATAATTGGATCGAACATCTATATATATTGGGTTGAACTGATTTTTTGCATGAAAGTCCCTTAAAAAAATATTTTACATTTAACGAATGATTTGAATCATTTTCTATGGGATCCATAATGTACCCGCATAATAATCTGGGCATGTTATGTGTATTAAGGCCTCGTTTGATAACAGTGATAGATGGATGTGATTCGTAAGGAGATGGGATTAGGATTGGGATTCGTAAGGAGATGGGATTGGTAATGAGAAGGGATTGATAATGAGTATGTTTGTTTGGGATGGGATTAGATGATGGGATTATTAATATCATGTTTGTTTGAGATGGGATTAGATGATGGGATTGGATTGTTAGAAGAAATTGGTAATGAAAAGGAATTGGTAATGTGAAGGAGTTGGGATTGGACTATTAATACCCTGTAATACCAAGTCCCACGGGGTATTAACAATACCCCCTAATACCCCCTCTATTAATCCCTTGGGACTCCTACCAAACAAGGTATTACTAATACCATCACCTTCACAATCCAATCCCAACCTCCAATCCCTTTATCAAACGGGGCCTAAAAGTATGTGTAAACAGACTTTCTGTATTCCTCCTCCCGATGATCCAAATCCAATGGGTTTTACAAGTAAGTTACATACAAATATAAGTATTCTGAATTTGATTTGATTAAAGCGGAAAATCAGTCTGTCAAAAGTGCCTATATATATTACGGGCCTATCATAACTTGAAAGAGAAGAGAGAAGAGAGAGAGAGAGAGGGAGAGAGGAAAATTTGAGTAGTAAACGGCCGATTCTTCAAGTACAACTCTGATCTCCTGCATTTAAGAACGTCATCATTACACACAGCGAGAGAGAGAGAGAGAGATGAGTGATTTAGCATTCATCAGGGGCTAGTGGGAGAGAGAGAGAGAGAGAGAGAGAGAGAGAGAGAGGAGTGATTTTAACATTCATCAGGGGCTAGTGGGCGGTGAGGAGCCTGAAAGTAAAGGGTCATTCAAGGGAGAGTGGTGTAAAACAGGGGAGAGGGTGATATTAGATCGATCAAACCAGTTTTCGCAATGAGAAAAAGGATTACACTGCTAATCATGTGGATTTTTCAGAGTCTGATAATGCTGGAATATTGCTATCTGGGTACGTACGTATACACGTGCCTTTTGATCTCATCTTTCTCTCTTTCAATCTCTGCTCTTATTTCCTTTCTCTACCTGTTCATTCAAGGGCTAATTTGGTGGTTACTTAAGTGTACTACTCGCAATATCAATTTCTGTCCTTTTTTTTTTTTTTTTCTTTTTCTCTCTCTCTCTCTCTCTCTCTCTCTCTCTCTCTTCAAATGGCCTTTGGTAATGGAAATATATACTAGTTTTGTTTTCACACATGCATATGATAGTGTTGTAGACCTCGCAAAATGGGTGCAGGATAAAATTATCTATGTTTTGATTGTGTCCACTCTTATTTTTAGGAACAGGGGCCTTTCTCATCTCAACTCCATATCTATTACGTACCCTTTCATGTTGTAATCTTCAAAAAACATATAAAATACATCACCTATCCGCTAGAATCAGGTTAATTGGTTTGACATTGTTAGATGTAGCTGTTCATTCGTTATTGCAATTGTCTAGAAAACAATTGATGAACGGATGTGGTTAGGTCAAGTGGCTGGCGAAGCGATGATCGATAAACGTTAAAGCATTTGTACATAAATGACATGCATGCTCGGTAGACTTCACAAGTTGAACGGTTCCAGTTAGTGCAGTACGTGATATCATGGTGGGACAAAAAGCAAGGTGCGATTCAAAAAATGGACTAGAAGATTCAACTCTAGGGTGTGTCGAATGAATGTGTGCTTGAACACAATATATAAGTACGCAAACGTATGTATACATGGAACTAAATAAAAGAGAAGATCATTCACGCTAAAAATCAGTCTCACTGAGCTTAAATATATAGCTACATAAACAAATCAGAGGCAGTTGTTTATCGCTGTGTTGCATTTTACTATTATTATTATTATTATTATTATTATTATTATTATTATTATTATTATTATTATTATTTTCTCATCTATTTTTATGTTTGTTGTGTTGTCTATTTTTATGTTTGTTTGCCTAAACTTTTTCATCCTTTCAGAGCTTTCACACTTCCATGACTCAAGATGCTACGAGCATCTCCCACAAATTAAACACCACTCCCTCCTTGACTCTAACGGCCTATATCAATTTGAATTTTGCTCAAATAAGCTATTTCTCCCTATCAAATTTACACTTATGCTATTAATGAAATTCTTACTCCAATTTATGCCTAAATTTGGGGTTGTATTGTACCGAATGAAGCTTTACTCAAATTTGAGTTAATATTGAGATCCTCTAACTCCTTCAGTTATCCGATTAAGATGATTTTTGATATGGCTAGTTGAAATTTTTTCAAAAAAAAAATGAATGGCTCCAATCATTTCTATGGGACCCCGACGCTCATCGTCACACTACCTTTGGTTGGTTCTAGTCGAGTTGCTAAAGCAAGCTCCCCAAGAAAATGGTCTTTCCGCGGAGTTAGAAATGAGAAAGGCTTAAAAATGGATTCTTGAATTGTGTATTTTGCAAACAATTTTTTTTGCAAATTGAAGTAGTACAGTACAGTACAACATTTTACTAGAAAAATGAAAGTGGAAACACACTTTGCTTCCTCCCAAGTGCACCTAGAACTTTGATTTAGTAGCGTTCATCAGTTTTTGTTTATACCTCTGTTAATGGGTTCCCTTTGGACGTTGGTCAATTTGCAAGCCTAAGGTTTGAATTGCTAATTTGGTTTGGCCTTTTTGCTTCCGTAGCGCATATTTTCTGTTGGCAATGAAATTTATGAGAAATCTGGATTGGGCTTGTGAAGCTTGATTCGATTTAGGTCGCACTTCGGTGATGATCCGGAGTTTGACATGGTCATTGATGATGTAAACTCTAAGTTAGGAATACATGCTATACGTAGCAGCCGATGTACCTTGCACTCTCCTTGTTCGAATTACATAGTGGAATGAGTGGAAGACGTGAATGTGCTTAACTTACAGCAATCATTCTACAACCACAATTACTTACTCAAACATTTACACGAACACATTCACATTGGGGTTCACACACTGGAGGTATAGTGTGTGTGGGCCCCACCAGAAGATGTGAGTGTGTGTGATTGAATAATAATTGTAACTACAGAGTTGGATCCACGTGAAAATAAATCTTTGTGTTGTGTGTTTGTTTTCTATTTTTTTTTTTTTTTTGGTAAGATATATCAATACCCGCAGTGATTGTATGGTACCAGTTTATTTTGGGAGAAACAAAGTTTTAAAAGTCGTCGAGCGGACAGTTTTCTTGATTGGAAAATTGATTCTCTAATATTGCAACTAAATGGTGTCGTTAATGTGCATTTTCCGAATCATTCATTTCCTCTACGTAACTTTGTTCTGCACAATGTCTAGTTTCTGCAAGACAGGCCACAGTGCTACAGAAGGAGGAGGCAACTATTCCAGTCACGGCTCTATCGCCTCCGGAAGGCAACACCACGTTCCTCGATGGAACAACGTGGTGTGTGGCCCTTCCGGAGGTCTCCCAAGTTGACCTGCAGAACGCGCTGGACTGGGCCTGTGGGCTTGGCAAGACGGATTGCGGCCCAATCCAATCTGATGGGGACTGCTTCCAGCCCGACACACTTTTGTCCCACGCCTCGTATGCTTTCAACAGCTACTACCAACAGAATGGGAATTCTGATATCGCTTGCAATTTTGGGGGGACTGCCACTTTAACCAAAAGTAATCCGAGTAAGTTTTTCGACATCAATACACCGGCGCCATGTTATATATACCTTATACCAGTGTACAAGTTTTGATGAGAAATTTGAAAATGTGGGTCTTTAAGGACCACTAAAAGTGGCAGTGTTGGATGTGAGTGAAGTGAAATTTTTTACTTTTGTTTTTGCTAATTAGTCCCTTGCATTTTGGTTACAGGTTACGCCAAATGTGTTTATACTGTATCCGGGTACGTTTTTCTTGTGATTAAGGGTTGGGAGGACCGATTTTTCTTTGAGTATATGTGTACGCGTGCGTACTTATGTATGTATGTATGTATGTGTGTGTGTGTGTGTGTATATATATATATATATATATATATATATATATATATATATATATATTATGTTCTTAACTTTTTGTTTTATTTTTTGAACTTCTAGATCCGTTCAATCTTCAGCTCCTCCAACTTCAAAGTATAAACCTGGCCTCAGTTGGTGGAAAATTGCTGGTATTCTACTGCTTTTGTACATGAGATGCTAATCCGTTTTTTCCAATATATATCTGCGTCATGTGAAAAACAAAAATGTAAAGGGATTCATGTGCATCGAACAGTTCCGAACGTAGTTCTGTGTTGTGTAGGTAACGTAACTTTTATGTTTAGACAGGTGGAATAATGTGTACTTGGATTAGCATCTTAAAACTGAGTTTTTGAGTAGACATATTCCTTTCTGTGGTTTTGGTTTAGGAATCTAACGCATGCAATTCTCCTTTGTTTTTTTTTTTTCCCCTGTATTTTCTTTAATGTTTGCTTTTTCCATTTGTTGTTTTTAAATTTGTTGGACGGTGGTTTAAGAATCAATTGCTTCTTGGACATCCCTCCCTTTCTTTCTTTGGTCGTAATTAAGGTATTTGCACTGTTTCACTCATTTAGAATATTGTTGTAGCTTGGTAATTAAAGTTGTGTCTGCGCCTAGCATAATGGTCAAATACTAAATGATGGAACCATCAGGGCAGGGCAAATTGTCATCCCTACTTTAAACTGCGCTTCTGTTCTCGATTTTCACTTTGCATTGCCGCTTGCAATACTTGCTCTTACGAATTTTGATACTCTAGGATGCTTTCAAAAGGCGCTTTCACACTTTCGCTCTCATTTTCATTCAACTCATTTCTGCGCTTTATGTGATTAAAGGGAGGACAATCAGGATTTCCGATTCTAAAATGTTCACCCCTAAGTATTTGATCGTTTTTGTTCACAGCTCATTTCCATTTTCATGTCATGTGATGATAGTTATTTTTTGTCCTAGTAGATGTAACTGCAAGAGGATAATTAAATTAGAAATTCAAAGAGTAACACTTGAGTCCAAAGGATTTATGATAAGTATGAGTAAAAATGACTATATGCAATGTAGTTTAGTGACAATAGAAGTGCCCAGGCAGAAGAAGTACCAAAGTGAGCATTTTAGGTATTTGGTTCAATAATTAGCAAGGATTTTGAAATTAGTGACAATGTAACTCATAGGATTCAAGTTGGGTTGCTCAAGTGGAGACCCGCTTTTGATATTGTATGCTTGAAGGATACCAAAATAATGGAAAGGAAATTTGTGTACAACTTCTATACGACTAAAGATGCTATATGCGACGTAGTGTCAACCTATCAAAAAGTAACAAGTGAGCAAGATAAGTGTAGCTGAAATGAGGACATTAAGTTGGATGTGTGGTAAGACTAGGAAAGATAGAATTAGAAAGAAATGTTCATGAGATGGTTATATATTTAGGATAAGTTGAGAGAAAATGGATTAAGGTGGTTGGATATATTTACTGTAGACTTGAAGACACATTAAATTTAAAAAAGTGACATTATAGTAATGTAAAGGTGACATTATAGTAATGTATGGTAGGGTTAGGGAAAAAGGACGATCTAAACTGACTTTAGATACCGTGATGCAGAACGATTTCGGTTTACTAAATTGAAGTGAACAAGTAGCGTTCATAACTTCCGGGGGGGGGGGAAGGGGAAGGATTCATGTGACCGACTTTAATTGATTGAAACACACGACTCGATTTGGTTCGATATTTGTCAATGTGTTTTGATTTCTAGGTATTCATTGAAAACCAATAGAGTGGATTCGATTCCACTTTAAAACTTATTCACAGTGTGTGGGCCGGGAAAACTGGGTTAGAGCTTGGAAACTACCTTAGTGTGTGGGCCGAAAAATGTGACAAAGAAAAATTGTGACAGTGGGCCGAAAAAATTGGGTTAGAGATCCACAGAAGTGGGTAGGCCTTAACCGGATGTGTCTGGTAACAGGTAAGCCCGAAGGCTGCTCCCGTCCCTGTCTGGGGAGATGCCAACCATCTCTCCTCTTTACGAACACGAAATCGGTTATTTCAACCATTACTATATCCCACAAAACCCCCTTTTCAACATCCGATGTGGGACTTTGAACTTGTAATTGTTTAGGCCCAGTACAATTGCGAGGAAAAGAACCATGGAAAAATCAACTTTCTTTGGTAATTTTTTGTGTTCAGTTAGTAAGAAGATTGTGACCCGTGGAACCCAAAGCTTCAACTTTTCTTATTGAAAAACACTTTCTTGCAAAATATATGTTAATTTTCCTGCTATAGTTTCTTGTCGAGAGAGCACACAAAGAGGAAATTAAAACAAACTTCCTTTTGCTTTACTTCACCTCACAAGTTTTCTTGAGAATCCAATTTCCACGCAACATTCCTGACAATTGAACGGAGCCTTAGGCCCTGTTCAGTTGCACAGAAAGGATGGAAAATAACGAGAAAATCAATTTTTCTATGTGTTCAGTTCCCAGATCAGTTGTAGCCTTGTAGGATCTACAGCCTCAACTTTTGCACTGGAAAACACTTTCCTACAAAATAGTCTTGTCAAAAGAAAAAAATTCTTGTTTTTCTGCAAGATTTATTGTCTAACATAACACATACGGAGTACATGAAAATAAATTTTATTCTTTTTTACTTCACCTCACTTCACTTTTCCAAAGAACTAATTTTTCACACAACATTTCCGACAACTGAACGGATCCTTGAGGTTTTTCCATTTCCGTTTGCTTTTCTTGGTCTATTCATGGGATTACACATGATTTGTAGATGATGTTTCCAAAATCAGCCTCGCAAAACGCTCTTTCAGGAAATAGTTTTTGATGATAAAAGCCGTCCATCATATTCATTTTTTGGCACGGATAGTATCCGATAATTTGAAAGCATGTATTCGGAGTATTGTCTGAAATCGAGAACATTTATATGGGTTTAGTTTTCCATTGGAGAGTGCATATATAGCGGCTTAGGTCAAGTAATCATCCTATTAGATTTCTCGTTTTTAGAAAGTAACGGCTATCACCTTATTGAAAAGTACGATTGAACGGCGTAGATTCTATTATGTTTGTATGTTTAGACATTTTTTTAAAAAAAGCCTCTATATTTTATAGTATAGATTACAGCCGAGTATATAGTCACTAGTTGAGCACGTGAAATATGGCTCATCGAAGCAAGACAAACCCAATGTGAAAAAAGGAGTATGGCTTTATTTTATTTCATTTTTATGAGAAATAGGTCATATTCTATAGAAACCAGAATAGCTCAATTAGACTAGATTACAGATGTCGAGCGAATACTGCAAAACGGTCTAGGACAATACACTAACGTTGGCTCTGCTCTTTGGGGTTGTTTCCTAATAATTTAAAGATCACTTGTTGTTGAAAAATCTCAAATTATTTTCACTAACCAATATGCTAGCCAATGAGGTACTAGTACTAGTAATTTTGTCACATTTTCAACAAGGATCCCTCTGTTTTGTGACATTTTGTGGTTGTCATCTCGAAGGACCTGCAGCCGTTCGGCCCAACCCCATGTTCTTGATGGGCCCCTTTTTGCCAATTTCCACTATTCATACTGTAGTACTACGATAAATGAATGTACTTCCATCCTCTCACTTTATATTTATAGATAGATAGTTTGGGTCCGGTTGTGGAGAATTTGAGCTTTTAATCCATGTCTTCATGTGTTCTCTCTCTGCAAAAAGCCGAACAAGAAGTGCAATTTTGTTTACCCTTCTTAAAAAAGGATGACCGTTATCCTCCTTCTAAATGGTTAAAATGGTGTAGACCCTCGATCTCTTTGAGTATCCGGCGAGAATCCTCTTCCTTAAGCTGTAAAGATAACCTCAGGGGCTCTTTTAGCAGCATATATATATATATATATATATATATATATATATATATATATATATATATATACACACGTATAATAAAGTTGAGTGTCTTGGTCTAGGCCAGCTGGTAAAATTGTGGCAGATCTTACAACATAATCTTATTATTGAATATTAATTAAGTAGACAATTAATACATTATTAAATCAAATAAATTCATTATCTTATATGGTATGCTATTAGTATTAGTATTATATTAGATGGTGGGACAAAAATGTAAGTATGACATTAAATAATCATAGTATATATGGAGTATATATTATTAGACCTCAAGTTGTGTGTAGACATGAAGGCA
This sequence comes from Rhododendron molle, assembly GCA_025413875.1. Lineage (NCBI taxonomy): Eukaryota > Viridiplantae > Streptophyta > Magnoliopsida > Ericales > Ericaceae > Rhododendron > Rhododendron molle. The sequence goes on from CM046400.1 coordinate 19,105,948, forward strand.
AAGTAAACAGTCTCTGGGGACGATCGATGGGCATCCCTATATTTTATTTAATACCTTGGATTGCCAAACTGGTTTTTTTTTTTTTTGGTTGCTATTTCTGGGTTGTTCCTGATATGGTGATTATGCCACTAATGTGTACAGTTGAATCTCATGATTTTCAACTATATAGTATTAATTTGTTATTTGTAAAGTCACAGTACTCGACAATTCTTGGTCCACGTAATACGATTCATATTATGTCTCTTTGCCCCCCCCCCCCCGTAATCCATCAACACACCGGGAATATTTGGGGGTGTTCTCTCTCTCTCTCTCTCTCTCTCTCTCTCTACTTGGATGAGTCAAATTCACTCTGATCGTGTTGTGCTGATCTATGCAAATAAAAAAAAATGAGCAGCACTCTCGCACAGAATAACTTGTTGGAGTATCATTTTTCAAGAAGTAGTATAAAACTTGAACTTGAAGGTCTCCAAGTAGTTGAAAAACCAAGCATGGCCTGCACAACTGGCTGTTCTTAACTAGCTGGAATTAATTAAAGATTCTTTTTTTCTTTTTTCTTTTTATATAATCTATAAAGCCCAAGTTTTTCATATCACGTGATTTTGTATTTTATGTTACAGGTTATAGATCATTTTAGTTCGCGCCGGTAAATTTGTTCACAAGATCTGTGGAATGATGATAAACTGCAACAAAAAAATGATACTAGTGATTGTCCAAAAATCATAGCTTTCGATTAACTTGTAACTTAAAGTGTACTCCCAAAAGCACGTCAAATCCAACTTCTCTGAACTTATATTTTAGACCCGTCTTGCAGCTTTTAGAAATCTCTAATTTTGATGATAAATATTTTTGACAAACACTAACAACTAGTAGTATAGTAGTAGTTGTTTTAAAAATCAAAAATTGAAAATATGCTCCTAAATTCCTCTCTTTTTTTTTTTTTTTTTTTCTTCTGTAGACAGTGAAGCATGACGAAACCACAAATCGTAAAAGAGAAAGAGGATCCCTCAAGATCTTAAAAAGTGGGATTACCAACTTGGATCTACTGATCTAGTTGAGCAATTATTGTGGCATTTAGTACAATCTGATTAATTCCTTTTCCATTTTTTAAGGATTATTTGGGGCCTTAGAGTATTGAATTGATCTTGGGCCCTATCGGTTTCAGAATCAACCAAAGCAAAATACTACTTCGATCATCCTGTCTACCCACACCCCACACTATGTTTATTTTTGTTGATTTCGTATTCATTTTTAAACTATTTCCATAATAAAGTGGCCTCAAATTAATTTATACTCAAATTAATTTATATATTTATATATATATCTCCTAGTTTGCCTCAAATCCATTAAAAGCACATGCTTTTAGATTTTCACTAGTACTAGTAGTAGTACTCCAATATTTAAGGGTTTTTTCATAGCTGAAAGGTAATTGTCTAATGAAGGCCACTATCATGACATGATTGGCCAATGTAATAATAGTGGGAATTAATGAATAATATTCCCTATGTATGTATTTGCTTGTTTGCGATAGTTATTGGTAGAGGTGACAAATGGGCGGGTTGAAATGAGTCGCAGGTCAAATATGGGTTAAATAGTAAACGGTTTGAAATGGGTCGGGTCGAATATGGATCAAGTCAAACCCAAACCCGTTCGACCCGACCCGTCCCCCCTTTTTTCCCTCTCCCCGACACAGTTCCTTATCTGTGATATCTTTTTTTTTTTTACTTCTTTTGTTTTTTTTTAAAAATTATGAGTTTCGCTCAAAATATTTTACTTTTCCAATTCCTCTCGACGAGACAAATCAATAAGTTAAAAAAATTTGAAGCAAAATTAACAAATATGAAAATCTTATTTGTGGACGATTCCGTAAAGAAGGTTTTACGGAGATCAATCGCACATGTCCAAAGTGTTTTTGGATGGTCTGAATTGAAAATCAATTATGACCGGTAACAATTAATTATGACCAGTTATAATTGAAAACGAATCTCAGTCATAGATTGTGTGAATAGATGACTGAGATTACGCCATACCCAACCCAACCGGACCCATTTTGCTTGGGACAAACCAAAATTAGCTTCCTTTAAGTAATCTAATTTTCCTAGGTGCCGTCCCCCCACCGTCTTTCCCCATCCTCCTGCCTTCCACCTGGAATTTCTATTCTCTCTCCCTCGTCCCTTTCTTATTAGCTTCCCCTATTTCTCTCTCAAACACCAATAATTTCAAATTGTCATACAATACCAAGTTACTAATGGCTGTACGAGACTATCTGCTTTTTGAAGTTGTACTCGCGATCATAAATGTTGCCTGGGAAATAAGCTGCCTATTTGATATTCCAATTTGGATCTTTTAAGGCCAATCCATATTGAACCCATTTTTAACCTACCTAAACCCATATAAATATGGGTTGAAATTGAACTCATATCAACTCATTATATAATATGGACGGGTTGAGTTGAGTTATAAATAGACGAATTTAAACGAATTACAAAATATAAGTTGAAATTGCCACATCTAATTATTGGAGTATTAGGTTCATGGCATTCACAAACTGATTGATTGCCGATGTACACATGAATGCAATTAATTTATTTGTAGTTAATTGATGATGACAAGTGTACGTAACACTCCCAAGGGCGGAAATAGCTAGCCAGGGCTGGCTGGCAGGATCCCTGACCACTCCCGAATTTCGTAAAATCTTTTAATAAGGTTTTTGTACATATTCAAATAAGTAAAATATATACAAATGCGAATTAGTCTCTAAAACTTGTAAATAAAGTTATGCTAATTTGGTTCGTCAATTCAAATAATTTTACTTTTGTAATTTTTTCGTACAACATAATCAAATTCCAGTACGTATGTGGGTATTCTCTATTTACAAAAAAGACAGAATGATTTTCTGTGCACACTGCACAGAAGAAAGCTAGGTAAGATAATTACTCCTAGCTAACGAAGGCAATTTTTGTTTAATTATCTGTATGAATTTAGCACCTTTTGCATGAAGATTCTAACTCTACCTGTCACGCCCTCAATTTTTAACATAATAATAATGATAACTTTTAAACGGAAAATCACCACGGTATACTTATAATAACCCAAAAAGACTTTCTCATATTCATTTATTGAGCAATATGAAGTTCAAAAGATTACAACAATGGCACTCTGGCCCCAAAGTTCCAAAGTTTAGTAAAAAATAAGTTAAGTGATTACAATACATCTAAACCAAAGACTTGAATGAAAATTTACAATTTACGTCTTCCCAAAAGAGTTTACAAGAGATGTCTGAGTTGTTTCCACGGTGATTACTTTCAAAGGGATGGGATGATATGTACGCCAAGTACTCCATGCTAATGCTCTCGAGTTATACCTGAAAGAATGATAGGGTTGAGCAAAACACATGCCCAATAGGAAGATCTCTACAAACATTATATGCAAGTGAGAATATTTGAACTTGAAAGAATGAAGTCAGAGACAATGAAAGAGAATGCAACTAATGCAACTTCATGAAGGGAACTCGAGACTTAAAGGGTTCTTCACTTGTCATTAGTCAATCTTTTATGTGTCCTCATTGATTGAACTCTACTTCACACATTTCTACATTGAATAACTTACATTTCGGGTCTTGAGGACCCCGTACATCTCCCGTTGATCTCCAATATGAATTCAAGTAGCTCTTCCTCCATTAACATACTAAATGGTGAGCTTAAGGAATTTTCGGGTCTTAGGGCCCCATATGCCCAAAATACATTTTCGGGTACTCGTGACCCCGTACATCCATTCTACATTCTGGGTGCTCATGACCCCGTACATCCGATTCAAGTTCCGGGTATCAAGACCCCGTATGCCGATTACAACTCATTTGTATTGCATTTAGTCATATGAGCCGCTAACGGTCTGATTTCACGATAGAAGATAAAGAGAGATATTGTTATTAAGTAAATGGTCCCCACACTAATCCATATTTCTATTTTGTTTCCAAACTCGTTATCTCAACTCACTTCTCGTACTACATGGCATCAAGTGTCAAATTCTCGTATTACGTTTTATGATTTGTCCAACCTCCTATCTGACATTCAACCTTAACAACACCCACATAGCTTTAACGAGTTCACTCCGTCCATCTTAATATCTCACAACATCATTAATGGTTAAACGAACACACCAATAAAACACTAGGACAACAATTCATTCCATACGATTCTTGTATTCAACACAACGAGAGCCAACGAATGAGGATGACTGAGAATTCATTGGAGTGCGAATAACTATGTTTGGACATGGTTTGGAGTAGCTAAGAATGTATTAGAAATGAATGGGTGTCACCACAATTGAACAGGGAAAAGAAGAAGCAAAACTGTCTAAAACAGTGGAGGTATCAATACCTCCTAATGATGGTATCGATACTATAGGGTCCAAAATGATTCCAGGTTCAAGGGTATTGATGCCTCTTTGAGGAGGTATCGATACCAAGGCAATACGAACAACAGATGTTCTACATATTTTTCTCCAATCAAAACCCGTCTCACAATAACGATCCAAGGCATGATTTATGTACAAAACCAACTCAAGAACATATAATGAGTGAGAAAAATCCCTACCTCGAGTGTTAAAGCCGAAACTCAAAGATTCCTCAAGCCCTAGAATTTCAAACTCTAAACCGAGCCGAACACGGACCACCGAGCTCCTACGAACGCGATACAAGCTCCAACACACGAAGGGGTGAAGGTTGATTGATGAAGGGTTGAAGTCGTATAAGTGGATTTTCAAGTGAGGGAGAGAGATATAGAGGGAGAGCCGAGAGAGAGGTGAGAGGTCGGGAGAGATGAGAGAGAGTGAGATTTGGGATTTTAATCCCCTACACTCACACACACCTATATATACAAGCACACACATAAAATTACACTTACACCCCTCTTCTAACAATCTTCCCACATTAACCCTAAATTATATAAATCCAAAAGATTTCACATTTATTCAATATTCCAACATTAATAAAACTTTTAATAATTTCCGAAAATACGGGTCTCTACACCATCGCGCGCCGTTTAACAGTAGTACCATGATTGCTCTCCTCCATGAGCTAAAGCTCTTGGTACGTACCCACCCATGGGTTGTCAACATGGTAAGGGCAAACCTGCGCTTGCAACATAGCAGGGTCCGATTCCCCCGGAGGCAAACGATGATTTAAGTGGGGGGCCATGGCGGTGGGTTGCTGTGCTAGTCTCCCCCGAGGTTTGGATTGCACAGTCAGGTCCAATAGTGGCTTGGCTAGCTGTAGTGTTGTTCCTCAGTTACCCAAAAAAAACAAAGGGAGTTTATAAATACAACTGCGAATTTACTGCATATAACTTGTTTTTAAGTAAATAATGTTCGGACAAAAATACCCTTATAAAAATGGACAAAAATACCCATACTTTTGTTACATACAACCGCAACCATATAACCATATCCAAAACACATACACCCCATAACCCACATTTCCCTCCATTTTTTTCCATCTTCTTCCAGGGGAAATTTTCTTGCTTTTGGTTCTTTTGGCCGTTCCAGGCCACCACCATTGTTGAGCTCCCACCGCCCACCATAAACCCAGTCGACATTTGCCTCCGAACTCTCACCTCACACCTCCTAACTCTCAATGGAAACCTTCATTGATTCCTCTCCCTCCATTGGTAAAGAAGAAATCTTTGACCCAACATATGAGAGCAATGTGCATTTTGATTAGGGATTGGAAGGTTTGCGATGGAAATGGAAGTTGACAAGGAAGAGGGAGCCATGGATGTTGTAGTTTCGGAGCCGAAATCACAGCAAGGGGTAACTCATCACTCCTCCATTTTTAGCCTGGTTCTGTCCCGAAATTATCATATTCTAAAACTTGAAATTACGCCACAATTTCAAACTCTAGAGTTTGAAAATTGAAAACAATATCGTATTCTAAAAATCGGAATTCTGCCAAAATTTCAAACTCTAGAGTTCGAAATTTGTCGACAATAATCACTCCTCCATTTTAAACCTGGATCTGGCACGACATTGTCAGATTTTAATACTTGAAATTAGGCAAACATTTCAAACTCTAGAGTTTGAAAATTGAGGAAAATATCATATTCTAAAACTCAGAATTTTGCCAAAACTTCAAACTCTAGGGTTTGAATATTGTAAACAATAATCACTCCTCCAATTTTAAGCTGGTTCTGTTCCGATGTGTTTGGATTCTAAAATTCAAAATTATGGAGGTGGTGGTGGCGTTTTGGTTTGGGTTGGGGGGTGTGGTGATGGTTCAGACAAAGGGGGCGGTGAGGGCGAAGAACGGGGAGAAGGGGGAAGGGAATGGTGGTGGTGTTTTGGGTGGGTTTCCGAACTGGAGCGGAGGGTTTTCAAAACTGGGTGGGTTTCAGAAAACAGAGAGCGGAGGGGAATGTAGGGTTTTCAAAAAAATTTGGCCGAATTACTTGGTTGGAGGAGGGAAGGACAATTTAGGAAGTTCACAACTATTTTGACGTTGTATGGTAGCAAATTTTTATAAGATTTGTATTTTAAGTTAGCAAAAGGCTACATGCAATAAATTCACAGTTGCATTTATAAACTCTCAAAAAACAAAAATGCTTTTGGTACGTACGTATACGTCTGACCTCCTTCTACCGTTCCTAGAATCCTAATTAAGTAACCAACACCATGCATTTCCCTAGCTATCTCTTGCGTGCATGGTATGTTCCTTCAAATAAAGAGTCGAATTGACATATTGGCCTTTCGTACCGACATGTAAATACCAAATTGACATGCACACCTTGGATATATAATTCAATATTATTAGATCCCGTTCCACATTGATGTTCTCTCTCCTTCTCACAATTATTTTTGTCGACTTCTCTTCTCTTGATTGGCCATGTGAGTAAATAGTAGTGAACAGTGGCGAACCAGAATTTTGATCTAAGAGGGATCAGCTTAATAGACATTTTTTTATTGGAACGTATACTTTCTCTCTCTCTTTTTTTTTTTTTGGTAATGAAGAGTGGTCCCTGGGTTGACTTGAGCGCACCACAGGACTAATATCTGTAGTCCCCCACCAGCCTTTGCTGCCTAACCCAAAGAGTTTTTACAGGCAATTAAAGGATGCTAATTGTAAATTCGGAATAATTGTGCTCAATCTTTTACTGGTAACGCTACTTTCTTCTTCGCGTGGCTGGTTAACAATGTGGCTAGTTTATAGTGTAAGGTATTCGAGATTTATCATGCAACCTCACCTTAAAATTCTGGTTATATATGAGAAAAAGTTCATTTTCTATCATTCAATGGAAACAAGCATATTCTATGGAAACAAACAAATTAACAAACAGACATCTAAAACATGAGTCTTGGCCCTCCCTTTAGGCAACTTGAGTTGCTCTCATTGCTAGCAAAATACTTCCACTTGTTGTACCTTTTGGCCACCTTTCCCCAAGACATAAAATCCCATCAAAACCATCACATGGTCCCCTTTGGCATATCCATTTCATCTCCAGTCCTCCAAATTGAAGTGTGAGAAATGGTGATGAGATAGCCCCTGTATCATTTTGTCTTTTGGAGACCTGTTCTTTCATATTGGGACCCAATTCCACCCGAAGGGGTGGCCCACTACAATTCCAGAAGTCGAAGCCCTTTTTCCTTCCAAGCAATCGTTGTGACCATATATATCCATCTTTTTTTTTTCTTTTGACGGTTGTCTGGATTTGCTCATGCACATCTCATTTAATCTCCTCCATAGTTCGGTCAAAAGCAAGCCATCCATGCCGAAACTAGAGAATTCACAAAAAATTTGTATTGCTTTAATTTACTGCAACCTGATATCAAGAATCGAACCCTATGACAAATATCATGCATGCATGCTCTGGTCTATTTGGCCAAATGGATTTTTATATCGATCAATATCTGTCACTTTCTTATTGGCTGGTTTGTATTCATATAAAATCAGAAAGATATTTGAGTCCATATTGAGAGTTGGAGAATAACTCCCAACTCCAACGCCAACTCCAACTCCAACTCCAACTCCAACTCCAACTCCATGTGCATGGCAACGTACTTTTAAATATTTGTATGTAATTAACCAATATAATAAAAAGAACCATTGAGTTTTTCTGACTTATATTAAATGCATGTAATTAATTTCATGAAAAGATAGGATTAGATTTTGCAAGATGGTATATTAATTCGTCATCAAAATATCGATGGAATGGTTTTTCATTAAGGGCAAAGTACGGAAAACCTCCCTGAGGTTTAAGCGTTTGGCAGATCACCTCCTTGTGGTTTTCTAATGACCACATCGCCCCCCTGTGGTTTTGGAGTAAAGTGCAAGTGTAACTCTGTTAACGGCAGATAGCAAAAAGACATATTTACCCCTTTAGTTAAATAAAACACTTAACTCTCACTTCAGACCCTTAAATCTTTTTTTTGAAAATACGCTTATTTGGCTAACAATTTTTGGAACTTACTTCAAAATCTTATTTCGCCGATAAAATAAAAAATAATTTTTTAATACAATTGAGTTCTCAAATTGTGTCAGGGACATTTTTTTTTTAATTCCGGAGAAAGGGGATTAAGGCTCCGTTCGGCTAAATAAGCCAATTGGCTTATTTTTTTGTCCTTATTCAAATTTTTTTCATATTTGTTAGTTTTTTGTCAATAAAGACGAAAAAGTTGGCTTATTTTTGTCTTTTATTCAAAAAAATAAGCGAACAATGATTGGTCTTTGCTTTACAGAAATTTTTTAGTTAGAATAATCTTTAATTGTTTTATTCTTATGGATATAATTAGTTAGGCAATTATTCATAAAATTATAAAACAAACATTGCTCTTTTTTTTTTTTTTGGCTTTTTGTTAATCAAAAAAAGAAACAAACTTTTTTATGTAATCAAAAATAGAAGAAAAAACACGTTTGGTGCACATTAAGGGGTGTTTGGTAACGTTGTCAGTTTTTAGATTTTTATTTAATAAAGCTAAAAGTAGAATCATGTTTATTTTTAACAAAAAATAACAAAAGGAAAACATGTTTGGTATTAAATATTTTGTAGACAGTATAAAATAAAGCCAACATAAAACACGTTTGGTAGTGTCAATTTTTTTTTTTTTTTTTTTTGGTTTGTCATCCTTTAAATTGCAGTCCGACTACGGGTACAGACATTTTGGGTACAGCAGCGTTTTGCTCCCGTCTCGGGTCCCGCAAAGATGATCGGAGCCGCTCATTTTGTTCAAAATACGTCGTTTAGGGTCCCTGAAAAAAATCACCTCAATCCGATATCGGAAAAGGTGTTTACAAATCATGGCTAAATTTTGAAGCAAAATTGGATGATTCGTAAACACCTTTGCCAATATTGGATTGAGGTGATTTTTTACAGGGACCCTAAACGACGTATTTTGAACAAAATGAGCGGCTCCGATCATCTTTGCGGGACCCGAGACGGGAGCAAAACGCTGCTGTACCCGCTGCTGTACCCAAAACGTCTGTACCAGTAGCATTTTTGTTTAAATTGAAAGGAATAAGACAAAATGAAAACAACACCAACAGTTGATAATCCACTAATAAAATCTCAACAATGTCATTACCCAAAAGAAATATGGATGATGGTCATGTTTTTTTGCTTTACGATTAAACCAAAAATCACAATTTATGAATCTAAAAAAAAAAAAAAAACCAGCTAAACAGGAAGAAATAATCTTTGATTTCCAGCATCCCTAATCGTTTTATACCTAAATTTTCTTTTTCTTGGGTACGTCGGAAATTAAGACCTAAATTTTCATATGGGAAAAAAACACCCAATTTCGGTGTTGCTTGAAGAAGACATCCCTTAATTACAAAAAAAAAAAAAAAAAACAAAATATAAACCTACATAGTTGAGAGTTATACATAAAAAATGAAGAATTTATAAATGAAAGATCAAAAAAATGAAGAATTTATAAATGAAAGTTGGAAACCTGGGACTTACCTTAGAACTTAGAAAAGAAACTAGAAAACCTGGTGAAATGGAAGGAGTTGGGTTGGTTTTTTATAGAGATAGGCAAAGGGTATTAATGGAAGAAAAAGTTTCATTTTTGGAGGGAAACACGTTTTTTAGGTCTGTACTCGTTTCCCAGGCGCGTGCCACACACACGCCGTCAAATGGGACGGAAAGAGTCACGGTTGCAGTTTACTCCAAAACCATAGGGGGGTTATGTGCTCATTACTTAAACTCAGGGAGGTTATCTGCCAAAAGTCAAAACCTCAGGGAGGTTTTTCGTACTTTGCCCTTTCATTAATTTCATTACTTATAAAGTGAAGAAAATTAATGAGTTTTTTTCAATTGAAGTATGCATTGATCAGACCGTACGTATTGCATGTCTACCAATTGCACCGACACATTGCATATGAGTTATTAATACATGGCCAAGTCCCTTTCAAGCAACCTCAATATGATTGAGCCCTAGGGCTTCCTTGCTGCTTCTTTTTCTAAATCTAAAGAAGAAAAGAAAAGAAAAATGGATCCAAGTTCAAATACACATGTGTGCAAAATGCATGTAATCTGATGATAACTGGAAAATAAGATTCGGTAATTAAATAATTTATTATGTTTGGAATCTAGCTAGCTAGTACTGTATTTGAATTTGAGTACAAAATAAGTGATCGAGTTACATCAATCATGGACAATATTGTTGGAGGACAAGTCACATATGAATACACGGAATCTCATTGCATGAATAAGAGGATATATAGCTGGAAAAGTTTTTAGGCAAGGGCCGGGGAAGAAAGATAGTTTTCTACTTCGAGGAAACTCAGTGTGGTAGACAAAATGTTAATTAGCTTTTTATTTATTTATTTTTCTTCAGTAAACGAAATATTTTATAGAACTCGAAGAGGTTACATCGAGGGAAAACAACCAAACTCAAAGAGTTTAGCTTAATTTTCTAGCGCATCCAGCTAGCTAAACATCGATATGCTTTATTTTTACATCATTATTTTAATTCAGAGTTTCCCTTAAAGATTGTTTGATAACTCAAATTCGATCAGCACTTAAAATTAAATAAATTAAGTCATAAGTTATTAAGTTGGTTTGACTGGAGGTGTAGTAGGGGTTCAATTAATCGAGATCTTGACCGTGGGTCGGGTCCGGTTCCTTCCTCCACAGCTCTGTGTGTCTGCCGCCTGACCTGCTACAAGTCACTAGGGCTGTGGTAGCCCAGAGACCCTCCGATGATCAAGTTAAATGGAGGAGAAGTGTATAGGGTTAGGGTAGAATCACATATCTCTTTAGGCTAGTATCCCTTTGTATTTATAGACCTTACTTTGCTTGGCCTCCAAGCTAGCACGTGGAGAGTATGCTCGGGTAACCGCCTCGGACGACGTCATATGTGACGTAGGGGATAAGGTGGTTACAGAGCACATGGTCATGTCAGATCCCAATGATTACTCTCGTGGTGTAACCGCATGGGACCCTCATGGAGTAACCGTTTTTCTTTAAGCGACCTCGGGGAGTAGGGGTCGGGTATGCTCCGCGTTTCTAGGCCCCGACAGATCCCCGACCAATGCCTCCTTACTGAGCGACGCTCCGAGGAAAGAGCCATACTCCTCTCAGACGATCAAATAACGGATTGGCTTCCTCGTGGTGCCTCGTTACGATGTGGCTCGGTGGGACGACCGAACCCCTTTTTTCGAAGCCACTACAGGAGGCATTGCAATGTACAAGAGAGTGCTTGCACGCTTAGGACCCCTTTGGGACAGTTTATCTAGTCACCGCAATTAGGGCTGCAAACGAGCCGAGCCGAGCCGAGTTTTGGGGTGCTCGAGCTCGGCTCGCCAAAAATCAGGCTAGCTCGAGCTCGGCTCGAGCTCGTGACGAGCTGCAAAAATTGAGCTCGAGCTCGGCTCGTTTATGACTCAGCTCGAGCTCGAGCTCGATAAATGAGCTCGGCTTATATATATATATATATATATATATATATATATATATATATAATATTTATATATACAAATATTATATATATATAATTGGGCTCGCGAGCCAATTCGAGCCTTGTTTCGACGAGCTCGAGCTCGGCTCGTTTATGAAACGAGCCCAATATTTTAGCTCGAGCTCGTTCGTTTGTGTCTTGAACCGAGCCGAGCCGAGCTTCGAGCTGCTCGCGAACGGCTCGGATCGTTTGCAGCCATAACCGCAATGACTTTCTGTGCTCACTCATGGACAAGCTCACGTATGGTCTAAGCAGGTGCATGCCCATGCTAGGCTATGACTAATTTGTCGTCAATTTACACCTTCATCCTCAATTTTGGAGCCCTAGATCCCTACTATTCCTGGCCCAAATTGAAAAAATTCACAAAATCGACTGGACCGGAGCAATCGACCTGAACGAATCAATCCACTTAATGACTGGTTTAGTTTTGATTTCGCCGTTCTCAAACTGAAACAACCTCCAAAATTGAACCAATTTCTCCTTAGTCTTGAATGTTGAATGTCTTGCCCAGTTCCCCGTATTGGCTTTGATTGAGGGTCCACAGTGATAAAAGACCTTGAAATTCCTTTTTCGCTATGAAATACTCAACAAGAAAACTAAAAGAATCGAATCAAAAAGCAATAAACAGTGAACACACAAATATACGTGAAAAACCTCTTAAAGTGGCAAAAATCACAAGTGAAAATCAACACACTAAAACCTAGGGCTGCAATCGAGCCTAGCCGAGTTTCACCATGTTCAGGCTCGGCTCGCCTTAATTTACCTAGGCTCGAGCTCGAATCAAGCTCAAATATGTTGGCTCAAACGCAGCTCAAAAAAATATTTAAAAGCTCGAGCTCGGCTCGCATTGGCTCGCTGAACTTGGAGACGCTCTTGCTCAGCACGTGCTTGGAAAGGAGGGCTGGACTCTGTCTTTGTACTGGTACAGTGGGTGTGAATCCTTAAGAACTTCCGATGTGGGATTCCTTTTTTTCCCTTCACAATGAGAAACTTACCTCAAGACTTGTCCCACATCGGTAAAAAGATGTGCAAGGTATTGCACTCTTCCCCTATAAAACTAAGCAGTAGACTTTCCGTCTTGTGTTGTGGTTGTGGGTCCTCAAGCCACGTGACAACAGGTGGAAGTTAAGCCCAAAATTGTATATTCAAAACAAGTATTTTAAAAATTATACATATAAATAAATATAAATATATTATATGTCTTATATATATATATATAAATAAATGTAATATAATATAAATATAAATATACGAGCTCATTCGAGCCGAGCATTAAGTGGCTCGAGCTCGGCTGGTTTATGAATCGAGCCGAGAATAAAGGCCGAGCTCATTCGTTTGTTTGATGAACCGAGTTCGAGCAAGCTGTTATATATATACGAGCTCATTCGAGCCGAGCATCAAGTGGCTCGAGCTCGGCTCGTTTATGAATCGAGCTGAGAATAAAGGCCGAGCTCATTCGTTTGTTTGATGAACCGAGTTCGAGCAAGCTGTTAGCGAGCCGAGTCTCGAGCCTCTCGCGAGCGGCTCGGTTCGTTTGCAACCCTACTAAAACCCATCATTATGCAGTTACAAAAGGACCTTAATTAAGTATACGCTGTTAGGGATCCAGACAACCTTCAGTAGTGGTTTAGTCTAGGGGTGTGCTCCTAAAGTCGCACCCCGAACTACAACGAAAATGATATTTCAAGGAATTGGGTGTAATTTCCACATAGGACCCGACCTATTTTACATTACTGTTTGTATGTAATTAGGTTAACGTGTTTTTAGAGAAAAACAGAGAGAGGCGAGAGAAAATGGATGTCTCAAAGAGATTGCGAGAAGACTTGTACTCTTGATCCGATTTCATAGTGGACTAGTGTGGCTCTCGTGGTTTTTTCTCGCATTGAGGTTTTCCACGTATATCTTATGTTTGTTATTTACTTGTTCGTTACGCTCTATTTTTGTTTGCTTGCGATTCAGTGATTCTAGTTTCCAAAATTCGTAGGGCGTTGTGAGTTGAACAAGGAGTTCAATTCCTAACATCCTCATCGACTGAGCAAAAATCGATTTGTTGAATCTACGTACACTGCACCAAATGGTTGATTGTTGAACGCCTTGAATCCTTAAGTTCTCCGAAATATTTCCAGAATTCATCGAAAGATCGCTTCAAGTAGCAGAATCAAAGTTGAAAAAGAACTCTTGAAGTTATTTTGAAAAAGAAATCACGTGTACAGGTTTTTTCCAAGAGACAAGCCAAAAACTCCCGTAAGTATTTTTTGAGATTTAGAGCAAGAGACTACACGATGATGTTTCTCGGCCCGAATCACTACTCAATGATCCAAGTAACCCATAATATAGAGCTCATTGAATAAATGCCCAAAAATTTATCCAAGTTGATCAACATCCGTATCTATCTCTTCAGAAAAAATTTATATAAAAAATTTAGACGAGTAATCATATTTTGCATGACTCAAAAGTATTCCGACAAGGTGATTACAAGTATACGATCAACTTAGAGCAAGTTTATCAGTCAAGCAAAAATAACTTTTTAGCTATTTTAGCTCATCAATAGGGGTAAAAATATCCCACAGCAGATTAGCTAAACAAGAAGTCAAAATAAATCTGTGAACAGTTGTTAGTCACTTTTACATTGCAACTGTTCATGAGCTAGAGAATATATTACATTTTTTTCTCTTTCCTCTCTCCGTCCCTCTCTTCCTGTGTGTTTTTTTTTAAACTGTACTTTATTGTACTGTTTGAAAAAGAAAGAAGCATATTTTAATAGAGGATAGGTTAAATAGATAGTGTTGGTGTAGTGCTGAGAGAAATGTGAATAGGTAAAATGAAAAAAAATATACTATTCACCAGCAATTTTGGCTATGTACTGGTGTACATGCTCTTAGAATTATTTTGTGAGCACACTATTTGGCGAGCGAGGTGGATGGCACAGATCATCAAGTAGAGATATGGCGTGGCCAACTGATAAACAACAAGGGCAAACCTGTCATTCTACTTCCAGATTCGTTTTCTACACCGGCAACTTCCAAACCACGCGCGCTGCCCGATCTCTGAACCTCCTCAAAACACAAGCAACCCCGTTCCCATTTGCCACGTGCCAATCCGCACAGATCCACCCCCTAACGCACGTGCCACGATCACACGACGTCAGCAAAACTTGGAAAAAGCCCACAACACTCTGCAGCGACCACAGTGCTCTCACTTGCCAACACCATCACCTCTTTTACTCCTATTGGAGTGTTCCGGTTTTTCAAAAAAAAAAAAAATTTAGAAAAAAAGGTAATTTCAATCTCAAAAATTATATTTTTACATAAATAATTTTTCTATCAATATGGATCTTATTTGATAGATCTCATTAAGTTTTTTTAAATGGTACAAAAAAAATTGAAAAAATATTTTTCATTTTTATTATATTTAAATTTAAAATTACCTGAATTTGGAAAAAATATACTTTTAGAAAAAATAGAACACCATCTAAAATCCCATCCAAAAATACATTAACGAAGATAAATTTAAAAAAACAAAAACAAAAATACATTACTACTAATAACCACCCAAAATTACCGGAAATTTATTAAATCCCAGAAAAAAAGTCCCCCCAATAATTTACCTCCGTACGACGTAGCATAAATAACCCAACTAACCGGCTTCACTCCCATCCATTCCTGCCTACCTCTCTCTCTCTCTCTACGGCCATAATCACTGGAGCCACCAAGACCCAGAAAACGACGACAGCTCTCTCTCTCAGCAAATCTATACGGAAACCCTAATTTTTCTGTTTGGCGTGCCTCAGCTAAGCTTTTTTCATCTTCATTAATGGCGGTCCAGCTGCTGCTCTCTTCCCCTCTTTCTCTCTCTCTCTCTCTCTGAATCTTTGACTTTGGATTGTTGATTCTTCTAGATTTCTCTCTCCGGTTGCTATTGTTTCATTCCCTATTGTCGCCATCGCTACCATTTTCTTGGCATCAGATTCGAAGTTTGAAAACATCACCAAAAAGTGCTAATTCTTTTGTCTCTGAACCATTATTATCGAAATCAATATTCGAGCTCCTCGCGCTTTTTGACCAGCAGTTTGGCAACCGAACAGTTACTTTCATCAAGATCGGCCGAAAAGGGAAAAAAGAGTTGAAAAACACAGCAAGTGATTTTTATATGCTATATAGAGATAGGGAGTTTGGGGATTGTTGTGGTAGTACAATGTTACAGTTCCAACAACGGGACAGCTACGAGACCCCTTGTTGTTATTATTCAAGCGAGACCTCATCGATGAGTAGTAGCGTCGACAGTTGCGTGAGTTTCAGCAGATTGTCCTTCGAAAACCTCAGCCTGATCAGATCGGAGTCCTCCCCGGAGAACAATACGTCTCTGAAGCCCCACCGGTCCTCGGACTCCTCTTGGCGGGCGATCCAGACGGCGACGTTCAAGCGGAAGGCGGCTCTGGGGCTGAGGGACTTCAGGCTGGTGCGGCAGATCGGGAGCGGCGACATCGGGAGGGTTTACTTGTGCCGGCTGGAGAGCGGCGACGGCGGCGGGGTATATGCGATGAAGGTGGTGGATAAGGAGGTGTTGGCTGCGAAGAAGAAGAGTGAGAGGGCGGAAACGGAGAGGAAGATTCTGAAGATGCTGGACCATCCGTTCTTGCCTACGCTTTACGCCGAGTTTGAAGCCTCGCATTTCTCTTGTGTGGTCATGGAGTACTGTCCCGGTGGGGACTTGCATTCTCTCAGGCACAAGCAGCCGTACAAACGATTCTCTCTCAGTTCTGCAAGGTACATTCCTCACGACAAACAATTCTCTCTCTCTCTCTCTCTCTCTCTCTCTCTGCATTCTCTTTTCGGTTTCAATCTTTTTTTGTGTGTATTTTTTTGTATATTTTTTTTCTAGAGTTTCGTTGTTTCTGAGGAATGGAACCCATATTTTTGTAGAAATGTCGAATGATGTGTCCGTTTCACTGCTGCAAAAGTTAAAACTTTTGTTTTGGGAATTTCATTTTAAAAATATTTTGCAGAACCTAGTTTGTTTAATGAAACCCCTTTTTCTTTTTCTTTTTTCGAGAAATAAGCTTCTTGAAAATCATTTTGTTGGAAGCAAGTACGAATCAAATAAGTAAGTAAGTATGTTACTAGGAGTTTTAGATTTGCAATAAATAACCGTAATTTTTGTTTTCTACTAGGAATTCTCCATCCATTTTCTCACTTTGATCTTTTGACCACTTTTTCTTAATTTTACCAAAAAATGTTACTAGTTACTTGAAAGTCGGATTTTTACCAGATCAGGCACATTTCTTTTGAGGCTTATCCTTTCACCTTCCATGCAAAGTCATCACAAGATTTTCTGAGATTTTCTTTTTTCCAATGTTAATAGTACTAACAAATACTACTCCACTACTTAAATTAAAATGGAGTACTACTAGTTTTATATTCCTCCTGCTTTGCTTGTGTGGTCCCAGACCAATCCAGTCCAGTCCAGTCATGGAGAAACTCACAAAAATCTGTTTGGTTCCACCGAGAAAACGAAATTAACTCAAAATCTGTCCCTCCATTCTCCATCCAGGTTCTACGCAGCTGAGGTTCTCGTCGCTCTAGAGTACCTCCACATGTTGGGAATCATCTACAGAGACCTCAAGCCCGAAAACGTCCTAGTCAGATCAGACGGCCACATCATGCTCTCCGACTTCGACCTCTCCCTCTGCTCCGACGCAATCCCAGCCGTCGAATCCCCCCACTTTTCCCCCGACCCCCTGGATTCCCCCACTCGCCGTAATGAAAAACTGTCCCCCTTCTCCTGCCTCTTCCGCTCCAAGAAGATCCAGACCTTTACTGCGAACAGGATCAGGATGTTCGTCGCCGAACCGGTCGCGGCCCGGTCGTGCTCTTTCGTCGGGACCCACGAGTACGTGGCCCCGGAGGTCGCGTCGGGAAGATCCCACGGGAACGCGGTCGACTGGTGGGCCCTGGGGATCTTCCTCTACGAGATGGTCTACGGCCGGACGCCGTTTGCGGGCGAGACCAACGAGGCCACGCTGCGGAGCATCGTGAAGAGGCCCCTCGCGTTTCCGACCCGGTCGCCGTCGACGGCGGGTGAGGCGCACGCGCGGGACCTGATATCCGGGTTGCTGGTAAAGGATCCGGTGAGTCGGATCGGGGCGAGGCGGGGGGCGGCAGAGGTTAAGACCCACCCGTTCTTCAAGGGGTTGAACTTGGCGCTAGTGCGGTCGGTGACGCCGCCGGTGGTTCCGGATGCACAGAGGCAGAAAACGACGACGACGTCGGGCAGTGGGAAGAAATCAACGGCGTTTGATTACTTCTGAGAGTGACAGGTGTTATGGCGTTCCCGCCAATTTGGGCGATAGGCAATATAGTGTGTATGTATGTATACTCGTAGGGCAGAGCTGTCATTTTGAAAACTTATAATTGCAGATTATTACTACAGTACTACTACTTTAGTTAGAAAAAGTGTTAGTATTAGTAATATACAGTACTACTCCGTAATAAAGAGGAGTAGTAGTAGTAGTAGTAGTATTAATGAAGAGAATGAGACAATTAATAAGGACAATGTTAGTAGTACTACTACTGTACTACACAGAAGAAGAAGAAGAAGAAGAAGATGATTACCTGTTAATGAAGAGATTAGAATAGAATTATTGACTAATGGGGTGCATGGGAATGAGTGTTAGAATGTAACTGATGGTGGAGTTGGTGGTGAATGAGGAGGCCTCCAATTATTAGCCTTTTCCACTCCTTTACGCACCTAGCTAGCTTTGGTTCTTCTACTACTACTACTAAAAACAGATGGTTTTAGCAGTACTATTGCTCCAATAATTGTTTCCTACATACTCTCTTGGGGAGTTTGGTTTATCCACTCCACTCCACTCCACTCTACCCCAACAATTCTACTTTTATTTGCAGAAAAGGTAAATTTATTTTTGCACAACTAACGTACGTAATGTCAATCTCATTTCCTAGTTACATACTCGTATTATGTTCCCCTCTATGTTTGGATCTGAATTAAAGTTGGTGCTTTTTTCGTCGTTGGTAAAACTATAGAAGCAATAAATCTTTATACCCAAATTTAAACTACAAAAAAGCATTAAAAATCAAGAGTGTAAATAATACAGTAGTACTATCGGAATATTGTGACCTATCCAAGGTGACTCTATTCCACAGACTTTTAATTTGTGGGCCATTTTATGGGGCATACTTCAATTTGTGGGATTTGGGTGTCTGTTGTGACCTCAATATGCGATCTATTTGGCTAGTACGGTTCAAGAAAAATAATTCAGATCATTTGTTTCAATCAGCCCTGAGTTTTTCACACCCGCTAAAAGTCTCCCTGGTTGATACATACATATCCTAATATACCTAAACTCGTTCACGTTTATGCTAAACATGTACTACTCCACTAATAATTAGTTAAACAATCTTTCGGTTCTATTTAGTTTATTAGTCTTCCACAGAGATTCTGTTTGTTTACAGTATTTTTGAAACCCTGACTTTTGATGAGGTCATCCTTTCTAGTAACTTGGAAGGGACCCACTAAAACGCGCCGCGCACACAGTGAGAAGTAGGGACAATGTGGGCCACTTGGCATTTAAAAAAAAATCTCAATCAGAACGGCCTTAAAATTGTCTCATCAGGACTTATAATTAAAAAACTAGGTTAATTTAAATGTTATACTATGATAGAATCATTGACATCAGAACGGCCTTAAAATTGTCTCATCAGGACTTATAATTAAAAAACTAGGTTAATTTAAATGTTATACTATGATAGAATCATTGGGCAATTAAACTAAGGCAAATGATTTTGACACTCCAATTTTTGATGATAACACTCAAAAACTTGTCTTTTAATATAAAAATTATACATAACAAGTACACTAAAAGACAAAAATTAAAATGCCAAAATCATTTTTCTTAAAATAACTGACATAAAGCATGTAAGGACAAATCCACTTCCCCCACTAGCCCATGTTGTAAAAAGTGGACTTCAAACTTTTTTCCTTTTTTTAATTTCTAGAGAGAATTCCATTAAAATTGAATAAATTATGGTTAAAAAAAAAAAGAATAATTCACCTTTGACCAGCTATTAAACTTTATTATCCTTTACAAAAACGCGGTGGGCCCCATATAGGATTAGTAGCGACCATTGTAATTGTTTGGAGGGAGAACTAATTTAAAACAGACGCACAAGCAATAGATGTTGTTGAGGCGAGGGTCCTAGCGAAGATGTATTTGTGCGCACTCGATCTGTGGGTGATCAATCACAGGGGCTAGGTAATTCCATTAGCAAACCGATAACCAACCAATTGTTCGGCACCCTAGTAAGAAACCGCTAAGAGCATGAATTCAAAAGGGTCAATTTTGAGTAATCGAAAATAAGTACGCATGAGCAAACACCAAAGAATGGACAAAAGTGTTGCATTTTATTTTATTGTTAAAATTCAATATTAGGAACTTGGGGGGCTCGTTGTGCCTTAGGCATAGCTTGACGGCTAAATACGGGCAACATCCCGAGCCAAAAAATAAAATCCGAACTGTATGTTCACTATGTAGAGTTTGACGCGTGAATAAACTTGGTTTTTTAAGGGTTTGTTTTACCAACATATGGTTCGATATTTGGGTCGGGTTTTACTCTTTTGTAGCTTTAATTAATGACCCTATTTAACAAGCAAAGACTTCACATTAATTCTTAAGGGTTCTAATTACCTTAGGTTTTGGTTCTAATTACCTTAGGATTCTAATAAGTTTTGAGAAAGAATTTGTTGCAATCAAGGTGTTACGTGTTTTCGATAGTGAATAAGTTGTGTCAAGTTGTTTTCGATAGTGAATAAGTTGCATGTAAATAGGTTTGTGAGTAGAGTTATTGTAGCAAGAAAATTTTTTGCTGACAAGTTGTTAGTAGTAGTGAACGAGATGATAAAATACTAAAATCTGTTAATTTGTGTTAAAAACGTTAGCATTTTTTTCGCAAATTGCTACCGGAAACTAACACAGATTTATGAGGCTTTCATATAGTTGAAATGTGAATCAACAAAGAATAAGGAGTGAGATTCTACTGTAAAACAGAGCTTTTATTATTATAGTTAGATAGAAGATAGATAGATCTTCGAGAGAATAGAATAGTACTGTAGTATTTTGGAAAGAGCTTTCATTTTTTCTAATGAGTGGAGAGAGATAGAGAGAGAAATTTATTGAAAACTGTGTCGAGAGTAAATGTTACTCTCAAAATATTCAACCAAACAAGGTGGAGTATTTTGGAAAGAGCTTTCATTTTTTCTTTCTTTTTTTTTTTTGATCCGCAAAGAGCTTTCATTTTCAATCAAGGGAAAGGGAAGGGAATGGCATGTGAGAGTAGTGATTGGGTGTGACAAGAGCTAACATGGGGTTTTGTCTATCGATTCCATCCTGCCTACCAGGCAGCCCTACCACCCCACATTACAATATTAAATCCCTGTCCCCTTCTTGTCTCATACCCCCTCTCTGACCCCACAACACAAGTAGTACTAACCAATACCTGTTCCACACATCAACCCACTCACATTCTCCCACGTGGCATGTTACCCACTCCGCCACGCCTCACTCTTCTCTTCTCTCCTTTCTTTCCAAAAATGGATGAATTATTACTACTATTATTCACTTGAGAGATGTTATAACCACATCTAAAATTACACATTTAAATACACATACTTTCACAAAATACTAGGGTTTCATACACACTGCACGCATAGTATGTGGAACCTAACCAGAACCAAACCGTAAGACCGGTCCGGTTTTGGTTCGGTTCCGGTTCTATCCAATAAGCATCCAAATACTTATTCATAATTAAATATGAACTCAAAAAATTAAAGAAATAGGAAGATAATCTACTGGAAAAGAAAAGGAAGGAAGAAAATAAAAGTTTTCCTAACAAATTAGATTTCATCTCTAAATAAATTAAGTTTAGCAAGGAAAGATTAACTTACCAAATTCAAATACATATTTAATTACACACATATGTATTTCTATATTTATCTTAGTTTTAAACGGTCCGGTTCGGTTCTAACCACAATTCATTAATTGAGAACCAGTAACCGAACCAAAATTAACGGTTCTTATTTTTTTGGAACCATAACCTGACTGTAGAACCACAGAACCGGACCAAATAGGACGATTCGGTCCGGATTGGACCGGTTTTACGGTTCGGGCGGATTTCTTGAACACCCCTAGATGTTATAACCACATCCAAAATTACACATTTAAATACACATACTTTCACAAAATACTAGGGTTCCATACACACTGCACGCATAGTATGTGGAACCCTTGTATTTTGTATTTGGGTGTGGTTGTAAAATATTTGTATTCACTCACTCTAGTGTACCGTCACATGGGGCTTGTTCGTTTTTGCGTTTTTTGGATTTTGAATTTGAATTTGAAATGATTAGGGTTGAAAAATAGAGGTAATGATTTGAGAGAAGTAAAGATAAATAATACTAATAATAATAATGATTGGAGATAGGAATAATGAGTGAATTTTAAAATAGAATAATAATTTAGAGTCCAAATCCTAAAACCAAATCGAAGAAGCCCATGGTTTCTTATAAACCTTTTATTACTATCTAACAGAACGTCTTCATCCATAAATGTCTAGAATTCACACCAATTTATTATGCTCGAGAACTCAGGTGCACTATTATGACGAGGGTGTACACTAAAAGGATATGTACTAGTAGTATAAGAGCATGTACATCAATAGTTGTGTATTTTAGCTATTCTACTGTTCTTTTTTCATTTTACCTACTTAAATCTCTCTCAACCCTACACCAATCGTCTCTATTTCTATCTCTATCCTTATAAAATACTATAAAATATTACTATTCATCCAATACTTGAGTTCCATTGGGGAGAGGGAGAGAGAGGAAGAGAGAGAAACAATCATTTGTTTAATGGGAGCTCATGAATAGTTCCGAGGTATTAATACAGAGCCGAACCAACAAGATCTATTTTACCTTTGGGTTTTGCTCCTCTGATGCAAAGGACTTTCTCTTATTTTGACAAGCTAAAATAGAGAAAAAGTAATTTTACCTCGACTGATAAACTTGCTCTAAGTTTTGAGGGAGGCTTTTTAAGTAAAGTAATAAAGGTAGAGTAAATTTATTAAAAATTATGCTTTGAGAGGGGATGGTTCAGAATCCCAAGTCAACAAAGCTGGAATGATCTCTCTCAAATCAAAGAAGTGCTCTTCTTTCTCTTCTATATACCATCTCGTAGTTGAAGATTTAAAAAATAAATAAATAATTCTCATAGTTTAATCGGTCTTGCTAACCTTTCTTCAATAGACGAAGGATAATATAATAATAATTTTAAATTAGTTCAGATATTAATACACTTTCACGTATCTCAATATACATATTTTCATATACCAATATATTTTTTACATATTGTAATCTATTCTTTGGGATTTTTCTAGTTTTATTGTCCCAAGTACTCTTGACGGGTTTTAATGATTTGGAGGCAGAGGAACATGACAACATTGAAAAGGTTAGGAAATGAGATGCATGACTGGTGATCATTATATATGATGATTGATGAGAAAGTGGAAATGAGGGGAGAGACAATGGAAAGAGCGATGAGAGAGATCCGTTCGATATACTATAGATACATTTATATGATGCAGAAAGCATCTCTTTATCTATATAGGAAGTTTTGTGATGTTTTAACGTAGCAAAATTACACTTTCTACCGATTTGCTAGTACTGTAACTTAATTCAGCAGTAAACAATCAGGGTTTGCCGAACGGACGGATATTAAAAAATAAAGTGTATCCTCCATGGTGTATCATATTTGAATTTCACAGAGATGAATTAATTGAGAGTTTGTCCGGTCATTAACTTCAAAGCCTTAGAATTAATTGAGGTGTGCGCAAGTTCACTCCGTCTTGCCGTTATAATGAGAAAAACTTTGAGAGTTTGGGGATTGTTGTGATAGTACAATGTTACGTATAGTTTGAACAACGGGACAGCTACGAGACTCCTTGTTATTAGTATTGGTATTAGTATTAGTATTAGTATTATTCAAGCGAGACCTCATCGATGACGATGAGTAGTAGCGTCGTCGACAGTTGCATGAGTGTCAGCAGCAGGTTAATTTCTCTCCTCTTAATTTACTACTACTACTAGCATGTATTTTTATGTGGGAGGGAGACGGGAGAGAGTATATATTACTAGTATTCACTCAAGTGATATCGTAGAAAGTAGGGGAAGTAACTTGTCCCAAAGTCAAGGATGGACTAAGGATCTAGTGACCGCGATCGTCACGACAAAAATTTTAAAAAAATGTAATTATTATATGTTCAAAAAAATTATGCCCAACTTATATAGTCTCGCCACCACTAAATTTTTTTGGAGTAATATATATTTCGCCACTGTTAGCTAGAATAAAATCCTGATTCCTTCCTTGTCTAAAGCTACATACTGTACAAGACCTGCATGCCACCATTAAATTAATTAGGGTAATAAACAAAAACAGGATATTAAAATTTTGACTCTCTCAGTAGAGAATAGAATCCGATGGAGTGAACACGTACGTACGTAATACATGATGGATGACAGACAGTTGGACTTTTGAGTGTAATTTCAAATTGAAATTTGTTGACTTCGATAATTTTAAATTCACGGTAAAGAGTGTTAGAATTAGTTAAATGTACTCGTGACAGGGAGGAGGAGAAAACTTGAACTCGGGTTTTGTGTTGTTGGTCTGGACTGGACTGGCTTAAGTAAGGAATTTATATTTTCCGATCAAATTTTGATGACTCAAACCGTTAAATGTGTTCATAACGTAATCTTAAGGGTCTCCGACAGAAATCTGCTTAAAATATGACTGGAAAGTGCTTGATCCAAACAGTTTTTCATAAAATAGTTATATGCGGATTTTATGAAAAACTATTTGGATCAAGCACTTTCCGAACATAGTTTTAGCTGATTTTTTCACGGGGACACTTAAAATCACGTTATGAACATATTCAACGGTTCCGACCATCGAAATTTGATCGAAAATATGAAGTCCTTACTTAAGCTAAGGACTCCCTTAAAATCACGTTAGTGTATATATACAGTAAGCTTGCTATAAAGATCACCTTAACTTGCTAAAATGCGGGCCTCTCCTTTTCCAATAAAGTGTTTATGATCCGGTTCATTCAATGTGTACAAAATATGATTTTAAGGTACCTACGGAAAATTGGCAAATAAAAAAAGGGAAGGGCATGATCCGTGCAATTTTTCATAAAATAGTTTCTGTCAGCATTTATAAAAAACTACTCAAATTAAGCCCTTCGCAGTTTCTTTTTTTCCTTTTTTGTCGATTTTTTTAGGGTACCCTTAAAATCACGTTCTGAACACATTGAACGGCTCAGATCATCAAAATTTGATAGAAAAAGGGGAGATCCGCATTTTAGCAAGCTAAGATAGTTCTTATAGGAAGCTGAGTGTGTGTGTAATAAAAAATTGAGATTTAAAAATGTATTCTTATGGATGAAAGAGATTTGGTGATGACTTTCTATGGGTTATGGATTTCTTTTTCCACAAGATATCCATAAATAAATACTTCCCAGTGTTTAATTAATGTATTAAACACGGGAATAAATTTTTTACATCGTCGGTATAAATATTTGTTTACTTTAAATCAATTATATCGCACCATGTCGCAACACAGTGGTTCCAATTAATAGAACATGATGACGTGACGCAATACAATTGATTTACAAGAAACAAATGTTTACACTAACAGTATAAAAAATTTGTTCCCATTAAACACAATCACACTTGTCTCACAAAATTCCTTGTCTAAGAAGTTAATTATCGGGATTGTAACTGAATGTCAAGCTAGAGGTGACTTTTAACGGGATAGCAATCTCACAACTGAATTGGTATTTTTATTTTTGACATTTACAGTCAGTTTGTCAACGGAATATAAGAGGCAGATTTACTATCACCGAGATTGTATATTTAAAGTACTTATATTCGATATTTGCCATCTGGATCTAGTCCACTTATATAATTAGTCTAGGAAGAGATAGTGTTATAATATCCGTCTTTTCAATTTAAAAATGTCATCATTCTCTCTTAATTCTATATCCAACTCAAAAGAAACCAAACATAGACATATCTCATCTTTTATAAATCACTCAAAAAAATCATCTATATCATGTTTCACCTATACAAGGGCAAGGGGGTGCAAGCAGGGTTTCGAACCTCTGCACATCTCCCAAATATCTCATTATTTCTAGTAAGCTTTAGATTTTTGTTTGTGAAAATTATGAAGAAAAGTCCCTTCAAAATTGAGCTACAATTATATATATAAGGATAATATTTTGTTGTTAATTTATGAATACCTATGATTTGATTCCCGCATACTATTAATTCTACGTCCGCTACTGCACCTATATATTACGGAGTATCTTCACTTTTATCATATCCTCCCTCGTATTACATATATCCAACTAAAATTGACCCGTCTTAGATTTTGTGAATTAAGTGGATTTTCATACACAAAAACGACCACAAGTAGATTTTTTTATTTTATTTTAATAGTAGCATTTTCGTTTTTTTCAAAAAGCTATGAGCGTGGAGTCGAGGCTTTTCAATCTGATGGCTTGAAGTGTAAAGGCCAAAAAGTGTGGGGGCGGACGTGACAACCGCCTGTCCTTTTATATAAAATTCAGAAAAAAGCAGCATGTAGGATGTGTCGAACGGATGGCCGATGATGATGTTTTTGTCAAGACAAACAATAAAAACTATGGGTACATCATTTGATTTATTATATACCCTGAGAATAAATAATACACGGAGGGTCCGTGTATAAGGAAATGTCCGCCCATCCAATAAGACGAAGCCAGCACAGCGTGTGGGACAATCGGCAAAAATGGAACCATGTTGAAAATAATTTTTTAGGATCCTGTGGAGCAGAAACTTGATTATGAGAGTTTTAAAAATAAAATTTAATTATGATTCTTTAGAATAATATGATCAGAATAATAAGATCTTTACACTGATTCCAACGGATTAGAAATTGGAGTACTTAATTTTTTGACCATATTTTTTTAATATATAAACAGTTCAAAAATATTAAGTGCTCCAATTTTCAATCCGTTTTAATACCGTGTAAAGATCTTATTATTCTGATCATATTATTTTAAAGGGTCATAATTAAATTTTGTCTTTAAACCTCTCATAATTAAGTATTTGTTCTTCATTTGGAACCCTGTACGTGGAACAGAAACTTGATTATGAGAGCTTTAAAGACAAAATTTAATTATGACCCTTTAAAATAATATGATCAGAATAATAAGATCTTTGCACGGGTTTAAACGGATTGAAAATTGGAGCGTTTAATATTTTTGAACTGTTTATATATTAAAAAATATGGTCAAAAAATTAAGTACTCCAATTTTTAATCTGTCTGAACCAGTGCGAAGATCATATTATTCTGATCATATTATTCTAAAGAGTCATAGTTAAATTTTATTTCTAAAACTCTCATAATCAAGTTTCTGCTCCACAGAATTCTAAAAAATCATTTTTAACATTGTCCCATTTTTGCCGATTGTCCCACACGCTGAGCTGGCTTCGTCTTATTAGATGGGCGGGCATTTCCTTATACACGGACCCTCCGTGTATAATTTATTCTCATACCAAATAAACACCATGTAAACACCGGATTTTGTTTCACCTCCATTTTTACTACTTTTGCGAAGCAAGAACGTGACCACTTATTATATAGACATAGGCAATCTAAAGAGGAATGCGCAGTTCCCTAACACGTACGAAACGACGTCGAATTGGCCAAATTTTCCCCCAAAAGTCAAATGGTCACTTGATATGGTAAGTACTCAAAAACATCTGCGTGTGCATATGCATAGCCTAGTGATGAGGCATGCCATTTTTGGATTAGAACAGTCTCCTCTCTGGTTAATGGTCAAATAGTTGGTCTTGGGGATCCTAATTTGGGTCGAAAAGCCAGCATGTACTTGGGAACATCCAAAGCAAAGGTCGGCATTGTTTAATTTGTCATGTTTAAATGACTTGTCAAGTCTCGTTACAATCCGATGACGTTTTGCCGTTGAATCGTCACCACTCTTTGATTTGATTTTTTCTTTCCTATAAAAAAAAACCCTCCGATTTGAAACTTGAAAATCTTGATCGAGCCAAATCAACTTCAGACCTTACCCACCCTTTCAACGAATCGAAAATCTTGATCGTTTGGAGGGTGATTCGTTGGATTAAATGACCTTCCTGTTTTTTGTTTTTAAATATAAATATAAAGGTTCAAGCAAACGAACTGGCTGATGTTCGGTTTATTTTTTGTTTTCAAAACCACAGTAACAAGTTACAACGTATCACATGGGTTTCTTTTTAATTTCCTTCTCAAAAACGTGTAGTTTCAAAAGGTTCCATTGGTATCCCCATCCACAATCAAAACGACGTGTCTTTTGGTTGCCCTCATTATTGGCATCAATCCCTAGTCCCGTACATGATGGAGACGAGATGAGACCTATAACTCATAGGAAGTATATAACTCAATCATGGTTGTTAGTCCAGGGTTTCAAAAAGAGATTAAGATTATGTTTGATTGAAGTTTTGAATGAGATTTTAAGAGTAATAAATGGAGAGAGATGTTTATTAAAAAAAAATAAAAAATGGAGAGAGATAAATAGGCGTAAAAAAATAAGAATAATAATTTTAAAAAAAATTATTGAAAACACAAAGAAAAAGGTTTGTACTAGAGACCCAAAATGAGAATAATAGTACCGATCGAGGTAAGCTGAAACCAAAGTGGGAGAAAACAGCTTTTTGTCCTTTGCTTTACCACCCAACAGCCACCGGTGGTAGGCCGTGGGTGGCTGAGCACCGGCAAAGACAAAGGTGGCACGTACTCCTCAGATTCCATTTGTTTTAGTACTGCCTCCGAAAAGAAAGAATGGAGAGGACGCTTTCACGTGAGGAGCTTTGCATGCACCGTAACTTGAGCTAGCTTAGCTGTAACATGTACTCCCTCCGTTCCAATTTGTTTGTTCAATTGTCGAAATTCGTGTCTTTCAAAAATATACTTATATCTTACATTTTATAATATTTTTTATGATTTTGAAGATTTTGTATAATAAAACTAATTGAGATCTATCAAACAAGATCCATATTGCATATTAAAAACACTACGAATTGAAAATTATAGACAATTTTTTGAGAGGTCAAACGCCCTCAAAAAGTCAAAAAGAGGACAAACAAACCGGGACGGAAGGAGTACAGAAGAGATAGAGAGTGTATATAGGAAGCTGAATACTAATCTACGTATATAGGAGTACCTAATCTACGTATATAGGAGTACCTAATCTACGTATATATATTAACCATGACCACCTACACAATTGGACAAATTAAGGCCAAAAAGTCTTACGTAGCCTAGCCTAGCCTACCCTAGTCTCTCTCTCTCTCTCTCTGTGTTCTGCCAAAATAATCTGTATCTACTTATGACCTAGTACTAAAAAGGAAGGAATAGGCCTGTTTTCGTAGTCTTTTCAGCGCGCCTATGGGGTACGTGTGTACATAAATACAGCACATTTAATGATAAATTTAAATTACTCCTATATATGTACAGTAGATAATGCAGTAGTAATACTAGTAGTAGGTTAGGTCGCAGACTCTCAGTAGCTAGGTTAGGTGAGGTTAGGTTGGGTTTTTTGAAAGACTAGGCCACACCATCAGGGGTTGATGGCACAAATTACACGTATAGATATGAATGACCACGTTCCCAATGAACTACTCAGGCAAATTGGCATCATGTGCTCTATCATTGGAATGTGGACTGCCCTGTGGAGGAGAAATTATTCCTTGCCCCAAGGCAACACGTGGCCGTGCCACAACACATCCGAGCCGTCCGTTCGGTACCCGGACGGCTCGGATTTAGTGAGAGAAAGCAGAGAGAGAAAGGAGAGAGAGAAAGAAGGAGAGAGGGTGTTTTAATCTCATCCGTTCAGTACCCGAACGGACGGCTCGGATCGTGCCGAGGGGCACCACGTCACCCCTGCCCCAGGGGCATTGAATAATTTCTCCCTGTGGAGAACTCTCTCTCTCTCCTCAAGCCCCCTCCGCTTCAGGCCTCTTTTTTTCTTTTCTTTTTTTCCGACGGTCAAGAATGTTCAGCTAGCTCGCGTGTATCTCAGTTAGGGCTGAGCAAACTACCTGACTACCCGTGAATCCGACCCGACCCGACCCGAAGGGTTTTGGGCAGTTTTGAGTTTTTAGGCCCCGTTCCAATTTTAGAAAAAGTGATTTTTTTTTTTTGTCCAAAAAGAAGCCTGATTCCACTTTCCTAGCCTTCCCTTTTTTTGAAAAATGTTAGGCCAAAATGGCGTCTCTGCCTCAAACAAGAGGAAGGGTGTACGGGGAAGTTATATTGATAACGGGGGCAATATGGTAATTACGCTACTAATCTTTTTAAAAAGGAACCGCAACCAGAAGCAAAAGTGGAATGGGCTTTCTTTTTTTTACTGTTCATGGCAGAAAAAAGTACTTTTGCAAACAAAAGTAAAAGTGGAACGGGGCCTTAGTTCGGTCGGGTGCGGTTTGAAAACTGACAAAAAATCGGGTTTCGGGTTGACAGCGGGTCGGCATCTAATGAACCCGGCGGACCCAACCCGAAACTTAGAGATTCTACTCGTAATCCCTAGCTCTAGCTGCTCGTTCCACTTTCGCATTTCCCAACCAGCAGCCCCGAAACCCCACGACCTCAACCGACCGAAATCCTTCCCGATCTGAGAAATGCCGCCGGCGAGGTCCTCCGCCGCACATCGTCCACCGTCTCTCTTTTTCTCTCGCACACCGTCCGGCGTCCTCACTCCACCATCTCTCTCTGTTCAAACTTCAAAGTTGAAGAGAGGAAGATCACATCGTCGATTTGCATCTATTCATCCACACTTCGGAATCGGCAAATCTCATACGTATATATATAATACAGTAATCTTGAAAGAAGGCTGTGTTCGGTTGCAATTTTCGGCAATTTTTGGAAAACATTTCCGGAAAAAGTGTAATCATTACCCCGATTCACTTTTCTCTCATTCCAATCATTACTCTTTCATCCAATTATTACCCCTATTCTCTTCCAATAATTATCCCTATTTCTCTCTCTATCTCTCTCCAATCATTACCCTATTTCCAATCATTATCCCTATTTTTCTATCAAATCATTACTCCAACAACCATTTCTAAAAACCAAACCAATCACTAACTCAAATTTTTTTTTCTGAATCATTACCCAGAAATTGCAACCGAACTTAGCCTGTAATTTTCAGTCAACTTTTTCTGGGTTTTTGAGACCGAAACCCTCTCAATTTTTCATTTTTTCCTTTGGAGTTGCAGTCAACCCGTCCGAAATGAAGAAGCGGTTTGGCGGACGGTTTAGCCGGTTACATGATTCGGTTACGGGTTCAAAAAATACCAACCTGACATGGTCGGATTAGGTGACAGGTTCAGGCCAAACCCAACCCGCCCCATGCACACCCTAACCTCAGTTAAGCCTCATTTCTATCGGGTCAAAGGCGAACTGACCATCCACAGTGGGATCAATTACTTTCCAAACATGGACCTCAAAAATTAAATCATGACCAATTGTGTGGGATCATACTCACCAACAAGTTACCAACCGGAATATCATAAATATATTGGAGCTACTTTTGAAACTACGTAACTTGATGCACAATCGCGTGGCATCTTTTAGTTCCATTAACAACTACTTACACTCTTACTGGTCAAAAAATAAACAAAAACTACACTTTCATACTCCATCTCTCCGTCCGGATTTAATAATTCTTTGTTGGAGTTTGTGTCATTTTTCAATTGATTATATCTTTTAATTTATAATATTTTACGTGATTTCGAAAACATTGTATTTTAGAACTAATCTAAATCTATCAAACACGATCCATATTTGATATGAAATTCATTACGGATTCAAAGATATAACCCATTGTTTAGCCAATTAGAATAGAATTAGGGACAATTAAATCCGGACGGAGGGAGTATGTTATTTTTGCTGCAATAACACATAAGCACTTATAAAAACTCACTCACATCACATGTGGGTCCACAAAGTAAGAGTGTGGGGACTTCACATGTGATGGTGAGTGAATTTGTGTAAGTGTTTGTATGTGGTTGTAAAATTACTGTTAAGACTCTTATGTAAGTATACGCACAACATGATTTGTGGTGCGGAATCTGAGGAGCCTCAACAAAAACGAAAGAGATTTCCTATCATTACACATTTGGAAGGAGAATGAAATAAAATAATTGAAATAACGATAATCAAAATCAATGTATTCAAAACCCATTTTATGGATAACATTAAATCAGTTTCAAGGTACAGGTTACATAATTGCACGAAAAAATTCAACATAAATTACAATTGAATGTGTGACTCCCGAACCAGTAAGGTAGTAAACATGCCTAACTAAATGCACTCCATAGTCCATATTGCGGGGGCAGAAATCTGAGAAGCCTCAACTAAAGGACAGAACGCATTCGAAAATAAAATAAAATGAAATAATAGACCCGATAAATAATGAAATAAAAATTCAAGATTAAAGTCAACTCTTTGCCTTTCAAAAATAACTACTCCACAGAATAAGGAGGCTAGAGTAGTAGTGTGTCCTCCAGAAGTTGTTGATGCAGGGGTTTCTCGGTGGAAAGACTGTGTGGTAGGGTATTTTTTGGACAAGAAACTATTGTTTAGTGCTGTTGAGAGTATCACTTTCCAGATTTGGGGGTATTCAGAAGGTTATGTCTAGCGACCAAGGTTTTTTCCTCTTTAAGTTCTCCCAAACAGATGGTCATGAGAAGGTTGTTGCAGTGGGCCTTAGCATTTTGGGGGAAAACTTCTAATTCTCAAGCAATGGTCCCCTAAGTTGGAGCTTAGGAAGGAGCAGTTTACCAAAGTCCCTGTTTGCGTTCAACTCTAGAATGTTCCTTTGCAGCTATGGCATGAGGATGGCTTGAGAAGCTAGCGCTATTGGGGTACCTTCATATGCGGATAAATTAACAGAGACTTGTAAGAGGCTAAGCTATGCTAGACTATGTGTGGAGGTTGAGGTTGGCTCTATCCTACCCGATACTATTGACGTGGAGTGCTTCATGGTCTTACTGCTACTATAGGAGTTAAATATCCTTAGAAACCAGTAAAGTGTTTGGAGCGCCATGTTTTTGGTCATTCTGAAGAACAATGTGTTGTTAAAGCTAAGATGTCAAAGCCTGAGGAAAGAGCTTGCGGTTGCTCCTGAAGTGTGTTCTTTACCTACGGAAGAGACTCTTGGTCCTCAAGGGCCTTCTGAAGTGCTTGAGACTATCGTTATTTCTGAGAAGTCTAAAAAGAAGCAAGGTGAGGTGTGTCAGGCTGGTATAGAGGCTGTGAACTACTCTACTCTTGTCAAGATTGCTAGTAAGGTCCTGGGCCAAAGTCCTATGTGCGTAGTAAAAAAATTCCTTTTCAACCCTTGCTTTGCTTGAGGATAAAGCTAGAGAGGTGGAAATTGACGAGATTGGGGCTTTCCTAACAGAAGAGGAAATTATTCTCTTGAATTTGTTCATACTGATCAACCAGATATTATCTTTTTCCATACTATTAAGAGAGGTCATGGTAAGAGTAAAGGGATAGGAGGTCCCCCTAATACAAAGAAAGGGGTTGGGGTTGGTACCAAGAAGTAACCTTCAAAGTCAAAATAAGCTTGTGGGCCTGGAATGTTAGGGCCTTAAATAATCCCCTTAAGCAGAAAGAGGTTTACTCCATGATTAAACTTCATAAATTGGGTATGGTGGGTGTTATTAAGGCCAAGGTTAGGCTAGAAAATATTGATAACACAGTTAAGCGTTGCCTTCTTGCTCACTGGTTGCCTGTGCATAATGTTTCTCATGGTTCGGTAGTAAGAATTATTTTGGGGTGGGATTCTTAGCTCCTCACAGTGGATGTGATACATTCTTCTTCTCAACTTTTGGTGGCTAAGGTACTTGCTAGTGATCTTTATTGTTTCTATGTTTTTGTTTTATATGGCCATAACTCTTTGGTTACTCGGCGAAAGCTTTGGATTGAGATAAGGTTTCTCTACTCTTCTATTGGAGATGTACGTTGGATTCAATTAGGTGACTTCAATGTTGTTCGGAGGCTATCTGAAAGATTAGTAGGCTTTTATAGAGGTGCTGCTAATGAGTTTAATGAATGCCTTGATAGCATTGAAATGGATGATATAGCTTTTAAAGGTATGTGGTTCACTTAGTCTAATGGGGGGGGGGGCTTGGAGATATAAAGAGCAAGTTGGACAGGATCCTTATTAATCCTACATGGCTGGACAAATTCCCAGAATCAGAAACAACCTTTTTACCTTCTGGAATTTCAGACCACTACTTCATATTGGTGGATGTCTTACCAGAGATCCCCAGGAAGATTCCTTTCAAAATTTTCAGTTTTTGGATGAGACATGATCAATTTAAGGCTAAGGTCCAAAAGTCTTGGGCCGCACCTTTAAATGGTTCATGTCATTCTCGTTTGTATGGGAAACTTACGAGATTAAAACCAGTTCTGAGGGCTTTTAATAAAAAGTTTTACTCACAAATTGGGGATAGAGTTCATCAAGCTAGACAAGAGTTAGCTTTAATTCAAGAGTCGTGTCTTCAAAACCCTCATAATGCTACCCTTATGGAAGAGGAAACAATGTTGCATTCTAAGTTTGTAAAGCTATGTTTAGCTGAGGAATCATTCAAAAAACAGAAATCTAGGGTTCAATGGCTTGCTTTAGGGGACCAGAACACCAGGTTTTTTCACCAAAAACTAAAGTCTCATTGTTCAAGAAGCAAAATTTTAAGTATGACTGATGGTTCGGGTACAAGATTGACGGATCCTAAAGCTATCAAGGGTGAGATTCTTGGTTATTACATGGGTTTACTAGGAACACCTTTTGCTCAGAAGGTTGACGCCTCCCACGTGGTCAGTCGTGCTATCACTCAGAGATTTCCCAGGGAGTTAAAAGAGAGTCTCTCCAAACCTGTTTCTCGGACGAAAATAAAAGAAGCTATGTGGTCCATCAAAGGGGATAAAGCCCCTAGTCCAGATGGGTTCAACTCCGATTTTTTTCACAAGAATTGGGACATCATGGGTGAAAATGTGATTCAAGCCATCCAATTGTTTTTTCAAAGTGGGATAATGCCAAGACAATGGAATTGTACTGCTCTGACTCTGGTTCCTTAGATCCAACCCCCTAGTTCTATCAAAGATTGTAGGCCCATTGCTTGTTGCAATGTGGTCTATAAATGTGTGACTAAAATCCTTGCTAATAAGAAGTAGCCTCTACTCCCTGCTATTATTAGCCTCAATCAATTTGCTTTTGTAGAAGGAAGATCAATCGTGGACAATATTTTGCTTATGCAGGAGATTGTCAAGAATTATCATAGAGAAGGTGGCAGCCCTAGATGTGCTATTAAGATGGACTTAATGAAGGCCTATGACTTAGTAGATTGGGATTTTCTGTTGAATATCATGAGGACTATGGAGTTTCCTAGCCAGTTCATTAGTTGGGTACAAGTTTGCATTACCTCTCCCATGTTTTCAGTTGTGATAAATGGGGAATTGGAGGGGGGTTTTCCTGGAAAGAGAGGGTTACAACAAGGTGATCTACTGTCTCCCTTTCTTTTCCCGCTCGTTATGGAAGGATTCACTGCCCTCTTTCAGTATAAGATTGTTCATTGCCTTGATTTTGTGTTTCATTCAAAATGCAGAGCTTTAAACATCAACCACCTGATTTTTGCTGATGATCTCTTTGTTCTTTGTGGGGCGCAAGCTAAAACATTTCAAATGGAAGCAGATATGTTGACTGATTTCCATTTATTCTCTAGTCTTGGCCTTAACTTGCAGAAAAGTACCATTTTTTTCTCATGAGTCGATGAGGTAACCAAAGCTTATCTTAGTACTATATTAGCTATCCCTGTGGGAACTTTACCTGTGAAGTATTTGGGGGTCCCTCTTATTTCTAGTAGTCTCAAAGCTGATGATTGTGCTCAGTTGAAAGAGAGGATCCTTAGCAGAATCCAGTCTTGGTCGAATAAAACCTTGTCTTATGGAGGCAGGGCCAAATTGGTACAACATGTTCTTTTCAGCATCCAAGCTAGTCTATTGGTCTTCAATTTTTATTCTTTCTCAAAAAGTGTTGGGTGACATTGAGAGAATGTTGAGATCCTTTCTTTGGTCTGGCCCAGAACTCAAAACGTCTGGTGCTAAGGTGGCATGGCAATTTGTGTGTGCCCCCAAGGAGGAGGGAGGTTTCGGATTCAATCTTCTTAAAGACTGGAATAGAGCTTCCATGTTAAGACACATATGGGCCCTGTGTTTAAAGTCTGATATTGTCACGTCCTTAATCTTCAACATAATTATAAAGGATTTCCATAAATGAAACCTCATAATAATCCGTACGATGTCCCAAAATAATATAGCATTCCCATTGCCATAATCTCATTTCAACATCTAAAGGTTCCCAAAAATTACATTATTGGCTCCGAGGCCCAAATTAACATAAGTACAAAGTATCGAATGAGTTAAAGGATTACCAATATTACAATATCCTTTTGTCGTATGTGTCATGAGCCGAAACTCCTGCCGGGCCAAGTAAGTGATCCCAATACCCCTTGCCAGGCACTATACCCATTGGTAGGTCCTGATTATAACCAATACGAGCTTTTGCTCCTGCCGAGCCAGTTAAGGGATCGCGATACCCCCTGCCAGGCACTCACCCGTCAATGGGCCCCGAATGTTCTCGTTATGTCCAAGAGTGTACATGAATCACATATCCTCACAAAGTGTCATTTCAATTCGACCATGGTTCATATAGCTATCATCGTCAAACTCTACCGAACAAGGGCAAAAAATGGAATGATACTCCATGAGCTCAACGAATACGATTAATCATGTTATGGTATTGATACAACAAAAAGCTCGTATCGATACAGGAACATTACGAGCAGATTTTCTGCAGATTTTCGAGGATTCAACTACAACAACAATAACAACAACCATAGACACGATTTCAAGGATAGAAAACACTTCTTTTACATTTATTGAGAGGTAGAATCCCTACCTCGAAGTCAAAGAACGAGACCCACAAAACCTACTAGCCCTAGCTTCTGAAAACCTTGATTCGATTTGAAAACACCACACCGAGCTCCAATCGACGAAGAGTATGTTCAAAATCACGCGTAGAACGAGGAATGGAGGTTAGTTTGTGAGGGTTTTGAGTTATTTGGGTGGAATTTTGGAAAGAGAGTGAGAGGCTCGAGACATGAGAGAGAGACGTGAGAGATGGAGAGGAGGAAAATGATCCCCTACTCTCTCACCCTCCTACATATACTCACAAATCCACATATCACACTTGCACCCCTTTCAGAATCAATTCCATCATTTAGCCCCAAATCATATAAACATTATTATTTCATTTTTTTTCCCAATAATCATGCATTTATAAAATATTAACATTTGATAAAATAAATATGGGTCTCTAAAAATACATTATGGATAAAATGGATTCACACCTACATTATTAAAGATCAAAGCTAGTGGAGAGTTAAAATTCCTACTGAGGCTTCTTGGACCATCAGGAAGATTTTTAATCTTAAAGATCTAGCTCAACCTTGGATTAAATACGTGCATGATTTGTGATGGATCCTCTCCTTTTCTTTGGATTGATAACTGGCATGCTTAAAGCTCTTTATACCAGAAATTTGGTGATGCTGTAGCAGTCGACAGAGGGAGATCTTTGCTTACCAAAGTGTCTATCATTATACATCAAGGTACTTGGAAATGGCCTAGACCTCGGAGTATGGCCACAAGGGAAATTGTTGCACGTACCCCTTTACTTTGATCCCAAACATTGCTATTCCTAATTTGGTTAGATGGATCTTAACTAAGGATGGTAAGTTTTTTGCCAATTTTGCTTGGCAGGCTTTGAGGGCTGCTATTCTTAAGGTTCCATGGGCAAAAAGTGTTTGGTTTTGCCCACCATGTTCCTCGTTAGGCCTTCATAGAGTGGATTGCTTTTATGGGTCATCTTTCTACAAAGGACATGTTGCTTAGCTGGGAAATGGGGATTGATGCTAATTGTGTCCTTTGCCTTGGTGCCACGGAGTCCCATGAACATCTATTTTTTGAGTGTCCATTTTCTAGAGAGGTTTGGAAAATGGTATTAACTCAGAATCAAATTGCAAGAACTGTTTTTGGGCTAGCTGAGGAAATTGATTGGGTGTGTTCTCGGATGATTGGTGCCTCTATTCCTAGCAGAATCTACAAACTCTCGTTGGCAGCTTCTATCTACTAGATTTGGCACGAAAGGAATACCAAAATATACCAAGGTAAAGCTCTTCCTGCTCCTCTCTTGGGCTCTCACATTATTAATGAAGTTTGGGCTTGCCTATGCTCTTGGAAAGGCCTCAAGGGGACTGATGGGAACCATTTGCTGGCTGATATCTCGGGCTTAAATTCTAGGATTTTTAGTTCCTAGTTGGTTGTTGTTTTGTCTATTTCTGTTGTTTTCTTTTAGCCGATGTTTAGGCTTTGGTTCTCTCTTTTTTTTCCCTTGTTAAGGCTCCTTGTTGGCCATTTCAGACTTTGTATTGGAAAACTCTATATATTCTGTTTGTTTGCTCTATAAAGTGGTTAATATACCCCCACAAAAAAAAAAAAAACTACTCCTAGTCTCCTACCTTCTTTTATTTTTGGAAATCCAAATTCATTATTGCCATAATCGATTAAAGGATTCAGAGGGATCAATTTACAGGAAATACAACACTAGCAGGGGAACAGAACTCCGAAATCAAGCATCGAAATCTTTGAAAAACAAAACCCTAGACTACAATAAGTGCAAAAAAACGATAAAGGCCAAAGCAGTTAGCCTACGAAACGATAATATCCGACAAACCGATAAGAGGACATTGTCATTTATGGACATTACTATATCCGTAACCAGGGGCGGACCGAGTAAGGGGCACGTGGGGATCACATGCCCCCACCCACCCCACCCCACCCCTTTTTCTCTTTTACAGTTTATTTTTTATGCTAAAATGAGTGTGTGTTTTTGGCAAAAATGAGTGGGAGAACGAGAAACCCACACAGAAAACTCGACGAGGGAAACTCGCTAGACGCTTGATTTACTTTGTCGTTACCGGTCGCTCATCTCTGTGGTCGTCGCCCATCACCTCACTGTTTTTCTCATCAATCATCAATTAAATTTGGAGCTACACGCAAAAGTAACATTTTATTGAAAAGACTTTTAATTTGGGGCTACATAATTTAGGACTTTTTATTCTTTTCTTTCAAGGTTCATAATATATATCTTGATTGTTTGAAAAAATTAGGCCTTCATCATTTCTTTACTTGGTTCTTACCCAATGAATGAAATTTGAAATTCAATTTTCCATAGTTTGTGCGCTTAATTTCGATTTTTGCTTAAGATTATTAGTATAATGTGCCCCCACATGAGGTTAAATCTTGAATCCGGCACTATCTATAACACACGACGAGGGAGAGATCACTGAAAAGCAACCACTCAAACACACCTAAGTGCTATATCAAAAAACTCAATTTTTTTTTTTGAATAAATACGAAAAAACTCAAAAATCTGCTTTTTTGAATGAGGACAATTATAAATCAAAAGGACAGATTTTTTTGGGTTGTGTCGTCTTTATTTAATAAAAATTGAGTTTCCATCCTAATTCTTTACATTTTTTATCCCCTGCTGAGACGATCAAATAATTCACAATCATTTTACATGAAACTAACCAATGCAAAAAAAAATTGAATAAACAGAAAAAATATTAATTGTGCAACCAGCGTTGCGCTGCTAATAGTAGTACAAGAAACGAGGAGGAAGATTGCTCAGAATGGCTATGAACGAGCGGCTCCGATATCTGAATGCCAACTCAGAACTTCAGATTTTCAGTAGATTTTTAAATATGATAGAAGTAGCTTCTTTTCTTTCTTTCTTTTTCAGTAAATTTTCAAAATTAACTTCAGACGTTTCATTAGATTTTAAAGGGCCACAATGGTATGGCATGATGCCCATGTCACTGGGATTGGGAATCGGACTCAGAGAACTGGGAAACATACATAACAATAGGCGCACCAGAAGCAGGTGTTTAACAAACGAAAACATTGCAAGTTGATCAAAACATATCCAAACACAGCTAGGGATGTAGACGAAGCATAAAGGGTAAAGAACACCCACTAGAATAAACAAGATTCTCACAAAACAGCTACATGGTAGTAACTTAGATACTAAGAGTGAGCCATACATGCGAAACGAGCAACCAGCTTTGTGAAATTAGTCATTCTGATTGAAAGCACTGGACAAAGATCGTCAACAACACTTAAAGAGTTATCTTCTCCCAAAAGAGCAAATATAGGCCCAGCATGTCTTCGTAGAACGCAATTGATCTCCACCTAAAAAATGCAAACAATCTCATCATAGGATCAATTCCAACATATTAAAACGGCATCCGCTTTTTTGACATTCAAAATTGTGCACTTCAAATGGACCCAAGAATACTACATCTTCCCTCTGTCCCATTTGGGTTATCCATTTCAGTAAAATCGTGTAGATTGCATCATCAAAGAAGGTACTTCCATTTTCGAAAAAACGTCCACCATCCGAAGAATACAATTCAAAAAATTATTCACACAACACAAGTACCTTACTTGGTGAAATCAAGGCTCCATTGACGAAATTAGACACAAATGGAACAGAGGAGAAAAATAGATGTAAAGTGCTAGTGATCTTGAAATCAATTAAACATGTGGGGCCACACATACCCTGGGCTTTCTCGCCAGTAAACTGTTCAACGTGAACAGAGCATTAGTCATCATCGTGACCGAAAAAGAGATCTTCATAATCAGACTCATAAACATCACTGCCACAAGAGAACTCAAAATACTCATCGCCATCAACATCAGACATGAGGTCAATCTCAGAAAATCCAGAAGGGTAGTCATCATCAAGTGAATAATCGTCGTCATATCCGTTGTAAAAGGTCATATCAAACTCACAGTCATCAGTGGAATCGTATGGTTGCCGTAGATATTTGATCTGTTCAGAGCATCTTTCCCTCAAAGACCCTCCGAGATTAACATTAAAACAATGCCTCAGATCAAGGGATTCAAGGTTAGGGCACCCGTCGAGAATGGCCTTTAAACCATCATCTGTCAAATTGTTTCCAAGTAGCTGAAGATGGTGTAGTCCAGGCATGGTTTCTGCAATAGCTAGTGCCTCATCATCATACTCCATATACGGGGCCCTGGACCCTCGACTGTTAAATTTAAGTGATTTCAGATGAGGGCAACAACGCCCGACATTTAAGAGGGCATCTTTTGAAAGTAAGCCAGAGTATATGTGAAGCTCCTCCAGTAATGGTAGTTTTTTAGCAGTTTCACTCAAACCATCATCTGAAATGCTCCAGGGATAAATAATTTGAAGACGCCGCAGCTGACTTGCTCTATGAACAGGTGGAAATTAAAGTACAGCAAACTATCAGTAGTACATAGAAACATGAAGTTGGTTTTTCTATTTGAATTTATGTGATAATACACAGAAACGTTAATCCGTATAGTACAATTAGATTAATCAACTTGGAAACCCAGGACGTTCATATCGCAAATCCTGAATGGCAAACAAGCCTGTCTGCCTGACTCATATTTATTACCAAAACAGGGGAAATCATGTGTATAAAACTCTATGAGTGCATCATTAGAATATTTAGAAATAACTTTAACTCCACAAAGATGACCATCATATTAACAGGAAAATAATTCATCAACCAGCTTGGAAGTAAATATTACCCAAATGCTGTTGATGTCTACATATATATTCTCGTGTACACCACCAACTATGTTTGATTACCTCTTCTAAATGTATAAAGACTTGTGCTGAACACTCGACACTCAGTTTAAGATTCCTAAAGGTGTGTCTGACATTTCGTTGCAAATTCACCAAGGCAGCATATTTTGCAACCAGTTCACCTTGAACTACCCATAGACTCCATTATTACAATAACGGTACTATACCAACTTGCAAACACCATTTTACCCTAAAACAATGATGTACATAGGAAGATGAATATATTTCTGTCCCATAACCTCGAGATGAGAGCTAAACGAATCAAACTCTAAGACACAGCCACAACGTCATGCATACTCGAGTCCAAATTCATCAGAAGCCAAATTGTGACCCGATTAAGAGTGCGATATAGTTCTAATGCTTAACTACTGTAACCGTCATCTGAGTGCAACCGTTAAGGATTTTGTTCTGTTGCATCTCCTCGTATATTGGTGAGAAGGTATTATTACTACAAAGCGGAAAATTCCCAAGGAGGAGAAAACCATGTTCAAAGCTAAAATATCCAGTAAAAAAGCTGGTCCACTGCATTTTATATCCCTTCCCTCCTTCTCGTGAGACATGGAGGTTTTTGAGTTAAAATTAGGATGCTAGTAAAATTAGGATCCATGGGTTCTGCGTCATGGAACTTCCCCTATAATAAGGACAGGTCCTTGCTTGATCAAACAAAAAGAAAAGGCGAAGTCCTGCAATGGCACAAACACATCCCATTCCACTCTTATCTGCAGGATGTATGAGCTTTTGGCATCTCTGTCACAAACCATCCCCTTTTTTCCCTAGTAGGTCCTCCATTCCTATTTCATGTTGCATTTACAGCACTTCTACACTCCACTCTCCAGTATATTATCCCCCATAACACATCTGTTTGCATTGCCAGATGTACTGCTTTTGTCACGGACCACTAAACCGACCTCTATACTTTGCATTGATAAAGATAAGAAGATGTGCAAACCATGGGTACGTTTCTTGGTTTACTTTTTACATTTTGTAAAGATACCTTTAATTCCTCTGTTGTTTGGCAACAAAAGAGGATGAATTCACCTAATGCAAACCACAGCCTTACCAAGAGTGATATAGACTATAGTGATGTCCTTAGCCCCTTCAACTATGTTAGTACTGGGACGAAGGTAATACGAAGTATATAAGCGTGAGGGCATCCAAGACCGTGTAATAAGTACCTCTTAATCATCATTAACCGAATAAAACTTTAGACAAACCTATTCTCTGCTCATAGCCACCACCAAATATACCTACAAAGAGCAAAATTGCCTACAAATGGCAATGCTCACAGTCAAGTGATTACAGCCATCACTCTCAATGTCCCAAAGATCCCTTACTCAAGATTATAAATTGGTCCTAAAGCTAGGGGATTCCCAATAATGGTCAAGCAACAAGTATAAAAGAGTGGTTTGTCAGTCTTTCACCGGTAACAAGCTGCTGGCAATTGATAAATGTTACGGAACTCCAAGCTGTTTATTTTCAACGAAGCCCTGCAACCCATCACTCTCCATGCCCCAAAGACCTCTAACTCATGACGATAAATCAGCCAACTAAGGGATTCCCAGTAAAGCTCGAGCAACAAGTACAATTGGACCAATCAACCAAAAAACTCTTGTGATTATAATTTGTAAACTTTAATGCCATGTTTGGATCAAGATTTGGAAATTTTTTTCCAACTCAAAAAACATTCATTACCCCTACTTTCAATCATTACTCTTCACTCATTACCCCTATCTCCAATCATTATTCTCATTTCTCTCTCTATCTCTCTCCACTTATTACTCTCACAAAAAATTTCTCAAAAACTCATCCAAACACAGCATAAAGCTACGAAATTCCCAGAAAGCTCAAGCATATAAATTAATGGCACTAGCCGGTCTTTCATCTGCAACCAATGTTCTAAAAATTGCTAGGCACTAGTCAGATGGAAGAGAGGCACCTAGATGCTTTGGACCCCCGCATAGCACCTAGGCGGGGACTAGTTGGCCTAGGAAGCTAACTTTTAGAACACTGTCTGCAACAAGCGTAGTTGAATATATGTGGCTTTGACTTCGTAACTTTATCAATTGATGCTACTGAAGGTTGTTGTGTTGCCGATGAAAAACTGACGAGTTCACTCATTTATACTTGTAGCTTAAGCTTTACCGGGAAATCGGGAATCCCCAAGCTACTGAAGTCCAACAAGCTTCAGTAGTGTCAATTAATAAAGGTTGCGGAAGTCCAAGAGGCAAATATTCAAGTAAATTGGTCTGATAATACCCTGAA
The DNA here is from genome assembly GCA_025413875.1 of Rhododendron molle. Taxonomy (NCBI): domain Eukaryota; kingdom Viridiplantae; phylum Streptophyta; class Magnoliopsida; order Ericales; family Ericaceae; genus Rhododendron; species Rhododendron molle. Next base: position 19,150,095 of record CM046400.1, read on the forward strand.
AGAGTTTTTCTAAAACTTTCTTGCAGTGTAATAGTGTATAAAGAAATAGACAAATATTTTGGAAAATGAAGTAGGTTCAAGAAAGTCTTTACACTGATTATTGAGGTTAAAGTATTGGTAGGAGGATATAAACTGAGGTGTATCTTCTAATTCACATGATCCACACTGAAATTTTTTGCTTCCGATCTATTGCAAATGGACAATCAGCCACATAGGGCAACATGCCACTCAGACCTAATTAACTACAGAGCCACCTGCAACAGTCAAGTATCAGCTCTAAGAGACAAGATATGGCACACCTCATAGACCACTCGCTCAAAACTAATCGAATTCAAATTCAAAGCCCATGATTCTGCGATAGCTGAATTGAAAACTGACAAGAGCCTTTAACAATGTCTACTTCAAATGAACATAAAGAATGGCCAAATTGTGGGAATACTGAAATTCAGTGGAAGTACAAAATACTCGGCCAAATTTGCATGTTAAAGGGACTGGGCAAAGCTTGGGATCCATTCTAATCGAACGCATGGAAGAAAATAATTTATCTTTTCACTTTCTTTTCTTTTCTTTCACTTTCACTTTCTCTCATTGTAACTGTCCCCCATAATTTTCTTTGTAATCAAACATACCCTTAGACTATTGGAGAACAATTGAGAGGCTCTAACACGAGGACAGCATTTTCTGTGCAACAAATATAGCACCAGTATACCACGTCCACAAATGCAGAAATAATATCAGGTATCTACGGAAATTTACCGCTCGCCGATGTAGTCAAGGAGCTCATCGGAACCGAAACCTTTGATACTAAACTCGACCAACTGTCCGCAGCTCCGGTCGATGGCGTGCGTGGCCATCTTCTCAACGTCGTAGCCCATCTCGTCCCACATATCTTCACCAAAATAACCGCTCATATGGATCGACCTCCACATGTCTGGGTCTTTGGAGACGCTTCGCCATGCCATGCACACCTTCTGCGCGCTCTGGAGTAGGTCCATCACCCCGACCGTCTTCAGAATCATCGCCGTCACGTCTCGCGGCAGCTCCGCCCAGTTTCGAGCGTCGATCGCCTCCGCCGGCGGCGGTGGGGTCGAGGAGGACGCCATTGGGGTGGGATTTTGGCTAGTGTTTTGAAGGATTAGGGGAAATGAGGAGGTTTTGTATGTCAGGGTTTTTTCGGTTGGGGGAGAAAGAACTGAAGATATTTCCTTCCCAAAATTGGTGGATGCAAACGAGATCTTTACCCATTTAATTACTCATAACCCGAAATTTGAGTAACAAGTCAAAATTTCCATCTTCAATGTCATATCCATAATCCATTTGTCTATCCATTTTGAGTTCTACACATTTTCTTCATCCAAATTTAAGGGAAATCAAATCTATATTTATTTTTTCTCAAACCCTATTTTAACTCTCATTAATTTAATTACAAGTGTGCCGCCATTCAATAATAGTTATAAATAAAAATATGGGTTTAGCATTCGAGATCTCTTACCTAAATTTCTATTTAAATTTGGATGAAAAAATAGGTAAGGATTAGAGATTATCTTATTACTACTTGATGGAAATGGATCTTTTCCTGTTGGGGTGATGAGTGGAGGATTCAGTTTTGATCGAAAAATTATTCTCGGCAAACACATATTTTTATGGGACCCAATACTAAGCGGCTGTTTTTATGGGTTTTTGGGGTTTTTCTATTCAATTTTTGGCACCTTGATTGGAATAAAATGGCGCCCTTTGAGATAATATTGCTCTACAAAGAGAAATTTGGGTCTGAGCATTGAAGTTTGAAGGGTATATTGGTCTACGTAGTTTAGGGATTTCATGTTGTTATAATTATGTGAACTTTGTGCGTTTAAAATTTAAGCGTTTTGGATTCTAATTATTATTATATTTTTCTCTAATCATTACTCTTATTTTTTTCTCTATCTCTCTCCAATAATTACTCTTATTTTCAATCATTACTCTATTTCTCTTTATATTAATTACCTACAAATTCAAAATTCCAAAACGAATGGCATCGTTTTTGATGATTTCCAAAAACCTCTGCATGACTGCTCAATTCTTTACCCCCATTACCCACAGGATGCAATTACCCCAAAATTATACCCTCCCCAAAGGCCAAAGCCAACCGGGTATTACATTATTAGGGGATGTTTCAGTTTTGCAAAAAAGTTAATTTTTAAAAAAGAAAGTAATTTCAAACTTAAAAATTATGTGTTTACGCAAATAATTTTTTTACAAATATGAATCTTATTTAATATATCTCATTAAGATCTTTTAAACGGTGCAAAAAATATTAAAAAAATATTTTCATTTTTATTATATTTAAATTTGAAATTACCTTCTTTTTCAAAAACTAAACTTTTTTGGAAAATTGGAACCCCTTGGCCCCATACCCACTTAATTAGATATCACAATTTGGTAATATCCACCTCCAAATGATCGAATCGGATAGGGTATCCGTAAGTATTAATATAGTTGTCATCTTTACTCATAACAATTTGTGGTATGAAATCATCTCAAATGATACCCAATCTAACATTATTTTCTAACATAGTTGAAGTTCTCAATAACTTCTAAAGCGGATGCAAAAAAAAGTCCACGAACGACCATAATTAGACCGTCCTTTAAGTGGACCGGAGAGATACAGAGAGGGTGGAAGAGAAAACTATTTTGCAGAAAAATCATATTGGCCCTCCCCTGTTGTTTTTGGCTTACATATTAACATCCTTGTGTTTTGGGAAATTACATCACCTCACGAGAAGGACATGCCACCCTTCCATTAAGTAAACGGATGGACAATTATAATGCCGACAACCAATTGTTTGTGGAAAGTAGCAAAATAACCCAATTCAACCACCATCACCTTGCCGGAGACTGAGGGAGAAAATTAGCCAGAAGAACGAAGAGGAAATAAGTTTCTGCTGTGTGGCATCAGAGTTCTGTTTGGATTAGAAAAACTTAACAAAGCAATCTGTGGCATAAACTAGGCTTTGTCCTGAAAGAGGTAGTTTATGACTTATCAAGCTTTGCTTACAATGCTGTGGCATAAAATGATGTTCATAACTTGCCTGATTTTACTTAATCTAATCAAGCAACACACTATGCCCCTAGGTTTTGCAAGTTGGAGGCAGCAATGGAGTTCAAAACCCATGAATTGCTTGCCACAATGGCTCCGGTGGAACTTGCTAAAGCTTCAGCATCTTTTCGCCTCTGGTTTAAGATAGAATTCTTGTTGGGGTCACACTTACCTTGAAACTCAAGGCTATAAATGATATATACTGATGATCTGGGGTTTTCAGATGACAGGGATTCCTGGTCTCTTGAAATAGGCTTCCTTTGCAGAACAGTCCCTCCGGCTGCAACTACAAGATCGTATAGATACCCCTTGTATGAAGGTATGAATTCTCCAGTGAAATAAAACTTACACCCGTCGAAGAGCTTTGGTTGCTGCAAACCAGAGAATCTGTCATTTTTGGAGCCTCACATGCACAATTTTTAATTAGCTTGAGCTTTTCGTAAAGTATATTTGCTATTGAATAGAACACAACCTGAAATGACAAAACAAGTGTGTATTTCTGCACTGCATACTACTGCCTCGTAGAATGTATTAAACATTTGCATGATTGAGATTTGAGAAGGGAGACGAGAATATCACCTAATGGGCTATTTTCCAAAACAGTCACATTTCTTGTGAACTGAACTTATGGGTTCTAAGTTCTACCTGCAGAATGCATTAACCCACTGCAACCAAAAACTATATCTATGACGCAGCGCCGAAGGTAGTGATAAGCAATAAATCTTAAAACAGGAAGTTCAGTGTATCATGCTACGACTGTCATGGAGCGCAGTCATAGGGGGAAAAACATTGACAAATGATTGGCATTACTAGACTTGGGCACTGGGCAACTAGCCCAATGGCCATGAAGTTGGGTTCAAGACGATGAAAGCATCGACACCTATCAAACACTCCAATGCACTAACATCTTACATGTGGCCAAACAAAAAGAAAGAGTAGCTATGACTATTACTGCTGATAAAGATGAATTGTTGCAGACTTAGCATCATGGAGACTTCCGTACGTCATGGTTACTACCTATGTTTTCTTCCTTATATAACAGAAAGAAGAAAAAAAAGCAAGAAAAGGTAGAGCTAGAAATGTTTGGTGAGTAACCCATCTTCAAGTTCATTCAGTTGTATTTGTTTCTTTCGAAAGTATCCCATCAATTCAAAAGTGCAGAAATAATCTCGTGGAAGTTTGGATGAGAAAATGACCTTGTTTACATGTCTCAATCTCCCGAGTCGAGGACCATCCCTGATTCCATGAATGTCAACAGCAATTTCATAAAGCTGCTCATCAACAGGTTCCATGGTCTTCATGCACGCCTTAATCCCTGCAAAAGCAAAGGAAAGAAATAGATAAATTAAGTGACCTCTTAGGAATCTTCAAGTTGCAATATATAAATCAACTTTGTTGATTATTCAAAAGGCATGTACTAACATGCAGTACTCAGTATCCACTTCCCCTCTAAGATTCCCATCAAAATTTTTATGGTTCTTCTGCATGCTCCATTCTCATCTGTAGATGCGATGACATGGGTGACACAGGAACCCCAGTTTTTCAACACCGTAGCTCCAGATAACCTCCCAAAATCAGAAACAATTTCCTACATTCCAGTAACAGAATTATTAAAATCATCCAACATTTTTCCTAATCCCAACAGACCAGGACTACGAGATTTTATTTACCTTCTCTTCTTTTGTGAGAGCTGAACAACAGAGGACAAGTTTTCCAAATGATCCACTTGAATCCCAACGCTGCCTGGTATTACTGGCATGTATAACAGCAACTTCTGATTGGTGGCTTTTAGATGGCCTGTGAGACATATCATAGCTAAAAATAGGGGAAATAACAACTTCATACTGTAGAGAAGATTTCAGAGTCTGTTGAAAAAAACTCCAAAGCTTGTTTAGAAAAGTCAAGGTACCTTTTCGGAATGCATTTCTGTTTCCTTTTTATTTGAGATCCACATAATTCATTAGGAAGTGCTGAGGATGCATGAAGAGGGCATAACATGACAAAGTTATCCTGTTGACAAGAAACAAAATCAGCAGGTGTTTTCTGAAGCGGAACGTATTAAACTTTTTTTTTTTTATCACGTATTAAACTTAGTCAGCTCAACGCATACATTATCCCACCGGCATTGTGCAATCAACTTGGCACAAGGAAAATGGAAACTCTTGCGACAGCTTTTCTCATAACATCCAAGAGCCGCTCCTTTGATGTCACAGCAACAGCATTTAATCCTTCGACTTCTTGCTAATTCAGCTTCTAGGTTGATGGTATTATCATCTTCAAAGTATACATTAGGAGCCCTGTGTGTATGTCACAATAAGAGGACTAAATTATTGATACAAGGCTTAATACTGGCACAATCATTCGGGATACAATCCAAGCCACTTAAGCTAGTCAATGGCTTTTAACTCCATGGCCTTGTGAAAAGCGTGTAGAGTTCCAACGGAATATCTTCTTACCTTTCGAATATCGTAAAAGACTTTTCTGAGTTTTCTCAGGTTTGCTATGTCTATCTTTTTCATTTCAGTACACTGGGACAACTTACATCAGATATTACATATTCCTAGTTAAGAATTGAACAAGGATCTGCATTGGTCCTCGCTCAACCTACCAATTTTGATCCAGTTCCACATAGCAATACAGTTGTGTCACGTGCACACCTATACAATAAGGCATAAATATGACTATAATTTATTACTCCTACTTGATAACTCGTACCATTCAGTGCAATTCCTATGTGCATGTATGACCTTTGATCCACCATTATAATCAGCCGCAACAGGCTTGCCATTGAGGTAGTGAACCATGATACCTGAGGCCTGTAGTTTTTGCAGGTTAAAAGAATTAAATTGCTGACACTAAAATCACCTATAGACTAATACATTCGTACAAGGCCAAAGAAGATGGGAAAAGATAGCAAGTAAAAGAGAAACTATGCATAATACCTCAGTGTCTTCTGTAGAATGGCAGAATGCACACTGGATTTTATTAGTAACAGTCTCACATTTACGCAATACCACTCCATTCAAAGCTGGAGGAACCTCCTCCAACTTTTTAGCCTGGAGATCCCTGACTTCAGAGGTGGATTGCAACTTTCCCATGGGTTGAGTCTTCTCGACAGAAACCTCATTACAACCATCCCGAATGCCTTTAACCAACTTATTATCCTTTGAGATATCAAGAGTTGAGATTTTTCGCTTGTTTGAACATCTCTGCTCTTGACATTTAGAATTGATCCTATTTCTTGTTCTTTTGGGGATATCTATCTGTTGCTGAACGACACTCTTCATGCTGCTCTTTTTCTGATCTGTTGAATGTTGAAAGTCCGTGACCCTGTTGTTATCGAGATTCAGGGTATTCGGTTCGGCAGAGAAGGATGAAACAGTTTCTGGTACACTTTCTGCAGCACTGCTATCAAACATAACCTTCTTATCCCCCTTACAAGTTCTTTTGTTCGAATGTAGGGACTTAATATTCTCGTTCAGTATCTTCTCATGAATAGCACACTTGGCCACTCTCTCTAGATCAACTTGATCTCTGGGTGCTTCATCTATAGTTCTCTTGGCTTGTTTCTTTTTCCTTCTTTCACTCACCTTCCTACCTCTTTTATTGGATTTTTTTAATTTGTCATTAGTGTTGGTATTATCTTTTCTTGGAGAGGACATAGCAGTTAAGCTTACCTCCACATCATCAGCTCTCTGTTTGGGAACCACATCTTCTATGTTTTCAATACCGTGTTTTCCATTTGTAGTTCCACCATGTGCGGATAATTTGCATTTCTTTACCTGAATTCCATCAAATTCATCACTGTCAGCAACCTGCAATTCATAACAATTTCAGCAACCCAGACAGAAACAGGAAGAATGAAAATATACCCATGATACAGTCATTCTGATATTTATGAGGGGATAAAATGTGTATAAGGGCATACCTGTCTTTTCATGGGACTTGAGCAGAGCTCAGGAGAGCAAGGTCTTTGGGTACATTCAAACATCTCGCTATCAAAGTAATCTGCATAATTATGTGTGATATCTGTTCTTCCCTGCATTAAGTGAATTATGGATACCAAGCAAACATGAATTGAGCCTATACACCAGAAACTATCAAAAGCAGATAGGTTGCCACTTAAGTCTAGCTTAAACTGGACAAGGCCATCACTACTTGCACCAGAAAAAGTAAACACTGCTTGTGAAACTGAGCACATTTCGGAAGGCAATTGCCAGTGATGTCATAATGACATTGGCCAGATTTCAAACTATCTAGCTTTAGCTCTTACTCCTAGTTCTTACCAACAATCAGTCAGCAAGGAGAAATTTAAGTTCAAAATTCAAATCAACCCAATAACATAACAAACTTCATAGGAGACTCCAACCTAAGTCCAAGCTTGTTACAAACTACTACAGAATTTGCAGACTTACTTTTGGGGACACTTCAGAGGGGATTTCATCGTCTGAGTCCTTTATGTCGCTAAAGCAAGGAGCATTAGGTGGTGTATCCATGTTGCCACCCTCATCCGTCTGCTGAGTTACCTTCTCTACGTCCTCTTCATCTCTCAACCAGAAAAATGGAGTGAAAGCTGTGTCTCCTTTTCCATTTACAGCAGATTTTTCTTTTATGACTAAACTTTTATCTAGTTTAGCTTTTGCAATTTCACCTAGTCCAAACGTTGCAGGCTGTACTGGAGCCTCTGAAGGAGGATATTGCGGAACCTGTACTCTTTTCTTTGTTGGAAAGGATGGTTTCAGATGATCCAGATTTGAATTCTCTTTGGAGATCTTTAACGATTTTTTGGACTGCTTCCCTTTGACTCCTCTCTGATTACCTGGTGCCTCTTCCCATGTTCTACCATTCTCTTGTCTTCCACTAGTCAAACCCCCCACTGATTGGTTCTCTTCATCTGTAATAACCAAAAAACGGAAAGAACACAATGCTTGAATAGAAAATGGCCCTTGACAAATCAGGTGTACCGAAGTAGATATATTGAATGCCTTACAAAACAATTACTCCCTCCGTCCTGATTTGTTTGTCTAATCTCGGGTTTTCAACTTATAAAGGAAATTAAATCTGATCCATTGATTTAAAATTTACATAATCTCATCCATTGATTTTGAAATTGGACAGTCAATTTGGGACATGTATAAGTCAAAAAGGGGACAAACAAATCGGGACGGAGGGAGTATTACTACCAGGCAAAAAATCATGATAAAGACAGCAATCAATCCAGGTTATGGATGCTGAGAAGAGAATGTACAACTCAATGACACTAATCACCCCATGCTTCCAAACACTGAAATTGTTTATTATGATAGTTTATTCTACATTTCCAAATGCATCAATATTAAGGAAATAATAAGAAGCAGCATCACCATTCATAGTAACAAGAAAGTTGAGAAGAACTATATGATATCTTTATCCATCTAAGAAAATAATGATAAAACATTGATTGCTCCATAAGCTTCAGTGAAATTGACTTCTTGAAGGCAACTTTCTCAATTCAGTTTAATACTTTCAGCTTGTGCCTTTCATGATTCAAACAAGCATACTGAGAGTGAGAAGTACCTGATAATTTGGTGGACGGTACAGTTTGAGTGACAAATATATTGAATCCTGAAGCAACTTCCATGCTCTTGTAAATGCTCACCAGGTTATCCATATGAGGAGCAGGGCGAACCTCTGCACAAGTGAAAAAATTTATGCAGATAAGTAACCATGTGGAATCTGTGCATACTAAGATACATGAACAATTCAGATTTTGATTAGAACACACAACAAACTGACCTACATACAAACTTGTTGAGCAGTAAAATTTCCTTTTCTCTAGTATTTACCATTGGTAAATGGCCAGTTCAACCAAAATACAGGAGGGTATGGGATACAAAAGAGAGAAAACTGCATATCTGATAAAATAATTATTCATCACAATTTATGTTGTCATCACTTTTGAGAATCAGCTGCACAAATCAATTTTCTCAATTCTGATGTTTTGAGGCATTGCTTCAACATCATAGGGCATAATCTTTCTTCACCATCTCAAACTTGGTTTTTTCACTCGCACATGTCTCTTTTTACCAAAGGTTCTGAATACCATACCAGTAACAGTTCCTATTATAGTGGTAAGCTACCCATACAGGTACCGGTGTAATTTCCAGTGCCGTTTTGGATTTTGCGTTACAAACATCATATACTAGTATCGATATTTCTAAGTATGCTTAAAAAGCTCAAAACATTCAACCAACTTGATAATATGTACTAAAAAATAGTAATAGTAGTGATAATGACAATCATATATTAAGAGATAAGAACATTACTACTGTAAGATTTTTTTGGACAAAAGACTAATAATGGAATTAACTCCCAAAAAATTTACAATAAAAATCTAGTGTGACCGGTACCAACCGGCATTTGAAGCGGAGCGAAACTAGAGGAGTAAGGTACCGGTGTTATGAGAAAACGGTATGTATTGGCAGGTACCGAATGGTATTTACAACCTTAGTTTTACCAAAAATGGCCCTCTCCGGAGCATTTGTTTTGACAATTTATGTGATGCGTGTGGTCTGATCGTCTTAGATATCTTACCATCACCATCCTTCACTTCGCCAATGCCATTTTTAACTTTTCAGGAATCCAGCCATTTATGTGTATCCTCTGGGTAATCCATTGCAAAGCAACATCAGTGCATATCAATTGCTACACAATGATGTGCATGTGCTTTGTCATTAACCAAGGTGGGCCTTGTAGTCAAACTAAGATTTTCTATCAGTTGTTACATGATTACTGACCATCGTTTTGTGTCACTACCACTACTTCAATTTCTGCTGCACCAATTCAATGAATATTGGAAGACAGATTAATCTAAATGCTCAACCTTTCTGTTTCAGTTCTGTGGCCCAATTGCTGTTTTTGTTTCTGTATTCCTGATTTATCCACTAGGTCAGTCTGGTTGGTTTTTTGCACCTAGCTTTGGTGTATCAGCTATATTTCGATTCATCCTTTTTTTTAGTGCACAAGTAAAACACAGAGCCAACTAAAGCATAAAAGACTTAAGGAAAATAATTCAATTTACTTATTCTTCTACTGATATAAGATCCAGTATCGAGGGGAACATTATTGGTTTACATTTGCTACGTGGGTACATATGAATACAGGACTATAGTCTTTTCCGCGAACATTTAAAACTAAAATCATGCACAAAGTGTCTAATCTACCTGAAGCGTGAAGATAACTATCCCCAAGGGTATTTAACTTAATTTTTGCAATATGGCAATGAAATGACTGAAGTTCAAACTTCAAAGTCGTATAAACCTGGAACAACACATAATTGAGTTGGTTGATGTAAATCATGATTTAGAACATTGGGCTTTGTTCCCTAGGGAGGACATTAGAATTGCTAAGACAATCAACGTACAAGTCCAGATGAGGAATGACAAGTGAATATAAACTTCAAATACGATAATATAAAAAAAACTACAAATTAATACATGTTTGGGTTCCTAGAGTGATTATAACTATCTACCTTGGGTCACTATAGACATGCCCACATCCCTTCCGAATCCCAGCCTACTGTGAAAAGTTATACTCCAATTTCAATGGAACAACTCTCAGTTTCCATATATTGTGTAATTCTATTGTATTTTAAACCAAATGAGTCAATTGAAGAATAAGAACAGAAAAGGCATGGGTGATACCTCTACGCCGGTATGGGACCTTACAGACTGGACAACTGGAAGCTGATTTCATAGATTTCTCAATGCATAAACTGAGATGACAGAATTAACAAAATGTCAGGCAACTTATAAGTTTCAAACTTTTATTCTATGCATCCATGCTTTCAGAAAGGGAAAAAAAAAACTTATGCATTTCATGAATAAATAGCTAATAGGATAATTTTAAAGAGCTTACCTGCAAAATACATGGTTGCATGTGAGTGAAACTGCGGAGTTCAGCAGACTCAAGCTGCATAAATATCCAAAAACCAATTCTCATAACGTTACAAATCCCAAGATAGTTCAGACCCACATAATGTTTCAATACAAAATCATGAAAAAGTGTACAACAATGTTGCAAAATGAAAACACACAACTCAAGACTAATTGGCAATGAGTAGAGATGCCACTAACTCGCACGTGAAGAGTTAAACAAACGATCCATGAGGACCATAATACATGGATTACAACAAAAAACAGTGCAATTATGGCACAAACAAATGGAACAAATCCTTGGAAACCCTAGCTCTATTACAATGTTAAAGCATCTCACTCAAGACCAATTGTGGTGAGGTCAATGATAATTAGCCGATGTGAGACAGCCTCCAACATTAACCAAAAAACAATTAGCACAATGAGCGAACAGGATGTACAAGTCATTCGACGCTGTAGACTTGGATGTGTAATTAATCTGGTAAACAAGGTAGGAAAAATGAAGGCATACCAGATGGGGCACTTGAGTTCTCTGCCCATTTTCTCGAGGTGGGAAGAATCTGCCATCTGTTTTTCGATGGGTGTGTGTTTCTCTACGTGTGTCTCTGTTGCTAGCAGAGAGAGAAAGAGATGGAATGAGTATGAAACGAAGGTGAGCGAAAGCGGAAAGAGGGTAGATATGGAGTCCGTTGGCGCCAGAAAGATTCTTTGAATTTTTGAAAATTTTAAACCGCGGGAGAAGGCGCCCCAAAATTCCAACCTTCTCGCACACGCTGCCTAATTTGACTATTTTACCGGTATTTGCACCGCACTCTCATATTTTGGGTTATTCAAATTTTCTCTTCTTCCATCTATAAGGCTCCGTTTCGGAACGCTTCTTAAAAAATAAATATACTTATTTTGCCACTTCTCTTTCAAAAATAATAAGGGCCATTCAACAAAATTCAAATCAAAAGTTCCTTTCACATTTTCAAACTCAAAAATAATATAAATGGAAAAAAACAAAATCAATTTTTTTTCACCGTATTAAAGATCTCCATGAGATCTATCAAACAAAATCCATAGTGATAGGAAAATTATTTACGTAAACACATGATTTTTAAGCTTAAAGTTGCCATATACAAAAAATAAGACTGTTGGTATAAGAATGGGCGCCGGTGGAGGGAAATCGTACCGGCGGCCGTGCCGGGCCGTCTTCGGCCACCGGACGACCGATCCGAGCCGTCCAAAATTTTTTAAAAAAAAAAACCAAGAGGGCCCTCGCGAGAATCAATGGCATCCGAGGTGTGTAGGGTGCTTGATCCGAGCACCCCTTTTTCATGTATATATGTATAACACGAAAAAGGGGTGCCCGGATCAAACACCCTACACACCTCGAATGCCATTGATTCCCTCGGGGGCCCCCTTGGTTTTTTTTTTTTAAATTTTTGGACAGCTCGGATCGGCCGTCCGGTGGCCGGAGACGGCCTAGCGCGGCCGCCGGTACGATTTCCCTCTCGGCCGGTCGATACCTAACTAAATTCTTCCAAATAAGTGGAGACCTTCTTAATTTTACGGAACAAGGGTTCTTATTCAACAAAAATAAGAATTTAAGTGAGTTCTGGAACACAGCCTAAATCTACAGTAATTATTTCGGAGTATGGTCCTCCGAGTATTTATTCGGTGGTGTTGGCACACGGTCGTGGTGCTCCAACACCTTTCTCTACAACTAGGGGACGGAGTCAGAACTTCTAATAAATGGGGTCCAAATATTAGATTCATATGCAATTTATCTTTTCTATTTGCTTATCCACAATAATAACCGAATTAAAAGGCTAATTATAAAGTAGATATACGCTCATGAGAATTATATAAATTTCCTATACAAAAAACCTCAAAAGTTTCTTAGAAGAACAACACCTTATTATACTTTGAAAATGATGCATGATAGTCTAAATTTTAATAAGAACAAAATTTAGGGTATTTAGGAAAAATAATGAGCCTAAAGATTTATAGCATCTTCTACTTTTAATTGACTCAGAAGCAAACTTTGAGTCTTTAGCTCAAACTCATATCACAATTTACAACTGTGCCATTAATAAGCATTTAATTTAAATTTATGCTTATATTTGAAATAGTCCATCCAAGTACTTCAGGGTGCGGCTATTCGCAGTTACATATTTTCTTTCATAGCCCACTATATTTCGGTAAGTAGTTGTTGAAAATCATAAATAACATTTCGGTAAATAGCTGTTAAAAACAAAATTTTAATTCGGTACCTGAATGTCGAAAATATGTTCAACATTCGGTATACAACTGCTAATACATACATTTCGGTAAATAACTGTTGAAAAAGAGATTACATTTCGGTAATTGGGTGCTGAAAATGTATCTCAATTTCGGTAACTAACTGTTGAGTATAGTTGAAAATTTTTAGCGGGCTATGGGAGAAAATACGTAACTGCGAATAGCCGCACCCTACTTCATAACTCATATACCGAGAAGGTTTTTGCACAATTTTTTGTGGGTAAATTTCACCAACACCCCTAAGGATTGCTGTAATGACAGATACTTCCCGCATTTATGCGAAATAACAATGAACCCTCTGTGCCTCTGTGGTTGTTATGTGCAATTCACTAACACTCCTAATCGACAATTGTATGCCCAAATATGTGATGAAATGAACATTGAAACCATAGTGACTTATAGCATTTTCTCATGTGTAAAGAGTATCTGTCATTAAAGAAAACTTAAGGAAGTGTCAGAGAAATTTATCCATTTTTATTCTCAAATTTGAGTGATGGCGGAGAGATATTTGGATGGAGGAGGGGTTTCATGAGAAGGAAAAAAGAAAATGTTATGGCTTCCATTTCTATTGAGCATTTTGTTGAGAAATTAAAAAAAAAAGTACAAAAAATATTTTTGTTTGGAGTGATTCTTTTCTTTTCTCACCCACTCTTACAAAAAAAATGGTGACTAAAGATTTCCCTTTTTTATCTCATCACAAAAAGAAAATGTTGTGGTTTCTTATCAAATTACTCATTTGCACTGAGCATTTTGATGAGAAATAGAAAAAAGGTACATAAATAATTTTTTTGAGCATTTTGATTCTTTTCCTTTCTTACCCACCCTCACAAAAAATTGGTGCGATTTGGTGAGCAAAGATTTCTCTTTCCCTTTTTCACCCTCTCTTTCCAAATGGCTCAAACCCTGTTCCATAACACCTTCTTAAAAAATAAGTATTTATTTCATATTTTCAAACTTAAAATAATGTAAATAAAAACAATTTTTTGACTGTGGGCTGCTCGCCTGGCGCGCTTGAAGAGTTGCCACCCGGATTTTTGAGATAGATGATCCGAGAAACTCATTTGACAAAGGGTTTTGGTCTAGCAAAAACGTCGAGATTTTGGGTTCGGGAGCCATGTTACGAATGGAGAAGATTTTGTAGAAAAGGCACTTCATCCGCCCGTTAAAACCGGTCTCTACTAAGTACTTTCAGAAGGAGAAAATTTTGAATATCTTTAGGAAAACAAAACTCTTTAATAAATAAGGGGGAAAGAGACATGGGAAGATATATCATGTTGGCGTGCACGTAGTGCTGTCTGTACATAAATGATAATAGTGCAATAGTGAAATAAAAGAGTTAGTTAGCAAACTGTTCAGATCAGAACCATTACTACACAGTTTACCATAATGTCACGCACGGCCTTATGGTATGCCGCGCGGTTTACCTGCTTTGCTATCAGACAGTCATCAATACCCAGAACAACGCCCAGTGCATTGTATATCCCGAGCGACGTTCCTTAAAAATATCAGAAGATTTGCAACTACTATCCTTATCTTGGAACAACACCATGTTTTCAAGTCATGAGTGTAAAACAAGTTTTGGTGCATTCGATCACTCGAAATGATTAAGAAAACTTTGTTTTGGAAATAAAACATGACTTGTAGATATAGTCTTATTCTAAAAGTGCTGGTGACAAATATCTCAGCAGCACAAATAAGCCTGATGAAGAATAGCCATGATCCAAACAACTTAAACGAGTAAAACAGTAACTAATAAAAGACCGCGCACCTGAACTTACTACGCCGTGCGAAGCATCAGAGCGTCGCACGTGCGTGGTATGCCCAGTACAGTGGCTGTTTAGTTTTTGAAAATAGTTTTTAAGTCAGTTTTTAACCAAAAGAGGTTAAGCCTGGATAGAGAAGAGCCTTTCAGGACCAGGACAGGGCCTAGCCCAAGGAAACTTGTTTTGTTTTACCTTTGATCTTGAACGAGGACGGATGATGATGGATAAGCGTGGACAAGATCGGGTGAGAAAGGATGAGTGTGGGTATGAGCGGTTGTTGGCTGTTTTGGTAGGTAAGGTCTCAAAGTGAGTAAAAGACTAACTTTGATGGTGAGGAGGAAAATGGAGCATTTTAAGAAGGAAAGTGCTCAGAGAATGTCTTTTTGGAACAACACTTCTTAAGGCTTAGAAATGGAGAGTGGATGTAAAAGTAAGAAGAGAGAGAAAAGTTAGGAACTTGGGGGGGAGGGGGCCGCCTTTTTCTTGAGTATAGAGGTGTATTTATAGACAAGAGTCAAAAATTTTGAATTCAAATGAGAGAGTTATTTCTTGGGCGGGCTAGTAGTGCCTTTTTCAGCTAAGCCATTTTGTAGCTATGTCTCAAGTGGGCGTGACTAACAGCTTTCTAAGCCAACCGGAACTTTACCTAAAATGCTGTGTGGTTAACCTCATGACCCCGCATGATGTAATGAATTCTATTACCAAGTGCGATGTAAAAGTGTTCCGTGCGGCGTTACAAATTTAGTTCAGGGCTTTCGGACTTATCTGGGCTTTTGGGTTATATGTTGAGTTTTATTTATTTATTCTGGGCTTCGAGGAAGTCCTTTATTCAAGCTTACAAAGGTATCGTTTCATTTATTTCATCAACGAGATGTTTAAAGAACATCTGAGGTCCGGATTAGAGTATCTACTTTGATTTTTCTACACCGTATAAAAGATCTCTTTCAAATAAAATCCATATTGCATATTTTTAGATTTCAATAAGTCTATTATTTTTTAATTTAAAACTATCTTATTAAAAAATAAACACTTATTTCTCGTTTTGAAATGGGGCCAAAAGTGAGATAAAAAAAAAAGAAGAAGAAGAAGGGACTTCCCTATATCGGTTGGTCCGATTCGATATACTCCGCCGGCATCAAAGCCCTACTTCTCTCCCGATCCCATAGATTCAACTCCCTCGCTCTTCTTCCATGTAATTCCTCTCTCTCTTTTTTGAGGAATGGAGACTGGTCCCCTCCCCCCCCCCCTCCCTCTCCCTCTCCTTCTCCTTCTCCCTCTCCCTCTCTCTCCTCTCTATCCACACACACTGCGTCTGTTTATTTTGATGGACTGTAAACTTGAATAATTGCTGATATCTTAGCTTAATATGGAATCTGATTTAGGGCAAGGGAAACCAATGTAGCTGCAATCGAAATTAAAAATATCCATCAAGATTTCGATTCTTGTATGTTGACGCAGATTTTTCGATACCAGAACTCGGTAACGAAGGCCCAAATTATTTTCTGTGAGTCTGACTTTATCAGGGCTTTTGCATTGCGAGTTAGGATCAGGCTAGGTATTTTTTTGTTTTTTTTTTGTTTTTCTGTAATGATAACTACCTAAGATAATACTACTGTTCGCATTGGGACTTCCGATATGCAAGTTGAATTATTTAAGGACTAGTGGTTGTCCGTGCCTACGGTACTACGCACCCCGGTAGTATCGTAGGCTCGAACATTTTTGTAATATATTTTTATTTTTTTATGCCAACGCCAAAAGCCAAGCAGTGGGTAAAAAGAACAAATGACATTTTTGTAATATATTTGTAAGAGTGGGTGTTTTCTTAAAAGAGTTGAAAAACTCACATCAGCACTTGAATCAAATGAATCTCAACCCTTCTTTCAATTTGTGTTTGTGTGATCCCACACCCTTGTATTTTATTAGGTAGATGATTCATGATAGATTTCTTTTTCTTGATAATTTACTCTTATTCTTTTGAGCATTATTCTTGGTTAGCTGGCTATAATTGTTGGTTAGATATCGTTCATTTGTTTGTAAAAAACCTTTGATTGTACTTGAAAAGCATTAGGTTACGGAAGTTAGTACTGTGGTACCGTCAGGCTATGTTAGGGTTAAGGAATTGGAGAGAGAAATGAAAGGATTAATAAAACAGGCTCCATTCCAGGATCTCAAAATACTTATTTTCAAAAAAGTCATTTTTTGTAATTTTCAAGCTTAAAAATAATGGGTGTACTGAAATTTAAAAATATGTAATATGAATTTTGTTTGAAAAACACCCAAAAACATTCATACGCTTCCAAAACACACCATAATAGTACAACATAGGAGTGAACAAAAAATCGACCGAACCGAGTTCAAGAACCGAACCGAGTTCAAGAACCGAACCGAACCGGTTCATTTTTTCGGTTTTTTTATTATCCAGTTCGGTTCGGTTCTTTGATGTAAAAATTTTCTGAAATCGGTTCGGTTCTCGGTTTTTGAAAATTTTGGGCGAACCGAACCGAACCGATTTTTAATATATATATATATATAAATATTAAATATTTTTGAAATATAATATATACCTCACTACCTCAGTTACGTATTTCCTATTTCATAACCGGCTAACCCTAACTCCTCACTCTCTCTCACACCACAGCCGACACACACATACACTCTCTCTCACACTAGAGTTGTAATGCGTTTTTGTGTTGTTTTATTTTTTTTTTCCCAGGTTGGTATTGTCTTTTAATTGTTGAATTGTTTTTCAATGGGCTAATTTGTATGTGTGGGCTGAAATTGAAAAGGTTATTGAGGGTAGTGGGTTAGAATTGATTTTGAATGGGCTAAAACAGCTTTAAATGTGCTGTAATATCTCTAAATGGGCTTAAAAAATTTATGTGGGCTGTAATATTATCATTGGGCTACCATTTTTTAATCGGGCTTGACCCGAAAAAAGCCCAACTTTTCAGAACCGGGAGAACCGAACCGAATCGAAGGAACCGAACCGACCATCAAAACACGGGTTCGGTTCCTTCTAGTCCCTGAACCGATTTCATCCGGTTTCGTCAAAACCCTTTCTGAACCGAACCGAACCGGTTACACCCCTACAACACCTTACCAAAATATCCATACGGTTCCAAAATACAACAAAACGATACAATATCAAACGGTTCAAAAACACCCTAAAACGTCCATACGCTTCCAAAACACACCAAAATGGTCCAACACCTTATCAAGACATCCATACGATTCTAAAACACATCAAAACTATACAACATCGAACAGTTGAAATACACCGAAAAACGTCCATAAGCTTCCCAAACACACCAAAATATCACAACACCTTACCAAAACATCCATACGAATTCAAAACACACCAAAACGATACAATACCAAACGGTTCAAAAATACCCCAAAATGTCCATACACTTCGACAACACACCAAAATGGTACAACACCTTAACAAAATATCCATACGGTTCCAAAACACACCAAAACGATAAAATACCAAACGGTTCGACAACACCCCCAATAATCCATACGCTTCCAAAATACACAAAAATGGTACAATACCTTACCAAAACATCCATACGGTTCCCAACACACAAAAACGATACAATACCAAATGGTTCAAAAACACCCAAAAACGTCGATTCGCTTTTATAACACACCAAAATGGTACAACACTTTACCAAAACATCTATACGGTACCAAAACACACCAAATCGATAAAATGCCAAACGGTTCAAAAACACACAAAATCGTCCATATGCTTCCAAAACATACCAAAACATACATATGGTTCCAAAACACACCAAAACGGTAAAATACCAAACGGTTCAAAAACAACCCAAATCATCCATACGCTTCCAAAACACTACAAAATGGTACAACACCTTACCAAAACATCGACAAGGTTCTAAAACACACCAAAACGATATAATACCAAACGGTTCAAAAACACCCCAAATCTTCCATACGCATCAAAAACAAACCAAAATGGTACAAAATATTACCAAAACATACATACGGTTCCAAAACATACCAAAACGGTAAAATACCAAACCGTTTAAAAATAACGCAAATCTTCAATACGCTTCCAAAACACACCAAAATGGTACAACACTTTACCAAAACATCCATACGATTTCAAAACACACCAAAACAATATAATACAAAACGGTTCAAAAAGAGCCCAAAACGTCCATTCGCTTCTAAAACACAACAACATGGTACAACAACACAAAACCAAAACATCTATACGGTTCCAAAATACACCAAAACAATACAATACCAAAAGAGTAAAAAACACCCAAAAATATCCAAACGGTTCCAAAACACACCAAAATGGTACAATACCATACTAAAACATTCATACGGTTGCAAAACATATTAAAACAATACAATAGCAAACGATTTAAAAACACCCCAAATAGTAGATACGCTTCCAAAACACACCAAAATGGTACAACACCTTGCAAAAACATCCATACGGTTCCAAAACACACCAAAACGATACAACCCTAAAAGGTTCAAAAATAACCCAAAACGTCCATACGCTTCCAAAATACACCATAATAGTAAAACACCTTCCTAAAATATACATACGGTTCAAAAATACACCAAAACGAAACAATAATAAATAGTTTAAAAATACTCCAAAACGTCCATACGATTCCAAAATACACCATAATAGTACAAGACATTACCAAAACATATATATGGTTTCAAAACACACAAAAATGATACAATATCATACGGTTCAAAAAAACTCCAAAACGTCCATACGCTTCCAAAACACACCAAAATGGTACAACACCATACCAAAACATCCGTACGGTTTCAAAACACACCAAAACGATACAATACCAAACGGTTCAAAAATAACCCAAAACGTCCATACGCTTCAAAAACACACCAAAATGGTACAAAAACTTACGAAAATATCCATATATTTCCAAAACACACCAAAACGATATAATATCAAATGGTTCAAAAACACATCAAAACGTACATACGCTTCCAAAACACAATAAAATAGTACAACACCATACCAAAACATACATACGAATCCAAAACACACCAAAACGATACAATATCAAACGGTTCAAAAATACCACAACACGTCCATATGCTTCCAAAACACACCAAAATGGTACAACACCATATTAAAACATCCATACGGTTCCAAAACACACCAAAACGATACAACCCTAAAAGGTTCAAAAATTACCCAAAACATCCACACGCTTCCAAAACACACCATAATAGTACAACACCTTCTCAAAACATTCAAACAGTTGAAAAACAAACCAAAACGATACAATATCAAATGGTTCAAAAACATCCCAAAACGTCCATACGCTTCCAAAATTCACTAAAATGGTCCAACACTTTACCAAGATATCCATACGTTTTCAAAACACACCAAAATGATACAATAACGTACGGTAGAAAAACACCTAAAAACGTCCATACGCTTCCCAAACACCCTAAAATATTCCAACACCTTACCAAAACATCCGTACGGTTCCAAAACACACCAAAACGATACAATGCCAAATGGTTCAAAAACAACCCAAAACGTCCATACGCTTCAAAAACACACCAAAATGGTACAAAAACTTACGAAAACATCCATATGTTTCCAAAACACACCAAAACGATATAATACCAAACGGTTTAAAAACATCTCAAAACGTACATACGTTTCCAAAATACACCAAATTAGTACAACACCATACCAAAACGTCCATACGAATCCAAAACACACCAAAACGATACAATATCAAACGGTTCAAAAACACCATAACACGTCCATACGCTTCCAAAACACACCAAAATGGTACAACACCATATTAAAACATCCATACGGTTCCAAAACACAGCAAAATGATACAATATCAAATGGTTTAAAACCACCCCAAAACGTCCATACGCTTCCAAAACACACCATAATAGTACAACACCTTCTCAAAACATTCAAACGGTTCCAAAACAAACCAAAACGATACAATATCAAATGTTTCAAAAACATCCAAAAACGTCCATACGCTTCCAAAATACACTAAAATGGTCTAACACTTACCAAGATATCCATACGTTTTTAAAACACACAAAAACGATACAACAACGAACGGTTGAAAAACACCTAAAAACGTCCATACGCTTCCCAAATACACCAAAATATTTCAACACCTTACCAAAACATCCATACGAATCCAAAACACTCCAAAACTGTACAATACCAAACGGTTCAAAAACACCCCAAAATGACCAAATGCTTCCAAAATACACCAAAACTATACAAAACCCCCAATCGTCCACACACTTCCTAAACACACCAAAATGGTACAACACCTTAACAAAACATCCAAACAGTTCTGAAGAAACAAAAACGATACAATACCAAATGGTTCAAAAACACCCAAAACGTCCATATGCTTTGAAAACACACAAAAATTGTACAATACCTTACCAAAACATCCATACGGTTGCAAAACACATGCAAACGATACAATAGCAAACGATTCAAAAACACCCCAAATATTCCATACGCTTCCAAAATAAACCAAAATGGTACAACACCTTACAAAACATCCATACGGTTCCAAAACACAACAAAACGGTAAAATACCAAATAGTTCAAAAACAACCCAACTCGTCCATACGCTGTCAAAACACACCAAAATGGTACAACACCTTACCAAAATATCCATACGTTCCAAAACACACAAAAACGATATAATACCAAACGGTTCAAAAACACCCTAAATCTTCCATACGCTTCCAAAATAAACCAAAATGGTACAAAACATGACCAAAACATCCATTCGGTTCCAAAACACACCAAAACGGTAAAATACCAAACAGTTCAAAAACAACCAAAATCTTCCACACGCTTCCAAAACACCCAAAATGGTACAACACCTTACCAAAACATCTATACGGTTCCAAAACACACCAAAACTATACAATACCAACCTTTTTCAAAAACACCCCAAAACGTCCATACGCTTTTAAACACAACAAAATGGTACAACACCTTACCAAAACATTCATACGGTTCCAAAATACACAAAAACGATACAATACCAAACGGGTCAAAAACACCCTAAAACTTCCATACGCTTCCAAAACACACCAAAATGTATAACACCTTACTAAAACATCCATACAGTTGCAGAACACATTATAACAATACAATAGCAAACGATTCAAAAACACCCCAAACAGTCCATACGCTTCCAAAACACACCAAAATGGTACAAAAACTTGCTAAAACATCTATACGGTTCCAAAACACACCAAAATGATATAACACTAAACGGTTTAAAAACCCCCAAAAATGTCCGCATGCTTTCAAAACACACCATAAAAGTACAACACCTTACCAAAATATCCATACGGTTCCAAAACACACCAAAACGATATAACACCAAACGGGTCAAAAACACCCCAAAACGTCCATACAATTTCAAAACTCACCAAGATAGTACAACACCTTACCAAAAATATTCATACAGTTTCAAAAGACACCAAAACGATACAAAAGCATATGGTTGAAAAACACTCCAAAACGTCCATACGCTTCCAAAACACATCAAAATTGTCCAACACCATACCAAGACATTCATACGTTTTTAAATCACACCAACACGATACAACACCAAACGGTTGAAAAACACCCAAAAACGTCCATACGCTTCACAAACACACCAAAATATTACAACACTTAGCAAAACATCCGTACGAATCCAAAACACTCCAAAACAATACAAATCAAAATGGTTCAAAAACACTCAAAAATATCCATATATATGCTTCCAAAACACACCTAAATTGTTCAACACCTTACCAAAACATCTATACGGTTCCAAAACACACCAAAACGATAGAATATCAAACGGTTCAAAAACAACTCAAATAGTCTATACGCTTCCAAAACATACCAAAATGGTACAACACTTTACCAAAACATCCATACGGTTCAAAAACACACATAAACAGTAAAATACCAAACGGCTCAAAAACTACCCAAATCGTCCATATGCTTCCAAAAAACACAAATGGTACAACACCTTACCAAAACATCCATACGGTTTCAAAACACACAAAAACGATAAAATACCAAACGGTTAAAAAACACCCCAAATCGCCCATACGCCTCCAAAACACACCAAAATGGTATAACACCTTACAAAACATCCATATGGGTCCAAAACACACGAAAACAATACAATACCAAACGATTCCAAAACACATTACCAAAACGTCCATACGGTTGCAAAACACACTTGAACGATACAATACCAAACGATTCAACAACACCCAAAATCTTCCATTCGCTTCCAAAACAAACCAAAATGGTACAACACCTAACCAAAACATCCATACGGTTCCAAAACACACCAAAACGGTAAAATAAAAAACGGTTTAAAAACACCCCAAATCGTCCATACGCTCCAAAACACACCAAAATGGTACAACACCTCACCTAAACATCCATACGGTTCAAAACACAACAAACCAAAACGATATAAAACCAAACGGTTCAAAAACACCCGAAATTTTGCACACGCTTCCAAAACAAACCAAAATGGTATAACACCATACCAACACATCCATATGGTTCCAAAACACACCAAAATGGTAAAATAACAAACTGCTCAAAAACAACCCAAATCGTGCATACGCTTCCAAAACACACCAAAATGGTACAATACCTTACCAAAACATCCATACGTTTCCAAAACACATGAAAACGATACAATATCAATCGGTTCAAAAACACCCAAAACGTCCATACGCTTCTAAAACAGAACAAAATGGTACAATATTCTTCTAAAACATTCATACGGTTCCAAAATACAGCAAAACGATACAACCCTAAACGGTTCAAAAACACCGCAAAACTTCCATACGCTTCCAAAACACACCATAATAGTACAACATTTTACCAAAACATCCATACGGCTCCAAAACACAACAAAACGATACAATATCATATGGTTCAAAATTACCACAAAACGTCCATACGATTTCAAAACACACCAAAGTAATACAACACCTTACCAAGACATCCATACGTTTCTAAAACACACCAAAATGATACAACACCGAACAGTTGAAAAACACTCAAAAACGTCCATACTCTTTCAAAATATACCAAAATATTACAACTCTTTACCAAAATATTGATACGAATCCAAAACACATCAAAACGATACAATTCCAAACGGTTCATAAACACCCCAAAATGTTCATATGCTTTCAAAAACACCAAAATGGAACAATACCTTACCAAAACATCCATACGGTTCCAAAACTCAACAAAACGAAAAAATACTAAACGGTTCAAAAACACCCAAATCGACCATCGCTTCCAGAACATAAAAAAATAGTACAACACCTTACCAAAACATCCATACGGTTTCAAAACATACCAAAACCATAAAATACCAAACGATTCAAAAACACCCAAATCGTCCATACGCTTCAAGAACAAACAAAAATGGTACAATACAGTAGCAAAACATCAATACGGTTCCAAAACACACAAAAATGGTACAATACCAAACGGTTCAAAAACACCCCAAAACGTCTATACGCTTTTATAGCACACCAAAATTTTACAACACCTTACCAAAACATCCATACGGTTCCAAAACACACAAAAACGATAAAATATCAATCGATTCAAAAACACCCCAAATCGTCCATGCGCTTTTATAACACACTAAAATGGTACATCACCTTACCAAAACATCCAAACGGTTCTAAAATACATCAAAATGATAAAATATCAAACGGTTCAAAACAACCCAAAATCGTCCATATGCTTCCAAGACACACAAAAATGATACATTATGTTACCAAAACATCCATACGGTTCCAAAAGACACAAAAACTATACAATTTCAAACGGTTCAAAAACACCCAAAAACGTTAATACGCATTTATAACACAACAAAATGGTACAACTCATTTCCGAAACATCCGTACGGTATCAAAACACACAAAAATTAAACATTATCAAACGGTTCAAAAACCCCCCAAAACAGCCATACGCTTCCAAAACACACAAAAATGGTACAACACCTTACCAAAACATCCATACGGTGGGAAAACACATTAAAACGACGCAATACCAAACGTTGCAAAAACACACCAAAACGTCCATACACTTCCAAAACACCACATAATGGTACAACACCTACCAAAACATCCATACGGTTCGAAAACTCACCAAAACGATACAACACTAAACGGTTCAAAACACCCAAAAACGTCCATACGCTTCAAAAACACAGCATAATAGTACAACACGTTACTAAAACATCCATACGGTTGCAAAACACACCAAAACGATACAATATCAAACGGCTCAAAAAAACCTTAAAACGTCCATACGCTTCAAAAACATACCAAAATGGTCAAACACCTTACCAAGACATCCATACGTTTCCAAAATACACTAAAACGATACAATACCGAACGGTTGAAAAACACCCAAAAACGTCAATATGGATCCCAAACACACCAAAATATTACAACACCTTACCAAAACATCCGTACGAATCCAAAACACTCAAAAACGATATAATATCAAACGGTTCAAAAACACCCCATAATGTCCATACGCTTCCAAATTGCAGCAAAATGGTACAACACCTTAGGAAAACATGCATACGGTTCCAAAACACACCAACACGATAAAATACCAAACGGTTCAAAAATACCCCAAATCGTCCATACGCTTCTAAAACACAGCAAAATGGTACAATATCTTACAAAAACATCCATACGGTTTCAAAACACAGAAAAACGATGCACTACCAAACGGTTCAAAAACACCCCAAAATATCCATACGCTTTTATAATACACCAAAATGGTACAACACTTACCAAAACATCCATACGGTTACAAAACACACAAAAAGGATAAAATACCAATCGGTTCAAAAACACTCCAAATCGACCATACACTTTCAAAACAAACCAAAATGGTTAAACACCTAACCGACATCCATACGTTTCCAAAACACACCAAAACGATACAATTCCAAATGGTTCAAAAATACTCCAAAATGTTCATACGCTTCCAAAAATAACAAAATGGAACAATACCTTACCAAAACATCCATACGGTTCCAAAACACACCAAAACGATAAAATATCAAATAGTTCAAAAACACCCCAAATCGTCCATACGCTTCCAGAACATACAAAAATAGAACAACGCCTTTCCAAAACATCCATTCGGTTCCAAAACACACCAAACCAATAAAATACCAAACGGTTCAAAAACAACCCAAATCGTCCATACGCTTCAAGAACGAAAAAAATGGTACAACACATTACCAAAACATCAATACGGTTTCAAAAGACACAAAAACGATACAATACCAAACGGTTCAAAACATTCATACGGTTCCAAAACACACCAAACCGATAAAATGCCAAACGGTTCAAAAACACCTAAAATTGTCTATACGCTTCCAAAACACACCAAAATGGTGCAGCACCTTACCAAAACATTCATACGGTTCCAAAACACACAAAAACGATACTTTACCAAACGGTTCAAAAACACCCCAAAACGCCCATACGCTTTTATAACACACCAAAATGGTACAACACCTTAGCAAAACATCCGCTTGGTTTCAAAACACACAAAAATAAAAAAATATCAAACGGTTCAAAAACACTCCAAATCGTCCATACGCTAATATAACACACCAAAATGGTAACACACCTTACCAAAACATCTATACGGTTACAAAACACACCAAAACGATAAAATACCAAACGGTTTAAAAACACCCAAATCGTCCATACGCTTCCAAGATACACAAAAATGGTACAACACCTTACCAAAACATCCATACGGTTCCAAAACACACAAAAACGATACAATTCCAAACGGTTCAAAAACACCCCAAAACGTCAATACGATTTTATAACACACCAAAATGGAACAATACTTAACCAAAACATCCGTACGGTTCCAAAACACACAAAAACGAAACAATACCGAACGGTTCAAAAACACCCCAAAATGGCTATACGCTTCCAAAACACACAAAAATGGTATAACACTCTACCAAAACATCCATACGGTTTCAAAACACATTAAAACGACGCAATACCAAAAGGTTCAAAAACACCCTAAAACGTCCATACGTTTTCAAAACATCACAAAATGGTACAACACCTTACAAAAACATACATACGGTTTTAAAACACAACAAACCGATACAACACTAAACGGTTCAAAACACTCAAAAACGTCCATACGGTTCCAAAACACATCAAAAAGGTACAACACCTTACCAAAACATCCATACGGTTCCAAAACACACAAAAATAATAAAATGCCAAACGGTTCAAACACACCACAAATCGTCTATACGCTTCCAAAACACATCAAAATGGTGCAACACCTTACGAAAACATCAACACGGTTTCAAATCACACCAAAACGATACAATACCAAACGGTTCAAAAACACTCCAAAATGTCCATACGCTTCCAAAACACACCAAAATGGTACAACACCATACCAAAATATCCATACGGTTCCAAAACACAGCGAAACGATATCATACCAAACGGTTCAAAATGACCCCAAAACGTCCTTACGCTTCCAAAACACACCAAAATGGTACAACACCTTACGAAAACATCCACATGGTTCCAACACAAGCCAAAACGGTACAACAGCTTTCGGAATCATCCATATGGTTCCAAAACATGCCAAAATGGTACGACACTTACATTGATACGGTTCCAAAACACACCAAAACGATATAATACTAAACGGTTCAAAAACACCCCAAATGCTACAACGCCTTACGAAAACATCCACACTATTCCAACACACGCCAAAACGGTACAACACCTTTCGGAAAAATCCATACGGTTCCAAAACACACCAAATTGATAAAATACCAAACGGTTCAAAAACACCCCAAAACGTCCATACGCATCGAAAACACACTAAAATGGTACAACATCTTACCAAAACATCCATACGTTTTCAAAACACACCAAAACGATACAAACCAAATGGTTGAAAAACACCCCAAAACGTCCATACGCTTCCAAAATACACCAAAATAGTACAACACCTTACCAAACCATCCACACGATTCCAAAATACACCAAAACAATACAAATACTAAACAGTTCAAAAATACCCCAAAACTTCGATACGGTTCCAAAACACTCCAAAATGGTTCGATACCATACCAAACAATCCATACGGTTTCAAAATGATACATAACCTTACCAAAAATTTAATCGGTTCCAAAAAACACAAAAACAGTACAAATACCATACCAAAACATTCATACGACTTCAAAACACACCAAAACGATACAATGTCAAATGGTTCAAAAACCACCCACAACGTCCATACGTTTCCAAAAACACACCAAAATGGTACAACACCTTACCACAACATCCACACCGCTCCAAACCACGCCAAAACGGTACAATACCTATCCCAAAATGTCCAAACGGTTCAAAAACTCACCAAAATGTTACAATACAAATTCAGAACATCCATACGGTTCTAAAATGATAGAATGCCAAACGGTTCAAAAACCCCCAAAACGTACATACGCTTTCAAAAAACACCAAAATGGTACAACACCTTACCAAAAATATCCACACAGTCCAAAACACGTCAAAACGGTAATTTACCATTCCAAAACATTCATACGTTGGAAAAACACTCCAAAATGGTACATTACCATTCCAAACCATCCATACGGTTCCAAAACGATAAAATACCTTACCAAAAATCCATACGGTTCTAAGAAACACCAAAAAGGTACAAATATCATACTAAAACATCTATACGGTTCCAAAACTCCCCAACACGATAAAATGCCAAAAGGTTCAAAAACACCCGAAAACGTCCATACGCTTCAAAACACCCCAAAATGGTAAAATACCTTACAAAAACATCCACACAGTTTCAAAACACGCAAAAACGGTATACTATCTTTCAAAAACATGCATACGGTTCCCAAACACCCCATACCATCCATATGCTTCCAAAATATCCCAAAATGGTACGCTACCTTACCAAAACACCATACGGTTCCAAAACACACCACAACGATACAATACCAAACGGTTCAAAACCTCCTCACAACATCCGTACGCTTCCAAAACACACCAAAATGGTACAACACCTTAACAAAACATCCATACGGTTCCATAACACACCGAAACAATATAATACCTGACGGTTCAAAAACACCCCAAAATGTCCATACGCTTCTAAAACACACCAAAATGGTACAACACTTTACCCAAACATCCATACGGTTCTAAAACACACCGAAACGATATAATACTAAACGATTCGAAAAACACCCAAATCGTCCATACGTTTTCAAAACACACCAAAATGGAACAATACCTTACCAAAACATCCACACGGTTCCAACACACGCTAAAACAGTACAACACCTTTCGGAAACATACATACGGTTCCAAAACGCACCAAAACGATACAATACCAAACGGTTAAAAAATAACTCAAAACGTCCATATGCTTTCAAAACACACCAAAATGGTACAATACCTTACCAAAACACTCACAAGGTTCCCACACACGCCAAAATGGGTACAACACCTTTCGAAAACATCCATACGGTTCCAAAACACATCAAAACGGTACAATTCTAAATGGTTCAAAAACACCCCAAATCGTCCATACGGTTCCAAAACACTCCAAAACGATATCATACCAAACGGTTCAAAAACACCCCAACATCCTTACTCTTCCAAAACACACCAAAATGGTACAACACCTTACGAAAACATCCACACGGTTCCCACACACACCAAAACGGTAAAACAGCTTTCGGAAACATCCATACGTTTTCAAAACACGCCAAAATGGTACAACACTTTACGAAAATATTGATACGGTTCCAAAACACACAAAAACGATATAATACTAAACGGTTTAAAAACACCCCAAATCGTCCATACGCTTCGAAAACACACCAAAATGGTACAATACCTTACGAAAACATCCACACGGTTCCAACACACACCAAAACGGTACAACACCTTTCGGAAAAATCCATACGGTTCCAAAACACACCAAAACGATAGAATACCAAACGGTTCAAAAATACCCAAAAACGCCCATAAGCATCCAAAACACACCAAAATAGTACAAAATCTTACCAAAACATCCATATGGTTTCAAAACACACGAAAACGATAAAATACAAAATGATTCAAAAACACCCAAAATCGTCCATATGCTTCCAAAACACACCAAAATGGTACAACACCTTACCAAAACATCCATACGTTTCCAAAACACACCAAAACGATACAAACCAAACGGTTGAAAAACACCCCAAAACGTCCATACGCTTCCAAAACACACCAAAATAGTACAACACCTTACCAAACCATCCACACGATTCCTAAATACACCAAAACGATACAAATACTAAACAGTTCAAAAATACCCCAAAACTTCCATACGGTTCCAAAACACTCCAAAATGGTTCAATACCATTCCAAACAATCCTTACGGTTTCAAAATGATACATAACATTACCAAAAATCTAATCGGTTCCAAAAAACACAAAAATGGTACAAATACCATACCGAAACATTCATACGGCTTCAAAACACACCAAAACGATACAATGTCAAATGATTCAAAAACCACCCACAACGTCCATACGTTTTCAAAAACACACAAAAATGGTACAACACCTTACCACAACATCCACACCGTTCCAAAACACGCCAAAACGGTACAATACCTATCCCAAAATGTCCAGACGGTTCCAAAACTCACCAAAACGTTACAACACAAATTCAAAACATCTATACGGTTCCAAAATGATAGAATGCCAAACGGTTCAAAAACCCCCAAAATGTCCATACGCTTTCAAAACACACCAAAATGGTACAACACCTTACCAAAAATATCCACACGGTCCAAAACACGCCAAAACGGCAATTTACCATTCCAAAACATTCATACGTTTGAAAAACACTCCAGAATGGTACATTACCATTCCAAACCATCTATACGGTTTCAAAACGATAAAATACCATACCAAAAATCCATACGGTTCTAAGAAACACCAAAAAGGTACAAATATCATACCAAAACATCCATACTGTAACGACCCTGATTTTTGGTCAATAAAAATTTCACTAAAGATTTGAATTTTATTTTAATACTTGGATTTCATTTTTAACATCCAAAAATCGGTCGTTATTGACTTATAAAATTTTGTTGTTATATTTGAAAATTCTTTATTTGTTTTATAAATCCCTTTTAGCGATTAATAATCCGTCGTAATTTGGTTTAATGACTTAGGAGATTGGAATTCATCGCCCGGGCATTAAGGTCATTTTCTAAAAGACGAGTATGCCTATTAAGACCTTGGTATAGCAACTGTAGTAAAATCCTAGAATTATATTTCTCGACTGGAAATCCTACATGGCAACCGATTAGCTAGCAACCCTAACTACCGTTTGGCTTAGTTACATTTTCCTAACCTAGAGCGTTGCATCGATGCCAAAGTGGTTAATTTTTAGTCTTCGCCTTAACCGTTCGGCTTGATCGCCTTGCTTTGGCTTGGCTAGGTGCCATGGCGTCGGCCATTCAAGCGCCTCGCCTAAGCGTCGGTCATCGAGCTCGCCGCTTAAGCGTCGGTCATTGCCGCGCCGCTTTGCCTTGGCGTCGGCTCATTGTCGCGCTGCCGCCGCTTAGGCATCGGTCGCTGTTTGCCTAGCGCTGGTCATCGCTGGGTTGCTCGCCGCCGCCATCGGGTTACGCCTTGGCGTGGGTCGCGCTTTGCTTTTGGCGTTGGCCTTCGCTTTGCTCGCTTGGTCGCCATTGGTTCGCTTGGCATCGAGTCACGCTTGCTTTTGCTTTGGCCACCGCTGCATCGCTGCATACCGGGTTGCCTTGGTCGCTGCGCTGGTCGCTTGGCTAATGCTTACACAGTCGCTGCGCCGCTGGCCATCGCTACCGGTCGCTTTGCCATCGTTTAGCCATCGTCGCTGGCCACCGCTTGTTTTGGCCACCGCTGCCACCGGGTCGCTTTTGGCCACCGCTGCTACCAGTCGCTTTGGCTACGCCACGCCTTGGCGTTTGGCACCGTCGGGCTTTAATATTCCGTTATTAGGCGATTTCCTACTAAGTAAAACCAAAATATCACTCGAGCAATGAAAGCCTAGATTAAGTATCGTTAGTCTTTAATCAATTAGTTAGAATAGCCTAATGCCCCTTTATCCTAATCACTTCTTCCTAACCCTGGATGGACCATTTTACCCTTTTTGTCTTTATCCATTGGACAATAGCGTTAGAGTTTCATTTACCCATTGGTCAATAGGTAAACCTTGGTTAATCTTCCTAAGTACGAGATTAGATTAGTTTAGTGCTTAATTGCAAAGTATTATACTTTTTGGTATTAACCGTTGGATAATAACCATTAGGAGATTCTTTAACCATTGGGCGATAGACTAGAATCCTAGCCATCATTACCCATTGGTTATTGACCGCTAGGGAAACCATTATCCAATGGATAATAGTTAGTCTTGACAATCATGTACTAGGTAGATTAAAATATTAGAAGTGTTAAAATCCATTAAATTAAGATTAGTCCATTAGTATATTAGGTTAGTACATGGTACTTTGGATGAAGTAGAATACTTAATTAGATATTAGATTTGGTCAATATCTAGCCTAGATTGTAAGTACATACTTATATATATATATATATATATATGTGTGTGTGTGTGTACTTGTATGTATATGTATATAATATTGTATATAACATGTGTGTATATAGATTATTATATTTAGAAAATCTAATTTACTTGAAAACTTAGATTTTATTAAAGACCCATAGTACATATATATGTATTAGTATATATGTAGTCTTTCATAGTACATACAAGTGGGAGAGAGAGAGAGAGAGAGGGAGAGAGGAGAGAGATTGCCGAGAGAGAGAGAGGAGAGAGATCCGAGAGAGAGAGAGAAAGAGAAGGAAAAGAGAGGGAGAGATGTGATGTATTGCTTGATTTTTGTCTACCAAATCCTAAATATATGTATATGTTAGTACTTGTACTAGGTGAAAGAAGTAGAAAGGAGAAGATAGGAGAGAGATTTGAGGTACAAATCCCTTACAAAGTCAAACCTTTACTCTTCCTTTGTCATCCACCAATCTTGTCGTTATATATATATATGTACATAGTACAATGTACCAAGAGGAGAGAGAGAGAGAGAGGAGGAGGAGAGAGAGGCCGAGAGAGAGAGATTGAGAGAGAGAGAGAGATTCGGATGGAGAGAGAGAGGGAGAGAGTGATGTGTGTGCAAGTGATTGACCATGCTTTGGTCATCCTTGTCCTAGTTTGTGTATACTTTCAAGTGAAAGCATAACCAATGCCATCCAATCTTGTCCTTCTTGTACAAATCCTAATTTTATACTTGAATCAAATCCCATTTGCTTGCCTAGTCTTCCATAATCCAATCCAAAGGACACATCCTAGCCTTGCATGCCTAGGTTTTTAGGTTATTTCTTGCAAGCAAACTTGATTTGCTTGAATAAAAAATTGGAGGAAAGAGAGAGAGAGGGCAGCCGGCCAAAGAGAGAGAGGGAGAGCCCATTTGCCTATAAATAGGACCTCACACTTCTCATTCAACTCACACCATTCCATTCTCCAACTTCTCTCTCTAGAAAGCCTAGTGTTCTTGTCGTTCTTGAGTAGGATTAGTTGTTCTTGAGCTTTCTTTCTAAGTTCTTCAAGAAACTCTTCTAGTGCCGCCACTAAACCACCATACGACCACCACCTCGATCCTAAAGTAGTAGTAGCATAGGTTACGATCTAGTTTTGAGAGAAACCTTTCTCTTTCGAAGCTATCGGAAGCTTATCATAAGCCGTTACTCCGTTCGTTTGCCGACTTTCTTCCGTCGATCTTTTCGTAGTCTTCCTACCGCCAAGAAGAAAGGTAGATTTTTTCCTATACTTCCTAACCTTAAGTATACGTAGATTTTTCCGATCTACTTTTCCTAAGTATACGTGATTTTATGTTAGTGTAGAGTTCTTCGAACCTAATTATCCTAAGTATAGTTTATGAGCATGATAGAAAAATATGTAGTATACTTGGATAAGTTGGTCGTATGCTTTTATTTTACGTAGTTTACTTTGATCTTATGACTACTTGATTGCTCGATCTCGTGGTAGTTGCTTGTTTATGTATGAACTCGTCAATAAACGTGTTGTTTTGAACTTCCAAAAGGATGGCTATACGTTGTCATTTTAAAAGATAAAGTGTTGTTTTAAATGAAGTATTCGTATTTTGACCTTTTAAACGATTGTGAGCATGATAGCATGTTGCTTGCCTTACTTGTGGTTGTAAACAAGCATGATTAAATAGAGTTGGATGATCTTGCTAGTTTGGTTTCAAGAATACTTTAAAGTGATTTGTCCCGCCGCGGAGTCTATGCATGATTACGAGACATGAAAATCGAGAAAGTAGAAACATGTCACCTAGGGTGTGGATAAAGGAAATAATTGGACTTGGTAAAATATTTTAGAAACTACGTAATGGCCGGACTTGGTAGCCTTACGTTGGTGTGCGTTGCCAATGGAGCCGGACTTAGTAGCTTCATTGGTGAGGTGGGCTTGGTTATCCGTGGAGAGGAGCCAATACAAGAGTTGATGTGATAACGTGGCCGGACTTGGTAGCCATGGTGGCCAATGAGCCGGACTTGGTAGCTTCATTGGTGAGGTGGGCTTGGTTATCCGCGGAGAGAAGCCAATGCAAGAGTTGATGTGATAACGTGGCCGGACTTGGTAGCCATTGTGGCCAATAAGCCGGACTTGGTAGCTTATTGGTTATGTGCGTTCACAATGTGCCGGACTTGGTAGCCATTGTGGCCAATTAGCCGGACTTGGTAGCTCATTGGTGTGTGCGTGTGATTTTTGGAAATGATAGATGAGACACAAAACGATGAGTCACGTAGGAGAAACACACGGAAACATGACACCAACGATAAATAGCGAATGCGGATGTGTCATAGTTGTTGTTATTGTTATATTAATGCATGTGCTGTCATGACTCTTTATGATATATGCATGACTTGCTATTTGTAAGTTAAGGTTTAGTGGGTTTTGGATTATTCTATTGAGCTTTCAAGCTCATGGTGTTGCTTTATGTGACCTTGACATATTATACTGGTGGCGACGCTGGTATAATATGTCAGACTTGTTAGATGAACAAGGGGAGCTGTATACCTTGGAGGCCTTTGGAGCTGAGGAACTTGCTAGGATGTAAGAAGAGAAGGAGCTGTAGATAACCTTAGATATCCATCCCTTTTGTGTAATAAGAACCCTTTGGGAGTTTATGATGTAATAAAGAGCCAGACTCTCTTTTAATGTTCAATAAAATGTTTATTTAACGTACCCAAAATTCGGGGCATTACACATACGGTTCCAAAACACCCCAACACGATAAAATGCCAAACGGTTCAAAAACACCCCGAAAATGTCCATATGCTTCCAAAACACCCCAAAATGGTAAAATACCTTACAAAAACATCCACACGGTTTCAAAACACGCAAAAACGGTATACTATCTTTCCAAAACATCCATACGGTTCCCAAACACCCCATATCATCCATACGCTTCCAAAATACTCCAAAATGGTACGCTACCTTACCAAAACACCATACGGTTCCAAAACATACCACAACGATACAATACCAAACGGTTCAAAACCACCTCACTATGTCCATACGCTTTCAAAACACACCAAAATGGTACAACACCTTAACAAAACATCCATACGGTTCCAAAACACACCGAAATGATATAATAACGGTTCAAAAACACCCCAAAATGTCCATACGCTTCTAAAACACACCAAAATGGTACAACACTTTACCAAAACATTCATACGGTTCCAAAACACACCGAAACGATGTAATAACAAATGGTTCAAAAACACCCCAAATCGTCCATACTTTACCAAAACACACCAAAATGGAACAACACCTAACCAAAACATCCACACGGTTCCAACACACGCCAAAACAGTACAACACCTTTTAGAAACATCCATACGGTTCCAAAACACACCAAAATGATACAATACCGAACGGTTAAAAAATAACGCAAAACGTCCATATGCTTTCAAAACACACAAAAATAGTACAACACCTTACCAAAACATCTATACGGTCCAAAACACACCAAAGCGATACAAAACCAAACGGTTCAAAAACACCCGAAATCGTCCATACGCTTCCAAACACACCAAAATGGTACAACACCTTCCCAAAACATCCATTCGGTTTCATAACACACCAAAACGATACAATACCAAACGGTTCTTTAGAATCGTATGGAAGTTTTGGTAAGGTATTGCGACACAGTTCCAAAACACACCAAGATGGTACAATACCATACCAAAACACCCGTACAGTTCCCACACACGCCAAAAGGGTACAACACCGTACTTAAAAATCTATACGGTTTAAAAACACGCCAAAACGGAACCATACCGTACCAAAACATCCATACGGTTCCCAAACATGCCAAAACGGTACAATACCTTACCAAAACATCATTACGGTCTCAAAACACGCCAAAACGGTACAATTATTTACCAGAACATTCACATTGTTCCAAAACACACCAAAATGGTAAAATATGCACCAAAAAATACATACAGTTTCAAAACACACCAAAAAGGAACAACACCTTTCCAAAACATCCATACGGTTTCAATACACAGCAAGACAGTACAATACCTTACCCAAACATCCATACGGTTCAAAAACTCGCCAAAACAGTACAATACCTTATCGAAACATCCATTCAGTTTCAAAACATGTCATAACGGAACAATACCTTACCAAAATAGTACAATACCTTACTATAAAAAATATACAGTTCCAAAACATGTCAAAATGGTACAATACCGTACCAGAACATCCAAACTATCCCAAAGCACGCTGAAACGGAATAATACCGAACCAGAACATCCATACGGTTCCCAAATACACAAAAACGGATTAATACCTTAACAAAACATCCGTACGGTTCCAAAACACACCGAAACGGTACAATACCTTACAAAAACATCCATACGAATCCAAAACAGCACAATACCGTACATAACATCGACACGGTTCTAAAACACGCCAAAACAGTGCATTACCTTACCGAAACATCCATACATTTCCAAAAGAGTTCAAAAATAGTACAATACCTTACCAAATATCCATACGGTTTTAAAATACGCCAAAACAGTACAATACGTTATCGAATTATCCACACGGTTTCCAAACACTTCATAACGGAACAATACTTGACCGAAACATCCATACTGTTCCAAAACACACCTAAACGGTACAATACGTTACCGAAATATCCATATGGTTCCAAAACATGCCAAAACGGTACCATACCGTACTAAAACATCAATACAGTCAAAAAACTCGCAAAAACGTTACAATACCTTACCAAAACATCCATACGATTCCAAAATGGTACAATACCATACCAAAACATCCATTCGGTTCCAAACACGCCAAAACGAAACAATATCGTACCAGAACATCCAAACTGTTCCAAAACACTCCAAAACGATATACCGTACTGAAACATCCATACGGTTCCAAAACACATCAACATGGTACAATACCTTACCCAAACATCCATACGGTTCTAAAACACACCATAACGGTACAATAACTTACCAAAACAAACATACAATTTCAAACGGTACAATACCTTACCAAAACATTCATGCGGTTCTAAAACACGCCAAAACAGTACAATTCCTTACCGAAACATCCAAACGGTTTAAAAAGACGCTAAAATGGTACAATATCATTCCAAAACATCCATACGGTTCCGAAACATGCCAAAACAGTACAATACCTTACCGAAACAGCCATTCGATTCTAAAACACGCCAAAATGGTACAATATGGTTCCAAAACGGTACCATACCGTACCAAAACATCCATACCGTTCCAAAATGGTACAATACCTTACCAAAACATCCAAAACACACCGAAGCAGTACAATATCTTACCAAAACTTTCGTACGGTTCCAAAACATGCCAAAACGTTATAATACTGTACCAAAACATACATACTATTCAAAAAAATGCCAAAATGGTACAATACCATACGAAACATCCATACGATTCCAAAACACGTCAAAATGGTACAATATCTTACCAAAATATCCATTCGGTTCAAATCACACTCAAAGGGTACAATACCATACGGCTTCAAAATATGCCTAAACGTTACAATACCTTACCAAAACAAACATATGGTTCCAAAACACGCCAAAATGGTACAATATCGTACCAGAACATCCAAACTGCCCCAAAACACGCCGAAAGGGAATAATACCGTACCAGAACATCCATACGTTTCCAAAACACACAAAAATGGATCAATACCTTACCGAAACATTCATTCGGTTCCAAAACACATCAAAATTGTACAAAACCTTACCAAAACATCCATATGTTTCCAAAATACGCCAAAATGGTACAATGCCATACCAAAACATTCATACGGTTTCAAAATACGCCAAAACAGTACCATTGAGAAGCCCTCAATAGTGCAAATAATAGGGCTTATCTCTCTCTATTTTGTCACACTCATGTGCGTAACTTGCTTGATTTGAATGATATTGCCCAAAAGGTGTGCTTTTGGCGTTTCCAGGTGAATCACGTGAATAAGGCATGTTTTGCTGCCATGGATCAACTCCAAGGGTATCTGTACACCCGAGGCCACGTGGTACTCCGTCACGGAGCCCCAAGATTAATGAATAGTAGCATCGGAGGGTGTGCGGGACTACGGAAGGCCAAAGGGCATGAAAAGTCTAAAGAACAAAGGAGAATGAAAAACTGTCCAGCTGCTACCCGTAGTCCCAAAATGGTCCTACCCGTAGTCAGTGATCAGTAGCTGTGTCAAAATTGCAAAACAAGACTACTACCCGTAGCCCAAAAATGGTCCTACCCGTAGCACCTGGAAGTTTCTGCAGAATTTATGCTCGACTTTTGGACATTTTAGGGGTAGTTTAAACTTTTGTATCCCGAATGTTTGGGACTATAAATAGCTTCTAACCTCATTTTGAGAGGATATGTTTCATTTTGCAGCCCTAGGAACTTCTCTCTCTACCTCCCTCTCCTTTCAAACTCTTCATCTCTCTTCAAATGAGATCGAAAAGTTGGGTTTTGGAGCTTTTCATCTTCATTAATGTTGTAGGTATAGTTGAGATCTTTCATAATCTTAAGTTTATTTCCATTTTTATTTATGAATCGTACTTATGTTTTTAAGCTTGTTCTTCGTTCTTGTTCTATGTTTGAGTAGTGATCAAGGCTTGGTCATGGGGTGATTTCTACCCCGTGATTTAGGTAGTTTAATGGCTTCTCTCATTTCTTGTGCTTAATGTGGTTTGTAAATGAACTAAGTTCATTTTATGTAACAAAACCTAAGGTTGTTAACCTCTTGATTATGTGTAGGCAAGGACTTGATCTATTGCCACATTTAATGCTTGGAGCTATGTCACTTTAGGTGTTTGCCAAAATGCCTCAAAGAACTTGTTGAACTCTAATCTTTGGTATAAACTTAGGGTTGTTAACTTCTTTGATTGTGTGTAGACAAGTCTCCTTGGCACACCCAATGCTTAGAACCATGGCACTCTATGTGTTTGATAAATACCTAAATGAGTTCCTTTCCATTTTAAAAACCCCGTTGTATGAGTTAAACTTGATTTTCATGGATAAATCTTCTGAGTGAGATCAAATGACAATGACTCTCACTTGAGTTAACAAAGAGAAGCATTGAACGGCCTAAGTTGTGGGCAGAATGAACCCCTAGACCTTGCCGCTTTTAATTTCTAGTCAATCTTCGTTTCCAATTAAAGTTAGGAGGTAGAGTGAATTTCCATCACTCAAAAGTTGGCCAGCTCAAAGCCAAACTAAAGGTTGGCGGTCTTAACGCTCAAATCCCTTCGTAAATCAAACCAATGGCCTAACTCCATTGGCTCCCTGTAGATTCGACCTTGGACTTTCAAGTATATTATGCTGCAACCGATCTAGCCCTACACTTGGGGCACTCTTTACTACGACTCACTTTGGTTGAGCAAACAACCATATCTTACCAAAACATCCAAACGATTCCAAAATACGCAAAAAAGGTACAATACCTTACCAAAACACGCAAAACCGGTACAATACCTTACCAACACATCCATACAATTCCAAAACACGCCAAAACGGAACAATGCCTTACCAAAATATCCATACATTTCCAACACAAACCAAAACGGTACAATACCTTACCAAAACATCCCTACTGTACCGAAAAAAGTCAAAATGGTACAATACCTTACCAAAATATCAATACAGTTCCAAAACACACCGAAACAGTACAATACCTTCCAAAAACATCCATACGCTTCCAAAACACGCCAAAATGGTACAATACCTTACCAAAATATCCATACAGTTCCAAAACACACCAAAACGGTACAATACCTTACCAAAAGATCCACAAGGTTGCAAAACAAGCCAAAACGGCACAATACCTTTCCAAAACATCCATATGGTTCCAAACCACACCAAAACGGTACAATACCATACCAAAACATCCATACGGTTCCCACACACGCCAAAAGGGTACAATACTGTACCTAAACATCTATACGGTTCTAAAAACACGCCAAAATGGTACCATATCGTACCAAAACATCCATACGGTTCCCAAACATGCCAAAATGGTACAATACCTTACTAAACCATCCTTACGGTCTCAAAACACACCAAAACGGTACAATACTATACCAGAACATTCACACTGTTCCAAAACACGCCAAAATGGTACAAATCCGCACCAAAACATCCATACGGTTCCTAAACACACCAAAACGGTACAATACCTTACCAAAACATCCATACGGTTTCAAAACACACCAAAACGGTACAATACCTTACCAAAACATCCATACGGTTCCAAAACACACCAAAACGACACAATATCATACCAAAACATCCATATGAATCCAAAACAGTACTATACCATACCAAAACATCGAAACGGTTCCAAAACACGCTAAAACAGTGCAATACCTTACTAAAACTTCCATATATTTCCAAAAACACTTTAAAACGGTACAATACCTTACCGAAACATCCATACGGTTTAAAAACACGCCAAAATGGTACAATACCTTACCAAAACATCCATACGGTTCCAAAACACGCCAAAACAGTACAATACCTTATCGAAACATCCATACGGTTTCAAAACACGTCATAACGGAACAATACCTTACCGAAACATCCATATGATTCCAAAACACGCTTAAACGGTACAATACCTTACCTAAACATCCATATGGTTCCAAAACACGCAAAAACGGTACCATACCGTACCAAAACATCCATACGGTCCAAAAACTCGCCAAAACATTACAATACCTTACCAAAACATCCATACGGTTCCAAAACGACACAATTCCATACCAAAACATCCATACGAATCCAAAATATGCCAAAAAGGTACAATAGCTTACCAAAACTTTCGTATGGTTCCAAAACACGCCAAAACTATACAATACCGATCAAAAACATTGTAGGTACGGTAAAAGTTATTAGCCTTTGACTGAGGTGGACTATTTGACCATCCAATGGCCCGCAGACACGTGGCGACAGGGCCCGCACGGAAGGGAACTCTTGGTCAAAAAACTTCATTTGAAGAATAGGTTACTATCCAATGGGAAGACGACACATGTAAACAATCAAAGGATCACTCTTGCAGAAGAGTAAGCTGTCGCGGAACCCTGTCAGTCCCACGGAGAGGTCAAAATGCACCTAAAACAACGGAGGGTTGCATTGAGGCCCCACGAGTTATAGGAGTATCAATATCCACGAACAGAAAGATATGCCCGCGGACATGCGCTGCGGAAAGGGACAGCTACCTTGGAACCCCGCTGGTCCCGCGGGAAAGTCGGATGCGCGCTGAAATTGCCCTGACAGCAGGGGACTGTGAGAAAAGCCCGCAGACTGCTGAATATCAATGAATCTAACGAGCTCATTCTACAAAAGGCTTTCCGGGGTTCCATCCGAACCTAAAGGCAGGGCCCGAGAGGGACTCTGCGGAGAACATACGATCGCCGCTGGTCGCGACCTTGCTCCCGTAGGAATTGGGGAATTTCTTGTGGCTTGGGATAGAGGTAACGCCGCAGAAATTCGAGTCATCCCGCGAAAAAGTTTCCACGGAAGGACGAGTTTATCCAAGGCCTGGAGGTACAGAAGGGACATGTGTTGGGATCTTATAGGAGCGCCGCCCTGGGCCTGTCCCAACCCCAGGTGCCCTATAAATACCCCTGACATTCCTAATGATTGAGAGAGCTGACTTTTCACGGAAAGAGAGGGCGTGAGCACTGGTTCTGAGGAAGGAGAACATTCTTCCCCAGAGAGAAGGTGACCTCCCCGATTCAAATCCGGAAAAGGCAGACACCCCCGCGAAAAACAAAAGGGACACGCTGCCTTTGTCTCTTCTGTACTTCTTGCTCTCTTCCTCACCCCATGAGATTCTTCCCCTTCTCCCTTTAGCTAGCCATCAACCAATCGCGCCTCTCCAACTCACGGGTATTCACACGTAAGCACCCCTCCCGAAACCCGAACACCCACATTTAGGCGACTCTGTGGGGGAGGTGTCTTTTGGTTTATGGTTAGCACTCATTCCAAGGAATACATCGAACCAACGCGTCGTAAGATAATGACGGCGCTAGACAGCAACATACCAGTTCTCGAGGAAGTCGGAGAGACCAACAGCACAGGTGCGGCTGTACAGAGCTGCGGGCTCTCCAGGATGAAATCTGGGTTTTTCCAAAGAGGATGGGAGCATTTGGAAAGGAACTGGGAATGGGATTCAGCACAAGAGATTTGGATGATGGCTTCTTTGAAGGAGGAAAAATTTTCTATGGAAAAGAGATTTGGTTGTGTGGTCCAGGGTAATAGGTAGTTTTTGTACTTCAAGTCTTTTTTAAACCAAGAGACTTTGCTGAGATTTTAGAGAATATCAAAGCCTAACAATAAGTCTTTTCCTGGAAGGTCAGAACCACAAACTTGGTGTCTTATGGTGTATCCAGGGAAGAGTTGAATGGTAATAGGCTTACTGATTAGGGTGATGACAAAAGTTTCTCCATTAGCTACTGTAAAGGGTCTAAAACACGACTGCCAGTAAGACCTGGGGAGAATTGCTGGGTTGAGAATGGAAGCTGCAGCTCCAGTATCAAAGAAGGCGATAACTGGTATGGGTTTCTCATATTTTCCAAGCAAGATTTTGACCTTGGCTAATGGCTGAGCTAGCATGATATTTGAAAACCCAAAAGTTTGGATTTCATAGGAGAATGAATCAGAGTCTTCAGAAGAATCATCTGATTCTGATGAAGAATCATCAAAGGT
The DNA here is from genome assembly GCA_025413875.1 of Rhododendron molle. Taxonomy (NCBI): domain Eukaryota; kingdom Viridiplantae; phylum Streptophyta; class Magnoliopsida; order Ericales; family Ericaceae; genus Rhododendron; species Rhododendron molle. Next base: position 19,193,635 of record CM046400.1, read on the forward strand.
AAAAGCTAAGACCGCTTCAGCTGTTGCTTCATGATCAATTGAAAATAAGGATTCAACAGCAGCATCTTCAAGATCATCATCAATGAAAGCCAAAGAATTCACCATTTTGTCTCTTGTTGCTTTATTTGGACACTGTTTTGCATAGTGCCCTTTTTTCCCGCATATGTAGCAGCGATCAGACTTTCGCTGTCCTCTGAACTTTTTCTTTTTGAAGAATTTTCATTTTTTCTGGCGTGAAAACTTGCCAGATTTAGAAAACTTTGGGAACTTGCCAGGAGATTTGAACTTCCATTTCTGAAAGTGTTTGGATTTTTGATATAAAGGACGACAAGTGCACTTCTTGTCTTTGCACTTGATAGATAGGTCTGGCTGGTCACATGCTTTGCCAAGAAGTTTTCCCTACTTCTTATGGACATCATTCTCCAAATTTTGCTGAGAGTGAGCAATCCTTTGGAGAATTTTGTTTTGTGCCAGAGAGTTTGCTGACTGCCAATTTATTGCTGCTTCTGCTGCTGATACTGCTTTGGTGCTACCATCAGGAAGAATAGTAGCTGAATATGGAATTTTATGATGATGGGTAGTTCTTTCCTGAGGGTTATAGAACTCCAAAGGAGGAAAATCTGCTTCAGTGAACATAAAACATCCACTGGATTGTGCTGAAGGGTCATTTTTAGATGGAGGTTGAGGAGAAGATGGAGATTTACAAGGAGTGGGAGGTAAAGGAGAGCATAGTGAACATGGATTTTCAAAGTCTTCATCATCTTCCAGAAGATTGTCTTCTAGACACTCTTCACAGTCACAGGTATCAAAAAACAATGACCTGTTTCTGGATTTTTGAAATAGAAAACTGGAAGGCCATTGGATTGAAAATATTTAATTGGAGGTTCAGGTCTGGAGCCATCAACAAACATGTCAATCCTTGAGGGAAAGATAACTGGATGGGTGGAAGATGAGGTAGAGGCGTCTTTTGGGAAAGAAATTTCCACTGTACCATCAGGTTTTGAGATGAAAAGTGGATTTGAGGATAGAACAGGTATGGGCTTTTGTTGATTCTTCTTGTAAGCTGTAACCCAAGATTCTAGGAGAAGCTTGAGAAGCTCAGGTCGAGAAATTTAACGTGGGACATGGACACAAGAAGCTTGGTGAGGTGCGTTGACAGTTAGGAACAGGGCTTCATCTGTGGAAGAGGGTAATGACATGTCAAATGCATGGTTCTGGAGGCGATAGGCCATTTGGTAGTGGAGGGTTGCTGCATATGTGGTGGAAATTTGGGAAGCACCACCAATTTGAACTTGAACTTTTAGAGCTGTTAGCAGATGAGGATCTGCTAATGGCATATTGAAGTTAGGATAAAAGGTGAAAATCACAGTTCCAGCATTTAAAGTGGTTTGGACTGTGACGATATATGCATGCTAGTATTGTAAGAACCTGGTATCTACCAGAGCAAGTCTGGAAGTAACAGGCAAACCTTTTCTCCCATGGAAAGTAACAGCCAATCTGATTGCTCCAAAGTGGAGATGAGTAAATCCTTGTTGTTGCCAAATGCGAGGCAAATCAACTGGGATTTCTAGGGGTAAAAGTTGTTCAGCTTCGGTAGCCGCTATGAAACATTGATCAAACTTGGAAACTTGCACATACTCTTTTACCTTAAGCAATTGAATTTGAAGGAGAAGAATACACAATCAATTTTCTTGTGTTTTAAGCTCTTCTTGTAATTCAAATTTCAACAATCTTCGAAAGCCATTCTAAAACTTCTTCGAGTGTGTTCGACGGATCCGGCTCCAAGTCCAGCGTCATGGTTCCAAGTGGCTTTTCTTTCTTGATTTTGTTGTTTTTATTTATTATTTTTAATTGTTTCTATATTTTCGGACCGATAGTGTCCCTTTTATTGTACTATTTTCTTATATATAATATCAGATTGCTCCCACTTCACTTGGATCCAACAGTTCTTCATTTGGGGATCCCTCCAGAATACTCACAAGGAGTATTTCACCTCTTAGCCGAAACAGCGAAGCTATAGGGCCTGAGTATTTCACCTCTTAACCTAAGCAACGAAGCTATAGGGCCATCACCTTTGTAATGGAATGTCACTTTGCTTGTGGTGGTTGTCTCTCTTCTACCGTATTTCCTCCACCTCATAGTCCAACGGTTGTTTTATCCGAACGATGATCAAGTTCAACAAGAAATGAAGCACTGCAGAAAAGACAGGTTACTGAAATGTGGGCGAGGAAACTACACAACTCCAGGAGGACAACTCAAATCGGGTTTTCGGCTAGAGTTGACGCGAAGATATCTTCCTTGAGGGAACAGTAGCACCAAAAGAAATCACTATATAAATCTGACTTTGAGCTTGGTCCCTTCCCTTTCTACAACATAACCAGGCGCGGACAAATTGAATACAAATACAATTGATGCCTTTTTATAAGGTCACGGATTCAATGTTACATACAGTGGGAGAATGTCAAATTGCTAAAAAATACTCGATCAGTATCAGTATCCCCTGGTTAAGTATCTTGGGCACATAAACTGCTACCTTTTTGGTGGTTGAACTGACTTTGAGCTTGGTCCCTTCCCTTTCTACAACATAACCAGGCGCGGACAAATTGAATGCAAATATAATTGATGCCTGTTTATAAGGTCACGGATTCAATGTTACATACAGTGGGAGAATGTCAAATTGCTAAAAAATACTCGATCAGTATCACTATCGGTATCCCCTGGTTAAGTATCTTGGGCACATAAACTGCTCCCTTTTTGGTGGTTGAACTCTGCGTACTGCTGAAGGTTTATTTATATCTTTTCCATGGAATGGTGTGTGTATATGAAGCAAAATGGGGCTAAAGTTTAACGAAGTTTTCAGTTTTGGTGACTAGAGAAGAAGTTGGGTTATATCTTTGTCAGAATTAATTAATCGCTGACGGGGGCCTATCTGACTAATAGCTATGCGACGATTAATCGCAGATTACTAGGCCTCAAAGCTTGAACATTGACTGTACCATAAAAGCAGAAATCAGTAGGAGTTTCATTTACAGGTCACAGAGAAAACGTCAACAGATCAGAATCACTAAGCGTTAAACAAAAATACAAAAACAAACCACCAAATTGCTGGCACTGAGAGCATACAAAAAAAGAGAGATTGTACAGAGCACACCCGGATAGCCAACTGAGGATACCCACTGCAACATCTAGACAACCATTACCAACAAGCCATGATCCTGCAAATAGATACTAGAAACAAGAACACAACAAACCATAGTTAGGATGAATACGTAGGTACATAGGCTGACGGACGGAATAGTGATGCTGCGAGTTAGAATGCATTACGTTTCAGTCTGCTACAGACGATCACAATTCACCATTAGACAAGAAATACCTCTATATAAGTGTATGCCTGATATTTCCACGAGCAAGGTATATGTACATACATGGTATATACATGAAGGTCATCGAAGACCATAAAAATTAGCTTTTACCTTTTTTTCCCTTCCTATTTTAAGTGAATTACATAAGGGTATATGTGCACATGATGTCCTGATCTACTTTAGATTACTTTGATGCAGAAGATACACAGACCCCCATCCTCGCTCCTTTCCCTTTTCGATTGTTGACAACAAAACTTGTAACAACTCCTCAGCCTCTTCTTCGCACGAGAATTCTAAGTTGGTCTGATAAAGTGGGAGCGTAGTGGGTGGATTGTTCCACCGCTTTGCTCTTGCCCCACCACCACCTCTTTTAAGCTGGTTCTGCCTCAACAATGGATCTGAACTGCTGCCAACAATGTGTACCACTTCTGCAGACGTATCTGCATGGATTATGCTATCGATTCCTATTTCTGCTTCTATTACCCACTCCGGATCAACAGGAACACCTTGGAACTCAGGGTCACCGAAATCAACCAAACTTAAGCAACTAACAATCAAGATTAGTCTCTCTGTGATTACGACAAACTTACCACCTTGCTTAAGTGCCTTGCACATAATTAACACCTCTTCTTTCAGCTTTAATCCATTTTCCGCTTCCGCTAGTATAGATGTTCCAACTGCTTCTTCCCAAGAGTAAGGCATCAAGGGAAGTTCCCTACTTAGAGGTCTAGGGAGACGTACCCTCAAGCGCTGTGGTCCCAAATGGTGGAGCTTGCTTCGGTTTCTGATACTCTGAGCAGTTTTTCCCGTGACCTCTAAAATACTGGCTGCTGGTCTAGCTACAAGCCCTGTTATTCCTAGAGCTACACCTGCCGGAAGCAAAGGAGCAACAAGAGAGCAAACAATGCACATTATTTGTGAGTTTCAGTCGTCGATGTTTGCCTTTGTTTGGTTTAGTTTTTCTGGAATATTTTCAAGAAAGATCCCATTTTTAAGAAACAGGAACTGAATGTTTTCAAATTCTCAAAAATCATTTTCGCAAAGAAAAGGTTAATTAACGCAAAAAAGTTCCTTTCATGGTTTCCAAAAATGTTCTTAAAAACTGCTTTTGGAGAAACAAACAGGGCTAGCTGGGAAACTGTTCTAATAAACTGATTTGTAAGATGATTCCCTATTTTTCTCTTATCTAACCTGACAGGACACCTGGCAGGCCATGTTTCTCGGCTCCTTTAATTGGCGACTGGAGAAGACCAGTAAGTCCCTGAAATATGTGGAAGGAAAATAAATGAAGCACATCATGTTTTTCTGACAGTCTTACGATGGGTGTTCAACATGCATGAGAATAATTCTACACATGCTATTGGAGAATCATCAGTACAAACAACAAGGCGAATCGTATTCTTCAAATAGGACACAGTCCTATGTAACTAGCTTTTCCAATGACGAACAAACTATTGGTGTCAGGTGCGGGAATCAGTCGTAGTGCTAGATTCATCTAATTTTCATCTCAAGGACACAGACATGCCTCAGGGCATTTCATGCATAATATAGGATTTCTATGCCATTATTGGTAGATTTGAAGTATGAAATATGTTTGCAAGGTGAATGCCCAACTAACAATGTAGGACGTGAATCGTGTTAAGTGAGTGGCCAAACGTCCAAAATGGGTACTCTATACATTTAGAAGTGTCCAGGCAACATAGCTACTAAGACCAGGCAAGGTTGGGAAATGAAAGCATCAAGGAGGTGTTCAAAGAAAACCCCTAGACCAGTAAATGTCCATACGAAGATTCATTCTCATGACAACTCAGAAACTACTGCTCAAAGATTGTAGCACCTTTTGCTAGTCTTTTGAGTGAGCAGAATGAAGCACCCTACTAACATGCCAACCATTTAATGTTTATTGTAGCAACTTCATCATTTCCAATTTGACATTTCAAATACCGAGGAAGTGCTCAAATTTCATGAAACTGTTGAATAGATTAATACCTCTAATAATTCATTTATCACGCCTTTGCTATGTGAGGATATACCCTTCTGCTGCTTTTCCTTTGCTTCATCAGCTTGGTCATCAAAAGTAAATGCCACAATACCCTAGCATATGAGTATCCTCTTAAGATTAGATAAATATGTGACCCTAGCATCATTCATATGTCACTAGATGGAGAAAAATACCTTGTGGGCAGCCCTGCTAAATTGTGTAGCAGCATCACTTATGGCAAAGACTGTGTTACTTAGAAGACTAGTGGTTCCTTGTGCCATGCCTGTGAAAAGTCCAGCAGGGCTCTGTGCAATACAAATTGCTACTTTAAAAGTTCTGCCAAAAGGGCATGCATCAAATATTGAAAACATTTGTAAACCTGAAAATCACTCCTGGCAGGAACTGATAAGAAATCTTTGATGCCGAGGCCCACACTCCTTGCGAATCCCATAGGGTTACCAATTACGCCTGCAGAACCAAACACCTGGAGAAAAATTTACAGAAGAACATGCAGAATTTAAGGATCGAGAAGTTTCCAATTAAACTGCTTTTATCTAGTATTACCAATTCCAAACCAAGAAACTACACAGCAGGTCCATATATCAGTTAATACTTAATACTGGCATTTTTTTGAAGAGGGAACAACTCCTTAAATTATCACATGGTGAGGTCGGTGAACAGCTCTAGACATTAAAGAAACATGTTTTCATGCATATTAGAACTCGAAGTTAGATAAGGCAACCACCAAGCGAGCTGAGTGGACATGAAGCTGGGAAGACAGGTTAAAGCAATTTGGTAATTTTTCAGGTCTGCTAGATTCAGGGACTGCCGAAAAACCCAGAGATACTTCAAAAACTAACCGTCCTATTTTCTCTTTACAGTTTCAAACTTTTAAGAAGAAAAATACAATTAGTAAGCTTAAATAAGAGGCATGCTGTTGGTCTCCCCCTGCTAGCCTTCTACTAATATCCCGTTTGAAGATTAAAACTCCCATTGCTACTGTAAGAACACAATTAGTCTTTGTCCCACATTGCTTAGTCAAGTACTGTAACATCTCTCATATTATATAAATAATAGTTACTTGTGTTAGGATTCATTAACACCCTAATCACTTTTTCCCAAATAACATGGTATCAGAGCCTCCCTTATCCCAACCCTAACCCCAAATGTATCGTTCACCAGACGCCACCGACACTGCCACATTAGCTGTCGCCGCCCACCAAACCCACCGTCGTCATCCTTCCACAAACCCTAAAACGAGCTGTACGACCTCGAAACCTTCAGCACTACTGTATGACCTCAATATCATCCTCGAAACCTTCAGCACTACTGTATGACCTCAATATCATCCCAAAATCCTAGTTCGCGACCACCCACCACCAGTCGAAACCCTAAAACCTCTGAAAACCCTCCAAAAACCCTTCCTCAGTGCTCTAAACCCTTAGCCCATACCCGAAAACTTCACCCAAGTGCTCAAAACCCTTTACCCATACTCGAAAACCCCATCCCAGTGCTCAAAACCATTTATCCATACTCAAAAACCTCACCCTGGTGCTCAAACACCATTGGAAACCCCTCTCCTGCACTCAACAGCCTACCCAGTCCCCAAAAACCCTAAATCAGCCCTTTAAATTCCCACTCAGTTGCCGACAACCCCACTCCATGCTCTTCTGATCCATACTCAAGACAGTTGCAGCGTTTCTCAGTGTGATTTGTATCTATTCGCAGCGTTTCTTGATCTGAATACCTTCCTGGAGTTCAATGTCCGATTACTCTTTGCACGTTTTGCATCCTCTTGCCTGGTGTAGGGGGTTGTAAGTTCGGATAGTTTTGCTTCCTACTAAAATAGTTCCATGTTGTGTTATCGGGTTATTGATTATCGGAGTATGCAGTTATTGCTCGTAGTGGCTTAGAAGGTTGTTTGTGGCTGGTATTGAGTTCATGTGATATCATAAGTATACCGTTTGGTTTGCTCGGTTATTTATCTCGATTGCTCCGGAAGTTTGTTGGTTGCTAATGGTATGTATTGGTTGTTGAGATTTTTTTTATCCCTGATGGGTTCTACTTCTGCATCTAGTTCTTAGTTGCATGAAGCGGGGGCGGGAGCGGGGGCGAGGGAGCGGAGGTACCCATAAGCTCCCAAGGTTGGGAGCGGCTATTTATATTAACACCCTAATCACTTTTTCCCAAACAACAGCTACAACTCTTTTGGCCTGTTTCCGTGAGACTGATAATAACATTCTCTAATGAAGGGAACAATATTTCAAGTTTACACCACCATGGTTAATTTTTTTTTTTTTTTCTTGAACGGCAAAAAAATTTCATTAATATTTGAAATTGTTACAAAGACTAATAGGACAAGGAGAACGGCATCATATCCCTAACAAAGCTAAGAATAATCCTTTGCCCAGTACGAGACCCGATCCCTCGATTGGCAAGGAGCCACCCAAAGCCACCCAAGGAGCCGAAGCCCAAACACCTAAAGGGCCGAAGCCCGAACACCTAACGGGCGGATCTCAAACCCATAAAAATCAAAACCCTAAACCTAATCAAATGGCTGCTGCTGCCACCTGAGCAGAGCAGTGGAATGCCACCGCCGGCCGATGGACGTCGACCACAGCAACCACCCGCACACCATCCACATCACCCCCTTCCGCTAGGAAACCAGCGTAGAGCAGCAGCAACAAGGGTGGCGAAAAACAAGAGCAACATCGAAGGCATCCAACGGACGAACAGCCCCCCACCACCCAACACCGTTGACCCACCGCCACACACCAGCCAGCTGCCGAGAACCCACGAACCACCGACGCCCCACCAAAGCCTGCAAAGAAATACCTCCAAAAGATTAAGGTTGGATCGGAGATCCAACAACGGCAGCAGGGAGATCCAAAGAGATCGACGGACCCATTAGCATGCAAAAACCCACCACCCGCCGCCGAAGCCCCACCATGGTTAAGTTAACAAATATACATTGCTAAAGACAATATATAGGTGCCAACAAGCTTCTTTTCTAGGCCATCTACCTCAGGCTTTGCCAAAGCCAGAGATGAGCTACTTCAAAAGTCTTGCTGATTTTCGCTTGATCCTCGTACACAGCACGACAAAGTCAGTCCCAGCCCTCCTTTATGCATGGACACCTCGGCTGAGGTCACGTATCAGGGTGTGAGATGCAGACACTCTGTCATGCACAACACGACAGAGTCAGTCCCAACCCTCCTTTATCACAAGTTCACAACATGATCTACAATGCACGCAGTGATTAAAAAATCGTGCCTAGGTGAGGCGAGCGATGAGGCGAGCCTGGGTCGCCTCGCGGTGGTGAGGCGAGGCGAGAATGAAGGAGGCGGTCGCCTAGTCGGTGAAATCTCGCCTAGGAGCGAGGCGTGAGGCGATGAGAAAAGGTCGCCTAGGCGAGGCTGGGTCACAAACAAAATATAAGGGCAAAATACGACATTTACCCAGACATACCTCATCAGATCAAAGCCGCCTCTCACTCCTGGGCGATCCGAAGCCCGCTCTCAGTCTCTCCTCTGCGTCGTCTGCGATTAACATCATCAAAGCCCACTCTCTCAACTCTTCACTCCGGTAAGCTCTCTGCTCTCAGTCTCTCGCTCTCTCTAATCGATCTCTCTGCTCTCTCTCTCTCTTTCTGATCGACAGTGACCCACGCTCTGCTTTCTCTCTCTCTCCTCCTGATCTCTCTTCTGATCTCTCTCTCTCTCTCTCTTTCCTGATCTCTCTTCTGATCTCTTCCTCTCTCTGTGCTGATCGACTCTTACCCAAAGGTCCAAGGCACAAATATATATATATTTTTTTTAATCTTGTCGGTCAGACTTCAGAGACTCACACAGAGTCACGATTCACACTCACACAGTCACATGCACACTTCAGTGACTAATAACCCACAAGTTTGTGAATTATGTTTATGTATTTTGTGACTACACAGTAATAAGTAATAACTCTACAGTTTCTGCATTTTGTGAATTATCTCCTTTGTTTGTATAGATATTGTAGATGTCGAATAGAACGGATCCTGCTTGGAAGTATTCAAAGAGACATGAAGATAATAAGTTCAAATTCACATGTAATTTTTGTAACAAAGTGGTTACGGGGAGTGTTTACCGAGTGAAGCTACATCTTGCTGGAGGATACCCTGATGTGACTTCATGTCCTAATTGCCCAGAACCAGTTAAAGAGGAGATTATGGCATTTATCAATAAGAAAAAGGAGACGGCATCTAGCATAACTCCTCTTCCAGATTTTGATGAAATGGGCAATGAGGAGGACATTGATGAGGATGAGTTTTATGTACAATTGAAGCCCCCTCCTAAGAGGCCTGCTGCCACTGCCACCTCCGGCTCCAAGTTCCAACTTAAGAAGCCCAAGACCAAAGGGCCTATGGATGCTTACTTCACTCCTGACCCAGAGATCGAGGTAGAGAATAGGAGAAGTGGTAAACAACCAAAAGTTGACGATAATATGCCGCAAAAGAAGTTATTGAAAGAGCGGGCTCATCAAGCAATTGCGAGGTGGATTTACGATGCTGGAATACTTCTCAATGTTGTCAATGTGGAGTCTTTTGAACCGATGATTGAGGCTATTGGGCAATATGGCCCCGGTTTGACACCGCCGACTTATTATCAAGTGCGTGTCCCTCTTCTTAAAAAAGAGGTGGAAAATGTAAACAAACAAATGGAGGACCATAAGAAGGAGAGAGAGGAAAATGGATGCACTCTTATGTGTGATGGATGGATGGATCGAAAGAATAGGTCATTGATAAATTTTTTGGTTAATTGTCCTAAAGGTAGCATGTTTATTGAATCGGTTGATGCATCGAGTCGTGCCACAACTGGGGACAGCATGTATAGGTTGCTTGACGAGTATGTGGAGCGAATCGGAGAAGCTAATGTGGTCCAAGTTGTCACGGATAGTGCCGCATACAATAAGATGGCAGGTAACAATGAATTGCCATATGTTAGTTACTAGTTACTACTCAAAGTCTCAAATATATTATTTCTTACTTTATTACTTACTCTTAGAATCTTATTGTACTTGTTCTAACTTATGATAGGAAAGTTGTTAATGGCAAAAAGACCACATTTGTATTGGACTCCATGTGCTGCCCATTGTTTGGATTTAATGTTGGAAGACATTTTCAAGTTGCCGTATTTGAAGAGGACATGGGAAAGGGCGATCAAGGTACACGGTTATATCTATAACCGTCCAACATTGTTGAACATGATGACACACTTTACCCAAAGAAAAGAGTTGATTAAGCCAGCAAAGACTCGTTTTGCAACAGCTTGTTTGACTTTACAAAGAGTTCATCAACAAAAGAATAACCTAAGAAAGATGTTCACATCAGAGGCTTGGAGTAAGAGCAAGTGGGCAAAGGAGGCGGATGGTAAAAAGGTAGCAGAAATAATGTTGTCGCCATCATTTTGAAACAATGTCTTGCTGGCCCTAAGATTTGGATGTCCTCTTGTTAAAGTACTTCGTTTGGTTGATGGTGAAGAAAAACCCGGAATGGGATACATCTACGAGGCCATGGATAGGGCCAAAGAAACTATTATAAACACGTTTGGCGGAGATGAAGACAAGTATAAAACTGTGTTTGAAATCATTGATGCGAGGTGGGAAGTGCAATTGCATCAACCTTTGCATGCAGCAGGCTACTATTTGAACCCTGCATTTTTTTACAAGGATGGTGTAAGGATGAAAGCTGATAAAGAGGTATGGAGGGGTTTGGTGGATTGTATTGAAAGGTTGGTACCAACTGAGAGGATGCAAGATGAAATTCTTCATCAGATAGCATTATATGAGGAGGAGGAGGGAATCTTCAAAAAGAACATGGCAATTAGACAAAGAACTACAAGGTCACCAGGTGATCACGATTTTTTACTCTTTATGCTTAAAAGCCTTAAATACTACCTCTTTATTCTTTATCCTTTGCGACAATATAACTAATTGGCAATGTGCAGTTGAGTGGTGGAAGTTATTTGGTCGTGAAACTCTTGAATTGCAAAAATTTGCCGTCAAAATCCTTAGCCTTACTTGTAGTTCATCCGGATGCGAGAGAAATTGGAGTGTGTTCGAACATGTGAGTATTACATTAAGGGATTTCTAATCGTTTGAAGGTGTGAATCGTGTGATATGAACTTAAATCCCTTTAACTTTATTTTGCAGCTTCACACCAAAAAAAGAAATAAGCTAGATCAAAAGCGCCTCAATGACTTGGTGTTTGTTAAGTACAATAGAGCATTGAGGCGTCGATATATGAACCGCGGCAAATTTGATCCGATTTCCTTGAAGAACATTGATGAGAGCAATGAATGGTTGATTGGAAAGTTGGAGGATGAACTTGTATTTGACGGTGAAGATTTGGATTGGAATGTTGTTGCGGAGGCTAGTGGGGTTGAACAACCTAGCAAAGTAACTAGGTCAACTCATAAATCAACAAGTTCAAAGAAGCATTCCAAAGCATCATCTTTTTGTGCAGATGATTGGGAAGAAGAAGAATTTGATGACACTGTTGTTTCAGATGAAGGAGAAGAGGAAGATGTGGATAGATATCGGTCAAATGATGAAGATGAAGATATTGGTGATGAGTGATGAAAGGATGACTGATGATGTCTTGTTTGGAATATCTGGAATTCTGGATTGTTAGTTTGTGACATTTTATGAGCGTATTTACTAGTATTTCGTATGTTGGAATGTCGGATTGTTGGATATTATGCAATATGGTGATGTTTGTTCTTGTTTTGATGGTAGGAGTTAATATTGGTCGTTTATATTACTGTTTTTTTAAAACGCTCGCCTCGCTTCAATGAGGCGCTTGCCTCGCCTCGCCTCGCTCCGACAAGGGCTTTGTCGCCTCGCGTACGCCTCGTGTATTTCAATCACTGAATGCACGGACACCTTGATGTCACATACCAGGGTGTGAGATGCAGACACTCTCAGTACACGTGCCTTGACTCAAATCATCAGTGTCTAAACTTTTTGCTCGCTCCTTTTTTTCCCCATTTGGATACTCTAGGAAAACCCTAGACACCCTAGGATACTTGTGGGTGATGATTGATAGAAAGACGAGTGATCTTAGTTCAGCTTACCTTGTATGTCTCATGAAGAAGTTGGCGAGTGTAATGTCTGATAATAATCTCCTGAATGGATTCCCAGCTAGCAATATGATGTGCAATGAACAGTTGTCTGAGGTAAATTTGTGCACCCTCAACATCAGCAAGAGCCATAAGACCTCTCTGCAATTAGTTATCATCGTAAGAACTAGCAAGCAAAATGTACAGAAGCAAGTTGCTCTTTAGAATTATTTTTTATTCACATCAATAATTTAATTCACTGTGACTTATTCCCCTGTCTCCAACTATCCTCAGATTTTCATACACAATAGGAAGTTCACATATTCCAATATTGTTTTGACCCTTCACTAGCTTTCCCCAACATGATCCCACTAATAAATTTAAACTAGCGTTGTACTAGGGCTGAAACCGGTTCGGTTCGGTTCTTGGACGTTTTTGTGCGAACCGGTTCGGTTCGGTTCGGGAGGTTCACTGAACCGAACCGGTTATATTGGTCCCGGTTCGGTTCGGTTCGGGGCCGGTTCGGGTTCGGTTCGGTTCGGGGCCGGTTCGGTTCAGGAAAAACAATTAATATATATATATTTATTAAAATATATTAAAAAATATTTAATATATTTAAAAAATATTTAATATATATATATATATATTAAGAAATTTAAAAAATATTTAATATATATTATATTTAAAAATATTTAATATATATATATTAAACCGGTTCGGTTCGGTTCGGTTCGGCTCGGTTTGGTTCGCTGGAAATTTTCAAGAACCGAAAACCGAACCGGTTTCAGAAATTTTTAACATCTAAGAACCGAACCGGTTCGGTTCGGTTTGATTCGGTTCGGTTCGGGACCGGTTCGGTTCGGTTCGGCAATTCGGTTCGGTTCGGTCGGTTTTTTGTACACCCCTACGTTGTACCCTGTTCAATACACGGGAGAAAAAATTACGATTGTGTTTTTTTTTCGTTCCCGTGTATCGAACGGGGACAATGCTAGTTATATTTGTAAAATCAAGTATAAACAGACAATATTCCATTCCCGATTACTCCAATAGTCCCGAATCAGTTAACTTCATCATTATTATATTGGTATTTGTTAGTAGATATTGATAATGTTAAAATCGGTTTTGTCAATGTCATAATCAGTAGTGCAAAAAAGATTTGAAGCATGTGCATGAGTCTGAAACTCTTACGTATTGTATAAGGTTAATCATAATTCCTACATCAGTCAAGAAAATGTTAATCTAATTCAGGCAAAGCCAAAGATACGCGCAACTACTATGTCAGCAGCCAGTGGTTAGTAGAATGAACAGCTATTCTCCCTAAGGAAAACCTTATCATGACAGCAGCAGATTCACATAATCCCCAGCTTAAGAGAGAATTTCCTTGGCTGAAGTTCTTGGCAAAGAAATGCAGCCTGCATTCTTTGACATTGTCATATGTTATGACTTGACATTCTCTTACAAGTCTTTGTCATAAACAGAATAGATACTCCTCTTGACTTACATGGATAAGAGATTCTCCTGATGTAAGAACCCCATTTCTAAGCGTCCAAGGAGTGCTGGAAAAGCTGTACAATGAATATAATACGTACGTTATTGAACAATAATCGAAATGAAACCTGAATTAAGGTATAGAGACACTGAAAAGGCAGTTACAAAATCACCTCAAAGTCAACTTAATAGGGGCCACGTCAAACATTTCAACATAAACTTTCTTCTGTCTTCTGGCTAAGAGGAATATTTGTTGCCAAGGAGCTCCAATAGGAACTACTGAAGGGAGCAAAGGGCAACTTATGCAATTTTGAAGAGTTTGAGTTCCATTTGTTGGATTGGATGGGACCCCCTTGGGCTGAACATGAGCCTCAGTGCAAGAAGGGGACTCGTTTATAAAACCCAGATCAGAGGTGACAGGATGGGATGTAGAATGCCCAAATGTCAGGAGCCCAACCCGAGACCTTGAAGATACAGTTCTAAAGAAATCAAACAAGCCAAGTATGACTTCCTGCTCAAGCTCAAGGTGGAAATCTGCTAGTCTGCAAGTATTGAACAGAGTATGTCAAGCACTGGCAGTGTTTATCATTTGTTTAATTCAAACTTCTATAAAACCACTTAAAGGGGTGGCGGAGTTAGAAATTAGCGCCAGTGGGGGCAACAATTAAACACAGAAGCAACAAAAAATCCTGTAACAAAAAACAAAGAGATAGTAAAAACTTTTTGCACCAAAAAGAAGATGGCCAAAGACCTCAAGCTAATATATTCAAATGAAGCCAATGAGACATCTCTATTCCTCCACTTTGCCGCAGCTAACCAGAATGCAGGTTCACAAAGGCTGTCAGAAGTAAATTGCACCAGATTTTCACTTTCACTCTTTATGTGATCATCTCTAGTCCTTGTCTGGCCTACTGGGTTGCTTCTGTATTCACGATCAAAGCACAGGATAACTGGATATGGCGTACTAGGCAACTGGTTATCAATTTGGAAGGATGATATTTGGAAGGAAAACTTCTGCTGATCAAGACTCTGGAGCAGATTAATCCTTGTGTTCTTAGCACATGCAAAAAGCAATTCCTACAAAAAGAGAGGCAACCAGCCAGAGTTCAAATTATTGATGGTGTAGAAACCTTTCTGAATCCAACTCAAAAGCCTAAGTTGTTGGATGGAATGTTCACTCATGTATTAAGTGATTAAACATTCCACACCTAAGAGAAGTGGGATTATAATCTCTGACACCCAACTCAAGCATAACTGCTTTTTAGGTCTGCCACGGATAGTCTCTTTTGATTTATAACCGTGCAACCTTTTTGTCTTGGGCTTTCATCGGGGGGTGTGGGCTTTATGGTTTTTAATGTGGATGAAATAGGCAGCTCTGGTACCACAAAGGTCCTTCATGCATGTAAAGTGGTCACCAGACTAACCACACCCAAGCACTGTGGCAGTATTCTGTAAGTTTCTGAATAACAACAAACTTTTAGCATACCTGTGGGTGAGAATCAATCAAGGAGATTCCTATAAAAGGAATAGAAACTGATATCTTTTCGTTAAAATCAATAGAAGATTCCTGTTTCTGGTAAGGTTTTCTTTTTCCTTTGAACAGGGAGACACGTGGATCCTTTGCATCATTCAAAACATGGTAACTTGAATCAATTATGCTCAGAACCTGTAGAAGAGCGAAAATAAACTAAGGTTTGAAAGAACAGATGCTGAAAAGCATTTGCTAGTCAACATATTAGAAAAACACCTTTATTGCTCCTTCAGCATGGACAGAGACGAGCAATGTTCTTTCAGGTTTCTGAAAAAATAGTAAGTTGTGAGACAAACTCAAATGTGCCAGAATTAAACTTATGAGGACACTTTTGCAGAGTAATGACAAAATCTATAATAACCATGCAGCAGAAAACGTTTGGAACTTAGTAGCCGGATCCTTCTAAAATGGGTGCGCTCCCAAGATGGGAGCTTGAAGGGAGCTCGCTCCCCTCGAGATGGGAGCTTATTGGGCGGTTAAGGCAACTATTTTCATACTCTTGAGGGAGTTATGCCATTGTGAAAATAAAAATATGAAATCTTATCACTCAAGAAGTTTTGCAAATTGAAAATATCTAACTTCCTTCAAGTACCCTTTAAGATCGTGAAAATTCTCATAAGTAATCACTTTTCCTCCAATAGTTAAGTATTTAAAGATACTTTATATACGTATTTATATGAAATCTATATACGCTCCTTAGGCGCTCCCAACCTTAGGAGCTTCTAGGTGCCTCGCTCCCCTGCACCCGCTTCCGCTCCCACCCCTGCTCCCGCTTCGTGCTACTAAGGTTTGGAAACAAAAGAATACTCAAAAGTCTCAATTCGAAAGCCAACACATGCATTAAGGGTGATTCTTCCTGCTTCTCCTAATCATTAAGAAAGTTTGAAAGCAACATCCCCAAAAATTAGCAATACTTTTGACACAAGAAGCCTTAATTTGTATGCCAACATATGCATTAAGGGTGATTCTTCCTACTTCACCTAATCATTAAGAAAGTCAGAAACCGACATCCCCAAAAATTTGTAATACTTTTGACACAAGGATCATATACACGGCCCACTTCTAACAGTTACATATTATGACATAAGCAGCAGAATAACAAAAATAACAAATTTTTTTATCATGTCGTTCAACTTGTCTTTCCTTCTTCTTCGGCCTCTTTTTAACTTTTTCTCTTGGATATTGCTACTATGGCATCATAACAGCACATCAATGTTGCTTTATTCAATAAGCTAAAGCAAGCAACACATCAAAAACTGGTCGGAGGACAACATAGGAAGATCAGTTCCTAATCATACACTATGTTAAACTTATAATTTTGAAAACAACAAATCTACAACCCACCTCGACAACTTAACCAAAGATGAAGAAACAAATCATCCATCTAACTTCAATTAAAGATAGGAAACAGTACTTCTGTGCATGTTCCGTATGTACCATTTCTTTTCAGGGCCAATGCGAGTGCAAAAGACATGCATGGGTAAAACCAAAACAACATACCTCGGAAGTCGAAGGTAAGTAGATAGGCGCATACTCTTTCACATCATCAAGAGTGTATGATCCTACGACACGCTCTCCAGGCACCTTTGAGATTTCAACCAGTACTCAATTAGTAACAGTGTCAGACCACTTAATCATTGCAAGCTGAAAACATATGGCATACCTCAACTGTGAGACGATGGGGGTAGAAAGGCTCATCCCAAGCGTATGAGCAAGAGGTGTAAGACTGAATTAGTGTTTCAAAACTTTCACACCTTTGTTGATAAACTCGTATACGCTGCAATGTAAGGGACAAAAAAGAGAACCACCATCAATGTTGCACTAAAACAGAGCCAATAACAACCTAGCTCCCTATAAGTTATAACCAAACAAACTGATATCTAAAACCTGCCTAGCAAACCGCTGAATCACCTCACCCAACTCCATATAAACTTAATAAAGAATTTGGAAGAACCAAATACCATCATATTACTTCAATATAAATGAAAATCCAGACCATAACCCAATCTGCGTTCGATTGCGCGCGCGCGCGCGAGAGAGAGAGAGAGAGAGAGAGAGAGAGAGAGAGAGAGAGAGAGAGAGAGATTCAATCAAAATGAAAATTTAGATCATAACACAATCCGTGTTCGTTTGTGCATGTGCAAGAGAGAGAGAGAGAACAAATAAAATTAGTTCTTACTCCAATCGACAAGATCTTTAAGACTTGATGAAAAGCCATCTGTTCGATAGGGTAGAGTAATCCAAGCAAAGAAAGGTTTCATCCTACTTCACATGCATGCATATATTCATCACCCGGAAATTAAAAGTAAACACCGTTCAAGGAATAAGACTTAACCGAGCCGAGTACTCTATATCAACCAACCAAATTTCTCTACGAGTGTTTGTTCAAGGAGAGTGGCAACCAGTTTTAGATATTGACTATCACGCTGAACTGAATCATGATGGCCAGAATCCAAAATTAGAACTTCAAATCCTGCTGCCATTCGGCAAAAACAATAGGGATCGGGTAAAAAAATTCCACGGAGGAAGGATTTTATGATTTTGGTGGCTGTAGCTTACTGGATCAGGGGATCCCTATTAAGATCCTCCACCTACCAATCCTCTTCCTAATCCACTCCACTTTCTATTTTCTTCGCCTTTTCTTTTCTTTTCTTTTTTTGATAAGTAAATAATTATATTAGAAAGAAGGTATTAAGGGAATGCTGCCATTTTCTTCGCCTTTTCTTAATAATAACTCTCAGCATTTCACTCTTTTTTCTACTTCTAGCTTCACCTTTTCGCACTTTGTTTCTGAACTTTTCTGGTAGTGCAACTGCATAATGCAAAAATGCTCTATTACAAAGCTTATCTTTGTGTCAAGTTAGGCTTAGTTCATGCTTATTTCTACATAATACTTGTCAGTGTCAAAATTATTAGAAATTTTCTTATTTTATGGTAGAATACTTCGATCCTCAATCCGTTACTGCTATCCAACCTTGTCATTCCCTCGAACTATCCATCCTAAGATCCTGATGTGGACATCCTTGAAATGAAAATGTATTAATCTCCTAAGAACAAAATATTTGTGCATTAAAGATTATACTAAAATGCAGCACTTTGATAAAAAAGCACAAGTACTAAAAGGGTTGATTTGGCCTAATTTTTCCTTGGAATTTTTTGTTCTTTGTTCTTATATTTTTTGCTGCTGTTAATTTTTCGTTATTGTTTTTGGATTATTTTCTATACACAATTAAAATTTTCTCTTTTACCAAGGACTTTAATAAGAAAGCTGTTAATTTTTCGTCATGTTTTTTTGGATTATTTGCTGTACACAATTAAAATTTATCATTTACCAAGAACTTTAATAAGAAAGCAGACACAATAAACATATACCAACCTCCTTCGAAAAATTATCAATCCGATATGGCATAAAGCCTGTATCATCGTCCGATAAAAGAATCAGGTTTGTCCCTGAATTTCCATTGACGCTTCCAACAATCTTTTCTTCTTGAATTGAAATATCAGCATTCTGCACTTCTACACGTATCATATTTACAGCACCAGAAACATAATTCCGCATTTTCACCTGAGTATCACCCAGATGATCTGCTAAGAAGCACCCTGACCACTGCCACCCAGGTTCGTTGAAACGTACCGAAACAAGTAATTCCCTATGGCACGTTAAATCATGAGCACAGTATTCAGAGAATTGAAAGATAAAAGTGAAACACTAGCAAAGAAAGGCTTCCATGGACCAAGTCTGCCCAAGATTTAAATCAAATAAGACTTTTGCTATAGATAAGTCAGTTTCATCCACAGAGTTTTCAGAATAACAAGAAACAATTTGAACAGTTATGTTACAGTTAACAGAGCATCCATCGAGACCTTCCTCTTTTTCGCTATGTTTCACAAGCACAACCGGCTTATGGTTTGCAGTCTAAGCCCAGCCACTTATACATTTAGTGCCAAAGGTTGGTCTGTATCCAATCTACACCTCCCAGAAAGTCCATTTATGGGTGCTGACTGTGAGTACTTGAACCAGCTTATGAAGTGGCTGTCAAGAGAGTTTTGTTTTAGTTCATTCCTTCTTTTATTTTTATGTTTTGTACGGGGGAGCGCCAGGGGGTACGCAAGGATTGAGGTAGTGTCGCAGAGTACTGAAGGTATAAATAATAAAGTTGTGCCCCTCTCTCTAACAGCTTAAGCTTCTAGATGAGTTGGTGGTTAACAATCTAATACAGAGGGGATAAAAAGTTGACCCTAACAAGGTGGAAGAGAAGACCTAAAAGAAACAACTAAAAATATGATGACTTAGCACAAGGAAAACATGAAAACCAGCATGCAAATCATCCACAGCTAAAGAACTAATGTCAAAACAACTTGTAAACTTAGCACAAACATCGAAAGGATATCAAGTTGTTAGAATAGAGTTGGACTAAAGTCCCACATTGGTTGCTTATGTTATGTAACTAGTCACCACATAATATAAATAAAGCTTACGTGTGTTAGGGTTAGACAACACCCTATACACTTTCTCGTATCTCTATTATTATCATGGTATCAGAGCATGATCCTAACCTTAGTCTTCCACCATAACCTTCGTCCATCAGTCATCGCCACTCATCATCCATCGCTGTCCATCATCCACCATCACCCATAACAGTCGAAACCCTACTGCCGACATCATCACCCATCACTGTCCACGACCTACCTTACTCCATAACATTCGAAACCCTAGTCCTCTACTGCCGACATCAGATTCTCCCAAAACCCAACCTCCAAACACCAGTCCAGTCCACCGCCGGCCATCACCACCTACCGCCGACGCTCGCCAACCTCCGACGACACACCTCCAGGTCATCCCGACCTCCGGCGATCTGCTGGATTTGCTGGATCTTCTCCACAGTCAAAACCCCAACCTCCAAACACCAGCCCAGTTCACCGCCGGCCATCGCCACCCACCGCCAGTCATCGTCAACCCTCGCCGACCTCCGGCGACCACTCAATTGCCTCCGGCGATCCCCCTCCAGGTCCTACCGACCTCCAGGTTCTTCTTCTGTGTGATATGTTAGTCTGAATGTCAGTGATATGTTAGTCTGAATGTCGTCTGATCCCTCTCTAGTTACTGTATTGCAAGTATTATGAGTATCTGTTCGAGATTGATAAGTATTGGTTGGTGTTTCCAGTGGGTATAGCCTTGTGAGTATCAGTTTGGTGGATTTCTGATTTTCTGGATTTATCAATACCTATTTATGTTGCTATCGGTTAAAGATTGGATATTTCAGTTGGTTGGTTGATTGGTCGTATGTGGTTTATGTTCGCTTAGTATTGGTTATTGAAGTTTTGCTCCTGTAGTTGATATTATTGGTTCTTGGTATTGATTCGGTGCAATGGATGAGTCAAAGTCTGGATCTAGTTCTGCTCCTAGCTCTACTATTGTTGTAAGTTTATCTGGTTCTTCTCGGTTTCGTGAGAGGTTGTCTATTACCTCCACTCCTTTGAATGGTAAGAATTATGCTGTTTGGGCTAGAGCAGTCGAGGTTTATTATGTAGGTAAGAAACTTCACCATTATTTGATAGATGATCCTCCCGCAGCAACTGCTGCCACATATGAGACATGGGTCTCTGAGGATGCTAATATTCGGTCTGATTTATGGAATAGTATGGAAGAGCATATTGCTAGCACACTGGTTTTCTTACCCACGGCCAAACAAGTTTGGACACAAGCTCAAGAGATGTATTCTGGTGTTAACAATCTCCGTCGCACCTATGATCTTCATCAATCCTTCTTTTCTATCTCCCAGGGTGACTCATCTTTGGAATCTTATTATGGTAAATTCCGTGGTATCTGTGAGGAACTTAATATATGTGAGCCGATTTCCTCTGATGTTCAGGTCATGCGGCGCCAGCGTGAGCATATGCAAGTTGCTCGGTTTATATCTGGTGCATCATCCACATATGGTCCTGTTCGTAATCATCTATTGGGGTCTCGAGATCTACCTTCTCTCAGCGAGGTTTTTAGTCGCCTTCGTCAGTCTTCTGTATCTGTATCTGCGCCACCTCCTGATCGTTCAGCATTGGCTTCCGTTGTTTCTGGTGTTTCTAGTACTTCATTTAGCCGTGGTCGTGGACGCGGCCGTGAGTCCGATTTTAACACTTGTAGTCGTGACTCTGGATTTAGTGGACGTGGTTCTGGTGGGCGTGATTCTAGTATGGGTAATCGTGGGTCTGGTGTTGGTGGTTTTGCTCGTGGTTTTGGTGGTCGAATGTCAGGGGAGGTAGTCGTGGTCGTGGCCGTGATTCCCGATTCTGTACTCATTGTAAGGGAACCAATCATATCGTAGAGACTTGTTATGATCTCCATGGGTTCCCTCAAGCTCATCAGGCTGCTATTTTTGAGGATGTCGATCCACTTCCTCACCCTGCCGACTTTGTGGTGACTATTTCTGCAGAAAAGTATCAGCGACTTGTGTCAAATCAGACTTCATCCTCTATTGCTACGCTCGCTCAGACAGGTTCCTCCGTTGCTTGTGTTGCCTCTTCTCATTCTTCCACCCATTGGGTTATCGATTCTGGTGCTTTTGATCATATGACTGGTACATCTACTATCTTTTCCAGTCGTCGGCCTGTTGGTCCACCATCCCGTGTCACCTTAGCTGATGGTTCTACTTCTGTAGTTACTGGTTTGGGTCCCGTTTCTGTTACTCCATCTCTTACTTTGGATCCTGTCTTTCATATTCCCAGTTTTCCATTTAATCTTATGTCTGTTAGTAAACTTACGAAATCTTTAAATTGCTCCATCACTTTTTATTCTCATGGTTGTGTGTTTCAGGATCTAAAGACGGGGAGAAAGATTGGTGGGGTTACTGAACGTGGCGGCCTATATTACTTTACTAATGACATCTGTCCTGCATCCGTTGCTCTTCAGTCATCCGTTTCTCCCTATCAGCAACATTGTCGTCTGGGCCATCCCTCACTTCAGAATCTCAAGCGTTTGGTGCCAGCCTGCAGTCGTGTTAAGGACTTGCAGTGTGAAGTCTGTGAGTTTAGCAAACACCGTCGAGTGTCTTTTTATCCTAGGGTTGAGCGTCGTGTGTCACGTCCTTTCCAATTAGTACATTCGGATATTTGGGGTCCTATTCATGTCCCTCTTTAGCTGGTTTTTAGTATTATGTTATTTTTGTCGATGATTTCTCTCGTGTTACATACCTTTATCTTATGAAAACAAGATCAGAGTTGTCTTCTGTCTTTAAGTCATTTTATGCAGAAATAAAGAATCAGTTTGATACTTGCATTCGTATTTTTCGTTCCGATAATGCACGTGAATATTTTCATAATGCTCTTTCTCGCTTTTTTGATGATCACGGGATAATTCACCAGTCTTCTTGCGCTCGGACTCCACAACAAAATGGGGTTGCTGAACGCAAGATCCGACACTTATCTGAAGTTATGCGTGCCATGTTAATCCAAATGCAGGTCCCTAAGTCTTACTGGAGTGATGTTGTTCTTACAACCTGTTACTTGATTAATCGTATGCCCTCCACTGTTCTTGGTGGTCAAATCCCGCACAACGTTTTATTTTCTGGTCGGCCTCTCCACTCCTTACCCCCTCGGGTATTCGGGTGCACATGCTATGTTCATGCATTAGATCCTGACCGGGACAAACTTGATCCCCGCTCGATCCGGTGTATCTTTCTCAGGTATTCCCGTACTCAGAAAGAGTATAAGTGTTATTCACCCTCTCTTCGTCGTTACTTTGTGTGTGCTGATGTCACATTTAATGAGTCCTTGCCTTTCTTTTCGGGGACCCCTGAGTCTGAGTATGTTCTTTCTGAGTCTGAGTATGTTATTCCTATAGATGTTCCTCCTGTTCTTGTGCCACCCTTGCAGGTATATGTTCGTCAACGGAAAAGATTAACAGCCCCACCAGTGCCTGCTGCCGCGCCTCCTCCGTCCCCAGATCCCGCTTCACCACCACCACCACCACCACCACCACCACCTCCACCCCCACCTCTCTCATCACCGGATCTTCCTATTGCTCTTCGTAAAGGTATTCGGTCTTGCACTACTCATCCTATTGCTCAGTTTGTTTCCTATAATCATTTGTCTCCCTCTCTTCGTGCTTTTACTACTTCCGTTTCGTCCGTTTTTGTTCCTAACACTGTTCAGGAGGCCTTATCTGTTTCTGAGTGGCGAACAGCTATGGAGGCTGAGATGTCTGCTCTCCATGACAATGGCACTTGGGAGTTGGTTCCTCTTCCGCCAGGAAAGTCTACCGTTGGATGTCGGTGGGTCTTTACCGTCAAGTACCATCCGGATGGCACTATCGAACGGTACAAGGCCGGTCTTGTTGCCAAAGGCTATACCCAGACGTATGGAGTTGATTATGCCGAGACCTTCTCTCCGGTGGCCAAGATTAATTCTGTTCGTATTCTTATCTCTCTGGCCGCCAATCTTGGTTGGCCCTTGTTTCAGTTGGATGTCAAGAATGCCTTTCTCCATGGTGACTTGCTCGAGGAGGTCTATATGGAGCAACCTCCTGGGTTTGTTGCTCAGGGGGAGCGTACTCAGGTGTGTCGCCTTCGCAAAGCCCTATATGATCTTAGCAGTCACCTCGAGCATGGTTTGGCAGGTTTAGTGAGGCTATGGTACAATTTAGTATGCGTCACTCTCATTCTGATCATTCTGTCTTTTCTATTTAATCAGAACGGGGAAAATAGTGTTGATTGTGTATGTGGATGATATCATTATTACTGGAGATGATCCGACAGGTATTGATGAGTTAAAACAGTTTTTACAGCGTCAGTTTCACACCAAAGATTTGGGTAAGCTTCGATATTTCTTGGGAATTGAGGTAGCAAGGTCCAAGGACGGGATCAGTTTGTCCCAAAGAAAGTATGCACTAGATATTCTAGAGGAGACTGGTTTATTGGGAGCAAAGCCTGTAGAGACCCCTATGGATCCAAACGTCAAATTGTGCGTTGATCACGGGGAGATATTTCCTCATCCAGATCGGTATCGTCGCTTGGTAGGCAAGCTGAATTATCTAACCAATACACGGCCTGATATATCATTTGCTGTCAGTATAGTAAGTCAGTTCATGTCGGCTCCTCGTCTTCCACATTGGGAAGCTTGTCTTCGTATTGTGAAGTATCTCAAGGCTCATCCTGGACGTGGCCTCTTTTATCATTCAAATGGTCATTTGCGTGTTGAGGCCTTTACTGATGCTGATTGGGCAGGATTACCATTTGATAGACGGTCCACAACTGGGTACTGTACTTTTGTTGGTGGAAATTTAGTTACCTGGAAGAGCAAGAAACAAACTGTGGTTGCTAGGTCCAGTGCTGAAGCAGAATATCGTGCCATGGCTCATACTACTTGTGAAGTTGTATGGTTGAGAGCTTTGCTCGAAGAGTTGGGGTTTGGCATACAATTGCCTATTCCTATGTACTGTGATAATCAAGCAGCGATAGACATCGCTTCAAATCCAGTATTTCATGAGCGAACCAAACATATCGAGGTAGATTGTCATATTGTTTGAGAGAAGATAGCTAGTGGCATGTTGGCTACTCCTTTTGTGGCTACAGGAGCTCAGTTGGCAGATATTTTCACCAAACCTTTATTTAAACCACGTTTAGAGTTGTTATGTAACAAGCTGGGATTTTGTGATATTTATTCTCCAACTTGAGGGGGAGTGTTAGAATAGAGTTGGACTAAAGTTCCACATTGATTGCTTATGTTATGTAACTAGTCACCACATAATATAAATAAAGCTTACGTGTGTTAGGGTTAGACAACACCCTATACACTTTCTCGTATCTCTATTATTATCACAAGTAATGAAAGCATCTGTCACTGATTTACACAAATACAGCTGATGTCATCATTTACATTCTCACTGCTTCTCTTCTAAAAGTAGAAGTGCCTCAAAAGAACCAAAACCATGACGGATGGACCCAATTCATGAAATCATGAAAGACCAGGTAGAAGGCAGAAAAAGTACCTATTATATCAGTAAAACAAGAGAATATTTAACAAGATGGTATACCAATGCTCACTGAGTTGAAGATTAATCACCAGTGACGGAGCTGGGATTTCAGTCAATGAGGGAAAAGATCAATCTAAAATCTTCAATGAATGGTTTTCCTGTTCTACTATCCTTCAAGTCTACATCCTCACCAATCGACTCAAAACAGATCAGTTCATATACAAAGAGAAGAAGAGGGAAATTGTAAGGGGAAAGTTGCACATAATAAGAGACAAATGACAGGGCGAAATGGTCCTTTTTCGAATTGCATTGTGATGGCTTCGGTTAGGTCATGGAAAAACACATACTACAACTGAAAATTTTAGACCTAAATCAATTAAAAGCTTGTTTCAAATGATGAGTTGATGATCATGCGGAGTAATAGGTAAGCTACTTCTAATTTGCAGAAGATGAGGATTACCAAATCCTACTGATGGTTCTTTTGTGAAAAAGAGTTAAAGCTGATTCTAACTTGTGAGGACTCGAAAGATGATGTGTATACATTCGTCTACCAGCAACCAAAAAGCCACATCTTAATGAGGAACTATAATATTCCAAGGAACCTAACCAATTATGGAGGGCCATAAAGATCTCCATCATGTCCTACAGCTACGACGAGCATATAATTGTATTGAATAACATCATGCCATTGCCAAATACCTGGTTGTTTCTGTCCATTGAAGATGAGAATGTTGTTTAGTTGCCAAATGGAAAATAGAATCAGTTCCTTTCTGCTTATAACATAAGTTCTTGCTGCATGCATTACTTAGAACATATCTGCAGAAATACAACAGCAGATGAACATAGGAGAAAAGAAAGATCACGTAAAAAAAATGGATCACAGACTAATGTAGTCCATCAACAGGGTTATGAAATTAATACCTGGGTTGGAAAGTGATGGCTCTTGTCCTTCCAGAAAATGGCCCATCAACTGCACTTGAAGTGACAGAGATAATGTATGCAGCATCACCAGATAATTGAGGAATAACAACATTGGTAGAACCAGTTGGTTGGACAAGAAAAAAAGGGCTAGACCAACAATATTTTGGCGTCTTTTCAGTAGCACATTGAGGCATATACCGACTTAACCTAACCATAGTTTCGGTGACAGAAGAACTAGGATCAGGAGAATACATACAAGGCTCAACCTTTTTGCATTCCGTTTCTGCTAAATTGGAACACTCTAAATGTGACTGAATGCTTGAACACCACCTCTTATTCAGACTGTTCACTGCAGCTTCATCTGCATCTAAATCAAGTCTATCCGAACTCTCCTGAGACATTATAGATGACCCGGAGATCCGGGGTTTTCTAAAAAGCATCTTTGTTTGAGGATCCATAATTTTCCTAGTTGAGACAAGGGACGAAGAATTTCTCAAACCATCATCAGTTGCTGATTCCACTTGTAAACACTGTGGAGTAGACAGAAGACCAAGACCATCTTTTCTGCCTAGAAGCAGGTCCTCCTCACACATATCATAACATGAAGGAATGATGCAACCATGTCCTTTCATATCGGTAGTACAATCCGAAACAATTAGTGAAAACCCAGTGCAGTTATACAACAAATAGGGCACGAAAATGAAGATTTCACGAGCTCCAGAAAATGCATCCATCACCTTTTCCACGGTAACATAAACAGGACCTAAAATAATGTAACAGTATTCCTATTAATTGATTATTTCTTGAAACAATAGTATCACCTGAAGGAAAACAACAGCTCAATGATAATTTACCATCAGTTAAATCAGGTTCAAAGGTAACAGTTTCAGATATAGAGTACTTTGTTCCACTGAACTTAGTGATCCCACTAAATGTTTCTGCACGTGGGAATTTCAGAATCGAAGGCTTAAATCCATGCATACACAATACTATTCCCAAGTCATGTGATGAATCGATATGGAAAAATGAAGTTTCCACCTGAAACGATTGGCATATAAACTGGTGAATTAATCCAAACAACCACCTTTGAGAAAAACAAAAGGGAGAATTCAAAGCTAGTTCAATTACTTAAAAATATCAGGTTAGCTAACGAACACCACAAACCTTTGAAAGTAATGCAGTACGTGCAACCCCGCCACTTTCTATCGTCAATGATATCGACTTTGGAAGATAGTTTCTCACTATAAGTGGACAACATAATGTTACTTGGTGAATAAAATGCTTTTTTGACTTGTCCAGATTACATGATACTTGGCCACAATTTTCAATTGATGGCTTCAGAGTGCTATTATTGGGATGAGATGAACTCCTCTCCAGGTTGCCAGTAGGAGGGAAGCACATCTGTTGCACTGATATGCAGCAACGGAATGGATCACTACTCGGGTGAGATGGATAGCAAACAAAGGAACGGAAAGGTCCTATCTTAGTCTCCTGCAAAAGAATGTTTGAGATATTATGAGCTTCGCTCCATAGGTAATTCTGGTCAAGTGGACGCCACCTCACACGACCAGCTTCAGCCAAATGTAGAGGTAGAGGAAACTCCCGACCAGGAAGTATCGGATCAAGGATCTGCAGTAAAATCAAGAATTTGATGTATCAGAATGCCACAATGAAGAAGTTTTGCGAGATACAATAATTGAACAAACCATTATCTTCCATATTTCATACCTTTGGAGATACGCCAAAGGGAATATCGAACCGTACCTCAAATGGCATTGAAGTTGCATTACAGAGTATAACCTGAAAATAATGTAAGTGAAGTTTTCGCAACAATGAGAAGATTACAAACACCATATTTCCATTAAAAAAACAACTTGAATGTGTGCGTACCGTTGAGTACAATCGTATCAGCTTACAATACCGCTGTACAGAAACATCACATACCACAGGAACGACAAAGCCACCTTTTGAATCTGTTTGGATAACCTCGTCAGTGTGTTTATTGCTTTTTGAATATTCCCTATTCTTGTCAACTTCCATTTTATCTGTTGACTTCGAAAAATCAACCTCAAAGTGATTAAGACCTACAAGATCCATTGAAATAGGAGTCGAAGGCACAGATGTCCCATTAAATTGAATAACTATATAATGATGTGCAACCCCGCTCACTTGCTTGTCACCGAGTCTATCAGAAGAATGAGCAGGTCTAGAGCGAAGTAGTAGTTCCTCGGGAGTTTCATCATCATTAACATAAATTGGGACAGAAGAACCAGGATGCACCAACGTTCCACCTTTGAACGACATATCCACATAATCAGCATATATTGACCCTTGACAGACTTGAAATACCAGAGGCAAGGAGGTCAAATTTTGTAATATGTATGGCGCATATCTTCCTGTATTCATATTTTCACAAATCTGTGGACTTAATAAGCTCTGGCTTTCAGAAATAGATTTATGTCCCATCAAACCCCAAGCATCCTTAACCATCTCAGTTGCCCTGAAAATGGCCTTAAAGAGACAAAAGTAGTTGAAGTAACCAATGAGTTCCAAGTCTTACAAAAAAACTAATGAGTTCCAAGTCTTCAATACCATCCACAAGTGAAGGGAAAAGAGAGTTATACAATTACTGAAAAAGAGAACTTCTCCATTACCAACTGCCGATAGAATGACATTTTAAAGGGAAATAAAATGAAAAAGAGAACTTAGTCCTAATTACAATGATGATTACAATTCACAGTCAAGTGGCTCAGCAAAGAAAAATTAAGTTTGTGATAAGAAGTAAGAGAGCCATGAAGGTATTAGAGTGTGAATTAACTCTATTATATGATGTTCGTTACTATATAAACGAGACCATGTATAATCAAAGCACATCAACGAAGTAAAATACCAAAACCCACAAACGTTACATAGGAAATATTCAATTACTAGAGTTGACGCAATCAAAACATCAAAACGGATTGGATACAGTACAGGCCACAGGGAATCGAAGGGAAAGGCAGACAGGATAACCAAGAGACACATAAGATGAGATATAGGTGACCCCCAAATTGGATAAGAGCTCCAATATTTGCAATCATTGAGCTCATCTTCTGCTTAAATTTATGTTCAACATCATGGTATAGATATCAAACAATTTTTTATTTTTTTTGTTAAGTATAGATATCAAACAAAAATAGATCTATTAATAGCATTTTGGGACAGAATAAGTAAAATGAAAAGTGAAAGATAAGTTCTAAAGAAATGGATCATTACATACCTCAACAAGGGAGACAGTAACATTCAAGTTAAGCTGTGCAGTTGATGTGAGATGGAAATCTGTCATGATGGCATTGCTTAGAAGAGCACTCTTGGCATGTAATCTGCTAAAGTTCAACTCAAATTTCCACGGCTCTATGAAAGGTTCCCATAAGACCTGTCACCATTATATGCAGGTAATTAACCCTAAGGATGCGTTTGGTTGGATGGAATGGAATTAAAAATGGAATAGAATTGGAGGAATTGAGAATGGAATAATCATTCCCATTCTCATGTTTGGTTGTGTTTAGGAATAGTCATTCTGATCTCCAATGAAATAGAGTGGCAATAGTAATTTTTGGAGTGACAATAGTAAATTTTGGAGTGGCAATAGTGAATGTTGGAGTAGCACTATACTAGTAATTTTGGTGTGACGAAGAAATGGAATAACAATCCTTAGTTTTTTGGATGGAATGACAATTCCTTTACTCAGGTGAATAGTGATTCCATTTGGAATCATCATTCCATTATTCAATGGTGAACCAAACATTGGAATAAGAAAGTCATTGGAATGACTATTCCATTCCAACCTTGATTCCATCCAACCAAACATACCCTAAGTAGACAATACTCTGTAAACACCAAAACACAGGGATCATTCATCACCAAGTATACAACCTTGTGAATGTTGTTGTAGTTCACTCGTAAGTCACCAGCAACTGAGCCTTCTAATTTGTTCTCAACCATGTTGGCATGCCAGAGAAAATTCCTCATGAGAACTTCCATAAGGGGTCCTTTGGAGTTCCACTACAAGCAAACATAAATATGAAATTAACCCAACAGAACTGGAAATGCACCATTAAATAAGTAGTTGGCCTAGCTCATAGCTTAAAAACTGTATGAAGGATCAGAACAAAAAGACTAATGTGCAGATCCAATCAAACAAAGGAAGTAATGCTAGAAAAAATATCACCCAAAACAGGCCAATAGGAGGCAGCTGCTGCCTGCTGGGATAGGCCAAAGACTATGAAAACAGACAAAGTTTGTTTCATTGGTCATGAAATAGCTAAATCTTATTGTTAACAATAAAAGCATAACGAAACATTAGTCGAATACAGAAACTTTAGTCTTCCAGTATTCTCCACTGAAGCATAGTTCTGCATAACAAATTTGTAGGATTTAGCTTTTGTTTCCAGTACATTTTTCATTCCAAGATAAAGGAGCTGAACAGAAATAGGTGATACATGGTGATGCCAAAAGACCAGATTCTGCAGTGGTCTCTGTATTTTGATAATATAATAAAGCAGAAGTCAAGAAAAAGACAGCAGGAAATTCTAATTAAAAAACCCACTAAATGCAGGCTTGTGCAGGTTCTGTCTTTTGATAATCTACTCAAGCAGGATCGTCGGAGAAAATTAATGGCTAAAAAACGAAAAGACGAAGAACACAGTTAAGTTTTCATTGATCCTAGTTTTCCCAGATTTGGCCAGTTACAACCGAGGTCATGCGTACATCATCTTCCAATCAAGAGGATATTCTTGAGTCTTGACCACTAAATTGGAAAATGAGGAGATAACTGGAGGAAACAAGTAAATTACCTTCTATTTTTGGAACTTATTTTCAACACTCCTTTTATTTGCCCAAATATTCTTGCAACTACCACTAACATGTCTGTATTTATTAAACTATAGCTAAACGTCAGAGAGATAGATCGGCATAAAACCATCTTCAAGTATATAGCTCTCTTGCAACAAATATAAGTTTCCTCAACTAGCGCTCCTCTTTCCCCTCAGTAAAAAACCTCTCAAATATATAATGAAAGATGATGGAGGATATAAAAAGAAGAAAGGAGACATTAAATCACATTACATACCATGCAAGACATAATGAAAAAAACATTTTTTTCCCCTTCTCAAGAAACACAGAGCACTTCCACGTTTGGAAGTCCGGTAGTAGAATTCAATAGTTTTTGTCTTCCGATCTTAATAGGGAAAACTAAATAAGGGATAACAAGGAAGGGCATGCAGAAAAGCATGCACCAGGGCATCTCAGAGAAGGTACAAGCCAGCAAGCAAAGTAGATTTGGTTGTGCCTTCCTGGAATTTTGTTTTGTGTAGAGTTCCCCTTTAACCACTACGGTAGTTGAAATTTTAATAGTAGCATACTCAATTATGGAAACAATAAGACTCGGTAAGAATTAATATACTACATAATCAAAAAAATGATGAAACCTATGGTTTGAGAAACCCAAATACAGATAAGACACTTACAAGACACGAATATAACACATGTACAACATTTCACAAAACGCAAGGCTACGATATGGTAGTGCAAGAGACACAGAAGCAAATTTCTCTAATACTTTTTTGTGCTTGAGAATCTAGCCTAAAAAACCAACTAAAAACTTAACAAAAACCTTTTGATGTACAATTTAAACCGAAATGAACAGTACCACTCCCCCCCCACCCCCCCCAAAAAAAAAAAAAAAAAACAGGCGGCCACACTAAAGCAACTCATTAACGTAATAGTGCAACGAAGACGAGCAAATCATAAACTCATTAACGTCAAAAATAAACTACTGCAATTTATGTCCTAAAACTATGAAGATAAAAAGTACACAACAAGCTTTGTCCTTTACGTGTTCTGGCAAGTGTCTATCCACAGGAAACGCAAGCCTGAATCACTGTACCTGTAGTGGCTTCAGTTAAGGGGTTCGGTCACTTCACCGAGCCACGGTGAACCAAGGTCCCACAAGGGAACCAGCCCACAACTCAACAAAGGCTAGGGAAGGGTCTGGTGCTTTGCCCGGTTAAACAATCGGAAGGAGGGCCCCGGTAGCAGCTCAGCCGTGGTCTAGGAGTATGGAGCGTATCTGGACCAGAGCTCCCGAAGCCGCCTAAAGGAAAACGGTTACGCCAGGAGGGTCCCATTAGATTGTGCTGCAAGCGTAATCATTGGGGTCTAACCTAGCCATGTGCTCCGTAACTGCTTTATCCCCTACGTCATATATGACGTCACCTGAGGCAGTTACCCGAACATACCCTCCACGCGCTAGCTTGGAGGCCAAGGAAACTAAGGTCTACAAATACAAAGGGATACTCACCTAGAGAGGTATGTCATTCTACCCTAACCCTAGACCTACACACTTCTCCCTAGATCTAACTTGATCATCGGAGGGTCACTGGGCAACCACAGCCCTAGTGACTTGTTGCAGGTCCGGCGGAAGGAGCACGGAGCTGCAGAGGAAGGAAGCTGATCCGAACCACGGTCAAGATCCTGTCAAATCGAACCCCTACAGTACCTATACTGTGTCCAACAAAAACAATTAATTTTTAAAACACGAATGCGCGCCTGACACTACTTCGACATCTAAACGATGTGCATCTTCTTTAAAGTTTACAACAAAAAAGTAAAATTTGTCAAAGGAAACACTTTGTACCAGAAAAACCACAAAGAATACTGTACCAGAAAAACCACAAAGAATACTGAGAAAGGCAACATACCCTTCCATCGGTCAACAGAATTGAAATCTTTCTGAGTTTAATGCTGAGATCACCACTACTTGAAGCAGATTGACCCGACCGTGCTTTAGGAAATTTGAACGCCATACTTTTCCAGAAGAAGAATATATGATATGAAAGCCACAGATCCAGACTCTCACATTGTATATTGGCATGGACATGAGCCAGGTCCAGTTGATTTCCACGAATCTCAGCCTCAACATTAACTTGAGAAAACTGGAAAAATGGCCATGAAGGGAAACTTTTACCCCTGCTTAACCCCACTGTTCCATTTATTTTAGCCAAGTTCAACATTATTTTTGCAGTTCTGCTACTAAAAAGCAGTTCACTACTTCCATTGCGAAAAGAAACTGTAATAAAATTGTTGTGAACTCCTTCGTCCATATTACATGAATCATTGTGACACCCCTCCTCTTGAACTTGAGGCTCCCCAAAGATGCTAAATGCCTCTCTACTGATCCAGACAGGTATATGAATCTCTATGCCAATATTTTCTAACTTGGCTGCGAGAGTAGTAGCAGTCTGCATCATGTTTTCTGAAGCAACACAAATTGATGTACTTGCAGGAACATTAACAGTCGCATTTTCAATTTGATCCACTTGACCAACCAGTGAGTTATTTGGGGACACTCCTACAATCGAATTTTTGGCCAATCGCCCAGAGTAAGAACTGAGCAAGTCAATGACCTCAGTCCAGTCAACCAAATGTAACCAAATAGCGAGGGAAGGGAGGGAAACAAGAAGATCATTTTCACCTTGATCTGACATTGAAAGATGAATGTCAAGGACTGATGAGGTTGGGCAAGAAGATGTGCATTCTCCTAACATAACTGAATTAAGGTGAGAAAACAATGTGAGTGAATGGAAAGAAACATCAAGGAAGATGGGAATCTGATTTTTAAAAGAAGCAGATAATAGAAATTGCATATCAGCCCTAGCAACCAGTTCCATAGAGACCACATCACTTCTTGAGTGATAAAAACTTAATGACAATGCATTGACGCAACATTTAGTTTCTATCAAGGTCACGGTTGAGGCTTCTGGTTGGGACGCACGGTTCTCCATAACGCTCCTTTTGAACTGAAGAAACTGAAGAACATCAGACGTGAAACCTTCAGATTGTCTATCAACGGAGGAAAACTGATCTATGATGTCCAGTAGTGCTTCGAATCCAAGAACAATGTGACCATCTGTAGCGTAAAAAAATAGTGGGCATGTCAATTTCAAAGAACAACATTCAAAGGGGCAAAGGAAAAATATTTACACCATTGTACCTTTAGCAATAAGTTGGACATTGTCAACCCTAGCCATGACACACGTTGAAGCGAAAGAACTGACACAAGAAGAGCCCTTTTCATCCGGTATTCTTACCCATACATCAGCACTGAATGGTGTGATAAAGGTAATACATACCTGTCCATTATTTGGGTCAACCATTGAAGCATCAAATCCATCATTATTTAACAAGAAAAGCGATAGCGATAGATCCTGTCCAAACACATTCAAACAGTGATTTTTCTCTGCAATTTTATTTGCCGCAACCAAACATTCTGGAGGAATGCCCTTTGATATACCACTAGAACAGTTATTCTGGGTGAAACTACAGTACAACTGTGGAATTTCAAGCTTTAGTGACCTAGGGTCATCACTCCCGAGTGGTGTAAACAAAATGGAGTCAAGTACCTCAAACTTATAAGTAATTAGACTAGTGTCTACTGAGTCCACCAACCCAGCAGTTTCACCAGAAAACTGCCCATTTCCCTTGGAGCACCAATCAGGTAACGAGAAATAGCCAATTAATATGGCCAAAAAATCAGGTGGTAAAATGCAGGACACATGCTGAATGCCAAAGCTTATTTCAAGCTCGGATCTCAGTGGTCCATCTTTTTGTTTCCTCAGCCTCACATTTAAAATAGGAGAGAAATTTGTCGATGAGGGACCCCACAGAAAGTCATGGATGCTTCGAGGCCACCAAGAAGAACATAGCGTCAATCCCTCAGTAGAACACAAGACGTCCAAACAATCTCCACCGATAGACACTGACGATTTTGCGGTAGGTATGACAACGGTTCCAACTATACACGAGCAGTCATGGAAATGTACCCTGATTCTGCTGAGACTTAGATCAATGAGAACATCACTAACATCAGAATACTGTGCTGTAGACAACATATCATTACCAAATCCGCGTTTCAACTCTGAGGCAAAAGACATTGCTGATCCTCTCAAGCTCACTTTAGGACTTTTGGTTCTTCTGTCCCTCACCTTCAAAATTTTCCTCCAGTCCGGAAGGGCATGAATAAATGAACTCTGAGCATTACTAAGAGAACCACAGTTGTAAATAGTAACAAACGGAAAGCAGTCGAGTGGAATGCTTGCCCATTCGGAGGAACCAGTTTCAGAAAAGTTTGAGAAGCCAAATCTTGTGAAGCCAAAAGACTGTATTGGTGACATATTTTCACCATTCAAAGAGCGGCTGACTGGATTCTCAACATTGAGAGATGTACCATAGTGAAGCAATTTATCAGAAAATTCAACCAGCAACCTGACTATATTTGGATAGCAGTGAAAATCAACATCACTAAGGCAGACTGTACACTTGTGGAAAATTAAACCCAAATCCCTCCATTCCTGATACCGTAATACAAAGCATCCATCTGCAGATGTGCTTTTCCCACTGGAATTTTCCCTCTGACTTGCATCTTGCTGCTGTGCATAATTGACAGGAATAATATTCCCAGATGAGCATAGAATATGGCAATCTTTATCACTGTCCAACAAAGAACTGATTATTTTCACTGCCTTCGAAGAGATCCAGCACTCCTGCATCTCCATTACAGCATACCTGCAAGGGATGAACAAAGCTAAATATATCCTAGAATGATATAGGCACAGTTTCCAGTAAGTAAGTTTCCCTTTACGCAAAATTTATTTTATTGGATGTGGACTTTGCAGTTCACTGGGAATGGAGTCAGTTTGAAATTAGCAGTCCAATGTCTTAAACAGACTTTCAGACACAGAGTGCAGAGAAATAGATCATGGTGCTATGTTGTACATTGAAACAGTAACCTTCATTGGAATCACAAAGGGAAAGATGTAACTCAAAAGGAATCATGCATGAACATTCTGCGGGGGTATGTTATCAATGTTGTAGTCATTTTATGGGTGTCTTATTCACTTTGGTCCCGGTCATTTGGATCCTTTCAGAATCTCGTGACTCAAGGACAGAATAGAGAGTCTCAATTCTGAGGAAGAAAGGTCGGTTCCCATGTCACATTTTGCCTTGATGCAATTCAAAGGTCATCCTTTGAACATTATTTGCAAAGTTTGCTGGAGAGATAAAAACCTACACTATACTTGATCAACGTCAACCAGCCTTTAGCAGGAATCAAAAGAACCATCAGTTTTGGCAATAGGCCAAATAAGCCAAAAATCAATGTATAGTCGTTCAACCATAAGGATAATAATTGGTTACGGTGTTTTCAATCTCCACACCAATTAAGTAGATTACTAGCAAAATAAGGATAATAATTACAGCTGCCGCACTCCTTCAGCACCTTCTAGTGGAGCTTTCATGCTTATCTTCTTGGCATTATGATGAATCGACAAGGACATGGTTGGTTAAATCTAGCCATGTCATCACAAACTTAAGCGGTGATATTAGTTAACTATAATGTCGGCATGTTGCGTTGCCCTGGCAAATTAATTAAACAATTTATTACTTGGAAAACAATTTCAAGTTAAAATTAGATGGACAATGCTTGGTATGCCCAGCCATCTAAGAGGAACGAGAATCTGACTGGGAGGTACTACAGAAGGAATGTTGAGAGAAAACATAAAAACAATCCTCCTTTTGCAGCACCCTGAT
The DNA here is from genome assembly GCA_025413875.1 of Rhododendron molle. Classification (NCBI taxonomy): domain Eukaryota; kingdom Viridiplantae; phylum Streptophyta; class Magnoliopsida; order Ericales; family Ericaceae; genus Rhododendron; species Rhododendron molle. The sequence goes on from CM046400.1 coordinate 19,230,605, forward strand.
TTGACATCGTCGAGAAGTTGAGGACCAATATATTGACGATGATGACGATAGCGATGATGATCATACAACAAAATTAAAATATACTAGAACGAAAATTGATAACAAGGGACAAGACGCTTCCTTATGTGATGGACAGAGTCCACTTGATCATTACCTTCATGTATTGTAATTTATGTTGAAGTCAAATCGAATTTTGTAAATGGTACTCCCTCCGTCCCAATTTATTTGTCCAACTCCAACAAGCGCATCTTACAAAATCATTTATATCCCACAATTAATATTTTGAAAATTGTCTGATAGGATTCATTGAGAGCTATCAAAAATTGCATATAAAAAGCATTATAAATTGAAAAAAATGGACGAATTTTTAAGAGGCCTGAAATAGTAAGAGTAGTAGACAAACAAATTGGGACGGAGGGAGTACTCAAATGATCAACTCACAAATTGCTTCATAATGGTTGCAAACTACTTGAAAATTACTGTTCAGAATCTACGGGTACCTTCTCTCCCAAACAAAGGTAGAAAGCGAACTACTCCTTGCCGCTACATTTATCGGTGGTAACAGTGACTCTTAAGTCCTAAGACTGACTGATACTACTTGCAAATGATAAAATCTGCCATTTTCATTCATTTCTATCCTTTCGGATCCAAAATCTTGGAAGTTAAGGATTAGTGGCATTTTAGAAAAGAACTTGAACCTTCTCTACAGCCTACACGGAGTATTCGGCACACTGCATCAGAAAGAAAGCCAAGAATTGGTCAAAAGTTAAGCTCAAGTATGGTTCCTGTACTGGCCTTAATAAACTCACCGCCAGAAAGAGATCAGCCAAACTATGAAACAACAATACCAACATGGAAGACTACTGATAGATCAAGTATGTGCTGTCTTCATTGTTGCTTAGGTTACCGCAAAACAACATAATTATTAGATGATGGATCTATTTGTATCTAGTGTAATTATGTGTCTTATCATGTAACTAGTACTTGCCCGTGCCTACGGCACTGCGCACGCCGGTTGTAGTTGCATCGGTGTGTGTGAACATGTGTGCATATGCACAATGGGTGCCACATAGGACAAAGGTGCCACGTAGGACAAACAACCTTCTGTTTTATTAGATAGATTAGTTTAAGTATCTAGGACCGTAGTGCAATTATTATACAGCTTGTATATATATTTTACGTTGAATGAAATTAACCCTCTAATGGGTTTTCTCCCTATTAGGATTACCCTGAAACTGAACATGGTATCAAAGCGATAGAACCTGGCGACCTACGACGTCCTTCTCGTCGATCAACCAGACCCCGGCCAAAAGAGATCTGGCTCTTCGACCTTCTCTGGCGTTTCTAATGCTCTTGTTCGCTGCTGCTTGCTGCATGAACAGTGCTTCACGAACAGTACTTCGTGTGAACAGTGCTTCGATCAGTCGGGGCTTGCCATCACCGTTGATCACGATCACCCAGCCCTCGCATTTTTTTTCCGTCGGCTTTGATTACCTAGACCATCACGACCTAGATCATTGATCTGTTTCTTTTTTTTTTTTTGCAATTGTTGTTGTTGTTTGTTGCCGTCGATCAGTTTGATTGCCGGCGACGTCCCTCAGGCTTGTCACCAATGCCTTTGCCGTCTTGTCACAGTCGATCAGATCTGCTGCTGTCGCCGTCATTTCTTCTCGCCGATCAGATCTGTTTTTTCTTCTCTCACGAAATTTCAGCATTGTTTCAGACAGATCCGAAGGTATTCAGTTGGTTTTTTGAGGTTCTAGGGCTATTGGAACCTTAATTTATTGTTTTTGGAGTTCTAAAGCTGCTGGGAACATTGTTTATTGTTTATTTGGCATTATTGTTCTGCTTTCAAGGATGAGTTGAGTCGTGTCGGGACTCTGGATAACTCTCCACTAGATATTTGTCCCATCAAACTGAATGGCACAAATTATTTACTTTGGTCTCATACTTTTACATTAGCTATTGAAGCTAAAGAGGGGTCTGAGTTCATTGAAGGCCCTGTTATTGAGCCTACTACTGATGTTGAACTCAAGACGTTTAATTCTCATCGATCTTTAGCCATGACCTAGTTGTTTAATTCTATGAAGGCTGACATTCATAACTCTCTCTTGCTTCTTAACACTCCATATCAAATTTGGACTATTGCCAAACAGACTTATTCTCAGCAGGGCAATGATGCTCAGTGTTTTGAGTTATGAAAGAGACTTCGTACTATGGATCAACAAAATCGATCTATTGCTGTTTACTTTGCTAATCTCAGTGGGGCGCAAGAATTTAATTATTATCAGGGGTTTCAGGCTGCTTCGTTGATGCTGGTGCTTGGTTAAAAAGAATAGAGAAAGAGCATGTGTATGACTTTCTTGTTGGTCTTGATGTGGAGTATGATCCAATTAGAGTGCATGTGTAGAGTCGTGTTCCATTTCCATCTTTGGGAGAGGCCTATGCCATTGTTCAGCAGGAGGAGAGCAGAAGGGGTGCTATGTTACAACCTTCTACTTCTGATCATTCTACCTTGGTTGCTATTTCACAGGGACAATTTGGGTCTATTTGGGTCTGACAGTGGAAAGTCTCAGTCTGGTACTACCAGTGAGTGAGACCATAGACCGTATGTCACTCCAGTGTAATTATTGCCATAACACTGGACATACCAAGGATTTCTGTTGGAAGTTACATGGTCGTCCTTCTCGTGGGCGAGGCAGTGGACATAGAGGTCGAGGTCGTGGTCTCGGGTGTTCTCAGGCTCAGGCACATGTTTAGAGTTTGCTACCTTATCTGATTCTGAGTTTAGTATAGGAGTTCAGTCACCTTCTAATTCTGTTGGCGTTTTCTCACAGGGGGAGATGCAAGCTCTCAGGCGTCTTATGGCTTGAGCTGATTCTTCCTCTACTATAGCTCATACTTCCACAGCATCTCCTGCTACATCCTATTTTGCTGATTCAGGTATTCCAGCTAGTGCATTTACTGCCTCCTCCGGTATTCCTTGAATTATCGATTCTGGTGCTTCAGATCATATGAGAGATTGTTCCTCTATTTTTTATTCCTATTCTACTTGTTTTGGTAAGGATAAGGTTCGAATTGCCGATGGGTCGTTCTCTGCTATTTCAGGGAAAGGTTTTGTTCACTATTCTCCCTCTATCTCTCTCTCTTCAGTTCTCCATATTCCAAACTTCGCCACTAACCTTCTTTCAGTTAGTAGTTTTACCCATTTTACAAACTGTTCTGTGACATTTTTTCCAGCTCACTGTGTCTTTCAGGAACTAGAAACGGGGAAGGTGATTGACAGTGGTAAAGCACATGGTGGTATCTATTATTTGGAGCACGCACCTCATCCATCTCAGCCATCTTTATCATGTGGCCAGGCTCTACAGGCTGATATGAGTTCCACTATTTCTTTGTTACATCGGTGGCACCGTAGATTGGGTCATCCCTTTTTTGGGATATTAGAGAAACTCTTCTCTACTTTAGTTAAACATTGTCCTAGGGATCAGTTTTTTTGAGAAGCCTGTGAGTTTAGGAAACATAAACGCTCTTTTTATGCACCTATTAATAAACGAAGTGATTCTCCATTTATGGTTATCCATTCTGATGTTTGGGGTCCTTCTCATGTTACTTCTTTAAACGGCTATCGATGGTTTGTTACTTTTATTGATTGTTATTTTCGTGCCATGTGGGTGTATTTACTCCAATCAAAAAATGAAGTATTTTCCTATTTCAAATCTTTTCATAAGATGGTGTGCACTCAGTTTGATACACATATTAAAATTCTTTGGAGTGATAATGGGACCGAGTATATTGATAAGATTTTTTAGACAAATCTAGATGATAATGGTATTATTTTTTCGACAACTTGCATTGACACTCCACAACAAAATGGAGTCGCTGAACGTAAAAATCGTCATCTTGCTGAGGTCGCTCGATCCCTTTTGTTCACTATGAATGTTCCCAAATACTTATGGGAAGAAGCTATTTTAACTGCCACGTATCTTATCAACCGTATGCCATCCAATGTCCTTAATTTTAAAACACCCATTGAGTGCCTGCCAAGCATTTGTCGAGTTACGACTCTTCCACCTATGGTGTTTGGTTGTGTGTTTTGTTCATGCCTCCAAACCTTCTGGGGTCAAGCTGGGACATAAAGCCCATAAGTGTATTTTTGTTGGATACTCTCCTACCAAGAAAGGCTATAAATGTTGTGATCCTTATTCGAGGAAGATGTTTGTCTCTATGGATGTTACCTTTTGGGAAACAGAGGTTTTTTATTCTCCCTCCAAACCATCCCTTCAGGAGCATTAGCAAGAAGAAGAGATGTTTACCTTTTATAATCATAGTGAGGGAGAGAAATTGTTCTATGATCATAGTGAGGGGGAGAAGGAAAACACCGAAGAGGAACCTGTTGAAAAGGAAACACATGATATTGGTGGTGACATTGAACAACTATCTGCACGACGACGACTGTAGGGAGCTGGGTTACAGAGGTATGCTAGATGGAAAAATGGAAAGTCTTCATGTACACTACCACCTTGTCAATCACAATCACCCACTCCAGTTCCAGATTCCTCAGTTGACTCTTCTAGTAATGATTCTTCTCTTATTGAACATCCTCCTATGAATCCTGACAATCTTTCTATTGCTATTCGAAAAGGTGTTAGATCTTATACTCAACATCCTATCTCACAATTTGTTTCTTATGACCGTTTGTCTCCTTCATACATACATTTGTCTGTTCTCTTTCCTCTATATCTATTCCACAGAATTGGCAGGATGCATTCAAGATACCTTAGTGGAAAGGAGCTATGGTAGAAGAGATGACAGCTTTGAAAACGAATGGCACCTGGGATCTAGTGCCACTTCCAGGAGGGAAGAAACCAATGGGCTACAAGTGGGTGTTCACTATTAAGCAAAAGACTGATGGTACAGTTGAGAGATAAAGGCAATGCTTGTTGCCAGAGGTTTTACTCAAACTTATGGTATTGACTATGAGGAGACGTTTGCTCCGGTAGCGAAGATGAATTCTGTGCGAGCTCTCCTCTCATGTGCTACCCATTTGAATTGGCCTCTTCAACAGTTTAATGTGCAAAATGCATTCCTCCATGGTGATTTAGAGGAGGAAGTTTATATGGATATTCCACCAGGTTTCTCTTCTCCTGCAAGTGAGGGAAAGGTGTGTAAATTGAAGAAGGCACTTTATGGGCTGAAGTAGTCACCTATAGCCTGGATTGGTAGGTTTTCTAAGGCTATGTTGAGTTTTGGTTACAAGCAGAGCCATGCAGATCATACGATGTTCATCAGGCAAAGTAATGGTAAGTTTGTTGTCCTTATTGTTTATGTTGCTAACATAATATTGACAGGCGATGATGTGAGTGAGATTCATAACCTTAAGTCTTGACTAGCTCAAGAGTTCGAGATTAAAGACTTGGGATCATTGAGATACTTCCTTGGAATGGAAGTAGCGAGGTCTGATAGAGGTATCTTTATTTCCCAACGCAAGTATATATTTGATCTTTTGGAAGAAGTATATATTTGATCTTTTGGAAGAAGCAGGTATGTTGGGCTGTAGACCTGCAGATTCTCCTATTGAGGTGAATCATCATCTTAGTGGAGATGTGGGGGAGCGTACTGATAAGAAGAGGTATCAGCGACTTGTGGGTCGACTAATATACTTGGCCCACACTCGACCAGATGTTACTCATGCAGTAGGTGTTGTTAGTCAGTTTATACATCATCCTCGTACTTCACATCTAGATGCAGTTTATCGTATTCTGAGGTATCTGAAATCAGCTCCAGGAAAAGGAATTATGTTCTAATCATGGCCATTTGCGATTGGAGGCATTCACTGATGCTGACTGGGCTGATTCTGTGGATGACAGGTGCTCTACTTCTGGCTATTGCACTTTCCTTGGGGGTATTCTGATTACATGGCGAAGTAAGAAGCAATCGGTAGTCGCCAGGTGTAGTGCAGATGCTGAATATAGAGCAATGGCTCATGGTGTTTACGAGCTCTTGTGGCTCCAAACTTTGTTACGTGATTTGGGGTTTACTGACAGTGTTCCAATGAAACTCTACTGCGACAATAAAGCTGCCATTAATATTGCTCATAATCCCGTTCAGCATGACAGAACGAAGCACATAGTGATTGATTGACACTTCATCAAGGAAAAGTTGAACGAGGGTTTGATATGTAAGACGTTTGTGAGATCTGGAGATTAGTTAACTGATATATTCACAAAAGGGCTAGGTAGCAAGAGTTTTCATCCTATTGTGTTCAAATCTGGCTTGATTGATATCTTCACACCAACTTGAGGGGGAGTGTTAGATGATAGATCTATTTGTATCTAGTGTAATTATGTGTCTTATCATGTAATTAGTTTAAGTATCTAGGACCGTAGTGCAATTATTATAAATTAACCCTTGAATGGGTTTTCTCCCAATTACGATTACCCTGAAACTGAACAATAATAACTGAAAAACATACCTAATATCCAACTCATGCAGATTGACTAAGAGACTGCAGCGATTGTCTTCATTGTTTTCCAGGTCAATATGAAGGTTCACTGACTCCAAATATGCGATGACAGAGAAACAAAAAGCTTTTGGAGTTGTCAGTTTATTTGACATGATACCAAATGAATTCCGTAGAATAATTGAGTCTGGCTTTATATTTGGTAGAATTACTGAGTCTGACTCTGAACGCAGCACATCCAAACTTGGTAACAATCCCAAAACTGCACCGTACATTGATGGAGAAAAGTGTGCATGTAGTGATGGCATAGTAATATAAACCTGAAACCAAGAGGAAAACTGAGGATACCAATCTTGAAGAATTTTTCAAGAACGAACTTTCCAGATTACCAGCAACTGCATGATATGGTCAAACTTACAGATAAATTACTCACAAGACTATGTCTACACCAACTCTGTATCCTTTGTCAAAAATTTATTTAATACTAATTTCACAAGGACTTTCTTAATACGCCAAGAACACTTATCTACCTATGACCATCCCTTCTTGCCGCCAAAAACAATGAACATTGATGAGCACTTGATGAGCAAATCATAAACATTACTCCCTCCGTCCACATTTGTTGGTCCATTTTTAAAAGCTGCGCCATTTTTATTTCTTGTATTTTTCAATATAGATCTCAAATAATATGCAATATGGATCTTGTTTGATAGATCTCAATTAGTTCTATTATACAAAGTTCGCAAAATGATGAAAACCATTATAAATTGAAAGATATAAGCAATCAAAAATGGCACAAATTTAAAAAATAGACCAACAAATGCGGACGGAGGTAGTAATAAAATACAAAAGACAGATAAAACTACTTTTATACGGGGAATCCACATCCACCAAACTCGTAATTGTATCCTCATATATCCGGAAAAGGGTGACAATACAATCCATCAAATGTCTTAGTTTTGGACATTTGTTCCATACAATCCATTTTGAAATGGGAAATTTGTTCAATGGAAAATATTCTGTTCCACATATAGTTGACATTCTTGGCGTAGAAGAGGCGCATACAATTTCGATGACAATAGTCTCATAATCAAAGCAGCCTTCAATCTTTCATTCTGTTTTATAAAATCAACCTACGAAACAGAGCGCGGATTTTACAGAGCTATAATCTGAAGATGCACCTTCAATGCTCAGCAAATTAAGTTTTGGGTCATATTAAAAGATAGAGGTGCAACTGTACTAGCTGAAAGATATACGTTTAACTTATGTAATAGCAGTGCTACATATACTCGTAAAAATAAAAAATTTGGCTAACAAAAATTTTGGACTCACCTCCAGCTGTTTCAATATTGATTCATCTGAGATGACACAGGATGTCAAGCTAATAGAGGCGGAGAATTTTTCCAACACCGACGCACTGGTAGGATGGCAAAGAATCATTACCTTCATTGCAAGATGTCAATTTACTTTTGTTTAGAACTTACCAATTGGATAAAAGATAATCACTCAAAAGGAAAAAGCCTCACCGCAAAGTCATCTACTTTTATTTCGAATTGATCATAAAGATCTTCCAGTTGCATCTCAATAGAAATACCACTGGTGGAAAAAGAACTATTAAAGTTCTTTGGGACATGCATTCGGTCTTCAATACCTGAAGCAGAACCCAAGTCGCATTTGGACCCAAAAGAAAGAGATCCCATCTCCAGTACCTGCCCGATAAGCAAGACATAACTCAGTTCCAAAATAAAGATACACCCAAGTTCATATTCTCTAATTAAAGTTGCCAACAAAACAGTCGAAGAGATTTGTAGCATCATTGACCAAGCATTGTAAGGCAAAAGCATCATTAGACTACCTAAATAATTGCTGTTGGAAAAGGTACCGAATGCAGATAATATCTTCTGCAAGACAGATTGAGCTCTCCTAAACCAGTATTTTTTTCCTTCTTTTAAGTTAAGTTATTCATAATTTTAAAAATATCGTGGGCACGGGTATCAAGCTATTTCCTACATGGATACAGGATGAGACGAACACCCCAAAGTTCCGTAAAGGCAATGTTCAAGAAATAAAAATCATGCCACACCGGAGATGGCCCAAAAAATGGTGTACTTTTGCACAGATTGTGCATATGCCGATATATGATCATGTATCCATGTTAAGAAAGTCAACATAAATGTTTCCATGTAATTCTATATTTTCTTTTCTTTCTTTTTTGTGTGATGTGCTTAATCTTGTTTCTCATTCTTTACCTCACCAAAGATGTGGAATGAGAAGATTCAGAAAATAAGTTGGCTCTAAGAAGATGCCGCAAAAGACAAATCGCGCAAACAATGTTCAATATCACTCTAAGAAAATGCCTACTCATGATACCAAGGGAGAGACGTCCGATAGCTTAAAAAATACCTCTGGCACAGAAAGAAGTGCAAAACCAATAGCTTTTAAAAACACTTCTTTATAGCTCTCTGTCTTTTCCTTTCTCGTAAAATAGAGTAGGAAGTATAAAGCAAAAGGAAGAGAAAATGTTCTTCAAGAAAAAAAATGATATGATGATAAAACTAAGATGACTGAAGACAGCTTTCAGTAATAACCCGTGGTCAACTCTTAATACATGTACGTTATGCATTGAGCAATCAAAGTAACCTTAAGACTTTTCCTTAGGATCGAACTATTTCAAATGGCAACGTTGGAATATATCCGAGGGATGAAGTGCTTTGTGGTTTGGTTGGTGGGCCTAGGTGAAGAAAACAGCGAGCGTAGATCAAAAGTCTGTACTTACAGGCTTAAGCTTTATAGGATATGTCCTTCGTTCAAGATAGCTTCTATGAAGACGTCGAAGAGGGCAAAGATGTGAAGTTTTGCTCTAAAGCAACTATATTACTATAGCAGAGAACTTGGAGTAGTCTCAAAGAGAAGAAACCCGAGCCACATATCTTACCATTAGGGTGCGCAAAAGACTCCTTTAAAAGTGATTTTGTGTCAATTTCCTTTCCTAAACCCTTCATTTATGGTATTGACTGCATGTTGCAACACATCACCTCGAGAAACTTCAATTGTAGTATGCATGAATAAATGCTAATAAGTGCCTATTTTTAGTTTGGTCACTAAGGTAAGAAACATCTTTGACGTTTGATCTTTAAATGACACCTTATATCTAGTTGTCCTTGGGATATAAACAGAGATCGGATCAGACCCTGTGCTTCTGTCATTTTGCATATTCATACAATTTTTAACTAAGATACATAAACAAATTAAACGTCAAGCAGAATTCCAATGTTGTACAGACTTTTAGATACCTTTTTGTTACACATGGCTCCATATGAATCACAGTCACCAAATTGACCTCTTTGTGGTAATGCATGCTCAACAATAAATAGTGATGGGTTGTCAGGAATGGGAAGCTTCAAGCACTTCAAGAACCAACAACGTGGGAAATTTCATTCAAGAAAGAGTATCATAAGAAAACAACATCACCACCATTAAGTGCCTCTAGGATTCAAGAGTCTTCCTATTAGCATCAGGGGGATCCAACAGAGAGTATTCTCCACTATTGAAATTGTAGGAGATATCCTTCCAAGCCGGCTATCATACCCGGGAAAAGCTCCTCTAAAGTAAGCACTTTCACATATCTTTTGGGTGCACCTAATTTTGTTATGGAAGCCCCCAAAAAATCATATATCGTCCTTCTCCTGACTCCTGGTTTTGAACACAAGTAATGTGGTACCATGATACAACATTTGCAAAGGTACATACACCTCCTAAGCGTTGACTTCTCTATAAGTACGCAAGGTACTAGACTGGAAGTGTAAACAAGTCACAACGCTTCAGAAGTCAAACTGAGATAAATACGGAAAATACTGAGATAAATAATGAAAATACTGATAGAGACAAAATAAAAACCCAAATCCAAATAAGATGCACACAAAAGAGAAATGCTACCATGATATATGGTTCATAATTAGCATCTTTCCACGGAATATCCATCCTAACATTCGCGAAATGAACATCCCAAACCACCCGCTTACGACTTGATAAAATGTATCTGCAATAGCCAAATTAATGAAGAAATAAATAAATGAAGGGGGACAGAAACGAATGAGCCATGCAGAAGGGCAGCAAATCACTGGCTAAGATGCCTCACCAATGATACAGACGGACATTTATTATCCACATACCAAAGCTATAAAGCAGACTAAGGGATGAAACTCACTCAGACTTTGACAATAGTCGCGCTCTTACATCTTCAATGCCATTTAGTGACAAAATGACCTGTAATGCAAAAGAGTGATAGTTAATGGCATCCGGGCATATTAAAGCTAAGCACTCCTTTAGAACAAATTAAATTCAATATGGGAGGGCAACTGCTCGAGTGACTTGACGTGATATACCGTGAAAAGAGTTTCAAAAAACTGGTTAACAAAAATTACCGGACCACGACAAGAGGGAAACCTTTAGTAGACAAACTTACATCATTAAGAAAAGAATCAGCATCAAATAATTCAATTATGCCCTCATAAAAAAATTCAGATAAACTGAAGGTCAGTGAGTCAAGAAAACAGGTTGTATGTGAATACAGAGACGAGCATGGTAAGAGAAGTCTTCTTGATAAAATTCAGGTCTAGAAATGCTTGTTTCATATGATGCGAAGAGTAGTTCGGAAAAAAACAAACAGAAATAAAAAACAGACAGTAGAAGCATAAGAAAAGAAGGGCATGGAATATATTAAAAACGATGACCAAAGTTTTAAGATATAGCTTCTCAACCAAGTCTATAGTGCACACCCTTTCTTAGAAAGATGAGTAGAAACAACCATGTAAATTATGATCCTAACACAGACCAATTTATTCAATACAACTAAAATAGAATTAGAAACTTACAAGCCTAGATATAACTTACTAAAAGCTCTGTTTTACTGGTAAGTAGTAATTAATTCCAAACCGTTAAGAAGGTACCAAGGGGATGCCACCCAAAAAAAAAAAAAATTGGGAAAAAAGATAAAAAGGATAAAGGTAAAAACAAAGGAAAGACCCGTAACAGCTCACATCACCAACCAAAAGGCCAGATCCTTGCCTCAACTACTCTACTAAAATCACTAACCAAGCATTGTAACCTCTCCAACTCCCTCTCCTTCTTAGAGGCCGAGAAACTTCCACCTCTAGTCTTGATATCCTTCACATCCCTTCACCTCATTTATATCCTCCAACATTTGTATTCATTCTTCTGTCCACCCCAAAAGTCACCACCAAAACACCCCAAACTCTACCAATGTATCCTACATGAACGCATTCAACACTTTTTCCTTTACTTCCACCATCACAACTCCCAGTTTCTTCGTTAGGCCAACTTTGGGGCAAAAACACTCCAAAAGGGAGCACAAGGGCACGTCCTTGCCAACAAAACCCAGAGGCAATACCCCGTCGCCCCACCTAGGGACCTAGGCATTTGTCTAGGCACCGGATCGATTAATCGGCCGCTAGCAGTTAGGTGGGCTAGGCGAACAATTAGGCGGGTAGGCGATGTGATTTAAAAAATTTAACGGTTTTAATTTCGTGGTAATATAATATAAGGGGCTTTGGTGTAGTTTTACTAACGAGAAATTACGTGTAGGTCCACTTTTCAAGGAACTAATTCCCACGAAGTCAAACATAGAAACTTAATTCCCATAAGGTCCACCCACTCAAGCATATAGGGCAAGGCTGGGGACTGGGGAGCACGGCACTTTGGACTTTCGAATAAAAAAGTCACGCCTGCTGTACCTTTTTCTCTTCTTCTTTTTTTGGGGTTTAGGTTTAGGGTTTTAGGTACATTCATAACGTACCCTAGGGTTTAGGTTTAGGCACTTTCATAGGGATTTTAGGGTGCACTTTTTTATTATAGGGTTTTAACGATTTAGGCCCTTTCATAGGGTACCCCTAGGATTTAGGCACTTTCATAAGATTTTAGGGTGCACTTAGTTTCATAGGATTTTAGTGGTTTAAGCACTTTTACACAAACTGGACCTAGTGGGAATTATTCCCTTGTTTGTGGTGACCTGATGAGAATTGGCCCTTTTACGATCATATATATACATTCCAGTCTACCCAGTTCTCTTAGATTGAAAATTTCAAAAGCCCTAAATATCAAAACTTCACATTAGATCTTTGTAATTGACTAGTTATTTCGTACTCTACTTAGTTTCATTTGGTTTGAACTTGAACGTTGAACTTCGCATTATTACTTAGTTTCCACGTTATTTAATGTTTTGTTCTACTTATGTTATTGTATTTTCTCTCAAACATGGGGAGGGGGTAGGAGAATATTTAAAAACAATTGAAAAGTGGGAAATCTGCCTAATGTCTAGGCGCCGATTAATCGGCCTAGGTGCTAGGTAGTGCCCGACCGCCCGACTAGCACCCAGCGATTTTTAGAACCTTGACAAAACCCAATCCACCCATAATCATATCATGACCTTCATCTGGCAAGAGAATAGCTAAATGAGGGCCGTATAGCACTAGAGCACCATGAAACCATCTCCACCTCTACCTTCTAGTTGTAAATCTGAAGAATCACGTCCTTATAAATGTGAGCACATCGAAAATTTAAGTGCTGAGACTTGATATAACAAGTCTTTAAGTAACACAAAAATTCAGATGATCTACTACGTTTACCCATCACACGCAACCACAACAGGACAGAACTAATGACCGAGTGTCAACTTGCTCTTAAAGGGATAGATAATTCTAATGATACCCGATGGCAAGATTACTTAAATTTGTTCATCTTTTCTGGTAAGACCGAAAAAAAAAATTAAAAAAGTACTGAATCCCCAGGGTAGAGGGAGCACATGAGGTAGCAGAATGAACCATTATAGGGATAAATTTCATGAATGCATGCACATGCTCACCCTTTCAGGTTGGAACTTAATTGTTTCCAAAACATTGCAGAACACCATGACATTCAAGAGAAACTCTGAATCATAAGTCACTTCAACTGGCTGAATCATGACCTGAACCAAGAAGTCAGAGCAGAGATTGATAATTAACACCAATGATCTCCTAGTAATTCAAAACTGCAGAGCGAGCTTAACAGCAAGGGATAAGGAAGCACCTTCACCGGTACTTCAGCGTCCCCTTTTACTGATGAAATACCAACATGGATAGTTCCAGAAGTTTCCTCAGTTTCCAGAGCATCCATCTCAATAACGTCCTGAAAAAGGATAAACCCATCAATGAAAATGACCTCATTTACCTGAAGGATGACTAATAAAAAGGAGACAAAAAAGTCAGTAACATGGGACCCTGCGGTGGCCAAAACTCAATGTTCTCTATTGTGGCTAAAGATCTATTATATTTCTTGTCTGAAGATAAACAAGGAAGTTCAAGTGACGTATGCAAATCACATAGGCAGACAAAAACCATCCAAAATACTTTAAGTTGAACAATGAATTACACAGTCTGACATACTTCATGCTGAACTTGGCCCATCAAAACTAAAACCATGGGAGATTTTGATGTGTTTCAAATACTATGTTAATTTGCAGCTTCACGAATTGTAATATAAAATGAATGCCTGCACTGTAGCATAATTAGGAGCATGTGAACGTACTTTTCATACAAAAGGAAGTACTTGGACTCAAAAGATTATCAAGTGGCTCTTTACCTTAGATTCCATATGTAGAGTTCAGAATACTGATTCGCATAGGGACAATGGGCAACTACTTTAAGAGCTTAAAATTTAAATCTATAACTTTAAGTGAGTCTTTAATCAAGGATGCTTGATAACAAAATATAAGTCACCTCTTACAATTCTGAGATAAGAATGTCCACTAAAAAGAGCCTGATTGAGACCTAGGGTTGTTTGGTAATGTAGTTCAACATATTTCGTGTAGTGGTGAAAGTAAACTACGCTCATATGTTAGTCTAATAACAAATCACGTCACTTAAAAGATACATGCCTCTTAAACAGGGGCTAAAGTTAGCACAGTTCTGAATGCTTATGTCCCCAACATCACCATCGTTGCAGCTATCAATGCCACCAGGTGGCCCTCCACCAACACTGCTACTCCTCTTTCCTACCTCCACCAGACCACCCCATCCACATCCACTTCCAGTACCACTACCATTAGCACACCACAACCCTCTACTCCACCACGACCACTACTATCACCCTCTACCTCCACCGCACCATGCCGCCTCCATGATTACTTTGCCACCACTTTCTTCATACCCACCACCAACATCCATATGCCCCACTATCGCCAGATTCACCACCACCACTACCCTAACTCCAAACTTAACAGAAACTGCCACTACCCCACCACCACCCTTGCCATCTATACCATGTAAAAACATCCAACTCAAAATCAATTGGCAATGAGTGAAGGGGCCATCTAGGCTCGTATACTAGTTTTGGAGGTGAAAAGTAACCAGGTGGGACATGCTCTAACACACCACAAACAACCACCAACCACTATCAATTGACAGGGGGGAAAGTTAGGCACATGGCAGTTCAAACTCAATCTTCCATGATCTCTCTATTTTACTGATTACTGCGCAGTCTTCCTCAACGCTTTAGTGTTCCGGGATTAACGACTGTGAGATTGGTTGATAATTTGTTGCTTTGTTGGGGTTGTTGGTTTAGTATATTGTGTTTTATCCCACATTGCTTAGTTACACTGTGTAATGAACTATCTCTTTATATAAATAAATGAATATGTGTGAAGGTTAATTCAACACCTTACACACTTTTTCCCTCTCTAAACAACATGGTATCAGAGCGGGTTCTTAAACCGCCCTTGAAACCCTAAACCCTAACCTTCGACAGCCGCCCACAACCACCCTACCATAGTCGCCAGCCTCCCGCCACCTTCTACAACCACCGCTCACTCTCGCCGTCAGCCACCCACCTTCCACAGCCACTTCCAGCCCTCAATCAGTTCCGACAACCCTTACCCAGTTCCCCCCTCCTCCAGTTCCAACGCCGACAACCCATACCCAGCTCTCGCCGATGTCCACCCATCCCCGCCACCTGCTCGCCTCCCTTCGGAGACCTCTCTGGACCTCCGGCGACCCTCACCGCTCGTTGCCCAGCCTCCGGCGACCCTCGCCGCCTGTCGCCAGTCTCCGGCGACCCCTCCGCTACCCTCCTGGCTTCTGATTCTGCGATCTGTTGTTGGTTTCCTACTACTCTGCTCTTGTCCAGCTCCTGAGTGGTTGCTGTAAGTTGGGTCTTTCCGTGGGTCTTCATGATTTGGCTATTATCCTTGTGATTTAGGGTCCTGTGGCTGCTATTATTGTTCGGGGTCCTTTGCTACTATTGCTGTTTATTTTAGCCCTTATTTGCTCTCATGTGCTTGTGCTATCGCTCTTGATCGCTGGTAATCGTGACATATTGATGTTCGTGGCTGTCTCTATGTTATTGGCCTAATTTCTAGTCGATTGGTATATTTGCAATGGGATCCGGCACCGAATCTGTTATTAGTTCTACATCTACAGGTAGTACTGTGACTTCCGCTGTTAGTCGTTCTTCTCGATCTCGTGAGAGGTTGTCCATTACCTCCACCTTGTTGCATGGTCAAAATTACACTGTTTGGGCTAAGGCTGTTGAAGTTTATTATTTGGGGGAGTCAGAATATCATTATCTTACTGATGATCCTCCCGCGGCAACTGCCGCATCATATGGTGCTTGGGTTCCTGTGGATGCTAGGATTCAGGTTGAGTTATGGAATAGTATGGAGAGCAATATTAAGAATACTCTGGTTTTCTTACCTACAGCCAAAAAGGTATGGATGAAGGTAAAGGAGATGTTTTCTGGGGCTGATAATCTCCGTCGCACAAATGATCTTCATCAACAATTCTTTTCTCTTGAACTTGGCAGCTTATCATTGGAGGAGTATTATGCCAAGTTCTGGTGGTTTGTGAGGAGCTCAATACTTGTGAGCCAATTTCTTCAGATATTCAAGTTATGGAACGCCAATGTGAGCGCTTGCAGGTGGCTCGCTTTCTGTATGGGTTACCTTCCCCAGCATATGATTCTATCCGATCTAATCTTTTGGGTGATAAAGATTTGCCTTCTCTCAGTGCGGTGTTCAGTTGCGTTCGCCAGGCATCTGTTTTTGACATCAGTGTTGATTTGACACCTGCTGCCCGCTCGGCTTTGGTTACCACGGTCTCTCGTGGTGGTGCTTCTTCTCGTGGTTTTGACCGTGGTGGTCGGGAGATAAGGGGAGGTAGTCGTGGTACTTTTGGCCGTGGATTTAGTCATGATTCCAGTAGCGGTGGTCGGGTGTCGCCTGTTGGGGGTCGTGATTCTGGTGGTAGTAGTCGTGGTCATGGCCCTCGTCACTACACATATTGCCATGGTACTAATCATACTGTTGAGTACTGTTGGATCCTTCATGGCCGCCCATCTGCTCATCAGGCTACAGTTTCTGAGGATGATGGATCCGTACTGTCTAGTTCTATGACCAGCTCCGCCCCACGTGTTACTATTCCAGAGGATGAGTACCATCGCCTGATTTCCCAACCGACTTCCCACGTGCCTTCCTCCTCTACTGCTACGTTCGCTCAGAAAGGCTCCATTTTTGCTGGTCTGGCCTCTAATAATCCGTGGGTTATCGATTCTGGTGCTACCGATCATATGACGGGTCACTCCATCCACCTCTCTGGTTCTCGACCCCTTGCGAAACCTTCTCGTGTCGCGTTGGCCGATGGTTCCTCTTCTGATATTGCTGATTTGGGTTCTGTTATTTTACATTCTTCCCTTACATTAGACTCTGTTTTACATGTTCCTTGTTTTCCCCATGGTCTTATGTCTGTTAGTAAACTTACCCAATCCTTAAACTGTTAGGTCACATTCTTTCCTGGTTATTGTGTTTTTCAGGATCTCTAGACGGGGAAGAAGATTGGTGGCGGTGTTAAGCGTGGTGGTCTGTACTACTTCGACACTGGCGAGCTTCCTACCTCTATTGCTCTTCAGACTTCCATATCTCCATATGAGCATCACTGCCGTCTTGGTCACCCATCTCTTCAGAATCTCAAACAGCTAGTTCCGTCGTGTTGTCGTCTTGAGTCTTTACCATGTGAAGTCTGTGAGTTCAGTAAACATCATCGTGTTTCCTTTCCCCCTAGGGTAGAGAGTCGAGTGTCTCGTCCTTTTCATTTAGTTCATTCAGCTATTTGGGGTCCTGTGCGTGTTCCATCACGTGGTGGTTTTCAATATTTCATTATTTTTGTGGATGACTACTCTAGGCTTACTTATGTTTATCTCATGAAAAACCGGTCAGACTTGTACTCCATTTTTAAATCTTTTTATATGGAAATAAAGACTCAGTTTGATGTTTCTCTTCGTATATTTCGTTCAGATAATGCTGGTGAATACTTCTATAATGTTTTGCCTACTTTTTTCAATGAGCATGGTATTCTTCATCAATCTTCGTGTTCTCGCACTCCACAACAAAATGGGGTTGCATAACGCAAGATACGCCATTTGACAGCGGTTGCCCGTGTCCTTTTAATCCAGATGCATGTCCCCAAATCCTTTTGGGGTGATGTTGTTTTTACTGCAAGTTATCTTGTGAATCGTATGCCCTCTCGAGTTCTTGGGGACCAGATTCCCTATAGTATTTTGCACCCTGAGAGACCTTTATATTCTTTACCTCTTAAAATTTTTGGATGCACATGTTATGTTCATGTCCTTGATCCCGGCCGTGATAAGCTTGATCCCCGCTCTACCATGTGTGTGTTCCTGGGGTACTCTCGGACTCAAAAAGGTTATAAGTGTTATTCTCCCACTCTACATCGCGAGTTTGTCTGTGTTGATATTACGTTTAATGAGTCATTATCTTATTTTCCGACTTCCTCCCATGGGGATCAGTCTGAGTATATGCATATTTTGGTTCCTTCTGGACAGCCTCAAAAGCAATCCACTCCAAAGCAGGTATATGTTCGCCGTGCCAAAGCTACCCCACCACCACCCCCACCTACCGCTGAGCCTTCTCCTCCGTTGCGAGATCCAAGTCCATCTCATTCGGCCCCACCTGCTCCACCTTCTCCTCCCATTGCTCTTCGTAAAGGTATTCGCACTTGTACTATCTCTCATCCTATTGCTAAATTTGTATCTTATGATCACCTATCCCCCACTCTTCGTGCTTTTACTGCCTCTGTTTCCTCTGTCTTTGTTCCCAACACTGTTCCGGAGGCCTTGTCTATTTCTGAGTGGCGGACAGCTATGGAGGAGGAGATCTCTGTGCTCCATGCTAATGGGACTTGGGAGTTGGTTCCTCTACCCTTTGGAAAGTCAACTGTGGGGTGCCGTTAGGTGTTCACTGTTAAATATCATCCAGATGGGTCTGTTGAGCGTTACAAAGCTCGCCTTGTTGCTAAAGGCTACACTCAAACTTGTGGTGTTGACTATGCTGAGACCTTTTCCCCGGTTGCAAAGCTTGGTTATGTCCGTCTTTTTATTTCTCTTGCAGCCAATCTTGGCCGGCCCTTATTCCAGTTGGATGTCAAGAATGCTTTCTTACATGGTGATCTTCTTGAGGAGGTTTATATGGAGCAACCACCCGAGTTTGTTGCTCAGGGGGAGCGTTCTTAGGTATGTCGCCTCCGTAAAGCTCTTTATGGCCTTAAACAGTCTCCCAGGGCCTGGTTTGGCAAGTTCAATGATGCAACTTTGAAATTTGGTATGAGTCGATGTCATTCTGATCATTCTGTTCTCTCTCACATCTACTCGAGGCAAAGTGTTACCGATTGTGTATGTTGATGATATTATTATTACAGGTGACGACCAGAAAGGTATTCATGCGTTAAAGGTCTTTCTGCAGAGCCAATTTCATACTAAAGACTTGGGTAAATTGCGATACTTTTTAGGTATCGAGGTGGCACGATCTAAAGATGGTATTAGTTTATCGCAGAGGAAATATGTGTTGGATATCTTAGATGAGACTGGTTTGTTGGGAGCTAAACCTGTCGATACCCCTATGGATCCCAATGTCAAACTGTGCATTGATCAGGGGGAGGCACTGTCTAATCCTGATCAATATCGCCGATTGGTTGATAAACTGAATTATCTCACTATTACACGTCCTGATATTTCATTTGCAGTGAGCATTGTGAGTCAGTTTATGTCTGCTCCTCGTCTGCCACATTGGGAGGCCGTTCTTAGAATTGTCAAGTATCTCAAGTCTCATCCTGGACGTGGTCTATTTTATAAAGCTAATGGCCATTTGCGTATTGAAGCCTTCACTGATTCTGATTGGGCAAGAGGCCCATCTGACAGGAGGTCAACCACTGGATATTGTGTTTTTCTTGGTGGCAATCTTGTTAATTGGAAGAGTAAGAAACGAACCGTGGTTGCACGGTCTAGCGCAGAGGCAGAATATAGAGCCACGGCTCACACCACATGTGAGATTGTGTGGGTGCGATCTTTTCTTGAGGAGATAGGATTCAATGTGCAATTGTCTATGAATTTGTATTGTGATAACCAAGCAGCAATTGGCATTGCATCCAACCCCGTATTTCATGAGCGGACTAAGCATATCGAAGTTGTTTGTCATTTGGTGCGAGAGAAGTTGACTGATGGTGTTATAGCAACTCCCTTCATGTCTACAAGTGCTCAATTGGCCGACATATTCACCAAGTCATTATTTAAGCCTCGGTTGGAGATGTTACGTGACAAGCTGGGTTTGTGTGATATCTACTTGCTTGAGGGGGAGTGTTGGTTTAGTATATTGTGTTTTATCCCACATTGCTTAGTAACACTGTGTAATGAACTATCTCTTTATATAAATAAATGAATATGTGTGAAGGTTAATTCAACACCTTACACACTTTTTCCCTCTCTAAACAACAATGGTCACTTCATTTTATTCTCACCGTTGTACATGGACATGAAGGACTACCTATGGCGTATGGTCCCTTTGTATGTGTAGGATGCTTCAGCCAGGCGACTAGAATCCTTTGAGGTCAACCTGTTTACACAATATTTCAGCTCACAAATTCAACTGACAGTGGAGTGACAACCTATGAAGCACGGATACTCTATTTTAGCCTACATATCACGTACCGTACGGATACGTATCCGATACGTTTTTTAGAGTATCCGGTTTTTGAAATTAATTTTTGTTATCCCGATACGTTTCGGATACGTTTTGGATACACGCAGGGGTAAAAAAGTTATTATTTAAAATATATTGGTCAAAACTGCAATTAGGTCTATATATTTATTTTCCCCTTCCTGGACAAGATGAAAACAGAGAACGAAAGGCAGAAAAAGAAGACTATCGATATATCATCTCTCACGACAATGACGACTGTAAGTCTCTCTCTCTCTCGTTGTGTATTGGTGTATATATATACACACACACACTGACACACACCTATTCATATATATATATATATATAGAGTCTCTCTCACTCTCTCTCTCATCTCTCTCTGGTCTGATTCAGGGGTTTTTTTAACAGTATAATATGATTTTAGGGATTTTTTATTTTGCTAGGTTAACTTGGAATTTTATTTTTATTTATTTTTATATTCAACGTATCCCCAACGTATCGTATTCTACTTTTTGAAAAAATCACGTATCTGCTTATCTGTATCGTATCGTATCCGTATTCCCTATCCGCGCTTCTTGACAACCTAATGATTCAGAACAGTGCCAATTTAGGAAAGTTGTGATACCATGTCACTAGAAGAAAACAACAATGATACTGTGAATATCATTAACGGAAAGTAAACCACCACCTTACATATACAATATTGCACAAGTAAGGGACAATCACCAATTCAAATCAGTGTTCTAAAAGTTAGCCGCCTAGGCGCTAGGCGATGGTCCAATGCCTAGATTAGGTAGCCGACTGGTCAGCGCCTAGTCCCCGCCTAATGAGCGCAGATACGGATACGACACAATATGATACGGCGATACGGCAAAACCTAAAAAAATAGGATACAGATACGTCGGGGATACGGCTGCATAAATTATAGATTTTTATAACTATTAGTCTCCAGCTAGCCCTAGGCATAAAAATGAAGCCATAAGAAATAAAAAACTAGTTGAATTGCCAATACCAAACATTAAGTACATGTCAATGTCAAAAGTCAAAAGAGTAGGAACGGGTCATCTAAAAGATTAGAATTTCATAAAAAAGAGAAAAAAAACATATTAGTAGGTAATAGACTAATAGGTATACAAGTAATATACTTCATCTATATACACATATATCTATATACTAGTGTATGTACTGGATATCTATTGTATATTTAAACAATAGAAAATCACACCAGTAAAACAGAGAGAACCTTGTGAATCAAAGGTTCAAGCGATCTAGAGTTGGGAAAATATCAACTGATTTAAGGAATGAACTATCGATGTGCATAATTTCCTAGGTTTTATATTTTTAGTGATGTTATTATTACAATTTTCCCCTTTTAGTTTGTTGTACTTGATACTTCAAAAAAAAATTATTTTAACCCTGCCGTATCATAAAAAGTGTTGTATCCCCGCATAACCCTCACATATCCGAAACGTATCCAACGTTAAAAATACTTAATTTAAATGCCGGATACTTATTTGCTATATCCAATACGTATCAAGGCGTATCGGGCGCATATCAGTATCCCTCGCATATATGATACTCATACGTGACTAGTTTCAGAGTATCCGTTCTTCATAGGCCCCAGCTTAGGCACTAGGCACCCCTTATCCGCCTGACTAGCGCGTAGCGATTTTTAGAACATTGACTCAAATGGAATGCAACATCCTTTTTACATCTGAAATTTCTCAGAATTTCAAATAGGAGATCAATTCCTTGAGAAGAAGTTAGGCCCAACGATTAACAGTTTCATTCAACGGCATTCAAGGTAAGCTCTTACACTAACTACCCAGTAAGAGCTGGCTCAGAATGGAGTTTGAATCAATTAAAAAGTCAAGCAACACGGTTTTACTAGATAGTTTCCATCAATAGGAAATTAAATAAATATGCATGATTATTTAAGAAACAACGAAAAATATGCAATCCATACGTATACGGTTGACCGATTAATATACAAACCTTTCTTATACGCAAAATGTCTTGCTTGGTGCATGGATTAATCATTCTTCCACTGCTGACTAAGCACGTAATCATTGCAGATTCATCCCAAAGCTTACATTCAATAAACATCCCCTCAAAAATCAACTCCGCAATTGCTCGGCCAAAATTCCTAAGAAATTACTAAACAACAATCACATAAAAATAAACAAAGAAGTAGAAGTAAAAGAAGTCTAGCATGAAAACATTCCAATAAATTGGCTAAAGATCAACAAAGTAGAAATTAAAGGCAAGGCTAAAGATCAAGTGGGATAAAGAACACCTTTCCCATAAACAAATCAAGATGAACCATCAACCATGAGTAGACAATGCTTAAGATGAATGAAAGATAGAGAAAGAAGACAGATCATGAAAAGTGTGAGCTACCACGTTTTAAATCTAAAACCCAAGGTGAGGGTGTAAGAGCCACACACACAATACTACCTAAATTTTGTAAAGGAACAAGAGAAGATGAGGGCTGAACAAAATGCGATATCTGAACAATCAAGTTACGCCGATAAATGAATGTATCATGACAATCAGAAGTAGGAGACCATGACAAGAAGACTCCGAAGGTAACTAACGTTGGGGCTAGGGGGCACTATAGATAAATAGACTCAAAGCTTAAGCATTTGGGTGTTTGCATTCTACTACCCCCACCCCCAACCACCATACACATACATTTTGTTTCAATATATGTGTAGGCGTTTGTATCTCCATATGCAAGACAAGGTTGCCAGTGAGGCCTCGAAAACTAGAGTTCCTTTTGGATTTTCCCCTTGATGAATGACAACTGCAGCTTATCATCATATCGTATTATCAAACCGTTGCCACGGATCTATATGTCTATACATAGATCCTATTTATGGATTAACGAAAATGAGCCAAAGGTCTATTTGCCTATGCCATTCTATGAGTTTCTTCCATTTTGCGTATTTTTTTGAAAAATGTTTCTTTTTTCTCTATATCCGAAAAGAACAGATATAAGATCTTTAGTTAAAATTAATGAATCGCTGAAACTAATCCTACAAACTTAAAGCTTTTTGGACAATTGGTAACTTATCAATTTTCAGTAAGCTGATGGATGTAACCGGTTTACTATACTTGTCCCAACACTAAGGTTCGGTATGATAGTAAAAGTTTGCATTTACTGTCACCAAGCCAAATAGTATGACCAACATTTTGACTAGCACAATGAAAACCATGGTCATTACAACGAAAACTACAGCGACCACTAAACACAAAACCAAAAGACCCTATAGTAGGAGTGGAAGGGCGAGGAAAACTAGAAGACTGGCCCAAGGATGACTGTAAGACTCAGTTTGGATGGCAGGAATCAAAGATCACGAGTGGGTATCTTATTCATGGGACTCTAATCTTACTTAATTTTCCAAAAACACCCTTTAACAGCTTTTTTTTTAATTTAATTTTCACCCTTTAACAGCTAATGCTAAATCATTCACACATCAAAATTCCTACAAGCCAATAGTTAAACAAGAGGAGACTATAAAAAATGTTCAACTATTAAAAGTTCAGAACACTAGCCAACAGTTAAACAACTTTACAAATGTCGAAACATCATTGCAAAAGTGAACTACTAGAATACTAGACTACAGAAAATTAAACTGCCTAGTAACCTACTACCAGGTAACTAAGACATTTTAACCTTCGAGAAGGAGTTTCTCCACATATAATTTTCTCAGATTTCCTTTGAGAGTGAAAAAAATATCTATTTTCGCAGGATCACTCAAGATGATTTGAACTAATTGTAATAGTGGCGGAGCCAGGATGTGTACCTGGGAGGGGCCGCACTAAGAGGAGGAAAAAAAAATGCAACAAAGATGAAATTTTGAATACAGTATTTATTAAGTATATTAAAAATAAAATTCATAAGTTAATTAAGTATACGAAAAAATAGTCCTCACTACTAAAATTGCAAAATGTAGTGTTTTCTGTTTTGTATTAGAAAAGAAAATTTTAAAATGACGGTGTTATTCTACTTCAATTTTTTTGTGGGGAGTGTTATTGGGGACAACATGGGTTCTAATGTTGATGTTGAGTGTTATTTCACTTCAAATGTGGCAAATGGACTGACACTTAAGTGGTGGGCGCCCTATACTCCTTGCACCAGGCCTCACCAGTCTTATCCTATTTCTCCTAGCTAGATAAGTAGTAGAATAAAATTGTCTTGTAAAAAACAAAAAATCGCATGTACCAAAAAAAAAATCAACGTGGGTGGGTTTTGAGGGTATTAGACGTAATAATTTTTTTTTTCCTTTTTCCCAAGTAACTAGATTACCCCGTAATCTCAAATTCCCAGGGGGTAGTGGAGGTTTGAAATTCCTCTATGTGATTGCTCCTGGATTGGAAGATCAGGAATCATATTCCCATTCAATCACCACCCAAACATGGGAATCTCAGAGTTCGGGAATCATATTCCCATTCCCCCTCAAGATGCCTGCCATCCAAACTGAGCCTAAGAGTCAAGAATCTACCTTGGTTGTAATGAGTAGGGCCTCTAGGAAATCTAATCTTTAAGGCCACGAAGGTAAGAATGCAATCATGAAATCCTCCCAAGACTATTTATCTACTGTAAAATAGTAATGGAGGGGTGGAGCTGCCATAACAGAGTCTACAACTCCGCAAGCTTACTTTAGTACTCAGACAACGGCTTTAAACTGTTGGACTGTGGAAATTGGTAGATAGAACTCATACAAGAGAAAAATTACTCTGGCAGGACAAACAGCCCACATTGAAAGTATCATGAATCCATGATTTCTATGGTGTTGGCAGAACGAGGCTCTAAACTAGGCCAAAGTCATCCCATCAACCCCATCTATAGGTGTCTAGTCAAGTGATTTCTGGCCCCAAGGATATCTGTCCAAACTATCAAAAAGACGAAAACAACTTGTAATAACCCAGAAAAAACTCCAAAAGAGTATTTGGAATTAGAAAAAATTCTGTCAAATGCATTAAAAGTTCCTGAAAGATCACAAAAAAAATCCACTGGAGTAGATGACTCGACCCATGAAGTCACTGAACTCCGGTGTCCATACAGCCACTCATCATGCTGGCGTCATTTTACAGATGATAATTCAGCATGTTGACATTGCCTCGGGACAATCTCCTAACTCTCAGAACACCTTTTCATGGGTGGAATTGGATCGCCATGCCATACCAAGTTTAATTGTAAAAAGTAAAACTAAGGGTTTGTAAAAAAGGAGTAACAAATAGATAACCCAGACACTAACGCTTCACCAGTAATGAATCATTGCAGCTAACACCAACGATACCTCATAGGCCTACGACATTCCAGACCACGCACAGTTGTTTTCTCAACTATGATATTACACTAATACCAGTTAAAGCACTTAACGTACAAATTTGGGAAAGTAACATAGCACAGCCAAGAGAATTTAAAAAGACCAATCTACCAAGTTAAACATCAATTTCCCATGTTGTTCTCAAGCCAAAAAAAAAAAAAGAAAAAGAGAAAAATCAGAAAGTGCAATGGTACACAAAAGACCATCTTAATTAAATGTTTCATTTGCAAAAAATAGGACACTGAAACAAATTCAACAAAAACAAGTATAACTAGAAACGCATAGGAGACTTTTAAGACTTAATTACCTCTAATTATCTGAACAATACATGGAGAAGGGTAAAAGAAGAAGACAAGCATTCAATGAAACAATAGTCTTACCCAGGAAAAACAAATGTGATGTCAGTTTTACTTCACTAGCAGGCTTTGAAGGAAAGAGAATCAACCCTTAGATCAAACGACAATGTCTACAACGTTCCGAGAAAATAATAGCAAGATCTGTAATCCAACACCAACTTGGGGTGGGAGAGATATTCAGCAGCATTAATTAATTCAATGACTCTCATAGCAGCAGAACTATTCAACTTGTTGCTGTTAGAAAGGAGAATAGACAAGAACCAAGCTTTCATTGATGTACTACTGATTGTATCTAAAACATAACCATACCATGCCTTTATATAGGCTACAAGACTTGGTCGATAGGAAACCTAAACCAACTAGGAAACATGCATTTTAAAGACACCAAGACTAACTAGGAAACATTAATATTTAACTAACTAGGAAACATGAACAATAGAACCTAGAAAGCACCAGTTGCCACTACCAGAAGAAAAGAAATCTTTGACGGAGGCCGTAGACTTTATCCATTTACTTACTACAACTGCTAGTGAACTCATAAAGCGAAGAGATAAGAACCATACATGCTCCACAATGTTGCAGATGCTTGATGAATATTAAACTTGATTTCAGAGAAAACGACATAATCAACCCCAGCTGATGTCCCATCAAGCAAAGCTGCTGGTTGGAACTTTGTTGCCTCATAAATATCCTAGACCAGGAAAAAAACTTGTTGACTTTTTTGAATGAAGAAAGTCTATGGTAACTATTTGTAGCATACATACCTTGATAACATCATCTGAAACAGCACCAGAAAACTGGCTAGAATCATCAGTTCCTCCAGCACCAAGCATGCCTCGAGACAGCCAGTTCAACCATCCTCGAGGCCTGCTAGATGAGCGCTCATCATTGTGTGACTTCTCCAAAACTATACCGGCACCACTCACTTCCAAGCAGGAGTTTGAATTCAATACGAACTCCTGCAATCAAATTTAGTAAAGAAAAACTCATGAATTGGATATTACTTTCGAGTTGAAATTATAAGTTCATTTAATACCAAGAAGGTCAAAATTGAGAAAGTTAAAGGAGCACAAATGTGCATCATCAGTATGGTGAACCCAAGAAGTGGTGCATAGAATTTTACAACCACACATTATGAATCTTAATCATACCTGTAGCTCATTCTCAGCGGTACATCTATAACTCAATATATCCTCTATATCAGATTCTTTCTCCATTTGCTCCAACCCAAAAAGAATATTGTCATCAACAAGCTGATGATAAAACAAAGAATGGAATAAATGTATCAATGTTCATCAACTAATTCACGCTAATGTTGCACAAAGTCGAAGAATTGTGTTGTTATGAAAGAGCCTGTAAAATTAAAAGCTTATGTAATCCTAGCAGACAGCCATCCAACACAAGGTGAGGGAAAAACGATAGGCAAAAGGACAGAAAATAACTCATGGTATTGATGACACAAGCGAACTGCAAAAGCAAAATGCACAGTTCACGGTAGATAATAAACGGCATGTACTGTGCAACACAGAAAAGCTTCAGTGCTGCTATTTCGGTTTCCACCTACCAAAATATCGGCTCACTGGCCTACGTCTCGGATTGGCCTACTGCTACAATGTTGACACCACATAGGATTTCCGCTTCGTATTACACTAAACTCAATTGTCATTCCTGGTGTCATTGTCATATTTTGCTAGTGTACTAACCACTTCAGAGACTCAGTGGGAAAAAAGGTATAGTCTTTCTTCAACTACAAAAATTGCCTGAATGTAGTCATCTCTCTTTCCACATGCAACTTGAATATTTCCTTCTTTGAGTGTTCCAAAAAATTTCTTGCACATTTTCTATATGATAGTGTAGGCTTTGCTTACAAAGAAATCAAGATTTTATTTCAGGGAACGGAAAACTCTGTTCACTATATTTTCTATTCTTCAAGATGTACAAATATCCATAGTTCCAATTGTACAAATATCCATAGTTCCACGGACCACTCTCAACCATACGCCTTGATTCCCAAAAGACTAAGGTGGTCTGAAAAACAGAAAATTAGAAAGAGAAAAAATAAAATAGACAAGATAAGTGTCATTGCTGCAGAATTCATGCTGAAAGTGCATCACCTGTTCTTCTCGAAGACACTTCAACTTAGTCTTGTACAAGTTCACGTACCTGCGGCGTCGGCTTCTGTGAAATATAATTGTTGCAAGTTAAGACAAGAGACACAGCTTAGGCTAATTTCCAAATAACACTGCACAACAAAATGAGCAGTGGACCTAACAGAGCAAATAAACCTAGCACTGCACAAGGTGAGTTTGCAGTATCCAGATTCATGTTCATGTTCATTGTCCTTCTCCTTCTCCATGTAAAGAACATGGTACAACAGCTGATCTAGCTATCCTTCCCACCATACACGAATATATACATACATATCCATATATGTCGACATGTAGAGCCAAAACCATACACATACATACCTAAATGGCTTAATCGGTGGTGGGATTTACTTTCTCAATGTCTTTTTGTATTATCTCGGTTCTATGGCTAGAGAGGAATGAAAAAAGACGGTACAGATGGTACAAAGCTGTAGAACAGTAAAGTATTTGGGACAAGATTTATTTTTTAGCTGTTTGAGGCTTCAGCATCTACTTCTTTCAATGGGAGTCCATTATTGTTTAATTAAAGAGATTGGAGAGCTATTTGTGAAGCATAAGAATTCTGCATTCTCTCCTTTCTTCAATTTAGGTGGACTTAATGTTCTCCTACCACAACAAAAACAATTCAATGTCGATAAAAAGAACCACTGATTAGTGACACCAGCAGGAAATAAAAGTCCCACCAAATCCAACAACATTGTCTCTGGTAATTTCTCAACATCTTGTTAGGTGATATATTGCTTAGCTCTATGTCCTGGAGTTTCCAGCCTTCTAACAGCTGACTTACCTAAACTATCTGTGAACTATCCTAAACAAAATCCCTTCTGTTCCTTATGGTTTAGAACGACACCAGAACAACAAAATATATGTCCAAATGGTAGGATGAAATCATTTTTTAGATCATGTATAAGACCTATTAAAGCATAGAATTGAAGTATAGAAGAAAAACGATACATCCAATCCACCTCGTAAATAGAAAGGGAATGAGAAAGGGAACAACTTGACATACATGCCACCAAAATTTAGTTTGAAAACGATGAGATGTTAAACCTAATACAACTGAGCAATGACCAATCAACGGAAATGCAACCTTGTTGCTATTCCAGAGCATCTTGCAATTTGTACTTTAACGAACAATAAACTTACAATCGTTCTCCTAGGTACTTCCATGAAGTTCTCTTCAAGCTTTTGCGAACATCAGACAGAATAGATTGTTGAGCATAGTGCCACCAAGCTGTTTGCCAACCCTGACATTTACTCGATAAAGGATAATTCCAAGGACGATATCGTCCATACCTAGACCATTCCAGACAATACAAGACTTAGTGCTAACTTAAGTTTTAGAAGTACTGATGCTTAGGAGTTACAACTGACCAACTCTCACAACCAGAAATTAAAAATAATGCCCACGCTGAACATATCAGTAACAATTAGTCATACCAAAATGCTGCGAGAGAGATTATTTTCTCTAACCAAAACTAGATCAGCAGAAAATATTTTACAAAACATAACATCACTTACAATGGCAACCATATTTTTCAGAAACAAAAAGAATTCGGAAAGCTATGGAACTGTTTGCATATTAAAAAAGGTACATGAATGGTCACATGTCTTCAATAAAACAAGTTGTCCTAAAGGCACCATTGCACAAAGGGTGATGCAGAGTGCCAAAAGGAAGAACCGAGAAGCATCATAAGATGGTGCCATATGGTGGCGCCATATAGAGGTGCAAGAGAGACGCGAGCTGCACAAAAGTAATGCTAGGGAGGCAACATGCCTACGGACCATTGCCCTGGCTTCCACACTTTATCGAACACTTTAGGTACTTTTAGTCAGGGAAAATTCCTCGGTCCTTGCAAAAGATTTCACAATTCATACTCAAGCACAGCCTCTTAGCTTAGAAGAATACGTTGAAGTCATAGATTCACAAGGGGCAGCCACGGTTCTAGCCTTAGCCATTTCTCGTGACAATGGAGCTTTTCTTAGCCATTACCCAATCATCCCTTCACGAACATATGCCTTCCTACAAGGTATGAGGTATCACAAGCTTGTGCCTTGGTACGACACTTGTCAACAAAGAGAAACCCGGGGTGCCAAGCAAGCACAAAGTATGGAAAGTGAATTCCATATATAAGAGAACCCTAGCAGCTACTGTAGAACCTGAGATTAACTTTTTGAGTCACATGTTTTAGCTAAGGATTAAGCAGGTCAGCTGGCACAGGTCATTACAGTATTAGAGCACAACTCTGGTCTACATGGTGGGGGTCACCTCTAGAATCTGGTACGAGCACACTGATGTGTTGTACATTATTAAGTGCCACACTGTGACCATAAGGAGATTGTGGAGTCCCACATCCCACATCGAGAACGTATAAAAAGTGAATTCCATATATAAGAGAACCCTATCAGCTACTGTTAACGATCCGCACTAGCTGACCGCTTAACCCTCAGCCAAAACACGTGACTCGAAAGGTGAACCTCGGGTTATACAGTAGCTGGTCGGAATTCGTTATATACCATCTTTATTTCACTTTTTTGGGCGATGTGGGATTGCCCCACTATGGGCTCTCACAATCTCCCCACCTTACGATGCAACGTCCCCGTTGTTCTGGCCCAACGGCCTTCCCCTGGTGGCCATGGTATGGCACTTAGTTCTATACAACACATCATCAGACTCGTACCAAATTCTAGAGGTGACCCCCACCATGTAGACCAGTGACCAGGGTTCTACTCTAATACTAACTATAACGACCCGCGCCAGCTGACCTACTTAACCCTTAGTCGAAACACATGACTCAAAAGGTTAACCTTGGTTTATACAGTAGCTGGTCGGAATTCGTTATGAAATAAGGCAGGTGATAAGAACAAAGTGGCACGAAAACATGAGGTGGTAAGCACAAGACGAAAACCTTTTTGGAACCATACTTGCTTGAAGAGGGGCTTGTTTCCACTTATGTTGTCGAAGTGGGAGATTAGCAATGAAGGATTTGGACTTTCAAAATGTTGTTGTACGTTACTCATTGGGTGCATGTAAGGCGCATGCATACCCTGTACGCCTGAAAAATGACGTATTTGTTTTTATTTCTATATTGTTCGGAAAGGTTCCATGCATATGGGGTACGTAATCCGTATGTCTTAGGGTACAACTCTAGGAAGTCTTTCTCTTTGTTCTTCTTTGGCGTACTTTGATGCACTAGATACTTGATATACCAACTAAAGTCAATTGCTTTCTCTGCAAATCCTATGTTACCCATTTTTCTTCAATGGGTTTGTCATTATTTTGTTTCTCTTTATTGCTTATTTTTCCACTTTGGCTTCCACGCTTTAACCCAATTTATTAGGTGCTTTGGATAGCAAATTCTCTGTTCAATGCAAATGATAGACTCCCCCCATCCCATATTCTTGGTCCTTTACTATTTGGGAGCTCTAAAAAAATTGGCTATATCTTTTAATTTATAATGCTTTTTATATCAAATATGGATTTTGTTTGATAGATCTCAAATAATTTTGGAAAAAAAGTTTTTGAAATCGTAAAAAAATTATAGATTGTGAGATATAGACAATTGTAAGAGTGACAAAAAGTGAAACAAGACCAAGAATATGGGACGGAGGGAGTAAGAACATAAAATCCATCTTTACGTGCTTTTGGATGGCAAATTCTCTTTTCAACGCAAATGATATAAGAACATAAAATATAATTCAGCTGCATAGGTGAGTTGAGAAATTCAAATATGTAAAATCTGAGAGTAAATGAATAATCCAGAATATTAAAATCTCATAAGACCTTCTCGGATAACTGCAAAGTGAGCTGGTTACACTCTCCATAAACAAGTTTGAATAAGCCAAACCCTAAAGAAGCCTCAATACATACATATCTATTACTGCAAAATATCAATGGCTGCAAGATTAACGAGTTAGCTTTGCTAAAGATCAATGCCTTAAGTTTTTTCCCCAAAACAAAGTTTAATTTAAAACAAACAAATTCATGGCACCAAGAAATGACAACCAATGACTCAACAAAGGATGAACTGAACTAAATCACAACCTGAACTGTCATTCAAGAAAATGATGCCTATGCTATAATGACATGGGATATCATTTTCCCAAAAGATAATGTCTCCATTCTAGGTATTAGTAGATAAAATGCACAAAATACTAACAACCAATAACTCAACAAAGAAGAAAATATGTCCATGAAGCAAGATGACAATAACTCAATAAATGAACCAAGATAACCTAGGAGTGAACTTACTTCTCCCTCAATTGACATGTACCCAAGTAATCCCATAGAGTAAGGATTTGTTGCAACTGAACCTCATCCAAAGACAAGACCTAAAAGAGTTGCATATGAGAATAACAATTAAAACTTCAATAAACCGGCTTATATAAAAAAACAGAAATTTTCAACAAAAATGCCTTCACAACACTAAACCAACCAATCTTAATAACTCGACATTGATTGAATACTGTGGAGCATCACTTTCATGCTTTCCTGACCTGCTCACCTACATAAAAAAAATAGAAATAGCCATGAACATAAATGTATCAAAATGACCGACATACTTCTACGAGAAGGAAGGCGAAACTTCCCAAAAGATAAGCACTGAAGAGCTAAAATCTCCTCTACGTGAACGGGAAAAAAACATATAACAGCAAAGAAACATACACATTCATAAGCAAAGGTATTCGAAGTTAAGAGGGTAATAATAGGATACTCATGAAACACTTTCTCAAAATATTCAATGCACAAGCAGCAAAGTAGATAGAGTCATGAATCAGTTCGACCAAACCTAAAAATTGCAACCAAAATGGGAACTTCCTCCCACTTACAATACAAATTATAGAGACCTGGCTAGCTACTATTTCATGTATTCAGAAAAACTACCTTCATGGGGCTAAGTTTGAAACAGACCATCGCCTATTAAAGGCTTGCAGTTGCAGTAAAGGTTCAAAGACGAATGAGCGCAAGGCAAAACACAATTCAGAAACTTCTTCACAGCCATTATCATTTCCCTTAATTTTATTCCGAGTTCAGTACTTGTTAACATTCGTTGAAGATACTAGTGAAATACCATCAAGGAGACGTTACCCATTAAATGATGCACTTTCGTGATGTTGATCAATAAAGTATACTAATAACTCAGCAATGAGTATATAAAAGGACAGGAAGGAATCCATAAGCAAGTAGTAAAATCAAAAAAATAAATCCAGAGAAACCAAAATGAAATATCCTACACAAAGTTAAATGCTCATGAAAACAAAAGTACTTACCATTAGAGACATGGACACATCAACTGGGGCCAATACATAGACATTTTTTCTGCCTTCACACCATGCATTGCCCCAAAGCTCGGAGTTTCCAGAAAGATCGACAATCATCGAATCAGGAGTTCTCTGGAAAGTGCTACAGTAAACTTCCAAACCATGGATCTCCACCATTTTATGAACTTGACCTCCTCTCAGCTTTCCGCTAGGAAATCGACAAATTAAACAATCAGAAGAGTACAGGTTTATATCTACCATAAGTATTAGAAATTGAAAACAGTAAAATGCAGTACATACCATATGCATGCAAGAGCTTACGTGTTTGAAAGACTGAATTAAAACCTATATACAGAAACTAGGATCAAACCATAGAGAAAACAAAAGGTAGCCCCCCCTTACGAGTGGATGTTTTGCAACTGTACAGAATAGTGTTGCCACAAAAGACATTATTCCTAGATAAATACGAGTAATGTCATACAATCACAGTGAACTTTATCGGTTAATGTTATCATGGGAACAAACCCTCTGTTTTTGGCATCAAATACTTAATTATCCCACAAAATTCATCTCACTACCACAAATACTTCCTTCAATCGGCTAACGTTATCATGGGAACAAACCCTTTGTTTTTGGCATCTGAAAACCTCAACTACCGTGTAATAACTCAATATGAATGCCAATACTCCACTCAGCATCACTGCAAATGGCAAGTCCATAGCTTTTGACCAATTAATTACACTCATTAAGAAGCAAAAATGAACAGAACTCCACAAATTTTGGTCCTGTATACATCAAAACAGCTAGAATGATTTCTTTTCGTAGAGAAAGCCACATTAAAATCCAAGGTTATCTCATCTCGAGAAGTCTCAAACCAAACACTTTTTACTCTTCTTACTCTTACTGCGCATAAACATCACCGCATCACTCCTTTTGAATTGCAAACCTTTGTCTGAGTTCCAAAACGAGTCTAAGCTACACCTAAACAAACCATCTCAGCCAACATAGCTACATTTTATCTACCTCAAGCGATATTATTTATCACCCCTCATGAGAGACTTAATTTACGCATTACTCACGATGGCTAGCAAATTGCTGTGCTAATTCCCTTTTACAAAACCTCACCATCCAATAACCACAACTAACCTTTGAGGTAGTGCAAAATTCAGTATAAGCCAATCATACGTATTCTATACCCACTCCAAGAAATTGTTAAAGTTGTAGTCAAGCTCTTCATCACATGATTGGGGTGCATGCACTAGCATGTCCTTTCTGATGAGATTCATCACCTAACAAAACAATAGACCTTACACTCTAACAACCCATGGGCTTAACCAATTACAGGTGCAATAATAGCAACCATCGATTCTTATGTGGTTTCAAGCAAAGAAAGAATAGGGTTAGTTAGAAAACAGTGCCATCATAAGGAGTGCACATATTGAATAAGATTCTGAAAGAGATGGCAACAACAAGGATTTTTTTTTTCTTGGAAAAAAAAAAAGAACATTCCTTGTAATGCACACAAATTGTTTGGGGCAGAAATAGCTGCGTTACATTTCACAAAAGGAAAATGCATATGTGAATTCCATAGAGGCCTCCATGGATTGTTCTTCTTTAAGTAACACCTTTTGCTTGCTCCTACAGTAATTTCACAAAAGGAAAATGCATATGTGAATTCCATAGAGGCCTCAATGGATTGTTCTTCTTTAAGCAACACCTTTTGCTTGCTCCAACAGTAGTATTGCCACTAATCATGGGAAGCAGAGCCATTTCACACAACAGAGCCATTTTCCTATCTTTCCTCCTGCAAGACATTGCCACTAATCATGGGAAGCAGCAACATGCCAAAAGGCCCAAAACATTCGAACATGCGCACTGAAAAGCAAGAATAAAAAGATGACCAAACAGTTGTGCTGTCACATTGCACTGTAAACACCAAGTAGGAAGGCTTTACAAAGCGCAATAGTTTCCACAACTACCAACACCTGAAGATCCCATTTTTCTAATCAGCAACTGTCCACTTTAAAGTTGCACGAAAAGATTCCATCGACCACTCCGCCTTTATAACATTGAATGTAGAGTATCAAGAGTCCATCTTCAGAGTTACGCAGAAGAAAAAACTTCCTAATGTAGCATTCCAAGTCACTCCATCTCCAAAACCATCTTTTATGTAGTAGCCAAACACAACAATACCAACAATGCATATGCAACATCACACTCAACAGTGAATCAGACTAAATTGCGCACAAAAACATGTCTGTACATGTTTAGCCTGTTATAAAAGGTTAAAAGGATTAAAACAAAACAAAAAAAAAGGACGAAAATCAACATCCCAAAAGAAACAAGCTATCAAAGACATTATCAGCCCTCTAAGCCACTGTTTAGCTAGTCCACAGACCAGGTTCCAGAAATCTACAACTGAATGTCAGAGCTAGCCATGTACAATATCCAATCAACACAAGAATAGTATACATGCGTAACCAGGATGCATAATAAAAAAAAATTAACTCATGTAACTGGATGTAAAACCAAAGAGAAGTAAAAATATACCCAAGAAGATTCTGCTTCATTATCGTCAAGCTGGAAAACTTAAGACCAAACAACGATTGTGCCTAGATACAAACAAGAACAATGGCTGATCAAAACATAAGAAAATTTGTGCAACTATTTCCACTCTTATGGCAGTAAAGTTCTAGGCTATGTCAACTGAAGAAATTGAAAGAAACTTAAATAACCATAGCATCCATCAAATGTTCCGCTATTGAACATACATTCACAGAAAAATGTTTTGGACACAACTATCAACTATCGTATTTTCACAAGTGACTTTTGATCAAGTTTCATATTCACCAGAAAATTAAGGGAAAACTAATTGCAATAAAACCGGAGAAAACTATCTCAAACCAAAAGGTAATGACAGAGTAACGAAGAAACTGCTCCAAGATAAGA
The DNA here is from genome assembly GCA_025413875.1 of Rhododendron molle. Classification (NCBI taxonomy): domain Eukaryota; kingdom Viridiplantae; phylum Streptophyta; class Magnoliopsida; order Ericales; family Ericaceae; genus Rhododendron; species Rhododendron molle. Next base: position 19,267,151 of record CM046400.1, read on the forward strand.
GAGAATAAATGGAAGTAGAACAGAAAATGGACATGAATGAGAAACGAATGTCAAAGTATTGCAGGGAGGTTGGAATTATACCGTGTCCATGAGCATATCACGATAGAGGACATGGAAATTTCTGATGGAGACTTGAATACCCTCGAGAATCTGAAATGAGAGTGAATGTTCACATCCAAACTAAGAAACTGAAATTACATTTTTCAAGCAAGACTGGCTAGAGCACAAACTGATTAGCAATATCAGTTGAAGAACAAACAAAATAATTGAGCCACAATGATATTAACTAATGCAGTTAAGGTCAGATTGATGAGCAAGACTGCAAGACGAACTCACCTTTGCAGTAATGTATGAGATAAATGATTCCCCAGCCTGACTATCTGCACAGAATAGGTACCTGCTATTAGCCAGAGTAAAATATGTACATAACCATAAACTATAATGTACAGGAATGTAGAACAAGAAAAAAAAATTCACAAGAAAAGTAAAATAGAAAAAACAAAATGTGAGAAGATAAGGGGGAAAGGTCATGTCACAATAGAAGCTCAAATTACAAACCTATACCCCGTAGCAATAGACTGATACACTTTTGGGATAGCTCTGACTTACTAAATAGGGCCTATGCTACACAAATGACATACATGGGAGCAACATATACGCATACATTTAAAGATTACCCATTGCTAATAGATCTTCTCTTTCCAATCCCAATATCAATGGAGGTCATGTCACTGATTGCATGTTGTTACACAATCTTGGGTAGAACTCAACCCCAAAAGCTAGCTTTTGAAGTGAGAGGTTTCCTCACGCTTATATACTTCATATTACTTTGGTACTCAGGCTATATGGGACTTCACTTCATACCCTCCCTTACACATAGCATGCTCCCTCGGCAACATGTACCACACGCTAACCATCCTTGGTACCCATCTTCTAACACCATGTTATAGAACTCAATCCCAAAAGGTAGCTTTGAAGGCAGTGTACTTCATATTACTTTGGTACTCATGTGTAGGACTTCCGTGCAAAGTCGCAACTTCCTGACACTTGTACATGAGCAGCACAATCTTTTGCAGTAGCTTTTTCCCAAATTTCTAACTCCGAAAACCGAAATGACATTTGTTCATGAAAAACTGATGGATATCATATCACCCGCCACATAAAGAGTTTATTGTCAAATGTCAATAATTCGCTTACTGTTATCACATCACCATGCCAACCAGTTTATGGTGCTTTTGGAATCAGCAACAAACAAAATTAACTTGATAAAGGGCCAAGGTAGCACAGCAAACTTTTTTCCCCCAGTATGTGGCAAAGCACATTTAATACAATAGAAAAAAATGGATAATCCAGAAAAAATTGCCAAAATAATACATCCATCACCCTTAATACAACCCAAAGAACATCCAAGCCCAACTACAAAATGCTTTAAAAAAAAAAAAACGCAAGTTGCTACATGAACGCATTGTTCCCTATGATTGCATTTATGTGCCTTTATGTTCTTCCTTTGCTTGCCTACCTAGAGTTGTTTGCTTCTAACAGAGGCCCAAAAAGTGCCACACATTGGCTTTCTCATGATTGCGAGCAAGACCACGACCCATGGCCCCAACATCCAACAATCATCAGTATTAAATAGAAGCATCTCTAATCTGCGTGACCTGGACTCCGATACAGGGTGGGTGCAGGTATGGGTAAGTGTCTACATGTTGTATTCATTTAATTTCTATCTCAAGGACACAGAGACATTCCCAAACATTCATAACCTTTAGTACGTTTCTTTCTAATTTCTTATGATATACTGATATACAGTGTTTGCAAGGTTTTTTTTTTATTATTTTGGGTAAATTAGCTTGAAATCAAAATAGGTTAACCGAATGTACAGCCTACAAGGGGCATACCCCAGGAGGAAAAGAAAAAGGAAAAAAAAGAAAGATTGAAGAAAGTGCGATAACCCATGCACAACCCGCATGGAGAGTAGGGTAGAGTAAATAAAATAACAAAAGTGCCATGTGTGTATAGATCATACCCCCATTGCACCATCCATCTAAGCGGACGAATACTACAACGGAGTATGATATGAAGTGATAAGAGTAGAAATAACATTAAATTGAACTACTACCTGGCACATCTTGCCAGGCTAGGAAATAAAATAAAAGTCATGGCCAGAATTGACCAAAAGATAACCAACACTGAGGACTAGCAACAACATAGCAATACGGCATCAAGGGAAGCTGACCAGCTACTACAGAGGAACAAGGCACCAAGAAGAGGCTCGAACCAGAGATGTCGGCATCCGACAAGGGGCCCCACCCTGCACACCACGCCCATTCCATCTGGCCTAATACTCCCTCATCCAAGCCTAAGGCTCGCTAGAAAACAACCCGCTCTCAACCAACTAACAATCACCACAAACTCCAGAGATGGGATAAGCAAACCAAGATACTAATACTCCAACCAAACCCAGAGAACAGGCATAATACCCACTTCTAAAAGACCAGCTACTAGAGAGGGACTAGGAACCGAAAAGAGACTCGAACGGGAGATGTCGGCATCCGACAAGGCTACCCTCCCAAGTACCTTGCACACCACGCCCATTCCATCCAGACTACTACACCCTCAACCTAATCCCCTAGGCTCGCCATAATCTAAAAGCGGGGCAGAAGGAGGAGCCACAAAATGTGGCCACTTGAACTGCAGGAGAACCAAGCTGCCCTTTTCGATCAGTGCACTACCACCAATCTAATCAATGACAGCCCGCGAAGCTATCCCTTTCAATTAGTGCATGACCACCAATCTAATCAATGACTACCCTTTTCAATCAAAGCCCAACCACCGATCTAGTCAATGGCAGCCTCGAAGCTACCCCTTTCAATCAGCACAAGACCCCAATCTAATCAATGATAGCCACGGTCACAACCATACTACGCACGACCACCGGACTAATAGAGCAAAGAAACTAGGAATTTAAAGAAGCTCAACAAAGAGCTTGATATTAACCTGATCTCGGTCCAATCAGTTGACTGCCCATCGAGTTTGTCCAAATGAATCTACAGATTGAAATAATTTGTAGCCAATTTATACTGTCTAAAAACTTGGCATGAGTCTCAGTGTCAAACAACACTAAATCTGATGATAATGGTAGACACTAGACATAAAATAAGCAATTGCAAAGCTCCAATTTATCTGTCGGTGTATACCTCAAAAAAGGCACGCCCCAAATGCTCTGTCAACTGTAATTTTTCCAGCACAAACCGGACAGACCAGCTGCTGGATTGAACTGATCCTAAAGTGGTGAACTAAAGTCCAATTGGGATGCCCAGATGAAAATTGGATCTGAACCGTGAGCACCCAACCGATTCAGAACCACACCGAGAGCACCCAAAGTTTGATGGCTTCGCTAAAACCCAGTCAGAACCACACCCCAGACGCCGCCGCCCACCGCCACATCAGATCCGATGTAGGCCAAACAGGGTTCACTCACTGCTGCTCTCCGAGACCACCGGAACTTGGGTTGAAACAAACCGTGCTAGGAATGAGCACGGCTCAGTGATAGATGAGTCGAGGATGGTTGAACACCTCCGAAACCCAGTGAAGAGAGACCCAGTTGTGTGAGTTCAAGAACCCACTTTGAGAACCCTCTTCCGGCAGGACTACCGCCCTAAATCAACCGGTGGCTAGGACTTCCGGCGCGGTTGAGTCGGCCATAGGAACAGCCAGTCAAACCCACCTCAAGTGCTGCCCTTGAACGAGTTTGGGTAGCCATTAGTTTCCCTTTCTCTGTGTCACCATCCATTCCAACTCCATCGGCTGGGTGTGGATGCTCGGAGAGACCGGCGGCTGTGTGTTTGTGGAGGGCCGATTCACCATGGAAAGTGAAGAACAGCCCCTTTTCTTTGAACCAGATCTATAAGGGGATTGTATCTGTGGCTGAGTCGTGATGAACGACTGCAACAAACCCCATATGCTCCGAATCGTGAGATAGTAACGGACAGAAATTTGGAGGAGTGCATTATCTCTCTATTATAGAGAGAGAAGCTCTCAACTCCAGCCTCCACTGCTCTAGCTTTCGTTCAACGGACAGAAATTTGTAAGGTTTATTAGGGCAGTCCATGCATAATATAGGAGTCATGTTAAAAGTTCAGGGTAAATGGAAACTATAAAATGTTCTTACTATGTGAGTGTCCAAGCAAACATGTCGGATACAAATCCCATATCTATATGAGAGTTGAGTAGAAGGCAAGGTACGTTACGCATTTAGCAGAATCTAAGTGACATAATCTAATCCATGATATCAAAAGCTGGAAACAAATATATCAAAGGAGAAAGGAGAGGAGTTGGAAGAAATGGTAAAATGAGAATAAACAAACTAATCCATACGCATGGTGCCAAAGCAAATCCTCAGAAAGAGAAAATTGAAAACATAGAAATATAGTAAGTCCTTTGGAGTGATTGTGGATCCAACAAAACAACAGAAACATTTGAGTATTCATCTAAGAACTTATACTAATTTCAGAACACGTAAGTTTTCATCGCATGTATCAGGTAAGTATGTACCGCTGTAGAACACGCAAAAACCAAGAAAGCAATCAAAACTGGGAACATAGACAGGAAGATAGATAGGAAGCGGAAAAGAAAGAACCAAAAGAAAAGGAAAGCAAGTACATAACAAGGAACCAACTCCACCATTAACACCAGATAGTGGAAGTCAAATTGCTCACCACAAACACGTCTTGATAATTTTGCCAGCTCTGCTGTCGCAAGTTTAGCCTTTTTCCCAGCAAATTCTCTCCTTTCAACTGCATCCCTGAACCACTACCACAACAAAGGCAAAAGAATTACGGTCAAAAGTTCCAAGGATAAGCTCTTTGTCGAACTTTCTCTCTTCGATTTTGTTGTTATATTGGGTTTATGAAGCATTATGCCAAAAAGAACGACAAAAGTGACGTACTGGCTCTAAGTCATAATCCCTCTTACATAAACAACCATGAGATCAAAACTACCTCTTGGTCGTCCCTCTGGCAAGCACACACAAATACATCCTCTATAGTTATAATAATGGGATCCCAACCAAGCTTTTTCCATGGTATTTTGATGCTTAATCTCCCAACTCGACCTGCCAAAAACGATTCCCATGACGAGAGCATGCAACAAAAAATCCAATATCAATACTATTCCAGCCTCCAGTGCACGCCCGTACATGAGGGAAGGCGAGGGAGGCTAGCACCTTGGGCTCCCAAATTTATTTTAACATTAGAGGGCCCCAAATTTTATAGGGTGTTACACTAAATATAAAAAAATATGCCCATTATAAGCAAAGAGTGATATTTAAGTGATAGTTTCACGTTCTGTAATGATCACTACTTTCAGTTAATTAATCTACCTACCTTGATATCAAGATAAATTTTCCGTTTTTAGATTGATTTTTTTTTTTTTTTGGCTCGTAAAGTATGTAAGGGCCCCAAACTTTAACATTCACCTCAGGCCCCCAAAATGTCAGGGACCACCCTGTCCAATGCCATAGGATAGGTTGATTCACTAATGTTTCAAATTTGAATATTGGTTCATTAGAACTACGTAAACTGACATCCAAAACTCCGATTAAGAGAAAACAAAAGAATAAATTTTATGAATGGCTCGGAGATTCTTGATTAGCGCTAAGCTAACTATAGTGCAAAGTCTAACTTAAAAACTAAAGCCACGACAAGGCAAAAATTCTCTACAGAAAATGTAGCAGCTTTACAAATTCTCCCTAGGGCATCGAAGTCTTAACTAACAAGAAACATTTCAACCTACACTAGATGCTCAGTGGCAGAATGCTTCTAACGAATCGTATGGTCAATGCTTGCCCATCAATCAAAGGAATCTATGCAACAGATACATGACTAGCGTGCTTTGCAGTTCAGATTATAGGACAATCGAGAAATCACAAGATCTTAACACATGTATGCTTACGCAGGAACCCTATTTTTATTCTCCCTGTTAGTGGATGCTTTGAGTCATCTACTGATAAACATAACGAAGCGTGGTACTAGATGGATAATACGCATTTTTCCCAACTGTGAGGAAGCTAAAGTGGTTAAGTTTCTTTCTTCATTCAGAATGTTTGGTTGATTTCTGGGTTGAAGGATAATATGCATAGGTGTATTGTCGAGATTAATTACCCATTGGAGATAATAAACTGTTGGCTTCATGAAGAGGTTGGCCTATTAGATCGAAGAATTTGGGGCTCCTATTAGAAAGAATATGGGGAAGAAGTTCTTTAGGGCCAGTTTGGGGAGAGATCAAGAAAATGTTGGCAGGGTGGAAAATCTTTAATTTCAAAAGGGGGGGTAGTTCACTTTGGCATGACATGTTTTGTGGGTAAGGAGATCACAAGACTCAAACAGGTACCTTAGAAGTGTGTTCCAATAGTTTAAGGTTGTGTCAGGCAGTAATGTTAGTTGCCAAAATGAGGTGCTAGTTGGGGAAGTTACTAACTTAATGACATTCGTTTGCTTGCTTCGGTGTTGGGTTTCAAGGCCGGCATTCTTCCATGTTCTTACTTTGGTCTACCTCTAGGTTTGCATGTCTTGGAACTCAATCATGGAGAGATACCATAAAACGTTTGCGGGTCAAAGAGACAATAAAGCTCGAAGGGAGGAGGGGACACACACAGGCACACTCATTAAAGCGCATATCAAGCCTACGTACTAACTTTTGCCTTGTTCGTTTCCATACTTTGGGTATTTTAGTTTTGGTAGTGGGTGGAGAGAGAAATAGGATAATGATTGGAGAGAGGGGTAATGATTGGAGAGATATAGAGAGAGAAATGAAATTAATAATTGGAGAAATAGGGTAATGATTGGAGAAAGATATAGGGTAATGATTGGAAAACAAAGTTAAAACAAAGTAAAGTATGGAAACGAACAAGGCCTTTATATCTTGGTTGTCATCCCAAATATTGGTGCCAAAGAGGTTGGAGGAGTGACAAAGGAACTTGTAGGAGGAGCTACAGAGGAACTTCTTATACGGGGGTTTGGGGGAGGAGTTCAAGTATGAATTAGTGAAGTGGGATATAGTATGCTGTCCTACTAGAAAGAGTGGAAGAGGGTGAGAAGACTTAAGCTACTCAATCAAGCTGGAGGAAAGTGACAGTGGAGATTCGCATGCGGGAGGGATAGATGTAGAGAACAGTGTCATTGCAAACTACGAGGGTAGTTGGTCGGTGGAATTCAGTAGAAGTAGGCTTTCTTATGGGACAGTCCAGTAGAAAGGTATCAGAATGGAATGGGATTTTATGTATCCACCTTCGTTGTATTTCTCAACATAGAAAAAAGACGAGCTCAGCATTCACGTAAACAAATTACTACCTTTTTTTTTAACATATTGGATGAAGCATGTAAATAAAGAAGACACAAACCAACAAAGTACGAAAAACGAAGTTAACAAAAACAAGCAAAAGGAATAATAACTATTGGTTGGTTTGGAACACCTTGATTTAGAGCAAACGGCAGCTGGAGATAATCAAAGGCTTCAAGAATCAACTCCACATTCTCCAATAACACTTCTTCTGCATAACAAAATGTGATAAACTCGCCTTCAACTTCAACCAATGAAAATGTAAAAATAATCATCTAAATGCTAACCAGAACCATCAAAAACACTCCTAAAGATGTGAAAATAAGAAACAATTGCATATGTTTTCGATGACTGGTCAACGTATTGAGCAAATTTCCTTCTAAGAAAAAGATGGAAATTCAAGAAAGGGAAAAACTGACTCGCTCGAAAAAGAAAAATAATGTCTCAACATACTTTACAATAGAAATCATCATGTGAACAATCTTTCTTTCATTCATAAGCACCCTTCATCTTAAGTAGCCAGCAGCCAACACAATAATTTTCAATTGTAGCAAAGAGCAAGTAAAAACCAATAACATCAAAGCATGCAACCAAGACATGGCTCGGCTTAAAAGTCACACTGATGAGCGGTGATCATGCAGTGCCGTAAGCTCCAAACGGTTATGATGCAGGACAGATTTGGAATAGGGCTAAGTATGATCAAACAAAAAGGAAAGGGGCTGTTTTTGGGGCTGTGAACAGTAGGCATGAACAGTATTTTGTAAGGAGAGAAGAGTTAGAGAAGGATAGATCTAGGCCTCACACCAAGGTTACCAAAGGCATCACACCTAAGGCCTCTTTAGCATCACACCAAAGAATGAGATTGCATCACACAATCAGTAAAGCTTAAAGCTCAATTTTTCATTCATTCAATCATAATTCAAGCTCTTGAGATTACATGGCTTATATAGACTCCATAATCCTTGAATGCAAATAACTACTCCTATTCCCAATATGTCTGGGCCTATGTTACACGGACACGGGTACGCAAATAGGATTCGGGTACATATCTAAGGGTCCGACACGTCAAAGCTAAAAAAAGAGGATTCGGGGATATGTGTCCGAATTTGGATACGGGTGCGGGGATCCGCTGAATATTTATATATGTATAAACATATTTATATTTTCTATATAAATATACGAAAATTATCTCATAAAAAATATATTTTCTTTGCAAAAAAAGGTAATTTCCTTAAATTATAGGGTTAAATTGTATTATTCTTATAATTTAGGGGCCATATTGTATTATTCTTAAAGTAGAAGAGTTATACTGTAATTACAGTTTATATAATACGTATACGTTTCTAACCTAAAGATCAGATCTGCTTGCTGGCTGCTGCCGCAGCTCTCTCTCTCTCTCTCTCTCTCTCATACGATGAAGACCAAGACGACGTCGGTACCCCTCTCTCTCTCTTCGTCTTCTTCTTCTTCTTCTTCTTCTTCTTCTTCTTCTTCTTCCTCCTCTTGTTCTTGTTGCAGCAGCTGCCACCGGCGACGACGACGACGCTCCTTCTCCGACGAGGCGACGACCACGAAGACGATCTTCTCCGTCTTTGTGAATCTCAGATCAACAGGTTCTCCCTCTCTCCTCTCTCCCCTTCTTCTTCTGGCTAACGTGTCCAGATTTTTTGGGCGAATCCGGTAAGGGATCCCGTACCCGTACCCGTGTCCGTGTCGTGTCGTGTCGACACGGGTACGTCGGCCAAAATCACGGATCCGTGTAACATAGGTCTGGGCAGAATGAATGTGTGAATGCAAATAACTATTCATATTCCCTAGGGCTGGATAGGATGAATGTATACATAAAGGTTGAATGCATTAAATATGTGGTCAAACTTCCCTAAATGAAAAGACACAAGGCTCATGAAAAGTCACGGCCTTTAATATTCCAGCCAATGCCTAATTAATATCCCAGGTAGGGCCCACATCATCCAACATATGCCAAATTAAGGCTTGGGCCTTAGAACCATCCAATCCACGTTTTTTATAGCCTTTTATCGGGTGCTGCCATTTTCCATCAGGTGATGTCCGCAAACATAACCCTGGTTTTGCAACAGAGCAGTATTCTGCAAATAAATGGCAAATCTCCGAAACCATAACCCTAGTTCCTCAATAATTGCACAAATTGCTTCAGAGACAATGTATACCTTCTTTTATTTATACTTTTTTGTTCTCTTTCCCTTTAGTTTTCAATTGAGAACTAAAACTTCTCATCAACGAAGTATGAAAAGGTCTTTCCTCGAAGAAAGAATTACTGGGGCACTAATGATAAAGACCCAAAGAAGATGGGCATAGATCCCCTCTGAGGCTCACTAAAGACCAAGCAAAAAAAGAATCTCCAATTATTAATAAGAACATCACCATAGGATAAATCATTGGCGTTCTCATTGCCCAATTCCAAAATCCAAGACGCCCCATCCTTCATGAAAAAAACCCTTCCATCGGATGGGCAGTGAATCGCAGGCGGCTTGGGCCTACCTTAACCTTAGTAATTACTTCACCAACTATTCAATGCTCAGTCTATTTCAATGAGGTAGACCCCTAACTGGCTTCTTCTTCCGTCCTTCTTTAATTAGCTTCTTTTGTCTTTCTTTTTCTCTTTATTCCGGTTAGGTCGCAAATGAGCCTAGCCAATCTGAGTTTTGAAGTGTTCGAGCTCTTCTCATTTACTAAACAAGCCTAAAACTCAAGCTCGAGCTCGGCTTATTTGAAAACAAGCCCAGTTCATTTATTTAACGAGCTGAGCCTTTTCTAGCCAACCTGAGCTTTAGAGTAATGAACTCGGCTTGTTTAGTAATTGTGCCCCAAAACTCAAGCTCGAGCTCGGCTTGATTACTTAGAGTCGAGCCAAGCCTTTGGCTGCTCGCAAGTAGCTTGGTTCATTTGCAGCCCTGAGTCTGCGATTTTGGGGTGCAATTGCGGTTTTTGGGTGCGTTTGATACAGGTTATGCGGTCAATTTATGTAAAATTGTGATGGTATTTGTGGAGACTGTAAGGAAAATAGAGGGCGGTGCAAAGGTACATGATCCAGTACGTGGCATGGCGCTATGAGAGATTTGGCGAGTTTTCATTGTGCACGATGGCTTGGGTTGGTGTCAAGTTTAGCATGGATGAGGTAGTTAGAAAGGGGGATGAAAGCACACATGTGCTCTGGTTTATGGAATAGGTTCCATGGGGCTGGTCAGTAGCCCGATAGGGATAGATGTGTGCATTATGTTCTTGCAGTATAGTTGGGAGGTTGAAGTGGAAAGGTAATAGGAGTTGTGCTCCTATGGTTGAGTGGCATGATAGGGATGTAGAGAAGAGAATGACACTGATGCGTTGGAAAAAAGGTTGTGTATGTGGTTACAACAGGAATACGCTTGCCGGGGACTGACATTGTAAGTTGTTAAAGCACGTTGGGCTTCATCATTGTGTGAAAGGAACAAGAGAGGTAGCAGAGTTGGTGTTAATATTACACAAACTTAGCAATTTTCCTAGTGTATCTATGTCCCTTGAATATCACAGATTCACAAGGGTAAGGGTAAGGGTAAGGGTATGGGATATGTATCCAATTGTTATACAGGGATTGGACATATGGATCATCCAGTTTATTATCAATGTTTGAAGAAGAATAAGCTAATATCTAAACGAACAACAATTATCCAGCCTCACACATGGCTCAAAGATACAAATTCTTTGTTCCCCCAATCCCATTCAGTTTTATTACATTCTTAGACTTGAGTTTGCATTGTCAAACCTCAAGTCTGGGTCCGTGGGATACTTAATTTCTATAATAATTTCCCCATGTCCCCAAAACTATTCTTTAAAAAGGCTTTGAAGTTTGAAGCAATGAAGGTGACGGACACACATACGAAGACAGATATGGACATGGGACCCAGCAACAATGTCCGAAATATCAGGATAGAGTACGCACATGCGACTCGATCGTTTTTTCTTACTTTTTATTAATGTAATTAGTTTGAATGGCAATTACCGCTGTAAGTTCGGTAATTTTCTCCGTTGTTTGTTAGAGTTATTTATGTTATTTATCGCAATAACAAAGACTTTTTCACACAGTTGAAGGAGAAAAAAATTCAGCAAATTAAATGAAACATTACAGGATGGGCGGAGGCCAGAGAGAGACTGTTACAAGTGTAGTTAATGCTGCTAACATCTTACGCAATCATATAAGTTACGAATATAACAGCATCAGCATATAAGTAAAGGCTGTAAGGGTTAGGACTGGTCAGTTACCTTTCCAAACTGTGATCTTGAGCTGCTCCTTTTGTATGTCTTTGATGTATCGTCCAAGATAACCCAAAAGCAGTTGGCGAACAAGCCCTTCAAACATTGCCCTGTTCCTGAGACCATGGAAACCAAAGACATAAAGCTTCGCAGGACTGAGGCGGCCCAATTAGCCATAAATAACAGCAAACAGAGAGAGAGAGAGAGAGAGAGAGAGAGACTAGCAGGTAGAGAGAAGTGAGAGACGTACCTGTGATTGGCGTCGCCGGAGCTGCTACCTTTGTTGGATTTTTTTTCCCTACGGGATTCTAGGAGGTTCCGATTCGATTAGTAAATTTTAGGGCTGCACACGATCACCCGCGCGTGACAGAAATATGAGTATTAAGATTTCCGTCCAGTTAAGTACTTATTTTTTAGGATGATAATTTCAAACTTAAAAATTATAGGTTTATTAAAATTTAAAAATATGCAATATGTATCTTGTTTGAAAGATCGATGAGATCTTTTATACGATGTAAAAAAAATTGAAAAATTATTTTTCATTTACATTAGTTTTTAGTTTAAAAATGTTAAATAAACTGCTTATTTTTTAAAAAGGTTTCTGGAACGGAGCCTAACCTAGTTTCACAAATTCCCCCGTACAACTTTTATATATTATTACTAGCAACTTATCTCCCAAGAAACGGACTGGAGGACGGCGCTAGCCTAACTGTCCTGTCCTCCTCCGTGCTATGCTCTAAAATGACGTCGTTTTGAGCTGTTTTGGGTGCGCTGCTTAAACAGCCAAGGGCCCTGTTTGCTTGCAAAAGAATTCCTCAAAACGAAAACAACTGGGCAACAAAACAGAGTTGAGGATGTAATCAGCAAGAAACAGAGTTGATCGATAACTGGGCAACAAAAAAATTCCTCCACAAACTCAAATAAACTAATGTTATGACCACTAACTTTCTGTTTCGATTTTTACATTAATTTGACTTTTACATAGCAGTTCGATTTTTACAAGGCAAACATCATCAATGAGGGAGAAGGAGGAACTAACAGTTCGATTTCTAGCTATTTAGGAACAAAAGCTTTGGTTCGATTTTTACATACCTTTTCAATGAGGGAGAAGGAGGAACGGTTTTGGAGACCTTCGGTGGTGGAGGATCGATCAGGAGTAGTAGGAATCGGAGATGGAGAAGCAAAAAAAGTCCATAGGAGGAGGTGGAACGGTTTTGGCAAGAGCAGGAGCACAATCGATGAGGGATTAGGGAGAGATGTTAGGGTTTTTCTCTGTGAGGTTTTTATGGAACTAATCTTGTTTTTAGAACTATTTGCCGGAATACGTTTATTTTCAAACTATTTGTAAAACTAATCGGCAGAGCCACTTTAAAAAGCGCTATGGAATTATACTTGTGCCACGCGACTGTGTGACGTGACTAACGCCATTTGAAATAGCTCTACTCAATCAAGTAGAGCCACCCGAACTGGCTCTAGCCCTTTAGAACAGTGTTTTCGCGGATAGGACTGGGGCTTGTATACTGCTAATTCCAACGGCACTTCTTCTCCCTCTCTGCTCTCCTCCCTCTCTGCGATTTCTAAAGTCACTCCCTCGCGCTAGCCGAGACCGCTCGACGGACACGTCTCCGCACCGGCCACAATCTGTCGCCGGCCGTTCACCGTAAGTGTATCTCTCTCTCCGGCTCACCCTGTGCTATCTTTTGCATTCATTTCTGCAAACTTTTGGCACGACTGTTTGATAAACGACCGGAGAGGGAGTCCACTGGACTCGACCACTAACAACAGCCTTATGGTCAGCCTCTTGACAATGGACTGATCCCCCAACACATTCGATAAAACAAGGGCCGATACAGGACAAATAAGCAATGCAGCAATGCAGCTATGCCCCATCAAGTTGTACCGAAGAATTCAAACGGTTTCTCTCAAAATCTCGAGGGCACTGGTTGAATAAAACTGATTATCATATCTAACACCATGGTCCAATTCGAAGGTTTCCAGATCTGAGTCATCATGCCTCACCTTTCTAGGACTAGTTCCATCGGAAAGCTCCATTTTTTTTCCTTCGAAATCAAATAAATCTCGAGAAAAGATATGGTTTTAGTGAAAAGGAAAAATACCTGCTATAGATTGGTAAAGCTACGGAGGGAATTTTTTTTTTTTGGACACAGTCAAACCAATTTCGATTTGAATAATGAACTTAGGTCTTTGTTTGATACTGTGTGCTGATTTACATTTCTTTTTCTTATGTTCTAGCTTTGTCTTCGACATAACATGTGCCGATCAGAATAAAACTAATGCTTCAAGGTCTTTTAGAATCTTGAAAGTTCATAAAAGAATTTAAATTTTTTTGTCTTAAATCTTTTGGGATTGGAGGATAAGATAGTTATTTGGATTAGTTAAAGCAAAATGGAAAGCTAGCCACTTATGATTCATAAATCTGTTATATTTTTTTTTTTAAAGAAAGTTCTTAGTGAAGTATTGTTGTTTGTTCTATGTAATGCAAATTTATGAATTGTTGGTCATTAGTTATATTATGGGCAATCGTTTTATTTTGTTCAATTTTAAGCCAAGTAGTTATTGTCAATCCATCTTTTCTTAAACATAATACAATGGGTATGGAATGGCAAGATATACACTTCCTATTCATTATTCGCATTGTTTTACCTTGGCTAGTGTACCTCATGGAAAATTGGAAATCACCTTAAATTGAGAAGGTGCAAAACCCCTTGTTCAAGTCTCTATAAATTCGCCTATATTTTATTTAGCAATGTGGATAATATGTCAAAATTGACAATTAATTTGCCTATATTTCAGAGATTTTGATATTTTTGCAAATGTGTTATCATGTGAAGGCTCAGTAGCTACTGATTTCTTTGTATTTGTACTTGACTGATGTTGGATGACATATAATTAAGTGTCCTACTACTTTTTTCTAAAGAGCAATGTCTGAATATAATGGATGGGTGTGTCCGTATCTAACACGCCGAAACAGGAAATGGATGGGGTATTGATTTATTGTAATGCATGGTGCTTTGTTTGTTTTGGCATGTACGTATTATGTATTGCATGGGTTTGATTGGTTCTAGTAGAGGTGGACTTTTGCTTTTTGAATATTATGGTCAATGGCAAGCAAGCCAATGGCTTTTCAAGCAATGGTAAAAGATAAGTGCGACGGTTACTACCCATCATATGCAAAGACATTGGCTGCAAAGCAAATGGCTATAGCAGCCATTTACCTAGGAACACTCATTTGCGGAACTCCCTCAATACCTGGAAGCTATTAAAGAGATGAATTCGGGTACTCAAACCCAAATCATAACAAAGGAGACAGGCAGACCGGGACATGTTATAGTTGATGCTGTGTTTTATTTTCTTTCATGGAAGTTGGAGGATAAGTATTGTTGTTAGAGCTATGTAATGCAAAGTTATGATGGTTATTAGTTTTTGTAGTGCTTGAGTGTTCAATTGTTAAATTAATTGCCGTTTAAAATAACAAAATAAGTACCATAATTGAAGGAAGTTAACATTGTAATGAGGTTTTCGAAATATATTAGAGAAAGTTAATTATATTTAACAAGTGATAATTAGAATTCTTCAGTACCAAAACAAATATACACGATGCGTAGCAAAACCATGACAATGTGGAGTGAAAGGTTAATATTTTGAACAATACATTTGAAATGTGACAAAAGAACAATAAACAGTGTAATTGAAATAATGCATTTCAAATGTGAAAACAGACCTTTGAACATTGTATTGCAGAAATGTGAAGTCAGTCACGGGTTTGCATTGATTGGTCAGAATTATAAATACAATTTTTTTCAGTGAAGTTAATAAAACCCTAAGGCATTTCTAAAGTGCATCAACATCTTTCTACATATATTAGTTATATTTTGGACAATCATTTTTTTTTTCAATTTTAAGCAAAGTAGTTATTGTCAATCTATCTTTTTTTAAACAAAATACAATAGTTTATGTTATTCACGTTGTAACGGCCAAATATTTTAACACTACAAACGTGGTTCGTAATTTTTTTAACGAAAATAGTCATGTTCACAAGACAAGTGAAATCAATTGTTATGTTATTTTATAAGGTAGAGCCAGTTGAAATGGCTTTACCTGATTAGGTAGAGCTACTTGAAGTGGCGTTACCTGATTAGGTAGAACTACTTCAAGTGGCGTTACCTGATTAAGTAGAACTACTTCAAGTGGAGCTATTACACGTCATACCAGGTAGCGCTTGTTGAAGTTGCTCTACCGAGTAGTTTTAAAAATAGTTTGAAAATGAGAGTATTTCGGCTAATAGTTCTTAAAAGAGGATTACTTTGATAAAAAAAACTCTTTCTCTGCCCATTGGAACGACAGTCGTTTTATCTGAAACGGGAATTTTTTTTCAAGCAAACAGGGCCTGCTACTTATGTTCACGTTAGTGTTTAATTTATGCAGCACTAGTTTATTTTTTTGTACTGATTATATTTTATTTTATTTTTTCGTTTGTTAGTTTATTCTATAATTTTGAAAAATATGGTGAGTAAGGTCTAGAGGAATCGAAAAAGTAAAAAAAATTATGGCTGTGTTCGGTTGCAATTTCCGGAAAAAGTGTAAAAGATTCCATTTTTCACTTTTCTCTCATTCCAATCGTTACTCTTTCATCCAATCATTACCCATATTCTCTTCTAATCATTACCCCTATTTCTCTCTCTATCTCTCTCCAATCATTACCCTATTTCCAATCATTATCCCTATTTTTCTATCAAATCATTACTCCAACAACCATTTCTAAAAACCAAACCAAACACTAACTCAAAATTTTTTTTCCGGAAATGTTTTCCAGAAATTGCAACCAAACACAGCCTATGACTTTTACACAAGTATTTTGAGAAAAATCCAAGAAAAAGTTTAAAAACTGACTTTTTGAACTTTCTTTGGATATTTCTCAAAACACTTGTGTAAAAGTCATAATTTTTTACTTTTACGATTCTTCTCATCCTTACTCACTCATATCATATAAAAGTTTCGCGTAAAACTAACAAATGCCAAAAGAAATTAAACAAGTTTGAACAAAAAAATTATTCTATATAGTGCATAAATTAAGGGAGTTTATAAATACAACTGCGAATTTACTGCATGTAACATGTTTTTAAGTAAATGATATTCGGACAAAAATGCCCTTATAAAAATGGACAAAAATACCCCTACTTTTATAACATACAACCACAAACATACAACCCCATCCAAAAAAACATACACCCCAGACCATAACCCGTTTCCCTCCATTTTTTTTCCATCTTCTTCCAAGGGGAATTTTTTGCTCTGGTTCTTCAGCCTATTCCAGGGCAACACCATTGTTGAGCTCCCATCTCCCACCATAAACCTAGTCAACATTTGCCTCTGAACTCTCACCTCACACCTCCTAACTCTCAATGGAAACCTCCATTGCTTCCTCTCCCTCCATTGGTAAAGAAGAAGTTTTTAACCCAACATATGAGAGCAATGTGTATTTTGATTGGGGATTGGAAGGTTGTGCAATGAAAATGGAAGTTGACAAAGAAGAGGGAGCCATGGATGTTGTAGTTTCAGAGCCGAAATCACAGCAAGAGGTAACTCATCACTTTTCAATTTTTAGACTGGTTCTGTCCCGACATTATCATATTCTAAAACTTCAAATTACGTCACAATTTCAAACTCTAGAGTTTGAAAATTGGTAACAATATCATATTCTAAAATTTGAAATTGTGCCAAAATTTCAAACTTTAGAGTTCAAAATTTGTCGACAATAATCACACCTCCATTTTGAACTTGGTTCTGGCACGACATTGTCAGATTATAAAACGTGAAATTAGGCCAACATTTCAAACTCTAGAGTTAGAAAATTGAAGATAATATCATATTCTAAAACTCAGAATTCTGCCAACATTTCAAACTCTAGAGTTTGAATATTCTAGACAATAATCAGTCCTCCATTTTTAAGCTGGTTCTGTCCCAATGTATTCAAATTCTAAAATACGAAATTATGTTCAATTTGCAAATTCTAGAGTTTAAAACTTATATCATATACTGAAACTTGAACTTATCACAACATTTCAAACTCTAGAGTTTGAAACGTTTTGACAATGTCATATTCTAAAACTTGAAATTGGTTTTTCTTTGGATGTTCTAGGGTGACACTTCAACATTTGGTAGTCATGTAGGGCCCGCAACTAATCCTACTCCCACTCCTACACTATATGATTATACGGAGCATTTCACAACGGATAAGGTGAGTGTTTCAAACCATGGAGTTTTTTTTCATGTGCAACCTTATGGTGCGGGATATGATTATTTTTTTTACGTTTCTACAGGTATTTTCGTCCGAGAAAGAGTTGGTAGAGTGGACAAGATCTACGGGTAAACGATACGGCTTTGTCATTATCATTAAGGCCTCGGAGAAGTTTATTAAGAATCGCAAACCAAGGATGAGGTTTTCATGCGAAAGGAGCGGGAAGTATAGGAAGTTTGTGAAGAAGTCTTTGGGGGAGGAGGTGGCTTTGAAGAAGAGGGCGACGCGTTCCACGGGCACAAAGAAAATTGAATGCCCATTTCTATTGAAAGGTGTAAAGGGCAATGATGGTTGGACTATCTCTGTCCACAATGGCACTCACAATCATCCTCCAGCGGTGTACTTGGAGGGGCATTCGTATCCTGGAAGGTTGTCGGCAGAGCAAACTGCCATGTTGGTGGATTTGTCAGTCGCTATGGTTAAACCCAAACAAATTCTAAGTCAATTAAAGGGCAGTGATCCTTCGAACGTCACGACAATCAAACATGTGTACAATGCACGACATAAGTACCGAGTGATAGAGAAAGCCAGGAGAACTCAAATGCAACATCTAATGGCTCGGCTACAACATTTTAGCTATGTCAATTGGGACCGTTCGAACAAGGATGGGAATGTTATGGACTTGTTTTGGGCTCCCCCTTATGCTGGCGAGATGTTACGTGCTTTCCCTCGAGTGTTAATGATGGATTGCACGTACAAGACAAATAGGCACAAATTTCCATTGCTGCAAATTGTCGGTGTAACATGTACGGAGTTGACTTTTAACGTAGCATTTGCTTTCATTGAGTGTGAAAAGGAGGAAAACTACACTTGGGTGTTGGAGAAGTTAAAGGGCATGATGGATGCTGATGCGCTTCCGGTTGTTATTGTCACGGATAGAGAGTTGGCGCTTATGAATGCCATCAGAAGTGTTTTTCCTCATGCTACCAATCTCCTATGTAGGTTTCATATCTCAAAGAACGTCTTAGCTAAGTGTATTTGATGACAAGACGTGGGAGGAGTTTAGTTGTAGTTGGGGCCTAGTTGTCCTTTCAGCGAGTCTTACACAGTATGAGGAGCGCCTTCGTGCTTTGAAGCGTGATTTTCAAATGTTTCCTGCAGCACTTGATTATGTGGAGAAAAATTGGTTAATACCTTATAAGGAGAGGTTTGTTGGAGCTTGGACGGATAAAGTCATGCATTTTGGTAACCTAACAAGTAATAGGTAAATGTTTTATTCGCATTTTTAGCACTTTCTTTTTGCATTTCAAGTAAAATCTATATATGATATTGATGGCTAACGTCTAGATATATGTATTTATTCGTAGGGCGGAGAGTGCACATGCCGCGCTAAAACATCAACTAGAGCACTCCTAATGTAACTTTGACAATATATGGGAGGAAATGCACCGACTTATTCTGTTACAAGAAACTGAAGTCAAAGCTTCTTTGGAGATCTAGAAGAGTTTTACTTCTATCCCACATGAAGTGAAGTAAAGGAAAAAGAAATCTACTTTCTTGTGAGTGTTCATTTGACAATTTTTTTGATAGGAAAACTAAAATTTAGTGGTTTATTTGCCGAGAAAATACACTTATGAGAAACTTTTTTATTTTTATTCCCATGGCTAATTTTAAATAAAAGTAACTTTGAGAGCTAAATAATAGGCTATCATATTTCAAAAATTAACACATACGGAAAATGTATTTTATCTAATGCAAAGTCTTAACATGAAATGAAAAATCGACTTGCAATTCCCTATTCAATTTGCTATATTCTGAATGGTCATGCAAATCTCCCATTTAAATTGACATTTTCTGATAATCAACCGTACAAATTAAGTTTAAAAAATAAGTAGATGATAACTAAATAAATAAATATTGAACAACCGTGCTTAATTAGTTGTCGATGCAAAAACTCACTGAAAATTAGTTAGTACAAAACAAAATTGAAGACTAATGACAAGATAAATAAATATTTCTAAAAAAATAAACTACCAATTTTTTTCCACAACAATTATCTCAAAAAGCACCATAGTAGTCAAAATTGTTGTTGCTCACATAAATCTCAAAGTGTCTTTCTAAGAACCTAATTTGTATTTTTTTTGGTATTGGCGTCATTCACTTTTTTTTTTTACCTACCAACTATTTTGGCGCCACAATGGATAAAAAAAATTCCGTGGCGCAAAATCCTATGTTTTTGGCCGGATCACTTTTGCAAGAAAGTACATATTGCAGGAAAACATAAAAATATGTTTCCCACTACCTTCCTGCCAACTGAACACTACAAAAGTTATGGGAATTTTTTCATCCTTTCCTGTATTTTTCTTCTGGCAATTGGACGGGGCCTAAAGTTACACTTTTAACAAAAAAAAATAAAAAAGATTTTGAATTAGGGCATTGATAATGCCACGATGAAATCTTTTAGTGCTACGACATTTTGGATCTGCTGACTATTTTACCCTCCACATGTTAACTGATGCAAATTGCAGGCTTTTTGTCCCCTATCGCTCTCTCTCTCTTCCAAAATTTTCCCTCGCACTTCATCGTTGACAATTATCTATTCACTTCTAGAATCCATCTCGTTTGCTCTTTGGCCTCTGCTACTTCCAAAAGACCTAGTTTTCTC
Organism: Rhododendron molle; assembly: GCA_025413875.1. Lineage (NCBI taxonomy): Eukaryota > Viridiplantae > Streptophyta > Magnoliopsida > Ericales > Ericaceae > Rhododendron > Rhododendron molle. Next base: position 19,287,679 of record CM046400.1, read on the forward strand.
TCCTTCTTTCCTCTCACTTGAAATTAACCAGCCACAACTGCCACCATCCAATTTGTTTCAATTACCTCTATAATCTATTCCTTCCCCAATCCCATATAGAAAATCATTTTCTAAATCCACAATCTATACCTGCGCGGCAATGGGCAATAATAGACAGAGAAGACTGGAGGATTATTGCTATTTAAAAAAGATGAAAATTGACGAGACCAACTGTTACGTTCCCCTTTAACGGGTTAAATTAATATATAGATCCAGACCAATGTAGAAATTGTGTGGTGTACATGGTGCTTGATTCAAAGATCAATTGCAATTATCACCATCTTTTTCAGCGCTCAATTTTATATTGTACTACATACTGTGGGCTATGAGAGGGGTTTTCTTGTGGGTTATAAAAGAGGGAATTGAAGGAGATGATTCAATGGGGCGGTGGGGGAAATTGGGTCTTGTGGATGTGGTGGCAGTGGAGGACGGGAAGAGAAGGGGGAATAGAGATGAATCCTAGAGCAAGCCGCTGTATCACGTTGACGATGATTGAAAGCAATGGAAGAAGATGGAAGTCGGTTGCTGTAAAGCGGAAGAAAAACACAGAGAGAGAGAGGGATTTGTTGGAGAGTGGAGAGAGGGTATGTTGGTCATTTAATAGAAAATTATCGTGGCACTATAAATTGGAACCGTGGCATTATCTGCTCCGAAAATGCTAGAGGCACATCGGTGTGGCACACTTCAGCCACACCGATCTCACATACAGGTGAGTCCCACTGGAACGGGTCCCACCTGTATGTGAGAGGGGTGTGGCTGAAGTGTGCCACACATGATGTGCCTGTAGCACCTCTCTGTTTGCTCCCTTGAATTAAAGTGTCAAAACTCTTACCCTCCTCCCTCTTTTCCCACTCGAATGCCTCCCTTCTATCCTCCACAGCAACCGCCACCACAGCTATGAACACGCTGCACTCCTCTCGAATCACGACTCCCTCCTCTCTCTCTACACTTGCCACCACCACCACCACTGAACCATCATGACACTATTTTGAATTTTTTTTTTAGCCAACAATAGGTTTAAGATGGCTGTGAAATCATTTTTGTTTATGAGCATTTGAGATTGAAAACGAGCCCACCAACATCAGTTGAAAATCGAAAATCTATGTTGACAATGAAGACATTCGGTCTATAAATGTCAAAATTATTAGCATAAAACGACATTTAAAAATCGAATTTGTTTACATTCTACGGGAATTACAACCCGTGATTATAGATTCTCCACAAAATAAAAATGGAAATAAGGTACCGTTATATAGTTGTAAATTTCAGTTGGCATGCACCGAAATTGCATAAGTAATTCGGTTTTCAGATGTCGAAATTAAAACAGACTTTTGAAGGGAAGCTTTACGAAGAGTAATTCACGTAATTGGCTTATTTTTTCGGTAAGTAAAAACCGAAAACATTATACAGAGATTCTAAAAAAATTAAAAAAGGAAATGAAGTTCTAAATTTCGGTTGACATATACCCAAATTGTATTAATATTTCGGTTATTAGAACATCTCCAACAGAAGATGTCAAAACTGAGGTGGACAAGTTAACCGTCACTTTTGGCATCAATTCAACTTCCAACCCATCTACCTTCACTCATGGCAAAACTGACGTGATTTTTACAACTTGCGCTCGACTGCCAACTTTGACAGTTATCCTCACCTGCTAAATTTCAAAAAGTAACCATTCGGAAGGTTCAAAAGTTTTCGGTTAACATTCAAAAAGGTATTGTGCCATACTGCCTTTTGAGTTTTTTTTTTTCCCTTTAAGTTTATGAGCTTTTTTTTTTTTTTTAAACACAAGGGCCGGAGAGAGAGTCCCATTTTATTTGTTCACTAGTGATGACTTGTGCCAACAACACTACCTACAAAATGGTGGCCGCTATTTGCAGCGTAGTTTCTGCTACACACAGCCAATTGCTACTTACAAACCACCACCTTATAAGAATTTGCTACTTGCAGCCAAAAGAATATCCATGAACCTCCCTTTTTGCCCTTATATACAATATGCATACAACCCGACCCCAACACCTCTGTCATTTTCTTCCCCGTCCGTTCCTTTTCCTTTTCTCTCTCTTTTCCCTCGTTCTGCTCCGCCTCCCCACCCCACGGCGCCACCACCCACCCACCATTACCGCTACCCACCCACCCCCACGCCACCCCGTCTCTCTCTCTCTCGCTCCCCGCCTCCCCACCCAGTTTGTCTCTCTCGTCTCTGTCTCTCTTCCTCGTTTCTTCTTCTGTACAGTCCCACCACAACACCACTCCCACCACACCACGACAGTAGTGCAACTTTGAGGTGGGGGAGGTGTGAGAAGAAAGCACACCACGCCGGCATCATCAACGATTTCGAAGTGGAACATTGGTAAAATCTTGAATCTTGTTATTACGTGATTTTTTTTTTCCGTTTGATTTTTTTTTTCCTAGAGAAACCCACAGTACGCTATTTTGTGTATTTAAAACTTAATCGGACATTATAGTCCGATTGTTTTTCACAATTTCGGATATATGATTGTTTGCCCCCTATTCAGATTTTAATATCTGAAATTGATTGCCTCATTCGGATTTTAATTTCCGAATGGCCCCCTAGTCGAATATTATAAAAGTTGAATTGTCGAATATTATAAAAGTTGAATGGTTAGGTCATTTAGAATTTAATACCCAAAATTTATTGTCTCATTCGGATTTTAATATCCAAATCTTTATACCCCATTCAGATATTACAGTCCGATTAGTCCCCTCTATTTCGATTAGCACCCCTTGGTTGTATCTAGAGCTGTAGCTTTTGTTTCAACCAATTTTTGAATGTCTAAATGTAAAAGCAAGCCAAATCGATGAGCTCTGTAGTCAGTACACATGTTAATAAATCTGTAAGATGCAATATGCATGAACAATGCTCAACACACCAGTTGTAGCTCTTTTATTATGCTTATAGAGACGCGATATGGCTTCACAACTATACCTCACAATGTCATGACACGTAGAAACACTTCCAATTTGTAACACAATAACCTAGTGAAAAGTCTGTTTTGATTACACTCCTAGAAATAGTATCATTAACACAAATGTGAAGAAAACCCCTTTCTGAAATAATTAATTACCTTCGGTTTTGATACCAAAGTCCAATTGGCTGTGTTCTTTTGAAACGAGTCACCAAAGGTTGTTAATGTGGTCAATCGGTAGCTTGGTATACTAAAACCAAGAGAAGCACACCGTCATTAGTGCAATACAACAGACTTTCAGAAACCTCCAGTAACTTCATTTCGGGAAAATGAGCCACCAACTTTGATTGTTGCATATTTTAGCATGTACAACATGATTGAAATTCATCTTCAAACTAAGTGTTGTACAGTGCTATAGTAAGCTCGTAATTGGACATTTTCCCAACCAATGCCAGAGTATCTTAAAATATTTGACATGTCAACCACCAAACAAAGCAGCACAGGATCCGTAAACACAAACATGAAAGGCAAACAACTACTTTGTCACATCAATATCCAAAATTAATCACCCTGCATGAATTAATCACCCTGCATGAATTGTTAGCTTATTCAGAATTTAATATCCAAAATTTATTGTCTCATTCGGATGTTAATATCCAAATCTTTATACCCCTTCGGACATTACTGTCCGAATAGTCCCCTTTATTTTGGTTATTATAATCTGATTTACTCATCTTTATTCAGAAATTAGTATCCGATCCTCCTATCTTTAATTCATGTGTTCTAACCAATTCTTTGCAATGTACAGGAAATGAAACGAGTTCCTCCTACCGTTTCTGCAAGGAAGAGGAAGGCTGAGCAAGTTTTATCTTCAGAAAGGAAACTAGACAAAACACGAGGACGAAGGCAGAGGCAAGAGGTTGAGGTACATTCGGAGGTAGATGAGGATATGGAGGTTGAACAACATGCTCAGGTAGAGAAGGATGTGAAGGTTGAGGTACATTTGGAGGTAGAGGAGGATGAGCCACATGCTGATCTACGGGAGGATGAGCCACATCATAATGTAGGGGAGGATGAGCCACATGCTAATTTGGTGTTCTATGACTTATTTTTGATGGACTTTATGGCCTTGTATTTATTTTGACACTTTATGGCCATGGCTTATGGACTACTTTCCGTGGTGGAATGACTTGTTTTATTGCGGATAACTATTAGCATATTTGTGATTATTGGGCACCAAACCTTATATTTATGGTTTGAATCATTCTTGATACTTTCGTAGGCACAAATAATTCGCTAGACAATACTCGTATGTGGCCTTGTATTTAAATGAGGAGTGCCGTACGAATGGATAATGCTCTAGACAAACATAGAACACTACAAAAAAAAAAGGGTTTGCATAAATTTCATATTTTATGCAAATCGATTCTATGAACTGAAATTTTACATAAAAATCCTTCGAGCCAACCTAGTCTACTTCGATTATGTCCGTCCCACGGGTCCAATTAACGTAGTGGTACTTTTCTAGCCGATCCAACAAATGTTGCATTTGAGATTTCTCAGCTTTCTCTATCACTCGATACTTTTGTCGTACATTGTACACGGTTTTGATAAACGTTAAGTTCTCGGATCTTGAACTTTCAAATGGGTTAGGATTTGTCTGGGTTTCACCAAAACGACTGACAAATCAACTACCGTGCTAGTCTGCTCTGCCGACAACCTCCCAACACACGAATGACACTCCAAGTACACTGCTAGAGGATGGTTGTGGGTGCCATTGTGGACGGAGACAGTCCATCCATCATAAAAGTCCTTAATCACATTGATAAACCCATGTTGTTTACCAGTGCAACTTATCCAATCCACCAACGCTTCATCGAATGGGAAAACCTACACACACATAACAAAAAATTATAGCCCGGAATATAAGATTGCACAAGATAAATACTCTATCAAAAAAACACTCACCGTCTCCGTTGTAAAATGCTCTGTATAATCGTATGCAGGACAAGTCGAAGTAGGTATAGTCGATGGCCCTACATAACTACCAAGTGTTGAAGTGTCACCCTGTAACACCCAAAGACAAACCAGGTAAATGGAGGATTCTTTGCAGTTTCATTCAGATATTAATATCTGAAAATTAGCACTAAATTCGGATATTAATATCCAAATAGTTGTACATAATTCAGACATTAGAGTCCGAAAAGTTAGTAAAATTTTGGCACTGTGTGTCCAACTGTAAGTGCAGAATTCTCTGCAGTTTCATTTAGATATTAATATCTGAAAACTGGCACTAAATTCGGATATAAGAGTCCAACAATGTTGACAATATTCAGATATTAATATTCGAATAGTTGTACATAATTCATATATTAGAATCCGAAAAGTTAGTAAAGTTTTGGCACTGTGTGTCCAACGGTGTCGGGCCAGAATTGAAATTGAAAATGGAGGGCTTCAGAAATTGAAAATGGAGGGCGGGCTTACCTCTTGCTGCGGTTTTTGCTTCGTCACTACAACATCTGTGACTAGTTTCTCAACATCTGTGATCTTCCGACTCCAAATCGTGGTGTATTGATGGGTCAACTATTTCTTGTTTATCAGTGGAGGGAGATGAAGCAATCGAGGTTTCCATTGACAATGTAGGAGGAAGAGGAGGGGAGGAAGATAGGGAGACTTGATTGCTGGTGGGAGGGCCTGGTGGTGGGTGATGGCAGCTGGGTAGGGATGAAAATGGAGGAGTTTGAATGAGGGAGGGAGGAGACGAGAAGGGAGGGAAATCAAATGATTTTTTCGTGGTTGTATGTTCTGGGAGGGAGGAAGGGAAATCAGGGAGATGAATTTTTTTGTGTGGTTGTAAGTAATAGGTTGTGTGATATTCTTAAAGGGTAAAATGGTCAAATAACATTAGGTCTTAGGGGTATATTGGTCAAACTGCATGAGGGCATTTTTGTCCGTAATGGATAAAAGTTTTAATCCGCTGCGAGTAGCAAGAACTACGTTGCGAATAGTGGCGGCCTACAAAATTAACAGCACATTATCTGAAATGTGACACATTCTTTTCAAAAAATTTGTGTGTGTGTGTGTGGGGGGGGGGGGGGCAGGGACTTTGGAATAGGAAAAGTTTTTTTTACCCCTAAGGGCCCGTTTGGATGCAGGAAAAAAATTGGCGGTATTAGTTAATAAGAGGGGATAAAATAGGAGGGGGTATTACTCCCTCTGTCCCAAATTAGATGTCAATTTTGGGTATCTGTGTCAATTTTAATTCATTATATCTTTCAATATAGATCTCATAAAATATGCAATATGGATCTTGTTTAATAGTTCTCGATTAGATCTATTATACAAAGTTTTCAAACTCATGAAAAACACTATGGATTGAAAGATATAAGCGGCAAAAAATGACACGACTTTCAAAATTGTCTTTCTTTTTTGGACGGAGGGAGTAGTTAATAAGAAATGACCCACATTGATGTGATGTTTATGGAGGGGGATTAAATAGTTGGTTGTTGGATGAGGTATTAGAGAATAAGGACTAAATAATACTTTGTTTGGATGGAGGATTAATAAGGGGTATAAGGAAGGGTGGATGATATAAAAAGCTATCAAATGACCCTTTTGCCCTTGTGCAGTCCCTAAATTAATTATGTATTACATTTTATATGTAATTGCAAATTTAATTATTCTTTCACAATTTAAGCCGTAATATTTATTTCTACTAACAAGTTAACGAATTTAGTATTATTATTAAACAATTTTTTTTTATAAAATTTGGTTTTTAAAAAAAAATTAAGTGTTTCAAATTTCAATCCGTTTGAACTGGTGGAAAGATTTTAGTTTTCTGATCATTTTATCCTAAATGGTCATAATTAAATTTTGACTCTATGACTCTCGCTGATTACCCCTGAGAAAGTCGTAGAATCAAATATCTCTTAGGGTTAATCAACGAGAGCCATGAAGTCAAAATTTAATTATGACCATTTAGGATAAAATGATTAGAAAAGTAAAATCTTTCCATCGGTTCAAACGGATTGAAATTTGGAACACTTAATTTTTGAACCATATTTTTTAATATATAAATTGTCATTGAAAATTAAGTGTTTCAAATTTCAATCCGTTTGAACCGGTTGAAAGATTTTAGTTTTTTGATCATTTTATCATAAATGGTCATAATTAAATTTTGAATCTATGGCTCTCGTTAATTAGCCCTAAGAAAGTCGTAGAATCAAATATCTCTTAGAGCTAATCAACGAGAGCCATAGAGTCAAAATTTAATTATGACCATCTAGTATAAAATGATCAGAAAACTAAGATCTTCGCACCGGTTCAAACAGATTAAAAATTGGAACAATTATTTTTTTACACCGTTTATATATTAAAAAATATAGTTAAAAATTAAGTGTTCCAATTTTCAATCTGTTTGAACCGGTGCGAATATTTTATTTTTCTGATCATTTTATCTTAAATGATCATAATGAATTTTTGGCTCTAAGGCGTTTCAATGGTGGATGGGGAAATGGGATAACGAGGGGTATCTTTGTCCACAAAATATTCCTCCACAGCCGGATTATTTTTGGGGACCTCAAGAGAAGCCCAAATTTAATACTGGAGAAAGCCTGGAACTGGTGAAAATGATGAGGGGTAAGAAATTATCAAGGCAACTTAATGGAATGCCAAACGGGGTAAAAGGTGTGGACCCCTCTCCATATACTCCTCTTATTTTTTCCCTCCCCTTTTTACTCCATCCAAGCAGGGCCTAAACAAAAAAATTAAGATTAGTTAGAAAATGTAGGAGCAAAAATGTTGCCGGGATACCAAAATAGAATCATTGTAAAACCACGTGCACTCTTTTTCCTAGGGAATTTGATTTGGTTTTTTCCTAGTTTGGCTTAATAATCCATGTGGATTAATTTTTGTCTAAAAAATTCTGATTGGTTAGCTTTGCATCAATGTTTTTTAGATTATTAATTTGTCATGATGGAAAGAATCTAAAAATCAAAAAATATGTTCAAAAAAAAATATTGATTAATGATAAAAAATACTCCAAAAAGTGTCTATATTGGATTACTTTTGTCTTTATTGCCGATCGCGTTTTGGCTGACTACTTGGTTTCAACAGTGGCCAGAGGAGAAGTTAATCTAGGAGATTTCTTGTTAGAGGGTATAAAAGGAAATTATGGTGTAATCCAATCCCATCCAGACTTAAACAAACATGATATTAATAATCCTATCATCCAATCCTGTACAAAACAAACATGAGAGGATAATTTAACAAACTCATTATTAATATCATCTCATTACTAATCTCATCCCAATTTCATCTCATTATGGATCTCACCCAATCTATCACAGTTATCAAATGAGCCCTAAAAGTATAATAATGATGTTGCTATTATATCATGTTTGTTATAAAACCAGCGTAATAAATAAGATTGCAGAAAACTAAATTAAACACTAGACACAAATATATAGAAATGACAGTTTCTCCAGGAACTATCGAGAGCAAAGTAGGTCTTCAGGACCTATTCTATTATATCAGTATTCTTTCCTTTGCTTTCTGTCTTTCCTTTCTTACATACACGCTTGATGTACAATGGCCAAAACTAATCAATTTATAGCCAAAGCAAGAGACAACCTAATAAATAGGTTAAATGAAATAGTAGCCTTTGTCTTACAAGTTGATCATCCACAATAATTCACAATACTCCCCCTTGGATGATCACTTATTAAGAACCTGCCTTGTTAAAACCTTCTCAAGGAAAAACCCTGTGGGAAAAACCTTTGATGAAGGAAAAAGAGTGCAACATTCTTGTATCGCTTTGCAATATGACTTCAGTTTTCAGATTGCCTCATTAAAACCATGCTAAGGAAAACCCAGTGGGACAAAACCTTAGACTAAGGAAAAAGAGTGCTATCATTTTCAAGTTATTGACCCCCCTCAATCGTGCAAGATAAATCTTTGAGTCAACGCATTCCAATACTGTTTACCAATTTCTTGAATGTGTGGCTGGTAATGTCTTAGTGAATAAGTCTGCCAGATTGTCACTAGATCGTATCTGCTGAACATCAATATCACCATTTTTCTGAAGGTCGTGAGTGTAGAAGAATTTCGGTGATATGTGTTTAGTTCTGTCTCCTTTGATATAACCTCCGTTGATCTGTGTGATACATGCAGAGTTATCTTCATACAGTAATGTCGGACGATCTTTGATTGACGACAATCCACATTTTTCCCAAATGTGTTGAATCATAGTTCTCAACCAAATACATTCACGACTTGTTTCATGAATTGCAATAATCTCAAAGTGATTAGAAGAAGTAGCAGTCAACGTTTGCTTTACAGAACGCCACGAAATAGCGGTACCACCACAAGTGAACACATATCCTGTTTGTGATCGGGCTTTATGTGGATCTGATAAATAACCAGCATATGCGTATCGATTAATTGTGATGTTAATCCATTTGAATAGAATAATCCCAAGTCAGTCGTTCCTCGGAGATAACGTAATATGTGTTTAACTCCTTTCCAATGCATCTGAGTTGGAGCAGAACTGTATCGAGTCAAAAAATTGACCGAAAATGCAATATATGGTCTTGTACAATTTGCTAGGTACATAAGTGCACTGATTGCACTCATATATGGTACTTCGGGACCAAGTATTTCTTCTCCCTCTTCTAGAGGTCGAAACGGATCTTTGTTCACATCGAGTGATCTAACAATCATTGGCGTACTCAAAGGATGTGCCTTATCCATGTAAAATTGCTTCAAGACTTTTTCCGTGTATGTCGACTGATGTACTAAAATCCCATTTGGCAAATGCTCGATCTGCAGGCCGAGACAATACTTTGTTTGGCCAAGATCTTTCATTTCAAACTCTTTCTTTAAATATTCTGAGGTTTTTATAAGTTCTTCCGGAATTCCAACGAGATTTAAATCATCGACATAAACAGCAACAATCGCAAATCCAGAGTTTGATTTACTAATAAAAATACATGGACAAATAGGATCATGTTCATATCCTTCCTTTAACAAATAATCACTAAGCCGTTTATACCACATACGACCAGACTGTTTCAATCCATATAAAGATTTTTGTAGCTTAAGAGAATAAACACCTCGAGGTTTTGATTTGTATGCTTTAGGCATAGTATATCCTTCAGGGACCTTCATGTATATGTCAGCATTTAGTGATCCATATAAGTATGCAGTCACTACGTCCATCAGGCGCATATCTAGACATTCCATGACTACTAAGCTGATCCAAAATCTAAATGTGATTGCATCCATTACGGGTGAGTAGGTCTCCTCATAATCAATTCCAGGTCTCTGCGAGAAACCTTGTGCAACAAGTCGTGCTTTATAGCGCACAACTTCATTCTTCTCAGTGCGCTTTCGCACAAACACCCACTTGTATCCTACAGGCTGTATCCCTTCAGGGGTTTGGATTACCGGTCCAAATACTTCCCTTTTTGCAAGAGAATTTAGTTCTGCTTGAATTGCTTCTTCCCACATTGGCCAATCATCTCTATGTCAACATTCCTCGACAGTTTATGGTTCACTTTCTTCATTACCACCAGTAATGTTCTCATTACTTCTGGTAATGTCAAGAGCAACTCTAAACGAAAATACGTTATCGACAACAGTTTTGTTTCTATCCAATATTTCACCCATATTCATATAATGTATTGAGATTTCATTATTTTCAGGTACCTGTTCCTCTTCAGGAAATAACTCTTCAGGAGATTTCTCTTCAGTAGATTCATACTTACGGGAAAATATTGATAGATTCATTCTTTCATTTGCCTGTTTTGTGGGTTTAGCCTCTTCAGGAGCACTGAAATTTGTTAACTTGGTCTCTTCGAGAGTACCAGCAACTTCAGCCTCTTTGCCTTGGTTTTTTCTCTTCCGGGGAAATTTATCTCTTGCACCGACAGGTCTCCCACGCTTCTAGCGTGCCTTAGACTCATCACCTGCTATGCCAGTGGTTTGTTCTGCAGGAACTTCAATGCGTGCTGGAATGTTAGCAGCTGGTATATGAGACCTAGTTACCTTCTTTGTGTCGGTGAATGCATCCGGTAGTTGATTTGCAATGCTTTGCAAATGAATAATCCTTTGAACTTCTAGGTCACATTGATTAGTATGCGGATCAAGATGAGATAATGTCGAAGCATTCCAAGTAATTTCACCTCGAGCTTCTGGCTTCGATTTATCTCCCCCTAATGGTGGGAATACTGATTCATCAAAATGGCAATCCTCAAAACGTGCCTTAAAAACGTCACCTGTTAAGGGTTCAAGGTATCTAATGATAGATGGAGAGTCAAAACCTATATAGATACAAAGTCTACGTTGACGACCCATTTTAGTGCGTTGGGGAGGTGCAATAGGCACATACACAGCACAACCAAAAACTCTTAAGTGAGAGATATTAGGTTGTTGACCAAATACAAGTTGTGTAGGCGAGAATTTGTGATATGCAGTTGGCCTAACATGAATTAGAGAAATAGCATGTAAAATAGCATGACCCCAAGCAGAAACTGGTAATTTTGTTTTCATGAGCAATGGACGAGCAATCAGTTGAAGTCTTTTAATGAAAGACTCAGCTAAACCATTTTGGGTATGTGTGTGTGCAACAAGATGTTCAACATCAATACCTATTGACATACAGTAATCATTAAATGCCTGAGATGTGAATTCTCTAGCATTGTCCAGACGAATTGTCTTGATTGGATGATCCAGAAATTGTGCTCGTAATCTGATTATCTGGGCAAGAAATTTAGTAAATGCAACATTTCGTGTAGATAATAAGCAAGAATGTGACCATCTGATTGAGGCATTAACTAAAATCATGAAATAGCGAAATGGTCCACAAGATGGGTGTAAAAAGGATGGAGACTCAATAACGACTTTAGAGAGAGATGGTCTAGTTATCAGTTTCCCTTGTGAATAAGCATTGCAGGGGTAATTGCAGGGCAAAAGAATCTTCTGGTTCTTTAACGGATGCCCATGTGAATTTTCAATAATACGTCGCATCATTATTGAACCTGGATGTCCAAGGCGATCATGCCATAGCATGAAAAGTTTTGGATTAGAGCACTTCTGGTGCATAACAGCATATGATTCAATTGTTCTAATCGTCGTATAATATAGTCCATAAGAAAATGCAGATAGTTTTTCTAATACTAGCTTCTGGCCAGATACATTAGAAGTGATATATAAATACTCTTCTTGACCTTTGCTCATGGTTTCAATATGATAACCATTACGACGTATATCTTTGAAACTTAGAAGATTTCTTCTGGATCTGGTAGAATTCAGAGCATTGTCAATACTTAAATTTGTTCCATTTGTTAACACAATATTTGCTCTTTCAGAGCCCTCAATCAGGTTTGCGGAACCTGATATTGTATTGACATTTGCTTGTATCTTTGTCAATTGTTTAAAATATTTGTTATCCCGAAAAATGGTATGTGTTGTACCACTGTCTACCAAACAAATATCTTCACCAGTTATCTTTGTTTTTGACAACGCACTGTTAGTATCCATGCCCCTATTATATGTAAAATATAAGTTCAAAGATTTCATAAATAGATAACTAAAACACACCTTGACATTTTATTATAAATACAATATGACATATTTCTTACAACATGATTAAAAAAACATAAACACACCTTCAAGTTTATTACATGCAATACAAGTAGGAAATGATAATTTAGTCTAACTGCTGGGACCATTCAGGGTAGTCATTTTCATCATCATAAAAGTCATTTTTCGTTCCACTTGGTTCACCGATGTACTCAGTGATATCAAAAGATGAGATATCAAAAGGTTCAAAAGGATCAGGTTGATTATTATCCATTTGATCAGTGAAGTTTGTTTCAATTTCCTTTTCCTTCCCTTTGATAGATGCCTGGTAAAGGTCTGCCAAACGCCTCGGTGTACGATAGGTCCGCGACCAATGTCCTTTCACTCCACATCTGTAGCAGGAGTCCTCAGAATTTCTGGGAGTCTTATTTTCCAAATTCTTTCCTTTTCCTATAGACACTTGTGGTCTAGTCCATTTATTCCACTTCTGGGGAATATCTGGTTTCTTGCCTGGTCTCTGAACATATCCTCCAAGGACTTGGTGGTTATGGCTACCCCGACCACATCTGTGTCCACGACAACGACCTTGTCCATTGCTTGGAAAAAGAGACTCTATTCGCTTCTGGGAATGGTATAGAGCCAGCTGGACGGGATTCGTGATTCCTCATTAACAACTCATTATTCTGTTCAGCAACCAGGAGACAAGAAATTAAATCTGAGTATTTCTTAAACCCACGCTCTCTGTATTGCTGCTGCAGGAGCAAATTGTTGGCATGAAAAGTGGAAAAAGTTTTTTCCAACATATCTTTTTCAGTGATAGTTTCACCATATAATTTCAAGATCGAAACTATCTTGAACAGAGCGGAGTTATACTCGCTAATAGATTTATAATCTTGCACCTCTAAATTTAACCAGTGATAATGAGCTCTTGGCAGTATCACTGCTTTTTGGTGCCCATACCTTTATTTCAAATTATTCCATAAGGTTAATGGGTCCTTAACCGTAAGGTACTCAGACTTCAGGTCTTCGTGGAGGTGGTGGCGAATAAATATCATTGCTTTGGCGTGATCCTTCGAGGACGCATCATTGTCAGTTTTAATCGTTTCTCCTATTTCCATGACATCGAGGTGAATCTCAATGTCAAGAATCCATGATAGATAATTTCTTCCTGAAATATCGAGTGCTGCAAATTCCAATTTTGTGTAGTTCGACATTGTCTATAAAAATAAAAGATTCCAATTTAGATAAGAATCTAAATCAGAGATAATTAAATGAGTGAGCCAAATAGATATTCTTAGTCAATAACAAAATTTAGAATATCTAATGGGATAATCTTAAACATGTGTACCACACAATGTTTGTTGAAATTTTCAGGAGTAGGTTGCAATAACTACAAATATGTGGCATAAATCATTTTTACTGAAAAACAATGATTTGAGAAGAGGACAAAATACGAAAAATAGGCCAAGTGATGAGAGAAGATCACTCTCGACTTTTTGGCTGGGATTCTTTCTTACATACAAAACCGTGCACTACATAACTGAAAGAATACAGACAAGAAGACCAAGTTTAGCTGGCTACTTTAATGCATTTATTATTCAATAGACTTTTGTGTACCAAGACTTATTAGGAGAAATAATTCACACCTCCCTTATAAATGCATATCAGTCAACTAAGGCCTTATATCAATCCACGTGAACCACAAAATGCAAAAGATTTATCCTCTTGAGGGAAAAATCATACAACATCACCGACAGTAACTAAAATGATAATCTCGTACTATTAAAATATCATGTAGTGTTGAACAATATTTTTCAGATTGATTGCTTTGGTAGCTAGAAATTAAATAAGTCCAAAGCTATTTTTCTATTTAACTATTAAATGGACCAACTTTACTAAATGCATGTCTACAATCATGGAACAAGTTACATGAACTGATTTCTATCTATACATGCATGACGTTATTCATTTGAGTATGCACAAGAAATAAGCTGAACATAGCAAGGCCTTTAGGATGTAAGTTAGTTCTAATCTTTTGGGTATTGACATATAAACATCTATAAATATTTCATATCTTTCACTAACTGAAAATAATAAAATTATAAAGGATATGATATAAATGTAAAAATATGTAATCATATTTCTAACCACTGGGATTAGCTCAGTGGCCAAACTCGTGATTTTCCCTCAAGGAGGTCACGGGTTCGAAGCGGTGTGGCGGATTCAATATTCAAAACCCACCCAATTTGTTGCAAAAAATATTTCAGGTATTTTCATTTTTTTTATACCGTATAGAATACTTCAGGTATTCTCTCCCTTTTTTTCATATATATAAGTATTACTAGTAGAATACTTCAGGTATTCCTTTTCTTTTATTGTAAATAGAATTCTTCAGGATTTATAACTAGTAAATACTTCATGTATCCCTTTCTTTTTTTATACAGCATATACTACTTACGTATGTTATGCAGGAGAGAAAGATATAGTAAGCAGAGCATATGAACAAGTGAGTTATAGGAAATGTAAACCATTTACCTTTCTCAGTAGGATAGAGACTCATGCTGATAATGTGTTATAAATCCAGCGCAATAAATAAGATTGCAGAAAACTAAATTAAACACTAGACACAAATATATAGAAATGACAGTTTCTCCAGGAACTATCGAGAGCAAAGTAGGTCTTCAGGACCTATTCTATTATATCAGTATTCTTTCTTTTGCTTTCTGTCTTTCCTTTCTTACATACACGCTTGATGCACAATGGCCAAAACTAATCAATTTATAGCCAAAGCAAGAGACAACCTAATAAATAGGTTAGATGAAATAGTAGCATTTGTCTTTCAAGTTGATCATCCACAATAATTCACAATAATGTTCACCATCTAAAAAAATCGATCATTATTGAAGTACGCAACGTGAAATGCGTAGCAAAAAGTCACCATAACTTTAGTGATAAAGTTCAATTTCAAAACGGTTACCAACAATTTTATGGCTTTAAGCCCATATTCCATACACTGTTGGGTTCATGAGAAAAATAGAAAGCCACGTTGTGGAGTGTAATTTTATTAAGTCTGGCTTTACTAAAGTTAGAAATCAGTTAAAAAATTTATTAATAATCCACAAAACTTTGATGCAAAACTTTAAGAAATACAAGAAATAGAGACAAAAAAAGATAAAGCAAAATAAATCAATAATCCACAAAATTTTGATGCAAAACTTTAAGAAATACAAGAAATAGAGACAAAAAAAGATAAGGCAAAGTACTATAGTATATCAAAAAATAGGCCTTCCCTAAATTATTTGGATGTGAAGTACGGTATTACAAAACAAATTTGTTTGAGTGTATATTCCTTTACAATTTTGGTTTTTTTGTTGTTGTTAGGATTGTAATTTTGGCACTTGAAAAATTGATGGAGAAATTTTAAAATTGAACTGTGTTAATATACAAAATGACATCTTTTTAAAAATTTCTCCATTAATTTTTAGAGTGCTAAAATTAATTTATTTTTGTTATTAGTATTATCAGGGGAAGATAGATGGAGAATCTGTGTAACCCACGACCAAACGCCCCGTTCCAATGAAAACCATCCACCTCACCCTCCCAAGCTAACTCCCCTTATCCACACTCAAGATTTCCCACCCCCACCCCCAATCTCCCCAGTCCCATCCCCTCCACTAAAAATCTTAAATCCAAAATCATCCCATCCAGGCATCCACTCTCCCCTCCCCTCCTCATCAAACCCTCAAATTCTTCTCCTTCTCTCTACAATCCCAGAAGAAGAAGAAAATAAAAAATGTCTCTCACAGTACCCACAAACCTCTCAAAGCCAATTTTAAAACCCGATCTATCGACCTGGAAATCATCAAGGACTCCTACGGTGGTGTGCTCTGCGGCGGCTAAATCGCAGCCGCTGCAGTCATTCTCGGCTGCTGTGGCGCTGTCGTCCATCCTGCTGTCGGCGGCGGCGGCTCCAGCCGTGCCTCCGGCTTTGGCCGAGATATCAGGCTTGACTCCGTGCAAGGAGTCGAAGCAGTTCGCCAAGAGGGAGAAGCAGCAGCTGAAGAAGCTGGAGTCGTCGCTGAAGCTGTACGCGCCGGACAGCGCGCCTGCTCTGGCGATAAAGGCCACCATGTAGAAGACCAAAAAGAGGTTGCTTCTGTTAGAAATTTTATTTTATTCCAATTAATTGGGCTTCTTAATACATGAGTAGTAATTACGGAAATTGAACTACTACTAGTAGGACTACATAACAAGACATCAAATTGATCGAATGCCAATATAAAGTAATGGCACGGGTATAGTATAGATATATATATATATATATATGCATGCACATTTAAATATATATTTAATATTTATATAAATGTGTTAACAATTATTCACGTGTACCATTTGGATCTGTGGACACAGACATTTTCACATGCTAGTTATATCATTAAGAGAAGACAAAATACTAAGTACTACTGTAGTATTATTTTAAAAAATAAAATAAAAAAGTAATAGTAGTATAAAAAAGTATGAATTTGGAAATTTAAGGTAGTGGGTCAATTTTCGAACAATTCAAATTTAATAAGAGGTCAATTTACCTCCCCGCGAGGCTATAACAAGCAGAGACAAAATTCCAAAATCCAAGTCATGTCCCTCTCTCGTGTAGTTAATAATTTTCACCGGAAAGCTATGAACACGTCACGAATCAAAGTAGTCACAAAAATTCCCAAAATGTAGCTTGCAAAGGTAAAAAAAAAAAGGATATTTAGCGCCTCCCTATTTGTAAACTCTCTATTTCCTTTTGTTCATTTTCGTAACTCGTAACGGAAAGCATGAATAATCGAATTAACTTTTGGAGTATTACTCAGTCAGTTTTATTGAAGTCTCGAAATTATATCCACCAAGTTCGACAACTACGGGAAGCAAGGGCTGTTGTGCGGGTCAGACGGGCTGCCCCATTTGATTGTGAGCGGGGACCAAAGGCACTGGGGAGAGTTCATTACACCCGGGATCTTGTTCCTGTACATAGCCGGGTGGATTGGGTGGGTGGGTCGGAGCTACTTGATTGCCACAAGGGATGATAAAAAACCGACCCAGAAAGAGATCATCATCGACGTCCCTTTGGCTTCTAGCCTTGTCTTCCGTGGGTTTAGCTGGCCCGTTGCCGCGTACAGAGAGCTCCTTAATGGCGAACTCATTGACCCCACCGTGTAATGAATTACTCGTACTATAATTTCGGGGACTGATCTGTGGGAAATTTCTTGTTTTTTTTTTACGATCATTATGTGTAAATTTATGTTTCTTTATACCTAATGCCTTCGTTTGGAAACCAAAATTTGAACTTATGCGTTTGGTCTGGCTTTAAATTATGCGGAGAATGATTTCTTAACTGCAAGCTTGCTAAACAAAGAAGAAATCCTTTTTCATGGAGAATAAGCTAAAGTAATGTTAATGGCTATCGTGTTAAGGTTTTTACGTCTCAATTAGTTAAGTTATTTTATTTTTTATTTTTATTTTTATTTTATGTAAGTGTGAACAATGTGACTACACGTCTGTTTTAGTCGCAACAGCTGCAGTCATTCTCCGCTGCTGTACCCCCTCCTCATTTAAGTTTACCCGTCCCTTAAACCCCTTCCGTCTAGAATCGTTCCTCAATATTTTCAACTAAGTTATGTCAAAAGTGATAAAAATATTTCAATAGTGCCCCTTACTTGACCACGCCCAATGTCTTCTCCCCAGTGTCTTCTTTGTTACTGGGAAGCATGTCACTAGTAAACTGTAACCATGTTTGAGCTAAATCAACTCAATCTTTGGTAAATAATTGTGTACGGGCGTGTCAGAAAAGAATATAAATCTATCATTTTCAGATTAACTCAGAACTAACTAACTTAATCAAGCAATTGTGATTATCCGTTCAATTACCTCAACGAAGATGATTTTTCTAAAAGGTATCAATCAAACTGAATCGATACACTTCAAACAAAAAAACCAAAAAGATAACTAAATATAAGCACGCTTGAATTTAATCAAAACCAAGCTTATATATGATTACTCTAGATCTCTGAACAATCATTTTTGTATAGATTGTTAGATGATGATTTTGTCGAGGTTTCTTCTTCAGTTGCTTCTTCTATTTATAGACAAAGGGTGTGTCCATACTTCTTGTTCTTCACGTTTTCTTTAAGTGCCCAAGTATTCATTCAAATTCAATTTGAAACGCCTTGTTTTCCTCCAAAAACGGTTGTAACTGTCATCGAGCTGTTTGTTGACTTGGTCTTTCGGCGAAACCCTTCCACTTCCCACGTTCGTTGCTGTAAATTATGGCTAAATACGTGGATAGCGGGGCGTCCTATTTTCTACACAACATGGATTAGTGCATTAAATGGGTTGCACAAATAAATGTAAATAAATATAACTGATTTCACCCCTGAGATGACTCTAAATGACATTGTTCGATGATTTAACGAGTAATCAACTGTTATACTTAATTCTCCTCTTGACATCTGTCATTGATTACTTTGATTTCTGTTTTATGACTAAACGTGGTCGTTTCCAATCCAAACGATACCATATAGTACTAAAATAACGTTATAACCAAACCCATCGATCTCATGTATCTCAGGTGTAATTATATTGTGTTCTGATTGGTCCGCAAACTGTTTAGTGCCACGTGTAATTTTCTTTTTGGGTGATATATTTTTTGATGTAAACAAACCCTTCCTTAACTGCCCTCTTCGAACAACCTTAACATCCCCTTTCGCGTTCCTCCCAATACCCCTATAACTTTTTTTTCATATGACTGTCTATTTCACAAAACAAAATTCAAAATTTGAATTTGATATATTTATCGATGTTTGAACAAGCATATTCTTTGCATGGGTGAAGTACACTGCAAACCCTACAATATGAACAATTCAGATCAACAATTAACGCTATTGTGGAAAAGTAGACTTTCCACCTGCGACGTAAGAACTTATTCTCCAATTACTTTCTCCTCTTTGTCCTCTCAAACTAAACAAAGGAGGAGGAAATTTTCTTTTTTGACAAGTTTTTTTTTTTATTGATCATCAATTCATTATTGACCTTATGATCGTAATTTAGTCTCTTCGTTTACTTTTAAATAGTTCTCGTGTTGTTTAAAAAAAAATCCTTTATAGTTCTAGTGAAGCTCTCAAGTATGAAGTTGTTGGAAAATGTAATTACGAACTACATGTTGTAGGGAGAGTATCAACAAAAAAAAAAAAAACTACATGTTCTAGGCGTTCAAAGAGTGCGTGGCATTTGGAACCTTAGACATGCAGAAAACACCCTCATGGCATGTCCCACCACAAAAACTTTTAAGATTTTAAAAAATCATCCTGTCGTGTCCCCATATGTGTCCCTAGCATGTCCCACCACAAAAACTGGTTATTGTTTAATAGAAACACCACATGACATGTCCCATATTTGCCTCGAGTGTTCCTAGCATGTCGCGTGTCCCCGGAGGTTCCGATAAGAATTTGGTGCTTCATAGTTGTGCATCATGTTTGATATTTCGGTTCCTTGCAAGCCTAATGCTAGTTTTCTTGTTTGAGAAATTCAACATGCTTGCATTATCTATAGATATCGCATTACTTTTGACTAACCGGATGTCCAACTAACTCTGGAATCCTAAAGTTCACAACTGGGCAAACGGCCCCAAGTGTTTTTGCTAGCAATAAAAATTGATCCCGTGAGTTTGGGAGTATACCCCTTACTAAACCACTCAACTTCAGCACGCAATTCCAGCAGTAAAATACTATATTCACTGACTCAGATTGATTCTATGTTTCAAAATTTAAGTTTGTACTTGAATATGAAATTGCTTCATATTTGTAAGTTAGCTTGATGCTATTTGCCCATCGGTCGCATGCTTACATAGCTGTTAAGTGTCAAGTGTCAACTCATGCAATATGCATTGAGACATACAAAAGCATCTACTATGGCTTATGCAATAAACAATGGTTATTGCTGTGAAACCTGAAAAGGAAGTCACAACAAAAAGCAGACTTCCTACTACACAAAGGCGAGTGGTTGTGACAGGGATGGGTGTGGAGACTTCACTTGGTCGTGACCCAAATATATTTTACAATAATCTGCTTGAAGGTGTTAGCGGCATCAATGAAATTGAAGCGGCGTGAAACACTCGAGGTGTTTAATTATGCTAATCATGCTTGTTTAAGTAAAAGTTAATCATAGATGTTAAATTATGTGGTTTTAAGTGCTTACGTGTCCTTTATGTGCTAACACACACGAATTATGTTTGAATTATATGCCATGTATATGATTTATGCATTATGAGTCAAATTTCCTAAGACAAAACATAGAGATTCATAAAACAAGGTTATGGGTCAATGTGAAAATATTATTGGGTCCTTATTTGAAAAGAATGTTATGTGAGGATTCATTTGATAATTAGACCACCCCTCTTCTAGACAATGCCAGACTTGCCCCCACCCTCTCATTCTTCCAACGTTCTCTCCCTCTCTCACTCCTCTCAAGAAAAAAATCAAGAAGTCTCCCTCATCTTCTACTTCTACAAAACTTCTGTGATGCTCCCAAGTGGTATGGCAGCATCATACTCCCAATGATTTACAACCCTTGGATTGAAAATAGATAGATCACAGCCCTTGGATTGAAACAAAAAACAAAAACTAGGGTGGTTTTGTTGAAAACGAGGTTGTTTTGACCAAAAAAACGGAGGATTATTTACCACAAAACAGGCATCACTTACCATTTACTAAGACAACACTTACTATTGATAAGGTAACACTTACCACACAAACAGGCAACACTTACTACAACCGGTTGGTCAGGTAACAAGTAGTAAAAAAAAAAAAAAGTACCCTATTTTTTGGCGGGAAAATTTGCAGATTTTAGGGACTTATGTATTAGAAGAACTATCTAAAAAATAGTGTTCATTTATAAATCTAGTTTAAAATTTTAATTGGTTATGAAAATAAGAGTACCTGATTTTTTGGCGGAAAAATTTACAGATTTTAGGGATTTATATATTAGAAGAATTATCTAAAAAATAGTGTTCATTTATAAATCTAGTTTAAAATTTTAATTGGTTATGAAAATATAAAAATTTGAAAAATATTTTCCATAATTTCCAAATGACATTATAAATATATTTAATTGATTAATTTTTAAATAATCATTTATTTTAGATATATTTAAGTATAGTTTTAAATATTATGGAAAATTAAACAAGATATTTATTAATATTTTGATAGCTCACAAATTTAGTTAATATATATTATAAAATGACGCTACAAGTTGACTGTTACAACAAAATTGTACGATAAATAGGTTTTTGTTTAATAGCGATTGAATAATTTTGTAGGATTCTCTAGTATTTAATAAAATTAGGCTATTCAAATTCATTAATATAGTTTATAGTGATCAATATGATAAATTTTACAAATCTAACAATAGTGTTAATACTAATATATTTGGCAACGATCAATCAACGAGAATTGATTCATTTGTAATTGATTGATCTGGTTATATATTCAACCAATTGATCAAACAATTTGAATCGATTAAGATCATATTTGGCAGATGTGGTATTTAACAATGATGTTGATTGATAGTGATTAGTGAAAATTAAAATAATTGGCTAAACCACGGACTTATCTATTTCAATCCTTCAAGTTACACAATTAGTAAATTTCAAAAATGGTTATTTGATGGTTAACATTGATCACTTAACAAAGGAATGAGTAACAGTCTTTGAGGTTAATATTGATCACTTTGCTAATGTAAGAATAACTACTAGTGAACCAGTAAATTAAAATATTTTATTTATTTGATCCCTTTTTAAAAGTAATTTTATTAATATGACTGTTTTTATTTAATTTATCAAAAAAGTAATACAATATATCCAAATAAAATTTAATGTGGTAGGTAATAGGACATTAATGGTGATATACATAAATGTATACCTACCCGTCATTAATGTCATACTTACTATAGAATAAAGTTTACTTACCAAAGATTAAGGCTAGCGATACCACACAAGCTGAATTTTTACGACGGACAAATATTCGTTGATAAAACTTATCACATGGTTGACAACACTTACCATGAAATAAGGAAAAAACGACTATATCCTTAGACCAGTTTTACCACACAAACTGTTTCACGTTTTGCCAATTAATGGTACTAGGTTTCTCCATACCTACCTTAAACCCTGCAAACTTATCCATTCTAACTCCTCTAGCTCTCATTCATCTCTCCTCTTGTCCAAAAAGCTCTCATTCATCTCTCCTCTTGTCCAAGAATGTAGCGATTATTGAAATGGTAACAATGCCTAGATTTTAGCAAGCATACCCTCTTTGTATGGTAAGTATTGCTTTGGCAATGAGAAATATGCCCAGATTTCTGGAAGTTATTGAGATGGTAAGAATCCTCATATTTTAGTAAAGACATCTTGTATAAATGGTAAGTAATGCTATGGAAATGAGAAGTACGCCCAGATTTTTGTAAGTACGGTTATTGAAATGGTAAGAATTCTCAGATTTTAGTAAGCACACCCTGTATAAATGGTAAGTAATGCTATGAAAATGAGAAGTATGCCCAAATTTTTGTAATTACGGTTATTGAGAGCATAACAATCTGAACACCATTGCTGACATAACCGAATACATAGCTTAAACCAAAGCTATGTACATCAGATTGTTGCCGTGGCTACCATCTTGGCTACCATCAGATAGAAACAATCCTAAATGGAGCAGCTATAGGAGCATAGCAGCTAGCAGCAGTTCAATAGCAAAACAGCCATCCAACAGATTACCCAACACCTGGACAACAGAAGAAATAGCAACAGCAACAGAAAACTGTCCAGAACAGTCCCAAAACAGAACATATCACCATAACAGTTGGCCATTTGATCAGACAGCAGCAGCAAACAAGGAGCATAACAGTAGCAACTAAGATAACAGTCAGCTGCAGCAATATACCATTCTGGCTCAAGTAATAACCATTACAATATCAACAGAACAATAGAATGATCTAAACTGAAAGCACCAACTGCTGCCATGAGATAACAGTTAGCTGCAGCAACAGCAAGGCAGTAGCACAACCTTAACTAGCAGCAGAAAACTGAGAAGCAGTAAAATATAAGAAGCCAAAGAAGGCAGTATTTGCAATATCAAGTTTACAACAAAAGCCACAAAGGCACCTCACATTCATCAAGTTTACAACATGATTGAATTTTGCCATATCATCAAGTTCACAAAAAGGCAGCATTTGCCATATCATTGTTAGTCTCCATAACTGAATTTTAATTACATTTGTCATAAAAAAGAACTACAATTGGTATCAAATTATCCTTCTAGTGTTGTGGTATTTTTCTTGAGCCTTTCGGATGTCTTCATTCCTGATTAAGAAAGCAAAATCCACAACCCCAAGTCAAACAAACTAAACAATTGAAATTTTCAATTACAGACTATAATGAAACGTGTCGAAACTTAAGCCAATCATGTACAGATCTAGTTTTTCAACTAAAATAATAGAAATCAGTTCATAGGAGAACCCATAAACCCACGTTAAAACAAATAATAGAAATCAGTGCATGACCACCAATCTAATCAAGGACAGCCCCGGAGGCTACCCTTTTCAATCAGAGCCCAACTACCAATCTACTCAATGGCAGCCGCGAAGCTACCCCTTTCAATCAGCATAAGACTCCAATCTAATCAATGATAGCCATGGTCACAACCATACTACGCACGACCACCGAACTAATGAAGCAAAGAAACTAGGAATTTAAGAAGCTCAACAAAGAGCTTGGCCCCAAATTGGGCAAACAATACACTGGCCCGTAAGTCCAGCAACAGATTTAACATTGAATAAGCTACTGTAAGGCTCCAAAATGAACAAGGAAAGAATCATGCTCGTATACCTCTAGGCACGCCTCGGAGGCTGAATCACAGTGTCCAGCACAAACCGGACATTCAGGTCTGCTAAGGAAAACATGGCAGATTCTGGGTTTCAATTTCTAGGTGAGCCAAGGCCCATTTTCCAGATCTAAACGAACTGAAAAATAACAAAACTCAAGGTCCCCTGGTCGACTAGGTTGAAGATGGGAACGACCCCATTTGGAATATCAAAATCAGCAGCAGTTGAAACAAACTGGGTTTAAAATTATACCCTCACATCGTGAGCAATCTGATCAAAAATTACTGAAAATACGTTACTAGTACTACCCTTTAGCCGTGCCGCCGTCCGTTCCTAACCCTCCGGTTGGGTATGAATACTCGGAGAGATCAGCTTTCAAGGGGTGATGATGGCCGATTCACCAACGTGAGGAACGGCATGAGAGAATGGTGGGTTCAGTAGGGAGATCTCCTTTCTCTGGAAAACCTATCGCCGGAGTGGGAAACAGTCTTAGAGATGGATAATCGCCGGAGTGGGTTCAGTCGGTAGATCCCCTTTTTCTGGAAAACCTAACGCCGGTGTGGAGATTTCTGATTCCTGGTTCCCAAATGGATGAATCCACTTGAAACCCTAGGAAACGAACCCCCCTGATGTTGAAATGGATGAGGTAAATTGGTAAGACCCCATCAGTGTTGAAGCCCCAGACGCCATACTTCTACACAGTTGGTGTAGTGGTTTGAGTTCAGCGCAGGATGGATGGAACGAAGATGTGAAGCTGGAGATACCAGATTATCCTCTTGATGACCAAACTGAGCTAGAATTACCTCAATTTTGGCATAAGCCGAAGAAATCAACAGGGGAGTGCATTCTCTAGAGAGAGAAGCTCTCCTTTTTTTCTTTTACTCGAAAACAACCGGGAACAGGTGGTAGTGAGAGAAAGAGAGGAGGGGATTTGATGAATGGCCAGGATTAAAAGAACCACCTCCTACGGTCCAGATTTGATGGGAGTATCATAATCCCAAAACCAGCGGTTTTTGATGCAAGCATCATAGCCTTCGCCCTACTTCTAAGGTTTTGCTTCTAGGGTTCAATCAAGTTCTTGGAGCAAGATTCAATCTCAAATCCATCTCTCACCCAAGTGTTTGAAGCTCTCTCAATCCATGGTTTAAACCTAAAAGAGGTAAGTTTTCTTGTAGTAAGTTTGAAGAGAAATCTGTCCAGAAATTTATTGGATTTTGTACCCTAAGCCACGAATTTTTAGACATAGTAAATCATTTTCAAATTTTATGAAATTTTTTGGGATGTTCCCCTATGAGTCTACAATGTTGTGTAAAAATTTGGGATTAAAATTCCTTAAAACGAAGTCTAGAAAAATCTCACACTAGACTGCATTATGTTTACTGCTATAGAATCTCTGTTTTGGCCTTTGATTTTTTATGTGTTTGACCTAATTTCTCATCTTGTTATTTTCTGTAACTTTTATGTGAGGTACCCATATGTGTCTAGTAGATTGTGTCCAAAAATCGGAGTAAAATTCAAGGAGAATAATTTTAAACAGCTCATACACTAAGCTGTATTCTGTAAGTAATGATCCTGAAATCTGCAGTTTTGTTCCCTATTCTTCTAATTTGTAAGGGAAGTTCTTGGTCACGTAAATTCTTGAGTAATTTTGATACCATGCGCATATGAGTCCTCTATATGTGTTAAAATTTTCTAGACCTAGTTCATTGTGGTTTATTCTTAAGAATTGTTGGAGCGAGTCATGATTAACTTGTCATTTTTTTAGGGGATCATGCATGTGCATCATTTTATGAGTTTTTTTTGTGTAAATGGTATGTGTTCATATACAATATGTAGGATTTGATGAACAAGAGAAGGATATAAGGGACACAAGTTGATGTTTACTTGAAGTGCAAAGGAATGTGAGTAACCTTATACTTTGAAATGAGAATTTTTTATGAACTTCTTTTCTATAAAGTGTGGTTTGGTTTTCCTATGCTATGAAGTAATATGTCTATGTGATTTGAATGTTATGTCATAATGTGGAATGATTCTCAATGTGCTTTCTAAGATGTTACAAGTCCATGTATGTTATAAGTCTTGGTCTATGCAGTGTGAACGCCATGCCCTTGCTTTGTACCGTATGTGCCCGCTAGTGGGTTTCATAATAGCCAGCATTATGTGCCTTCCTGGAGGGTTTTATAATATCCAGGTATGTGCCTTCCTGGAAGGTTCCATAATATCCAGGCATGTGCCTTTGCCGATGGGTACCAATAATCGGCCGCGATCCCGATATGTGTCATGTATGTATGTGGTAGGCATTGTGGTAATGGCTATGTAAATGTGTTCGAGTACTTCATGCTTTCATGTAAAATATCTTTTAATTTCTTTTAAACGTTTGCAACTAGTGTGTTATATGTGTGTTGAATATTCAAAACCCAAATTAGAGTACAAATTTTACTCACTGAGCGTTCAGCTGACGGTTTATTTACTAATTTCAAGTGATGAAGTATGACAACTTATAGGTGTAATATTTTGTGCAAGGTGGACTTCATGAAGTGCTTTGCATATAGAATGAAAGTAGAAAGAAGACTTGTATTTTTGGACTTCTTTTGTACTTGTTTCTCTTATGGACAAAGATATATATATTTTTGCAAAGTGACGTACGTAAGCTATGCATGTTAGGGAAAAGTTATGGATGTTCATGATAATGTAATTATGGTATCATGTAAATTATCAATGTATGGATGTTCTTAACCAAATGGGTTGTGCTCATTTTACTCAACCTTATTTATGGTTACTTTTACTATGAGACCCCATAAGTTTAATTAAAGTTTTTTTTTTAAATCGCTTCCGCAAATGTTTAGTTATTTTTATTTAGAGTACTTTTGAGCCCATTTGGTCATGTTTGAAGGCCTTATTGGCCGGTCACGTGCCGTAATTCCCTATTAAAGGTCCAGGGATAGCGGGACGTGACACGGCATCAGTGAAATTGAGGGCTTTGGCTGTGCTCAGTTTCCAACTGTAAGTCGCCTAAACTATTTCTTATTTTTATAACCAGGCTCATGGTTTAGATTTTGATAGCTAATTTCCTAATGTAGAGAATTGCTGGAGAGATCAAGACTTTCTCAACAAATGGTTGGGTTAAACCTAAACAAATCAAAAAGTTGGATAAATTCATGCTTTATGTGCTCACAACTGGTAAGAAAGCATTGGCAAATGGTGGTATTACAGAAAAGGTAATGAAGTAGTTAGATAAAGCTCGATGTGAGGTTTTGATTAGCTCAGCATGGGTAGCTGGTAATGGTTGAATTTTGTTTCATTAGAATGCAAATCTAGGAAAATCGAGAGTGGAATGGAAACTGATTTTACTAGAGCTACTATTGAATATTCTTTAAGTTTTATTTTTTTGCAACGAGTGCAGAATGAAATGTGTGATTCCTTGAAATATTTATGTCCTTGTAATTTGCATGTGTGGTGGAAAAACCACTATTAAGGAAGGCTCAATGCCAGGTGAGAGCTAATTCGATTTCTTCTACATGATTATTAATGACAGTGGCGGAGTCTCTACACCATTAATTTGTTGAAATGTTGTGGGTGCACAAGATGTCTTTTGGAATCTTTCTGCATGTGTGTTTATTATGAAACTCCTATGCAAGAAAATTTGTGTAATGTACGCCATTAATTTCTTTCCTTTATATGTTTGTCTATTTAGTTCTAGATGCTTATGTGTCCAATAAACTTTTGAAAGAATGACACCTTAGGCTTGTTCATGAATCAAGTAATGGGTATATGCGGATCCAAAAAAAAGAAAAAAGTAATGGGTATATGAGCACCGAAAAGGTAACATGTGAACTAAATGATACAAAATTGAGATTTTGTCTACACAAAACTTTTCCAATCACAAACATGGACTTATCTCTTCATCTGTTGAAGGAAAACTTGAAGGGCCATGAAATGCATCATGAGTACACCTTAGTCTATACTTTGTTTTTCTCATTGAACAGAGACGTGATGGGAGTAGGAGTTGGACCTCTACTTTTGGAAGAACTAGAGCATGCTAAGGTAAACTAGCATGATACAACCCTTGCGCCCACCCACCAACCCACCCCGAGTCTGTAGTTTAATTACTCCCTTATCTGCTCATCAGATTTATGACTGTAGAAAAGAGGTGCAAAGATCTATGCAAAATTTCTAGGTGGAAGTTTCACTTGTGATGCTTACCACATGACAGAGCCCCAAGTTGAAGGCTAAAGACTACTTTATTGATTGTTCTGCTAGCTTCCAGGGACGAGCAAGTGAAGTATATGCTCCGTGATATGGTAGAAGTAGCTCTAGTGAGGACATAAGAGCATCCATAGTGGAATAACCAAAATCATAGGATTGCTAAAGTTAGCAATGTTTTCTCAAAAAAATACTCACAGTGGCATAACCAAACTTAATAATTTGTTAGCAACTCATCAAATTTTGGCCCTTGGATAATCAAAACTAACAACTTTTTGCCACTAACCAAATTTAGTGGTCCCCACATTTTCTCAATCAAGTACACCCATCATTACACAAAAGTCTTCTCTCTTCCATCTCTCTCATATTTTTAAAAGAAGTTTTTGTTGTTTTTGCAAAAATAGTTTTTCAAAGAAAGTTTTTCAAAAAAAGTCTTTTTTCAAAAACTGTTTTTTTTCAAAATAAAATTTTTCAAAAAATTATTTTCTGTTTCTAATAACCTATTTTTATTAATTTGAAAACTATTTTTAAAAAAATTGTTTTATATGGTGACAATTCTTAGATTTTTATAGGTAGAAAAAGTGATGTGGCAACTTTTGCTTATTCAATTTTGATTATGTCATTATGGACATCTACATTGCTAACCTTAACAACCTTTTAATTGGATAACTAAAAGATGATGTGACAACTTCTAATTATTTCACTTTTGATGCTCTAATGAGAGTGTTAATGTGCAATGCAGGTTCCTCACCAAATGAGTAATTAAAAAAAGTGTCTTTATTAAAGGGAGTAAAAGAGGAAGGCTAACATTATTGTGACTTGATAATTGGGAGATTGTAGACATCATGATAAGAGTCTAGTTTAGCTGAAATGATAGTTGTAGACATCTCAATCTGGACCTCCGAATAATATTTAAGTTTCCCCGATGATGAAATAAGGAAAACTATACCTTCAAGGCTCGGATTGTTGCTCCCCTCTTACTCCTTCTAATCTCAAGAAAATCCCCTGGTAAACATGTAGGGTGGCCCTCGGTTCAATTGCAAAAGAGAAAAATGTGTTCACCTTGTAAAAAATAACTTTTTCCATGACACATTGAGGGTAAAATAGGCACACATTTCAATGTATAAAATGGCTTTGGGTGAAACCGATTGGGTTAGAAAGAGGACTCGACAAGTTTTCCAACGCTTTGAACCGCGTCCAAATCCGAGTTCGGGAGTGTCCGGGGCGCCCTCGCGAAATTTGGTGTATTGAGCTGTCATATAATGCCGGGCGGCACTTCAAAATGCAGCGTGGCATTTCAGAAAAATTCAAAAAAATCGCTCTGCCGCACGGGATTTCAATATGTCGCGCGGCGTTTCAGGAAAAATTCTGACAGTCGCAGAAAGCTGTTGGCCACGCCTGCAGGAGAAGCGTCTTTACCAGAAAATAAGTTTAATTCGGTTCAGAAGCCACCTCCCCTCTTTTTACTGATTATCCTTGGCTCTCTTACCTATAAATATACCCCCTCTCTAGTTGAGAAGTATCCTTTCAATTCTAGACAAAGTTACTCTGCCATTTTTTTTTGCTCACTCTCTCTCTCTAAAAATATCCCCATGTGATTCTCTCTCTATAATTCCTTACACCCATCACCACTATACACATCTCTTTTTCTCTACACCCATTTGCTCTCAAGTCTTTTAAACTCAATCCGAATCAACTTTCATTCCTCCACCTTCAAGCACATCCAAGTTTCGATCAAAAGGTATAAATCAATTTTCTTGGGCTAAACCCCATTTTGGCCTTGAGGGGAGCCGATCGAGACCCATCTCGGTCTTTCTATACCGAGTTTGGGTCTCAAACGACATTTACATTCAAAATTTTCTTTTTTTTTCTTTTTTCTTTTTCTTTTCATATTCCGGTTAATATTGCTTAAAGATCGTACCGGTACATTCCAGATTCAAGTTTCATATTAAAAGTTTTTTATTTTATTTTATTTTATTTTATTTTATTTTATGAGATCTTTCAACATTTCAAAAATCTTGTAAAATTATTTTACATGATAAGATGAACAAAAGGGTCCCATAAATCATTTTTTCAGATCTTCGGAAACTATAAAAAGCTATTTTGCGGACCTATGATTTGTTTTGTCATGTAAAATCAAACAGATTCTGGAATGTGTAGACAGATGTAACGCACAGTGTTTTAGTTACACCGTGCGATACATCCGGTTTGCCGTGTGGCGTTTCACATGATCTTGGCAGTCTGCTGTAATGTTGTTATTTCATTTTTTTTGTACATTGCATCATCCTTTATCATCTCTGTACAGTTTGCACCACAAGTACGCCAATGTGTTATATTTAATCCCGTGTCCCTTTCCCGTACATGTTTTAAAATTAAGTTTTTCAAATGATATTAAATTTCCCATTTAAAATGTTTAGTAGAGACCGATTTTACCGGGCGAGCGGGGTGGTTTTTCAACAAAACCTTCCCCGTTCGTAACGTAGCTTCCGAATCCAAAATCTCAACGTTTTCGCTAGATCAAAAGCCTTTTTTTTTTTCAAATCAAGCTATCGGTTTCTCGGATCATCCATCTCAAAAATCCGGGTGGCAACTCTTCGAGCGCGCTTTTGGGCGCGGGAGCCCACAGTGGCGACTCTGCTGGGGACTTTTATTCAATACTTTACTTGTGCTTTTTTTTAAAAAAACAGAATAAAAAATATTGAATAATCAAGAGAGCCAAGCTTGAAAGACATTTTTTTGGGGGGATTTAAAATTATTTGAAAATCTTAACTTTTTTTTGACACTTTGCACCGCACAAGCCTCGCTAGTGTGTTTCGGCTATCTTGCCCGGTTTACCGGTGACAAGCTCTCCCGGGACGCCTAGCAACCCTCGACTATGATGGGCCATCGTGCTGTTTGACAATTGTCTTGCAATACACTTGACATAGGGTAGTACATCTTTGCTCTAGTCCGGGGAACCCTTCTGAGACCAAAATCGGCTTTTGCACTTGTACATAACTGTAGAACCTTCCCAACTAGGACAGGAACCCGTGGTTAGGACTTATGTGATATATCCTGTTTATGTGCATTTCTTTTTTGTATATACATATCATTCATACATCATCGCACCCATGCAGGCTAGAGGACAGACCCCACACAAACCGGTAGGCTAATCTGCCTTTTAGAATAATTCTAGGTTTCACGGTCTTTAAAAGGTTGCTAACACCCGATGAAGAGTCGTGCCCCATGGAACGCACGTTACTTAATACTAATTAGTCCTTAAAATGACGAGTTTGAGGAAAATCAATTCTTACTAAGCCTTCGATACATTTTTCAATCAAATGTTCAAAAAAAACAAAAAAATAGAGTGACTAAAGTATTAATGATGTGATACTTACACCATTTAGGCTAGTAGCGCCACGTCGTTCACGCCACCTGGTCATAATACCGCGTCATTTTTATCACGTCATTCCAAAAATAGAAATTGAACCTTTGAAAAAAAGAAAAAAAAAGATTTAGTTTGTGTTGACATCTCTTAAACTTCGTTATTTATAAATGATATATTGTCAAAAGAAACTCTGAGGACCGAGACAACTTTTTTAAAACTGTTTTCTGTGAGTCTAGGAGATTTAAAATCTATGAAGTTTGAGATACCTCCGGTGTTCGCCGTGCCTGAACGGCCCCTCTGGTCTAGATATAGCCTTAGGATGTGCTTGTATCTAGATTTGGGCAACCTCATTGCTTTGTCTCGGATGGTCAAGATAAGGAGATTGGCTCTAATTCCGAAGCATTCGGAATTTAACCTGTCTGACACGACTTACCCGTGGCTGCTGGAACCCTTGGTGCAATCATATCCTAAGTGAGATTTGGAGTTGAGGTAGGTCTTAGGATGTAGACGACGCCGACGACATTGCATGGACATGATTCTCAGGCAGAATTTGAGCCGCCTTTTTTGCTTTACTGTCAATTTTGAAACATTTGTCAAAGGACTTCACCCAATTGGAACCGTCCGCAAAGAGAGGCTCAGTCACCGATTGTGATATCCGAAATGGTGGGTCAAAGGAATGAAATAGGGGAAATCAGGCAGGCTATGGTTGACCTAGAAGATCAACTCAGGCAGTCAATTACGAACATAGATGGTCAGATCAAGTCAGTTGTCGCCGATGTCCAAAAGAACATGACCATGGAGTTCGAATCAATACAAGAAATCAGTGACCGCCTACGGGCCAAATCTACTCCGAATCCAGAATCATCACTCGCCAGGGATACGCCCATTGCTGATCCCCAAGTGGCAGCATTGATTGCCAAAATCAACAAACTCGAGGAATCTATCCTCGAAACAGAAAAAATGAGGAGGGGTGAAATAGACATGGATCGTTTAAATCTGTTTCCCAACGTAAAACTGCCTGAGAAGTTCAAAGGGATGGACTTTGCCAAATTCGATGGGACTACTGATCCAAAGGCCCACTTGCTAGGGTATGTTGGGTCCCTTTCCATGCGAGGGGTCGAAAAAGAAGCCATGGCTCAACTGTTTCACGAGTCACTTACTGGCCCAGTGCTACAATGGTTCCTTTCCTTGGCACCCTAAAAAAAAAGACGTGGGAAGACATTGGAATGGCTTTTGTGTCCCAATACGACTTCAACGTTGAGCTGAAAATGACCACCCGAAAACTTGAGAACACCAAAATGGACGAAAATGAGAGTTTCGCTGACTATGTAAAAAGGTGGAGAGCCAAAGCTACCCAAATGCACAATAAGCTAGACCTAAAAGAGTAGATGCGCATCATCACTAAAAACCTGCCCAGTGCCTTTGCCCCCTACATGGTTTTGTCGCAATCGTCTCCTGATTTTGAGACCTTCTACAATTTTGGATTGGCTGTTGAAGAAGCCCTTAGGGATGGTACCCTCGAGAAGAAAGAACCAGCCTTAAAAGGTAAGGGACTCCATCCCGGCAATGGTGAAGTCCTTTTCGGAAACAGCAATACCTTCCACGTCGGGAACTCCTCAAATGCCAAACCCCTCGAAATAAACTAGATAGCTGATAAACCGACTCACACTTTCACCCAATTCAGCACACCCATATCCACACTCTATGAACAGCTCCTCAAAGTCGGTCTCATCAAGTCACTCCTTCCAACTCCTCTGCCTCAAAAGCTTCCAGCCTAACACGACCTAAATGCCTTCTGCTCCTTTCACCAAATGCCTGGCCATGTTATCGATAAGTGTCACTGTCTCCGTCACAAAATTCAAGACCTTATTGATAGCGAAACCATCCTTCCGCCACCGAAAGAATCAAGCACCTTGTCAAATCACCACATTAACACTAGCTCCACTATATTTGACCCTATTCACTATATCATCCCTGCTCACCTACCCAAACCAATTGTATCCATTCCCGATGAATCCAGTATTTCAGTATTGGAATTTGAACCAACAACGGAGCAAACGGAACTTAAAGAGTTAAGGAAGGCTGTAGAGGAAATGGGCCAGAAAATGAATACGCAGATGATCCAAATAGAGGCTTTGACACAAAAGATGGATAGTCTCCTCGCCTATATAGTCTCGGATCCAAATCTAAAGCAAAATGCTAAGGAAGACATGGATGAAGGGCATTCACCCCCAAAAATGAAGCTTTCCGAAATGTTCAAAGGCCTAGGCAAAGCAAGTGAGGCCTGCAATACAAGCAAAGATTCTGGTACTACAATGAGCCCTCAGCTTAAATGCAGAGCCAAATCAAGAACCTTATCCCGCTTCTCCGCACCCCAATCCATGGTTTATGGGGAGCTCCTCAAAGCTGGCCCACTCCCTCCAGCTCTTCTACCTCAAAAGCTCTCAGCATCCCATAACCCCGGTACCTTGTGCATCTTCCATCAAATGCCCGGCCATAACACAAACGACTCCATCCGCCTTCGCCATGCTATCCAAGACCTCATCGACAACAAGGTCATTGAGGCACCTCCTGAACCAAAGCCAGACCCCATGTCCTAGCGCAAGCCTTGCATCAATGCCGCCTTCTTCAGCAAAGAAGCGTAAACCATCAAGAGCCATGCAACGGTCCGACCTTCCACGAGTCTGGGCGTTTTCAAGCTTTGAGTCCCTGTCCTCTAAATAACCATCTTTGTGTTTGAGTCTGTTTGTACTTTGAGTCTTTCATGCTTTCACTGTTGTGTCTGTGTGTTCTCATTTTTAACTTTGTAAGAGTCAAAAAAAAAGAGTGTCAGTTTTGTAGGCCTAAGCTACGTTGTGACCTGATTCCTTTACAGGATACGTAGGCAGCCTCATCCCGAGGCCCCGTCACGAGCATTCAAGTCAATCCCAAGGTTCGGTCATGGTCTTTTGAGTCAACCCCTAGTGGTTCGGTTGCTGTATTTTGAACGTCACATCTCTGTAATAAACTCAGAATTTTGAAATTATTTTCTACCATCAGTTGAAAATCATGATAATCACTTCAAAACACGAGATGATTTTTGATTCAACCCTTACCTCAGGAAAGAAGAAGAATTTCAAGGGACCACTTTCCAATGCCATATTCATTCTAAGAAGCAATGTCATGACTCTGAAAAGGCTCGCTAGGTCAAAATTTCAAAATTTGACCTAGGCAAAAGTTAGAGCATGCAAACAAAAGCCTCTCAATTGAGCATCTAGGATTCAGTTGTTAGGTTGCGCAATTCAAAATGAAGAAAGGACATCGTTTCTTTCATCCTACGCATAAAGATATATCTTTTGATACCCCTTTTGAGCCCCAATCAAATTCTTTGAATCCCAGCTAGCCAGCTATCCCCCGTATTGGGGTGAAATGAAAAATAAAAGTGTTAGAAGAAATATTGAAATTCAAAGCATCAAAAGAGTGAAAGTGCCTAACACATCGAGATTCAAAGTATCAACAAGATGAAAGTGTCAAACACACTGAAAGACATTGCAAGCATGAGAAATCGAGAGAAAACGCCCACAAAAGCAAAGGGGCACAAAAAGTTCAAAGATAGCTGCTAACTTTGAAAACCCAAAAGAAAGTGAAATTTTTGAGCCAATTGTCCTTTCTTTGTTAAGCCCAAACCATGGCCCACATTACAACCTAAAAAGTCCTTTCAGATTGGAAAGCGCAACTTGAAAACAAAAACCCTAGGCGTTAAGAGGCATGACCGAAAATCAATACATGGAGAAAAGTCAATGCATTGGTCAAAGCAAAAATTCAAACTGGGGTTAGCGTCAGCAACCTGGGGCACGGTTCATGATAAAAACTCTCGTGTTTTGACAAAATAAAAATCGAAAGATTTGAATGTAAATCAATTGATGGAGTAAAATAATTTTGAAATTCCAAGAACCTGGGCATGTCTGCCATTTCAAATAGTCAAACTCCTCGCCCAATCAGGGGCACCATTTGAAAGTCACTTCGTCTTTCTCCCCCTCATTTGCGTCAATATAGTCTTGTCGAAACCCACCCCTTTTACCAAAAGTCAAACTTGTGGAAGTCATTTCAACGCATGAAAGAATACCACCCCTGAAAGAAACTCGTTGGGCTGAAAACCGCAAGGGCAGCCAGACCCAAGCAAAAATTAGAGCAAAAGCCTGCTAGGTCGAAAACCCATAAGGGCAGTTAATCAAAAGAGCTCGCTAGACCGAAAATCCGAAAGGACGGTACTAGACAAAATTTATAGCGTAAAAGGAGAGTGTTAATACCCGAGCGAAACCATAGCCTGGACTGCGCTTGGACAACTGCTTGTCAAAACCATCAGAACTTGGGGCCATTACTCACTGGGGTATAGCGGCTCAATGTCGTCTACCGGGCAAATCAAATCCTAGACTCAAACCCCAGCCAAAGGCAAACCTTAGCTCAAATCCGGCATGAAATCCAACCCACTGGCCAAAGACAGTAAAGTAAATAGGGTGCTCAGACACGTCCCCTGTTTTTCAAGGAATATCACCATCGTTGTTGTTTGGTGTCATAGGCGAATTTGGAATGATTGTTCAAGAGTCAATATCAAGATCAATCCACGGTCTTTTAAGCCTGTACTCCCTCCCAAGCTATGGTATAACCGACCTAGAAGCCTTTTAGTATCTCGAGTAGTGGTTCGTGCTCTAGGACTCGCACTCTATATGCACTTCGTCCTCTGGGACTGCACTCTGTTTAGCACTTCGTCCTCCGAGACTTCACTCTGTCTCGTATTTCATCCTCCGACACTTCATTCTATCTTGTACTTCGTCCTCCGAGACTTCACTTTGTCTGGCACTTTGTCTTCCGGGACTTACTTTTGACATACTTGGATTGATTTTGCATGCTTACATGACATTCATTGACATATCACCTTGCATCATCAGTCATGTATTGTCTCAATCGAACGTCAAGCTCTTCAAGTTCAAGCCACTTTCACAAAATCAAGCTCTTCAAAATTCAATTTATGGTCTCTTCGAAAATTCAAGTTTCTTTCAAAATTCAAGTTATTCAAATTCAAATCTTCCAAAATTCAAGTTTTTCAAGGCTCAAGTCTTTTTCAAAATTCAAGCAATTCAAAATTCAAGTCTCTTTCAAAATTCAAGCCATTCAAACTCAAGTCTCTATTCAAATTCAAGTCCCCTTCAAAATTCAAACTATTCAAACTCAAGGTTTCTTTCAAAGTTCAAGTCTCTTTCGAAATTCGAGCAAATCAAACTCAAAGTCTCTTTCAAAATTCAAGTCTCCCTCAAAATTCAAGCTATTCAAATTCAAGTCCCTTTCAAATTCAAGGTCTTCAAAATTCAAGCTATTCAAATTCAAAATCTTCAAAATTCAAGTTTTTCAAATTCAAGTCTCTTTCAAAATTCAAAAATTCAAATTCAAGTCTCTTTCAAAATTCAAGATATTCAAATTCAAGCTAAAGTTACTTCCAAAACTCAAAATCTTCAAAATTCAAGCTTTTCAAAAAAATCAAGAAAGCTGTGTCTGGATTAAAAAGCTCATTTTAGTCCTCCGGGACTCGTAGCATTTTAGTCCTTCCGGACCGGTCTCGATTTAGTCCCCCGGGACTCGTCTCATTTTAGTCCCTCGGGACCAGTCTCATTTTAGTCCTTCAGGAACTTGTCTCATTTTAGTCCTTCGGCACTTGTCTTGCTTTAATCCTTCAGGGACTCGTCTCAAGGAATTTCACAACACTCGGCACTTCAAGCACTCAATCTTAGTTTACTTTCGCAATTTGTCCTCCGAGACTCGCTTTACTTGCATTGTCCCGATTGAACTACATTGGTCTGATCCCTACAACAGGGTACGTAGGCAGCTCCATGAGCGCGACCACCTTTATTGCATTATTGCATTTAACTTAAAGATTTTGGAGAGCTGGATTGAGATGTCTAATCTTTAACGTCACTTATACCAAGCAGTGGTACCTAAGTTCCGTTAAAGATGGACTACTGTAGACACCCCAATCTGGACCTCCGAATAATTTTTAAGTTTCCCCGATGATGAAATAAGGAAAAATATACCTTCAAGCCTTGGATTGTTACTCCCCTCTTACTCCTTCTCTGATCTCAAGAAAATCCCCTTTTAAACATGTAGGGTGGCCCTCGGTTCAATTGCAAAAGAGAAAAATGTGTTTACCTTGTCAAAAATAACCTTTTTCATGACACATTGAGGGTAAAATGGGCACACATTTCAATGTATAAAATGGATTTGGGTGAAACCGATTGGGTTAGAAAGAGGACTCGACAAGCTCTCCAACGCTTCGAACCGCGTCCAAATCTGAGTTCGGGAGTGTCCGGGGCGCCCTCGCGAAGTTTAGTGTGTTGAACTGTCATACAATACCACGCGGCACTTCAAAATGCAGCGCGGCATTTCAGAAAAATTCAAAAAAATCACTCTGCCGCACGAGATTTCAATATGTCGCGCGGCGTTTCAAGAAAAGTTCTGTCAGTCGCAGAAAGCTGTCGGCCACGCCTGCAGAAGTAGCGTCTTTACCAGAAAATAAGTTTTATTCGGTCCAGAAGCCACCTTCCCTCTTTCTAGTGATCATCCTTGGCTCTCTTGCCTATAAATACACCCCCTCCCTAGTTGAGAAGTACCCCTTCAATTCTAGACAAAGTTACTCTGCCATTTTTTTGCTCACTCTCTCTCTCCAAAAATACCCTAATTGATTCTCTCTCTACAATTCCTTACACCCATCACCACTATACACATCTCTCTCTACACTCATTTGCTCTCAAGTCTCTCAAACTCAATCCAAATCAACTTTCATTCCTCCACCTTCAAGCACATCCAAGCTTCGATCAAAAGGTATAAATCAATTTCATTGGGCTAAACCTCGTTTTGGCCTTGAGGGGAGCCGATCGAGGCCCTTCTCGATTTTTCTATACCGAGTTTGGGTCTCAAACGAGCTTTACATTCAAAAATTTCTTTTTTTTCTTTTTCTCTTTTTCTTTTCATATTCCGGTTAATATTGCTTAAAGATCGTACGGGTACATTCTAAATTCAAGTTTCATGTTAAAAGTTTTTTTTTTTTTTTACTTTATGAGATCTTTCAACATTTCAAAAAGTTTTTAACATTATTTTACATGATAAGATGAACAAAAGGGTCCCGTAAATCATTTTTTCAGATATTCAGAAAATATAAAAGGCTATTTTGCGGACCTATAGTTTGTTTTGTCATGTAAAAGCAAATTGATTTGAAATGCGTAGACAGAATTACCGCACGGTGTTTTAGTTGCACCGTGCGATACATCCGGTTTGTTGTGCGGCGTTTCACATGATCTTGGCAGTCTATTGTAATGTTGTTATTTCATTTTTTTTTGTACATTACATCATCCTTTATCATCTCTGTACAGTTTGCACCACAAGTACGCCAGTGTGTTATTTTTAATCCCGTGTCCCTTTCCCGTACATGTTTTAAAGTTAAAATTTTCAAATGATATTAAATCCCCCATTTAAAATGCTTAGTAGAGACCGGTTTTACCGGGCGAGCGGGGGGTGCTTTTTCAACAAAACCTTCCCCGTTCGTAACGTGGCTCCCGAATCCAAAATCTCAACGTTTTCGCTAGATCAAAAGCCTTTCTTTTTCAAATCAAGCTATCGGGTTCTCGGATCATCCATCTCAAAAATCCGGGTGGTGACTCTTCGAACGCGCTTTTGGGCGCGGGAGCCCACAATAGTCCTTGTAAGAGAAGAATGGGGTGAAATGGTTTAAAGGCCTATGACCTCCTACTTAACTGAGGAGAGGAATGTGGGCTCACAGCCTTCCTCCGAACGGAAGTGAGGCTAGTATCTTATTCATGTACCTTAGTAGGGTCGAATGGTGCAGTAGGATCTATCTTGCCAAACCCCAAATTGTTGAGAGAATGCTTTCTTGATTGAGTCAAGTTGTACTTAGCGCAATTCTAAGCTTGGAACATGAGCACGTTATTAGGTACATATCTTGTGAGAAACCTTCAGTTGGCTGCCAATGTACAAATTTTCTTTTATTATGCCCTTGAAAGTAAATACCGCGACAATATCAGCACAAAAAGAGAATATAAAACAAATGGAAATTTAAAGGCCAACCCTAAAAAGTAGGTTTAGACTTAATTTAGTCTTCACAAAAATATTTCTTCTTTATTTCATTCATTTTTCTTGACTTTTCATTCATTTTTACTATTTTGCCCATTCTTCTTAACTTTTTGTGTACATGTCAATTTTTAGTAATATTTATATTTTTAAAATCAACTCCAGACCCATATTATTTCGGACAAAAATACTCCCGTCTATGTGATTTGGTTAAGAGAATTGCCAATTCTCATAGTCAGTTAACATAATATTTCGGACAAAAATATCCACGCCAGTTCACATAACCCGAGTTAACATATTATTTTGGACAAAAATACCCCTAAACTATACCTATGAGAACTGAGGCTATGAGAGATATATTTTTAAAATCAATTCCTGAATCATATTATTTCGAACAAAAATACCCTTAGCTATGTGAACTGGCTATAAGAACTGCTAAGTCTTATAGTCTGTTCTATGAGAACTGCTTATGTGAACTGAGCTATGAGAATTGGATATGTGAACTATCAATTCTCATAGTCATTTCAATGAGAACTGTCAATTTTCATAGTCAGTTCTATGAGAATTGGCTATGATAAGTGACTGTTCTCATAGAGAACTAATTTTGTGAACTGGTTACGTGAACTAAAAAATACACAGTTCACATAGTCTTACCATACACTAAAGTACACATCTCATAAAAATTATATATGTTCTCATAGAATAATATACAGTTCTCATAGAAAAACATGTCATTCTCATAAAAATACACAGTTCTCATAGAAAATACACAAGCAAACAAAAATTAAACAAAAACAAAAATGTAATCAAAATCAAATAAAGTTATAAATGTTCTCACTGCTATGTCTTAAAAAAGTAATAGTTCACATAGGAAATAAATTGATTTAAAATTGAGTTTTTAATTGTCAAGTCTCATAATCAGTTCTATGAGAACTGCTCAATTCTCATGAGAACTGCCTATGTCAACTGAGCTATGAGAATAGGCTGGGCTATGAGAATTGGCTGTTCTCATAGAGAACTAGTTTTGTAAACTAGTTATGAGAACTGAAAAATACACATTCGCATAGTCTTACCACACACTAAAATACACAGTTCTCATAAAAAATATATAGTTCTCATAGAAACTATACGGTTCTAATAGACAGTCCTCATGGACAATATACAGTTCTCATAGAAAAATACGCAGTTCTCATAGAAAAATACACAATTCTCATAGATAGTTCTCATGAACAACACACAGTTCTTATAGAAAAATACA
Source organism: Rhododendron molle (assembly GCA_025413875.1). NCBI lineage: Eukaryota > Viridiplantae > Streptophyta > Magnoliopsida > Ericales > Ericaceae > Rhododendron > Rhododendron molle. The sequence goes on from CM046400.1 coordinate 19,329,086, forward strand.
CAGTTCTCATAAAAAAATACCCAGTTCTAATAGAAAATACACATACGAACAAAAATTGAAAAACAATAAAAAAGTTAATCAAAATCAAATATAGTTATAAAGTTCTCACTGCCATGTCTTAAAAAGGTAATCAAAGTAAAAAAGTAATAGTTCCATAGGTAATAAATTGATTTAGAATTTAATTGTCTTTATGAGATTGGCTATAAGAATTGCCTATGAGAACTGTGTCTATGAGAACTCTCTCTATGAGAAGAACTGAACTCATAGATAGTTCTCATGAACAACACACAGTTCTCATAGAAAAATATGCAGTTCACGTAGACAACTCACATAATTCACATAGATAATAAATATTCAATTCAACTACGGAGTAATTTTCTAAATGAGCACAAAGAATCTAGAGCAAGCTTCAATATACCAATTGATAAGCTTTACCTACTTTTTTATTAATATACTACAATATTATTTGACACATAGTAGACAAAAGTACCGAAATACCAGTTGATAAGCTTCAATATACCAATTGATAAGCTTCAAAAAAAATAATTCTCGTGGACTGAAGTACTGAAACACAGAATCACCGGTTTTGTATCATTAATAGCCTTAGATGTGCGAATTGTGTCTATAGAACTGTAGTTATGAGAACTGAGTTATGTGAACTAGAAAATACACGGTTTACATAGTCTCACCACACACTAAAATACATAGTTCACATAGAAAATACACAGTTCTCATAGACCGTTCTTATGAATAATACACAATTCTCAATGTCTCATAGAAAAATACACAATTTACATATACAATTCACATTTTCCTTGTGAGCTAAAAGGAGAATATTAATCACTATTTTTGAAACTTTGTATAAGAATTACTCCTATTAACAAAGTACCTTTATTTGCTTTGTTTCATTGGACCAAAGCTAATTCGATTGAAATAAGCCTTGGGACATCTCTCCACTGCACTGTTCTTCCTACAAAAGGGCAACCAATGGCTCCCAAACTTAGCAGCCTCCTCGAAAGCAAACATAGTCAAAGCAGACCCACAGTCGTCCGACACATAAATCGACAGCTTCTTGGCCAGATAATCGTACGCCATCACTGACAGAGTGAACTGTGTATGATGGTGGTACGATGTGGCTAGGTTTGAGTAGTGCGACTTCACGATTGTCGCCGTTGCGATTGTCGACGAAATCCTGAAAATCGATCTCGAATTCTAAGAGAAGCCCTCCTTCAGGTTATCGGAATCGGACTCCAAGTCGCCGTCGTCATCGACGACGATGATGGTGGTATGACGCGACTGGGTTTGAGCGGTGCGAGTTTGCAAGCTAGAGGAGGATAGCCAGGGGCTGCTCCTAGAGGAGAGGTGCGAGATCTGCAGCGGTGGTGGAGCCTTGACAGTTGTGAACACCCGAACCAGAGAGAGAACCACTATCGGGCGGCCCAACATCAAATGGTGCCCCCCCCAAGAGAGGAAAACGAGAAAGCATCATGGTCGAAGAAGAGGCACTCACCAGAGCCGAGTGTCATCGGCCGAGGATTCTAAGCCTCGCTTTCTGATAAACGATCTAAGGATGCCGTCCACGAGGCGTACTTCGTCCCTTCGGCACTCATCATGTCGAATGGTAAGGTTACGGCAACGGCAATAGCCGGGAAGAACGGATCGCCTTTTTCAAAGGCCGTAACGGAAGAGATCCCTCCCTCCAACTTCAAAGTCCCGAAGTTCAATGTTTATAACCCCAAGTCAGATGCTCCGACCCATGTGCAGCAGTACCGGATGATGGTGGCACTCTGCGAACTTAGTGAGGTAATGATGTGCCGAACTTTCTCTCTAAGCCTCCCGGATGTTGCTATGTTATGGTATACACAGCTCAAGTGTGGATCAATCAGCAGCTTCGGCAAACTGGAACAATCCTTCAAGTCTTGGTTTGTCGCGAGCAATCGACGGCCGAAGACTGTTGAGGCTCTGACGGATCTAAGGTGAAAGGTCGGCGATACATTAAATGGCAATTCCGATCGTTTCTACAACGTCTACAATATGGTTGAGAGCTGTGAATAGAATATTGTCGCCACCTCATTCAAGCGTGGCCTTAATCGAACCTCCGATCTCTCCAGAGAACTGATGCTCCGGCCGCCGAACAACATGTCGGACCTGATGCAAATCGTTGCCCGTTATATTGAACTAAAGGAATATATTGGGGGCTCTAGCATTCCTGATGTCGCCGATCCGATCAAACTGGCGCCGAAGGAGGTGAAGAAGTAAGTCAACACCATTGCCAAGAAGGAGGGCACCGGGGCTGGTAGAAATAGGGGAGGCGAAGAAACCTGGGACCGACCGCCGCGTGATGGTAGGGATCATTTGGCCATGACCACCTATTTCAAGGAACCAATCTTTCGAATGCTCCGAGAATGCGGATGGCACCCTAGGTTCTAATGGCCAACTGAAGCAGCGTAGAAGTTAGGAACCGCCGATGGGCATGAGCCGAACCAGCGTGTGTACTGTTCATTCAACAATGAACAACGCCATTACATAACAATGTGCCAACCATTCAAGATCTATCTCGAAGAGCTCGTCCAACAAGGGAGGATGGATCGGTGGATCGACCGGATCAAGTCACCTAATGTAGGAGTCCAGTAGAGGGCCCAGATCTTGAACGGTGAGGTACAATGTATACATGGTCTGATGGATCAAAGTCGGGCCAACGAACTCCACAAAGAGCTATACTAGTCTTCTCCGTCCGAGGTTATGGTGATTCAACCATCCTCAAAGCGCAAAATGGATACTCGTCACACGTAGGAAATCACGTTCACCAAGCAAGATATGGTGGGGGTATCTTTTCCCCATAATGACGCTCTGGTCCTTTTTATTCTCTTCCAATAAAAGATGGTTCACCGAGTATTGATCGATCAAGGAAGCTTGGCAGATGTCCTATATTACTTGGCATTCAAGGCCCTTGGCTTCACCAAGGATCAATTGATCCCGGTGGACGCGCCTCTAGTTGGCTTTACTGGGATTCTTGTCTACTCGGTCGGCAAGATTGTGCTCCCGATCTATGATGGTTCGGTGCGGCTGAACGTGGAGTTTATTGTGGTCAATCACTGAGCCCGTATAACGCCATTCTTGGCCATAATTGGTTGCACGACATGAAGACTGTCGCGTCCTTGCTCCACCAATGCGTTTGGTTTATCGGAGAGTTTGGAAGACAGTAAACTATTAGGGGCTATCAGATGACCTCCAAAAAATACTTTCTTAATTCTGTTCACGGGAACAGCAAAATAAAGGAGGTTCAGTGCATCGAGGTCCCTGAGCTGCCGGAGGGGAGCATGCCCGGCGAAGCCATGAAGGAGACACTACAAGACTAGATGAGATTGGAAGATCGACCAGTGATAGAGCTGTGGAAGATTTGGTTCGGGTGCCGATCACGAGGATGGGACTCGTTTCTTTTTGGTTGACTCGGAGTTTGAAGATGACGAGCGAGCCCGGTTAGTCGAATTTCTCAAGGATAACGTGGAGGTCTTTGCTTGGACTCTGTACGAGATGCCAGGCATGAGCCCTGATGTGATAAAACATTCGTTGAATGTTGATCCAAGCAGGAGACCTATAGTGCAGAAGCAGCGCCGATCCTCGATAATGCACACTAATGCTGTGAATAAGGAGGTTGAGCGTCTCCTTGACGCTGGAGTAATCCGGGAGGTTCAATACCCAACTTGGTTGGCGAATCCGATGGTAGTTAGGAAGAAAAATGGCAAGTGGCGTGTGTGCATCGATTTCATTGATTTGAATGATGCATGCCCCAAGGACTGTTTCCCTTGTCCATGGATCAACCAACTGGTGGACGCCACCGCCGGATACGCAAGATTAAGCTTCATGGATGCTTACAGGGGGTATCACCAAATCGCCATGAATGAGGAGGACGAAAAGAAGACCGCCTTCATCACTTACAATGACACCTACTGTTACGAGGTGATGCCCTTTGGCTTAAAGAATGCTGAGGCTACATTCCAATGTATAATAGCCCTGCTATTCAAAGGATTGCTCGATCGGGTGTGGAGGCGTATATCAATGATATGGTTGCCAAGTGCAAGGATGCGGCTAACCATCTTTTCCACCTCGGTGAGATTTTCAACGTGTTGAAAAAGTTTGGCTTAAAGCTTAATGCCGAGAAGTGTGCATTCGGAGTGGGGTCTAGCAAATTACTTGGACACTTGGTCACACACCGAGGAATTGAAGCTAACCCAGATCAGATCAAAGTCGTCCAGGAACTCAGGGCTCCAGCAAAAGTGAAAGAGGTCCAGCGCTTTGCTTGCATGGCTGCTGCCCTTAACCGTTTTATCAACAAGTCCTCGGATCTTTGTCGACCATTCTTCCAGTCAATAAAGGGTCATAGCCAGAGAAGCTTTCAATGGATGGCAAAATGCGACCACACTCTCGCCGAGTTGAAGGTATGCCTATCCCAAGCCCCCTTGCTTGTGGTGCCGAAGGATGAGGAAGAACTCTATCTTTATCTTGCCGTATCCGAACACGCCATGAGTGCTATTTTTGTTCGGTAAGAAGGCAGCGAGAGTAGTACCAAACAACGGTCAATCTACTATATCAGCAAGATGCTTCTACCCGTCGAAACCCGCTACCTACCTATAGAGAAATTGGCACTCTCGTTGGTCACGGCAAAAAAGAAGCTTTTGTCGTACTTCCAGAGCTTCACCATTGTGGTTATTACTCAGTATCCATTGAAGATTGTCCTCCAGAAGGTGGACTTGTCGAACCGGCTGTGCAAGTGGTCCCTGAAGTTGGCTAACTTTTACATTCGATATCAGCCCCGAACGACGATTAAAGGGCAGGTGTTGGCGGACTTTGTTGCCGAGTTCTCTTGGTTTAGTCTTGGATGAAAACGAACTAGTTTCAATGGATGACTCAGCCATGCCAGCACCCGGCCATCGGTCGAGCCACCCAGCGCATGCTGAGTTCATCACTAAGCGTCTCATCCCTCCCCACCAAGCGAAGATCTTCACCGGGAATGCCTAGCGTCTTCATGTGATGGTGTGTCTAACAATCGAGGGGCCAGTGCCGAGGTAGTTTTGGTTTCACCGAATGGAACCATGCATGAGCATGCACTCAGCATAAGTTTTCCTGCCACCAATAATGAGGCAAAGTACGAAGCCTCACCGCCGGGCTTAAGTTGGCCTGACATATGGATGCCGAGGAAATTCAGGTTTACAGCGACTCTCAGCTCATTATAAATCAACTCAACGATAATTATGAAGCCAAGGATGTGCGAATGAATAAGTACATGAGCCAGGTCATTGCTTTTTCCGGCTCGTTTAAGAATGTATTCTTTGATCATGTTGGTCGTGATCTCAGTTCTCATGCCGATGCTCTGGCTGGCCTCGGGACCATCTGTGCCGAACATGACAGCAGTCTAACACTAGTACTTGGTGAGGTCCCTTCGCCAAGATTCGAGCCTGACCTACGAGAAGTTATGGATATTCATTTGGCTCCCAGTTGGATGGACCCCATTGTCTCCTACTTAAAGTATGCCACACTTCCTACCAATCGTAAGGAGGCTCATAAGATTCACTGCCAATCCGCTTCCTACTTCCTCGATCATTCTGGCGTATAGTACCGCTGATCTTACACTAGACCTGACCTTCATGTGGTCCACGAACAGGAAGTGTCAGGCATTGTCACGCCCTCGATTTTCAACATAAGAAATAATAAATTTCGATAAATGAAATCCTCGCATTAATACAAATACTACCCCAAAAGGCAATTCTTTCTTACAATCACAAGTTTAAAGATTTCATCTCCGGCTTAAAGACCCCAAATTGTGATGCTACTAGCATTGAATGAGAAGATTAAGAATTTACAGGTTTCATTACCAGAATAGTTTTACAATAGTCAAAATTACAATAACATCTTTGAAAGAGTTATACTAAGATGCCAAGTAGTTCCCCTTGTTAGCATTCAAAAGAAATGAAGTCATACACGCACTCCAAGCACTCCATAGCAATGACCTGCAATATACTTGAAAATAATAGGTTGAGCTACACTAGCCTAGTAGAGAAAATTATACACAAGTTATAGGAAAATATGCCGAGTTATGCATCTAAAGTAAGAGAACTACGATAGATATGTCCAAGGTACGAATGGTTACCAACAAGCTACACGTTATAGTCCAAGGATTCTAGACTTCAAATAAGTATCACTGACCGCTTACTACTCAGACTAGATACTTTAATAAATTCACGTTAATCCACATTAATCTATAACCAATTCCTAATCATCTTATTAATCTTCGTGTGATACTACAATCTTCCTCGTGCCCACCTTTGTCATCATCAATTTCTTTTACTACAAAACCTATCTTTTTTATTTCAAATCAATTCAAAGAAAACTCAAGACCACTGTAGGTCGAGCTCCATTGATTCAGGCCAAATATCGGAGTCCGTTGATTTGTGCCAAAATACCGAAAACCGTTGATTCGCTCAGAATACCAGAGGATTTCATCAAAATCCTTTAACCAAAACCAAAATCAATTCATTAACTTCGTAAACCAATAACGTGTCGTTAAGAACTTGAGCCGAAACTCCTGCCATGCATTTACTTGATAACGAGCCCTAAAGACAAAATGATGTGAGCATCTAGCTCGTGTTGGGCATTTACTCATTTAAGAGCCCCGAAAGCATACAATATGAGCATTTAGCTCCCGCAATGCATTACTCATTTAAGAGCCCTGAAAGTTCTCCTTGTGTCCATTTAACACTCATATTCATTCCATATTCCCATTTCACAAACATCAAATCATTCCATCGAATCCAAAGCCGTTTAATCAATCACATGGCATTATAAGACCAACATCTACCATCTCGCATACAAGCAAATACACACGTCCTCACTATAGCTCTAAGTACATTCCCGCACCGACACAACGTGCTACTCACTACAATTTCTAAAGTGTTCAACCTACTAGTTCCTTGCTTGAATCCCATAGCAAGTGTACCCAAGAAAGATCAAGAGGTTCAACGATTCGTGGAGAGACAAGTTACTACTTTGCCCTCGAAATCATTGTACCACTCTCATCTACCACTTATGCACACCACGACGTTCCTACAACCCACAGTACTCATAACTACTTTGCGATACATTTTCCATTTACAAAGATACTAAGATTACGCTAAACTAGTGCCTAGGGAAGGGGAACAATCAATGAGTCATCAAAGGACGAGCAACCAAGCTTAAAGAGGGTTTAATGGTGTTTTAGAGGGGCTAGAATTAATCGGGAGTCAAAACGGTGAAGTTTGGAACAAAGCAGTGAAAACTGTCCATAAGCATCTGGTATCGATATAGCCAAAATGGCTGTATCGATACAAAATGCAAACAGAATGAGAAGCTGCGATTTTGAATTGGTATCGATATGGCAAAAAGCCCGTATCGATACGGATGTGTTTCGAGCAGATATTCAGCAGTTTTTTCTAGGTTTCAACTACAACAACAACCAACAATCTAAAGCACGATCAAGGTGCAAAATCAACAAGTAAACATATAACAAGTGCAACAAATCCCTACCTCGATTATCTAAGCCGAACCTAAGAGATTACCCGAGCCCTAGAACTCCAAAAGCAAAACCGAGGGGAAAACACCTCTTCCGAGCTTGAACGAGCACAATTCGAGGCTTAAAACTACCGAGAGAGTTGGTTTGGTGGAGGACCTTGGTGGGTTTCGAGTTTGGAAGAGAGTTTGAGAGTGAGATGAGGGGAGATAGAGAGATAACTGAGAGGGAGAGAGAGAGAGATCGGGAGAAGAGAGAGGGAGATGGGAGATTTTTTAATCTCTTACAACAAACACACCCCTTATATATTAACATACATACACAATTCACACTTCACTCCCTCCACTAACAATCCTTTCATATTAACCCCAAATCAATTAAACTTAACAAATTTCATATTTTCCTTCAATTTCCAACATCAAACAATCCTTTAAATAACTTCCGAAACTACGGGTCCTTAAAGGCATCCTTCAAGAGCTGCACAGGGGGAGTGCTGGTTGCTACACCGACGACCGTTCTTTGGCCGACCGTGCCCTTTCACAAGGGTATTGGTGGAACAAGATAGTGCACTCTGCTTCTAAGTTCGCCAAATAGTGCGTGTCGTGCCAAAAATACTCTCCATCAATACATCAGCCGACCCTCCTTCTACAACCTACTTCCAGCCTTTAGTCCTTTGCCCAATGGGGGGTTGATATCATTGGGAAGCTACCCAAAGCCACTGGCGGTTTCACATACATCATTACAGCCACGGATTAGTACACCAAGTGGGTGGAGGCAAAGGCACTTATAACAGTCACGGCCACCGACGTGGAGAGTTTCCTTTGGAAACACATCTTCACCAGATTCAGTGTCCCGTATGCCATTGTTTTTTACAATGGAACCCAATTTGTGGCTGATGCTATCAAAGCCTTGTACAAGAGGCGTGGTATTCAAATGAAGACCGCCTTCATTTCCTATCCTCAGGGGAACGGGCAGGCCGAAGCTGCTAACAAGGGTATCTCTGCCAGCTTAAAGCGCCGGCTCACCAATAAGCGCGACAAGTGGGCGGATGAGTTACCTGATGTGTTGTGGGGTTACCGTACCACTCCACGGCACGGCACTTACCACACCTTTACTTTATGGCGTTCGGCGTCGAGGCCGTACTTGCAGTGGTTGCTACTCGACCCACGGCTCGAATTGTTAATTTCGACGTTTCGACAAATGATGCTATGCTGGCCGCCAAGGCAGATCGCGTTGACGAGCTGCGTGACGATGCCCACGTCAAGTACACGGCCTACCAGCAATAATTGGCTTGGAGCTATAACAGGAACGTACAGATCCGACCGTTCCACACGAACGACCTTGTTCTTCGGCAAGTGGTCCAGAAATAAAGGGTTGAATAAGTTTATGCCCAAGTGGGAGGGTCCATTCCGCATTGTTAAGAAGGTTGGCTATGGATCATATGAGCTCTCAGAGATGGACGGCACAGCAATACCAAACCATTGGAATGCCCAGTTACTTAGAAAGTTTTATGCTTAATCATTTTTTTTGTCCTGACCATTTATGTAATGCCTTCGGCAATCTCTGTTTTAATAAGAATCTTGTTTAGCAATTCATTGTTTCTAACTAGCTTATGTCCCTCGGTGGGATTGTCAAGCATTAAGACCTGAAGGGCACCGATGAACTATTTTTCAGTTCCTATTCGGCAACCAGGGAAATGCCATCCTGATGGGGGCATTCCCAGCTTTTCCCATACTTTGCTCCGACAGCTCCTTACCCGACTGTAAGTTGCTCTCGAATTAGGGGCTCAGTACGGCAAGCTGGGGCTGAAACAATCAAACTATGTGCATGAAGTGCAATACATGACTAACAGGCATGAAGCCATGTACACGAAGTGTAATACATGGCTAACAGGCATGAAGTGCAGTAATATGGAACAACTGTAAAGAAAACTACTTCCATTAAACTTCAAGTATTCTTACAAAATTGGGGCTCGACACTAGCGAAGTGTTCTTTGCTGGCCCAAGGTACGAAACAACAAAAAATAAAAAAAAAAGTCTAAGTATCGGCAGTGGAGTCATTATTGGTTTCTGGATACTCGGATCGAAGTAGATCTTGTTCAGGGGGACGGTGATGGATCGACAGCTGCACTGGAGGCACCATCGGGGGTTCTCGTCGGTAATCATCATTAGGGACTTTGGCGTAGTCCAGCCCGACTTGGTAGCCAACGAGGAAAGAAGAAGGGTGGGTGTCATTAATTCTCCTCAACTCTCCATCCTTGAATGCCTTTTAACCAGGTCATTGACCTGTCGTTAGTTGTGTTCGTCGGCCTCATTGTAACCGGCTTCACCGGCCTCCTCTAACTGCCTTAGCAGATCATCCACCAAGCACTGCTTCTCCTCCTTCAATCAATCCCTCTCGGCCTTGAGGTCCTTGACCTCAGTCAATAGCTGATCCCTCTCTTCCAGCTTGGCTGCGGCCTCGGCGACCTTCACCTTCAGTGCATCGATCTGCTCGATGGCCACCTTGTCTCGTCTCTCTTGGTCTGCAAATCCCCCCTGAGGGAGCTCTTGGTCTCAAGGAGGGCATCCATATCGTCGAAGGCTCGGCTGGCACACTACCCGACCTACAACAAGAGAAATGGTTAGCTTCTGGAAAAGAATTCCAAGGGAACCTTATGTTGACGGAATATACCTTGGCAAGGAAGAGGCAAAGTTTTGCCATGTTGTTAGCCTTCCCAGTGGGCAATTTCTCCCATGTTGTTGAGAAGGGCCAATCCAATGAGCAGGGTCATGGCTAGGAGCGGATTCTCCGTCAAACTATCGGCGGCGGTTATCACGTTCCCATCTGGGTACTCGAAGTCCGGCACAAAGAGCACAGACCCGTTCAGGTCGCCTGTATCAACCTCGGCGTGATCGCCTCCGAGGACCTCAACGTCGTCCTCAGCAATTTTGGCCCTTTTCTTGGCCTTTTTATCCGCCCCTCGACGGCCGAGTGGCTCTATCTTCGGCGGCCGAATCAGGGTTTCTCGGTAGTGACAGTAATAGGAGGCTGATCCTGTTGCTCCGGCTGGACAATAGGAATTGCTCCTGTTGCTTTTGTTGGTCCGCCAGTCCGAAGGTAGAGAGATTTTGGGCTAGGTACTGCATTTGAAGCGCCTACCCTGTGACGGTAGTCAGATCAAGAGTCTTCCTCACCATTTTGTCCTTGTTTTGGGGTGAGCAAATCCAGCGTACGTAGGTTCATTACCGAGAAGAGTCGGTGCATCTTGGTTGGCACACCGAAGTCAAGCGATCAGATAAGGCCACCTGCCAGTGATGAGGAGTTCCTTGTTCGGTGCCGAGCAATCTGCATGTGAAGGAGAGTCAGTGATACACTTGAAAATATGAAATCAATAAGGAACAGAAGAGACTATTGAGACAAGTATAAGGTCTATCCCCACCGCCGGGGAACCCTCGCACTCGAGGGATTCTAAAATGTCGAAACCGTCTTGGTTGGGAAAGGATAGTCAAGGAGAGGGTTGATTGGCCCCCACTCTAAGTCACCAAGACATTCCCCCACTTCTTGGTGTCGTAGAGGTGATCCACTAAGTGGTCAAAGTGCTGTCGAGTGGTGAGGTAGCATTTGTCATACTTGGGGTTCCTTGACACCATGTACATTAGCATCAAGTCGCCTAAGGTGAACGACATGTTATTCGACTCGGCCAACCTCATCGCCAAGCAGAGGATACGCCAGGTGTTCATTACAACTTGGATCAGCGCAAGGTTGTATTCCACCAAGAAGTAACAGAGGAAGTGACTCATCGGGAACCTTACCCCTCCCTCGCTGATGGCAAAGAGTGGAAGCACGATGAAGTCTTCGCCAAAGGGGTCACCCACTCCACTAAAACGTCATTCGGGATCGAGTACTTCACCTGAAATTCATCGGTGAAACCCTCTAGTCCGTTGCCATAAAGATTGTTGTACGGCATAGGTCCAAGCCCGGTTGGTAACGGGGGAATGAGGTCGACGTCCCTCGGCGGCCTCGGCGATGCGTTTATCCCTTCTATACCGGACGCATTTGGTGGCCTGTTTGCCGATGTAGAATTGCTGGCTTGGGCTCCAGCTGCTGCCCATTCGGCGTGACCATCTTATTCAGAGTCCAGATCGGCGGTTCCATCGGGAGAGTCACCTCGGCCGAAGAGGACATCCCTAAAGGCGCTATCATCCACTTGGAGGGGAATGTGGATGCCAAGGATGACAGGTAGCCCGGTAGGTCGGGGGAGGTTGCTAAAGCGTTCGTTGAAGTTCCGATAGCCCTTATCGAGGCTTTGGATGGTCTTCAGTAGGGTTGGATAGGCCTCGGGATCTACGTTCGGTGAGTTGATGCTTGAGTCCACCATGCTGAAGACTTAAACAAGAGAAAAACGAAGTGAGAATTCCTACTTCAGCACTGCTGCCCATGTGCACCTGGTCCCTTCAGGGGAAGACCTGGAAAGATCTTCCTCGGTGGAAGGCGAGAGGCTTCATTAAGAAGGGATTCCTAGGATTGAAGGTCCACCGCATGGCTATGGAGAAAGACCGCCATCGCTGGGGGTCTAGGCGGTGGACCACGGCCAAAGGCGGCCGTGGGGACTCAAGTGGTACTGTACAAGAACAAGGATTCTTATGCAAAAAAAAAAGCCCATAAGGTGTGGAGTGCTTTAAAAGGAGCAAAAAACGAACCAAAAAAAGGAGTCGGAGTTACCTGGAAGTCCTGGTGTTGGTCGAAAGTGAGTGGCAGAGCGACGACAGACTTTGGAGGCGAAGGCAGCTGTAGAATGAGAGCAAAGATGAGAGCGAGAGCAAAAGCAGAAAGTGATTCTGCCTCGTCCCCCCTCCTCTTATATTATGGGTGAAGTGGGAGGGGGAGGAACCCTAGGGATCTTGCACTGGAACCGAAATGATGCGATCCCGTCCACTCTTGCTGTGCCACGTGGAAAGCTTGCATCGCTCCGTACTCGCGGCGTTCCCCTTTATGCCACGTGTCACCCTACGTCGCCCTAGGTTCAAACCCATTCGTCCGATTTCTGAACCCCAACAGTCCCATCAGCCCCCTCTGTAGCGTATACATCATTACTCCGAGTCTAAGACGCCTCTTCGTTACCTCTTGATGGCTCTCCGAATATTTCTCGGCGTGCTAATCACGGGTTGCTCCCCCCGAAAAATGTTAAGGGGAACCACAGGTCAACCCTTCCCACCTTTTGCCCTAGGCTAGAAGAAGTTGAGGGCCTATTGTGGTTGGTGCGGCTTGGTGAAGGGACCAAAGTGGTGGCCACGTCATGCCTATGGTCCGGACTCATGGACTCGTGGTTCGTATGGGTCGGCGGTGCAACGTTCGGCTCATCTCTGCCCATCCTAATGTGCCGAACTAAGTTCATTCACTCGCGGAAGAATCATGGATTCGGGTACGATCCGTGACTTGGAGCTCGGCGGAATCCCGCCAAACCTATAGGCAATCTAGGAGGTTGAGTTAAGCTGCACCGTTCGATCGGTGGAATCAACAACCTCCGAGCCACACGTGTTCCCTGACTTGAAGAGGAAGACAGAAAGAGTTGGGCAAGGGTGGCCAACCTTTCTTCCTACTCCCCCTATTAAAGGAGCGGATCGTGGGAGTTGTAGCAAATCCAAGATTGGGAAGCCTATCCGATGTCGAGATTGGCGGACCCAATCACCGAGTGCGTGACACATATGCGCGGGTTGATCACCACGCGACCTCTGTCTATAAAAGGAGGAATCCTCCTCTAGAAGAAGGTATTGAACTTTGCCCCCCTGAAACCCTAAACTCAATTCCAAATCTCTTTTCGCTCCTACTTCCTAGATCGTCGGAGTGCTTATCCCGAACTCCCACGATCTGGACTTGGGCACTAACGTGGGTGCTTCTCGTGCAGGTCTCACCCACGCTCAAGGTATACCAACCTAGCCACCTTACCATCCAGGGTTCGATTGGAGAAAGCTTAACACCACAGTTCCTCTTTTGTTGTATGTGTTCCTCTTGTTGGTTGTTAGCAGATTAGTCCGCCATTTTTATAAATTTTACCGTTCTTTTTGTCTATAATCAACTTTTTAAAGCTTTTGTTCATAATTTTGACATAATATATTCCTCTTAATCATGATGAAATAATAACCGACAAACAATTAAAGCAAAACTAATAAAGGCAAATTTTTTTTAGTGAGGCAAAAGAGTAAACAATCTAAAAGGATTATAAAGTCAAATCACCTTTTAGCCTATTAATCTTTGTTTGGTATTTTCAATAAGAACTCCCCTGAATACTCTTGATGACAACGTTGTTGATTAGGTTCTGAACAAATTCTCAACATAATCCCCTTGCAAACTTTTAATCCAGCTTTAACACATAAGAGTTTCTTTTCCAACCTCTATTATAAAACAGAAGGGTGTGAGGATAAGTTGTTGGAATGGTGTAGACACCCCAATCTGGACCCCTGAATAATCTTTAAGTTTTCCCGATGATGAAATAAGGAAAAATATACCTTCGAGGCTTGGATTGTTGCTCCTTTGCTACTCCTTTGCTACTCCTTCTCTAACCTCAAGAAAACCCCTTTTCAACAATGTAGGGTGACCCTCGGTTCAATTGCAAAAGAGAAAGATGCGTTTACTTTGTCAAAAACAACTTTTTTCATGACACACTGAGGGTAAAATGGGCACATATTTTAATGTATAAAATGGCTTTGAGTGAAACCAATTGGGTTAGAAAGAGGACTCGACGAGCTTTCCAACCCTTGAAAAACACCCAAAATCGAGTTCGGGAGTGTCCGGGGCGCCCTCGCGAAGTTCGGTGTGCTGTGCTAATTCACATAGCGCGCGGCACTTCAAAAGGGCGCATGGCACCTTAGAAAATTCAAAAAATCACTCTCTCGGATGGGACTCCACTACGTCGCACGGCACCTTGAGAAAAAGTTCTGACAGTCGCAGAAAGCTGTAGGCCACGCCTGCAGGAGGAGCGTCTGTGCCCGAAAATGAGTTTTATTCGGCCCAGAAGTCACCTCCCCTCTTTTAGTGATCATCCTTGGCTCTTTTTCCTATAAATACACCCCCTCTCTAGTTGAGAAGTACCCCTTTAACTCAAAATAAAGTTACTATGCCATTTTTTTGGCTCTCACTCTTTCTCTCTAAAAATACTCCCTTTTGATTCTCTCTCTCTACAACTTCTTACACCCACCACCACTATACACATCTCTCTCTCTCTACACCCACTTGCTCTCAAGTCTCTCAAGTTCAATCCAAATCAACTTCCATTCCTCCACCTTCAAGCACATCCAAGTTTCGATCAAAAGGTATAAATCCATTTCCTTGGGCTAAACTACATTTAGCCTTGTGGGGAGCCGATCGAGGCCCTTCTCGGTCTTTCTATACCGAGCTTGGGTCTCAAACGAGCTTTACATTCAAAGTCTTTCTTTTCTTTTTTTGCTTTTTCTTTTCATATTTCGACTAATATTACTTAAAGATCGTGCGGGTACATTCTAGATTCAAGTTTATTTTACTTCATGAGATCTTTCAATATTCCAAAAAACTTTTAACATTATTTTACATGATAAGATGAACAAATGGGTCTCATAAATCATTTTTCAAAGATTCGGAAAATATAACAAACCATTTTGCGGACCTATGGTTTGTTTTGTCATGTAAAAGCAAACTGATTCTGGAATGTGTAGACAGGTGTACCGCACGGTATGTTGGTTGCACCGTGCGGTCCATCTGGTTTGTCGCGCGGCACTTCATGTGATATTGGCAGTCTGCTGTAATGTTGTTACTTCACTTTTTGTATATTGCTCATCCATTTCATACTGTACAGCTTGCACCACGAGCACGCCGTTGTGTTGTATTATCTCCCATGTCCCTTTCCCGTACATGTTTTCAAGTTAAATTTTTCAAATGATGTTAAATCCCCCATTTAAAATGCTTAGTAGAGACCGATTTTATCGGGCGAGCGGGGTGCTTTTTCAACAAAACCTTCCCCGTTCGTAATGTGGCTCCCGGATCCAAAGTCTCAACGTTTTCGCTAGACCAAAAACCTTTCTTTTTTAAATCAAGCTCTTGGTTTCTCGGATCATCCATCTCAAAAATCCGGGTGGCGACTCTTCGAGTTAGCGCTTTCGGGCGCGGAAGCCCACAAATGGCTAAGATTGGTTTAATCCAAGGGCTGAGAGGCATTCTCCTCATCTCATTTAAGAGCCCATATTTTTTAGCTAATTACACAACTGCCATACATGCCTAGCCACCACATCCCAAAACGTATTCACCGTACTTTTTTTTATATCCGAATTCACCGTACTTCGTCTTTTGAAACCCCCACGCCAGAATTTCTCTCTCTCTCTCTCAAGGCACCACCTCCATCACCATCGTCCTCTCTCCCACTCCCGTCTTATTCTTAGAAAAAACCCTAACCCCCAACTTTCTCTATCCACCCTCCTTTGTCTCTGAGCAGCCCGACCACCAATTTGTCGTCCATCCAAGCCTCCTCCATCCATTGCAGTCCTTCTCTGATTCATTGCCAACATATCAAACAACCTTTGTAAGTTCGATTTTTTATTTGTTCAGTACCCTTTTCTGTTTTAAAGTTTGCAATTATTGCTGGTTTTTGGTTTCTTATTAATCACACATGACATACATTCATTGCATTCAATGTGTTTGTTAAAAATGCATGGTAGAAATAGAATATAGAACTCCATTCGGACATCTTTAAACAATTGAATTATAGAACTGAATAATTAGCATCGGGGGCAAGGAAACAAGTTTGCAGTAGATCTTCCATATTTTGTTAGTAGAACGCAAATCTAAAACTAAAGCTCTTCAAATTCCAAGCATCATTCAAAACTCTCCAGCTTATAGGCTCTTTTTTTCATTCAAGCATTTCTTCCCATCCCTTTTGAAAAAAAAAACCCAAATAAGCAGCAAATTGTAGACGAAAAGCAGAACTTAAAGGAAAAAAGACTTACCAGCATTATTTTTTTGATCGGTACTTATTGGCAATTCTGGTGCAAGAGAAACGACGATGAAGTATTCTTAAGCTAATTAAGCAGAATAGGGCCCGAGGAAAAACAGAAAAATAGTGGAAGAAAGGTTCAAAACGATCAAAACATATCAACAGAACAGAAAGAGATGTATAAAATCTAAAGTGACGCAAAGCACTAACTGATGTGCTGCTTGGTTTTAACTTTTCACCGGGTATTTACTGGAATTCCATAAGCAAATTGATCGTTCTTTTCTCTTTCGTGCCACTAAGAAGAGGACCGCATACTACACACTAATGTTTGAGCCAACAAGTGCTGTAAGCATGGACAATTCCAACCGGGGAGCGTAGTGTCGTAGGCACGGGTAAACATTAGTTCTATAACAATTCGAGTTAATTGTACAGTACTTAGCTGATAAAGTACGTTGGAAAATGAAGGCCAAATTCCGAGAGAAAAATAGAAAGCTAGGATTGGAAGTTGGTTGGTGATAAGAGTAATGAGGTAGAGGCCTAGCAAATTTTTTTTATGTAACTTTTTTTCTGACGTGTACATTCCATTTAAAATAATTTGGACATCAACAAATCTTCTGTTTGTCAAAGAAAATGTAAAGACCCGGTATTTTTTTTTATAAATAATAATAATTATCAGGCCAAAAATATTATTTTGCTCGAAAAATTATTTATGTCGTCATATAAACTTTATTCTGTAATCTGTTGTGTGCGCGCATGTCCGTCGAGTAATTGTTCGAGTGTGTTGCCCAGACCAAACCCAACCTTTTTTCTTTTTTTTTTCCATTTCATTTTCGGCAGAGCAGGAGACAAAATCCCCCATCTCCTCCCTAAATCCCTCCCATTGAGACACCACATAATTGTCCATAAGCTATTAACCTCCATGCAAATCCAAACCAATTTTTAAAACCCATGCCTCCCATTAGTTTTGCCCACTTCGGCAGAGGGAGAGAATTTCAGAGAGAGAGAGAGAGAAGGCAGCCATTCACATCTCAAACTTCTCACCACCAACTGGGTTACCTCTTCCAGCCGAGCTCCTCACCACCAAGCTCCGTCGCCGCTCCGAAACTTCTTCGTAAATCATTTCGCCAGACGAGAGGTAGTTCGGAACTCATCTCCCTAAGTATAAGTTGCGTTTCTATTATGATTATTATGTTTCGGTATGATTATATTCGAACCCGACGTCCCCGATCGAGTCTGGACGAAAACCCACCTTATCCGAACACTACTGCCTCTGTTTTGTTTGTATTTTTTTAAATGTTGCTTGCCACCGTTGGGTTTGATTTAGAAAAGCAAGACCTGGATTTGATCAATGCAATTAGGATTTAAATATATAAATCATGCTTGGGCTTGATTAACGAAATTAGAAATTAAATATGTGGGATAACTTATACTGTTATTTGTTCTGTTAATGCATGACTTAGAATTTGGTTAAAGGAAATAGGAAGCAACTGTTTTTTTTTTTCCTTTTGTTTACGTGGTACAATTTTAAAAGGGAAGTTGCCGAATGTGTTATCATTAATGTAAGAGAAATGTTACTTCTATCACATGCTGTTATAGTCTCTAAAGCATTATAATAGGTATTTATTTTTCTCGCTTGATTTTTTATTATCGCAAAAATTAATTATCGTTAGCCTGTTGGTATGTTCGTAAAAATATTTGATTGTGTGAAATGTTGTTGTATTGATAGATTGAACAAATAGGTTCCTGGGTTTGGTTGCGATGTGCGGATTTAATCTATTAGACGTGATAGTAGGATTAATGGATAAATAAAATGGGTGAAATGATGGTGAGACGAGTGTGACGCCCCATAGCCAGGTTGAGTCCGGGCTTTGGAGTCGAGTCCCGGTAGACATCTGGATGGGTGGTCACGATGATGGATTTGGACTTGATTACCGAGGTTGCGAAACCTTAAGTATGGCATGGCTATGATTAACTTTTTAGAAACGGGATTGAAGCGCAAGGGGTGGTGTAGAGCAAGGGGTGGAAATTTACCGTGTTCGATCTTCTTGTGTTAGAGCAAGGGGTGGAATTTACCGTGATGAATTCTTTTAAGTAGATAACTTGGGGTCTTCATCGGGGCACAAGGAGGGAGTTGAATCATGTCATGGCCATAGCTTAGTGGTTAAGGGTAGGAGCGGATCTATGGATAAGATATGAGATTTCACGTAAGTTGAAGAATGGAAATAAAAATAATCGCTAGTCCTCTTCTTATGTTATTTCATGCATTTCAATTATATTATCTTACTGCTTATAAGTTATGGGTTCGGGTGGGTTTTGGTTACTGAGCGTCATCACTCACGGTACTATGTTGCCCTGGTAACTCGAACGCCAAGTACTGAAGACGGAACGGAAGTGCCGTTCGAGCAGACCGACTTCAACCCTGCTTCAGACAGAGGCGAGGAACCTTGGTTGCCTTACGCTTAGATGCTCTGATAGTGATTTGGTCATTTTATTTTGAAAGCTTAAACATTTAAAATTGGAAATTGTAATAGTTTGACTCGTTTGAAACTTTATACTTAATTCGATATGGTTGTAATATAATGACGTAAGTTTTTGGAATGACTGATGTAGTAAATCGGATTAATCTTTTGAGAAAATTATCCTTTAATATTTATTTAACGTTTTCGAAAATTCGGGGCGTTACAGAAAAAGAGGAGCTGAATTCTCCTTTATTTCATTTGAGTATGGAAGTCTTCTCCACAAAGAGCAACTCTTCTCTTTTTTTGCTGATTTTAATTTTTGCTTAAGATGGTTTTTTCTTTTTGTTGTATTTTCGCTTAAGATAGTTTTTTCTTTTTGTGGTAAAACGAAGCATTGAATAGAAACTAAGAGATAAAGGGTTCTGGAATACGAGATCCCATTCGTATCATCACAAAGTTGATCAACAAAAAAAAAAAAAACAAGAACATAAGAAAGAACTTCCAAATTAGCTACATTTGAGCAATTGTTAGCCAACAATTAATCCGAGCATTTGTTTGCTTTATTAACTTTGGCAAGTGATTGTGCATTTAACAATGTTAATCACTTTATGAATTTTAACAAATACTCATCATTTTCAATTATTTTATTGGAATGCATTCAATGTAGACCATTAAATTGAGAAGAAAAAACTGACCATTAGATTTGAATTTTTCCCAAGTCATTTTGATTATGGACAAAAAATATTCAATGTGGGACTTAACATTGCTAACTTTAACAGTCTCTTAAATGGATAACCAAAAGTAAATGTGACAATTTTGGTTGGGCCACTAGGATGCTATGAGTCATAATTAGAAGCATTGTGGTTGAAAAAAAGAATAGAACTAGGAACGTTAGATATTCCCATTAGAGCATTTTCAGTCTCGACCCAAATTTTTATCTAAATTTGGGTCAAAATTTGGGTAAAAACCCATTTTTGTTCAAGCTCACTCTAATGGCAAAACGATATTTTACACAAATATATATATATGCTTTCAAGAGTATTTTCATCCATTTTGGTTGCTCTTTGTTTTTTTCCCTCAAACAATATCTCTTCCCATTTTGGTCTCTACATACAGAGGCCATGGCTAGGGTTTTCTTTTCCTACTGCTTGAATGCTTGTGCATGGAATGACCACCAAAAGCAAAAGGAGAGAGACTAGGAGCAAAGAGGGGTGAGTCAGAGTCCTCACCGAATTTTTTGTCGAAGTCAGTCATTGTCATAGAATCAGAAAGAGGAGACGAAGGTTGGGATATATGGAGAGAGTCCAAATCATCATGAGAGAGAGAGAGAGAGAGAGAGAGCCATTGAAAAAATGGGGAGAGCTGTAGACACCCCAATTTGGCCTAACGATTATTTCAAATCCCACCTTGAGGACCATCTTGATGATGAAATGGATGCAGTGATTGCTGATTGACTTCTCGTGAACCTTAGGACTTTCGGTAAGAACATTCAGCCACTTAGAGGACCCAATCCAAAGCCAAATAGCCTTTCAGACAGAAGTGCAAAATCCCAGAAGAATCCATCTGTCGATCGTGACATCGATCTCACGGCCTCGACATCATTTCTTCACCCGTGAAGCTTGTTGCTTGAAAAATCTTCCTGAGAGATTGATCTTTCAACCGCTAGGTCTATCCTTCGGCCACTTAAACCTTTCCATGGCTGCCAAATCCTTTGCCCGGCCGCTAGATCATCTATTTTCCAGATTCTGGAACGTTCTGTCAATCGTTTGATCCGTTCACAAAACCCTAGCAACCAAATCCCGATGTGTTCGGGCTACGTTAGGAGATTGCCAAGAAGAGTTTGTATCACCCTACAATTCCAATTCTAATCATGCGTTTTGATTGGTTGAGGTGAGTCATCCCTATGCCTATATAAAGGGACCTTTGGGTTCCGAAATTAAAAAGGTTCAGACACCCTCTCAAGCCACGATACTTTGCCAATATACACTCTCATATCCCCTCTACAAAAGCCCCAACATCCCGAAGGCAAGCCGCTAACCTGACGATCAAATCCCGAAGTTCAAACCCTAGCCCTAGGGTTTCGAGAAGCAAATCAGTCAATCACCCTCAATCCGAAGCAATTCAAGCCATTGAGGGATCAAGGTGGTGTGGCCCAGGGGCCTGTGGTTCATTTTATTTACGATTTATACATACTAAGCATAGCTTTTTGATTATTTGTTAACCGTCTAATTTGGTGTGAGGAAGAACATCGGCTGGGGAATCAATCCCTCGATCGATACATAAACCCTGAAGGATCCCTCAGCCGTGACATCCTTTCACCGGCCGAGAGATCTATTCTTTGGGACACTTGTTTTGTTTCTCTACTTTTCTGATGCATGATTTCTATTACATTCTTGGCTCACCAATAACTGTTTAAAGGCTAATTAAATAGATTATTTGTTTAGGATTAAATGAAGCATGTGGTATTGTTATGGCGAACAATTATGGGCCAGTCTCATGACTGGGTAGACAGGGGTGCCTAACACCTTCCCTTCATTGTACCTTTGGCTCCCGTGCCCATAATCTCAATCTGTCTTTCCTAGTTTTCTTAAACTAGGTGGGGACTTTGTTTTGATGATAACCGTTATCGCGTGGCGATGTTCCTAGCCATGGGAATATCCGCGATCTCGGTTTACAAAGCAAACAACCAATCAAGCAACAACGATCAATTTGTATGGCGATGCCCCGCTTTCGGGAGGTGTCTACAGAGGCTCGGGTTGCCCAGATTAAGGTAAAGAAATTAGTAAAACTCAAAATCGCGAAGGATTTGGGTAAAAAATTAGAGAGAATTTTTTTAAAATTTTGCCCAAATTTTAAATTTGGGTCTTAAAATGGATAAGGTTGGATATGATCTTACCCACTCCATTTGGGACCTTGTGAGTTGCGTCATAAGGAGTAGTCCATTAAAAATTTTTAGGGAGACTCTATTGGAATTTTTCTTCCCTGCAAGTCTCCTAAACCTAAATAGTAGGGTAAATTACAGTTATCCCCATCAAACTAACACTCGGAGACATTGAACCCCCTTTTAACTATAAAATTAGACACTTAACCCCCTCTAATTATTGGAAATCCATTCCCAGCTCACTTTCGTTTGCATTCCATTGGGATTTGGATGGATTAGCACATGCAAGTCACATGCTTACTTATTTGAAGTATTGAGATAATATTACCCTTTTTCCATCTCCCTCTTACCTGTTTTCCCCTTCTCTCTTCGATACATCTGTACAAACATATACAACAGTCATCTCCCTACCAGTCAACCTCTCTCTTTCTCTTACACTTGGTTCTCTCTAAGTCTCCATATCCCTTCCCTTCCCTACACAACCACTGAAACCCTAACCACTATCAGTACCTAATCTCCGTCCATTTTCACCACATGTCTCACTTACCGGAGGAAGTCATCACCGACATACTCTCCCGATTACCTGTAAAATCCCTCGTCCAATTCAAGCTTGTACATACCTTGGTGCTCCCTGATCGAAATCCCTAATCATCAAACTTGGACCTCAATCGCTCAATCGAGACCAAATCTAACCAAACCCTAATCTTACGAGAGGAGCAGCTCTACTCGGTCGACTTCGATTTGCTCAACGAAACCTTCGCCGATGCCGTGAAGCTCGACCACCACCCGCTGTGGTGCCAGGACTATGGGACCGAGGTATGGGGCTCTTGCAATGGCAAATGTGCTTGTCTAATTCGTTAGATATCATCGTTATTTTGACAATTGGGTAGTAAAAAATGGATCAAAGGGGACAAACTCAGAAAGAGATTTAACATAGAATAGATTCGATTAAGAAAATTGGGAGATCACTGTTGTAGATAGGGAGATACTGAAAGAACATATAACAGAACCCACGGCGGCGCCGAACCAAAACCCAAAGAACACACGATGGCAGCGACGTCATCGCCACCAGTAGAAGCAACAAACTGATCTCACATTTGCGTGCGTGAAGACAAAGAGAGAGAGACACAACACACGCACACAATGACTTTTGAGAGAGAGAGAGAGAGAGAGAGAGAGAGTTGTACATGTATCTGGATTCTTCGCTTTGTTTTTTTTCTTCTTGATTCTAGCAATTTTGGTTTGGTTAAACAATGAAGAGAAAAACTCCAGTGAGAAAGCCTCTACTCTTCTCTCCAACGCCCGCTCCCACCACGGCAGATCGATTTTGGTGGATATTTGACCTTCTTCTTAGATCTGGTACTAAGGGAATTGGAGCCCAGTGATTGAGGGCTATTCAATTCTTCTGGGCTCGATGGGTTCAATTTCTTTCTATGAGAAGAACCTGCCTTTTGAACACCAATTTTTCCCTTTTGCAGAGGCGTATTTTTTTGAAGGGCAAATTAGTAACTTAACGCCTCTTTGTTTCGGAAGTTAGACGGATAAGGGTTTTCATTACTTAAAGGGGGTTAAGTGCTAAAAAAATAGTTAGGAGGGTAAAGTGTTCCCTACCCATAGTTAAAGGGGGTAACAGTAAGTTACCCTAAATAGTACTCCCACTAGTAATTCAAAAGGAAGATGCGACCGGGTGAGGCTGGCCCAGCCGGTTCATTCCGGTTAAGTAAATTACCGGCAACTTTTCATCCCCCCTCCAGATCCAGATCAAGACGGCTTTTGAGAAGAAAACCACAGGAAGCCAAGTAGACACGGTGCCGATCTGTCCGAACTGTAATATACAACCCCCTGTGTTTCCGTGTAAACGTCCCAACTCTCTCTCTCTCTCTCTCTCTCTCTCTCTCCTTAACAGTTCACATTGATCTACCTCACCTGCTCTTTCTATATAATCCACCGCACTCCACATTTCCCCGATTCCTTAATTCATGATTTCTAAATCCCGATAATGGATTCGAAACCTTCCCAATCGGGAAGGTTCGTCAACCGCACCAACTTTCATCACACAAACAACGACGACGACGACAACAACAACAACACTCATCACAAACCCCTCAGCCGCACAACTTCCTCCTCCACCTCCTCCACCGATGCCACCAGCCAAAGCCTAGCTTCCATCCTCAACAACCCCCACGCCGTCAAATCCGGCCTCTACGACCCCTCCTCCTGGTCCGGCTGGTGGTCTTCCTCCGCCGCCGCCACTCCCCTCGACTTCGCACCCCTCTCCTCCACCTCCAAGGCCGCCGCCTCCATCCCCGACCCCACCCGATCCGATTTCCAACCCTACCTGTCGTCGATTTCCGGACCCCACGGCAGATTCAAGGACATTCGTAACCACAGCAACAAAGAGAGCAGCGTCGACGATTCTGCTGCAGAGGGGAAGAGCAGCAGCGGATTTGGTCAAGGGGAAGCGTTGGTGGCTTGTTTGCGCGAGGTGCCCGCGTTGTACTTCAAGGAAGACTTCGCGTTGGAGGAGGGGCCCACGTTCCGGGCGGCGTGCCCATTCTCCACCGTGTCGGAGAATCTGGGTTTACAGGAGAAGCTGTCGCAGTACTTGGACGTGGTGGAGCTGCACTTGGTGAAGGAGATTTCCTTGCGGTCCAACTCGTTTTTCGAGGCGCAGGGTCAGTTGGAGGATTTGAATGTCAAGATTGCCGAGGGGTGTAGCCGAATCCGAGAACTCAAGGAGACTATAAGGCTCTTGGATTCTGATTTGGTGGATTCGGCTCGGGAGATTCAGGATTTGAATTCGACGAGGAGTAATTTGTTGGCTCTGCAGCAGAAACTGAGGCTTATATTATATGTCAACCAAGCTCTTTTGGCTCTTAACCTGGTATTCTTCTTTATTTCTATAGCTGCTGCGTACTTTGCTATTCCATTGATTTTCTCTCTGCTGTGTATTTTGTTTGGAACATTCCCTTGAATTATTAGTAATTGACGGGAGCTGATGCTATCAAAAAAACCAATAAATTACTTGTTGATTATGATTTGATATCACAGGGTTGTCAAAAAATCGTATGCAGACTAATGAGAGTTGAAATTGATCAGTTAACGTTGCCTAATAGAAGATGATGTAGTGGCACAGTTGCTAACAAATTAATCAACGCTGGCAGTTTGGCATGTGGTATTTCTCCGTGTAGATGTATTCGTCTCCTTGTTCTATCAGCTCAAATGCAACCTGTAGGGAGGTAATCCCGAGCAGACACAAAAAGTAATCGAACATGTGGTGTTCGGGGATCACGTGAGCCGTTGAATGAGGGTACCGCCGTGCAGTGGTTAAAAACTGGTGACAGAAGGGGTAACTAGTACTAGGCGGTCTGTTCGGCGAAAAGGACCAGAGACACGAGAAGTCTTTGGTCCAAGTTACCCGAGCAGGGGCATGCTCCGACGAACATGAGGAATTACTAGGCCGGGTAAGTGACATATGAAGTCACTGGTCCAGATAGACTGTTCGGGAATGAGAGGGCCGAACAGGAGCAGCATTCTGGAGGAGACGCTCCAGAGGGGTCCAGAGATGGCAAATACCCAGTAAGGAAACAATGTCTGAAGAAGATACCCAACAGGAATGGGGTGAACAGCCAATTAAGGAAGAAGTTCCTAAATAGTCTAAAAGGAAATATGCAATTAAGGGAATGAGAATCCCTGATATTCTGGGTTCCCTTAACAAGAAAGGAAACTTATGGCAGCAAGATGGCTTGGACAGCAAGTAGACATGGGTCTATAAATACGAGGTAAACCTAGAGGTAAAGGTACGCAATATTCCCTATTCATATTGCAGTATTATTAATCGAGTTTTTGATCGTAAGTACGTGATCTGACTTTAGCATCGGAGGGCCTTTGCCACGAGAGGCAAAGGTGCGCTCACCACATGCATTTTGCGAGGCTAGGGTTGAGCGACAAATTAGGGTTCGGCGAGGTATACGTCGGTTGTTTTATTCGATGTCGTTACGAGCGTTATGCGGAATTTTCCCCTACAATTGGCGCCGATGCAGCGGGAAGCGAAAGAGATCCCTTTGAAAAGCGACCATGGTGGGAGTAGACCCAATCCACCGCTTGCAGAGAAGAACCAAGCTGGTAGGGAAGGAGGCGAATCCCCTCCAGGTGCTCAAAAAGCATGCTGGTGGTCATAGCAAGAGGATAACGAGCAAAGATCATCCCATAACTCTTCATGATGATCCGAAAAACAAAGAAGGTGGGACAACCACGGAATCCACGAGAAGGAGCAGAGGTCCCACCACGGGATAGAATCGGTGGCACATTCGAAAAGTGCGCGCAGCAATAAGGATATCGTGGACCAGAAGAGGCAGAAGATAGAGGAATACGCTCGTCTGATTAGAGGCGAGAATACGAAATCCAACAACTCGAGCGGATACGAGAACATCAGGAAGATTACGGACTTTCACGAAAAAGTCGGAGGAGGAGAGGTGGGCGTGGCGAGTATAAGAAAGCCTCTCCCACGAAGAAAAGGAGCGAGCCTCACCGAAGCGGCGAGGGCTTCTTCACGTAAAGGAGAAGCGAAGCGAAGTTCCACCCAGGAAGAAGGTGGGACCGGGGAAGCTTCTGAGGGGCAGTGCGAGGGACTGATTCCGATTGGGAGAGGCATGTTGCTAAGATCGCAAAGGGACAAGAAGAGGCAACCGTGTCTGCACGAGAAGCAGCACGGAAGGCTCTTAGCAACATAGCCTTTTCTCCTTTTGTGACGAGATTGAAGGAGGCAAGGTTGCCAAGCAGGGTGAAGCACGGGACCTTCGTCCCATATGAAACTAATGCTGACCCCGTGGCACACATACGGCATTACCAACAGGCAATGTTCATGCATGATGGCGATGACGCGATCATGTGCAAGATGTTCCCGTCGAGTCTGGGAAAGGTGGCCTTATCTTGGTTCCATAAATTGGAGCCGAACACCATACGAGGATGGCAAGCTAGGTGCCGAGCAGTCTAGGGTCTATGCAAAAAAGGCGGATAAGCCAGAGCCCAGAACATACAAGGAAAGGAAGGAATTCGGGCAGGCCAAGAGAGAGCCGAACAGAGAAAGGCCACCCCCTGATCCAAAGTCATTCTTTTCAATTATTACAGTTTGGAAGGAGCCCATCTACAGGGTCCTTTACCGAATTAAGAATCAGCCTTATTTCAATGGCTGACCCCTGGGGGATAAGGATGCAAACGTGCTCTGAATCGACATTGCATACCATAAGGGTGGGTCACATGATTGAAGCTGCGAGATGTTTAAGAGGCACCTTGACGATTTGGTCTCTGGGGCTACCTTAAAGAGTTCATCCAGGAGGATCCCAAGGATAAGGGAAGGCCATGGAGTTGGATTACGAATAGAATCCTAAAGGAGTAATCCATATGATACATGGGTTGGCCGCGCCTTATACGAGAAATGAGGTAAGGTTGCTCCAGAGACAAATCAAACACGACCAACATGTCATGAGGTTGGGAAAGAAGAGAGGACGAGAGAATGACGTAGGCAACGAAGGCCTAGTCTTCTCAGACGAAGATTTGAAAGAAGTCCAGGTGCCCCATAACGATGCCTTGGTCATAACCCTACGAATTGGGGAGTATGATATCGAAAGAATCCTAGTAGACTCAGGAAGCTGTACAGAGATATTATACTACGAAGCATTCAAAAGGATGGGTTTGACTCAAGCAGATTTGGAGCAGTCAAAGACACCCTTAGTGGGATTTGGAGCAGGGGTAGTCTGGCCCCTAGGGAAGATAACCCTCCCTGTCCGTGCAGGTTCAGTAGTCCTGAGAACTGACTTTCTGGTTGTAGACGTCTTGTCTTCCTATAACGCGATTATAGGGAGAACTTGGTTACACAAGATGAGGGCTGTTTCTTCTACTTACCACCAGATGGTGAAATTCCCAGGGTCTAATGGAATTGAAAAGATCAGGGGTAACCAAAAGTCAGCGCAGCAGTGTCTGATCTCTATCATCAAGAAAACACCGAAAGCCCATAACGTCCACACAGTAGAAGTATCTGATCAACCGACTATGGAGGACGTCGGGAGGAATCCAGCGGAGAAAGTGGTGGAAGGCCTGAAGAAAATACAGATCAACGAGACTGATCCGGAGAGGTATTTTCTGATTGGGGAGTCACTGACAGAATCAGAAGAAGCCGAGTTGGTGAGTTTCTTAAAAGAACATGTCAATGTTTTTGCATGGGTACCAGAAGAGATGCCCGGGGTGGATGCAGATGTGATCTGCCACCACTTAAACGTAGATCCCCAGCACAAGCCCGTGATCCAAAAAAAGAGAAGGGCAGCGGCCCAACACGTCGATGCTGTTATCGAAGAGGTGGATCGTCTGCTAGAGGCCCAAGCAATACGAGAAGTTTATTATCCAGAATGGCTGTCCAACACTGTAGTAGTGAAGAAGAAGAATGGGAAATGGCGTGTCTGTGTAGACTTCACAGACTTGAATAAAGCGTGTCCCAAAGACAGCTTCCCTCTCCCAAGGATAGATCAGTTGGTTGATGCAACTGCTGGATACGAGCGGATGAGTTTCCTCGACGCATATCGAGGATATCATCAGATCGCCATGTCTGGGCCGGATCAAGAAAAAACATCTTTTATCACGCCACGGGGGTTGTACTGTTATACTGTAATGCCTTTTGGATTGAGGAATGCAGGGGCAACATATCAAAGGCTGGCAACCATTATGTTCAAGAAGTTACTTGGCAGGACTATGGAGGTCTACATAGACGATATGGTTGTGAAAAGCGAAGCCAAACATGGTCACATAGCAGACCTCAAAGAGGCCTTCGAAATCCTGAGGAAGTACGAGTTAAAGCTCAACGCCTCGAAGTGCGTGTTCGGAGTGGGCTCTGGAAAGTTTCTAGGCCACTTGGTGACCATAAGAGGGATCGAGGCAAATCCTGACCAGATAGCAGCCTTGCAGGGGCTACAGAGCCCTGGGACAACGAGAGAAGTCCAAAGGCTGACTGGAATGGCTGGGGCTCTTAACCGGTTCATTAGCCGTTCAAGCGACAAATCAGGCCGTTCTTTCAATTGTTCAAAATAAGAGAGGGATTCGAGTGGGGAGCAGAACGCGAGCAGGCATTCCAAGACTTAAAGAAATACCTGGCTTCTGCCCCACTCCTATCAACCCCAGAACCAGGCGAGACCTTGGTGTTGTACTTGGCGGTTTCTGAGCATGCAGTGAGTGCGGTTCTGTTAAGGAATAAGAAGACTGAGCAAATTCCAGTTTACTATGTGAGTAAGACGCTGTTGGACACAGAAACGAGGTATCTGCCCCTCGAAAAACTCGTCCTTGCTTTAAGGACAGCCACAAGGAAATTACCCCACTACTTCCAGAGCCACAAGGTGGTAGTCTACACTGAATATCCACTGAAGTCTCTGCTACGGGAAGCAGACTTCTCGGGAAGGATCTCCACCTGGTCCGTTGAGTTGAGCCACTACGACATCGATTATCAACCGCGCACCGCGATTAAAGGCCAAGTGTTGGCTGATTTCGTAGCAGAGTTTTCTCCTTCAGAGCACCCGACCTCCGGAAGGAGCGCCGAACGGGGACCTTGAACAAAAGAAGTGAGGTATCAGCCACAGAACGCCGAGGAATGGAAGTTATTTGTCGGCGCTCGGCGTGTAACTCCGGTTCCGGTGCTGGCATCGTCCTGTTCCCACCCCAGGGAGTCATGATAGAGCTCTCTGTCCGGCTTGGATTCAGCGCTTCGAACAACGTGGCAGAATATGAAGCTCTCTTGATCGGCCTTAAAAATGCAAAAACTTTGGGGCGAAAAGGGTCAGGGTCTACTGCGACTCACAATTGGTGAGTACGTTAAGCTGTCCGGGAATCTGAGACCGGAGTGAGAAAATGGCGGTCTACGTGGAAGCAGCTAAAGAGACCTGCTCGACACCTTCGAAAAGGTTTACATTGAGCAGATAAGCTTCGGGCAAAATTCCCATGCGGATTCCTTGGCTTGGTTAGGCTGCGGTAGTACCAGAATTCGGGAGGAAGGTAGCAGTGGATTACCTGACCCAGCCGAGCATTGGCCAGAGTGTTGAAATGGTCCTGGACGTAAACCAGGGGCCAAGTTGGATGGATCCTATAGGGGGAAAAATCCAGACAGTGCTTTAAAACAGTACTGTTTGATAACAGCTTCACGTGCCTCTTCGCCGGAACCCTAGTGTGCTGCCTGAACCCTAGCCTGCAAAACAAACAGGGGTGAGCGCACCTTTGCCTCTCGTGGCAAAGGCCCTCCGATGCCTAAGTTAGTATCGCGTACCAGCCCAAAAACCCTAACTATCAGAGAGAAACTGCAATATGAATATCGAATATTGTGTACCTTTTTCTCTATGTTCACCTCGTATTTATAGATTTACAGTGACTTGCTCTCCAAGCATCTTTGCTGCCCTAGGTTTTCTATCTCGATATTGGAAACCTCGGATCCCTCGGATTCTCATTCCCTAACTCGTTTGCTCCCTTATGAACCTTTTAGGAATGTTTCCTATGGTGGACCGTAGATCCCATTCCCGTTGGGTATCTCGTCCAGATCTTGCTTCCTTACTGAGTATTACCATTTCTGGAATCTTCTGGAGTACCCTCCAGAATGCTGCTGCTTTTCGGCATCCTTATTGCCGAACAGTTTACCTAGACCAGTGACTTCACTTGTCGCTCACCTGGTCCAGTAACTCCTTACTGTGCATCGGAACAAACTCCTGTTCGGGTGACTCGGTCCAAGGACCTTTCACGTCTCTGGTCCTTATAGCCGAACAGCTGGTAGTTTCGTTAGGACATCTCATGTCCCTATGCCTGAACAGTTCACTGTTCGGCGCGTACTACAGATCTCCGTCCCTTGTCATTATGATGCCTTTCATCGCCTTTCTCATTGCACATTTTACATCACGTGTTCGGATCGTGTTTATGCCTGTTCGGGAATACCTCCCTACAATTGTGGGATTCCTACGAGACTGGACACTTCCTACTGACAAAAAGGAGGCCCACAAAATCAGAACCAAGTCCGCTAGGTTCTGGCTGTCCCCAGAAGGAAAGCTATATAGAAAGTCCTTTACTGGACCAT
Organism: Rhododendron molle; assembly: GCA_025413875.1. Taxonomy (NCBI): domain Eukaryota; kingdom Viridiplantae; phylum Streptophyta; class Magnoliopsida; order Ericales; family Ericaceae; genus Rhododendron; species Rhododendron molle. The sequence goes on from CM046400.1 coordinate 19,360,007, forward strand.
ACCTGCTCTGCGTGCACCCTGAGATGGTGCAGAAGTTCCTCCGCGAGATTCATGAGGGAACATGTGGGAGCCATGCTGGGGGCAGGTCCATCGCCCATCGAGCAATCACGCAGGGGTACTGGTGGCCACATATGCAGGAAGATGCAAAGGTTTATGTAAAGATTTGTGAGAAATGCCAGAAGTTCTCACCGATGATTAGAACACCAGCCGAAGATCTGGTGCCCTTGACTAGTCCATGGCGATTTGCTCAATGGGGGATGGACATCGTTGGTCCACTTCATAAGGCTACTGGGAACCGAAAATTCCTGCTGGTAGCAACAGACTACTTCACGAAATGGATTGAAGCTGAGCCTTTGCCAAAATCACCGAACCTATGATAGAGAGGTTTATCCTGGAAGAGTATCATTACCCGTTTGGGGTCCCTTATTCTTTGGTCATTGACAATGGTCGCAATTTCAAAAGAAGTTCAAGGCTTTCATGTGCCCAAGATGGAATAAGAAATTATTATTCAACCCCTGCTTACCCTCAAATGGGCAAGCAGAGGCATCCAATAAAACCATTCTGGATGGGATCAAGAAGAGGCTGGATAAAGCAAAGGGCAAGTGGCCTGACGAGTTGCCACTGGTATTGTGGGCGCACCGAACAACCCCTAGGAGGTCTACGGGAGAGACCCCCTATTCTTTGGCTTATGGAACAGAGGCGGTCATTCCATTGGAAGTTGGCCTTCCTACTAAAAGGACTGCATTGGTCGAAAGTGGAGGGAATGACAGGGCTCTTGCAATCGAGCTCGACCTTGCCGAGGAAAGGAGAGAAAGAGCCTTGGTGCATTTAGCCTTCATCAGGAACAGTTGATGAAGAACTACAACAAGCATGTCCACCCACGAGAATTTGGTGTTGGAGACCTTGTGCTCCGCAAGGTGCTCGGCAATACCAAGATTGCCAGTGAGGGCAAGTTAGGGGCTAATTGGGAAGGCCCATATCGAGTTACTGAGGTTGTGGGCATTGGGGCCTATCGTTTGGCAGACTTGGACGGGAACCCAGTCCCACGGCCCTGGAATGTCCACAACTTGAGGAAGTTCTTTGTTTAAAAGACTCCAGTTTACTTTTTATTCTGTCTTAGAATTGTGATTGTGTGGGAATTATGAATACAATTCCCTTATGTTTCCTGTTTTAGTTGCATGGGGTACGCATAACGACCCCTTGAGTTTTTAGGATTAAGAATAAAATCACGTCTTTTGCAAGATATTGACTTTTTCAGAAATTCTGTCTTAGAATTGTGATTGTTTTGATCTATAAATACGAATAATGGCCTTCTAATCCCTTTCTTCGTATTGAGGAGCAGGGAATGGGTACGAATATAAAACTCACAAGTACGAAACACTTGTATTAAAATTCCCAAGTACGAAAAACTTGTAGTCACAGGTATGAAACACTTGTATTGAAAGGTACAAGCACGAAATACTTGTACTGATTTACCAAGTCTGAAACACTTGGGTTGGCATACGAGAAAATGCAAATCATAGAATTACCACGTCTGAAATACTTGGGTACAACAGTACGTGATACTTAATCTTATACAAGTACGAAACACTTGTATTAACACTTACAAGTATGAAATACTTGGGTAAACAACAAACGTGATTATAAAACGAACATACAAGTGCAAATACACTCAGTACATGAAAAATTTATTCAAGTATGAGAAACTTTGCTAAGTACGAGACACTTAGCACTTAAAGTCCGTGATACTTAATAAAAACTACGAGAAACATAACGAAGATTATGTTTGTATCTAAATTTTAGATAAACATACGCATCTGATCATATGCATTTAAATAAACATAAATAAAAGATACGAGATATCATAAACGGTTCCTGGCCACGAAGGGCCGAGCAAATTCCCCAGGCCTTGAAATGGCCGCCAAAACCAAAGTGTTATGCCACGAAGGGCCGAATACCTGTGTTATCAAAGTATGAAAGTACTGATGCCACGCAGGGCTAAGAACTACGGTCACGCAGGACCTGACAAACTAGCTACCAAAGTGTACGGAAGTTTGGGAAAGACTTACCAAACTTAATCCAGATCTTGCACCTCGGGATGGATCTCAGTCAATACCTCGGTGGTAGTTTCAGCATTGACGCCACCTTCAGCAGTCTGTTCCCCCAAATTTACGGCTTCATTGACCGTTGCCTGCACTTGTGACTGTTCCTCTCGAGCACCACGCGTTCCAGCAGCAGTGTCTTGAGGCTCCATCTGAATGTCCCCTTCTGCGTCTCCATAATTGTCTATTTCCTGTTCAACATCATCAACATTGGGGTCCTCCGTCACAACTGCCCTGCGGCTGCTCGGTAGTTCAACTGCCCAAAATGGAGAATCATTAGGAGCTCCAACCTTGGTCAAACATGCTTCCCAGCCCGCTGCAAAGATTTGATCCTGGACTGCTGGCATCTGCTCGACGTAACTGGCCGTCGCCTCATCAAAGCCCTTCTGGTATCCTTCATCAAATGCAGACTTTTTTGTGTTATCGATTTCAGATAAGGCCTGTCTCAGGCTGTCCTCAGCAGCAGCAAGTTGGCCCTTGGCCTCTGCATAATCAGATTTGGCATTGTTTCTCTCGCTCTCCAGTCTGTCAACTGTCCGGAGCAGCCTGGTATTTTCATTCATAAGTCTGATTCTCTCAGACTCAGCAGTTTGGCATTTTTGGCCGAGGGCCACCATCTTTTGGATAAATTGAGTTGTAATAAAAATAACTTAGAGTCAGTAGGCGGCATAAAACAAGGATGCAAACCAAAGCAATAGAGAAGCAGTTTACCTTTATCCCACTGACCATACCAGTGGCAATAAGCCGGTCAGGAGATGATGAGGACTCTTTCTGCATGTCGACGGGCAGCAGCAGACCTTGTGCAAGGGCTAGCGCAGTCTCCGAGGAGCTGGCACTGTCACCAACATTAACTGGACGGTCACCTCTGGTGAGTTGAGGGGCCCAGGTCGCTTGAATAGTGGTGGTGCTTGGCACAGAAGTTTCGGCTGCCAGAGCATTAGGTCCTTCGGTTTCTTGGAACCTAGGACGTTTGTCATGATGGGCATCAGCAGCCTCAAGGGAACTGTCACGTTCCCGAGGAGAGGAGGAGGATCGAGTTGAACCCCCCCCTGCTGCGACAAGGTGGCGGGGGAGCATGCCCAGTGGAGGGTGCACGGCTTGAACCGCGTCCACGAGAAGACACGGTGAGAAGTGAACTCAGATTTAATGGTTGACGAGACATTGTACCTGGGAGTGTTGGAGATGCGGAATAACCGGAGGACGAAGACTGAGAGGTGTTACGGTCGATGACTGGTTGATCGGTTTGTGGTGGAATAGCAGTTCGCCTTCGAGCAGATCTTCTAACTGCCACACGAGGAAGTGGTACCCCTTCAGAGATGGGGACTTCCCCTAGTTGTCCGGCAAGTGTTACCCCTTCGTCGGGTATCAAATTCCTCGGTTGAGGAGCAGTTGACGTTGATGCTGCACTAGTACTTGGGTTGGCTAGCCTTCGATCGATAAAGCTTTTATAAACAGGATCGTAGCCCAATAAAACACTGGCGTCTCGTCCCCGATCAGCTGTTAATGTGCCAGGTGCCCCTGTATATTTCAGAATCCTGTTTATTTTCGCTGTTCGGACATAACTAGGCTCACGTCTGGGGCGTACATTTGCGTTTTCGGCTGCAAAATTAGAAAAGGCAAACGTAAATCAAACTGTTGAGATTTGATAAGGAAAACAGTAGAATCAAGACAAAAGTATAATAGGAGCATACGTGGGTAGCCCCATACGTGGGGGCAATGGAATCCCACCACCTGGCCATCTGCACCCCTTGGCTCGAAGGCTCCAGTAACGTAAAGGAAATCCATCTCGTGGTCACGAGAAGAATCTGGCAAGTTAAGCACGAGACGCTTTTCTGCTTTCCTTACTTTGAAGTAGTAGGTATTGTACTCAGGGTTTACTACGATACTATACCACCATTGGATATCCCAAATTCCAATTTGGGTCCCTAAAATCCTATTTAGGGCCACTATCCCCATCGCTAATCTGAAAAAATTAGTGGATACTTGCATGGGAGTAAGTCTATACCAGTTTAACACTTGTCGAAGTAATGGGTCGAGGGGGAAACGAACTCCACCCTCGACAATGGCTACGATGGGGATTCCCATCATCTCCCATGTACCAACGTCTCTATCTGCTCCAAGGGGAGCAAGTTCGAGTGCGACATTGTCCGGATTGTTGTATTTTGTTCTAAAAGCCGCCATGGCAGTAGGGGTTTCACAGAGGTGTCTGAACTTGCCTGGTTTGGGTTCCTTACCATCCGCCATAGATGTATTCGGGGAAAGGTACGAATAAACTGAAATCAGAAAATGGGTGCGATTGGAACCCTAAGAATGATAAGATCTGAGAAATAAAGATCTTAGAGGAACACGAGAAGAGTGGGGATGAGAAATCTTACGGTGACTGTAACGACCGCTGCAGCTACAATCAAAAAACGGCGGCGATGGCAGAAGCAGAGCTTTCGCCTGAGTTCTAGAGAGAGAAAGTGGCGGTTCAAGTTTTTACTCTAAAAACCCCAAAAGACCCTTTTTTGGTGATTTAGAGGTAAAGGATGGAGACGGAACGTCTCCCCTCACTCCGTTAGTCTAAAAGTAAACGGATTAAGAGATCTGATGGGACGCCGTTTAAACGCCGTCTGATTCAAACATCAGTTCGAATTAAATGCAAGACGTACAAACGATGCCACGTGGAACCCATGCTTCGAGAAAGCATGATGTTTAAAAACCGCCAGAAATCAAATGGTTGTCAATGCTATATCTGCACGGGACATCACTAAGCTCGGCCTAAGATATGTTCTTTAAAAAGCTTTACCCATTGGCCCGAGCAGTTCCATTGGGCAAAAGCTGGGGAGCAATTGTAGGGAGGTAATCCCGAGCAGACACAAAAAGTAATCGAACATGTGGTGTTCGGGGATCACGTGAGCCGTTGAATGAGGGTACCGCCGTGCAGTGGTTAAAAACTGGTGACAGAAGGGGTAACTAGTACTAGGCGGTCTGTTCGGCGAAAAGGACCAGAGACACGAGAAGTCTTTGGTCCAAGTTACCCGAGCAGGGGCATGCTCCGACGAACATGAGGAATTACTAGGCCGGGTGAACAGCCAATTAAGGAAGAAGTTCCTAAATGGTCTAAAAGGAAATATGCAGTTAAGGGGATGAGAATCCCTGATATTCTGGGTTCCCTTAACGAGAAGGGAAACTTATGGCTGCAAGATGGCTTGGACAGCAAGTAGACATGGGTCTATAAATACGAGGTAAACCTAGAGGTAAAGGTACGCAATATTCCCTATTCATATTGCAGTATTCTGCTGTTAATCGAGTTTTTGATCGTAAGTACGTGATACTGACTTTAGCATCGGAGGGCCTTTGCCACGAGAGGCAAAGGTGCGCTCACCCCTGTCTGTTTTGCAGGCTAGGGTTTAGGCAGCAAATTAGGGTTCCGGCGAGGTGGCACGTGCAGCTGTTATTATTCAGTGTCGTTCTGAACGCTGTCTGGAATTTTCCCCCTACACAACCTTCACACCAAAACATTTCAACAAAATCCTGTACTTCTTCTCTAAAGTATCTCTATTGAGTTGAGTTTTATTCATCCTCCACTTAAGAGGGTGAACATTACTTTCCTTTCTATTGGTTGAAACGGTGTGGATCCCACCGCAAAGTCATGTGATGCTTAGCAAAAAGCATGACATCACTTTGCTGTGGGATTCACACCATTTCAACCAATTGGAAAGAGGGTAATGTTCACCCCTCTTTAAGGAGGGTGAACAAAATTGCACTCATCTCTATCGCTTCTTTGTTAGACTTGATTCATCAATTGTAATTCGGTGTAAATATCATGTTACTGCACTTCCTAGTTGCTTGTGAGTTGTGACCATCTTGGTTCTATTCGGTCAATGCCTTCATGCCTTCCCACTCTTTTTGTCAACACTCCTCTACAATACAAGTATTGGTCTTATTCTTCATCACTCAAGCTTCTTCCTCGCGGGAGTGACTCAACTTTGACCACTTCCTACACACCACTCAATCTGCCAAAGGAAAGATTACCTCCTCACGCGATGCTGGTTGCATCATCCTACCAACCCATTCTACCTCGAACCCTCTCAGAGTCACCAATTGTCAAAGTGTCATCCATTCTCCACTTGAACCGAGCCTCCTATTGACTTGCCCTTCTTTAAGTAGAAACAGAGTTGCCATCAAATTGCCATAACCCCCAGAAATGAAAGAAACCATGAACACACTTCTAAAGTGATGACATAACTCTACCGTATCCATCCTTAGTATTAATCTCCTTGGGAAGAGATGTTGATAATGGGTGAAGAAGGTCGAAGGGCTCTGCATTTCGAAGGTTGCATCCATGCTAACGGAGAACAGAACGCCGACCAATGGTGGCCTGCCCCTTGCATAATTCAAGTGTATTAGCACATCTATCTCTCCTAAGTTGAACAATAACAATAAAAGCTTAGCGCAAAGCCTCGAAGTTTCCCATAGGATTTTTCACAGTAAGGATGAGAGCGCAAGCAACCTCCAGATTATGACTTTTGGGCTCAAGGACACCATTATGTTCAAAAGTGCCCTCTCAATTCCAGTAACACAGAATGCCATGCTGATTGTGGAAGCACAAAAGTGCCAATCCCGTTCTTTTATCATCTGAAAGATATTTCTTTTTTGCATCAAAATAGCAACTCATGATTTTACGTGAAGTTTTGAAACATGAGAAAGTTTCATCTGAACGTGAATCAAATATGCCTAAATGATGTGAGACGGTGAGAGTGCCAGTTGTAGAAGTAAGAAAACAACAATAATTGGAAAATGAAATAATGTGGGAGTGCTCTCATGTATGTAGTCGTAATGAATGAGCATAAACATAGAATTGCTTGGCAAGTTCACGAGCATCACATACAAACTACCTCTATTATATCGTTTGATTAACCTAGAAGCTTTCTTTCCCTGATACTCCATAAGAGGGATCTCTAAGTTTCTAAGCCACATATATGCAAGATCAACAATATAGCAGAACAAGCATTTGCAAAAAGATTAACTACTGACTAAATGATAAGGGCACATATGGAGGAAATGCGACATTCGGAACGTGCAGATCACCATGTCTTCCAACGCTAATCATTCTCTTCATTACCTTGTCTTGAAAGCCGAAGTATGTTGGACACAATGTCATTGAGCGGTTTAAGGTATTGGGTGAGGCTACTATAAAAGAGTAGATCAAAACAATATTCCAAAACCTAGAGAACATATGAAAATGGAGTGGGAGCATTGGATCAAACATTCCTTGAGATAGAAGTCAAACATTTGTCAGTTCTTCTAACTTCATCCCTGGTAGTGCAAGAAGAGTAAGAGTGGATTGGACCGGAAGAGCCAGTCTTAAGGTAAAGTAGCTCTAGATTACATTATACAGATGTAATATCCATGGAGTACCAGTGGTTGGCCGGTGACTGCAACTATCCCCGTTTACTTTGCAGTGGTGGTGGGTCCAAGGGGCCCAGCCTTCAGAAGGTTTCTCATTGTAAAATAAAAATTATAAAAATGTGTGAATATATGACAGGGAGTGAAGGAGTAGAGGCAGTAAATGTGCTCGAAAAAATACTTGTGTTAGCAAAGTGGCAAGTCAAATCAGGGGTAGGAGCTGTCGTAGATGAGGTAAATCTCCATATCATCAGTTTAATGACTCTAATTCACAGAAGCCTCTGAATAACTTAATATTTCATGGATTTGGGTATGGGTGTCAAGGGCAGATGCATATCTAGGTGTTTGATCCTTCAACCCTAATACAAGCTTGTCAACAATGCATTCTATTTTCTGTATTCAATCCATTGGGTGGGTTAAAATGATGTTTTGTGTAATAGTGTCGACATGCACGTTTGCTCATTTATGAGACCATGAATAGTGTCAGCTGCAATTGCATAACACGTGCCCAATGAATTGGGTTGGACAGATATCCAACATCCTTGTCAAGTGTTAAATGTCTCACCCCGGAGCATGAGCACACCGCCTGGTGGGTTGACTAATCAATTTCAGGATGCCCTCTAGTATGTATATCTTTGCCCTCTTGGGTGTAGGACTCCTAAACAAAATCCATCAAATCATTGAATAATAAAATGTTTCTGAAAAGAACCATTGAACCAAATACTCCAAAACAGGATCGGGGCTAAATTTCTTCTATCCCCCTGGGTTTTTTCAATGTTTTGTAGATAGTATGAATTTTATATTACTTGTTGATGATTGGTATATAACCTTGTCATTTTCCAAATTCTTGTACAGCTTGTTTCGTCCGCAGATTGTGCTGGAGCATTAGACGTCACAGATGATTTGCAGCATTTGCTGGTATACTCTTTAACCGTGGATGATTTATTGAATTTAGTGACTTTAAAGTTGTATATTTCTGTTTTGATTATTGACTGATTCTATATGATTGAATTCTTGATTCATGGCATTGGTTATATAGTTTTGCCCTTTGTCTCTTTCTTAACTTTAAAGTCATACGAGGGAAAAACTTGTTTGTTTTCGTAGTTTTAAAACTTTGTTGTATTACACATAGATGTTATGGGACCGAGAGTATCAATTGATGAAGAGACTTTTGTATCTCAATTTTTTGTCGCAATGTGTGTTGTGGTTGAAATTTTAATTTTCTATTTTGATGTGTGTGTACCAAATGCCAATAGAGTTAATCTATAGGAACTAACCACATATTTTAGGGTGTATATAATTTTCCTATCTAGTTAGACTGCATATTTATTGAGAATTTGTAGTGGTGCTTGTTGGGTGGTGTTTTTTTTTTTTTTTTTTGATTTTTTCTTGATACGTAAGAAATTGATAAATGCTTTGTTACATGGGATGTGTTGGGTTAGGTGTGTTTTTGAGGGTTCAGACTCGCCAAAAAGTGTGAAAAGATACGATACGGAAACGTGGATACTTCTCCAAAGATCTCATAGAACTTTCCATATACCAATTGTAGCGGGGAGTGCAGTATATGTGGAGATGACATGGTGGTTTGTTCATCTCCACTCCACACATCACCATGTGATCTACACATCACTCTGACAGTGGGGATAATTGGTGTCACCTTACGGCCTTGTGAGGCGACACATGGGCCAAGTGAGGAGCCTTCATGCATTTTCAAAGCCTATTATGGCAAACCAAAGCTCATTGACTCCTGCCAAGGATCTCCTATGATATATCTTGAGTGCAATCCACCCAGACTTAGGCTTAGGTTTGAGGACAAGGCATGCCCCAAAATCATTTGACTCCCGCCAAGGATTTCCTTAGCGATATCTTGGGTGCCATCAGCCAGGACCTAGACATTGGTCTGAGGACAAGGCATGCCCCAAAATCATTTATCTAGGATTCTGTGTCTTAGAATGTCACCACTAAGGACCGCATCTGCAAGATCCTATGTCCTTTGATCTCACTTCTGAGGGTCGCATCTCCAAGATCCGATGTCATTGGATCCATGTCTTGAGGTTCCCATGTTCAGCATTACACTTTAAGATGCTATGTCATCGGCTTTTGCCTTCAAGAATCGCGCCTCTAGGGTCTCACTACACTTATCTTCAAGTGAGGTCTGTGACGCGCTATCCTGAATCTGCAACTAACGTTTAGGTTCAGAATGACCTTGGTTGGGATCAAGACTAGAATCAGCACTCGGGGTCATTAAAGAACTTGTGGCTTGGAGGCTATAGTTGATGGTTGTCATGTTCGCTCTGTCCATAGCCAGAGGACCAGTCTCAGTAAGAGAGAGCTTTCGTCAAGAATGACACCTGCAAGTCCAACGTTGCTCAAGGTTAGGAACTTAGGATTCACTTTCCCAAATCAAACTATGTGAAATGGCCAAAAAGGAACTTTTCAATGCGTGATGGTTCCTCTGTGCCTTGAAAAATTGTTCCTTTTACGTTCCGATCAAATACATTGCATTAAGCTCGAAGAAGCCAAAAGCCAAGCTTTACTCCGACGTTTCCCACCACTTCCCCCTCTAACAGTGCAAGACCTGTATCCCTTCTATTTTTGTCTCAAGTCTTCCACGTTCTGCATTAATGCTTTTTAAAAGGCCATTAATTATTATGCCGCCTCATGCAAAAAGTTGAAGAAGAAACTACAGATTAAAGGAGCTATATTGATAAGTATTTTTCATATATTGTTTTGTAATTTTTTCTTATTGTTGGTGTTTGACAGGATGGTAATGAGTTGACTGGTCTACACTGCTTTCGTCATCTTCGGGATCATGTAGCAGCTTCAATAGATGCCATAAATAGGTTAGTCTATGCAATACCTGTGACTATGTTTGCTTTGCCAACCACTATTCCATGTGTCAGAAGCGAAGTTCTGCATTTCAGATAACTATGGGAGGTGTCTCCTTTGGTTTACACCAATTGGGGTGTGAGGAAACATTTTTCTTGTCGGAAATTTCGGAATGGTTAATGGTCATGTAGACTAATTTCGAATGTAGACTAATTTCGATGCATTAGTTGAAAAGGTTATGGATAGTACTTTGCCAATGAGAGACGAGTACATGATGCTCCGTTCTCAAGAACTTAAGATGTCAAGGTTGGGAATGCTTATTGGAAATTGAAGTCAGCCACTTGAGGTTGCTCTTGTTCCAATCTCCCATGTCCTGGCACTCTGCATCATTGCTCAACGGAACCAATATTGGGTGATGGAGTGCTTTTATGAGGTAGTACAACATACGAGGTACCAGGTTATTGTGTTTGAGAGAAAGAGCTTACTTCAGTTTACAATCGTGATGCTGCAAACCCATTCATTTATGATGGATTTGGTCCTCATTAACTAAATGATGGCAATTAGTGTACATACTATAGAGTTAATAATATAACGTTTAACATAGGTGGACTGCAGATGAGGGCCAATCCCTGCAAGAAAATCTTGTAATTCTGGAGACTGTCAACTGTCAAGAGGAAATTTTTCCCGATTGCACTGCTATGCGTCGTATCATCAAGCAATGGAATAATATGGTTCCAAAGTAACTGGCCAAACTTCTTCTTTAGCTGAAGTAGTGATGAATCCGTCATTAAAAATGGGTTCAATAAGTCAATCTTGTACTGATATTCAGTGGAAATATCGAAAACTTGAAGTAAAATGGGTTCAAACAGTAGTTAAACATGTATACAATATATTGTTCGCGTCGTTAACTAGCCTTGAAGGAAAAGAAGTCCCTCAGTTATTTAGGAAAGTAATTTCTTGTGTTAGCTGCTAAGTACCCTCTTAAAGTAATCCACCGTACTAGGAGCTAACTACTTCGGCCATGTAGTTACTTATTAAACAAGTTGCCTGTTAATGTAATTTCATTTACTAAAGGTCGGTGTACTATTTTTAAAGATGATAATAGCCTTCAAGTAATTGTGCATACCCTAGACTATCAATGAAGGAAGAATGGTAATGTGCACATAAATTGAATTGGGTCTCTAGGCCTGCCCTCTCTGATTGCATTTGGCTTTGATTTGGGGGCATGGTTCTGCAACAAAACAGGTATAGGGGCCACTGTTTCAGTGGTATTCTAAGAGTAGCCACTTTGTACATATTGCCAAAGGTTAAGTCTATCTCCAATCCTCCCTCGCCCATACCCCCAATGATTGGGGACTATATGGGTTTTGCTATCGTTGTTGTATAATAGTCTCTGAGTTCTATGTTTCTTTGTTGAAGTAAATAGTTGAAATGAACCATATCCTAGGAGATAGCTAGTGATTCTGCAGAGACTCTTGTAACATCTCCTATCCGTACTTCCGTAGTAGTGTGATTGTTGACCAATCACGTTTTACCAGTTATCCAACAAGCATAAACCTTTAAATCCATGACATATCAAGCTTAAACTTCAACCAAACTCAAACTCACCTAACTGTTCTTTACATGACATGGACCCACATCTTGGTCCATCAGATAGGAATTCAACAACAAAAAGAGTGATCAAAGGATCCTTTGTTTCAAATGGAATAGACAGAGAAAGAATGAGGCTGATTCCCAAAAAACCTGTCAAAGACATTTATTTCCAATGTCACTTTATAGTTAGGCACCGTGATGGCCGATGGGGACTAAAAGCTTGATTTTTTCCTATACCTTGGCCTTCCAAAGTTAAACAGAGCCTTCCAAAGTTAAACAGAGTGCAATCTCACTTTACAGGCTGAGCTTTTACTGCTGAACTGATTAATGGTCCTTAATTGCTTCACTCATCTTGTAGTTTGCCTTCTTTTGTGGAAGTTATTGCTGATTCCAATACAAGCTTCTTTTGGTCAATAAAACATCTTTGTGAAAGTTTGTAGTGCACAATATTACATGTATGCAGTGGGACTTACCCAGTTCATTCTTGTAGCATTCTTTCAGCAGATTTTATGCGTACATCTATACATGATGCTGGCAATATGGATGCAGCAATAATGTCAAGAGCAATGGCAAGCCTACCTATGAATGGTGAAGTAGATGAAGTAAGAGTTGTGTGTTTGTATTATGCTCTCCGGGCCCCGACACACACACTTGTAGTAATGTTGTTCAGTTTTCTTGGGTTATTTTAGCATAATTGTTTGAAATTGAGTTCATCCAACCGTTCGAGGCATGGATCGTTTCCTTCACCTAAGAAGGGGAGCTATTTCAAGTCGTTCACATATCTTGCCCTATTTTCTGAAATTATGAAACTAATGACTTAAGTTGGGATGTAAACAGGTTCATATAGATGAAGAAGAAACCTCCAGTTTTCGAGATCGACTTCTACCACTTGTAATTGGTTTGCTAAGAACGGTAGGTAATCATGTGCAGTTTTTATGCTTTACACCTTCCATTATTGGTGTCTCATAAGTCAGTGCTTTTAGTGACTTGGATTGTCTAGTGAAGGTGTAGGTGTAATACCTTAGTAGAGTTTCCTTACACTTGCCCCCCCTAAAATTTTATTTTCTACAAAATACATGGTCATGAAATTAACAAAAAACGGTCGAGGATACTTTGGAAGTTCAGAGATCCGAATCATGGGAAACATTGGTCATTCAAGGGTCGGATTTATTAGTTGCATGAATTTGGATTTTGATACATTCATCGCCTGTTTATTCATTGAATGTTATTGTTGTTAGGTTCAAATTATGCATTCATAACTAGGTTCATTCACATTACTTATGCAATGTATGCATTTATAAGTAGGTTCTTTCACAAGTCTTACTCTTTTTATTCATCTAGTATTATATTCATTGAAGCAAATTTAGGTTCATTCTACCTAGACTTAGGAATTAGAATAGCTTTTTGCATGACCTATACATATGGAGATAATATTTCATTCTAAGGATAGAGTAATTTGTTGACTTTGAGTTAACGATGCTGCTGTCATCGGGATTGGGGCTGTGGTCCTTGCAGAAATCTTTTTGTGAGGGTGAAGCATGTTAAGTTACCAGTAATCCCAAAAGCTTAAGCTGTTAGAACTGGGCCTACAATTTATATCAAGTTGTCTAACACCCTCCTTCACATGTAACCCCGTCTTGCACATGGAGATGCTAATATCCATACCTACTGTGAATGAATGCAAACGGGAGAAACATAATGCAAACGGGGGAAAAATGCAAATAGAGAGACTTGAACCCAAGACCTCTTGCAACCTGAGCTCTCTTTCTCTCTCTTCTTCTTTGGATCTTTGCACGCACAGCGTAAGTAATATTTTTGTTTCCTACCCAAAGGCCAAAAGTCCACAATTCCTATTGTAGGCGGTGATGCCTCATTTGTTCTAAAACTGTCCTACATCACCTGGGTTGTAGCATGCACATTGTATCATTACATTTTTGCGCTTATTGTTCTTATTTTGTATGGGGTGGTAATTTTGTTCTTTTTAATCTTGTTTTATTAGTTCTATTGTGATAAAAACCAGAAAATGTATGCATTTGAAAAGACATTCAAAGAAATGACCAACATCACTATAACAAGAGAGGATCAATCACACAGAACAGTAAAGTTTTCTGGTGTTGGCCACTGAATTCTATAATTGGTGTGCCTTCGTTTGACTTTGATTCAGTTAGAAAGTGTAGTCTTTTAGCTTTGTTCATTAGGATTGCTGCTCAATTCTTAACTTGTTATCTTCTTGTGAATTCCATTTTTGGCATTGTTTATTTTTCCTTTTCCCTCAAGTCTATCTGATGCTGCTGTTGAACTTTGTCAAAGTTGGAGTGGGCAGTATCCAACTGGGGACATTACTCATTTGGGATACTGGTTATTTTCAGGCAAAACTCCCCTCTGTTTTGAGAATATACCGCGATACACTTACTGCTGATATGAAAAATGCCATTAAGACTGCAGTTGCAGACCTCCTACCTCTTCTTCTCGCCCAACCTTTGGAGTCAGATCTTGCACCAGGAGAACGAGTTGTGGATGCGGATGGTAGGTCAAAAGGGACCTGAGTGTACATCACTTGATTTTCATTTCTTTACAGAACTAAAAGTATGTCCTGCGCAAAGATTATGCAAAGTCAACTATCTCAACTTTCTACCTTGGAGCTATATGCTATGGTGGTGCCTGGAGAAAATATTTATGTTTTTGTACTCTTTTTTGTTGTTTACTCTTCTATACTTCTTCAGGCGGAGGCTCATCGCTTGCAAGCAAATTAAGAATCATGCCACCTGAAAACTTCGTTCAACTTCTGACTGCTATTTTAAGAATTGTTAAGGTAATGTAGATGTAGCTATTCCTCTATAGTTCTATAGCTCTTAGGTTTCCTTAATTATGTTTGTTTAAATTCAAGTCAACGTTAAATAATACTGTGATATGTAAAAAATGCAAATGGAGAGCCTTGAACCCAAGAGCTCCCAAAAGCAATACCACCTGAGATCGTCAATTTTTTGAGAGAAAGGAAATATGCAGCACATTATTGAGGAATTAGGTTTACAAGTAAATTTTCCCTGGAAAATAGAAAGTCAATGCATAAGATTTTTGTGGGGGTGTAAAAACTTGGTTGCCACTTTGAGACCATGATTGTGATAAAAAATAAAAAATAGGAAATTGAGAACAAGACTTACATTGGATTGAACCCGCCAGAACTTGCAAGGCTCTCCAAGCAGAGGGTAGGGATGACATTTGGGGTGGAAAATGGGTTTTCCGTCCCCGAACCCAAAGTTCCGCCCATATCCGCCCCGATCCCCAAACGGGGAGGGAAGAATGAAACCATTTCCGAGCCATTCGGTTATCGGGTAATTCCCGAACCGAATGGAATAGAATAATATGTTCACCCGACCCGAAATATTATCGGTTTTCAAGCATTATTGATTGGCTTATAAAAAACCGGCCACAAAAGTAGGAATTAAACTCCAAAATAAAAATCAACATTACAAAACATGGTCCAACATATTTAACATGAACCTAATAGAGCCACTACAACTTGAAGCTTGAAGCTTCATCACAAGATTATATCTTCTGAATGATGACTGCATCCAACCACCCTGTTCTTGCATCCAGCCACTGTCCCTGTTCTTGCATCCAGCCACTGTGTCCCTGTACTTGCATCCAGCCATCCACGGACCACTTACCACAATAATACAACTTAAAGTTCATTTGCATCCAACCATCCACAGACCACTCACCACAATAATACAACTTAAAAGTTCATCCACAGACCACACACACCACAATAATACAACTTAAAGTTCAGTTGCAAATTCTAATTACCCAACCACACCCAACTACAAATAGGCTACACCGTCTTCCAAAAAAACGCAGTAGTGACATGCCAATAGAACATAAAAGATAAGTCCCCCCAAAAAACTTCATTTTGAGCTTCAAACGCCAACTTCATTTGTAGAATTCATATCTGTTTAAACGGACAACAAAAAAATTCAATTAAAATGAGCAATACTTGCAAATGTTAAAACCACAAGAAACGTAAGACAAATGTCAATTACCTCACGAGTCATGCACGAATCCCCTGTTTTCGCATCATCATATATAGTGGCGTACCCTGATGTGCATTCACCTAACAAATATAAAAGAAACAAATTCATAAATACTAGTTTTATTTTACTAAAGGTAGAAAAATATAAGATACTAAGTTGATTACCTTTCATTTCGTTAGCCCACAACCAACTTTGAGCACACATCAAGGCTTCCATCATATCTGGATGAAGTCTACTACGATGTAGACTCACCAACCTACCACTCGTGCTAAATGCAGACTCAGAAGCAACCGTCGATACCGGAATAGCTAACAGATCCCTAGCCATGGCTTGTAAAATTGGATACTTGGGTTGATGTGATTTCCACCAATTCAAGACATCAAATCCCGCAGATTTTGGCAAGGCAGCTTCCGACAAATAATGATCCGACTCCAATTTTGCAGTGTCGATTGTCCTATTTCTCTTCGACTCCCTAAGCATATAGACATCATACTTTGATAGTGACTCTTCTTCAATGGAACTTAATTGGGAAGAAGAGTCGCCAATACCCTCCATCATTGAACTAGGACTTTGGTACTCCTTAAGCAATTTATAACAAAGTGCACGAATTTTCTCAACTTCTTCCTTATAAGTTGTTGGAAACAATAATTTAAAGTAAAACTCCAACACGTTGATCTTGTATCTAGGATCCAACACAGTAGAAACCCCCACAACATCATGTACCACAGACCAATACTTGTCAAAAATTTTCACCATTCTTTTGGCCATTTCCCTAATCACCTGATTGTCAGAATGGAGCCAATCTCTCAATTCAAGTCTAATCTCACATATATTTGGAATGCATTGATTAGTAGTGAGGTATTTAGTTCCAGAAAACAACTCTGTCACCTTAAACAAAAATTTCAGCTTCTGACAAACATCTTTAGCAAACCCTCACTCATGTTCACTCAGTAAGGACTGATATTGAGCATCCCATTTGCTTAAGCGAATGAACACATACTTATAAAGTAGGGCTGTTTGAAGCATCAAGAATGTCGAATCCCACCTAGTCGCACAATCAAGTCCTAATTTCTTAGTACTACCCACATTCAATTGGCGAACTGTTTCTTCAATTTTTTCCTCTCTTTTTTGTGACGCTATCCACTAAGCTACGCTATCTCGGATTTTCTCAATACCCACCTTGATAACATCCAACCCATCTTTAACAATAAGATTAAGAATGTGTGCACAACAACGCATATGAAACAAATCCCCACCCAACATGAGCGATGTACTAGCAAGTTTGTCCCACAAAAGATCAATCATGGCATCATTGGTAGAGCAATTATCAACTGTTATGCTTGAAATCTTCCTATCAATGTTCCTATCTATCAAACAATTCAACAATTGGTCACATATAACTTCTTTTGTATGTGGACATGGCACATATATGAACCTAACATGCAACATTGATATTTAATTAAAAATAGAAAAAAAAAATATATTGAATGAAGGAATAAAGATAACGATGTTAGTTAGAAATACCTCAAAATGCGACTTTGCAAAGTTGATAGTCATGAAGCCTTTCTTTTGATTACTCAAAGTCCACATATCCGTTGTGGTAGCCAATCTACTTGCATTACTCACCACCAAACTCAATGTCTTCCCCTTATGGTGCTCATAATTCTTGAATATTTCACTTCTCATAGTGTTTCTACATGGCACCTTAAATAAAGGTTGAAGTGCATTCGAATACCTCTTAAATCCAACATGGTCCACAATTGAAAGAGGATACTCATGCATGATTATGTCATTTGCAAGTTCTTTCCGTGCGTACCATGATCAAAGCTATATGAAGTTAGTAGCGGAGGACGGTCTTTGTTCATGAAATTGTTTGTTAGAACTTGCTGCCTCATGGTATCCTTCTTTTGGTGTTTCCGAATATAGTGTTGTGATAAATGCGAAGTTCCATTCTTTGTTTCTCCATTTATTTTGGCTCCATAATACTCGCACATGGCCTTGTAAACCCTCGCAATTTTCACCCTATTATAGTGGGCCCAATAAGGACTCCTTAGGCTTTTATTGTCATCGTCATCAGTAACTTTATCTGATAGTATTTCGACTTCTTCACCCGCATTTTCACTTGTGTGGTTGTTGAGAGGGGAATCTGATTGTAAGGGGCTACTAGTTGGTTGTGATGGTCCAAAAGGACCAGAAGCATCAACCGGATTTGTTGAATGAGCACTCGAACTGACAGGTGATTCAGACATATTTAATCCTAAGAAAATACCAGATGATTCAACATATACAGATAATTCAGCATAAAAACAAGACAAGACTGTCCAGAAAACAACAGATGATTCTATCTATCGGTCAATCTATCTATGCTCCTTATACAAGATTGTCAACGCTTTGTATTGTCGAGCAAATAAAGAAAAAACACTTAGTTTGTTGACTTCTACTGTCGAAAATGTCCTCTTATTTTTATGCATATGGCTTTGATAATCATATAAATGAGAGGAGAAAAAAATAGGGCAATCTCGACCTAGTTTACTCAAAGACTAAAACTGTAACAGAACCAGATTCATAGAGTAAAACAATATTAGAAAGAAAGAATATTAGATCTGATGTCACGTAAGGAGACAACACTAGATGGATTTCCTCAAGAACATGACAAGTACCGAATTAATCAAGAATATTAAGCACTTTCTCAAGACAGTAACTATGAAACAATATTAGATCTGGTTTAAGAAACCCAGGAGTACCCACCAATTTCTTCTTTTAAAAAAAAAAAAAAACAGTTATACAGATATAAACTCAAGAAATTGAAAGAGAGTTAGAGATTGGGTGCTCGGTAGTCAATGACTCATTGACTTACTCTTCACCTTCTGAGAGAGAGAGAATGGATTCTGGAATGTTGCTTCGCACTTGTTGGATTGGAGATAGCTACCACTTATGGGATGAATAGCTCGAGAGAGAGAGAGTTCTCGGTAGTTGGTTCCCTGCATGGCCGAAGTGTACAACAAACAAGGTCACATAGTTTGAAGTCTCAATCCGAAATAGAGAGAAACAGATCTGATCAGAAAGATGATGAAGCATGGTTAAAATAGTTTGATGCATAAGCGTTGAGAGAGAGAGAGACCTCAGAAGCTTGATCTAAATTGCCTCCTCTAAGGTTGAATTGGCTCTCCCTCACTGAGAGTGAGAACTGAGAAGTGAAAGTTGACTGAAAATCCTAACACAATATACGTGTATATATATAGGCAGGGGTAATTTTGTAGTATACACATATAGGCAGGGGTAATTTTGTAATTTACTAGTTCGGTTCGGGTCGGGCATCGGCTGAACCAGACCCGAACTGAAACCCGTTCGGTTATCTTGTGTGCCAACCATATCCGTACCCACGGGGAAAATTTCGGTTATGGTTCGGGGATAATTTTGGTTATCGGTTCGGGTACCCATTGGTTCGGTTCGAATTGCCATCCCTAGTAGAGGGGATATTTCATTCCTTTCACAATGCAGTGGTCCCCATTGCAGTGTGAGAGGAGGGGATATATACCCTTGCGTAGGAGACTTTCACCTCCAAGACCAAGGGGACTAACATTCAAAGCAACAAAATATGCATGTAGATTCCTCTTGAACTCTTCATACTCTTATAAGTGATGCATCATCGCCATCACCTTTGGCGTTACCACTTATCACTTATGACTGTGTTTGAAGAAAGCTACTGCCATCCCATCCGAGTTTGGGGGCATGGTTGGCTCTCATTGTCTCTTACCAACACACCATTGTATTCTGATCCTAGCTGTGAAGTTATGCCTCTGCTTACCATTGGCCACATTAAGAATGAATCCGGTCTTGCATTCCCTGCCTTCAACATCACTCGGCTGGAATTCCTCTCTAGCGTGCTCCCTTAGCTCTTCTTCCTCCTCTGTCAAAGCTGGTGCCCAGTCCTTCTTCTCTCTTACCCACACTCTGTCACATTCTGATCCTGGGAGTGAAGTTATGCCTCTGGTTACCATTAGCCACACTATGTATGAATACGGTGTTTTTTTTGGGTAAGTGAATGAATACGGTGTTGTGGTCGTTGCCTTTAAAATCAATCCTCCAAAATTCCTCCATAGCACTCTCCCTTAGTTTTTTCCCCCCTTTGTCAAAGCTGATGGCCATTCCTTCTTATTAATCCACCAAATATCACTCAATCACCTTTCTGCTGCTCCTGTTTCCCTAGTTCTGCTCATTCCCTCCCCTTAGGCTGTACTTAAGCAATTTCATTTTTTTTTGGCCAAGACAAAGCTCAGTGTGCCGCCAACTCTGTAACTATTCCATCAGTCCCATCCTATTCCTTGAAGCCTTCAACTTGCGACCACATAACTTGAAGGTGAAAGCACCTCTCCCCTACATCCAACCAGTGCACCCCCATATGAGTGTGATCTGATATTGGCATAGGAGTGTTCCTCCCAAACTTTAGAGATCAAAAGCCCATCATTGAGATATGGATGGATGCTCCTGGAACTGGACGAAGTGGTTCAGCTTTCAGTCAACGGATGGTCCACTAACTACAAGATCAGATAACTCAAAGTAGTACAACCCAATCCCTTCTGTGGGAAGTGTGCCATTTTAAAGTCTCCGCCCAAACCTCAAGGAGCTTCTCGACATAAGCCACAACAACCAATCTTCCTTTACTCTATTCTCAAACTCTTCTGGATGTAATCTTTTTCCGTTTTTGTAGATGTATGCTATGAGACTGGTCCAAGGAATGGAAGAGTTGGACGAGTAGCGTGTGCTTGCGGGTCCAAAGGCAGTTGAAGGAGTGGGTGTATCCTCTGCGTTCTCCGTGCACTGTTTCTAACTGTGTATTTTTCCCAGTTTTTTTGTGGAATTGTCATTTTCACTTGGCGAGAAAGTTCTTAGTTGTGATGGTTGCATTAACTTGTGGGAGCTCTGCAAATCCAACAATGAAGTTTTTTCTGAATTCATGCTTCTCCAACTCAAAACTATAGGAAGCTCTTACTATTTAGATTTGGGCCCCAGGATTATGCCTTTCTGCTCTGGCTAGAGATGTTAGCTTATTATTTTGCCCCTGTTTTGTTGCTGTTTCCGGAACCAGTATTGCGGAACAGCAATTGGAAGCTTAAAAAAACTTCAGTTTTAAATGTTAGAGATCCATTTCCACCAAAGAAAGATAAGTAAGGAAATGATGAGTGCTTTTGTTCAAAAATCAGTTTCTAAAAAGTGTCCAGGCAACTAATTACGTAAATAACAATCAAACATGTTAGCTTGTGTTGTTAAATTTGTAACCATAAATGTAGGTGGTGTTGGTAATTTCATTCACATTTCCATGTTTTTTTAGTTATTACAACTGGTATTTCGGTGCGATGTAATTTGATTCTTTCTTTTAGTGATTGCAGGCACATCTAGTTCGGGCTGCTGAAGTAAAGAAGTCCATTGAGTGGATTATGTGCAATATTGGTGGCCATTATGCTGCTGATTCAGTTGCTGCTGCAATTGCAATTGGTGCAGTGGCTGCAGATGCATCTCAAGAAACTGATGGTCAAGCTGGTTCTGTTCTGACATATTCTCCACAGAGGAACGCTGCCAGGATGCCTTCATTGCAGGGAATTCCAAATGATGCATCAGGTCCATCAAATATGTCAAAGAATTTCAGGTGACCTCTTCTTCCTTCCTGGTTTTAATGTTGTGGAGTATTACTGATTGTCTTATACATCTAATATAGACTCTTGCAAACTTTTGGAAAGGAATCCTATTTTTGGTGATTCCTACTGAGGTTTTTATTTTCACTTTGTTTTTATTGGTGGAGGTTTTATTTACTAAGAGTATGAAGCAGTTTGAGTTTTCCAACAGCAAGATGCGTTGCTGGGAATTACTGTGGATTGTATATAGTAAATCCGTATAACAATCAAAATAAAGAAATACTTGATGAGGTCAACAAAAACAGTAAGTTGCTAGATGATGGTATTTCGGAAATTAAATCATGGGAGTATGGGTTGTCCAAGAATCGGTCATTCAAGGGTCATTCCATGGATCTACTAGTTTCATGAATATGCATTTATATTCAGGTTCATTCAAATAACTATATTCAATATATGCATTAGGTTCATTCACAACGTTACATTCGATGTATTGATTAATTATTAGGTTCATGGAAAATTTGGAAGAAATTAGGTTCATTCTATCTAGACTAGAAAGTAGAATAGCCTTTTAGGGCTTACAAATATTGTTGTAATGTTTCATTTTATGACTAGAGTTGAGTATTGATTTTGATTATCGAGGCTGCATCATCGTGATTTGGCTGCAGTCTTTGCAGAAATTCCCTAATTCTTGCAAGGATGAAGCACTCTTTCTCTCCTCTTCTTCTCATTCTTTCATTTCTTCTTCTCTGTGTACTTATTCCAAGTACTATTCTTGTTTCCCTACCCAAAACCACCACATTTCGTATTGTAGGCGGCAATACTTTTAACTTTAGTAAAACCGTCCTACATCAATACTTCAAGTGCAGTTTGCTATAATTGAAAAGAAGAAATCTCTTTTTTTCTTGCCCTTTGTCATTTTGTGTTCTACAAAGGATTAAGTGGTTGGAACTTGGTGAAATTTCTGTGCAATATCATGTTAGAGGGCGTAACTCAACAGGCTGGATGTGAAAGGATGACTTCCTCATTATGGTAGCCGCAAGGGAAACAAGAGTTTAGCGGCAAGGGAAAAAAAGAGTTCAAGTACATGGAAGAAACTAAATGCTTAAGTGGGCAGATAATGCTAAAATAAGTAAAGTAATAACTACACATGGGCTGTTAGCTGGATGGCATCTCTTGAGATTGCCTATTGGGGTCTATGCAATTAGGAGGGAACTTTTGTGCAAAAGTTTGCACAATACAAGTGAGGTAACTGTTACTTCAAATCATGGAATATTAATCTACTTCCCAATCTTTTTTCTCTCTTAACTATTGGTGTGCATGGTACATTCCATGAGAGTGGGAAACTCAAAATTTAAAGCCTTTGTTTGGTTTTGAGTTTTGAAATTTTTTTTTTGATGTAATGAGTGGAGAGAGAGAGATAGAGAAAGTTATTGAGAACTGTGTAAAGAGTAATTTTTTTTCTCAGAGATGGGAAAAGAACAAAGCGAAAGTACTTGGTGGATTTTCCAACCCCAAGAGAAGACAAATCCTAATCCTATTAAGTACATGTATCGAACGAAGGAAATACTCAGGTTCTGCATGGAGTACTATGAATGATTATATTTGGGCCCGAAATAATGTTGAATCTTTCACAGGTCTTCCAGGAAAAGAAAGAATGCTTCAATTGGAGGAAGGTTTCTTCTTGTAGTTTCGATTCCTTGATATGCATACTCTAGTTTATTTGAGAACATTGAATGTTGCTAATCAGTCCAAATGTTGGTTTCTGAAACCACTCTTTTTTTTTTTTTTTTAAATTAGCTTAAAACAATCAAGGGATGCCACCAATGTACAGAAGAAAGCAAAGAACAAAAAACCAAAAAGCCTACTCAATCAACATAGGCTATACCCCATTCTAAATGCCTATAACTAGCATGTCAAGAAATTGATCAAGGGAAGGATCGCTCTCCCTCAACTCCCAACTAAGCAAACTAGAAAAAAGAAGACTCTTAGTTTTTGGCAAAGACCTTGTCTCGGTCAAAATATCTAAGATTTCTCTCTCACCAAATGAGCCACATTAAGCACAGTGGAGTCAATCTCCAAAGCTTCTGTCTCCTACCCACTCTAGCCCATCCCATTCTTAAATATGCTTAATGCCCCACCAAACAAGAACCGCAAGCCAAAGACAGTGATTTCTATTGAAGTACGTTGTTTAATTTGACGTCTATGTTTCCGTTACATACAACCCCTTAATGACGGTGGCTTGCCAAAAAATTAAGTGAGAGAAAGCAGGAATAAAATATATCAAGTATCGCTGGTGCTAGCCTCTGATTAATTGGGAATTTTGATTTTTTATGATTACAATAATGGGAGGCTTAGCCAAAAATTCCTCACATTTACATTTTTTGAGCTCAAAGGACATGCGCCTTTTGCAATCAAACATAAGGACAAGTGTTCTGCATGATTACTAAAATACCCTTTCTGCAAAACTAGTGAAAGTTCACTAATAACTGAAAGTTAGTGAAAGTGCCTAAAACCCTAGGATATCCTATGAAAGTGCCTAAAACTTTAAACCCTAGGGTACCCTATGAAAGTGCCTAAACCACTAAAGTCATATAATAGGAAAGTGCACCATAAAACCACCCTATGAAAGTGCCTAAACCCTAGGGTACCTTACTATAGGGTAGTTTTGTATGGGAAAACATGTTTTGGCCTTATGGCTTAACCACTCAAAAATTGAAGGACCTCACTGAAAACTATTTTGCCGGCATCCTTCCCCTAAATGAAAATATTTTACTGTACTTATGGCTAATTTTCCCTGCAACAATTTTGAGACACCATGGATTGGAAAAGTTGTAATTGCTGGAGTAACAAGACTTGCAGATGTACCTATAGCCCCGGATTGACTTTTTAATGTTGCATTTCTAGCTGACTTCGGTTGGTCTGATGCATAACATAGGGGTGTTTTGTTGGTTTGCAAAGTGGAGTCGGTTATGAAGTTGTGGAGTCGGTTACCTGCTTCATATCTGGGTTTTACATTTTGTTTCAATGAACTCTGGAATTTGACAGGGCTGACGTATTGCGTGAAAACACAGAAGCTGTGTTTGCAGCTTGTGACGCTGCTCATGGAAGATGGGCAAAGCTACTTGGGGTTCGTGCCCTTCTTCATCCTAAGTTGAGACTGCAGGAGTTCTTAAACATATATAATATCACTCAAGATTTTATAATTGCTACCGAGAAGGTAATATTGATGCTTTATTTAACTAGTGGTTGTTGTTTGTTATTTTGGGATGAACTTGTCGTTTTTACTTATTGAGTTTTCAGGTAACTATCCCTTCTATTTTTTCCGCAATAAATGACATCCCACCTCTTTGTGTTCATGATGCCATACTATTTAATACAAACAGATTGGTGGAAGGTTGGGATATAGCACTCGAGGAACACTGCAGTCACAGGCCAAAGCTTTTGTTGATTACCAGCATGAGACCAGAGTTAGTTTTCTTCCACTGTAATTCCCTAGTTTTTCCATGCTCGAACATCTGGTTACTTGACTTATTTTCTTTTGTTGTTGTAGATGACATATATCAAGGCAGTACTAGATCAAGAAACTTGGGTTGAAGTAGATGTTCCTGATGAGTTTCAGGCCATTCTTACTTCTCTGTTCTGTTCAAATTCAAATGGGAATGTGGATGATGGTCAAGGTGAAGTTGCAACAAGTTACACTGAAGTGGCCTCGAGCAACGAAGATACTAGACTTCCAAATTCTCAGCAGCATATTGCGCGCACTGATTATATTGAAGCATCTGCAGATAATACTGGACAGGTGAAATCTTTGGCGGTGGCTGGGAAAACTGACTACAATATTTCTGATGTTACAACTTCTCCGGCTCAGAGCAATAGTACTAGCAATGAAGAACGCCGAAGAGCTTCCTTGCAAACACTTTCATTCAGGGGTGTTGATTATCACATGGTAAACTGGTTAGTTTTCTTGTTTTAATAGTTTTTTTTTTTTTGTCGTTTATTCATTTGTTTCCCTTCTATTTCTCCCTCCTTCCATCTTCCTTGCTTCCTTTCGAAGTGAGGGAAGCGATTTCTGTTGGTTCTTCCACCTTATATTAATCACTGGTTTATGCATCTTCCTTTTTATTTGGTAATCCACTATTGAGCCACTTGGTGCTCATTGGAAAATGATATGGTGTACATTATGGTGACTGTCCTGTCTCTTTGAATTCCCAGCCAACATTTGTATCCATTCACTGGGTATTGAGGAATTGTACCTTGAGGAACTTAAAGGCTGTTTCTTGCTTTTCAGTGGCTTAATGTTGCTGAAGCTGCTATCAGAGTACATTGACATGAATAATAAATTGCCAATGATGTCTTCAGAAGTTGTTCATCGTGTTTTTGAAATCTTGAAGTTTTTCAATACAAGAACCTGTCAGCTTGTTCTTGGTGCAGGTGCCATGCAGGTATGTCTTTTGGGCCTTCCCTATGTGTTTTTTACCATCCAAACCAACCCAAACAAAACTTTAAGTCCCAATCAATTGGGGTCGGCAGTCGGCGAGATTTTTTTTCGCATTGAGGTTTTTCGAGGGCCCTTCCTTTCTGTTTTTGATAGCTAGAATTTGTGCAAGACAAATATTCCGGATTACACCCAAAGATAAATAAGGAAAAGAACAAAAGAAGCCTACACAGCTCTTGACTGCCAAGTGCCGACCAATCAGAAAGCTTAAAAATGAACTCATTAATCTATACTGTGGAACCTCCTTATCGTCAAACGACATACGATCAACTTAGCCAAAAAGAAGAAGACATACGATCCCAATCACCACATATAATCCACATGTAGAATAAGAAAACCAACATCCAGAACTACTTCATAGTTCCTACTCTTCCCCATTCGGACCTCCTTCCAATTGCATAGGCACTTCTCCATGAGGAAATACTCAGTGCTCCTTAAGCCAAGGTAACACTAGAGTCCAAGGCTCTATTGCTGCTTGGCAATGGATGCGAACTTGATTGACAAAATTCATTCTGCCAGCATGTAAAATCCAATTGGCCACAAGTGTATAGATGTGCACTTCTCAATTTGTTCAATTCGCGTTCCAATCCCCCATCTGTAATTGGTTGATTTTTTTGTGCTAATTTGGTTCTATTTTAATTACTTTATTTATGGTGGCTCATGATATGTTAGTAATTTGTTTTCTGCATGGAGCTGCAGGTGTCTGGTTTGAGATCTATTACTTCGAAGCACTTGGCACTGGCTAGTCAGGTTGTCAGTTTTACACATGCTATTATTCCTGGTAGGTGATGATCCCTTTTGATGGTGCTATTCCCATAAGTTTGTTGCCTGTAGCCTTGTTTGGTGTCAAAATTGGCAAAGTGTTGTACATTTGTAGGTGTGTACATGCGCATGTTCCCAAAATGTCATATGCTGAACCAGGACTGACCCTGGGTATCCAATATTTAGTCAGCCCATCTAACAGTACAAACATTTTTGATGTTGTCTGCATTATACAGCTGCTTTGATTTCATCAAGATATATTAATCAGCGAATAAAATCAGAAATCTATAGTCATCACAATAAATCTGGTTAAATACTTTAATATAGAAGAAGACTGAAGGTTTCCAACCTCCCAATGATGTGAACTTGGTACTTATTAGCTATCTCTGAATTGTTTGTGGTGGGAATTGTTTATGGTTGGGTGGTTTGTTGTTGACAGATGTGGAATTAGATTTTCGTTCAAAGCCCTCTGGACTTCTCTCGATGTGAAATTTTTAGTTTCACTTTTGTCTGCCTAGTACTTTCATTTCAGACTTCAGTAGTTTTGTGCTTGGTCAGCATCCTTCATATAAGTTTTTTTTCAGTGATGAATTTTTTGATTGAAACCATTTGATAGCAGCAGTTAGCTCAAAACTGTGGAATATAGGTCATTTGACATAGCTCGAAATCGCAATACATAGGTCGTATGGGTAATGCTGTATCATACTATCATGTTACAATTATCTTCTGTATTGTTTTCTTACACCCTTTTGTACGGTTTCCGCACTTTTTTTCTCGCACTTTATGCTGTTATTGACATCATTCCAAGCAATTTCAATGTGGGCATACAATGTATGCTTTACATGCATATAATGCAGTAACTTGCGAATTTGATAGTTGTATGACATTCTGATTTTGCATGTGGAACCAAGAAATCAGGAATATTCTGTTCAGTAAAGTACCAGAGACACGAAAGGCATTGCTTCTGTCGGAGATTGATCGGGTAGCACAGGTAAATTTTTTCTTTATTCATCGGATGTCTGTTCCTTCTTTACTAAGATATTATATTTAGGGCTACAAGCCTACAAATGAACCCAGCTTTTGGTAAATAGCTCAGGGTTGGCTCAACACTTGTTAGCTTGATTGGCCTCATTTTCTGTCCAAAACTACTTGAACTTCAGCAGAATTTTGAATCTATCTGCTTTAAAAGAGTGGTAAACTCCACCATGATCAGGAACATGGTGGTATGTCTTCTTATGAGGCAGCCCAAACAGTTAGTTTCCTTGCTAAATAATTAAGTTTGGATATTCTGTTATTTGTTGGAGTAATATATTTAGCGGGCTTTTCTCTCATTTCGGATGCTGGAATTGTAGGGTCATGTTACAATTATTTTAACTTTGTAGCTGAAAGTGATAGATTGAGAATGTGAGGATTATATAATAACCTATTTTGGAACAATCAGTGGCGGAGCTAGAATTTTGGCCCGAGGGGGCTGACTTAAGTGAATATTTCCATTAACAAAGGTACTCTCCTCAATATATACGGTAGCTTTTGTAGTACGCAATGGTCTAAAAATCGCTAGGCGCTAGTTGGGCGGAAAAGGGGCGCCTAGTTGGTGTCGGCCGCCTAGCGCCGGGACGAGGCGCCCGACTAGGTGGCTGCCTAATCTAGGCGTTGGACCACCTCTAGCGCCTAGGCGGGGACTATTTGGCCAAGGTGGCTGACTTTTAGAACATTGGTAGTATGTTGATACATTGTATATAATACTATGTCATTTTTCGGTTGACAATCGCATTGCCCATGCGTGTTTTATTTTTGTCTTTGAAATATATTGAAAAAAATAACATGACAATGTAAAATAACTTTGATTTTTGACTAGATCGAATCAAACTTATTTTGGGTTTTTGTAGATTTCCATAGTAATTATATAAACAATAATTAAATCTCATATAAAATTTGTAAAAATTTCAAAAGTGTCGGGCCCTTGTACAGCTCCGCCTCTGGGAACAATGGCCTTGTTCAGAGCACTTGGGATGATTCAAACTAGTGGATGTACTCAAGAAGAAGTGGCCCTTTGGATTTGCCTTTTTGTTTAGTTGACATGTACAAAGGAAGGAACTAATGACTTTTTTTTATGGGATTCACTTTACAATGTATGGTGCCCTTTACGGCTTGTGGCTGGCACCTTCTTTGCCATGATTTTTTTTTTTCCTATCATAAATAGCATCCTCCAGAAAGAAGAAGTTAAGCTAGGTTTTATGGTATGTGACATGTGAGAATTTTAATGTAGTTTTACAGAATACCACAAGCAATTTCATTCTGAAAAGGGGAACTTTGAGCGATCAGTGTTCAATTGAGAAAGAGGAATTAAGGGTTTCCCGATACCTCTGGCTTTTGTAGTTGCAGTTATTCGGTTTTACCATCCGGGGATGGGTCCAAAGTGACCCTGCTTTGGAGCAGTTTTTCATTTCTGTAACCAAAAAGAAGGAATGGTTGTCCAATGCTTATCTTTAGGAAAACTACTTTATTTACGTGTTATCCTCGTGCTAATTTTATATTAGCTCAAAGATATGTTGTTTTAGAAACATTTACTGCATTGTTGCCTTTCAGCTTTTTAGTAGACTTTATCCTCCTTTAGTCGCACAGGTTTCATTGTTCTCGTTTTTTTTGTTGTTGTTCTATTGTGATGTGAGCTTTTGAAGTTGAAAACTCATTCTGGCATCGAATTTTCAACTTCATGTCTTCTGCAACTCAAGTTCAATATGTGACATCCCCAGTTTTGTAACCTCGTATGTGACATCCCGTGGTAGTTTTTTTTGGAACTATTGCATTTCTAAACCACTTTTGGTAATTAAATATTTAACGTCACAAAAACTGTTTGATTCCCCACATGTATCGTAGCCTTACAATTGTATTTTTTTCTAAATGGTAGGATTATAAAGTCCACAGAGATGAGATACATACGAAATTGGTTCAAATAATGCGAGAAAGGTTGTTGGTTCATGTCCGTAGTTTACCACAAATTGTTGAAGGCTGGAACAGGCTAGAAGAATCTGATTCACAGCCTAGTCAGTTTGCTCGGTCCCTCACCAAGGTAAAAAAAATCGAAATTGTCTTCAGTTACACACAAGTTAGGTATTCTATGTGTGTCCTTTTCCAGTAGTATATGTTCTCTATATGTTGGGAATGCCGGATTGTCTGCTAAGCTAAATTTACTTTCAAGTTTTTTGCGGAGTAGATTAGTTAACTTTTTTTAAATTTCTTAGTGAACAAAACAATTATTAACATAGTTGGAATCACCGTGAAAGAAGTCTCTAGCTCAGGACTGCACAACCTCAACAAATTCTTGTATATACTATTTGGATGGACATATTGTATAAAACGAATGAAAACAATTGTTGGGACAATGTCCATGTCTGGTAGCTTGTTTGTCAGATTAAAAAACTACTATAAGCAGTGGTCTGGTGAACATTCGATAGGCAAATATTCTTTTGATAAGGTAAGTCATTGGAATATTCGCTTGATCACCGATGTCAAATAATTGGATACTCTGCACAAAGATGTTTAGCGCTTGCTCGGTCCCTTGCCATGGTAACAAAAATTGAAATGTAGTTTCGAATGTGTGGCCTTTTGCAGTAGTATATGGTGTCTACGACTACGTCTGATTTTCGGCTAGTCCAAAATATTTTCAAATTTTGTTGGGAGTGGATTAGCATAGTTATTTTTGTCTTAATTTTTTGGGGGACTAGATATGTTTTGTTGATATATAAATAATAAACTTATTAAAAATTCAAATTCACTAAATTTATTAAATTTGTGTAGTTGTCTTACTAAGCAAAACAATTAGAGGGCGTCAAATTACTTAAATGAAAAGAAAGTATAGTTGGAAATTTGAATCACCGTGAAGAAAGTCTATGGCCGCGGGCTGCGAAATACTATAGTCTATTCATGCACTGCGTGGCGTCGTGGACATATGGCTTAACAACAATGAAAACAACTACGGTAAAACGTCAAAGCTTGCTAGCTTACTGTCAAGGTAAATAAAGTAATATATGAACTAAGTTGCAATGAAGTAATAGGTCCGGTGAGCATTCAATAAGATCTATTCTTTGACAAGAGAAGTCATAGGAATATTTACTTGATCTTTAATCTAAAAAACGTTTGATTTTGTGCTAGACTGCATAGAGATGTGGGTGGCGGAAGACGTGTTTTGTGACTTTGTTTGACAAAGGATTATTGTGGGTGAAAAAATTCGTTTCTTGGTCAAGAGGATACACACACGCATGTACACATACATGCGCACTTGTGTGTGTCAATATATTAAGTTGATAACAAAGATGATGAATTGTGCACCCAACTTAAGGGTTGTTTGATAACCTAAATTCAATACTTAAAACTGAATCAGTTAAGTAATGAGTGATTAGTAGGTTTGATAACCACATTTTACATTGCTTAACAAATTAAGTGTTACTTAAAATGTAGGCTAAAAAGTTGAAAAAAATTTAAGTAGCTTTGAGCTGCTTAATTCTGGCTAAATTTTTGTGTACTTGCATCAACCACTATACCACCACCGCAACCACTCCCACCACTACCACCACCACCACACCACCACCACCACTCCTACAACCATTCTACCACCACCACTACCACTTCACCACCACCACCACTCCAGCCCACCACCACATTGTCGCCACCACCACCACCACTACCATGCTATCGCCGCCACTAACCACAATGCCACCATTGCATAACCACCACTCCACCACCACCGCTCACCACCACCACCACTCCAGCCCACCACCACTACCATGACACCGCCGCCGCCACCACAACGCCACCATTGCATAACCACCACCGCCACCACTCACTGCCACCATTATACCACCATCACTCCACTGCAACCCCACTATTAGACCACCACTACCACCATTACACCACCACCACGACGCTCACTCCATCCTCACCACTCCTCCACCACCACCACCCTCGCTCCATCACCACCAACCCACCACCACCACCACTATAATCACCATTCCACCATTATCATAAGTACATTATGACTATTAGTAAATTAAGAGAGAATCAGAACCAAAATTAATTTTCTATTTTTTAATTCAGTGCTAAATAGTAAATACATTTATCAAACAGCTTTGTAGCTTAAAAAATTCAGCATCAGTTTCAATTTTTCAGCTATGACGAAGAATTGTGTTGACAAAGTAAGACAAGTAATTATGAAAAGTTCAGTTAATAAGAGCATTGTGTTGGAAGATTGTATAAACATATTTAACACCTAATAAGAGCATACATGACATGCTCATATATTGTGGGTTTGTGTGTGTACGTAAATATATTGATTAAATCGAGCTAATAACAGAGTTGATGAGGTGGTGCCAGCAACTCAACAACTAACTTTGTTTGGATATAATAAAGTGTGGTGTGTTTAATATATGTAGAAAGTAATTATGGGCAAGGTTGCCAAATTGTGAATCGAACCAAGAATCGGGTCGACCCTTTTTCGAATCTTGAATCGTAACCGTAACGAATCAACCCAATTTTCTAAAATACATTCGAAAATGTATCGACGCACCTACATAATAAAGATACATAGGCTTTGATTGGTAAAGTTGCTAGTTTTTTATTTTTCGTTTATGAAAAACATGAAATGAATTTTTGTTTATTTATTAAAAAATAAAAACAAAAAACATGTTTGGTAACTATAATAGTTTTTGTTTATTTGTTTTTTGGGCTTCTAAAAGTGTTTTCAAAACAAATGAAAACGCAGTTTTTTTGTTCCTAGAATTTTCGTAAACTAATGGAAATGATTATATATTTTGTAAAAAAAAACAATAACACAAACATGTTTATGGTGTCTGTTTCAAAAAATATCGGAAACAAAAAACAAAAAACCGAAAATAAAAACTTTTCCAAACAGAGCCATAGTAAAATTAATTTTTTTAGCTTAAATTTGTAGTAAAGTTTGTTTTTTTTTTTTTTAGTAATTGATGGTCACATCATATGGTCTAATAGGAAAGATACTTGTACGTGGAAAACTAATTCTATAGTAAAATGGATATGTGGATATAGATGGTAAAGATTCGTTATAAAATTGAAAGCTCAGTCTTAACACAGTAAAAGCGTGTAGCCTAATAGGTATGAAAGTAAACTAGCTTATATGGCAATATATGTAGGTTGGTTCAAGGCTCTGAGCCCGGTCCCGGTCTATGGTATAGAGGATACATGACTTAAAAAGACCGATTTGTGAGACAACACATTCATGTAGATATCATCCCCAACGATATTCACAGCTACTTGTATAATTACCATCTAGCAAATTAAGATTATAACATTTTAAAGATGTTGAGCACATCTATTGATTCACATTACAACAAAATATGAAAATTTTACGTAAATAAAATGCATAAGTAATCAGTATAGTGTATTTTAGTTGTAAACATCTTTAGAATGACTTTTTTAATGTTTAAGAAGAATGAGGAAAAAGGGGTTAACATGCTTTGGATCAGAATAAATACCAATATTAACAAATTTTGAATGGGAATAAGAAATTTCGTACTTAACAGTATATTATCTTTTCTTATATTCTTGCTTTTCTATAAGAAATATTAAGGAGAAATTGCAAATGTGGTTTCATATTAGTCGAATGCAACAATTGTGATAAACCTTGATTTACCAATAGATTTGTTTCGTTTTTCCGTGAATCGAATCTCAAATCGTGAATTGTACGATTCACCACCGATTCTATATAAACCTTGACTCTCTTATAGATTCGTATAATTTTGCGCGAAACTTGAATCTATGATTATGGGTAATTCACTGAACTTGAATTCTCCATTGTCAGATATCATGCTAGATATCATGCTAGACTGCATAAAAATGTTTTAACACCTGAACTTTTTCAAAGTTGGTAAGATTACTTTGAGACAGGAAATTAGAGGATGAAAAAAAATGGTTCTTGGCCAAGGCTCAAGAGGGAGTATATGTTAAGAAGGATTTTCTGAGAGAGCTTTTCCCAAAAAATTTAAGTGTAGAATGGATAGGATGTTTTTAGGATAATTGTAAAGTTGTAAAGAAGAGAGAGACGTAGAGACATGGAATGGGAACCCATAAGATTAGGGTTATTTTCTAATTACGTTATACAAATGTGAACAGTAATTACACATTAAACCCTTATCTCCTAATCTACTTACATGTGAGATTCAATGTAAACTACAACTAATTACATATAAACCCATAACAATAATTAATAATGTCCTCCTTAGGTGGCCTATTGACTAATGGTATCCAATTAATTTATTAGTGGGGGAGGGTGCTAGTTTCTTTTGGGTAAAAACTCAGCATGTGAGTGAAGAAGGATTTGCTAAATAGATAGCTTTTGCCTAAAAAATTGAAATTTTGCAGGCTGATATGTTTCTCGGAATAGTATGTTTCTACGATACGTCCCCCCTATGTATGGCTTTACTTGAATTGACTTTATTAATTGGATCCTGTTTATGTCTTATCATTATTTAGTTATTTCTGTTTGCAGGAAGTTGGGTATCTTCAACGTGTCTTGTCTCGAACTTTGCATGAGGTAGATGTTCGAGCAATTTTCAGGTGAGGAATAACATTACCTATTCAATTCACAATGTTTTAGAGATCTGTTTATTTAGATATTTTAAGTAACGGCAGTTTTTTATTTGCATCTCATGAAATTCTATTGACTGATTGAAGTCTAATTCTTAGCTATCAGAATTCAGAAATACAAATTTTCATGAGAAACTGAAAAAAGAATCTAAATTTCATGAAAACGTTATTTATTAATAAGTTATATTAATTGTTTTGTCCTTCCTCACAAAATTCTCACATGGCTTTGTATTTTGTTCTAAAAAAATCCAAACGAGGGCTTGCCCGGATTCTTACTGAGACCTATGAGTATGAGGTAGCTTTTCAAGACCCTGACAACCATAGTAGCTGAAGTTACTCAATTGCTTCTTGCACACGAGGGAAGAACATGAATTTGGTACACAGGCCACGTTTGGGTAGCAAGAATAACAGTACAGTATACATTACCCAGAATTCCATGACTTGTGACAAGATTTTGTATGTAAATGTTAGTGAAAGATTTTCAATACTCATTTATCCCATATTCAAAGTTGATAAATTTTTTAATGTTGTAGGCCCACTTTTAAAAATGGTCCGGAAATTTTGATTACCGTAGGGGTCTTGGAATAAGATTCCCATTCAGAATAGATTAATGGATTCGTAGTTGTAGTTTCGGAGCCTAATTTCTTTATTCTACCAATTGAATTCCTATTACAGTTAAGCTCACTGTCCTTGGGGATGAAACTTGGCAGCTTTTTTATGTAGACGCTGAAACTGAAACAACAGATATTGTCGGACAACTATTTTTTTTTTTGAGCAGACAACTAATTCATTGACTATATTTTTATGTGACTAGTCTACGTTGACATTAATATGCATGCCGTGTGCTTGTATGAAGAATCGACTCATTTATCAGAGTTTTGTGTCAGCAGAACACTTATCCCAATACATTTACCTAATATACATTTAATATACTTGATCCCATTTAACATGGCAAAAAGTTTTTGTTCTAGGGATTTGAAGTGTAATACTCTTTTCAGCAGTTTGTATTTGAGTATGCAATTAAAGAATTTACAAACGTGGTCAATCTGAATTAGCATCAGACCGTACCCTTTTCCTTGTCTACTTGTTCTGCCAATCAATTGCAATTTCATGAAGGATAAATTTTGTTTTTATTTTGTCGCACTTTATTTTTAGGTTGCTGCTAAATGCTAATGCCACGAGACTTTTGTTTAATGCCACGACTAATCAGTTGTAATCGCCACTATACCCTTGAAAAGTCAAAGAGCCAAGAAAGCCTCTCAGTCTCTCTCACTTCACCTCTCTCTCTCTCTCTCTCTCTCTCTCAAGTTACCACTTTCCTGACAACCCACTTTCGCCCTTCACTTCCACCCGAGCACTTTTCTCTGTCTTTGTGTCTCCCTCTCTCTGCTATAACCAAGGGAACAACAAGAATTTCAATTTTAAGGTGGGATTGATACGGGTTTCCCATACTCCTATCAATACATAGAAGAGATTGATACGGATTGTGCTTGATTCCTGATCAGCGTTGTAGTAATTGTTAAATCTAGTCGTGCGGAGAGATTGGGTCTGAGACTCCGAATCCGACAATGGTCGCAAATAGCATATCTGCAATTTCAAACCCATCACTTTCTGGTGGTCTCTTGCGGAAATAGAAGAGAGGACCTGAATCGACGTGGAGACAGGCGAAGAATACAGACCCTCTGGCTGAGGGCAATATTGTCACACTATATGACTTGTCGTGGCATTAGAAAAACCCTCGTGGCATGCCCCACCCTATTTTTATCCCCCTTTTCAGGATTATTCTGTTTGTTCAGGTTTTGTTGAGTTCTGCTCCTATAGGACCTAAGTTCTTCAACTTGTGCTTTTGTGTGAGGTTTTTGATTGAACACAGAAGATGCTTGCTTTAAATTTCTCACCATTTGCTCTGCATAGTGACCCCATGCTGTGCACCTTGCAGGCAAGTTGTTGTAATCTTCCACTCACAAATTTCAGAAGCGTTTTCCAACATAGATTTTAGCAGTCAACAAGCAAAAAACAGGTATTTCGGATTAATTTACTCATAATTTTGGAAATCCTGCTTCGTCTCTTCTGTTGCTAAATTTCTTTCATCGCCGTGCAATATGCTTTTGTTCTGCTTGGCAGGCTGTACCGGGATATTCAGCACATCCTTGGATGCATCCGATCATTGCCTTCTGATAATCCAAGTGGAGCAGATATCCCGAACTGGGGGCAACTTGATGAGTTCCTGGCACAAAGATTTGGTCCTGACGCTGGTTAATATAGGCCATCTGAAGAGCAAATTGTTTTTATCTCATTTGATGACTAACCATATTTGATGGATTGGTATGAAGATTCCAGAAGCTACCTTCAACATGCTGATTGTACATTCTATGATTAATTTGAGGTAAACAACATTAAAGATAGTTACTCAATGTGCCTAGCAGCTGAATATATTTACTATCATGTTTCTACAGCTGCTTGAATGATTAAAGAACAAACAGAAAAAAGAAAACTACAAAATAGATGGTAACTGTTATGAGAGGATATAGGGAAAAAAACACTTAGTCTTTTCTAATGATACTTGATATGATGTTTAGAAGTTTAGTTGGTATGATGCACGACAGAAACTGTGATAATGATGAAGGCCATAAAAGTACAAGAACAAGTGAATTTCAGGAATGGAAGAATTTGGCGATTGGCATGATCTGAAGAACCGTGCATAGTCAAGTTACTAGTCTTAATAGTTGTATTTGGCTAGCATGGTGCCAATCAGCTTTTTAGATTAGTTATGAAATTTTTGTTGCTCAGAAAGTACTAATTGTTGGGATTTTGGGTCCCACTTGAAACAAAAGCACACCCATAATATATTAAGCGCACACGGAAAAATGAGAACACTAAGAATTAATGTGGTTTGGCACCATTGCCTACTGCACAACCAAATGAGAGTTTCAATATATTGAGAGATTACAACAAGAAGGGAAGGGGAAGGGGGGGAGGGGGGGGGAACCAAACCCCAGCACAGCACAGCACAGCACAAATGTACTGATTTTTTTATTTTCCCCTCTTTCGTACTCTCTCAATTCTCTCCTTCCCTTAATTCCATTTCTATTACAGCAATGCATCCAATGCCTTTGTATAAAATAGAATAGAGGGTCCATGGAGACTATAGTAAAAAACAATTGCCACACCTTTTTTGGCCTTTATTCTTCCACGCATCCTTCCATGGCTGAAGTCCAAAATAGGGTAAACACAAATCCAATTTATGTTTATCCACCCCACACTTTTATTTCCTTTGATTCTACTCCTTCAAGTAGGCCAACTTGTGTAGAAATCCTGCATGAAGAAAATGCATCAAAAAACCATTTCCCCGCATAGGCGGAAAGGCCAACTTGTGTAGAAATCCTGCATGAAGAAAATGCATCAAAAAACCATTTCCCCGCATAGGCAGAATCAACACTAATGGTCTTGTTTTTCTGCTAATCCCCTTTAATTGTTTCCTAACTGTTCTCCACAATGGCTATAACGCGTTTTCCTAGGGAACAGTACCATAGTATGTTTTATCATGTAACTTGTAAAACTACCTTCATTCGATGACACACCCCATCATCATTGCACTGAGATGGCTTCTTGTTATCTCTCACAGTCTCACTTATCTCAGGGCTATATCATCTATTCTGATTCTTGATTGCTTCTATGGATTTTACTTGAATTATTCTCGCCATTGGTAA
The DNA here is from genome assembly GCA_025413875.1 of Rhododendron molle. Taxonomy (NCBI): domain Eukaryota; kingdom Viridiplantae; phylum Streptophyta; class Magnoliopsida; order Ericales; family Ericaceae; genus Rhododendron; species Rhododendron molle. The sequence continues at coordinate 19,398,173 of CM046400.1, forward strand.
TCTTTTTGAGGGCATTCTTTGCGGTACCATAATATATACTGTCCTCGCGATCAAACTGTTTGCTTACATGTACTCTTATGACAGCAGATTCTTAGAACAACCGAGCAAGCTAAATTAATTGCTTCTGGACGTAAAAAATCTCCTGTATGATTGAACTTCATCCGGATTTAACCATGACTGCTTGCTTGTAAGCAGCAGAACAATCCTATTTACACTATAAAGATGAACCACTTCCACATTACCAACTTAATGAAAATACAGTAAAGAGTCGTATGAGGTGTCCTATGCCACGAACTTCTTATTTCTACAGCCAGGTTCCAATAGCCTAGAAGGAATGCTCAAGAATGCTAGCATCTCAGTTTCTGAATGTATATTGTTGACTTGTTTCCATTCTTTCACTGGTCTGCACGGTGTGGCTTTAGTGTTATTATTTTGTATTTTTCTCATCTTTGACTGGTAATTTTGCCTTAAAGCTTGCCGGGTATTTCATTTTTCAAATTTGTCCAGGTATTTGCGCCGCTCATCGGATAAACAACAGCATCACATTAAAATGCTGTGGTTTTAAAAGAAGGGGTCCTTACACTAACTGAAGCTGTCGCACTGAATTTTTAACACATCATGAATATGGCCCTTGACATATTGTTACTGGGACTTTAGTTTCCTGTTTAAGATTTAACTGCTGCATTTTTTTTGGGGTTATAGGCAACAAGAGAGCACGTATATTTTCAGAGTTTGGGTTCTGTATTTTTTCTTTTCAGGGCTGAAATCAGTTTTTGTTATCAAGTTGTAGCAATATTTCTCACTGGATGTATATTTTTGATCAGATTGAGAGTAAGATTTTCCTTTTTCACTCATTGTGTTGTTTCATTGTGAAAGCGAAATTTTGTTATATTTGGCTCGATGCTTTAGTTTTCTTCTGTATTGTTAAATGGAATTTCTAAGTGCAGCCTTTCTGAAACTTGAAGTAGTTCCGTGTTCATCATACATGTCTTTTTAATTTGTAACCATGCTCTATTGAAATTTTCGTGGAAATTGTTGATAGAATAATGGTGGAATGAATATCATGATGTTTGGTTGGGATTTTTGGCTACTTTAGAAATATGATTGTGCATGAGCGTGCCAGAAAAGACTTGTAATTATTTTTTTCAGATTTAACTTATAAAAGTCAAACTTAATCAGGTGATTGTGATGTCGGTTCAATTACCTCAACGAAGTGGATTTTTCTTTCTTGAAGTATTGAAATGACATAACGATTCACTAGAAATTCAACAACCAAAGAAGAAAAAGATACCTTGATCAATTCAAAACAATTTGCTTTTCAATTGATTCTCCAACTTAAAATAACATGAACTGAACAAATTACAGTACGATTATTACTACTACGAACTATTCTTAACTATTTCGAACTAAGTCTAAGTTCTTAATTTACTGCCTAATGGGCAAATCAAGTTTAGCATAGTTGTTTGTTTGATGATTTGTCTGGAGTTTTTCCTTTTTGTATTTCTTCTATTTATCAACAAACTTTTTGGGTCTTCTCAACGGCTTCCATTCTCCCGCTTAGCTGCCTTCGAAGCCACTCCAATTTTTGAATTCAAACATTTCCCCCATGGGTATTGCTTGTAAACCACCTGTAGTGGCTTCGTTAATCCATTATCCCACTTTCCTCAACTGCATCGTGCCTGTAGTGGGCTGTTTAAATCCAGATTTCAACTTCTTTGACCATGTCAATCCTGCATAACCGCTCTTGTTTGAATGAAACAGTTCGCGCCTATAGGCTTCGAGCTGCATGCTCCTTCTGATTCTTTATTTGAGTGACACCTAACAATGTTCATTCTTTTTCATAAAACGACATTGAATTATTCAGAATGTCATCGTTCTTTTAATTGTGTGATTCTATATGTTTCAATCCATGTGTGTTCCGTTTATTCAATGCAAGTGACCATATGTCATCTTTTGATTGGGTCAATAAATTCTCATGCAAACAAATGTGCATTCAAGAAATTTTGAAAACTCAAACTCCAGTGCCAGTGGATAAAGAGTTCCTTTTCAGATTCCCTTGAGGCGAGGGACAACCATGGTCATTACAAGCGGAAGAGGTAATTTTCTCGTCATATTTCAAATATTTTTTCACAGCTATTGAAAGCAGAGTTAATTTAACTCACTAAGTGGAGATGTTAAGAGCATCCGCATCTGGATCTCTATATTTTGGATCAAATTATATCTTAAAAAGTCACTTTATTATATTTCAGCTACTCACTTTAAAAATGTCTTCTGCATCAGACTCTCTATATCAAAAATATCCCATTAAAAATATTGTTTCTTTATTCTTAAAAAAAACCAGCAAAATTTAACCCATCTTTTTCTTTGTCTCTAACTTTACTCCTCTCTCTCCCGCTCTCTAACTTTACTCTCTTCCCCTGATATTCACTGAACTCGACACTTCACTAGCAATTAGCAAACCAAACCACTTCATCAAACTCCTCTCTGTTGATCAACCCCCAAGCCCCTCTCTGCCGATCAACCCCCAGCCACCACGATCGCCTCCCAAGAAAAAGCCTGGTCGTTGTCTTCGGAGCCCTGGAACGAACCCGACCCATTGGTATTCTCAAAGTCTCGCCGGCGCTCCGTCAGTTCCTTGCCCTCTCGCATCGACGCCGTCAAGAAGATCTGGGAGTACATCAAGCTCTCCCACCATACGATTGCTACGCAACCTATATTACTGTTTGCTCCAGATCGAGAACAATAAAATAATAAGTAGCCTGTGAACAGTCCCTCGTGTCTTTCAACGAGGGACTGCAGCTCCAGCTATTCTTCTGGTTATTCCAACGAGGCTGGTAAACGTAGGTTTTGGAATTTTTTTTTGAGTTTTGCTCGTTACTAAAGTTTTCAGGGTTGAGTAGCGACCCTGATGTGGATGCTCTAATGTTATGCAGCAAGCATCATCCTCACAATTCGTGGTAATACCATTCAGCTTTACAAAATATGAACTGTGCTCCTATTTTTTTTCTGGACTTCTTAAAGATACGAGTAGTACTTTTCAAAAAAAAGTCTTTATCTACCAGCTCTGTATTGATTTTTAAGAAGAAAATATGGACAAAAAAGGTTCTGTACAAGATTGTAAGACAATGAGGTTGAAAAAAGTTAAGTGTAATCTTTAACTTTCATTTGTTGATAGGATAACTATAATACATGCCTGTAAGTTAATTTGGACAGGAGTAGTGACGAACCTTTACTTAGTTGTTTAGTTGGAGAGAGATTTTAACCTCGTTGGATGATATGTAACCATCTTGATCCTTGTCAAATACTGTAGTACTCTAAAAGCTTCTTTTAGTTCCTGCTCTGCATCACTTTACTTTACTTTCCTATAAAGACCAACAATCCCATTGAGCCTACGCAGGAATAGATATAGTTAGGATCAAACCGACAAAGGTTTGAACATCTAATGCAATCAGCTTTGAATGCCTTCTTCATGTCTTTCCAATTCAATGCTTTGTTCGTTTCCCTTTTTTTTGAAAAAATTTCAACCTAAAAAGTACTTATTACCTCTACTTCCAATCATTATCATTATTCTCATTTTTTTTATCTCTCTTCATTCATTACATTTACTTCCAATCATTACTTTCATTTCTCTTTCCACTCATAACTCCAAAAAATTTCTCAAAAACTCATCCAAACACAACACAAAACACTCAAGATTTCCTCCTTCCTTCCCTTCTACTCTCTTTCTCTCTAATCCTAAAGAAGCTGCCGCCCCCATCTCCCTCCTTCCCCTCCCCCCAGGATTTTACGCCCCAACGGATGATGGAAGGGAAGGGATTTCTCCCTCTTGTAGGAAATTTTCATCTCCCGATACTAGATCTCAGAGGTTTTTTCTCCTTCTCCCTACACCCCCATCCTCCTTCTCCTGAAACCACCATCCACCGCCGTGTAGTCCGACAGCTTTTGGAGGTTGTGGTGGCCTCGGTTACCAGCTCGGTAACCGGACCATGATGTGCGGACCAGAGTCCGGAGGAGGTTCAACACGCAACTTGTATAAGTAGTGTCCTCGGTAGGACAGTTCAGTCCTCGGTTCGGAGATATGTCTTTTGGTGTTCTGGCGTGCTTGACAGCTCTACATTTGCTTCGGATGTTCCTGGAGGCACCTAGGAGGAGTAGTTACGCCGGATGGGCCCCATGAGGATTGTGCAGCAGGCGCAATAATTGGGATTACGCTTGCCCATGTGCTCTGTAACCGCTTCGCTCCTTTCGTCACATATGACGTCACTCGAGGCGGTTATCTGAGCGTACACTCCACGCGCTAGCTTGGAGGCCAAGTAAACCTAGGTCTATAAATACAAAGGGATACTCACCTGAGAGAGGTATGTCATTCTACCATAACCCTAGACCTAAACACTTTCCCCTGAGATCTAACTTGATCGTCGGAGGGTCACTGAGCTATCCAAGCCCTAGTGACTTGTTGCAGGTCCCAGCGGCGAAAGCACAGAGCCACGGGAGGTGGAACTTAACCAGAGCCTTGGTCCAGATCCCGATAAATCGAACCCCCACAATTGGCGACTCTGCTGGGGATCAACTAATCTCTCAATCGTTCATTCCTTTCTCTCCAAAGAGCTCCGTCCAGACCTCCCGTGACAGCTATGGTGGAAGTTGAAGACCCTCACCCCAGTGAAACAACCCTCGGACTCGGCCTGTTCGAAGACCCCAATCTGGCCTCCGGCGGGGCCGGTGTCGGTGCCCCAGGGAAGGCTCACATGTCCATCGGAGACGGAGTCGGAGCCGGAACCTCAACCCAGGACGCGGGGGCCGCCACCGAACTTCACACCTACATCCGCCATCTGGAGCGGAAGATCGACGACTTGTCGGCAGTCGTGGAACGAGACAAGCACATCCGCGATGAGCTAGCCGAGATCAAGCATCTCTTCCGGATCTCCACATCTCATTCCTTCGGAAGCCGTGGCGGAAGAAGAAGCCGTCATAGCCCTTCCTGCAGTCGCGAGGGGGGCCGCTTGGTGGAGCACCAGCCTCGTCCCTTTGTCAAAGACCGTTTCGAGCCTCCTGGTGCGAAGGGTGGTCGAGCTAAGAGAGGAGCTGGGCATAGGGAGCGCTCTCGTTCCCCAAACTCCAGAGACCTAAGCAAGAAGCGATCCGCCTTCGAGAGGCTCGGCGCCGGAAGCGTCTCCGCCTCCTCCATGCATTCAGTCAGGATTGGGAAGGGACACCGGGAGCCCACCCCTAGTTTCACCAAAGTTGCCAACGACGAAGACGGCCTCCTGGAGTTCCAGACAAAGGGGTATCGCGAGCGCCTCAAGAACGTTCGAGCTAAAAGCCCATTTGTCTCATGTCCAAAGGAGAAAGGTGATGGAAGCCAGATTACCGATCGCCTCAAGCCCCACGCTCGAGATAGCTACAAGAGGGACCAACACGAGAGCTCCCCTCAGAAGTCGGGAAGCATCCCACCAAAGAGGAAGAAGTACGGAAGGCTGGACGAGTTGATTCCGAAGAAGCGCCCTGCGACTGAGCATCCAGACGGTCCTGACCATTCGATCCAACCTCATTGCGACGCCCGGCTCAAAGGACTCACGACCTCCCTCTTCACAAGAGAGATCGACTCGGTCACCCCCTAAAAGGATTCACCCAACCCAAATTTGCCAAGTACGATGGCAAGACCGAGGCATATATTCACTTGGTGCAGTACAAGCTCGTCATGTCTCTCGTCCTCCGAAATGAGCACTCGGACGACGCCTTCCTCTGTAAGGTCTTCCCCGCAAGCCTCGAGAACCTATGCCTTACATGGTTTAACCAGTTGCCAGCCATGTCAATCTCTTCGTTTGACTCCCTGTCCGATGCCTTCATGGCTCGGTTTGTCAAGAGCATCAAGCATGAGAAGGAGATCGATTCCCTCCTCGCCCTCCGAAAATGACCCGATGAAATGCTCCACAGTACGCCGGTCGCCACTGGGAATTATTTAATGAAATCGAAGGTTGTGACGGTGTCATCTCGACCCGAGGATTCAAGCTCGGTCACAGCTCCCAAGACGAGCAAGTCTACGACGACCTCGCCCGACACAAACCCGACTCCATGAAGGACCTCATGACTTGCATTGAAAGTTGGTGCTAGCTCATCGAATCCAAAGTTGAGCGGGGCATTGGGAAGCCCTCGAGCTCTAAAGTAACATCCGTCTCGGCAGCCCCTTCGGCTCCAGTACCTGTTTCAATGCCCAAAAAGCAGGTCAACAACATTAAGCAATCCCCGAGGAAAGGACTGAAGCCAAGCGACTTCAACACGGAAAAGACCATCTTCAACATTCCCATTTACCGGATTATCGATCAAGTGAAGGATCAGCCTTTCTTTTCATTCCCCAACCAGAAACTCGGCACCGAGAATGGGAAGATCAAGAACCCGATTGTCCGATGCAGCTATCACAACGAGTAAGGTCACTTTACAACTGGTTGCAAGCCCTTCAAGGCCTACTTGGAGCAGTTTGTCGCATGAGGCCATCTCGGAAACCTCATTGATCACGAGAAGACCAGGGCTCGGGCAAAGCGCGCCGAGAACCAAACTGAAGAAAAAGTTCAAACGATCCATGTTATTCACGGCCCCCTGAACCCCGAAGCTGCTCGCATAATCCGTACCGAGTTGAATGACGCTTCCTCCTCCAAATAGGTCATGCTCGTCGGTCCCGAGCCCAAGCGCGCTCGCACCGACGACGGGTCAAAGTGGACAATCAGATTCACCGAGAAAGACCTCGACCGCGTCCAGCTCCAGCATAACGACGCCCTTGTGGTCACGCTACGCATCGCCACATTTAACATCCGACGCGTCCTTGTCGACCAGGGCAGCTCAGCCGAGGTCATGTACTACTCTCTATTCAAGGACCTCAAGCTCTCGGACACCGACCTGCGTCCATCCGAGGTCCCCCTCATCGGTTTCAATGGGGCTCCGGTATGGCCCCTCGGCATGATCACTCTTCCTGTCCGTGTCGGTTCGATGATCCTTGATATGGAATTTGTGGTGGTCGACGTCCCTAGCACTTATAACGCAATCGTCGGGCGTACCTGGCTCCATAAGCTGAAGGCCATCGCCTCCACTTATCACCAGGTGGTCCGCTTCACAGGCGCTAATGGACGTCAGGAGGACCTGTACGGAGATCAAACCGCGGCGAAGAGATGCTATGTTAACGCAGTCCGAAGTAGTAAGAAGACTTCCCGGGTCAATCTCATTGAGGTCCTCGAGGCCCCATTCTGGAAGATGTCGATAGGCTAGCCGTCGAGAAAGCAGTAGAAGAACTTGTCACCGTTCCCATTACCGAAGACGGCTCACGTTTTTTCCTTATCAGTTCCTCACTTACTGACACCGAGCGGAACGACATGGTGGATTTCCTCAAAAAGAACATCGAAGTATTCGCATGGACTCCCTACGAGATGCCCGGGGTCGACCCCTCCTTCATTTGCCACAGGCTCAATATTGACTGAACCAAACGCCCAGTCATCCAAAAGGCCAGGCGGGCTTCTCCAGTACACTCCGAAGCTGTCATCAAGGAGGTCAACCGACTCCTCAACGCCAATGCCATCCGAGAAGTCCAATACCCCAAGTGGTTGGCCAATATTGTGGTGGTCAAGAAGAAGAACGACAAGTGGTGCGTTTGCGTTGATTATTCCAACCTCAATGATGCCTGCCTGAAGGACTTCTTCCTCCTCCTGCGGATCGACCAACTCGTCGATGCCATGGCTGGCCACGACCGACTCAGTTTTATGGACGCTTATCGAGGCTACCACCAGATCGCCATGAGCGAAGGAGACGTTGAAAACACGACCTTCATCACTCCCCACGGAATCTTCGGCTATCTCGTAATGCTCGGACTAAAGAACGCTAGGGCCACTTTTCAACAAATGATAACCAAGATGTTCGAAAAATTACTCGGGGACACCATGATGGCTTACATTGATGATATGGTTGTCAAAAGAATACTCGCCGGTGACCACCTCACCCACCTCGCCGAAGCGTTTTGTTTCTTGGATCTATAATATCATCTGTTATCATTTAAAAAAAAAAATAATAAAATCAAAACACTCTTCCAGGAGTCATAGGTTTTTAGTTTTAAAAAAAAAAAAGAACATGCAAAATTTGAAGTGTAAAAATTAGGGAAATGATATTGACACTCTAAAAATTAATGCAAAGACTCCAAAAAACAAAGAAAAGTGGTTTTGGAGCTACAATAATTTTGGAGTGTTAGTATCAATTTTTGGAGTGCCAATATCATTTTCCAAAAATTATCGTTGAAGATTCTTAGGATGAAAAAAAAAGAATTGCAAAAACAAAAATATTTATGTAACAATAAGAGAGCAATGGATGTTGAATAAAGATTTACAGTAGTGGTTAACGTACTTGATAACATCGTTGACGAAGCTATAATCCAAGTATCTCAAAATAAAAATAAAAACTCGATAAGCACAACTACAATTGTTATATTTGCTACCTTCTTCCCCCAAATGTTGATATGAATGTACTATTATGCAGCTTCCCGGATCAACAATCTCTAACAAAAGTTCCTTGTCGGTATAAAACTTGATTTTTTCATGGGAAAATTATAAAATGACACATGAACTTTGCACTAAATGTCACAGAGACACCTGAGCTTAAGTTTATTTCAATTAAACACTTGTACTAACAAAATCTCCAAATTTAGACCCCTGTGGTTATACTCCGTCCCAAAAATTGCTGACATGACATCTCCAACCCGTTTAAGTTGCCCCATTGCACATGTTTCCAATAGGGGATGATGCACCCAAGAGAAACCCATCACTTTTGGGGGAGATGATGGAACAATAGCTAGACTTCTAGAGAGAGAAATAGAGGGAAATTAATTAGGTTAAGACTATTTTTCTTCCAAAACGTGAGGTAAAGTGAGGGGTTTTGCTTGGGTGCATCGTTCCCTGTTGAAAACATGTGCAATAGGGCCACTTAAACGGGTAAGAGATGCCGTGTCAGTAATTTTTTAGACGGAGTATAAGGGCGGGGTCTAAATTTGGGAATTTTGTTAGTACATGTGTTTTTGTGACATTTGGTGCAAAGTTCAGGTGCCATTTTGAAAACTTCCCTTTTTTCAATGACAACCCTACTGAAAATTTCTAGAGTTGCCCTTAGTTTGAATGCAACTATTGATTTAGGGATTCGGGTAATCAATTACACAAAACACTTAATATATGATATGAATGAAGATATATTCATACTCACTCCGTCCCTTTACTAGAGTTTAGTTCGGACTATCCTTTAATAAATGTTCATTTTGTAAAATTAGTTGAAAAAAGTAGGCATTTTGCCCCTAAAAGTATATTCATTTTTGAAAAGTTAGTGGGTACAAGTGTAATAATTATATCTTTATAGAGGGTAGGTATGGAAATGGAGGTAAAAGTTGATATAAAAGATGTAATGATGATGTCTCTTTAATAAGTTAGAGTTGTGAAGCTGAACACTTAAAAAGGGACGGTCGGACGGAGGGTGTCATGACAAATATTTTGAAATTTAAAATCATGACAAGCTATTTTTGCTACGAAGCTGGACACTTATGTTGCAACTAATTGGGACATAAGACTCGGTTTGGTTTGATATTGATGTAGGTGAAAGAACAAACCACGCACTCGAATGAATGAAAGCTGGCAAAAAATCAAAAAAATATTGCTCAACTTATTATTATTATTTTTTTGTGGCAAATTTGAGAAGTTGTATTCAACTGTTACGCGAAAGCCTACACAATATAGAGGAAACCCATGGGGGCAAATGGGCGTTCATAGACTGGAAAAACCATTAGAGAAAGCAATCAAAACACAGTATATGTAGCCCAATTTTAAACTCGCCTGGCGAGATCAGGCTCACAGAAAATAAAACTAATACCAAGCATATGACCAACAAACCATTGGACTAAACTTGGATAAAAAACAAAATAAAGCAAAAAAATACACTCTCATTCGTCATTGAGCAGCCCTTTTCTTGCCTAGCCCCCGACTGATCATGCTCCAAGTCGGCGACCCATGAAGACACCAACGACCACGCGACTGCAAACCTCAAAGCAGTGCAGTGGCAAGCGGAGTGGCGGCGAACGACAAGCGGTTTTGGTGGAAAAGGGGGAAGGAAAGCCAGATCTGAAGGCAGAGATTAACCCCTCCCCTCCCGCCACCCATATTTGGGTATAAACCCAAAAGGGAAGTTGATGAGCACCCAATATTGTAGATATTTGGTGCGACTAGTCCCGTTTTATGTTGTTTTATCTTACGTTTATTTAGGCTTTATAGTGATATTGCACGTAAGGTAGTTTTTTGTGTATTTCAGGTAAAATGTGCAAATAAGGCGCATTTCAACGCCATGCATGGCCCGAGTGCTTCCAAGTACCTGAAGACCCTGTCAGCTCCTTAAAATCTATCTAGTATGGAAAAATGACTTTCTAAAAAAGTTTCGATTTTCGAGATTAAAAATGGCGGTAATTGATCCTTGAATTTTTCTAAGAGTAACTACAAAGTTGCAAGGTTTTATTCGAAGAGTAAGGTCATGTTTTGAGCCATTTTCTCTTGAGAAAAACATGCAGTTTTCCATTTTACACTAAAAGTGGGGGGTTGACATTTTAATATAATTGGAATCTTGGGGGGGGGGGGGGGGGGGGGTACTTTCTTATTTTCATTAAATAAATTAAAGTAAAGAAAAGGTAGAAGAAAGGTTTAAAATGTAGTCTTTACTTAAGTTTAAAGTTTAGAGAATGAAAATAAGATGCTGAGGAGCTGTGAAGTTGCTGGCAGCTGTTTGCTGAAGCCTCAACCTGAAATATCTAGTTTTTGAAGAGTGTTATCGATAATATCTCCAATCGTGTTGATACCATTTGACCCATTTTGGTCCTGAAGTTGTCCAGACGCAAGGGTATTGATACCTCTTGCCAATGGTATCGATACCAGTCAGCTATGGGGAATCTCAGCTTGAGGTTATCGATACTTTTCTTGCTAGGTATCGATAACAATGGTCTCCTGCAGATATTTATGTTGCTTTTTCAGACCTTCCATTTATGGAAAGTTTCTACTTAATGCTAGTTTTTGGGATATTTTGGAGACCTTTTGGTCCATTGTAAGACTGATTTGTAGGCTATATAAATAGGTCTCTAGGCCATATATGGGCATATAGGTAGATTTTAAGCTTTAAGTCTTTTAATTCCTAGGAGCTCCATTGTTGTTTTCTTAATCTTTCTAAATGTAATCTTTCAAGAACTCAAGTAAGTTTAATTAGTTTGTTATTTTGTCAAGTATTAATGTAGTAGTTACAAGTTAGATCTTCATATAAATCAAGTTTATTTTAGCTTTTATCGGTGAATCATGATTTCTTTGCTTAACTCTATTTCTAGTCTTATCGCTATGAGTGAGTAGTTTATGGGTTTGGTCATGGGGTGAGGTTCACCCTATGGATTCGTCGTTTAGATGGTTTCTCTTAACTTCAGCTCAATCTCAAGGTTGTGAACGAATTAAACTCATGATGTCCAGCTTTGATCATGAGGTCAGTGGCTTCCTTGATCATGGAGTCTATTGCTTTGTGCTACGTGCTTGATAATCCTATGCGTGCGAACGATTCATTTTCGTCTCTCACTTGTGTTAAATGAGTTCAGTTTGAATTAGAGATTTGAATTAAGTTATAAATAGTCTTCAGCTTTTAATTCTTCAAGTGGAATACGGACGGTTTCGGTTCACTCATGAGTTAGATGAAGAAACCGTTTTATGGCTAAGTTGTGGGTAAATCAATCCCTTTGACTCGACCATCTTAATCTAGTATATTTCCAATTTAAATATCGTCATTTGAACCAAACACCAAAGTTGGCCGCTTGAACACCGAAACTCTTTACTTAACATCTATTCCAAGTTCGCGAAAGAAGATTTCTCTATGGGAACGATTCTGGTCTTTCGGTTTATATGCTATCAACGACCTAACCCTATGCTTGGGTGAAAACCTTTCTAAGAGGTTAGGTTGCGGAGTAAGTAGAAGTGTAGACACCCTAATTTGGCCCAACGATTATTTCAACTCCCATATTGGGGACCATCCCGATGATATGGATACAGTGATTGCTGATTGACTTCTCTTGAACCTTAGGACTTTTGGTAAGAACTTTTAGCCACTTAGATGACCCAATCCAGAGCCAAATAGCCTTCCAAACAGAAGTTCAAAATCCCAGGAGAATCCATCTGTCGGCCGTGACATTGATCTCATGGCCTTAACATCGTTTCTTCACCTGTGAAGCTTGGTGCTTGAAAATCTCCCTGAGAGATTGATCTTTCAGCGGCCAGGTCTATCCTTCGGCCGCTCAAACCTTTCCTCAGCCGCCAAATCCTTTGCCCGGCTGTCAGATCGTCTATTTTCCAAATTCTGGAATGTTCTGTCAATCGTTTGATCCGTTCACAAAACCCTAGCAGTCAAATCCTTATGCGTTCGGGCTACGTTAGAAGATTGCCATGAAGAGTTTGTATCATCTTACAATTCCAATTCTAATCGTGCATTTTGATTGGTTGAGGTGAGTCATCCCTATGCCTATATAAAGGGACATTTGGGTTTCGAAATTAAAAGGTTAACACATCCTCTCTAGCCACGATACTCTGTCATTATACATTCTCATATCCCCCCTACAAAAGCCCCATCCTATCGAAGGCAGCCGCAATCCAATGATCAAACCCCCGAAGTACAAACCTTAATCCTAGGGCTTTCGAGAATCAAATCAGTCAATCACCTTCAATTCGAAGCAATCATGCACTGAGGGATCAAGGTGGTGAGGCCCAGGGGCCTATGGTTTGATTTACTTTTCAATTATTGCATCTTAATCGTAGTATTTTAATTTCTGTTAATCATTTAGTCTGGTGTGAGGAAGAACATCGGCTGGGGCATCGATCCCTCGGCCGATATATCAATTCAAAAGGATTCCTCGGCCGTGACATCCATTCACCGGCCGAGGGATCCATTTCCCTGGAAAAGCCTATTTTGTTCTGTTTCTTCTGATGCATGCTTTTCTTACCATTCTGGCTCACCTTATCAACTGCTAAAGGTTAAATAGTCAGATTATGTGTTTAGAATTAAATAAAGCATATATTAATCATATGTTGAACAATTATGGGCCAGTCTCATGACTGGGATTATCCACGTTTTTGGTTTATGAAGTGGAAAGCAAACAAACAACGTGATCAATCTGTATGGCGATGCGCCGTTTGAGAGGTGTTTATAGTTTTGGCGACTCTGCTGGGGACTTGAGAGCCATAACTAGAAAATTCAACATAAGACTAATACTTGCTTTATTCAATTCTTGTGTCATATGTATCGAGCGGGAAACCCTGTTGAGTTCACCTTATATCTCGGCATGTCATGGGCTATGTTAGGGGTTCTAGCAAAGTCCACAGTCACTTGTACCTAGTGGTATGTCAAAAAAGGGATCACCTGATTGCCGCCTATGATGGGTTGGTAAGAAGACTGGTGCCCTTTGACAACGGAACACCCTTGAGACTACCGAAACCTTACATGTGTTAGAGAGCCATAAAACCTATCAAAATAGGACAGGAACTTGTAGGATAGGAATCTACTTGCGGCCTTTTTTGAAGTTCTTCCTCACACCTTGTATGTGTTGTTGTAACATCGCTTTCTGTGTAGAAGGGTTGGGGTTTGAACTAAAAGTCCTAACTCTAAGCCTTTATAGTTGAGCACTGAGGCATAACATTGCCTGGAAGGTAAGTTGAAAGCACCATTGCTTGCTTCCTGCTCCCACTTCACTTGAAGCACCACGAAGCATAGATTCCTAAAGCAACATCAAAACAAGGGCAGTAGCATAAGCCGCCCACCGGAAATCGAATTGAGGTTGCTCTAGCAATCTTTGCTTTGAAAGATTGAAAGAAAGGAGGAGTGCGAAGTGGCAGAGTAGGTTATGGATGATGGCATGCAAAATTGAGGATATTATTGATAGAAGTGGCAGTACTCAAATGGATGACTGAACATGATAAGTTTAGAGCATTGGTTCCCACTTCCAAAGTCAGTCTAGAAACTAGTGTTTTAAATTCAAAATTCTAAGCATGCTTAGTGTAACGAGCTGGTAAGATTTAAGGGTTTGCCAATGTGCTAGCAAGTAATCATGTGGATCCCAATTACCTCAATCACTTTTTGAGAAAGAGAAAGAAATGGAAAAAAACTTGTTGAATGAATTTCTGAAAAACCAACCCCGATGTAAGAATTGAAAGAGAGAGGAAAACTTTCAAAACTTTTTGTAATGCCTGATAGTAGTTTAATCCTCAAATGACAAGTTTTTCTTAAAACCAAAAGTTGAAGTGGAACATTCAAATAGCCACTAACACAGTAGTGGACTCTGAGTCTACTATCTGTTGTAGTCATTTGCCTATCTTTTTCAGTTTATCTTATAGTTTAGATTGGCTTGGAAGTAGGGTCTTAAGTGTCATGTAGTATTTGTACGCAACGAGTCTTAAGAATCATCCATATAAAAAATTGCTGGCTGTCTATGGTATCCGATAAACTCAAGCATGCACACAAATTGCTATACATGACTCATCCATAACCTATGCAAGTAGTTGTGGTGCTATGTATTTTGTTTGTCTTTCTCTAACCATGCAGGGGACTAAACCAAAAGAAGAGTCCATCGCCCTCATTTTCTTTCTTTGTTCATCGCATGTCGTTTGGTTGCACTACCACATTATACTTGGGGCAACTTGCATTTTAGGGGGCAATAGGTGTAGGTGCATTGCACGATCACTTGATTTTGGACATCTCAACCTAAGCGTAAGTAAGTTCTTGCTTTTTCTAAATTTTGGGTTTGGTCTTAGACGTGACATTGATAGCTGACAAGAAGATTGAAGCTAAAATTAATGTATTGGCTGAATCAGTGGCTGCCCTAGCCACCATAGTTCACAATTTGCAAAGAAGTCCTCCACAAGCTCCACCTCCACCTCCCCCTGCTAGATGGACGGAGAAAGCAGTTCAAATGGAAATTCATTTTGCCAAGGAAAGACAAGGAAGAACAACGATGAACCTGTAGCCTCAACACATGGAACAAGTCGAGGGAGAAATCACCCAACCAAAAAGAAGCCTTTCCAACCATACTGTTGTCACCAATGCCAGCAGTGCTATATTTCCACTAAATCCATCCCAACACACCCCTGCTCACCAAAACCCCGCTTCTGGAAATCCTATATGTCGTGCACTCCGCCACCGCCGAAATCTTAACTCATCCCCATCTCAAGCCCTGGCTACTCTAGTCGAACAAGGACTCCTCGAACCTTTAGAAACTCAGTCACCCTGCCCACCATTTAGCCCAAACTATGATCCTACCAAGCACTGTGCCTACCATCAAATGTTTGGGCATGAAACTGATCATTGCATTCAATTGCAATGTGATATCCAAGAACTCATTGATCAAGGGGTGTTCTGATCCGGCCAAGTTGAATGTTTGAGCTGCAACAGCCAAGTCTGTCACGTCTTGGTCTGAGTGTTGAGTCAATGTTTTTTTTAGCTTCTTTTTACAATTTGAGTCTTTAGTTTATTTTCTTTTGAAATTAAAGTCATTTTGTTCATTGTGGTTTTTTACCAACTCTTTGCACTCAACATGAAATATGAATCTCTTCCGAAATGTGAATTTCCTTAGACATGAACTACGAATAGCCTGATTCTCTTTGGCGATACGTAGGCACCTTAGGGTCGGCCGCATTTTTGAAAATATTTTCTCTCGTGCTAATTTGCTACCATGGAATACTCACGATAACTTAAAGTGTTGAAAACAATCCTCAAGGGTTTCAAAATAATCACATGATATCGCTTGAAACACATCATGACCACTTGAGTTGTCAAAACCACCAAATGAGTTATGACCCTTGTCATTAATGTTGAGTTCAGGGGGAGTTGAAAACATTTATGCGCTCTCATGGAGCCGCTCATAAGAGGAACATGCTGTTGAAGATAGAAAGGAAAAAAAATGAGCCCGGTAGATTGAAAATCCGCAAGGGCGGTTTAGGCAAAATTTAGAGCATGAAAAAAAAGAAAAGACAAAAGAAATAAAAATTTAACCATGTCTCCATGCACCCACTTTGAGTCTCAAGACTTGTCCTCGATTTTGAAGAACCAGTTGGTTAAAACATCAAAGCCTTTTAATCTCTTGATTAGGATTCTAGTTGCTCTGTCATGTGATTCAAAATGAAGAAAGGCATTCATTTCTCTAGCCAAAACACTACTCCATTGCTAGCCATGTTGAGCCTCTGGAAAATTTCTTTGAAAAAAGCCCGCTAGCCAGCCATCCCCCACACTGGGGTAGATAAAAATGCAATGAGAGATGGAAAGTGAGCCCCCCGTCATATGAGGGCTATTTTGAAAAGAAAAGAGGAAGAAAAAAAAACATCATCCCTTCTAAAAATAGGGAAACATTTTGAAGAAGACGTCCCTTCCGATCCAAAAACAAGGGGTATTTTGAAGAAACATCTCTTTCATACAAAATGGAGTGATTAGATGGCTGCTAACTTTTGAACCCGCATGAGTAGAAAGTAGGTTTGAGCTGTTATATCTCTTTCTTTCTTAGGCCAACACCCTAACCTACAATATGGTCCATAATAAAGTCCTCTCGGATTGAAGAATGTGACTTAGAAACAAGGTCCTAGATATTAAGGGCATAACCAATGTGGAAGGTATGAACAAGGAAAAGTGGTATGAGGCAAAGGAGCACAACTGCATCCCTCTTTTAGAAGCACACAATCTCCCAAGAGGCGTGCAGTGGTCACTTATCATTCCAACTCAAAGTAGTCAATTCACCCTGAAGCAGTAAACTCGCTAGAGTCATGGGTTCGTGGAACAGTTTTGCGTCTCTTGACGACTGAGTGGTTTGAATGTGAATCACGTAGGTAAAATGATGTGGTTTTGAAATCCTCAGGGAGAAACTTTCAAAATTGATTTTATTCTAAGCATTTTTGACACAGTAATACGAGCACAAAAACTTATTTGCAAATTTTCACGAAGATAACATAGGTTTCTCATTTCATGAGGAGTGTAGCTAGAAGGTCCCTTGGCCAATACAGTGTGTGTTAGCAGCATCGCTGGAATGTTGCAATCTTTCAAATCTTTTGGGTCTCATCGTCTTCTTTGTCAGAGCCATTTGGCTAGTATAGAGTTTGTTGTCATCTTATAGTGTAGGAGAAACACTAGCTTGAGTACGCGAAAGTTGAGATGTCTAGAATGCATTGCGGATTTACATGCACCCTGTCATTTGTATTGACCTTTTGACCTTAGTTGTCTTGGTTGCACGAGCTAACTCCAAGTGTAAGGTGTTCTTATTTTCGAGTTAAGCAGGTTCATCAATGAAAGGAGGGAAGTGAGCCATAGACCCGAGGTTGGGAAAGCTCGCTACGACAGCTAACCCACCTTCGTTGCTGGATTCACTAACAATTTTGCAAGGGCAACACATGGATGCACTATTAAGTCTATCTCCCTGCCAACACACTTGAAGAGGAAGAAGAAAGTTCTGCCTAAGAGGTGTCATATCCCGGAAAAACACCTGAACTCTTTTGTGGAAGGCTGTCACACAGCATTGTCAAGGGCATGCCAAGATCTCTGCCGAACAGAAAAAGAAACTTTGCACTCACACTCATTGCTAATTACATCGCATGTTTCTATGCTGGGGCAACTAGATCATTGTCGCCATGCACAGTTGAGCTAGGGTCAAGCATTCATGGCCTAAATAGGGGGCTTCTATTCCTTCCTAAAAATATTCAGTTCAATGTGCATATGTGTCTCATTGCAATCTATGTCACCCAAAATCGTTCAAGCTCTTGAACTAGGGTTCTTTAAGTGTGGTTGTCTTGCCCTTAGCAGTCAGCATAAAAGGACTTCGGCCCGTGGTCAACTCCAAGCCTGTTTCATGTTGTTTTTCTATCCATTATTATTTTCTAAACTATTCAAATGTGGATTGCAGGATCTCCACATCAAAATACTGGGTTGGATTTCGGTCCTTGAAGTTATTAGGATCAACCACATCAAGCCTTGTGGTTATGACCGACGGAGCCAAGTCAAAAGAAGCTGGAAGATAGCCTCGTAACTAGTTCTGAGCAAGCTCTACAATTGGCACCATGTCAGCAGCATTAATGTGGCTTCGCATCTCCACAGCTCCTTGCTTCGCGCTTTCATTTCTATGTGAGCAGCTCTGCCTTCATAACTCAGAAGCCTCGCACTTGCTCTTTAGTAGCACTATGCACATGCCTTGTCCTATTCTGGACCTTGTCTAGCTTCATGAAACTCTAAGCAACTCTACACTCAGGAAACCTTGTGCTTAGCAGTACTCTACACTCAGGCAGCCTCACGCTCAACAGTTTTGAGTTGACAGCAAGAAAAAGCACCTATATAAAAGCTGATAATGACCCAGTGCACATTCCGGAAGGCATCCCTTTAGTAGAGGCATTGGAAGATTGGGTCACCCCATTAGTCGAGGCAATGGAACTTTCCTTGACACTGAGTTGAAGAGGGCAATGAAAATCTCTAACGAGCCTTATGGCATTTTGGGTCAACAAGTTGACAAAGTCAACATGGGATTATGGTCAGATCAGCCTTAGGAGGCATCCCAAACATGAGGAGTCTAGCCTTGGGGACACTTCCGAGCAAAATGGAATGTAGCTAAATCTAGCAAATGGAATGTGGCTGAATCTAGCCTTGGGGGCAATCCCAAGCATGTGGAAACTAGCCTTAGGGGCACCCCAAACATGTGGAATCGATCCTCTGACTCCTGGCATTCCCGCAACCGATAAATCATCCTCTCAGCTGCTGCATCCTTCTGCAAAATCTCCCCTTTCAAAGGCAATCGATTTGAATCCAGGCACCAACAAAGCAATCATGGTATCTTGGGCCCGCGACCAATAGAATTTATAATCAAATCTAGCCTTGGGATCATTCCCAAGCATGCATGATATCAAGCACCAGCGTCATAATGAATCAAAAGCCTTGCATAGGTTGTCAAATGTCCGCCAGAAGCACTCAGTCTAGCCTCACGATCATTCCAAGCATGAGGAAATTAGCCTTGGGAGCATTCCCAAGCTCAAGAAGGATCAAAGATCAATCAAAGCCTTGCAAGATCAATCAAAACCCAGTTTGGAATTCTCCAAAGCTCTCTCTTCGTAGCAGCAGACTCATAATTAATGGTCGTTAGACCATTGAGGATTGTCAACCCTGAGCTCTCACTCACAAAGGAACCTTGAAGCATCAAGTTCAGGCTCTACACCCAAATTACTATACTCTGGAAGTACGACAGTTGTCACGTCCTATGCTGAAAGCTCCATGCTCGCTACTTCAGCAACTCTGTGTCCGCTACCTCAACCATTCAACAGCTATACTCCACACCTACTATCAACAATACTATTGCTTTAAGCACCATGATCACTATTATCAAAGTGGCTCTACACCTATGACCACTTCAGCAGCTCCACGCCCATGCTCACCATCAGCAACTCCAAGCTCACTCAGCAGCTCTAACCTCACCATCAGCAGCTTAAAGCTCACTCAGCAGCTCTAAGCTCACTGTAACATCCATTAATTTTTGAATTAGGAATTTATTGTCCTTTTGCCGTATGAAAAAAAAAAACAAGAGATGGTCCCACATTGCCATGTTTTGGACGTGTGGCTAGAGAGGAGGTGACTAAGTAAATTGCCATGGCTTCAAGTTGACACCTATTATCCACCATTGACTCATCAATTGGGGTCTTGATCTTTGTCCATATATATACGTAGAGCAAGAGGAAGATCAACTGATCATATAGGCTTTTAGCAAGTGAGGTTTCCGGTAGTGGGCTCTTAGAACTGAAGAAAAAAAAAAGGAAAGGTTCTGATCATTTCGAGCAAGAAAATCATTGGTGATTTGAGGTCCAGTAGTTGTACAACTTATGGAGTCGATTCTTGAGGTGGTGTTCTTATATCATACGATACTCAATTAAGGTATCGGGTAGTGTGCAATACATTCCGAGCTAAATCTCTTTGCAAAGAGTATTCTTTGATTCTCTCATATTTGCACTCATTTGATGTCTAAGTTTGTTGATTCAATTATTGTCACTTCTTGTATCGTGGCATAAAGGAAATATTTGGCTGAAAGCCATAGAACAGATTGGTATGTGCAAGCCCATCGGGTCACAGGATTATGAAAGATGTACGATGGACTGTCCTACGGGGAGGTCTAGAATGTTATGGGGCCCATGTGCCCAATACAAAGTTTAGACCTAGGTGGTGCTTGGCATGTTATCGAGATGAGCCGTGTACGAGGCTACAAATAAAAAATGTTCAGAATGATCCTACTTGATTTGTTATCCTCGTTTTTTGAGCATATTTTTAATGCTAGCCATGTTTATTGTTCTCGTATTGCATATACTACCCGGGCGTTTTATATTTTTCAGGTGCAGAGCAAGTTAGTGGAGACCCAATTTGAAATATTGGAAGGATTTAGTTTTAGAGATTGTTTAGAAATCTATATTATTTTGGAGGTTTTTAGGCCCACCATGTATATTTTTCTTGAGGACTTGTAATTATTGGAGATGTATTAAATTTGAGGCAATGTGAAAATTCGGGTCGTCACAGTTGGTATCAGAGCTTAGGGAATAAGTCTTACATGGGACTTGTTGGGTATGTGACTTTTGAGGTTATAGAAAACAAAATTTATTTGATCAGAGTTCGCAGCGGAAGCGTAGTCGTGACATTTTGAGGTTAATACGTTAATGAATTTTGAGGGTATAAGGATGCCAGATTCTTTTTGAGGTTATAGAAAATTTGTTTATCAGAGTTCGCAGCGGAAGCATAGTTGAGATTTTTGAGGTTATTAGGATGTCGATTTTTGGAGGGCTTGGAAATAGATTATTTCGGATTGGACAATCTTTGAGGTCATTAGAATTCATGCTGATCTTTGAGGTTGATAAGACACTGAACATTTTGAGGTGGTTAAGATGTCTAAATTTTTGAGGTTATTTGGACGCTAAATTTCGAGGACGAAATTTCTTAAGGTGAGGAGACTGTAACATCCGTTAATTTTTGAATTACGAATTTATTGTCCTTGTGCCGTATGGGAAAAAAAAAAACAAGAGATGGTCCCACATTGCCATGTTTTGGACGTGTGGCTAGAGAGGAGGTGACTAAGTAAATTGCCATGGCTTCAAGTTGGCACCTATTATCCACCATTGACTCATCATTGGGGTCTTGATCTTTGTCCATATATATACGTAGAGCATGAGGAAAATCAACTGATCATATAGGCTTTTAGCAAGTGAGGTTTTCGGCAGTGGGCTCTTAGAACTGAAGAAAAAAAAATAGGAAAGGTTCTGATCATTTCGAGCAAGGAAATCATTGGTGATTTGAGGTCCAGTAGTTGTACAACTTATGGAGTCGATTCTTGAGGTGGTGTTCTTATATCATACGATACTCAATTAAGGTATCGGGTAGTGTGCAATACATTCCGAGCTAAATCTCTTTGCAAAGAGTATTCTTTGATTCTCTCATATTTGCACTCATTTGATGTCTAAGTTTCTTGATTCAATTATTATCACTTCTTGTATCGTGGCATAAAGGAAATATTTGGCTGAAAGCCATGGAACAGATTGGTACATGTGCAAGCCCATCGGGTCACAGGATTATGAAAGATGTACGATGACTGTCCTACGGGGAGGTCTAGAATGTTATGGGGCCCATGTGCCCAATACAAAGTTTAGACCTAGGTGGTGCTTGGCATGTTATCGAGATGAGCCGTGTATGAGGCTACAAATAAAAAACGTTCAGAATGATCCTACTTGATTTGTTATCCTCGTTTTTTGAGCATATTTTTAATGCTAGCCATGTTTATTGTTCTCGTATTGCATATACTACCCGGGCGTTTTATATTTTCAGGTGCAGAGCAAGTTAGTGGAGACCCAAGTTGAAATATTGGAAGGATTTAGTTTTAGAGATTGTTTAGAAATCTATATTTTTTTGGAGGTTTTTAGGCCCACCATGTATATTTTTCTTGAGGACTTGTAATTATTGGAGATGTATTAAATTTGAGGCAATGTGAAAATTCGGGTCGTCACACTCACCATCAGTGGCTCTAAGCTCACTCAGCAGCTCTAAGCTCACCAGCAGCAGCTCCATGTGTGGGCTACCACAGCCCCGGGTGGAATCGGGGCGGCCCGAAAAAGAGGCGCCACGCCGTTTTGGATTTTTGAAATGGTTTTGTAGAGTCGCCACCCGGATTTATGGTTCGCCACCCGAGAAACCGTTTTGATTTGAAAATGGTTGATTTGAATTGAAAACCAGAGATTTTAAAAGGGTTCGGAAGCCACGTTACGAGGGGGGAAGGGTTTTATGGCACCCCCCTCGCCCGATTCGAAATCGGTCTCTACTAAACATTTGTGGGATTTTTCAAAGGATTTTATTTCATTAGATCAGTTAGCAAATATCCACAGGTATATGCCAAGTACAGGAAGTGCATGCATGTGTGTGTGTACAGTGAGTAAATGAGGAACGGAAATGAAATGCAAAAACAATGCTGGAGGCTGGAAAACCCTATAACTGATTCACTCTCGAGCGCTCGGAAGCACTCCTGAGCGCTTGGGAGTAATATATGCCCAACCTGCAAGTCTTATTAGCACAACAGAATATAGCAGAATATGATGCTGAAAATGTAAACTAGGATAACATTAATCATGTCGTAGGCTCAACAGAGGGCTTAGTAGAATGGGATCAGACCCCATTCTTCCGAACCATGCTTTCTTGCCTCTCTGAAAAATGATTTTACAGTTATAACAGACAAAAGGGGGTGCATGCATGAACATGCAAAGATAGTAGAAGGACCAAACTGGAAGAAAGATGGACTGAGCTTGCATGCAAACACTCTCGAGCGCTTGGAAGTGAATTCGAGCGCTCGGGAGTATTTTACATCCCAGGACTGATTTTAACCAAATAATGCCCTCATTGTAGTGTGCTGGTACACTGGATCTTCTGCTTTTGAAATATGAAAAGGATTTTTCTTTTCGAACCCTGACCAATACTCCTTTGCATGCCTTTAAATGAAGACCTTATTCCTTATTTTTCTTAAAAAAAAGAAAAAGCAGATCGTTTGTACCAACACACTTCAAAGGAGCTAAAAACAGCTGTAAAATACGTCCCATCCCCCATGCATGTCCATTCAAACACTTTAAAAGAAGGAAAACAGGTCTGGAGCCACTCTCGAGCGCTTGGGAATAGTCCCGAGCGCTTGGGAGTGCTTCCAGTAGGCTAGTGCAGAAAATGCGTTTTGTACCACTTTGCTCTTTGTTTTTTTATTTTATTTTATTTTTACACTAAGGCCTCTCAACCCATACTCGGTATTGAAGACTGAGAGGGCTGAGGGACTTCCCTCAGAAAGGAAAACAGCCCTGCTTGACGTCAAGGTAAGAAAAGAGTTTCTACCTTTGAGTGGAACTTGACTTCTTGAAAGACTTTGGAAAAGATGGATGAAGGGAGAAGAATGCAAGAAATCAGAAGTAAGGAGTATTCTGGATCCCCTGCATCTCCTTGATGCTTTTGATCTTTGAAAGTTTGAAAAACTTTGTAATTGTAAAAAGGACTTTGAGTTTGGAACTTCTTTCTTTGAGCCAGAGGGAGAGGAAGAGAGCTTAGAGAGAGAACCCCCTATTCTGTAGACATGAGGCCATATATATAGGCCAACATAACCTATGGTCCAAAAATGAAATATATTTAAAATAAAACATTTTTTTAAACAGAAAAACTGCTGGCCTGACCTTCTCTGACTGAGGTTGAGTGTTGACTCAAGCCTCAGCTGGCTCAAGGAGATCGTAATGATGGATTGCATGGGTAGTGGGAAGGCCTGCCACCCATTGGTCAGCACAGAAGACTCGAGCGCTCGAGATTTGTCTCGAGCGCTTGGGACTTCATTCTCGAGCGCTCGAGAGTAAGCTCAGCCAGTGCTTTTTGAAAATGGTTTGGAGCGCTTGGGATTGCTCCCAAGCGCTTGGAAATGATTTTGACCAATTTATTCCTTTTTCAAATCCTTCAAGGAACCAAGTTTCGATTGACATCAGGCTTGTCTTAATCCAAACTCATCATTGGGGAGCCTCCGGGCCACAAATTAAGGAAGTTCAAAGAGTCCAAATTGGGGTGTCAACAGTTGCCCCTCTTTGGATGGTGCTCGGCATCATGTCTGGATACGAGTGACATCCAAAGATTGAGACAGCCCAATTCGAGCCACGTCAAACCCTTAATTTCAAATACAAATGCAAGTGACAGTGTTTGATACATGCGGTCGCGTCCTTTCAGATTGCCTACGTACCCTTTTCTGCAAGGATCAGACCAGCGTAGTTCTTTGGGGCAAATGCAAGCACGTGTGATGCATGCATGAGAAGTGATCGACACGAGTTTGATAATATAAGTGTGCAATGGGTCCACCTGTTGCTCTGTTTGGCAGACGGGAAGAGGCACGGGACAACGGGGGGGCTGGCACGGCGGCTGGGAACAGACCTCAGCGCTCAGAACCACTTCCAAGGGCTCGGAAGTGGTCTCGAGCGCTCGAGACCGCTGCTGGGGGCCACAGTCCCTTTTCATCTTCTTCGACAGATTTGGGTTTTAAACCCAAATCTTAGCGCTCGAGAACCAGAAAGGGCCGTACACTTCCATTCTCGATCGTACTCACTCTTTCTCTCAGGCAATCTCTTTCTCACTCACTTGACTGATCTCTCTCTCTTTTTTCCATCTCAGGCTCTCTCATTCCCCCAAAATGGATCGGGCTCGAGACCTTGAGATCTCTACGATCTTCCACTGGGCTGTTGTGTGCCAAGAGGTGTTCATAAGGAGGAAGAAGAAGGAAGAAGAAGCGGGGATGGAAAGAGGGGGGGATAGCGGGCTGCCTAGCCGCGAGGAGGCGGCGGCGGCGACGACCACGGCGGCGATGGAGGTGGGCAACAGCGGCGGTGCTGTTACCCCGGCACAGGAGGAGGTGGTTGGTGAGGATCCGGCTGCAGTAGTTGAGGCTGGCAAGGGTACAGATGCAGTAGGGGGTGGTAGTGGAGATTTAGCGGTGGTAGGAGGCATGGGTGAAAGCGAGGTAGTGCGCGGAGGCAGCGATGAGCTGGCCATGGGCAACAGAGATGCGTTGGGTGATGAGGTGGGGGTCTCGGGTGACGGGGGAGGTGTTACACGTACTCCATATACTCCTACGGTGGAGGAGTTGCTCGCGGCCGCGGAGCGGGCCGGTGATGAGCGAAGGGACGCGGCTGGCGACGAGGTTGTGGTAGCTGGTCGCGTTGCTGCGACCCCGATACTGAGGACAGCGATAGTGGGGTCGAGAGGAGGCGATAGTGGGATCAGCGCCTCACGGCCGGTCCCATTCGTGGAGGGAGATTTCTTGGACAGCGCGAGGCCGCAGGATATACTGGACGCGCTTGGCCTCGATGCTGGAGTGAGAGAGGTGCTGAGGGATACCAGGACGACGGAGGATCAGGCCTCGGCGCTTTTGTTAGGAGCGCTGCTCAGTGGTGCGGGGGTGGCGACTGCAGATACGGGGTCGCTAGAGATGGGCCGAAGTGAGGTTAGGAGAGGAGCGAGAGGAGGAGGTGGTGCTTGAGGAGCGAGTTACGGCGGCGGCAGAGGCGAAGGCCTATTTGGCCAGGGCACGCCCCGGGTTCACAGCAGATACATACACACCACGACTACACTTCTTTGAGCCGATTGGGATGACCGGCTACGTCCCTGCTCGGATGGGTTACCCCGAGGATCTGCTTCTTCGGGATCGGGCCACACACACTTCTTCCGGATGGATGACGGTATGATTTCAAGTTTCACTTCCCGCGTCATACTTGCTTCCTTGAGTCAATTATTGCTTGCTGATGCTATTTTTTTGCTCTGTTGAAACAGCGTACCAAAGACATCTATGGCCACGGGGGTTCAGGCCACTCATGGCAGTATTTCAGAGAGTTGCCGTGGAGAGTGCGAGAGTTGGTGGAGGAGGCTGGATTCGAGCCATTTATTCAGCTACTGACGTCAGTGAGGGTGGATCGTGCCGTTATGACAGCACTGGCAGAGCGGTGGTGGGACACCACCAACACGTTCCACTTCCGCTTTGGGGAGATGACAGTGACTCCTCTTGACTTCGCAGCTATTACGGGACTCCGGGTTGGAGGCGAGCCGATTCCTTTCGACC
Source organism: Rhododendron molle (assembly GCA_025413875.1). Classification (NCBI taxonomy): domain Eukaryota; kingdom Viridiplantae; phylum Streptophyta; class Magnoliopsida; order Ericales; family Ericaceae; genus Rhododendron; species Rhododendron molle. Next base: position 19,424,352 of record CM046400.1, read on the forward strand.
CGAGCATTGATCTGGACAATGCAGCTTTGAGGTGGTTCCTTGGACGGGTCTCGCGCCATAGCGGAGGGGTAGCAGAGTACGGGCAGTTTACGACGTACTGGGATCACGAGCCAGCAGACGATGCTGAGGCGGCCCAGATGGCCAGGGCTTACTTGTTGTACCTGTTCGGGGCTTCTCTGTTCCCGCTTAGACGATCCTGGGTTCACCTCAGCTACCTGGCGGGCTTGGTGGATCTGAGACAGGCCGGACGGTTCGACTGGGGCGGTGCTGCTCTGTGCACGCTCTACTGCTTTCTGGGAGCCGCCTCATGCGGAGTGGGGGACACCATAGGCGGATACTGGAGGGTGATTGAGGTATGATTCGAATAATTGCTTTGAGTTGCTTTGATTGATTGAATCGAATTGAATTGAACATGTGTCTGACTTGAATTGAATCGACTTTCAAAATATGCAGCTTTGGGCCTACGAGGTCTTGGGCATGTTCCCGCCCGAGAACACTTGCACGAATCCACACTTGCTTCCGCGTGCACTTGCGTGGAGCCAGGATTACAGGAGAGCCAAGGAGCGACGGGGGCAAGTGATGACTTTCCGGCGCTGGCTGGATAATATCACTGGGGTTACGGTACACGTGTCGACTTTTCTTTCCTTTTCATGTCTTGTCAAAAATGAGATCCTTTGAGCATTGATGTAAGAAAACTGAATGCAGGTTTATTGGGACCGATGGGCCATGGCGGAGGGTGGCTTCCTTCCGAGGAGTCGGGAGGTGACGATGAGCAGGGTCCTGCTGGAGTGCCCGCTGGGTTGGCAGTGGTACCTGGGAGATCAGGTGACGCGACAGTCACTCGGTCTTCCAGAGTCCATCGTACCGAGGCCACTCCCTCCACGAGTGCAAAGGACGGAGACCTACACTCGGACCGAGTTGGAGCAGTATATGGTGCCTGATACTGATCTAGAGAAGTACTTGCGGCGCGCGCTCGACTACACAGCTTACAGAGATAGATACTTGGCGACGAGCCTCGGTGTGGAGAGGGAGCTGGAGCGGCGCATAGCAGAGTCTGAGGCCAGGAAGGCCAGAGGTGAGGCTGGTGGTAAGGTTGGAGACGAGACAGTAGAGGAGACCGGAGCACGGGGCTGCGGGGGTCGCTCTTCACGCGGTAGAGGTCGGGGTGCCAGGCCTCCTACCGGTGGGTGTGGTGCCAGCTCTTTGGGCCGCGGAGAGGGTAGCTCGCGGGTTCCGGAGACAGCTGAGGCATCTACTCCAGCTGGGCTGCCGACGTTGGACTGGGTGATAGGGGTGAGGGACCCTTCTGGAGCATGTGCGTTGTTGGACATTCCACGCCTTCCACAGCAGCGGATGCAGCTTCCCACGCAGGTATACCACAACTTTGTTTCCTTCCATGCTTCAAATGTTTCTTGTCCCTGCATTAGTTGTTCTTGATTCTTGAATTATTGTACAGGTGTCCCGAGAATGGCGGAGAAGGCCATTATGCTGATGGTGGGGATGCGGCAGTTGCTGAAGGACTGCGCTAAGGGGAGGATGCTCCAGACTAGACTTGTCCCTGAGCCTGCTTTACCTGTTGCTTCTCAGGTATGAAAATGCATGCACATACATTTCGTTGGATTTTAAAACATGTATCAAATGAATGAATACTCATGATATGCAGGTGCAGCCACGACGCTCGGCCAGGACACAGCCACGGGGCACCACGAGCCTGCCAGCTTCTGCCAGCACGAGAGGCCGGGGTATACAGAGGGTGTCACGGTCCGCTACAGGGGTTGGGCAATTTGAGGTGGTTCCTAGGGCAGCGCCCCGGCGGAGACCCGCTCGCGAGGAGTCAGAGGAGGAGACCGAGGAGTCACTTGAGTCACGAGCCTTAGGGTCTACGGACTCGAGTTTTGCGTCAGGCCCTTCCGATGATGACGACGACGACGATGACGACGATGACGAGCAGCGAGTCTGAGGGACACCAGCAGAAGAGGATCCGCCTGGGCTGAGCTTTAGGTTTTTGCTTTGTTAGTCTTTCTTTCGCATGGGCCAGCGTGCCAGCATAATTGTAGCTTCTGGGCCTGCGTGCCTTGATTTTGTTTGGGCCTGCGTACCCTGGCAGATAGGATTGGGCATGTGTTTGCCCCAGTACATGTACCTCCTTCCTTACCCTTTGTAAATACTGTATTTATTTATGAAAATTTGCATTCCTCTCCATTTGCATTCGTTCGCACTTCCTCTAAGAATCGTATTTTATGAAATATGTTCGTCTAGCTTTGAAAGAAAGTAAAGAGCACGCGAATTTCAACCGATACTCTTAAAACGGAATAAAACTCGACACAGTTAACTCGACTCATGGAATTTGACTTGGAACGACAGAAAACGCCCTCAATATGGAAGTTACGATCATTAAGGAAGGTAACAACTAAACTTGACTGAGATTGGACACGAGAATGGGACACGAGCGTATTTAATCAAAATATATGCTTTTGACGCCACCATAAACGATGAAATAGAGGCGTTTGAGGGCGAAAATTGATTCCATAAGCTTTGGTGCGCGTTTGACCGCTTCACATAATCACCAGCACACATTACGACTTGCGTATACCCTCGGACTCGACCAAACGCTCTTGACACGAATTTTGACACATCGACGGAAAGGAAATCACTGAGATTTCGAGGTTTTTCAAGGAATACCCATGAATACTCAGACGAACAGATGACTGGGCCCGCTGTGCTCTCTTAAGAACAAGCTGAAATCTGTTGAACTGGATAAACAGAGCTTAGGATGCCATCTCGGGACTAAAAACCAGGGAACAAAACTTGCTGTCAAACTGCAGAACTCTCGAGCGCTCGAGAGTGTTGTCGAGCGTTTGGGAATTCGCTCCCGAGCGCTCGGGACTGCTGTGATCTGCAGACCATTGTTCCTTTCCAAGATGTTTTCCCAGCTCTAGCATGCTGTTTTCTTCTGCATGCATCTTTCCCATATACTTTGTAACTCACCTTGTGCTGCTTCCCAAGGGTCAGTGGCTTCTCAAAGCAAGTCTAGTGCTTTTCCAATGCTTTTTCAAGCTTTCCAAAGTTTGAATATGGAACATGATGAGTTCCAAGGCTGGCGGGGAAGTGGTGTTGTCTCCCCTAGGCTTCTATAAATACCAGACTTGTTTTGGTAAGGCACTCACACTCAATTCCATCATTCTTCTCTCAAAAGTCCCTTTTCTCATGGCCTTGTTGACCCAAGCCTTGCTCCACCCTTGGTTGGACAGTCTCGAAGGCATTGACTGGCTGAACTTCCGAGGGCATCGCCTTCATGCTTTGAAATACCTTCGTGAGATTGCCATACGTCCTGTCTTGCTGCACGCGGCGGCACGCTTTTGGGATCCTGAGGTGCATGTCTTTCGCTTCGGTTCTCAAGAATTATGCCCCACTGTTGAGGAATTCCATGCCTATTTGGGCAGCCATGAATCCGCCGAGCCACTTGTTCCGATGCTTTGGGAGAGCATGAAGAACATCCTAAAGGCCAAGCTAGGTGTCAGTGGGAATGTTGCTGAATTCTTGACCAGGGGCAACGCCATCAACGTCGTGCAGCTGTACGAGAGGTTTAGTCCACCTGGAGACTTAACGGACTTCGAGTATCAAGGTCGCTGGATGATAGCTTGCTGCATTTGCCTCTTGGCGGCCTTCCTCCTGGTTCCGTCTGTCGGTCAGCCCAATTCTCTATTGGTGGGAGTTGCTGCTCAGATCGAGGCTCGTAAAGACGTCGCGCCCTTGGTTCTCGCTGAAACTTTGATGGGGTTAGATGCTGTTCATGCAGGTCGCACAAGGGTTTTTGGTGGTAGCCTGCTATTGCTGCAGGTTAGGGACCTCACTCAGCTCTCCTTTTTTTATTTCTCACATTCATTTTACCTCAACGCTCGGTTTAGGCTTTATCTGGCTCCTTACTTGTTTTCTCTCTTTTTGGATAGATGTGGCTTTGTGACAAGTTGGGTTTGCTGACACCGCCGGCAAATGACTGGTGGTATCGGGCAAGCGAATGGAACTGTCCCTTCCAGGTGATGTACGGCAGTGAAGATGACTGGGCTGATTTCCTCGCATCTGCAGAGGAAGACGACATCATTTGGTGGTGCCATTGGTTGAGACTTCCTGCGATGACTGTGAGCAACATGGGTTCAATGCACGTGTTTGTGGCTGGCATGACAGGCTTCACTTTCTATTCACCCTTCCGCATTCTGCGCCAGCTTGGGCTCAGCCAGGAGGTGCCGCCGCAAGGATCTGAAGTGCTTCGTCTCCCTCCCTTCACCATTCCAGGCCTTCGGAGTTATGTTCGAACGTGGGAGGCTCGCAGGATTGAGCTGAACGACCCACTTTTCTCAATTGCTTTGACCGGAAAGTACCGCAAATGGCTAAGGAGAGATGTGGAAGCGAGAATGGGTTGATTGCTTACTTTGCCAGTTTTGGAAATAAAAGTTAGGTCTCATTGTGTGTTTTTTCCTTTTTCATGCTCAGCCGTAATAAAGAAGTAATCTGAATAAAATCGACTGATTAAGGGTTTCCCCCTTTCGATTCGTTAATCTCATGCGCTTTGAAAGAAAGTACCTTGATTTGTCAATTCGGATTTGATTTTGAGATTTAGGACCAAACCTCAGAGTGAGATTTGTAGGTGCAGAAAAACGAAGAGTACCTAAAGCACTGTTATTTCGTAACGGTTCCACGTGATTCTCGGTTGATACCCCTGCGCCTTCGCTGGAACCCTAATCTGCAAGACAAACAAGGGGTGAGTGCACCTCCGCCTCTCGTGGCAAAGGCCCTCCGATGCCTAAGTTAGTATCTCGTACTGGTCTCAAACCCTAATTATCAGTAGGAAAGTGTGTAATGCATATATCGTAATGCGTACCTTTTGCCTCCAGGTTTACCTTTATATTTATAGACGTACGCGTGCTTGTTCTCTAAGCATCCTCATTGCCCCAGGATTCCTATTCCGTACGGGAAACCTGGGCCTCTAGGGACTCTCGTGCCCAATCAGCCAAGATCCTTATTTCGCATGGATCTTTCCTATTATGGAGTTCGTTCCATAATAGGACTGTTCTTATGCTTATCTTTATCTAAATACGGGGTCCCCTTCTCTGGAACGTTCCCACCGCTTATCCCGATTGGATATTGGACACTCCTCTCAAATGCTGGCTCCGCCTTATCTCTTTAAAGCTGTTTATCAATGACTCTTATCTGTTCGGCATGCTCTTTGCCGAACAGACTGCACCTTAAGTGCTATTGTTTGGATAAAAACCTATACCGCCGAACAGATGGTATTCAGTCTAGGACATTTCATGCCCTGTTCCCGAACAGTCCCCTGTTCGGTGTATATTTCAGGTCACCGGCCCTTATCGTTATGGTGCCTTTCATCACTTTTCTCATTGCACAATTTTCATCACGTGTTCGGCTCGTATTTATGCCTGTTCGGGAATACCTCCCTACAAGATTGCCTACGCATCCCTTAAGAAAAGGAATCAGGCCCATACGTAGTTCGGGCTAGGGTTCGCTCGGGTATTAACACTCTCATTTTGCGCTCTAAATTTTGCCTAGAACCGCCCTTTCGGGTTTTCGGCCTAGCGAGCTCTTTTTCGACTTTTTGCCTTAACTGTTGCCTAGGCTGCCCTTGCGGGTTTTCGACCTAGCAGGCTTGCTCTAATTTTTCCTGGGACCGCCCGCCCTTGGGGTTTTTGGCCCAGCGAGCTCTCTCAAGGGTAATACCGTTTAAGCTGATCCAAATTGACAAGGTTCAAAAATTCGTTGCCATCGAGGTCGATGATCGATGCTGCTCCATCGAGAATCTTTTCCTTCCAATATTTCCAACCATGACCATCCCATGATTAAATTCCCTCTTGTTGTCTTGCAGCGGGGTCCTAAGTGAGTGCAGCTAAGTTATTTACCTAGTGGACTCACTTATTATCATGACAAGAGGTAAATGTCCCACCAAAGTTAATCATGAATGTCATAACCAAAAAATTTCAAACCCTCGTACAAATCACTAGAATCCTTCCGGTCGTCCTCAAATCAGGGACTCCGTATAGGTTACTCATCCAATACCTTTCTCTACCTTCCGGCCATCCTTCAGGGACTCTGTTTAGGATAGACCTGCCGACCGCCCATCATACAGGGACTCTATTTAGGCCACTCATTCCAATCCTCGCATACAACGCACAATCTCCAATCACTTTAGTGACAATTGCCTTATTAGCGTTTATTAAATTTCAATTTGGCCAAGAATACCCCCAGGGTACCTATTGTCTAATTTCTACATTCATGTAGCAATACAAATTACAACAATCTACGTAATAATTAACAGCATCCGAAATTCAACAAAACTCACAAAATACCACATCGCATGCATTATGTCTGACATAATAAGTCTAACACATGGAATAACAAGATTCTAAATTTTATTAGATATAAATTGACGAATAAGTCAAAATAAGTATACTGCGATTTGAATAAAATCATTAGCTTAAAAGATAAAGTTTTTCTTTTTCTTTTACAAAACTCATAATATCAACCTATATTTTTACTAACTATTATCGAATATCTTAAAAATGCTATTTTCTCTAATTTTATATAATACTCAAACATAATATTTTTCATGTTAAAAGTACATTAGTTTAAATACTGAATTTTAATAACATAGTAGTTTAAAATATGCATAGATATACATAGACATTTCTTATCACTAATTCCCCTTCTTTAGGTTCTTTTTCTAAATAAAACAAGAAGTTAATAATATATTTTCTTTTAACAAATTTCCTTATCCCCGATTGCGAAATTCAATAACACCAAACCACATCATAATATTAATCCATCAATTTCTCAAAATAATCAATCAATTTAGGAATAAAATCATTTTGGGGTCTTACCATTGATTTTCTATCACAAACAAGACTAAATATTAATGAAAATAGAACTAAACAATAATTAATTAACTACTGGAATTTACAAACAGGTTATCATCTACAACAACAATTAAATTTTAGTCCTAACTCCATTAAAATGCATATTGAGTAACAAGTTTTCAGAAAACTACCTCAAACGCGATTCTAAGCTTGGGTGTGTGTTGTACAGTGTTTGGAGAACTCTGTGGTGGTTTCGAAATCTCGAGACGGCGTCCGGTGGCACTCCGTCGGGGCCGTGCAGTGGCGGCGCTCGCATGAAACTCATGACACAAACTAAAACACACACTCACGGCACACAACTCACTCTCTCACTGTTGGTGGTAAGGTATGACAGTCCGGTGGTGGCGGGGTATGGGCCGGAGGTGATGGGTTTGGTAGTGGGCGGTCTTGGTGGTGGTGGGTATGTGGAAGGAGGTTGCGCTGGTGGTGGTGTTCTTGGCTGGAGGAGGTGGTGGTGCAGCGTTTATGGTGGTGTCGGCAATGGGTGGTGGCTGCTATGGAGGAGGAAGCCGAAGTGCGCTCTCTCTCTCTAGATAGGAGCTAGCAGGAGGTGAATGTGTGCTGTGATTTTTTGGGTATGAGAGGTAGTGTATGTGTGCATGTAAAGTTTATAGGGAAGGGAGAGAAATTGGTGGAATTAATGGGTGTGGGGTGGTATGGGAGGAGTGATTTCTCAACAGAAAATCAGAGGAGAAGGTGGGAGGTGGGAGAGTAATCGGAGAAACTTAATTGTTGTGGGTGAGGCTGGTTGGAGGGAGAGGGAGCAGGAGAAATTAAGGAGGGCAGAGAGATGGGCTGGCGTTGACAGAAGTGAAGGAAGTATATCTGCAGATGCGAAAATGCAGCCCGTAGTGTTCGGCCGTCCGGTTTTTGAGTTCAGAAAAATTCGCAAATTAAATCGTAGCATAATAGAATATTTTCGAGACTAACCGCGGTCTCTATTTATGAAAGAAAAATTTCGTTGATCAAAAGATATATTTACGAGAAATAATACACCCAAGTCGAATTTAAAAGTATATCTACTATTGAATCAAATTAATTATTTAAAAATCAAATAATCGTGGAAATAATTTTTTTAAATAACATCACGAAATTTTTTATTTATTAAAAATTTTGGGATAATACATTGTGCCCCCCCCCCATATCTCAAAACCGGCATCCAACTCGTCTCTAAAAGATGGCTTGGGTTCCATCCCATACCTCAAAATCGGCGTCCGATTCATCCCCAACAGATGGCTTGGATTCCACTCAATTACATCAATTCCTTCTAGCTCATTCGCAAGGATAGGCTACTCTACCGAGCTCCCCTCAGTCAAAGTAAGGATGATCAAGAAGAGCAAACGACTCACCTACTGTGTATTGATCTACCCCAAAATACTAAGGACGCTATCCGCAAAAATTCCCTCGGCAGCCCTGCGCTCCTTCAACACCTCTCCACCAAAATCCTAGCCTAGCCTAGGTATGTCACACTATGGCTTTTAAAGCCCGAAGGTACATCTTCTGTTTCTAACCCTCCAAACGTTTTATTTTTCTTTATTGCCCTTCCGAACTACGGTTGGTCTGAATTCCCTTATGGAATACGTAGGTAGCCTCCCGGCCCGACCATAACTAAAACCTTCTTCGAAAACCCCTTGGAATAATGGTTGGACCAAATTGAGTTGCTTTTACAGCTTTGTCTCTTACTTAAACATGTCTCGCGATCCGTCTAAGTTCAGTCAAAGAGGGGCATCTGTAGACACTCCAATTTGGCCTAACAATTATTTTAAGTCCCACCTTGGGGACCATCCTGATGATCATATGGATATAGTGATTGTTGATTGACTTATCGTGAACCTTAGGACTTTCAGTAAGAACTTTTAACCACTTAGAGGACTCAATCCAAAGCCAAATAGCCTTTCAGATAGAAGTACAAAATCCCAGGAGAATCCATCTGTCGGCCGTGACATTGATCTCATGGCCTCAACATCATTTCTTCACCCATGAAGCTTGTTGCTTGAAAATCTCCTTGAGACATTGATCTTTCAGTCGCCAGGACTATCCTTCGGCCACTCATACCTTTCCTTGGCCGCCAGATTGTCTATTTTCCAGATTCTGGAACATTTTGTCAATTGTTTGATCCGTTCACAGAACCCTAGCAGCCAAATCTAGATGTGTGCGGGCTACGTTAGGAGATTGCCATGAGAGTTTGTATCACCCTACAATTCCAATTCTAATCGTGCGTTTTGATTGGTTGAGGTGAGTCATCCCTATGCCTGTATAAAGGGACCTTCGGATTCTGAAATTAAAAGGTTGACACACCCTCTCTAGCCACGATACTTTGTCATTATACATTCTCATATCCCCCCTACAAAAGCCCCATCCTCCCGAAGGCAGTTGCAATCCAACGATCAAACCCCCAAAGTACAAACCCTAATCCTAGGGTTTTCGAGAAGCAAATCAGTCAATTACCCTCAATCCAAAGCAATCGTGCACCGAGGGATCACTGTGGTGAGGCCCAGGGGCCTATGGTTTGATTTACTTTTCAATTATTGCATCTTAATCGTAGTATTTTAATTTTCTGTTAATCATTTAGTCTGGTGTGATGAAGAACATCGGCTGGGGCATCGATCCCTCGGCCGATAAATCAATCCAGAAGGATTTCTCGGCCGTGACATCCATTCACCGGCCGAGGGATCCATTTCCCTGGAATAGACTTTGTTCTGTTTATTCTAATGCATGTTTTTCCTTACTGTTCTGGCTTACCTTGTCAACTGCTAAAGGTTAAATAATCAGATTATGTGTTTAGAATTAAATGAAGCGTATATTAATCATATGTTGAACAATTATGGGCCAGTCTCACGACTGGGCAAAAAGGGGTGCCTAACACTTTTCTCTTATTGTACTCTTGGCTCCCGTACCCGGAATCTCAATTTGTTTTTCATACATTTTATAAACTTGGTGGCGACTCTGATTTGATGATAACCGCTATCGCGTGGTGATGTTTCTAACTATAGGAATATCCACGATTTTGGTTTATGAAGTGGAAAGCAAACAAACAACATGATCAATCTGTATGGCGATGCCCCGTTTGGGAGGTGTCTACAGGAAGGAGGGAAATGTGAAGAAGACGTGTGACGACTATTTTAGGGTTAGAGGGAGGTTCTCTTGTTTTAGAGAGAGAGAGAGAGAGAGAGAGAGAGAGGCTAATTGAAGAGAATTGTTACCTAAGCTCTTGTAGACACCTCAATCCAGACCTCGGAGAGTTTTTGTCTGCTCCGATGATGAAATAAAGGAAATGGTACCTTTGTGAGCTTGAATAAAGGATTCCCTTTAGCCCAGAAAGCCCAAAAAACCGCCTGGACTGGACCTACAAACGCCGCGTGGGGCACTGTTACATCGCGCGGCATATTAAAATTCATTACACCGTGCGCGATGATGATGTGTACCGCACGACATTTCCGATAAAGTTCTGACTGGCCCAGAAAGCTATCGGCCACGCCAATTTGAGCCACAGCTGATGCATGGCTTAGCCGAAAACACACTTCTGGCCCGCCCAGAAAATACCTCCACTATTTGAATTCAAAATCCTTAGCCTTTTGGCTATAAATAAACCCTCCACTCAAGGGAAAGGGGCTCCTCTTTTAGCTTTTGGCAATCTTACTCCATAAGCTTTCTCTCTCTTGCTTCCACATTCATTTTTCATTTCCAAGTCTTGAAGATGTTATTCCCAAAAGACATTCTTTGGGCACTTTAACTCACTTTCCTCCTCATTCTTGAAGTTAGTCTCTTACTAAATTTAAGATCTCATCCCCCAAAAATATCTAACCCTCACACCCATACTTTTTTTGTTTCACCCTGGCTCTCCCATCCACATCCTTTATCATCCATCCTCATTTTTGCATCAACCATCCTCGATCAAGCTCAAGACCAAAGGTAAAACCAAGTTTCCTCGGGCTACGCTCGGTCCTGGCCCAAAGGGGAACTTTTCTGTTGTCGGATCTAACCCCTTTTGGTTAGGTCTTGGCTTAAAAATCATTTTCTAGAAAAAACAAAACAACTGCTGTGTTGGGGTCACCATGCTGCGCGGCATTTTAATACTGAGGTCTTCTTAGTCAGGCTGTTTAGATCTTGGTTTTCTTTGTTTGGGACTGTCAGCATCTGCTGCTTATTGTTTTTATCTTTTTCAGAATAAGACCATATCTACAAGCCATGTTTTGTCCATTAAATAAGGTTTTCTAGATCATCCTGAATGATCAAACACATCAAAAAAACTGTTTTGCGGTCATGGTTTGAAGAAATGGTAACCTTTTGAGATGATCTGACTGTCACGTGACTTCTGATGAGTCTTTGAAACAATGCACGATGAAAATAATGTGCCAGGTGGTGTTTAGAATGCTTTTGATAGTCTGATAGCAGAACAAGTACCACGCACGGCATACTGAAAGGCCGCGCGCGGCATGGCAGTATGCCGTGTGTGAAATGATCATGGTCCAGGCAGTTTGCTGAGCTTTTTTTATTATTTATTTTATTCTATCCGTTCACATCATCCTCATCATTTCTGTATAGATAGCACTACATGCACTCCAATGTGATAATATTTCTCACGTCCGTTCCCCATTACTTGCTTCAATAAAGAGCTTAATCTTCCAAACGATTCTCAAGATTTCCCCTTTTGAAAATACCAAATAGAGACCGGTCTCACCGGGCGAGTGGTGTGCTTTTTAAAGAAAAACCTTCCTCATTCGTAACGTGGCTCCCGAACCTGAGATCTCGCCGTTTTCGCTAGATCAAAAAGCCTTTTACAAACGAGTCCTCGGTTCCTCGGATCATCTATCTCAAAAATCCAGGTGGCGACTCTTCGAGTAGCGCCTCGAGCGCGGGAGCCCACAGTGGCGACTCTACTGGGGACGCTTTATTCAATGCTTTTTTTTTTATATATACAAAAGTGTTGGATGATCAAGAGGGCCAAACTTGAAAGGTGTTTTCAAAATGGAGATTTTCAGTGTCTTTTGGAAGATTAAGCTCTTTTATCCTGTACACCTTGCACCGCACAAGCCTCGCTAGTAGTGTGTTTCGGCTATCTTGCCCGGTTTACCGGTGACAAGCTCTCCCGGGATGCCTTGCAACCCTCGACTATGATGGGCCATCGTGCTGTTTAACCATTGTCTTGCAATACACTTGACATGGGGTACATCTTGGCTCTAGTCCAGGGAATCCTTCTGAGACCAAAACCGGCCTTCGCACTTGAACATAACCATAGAACCTTCCCAGCTAGGACAGGAACCCATGGCTAGGACTTATGTGTTATATTTTGTTTACGTGCATTTTCTTTCTGTACATACATATCATCCATGTATCATCACATTTTGTGGGCTAGAGGATAGGGCTCCCTTAGGATCTTCTAGGACTTTTCGGTTGGTCTAGGAGACCTTAAATCCATGGAGTTCGTGATACCTCTGGTGTTTGCCATGCCCAAACGGCTCCCTTGGTTTGAGTCTAGCCTTAGGTGTGTGCGTATTTGGATTCTGGTAGTCACATTGCTCTGTCTCATATGGTCAAGGTAAGGAGATTGGCTCTGGTTCCGAATCATTCGGAATTTAACCTTCCTTACAGCACCTACCCGGACTATCGAAAATCTTCTGTGCAAATGCCTTAAGTGAGATTCAAGTCACGGTAGGTCCTAAGCCTAGTTTCTAGGAGGTATGTAGAAGGTAGGGCGAGCATTCGGAACAGTTATGAGTTGCACCCTTTTGACTTGTTGCCAGTGTTGAAGACATTGATCAGTCGCGAAGAGAAGAGGCTGTACCCAGTTGGTTTCATCCATTCCAAAGACTAGTTCGCATAGACACCCTGGAAGGAGCCCAGCTATTCGAAGTCCAAATCGAGCAGGAAGAACAACCGGTGTTGGAAGAACCGGTGATAGAAGAACCTGTAGTAGAAGAACCCATAGTTGTAATCCCACCCGAAAATCCCTTGCCCATGGCTGACCAAGGAAATGGAGTGGAAGAGCTCAGGCAAAACATGGCTAATATGGATGCTCAATTTAAATAGTCCCTTGTTGGCGTCGATGCACAACTTAAAGCCTTTGTCGCCTCCGTGAAAAATGACATGAACATGGTAATGGAAACCATGGAAGAAATTTGTGATAAGCTCCTGACTAAGTCTTCTCCACAGTTTGACCAACCCAAAGTAGAGATGCCAACAACTGATCCCAACCTGGCCGCTCTCATTGCCAAGATCGGCAAATTGGAGGAGTTTGTTCAAGAAACCAAGCGACTCGAAAAGGGAGAGATTGACATGAACAAGCTATGCCTCTTCCCAAATGCCAATTTGTCGGAAAAATTCAAAGGAATGGACTTCGCAAAGTTGTGGGCAGCATGCCCTTGGAAAAAGGATTCCGTTCCTTTTGCCAAAGCGGCCCGAAAATCGAGGGAGCTCGAGCGGAAAAGCAAGCGCTCGGAATACAGAGTCGCCACTCGGGTTTGAAGGTCTGACACCCAAGGAACCGTATTTGTAACGACCCTGATTTTTGGTCAATAAAAAAAAAAATTTCGCTAAAAATTTGAATTTTTATTTTTATACTTGGATTTCATTTTTAACATCCAAAAAAAAATCGGTCGTTATTGACTTATAAAAATTTTATTGTTATATTTGAAAATTCTTTATTTTATAAATCCTTTTTGCGATTAATAAACTGTCATAATTAGGTTTATGAATTAGGAGATTGGAACATCGCCCGGGCATTAAAGTCATTTTCTAAAAGACGAGTATGCCTATTAAGACCTTGGAATAGTTACTTGGTAATTGTAGTAATACTAGAATTTATTTTCTCGGCCGGAAATCCTACTTAGCAAGCATAGTTAGCTTTAACCGATTAGTTAGCCAACCCTAACAACCGTCTGGCTTAGTTACACTTTCCTAACCTAGAGCGTTGCATCGATGCCAAAGTGGTTAATTTTCGCCTTTGCGCTGACGTTGACTTGACCTTTCGCTAGCTAGGTCAGCTTACGCTTGCCACTGTCCGCTTGCTTTCGCTTTTGCATCGGCTCGCTGCTTGGCGCTTGGCCACGCCGCTTTGCCTTGCGCTGGCTCGTTGTCACGCCGCTTTGCCTTGGCGCTGCTCGGTCTGCCCGCTTCACCTAGGCGCTGGTCATTGCCGGGTTGCTCGCTCGGCCGCCATCGTTCTCGCTTTGGCATCGAAGTCACGCTTGCTTCTCGCTGGCTATGCTCACGCCGCTTTGGCCACCGCCTTGCTTGTGGGTGGCTTGGCCATGCTCACGCCGCTTTGGCCACCGCTTGGCAGGTCGCTTTGCCATGCTCACGCCGCTTGGCTATGTCACGCCGCTTGCCAATGCTGGCTACACAGGCCGCTTTTGCCATCAAGCACGTCGCTTGGCCATCGCTGGTCGCTGTCGCTGGCTATCGGTCGCTTTGCCATCATAGTCACTGGTCGCTGGCCGCCGCTATTGTTGCCGCTATGGTCGTCATGCCACATCGCTATTACCAGTCGCGGTCGCTGGCTATCGCTAAGCCTCGTTGGCCACCGTCGCTTGCCATACCGCTACACCGCTGTTGCCACCGGCCTCGCCACCGCCAGCCACCGCCAGTCGCTGGCCACGCCACACCTTGCCTTGGCGCTTGACTCAGAATTTCCTTTACCCATTGGTCAATAGGTAAACCTTGATTTATCTCCTTAAGTACGAGATTAGATTAGTTTAGTGCTTAATTACAAAGTATTACACTTTTAGTATTAACCGTTGGATAATAACCGTTAGGAATTTTATTAACCATTGGACGATAGACTAGAATCCTAGCCATTATTACCCATTGGTTATTAACCGCTAGGGAAAGTATTATCCTTTGGATAATAGTTAGTCTTGACAATCATGTGCTAAAATGATTTAATTAATAGATTTGGCATGTGTGAAATCCAATAAAATAAGATTTGTTCATTAGATTATTAGGTTAGTACATAGTACTTTGGATGAAGTAGAATACTTAAATGGATATGGGATTCTCCCATACCTAGCCTAGATTGAGAAGTACTAGACTTTACATATTATATGTATGTACTTATATATATATATATATAGATATACATATATATTATATTGTATATGTGCATGTGTGTATTAGAATATAATAATTAGAAAACCTATATTACTAAAAAATGTGAATTTTATGAATAACCCAAAGTACATATATATATATTACTATATGTATACCCTTTTATAGTACAAACAAGTGGGAGAGAGAGAGAGAGAGGGAGAGAGGAGAGAGAGTGCCGAGAGAGGAGAGAGAGAGACCCGAGAGAGAGAGAGAGGGAGAGAGAGAAAGAGAAGGAAAGAGAGGGAGAGAGATGGTACCTTGAATTGACCTAGCTCTTCCATTGTACCTTAGTGATCTTTTCCTACAAAATCTATGTACTAAATGTCCTAAATACATTTTCAATTCTTGTACAATCCTTCCAAGCCTAAATCCTCACTCTTTCCTTTGTCATCCCAATCTTGTCCTTTTATTATATATATATATATATATGTGGTTATATATATATAAGTACAATGTACCAAAGAGAGAGAGAGGAGAGAGAGGCCGAGAGAGAGATTGAGAGAGAGAGAGAGAATGGAGAGGGAGAGAGAGTGTGTGATATGTGTGCAGTGGATTGACCTAGCATAGGCCATCTTGTCCTTGTATATGTATATAGTTGTATATATATATATATATATATATATATATATAAATATACATAGTACAATGTACCAAAGAGAGAGAGAGAGAGGAGGAGAGAAAGGCCGAGAGAGAGAGGGAGAGAGAGAGAGAGAGAGAATTCGGATGGGAGAGGGAGAAAGAGAGTGATGTGTGCAACCCAAGTACAAACCAAATCTAGACTTTCTTGCATCATAATGTACCATGAAATCTAGGGTTTCTTGTACTTTCACTCCAAAGGACAACCAAAACCATTTTCCTATAATTTCCAAGGACTTGATTGGACCAAAACCCCATTAGAATAGATTAAACCTAGTCCTTGTTTGGAAGGAAGAACAAGGAAGGTCTTTGGATGGTCTTTCAAGGCATGACTTCACTTGGATAAAAGCCTTACCCATTGGATAATGGGAGAGGGGCAGCCGGCCATATGGGAGGGAGAGAGCCCTTCATTTGCCTATAAATAGGCTTCTCATTCTTCATTTAACTCACACCATTCCAACCTCCAACTTTTCTCTCTAGGAAGCATAAGTATTCTTGTAGTTTAGCTTTGTTCTTGAGTGTTCTTGAGGTTCTTCCCTAGGCTTCAAGAAACACCTCTAGTGCCGCCACTAAACCGCCCTACGACCACCCTTTCGATCCAAAAGTAGTAGTCTAGTAGTCAAGATCAAGTTTCGAGAGAAACCTTTCTCTTTCGAAGCTAACGAAGGCCACCTCCTAAGCCGTTACTCCGTGTCCGTAGGAATTTCCAACCTAGCTAATTCGGCCCCGACTAGTTTCGGATCAAGGTAGAATCTTCCATACCCATTTCTCCGTAATATAGGTACTTATGTTAGTTAGTATGCATGATAATAGTTTATGTCTTAGAACGTTGGATGCATGATAGTTAGTGAACTTACTATTGGATGATTAAGCATAATTAGAATCAACTTAAGATATAACTTCGTGTAGAAATAATCGCATGTTGATCTTTTAACTTAACTATAAGCCTATATTCCATTGCTTGTATTACTTGTGGTATATTAACAAAGCATATGGTGGATTACCACCCCAAGGGCGTCCGCACATGTGGCGTTATGCTTTAAGTAATGGTTATGGACATGCTATGTACTTGCTTGGATTATACTTACCTTAAGTATGCATAGTAAATTTCTAAACATGAGT
Source organism: Rhododendron molle (assembly GCA_025413875.1). Taxonomy (NCBI): domain Eukaryota; kingdom Viridiplantae; phylum Streptophyta; class Magnoliopsida; order Ericales; family Ericaceae; genus Rhododendron; species Rhododendron molle. The sequence goes on from CM046400.1 coordinate 19,441,124, forward strand.
TAAACGGTTAAGGTATCAAAGCTAGTTAGCAAAAACTTGTTTTACTACAGTACTAAAGAAGAATGAGCATGTCAAATAATGAATTTCTACGCCAATAACCATATGTTGTTTTAAAAATCCCACAAAGGAAGAAAGAATGGATATTTCAAAATATATTATTGTCTTGAGGATGATTATGAACATGTATGCACTACTTGTTGCTGATAAAACATAAGTGGCTTTAAGAAATAATTTGAGTACGATTAGGTAATATAGAGTTGGATGATCTTGCTAGTTTAGTTCCAAGATTACTTTAAAGTGATTTGTCCCACCGCGGAGTCTATGCATGATTACGAGACACGAGAACCAAAAAGTAGAAACATGACATTTAAGGAGTGGTTGATATGGATAAAAAGGATTTTTGAGACTACATAATGGCCGGACTTGGTAGCCTTATGTGGAAGGTGGAAACCCATGCAAGGTGGCTCTGACTGGTAGCCCTTTCAGGCGACTTCATAAAACCACAATGAGGCCTGACTTGGTAGCCCCTTGTGTAGATTGCTAATGGAGCCTGGACGTGGTAGCTTCATTGGTAATTGGGCTTGGTTATCCGCTGAGAGAGCCAATGCGAGATTTTGTAACGTGGCCGGACTTCAGTTGAATGAGAAATGATTTTGGAAATAAAATGGTGACACAATACGATGAGTCGCGAGGAGAAACCAAGAAAGGCATGACACCAACGTAAGCAAGATAGTGATTGTGGATGTATCATGGTTAATTATGTTGTTTAATGAGCATGGGTAATCATTTATATGACTCTTTGCTGTAAGTTATGGGTTAGCCGGGTTGATTATTCTATTGAGCTTCAGAGCTCACGGTGTTACCTTTGGTGACCCGACATATTATACTTAGCTACGCTGGTATAATGTGTCGATTTCATAGATGAGCAAAGAGAACAAGACACCTGAGGCCTTGGAGCCGAGGAGTCATAAGGATGGAGGAAGAGGCGAGCAGTAGTTAACCTTAGATTATCCCCTCATTTGAATAAAAGTACTCTTGTGAGACTTATGTTGTAATAATGAGCTAGACTCTACTTAATTTATTCAATAAAATGTTTATTTAACGTACCCAAAATTCGGGGCGTTACAACTTGGTATCAGAGCTCTAGGCTCAACACTCGGCCATGGGTAGAATGGGTAGCCCTTAAGATAAGCTTGAGATAAGTTTAAGATAAATTGACCGTTCTGCACAAACGTGAATTGAGTTTAAGTTTACCGTCCCCAATTGGGTGAATTCTGACAAAACAATCTTCTGATTGAAGTAAGGTGTGGAAATTGGCAATCGAGCTGGGAATTCCCGAACAATTGGATGATGACTTAAATCAAGAATCGAATGTGGAACGTAGCTAAATCCAAGATTTTCCTTAGTGTTAATTGAACCCTTGTCTTTAAATCGTGACTAAATTGAAGTTAAAACTTTCCTTGTAGATGGATCACCTAACCAACCTGATAGTTGGAGCTCACCAACTCGAAGTCACCCTAGAAGCTATGATCACCCGACTGATGATGAAGCCTGACCACATAGTCATAATACTCGCAGAAATCCGAGATTTCAAAAAACTACAGCGTCATACCCCTACCCCCGTGGAAGATGACCACTGGTTTCCTATGATGTTCCCAATCCTGTGTGCCTTCTATGGATTCTTTGGAGTCCTTACCCCAATGGAAAACTTTACATATGGTGAAGAAGAAACCGGAGACGAGAAGGTAACTCATGAGATGACCAAGGAAGAGGAAGCTAGTGAGAGTAAGGATGAGCCCGAGGAGGACGAAGTTCTAGCCTGACCTTGAAGCCAAGAATACTATGAGGAGTCCCTAAATAAAACTAGCAATAGTTGTAATCCTTTGGAATGTAGGACCTTTTAAACTAGGATCACTGTTGTTAGGACTTTTGATGTAAAATAAGAAAATGTAGGACTCTTGATGTATTAAGTTTAAGGCTACTATAAACCACCTATGATGTACTTGTTTTTCCCTAAGTAATGAAACCATGCACTTCTTTTATACGTGTTCTTTTTTTATGTGTGTACATGTGTCTTTACGAGACTACCCTTTCACACCTCTTCTTATTATTGTAGATATGGCTAGCTGTACCCCTGCTACACCATTCACCCTTGCGGACCTACTTACGTACAAGGCTCTGCTTGCACCCGAGAGTTACATCCCTATACCCCACTTGGGTATATTTGACCCTGCCACTGGCGAGCACACCTTCGAGGTTATTCTCGTGTCACCTTTAGCTGAGACCATGGACGTGGAGACCTTATGTTTATCACTTAGTGACACTGTTGAGGATGCCCGACAACAAGGGGAGTATTGGCTCGAGAAGAGGGAGAAGGAATGGAAGGAGGAGTTACGAGTATATTTTGGACTTACTCCACCGCAGTAGTCGAGTCGTAGTTTTAAAATAAGGTCCCGAGAGTTGTAGTCACAATTGTGTGGGTACAAAATTCGACCATGTATTAAGAGTATGTAGGATCTTTCCACTTGTATTAGGAGGAATCGTGTCATTTGCTTTGTAATAGAATTCTATGCTTATGATTGTATCTCTCTTTTATCTATAAAAAGTTTGTTTCTTCAAAAGAATACTGTTGCGTACTATTCTTTAGTAAATGAAACCCTTATTACAAAGGACAATTATTTTGATTGACTCAAGTTGCTTTTCTCTGATTACGGGTATTGTAACCCTCTACCGATAGACATTTTGTTTTTAGGAACCATTTTTGGAATAGATTTTATTTCTTCAAGAGAGCGACAAGTGTTGGCCAAAACCGAGGAGGGCCCGGCCTTCACACGCCGGCCATACCTGCAAGGGGGCCCCGGCAACCACCCCCAACCCTTCAAAATTCAAACTTCAAATTTCAACCTCCAATTCCAAAATTTCAAAACTCACTCATTCCCTCCTCCGCTCACCCCTCACCCGGCCTATATGTACCCCACCACCTCTCATTTCCTTATCCCTCTCTTCACCTTTTATCTTCATCTCTCTTACCAGCTTATCCCAACCAACCATGACCACCCGACGGCGAGGATTTCTGGGAGACGCCGCGTTCCGAAATCGAGCGAACTGAGCTCACCCTAACGACTAAGCACTACGGTACAACCTTCATCTTTCTCCTCGCTCAGGTCGCTAACAATGGGCATGCCACTGGTTCTGGTAGGGACAACCGCCTCGCACCTTCCGTGCGCTGTCACTGGTGACTATTGCACTCGAGGTGTTCGTAAGGGAATACGAACGTCGTCTGATCCGCCTTCAATGATAGGTGGTATGGCGAGGCACGCCAATGGCACCATAGCCATTATTATCCGCTTTTACTTTTTTCTTGTACTTAATGATGCCTTTATGGGCATGTAGTATGTCGATCTTATGTTATCTTAAGAAATTTTATTTGCTTGTCTACCACAATCTGTCATGTTCATAGCGTGCTAACTTCATAACCAAAACTCTAAATTCGAGTAATACCACCATTTCGAAAGAGTGCAACTGTCTAAAGTGAGTAGTGAGTGCAAACTAGAAATAGCCAACCTACGCCTAACCGCAACTGACTTGCTTCTTTTTTAAGGGGGATAGACGACGCTTTCAAAGACCAAGATAGCGACTTTGTCAAATCCGTAAGACACGCACCAATTTCGAGGACTAAATTATTTTTAAGTGGGGGATAGGTTGTAACGACTCGATTTTTGGTCAATAAAAAAATTTCGCTTAAAAATTTGAATTTTTATTTTTATACTTGGATTTCATTTTAACATCCAAAAAAATCGTCGTTATTGACTTATAAAATTTTATTGTTATATTTGAAAATTCTTTATTTTATAAATCCTTTTAGCGATTAATAATCAGTCATAATTAGGTTTTTGACTGATTAGGAGATTGGAATTCATCGCTCGCATTAAAGTCATTTTCTAAAAGACGAGTATGCCTATTAAGACCTTGGTATAGTTACTTGGTAATTGTAGTAAAATCCTAGAATTTATTTTCTAGGCGGCTCGAAATCCTACTTAGCAAGCATAGTTAGCTTTAACCGATTAGTTAGCCAACCCTCAACTACCGCCTGGCTTAGTTACGTTTCCCCAGCGTTGCATCGATGCCAAAGTGGTTAATTTTTAGTCCTTGCCGACAGCTTTCGCTTAGCTAGGATGCCTTGGCGTCGGGTCGGGCTTGCCTCGCTTTGGCATCGGCTCGCTGCCTTTGGCGTTTCGGCTGTCACGCCTGCCTTGCCTTGCCGTTGGCTCGCTGTTACACCGGCTTTCGCTTTGGCGCTCGGCCATTGCCTTCCGCTAGGCGCTTTGGTCGTTGCCGGTTGCTCGCTCGCCGCCATCGTGTTCTCGCCTGGCATCGAAGTCACGCTTGCTTCGCTTGCCATGCTCACGCTGGCCACCGCTTGTTGCAGGGTCGCTTTGGCCATGTTTCACGCTTTGCCACCGCTTGCTTGTGGGTCGCTTGGCTATGCTCACGCTGGCCTATGCTCACGCGCCTTGGCTGCCACCGTCGCTGCCGCTGGCATGGCCATCGGCCGCTTTTATCGCCACACCGGTCGCTTTCGCCGCCGCAATACACGGGGCCATGGCTTCGCTTGGCCACATCGTTATTACCATTGGCCGCCACACTTGGCCATCACGTCGTTGGGCCTACGCGGTCACTGCGTGGCTGCCACACGCCGTTACTGCCGCCGCTGTCATATCGGGCTGTTTGGCTACCGCTTGGCCACCGTCGCTTTATGGCCACCGCCAAACTTTGCCACGGCTATACCGCCGGCCAGTCGCTGCCACACCTTGCCTTGGCGTTTGACTAGAATTTCCTTTACCCATTGGTCAATAGGTAAACCTTGATTTATCTCCTTAAGTACGAGATTAGATTAGTTTAGTGCTTAATTACAAAGTATTACACTTTTAGTATTAACCGTTGGATAATAACCGTTAGGAATTTTATTAACCATTGGACGATAGGCTAGAATCCTAGCCATTATTACCCATTGGTTATTAACCGCTAGGGAAAGTATTATCCTTTGGATAATAGTTAGTCTTGACAATCATGTGCTAAAATGATTTAATTAATAGATTTGGCATGTGTGAAATCCAATAAAATAAGATTTGTTCATTAGATTATTAGGTTAGTACATAGTACTTTGGATGAAGTAGAATACTTAAATGGATATGGGATTCTCCCATACCTAGCCTAGATTGAGAAGTACTAGACTTTACATATTATATGTATGTACTTATATATATATATATATAGATATACATATATATTATATTGTATATGTGCATGTGTGTATTAGAATATAATAATTAGAAAACCTATATTACTAAAAAATGTGAATTTTATGAATAACCCAAAGTACATATATATATATTACTATATGTATACCCTTTTATAGTACAAACAAGTGGGAGAGAGAGAGAGAGAGGGAGAGAGGAGAGAGAGTGCCGAGAGAGGAGAGAGAGAGACCCGAGAGAGAGAGAGAGAGGGAGAGAGAGAGAAAGAGAAGGAAAGAGAGGGAGAGAGATGGTACCTTGAATTGACCTAGCTCTTCCATTGTACCTTAGGGATCTTTTCCTACAAAATCTATGTACTAAATGTCCTAGATACATTTTCAATTCTTGTACAATCCTTCCAAGCCTAAATCCTCACTCTTTCCTTTGTCATCCCAATCTTGTCCTTTTATTATATATATATATATATGTGTGGTTATATATATATAAGTACAATGTACCAAAGAGAGAGAGAGGAGAGAGAGGCCGAGAGAGAGATTGAGAGAGAGAGAGAGAATGGAGAGGGAGAGAGAGTGTGTGATATGTGTGTGCAAGTGGATTGACCTAGCATAGGCCATCTTGTCCTTGTATATGTATATAGTTGTATATATATATATATATATAAATATACATAGTACAATGTACCAAAGAGAGAGAGAGAGAGGAGGAGAGAAAGGCCGAGAGAGAGATTGAGAGAGAGAGAGAGAGAGAGAATTCGGATGGGAGAGGGAGAAAGAGAGTGATGTGTGCAACCCAAGTACAAACCAAATCTAGACTTTCTTGCATCACAATGTACCATGAAATCTAGGGTTTCTTGTACTTTCACTCCAAAGGACAACCAAAACCATTTTCCTATAATTTCCAAGGACTTGATTGGACCAAAACCCCATTAGAATAGATTAAACCTAGTCCTTGTTTGGAAGGAAGAACAAGGAAGGTCTTTGGATGGTCTTTCAAGGCATGACTTCACTTGGATAAAAGCCTTACCCATTGGATAATGGGAGAGGGGCAGCCGGCCATATGGGAGGGAGAGAGCCCTTCATTTGCCTATAAATAGGCTTCTCATTCTTCATTTAACTCACACCATTCCAACCTCCAACTTTTCTCTCTAGGAAGCATAAGTATTCTTGTAGTTTAGCTTTGTTCTTGAGTGTTCTTGAGGTTCTTCCCTAGGCTTCAAGAAACACCTCTAGTGCCGCCACTAAACCGCCCTACGACCACCCTTTCGATCCAAAAGTAGTAGTCTAGTAGTCAAGATCAAGTTTCGAGAGAAACCTTTCTCTTTCGAAGCTAACGAAGGCCACCTCCTAAGCCGTTACTCCGTCCGTAGGAATTTCCAACCTAGCTAATTCGGCCCCGACTAGTTTCGGATCAAGGTAGAATCTTCCATACCCATTTCTCCGTAATATAGGTACTTATGTTAGTTAGTATGCATGATAATAGTTTATGTCTTAGAACGTTGGATGCATGATAGTTAGTGAACTTACTATTGGATGATTAAGCATAATTAGAATCAACTTAAGATATAACTTCGTGTAGAAATAATCGCATGTTGATCTTTTAACTTAACTATAAGCCTATATTCCATTGCTTGTATTACTTGTGGTATATTAACAAAGCATATGGTGGATTACCACCCCAAGGGCGTCCGCACATGTGGCGTTATGCTTTAAGTAATGGTTATGGACATGCTATGTACTTGCTTGGATTATACTTACCTTAAGTATGCATAGTAAATTTCTAAACATGAGTTAAACGGTTAAGGTATCAAAGCTAGTTAGCAAAACTTGTTTTACTACAGTACTAAAGAAGAATGAGCATGTCAAATAATGAATTTCTACGCCAATAACCATATGTTGTTTTAAAAATCCCACAAAGGAAGAAAGAATGGATATTTCAAAATATATTATTGTCTTGAGGATGATTATGAACATGTATGCACTACTTGTTGCTGATAAAACATAAGTGGCTTTAAGAAATAATTTGAGTACGATTAGGTAATATAGAGTTGGATGATCTTGCTAGTTTAGTTCCAAGATTACTTTAAAGTGATTTGTCCCGCCGCGGAGTCTATGCATGATTACGAGACACGAGAACCAAAAAGTAGAAACATGACATTTAAGGAGTGGTTGATATGGATAAAAAGGATTTTGAGACTACATAATGGCCGGACTTGGTAGCCTTATGTGAGTTGTGAAAACCCGCAAGGTGGTCTGACTTGCAGCCCTTGTGCGGACTTGCAAAAACTGCGATGAGGCCGACTTGGTAGCCCATTTATGTAGATTGCTAATGGAGCCTGACGGGGTAGCTTCATTGGTAATTGGGCTTTGTTATCCGCGGAGAAGAGCCAATGCGAGATTTTGTAACGTGGCCGGACTTGGCAGCCCGTTGAATGAGAAATGATTTTGGAAATAAAATGGTGACACAATACGATGAGTCGCGTAGGAGAAACCAAGAAAGGCATGACACCAACGTAAGCAAGATAGTGATTGTGGCTATATCATGGTTAATTATGTTGTTTAATGAGCATGGGTAATCATTTATATGACTCTTGTTGTAAGTTATGGGTTAGCGGGTTGATTATTCTATTGAGCTTCAGTGCTCACGGTGTTACCTTTTGTGACCCCGACATATTATAATCAAATACGCCGGGTATAATGTGTCGATTTCAGATGAGCAAAAGAATAAAGACACCTGAGGCCTTTGGAGCCGAGGAGTTGCAAGGATGGAGGAAGAGTGAGCAGAGTTAACCTTAGATTATCCCCTCATTTGAATAAAAGTACTCTTGTGAGACTTATGTTGTAATAATGAGCTAGACTCTCCTTAATTTATTCAATAAAATGTTTATTTAACGTACCCAAAATTCGGGGCGTTACAGTATTTCGAAGCACCTGCTGCGCTATTTGATTTGAAAAAGTGAAGGAACCAGTCCGTCATAACCATATCTGGGTTCGAGAGCCAGTTTACGAGAGGGGAAGGATTTTAAGGGACCTCTCTTGTCTAATCCGGAGATCGGTCTCTACTTAGGTATTTTGTGAAAATATTATGATTCTTCTTTTATTAACCAATTCTTTAGCCAATTAGGGCAGAGGAACAGTTTAATGGGGATTAAAGCTGTAACAGTTTGCAAGATGTGATAGATAACATGGATGAGAAGCTAGTATAGGATGAGAACAGACTGTTGTGGATTCTAAACAGACTGGAAAGCCCTGTCTTGGAGTGTCATGCACAAGAAGAAACCAATATGCACTGATCAAGTCAATGCATGCTGATCACACCTGCGCGCACTACTACAAGACTTGTGCTCGCCAGTAAGCCTAAGCTCACAATTCTTATTCTCAAACCCTCTGGCCTCTGGAAGGATTAGTGCACACCCAAAACAAATTAAGCAGTTTATAGTATTTACACTACACAGTTTAAAGGCCGAAAAGCTCAACAAATAAACACAACACCCTAACAGTGTGGGGACAAAATAACTGCCTAAAACCAAGTTACCCGTGCAAGACCACTCATTGGTCAAAGGCAAACCAGCGCGCGATGGAGTCAAAGTGTCGCGCGTTGGTGCACCCTGGCGCGCGATAATCGCGCTCCGGCGCGCGACGGTTGCGCCTTGGCTCGATGGTCAACGCTCCATTTGACCATTATGCGTGGGTTTGGGTGCATCGCGCGGGGGTTCGAGTCAACCTTCCAGTGTTTGATTTTGCCCATCCTGGGTTCTGGGACAGGTCCAGAATGATCTCAGGGGTACTCCACAGTAACAGATTGAAATACAGCTAGCAGTTTAAACTAAGAAAAATAGTAAACTGGTTGTTTAGCATGCTCACAGTGAGATATATAGAAAGGCATACATAAAACAGCAAGACACCAATCCCCACGCGGTCCAGCGCGTGCAGCAACAGAGTGTCGCGCGCGAGAATGGGACCGTCATGCGCTGGTTCTTACCACAATGATTTTTGAAACCCTGCCAGCTTTAGGACCAGGACTGGTATTGATTACTAGCCTTGGTCCTACCAGCACCCCTCAGGGATCAGAACAATAAGTAGAACAAAGGTGTTATACCTTTGGCTTTTTTGAGTTTAAATGGTGTTGAGCTTTGAGTTTTGAAGGCTTGATTGAAGTGTTTGAAAAGATTGAGATGGAAGAACAAGCTTTGTTCTTAGATGTTTGCTTGATTGGCTTTGTAACCTAAGGTGTATGTGTTTTTCTAACCCTTTTTTTTAACCTTTTAAATGGAAGCATAGGGGGTGTTATTTATAGAAGAAGGGGAAGGAATGGTGTATGAAAGAGAAAGAACCAACCAAACAAGGGTTGGTTTGGCTTGGTGGCCAAATTTCATCCTTTGGAAAGGTTGGGTGATGCAAAGAGAGGAGCTCAGCCAGTCCACGAGGCCTGGCTGAAGGTTACTTGGTGTTTAAGCTGCCCAGCTGATAAAGGTGATAGGGACAGCTTGGACCATCGCATGATGGAGCCAGTTTGTCGCGTGAGGGTGCGCTCTGGCACGCGATGGTCAACGGTCAAGCTCTGACTGTTGATCACCACCTGGCAGTTTGACCATCGCGGGAAGAAGTCAGACCGTCGCGCGACGATGCTCCCTGGCGCGCGACAGTAGGGTTTTTGGCTTTTTTGAAATGGCTTAGGATAGGCTAGGTTTAAGGGTTTTGCAAACACTCAAAACTCAAACACTCGACATTCCCGGGGTGTTCTTGATCCAATTCATCATCGGGGAGTCAAATATCGTAAGTAAATTAATCTGGAAGCATAGATTGGGGTGTCTACAAAAGTTTGATGGTATCGGTGATCCGAGGGCTCATCTCCAAGGATACGTTGGTTCCCTCACCATGCGCGGTATTGAGAAGGAAGCCATGGCCCAATTATTCGATGAATCTTTTTCTGGTCCAGCTCTACAATGGTTCCTCACTCTTGAACTATCTAAGAAAAGGATTTAGGAAGACATTGGGACAGCTTTTGTGGCTCAATATCACTTCAATGTCGATCTGAAAATGACCACGAGGGAATTGGAAAGTACCAAGATGGGTGAGAAAGAAAGCTTCGCTGACTTTGTGAAACGTTGGAGGGCTAAGGCTGCTCAAATGCAGAATAAGCCCAATTTGAAGGAACAGATACGAATCATAACCAAGAACCTACCAAGCTCCTTTGCTCCGTATATGGTTCTTTCCCAGGCCGCCCTGAATTTCGAAACCTTTTATGATTCCGGACTGGCTGTGGAAGAAGCCTTATGGGATGGTACTTTGGAGAAGAAAGAGTCAGGGTCAGGGTCAAAATCCAAAAAGGAGTATTCAGGAAATAGCAATGTCCTCTTTGGGAATACCAATCAGGCGGGAACCTCATCCACCAAACCCGTGGAAGTCAACCAAATCTCCGAAAAGCCAAAATCCCAAAACCGAGTCTTCACCCAATTCAGCACTCCCAGATCTGCGTTACTCAAGAAACTCACAGAGGTCGGGGTATTGAAACCCCTTTCGCCACCACAAACTATCCCGCCAAACCTAAACCAAAGTTTCTACTGTGATTTCCACCAGATGCCTGGCCACACCACCACAACTGCATTTGCCTTCGTCATGAGATCCAAAACCTCATTGACAACAAAGTTGTCGATGCTCCATCCCCAGACAAACCAAACACTATTTCAAACCCTCTACCACAACACAATACTCCCTTCCGCATTAACCAAGTCACCATAGCCAAGAACCAAAAACCTCAAGAATTTAATCCTACCATTTCCATCGTCCCTGATACTGAGCCAAAGCCTGTTGTGGAAATTCCCGAAGAGACCGCCCTTTGTTTCCTGTGGGAGTGGGAAAACACATGGGGAAATCTGATCATCGATTGGGAAGAATTCGAAGCCGTTAACTTTCAAAGAAATGCCGAACCCTCATTTGAGCCTGGATGGGAAGTCGACTGGCAGAACATCCACGCTGATCCCCTCGATGGGTTCTCTTTGTACATGCTATTTGGAAACCAAGAGGAAAACTACCAAGTTTTTCAAGAAATGCCTGAGTGGGGATGGGACCCAACCCCGGACAAGTACCAGCTCCTAGCCTGGAACAACCCTTTGGACACCTTCTCTCTACCCGCACTGTTCGCCGAAGAATACCAGCCTGAGTACCAACCTGAGACGATGGTTTACGATTGGCCAGAACACGCCCCATTTCGCCCAGATTTCCCCCATTTCAATGATTTTGTTATTAATAACTTGTACAGTAATGTGGGCCTTACTCCGTACCTGAACCCTCCTGAACCTGAGGAAGAAGTGGCTAGTAATGGGCATGATCCAATGGACTATCTTGTCGAAAAGACTGAATCCGAACCATCGGTCACCTTCCCGAAGGACGCCGATGTCGCCATGATGAACTTGTGGGAAGACGAGCCAAGAACTGGAACGAATCTATGGGCAAGCACTGAGGTTGTCAACATAAAAGTGGGGAATGAGAAATGGACCGTGAACATGGCAGTAATGGAAGCTGAAAGGTGGAAGCCTGAAGACTTGTGGGATGATTTGGTCATCGCTGATTTGGCCGCCAACCTTCGGGACACGACCATTGGGAGCAAGCGTAAGGCCCTTGTTGACTTATGGAGCAAGGAGTCAAAATATCGTCAGATTGATCATTTGACTAGAAGTGGCCGCATCTATCAACCCCTGAACTTCCAGATCGAAGAGTCTTCCAATCCTGCAGCCCCACTAACCGAAGAACCATATGATCCTTTCATTACCCTAATCAAGAACACCTTCCAACCCTTTGCTCCACCAGCCAAAGAGCCTTCCCGACCGGAGAAAAACCCTGAAAGAATGATCAAACGCCAACTTGAGCAGACGCAGGCTAAGATGTCCATTTGGGATGTGCTTGTTCATTCTACTCGCCATTGCGAAGGACTCATTCAAGCCCTCTCTCACTTGAAAGTTCCCTCTGCCATAACCCCCGATGAACTTGTCGCACTAATCAAGACTATACCCATCAAGCATGCCATAACCTCTACCAACCGAGACTTGCCTGCTGAAGGGACTGATCATAATCGGCCGTTGCACGTCACCCTGAAATGCCATGGTAAATGGGTTCCGGTGATCCTGATTGGTAACAGTTCGGCAATCAACGTCTGCCCGCTTCGTGTTGCCTATTGCTTGGGGTATAAAAATAAGGACTTCTCTCCATCAGAAGTCAAGGTCCGAGCATACGACAACACCCGGCGAGATGTAGTTAGGACTCTCATGCTTCCCATGACTTTTGGACCATATCAAACAGAGGTGGAATTTCATGTGGTAAACATTTCTGCCTCTTTCAACCTGCTATTGGAAAGACCCTAGCTACACTGACCAGATATCATGGCTTTACCTTCTACACTTCATCAGAAGATCCGATTGGGGCTGGAGACAGGGATGCTCACCATTCACAGAGATTTTGGAATTCGCGCCCCTGTCGAGGACAACACCTCGCTTTTGGAAATTCAACGCGGGGAGGAGGATATCGCTTTAGGAGGCTTCTCTTTAGACACCTCCAAGTCTGTCTACTCAGTCAAGATTGATGACGACTTCGTCATCAGTAATGTTGCCATCCAGATAATGAAGAAGATATCTTATATGTCGGGACTCGGACTGGGAAAGAATCTATAAGGGCCTGCAAAGTTCGAGGCTCATAGCACTTTGATGCGTACGACTGGTCTTGGTTACTCACCCTCAAGTAACATTAAGTGTAGGGGGAAAATTCCAGATAGTGTTCAGAACGACACTGAATAATAACAGCTGTACGTGCTACCTCGCCGGAACCCTAATTTGCTGCCTGAACCCTAGCCTGCAAAACAGACAGGGGTGAGCGCACCTTTGCCTCTCGTGGCAAAGGCCCTCCGATGCTAAAGTCAGTATCACGTACTTATGATCAAAAACTACTGCAATATGAATACGGAATATTGCGTACCTTTACCTTTAGGTTCACCTCGTATTTATAGATTCACAGCTACTTGCTTTCCAAGCATCCTTGTTGCCCTAGATAGGAAACCCCGTATCCCTTGGATTCTCATTCCCTAAATCGCTTGTTTCCTTTTTAGACCATTTAGGAACCTTTCCCACGATGGACCGTGGATTCCATTCCCGTTGGGTATCTCGTCCAGATTCCGTTTCCTTACTGAGTATTGCCATTCTTGGACCCTTCTAGAGCGTCCTCTAGAATTGTGCTCCTGTTCGGCTTGCTCATTGCCAAACAGCCCACCTAGACCAGTGACTTCATATGTCACTTACCCGGCCTAGTAATTCCTCATGTTCGTCGGAGCATGCCCCTGCTCGGGTAACTTGGACCAAAGACTTCTCGTGTCTCTGGTCCTTTTCGCCGAACAGACCGCCTAGTACTAGTGACCCCTTCTGTCACCAGTTTTTAACCACTGCACGGCGGTACCCTCATTCAACGGCTCACGTGATCCCCGAACACGACATGTTTGGTTACTTTTTATGTCTGCTCGGGATTACCTCCCTACAATTGCTCCCCAGCTTTGCCCAATGGAGCTGCTCGGGCCAATGGATAAAGCTTTCTAGAGAACACACACTTTAGGCCGAGCTTTGCGGTATCCTGTGCAGATATAGTATTGATGACCATTTGATTTCTTTTGGTAGTTTACTCATCATATTATCTCGAAATATGGAGTCTACGTGGCGTACTTCGTACGCCTTGCATTTAATTCGATCTGACATTCCTATCAAACGGTGTTTGAATATTGTACTATTCAGACCCTTCTTCCGTTACTTTTCAAGTAACATCGTGAGAGGAGTCGTTTCGACTCCGTCTCTACCCTTAAATCCCCAAAAGGGATCTTTTGGGGTTTTACCGAAAATTCAAATCTCGTCTCTTTCTAGATCAGGCGACTGTACCTCCTTCTCGTACGCCATCGCCGCCGTCTGCAAAACCAGTTGCTTTTCTGGAAATCTCTGCCAAATCCTTGTAAGATTTTCGTTCTTACTCCTTTCTTAAGCTATAATATGAGAATCTCGTTCTCAGATCTTCATTTCGTTTTCAAAGATTCATTGCACCCATTTTTCGATTTCATTTCGTTCGAAACCCCCTTCGTATATATCCATGGCAGACGAAGGTAATAGTGAGCTTAAACCTGGCAAGTTTAGGACACTCTGCAAAACCCCCGCTGCCATGGCCGCCTTTAGGACCGAATATCATGTTCCTGACAATGTGGGGCTCGAACTCGCCCCTTTAGGTGCAGATAGGGACGGCGGTTCATGGGATAGAACATGCATCCCAATCGTAGCTATAGTCGAGGGCGGAGTCCGATTTCCCCTTGACCCGTTACTCCGTCGAGTGCTTAACTGGTATAGGCTTACCCCCATGCAAGTTTCTTCCAATGTTTTTAGGCTCATTATGGGAATGGTAGCTTTAAACGAAATTCTGAGGACACAGCTAGGAATTTGGGAATTACAATGGTGGTATAGCATTGTGCTCAATCGTGAGTACAATACCTATTATTTCAAAGTTAGGAAGGTAGACAAGCGTTTCGTGCTGAATCTTCCAGACTCTGCTCGGGATCACGAGATTGACTTTCTATACGTCACTGGAGCATTTGAGCCACAAGGGGAAGACGGCCAGGTGGTGGGCTTTCATTGCCCCCACGTGTGGGGCCACCCACGTATGCTCCCAAATTTTTTCCTTTTATTTTCAGTACTTCCAAGCTTCGGTTTTTGTCATCCTTTGCATAATTCTTTCCTTCGTTCTATTTTACAGCAACAAATGCAAACAAGAGGCCAAGCAGAGAACCGAGTTATGTCCGCACAGAGGACATAAACAAGGTTTTGAAATACAAGGGGGTGCCGGGCACGCGAACCGCAGGGCGAGGTCGTGACGCCAACGTACTGCTAGGATACGACCCTGCTTACAAGGGGTTTATTGATAGAAGATTATCCACCCCAAGCACAGACGGTGCTTCTACTTCTGCGGCTCCCCAGACGAGGAGTCAGTAACGCAGTTCGGGGGTTACCGTAGCCGGGCAGCCAGGAGAAGTGCCCATCTCAGAAGGGATCCCCTTACCCCGCTTGGTACTCCGAAGATCCTCACAACCTCGTGCCGAACAATCAATTCCTGATAAAGACACCAGCCAATCATCTTCACAAGGGTATTCTCCTTCACCCCCGAACTCCGGCAATGACGTCGCGTCAGACTGTAAATTTGAGCACTCTTCTTACTGTTTCTTCTCGTGGCCGCGGTGCCTCTGGCCGGGTGGCATCAACTGGCCAGGCTCCGCCCCCGCCAAGGCGCACCAGAGGGGGCTCCATTCGAGCATCCTCTTCCCCAAGGGAACGAGATGCTTCTCTGGAGGCCGGGGATACACACCGGGACAAACGTGCCCGAATCCAATCCTCTGAAGTTGCAATAGCTCAAGCTGGTGCAGCGCTTTCCCAACCTCAGTCTGTCAGCACCCAGCCTCCTCTTCAAATCTGGGCTCCTGTTCTCACCAGAGGTGACAGGGCCGTGTATATCAGGGATAGTGCCAGCTCTTCGGAGACGGCAATGGCCCTTGCACAAGCTCTGCTTCTACCTGTTGATATGCAAAAGGAGTCCACATCTCCATCAGACCGGGTGCTGTCCACTGGACTCGTCAGTGGCATAAAGGTATGTTCAGTCATCTCGTGACTTGCAATCCTGGTTCAAACATATACTTGACCTTGGGTTTTCATTCTGCACTTTGTTTGCTGCAGTTTATTCAAAAAATGGTCACTCTCGGCCAAAAGCTGCAAGAAGTGGAGGCTGAACGGAACGAGCTGCTGAACAACAACACCAGATTACTCCGTACAGTGACTAGGCTGGAGAGTGAGAGAGATAACGCCAAGATTGACTATAATGATGCAAAACAGAGGATGGAGACTGCTGAAGACAATCTCAAACATGCTTTGGCTGAGATTGATACTACTAAAAAGGAAGCCTTTAAGGCTGGATATGAGAAGGGATTCGATGCTGCTACTGCGGACTACGTGGGTCAGATGCCAACCATTCAGGACCAGATCTGGGCAGCCGGCTGGGAGGCTTGCCTAGTCAAGATTGGAGCTGTAGACGATTGCCCCTTATGGGTGGAAAACAACCTGCCAAGCCGCCGTGCAGCCGTGCCCCAAGTGCCAAACGAGACCTTGGCGGATGATGTGGATCAGCAGATTGACGATTTTGCAGATGCTGATGAGAATATTGAGATGGAGACGCAGGAGGTTCAGACTGAATGGCGTGATGCTCAACTCGAGGGAGCTAATGTGCAGACATCAACAATTCATCCAAGTGACTTGGAGGAGCCAACCGCTGATGGCAACATCAACACTGGAACAACCACTGAGGTCTTAATTGAGAATCCCGAGGTCCAAAATTTGGACTGACTCTGGTAAGTCATCTTTTAACCTCACCAAATACTTTGGCATAATTTTGGCTGGTCCTGCGCGACCGTAATCTTTTGGCCCTGCGTGGCATGGTACAATCAAACTTTTGGTAACACAGGTGTTCGGCCCCGTCTGGCAAAATACTTTATTGTTTGTGGCCATTTCGAGGCCTTTCTTGGCCATAACTTTATCTGTTTTTGAATGCATGTGATCATATGCCTGTCTAGATATTGCTTAGGCTGTTACTAAGTTTTCCATACTTAGTGTGTCTAAATCTCTCGTATTTAGATTTATACAAAAATATGTATGAAACATAATTTCGTTATGCTTCTTGTCAAGTATTTCGTACTTAGCAAGTTTCACATACTTGAATAAGTTTTCATATACTAAGTGTATTCGTACTTGTATAATATTGAGTATCACGTACCTTTATACCCAAGTGTTTCAGACTTGGTAATTCTACGATTTGCATTTTCTCGTATGGAAACCCAAGTGTTTCGGACTTGGTAAATCAGTACAAGTATTAAGTGTTTCGTACTTGGAAATTTTATATTCGTATATAATTCTTGAGTATCTCGTACTCTCGTGGTTCAAAGCTTTTTCATGCATAGATAATTGAAACGTGTATTCGTACCCATTCCCTGCTCCCCAATACGAAGAAAGGGGTTGGAAGGCCATTATTCATATTTAAAGACAAACATGTGTTAAAAACAAAACTGCTACTAGATCATTATTTCAGAAAAATAGAGTTTTATTCATAATCCCAAAAACTCAAGGGGTCGTTACGCGCACCCCATGCAACTAGAAAATGAAACATATGGGAGTTTTATTTATAATTCCCGCATAATCACTCAATCCTAACACAGAATGGTAACGTAAAATTGAAGTCTTTCAAACAAAGAACTTCCTGAGGTTGTGGACATTCCATGGCCGTGGCATTGGGTTCCCGTCCAAGTCTGCCAGACGATAGGCCCCGATGCCCACAATCTCAGTGACTCGGTATGGGCCTTCCCAATTAGCACCTAACTTGCCCTCGCTGGCAACCTTGGTGTTGTCAAGCACTTTGCGGAGCACAAGGTCTCCAACACCAAACTCTCGTGGGTGAACATGTTTGTTGTAGTTCTTCATCAATTGTTCCTGATAGGAGGCCAAATGCACCAGGGCTCTCTCTCCTTTCCTCGGCAAGGTCGAGCTCAATTTCAAGAGCCCTGTCATTTCCCCACTTTCGACCAAAGCAATTCTGTTGGTAGGAAGGCCAACTTCCAATGGAATGACCGCCTCTGGTCCATAAGCCAAAGAATAGGGGTCTCTCCCACGTAGACCTCCTAGGCGTTGTTCGGTGCGCCCACAATACCATGGTAACTCATCAAGCCACTTGCCCTTTGCTTTATCCAAACTCTTCTTATCCCATCCAGAATGGTTTTATTGGATGCCTCTGCTTGCCCATTACGTCTGAGGGTAAGCAGGGGTTGAATAATAATTTCTTATTCCATACCGGGCACAAAAAGCCCTGAACTTTTTAAACTGTGACCCATTGTCAATGACCAAAGAATATGGGACCCCAAAACGAGTAATGATGCTCTTCCAGACATACCTCTCTATCATACGTTCAGTAATTTTAGCCAAAGGCTCAGCTTCAATCCATTTCGTGAAGTAGTCTGTTGCTACCAGCAGGAATTTTCGGTTCCCAGGAGCCTTGTGAAGTGGACCAACGACGTCCATCCCCCATTGAGCAAATGGCCATGGACTAGTCAAGGGCACCAGATCTTCGGCTGGTGTTCTAATCATCGGTGAGAACTTCTGGCATTTCTCACAAATCTTTACATAAACATTTGCATCTTCCTGCATATGTGGCCACCAGTACCCCTGCGTGATTGCTCGGTGGGCGATGGACCTGCCCCCAGCATGGCTCCCACATGTTCCTTCATGAATCTCGCGGAGGAACTTCTGCACCATCTCGGGGTGCACGCAGAGCAGGTATGGTCCAGTAAAGGACTTTCTATATAGCTTTCCTTTTGGGGACAGCCAGAACCTAGCGGGCTTGGTTCTGATTTTGTGGGCCTCCTTTTTGTCAGTAAGAAGTGTCCCGTCTCGTAGGAATCCCACAATTGGATCCATCCAACTTGGCCCCTGGTTTACGTCCAGGACCATTTCAACACTCTGGCCAATGCTCGGTTGGGTCAGGTAATCCACTGCTACCTTCCTCCTGAATTCTATGGGTACGGCTGCAGCCAACCAAGCCAAGGAATCCGCATGGGAATTTTGCCCGGAGCTTATCTGTTCAATGTAAACCTTTTCGAAGGTGTCGAGCAAGTCTTTAGCTGCTTCCACGTAGGCCGCCATTTTCGCACTCCGGGTCTCATATTCCCCGGACAGTTGACGTACCACCAATTGTGAGTCGCAATAGACCCTTACCTTTTTCGCCCCCAAAGTTTTTTACCTTTTTAAGGCCGATCAAGAGTGCTTCATATTCTGCCACGTTGTTCGAAGCGCTGAATCCCAGCCGGACAGAGAGCTCTATCATTTCGGGAGGAACAGACGATGCCAAAGACTGAACCGGAGTTACACGCCGAGCCGTCGACAAATGACTTCCATTCCTCGGCGCTCTGTTCGGCCGATACCTCACTTCTTTTGTTCAAGGTCCCCGTTCGGCGCTCCTTCCGGAGGGGTCAAAGGCGGTATGAGAAAACTCTGCTACGAAATCAGCCAACACTTGGCCTTTAATCGCGGTGCGCGGTTGATAATCGATGTCGTACTGGCTCAACTCAACGGACCAGGTGGAGATCCTTCCCGAGAAGTCTGCTTTTCGTAGCAGAGACTTCAATGGATATTCAGTGTAGACTACCACCTTGTGGCTCTGGAAGTAGTGGGGTAATTTCCTTGTGGCTGTCCTTAAAGCAAGGACGAGTTTTTCAAGGGCAGATACCTCGTTTCTGCGTCCAACAGCGTCTTACTCACATAGTAAACTGGAATTTGCTCAGTCTCCTTACTCCTTAACAGAACCGCACTCACTGCATGCTCAGAAACCGCCAAGTACAACACCAAGGTCTTGCCTGGTTCTGGGGTTGATAGGAGTGGGGCAGAAGCCAGGTATTTCTTTAAGTCTTGGAACGCCTGCTCGCATTCTGCTCCCCACTCGAATCCCTCTCTTTTCTTCAACAATTGAAAGAACGGCCTGCATTTGTCGCTTGAACGGCTAATGAACCGGTTAAGAGCTGCAGCCATTCCAGTCAGCCTTTGGACTCCTCTCGTTGTCCTAGGGCTCTGTAGCCCCTACAAGGCTGCTATCTGGTCAGGATTTGCCTCGATCCCTCTTATGGTCACCAAGTGACCTAGAAACTTTCCAGAGCCCACTCCGAACGCGCATTTCGAGGCGTTGAGCTTTAACTTGTACTTCCTCAGGATTTCGAAGGCCTCTTTGAGGTCTGCTATGTGACCATGTTTGGCTTCGCTTTTCACAACCATATCGTCTATGTAAACCTCCATAGTCCTGCCAAGCAACTTCTTGAACATAATGGTTGCCAGCTTTTGATATGTTGCCCCTGCATTCCTCAATCCAAAAGGCATTACAGTATAACAGTACAACCCCCGTGGCGTGATAAAAGATGTTTTCTCTTGATCCGGCTCATACATGGCGATCTGATGATATCCTCGATATGCGTTGAGGAAACTCATCTGCTCGTATCCAGCAGTTGCATCAACCAACTGATCTATCCTTGGGAGGGGGAAGCTGTCTTTGGGACACGCCTTATTCAAGTCTGTGAAGTCTACACAGACACGCCATTTCCCATTCTTCTTCTTCACTACTACAGTGTTGGACAGCCATTCTGGATAATAAACTTCTCGTATTGCCTGGGCCTCTAGCAGACGATCCACCTCTTCGATAACAGCATCGACGTGTTGGGCCGCTGCCCTTCTCTTTTTTTTGGATCACGGGCTTGTGCTGGGGATCTACGTTTAAGTGGTGGCAGATCACATCTGCATCCACCCTGGGCATCTCTTCTGATATCCATGCAAAAACATTGACATGTTCCTTCAAGAAACCCACCAATTCGGCTTCTTCTGATTCTGTCAGTGACTCCCCAATCAGAAAATACCTCTCCGGATTAGTCTCGTTGATCTGTATTTTCTTCAGGCCTTCCACCACTTTCTCCGCTGGATTCCTCCCGACGTCCTCGATAGTCGGTTGATCAGGTACTTCTACTGTGTGGACGTTATGGGCTTTTGGTGTTTTCTTGATGATAGAGATCAGACACTGCTGTGCTGACTTTTGGTTACCCCTGATCTTTTCAATTCCATTAGACCCTGGGAATTTCACCATCTGGTGGTAAGTAGAAGAAACAGCCCTCATCTTGTGTAACCAAGTTCTCCCTATAATCGCGTTATAGGAAGACGGGACGTCTACAACCAGAAAGTCAGTTCTCAGGACTACTGAACCTGCACGGACAGGGAGGGTTATCTTCCCTAGGGGCCAGACTGCCCCTGCTCCAAATCCCACTAAGGGTGTCTTTGACTGCTCCAAATCTGCTTGAGTCAAACCCATCCTTTTGAATGCTTCGTAGTATAATATCTCTGTACAGCTTCCTGAGTCTACTAGGATTCTCTCGATATCATACTCCCCAATTCGTAGGGTTATGACCAAGGCATCGTTATGGGGCACCTGGACTTCTTTCAAATCTTCGTCTGAGAAGACTAGGCCGTCGTTGCCTACGTCATTCTCTCGTCCTCTCTTCGTTCCCAACCTCATGACATGTTGGTCGTGTTTGATTTGTCTGTAGAGTAACCTTACCTCATTTCTCGTATAAGGCGCGGCCAACCCATGTATCATATGGATTACTCCTTTAGGATTCTAATCGTAATCCAACTCCATGGCCTTCCCCTTATCCTTGGGATCCTCCTGGATGAATTCTTTAAGGTAGCCCCGAAAGACCAAATCGTCGAGGTGCCTCTTGAACATCTCGCAGTCTTCAGTCATGTGACCCCAGTCCTTATGGTAGCTGCAATGTCTTGATTCAGAGCACGCCAGATCCTTATCCCCTGTGGGTTGGGGCCATTTGAAATAAGGTCGATTCTTAATTCGGTAAAGAACCCTATGTAGATGGGCTCCTTCCAAATTGTAGTAATCGAAAAGAATGACTTTGGATCGGGGGGTGGCCTTTCTCTGTCGACTCTCTCTTGGCCTGCCCGAATTCCTTCCTTTCCTTGTATGTTCGGGCTCGCTTATTCGCCTTTTGCATAGACTCGGATCGCTCGGCACCCACCTTGCCATCCTCCCGAGATATCATCCTCGCTCCTGGCATCTTTGTTCAATTGCTCCATCGGTGTGCCAGCGTGCTCACCGGATTCATATTCAGGGACTTCCGCAGTTCCCCCCGAACAGGCAACCCAGTTTTGAACGTGGCTATAGCGTTTTCCTCGCTCAACTTTCAATCTCGTTGAAAGTTTCCCAATGCTTTTTGGCATAGTCTCTGATCGGCTCGTTCTCTCCCTGTTTCATAATTGAGAGGCTTTCGAAAGTCTTAGGCGGTTTTCTGCTTGTTAGGAACCGGGCAGTGAATTCTTCGGCTAACTGCCTCCATCCTCGTATGGTGTTCGGCTCCAATTTATGGAACCAAGATAAGGCCACCTTTCCCACACTCGACGGGAACATCTTGCACATGATCGCGTCATCGCCATCTTGCATGAACATTGCCTGTTGGTAATGCTGTATGTGTGCCACGGGGTCAGCATTAGTCTCCTATGGGACGAAGGTCCCGTGCTTCACCCTGCTTGGCAACCTTACCTCCTTCAATCTCTTCACAATCTCTTCACAAAAGGGGAAGAGGCTATGTTGCTAAGAGCCTTCCGTGCTGCTTCTCGTGCAGACACGGTTGCCTTTTCTTGTCCCTTTGCAGTTTTAGCAGCATGCCTCTCCCAATCGGAATCAGGTCTCTCGTACCTGTCCCTGTGGTGCTTCCTGGTCCCACCTTCTTCTGGGGTGGAACTCCTGCTCTTGCTTCTCCTTTTTCGTGAAGAAGCCCTTGGCCGTTTCGGGGTGAGGCTCCTGCTCCTTTTTCTTCGTGGAGAGGCT
Organism: Rhododendron molle; assembly: GCA_025413875.1. NCBI lineage: Eukaryota > Viridiplantae > Streptophyta > Magnoliopsida > Ericales > Ericaceae > Rhododendron > Rhododendron molle. Next base: position 19,463,853 of record CM046400.1, read on the forward strand.
TTCTTATACTCTGCCACGGCCAGACCTCTTGACTTTCTTCGTGAAAGTCCGAATCTTCCGGATGTTCTCAGATCCGCTCGAGTTGTTGGATTTCAGATTCTCGCCTTAATCGCAGGCGTATTCCTCTATCTCCTGTCTCTTCTGGTCCAGGATATCCTTATTACTGCGTGCACTTTTCGAATGTGCCACCGATTCTATCCCGTGGTGGGACCTATTCCTTCTCGTGGATTCCGTGGCTGTCCCACCTTCTTTGTTTTTCGGATCATCATGAAGAGTTATGGGACGATCTTTGCTCGTTATCCTCTTGCTATGGCCACTAGCATGCTTTTTCGGAGCACCTGGAGGGGATTCGCCTCCTTCCCCACCAGCCCGGTCTCCTCTCTACAGCGGTGTGACTGGGTCTACTCCCACCATGGTCGCTTTTCAAAGGGATCTCTTTCGCTTTCCCACAGACGGCGCCAATTGTAGGGGAAAATTCCGCAAGTGTTCGTAGCGACATCGAATAATAATACCGCATGTGCTACCTCGCCGGAACCCTAATACGCCGCCGGAGATAAACCTGTAAAACAAACATAGGGTGAGCGCACCTTTGCCTCTCGTGGCAAAGGCCCTCCGATGCTAAAGTCAGTATCACGTACTTATGATCAAAAACTCTCGATTAACAGCAGAATACTGCAATATGAATACGGAATATTGCGTACCTTTACCTCTAGGTTCACCTCGTATTTATAGATTCACAGCTACTTGCTTTCCAAGCATCCTTGTTGCCCTAGATAGGAAACCCCGTATCCCTTGGATTCTCATTCCCTAAATCGCTTGTTTCCTTTTTAGACCATTTAGGAACCTTTCCCACGATGGACCGTGGATTCCATTCCCATTGGGTATCTCGTCCAGATTCCGTTTCCTTACTGAGTATTGCCATTCTTGGACCCTTCTAGAGCGTCCTCTAGAATTGTGCTCCTGTTCGGCTTGCTCATTACCGAACAGCCCACCTAGACCAGTGACTTCATATGCCATTTACCCGGCCTAGTAATTCCTCATGTTCATCGGAGCATGCCCCTGCTCGGGTAACTTGGACCAAAGACTTCTCGTGTCTCTGGTCCTTTTTGCCGAACAGACCGCCTAGTACTAGTGACCCCTTCTGTCACCAGTTTTTAACCACTGCACGACGGTACCCTCATTCAACGGCTCACGTGATCCCCAAACACCACATGTTCGGTTACTTTTTGTGTCTGCTTGGGATTACCTCCCTACAGTAAGGTGAAAAATGGAGATAGGCTGGAAGAGTACTTTGTCAAAGAAAAAGCGAAGCAAATCTACCAGGGCCAACCAGAGCCATTCTGAGACAAGGAAACCAATACCTGATTACCAAGATTTGAGATATTTGCCAATGATGTCTCTCCAGAAAGTGAGGAGGAGTTTGAAGCTGTGGAAGTACAAAAGGAACCGGTTGACTGGCTTGAAGTCTTTGCTATGAGTAGTCTCGCAGCTTTGTTCAAGGAGGACGAACCAATGGGTACGGCCATGGAAGCAGAGGTGCTGATGTTAGGACAAGATGCTCCTGAAGATCCAACTTTGCTCATCACGGATGCCGCTGGGGGTTACATGAACTGGACTTTCATACAGAGTGCAACTTGCCATGGATCTAATTCTGAGTCTGAGTCCGAGTCTTCTGAGTCTTCCGAGTCTGAGTTAGTGCCTCTTGGACCAGCACCTCAGAGTCTGTACTTTGAGTTTAAGTCTACCCGTGTGTATGGTGCCTCTAAGGCCTCTGTTAACGATGAAATAAATGAATCTGGTTCTGCTTACTTCCCTGACTTTGAAATAAATTGCATCGACCCTGATGATGAAGGGATCAATTTCAATGAGGACATCCCTAAAGAAATCCGATCCCTAATCGAAAGGGAAGATGAAAGGCATGCTCAGCCTCTAAAAGAAGAAATTGTTTCAATAAATTTGAGAGATGAAGGGAGTCCCCGGATGACTCAGATCGGTTCCACGTTATCTGCAGAAGAATGCGAAGCCTTCGTGAATTTACTCAGAGAGTTCGAAGACGTTTTTGCGTGGTCGTAAGCAGATATGCCCGGAATCGATCCAGACATCGTGGAGCACCAGATTCCCTTTTATCCCGATGCGAAAGCAGTAAAACAGAAGTTAAGGCGCATGAGGCCCGATTGGGTGCTTAAGATAAAAGAAGAGGTCACTAAACATATCAATGCTGGATTCCTAATGGTAACTGAGTACCCCCAATGGGTCGCAAATATCATTCTCGTCCCTAAAAAGGATGGCAAAATAAGGGTCTGTGTTGATTTCAGGGACCTTAACAAAGCTAGCCCAAAGGATGACTTTCCACTACCACATATTGATGTGCTGGTCGACAATACTGCCGGGCACGCCTTGCTTTCTTTCATGGATGGCTTTTCATGATACAACCAAATCCTCATGGCTCCGGAAGATCGGGAGAAGACTACGTTCATCACTGAATGTGGGACTTATTGTTATTGAGTCATGCCTTTCGGACTAAAGAATGCTGGGTCTACTTATCAGCGGGCTGCTACAGCATTATTGCATGATATGATCCACAAGGAAGTAGAAGTTTACATTGATGACATGATCGTTAAGGCTGAAGAGCGAGAAGAACATTTGCTTGCACTCAGGAAGTTTTTCGAGAGAATTAGAAAGTACAGAATGCGCCTTAATCCGGCCAATTGTACGTTTGGGGTCACTGTAGGGAAAATGCTTGGGTTCATGATCACTACCTGCGGCATCGAAGTCGACCCGTCACAGATCAAAACCATCCTAGAAATGGAGCCGCCGCGGTCTGAAAAGAATGTAAGGAGTTTTCTTGGCAAGGTGCAGTTCATCAGTAAATTCATAGCAAAGCAAACTTCGACTTGCGAGCCCCTATTCTGCCTACTCAAGAAGGGAGTGCCATTCGCATGGGATGATAGATGTCAGAAAGCTTTCGAAGCTATTAAAGCCTACTTGCATAATCTGCCAGTATTGACGCCGCCCGTAGCAGGAAAACCTTTGATCCTATACATGTCAGTCACTCCGTCTTCAATGGGGTGCATGTTGGCATAGGAAGGAGACGATGGGGTTGAAAGGGCTGTTTACTATCTCAGTAAAAAGATGGTCGGACCCGAGGAACGTTATACTCCTCTAGAAAAGACATGGGGCACTCGTATGGGTTTCCAAGAAGTTGAGACATTACATGTTAGCCTACCCGGTGAGGCTAATATCTAGAATGGATCCCCTAAAGTACCTATTCGAGAAATCGGCTCTCACAGGAAGGATGGCACGATGGCTGCTGATGTTAGCCGAATTTGAGTTAAAGTATGTTACCCGAAAGTCAGTAAAAGGAAGAGCTGTCACTGAATTCTTAGTCGATTGCCCGGTTGAGGGAGGGAAGATGCCGAATTCAATTTTCCTGACGAAGACATAATGGCAGCGGCTGAGGATGTTTGGCAGTTATACTTTGATGGAGCAGCTAACCAGAAAGGGTTCGGAATCGGTGTATTGCTCATTTCGCCCGATGGATCGCACATCCCGCTAGCATTCAAGCTTAATTTCGAAGTCACCAATAATTAAGCGGAATACGAAACTTGCATCGTGGGTATGGAGGCAGCCATTGAGATTGGCATAGAGAGACTGGAAGTCGTGGGAGACTCAAACTTGGTTGTATCCCAGGCAAATGGTGATTGGAGGGTCAAGGAAGAAAAACTGAAGCCGTATCATCAACCATATCCCCCACTTCAGCAAGGTGACATTCACTCACATCCCGAGACTCAGAAATCAATTTGCAGACGCTTTGGCAACATTGGCATCTATGGTTGAGATCCTTGTTGGCGCAAAGTTAAGGCCGATTGTAATAGAACAAAGGGATACACCGGTGTATCAGCATGTCATGGTAGTTGATGAGCCCGACGGTGGTCACCCGTGGTACTATGACATCTGGAGATATGTAGAGAAAGGAGAATACCCCGTGGAAGCAAGCAAGAAGGACCGAATTACTCTTCAAAGGATGGCGGCTCAATACATTATCTGTGGAGGAAACCTCTACCGAAGATCACACTGTGGTACGCATGTAGACACCCCAATCTGGGCTTCCAGATTAGTTTACTTACGGTTTTTGAATCCCCGATGATGAAACGGATCAAGAACACCCCGGGAACGTTGAGTGTTTGAGTTTTGAGTGTTTGCAAAACCCTTGAACCTAGCCTAGTTTAAGCCATGTCAAAAAGCCAAACACCCTACTGACGCGCGCCAGGGCTCAACCGTCGCCCACCAGGGCGCACTGTCGCGCGACGGTCTGACTCCATCGCGCTATGGTCAAACTGCCAGGTGGTCAAAGTTTGACCGTTGACCATCGCGCGCCAGGGCGCACCATCGCGCGACAGTCCAAGATGTCCCCATCACCTTTATCAACTGGGCAGTTTAACCACCAAGTAACCCTCAGCCAGCCTCGTGGACTGGTTGAGCTCCTCTCTTCGCATCACCTTACCTTTCCAAAGGAGGCAATTTGGCCACCAAACCAAACCAACCCTTGTTTGGTTGGTTCTTTCTCCACCATACACCATTTCCTCCATCTCCTCCGATAAATACCCCCCCATTGTTCATCTTTCAAAGGGTTAACAACAAAGGGTTCAAAAAAAAGAAAGAAATTTACCAAAGTGCAAGTGCAAAAAGGGCTATACAACTTTGAATACCTTTGATACTCCTTCACTCAAACCACTTTCATACACTCATTTTACAAGCCCTATCACTTTGTTCAACCTCAATTCAACTCAAAGCTCAAACACATGTCAAACCCCAAGAACCAAAGGTATAGCTTACCTTTGTTCTGCTCTCTGTTCTGATCCCTGAGGGGGGCTGGCAAGGCCAAGGCAGGTAATCAATACCAGTCCTGGCCCTAAAGTTAGCAAGGTTTTAAAAACCGTCATGGCACGAACCAGTGCGCGATGGTCCCATACTAACACGCGACACTTTGTGGTTGCACGCCCGGGTCCGCGTGGGGATTGGTGTGTTGCTGTTTGATGTCTTTCTTTCCATACATCACTGCAAGCATGTTAAAAAATCAGTTTACTGCTTTCCTTAGTATAAATTGCTAGTTGTAGTTCAATATGCATATCTGCTGTTATGGGGTACTCCTGGGATCATTCTGGACTTGTCCTAGAACCTAGGATGAGCAAAACCAAACACTGGAAGGTTGACCCATACCTGCGCGCGATGAACCCAAACCCTCGCGCGATGGTCAAATGGAGAGTTGACCAGCGCGCCAGGGCGCAATCGTCGCGTGCCAGAGCGCGACCATCGCGCGCCAGAGTGGCTTCCTCGCGCGACTGTTTGTCCCCGACCAGTGGCTGGCCTTGCACGGGTAACTTGGTTTTAGGCTGTTATTTTGTCCCCACACTGTTTATGGGGTATTTTGTTTATTTGTTGGGTTTTTTCAGCCTTTAAACTGTGTAGTATAAATACTATAAACTGCTTGGTTTGTCCTGGGTGTGCACTGGTCCTTCCAGAGCCCAGAGAATTTGAGAATAAGAGCTGTGGGCTTAGGCTTACTGGCGCGCGCAGGTCTTGTAGTAGCGCAAGCAGGTATGATCAGCATGCATTGACTTTATCAGTGCATACTAGTTTCTTCCTGTGCACGACACTACAAGACAGGGGCCTTCCAGTCTGTTTAAAACTCCCACAGGAGTCTGTTTTCATCCTATACTAACTGCTCATCCATGCCATCTATCACATCCTGCAAAATGTTACAGCTTTAATCCCCATTAAATTGTTCCTCTGCCCTAATTGGCTAAAGAATTGGTTAATAAAAGAAGAATCACAATATTTTCACAAAATGCCTAAGTAGAGACCGATCTCCGGATTGGGCGAGAGGGGTGCCTTAAAACCCTTCCTGTAACGCCCCCAAAATCGGGTTCGTTAAATAAAGGTTTCATTAGACAAACAAGGCAGAGTCCAGCTCATTATTACATCCAATCTCCTTAGAGAGGTTTATATTACACAAAAGGGAGGGTCACTAAAGCTAACTAAAGCTCCTTCTCTTCCTCCATCCTAGCGAGTTCCTCAGCTCCGAAAGCCTCCAAGGTATACAGTTCTCCTTGTTCATCTAGAAAGTCTGACACATTATACCAGCGTCGCCACCAGTATAATATGTCAGGGTCACATAAAGCAACACCGTGAGCTTAAAAGCTCAATAGAGTAATCCAAACCCACTAACTCTTAACATACACATCAAAGATAGTATACGATTTTCCAAACTTAACCATGCTTTCGAATAACACATACAATTACACATGCGCATTCACTAACGAGCGTTGGTGTCATGTTTTCCACGTGTCTCTCCTACGTGACTCATCGTTTTGTGTCTCATCTTTTATCATCAATTCCGAAAACACACACAACCATGGGTTACAAGTACCTTGTGTCGCACAACAATGAGCTACCAAGTCCGGCTCATTGCCACAAGGATACCAACGCATGGCCACAATGGCTACCAAGTCCGGCACATTGTGTCACACAACCATGAGCATCCAAGACCGGCACCTTATGTCGCACAACAATGAGCTACCAAGTCCGGCTCATTGCCACAAAGGCTACCAAATCTGACTCATGGCCATAATGGCTACCAAGTCCGGCCATTATACTTCGTTTTAAAACGACACTTTATCTTTAAAACGCATTTCCTTCGAGAAGTTCAATAAAACAACACATGTTTATTGACGAGTTCATACAATCACGTAGCAATTAGGCGATCAAACAATCAAGTAGCCACAAGATCAAAGTAAACTACGTACTTTTAGCAAGAAAGTTCTACAAGCTAAATCATACAACTAACTTTATTTTCTTAAAGAAGTAGTTTGAAAAGCTCAACACACATCTTATCTATACTTAGGGGTAGAGAGTAAGGACACTCTACACTTAAAATATACTTAGAGAAGTAGGTTCGAAGAACTCTATCGTTCTTCTTGGCGGTAGAAAAAGACTACGAAAGATCGACGGAAAGAAAGTCGGCGGACGGACGGAGTAACGGCTTACGATAAGCTTACGATAGCTTCGAAAGAGAAAGATTTCTCTTGAAACTAGATCGTAACCTATACTACTACTACTTTAGGATCGAGGTGGTGGTCGTATGGTGGTTTAGTGGCGGAGATGGAAAGCTTCTTTGAAAAACAAGAAAGAAACTCAAGAACCAAGAAGAAAACAAGCAAGAACTTCTTATGCCTTCAAGGAGAGAAGTGAAGAATGAAGAGGTGTGAGTCCAAATGAAGAATGAGGTGGGTATTTATAGGCAAGCACCTCCTCCCTCCCTCTCTAGCCGAATTCTCTCTCTCTCTCTCTCTCTCCTATCTCTCTTTTTTTTTATTCCAAGCAATCTTGCTTCCTTGCAAGAAACAACCTAGAATCCTAGGTTTGCATGGCTATGATATGTACCAAGGTTTGGATCATGGAAGATTGATCAAGTAAAGGGATTTGAATCAAGTAAACAATTTAGGGTTTTGGTACAAAGGACTAGATTTGCTTACAAAGGTCATGCTCTCACTTTGAAAGCATATCAAAGAAGGACAAGGGTGATCTGTAGGGAGGTAATCCCGAACAGGTACAAGGGGTGGCCGAACACGTGGTGCGTGGGGCCCAGAACAAATACAGTCGGAATATTCGCCGTGCAGTGAGGTGAACGGCACAAGGACAGGGGATACGAGAGGTCCCAGGACCAAGATACCCGAGCAGGGGCATGGTCCACAGAGCAAGGGTAGTTGTTGGACCAGTCTTGTGATAAGGGGTCCAGTGATATGAGAAATCATTGGTCCAGAAGGTCTGTTCGGCAACGAGAAGGCCGAACAGTAGTAGCAAGGTACCAGGAGATGCTCCAGAATGGTCCAGAAATAGACATATCCAGTAAGGAAACAAGATCTAGAGGAGATACCCAACGAGAATGGGGTGAACGGCCAGCTTTGGAAAGAGTTCCTAAAAGGTCTAACAGGAAATATGCGGTTATGGGAATGAGAATCCCTGATATTCTAAGTTCCCTTTACGAGAAAGGAAACTTAGGGCAGCAAGATGGCTTGGACAGTAAGTAGACATGGGTCTATAAATATGAGGTAAACCTAGAGGTAAAGGTACGCAATTCCTGGTTATTTGATTATTACCTACTGAGAATTAGGGTTTACACTAGTACGAGATACTAACTTTGGCATCGGAGGGCCTTTGCCACGAGACGGCAAAGGTGCGCTCACCTTTTGTTTGTTTTATAGGTTTGACTCGGGTGTGAGAAGTAGCCGTTCTGAATCGTTCAGGACCTTTTTCGCCGCACGCCTTTGCCACGAGGCGGCAAAGGTGCGCCACCTTTGTTTGTTTTATAGGTTTGACTCTGGCGGTGTGAGAAGTAGCCGTCAGAACTGTTCAAGGACCTTTTTCGTTTTCTGCACGCCTTTGCTTTGCACGAGACGGCAAAGGTGCGCCACCTTTGTTTGTTTTATAGGTTTGACTCTGGCGGTGTGAGAAGTAGCCGTTACAGTTCTGTACTATTTCGTTTTCTGCACGCCTTTGCCACGAGACGGCAAAGGTGCGCTCACCTTTGTTTGTTTTATAGGTTTGACTCTGGCGGTGTGAGAAGTAGTTACAGTTCAGAACTGTTCAAGGACCTTTTTCGTTTTCGCACTTACAATTGGCGCCGTCGTTGGGAAAGGAGGTCCTTCAAAAGCGACCATGGTGGAGGAAGATCCAAAGACCCTAGTTGACCCGAATAATCGGGGGAGGTGACAAGTCCCCGCCGGATCCTCCAAGAAAACCCGATGGCGGGTGAATGGGGAGGACCACGAGTAAGGACCGCCCCCTGGCAGCCCATGGCGACTCCAACAAAGACGGACGGACGGCAACCGGATCCACGAGAAGGAGTAAGTCCCGCCGTGAGAGGGAGTCAGTGGCACGTTCGAAAAGCGTGCATAGCCGGGAAGATATCCCGGACAAAAAGAGACAGGAGATGAATACGCTCGCTTGATTAAAAGGCGAGTATGAGATTCAACAGCTGCAGCGGATACGAGAACATCACGAGGATTCTGGGCTTTCACGAAGGAAGTCCAGAAAGAAAGGTTGGATATGGTGGAGTGCAGGAGAGCTTCTTCACGAAAAAAAGAAGAAGCAGGAGCCTCACTCCGAAACGACAGAGAGCTTCTTCACGAAAGAGGAGAAGCAGAAGCAAGAGTTCCACCTCCGAGGAAGGGGGGAGCAGGAAGCACCATAGGGATAGGTACGAGAGACCTGATTCCGACTGGGACAGAAATAATGGCAGGGCTGCGAAGGTGTCAGAGGAAGGGACCGTGTCTGCACGAGAGGCGACACGGAGAGCCCTTAGCAACATAGCAACTTCTCCTTTTGCAAAGAGATTGCAGGAGGCAAGGTTGCCGAGCGGGGTTAAACACGGGACGTTTATCCTGTACGAAACCAATGCAGACCCGGTGGCACACATACAGCATTACCAGCAGGCGATGTTTATGCACAACGGTGATGACGCAATCATGTGTAAGATGTTCCCATCTAGTTTGGGAAAAGTGGCCCTATCATGGTTCCATAAGTTGGGGCCGAACACCATATGAGGGTGGAGACAGAGTTCACTACTCGGTTCCTGACGAGCAGGAAACCACCCAAAACTTTTGAGAGTCTCTCGGCTATGAAGCAAGGAGAGAGTGAGCCGATCAGGGATTACGCCAAGAAGTATTGGGAGACTTTCAACGAGATTGAAAGTTGCAGTGAAGAGTACGCAATAGCAACGTTCAAAACCGGGCTACCTGTTCGGGGAGAGCTGCGAAAGTCCCTAAACATGAGTCCAATGAGCACGCTGGCAAAGCTGATGGAGCGGATTGAGCAGCACGCCAAGAACGAGGATGACATACTACGGGAAGACGGCAAGCTAAGTGCCGAGCAAGTCAAGGGACCCGCAAAAAGAAGGCGGATAAACCCGAACCCAAGACTTACAAAGAAAGAAAGGAGCACGGGCAGACTAAGAGAGAGTCGTACCGAGAAAAGCACGCCCCTGATCCGAAGTCGTTCTTCTCGGTGACAACGGTTTGGAAAGAACCGATTTATCGGATTCTTTATCGAATAAAGAACCGCCCATACTTTAAATGGCCCCCGACTGGAAGGTGACAAAGATGCAAGAAGTGGCTACGAGTCAAAGACCGCAGCTACTACAAAGACTGGGGCACATGATGAGGATCAAGATGTTTAAACAGCATCTTGATGACCTGGTCTCCCGTGGGTACTTGAAAGAGTTTATCCAAGAGGAGCACAAGGGCGCCGAGAAAGCGATGGAACTGGATTACGAGCGAAATCCAAGGGGCGTAATCCATATGATACATGGGTTGGCCACACCTTATACGAGAAATGAGGTGAGATTACTCTAGAGGCAGGTGACACGACCAGCACGTGATGCGGTTGGGAAGGAAACGGGGACGTGAAGCGGAAGGGTGCAACGAAGCCATAGTCTTCACGGATGAGGACCTGGGAGGAGTCCAAATGCCGCACAACGACGCTCTTGTCATAACCCTACGAATGGGGAGTATGACATAGAGAGGATCCTCGTGGATTCGTGAAGTTGCACCGAGGTGCTCTACTACGATGCATTCAAGAAGCTGGGATTGACACGGGGGTACAGTCAGTAACCCCGCTGGTCGGGTTTAGTGCGGGAGCAGAATTTGGCCATTGGGTAAGGTAACCCTTCCTGTTCGGGCAGGACACAGTGGTGCTCAAAACCGATTTTTGGTGGTGGATGTGCCGCCTTCCTATAACGCGATTATAGGAAGGACCTGGCTGCATAAGATGAGGGCGGCTCCACTTACCATCAGATGGTGAAGTTTCCAGGGTCCAATGGGATCGAAAGAATAAAGGGGAACCAGAAGGCAGCCCAACAGTGCTTGGTCTCTATAATCAAGAAGGCGCCCAAGGCACAACTAGTGCAAACCGTCGAGGTTGACAACTAGCCGACCATCTAGGATGTCGGAGGGAATCCAGCCGAGAAGGTGGTGGAAGGATTGAAGAAAATCCAGATCAACGAGAATGATCCAGAAAGGTATTTCCTGATCAGGGAAAACCTGTGCAAAGAAGAAGAGGAGGAGTTGGTGAAGTTCCTCAGAGAACACGTTGATGTGTTTGCTTGGGTACCAGGGGAGATGCCTGGGGTGGATGCAAACGTGATTTGCCACCACCTGAATGTAGACCCACTACACAAGCCAGTGATGCAAAAGAAGAGAAGATCTGCCGTACAGCACGTGGACGCTGTCATCGAAGAGGTAGACCGCTTGCTCGAGGCAAAGGCGATCCGAGAAGTGTATTACCCGGAGTGGTTGTCTAACACGGTAGTGGTGAAAAAGAAGAATGGGAAGTGGCGAGTTTGCGTCGACTTCACAGATCTAAACAAGGCCTGTCCAAAAGACAGTTTTCCCAGGATAGATCAGCTGGTGGATGCAACAGCTGGGTATGGGCGTATGAGTTTTCTCGACGCTTATCGAGGATATCACCAGATAGCTATGTACGGTCCCGATCAGGAGAAGACGTCCTTTATCACACCGCGGGGGCTGTACTGTTACAGTGTCATGCCCTTTGGTCTGAGGAACGCTGGAGCAACTTATCAGAGATTAGCAACGATTATGCTAAAGAATCTGCTCGGCAAGACCATGGAGGTATACATAGACGACATGGTGGTTAAAAGCAAGGAGAGACGGGACCACATAGCTGATTCGAAAGAAGCTTTTGAGATACCGAGAGAGTATAAGTCAAGCTCAACGCCTGAAATGTGCCTTCTGAGTAAGTTCGAAGTTCCCGGGCCACTTGGTGACCATTAGAGGGTGAGGCGAATCCCGATCAAATCACGCAGAAGTTGCAGAGTCCAAGGACCACGAAGGAGGTCCTGCGGTAACAAGGATGGCGGCAGCTCTTAACAGTTTCATCAGTCGTTCGAGTGACAAATGCAGCCTTTCTTTCAGCTTGTTAAAAAAGAGAAGGTTACGAATGGGGAGCAAAATGTGAGCAAGCATTCCAAGACCAAGAAGTACTTGGCGCCGCCCACTTCTGTCCACTCCCGAGCTTGGTGAGACCTTGACCTTGTACTTAGCAGTGATCCGAACATGCCGTAAGTGCGGTCTTACTAAGGAACAAGGGATCCGAGCAAATCCTGTCTATTACGTGAGCAAGACGTTATTGGATGCAGAAACGAGATATCTGCCACTTGAGAAGTTGGTCCTGGCGCTAAGGACGGCGGCTAGAAGTTGCCCCATTACTTCCAAAGTCACAAAGTGGTGGTTTACACAGAGTTCCCATTGAAATCGTTGCTTCGAAAGGCTGATTTCTCGGGACGAATATCGACCTGGTCAGTGGCTGAGCCAGTATGATATTGATTATCAACCGCGCACGGCAGTTAAGGGGCAAGTTTTGGCAGATTTCGTGGCAGAGTTTTCTCCAACAGTTGCTCCACTGCCTCCTACAAGAAAGGAGCAATGGGTCGAGCAATCATCTGATAAACGAAGGGCATCCGCCGAACAGGATCCTTTGGAATGGAAACTTTTTGTTGATGGGTCCGCATGCAATACCGGATCCGGAATTGGAGTGGTACTCTTCCCTCCCGAAGGAGTTATGATCGAGTTGTCGTTACGCCTAGGTTTCAGCGCATCAAACAACTGGCGGAGTACGAGGCACTCCTAGCCGGGTTACGAGCGCAAAAGCCTTGAAGGTAAAAAGAATTCGAATTCCGTGATTCACAACTCGTGGTGAATCACCGGGAGTATGAGGCCCGGAATGAGAAGATGGCAGCCACGTGAAGGCAGCCAAGGATTTGCTTGATACCTTCGAGAAGGTACACATCGGCGAGATAAGCTCCGGCGGAACGCCCACGCCGACTCATCGCTTGGTTGGCGTGGTCGTGCCAGAGTTCAAGAGGAAGGTGGCGGTGGACTATCTTGTCGAGCCGAGTGTTGGGAGAAGTGTGGAATTGGTCTTGGACGTGAACCAAGGACCAAGTTGGATGGATCCAATAGTGGAGTTCCTACGAGATGGGATACTCCCCACAGACAAAAAAGAGGCTCACAAAATAAAGACGAAATCTGCAAGATTTTGGCTATCACCAGAGGGGAAGTTGTACAGGAAGTCCTTCACTGGACCGTACCTGCTTTGTGTGCATCCCGAGATGGTGCAGAAATTTCTCCACGAGATACATGAGGGAACGTGTGGGAGTCATGCCGGTGGGAGATCCATCGCTCACCGAGCAATCACACAGGGTTATTGGTGGCCACACATGCAAGAAGATGCGAAGGTGTATGTGAAAATCTGTGAGAAGTGTCAGTTCTCACCAATGATCCGAACACCACCGAAGATCTCGTGCCCTTGACAAGTCCTTGGTCGTTTGCGAATGGGGAATGGACATCGTGGGTCCACTCCACAAGGCTACTGGGAACAGGAAGTTTCTGTTGGTAGCAACGGACTACTTTACCAAGTGGATTGAAGCAGAACCACTGGCAAAAATCACAGAGCCCATGATAGAAAAGTTCGTGTGGAAGAACATCATCACTCGATTTGGAGTTCCTTATTCCCTGATCACTGATAATGGGTCACGGTTCCAGAAAAAGTTCAAGGCTTTTTGTGCCCAATATGGAATAAAACTACTATTCCACGCCAGCCTACCCTCAGAGCAATGGGCAGGCAGAGGCGCCCAACAAAACCATACTTGACGGGATCAAGAGACGGTTGGACAAAGCAAAAGGCAAGTGTCGACGAATTGCCACCGGTCCTGTGGCACACCGAACAACTCCTAGGAGGTCTACGGGAGAGACCCCTATTCGCTAGCGTATGTAACAGGCCGTTATTCCATTGGAGGTTGGTTTGCCGACCAACAGACCACATTGGTGGAAAGTGGGGCAATGACAGAGCCCTGGAAATCGAGGTGGACCTCGCCGAGGAGAGGAGAGAGCTCGTACACTTGGCTTCGCATCAAGAGCAGCTGATGAAAAGCTACAACAAGCGTGTCCACCCACGAGAATTTGGTGTTGGAGACCTTGTGTTAAGAAAGGTACTCGGCAACACCAAAGTGGCCAACGAGGGCAAGTTGGGGGCCAATTGGGAGGGCCCGTATCGAATTACAGAGGTTGTTGGCATTGGGGCATATCGATTGGCAGACCTGGACGGGAACCCGGTACCAAGGCCCTGGAATGTTCACAACCTGAGGAAGTTCTACGTGTAAAGAACTCCGATTTCGTTTCTATTTTGTTTTAAAATGCACATCGTGATTATGTGGGAATTACGAATAAAATTCCCTTGTGTTTTGTTTTACTAGTTGCAAGGGGTACGCGTAACGCCCCCTTGAGTTCTTTGAATTATGAATAAAATTTCCGGATTTTGGTAAACAAACACCGTTTCTTACGAGTTATTCTTTCGTTATGCTTTAAATACGAAGTCAAGCTATGTCCTTAGTCCTCGCTTCGTATTGGGGAGCAGAGGGATAGGGTAACTAAATGGAATTTCGAATATTTCAAAATCAAAATTGAGCCAAGTACGAATATACTTGTTTATTTGCTCTGCGAATACACCCTGAATTGAGCCAAGTGCGAATATACTTGTTTATTTGCTCGGGTATGAATACACCTCGAATTGAGCCAAGTACGAATATACTTATTTATTTGCTCGGGTACGAATACACACTGAATTGAGCCAAGTACGAATATACTTGTTTATTTGCTCTGGTACGAATACCCATAATTTTGCCAAGTACGAATACACTTGATAGTTGCTCGGGTCGAATACACCCATAATTTTGCCAAGTACGAATATACTTGATTGCTTGCTCGAATACGCCCGGAAGGCATACGAGATTATGCACACTGTTTTCAGAACACGAATATGTTTGGAGTAAATTCCAAGTACGAATAGACTTGTTAGCTTGTACGGTTGCATGCCCTCACGAATTTACACACAATCTGGGGATGAATATACCCAAGGTTACTAAGTACAAATACGAGCACATTTCTATGAGTAAATGTGTTGATAGACAAGCTGCGAATATACTTAACACTTACATTAGGGTATGAGAAACCTGCAGAAGTATAAATGAGAGTGCAGCTAAAACATCAGCAGACCAGCTAAGGCCTGGGGAGCATACGTAAGGCTAAGACACTTAGCACATAGAAATTTGGCCAAGAGATGGCCACCTGCGTTGGTAAAGGCCACGAAGGGCCATGCAAAACTGGAGTTTAGGCCACGAAGGGCCGAAGCATAAAAAGCCACGAAGGGCAAAAACACGGGAAGTAAAGTATTTGAACGTGTATCAGGTGCCACGCAGGGCAATACCAATGGCCACGCAGGGCCGGTCAAAAACTGATTCAAAGAAAATTTCAAATGTTTTTACTACGAAGAGTCCCACTTACTCTTCGATCGTCCAGATCCTCAATGACAGGGGTAGAGGTTGGAGCATTTGCAGAGGTTGGAGCAGTGTAGAGATTGTTGCATCATCCACGGCGGTGCTAGGTTCAGACGGACCGCCATCGGCTTCCTTCTCGCCGTGTTGGTCGCTTCTCGCTTGATCGCCGCACTGCTGTTGCTCGGGATGTTGTTGAGCTCCCGTCTGTGTGTCCTCCTCCTCCACAACCTCTTCCAGCTCTTCGGTGGCCGCCTGGGTGCTCGGAAGGTCAATCTCAGCCACAGGGTAGAAGACTCTAGGGCACCAGATTTTCGAGGCAAGCCACCACCACTTCAAATACCTGGTCCTGGATCCCAGGCATCTGGTCCGTATAGCTCTCGGTGGCCACACGGATTCCCTCGTTGTAGCCCTGCTGGTAGGCTGCCTTGGCCTCGTTCTTGCTCGCCTCCAGCTCTGTAAAAGTCTGGTTCAGCACCCTCGAGCTTACCTCTCAGCTCGTCCGCCGTCCCCCGAGCTTGATTTCTCTCCCTTTCTAGCCTGACAATTGTGTTCTGCAGCTTTGCGTTCTCACTAGCAAGCTTGGCACGCTGGGGCTCGGAATGTCCCAGTTTCTGGGCCATGGCCACCATTTTTTGTATCGCCTGGACAGACACATGATTAGACAAATGGCAGGAATAAGCAATTTGAAGCCATTAGCATGAAGAAATGGGTATGATGGCTTTACCTTGGCTTGGAGGCTCATAAAAGAGCCGAGAAGGTTGTCCGGGGAGCTGGCAATCTCCTTTTGCATATCCCCAGGAAGCATGAACGCTTGGGACAATGCAAGGGCTGTACCCTCAGACTCCACGCTGTCACGGACCGTGACTGGCCGGCCGCCATGAGTGAGTTGTGGAGTCCAGAGAGGTGTTGGAGGTGCTGCAGGCTGGGAGCTGGGCTGCCCAACAGAGGAGGCTTCCAACCGTGGACGCTTGTCCCTGTGGCTGCTTCGATCTTCTCGGGAGAGAAGCCTGGAGGGGCGTCGGGTTGAGCTGGCCACGGCGACCATGAGAAGGCGCCCGGCTCAGAGCGTCGCGCCACGAGATGGCCCCGTCCACGACCAGCCCCCGGGATATTGAGGAGGCTGCCGAGGTCGATCGGTTGCTGTTGCATCTCGTGAGGAGGGGGAGACGGAGAGTAACCGCTAGAAGATGTCGAGGCTTCTTCGGCGAGTTGGATTGGTTCTGGGCGGAGGAGGGTCCGAACGCTTCTTCGCCGCCGGCCGTTGGGCGAGGATCGGGGATAATGGGATTGTCTCGCTCGGATTCGCCGGTCGATGAATCCGCCGTATGATGCCCTGTGAGCCGAGAAGAATGTGCCGCTTTGCTCGGCTCGCCAAACACGTGCCCGACCGTTGAAGGCAAGTGCACGGTTGATGTCGGTGACGTGGACCTGGGGTGATGATGGCGTGCTCCTGGTTGACGTTCGTGGCTGCAAATACGAGTAAAATTGGCGGTCAGGAAAACAAGTGAATGAAAGGTGCAATGCGAAAAATTGCTCGGCAAATAGTTCTACGAGAAAAGAAACTAACGTGGCGTGCCAAATATGTGGGGTGCGTGAAAGCCGATGACTCTGACGTCCTCGTCCCTGGGCTCGAAGTTCCCTGTGACGATGAGGAAGTCGTCGTCTCCGGCAGAGTCAGGCTGTTCGAGCACCAGCCTTTTTCTGGAATCCCTACTCTTGAGGTAGTAGGTTGAGGCGTCCTTAGTTCTGGAGATGCTATATAGGTGGTGTATATCATGAAGGCCTAGGGACGTGCCTAGCATCTGATTCAGGGCATTGATGCCCATGACAACCCTGAAAAAGTTGGCAGAGACTTGCATGGGGGATAGTCTGTAATAGGCCAAAACCTGGCGGAGTAACGGTGCCAGGGGAAACCTAACGCCGCCCTCAACGACGGCAATGACAGGGATGTGCAGGGTGTCGTTGTCAAAACACTCACGAATGGCGTCTTCTGCAGCCAAAGAAGTGGCCACATTGTCTGGGATCTCATAGCGAGACCTAAACTCGGCCATTCTTTGGGGCGTGTCACAGTGCCTACGAAATCGACCCATAACGAAAGCTCTGGGTTTGAGTTCTAATAGGGGGACGGGTACGGAAAAACCCTAAAGAGATTGAGGAGATCCTAGATCAACCGAGATAACCCTAGACTTAATAGAAAAGTGGAGGGAAAGGGGAAATAAAACTTACGAATTAGCGGACGAGAACCCTAATATCGGAAGAGAAGAGGACTTCGAGCAGAGCTTCAATGGCGCGAATGGATGAGCCATCTGTCTGCAGAGGGAACTTGGAGGTGAAGTGGGTTTGAAATTGGGGACGAAAAATCCAAGTATACCCCAGCAAAAGGGGTGACGATGAGAAACGCCACCCCAGACGCCGCTTGGGCGCTCCGTTCCCCGAAACGTCTGCTCGTATACGGGCGGCAGAGCATGCCGCGTTAAAGGTGTTAGCTGGAAAAGCTTGTGCACACCAAACGACGAGGCGTTTAGGTTGGGCTAAAGATGATTTTGCACCAAGTACGCGAAACATGGGTGCAGGAGCAAAACCTTGCTCGGTTTAAGCTTTGCTCGTCATATTAAGAGAAAATAACGAGTAAAGCTGGGAGCCATCAGAGGAGGTAATCCCAACAGTAGTGCGGTGGCCGAACACGCAGCGTGGGGCCCAACAAATACTGGAATATTCGCCGTGGCGGAGGTGAACGGCACAAGGACAGGGGATACGAGAGGTCCCAGACCAAGATACCCGAGCAGGGGCATGGTCCACAGAGCAAGGGTAGTTGTTGGACCGGTCTCGTGATGGGGTCAAGTGATATGAGAAATCATTGGTCCAGAAGGTCTGCTCGGCAACGAGAAGGCCAAACAAGTAGTAGCAAGGTACCAGGAGATGCTCCAGAAATGGTCCAGAAATAGACATATCCAGTAAGAAAGCAGCATCCTGGAGGAGATACCCAACGAGAATGGGGTGAACGGCCACTTTGGAAAGAGTTCCTAAAAGGTCTAAAAGGAAATATGCGGTTATGGGAATGAGAATCCCTGATATTCTAAGTTCCCTTTACGAGAAAGGAAACTTAGGGCAGCAAGATGGCTTGGACAGTAAGTAGACATGGGTCTATAAATATGAGGTAAACCTAGAGGTAAAGGTACGCAATTCCTGGTTATTTGATTATTACCTACTGAGAATTAGGGTTTACACTAGTACGAGATACTAACTTTGGCATCGGAGGGCCTTTGCCACGAGACGGCAAAGGTGCGCTCACCTTTTGTTTGTTTTATAGGTTTGACTCTGGCGGTGTGAGAAGTAGCCGTTACAGTTCAGAACTGTTCAAGGACCTTTTTCGTTTTCTGCACGCCTTTGCCACGAGACGGCAAAGGTGCGCTCACCTTTTGTTTGTTTTATAGGTTTGACTCTGGCGGTGTGAGAAGTAGCCGTTACAGTTCAGAACTGTTCGAAGGCCTTTTTCGTTTTCTGCACTTACATTCGTCTAGCTTTGAAAGAAAGTAAAGAGCACGCGAATTTCACTCCTCTCCCTCTCTCCATCCGATCTCTCTCTCTCAATCTCTCTCGGCCTTTCTCTCCTCTCTCTCTCTCTCTTGGTACATGGTACTATATATATATATATATATATATATATATATATAAGGACAAGATTTGGTGGTTGAATAAGGAAAGAGTATGGATTTTGGTTTATACAAGATTTGGTCATGACATAAGCTTATAAGATTAAGCTTCCAAAGGTACAATAGAATCCCAAGCAAAAGGGTACAAGAAAATCTAGGAAGGTACCATCTTTCTCCCTCTCTTTCCTTCTCTTTCTCTCTCTCTCTCTCTCCCTCTCTCTCCCGGGTTCTCTCTCTCTCTCTCAGCAATTCTCTCTTTCTCTCCCTCTCTCTCTCTCTTTCCCACTTGTACTCTCTTGGAAGTAGTGTATATATACTAATATATATATAAGTACAATGGGTCAAACATAAAATCTATATTTTCAAGCAAAATAGATTTTCTAATTATAATATTCCATTACACACATTTTATATACAATATTATATATATATATATACACATGTACCACACAATATCTATACTAGATATGACCTAGGACCATTATCTAATATAGTATTCTACTACTTTCAAAGTACAACCATTAAAATACTAACCTAATGTACTAATCCTATTTTAATCAAATATCACACATGCCAAATCTAATATTTTAATCACCAATGGTTAGTGAAGGTAAGGTCCAAGGGTTATCGTCCAATGGTTAATAAATCTCCTAGCGGTTATTATCCAACGGGTAATGCTAGAAAGTCTAATACTTGCAATTAAGCACTAAACTAATCTAATCTCGTACTTAGGAAGATTAACCAAGGTTTACCTATTAACCAATGGGTAAAGGAAACCCTAACGCTACTGTCCAATGGTCGATGGCTAAAAGGTTCAAACGGTTCAAAAGGTTAATCTAGGGTTACCGAACTCAAGGGTTTCAAAAGGTTCGTGAATCGAGGCTCATAAGATTCACGGAAGTTTAGGAACGATCGGTGGCTAGGTTTAACGATAGCTAAGTCGAATCGTCGTTTAAAAGCTAGCTAGGGTTGCTAGATAGGATTTCCAGCCGAGAAGTGAAATCTTATGGCTTTATCATAGAAACGACAGGAAGATCGGCGACGATTAGAACCTAATTAAGATTTTTCAAACAGTAACAACGAAATTTTTATTTAGTAAAAATTAGGGTTGTTACACTTCCCCTCTCGTAACCTGGCTCCCGAACCCAGATATGGTTATGACGGACTGGTTCCTTCACTTTTTCAAATCATATAGCGCGGCAGGTGCTTCGAAATACAGTTCCTTGGGTGTCGGACCTTCAAACCCGAGTGGTGACTCCGTATTCCGAGCGCTTGCCATCTCCGCTCGCGCTCCCTCGATTTCCGGGCCGCTTTGGTGGAAGGGAACGAAATCCCTTCTTCCAAGGGCATGCTGCCCACAACGCACAAGTTATGCATCCATGGAGATGAAGCGAAAAGGGTAATGGAAGAAATCCACGAAGGTGTATGCGGCCCTCACATGAATGGCATAATGCTCGCCAAGAAAATCCTTAAGCAAGGATATTTTTGGTCCACCATGGAAACGGAGTGTGTAGAGTATGTACAAAGGTGTCAAAAATGCCAAATTCATGCCAACTTCACACATGTTCCGCTGCATGAGTTACAACAAATGACCTCGCCATGGCATTTCTCAATATGGGGAATTGATGTCATCAGAAGGATAGTGCCGGCAGCCTCTAACGGTCACAAGTTAATCTTGGTAGCTATCGATTACTTCACAAAGTGGGTAGAAGCCGCTTCTTATGCCACTTGACCGCAGTTCAAGTTGTGCACTTTATTAAGCAAAATGTTATTTACCGGTACGAGGTTCCACAGGTGTTTGTATCCGATAACGAGGTTCATTTCAAGGGGCGAGCTCGGAAAGTATTGGATGAGTTCCAAATCCAAGTGCATAAGTCGACAACTTATTGCCCACAAACCAAAGGGGCCGTGGAAGCAGCTAACAAAACGATCAAAGCCATACTAGAAAAAACCACCCAATCTGCAAGGGACTGGCACGAACAACTGCCCCTAACTTTGTGGGGGTATCGCACGTCTGTGCGAACGCCAACAGAGGCAACTCCCTACTTTTTAGTCTACGGTATGGAAGCGGTGCTTCCCATCGAGTTGGAGATTCTATCTCTTCGGACTATGGTCGAGTGTGAAGTCTAAGAGGCAGAATGGTTGAGCAATCGATTCGAGGAACTTATGTTGTTCGATGAACGCCGGCTAAGGGCTCTTTACCATATTTAAGGGTACCAGCAGAGGATTGCACGTGCATTTAACAAAAAAAGTGAAACCCAGGGATTTGGCAGAAGGTGACATGGTTTTGAAGGAAATCCGGGCACTAGTCTATAACCCACGCGGAAAGTTTCGACCAAAGTGGTCTGGGCCATACATCTTTAATACCATCCTATCTGGAGGAGCTACGCAGCTCATCGACTTGGACGGAAATGAATTCTCAACTTTGATCAACCTGGATCAGCTCAAGCGCTACTACCCCTGAGAGAGACTCGCTGGGCTGAAAACTGCAAGGGCGGGCAGTCCCAAAAAAAAATTAGAGCAAGAGCCTGCTAGGATGAAAACCCGTCAGGGCGTCCTAGGCAAAAGTTAAGGCATACAATAAATGAGCTCGCTAGGCCGGTGCTAGGCAAAAATTAGAGCGCAAAAGAAGAGTGTCAAAACCAGAGCGAACCCTACCTTGAACTACGTTATGACCTGATTCCTTCATTAGAAGGATACGTAAGTAGTCTCACTCCGAGGCTCGGTCACAATCTATCAAAATAAAAATCCAGGTTGAGAAGATTCGAAGCATGGAATCAAGGAGGGGAAAACCCTCCATAACTCATTTTATTCATGCAATTGCTTCTACTACACAAAGTTGAGCAGGACTTTCAAAAATAAAAAGTGCGACATAATAAAAGCGGGACCGCAGTTCATTCACTAGTTAGGGTAGTAGGATTGAGTCAGTTTCCTTGACCCCCAGCTCTTGCAGTAATATCCCTCCTGAGCCACTTCCGGTAGTTCCCGCGTACCACCACGGATGGATAAGGATGCGCATCTGTCACCTCGCAAGCCCTCCAGAAGCGCTGATAATTGCAAATTACAAAATGACGGAAGAGTGGCAGAACCTCTGTGGGAACCTCCTGTCTCACACCGAGCTGACGCTGAATCCGATAAGGGATGTAGAAGGTAAAGACCACCAAGCCAGCAAGAACAACCCACTGGGGCCCATGAAGTGCACTGTCATAGGTGGGAGGTCCAGCCATGGGCACCTCCAAGAAATGGTCTCAGCACGCAGGTGCCTGAAGAAATCAACCCACTGGGACATACGTCTGTCAGCAAACTCGAAGTATCGCTGAGACAACAACCTAGCCTCATATGTCCGATTGCC
Organism: Rhododendron molle; assembly: GCA_025413875.1. NCBI lineage: Eukaryota > Viridiplantae > Streptophyta > Magnoliopsida > Ericales > Ericaceae > Rhododendron > Rhododendron molle. The sequence continues at coordinate 19,486,267 of CM046400.1, forward strand.
AGGAGGAATGGTCAACATGTTCATCTTATCGCAAAGTCAAATCTACAAAAAGAGAAAATAAGTAAGAAACTGTAGATAGCCCAGCCGAGCGTCGAAGAAAAATGAAAGCGTGCGTCGAAGAAAAATGAAAGCGTAAGAAAACCTCGAAAAATGAGAGCTGAGTGAGAAGACAACCTGTAAGAGGAGAGGGCTACCCCTGAAGGTGTCAATCTCCCCGGAGCAAATCTTGTCCAAGCCCATCAGCTTCTCAACCAAAACCATTGGAATCACATCCTTCCGAGCCTCAATCTGAACAACGACACTGACCAATGCCGAGCTAGCATGACCAGCAGAAGAGACCAAGAGGTAGGCTGTAAGTAGGCACATGCAGAGGGCAGTCATGTGTCGAGTCTGGTAGGTTACGTTCGCAAGATCGCCAGGAGGAGAAAACATCTCAATGAGGCGCAACACGTTGAGATGACCATTACTAACCAAGTAGCGAGCAATGCCGCCACTCAATCCAAGAGCCGCGGCCAAGACCTTGTAGATGCTCTCACGCACAGGAGGAATGATAACCTCCCCCGAGCCGAAACCACCAAGGTATGCACGGAACTCCTCTACAGTGGGACAAAGTTCCTGATCACCAAAATGGAACACATGAACCTCTGGATCCCAGAAACTTACGGCTGCCCTCAAAAGCTCAGGACGAAGGCCGATGTTGCGAAGGTACCTCATGGAGTAAAGACCGTGAGCTCAGAAGTTGAGCCAATCAACGCCTTCCATAGAGGCCAACCATGGGCGGAGCGAGCCGGTGAGAGAAAGAGCCATTATGAGGAGTAAAGGGAAAGGAGAGAGGTGAGGAGAATGTGATATGGGAAGCTTGGATTTATAGGAAGGGTGGAGAGAACAACTTCGATTTTCAAAGAGCCTCGGGCTTCCAAAAGTGCAAGTTTTCCATGAGTCCTACATGGGAAAAGGCTTGTCCTAAAAGGCTTAATACAGACATGCACTGGTTCAGAAATACCATTGCATGGGTCAAACCTCAGTCATCGTGCAATCTGCCTTGGAAAGTAGCAAAACTGGAATCTGTCAGAAAAAGAGCCACGCGCGGCATAACATAGCATCGCGCAGCATATTGTATCCAAAGAAACCCTGCGATACAATGCTGATATCCCGTATACTGACTTAAGCCACGTGCGACATTTTGGAACTGCGCGCGGCATATTGAGTCTGCATTTCTGCAGTGTTTTTTGACAGCAGAGGTCCAAAATGAACTCAAGGCACTACGAAGCATTACCAACGACCAAAACACACTCCAACGAGTATTTAGGACTTTAGGGATGTTTTGTTTCAGGTCGATTCTCGAGATTCGTGGTCGTGACGCGAAAAGTTCGCAAAAGTGCATTTCTTAAGCTATGTCGAGGTGTCAAAATCCGTTTCGAGTCATTCCAAGCTGCTTCTTCAAATCACACAGGTCATAATGGCCAAAAGTGACTTAGTCCAAGTTCCGGTTCGTGTTCAACGTCAAAATTTGAGAATGTCGCTTGTTAAAATCAACATTTTCTCACTTTTAAATGTCTTTCAAGCACAAAATCAAGTTTCCAAGTCCCATATCAAACTTTGAAGGTCGTTGTTGTCACACATAGCCGTGTCCAAAGTCGGTTACAAAGGCGTTTGTATAAATTCTCGTATATAGATTCAATTTTTTAAAGGTTTATCTAATTACTTTCTTTGATTTCTATTCCATGGTCAATATGCCTGCTTGCTAACATGTTACCCATCGTAAATCTCGCGTTCAAATCAGTTTTTCGATCAATGGCTAGTTGTATACTCTGGTTAATGTTTTAGTTATTCAATTCTCTCCATACTGATAAAAAATAAAAAAAAGAAGAAGATCGAATGGCATAGACATAGAAAGGACAGATTTCTGTATATATACCCAACAACCATCCATGAGTTGAAGTAAAAATGAGGTATGACGGTCTAACGCTCAAAGTCCTAACTACCAAGGGCAAACAGGTGCCATACAAAAGGAAGCACGCAGGCTCCACCAAAAGATAAAAGGCAAAAGTAAGAAGCAAAAGAAGGAGCCCAACTCTCGTCATCATCCTTGTCCTTGCCCGCCTCCTCGTCCTCCTCAGAAACCTCATCCGCCGCTTGAGAGCTGGTCACCTCCTGAGTACCAGTCACCCTGGGCACGGTGCTCCCTGAGCTGTCCGCTAGGTCGACATCTGTAGGCTCGTCGGTCTCCTCGTTAGAGACAGCGATAGGCTCCTCCTCAGTCCCCGCCGAGTGTTGTGCCCTCTTCGATGGTGGCTCCTCGCGAGAACCAGCAGAAGAAACTTGAGGCACTACCATACGGACAGACTTTCGCTGTAGTCCTCGTGAAGCCCTTCCTCTGGCCTGCAATGGTATAACATCCATATAACATTTGCATTACAATCACGATAGAGGCGATAGAAGCCAAATAGATAGTTGGGGTTCAAGAGTTTACCATCGTTCCACCAGCGCGAGGGAGCACCTCTAGAGGGTGGCCCATGGCATACTGCCGCACCAACTGCTCCAGGCCCATCATGGCCTTCGCCATCTCCTTCATATACTCCAGAGGCACCTGCAGTGAAAAGGTTGATTAGAACATGCAAAGGGCAAACTTGCGGAAAAAAAAAAAAAAAAAACATTATACCTGAGCAAGGAACTCTGGAACGTCAACTGTAGGACTTGGCACCACCATCGACCCGGGAGCTCCCTGAGCAGTCGTCATGTCCACTGTCCAAGAAAGGGCCGGGAAGCTAGTCCCACTCGGACCACGATATCGCCACGGCCTCCGTCAGTGTGGCCTTCACCTCCTCTACCTCCGTCACTCCTTCCTCCAACACCACCTCTACCGCCTCGTATCGGCTGCACCGTCCCCCAAGCAGCACGTATCCCAAGACTCTGCATTAAGTATCGGGCCTGGTACTCGGCATAGTCAGCAGCGTAGCCAGCGTCCGCCTGAAAGAACGGCTCCAACTCAGGGTCTAGCCGTGTGAACTGCTCAATATCCCTCCGTGTGTACTGATCTGTCCTCTGCACCAGAGCAGGGAATGGCCCAGGGACTCGGAAAGGATCCAGCCTCAGCAACTGACGTGACGCTCGGTCACCCAAGTACCACTGCCAGCCGTAAGGGCACTCGAGAAGTACCCTCCCCCTAGCAACCTCCCTACTCTGCGCAACGTAAGGGATCTCAAAGCGATCCCAGATCCGCCAGTAGACCTGCAGTTGAAAGTAAACGATATCAGCGTCTTGATTGAATCAAAATAGGTACACAAGTCATGAAATGAATGTGAAGCTGTGTTGATACCTGGTCAGGACGCAGCTCATCCAGAAAGAGACGAAAGGCATTCAGGTTGCCTTTCCTTTTCTTCACTCCTCGATATTCCTTCGACCAGCGCAAGACCCGAGGAAGTATCGTGTCGTCAGGGCACGTGGTCTCGGGAGGGTACATCCCTATCAACTCGTATGTCCAAAGCTGCAAGTCAAGACATTGAAATTTAGCACAAGATATATGTTGGATAAATACGAATGGAAAGCTAACTATCTAGGGAAAAGGAATCAAAGTGTACCTCCCAGACTCTCCAGCAACCGCCGAGGCTCACTCCTGCCCCGCGGGAGAGGGACCCATGAAAGCATAGCACGTCCCCAACGCGACACCTCCCCAGTCGAAGCGGGCAATCTCCCCGACATCCTCAAAGCCGGTAAGAGTGAAAGGTGCACCCGATTGCGCCTATTAGGAAATAGGGATGCAGCAAGCATATACAGCAAAAAGCATCTCGCCATCTGCTCCTCCTGTACCCTGGTCGTCGGAGGCTTCTTTGTCCAAAACCCAAAAGCTGCCCGTGCTTAGCATCATCCGTCTCTGCCCTCAGAACATCCCCCAGCATCAACCGCTGAAGTCCGCACGCCTCCCTGTTGTGGTATCAAAAGGGATGGGTCACCTCCGACCTTGAGACCGGTGATCGCCGCAAAGTCTAACGGCGTCACTGTCAGCTCACCGAAGGAGAAGTGGAACGAGTTCGTCGTGTCCAACCACCTCTCGGCAAGTGCCCTCACCACCTGGCGATCGTTACTCGCCCTCGTCAGTACCCCAACAAACTCCCCGAAGCCCGTCTACCTCACTATATCCCTCACCGCCTGGGGGAGCCTCTCCTAAAATGTGGGCACGTCCGCCGCGCCACCATAGCACGAGATTAGGATCGCCTGTTATAAAAAAATAGCAATCGTTAGCAGACAGGCATTACATACAACGCAAATATGATATCCAAAGCGAGGAAATAGAGATACGATGCATTAGAATTCAAAGTGCAAGTGCTTAAAGGTATACCTCATCTCGGCGTAAAGAAAGGTGCTGCTGTGGATCCCTCAGAACTAGGGCCTCATCGTACGCAGTCCTCTCCGGCCTGTAGGCATCTAGGAGAGAAGGCACCGCTATGTGCTGAAAGGGCAAGTAGGCCACCTCATCGTAAGCCTTCCTCCCCTGTAAGGCCTCAGTACCCTCGTTAACCACGCTCTTGCGAAGGACAGCCTCGCCCCTAATCTCCTTAGCCTGTGCCTCCGTAGTAGCCCCGGTTTCAAGCTCAGTCCGTAGCTCTGACTCACGAGACCCAAGCAAAGCCTCCGCCAACCCAGGAATTCCCCGTAGGGTCTCGATCAAGTCTGCCAGGGACGCTGCCTCCAGGTAGTGGCGCAAACTTATGTGGCGCGACGACCCCGCGCCTGCACCGCTACCTACAAACATGGGCGGTGTATCCCGCTCTTCCACCGGCTCCTCCTCGATAATGGGGTCCTTCCCTAAGTCAGCCCGAGGCTCTCTCGCGGGAGAGGCCTCCGTCTCCTCTTCTGTCCTATCGAGACCACCACCACCATGACCCTCTTTAGTCCTCTCCACCAAACCGGCTGCGGCCTCCGATCGGCCCGAGGCCTCGTCACCACCCATTGACTCCATTGCACCCGGAGTCTCTGTATCCTGGCCATAGTCGGCCAGCACCCTACTGCCACCATCATCACCATCGCTGCTGGTCACCATGGCAACCGAAGTCGTGACCTCCTTGGCCAATGCTGCCAGGACCAAAACCCCCATGGACTCCGGAGCACCCCCGCTCGTTGTACCACCCTCCGGAGGAACGGGAGGCTATGTAATCCTGACCCTTGGTGGTTGATCACCACCGAGTGTATCGACGTCATCCATGAAAGTCAGGAGAGAGAGAGAGGGCAGAGAGAGAAAGCAGGGAGAGTCGAGAGAGTCGAGAGAGACAAGAGAGAGTGATCAAGAGAGAGAGAAATAGCAGAGAGAGACGAGAGCGAGAGAGAGAATTCAAAATGGTGAGGTGTACGGTATACACCTCACCTGTGTATATATGCCCCCGTAAACCGGTTCGTCTGGAGGTAATTCCAGACAGGGTTCAAAACCCATAGCACCACATGACATATTAGGATAAGCGCGCGGCATAACAAGCAAACGTGCAGAGTTCCCTGATTTGGTATGACGCGCGAACTTCCACCAACTACGCGCGGCATACTGGGTTATTTCGACAGTTTGAAATCCTGAGAACAGTTTCTGGCATCATGATTGATTTTGTTCAAATTCATTCGAAATCAGAGAGTAAATAGGTAGGTGTAAGGGAAAGAAACTTTTTCATTGATTAAAACCCGGGGTTTCCCCCGGGAATTCTTCATTACATTCTTCAAAAAAAAAAAAAAGAGAAAAAGCAAAAACAAAAGAAAAAGTCCTCTTTTTCTTTTTTCTCCTCCTCGACTTCCCTCAATCGCTTCTCTCACTGGACGCGTCATTCGCCCCATCTGAACGGTCGTCTGAACCGTTCGAATTCCCCTCGGAATCCTCCATAGTGTTGTCAGACTCGCGCTCTGGCGCGTACTCAGGATCATGCTTGTCGTCCAGGTGGTTGAAAGCGAAATCCTGAAGGTTGGAGATGGCACGGCGAAGAGTACGGATGGTTGAGATCAGCCTCACGATTTGAGCATTGAGTTGCTCAATCTCCTCACGGTAAAAACCCATCTCGGCTTCCAAAGAGGTCACGCGTGCTGCCAGATCGCTGTCCGCCATACCAAGAGTCTTGAAAACAGCCTGTTTTGAGAAATATAGGGGGCAAGCAGAGAGATTCGAATGATTTTTATTGGTAGTGCATATAATGAGGCACCACCATGCTTATAAAGGAGCCCCAGCCGTCGAAAGGGCACGCCTGTATTAATGGGCACCCTCAAACCAACCGACTGTTCTTGGAAATTGAAAAGTTGCATGGGAAATTGGAATGCCGCACACCACCATGGTAGCCCGCACGGCATTCTGGATTCGACAGATTAAGTTCATTTTCTCAAAAATTGATCCACCCAACCACCAAAATCTTCTTGGAAATCAAATATTCCAGCCATTTTGCAGCAAAAATCTCTTAGAACGTTGTGTGTTGGTTATGGGATCATTTGATTCTCGTCCCCCGGGACTCATGGGATTTTGCGTTCCTCGAGAACCTACCGTAATTTGCAGAATTCATCCTCCGGGACTCGATGTAAGTTTCTACCCCCGAGATTCACCATCTCAATCCCCGAAAGTCTCAATTTTTGCCTCTCGAAGGCTCGTCTCAAAATCCGCCTCCCGAAGGCTCGTCTCAATTTTCGCCTCCCGAAGGCTAATCTCAATTTTTGCCTCCCAAAGGCTCGTCTCAAAATCCGCCTCCCGAAGGCTCATCTCAAAATCTGCCTCTCGAAGGCTCGTCTCAATTTTCGCCTCCTAAAGGCTCGTCTCAATTTTCGCCTCCCGAAAGCTCGTCTCAAAATCTGCCTCCCGAAGGCTCGTCTCAATTTTCGCCTCCCGAAGGCTCGTCTCAAAATCCGCCTCCCGAAGGCTCATCTCAATTTTTACCACAATGATTGCATGACACTTGACACCACAGGCACTCAATCCTCTTTTATACATTACTTTTCTAGCTGTCCTCCGGGACTCGTTTCACTTGCATCGTCCTAATCGAACTATGTTGGTCTGATCCCTACAACAGGGTACGTAGGTAGCTCCCCAAACGCGATCACCTTTGTCCTTTATTTGTATTTCAGTGCGTTTTTGTCTCCATTCAAAGACTTTAGGGCAACGGATTGGGATGCCTATTCTTTAAGCGTCACTCGTACCAATCAATGGTATCCGAGTTATGTTAAAGAGGGACTACTGTAGACACCCCAATCCAGACCTCAGAGAGTCTTTGTCTGCCCCGATGATGAAATAAAGGAAACGGTACCTTTGTGAGCTTGAATAAAGGATTCCCTTCAGCCGAGAAAGCCTAAAAACACCCTTGGACTGGACCTACAAACACCGCACGGGGCACTGTTACATCGCGCGGCATATTAAAATTCATTACACCGTGCGCGATCATGATGTGTACCGCACGGCATTTCAGGTAAAGTTTTGACTGGCCAAGAAAGCTGTCGGCCACGCCAATTTGAGTCTCAGCTGATGAATGGCTTAGCCGAAAAAACACTTCTGGCCCGCCCAGAAAATACCTACACTATTTGAATTCAAAATCCTTGGCCTTTTGCCTATAAATAAACCCCTCCACTCAAGGGAAAGGGGCTCCTCTTTTAGCTTTTGGCACTCTTACTCCATAACCTTTCTCTCTCTTGCTTCCACATTCATTTTTCATTTCCAAGTCTTGAAGATGTCATTCCCAAAAGACATTCTTTGGGCACTTTAACTCACTTTCCTCCTCATTCTTGAAGTTAGTCTCTTACTAACTTTAAGATCTCATCCCCCAAAAATATCTAACCCTTCACATCCATACTTTTGTTGTTTCACCCAGGCTCTCCCATCCACATCCTTTATCATCGATCCTCATTTTTGCATCAACCATCCTCAATCAAGCTCAAGACCAAAGTTAAAATCAAGTTTCCTTGGGCTAGGCTCAGTCCTGGCCCTGAGGGGAACTTTTCTGTTGTCAGATCCAATTCCTTTTGGTTAGGTCTTGGCTTAAAAATCATTTTCTAAAAAAACAAAACAAAACAACTGTTGTGTTGGGGTCACCATGCCGCGCGGCATAGTGATCTTCAGCGCACGGCATTTTAAAACTGAGGTCTTCTCAGTCAGGCTATCTGGATCTGGGTTATTCCTTGTTTGGGACTGTCAGCATCTGCTGCTTATTATTTTTATCTTTTTCAGAATAAGACCATATCTACAAGCCATTTTTGTCCATTAAATAAGGTTTTCTAGATCATCTCGAAAATGATCAAACACATCAAAAAAACTGTTTAACGGTCATGGTTTGAAGAAATGGTAACCTTTTGAGATGATCTGACTGTCACGTGACTTTTGATGAGTCTTTGAAACAATGCACGACGAAAACAATGTGCCAGGTGGTGTTCTGAATGCTTTTGACAATCTGACAGCTGGACAGGTACCACGCACGGCATACTGAAAGGCCGCGCGCGGCATGACAATATGTCGTGTGTGAAATGATCATGGTCCAGGCAGTTTGCTGAGCTTTTTTTTATTTATTTATTTTATTCCATCTGTTCACATCATCCTCATCATTTCTGTATAGATAGCACCACGTGCACGCCAATGTGATAATATTTCTCACGTCCCTTCCCCATTACTTGCTTCAGTAAAGAACTTAATCTTCCAAACGATCCTCAAGATTTCCCCTTTTGAAAATACCAAATAGAGACCGGTCTCACCGGGCGAGTGGGGTGCTTTTTAAAGAAAAACCTTTCTCATTCTTAGCGTGGCTCCCGAACCTGAGATCTCGCCGTTTTCGCTAGATCAAAAGCCTTTTACAAACGAGTCATTGGTTCCTCGGATCATCCATCTCAAAAATTCGGGTGGCGACTCTTCGAGTAGCGCCTCGGGCGCGGGAGCCCACAGCTCTTCCCAATTGCTCTGCTAATTAGTGTGCTTAATTTGGTACCTTCAATTTTTGTTGCAATGAGCTCTCCAAATTCAGTGGGTTCCATTACCATTAACATCGACTTCTTTTGTTTTTGTTTTTTTTTTTTTTTGGCAAAAATTTACATCGACTTCTTTGATCGTACTCATCAACAGCTAGCTCTTCTTCGATCTGTTGGATTTTGGACAAGAGATTAATTTTATTACAGTGGCCAGTTCCTCATTAATGGTACTGATGCAACCTACCGTATGTGTTGCGTACCCAAATCAAATCATATACATATATGTACTTATCACGTATTTATTATAGCTTGAAATATGTGGGACCTTAAAAACTAAGACCTAACCGAGCATAAACTTTTGAAGTCCAGCAAAACTTAACAATTGAAAAGTACTTAAGAAACAAAAAACAATGGAGACTCCGTTGCAAGTTTAGAAACGTTTTTGCTTTCTATTTTTTTCCTCTTTTAACAAACCATATGAAATTGAAAACCAAAACCAAAAACAAAACAAAAAGGAGCTTAATTACCGTACGTCTCCATTCTTATCAAGTAATTAATTAAGCAAAAGGCTTCCTGAAATTCAGCAATCTGTTCTTTAGTTATCACATCTCCCTTGGGTTTCATCTCTGTATCGTAAACTATTGCTAAGAAATCTAAGTTTTGAACTTTGAGAGAGAGAGAGAGGGGTTGAGATATGCTAACAATTGCATTTTAATTAGCTTACCCTTATTAGAGCATCCGCAATGGGACTAATCAAACCAAAATGTGTCTCATCAGCATTTGATTATCCATTTAGTCCATAATCAAACTTAATAACTTCTACCTCCACATTGGTTATTTTTACATCCTTAACCAAAATAATCCCCAAATTATTCGTCTCAATGAGACGATTCCAATGTAGGGTGTTTTTGAGTTATTGAGTTTTGGGTTTGGTTATTGGTAAGAATTGTTAAGTTTAGTTATGGAATGAGTAAAATTTGGGTAAAAGGCTTGTGACTTTACTTATTACAGTGTGGAGTATTTTTTTGAGTATTGTTAAATTTTTTTATCCACACTCATTTGCTTATAATGCCGGATTTTGAAGGAGTGGTATATGCCCCTTGTTTCAAGTCATTTATTTAAAGTCAAAAAAACATGCTTACTAGTAATAATAGAATAGTATGGAGTAACATCGAACTTTTTTTTTTCCCAAAAGTTTAGAAATTTTAATGATAACTATGAGAGTATATCAAAGGACATATTCTTCCTTCAACAAGGAGAGAATAGCCAATCAGGCGGATGCACTCCTTCAAGGAAACACCTGCACACCAAACTCCTTACAAAGGCCACCGAGATAGAATACCTCACACAAACAACATCAAATAAAGAAAAATACGCTACACCCAAAAGGGTTAGCAAGACCCCCCGGAGGGGAGAAGCACCCACAAGTGGGACATTACAGCAGAAAATTAGAAAGAAAAAAGAAAATCACCGGTGGTGCCGGATTAGACCAAATCGGACCATGTTATCCAACCTCTTAACTCCGGACTCTACAACCTGACCCCTTGGTCGCCGGAACATTTAGAGCAAAGGCGTCGCGGATGCGAATGGCTTCAAGCTAGTCGAGGTGATCTCAGAGCTTCAGGATGTTGGGGAAGAAGTTGCGCACAAGGACCTATTCGATGACTACGATGGAGGCGAGACGGAAAGGAGGCGGTGGAAAGAGGACAACAAAGAAGGTCAATAGACATGTAAAAGAGGAGGCCGAGGAAACGTTAGATGAGAACGCCCCCCCTCCTACCGCCCATCATAGGGTGGAAACCCTAGGGGGAGAAAGGGAAGGAGGGAGACAACTACGGCTGGGAAGTTAGGTAACAAGGAACTAAGGAACTCGGAATTTAGAATGGCGGCTAATGATTTTGCCACTCCCCTATTTGTTAATGTCACTCTCCTTTTTGTTTTTATTAGGGTGAATTTATTAAAACACTCTTACACTTTATGATGTTAGTTTTTTCTCACTTTTCAAATGCAAGGGTGTTTTAGTAAATTTACCATAATAAAAAAAAGTGACAAAATCAGTTGCCTTTAGAATATTGCAGAATAAGATGGGTATTGAAGGAAGTCTTGGTTGGGGTAGAATTCCAATGTCATTACTTTCTTCATTCCTCTTTTCTTAAATTTCAACCTAGGGAGTTAGACTCCGTTCCGAAAACCTTCTTAAAAAAAAACTACTTATTTTTACAACTTCAATTTCAAAAATAAGAAGGGTCATTCTACAAAATCCAAACAAAAAGTTTATTTCACATTTTCACACTCAAAAATAATGTAAATGAAAAAAAAAAATTTTTGCACCGTATTAAAGATGTCAATGAGATCTATCAAACAAAATCTACAGTGGTAGGAAAATTATTTGCGTAAACACATGCTTGAAGTTGCCGTATACAAAAAATAAGACTGTTGTTATGAGAATGGGCGCCAGCGGAGGGAAATCGTACCGACGGCCGCGCCGAGCCATCTCCGGCCACCGGACGGCCGATCCGAGCCGTCCAAAAATTCTATAAAAGAAAACCGATGGGGTTTGCCCAGGAATCAAAGGAATCCAGGGTGTGTAGGGTGCTTGATCCGAGCACCCCTTTTCCATGTATAATAGAGATTTCATATATACACGGAAAATGGGTGCTCGGATCAAGCACTCTACACACCTCGGATGCCGTTGATTCCCGTATGAACCCCCTCGATTTTTTTTTATAGAATTTTTGGACGGCTCGGATCGGCCGTCCGGTGGCGGGAGACGGCCCGGCGCGGCCGCAGGTACGATTTCCCTCCCCGTCCGTGGGGTACCCGTATAAATTCTTCCAAACTAAGTAGGGGCCTTCTTATTTTCCGGAACAAGCCTTCTTATTCAACAAAAAATAAGTTCTTAATTGTGTTCTGGAACACAGCCTTAGATCATGACCTTTATTTCTTTAAAAAAAAAAAAGAAAACAAATTCTCCATCATTTTCAGTATAGATTCCCTGACTAGTACATTCAATCTTCCGGTGGGTTAATAATCGTTTGATCAAAAGTCATTACCGATGTTGAGCAAGTCATGAATTGCGTTCTTCATATAAAGAGAGACACAGAGCAAATCAAAGGTCATGTAGGGAGGTAATCCCGAACAGGTAGAAAAGAGGCCCGAACATGTGGTAGGTGGGCCCGGAATAAATATAATTAGAGTAGCCGCCGATAAGGACCAGAGACTTATATCCCAAGTCCAAGATACCCGAGCAGGAGTATGGACCAAAGAGCAAGAGGAGCTATTGGACCAGACGCCTGGTAAAGGGTCCAGTGACATGAGAAGTCATTGGACCAGGAAGGTTGTTCGGCAACGAGAAGGCCGAACAGGAGCAGCACTCTAGAGGAGGCAGCAGGAGACGCTCCAGAGGGTCCCAAAAGTAGTAGTACTCAGTAAGAAACAAGATCTGGAAAAGATACCCAATGGGAATGGGATGTACGGCCAGTTAAGGAAGTGATTCCTAAATGGTTTGTAAGGTAATATACAGTAAAGGGAACGAGAATCCATGATGTTTTGAGTTTCCAATAGGAGAAAGGAAATTTAGCGCAACGAGGTAGCTTGGGCAGCAAGCAGGCGTGAACCTATAAACATGAGGTAAACCTAGAGGTAAAGGTACACAATTCTTGGCTATTCGCTTTATACCTAATGAGAATTAGAGTTTACAACTAGTACGAGATACTAACTTTGGCATCGGAGGGCCTTTGCCACGAGAGGCAAAGGTGCACTCACCCTTTGTTTGTTTTACAGGATCCATTCCGGCGGCATGTTAGGGTTCCGGCGAGGAGACTGAGGTAGCCGTTACGATCTTGTGATGTCCAAAGGCTCTTTTCGTTTTCCTGCACTTACAATTGGCGCCATCTGTGGGAAATGAAAGAGATCCCTTTGAAAAAACGACCATGGTGGAAGAAGATCCAAAAACCCCACTTGACCCAAACAATCAGCTGGGTGGGGGAGGTGACAAGTCCCCGCCAAGTCCTCCGAGAAAGCCCGATGGTGGGCATGCGAGGAGAACCACGAGCAAGGACCACCCCCTGACTGTCCATGGCAATTCCAGAAACAAAGACGGACGGACGGCCACGGAGTCCACGAGAAGGAGTAAGTCCCGTCATGGGAGAGAATCAGTTGCACGTTCGAAAAGCGTGCATAGCAAGGAGGACATCCTGGACAAGAAGAGACAGGAAATAGAAGAGTATGCCCGTTTGATTAAGAAACGAGAATATGAGATTCAGCAACTACAACGGATACGGGAACATCCGGAAGATTCTGGACTTTCACGAAGGAAGTCCAAAGGAGGAAAGCTGGCTGTAGTAGAGTACAAGAGGGCTTCTTCACGAAGAAGGAGAAGCAGGAGTCTCACTCCAAAACGACAGAGGGCTTCTTCACGAAGAAGGAGAAGCAGGAGTCTCACTCCAAAACGACAGAGGGCTTCTTCACGAAGAAGGAGAAGCAGGAGTCTCACTCCAAAACGACTGAGGGCTTCTTCACGAAAAAGGAGAAGTAGGAGCAAGAATTCCACCCCCGAGGAGGGAGGGGCTAGGAAGCACCATAGGGACAGGTACGAGAGACCTGATTCCAATTGGGAAAGGAATGCTGCCATGACTGCAAAGGGGCAAGCAGAGGGGACCATGTCTGCACGAGAAGTAGCACGAAAGGCCCTTAGCAACATAGTAACCTCCCCTTTTGCGAAGAGACTGCAGGAGGCAAGGCTGCCGAGCAGGGTGAAGCACGGGACGTTTATCCTATACGAGACCAGTGCAGACCCGGTGGCACACATACAACATTACCAGTAGGCGATGTTTATGCACGACGGCGATGACGCGATCATGTGCAAAATGTTCCCATCCAGTTTGGGAGCGGTGGCCCTGTCCTGGTTCCATAAGTTGGGGCCGAACACCATGCGAGGATGGAGGCAGTTGGCCGAGGAATTCACTGCTCGGTTCCTGACGAGCAGAAAACCACCCAAAACTTTTGAGAGTCTCTCAGTTATGAAACAAGGAGAGAATGAGCCGATCAGGGACTACGCCAAGAAATATTGGGAGACTTTCAACGACATTGAAAGTTGTAGTGAGGAGTATGCTATAGCAACGTTCAAGACTGGGTTGCTTGTTCGGGGGGAGCTACGAAAGTCCCTGAACATGAGTCCAGTGAGCACACTGGTAAAATTGATGGAACGAATTGAGCAGCACGCCAGGAACGAGGATGACGTACTACGGGAAGATGGCAAGTTGGGTGCCGAGCAAGCTAAGGGCTCTGCAAAGAAGGCGGATAAGCCGGAGCCCAAAACATACAAAGAGAGGAAGGAACATGGGCAGGCTAAAAAGGAATCCTACAGGGAAAAGCACGCCCCGGACCCCAAATCGTTCTTCTCGATAACGACGGTTTGGAAAGAGCCAATCTATCGGGTTCTTTATCGAATAAAGAATTGCCCATATTTCAGGTGGCCTCCAAGGCTGGAAGGTGATAAAGATGCAAGAAGAGCTACGAGTTAGCACTGTAGTTACCACAAGGACTGGGGTCACATGACGAAGGATTGTGAGATGTTCAAGCAACACCTTGACGACTTGGTCTCACGTGGGTATTTAAAGGAGTTCATCCAGGAAGAGCACAAAGGTGCAGACAAAGCGTTGGAGTTGGATTACGAGCAGAATCCCAGGGGCGTGATCCATATGATACATGGATTGGCCACAATGTTCTGAATACCGTTTCGGACAGGGTAACGGTTTTCTTATTTGTACGGTACGTACCGGTACCGGTCAAGTACCGGGTACCGTTTCGGATTTACCGCAACTAATATATAATAATTATAGATGACTATAACTCAAAAAAAAATTCCATACTCTTTTGGTTTTTGGCTGTTTTACACGGAAGCAATCCACAGCTGTAAACAAGTTCCCCTAAGCACATGAAAATACATCTAAAACAAAGGGTACTTTTGTCATTCACAGTTAGATTTTCAGGGTACTTTTGTCCCTCTTCCCCTTCTAGATCTCTTTCACCCCGTCAAAGCTATAACACTTTCAAAAGTAGGACAAAAAGGTATTGGACCGGTTTCCATGTTTTACTAGCAGCTTCCATTCCCTACGAGTACCAGCGACTTTCTCCTACTGCTCTCTCTCTCTCTCTCTCTCTCTCTCTCTCTCCAACCAGGCATGGCAAACATCACAGGTATAGCCCTCTCTCTCTCCCTCTCCTTCTCTCTCTGAAGTTTGATTGGGATCTGACCAAGATCGGCGTGCTCTCTTGCTCTCTAATCTCTTGTGATCTAATTTTTCTCACAGCCCGTTCTGCACGGTACCGGCCGGAATCTCCGGTACCTCCATCTCGTCCGAGATCGGCCGAAATCGCCGGTACTCACCGGTAATATCCGAGATTAGAGTCAGAACGGTATTTGAGGTATAAGTTACCGGTTTTACGCAAATCCGGTACGGTACGGGATTAATAACCTTGATTGGCCACACCTTATACGAGAAATGAAGTGAGGTTGCTCCAAAGACAAGTAAAGCACGACCAACATGTGATACAGTTGGGAAAGAAACGAGGACGTGAAGCGAAAGGATGCGACGAGGGCATAGCCTTCACAGATGAGGACCTGGGACGAGTTCAGGTGCCGCACAATGATGCTTTGGTCATAACCCTACGAATTGGGTAGTGTGACATGGAGAGAATCTTGGTGGATTCGGGAAGTTGCACCGAGGTGCTCTACTACGATGCATTTAACAAGCTGGGGTTGGCGCAAGCGGACTTGGTACAGTCAGTAACCCCATTGGTCGGGTTCAGTGCAGGGGCAGTTTGGCCGCTAGGAAAGGTGACCGTTCCTGTTCGGGCAAGAACAATGGTGTTAAGAACTGACTTTTTAGTAGTGGACGTGCCATCTTCCTATAACGCGATTATAGGAAGAACTTGGTTACACAAGATGAGGGCGGTTTCCTCCATCAACCATCAGATGGTGAAATTCCCAGGGTCCAATGGTATTGAGAGAATAAGAGGAAACCAAAGGACAGCCCAACAGTGCTTGGTTTCCATAATCAAGAAGGCGCCCAAGGCACAGTTGGTGCAAATAGTCGTGGTTACCAACCAATCGACCATCGAGGATGTCGAAGGGAATCCGGCCGAGAAAGTGGTGGAAGAATTGAAGAAAGTACAGATCAATGAGAGTGATCCTGAAAGGTATTTTCTGATTGGGGAAAACCTGTGCAAGGAAGAAGAGGAAGAGTTGGTAAATTTTCTCAAAGAGCACGTTGATGTGTTTGCTTGGGTGCCTGAAGAGATGCCTGGAGTGGATGCGAACGTGATTTGCCACCACTTGAACGTGGATCCACAACACAAACCCGTAATGCAGAAGAAAAGACGTTCTGCCGTACAACATGTGGATGCTGTTATTGAGGAAGTCGACCGTTTGCTCAAGGCAAAGGCGATAAGAGCGGTGTACTACTTGGAGTGGTTGTCCAACATAGTGGTGGTGAAAAAGAAGAATGGGAAGTGGCGAGTTTGCGTCGACTTCACAGATCTAAACAAGGCGTGTCCAAAAGACAGTTTTCCTCTGCCCAGGATAGATCAGCTGGTGCATGCAACAGCTGGGTATAGACGTATGAATTTTCTCGACGCTTATCGAGGATATCACCAGTACGGGCCCGATCAGGAGAAGACGTCTTTTATTACACCTCAAGGGCTGTATTGTTACAGTGTTATGCCCTTTGGTCTGAGGAATGCCGGAGCAACTTACCAAAGACTCGCAACGATTATGCTGAAGAAGTTGCTCGGCAAGACTATGGAGGTGTATATAGACGACATGGTGGTCAAAAGCAAGGAGAAACGGGACCACATCGCCGATCTGAAGGAAGCTTTTGAGATACTGTGGGAGTACGAGCTGAAGCTTAACGCCTCGAAATGTGCATTTGGAGTAAGTTCTGGGAAGTTCCTGGGTCACCTCGTGACCATAAGAGGGATAGAGGCGAATCCCAATCAAATAACTGATTTACAGAAGCTCCAGAGTCCAAGGACCACGAACGAGGTCTAGCGATTGACTGGGATGGATGCAGCTCTTAACAGGTTCATTAGTCGGTTTAGCGACAAGTGCAGACCCTTTTTTCAATTGTTGAAGAAGAGAGAAGGTTACGAATGGGGAGCAGAATGTGAACAGGCGTTCCAAGACCTGAAAAAGTACTTGGCGGCCGCCCCACTCTTATCAACCCCTGAACCTGGTGAGATCTTAACCTTGTACTTAGCAGTCTCTGAACATGCTGTCAGTGCAGTCTTACTGAGGAACAAGGGATCCGAACAAATCCTCGTCTATTACGTGAGCAAGACGCTACTGGATGCAGAGACGAGATATCTGCCCCTTGAAAAGTTGGTCCAGGCATTGAGGACAGCGCCTAGGAAGTTGCCCCACTACTTCTAAAGTCACAAAGTTATGGTGTACACAGAATTTCCATTGAAATCGTTGCTACGAAAGGCAGATTTCTCAGGACGATTATCAACTTGGTCGGTGGAATTGAGCCAGTATGATATTGATTATCAGCCGCGCACGACAGTGAAAGGGCAAGTTTTGGCAGAGTTTTCTCCCGCAGTTGGTCGAGCCATCAGCCGAGGAGCGAAAGGCACCTGCCGAGCAGGATCATTTGGAATGGAAACTTTTTGTTGATGGTTCCGCATGCAACACCGGATCTGGAATTAGGGTGGTGCTTTTCCCTCCCGAAGGAGTAATGATCGAGTTGTCCCTGCTTCTGGGTTTCAGTGCATCAAACAACGTGGCGGAGTACGAGGCACTCTTGGCAGGATTATGAAGCACAAAGACCTTGAAAGTTAAGAGGATTCGAGTGTTCTGCGATTCACAACTCGTGGTGAATCAGCTGTCCGGGGAGTACGAGGCCCGGAATGAGAAGATGGCAGCCTACGCGGGGCAGCCAAGGATTTGCTTGATACTTTTGAGAAGGTGCACATTGAGCAGATAAGCTCTGGGCAAAACGCCCACGCTGACTCATTGGCTTGGTTGGCAGCGGCTGTGCCAACAGAGTTCAAGAGAAAGGTGGCAGTAGATTATCTAGCTGAGCCGAGCATTGGAAGGAGTGTGGAATTGGTCTTGGACGTGAACCAAGGACCAAGCTGGATGGATCCAATAGTGGAGTTCCTACGAGATGGGACACTCCCCACTGATAAAAAGGAGGCTCACAAGATAAAGACGAAATCTGCACGGTTTTGGCTATCACCAGAGGGGAAATTGTACAGAAAGTCCTTCACCGGACCATACCTGCTTTGTGTGCATCCCGAGATGGTGCAAAAGTTCCTTCATGAGATCCAAGAAGGAACATGTGGCAGTCATGCGGAGGGCAGATCCATTGCTCACTGTGCAATAACCCAGGGTTACTGGTGGCCGCACATGCAAGAAGATGCAAAAGTGTATGTGAAAATTTGCGAGCAGTGTCAGAAGTTCTCACCCATAATCCGAACACCAGCCGAGGATCTGGTGCCCTTAACAAGCCCTTGGCCGTTTGTGTGAGGAATGGACATCGTGGGTCCACTCCACAAGGCAACTGGGAACAGGAAATTTCTGTTGGTGGCAACAGACTACTTTACCAAGTGGATAGAAGCAGAACCACTGGCAAAGATCACAGAACCTATAATAGAAAGGTTCGTGTGGAAGAACATCATCACTCGATTTGCGATTCCTTATTCTTTGATCACTGATAATGGGTCGCAGTTTCAGAAAAAGTTTAAGGCTTTTTGTGCCCAGTACGGAATAAGGAACTACTATTCAACTCCAGCCTACCCCCAGAGCAATAGGCAGGCAGAAGCATCCAACAAGACTATACTTGACGGGATCAAGAAAAGGTTGGACAAAGCAAAAGGCAAGTGGCCCGACGAATTGCCACTGGTCCTGTGGGCGCACCGAACAACTCCTAGGATGTTTACGGGAGAGACCCCCTACTCGCTAGCATATGGAACAGAGGCTCTGATTCCATTGGAGATTGGTTTGCCGACCAACAGGACCACGTTGGTGGAGAGTGGGGCCAATGACAGAGCCCTGGAAATTGAGCTGGACCTCACCGAGGAGAGGTGAGAACGGGCTCTGGTGCACTTAGCCTCGTACCAGGAGCAGCTGATGAAAAGCTACAACAAGAATGTCCACCCACGAGAATTCGGTGTTGGTGACCTAGTGCTACGAAAGGTGCTCGGCAACACCAAGGTGGCCAACGAGGGCAAGTTGGGGGCCAATTGGGAGGGTCCATATCGAGTTACAGAGGTTGTGGGCATAGGGGCTTATCGATTGGCAGATCTGGACGGGAACCCGGTACCAAGGCCCTGGAATGTCCATAACTTAAGGAAGTTCTACATGTAGAGAACTTCGATTTCGTTTTTTCTGTTTTAGATGCACATCGTAATTGTGTGGGAATTACGAATAAAATTCCCTTGTGTTTGCTTTGGTTAGTTGCAAGGGGTACGCGTAACACCCCCTTGAGTTTTTGAATTATGAATTAAAAATTTCCAGATTTTGGTAAACACAACGCTGTTCCTTATAATTTTTTCTTTTATCATGCTTTAAATACAGAGTCAGGCTATGTCCCTAGTCCTCACTTCGTATTGAGGAGCGGAGGTATATGGTAACTGTGTGAAATTTCGAGTATTTCAAATTTTGCCAAAAGTACGAGTATACTTGACCATTTGCTCGGGTACGAATATACCCAGGACGCATACGAGATTATGCACATTGTCCCCAAGCACGAATATGTTTGGGATAGTTCCAAGTACGAATATACTTGATCATTTTGCTCGGGTACGAATATACCCAAAGTGCATACGAGACTATGCACACTGCTCTCAAACACGAATATGTTTGGGATAACTCCAAGTATGAATAGACTTGTTTACTTGTACGGGTGCATGCCCCCATGAACTTGCAACTCAATCAGAGTACGAATAAACTCAAGATTACTATGGCCCAATACGAGTACATTTGGATAACCTAAGTATGAATATACTGGTACAAAACACTTGGGTTGCGTAAAGATGCAGCAGTACCTAAGTTCGAAAAAACTTGACGGTTTGCTCGGGTAAGAGCAAACCTGAGCACGTACGTAAAATATTATCTAAGTATCAATATACTTAATAGATTGCTTGGATACGAGCAGACCCTGAATACATACGAGTACATGTATTGTTTGAGAAAGCTACGAATGCTTCTAGTGTCATTTTAAGGTACGAGAAACCTGCAACAGTAAAATATGAATACAGCTGAATCATCAACAGGCACGATGAAACCTAGGGAGCATACGAGAGTATGTAAACACAAAACTATGTACGAAAAACACTTAGCACGCAAATACTGGCCATGAGAAGGCCACCTGCATTGGAAAAGAAAGAGCCACGAAGGGCCAGGCAAAATCATTGTTTAGGCCAAACAGGGCCACCAAAAATATTCCAAAGGCCACAAAGGGCCAAACCACCAAAATTAAGACATGCAGAAATGTGTCAGTGCCACGCGGGGCAATACCAATAGCCACGCAGGGCCAGCAAAAGTTATTCCAATAGTTCCAGTTATCATCACCAAGTTTGGAAGGGTCCGACTTACTCTTCGTTTGTTAAGTCCTGGATAACATGAGAAGTTGGAGCAGTTTGAGAGGAGGATGGAGCCGTCGTGTCTTCCACCACTGTGGATGATTCTGGGGTGCCATCACCAGCTTCCTTCTGGCTAGTAACGGCATCGTCCACAGCTGCAGTGGCTTCGTTTTCTACTTGCTCGGTGATAGGTGCATTTTGCACTCCCTCCATATTGTCTTCTTCCTCCACCTCTTCCTGCTCCTCGTCAGCAACCTGGGTGCTTGGGAGGTCCCTGTTGGTCCAAAGGGGGCAGGATTCAGGAGCCTTGATCTTTGTCAAGCATGTGGTCCAGGCCGCGTCCCAGATCTGGTCCTTGAGGGCAGGTATCTGAGACTTGTAGCTCTCAGTGGCCACGTGGATCCCCTCGTTGTAGCCCTGTTGGTAGGCAGCCTTGGCCTCATTCTTGCTCGTCTCCAACTCTGTGAGAGTCTGGTTTAAGCTGTCCTCGGCCCCTTCCAGCTTGTTCCTCAATTCATCCGCAAGCCCACGGGCTTGATTTCTCTCTCTCTCCAGCCTGACAATGGTATTTTGCAACTTGGCATTTTCACTTGCCAATCTAGCACGTTGAGGCTCAGAATGGCCAAGTTTTTGTGCCATGGCCACCATCTTCTGCATTGCCTGTAGATTTTAAACACGAAGCAGCATTAGGCCGAAACAGGGATGTGTGATTTACATAATTACTAAGGAAGCACGGCAGGGTTACCTTGGCGCTGTGACTCATGAACGAGCCAAGGAGGTTGTCTGGGGAGCAAAAGACTTCTTTTTGCAAGTCCCCAGGCAGCAGAAAAGCCTGGAATAGTGCAAGGGCTGTCCCTTCAGACTCAACACTGTCGCGGACGGTGACTGGTCGGCCGTCGTGCGTAAGTTAAGGAGCCCAGATGGGAGTTAGAGGTGCTGAGAGTTGGGAGGAAGGTTGTTCGACAGAAGAGGTCTCCAGCCGCTGGCGTTTGTCCCGGTGACTGGCTTCGATTTCCTTAGGGGGAGAAGCTAGGAGGGACGTCTGGCTGGGTGGATCCACGGCAGCCATGAGACGGCACCGGGCTTTGTGAGCATCTGCGGCCACGAGATGAGCCACGGCCTCTTCCACGGCCAGCCCCTGGGATAGTAAGGAGGTTGCTGAGATTGATTGGCTGGTCCATTTCTTGAGGAGGGGGAGATGGAGAATAGCCGCTTGAAGATGTCGAGGCTTCTTCGGCGAGTTCAATGGGTTCGTTGGGGAGCGGAGGGATCCGAGAACGCCTTTCCTCTTGTTGCTCGGGTTGTTGAACGGGAGGACCTGGGATGACAGGGTTGTTGGCTGCTCAGATTCGACGGTCAATGAACCCCCCGTACGATGCCCTGTAGCTCAAAAGAATTTGTGCTGCCCTTGCTCGGCCTGCAAGGTATGTGCCTTGCCTGTTGAAGGCAAGAGCACGGTTGATATCAGCTACGTGCACCTGAGGGGTAATGATATTGTACCCCTGGTTGACGTTTGTGGCTGCAAAAAGGAAGCAATCAGTTAGAAAAGCGAACGAATAAAAAATGCAATACGAAATATTGCTCGGTAAAAGAGTTCTACGAGAAAAAGAACTAACGTGGAGTGCCAAATCTGTGGGGTGCGTGAAAGCCGATGACTCTCCCATCCTCATCTCTGGGCTCGAAATTCCCTGTGACGATGAGGAAGTCGTCGTCGTCTTCTCGGGCAGAGTCAGGCAGTTCGAGCACAAGCCTTTTTCTGGAATCCCTACTTTTGAGATAGTAGGTCAAAGCATCTTTGGTCCGTGAGATGCTGTATAAATGGTGAATGTCGTACAGGCCCAGGGATGTGCCTAGCATTTGATTAAGGGTATTAATACCCATGACCACCCTAAAGAAATTAGCAGAAACCTGCATAGGGGATAATTTGTAGTGGGCCAGCACTTGTCGGAGTAATGGTGCCAAAAGAAACCTAACGCCGCCCTCGACGACGACGACGACAGGGATGTGCAGGGTGTCATTATCGAAACACTCGCGGATTGCGTTCTCAGGGGCCAGTGCAGTGGCCACGTTGTCTAGGATCTCATAACGAGATCTGAAATTGGTCATCGTTTGAGGGGTGTCACAGTGCCTACGAAACCTACCCATGACGAAGAACGTGGGTATGGGCGGTTTGGGTGAAAGATGGAAACCCTAAATCGATTGAGATAACCCTGGACCTAAGAGAGAAATGGAGAGAAATGGGGAAATAAAGACTTACGAAGTAGTGGACGAGAACCCTAAATCGGAGAGGAAGGAGGCCTTGAGGTGGTGAACAGAACTTCAATGGCAGGAATACTCTGGCATTCTTTCTGCAGAGGGAACTAAGAAAGAGAAAGTGATTTTGAATTAGGAGAAAAACCCAAATATACCCTAACAGATGGGGTGGCGTGTGAGAAACGTCACCCCAGACGTCGTTTGGGCGTTCCGTTCCCCGAAATGTCTGCTCGCATTTAATGTGAGCAGTACAATGAGTGCCGCATGTAAAGATATGAGCTGGAAAAGCCCACCCAGCCCAAACGACGAGACATTTGGCTTGAACTAGTAATGATGAAGTTTGCACCAAGTACGAGAGACGAGGTGCAGGAGCAAAGGACGAAAACCTTGCTCGGTGCCAAAAAGCTTTGCTCGTCATATTAAGAGAAAATAACGAGTAAAGCTGGGGAGCCATTGTAGGGAGGTAATCCCGAACAGGTAGAAAAGAGGCCCGAACACGTGGTACGTGGGGCCCAGAATAAATATAATTAGAGTAGCTGCCGATAAGGACCAGAGACTTATATCCCAAGTCCAAGATACCCGAGCAGGAGTATGGACCAAAGAGCAAGAGAAGCTGTTGGACCAGATGCCTGGTAAAGGGTCCAGTGACATGAGAAGTCATTGGACCAGGAAGGCTGTTCGGCAACGAGAAGGCCGAACAGGAGCAGCACTCTGGAGGAGGCAGCAGGAGACGCTCCAGAGGGTCCCAGAAGTGGTAGTACTCAGTAAGGAAACAAAATCTAGAAAAGATACCCAACGGGAATGGGATGTACGGCCAGTTAAGGAGGTGATTCCTAAATGGTTTGTAAGGTAATATACAGTAAAGGGAACGAGAATCCACGATGTTCTAAGTTTCCAATACGAGAAAGGAAGTTTAGGGCAATAAAGTAGCTTGGGCAGCAAGCAGGCGTGAACCTATAAATATGAGGTAAACCTAGAGGTAAAGGTACACAATTCTTGGCTATTCGCTTTATACCTACTGAGAATTAGGGTGTACAACTAGTACGAGATACTAACTTTGGCATCGGAGGGCCTTTGCCACGAGAGGCAAAGGTGCGCTCACCCTTTGTTTGTTTTACAGGATCCATTCCGGCGGCATGTTAGGGTTCCGGTGAGGAGACTGAGGTAGCCATTACGATCTTGTGTTGTCCAAAGGCTCTTTTCGTTTTCCTGCACTTACAGGTCGTACACTCAGCACCCAAGACAAGCCTTCAAGGAAGGTTACCGTATTATGAATCTCAACTGACATGAAGGAAATATTCGTGATCCATCAACAGGAAAGCTCTAACTCATTCATTTACCATTAATCATAAAATGATAAAAATACGAGTTTAAAAATTGCAAAACTAATTTAGTTCCATCACGGTCTATATATTCAAGCCATCCGGAAGAAACATGACATGTTGCACAGTATCTTCAGCCACATACCGAACAATCGATATCCCATGAACCAAAAAAGAATCACACACCAGACAATTACTTTCTCTGCCACTCTAGCCAACACACACACCCCAATGTGTGCACATGTACGATATATATATATATATATATACCAGTTGGAACAGTCATTCTTTTAAGTTTCGAGATAAATAAAATAAATGTTACAATATTTAAAAGGCGGTTCCCACTTTAAAGCGATGCATCAATTAAATACCCATAAAAAGTTTGAAATTCCCCCAAAAAAGTAAGGAAAATGGAAAATTTAAATGAAGTAAGACTCTTAACATTTTTATAAAATAAGAGCATCTCCAACTTACGATTTGTTGACTTATGTGGCATTTTCAAGATCCATTTTGTAGGTTTGGTATTTAGCTGTTCAACCCGCTCTTCAAATTGTACATAATTAATTTATTGAGTATTTTGTTTCTTCCCGAAATGTGGACCAAATACTTAAGGCATTTGAAGAGTTATTCTTAATTTATAACTTTGAAGTTCAACCCGCTCTTCAAATTGTCCACAATTAATTTATTGAGTAGTTTGTTCTTCCCAAATGTGGACCAAATACTCAAGGCATTTCATTTGAAGAGTCATTCTTAATTTATACTACTACTTTGAAGATGGGGATGGAGTGTATAAATTTGGTAAGGTTGTTGTGGGCTCCCGTGTCCTTTCTTTTGAAGAGTCGCCACCCGAATTTTTGAGATGGATGATCCGAGAAACCGAGAACTTGTTTGGAAAAGGCTTTTGATCTAGCAAAAATGTTGAGATTTTGGGTTCAGGAGCCACATTACAAATGAGGAAGGTTTTTCTTTAAAAAGCACTCCACTCGCCCGGTGAAACCAGTCTCTACTTAATATTTTCAAAAAGGGAAAATCTCAAGTATCGTTTGGAATATTAAGCTCCTTAATAAAGCAAATATCGGGGAAGGGACATGGGAAATATATCACGTTAGTGTGCACGTGGTGCTGTCTGTACAGTAGTGATAAAATGTTATGAACAGCCGAAATGAAAAGCATTCAGCAAACTGCCTGGATCTTAATCGTACCATGCACGGCACATTGCGGTGCCGCGTGCGGCACCTCAACATGCTGTGCAGGACATCCATCCTTCTGTCAGACTGCTACAAGCTTGCAAAACATCATTTAGCTCACTGTTTTCCCTGTGCATCTTTTAAAAGACTCGTTAAAAGCCGCGTGATGACCAGATCATCCCGAAAATGTCGTCGTTTTCTCAAAACATTGCCCCAAAATAGCTTTTAACACATTTGATCATTCGGGATGATCTAGAAAACACCTTTTAAAAGCCAAGACATGGCTTGTAGATATGGTCTTGTTTTGTAAGAGACAAAAACAGTAAACAGCAGATACAAACAGCCACACCACAGGATAACTCAGATCCAGACAACCTGCCTACGATGATATCAACATCTCACATGCCGTGTGCTCAACCTCAAGGTGCCGTGCGCCTGGTCAGCCAACCGCACGGTACCTCGACCTCAGCATAGTGCTGGCTTTATTTTATGAAAATGAGTTTTAAGTCAGAATCTAACCAAAAGGCATTAGATCTGACGATAGAAAAGCCCCCTCAGGACTAGAACTGAGTCTAGCCCAAGGAAACTTGTTTTTTTTACCTTTTGGTGTTGAGCTTGATCAAGGATGGTTGATGCAAAATGAGGATGGATAGTGACGGATGTGGATGAGGAGGTTGAATGAGACAAAGGAAGTATGGGTGCGAGAGAAGGTTTGGTATTTGGGTGGTGGTGAGACCTTGAAGTTAACGAGAGACCACTTCAATGATGAGAAGGGAGTGAGTGAAAGTGCTCAAAGAATGTCTTTTGGGAATGACATTCTTTAAGACTTGGAAATGGAAATGAGAAAATGGATGTAAAAGCTAGAGAGAGAAATCTTATGGAGTAAGAATGCCCAAAAGCCAAGAGAAAGCCCATTTCCCTTGAGTGGAGGGGTTAATTTATAGGCAAAAGGCCAATGATTTTGAATTTCAGATAATTGAGGTATTTCCTGGGCGGGCCAGAAGTGCACTTTCGGCTGAGCCATTCATCAGCTGTGGCTCAAACTGGCGTGGCCGACAGCTTTCTGAGCCAGTCAGAACTTTTCTCAAGGTGTCGTGCAATACAAGTTGGTCGCGCATGGCCCCTTGAATTTCTACCTGCCGTGCGCTACAGTGCCGTTCTGCGTGGTACCTCATATTTAGTCCAGGGACTTTTGGGTTTTATCTGGGCTTTTCTAGGCTCTTTGGTTTTTGGGCTCTTCGATTTGTTTGGTTTTACATGCGCTTAGGGAAATCCTTTTTCAAGCTCACAAAAGTATCGTTTCCTTTATTTCATCATCGGGGCGGACAAAGACTCTCTGAGGTCCAGATTGGGATGTCTACAGTAGTCCCTCTTTAACGTAACTCGGATACCATTGGTTGGTACGAGTGACGCTTAAAGAATAGGCATCCCAATCCGCTGCTCTAGAACCTTTGAACAAAAACAAAATGCGCTGAAAGAGTGAGTAAATATCAATGGTGGTCGCGCTCGGGGAGCTGCCTAAGTACCCCGTTGTAGGGTCAGACCAGCGTAGTTCGATTGGGACAGTGAAATGCAATAAAACAAGTCCCGGGGGACAAAGATCGTGCAGAGGAAAACGTCAGAGTGCTGGCGGTGCCACGTGTCGTGCAAATATCGCGAAGAACTCGAGACGGGCCTTCGGGAGGCCGAAAAATCCGAGACGGGCCTTCGGGAGGTCGAAAAATTCGAGACGGGCCTTTGGGAGGTCGAAAAATCTGAGACGGGCCTTCGGGAGGCCGAAAAAAATCCCAGACGAGCCTTGGGAGGCCTAAAAAAAGTCGAGACAGGCCTTCGGGAGGCCAAAAAATCCGAGACGGGCCTTTAGGAGGTCGAAAAATCCGAGACGGGCCTTCGGGAGGCCGAAAAATCCGAGGCGGGTCTTCGGGAGGCTGAAAAAAATTCGAGACGGGCCTTCGGGAGGCTGAAAAATCGGAGACGGGCCTTCGGGAGGCCGAAAAATTCGAGACGGGCCTTTGGAAGGCCGAAATAAAATCTGAGGCGGGCCTCCGGGAGGCGATTCGATGATGGTGGGTTACGTTGAGTCCTGGAGGATAGATTTTGTGAATTACGGCAGATTTTCTGGAAACGCGAAATCTCACGAGTCCCGGGGAATAAGAATCAAATGGCGCCATAATCAATGCACAACATTCCAAGAGATTATTGCTGCAAGACGGCTAGAGTATTGGATTTCCAACTAGATTTTGGTGGCTGAGTGGATCAATTTCCAAGAAAAAGAATTTAATCTCCTGGAGTCAACATGCCGCACGGGTCATAGGGGTGGTGCACGGCACCTCTTTTTCCCAGGCACCTTTTCGAATTCCGAGAACAGTTGACAATTTTAAGGGCGCCATTAATTCAGGCGTGCCCTTTCGACGGCTATTTCTTCCTTTAAAAAGGGGAATGGTGTTTCATTCTATGCACTACCAACAAAATCTCTCAAGTCTTTTATATTCCTCTCTCTTCTCAAAGCATGCTGTTCTCAAAGTTCTCGGATGGCGAACGACGATTTAGCAGCCCGGGTAATGTCTCTCGAAGCCGAGATGGGCTTCTACCGTCGGGAAATCGAGGAACTGAACACACAAATTGAGCAACTTATCTCCACAATCCAGACCCTCCGCCGAGCGGTGTCCAACTTGCAGGATTTCTACTTTGATCAACTGGATGATAAGGACGATCCGGAGTACGCGCCAGGGGGAGACTCGGAGGAGACCGCAGAGAACTCTGAGGGCAACCCGAATGATTCGGACAACCGCTCGGACGGGGCGAATGATGCCTCGGACGGCGGGAGTGACTGAGGAGGGAGGCGGAGAAGAAGAAGAAGAAGAAGAAGAAGAAGAAGAAGAAGAAGAAGGAAAAGTAGGAGAAGAAGAAGGAGAAGGAGGGCAGCAGGCCCGTTTTCTGTTTTTTTTTTTTTTGAAGAAAAATGTAATGAACGATCCCTGGGGGGAAACCCCGATTTTTTTTTTATGAATGAAAAATCCCTCCTTCTTCTACTTGCTTGCATCCAACTTCTGATTTTGAACCAAATAGAACATGATCTCTCCAAATGCCACGAACTGCTTTCAGAAATCAAGACTGTCGAACAAATCAATGTGCCGTGCGTAGCTAATGGGAGACATACGGTACCTCAAACCAAAGATATTGCATGCCTCCTTAACGTGCCGCGCGCCTGCTCTAAGGTGCCGCGCGGCTCCCTGGGCTTCGAACCCGGTCCAAAGTTGATTTCCAAATGAACCAGTTCGGGGGAATATATATATACGCGAGGTGTATACAGTACACCTCGCACGGTTCAAATTTCCCTCTCTCTCCTGTCTCTCTCGATCATCTCTCTTTCTCTCACGGCCATCTCTTTCTCTCTCTCTCTCTCGACTGCTCTCTCTCTCGACTACTCTCTCCCTCTCTCTCTCCCACATTACGATCATGGAGCAAAGCGATGTACCTGGGGGTGATCAATCACCTTGGGTCGATGTTACACCACCCCCGACTACTCCGAGGGGTGACACGACAGTTGGGGACGCACCGGAGACCATAGGGGTCTCGGTTCAGCCGGCATTAGCCGAGGGGACTGCGGCCTCGGTCGGCGTGGTGGACAGCAGTGATGGTGGCGTTGGTGGTAGCGTGGTATTGGCTGGGTACGGCTAAGGGACGGAGACTCCGGGTGCAATGGAGTCGAGGGGTGATGCCGAGGCCTTAGGCCAACCGAAGGCAGCGGCGGGTTTGGAGCAGAGGACCACAGAGGGTCCCAGTAGTGGTGGTTTGGACCGGACAGTAGAGGAGACAGAGGCCTTTCCTGTGAGAGAGCCCCGGGCTGACTTGGGAAAGGGCCCCATCGTCGAGGACGAGCCGATGGTAGAGCCGGTGGAGAGGGATACACCGCCCATGTTTGTGGGTAGTGGCGTAGGTGCGGGGTAGTCACGCCACATAGGCATGGGCAACTACTTGGAGGGGGCGTCCATGGAGGACTGGCTTAAGACCGTGTGGAGGGTCCCCTGGTTGGCGGCGGCTTTGCTTGCGTCTCGTGATGCGGAGCTGCAGGCTGAGCTCGGGACCGGGGGTGCTAGGGAGCCACAGGTGGAGGAGGAGCGGGTTGACGAGGAGGCCGGAGAGGTGATGGCCCCTCGCAGGAACGTGGTAGACGAGGCGACGATAGCCTTACAGAGGAGGATGACTTACGACGGGGCGACCTACGTGCCCTTTCAGCACGTAGTGGTGCCTTCGCTTCTAGACCCTTACACACCGAGGAGGACTACGTATGACGAGGCTTTGGTTCTGAGGGATCCACAGCAGCACCTTTCTTTGCGCCGAGACGAGGTATACTTTAAATATTTGTATTTCAAATTCCCATGCATTGTATTTCCATTTCCTTGCTCTGAGCATATTATTTGTATTGCATGCTGTGCCCGTGTTTTGAATATTGCTATTTGCTGCAACAGGCAATCTCACTCTCTTGCTACGGTGGTTCGGCGGATGTGCCGATGTTCTAGGAGAGGCTGCCTGGGGCGGTGCAGGAGATAGTGAGGCAGGCGGGTTTTGGGGAGTTTATCAGGGTGTTGACGAGGGGAGTGTGCAATGATCACCCAGTAGTTAGGGCCCTTGCCGAGAGGTGGTGGGATACGACGAATACCCTCCATTTCTCTTTTGGAGAGCTGACCGTGATGCCGTTGGACTTCGCGGCGATCACCGGTCTCAGGGTCGAAGGTGACCCTATCCCCTTTGACACAGCTACAGGGAGACGGGCGGAGTTCCAGCGGGAGATGCTAGGATATGAGCTGAGGGCGGAGACCGACGATGCCAAGTATGCCCAGCTTCTGGAGTTCTGGACAGAGGATGCTCCGGCGGACAGGGTATAGGAGGAGCAGATGGCGAGGTGCTTTCTGTTGTACTTGCTTGGTGCGTCCCTGTTTCCCAATAGGCGCAACCGAGTACACCTTTCGCTTCTTTCGGCCTTGAGAGACGTCGAGGAGATCGCTCGCGTCGACTGGGGAGGTGCAGCACTGGGACGTGCTATGCTTTCATGGGGTCTCTTTCCCGCGGGGCAGGAGTGAGCCTCGGCGGTTACTGGAGAGTCTGGGAGGTATATCTTACTTTCTTTCTTTTGAATAGTTAGCTTTCCATTTGTGCTTATTCGATGTATATCCTGTGCTACCTCTCAATGTCTTGATTTGCAGCTCTGGTCGTATGAGGTGATAGGGATGTACACTCTCGAGACTACGTGTCCCGACGACACAATACTCTCTCGGGCCTTACGCTGGTCGAAGGAGTATAAGGGGGTGAAGAGGGAAAGATGCAATCTGAATGCCTTCTGCCTCTATCTAGACGAGCTGCGCCCCAACCAGGTACTAATGCGCTTCCATATTTGTTCTAGAACTTTCCTGTCCATTTCCAATTGACTAGCATAATGATATTGCTCATCCTTGATGATAGGTCCGCTGGCGGGTCTGGGACCGCTTCGAGATCCCTGACATCGCACAGAGTAGGGAGGTTACCAGGGGGAGAGTGCTTCTCGAGTCCCTTTATGGCTGGCAGTGGTACTTGGGTGATCGAGTGTCACGTCAGTCGCTAAGGCTGGATGCTTTTCAAGTCCCTGGGCCGCATCTTGCTTTGGTGCAGAGGACGGGCCAGTATATGCGGAGGGAGGTCGAGCGGTTCATACGGCCAGACCTTGAGTTGGAGTCGTTCTTCCAAGCGGGCGCTGGTCTTGCTGCTGACTACGCAGAGTACCGTGCTCGATACTTGATGCCAAGTCTCGGGATACGTACCGCTTGTGGAGCAACACAAGCGGCGCGAGGCGGTGTTAGAGGAAAAAGGGGAAGGAAGCGAGGTAGAGGCGACGGAGGTAGAGGAGATGAAGGCCGCGGTGACGGAGGTCGCGGCGACGGCGCAGGCCCGAGTGGGACTTGCTTCCCTGCCCTCTCTTGGACAGTGGATGTGACGACTGCTCAGGGAGCTCCCGGCCTGGTCGTAGTGCCACGCCCCTCAGCTGAGGCTCCAGAGTTTCTTGCTCAGGTATAACGTGCTTTCTTTCATAAATTCGCTCTTTTGCATATTCTGATCAACTTCTTCATTGCAGGCTCCTCCAGATTACGTGAAGGAGATGGCGGAGGCCATGATGGGCCTGGAGCAGCTGGTGCGGCAGTACGCCATGGGCCACTCTCCAGAGGTGTTGCCTCGCACTGGCAGGATGATGGTAATCTCTCGAACCCTAGTCATTTGCTTTACTCCTATTGTTTATATCATGATCATAATGCAAATGTTTATATGGATGTTATTCTATTGCAGGCTAGAGGAGGAGCTTCACGGGGGTTACGGCGAAAGTCTGTCTGTTTTCCAGTGCCATAGGTCTCCTTTGTTAGTTCTCGGGAAGAGCCACCATCGAAGAGGGCACGACACTTGGCGGGGATAGAGGATGAGCCTATCGACGTTTCGGAGGACGAGACTGCCGAGCCTATAGACGTCGACCTGGAGGCCACCTCAGGGAGCACCGTGCCCAGGGCGACTGGCACTCAGGAGGTGAGCAGCTCTCAGGCAGCCGAGGAGTTTTCTGAGGAGGACGAGGAGGAGGGCGAGGACGGAGATGACGATGAGAGTTGAGCTCCTTCTTTTGTTTTGTTTTTGATGGAGCCTGCGTGCTTCTTTTGGTAGGGCATTTGTTTGCCCTTGGTAGATAGGGTTTTTGATCGTCGGGCCATCATGTCTCTTTTGTACTTCGACTCATGGATGCCTTTTGGATTTATATACAGAGATCTGTTCTTTCATTGTTCAAGCCATTCAATCTTCTTTTGTTTGTATGAAGAAAACTGAATAACCAAAACATTGAATGGAGCATGCAACTAGCCGTCGATCGAGAAATTGAGTTGAACGTGAGGTTTACGATGAGTGACATATTAACAGCCAAAGCATATTGACAATGGAATAGAAATCAAGGAAAGTAATTAGATAAACCTTTGAAAGATTGACTATGTATGCGAGGATTTACACGAACACCTTTGCGACCAACTTCGGGCACAGCTGTATGACAATACTGACCTTCAAATACGGGACTTGGAAACTCAACCTTGCATTTGAAATATACTCAAAAAGTAAGAAAACGTTGACTTTAACACGTGATATTCTCGAGTTTTGACTTTGAACACGAACCGGAATTTGGACTAAGTCACTTTTGACTATTATGACCTATATGACTCGGAAAAACAGCTTGGAATAACTCGAAACGAACTTTGACACCTCGACATAGCTTAAGAAACGGATTTTTATCAACTTTTTGTATTGTGATCATGCTTCTCGAGAGTCATCTTGAGACGAAATGTCCCCAAAGTCCCAAATACCCATTAGAGTGTGTTCTAATTGTTGCTGGTACTTTATAATGCCTCAAATCCATTTCGATGTTCAGCTGTCAAAAACTGCAAAAATGCAGACTTAAGGTGCCGCGCGGATGTTCCAAGGTGCTGCGCGGGGCTTTATCCAGTCCACGGGACATTAATCATTGTGCCGTGGGGTTTCCCTGGTTTAAACATGTCGTGTGACATCTTGAGGTGCCGCGCGTGGCTCTTTTCCTGACAGAATTTAGTTTTGCTGTTTCCCAAGGCAGATTGCACGGGGATTGAGGTTTGATCCATGCAATGGCATTTCTGAACTAGTGCATGTCTGTTTTGAGCCTTTTAGGGTATGACCAAGCCTTTTCCCATGTAGGACTCATGGACAACATGCACTTTTAGAAGCCCAAGACTTTTTGAAAGTTGAAGTTGTCTTCTCCACCCTTCCTATAAATTAAAGCTCTCTCATACCACATTCTCCCCACTTCATTCAACTCTTATCTTCTTCCCCACTCTTTGCAATGGCTCCTTCTCTCACCGGCTCGCTCCGTCCATGGTTGGCTTCTATGGAAGGCGTTGATTGGCTCAACTTTCGAGCCCACGGTCTCTATTCCATGCGGTACCTTCGCAACATTCATCTTCGCCCCGAGCTTTTGAGGGCAGCCACGAGCTTCTGGGATCCGAAGGCCCATGTGTTCCGGTTTGGCGATCAGGAGCTTTGTCCTACTGTCGAGGAGTTCCGTGCGTACCTCGGGGGTTTCGGTTCAGGGGAGGTCATCATTCCTCCTGTGCGCGAGAGCGCTTACAGAGTCTTGGCCACGGCCCTTGGATTGGGTGACGGTGCTGCTCGCTACTTGGTTTGGAATGGCCATCTCAAAGTTATGCGCCTTACTGAGTTGTTTTCTCCTCCCGGCGAACTCGCGGACATGACTTATCAGACTCGACGCATGACTGCTCTCTGCGTGTGCTTGCTTGCATCCTACCTCTTGGTCCCTTCTGCCGGTCACGCTAGGTCGGCATTGGTTAGTGTCGCCGTTCAAGTTGAGGCTCGAAAGGACGTGATCCCGATGGTTTTGGCCGAAACGCTGATGGGTTTGGACAAGGTTCGTTTTGGGGAGACCGAGGCTTTTAGAGGTAGTCCTCTCCTCTTACAGGTTGGCTTCTCACTCAGCTCTCATTTTTTGGGTTTTTCTCACGTTCTCATTTTACCTCAACACTCGGTTCGGTTTTCTACGGTTTCTTATTTGTTTTTTCTTCCCACAGATTTGGCTTTGCGACAAGGTGAATGTGCTGACCATTCCTCCTGAAAATTGGTCATATGAGGCTAGGCTACTTTCTCAGCGATGTTTTGAGTTTGCTGATAGGAGCAGGGTCGAGTGGGTTGACTTTTTCAGGCGCCAGCGAGCTGAGACTATTTCTTGGAGGTGCCGATGGCTGGACCTCCCACCTATGATAGTGCACTACATGGGCCCACAGTGGGCCGTTCTTGCTGGTCTGGGGGCCTTCACCTTCTACATCCCTTACCGTATCCAGCGTCAGCTAGGTTTGAGGCAGGAGGCCCCTGCAGAGGTTCTCGTGGATGTGGTTCTGCCTCTCTTTAGCCATTCAGTTCTTTGCCATTACCAGTGCTTTTGGAGGACGCGCGACGTGACCAATGCGCATCCCTACCCTTCTGTGGCGGTACGCGGGAGTTATCGAAAGTGGCTCAGGAGGGACATTGTTGCAAGAGCGGGGGCTCAAGGAAACTGACTCAATCTTACCACCCTGACCGTTGAATAAATTGTGGACCCACTTTCATTATGTCGCACCTCTTTTTTATTTTTGAAAGCTTTGCTCAACCTTATGTAGTAGAAGTAATCGTATTAATAAAAACGAGTTTTGAAGGGTTTCCCCCTCCTTGACTTTGTTCTTCAAACCTTCTCAACCTGAATTTTTATTTTGAAAGATTGTGATCGGACCTCGGTGTGAGACTGCCTACGTATCTTCCTGGCGAAAGAATCAGGTCATAACATAGTTCAAGGTAAGGTTCGCTCTTGTTTTGACACTCTCCTTTTGCGCTCTAACTTTTGCCTAGAACCGCCCTTTTGGGTTTTCGATGTAACGAGCTCATTTATTGTATGCCTTAACTTTTGCCTAAGATGCCCTGACGGGTTTTCATCCTAGCAGGCCTTTGCTCTAATTTTTGCCTGTGACTGCCCGCCCTTGCGGTTTTCAGTCCAACGAGCTTCTCTCAGGGGTAGTAGCGCTTGAGTTGATCCAAGTTAACCAAGGTTGAGAATTCGTTTCCGTCCAAGTCGATGAGCTGCGTGGCTCCTCCGAATAGGACAGTCTTTATGATGTATGGTCCAGACCACTTTGGTCGAAACTTTCCTCGTGGATTGTAGACTGGTGCCCGGATCTCCTTCAAAACCATGTCACCCTCTGCCAAATCCCTGGGTTTCACCTTCTTGTTAAATGCACGTGTAATTCTCCGTTGATACCCTTGAATGTGGTAAAGAGTCCTTAACCGGCGTTCATCAAACAGCATAAGTTCTTCGAATCGATTGCTCAACCATTCCGCCTCTTGAACTTCATGCTCAACCATAGTCCGAAAAGATGGGACTTCCAACTCGAATGGGAGCACTGCTTCCATTCCATAAACTAAGGAGTAGGGGGTTGCCCCGGTTGGTGTTCGCACAGACGTACGATATCCCCACAAAGCTAGGGGCAGTTGTTCATGCCAGTCCCTTGCAGATTGAATAGTTTTTTCCAGAATGGCTTTGATCGTCTTGTTAGCCGCTTCCACAGCCCCATTGGTTTGCTGTCGATAAGTTGTTGACTTGTGCACTTAGATCTGGAACTCATCCAATACTTCCCGAGCTCGCCCTTTGAAGTGAACCCCATTATCAGACACAAAAGCTTGAGGGACTCCGTACCGATAAATGACATTTTGCTTGATAAAGTGCGCGACATGAACCGCGGTCAAAGTGGTGTATGAAGCAGCTTCTACCATTTCGTAAAGTAATCGATGGCTACTAAAACGAACTTGTGATCGTTAGAAGCTGCCGGTATTATCCTTCCGATGACATCTATACCCCAAGTCGAATAAGGCCATGGCGAGGTCATTTGTTATAGCTCGTGTGGCAAAACATGTGTGAGGTTGGCATGAATTTAACATTTTCGGCATCTTCGTGCATATTCCACACATTCCGTTTCCATGGTGGACCAGAAGTATCCTTGCCTGAGCATTTTCTTGGCGAGCATTATTCCATTCATATGGGGGCCACATACGCCTTCGTGGACTTCTTCCATTACTCTTTTCGCATCTTCTCCGTAGATGCACAACTTGTGCGTGCCACAGTGTGATCTTCGGTATAGGTTTCCCCTACAAATAATGTACTGAGCTGCCATCCTTTGAAGAGCGATTCGGTCCTTCTTGCTTGCTCCCATGGGGTATTCTTCTCTTTCCACATATCTCTAGCTATCGTAATACCATGGGTGGCCATCGTCAGGCTCATCGACCACCATGACATGTTGGTACACCGGTGCATCCCTTTGTTCTATCATAATTGGCCTTAACTTTACACCAACAGGGATCTCGACCATAGATGCCAGTGTTGCCAAAGCGTCCGCAAATTGATTTCTGAGCCTTGGGACGTGAGTGAGTGTCACCTTGCTGAAATGGAGGATAAGATCTTTGAGATCCTGATGGTATGGTTTTAGCTTTTCTTCCTTGACCTTCCAGTCGCCATTTGCCTGGGATACAACCAGGTTCGAGTCTCCCACAACTTCCAGCTTTTCTATGCCGATCTCAATGGCTACCTCCATGCCCACGATGCAAGCTTCGTATTCTGCCTGATTATTGGTGACTTTGAAATTAAGCATGTGATCCATCGGGCGAAATAAGCAATACACCGATTCCGAACCTTCTCTGGTTTGCCGCTCCATCGAAGTACAATTGCCAAACATCCTCGGCCACTGTCATTATGTCTTCGTCAGGGAAATTGAACTCGGCATCTTCCCCACCCTTGACTGGGCAATCGGCTAGGAATTCTGCGACTGCTCTTCCTTTCACTGACTTTCGGGTAACATATTTTAACACAAATTCGGCCAGCATCAGCAACCACCACGCCATCCTGCCTGTGAGAGCCGGTTTCTCGAATAAATATTTTAGGGGATCCATTCGAGATATCAGCTTCACCGGGTAGGCTAGCATATAATGTCTCAACTTCTTGGAAGCCCATATGAGTGCCCAACATGTCTTTTCTAAAGGAGTGTAACGTTCCTCAGGTCCAACATCTTTTTACTAAGGTAGTAAACAGCCCTCTCAACCACATCGTCTCCTTCCTGCGCTAACATACACCCCATCGAAGACGGAGTGACTGACAGGTATAGGATCAAAGATTTTCCTGTTACGGGCGGTGTCAATTCCCAGCGGCTTGTGCAGGTAGGCCTTAATGGCTTCAAAAGCTTCTTGGCATCTATCATCCCCGGCGAACGGTACTCCTTTCTTGAGTAAGCGGAATAGGGGTTCGCAAGTTGAAGTCAGCTTCGCTATGAACCTATTGATGAACTGCACTTTGCCGAGAAAACTCCTCACATCCTTTTCAGACCGTGGCGGCTCCATTTCTAGGATAGCTTTGATCTTTGACGGGTCAACTTCGATGCCGCGGGTAGTGATCATGAATCCGAGCATTTTCCCTGCAGTGACTCCGAACATACACTTGGCCGGATTGAGGCGCATTTTGTACTTTTTGATCCACTCGAAGAATTTCTTGAGCGCGGGTAAATGTCCTTCTCTGTCTTTGGCCTTAACGATCATATCATCAACGTAGACTTCCACCTCTTTGTGAATCATGTCATGCAGCAATGCCGTAGCGGCCCACTGATAAGTAGATCTTGCGTTCATCAGTCCAAAGGGCATGACTCGATAACAATACGTTCCCCATTCGGTAACGAACGTAGTCTTTTCCCGATCCTCCGGAGCCATGAGAATTTGGTTGTACCCTGAGAAACCATCCATGAAAGAGAGCAGGGCATGGTGGGCGGTATTATCAACTAGCACATCGATGTGTGGTAACGGGAAATCATCTTTAGGGCTAGTTTTATTAAGATCCCTGAAATCAACACAGACCCTTATTTTGCCATCCTTCTTCGGTACAGGGATGATGTTTGTGACCCACTGAGGGTACTCGATTACCATTAAGAATCCAGCGTCGATCTGTTTGGTGACATCTTCCTTTATCTTAAGCACCCAATCAGGCCTCATGCGTCTTAGTTTCTGTTTTACTGGTTTTGCATCGGGATAAAGGGGAATCTGGTGTTCCACGATTTCAAGATCGATTCCGGGCATATCTGTGTGTGACCACGCAAACACATCTTCGAATTCCTTGAGTAAGTTTACAAGGGCTTCGCGTTCTTTAGCAGATAGCGCGGAACCGATCTGGGTCATCCGGGGATTCCCTTCATCTCTCAAATTTATTAAAACGATTTCTTCTTTTACAGGTTGAGCATGCCTTTCATCTTCCCTTTCAATTAAGGATCTGATTTCTTTGGGGATGTCCCCATCGAAATCAATCTCTTCATCATCAGGGTCGACACAATTTATTTTAAAGTCAGGGATGTAAGCGGAGTCAGATTCGTTCATTTCATCATTAACGGAGGCCTCGGGGGCACCATACACACGGGTAGATTCAAACTCGAAATACAGACTCTGAGAGCTTGGGCCGAGAGGCACCAACTCGGACTCGACAGACTCAGAAGAATCGGAGGACTTGGCAGACTCAAACTCAGTTTCGGACTCAGAGTTAGATCCATGGCAGGCTGCACTCGGTATGAAAGTCCAGTTCTTGTACTCTCCAGTGGCATCCATGAGGAGCACAGTTGGATCTTCAGGAGTATTCTGTTCCATCATCAGCACTTCTGCTTCCATAGTTGTACCCCTTGGTTCGTCCTCCCTGAACAAAGTTGCAAGACTACCCATTGCAAGGACCTCAATTCAGTCGGCTGGTTTCTTTCGTTCTTCCACCCCTTCGAGTTCCTCCTCGCTTTCTGGCCAAACATTGTTTTGCGAATATCTCAAATCCTGGTAAAACGGTGTTAGTTTTCTCATCCCAAAATGGCTCGGGCTGGCCTTGATAAATCTGCTTTGCTTCCTCTTTGACAAAATAGTCTTCCAGCTTGTTCCCCTTTTTCACCTTGCTACCACTCGAGGGTGAGTAACCTAGGCCAGTCGTACGCACCAGAGTGCCCTGGGCCTCAAACTTCGCAAGCCCTTGGAGATTCTTTCCCAGTCCCAATCCTGGCATGTAAGACATCTTCTTCATTACCTTGATAGCAACATTGCTGACAACAAAGTCGTCATTTTTCTAACCGAATAGACGGACCTGGAGGTATCCAGAGAGAAGCCTCCTAAGGCGATATCTTCTTTCCCATGTTGAATCTCTAGAAGCGGGGCATTGTCTTCAACAGGGGCATGAATTCCAGAGTTCCCATGGATGGTAAGCATTCCCGTTTCAAGTCCCAATTGGATTTTCTGATGGAGTGTAAAGGGCACTGCCATAATGTCTGGTCGGTGTAACCAGAGCCTCCCTAATAGCAAGTTAAAAGAGGCGGGACTGTTCACCACGTGAAATTCCACCTCCGTTTGATATGGCCCGAAAGTCATAGGAAGCATAAGGGTCCCAACTACATCCCTCCGGGTGTTATTGTCATGCCCTCGATTTTCAACTAAAATAATAATACATTTTCAACAAACAAAAGTCTTTCTCTCAACTATATTCACCCTTAAATGTCATGTCAATCCAAACAAATAATCAAAGTCTCTTCTTCTCTAATTTTTTTTTTAAACACGGAGTCTCCCAAGCATTTACAGGTAAATGGGTTTCATAATAATCAATGAGAGGAGTTTATGCACAGCTTTACATATGTTCTAACCAAAGGGTACAACCTTCAATTTCGAGTAAAGTACACAACATGAATTAGACTAGAAGATAAACACCTCTTTAATGACTCCGATGAAGCTCTCAAGAGACTTCTCAATGTGCACTCCATGCAATCCAAGCTAAGTGTCATGGCGAGTACCTGAAAGGATACGGTGAGCTACACTAGCTCGTAGGGATATCCTTACCTAAATTATATGCAGATGTGAAGGCAGATACCAAGGAAAATATTTTCCAAAAGCAGATTAATTTTGTCAAAAGGTGGAACCTAGAATACCATACTTATGTTAAAAAGAATATTTAACTTCATTTCTCAAATACTGACACTCTCAACTACACACGCACATGCACCCACTTCTATCTTAAATAAACTCAGACTGTCATTACCAAACTCAAAACATACTCCTACATTTTCATTCCAGTAACTAAGAGACAACTCTGAATTCCTTAGCCAATCAATTTATTTTTTTTACCCCACCTCACTGGTCACACTTGCACCTAAGTCAACACACTACACACAAAGAAGTGAAATATAAGTGTGCGAGGACATTAACCTCAATGTCTCATCAAGGAACTCAAACATCCACCTAATTTAATCTTTTCAAACTTAAATTAAGTTTTATCAAGTCCTCCCTCGTGTCCCTTTTATTCTATCTTTTCGTTTTCCTTTCGTCGTTTACAAGTGTGACTTATCCACTTATACGGACGTGCATACTGTTCAGTCAAATCTCTAGTTTACCATTATTAAGTTTAAATCACAATACCAACGTAACTCTTTCACAATAGATATTATCACATCTACGGCATCAAATTAACAAGTCTCCATACCAAATAAATTACCACATCAATCTCAATTTGTCAAGCCACTATCATTCAAGAAGTCTATAAGAAGGAAGAAAGCAAGTATCAACACTTCAAACCATCCCAGACACCAACACAAGTTAAAAGTTCATAGTTTCTCACATGAGTACTTCGTTCTATCAAATTTCACGTTCTAAGTCGACACATCAATACTCACAACCTTCTGTATTACCACCCCTTGCGTTACAGTAAACATCACCCAATGGTTAGGTCTTGGCATTTCCACCCCTTGCGTTGCCGTCTGCATTACCACCCCTTGCGTTGCAATAAAATATAACCCATTAGTCGGATTTCAGCATTACCACCCCTTGCGTTGCAGTACTTCCCCATTACAACCCTTGGACTGCACTCGATTAATCTCATTAATCAGATAACATCAAACACTTTCTTTTTCTTTTTTTTTTCAGTCTCGATGTCCAATAAAACACACCGATCAAACCAACTCAAAGATTAACTATGCATAAATATACCATCTTCACAATTATAGCAATAAGAACACCCAAGTCCAACTCTTTCACGTAGTAAATCCACCACACGTCTCCATCAATCAAATAACATTAACATCAAAGCATTCGCTTGCATATCAACACATCAATACACGTGACATTTGATCACGCCGGACATCGAGAAGCTCACACACACACTCACACACCTTTTACTTAGATTCCAGGCTTACCATTGCCAATATCATTTTCTATTATCACGTTTCTATTTTTTAAAGACTTGGATATACCTAAGGATCTCGAACTACCACTTTCTCTTTACTGATTCATTTACTAAAATATACCCTTTTGCACCACAAGTTCTCTTTAATCCAACACCTAATCATCTAGATCAATCCATCATATCCCTACATGTCAAATTGGCAAAGTTAATCATTTACATTAGGCTATATCCGATTAAACGTGAATTCAAGGACGACACTTAAACCATTGAAAAGTATACTTCTTTTTCTTCGGTCCAAAGGTCATACATCAAAAACGGAGTTCGGGCAACCTTACTATGGCCTTGCGATTATAGCTCAACGCACTACTACAATAAACCATAAAGATCACAGCTATTGACTGTGATTGTAAGTTTTTCATCACACTCCTGCTACCGTGATGGATTTGGGTGTGATTGTAAGTCACTCTCTTTTATCACAGTTTATAACCGTGATTGAAAAAGAGAAACAATCACGGCCAATAAGTGTGATCGTTTCTCTTTTATCACAGTTATAAACCGTGATCGTTTTTCTTGACCATGATCGTTTCTCTTTTCTATGTGTGATTATAAGTCACTTTAGATCACGGTTTATAACCGTGATTGAAAGTTCAAAATGATCACACCCCTAAACTGAGATGGAAAACCATTGGGCGTGATCTTTTCTTTGTATCTACTAGACCATCTTTTCTTGTCATTGCCAAGTTTCGAACCCACACACCATTGGTTAATTTCCCAAGCCCTTACCACTAAGGTAGCCAAGATCTTTTGTTATATCATGAAAACCAAAATATTTATACTTACTTCCTAAAGTAAGAAAACTTTTTTTTTTCTTTAAAACTTGCTGAATTTTTTTGAAATGCAATTAACATGATATTAAAATATATAAAAATACATATATAAACATTGTTTAAAAAAAATTTAAAATATGACAACAGATCTTTTGCCAATCAAAATTAGTTGTTGGTCACTAAAAGATTTTCTTGGGCGAAAAATTTATTTTTAGCCAGTAAATTTAGTATACAATAGTGTTTTTTGTTGTAGTGTACGCTTTGTATTTTTATGAAAATTATCACAACCCGCAGATTGTAACATTATAGACAAACTTTAGATTGTTTTCTTATAAACTAACCATTTCACATATATTTTGTGTTTATATTGAATTTCAATTTCAATGGTGGTTTTCCAATTAGATTTTAATTATTTTCAGATAAGGCTAAGCCATAATAATATAATTGTTTTTTTACCTAATGTGTCAAACGCTTGGAAGACATTCGAAATAACAAAGTTTTACCACTACAATAAATCATAAAGATCACGTACAGTTCGCCCACATGAAAATCGGGCACTAGTGGAACAGCTCGCCCGTCGTCGAAGAAACAACTGGGCATTGGTAGAACCCAATCGTGAGATTTGCCTTCTCTCTCTCTCTCTTTCTCTCTCTCTCTCGATCTTTTTGGGCGTAAAGATGAAGATGAAACGTAAAGATTTTTTGGGGTGAATGTAATTAAGGCTTATCTTCTTACATTTAAAAAAAAAACTTTTCGAAATCCTCAAATGACATCGTTTTCCACACATAACTTTTCAAAACCCGCCTAAATGAGTATTAACCCGCCCACGTAAAAATTAAGACCGCCTAAATGGGTAGGCTTTTTATCTCACCGCAAGAGTGAGATAATTTATCTCAACTTTTTTTCGCGCTAATGTTTTTTATCACACCATAAGGGTGAGGCCTTTTCTCTTTTATCTCGGCACAAGAGCGAGATCTTTTATCTCATTTTTTTTCGCCCTCAAATCTTTTATCACACCACAAGGGTGAGATCTTTGCTCTTTTTTATCACGCCACAAGAGTGAGGTCTTTTATCTTTTATCTCACCATAAGAGCGAGATCTTTTATCTCATTCTTTTCAGGCCTAAAATCTTTTATCACGCCACAAGGGTGAGATTGTTTTTCTTTTATCTCATCGCAAGAGCGAGGTCTTTTATTCCCCGCTGAAACTCACTTTTTATCTCAGCTTTGAACTTAAACTGAGATAAAAAATTTAAGCACCACTTTTTATCACGCTTTCATTGAAAACCGTGATCTTTGTGAATCTCTTTAGTGTGATACATATCTATTATTGTAGTAGTGACGTAACAGTGAAACTGGTGCAAGGCAGAAATTGGGTCAACTTTGGATGCAAATCTGTTATCGCTCGAACATACCCATGATACATGAGATGTACCGTTGGAAAGCTCAATGTGTCTAGTTTCTAACAAAACAAACGGTGTGTCATTTCGGGTCCCGAGCTAGGAGTTATGGCCATTTTACCAAAGTCCACTGGTGCTGTCAGATTCTACGCGAGAATAAGTAGAATTGATTGAAAAATCATAACTCTTTCACCTTAAACCCAAAAATAGTGAAACCAACGCCAAAAGTTGCACCACGACAAGTCCTACACTCATTAAAAATTCCAGGTTTAGGAACGAGAGGAAATTAACCCAACAATCAAAAGAAAAACAGTTTCGCAACCATTTTCGTACCAGTCAACGAACCCTGCTTTAGAAATTCACCAAAAATTGTATACTAAACCAAATTACTTGATTCCATCTCCAATCCCTTCGTAACTTAAACATATAGCTCTTGTAAAAGACCCAAAGTCACCCAAGGCGTTCAACATGCCCAAAACGTTAACAAAAGGCAGCCACGCACAGATTCGCACATTCAGGAAACAGCCGGTATTCAAAAATTCATAACTAATTGTGTGATTATCGGTTTTGCATGATCTTGGTACCGAAATCTTTGTATTGAAACGTACTTTAACAGTTATGAAGACACCAAAAATTGAATCTTAGCAGAAGGACCCCAAAAAGACGAATTACTAGCACCCACGAAATTTTCAGCATTCACTAAATTTAGTCAAAACTCAATATAGATTATCAAGCTTGATTCTTGGATATCAAACCAACAATAAACATATAAAGAAGGTAAGAGATCCCTACCTCGAAGGTTAGAAGCAAGCCCGAACATGGAGGAAACCTCAAAGTGCTCCGATCATGATTCTTCTTGGATCGATAGGAAGATCTCGTAGCGTAGAACAACTTTAATACTTGGGATTTCTTCAAAATCTCTTTCTATGGAGATGAAATCAAAGAGAGAAGTTTAGAGGAGAGGTGAGAGAGAGAGTTCGGCTAAGAGGGAGAGAGTGCGATCG
Organism: Rhododendron molle; assembly: GCA_025413875.1. Classification (NCBI taxonomy): domain Eukaryota; kingdom Viridiplantae; phylum Streptophyta; class Magnoliopsida; order Ericales; family Ericaceae; genus Rhododendron; species Rhododendron molle. The sequence continues at coordinate 19,530,548 of CM046400.1, forward strand.
GATGAGAGAGAGAGATGGGAGGATAAATGGTTCTCTACACCACTCACACACACCTTATATACTCTCATATCTTTAAACTACACATCCACTCCCTCAATCTTCTATTCATTCCCTTCGGTCCTCAATTCTAATATCCACTAATTAAGCCACAATTTTCCAATTAGACATTTAACAAGCATATTAATAATTAAGGATGTAAGTGCAGGAAAACGAAAAGGCCTTCGAACAGCACCAGGTTCCAACGGCTACTTCCTCCTCCACGCCGGAACCCTAGCACTCCGCCGGAGTTGAACCTGTAAAACAGACAAAGGTGAGCGCACCTTTGCCTTCTCGTGGCAAAGCCCCTCCGATTCCAAAGTTAGTATCTCGTACCAGTGAAAGCCCTAATTCTCAGTAGGTAATAAGCAAATAATCAGGAATTGCATACCTTTACCTCTAGGTTTACCTCATATTTATAGACACATGTCTACTGGTTGTCCAAGCCATCTTGCTGCCCTAAGTTTCTTTTCTCGTAAAGGGAACTCGGAATATCAGGGATTCTCGTTCCCTTAACTGCGTGTTACCTTATAGACCATTTAGGAACTTTTCCCAAAACTGGCCGTTCATCCCATTCTCGTTGGGTATCTCCTCCAGATCTCTTTTCCTTAGTGGGAATTACCATTTCAGGACCCCTCTGGAGTGCCTCCAGGCACCTCCTCCAGACTGCTGCTCCTGTTCGGCCCCCTTTTTGCCGAACAGCCTATCTGGACCAATGATGTCTCATATCATTGTTCTCCTTAGCATGCGATTGGTCCAACAACTACCCTTGCTCTTTGAACCATACCCCTGCTCGGGTATCTTGGACCCGGGACCTCTCGTGTCCCCGGTCCTTACTGCCGTTCACCTTACTGCACGGCGGATGCTCCGATTATATTTATCCTGGACCCCACGTACCACCTGTTCGGGCCTCTTTAGTACCTGTTCGGGATTACCTCCCTACAATGGCTCCCTAGCTTTACTCGTTATTTTCTTCTTTTAATATGACGAGCAAAGCTTCCGAACACCGAGCAAGGTTCTCGTCCTTTGCTCCTGCACCCTGTGTCTCATACTTGGTGCAAACTCATCATTAGTCCAAGCCAAACATCTCATCATTTGGTCTGGGCAGGCTTTCCAGCTATTGCCTTTACACGCGGCATGCCCTGTATTGCCCACATTCAATGCGAGTAGACGTTTTGGGGAATGGAATGCCCAAACGGCGTCTGGGGTGATGTTTCTCATACGTCACCCCCTTTGCTGGGGTATACTTGGGTTTTCGTCCCATTTTCAAACCCCACTTGCTCTCTAAGTTCCCTCTGCAGAAAGACGGTTCGCTCATACCCGCCATTGAAGTACTGTTCACCATCTCGTGGTTCACCCTTTCTGCATCTAGGATCTTCGATCGTTATCCCCGTAAGTTATCATTCCCCCTTTCTATTCTGTCTGCGTCGTCAATTTAGGACTACTACAGTCCCCTTAGGGTTTCTTCGTACCCATCTCTTTCTTAGAAAACCCACACCCCCATCTCACAGTATGGGTAGGTTTCGTAGGCATTGCGACACGCCTCAAAGAATGGCCGAATTCAGATCTCGCTATGAGATCCCAAACAATGTGGCCACTTCATTGGTCCCTGAAAACGCCATTCGTGAGTGTTTCGACAATGACACTCTGCATGTCCCTGTCGTCGCCGTCGTTGAGGGCGGTGTCAGGTTTCCCCTGGCACCTTTGCTCTGCCAGGTTCTGTCCATTACAGACTGTCCCCTATGCAAGTTTCAGCCAACTTCTTTAGGGTTGTCATGGGCATCAATGGCCTGAATCAGATGCTAGGTACGTCCCTAGGTTTACACGATATTCACCATCTGTACAGCATCTCTCGAACCAAAGATGCTCTGACCTATTATCTCAAGAGTAGGGATTCCAGAAAAAGGCTGGTGCTTGAATTGCTTGACTCTGCTCACGGGGACGACGACGACTTCCTCATCGTCACGGGGAACTTCGAGCCCAGAGACGAGGACGGTAGAGTCATCGGCTTTCACGCACCCCACAGATTTGGCATTCCACGTTAGTCCTTTTTCTCGTAGAACTCTTTGCCGAGCAATGTTTCGTATTGCGTTTCCTGTTTCTGCTTTACTGACTACAAATTTTTCTCGTATTTGCAACCACAAACGTAAACCAGGGGCACGCCACCATCACCCCCCAGGTTCACGTGACTGACATCAACCGTGCTCTTGCTTTCAACGGGCAAGGCACGTGCTTGGATGGCCGAGCAAGAGCGGCACAGATCCTCCTCAGTTACCGTGCATCATACGGCGGATTCATCGACCGATGAATCCGAGCAGCAGACAATCCCATCATCCCTGATCCTCCAGCTCAGCAGCCCGAGCAACTAGAAGAGAGGCGTTCTCGACTCCCTCCTCCGCCAAACGAGCCCATTCAGCTTGCCCAAGAGGCCTCGACATCCTCAAGTGGTTATTCTCCATCTCCTTCTCCCAACGAAATCAACAGCCGATCAACCTTAGCAGCCTCTCCTCAACATCCCAGAGCCGTCGTGGAAGAGGCCGCAGCTCGCTCGTCACGCGGGCGCTCTGCAGCCCGACGCCTTCATGGCCGCCGTGGGCTCAGCTCAAGCTGACGCCCCTCCTGGCTTCTCCCCCGAGGAGATTGCCACAGGGACAAACGCCAAAGGTTGGAAGCCTCTTACTGCCGAACAACCTCCTTCCCAGCCTTGCGGCACCTCCAACCCTCTCTCGACTCCTCAACTCACTCACTGGCATGCCATCACCGTCCGCGATAAAGGTGGAGTCTGAAGGCACCGCACTTGCATTGTCCCAAGCATTCATGCTTCCTGGGGACATGCAAAAGGAGATTGCCAGCTCCCCAGACAACCTTCTTGGCTCTTTCATGAGCCACCAAGCTAAAGTAAAGCTATTGTATTCGTTTTTTCACGTCAGTGGCTTCAAATTGCTCATTCGTGCCGTTCGTCTAACCATGTGTTTGTCCAGGCGATGCAAAAGATGGTGGCCATGGCCCAGAGGTTCGGTCAGTCTGAGCCCCAGCGAGCCAGATTGGCCAGTGAGAATGCCAAGCTACAGAATACTATCGTCAGATTGGAGAGAGAAAGGAACCAAGCTCGTGGGACCGTGGACAAGGTAAAGAGCAAGTTGGAGGGAGCTGAAGATAGCTTGAATCAGACCTTCACAGAGCTGGAGAGGAGCAAGAACGAGGCCAAGACCTCCTACCAGCAAGGCTACAATGAGGGAATCCGTGTGGCTACTGAGAGCTACACAAACTAGATGCCCGGGATCCAGGACCAAGTGTTTGAAGCTGGCTGGCTGGCATGCCTCAAAAAATCTGGTGCCCCAGAGTCTTCTACCCTGTGGACTGAGATCGACCTTCCGAGCATCCAGGTGGTCACCGAGGAGCTGGAAGAGATTGTGGAAGAGGAAGACAGCCTAGACAGGGAGCTTAACGCCAACATCCCCGAACAGCAAAACGTTAAAGCTGATCAAACTGGAGAAGTGACCAACCCTGGCCAGAAGGAAGCCGGGGGCGGTCCGTCTGAACCTGGCTCTGCTGTGGATGATGCAACAGTCTCTGCCTCTACAACTGCTCCAACCTCTACAACTGCTCCAGCTTCTCCCCCTGTCATTGAGGACCTGACGATCGAAGAGTAAGCCCTATGACAGTTGATCCTTTCGTTTTTTAACCAACTTCTGCTGGCCCTGCGAGGCCGTTGTCATTGCCCTGCGTGGCACCTGATACATTCCAAAATACTTTAACTCTGGTTTTTTGGCCCTTCGTGGCATTTTATGCTTTTGGTGGCCCTGTTTGGCCTATACTTTTGATCTGCCTGGCCCCTCGTGGCTTAAATATGCTCGGCTGGCCCTTCGTGGCCTTTCTTTAATACAGGTGGCCGTCCCATGGCCAGTATCTTCGTGTGCTAAGTGTCTTCATACTCAGCTTGATGCATATTCACGTATGCTTCACAGGCCTCATCGTGCCTGTTGATAATCTAGCTCTATTCTCATTTACACCGTTGCAGGTTTCTCATACCTTAGTGTCAGTGCTAATTTGCACTCGCAGCTTGTTTACCAGTACATTCACTCATATGTATCCGGGGTCTGTTCATACCCGAGCATGCTGTTTGACCATACCTGTATAACATTGTATATGCACGTGCTCAAGGTTTGTTCATACCTGAGCAATCTTCAAGTTTTTTTGAACTTAGATACTGCTGCATGTTTACGTACGCAGCCCATACGATTCATTCTTGTAGACTCTCCTTAGTATATCCGTGCTTAGGTTGCCCAAATGTGCTCGTATTTGGACTTAGTAATCCTGGAATTATCCCAAACATATTCGAATTTGAGAGCAGTGTGCATAACCGCGTATGCATTCTGGGTGTATTCATACCCAAGCAAACAGTCAAGTATATTTGTACTTGGTAAAATATTGGGTTTGTTCGTACCCGAGCAAACAGACAAGTATATTCGTACTTGGCTCAATTCTGTTTGTATTCGTACCCGAGAAAGCAGACAAGTATATTCGTACTTGGCTCAACTCTGGGTGATTCGTACCAGAGCAAGCAGACAAGTATATTCGCACTTGGCTCAATTTTGGGTGTATTCGCACCGAGCAAGGAACAAGTATATTCAGTACTTGGTAAAATCTCGGGTATATTCGTACCCGAGCAAACAGACAAGTATATTCGTACTTGGCTCAATTCTAGGTGTATTCGTACCCGAGCAAGCAGACAAGTATATTCGTACTTGGTAAAATTTTGAAATATTCGAAATTCCATTTAGTTACCCTATACCTCTGCTCCCCAATACGAAGTGAGGACTAAGGACATAGCTTGACTTCGTATTTAAAGCATAATAAATGAAAAACTCGTAAAAAATAGCGTTTGTTACCAAAATCTGGGAATTTTATTCATAATTCGCAAAACTCAAGGGGGCGTTATGCGTACCCCTTGCAACTAGTAAAAGAAAACACAAGGGAATTTTATTCGTAATTCCCACACAATCACGATGTGCATCTAAAACAGAATAGAAATGAAATCGAAGTTCTTCACACGTAGAACTTCCTCAAGTTGTGAACATTCCAGGGCCTTGGTACCAGGTTCCCGTCCAGGTCTGCCAATCGATATGCCCCAATGCCCACAACCTTTGTTACTCGATACGGACCCTCCCAATTGGCCCCCAACTTGCCCTCGTTGGCCACCTTGGTGTTGCCGAGCACCTTTCGTAGCACAAGGTCTCCAACACCAAACTCTCGTGGGTGGACATGCTTGTTGTAACTTTTCATCAACTGCTCCTGGTACGAAGCCAAGTGCACCAGAGCTCGTTCTCTCCTTTCCTCGGCGAGGTCCAGCTCAATTTCCAGGGCTCTGTCATTGCCCCCACTCTCCACCAGTGTGGTTCTGTTGGTCGGCAAACCAACCTCCAATGGAATCACAGCCTCTGTTCCATATGCTAACGAATAGGGGGTCTCTTCCGTAGACCTCCTAGGAGTTGTTCGGTGTGCCCACAAGACCAGTGCCAATTCGTCAGGTCACTTGCCTTTTGCTTTGTCCAACCTTTTCTTGATCCCGTCAAGTATAATCTTGTTGGACGCCTCTGCCTACCCATTGCTTTGAGGGTAGGCCGGTGTGGAATAGTAGTTCCTTATTCCATACTGGGCACAAAAAGCCTTAAACTTTTTCTGGAACTGCGACCCATTATCAGTGATCAAGGAATAAGGAACCCCAAATCAAGTGATGATGCTCTTCCACACGAACCTTTCTATCATAGGTTCTGTGATTTTTGCCAGTGGTTCTGCTTCAATCCACTTGGTAAAGTAGTCCGTTACTACCAACAGAAACTTTCTGTTCCCAGTAGCCTTGTGGAGTGGACCCACGATGTCCATACCCCACTGCGCAAACGGCTAAGGACTTGTCAGGGGCACCAGATCTTCGACTGGTGTTCGGATCATGGGTGAGAACTTCTGACACTTCTCACAAATTTTTACATACACCTTTGCATCTTCTTGCATGTGTGGCCACCAGTAACCCTGGGTGATTGCACGGTGTGCAATGGATCTCCCACCTGCATGACTTCCGCATGTTCCCTCGTGTATCTCGTGTCGGAATTTCTACACCATCTCGGGGTGCACACAAAGCAGGTACGGTCCAGTGAAGGACTTCATGTACAATTTTCCCTCTGGTGATAGCCAAAATCTTGCAGATTTTGTCTTTATCTTGTGAGCTTCTTTCTTATCTGTGGGGAGTGTCCCATCTCGTAGGAACTCCACTATTGGATCCATCCAACTTGGTCCTTGGTTCACGTCCAAGACCAATTCCACACTCCTCCCGATGCTCGGCTCAGCAAGATAGTCCACTGCCACCTTCCTCTTGAACTCTGTTGGCACAGCCGCTGCCAACCAAGCCAATGAGTCGGCGTGGGCATTCTGCCCAGAGCTTATCTGCTCGATGTGTATCTTCTCGAAGGTATCAAGCAAATCCTTGGCTGCCTCACGTAGGCTGCCATCTTCTCATTTCGGGCCTCGTATTCCTCGGACAGCTGATTCACCACGAGTTGTGAATCACAGAATACTCGAATTCTTTTTACCTTCAAGGTTCTTGCGCTCCGTAACCGGCCAGGAGTGCCTCGTAGTCCGCCACGTTGTTCGATGCACTGAAACCCAGGCGCAGGGACAATTCGATCATAATTTCTTCAGGAGGGAAAAGCACCACTCCGATTCCAGATCCGGTGTTGCATGCGGATCCATCTACAAAAAGCTTCCACTTCAAAGGATCCTGCTCGGCAGACGCCTTTCGCTTCTCGGCTGATGGCTCGACCAATTGCTCCTTTCTCGTAGGAGGCCGTGGAGCCACTGCGGGAGAGAACTCTGCCACGAAATCTGCCAAAACTTGCCCTTTGACTGCCGTGCGCAGCTGATAATCAATATCATACTGGCTCAATTCCACAGACCAAGTTGATATTCGTCCCGAGAAGTCGGCCTTTCGAAGCAATGACTTCAACGGGAACTCTGTGTAAACCACCACTTTGTGACTTTGGAAGTAATGGGGCAACTTCCTAGCCGCCGCCCTCAGTGCCAGGACCAACTTCTCAAGGGGCAGATATCTCGTTTTTGCATCCAATAGCGTCTTGTTCACGTAATAGACAGGGATTTGTTCGGATCCCTTGTTCCTCAATAGAACCGCACTTACAGCATGTTCAGATACTGCTAAGTACAGGGTCAGGACCTCACCAGGCTCAGGAGTAGACAGAAGTGGGGCTGCCGCCAAGTACTTCTTCAGGTCTTGGAACGCTTGTTCACACTCCGCTCCCCATTCGTAACCTTCTCTCTTCTTTAACAACTGAAAGAAAGGTCTACACTTGTCACTCGAACGACTGATGAACCTGTTAAGGGCTGCCGCCATCCCTGTCAACCGCTGGACCTCCTTCGTGGTCCTCGGACTCTGCAGCTTCTGCAAAGCTGTTATTTGATCGGGATTCGCCTCTATTCCTCTAATGGTCACTAAGTGACCCAGGAACTTCCCAGAACTTACCCCAAATGCACATTTCGAGGCATTGAGCTTTAGCTTATACTCTCTCAGTATCTCAAAAGCTTCTTTCAGATCAGCGATGTGGTCCCGTTTCTCCTTGCTTTTCACCACCATATCGTCTATGTACACCTCCATGGTCTTGCCGAGCAGATTCTTTAGCATAATCGTTGCTAGTCTCTGGTAAGTTGCTCCAGCATTCCTCAGACCAAAGGGCATAACACTGTAACAGTACAACCCTCGTGGTGTGATAAAGGACGTCTTCTCCTGATCGGGGCCGTACATGGCTATCTGGTGATATCCTCGATAAGGGTCAAGAAAACTCATACGCCCATACCCAGCTGTTGCATCCACCAACTGATCTATCCTGGGCAGGGGAAAACTGTCTTTCGGACAAGCCTTGTTTAGATCTGTGAAATCGACGCATACCTGCCATTTCCCATTCTTCTTTTTCACCACCACTGTGTTGGATAACCACTCGGGGTAATAAACCTCTCGTATCGCCTTTGCCTCGAGCAAACGGTCGACTTCTTCGATAACAGTGTCCACATGCTGTACGGCAGATCTTCTTTTCTTCTGCATCACAGGCTTGTGTCGTGGGTCCACATTCAGGTGGTGGCAAATCACGTTTGCATCCACCTCAGGCATCTCCTCGGGAACCCAAGCAAACACGTCCACGTGCTCTTTGAGAAATTTCACCAGTTCTTCCTCTTCTTCTTTACACAGGTTTTCCCCGATCAGGAAATACCTTTTGGGATCATTCTCGTTGATCTGGACTTTCTTCAATCCTTCCACCACTTTCTCGGCTGGATTCCCCCCGACATCCTCGATGGTCGGCTGATTGGTAACCTCAGCTGTTTGTACCAACAGTGCCTTGGGGGCCTTTTTGATTATGGAAACCAAGCATTGCTGGGCTGTCTTCTGCTTCCCCCTTATTCTCTCGATTCCATTGGACCTTGAAAACTTCACCATCTGATGGTAGGTGGATGAAACTGCCCTCATCTTATGCAACCAGGTCCTTCCTATAATCGCGTTATAGGAAGACGGCACATCCACCACCAAAAAATCGGTTCTCAGTACAATTGTTCCTACCCGAACAGGGAGGGTCACCTTACCCAATGGCCAAACTGCGCCTGCACTAAACCCGACCAACGGGGTTACTGACTGTACCAAGTCCGCCCGTGCCAATCCCAGCTTCCTGAATGCGTCGTAATAGAGAACTTCGGTGCAACTTCCTGAATCCACCAGGATCCTCTCCATGTCATACTCCCCAATTCGTAGGGTTATGACAAGAGCATCGTTGTGCGGCACCTGGACTCCTCCCAGGTCCTCATCCGTGAAGACTATGCCCTCGTTGCATCCTTCCGCTTCACGTCCTCATTTCTTTCCCAACCGCATCACGTGCGGGTCGTGCTTCACTTGCCTTTGGAGCAACCGTACCTCATTTCTCGTATAAGGTGTGGCCAATCCATGTATCATATGGATCACGCCCCTTGGATTTTGCTCGTAATCCAGTTCCATCGCTTTCTCGGCACCCTTGTGCTCCTCCTGGATGAACTCTTTTAGATACCCATGTGAGACCAGGTCATCAAGGTGCTGTTTAAACATCTCCCAATCCTCCGTCATGTGACCCCAGTCCTTGTGGTAACTGCAGTGCTGACTCGTAGCCCTTCTTGCGTCTTTATCTCCCTCCAGCCTTGGGAGCCACTTGAAGTACAGACGGTTCTTTATTCAATAAAGAACCCGATAAATAAGTTCTTTCCAAACCGTTGTCACTGAGAAGAAAGACTTTGGGTCAGGGGCATGCTTCTCCCGGTATGACTCTTTCTTAGCCTGCCCATGCTCCTTCCTTTCTCTGTAAGTCTTAGGCTCGGGCTTATCTACCTTCTTCGCAGGGCCCTTGACTTGCTCGGCACTCAGTTTGCCATCTTCCCGTAGTATGTCATCCTCGTTCCTGGCGTGCTGCTCAATACGTTCCATCAGCTTTGCCAGCGTGCTCACTGAACTCATGTTTAGGGACTTTCGTAGCTCCCCCCGAACAGGCAGCCCAGTCTTGAACGTTGCTATTGCATACTTCTCACTGAAACTTTCAATCTCGTTGAAAGTCTCCCAATACTTCTTGGCATAGTCTCTGATTGGCTCATTCTCTCCTTGCTTCATAACTGAGAGACTTTCCAAAGTTTTGGGCTGTTTCCTGCTCGTCAAGAACCGAGCAGTGAATTCCTCGGCCAACTGTCTCCATCCTCGTATGGTGTTCGGCCCCAACTTATGGAACCAAGATAGGGCCACCTTTCCCAAACTAGATGGGAACATCTTGCACATGATCGCGTCGTCACCATCGTGCATAAACATCGCCTGCTGGTAGTGCTGTATGTGTGCCACGGGGTCTCTCCGTCGTATAGGATAAACGTCCCGTGTTTCACCCTGCTCGGCAACCTTTCCTCCTGCAATCTCTTTGCAAAAGGAGAGGTTGCTATGTTGCTAAGGGCTCTCCGTGCTGCTTCTCGTGCAGACATGGTTCCCTCTTCTAACCCCTTTGCACCCCTGGCATTATTTTTTCCCAGTCGGAATCAAGTCTCTCGTACTTGTCCCTGTGGTGCTTCCTGCTCCCTCCTCGGGGGAAGAGCTCCTACTCTCGCTTCTCCTTTTCGTGAAGAAGCCCTCTGTCGCTTCGGAGTGAGGCTCTTGCTTCTTCTTTTGTGAAGAAGCTCTCCTGCACTCTACCATATCCAACCTTTCTTTCTCGACTTCCTTCGTGAAAGCCGAGAATCCTCTGGATGTATCCGCTGCAGCTGTTGAATCTCATATTCTCGTCTTAATCAGACGAGTGTATTCCTCTTTCCTGTCTCTTTTTGTCCAGGATGTCTTCCCTGCTGTGCACGCTTCTCGAACGTGCCACTGACACCCTCCCACGGCGGGACTTACTCCTTCTCGTGGATCCTGTGGCCGTCCGTCCGTCCTTGTTTCTGGAATCGCCATGGATTGCCAGGGGGCGGTCCTTGCTCGTGGTCCTCCCCGCACGCCCGCTGTCGGGCTTCCTCGGAGGGTCTGGTGGGGATTTGTCACCTCCCCCACCTAGCTGATTGTTTGCATCAAGTAGAGTCTTTGGATCTTCTTCCGCCATGGTCGCTTTTTCAAAGGGATCTCTTTCGTTTCCCACAGACGGCGCCAATTGTAAGTGCAGGAAAACGAAAAGGCCTTCGAACAGCACCAAGATCCAACGGCTACTTCCTCCTCCCCGCCGGAACCCTAGCACTCCGTCGGAGTTGAACCTGTAAAACAGACAAAGGTGAGCGCACCTTTGCCTTCTCGTGGCAAAGGCCCTCCGATGCCAAAGTTAGTATCTCGTACCAGTGAAAACCCTAATTCTCAGTGGGTAATAAGCAAATAACTAGGAATTGCATACCTTTACCTCTAGGTTTACCTCATATTTATAGACCCATGTCTACTTGCTGTCCAAGCCATCTTGCTGCCCTAAGTTTCCTTTCTCGTAAAGGGAACTCGGAATATCAGGGATTCTTGTTCCCTTAATTGCGTGTTACCTTATAGACCATTTAGGAACTTTTCCCAAAGCTGGCCGTTCATCCCATTCTCGTTGGGTATCTCCTCCAGATCTCTTTTCCTTACTGGGAATTACCATTTCAGGACCCCTCTGGAGTGCCTCCAGGCACCTCCTCCAGACTGCTGCTCCTGTTCGGCCCCCTTGTTGCCGAACAGCCTATCTGAACCAATGATGTCTCATATCATTGGTCTCCTTAGCATGCGATTGGTCCAACAACTACCCTTGCTCTTTGAACCATACCCCTGCTCGGGTATCTTGGACCCGGGACCTCTCGTGTCCCCGGTCCTTACTGCCGTTCACCTTACTGCACGGCGGATGCTCCGATTATATTTATCCTGGACCCTACCTCCACCTGGTACGGTCCGAAAGTTATGGGAATCATGAGAGTCCCCACTACATCTCTCCGAGTGTTATCCTACGCTCGGACCTTGACTTCTGATGGAGAAAAGTCCTTATTTTTGTACCCCAAGCAATAGGCAACGTGGAGTGGATAGACATTAATTGCAGAGCCATTATCAATGAGGATCACTGGAACCCATTTGCCATGGCATTTCAGGGTGATATGCAGCGGCCGATTGTGATCAGACCCTTCGACAGGTAAGTCTTGATCAGTAAAAGTGATGGCATGCTTGATAAGTATGGTCTTGATCAGTGCCACAAGCTCGTCAGGGGTTATGGCAGAGGGAACCTTCAGTTGAGAGAGTGTTTGAATGAGTCCTTCACGATGGCGTGTGGAATGAACAAGCACATCCCAGACAGACATCTTAGCCTGGGTATGCTCAAGTTGGTGCTTGATCATTCCTTCGGGGTTTTTCTCTGGTCGGAAAAGCTCTTTGGCTGGTGGGTCAAAGGGTCGGAAGGTATTTTTAACTGGGGTGGTAAAGGGATCAGAAGGCCCCGGGGCTGCAGGGTTGGAAGATTCTCCAATTTGAAGGTTCGGAGGTTGGTAAACACGGCCGCTTCTGGTCAAATGATCAATCTGGCGATACTTCGATTCTTCGCTCCATAAGTCTGCAAGGGCTTTACGCTTGCTTCCAATGGTCGTATCCTGCAGATTGGCGGCCAAATCAGCAATGACTAAATCATCCCACAAGTCTTCGGGCTTCCATCTTTCAGCCACCATTGCTGCCCTATTCACAGTCCATTCCTCATTTCCTACCTTTATATTGACAACCTCAGTGTTTGCCCACAGGTTCGTTCCAGCCCCTGGCTCGTTTTCCCATAGGTTCATCATGGCGACCTCAGCGTCCTTTGGAAAGGTAGTGAAGGGTTCGGATTCAGCCTCATCGACAAGGTAGTCCATCGGATCGTACCCATTACTGACAACTTCTTCTTCGAATCCAGGAAGGTTCGGGTATGGGGTGAGGCCCACATTGCTATACAAGTTATTGATGACAAAATCGTTGAAATGAGAGAAATCTGGGCGGAGCGGGGCGAGTTCTGGGCAATTGTATGTCATCACCTCAGGTTGGTACCCTGGCTGATATTCTTCGGCGAACAGCACCAGCAAGGATAAGGCGTCCAGAGGGTCATTCCAAGCTAGAAGCTGGTACTCATCCGGCACTGGGTCCCATCCCCATTCAGGCATCTCTTGAAAAACTTGGTACTCTTTCTCTTGATTTTCAAACAGCGCATACAAAGAGAATCTATCAAGAGGATCTGCATGGATGTTTTGCCAGTCAACTTCCCATCCGGCCTCGAATAAGGGTTCGTCATTTTTTTAGAAGTTGGCGGCTTCAAATTCTTCCCAATCAGCAATTAGTTCTCCCCTTGTGTCTTCCCATTCCCACAGGAAACAAAGGGCAATTTCTTCAGGAATTTCGACGACAGGCTTTGATTCGGTATCAGGGACAATGAACAGGGTAAGGTCAAACTCTGGGAGGTTTTGGTTTTTGGCTAGGGTGATTTGGTTAATGCGGAAGGGAGTATTGTGTTGCGGTAGAGGGTTTGAAACAGTGTTTGGTTTATCTGGGGGTGGGGCGTCAACAACCTTGTTGTCAATGAGGTTTTGTATTTCATGACGGAGGTGGATGCAGTTGTCGATGGTATGGCCAAACATTTGGTGGAAATCACAGTAGACGTTCTGGTTTAGGTTTGGTGGAATCGTTTGTGGTAGCAGAAGAGGTTTCAGTACTCCGATTTCTGTGAGTTTCTTGAGAATAGTGGACCTGGGAGTGCTGAATTGGGTAAAAGTTCGCTTTGGGATTTTGGTTTTTCAGAGATTTGGTTGACTTCTATGGGTTTGGTGGATGAGGTTCCCGCCTGATTGGCATTCCCGAAGAGAACATTGTTGTTTCCTGAGTATGCCTTTTGGATTTTGACCCGGATCCTGATTCTTTCTTCTCCAGAGTTCCATCCCGTAAAGCCTCCTCCACGGCTAGTCTGGAATCATAAAAGGTTTCGAAGTTTGGGGTAGCCTGGGAAAGAACCATATAGGGATCAAATGAGCTTGGTTATAATTCGTATTTGTTCCTTCAAATCGGGCTTTGAGCAGCCTTAGCCCTCCAACGTTTCACAAAGTTGGCGAAGCTTTCCTTCTCGCTCATCTTGGTACTTTCTAACTCCCTCGTGGTCATTTTCAGGTCAACATTGAAATCATACTGGGCCACAAAAGCTGTCCCGATGTATTCCCAAGTCCTTTTCTTGGATGGTTCGAGAGTGAGGAACCATTGTAGAGGTGGTCCAGACAAGGATTCGTGGAACAATTGGGCCATAGCTTCCTTTTCGATGCCACGCATGGTGAGGGATCCAACATATCCTTAGAGATGGGCCCTTGGGTCGCTGCTACCATCAAACTTTGCAAAGTCCACTCCTTTGAACTTTTCTGGCAACTTGGCATTTGAAAGAGGCATAGCTTACTCATGTCAATCTCTCCTTTTCCAAGTCGCTTAGTCTCTTGGACAGATTCCTCTAGCTTGCCAATTTTAGTAATAAGGGCAGCCAGGTTGGGGTCAACTGCTGGCGTTTCTTCTTTGAGTCGTTCGGGCTGTGGCCTAGTCTGAAGCTTATCGCTGATTTCCTGCATGCTTTCCATTATCATGTTCATGTCGTTTTTCATGGAGGCAACGAAAGCCTTGAGTTGTGCGTCAACACCAGCGAGAGACTGTTTAAACTGAGCATCCATGTTGGCCATGTTTTCCCTAAGTTCCTCCATTCCGTCTCCTTGGTCAGCCATGGGTAAAGGATTTTCGGGCGGGGTTGTAGATATAGGTTCTTCTACCACGGGTTCTCCTTTCACCGGTTCTTCCTGCTCAATTTGGATTTCGAATAGGGGGTTCCTTCCAGGGTGTCTATGCGGACTAGTCTTTGGGATGGACGAAACCAATTGGGTACAGCCTCTTTTCTTCGCAGGCGATCAATGTTTGCAGCACTGGCAACAAGTCAAAAGGGAGCAACTCATAACTGATCCGAATGCTCGCCCTATCTTCTACGTACCTCCTAGAAACTAGGCCTATGACCTACCGTGATTTGAATCTCACTTGAGGTGTTTGTACAGAAGATTTTCGATAGTCTGGGTAGGTGCTGTCAGGCAGGTTGAATTCCGAGCGATTCGGAATCAGAGCCAATCTCCTTACTGTGACCATCCGAGACATAGCAATGTGACCATCGAAATCCAGATACGCAAGCGCTCAAGGCTAGACTCAAACCAAGGGAGCCGTTCGGGCACGGCAAACACCGGAGGTATCGCAATCTCCATAGATTTAAGGTCTCCTAGACCAACCGAAGAGTCTTAAAGAATTCTAAGGGAGCCTAATCCTCTAGCCTGCAAGATGCAAAGATGCATGAATGATATGTATGTACAGGAAGAAAATGCACGTAAGCAGGATATAACACATAAGTCCTAGCGATGGGTTCTTGTCCTAGTTGGGAAGGTTCTACGGCTATGTACAAGTGCAAAAGGCCGGTTTTGGTCTCAGAAAGGTTTTCCGGACTAGTGCCAAGATGTACTACCCCCATGTCAAGTGTATTGCAAGAGAATGGTCGAACAGCACAATGGCCCATCATAGTCAAGGGTTGCTAGGCATCCCGGTAGAGCTTGTCACCGGTAAACCGGGCAAGATAGCCGAAACGCACTAGCGAGGCTTGTGCGGTGCAAAGTGTACAGGATAAAAGAGCTTAATCTTCCAAAAGACACTTGAAAATACCCTTTTGAAAACACCTTTCAAGTTTGGCCCTCTTGATCATTCAACACTTTTGTACATTTTTTTTTAAAGTATTGAATAAAGTTTGATTCCCCAGCAGAGTCGCCACTGTGGGCTCCCATGTCCTTTCTTTCGAAGAGTCGCACCCAAATTTTTGAGATGGATGATCCGAGAAACAGAGAACTTGTTTGGAAAGGCTTTTGATCTAGCGAAAACGTTGAGATTTTGGGTTCGGGTGCCACATTACGAATTAGGAAAGTTTTTCTTTAAAAAACACCCCACTCGCCCGGTGAAATCGGTCTCTACTTAATATTTTCAAAAAGGGGAAATCTCAAGTATCGTTTGGAATATTAAGCTCCTTAATAAAGGAAATATCGGGGAAGGAACATGGGAAATATATCACGTTAGTGTGCACGTGGTGCTGTCTGTACAGTAGTGATAAAATGTTATGAACAGCCGAAATGAAAAGCATTCAGCAAACTGCCTAGATCTTAATCGTACCATGCACGGCACACTGCGGTGCCGCGTGCGGCACCTCAACATGCCGTGCACGACATCCATCCTTCTCTCAGACTGCTACAAGCTTGCAAAACATCATTTAGCTCACTGTTTTCCCTGTGCATCTTTTAAAAGACTCGTTAAAAGCCGCGTGATGACCAGATCATCTCGAAAATGTCGTTGTTTTCTCAAAACATTGCCCCAAAACAGCTTTTAACACATTTGATCATTCGGGATGATCTAGAAAACACCTTTTAAAAGCCAAGACATGACTTGTAGACATGGTCTTGTTTTGTAAGAGACAAAAACAGTAAACATCAGATACAGACAGCCACAACAGAGGATAACTCAGATCCAGACAGCCTGTCTACGATGATATCAACATCTCACATGCCGTGCGCTCAACATCAAGGTGCCGCGCGCCTGGTCAGCTAGCCGCACGGTACCTCGACCTCAGCACAGTGCTGGCTTTATTTTATGAAAATGAGCTTTAAGTCGGAATCTAACCAAAAGGGATTAGATCTGACGACAGAAAAGCCCCCTCAGGACCAAAACTGAGTCTAGCTCAAGGAAACTTATTTTTTTTTACCTTTTGGTGTTGAGCTTGATCAAGGATGGTTGATGCAAAATGAGGATGGATAGTGACGGATGTGGATGAGGAGGTTGAATGAGACAAAGGAAGTATGGGTGCGAAAGAAGGTTTGGTATTTGGGTGGTGGTGAGACCTTGAAGTTAATGAGAGACCACTTCAATGATGAGAAGGGAGTGAGTGAAAGTGCTCAAAGAATGTCTTTTGGGAATGACATTCTTTAAGACTTGGAAATGGAAATGAGAAAATGGATGTAAAATCTAGAGAGAGAAATCTTATGAAGTAAGAATGCCCAAAAGCCAAGAGAAGAGCCCCTTTCCCTTGAGTGGAGGGGTTAATTTATAGGTAAAATAGCAAGGATTTTGAATTTCAAATAGTGGAGGTATTTTCTGGGCGGGCCAGAAGTGCACTTTCGGCTGAGCCATTCATCAGCTGTGGCTCAAACTGGCGTGGCCGACAGCTTTCTGAGCCAGTCAGAACTTTTCTCAAGTTGCCGTGCGGTACAAGTTGGTCGCGCACGGCCCCTTGAATTTCTACCTGCCGTGCGCTACAGTGCCATTCCGCGCGGTACCTCATATTCAGTCCAGGGACTTTTGGGTTTTATCTGGGCTTTCCTGGGCTCTTTGGTTTGTTTGGTTTTACATGGGGTTAGGGAAATACTTTTTCAAGCTCACAAAGGTACCGTTTTTTTTATTTCATCATCGAGGCGGACAAAGACTCTCGGAGGCCCAGATTGGGGTGTCTACATCAAAAACTTTTCTCGCCCTCTTCATTTCTCTCTGCTCACCTACGATTTCTTTTTCCTGTTATGTGACGGTGGGAAAGGGGAGGTGAGCAGATCTGAGAGCTCTCCCCCTCCCCGGTGAGGCATTTTTTTCTTCTCCTTTGTGAGAAGTTTTGGTTCTTTTTTTTTTTTTTTATAAATAGTATCTTTGTTTTGTCTCTCATCCCTCCACAAACTCTCCTCCATGGCTTCTTCCACCACTTCATCGCCCCTCCGCCACCACTGTGCCACAATCATTCTTATCACCCCTCACCCACTCCTATACGTCTCCTCTGCCTCTCCTCTCTCTCACAACCATAACTCATCTCCCCCTAAAACCCACAACCTATAAGTATAACCCATAACCTATATTTGCCTCCAGTTCAAAACCATCTACTCCATTAGCGCCTTGAAATTTTCAAACGAGTCCGAGATCTGAAGTCCAGTCATCACTCAAGATTGTGGTTCATGGTCAAATCGTGTTTCGGGGTCGTCGTTCATGGTCTGAGATCAGTGGCGAAGGGACCCTAGGCTCAACGGGGCCCAAGCCCGCACTCAACCCTTTTTATTTTAATTAATTTTGCAATTTTTTTTTGAATTATCTTCCATGTATTATTCTAGATACTATTTAATCACTCTCATATATTTTGTATATTGGTTCATTATCAACTTTTCCTTTTAAAATTAGAACAATTCTACCACGTTGTCAAAATGAGATGTCTAATGTCAAAAATAGCTACCACATAAGATTTGAAACTCTCTAATACATAATGTCCAAAATTTAAAAGTAGCTAAACCATGGTCTGTACGCATTATATTTGAGCAATTATTTACAATTTTTTCGATAGTCTTGTTTCTTGCGGTTATTTAATTTTTTTTACAATAGTATTATTACTTTCTCTGTCGATAGAACTCACATCGTAAATCAAATTTAAAGATTTTGGAATAAATTCGATAAAAAGATATTCTTTGTAAATACTATAAGATTGCTAAATACTACTCCGTATAAGATTGCTAAATACTGTAAGATTGTTAAATACTATAAGGTGCCCCAATAGTCCTAATTTATGGCTGCGCCACTGATTTAGGCACTGATGTAGGCTCTGTTTGAGTTTGTTCATTTTGATTTTTTCAAGTGTTTTGTTTTGTTATCATCAAATAAATTTGCTAGTGTTTTGGTTTTGCGTAATCTAGGTTTTTTTTCTCTGTTTGTTTGCTTATGTGTGCTGGTTTTGAATGTGTTTTGTCAATGCTACTTTCCTCGTGGTGATTTGAGCGACTGCTGTTCTTGCTCACATCCGTAATTTATGGGGATAGTAATGACCAAAATGACAACGTTCCCTTAACGGCTTGTGAAAGCCATCGTTTCATAGGCAAGTCGCTTTAGCCATTGCTGTGGATATTTTGCTTAATGTAGTCCAACATTATTTTTGGAGATTTCATTGCTTGTTTTTGGGAGTAAGTTCCCCTATTCTTGATGTCCTGGTCTCTATAATTTGATCCTGTAAATCTACTATTTAAGGGCAAGGAAAATTCTACCACCACACCCATTTACACATCCATTCACATACCCACACTCACAACAAGGGTGAGGCCCACACACACTGGGTGCGTAGTGTGTGCGGGCTCCACCCTTGTTGTGAGTGTGGGTGTGTAAATGGGTGTGATGGTAGAAGGATTGTTAATGGCAATAGATATTGTCGGGGTTCGAATTATTGGGAACGGATCCAAGGCTCAGGATGGCTCCCCCTCCTGCTGCTTCGTGCTTCCGCCGCTTGAGACCTGCACTAAGTCACTAGGGGTTGGACACCCCAGTGACCCTCCGACGATCAAGTTAGATCTCAGGAAGGGGAAGTAGGTCTAGAGTTAGGGTAGGATGGTGTACCTCTTTAAGTTAGAGTCCCTTCGTATTTATAGACCTAGGGTTGCTTGGACTCCAAGCTAGCGCGTGGAGTATACGCTCAGGTAACCGCTTCGGGTGACGTCATAGGTGACGGGAGGGTCGAAGCGGTTACGGAGCACATGGAGGAGGTGAATCCCAATGATTACATTCGTTGCATGATCTTCGTGGGGACCGCATGGCGTAACAACATTCTGTTGATCGTCTCAGGAATATCTTCAGGAGAGTCGGGACAGCTGTCATCAACGCAGCATGCGGGAAACTAACTCAGAGGGAAGCACCGTAACAGTAGATGACGTACAGGGAAGTCGGGATAAGGGGCTCGGGAAAAAGGGCCGAGTATCCTTAAGACCAACAACCGAGAGTCCGAACGACCGAGGAGGCCGTGGTGACTTTGTGGGGAGTTGCGTCTGAGGGGGATACCCATGGGAGGACGGTTTCCCGAAGTCAAGGTAAAACGATTCAAGCAAGTTTGAACCGAGTTGTAAAAGTAAAGGACGAGAATAGTAACACATAATGATGTCAGGAAAATTCTCATTGAAACGAAGTAGGACAAACCATTACATAGTGATAAGTAGGAAATAACCTCCCAAGGTCAGCTCAGACTAGGAAGCCTAGCACAACATGAAGGGCCATGTAAAGGACCTAGTGACACGGAGCTTAGCCTAAAGAGCTGAGCTAAGTGGACCAGCCCAAGGGCAAAGGTCATCCCAAGGTCTGCCCAAACCAAAGAGCTCACGAGCACAGCCCTAAGAGCTCAAGCTAGGGTCCCAAGAACATGGAATCTAGCCTATAAGAGCTAGCCTCTATTAAATTAGTCCAAAGGACGGAGGTCAGCTCACGAGCGCAGCTCATAGAAGAATACCGAGCTCAGCTCACTAGGAGAGCTCGGCAAGTATGACGAACCTGCAGCCAGATTTATGAGACACTCCATGCGAGAGGTTCGTACAGCCTAAAGGACTAAGAGAAGTCGGACTCTTATTCCCCCTCTAGAATATCCAAGGCCTTATCTCATCCTAAGGGATGAGGCTGCGAATCCCAAGGGATAACCATGAGAGACCCATGCACGAAGGGAACTTATGGAGTAGCCACGAGCCTTATCTCCTCATAAGAGGTCAAGATATGGTCCATAAAGGATAACCACAGAGATCTGTCCACCGTAAGGACTCCTAACCTGATAAGCAGGTACAAGAGTCCAAAGGTGAAGGGACTCCTCTAACCTGATAAGGGTCAAGGGAGTCCTAAGGTAAGGAGGACACTCCTACCTATTTCCGTCATGTGCGGATAAACCCAAGAGGTCCCAGCACCGTAAGGACTCCTAACCTGATAAGCAGGTACAAGAGTCCAAAGGTGAAGGGACTCCTCTAACCTGATAAGGGTCAAGGGAGTCCTAAGGTAAGGAGGACACTCCTACCTATTTCCGTCATATGAGGATAAAGCCAAGAGGTCCAGCACCGTAAGGACTCTTGACCTGATGAGCAGGAACAAGAGTCCAAAGGTGAAGGGACTCCTCAAACCTGATAAGAATCAGGGGAGTCCTAAGGTGAGGAGGACACTCCAACACCTATCTATACACGCCACGAGCGGATGAGATTTAAGAGTCCCGGTCCCAAGGGATTCCTCCCAAAATGCCTATATAATGATCACACCTCCACCTCACAAAGGTACGCAAGAAAAATGATACGGAACTCATACTCAGTCCAATATCTCCATATCTCGACTGACTTTGGCATCGGAGGGGCAATGGCGATAGCCACGCTGGTGCCCATAGTTTACTGTGTCTATTTTACAGGTCGTTAATCGAGCATGCCAGAAGCCGTTTCATCCGCTGGAGGACTAGGTGGGAGGTTGAGGAACCCCTCCTCCGGAGGTGACAAAAACCGCTTCATCAGTTGGCGCCGTCGGTGGGAAACAAGAAATCATTCTCAACCCTTCACGGTGAACGGTTTCCATAGTGGATACTCGATTAACGGCTTTAGAAAGTTATACTCAATCACTTTTTAAGAGTCGCACTCCATCACCATCAGAAGTTCTGATGAAGGATACCTCACCCACGGTGACTTGACCTAGCGGTGTTCGCCGCTTTACAAAAACAAGCTGATACTATGCAAGGAAAGATCGAAACCTTGCAAGATCAACTGAAAGTTTTAACCCAAGGGTTAACGGACGCGACACGAATGAATGGGGAGTCAAACAAATAACTCGCCAATTTAGACGAAAGTCCATTGAAGAACAAAAAAGGGACGGTAACGCCGATCCCGAAATGAGGCGGTCAAGTCGCATCGAGAGAGATCAAAAATCACTTCCGAGAAGCCCTTCTATGGAAGCAAACCCAAATCGAGGGCCTGATTAATCAAGTTAAAAGGAAAACTCCCACCATGGCGGAAAAGTTGATCCAAGTCACCAACTCTCCCTTCACGGCCAAAATAATAAGGCCCCCGCTCCCACGGGAGCTCGAGATGCTGCAGATGGCGACGTTCAATGGCACTACAAACCATTGGATCATTTAGATACATACAGATCTCTAACATATCTCCAGGCAATGCTAGATGAGGTCATGTGCTGAGCCTTCAACATGCACACGATGTTTTACGAGCTCCTACGAAGCAGCATAAGCAACCTCAAAGAAGCTCTGGAAAAATTTCCAAGCTCAACGACGTAGCTAAGGCTATGCAGCAAAAGAAGCTCTGGAAAAATTTTCAAGCTCAAACGACGTAGCTAAAGCTATGCAATAAAAGAAGCTCCGGAAAAATTTTCAAGTTCTAAGCCGTAGCACCGCTGTGAAATGAAAGAAGCTCGGAACAGAATTTTTGGCTCCAAAACTTGGTACAGTAAAGATATACAGCCCTGTCAAAAAGACTAAGCTCAAGTGCTCGGCGCAGCTATGACAAGGGCAAGAATTGGCAAAATCAGCAAAAGTCAGCCAGCCATCCACCTCCCTACCTTAAGGTAGGACAAGTGGAATTGCATGACTACACCACCAGATGGATAACATGGACGACAATGTCTCCATAGCAGCCTACATTACTAGGCAAAGCTCTGGTCAGTTCCTTATCCAGGAACCCCTTCAAACCATGGCTGAGCTCACGCTCAGAGCTCAGAAACGCCTTAATATTGAGAGTGCCCTGAACACCTAGCGTTCAAGGGTCGATTATTCAAGTAAAACATCAATCTCGAAGGGAACGAGAGAAGAGATCCACCACGCCAAGGCACCAAGGATAAAAAACTCAACTGTCCAACGGACATCTTTTTGGAAGAGCAGAGCTTCCACCTATATTACCTCTATGGTTTAAAGCATCCATACATGCCAACAATAATGAAATCCACCTGGAACAAAGTCATGGTATTCCAGCTCCATTCTTCTCACAAAGCTGGCAAAAGATCCAAGGACCAGCTCTGGCCCCTAGCTACGGCAGGGAAGATAATATTAGTAATATTATCCATGGAATATACCTGAAGATATCCCAACAGGATAAGGAAAGACCCAAATCCTAAGGGATAAATGATGTCACCAACGAGATAAGTACAAAACATCCCTGATATACGTAATCAGGGGTAGATTGGGATTCCTAGCTAAGGTGGGACTCCTCAAAACCTCAAAGAGGTAATCCGGATCTACGAGATACAGTCCTACAAGGACTCAACCTCTTAACAGACTGCCCATAAATACGACAGTAGAGCTTCAACAAGAGGATCAGGTCCGAGTAGACGACGAAGCTAATTCATCAGCTGTCGCCGGAGTACATTAAACTTCAAGCGCACATATCGCCACGGTGTTCTCCAGCTCCAGCATCAGCTTCTCTTCGCAGATAACACTGGAGTTGATCACAGAAATTATCCTACTACAAGATAAGTCTTGTTCCTCCTTTATTTTGATTAATTACTGTTTATCACAAGCATATCCCCACATTGGGATCACTCGGATAATATTTAGATTACCATAAAAGAGTTCATATTGAAATGAATCTGTTTAAATGGAGAATTCTAAAAATCTAGGACTCTACATTGAGTTTTCCACATACAACTCGTGGGGAACCTGTTGACCCACAAAATGCATGTGGACTAATCCATCCGACCTTATAGGATACGTCAAATCCCTAAGAATTAACATGATGTTAATCTGTTCAACTCAAAAAGAGCCTAGGGTCCCACGGGACCAAAGTTTTGAGTATGACCGCAGTTACTCCAAAGAAAATAGTGTTTTAGCAAAGTTTGACTTTCATCTATTTGGTAAACAAATAGCTTAGGTGAAAAGTCTATATCCTAAGGGACCCATAGCCTGAGCATGATTTGCATCTGCTCAGTAGGATAGTTAAAATCCTAATTCAAGCATAATCTTTATGAACTTGCCCCACTATGATAAAATTATCAGGTGGCATTGAACAATTTTATTACTGGTATAAGCATGATTTTCATCTGCTCAACCGGTCATAGGGCCAACGGGCCACATGAAACAATTACACAAACAACAAGTGTTAAGCTGTTTTTCCAACACCTTAACACTTGGGGGAGTAGGGAAGTATATGGACATACCAATCTTCTCAGCCAAAGCTAGAGCTTTGGAGATAGCTATAAAAAGCTTACGAAGCTTGGACAACCAATAGGTAAAGCCCAGTCCTAAGGAGATTAGGCATGGCCCGCACACCTCAACCAAAAGGCAAAAGCAACATAAGTATTAGAAACTTAAGCATGACCAGCAAGCCTGCTCGGTCACAGCTCAAGGCCCCAAAATTAGACTAAGCAAAGAGTTTAGCATTGAGCAACCAAGGTTTGCTCAGAAGAACATAGCTGATAAAGCATGTGATGTTCTCCATAAAGCAAGTGCAAGTGCAAAATTGTCACGACAATAGCAGTGAATGAGTTACTCACCTCTACGGAAACACGAAAATTTCTAATCCTACTACAAGAGATAAGAGCTCAGGCTCATTCAGAGAGCTGAACATGAAAGGCAACATCATCTGATCATCTTCAAGGATTGACATGGCGCCATTATCAGCCCGGCTATGTGGACCACCAAGTTACTCCAACAAAGGATCTTGATCGTCTAAGGTGGCTGAAACACCTCTTACGGGAGGTGACAAATATAAAATATCCTAAGGGATAACCCAGGAGAGTACCTCAATACGAGTACCCCAATTGGACAACAGAACCTAGCTCGTCAACAATCCCAAGGGATAAAGATTTAAGGCTAGCTAATCTTAAGAGAAAAGTTTAGCCAACGCAATAACACATGACAGAGGAGCTCAAATAAAAGTCCTAAGGGACATAATCACCCTCTCAAGTGTTCCCCTTTTCCTGACCTGACAAGGTCTAAAGAAACAGGGGAATAGCTAAAGCTGAGTATGAACCAGACCAGCTCATCCCAAGGGACAAGCAAAGCGAGCACCATGGTACAGCTCAACACATTGAACTAGCTCGATCACAAGAGAGCCAGCTCGGCTTACAAGTCCAAGAAGACTTAGCAAGTCATCTCTGAAAGAGCTATACCAATCTCCTAAAAAAGGCACTGAAGAGTTACAGCTCAAGAGTTAAAACTAAAAGTCCGAGTGTGTGGCCCAAAAGCCTCCTCGGCCCAGTCCAAAAGAGCTTTGGACTAATGAACCAGATTTGAAGATAAATCTCAAAAATGCTGAGTCAGCTAAAGCTCCCAGCTGCTCAGTACATGAAGACCCGGACTCAGCCATTGATCCGGTAAAATCTACTACTCTATGGGCCAGCCAAGGATGCTTGGTGGTCTAGAAAATCCGAGCTCAGTTATTGACTCGGTACAAATAAGGCTACCTAGGCAACCCAAAGACGCTTAGTGGTCTAGCAAATCTGGACTCAGCCATTGGTCCGGAAAAGTTTACAACCCTATGAAATAAAAGAGCTTAGGGAAAATTTCCCAGCTCCAGAGACGTAGCCAAGGCTATGCAAAATACATAGCACGGCTATGCAAATGAGCTTA
This sequence comes from Rhododendron molle, assembly GCA_025413875.1. NCBI lineage: Eukaryota > Viridiplantae > Streptophyta > Magnoliopsida > Ericales > Ericaceae > Rhododendron > Rhododendron molle. The sequence goes on from CM046400.1 coordinate 19,555,510, forward strand.
GGGAAAATTTCCAAGCTCCAAAGACGTAGCCAAGGCTATGCAAAATACATAGCACGGCTATGCAAATGAGCTTAGGGAAAATTTCCAAGCTCCAAAGACGTAGCCAAGGCTATGCAAAATACATAGCACGGCTATGCAAATGAGCTTAGGAAAAATTTCCAAGCTCCAAAGACGTAGCCAAGGCTATGCAAAATACATAGCACGGCTATGCAAATGAGCTTAGGAAAAATTTCCAAGCTCCAAAGACGTAGCCAAGGCTATGCAAAATACATAGCACGGCTATGCAAATGAGCTTAGGGAAAATTTCCAAGCTCCAAAGACGTAGCCAAGGCTATGCAAAATACATAGCATGGCTATGCAAATGAGCTTAGGGAAAATTTCCAAGCTCAAACGACGTAGCACAGTTATGCAATAAAAGGAGCTCAGGAAATATTTCCAAGCTCAAGAACGTAGCTAAGGCTATGCAACGTATTGATTGTTTATCAAGGAGTCAAAGCTCACAGAGCTCAGACCGACATATAATTCCAAAAGTGTTGACACGTCAATTTGGTCCAGCCCCAGCGTAGGTGCTGAAGGGCCTGAGCTTACGGAGCTCAGACTAAAAATCCAAGAGTGTAGCCTACAAGCCCCCTCGACCCAGTCCAAAAGAGCTTTAGACTAACAAAACTCGGGTTCAGTTACTAACTCGATACCCCTAAGGCCAGCCAAGGACTCCCCTCATGTCAAGACATAAGCAAACCTCATGCTAAAAGCATGAAGTGCTATTTCAAGCCTCATGCTAAGGCGTGAGCAAACCTCATGCTAAAGGCATGAGGTTCTATTCAAAGCCTCATGCTAAGGCGTGAGCAAATCTCATGTTAATGCATGAGCGAACTTCGTGCTAAGGCATGAAATGTTATTTCAAGTCCCATGTTAAGGCATGAGCAAACCTCATGCTAAGGAATGAGGTGATATTTCAAGCTTTATTCTAAGGCATGAGCAAACCTTATGTTAAGGCATAGAATAACCATGCTAAGACAAGCATTGATGCTCAGCAATTCGTGAGCCGCGTGCCCTAGGGCTTATCAAATAAGCCTTGAAGAGTTAGAGCTCAAAAAGCTCTAAGCTATAATATTCAAAAAGTGGCCTATGAGCCGCTCGCACCATTGCTTATTAAATAAGCATTAAAGAGTCCCAAGGGGCTAAAAGTCCGAGGGATGTGGCATATAAGCCCACTCAGCCAGAGCTCGATAAGCTCCGAAATGCAAGTCCGAGAGAAGTGGCCTACAATCCCACTCAGCCGAAAAGCTATTGTTGTAACAAACTCTAAGGCAAAATATCAACACAAGGTCAGTCTTAAGAGGACAAAAACTCACAAGTACTAGGTTGTTTTTCAACAACCCCACGCTTAAAGGATTGGGGAGTACCTGAAATATATTAGTACCCTCACATCTACGCTATTCCAAGGTATTCCTAAGGGAACTAACATAGGACTAAGTGTCCAATAAATTCCTCTGAACCAATCAATGGCTATGTACACCACAAGTCTGATGAACACCACAGATGGTACACAAGATAGGTAGGCATAGCCGTCAATTCCAGAGCAAAAAATGTTTCCTACCCCCTGCCAAAAAAGCCATGTGCTAGGAAACAGGGGAGTACCTGATAAGTAGGAAATAACCTCCCAAGGTCAGCTCAGACTAGGAAGCCTAGCACAACATGAAGGGCCATGTAAAGGACCTAGTGACACGGAGCTTAGCCTAAAGAGCTGAGCTAAGTGGACCAGCCCAAGGGCAAAGGTCATCCTAAACCAAAGAGCTCACGAGCACAGCCCTAAGAGCTCAAGCTAGGGTCCCAAGAACATGGAATCTAGCCTATAAGAGCTAGCCTCTATTAAATTAGTCCAAAGGACGGAGGTCAGCTCACGAGCGCAGCTCATAGAAGAATACCGAGCTCAGCTCACTAGGAGAGCTCGGCAAGTATGACGAACCTGCAGCCAGATTTATGAGACACTCCATGCGACAGGTTCGTACAGCCTAAAGGACTAAGAGAAGTCGGACTCTTATTCCCCCTCTAGAATATCCAAGGCCTTATCTCATCCTAAGGGATGAGGCTGCGAATCCCAAGGGATAACCATGAGAGACCTATGCACGAAGGGAACTTATGGAGTAGCCACGAGCCTTATCTCCTCATAAGAGGTCAAGATATGGTCCATAAAGGATAACCACAGAGATCTGTTCACCGTAAGGACTCCTAACCTGATAAGCAGGTACAAGAGTCCAAAGGTGAAGGGACTCCTCTAACCTGATAAGGGTCAAGGGAGTCCTAAGGTAAGGAGGACACTCCTACCTATTTCCGTCATGTGCGGATAAACCCAAGAGGTCCCAGGATCGTAAGGACTCCTAACCTGATAAGCAGGTACAAGAGTCCAAAGGTGAAGGGACTCCTCTAACCTGATAAGGGTCAAGGGAGTCCTAAGGTAAGGAGGACACTCCTACCTATTTCCGTCATGTGCGGATAAACCCAAGAGGTCCCAGCACCGTAAGGACTCCTAACCTGATAAGCAGGTACAAGAGTCCAAAGGTGAAGGGACTCCTCTAACCTGATAAGGGTCAAGGGAGTCCTAAGGTAAGGAGGACACTCCTACCTATTTCCGTCATGTGCGGATAAACCCAAGAGGTCCAGCACCGTAAGGACTCTTGACCTGATGAGCAGGAACAAGAGTCCAAAGGTGAAGGGACTCCTCAAACCTGATAAAGAATCAGGGGAGTCCTAAAGTGAAGGGGACACTCCAACACCTATCTATACCCGCCACGAGCGGATGAGACTTAAGAGTCCCAATCCTAAGGGATTCCTCCCAAGATGCCTATATAAAGATCACATCTCCACCTCTCAAAGGTACGCAAAAAATGATACGAAACTCATACTCAGTCCAATTTCTCCATATCTCGACTGACTTAGGCATCGGAGGGGCGATGGCGACAGCCACGCCGGTGCCCATAGTTTACCGTGTCTATTTTGCAGGTCGTTAATCGAGCACGCCGGAGGCCATTTCATCCGCTGGAGGACTAGGTGAGCGGATGAGGATCCCCTCCTCCGGAGGTGACTAAAAACCGCTTCATCACATAGGTACGCATAAGCGTTTCTTGGGAAAACAAAAACGTAGGGAAAAAGGGTAGCCGACGCCTGGCTAGCCATAGAACTTTTTGAGGTTGTTGGCATTCCAGGTTTTGGCGATTGGAGAACCGTCCAGCTTCTCCAGCTTTTAGTTGCCCGAGCCTAGGTGCTTTAGGACTCGGAAGGGACCCTCCCAGTTGGGCATCAACTTCCTCTTCTTCGATTTCTCTATCACTTTTTTCCAGACCAGGTCGTCTGGTTTGAAAGACCGGAGACGGACGCTTCGGTTATACCCTTTGGCAACCTCCTGCTGGTACGAGGCTAGCTTGATCCGGGCATTTTCATGCTCTTCTTCGGCTAGGTCGAGGTCCACAGCAATGTTTTCAGTGTTGACTTCGTAGTCGAAGTTCTCGGTACGGATCGTGGGAAGACCGACTTGAAGGGGGATAACAGCCTCCATACTGAAGGCCAGAGACAATGGGGTACGGCCAGTGGAGCGCCTTGGAGTGGTTCGGTAACCCTAGAGGACTCTTGGCAGTTCTTCAGCCCACTTGCCCCGGCGGGATTCGAGTCGGCGCTTAAGACCGGAGGAGATGGCCTTGTTGGCGGCCTCGGCCCGTCCGTTGCCCTGTGGATAGCCCGGTGTAGAAGTGTCCCATTTAATGCCGTATTCATCCAGGAGAGCTCGGTACCGCTGTCCGGTAAACTGTTTCCCGTTGTCGGTGATAATGGCGAAGGGTACACCGAAGCGAGAAATTATGTTGCGCCAGACGAAGCGAATGACATCAGCCTCCTCAATGGTGACCAGGGGCTCGGCCTCAACCCATTTGGAGAAGTAATCAGTGGCGGTAAGAAGGAACTTGAAGCCTCCGGGTGCGACGGGGAGCTTGCCAACTATGTCCATGCCCCATTGAGAGAAGGGCCAGGGGCTGGTGAGGGGACTGAGATCCCTAGCCGGCTGGTGGATGATAGGGGCAAACATCTGCCATTTGCGACAACGCTTGACATAGTCTTCGGAGTCTTTCTTCATGGTGGGCCACCAATATCCTTGGGTAATGGCTCGATGAGCAAGTGAGCGCCCGCCAGAATGGCAACCGCTGTCGCCGTAGTGAAACTCTTCAATGATGCCGGGGACCTGGTGGGGGTGGGCGACCAACAAGTAGGGACCGGTAAAGGACCGTCGGTACAGCTTTCCATTGGGGTTAAACCAAAATAGAGCAGCCCTGTTGCGGAGTCGGTGCGCTTCCTTCTTATCGACAGGGAGGGTATCATCCTTTAGGTAACCGACGATCTCATCCATCCAGCTTGGTCCGAGCTCGATGTTAAGGACCTCGTGGCTTAGGACGTCGAGTTCAAAGCTGGGTTTGTCGATGGAGTCGGAGGTGGTCATGTCGACGAGAGTCCCGGTGGGTGCGAGGCCGGCGAGGGCGCCTGAGTCGGGGTGGAGGATGACGTGGCGGACGTCGGAGGGGTAGCCGACGATGGAGATAGGTACGCATTCGGTTGTCCCGAGCTTCATACTCTTCGGAGAGCTGGTTGACCACCAACTGGGAGTCACTGTAGATGACAAGCTCCTCGATGCCAAGAGCTTCGGTGGTCTTGAGCCCAGAGAGGAGTGCCTCATACTCAGCCACGTTGTTGGAGGCCGGGAAGTTGATGGAGAGGGAACTTTCATGCAAGACATCGGAAGGGGAGAGGAGCACTATCCCAGCCCCGGCCCCTCGGCTGTTAGATGCGCCGTCAACGTACATTTTCCACACATCGCCGTGAAAGAGCTTCCAGGCCGTGCTTGGATTGGCTTGGAGGACGGCTTCGGGACGGGAGGGAGGGGTTGAAGCAAGGACGTCGGCCGGAGTGAGTTCGGCGATGAAGTCGGCAAGAACCTGAGCTTTAATGGCTGTCCGTGGCTGGAAGTGGATTTCATAGCTGGCCAGCTCGACGGCCCACTGGGAGATTCGGTTGGAGAGGTCTGCCTTGCGGAGGAGTGATTTGAGCGGATACTCGGTAAGAACAATGATGCAGTGGGACTGGAAGTATGGGGCAAGCTTCCGAGATGCCGAGACGAGGGCGAGAACAAGTTTCTCCAAGGGAAGATAGCGTGTCTCGGCGGGGGTCATCGTTTTGCTGGAGTAGTAGATGGGTTGGTGTTCCCGGCCCTCCTGTCGTACGAGAACCGAACTGATTGCATGTGAGGAGACGGCAAGATACAGGAACAGGTCCTCCTGGTCCCGAGGCGTGACGAGAAGTGGTGCTTCGGAGAGATAAGTCTTCAACTGCTGCAGGGCTCGGTCACAGTCCTCGGTCCACTGGAAGTTTCGGCGGCTGCCCTTCAGGAGTGCAAAGAAAGGCTGGCATTTGTCAGAAGAGCGGCTGATGAATCGGTTCAAGGCCGCAGCCATGCCCGTCAAGCGTTGCACGTCCCTCTTGTTGTGGGGAGCCGAGAGCTTTTCGATGGCCAATAGTTGAGTAGGGTCCGCTTCAATGCCGCGCCGGGACACGAGATGCCCCAAGAATTTACCAGAGCTGACACCGTTCTCTGCGTTAAGGCGGAGTTTGTGCTGTTTGAGAATTTCGAAGGTTTCGGCGAGGTGGGTGAGGTGATCGCCGGCGAGCATGCTTTTAACCACCATATCATCGATGTAAGCCATCATTGTGTCGCCTAGGAGATGCTCGAACATCTTGGTTATCATCCGCTGAAAAGTTGCCCCGGCGTTCTTGAGGCCGAAGGGCATTACGAGATATCCGAAGATCCCGTGAGGAGTGATGAAGGCCGTGTTCTCGACATCACCTTCACTCATGGCAATCTGATGGTAGCCGCGGTAGGCATCCATAAAGCTAAGTCGGTCGTGGCCTGCCGTAGCGTCAACAAGTTGGTCGATCCTCGGGAGGGGGAAGAAATCCTTTAGGCAGGCGTCGTTGAGGTTGGAATAATCAACGCAGACGCGCCACTTGCCATTCTTCTTCTTGACAACCACGGTATTGGCCAACCATTTGGGGTATTGGACCTCTCGGATGGCATTGGCGTTGAGGAGTCGGTTGACCTCCTCGATAACAGCTTCGGAATGGACCGGAGAGGAGCGCCGGGCCTTCTGGACGACAGGGCGTTTGGTCTTGTCAATGTTGAGCTCGTGGCAGATGAAAGAAGGATCGATTCCGGGCATTTCATAGGGAGTCCATGCGAAGACTTCGATATTCTTTTTGAGAAAATCCACCATGTCATTCCGCTCGGTGTCACTCAAGGAGGAACCGACAAGGAAAAAACGTGATCCGTCTTCGGTAATGGGGACGGTAACGAGTTCCTCTACGACCTTCTCGTCGGCTGGCCGGCCGACGTCTTCTAGGACGGGTACATCGGGGACTTCAATGAGGTTAACCCGGGAAGTCTTCCTATTGCTTCGGACCGCGTTAACATAACATCTTTTTGCCGCTATTTGGTCACCGTATAGATCCTCCTGTCGTCCGTTAGCACCTATGAAGCGGACTACCTGGTGATAAGTGGAGGCGATAGGCTTCAACTTATGGAGCCAGGTGCGTCCGACAATTGCGTTGTAAGGGCTTGGTACGTCAACGACCACGAACTCCATGTCAAGTACCACCGAGCCTGCACGGACGGGGAGGGTGATTAGCCCGAGGGGCCATACCGGGACTCGGTTGAAACCGATGAGGGGAACCTTGGAGCGTCGGAGGTCAGTGTCTGAGAGTTTCAGGTCCTGGAACAAGGAGTAGTACATGACTTCGGCCGAGCTGCCCTGGTCAACGAGGACGCGGCGGACGTTGAAATTGCCGATGCGGAGTGTGACGACGAGGGCGTCATTATGCGGCAGCTGGACTCGGTCGAGGTCCTTCTTGGTAAACGTGATTGTCCATTTTGAACCGTCGTCGGTGCGAGCTCGCTTGGTGTCGGGACCGACGAGCATAAGCTGCTTTGAGGAGGATGCGTCGTTCAACTCGGCACAGATGATGCGGGCGGCTTCGGGGTGCAGAGGGCCGTGGATAACATGAATCGTCTGAATTGCCTCTTCGGTTCGGTGTTCGGCGTGCTCTGCCCGAGCCTTTGTTTTCTCCTGATCGATGAGGTGATTGAGGTGGCCACCGGCGACAAGCTGGTCCAAGTAGGCCTTGAAGGGCTTGCAGGCGGTGGTGAAGTGGCCTTGCTCATTATGATAGCTACATCGGACGATTGGATTTTTGATCTTCTCGTTCTCGGTGCCGAGCTTCTGATTCGGGAAGGAGAAAAAGGGCTGGTCCTTCACCTGATCAATGATCCGGTAAATAGGGATGGTGAAGACAGTTTTCTTAGCGTTGAAATCACTTGGCTTCGGTCCCTTCTTCGGTGATTGCTTGATGTTGTTGACCTGCTTCTTAGGTGTGGAGACAGGGGCGGGAACCGAGGAGTTCGCCGAGACAGAATGGATTTTGGAGCTCGAGGACTTCCCGATGCCCCTTTCAGCTTTGGAGTCGATTAGTTGGCACCAGCCTTCGATGCGGGTCATGAGGTCTTTCATGGAGTCCGGCTTGTTGCGGGCGAGGTCAACGTAGACTTGCTCGTCCTGGGCGGTGAGACCGAGCTTGAATCCGCGGGCCGAGATGACACCGTCGCAGCCTTCGATTTCGTTGAATAGCTCCCAGTAACGACCGGCGTACTGGCAGAGCGTTTCGTCGGGGCGTTTCCGGAGAGAGAGGAGGGAATCAATCTCCTTCTCATGCTTGTTGCTCGTGACGAACCGAGCCATGAAGGCATCGCACAGGAAGTCAAATGATGAAATTGATCTGGCAGGCAACTGGTTAAATCATGTAAGGCCTAGGTTCCCGAGGCTGGCAGGGAAGACCTTACAGAGGAAGGCGTCGTCCGAGGGCTCATTTCTGAGGAAGAGGGACATGACGAGCTTGTATTGCACCAGGTGAGTGTACGCCTCGGTTTTGCTGTCGTATTTGGCAAATTTGGGCTGGGTGAATCCTTTTGGGGGGGTGACCGAGTCGATCTCTCGTGTAAAAGGGGAGGTTGTGAGTCTCCTAAGTCGGGCGTCGCGATGAGGTCGGATCGAACGGTCAATACCGTCTGGACGCTCATGCGCGGGACGCTTTTTTGGGACCGACTCGTCCAGCCTTTCGTACTCCTTCCTCTTCGGTGGGGTGCCTCCTGATCTCTGATGAGATCGCTCCTGTTGGCCCTTCTTGTAGCTATCTCGGGCGTAGGGCCCGAGGCGCTCCGTGACTTGGCTTCCGCCACCTTTCTCTCCTGGGTGCGAGACGAATGGGCTTTTGGTTCGAGCGTTCTTGAGGCGCTCACGATACCCCTTTGTCTGGAACTCCAGGAGGCCCTCTTCGTCGTTGGCAATTTTGGTGAAGCTTGGGGTGGGCTCACGGGTCCCCTTCCCTCTTCTGACCGGGTGTGTGGAGGAAGCGGAGTCACTGCCAACGCCGAGCCTCTCAAAGGCGGATCGCTTCCGTCGTGGATCCTTGGGGTCAGGGGAACGGGAGCGTTCCCTACGCCCATCGCCACCTTCGTTTCGACCATCCTTTGCAACAGGAGGCTCGAGGCGGTCTTTGACGGAAGGTCGAGACTGGTGTTCGATCAAACGGCCCCCCTCGCGACTGCGGGAAGGGCTTTGGTGGGTTCTTCTCCCGCCACGGCTTCCTGCGGAGTGGGATGTGGAGATCTGAAGGAGATGTTTGATCTCAGCGAGCTCGTCGCGGACGTGCTTGTCTCGTTCCACGGCTGTTGACAAGTCGTCGATCTTCCGTTCTAGGTGATGAATGTAGGTATGGAGTTCGGTGCCGGCTCCCATGTCCTGGGTTGAAGTTCCAGCACCGATTCCGACGGACATGTGAGCCTTCCCTAGGGCACCGGCCCCGCCAGGAACCAAGAGTGGTTCTCCGAATGGTCCGAGGCCGAGGGTTGTTTCACTGGGATGTGGATCGTCGACTTCCACCATTGCTGCGATGGGAGGTCTTGACAGAGCTCTACGGGAGGAGGGAGATGAACGGAGGTGGGAGTGGCTGGTCCCCAGCAGAGTCGCCAATTGTCGGGGTTCAAATTATCGGGAACGGATCCAAGGCTCAGGATGGCTCCCCCTCCTGCTGCTTCGTGCTTCCGCCGCTTGAGACCTGCACTAAGTCATTAGGGGTTGGACACCCCAGTGACCCTCCGACGATCAAGTTAGATCTCAGGAAGGGGAAGTAGGTCTAGAGTTAGGGTAGGATGGCGTACCTCTTTAGGTGAGTCCCTTCGTATTTATAGACCTAGGGTTGCTTGGACTCCAAGCTAGCGCGTGGAGTATACGCTCAGGTAACCGCTTCGGGTGACGTCATAGGTGACAGGAGGGTCGAAGCGGTTACGGAGCACATGGAGGAGGTGAATCCCAATGATTACATTCGTTGCATGATCTTCGTGGGGACCGCATGGCGTAACAACATTCTGTTGATCGTCTCAGGAATATCTTCAGGAGAGTCGGGACAGCTGTCATCAACGCAGCATGCGGGAAACTAACTCAGAGGGAAGCACCGAGGAATAAACCGAAGTGTGGAACCCGCACGACGCTTCGGCCTAGGGCTTACTGAGTGCCGGAGTCACCTCATACGGCCCGGTTACCGAGCTTGTAACCGAGGCCACCACAGATATGATGAATCTTATAAATAAATTTAAAAAAAAAAAAAGACAAGTTAAAAAAGCATAGTCCTTGACAAATTGTGGTAGACCGGTAGGGGTTTTTAGCTGTTGGGCTTCTGTTTATCCGAATCAGTGGCCAATAATAACTTGGCTATAAAACAGATAGATGTTTTACCAGAAAGGCAGAATGTACGGTTATTTACCTAGCAATAAGGCTGAGAAGCTAAATGTCAGGGCCATAAACACTGGAGGTCCTGATGAGTTGAAGATCTGCAATCAACAACTTCCTAGAGGAATTGACGGTCACTGACCGGATTTCATAACCGTACCCAATTGGCGATTCTTCTTCTCCTCCTCCTCCGTCTTCTTCATTTTGTTGGAGCCGATAAACAACTAACTGTGTTCGGTTGCAATTTCTTGAAAATATTTCCGGAAAAAAAAATTTTGAGTTAGTGTTTGGTTTGGCTTTTAGAAATGGTTGTTGAAGTAATGATTTGATAGAAAAATAGGGATAATGATTAGAAATAGGGTAATGATTGGAGAGAGATAGAGAGAGAAATAGGGGTAATGATTGGAAGAGAATAGGGGTAATGATTGGATGAAAGAGTAATGATTGGAATGAGAGAAAAGTGAAAAGTGGAATCTTTTACACTTTTTCCGGAAATGTTTTCCGGAAATTTCCGGAAATTGCAACCGAACACAGCCCTAGTAATTGAGAAATGGAAGACTGGTAGTAGTTATAGAACTAGAATGTGAAAGTTCAACGATGAGAATCTTTTTTTTCTAGCTCTCACTCGTAGTTTCGTTCTCAGCTTTGTTTGGTTTGTGAGAAAATCCAGCAAGAAGAAGGGCTCTTAGCTAAATAAAGTACTACTGTAGAAACAACAACAAAAAAGTACTACTGTAGCCGTTCAAAACTGTTAGCAAACAAAGCGGGTAACACGACATAACTGCTGCGAATTACACAAATATAACGGATCAAAGAACTTGTTTTACGAGCTCCTACTAATATGCACAAAACCTGCACACACAAAAGAACAGTAAACTCTTCTCGAAGGTGGAGAGGCTACTAGAGTCCTCCACAAACGTCACACGGCTAGATGCCCTAGAGAGAATTAGGAGGGAGAGACTGCAGTATTTGATATGTGGGAGAAATACAATTGATGTATTTTCTATTGTAGGCTACGGGTATATATACAGATGATTGAGACGAGTTTGAATCCTCTTAGGACTTATCTCCTTAAGATGTTGAAACCAATTAAGGTTTATCACCTTTAGTTGTTGAGTCCACTAGGACTTATCACATATTCAAAATACATGATAAATACAGCTAAATATTATCCCACTTGAACGCACCCATGAATCCCATGCAACAAAAACAAAACTAAAGTACTACTGTAGAACTTGCTTTATGTCCACTAGCAACTTTCATTTCCACCAAGCTTTATATAGACACGACAATTCACTTTCTCTGAAGATTTTGCCATTCTAGCACAATAAACTTTCCCTCCCACCTGCATTACATTGAACCCTGTTTTCCTCCTGCCCTAGTAGGGGGAATTTGTCCAACCAAGGACTCATGGCACCTCTTGATTCGTCCAAGCCCCTTTCCTCCAAAACCCTTCCTTTTCCTACCTAACAGCAATTAAACCACACTTAACCACCGTTAACCAAACTCCTATATTTTAGGAAAACCCCTCAAAGAGGAGTTAAAGCTCTAAAACAAACAAAGGCAGGCAACTGTACTAGTCCCTTTAGACTATTGTTTAAGGATGTATTGATCAGCAAGCCCCCGATCAGCACACAGTCCTCTATTCTCCATGGATGACTTTATCCTTCTCATAGAGCTGGTCTGTCATTTTCGTATCAAAAATATAATTTATAAAGCCAAGGAATTAACTAGTATTCCGAAGAACAGTGGTTAAGTCTAGGATCGTCCGCAGGGAGTAAAAAGCTGAGTTGCAGTAGTTTCAATTAATTTTTAATTTAATTCAGAGAGTAAAGAGAAGTTGGATTTTGATTTGGATTTGATTAAACTAAAATTAAACTAGAAAGCGATTAAAGTTTTAAAGACAGGAGAGAGAAAGGACTAGGGTTTCGATTCCACCTTCCCCTTGCAATATAATCGTAATAAAGTCTAGGGTAATTATTCAACATAACAAATAAGATTGTCGCTAGGGCTTGCAATCTCTATTTACAATCGTCAAAAGGGTTCACAGGACTCGTACACCGTAAAGGCTATCTCAACATAGCGCAGATCGTCTCACTGGATTTCACCAACGGCACCATCCGTCTAACGCAGTAGAACCCATCTCAGAGACTATCCTGAAAAAGTGAAAACTATTGTACGAGAGTGTTTGATATCCGGAATACAAACACAATAGATAAATAGCAAAAATATGTTCTTTCATAGAAACTATGAACCATCCCAAAAGTCATACAATTGACTATTGAATAAAACCCTAAAAATTAAACAATTACATTACTCGGAGAAAGTTTCCTCGTCGCCCTAGCCGGGGCTGCTTAGCCGTGCATGTAGATTGAGATGATCCGGCATGGATAAAACTCCATTGAAAGCTTTTGCCGCAGCCGTGCTCTTGCTCGTCGTGGGAATAAGATATCCCTCAAAACCCTTTTTCTCTTCTTTTATAATGTAGCCCCCGTAGTCGGTTCCCCAATCCCCTCTTTTATTTCTGCCGAAGCAAGTAATTACTGGGACCCAATTAATTTCCGTGACCAATTCCTCAAGCAACCAGCTACGTTTAAGCACAGTGGGTTTTATGGTCCAATTTCCATTGTAGTTAGGATTTTAATCCAATACTTCTCTTCTTCAAATATTCAATATAAACTTGGTCTCTTCTTTTCTTAATTAATTCAATTGGCACCAGTAAAATTTTCAATTTAGCTCCGATTGCTAGCCAACAGCTCCGTGAAAACTGAAACGAGGAAAACGAATATCAAACTCCAAATAATATAATAAGTGGACATAACAAGAGTAAATTAGAGAGCGTAAATAGGCACATTTACGCACCTATCAAGAGCTTAGAAAGTCCCTTATGGAGTTCATGACATTCAAAGCCATCATTTCTGTTGAAATACTCAAGGTTTCTCTCCTGCAAAATGAAATACACAGCAGCCACCAAGGAACATTTCTTATTCTACACTGGAAGCCTTCCCATTTAACAGTTTGGGCAAACCAATCAAACAGATCCCCTAAAGAATTAGGCCCACTAACACCACCGCATACCACACTTCTTCTGAATAAGAGCAGCCAAAGAATAATACTTGTGGGTTTCTTTGTCTCTGTTACATAATGGACAGACCTCATCCACAGCCATCCCCTGTTTATGTAATCTGTCTTTGGTATTCAGTTTCTCTTGAGCAAGTAGCCAAAGAATGAAACCCCAGCGTGGGACATTCTTTTTGAACCAAACCATTTTTATCCATGGCTTAACAGGGAATTTAGTCCTCACAGCCTCCTAAGCAGACCTAGCAGAATAGACACCGGTGCAGGCAAGATATGGGCCTGAAATCCTTGATAGTAGATGGAGAATTAACCTTTGGAATGAGAGATGTAAGCATTTACTCCTTCAACATGTGGCCATGCTAAAAAAATTTGTAACTGCCCTTACCAAATCCTGTCCAGCCACATTCCAATTTTTCTGGTAAAAAATGGAGTTGTAACCATCTGGACCAGCATCATTCACTCATACACCAAGCTTACCATTTCAACAACATTCATTCATGTTTTTTCCAATGAGTCAAACTATAAAAACATAACAAGTACACACAGTGGCGGACCTAGGAATTTGACATAGCGGGGGCACCAATTTTCTTTGTAACGCCTTAATATGTGAGTTACAGTTAAACACATTCACACCAAAATAATTTTAGCATTCATGATAATGTAATAATTTAAAAGTATAGATGCATTTTAATAACAAGCTATTTGGGCAAATGTGCGCACCTCGATTATATGTGTGAAAGCAAAATTATCACATATTCATCATCTATTTTCCTCGTATTAACTCTACAAGTACAAGTTTCGGGGACAAAAAATGTACAAATACAATATGCGGGCTCATATTGAGTACTACACAAATGATTGGAGACGTTGAGGAGTGGGGGAAACATTGGTTGTGAAAGAGTTTTAGTTTTAGTGGATGGGAGAAACTTTAGTTGTGAAAGAGTTTTGTGGATTTTGAAAAAAGAATTAAAAAAAAAACCACGGAGCGACAGGTGGAATCGAACTCTCGCTAGGAGTTCCTTATAGATGGTTGCTTACCATTGCACCAAATGGCATCTTACTGAACAAGTTAGCACATATAATATATATATACAAAAAATTCCGGGAAATTTTTTTAAAAAAAAAGGCTGGGGGCACGTGACCCCACGTGCCCTATGATGGATCTGCCCCTGAGTACACAGACACCAAAAAATTGTCATACACAGATCAAGAATGCTATCGTGAATTGTCAAGTTTTGCCAACTTATTCATATACTTAGCAGATAGTAATTACCAAATCTTTCAGTTCTCCACCTATGATGCACGGACCTGGACACTGACACGGGGACATGAAAATTCTAAAAAAATGGGGACACAGACACAGCGGGGGACACGCCACGTGTATATTTATTTATTTATTTATATATAATTTTTTTTTCCAAGTTTAAATGGCAAAATGTAGACAAAACATAACATCCATAGTTCTAATACCATTCAAACAAAACAAGACGTCCATCATCCATAAGTTCAATACAATCCAAATACCCAATTGAAAACAAAACATGATAAACATCCATAGTTCCATAATAAATTATGGGACACGCCACGTAGCGTGTCCCATACGTGTCCTCCTAAAAAAATTTATATTAAATTATGGGACATACGTGTCTCCGAGGTGTCCCCGCGTGTCCCCGTGTCCGAATATTGCAATACGTCGACCTCTAGAAGTATCGGTGCTTCATAGTGATATCAAGCTAAGCAGTGTTGTAATTGTCTCCACTGATATCAAGCTCTATCTTGAACTCCTCTCCTATGAGCAGTGACATCCCGGATACTACCACCGTAACAAAGTCCCCACCCTCATCATAACTTTCCCAAATAGATGTCCCCTGCACTCCAACACTCGATTTGGTAATTACCTCATAATCCTTCAACACTTTGAATTTTTCCAACCCCACAAACGTCACCGTTTCCACAATCCACTTTTGACTCAACGCAAATTCCCCATTCACCACCTCAGTTCCAACAATCACTGTATTCCCGAGAAACCTACCATAAAGCCTCACCAAAGTCCACCTCCCTCCCTCTTCCCCCATGTCCACTCCCTCTCCATCGTCCAAAAATATCTCCCCACTGCTGTTTTCACTTTTGCTCATGACTGCCAATATTTGGAACGGGGTTTTCCGAGCGGCTTCTGTTACCATTTCTTCTCCTTGCATTGCAATTATATTCCCTTCCCGTATATGCACGTTGATATGATCCGGTGGGGCATTGAGCGTGACATAATTCCCTGGATTTACACTCACATAGTTGGAATAGTTGAAGAGGTCGAACCAGTTTCCGGCTGGGAAGTAAGCATCGACTGAGACCGCTCCTGGCTTGAGGACAGGGGACACCATTAAACCTTTTCCAATTAGGAATTGTGAGTTGATTTCGTAAGTTGCTGTGTCTTGTGGGAATGAGAAAAAAAGTGGACGTGCAATAGGGGTTCCTACTTTGTGAGCCTCGTACATTAACGTGTAAAAATAAGGGAGGAGACGGTAGCGGAGCCCAAGGACTTTTCTGGCTGTGGCAGCAACTGAGTCCCAGAGATAGAGCTCTTGACGGGTTTTGTCCTTGGCAGAGTGGTCTCTTACAAAGGGATAGAAGGCCCCTAGCTGCATGATATCAATATTTTCAAAAGGAATGAGGATAAATACTATTTGAAGGACACAGTTACATACTTACATTTTGATGACCCATGGTTGTCTAGAAATAAGTGTAGGAAGAACTTTCTAAAATGGTAAAAGTTCCTAAAATAGTTCAAAAAGATCTCCCTGTTTTCCTTTTTGTTTTTCCATCTTTCTATTTCGAAAGTACCAAATGGATGCCTATTTTGGAAAGTCGGAGCACAATTTTTTTTTCTTTTGTGTGTTTTCCTAGACTAACCTTATGAATGACTATGAGTAAGGGGGATGTTGGAAAATGCTTTAAACTCTGAATTTTTGTTCATTGTGTATTAAATGCATGCTCCTTCAATAAATTTGAACCTCCAGAAAGACTTACAAAAAGGGAGGAGTAATTAAAACTGTAGGGACATACATCACCAGAAACAGAATAAAAGTGATTACATAATGATGTCACTTCCTTATATTGAACATGCTGCACATTTAAACCCGACCCCACCTAGCCGTCCTTGGACAACGTCTCGATGTAGATGAGTAAAATAGCTTGTGTGTTGTATAATTATCAATTAGATGCCAAACTATTTTATACATCAAACCTCGCATCTCCTACTACTGGTGGGGTGACAGCTAGTTTTGGTATGTTGGGGAAGGTCGGGTCGTTATTGCCGAATCCGAGGCCACCATTGCATTTGCGGGTGAAAGAGTAATTGAACAAATGTTGAATATAGAAGTCCCTGAAGGCGACCAACAGACCGAATTTTTATTCACGCAGGGAGCATCCAATCTAATCCTCCCACATTTTTATTTAAAAAGAATTTATCCATTTGATATATCTGTTAAAGGATTACATTCTCTCCTTTGTTTGATTGATGAATTGAATTCAACCAAGTCAACAAGTAATTGGTAAAATGCCCTTTTTGAAAAAAAAAATTGTGGTCAGGAAGGTTAGACCATATAATAATTGGAATATTAATATAAAAATTCCATAGAAAAAGAAATTCGAAATCTATATAGAAGAAAAATAAATAATAAAGCGCAAAGAGTGATTGATCAAATTCGCGGACGTTCTTAC
Source organism: Rhododendron molle (assembly GCA_025413875.1). Classification (NCBI taxonomy): domain Eukaryota; kingdom Viridiplantae; phylum Streptophyta; class Magnoliopsida; order Ericales; family Ericaceae; genus Rhododendron; species Rhododendron molle. The sequence continues at coordinate 19,572,180 of CM046400.1, forward strand.
GAAGAAACACTTATGATACTAAAAGTCATGCCTTATCAAGCATCTAATCCCATTTTAAAAATGGTTTTAAATACCGGAGCAAATGCTAGTTACACTTCAGGTTCCAATAAAACTAATTTAATAATTAGTAAAGCCAAAGTCAATGAGGGTACTGCTGTGAAGAAATGGAAACCTCGAGCTAGAGGACGTAGTTATCCAATAAAAAGACCTATTTGTCATATACGTATTGTGTCTTTAGATAAATATATAGACTTACACATGGTTAAAAAAACCTAGATGGCAAAAATAAGGATACAAATATGATATATCATAATATGGATAGTAGTGGGGGGTATGGGACAAAAAATAAATCCACTGGGTTTCAGACTAGGTTGCTTTCAGAGCAATGCGTTTCATGAAACAGTAATTGGCCCTCCCCCTATTCTTGCGAAAGCCCCAAATCCAAACTTGATGGGCCCCATTTCTAAGCTTTTGAGTTGGGGCACCATATGGCAATACTTCAGTAGCACCCAATAACTTCTTCTGGGCCAAAGGTTAGAACCTGGAAAGAAAAAAAAACCCAACCAAAAACCTCTTATAATTTCTTCTCCTAAAAAACAGATCTCCTTTAAATATAAATCGACTAAATCTACAATACTAATCTATGATGCACTGACATAGATACGGACATGGACACGGGGGTGCGGTAATTCTAAAAACTAGGGATACAGACACTGTGAGAGACACGCCACGTGTATATTTAATTAATTAACTATTTATTTATATAATATATTTATTCCAATTTTTGAAAATAGCCAATCTCATAGAGTGATACATTATGAAATTCTTAATGATTGATGCATCATTTGTGGTAGTTTATATGATATATTAGATAAGAACGTCATGTATTAAGTTAATTGCAAAAGTCAGAAATAGATCTACAAAAGGCCTTCCTAAGATCATCAATAACTGGAACTGGGAGAGAGAGAGGTGCACCCCAGCCATGGGACACATATATCCAAAAATTAAATTAGATTATTGGACAAGTCACGTGGCGTGTCGGACACGTGTCCCCCGCGTGTCCTCGTATCCGGACACGGCGATACCTCAACCTCTAGAGGTGTCGGTGCTTCATAGGTACTGATGCATTCTAAAGTCTAAACTCCAGCGAAAAAAATAATTTTACCACCATAAATTATACTTACCTGAATCCAACGTCGGCAAAGCTCTTCAGTAGTGTTTCCAGAAAAACCACAAATATCTGCTCCAACCATTGGAATTCCAAACAGTCCGAAATTCAAGATACTTGGGATTGAGTACGCCAAGTCATCCCACGTGGCGGCATTGTCTCCAGTCCAATGTGCTGTATACTTGCCAGAGCCCACGAAAGTTGATCTAGCCAGTATAAACGGCCTTTTACCACTCAATTTGTTCAAGGCCTGATTAGTTGCGATTGATTCCAAGAATCCGTAAAGGTTATGGGCATTGTACTCTGTGATGTTACCAAAGTGTAGAGCAGTTGCAGGAATAGTATTTTCAATTATGAGCAGATGACTTCCGGAATTGTTTATCTTATAGGGAGGGTCATCAAGTGTCGAGAATGGAGTTGGGGAGGAAGTATTGAAATTTGATATCTCATTCATGTCCAGCCATATGCCATCAAAGGGGACAAGATTCCAGAATCTATTGAGCTCATCACCCCAAAATATTCCACCAGCAGGATGTAGGAAATCAGGGAAGTAGACGGGCCCCGGCCAAACCTCCCCCCGGTAAGGGATACCATCACGTTTTATGAAGATGTCAGCTTGCATCCCTCTGATGTAGGTTCCATATGTCTCGTTTACACTGATTCCTGAGTTGATAGCCATGTGTTATAGAAGTTACAAAATGCAAATGGACGAGTTGACGAGATGGTTGCGATATGAATGCATATAAGTGACAAAGTATAGCAAATTACCTGGATCCAAGATGAGCACGTATTTCTGACCATTATGGTGGAGTGTACCGAGAAAATTCTTCATCTGGTCAAAAGGAAAATTGATAGGATCAAGTGTGAAATCCTTATAACCATCCATGTAATCAATATCTGTCCAGATAACCTCCAGCGGAATTCCAGCTTTAGCATAGCCAGAAACCACTCCCTCAACATCAGAAACATTCCTATATCCCCATCTGCACTGGTGAAATCCTGTGACAAAACAGTGTGAGCAAAAAGGATTTTTAAGCTCACAATATAGCTATTCAAATGTAAGTCAAAATTGGAAGAAGCAGGGGGTACAAAGCAAAAACTATATACAGAAAGTTAGGGAAAACAGTATGGACATAAGGTAGTATCTCAAGGGCATCAAAAGCAATTTCAAGTGACAACCAACAACGGCTTCAAACCAATAGACATTCCGAAGCCTTAGATGGCCTCTTCAAGCTTTTGATCCAGCATCATACGCCATACGTTTGTGTATTCCATATTAGTAACATATTGTTTACACCCGTTTTTGGCACCAAACTTTGGACTAGAGCTGGAAGGCCATTTAATTATTATTTGATTAAATTGGGCCAACAATAGAGATGTATTGGGTTAAAATTAATGGGCCAAGACAATATTTATTGGGCCCAATTAATTTTAGTCTCGAAGCTTGGCCCATGTTTTATTTTGTGAGAATTGGCCCATGATTTGTGGATAAACGGTTGTGGATTGACTCCAACCGTTGGGAACAAAGAAGATTGTGGGCCGTGATGCATGGAAAAATTGTTCCAAAGCCATGTGGTTAACTGACCCATTGTTCTCTGGTGCCCACGAAATGGGGAAGTGGAGTGCCCCATTATCTCCGGTAACTTCCCATGATGGGGAAAAAACATGTGGTTAATTTTTATTTACTTCCAATAACTACCCATGATCCCATGAAGTGGAGGTTATATGAACACATGGCGCCACGAGGTGAAGACAACAAATCCGTTTGCATGCAGAATCGTGGGTGCTCTTCGCCTATAAGTACAAGTTCTCAAGACAGAAAAAGGTTCACACATCAATCCAGCTCAACGCTTAAACCAAAGCCTTCCCAGCGAAGCAATTATCTCACTTCTCTCACATTCACTCGGTTACTTCTTAAAGTAATTCAGGTTTCTATCTCTCTTGTACCCCCAACTTTATTATTACGACATAATAAAATTATTCTATCTCTCTTGTACCCTCAACTTTATTATTACGACATAATAAAGTTATGCTTACGTTGTTACTTCTTTTCCTACACAGTTAGGAAATTACCAATCCTCGCTCGTAGAGGCAAAATCACGAACCAACACTGCAATCCAGCCCTTAGGTTTGCAGCACGATCGCTCTTACACATCCGAAGTCAGAAAAAGGGGCATCCAGTCCTTTACGTTAGATGCGACAAGTCCTGGCACGCCCGCTCAGTCCTTGAGCCATTTCGGAGCCGAACACACATAAAGTAGTTTTCTGAACACTTTCCCTTAATCTTTGGGTTATCATTTTACTTCTATAGGCATAGACTTCATGCTACAAAAACAAAAGTAAAAATCAAGCTTTGAGGCTTTGTTTGTTTCGAAGCAAAATGTTTTGGTCAGAAAATATTTCTACGCAAAACTTTTTACTGGAAAAAAACTTTTCCATTCTTGTTATTCTCCGGTGTTCAATAACTCTTTAAAATACAAGTTTTTCGAAGAAATAGTACACTCTCAAAGCCAACCGTGTCACTTCCGCGTGAGTTTGCGTTGCAGATTTTATTTCCCTCGAGAAAACATTGTGCACTTCATGTCACACTTTTTGTATCAATTTCCTCATTTCTCCGAATGATTGGTCAAATTCAGTGCAGCATCTCGTGACATCTTATGAAAAATGACCAATGGAGGTTTCACTCGTAAGTTGTTTAAGTCCTCATGGGTGTAAAATACTTCTGTTGTAACTTGTAAGATAATATTGTCCCCATGTGTACCCAAACAGCGGAAAATGTCAAGATATTTTTGCAAAAATATTTTAAGTTGAAACAAACAGAGCCTGATTTTAGAACAAGTAGAACTGATATCTCCTCATATGCCCTAAGAAGCACGGATACAGATATGGGATACGGATACGATACGATACGGATAAGCAGATACGTGATTTTTTCAAAAAGAATGATACAATAAGTTGGGGGATACGTTGAATATAAAAGTAAATAAAAAATATATTATATATAATTTTTGATTGGGGACTACATGGGTTCTGTTATTGTTGTTGTTGTGTATATATAGTTTTTAATTCCTAAAATTTCATTAATGATTAAAGTTTTCCATCACACAAGTTCATCATTTCACATATCGAGAGAGATATATTTACTTACATACACACAACGAGAGAGAGACTTACAAGGTTATCGAGAGAGAGAATATCGTCGGTGTATTTCTGATGTTGATTGGTGGGGGCAAAGGAAAAGTATAGTCCTACTTGCAATTTTAACCCATATATTTTAAGTAATAACATATTTACCCTCGCGCGTATCCAAAACATATCCGTGCGTATCCAAAACGTATTAGGATACCAAAAATAATTCTCAAAGCAGGATACTTTAAAAAAAAAACATATTGAATATGTATCTGGAGCGTATCCAAGAGTATCCACGCGTATCCGAAATGTATCGGGATTCCAAAAAATAATTCTAAAAGCAGGATACTTTAAAAAGCGTATCGGATACGTATCCGGAGAGTATCCAAAAGTATCGGTATCCGATACGTATACGGAGGACAAAATAGAGTATCCGTGCTTCATAGCATATGCCATGTGCTAAACCCTCAACAAGCAGTACAGGTTCTGTGGGCTCCCCGACCGGCGCACTCTCGAGAGTCGCCACTCGGATTTTTGAGTTGGATGATCCGAGAAACCGAAAACTTGTTTGAAAAAGAAAGGCTTTTGGTCTAGCGAAAACGTTGTGCCTTTGGGTTCGAGAGCCACATTACGACCGGGAAAGGTTTTATTGAAAAGCACCCCGCTCGCCCGGCAAAACCGGTCTCTACTAAATATTTTCAAAAGGGGAAAACTTTAAATATCTTTCGGAAAAATCAAACTATTTAATAAATAGGTAAAGGGGAAAGAGACCAAACCAAACCGAGCCTTATGTCCTAATCACTTGGGGTCGGCTACATGAATCATTTTCCTCCATCGAGCTCTGTCAAGGGCCACTTGTTCACACAAACCTAATATACTCATATCTTTGCCCACCACAGCATCTAATGTCAATTTAGGTCTACCTCTCCCTGTAGCATTACTATCCAAAGCTATCATATCCGCTCTCTTAACTACCATCGTGCCAGCCTTCCGGTAAAAGCTGGTTTCTTGAACAGATACTTGAGGGGATCCATTCGAGAAATTAGCCTCACTGGGTAGGCTAGCATGTAATGTCTCAGCTTTTTGGAAACCCAGACAAGTGCCCAGCATGTCTTTTCCAGTGGAGTATAACGCTCTTCGCATCCGACCATCTTTTTGCTAGCTTCGAAAGCTTTCTGGCACTTGTCGTCCCACTCAAATGGTACTCCTTTCTTGAGTAGGCGAAATATTGGTTCACAGGTCAAAGTCAATTTGGCAATGAACGGCTAATAAACTGCACCTTGCCAAGGAAGCTTCTTACATCTTTTTCGGACCGCGATGGCTCCATTTCCAGAATAGCCTTAATCTTCGAGGGATCAACCTCAATGCCACGGGTGGTGATCATGAACCCCAACATCTTCCCTGCAGTGACCCCGAATGTGCATTTGGCCGAGTTAAGGCGCATCATGTACTTTCTGATTCTCTCGAAAAACTTCCTGAGTGCGGGTAAGTGTCCCTCTCGTTCTTTCACTTTGACGATCATGTCATCAACGTAAACCTCTACTTCCTTGTGAATCATGTCATGCAACAAAGCTGTAGCGGCTTGCTAATAAGTAGATCCCGCATTCTTTAACCCAAAAGGCATCACCCGGTAGCAATATGTCCCACATTCGGTGACAAACGTGGTTTTCTCCCTATCTTCTGGGGCCATGAGGATTTGATTGTAACCTGAAAAGCCATCCATAAAAGAGAGCAAAGCATGCCCAGCGGTATTGTCGATTAGTACATCAATATGCAGCAGCGGAAAATCATCTTTCAGGCTTGCTTTGTTTAAGTCCCTGAAATCAATGCAAACCCTAATTTTGCCATCCTTTTTAGGGATGGGGACAATATTTGCAACCCACTGAGGGTAATCAGTTACTATTAGAAATCCTGCATCGATCTATTTAGTGGCTTCTTCTTTTATTTTAAGCACCCAATTGGGTCTCATGCACCTCAATTTCTGCTTTACAGGTTTTGCGCCGGGATAAAGGGGAATCGGTGCTCCACAATCTCATGATCGATTCCACGCATATCAGCATGTGACCACGCGAAGACGTCCTCGAAATCTTTAAGCAAATTTATGAGAGCTTGACGTTCTTCTGCGGATAGCGCGAAACCGATCTGGATCATCCGGGGATTCCCTTCATCTCTCAAATTTATTAAAACAATTTCTTCTTTTATAGGTTGAGCATGCCTTTCATCTTCCCTTTCGACTAAGGACCAGATTTCTTTAGGATGTCCCCATCGAAATCGATCTCTTCATCGTCGGGGTCGACACAATTTATTTCAAAATCAGGGAAGTAAACGGAATCAGAGTCATTTATTTCATCATCAGCAGAGGCCTCGGGGGCACCATACACACGGGTAGACTCAAATTCAAACTACAAACCATGAGGAGTTGGCCAAGAGGCACCGACTCAGACTCGACAGACTCAGAAGACTCAGATGATTGGGAAGACTCAGGCGACTCGGACTCGGACTCAGAATCAGACCCATGGCATGTCACACTCGGTATGAAAGTCCAATTCTTGTAATCTCCAGCGGCATCTATGATGAGTGAAGTTGGGTCTTCGAGGGCCTCCTGCCCCAGCATCAACACTTCAACTTCCATGACTGTACCCATTGGTTCGTCTTCCTTGAACAGGATCGCCAAACTTCCCATGTCAAAGACCTCAATCCAATCGGTCAGCCTTTCCTGCTCTCCGCAGCCTCAAATTTTTCTTCACTTTCTGGCCAAACATCGTTGGCAAATATCTCAAATCCTGGCAGCAGAGTGTTGGTTTCCTTATCCCAGAATGGTTCTGGCTGACCTTGGTAGACCTGCTTTACTTTCTCTTTAACAAAGTAGTCTTCCAACCTATCCCCCTTCTTCACTTTACTGTTGCCTGAGGGCAGGTAGCCAAGACCGGTTGTGCGTATCAGAGTTCCCCAGGCTTCAAACTTTGCAGGTCCTTGCAGGTTCTTCCCTAGTCCCAGACCTGGCATGTAGGACATCTTCTTCATTATCTTTATGGCGACATTGCTAATGACAAAGTCATCATCAATCCTGACTAAGAAGACGGAATTGGAAGTATCTAGCGAGAAACCGCCTAGAGCAATGTCTTCTTCCCCATGCTGAATTTCCAAAAGTGGGGCATTGTCCTCGGTGGGCGCACGGATTCCAGAATCCCCATGGATGGTGAGCATTCCTGTCTCAAGCCCTAAACGAATTTTCTGATGAAGAGTGGAGGGCACAGACATGATGTCTGGTCGATGCAGCCAAGGCCTTCCCAGCAGCAAGTTAAAGGAAGCAGGGATGCTTACCACATGAAATTCCACCTCAGTTTGGTAGGACCCGAAGGTCATAGGAAGCATGAGGGATCCGACTACATCTCGTCGAGTGTTGTCGTATACTCGGACCTTGACTTCCGACGGAGAAAAGTTCTTATTTTTGTACCCCAAGCAGTAGGCAACACGGAATGGGCAAACGTTGATTGCTGAACCATTGTCGATCAGAATTACTGGAACCCATTTGCCATGGCATTTTAGGGTGACATGTAGTGGTTTATTGTGGTCAGTTCCTTCAGCAGGCAAGTCTCGATCGGTGAAGGTTATGGCATGCTTGATGGGTATGGTTTTGATGAGTGCCACGAGCTTATCAGGGGTTATATCAAAAGGAACTTTCAGGTGGGAAAGGGCTTGGATGAGTCCTTCATGGTGGCGGGTGGAGTGAACAAGTACATCCCAAATAGACATTTTAACCTGAGTTTGCTCGAGTTGTTGCTTGATCATTCCTTTAGGATATTTCTCAGGACGAGAAGGTTCTTTGGCTAGTGGAGCAAAGGGTTGGAAAGTGTTTTTGGTCGGGGTAGTGAAAGGGTTAGAAGGCTCTTTGGCTGGTGGAGCTGCAGAGTTAGAGAATTCTCCAGTTTGGAGATTAGGAGGTCGGTAGATACGGCCACTCCTGGTCAGATGGTCAATCTGGTGGTATTTTGATTTCTCACTCCATAAGTCAACAGGAGCCTTGCGCTTACTTCCAATGGTGGTATCCTGGAGGTTGGCAGCCAGATCAGCAATAACCAAATCTTCCCAAAGGTCCTCGGGCTTCCATTGCTCAGCTTCCATCGTCGCCTTGTTCACAGTCCATTCCTCATTTGCCACTTTTATGTTGACAATTTCGGAGCTTGCCCATGGATTTGTTTTGGCCCCTGGCTTGTCCTCCCACAAGTTCATAATGGCCACATCAACATCCTTAGGAAAGATAACTGATGATTCTGATTCGGCTTCGTCGACAATGTAATCCATTAGGTTAAACTCACTACTAGCTATCTCTTCCTTTGGCTCTGGAGGCCTCGGATTCAAGTACCACGGGTTAAGGTCTACGTTGTTGTACAGATTATCAACGACAAAGTCATTGAAATGAGAGAAGTCTGGGTGAAATGGGGCAAGTTCTGGCCAATTGTAGACTGCCGCTTCGGGTTGGCATTCCTCAGTGAACATCATTGGTAAGAGAACATATCTAGCGGGTCATCTCCGGCCAAAAGTTGGTACGCATCTGGGATTGGATCTCATTCCCATTCAGGAGCCTGATAATTCTCATTCTGGCCTTCGAACATCATGTATAGGGAGAGTCCGTCGAGGGGGTCAGCATGAACATTCTACCAATCAACCTCCCATCCGGCTTGAATGGTGGTGAACAACTCTCTAGAAGTTGGCAGCTTCGAATTCCTCCCAATCAGAGATCAGACTTCCCCATGTATCCTCCCATTCCCATAGAAAGCAAAGAACAGTTTCCTCGGGGATTTCCACAATAGGTTATGGCTCAATATTAGGGATATAATGAAAAGGGTTGGATTGAAATCTTGGGTGGCTCGGTCTTTGGATAAGGTGATTTGGTTAATACGAAAAGGGGTGTTATGTTGTGGCAAGGGGTTTGAGATGTATTTGGTTTGTCTGGGGGTGGAGTGTCAATAACCTTATTGTCAATGAGATTTTGGATCTCATGACGAAGGCGAATGCAATTGTCAGTGGTATGGCCAGGCATGGCCAGGCATCTGGTGGAACTCACAGTAGACACTTTGGTTCAGGTTAGGTGGGATGGTTTGTAGTGGCGGGAGAGGTTTCAATACCCCGATCTCTGTAAGTTTCTAAAGTAGGGTAGACCTGGGGGTGCTGAACTAGGTGAAGGCTCTGGAATTTTGGGTTTTCAGAGATTTGGTTGACTTCTGCCGGTTTGACAGATGAGCTTTCGGCCTGGTTGGTATTTCCAAAAAGGACGTTATTGCCAGAGTATGCCCTTTTAGACTTTGATCCAATTTCCTTTTTCTCCAAAGTATCGTACTGTAAGACCTCTTCCACAGCCAACCCAGAATCATAAAAGGTTTCGAAATTTGGGGCTGCTTAGGAAAGAACATGTATGGTGCAAAAGAACTCGGGAGGTTCTTCGTTATGATTCGAATTTGTTCCTTTAGATCTGGCTTATTCTGCATCTGTGCGACCTTGGCTCTCCAATGCTTCACGAAATCAGCGACTCTCTCTCTCACCCATCTTAGTACTCTCTAGTTCTCTCATGGTCATTTTTAGGTCAACATTGAAGTCATATTGGGCTACAAAGGCTGTCCCGATATCTTCCCAAGTCCTTTTCTTGGATGGCTCGAGAGTAAGAAACCATTGCAGGGCTGGACCAAACAGAGACTCATGGAACAATTGCACAATAGCTTCCTTTTCAATTCCAAGCATAGTGAGAGCCAACATACTCCTGAAGGTGGGCTTTTGGATCACCAGTGCCATCAAACTTTGCAAAGTCCACGCCCTTGAACTTTTCTTGTAATTTGGCATTCAGGAACAAGCATAGCTTGTTCATGTCTATCTCTCCTCTCCCAAGTCGCCTAGTTTCTTGCAAGCTTACTGATTTTGGCAACGAGAGCAGCCAGATTAGGATCTGCTGTCGGCGCTTCTTCTTTGGGTTGTTCGACTGTGGAGGAGGCCTGGTCTGAAGCTTATCACTAATTTCCTATATAGTTTCCACCATCATGATCATGTCCTTCTGCATGGATGTAACGGAAGCCTTGAGTTGTGCGTCGACATTGGCAATGGATTGTTTAAGTTGGGCATCCAAAGCAGCCATGTTCTGCCTGAGTTCTACCCCATTTCCTTGGTCAGCCATCGGTAAGGGATTTTCAGGTGGTATTTCTGCTTAAGGTTCTTGTAATGTCTCTATTGACGGATGTCCTTCCTGTACTACCTAAACTTCAAACAGTTGAGTTCCTTCCAGGGTGTCTATGCAAACCAGTCTTCGGAGCGGACAAAATCAATTGGGTAACGCCTCTTCTCGCAGACGACCAATATTTCAGAATTGGCAATAGAGCAAAAAGGAGCAACTCACAACTAATCACGGATACTCACCCTACCTTCTTTGTGCCTCCTAGAAACTAAACCTAGGACCTACCGTGACCCAGATCTCACCTAAGGTGTCTGTACAGAAAATTTCCGATAATCCGGGTAGGTACTGTCAGGCAGGTTAAATTCTGCTAAGTAGCGAAACCAAAGCCAGTCTCCTTACCTTGACCATCCGAGACAGAGCAATATGACTACCGGAATCCAAATACATACACACTCAAGGTTAGATCCAGATCAAGGGAGCCGTTCGGGCACAATAGACACCGAAGGTATCTCAAACTCTATGGATTTAAGGTCTCCTAGACCGACTCGGGAAAAATGAAGAATCCTACGGGAATCCTATCCTCTAGCCTGCAAGGATGCAATGATGAATGGATGATATGCATGTACAGAAAAGAAATGCACATAAACAGGGTATATCACATAAGTCCTAACCCCGGGTTCCTGTCTTAGTTGGGAAGGTTCTATGGTTATGTACAAGTGCGAAGGTTGGTTTTGGTCTCAGCAGGGTTCCCCGGACTAGAGTCAAGATGTACATCCCATCGTCAAGTGTATTGCGAGACAATGGTCGAGCAGTACGATGACTCATCATGGTCGAGGGTTGCTAGGCATCCCGGGAGAGCTTGTCACCGACGAACCGGGCAAGATTACCAGCACACACTAGCGGGGCTTGTGCGGTGCAGAGTGTACAGGATGAAAGAGTTTTACTTTCCGAAACATATTGAAAATCCCCTTTTGAATATGTCTTTCAAGCTTGGCTCTCGCAATTATTCAACTCTTTAGAAAATAAAGGTAATTTCCAAAATTTCGAATAATATGGTCCCCAGCAGAGTCGCCACTGTGGGCTCCCCGACTAATGCGCCCTCGAGAGTAGCCACCCGGATTTTTGAGTTGGATGATCCGAGAAACCGAAAACTTGTTTGAAAAAGAAAGGCTTTTGGTCTAACGAAAACGTCGAGCCTTTAGGTTCAGAGTTGGATGATCCGAAAAACCGAAAACTTGTTTGAAAAAGAAAGGCTTTTGGTCTAACGAAAATGTCGAGACTTTGGGTTCGGGAGCCACGTTTCGACCGGGGAAGGTTTTATTGAAAAGCACCCCGCTCGCCCGGCAAAACCGGTCTCTACTAAACATTTTCAAAAAGGGAAAACTTTAAATATCTTTCGAAAAAATCAAACTCTTTAATAAACAGGTAAAGGAGAAAGGGACATGGGAAAATATATTACATTGGCGGGCACGTGGTGCTCACTGTACAGAAATAATGGGTGCATGATAATGTACAAAATGATAGAACTAGTTAGCAAACTGTTCAGATCACAGCCATCCCCACACGGCTTACCATAATGCCACGCACGACCCTATGATACGCCACGTGGTGCACCTCTCCTGCTATAAGACTTTCATCAGTACCCATCAGACTTTCATCAGTACCCAGAACAACGCCCGGTACATTGTATATCCCGTATGATGTTTTTAAAGACATCAGACAGTATATGACTCTTGATTCATGTTAGAATAACACCATTCCTTCAAGCCATGAATATAAAACAACTATTGATGTACTAATGATCAAGGAAACTTCATTTGAAAAACGGAACATGACTTGTAGATATGGTCTCATTCTGAAATGCACCGATGACAGTATTTCAGTAATGAAAGCAAGCTTGGTGATGGCCATGATCCAGACAGTCTGAATAGTTAAACAGTAAACAATGAAACACTGTGCGCCTAAACATACTACATCGTGCGATGCACTATAACACCGCACGATGTGGTATGTCCAGTGCAGTGACTATTTTAGCTTCTGAAAATGATTTTTAAGTCGGTACTTAACCAAAACGGTCGAGCCTGACTATAGAAAAGTCCCCTCAGGGCGAGGACAGGGCCTAGCCTATGGAAACTTGCTTTTTACCTTTGACCTTGAGCTTGAACGAAGGTGGGTGGTTGTAGATGAAGGCGTGGGGATGTGAGGGTATGAGTGGTTGTTAAGTGTTTAGGTGGGTGGACCCTCAAAGTTAGTAAAAGACTAAGCTTTGAAAGTGAGGATAAAAATGGAGTGTTTTGAGAAAAGAAAATGCTTAGAGAATGTTTTTAGAGCAACTTTCTCAAGGCTTGGGAGTAAAGAATGGGTGTAAATGCAAGATGAAAAAAAGAGATTAGGGACCCCTTTCACTTGAGTGGAGGGGTGTATTTATAGGCAAGAGCCAAGAATTATCAATACAAATGGGGGAGGTGTTTTCTGGGCCGGCTAGAAGTGCTCTCTCTGCCAAGCTGTTTTGTAGCTGTGGCTCAAATGGGCGTGGCCGACAGCTTACAGAGCCAGTCAGAACTTTACCTAAAATGTCATGCGATTGACTTCATGACGGCGTACGGTGTAACAAATTTTATTACACCGCACAGTGTAGAAGTGTTCCGTGCGTCGTTCTAGGTTCAATTCAGGGCTTTTGGGATTATCTGGGTCTTTTGGGCTTTTTGGATTATGGGAGTCCCTCATTCAAGCTCTCAAAGGTATTGTTTCCTTTATTTCATCATCGGGGCATTTAAAGAACCTCCGAGGTCCGGATTAGGGTGTCTACAGGTTCATAGGTTCATGCTAAGATATATGAAGTGAAGGTAGGCAATATCCAAATTAGAGGTGGCAATCTCAACCTATATTTTTCTAACCCGCCCAATCCGCCCATTTATAACCCAACCCAACCCGCCCATATTACATAACGGGTTGATATGGGTTCAACCCATATTTACATGGGTTTTGATAGGTTGAAAATGGGTTCAATATGGGTTTGAATTTAAAAACCCACTCTGCACTTGTTTTACTCCTGAAATCCAATTTGTTAGTCCCGATGGGCCGTAACGAGGATTAGATCGATGTAGTGCTTTTCTTGGCTATTTCTCCCCTGCCATCCAATTTGTTTTTTTTTATTTTCTTCGTTTTGCTTTATTTACCAGATTTTCACATACAACCGGCTCTCATTTGGTTAAATAAGCAACTGGCTTATTTTTTTGTCATATTCAAAAAAATTCCATATTGGTTAGTTTTTCGTCAATATTTTAGGGATTATTGCATCGTCGTGATGAAAGGAATCTAAAAAGTAAAAAATTATAATCGAAATCCAATTTTTTTTGAATAAAAACGAAAAAATTGGTTTATTGGCTTATTTTTGTCTTTATTCAAAAAAATTAGGTTTTGATCATAATTTTTACGTTTTAGATTCTTCTTTTCATGACAATGCAATAATCTCCAAAAAAATGACGAAAAACTAACAAATACGAAAAAAAATTGAATAAGAACAAAAAAAAAACCAATTGGCTTATTTAGCTGAATGGGACAACTCTAAGAAACATTGCGGATTCGGTGGTTAGTCCTAATGGACCTAGAAGCAAGTGCAGAAGTGTTGGTATTTATGTATACTTGACTATCTATTGCAATGAAACACTCTCTCTCTCATATTCGACAATTTCAATAGCGACAGCGAAAATGGGTTCATTATTTTTTACTTTTCCGATTTCTCCCGACGAAACGAATCAATAAGTCACAACAGATTGACGCAAAACAAACAAATTCGAAAAAAAATTAATAGAAACAAGAAAAAAGTCACCCCCGCGCTACACGTGTAGTGCGGCCAATGAAGGGAACCGGCAGGAAAGGGGGTAGGAAAAAAAAAGAAAAAAAGAGAAGTAAAGAGAGAGAGAGAGAGAGAGAGAGAGAGAGAGAGAGAGAAGTCAAACGGGTCGGGTCGGACGGGTTTGGGTTTGCCTTGACTCATATTCGGCCCGACCCGTTTCAACCAGTTTACTATTTGACCCGTATTTGACCCACCCATATTTGACCCGTGACCCGTTTCCCGTGACCCGTTTCAACCCGCCCATTTGCCACCTCTAATCCAAATACTAGGCATCCAGTCAAACACCAATAAAAAAAATTTCCAAGCAAACACAACATATCAAACATATGACAGGGAAAAAAGTGCTCTCCCAGTCCTAATTTGTTTGTCCAGGTTCTATGCTAATCAGATAGAAAATTATTTATTCTTTTAATTGATAACAGTTTCATATGCAGTATGAATATCGTGATGGATCTCGATTGGGTCTATTATACAATGCTTTTGAAAACACATAAAACAAGGACTATAAAATTGGGATAGAGGAAGTACATACCAAAAGACCAGTATGGCATTGGCGCTGGCCTGCCAATGAGCTCTGTGTACTGATCAACCACCATCTCCGGAGTAGGTCCCGCAAAAAAATAGAGATCAAGAATACCCCCAATGACCTTATAAGTAATCCTATCACCAGTATACACAACATCCATCCCATTACTATTCAACAACAGCACACCATGTGTGGTCCCCGGTGCAACTCTACCATCAGAATCCGGCGACCTAACATCCATATAGAACGGGTGGGAGCCGTAAAGGTTGAGGTCGAGATTGGAACTCCCAATGTCTGCGTTCCAAAGGGTTAGGGTTTGGTTAGGGGTTATTTTGAAGGATTTCTTGGTGTGTTCACCGAGGCCGTAGAGGGAGGAGCGGTGGGAGGGAAGGGAGGAGGAGAGCTGTAGGTACTGGTCTTTGAAAATGAGGTATGTGGAGGAGGAAGAGGGTGAGGTGTCGAAGAGGGTGTCGGCGGAGGAGAAGCGGGAGATTGAGAAGGAGAAGGGGCTGGTGTTGTAAAGGGTGAAAATGAGGTCGGAGTTGGGGGAGGAGAGGGAGTAGTGGTTTTGGGATTTTGGAGGAGTGGGGTGGTGGCCGAGGGAGTGGCAGAGGGTAGGGGTGGGGCGGCGGAGGATTTGTTTGGGTACTTCCCATCTCTCGTGGTTGGAGTCTGTGATTCGGATTCTCAGGCGATCTTTCGCCTCAAAGCTGGACAGAGAAAATGTAAAAGATACTGAGCAAATTTGTTAGTATTACTCGGTTATAATAAGTTAATAACCAATTCTAGACTGCTACAGACAGGCCCATTTTAATCGATGGTTAGTAGCTCTTGTGCAAAAGTTATGCCAATTTAAGGACATGATTCGAGGATCTCAACCATAAATTCCGTCGAAACAGTTATACTAAATCAATGGCCAAAAATAACAAGGCTAGTATAAAATGGATATAATTTTCCCTGAAGGAGGGAGTATGTTTTACTACCTGGCAATAAGGCTGAGACTCTGAATGTCAGGCCCAAAAACACTAGTGTTCCTGATGAGTTGTAGATCCGCGGTCAACAACTTCCCAGAGACATCGCCGGCCACCGATCGGATTTCATAGCCGTACCCAATTACCGATTCTTCTCCTCCTCCTTCATCTTCTTCTTGGAATTGACTTGATTTTGTTGGAGCAGATAAACAACTAGTAATAACTGAGAAATGGAAGACTAGTAGTTTTAGCAGTACTAGGACTAGGATATGGAAGTCGGAGGAGAATCTTCTTTCTCTGGGACTCGGTCGAATTCTCATTCTCGCCGTCGTTGGGTTTGTGAGAAAATCCAGCAATAAAGGCAGTAAGCTAAATAAAAATGCAGTGCAGATCCGAACAAAAGTTTTTTAGCCGTTCGATTTAAAACATAGAAAAAAATTACACAATTTAACGACTGGAAAATCCTTGTGGCACAAGTGTGTTCGGACCCTGATCCAACGAGGCAGGATCTTCTATGCCGAAAGCTCCCGTGCCTTTGTGCCGATAGATTTTCCAGCAGTTGAATTTAAAACATTTAAAAAAATGACACAATTTAACGGCCGAAAACCCCCTCAGCACAGAGGCACAAGAATTTTCGAGATCAATAAGATTAGACCCCATGAGACAGGATCTTTTGTACCGAAAACCAACGTGCCTCTGTAAGGGATTTTCCGACAGTTGGATTTAAAACATAAAAAAATACGCAATTTTAACGGCCAAAAAATCTCTCGGCACAAAAGTTTTCAGGATATAGGAGATCAGACCCCGATCCAACAAAGCTGGATCCTCTGTGCCAAAAACTCCCGTGCCGATGGATTTTCTGGTTGTCGAATTTAAAACATTAAAAAATAATAAGGGCTGACTTTGCCACTTTCTTTTTTGTTAATATCACTCGTCTTCGTGTCTTTATTAAATGATTTGTTTTATGAGAAAATGAAAATGACATTAACAAAAAAGAAAATGACAAAATCAATTCCCCAAAAAAATTCACAATTTAACGGCTGAAAGACTCCTCAACAGAAGAGTTTTGTGAAAAAGATGAAATCGGACCCTTGATCAAACGCCCTTTCCTCCCGGGAAAAAGTAATTCAACGTGATTTTCCCCTATTCCCCTGCAAAGGAAGCGGGGTCCCAAAACGACGTCGTTTTGGTTCGGCACATCTCAACCGTTGATTTGCGAGATCAACGGCTCGGAGGCCTGGGACAGGCGCCTGTCCGAATTTCACTTGGACTGGGGATCCTCGGTGTGTAGTGAGGTTTTGTGGCTAAAAATGGCAGCTTCCAAAACGACAAGTTTTGGGGGGCCAAGTAGGGCAGCTAGATTTTCATTTTCTTTTTTGAACGGCAGAAAATTAGTAGGGCATAAGCCCTTATCCTTCTCCCTCCGGTACAGTACTAATGGTTGTGTGGGGTCCATTTCAGAATCTTACAGAAATAATTCGAGCCGTTTAACAATTTTAAAATAATTATTTGAGTGATCTCGTAAAGAATCAGCTTAAAGTAATTAGTTTATTCAATTTTTCATTCAAAATTTAGAATTCTGAATACTAAATGGGCGTTGAAATAAATTGCATAATTGTGTGCCCATTATACCCGAGATATGAACCAGAGATATTATAGGGTTTACTGAGAAGTGCAATCAATACACAAATCCATCTCAATCGGACATTGTAGGTGTCCAAAAAGATCACAATTTTGAAGCAATCTCCCCATTTTGATACCTATCAATATCTGATCAAGATAATTTTTTGATGAAATGCTCATCTTTTATAAGCATTACAATACCTGCAGTCCAGATCTAGGATATATGGGAGACATAATTGTGTAGCTTTTTTTTCAAAATTTATTCAGAATTTCTAAATTAAAATTAAAAGATCAAATTAATTAATTGTAATTATCGAACTAAAAATATACCCCGCCCACGCATGGGACACGTGGTTAGTTCGGCAACACTACATGAGGGTGCATAAGGCCAATCAAGGTATTCGACCGACAATAACCTATAACCTATAATGTTGCTCAACAAGTAAGCCGAGCAAAGTTGCAACCGTGAGAGTGGTAAACAAGCGTTGTTGATCTACGAGTTAGGGAGAGGTTAGGTTATTGTAAAATATTCTAGAAGGAGCATCCTACAAGATAGGAGTAAATCCCAAGAGATCGTGCTGCCGTGATAAGCAGAGATTGTGATGTTATATAGAACGAATTTCATATAGGGAAGGATTCCTAGTGTGAAACATTTTCTAACCCATAGGGATGCTTGGAGATCAAGTCAAACCTAAAACTCTATATAAGAGGTATAACCTTCGGTACAGTCTTTGGCTATTATTTTTACATTCGTGAATTAGGGTTTCTTTGTTAGCATGTGATCTAACTTAGACATTAGAGGGCCTTTATTGACGAGATGCGAAAGTGCACTCATCGTGCCTTGTTTTGTAGGCATTAGGGTTCCGGCAACGAGCACGTGTGGTTTGAACTCAAGGAGCGTATTCCAACACTATGTGGATTTATTTTCTTTCACACTTGGTGCTGTGTGTGGGAACCAAAGTAGTTCTTTGAGATTAGTCATGACGTCAGCAAACCCAAAACTCCGTGAATGGAGAGCCATCTGAACAAGGACGAGGATTTGGAACCCTCAACGCTCCAAAGAAAGTGACAAAGGAAAAATTGAAGAATGTAGCGGTTGTGAGCCAGTCATTGCGGGAGATTCATGGCCTCGAGGATGATGGGCAGGGCAGGGCAGCTCGAAGTCCGCGAGAAACGAGAAGAGGGATGAATCCCGGTCTTATCGTGAGGATGAGCTCCGAAAGTTTGACAGGCATTCCCGAAGTGTCCGAGACTATGAAGAAAGTCTCGAAAGGAAATAGCAGGATTTGGAGGAACTTCCTTAACTTATGAAGAAGCACAAGCGAGGGATATATGAACTTAAGAAGCGTACGACCCAAACAGAGAGATTTGGAAGCACAAGTGGTGATCATAGAAGTAGGGGCTGAACACTGGAGAAGCATAAAGATGTCTTTCCACAGAAAAAGGAGAGTCAAAAGCCCGAACCCAGATAGGAAGAGGTTGAAAAAGCACCACAAAGACAGGTACGTGAGATCTGACTCTGACTGTGAGAGGGAGGAAGAACGGATATTTTGGTCGGACTGAGGAAGGCAATATAACTGCACGAGAAGTCGCACGTAAGGCCCTTAGTCGAATAGCAACTTTTCCTCTCTCAAGACGTTTGCAAGAAGCGAGATTGCCAAGCAGGGTGAAACACAATGCGTTTGCGGCATACGAAACGAACACAAACCCGGTGGCTCGCACATATTCAACACTACCAACATTTAGGGGTCGTTTGGATGCAGTAAAAGAAGGGGGGGATAAATAATACCCTCAATAGCACCTGGAGCCCCAGTCTATCCCCCGTTTGGGAGGCAAAGTGCAGGGGTATTCCATAATCCTCCTCCTTCGGTAAGACCGGAGAAGAGGGATTAGCCGGTCTTATTTTCGGATAGGGTTGGAGGTGTTATTAAGTTATCCCCCTCAATACCCCTTCAAATTGGACGATTTTACCCCTCCTTATCCCCTCCCCCAACCCCTAACCCACCTGAGTTCTCCCAACTCGCCTGAGTTTTTGACGACAGCGAAACAAGAACAGGAAGAAAAAGAAGAACAGTAAATCGGAGAGAGGGAGAACAGTAAGTCGTAGCCGTTCTCTCTCTTTTTCTTTTTCTTGCTGTTGTTGTCGCCATTCTGTTTCTTTCACTCCCTCTCTCTCTCTCTCTCTCTCTCTCTCTCTCTTCGATAAGAACAAAGGAAAGTGCCCCTGTTTTCCCTTCTTAAAACAACGCTACCACTAACCAATTAAAATTAAAATGAATACTTTGACCCATCTCCAGAAATAAAAAATCTCAAAAAACAACACTTTGACCGGAAAAAAATTAAAATGAACACTGTGAGGCTTGGTTTGTGGAAAGCCAATAAAAAAATTAAGTATTCCAAATTTCAATCCATTTGAATCGGTGGAAAGATTTTAATTTTTTGATAATTTAATTCTAAAGGGTCATAATTAAATTTTGACTCTAGGGCTCTCATTAATTAGTCCTAAGAGATTTTTTGTTCTACGACTTTCTTAGGGCAACGAGAGTTCTATAGTCAGAATTTAATTATGCCCCTTTAGAATTAAATGATCAGAAAAATAACATCTTCCCACCAATTCAAACGGATTGAAATTTGGAACACTTAATTGTTTTTACTTATTAAATTAATTAAATTATTATTGCTTAATTATGAAAAAGTAATTAATTTTTACAATTTTATATTTATCGTAATGAATAATCTAACTTAACACTGCACAAGGGTAAAAGGGTCATTTGATCGCTTTTTACATTATCCACCCTTCCTTATACCCTCTATTAATCGTTCATCCAAACGAAGTACTATTTAATCCCCCTTCTCTAATACCTTCAAACAACCTACCATTTAATCCCCCTCCATAAACATCACATCAATATGGGTCATTTCTTATTAACTAATACCCCATATTATCATATCCCCTATATTAACTAATACCCCAAATTCTTTCCCCGCATCCAAACGGGCCGGTAATGTTAAGTTTATGCACATTGGAGATAACGCCATCATGTGCAAGATGTTTCTATCAATCCTGGGATTAAGCTAAGAAGTTTTGGGAGGCCTTCAATGAAATTGAGAACTGTAGCAAAGAGAACACGCTGGCGACTTTCAAGACCAGTCTGCCCATGTGGGGAAAACTTCATGAATCCTTGAATATGAATCCAGTAGAAACACTAGCTTCAAATTTGATGGAACCTACATATACGTGAGACCCACTCCATTTGAGAAGGCATTACAAATAACCATTGCATCTAATTTTTTTCCGTGCAGGTGGCTCTCCATGGTATCCTTGAATTCACCATCTGTTGGTCATATTATCTTTTTATAGTTGTATTTCATAAAATGGATTCAAACAATTTCACTGTCGAAAGCACCATCGTTTACATTTTAATTATAAATCAGTTTTTTTTTTTTTTGTAGCAATGATTTACTCCAATAACAAAAAATTAATTACGGAACAACATAACATAATATATGTTCTTTGCAATATGATTCTCACAACAATGAATAAACATGACATAGTTCAAGTTACACACGCTACTAAAAAATAATTAAAAACATAAAATTTAAAGTCACAACCAATTTAAAACTACGATATC
This sequence comes from Rhododendron molle, assembly GCA_025413875.1. Classification (NCBI taxonomy): domain Eukaryota; kingdom Viridiplantae; phylum Streptophyta; class Magnoliopsida; order Ericales; family Ericaceae; genus Rhododendron; species Rhododendron molle. The sequence continues at coordinate 19,593,251 of CM046400.1, forward strand.
CTACTATTGGCCATGAAATTACTAAAATGCTCGATGAGGTTCGATTAAAACTGAGAATGAGTTTGTCATCTTGTTCATTCTCAATAATAACATGACCATTTTAAAATGGCTGTTGAAAAATGTAAGGCGAAATCACACGGAGACCCCCTCATCTATACATTTTTGACACAAACACCCCTAATTTAAAAAATACCCAAAAGCACCCCCTCACCTATAACTACTAACCAATCAGCACCCTTCTGTTAAAAGACCGTTAAGATGAAGGGATCCGTGTGAACACTTTTTAAAAGATTAAGGGGTTAGTGTGGGCAATTTTTAAGGGTTAAAATTGTCATTTCCTCTCATTCCACTAACAGAGTTAGCCAATTTTTTATTTCATATAGATGAGGGGGACTGAATGGATAATTTTAAACGTTAAGGGGTCTCCGTATCCAAAACGTATAGATGAGGAGGTATCCGTGTAATTTCATCAAAATGTAAGGAGAAAAATAAAGAATAAACAAATGTTTAAATAGGATAGACATACTGAGGAAAGCAAATTTTTGGAAAAAATATAAAGTAGAAACTCTAGTAAAGTATAAATTTAAGAAAAATTGGCTAGTTGAGATTAGGAAATGAATGTTTAAGTGTGTTTTTTAGAGAATGTTGGTGTGTGTGTGTGTGTTGTGTGTGTGTGTGTGTGTGTGTATATATATATATATATATATATATTGGTTTGCGCTAATTTTCTCGAGCAGAAGTTATTTTTTTGACTTTCTGCACTAGCATTGTACCATTTTTTAAACCTTAATTCAAGACGGTTGTCAGTCGCTCTAACAAAATGACTAAGGCCACGTTTTCACTAAATTTTTTTACTACAACTTTTTAGCTTTAGTTAAGTTGTTCATACTAAATTAAATTTTCTATAACTTTTAATATATTTAAATAACTTGACTACAAATATTTACTAGAGGTTGAGATCTTCTAAGAGGTGGGGTACTCCAAGTGATAACTTTACAAGTTTTAGCTGAAAGCAAAGCCCGAGGACTCCGCGCTAGAACTCGTGGGATTCGAGGGAGATTTTTGAGAATAATAAAATATTGATTATTGAAGGCTAGCCCAACCATGGTAGGTGGGGGCATAAAGCAATATGTCTACTAGAGATTCAATAGTTATAGAAAATTTATTGAAAACTGTGCTCAGAGATTTGATTTTTGAAACCCAAAACGAACAGGCCGGAGTAGTGTTGGCAATAGGCTTCTCCTCCGACATACTATACTCCCGAAAGTATACTTTTTTCTCTCACATAATATGTGGAACCTACATATAAATTCCGTGTGAATCCCGGATGTTCCGTGAGGGGAGGGAGTGTACTCCCGGACCACTGAATAATTTTCCATTTGGTCGGTTGATTTTCGGCCCAACCCATTTCGGTTAAAACTGTGTGCGTACGTGCCTTCCTTTCAGTTCTGGGTTGACCCATCTCTCTCTCTCTCTCTCTCTCTCTCTCTCTCTCTCTCTCTCGATCTCGATCCAACTTCCTCGTTTACGAGTCCTTATCCAAGCCTACTATTGCTTCCTTGAAAGACCTATAAAACATATGTAATAACAGTAACATATAATATAATATTGAAAAAGATTACTTGTAAAATAGGAAGAAATAAGAAAAAGCAACACTTATTGAACGTGGGATTTTTAGTTGTTCTTGAGGTAAATTGCTCCTGTTTCCAAATGCTTATTCCATGAACAATATTTTCTGGGTTCTCTGTTTCGTTCAGGATTACTGTCAGTTTTTGTCATTATGGCTCGGTTAGGTTATACTATTCAATAGGTTTTACCGTTTAAAATTGGATTTTACAGTCTCTCTCCTTCTCTGTTAAGAAAGGTAATAATGTGTATGTTTCTTTAACAGATTTTTGTTTGCAGATTTGTTGTTTGTCCCTCTTGTAGATTTGTTTTATGCATTGAGATTGGATAGGTTTGTCCAATTGAGACTCTTTGTATGAGTTTCTTTTGCCTTTTCTCTTGTGGGACTTTATGGGTTGTATTCAGTATTTGTCCATTATTATTAAGACTTCTACCCAATTGTTGAACCGTAAGGAGTGGGCTCTGCATTCAATTGGGTTTGCAGAAGAGAGGGCTGTGGTTTTCAAGAGATAAGGGCAGCTGTGGTTTTCAAGAGATAAGGGCAGATTAGGTTTTATTACGTTGCTTCTGTTTAATCTTATAATAATCTAAACATCTAATCCATGAAAACGGTCTTGTTTTTCATGATTAATGTCATGTTTTGGCCTCATGTCTGATTAGGTTTTGTACAATAGGCTTCTTACCGTCCATTTTCGGCCTCTTGCTTGATTAGATTGTACTACTCAATATACCGTCTTTCTTATGATTATACCATCTTTCTTATGATTTTAACTTCTTTTTTTGTTGAGAAAGTCATTGCTGCATCAGTGTGATATTATGTTGGCAGATTTTTTGTTGCTGTTTTTGGTTTTGTTTTTTAGTGATTCTGTTTTTGTATGGGTTTCGTTGCTTTCGCTACGTAGTTTTTGTGGGTTGAAGTTGTTTCCACAGAAATTGAATTCAAGGAAATTTGGTACTTGTTCAATTTGTTAAAAGTTATGCCAAATTTTATAACCTAGGGATGACAATAGATTAGGTTTCACTATTTCTTATACTCATTGGAACAGTTCTTATTCATGACAAGAATTTCGACATTGAAGGTGGAAATTATTTTGTTGGTTAGGTACAATTGTTCCCTTCTGTGCTTCAAAAACTTGTAATTTCTTGTCACTCCCATAAGGTTTAATCTGCAGATCAGATTATTATATCTGTGTGCTGTACAATTTGCGATTTTAATGCATGTATTCATTGCTTGTTTTTCTATTTCTACTCGTTTTAACATAATGTATTGTCTCTGACGTCAATTTGTTTTTCTGCATTTCTGTTTTTGGCAGTTGAAAAAGAGATGGTGGTTGAATCCACTACAAACTTCTTCACCTCAAGTATATAAAGGCCATTTGTTCCAAGCTCAAGGCCAGAATTTGATTGTTGAAAAAACATGAAGGTTTACATTTTCCTTTATGTGCATGATATTCACCGTGGTATTGAGTTTTCTAAATTTTATGTGGAACTTCATTATTTCCTGCATTAGGAAACCTTGGGTACACATTGCATATTGTGAACTCTTTCTGGGGAAAGATTTCATTGGGAATAAGTAAAACCACATTTTTCTGATACTAACCCAGGAGACATGATTAGTTATGCTTAAGTTTCAACTTTTCATCCATCATGTTTATATAGTGGCTTATGAGATATTGGAATCGAAGTGTTTCTTGTACAAGTCTCGTAGAGAGCATGCATGTTATCATGACCCCCTGAGAAGTAGGTCGCACAGCATCATGAATCTATGGTAACTAATGTGTATGTTTAACTAAATACACAAATTTACCTAGAGCTGATTTTGATTATACAAGCAAGGGACTAATTTCTGCCTCAATCAGTTATCGTTCAATATATATATATATATATATGCCAACTTGTTGTCTCGCATCATTGGCCACAAACTCCTATTACTTAGATTCTTGAAAAATGGAGTCAGGACTTGGAGTTTTTTTTATGACAATTAGTTAATGATTTTATTGCTCCAGGGTCTTCCCAGTAGAAAGTAGCACAGACAAATGTCATTGCTATTGATTTTGTTGAGGTCTTCTGGTCTCTTTACTGATAGTTTTGAATTGAGATTATAAATTAAGTGCTTCAGTTGTGGAAGTTGAATATTTTTGTGAACTAATAAAGTTGCATATATGTGAAAATATCAGCTAAATTATTAGGTTACTGGAAAAAGTAATCTTGTTCAATGAATTGTCTAACTTGGCAATCTAATATTCGTGGCCTGGAGTCCTTATGTAGTTATGTTACTCTTGTTAGATAGCTTGATATACGTTGTTGAACCCATTTCCTAATAGCTTAAGCTTTGAGACTATTTGTAACTTAAACGAGGTATCAAAGCTTGGCTTGGGAGAAGTCTTGGGTTCAGATCTCTCTGTTTACATCTGTTCCCTGTTTGCATTACTCTTCTCCCTTTTGCATTCTTTCGCAATATGCATGAATATTTGCATCTCTATGTGCAAGACGGAGTTGCACATGGGGAGGATTTTAGATAGCTTGATGTACATTGTTGGGCCCTAATAGCTAAGGTTTTAGGACAGTTGGTTACTCAACATTGATCAGAGCTCGGCTTGGGAGATGCTTGGGTTCAAGTATCTCTGTTTGTATTTTGTTCCCGGTTTGCATTATTCTTCTCCCCTTTGCATTCATTCGCAATATGGATGGATGTTTTCATCTTCGCTTGCAAGACGGGGTTGCATGTGCGGGAGGGTTTTACAGAGCTTGATATATGTTATTGCCTATATTGTGACAATTGTAACTCATCAAATCTATGCTTTGTGTGTTCAGAAAGTCACGTTTCTAGGTAAGCCAAGTGATCGAGTTTTATACTTGTGAGCTTACGAAACTTATTTTGCAGGATCATTCTTCAAAGAACATGCAGAAAAATGACAACAGCCTTGAGTCCTCAGGCAGCCCGCGCAGTCGGAAGGTATGATGATATTGTTTGAAGTAACATGCGTGACTGCTTTTATACTGAACATTTAAGTTATATTTTACAATTCTTAGGATAAAAGAAAATTAGAGATCACAATTTTTACTCTTCAAGTTGTATTCTTCATTTGTATAAGCAGATATCAGCTAGGTGGAATCCCGATGAACCATGCAGGCCTGTCATTGATGAAGCTCTTATATTCTACCCAACTTTAGAGGTATTTTTATTTCTCTTGCATTGCGAATATGTGATTTTTACCTTGGTACCCGTACCCACAATTAATTATTTTCTTCGCGGTGATTCCAATTAGGAGTTTGAGGATACACTTGGTTACATAAACAAAATACGCCCAAAAGCTGAAGCATATGGTATATGTAGGATTGTACCACCTCCTTCTTGGATTCCACCTTGCCGTCTTAAGGAAAAAAGTATTTGGGAACATGCCAAATTTTCAACTCGAGTTCAACAAGTTGACTTGCTTCAGAATAGGGAACCCATGAGAAAGAAAAGAGGGCGGAAGCGGAAACGGGGGAGGCCTTCAAAAATGGGAAATTCCAGGAGACGTCCTAATTCTGAAGCTTCTGAATCAACCACCGCTTCTGATAGTGATGAGAAGTTTGGTTTCCAGTCGGGATCAGACTTCACACTTGAAGAGTTTCAACAGTATGCTAGTCATTTCAAAGATTGTTATTTTGGGGTGGAGGATGTGATAGAAGACTTGACTATCAATGAGATCAAACAGAAGAAGGGATGGGAACCCTCGGTTCAGGAAATTGAAGGCGAATACTGGCGGATTGTTGAAAAGCCCACTGATGAGGTCGAGGTATGGAAATATGTTGGCATCCTTTTCTCTTGTATTTATTTGTACTTTTATAATTAGATGTGTATCAAGGGAAGAATACTTTTGTGTTCCGTTTCCATAAAAATGACGGAAACATTTCTATTTCCTTGGAGACCGAAATGAAAAATTAGTGCAAATTCCAAAATTCCCATGTTTCCAACCGCACCTATCGAAAAAACACTGATACATGTAAAATTTGTACGAACCATACCTAAACATTGAGTTGTTTTGACAACTATTAGGACTATCCAACGATGACAATACATTCTCAATGATTTTGACTCTTTCATTATGCTCCAGGTACATTTTCAAAATTCTTCTGAAACGTTTCCAAAATGTTTCCTGTTTCCTTGTCCCTAGCCATACGAAACAACATACCAATGTCATTTTGATCCTTGCATGATGCATACAGTTTTCAAGACCAAAATAGAAAATACTGCAATCAATTTTTGTTATTGCAGGTATACTATGGAGCTGATCTGGAAACTGGATCATTTGGAAGTGGGTTCCCTAAGGCATCATCTCTGTTATCGAAAGAAGAATCTGATCAGTATACAGGTTCAGGCTGGAATTTAAATAACTTTCCTCGGCTGCCTGGTTCTGTATTATGTTTTGAAGGATGTGAAATATCAGGAGTTTTAGTGCCCTGGCTTTATGTGGGGATGTGCTTCTCATCATTTTGTTGGGTAAGTCTTGCACTTCGTGTTTCTAAATTAAGGAAAACATATTGGTAGTCCTCCTACAGTTCGAATCAAATTGCATAATCCTACAAGCTTCCAAATATCATATTTCTTTTTTTCTTCCCCCCTTGTTTTGGATACGCTGAAGTTGCTGGATTTTGATGCTGCAACCTCACATTTATTTACCCATTCTTTGATAAAAGCATGTTGAAGATCACCATCTCTACTCTCTGAACTATTTACACTGGGGTGATCCAAAGATATGGTATGGAGTACCTGGAAGCCATGCTTGTGAGTTGGAGAATGCTATGAAAAAGCATCTACCAGATTTGTTCAAAGAGCAACCTGATTTGCTTCGTGAACTGGTAAGGGAACATTGCCTGTATGTGTGTGACGCCGTCATTAAGCAGCTAAGTTGGCATATGGGTGTTTGCTTTGAATGCTTGCATGCGCACCACATATCTTTAGTGGTGTGTTTTTGTGTATTTTGAAAATTTTGGAAAGGAACCCTGTTGGTTGCAAGTTTCAGGATCAATTTTGTGGAATATTTTTCTGACCACTGTTATCAAAAACAAACGCATCCACTACATTTTTGTACCTATTTTTAAGTGCAGTAGTTTTTGAGCTTATGAAAACATTGTTTTGATTTGTCCTCAGAAACGCGTTCTTCTCCAGAGAAATCATAGAAACAAGTTTCGAAAACTGCCAACAAAAACATGTTTTAATTTTTGAAAAAAAGATCTAGAAAACAGGTTCTGAAAACTGCAACTAAACATGTATAAACATCCAGAGTATTCTGAGGTACGTTTGGTCACACCTTGTTCCTGAGTGTCTGACGTTAGTCAAATTTTGTTTCTCACCTTCCTCCATGTATGTCCCTATATTTCACTCTAAGTAACTGTAGAAATCATATCCGGCAGATTTCACTGTTCCTCAATATGTTTCTGTCCGTATACTAATGTACTAAGTATACGATTGTTTTGTTTCAACAGGTGACTCAGCTGTCTCCTTCAGTTTTGAAGGATGAGGGGGTACCAGTGTATAGAGTTGTCCAGCATTCTGGGGAGTTTGTTCTTACTTTTCCGAGGGCATACCATTCTGGATTTAACTGTGGATTCAACTGTGCGGAGGCCGTGAATGTGGCCCCAATTGACTGGTTAGAACATGGGCAAACTGCAGTTGAGCTCTACAGCCAGCAACGTCGCAAGACATCAGTTTCTCATGACAAGTTGCTATTAGCATCGGCTAGGGAAGCTATCCATGTCCTTTCGGAGTTATCTGTTCTCAAAGAGGAGACTCCGAGAAGCTTGATTTGGAAAAGTGTATGCGGCAAGGATGGGATACTTACCAAGGCAGTTAAGGTAAATTAATGGATTTATATGTAGGGAAGTACTTATACATGCAAAAATTGTATGAACATAACTGCATGTTGGGGTGGAGCCAAGCTTTTTTGTTTTGTGGGGTCAAAATCCTAATTAGAGTCATACATGATGCCTTTTAACCTATGTAATGATAGAGAAAATCAGTTTCTGAAAGATAATAAACATGGATATCAAACAAAGGTGCATTTAATGTACGAAAGACCCTAACAAAGTTCTATGTTTGGAAAGCAATGCATGATAATCCGATATGCAATTCTACAATTCAAAGGGGAAGCCGATTAGTTACAATCTTCAGAACAAAACTAATTGTTCTTTTTGTTTTGATGGGGTGCTTGGGTCGATTCTACAATCTTTAGAACAAACTACAAGTTTAGGGGGATCATTTATGTAGAATAGCGTCAAACACATAGCAGCAATAGAGTTTTGGGAATAGACACGCTTCTCTCTTATTCCCCCCGCCCTTACATGAAACAAAAAGCATGGATGCATGTACCATCATGTTTGCTTTGTGTTGAAAAGTTGCTCATGCACTCTAGTCTCTAGTATACTGTTGTAATACATAGTTATAACCCTTATATTGTTGCTTTTTTTATTCAGAAAAGGGTTCTCATGGAAGAGGAAAGAATAAGATTGCTTCCGACTGATTTGCAGTTCCTAAAGATGGAAGGAGATTATGACGCCAATGACGAGAGAGAGTGTTTTTCATGTTTCTATGACTTGCACCTCTCTTCTGTCTGTTGCAAGTGCTCCCCTGATAGGTTTGCATGTCTTAAACATGCAAACCTCATATGTTCCTGTGAGTCAGCCAGCAGATTTGTCCTTGTTCGTTACATGATGGATGAATTGAAATTGCTACTTGAAGCATTGGAGGGGAAATTAGATGCTTTAAAAGCATGGGCATTGGTAGGTCTTGAATCTGTTTCAGAATATAAAAAGGACATTATATATACATCTGGAACAAAATTTATAAAGCAAAGTGAATGTCTATCGTGTTCACCAAAAACCAAAGATATTGAGATAAAGGACCCTTGCAGTTCATCATGTTTTATGGTTTCTTCAGATGTAGCTCCGCTAGACGTCAAGCAAGGAATTTTTAATCTATGTGAATCAGGCAACATGGTATGTGAGCGTCATGGTGAACATCCAGTTATAACCAATGAAGATCACGTAAAGGAGAAATGCAGTTTTGATTTGAATCTTGACTTGTATGATGAAGAAGGAACTGATGGTTTTGATTCCTCTGGTTCACAAGTTCTTTCAAACCAAGATCATCCTTCTTGTTCAAGGGAGGCAGGTTTTCCATGGCCGTCTGATGTTAAAAAATTGTTTGGCATGGATCTTTTTGATTCACCCCATACAAGTGTTCCATTGAACTGTCTGCTAAAAGATGAATGTGTGCAGCGGTCTGACAGGAACAGGCTAACTTGTTCAGTGCAAAAGTTGAGATTTTGTGTTGATCCACTAAATTATGGAACGTTAGTGCTAGGGAAGCTGTGGTGCAGCAAGCAGGCCATTTTCCCCTTAGGTATTGTTGTTTTGACAACTTGCATGGTTACCAAAAAAATTTCTTCACTGGAACAATTTTTTTAATTATCTTGAGTCTTGCAAAGAAAATTTATGATTGCCTGGTTTGATATGTGCATGAAACATCACAGGATTCAGAAGCCGTGTGAAGTTTTATGATGTGCTAAATCCAAACAAAATGAGTAGCTATGTATCAGAAATTTCGGATGCTGGGCTCCTTGGGCCTTGGTTTAAGGTATTATCTAAAAATCCTTTTTAAGATACAGGCTACGTACAGAAATCTCTTGTTTGTTGCAGATGTTATTTTTTTGTTTAGTAGGATTTTACCATGATGCTAATCTTCGACTAGTTGGATAAATGGATCGTCCAATTGAAAAGTTTGATGTGTGCCAAGGAAATCATCAACAGAAAACATCAGTTTTTCTACTCTTTCTAATTTCCTTGACCATGGAGACTCTATATGCCAGTGGATTGGGAGCTTCCATAATGAATCCCCATTCGTTTTACCCATGCTTTTGAAGTAATTGGGAAGCTTCTTGTACGTCCGGGACAGAGCAGTCACTATTCTGATAATAGTTAGCTTTTGTTTCATAGAACAGTATAACACTGTTAATGGAACTTGAAAATGTCAATGTAACTTCATGAAGAGAGGTGTACGTAGTTTACCCTTGTGGATGGAAAGATACAAACGACACTTTTGTTGCAGATGATGAAGTTATCTTGAATATAATAAGAAAAAAGCAGCAGCAAGAGAGTTTCAGGAAAAAAAAAAAAAAAACTAAAGGCAGTTCTGGGTTACTTTAATTGGGCAGATGTGCTTGTTTTTCGTGAAAATACTCTGACAATAAAGACACTACTGACGCGCAATCAGTAGAATATGTGTCCAAAATGAAAGCATATTGTAGCACTCCGAAAAACATGTCTAATTGGCGTTTGTCTCATTTGGGTGAGTTTGCAGGTTACCTTGGAGGGGTGCCCAACAGAGAGCTTTGCAAATGTTTCAGCAGAAAAGTGTTGGGACATGGTGCTACAAAGGTTAAACCAAGAAATTGTAACCCAGAGGGATTTGGGGAAGCAGGGAATGCCGCCTTTGCAACCTCCAGAAAGTATCAATGGGCTCGAAATGTTTGGGTTTCTCTCACCACCCATTATTCAGGTAACCCTACCGTGGCTTAATCCCATTTATTACCTCTTATACGAGAAGAGTCTCAACTGATGACAAATATTTACGTATACAATGACAATGATACTTGAAATATAGAAAAGCTTTCATACTCTAGTGGGGGCTGAAAATGAGTGGTGTAACCTCGCCATGGTTTAAGGGTTTTGAATGGGAAGTCTACTGGAGTAGATAACAATAACCAACGTGGAAGCTGGCCTTTAAATGAAGGAAATGAAAAAACCAACTATGACCATCCTATAAACATTGATAACTCAACAAACAGTTGTCTGCATGTTGTGCATGATTCCAATATATTCTTCTTACACCAGCTATTTCAACTTATGATTGAGTTTATGTCATTCTTGCGTCACTAATATCTAACTTAGGATCATTTCCATGCCGAATAATTTCAAAACCAGCACACAAGAATGGCAAAAAATTGAGATAAAAATAGAGTTGGTCAATTGCCACTTGGAGCTATAGGGGCCAAGAGGTTCAAAATTTGGTTCCGTCTAGACATGCCTACCTAATAAGGAAAAAAATGTTCCAATAGAAGAGGACTCCTTCCAACAAAAACAAATGAGTATTTTTTTGATGAAACAAATACTAAAGTCATCGGATGGGTTTAAAATCAAAAGTACTGTCATTTCTTGGGACTCCTTCCAACAAAAACAAATGAGTATTTTTTTGATGAAACCAATACTAAAGTCATCGGATGGGTTTAAAATCAAAAGTACTGTCATTTCTTGGGACTTTTGATTTTAAACCAAAACCTTGCTCGCAGTGACTGAGCTAGAATTTACATTCGGGAGTGGCACTATTTAATAGGAGTTGACTTTTGTTAGTGCGTATTGTCTGTTAAAATGCGAAGATAAAGATTATGTATGTATTCATTTAGTTAAATATTGTCATGGATCATTTTTTTTAAGAAGAAAAGTTTGTCTAACTCTCTTGTTGCTTTCATTTATGGTTATGATCCAAACTGTTCATTTTTTAAAAGAAATCTTACACAAATTTATCTTTATAAAGTACAAATTTGTCCGAATACCAGTAGGTGCCTAACTAAATTACTTAGCTTTAAAAAAATTGGCTTGAAATTGGGTGTGGGATTTCACCTACCCCCCTGCGTGCTCGGTTGAAATTATTTTGTACTGATGCTCTATATGGGTGTTTTCCCGTCTTTGTAAACCCCTCTCTCTCTCTCTCTCTCTGCGTGCGTGTGTAACTTATGTGCCATGTTGTGAGACTAGTCATGACAGTATTACACTTGAGGTCCACAATCTAATCTAATGGTGTAAGAGCATTGACAGGCTATTGAGGCTCTTGATCCTAACCATCAATCCGAGGAGTACTGGAACCACAAGCTTTCAATTGATGTCATCCTTGAAGTGCCAACGAGTTTGGGTGATGACAACTACCCTTTTGGATCAATTCAATCTGCAGCAGCGGAAAATCAAACGAGACTTTTCGGTTTTCTTCTAAAACAGCGAGAGCAAGATTTATCCTTAGTTGGTAGCAGTAATAAATTAACAATCCATGAAGAATCACAGTGTGTAATTCGAGGATTATTGAAGAAGGCAAATCCTGAAGAACTGAAGACCGTGTATAGATTTTTGTGCAGCGAGTCAAGAAGCCCAGAATGGAGAGCGTTTCTCACAACATTAACTGAGGAGATGCAGAGAAACTGTAAATAAAGGGGACTATAATAAGCTCCAATTATTCTTTCTCTCGTTTAATTTTGGTTTTTTTAGTCATTTATTATTAGGTGCCCATTCTTTAGAAATTTCCTCATAAAAGGGAGAGCCCTGATCCTGAGTCGTCCGCTCAGGATACTGAATTATTATTATTTTCGTCTTTCCTGGCTAGAATTTTTGTATTGATTAGATGGTGGCATTTAACTTAGAACAGAAAAGGCTTCCAGCACATAGTACTAGTTTTTATTAGCTATTTTTGGAATTTACATGCTACTATTTTCCTTTCGGGTTTTATCATCTAATTGAGAATCGGTAATCAGGAATATACATTTAGGTGTCAGAAGAAAGGAAGTTAGGAGTAAAACTCTTCTTCGAAGCTACAAGTCTAACTATTCTAATATTACTAACTTTCGATATTAATTCAAAAGAAAATATTGATCACTTTTGTTGATCATTAAAAAATGCAAAAAGAAACGTTTCGGAGAAGGATGTGTGAAAATCCGTTGCTGAATGTTATGAGGTTGTCCAAGTGCGAGTTCCTTAAGCTGATACTGAGACTTGAAATAGTGCGAGTTCCTTATTCGTAGATTTGAAAATCAAATTCCTTTTAGAGATATAAATGATGGAAAATGTTTTTGCCCATTGAGTCGTCGAGTCATATAGCTAGCGAGAGTACTGTTGATCATTGGAACACCAATTCCTTAGATGCATGCATGCATATACGAAAATGCCGCTCTCACGAAGACGAAGAGTGTGGTGCTCACAATAGGATCCGCTTTCACACACTCGAGGAGAGGGGGGGGGGGGGGGTGGTTGGTGTGGGGGCGGGTTTGGAGGGTGTCCGGGTGTGTCCAGTGCATGGCTGATTCATTTAGAGCTAGTTCAAAGGGGTCAAGTGACCGATCGCTAGTCTGCCTTTTGTATCCTTACAATGCTACTGGTATTCTGCACCATTTACACATCTTTCATTTGTTCCTTTTGTAATTACACTTTGTGTGTGTCCACGCCAAATTCTGCTTCCTAAGAGAATTTTCTTTCTTGTGATCCGCAATTCCATCCATGTCTTGGTGGATTTGTGCATCTAATTTCTGGGTTTCAATTATGGCCTCGAATATTCTCCATCATCACCTGGCTTAAGTAAAAATATGCTAATTAATCATTGATCTCATTACTCAATCAAGTGATCAATGACAGCAATTAAGCACAACATCAATTAATACGAAAATTATTTAGGTCCGAAACTGACTTGGATAAATACCCCTTAAGATTGTATGTGCCGGAGAGGTTTAGAATAGTTAATGGAAAGGAATGAGAGGGGTGATCGAGAAGGGTGAAGAAGAGAGCAGGGGTGAACAGAGAGGGAATAAGGCAGGGGAGACCTTAGCCCAAGATCCCAAGGAAAAAAGACAATAGATCCCTAATGGGGTATAAAATCCCCCTTTGATTCAATGCTCACCAACTTTTTCTCTCTAGGGAATGCTCACAATGAGCTCTATCTGATTTATGAAGAGACGTTTCATATTTATAGCCCAAACGAGCTAGTGCTCAAGCGCCAAGTGGCGCGCTAATAAAATGACATATGTCCCTTCCATCCCCCCCGACAGCCAAGGTGTCGCTACCCTCTTATTCGTGGAGGTCCTTTTCTTCTTTTATAGCCACCAAGCCACGAGATCTCCTTTCATTCTCGTTGGGGCAAGGTTGTGACCTGTTTGATCGCGCTAGTACCGCTGCCAAGCCTCAAGGGGGCCTTCGGGTCTTGCCTACAGACCAGAGCAGACGTTAGAGTCTGGGCAATATGTTCGTGCATCTTGGTTAGACTGCGTTAACTTCTCCATTACATTAGGACCGCACCAAGCACTTATCTGTATAAATACAGTACTCTCCTTCAAGGAGGAATATGGGCTCATGACCCTCGTACGGGCGTAGCGTAGCGATGGACAGCGTGTGGCTCCCATGTGCGGGGACACGTGCTGCGCAATTGAGGTTTCACGTGGCGAGCTAGGGTTCGTCGGTCAAACCATCAACCCCGCGAAGAATGAGTACACGTGTTGCATGCCCATTGGCTGGTCAAAAGGTCAACAGTTGCGTCCATTGACCCTTCCTGCAATTGCCCCCATGCACACATATAACGGATAGGACAGTTCAAATCTTCGTGATGATGAATCGACAAGTACAGGCTAGGGACATTAATTTATACTAGTGTAATGCCCGTGCTTTGCACGTTTCCACGCGCTCATTGAATGAATTGGTATCGGGAAGTGTTTTTAGTTTTCGTAATGATGATAGAAGAGAAATAGCAAGAGGTTATTGAAGCATAAATGTGTTTGAGTTCTTGAAATACAAGGCATTTATTTTTTTATGTTTTTTGGCACACCTTATATAGGGACACTTTTGTACCTTGATATAGCTGCACCGAATTTTATTGGTTTTATATATAAGACTTTCAGATGTTCCAATCCAAGGGATTCATTATTTTAGCACACCTTGTTTTACAACTCGGGTATTCATATGTAGCTGCACTGAATGTTAAGAGAAATAGCAAGATGTTATTGAAGCAGAAAATCAATTATAGATCTTGAAATACAAAGGGATTAATTGTTTTGGCTCACCTTATGTAAGATTATGTATAAGACTTTCAGATGTTCCAATTCAAGGGATTCATTGTTTTGGCACATCCTATGTGTTTTACAACTCTGCACTAAATGTTAAGAGAAATAGCAATTATCGAAGCAGAAAATCAGTCACAGATCTTGTAATACAAGGGATTCATTGTTTTGGCACACCTTATGTTAAGATTGATGCTCTTATACTACTAAACCCTACCTGCTCTATCTCCATTTGCACACCATGGTGTTCGGTGTCAATGATTGTGAGCATACCTATCGGTGGTACTAATGGCAGAGTCCACCTGTTTTGGACTGATTTTTGCCTTTACTTTTTGGACAGGCAACTTGAGTGAACTTAGAACTTTAAACATATGAAAAGCTGGAAGGTCATTAGACATTCAGGTCAAGGGGTACAAAAGTATTATTTTATCCCAAAAAAAAAATGCATCCAAGAATTAGGGATACTCCACAAACTGCAAGTAACCATTTAATTAAGCACAAAAAAGACACTGAAACGGTGAACTGAAGCGCCATAACATCGGTAACCATAATACTAGAAGTTTAGATTAGATAGGTATTACTTCATTGATGACGTAAGGCTGGCAACATAACACAAGATAGTATGTATGTATCTGCAACATCCAAGCTGAAATACATCTAGATAATATATACAAAAAGCCATTGAAGTGATGGACGAAGTTGAATCGATATTGGGTAATCCTAGAAAGTAGCACGACAAGAGTGTGAACATGTTTCAGTTAACTTTTCAGAAAAGGCATGAGAAAGGCCAATATGTAGTGCAGCTAAAAGAGACCTGCTGTCTTTAGTACCAATTATATGTGCGTTCACGTCCAGCTTCCTTAAAGATAAAGACACACAATGCAACTCTTCCAACTTCGAGTTCAAGCTCTCCATATCCAACCTATTAGCTGTTACAGTAGCTTCCAAATGCTTGATCGTCGTATCTGAGTTCAAGGCAAGACAGACTTTTATCAATCAAACAAAGATCGGAAGCAATTTCCTACTATATAAGCGAAAGACTTATTAACTCCTGGACATTAATTCAAACAAAACACCTCTGCAAGCATATAAGTGTTGATTACTTCTGTCTGCGTATCTCTTCCAAATCGGAACGGCACATCATCAGCTTTTAAAAAAAAAAAAAAACTCCATGGAAACAGCCAGACCTAGTCTTGAAACAAACCATAGTCTGGTGTTCGATCCAAGTCGTAGAAAACAACCACACTAAGAGGTAAGACGTTTCTACTTGTATCTCAAGATTTGAAATGTCATAATATCCTTGTATGTGATGCACCACCCAAGGAGGGTTACAACATGAGAGTCCAGATATTGTATCTAGTGTGAGCAAAACCATAACCGCAATTAAAGTAGAAATTATTCCTACTTAGACACTTTCACTCTTGCTCCCTCTATAGGACTCATGAGATAAATTTGGCTAGTGATCATTGATTTAGTATTATATGACCCCTTAGCAAGACTTGAATGAATAGAGATGTTTGGAGAATTGTCGTGTTTTGATAGGGAATTGGTGAGAGATATATTATTCTGTTAGGTCATGACTTATGGGGTGGCCAAAAGTGGAAGAGGAAAGGATTGCCAAACTAAGTCCAAAGTATTTAGAGAAGTAATATATCTGCATGCAATCACCATTGAGAGACAAAACTCAAAAAAGAAAATAGAATTGCCAACTGCTCGTCCAAAAGTGAGAGAAAACTTTGCACCCGAATTATATTAATGCCTGCCCTTGGGGGAAAAATTCTAATTTTGTAGTAACAAATCAGTGATAGAGAATAGACAAATACAACGAAGTACGTCATAACATACTTCTATCCTTCAACACCAAACGAAAAAATATTTGACGAGCATTAAAGACTCAAAAGGTGCAGCATAGTATTAAATGCTTTGAAATCCGTCAAATAAGTCATTATGTTAAATGCGTAAAAGACTCGTATCATTATCTGAGAAAGGTGGCAGTAGCAGGAAACTGATCATACAAACCAACTCAATTCAACTCGGCAGGAAACAACAGTGCAGTTAGTCTCAAATTATATTTTGGTCTAATCTCTAGAAATTTCTCAAAAAAGAAAAGGAGGTCACATGAGGCATGATACAAACCTATAGGTATTTTAACAAGTTTCCATCCTTTTGGACCTTCCGAATGTAATCTGGCAATGGTCTCCTCTTCTCCCTTTTTTTTTAAAAATCTAAATAAACCTGTTGTAAAGATGGACAAATACCAGTAATAAGTCGATTCGGGCTCCTTTGTGAGCTCAACAAGGAATATGTTGTGACCAAATACATAAGAAAGTAACAGCACTACCAGCAAAAATTCAATTTTGAACAGGGAAATACCTGAACTGCTAGAGCATATCAGAATTGCCCCAAGTCACCCATTGTCAATCCGTTAAAGGAATCAGGAGCATAAAGCAGCAATGCCAGATTGCAACATCAGATAAAATATGTGTTGAAGCACCTTCATCAACAAATGGCAGCAGATTGCAAGAGTTAACCATGTTTTTGAAGAGGCAAAAGGCACATTAGTTATCAAAGGTCATCATCGGACGATGTATAGAATTATATCATAGTTAGATGAAAAGAATAACCAAATAGATTGAATGGCTATTGCATATGCTACTCTGTGATACTGATCATTAGCTTGCTACTACACTTTAGGATGATAAAATCAAGAAATCCTCACTCTGATATAATAAAACACAAGTGTTAGAGGAACTCTATTGTACCATTAGATAATTGCAGTCATTCATTACAATAAGCCAGGTCTAAAGGTGTCAGAGAGCGCAAAGGATATATAATTATTAACAGATAAGATTTTTGCACCTCTTCACTTAGATTAAGGAATAATGGCCCTCGAAATAGCACAGAAACTATATTCCACATGATCTATTTCATTCAATAAATTTAGAGCTGAGTTTCAAACTGTTACAAATCATGTGGCTAAACCAAGATTGGTCAATGCCAATCAAGTTTCCAAAAGTATCCAAGTTGAACTACATCATCTACATATACGTACAAAAGCCAAGTATTGTAAGAAGTTAAACTCGTATTGGCTAATCCTAACCATACACTCAAAAGAAAATGTGTTGTCCTTAGTACCAATTGTAGGTTTGTTCACATCCAGCTGCATCAAAGAGCAAGGGATGTAGTCTTAGCTCTCAATCAAGACTGAAGATCATAGTATCATGGCATGTTAGATCGTGTGCATTAACCTAAGAATTCCAGCCCTGCCCAACAACAAATCCATTAATGTACTATATTCCCCAAATCCTCATTGTTCTTATCCAGAAACGTTCAAGGTCAAGTTCGTTCGAATTTTTTTGAAGTGGTTTGCACAATTCCTACACCAAGATTAAATGTATTTATCAATGGGCAGTTCATAGAAGATACAAGGTAAATGATGGACAAAATTAGTAACGACGTAAAGATGGAACTCCAGTTTCAGCTCCATCTTAGAATGGCGCACACAAACAGCTTCTACAAAGTATTGGCAAGTAGATGTCAAACGATCTTGCAAGCTCACAGCCATGTCAAATTAAAGAGACCTTTAGGTACAAATAAAAAATCCCTTAGATAACCAAAATATGACAAATATGAAGCTACTATCAAGAAATAAGAAAACATCCAATCAACATATTATCCACTCGATCAAGGTTTTGAATACCGTACCGGCTTAGGTACCGGTTTTCCTAGTGTACATTATTATGGAATAAATTTCGACTTTCTGTCGCTAACATTGAAAACTGAATCATCACATCTGGTCAATTGCAGCCATCTAATGGAACAAAAATAAAGAGCAATACGCAACATGTATAACGGAGGTAGGATTTTTGGGCAAATGGAGCACACGTACAAGATTGCAACTAAATTCTATCCGCTTCAAATTTGTGGTACCTACGTCATGGAATTGGAACTTGAACCTAAAAACTACTCATATACGCTGCAATAAAGGGAATCAAAAATATGTCTTTGGCCTTCTTGACATTAGTAAAATGATTGTGGAGGTGAATCAATTCCAGCGACTTACAACTGTAAGATTGCTCTAATCGATCCTAAATGCAAATTAACCAATAACTTACCTCTTCCGACACGTTCTCTTTCATTGTAGCCGTAATGAACCCAGGAATGAGGTGAAGGAATAACAAATCTGCCATCTACTTTGAAGAAGGTCACAGCCGTAGCAACAGTGCTGTGATGATGAAGTAGAACAGTGTAAACGGCTTGAAAAATCCTAGCTCGCCTAGGATATAAATATTTTATGTCATTTAATCTCTCCAATTAATAAACCCACCAACAAATAAGAAAATCAATCTCGCAAACGGAAAGTAATAAACAGAGAACGCCAAGATATAAGTGGAAAACCCTGAACGGGAAAAAACTACGGGAAGGAATCAAAACACTATACTCATTGTACGGTTACAAACAAACCTATACTTACAACCTAGAATTGCCCTCGGTTGACCAAGGTTGATTGTCGAATCGCTCGTTCACCGCACCCAGTGCTTGAGCGCAGCTGCCTTGAATCACTCAAGCTTTCTGGAGACTCTCAGAAATCCACTGAAAGTTCACTCATGAAATCGAATATGAGTTTCTAGAAACTACTTGGAGTGATTAGGTTGCCTTCTTCATGAAGCTGCTGCAGACGAACAAGGAAAGGCAGCCCTTCTTTTCTTCTGCCGTAACACCTTCGCCGTTTGAGAATACCTCAGCTATAAGAACATCTTGGGCACACTACCAATCCCTACCTCTTAAGCCCCCGCCGATCTTCCCTCAGCGATTGGGTTAACGTAAGCTCGACCCGAATTCGAAGTAGCATCGGGCCCAACCTCTTTGTCCCAATTTCCATGGCTTTCCCACAAAAGTTGAATCATCTCACTCAACCGATTGCGCAAAGAATAACCAATCCATTGCCTTCGAATAGTCAAGGTATGCCTTTCCAAAGCCAGTTAAGAGATCAGCCTTCGTGGACAATAGGCCTCGAGCTGGTAGTAGAGGCAAGGGAGGAGTGAATACCCGTTTAGCCCTCGGACAATTCCATCGTGCTATGAGCAGACAATTCCGAAGAAATGGTAAGATATGGGTAAGAGTTTTTGCGGATCTCCCTATTACCGGGAAACCTACAGGTCTCTGTTATCCCTTACTGTAGTAGTCCCTGATGCCCCTCTTGTTCCTTGTCTTTCTCTGTCTTATCCCCGCAGACATACTTCCTCGGTGTTTTAATTGTCGCTCCAATAGTATTGACTGTTATGCTCCATTATGTATTGACCAATATGCTCCACATGCTTGCCCTAGCTTCCAATATAAGTCTTCTATTTATATTATATACCACATCACAAATTGAGCAATACACCCAGTCCCAAATTCTGTCTTAATTACACAATAGCTCCCGATGGATATTCGATTGATATCCCGATCAATCTGTTCTGATTTAGCTCCTTCCATTTGCGAAGTCGTTCGGCTTATAGTCATTCGATTCACTATTTCTCAAATACAAATAAAGATTTCCTTCCACTTCTTAAATAGACACTCTATAAACAAAAATAAAATACAACTCGATAAATGGGGATACAAATAAATATGTGTTTTATCGTGAAATTTGCCAACACAGATAAACTGTGGTATATGGTCCTAACAATCCCCCCCTTTGGCACTTCCATGAAAAAACACACTAACAAAGAAATACTATCCCCTAACAGAATGTGATCACCTGCAAAGCTGTAACTCAACACTTAAAAGCACAATCTGTTAGAACCAATAAACTACTCCCCCTTTTTGTCATGGAATGACAAAGGTAGAAGAGGAAATCAAATGCCAACTAAAAAATATTCTAAAGAATGAATAACCCATCAGCAGTTGAACTAAACTCATCATGAACCAAACATATCAACAGCCAAGTATATAGAACTATCAATGGCATAACCAAACATATTCATGTATTGCAAAAGCCAAGAATTGAGCTAGGAGAATGAAAAAAATTATAAACTCATGAAACAATAGCCGGAAAAGAAGTGCCGCAAATATAGCCTATAAAATAAATAACCAATACTACGAGAACCGAAAACCTACATAGATAAGCCAAAAATAAATAATGACCAACAAAAATAATGCAACAATGGAGCACACCAATGGAGGACGAGTTTTTGAATACGAGACTCAAGGAATATGAATAGTTTTATTTTTTAAAATGCATGAGCAAATTTTGATGAGAATCAATCTTGGATTAATCTAGAAGTAATTGTAACATGCGACATGAGTCCGTGACAAGGTGAGTGTGTGACATGTCTCAAGAAATTATAATTATCAGTCAAGGATTTGAGAATTTTCATGTAAACTCTGGATTGTCAAACACTTTCCTCCTTACGAAGTCAAACCATGCATATCGATACGAATTACGCCCCAAGAATTAGCCCTTCAAAGAATGAATGCTCTCCCCCTTAATCAATTAATCCTTTTATTTATTTATTTATTGTTACTCATGATAACAAGAATGTATTCTCTATTATCCCACTGTTGTTTGACGCGAATATTGAGAGTAAGAATACCTCATACTCAATTCCCGGTTACTAGCAAGTGGTCCAACACGGATGCCTTCTCAAGGTCTATCCACTATATGCCGTGAACTCTCAGAGGGAGAATACCTCACCCCAATTGCCCGGTTACTCGGTGGACGCCCAGACAAGCATTGTTATCTGTAGCAAACCATCCATGATCTCCTCTCTTTTTTTAAAAAAAAAACTTTAGAATGTAGAATTTCGTATCCATAAAAAAATATGCCTGAAATAGTCAATCGTCGAGGAAAAACATGTGACATACCCAAGTACATGAGAATCAACTTGCCTAAAAAAAAAAAAAAACTCGCTAACTTTGACGTGTAGAGGTGGAGATCACAAAATCATGAAACATGTCACATTTAACTTCCAAATACTGCGCATGAATGTTATCATGAATAGATGTGCATGCATTACTTAAAAAAAAATGCTCATATGAATGTATCTCATAGCCAACAACTTAAAACGTCAAAGGCATGCCCATAGCAAAAAAAAATAAAAATCTTTTTTTCAAAAAAAGTAAAGTAAATTTGCCAGACTAATAATTCCGGAAAAGAAAAAGAAAACTCTGTTTTTTTTTAAATAACCAAATGAAACATGCTAAGAATGTAATCAACACAAATAAATAATCCAACAGAAACCATAGATCTAGGTACAAGAATTGCAAGAAAACCAACCTAGACAATGGATGCAAGACCAAGCCTTAATAGCGAGGCCAACTCTTCCGAACGATCCAGTGGCATCAAGAGGATTGGAAGGAAAATCTACACAAGTTCTCAAGTCCGTTTTCCTCACCCAAATAGATCTAATCTTGACCTTTTTAAAATTTTCAACAACTTTAGGCGCATGTTTAGGCATCACATTTGTATTATTTTCATGAGAAATCACCTTACACCTAGGTTTTTGGGTTCTATCACAATTATAATCAAAATAATTGTCCCTGCCCTCATTGTTATTAATACGACGATAATTGAGAGGAGCAATAGGGTACCCATGGAGTTTAAAGCAATTTGGCTGAATATGACCTTTCATCCCACAAAAATAACAAGTGGGAACAAATTGGGCATGTTTACGCAAATTCATTTTTTCAGGAGCATTTGAAATACAAGAAGCATGTAATTTCTTGCAATGTGGTCTTATATGTCCAATCACTCCACAATTATGACAAGTAGGCTTAAATTTAAAAGAGCTTACCTCACCACGCTTGGTGGTGGATTTACCACTGAGGCCTCTTTGAATCCTCGCATCGGGGGGAGTGGGTTGTTTGAACGCATTGGTATTACCAATTTTCTTGATGGTAGTTTTGGCTATATCTTTTGGCAAGGCAATTTGTTTTTCAATGGGCTTTACAATCTTGCCTTTCGCCTTTGACTTTGAAAATATTTTTACTTCATATCTAAGTCCACTTCTATCCTATGCCACCTTTTGAGATAACAAAATTTGATCTAAAACTTGTGAACCTGCATTTAATTTCTTAAAAGTAGCATTGGGCTTGTCAAGTTCAACTTGCAAATTTGCTACCTTTGATTCAAGAAACTTGTTAGTCTTAATAAGGCTATCCATATCATTTTCAACATTCATATGTTTTCGCTTAAGCACATCAAGTTCATGCAACGCATCAATTTTCTCTTTCTCACATTGTTTTAGCTTTGTGGCTAACCCTAATCAGGTTTTTTTCTTAAAAGAACGTTTAAAACTTTTTATAACCAAAGCCATAGCTTCCGTATCATAGTTATCTTCTCCATCGCTAGTTCGGTTAGTCTCAACCTCACAAAAAAATATTACTAGTACTCTCACTGTCAGATAGAACACTATTACTACCAGGAAACATAGTTGTAGCACATGCTACATATTTGGAGCTATCAAAAATCGAAGGTTTGATAATAAATTTTCCTTCTCTTGGTGAATCCATAATAGCAAATTAAAAAAATAAGGATCCGCTCTAGGAATAAACCTAATATCACGAGCGACCCATTCTGATACCAATTGAAAAATCCTAACTCGCCTAGGAATATAAATATTTTCTATTGTTTAATCTCTCCAATTAATAAACCCACCAACAGATAAGAAATCAATCTCGTAAACGGAAAGCAATAAACAGAGAACGCCAAGATATACGTGGAAAACCCTGAACGGGAAAAAACCACGGGAAGGAATCAAAACACTATACTCATTGTACGGTTACAAACAAACCTATACTTACAACCTAGAATTGTTCTCGGTTGACCAAGATTAATTGTCGAATCGCTCGTTCACCGCACCCAATGCTTGACCGTAGCTGCCTTGAATCGCTCAAGCCTTTTGGATACTCTCAGAAATCCATTGAAAGTTTACTCACAAAATTGAATATGAGTTTGTAGAAACTACTTGGAGTGATTAGGTTGCTCACTGATCTGTCAAAATCACTTGAACTCCGAGACCCAAAGCAGACATACTTCCTCGGTGTTTTAATTGCCGCTCCAATAGTATTGACTGCTATGCTCTACTATGTATTGACTGCTATGCTCCACATGCTGGCCCTAACTTCCAATATAAGTCTTCTATTTATATTAGATACTACATCACAAATTGAGCAATACACCTAGTCCCAAATTCCGTCTTAATTACACATTAGCTCCCGATGGATATCCCAATCAATCCGTTCTGATTTAGCTCCCTCCATTTGCGAAGTCGGTCGGCCTATAGTCATTCAATTCACTCTCTCTCAAATACAAATTAAGATTTCCTTCCACTTCCTAAACAGACGCCCTATAAACAAAAATAAAATACAACTCGATAAATGGGGATACAAATAAATATGTGTTTTGTCGTGAAATTTGTCAACACAGATAAACCGTGGTATATGGTCCTAACACGGCTTAATAAGTACCAAATCACCATGAAAACCGGGAAAAAGTACCAATCTAGCAAGTAAAACCAGGAGCGCCTTACCTAAACAAGACGCGAATGAACTGAAACACTTAAATATCTCGAATCTACTCACCAAATGGCGCCAGCAGCAACAACGCGTACAGAAATTCCATGAATTTAGCAAACAAAGTACAGATTTGGAGAGTGGAATCCGGAGAACCGACCATCGTCGCTCTTGCATCTATCGTGCTCCAGGTAAAACGTTAGAATACCCAAACAACACCACTTCCAAGGGCAAAAAATAGAACAGAACTTCAAAGGGCGATAGTGTCATTTCACACAATGCCTGGGCTAACCACAAAACCAACGAAGGGCGATAAGGTAAATTCACCCAACGCCTTGGCTAGCCAAGCTACGTTCTTTTATATACACAAGAGTATTGATAAACTTTAGATATATAGTATAGATGATGAGAAAACTTTTAGATCTTGAATCTGTTTCAGAATATGAAAAAAAGGACATTATATCTACATTTGGAACAAAATTTATAAAGCAAAGTGAACGTGTACGTACGTATATCGTGTTCGCCAATAACCAAAGACATGGGGATAATGGACCCACGCATGCAGTTCACTGGCCATGTATTAGGATTTCTTTAGATTTATTAATTAGTTAGCTCCGCTAGCTAGACATGAAGCAAGGAATTTTTAATCTATGCGAATCAGGCAACATATATATAGTACGTACGTATGTGAGCGTCATGGAGAAGAAGATCCAGTTAATTATAACTAATGAAGATCACGAAACGGAGAAATGCAGTTTTGATTTGAATATCTTAACTTGTATATGATGAAGAAGCTAGGCATGCAGTACTGATGGTTAATTCTGATTCCTCTGGTTCACAAGTTACTCCCTATCTTGGTCAAGGGAGGCGGCCGGGCTTTTCATCGCCGTATGTATGTAAGTATGTATGATGTTAAAATTTAAGTTGTTAATTTGGCATGGCATGGCATGTATCTTTTTGATTCACCCTATAAATTCAAGTGTTCCAATTCCAATTTGAATCAATTGTTTGCTAAAAGATGAATGTGTACAGTGGTCTCCGACAAGAACAGGTTAACTTACCTTGTTCAGTGCAAAAGTTTGAGATTTTTTTTGTGCAGGCATCGATATATCGTGCATTGATTATTAATGGATGGATACGTATATAATTTGTATTTGAACATCTGTGTCCCCGTAATATTGCTCTTAGGATTATGAATATTCTTCCTTCTCATTGCTAGCTTCTTGAAATTATATATTATTGAAACAATTTTAATGTTTCATTCATTCTTACCAGCTAGTATCACCAACCAACCAAAGTCAACAATCAGAGAAGTAACATGCAAGAGAAACTATTCTACAGTATCTGATTAACAAGGAAATTGAAGAAACAATTAACATCAAAACCAACCCTATATCCCTACACAAACAGGGCATACAGTACACTCTTCTGACAGCCCCAATTCCTTCCCCAAAGGACACTCTCAATTCTCTCTCTCACAACACCACCAACATCTACTTCCAACTCTCCAATTCTATTAAAAACATCAAGAATTAATAACCCCATCAAAACAGCCAAACTAGCTAGCTACTGTATTATAACTGCAGAGAAAACAAGCAAAACACCAATTTTGAAACCTGCGAGCGAAAAAGGGCACAAACACTGTAATTAACCGCCATTTTCATCTGTCAAATCTTGAATGCGAAAGCGGCGCCAACAACCACCAAAACGAGTGTAAACTCGTCACTGCCCAACCCTGCGGCACCCGATTTCCTCCCACAGCACGGAACGTATGGCGGCGCCACCGTTTCGGTTTCAGGGCCTTTGGTAATTACCGGCGACGAGGGAGACGTTCGGTTGCCGCCGCCGTAAACGGAGTAATCGAGGACGTTCTTGACGCCGTGGACGGCGACGGCGGAGTTAACATAGAGGTCGGGGTGGGTAATGGGGGACCCGTCGACGGAGAAATTGGAGTGGGAGTTTACAGTGATGAGGATGGAGTTGGAGGGCAAGAGGGTGGGGAGGCGCGTGAGGGGTTTGAAGAGCTGGAGGTCGGAGAAAGGAAGGCGTTGGGGGATGATGTGATAAGGGATGAGGAAAGGGTCGAAGGAGATGAGGGGAGAGGCGGTGGGGGTGGGGAAGTGGGAGAGGGCTTGGTCGGAGGGGACGAAGAGGGTGGCGGTGGAGAGTGGGGTGGTTAGGGTTGATGGGTCGGTGGCGGAGAGGAGGTTGGCCCAGTGGCGGAAGTCGCCGGCGGTGAGTAGGGCGGAGACTATGTTTTCGAGGAGTTGTTCTTGTGGGGGTAGAGATGGTGGTGGTGGTGGTGATGAGGGTTTTGGTGGTTGGATGGTGGAGTAGGTGGTGCCTGTGGTGGGGGGAGAAGATGAATGTGGAGAGGACTGGGATGTAGAGATGGGGCGGAGGAGGGTGGATATGGTGAGGGCCACCAGGAGGAGGTGGAGAGAGTCTCTGTTTGCCATATGAGAGAGAGAGAGAGAGAGAGAGAGAGAGAGAGAGTTGAGTTCTTGATCTATGCGAATCTTCGTTGGGAGAGTTATTCAGAGAACAATTTGGGGCTTTGTTCAAAATGTGGCTTGGACTTGGAGATCAATTAATAAGAACTAATCAGAAGGTGAATATAACTGTTACACATAAGGGCAGAGAGAGAGATCCATTTCTTGGTTTTCTTGTTGGTTGTTATGGTTACAGTTGTCGCAGAGAGCAGTAACAGAATAACAGTATTTTCCCGCCAAATCTCATCTTTTGGGATGAGACTGAGAGTGCAACAAAAACTACGGGATTATTAGACTGGCGGTATTTTGACTATTTTCCATACAACAATTCTACAACCACACTCTCTTTACACATTCACACTCAT
The DNA here is from genome assembly GCA_025413875.1 of Rhododendron molle. Classification (NCBI taxonomy): domain Eukaryota; kingdom Viridiplantae; phylum Streptophyta; class Magnoliopsida; order Ericales; family Ericaceae; genus Rhododendron; species Rhododendron molle. Next base: position 19,620,080 of record CM046400.1, read on the forward strand.
AAGTGTATGGGCTCCACACATACTGCACTGCACAAGTGTGTGTGAGTGTGATCCTAAAACTACTCTTTTCAGAATAAGGTTTGTAGGGTATCAAGATTATGGAAAATGAATCCCAACCGTTCATTTATGGCAATGTCTCAGGTTTCATTGAGAGAGCAAAATATATTAGTCCCCAATATTTGCTATTGGTACGAGGGACAAAAGAATTAGAGAAATACTCCTCCTCCATAAATAATTAATGCTGTTTCAGGAGTATTTGATTCAATTAGAGAGAAAGAGATGAATTCAAACTTGTCAAAGGATTTGTGTAATTTCTTGAAAATGAATAATTACATTTCCAAAATTGTTGGTACAAATATACGGATGATGACAGAGAGACGGAGATGCGGGCAATAAGACAAGTAGTCCAAAAGAATTGAGAAAACTTAGAAAAGTTGAAATTTTTTTGTTGCAGTACTTAAAAATATAGAAAACAATTAAGAATGAAACGCGTAATCCCTCCAATTTACAAGGAAATGGAAACAAAATGTGACACCTAAAGTGAAATCCCTAACCCTTGGTGAAACTTTACTACCAACCTGTCACCTGGTTAACTAAGAACGAACTACTATTATAGGAGACGACTTCTTCTTCTTTTCTTTTCTTTTTTATCCAAAAAATTTTTATTCTACACTCTCCTAAGGGAAAGGAGAGTGGGGGATGGAGTTTGCTTTTCTTCCTTGATAGTAGTAATACGTTTGAGAGAAATTCTACAACACACAATACGCATTCTTGTTGGTTGGTTATGTACGGTATGCACCACTTCATTCATAATATTTTAAAAAAGAATTCACAATATTTTGGATAAAAATTCCCAAATTCGGGAAAATGACGGCCCAGGACGTGTTTTGAAATTTAATACCCGCTAAGGACAAGTAAAGAACATTTGTTAATGCTAAAAATGTCATTGACGAGTATTAATTATCAAAACACGTCCTTAGCCGTCATTTTCCCAAATTCCTAACATCAATCTAAAATTAATATAAAATTATTAAACGAGAATGAATCCCAAATGTTAAGAATTTAAGGAGTGCATGCCATACATACCTATATAAAGGCGTGTATGGTACCGTTTTCCTATGATTTAATCAAATTATTAAACGAGAATGAAATGTGTACTCTTATATGACTAGTATAGAAAACTAGATTTTGTGTTGGTCCCATGACAATATGTTCGAATTATTGAATGACAATGAAATGGATACTCCTATTATAGGATTGGTACGACTGAATTTTAAATTTAAGACAAGATGAGCGAATAGCATGGCAAATACTGAGAGAGCGCGCGCACAAAAAAAAAAAAAAAAAGGTTTTGACCCTCCACATTATTTATGTTTATATCTTTCTTCTCTCCATAAATGTCTCCACATATCCAATATCCAAACACAAATAAATGAAATGCATCCACAAATCCAAGATCCAAAACACAAGACTTCGGTGCTCTTGTGCAAGTTTACATGCCAGGAGAAAAATCGCATGAGAAAGTAGAACAAAATACTGAATTTTTTCGCAAATACAAATACAGTAGTGCAGTCCCGTGCATTAAAGGGAGGGTGCAACGCCGAAATGAGGTCTCATATGATTCTCAATTGAATCTCGCATATCTAATCCGACCAATTAAACAGGCCCAAAGGTAAAGCAAAACCCATAAACCCTCCTGAGATAGTAACTTTCTACAACACTCCCCCATTCATACCTCGTGTGTTTATATCAAGTTAATAAAACCAATAGCACAGATGGAACCAAGTCATGTTCATATGCTCCATATATACATGAAAATGCACGATAAAAAGATAAAACAAAAAGATAACTCATGATCAATCAAAGATGATTTGGAAGAATAAGCTAAGTCAGATCATCTTCATCCAGTGCCTCCTCTTGTTCCGCCTTCAGTGCACTCACTTCACCAGTTGGCAACTTCTTTGCAAGCCTGATGATCTGCAGTCGTTTATTCCTGTAAAATCCATCAAGATAATTAACCAAATTAATCTGTCCCAAGTTATTTCCATACTGGTGTCAGAGGCCAACAAAGATCTTATATGGTGAGGAACTGGCGCATTTTTTCTTGCCGGGAGAATGAAGTTAGTTTATCCTTCTTTTTTCTGTTTATCTTTCTTCGGTTTTCCCTCGAACTTGAGCCCATAGCTTGTAGATTTCACCCCATCAATGCTAGACACACCAGACCGTTATGGTTTTACTAAATTCACTCTCTTTCCATTTGGCTTTGCCCTGGGTTTATTTAGGTCAACTTCTAGACAATTAGAACTCAAATTCTGCAAAAACACTAAGAAAGCAAGCCCAGACCAGTGTTTACAACCAGACAAGAGAATCCCAGGAAACAATAGGGTGCTAATGGTTCACAAGACTTACCATATGGTCAAGATTTTTTACAGTGCTCGACTGAGCCACACGTTTGATCTCTTCAACATCACCGTCCGTGTATGCAGAAAAAAGTTTACTTGCACAACGAATCTGATCACTGCTCAAAAATGCATCAATCCTGTAGAGAAGTCAAAAGAGGCCAAATTATAGCGTGTCTTCATTCTAAATAACATCATCATGGAATATAATATAGCACCTCATCAATTGTTTAATGAGCCCCTAATCTGGCGCATACTTTTGGAATTTAATTAATTTCTGCAAACAACTAAGTTAGCTTCCGCCAAATGACGTGAGGGCTGTCTAAAAAGATGGTGCATGCTATATTAGCTAAAGCCTGAGGGAAATGAGTAATATATACCAATACGAACAAATTAGATAGGACAATCCTTTGTACATGGTTCACCAATGCATATGAAATGAAAGTAAGAAAAGAAAAAACCAAGCAAAATCCTTTACAGTAGAAGGATACACTCATAAAAAGCATCCAAGGAATGCCTAAACCCTGCAATCCATATGAACAGGTACCATTTAAGCCAATCCTTCATTGGTGGTTTAACAATGGGTTGATAAAAAATTACAATAACAAAAAGAAAGCAAAAACAGTTTTAAAATGCAAGGCTACAAAAGACACGCATTTAGGATTACCTTAAGCATAAGGAAAAATACTAAGCCCAAAGAATCGACTTTCAAAATAACTTGGCTGCCTCCTATTCAATCAATAAGTAGATACCTTGGTTTTCTTTGCAATTTTCCCCACACGAGAAACTAGTCTCGATGATTAACCAGACCACATTTTATAAGGAATAAAGCCACGACCAGAGGCAACACAATCAACAGACAATAAATCAGAGCCAGGTAGAAGCCATAAAATCAATAGGGATTCATTTCATTTTCTTCTGGTGGCAGGGAACACTGATGGAAGTGTACGGGCTAGAAGTCGCAGAAATTTGCCAAAATGAATCTCAACTAGAGTAAAACTTGCATGCCATTTTCCTGCAAATTGTCCCACTTGAAGTAATTCGATAAGTCTTATATATTCTAACATTAACATGAGTATGAGAAGAACTCCTGCTTGTGTCGGTCTCACAATACAATGTGTCACCAAATATACCCAAAATGAAAGTTGGTGAATATACATGGTCATATAGAATCGTGAATAATGATCTTACTGACAACAGTCATTGTAGCATTTCTCTGCTTGCTTGAAATCATTAGCATAAAGGTACACGATGATTGCACTAAGATATGCCTGCATCCAAAAAAGTATGTTAAGAGTGTTTCTTTGAAACCAATTACACTAAGTAAAGAAAGAGAGAAATCCGATGACGCGAATCAGCTTTCAGCATATACATTCCCCCATTAGGCATAAGTGAGAGGAGGCCAAGAAAAACCACGCCATTACAAAACATTTGAAAAACGTAAGCAACATAATCGAAGCGAAGATGATTGAATCATACTTGGAACATGGGTATTAAAACTAAATACTCCCTCCGTCTCAATTTGTTACGCCCATTTTGACTTGCACGTAATTTAAGAAAACTTCATAATTACATTGACTTTCTATCAATTTTACTATTTTACCCCTTGACAGAATATTTAAATTAGGCAAAAAGTGAAATTCTACTCCATGCTCAGAAACTGTTTGAATGAGGCGGGATCAGGGGAGTAATTTATTTTGACTGAGGCGGAAAGAATCCCTGCCATGCTCAGAAACTGTTTGTCCCTCATAATTGCTTGGTTTTGAATTCTTGAAAACATAGCCTCTTTTAAATGTATAAAAGAAAAGGAGGGGTAAAATGGTAATTTAAATATCTAAAAATGGAAAGTTTTGAAACATACAAATCATTTTGAGACATCCCAAAAAGGAATAAGGGCGCAACAAATTGAGACGGAGGGAGTATATCATAATGCACCATTCAAGGAGGAAAAACAAGAAACAAATTGAGAATATATTCCATATTACCAATGATAAAGTTTTCATTATTAAATCAACTCCTATATATCTGGTTCAAAAACAAATCCAATCACCAAAGAGTGATCTTGCGTTTATTCTACACTCATTTTCTGTAGAACAGTACTATTAAGCTTATTTCTCATCATTTTGTCAACTATTCTCATTGACTTGAATCCATTGCATACGGGACCATACAAAACCTCAGGCTGAGCATGGTGAAAGGAGTATTTAAAAGCACAATAAAAAAATGAAAAAGATTAACGACATATACACTTAATGTGGGCAATATGTTAAAGGGAAATTTTCTTTTATATCCCCTCGACTTTGACCTAAAATTCAATTTGGTCCTTCACCTTTTAATTTGGACAAATAAATACTTTGACTTTCCAATTGGTTCCAATGTCAATGGATGGCGTTATGTTTTTGGACGGAAAAAGCCCACGTGCTTTGCACATGATCCCTTTTGAGGGGTATTATTGTCCATTACATTCTCTCTCTCTTTCTTTTGAGGAGAAAAAGATCACGTGCCCACCCATTCTCTCTCTCTCTCTCTCTCTCTCTCTCTTAAAAACAGAGTCGACATAAACCCAAGAACAGGACCAAATTTCCTCTCTCTCATGCTCTGTTTCCACCAGCTATAGAGCATGGCACCCCTAACCTTCCTCCCCTCCTTAGCCTACTCCTCTCCCTCTCCCTCTCTCACTTCCCCACCCCTTCACTCTTCGATACCGGTTCAATCGGAATCAACTACGACCGCATCATCGATAACCTCCCACAACCCTCCAAAGTCGTCCAACTCCTCAAAACCCAAAACATAAACCGGGTCAAGCTCTACGACACCGACCCCACACTCCTGCCTCCCTCCCTACCTCGGCGACCTCGACGAGATCCTTCAATGCAGCGGTGGCGGCGACGATCACAACCCCCAACAAGCATTCTATCTGAACACAACTATTTTTGGAGTTGGGTTTTAAAATTGTGTTCCTCGCTGCTCTTATTTTCCTGCATGATTTGAGTTTAAGTGGGCCTTGTTGTCAAATTGTAACTCTACTTCGTTGTGGATTCTGTGTCGTGGTTTAGTGAAGAATATGTCCGATTTATTGGAATGTATTTATTAATTAGTAAATTTGTTTGGATGGTGGAATGATAGGAGTATGATTTAGAAGTGTTTAACATTGTTGTTAATAGTGAACCTCGCACAGCTTCTTGCCCTCCGTTACCCGCCACTTGCACTGCCATTGATGGCCGTCAGTTCTCTTGCATTGGAGGTGGTCGGGCAAGGCCTCATTTTCCTCCCTTGGGTTGTATTTTCTTGAAAAAAAAGAATCTTTCTTGGAAGGGAAAATTGGTGGTAACTGGGAAAGTGAGGTGGGTTTGGTGATATTTTTTTTTTTGATAAGTAAATAATTATATATATAAAGGGATTGACACCTAATTACAAAAAGAGGCCACAAGATAAAAAGGCCCTATACACTTCCCAAAGAGTGGAAAAGCTCAAACCAATCTAAAAATTGGTCAAGAGATGGATTACAATATCTCTTGTCCCAACTATACATACTATTCACCAAAAAACTTTTTAATCTAAACATGGACTTTCCTACCCCCTCAAAACACCTAAAATTCCTTTCTCGCCAAATAAACCACATCACGCAAGGAGGAATCATTGTCTAGACTCGCTTCCTTCTCTTTCCCACTCTAGCACCTCTCCAAGCAATTAATAGTTCCATCCCATTCCTAGGCATGGTCCACTGCAAACCAAACCAAGAAAGCACCAAAGTCCATAATTCTCACGCCACTGGGCAATGAATAAGAAGGAGATCGACCATCTCCGCATCCCTTTTACACATACAACACCAATTCACAATGATTTGCTGCCTTCGGATCAAATTATCCAAAGTAAGGATCATGCCTTTAGCCGCGCACCATAAAAAAAACTCACCTTTAACGGTGCCGTCAAAATACTAACGCCATTTGGGTTTGTGCTTTTATTGAAAGGGGTAATACAATGGGAGCGTTGAGTGTCTAGATGAAGGGAGGGGAGGAGGGGAATGGGCAATTTTACCCCTCTAAATAAGTCATGTGCTTTGCACATGACCATTTGCCGTCCAAAATACTAACGCCATCCAACTAAAGGTTGACATTGGAACCAATTCGAAAATAGAAGTATTTGTTTGTCCAAATTAAAAGGTGAAGGACCAAATTGAATTTTCGCTTAAAGTCGGAAGGGATTTAAGAGAAATTTTCTCTTACGTTAAATTACAACTGTTCACGTGCGCTCAAGAATTTGCATGGATCATATATAGATTGCAACATAACCAAAGCAAGGAGAAACTAGCAAATCTTACAACTAGCAAAAACTATCAGGAAACATATCGTAGTTGAAGCAAGTGGATATTTCAAACAATGACACAGAGGAAGTGGGGACTAAAGAACGTTTCCTAATAGTAGAGGGACAATCAAAGAGAAAATAGATGATGAAAGGTAGAAAAACGAACGATAAAAAAGGTTAGGCACCTTGCACTGGCTATGGGTAGCATTGCACTTATCAGCTGCCAAACCCAATCTCAACAGGAAAGTTGCAGCATCATCATACCTAGAGGGGGTTAAACCAAAAAACTTAAACATCATAATAGAAGTTCTCTCGAGCACATAAGAAAAGCAATTTATGCTTCCCTTTAGAGTAAAAAGATGCTCTTACTTCTCAAGCTTTATGTAAACACTTGTGGCAGCACGATAAAGATCAAATGCCATCTGTTCCTTTCCATCTTCTTCCAGAATCTCACAAGCATCAATGTATAGCCGAATAGCTTCATCAGGCGCAGTATCTTCCAAAACACTGAAATATGGTAATATTAATATTCCATATTTGATTTCGTATGAATGTGCTGAATAAGAAACAGTATCCCATAGAAGGAACACATATCAGCAAAGAAGATAAGTCCACCAACTGTAGATTCTAGTAGTTGTTTATCTTAAGCAGGCACAAAGACGGGTAGAATAGCAACCATTGGAATAGCCAACGCAGATTAACCACACAAAGCTAACTATTCTTATGTATAATAACAAGTGGGATTCAAGAAAACCTAATCACTTTCAATTAGAAGATGCTTGAACAAATCATACTCAAAAGGAAACTCTATTACTAGCAAAACAATACACTGTATAGCAAAGGAAAAAACTAAAGCAGGTTATTCAAGTCTAGAATGAATCATAGAATCAACTATGGTCGTTAACTTGGCCCAGATACTGGGGCAGGAGGACAGGAAAAGAAACTACAATCCACACCGATATGCCCAATTTCCTTGCAGCGACATAATGAGAGGCTGTTCTGCATGATCCCACTCTACAAGAACTCCAAATCGCACTATTAAGTTGTTACTAATGTATTAAGTGAGTCAGCCTATCTTCTGTATAGCGCTAACTTGGTGGTTGGAACAATGACAAAAATATTAAACCACCAAGAAAGTAACAAAAGGATGACAAAGGGAACAAGGAGCAAACACAAATTGAAGGACACATGACCTACGTACGGCACCAAAAGTAATTCTCAATTTGATAAGTGAACCCGGTTGAGCCCATGAACAAAAAGATGCAGAAACAAAATTCAGATTGATTTTTCTTTTATTTGGTTTCCACTAAACCACACTTGGTTTTGTAATGGTTGTACCTAGATGGCCCTGACAGTCTTGAGTTGACAGAGAAATGCAAAATTCGCAAGAATAAAACTCCATTCCAATGCAAAATGCAAGCATGCAGTGAAGTTTCTCTTTGTATACCAAGAGATGCTAACAACTACAGGAAAAAAAAAAAGAAGAAGAAGAAGAAGAAAGAATCTCCACTTAAAGAAAGACAAAATTAGATAAGCACAACTATGAAAGCTAAGATACAAAGATGTCAAAGCTGAGAGGCCAACCGAGCACACAAATATGAAAGCTAAGATACTCAGATGTCATAGCCGAGAGGCCTACCGAGCACCTTTGGCAAGAGCATCCGACGCAGGTTGTGACCTCCCACACTCAATGTATAACTCAGATGCCCTTCTGTAGAAATCAGCAACCTCACTCCAATTGCTTAATTCCTTGGCCAAAGCAGCAGCAGACTCCATATGTTTAGCAGCATCCCAGGGCCTGTTTCCCCGTTAAAGAGATAGCCAATATAGGAAATAAAGATACCCAGAAGGTTAAAAATAAGATCAAGTTATGCCCAACGGGTGAGCAACAACAGTTAAAGGAAAGGGGGTTACGAAGAGAGCATCTCTTGTCCTCTGGAAGCTTTCTCAAATGCCGCTTTTGCTTTCTCATAATTTTTGGCAAGTCTGAACCCATTCGCTACAGCAGAAGAAAACAATCTTAATGGAGATGTGAAAGGTTCCTCGAAATGTTATTATAAGCATAAATCCCTCCGCAAATGCATGCCAAAATGTGAGTGTCTTCTTCCAATTTTTGGGCGTCCCTAAAATGAACTTCAGTTGTTCAAAATGGAGAACCCAAAGAAATTCCTTTTCTGCTCTGAATTCTACCCCTTCTAACAGAGTATGTTAGAAATGCTAAACCACAAGACTTGTCGTTTCGCAACCTTTCCAAGGGAAATTTTAGACAGTAAAGCCAGAAGACGAAGTGAATGTAGTTGTTTTCTTTGGGTTTAGTGTTTTCCTAAATCGTAACACTCCTTTGGGGACAGTTGGGGTGGAGGGAGTAAATTGCAAAGCAATGGTGAAGCAAAAACTAAATATGATAAAAATAAATAAAAAGTTTACAAGAACATGCATAGGCTACCTACCAGCCTGCTCATATAAACCAATAGCACTCTTCCAGTCAGCACTCCACCTTGTTAGGCTAAGTTTCGTTCTGGGATGCCAAAAGAAAGAATCAATCAATCAGGATATTAAGACAAAGGCATCTTTACAGAAACACAGTCAAACTTGGGAGTAAGAAAACCAAAACGTTCTTTTCGCTAGAATTTTTTGACACTTCAGCATACCACTGATGTTCTTGATTGATAAACTAACCCAAAACCCAAGCAAAGAATTGTTCAAGCTCAGTTCGACAGCTTAACAATCTTCAAAATGGTATGATCAAGCTTGACTTGTTTATCTGCGAGTCGTTATGAAACGAGCTATAATTGAGCCGGTCACAAACCGATCTCGTCTCGAGTAGCTTGATATTTTTGTACATAAAAAACATATGAATGAGCCGAATAGTAGCTTGTTCAAGTTTGGTTTGAAAACTTAACGAGCTTCAAAAAAGTTAAAATTTGGTTTGTTTGTGTAACAAATTGATCTCAAACGAGCTTTAACCAGCTGAACACAAACTAGAACTCGAATAACTTGATTCGTTTGGCTTTTGAGAAAAGATAAAAAAAAATTTGGCAGTTTCAATGAAACGAAATGATTTCATTCCTTGTATATACACATGCCTACTATCATAAAGACCTCAATATAGCACCTCAAATACACAAGTCCATGGTACTATCCCTATGATCTCAATTTATCCATCAGCAAGTCAATTGGGTCCACCAAAAACAAAGAATTTATTCAACTTTCTCGCATTTTCTATCTTCTGCTTCCATTTCTCGTTCCATCCGTGGATTGGCAATTTGAATTGATTTTGTACCTTCAATCATATTAAAAGATTTCAAACCAAATAAACCAGAGATTCAGGAAAAAAAATAGCTTGCCGCGTAGATGCTAATACTCAATCGAACCATGTAATCAAAACAAATTAGATAAGAAACAGAAAAGCGAACGCAATTGTGACCGTCCAAACAAGGTGATACATATGCACATAGATGATGTATGTAGATATACGTATATGAATAGAGAGAGAGAGAGAGAGAGAGAGAGAGAGACTGACAGTTTATCGGCTTTGATCTTATTTCAGGATCGGAAGCGGCCATGGCTCGAGGGAGATCAGCTTCTCGGGGTGAGGGCGTACAGCGCACCTGGTCTTTACTTCGAATTGGGGCTCTAGATCTTGTGCGTAGATTTCTGTCCAAACCCCGTTGAATCTGGGGACCGTTAACGTCAAATAATCAAGTGCCACGTTATACTCATAATACTCCCTCAACTCCAATTTGCATGTTCATTTCCTACCTGTGTTTTTATTCAAATTATGCACATGAATTTTAAAAAAAAAAGGTGAAATTACACGGAGACCCCCTCATCTATACACTTTCGACACGGACACCCCCTAACATTTAAAAATGCCCACAGACACCCCCTCATGTACTTGAAACTCAAAAATAATAAACTATGTTAACAGAATGGCTGAAATGACAATTTTACCCTTGTTATAATAACACGCACCAAGAGCCCTCACACTTCGATCAGAAAACTGGACAAACCCACTCTCTCTCTCAACAGCCCCAGCGGTAGTCCGTCGGGGCCTGTGGCGGCGATGTGCCCATGAAACTCACGGCACACACACCCACGGCCACAACTCTCTCTCTCTCTCACTGATTGTGGTGGGGTACGGCAGTCCGGTGGTGGCAGGTACGGGCCGGAGGTGATGGGTTAGGTAGTGGGTGGTCCCGGTGGTGTCGTGGTAGAGTTCGGTGGTGTGGGGAGGGTGGAGATGGTGGGTGCGGCTGATTGTGGTGGGGTACGACAGTCCGGTGGTGGCGGGTACGGGCCGGAGGTGATGGGTTCGGTAGTGGGTGGTCCCGGTGGTGTCGTGGTAGAGTTCGGTGGTGTGGGGAGGGTGGAGATGGTGGGTGAGGCTGATTGTGGTGGGGTACGGCAGTCCGGTGGTGGCGGGTACGGGCCGAAGGTGATGGGTTCGGTAGTGGGTGGTCCCGGTGGTGTCGTGGTAGAGTTCGGTGGTGTGGGGAGGGTGGAGATGGTGGGTGCGGTGGGGATGGTGACCACAGTGGTGGCATTCGGGTGAGGGCAAAAGGAGGAAGTGGTGACCAAGGGTATTTTTGTCTAAAAATGCCAAAAATACTGGCATATGCCATTGAAACAAACGGTAATCCAACGGAAGGGGTTCACTTGGGTAACGGTAACACATGAGGGGGTGTCTGTGGGCATTTTTAAATGTTAGGGGGTGTCCGTGTCGAAAGTGTATAGATGAGGGGGTCTCCGTGTAATTTCACCCAAAAAAATTGTATAATAGAATTTATTTAAAAATACAGTATCAAATAAGTTCCATATTATATATTTTTAAAAATTCATAACAAAAGATATATATCGTTGAAAATTGACAGAAAAATTGACAAACAAAATAGGACGGATGAAATATGTGTTGTAGACGGTATTTCCTCCCCCAAAATCTTTACTGCAGTGTATGAATGTATAATTATAGACTTATTTGTTTGAGTTTTTTAACAACGAAAAAATCGTTAAATTTTCGTTTTATAGTACACAGTATTCACATCGAAAATCAAACCCAAACCTTAATGATGGATATATATATATAAACCTAGCTTAGTTTTTAATTGAATCTTATTATACATAGATAAATCCAACAGTTCAAAATTGCCAAATACCGTAATCCTTATGACTGAGATAACATAGCTCTGGTTTTTTTTTTTTTAACTCGCCCTTGAAACCCTCACAGCCGTCTTCTTCTCACCTCTCTCTCTCTCTCTCTCCCCCCGTCTCCACTGAAATCCTCATTGGAATTCTCGGAACCCTAGCAATTTATATAGTCTGTCTCCTCACCTCTCTCCTCTTTCTGCTTCAAACTCGATTTTCTCAACAATAGAGGAGGTATGGCTTTGTTTGCTATATTCTTCTTCTTCGGTTTTAATAATGTAAAGTAAAGTTATTGAATATACTAGCAATCTGATTTTATTTTAATTTACAAACTAATGGGAAAATGGAGTTCGTTCAAAACCAAGTAATTAGTGAATTGAGTGTTCCCTCCAACTACCGAACTCTCCCTTTCTATAGTTCTGAGAACCTTCTTTTTTTTTTCTTTTTTTTTAAATTTTAGGCAATGATCGATCTGGTAGCTAGGTTTTGGAAGAGGTGTTGGAGTTTACATACATAAACATGCTTTGGAAAAGGTTTTTATCGGGTTTTGCAAATGAATCTTCTTCTTTAGATGCTTTCATTCTTTTATTAATTTCCTTTCTTTTCTGTTAGTATCCAAATTCCTGATCTCCTGTTCAAAAATAAAAATAAAAATTTTCCTGATCTATCTAACTAGACTAGACTAGACTAGACTAGAAAAGCTTCGAAAAAAGACTTCCAATTCCAAGAGGCATAGACCAGCACTGGCATATACTTAATAGATAAACAAAGAGGCTTTCTGAGTTTCTAAAAACTAGAGTACTCCGCAGTTGGGCACATAATACTCTGGGAAAATTTCAAAAAAACACCTAACCTTTCGACCGTTTATCACATAAACACTTGGACTTCAAGAAATATCAATCACACACCTGACTTTTGGTCTCCGTCATCAAATAATCCCCTCCGTCCATTTTCCGTCCAATACTTAACGGAACGTCCATTTTCCGTCCAATACTTAACGGAGCAGTAGCAAAACGGCGCCGTTTGGGTTAAAAAAAAATTCTTACCACCAATTTGCAATCCTATGGAGCAGAAACGTGATTATGGGAGCCTTAGAGACAAAATTTAATTATGTCACTTTAGAATAATATGATCAAAATAAAAAGATCTTCACACCCGTTCAAATGGATTAAAAATTGGAGCACTTAATTTTTTAACCATATTTTTTAATATATAAACGGTATAAAAAACTTAAGTGCTCCAATTTTTAATCCGTTTGAACGGGTGTGAAGATTTTTTTATTCTGATCATATTATTCTAAAGTGACATAATTAAATTTTATCTCTAGAGCTCCCATAATCACGTTTTTGCTCCATAGGATTGCAAATTGGTGGTAAGAATTTTTTTTAACCGATAAAAAGATCTTTGCACCGATTCAAACGGATTAAAAATTGAAGCACTTAATTTATTAACCATATTTTTTAATATATAAACGGTCTAAAAAAACTTTAAGTGCTCAAATTTTCACTCCGTTTGAATCGGTGTAAAGATCTTGTTATTTTTATCATATTATTCTAAAGGGTCGTAATTCATTTTTATCTCTATGCCTCTCATATTAAGTATATGTTCTTTATTTATGACCATATGGAGCAGAAACGTGATTATGAGAGTCCTAGAGACAAAATTTAATTATGTCGCTTTAGAATAATATGATCAGAATAAAAAAATCTTCACACAAGTTCAAACGGATTAAAAATTGGAGTACTTAAGTTTTTTAGACCGTTTATATATTAAAAAATATGGTTAAAAAATTAAGTGCTCCAATTTTTAATCCGTTTGAACGGGTGTGAAGATCTTTTTATTCTGATCATATTATTTTAAAGCGACATAATTAAATTTTGTCTCTAGGGCTCCCATAATCACGTTTCTGCTCCATAGGATTGTAAATTGGTGGTAAGAATTTTTTTTTAACCGAAACGTTGCCGTTTGCTACTTCTCCGTTAAGTATTAGACGGAAAATGGACGTTCCGTTAAGTATTGGACGGAAAATGGACGGAGGGGGTTATTTGATGACGGAGACCAAAGGTCAAGTGTGGGATTAATATTTTTTAAAGTCCAGGTGTTTATGTGATAAACGGTCGAAAGGTCAGGTGTTTTTTTGAAATTTTCCCCAATACTCTTTGTGTGCAAGTATGCTGCTTTTCAATAGTGAGGTTAGGTAGGATAGTTGAGCCACACTTGGTCTGATTTCACCACTTTTCCGGCCCCTAGCTAAAAATTAATTTAAACTATTACTGTAAATTTATTACTGTATTTTATAAGAACAATGATGGAAATCACTTTTGTGACACAGCTTTTCAAAAATGTTCACACCTATATTGGTAGAGCCCATTTTTACTTTAGAATAAATACTACTTTTGCCTTGGTGTTTAACAAAATATTTTGGTGCAATTTGTTTATATCATCACCTTATAAGCGTTGACATAGTAAATTCTTGACTCGCTGTTTTGCAAGGATTTATTATATGGAAAACTCCAAAGACACAAGTTTCTGTACAATACTCTCAACTCCAAAGACACAAGTTTTTGAGTTTGAGTATAAAAATGGTAAGAGAACAAAGGAGGCGGCTTTTAAAGAATTTTTCTAGCGTTGTTTTTGTTTTAGTTCAAAAACCATGGACACGTGTTTTAAAAGAAGACAGTCCTAGTGTTAAGAAAGTCATATCAATTCATGGAGTCGCCACTTTTATTGTATATGAGACACTCTACGTAAATTGTGTGTGATCACTAGCAATCTCCTTTAGATATATGATGATATGAGATATGATAGTTTGACATCGATCACTAAAAAAGAAAACGGGCACATAATCTTATACACAGCATTCTTCTCAATCTGATGCTATATGTGGTCAAGCAGTACGTATTGCTGCTACAACCATGGATGTCATGTCAAACCATTCTTATCGATCTCTTCATGTTGTTAGCTTATCCCATTGGGACTTGGGAGCATCAATCCACTGAACCTGCGTCCCACCTCAAAATTAAAAAGTCAAAATGCCTCCACAATGAAACCAGGGCTGGTTTGTTTGGGGATTTGACATTGTTATATTTTTTAGGAGTTCTAGATTTGAGTCCTAGCTCTTGAATCGGGTCGGTTCACGCATCAAGAGGCAGATTAAGATTAATTCAATGGTGATACTACAGTGGGAACAAGAACCAGTGGTAATCTACAAGTGGTGTGCTTAGCAACTTTTCTTGTATTTTGTTTTTTTCTTTATCCTTGTCTGTGTTTTATTTATGTACTAGTGAATACCCGTGCCTGAAGGCACGGCTTGAACAATCAGCACACGCAACTCACGTGCCATATATTGCTTGAAAAATTAGCACACATAAAACAGTACTGAACTCACGTGCAATATATCAACCCCTATCCAAAAAATTCATCTATGCAAAAAAAAATAACCCAAGCATATTCATAGAATGACAAAAGCACCCAGAAAGAATGAAAGAATCATAAAAATAGTCCAACTAATCTTGCACATATTTATGACAACCCGAAAAGAATGAAAGAATAATAGAAGTACCCAAAAAACAAAAATGCTAATTAAATTGAACGGTGAGAAAGATTGAGACTTCCTAAATAAAGCTCATAGTATTTGCACCACACAACATAACACTAAGTTTGCCACAATTCATAAGTATTTTCACTAATTACATAGTACTTCATGCTAAATTTTTTTTATAGCACAGAATTATATAGTGAGCTGTTAGAATAGAGTTTCGTTGTTTCATCCATGCCTAAAGGCATTTATCCATACAATCTCCCATCACTTTAACTAACTACTGTAACTACGAAGAATTACGACCCAACAATCCCATCACACTGCTATTATGGTCTTCAAAATCAATCACACCTGAAAAACCAAAATCAGAACTCTTCTAGAACTAATGGGATTGCATGAACAAAGATTGAAGTTGGATAGTAAACGATTAAATACCAAGACCCTAGCTAAGCATCACAACAAATCTCATTAATGGAAAATGGATGTATGCACTATGCATTTACTTAGTATTTTCAAAAACAGCACTATGCTAACTAACTTGGATTACTAAGCCAGATACTGAACTAAGGGTTGGTCATTGAAAAATAGGCGTTGCTCATCTATACACAGTCAAGTATCCAGATGTAGTTAATCTACATAGAACACTAAACATAGTACGTTGAAGCATCATGACAGCTAACATCAATAAGCCTCAGATAAAATTAGAAGCCATAGGATAATTCTCTTGACATTGCAGGAGTTAAGCTTAAAAATAGACACCTTGATTGAATAAATTGCGGCTCATAATCAACGCCCAATTAACATATTAGGATTACAAAGTTACCAGTCAATAAGAAGGTTGTCAGTTGTTGCTAAAGATAAGGTGAGGATTATCGGGGCCCTAAAACTTTTGGATAGGGAGCGCTTTGTTCCCGTTAAATCGATAAGATGTTGTGCTAGAGCTCTTGGAGAGAGCTTTGCTCATGGGTGAGGATGCTTTCGGAGACAATTTGTTTTGTAGGACATAAGCCTACTCCATAGATCAAGAAAAAAGAATACGCTTATTCTACAATCATACTTGTATTGCACATAAAAAAAAAGTTTGTAGCAGAATATTAATTACAGTAGGTTATAATATAGGGGCAAAAAAGGGCCCCCAAGGCATATGAATCAACCATGTCAACAGAAAAAAGGTTATAACCCATAACAAATAAGATTTTCATGAACTCACTGCTATTTGTACTCCGGAGTATTGGAAACTATTTTCAATTGCATCAAATTACCACAATAGGATTTTGATGATACCAAAGATTCCACCAACATAGTTCAACTGAGGTATTGACAAATGAAAAAAATGGGCACTCTAAATAACTTATACAGCTTGGAGACTGGAGTTGAGGTATTATAGCCAAAAAAAGTCAATACAGAGTAAGGTCAATAAGTACATGTGGCTAGAGTTGAGGTACACATTAAAGCAAGACTTAAACAGCCGCCCATAAAAATAAAATGTGTGTAGAGAGCAATCCAATGTAACACACAAATGCTTAAAAACAAATTAGTTAACACAAAAAGGAGAAAATGAATTAAATGACATTGATTACAGTAAGAATCAAGTTAAAGCTGAAACATAATTTCCTGTACCTGCGTTAGTATCCCCTCAGATTGAATTTTGGTTCTCGGTTTGTGTGGAAGTTTGAGCCTGCAATCTTTTGAAAAGAGAAAAATAAAGAGTAGCTCTATTCGATAACGAAAATGCACAGGTCTATTGTATTCAAAATAGCATTAACCCCTAAGCTCCAAAAACTGAAAACCACTACATATGATCTTCGTGCAGCCACTCACCCATCTCTATTGCCATATTTTCCCTTAGCTCTCCCACCTGCAACACAAATCCCTCGTTTCATCTATAAACATAATAAAGAAGCACAATGCAAAACAAATGGCATGATACATGTTAACAATATTTTCCTATTGGGTTCATTTTTGTTTCCTCGGAAAAAAAATCACTTTTATGTAACACGGTTTCAATTTGCTAGTTGCAGTAATCTCATTTTTTGACTTGAATGGCATTTTTCTTGCGATGCATGTTAACAATATAGCAGATTTGGTTTTCTTCCGGAATGGAATGCTAGAGCCATGGTTTCATAGTGTAAAGGTTTGGGTGATGCAGACCAAGTCTTGGCATATATTGCAAATATCGAAGCCAAATAAAAACAGGGCAAAGATAGGATCACAACTAAAGATAAATTGTAAAGTTATACCTTGCTTCAGCTCCAAAATCGGTTCGATAACCAATACGCAATTAGGGCTTCACACGGTCACCGAATGATACCTGAGAAGAGGAGGGGGGAAAACAAACCTAATGAGACCCGACAATGCATCTAGTTTTAGCATTAACAAAAAGAAACCAAATCAATAATCAAACAAATAAGAAATCAAGATGAGGATGAGGATAGTTTTTCTTAGCTTCCCCTTTTCCTTTCTTATTATTAAAATACACCACCAAGGCTACCACCCCCCACCATAATGATCCCCTTCAAAACCAAACACTAAGTGTGATAAAAATTTCAACTTGTACACAGCTTCTTAGTTCTTATCATCAAATTAGAACAAAAACACTACCCTAGATATAGTTAGAATAGGATTTCATGCTTTTAGAGGCCAAATTAAAAGAAAATTCCACATTTTTTGCAAAAATCAAGCAGCAGAATGGAAAAATTAGTTACACATGCTAACATCCAATAATTTGTAGAGAAAACCAAAATAAGAAGCAACAAATAGTCATAAAGGGTAATAACAATTATGGACACAAACAAAACCAATGTAGTTAGCACAAATGAAGCAGAGACAACAACCAATTAACAGGGAAAAAGAAAAAGTTGTCTTAAAAAATATACCAGCTCTCCTAACTCATCCACCCAACACACAAAAATTCAATTTAAAAGAAGGAATCAACTTATGTAGGTAGAAAATCTCCTTATATGCACAATAGATAAGCACAAATCAGACTTTTATATCCCTAGAAATCAAGTAACTCCAAACCCTCTTAATTACAAATGGTCTTATTGAAAGCAAGCCTATTCACAGTATAAAGCTCAATCACAAAGTATACGTTTCGGTTGGATCAGCGCTAAACGTGTCTTATGTTGAAGTAAATCTTCTTCAAGCCACGTCTTACCTGAACACGCACCCATTCCAAAATGCATCAACCAGTAACAACCCTGCATCCCCAAGTAAATTCTATCATTCACAATAGAGCACAAAAAAATGTCCAAAAAACCTTACACCAAATCAAATGTAAATCACCCATCCTGTTAAACTGAGTATGGTAAAGCCAATAAACAAATCAATTAACCCTATAAAAATAAACTACCTACTCGACGCGGCAAGAAAACTCCTGTTCCCAAGAAACAAAGCCCTCAACGGACGGCTGCTGCTGAGACTGTTGCAGCGTAGGTCAAGCCACCAGAGACAAACCCGACAGACAGCTGCCACCATTTCTTCCCCTGTTCGGAAACACTTGGTGCGCCACCTCCGGCTGCCCCCAAATCGTTGTCCCCTGCTGTTGTTGCTTCAACTGCTGAAACTAAAACAAAAAACAAAACCCATTTAAAAAACCGAATCAGAAAATAAATTGTAGAGAGAGAGGATGGGGGTCGTTACCGAAGAGAGAAGGAAGCCGAGGAGGCCTCGTGGGCCCAGATGACGAAGCCGAGGTGGAGAGCTTGGCAATGATGAGGGCTTTTGGGATGCTCCAGATGAAGGGGAAAAAGAGAATCCGAGGAAGCTCAGCGGGCGAGGGAGAGGGCGATCGTTGTGTGTGTGAGAGAGAGAGAGCTCTGAAGATTAGGATGAAGCGCTCTCAAGATTAGGATGAATTTCAATTTTGGAGATAATCAAGCAGATTACCGTGTATTTATTATTTTTAATTTAAATTTTGGCCGATTATAGCATTTGAATTAGGATAACTTCCTTAATTATAGATTACTATAATTAGTCACTAATTTCGGGAAATTTCGGTCAGAATTGTATTGGAAAAAAATCACTTTTATAAAGTATTTACCAAAATGCCTTTTGAAGAACGAAGGGTAGAGATTTATGTAGGCAAGAGGATAAATCTAGAGCGTTTGTTATCTTTTGGATTCAAACACAGCTCTATTTTATTATATAGATGTGGGATGATCTGCTATCGAGTTGACCCTTTAAAAAAAATACCAGTGTTCGGGCATACCCAATATACGCAATCATGGACCCACGGGACTTGATAGGCATTTGTAACTAATTAAATGCATGCATTTTGAAATTTATGTATTAACGTGTAAATTCAAAGGAGAAAGTATAGCACTCAAAAAAATCCAAATCCACCAAAACTTCACTTGAATGGGTTATAAATATTCTTGAAGTCGCATAATTTGGAAAAAAGACAACACAATAGCTCAAACCTGAAAGATAACAGAAAGGGAAAATGTTAAGAGCTTCAATACATGCATTTCATGTTTGATTACATCATTCATTCTATCATCAATCAAGCACTATCTATATCTACATCTCAAAAAGATCCTCCATCATGTATGTACATGGCAAAGAATCAAAACAAAAATCAGACATATTCCCTACAGAATTACAAAATGGAGAACAAAAAAAAATACTAAGAGAAGGCTTAAAGGAAAAAAAAAATTACAACAAGACAGACAGATTACAACAAACAAAAGGGGGACTAGTTAATCAGCAGCCCCTTGGCTATTCGTGGTGTTGAATGAGATTTTGACAATAACTGATAAAGGAATGTTGACAACGTGACCTAGATGCCCAAACAGCCCAATCCTCCCGTAGCTCGCGATGGTGCTGTTCATTGTTGCGTTCACGGACACAGTCAAGACCATTCTGTCTCCCTTAGCGATTGAAAAGCGAGTTGGACTCACTTTCAGGGATACTCCATAAGGAGCACTCCAACCAATGCTGTATGTTTCATTTTCTGCAATGTTAGTTACTGTTCTTTGGACAACTCTAGACTGGTTCAGTTTTGCAATAGTGATTGAAGGCAAGTTCAAGTCTATGCCACTAATGGTAGAAACCCCACAGCTCTGACCCGTGTAATTCAAGACAACAGGGGCTGAACCGTTTATTCCGCAAAGGAATGACATGTAATCATCGTAACCTACAAAGGCAAGGCACATGTACAAGTTATAATAATGTAAAGGTAGGTGTTATATCACCTTTTCTCGGTCACCAATTTTACTTCACCGCATACATGGCAAGATATCATTCACTAGATTCTCGAGTCCCGTAACTTTATCTAGATATGCTTACGCAGAGTGAAATCGATGGCAATAACCTAAAAAATAAACAAAAAAAACCGGCAAGCGAAAGGAAAAGGCAAAGAGGAAAATAAGAAGACAATGATGTAAGATGCTAAATTTGTTTATTGAATTTTCCTCTCATTTGGCAGGCGATCCCTCCATAAGCCTATGAACCAAAGACAATCATTCTACAATTTTCTCCTGTTGTCCACATTGCTGTGCACTGAGGACTTCTGTATGAGATATGAGCTTCTAGAAAAGAAAAGAGGACAACAAATAATTGAAAGAAACCTTACCTATAATGATTGGCTTATGATATGTTTGCTGTTCTAAACTGGCACAAGTACACACACACACACATCATCTTCATATTCCTCAGCTACAAATTACAATGCGGTAAAAACTTTCCAAACTTACCTTTGCTAAAATATAAACAAATTGTAAAGTGGGTGATTGCGGGTATGCGGTATCTTCCATGCAGGGATGGGTCCAAAGTGACCCTAGCCTTGGGGGGTTTCTTGTTAACCAAAACAAACATGCTCGGCTACCATGCCCAATTTGGACAGTTGGAGCCTCCAATTTAATCATATTTGAATAACAGGAACCACACATTAACTAGAATTGAAACATATCTAGACTCTAACCTTTGTTACCTTCCATATGGATACGACACCGGAACTCCAACCCTCTAGTCCCATTTATTTTAAGTTCTTTCATGAATAATTTATTGCATGTAAGCCAGCAAAATTTACACACCACACAACACTTGACACGAGTCAGGATCTGTTCCCGTAGAATATGTATGTTTGGGACATCCGAATATCCTAACATTTAAGTCAGGAAGGTCTTATGCTTGGGGTCGAACTCGATACTCATGCCCAAGACCATGTAATATACACACTATTCATTAAGGTGGTGCTCAATCACTGTCGAAGTGATGAATGATTGCCAACGCGTCAGAGGCAGAGAGAGCGCAAGATGGAATGGTTGTATGGAAGTTGAGAATCTAAGCTAGACATGGAGGTAGGGCTCCCTTGAATGAAGGCTCTATGACGTCTCATCAATTGACTGGTTGGGGCATGAATATCCAACTTTGAGTCCCACGTGAAGCCCAAGGGTCCAATGCATGCAAAGAAGACTTTTTGGGCTAACAAATGTTTTGCTAGTCATATAGTAGGATTTCATATACTCTCTATTTCCAAGAGAAGGTTTGACATAAACTCCGTGTCTAATTTCTTATTGGTGAGGCAGCTGCAGCACCAGTTCTAATGACATGGCACCTACAACTGTACAACTAGCTACCCATATATATGAAAGATTGGTTGGGTACAATGTTCATCTTTAACACGCCCTTCTTACGAGATCTCTTAAGGTTGGCACGTAGCGCTGAGTTCAGTAATAAAGATAAGAACACCAAAAGGCAGATTGACTTACTCAAATCGAAAATAAGGCCCGGATCGAGTGAGGCAGTTGAATTCACAAAACCATTTCCCATATCAAACGGCGTAGCAGGTGACTGGTTGACATCTGGATTGGTATATGCACGCTGGGCCATTATGGGCCCCCCATTCTTGTCATAGAGAGAAGCTGTTGTAGAAAGTGCAGACCCAATGGCTGAGGGACTAAAACTAGGAAATTTCTGCTTAATCAATGCTGCGAGCCCAGCAACATGAGGAGCAGCCATACTTGTCCCAGACATCATTGCAAAGTCCTCGCCTGAAGTTCAGCATGTTTAAGGAGTATTAGAACTATATTTTATGGGAAAAGGTGATGTTAAGGCATCCGACTCAAAACCAATTGGCTATGAGCATGAGTGGAGATGCTGTTTAGGCTCATATACAAGTTTTGGAGGTTATAATTAACCAATGGGAACAAGCTCTAACACTCCCCCGCACGTGCGACCCTTGACCCGCACGTGGAGAGGTAAACAACGGATCCATAACATAGGGATCACAACAAACAACGAAACAAGGTGCCCTAAAGGCACAAACAACGGGGCAATCAATCAAGAGAGTCTTGCCCAAAAGGCCTCCAAAGCCTTGCTCTAATACCACGCTAAAGCATCCAACTCAACCAATTGGTTATGAGTGGAGAGGCCGCTCAGGCTCATATATAAGTTTTGGACAATGGCGGAGCCAAAATTTTG
This sequence comes from Rhododendron molle, assembly GCA_025413875.1. Classification (NCBI taxonomy): domain Eukaryota; kingdom Viridiplantae; phylum Streptophyta; class Magnoliopsida; order Ericales; family Ericaceae; genus Rhododendron; species Rhododendron molle. The sequence continues at coordinate 19,642,895 of CM046400.1, forward strand.
ACCCCGGAAGAGGTGTGTGTGTGGGGGGGGGCTTAATAGACATTATTTTTATCGGAACGTATACATTTTATATCATAAAGTTTTTGCTTTCATTTCTCATCTTTTCTTCCTAAATTATTTGAGTCAGTAGACTATTAAAGTTCTTATTGACCCACCAAAGAAAATCTCTGGGGCCACTACTGCATGCATAATATTTTCTGCATGTGTAGAAATAATACCCATGAATTCAACTGAGTCGGTGCCAAGGGAACTCCAAGCAGCCCATATAAAGTTTCCAGGAGCAACAAGGTTTGGTTTTAATATGTCAGCATCATCAAGAAAGCTGTCCTCAGGATCTGGTCCCCTTGCAGAATAATACATGATCTTTGGAGCGGAATGGCTATAGTTTGCTTTTAGTCCGCCCGAGATGGATGCAACTGCTCCAAATTTGACAACTTTCTTTGTACTTCCGTCTCTCTCCAATGAAGTATTGTAGTATTGAAGAAAGATCTGCATGAAGATTTAAAACATAAAAATGTTGCCCACAGACCCATGCACACACACAGTCAAATAGAGGAGTTCAAGCCTTCAAGGACTGGTTTTGTAAGCAAAGAAGCAAAACGGTTCTTACAGTTCCAGGAATTCAGGGAACACCAAAATATAAAATCTTAAGACCTGAAAGAGAACCAAAATGCGAAAACATGATTTGGTTCCAGTTCAGTTCCACAATTTATGGAAGAAATTTATCAGATATAAACAGCATATGCAGTTCAAAAACCCATTATGAAATATCCACAGGCGTACTTCAAATGAGGAAATACACAGCAAATGCATTTAGTTTTTCAATTTTTGGCAACGGTGCCCTTCAAACAACACAATCAACAATGTGAGTAATTTTTTTTAACTTTTTCACCTATCAGAATATCTCAATTAGTTGTTATAGAACTATTTTCAGAATCATCTAAAACAGAATTAAATACAAAATAAAGATGGTTTTTGGAGCTGTCTACAAAGTGAAAATGGACAAACAAATTAGGAGGGAGGAAGTACCTATTACCATGGTTGTCAAAGTCGTACGATTCACGATACACACAAAAACGACACGAATCTATAAGTGAATCAATGCTTATTTAGAATCGGTGGTGAATCGTACGATTCGTGATTCGATTCCCAATTCACGTAAAAACGATACGAATCTAGAGTTGAATCTATAGGTGAATCAAGGTTTATCACAATTGTTGCGTTCGACTAATATCAAACCACATTTGCAATTCACCTTTACTAGATGGTAATTGTACAAGTAACATTGACTACTGTAGAGGATAATATCTATATGGATGTGTTGTCTCACAAATTGATCTTTTCAATTCGTGTATCCTCTAAATCATAGACCGGAAAAAGGCTCAGAGTCTCGAACCAACCCACATATGTTGCCATACAAGCTAGTTTAGATTCGTACTAATCAGGTTACAAACTTTTACTCTGTTAAGGCTAAGCTTTCATTTTTGTAATGAATCGTTAACACCAATATGCACATATCCATTTTACTATAGTTTTTATTTTCAAATTATGTACGAGTGTCTTTCCTATTAGACCCGGTGATTACCAATTAATAATAGAAAACAAACTTTAATAGAGATTTAAGCTTAAATCTTTTGATGTTACAATGTATCTTTATTATGTAGGTGCGTAGATATATTTTTCAATGTATTTTAAAAATTTGGACCGAATCGTTACGATTCATGATTCGATTTGATTCAATTCACGATTTGACAACCTTGCCCATTACCACAACAATTCCAATTCTAAATAGTACAAGCAATGGATGAATCACATCTTTGAAATATGATTTGTACCCTTCAGTGTCTCAAGTCTTTTAACTCCACCTTGCTTCAATATATCTACGAGTATTAAATTAGGAAACTATTGCATTATTAACGCACCTTGGAATCATCTGGAGATGGAATTATAATGCCAGGCAATGTCATTGGAACTGGGTTTAGCTGAAATCCAATGACAAAAGGATCCATGTAGAACACAACACCAGCTGCACTAAGGTTTGTGGCCGTTAGTAAGGCCTGTTTGATGGTAGAAAGCCCAAGTACAAAACGGATCGAATAGCTACAAATCAAAAGGTTGCCTCGGACAAGATCCTGATTCAAATTACTGGCATCTTGGCATTCACCCACATACATATCATTTACAGCTGCCGTGTCATTCAAAGCATGAATCGCCGAAACCAGCGTGTATTTCGTATCCATAGGGGTGCCCGCTGAACAAGAGAAATTGCATTCATACTTTTAAGAATCATATAAATATGGTGATAGGCAAAAGAAACAGTACAGCATGGAATGCATGATTGACATGTCAAGAGCTTTACTATCTAATTTTCCATTAGCAAAGAATAGCAACATAAAAGGGGTTTGTCAAAAAAACAAAAAAAGCAAAACAAAAAACAAAGTGCTTGTTAAGTGTAATATTGTCAAGGTGGAACCACTTCTAAACTGACGACTGAATATTTAACCATTTCCATGAGCAACGGCCGCTATGTATCCTTTATACCAAGGAAGCATATAAATCTTTTATGAAGTCTAGGTTTTTAGCACAATACTACCAAGCCCCTCCCCACTCCTCTTCTCCCACCACGTTGACATCCAATGGAATATAGAATCTCATTTTGCATAGTGGTTGTTAACATACTGAAGAATTAAAAAAGTGCAGAAAGATCCCTTTGATACATTACGACAGCAGATATTGACAAAATCGACTTAAATAGTTAAATGTTGGTGTTTGGAGCACATTTGGTGTATTATGCCTTAAAACTCAGCTTCTGTAGTGGAAACAATTCTTACAGTGTTGCCTGACTTTTCGCTAAAACATCATGGGAGTGGAACATTTTCACAGAAACTTGAAGAACATTTCTCTGTATTACTGAAATGCAGTCTTAAAAGAATATTTGAAATAACTGATACCTCAAAAGGAGAACATTTCTCCGATTTTGGCCAAGTTCTTTTGGAAACTTAACAGGAATAAAATTGAAAAAGAAACAAGTTTTTGAAAGCCATCCTAAACCAGTCATTAATAACCCATCCAAAGACATGCAACCAAAACCCATCTTAGGAAAAAGATAAAATTTCTAGATATGGAACACCGACTTACGTGCGAGCCCAACTCCGGAAATAGTGAGATTGTTGCCAAGGACAATAGAGTTACTATAAATCCTGTCATGAGAGGCAGCACCAACAGTGAAGATCCATGGACTGAAGGAAGACATACTCTTCGCGGACGGCCCAGTATTGCCTGCTGCTTGTACAACAAAAATACCAGCTTTTACAGCTGAGAGTAAGGCCATGTCTATGGGGTTAAAGAAAGTTGCAATTCCAGGAGGACGCCTATTGGGGGTGATTGATAAACTTATTATGTCCACTCCATCCTGAGCTGCCTGTAAATGCAAAAAGGGGCAATTAAGATGTAATGATGTTATGAGATTCTCTCTTTCCTCAGCTTCAACTAGACTGAAATGCTAAAACTTATACAAGAATATCCTAATCGTGAGCTATCAAACTTTACGCCGGTTAGGGAGTGGGGGACATTAACAAATGAACCACTCCAAACGAAGAAGCATAGACACTTGTACAAGGTCTGGTGTCCATTTCAGATGCCAAAATTTGACTTAGAAATTTTCGAATGTGTCATTAATTCAGTCAACATGTAATTTTGCTAATTCGTTAGAACCAAACATACTTTCTTTGGTCACTCAAGACACATGTATTGCTCAGGCACATGAAAGAGTCATAGGGCTTGGTTCAAACTGAAGACAAAATCTTGGAGACCAATAATTAGAATCAAAACCTTACGACTTCAATACTCTCTCCTTTAGCTTTATAATATGAGAAAATAAAGCCTACATCCAAAATATTTTGGTAGTAATGTGTATTATGTGTAGTTTCTTACTGTGTCAGAAATTTATTCAAACATGCAACTTCTTGTGTATGAGCCAATGTTTGAGGGGTAGGCCTGTCGCATAGACGTCGAAACCCGAAAGGACGATCACATCCTCACAGCAAAAACATGAAGAGGGGCCAAAACTATCCGAGGGAACATGTGATGACATACCTACTCGAATGAGAAAGAAAAAGGGACCACTGATCTTCTAATGCAACATCGAGTAATATCCAATCCCTCATGGTCAATTACATTCATTTAACAGGATTCCAAATTGTGGAGGCTCAAACACTAGAATGCACAAACACTTCTACCATGCTGGGTTGTGTCTGACAAACGTTGGACACTGATGTCAACAGATACTCACAGGTCAGCCAAAAGTCCAAACAGGTCGTACTATTTTGCTGCTCCTTAAATTCCTACACTTCTCGATCGCGCATGACAAGCACAAAAGGCCTTGCAAGTTTGGAGAAAATCATTGGGATCTGTTGAAGGTATAAATAATAAAGTTGCCTCTCTCTAACAGCTTAAGCTTTTAGGTGAGTTGTTGGTTAATAATCTCATATGGTATCAAAGCAGCCAATAGATCCTGTATTCGAACTATCTTAAAATATTTACACGTGTTTAGCCCGCTTATGGAGGAGAGCCTGGCTACACGTGAGAGGGTGTATCCTGTATTCGAACTATCTTAAAATATTTACACGTGTTTAGCCCGCTTATGGAGGAGAGCCTGGCTACACGTGAGAGGGCGTGTTGAAGGTATAAATAATAAAGTTGTCTCTCTCTCTAACAGCTTAAGCTTTTAAATGAGTTGGTGGTCAACAATCTAATAGCATCCAATGATGGAGCTGATACTTCTAATTTGTTTACTACAACTAGATTTCGGAAATAGTAGAGTATAACTTTTAGTTTAGACTTATTTTCCAATATGTAGTGTGCACAACGATTTTGCCCTCGTTTGACGAAAATGCATATTTATTTGTCATTGTCTCCCATATTTATTTGTCAATGTCTCCCATATTTATTTGTCAATGTCTCTGATACTGTGACTGTTTCCATAATTGTACTTCTTAGATCGAACAAAAAGGAAGATTTTGACCTAATAATATTCGCTCTGAGATAACGATATGTGTGTTCTCAATTTCTTTTGAGGTAACCTGGTTTTTCAGATAATAAGCGTTTTTAGAAAGATAAACAAATTTACACGCACTCTACCTGATCTATGGCAGCAACGACATCTGCGGCAAAGCCTCCAAAGCTCTTGTATAATGCTTTGTACACAGCAATGCTGGAAAAGATTGGCAAATATTTAGTGGCTACCGTAAGTGAATAATAAATTACCACCAAGACCAACCAGGAAAATAACTAACCACAAATTACCATTGAACCCCAACAACCTAATGATTTGACCAGTTTCCATTCTTACAGAATAATTTGCACCCATAAAATCAAAGAAGACAAAAATGTCAACATGGAGCATTCCAAATTTGATCTTGAGTTTTTAAATGTCTTAATTAAGATATCAGTCGCGAACACTGATATTGTCACTATTTGCATCGATATTAACATACACTGCAGATACGTCAATGATGGGGACAACTTTTCAGGTAAAATACTTGTGAAATTGTCTTATTTAACTTTTAACCTCTGATGGGGACAACTTTTCAGGTAAATTGAGCATCCCACATTATGAGAATTGCTATCAACGGAAAACCCCATAGCCTCAATGTCGAAAACTCAAAATAGGAAACGTGTGAAGAAAGCGCAGCGTTAAACTTAACCCCAAAGGAAATGAGAACATGATTTGCGGACGAAGGACTAGTGTACAATACATATGTTAGGAAATTCAAAGGAAATGGTGATCCTTGCACACGCAAAAACAATGAAAATAATCACCCAAGAAGCAAAATAAATGCTGATGAACAACGGTAATACACTTCACAGGCGCTTCAGAAAACATTTCATCGACGTGCATTTCACTAGTGTCTTTTAAAAAAAATCCACGCGAACTCAAAAGGGTGCAACATATTTGCAGGAAATCAAGCTAGGATCAACACTAGTTTTCCATAGAGAGGATTGACGGTATGGTCTTAAATTCTATCTCCTGTATGGCAAACTCAACTTTTGCTGGCAGCAACATAAGCTGTGTAGTGTGTGCTCTATCTTATGAAAAGTTATTATTCTAAAACAAGCATGTCAGATTAAGCTCAGTGGGGCCCACACATTATGGATGAATTGCTAAGGACCTTGTTGAAAGGAAGGGACATGTTGGCAGCTAAAGCATAAACACAAAAACTAAATTGAAAGTTGGGTTCAATCAGTTACTGTGAATGAGGCGCCATTCCACTGGCATTCCCAAAGTGATGCCCAGCCACTACCACTGGAATCCCATGGTTCCCTCCGGCAATTGAAGCTGTGTGCCTGCTTTTCCAAAAACAAAGAAGAAAAACGACCCATCAGTTCCTTTCGATATGAATGGAACAGATATATTACAGAAAATATTAAGCAAATGGAATTAGGCAGGATGATCTAGAATTCAAAGAATCTACATTTCACAAGAAGCTCTTTAGGCTTCTCACCCGACAAAAATAAGCTCATTGAAAGGATTGTTGGCTCTTTTACAAAAGAAAAACTTAATAGAGTACCTTGTATTGGTTAATTAATCTAGGTGGTTATCATCAAAGCTTGTCTTATTCACCCCAATCTAGACCAAAACAGTTCAATAATGCAAAGTTGCACACATATAACGCGTTCGTAAACGAGAACAGCAAGAATGAAAAGCATAACCTTAAAAAGCTCAGCATAGAGACTTTAAAGGAAAACAATATACAAGCAACTTTTCTGAGAAAAACAATAGTCTATAAACAACAAAACACAATACTCACGTCCCATGGCCATCTCCATCAAATGGCGAAGCATAGTCCTGACTCGCATTAAATATTCCTCTGGTTATAGCAGAAGCTGCGAAATGGCGGGCCCCAATAAGCTTTCGGTTGCAGGATCCGGATGGGAAATCCTTAGTGACTTCACAAATGCCTGAAAAATGTTCCGGAACTGGATACGGACTTTTGTTTAAGTCATCAGAGAAGCTTGGGTGCGTTGGATCGATTCCAGTATCAATAAACCCTATTACGATTCCATCTCCTGCAGATTCATATCCGCCATCTCGAGCCCATGCCCCTTGAGGTAGACCCAAGAACTGTGGCGTGTGGGTGGTTGCAGTTCTAACTGAGTAATCCAACACCACATTAGCAACTTCTCTCCTCCTTGAAAGTTTCTCAGCCTTCAGATTTAGCAGAAAATGCAAGATTGATAGTTGAGAGAGAATAATTCAAAACAAAAGAACAGAAAATTCAAAAAAGCCAAGGAAAACCGAAACATCTCTGTTTCCTAGGAGACTGAAACAAAACAATAGTCGAATCTCAAAATACAAATGTCCACTGACACGAAACGAACCACACGAAACATTTTGAAATTCCAAAACATACGGAATACTGACACACATAATGGGAATTCTGAAAATGACATCTTCGGACATATTCCTAAATTTTTTTGGTATTACCACAATGTCCCTGCTATGGATTTTAAGTGTTTCTGAAACACTCAGAAATGTATTCTTTTTTAGCTAACTGAAACCAAATATTGATCCTAGATAGAAGCTGAAAGTAGACACTGTACAATTTCCGTAATGCTGGGTGATAGCTATAAATATTACAATATAAACTTCCTTACAAGAAGCATACCTGCTGGAAAGAAACGAGCACCGCAAATCCATTGATCAAGTAGTGGTAACTATAGAGCTTGAGATAACTCTCCCCTCTCAAGACTTTCCTCAATAATGAATCATGAACTCGGGCAATATATGAGCTATTATGCCCATCTCTCCTTGAAATATTCCTGCATTAATGAAATCAAAAGAGCATGATTATATGGATAAGTTTTCTTAATTTTGCAGATTGTCAAAAAATGAATAAAGATAACAAAAAAGATAAAGCAAATTAGGACAAAGGAAAAGCCCTGCCACCAGCAAGTTTTTGGTATGCAGTTCTAAACATGAAGACATTCTCACCAAACCACTCTAGGACAAGACATAAAATCAAGCCGAGGACAACAACGCAAAGCCAAAAAAATAAAAAATAAAAAAGGAACAGATTTTTGTTGAACCGAAGCAACAAATTGGTCATAAACGGACAAACCCACTAAAAGGAACAAGAGAGGACCCCATGAAGCACAAATTCACCACTCAAAATAGGGGGAAAAGGAAATCAAAGACAACTGCCTATAACAGAACTGGCTTCCAAATTAGCCCTAAATCCAAAATTTTCACCCAATAAAAATTGCAAGACTAGAAAACCCAACATAAACATCCACACCCAGTACACATAACCAATTTTATCACAAAGTAAAAGGAAGCCCCAGTAATTAACAAGCACCTAGAAGAAAACACAGCTACACATTTGAGTTTTGGAGTATACTGCAAATACATAACTAAATCCAAATTGAACAACAAAAGTTAAAACCAAGGGAAATAATACCTTGGCGTGTCCAGTCTGGTTGTCCCACCAGAAGCACCATGATCAAAATCTTCTGTATTCACTCTCAGTTCATCACCATAGTAATGAGAAGCAGGGGCTTGTCTCAGAGTAACAATATATACAGCAGTAACTGCATCTGCATTGTCCTGACACCAAGTAAAACCCACGAAAATTCCCCAGGAAACCACTAACATTAACTGAAACCCATAAATTCTCTCCATTTGTGAACACTAAAAACCAAAATTGCAAACAAGAAAGACTTGAAACCAGCCAAATAGAGCGTTACGATGTTCAAATTTCAGTAATTACGACAACCCATTTCCTTATTTTTCAAGCACAAGCTCGTCCTTCTTCGTCTTCTTCAAATACCCAGAAAGGAAAAGATAAGTGTCACATAGTGAAGTGAACCCACATCTGGAACATGAGACATCCAAAACCCACCTTGAACCTCCACAACTAACAAGCAAAAGGGCGCAATGGGGTTCTTCTTGACTTGGTGAGAGAAAAGAACCCTTGTTTTAGTGCGAGAGAGAGCATGGAAAAAGAAGCAATTAAAAATAGCTGGAATAAAAGAGAATCTGCAACTTTTCTTGGGCGGTCTGCATATGAACGTTTGTTTAATACTGAGATGAGAAAATAAACAAAAAATGGGATAATGAAAGTGAACCGTTTGCTTGCTTTTGTTGCTATTGGATTTTTCGACTGTTACGTGTGCGGTGTCATGTAGTGGCCTTACGGAAAACAACAGATGGAAGGTATATGAAAATAAAAGCGATGTACCAAACAGAAATACACTCCGTCACTCATTTTGCATTGCAAAGAGTACTGAAAAAATGGAAAAAGAAAATAGGTTGACCCATGTTGGTGCAGGTGCAAAACATAGAGAACTGTTTAACGTATTTAGGGAAAATTTCATGTAGACCCCTAAACTTTCACCAAAATTACACATGAATACCTGACTTTTAATTAATATCACATAAGAACACCTAGACTGCTGGACTATTAAAAAACTCATCAATTTTCCACCTTCTATCACCCCTCTGTCTAAAAACTAACGAAATGGGTGACATGGACTACACGTGGGCTTACTCTGATTTAGTGGATGCATACGGGGATGGAAAAATTTCAAAATGACTCCTAATCTTTCAAGTCAATATCTCATACACACCTTAGCTTCGAAAATATATGAACTAAACACCTGTAGTTTTCACTCTGTCATCAATTCGCACCCTGGCCCCATTTCCCGTTCTTTCTCCTCATCCTCTCCCTAATCTGTCCCTTTTTTTTCCCCTAATCTACTAAGCAAAAATAAATTGAACCATAACTTAAATTAAAATCAACCTTCACCTCATGTGATTTCATAGTCTGAGGCTCTTTTCTGATGACGCATCGAAAAGCCCCATGGCTTACAAATGCCGAGAAGAAAGATGATGAGGGGAGAATAAGAAGTCGTTGTAGCAGTTGAGAGACTATTGTGGCAGCAGATGTGTCCGTTGCGTGTGGGACATTCATAAATCCTCTCTCTCCCCTCCTCATCTCCTAAGTTTCTCTCTTTAAAACTCTCTTTCTCTTTTTTACCTATTTCTCGACTTATCATCACACAAATCAAGAAAACCCAAACCCTATCCCTGGTCATTTCTATTCCATATCCAAACTTGTCTCATTCGAGAAAGATTCTGATCAAAATCGAAAGTTTCTAACCACAATAAACAGTTTGCACCGCTCCTTGTCGAAATCTTAATTAAAGTACCTTGTTTGAAAAATATATTGTACCCATCGAATTCACTCATGTGCCATGTTTCCTTTAGTTGAGGATTACCTCATGATTTTCATTTGGGAGGCTTCTGAAATCACTTCATTTCACAAACACTTCCTCTAATTTAGCTTCATCTGTTGTTAAGAGTTTAATTTCTAATTTTAGAGACCAAGAACTGTGATGATTTTGATTTGAGGTATGGTTCAATTTATTTTTGCTTAATATATTAGGAAAAGAAAGAGACAGATTGGAGGGAGGATGAGGAGAGAGAACAAGAAATGGGGCTAGGGTCGAATTGATGATGGAGTGAAAACCACAAGTGTTTAATTAATATTTTTTTGAAGCTCAGGTGTGTATGGGACATTAACTTGAAAGATTAGGGGCCTTTTTCAATTTTTCACATCCATGTATGCATCCAGGTAACCACAGTAAGTCCATGTGTAGTCTATGTCACTCATTCCGTTAGTTGTTAGACCGGACCGAAGGTGAGAAATTGATGAGTTTTTTAACAGTTCATGTGTTTGTGTGACATTTATTAAAGATCGGATGTTCATGTGTAATTTTGGTGAAAGTTCAAGGGGCTACATAAAATTTTCCCATGCATTTATAAGAATTGCACTGCCCTACTTTGTTGGTAGGCCAAAGCTACCCTGACAATGCAAAATAATTCTCTCCGATTGAAAATGCATTGCAAGAGCTCGTTGGTTTGGGTGATTTGAACTAGTTTGGGGGATTTGACCATTCAATCAAAGAAAACATGAGAAAGTTTAATTTGTTTTCCTCCGGTCACATGTTGGATAGCTTGTTGATAATTCTTGGGGTCCGAACCAACTTGCACGAATTTATGTGATATCTTAAATGAAAAAGGTTGGTCGGAGAAAAAGAGAATCAGTCTTAAGAATGAAATCTCATGCGAGGAAGGAACAAATGATAAAATATAATATTTGAACCTCATCTCCTAATTTATAAGTGTTTGGATTAAATATAAATATAAAGTATATATAAAGTATTACATTTTTTAAGAATTAATAATTCACACCTTGCGATGATAGTTCCAATTAGTTGAGCATAGGGGGAATGTTAATGAATACACAATAGAGTGACAAACCTTTATACTCAAAAAGATAGAGCGACAGACGTTAAATGCAGCTATCGTGTAAGGAATGTTAATGAATACAAATATACAGTCCTGCATTAGTTGGATATAGATTGAATAATCATTAAACATACTACTTTTGGACCTTTTCTCTTTGATTTTTATGATAAGCAAGATAAGTATACCATACTCAAATAATAGTTTCTTTGACTTTCGTTTCTCTCTTTCTACCATTCCTAGAAAGAAGGTGAAATTCCAAACAAGTGAAGAGGAGGAGAATAACGGGTATGTGCGGTTGGTATGTAGCTTGATTGGATTCAAAAGGGCTTATTTGCACGGATGGTTCCCAATGTATTTCCGAAATGTCAATTTCGTCCCCATTGTACAAAACGCGTCAATTTAGTCCCCAATGTTAAGAATGTGAGTTTAGAAGGTTCCTGGACCAAACTCCACTACCTCTTGCCGTCTAAACAGAGGGGCTTTCTGTCAAACCCTATCATTCTCCACTTTTCCTTTTTCTCTCCGACTTTCCCCTTTTCTCTCAGACATCAATGGCGATTCACGTCCCCGCCCCTTATCTCCACCGTGTTCCCTAAAATCAACCCTAAGAAGAAGAAGATTCCGAGAATCGGCTGCATCTTGAAACCCAATGAAGAAGAATCTCAAGGTAAAACAAAGAAAAGGCCAGTTGATCCCTCCATAAGAGTCCGAAGTTTACACTCGTCTCCGAAGAATTGGCTGCATCTTTTTTTTTTCCCAGTGATTTTTTATACTCATCTTCGAAGTTTATAGTTTAAAATTCTTAATCGATTTTTTACACTCGGCTCCTGCAACTGACTAAAACAAAATCCAAGATTTTGATAGTGTTCGACTGGAACAAATACCCCAAAGGTTGCACCCTAAAGTCCACAGCAAAATGCATCTTCAAAGTCCAGAAATTTGGAAATCCTGCCGCTATTTAGTTTGATTTGGGTTATGTAATGAACTTAGTTATTACTTGCACCTCTTATGTTTTGGAAACTGTAATGTGTAGGCCATTATTTTGGGTTTGTCTTGGCCATCATGCTCAAATCTATAATGATTTGGATTTATTTTGCACATTATGTTGGAAACTGTGGTGGCCATTTATTTGGTCTTAGGTAAACTTTAATGACTATGCTAAGTATTTGGAACTGTTTTAAATCTTGTTTATGGCCTGTTTTTTGCATGTTCATGTTCTGTTTATGCACTGCATATGTGCTTAAGCTCTGCTATGTGCTCTTGCTTATGGGTTTTTTTAATGCATTTTTTGGGTACTTATTTCAGCACTGTATATGGTAATATGCTATGAAACACAGATACGGATATGGGATATGGACACGACACGACACGACACGGATATGGCGATATGGCAAAACCTAAAAAATTAATTTACGGATATTTCGATGATACGACTGTATAATTTATAGTTTGTACTTGATTCTTTAAAAAAATTCATTTTAACCCCCACTGTATCCTAAACATATCCAGTCGTATCCCTCGCGTATCCGAAACATATCCTATAGGATACTTATTTGCCGTATCCAATTCGTATCGGGGCGTATTGTGAGCGTATTTGTATCCCTTGCGTATCTGATACTCATACTCGTACGTGACTAGTTTTGGAGTGTCCGTACTTCATAGGTAATATGTGCGTGCTTGTGCTCTGTATATTTAGTTCTCATATGGCAGAGTGTTTGCAGTAGCATGTTTGAGTCAATCCATGAAATTCTCATCTTTCCAAGACTTTTGCAGTAGCAGATTGTTTGTTCAGACCTTTCTGGGTTCGAGTCACTCCATGAACTCATCTTCTTCCTTTGGTTTCTGAATATCAAAGTTTTGTTGATTTTTTTTTCTTTTTTCTTTTTGGCTCTGTGGTGTTGCTCTGTTTTTTGCTGCTGCTAGTGCTCTGTAGATATACCAGGAGTTGGCAGGGTTTTGGCGGGAGACTTTTCCTCCAATTTGGGAGATGGAGGGAAGTGAAAATGAGGAAGAGAGAAGGGAAAATTCAGGAAAATGAGGTGGAATGACCATAATGCCCCATTTTAGACGGCAAGAGATAACAGAGTTTGGCCCAGGGACCTTTTAAACTCACACTGTTAACATTGGGGACTAAATTGACACGTTTTATACAATGGGGACGAAATTGACATTCTGAAAATACGTTGGGGACCATCCATACAAATAAGCCGATTCAAAAGACTTTACTATCATTGGGCTGTGGCTACGTATAAAAAAGTTTGTTGAAATATATATGACATATAAGAAAATATGTTGTGTTATTTGAAATGAGAATTGAACTTTTATAACCGTGTTTTTTACCACAATTTTATTCTTTAGCTTGTCCAAGCGACTATTAGCATAGCCGATGAACATTAACAAGACACTTTTATCAAGGTTTCTAGTATCGGTTAACTGAAGTACAAAATATAAAAAAAAATATCCGATTAGCTACTGTTTCGGTTAAGCTACGGATTAGATTGCTCTCTTTAAGATGTTTTGGCCTTCTCTGTGCAAACATTGATAGCTAACCACATCACCTCCAACATAAAACAACTCAAAATATAGCTTTTGTCACGATCTTCCTTGCACGGAAAAAGACTAAAAATTACATAACACAATCAACCTTCTTGCTCTTAGAACTCACCGTATAGAAAATGGTTTTTTTCGTTTGGATGTAGAAGAGTGGAGAAGAACTTCTAATATAGGCGAGTGGAGGAGTGATTTTTCGGAGAGCAAAATCAATTAACCAAAATAATTGATTGTAATTAGCCCACTGATTATAAACACGTTTTTAATATGCAACGGTAAAGATAAATAAGAGAGACAAAAAAATCTTTTACTTAAATAATTTGGACATATAAAGATATATTGTTTGTGCGTGAGGATCAAATTTGGGAATTTGCACCCCCTGCGCGCATCCAGTTAACTAGTTTCTGGATGGTGTTCCTCCAATTTCCTTGAACCTTTTTATCTCGGATAGTGAGATAGGATCAAGCGAAAGGAAGAAAGTGATCCGAATTTCATGAATAAGACGTGATTTTCCTCGTTTGTGTGATTGTGGTTTGGCCGTTGCTTCCAACGTTCTTATTTTTCTAATGGTGTGAGAGTGGATGATAGGACAAAAACTTTTGCTTAGCCCAACAAAAAAAAAAAAAAAAAGTTGTTGTCTTTGCCAGTTTCGACTTGTGACTTGCTTTCACCCGTGAACACCGAGGGTACAGAGAGACATTCTTTGAGGCGATCTATTTATTATCAGAAAGTCTACACACACAGCAGATCTGCGCACATATTTCGTTGTGGGGCCCACCACGGGTCCCATACAAATCATCCAAATCGTTCATTAAACGTAAAGCATTTTTTCGAGGGTCTTCGCAAAAAATACGCTCAATCCGATACCTATAGGTACTCGATCCAACCATATAACTTTTCATTGTCCAGAAATCTAAATGAAAAGTTAGATGGTTGGATGAAGCAACTATAGGTATTGGATTGAGCTTATTTTTTACGGGACCATTGAAAAATTGTTTTACATTTAATAAACGGCTCGGATGATTTGTGTGGATCCGTGGTGGGCCCCACAACGAAATCTGTGCACAATCTACTGTGTGTGTAGCAGAACTCATTTATTATATAGATATAGATATATTTTCAACGTCATTGATAGAATGTTAGAAGTGAATGGACCTTTGCTACAGCCACCGACGGGTAGTTGCCCGAGTATGCACCGATGGGCACGCGGAGCCTATTTCGCGTCCTGCACGGATGATTCAAACCGTTCAAGAATTTTTTTTAAAAATTGAGCGGGCCTACGAAAAATTAGCTCAATTCGATATGTATAGGTGCTCGATCCAATCTTTCCATTTTTGCCGATTTTTAAAAAATGAAAAAATTGAATGGAGCACCTATACATATGATTGAGCTGATTTCTTGCAGGCCCATTCAATTTTTTTTAAAATTATTAAACAACTCGAGTTATTCATGTGAGATCCGGAGTGTGCTCCGAATACCCGTCGGTACAAAATTAGGCCATCACCCATCGGTGGCCGTAGGTTTCTCAGAAGTAAATACGTTAGTACTGGTGGTGGTGTCGCTAGTTATTATACAGAAAGTCTACTCACACATACAATCTGTGCACAGATTTTATTGTGGGGCCTACCACGGGTCCCACAAAAATCATTCGAGCCATTCATTAAATGTAAAATATTTTTTCAAGAGATCCCGTAAAAATAAGCTCAATTCGATATTTATAGATACTCAATCCAACCATATAATTTTCCATTATACTGAAATTTGAATGAAAAGTTAGATGGTTGGATGAAGCACCAATATGTATCGGATTGATCTTATTTTTTACGGGGACCTTCAAAAAAATATTTTACATTTAATGAACGGCTCGGATGATTTGTGTGGGACCTGTGGTGGATCCCACAACAAAATCTATGCACAGATTGCTGTGTGTGTAGCATGACTCCTTATTATAGATACTCCAACATTTTATGTGGTTAGGTATTATAAGTTATGTTTAATTTTTGTCAAAAATTGACTCTATCTCGTCGATTAATTAAAAGGGTTCAACCCATAAACTCAATAGAGAATAATACCCATACAAAAACTCTAATTTCTGTATAACTACCGGGAATATTTGGCGTGAATGACGAAGAGTATCTATAATAACTACTTATTTTTAGGAAATTAATTTTAGCACTCCAAAAATTGATGGAGGGACTTAAAAACGTCATTTTGTGTATTAACATAGTACAATTTTGGAGCCCCTCCATCAATTTTTGGAGTACCAAAATCACAATCCATTTTTTAAATAAATACTTATTTTTTGAATTAAAAGTGATATATTGTGAGAGAATGACACGTCTTATAAAACCGAAAATAAATACTTAAAAAATAAGAATCGTAGTAAAACGGGGACTAATAATTATCCAATGAAATACTATCCCATATGTGCCATATCAGCCCTAACTGATTAACGACCAAAAAAAAACTAAATGTGGTGGATTAATTTTTGTTTTTCCTTTTTTCCAACAAAGATCTTTTATACTCTGTCTCTTCGGGTGCAAATTTTCTTTTGATAACTCAAGCTGTTTTGGATCGATTTATGCGTGCCTTGACTAATCTGTGGGTGCATTCTTACTAAATATATCTAACAAATTCAAAAAGAAAAAGGCCAGAAACCGAATTCAATAATGATAGTACTTTCTTCAATAAAACTTGCCATTTTAGAGTGCTCAAACGATGCTATGTTCATGTCAAAAAAAAAAAAAAAAACAAAAAAAACGATGCTATGTTATGTAGGACTGCTAAACGAACCAAACAGCTCGAACTCGACTCAAGCTTAGCTTGATTTTTGGCTTGTTCAAACTTGTTTATACAAAATATAAGCGAATCTCAATCACTTATTTTCATTTGTTTATGAATTCAAGCCAAGTTTGCGCATATGAGTATTTGGCTCTTTAGGCTCGTGAACACAAGGGTCATTCTGTAAGGGAGCTGATTTTGCCACACCCTAAATTGTTAACGCCACACCCCTGCAGTGTATTTTTGCACCAAAAAATACACTGCATGGGTGTTGCGTTAACAATTTAGGGTGTGGCAATATCATTTTTCTTCTGTAAATACTAAAAATATAGGTATATATAGTCGGTCTATATTCTATGAGGGATCCTTTATTTTGTTAAAATGTGGACCTTCCATTTCTCGATCAAATTTCAATGATCCGAATCGTTCAATGTGTTCAGATTATGATTTTAAGAATTCCCGCGAGCAATCAACAAAAAATAAAAGTGCGAAAAGTGTTTCATTCGAATAGTTTTTCCTTGAACCGTTCAGCCAGCCCATGGTGATATCTCTTTTCTTTCATTTACTAGTAATAATTTTTACTCCATTGAACCGTTAACACAAAAGTGTCCTTTTGATTGCATTTTGTTCTCTCATACTCACAGTCACAGTAGTGGCTTAAAAAGCTTAGATCGAGAATCTGACTCAACACAATCATTAACATCACTTTCTCTTTTGTTTCTAGTAATAATAATAATAATGACCCACCGACCTTTTTATAAAGCAAATTTAAGACTTTACGAATTATGACCACAATTCTTTCTTTTCTTTTATTTTTTTAATTTATTTGTTTGCTCGTCAATTATGACCACAGTCTATCTAAACCAATCAAAACCACAGGATCGATGCACAACGCGTGTGAATTAACAATGAAGATAAAAAATAAAAAAAAAAAATTCAAGGACAACAATAGCTTAAAATTATACTAGCACATAACAGATTTTATTTTTGTATTTAAAAATACTTAAAACGTCGATTAAGGCATTAAAAAAAAAAAACTACCTCACCATGTAAGACAAAATAATATGTTGTGATATATACATAACTCAAGGAGAACTTTTTTTTTAAACTACTGAGGTTGAAAATAATCATGACTAAAAAGAATATTAAATTGAATAATAACTTTCACAGGATTCTAAGGTTTTTTTTTTTTTTTTTTTTTGTTTAATCTTTTTTCTGGACTACGGTACTTTAGGTTGATGTCAAAATACAATTGACACAGATTGGATGACAATGTTTAAATGATATGAAATGAAACACAGAAAATGGAGGCTAGGCTAAATCTGTCACTGAAATTATTATTATTATTTTTTGGGAAAAAAACCGAAATAGTCCCTGTAGTTACGTGTTTGTGTCAACTTGGTCCTTGTAGTTCTAATTGGCTCGATTTTGGTCCCTGTACATTCCATTTTGTTCCGATTTGGTCCAATTGCTAACTTCCGTTAGTCAGTTGCCGTTAGTCCGTTAGTCAGCCGTAATTCTAAATAAGCCAACTGGGTTTTTTTTTGGTCCTTAGTCAAATTTTTTTCGTATTTGTTAGTTTTTTGTCAATTTTTTGAGAATTATTGCATCGTTATGACAAGAGTAATCTAAAAAGTTAAAAATTACGATCGAAACCTATTTTTTTTGAATAAAGACAACAATAAGCCAATTTTTTCGTCTTTATTCAAAAAAATTGGATTTCGATCATAGTTTTTACTTTTTAGTTCTCTCGTCATCATGATGCAAAAATCTAGACACTTTTAGATTTCTCTCGTCATCTCGTTTTTTACTTTTTCGTCTTTATTCAAAAAAAATCTAGACACCTTATTGTAAATACTAGTTTATGACTTGCTAAATCTAGACACCTTTGTTGTCTTTATTCAAAAAAAATCGGTTTCGATTGTAATTTTTAACTTTTTAGATTCCTCTTATCATAATGATGCAATAATTCTCAAAAAATTGACAAAAAACTAACAATTACGAAAAAAAAGTTGAACAAGGACAAAAAAATAGGCCAATTGGCTTATTTTTTCATTTCACTTTACTTAATTTTCAATGGGATATTAATCTCAGACATATGATTGTAGGGTTTGCTGCCTGCACTTGCTGAGGTTATGCCCCATGTTGAACATCAATACTGTATCACAATATTACATAAACTCAGTTCCAAATTTAGCAAGTCATAACCTAGTATTTACAATAAAGGTGTCTAGATTTTTTTTTGAATAAAGACGAAAAAGTAAAAAACGAGATGACGAAAGAAATCTAGAAAGTGTCTAGATTTTTTGCATCATGATGACGAGAGAAATCTAAAAAGTAAAAAACTATGATCGAAATCCAATTGTTTTTGAGTAAAGATGAAAAAATTGGCTTATTGTTGTCTTTATTTAAAAAAAATAGGTTTCGATCGTAATTTTTAACTTTTTAGATTCCTCTTGTCATAACGATGCAATAATTCTCAAAAAATTGACAAAAAACTAACAAATACGAAAAAAATTTGACTAAGGACAAAAAAAAAACCCAGTTGGCTTATTTAGAACTACGGCTGACTAACGGACTAACGGCGGCTGACTAACGGACTAACGGCTAACTAACGGAAGTTAGCAATTGGACCAAATCGGAACAAAATGGAATGTACAGGGACCAAAATCGAGCCAATTAGAACTACAAGGACTAAGTTGACACAAACACATAACTACAGGGACTATTTCGGTTTTTTTCCCTTATTTTTTCCTTCTTGAAGTCAACTAAAATGACAACCACTGACCAGTGCAGTTGGTATGTCATCTCTCTCCTATGAGGGAGGTCCTGGGTTCGACTCCTGCTGGAGCAATACCCTTGGGGTCCCAATCTATGGATAGTTTCTGGATCCCGTGCTAATTCTAATACCCTCACTAACCCCCGCTGATGTATGACGATTGAAAAAAAAAAAAAAAAGTCAACTAAAATTGAAAATTTAATGTCGAGCTTTCGGCCGCAGGCCCGAATTGCTTCAGTAGCTTTTGGGCGATAGTACTTCAGAGGCGGCCCAAAACAATTTTTAAAACCCAGATAATTTGTTTGTGTAAGGCCCAGCCGGAAAAGTATTTATTGAAAAGCCCAAGAAAAATCTCTGCGTGCAACTAATAACAGAAATTAATGATAAAAAAAGAAATTAATAACAAAAAATACATTTGAATCCAAACAGCCGCCCAAACCATCACCAGCCACCTACATCAGACAGCCGAACCGCCTCCTCCTCCCACCAAAGCCACAACCGGCCGAACCAAAAGAAGACGATCTGAGAGCAACCAAACCCAAAAGCTGTTGTGGTTGCTCACCCAAACCTTTCGGCAAGAACCAAGCCACCCAGCAGTGGACACGGCGGGAGTCACACCGATCAAGTCGTCCACCACCGCTAGAACCCCAATGCCATTAAGCTCGGTTAACCTAGCAGAAGACCGAAAAGGAGAACCAAATGGAGAGAAAACAGACGAGGTTGAGAAGAAGGGGCGGTGAGGGAGAAAATAGAAAAAGAAGAAATGCCAATCGAGATCTGAAGGAGTGGAGAAAAGGTGAAGGAAGGAGAAGGAATAAAGAGATAGAGAGAAACGTGAGGGAGAGAAGAGTAGAGAAGAAGAGAAGAGATCGGGAGGCATCTAGCAGCGGGTGTCGTCCCCCAGGCTAAACCCTAGAAGTTTGTAGAGAGAGGTGTTTGGCTTGTGGTTTAATTACGTGGTTTTGGAGTCGAAACTTGAAAATTTAGGTTTCCTATTTGGTTATTGTATTCTCTTAGGAAAGGATAACCATCTTATTTAATGTATTGAGATCCTTTTATCAATGAAAATTTCTACCATTTTGACAAAAAATAAAATAAAAAACTTCTCTAGTTCTAACTTGCGAGTCGCATCAGAGAGAGAGAGAGAGAGAGAGAGAGAGAGAGAGAGAGAGAGAGAGAGAGAGAGAGAGAGAGAGAGAGAGATTCTTCTTCTTTTTCTTTTTTTCTTTTTTTTTTATAAAAAGAATTGGCATACACAATATATACTAATTGGTAGGTGGCATGTATCTATTCAAATGTGTAGAAATTTGTAGATAGTTTACCAACTTTTCATATTTTTTTGGAGGGATAAAATATGTACATGCCCCTTAAACTAATTGCATACTTACTTAGGCCAATTCAAGTTTTCCATCCGTGTCTTGGACGGAAAATTGAGTTCAAGGCTATAAATGTCTTTTAACATATCAATGTATGTATATATATGTATACATGTATCTACTTCTTCTTCCCTAAAGCATACTCAGCCACTCTGTTTGTCTCTCTCTCTCTCTCTCTCTCTCTCTCTCTCTCTCTCTCTCTCTCTCTCTTTCTCCATTTTGTTGTTTTCTTGAAAATGGTGCAGAAATTACTGAGAAATACACTTGAAACACTCTTTGAATTTGAACTGGCGCACGGATGATAATTTTTACTAGCAAACTTCACATATTTTGTTTCCCTTTGGGGGCAACCGATTCCTAGTTTTGGTTTTGGCTTTCAGCGACACTAAAGATGATGAAAGAGTTAAATTTGTCTATTTGCAGTTCAATCTTTTAAAATTATTCATTAGAATACGACTATTTTATGAAATTTTTAGTTAGATCTTTGGATTTAGCTTTTGTACCATTAGCAGCATTTGATCGAGTTATTCAATGGAATTCTTCACAGAACAATATGCCTGATCAAGACCGTCTCAGATCCAAAAGGTGTGGTTGAATGTGGGAGCTCGCAAGATCTATTCCATCCTTAATCTTTCATTAATCCAGATGAAAAGTCCCAAATTGATTTGTTCATGTTTTAGGGTTCTGGGAGTAAAAGTCTAAAATGATCGTCTATTGGGCGCCAATAATGTTGGGTAAGGTTAGATCAGCATTTTTCCATCCAACCTATGGGTTTTCCATCCAAAACATGGATGGAAGACTAGAATTGGCCTTAGTAAGTATGCAATTGGTATTTGATAAAAAAAAAAAGAAGAAGAAGAAGAAGAAGAAGAAGTATGCAATTGGTAGTTTAAGGGGCAAGTGTGTGCAATTGGTAGTTTAAGCCCCTTTCCACATTCTAAAATAAGGACCTATTTTCAAACTTAAAAATAATGGATTTATGAAAATAATTTTTCAAGTTTTTTTTTTTTTTTTTGCAGGGTTTGATATATCTCATAGAGATCTGTAAAATACAGATCCATATTGCATATATATATATATATATATATATATTTATTTCAGTAAGCCTATTATTTTTAAGCTTGATAATTATATAAATAAGTACTTATTTTTAAGGGGAACCAAACTCCTAATAAGTCTGAAGGAAAAAAAAATTTAAGGGGCAAGTAAATATATATTTTACCCTTTTTTGGAGCATGTGTATTTTAAACATATGTTATATTATTTTAAGGGAATTGATTTTGCCACTCCTCTTTTTGTTAATGCCGCTCCCATTCTCTCACTGAACAAATCATTTTAATTAAATAGACACAAAAGGGAGTGACATTAAAAAAAAGAGGAGTGGCAAAATCACTCCCCTATTTCAAACATATGCTTAACCCGATTAAATTAAATAGGAAAAGCATGTAAAGTTTGAATATATATGAGGTTATTTCAAATTTTTCGTGTATGAGTTGAAACTGGAGTAATTATTTTTCTTACTGGTTTCGATATATAAAATATAATTAATAAATACAAAGCTATATATTATTATCGTTTGAGTCAGATCAATTTAATTTAGGAGTATTTTGTTTACAACAATTAATTAATTCGAGTCAATTTGTTCAGAGCAAGCCTCAGTTGACTACTGATGAGGATTGCGACACATAATTAATTTCCTTCAAAGGAGGCAACTGATGATGATGGTGGTAATTAAACAGATCCATTCCATGTGGCATGCGCATTTTGACTACTATAAATAAATACAGTAAATCCTATAAATTGAAAAACTTCGATCGGCGCGCAGTCCATACTCAGCAACCGTTGAATTATTATTATTATTATTATTATTATTATTATTATTATTATTATATAATATAGTATTATTTCCCATGCATTTGAATGATCATACGCCCGTCCAGTGTGATTTGTGTGTGTTAAATTTCTTGAAGGGTTCCAACCTAAAATCAATTGGCAATAGGTGAAGTAGGTTCTAGAATTTATTAACTAAGATTGAATGGCTAAAATGAGCGTTGTGGGACAAGTCTAATAGTGTGAATTACTACTCCTATATGGCCTAGGATGCGTACTCAGCAATCATTGAATTAGTATTAATTTCATTGGGTATAGTATTATTTATGGGATTGAGAAGATATTACTCCATACACTAGTAAAGTAAAATACAGCATCTAAATACATTTTTTTTCCATGTGAAATATATTTGGAAGATTAAGTGATAGATCCATTATAGAGTGTCACCAAAACCCCGCGTCCACCCTTAATATATTTCCCGTGGTGTTCCCTAGTGTTTTGACAAAAAGCTGTTGGGGTGTGAAGCCCAGATTGACGCTCACAGTAGTTTCTGTCCAGACGGAGCTGAAGGTCGTTGCGCAAAGGAAGAAAAAAAAAAGAGATCTTGCAGTATCTCTTGTACGTTCGGATGGTATTGTAACGCCCCGACTTTTCGGGTGTAAAATAAAAGGATTTCTTAAGAAAATGTTGCTAAATAAATATGATTTTCCAAAATAAAGATTTTGCTAATAATATCTCAAGATAGATTTACGGAATCAAAATACACTAACTTCAGAGCTAACTCTAATCTTGATACGAATCCTAAGCATCCTCGATCTTCGTTACTGATATTCCTTCCGTGTCGAACTGCATTATCGTTGAATCTCCTCCATTGAATCCTGCGCCCTCTAGCAAATTGATCGCCGAAGCAATCGATTTGCCAGGATACAGACGTATCCGTGAGTGATAAATCACCCAGTAAAATAATCCAACCCAACCACCCCTCTTACAATACAGCTAGCAAGCAAACAGGATATAAATGATGCGAGAAAGTAAAACAGGGATTTTTCACATAAACCAGTTCATTACTATCCATTAACCTGACGTGTGATCTAAAATCTCCCCGCGAGATCTTTCCTCCCCATCCGTTAGCTATGCTCGGTCCCATGAGATCACTTCCCTTTGCTATCGTAGATAACCTAAGTTACGATACAACAACAAGGGGATAGCTTATCATGCCTGAATCACAACTAGGGTTCGCTTATCTTATACACCACATCACAATCATCACTGGACACACGTCAGTCTATCAATTCACCACTGGACACACGCCAGGACATCAATTTATTCCACTGGGCTCTCGCCAGGACATCAATTTATTCCACTGGGCTCTCGCCAGGACATCAATTTATTCCACTGGACTTCGCCAGGACATCAATTTATTCCACTGGACTTCGCCAGGACATCATCACAAAACATCACTGGACATACGCCAGGTTTTATCGTCATAAAACATCACTGGACCATCCGCCAGGTTTTATCATCATAAAACATCACTGGACCATCCGCCAGGTTTTATCAACAGAAAACATCTCTGGACTATCGCCAGGTTTTAACATCACAAAATATCGCTGGGCCACCGCCAGGTTTTAACATCACAAAATATCGCTGGGCCACCGCCAGGTTTTATCAACAGAAAACATCTCTGGACTATCGCCAGGTTTTATCAACATAAAACGTCACTGGACCACTGCCAGGTTTTATCAAAACATCACTTACATCACTGGGCTTACTGTGCCAGTCTTAAATCACATCACAAATCTTATCAGATCTCAAGTCACGCCTGCAGGCAACCTCTAAACAGAAAGAAACTTCACAATTTATCTATTACTTAGCATCGTCTACGTGATTTCTATTTCGTATACCACCCCATGTCCCTAGGGTCCAATCTAACATTCAAATGAAGCATTAACACAATATCATTCTCAATAATAATTAAAAACGAATAACAGACGGATCAAAACAATTATTAAACGATACAATCACATAACTTTTTATGACTGGGCCGTTGCCCTTAATCTCGTATGGTCACAAAGTCATTAAGAATGTAAGAATTATTTAATAAAGATTTAAAAATAATTTTCTAGGCTTCTATTAATTATTTATAAGTAATTAAGTTAATTAACCACTAATTAAATACATTAATTAGGTAAAAATATTAAAATAATTATTGTAACCTTAATAAGAGTTCTAACAGTCCTCTATAACAAGTTCGAGTGCTAAAAGTTAGGTTTAGATGCTCACGGGATTATTTTAAATAAAAAGATTAAGTTAATAGACAAAAGAAGAATAATTAGATAATAAGTAACTAAATAATTAAAAATATATTTATTTTAACAAAGTATCATCTTAGGACGGTAAGAAGTCTAAATAAAATTATTCGGAAATTATTTACATCTTTTATAATATTTTAAAGTATTATTATCAAGAAACAACGCGTAAATAATAATAAATGGTTACTTAAATAAATAAAATTTTATTTTAATAACATATCACTTCTGAGATGTCAGAAGTCTAATAAAAATATTTTTGATGCTAAAAACATTTTTTTGTAAGGTCGCAATTATTTTTCGTTTGTAACTTTAATTAAAAATAAATTAAATAGCTAAGAATATAAAAAATATATGAAATCAGCAAGTTATGATCTTTAACATGTTAGGAATCTAGGAAAAATAGTTTGGGAATTTGTAGAGTAGTTTATAAGGTCGCATTGATTTTTAGTTTACAAACGATTGCACGTTTACGAATAAAAATTAAATAAATAGAAGATTAAATAAAAAAATATGAAACTAACAAGGTATGATCTTTAGAGTGTTAGGAACCTAGGAAAATTAATTCGGAAGTCAAAATCTATATTTAAAAGGTCGCAAAATCAATTCGAACACAAAACTATAAAAAACCGCACGGCTGGGCATAAGGGAGTTCGCGGCCGCGAACTCCGTTTCACTGGTTCTTGCGGTGGAGGAGCCCGAACCTTGCGGCCGCAAGGTTGAAGGTTGTTTTCGTTTTTTTTTGGTCCGGTTTCGATGCATGGGACTACGAGGCCTATTGGGTTATGTCTAAAAACATTAATTATACTTACAGGAGACTTCGGATCGAATTATAATACCTCGAATCGGATTGAATTTGATTTCGATCGAAACTTGACAAATTGGAACGAAAGCTTCGGGTTTCTTGATCGGGGAACCTCGGGGCCGAATTGATTGATGTTTGGTGATGCTCTAGGTTGTAGAAAGAGTTCGGGATGATCGGATTGGATCTTGGTTGGGTCTAGGCACGAAACCCACTTTTCTCTCTCTAGAACTCCATGGATTGGAGCTTCGATTTCCTTCGGTTTTTCTATCTTTTCTGGACGATTAGGGCGTGAAAAGTATGGTGTGTGCCCTAGGGTCGGAGTAGTGACGTATTTATAAGAGAATTGGATGGGTTTTGATTAATTAGAGTCCTAACGGAATTGGGTTTCGAGATGGACGAACGGAGCTCGGTTTTTGGGTTACGGGAAAGATAGAGACTAAGTAGGAGTAGGAGATTGAGAGATTGGAAAGGTGTATGCATGCATGCAACTAAGGAAAATAGAATTAGATAATTATAAGTATTTATCTAACAAAATAAATGTTTTTATTAAAAGGATATAATTAGGGAAAATAATGCTAATATTATTTTAAAGCTATTAATAATATTATTTAAAAAAAAAATTACGGTCGAAAATCCGGGTTGTTACAGGTATTGAGGGCAATCCAAACGGGCCTCGTCCAGACGGGGGTTTGCGTCTAGATCGTGATGCCGAGAGATCGTTTTAATAAATCTCAAATCCTTTTTAGGGTTAGAACATCATTTTCTAAAATTCGATCTCGGTCTTATGTTGGACTTTGTTATTAATTCCATGAACGTACATACTTTCCTCTCACCTTGAAATCTGTGGGTGAAGAATGAAATATGTGGATCTCCCAGTCAATGGTAATCGGCATAAAATTCCACATTCATACTTGCACGTACGTAAGAGCTAGACTGCATGCCACATTTATACTTCTACTGTACTACATGTCATGTGTTTGCCGTTTTAACTTCATCTTTCATTCGAGTTAACCACTTTAGGTGCCTCAGAATTTTAGAAATGGACTGCCAAATCATTTTGCATGAGCTTTTCGATACAAAATTTCTAATTGTTCATTATTTTCCATCTACTAGTTTCCAATATTTGGAGGGAAGGTGAAATTTTGTTCACTTTTAATTAATTGGACCTCTCCTCAAATGGGCGGTGGAATTGAACTTCAGGATTATGCGCATACGTAAATTAGCCCTGACACCCGAATTATAAAAAAGGAAAGATGAAATTTTGTTCCATGCAATTGATGCATTCGAATGATCCTATGCGTCCGTAAAACATTTTCAATTCAATTAAGTGGAACGGCTCAACTTCGTTGATTGATCCAATTTAAAAATGAGATATTCGTTTACAAGAATTTTGGAGTTCAATTTTTTTTTTTCCACAAAGCACTGGCCGGGTGAGAATTGTAATGCCACATGTAAGACTAACTCAATCTAACCTGTCCATATTGTAGAATGGATTGGTATGGTTTGAACCCATATTTACAAGGGTTTAGATAGAATAAATTACAAAATCTTTTCTCAATATGTCATATTCATCCTCTATTTTAGAGTTTTAGAGATGAGTTGAAAATGCTCTAAAGGAAATTAGGGAGAGATACACCCAAATATAGGATCAAAAGGAATGGGTGCATGAAACAACTACTCCTAAAATATAATGTACCTTGATGGACTGTTTCATAGCAAAAAAGATCCGAAAGCCAAATTTGACCATGCCTATGACTGACTAGCTGACTCGAAAAGAGAGAAAAAGAAATATGATTTGGTGGATTCAAGTGCACAGAAGTACTTAGGTGGTGTTTCACTTTTTTTTAAAAGTATTTTTTTTTCAAATTCACATAATTTCAAGCTCAAATATAATGAAAATAAAAAATATTTTTTCAATTTATTTTGCACCGTTTAAAAGATCTTAATGAGAGATCTATCAAACAAGATCCATATTGGTAGGGAAATTATTTGTATAAACACATAATTTTTGAGTTTGAAATTACCTTCTTTTCTAAAAATTCTTTTTTGGAGAAACCGGAACACCCCTTTACTCCCAGGCCAGTAAAAAGTACTCCATACTCAGCCGCTACATACGCACAAGCTAGCAGGTGTTGCTGCCCTTAAGGATGGACCATGGAGATTGAGGTCTCGTGATTAGTTATTCGGAACCGTCTATATTATTGAGTTCATCATACTAGTATATATATATCAAATCTATTGAATATCTGTTGCATCATACATGAACGAACGATGTTTGTGTTGGGAGTGATTTGTAGGATTTTGAGACAGATTGTAAGATAAGTACTGTACTTTATTACAGTAAAATAATGTCTAACTGACTGTAATTATTTGCACTAGAAAATGAGTCCCTTTTTTATTTTATTGCCACTAGAAAATGAGTCTAACCAATGTATGGAGTGTAAAAAACTACGGTAGTAAATTACATAACCGGAAAATGGGTCCTATTTATTTTTCTTCATCCGGCACGTGATGCGGCTACTATTAATTAGTACTTGTTGTGCTCTTCTTGCGCACACCGCCTGGCGCCTGCCTTAGCTAGAGTCCGAAGCTCATGCTTATAGTAATAAATAAACACAACAACTCAAAACTGAAGAAATTCTTTTCCACCTGATCGATGTGTGTTGACTGACTAATTAAAAAAAAAAAAAAAAACGCAAAAATAAACTTTGAAAATTCAATATTGAGGGGCTTTACCTTAGAGATAAATGGCGTGCGGAATCCGGCCGGGACACAAGATAAACAATGCACAGTCCAATGACTTTCAAGTACTACTATGCTTTGATTGCTTAATTAAATTTCCTATATAAACCACACTTCCAACCCCCACATACGGTATCCCAAGTTCCCAACCCAATTCTTCTCCCTCTCCCTCTCCCTCTCCCTCTCCATTAATTGCCCTAGCTATCACATACCCGGCCATGGAGGCCTTATCTCTCTCTGTACTTCTAGTTTTTCTCTCTCTTGTTATCACCGTCTTCGCCTTCCGACCCCGTTCTCATTCCGATGTCAAGCTGCCACCGGGCAGCTTCGGGTGGCCGATCATGGGCGAAACCATGGAGTTCTTGTTTGGCAAGCCCGAGAACTTCGTGGGTGATAGGATGAAAAAGTACTCTCACGAAATCTTCAAGACCAATATTCTTGGAGAGAAAACCGCAGTGATATGCGGCCCTAGCGGGAACAAGTTTCTCTTCTCCAATGAGCAAAAGCTCTTCACCGTCTTCCGTCCACATCCGATGCAAAAGCTTTTCCGATCGTACAAAACTAACGCACCTGCTCCACCGGTCCAACCCTCACCAGCGGACGAGGTGAAATCGATTAGGACCCCTGGTTTTTTCAAACCTGAGGCCCTAATGAGGTACTTGGCCAAAATGGACTCCATTACACAACAACAATTGGATATTCATTGGGAAGGATTAAGTGAAGTGAAAGTCTTTCCTCTCTCAAAGACAGTGACCTTAACGCTTGCGTGTCGCTTCTTTTTGGGCATCGACAATCCAGAGCGTATCGCGAGGCTTGTTGGCCACTTCGACGATATTACCCTGGGGATGCACTCCATTATTTTGAACGTTCCGGGGACGATCTTTTATCGGGCAAACAAGGCTGCGGCTGCGATCCGGAAGGAGTTAGTGAATGTGATTAAGGAGAAGAAAGCTGCGATGGCGAGGGGGGGACCGATGCAGGACATATTGTCGCATATGATTGTGGCCGCAGATCCAAATGGGAATTTCATGCCAGAGGCAGAGATTGCTGATAAAATCATGGGTTTGATAGTAGCTGGGTATAGCACTGTTTCTACCACCATAACTTTTTTCATGAAGTATGTGGGTGAAAATCCAGATGTCTACAACAGAGTCCAGTCAGGTAACCACGTATCCGCTTTTTAATTGGTTTTTTTCCTCCGGCTTAATTTCATATATCATATACTACTACATGACTAGGTCAAAGTAATTATGCATGCTAACGAAACAAGATTAGTCATTTAAATAGGAGAATGATTCTTGGATAATTTACAAGTTTGGGAGCAGCTCCACAGCGTCCAGTTTTGTGTGTCTCTGATTTTTGGATAGTACTGTAATAACTACTGTATGTTTTTTGATACTTAGTAATTTATAATCAAAACATTCATTTTTGAGATTTGTCGAGACGATTCACCATGCCAAAAATCATATGGATAAAATATGAATCAATAGGAGACCATTACAGATTTTACTTTATATATGTACATGGATTCGATTTGGTATATACCAAACAAAACCAAATTACTTGTGGTTACGTAGTCCTATTAATCTGCGTTGGATCAACAAGGTTTCTAACAAGGTTGATGCTGAGATCTAAACTATGAATGCTTTCCATCATCACCCCTAAATGAACAGCAAAAAAAAAAAAAAGACTACCTTTTTTGTTAAGGAGCCAAACGAGGTGCCCGAGTGCTAATGAAGTTTTTATTTGAAACTACAGAGCAATTGGAGATCTCAAAGGGCAAAAAGGCAGGGGAAATGTTAGATTGGGAAGACTTGTCGAAAATGAAGTACTCATGGAATGTGATGTGCGAAGTGATGAGACTTGTTCCTCCCCTTCAAGGAACTTTCAGAGAGGCCCTATGTGACTTTACCTATGCTGGTTACACAATTCCAAAGGGATGGAAGGTGTGTAAATACTCCTATCCTATCCTATCCTATCCTATCCTATCCTATCCTATTTTAAAACAAACTAATTAAGCGATTGACTCATCCCTTTTGTGTTAAGTTGGTTTTTATCTTACTTATTGTGATGTTACTGACTCTAATTTGTAACAAAAATACCAAAATTGCAGGTTTACTGGACTGTTAGCTCGACAAACAAGAACCCCATGTACTTTAAGGACCCAGAAAAATTCAACCCTTCAAGGTACGAAGACGGGGAAGCACCGCCTCCGTACACATACGTACCGTTTGGTGGTGGGCCTAGGTTGTGCCCGGGGAAAGAGTATGCACGATTAGCAGTACTAACTTTCATCCACAATGTGGTGAAGAGGTATAAGTGGGAGGTTCTGTTTCCTGATGAGAAGGCCATGGGTGATATGATGCCAACACCAGAAAAAGGCCTCCCAATTCGTCTGACTCGTTGTTGTTAAGTTTCTTTACCATCCACGGAATATTATAAACACAATAATAGATAGTACTGTTGACGGTATAGAATTCAATCGATATTAAAGAAGAGAGATCGAGAGTGAAATGAGCCCTAGCTAGCTTCAAATCCCTTTTGACGTAGATCGGCGATATGGAAAATCTGGCTTGGTAGTCCGGAATCATTTACAGTAGTAGTATTTTGTTTCCATTAGTTAGTTACACAGACATATATATGTCTCGATCGATCTTCTTTGTAATTGTACCAGATGATCAAATCAAATAAAATTATTATTATATGAGTACGTACGTATCTTTCATATGCTCATGGGTTCTTTTTTATATATATATGACCGGATTGGGTTGTAGACGTACATCTATATTTTTTCCTCCCTCGATATGATCTACCTGAAACCTTTTTAGAGTATATCTTTAAGTTTGTGTCGAGAAATACAAAGATTCATAATGATCATTCCTTTTCTCTCGCTTCTTTTAATTTGTTGGAACATTCCAATAAAAATAAAATAAAACACTTACTGTTGTATATATTATTGACCTATCATTACTTTACCGTTACAAAATAGGGTATACTACTTAATATTGGCCGTTATAAAAATAAAAGTGATTTATACCTGTCATTCTGTTTAAACATTTTTGTAAGTTACGGGGTTAATTACGATTATCTATCTATATTATAAAATAGAGCAGTTTTCCACCAAAATGTCTACACATACAAACATAAATGCATCTACAGTCGTTCAACCGTATTTAGTGATAAGGTTATAGCCGTTGGATCAAACGAATGAAGGTTTCCTAATGTACTAACACTACCAAAAAAAAAAAAAAACCTGAGGAATGAAGGTTTCATAATGTATTAACCTATCTCTCTCTCTCTCTCTCTCTCATAAATTACTCCCATTAAGGCACTCTCTCTCTCTCTCATAAATTACTCCCATTAAGGCATTGCAACCTTTGTACAAAGCCGAAATCAAAACCACCGAGATCACCGAAATCAAAGCCAACATTCCTTTTCCTATTTCTAGGTTGTCAAATGTATATCACGGAAATCATCGAAAGTAAAATTTTCTATACATCGTTCATATCGTTTTCACATTCTTCTTCTTTACTTTCTCTCTCTCTCTCTCGGGAAGTTCAATACCACCAAAATCTACTTCACTGAAACCACCGAGGTGAGTTCTTCCATCATTCTTTGTATATTTGCTACCCATTTCCTTTTCATTAAGATTATGATGTTTATCAACGCATATATTGCGTTATTGTTTATCGCATAGTTGAATCTGTTGGGTTTTTTCAAACTCGCGTGTTCTCTTGGACTAATTCTCTCATAGTGGAAGAACGGAATCCTCTCCGTGGAGTCGGTGTGTTTTTGCCGAACCACGTAATTTTTGCGTGTCTCTCTCTATTTTTATTTTTCATCGTACTTCCATTAGTTGCAATGTTTTGAATACTGCACCGGCCAGGGTACCGATTTTCCTACTGGTATGGTACGTACCGGTATCGGTCAAATACCGGGTACTGTTTCGGATTTACCGCAACTACAATATATATATATATATATAGATAATTCAAAAAAATCCCCCATACCATGCAATTCATCATAAAATACCTATATTAAGACAACAAAATTCACCATTTGGAGTCCAAAATCAAACATTGCAAGTCTATAAATCGTGCAGAAAAATTCTATTAACAATTACAAAAGTCATAAGACGTTGTTGCTGATTCACGATCATAATAAATAAATCCAAACCTGGTTTGTTGCCTTTGGGACTTTGGTGTGAAGTCATAAAATATTGTATTTGCCACTTGTCCCACATTGCCTAGTTACAAAACTCTTTTCCATTTTAAATGACTTTGCACACTAGTGAGCTTGTGAAAGAGGACCCAAGGAGATGTCTTGCACGCTCGGGAAAATGGGCCACGATCGAAGACAATTTGAAAAAATTGATTCGGAAACCAATTAACCTGGTGCGCGTCACAGGTACCGGCAGGTACGGTACGAGATTCACAACCCTGATTGGTTGCGATTGTGGTTGCGTTTCGAATCTCAGTTCTTGGGTGCTTCCGCGTTTAATCCTAACAAGTGGTATCAGAGCCGGCTTAGTTCTTGACTGGTGTTTGAGATTCGAGTTTCGTTACATCCACAGTGAAGGCAACGATCAACTCTGAGCTTAAGCAGTTTAATGGAAGCGGCAACTTTACCCTATGGCAAATGAGGGTGAAGGATATCCTTGTTCAACAAGGGTTGGCTAGGGTGTTGAAGGGAAATGATGCGAAGGCGGTGACGATGAAATATGACGAATGGAAAGAGTTGGAGTTGAAGTGTGTGAGCACTATTTGGCTTTGTATTGCTGATAATATTATTAACCATGTTAAGGATGAGGATTCGGCATCGGCCTTGTGGGAGAAGTTCGGAAAGCTCTACCTTGCGAAGAGCTTGACCAACATGTTGCATTTGAAGCGGCAGTTGTACAAGCTGAAGATGGACGAAGGCGGGAATCTTATGGAGCACATGAATGTGTTCAATAGTTATTTGGATCAACTTCAAAAAATTGATGCGAAGATAGAAAAGGAAGACAAGAGCCTTTTGCTTCTTACTTCGCTTCCGACTTCATATGATACTTTGGTGACAACTCTCTTGTATGGAAAAGATACAGTGAGTTTGGAGCAAGTGCAGTCGGCGTTGATTTCTCATTTTACTCAGAAAAAATCAAGTTTTGAGGGTGGAAAAATTCGGCACTTGCGGTTCAAAGCGAGAATCGGGGAAGGACATCTAATGGTAGATCCAGAGGGAACAATAGGTCTGGGTCTAGTTCCAGAGGAAAGGGTGTACAATGCTATAGTTGCAAAGAATTTGGCCATGTGAAGCGCGATTGTCCTTTGCGCAAGAACAAAGGGAAGAAATTTGATGATGCTTCGAGTGCTTGTTCTTTGGTGGTAGCGGATGATGGAGATGTTCTCACAGTCTCCGAAGGTATAAACACTTCTTCTCGTGATGAGTGGATTTTAGATTCGGGTTGCACTACACATGTTTGCTTCGAGAAAGAATTTTTTGATACATTCCATGTGAAATTCGAGGTTTTGGAAATGTAAAGATAAAAATGTTTGATGGAGCGGTTCATACTTTGGGTGGTGTGGCTTATGTCCTGAAGTTACGAAAGAATCTAATTTCACTTAGCCGGATGAACTCCATTGGGTGCAAGTATTTTGTTGGAGGTGGAGCCATGAAAATCACATGCGGCGGTAAGGTCCTAATGAAAGAAGAGAAGTGCAAAGGGTTGTATCGGTTGATTGACAAAACTATTTACTCGACAAAGGTTTGGAAACGGTGTGCACAAAATGGGTACCCAATGTGTGAGTCTTTTGCGTAGATGACAAAGTCATGTTTCCAAGTTGTCAATGTTTATGAGAATGTAAATCCTGTTGGTGAAGAGGACGGGTCGAGGTCTTACTCTCGTGTCAATTGATGATTATTGGCACGGGGTGGCTACACACGTGTATTGGCTGTGTCGTTCGAATCAAATTGTTGGACCTTGTACAGATCCGTGAATTATTCTATTTTCTTTAATCATTTAAATGTGTGGAATATTGTTTTTTGAGGTTGTGATGATGCTTGGAAGTGTTCGTAGCAAGTGAGGTTTGATTCGGTGACCGTTGCAAAAAAATTCATTTTCTGTACAGCTTGAACAGGTACTGGCTGTTGTCTAGTACCGATACATGATGTCCAGAAGTGGAACATGCTGTGTTTTTCTGCAATTTCAAACACGCATTTCAGACGCCTATAAATACCCCATTTTGTCATTTTTCACATCCAAACCCACAAATTAACCCTAAAAATACCCCTTCTCACCTACCCAACTTCAATCTCATCCAAAACTCTTGATTTCAACCTTAAATCTTCAAGATCCAAGGGTTTCCAACCTCAAAATCACTTGAATCTTGCATTTGGAGAACAAGGGGTAAGTTTTGTGTTCTTGCTCTCATCTTTGGGCTCTCACCCACGTTTTTTTCTCTCTCTCTTCTCAATCACTTGTTGATCTTTGTTCATTTATCTTGTTTTTGGGTTAGATTCACTCTAGATCTTGTATCTAAGCTCGGGTGGATCTCATTTTTGGTGGATTCGAGCGTATAGCTCTCAATAGACCTAGAATTTTGCTCAAAACCCATTTAGGTAGGAATGTCTCTCTTCCTCTACATGTTTTGTGGTGATTATGTGTGATTTAGGTGTTTATTTGTGATGGTCGAATAGAATGTTTTAACATAAGGATTGCATATTCTTTGATAGTGGTAATGTGGCAACGAGTGCCATGGTTCATGAGCTATACGTGTCGTATTAGATAATGTCTGTGTGTGTGAAATGAGTTTATGGCATTGGTATCAATTGTGACGATAGTGTGGTTGTTGTTATTGTAAAGTGAATGAGGAATTTATTGTGACGCAAGGGGTGGAATCTATTGTGACGCAAGAGGTGGAAACACAATCTCGCAAGGGGTGGAAGTTCGTTGAAAGAAGTGTGTGCGTGTGTGTGTACGTATGGGTTTGTGATTGTGAATTGTTATGACATTTGTAAAAGGGTGTTGATGTGCATTATTTGGATTTGTCGTTTAATTGAATTCGCCTTTTTCATGCTTATAATCTCATTGCATGTAGATTTTGTAGAGACTTTCCTACTGGGCTAGTGTAGCTCAACAAAATCCTTCTTTTCAGGTTCGAACGCAGGGCAATAGGTTGCATGACATGGTGTATTTGGAAACGAGGACTTTTGGAAGCTAACATGACTTAGTTACTCATCCATCTTTGTATTAATCTACTTTTGGATAGAGATGGTATTGTAACTAATTTGCTTCGTTTGATCTTTTGACTAAAGTTTGTAACATTTGAAACTTATTTGTACTTGTATTTAGCTTAATTTGGGCCGTGATGCCAAAGATGTAATTGATGAAGACTTGGGAACTTTGTTTATAATTAAGCAGGTGGAAAACTCATTTTGGGTATTATCTATTTTATGCGAGGATCTTTTATCGAAATGATTTATATATTTATGTTTAAAATCGAGGGCGTGACAGACCTTAATTTAATTCGGTAAGTGTAGCTGTTGTTTTCAAGGCTTGGTGGTGGCGCGTTGATGCGTGGAATTTTTACCAAGGTGGAGATTTGTTTGGATGGTTCAAATTCCAAATTAATTAAAAGTCTTGTACATGGTTTTTTGTCTCTGAAACCGAAGTGATGCTGGTGTTGGTTGATTTCCTTTTTATCGTGTGACCTTCAACCTTCCTTTAGGGATGGCCATCTGGGCCGATCCGTCCGAATCCAATCTCTTATCCGCTCCGAACGGATCGGATATTCGGGGATTTTTTCGGAGTTCGGATCGGATTCGGATTTTTTTTAAAAAAAATTTCAGAATTCGGATTGGATTCGGATGTAAGTTTTCCTCCAATCCGATCCGCCCCGAATCCAATCCTCGATCTGCCCCGAATCCAATCCCCCATCCGTATCCGATCCGATCCGCCCGAATGCCCGAGTATAAATACCTCTTATTACCATTTACCTGTTAGGGTTAAATTAAACACCTAGCCCCACGCCCATAGCTCTACTGTTGCTGCTGTCTGCCGACTTCCCAGTGACTAGGTGATCTCCACCCTGACGGCCGACGATCTCCCTCCCCAGTCGACGTCGGGTGTCGACCAGGGTAAACTCTCTCAGTCTCTCTCTCTCTCTCGTGTTCTCTCTATCGAGTGTCGACAGTCGACCTCGACTAGGGTGAAATCTCTCTCTCTCTCTCTCTCTCTCTCTCTCGTTCTCTCTCGATCTATTTGCATTCTGTATTCTACTAACTCTCTCTCTCTCTCTCTCTCTCGATCTGTTAGGGTTATTCTTAATGGCGATGCCCCCTCTTCGCTCGAGATCTCCGACTCCAACCAGACCATCCGTACGCTCGTCAAGGTAAACTGAATGGTCACGAAACAGGTAACTGGTTCATTGATCTATTTGGTTTTTTGACGTATCAAGCCTGCTAAGTCAATATATTTCACACTCGATGTTATAAAAAAGCGAGGTGATTCTAAAAGGATTGTTTCTTTAAAATCAACTGCTGATATGTGTAATGTGTTCATGTTAACAACATTTATGTTCTTGTGCAGTTTATTCTTAAATTGTCTCTCAATAATTTCTGCATTTATGGGGGTTGTGCTTCGAGTGCTAAGCATCTGTTGGCTAATATAGAAGTCTGCTTTAAAGTTATAGTATCACAATGTAAATACAGATTAAGGGATTTTGATGTTTTGATTGTACTTTTATTTTAAACTGAATGATAGCAGAGGACACTTTTTGTATTTAGTGGAATGCAGAGGACACCTGTGTTCCTAAAATGCTAGTAGTTGGATCATGCATTTATCATCATTGTATTTGCTATTATTATTAGCATTTTCAGGTGTGTTTCTTTCTGAAATTTGAGTTGGTGATGGATACGATTTTGATGGATAATCCTCCATAAAATGTTGTTAACAATTGCATGAAGCAGTTGATCTCTTTAGGGGCCACCTATAGGGCTACTGGAATATGTAGGAGAAATGAAAATTCTGATGCATTCAGAATCAAAATGAAAATTCTGCCCATTTTTTAGTCATTTGTCCTAAATTAAGTGCATCGTCTTTTTATTGTGAATGTGTGTAAGCTCTTGTGATCTTATGTTTATAAAATCTTTTATGTTTTTTAATATGTAATGGACCTATTTGGGAAAGTAACTCTACGTCAACTGAAATTGAATCGAATGAGGCACAATTACCAACACTTGATGGTTCACAAGCAGAAACTGAGTCAAATCTCCCTGCAAATGAACCAGAAGACCTTGGGTATACTTCTGATGGTGATAAAATATTGTCAAAAGCTAAATGCAGGAGTACAGTTTGGGAACATTTTCAGAAAATAAGAACGAAGGACACTGGTGTAGAAAAAGCAAGGTGCTTGTATTGTAAAAGAAAGTTTGTTGGGGATGGTAATATAGGAATGCTTTTGGTCAGTTAAAACTCAAGGATCCCCAATATAAAAGTTGCCCAAATGATGATGATTGGAACTTGGCAGAAGATATATGTGAGAGATTGGAAATATTCTACAAGGTCACTTTGTTATTTAGTGGGACTACCTATCCTACTTCCAATTTATTTTTTCCAGATGTGTGTGATATTAAAGTTAGATTGTCAGAGTGGGTCTGTTGTGGGATTGATGTAGTGGAGGAAATGGCCTTAAATATGCTTGAGAAATATGACAAGTATTGGGATAATACGCATGGATTTTTGGCAGTCGCAGTTGTGCTAGACCCAAGGTTCAAGATGTCCTTGATTGAGTACTATTATAAAAGAATTTATGGAGAGCATGGTGTTGGGATGGCGGAGGACATTCGAAGAAGGTGTTATGACTTGCTTACGTTGTACCAAGGTAAATCTTCAAGCAAGGAGCGTAGTGAATCTTCAAGCAAGGCGCCGCCCTCTACCTATTTGAGGGATAGGACTTCTCTCTCCGATTATCTTGATCAACAAAAGAGAACTAAAACTGTGCATGTAAAGTCAGAACTAGATCGTTATTTGGAGGGGGAACAGTTACCCATGTGTGATGATTTTGATATATTGGCATGGTGGAAGTCTAATGGTTTAAAGTACCCTGTTTTGCAAGCCATAGCTAGGGATGTGTTGGCCGTGCCTGTGTCTACTGTTGCATCGGAGTCCTCTTTTAGCACTAGTGGTAGGGTGGTGAGTCCAAGTCGTAATAGACTTCACCTGAAGACTTTGGAAGCCTTAATGTGTACTCAAAGTTGGTTGGCGGCTTTGGAGAATGAAGGTAATTTTAATAATCTTCTCTTCTTTTTCATACTATATTTTTTTTTGTCTTTGCTAATATACTATAACAATGATTGTTATTAATTAAGTATTATTTTTCTTCAAGTAGAGGTTCCAACTATCAATGATGAAAATGCGGATGTTGATGACTGTACGTCCGATGTGACAACTGTTGATGATTGATCAGGCTATGGGTAAGTTGTTTCATTTGTACTGTGAAAAGTTTTATATAGTGTAGCATGCTAAAAGCTCACAGATTGCTTTTTCCAGATTTGGGTTTTTTTTTTCTTCTGTCCAAATACTTTATTCTCTGTTCAAAATAATGGTAGGATAGTACTAAAAATGTAGAATGATCTCAGTTTGTAATGTTTGAACCAATAAGAGAAGAAACGTAAGCTTTAGAGCCCACTATTGCCTATCAGATATTTTGGTGAGATGATGGCACTGCATATGGTGCCACTTATATCAGTTGATTATAAGTAGTAAAGAGTGATATGTTTGCATTTTATGTGACTGACGGTACTACGAAATTTTTGGAGTTTGGACTTTGGATGGATGCTTCTTATTAGAGAGTGATATGCTTTCAATGAATCAATGGTGTATCCATTTTTTTGGAGCTTCAAGAACTTTTGAAGTATGGAATTATGTTATGGAATTTTTGGAGTTTGGACTTTAGATGGATGCTTCTTATTAGAGAGTGATATGCTTTCAATGAATCCATGGTGTATCCATTTTTTTGGAGGTTCAAGAACTTTAGTGTAATTATGAACATTAATATTTTGTATTTGCTACTATGGAATTATGTAATTATGAAGTATGGAAGCCCAACAATGTGTTGTTGGATGAACTGTGAAAGTATAATGGAACTCTAGTATTGTTGGATGCAATGGTGTTGATATAACTTAATTGGCTAAGTTAATGCCTAATAGTTGTGGCTTAATTGGCTAAGTCAATTGCCTACAAAAAAAAAAAAAATTTCAAATTCGGATTCAGATTTCCGATCGGATCTCCGTTCCCCGTTCGGAGCGGGGATGGAGGACGAAGATAATATTTGTTCGGAGTTCGGGGCGGATTCGGGGGCCGGTCGAAGGTTCGGATTCGGATTCGGATATTACAATATCCGACTCCGATCCACCCCGTTGCCATCCCTAACTTCCTTGATGAGAACATGTTAAGAATGAAAGGGTTAATTGGTATGTGGTTGGCTGGTTATATAATGACATGAGAAGTGTTTTTCGGCAATAGAGAGGAAGAGAAAAATAGTGTGTGCAAGTTTAAAAGTCAAGTCTTGTACTTGGTATGAGAGTGGGTTCTTGGTGAGAGTGGGTGTATAAGGGGTTGGGCTTGGGTTTTTTCAAACTCGGGTGTTCTTTTGTACTACTTCTCTCATAGTGGAAGAACGGGATTCTCTCCGTGGAGTAGGCATGTTTTTGCGGAACCGCGTAATTCTTGCGTGTCTCTCTCTATTTTTATTTTTCATCGTACTTCCATTGGTTGCGATTGCGGTTGCGTTTCGAATCTCGGTTCTTGGGTGCTTCCGCGTTTAATCCCAACAAGTTTTACTATGTCTATACTACCTATTTTCTATGTTGTTGGACTACTAGGTTTGTGACTAGTTCAATCTTTTAAGACTATATATATATTGGTTTTAAACACTAGACGGGAAAAAATATAGCCAAAATTCGAAAAAAAAAAAAATCACTTATAACGGCCCTTTTGAGTATTTTTTTTTGTCTTTAATGTGTCATCTTATATGAAACATTTTCAAATTTGATCTATGCTTTTAGATTTTTTCAAGACAAACGGTGTGACATATACTCAAATCTAATACTAAAAATTACGAAGAAACAATTAAAAAGACGATGCCAAAAAACACAGAAAAAGTTAGGCCAAAAGGAAGCAGGGACGACGATGATCAAACTGCATTTTCCCCTTTTCAAGATGAGCCGACTTGGGGCATCGTAGCTAGCTAGGCAGATTGCCCCTGTATATGTGATATGTACCCGCCCCTAACATCTACCTTTCGTTAGTTAGGGCTAAGGTAAAAGGGCTAGATGGAAGTTCTCTGGTTTTTTCCGATGGAAGTTAAAGCAAGGCCCTCTGCCACTAGGAGTGTGATGTGTTGTGTGGTAGTAGGATATAGGCGAATCCAAAAATTTGTAGCAAGATGTTCAAAAATTACTGGCTGATCTATTAGCCAACAGTATATGTACAAAACCTCATATATTAGCATAAATAGTGTAGTACAAAAAAAAATCTCTATTCGAAATAAAAAAAAAAATTATCTACCACGCGAAATGAGAACTTAAAAATGTGCTCTATATTTGTCAAAAAAATATACTCCTATAAATTTGTCAACAAAAAATTCTACTATTTTTTTTTAAAGTTCTCATATTGCTTAGTGGACAATGTTTTGAAAATGGATGAAGTAAATTTTACAATTGTCCTAGAGGAGTTTCTCATATTTTTTGATAACGTTAAACTGACGAATAGGTTGGAGAGGAAATTTTTTTTTTTTTTTTGAAGATAATCTAAGATGATATAATGAGAATTTCTATGGTAGACCAGAATTCGAAGGAATATTAGTTAGGTTAATGGGTTTTGCAAAGTAGTTGAATTTTTTTTGAAGCTTGTTCATCATTCTATAAGCTAATCAAACAAAAAGAAACCAGATGCATCCAGATAACGATATTCTCCAGAAATTAAACATTTGCCAATATGTCAGTTTAGTTGTTCAAATATATTTTTATGAGCATATAAAAAGAATATCTTAGGGTTACAAAAGGCTTGTAGTCCAACGGTTATCTCATGGTCCTCCGACAAGAGAAATCAAGGTTTGAGTCTCACAGAGGTGTTTGGGGTTCAGGGCTATAGACATCTTCTGAACTTTTTGTGGACTAACTTACTAATTCTCCTGCCCGCTAACCCCCTACTGATGTATAGAATACTAGTGTTTACCCGTACCTACGGCACTACGCACCCCGATTGGAATTGCCCATGCCTAAGGCACATGCTAGCTAGTGGCACAAATACTAAATTGATTCATTAGTGTGTAATATGTGATCATCTTTTCAGTGGCACGAAAGAGAATTACTCGTGCTTACGGCACACCCTAGCTCTACTTTCAAGCTAGCTACAAAAAACTATCAATTTGTGTGTAGGGTTTTGAAATTGGGAGATTGGTGGCATTTGCGCAATTACTACAAAAAATGTGGGCACTTGCATTATATTTGGAAGTTCCTTCTCAACCTTTGGATCAAATGAATCTCAGCTCTTTTAACAACTTGTGTTTGTATGGAACTCACACCCTTGTATTTTAAAATAGAAATAGCGAATTGCCCGTGCCTACGGCACTACTACAACGATTCAAGTCACTTCAAATACCAAATTGCATTGAAGGGAGTTGTTACTTTTAAGCAAATTAAGCTATCACTAAAATCTCACTATCAAAATTCAAGTCATGCAAATGTCTTTCTTCGGCATGGTCAGGACTTGGAGCCTTGGAGTATAAATAATAGGAGAGTGCTAGAGAAATCGACGGGAGGAACTGACCCGAGGCACCGACTGTCGCGCCGGGTCCACTCCGGCGATTGGACGGTTGATCTGAGTTGTTCAAAAATTCTATAAAAAAAAAAAACCGAGTGGGCCTACGTGAGAATCAACGGCATCCAATGCGTGTAGATGCTCAATCCAAACACCACATTTTGAACAACATCCAATGCGTTTCGTATACATATATATGAAAAAATGGGGTGTTTGGATCAAACATTTA
Organism: Rhododendron molle; assembly: GCA_025413875.1. Taxonomy (NCBI): domain Eukaryota; kingdom Viridiplantae; phylum Streptophyta; class Magnoliopsida; order Ericales; family Ericaceae; genus Rhododendron; species Rhododendron molle. The sequence continues at coordinate 19,685,408 of CM046400.1, forward strand.
CACGCATTGGATACCGTTGATTCTCACATGGTCCCACTCGGGTTTTTTTTTTTTTTATAGAATTTTTGAACGGCTCGAATCAGCCGTCCGGTCGCCAAAGTGGGCTCGGCGCGGCCGTCGATGCCACCTCCATCAGTTTCCTTATCATTAGCGTAAATAATAGAGGTCATCAATGAATCGACCATCATACCATGTCAATGATATCCACCCATGCCTACGACATTATTTGTACAATTTCGGTGTGGCCATTTATCAAACACGTGGTGATAATGGCACTACTTGATCATGGATCATTTTACAGGCATCTAAGAAAGGTAGTTAATGACCTTATTTCACCTTAAGCCACGAAAAAATAGAATTAAAGAAATACAAGTGTAGAAATCGTCCACCATATTTACTTATCAAATCAACGACTCCCAAAAAAAAATAATAATAAATAAATAAAAAATTATATATATATATATATATATATATATATAGATGCGCACAGGCAATGGGCAAAGAAATCTAAGACGGATCTCAACGTATAATGGTTTACCGTCCAAATGACGACCATAATCACTTCTTTGGTTTCTGTCTCGTGTAGAGATCTGAGTAACAAACTGTTCAAAAAACAGAAGATGAAAAAAATCAAATTTGCGTCTGAAAAAGACAAATTACAAAGGTGTCTTTGATGGAAGGTGCGTCGATTGCAACTAAGATGACTGAAAACTCGGCGGCGGCGGTGGAAAAGATGAGTGAGATTAAATCATAAAGTGGAATTTCTCCGAATATGGTTTGAACGGCCTCTTTGATGGAAGGTGTGTCGACCGCAACTCCGACGACTAGAAACTCGGCAGCGGCGGTGGAAAAGATGAGGGAGATTAAATCATAAAGTGGAATTTCTCCGAATGTGGTTCGAACGAACTCTATCAAAGAGCCCCTAAATCTAGGTCAGAAACGGAGTGGCGAAAAAAGTGGAATTTCTCCGAATAAGGTTCACACGGACTCAACGCCGCTGGTAATTGGTTCGACGCAAACCTAATTACTACGAACAACAAATATTGGGGTGCAGTTGAAGAAGAAGACGACGGGGGAGGATTTGATTTTGCATCAACTTTTTTTTTTTTTGGTCCGGATTTTGCATCATCTGTTTCCGGCTTTTTTGTACGAATGGTCCTCAATGTATTAGCGAAATGTCAATTTGATTCATAATATACAAATCGGGTTTATTGCGTCCCCAATGTTTACAATATGTATTTAAATGGTTCTTGAGCCTAACTCTGTTCATAGTCACTATTAAACACATGGGTATTTTTCGGAACTTCATCTTTAGACAAGTATCACCCCACACAACTCCATCTTCAACCTCAAAACCCTTGCCCTATCAAACCCCAACCCACCTAGGGTCCCAGCTCATCGTAGCATGTTCTCCCCCCCCCCCCCCACACCAGCGACCATGGAGCTTACGCGCAGATTCAAGACAATACCCGAGATCCAGAGGAGCAGTTTTGGAGTGGATACATTTGGTTTTGATGCCACAGATTTCATTGTTTATTTTTTGGTCGGGAAAAACCTTTAGATAGGGATTTAGCACAAAGAAATATGATGTACACTAATTTTTCTGATCTAATTTTTATTTATTGGGCCGCCATTGACAAAAAGAAATGAAGGTTCTAACTTCAGTGCCAATTTATATTTTGTTACAATGTTGGAGATTCCAAATCAGATGAGGACGACGAGGGCTTCAGCGACCCCATCTTTGCCTCCTCTTTTCCACCTCCGATCAGATCAACGTCCCAAAACTCACCCTTGCCTCCTCCTCCTCCGACTGGGGCAATTTTGTTGAATCCCCGCTTCGATCCGCGCTCCCATTGAGATTTTCAATACTCAATCTTCTAGATCTTTAGACCCATTTAGGTTTTTCCCAGATCAATGACGACTGAGTCAACGCTGAGTCGGGAAAGACGCACTGGGTGAAGCCCATAGGAACTCTGCCGCTTTTGATTCAGTGACATGGAGCAGGAGGAGGATAAAATCAATCAGAGCTCTGTTTTGTGCCATTGAAATTCGGAGAGAGAGAGAGAAAGGGGTCAGTTATTGTGCTAATCCTACTATTTTTTGGGGTTCATTATTGTGCCATTTAATGTGAGTTTGCAGGGAGAGAAATGATGTTTGGAGAGAAAGGGTGGGGAACTGGGTTTGGGGGTTTGAGGTTGAAGATGGAGTTGTATGGAGTGATGGATGTCTTTAGATGAAGTTCCAAAAATACTCCTGTGTTTAACGATGAGCATGAACAGAGTTAGTCGTAGGGACCATTTAAATACACATTGTAAACATCGGGGACCCAATAGACGCGATTTGTATATTGGGGACCAAATTGACATTTCGCAAATACATTGGGGACCATTTGTACAAAAAGGCCATCTGTTTCCATTTAATTTAGAAAGGTGGCAACTAGGTAATTACCTGGAAGAGTATGGGCACTCGTCTTGGATATGAGAAGTAACACCTCAACCCTTAGATCAAATGAATTTAAGCCCTTGGATCAACTTGTGTTTGTGTAGAGGCCCACATCCTTGTATTTTATTAGGTACTAGTGCTAACCCGTGCCTACGGCACTACACACCCCGGTTGAAAGGAGATGTCAGTTGTGTGATTTATGTGAAAACCATGGGCACTTAACCGGAAAGTAGGAGGATGCATTACAGCCTTTGGATCAAATGAATTTAAGCCGTTCTAACAACTTGTCCCCACACCCTTCTGTTTTATAATAGAGATAATTGAAAAAAAACACCATCTTAGGGTCCAATAAGTGAACCAGGATATGGTACATATAGGACTTCTATAGTACAGCCAGGTCATGAGAACGAGTCTCAGGAGCTGAAGCCGATTTGATTTGTATTCCTCGCTCCCCTTAAGATTTGCTAGGATTTGAGGGGAAATAGGGGTGGGAAAGGAAAAGAAGAATAAAACAATTTGCATAAATTTAAACATCTATATAATAAGGAGAAATAAATCTAACAGTACGAAATCATTTAGCCCTGAATAAATGGTCTAGATTGGTTAGGACATATTACCATAGTAGTTAGAAACGCATGTATTAGCCTTTCCAAGATAAATGATATCCTTTTACCTAAGAAATGCACTGAAAAATCTACAAAATCTGCCCCATCTATAGAGCTATGGCTAATTGATTTTCAAATTCAAAGTGATCAAGATTTATCAATGTTTTAGGATTTATCGTTGCTGATGCTCTAAATTCTAACTGTGATGCAAATCGTTCTTTGAGTGCTTTGATTTTTAACTGCAGGACCCTCACGAACCGATGCAATGTTCGGGAGATTCGCCCCTTCCCAAGTGCCATGGTAGGAGAATATAAGTGCGGATTTGTTGTGTTGTGCCCCACGGGATCAAAACCAACAAATACACACACCAAATACAGATACACAAAGTATTTACGTGATTTTCTAAAATCGGGTACATTCACGGATAAAAGTTTTTTTTTTCCTCTTTTTTATCCTCTAAATTATGCACATTTTTTCTATTTAATTATGACACTATAAAATAAAATGATCAGAAAATTGCACGTCATTGTGTTTGGTTGCTCTTTTTGAGAGTTACTCTCAACTCTCGGTACAGTTTTCAATAAATCTTTCTCTCTATTTCTCTCCACTCATTACCACTCAACTCTCAAAAATAACTTTCTAAAAGCTCAACCAAACAAAGTGGTGACCGGTTCAAATGGATTGAAAATTTGAGCACTTAATTTTTTAGCAATATTTTTTAATATGTAAACCTTTTTATAAAAATTAAATGCTTCAATTTTCAATCCGTTTGAATCGGTGCGAAAATCTCTTATTTTTCTAATCATCTTATTCTAGGGGTCATAATAAATTTTTATATATAGGGCTCTCATAATTAAGTATCTGCCTTTTATTGCGGACCCTGTAGAGCATATACTTAATTATGATAGCTCTAGAGACCAAAATTAAATATGTTCCATTAAGATAAAATGATCATAAAAATAAGATCTTCATACCGGTTTAAACAGATTGAAAATTGGAGTGCTTAATTTTTTAACCATATTTTTAGTATATAAACAGTCTAATTCTATATAAGGAGCTCAATCTTTAAAAAAATATATGTATATGTTAGCCTCTATAGAATGTCACGTAAGGTCTCAATCTGTTTGAACTGATACGAAGATTTGATTTTTTTGATCATTTTATTTGAAAGGGTCATTATTAATTTTTACTTCAGGACTCTTATAATCAAGTATTTGCTCCATACGGTCCGAACGAGGGCCTTACGTGACATTTTTCATCCAAATTCCTAATTTTCGTTATCTATTGGACTAAGTAGGTAGCAGTATGATAGTTAAGGGGATGAAATCGATAAATTGATAGTTGAGAGACTAAAAATAAATAAATGTGGATAATTTAAGGGATAAAAAGAAAAAAAAAACTCTTCAGATAATGAAAGCTTTACAAGTGAGGTCTCTCACCTCTCCACACACTTTCATGTCTGACCAACATTGCTACTACAACAGAAGAACCTCACAGATTTTCCCTCTGATACAAATCTGTTGAGCAAAGCCTCAATGTATAGCCCAAAATGGCCGACAAAGAGGGACCTGAGTCTTTACTCCTGGTAGCAGTGGCGGATCCAAGAATTGTATACGGGTGGGTCACAATTCAATCATAATCTTGATCAAACAATAGATGGTGAAGAACATTAAGAAAAAAAAATAAGCGGAATACTCCATCCGTCCCAATTTAATTACTCCCTACAGAAATTTGTGCAATTTTGAACTAAAAAAACATATTTCTGCATATTATTTTTTTTCTTCAAAATTGCATGAATTTTTGTATGGACTATGGAGCATTTAAATTGAGACGGAGAGAGTAATAGTTTATTAAAATTAGTTGTGAAACTATGACAAAATGCTATTTGTTGGCATTGTGGTACATCTATGACACAAGCTCTTGGTTCAACTCCTGCTTGCAGCAAGATAGGTTTTTGTTTTTGTTTTTTTTGTTTTTTTGTTTTTCAGCCGTTTGAGCATCAACTATAAAAAGAAAAATTGGAGGAAGCTAGCAAGATTCAAACCAGCAACCTATGGCATAGAAGCCAACATTCTTACTGCTCGTACAAGTCACCAATCATGTTATGATTTGGGTAATTTTTGTGTATATTACTTATTTTTTTGGTTAAAAAAACATAATTCTAAGTTCTAACAATTTCAGGTGGGTCAGGTGACCTGTTTGTGCTTTACTTAAATATGCCCCTGCCTAGTAACTGAAATAGTCATCTAAGTGAGGAAGTGGTTGCTTGTCGCAAGTGGATGGGAGCCACACCCCAATAATCAACAATCTCCACTTTTTTTTTTTTTTTTTTGATCGGCGAAAATTTATTAGGGATCTTGTCATACAACAAGAAAGGGGAAGGGGAGGTGGGAGTCCAACCTCTTACAAATACAGTCGAGGGCAAAAGCCCAATCCAACGGGTCAAGCCCGAAAGCCTAAGGCCTAAAATGCCAAAATCAAACAATGAAGCTCAAGAAAAACTCAAAGGCCAAGAAGCCCAGATATTACAATATAGCCCAATCTGATGGCCTAAAGCCCAAATATGCTATCTCCACCTTGGCGAGATATGCAATTGCTTTACCAAACGATCCCTCAACTAAATGCCGATGTTATCAGAAAAACAGAACTCGATCAAAACACCAGATAACCAAAGGCATGAGCGCTCTCATCAGGGTTGACTGCTAATCAGATGGGATCCTTCTGAAGATCGAAACAGACTTCAGCAAGCAGCAATTTCTGAAAGTATCGAGCAATCCCTAGAACAAAAACATGGGCAATAACTGGTTCCGATTAAATTGAAAAAGACCATGAGATCGATGTGGCCCGCATCTCCAAGGCTTTCCGATCATATATCAGCAGTACCAGAGGTGAGACTCGACTGAGCCTCCAGAAGATCTATCTTCGCCAAATGCAAACTCCTGTGCAAAACCAAGTTGCAAAAGGAATGCTCTTTCAAACAGATATAGGAATCTAGTTAGCGACACGTCGTCACCATGTAGGCACCACATGGCACTCTGCCATTTAGCACAGGAATGGAGAAGGGATACCGCTGAGCGGCATACGGGTGGAACAAGCTCAAAAGGCATCAACCATCACACCAAGCACTCGTGCTCTTAGCAAGAATCAAACCCTTATGTTCCATGTGAAAAAGATGAGAAAGTGTCATTGGGCTATAAGCTCGTTGTGATTAATGATCTCAACGACCTCTAAAAAGTAAACAACTTTGATGATCAAAATAAACCTGAAAATGACCTATCGGCCGAAACTGGGCCTATAAGCTCCTTCTCCAAATAATCCAGATAGATGATCTGGTGATGTCTATTTTAAGTTCTGTTTCAAAGTTCAGAACTGTTAAAATTAATTTATTAAGAACAAAAAAAGAAGAAGAAAAGAAAAGCCGGATCAACGTACACTAAACTCCAACAGCGACCTCACTAATGTCAATTCTAAGGTTATGAGTTCACAAAAACAATTTCAAAGATGGAAATATGACAAGCATGCAATTGCTGACAAGAGAGGCATGGTTTCATATGTGACTGATAGAGACCCAAATGGTACCACATAATTAAGTTACTGTCTGTTAATTTTCATCGAGTCTGAATAGAAACTAGCACATGTCACTTATTTGAGAAAATATCGAGAATAATTTTGTTCACCATTCTTTAAAAAGGGTGAACATTACCCTCTTTGTAATTGGTGAAAATTGTATAGGGTTCACAAAATTAATACACTTTTTAGTATTTCTCAGGCAGCGGCATAGAATTTTTGTCTACAACTGGAAGTACTTCTCATTCTTTGGCTGAGGAAATGATAAAACCTTATCAAATAGTATTCTTTAGCAATGGGAGTTAAGAAAATCTACACAAGCAACATTCTTTTGCAATAAAAATAGTTGAGGTGCGCGTAATATGGTCCGAGCACCAGAATTATCAAAAAATATATGAAGTAAAATACTATGGAATCAACGTATGCAGATGAATGTTCTAATTTTTTTGTGGTATATTAAAACTGTCTTGGACAAAACAATAGATAAAAGGGTAAATTACATTTTGCCCCCTCAAACTACCACCCGTTTACAGTTTGCCCCCTCAAACTATTTTTTTTCCCACTTAACCTCCTCCAACTACCTTTACCCGTCATTGTTGCCCCTTCTGTTATGGTTCCGTTAGTTTTTTGGATGGAAAGGTGCATGTGCAGGTCACATGCCATCTTAAGTGAACTTTGAAGACATATTTGCCCTTCTTCTTCCTTTGATATGCATATACAAACAACCACACTGTTCCACAACGGGCAAAAAACCAGGTCCTCTATAAAGCTGAGCATCCCACCCCACCCCACTCCCCCAACGGCTCAATTCCTCTCTCTCTCTCAAAGAAAGCCTCTCTCTCTCTGTTTCTATCTCTCTCGTATTGCCAGCAATGGAAGGAAGCAGTTCGAAGCAAAGCTTCAATGGCGAATTTGGGGTTTTCTGCAAATGCAAGCAAGAAGCACCTCTTAAGGAGTCTAGAACAAAGAAGAACCCAGGTAGAATGTTTTTTGGGTGTCCAAACTACAAGGTGAGTTTTTTGCTGAGAATCGTCGAATTTAAAACTGAAGAAGTAGAAATTCAAACCTGGATTTTTTTTTTCAGACTCCGGAATACTGTGGATTCTTCATTTGGTATGATCAATATGTACGACAAAGAGACAAAAAAATTGAAGGCCTCCCATCAGTTGTTCAAAAGTCAGAGGATTCAGTTGGTCTACAAACAAATGAAGACAACAATATTGACGAATTGAAGAAGGAAGTCAAGGTATTGAAGAGGAAGATGCAGAAGATGGAAAAGCAAGTAGATGACCTATATATTTTGAACCAGAGAAGAAACATGGGATTTCCTAGCAACTGTACTATTCTGCTGTTTGCATTTGTAATGTTGGTTATATGGTGGTTGTTCTAGGTCTTCAATTCAGCCATTACAGTGTATGTAATGTTGGCGTGAATCAACTGTTCTAGCCATTTCCTAAAACGGCAAAGGATATTGGACTTTCTAGTCATTCCTACTAGGGAAAAGGAAAAATTTCCATTTTTGGAAAGTTTCGAAATTATTACATATTCTGAAAATATAAGAAAAAATAAAAATTCTCTAACAAGAACGGAAGTTATTGGACTTTCCTATCAAAAGTTATAAGCAAAAAGATTATTTCCTAAAACGGCAAATTTGACCTTTTGGAGCCCTAAACGGCCGAAAATGGCTAAAAAACGAAGACCACATGGCCAAAGGCCATGTGTCTTGACCGTTGGGCCGTTTCGGATCGACCCCAAGTGGGCCCAAAGCCAAAGCTCTCGGTCAGTTATTTACGAAAAAACCGACTAGTAGAAATCATTTTTGGGATGCTTCTCCTTTAATTTCAATAACAATGACTGCCCAGCATCTCCATCAAGAACTTACTATCAATTTACAAAAGCCAACATTTCATTTTCATATATAGATATGCCATAAGTTCCCATAGCATCAAAATACAGCATACATAGTCCATGCTTAAACAGATCCCACGTTCCACATAAACATGTGTACCAAAACATAACCACAGCCTATAGTGAGACCGTGGTTATGACAGATCTGCAAAAAGGGTAAGTTCCCACAGGCTTCATAACTTAGCCTTAACACACCATATTAGTCTAATATTGCATAACTTAGCATAATATAGCATACTTAGTTCACCACTTAAACAAACACTTAAAATGCTACATACTCAGAGGTTGGGTTCTGGGGAATGTTGGATGAGGTTTGTGATAAACCAATCTGAGTAGCACTTGATGAGCCTTGTGAAGGGACAAGCTGGGCAGTCCTCCCTCTTGCCATTGCTCCACTGCCTCTTGCCACTGCTCCACTGCCTCTTGCCACTGCTCCACTGCCTCTGGCCAGTGCTCCACTGCCTCTGGCCAGTCCTCCACTGCCTCTGGCCATTGCTCCACTGCCTCTTCCTCTTGCTCCCCTACCTCTGCCCCTTGCTCCCCTACCTCTGCCTCTTGATCCTGAACCTGCTTCAATCTCCTTGCCCATGTCACTTGTACCAGCTGCTATCCCCTTGCCTTTATCACTTGTACCAGTTGCAATCCCCTGGTCCTTCATTATATTATTCCACTATATTGCAGGTAAAAACATAACAAGTACTTCAGTAAAATGGCAGGTAAAAACAACTCCAACTTTCATATTTACATTGCAATAAGATACGTACCATTATAGATGTCATTCCAGCAATAGGCCTTGAATTATCAATTATGATACCAGAACTTTGTGAAGTGGATCCCCTTGTGGTGCCTTTTCCCCTTGTGGTGCCTCTTCCCCTTGTGGTGCCTCTGCCCATTCCCTTTTTTGGTGCCACTGGTCCTTTGCATGTTCTGGTATTGTGGCCCAATTCCTGACAGTTACTGCACCTTAAGGACTGGTGAGTCCTTTTTGCCAAGTGTGGGTTGTTAGGCTCATCTGGACCTCTTCTTCTAGCCTTCTTAGGCCTACCAGGTGGCCTCCTTAGTGGGGGAGGCACAATAGGGTCAAACTCAGTGTGCACCCATTCAGTTTGATCTGGTATTGGGTGTATTATGGGGGCATAAGCCCTCATGTAGCTATCTCTATTGTAGCATTCATTCACATAGGACTCAGGCTGCCTCTTAGCACTAGTTATAGCAGCTACAGCATGAGCACAAGGGATTCCAGTCACATCCCACTTCCTACATACACAAGTGTGGTTGGCCAAGTCCACAACCAATGTTCTAACCCCATGCCAAACCTCATAAATGTGATTACCAGCATATGCAACTTCACAATTTCTTGCTTCTACCTTCATCTCCTCTATAATCTTCTGAATCTTTGGACACAAGGTCCCATTACAGGTGAGAATCCAACTTCTTTTTTCCTCATACCTACTCATTAGTTGTCTTCTAATCATCTCCAGCATTGTAATAATTGGTTTGTCCCTAGCTTCCCTAATGTAATGGTTGAATGATTCAGACACATTGTTTGCAAGCATATCAGACTTTGCTCTAGGGCTAAACATAGACCTACACCACACACTAGGGGACTCCCTCATCAACCATTCATATGCATCTGCATTTTTTTCTTTTATCTTGTTCATGTTTTCTTCCCAACCTGCCACTGTGTAAGCCCTAGCTGCAGACCACATCAAGTCTTTTAGGTCCTTACCTTTGAACATGATATTGAAGTTTGCATACATGTGCCTAACACAAAATCTGTGATCAGCAGTAGGCATTAATAGCTTGAAAGTCTCTACCAAACCCTGCAATGACATAAACAAAAATTACTTAATCAGTAAAATCAGTAAAATTTGGCACTAAACATTTCTTGTACAGTTATAAAAACTAAAACAAAAATGTATGTATACCTTCTGTCTATCTGAAATGAAGGTCCAACCATGCTCCTCAGGCCTGCCTATGATAGAAATCAAGTTCTCAAGGAACCAAGTCCAGCTATCCTTAGTTTCAGCTTCAACTACAGCCACTGCCACTGGGTACATTTGGTCATTTGCATCCTTTGCAATAGCACTCATCAGTTGTCCACCAAATGGTCCTTTTAAATGACATGCATCCAATCCTATCAAAGGTCTACAACCAGATAAAAATCCTCTCATTTGTGCTTCATGCATGACAAACATTCTTTGGAATACAGGGGATGTTGCACCAAGAGGCCTTTCAACCTTAAGCAAGGCTGTGGATCCATGGTTGGACCTTCTAACCATCTCACAGTAATCCCATAAACTCCAATACTGTTGTCTATGATTCCCCTCAATTCTTTCTAGTGCCCTTTTCTTAGCCCTATAAGCTTGGCTAGTAGATACCTCCACCATATGGTCTCTCTTTGCAGCTTTCCTAATGGCACTTACCTTCCAATTTGGGTCATCAATCAACCTATCCATGTATGTTCTGGCTATCCAAGCAGAGTTAGCATGTCTAAGCCTATACTGCCTTGGACATTGACATGGATGACATTTTAAGCTTTTAATCTGGAATGCAGCTGTCCTCTGGAAATTACTAGCATGAATCCTCCATCCACATTTATTCTTGCAAATGGCTGTCACCCTATCACCATCATTCTTCTTGAACTCAAAGTCTGTCCCATTCAAGATAGTATGCTTCCTTAGGGCAGCCCTAAACACTGCAGCACTGGCAAACATGGTTCCCACCTGCAAGTCTGGGTCATCTATATGCCTATCCTCAAAAAATTCTGGGAAGTCATCCTTTTTTCCATCATCAGAGTGTGGTGGACTGTCAATATCCTCTACAGCCACTTCTTCCACAGACGACAACCTATGGACAGAAGAAGATCCCTCACCAAATCCATATGTTCCCTTACCAAATCCAGAAGATCCCTCACCAAAACCATGAGTTCCCTCACCAAACCCACTTCTTACCCCTTTTGACAGAACTCCACAACCTTCCAAATCCATTACCTCAACCTCAGTGGTAACCTGCCCATTTGACTCAAACAAATCATCCCCATCTGCAAAGTAGTCAATATCACTATCACCTATACTCCCTCTAGGACTACTTGCATTACCCTCACTTGCACTCTCACTGCCTTCATCGTCATCCTCCTTACCATACTCATCAACCACATAAATTGCTATAGTGCGTATTCCCTCATGAATTGCAAACATGTCACGTACAGCAATATCTGTGTTTATCACTCTTAACCCACCATCTAAGTCACAATCTGGCAAACAATGGTACATAATTTCATTTTCAGCACAACCTAATTCCTTAATTATGATTACCATCTCAAAGTAAGACATTAGGTCAGGGTCTATGTCATTAATGAAGTCCACCTTTCCTCCCAAGTACATTTTGCCCAAGGGCATGTCAGTAAATTGACCCCCATGGTGCACCTTAAACGTGTGTTTCGGATCAGCCATCCTAGTATGCAATATAAAAAAAAAAAAAGTTGAAGTTAAACACAGATTGAACACTTATGTTAGTATATTCATGTGAATCTCAAGTAAAGGAGTTAAAAAATGATACTTTTTGTGTACAAGTAAAAACAGCCCTCCAACTATGCAATACAACAACAAAAATGAAGTTATCCACAGATTTTTGAACATGTATGTCACTATACTCATGCAAATCTCAGGTATAGGAGTAAAAAATGATATTTTTTGTCCATATCCAAGTAAAAATACCCATCCTAATATGCAATACAACAAAAAACGTGAAGTTACCCACTGATTTGAACATGCATGTCAGTATATTCATACAAATCTCAGTTAAAGGAGTAAAAAACAAGTACTTGTGGTCCAGATACAAGTAAACAAATGATTCTTGTATCCGAAAACCAGTGTGGTCCACCATTACATCCTTTTTCCAACAAAAGCATTGATACTTGTGGTCCACATGCAATTTTGTAATCGAAAACCACTTTCTTATAGCCTAAAGGGAGCTTTATCAAACTAAATACTCTTCAAATAATGTTTATTACAGGTGTTAGGGTTCAATACCTGTGTTTGTAGTAGATCCCTTGTATTTAATGCTTCTGAATGTGTACCATTTGCATTCAATCCATAAGAGGCATTTAGGGTTTCTGGATTCAAGACAACATGTATTAAAGTGTGGTAGTTAGGGTTAGCTGTGGGAGTAAAGGGCATTATATAGGGCATGGGCTGGGGAACAGGAATTGGAGGGAGAATTTGGCGCCATTTCCATGTGATGAGATCAATGGGTGGCATAGGAATGGGGTCCATAGATGTACAGGGGGAGAATCGGAGAGATATTTGAGATATTTGAGATTATTTGGCTGGGTATATTGTTGGCCTCCAGTATATTGTTGGGGTATAAAAGTAATTTCGCGTGCATTGTTAACGCCATCCACTCTTTGCCAGTCGAAGGTAGTTAGAGGAGGTTAAGTGGGAAAAAAAATAGTTTGAGGGGGCAAATTGTAAACGGGTGGTAGTTTGAGGGGGCAAAATGTAATTTACCCAAAAAAAGATAAGATATAAACTTTTCAGCATAATAGGGACCAATATTATATTTGAATGAATTAAACAAAAAAAATATTAGTATATCCAGATGCTGCAGCATCGTCATCATGATATTCCAATTTGGAGGGTGCAGATATTTTAATTCAAGAATGAACTCGATTGAAGAATTAAAGGTCAACTTGGAAAAATGTAGTACTTTTAGACGGGTGAAGTTTGCTTTCACACCATATGGTACTGTGCAACATTGTTTTATAAGTCATCTCAGCTATGCCTAGAAAACAATTGATTTAGAACTGACTTAGCCACGTAATCCTTCGTAAGATCCCTTTATTTCTATTTTCAATTTTCGCTCTGTGCTCGCATTCTCAATTTCCACTCTTGCGAAATTTTATAGCTTAGGATGTTTTTGAAAGCCATAAGCTAAAACTCAACATCCCAAAGGCATTCTGTAAGTACTGCGTAGCAGTAGCACACAATAGTAGTAATAGACCCAATCCTTGAACTTTTTTTTTATTTTTTACTTTTACCCAAGTATTTTGAGAAATAACCACTTTTTAGAAAAAATAGAAGTCAATTTCTTGCTAAAAAGTGGTTATTTCTTAAAATACTTAGGTAAAAGTAAAAAAAATTCTACTTTTCCGATCCTCTCGTCAAGACAAATCAATACCCCACAAAAGTTTGGTGCAAAACTAACAAATGCAAAAAAAATTTAAATAAGGACAAAATTCTCAGATTTAAGTTAAGTTCAAGAGAACGGGACCTTAGTGGGTAAAAATTATCTCAATGCTCAATGAAGTTTAGTGGGTATCACTGTCGGCCACAAAGGTGCACATTGTTTGATCAAAAGTCCGAATCCAGTGGAGACACCTACCCAATTTCCAATTTTACCAAAGTCATAAGAAAAAGTCTAAAATAAATTTCCTATGTAAAATAGTCGTAGGGGTTATTTCCTGACTTGTTCATGTGAGCGCCAAATTTGACCATGAATGGTTTTGGTCATGATTGGAGGAGTCAATTTAAGTTAATTAACGTCCAAGGGCCACTTACAAATTTTCCCATATGTTAGCTCTTTCTCCAAAATTAAAGTATTCCCATTCAATATTGGCGGCCTATAGTGGAGTAGTGACGACTGACAATATATATAATAAGTAAGTCTTTTGTCTATCTATCTATATAAACTACATACACTCCAAGCTTGCCGAACCAAACCAACCAACCAAATCAAACTACTTTTTTACTTCATTCAACAGCCACCGAAACAACATCACTCATGGAGGCCTTATATCTCTCTGTAGTTTTAGTTTTTCTCTCCCTAGTTATTACCGTCTTCGCTTTTAGACGACGGTCTGATTCTGGCGTCAAGCTGCCACCGGGCAGCTTTGGGTGGCCGATCATGGGCGAAACCATGGAGTTCTTGTTTGGCAAGCCGGAAAATTTCGTGGGTGATAGGATGAAAAAGTACTCACACGACATCTTCAAGACCAGTATTCTTGGAGAGAAAACCGCGGTGATATGCGGCCCTAATGGGAACAAGTTTCTCTTCTCCAACGAGCAAAAGCTCTTCACCGTCTTCCGTCCACACCCGATGCAAAAGCTTTTCCGATCGTACAAAACTAACGCACCTGCTCCACCGGTCCAACCCTCACCAGCGGACGAGGTGAAATCGATTAGGACCCCCGGTTTTTTCAAACCGGAGGCCCTTATGAGGTACTTGGCCAAAATGGACTCCATTACACAACAGCAATTGGATATTCATTGGGAAGGATTAAATGAAGTGAAAGTCTTTCCTCTCTCAAAGACAGTGACCTTGACGCTTGCGTGTCGCTTCTTTTTGGGCATCGACAATCCAGAGCGTATCGCGAGGCTTGTTGGCCACTTCGACGATATCACTCTGGGTATGCACTCGATTATTTTGAACGTCCCGGGAACGATCTTTTATCGGGCAAACAAGGCTGCGGCTGCCATTCGGAAGGAGCTAGTGAATGTGATCAAGGAGAAGAAAGCTGGGATGGCGAGTGGGGCACCGATGCAGGACATATTGTCGCATATGATTGTGGCCGCAGATCCAAATGGGAATTTCATGCCAGAGGCAGAGATTGCTGATAAAATCATGGGTTTGATAGTAGCTGGGTATAGTACAGTTTCTACCACCATAACTTTTTTCATGAAGTATGTGGGTGAAAATCCAGATGTCTACAACAGAGTACTATCAGGTAACATGTCCCGGCCCGGCCAGGCCCGGCCCGGCCCCTTTATTGTTTTTCTCTCTCAAGTGGTCCCGTTTGTTTCTGTGTAATTTCACATGCATATCTCAGTCGTACTTCAAATTAACCAGACAGGATGTTTAGCTAGTTCTATTTATTATTGCTTCTAATTTCGTTACATGACTAGGTCAAAGTAAGCCAAATCCTCCCTCCCTCCCTCCCTCCCTCCCTCCCATTCTTTGGCCTTTTCATAAGGAAATGAACACATCTTTGCGTCTAGTTACTGAGTCTAGTTACTGGAATTGTCTTACAAATGTGACATGTCAGAGTCTTTGCATCACAGATAGATTGTTGGATTGTTCGAAACAGTTAATCGGAGAAAATTTGGACCATACCATTTTCTACAGAACAGTTGAGTTTGAATTTTTCCTCCATTGTTTACTCATTGAAGCTATATAATGTGTTAACACAATAGAAGAAGGGCCAAATAGAAATGATAGCAATTCTTTATTTATTTATTTATTTATTTTATTGAGTCTTCGTAGTGGACAAGTATTGCGAGACATTCTTAATAGAATGAGGACTGAAATTAAGAAAAGGAACTTCTACAATACAGTATGATTTTGTCGGATAGTATATACGTGAAGTAAGCTACAATTAAGTAGATGACTTGGAAATATGGAGTTTAGGATATTTATTTTAAGTTAATAAAATCAACCTATTTGTTATCCTATATATATGTTGACGTGCATGGGTGTTTTGGCAATAAAACTTTCTCATTTTAAATGTACAGAGCAATTGGAAATCTCCAAGGGCAAAAAGGCAGGGGAAATGTTAGATTGGGAAGATTTGTCGAAAATGAAGTACTCATGGAACGTGATGTGCGAAGTAATGAGACTTGTTCCTCCTCTTCAAGGAACTTTCAGGGAGGCCCTGTGTGACTTCACCTATGCTGGTTACACAATCCCAAAGGGATGGAAGGTGCGTAATAAGTAAATACTATTTATTACTAAGTGATTAATTTAATTTAAGTGAGAAGTTGTGACAGACTCAAAACTTAGTAACAAATTAAAATTGCAGGTATATTGGACAGTTAGCACAACAAACAAGAACCCCATGTACTTTAAGGACCCGGAAAAATTCAACCCCTCAAGGTACGAAGACGGAGAAGCACCGCCTCCATACACATACGTACCATTCGGTGGTGGGCCTAGGTTGTGCCCCGGGAAAGAGTATGCGCGATTAGCAGTACTGACTTTCATTCACAATGTGGTGAAGAGGTATAAGTGGGAGGTTCTGTTTCCTAATGAGAAGGTTATGGGTGATATGATGCCAACACCAGAAAAAGGCCTCCCAATCCGCATAACTCGCTGCTAGGTCATTACATCTGTTTTTTGTTTTTTAAGTTTGTTGCGATTTGAACTTGTTTGATCTGCGGATCAAACATAAAATCTTCATAGCATGTATTAAAAGGTACTCCCATGTTTATTTTATTTTATTTTATAAATCCTTATTAAAAGGTACCATGTGACAGCATTGTTTTTCATAAAGAAATCGATCTTTTGTGAAAATGTAAGTGAGACTCGTATTATTTTGTGGCAATAAGTTATAGTACTATTATAAAAATACGATATGATGAAACCATTCCTTACGGGAAACGACAAAGCTACTTTAGCGCGCACTCTCTCCCTTGTGGCGGAGCTACTCATGGCCCACGGGCCTCCACCATAATTTTCTTTTTCATTTTAATTTTGGTTTTTTTTAATTTTATTTTTATAATTGATGATTTTAGCTCCACTGGAATCAAATAATAATTGTTTTTTTATACAGTTGAGCCAACTAAACATGCTCATCAAAAGATAATTTCTTTAATAACTGAAATTAGTCAATAACAAGTTCTCAGTACTCTAATATTCAAAGCCATTTTTTAAAGTTTGAACTTTTCAGTCGTTTCTACAAAAATATATCTCAATCAGACACATTATCTAATGTTTTGTTGCAAGATCACGTGATTCGGTCAAAAATTTATCAAAAGGAGAATGGACGTTCTTGAATTGTCAAAAAAGAAGCATCACAAAATGAATGTTTCAGATCATCAAAGTAAAAATCTAGCATAAACTTTAGAAAAAGTGAATAATTTTCACCTAACATGGATAGTGAGTAATATTCATCTACATTAATTAGGTGGGGGAATAAAATGGTACTCTTAAACTTGGAGACTCTCCTTCGTTTATCTTGATGTAACAATTAACACGCAAGTCATTATCACATTGTCAACAACCATCAAGTTGTGCATGGGTCAGTGGAACGTATGTTGCTATGGTTGACTGTCACCGGAGTTTTTGTTTGTTTTTATAGTAGCCAGTAATGCATTTTCTTTGGCTGCACCACACACACGCGCGCGCGCACACACACTCTCTCTTCTTTCTCTCTCTCTCTTAATTCTTTTTTTTTTTTGGTAAACCTCTCTCTCTTAATTCGTAAATGAGTCGGTGTGGTTGGAAATGTCTGGATGGCCCACCTTGCTTTATTGAGCATTTCTGGTTTACTTATATTGGGTCAATGTGAAAGCTATCTTTTTTCTATCAGTTCCTCAAAGTTGGCCTAAAGATATACTAATAGAATAGTATGTACTTCCCACATGGTCATAACACGTTTTCTTGACAGAGATACGTCTCCACATTGGACTACGAGGTACTAGCATTGTACTCTGTTTTATGTATGTGGTGGACCGAATATAGTTTGGCCACGGGTTGGCCCGCAGATTGATTCAATAAAAAATTGGTGGGAGGTCCACTATAGTATATTTGTAATCCACTAAGTCCACTTCTAAATTTCATAACCCCTCTAGTCCACTAATTAGGTTTTGGTGAGGTCTTAAGTCCAATTCACTTAAATGGGGAATTAGATCAGGACTAAAATACCCTAAAGTTAGGGTTTCAATCATTATATCTATCTCATACTCGTCTCTCTCTCTCTCTCTCTCATACTCGCCTCTCTCTCTCTCTCTCTCTCACACACACACACACACCCAGTATTCATCTCTCAGCTTCCTTTCGTCAGAACTTCTATAGATAAGCAACTTGTAATGATGATGACTGATGTTTGAATAAATACACACTGATTGCTTCTCTGAGAACGTAGTCCATACTTTGTTCCTGTCTTTCCGATTGGGCACCTGCTATGGTCCTGAATCCCTGATTGAGGAGAAATTATTCGTTGCCCCAAAGGCAGGGACACGTGGCCGTGCCTGGGCACATCTGAGCCGTCCGTTCGGTACCTGGACGGCTCGGATTAAAGCATCCTCTCTCCTCCTTTCTCTCTCCCCTTTCTCTCTCTGTTTCTCTCACTAAATCCGAGCCGTCCGGGTACCGAACGGACGGCTCGGATGTGCCCAGGCACGGCCACGTGTTGCTTTTGAGGCAACGAATAATTTCTCCTGATTGAGAACGAAAAATTTGTGTCTGATTCTGCGTATGGGTATGTAAGCACCAGTATTTTCGCTGCACAAAAACTCCTACATAACATTATATTTTCATTTTATTGAATTGGTCCGCGCAGCGGTCTCAATAACTTGCTTCTAGTAACAATAGAATTTTATATATCACGTTATATGTATAGAAAACATATGACTGGGTGGTCCTCTTTACAACAGTTACGTTGGATCAGTTTCGTATCTAACGTTATTGTACTTATATAACGTTATATAACATTGTATATTCTGTTTTGTTGAATTTTTTTTGAGTTTCGCTGCACAAAAACTCTCATATAATATTATATTTTTACTTTATTGAATTGGTCCGCGCAGCGGCCTCAATGACTTGCTTCTAGTAACAATAATACACAAAAAAAAAAATGTAATACATGTGACAAAAAATAATCATATAACCTTATAACGTTATACATGAGATTTTGGCATTTCTAACTCTAAAAAAAGAAAAAGAGGAGATCTCGTAATTTCTTTCCATTATATTTTTACTTTATTGAATTGGTCCGCGCAGCGGCCTCAATGACTTGCTTCTTGTAACAATAGAATTTTATTTATCACGTTATATGTATAGAAAAGATATGACTGGGTGGTCCTCTTTACAACAGTTACGTTGGATCAGTTTCGAATCTAACGTTATTGTACTTATATAACGTTATATAACATTGTATATTCTGTTTTGTTGAATTTTTTTGAGTTTCGCTGCACAAAAACTCTCATATAATATTATATTTTTACTTTATTGAATTGGTCCGCGCAGTGGCCTTAATGACTTGCTTCTAGTAACAATAATACACACAAAAAAAAAAAAACGTAATACATGTGACAAAAAATAATTATATAACCTTATAACGTTATACATGAGATTTTGGCATTTCTAACTCTAAAAAAAGAAAAAGAGGAGATCTCGTAACTTCTTTCCATTTTCTAGTAACAATAATACACACAAAAAATCGTTATTCATGAGATTTTGTCCTTTCTAACTCTAAAAAAATAAAAAGAGGAGATCTCGTAACTTCTTTCCCTTCGTCGCCGTCTCTTCTTCACGGTCGACTTCACAGGTAACTTAATACTCTTCACCCCTTGAACAACTGCACAAATAACAGCCTTTAACAAAATTAGTATATAACCAACATTGATATAACCATATATACTATCAATCGAATCCCTAACTTAATTCAACCATACCTTAACATTAAATGTTCAGGTCTGTTAGGCCGCTGCGCGGACCAATTCATATAAAGTTATATATGGTTATGATTTATTATTCTTTTATAGGGTGATATGGTTAGAAATATGAAAACACGACAAAGAAATTACACCAAAAGATTTTAACCAAATTAAAATTCTAAATATTACCATATATGTTTCATGATATCAGCCATCAAACAAAAACCTAAACGTTATATGTCTCAAGATACACTATAACAGAAAAATTACAATATGATGACATGATACAAGGTGCAGAATTGGATATATAACCATATATATTCACAAAATAAAATGACAACCAGAACAAAATGATATATGTAAACAACTAAAAGGAGAATATATAATGTCATATAATGTTACGCTATATATAACCATATATATTCACAGAACAAAATAACAACCAGCACAAAATGATATATGTAAACAACCAAAAGGAGAATATATAACGTCATATAATGTTACGCTATAACATTTAACATCACAATGTTATATGTTTACATTTGAACTCATATATATATATATATATGTGTGTGTGTGTGTGTGTGTGTGTGTGTGTGTGTATGTATGTATGTCTGTATATGTATGTGTACAGATACTCACATATAACCAAATATGTCACTCATAGTCCAGCAAAAATCCAGTTAACCCTACTCCGTTGTCCATTACCTATATTGAATTGGTCCGCGCAGCGACCTCATTGACTGGCTTCTAACGATTGATATAACCATATATATACTATCAAATATTGATATAACCATATATATACTAGCAGAAATTGGACTGTTCAAAAAGGGTGCATAACGATGGACCAGCGGATTGACAATCCTCCCAATATTAGCCCACACGATTTGATGGTAACCGGCAGTCACATGGGCATAATACATGAGCTTTAATAGCTGCCCAACAAAATTGCAGAAAAGTAATTTAGGTAAAATACTGAGATTTGATTCAGAAACAACTGTTAATATTTCCTACAAGGTGAACACATATAATCCTTAATGCTTTTCATGGTTCGCAACAAAAAACTTTGAAACATGAAATGTGCAGGGTGTTCTCACATTATACGGTACAATGTGTGGTTGACCAAAGAGGTTCCTAATAGCATTGAAAAACACCCATGTGCAATTGGTAGCTACCAGACTAATAACTAAATCAACCTCAATGCTTTGTAAATCCAAATGCAACTGGACTAATTGGGTAGCCCTGATATAGCTCCAAGCCTGGGCCATAGCCAAACAGGATACTGACAAAAAAGATTTGGTGAGACCCCATTGAACAAAAGTCCTGGAGTCACCACTGTGGACGCCACTCTCTCCAACCACGTGTCTGACACTAAATCCGAAGTGGCCTATTTTTTCTCAACGGTTTTAGTTTGCACACTCCAGGGATACTTAAAAAAATGCTCCGAACACTCTTGTGACACTTACAAAACAAGCAGGGGGTGTTAAAAATTGAGGGAAGTCATATATACTCGCAATCAAAACCCTAACTTAACCTAGCCAAACCATTTATATAACCATATATATGAGTAGAAACATAGCTATAACATAATTCGCAAACTATTACAAAATTCGTATCTAACCAACATTGATATAACCATATATTCTACCAATCGAATCCCTAACTTAATTCAATCATACCATACCAGATCAAAGATTGATATAAGCACATGTCCATGTCTGTTACACCATCAAAACCCTAATTTTACCAAACACCAACGTAGCAAATATATATAACCATATATACCCAAAGTTCACTTTTAGTTTTCTAAGAAACATACCGAATGGATCGAATCAAACCGAGGAGATTGACGGCAACGGGGATGAACGAAGGGTTTCGACGGCGACGAGGATGCAGAATGACGGAGATGAATCGAACGAAATCGGAGATTGATCGACGTCGACGAGGATGTGAAACAAAGGTGAACAACTGCGACAAGGTTTTGACGGCGATGGACCGAAACGAAGGGCAACAACGGCGAGAACAGCGACGACGAATGGTAGGCAGCGATCGAGGAATTAATGGATGTTTTTTTCCTCTGACTCTGGTTCGTTTTGGAAGGGGGGAGGGGTTTTGTAGTGGGGGTAGAATTTTTTTCGGATAGGGTTTTCTTGAAATGGCGGCGGTCGAGGAATGGACGTTTTTTTTCCTCTGAGTCTAGTTCGTTCTGGAAGGGGGGAAGGGGGGGGGGGGGGAGAAGGGAGGGGTTTTGTAATGGGGCTGGAATTTTTTTCGGGGTGGGTTTTTTTGAAATGGCTGAAAAAAGGGGGCAAAATGTTTTTGAAAAGCAGGGGTATATTAGACTAATCGGAGTTATTATATCCTTACTAATAGGTTAGTGGACTTAAGAGGTTATAGAATTTAGAAGTGGACTTATGGGGTTTGAAAAGTGGTACAGTGGACCTGAGAAAAATTCCCCCTTGATTCAATGGGGCTAGGAGACGAGTGTGACGAGTTGAGCTCATGCACGCGGTTTGGGCCTAGGCCCCATGACCGTAGTGGGTTGGGCCGAAAAGAGGTGGATCGAACCGAAGGGTTCGGCCCACCGGTGTCAGAGGCCCAGTTCGCGAGCCCAAGGACCGAACCTTCGGGTCAGGCGAATGGGCTGGTCGGGCATTAAGGGTCGGTTCAACCCGGGCGGGGGCTGCATAGAGATCCCTCCAGTCGGTTCTAGAAGCTTCTAGAACACTCCAGAGTTAGGGCTGGTATGGGCATGTGCTGTGCACACCTAACTTGGAGAGCAAGCATGTATTGTCTATAAATAGAAGAGAATACACCCTAAGAAAGGTACACAATCTCAGACTCTACTACAATACACTCTTCCTCTCCAGTATACTGACTTGCTCGTCGGAGGGGCGTGGGGCGACCCACCGCCTCGCGCCTTGGTGCAGGTACGCAGCGGAGCGGAGGAGGAAAGATCCGAAAGAGTTTGACGGAAACCACCACCCCACAATTGGCGCCGTTGCCGGGGAGATGCTTCCCTATACGATGGTTTTCGTAGCTCTTCGGAGGTTCCTCTGAGGTTCTCGATGGGGATCGGGGCTGGGTTGTGCGGGATACGCGGCGGCGTGGACCGGCCGCCACGGAAGCAGCAAAACAGCATAGATGAAGACTATCTCGGCTGGGTTTTTGGATCGGGCCGTCAAGAACTCGATCGGACCAGCGGGAGTGGAGTGTATTCCTCAGACGAGTTTGTCGGTGGTGCCGGCGTCGGGTTTCAACACCGGAGGGAGGCTGTGGAGCTGTTTAAATGGCGAACAGCGGTGGCGGAGTGGCGGCTCAAAGGCGGCCCGGACCAGACGTGATCGGATACAAGATCTGATCACGAAGTTTTGTTCGTCTTGTCGAGACGAGTTCGGAACTGGTTGGAGCGTCACCGGAGGACGTCGGATGAGAGTGCACGGTCCGTTCGACCGCCGAAAAAGAGCAACCGAGGGGTTTTTTGGGCATCGATGCAGTCGAAAGTGATCAAACACGAGATTTGACCACTGGACTTTGTTCACCTCGCCGAGACGATCACGGATCTGTGTAGCACGTCACCGGAAAGTTAACGGGTGGCCCGCACGCGCCGGTCAAAGGCGGTGCGTTGACTGCGTGTGAAGGCATGTGCTGGGCGTGTGCCGGCTTAAGCTGTGCGTGTGCCACGCGTGTGTTTGGGATATGTGGTGCCACATCATCGACACATGGGTTGCCACGTCATTGACACATGGCTGCCACATCATTGACACATGGCTGCCACATCGTCAGAAACTACCTGTTTGGGGATGTCACGTCAGCCGGTCAATGTTGACGTGGCCGGTCAATGCTGACGTCAGCAAGGAATATTCTCAAGAATATTCTAGATTCGTTTTTTCGTGATTCCGAAGCCGATACAACTCCATTTTTCGCATATGAATAGTCGATTTTTACTATTTCGACGAGCCAGACGCAACTACGGTGTCAGATTGCAGTTATCAGTCTCGGATATCACTGCGCCAGGGACGGCTGTATTGCTGTTTTGTTTTTATTCTCGTGAGTTTCGGTAGAAGAGCTGAATGTTTGTGGCCCTGGCCTATATGAATTAATTTTTTAAAAAAATTAACAAGTATTTTCGGTGGAAGAGCCGACCATGCGCGGCTTCGGCCTGTTTAGTTAATTTTTCAAAATAAATAAATAATTTCGGTGGGATAGCCGACCATGTGTAGCTTCGGCTCGTATAATTAATCTTTCAATCGATTAAGTTTTCGGAGTAGCCGAACGAATGCGGCTTCGGCTTGTTTGAACCAATTCTTTAGGTTCATTATGTTTTTTCGGTGGAATGGCCGAACGCTTGCGGCTTCGGCCTGTTTAAGTTAATTTCTCAAATTAAATTAAATTTTTTCGGTGGAATAGCCGAACAAATGCGGCTTCGGCCAGTATAATTAATTTTTCAATTGATCAAAGTTTTTTCGGCGGAATGACCGAACAGTTGCAGCTTCGGCCAGCGTAAATTACTTTTTTAATTAATTAAGCTCTTGGTGGCATGGCCGAGAATATGAGGCATCGACCGGTTCGTAAATTTGTTTATCATTCTCAGTGGTATGGCTGAGCGAGATTGAGGCTTCGGCCGGTTAGTAAACTTGTTTATCATACTCGCTTTAAAAGTTAAAATTTTCCATCACTTCGAATGTGACTGTCCTGGCGAGTCCAATCTAACCCGAAGTGGGGGCTAGATGGATAGTGTGATAAACTCGGTTTTTAAAAGAGTGTTGGAAAAGGAGCATGAATTCACAAGAAATTAGAGTTACCAAGGCACGATGTAACCCGAAGTTGTTAAAAGCTCCGAGCGCAAGAAATTGGGGCTACGGCCCCCTGTTTAAACTATATTCTCTACTTGGCTAAATCCAAGTTCGAATGCTAAATGCCAACCGTTTGCGGCTTTGGCCTGTTTAATTAATTAATTAATCAAGGTTTCTCGGTGGTTTGGCCGAACGTATGTGGCTTCGGCCTGTTTTAATTAATTGAGTTTGTCAGTAGGACAACCCCGAACGTATGTGGGTTCGGCCTGTTTTATTAATTAATTGAGTTTGTCGATAGGACAACCGAACGGTTGTGGCTTCGGCCTGTTTAATCAATTTGTCAAGGTGATCATTTCGGTGGAATGGCCGAACGTTTGTGGCTTCGGCCTGTTTAATTGATTTGACAAAGTGATTATTTCGGTGGAATGGCCGAACGTTTGTGGCTTCGGCCTGTTTAATTGATTTGACAAAGTGATTATTTTGGTGGAATGGCCGAACGTTTGTGGCTTCGGCCTGTTTAATCAAATTTGTCAAAGTGATCATTCTCGGTGGAACGGCCGAGCGAGTGAGGCTTCGGCTGGTTTGTATAGTTGTTTATTGTTCTCGGTGGAAAGGCCGAGCGAATGAGGCTTCGGCCGGTTTAAAAATATCATTTTTATTCTCGGTGGTATGACCGAGCGAGTATGAGGCTTCAGCCGGTTTGTAATTATCTTTATAATTATCGGTGGTATGGCCAAGCGCGCATGAGGCTTCGGCCGGTTTATAAGTATGTTTATCATTCTCGATGGAATGGCCGAGCGAGGACGAGGCTTCGGCCGGTTCATAACTATCTATCATTCTCGGTGGAAACGATCGAACGTTTTAATGGGAAGGCCAAGCATTGGGGCTTCGACTTCGTTTGATAGATTTCTTAGTGGAAAAGCCGAGCGTCTCGGATGATCTCTTTATTATCCTCGGTGGTATAGCCGAGCGTGGACGAGGCTTCGACCGGTTTGTAAAGAGGACTACTTGGTTTTTATCATACAGTAATGTAGAGAATATTGAGGACCGCTCCGGTTTATTGAGAGGACGGTCTGGTTTTCATGAACAAAAAAAGATGTGTCTTTGAGGACTTGATGGTCCGGTTTGAGAAGCTGGATTCGGTCCCACTGAACGGTTCAACTCCTCGTGCCCGCAGGAGGTGCACGAGAAGTTGAGGGGCTATTGTGGTGGGCCGAATATAGTATGGCCACGGGTTGGCCCACAAGTTGATTCAATGGGGCTAGGAGACGAGTGTGACGAGTTGAGCTCATGCACGCGGTTTGGGCCTAGGCCCCATGCCCGTAGTGGGTTGGGCCGAAAAGAGGTGGACCGAACCGAAGGGTTCGGCCCACCGGTGTCAGAGGCCCAGTTCGCGAGCCCAAGGACCGAACCTTCGGGTCAGGCGAATGGGCTGGTGGGGCATTAAGGGTCGGTTCAACCCGGGCGGGGGCTGCATAGAGATCCCTCCAGTCGGTTCTAGAAGCTTCTAGAACACTCCAGAGTTAGGGCTGGTATGGGCATGTGCTGTGCACACCTAACTTGGAGAGCAAGCATGTAATGTCTATAAATAGAAGAGAATACACCTTAAGAAAGGTACACAATCTCAGACCCTACTACAATACACTCTTCCTCTCCAGTATACTGACTTGCTCGTCGGAGGGGCGTGGGGCGGCCCACCGCCTCGCGCCTTGGTGCAGGTACGCAGCGGAGCGGAGGAGGAAAGATCCGAAGGAGTTTGACGGAAACCACCACCCCACAATGTAGGGGAT
The DNA here is from genome assembly GCA_025413875.1 of Rhododendron molle. Taxonomy (NCBI): domain Eukaryota; kingdom Viridiplantae; phylum Streptophyta; class Magnoliopsida; order Ericales; family Ericaceae; genus Rhododendron; species Rhododendron molle. The sequence goes on from CM046400.1 coordinate 19,711,894, forward strand.
AAAAAAAATCATGATTGTATTTTTTTATCGTTTTTGCGTATCGAATAGACACAACGCTAGAATTTTGACAAAAATATAAACAATTTTAACATTAACAAGACACTTGGAGGAATTAGAAACATGGTATATAAAGTTGGAACACCAATTTGGTACAGGGGATAGCCCCTCCCTCCCCCCCTACGCACACACACTCTCTCTCTAGGGTTATGGGTTTGGTGGCTTTTCGGGTTCAAACACATTTGCATACGATATTTTAGATAGATAAATGGATAAATGGCCCGGGTAAGTACGCAAGACATTAGACAAAAGGGGCTTTTGTTTTAGAAGAACTTAGGCCTGTCAATGGACCAGATTGAATTCGAATCCGACAAATTTGAATCTGATAATGTTCGAATCTGATCCGAATCTAAACTTCGCAAATCCGATAGTGATAATCCGAATCTGTAAAATTGGATATCCAATCCCAAAATCCAAATCCGATCCATTTTTTTGTTTTGTTTTTGCACTTCCAGAATTATAGAAAAATGGAAAAAATACAATACGGAGTATTTATTTTCAAAAAATGGGAAGTGGAGAGAGAGAGAGAGAGTGCATCATTCAACTATACACAAAGACAAATGTGAAAATTGAAAAAAATAAGGGTGGCGTTAAACTGTTCTTTTTCCATTACTCCACTTGTTAAGGCCTCGTTCAGTTGCCAGGAAAGTACAGGAAATGATGGAAAAATCAAGTTTTTCATAATTTTTGTAATGTTCAGTTGGCAGGAAAGTAGTGAGAAATATGTTTTAAAGTTTTCCTGCAAGATTTACTTTCTTGCAAAAGTGATCCGGTCAAAAGCATAGGATTTTGCGTCAGGAAAAAAGTTTTATCCATTGTGGGGCCAAAATAATTGGCGGGTAAAAAAAAAAGTGAATGACTCTAATACCAAAAAAATACAAATTAATTTCATAGAAAGACACTTTGAGATTTACGTGAGCAACACCAATTTTGATTATTAAGATGCTTTCTGAAATAATTGTTGTGGAAAAAGATTGATAGTTTATTTTTTTCGGAAGTATTTATTTATCTTGTCATTAGTCTTCAATTTTGTTTTGTACTAACTAATTTTTAGTGAGTTTTTGCATCGGCAACTAATCAAGCACGATTGTTTAATATTTATTTATTTAGTTATCATTTACTTATTTTTTAAACTTTATTTGTATGGTTAATTATCAGAGAAATGAGGGGAGAAAAGTAAAAGAAGCAGACAATTTTTCTTTCGTGGGGAGGTGACCGTCGTCTGGGGCATAGTTCAAGAACAAAGAGCAGTCAAGTGATTATAGGAAAAGGAATTTGTGTGATGGGGGTTTGGAAGAGTGATTTGGTTTTTGTAGATATATGTGCGGAGAAGGAGAAGTGGGATGAGAGAGAGAGACCTTGGTGTGGCGGTGGTGAGTTCTTTATTACAGAGAAGTGAAAATGTGTTGGGTTTTTTTTAGGGGGTAAGCATGGTCCGGATTAGTCCAATTTTATAGTAAATTAAGAATCAAACCAATACCTACGGATTATGAAATTGGAAAACCAAACAAATCCATAAAAGGCATAGAACCAAACTAATCCAAACCATTAAAATACGGATTGATTTTAGTTTCAAACCACGGTTTGCTTTGAACTAAACTATTATTATCTTTAAAAAGTATTAGGGTAATTAGTCTCGGTAGTGAGGGAATTATAGGAATAGATATTGGAATTAAAAAATTGGTCTAGGGTCCACTATAGCATGTTTTTGACCCACTAGGTACACTGATCAAATCTCTAACCCACCAAGTCCACTATTATGTATTTGGTAAGGCCTAAAGTCCACTGCATTTAAAAAGGGAAATAGTGCCTGACAGATTTACCCTTCCATTCAAATCCCATCAATTTAAATCCTCTCATTATTCCTTCTAGTTTTGAAATCAAAATCCCATCAATTTAGCCCATTATCCCTTCTAGTTGTGGAAATCACGCCAATCACGGGTCTCTTTCTCTCTTGTCTCTCTCTATTTGGAATGCTGATCACGCCAATCACATATAACGTTATATACTTGTTCATACTTAACGGTAGATATTTACATTTTACTTAACGTTATATACTTGTTCATACTTAACGTTAGATATTCACGCCAATCACATTTAACGTTAGATATTTACATTATACTTATTCACATATTATATGTTTAGGTCTGTTAAGCCGCTGAGCGGACCAATTCATATAAGGTTGTCTATGGATATATATGATTATGGTTATATGTTTATGCATATATATATTCAAGTTTTAACAAGTATCAATCATTGAAACCATTACATCCGCAAATCAAAACCTCTGTGTTCAAAATAAATAAAAAATGAATTCAGAATCTGCTATTGTTCAACTATGTAGTTATAAATTTGATCGATAGATTTACAAAACGGATGCAGAGTCTTCTGAATAACAATATGAAAACAAGACAAAGAAATTACACCAAAAGATTTTAACCAAATTAAAATTCTAAATCTAATATTCTTGGCTGTCTTGTCAGGATCAACGATCCTAATGTGGCTCTTCAACGTCATGAGGTACCTTTGGTAGAAGGATTTGATGTGGAGGGCTCTTCTAAGGTTGGAGTTCATCCTAAACTCCATTATCACGGTGTCATTGTGGTGATACTCCAATTTGTAATAAATTGGATTAAGCACTTCATGAAACCATACTCCTATTTCTTGTGGATTTGTCATTTCTACACAAATAAGAAAAAAGTTAAACAGATGGAAACATATAGCTTTATATGTTAAAAAAAGGATTCAAGAATTCGTATATTACCATATATGTTTCATTATATCAGCGTCAAACGAAAGCATAAATGTTATATATCTCTTGATACACTATAATAGAAAATCACATATAACCATATATATTAGGAATGATGGCATGATACAGGGTACAAATTGGATATATAACCATATATCTAATATACGGAGAACATACCATATCTTTTTATAATATAGTTATATATAAAAATAAAAATAACATATATTTATACACGAAAACTAATAAACTACTAAATTTACGTTATTGAATAAGTCCGCGCAGCGGCTTATATATAATTATATATATTCACAGAACAAAATGACAACCGAACAAAATGATAAAATACTATACATCTTCACAGAACAAAATAACATTTATAAACAACAAATAGGAGAATATATAATGTTAAACATATAACATTACAATGTTATATGCTTACATCCGGGGGTGTGGAGACGGAGCCCCCATGGCACAAAGTGCCGCAGTTCGAGGTGCGACTTTAGGAGCATTCCGAACTACGGCAAAAACGATATTTTCAAGAACTTGGAGTGTAATTTTGGCCATAGAATCCGACCAAATTATATGGCAGTCGGTATGTAACTAGAGTTATATAATCATCGACTCATATATATATATACCCACAAACAACCTTGTATGAATTGGTTCGCGCATCGGCCTAACAGATCTGAGTATATAACCATATATGTTACCTAACACCAACTAACAAAAGTACAAAAAATAAAATCCTAACAGATCTTAACATATAACCATATATATTTCCAACAGCAACTAAACAAAAGTACAAAATACAAAACCCTAATAGATCTGAACATATAACCCTTCACAGAGAAGAATAAAGAAAGGAAGAGAATGATTCTTATACTTTTACTAGTGTATAAACCAATCTAAAAATTCTAGATCTGAGAAACATTCATATAACCATATATACGAAACCCTAACTTTACCAATCACTTTGCCAAACACTAACCTAACAAATATATATAATCATATATATCCAAAGTTCACTTTTAGATTTCTAAGGAACATACCGAACGGAGGAGATTGACAGCAATGGGGATGAACCGAAGGGTTTCGACGGCGATGAAGATGCAGAATGACGGAGATGAGTCAAACGAAATCGGATATTGATCGACGGCGACGAGGATGTGAAACGCCGGAGATGAATCGATCTAGGGATGGAGGAGCAAACGCCGGCGATGAATCGATCGAGGGATGGAGGAGCAAGTCGTATCGCTTTTTTTTTCTTCCTTCAGTCTGGTTCGTTTTGAAAAAGGGGGAGGGGGGGAGGGGGGGAAGGGTGGGGAGGGGTTTTGCAAACGCTGGAGATGAAGGGCGACGAGTCTCGTTCACAGACTCGTTGAATAATCTCTGTTGTCTGGAACATTCACGGACTCGTTGAATAATCTCTATTGTCTGGAAGGGGGGAGGGGGAGGGTTTTTGTAAGGGATGGGAGTGTTTGAAATGGCGGAAAAAAAGGAAATGGAGGAAAAAACGGGGCAATATTTTTTTTAAACAAAGCAGGGATATATTAGACTAACCAGTGTTATTATATCTTTACTAATAGGTTAGTGGACTTAGGGGGTTATAAAATTTAGAAGTGGACTTAGTAGGTTTGGAAAGTGGTATAGTGGATCTGGAAAAAATTCTCCCTATTGGAATTGATTTTCATGTATAGAAACTTAGGAATTGGGGCGTGGAAGTTGATTGATCTGGTGATCCAATATGTTTTTTGTATAATAAATTAATAATCATAGGAAATTAGAAAAGGATTGTGAATCGTTTTATATAGAAGTTTAGTTTAAATTATCTTGACTAGGAAGAAAAAAAATTAAATATTGCAGTGAATTTAATAGGATCAATAAATAGGAAAAATAGTTGACTAAGGCTCCCATATATATTTGATAAATCATAATTAAATTATACAATCTCCTTCAAATAAGGAGGTGACCTCCCCATTTCTCCCATTTTCCGATTGAATTTTGATGATCCGAGCCACTCAATATGTACAGAACGTGATTTTAAGAGTGCCCGCGAGAAATCGGCAAAAAAAAAGACCGGGAAGGGTTTGATTTGAGCAGTTTTTATTTGAACCGTTCGATAAAAAATAAACAAAAACTGCTCATATATATATATATATATATATATATATATATATATATATATATATATATATATATATATATATATATATATATATATATATATATATATATATATATATATATATATATATATATATATATATATATATATATATATATATATATATATATATATATATATATATATATATATATATATATATATATATATATATATATATATATATATATATATATATATATATATATATATATATATATATATATATATATATATATATATATATATATATATATATATATATATATATATATATATATATTTAAACCATGACCAAACCATACTACTAAAAAACTGAACAAAACCTTTTAGCTTGGATTGGTTTGGACTGAATTCGCGGTTTGACGGATTTTTTACTCACCCCTAATTTTTTGTGTTATGGATGAGAGGAATAGAGTAAAATAGTAAATTAGAGGCCGCCCCCGTTTTTTAGCCTCGGTTTGAAACGAATCCTGAAATATTTTTTTCGAACCTGTGTAGGTTCGGGTATGTTGGTTCATGACTTTTGTGCCCCTCACCATCACACTCTCACTTTCTCTCTCAAGCTACACCCACCAATTCTTGACGAAGCCTCCAATGGCGAGATTGACGACTACAAGTTGGACGAGAATGATGAAGAAGACTTCCACCGCCGCTGCCTTCGCCGTCGTGCCACCACCACCGCTCTTTCCGACTGCCTCTCTCTATCTCTCTTCGCGATCTCACAGCTATCACCGGCACCAGTTTCCCGTTCAAGAACAAATCGTCGACGGCAACATCGTGAAATTGAACTCCTCTTCTTTTCTCTCATTCACAGTCCCCTCCGTGCCATCACTATCATCCTCCTTCCCTCTTCATCTCCGATTGCACAATTTATTGGAGGAATTTGTCGGATTCGCCGGTAAGTTCTCCAATTGCACAATTGCGTGGGGAAATTCGTCGCCGGCGACGAAATCCGATTGTTGCCATAGTGCGGCCATGGATTGCACGATGCTTGCGGTCAGAAATGTGGTGTTCAACAAAAATTAGTACTCCTAATAAGTCTCTCGAATCTCCTGTGTTCGAAAACAAGAGAGAGAGAGATGGGTCAGAGTGGTGCCTTTTATTTTAGTAGTCCAATTTAATCTACCGACAACCGAAAAAGGTAATTTGTTTGTTTGTAATTTTGTATATGATGATGTTCCAGTTTTGACACCTTCATAATCGACATTTTGCTGTTAGTATAAAAAATCTGTTTGTTTGTATGTGTAGAGTTTGATTTCGTGTGCGAGTGTTGGACCTATGGGAGCTATATAATTTAGTGTGTGGTGTGACTATGTGAATTCGATATTTTTTGATTATGTGAACTGTATAATAGACTACGTGAATTATGTATTTTTTTATGGGAATTGTGTATTTTTCTATGAAAACTGTGTGTTCATGAAAATTGTCTATGAGAACTATGTATTTTTTTATGAGAACTGCATATTTTTTATGAGAACTGTGTACTGTCCATGAGAACTGTCTATTACAACTGTGTATTTTCTATGAGGACTATATAATTTTTTTATGAGAACTGTGTATTTTAGTGTGTAGTAAGACTGTGAGCTGCGTATTTTTCAGTTCACATAGTTCAGTTCTCATAACCAATTCACAAAGCTGGTTTTCTATGAGAATCGACAGTTCACATAGCCAGTACTAATAGCTCAGTTCATATAGCAAGTTCTCTATGAGAACTGTTTTAAAGCATATGAGAAGTGTGTATTTTTCTATGAGAAGTGTGTATTTTTCTATGAGAAGTGTTTATTTTTGTATGAGAACTGTATATTTTTCTATGAGAAGTGTTTATTTTTGTATGAGAACTGTTTTAAAGCATATAAGAACTGTGTATTTTTTATGAGAAGTGTGTATTTTTCTATGAGAACTGTGTAATTTTCTATGAGAATTGTGTATTTTTCTATGAGAACTGTTTTAAAACATATGAGAACTGTGTATTTTTCTATGAGAAGTGTTTTAAAACATATGAAAACTGTGTATTTTCTATGAGAATTGTGTATTTTTCTATGAGAAGTGTGTAATTTTGTATGAGAATTGTTTTAAAGCATATGGGAACTGTGTATTTTTGTATGAGAAGTGTGTATTTTTCTATGAGAAATGTTTATTTTTGTATGAGAATTGTTTTAAAGCATATGAGAATTGTGTATTTTCTATGAAAAGTGTGTATTTTTGTATGAGAAGTGTTTATTTTTGTATGAGAAGTGTGTATTTTTCTTTATGAGAACTATGTTTTTAATATGATAACCGTGTATTTTTCTATGAGCACTATATGTGATAAGGGTGTTTTTTTATGAGAACTGTATTTTTGCTATAAGAAGTGTGCATTTTTTGTATGAGAACTGTGTTTTTATTATGAGAAGTGTGTATTTTTTATGAGAACTGTGCATTTTAGTGTGTGGTAAGACTATGTGAAGTATGTATTTTTTAGTTCACATAGTCTAGTTCTCTTAACCAGTTTACAAAACTAGTTCTCTATGAGAATAATTACTTCTCATAGCCAATTCTCATATAACTGACTATGAAAACTAGCAGTTCTCATAGAACTAACTATGAGAATTGGCAGTTCACATAGCCAATTCTCATAACTCAGTTCACAAAACTAGTTCTCAGCAGTTCTCATAAAACTAATTATGAGACTTGGCAGTTCTCATAGTCAGTTTACATATCCAATGGTATTTTTGTCGGAAATAATATGATTCAGAAATTGATTCTAAAAATATAGTTTTCATAGCCTCAGTTCTCATAACCTTAGTTCAGGGACAGTTTTCATAGAAATAATAATCATAGACACTTTTCATAGAGACAATTCTCATAGAAACAGTTCTCATAGAGAGTTTTCATAGCAAAAGGGTATTTTTTTTAATCTTACATAATTTCATATTCAATATGGATCTTGTTTAGTAGATATCATCGATTAGGTTCCAAAAATATAATTTTTTAAAAAAATGAATATCTACAACAAAATATATGACTTTTTTAAAATTTAAACAAAGTTTTAATGGTGCACCAGTGTTTATGGAGCATTGGATAATTTTTCTATATTAGATGCTCTTTAGTTCCGTGAGCTGATGCGCGTGAAAGAACATGGTTGGAATAAAAAATACAAACAATTGTGCAGGACTAAATTAAGTCCGAACCTAATTTTTTGGGCCGGCCTAAAAATTCCCCTTTTTAAAATACAATTCGGATCGGATTGTTATCAGATTTAATCCGACTCAATCCGAATCTGATCGGATTCGTATTTTGATTATTGAATTCGAATTTTTCGGATTGAATTCAGATCGAATCCGGTCAATTGCGGAGGTCAAGTACTCAGGTAGGTAGGCGAAGTAGAAGTCTAATGTGGTGGCCAACCCCACCAACGGACCAACCAAAGTAGTCGTCCACAAATATACCAACTAATTGGTGACAATAAATTCTTCCAGAGATCAAAGCGGAATTCTTCAAGCCAACCTATTTTGAATGACTCTTTTCAAAAAAAAAAAAAAACACAAAAAACAAGCCAACCAATTTGAAGGACGGTCATCGAAGCCTGCAGCCACCAGAGGAAAATTATCACTTTAACTAGTCAATATATTCGCCTTTCAAAAAAAAAAAAAAAATACTAGTCAATTTACTCAAAGCATAAACCACATTGAAAAATCATAAGTAACGTATTACTGATCCTGCTACACACACAGGTTACTTTGTGGGGCCCATCACGGGTTCCACACAAATTATCCGGGCCGTTCATTAAACGTAAAACATTTTTTTGCAGGTCCCTGAGAAAAATAAGCTCAATCCGATACCTATATGTGTTTCATCCAACCATTTAAACTTTTCATTCAGATTTTCGAATAATGAAAAGTTATATGGTTAGATTGAGCACCTAGAGGTATCGGATTGAGTTTATTTTTTACGAGGACCCTTGAAAAAATGTTTTACATTTAATGAACGGCTCAGATGATTTGTGTAGAACCCGTGGTGGGCCCTACAACCAAATCTGTGCACAGATTGTATGTGCAAGCAGACTTTCTATTTTTTTAAGTAGTAAGTCTAAGGGTACAGCAATTACGTACAGATTTTGGGTACAGATTTTTTGTAGGGCCCACTATGAGTCCCACACAAATGATCCGAGCCGTTCATTAAATGTAAAACAGCTTTTCAAGGGCCCCTGTGAAAAATCAGTTCAATCCGATACTTATAGATGCTCAATCCAATTATATAATGTTTCATTATCTAGGAATCTAAATCAAAAGTTAAATGATTAGATTGAGTATCTATAAGTATCGGATTAAACTGATTTTTCGCGGGAGGCTTTGAAAAGCTGTTTTACATTTAATGAATGGTTTAGATCATTTGTGTGGGACCCACAAAAAATTTGTACCCAAAATCTGTACGTAATTGCTGTACCCTTATTGTTTTCTAAACTATCATTTTCTTGAATATCATTCAAAAAAGCTTAAATCGAAAAGTATAGAGATGCCATTACAGGAGCTGTTAACGGACAAAATACAACATTCATTAATAAAGGGGATCTTTACATCTTTTTCTGCCGAGCAAGCAAACAACTGAGTTCCACAAAAAAATAGGTAGTATAATGAACCAAAATGCACGCAACAGAAAAGTGCAAAGCCACCCCTCCCCCGAGTTGAGTTTTGTTCACCCTCTACTTAACAGGGTGCAGCAAAAATATTTTTATTAATCTTTGAGAAATACAAAGACTAACTGGAGTAAGGAGGAAGGCAACAAAATGCCCAATCTGAGACCCATTAGAATCCACCCAAGCCAAAATAGCACAGTATCTGGTGAGTAACTGTACCAATAAAGATTCACAAGAAGGAATTCAAACATAGTTGCTCAATATGAAAAATAATACAATCTCTACTTCATTTCTTTCAATCACATATCATCCGAATACCATTATGCAGGGATTCATCTACCAATATAAAATGTATGTCGCATTTAGAGTCTCCCATTCAATCACTAACACCATAAGATGCCCGATATTTGTCCCCTAATCCAGCCAATGCCCCCACAGCCTTTTGATTATGCCTCCTTTCTTATTTTTCAAGGGGTTTCATTCATATCTGAAAAGTGATAATTAGTGTTCGCATGAAGCAACTTCTAGATATATCATATAAGCTTGTGTTTTAGAAAAGACACTAGAGCGGGAATGAACGTAAAGATGCGAAAATTTGCAAAAAAAAAGTACTGTAACTTTCTTCGAAGAGGCTAGCTAGTTGATATGATTCATGAAATGAAAAGAAAAGAAAAGCATTTGAAACGTGGTATGCCCATAAGAAAGGCAATTTGAGATTCATGGTGCTCGGTGCTCCCAACAATTCTTACAAGAATCCACATGCGGTTCTTGGAACAAACTTTTAACTTGTGTATGATTTCAAAGGAGGTTCTTTTAGGAACTTGGATATGGATTAAAAGAAACATGCCTAAATGCTCAAAAAGACGAAACTTGGATATGGATTAAAAGAAACACGCCCAAATGCCCAAAAAGAGGAAGACAAATGGTTGTAGTAGTAACTTTTTTTTTCCCCATATAAGGGGACTTACACTACAGGGAACTTACATAACAGATGATCAACAAAGCAATGTTTATCTTGAGGGAAACGGCAGGAAACTAAGAAGAAAGGATATCCAATCTTACCAGAAAGAAGGGAAGATGAGAGCCCGAATCAATCAATAAGGATTGGCGGAGAGCCTTTCACAGCTCCAGCTTGCTGCGTCAACTGGCCTTCATCATCCTTCTTGCGAAGTAGCTTGTCTTTCACAAATCACAATCACTCATAATTGCTGGCTATATTTCTCCAAGTTAGACCAAAATACAAGTCAGTTCTAAATAGATCACAGCAAGTTTAGATCACTACACATCAGTCCCAAATAGAAGCATTCACAGCATCATTAGCGATACAGCCCTTTTGCCACTTTACGGACCCAACAGCTCAAAGAAGTAAATGGATGAAAAAACTAGTAATGTAAGACAACATATATTAACCCACAATTTCATGTCAGTTCCAGAATAGAAACCTTCATATCATTCAAAATTTCTGCAACTTAACATTAGAAACTGGTTCCAAACTTTGAGTTACTCTTTCCCCAGTTCCCAGATTTCTTTTGTTTTCATAGCTGCCAAGGCCATGTTACAGCAGATCTTTCGTCAAAAAATGGCTTCAGCTCTCTTAATTGTGCTTGGAATTTGAGGAACTTTCATGTCCTTACAAACTCCTATAATCTCACATGCAAGGTGTCTCTTTAGAGGTTTGCTCCCTAATAAGATCTCAAGTTCGAAACCTCCTAGGTGTTATGAGCCCCTTTGGGGCCACTAGAGGGTTTGCCTAGTCATTAACTTCAGGGCCCAGGATTACTTGAGGTACGCACAAACTGGCACGAACACCTGGTTATCAAAAACAAAGAATGAGAAAGGTGTCCTCTTTAGGTTGGATGAGCAGCAGCATTTTGGACACCTCTATGGTCCTTCCTTCAAACATGTATACAATTTTCAGTCCCATGCGGATTTCATGTTACCCCGCTGTTTGGTAAGCTCCAAAACATATACAAAGGAACTAGTTACCACACCTATTTCGATTCATAAGCAACATGCACCCATCAACTTGAAGCACAAATAAGAGAAACATAGTCAAATTATAAAAAGCCTAATGCAATGTAAAAGATGGGTTGGGAAACATTTCAATAGCTCGAATTGCTCTAACTAAGCTAGCATTGAACACTCAATAAGCTATACAAAGCTGAGAACGTCAGATAACCAACAGTGACCTGCAAGTTGGATAAAAGTTCTACAAGCCAATTGCCTCTTCATTTCCTCGGAATCCAAGTTGCATTCGTCAAATTTAACCTTGGTAGGCATCACTGCTGTTGGAATATTTAAGTAGTTGTTATGAGTCTTGTCCCACATTGGTTAAACAAGTTTTGTATCAACTTATCTCTTAATAAAAATAATAGTTATTTGTGTTAGGGTTTATTAACACCCTATACACTTTTCTTATTCTCCCAAACAACATGGTCTCAGAGCCACCCTTAATCCAACCCTAACCCTAATCATAATCGTAACCCACGTCCCACCACCCATCATCACCACATACGGTTACCGTTCATGCAATTACTGTTCACGCGAGTACTATACATGCGAGTACTGTTCATCCGAGCACTATTCATCGCGAGCACTGTTCATCGCTAACACTATACAATCTTGAAATCCCTCCGATACCCTAACCCCATGCACCAAACCCATTCGAAACTGCTGAAAAACCTTTGGAACATCTGAAAAAAACCCTAATCAAACCTTAATCATCCCCCATCGAGCCCTAATCAACCCTCCAAAACCCTTATCGACCCTCATTCACTACAATCAACTCTCAAAACTCCTGAATATGGTTTGAAAACCCCTGAATCATGTTAAACGCAGCCCAGAATCCCACGATTTATGTTCCAAATAGTCTGAAAGGTTTTCGCAGGCAGCCAGATTTGTCTCCTGTTGTTCGTACAGTGTTTTAAACCTTATTCGGTTGGGATCAGTCACATGCATCTCGATTTATGTGTTGTTTTATGAGGTATCGATCTGAATCTCGATTTGTTGCTGGCTATGTCGCCTATTGGTTGGTGTTCTCGATTGGTTCCCGTCAGTAGTATGAATGTTCGGATTGTTGAGGTCTGTTGAGTTTAGTACTGTTATTAGCAAGTATTGCTCCATGATTTGTTTCTGGTCGTAGACTTGTTGGTAGACGAAGTTAATCTTCGGTTGTTTGGTTGATCGCATATGATCTTGTGTTGTTGATGATGTTGGGTGATCGTCTAGTTTGGTGATCTGTTGGTAGTTGTTGATTCTATTAGTTGGTTCTTATTGGTGGTTGTTAATTCGGTGCAATGGGGGAGAGTGGTGAGTTTGCTTCTGATTTTCGTGGTCGAGATTATGGGTTCAGTGATAGGAGTTTTGGTGATCGTTACTCTAATTCTGGCAGTCATTGTGTTAGCCATAAGTTTGGTCAAGCTGGTAGTAACAATCGTAGTTGTGATTGTGTTCCTCGACATTGCACCTATTGTAATGGCAACAATCATACAGTTGAGTATTGTTGGGATCTTCATGGTTGGCCTTCTAATTGGCCGGTTACTCCTGCTGATGCCACAGTGACTATTTCCGCGAAAGAGTACCAACGCCTTGTGTCACTTCAGATAGGCTCCTCCATTGCAACGCTAACTCAGACAGGTTCTTCCGTTGCGTATGTTGCATCTTCTTTTTCTTCTGTTCCTTGGGTCATTGATTCTGGTGCATCTGATCATATGACTGGTACATCTACTATTCTCTTCGGCTATCGGTTTATTGATAAACCATCTCGTGTTACCTTAGCCGATGGCTCTACCACTGATATTACCGATTTAGGTTCTGTTTCTGTCACTTCTTCTTTGACTTTAGATTTCGTATTACATGTTCCTCGTTTTCCATTAAACCTTATGTCTGTTAGTAAACTTACCAAATCTTTAAATTGCTCTGTCACATTCTTCCCTGGTTGTTGTGTGTTTCAGGATCTTAAGACGGGGAGGAAAATTGGTGGTGGTACTGAACTTGGTGGCATGTATTACTTTACCGACGATGTTCACCCTAGCTTTGTTGCCCTTTAGTCTTCGGTGTCACCATATCAACATCATTGTCGTCTTGGTCATCCATCCCTTCAAAACCTTAAACGGTTGGTACCTTCATGTAGCCGTGTTAATGTTTTGCCATGTGGAGTCTGTGAGTTTAGTAAACATCATCGAGTGTCTTTTTATCCTAGGGTTGAAAGTCGTGTGTCTCGTCCTTTTCAATTAGTTCATTCTGATATTTAGGGTCCAATGTGTGTTCCTAATGTTTTTGGCTTCCAATATTATGTTATCTTTGTTGATGATTACTCTCGTGTCACGTATCTTTATCTCATGAAAGAGAGGTCAGAGTTGTCTTCTATTTTTAAGTCATTTTATACAGAGATCAAAACTCAGTTTGATACTTGCATTCGTATATTTCGCTCTGACAATGCAGGTGAATATTTTCATAATTCTCTTTCTAAGTTTTTTGATGATCATGGTATAATTCACCAATCTTCTTGTGCTCGGACTCTACAACAAAATGGAGTTGCCGAACGCAAGATTAGGCATTTATCGGAGGTTATGCGTGCTCTGTTATTCCAAATGCAAGTTCCTAAGTCTTACTGGAGTTATGCTGCTCTTACAGCATGTTATTTGATCAATCGTATGCCATCTAGAGTCCTAGGTGGTCAGATACCCCATACGGTTTTATTTCCTGGTCAGCCTCTCCACTCATTACCCCTACGAGTATTCGGGTGCACCTGTTATGTTCATACTCTTGATCCTGACCGGGATAAACTTGATCCACGGTTGATTCGGTGTATTTTTTTGGGATACTCGCGCACTCGAAAAGGGTATAAGTGGTTACTCACCGTCTCTACGTCGTCATTTTGTTTGTGCTGATGTTACGTTTAATGAGTCATTACCCTTTTACTCGGATCACCGTACTCCAGTTGACCTTCCTGAGACTGCGACTGAGACTGAGTCTGTGTTTCCTATTTGTGTACCATCTGTGCCACCCTTGCAGGTGTATGTTCGTCGGCAGAAAGTATTAACAGCCCCACTAGTGCCTTCCGTCGCGCCTCCTCTGTCTCAAGATCTAGTTCCACAACCACCGCCATCTCCACGTCCACCTCCACCTCAATCATCACCTAGTCTTCTTATAGCTCTTCGCAAAGGTATTCAGTCTTGCACTTCTCACCCTATTGATCGGTTTGTTTCCTATGCTCACTTGTCTCCGTCCCTTCGTGCTTTTACTACTTCTGTTTCGTCTATTTTTGTTCCTAACACTGTTCAGGAGGCCTTATCTGTTTCTGAGTGGAGCACAGCTATGGAGGCTGAGATGTCTGCTCTACATGACAATGGTACTTGGGAGTTGGTTCCTCTTCTGCCAGGAAAGTCTACTGTTGGTTGTAGGTGGGTATTTACAGTCAAATGTCATCCTGATGGGTCTGTTGAGCGTTACAAAGCTCGTCTTGTTGCTAAGGGATATACTCAGACTTATGGTGTTGATTATGCTGAGACTTTTTCTCCGGTTGCCAAGCTTGGTTCTGTCCACCTTCTTATCTCCCTTGTAGCCAATCTTGGTTGGGCTTTATTCCAGTTGGATGTTAAAAATGCTTTTCTTCATGGGGATCTCCAAGAGGAAGTTTATATGGAGCAACCACCTGGGTTTGTTGCTCAGGGAGAGCGTAATCAGGTATGTCGTCTTCGCAAAGCACTCTATGGTCTAAAGTAGTCTCCTCGGGCCTGGTTTGGCAAGTTCAGTGATGCAGTTTTGAAATTTGGGATGAGTCGCTGTCAGTCTGATCATTCGGTTTTTTCGCTCTCACCTGACCGAGGGAAAGTATTATTGATTGTTTATGTGGATGATATTATTATTACGGGCGATGAAAAAAAAAGGTATTGATGAGTTGAAGCTATTTCTGCAAAGTCAGTTTCATACCAAAGATCTGGGAAAATTGCGATATTTTTTAGGTATTGAGGTTGCACAATCTAAAGATGGCATTAGTTTATCGCCCAGAAAATATGTGCTAGATATTCTAGATGAGACTGGTTTATTGGGGTCGAAGCCTGTCGATACTCCTATGGATCCTAATGTCAAACTGTGTGTTGATCAGGGGGAGCTGTTTTCTAGCCCTGACCAATATCGTCGCTTGGTTGGTAAATTGAATTATCTTACTATTAAACGTCCAGATATCTCGTTCGCAGTTAGTATTGTGAGTCAGTTTATGTCTGCTCCTCGTTTTCCACATTGGGAGGCTGTTCTTAGAATTGTAAAGTATCTCAAGGCTCATCCAGGACGTGGTTTGTTTTATCGAGCTAATGGTCACTTACGTATTGAGGCTTTTATCAACTCTGATTGGGCAGGAGAACCTTCTGACAGGAGATCCACTACAGGATATTGTGTTTTTCTCGGTGGAAACCTTGTCAACTGGAAGAGTAAGAAACAAACAGTGGTTGCACGGTCTAGTGCAGAGGCAAAGTTTAGAGCCATGGCCCACACGACATGTGAGATTGTATGTGTGCGATCTTTTCTTGAGGAGATAGGATTTAGTGTGCAATTGCCAATGAATTTGTATTGTGATAATCAGGCAGCAATTCACATTGCATCCAATCCGGTATTTCATGAGAGGACTAAGCATATTGAAGTTGATTGTCATCTGGTGCGTGAGAAGTTAGTTGGTGGTGTGATAGCTACTCCCTTTATGTCTACAAGTGCTCAGTTAGCTGACATGTTTACTAAGTCATTGTTCAAGCCCCGGTTAGAGTTGTTATGTAACAAGCTGGGATTTTGTGATATCTATTCTCCAGCTTGAGGGGGAGTGTTGGAATATTTAAGTAGTTGTTATGAGTCTTGTCCCACATTGGTTAAACAAGTCTTGTATCAAGTTATCTCTTAATATAAATAATAGTTATTCGTGTTAGGGTTTATTAACACCCTATACACTTTTCTTATTCTCCCAAACAACAACTGCCAGCTCTGGGCTAAAGCCCAAGAGGCGTTGGCCTTAAGCCCCCCAAAAATGTCAAAAAAATAGGGCCCCCACTTATTTTTAGGACATAGTATATATGTGTTGTTTTAGGGCCCATTTTCAAACCCAAGAAGACATTTTATACTTAAGCCTCAATGGCCCAGAAAGATGGAACACGGAATGCAGGAAAAAACAAAAGAAAAAAAAAACAAAAAGGAGGAGTAAAAGGTCGCGGGATCGCCAAAAATCTCTGGGGCCCTTCAAAATTATTCAGTGTGGTGGGTGTATAAATGATCTTTGTTTCCCCTTAAATGCTACTACTCTGGTACTTCTCATTGCAAACAAATACTATATCCGAATCAAAATTATTCAGTGTGATCGACTTTTTATTTGATTTTGTTTACAATTATTAAGGGGCCTCACTTTCGAAGATCGTCTTACGCCTCCAAAATCTCAGAGCCGGCTCTGGTAGGCATCCAAAAAAATTAAAAAAATTGATTTAAAAAAAAAGATATTCCTTTCATTTGCTGCAGAAGAAAAGGGGTAAAAACCAACTAGAGGCGGAAGCTATGCTGACTAGAGTGGCTATGAACATTTCCTTCATCTTCTCTGGTGGACTCACCAATGTTACCATGTGCTAGAGAAATGTTAAATTTGTTTTGAATGTTTTGAGGATGGCAAGGCCAAATAAATAGCATTTAGCTTGAGTTACTTTCATATTTCAACAAACAGACACTTCTAAGTCTGAGTATTTAGTTTTAGACGTGTTTTTCCCCAAGTAGGAGGTCATAGATTTCACACCCGTTTAGTTTGATTTTCTACCCCCTATCTTCTCCCTTTTATTTCCTTTTTCCAACAGTAAGCATAGAGACATGAATGCAACACTTGAAATTAGAACCAGATGAAACTGACACTCAGGCACATACCTGCACTCAATACTTGTACAGTGTACTCGAGTTCACAAAACATAGTTTGAAAGTATTTTCCTGTCCAACAAGCTGATTTTGATCAAATTATAGCATTGCACCTAGATGGGACATGAAGAACCCCCATCTTCAACATTATCCAACCCAAAGATACCATACTCACAAGGAAACCAAACACAGCTGCTGCTGCTCCATGTGAAAATACAATCAAGAGTCTCTCCGAACATCAGAGGATCAACCAAAAATTACACAGTTTACATCTTTGTAATTGCATCCTTGGCCTCATTTAGTCATTGTGTCCACACTCTTTTAACGACAATACCATCTGACTTGCGCATTCTATTTGCTATGGGAATTACACCTCATCTAGCAACAGTCATTCAAGTGGATTGATCTAGCAATATAAGCGAATTTCGCAAACAAGGTATCCCATGCAATCACTAAAATTACCAGCCATTCACTGAATTTTTACTTCCCATGTATCATAATCACAGTTCATCAAAACAAGCATCTTGTAAAAGAGATCGCTTATCGAACAACGCTACTGTATTTCGAAAAATGGTGTTTTGAAAAAGCAGCTTATGTAGTATGTACATAAGATTCTAGTTTTATAGAGACTAGATCAAGGTGGCTCTAAAGACATGAAAATATGCTTCACATTCTTTGCATTTTTTCTTAAAATATATGGATCATAGTGCAAGAAAAAGAGAAGGAAAAAAGATTCAGAGAACGCAATGAAAAGAAAAACATACATAAGCATTAAGGAATTGACAGTCCTTCCTGCAATTCTGAACTATCAAAGAACGAAGACAAGGTTCCTAACTCACTTCCTGCCCATCAATCAAGACATCATTTTTGGAATGCCAAAGTTCGTTAACGTTGACAGATTAAGTGCCAGATTTTTTGAGATTCTATACATAGAATTGTTGGATTGCATTGGCTACATTCTGTTTCTCACCCAATAAAGTTGTAAGAAAATCAATTGATCGAACAAGGTGATTCTTCAAGCTTCATTTGAGAAATAAACGGCATGTGGAGACTATTTTTAGGACATCCGGTTCAGTTATGATCAAAGGTATCATGATGGTCTGGTTACCTTTCCACTTTGCCATGGAAAAATTTGCATATTATATGGAGAATGCAAAGTCTTTCAGTTTGTTGTTCCAGCGATATTGCAAACATTCTGTGAATTATGATGTCCACAAATAAATATTATAAATATCTGTGCTGAATTTTTCATTCTACTTGAAATGGTGGGAGGAGTGGACATAGACAAGGTTACATGCTATAAGTATCTCCTTAATGGAGTTACATATTGAAACACGCTTTTAATCCAAGATCTAGAACTATCATGTTTTTCACAAATCAAGCTTCAAGCAGAAATTACATAAATATAAATGACATACTTGGATCCATTAGAGTATAAGCTTGTTGGATCCAAGACTTGTATGAATATCACCACTAGTTTTCCTTTGAGGCTATGGAAAACCAGACGCAAGTGGTTTCTCTCTCTTGCTCTTAAACTTTATGCTCAGACATACAATTAGAGAAGGGAAAATATGGAGTCAACACACACATGAGTAGAGAGTTGACTATTCCTCAGATAGACTCTCAGGAATACTCCTCTGATCATTCAATACTCCTCCGGACAGATCTAAAATCATTTCTTGCTTCCATACCATATGGGCCAGCAATCATTAAAGAGGTAAGCTCTAAGACAGGCTACTCCGTTGTACGAGCAACTTGCTCTATTTTATCAAAATATTTTCGTATTGGCATTTCTTTCAATCTCAAGAGGGCATTGCTTAGAAAGAGAGCCTTAACCACTATATTTTTTGAAGGGCGAAAGCACTTGGCTAGTTAATGCAAAAGTTACTGAAAGAAAATTGGTCCGAGGTTGGAGATTGAGAAAGTTGATACGATATTACTTGTTGCACGACTTTGGTTGAGGTTAAGGCTCAGGGCTATCAGCATCTGTTGGTGTTAGAGTTTCTTCCAACATTAGTACTCGACATTAGTTCCTCAATATTGCCTATGCCATGAAGCAGTTATCTTATAAGAATGGGGGGACTCATGAATCTTCAATATTTTGGAAGTCCAAACAAACCAAAGAAATAGCTTATAGGTGCTATGCAGCAGCTTATGTAATAAGTTTCCTGAAGAAACGAAATTGTCCACTGTTTTAGAGATTGTAACATATGTTTTATACCACATTTTGTGCACCTTTGTAAAATACAGAAATGATTTCCTTGATTGATTTTTTCAGTGCTTCAACTTTTTTTATGTAGTAGGAAAATGAATGTAACAAAGCGAGTATATGTAGTTAAGACCACATTCTCTCGTCAACTATTTAGTGGAAAATATCTATTGGCAATTTGGCACACTAATTAGTTGAACAACATCTCATATCGGGTAGAAGCCAGCTAAGGAAAAAATTCACACTAAAAAACGAGATCACCATTGCGAGGCAACGAGGGTAATCATTTTGCTTTTTCACATAAACCAGTTATCCCATATGTTATACCTGGCTAGCTCTTCCCGTGAATAACTTCACACCAAAAGCACATATAAATAGATACGTACTAATTGACAGAAATGTTTTAGTATCTCAATCTGAGGCACCACACTATACTCATAACAGAATAAGCATAGATGAAAATGGTAAACCACAAAGCGTTAAGGCAGAAAGCAAAGATAAAAGCAATCCTCATTTTCTTAGAATCAAAGTTGCATTCATCAGATTTCGTCTAACTTGGTAGCCATTTTAACACTTCAGGAAACTAACCTGCGCGCGTACTTATTCATGTACCTCACCAAGGAATTGCTCTATCCGGTCTTCATAAATGAGGCTACAGTCAAAATCTTAAATCCTGTTTCTGCACTGTAAAACTTGCAAAGCCAAACCCATCATCCCAAAGCTCCTCCTTTGACTACTCCAATTGGCACCAATGAAACTTCCTTCACATAGAGCTCAACTGCTCCCCTTACGTTCTGAGCTACAGAATAATTTTAAACGGTAGCCCATAGTTGTCACGGGCGAAAAGCGCACCGAGGCGCAAAGTCCTATTGGGCCTGAGGCGAGAGGCGAGAGGCGAGGCGCGCGCCTTTTTGAAGCGAGGCGCACATATGCGGAAAAAAATAGGAAAAATAACACACTAATATTTCAAGCAAGTTAATGAGTTTACCATCCAAAAGATACATAAAAATATTCATAAAATGTCAAATAGCCACCGATCTCGCATAGAGAAAAACTAAAATGTCAAAATCAATAAAAGACAAGCATCCAACTATCCAAGTACTTTTCCTAGTTGCACTTCAATCATCCTAAGGAGGATTTAGTTTACTAATCATCATCCATATCAACACCAAGAAAATCGTCATCTTCTTCTTCTTCTTCACCAACGGATTTGTATCCCTCGTCATCTTCCTCTTCTTCCGTCTCTTCGGAACCCGCCTTTTCTTCATATACCAAATGAATTGGATTGGATGTGGCACTCCTTGCTCGTGCTCTTGATGTTGTAGCTCTAGTTACATTGGAACTCTCTAACGCTCCAGAAGCTCTAGCAACATCACCCCACGTTAAACTATCATCACCAAACACTTGCTCATTATCTTCATCTGATTCTCCATCCATCCTCCCACGCAACCACTCATTGCTTTCATCAACATTTGTCAAAGAAATGGGATCAATTGTATCTCGCATGTCATATCGACGTTTTAGTGCCCTGTTATACTTGATAAACACCAAGTCATTGAGGCGTTTTTGCTAGAGTCTTTTTTTTGCTATGGAGCTGCAAGAATCAAAAGAACTTCTATTTTATACAAGGAGGTGAAAACAATTAATAGTTGTATATGTTATTTGACGTAGATACTTACATGTTCAAATATACTCCAATTCCGTTCACAACCGGAAGAACTACATGTAAGGCTAAGAACTCTTATCGCAAACTTTTGCAAATTAGGCGTCGTAGAACCATATGCAACCCACCAATCAGCTATGCATTTGAAGTTTTGAACTAATTAGCCATCAAGTTATGGTAAAAATAAATTATGAATAGAATATACCATGAAATTGTAAATTACCTGGTGCCCTTGTATTTCTTTGCCTAATTGCTAGTGGCAGTCCAAAAAGTCCCTCAGCTTTCATGTAAACAGTCATCTCAGAAGTGATTTTATTTTGTATCTCTTCATCTGCAATCAACTTTGTTATGCAATCGTAAATCCCTGTCATAACCTCAACATCTTGCTCAACTTGTGGGTTTGCGTAAAAGAACTCTGGATTCAAAAAATGTCCCGCAGCATGCAAAGGACGATGCAACTGGATTGCCCACCTATTGTCAATAATAGCATAGATGTCTTTGTATTTTTCAACCTTTTCGCCAAATGATTTGGCTATGGCTTCTTTTGCCCTATCCATAGCCTCATAGATGTATCCCATGGGAGGCTTTCTCTCGCTATCAACCAATCTCAACACCTTCACAAGAGGACCAGCGACCTTAAGAGCGCAGACAATATTATTCCAAAAAGAAGCCATCATAACATATCTTGCCACTTCTTTGCCTAACAGCTCCTTTGCCCATTTGCTAGATGTCCATTCTTCTGATATGAACATCTTCCTCAAATTGTTCTTTTGTTGATGAATCCTAGATAAAGTGAGGAAAGCAGTTGCGAATCTTGTTTTTGCATGTCTCACCATTTCCTTTTCTCCGGTAAAACGCCTCATCATATTAATTACGCCTGGACGGGCATAAATATAACCATTAAACCTAATGGCCTTTTCAAAAACCGCCTTAAGATGTGGTATCTTGAAAATATCTTCCAACATCAAGTCAATGCAATGGGCCGCACATGGTGTCCAAAAAAGATTTGGTCGCTTTCTTTGCAAAAACTTTCCTATTAGAAGTGAAACAAAAAAGAACGTATTAATACAAAGTACAACCTACAAATGTTTAACACTTAGTATGAAATATAATAGATAAAATTCTTACCAGCCGATACATTAGCCGAGGCACTATCTGTGACAATTTGGACTACATTGGGTTCACCGACGAGATCCACATACTTGTCAAAAATTTCAAACAACCTTTTTCCATCCTTGGAATAGCTTGAGGTATCGATGGACTCGATAAACATTGTTCCCTTTGGACAATTCACCAAAATATTGATTAAGCTCCTCTGCTTCCTATCATTCCATCCATCCGCCATTATAGAACATCCATATTTCACCCAATCCTCTTTGTGATCCTTCATCAAAGTATTTACATTAATCACCTCCTTCTTCAAATAGGTGACCCGTGTCTCATGGTAACTTGGTGGTTTCATGCCCGGGCCATATTGCCCAATAGATTCAACCGCGGGCCCAAAACTCGGATATTTAACTGCATTAAAAGCAATACCGGCATCATACATCCACCTTGCGAATCTCGTTACCGCACGATCTCTTAGTTCTTTCTTGTATGGGTCATTCGCATCAATTGTTGGTTGTTTCCCTTTCCTATTTTTCACCACAACATCTGGATTAGGTGTGAAGAATACATCTATAGGCCCTTTAGTCTTCGGCTTTTTTGGCATAGGTTTAGAAACGGAGCCTTGACTGCTTCCAACGGATTTACCCCTAACAGATTTAGCTCGCCCAATGGCGGCCCTAACCGGAATCTCCATAACATCATCTTCATCATCATCCTCCATACCATAACCATAATCATCAATATCCGGTATCATTTTCATTTGCTCTTTCAATGTTTTCTTTTTTCCCATAAACTCTTGAATCTCTAGTTTTACCTCGGGTGGGCATCTTGGACAACCTGACACGTCCCTATAACCTCCCACAAGGTGCTTTTTTGCCCGAAAAACCCCGCCATTTGTTATTTTGCCACAAAAATTACACTTAAATTTATTAGTGTTCGCGGGATCTACCAAACTGTGATACTTCCATGCAGGATCAGTTCTATTTGTAGTTTCTTCGCTTGACATCTAAAAGCAAAAAAATAAAAACAAAACAAGTTCAATTTACATTAGGTAAACCCCTGACATTAGGTAAAAAATAAAAATTAGCCACAAATACATATGTTTTTCTTATTTTTATCGGGAAAAATCAGCCATCTGTTTTCTATTCTCCTATTTTTATTTTTTCCTTCTCCGTCATATACTAATAGGCAAATAGCATACATATATATATTAGAACAGTTATCTCTGGCTCTTTCATATACTAATAACATACGTATGAGAAGAGAGAGAGAAGAGAGGGGAGAATACCTCAGGCCAGGAGAGAGACGAGAGACAGAGAGATGGACGAAGCAGACTACCAGAAACAGAGAGATCGACGACAGCAGTAGTGAGAGATCGACGACAGCAGCAGTCAGAGATCGTCGTTGGCTGTGAGAGATCGACGTCGTCGGCAGTTCGTCGTCGGCTGTGAGAGGTCGTCGGCACTCGGCAGTGAGAGATGAGAGATCGAGAGCTCGAGAGAACGAGAGCAGCGAGAGATGAGAGATCGAGAGATGAGATCGATTGAGAGAGGATGTCAGCTGAAACCCTTTTGTGTTCTTTTTTGGTTCAAATCTAACGGTGGGGGGTTAAATCATAGGGCTGAGATTAAATTTTAACAGAAGCGCGCTTTTTGTGCGCCTCTCGCCTCGTCGCCTTTTCTCGCCTGCTGCGCCTAGGCTGCGCCTTATTGAAGGCAGTGCGCCTGGGGTAGCCCAAGGCGCAATAGGTGCGCCTCGCCTCGCCTGGCGCCTAGGCGCGCTTTTGACAACTATGCGGTAGCCTGCTCAGTTCCCCAATATAAGTCACATTCAGCAGATTTTCATCTTACCTTGGTACGCGTCCAACACTTCAGGAGTCTCGTCCTTGTACTTAATCACATACCTCCGCAAGAATTCGTTCTCTCTACAGTTCAAAACTGTCAACAACTTCACATTTTCATGAATCTTGTTTCTTGACAACAAAACTTGCACAACCAAACACCTTGGGATGATCCTCTTCTCGAAATTATAACTAAATACTGCAGCCCTCCTTGACAACTGTGATGGGCTCCAATGAAACTTATTGACGTAGAACTCCACCGTGCCTCTTATCACCTCCTCTGACCGGGATATCAAAGAGGGGTTGAACATGAAGATATTTAGGGTATCCTCATCGGAAAACCCCAAGGTTTTGTAAAACGCAAGTTTCTCCTCCCAAGTCAATCCAGAGCAGAATAACATTGCACTGACAGCATTTTTAAATGCCGATGACAAAGGGTTGAAACCCATTTCCATTGCAGTGGACACAACCTTATTTCCATTGCAGTGGACACAACCTTACTAAACCTGCGTGGTTTTGTGCATGCTATTACATGGCCACCTATTATATTAGCCATCATATTTGAAATCTGGGATTGGGGGATGCCAAGATTCCGCAATGTTGACAGATTAGGCACCAAATTTTTTGAGGTGTTGAACAGAATAAATGGGTACTTTTTAATTACAAAAACTGCATCATCTTGAGAACCAAACGAAGTTACGAGAAACTCAAGTATTGGGACAAGGTGATTCTTTAAGCTTCGTGAAAATAACAGAGGGCAGGTGGTGACCACACCAAGGAATTCAGTTTCGGATAAGCCAACCGAATGAAGGAAATCAATCTTGGGCTTGAGGGTTTTCTCAACTTTGCAGAAGAGAATTCTGGGGTATTTGGAAACTACGGTTTCGACTTGGGTTTGTGAAAAATCATAGTCACTCAGAAGTTTTAAGACTGCATTCGGCATCTCAGAGGACTTACATAGAACACGAAATTGGTCGGATAACCCACAAGAATTGATTATATCATCATTTGTGAAAGAAAGCACATCGTTGGTACTAATGCTGCTGCTATCACAACTTAAACTAGGTACATTTTGTCAACTCTGTAACGATGAGTAAATACTTGGATTAGGTGATGAAAGTAGTAATAAATCTCTCTTGACATGGGTAAGAGATTTATTAGGTTTGGAAAGTAATAAAGGAAGCATTGTGTTAGGAATCATTACATCAGAAAGACGAATAAAAGGGGATGAGTGGTAATAGTAAGAGGATACTGATGATACATCCATAACTTACTTGCAGATTACTAGTAATAGTACTTATAAAGAAAGAGTATCGAGTTTGAGCCTGACCTAGAAGATGAATCGGCAACTGAGAGGATAGGAAGATAGAGTAGAAGAAGAATGAAGGAATCGTTTTTCTTGTTGCGAGGAGCTGCTAGCAGCCTACTACTACTAGTTTCGGATCAGGGTGCGAGTTTTTTATCGAACTAATCTTTTTTTTAGAACTATTCACCGGAATACTCTCATTTTCAAACTATTTTTAAAACTAATCGGTAGAGCCACTTCAAAAAGCGCTACTTGAGTAGCGCTATTCTGATTGGCGCTATGAAATTGTACCCTATGCCACGCGGCTGTATGACGTGGCTAACGCCATTTGAAATAGCTCTACCCAATTAAGTAGAGCCACTCGAACTGGCTCTAGTCCTTTAGAACAGCGTTTTCCCAACAGGGCTAGGGCTTGTATACCGCTAATCCCCACGGCACTTCTTCTCCCTCTCTCCTCTGCTCTGCTCTCCTCCCTCTCTGCGATCTCTCAACCGCTCGACGGACGCTGTCAAACACCGGCCACAATCTGTCGCTGGCCGTTCACCGTATGTATCTCTCTCTCTTCGGCTCTCTCTGTGCTTTCTTTGCATTCTTAGATATGTAATTTTGCTCTTTATTTGGGTTTTGGTTTTGTGCTTAGATACGTAACTGGAAGTGCCTTGTTCAGAAAGAATGCTTGAAGGGGATAGTGGGGTTGTGACAGTCCTTTAAATGATATGTCGTTAGGCAATCTGGATATTGCACGGCTGTTAACACGTGTTATACTTGTTATGTGACAGTCCGTTATTCACGTGTTATACTTGTTATGTGAGTTTATAAGGTAGAGCCACTTGAAATGGCTTTACCTGATTAGGTAGAGCCACTTGAAGTAGCGTTACCAAATTAATAGAGCCACTTGAAGTGGCGTAATCTAATATGGTAGAGCTATTTCAAGTGGCGCTAGTCCACGTCATACGCCAATGCACAACATGGCAGAGCGCCACATGGCAAATAGCGCCAATTGAAATGGCGTTACTCAGGTAGAGCTTGTTGAAGTGGCTCTACCGAGTAGTTTTAAAAATAGTTTGAAAATGAGAGTATTCCGGCAAATAGTTCTAAAAAAAGGATTACTTTGATAAAAAACTCTCAGGGTGCTCTCTCCAGTCCAGAATCCAGATCCTTCTCATAGGCTCGGGCTCCCATCCAGTGTCCAAATATCCAGTTTTGTCCATTTTTGTGGTGAGGATCAACTCCATCCACAAATCAACGGCCGTTAGCTGCTCTTCAAACTGAAAGAAAACATTTAGGGTCTGTTTGGAACCCGAGGAATGGAAAGGAAAAGAAAGGAAAAAAAATTTTCTCTCCATTGTTTGGTTTGAAGAGAAAAGGGAAGAAAAATAATTTTCAGTTTTGTGAATAGTAAATTTTTCTTCCTATTTTCCTTCCATTTTATTTTCTTTTCCTTTCCTTCAGTTCCAAACAGAGCCTATACAGTTTGAAGGAAATCAATGACAATGACGCTGACGAAAATCAATTTCCCTCTTTAAATTATTATTATTTTTTTATTTATATTTATTTTGCATTTTTTAATATTTTGAGCATTGGTTTGTCAGGACAATTGGAATCTAAAAAGTTATTTTGATCAAAAGTTCACTAAATAATAAATTCAAACTAGACAAAAATAATCTGAAATATGCAGACTTTTTGAATTATTTTTTTCTGTATTCAAAAAATTTAATTCGGTCCATAATTTTGAACTTCTTAGAGTGTGAATAATCAAAACACTTGTCAAAAAAAAAAAAAAAGAATAATCAAAACATGCCACATCAAGTTTTGATTATTCATTTAGAGGTTGTTAAAGTTAGCAATATTAAGTCTCAAATTGGTTATTTTTTGCTCGTAATCATAACCAATGGGACCATTGATTCTTTCCTTGAGTTTTCTCCAAACTCTTCCCCTTCATTTCATGTAAATCTTTTGAAAAACTAGTTTATGTTAAAAACAGTTTTTATAAAAAAATATTTGTTCTTGAAAAAAAACAAAACAGTTTATTAAACAATTTTTGGAAAAAAAAAACAGTTTAAGTTAATAATAGTTAGACAAAAAAAATAGTTTATGAAAAAAAATGTGAAAGAAAAACTGTTTTGTGTAAATACAATATTTAAAAATTTAGTTTTAAAAAAATTGAAGAAACAGTTTTTATAAACAAAAATTCATATAAAGACGGTTTTTCTTTAGAAAAAGTTTCTGAAAAGAATAGTAAGAATAGTTGTTTATAATTATTTTTTGAAAACATTGTTGAGAGAGAGAGAGAGAGAGAGAAGATTTTTGTGTAATGATGAGTGTACTTGATTGAGAAAATATGAGAATCACTAAATTTGGTTATTGGCAAAAGATTGCTAGTTTTGATTATTTAAAAACCAAAATTTGATGAGTTGCTAAGAGGTTGTTAAGTTTGATTATTCCAATGTGAGCACTTTTTTGAGCAAACATTGCTAATTTTAACAACATTTTATTTTGCTTATTCCACTGTGGATGCTCTTAGATTCCTCTCGTCGAGACGAACAAACAATCCACGAAAATTTATGCAAAATTAGCAAATGTGAAAAGAGTTGAATGAGGAGAAAAATAATCTATCTTAATTCATAAGCCAAAACAACAAATTGAGCAATCTAAAAATGAATTGCCCTTTTTTTTTTCTTCTTTCTCTTTGTTAAAAAAAAATTGCATTTGTTAGTTTTGTGTTAATTTTTTGGGGATTATCGGTTCCTCCCGATGAGAGAAATCAAAAAAGTAAAAAAATTATGATCCAAACTCAAAATTTTTTGAACAACTCAACAAAGACAAATAATACAAGATTTTAAGTTTGGATCATAATGTTTTACTCTTTTTTATTTCTATCATCGATTCGAAGCAATAATTCAAAAAAAATTGACGCAAAACTTGCAAGTGCAATTTTTTTAATTAAAGACGAAAAAATAATCCAAACAACTTTTTAAGCCAAACTAATCAACTACTTAATTTTATGTTAATTACTTATATTTGGGGATAAACATGGAGAAATTGAACATTGTATTTAGAAGTAGCCAAGTTTTTGTTAATCCTGAAGTAGCCTAGCAAGATAGCGTTTAAAAGAGCAGTTATAATGGGGAAGGCAAGTGTTGTGGCCAGAAAGGCAAACAAAAATGATACTCACACAACAATTCAAATACAACAACTTACACAACTTCTTACATACATGTGGATTCCATACACATTACTATGTGTGGGCCCTTATGTTTGTGAGAAGTTGCATAAATTATTGTATTTGAATTGTTGATGAGTAGCATTATTGAAATGTAAATGGCCCTTGATTTCAATGTATACGTGGTTGGATGGAGTTGATCCTTACCACGAAATGGACAAAACTCGATATTTGGTCTACCCGTTTGGCTCTCCATATCTTGTTATCTTTTAACCACGTAGTGATAACACATTAATGAATTGATCCAAGAGCTTTAAATCAATTAGGGACCGTAATTGGTCAAAACTTTTGGAGCTCACTGATAGTTTAAAAGTTCAAATTCCTCCATCTGCGTGTGGATGTTTTTTTGTTCCTTTGAAAGGATTTTTTCTTGGGTGATTTATCTATACATTCCTCCAATTTTATCCGTTTTTCACGGTCATCCCCTCCCTTGAATTTCGCTACGGCCAGACCCCCTCATCAATGTTTTCGTTTGGGGGGCCTAACGCCTTTGGAATGAATCGATGAAAAGACCATTTTACCTCTCTTATATACCCACAACAGTCCACACTTTACACAATCTCTCTCTCTCTCTCTCTCAAAATTCAAGTCCACCACAACCATTAACGCCACCCAGAGTTTTCGGTTTCGCCGGAGAAGATGGTTGGAGTATGGCAGTTTGTGCATCTCACTGAGACGAGCTCAGAGGTGGTGACAGGGTCGAGTTTCATCATCAAAGGAGGGTGCACGAGCTGTTCGAACTCAACGAGCGGAGGCAGCGGTGCAATTTACTAGAGCTCAGAGCAGGATTATTCGGTAGAGGTTTTGAGCACAGGGTTGTGTTCGTCTCGACAAGACGAGCACAGATATGGGTAGCTCGTCACCGAAGGAGCTCAAAGGTGGCGGCAATCGCCAGTCAAAGGCGACGGAGTGGCGGCGGGGTACGGTTCTGCAAAGCCTAAGGTCGTGGTTGCTCGAATTCAAGATTCAAGCACAAATCCAGGAGCGCCTCATTGAGACGATTTCGGGGGTGGTTGAAAAGTCACCAGAGCACGGCGGAGGAAGCTGCACGAGCCGGTTAACACTGATAGGGCGCCACCGTTGACCGGTGCGTGCGGTCTCCTCCGGCCACCTCCGGGGACAATCCGAGTACCCCCGAGATAGTCTTGACGAGACGAACACAACCATGTGCTCAAAACCTCCGTTCAACCACTCCTAATTTGAGCTCCAATAAACTACACCGCCGCCTCCCCTCGCCGCGTTCGAACAGCCAGTGCACCTTCCTCTGGTGACGAAACCCGACCCTGTCACCACCACTAAGCTCGTCTCAGCGAGACGCACAAGACCCACAGGTCAAAATCAAGTTTTGACACCTCGATTTGGACCAGCCCGTGGTGGCGACAGTGGTGGTGGTGGTGTAACGCCCCGACTTTTCGGAAGCGAAATAAAATAATTTCTTAAGAAAATATTGCTAAATAAATATACTTTCTCAAAATAAAGATTTAGCTATTACAATCTCAAGGATTTTTTGATTCAAAATACATAAATTTCAGAGCTGACTCTAGACTTGATACGAATCTCAAGCATACTTGATCTCCGTTCCTGATATTCTTTTTGTGTCGAATTGCGTCATCATTGAATCCTGCGTCCTCTAGCAAATTGATCGCCGAAGCAATCGATTTGCCAGGATACAAACGTATCCATGAGTGATAAATCACCCAATAGAATAATCCAACCCAACTACCCCTCTTACATTACAGCTAGCAAGTAAACAGTATAATAATGACACAAATAAGTAAAACAGAGATTTTCCACATAGACCAGTTCATTACTATCCATTAGCCTGACGTATGATCTAAAATCTCCCAACCGCTAGCCATGCTCGGTCCCATGAGATCACTTCCCTTTGTCGTAGATAACCTAAGTTATATACTGAGTGTGCAACCCAATGACTACAACAAGGGGATAGCTTATCATGCCTGAATCACAACTAGGGTTCGCCTATCTTATACACCACATCACAAACCAATTCGCAATCATCACTGGACACGCGCCAGTCTATCAATTCATCGCTGGACACACGCCAGTCTATCATCACAAAACATCACTGGGCCACTGCCAGGTTTTATCAACATAAAACGTCACTGGACCACCGCCAGGTTTTATCAACATAAAACGTCACTGGACCACCGCCAGGTTTTATCAACAGAAAACATCTCTGGACTACCCGCCAGGTTTTATCATCAAAAAATATCGCTGGACCACCGCCAGGTTTTATCCTCAGAAAATATCACTGGACCACCTCCAAGTTTTATCATCGCAAAATATCGGTGGACCTCCGCCAGGTTTTATCAAAACATCACAGGGCTTATTTTGCCAGGTTTTATCAAAATATCACTGGGCTTATTTTGCCAGGTTTTATCAAAACATCACTGGACTATCCGCCAGATTTTATATCATCACTGGGCTTACTTTGCCAGTCTCAATTCATCACTGGACTCCCGCCAGTTTCAATTCTCATTACAAATCTCATCATATCTCAAAATCCCGCCTGCAGGCAATCTCTAGAAAAGAAAACTTCTCAATTTATCCATTACTTAACATCGTCTAGGTGATTTCTATTTCGCATACCACCCCATGTCTCTAGGGTCCAATCTAGCATTCAAACCAGGTATCAACACAATTTTAAATCATAATAATAATTTAAAACAACTAACAAACGGATTAAAACAATTATTAAACAATGCAATCACATAACTTTTTATGACTGGGCCGTTGCCCTTAATCTTGTACGGCCACAAAATCATTAATAAGGTAAGAACTATTTAATAAAGATTTAAAATAATTTTTTTAGGCTTTTATTAATTATTCTTAAGTAATTAGATTGATTAAATACTAATTAAATACATTAAATAGATAAAAAATATTAGAATAATCATCGTAACCTCAACAAGAGTCCTAAAGGTCCTCTATAACAAGCTTGAGTGTTAAAAGTTAGGTTTGGAGGTCCGTGAGATTATTTTAAATATGAGGATCAAGATAATTGACGACGAAGGGTAAGTAGATAATAAATAGTTAAACAATTAAAAATATATCAAGGTTAACAACGTATCATATTTGAACTGTAAAGAATCTAAAAAAAATTAATCAGGCATTAATAATATATTTTATAATGTCGTAAAGTATTTTTGTTTAAAAACAACGTGTAAATAATAATAAATAGCTAATTAAATAAAAAAATATTATTTTAACAACATATCATATTTGAGATGCAAGGAGTCTAAGAAAAATAGTTTGGAGGTTAGAAACATTGTTCGGAGTGTCGTAACTATTTTTCGTTTGTAAACCTTGATTGAAAACGAATAAAAAATTTAATAAATAGATAATAAAATAAAAAAAAATATGAAATTAACAAGTTATGATCTTTGGAGTGTTAGAAGTCTAGGAAAAATAGATCGGGCGTCAAAAACCATGTTCGGGAGGTCAAAACGAGGTTCGAACCATAAACAGTCAAACCGCAGCTGGGGTCCCACCGCAAACTCGCGGCCCGGTTCTTGCGGCTCGCACCTTGCAGCCGCAAGGTTGCGTCCAGATTTTTTTTTTCGTTTCTTGCACGATTTTCAATGCATGGGGTCACGAGGGACATTGGGTTATGCCTAAAAACAATAATTATACTTAGAGGAGGTCTCGGATTGAATTATAATACCTCGAATTGGTTCGGATTGATTCTCGATCGAATACTTGAATTTTGGAGAAGATGACTTCGGATTTGACAGTCGGGAGACCTTGGGACCGAATCGAATGTTGTTTGGTGGTGCTTTGGAGTGTAAGAGATGATCGGAAAGGTTGGATTGGATCTCGATTGGGTCTAGGCACGAAACCCACTTTTCTCTCTCTCACTTTCTCTCTCTAGAACTCCATGGATTGGAGTTCGATTTTTCTTCGAATTCTCTCTCTCTTCTGGACTGGTAGGGTATAGGAAATTTCGTAGTGGACCCTAGGGTTAAAGTTATGGGATATTTATAGGGAATTTCGGAAGAGGATGACGAGTTTGAATTCGAAAAGGATTTCGATTCGTTGGGTTTTGATATGGACTGAATATGGACGAAAATACAGTCTGGGAAGGAGTACAGATGGAGTAGGAATAGGAGAGGAAGAGATGGAAGAGTTGTATGCATGTGTGGGCTACCACAGCCCCGGGTGTGATCGGGGCGGCCCGAAAGGAAACGCCTCATTTTGGAATCGATTTGAAAAATTTTGAAGAGTCGCCACCCGGGTTTGTGGTTCGCCACCCGAGAAACCGTTTTGATTTGAAAATGATTGATTTGAATTGAAAACCAGAGATTTGAAAAGGGTTCGGAAGCCATGTTACGAAGGGGGAAGGATTTTACGGCACCCCCCTCGCCCGATACGAGATCGGTCTCTACTAAACATTTGTGGGATTTTTCAAAGGGATTTTGTTTCATTAAACAAGTAGCAAGTATTCACAAGTATACCAAATAAAGGAGTGCATGCATGTGCATATGTGCCGTGGATAAATGAGGGATGGAAATAGAATGCAAAATGCTGAAAACTGGGAAAATCCTGTCATTAATTCCACTCTCGAGCGCTCGGGAGCAGAGTCGAGCGCTTGGGACTTCACTCCCGAGCGCTTGGGAGTGTTACATGCTCAACCTGCAAACTATGTTAGTATAACAGAACATAACAGGGTATAACACCGAAAATGTAAACTGGAATGACATTAACCATGCCACAGGCTTAACAGAGAACTTAGCAGAATGGGATCAGCCCCCATTCTTCCAAGCCATACGTCATTATCTTTCTGAAAGATGATTTTGTAGTCATAAGAGACAAGAGGGGACGCATGCATGGATATTCAAAAGCAGTATGAGCATGAAACTGTTAGAAGAGTGGATTGAGTTTGCATGCAAACACTCTCGAGCGCTCTGAAGTGATCTCGAGCGCTCGGGAGTAGTTCATCTCCAGAACTGATTTTAGTTAAACAAATACTCTCATTTTAGTATGCTGGCACACTGGATCTCATGCTTTTGTATTATGAAAACTTCTTATTCCAAATTTTCAAGTAAAACCCTTCTGCATGTTCACAAATGAAACGATTTTCTTTATTTCTCTGTGAAAGATGAAGACCTTTTGTACCAGTACTGCTCAAGAGAGCTGATTTGTATGAAAATGCGTTTTAATGCCCATGCATGACTGTTTTAACATTGAAAAGAGAAGGAGCAAAACCGGAGCCACTCTCGAGCGCTTGGGAGTAGTCCCGAGCGCTTGGGAGTACTTCCAGTAAGCCAACATGAGAAACACATTTGTACCCCTTTTGCTCTTGCTTTCGCGCCAAGGTCTCTCAACCCATCCTCAGTATGAAAGGCTGAGAAGGCTAAGAAACCTCCCTCAGAAAGGAAATGACGACCCTTTTTGAATATCAAGGTAAAAGTTATTTCTACCTTTGGATGGAAGATGGCTCCTTGGATGACTTTAGAGAGGATGGATGAAAGAAGAATAAGGCAAGAAACCAGAAGCTTAGACTATTCTGGATTTCTTATCTTTCCTCCTTGCCTTTGATGTTTAAAACCTTGCTTTTCCAAAATGCTTGTAATTGCCAAAATCTTTTGAGTTTGAAAGCTTTGTTTTAACCAGAGAGAGGAGAAGAGAGTCTAGAGAGAGAGAGCCCCCTCCATTCTACAGACCAAAGGCCATATATATAGGCCAAGATAACCTATGGTTGCAAAAATGAAATATGTTTGAAATAATACATTTTTTTAAACAGAAAAACTGCTGGTCTGAGGATCTCTGACTGAGGTTGAGTGTAGACTGGGTTTCAGCCGGCTCAAAGAGTCTGCAATGATGAGTTGCATGGGTAGTGGGAAGGGCTGCCACCCATTGGCCGTCACGGAGGACTCGAGCGCTCGAGAGTGGTCTCGAGCGCTTGGGACTTCACTCTCGAGCGCTCGAGAACAAGCCCAATCAGTGCTTTTTGAAAATGGTTTTGAGCGCTTGGGACTACTCCTGAGCGCTTGGAAATGATTTGACCATTTATACCTCTTTTTTAAAGTCCTTCAAGGAGCCAAGTTTCAAATGACCTCGAGTTCATCTTAATCCAAAATCATCATTGGGGAGCCTCCGGGCCACAAATTAAGGGAATTTGAAAAGTCCAAATTGGGGTGTCTACAGTTGCCCCTCTTTGGATGATGCTCGGCATTATGTCTGGATACGAGTATCATCCAAAGATTGAGACAGCCCAATTCGAGCCAAGTCAAACCCTTAATTTCAAAACACCAATACAAGTGAAAGTGTTTAATGCACATGGTCGCGTCTTTCAAGACTGCCTACGTACCCTTGTCTGCAGGGATCAGACCATCGTAGTTCTTCGAGGCAAATGCAAGCACGTGTAATGCATGCCCGAGAAATGATCGACAATTCTTTAATAAGATAAACGTGCAAAGAGATCCACCTGTTGCAAATGGACCACCTGTTGCTTTGTTTGGTGAAGGGAAAATGCAAGTATGTGCACAAGAAATGATTGACGTGAGCTCGATGAAATAAATACGTAAACGATCCACCTGTTGCTCTGTTCGGTGGAAAGGAGCACGTGCGGTGCATGCACGAGAAATGATCGACAATTCTTTAATAAGATAAACGTGCAAAGAGATCCACCTGTTGCTCTGTTTGGTGAATGGAAAAGTGCAAACACGTGTGATGCATGCACGAGAAATGATCGACACGAATTTGATAAGGTAAACATGCAAATGGTCCACCTGTTGCTCTATTTGGCGAATGGAAAAGTGCAAACACGTGTGATGCATGCACGAGAAATGATCGACACGAATTTGATAAGGTAAACATGCAAATGGTCCACCTGTTGCTCTGTTTGGCGAATGGAAAAGTGCAAACACGTGTGATGCATGCACGAGAAATGATCGACACGAATTTGATAAGGTAAACATGCAAATGGTCCACCTGTTGCTCTGTTTGGCGGAAAGAACGATGATAAAGTAGCATCTGTAGGGTAGAAATACCTGCCAACATGTTGAGATTAGCGTAAATAGACAAAATTTCGATCGACCACCAAGTAAAACAGCTAATAGAGGGGCGAGAGCTCAAAAATCACAAAACCGTCTAGGACTCGCTTCCTCTAGTCCCGTTTGATGCGGCCAAAGCCAGGACCGAGATTGATTTTGTAAAAAGGGAGGAAAAAGCTAAGCAAGCCTCGTCGGTGGGAAGAGGCACGGGACGACGGGGCCGGCACGAAGGCTGAGGAAAGATCCCAGCGCTCAGAACCACTCCCAAGCGCTCGGGAGTGGTCTCGAGCGCTCGAGACCTTAGCTGGGGCCTACCGTCCTTACATCTTCTTCATCAGGTCTGGGGTTCAAAACCCACTCCTCAGCACTCGAGAACCAGAGCACTGTGCGTCCTTCGATCCTTGTACGAACTCACTCTCTCTCTCAGGCAATCTCCTTCTCTCATTCAGACAACTCTTCCCCCTACTCTCTCCATCTCAGACTCTCCCATTCTCTCAAAACGGACCGAGCTCGAGATCTCGAGATCTCCACGATCCTACAGTGGGCTGTGGTGTGCCAAGAGGTTCGAATCAAGAGGAAGAAGAAGGCCTGGGAGTAGAAAAACCAGCAATGGCGAGCGGCGGCGAGGAGACAACGCCCAGCCACGAGGCGGCGGTGGTGGAGGCTGTGGCGGCGACGGTGGAGGCCAGCAGGGCCAGGAATGAGGACGTGGTGACGATGGTGGAGACTGGTGAGGTTCCAGTAGCGAGGGGTGACGCGGGTGGGGGCGATGAGGGGTTGCCCAGCCGCGAAGGGGCAGCGGCTGCGGCGGCCGTGGCGGCGACGGAGGAGGCCAGCAGGAGTGCTGCCACACCAGTCCAGGAGGAGGTGGTTAGTGAGGGTCTGATTACAGAGGTCGAGGCCGACAGGGGCACAGGGGGAGCAGAGAGTGCTAGTGGAGGTTTAGCGATGGCTGGGGATACAGGTGACAGCGAGGTGTTGCGAGGAGGTGGTGATGAGCTGGCCACTGGCAGCGGGGGTACATCGGGCACTGGGGGAGGTGCCATGAGTAGCGGGGGAGGTGCTATGGGCATTCCTAATACTCCGACGGTAGAGGATTTGCTCACGGCCGCGGAGCGGGCTGGTGGTGAGCGGAGGGAAGATGATGAGGTAGTGGTAGTCGGTCGCGTTGCTGCGACTCCGACACTGAGGACGGCGATTGTGGAGCCGAGGAGAGGTGACGGTGGGATAGGGGCCTCGGAGCCAGTTCCTTTCGTAGAGGGGGACTTCTTGGACAGCGCGAGACCACAGGATATATTGGATGCCCTCGGTCTTGACGCCGGGATGAGGGAGGTGCTGAGGGGTGCGAGGAGCGCAGAGGATCAGACCTCGGCCCTGCTGTTGGGAGCTTTACTGAGTGGTGCTGGGGCATCTGACGTTGGAGGGCTTGGAGTGGAAGCAGAGATGGAGGGTACAGAGTGGAGGGAGGAGCCAGGGGCAGAGGAGGAGGTGGTGATCGAGGAGCGAGTCACAGCGGCCGCTGAGGCGAAGGCCTACTTGTCCCGTGCACGACCTGGGTTCACGGCGGATACTTACGCACCACGGTTGCACCTTTTCGAGCTGACGGGGATGATTGGTTATACTCCTGCTCGGACGGATTACCCTGAGGATCTGCTTCTCCGAGATCGGGCTTCACACATCTCTTCCGGATGGACTACGGTATGAGTTCGATATTTTACTTTCTGCACTTGATTTGCTTCCTTGAATCATTGCTTTGCTAATTGACGCTATTCCTTTGCTCTGTTGAAACAGCGTACCAAGGATATCTTCGGCCACGGAGGTTCAGGTCATTCATTGCAACACTTCAGAGAGTTGCCCCGGAGAGTACGGGAGTTGGTGGAGGAGACTGGCTTTGGGCCATTCATCCAGTTGCTGACAGCGGTGAGGGTAGACCGTGCGGTGATGACAGCACTGGTAGAGCGGTGGTGGGACACTACCAACACGTTCCACTTCCGCTTTGGGGAGATGACGGTGACGCCCCTTGACTTTGCAGCGATTACCGGGCTTAGAGTTGGAGGTGAGCCGATTCCATTTGACCCGAGTATAGCACTGGACGATGCAGCTCTGAGGTGGTTCCTTGGACGGGTTCCGCGCCACAGCGGAGGCGTGTCAGAGTACGGGCAGTTCACGGTGTACTGGGATCATGAGCCAGCGGACGACACGGAGGTGGCTCAGATGGCCAGGGCCTATTTGCTGTACCTGTTTGGGGCTTCTCTGTTCCCGCTCAGGAGATCTCGGGTTCACCTGAGTTACTTGGCAGCTGGTTGATCCAGGCGAGCGGCCGATCTGATCGGGAGGTCTTTGCTGCTGTGCACTCTCTTGCTCGAGGCCACACGCGGGGTGAGGGACACCATTGGCGGATACTGGAGGGTGATAGAGGTATGCTTCGACACCCTTGCTTTGAATTGCTCTTGATTGATTGAATTGAATTTGAACATGTATCTGACTTGAATCGACTTCTAACATATGCAGCTTTGGGCTTATGAGGTCTTGGGCATGTTCCCGCCCGAGAATACTTGCACAAATCCACGCCTGCTTCCACGTGCGCTTGCATGGAGCACAGAGTACCGGAGGGCCAAAGAGCAGAGGGGGCAAGTGATGGTTTTCCGGCGTTGGCTGGATAACATCACTGGGGTTACGGTACACACCTCGACTTTCCTTTCTTGATTCATGTTTCTCCTGGTAAACTTTGGTTACTGATGCAAGAAATCTGAATGCAGGTACACTGGGATCGCTGGGCCAGGGTGGAGGCTGATTTCCTTCCACGAAGCCGGGAGGTGACGAGGAGTCGGGTCCTGCTGGAGTGCCCACTAGGTTGGCAGTGGTACTTGGGGGATCGGGTGACACGGCAGTCGCTTGGTACTCCTGAGTTCATTGTGCCGGGGCCACTTCCACCACGGGTGCAGCGGACTGAGTCCTACACTCGAGCTGAGTTGGAGCGATACACGGTGCCAGACACCGACTTGGAGCAGTACCTGCGGCGCACACTGGACTACGCGGCTTACAGAGACAGGTACCTAGCCACCAGCCTGGGTGTAGAGGTAGAGCTGAGGAGGCGGATAGCCGAGACTGAGGCTAGGAGGGCGAGAGGTGAGACCATCACTGTTGATGCGGCTGAGGTCCAGGAGGGAGGACGAGGTCGCCGCGGTCGATCTTCACGTGGTAGGGGCCAAGGTGGTAGGGCTCCTGCTGGTGGGCGAGGTGCTGGTTCCTCAGGACGAGGTGAGGGTAGCACAGGGGTTGCTGGGGTGTCCGAGATTCCTGCTCCAGTAGGGTTACCGATACTGGACTGGTCGATCAGCGTGAGGGATCCTGCTGGGGCACGGGCGGTTCTGGATATCCCGCGCCTTCCACACCGGCCGATGCAGCTTCCTACACGGGTATGACATGACATTGCTTCTTTCATGCTTCAACTGTTTCCTGTTCACG
The DNA here is from genome assembly GCA_025413875.1 of Rhododendron molle. Lineage (NCBI taxonomy): Eukaryota > Viridiplantae > Streptophyta > Magnoliopsida > Ericales > Ericaceae > Rhododendron > Rhododendron molle. Next base: position 19,751,195 of record CM046400.1, read on the forward strand.
CATATACTGTTTTTGACTTCTGAACCATTGTGCAGGTACCGCGAGAGTGGGCGGAGCAGGCAATCATGCTAATGGTGGGGATGCGCCATCTCTTGAAGGATTGCGCGAAGGGACGCACCCTGCAGACCAGACCCGCTCCAGAGCCTGTTCTAGTTGTTGCTCCTCAGGTATGACACTGCATTCACAATTTATTGAAAACAGCAATTTTATAGAACAAATGTATGAATATATGCATATGTCATGCAGGCACAGCCACGACGTTCAGCTAGGGCACAGCCACGGGGTGCCACGAGCGCTTCGGCTCCCGCGAGCACACGAGGCCGGGGTATACAGAGGGCGTCACAGTCCACAGCGGGAGCGCGACAGTTTGAGGTGGTCCCTAGCCACAGCGGAGACGTGCTCGAGAGGAGTCCGAGGAGGACACGGAGGAGTCACTCGAGTCGCGAGCTTTAGGTCTACAGACTCGAGTTCAGCCTTGGGTTCTTCCAGTGACGATGACAGTGATGACGACGGCGACGAGGTCGAGAGCTCCGAGTCGGAGGGACACCGGCAGAAGAGGACTCGTCTAGGTTAGGTTTTTGCTTTGTCAGACTTTCTTGTACATGGGCTTGCGTGCCATCACAATCATAGCTTTCAGGCCTGCGTGCCTCGATTTTGTTTGGGTCTGCGTGCCCCGGTAGGTAGGATTGGGCATGTGCTTGCCCCAGTTTATGTACTTTCCTCCCTTACTCATTGTAAATACCGTATTGATTTATGAGAATTTGCACTTTCCTTCATTTGCCTTCGTTCGCACTCCCTTTAAGAATTGTATTTTATGAAATATGTCCGTCTAGCTTTGAAAGAAAGTAAAGAGCACGCGAATTTTGACCGATACTCTTAAAACAGGATAAAACTTGACATAATCGACTCGACTCATGGAAATTGACTTGGAATGACGGAAAGGCCCTTAATGTGGAATTTACAATCATCAGGGAGAATAATGACAAGACTTGACTGGGATTAAACACGAGAATAGGACATGAGATTGTCTGACTAAGGTGCATGTTCTTAGTGCCATCATAAGTAATGAAATTTGAGGTGTTTGACGGCAAAAAATTGGTTCCATAAGCTTTAACACGCGTTTGACCGCTTTACGTAGTTATGAACACGCATTAAAACTTGCATACACCATTGGAGTCACATGAATGCTCTTGACATGAATTTGGACATATCGATGGGAAGGAAACCATTGAAATTTTGAGGTTTTTCAAGGAATATGTATGAACACTTGAACAAACTGACGACTGGAAATGCTGTATTCCCTCTAAGAGAGATTGCAAGCTGCTGAGCCAAGCTTATTGAGATTGCGGTGCTGCGTTGGAGCCAAGAACCATGAAATCAGACTTGCTGAAAATTGCAGAACTCTCGAGCGCTCGAGAGTATTGTCGAGCGCTTGGGAATTAACTCTCGAGCGCTCGGGACTACTGTGATCAACAGACCAGTGTTCATTTCCAAGATCATTTTTCAGTTCCCTTGTGTCTTTTTGCACTGCATGTACACTTCCAAGACGTCCTGTAACTCTCCTTATGCTGATTTCCCAGGGTCAGTGATTTCCCAAGGTAAGACTAGCATCTTTCCAATGTTTTCTCAAGTTTCCAAGGTTTGACACTTTGAAAACACAAAGACATGGCCTTGGAAAGGATGAGCATGCTGAGTTTCAATGCTGGTGGGTGAAGGGTTGTCTCATCCAGCCCGCTATAAATACCGAGCTTAGCTTTGGCAAGTCATTCATACTTCAAACCACCCTTTCCCTTCCAAAATTTCATTTCTCATGGCCTTGTTGAACCAAGCCTTGCTCCGCCCTTGGTTGGACAGCCTTGATGGCATTGATTGGCTGAATTTCCGAGGGCATCGCCTCCACGCCTTGAAGTATCTCCGCGAGATTGCCATCCGTCCTGTCTTGCTGCATGCGGCGGCACGCTTTTGGGATCCCGAAGTGCATGTCTTTCGCTTCGGTTCACAAGAGCTATGTCCCACCGTCGAGGAATTTCATGCCTATCTTGGTAGCCATGACTCCGCCGAGCCAATTGTTCTGATGCTTAGGGAGAGCATGAAGAATATCGTAAAAGCTAAACTGGGTGTCAGTGGGAACGTTGCTGAGTTCTTGACTCGGGGTAATGCCATCAACATCGTGCAGTTGTACGAGAGATTCAGTCCCCCTGGAGACTTAACGGACTTCGAGTACCAAGGTCGTCGGATGACAGCCTGCTGTATTTGCCTCTTGGCGGCTTTCTTATTGGTTCCATCTGTTGGTCAGCCCAGTTCTCTGTTGGTGGGAGTTGCTGCTCAGGTCGAGGCTCGCAAAGACGTTGCGCCTTTGGTTCTTGCGGAAACCTTGATGGGGTTGGATGCTGTTCATGCAGGTCGCACAAGGGTTTTCGGTGGTAGCCCGCTGTTGCTGCAGGTTAGGGACCTCACTCAGCTCTCCTTTTTCTTTTTCTCACATTCATTTTACCTCGTCACTCAGTTTAGGCTTTATTTGGCTCCTTACTTGTTTTCTCTCTTTTTGGGTAGATGTGGCTCTGTGACAAGTTGAATTTGCTAATGCCCCCGGCGAATGACTGGTGGTATCGAGCAAGCGGATGGGATCGTCCTTTCCAGGTGATGTACAGTAATGGAGATGACTGGGCTGATTTCCTCGCGTCTGCAGAGGAAGATGATATTGCTTGGCGCTGCCATTGGCTGAGGCTCCCTGTGATGACTGTGAGCAACATGGGCTCGATGCATGTGTTTATGGCTGGCTTGGCAGGCTTCACTTTCTACTCGCCTTTCCGCATCCTTCGTCAGCTCGGACTTAGTCAAGAAGTGCCGCCGCAAGGATCTGGAGTGCTTCGTCTCCCTCCCTTCACCATTCCGGGCCTTCGGAGTTATGTTCGTATGTGGGAGGCTCGTAGGATTGAGCCAAGTGATCCTCTTTACTCCATTGCTTTGACCGGAAGATACTGCAAATGGCTAAGGAGAGATGTGGAAGCAAGGATGGGTTGATTGTTTACTTTGCCGTTTTTGAAATAAAAGTTAGATCTCGTTTATGCGTTTTCCGTTTTCATGCTCAGCTTGTAATAAAGAAATCATCGGAATAAAATTGACTGATTAAGGGTTTCCCCCTTTCGGTTCATTAATTGCATGCGCCCTGACTTGTCAATTTGGATCTGAATTTTTGAAATTTAGGACCGAACCTCAGAGTGAGATTGCCTACGTATCCCTTAAGAAAGGGAATCAGGCCCATACGTAGTTCGGGCTAGGGTTCGCTCGGGTATTGACACTCTCCTTTTGTGCTCTAAATTTTGCCTGGAGCCGCCCTTTCGGGTTTTCGGCCTAGCGAGCTCTTTTTCAACTTTTTGCCTTTACTTTTGTCTAGGCCGCCCTTGCGGGTTTTCGACCTAGCAGGCTTGCTCTAATTTTTGCCTGGTACCGCCCGCTCTTGCGGTTTCCGGCCCAGCGAGCTCTCTCAGGGGTAATATCGTTTGAGTTGGTCCAAATTGACAAGATTCGAGAATTCGTTGCCGTCCAGATCGATGATTGAAGTTGCTCCTTCGGAAAGGATCGACTTGATGATGTACGGCCCGGCCCACTTTGGTCGGAACTTCCCCCGTAAATCAAAGATCGGAGCACGGATTTCTTTGACTACCATGTCCCCTCTTGCAGGTCCTCGACTTCACTTTCTTGTTGAATGCTCGAGGCGATTCTTCGATAGCCACGAATGTGATACAATGCTCGCAGCCTCCTTTCGTCGAACAACATGAGTTCTTCGAACCTTCCACTGATCCATTCAGCCTCTCTATTCCTTGCTCAGCCATGACCCTTAGCGATGGAACTTCTAGCTCGATAGGAGAACGGCTTCCATACCGTACACCAAAGAATAGGGTGTTGCCCGTCGGTGTGCGAATAGACGTCCGGTATCCCCATAAAGCTAGTGGTAGCTATTCATGCCAATCCCTAGCTGATTCGACGGTCTTCTCAAGAATCGACTTGATGGTTTTGTTGGCTGAACCGCCCCATTCGTTTGTGGCCGATAAGTGGTTGAATGATGCACTTGAATTTTGAATTCGTCAAAGAGCTCTAGGACTTTTCCTTTGAAGTGAACACCATTATCAGATACGAAGGCTTGAGGTACTCCATACCGATAAATGATGTTTTGCCTGATGAAGTGAGCTACTTGAACTGCTGTCAAAGTCTTGTACGAAGCCGCTTCAACCCACTTGGTGAAATAATCGACCGCTACCAAGATGAACCTGTGACCGTTAGAAGCTGCAGGCGTGATCCTCCCGATGACGTCAATGCCGCAGGCGGAGAATGGCCATGGCGTTGCCATTGGGTGTAATTCCGAGGGCGGGACGTGGATGAGATTAGCATGAGTCTGGCACTTATGACATCGGCGCACATACTCGATGCAATCTGTCTCCATAGTCGACCAATAGTAACCCAACCTTAGAACTTTCTTTGCCAGCATCATCCCATTCATGTGAGGTCCACAAACTCCCTCATGAACTTCCTCCATCACTGCTTTCATATCATCACCATGAATACACAACTTGTGGACTCCGCACGGAGATCGCCGGTACAATTTTCCACCACAGATAATGTATTGAGACGCCAATCGCTGTAACGCGATCCGATCCTTCTTGGTAGAATCTGCAAGTTCTCCTTTTTCAACGAAATTCCAAATGTCGTGGAACCACGGGAGTCCATCGTCCAGTTCATCGATGTTCATGACATAATCGTACACATGCTTTCCTCTTTGCTCGATCATAACAGGCCTTAACTTCACTCCGATCGGAAGTTCCAACATAGATGCCAAAGTAGCAAGCGTGTCTGCGAAGCGATTCTTCATCCTAGGTACATGCGTGAAAGTCACTTTCTGGAAATTCGGGATAAGTTCGTCGAGCTGCTGATGATACGGCTTCATCTTTTCGTCTTTGACCTTCCATTCCCCGCTTGCTTGTGACACGACCAAGTTAGAATCCCCAACAACTTCCAGTACTTTGACTCCAATTTCCAGTGCGGCTTCCATTCCAACAATACACGCTTCATACTCTGCCTCATTATTCGTGACTTCGAAGTTCAATTTGAAGGCCAGGGGAATATGTGACCCCTCAGGCGAGACTAGCAGGATGCCAATCCCAAAACCTTTCTGGTTTGCTGCGCCGTCGAAATACAACGTCCATGTTTCGTCCACTGCAGTCATTACGTCTTCGTCGGAAATTGAAACTCCGTGTGTTATAGCCCCTCGATCGGGCTTCTTTCTTCTCTTTGCTCTTCCTTTTCTTGACTTGCGTGTGACATACTTGATTTGAACTCGGCCAATAAGAGCAACCAGCGTGCTAACTTACCGATAAGTCTTGGCTTCTCGAGCAGATATTTGAGGGGTCCATCAGAAATCGGTATCACCGAATAAGGCGACATGTAGTGTCTCAATTTCCTTGTGGCCCAAAGGAGCGCCCAGCACGTCTTCTCTAATGAAGTGTATCGCTCTTCGCTTCCGACCATTTTCTTGCTCAGGTAGTAGATTGCCCTTTCAACCCCATCTTCTCCCTCTTGTGCTAACATGCACCCCATGGATGAGGGCGTGACAGACAAGTATAGGATCAAAGGTTTTCCTGGAATGGGTGGCATCAAGATGGGCGGATTCTGTAGGTAGGTTCGGATTGCTTCAAAAGCCTTTTGACACTTATCGCTCCACTCGAATCTCACATCCTTCTTAAGCAGACGAAACAACGGTTCACAGGTTAGAGTCAGCTTAGCGATGAATCGACTGATAAACTGAATCTTTCCCAAGAAACACCGGACTTCCCTCTCGGACTGAGGCGGCTCCATCTCGAGAATGGCTTTGATCTTAGAAGGATCCACCTCGATCCCCCTGGTCGTGATCATGAATCCAAGCATCTTTTCGGCCGTGACCCCGAACGTGCACTTCTGCGGATTGAGTCGCATTCTGTACTTTGGAATCCTTTCAAAGAATTTCCTCAACGCTGGTAGATGATCCTTTCGCTCTTTTCCCTTCACTATCATGTCATCAACGTAAACCTCGACCTCCTTGTGAAACATATCATGCAACAGCGTGGTAGCACCCCTTTGATACGTAGGACCGGCGTTCTTCAACCCAAACGGCATGACCCGATAGCAATATGTCCCCCACTCAGTGATGAACGTGGTCTTTTTTCTGTCTTCCGGAGCTAGGAGAATCTGATTGTACCCTGAGAAGCCGTCCATTAAGGATAATAGAGCGTGCCCTGCAGTATTATCAACAAGTACATTTATGTGCGGCAATGGAAAATCATCCTTAGGGCTCGCTTTGTTTAGATCTCTGAAATCGACACACACTCTAATCTTTCCGTCCTTTTTGGAGACAGGAACAATGTTGGCTACCCAAGTGGGGTACTCCGTTACAATTAGAAAACCAGCGTCGATTTGTTTCGTGAGTTCCTCCTTTATCTTTAAAACCCAATCAGGCTGCATTTTTCTTAGTTTTTGCTTAACGGGCTTTGCGTCAGGGTAGAGGGGGATTCTGTGCTCGACTATTTCTGGGTCGATTCCGGGCATGTCTGCGTGGGACCAAGCAAAAACTTCTTTGAATTCTTTTAACAAATCTGTGAGCTCTTGAAGCTCAGTGGGAGACAGCCCGGAACCTACCTGAACCAATCGAGGGTCATCCTCATCACCCAAGTTTATTGAGATTATTTCTTCTTTTAAAGGCTGAGCATGCCTTTCATTTTCGCGATCGATAAGGGAACGGATCTCCTTGGGAATGTCCCCATCAAGATCTATTCCTTCATCATCGGGATCTAGACAATTTATTTCAAAAATCGGCAAGTAAGCGAAAACGTCATTCATTTCATTAACCATTTCAGCAGACGGGGGGAATACAGCGGTTGACTCGAACTCAAAATGAAAGCTACGACGTGGAGGGCCGATAGGCACAAACTCCGACTCCGTGCTAGACGACGAGTCCGTGTCAGACTCAGACTCAGACTCAGTGCAAGTGCTGTGAGTGCGAGTTACATGTGGAATGAAAGTGCAATTGTCATAAGTGCCTATAGCCTCGACAATGAGCTTGGAAGGGTCTTCAATCTCTTCTTCATCTCCAAGCGCAAGTACAGCAGCATCTTCGACCATACCCTCCGGATCCTCGCCCTCGAACAGAAGTTGGAGACTGCCCAAACCAAAAGCTTCCAGCCAGTCGAGTGCCTCAGACAATTCTTCCACCTTTGGAACCTCTTCATCACTCTCCCAAGTGTCATTGGCAAAGATTTCAAAGCCATGATACTTCTTTTTTGTCTCGATGTCCACAAATGGTTCAGGTTCTCCTTGGTACAGTGGTTCTTTCCCCTTCGACTTCATCTCAATTGCACGGGACCGGGCATAATCGCGCCACTTCTTTGCTGGATCACTCTTCTTGGCATCATAGCCTAGACCAAAACGTTCGTTACTTCCAGGGAAGTCAGGGAATTCGGGGACACCTTGAGCGTAAAGTCCCAAGCCCATGCCCGGCAGATACTTCATCCTTTTCATAATTTCCAATGCTGCGGAGCTTACCAAGAAGCCGTCCTCGGCTCGGATAGTACACACCTTCGAAGTCATGACAGCAAAGCCTCCCATGGCAACATCTTCCTCTCCATGCATAATCTCAAGCGGCGGGGAATTGTCCTCGGCGTGCGGACGGATACCTGAGTCTCCATAGATGATGAGGGTTCCAGAGTCCAAACCCAAGATCAGTTTCTGGTGCAATGTTGAGGGTACACCCATAACATCCGGACGATGTAGCCAAGGCCTTCCCAATAGGAGATTGAAGGATGCAGGAATTTCCAGTACACAGAATTCGACGGTGGTTTTGAACTTGCCAGTTGCCAACTCCAAATTGATCGTCCCCAAAACATCTCGGCGCGTATTATCATAAGCGCGAACACCCAAATTCGATGGCGCAAAGTCTTTGTTCTTAAAGCCCAAGCAATAAGCGGTCGGAGTGGACACACGTTAATGGCGGAGCCATTATCAACAAGGATTGCGGAACCCACTTTCCGAGGCACTTCATGGTGATGTGAAGGGGCTTGTTGTGGTCGGCTCCTTCAGGCGGCAGATCTTTCTCTGAAGGATAAGGTGTGTTGGGTGAAGTTCGGGGTTATGAGAGCAATGAGAGCTTAGGGCGATATCGGAGGGACCTCAAGTCCGGAGAGTGTTGACCAACTGTGGCGGTGCTCACGAGAGGCTAACACTCCCCACATAGACATGCGGGCGGGAGTTTCTGGAGTTGATGGACGATAGGATCAGTGGAGGCTTCGGGGTCAGGTTCGAGGAGTGAGTTGAGGTCAATGGACAATTTGGGCTGGGTAGGTGGGTTAGTTTAGTGGAGCTAGGAGGGTTATTTTGTGGGGCTTGAGAGGTGGGGATGTTCAGACTCACGGGGTTGACAGGGGTATTCTGCTGCGGTGGAGGGACTCGGGATGAGCTACCTCGTTGGAGGTTGGTGGGCTGGTAGACCCTTCCACTTCTTGTAAGGTTACTAACCGTTTTGGCGATTGGCTCCCACCAGGTACCTTCCCAGAAATCAGAGAAGTCCAGATCGTAATCATCTGCCTTACGCTTCCCCTTGTCAATTGCTGTCTTCTCCAAAGTCTCGTTGAGAGCTTCCATTTCCAAGGCCTTCCATATGTTCTCTTCCTCCAAGGAATTCCAGAAGTTGTCATTGCTACTGCGGTTGTTGTCACCATGCTGAATTGACCCTTCCTCTATCATGGCCTTGTTAACGGTTAACTCTTCACCGTCCATCCATATGTTTACCAATTCAGCCTTTCCCAAGAGGTCTTCAGGGTCCAATACACAAACGTTGGGCTCATCAGGGATTTGAACCATGGGTTTGGAAAAGAACTCCTCGATGATGTATTCCTGGGGGCAAAAATAATAATCCGTGGCGCGCTCCAGAGCATCGGAGTCTCGAGTGAGGTTGACAATGGTCCTGGCATTGAGCCCTGAGAGCATGCGGGGGTTCATCAGATCCAACTCTTCTACCACCTCCTCTTCTTCTTGAAAGAGATACACCAATGGTGTTTCATCTAGGGGGTCAGAGTCATCTATCCAGTGCCATCCATTGGGTTCAGGCTCCCATTCCCATTCATCTTCTTCTCTAACCGGTTCAGGTTCCAAGAACAGAGCAAACAGAGAGTACCCATCCAAAGGATCAACCATTATCTCCTCCCAATCCTACCTCCATTCTCCTTGTTCCAATTCTTCAACTTGCTGCGCATTAAGTGCCACAGGCCATGTTCCAGTGATGAGAGCTCTTTCTTCTACCGCCAAGAAATCTTGTACCAGGTCTTCCCACCTTATCTGAAAGTCCCATTCCACTGTTTCTAGTGCGCAGACAGTATCTTCAATAGGCAACTCGACGGTCGGCTTGGGTTGAGAATCAGGAATGATGTAAAGGCTAGGGTTAAAGGGTTGGCTTGTGGAGATGAAGTTGGTGCGGGGGTTTGAATGCTTTGGGAGCGGGTTAGAGACAGTGTTGGGTTTTTGCGGAGGCATGGGGAGGGTTTTGTTGTCTATCAGGTCTTGGATTGCATGGCGAAGACGGAAGCAGTTGTCAGTAAGATGGCCTACGTTCTGATGATAGGCACAGTAAGCATTAGGGTTGTGGGACGGGGGTAGCTTTTGAGGTAGAGGAGTAGGGGTAAGTGGCTTGAGGGTGCCGCTCTCGACCAATTTCCGAGTCTGACGAGGCGTGTCTTGAATTGAGCAAAAATCTGGTAGTCTGCAGTTGGTTGATAGTGCTGTGGCTATTTGGTTAACCGGCTCGGCTTGGGCTGTATTTGTGGAGGTGTTGGGAAGGTTGGTGAAATTCGAGTTGCCAAAGAGGGCGTTGCTGTTCCCGGAGTATACCTTCTTGGGTTTAGGAGCGGGCTCGGGCTTGTCGAGGATTCCCAACTGAACTGCTTCTTCGACGGCTAAGCCGGTATCGAATAATGTTTTAAAATCTGAACATGCTTGGGCCATAACCATGTGCCTGGCGAGATTGGGTTGAAGGTTACGGACAATCATCCTGATTTGATCCCGGTCGCTCGGCCTATCTTTCATCTGTGCTGCTTTTCCCTTCCATCTCTTCACAAAGTCAGCGAAAGCCTCTTTTGCTTCCATCTTCGTTGACTCGAGTTCACGGGTGGTTACTTCCAACTGGATGTTGTAGTCGTACTGCGCCACAAAAGCCGCGCATATGTCCTCCCAGGAACGCTTCTTTCTCTCATCCAACGAAGTGAACCAGTGCAGTGCATGTCCCACCAAAGTCTGTGAGAACATCTGTGCCATAGCGTCCTTCTCAACTCCCCACATGGACAATGCTCCAATGTATCCCGTCAGGTGCGCCTTTGGATCTCCTGTTCCATCGAACTTGGCAAAGTCGATTGGCCTGAACTTTTCTGGAAGCTTCGCGTTGGGAAACAGACAAAGCTTATTAATGTCAAAGCCGGTCGATGCTATTTTCTCATTTCTTGCCACAGATTCCTCCAGCTGGGTAAGCTTCGCCAATACTGCCGCCATTTCGGGATTTTGCGGGGTTTCCAAATCAAAGACCAGCTGCTCTTGGTTTGGATTCGGGTTAGGGTTGAAATTCAGGTTGGGATTCGGATTTGGGTTTGGGTTAGGAATCGGGTTAGGGTTAGGGATAGGAATTGGGTTAGGCACCGGGTTCTGGGTTTGTGGTGGGAGACGTCGCGCAACTCCAGTGATCATCATCATGAGTTGGGCAATTTGGTTATCAGTACGTTCGCCTAGGCGTTGAATGTCTTCTCTAATCTGAGCCATTTCTCCATTTCTGTTCCCCGGGTTCGGGTTAGGGTTTGGCTGCGGATTGGGGGTGGGATTCGGATTCGGGTTTGGCTCGCCTCCGTTTGGATTTGGATTCGGGTTGGGATTGGGATTACCAGTATTCGGGTTCGGATTGCCCCCGTTTGGGTTTGGACCGGGGTTCAGGTTTGGGTTCAAGGTTCCGATCAAAAGATCCATTCCGACCCCCAAATCTGATGCACTGACGGAGGCTGCTTGCAGTTGGAGGCGCTCCAATCTCTGTCCCAAGGGTCTGGTCCAAGAGGGTATGGTGCTCTTCTTCTTCGGCCCAATTGCTCAGAACTGACAGCAAAGCAAAAACCGTGCTCAGACGCGATCCCCTGTTTGCATTCTTATGAAAATTTATGCATGTTTTTAGAAAATGAGTGCGCCGTCATTGTCACCATCGTCACCGACTCTTAGTTCCTAAAAAGGATTGACTTACGGGAGGTTGCCTTGATCCTCAGGTTTTCTTTTGAAGTGTTTCTTTTATTTGGAACACCAGATTCTAAGGGATGCCCAAAACAGACTAAGTATTCGACTAATTCTCTACTTGAAATTTCAATTTTGAACTTGAAATAGCTTAGTATAGACAGCGTGATACCATAACCAAAGCGGCGTGAGTAGCATGGTGCCATTAGCCTAAGTGGTGTAAGTGACTTTGCACTATAACCTGGGTGGTGTGGGCATCACGACATCGTTTCCTTGCTATTCCTTGTTCTTTGTTGAATTTCCAATTAGCTATTAGTCAAAGGCTTAATATGTCTTGATTTCCCGAAGTCTCCTCGTTCTAAGGATTTTATGTAATTTAGCTAACGTACATCGGGGTGCACGACTCTTCATCGAGCCTCGGCAACCTTCCGAAGACCGCGCGAGCGAGTCCCGAGCATCGTGGCTGACGGCATGAAAATGCAAAATGCAATGCAGCACGTAAACAGACTGTAGCACGTAATCCTGCCCTGTAGGTTCCTGTCCTAGTTTGGAAGGTTCTACGGCGTACTAAACATGTACAAAGGCCGGTTTTGGTTTGAAGAGGGTTCCCCGGACTAGAGTCAAAGTATACCTCCCATTATTGAGCGCACCCAATAATGGTATGAACGGTAGGGATGACTCATCACGGTCGAGGGTTGCTGAGCATTCCGGGATTCCTTGTCACCGGCAAGCCGGGCAAGATTGCCGAAACGCAACAGCGGGGCTGAACAAGATATATACAAAGAATAGAAAAATGAAACAAGACAATTTTGAAAATCCCACAAATATCTTTCAAATTTGGCTCACTAATTTAATTAATATTCAAAGAAAACGGACCGTTTTGGAGACATGCCAATTTTCTCTTAAGTATTAATTAAATCTTTTCCCCAGCAGAGTCGCCACTGTGGGCTACCACAGCCCCGGGTGTGATCGGGGCGGCCCGAAAGGAAACGCCTCATTTTGGAATCGATTTGAAAAATTTTGAAGAGTCGCCACCCGGGTTTGTGGTTCGCCACGCGAGAAACCGTTTTGATTTGAAAATGATTGATTTGAATTGAAAACCAGAGATTTGAAAAGGGTTCGGAAGCCATGTTACGAAGGGGGAAGGGTTTTACGGCACCCCCCTCGCCCGATACGAGATCGGTCTCTACTAAACATTTGTGGGATTTTTCAAAGGGATTTTGTTTCATTAAACAAGTAGCAAGTATTCACAAGTATACCAAATAAAGGAGTGCATGCATGTGCATATGTGCCGTGGATAAATGAGGGATGGAAATAGAATGCAAAATGCTGAAAACTGGGAAAATCCTGTCATTAATTCCACTCTCGAGCGCTCGGGAGCAGAGTCGAGCGCTTGGGACTTCACTCCCGAGCGCTTGGGAGTGTTACATGCTCAACCTGCAAACTATGTTAGTATAACAGAACATAACAGGGTATAACACCGAAAATGTAAACTGGAATGACATTAACCATGCCACAGGCTTAACAGAGGACTTAGCAGAATGGGATCAGCCCCCATTCTTCCAAGCCATACGTCATTATCTTTCTGAAAGATGATTTTGTAGTCATAAGAGACAAGAGGGGACGCATGCATGGATATTCAAAAACAGTATGAGCATGAAACTGTTAGAAGAGTGGATTGAGTTTGCATGCAAACACTCTCGAGCGCTCTGAAGTGATCTCGAGCGCTCGGGAGTAGTTCATCTCCAGAACTGATTTTAGTTAAACAAATACTCTCATTTTAGTATGCTCTGGATCTCATGCTTTTGTATTATGAAAACTTCTTATTCCAAATTTTCAAGTAAAACCCTTCTGCATGTTCACAAATGAAACGATTTGCTTTATTTCTCTGTGAAAGATGAAGACCTTTTGTACCAGTACTGCTCAAGAGAGCTGATTTGTATGAAAATGCGTTTTAATGCCCATGCATGACTATTTTAACATTGAAAAGAGAAGGAGCAAAACCGGAGCCACTCTCAAGCGCTTGGGAGTAGTCCCGAGCGCTTGGGAGTACTTCCAGTAAGCCAACATGAGAAACACATTTGTACCCCTTTTGCTCTTGCTTTCGTGCCAAGGTCTCTCAACCCATGCTCAGTATGAAAGACTGAGAAGGCTAAGAAACCTCCCTCAGAAAGGAAATGACGACCCTTTTTGAATATCAAGCTAAAAGTTATATCTACCTTTGGATGGAAGATGGCTCCTTGGATGACTTTAGAGAGGATGGATGAAAGAAGAATAAGGCAAGAAACCAGAAGCTTAGACTATTCTGGATTTCTTATCTTTCCTCCTTGCCTTTGATGTTTAAAACCTTGCTTTTCCAAAATGCTTGTAATTGCCAAAATCTTTTTTGAAAGCTTTGTTTTAACCAGAGAGAGGAGAAGAGAGTCTAGAGAGAGAGAGCCCCCTCCCATTCTGCAGACCAAAGGCCATATATATAGGCCAAGATAACCTATGGTTGCAAAAATGAAATATGTTTGAAATAATACATTTTCTTAAACAGAAAAACTGCTGGTCTGAGGATCTCTGACTGAGGTTGAGTGTAGACTGGGTTTCAGCCGGCTCAAAGAGTCTGCAATGATGAGTTGCATGGGTAGTGGGAAGGGCTGCCACCCATTGGCCGTCACGGAGGACTCGAGCGCTCGAGAGTGGTCTCGAGCGCTTGGGACTTCACTCTCGAGCGCTCGAGAACAAGCCCAATCAGTGCTTTTTGAAAATGGTTTTGAGCGCTTGGGACTACTCCTGAGCGCTTGGAAATGATTTGACCATTTATACCTCTTTTTTAAAGTCCTTCAAGGAGCCAAGTTTCAAATGACCTCGAGTTCGTCTTAATCCAAAATCATCATTGGGGAGCCTCCGGGCCACAAATTAAGGGAATTTGAAAAGTCCAAATTGGGGTGTCTACAGCATGCATGAAATTTTAAAAGAATTTAAAAGAGATAAATATGATGGATAATTATTTTTTTTGTATAAATCTCTTAAGGGAAAGGATTTTATTATTACTAATAATACTTTTTATTGATCTTATTAATAATGAAAACTTTCGGGCTTCTACAACACTTATACGGTTACAAGTTAATTAATGTAATATTTAAACAAATTTTAATCACCCAAAAATAAATCTAGGTTTCAATCGAATTATATTTTATAATTAATCCATTACTATAGACTATTTGATTAAAATAATAATTTCTTCATTCGAAAAAAATTAGGTTGAAAATCCGGGTCGTTACAACCTACCACCCTTAAAACAATTTCGTCTTCGAAATTAGGGCGTACTACATTTGGGTAGTCGGCGCGCGTAGTATCGGTTCGTTTCCAAGATAATTCTTCGGTCCCTCGATGTCGCCAAAGAATTCAGACAGGTTGGATGGCTTTGCCCTTGGACGCATTTCTCGTTACGATCCTTGATTTCCATTGGTTGTTCTTTGAAGGAAATGTCATTGTTAAGTTCGATGTTTTTCTCAGTCTGAAGGGTTAACGGCTTGGTCCTTTTAATTGGGTTACCGGTTTGGTACTATAATCCAATTCCTTTGTTGCTTCGTTCGGGTCGAAATCAACGTTGATTTCATAGCTCTTCGGAGTCTGAGTTGCGGTAGGTAAATAAATATTTATATGATATACTCAGGTAGGATATCTCGTGGTTTAGAGGAGTAATAGATACCGTAAACGTTTAGCTATTCGGATTTACGCTCTCAGAATGTGGTCTACCCAATCTACCCAAGGCCGAAGGTTGAACCTATGCTCTGATACCATTTGTAACGCCCCGACTTTTCGGAAGCGAAATAAAATAATTTCTTAAGAAAATATTGCTAAATAAATATACTTTCTCAAAATAAAGATTTAGCTATTACAATCTCAAGAATTTTCTAATTCAAAATACATAAATTTCAGAGCTGATTCTAGACTTGATACGAATCTCAAGCATGCTCGATCTCCATTCCTGATATTCATCCTGTGTCGAATTGCGTCATCATTGAATCCTGCGTCCTCTAGCAAATTGATCGCCGAAGCAATCGATTTGCCAGGATACAAACGTATCCGTGAGTGATAAATCACTCAGTAGAATAATCCAACCCAACTACCCCTCTTACATTACAGCTAGCAAGTGAACAGGATAATAATGATACGAATAAGTAAAACAGAGATTTTCCACATAGACCAGTTCATTACTATCCATTAGCCTAACGTATGATCTAAAATCTCCCCAACCGCTAGCCATGCTCGGTCCCATGAGATCACTTCCCTTTGTCGTAGATAACCTAAGTTATATACTGAGTGTGCAACCCAATGACTACAACAAGGGGATAGCTTATCATGCCTGAATCACAACCAGGGTTCGCCTATCTTATACACCACATCACAAACCAATTCGCAATTATCACTGGACACGCGCCAGTCTATCAATTCATCGCTGGACACACGCCAGTTTATCATCACAAAACATCACTGGGCTTACTTTGCTAGGTTTTATCACAACATCACTGGACTATCCGCCAGGTTTTATATCATCACTGGGCTTACTTTGCCAGTCTCAATTCATCACTGGACTCCCGCCAGTTTCAATTCTCATTACAAATCTCATCATATCTCAAAATCCCGCCTGCAGGCAATCTCTAGAAAAGAAAACTTCTCAATTTATCCATTACTTAACATCGTCTAGGTGATTTCTATTTCGCATACCACCCCATGTCTCTAGGGTCCAATCTAACATTCAAACCAGGTATCAACACAATTTTAAATCATAATAATAATTTAAAACAACTAAAAAACGAATCAAAACAATTATTAAACAATGCAATCACATAACTTTTTATGACTGGACCGTTGCCCTTAATCTTGTATGGCCACAAAATCATTAATAAGGTAAGAACTATTTAATAAAGATTTAAAATAATTTTTCAAGGCTTTTATTAATTATTCTTAAGTAATTAGATTGATTAAATACTAATTAAATACATTAAATAGATAAAAAAATATTAGAACAATCATCGTAATCTCAACAAGAGTCATAAAGGTCCTCTATAACAAGCTTGAGTGTTAAAAGTTAGGTTTGGAGGTCCGTGAGATTATTTTAAATATGAGGATCAAGATAATTGACGACGAAGATAATAAATAGTTAAACAATTAAAAATATATCGAGGTTAACAACGTATCATATTTGAACTGTAAAGAATCTAAAAAAAACTAATCAAGCATTAATAATATATTTTATAATGTCGTAAAGTATTTTTGTTTAAAAACAACGTGTAACTAATAATAAATAGCTAATTAAATAAAAAAATATTATTTTAACAACATATCATATTTGAGATGCAAGGAGTCTAAGAAAAATAGTTTGGAGGTTAGAAACATTGTTCGGAGTGTCGTAACTATTTTTCGTTTGTAAACCTTGATTGAAAACGAATAAAAAATTTAATAAATAGATAATAAAATAAAAAAATATGAAATTAATAAGTTATGATCTTTGGAGTGTTAGAAGTCTAGGAAAAATAGATCGGGCGTCAAAAACCATGTTCGGGAGGTCAAAACGAGGTTCGAACCATAAACAGTCAAACCGCAAGGTTTGACCTTGCGGCTGGGGTCCCGCCGCAAACTCGCGCCCTGGTTCTTGCGGCCCGCACCTTGCGGCCGCAAGGTTGCGTCCAGATTTTGTTTTTTTCGTTCCTTGCACGATTTTCAATGCATGTGGTCACGAGGGACATTGGGTTATGCCTAAAAACAATAATTATACTTAGAGGAGGCCTCGGATTGAATTATAATACCTCGAATTGGTTCGGATTGATTCTCGATCGAATACTTGAATTTTGGAGAAGATGACTTCGGATTTGACAATCGGGAGACCTTGGGACCGAATCGAATGTTGTTTGGTGGTGCTTTGGAGTGTAGGAGATGATCGGAAAGGTTGGATTGGATCTCGATTGGGTCTAGGCACGAAACCCACTTTTCTCTCTCTCACTTTCTCTCTCTAGAACTCCATGGATTGGAGTTCGATTTTTTTTCGAATTCTCTCTCTTCTGGACTGGTAGGGTATAGGAAATTTCGTAGTGGACCCTAGGGTTAAAGTTATGAGATATTTATAGGGAATTTCGGAAGAGGATGACGAGTTTGAATTCGAAAAGGATTTCGATTCGTTGGGTTTTGATATGGACTAAATATGGACGAAAATACAGTCTGGAAAGGAGTAGAGATGGAGTAGGAATAGGAGAGGAAGAGATGGAAGAGTTGTATGCATGCATGAAATTTTAAAAGAATTTAAAAGAGATAAATATGATGGATAATTATTTTTTTTGTATAAATCTCTTAAGGGAAAGGATTTTATTATTACTAATAATACTTTTTATTGATCTTATTAATAATGAAAACTTTCGGGCTTCTACAACACTTATACGGTTACAAGTTAATTAATGTAATATTTAAACAAATTTTAATCACCCAAAAATAAATATAGGTTTCAATCGAATTATATTTTATAATTAATCCATTACTATAGACTATTTGATTAAAATAATAATTTCTTCATTCGAAAAAAATTGGGTTGAAAATCCGGGTCGTTACAAGTGGTTGGGAAGAGAGGGTGATAAAGGATTAGATTTGGGGGCAATATTGGAAGCTTAAACAATTTTTTTGTTAAAAAAGTAATGGTTCTGGATGGAATGGTAACGGAAGGGGTCTACAGGTGAAGTAAAGATAACGGAGGGGGTCTGGCCGTAGCGAAATTCGAGGGAGGGGGTGACCGTGAAAAACGGATAAAGTTGGAGGGGTGTATAGGTAAATCACCCTTTTTTCTTTGGAAAATGATTTTCACCCTCTTCTTTTTCATATCCATCCTTATTTTTATGTCTTATAGCAAAAAAATACATTCACTTCAACAGTAAAAAATTAAAAAGGAAGTGTGTATATCAAAAAGGAGAGTGAAAATCACCTCCATTTTCCTTTCTCTTATTTGTTCTTTCCCTATGATAGGCTTGTTTCTTATTTTGATTTTTTTTTTAAACTGCTGTATTTGTTAAGTTGTTGAGTTTGGTTATCTCACTGACATTTATAATTGAGATATAGAGTCCCGAATTTCTACTTTATAATTCATACATACATGATGTAAATAACATGTTCTATCGAAACTATGGTTTCGACCACCGCTATTTCAACGTCATTCAAGTGCACCATAGCATACACGTCAAATTTAAGCTTGCAAGAAATTGTAGGATTGGTGAAACCCGATGCTTGAAGGGGAGTGACCTTATTAGGACATTAGCAGATGCATTGCCACTTGGTACAATACATTTTGGACGCCAAATTGTCTCTGTAAAGCTGGATCGCTCAAATTTTTATCCGATTCTCCAACTTATTGATGGCAACTCTATTGTGGCCAAGGTACTAAATAATAGTGTTGCCCTTCTTGACCTATTTTTTGTTATTATATAAGGAAAGTTTTCGAGAGCTTCATAGCTGGCCCAGACAGACATCCGATTATATAAATATAAAAAACTAAAAAAAAAACTAAACTTGATAATATCTTTGCTAAATGTAGCAGTAAAATAGCATATGCACGGTTATCTACATTTTATATCCAATAATAATAAGCTGAAAACAATTCACAATAGTTTCAATTGATAACTCCTTTTATAACTGGTATATCAGATTTTGATTGGATGTGATGGATCAAATTCAGTGGTGGCTAACCACGTTGAGTTGAAGCCCACAAAAACAACATTAGGCCTTTATTCAGCATTAACAAATGTTCTCAGCATGTCATTGGCGAGTATTAATTATCAAAACACGCCATGGGCCGTCATTTTCCCTTATCCAAATGGCCATGCCTTTCCGGCCCATGAAATTGTTGAAGTGAGGAGAAACGGCATTATGATGGGAAGGGCTCCAATCGATGATAAGTCAGTGTACTGTTTTGTTTTGTGGGTCAACAATTGAGTCATGAAGGTAAAAAGTTTTATCCAATACATTATATATTTTGCTTGTTGAATGAGAATTCAGTCTATTGTCTTATTCTAATAGAGCAAGACTATTGTCATCTATACCTAATTGCCAATGATTTAGGTACTTGTTGACTCCAATTCCGTATCACGAATACATCAATTTATCAATAGATGATGCCAAAGTCATGAGCAATCTCACAAAGTTGGTGTTTTCACACAGCGGTGTTTACCAAGATGTTAGAAATACAGATCAATTGGCCAAAATAAGATGATAGTTACTTTACTTATTCGTCATAAAAGTATCACCGTGAAAGTCGGTACAAACAGAATATGAAGTATAGTACCTTTTCTTTTGTACGTTGATCTATTATGGTGTTAGCACTCCAACGTCAAAATTGTTTTCCTCTATGCTTATTATTGTTTATGAGCAGATCACACAAAGGTTTCCCAACGTCCGGAGAGCTTATTAGAGAGATGATCTTACATTCATTAGATGGTTTCCCAACTGAAGTTGTGCAACTGATAGAAGGTAGTGAGATTGAGTCATTATCTATAACACGCTTGAGATACCGTGCCGCCCCATGGGATTTGCTACTGGGAAAGTTCCAAAAGGGAACAGTGACAGTAGCTGGAGATGCCATGCATGTTATGGGTCCTTTCCTAGGACAAGGTGGCTCGGTAGCTCTGGAAGATGCTATTGTTCTTGCAAGATGTTTGTCTAACAAACTTGTAAACACAGTTGATCATCTACTTACAAGTGAAAGGGAAATGATGAGGACAATGGATATGCACGAAGTTGGAGAAGCAATGGATCAATACGTGAAAGAACGGAGGATGAGGGTGGTGCAATTGTCAACACAAGCATATCTCATCGGCAGGTTGGTAAAATTTGCTTGTAATATTTTCACGGTTGTTCTGTTCAGAAACCCAACCAATCATACTCGATAAGATTGCGGGCGTCTATGATGTCGAGACTTTACCTGCAATCATCTTCCCCTTGTTTTCGTTGCTGGTGCTGGTGCTATATATAGTAGTGTAAGGGACGTTATTTATGTTGAAAACAATCATCTTGTTAGAAGATTTAATATAAGACTGAATTCCGTGGTACTTGGAAACTATGGTTTCGACTTGGGTTTGTGGAAAACCATGCACTATTTCGTAGAAGATTTAATATAAGACTGAATTCGGATTCTCCGAGGACTTACAATCTTACATAGACCACGAAATTGGTTGGATGACCCACGAGAAGTGATTATATCTTCAGCTGCGAAAGAAGAAACCACATCGTTACTAGTTAATATGGTTTCAACTTGGGTTTGTGGAAAATTGAATAGTGCCAAAATATACATATTTTGGCCCTCCAAACTACATTTATTAGTCATCTTTTCTTGTTACATTATAATTGTTTTGTTCATTTTTCTGTTTATAGGTTGCTCGAGCTCGGTTTCCAAGATTTTGGATAAAAACGAAAGTTAGCAAAAGTTTTGGGTCGAAGTGCGAAGTGCTTTGGAATTTTGGATGGTTAGATTAATATTAGACAAAGCCCAAGGGACCACTATGTGATTAATGCCTTCAATCCTTATAAAACCAAACGTTATACCCTACTGACTGGGCAGCTTTTGGAAGAACGGGGAATTGGGTTTCAACGTGGACGGCAGCTTTGGACGAGGACGTGCGTAACGAGCCAATGTTGGAGATCACATCAATGCCTTCCGATTCTCTTCTCTTCATGAGCAATTAATTCTCTTTCTTAGGGTGTAAATGAAACCCTAACCAAGTAACTATGTTTTTACATTAATTTGGAATTTCGATTACCAAAGCGGTTGCGTAATGCTGAGACTTATCTTTATGTTTTGATCTTATTCTTTCAATTTAGTATTATGTATTTGTTTTCTGTGATTGCAAATACATAGTTATGCAACGGTATTCTTGTGCATGAAATTGAGTATTAGGATAATCTATGCCTAGGGAAGACGAATCGTGCCTAGATTAATTAGTTGTAGAATCGAAGACGATTTGTGCCAACCGAAGATAGGTTATGCCCGGTTTTCAAGTACATGCTACTTTCTTGGCGATATCGTTAGGGCTTGTAGCTTCTGGCGAATCATTGGCGTTCGGTAATTGGTTTTCTAAAATAAATATAATCACATTGTTACGAAATTAGGGTGGATTCGAAACCCTAAGACCTTTTCCATATTTGAATTCAACATCTCTCTTGTTTTTAATTACTTAGATTATTTTAGTTAATCAAACTCAAACCACTCTTTCTTGAATTGAATTAGGAATTAATTTTAGAAATACAACAACTTAGCCTCTTGATCTCCGTGGTACGATACCTGGACTTAAACCACTATTCTATTTGAGTTGAGGTTTAGCTCAGTTTTGATTATTTATTTTTGGTGTGAAAAACGACCTACCAAATTTTGGCGCCGTTGCCGAGGATCAAAAGCATGGTTGTCTATTTTGAAAATTGGTTCTTATTTTAATTCCTAGCTTAGTCTCTCTCTTTTTTATAATTATAATTATTCTTTTTTTTGTTTGTTTAATTGTTCCGTCTAATTCTTCTAGTGCAGGTTACTTGCTTTCACATCGGAAATTTTAACTTATAGCCGCAGAGGAGACTTAAAGAGCTTGGCTTTGCTACTTTAGCTTCCAAGAAAAAAAAATTTACTCCAATGAGCACTGTGAATTTTAATCACCGCATTAGCACTATTAGAGTTACTAAGTGTGCATTAGTTCAATACTGTTATTGCAGTAGTTGGTTTATATTGCTATTCCCTTTAATAAAATATAATAATAATAATTTTCCAGTTGCTATACTTGTTGCACGTAGAGTGGTGTTAATTTTATATGCAGGGGCGTCGGTCTTGTCATCCAGATTTAATCCCTGTTGATGCTGAGTTAGAGAGGACCCTTAAGGCTATTCGAGTAGTTAAACGTCCCAATAGACCTCGCGACTCACTTTCAATCATGGCGTTACGCAATAATCAAGATGACCAGACTAGGCAATTGAAGGAGTACTTTGCTCCCCCAGCATACACATCACCTTCTTGCATCTTGCTGCCCACTATCACAGCAGCTCAATATGAGATCAAGTCTCACACTCTTCAGATGCTCCCATCCTTTCATGGGCTTGACAATGAGGACCCTTTTAAGCATATTGATGAATTTGTAGAGAAAAGCTCCACAGTAAAAATTCAAAACTTTTCTGATGATGCCCTTAAGCTAAAACCTTTTTCCTTTTCCCTTAAGGATAGAGCCAAAGATTGGCTTAATTCCTTGGCAACTGGGTCTATCACTACTTGGGCCCAATTACAGCAGGAATTCCTCACAAAGTACTTTCCCATAGGTAAGACAATTCTTTTTAGGCAATTTATCACAACTTTCTCTCAGCTTGATGGCTAGTAATTTCATGAGACATGGGAAAGACTTGGACAGCTTACTCGAAAGTGTCCCCACCATGAAGTTCCTAAGTGGCAATTAGTTCGTATTTTTTATGACGGTTTGTCTGAACGACACCTTCAAATGGTCGATGCCTCTTGCGGTGGGACTTTTATGCTTAAGACCCCGGACGAGGCATGGTTGTTATTTGATAACCTAAGTAACAATTCCCAACAACATGCCTCGGCCGCTAGAAGAGTTAATATGGTGGCTTCAAATTCACAACAGCAAAGAGGGATCTATGAGGTTGGGCACTCCAATGATCTTTCTCACCAAGTGGCAACTTTGAACAAAAAATTTGACCAGCTTCTATCCCTTGGTCAAGTTCCTTCTCAGCCTTCATATTTTCAAGAGGCTTGTGCAATTTGTTTGAGTTCTACTCACTTTGTGAGTGAGTGCCATATGGCTTCCCAATACCCCGAGTTTGTTCAAGAGCAAGTTAGCACTGCTCAAGGGTTTCCCAAACCCGGTAACGATCCTTATTCCAATACATACAACCCGGGCTGGAGAAATCACCCAAATTTCTCTTGGAAACAACAAGGTCCGAGCAATTCTTCTGCCCCACCCCAAAGGCCCATGTTTACCAACTCTGCCGATCCTTCAGTTTACCATCCGACTCCACCGCAACAACTATATCAATGCCCTAATCCCTTTCCACCTCCAAGAACCTCCAATTTTAAGGATAAGGTGTTGCAAGCTCTCCAAGGGCTTGAGGCTACTTCACGTAAACTTGAAGTGAACACACAAACCCTCAACTCTCACACACAATCCATTTCAAAGATAGAAGCCCAAATGGGGCAACTAGCTATTACACTTAGTCGACGAGAGGAGGGCAAGTTACCAAGTCAGCCTATTATTAATCCAAGGGGTCAATATGGAGTTGAGACGTCGCGAGCAAATGATGTTTATCATGAGCAAGCCAATGTGTTAGTCACCCTTCGAAATGGAAGGGAAATAGAAACTAGACCGGATGATGAAAGACACAAGGATAAACATGCAAGAATAGAGCGAGTTCCTAAAAATACGGAGGACAGCTCTCCTATCATTTCCACTTCAAATCCTCCAATAACACCTCCTTACATACCAAAAGCACCTTTCCCAACTTGTCTTGAAGCACCTTCACCCTTTGGCAAGAAGGGAACAAAACAAGAAGAAATGATGGAGGTGTTTAAGCAAGTAAAAGTCAACCTCCCTCTACTGGAGGCAATCCAACAAGTTCCAGCTTATGCTAAATTTCTGGAAGACCTCTGTACTCAAAAGCGTAAGTCTATGACACATGTGCCTAAAAAGGTGCATCTTACTGAGCAGGTAAGCTCCATTCTTACACGACACACACCTCTTAAGCGTAAAGACCCTGGTGCTCTTACCATTTCGTGTGTTATAAGCAATAATGTCATAAATAGAGCACTCCTCGATTTAAGGGCTAGTGTCAATTTGCTCCCTTTTTGTGTGTATGAGCAACTTGGGTTAGGAGAGTTGAAACCTACGGCGGTTACCTTGCAGTTAGCTGATCGATCCACTAAGGTGCCACGTGGCGTCATAGAGGATGTCCTTGTCAAGGTAGATAAATTTTACTTTCCTGTTGATTTTATAGTTCTTGACATGGAACCCGTGCATAGTCGTAACAAGCAGATTTCCCTTATTCTTGGTCAACCTTTTTTAGCTACGGCTAATGCCTCTATCCACTGTAGGGCTGGGGTGATGGATTTATCTTTTGGGAACATGACGGTGCAATTAAATGTTTTTTATGCTAATCCATATCCCTCTGAAGAGAGCGATCGCTTTGTAGTTAATATGATTGATGATATGGAAAATGCATCTCCTCCAGACCTGGGCGTTAGTGACCCTGTCGATTTAAGCGGGGACGATCCCTTAGAGACTTACTTAGCTCATTGTGGTTATGATTTTGAACTTGATGAGTTGAATGAGCAAGCTAGTTCATTGCTAGATTTTGCTCCTTGGTCAACTATTGATGAGTGGATATCTAATGGGGAGCCCCTTCATCCCTCTGCATTATCTCCACTCCCTTTTGCCATAAGGTCACCCGACTGTGAGTTAGAACCTTCGTCACCCGATCCTAGTGGTGAACTTTTGGGGCCAGTAGAAATTATGTCAGTCGTCACTTGTCCACATAGTGATCAATCTGGAAAGGATAAAATAATTGATGACAATGGACCATTTTTTGAAGAATTGGTGTGTAATTTTATCATTGAGGTAGAGTCTTTCGGTCCAACTCATAGCAGTTTGTTTGGGGTAGTTCTTTTCAAGAAAGCATTCCCGTGGTATGCGGATCATGTCCACATTCTGAGTATGAATAAAATATTGACTCACTTGTTTGAACAACTCATTAAACAACTTTTATTTGAGTTAAATAATTTTTTCTGGCATGATCCCTATATTATTAATTATAAAAAAAGACTTAAATTGATTTGAGCTTCACGAACGCTTGGTTGAAAATGCTAACCTTAGCACTTATTGGGAAGTAACCCAAGTGTTATTGTTTAGTGTTTCTGTTGGTGCCTAACATTTTGCAGGTTGTCATACTTCAAGTTGGGGGGCTTGTTTCTCTTTGCTCTCTTTTACCTGCTATGTTCATATGGCCTTTGAGGTGATCTCTTTCCTTCTTTTATTTTGCATGTCTAATATTTTTGGTGAGTGTGTGTCAATGGGGACATTGCATGGTTTAAGTTGGAGGGAGGAATCACCCACTGCAAAGTTAGAGTCATGAAAAAATTGAAAATTTTTAGAAAATAAAAAAAATTTGTTGGGTTATTTTTGTAATGAGAGTTGTTGAGATTGGCTCTTGGTTGATTGAGTCTGAGATGTGATGATCATTGCTTGGAATTTGGATATCTCTGTGGCATTGTAGTTCTTTTTGCTAGCTTTTTGTGAGAAATTTGTCATGGCACTTATTCTTTGCATTTTTGCACTTCACGTTCATTTGGGCTTTGGTCGCTTTGCGAGTTGGATACTGATTGTTCTTAATGGCTTGTTTAGTGGAGACTTATGTCCATGTGAGTTTAAAGCCTTATCTTTTCTTGGAGTGGTGTAATATAAACTCTCGTTGTCACAGAAGAACATATTCGTAGTTGATCTCTTTATCTTTGTTGTCAAGCATTGGGAAATTAATATGATGCTTATTAATCTATTGGGTTTGGAAATTTGCATGGTTGTGTTGCCCCTATGAGAGGATCATAGGCCATTTTTCACACTTTTGGGCTAGTTCCTTTCTTTCTTTCATATACTTATCCCTTGTGAGCCCATTTTAGCCTCTTGCATGATAACCTTTTCTTGTTGAGCTCCACCATCTATATTGTGTCTTGAGAAGGCTTAATTAATCATGTGGAGATGATTTATTGAAAAAAGATGGGGTAAGCGGAGTTGGTAATAGAGCTTTGTTTATGGTACGTAGTCCAAAAAAAAAGTATCAAAAGAAAAATAAAGAGAGAAGAAAGATATGAAAAAGAAAAGAATTGAAATTGATTTGAAAAAAAAAAGGACACCAAGCTTAATGAAAGAAGGAGTAACTCATCTTATTTTGGGAGGGTGTTGAAGGATAGGAAAGAGAGATGTGGTGAAGTATCAAGAGAAAAAAAGAATGAGAAGAGGGCACATTTTGTGAAACTTGCCCTATATAAGTTGCTGTGAGCCTATTCTCAGACACTTGAATATTTTACCCTAACCTTGAAAAATGCATTCTCCCTTACCTAATGCCATAACCTGAATTGCAAGGCCTATTTGATCTTAGGGGCAACGGGATGTGGATTGATGGATAGAGAGAATTCCCGATGCTTGCATTCCGTTCATGAGATCATGTGTCCACTTTATATAGTGTTCTTTTCGTGTCTTTGTGGGCGGAATACTTTGTTTTCATGTTGCATAACTTCCACCCGCACATGTTGAGAGTACATAATATGCACCTTGTTTCGAGTGAATTCATTTGTTGAGTGCATGACACGGTGAGATTTGAAGTCGAGACTCGGTCCGGAGAGAATTTTTAGTTGTTACTCACCTTGCGACCGAGGCCTTTATTCACACAAGTTAAGTGTAGGTGCCATGGCTTATTTTTATGACTTGATAGCCTCTAGAACTACTATTGCCTGGTATGTCTTTGCGATGGTTTCATTTTCTATGCTTGAGATATCGATGAGTTGTCTTACATGTTTTGGGGTCTCATGTGAAAAAGATTCACAGTGTTTGTGGGAGTTCATTGTTGTAAACCCTCACGAGACTACACTCGTCCTCTAGGGATCGCCTAGGGGTTTAAAAGGCTTATTTCATGGGCTAAGTGCAATCGTGAGTCCTACGAAAGTGGCATAGTTAGAATTTATCTTATTGTTTTCTTTGCTTGGGACTAGCAAAGTGTAAGTTGAGGGGTGTGATAAGTGCCAAAATATACATATTTTGGCCCTCTAAACTACATTTATTAGTCATCTTTTCTTGTTACTTTATAATTGTTTTGTTCATTTTTCTGTTTATAGGTTGCTCGAGCTCGGTTTCCAAGATTTTGGATAAAAACGAAAGTTAGCAAAAGTTTTGGGTCGAAGTGCGGAGTGCTTTGAAATTTTGGATGGTTAAATTAATATTAGACAAAGCCCAAGGGATCACTATGTGATCCTTATAAAACCAAACGTTATACCCTACTGATTGGGCAGCTTTTGGAAGAACGGGGAATTGGGTTTCAACGTGGACGGCAGCTTTGGACGAGGACGTGCGTAACGAGCCAATGTTGGAGATCACATCAGCGCCTTCCGATTCTCTTCTCTTCATGAGCAACTAATTCTCTTTCTTAGGGTGTAGATGAAACCCTAACCAAGTAACTATGTTTTTACATTAATTTGGAATTTCGATTACCGAAGCAGTTGCGTAATGCTGAGACTTATCTTTATGTTTTGATCTTATTCTTTCAATTTAGTATTATGTATTTGTTTTCTGTAATTGCAAATACATAGTTATGCAACGGTATTCTTGTGCATGAAATTGAGTATTAGGATAATCTATGCCTAGGAAGACGAATCGTGCCTAGATTAATTAGTTGTAGAATCGAAGACGATTTGTGCCAACCGAAGATAGGTTATGCCCGGTTTTCAAGTACATGCTACTTTCTTGGCGATATCGTTAGGGCTTGTAGCTTCTGGCGAATCATTGGCGTTCGGTAATTGGTTTTCTAAAATAAATATAATCACATTGTTACGAAATTAGGGTGGATTCGAAACCCTAAGACCTTTTCCATATTTGAATTCAACATCTCTCTTGCTTTTAATTACTTAGATTATTTTAGTTAACCATACTCAAACCACTCTTTCTTGAATTGAATTAGGAATTAATTTTAGAAATACAACAACTTAGCCTCTTGATCTCCGTGGTACGATACCTGGACTTAAACCACTATTCTATTTGAGTTGAGGTTTAGCTCAGTTTTAATTATTTATTTTTGGTGTGAAAAACGACCTACCAAAAACCATGGACAGTTTCTTAGAAGATTTAATATAAGACTAAATTCGGATTCTCTGAGGACATACAATCTTACATAGACCACGAAATTGGTTGGATGACCCACAAGAAGTGATTATATCTTCAACTGCAAAAGAAGAAACCATATCGTTACTAGTTACTGCTACTGCTACCACAAGTACGTACTTATACTAGAGACATGTACGTAGTAAACTTTGGAATGATGAGGAAATAAATCGATTGGGTGGAACTAATGACTTTCTATTGGTATGGGTAAGAGATTTAGGTTTGCAAAGTAATGTAAGCTTTGTTTCAGGAACCACTACATCGACGAAAAGGGGCTGGGTATAATAACAGGATATTCATAATGCATACATAACTTGCAGTTCCTTTTTTTTTTTTTGGATGAGTTCCAATTCCAACCAGTAAAGAAATGAGTGTGCAAGTATACCCACCTAAAATCGGCATATGAGAGAGGAGAGAAAGTAGAAGGAGAGCAAACTCTCCAATGAAAATCGCAATCTATGGATCTTTGATTTCGAGGAGTTGCTGATACTAGTTTCCGCCCTTGATTCGGATCCCATTCTACTCTAAGAGCATCTTCGACAGTTTACACCAAATTTTATCTTAGCTTTCTGAGGAAAAAAAAAAAAAAATCAAAACCCTAGCAGCCTAACCAAAATGGCTATTAAAGATTCACCCCCAGTTTATCCCATAGCTACAAGAGAGAGGGAGAGATTAGTCGGAGATCGCCCAATGCTACACTGACTCGCCCAATGCACAGATGGTGATGCAGGGGTGGACAAGGGGGAGAGAAAGAAAGCAATTATGCCGAGTGCTACACTAACTCACCAGATCCAGCGAGTTGGAGCATCTCCTAGTGGCTCAACGAAGGAGCCCTGATGGCAATAATAACTAGCAAGTGTTGCTTTTGCCCATCCAACCCACATGACAATGGGCTAAGCAAAATGCCATACCCCAGTCGCTCGACACTTGTAGGAAGGCTGCTTCCCTCACTACCTTGGACGGAATATAATTTCCCTCCCTTTTTTACCCAATCCCGAGGCCCTCAACTCTTCCCCCAATATTTGTTCCTTCCATATTTTCCTTGCCCTAATTTCAAACGGTCAGTTCCCTTCATATTCTCCTTTTTTCTCCTTCCAACTCCATGGAGCCCCATACATACAGATTTCAATCTTCTATTTCCCATATATGTATAAATATATGTATTTGTATATACATCTATACGATTATATGATCTGTTTCCAAACATATACACAATATGTGTATACATATGTGTGTGTGTTTCGTGGGGTTGTGTTGAAATTAGGTGTTTTTATGGCTTATGTTGGGGGCTGTTCTCTTCCCATTGTATGGAATGATGACAATTCTACTATTTGATCATGATGAATTAGTAGATGGATTCTCAAAGGGATGCGTATTACAGCAATCTTCTCAATGTAAAGAAAGTATGACTGACTAGCAATAGGTTACTAATCCCACAAAATTTGATTCTCTATTCACAAAAGTATGATGACTAGCAATAGGCTACTCAACATGATCTTCGATGACTCTGACTCCGACGATGAGTTGGAAATGTTGGCGATGATCCGCCTATTTGTAGTTCTAATTAATTACTTTAAGATGAGGTTTCAAACCTTCGATCTGAAGAGAAGACAAACCGAGTACCCCAAGAGCATCTCTTTTTTGAATGAAAAATATGGATCATAAGATGCTCGCTCACGGATTAGCGATTGATTGATTCTCTGGATGATTATTCCTTGAGAATTGGCGAAAGCACCACAATTGGGAGTCTTAAAAGGTTTGTTAAGGTAATAATTGCAATTTTTTCAGATGAATACTTAAGGTCGCCAAACATTGATGACACTGCTAGATTATTAGCGGTGAGTGAAAGGCAGGGGTTCTCTGGGATGTTAGGAAGCATTGATTTGATTGCATGCATTGAAAGTGGAAAAACTGCTCAACTGGATGGCAAGGTAGCTTCCTATGATCTATGAATCGGAACCCAGTTTTTGTTTCTTTAATTTCATGTATGTCAATCATGTATCTACTAAAGTCTGATGAACATGAGTTCTGGCAAGATTAATATTTTTGCCGAGCTGTACAAAAGCCAATCATCAAAGTGTGCTCGGAAAATAGCCGAAAAATTAAAAATGAACCAGAGGGGAGGGGGACACCACGACTCCTCCTATACCCATTAATTATAAAAGTTTTGTCCACTCTCAATGTTCTCGACCGCTCCCTTGTATTCTCCCTACTTGCTGAAGGGCGTAGCAACTAGTATTCAATAAACAATGGCCATGATTACAATGGGGTATTATCTTGCCGCTGGTACTTACCCAAATTAAGTGCGCAACAACATTCGTGAAAACATTTCCATCTCCACGAGGCAATAAACAAATTAATTTTGCCACAAAGCTCAAGAGTCGGCAAGGAAGGATGTGGAGCGAGCTTTTGGAGTACTCTATGCACGTTTTGCTTTGGTGCATGGACCGGCATGTTTTTGGAAACGTGAAACACTCAAAGACATTATGAAGGCATTCGTAATATTACACAACATGATCATTGAAGATGAGAGAGAGCTCCATGGGAAAATATTCGAATACGAAACAACCGAAAAAGTCCCTTTGAGCGATTAGTGTCACACAAGCATACCACTGAGCTTTTTGAATTTTTTGAAGCTCATCATCGCATTAGAGATAGAGAAACTCATTCACAACTCCACGTAGACCTAGTGGTACATTTATGGAAACTTCACAGAGCATCTTAGCTATTTGTATGTTTATTCGTAAGCAATTGTTTATGATTTATGTTCTAGTTTTTTTTAAAAAAAAAATTGTATTGATAAACCATGGTAATTACATTAAATAATGAAAAATCTTCCCAAAATGTCCCTTTAATATACGTCAGTCATCTACTACTATAAGAGCATCCGCATTGTAATAATCAAATGGATGTGAATAAGCAAACTTAACAATAATGCTCAAAAAACACCTCACATTGTAATAAGCAAACTTACAAGTCTTTTAACAAATAA
Organism: Rhododendron molle; assembly: GCA_025413875.1. Taxonomy (NCBI): domain Eukaryota; kingdom Viridiplantae; phylum Streptophyta; class Magnoliopsida; order Ericales; family Ericaceae; genus Rhododendron; species Rhododendron molle. The sequence continues at coordinate 19,782,398 of CM046400.1, forward strand.
TCAAATTCCACCTATTCCATAACCAAACTTAACAACTTTTACCAATAACCAAAACTCAATAACCAAACCCAATAAGGAAACTCAAAACTCAATAACTCAAAAACACCTCTCATTGGAATCGTCTCATTGAGATGAATAATTTAGTGTGATCGGATGCGTGATTGAAACTCGTTTGCGATTGGACATAGGTGCATTGAGTATTTTGAGATTTTTTTTTGTTAGGGATGCAAAAATAAACAATGTGGAGATAAAGGTTGTTAAGTTTGATTATGAACTAAATGGATAATCAAATGCTGACGTGGCACATTTTGGTTATTGATTTTGATTATTCCCATTGCGGATGCTCTAACATTACTCTCTCAAAGTTTTGACCCTTTCTCTCTCTAGAATAGGGTTCGTCTGTTTTGCTCCTTTGGAGTTTCTCCATTCCCTCATGCAAACCCACCGTTTTCACTCCACCAATCTAATTTCTTCAATTCTTGCTCTGTGTCCTTCTTTCGGCCTAATCTTTCTCACCCACTCCTGTGGCTTGCGTGTCTTGATTTTTGATCTTTCTAATAATTTGCAGTTCATTCTCTAGATTGGTCTTTCTAAATCTCCTCTGATATACCTGAGGTTCCTTTCTAGGGTTCCCTGTGGTTAAGTTCTCTATAAATTCAATATTTTCTTCTTTTTAATTAGACTTACCCCCTCTGAATATCTGCATTGCTATCTTTATGGCTTGCTTAAGTGTGGATTCCTCAAATACTGACGACCCAGACTTCATTGACCAAAGGGGATGGCTTTTCCCTACTGACCCTGTCATCTCCTCTCAACTAAGAAATCTCTGAGAAAAAACTCTGTTGGGACGTTTCATTGATGACCGCTATTTCTCTGAAGCTACTATTCAGTAGGTAGTTAACTCTTTCTAGCACACTAAAGGCCCTGTCTTCGTGGAATAGCGTTCAGGTGTCTTTTGCGTTCACTTTGACGACCTGTATGACCTCGAATGTATCTTGGCTGAACAACCATGGAATGTCCATGGGGCTGTTTTTGTTCTTCAACCCTGGGCCCCAAATACAGTCTTGCCTCAGCTTCAATTCCTTGCCATGGATGTATGGGTTCAAGCTCATCACATTCCTATTGAATGCTATTACTTTGATCTCGCAAACTTACTTGGCTCTGCAGCTGGTCATCTTCTTCAAGTGGACTGGTCTGATGTCAGAACAAGCAGCTTTGATTTCTTCGAATTCTAGGTTTGGAGTCATACTGATGAACCTTTTATTGCTGGTGCCTTTATTGACCTTTTGGGGGGAGATTACCACTGGATTCCGTACAGATATGAAAACATCTTCAGGGTATGCTATAAATGTGGTAGGATTGGGCATTCTAATACTGCACGCAACAACAGTTTAGTAGAGGCCCTGGACAGCCTCCATCAGCATTACAATACGTCTCCATTCAGCTCAACTTTTCCCTTTATCCTTGAAAATAACAAACCTATGTTCTCTTCATTTTTTAGAGCTCTGAGAAACACTGACTGCAGCAGAACATCTCGTATTTGGGTGTTTTACGAAGAAGAAGTTTAGGATATGGAGATGGATCAGAATCTTGTTTTTAATGTTGATGTCTCAGACAGTCTTTCCTCTAACGAAGTCTTTCACACCCCTAAAGGAGACCCTTCTCCTCTTCTTGTCCCTAAGCTCTAACCAATTGGAGAATTTGTTCCACCCCCAGTGCAGGGTTCTTCTTCTTGGTGGTAGTCGGCCATATCGCTCTTTAGCCCCCCAAGCCTCATCAATCCTCATCAACCGACCAATGTCAACCACACCACTACTCCTCCTCAATCAATACCCATCCTTTTAGATCACCAACTCAACTATAACCAGCCTTCTACTCTGCATGCAACCACCTCAAACCCCCCCTCCACTTTTATCATTAACCCCTACCATCCCTGTGGCACCAGTAGCCCCAACCACTACAAATCAACCCCCTCTTCCCTTTGTAACCCATGCACCTCTAAACATTGAAAGCCAAGTTTATTTGACTCTTATCAACATCCCTCCTAAGTTCTCTGAGGTGTTTCGATGCTCTGCTCCAGATTTCTTTGGAGATGATAGTTCGGCGAACTTTGACTCTCATACCTAAAAACTACTCAAGACGACTCTGGTCTTTCTTTAAGCAATGCCATTAAGCAGCAGTCTTCACTCTCAAAGAAGAGATCCTTTTCCTCTTCTTCTGACCTCATCTCTTTGTCTGACCTCATCTCTTCTTATCTTGGTCCTCTTTTTCTTTGTGGTAATTTTAATCAAGTTCTCTCTCCTAGAGATAAATGGGGTAAGAACTCTCTTCTTACTCTAGGATCTTCTTCTTTTCACTCTTTTCTAAGCTCCATTGGCTTGCTTGAAGTTAAAAATGTAGGGTCGTGGTTCACTTGGACAAACAATAGAAAAAGAGAAGCATGTACCTTTGAAAGGCTAGACAGGGGTTGCTGTAACATGACCTGGTTAGACATGTTCCCAAGGGCTTGCATGACCAACTTAGGTATCTCACGCTCTGGTCATGCCCCAATTTTTAGTCACCTCTCCACCTTCAAATTTTTTCCCTTTTCCTTTTAGGTTTGAAGCTTGGTGGCTCAAAAATCCAACAGCTCTTCAAATTAATTCTTTCACCTGGAACATGCATATACATGGTTCTCCTCTTTTTAGAATCGTGAGTTTTAATAAGATTATGACCAAAGTTCTGAAACTTTGGGCCAAAGAAAGAATAGACTCCATCCTTCTCAAAATAAAAAAGATTCAATCCCAGCTTTGTAATGTGCAAGAGAACCTCTCCCCTTCCAATGTTTCTCTTGAAAAGTCCTTGAAGGTTGAACTGGATTCTCTCTTAGAGCAAAAAGAGATTTTTTGGGCACAAAGAGCTAAGCAACACTGGCTGGTTTTAGGTGACTCCAACACAATTTTTTCACTCAATGACAAAAGCCAGGAAAGCTAGAAATCACATTTGGCAGATTTCCTCCTCCTCTAGACTCTTTTGTCTGATGAAATCTCCATTAAAAATGAATTCCACCAACAGTTTAAATCCTTTTGTTCTTCTGCTTCTTATTTCCCTCTAGATGCTCTTCAATCTTTGGTTCCATACTCCACCCTCTTTGAAGACCAACTTGCTCATTTAAACCTTCCCCTTCAAGCTTGGGAGGTTAAGCAAGCCCTCTTCCAAATGGCTCATTTGAAGGCCCCAGGCTCTGATGGTATTTGTAGACACCCCAATTTGGCCTAACGATTATTTCAAGTCCCACCTTGGGGACCATCCCAATGATGAATAGATACAGTGATTGCTGATTGACTTCTTGCAAACCTTAGGACTTTTGGTGAGTACTTTTAGCCACTTAGAGAACCCAATCCAGAGCCAAATAGTCTTTCAAACAGAAATATAGTATCCTAGGAAAACCTATATTTCGTCCGTAACATTGATCTCACGGCCTCAATATCATTCTTTCACCCGTGAAACATGTTGCTTGAAAATCTCCCTGAGAGATTGATTCCTCGGCAGCCAGATCGATTCTTTGACTGCCCAATCTATTCTTCGGCCGCCAGATCGTCTATTTTCCAGATTCTGGAATGTTCTGTCATACGTTTGATCCGTTCACCAAAACCCTAGCAGCCTTTTTCTGATGCGTTTGGGCTACGAAGCAGATTTCCACTAGAGATCTTAATACCCTAGAATTCCTTTTTGATTCACACCATTTGATTGGCTGGAGTGAGTCATCAATTGCCTATATAAAGGGTCCTTAGGGTTCCAAAATTAATATGCTCAATCACCCTCTCTAGCCATGAAACTCTGCACATATACTCTCTCATATCCCTCTACAAAAGCCCCAACCCTCCGAAGGTAGCCGCAATCCAAAGATCAAACCCCGAAGTACAAACCTTAACCCTAGGGTTTTCAAGAAGCAAATTAGTCAATCATCTCTAATCCGAAGCAATCAAGCAACTGAGGGATCAAGGTGGTGAGGCCTAGGGGCCTTTGGTTCAGTTTATTTTCAATTTTTAGATATTGATCGTAGTGCTTTAGCTTTTTGTTAATCATTTAGTCTGGTGTGAGGAAGAACATCAGTTAAGACTTCGATCCTTCGGCCGATACATCAACCAAGTGGGATTCCTCGGCCGTGACATCTATTCACTGGCCGAGGGATCTATTTTCCTGGAACAGTTTGTTTTCTGCTTATTTCGATGCATGCTTTCAATTACCGTACTGGCTCACCATTAATTGTTTAAAGGCTAAAAACAGATTATGTGTTTAGAATTGAATATAGCTTGTAATAATCGTATGTCAAACAACTATGGGTCAGTCTCACATCTAGGCAAAGAGGGGTGCCTAACACCTTCCCTTTATTGTACTTTTGGCTCCCGTATCCAGAATCTCTATCTATTTTTCCTAGTTTTTATAAATTAGGTGGCGACTCTATTTTGATGATAACCGTTATCGTGTGGCGATGTTCCTAGCCATGGGAATATCCACGATCTTGGTTTATGAAGCAAACAACCAAACAAACAGGAACGATCAATCTGTATGGCGATGCCCCGCTTTGGAAGGTGTCTACAGTTTTTGGCGACTCTGCTGGGGACTTGAGAGCCATAACCAGAAAGTTCGACATAGGACTAATACATGTTTTATTTAATTCATTTGTCATATGCATCGAGTGGGCAACCTCGTTGAGTTCACCTAATACCCCGGCATGTCACAAGCTATGTTAGGGGTTCCAGCAAACTCCACAGTCACTTGTATCCAGTGGTATATCAAAAAGGGAATCATTCAAGCATTGCCTGTGATGGGCCGGCGAAAGATTGGTGCCCTTTGACAACGGAGCACTCTTGAGACTACCCAAACCTTATATGTGTTAGAAAGCCATAGAACTTATCAAAATAAGACAGGAACCCGCAGGTTAAGAAATTTTCCTGCTTCTTGCTTTGAAGTTCTGCCTCACACCATGTGTAAAACTATTGTTGTAACATTTTTTTCTGTGCAGAAAGGTTGGGATTTTCAGCCCAAATCCTAACCCTATATAGCCAAGTACTAACTTAGAGGTATTTTATTTCTAAAAGCAGACATAATAGGTAAGCCAAGAAAGCAACCACAACCAATTTTATGCTCTTACAACACCCGAAATCATGCCAAACAGAGGTCTTTGCAGCCGTCTCGTTTGTCACCTTCGCCTATCAAAACACTTTCACTGCAACGGTCTCAATCACTTCCGCGGACTTCGCGGTCATCTTCTTAGCAAACCCGATTGTCCACCAAATCCCAAGCTTCACCAAGCAATGCTCCTACTCCTATCACAAAAATGGCAGACAACAACACCACTATTGCCGATCTCCAAGCTCAAATCACTACTTTGCTAGCAGAGAAAGCAACAAGAGATGCTAAAGATGAAGAAAACACGGTAGAAGATGAGAATCCTCATAAAGTGATAACGACAGAAAATCTAGAATTAGCCACGTAAGTCAAGAAGATCAAACATGTTCTGGCCCGTTCACAAGGGGACCAAATTCTAGATTTTGAAGGACTTTGCCTTTTTCCAAGCTCTCAACTGCCCGAAAGATTCAAAATGCCAAACATCGAGAAGTTCAATGGGATTGGCAACCCTACCTGTCATGTCCGCCATGTCATTAACACCCTGAAGCCGATGGGCTTGAATGATGAGCTCATTGCTCAATTGTTCCAAAGAACCCTCATTGGAAGTACTCTCCATTGGGTCCTCACTCTAGAATTTGTGCATTATCACACTTGGTCAGAAATTGCCAATGCTTTTGTCAAGCAATATGCATACAATGTTCAGATTGAGCTAACCACTCAAAATTTAGAGATGACCAAGCAGGAGTCAAGCGAAGACTTTGTTACCTTTGTGGCTAGATGGAGAGAAAAGGCTACCAAGATGAAGAACCTTCCTTCTGAGGAAGATCAAGTCAGAATAGTCGTCAAGAATCTATAGCCTAAATATCTCAAGCATATCTACACACAGGCTATCACAGATTTCAAGCGCCTACATGCTACTGGGCTACAGATTGAAGAAGGGATCAAATTGGGACTCATTGGGAAAGAAGAAATTCCTCCACCCAAGAAAACCTTCCCAAGCCGCACATCTCACGCCTCCATAAACACTCTTGATCCAGCCTTACCACAAGACCCTTTCCAAACTAGCTCATCCCGAAACTCAAACCGCCTCCGCTGCAACTTTAACCCTCTCTACATGACTCTCTCCCAAGCCTTAACCATTCTAAGCCACCAGGGGCATCTCAAACCCTTGAACAAACCACCTCCTCAGCCACCCTATGGCCCAAACCATGACCCTAACAAACAGTGTGACTACCATCAACACTTTTGGCATGAGACAGATAATTGCATGCGTCTTCGCCATGACATTCAAGATCTCATTGATAGTCGAACCATAAAACCTCCATAACCTGGTGCAAAAACCAAAACAACCCGAAATATCAATCTCATAACCTGTCTCACAACCTCATATACAACCCTAGCCAATACATTGTCCAAAGTACCCAAGCCAAGCCAAGCCAACCTTGACCTTCCCAGAGGAGGATGGATGTTCCATGATGGAGGAAGAAGAGAACAATGAGTCTGATCAACCGGAAGTGATCGATCCCGACATGTCTAATAAAAGTGACAAAGAGGAACAAGCAAAAGGGGAAAAATTAAGAAAATGGGAAGAACATTTTTGGGTAAAACACAATTTAGAGGATCTCGACATTTCATTTGTGGAGGATGATGAATGGTTGCGTATCTGGTTTAAAAATAGGAAGAAGGAAAAAGAGAAGGTCATCATGATGAGGAGGCATGCCCGCTTCGAGCCTGCCCAAATAGTGGTACCCATCAATCATCCAAAAATCCCAACACCTCCAGTTGTCTGGGAAACAATCAACCATATACAAAAAGTGGAGGAGTTCCAAATGCAACTGTGGGTCAATCCCTATGAAGAGTGCAACTATAGTCAATGGATAGAAGAAGAAGATCTGGACTTCATGTACACAGATCCATACAATACAGGAGAAAGTGACTTTAATGAAATGGAAGAAGAATACGATGATCCAGTCAATGGAATCTCCTTAGCATCATTATTTAACCAAGTAGTTGATCTCGCTTATGGCTGCACAATCAATGAGAAGGAAGAAGAGGTGATGAAAACCCAAGTTGACATTTCCATTTGGGGACTACTCATGTCTCAAAGAGGTTGCCACCGTGCGAGCTTCGAAGATGAATCCAGTTCAAAGGCTCTGTTTGGCAAGAAAAAGGGTGGAAAAGAGTATAAAGTTGTGAAAGGCAAAGAAATTGACCCCGAAATGCTACAGTAGCTGAGAAGTCACGACATGGCAGAGAACATTGAACATTGCTTTTGTTTTCTAAATCAAACTAGGACATGTTTTGGGCCCTTGTTTGGGTGTTTTATTTCTGCTAAGTGAATTCCTTTTTCATCTTCTAGACTATGCTTATTCAATAATCTAATTGCAATTGCCATACACTATAGTCTCGTTGTCAAACAAGGGAAACTTCAAAGAATCAAGTTTTTTGTGTCAATGAGAAAAGGGGAAGAAATGATGAACTTTAGCTGCATAAGAAACTAGGTTTTTGTCAAAACTTAGAAAGAAGACGCTATCTCCGTGAGAACACTTAGAGTTAGCTTGCCCATCATGAAAGCACAAACACAAAAGGAGATTCAGAAATATCTCCACCAAATTCCTCTCCAAAATACAAAAGCCCTCTTGTGAGAAATGCTCGTTGGGTAACTTGAACATCCAAGCAAAGTGAGAGCAGAGCCTGCTAGGGCAAGAAAATGCAAAAACGTAGCCTAGGCAAAAGTTAAGGCATTCAAAGAAAAGTTTGCTAAGGACTCAACCTCCATTAGGTAACCTAGACAAAATCAAAAGCATGTGAGAAGAAAAATCAAGAGTGGAAACCCAACCTCAAAGGTTATGACTTTGGAACTACGTAGAAATGACTGATTTCCTGATTGGGATACATATGCAATCTCGCATTGCGATGCGACCCAAACATTTTGAGAGAAGGAAAAGTATCAAAGAGATTTGTACTCAATGATAGACATAGCTAACTCTGCGTATTGAGCTCACAAAAGATGAGTATGCCTTTCTCGAGGAAATGACAACGGCAAAAGACACATGAACTATCATTCATCCCCTCTGACTTAGAGTCGTGGACACAATAAACAGGATATCTCAAAGATTCTCAAATTTGGCAATGAGGCTTAGGACATGACAAAGGCAAAACATAAGTCAAAACCAAGCATAAGAAGGAAGAGAAAAAAGGATGCCACTTGGCTAAAACAAAATCTAGTTTCCTTTAGAAAATGGAAGTAACGGCCGAAGAATGGATACATCGGCCGCAACATCGATTCTTCAGCCGTATAAACAATTCCTCGACCGGTATTTCATTTCACACAGATTGCTATATGTTTTCAAACTCTAATTGTTTATCCAAGAAACAACAATTACTTGTTCAAGAAGCTATGTTCTGACTTTCGCATGCAATCTCAAAACATTTAAGGGCATTTCTCATTTCATGAACGAAAAGCTTGATTACAAATCTTCACTGTGGTTGCTTTCACTATATAAATACAATTTCCCCTTATCTTTTTACAAATTATGAATAGGAAGAAAAGAGAAAAATCCTAAGGCTAATCATGACGACGCCTCCGAGACAACCTCTGAGACGAAGACGGGGATCGCTCACTAGTCCCCATATCCTCCCCATTAGCAGCAGAAGTTCATTCAGCTTCAAGTTGCAAAGAAACGATACAAGAGCTTAGATTCAAGAAAGGAATGCAAAGCAAATGGAGTACATGGGAAAAATCATACCTCGAGGATTCGACGACGTTGCCTCCGAACCACAGCCTCCACACTCTGATAAGCACACAACCATTCTTGTACTATTTCAGCGGGCACCAGTGCAAGTAACCAAGCATTTCAAACATTGAAACGCCAGGTATAATGATAAAGCAGGAAAACGAAATCAGAAATGAAAACATACCTGTGAATCCTCGGCTGGCAGTGTGTAAAGTTGGGTCGAACAAGGAGTAAGCATCAAGTGCTCCTCCTCTCCATCATCAGAGTGGAAGGAGACGAAGGAAGGGGCCCCTGGCCAAACAGTAGCAACTGAAGGAGCAGCAGGCAGAGTCAAGAAAAGGTGGCAATACTCCATATAGTCCCCCACCTGAAGAAGCAAACCCGCCCAATCTCTAATCCGAGCATTCCTTGAGTCTTCCTTAGACATCGAGGAAGTAGGCCTCATCGACGCTGGAGGTGGAGGAGGAACAAACTAGAGAGCCTTAGTGCATGGGCTCCACTGACTAGCCACCCAATCACTTAAGTACCAAGCTCGACAAAAGGGGCCCTCGAGCAAGCTACGGGTACAATCTAAAACTCTGGAGCACGCAAGAGCAGTGTCTTCTGGTACGCCGCTCCAAGGGTCAAAACGCACCTGCAAGTAGGGTCAAATTAGCTACAGTATAAGGATACAAAAATCTGAAGATATAGAACACAAGAGGAGAGAGGTACTTGATCGACCGTCAATCAGTCCAAAATCTGTCGTCACTCATGAAGGCTCAAAACTGGTGACCGTGGCTTCCGTTGGCCCACATCGCTAGTAGCGAGGAACACAGTTCGCATCCTCATACTTGGTATCAGTCGGAAACTGAAGAAGATGCTCGAAAGCCCAGAGCTGAAAAGAGAATTAGCAAACGAGTTCAAAATCAAGAAAAATCAAAGCAAGAACGAAAAGAAGTAAAAAAGAACGGTAGTGTCCCCCAAGGATGAAGCTCTTATCTCGTGAACAAGCTCCAAGGTTGCCGTACGAAGTGGCCAAAGCAGATGACCCCCAATCAAATTCCCAAACAGCCTCCAAATACTGCAAGGGAGCCAGAAACTGCGTATGCACCGAACTATCCTTGTTGACAAACAAAGTCTGCCCCAAGGAGGTAGAGAAGGAAGGCCCGTGTCAGTTGCATGACGCTCACCTGGGTCAAAATATCAGCCTTCATAAAAGTCTTGATGAGCCAAGAGACGTCGAGATGATCGCGTGAGTGAAGAGGGGGCACATTGCCCCAAAAATCGCTCCAAAGCTCCCTCCCGCTACCAAAGCTTCGGATCAATCCGAAGAGAAACTCCACCTACTTGCAGGCCGATTAGAAGAGAGAAATCACATGGCGTGATTGTCATCGTACCGGCAGAAGAAAAGTGGAACGTGTTGGTGGTATCCCACCTCCTCTAAACAGGGGGCACGATTATTTTTTAAACAGAACAAATTCGACCCAACCACGGGTCCTTCTCATCCATGTCCCTGACTAAAAGGGATTTCATCCTGCGAATAAAAAGCTCATCATGCAAGTTCAAGCTATAAACTAACAAAGACAAACCTTTTGTTTTTTTAGGAAATTCGCAAAGCTTACTAGAACATTGACAACGCTCAAGTGCTACTCAGGCTCTCTATGAACTACCTCAGCCTCTGGGCCACCCATAGGAGGGTGGTACTGCAAGAAACCGCTAGAACCCAGCCTACGCGAAGGAAGAACGTAGGCAATATCGTCAAACGGACCAAGCTCGATCTCCAACGGCCTCCTCGTCGGAAGAAGGATACTCGCACCTACAAGGAGGATGCAAGGAAGAACTTGCACTAGATTGTGGAACATCGGTGGAAGAGGACGGCGGCAAGTCATTAGTCTCTGGAGAAGCCATCACAACCTAAAAGGAGGGACAAACGGCAATAAGGGAGGGACGACAGCGAGCGGGAACGGTTGTGGTCGCTGGAGGTACTCGGACGAAAGGGACAGAGAAGAAGGAAGGATGAGGAGAAAAGAAAAAAAATGAGCCATGAAATCGATTAAGCCGAACTTAAATCGATTTTCTGTCTTTTGGCTTTCTTGCGGCCGAGACATCGATTCTTTAGCCGAGACATCAATTCTTCTGTCAAGAGATCGATCTCCTGACCCTCCAAATTGATTTCCTACAACATCAGATTTTACTCAGTACACCAATGCAAGTTTTGGGTCTGTGACCAATAAAACCAACAAGCAATGAATGGTCAAAGCAAGCCTTGAGGGCATCCTCGAACCCGATAGATACAAAGACTGGTGCTGGACCCACTTTGGGTTCTTTTATGGTCTTTTAAAGCTGAATAATTTACAACAGGCTCTGCGTCCTACTTTCAAGGGTTATCAACTCACAAGATATCTCAGGCTCCACGCCCAAATTAACACACTCCAGAAGTATGACAGCTATTATAGCCTATGTTCCAGCTCTATGTTCAAACCACCCCGCAGCTCCGTATTCACTCATTCAACAAGCCATGTGCTCAAGTCACTTAAGCAGCCCTGTGCTTACTCACCATCAAGCCGCAGTTCAGTACTCACCACCAAGCTACTCAGTGGCCTTGTACTCTCATTCAGCAACACTCGTCAAGCTATTTAGAGGCTCCACGCCCATAAGCTCACTGCTACGAGTTCCTCCATCAGCAGCCCTAAGGGATATCTCACCAGTTCCATTCCATCATCTCAGCAGCTTCCCTACCTCAACAGCACCAAGTTCAGCAGCACTACATGCCCATTATTATCAAGCCATTTCCCTAATCACAGCGGCTCTATGCCCATGCTCACCATCTCAAAATGCTCGATGCCTCATGCTCATTATCATTCATTCAGCAGCTCTATGCCCATGCCACTATCGCTCAGTAGCCCTAAGGCTCACTATCCCTCCAGCAGCTTCATATTCACCTTCACTATCAAGCTACTCAGCAGCATCACTTGCTCATAACTCAAGCCTGTTTAGGAGCTCTAAGCTCACCATCCCTAACCAGTCAGCGGCTCCATCATCACCATTAGCAACTTTAGAAACTCAGTGGCTCTACGCCCGTACTCACTTCCACTTGGCATCTCCATGCTCACCATCTCCATCAGACTACTCAACAGCCCTGTGCCTAAGTCACTCAGCGGCTCTACGGCCATAATCGTTTAGCGGCCTCTCGCTCACTATCTCATTCACCAAGCTGCCCTGTGCCTAAGTCGCTCAAATAGCACCATACTCCTTGCACCATCAGCAACCCTAAGCTCACTCAACAGCTCCGAGCTCATCGCTATCAAGCTATTTAGCGACTATATGCACATGCCCACAAACCCAACGACTCTACGCCCGTGCTCAATTACTTCAGTAGCCCCATAATCAAGTTACTCAGCGGCTCTACGCCCGTACTCACTCAATAACCCTAAGCCTCACTCAACAGCTCCAAGCTAACCATCACAACAGCTCTACGCTCGCTATCTCAGCAGCTTTACACTCGCTATCCCATCAGCAGCTCTAAGCCCATATTCACCATCCAGCAGCTTTACGCCGACTATCTCAACTGGCTCTACGCCGTAACCAATCAACAAGATATCATTTGTTCTCAAGCTCTACACTTGAATGCTCAAAATCCAATATTTTGAATGCTCGAAGCTCTTCGAATGCCCAACCACTGCGTACTGGATGCTTAAGTTCTACACTTGAATGCTTAAGCTCTATGTTTGATTGCCCAACCACTGCATACTGGATGCTCAAAGCCTGCACTTTGAATGCTCGGATTTTTCTCTCCGAATGCTCAAGCTCTACACTCTGAATGCTCAAGTCCTGAACTTGAAAGAAGCTCTACGCTTAAAGCAAACACGCACGCACGGGCCCATGCACATTAGCATCAATTGTATCAACATTTTCACATCGAGTCTTCATCAATTACATCACCATTATCATATCTAACCACCATCATCATATACATGTTTTGCATATCTCTCTCTCACTCATGAAATAGGTCAATTATGCAATCAACCGGCTCTACGCCTCGATTTTATTGATCGGTCCAACGCCTCGATCGTCTGGCTCTACGCCAAAATTTATGATGGGAAAGCTCCGTGCACAGACCTTCAGACTACAACCGGCTCTACGCCTCGGCTCTATCACTTCAAGCTCTAAGCTTTGACTCTCAGGCACTCGCTTTATGACTGCAACTGGCTCTATGCCTCAGTTCCCTTATCTCAAAGCTCCGTGCTCCAGTTACTGACCTTGTGCCCCCAAATATCTCAAAACTGGCATTTGATTGTCTCTAGTAGATGGTTCGGATTCCACCCAATTACATTAATTCCTTCCAGCTCATTCGCAAGGATAGGCTACTCTACCGAGCTCCCCTCAGTCAAAGTAAGGATGATCAAGAAAAGCAAACGACTCACCCACTGTCTATTGATCTACCCAAAAATTCTGAAGATGCTCTTCGCAAAAATTTCCTCGGCAGCTCCGCACTCCTTCAACTACTCTCCGCCAAAATCTTGGCTTAGCCCAGGTTCGTTGCACTTCGGCTTTTTAAAGCCCGAAGGTACGTCTTCTGTTTCTAACCCTCTGAAATTTTATTTTTCTTTGTTGCCCTCGAACTACGGCTGGTCCGAATTTCCCTTGTGGAATACATAGGCAGCCTCCCGGCCAGACCATAACTAAAACCTTTTTCAAAAACCCTTGGAATAGTGGTTCGATCAAATTGAGTTGCTTTTATGATTTTGACTCTTACTTAAACATGTCTCGCGATCTGTCTAAGTTCAGTCAAATAGGGGCATCTGTAGACATCCAAATTTGGCCTAACGATTATTTCAAATCCCACCTTCGGGACCATCTCAATGATGAATGGATACAGTGATTGCTGATTGACTTCTCGCGAACCTTAGGACTTTTGGTGAGTACTTTTAGCCACTTAGGGGACCCAATCCAGAGCCAAATAGCCTTTCAGATAGAAATATAGTATCCTAGGAAAATCTATCTTTCGGCTGTAACATTGATGTCACAGCCTTAACATCATTCTTTCCCCCGTGAAACATGTCGCTTGAAAATCTCCCTGAGAGATAGATTCCTCGGCAACCAGATCGATTCTTCAACCGCCCAATCTATTCCTCGGCCGCCAAATCTATTGTTCGGCCGCCAGATCGTCTATTTTCTAGATTCTAAAATGTTATGTCATACGTTTGATCCGTTCACCAAAACCCTAGCAGCCTTTTTTCGATGCGTTCAGGCTATGAAATAGATTTCCACTAGAGATCTTAATACCCTAGAATTACTTTTTGATTCACGCCATTTGATTGGTCGGAGTGAGTCATCAAATGCCTATATAAAGGGCCCTTAGGGTTCCGAAATTAATATGCTCAATCACCCTTCTAGCCACGAAACTTTGCACATATACTCTTTCATATCCCCTCTACAAAAGCCTCAACCCTCTGAAGGCAGCTGCAAACCAAAGATCAAACCCCGAATTACAAACCGTAACCCTAGGGTTTTCAAGAAGCAAATCAGTCAATCATCTCCAATCCAAAGCAATCAAGCAACTGAGGGATCAAGGTGGTGACGCCCAAGGGCCTTCGGTTCAGTTTATTTTCAGTTTTACATATTGATTGTAGTTCTTTAGCCTTCTGTTAATCATTAAGTATGATGTGAGGAAAAACATCGGCTAGGACTTCGATCCTTCGGCCAATACATCAACCCAGTGGGATTCCTAAGCCGTGAAATCTATTCACCGGCCGAGGGATCTATTTTCCTGGAACAGTTTGTTTTCTACTTATTTCGATGCATGCTTTCAATTACCGTACTGGCTCACCATTAACTGTTTACAGGCTAAAAATAGACTATGTGTTTAGAATTAAATAAAGCATGTAATAATAATTGTAACAAACAACTATGGGTCAGTCTCACGATTGGGCAAAGAGGGTTGCCTAACACCTTCCCCTTATTGTACTTTTGGCTCTCGTATCCAGAATCTCTATTTGTTTTTCCTACTTTTTATAAACTAGGTGGCGACTCTATTTTGATGATAACCGCTATCGTGTGACAATGTTCCTAGCCATGGGCAAGGCCGACCCAAGGGTTTTTAGTGCCCAAGGCTTAATAAAAAAAAATGTGCCCTAAAAGAGTTAATCCTTAACAATTTTTACAGCTACAATCACAATATTTGTGCGTTTTATTTGTGAATTTTATATTCAAAGTTAAAAGAAAAATTAAAACAAACAAAAAATTCTTACCAAAACATTTACGTTTGAACTTTGATCTTGAGTCACTATGCTTAAATAGTTAAAAATATAAGTGGTGTAAGATCCATCATATATTTTGACAAGTAAGTGTCATCATATTATATGTAAGAGTCCACGGTTCCCATGAAATTTTTTAAGCAATTTGACTGGAAGAAGTAGAGTATATTTTTTGCTTATGCACAGTAGGAGGCTAAGAGCTGAGAAGTGCAAGGGCCAAGGATATGAAAGAAAAACAAATAGTGCCCAAAATAGAGGACTGGGGTTTAAAACAAATAGTGCCCAAAATAGAGGTCTGGGGTTTCGAACCAAGAACCTGTGACTTTTAATTCTGTTTACAAACATCACTTGGCTCAGATACCTTTTGTGTTATGTCACGGAAAAACGGATACATAACATATAATTGGAGTGCCCCAAAAATTTGAAACTTTCGGGATGCCCAAGGCCCAGGCCTCTTGGGCCTTGTGCCTGGGCCGGCCCTAGCCATGGGAATATCCACGATCTTGATTTATGAAGCAAACAACCAAATAAACAGCAGCGATCAATCTGTATGGCGATGCCCTGCTTTGGGAGGTGCCTACAGTATTCCTCCTATTTTCTATAAAAAAATGTTAGCATGAGTCTTCTGTTAAGATCACCTTTGTTGTCCCATCTTTTCTTAATTCTGGAAGGATTCTTAGAGAAATCAATAAGACCTTTATTGCCCTCATCCCAAAAATCAATAACCCTTCTTCTGTTGATCATTTTAGACCTATAAGTCTCTGTAATGTTCTGTATAAACTCATTTCCAAGGTGTTAGCTAACAGAATTAAATTGGTTATTGGTTCTCTGGTTTCTCCACTTCAAAATGGATTTCTCCCTGGCAGAATAATCTCTGATAACATCTCCATTGCTTAGGAGCTTACCCATTTGTTAGAAGTAAAAACAAGGCTCTGATTATTTTGCTGCTATCAAACTAGGTATTAGTAAAGCTTTTGAAAGAATAAGGTGGGATTTTTTGGAGCATGTCCTTCATCTTTATGGTTTTCCATCTCATTGGGTTCACCTAATCATGCATTGTGTTATCACTGTATCTTATTCTGTTCTTGTCAATGGTTCATATACCTCTTTCTTTCACCCTTCTCAAGGCTTTCATCAAAGAGATCCCCTTTCTCCCTATCTGTTTGTCCTCTGTGTTGACATTCTTTCTTCTATGATTGGTTCAACAAAAGCTCAAGGTTTGATTGATGGCATCAAGGCCTCTAGATTGGGTCCCTCAATCACTCACCTTTTATTTGCTGATGATAGTTTCCTTTTCCTCAAAGTGACTGATTCTGGAATTTCTACCATTCACTCTATCTTGAATTCTTATTGTCAACTTTTAGGTCAGCTGGTAAATTTCCAGAAATCAAGCATTTTCATCAGTCCTAACTCTCCTCCCTCCCTCTACTCCTCCATCTCCTCTTCCCTCCACATTCCTTTCTCCTCATTCTTTGGGAAGTACCTTAGGGTTAACTTAGACTTGACCTCAAAAAGGAAAGAGATCTTTCAGGATATTATTAATAAAATTGATGATAAGTGTCAGGGTTGGGTTTCTTTACTCCTCAATAAAGCTGGGAGACTTTCTTTGCTTAAATATATCCTCACCTCAATGCTAGTTTTTCATATGTCCAGCCTTAAATTCCCTGTTTACGTCATAAAGAAAATCTCCTCCATCCTTTCAAATTTCCTTTGGCATGGGGCTTCCAATAAAAAATCCTACCACTGGAAAAATTGGGATTCTCTTTGCTTATCCAAATCTGATGGAGGTCTAGGAGTCAAGGATTTACAGCTTTTCAATCAAGCTCTTCTAGCTAAACAGAGTTAGAGAATTCTTGACCAGCCAACTTGTCTCTTCTCTTCTTTTTTCCTCTCAAAGTACTGTCACTCTACCCCTTTTCTTGAGTCTAAAGCTCCTTCTTCTTGCTCCTGGACTTGGAAAAGCATTCTATACGGTAAAGGTGCCCTTATTAAGGGCATCAGATGGCAAGTTGGTAATGGAGACAAAATCTCCATTTGAAATGATTTTCGGTTACCATCTCCCATTCCCTTTGCTTTGAGGAATATCTTTCAGACAATGCTCCTCTCGGTTCTTTTCTTCCTCTAAGAAATGCCACTGTTGACAAAATGTTCCTTCCAAAGAAAAAAGAGTGGAATGGTCAACTTGTGTCATCCCGCTTTCCCTCTAAAATTGCATCTCTTATCTTATCCATTCCTCTATCCCAATTTGGCTTTAAAGACAAATTCATCTAGGGATTCACAAAAAATGGAGACTTTTCTGTTAATTCTGCTTACTCCCTACTGCTAACAATTAAATCCCACCATAACCACTCCACCTTTCCGCATCTGGTACATAGTTTTTGGTCTAATCTCACCTGGAACTACATTTGGTCACTTCCTATACCCCACAAGATCCAAATTTTCCTATGGCAATTAAGTCATGAATGTTTGCCAATAGGGGACCTCTTAGTCAGAAGAGGTTGGCAAGGGACTTCTGTTTGCACTCTTTGCAAACATCACTCAGAGAGCCTTGTTCATCTGTTCCTCCAATGTGACTTTGTAAGACCTATTTGGTTTGGCTCAGATCTGGGAATTCTCATTCCTTCAACTCCAAATCACTCTATTTCCTTTTGGTTAGGCTGGTTACACCATATGGGCCACATTATGTCACTTCACAGTCGGAGCTTTTTCTCAAAAATTTCATGTATTCTTTGGTGTATCTAGATGACAAGGAACAAGGCTGTTTTTGAGTCTATTTTTCCATCCCCATATCAAGTTCTCACTCATGCAAACCACCTCACTCTATCCATCAACCAAGCTTTTGCATCTCTGAAACCTTCCATATCTCTATCTCAACTCCCCTTCTTTAGAGAGCTTTCCCCTAGAACGTCTAATCCTTCCCATTCTAAAATGCATGCTTTTCATGTTACTCCATGTTTATGCAATTGTGATGATCCAGTTTTGGATATTTTTTGTGCCCATGCTTATAATATGCAGTGCAACAAATCTGGTGTGGGTTTAACCTTTAAGGTTCAATCCAGGACTATGGGCTCTATTTTCAAAAGCTCTTCTTCTCCAAAAGATTGCGCCTCTATTCTCCCTTTAATTGAGGCAGTGAGTTGGGCTTTAAATAAAAATATATTGCATATTCGCATCCATACTAATGATTCTTCTCTTTTTACCAGTTGAGAAGCATTAAGGAGTTTCCAGCCATTGCAGCTCCCTTGTTTTTTGATTTCTGCTTCCTTGTGCAATCTGTTCATTTCTGCAACTTATCCCTATGTGACCATAGCAAATTACATCAAGCATATTTTTTGGCTAAGTTTGCGGCATCTTTCAGGATCCATTCAGAAGTGGACACTTCTTATCCATGTGACACCAGATGAGTTATTTATCGTTCTTTATGCTTTGGAAGATTGTACCTTTGTTATGCTTGATGTATTTTTTGTTTCTTTGAGCCTCGTGCTTTGAGTTGTAATGAACTATGGGATGTAATGAATCTTTTATCTATGAAGTTCTTCTTTATGGTAAAAAAAAAAAATACATTAAATAAATTGAAGAGAAAAAGAAAATTTTCTTTTCTGATAAAAAAAAGCCATTGGAAAAATATGACCGATTGAAAAATACCACTTCATTGCCACTGCATCTTGTATAGATGCCACATTTGCAAATTAGTTAATTTTGTTTCATTGGAGAGCAATGATCATAGAGAGTTGGGTTGGAACACATAGATTAAAAAGTGAATAGATAAAGTAGAGATTGTCCTTTTTTTGTACTTTAGACTAGGTAATAAAGTAAATAGTGGGGTTGGAGATGCTCTTAAGGGTTTTTGTGTTTGGGCTAGCCATTTTAGTGAAAAATCAGATTTGCTTAGGCTATTGGAGATGCTCTAAGCCTCACCGACTATGAATAACACAGAACCTTCACGTTTAGTTACGATTAAAATATCATAGTTTGATAGCAAATGGAGTGTGCAACCAAGTGGTGTGTGCCTTATACTTTGCATAAGCATTTAAACCCCACCAACCCATCCCCTTTCCTGTAAATTAGTACCAGAATAGTATTTGCCTTGTAAAAAAAAAAAAACCATTTGATACTAGCTGTACTGGGGAATACCGACTATCATTATTCAGTCTTATAGTCATGTTTACTCAGTTTAGAAGAATTTTATGCTGGCTTTGTTATTTGTTTAGATCAAATGGAGGTATTCAAATTATCACTTTATTTCTCTCTGTATATGTGCTCTGGCCATGAACTGGAAGGGAAAAAGGTACAGGTAGAGACAGGGAGGCTAGGGGTTTTCATGTACAATTGCAACCTAAAGTACAATAGATCTAAAATAATAACCTACCCGTTTATGTACAAGTGCCACCTTAGTTGGTTTCTATGTTTCAACGAATTATCTGATCACAGTAAACTGATTGTTGTCCTAGTAATTAATAAGTGACATGATAATTGTTTTCGGAAAAGAATGGATGAGAGAACTTTTAGATGTACCCAAAATTGTTCTTGAATCAGGATGCAAAGATTTAGACAGAGTGTTGAAGAAGCTTAAGGCGAATATAGACAGAGGGTTTTCCTCCACTAGGCAAGGTAGGTAAGTGTACTAGTCAAAGTAGTAGTCTTTCTTCTTCTGTCGTACCAGCAGCTAGCTCCATGATAGTGAAAGAGGGGCTTAGGTTAAGAAGAGGCATGGCCGCACCATATATTCTTTTGCTTTATGACTATGACACAATCAAATGGATACTTAGAACAATGCAACATAATTGGGACACATGTTGCTTTGGTTCGTAATGTATTCAGATCTAACCAAAGAAATCAAAAGAAATGACGTATTTATGAGAGGCTTCTTCTTACTGTCATGACAAATCGAGGTGAGCATGATGGTTGAGAAGGTTGAGTGGATATTTGGTGGTTTGGAAGAGATGGTATTAGATCAAGCTGTGTTGTCAGCAATTATTCTTCAACCTTTCAATTTAGCGTCATGCCATTGCAAAAGGCTCCCACTAACATTAGGGTTGTAGAGATTCGAGAAGTTGCAGGTAGACAACCTTACCCCGATTACTTTTAGGCTAGCTGATGGCACTTTGTGTCAAACCATGATGAAAGGCTTATATTGGTTTAGACGTGTGAAGCTTGGATACTTCTTTATAGGAGTTGTTGTATCCCTATTGAATGCCAATACTCCTCTAACCCAAAAGTGTCATGATACAAAATTAGTTTTGCGAAGTTTGAAATATAGGATACCTATTGGATACTCTAGGTCATGTATCAGTATTCCATATTGATATGACGTATCCATGCTTCATACTTCTGGAATATCTCTATGATTCTAGTTATGTTGTTGCCTTTATGCTTTCTGGGAAACTGTGTAGCTTATCTACCCTCATTTGGTTGTTATGCACACCGCATCATCCACATTCATTGGAAACTAGAATGAGTTCATGTGTTTCAACTCCAATATCAACAGTAGTCGTTTGGTTTTAGACACGGTGCAGCTTCATCATGTGTTCATTAAATG
This sequence comes from Rhododendron molle, assembly GCA_025413875.1. Lineage (NCBI taxonomy): Eukaryota > Viridiplantae > Streptophyta > Magnoliopsida > Ericales > Ericaceae > Rhododendron > Rhododendron molle. Next base: position 19,803,025 of record CM046400.1, read on the forward strand.
GATGGAACTTCCTACATACACTGCAAAAAGTTTTATGAAATTGGGCAAGTATTTTATACTGTGTCGTCTGATTTCATTGAGCAAATTTTCAGATTTCGAAGAGTTGAAATCTGATTCCAATATGATGTTCTGGACTTGTTGTGAAGGAGATGTTTTGTGTGAACACAAAACATTAGTGGAAGCCTGTTATTGTAGTACTGGAAGCTTGTTATTGTAGTACTGGTAATCGTCTTGTTAACTATTTGTGTTGAATGATCCATATAACTGCTGCAATGCAAAATATGCGATTGCCCTTATATCTGAACTTGGACAAAGATTACCCGCATGGAGTTTATTGTTGGGAGCTTTTATAACAGATAAACAGTATTTTTTGAAGCGCGAATATCGACTGTAGGAAAGGCCATAATAGACTGGAGCCACTCCCGTCCATGCGTAAAAACTAAAACCAAAACTAGCATTTGTAGATGGTGAGCTACGCAGTTATTGGTTCAACTCACAACTCTGTACTCCAGGTTACTAAAGTACGAGTACATTCTAATAGCCTCAATCACAACCTGTCCGGAGCCAAAACTGCAGGATTAATGCTACTGATAGCTTGTCGCACTTTAGCCATTTCGCAAATTGAATGGCTTCACGGGGTTCCATAATTGGGTTACGCAATTACATGGGGTCTTGTTTTTGGAGAGTTGTTTTGAGATAAATATCAGTGTGATGATTATTCACTAGAAATCTTCCTTATTGCTTTTTGTATCCAGGCGTCAACTAGTCTCTTTTGAGTAAGGAACAATTCACTGAAAGTCGATATATTTCAGCAGTAAAGAATGTATTTCATACCGGTATTACTATTCATCTAATATTAACTGCGCTAAAAACTACATGAGATGAATGGGCTGCTTCCTCAAGCCCTTGAACAAATAACCCCTATCCTGATAATCTACATAATTTGCGCACACACGCTGTGTGTGTGTGTGTGTGAGAGAGAGAGAGAGTAAAAAAGCTATACCTTTTTTTTAACTGTAAAAAAGCTATACCTCACCACTTGTATTATTGTTTATCGATCTTTGAACTGTGAAAAATTACATGTAAAGAAGGGGTTGCTTCCTAGAACACCCCACACATAGAAACGAAAAATAATTATACCAAACCATTAACCTTAATGTGACAGAGTAAGAGAGCTTTTGGGATTAAACCTGTTTCTCCTCTGCATTTTGAGTTAGTTTCCACTGCAAAATGTATTAAGAAGGGGATCCATATCCGTCACGATGGGATTTCTGCCAACGCCATGCGATCTCCAAACTCTCTTGCAGATTGGTGTATCGTGCAGTCCAGTTGAGCTCATCCCTGATCTTTGTGGGGTCACTGAACACTTCGGCATAGTCACCGGGCCGGCGGGGGAGGAAGTCAACCTTGATTTCAACTCCGGTTGCCTTCTTACACGCCTCTACAAACTCATTGACAGATCTACCTGATAACAGAGACCAAAAAGCAAGAATGAGAAAAATTCCACGTTGTTATTGCCATCAGATCCTTTACAGAACAGAGTGGCGAAAATAACACGAATTTGTTACATTTCACCAAGTGTATAGTCCCTTGACAGAGTGGAATCGTGAGGAGATGGTTCATATAGAAAAACTAAACTAATTTGGAAATGTAAGGCCACACGCGAAGGAGTTACTCCATGTGGTCTATTTAGAATTTTTGCATAACATCTTTCAGACTTTAACACAAATGAACTCATTTGTTGTAAAAATGTTTAACCAAATAGGTTTCAATTCCCAAAACTCACTTTCGCAAAAACTTAAACGACTACTACTTTTGTTTCCAAAAACAGTTTTTGAAACATGTTTCTTGTTAAACTAATTCCAAAATTGTAACCAAACAGAGTGCACCGTTGTGAAGACAGGACAAATTACCTTTTCCTGTTCCGACGTTGTAAATTCCAACTTTCCCAGGCTTTGCCTTCTCAAGCGCTCTCACATGAGCATCGACCAGATCAGAAACATCAATGTAGTCCCTTATGCAAGTCCCATCTGCAGTTTTGTAATCGGTTCCCCTAACCTGCAAAGCAAACCCCCCAAAAAAGTATCAGATTTAAGGAGTTTAGAGCATTCCACACATTATCGCAAGCACAAAACACAAGAGACTTTATCGTCCATGCATGAAAAGGATGCGATTTCCTCCAAGGAAAGCTATTTCTTTGCATACTGAGCAATGGGTTCTATTTTCAGAAAATAATCTGGTTCAAAAACTCGTGCATATTAGTAACATACCTTAAGCCCGGGAGTAATCCCCCGAGCTGCATCGAAACAGGCACCTGAAATCCGCCCGTGTTCACGCAATTCTGGTCTGGGAGCTTCTCCTAATCTGCCCTCTGGATCAGAACCAATCACATTGAAGTATCTGAAGATATTCATAGAAGGGGAATGAGTCCACAGCAATTTTGTTCACTGATTACACTTCCAAACGCATAAAGAGAAACGAGTCCAAGTCCTTTTGTTTCATAGCAAGAATCGTTCAGACTACATGTACTAGCAAATCCAAAATGGTTAATACTACAACAAAACACTTGGGGGTTGCACAATGAATAGCAAATCTTTAAGGTATCGATATCTTACAATTACACATCCCTTTCCATTTCAGAATTCACTTTAATGTGAAAAAAAAGGTAGTGTATGACACAATGTACCTTTTTTTTTTTTTTTTATCAAACACAATGTACCTTAAGATCATGACAGCCATATCTGAATTCTTATGGAAATCAAGAATAATATCTTCTGACATCTTCTTGGCTTTTCCGTATGGATTAATGGGGAGCTGCATTTAGGCAACACATGATGAGTTATTTGCACTGCATTCGCCAAATTCATTAACCCAAATCCATGGCATCATATTCCCGTTTCCACAAGCAAATAAAAAGAAATCACCTGTGGAGTTTGTTCTGTAATTGGCATCTTTTCAGGCTCACCATAAGTTGCACATGTACTAGAATATATCAATGTTTGTACCCCGTGTGCTGCCATTGCCTCCAATACTACCAAGGTATTTGATGTAATGTTATGATAATACCTGTATCATGCAACTAACATCAGCTAAGATAAGATCTAGAAGATAACAATTTCCCAGCTCCATACGATTTCATCTAAACAAGCTACACAACAAACATATACTTCTGCTAGCTGTTAAACCACATAATTGTGACTGCAAGATAAAACATTACAGTCCATGGTTTATGAATAGAGAGAGAAAAGCTTCATGCAACTAAAAAGCTTTTGAGCCATCGACAAGGTTAGGTTTGTACCCAGTCTACCGCTACCAAAAACCAATTAATGACTACTAACTGAGCTTACACTCTCAGATGAATCCAGGTGTACAAACATAAAAACCAATGGAGCTAAAAAAAAAGCTAGAAGTTGGTTTAGCCTATCAGGGGAACTCGAGTTTAAGGCCTCTTTACGGAACATGGATATATGCAAAATACAAATGAAAATTCAAATATAAATACATATATCAATAGGTATATGTATCAATTGAATGAAGATATACGACACTTACTTCAGAGGATCAAGGGTGCTTTCTCCAACATATGCAACAGCAGCAAAATGAATGACCGCATCAAATGCATTTTCTGAGAATATTTTATTTACCTAAAACTTGTAGTTAAGAATGTCAAGATGATAATTGCATATTCAACGGTCTACAAAGAAATAAATAGGAAAAGAGATTCGTCATAGGAGTAAACAAATGCATAGGATACAGCTTTAGCATCACCCAAATCAGCATAAATAAATTGAAGCCTCCCATGTTGAGGAAATAGTGTTTCTAATACCCTGACAGCACCTATGTTTCCCCGAGAGAGGTTGTCCTGTAATAGAGAACCCCTTCTAACTCAATGGTGAATTAAATCAATACGCCAAAGATACCTCAAAGAGTTGTGAAAGAGAAATACCACTATAGTTACACGGTGTGAATCCTTTAAAAGACGTAATGCAGCATGTGAACCAATATATCCAGCCCCTCCTGTTACTAAGACATGAGTAACTCCTGTATCACGTTGGGAGAACTGGGGGGAGGAAACAAATTAGAAAAAGAAATCATAACAATGGACTATATCAAGGTCATTTGAGAGCTAGGATCATGAAGGGAAAACTGAAGCTGGAGCGGTATAACTTGCAATAGCCACTCTAACACCAACCAGTTGTTTTCCAAAATGAAACTTCTCTTTTTTCTACACCTTTGCAAAGAAACAGAGAATATGTGGAAAACCAAGCCACTATTTAGAGAAAAAAAGACCAAACAATTTAAGAGTTCAGTATAACATCCCAGAAATACCTGACTCCGAAGCAATCATAATAGCTTTAATTTTCTTTCTCATAATAAGGTGCTGGAAACTACATGTCAACAGAATTGCACCAAGGAAAGAGCAATCCAAGGAGCCAACCCATGCACTATTTATAAAAGTATGCCCTATTTACAAATTTTCGCTGGATAATGAATATCAGGTCCTATAAAGTGATGTAGAACTATTTACATTAATGAACCATTTTTGCAATATAAAAGGGATCAAGTAATTACAGGGCTTGGGCTGCGAAAAGTTGAGGATTGCTTGAGCATGAGAATACATAATGCAGTAAGGGCAGCAGCCAAAACAATTTTCCCCACAAAATTGCTCTTCTTTTTTGGATCCACGTAGTCCATACCTAAAAGTATTGAAAGGTCAAATAAGACTTCAGTCCCATGATAGGTACTTACATTTTACAGGTATTATGCATATAGTTAGCTAAAACTAACACCATTGTTGACAAAAACATCATTGAAATTTTATACCTCTGCACTTTACATGAACACACTATGATAATTTTGTGCCAGCAGAACGAACATATATAAAACACAGAAGTACATAATCCACCACTCACTCTGAAGCTACAAACTGAGAATTTGCAATGATCGAAATTCAAAAGCAAAAATGAAAAGATATGAAAGAAAGAGAAGGGGCGCCCAACTTGATGATTTGAAACTTCATTATTTCAAACTAGAAAAGACAAGGAGTAATCATAATAGAGAAACACTGAAATATAAGGTAGCAAAATAATTAAATGGAAACCATACCCCCCATAGATCTTCTTGTCCGGCTAATATTTTGCATTTGGAAAATTCCTTTAGTCTCCAGTGCCGATAACTAAATAAACTGGAGATCAAATTTCAGGCCTTAGACTCAATGATCGTACATGACGCAATCCTCACAAGCAAATCTGGTTCAATCTGGCTTAATTGGCCACAGTTAAAGCAATTAGCATAAGCTTCAACAATTACAACATACAACTGGTTAATGAACACAACGAGATGGAGTAATCCACAACATAATCCGGCATCAAGAAAAGAGATAAAATCGTTGATATAAAAAAAAAAACAAAAACAGGACAGCAAAGGAAAATAGATAGAATTGTTGATACAAAAAACTGAAACAGGACAACAAAGGAAAAGAGAGGTGTAAAAAGGCCAAACAAGGAAAAAATGTTTTCCCAACGACCAACCAACTGAAGTGATCATCACCCAATTCAAATTCAAGATTCAAAAAGAAGCATCTCAATTAAACAAAAACAAACCGAGATGCTTATACATCATCAGATGGGGTTGATAAGTTAAAATTTCAAGAACCCATTAAAAAAAGGAAAATACAAGCATATCATAAGTTCATATGTAAGTGAATTTTTATTCGAAAAGGCTCAACCTTTGAAGCATAACCAGTAATTTTAATTCACCGTTAAGACGAGATAATCCAAATTCAACCATCTATTGGGAAATTCCCGCTAACCCCCGCCACACCACCCCACACACACACACACACACTCAACACATAAACACATCAAAGATAGATAAACAGCGCCAAGAAATAAAAAATAAAATAAGATTTCAAGATCTAATACAAGGCCCACCAAATGATGTCCACGAAATTCAAACATTCAAATTGAAATCAAGGACATGAAAAGAAGGTACTATTTATAATTTTGAAAACAACTCGTTCTGTTTGTTTTGGGTAAAATCACAGAGAAAGGCCTACCAGAAAAGAGGAGGAGAAAAATAACGAACAAGCATTCTCAGGGGATTAAGTACTGCAAACTGGTACGTGAAACAATTGGCATTTGAATCCTGAGATATATACACCAAAAAACAAGCCGAGAGAGAGAGAGAGAGAGAGAGAGAGAAAGTCAATACCCAGTTGTAAAGGGCGCGCATAATTAAGTACCGAAACTTGACATGTCTGCAAAGTTGCCATATGTCTATATGTCAACGCTCACAAGATCCGTATAATAAACCAACGAAACCCCAACTCATGGATTGAATATAAAAAACCGAAGGTGACTTCAACACTTGATTTATCAAAAGAGAAGAAAAGATGAGTACAACCCACAAAGATTTCGAAACGTAAGATAGAGAAAGATGAGAGAGAGAGAGAGAGAGAGAGAGAGGGCGCGTACGCGGGAGGAAAATGACATCGAACCAGAGGCCACCTGGTCTCGTGGGTACGTTTGAACTCTTATGTGTGTAAGGGTGTGTGTGTGGGAGAGGGAGAGGGATTTTAGTATGTAGCGGAGATTTCTATGGGGCACCCATGTTGGTATCGCGAGAGACGGGGAAGTTGTGGGAGAGGGCCGAGCGGTGCACAAATTCAAAACACTGTTTCGTTCTTATTTTTTAATAAAGTAATTTTAAGCTAAAAATAATAGAATTATTGAAATTTAAAAATATGCAATATGGATCTTGTTATCGAAATCTTTTATACGATGCAAAAATAATAATAAAATAATTTTTTATTTGCATTATTTTTTAGTTTAAAAATGTGAAATAAGTATTTACTTTTTAAGGAGGTGTTTTGAAACTTTTTTTTGATAAAACTGAAAATTAAAAACTATTTTAGGCTTCCTTTAGTTGTCGGAAATGTTATGTGAAAATAGGTACCTAGGTAGGGTCGGCCTTGAGCTAAGACGGATAAGGCGGGGGACTTAAGCCCCGAAATTTGGCAAAAAATTAAGGCCCCAAATAGGTATACCTAAGTATGTATTATATATTTAATTAATTAGTGATTCAAGCTACCAAAGGAGGTATCCATCCATGCGGTAAGTTCAAGTCTTGCTATCCAATAGAATCAATGATTTTGTTTTCATTCTTCATACAGTATGATTTTGTTTTCCTTCTGAGGTTAATTTTTTTTTTAAAGAAAACATAGGCCCTGTTTTACAAGTTCGACTTAGGCTCCAAGAATTTCAGGGGCGACCCTGTTCCTAAGAAAAGTGAAAATGTACCCTTAGAGGTGTTTAGTTAAGGAGATTGTTGTTGAAAAATAAATGCTTGTTTTTACTAACTAATAAGTTATTAAAAATTGTCAAGTTGTTTCTACTAACCAATAAGTTATAGATGGGTATGTGAGTAAAAAATTGTTGAATTGCAAGTTATTTCCACTAATTAGTAAGTTATGGATGGATATGTGAATGAAAATTTGTTCAAAAATGTCAAATTATTTCCACTAATCAATAAGTTATTGTCAAATGTCAAGTTGTTTTCACTAATCAACTATTAATTTGCTGATTAGTGTGAATAACTTGATAAAATGCCATAAGTTGTTACCGAAAATTGTTAGTGGAAACATGGCCGTAATTAAATATTCCTCCACTTTTCTTCTCCTACTGGTGTTTTCCTCCGTATTAAGGGACTAATCACTAAAATAAAAATAAGCATTCCTACATAATTTTTGAATTAAATGTAATGTATTGTGAGGGAATAACATATCTCATAAAGCGTAAAATAAGTACATGAAAGATAAAAACCTTAGCAGAAGACAAGGAAAACACATATTTTTGTGTACACCCTTTGATACACATTCACAGACTTAGTATTGTCAGCCCATTAGACTGATTTTAGACTTTTCAATTTACTAATTGTTTTGGGGACGGCAAATGGTGCTCAACATCCTTATCTATCGCGAGTAATTATTCAGTGGTCCTAGGACACAGTCACGTGGTGCCGCAACACTTTTTTCTAATAAAAAATTCATGCGAGGTATTCATTTAGTCCTTGCCTCATACAAATTATAGGGGAGTAAGTGTGTTAGAGCACTACGTGATGGTGTCTTAGGACAGCCGAATAAATTTCCTATCTATCACGCATTCTTGTGGCCTTTAATACTTGGTTGTAAAAAATGTTTGATAAATAAAAATATTAGGAATATCATGTGACGATACGCAAGACTACCCATTCATTTTCTTTTGAGAAGTCTTTTATCTTCTTTATACTACAGTAATAAAGGGTACAAACCTCTTAGGAAGAGTCAAATCGTGCACTAAGCGCCGCCAGGCCCACTAAAGGTTTGGCCTGGAATTTTAGAACCCCTGTGAACTGTGGTCCGCAGATTGACTTATTATAAGAAGCCTAACAGTTTTGGAGGGCTGATTGGATCGGAGAACAATTAAAGCTTTGTTTGATTTGTAATTTAGTTTAGATTAGCTTTGGTAGTGGATAGAGAGAGAAATAGAATAATGATTGGAGAGAGGTATAATGATTAGAGAGGGATAGAGAGAAAAATGAAATTAATAATTGAAGATATAAGATAATGATTGGGAAAAGATATAAGATAATACTTAAAAAACAAAATTAAAAATAAAGTAAAATGACAACCAAACAAAATGGTTCTACATCATCTTCTTAAAGAAGTTCCATATCAAGGGAGCTCCTCCTTATGTCAAATAACAAAATCGTAGTACCATGCAAAAGAATTGGTATATATACCAGATAAAAGCACTTTCCGACACACCTCCAGCATTAGGGTAAGGCCTAATGATAAGTGGCCTCATAGCATCTCTAATCCAATACTTTATTTTGGCCTTCATTTCTCCATTTGAGAGTGTCAAAAATAATGTATTTTATTACAAAAGTAATTTTGGAAGAAACTTAACTAGCTACAACCCAATACTCTATTTCTTTAAAAACCCACTCCAAATCTCAAATTTCATCACTATCTGTCCAAAATTCAAATTCTCATTTTTCTAATTTTTTGAAAAACCTACTCAATATTGGTCTTATTTTGAAGATATTAATGTAAATACCTTTGAATGATAACAATTTCATAAAAAAAATAAATGTATCAACACTAATTTGATGAACAAAATAAGATTTGGGGAGGGTGAATAGTGAAATGGAGGAGATCCTCAATTTCTTCTCCATCCTCCAAATTTGGAGTACCAAACTTGATCCTCTCAAATGGAGGATGAGTTGGAATTATATTTCCTCCAAAAATGGGCCTCTTGAATGGAGAAATAGAGGATGCATTGGAGATGCTATGAGAGAAATGGTCATCGCAGGTGGTGGGTTCCAACCCTCTAATTTTCTTTTTTAACAATATCAAAGTAAATTCTTCCAAAAGTGAACACCACTGGAATACTCACATTGTCCGTTGCACATGCCATCAATATATGTATGTTCGTTGTTTAAAATAATTATGGGGGCATTTCCGTTAAGTTAAAAGTTATGTACTACTTCTTGTAGTATTTTGTAGTCAAGTTATTTCCGTTAAAGTATAAGTTTTAGATGATATAGTTGTATTTAGTGGAAATGAAATTATAGATGAAAAAGACAGTGGAATACAGATACATACTGAACATTGATGTAATAATTACTTTCTACTCTTGTATTTTTTTTCCCTTGCATTATAATTATAAATCTTTTTCAAATTCTTGTTATAAACTCGATTTAACTAAAACATGAATAAAAAGAATGGTCTTGGGAAAAAATCAATTTTATATCTCTAAAGTGGTGACTTTGCCGCGATTAATGATATAAACGTGACACAAAACTTTAAAAAAAATATGAGATCTCCACTACTTTAGTAGAATTATAAAAATTGTTTAGGTCAAATTTTTAGTAACAAGATTTAAGTAAATCAGTTAAATGTGAGACAATAAAAACATGTTTTATATTTTGTAATCCTTTTTAAAAAAATTTATTGTAAAGTTATTTTTATGTTTTCTAATTTTTTAAGAAAATGTATGGGACCCAGACAAGAGGGGAAACCTTTTTTTTTTTTTTTGTAGTTTTTTTCCTTTTACTTGCCCCGTAGGCATAGTTAAGATACCAAAATATATGGCAACATATGCAGAAGGAGTGCTAAAATATGTGAAAAGTACTTGAATGTGTGAAATATGAATTCAAATTAAATACGTTTTTAGATGAACTAAATCGAAAATCATGGTAAAAAATTTAATGAAACGTTGTCTTCAATTGTAATGGCAACAAATAATAAACGAGGAGACTCCAATTACTAGTCTTTATTCTAGAAGTAATAAATGTTTATATCACCAAAATTTTCCTTCCTTAAAGCGTATTTTTTGCAAAATTATGAATACTGTAAAGCTTATTCATGTCGAGGGATTGGAGGTTGGTGTTGTGCAACTACAGCACAGCACCGTGCTGCACGGCTCGGATGCAGTCCGTTCGGCCTTCCAACGGTTCAAATTTCATCATGTCGAGGATGAGTATGTTTTTCATAAGATTTTGTCTGAATCTATAGTTTCCCCTATTTGGTGGGACACATCAAAATCTTAGGTGATCGACATGACATTTATGAAATTCTTGCAAATAAGTTGTGATTGGACAATATAAATTGAACAATTGCTTCGCAATGGGTTTTACATTTTTCTTTCCAAAAACAAGAAAGAAGACTAAACCCGTTTCAATAATACACCTTTCTCAAAAAAAAAAATGTATGACAAGATTTCATTTAATTGAGGTTAATATCAGAAATTACCGAAACTGCCACCAAGAGCGGAGCCTTTAAGAGAGGCCGGTGGCATGGGCCAACCCGACCCTAACCTCCCACCAAAAATTGTTTCGCCATCTCCCACCAATTTTAATGGCTTTTCTTTTTTATTTCCGTTTGACCAAAAAAAATGGCTTTTCTTTTAATTGCATGGATGATTAACCTATGAAAAACATATATTTTTCTGTAATTTTTTTATTAGTTTTAGAACATTATTATTTTTTTAATATTAAAAACTTCTTTCATCTAAATGACCGCAAAACGAGGTTAGTTGCCTGGACTAAACGGGGTGCAGCCCAAACCCAACGGTAGACAAGCCATCTCCGAAAGAAAAATAATCAAAGGGGTCTTAAATTTGGAAGGCATATGATGGGTCATCTGGTTGATTAGGTGAATTAAGATGTAGTTATTTATGACTACTTACCTAAAATTTAAGTTGAAGAAACAATTAATTATGTAGATATTCAATTCTAACTACTTTTTATTTGATGATCGACTGAATGCACCATTTGATTAGAGGAGCCAGAAAATGACACAACGTCCCCCATAAAAGAATTTTTAAATAAGTTGGTTTGTTATTATTTGAATTTTTTCGCATTTATTAGTTTTGCATCAAATTTTTGTGAATTATTGATTCGTCTCGACGAGAGGAATCAAAAAAGTTTTTAAAAAATTACTTTTACCAAATGTCTTAAAAAATAACCACTTATTTCATTTTTTCTGCTAAAAAGTGGTTATTTTTCAAAGTACTTGGGTAAGTGTAGAGACCCGTATTTAATTTATTTAAAATTTAATATTTATAATTGAGGAAAAGCTGCTGATAATGCCACGGCATCTTTTTTTAAAGCCACGACAGCTCATGTTGTCAGACAACATTACCCTTGAGTTCTGACATTTGTTCTACTATTCATTATCATCTCCCCTCTCTCTCTCTGTTTTCACCGAGTCATCAATCATAGACCGAACACCCCCTCCCTCCCTTCTCTCTCTCTCTCTCTCTCTCTCTCTCTCTCTCTCTCTCTGGAGGCCATTGGAAAGGTGTGGATGAAACTTGCGAGCCATTCTCTTTCATCTATTTTCTAGATCACTCATTTTCAGGAATCTGGACCCAATATTTTTGTGGAAGGTCCAAGTCATTGCAAACAACGATCTTTGAATCATAGCAAATATTCTAGTACCCATCACACAATCTCTTGTATTTGATCTATATAGAGTCACAGGCTTGATTTGTAAAGCAAATACAATTTGGAGACAGAGAACGGGGGGAAATTTCATATTACTCGCGCCATCATCCTTTCGGCATCGGAGAACACGGTTCAGTTTTAGAGGAAATTAAAACATATGTTATTTGTGAGCTCTACTATCTATTTGACTATTTGTACCTACACAATGGGGTAAGCGGAGAATGGAGATCGATATCTAGAGAGAGAGATGATGATGATGATGGACATGGATTGTTGGACGGAGGAGGTGGATCTCGAGGTGGGTCGACATTTTGGGAATCGACATGCAGTGGATGAAATCAAAGAAAGAAAGAAGGAGAAGAGGGGGCAGGAGATGGAGGTGGGTTTGCGCTGTTTCGGTGGAGCTGCTATGGAGATTTAGAAAAGGAAAGAAAAGCAAGCTGAAGATCTAGTCAAGAGAGAGATAGGGGTAGAATTGTAAAGGTCAGCTATTTTGTCGTGGCATTAAAACAATGGGTCGTGGCATTAATCACAGCCTTGAGGAAAATGGGAAATGTGATGTGTTTAAAGGATTTGGGACTAGTGTGATAAGATGGTTAATTGAGGGGTGCATGTGTAATTATTATATATATGAGTATATATAGGAGGGTGGGAGTAGGGCTGTAAATGAGCTAAGCAACTCGCGAGTTCGGCTTGGTAAAAGCTCAATTCGACTCGGTTTGAAAGATTAATGAGCGAGCTCAAGCTCAATTTTGCGACTCGTTTGTTACGCGAGCTGAGCTCAAACCTAGCCAAGCTCGACTCGAACAGATTCGCAAACATGTTCATCTCAACCCAAAATATAAAAATTCGGCTCGGTTCAAAATACATAGGTTCGCAAACCAATTCATTTCCCAAGACCCCACGCATTATAGCAAGTGAGGACCACGCATGAGAGCTCGTGAGAAAGAGGCACTCCATCAGGAAGCTTTATAGAAAGAAGGGTGTCTCTTGAAGCTGTGAGTTTCCGATGTGGGACAAATGAAACCAAGCAAACCTTTTATTTCTCTAGTTCTCTTCAAGTCCCACATCGAACTCCTACAAAAGTGGGCGACGAAGAACACTCTATAAAGAGAGAGCTATCCTCTGCTTGTGCGTTGCTGTGTGCGGCCGCGTGGGTGTGGACGATTTCACGAGCCACATCGAGCCGAGCTCGAGACACAGAAAATTTTGTCGAGTTGAGCTTGAGTCCACACTATGCGGCTCGTCAGGAGGCTAGCTGTTAATATTTCGAGCCGAATTCGAATATGTCAAAGTTCGGCTCGATTACACCCCTAGGTGAGAGTAGAGAATTATTTTTTCCTCTCTATCTCTCACGCCTCACTCCCTCTATCTCGGCTCTCTCCTTCTGTATTGTCCTCTCTCCAAATTTCATCCCAACAACTCAAAATCCACTCAAAACAACCTTCAATCCTTCACCATCTACGCGTATTGTGATCCATATTCCGTTGGTGCAAGCTCAGAGAAGGCGTATTGCACTCGGTTTCGATTTCGAAAAGTTAGGGCTCGTATTTTCGTGGGTTTCGTTCTTTGGTCTCGAAGTAGGGATTCTACCTCTCAATATATGTGATAGAAGTGTTTTCCTTGCCTTGAATCGTGTCATTGGTTGTTGTAATTGTTGTTGTAGTTGAAATTCTTGAAATCTGCAGAAAATTTGCTCGAACACCCATCTGTATCGATACTACCTGATGTGATTCGAAGCCCATCTGGCTTAGTGACAGTTTTTGCTACTTTGTTCTGAACTTCGTTGTTTTGACCCTCGATCGTTTCTAACTTGTTCCAAACATCACCAAATCACTCCATAACATTATTAATTATATTCGTTGAGTTCGTTGTGTATCTTTGCATCCATTGCCCTTGTTCGGTAAATTTTGACGTTGATTATTACGTGGTCTTCGATTGAATTAAAATGACACGTTACGAGGACATGAGATTCGTGAATACTTGTTGACACAACGATGACCATTCAGGACCCATTGACGGGTGGGTGCCTGGCAGGGGGTATCGAGATCTCTTAATTGGCCCGGTAGGAGGAAAAGCTCATATTGGTTATATTCAGGACCTACCGATGGGTATGGAGCCTGACAGGCGGTGTCGGAATCCCTTAATTGGTCCGGCAGAAGTTTCGGCTCATGACACATAACGCGAGGTGACTTTGGACACATGAAAAGTTGAAACGGTTAAGGGTTGTGGTGCAGACCAACCCTTAACCGGTTAAGGGTTAACGATTAAAGGTTGTTAAGCCTTGGTTATTGCCTATTGTATGGTCTACGTCCCGTTCATGCCTTATGATTGTGGGCTCCCGCACCCAAAAGGGCGCTCAAAGAGTCGCCACCCGGATTTTTAAGATGGATGATCCGAAAAATCGAGAACTCGTTTGGAAAAAGCTTTTAGTCTAGCGAAAACGTCGAGACTTTTGGGTTCGGAAGCCACGTTACGAATGATGTAGGTTTTTCTTTAAAAAGTACCCCATTCGTCCGGTAAAGACCGGTCTCTACTAAGTATTTTCAAAAAGGGAAATTTTAAACATCTTTTAGAAAATCAAGCTCTTTAATAAAGCAAGCAAAGGGGGAAGGGACATGGGAAATATGTCACATTGGTGTGCGCATGGTGCATACTATACAAAGATGATGCAGTGAAATAAGGATGAGAAAAGCCATTCTACAAACTGTCTGGGTAACTGTCATCTGTCACACGGCATTCCATAGTATAGCGCACGACCATATGATATGTCGTGCATGGTTCGATCCTGTTTTTAAGCTGTCACCAGTGTTCAGGACGTCGAGCGGTGTACTGAGTACAACGCGCGGTGTTTCTTTGAAAACACCAGAAAGCTCACAGCTATCAGATTATCCCAGAACAACACCATTTCTCCAAGCCACAAGTAGGAAAACCATTTTTGATGTATTTATTTATTCAGAATAATCAAGAGAGTCTTATATATAAGGATAAAACATGGCTTATAGATATGGTCTTATTTCGAAGTCACTGATGACAGACAGAAACAAACCCAATAAAGAACAACCATAACCCAGATAGTCTGGACAAGAAAACAATAGTTAACTAAAATACCGTACGCTTGAACATGCTAGGCCGTGCGACGCATCAAAGTGCCACGCGGTGAAGCTCGTCCAGCCCAAGGGGTGCTTTGGCTTATGAAAACAATTTTTAGGCCAGATTTCAACCAAAAGGGGTTAAGCCTGACAGAAAAAGAGCCCCCCTCAGGACTAGGACAGAGCCTAGCCCAGGGAAACTTGGTTTTTACCTTTGATCTCGAGCTTGAAAGAGGATGGATGGTGAAGAATGAATACGGACAAGACCGGTGGGAGGAGGATGAGTGTATGTAAGTGGTTGTTGGGTATTTTTGGTAGGTGGAGTCTCAAAGTTAGTAAGATACTAACTTTGATTGGTGAGGAGAAGAATGGAGCAAAGTGCCTAGAGAATGTCTTTTGGAAGCAATATTATCAAGGTTTGGAAGTGGGGAATGGGTATGAAAGCAAGAAGAGATAGAGAGGATGAAAATGATGATCCAGGGCCTTTTCTCTTGAGTGGAGAGTGTATTTATAGGCAAGAGCCAAGAATTTTGAATTTCAAATGGTGGAGGTATTTTCTGGGCGGGCCAGAAGTGTATTTTTGGCTTAGCCATTTTTGCAGTTGTGGCTCAAATGGGCGTGGTCGACAATTTTCTGAGCCAGTCAGAACTTTACCTGAAATGCCGTGCGGCTAACCTCAGGATCGCGTGTGGCGTAATGAACTTCGATATGCCACGCGATGTAGAAGTGTCCCGTGCGGCGTTCTAGGTCTAGTCCAGGGTTTTGGGGCTTTTTCTGGGCTTTTGGGCTTTTCTGGGGATCCTTCATTTAAGTTCGCAAAGGTATCGTTTCCTTTATTTCATCATCGGGGTGAACAAAGACCCTTCGAGGTTTGGATTGGGGTGTCTACAATGATCATTCTCACATTTCTCTTGCATATAATGTTAGTATAGAATTTCCTATTGGGCTAGTGTATCTCAAACCTTGTATCATTTTTAGGTATTGACCCGGGGCAATAGCATGCATGCTTGGAGTGCTTGAATGATATCATTGTTTTGAAAGCTAACATTGAAGAGTTACTTAGGCATCTTTGTAAATCTCTTTTGAAGTTGTATTAGTAACTTTATTTGTAAAAATCTTTGGCCAAGAAATATTATTGTAAACTCATAATTCTCTTCGATACTCAGTACTACGTTATTTTTGGGCCTCAGTCAAAGATGTAATATTTTGAAAACTATTGAATGATGGAAGTTTGATTATGGAAATAGAGATACAGTAATCTTTTGGGTATCGTACGGATTATTGTGAGATTTTTATTTATGAAAACCTTTTATATTTATGTTAAAAATTGAGGGCGTGACAGTAAAAGTAAAAAAAATACTTTTCTGATTCTTCTCGTCTAGACAAATCAATAATCCACAAAAATTTGGCGCAAAACCAACATATGTGAAAAAAAATTCAAATAATGACAAACTAACTTATTTTAAGATAAGTTTAAAAGAATGCAACGCGCATCTAAGGTGATCTTGGTTTTTTTTTTTTTTTTTAAATGGAGAAGATTATATTAATAATAACCCAAAGACACTTACATAATAAAGCTCATTACAAATATTTTGGGCAAAGTTAAACTAATCATATAACTATCGTAAAACTATAAAAAAAAAAAACACAAGGCAGTCGATGTCTTTCATCTTGACTCAAATGTTGAGTCTGACGTAAACATTGCCACTCACAATATGTTGTATATTCATACCTAAAATCAGCAATCTCAAAAGAAATCAAGTGCTCGCCAAAGATATAAGACAACAATAACCAAACAATCAAATCGATGAACTCTAACCAATTAAGCATGAACAAACCAAAGTATGAACACGTACACCAATGAACTTCAAAAAATTACAAATTTGACAATCTACCACGAGTTGTCCTGCCAAAAATATCAGGTAGGGTAAGAGCACTGTAAGCATGTATATCATTGTGAAAAAATATCATCTCCAAAAGAATCCGATCTGTAAACAAAATATTTGTCCAAAGACGAAGCAAAACTCTCACAGTTCCCGACAAGTCGTTGATCTGCAGAGATGGGAGAAAAATAAAACGTCAAAGAAGCATGGCCTTTCCCTCCCACCGCCGTACGTACAAAGGCTTGGAATCCTCTGGGTAAAGGGGAGGAGAGAAGAATGATATTTGTAAAGACCCGTAAATTTCTTCTATGTAATTTTAATGTTTTATGAAGGATAAATGATGGTATAACGTGGAAAATACTTTTGAGGGTTAATGTGCAAGGATTTGGAAAATATGGGTGTTAATGTAATGTGTATATGAGTATGTATATAATGGAGAATGTGAGATATTTTCACCAAACCACCCCTGCCCCTCTCTCTCTCACTCAAAATTTCACCCAACCACTCAAAATCCACACTAATCAACCTCCAATCATCGTCTACATGTGTATTGTGGTTCATACCTTGTTGGATTGAGTTCGGTGGAGTGTATTTTGCTCGGTTTTGATTTTGGAGGCTAGGGCTCGATCTCTCGCTTGAAATCTGTTCTCCGACTCTGAGATAGGGAATTCTACTGCTCTTTATATGTTATTTGAGTGCTTCTATGTCTTGATTGAGCTTGTATTGGTTGTTGTTAAGTTTGGAACAAAATCTGTCAAGCTGTGAAAAATCGTCTGAAAACCCAGTTTCCTATCGGTAGGGCCTTATCACCAACCGATATGTCATTTGAAAATTTTCTCGTGCAAACTTGTGCCCCATCTGTTTCTAATTTGTACCGGTAGGACTTGATCCCTACCGGTAAGATCACCGAAATTTTCCATATTCCTACTGGTACCAATTGTGCCCTACCGGTAGGATTCCAGTGAACCGCAACGTTGTCCCTTCTATTTCTAGTGTGTACCAGTAGTTCCCTATCACCTACTGGTAGGACATCAGACCCAGTGCCTGGTCTTTCCTAGGTCATTCTAATCACATTTTTAAAGCCTTGGTCCACTTTATTGAGTTATTTTATACATGTTTACAAGCTTAAGGATAATTTTGCATGCTTTACTCGTAGTATCTCGCTTATTGGACTTAAGTGACTTCATCGAAACTTGAAATGGAATTTTTGAACTGCTCAAAAGAATTGTGCGAGAATGGGACACTTGACACGTAAACGAAATGAGAACACTCAGGACTCATTGACAGGTGGGTACCTGGCAGAGAGTATCGGGATCCTTTAATTGGCCCGGCAAATGCTCTTGATATATTCAGGACCTACCAATGGGTGAGGTGCCTAACAGAAGGTATCGAGATCTCTTAATTGACCCGACATAAGTTTCTTGCTCAAGACACAGAACGACAAGACATGAAAAACAGATCGAATTAGTATGTATCAGTTACATTTTTTTTTGCATGTGAGGTATCAGTTGCATTTAATTGTATCAGTTACATTTAATTTTTGCATGTGAGGTATCTTAATTTTATCACCGCTTAGAAAGAAAGAAAGAAAAAAGAATTGCCCTATTTCATACTGTATATTGTTTTGTTACTAACAAGATACATGAGCAACAAAAGCAATTCCTAAAACTATAGAGATTCGGGGTGTCAAATATATAGTTTTATCCGTTTATTGTAGCCTTTTTGAGTGTGTTCTCATAATTTTGGGCATTTTGAAGTCCAAATGTGTAACGATCCGGAATTTCAACCCAATTTTTTTCGAATAAAGAAATTATTATTTTAACTAAATAGTTTATAAGTAATGGATTATTTATAAAAATATAATTCGACTAAAACCTAGAGTTATTTTTTTGTGATTAAAATTTATTTAAAAATTACATTAAGTAACTTGTGACCGTATAAGTGTTGTAATAACCCGAAAAATTTTAACTAATAAAAATATTAAAAAAATATTATTTAGTTGTAATAATATTAATTTCATTATTAAGTAAATAGTAGATAATTACAAAAAAATAGTTATTCTATCTAATTATCGCTTTAAAAATATTTTATAATTTCATACATATATACAATACTCCTATATCTCCCTCTCCTACTCCCGCTCGATCTCTACCTCCTCCGAAACCCCAAAATCGAGCTAGATTCGTCCATTCCGAAACCCAATTCCGTTAGAACTCTAATTAATCAAAAATCATCCAATTCTCTTATAAATACCCCGTAACCTCGACCCTAGGGCACACCACACGATTTTCCACACCCCACCAGTCCAGAAAGAAGAGGAAATTCGTAGGAAACAAAGCTCCAATCCATGGAGTTTTAGAGAGAGAAAGAAAGAGAGAGAAAAGTGGGTTTCGTACCAAAGCTTAACCAAATTCCAAATTGATCGTTCCAATCACTTCCTCGGCCCCGAAGTCCCCCGATCGACGGAACCGAAGTTGTCTTCTCCAAATTCAAGTTTACGATCGAAAACGAATTCCACTCAAATCGAGGTATTATAATTCAATCCAAGCCCTCCTCTAATATATTTAACGTTTATAGACATAACCCAATAAGCTCCGTGCCCCCATGCATCAAAAACAATCAAGAAAAAGCAAAAACAAAATCGGCAGCGACCTTATGCCAGATGGTCGGGACCCCCAGCCGCGAGAACCAGACCGACTGAGTTCGCGGCCGCGAACTCAGTTACTCCCAGCCGTGCGTTCTTTGTTTGTTTCGTGTCGAATTGATTTTGCGACCTTTTTAAATATCGTTTTTGACTCCGGATTATTTTTCCTAGGTTACCCACACTCTAAAGATCATACCTTGTTAGTTTCATATTTTTTTTATTTAATCTGATATTTATTTGATTTTTATTCGTAAACGTGTAATCATTTGTAAACCAAAATCCATTGCGACCTTGTAAACTATTCCATAAATCCCCAAACTATTTTTCCTAGTTTCTAACCTGTCAAAGGTCATAACTTACTGATTTCACAAACTTTTGATATTATTAGCTATTTATTTTATTTTTATTAAGGATACAAACAAAAATTAGTTACGACCTTACAAAAAATGTTTTTAACATCAAGAATATTTTTATTAGACTTCTGACATCTCAGAAGTGATATGTTATTAAAATAAAATTTTATTTATTTGATCAACTATTTATTATTATTTAAGAGTTGTTTTTTAATAGAAATACTTTAAAATATTATAAAAGAAGCAATAATTCCGAATAATTTTATTTAGACTTTACAGTCCTAAGATGATACTTTGTTAGAATAAATATTTTTTTAATTATTTATTATCTATTTAGTCTTCTTTGCCTATTAACTTAATCTTTTATTTAAAATAATTCCGTGAGCATCCAAACCCAACTTTAGCACTTAACTTATTATAAAGGACTGTTAGGACCTTTATTAAGGTTACGATAATTATTCTAAAATTTTTACCTAATTAATGTATTTAATTAGTGTTTAATTAACTTAATTACTTATATTAATTAACGAAAGTCCAGAAAATTATTTTTAAATCTTAATTAAATAATTCTTAAATTCTTAATGACTTTATGATCATACGAGATTAAGGGCAACGGCCCAGTCATAAAAAGTTATGTGATTGCATTGCTTATGAATTTTTTTTGATCCATCTGTTATTTGTTTTAATTATTTTTTGTTTATAATTGATATTGTATCGATGCTTCAGTTGACTGTTAGATTGGACCCTAGGGACATGGGGTGGTATGCGAATTAGAAATCACGTAAACGATGTTAAATAATGGATAAATTGTGAGGTTTATTTTCTGTTTAGAGGTTGCCTGCAGGCGTGATGTTGTGATATGATGAGATGGTGATGAGAATTGATACAAGTGGTGTCCGGATGAATTGATAGACTCAAGTGTGTCCAAAGGATGATTGTGAAAAGAATTGTGATGTGGTTTATAAGATAGGCGAACCCTAGTCGTGATTCAGGCATGATAAGCTTACCCCTTGTTGTAGTTATTGGGGGTGCACACTCGACACATAACTTAGGTGTTCCTGCGACAACAAAGGGAAGTGATCTCATGGACTGAGCATGGTAGTGGTTGGAGAGGAAAGATCTCGTGGAGAGATCTTAGATTTCATGTTAAGGTTAATGGATAGCAATGAATCAAGTTATGTGAATTATCTCTGCTTTACTTTTCGCACCATATATATTCCGTTTGCCTGCTAGCTGTAAAGTAGAGGGGTGGTTAGGTTGGATTATTCTATCGGGTGATTTATCACTCACTGATACGTCTGTATTCCGGCAAATCAATTGCTTCGCGATCAATTTGCCAGAGAGCGCAGGATTCGATGGAGGAGATTCAACGATGTTGCAGTTCACACGGAAAGAATATCAAGAATGAAGATCGAGGATGCTTAGGATTCATATCAAGATTAGAGTCAGCTTAATGTATTTTGATTCCGTAAAACTATCTTGAGATTGTATTAGCAAAAGCTTTATTTTGGAAAATCATATTTATTTAGCAAATTTTCTCATAAAAAATTATTTATTTTTCTCCCGAAAAGTCGGGGCGTTACAAAATGTATGTATGTGTAATATCTCGGATCGATCAGTTAATAATTTTCATCGAGATATACATATTTGTTGTTTTGAGTTTTTGTTAGGACCATTCATATTCAAATTACTTTAGTGTTTGATTATGTTAATTAGTGTGTGACAGTGTGAGGTGCACGAGGTAGTTATAATGTTTTATCAATTTAATTTTGTTACAACAGGCAAAAACCATTACAATATAGACTACATATGTGTTTGCTATTAGATTTTTTAAAAATGAAAGAAATAAGAACATTTTTATGGTTAGCGGTCGGCGTTTTCTTTGAAACAATGCAATCATGAATTGCGGAAAAATACCTGCAACTCGCTTGAATGATTCGTGCATCGTATGTGCTCGCCATTAGATTTTTTTTAAATGAAAGATATAAAAACATTTTTACGGTTGAAAGTATTAGTACTATATTAACCCTTTTTTAAAAATATGTAACATTAATTAACACTCCCTTTGGACAAATTTTTAGGCGACTTCATGAAATGGTCGTTTTGGTTATTTTCTCTTATGTTTTACTATATTTGGGAATAATTTTTTCATAATATTGTTTGGCTCAATGAGAAGAATCGAAAAAAATATAAAAATATAGGCCAATGTTGAAATTTTTTCTCAACAAACAACAAAAAAACACCTAACTCCGATTTCTCCCGTTACTTTTAGTGTTTTTTTGGTCGTCTTATAAGAATTTTTTTTCAACGTTGGTTATAAATATACTTTTTCTATTCCTCTCGCTGAACCAAGCTATATATGATGTAAAAATCATTCTGAAATCTATTAAGAGATCACAATTATAAAAATGGTACCACAAAGTCATCAAAAAATTAGTCCAAAGTGAGCCCAATTCTAATAGGAGTGAGGACCATATCATCTAGCTTTCATTAATAAGCAGAGTCGTGTGGGACCACAACATAAAATGGAGGACCGAATATCAAACTTTTAGGGGATAATATCTAAATTCAGAATATTTAATTTGTTGATCACAATAAAATAATCAACTTAATGAACTCAAACTATAGTAATAAATCTCAAAAGCAAGAGAAGGTGTTGGGCATAATGATTGGCAAATAAATATAGGGCAATTTACCTCTAGGTCCAGAAAATAAAAAGTAATTCCCACCAAGTCTCCTTTAATTAACAAAACCCGAAAACCCTATGAAAGTACCTAAAATCATAAATACTAAAAGTGCCTAACCCCTAGGGCACCCTATAAAAGTGCCTAAACTTCAGGGTATCCTATAAAAATGCCTAAACCCCTAGAGCACCCTATGAAAGTGCCTAAACCGCTAAAACCCTATAATAGGAAAGTGCACCCTAAAACTCCTATGAAAGTGCCTAAACCTAAACCCTAGCGCTCTATGAAAGTGACTAAACCTAAACCCTAAGGTACCTTAAACCCTAGGGTATTCTAAAACCTAAAATCTTAAGGTACCCTAAAACCGTAGGGTACCCTAAAATCCTAAACTGCACCCTAAGATTTTAGGGTACCCAAGGGTACTAGGGTACCCATTAGGGTACCATAAAACCCTAACATGCCCTAAAACCCCAGGGTGACACTTCCATTAATGGTAAATGTATTTTTGTAAAAGTGGACTTAGTGGTAATTAAGTATTTCATCTATCCTTAATGGGAATTAAGTGTCACTTTTCTGTACTTAGAGGTAATTTTCTCATAAATATACTAGACTTATTTTTTAAGAAAAAATATGAGAAACTTGATTGGTGGGCATTTGATGATGATCGATGAACGAAAGTGGAAACGCCCATCACAATGACAACATATACTAGCATATATATATTGAGAGAGAAATTCACAAAAATATTTTAAAATATGATGATGATAGCAGATTTTAATATGCTACTCATATATGCACATCAAGACCGTACCGTGTATGTTATACTCGTACTAATTGGGTTATTGTTTGTTTCCAAATTTAAAAACAGGCTTAGGAACGGCGAGTAGTGTAGTTCTAGGCCTTGTGCGGGCATGTTAGGACTGGATTGCAGTCCTTCGTGCTAAGGCCTGGATGCCTCAGATCTGACTACTTCGAGAGCGATTGCGTGCGACCTAAGGGGTGAGGCTGTATGGTGGTTCGTGGTTTGCCTTAATGAAAAGGACTTAAAAATTTCTTAATCGTTGTTAAAAAATGGAAAGAAAAGTAGAGCATGGCCTAAAACAGAAATAAAGGGAATTTATTAACGGTTTAACAAAGTCTGGTTACAAGGAAATGAGATAAAACCTAGGCTTGGCTAGATTAAGTACAAACTATGCTGAAAAATAAAGGTAATAGAAAGATAAGCCGTGGGCTTTGATGGTCGTGGACCTTTGATAAGACTTTCAAAACTGGTATTTATAGGCAGAAGTTCCAGGCCTTGAGTTGCTTGAGCTGCTTCCACAGGCCCTCATGCATGGCTGCCATGTGACCTTCTAGCAGAGGCTTGGGCTTGAGCAGCTTCAAAATGCTCCAATGAGGGATTATTCCCTGAACAAAACGTGCCTTTTACTCCAAGAAAATGGCAAAAGCCTGAGAAGTCCTTCTTTGCATGAAATTTTGTAAAAGGACAAAAGAATCTCAGTCTCTGCAGCATCCAGGCCTTTGAGCTGCTTGAATGGACTCCTTCTGGGCCCACCACGGCTGAAAACCAAGACTTCTCCAGGCCTTCCCATCCATTTTAGTGGACCTTGCACCTCTTATGGGCCCCTCAAACCTCTGGGCTTGACTCCTTATAGAAGAAGCAAAAGACCAAGCAGACCTGGGTGAACTACTTGTAAGCAATTTGCTGAGGTCTGCATGAGCCATTCACTAGCATCTCTAAGGGTTGCATGTATGCCACCTGTCCTTGGCCTTGCTTCATGCTGAAGAATGGGGTTCACTCAGACCTTAAGATGTTTGTAAGCAGCTTACCCAGACCTGTCCAGCAGGAACATTGTAGGCCTTTGAGCTGCTTACAATCACCATTAAGCAGCTTGCTAGAGAGAACCTTCTAGACCTTTGAGCTGCTTGAGATGTCTCCATGCATGACTGCCACGTGTCCCAAGCCTTGCTTCATGCTGAAGGATGGTGGCCATCCAGACCTTGCGCTGTTTGTAAGCAACTTACATAGACCTGCCTATTGAGAACATTCTAGGCCTTGGAGCTGTTTGTAAGTAGCTTAAGGCCTTTTCCTTCCAATTGAGGCCCATAAGCAATGTTTCTAAGAAGGAGGCCCACACAAGGCTTGAGCCTCAATTTGAGGTGCAAGATAGGCCTTAGTCCATCGTAAGCCTTGTAAGCCCAAGCCTGAAGAAAAACCCAAACTTTAACTGATTTGGACCTACTTGTAGGCCTTGTTACCTCTAAGAACTGGGCTAGGCCTGGATAAAAATGCTCAGGCCTAATGAGTCGACTCAAGACCTTGGCCAGCCCTAGGCCTGAATTTGCAATAACGACATTTTAGGCATTAATTTGGCTCAGGCCTTTGCAAACTCAACTCGATCAGTGGCGTTCAAATTGGCCTGATTTCATGGATAACCGATCATAAGGCTTTTCAAGGCCTGAGACCATCATTCAAGACCTTCTTCTAACCAACAAATTGATTTTCTAAATTTTTGGCAAAAAATGGATGTAAACAGTTATTGAGCCAGCCAGGCCTGTTAATGGTCTTTTTTTCTTCTTCGTTTTTAATCAGCAGTTACCTTTGTTTTTTGTCCATCGTGTCTGTCTGGTATTGGGTTCATGTCTGCCAGCTGTTACAAGGTCTCTGGCGGTCTTAGGTGCGGAAAAGATTACAGCAGAGACATTTCGTAATGACTCACGCAGAGACAATCGCGTTTGGTCCTATTTCGGGTCCCAAAAAAATCTAGAAAAATATTCACAAATTTTTAAATATTATTTTATGGGACCCTATAAAAAATCAGCTCATACGGATATCGATAAGTATTACTTTTGAATTCATACACACATGTTGAATTTCCCCCACATCTCTCTTTATATTTCCTAGCATTCTGTTTCGCTGCAGAAAACAGAATTCAGTGGTTCTCTGTTGGTTCTCTGTTCTTATATTCGTTCAGCAGGTATTCTGTCCGTTTCGTTAGTGCAAACGCAAACGGAAGAACTTTGGTTCGGGTTTCGATTTATCTTGAGGGCAGATTTGCTGTAACCTTTTGCATACCATCTGGTGGGGGCAAATACTGTCTTTAGAAAAGTGACAGTCGTGACTCGAAGTGTTATTTCAGTATTTGTGGAGGTTTCGCCAACAATTCAGAATTTGCAGCAGCCGTTTCTCCAATAATCTAAAGACAGTATTTGGCGATGGCGATGTCTCTACCAAAGATGACACAAGACTTTCTGAAATTGGAGTGGTTCGAAGGTGGGAATTCTAGGCGTTGGCAGAAGAAGATGCACTTCTTGCTAACCACCCTGAAAGTGGTGTATGTTCTGACCACTCCGAATCTGATGCTACTGGAGGATCCAGATGATGAAACTATGGAGCAGGCTCGTGAAAGGGGCGAATCCAAAAGTAATACTTATCGATATCCGCGGGAGCTGATTTTTTACAGGGCCCCATAAAATAATATTTAAAAATTTGTGAATATTTTTCTAGATTTTTTTGGAACCCGAAATGAGGCCAAACGCAATTGTCTCTGCGTGAATCTCTGCGAATTGTCTCTGCTCGTAGCAGAGCTGGTGTTAGGTGGGTCTAGGACTAGCCGACTAGGAGGCCTGTCGGTTAGCCACTACTCCAATTGGGAGTATGATGGTAAGTTCAACCCCTCCCTTAGTGGAGGCAGGGGTTCGAGTTCCGCGAGGGGTGTGGGTGGAAATAGTCTCTGAATTCTTTGTGAACTAACATATTAACTCTTTTAATTTCGCTGATGTATAAAATGTGACAAAAAAAAAATAAAAAAAAATTGGGAGTTAGTACTACCCCATCTCTCTCTCATGCTGAAACTTGGAAATCAATCATAGGTGGCTTTGTGACTCTCAGAGTCATTGGTTCTTTCTTCAAGCAAGTTAGGAGGCATTAATTGACAGCTTCTCTTTACGGAAGGAATTAAAGTAGTCTACGGGACCGTGTACTTTTGATTAATGCTTGGGCCCACATTCGAGCCTGTTTCCATCATCAAATCCTCCATTTAGTTACAGGTAGGTCTTGCCAACAATCCTATCTACGAGTATATCATTTTTGGCAACTGAGTATATTGGCAATCACACGATCAAACCACGTTTATTTATTTTTAAGAAAGATAGAGAGAGAGATAATAGATAAATAAGTACATATGTATGTATTCAGATTTTTCCAACTGTAATTTGATTTTGCAAGGATGATACACTACGCAGACACAGTAGTAGAAGATGAATGACTAGCTAGACTCATCAAGTTCGTGTCCATTTTTAGAATGGTCATGATTCTCATGGAGCAATTAACGCACATTGCGCCTCCACCAAAATAATTTCCTCCCTTTAAGGTGTGCGGTTGGGCGGAGGAGTTCTATTAGTTTAAGGTATCCACCGGCTAGTCTTCTCAGTCCGGTTTTATGTTACAGTTTGGGTTTCCCCCAGATCTAGAAGGTGAGATGGTGAGTTAATAAGTCAGTGTTAGTCTTTTCTTGTTATTTTTGAATTCGGCGAGTGGTGGCCGTTTGCCTTCACCCCTGATGTGAGTTGCTCCGGCAGTGGTGCGCACAATCCTGGCGATGCGTTCATCGACGGCGTTTGTAGTGACTGCATGCTTCGGGGACAATAATATCCAGCAATGACAATGTCCTCTCTCGGCTTGGCGAATTTTATTGTCCCGTGGGTTAGTTGCTATGCAACTGATCAATGACTGGCTTTGTGTCAACCAGGCAATAATTCATAAACTGACTAACAAGAAATTTCTTACCTGTAGCATCATCCGAAAGGTACTTATCGTTGAGTGCATCCCAAAGTTCTTTTACCGTCATTGAATTCTGATAGACATCGAATAGTGAATCTAATAGCGCATTGAGGATGTGTCCTCTACAGATGTAGTCATCATTCTCTCATTTGCCCCTTTCACGAGCCTGCTCCATAGTTTCATCATCTGGATCCTCCAGTAGCATCAGATTCGGAGTGGTCAGAACATACACCACTTTCAGGGTGGTTAGCAAGAAGTGCATCTTCTTCTGCCAACGCCTAGAATTCCCACCTTCGAACCACTCCAATTTCAGAAAGTCTTGCGTCATCTTTGGTAGAGACATCGCCGTCGCCAAATACTGTCTTTAGATTGTTGGAGAAACGACTGCTGCAAATTCTGAATTGTTGGCGAAACCTCCACAAATACTGAAATAACACTTCGAGTCACAACTGTCACTTTTCTAAAGACAGTATTTGCCCCCACCAGATGGTATGCAAAAGGTTACAGCAAATCTGCCCTCAAGATAAATCGAAACCCGAACCAAAGTTCTTCCGTTTGCGTTTGCACTAACGAAACGGACAGAATACCTGCTGAACGAATATAAGAACAGAGAACCACTGAATTCTGTTTTCTGCAGCGAAACAGAATGCTAGGGAATATAAAGAGAGATGTGGGGGAAATTCAACATGTGTGTATGAATTCTGTCGAGTGGTGGTCTATTTATAGGCCACTACGCACCCATTGAGAAAGGATACGCACCCGATCTAGTCTGACCGTTGGATCCAATCCTACGGTCTTAATCGATCAGTCAAACCGAATTGGCGTACTGTTTCATTCACACCCAATCGGATTTGATCCAATCCGTTGGATCGCGCCCATTCACGGCAGACGGTTGCGATCGCAACTCCACGAACCAACGCACCTGTAGGCTCGAGTTGCACCTGATCGGAACCGCTCCGCGTGACTCACTTGCCACATGTATGACACACAACATCCACGTCAGCGCCACCCTACTGCCAACTCGCAATAAGAAAGAGCGCCTAGCAAATTGCACCGCTAAAGCGCCACAACCCATGCCGTGCGTGTGGATGTGCAATGGTGCATAGCACCGGCTCTGTCGGTAAGGTGCGAAGCCCCTGCACCACACTAGATCATTAATTAATCATATTAGGAATGTTTTCTAATATATACCACAAACATCTCTCAACTAACCAATGTGGGACAAAGCTCACAAAGAGGAAAAACAAGCATTCTAAAGAAATAAGGAAATTTACAAAACTAAAATGATCGACGGACTCTTTTATTTTGAAAATCTCTAACATTTAACGTGGCGTTTTCAAAAAAAAAGTTTGTCGTGTTAAAGTTTCCACGAATTGCTTGGCGCAGATTCAAGATTTTCAAGCATCACAATGGCCTGACTATTTTGGGAATAAGTTTTCGATATATTTCCGTATCTTTGGTTCGTGTTAGCACTATTTGTAAAGTTAATCGCAAGCTGGTTAAGGAAGCCTGGCCGTACTGTGGCACTAGCGGCTGGCGATGTTGAATACCTAATCATGTATTGCTTCTGCATGTTTCATTTGCACATATGTTTGCATGCCTTGGTGTTCTCTCCAAAATAAAAAAAATAAAAATTCACTCAGAGCATTACACGTTCAGGTAGCAGACAGCAGCGGCGGGGAGGGATCCTTCCTTCATGACATGTACCTACAATGTTTGGGACCTGACTACCGTAATGAGAACCGAAAAGGAGCTATCTTCGTTTAATTTCCCTGAAAAAGTGTCATCATGAGAAAAAAAAGACTGGCCTTCGAGATTCCACGTGAACTCCACGCATATTAAAAAAAAAAACCTCGTAACGGCAATACTTATCATGTACGCTAACATCTGCCATAGGTATTCCTTTTTTTTTTTTTGGTTTGACAGTCTGGGTGTCTGGGCTAACTTATGCTTATCTCAAGTAATGATCATCTCTCTAGTGTGGTCAAATATAGCCCATCTACCAATCAACCGGACTAACCTTCGGATACCCCTGTGAATTCTCTTTGGCGCACTTTCATGGTTATAACCACATTTGGGAAAAAAACTGCCCAGATTGATTTTTTCAGTATTTTGGAGAACTATTGAGATAGATCACGTGACTCGTTATTAGGTCCTTTGAACATTGCATGTTCATAAAAAGTGAAACGTATTACCCTCCATAAAGGCAGCCCAAATCTTTCTCAAAACTCAAAAGCTATACCAAAGAAACATCAAGGAGAAATGCTAAGGTAATATCTTATGGTATGTCTGATTAGTAGTCCCTATGTCCCCGTTTGTTGGTCCCTTTTTGAGAGTTTTGTTGTTTTACATAAATTATCACTGTTCATAAGTAGCAGGCAAAGTTGGTGAGTTTATTCTTTTACCATTCTCTTTTGAAATTAATTGCCAGAAGTAGGAAGAGGCAACGATGATGTTCCTAAATGACTTTGGGTATAAATTAAATGGCTTGATGTGCTTGCTAAAAACTCGCTCAAGATAAATTATGTTACTCCCTCCATCCCTTTTTTAAGAGTTCAATTTCATAAAATTTAACTTTTTGTGGTTTTTAAAACTTTTCCTTTCATAATTACGTTAGAGATTATACTTTTTTTGGAATTCTTTAGAATCCTCCCAGGACAAATGCGAAATTAATGTATCAACTTTCATTCATTACCTATTCCAAAATAGACATTTTTTTTTAAGTGACAATACATTTTTTAATACAGTTGGTCTACAACAACAAATACATAAACTCTGTAGCCCAAATTAAGTGTGGGGCCCCACACACTGACTATAATAATAACCGAATACCGACAAAAGACATCCTATTACCTCAATTCATTTTGCAGGTAAACTTTATGTTGTGAGCTTATCTCTTACTGTAAGAGAAAAGCTTCAATTGCTGTGTCTGCTACTTTGAGATGTCGTCAACTTACAACAACTAGAATTGAGCCCTTCTGTTCTGGGTGTGGTGAATACTACTAGCACAATAGTGAGCCTAAGAATGGCACAAGTACGAGCACCAAGTCCCGTATGAGGTATCCTACAAGTCTTTTCTGGGCACGTGTGGTCCCATTCAAAGTGCATCCGGTCCTCCTGTGTTACTCGGAAACACTAATACTGGAGTACTATCAAAATAGTTTTCGGAGTCTATGACATGACACAAACCATGCTCTCTCTCGTGCTTCAAGACACATAAGCAAGAATAACCCCCACATTGAGTAACTCACCCAATATCGAGTAACTCTTATACTCATAATTCAAAGAATTTTACACTTAAGTGCAACATGCATTCCATGTATCCTTTCAGATTCTCTGGATACAATTTATAGCATATAAAATTATTCTCCTTTATTTACAAAATATCTTGTTGGGTGTTGTTTTTTTTTGGGTAATTTGTTGGGTGTTGTTTGATAACTAATTACCAATCACTCAAAAATTGCAGGAACTTAAATGTTCCAAATCTTAGTTTCATGCCATCAAACGTAGCAACCAATCTACCATGGGTCTATCGAAACTGAATTACAAAAAATCCAAAACATGATTTACATTTTTAATGTTACAAATCAATTCGGCCCAAGTGACTTTTTGAAAAATCATACTATTCTATGACTTATTCACCAACTGTCACACTGATCGATGACTTTTTGAATAATCAAAAGGATTTGAGACTATTCACCAATAGCCACACATGTTTGGTTTAAACCCAACCCAATAGTCAACACGTCCTTATAAATTCAATGGCCACACCTTTTAGTTTAAAACCCTTATCAGTCACATCTTTTAAAATCCAAAATTACACCTCCTTGGTTTTACTCATTTTTCGAACCTACAATAGTCACATATCTTCTGTTGATATAAAAACTCAATGATCACCCAAGAACTTATGTCTTTCCGGTTATGGTGACAAACCAAAAGGCATCGCGGTTTAACAAGGTTGTTCCCCGGTTCATGATACTAAAATTCTCTAGCAAACCAAAGAGAGAGTAGTACATATGGTCACCTTTTCCCTCCGGCTATCTACTCAAGGGAGGGACTCGTGGAACTCTCGCTCAAAAAGTAAGTAAGCTGGTCCTTGTTTGGTGACAGGAGAAGAAAGACTTAAACAAAAAAGGCAATGGGCGGGGTGCATCTAGAAAGGAAAATAAGTTTACCACATTGGAAGAGACTACTGGTAATCTATGATACGGGCCCAGGCTTCTTCCTGAAGATATATATTACGTTAAGATGATCACAACCTATGGAGACAAAGAAACGAGGAGGACAGGCCAAGCAGAGATGAAAATAGAGAGCTAATCTAACCTAAACATAGGCAAGTGATTTCAAAGCAACATAGAAAAAAGAAAAATTTCAAGAAGGGGAAGATGCTTTCTTCGAAGGGGGAAGAGATGCGATGAAAGTAGAGAGCTAATCTAACCTAAACATAGGCAAGTGATTTCAAAGCAACATAGAAAAAAGAAGAATTTCAAGAAGGGGAAGATGCTTTCTTTGAAGAGGGAAGAGATGCGCTACCTACTTGCTTTGTTAAAAAGCTTTGCAACTAGTTTACTGTTGAGAAGGTACCCTTCAATCTCCACTGCCGCCAGCATCTTGGCCGAATGGCAGTTAAGTGTCCTGTCTAGATTAATCACGAGAGACTTGTCTTACTCGTAAACCGAAAAGAGGAAGAAAACCTCTAACTGCACATCGCAACCAGAAGGCCATAAATAAATAATAAAAGAGACAAAAGTATGAGCTTCAAAGGCAAACTAACACACACCGAAAGTAAAGCTGTGAATTCTATCCAAAATGATACTAGTACTAATAATAAGTAATTCCGGGCAAGGTGGCTCCCGGCCTCGAAAGGAATACTCCATATTTAGATTGAGTGGGCAACAGACAGAATGGAACACAATAACTACGTACGTACAGTTCTAGCAAAACCGCACCACATGCAAGCCACATACTTATGTATTATAGTAATAATACTCCCTCCGTCCCTTTTTTAGATTCCAGTATTCCATGGGCTGTCCCTTAATAAGTGTCCATTTTGTAAAGTTAGTGAGTAAAAGTTGGTACACTTTTCATTTTGCCCCTAAAAAGTAGATTCCATTTTAAAAAGTTAGGGAGTAAAATTGTAAGATGATGTTCATAGAAGGTAAGTAGAGAAAGTAGAGGTAAAAGTTGATGTGAAAGGTGCAATGATGATATTTTCTTAATAAGTTGGAATTACGAAGCAAGACACTTAAAAATGGACGGAGGGAATAATAAACTTAGGCCAAAATGCATTTTAAGATAGACTCTTTAAGTCTGGAAATATATATACAAGTCTTTAAAAATGATCAGTGCTCAACCAGACTACTTAATTTTGCCCTTTCCTGTAACCGTACGTTTCTACAACTTAAACAGACGCAGTTGTGTTAACCGGTTCCATACGCTCCAAGGACACCTCCTCTTAAGCCCTTAACGAAGCATTGTGGCTTTTGCCCCACAAGTGACCCACCCACCCCTATTGCCAAAGGATATATACAGCCATTGACAACAAAATCGTGCCAAACGCACCATTCCATCCAAAAGTAGAGTGTATCAATTGTTTCCAATCCAGTCAAGTAAGTTACAATAAAATAAATGGACTACATGACTATATATGCCTACACTAATTAGAAAATGATCCCGAATCTTCAAGTTTTCCAGATAACAACAAAAATAAATGGGCCTAAGTTTTCTTTATGAATAATAATAAATCGACTTCTACTCATTTTTGTTATGAACCCTGTTTTGGGAAGCCAAACACATGCATTTCCGTTGCAAAAAAAATTCGCAGTAACAGAGCAAAAAAAAAAAAAAAAAATTCGCAGTAACAGAAGAATGTCCAAACCAAGGATCAAAACATACACTAAAGGTAAACGGCAAATTATGTCTCAACCTTGTTGGAAAATATGTTACTTTTTGGATAAGAACCGATGATATGAATGCAGAACCTGGAAACCAGTGAGAATGAAATGGTGATCAAGACGAGTCAGACACTCTGTACTTGCCCCCGCTACAGTGCTCACAGTTTGCATTGGACGTCTGTCTCCTAGCACTGCTTGATCAGAATCCCTCCAAAGCAGCACTACAATTGGAAGGCCTGGCGAACCATTTTGTGTTTGCACTCTCTCATATAAATGGACTCAGATGGAAGAAAAAATTAACCAACTAAAACTAAATGAGGGAAATGATATTTATACACCAACTAGTGACTATGAATAGTCACCGAAGAAAGGGACACATTTGTTCATAATGATGCGTCCATCCATGGGAAATAGGTGTCAATGAAAAGCCATGACTCCAAAATGAGTCAACTTAAATTCACACTCAAACAAAATATTACATTCTAATAATATTTTTCCAACAACCTAGTCGTGGTACTGGCAGCCCAGGATGATGGGACTACCGGAACTGATGACTTGCCAGGCTTCGTTTGCCACTTGAGGAAGCAGTCTTTGGACATCGGATATAAATGGTTGAATAAGCTTAGAGACAGCAAGCTAACTTGAAGTGATCTCTAATAAAGGAAATAAATTATGAGTTCTTCTGTCGTATTATTTACATAAATTTATTTGTGTGTGTGTGTGTCAGAGTGTATGTTGACAGTGTTGTATTATTCAACCCGATGTGTGCTCATTGTTTTCTATTGCATGATTATTGCACATGACTCTTCATTTAAGAATATTGAGTGTTTACCAGAAGAGGCCTGCTATATCCTCCAAGACTTTTATCAGACAGCACCCTACGAATTATTTCAATGGTGGGATAGATCACACGTGTATATGGTAATAGATCGAGTAGGACTAGCAAAGAGGTGAAAAGACAAAAGCAGCCTTGGGATTTGAGAGAAATCTCGCCCAAATACAATCTCCATCTCCAGAATCTAACTTCAATGATATGAATCGTTTATTTTTAGAACTCGTCAAAAACATCATCTACGCAAAAACCATGCTAACCCTGTATCATTTGATATCATTTCAAAACATAATTATCTTGAGAGTAGATACCGTAAAGAGTACGTAGTTGAAAGAACCCCAAACTGAGACCCATTTACTGAGACCTTCTTACTGACACACACACACACATATATATAGATATAAAGAACACAGTAACTCATGTTTACAAAGATGACGACTTTCACAGATAACTAAGATGTTTACAACTGTCTCAGTCAAGTCTGCTGAGAGTTTGTGGTCGAATACATTTCAGACACTGATGTCGCATGGTCTTCTAAAAATTCTCTACAACAAATGACTAGATTTTCAAATATTTGGTTTCGGGAGTGACTTCTGGACATCATTATACTACCCTCATGCACCAACCTCACAATACTATCCTTTTGGAAGCAGTGGGCGTTTTCTTTGAAACAATGCAACCATGAATTGCGGGAAAATACCTGCAACTCACTTGAATGATGGCTTGAGATGGAGGAGAGAGCGGAAGCATGATCACCTTGCTCAAGTTTCACACAAAACATTTCCTTGGCTAGAAGAGGTGGTGGAGTCTGACCTGCCCGAGCCAAGTGCTTCCACGTTGTTTCAAGCAGCTCCCTCTGCACAATGTACATTTCATTCATCCCTCAATTTTTTTAATAAACGTTATCTGGTAAGGAATAGAACAGTAACTGAATACCGACAAAAGACTTCATATTACCCCATACATTTTGCTGCTAAACCTTACATCATAAGCTTCTCTCCTGAGAAAGCTTCAATTGCTGTCTCTACTTGAGATGTCGTCAACTTACAACAACTATAAGTCTATAACTGAGCCGTTCTGTTGGTGTGGTGAATTCTTAGTACAATAGTGAGCTTGAGAATCGCATAAGTGCGAGCACCAAGTCCAGTATGAGGTATCCTATAAGTCTTTTATGTGCAAGTGTGGTCCCATTCGACGTGCATCCAGTCTTGTGTTACCAGGAAACACTATTACACTACTGAACTATGGTCACCTACGGTCCAAAATCGTGACCAACCAATCCAAAGCAATCTTTTATCCTGGCATTTGGAAAAGAACAGAATACAGTCCTTGAAGATATAGGAAAGTAAAGGACTACTCACAAGGCTGCTATGGAGTTGTTGCATTATGCGACCCCAAAAGAACATGATGAATCCATTTGCCTATGTCAAATATGTCATAGCGGTAGCAACCTCATAAACAAACATTAGAAAGAAGAAAGGATAAAATAATACCTTTCCGGCCCTGGATGCTTCCATAATCATCCTAAGGTGTCGTTGGGCATTAAAGGGGAAACCGTACTGGAGCATCTGTTTGTAAACCAACTCTAAGTCATCCCATTGTTGCTGTCTGACACAGGAATCTAACATGGTATTAAATGTGTAGAAATCTGGTACCACCCTGTCCTTGTAATTCACTTGGTTACAAACACGATTGGCATCTTCCAGCATTTTCTGGAATAGACCTTTTGCTTCTTCGAACATAGCATGTTCCGTGTATGCTTTCAACATGATATTACATGTTATCAAATTTGGGGAGCAAAACTTGTGCATGAGATTGAATATGTAAGCACCGTTTTGAATGTTTCCGGCATCCAGACAAGCTTGAATTAGACCAGTGTAAGTCACTACCAGAGGTTTGTTAGCAAATTTACAAATCTTGTCAATCTGTGGGGACAGAGAAAAGGAAGGGGGTCAGTTTCCCACTGCTTAACTCCAGTCAAATAAGATATTTAACCCTGTGATGGAATTATCAACAGCAGGTTTTTAGAAGTGTCAACAACTGAAACAACTTGAGATCCATGTCATAGATTCTTAGAGCATCTCTCAAGCCTCCAAAATGGAGTGACGAGGACAACAAAAACTAATAAATTGCTAGATGAGGGTATTTTGGTAGTTGCCGAGACTCTAATCAAGAGCAGCATGGTTCGTACATCAAGAGGAGCATGGTTCGTACAAGGATTGGTAGATCAAGGATCATCCATAGTAGTTCGGTAGTTAAAGGGTCATCATTACTTTAGTGCTTGCATTAATATTCATCTAGATGCATTAAACACATGTTAGTAGGTTCGATGTATGCATTTATATCTAGGTTCATTCACACATCTTTTTGGATATATTCATTAATTAGATTCATTTCATTTAGAGTTCTAGGAAATCGAGGAGTCTTTCCCATGGATTATAAATGGAGATGTAATCTTTATTTTGGAACAGAGTTGATTAATGAATTAGGTTTTACAGGGCTAAGGCCATTGTAATTAGGGTTTGGGCGGCGGTCCTTCCTTGCAGAAACTGCCTAGCCCTTACGAGGGTGAAGCACCTCCTATCTCTCTTCTTCTTTGTGCACACTCTTCTCCTTCTCATTCTTTCCTTTCTCCTTCTAAGCGCACTTATCCAAATAATATTCTCATTCCCCACCCAAAACCACCATGATTCTCATCGTAGGCGGCAATATTCTTTGTGTCCTAAACCGTCCCACATCATTTTGGAATCAGAGCTTCTACTCCTGCATCTTCAAAGTTGATCTATTTACAATGGTGACAAATAGCGAACTTAATTCCAAGGTTGACACTCTTTCCAAGGTGCTTCAAGCTACTCAGGAAGTTTTTTTTCTTTTTTCGATGGGCTACTCAGGAAGATATTGCAACTATAAAAAGTGATGTACGGGAGATAAAAGCATTACTAGAGAAATTAACGGTTGCTCTTCAAGTTGATCATGTACTTGAAGAAGTTACGCAAATCGACTATGAGCATACTGCCGTTCATGAGGGCATTCAACAAACAAAGGTAGAATTTGATATTGCAGTCAAAGAGGCATGAGCGAGCATAGTGGCGAAGATTTGCCATTGAAGGAAGTCATAAGACTCAATAATACGTCTGCAATCTATGCTTTTTCGGGAATGAAAAATGTTCACATTGAGTTTGTTATCCCACATAAGTTCGATGGAGCCAATGGGCAGATGAAAAGTTTGGCATCTTGGGTCTTCTCTTTGTTGTTTCAGAAGGATTGACTTGAATAGTTGAAACTCAAACACTCCTCAATTTTCATTCTGAGACACTACGAAACTCGAGGTCGAGTTTTCTCCAACCAAGGGAGAATGATGAGGACAACAAAAACTAATAAATTGCTAGATGAGGGTATTTTGGTAGTTGCCGAGACTCTAATCAAGAGCTGCATGGTTCGTACAAGAATTGGTAGATCAAGGATCATCCATAGTAGTTTGGTAGTTAAAGGGTCATCATTAATTTAGTGCTTGCATTAATATTCATGTAGATGCATTAAACACATGTTAGTAGGTTCAATGTATGCATTTATATGTAGGTTCATTCACACATCTTTTTGGATAACCAAACCAAACCATCCTCCTCCTCCACCAAGCCTTGAACCCTTGATCTTGGGGTTTTGAGAGGTAACACCACCCACATCGGTTCAAGGAGGTTTGGATGTATTCACTAATTAGATTCATTTCATTTAAAGTTCAAGGAATTCAAAGAGTCTTTCCCATGGACTATAAATGGAGATGTAATCTTTCTTTTATAACAGAGTTGATTAATGAATCAGGTTTTACAAGGCTGAGGCCATTGTAATTGGGGTTTGGGCTGCGGTCCTTCCTCACAGAAACTGCCTAGCCCTTGCGAGGGTGAAGCACCTCTTATCTCTCTTCTTCTTTGCATTACACTATTCTCCTTCTCATTCTTTCCTTTCTCCTTCTAAGGACACTTATCCAAATAATACTCTCATCCCCCACCCAAAACCACCACGATTCTC
The DNA here is from genome assembly GCA_025413875.1 of Rhododendron molle. Classification (NCBI taxonomy): domain Eukaryota; kingdom Viridiplantae; phylum Streptophyta; class Magnoliopsida; order Ericales; family Ericaceae; genus Rhododendron; species Rhododendron molle. The sequence continues at coordinate 19,841,207 of CM046400.1, forward strand.
ATTGTAGGCGGCAATATTCTATGTCCTAAAACCGTCCTACATCATGGAGACACAAAATATCATTTTGGTGTGTTTTAGAGAAAAACACTACACCTCCACGTCAAACCGCAATTCTCCATTCCTATGCCTATTCAAAAAAACTCAAGATTGCCTCACTTGCCCTCTGAAACTTATCCACTCTCCTATCGAATTCAATCATTCAACTAACTCCACTCCAAAATTAAATTATCATTTTGTTTCCATTTTTTGTTAAATATATTAAATAGTGCTGTCAAATTAAAAATATAGTCGTTATCTTTCTTGTAATACAACTTTCGGAACTGTGATTTCAAAGTAATACTACCTAATAGAAAATTAGTAGTGAATTGAATATGGAGATGATTCCCCATATTTTGAATAGGTCTCTGTATTTGGAGACACAAGACAAAGTCTCTATTTTGGAGAATGAAAACGAAGCATGGTTGGAGGAACTCCATTCTCCATGTTGGAGTTTATGGAGTATGGTTGGAGATGCTCTTAGTATTAGTATACAAAGAAGGAACTGTTGAGTAAAAAAAGAAAACAGAGAGGCATATTAAAACCTACTTGAGTTAGTGCCTCTTGACACCTTCCGGCACTGCAGAGACAGCGAGCAAGGTCATAGTAAAGAGCAGCAGAACCAATAATTCCTCGTCTTTCCATGCTTTCAACAACCGCTATAGCTTCATCAGTTTTTCCTTCCTTCCATAGAGTATTAACCACGACTAATACCATATAGTAGAAGAAGTCACTTTTATGCAGTAAGAGGAGAAAAAACAACTAACTTCACAACATTACCTTTATAAGTTAAGGCATTGGGAATTGAAGATTTCGTCACCTTGTTGAAGAAATCATGTACCAAATTGTACTTTCCACATGCAAACATTACCTGACCAGAAATAAACTTCTTCAGAAAAAAAGTTATCTATGCCTTGCACCAATATTTATCACTACATGTGTCAATTTGTTTGTCATTACAGTGAACCACCTAGATATCAAGCCTTGTATTTCTGATATTACTGTTGACTCTTCAATGTGGGAATTTGCAAGAGTGGGCATCAACAGACCAATACAATGCATATGTTACCTCCATGACAAGTCCATAAGTTGTGCTAGAAGGCCGCTGGCCTTGTTCCTTTATCTTCTGCAATACCCAAAATGCCCCCTCCCATTGCTTCCTTTGCACACAAGCATTTAGGACCTATTTCAACACGTGAAAATGACAACTATGATTCAATTCAAGGCAGGTATATGAGTGGGCGGACCCAGGATTTAGTGGCAGTGGGGTCAAATATCTACAACACATATAATTTGTTTTTTGTATATAAAAATCGGATAAGAAATTGAATTATACGAAAATGAAAAACAAAGAGTAGAAACTATTCATATTAGTATATTAGTTCATAACTAATCTACTGTTGCTAAGGAAAATTGGTACTTGTAGAAATTGATGATTCTTATGGCACTTTTTTTTCCCCAAATATCTCTTCACAATCACAACTGTAGAAAAGAAAAAGTTGAAACGTAACACATGTCAATAAGATCAAAGTTTATCCAAATTACTCCATCCGTCAACTTTTGTTTGTCCTTTTCGATATCTGTGTTTGTTTTCAATCGCTTATATATTCTAATATGAATCTCCAAAAATTATGCAAAACTTTATAAATTGAAAGATATAAGCAATTAAAAAATGGCACAACATTCAAAAATGAACAAACAAAATGGGACGGAATGAGTAACAAATTGGGTAACACTAAAAGATTAGGGAAAGATTACATACCACAGTACAAAATACATCGATAGAGTTTTGAATTTTAATTTGGAGAAACTATCGTACCCAAGCTTTTTTACATTAATTGGTAATTGTCATACCTAGCTTCCATTTAGATAGACTACTTGCTTTTGTCTTTCCAGGAGCCTATGCTTGCTTTAGTCTTTAGAGAGAGAGAGAGGGGAGAGAAGAACAGACTAAAGAGTATAGAGTCTATAGACTTGTAGACTTTGTGGAGAGAGAAAGAAACGTTGATTTCTTTGCATAACGTCATAATCAAAGAAGGCAAGAATTGGAAATTCCTTGGGATTTTCAGGGCAAGAATATTATCTTTTGGGGCAAAATTACAAAATACTCCTCAAAACTATACCTGCTATTTTGGAACTCAATGGGGTCAAGTGACCCACCTTGCCATAGTGTGGGTCCACCCATGGGTATATCCAGACGTAACCATGACTAGATCATAATACTGAGTCTTGGATGCAACAATGAGAAAAGCAGAGACAAAGTACCCATAACCTCATAAAACTTATATAACATTATCGTAAAAGCCAACTAGGTGGTACCTAGTGTTAGAATATAGTATTAGTAGTAGCCTCACATTGCTTAGTTTACTTATTTAATATGTGAGTTGTCTATATAAATAAGATTGTTATGTGTCAGGGTTATGTACACCCTACGCATTTTTCCTATCCTACCAAACAACATAGTATCAGAACGGGATCTTAACCTTAATCCCAAACCACCACAACCCTAGAATCACAACTCTAATCCTAGCCGATGTACATAATCCCTAAAATCACAATCCTAATCCTAGCCTCTGTCCTAAACCTAATCCCTTCCACTGAAATCTGTCGCCTCAATCATTATTCACCAATTACTGTTCACTACATACTGTTCACAGGTTACTATTCATCACACACTGTTCATCATTGTTACTGTTCATTAGCAACTCTTGTTTCACTTTGAAAGTCTCCCAATACTTCTTGGCGTAGTCCCTGATCGGCTCATCCTCCCCTTGTTTCATAACGGAGAGACTTTCAAAAGTCTTGGGGGGCTTCCTGCTCGTCAGGAACCGAGCAGTGAATTCCTCGGCCAGCTGTCTCCATCCTCGTATGGTGTTCGGCCCCAACTTATGGAACCAGGATAGGGCCACCTTTCCCAAACTAGATGGGAACATCTTGCACATGATTGCGTCATCGTTGTCTTGCATAAACATCGCCTGTTGGTAATGTTGTATGTGAGCCACCGGGTCTGCATTGGTCTCGTACAGGATAAACGTCCCGTGTTTCACCCTGCTCGGCAACCTTGCCTCCTGCAGTCTCTTTGCAAAAGGAGAAGTTGCTAGGTTGCTGAGGGCCTTCCGTGCTGCTTCTCGTGTAGACATGGTTCCCTCTTCTGGCCCCTTTGCAACCCGGGCGTCATTCCTTTCTCAATCGGAATCAGGTCTCTCGTACCTGTCCCTGTGGTGCTTCCTTGTTCCTCCTTCCTCGGGGGTGATTGCTCCTGCTTCTCCTTTTTCGTGAAGAAGACCTCAGTCTCCTTGGAGTGAGACTCCTACTTCTTCTTTTTCGTGAAGAAGCTCTTTTGTACTTCACCACAGCCAGCTTTTCTCCTCTGGACTTTCTTCGTGAAAGTCCAGAGTCCTCTGGATGTTCTCGTATCCTCTGCAATTCTTGAATCTCGTATTCTCGTCTCCTAATCAGATTAGACCAGCGTACTCCTCTATTTCTTGTCTCTTCTTGTCTTGGATATCTTCTTTGCATGCACATTTTTCGAATGCGCAATAGACTCTCCCACGGCGGGACTTACTCTTCCTCGTGGACTCCGTGGCCGCCCTTCCATCTTTGTTTCGAATTGCCATGGATCGCCAATGGGCGCCTTTTACTCGCGTTCTCTTGCATGCCCGCCATCGGGTTTCTTGGAGGATCCGACGGGGTCGCCTCCCCCACCCAGCTGATTATTTGGGTCAAGTGGGGTTTTTGGATCTTCTTTCACCATGGTCGGTTTTTCAAAGGGATCTCTTTCGTTTCCCACAGACGACGCCAATTATAAGTGCAGGAAAACAGAAAGACCTTTGAACAGCACCTAAAATCCAACGGCTACTTCTTACCCCTCGCCGGAACCCTAACACGCAGCCGGAATTGAACCTGTAAAACAGACAGAAGATGAGCGCACCTTTGCCTTCTCGTGGCAAAGGCCCTCCGATGCCAAAGTTAATATCACGTACTAGTGGAAAACCCTAAACGTATAGCCAAGAATTGCGTACCTTTACCTCTAGGTTTACCTCATACTTATAGATCCACATGTGCTTGCTGTCCAAGCCATCTCGTTGCCCTAAGTTTCCTTTTTCGTACAAGAAACCCAGAATATCAGGGATCCTCGTTCCCTTAACTGCATATTTCCATATAGACCATTTAGGAACTCTTTCCTTAACTGGCCGTTCACCCCATTCCCGTTGGGTATCTTCTCCAGATCTCGCTTCATCGGGTATTTGCCATATCCGGACTCTTCCTGAGCGCCTCTCCGTATCGCCGCTTCTGCTCGCCCTCTCGTTGCGAATGTTCTATCCGACCAATGATTCATACCACCGTCCTCTTCCACGCCGCTGGTCCAACATCTTCGCCGCTTGGACCATACCTGCTCGGGTATCTTCGGACCTAGGACCTCTCGTGTCTCCGGCCCTCACTGCCGTTCACCGTACTGCACGGCAGATGCTTCGACTATATTTATTCGGGCCCCACGCTCCACGTGTTCGGCCACCCCTTGTACTGTTCAGGATCACCTCCTACAAAGATATTACCTTATAGACCATTTAGGAATTCCTCCTTAATAGGCCCCGTGCATCCCATTCCCGTTGGGTATCTTTTCCAAATCTCGCTTCTCATCGAGTATTACCATTTCTCGAGGCGCCTGCTGCCTCCTCCGAATCGCCGCTCTGCTCGCCTTCTCGCGTCGGTCAAATTTACCCGACCAATGACTTCACATGTCACTGGTCCCTTTTTCCAGGCGCCTAGTCCAACAACTTCTCATGCTATTTGGACCATGCCCCTGCTCGGGTATCCTAGACCAAAGACTTTCTCATGTCCCTGGTCCTTATCGCCGTTCACCGTACTGCATGGCGGCTGCTCATATTATATCTACTCCTGGCCCCACGTACCACGTGTTCGGGCCTCTTTTCTACCTATTCGGGATTATCTCCCTACAATGGCTCCCCAGCTTTACTCGTTATTTTCTCTTAATATGACAAGCAAAGCTTTGGACACCCAGCAAGGTTCTCGTCTTTTGCTCGTGCACCTCGTTTCTCGTCTTTGGTGCAGGCTTCATCATTAGTCCAGGCCAAACGTCTTATCGTTCGGGCTGGGCAGGCTTTTCCAGCTCTCACCTTTACACACAGCATACATTGTACCGCCCACATTAAATACGAGCAGACGTCTTTGGGGAACGGAACGCCCAAACGGCGTCTGGGGTGACGTTTCCCGTACGCCACCCCATATGTTAGGGTATATTTGGATTTTCGTCCAAATTCAAAAACCACTTTCTCTCTCCGGACTCCCTTTGCAGAAAGAACGCCCAAGTACTCCCGCCATTGAAGCTCTGTTCATCTCCTCAAGGCCTTCTTCTTCTCTGCTATTAGGGTTCTCGTCCGCTAATTCATAAGTCCCTATTTCCCCCTTCACTCCATTTCTTTCTTAGGTCTAGGGTTTTCCCAATCAATTTAGGATCTCCATCTTTCACTTAGACAGCCCATACCCACGTTTTTCGTCATTGGTAGGTTTTGTAGGCACTGTGTACCTCTCAAACGATAGCCAATTTCAGATCTCGTTATGAGATCCCTGACAATGTGGCTACTGCACTGGCCCCTGAAGACGCTATCCGTGAGTGTTTTGACAATTACACCCTGCACATCCCTGTCGTCGCCGTCGTCGAGGGCGGCGTTAAGTTCCCTCTGGTCCCCTATGCAGGTCTCTGCTAATTTCTTTAGGATTGTCATGGGTATCAATACCCTAAACCAAATGCTTGGCACGTCCCTTGGTTTACACGACATCCACCACCTCTATAGCATATCCAGAACCAAAGATGCACTAACCTATTATCTGAAGAGTAGAGACTCCAGAAGGAGGCTTGTGCTTGAACTGCCAGACTCCGCTCGAGGAGGAAACGACGACGACTTCCTCATCGTCACTGGGAACTTCGAACCCAGAAACGAGGAGGGCCGAGTGATAGGATTCCATGCCCCACACCGCTTTGGCACTCCACGTTAGTTCTTTTTCTCGTAGAACTCTATTGCCGAACAGTATTTTGTATTGCATTTTGTCTGTTTTAGTGATTGTCCATCTTCCTCGTGTTTTTGCAGCCACAAACGTCAATCAGGGGTACAACATTATAACCCCCCAAGTTCACGTAGCGGACATCAACCGTGTCCTTGCTTTCAACGGGCAAGGTACATACCTTGCAGGCCGAGCAAGGGCAGCACAAATTCTCTTGAGCTACCAGGCATCATACGGTGGGTTCATTGACCGGTGAATCCGCGCAGCCGCCGATCCCATAGTTCCTAATCCTCCTATTCCATTACCCGAGCAACAAAGAGAGAGGCGTTCACAGACCCCACCGCTTCCCAACGAGCCCATCCAACTCGCCGAAGAAGCCTCTTCATCATCCAGCGGTTATTCCCTATCTCCTCCTACTCGGGAAATGGACCAACCGATCAATCTCAGCAGCCTTCTCACCATCCCAGGGGCTGACCGTGGAAGAGGCCGTGGCACAGCTCGTGGCAGTGGACGCTCTCAGAGCCCGGCGCCGTCTCATGGCCGCCGTGGATCTACCCAGCTAGACGTCCCTCTAGGCTTCTCCCCCGAGGAAATCGAAGCTAGCCACCGGGACAAACGCTAACGGTTGGAAACCTCTACGGTCGAACGACCTCCATCTCAACTCTCTGCACCTTCAACTCCCATTTGGTCTCCTCAACTCACACACGGCGGCCGGCCAATCACCGTCCGCGACAGTGTTGAGTCTGAAGGGACGGCTCTTACACTGTCCCAGGCCTTCTTGCTGCCTGGGGACATGCAAAAGGAAGTCTCTTGCTCCCCTGACAACTTCCTTGGCTCGTTCATGAGCCACAGTGCTAAGGTAAACCTGTCATGCTTATCTAATAAAGACGTAAATAATGCACCTTTAACTTTGCCTTATGCTGCTTTTTTAGTTTTTGTTTTTTTTGTAAAACCTTCAGGCTATGCAGAAGATGGTGGCTATGGCACAAAAACTTGGCCAGTCTGAGCCCCAGCGTGCCAGATTGGCAAGTGAAAACGCCAAACTGCAGAACACCATCATCAGGTTGGAGAGAGAGAGGAACCAAGCTCGTGGGACTGTGGACGAGCTGAGGGGCAAGCTGGAAGGGGCTGAGGACAGGTTAAACCAGACTCTCACAGAGTTGGAGACGAGCAAGAACGAGGCCAAGGCTGCCTACCAGCAGGGCTACAACGAGGGGATCCATGTGGCCACTGAGAGCTACAAGTCTCAGATACCTGCCCTCCAAGACCAGATCTGGGACGTGGCCTGGACCACATGCTTGACAAAGATCGAGGATCCTGAGTCCTTCCCCCTTTGGACCAACAGAGACCTTCCGAGCACCCAAGTTGTTGACGAGGAGCAGGAAGAGGTGGAGGAAGAAAACAACGTGAAGGGAAAGCAAAATGCACCAGTCGCCGAGCAAACGGGGAATGACGCTGCCGCTGGAGATGGCACCAACCCTGGCCAAAAGGAAGCCAGTGGTGGTGCTCCTGAATCAACCTCGGTGGTGGGAGATACGACTGCTCCAGCCTCTCCTCCAACTGCTCCTGCCTCCCCCATCATCCAAGACCTAACAGTTGAAGAGTAAGTTCTGTGATCATGACAGTTTGAACTTTTCTGAATCAATTTCTGTTGGCCCTGCGTGGTCATTTGGCATTGCCCTGCGTGGCACTTGATACATTTCTACGTACTTTAATTCTGGTGGTTTGGCCCTTCGTGGCACTTTGAATGGTTTTGGGTGGCCCTGTTTGGCCTAAACAATTATTTTGCCTGGCCCTTCGTGGCCTTCATCAGTGTAGGTGGCCTTCTCATGGCCAGTACTTTGCGTGCTAAGTGTTTTCCGTACTTAGTTTTGTGTTTGCATATTCTCGTATGCTCCCCAGGTTTCATCATGCCTGTCAATGATGGCAGTGTATTCATATTTATACCTTTGCAGGTTTCTCGTACGCTTGACGCATTCGTAGCTTGTCAAACAATACATGCACTGCATGTTCATAGTTAGGTATGTTCGTGGTTAGGTTACCCAAATGTGCTCGTATTCGGCAATGGTAATCCTGAGTTTATTCGTACCCAGATTGTGTTGCATCTTCACGTATGCATTCTGGGTGTATTCGTACCCAAGCAAACGGTCAAGTATATTCGTACTTGGCAATATCCCAAACATATTTGTGCTTAGGGACAGTGTGCATAGTGTCGTATGCATTCTGGGTATATTCGTACCCGAGCAAATGGTCAAGTATATTTGTACTTGGAAATATCCCAAACATATTCGTGCTTGGGAATAGTGTGCATAGTCTCGTATGCATTCTGGGTATATTCGTACCCAAGTAAATGGTCAAGTATATTCGTACTTGGAAATATCCCAAACATATTCATGCTTGGCAAAATTTGAAATACTCGAAATTTTACAAAGTTACCATATACCTCTGCTCCCCAATACGAAGTGAGGATTTAAGGACGAAGCCTGACTTCGTATTTAAAGCATGATAAAAGAAAATTTGTGAAAACCAGCCTTGTGTTATCAAAATCTGTGAATTTTATTCATAATTCAAAAACTCAAGAGGGCGTTACGCATACCCCTTGCAACTAACAAAAGCAAACACAAGGGAATTTTATTCATAATTCCCACACAATCACAATGTGCATCTGAAACAGAATAAAAATGAAATCGAAGTTCTTTACACATAGAACTTCCTCAAGTTGTGGACATTCCAGGGCCTTGGCACCGGGTTCCCGTCCAGATCTGCCAATCGATAAGCCCTAATGCCCACAACCTCTGTAACTCGATATGGGCCCTCCCAATTGGCCCCCAACTTGCCCTCGTTGGCCACCTTGGTGTTGCCGAGCACCTTTCGTAGCACAAGGTCACCGACACCAAATTCTCGTAGGTGGACATTCTTGTTGTAACTTTTCATCAGCTGCTCCTGGTACGAGGCTAAGTGCACCAGAGCCCGTTCTCTCCTCTCCTTGGCGAGGTCCAGCTCAATTTCCAGGGCTCTGCCATTGCCCCCACTCTCGACCAAAGTCGTCCTGTTGGTCGGCAAACCAACCTCCAATGGAATCACAGCCTCTGTTCCATATGCCAGCAAGTAGGGGGTCTCTCCCGTAGACCTCGTAGGAGTTGTTCGGTACGCCCATAGGACCAATGGCAATTCATCGGGCCACTTGCCTTTTGCTTTGTCCAGCCTTTTCTTGATCCCGTCAAGAATGGTCTTATTGGACGCTTCTGCCTGCCCATTGCTTTGAGGGTAGGCTGGGGTTGAATAGTAGTTCCTTATTCCATACTGGGCATAAAAAGCCTTGAACTTTTTCTGGAACTGCGACCCATTATTAGTGATTAAAGAATAAGGAACCCCAAATCGAGTGATCATGCTCTTCCACACGAACCTTTCTATCATAGGTTCCGTGATCTTTGCCAGTGGTTCTACTTCTATCCACTTGGTAAAGTAGTCCGTTGCTATCAACAAAAACTTCCTGTTCCCAGTTGCCTTGTGGAGTGGACCCACGATGTCCATTCCCCATTGCTCAAACGGGGCTAGTCAAGGGCACCAGATCTTCGACTGGTGTTCGGATCATGGATGAGAACTTCTGACACTTCTCGCAAATTTTAACATACACCTTTGCATCTTCTTGCATGTGCGGCCACCAGTAACCTTGGGTAATTGCACGGTGAGCAATGGATCTCCCTCCAGCGTGACTTCCACATGTTCCCTCGTGAATCTCATGAAGGAACTTTTGCACCATCTCGGGATGCACGCAAAGTAGGTATGGTCCAGTGAAGGAGTTTCTATACAATTTCCCTTCTGGTGATAGCCAAAACCGTGCAGATTTCATTTTTATCTTGTGAGCCTCCTTTCTATCAGTGGGGAGTGTCCCATCTCGTAGGAACTCCACTATTGGATCCATCCAACTTGGTCCTTGGTTCACGTCCAAGACCAATTCCACACTTCTCCCAATGCTCGGCTCAGCAAGATAGTCTACTGCCACCTTTCTCTTGAACTCTGTTGGCACAGCCGCTGCCAACCAGGCCAATGAGTCAGCATGGGCGTTCTGCCCAGAGCTTATTTGCTCAATGTAATACCTTCTCAAAAGTATCAAGCAAATCCTTGGTTGCCTTCACGTAGGCTGCCATCTTCTCATTCCGGGCTTCGTACTCCCCGGATAGCTAATTCACCACGAGTTGTGAATCACAGAATACTCGAATTCTCTTAACCTTCAAGGTCTTTGCACTTCGTAATCCTGCCAAGAGTGCCTTGTACTCTGCCACGTTGTTCGAAGCACTGAAACCCAGACGTAGAGACAACTCGACCATTACTCCTTCGAGAGGGAAAAGAACCACCCCAATCCCAGATCTTGTGTTGCATGCGGAACCATCGACGAACAGCTTCCATTCCAAAGGATCCTGATCGGCAGATGTCCTTCGCTCCTCGACTGATGGCTCGACCAACTGCTCCTTTCTCATAGGTGGCAGTGGAGCCACCGTGGGAGAAAACTTTGCCACAAAGTCTGCCAAAACCTACCCCTTAACTGCCGTGCGCGGCTGGTAATCAATATCGTATTGGCTCAACTCTGCCGACCGAGTTGATATTCGTCCTGAGAAATCTGCCTTTCGTAGCAATGATTTCAATGGAAACTCTGTGTAAACCACAACTTTGTGACTTTGGAAGTAGTGGGGCAATTTCCTAGCCGCTGTCCTTAGTGCCAGAACCAACTTTTCAAATGGAAGATATCTCGTCTCTGCATCCAGTAGTGTCTTGCTCACTTAATAGACAGGGATTTGTTCGGATCCCTTGTTCCTCAGTAAGACTGCACTAACAGCATGCTCAGAGACTGCTAGGTACTAGGTTAAGATCTCGCCTGGCTCAGGGGTGGACAGAAGTGGGGCCGTCGCCAAGTACTTCTTCAGGCCTTGGAATGCCTGCTCACATTCTGCTCCCCATTCATAACCTTCTCTTTTCTTCAACAACTGAAAGAAAGGTCTACACTTGTCGCTTGACCGACTAATGAACCTGTTAAGGGCTGCAGCCATCCCTGTCAATCGCTGGACCTCCTTCGCGGTCCTTGGACTCTGGAGCTTCTACAAAGCCGTTATTTGGTCGGGATTTGCCTCCATCCCTCTTATGGTCACGAGCTGACCCAGGAACTTCCCAAAACTTACTCCGAACGCACATTTCGAGGCGTTGAGCTTCAGCCTGTATTCCCTCAGTATCTCAAAGGCTTCCTTCAGATCAGCGATGTGGTCCCGTTTCTCCTTGCTCTTGACCACCATGTCGTCTATGTATACCTCCATGGTCCTGCCGAGCAACTTCTTCAGCATGATCATTGCTAGTCTCTGGTAAGTTGCTCCAGCATTCCTCAGACCAAAGGGCATAACACTGTAACAATACAGCCCTCTTGGTGTGATAAAAGATGTCTTTTCCTGATCGGGCCTGTACATGGCAATCTGGTGATATCCTCGATAAGCGTTGACAAAGCTCATTCGTCCATATCCTGCTGTTGCATCCACTAATTGATCTATCCTAGGCAAGGGAAAACTGTCTTTTGGACACGCCTTGTTTAGATCTGTGAAGTCGACGCAAACTCGCCACTTCCCATTCTTCTTTTTTACCACCACTGTGTTGGACAGCCATTCTGGGTAGTACACTTCTCGTATCGCCTTTGCCTCGAGCAAACGATCGACTTCCTCGATAACAGCATCCACATGCTGTACGGCAGATCGTTTTTTCTTCTGCATTACGGGTTTGTGTTGTGGATCCACGTTCAAGTGGTGGCAAATCATGTTTGCATCCACCCCAGGCATCTCTTCGAGTACCCAGGCAAACACATCAACGTGCTCTTTGAGAAACTTTACTAGCTCTTCTTCCTCTTCTTTGCACAAGTTTTCCCCAATCAGAAAGTACATTTCAGGATCACTCTCGTTGATCTGTATTTTCTTTAATCCTTCCACCATTTTCTCGGCCGGATTCCCTCCGACATCCTCTATGGTCGGCTGGTTGGTGACCTCGACTGTTTGCACCAACTGGGCCTTGGGCGCCTTCTTGATTATGGAAACCAAGTACTGTTGGGCTATCTTCTGGTTCCCCCTTATTCTCTCAATGCTGTTGGATCCCGGGAACTTCATCATCTGATGGTAGGTGGAGGACACCGCCCTCATTTTGTGCAACCAAGTTCTTCCTAAAATCGCGTTATAAGAAGATGGCGCGTCCGCTACCAAAAAATCGGTTCTTAGCACCACTGTTCCTGCCCGAACAGGAAGGGTCACCTTGCCCAATGGCCAGACTGCCCCTGCACTGAACCCGACCAACGGAGTTACTGACTGCACTAGGTCTGCTTGTGCCAACCCCAATTTCTTAAACGCGTCGTAATAGAGCACCTCGGTGTAACTTCCTGAATCCACCAGGATCCTCTCCATGTCATACTCCCCAATTCGTAGGGTTATGACCAATGCATCATTGTGCGGCACCTAGACTCTTCCCAGGTCTTCATCTGTGAAGACTATGCCCTCGTCGCATCCCTCTGCTTCACGTCCTCACTTCTTTCCCAACCGCATCACATGCTGGTCGTGCTTTACTTGCCTTTGGAGCAACCTCACCTCATTTCTCATATAAGGTGTGGCCAATCCATGTACCATATGGATCACGCCCTTTGGATTCTGCTCGTAATCCAGCTCCATCGCTTTATCTGCACCCTTGTGCTCTTCCTGGATGAACTCCTTCAAATACCCAAATGAGACCAGATCGTCAAGGTGTTGCTTGAACATCTCGCAATCCTCCGTCATGTGACCCCAATCCTTATGGTAACTGCAGTGCTGACTTGTAGCTCTTCTTGCATCTTTATCACCCTCCAGCCTTGGAGGCCACTTGAAATATGGGCGATTCTTTATTCAATAAAGAATCCGATAGATTGGTTCTTTCCAAACCGTTGTTATCAAGAAGAAAGACTTGGGGTCCGGGGCGTGCTTCTCCCTGTACAAATCTTTCTTAGCCTACCCATGTTTCTTCCTCTCTTTGTATGTTTTGGGCTCTGGCTTATCCGCCTTCTTTGCAAAGCCCTTGGCTTGCTCGGCACTCAACTTGCCATCTTCCCATAGTATGTCATCTTCGTTCCTGGCGTGCTGCTCAATTCGTTCCATCAGCTTTGCCAGCGTGCTCACTGGACTCATGTTTAGGGACTTTCGTAGCTCCCCCGAACAGGTAGCCCAGTCTTGAACGTCGCTATTGCATACTCCTCACTGCAACTTTCTATCTCGTTGAAAGTCTCTCAATACTTCTTGGCGTAGTCCCTGATCGGCTCATTCTCTCCTTGTTTCATAACTGAGAGACTCTCAAAAGTCTTGGGTGGTTTTCTGCTCGTTAGGAACCGAGCAGTGAATTCCTCGGCCAACTGCCTCCATCCTCGTATGGTGTTCGGCCCCCAACTTATGGAACCAGGACAGGGCCACCTTTCCCAAACTGGACGGGAACATTTTGCACATGATCGCGTCATCGCCGTCGTGCATAAACATGCCTGCTGGTAATACTATAAGTGTGCCACCGGGTCTGCATCGGTCTCGTACAAGATAAACGTCCCGTGCTTCACCCTGCTCGGCAACCTTGCCTCCTGCAATCTCTTTGCAAATGGAGAAGTTGCTATATTGCTAAGGGCCTTCCGTGCTGCTTCTCAGTGCAGACATGGTCCCCTTTTCTTGCCCCTTCGCAGACATGGCAGCATTCCTTTCCCAATCAGAATCAGGTCTCTCGTACCTGCCCCTGTGGTGCTTCCTGGTCCCTCCTTCCTCGGGGGTAGAACTTTTGCTCATGTTTCTCCTTTTTCGTGAAGAAGCCCTTAATCGTTTTGGAGTGAGACTCCTGCTTCTCCTTTTTCGTAAAGAAGCTCTCTTGTACTCCACTACAGCTAGCTTTCCTCCTCTGGACTTTCTTCGTGAAAGTCCAGAATCTTCCGGATGTTCTCGTATCCGCTGCAGTTGCTGAATCTCGTATTCTCGTCTCTTAATCAGACGAGCATACTCCTCTATTTCCTGTCTCTTCTTGTCCAAGATGTCCTCCTTGCTGTGCACACTTTTCGAACGTGCAGCCGACTCTCTCCCATGGCGGGACTTACTCCTCCTCGTGGACTCTGTGGCCGTCCTTCCGTCCTTGTTTCTGGAATCGCCATGGACAGTCAGGGGGCGGTCCTTACTCGTGGTCCTCCTTGCATGCCCACCATCGGGCTTTCTCGGAGGGCTTGGTGGGACTTGTCACCGCCCCCACCCAGCTGATTGTTAGGGTCAAGTGGGGTTTTGGGATCTTCTTTCACCATGGTCGCTTTTTCAAAGGGATTCTCTTTCATTTCCCACAGACGGCGCCAATTGTAAGTGCAGGAAAACGAAAGAGGCTTTGAACAGCACTAGATTGTAACGGCTACTTCAGTCTCCTCGCCGGAACCCTAGCCTTCCGCCGGAACCGTAGCTGCAAAACAGACAGTAGTGAGTGCACCTTTGCCTCTCGTTGGCAGAGGCCCTCTGATGCCAAAGTCAGTATCACGTACTAACAGAAAACCCTAATTATCAGTAGGTAAAGAACGTATCGCTAAGAATTGCATACCTTTACCTCTAGGTTTACCTCATATTTATAGATTCACGCTTGCTTGCTGTCCAAGCTACCTTGTTGCCCTAAGTTTCCTTTCTCGTATAGGAAACCCAGAATATCATGAATTCTCGTTCCCTTAACTGTATATTACCTTATAGACCATTTAGGAATTCCTCCCTTAACTGGCCGTGCATCCCATTCCCGTTGGGTATCTTTTCCAAATCTCGTTTCCTTACTGAGTATTACCATTTCTGGAGCCCTCTGGAGCGTCGTCTGCTACCTCCTCCAGAATGCTGCTCCTGTTCGGCCTTCTCGTTGCCGAACAGCCTACCTGGACCAATGACTTCACATGTCACTGGTCCCTTTTTCCAGGCGCATGGTCCAACAACTTTTCATGCTATTTGGACCATCCCCTGCTCGGGTATCCTGGACGGCGACTGCTCATATTATATCTACTCCTGGCCCCATGTACCACGTGTTCGGGCCTCTTTTCTACCTGTTCGGGATTACCTCCCTACATGTGAGTCGTCTATATAAATAAGATTATTATATGTTAGGGTTATGTACACCCTACGCACTTTTCCTATCCTTCCAAACAACACCTAGGTGCTAGGCGGACTCCCAACGCTTAGATTTTAAGGTCTAGACGGTAATTTTTGATAACCCAAGTGCATAGTTGTCGAAGGCACGCCTTGTGAGGCGCATCAAGGTGCCGGGTTAACACCTTGACTGAGCCCAGGCGAGGCGCCTTCAATGAAGTGCAGCCAAGGCGCGCCTAGGCGAGAAAAGGCGCGCCTCTTTGAATTTTAATCACAGCCATAGGACCAAAGCTAGGTTAAATGCATTATCTTCACTCCCTTAGCCTTGACTTCAGCTGATCGTAAATCTCTCTCTCGATCACCAGAAACGAAAATAGCACAGGTATCATCTCAATCATCGGTCAATCTTCTCTCTCCTCTCCTCTTCTCTCCCTCCTCTCATCTCTTTTCTCTCAATAATCAATCAATCTTCTCTCTTCACACATATAGTCAACATATATTACACTGCATATGGAAGCGAAATGCTTTTTTTTACTGTTTTCAGAAATATATGTATGTGTGTGTGTTTGTGTGTACATATAGTTATACTACATATCAAAAGAAAAAAGCTTTTTTTTTAAATGTTTTCAAACTTTTATGTTTTTTATGTGTGCTAGGCTATATTTTTTTATGTGTGCTAGGCTATATAGTGTTGGTGTGTGCTATTCTTCCTATTCTTTTCGCCTAGGTGCGCCTCGCTTCAAAAAGGCGAACGTCTTGCCTTGCGCCTCTGGCCTAGGCCCCAAGAGATCTTTACGCCTCTTGCCCTTAACAACTATAGGTGTCCGGGCCAACTTACGCGCAGCTTGAATAATCTTGGAAGAACAATTCTACTATCCACTAGCAGGGGGGCACGTAAAGCCAGAGAAAAGCATGGTATAGACTAGCCCCAACAAAGTTGGTAGCACATGGAGGTTTCGAACCTAAAACCTTAGGAGGGAGCAAACCCCACCGTTTGATAACAGTGATAGATGGATGGGATTCGTAAGGAGATAGGATTAGGATTGGGATTCATAAGGAGATGGGATTGGTAATGAGAAGGGATTGATAATGAGTATGTTTGTTTGGAATGGGATTAGATGATGGGATTATTAATATCATGTTTGTTTGAGATGGGATTGGATGATGCGATTGGATTGATAGAAGAAATTGGTAATGAGAAGGGATCGGTAATGAGAAGGGGTTGGGTTCGGACTATGAATACCAAGTCCCACGGGGTATTGATACCCCCTAAAGTCCGGCTTCCTCATCCCAACGGACTACGAATCCGAACCAATTTTGGAACCAAACGCAGTATTGTTAATACCATCGGCTTAGTAATCCAATCCCATCTCCTAAGAGCTTTATCAAACGGGGCTAAGGAAATACTTTTATAAAAAAGGGAAAACCAACTAATCTTTACGCGCCGACTAGTTGGCAACTAATCGGCTTAAGCGCTAGGAGGCGCTCTTCTGCAAGACTAGTGCCTAGCAACTTTTAGAATATTGATATAAAGAAAATATAATGTCAAAAATGGTAATGAAAAATCTGAATCATGACCCTCAGAAAGAATTGGGAAGATTATGAGCAAAAATACCAAAATCACAAGCTCAAAATCGAATGTCAAAATGTAACTTTTATTCAAATTCCTGTCATACCACCCGAAGAAAATCCCACAGAAATGCCTTTACAATCTGTTTGGATGGAGGATTTGATTTGAGTGGATATGTAATGAGGATGGATTTGAGGGTGCGCAGTGATATGTTAAGAAGGGTGGTCCCACCTCTTAAGAATAGTGGATTTGTAATAAGGTGTTTGGATAATTTTTTGAGAAGGGGGATTTGGATGGTGGATATGATGGAATTAGATATTAAATGACTGAATTGCCCCCACAAATGTTTAAACTTAATTTCATTTTAGAAAAAAAAAATTCCAGAACAAATTAAAAGTAAACCATAACCTATGATGCACCGACACGGATATCTATACCGACACGGACACCGAAATCGACACCGGGACACGGGAATTCTAAAAAAATGGGGACACGGACACGGCGGGGGACACGCCACGTGTATATTTATTTATTTATATAATTAATTAATTAATTATAGTTTAACACCCAGAAATTTTTTAAAAATTATAATTTGGGCCCAATTTTTTAAAAAAAAATACGGTTTGACCCGCAATTTTTTCAAAAATTACAGTTTGGCCCCAAAAAATTTTAAAAAAATTGCAGTTTGGCCCCTGCCGTGTCCCCATTGGTGTCCCCGCCGTGTCCCCCTCAAAATTTAATATTAAAATATGGGACACACCACGTGGCGTGTCCCGTACGTATCTCTGAGGTGTCCCACCGTGTCCCCGTGTCCTGACACTGCGATTCTTTGACCTCTAGAGGTGTCGGTGCTTCATAGACCATAACAAATTAGACAATATGTTATTTGTTGAAAAAATTAAAAATTGTAATTGAAAAATGATGAAAAAGTATATATATACACATATATGTAATTGTAAACTAAAAGTGAATATTGTAATTGTAAACTAAAAAATCATTACATATCTATGTATATGTATACAGTACGTAAATACAGATCTTCTCCGGTACACAACACCTCAAACCCACCCACACCCCTACCCAAACCCAATCCTTTGCAACCCTTCGTGCAATCCGTCCTCCGCCGCCGTCGATCATCACCACTCTGGCCGTAAGCCTCTTGCTCCGATCATCACTACTCCTTCTACCTCTCTCCGTCCACTTCTCCAAAAATTTTACTAATTCCCCTACTACCAGCAACGAGGCCGGCTCCAGCGATTATGGGTACAACACTTTGTCTTACGAACAGGACCCCCCCCCCTCTCTCTCTCGTCATCTTCTTCAGTTCCGTTGTGTTGTGTGAGAGGGCATGTTGGTCATTGGGGACCCGGATATAGGAACGACAGGGGGTACCCTGTTGTTACCAAATCCACCCGCAGGTGGATTACAAATCCGAACCCAACAAATCAGGGGCCAAATCCGGCTGCTGTTTTGCGCAACCAAACACCGAAGAAGAGGTGGGGCCGGATTACTACTCCAGCCGCGTCGTATATCCGGGGGCAAATCCCTCATCCAAACAGGCTGTTAACTACTACTCCACCAAAACAGAAAATTTATGCAGGGATGTTATGACCACCAGAATTGACGGCTTCATCCAAAGCTTTCCTTAAGGAGCTTTTCAAAAGAGTTAAACTTTTTGTCTTCTACTATATATTAGGATGTAAGACTAGATGGCAGAAATTCCCAGATCAGGCTGATTATTTGCTTTAGAAAGTTCTTTAAGGGGGTACGACTGAGAATTAAGTAGAGTACTATAAGCTTCATCTAGATGTCTGTTTTGGAGGCAAAACAAATGATAATACAACAATAATTTCAAAACCGCAAAAAAATATTAACTTACAGCATTGTAGACTATAATATCTGGTTCTAACCGTGGATCCCACTTCTCAATAATGCCAGTTTTGAACTTCTTTGTTGGAGAAGATCGCATGCTATCTATCACGTCAAACAGTTCCTTCATATGTCCCGCTTGTCCAAGAGTGACAGCAATGCAGTGGTAGGCAACAAGGTCAGGATAAGTGGACATTTGTTGCTGGAGAAGAAAACATATGATATTTAGAAAGAATTGGTAGGCTAACTTTTATTATCTGTGTGAATCGATTCAACGCAGAAAACATTAACAGGTAAGGAGCATACTCAAGATAAGTGATATCCATTACCGAAGGATCAAATTTGTGTTTGGGTTAGCTAGGAAGAGGAAACATTTTCCAAAAACTTCTGTGAAACGTTTCGACAATGTAGCCGGAACACGATAAAATGTCAAAAGAATTAGGTAATGTATAACAGTTTGCATCATTAGATATTCCTAATAGATGTAGAAATTCTACCAAATATGAAAAGTTTGGGATTCTCCCAATGTTTCATTTCGGTCTCCTATGAAACATAAACATTTTGGCCTTTTCAATGGTAACGAAACAAATTTTGTTCATTGCATTTACCTGCATAGCAAGAAATAAATTAAGTGCTTCCACTGGTCTCCTTGCCTTGCCAAGTACAGCAAGTGCAGTCGTCTGAATGTTTCTGGATAATAAAAGAGCAAGTTTAGAGGAAGAAACTAGATACTTTCTAAGATTGCATAACAACTAATAGTCACTATTTCAAGACAGCATATAATTTAGCTTGAACAATTTCTTTAGTATAAGTGGACCGCAAAATGTTGGTATTACTCATTTTAGTCACCTTCATATATCTGCTTTATTGTATATTCTCATGCATTATGAAATGGTCAACTATATCACGCACAAAAGATTAAGAGCTATCAATGACTGATAAAATATGAGTTCAGTGAAATGGAATACTGGCCACAAGCTATGAAGACCACCTGGACTGATATTATTGAACTCTTATAACATTGGCAGTTGGGAAGTCGGACAGATCATGACCCAGAAAGTGTAGAAACACATAGGACAACATAATCTAAAATAATATACACAACCACAGTAAAATACCAGCATATACACAGTACAAAATACAGGCATATATATGGTATAAGATCCCTCTACATCAAAAGGGAGACACAGGAATCTTTTTCTTGATCTGTGAAAGTCAGTAGTTAGATTAAGAAGAGTTAAACTCCTGAAATCCTTTCTTCTTGGCACCTAAGCGCTGTTGGGCCGAAGGCCTCTTGGCGGGAGACACAGGATTTTTGTAACCAAATAAAAAGTGCTGGACAAGTTTTCCTGCTTAACCTTTTATGAAAGCTTCACAAAAAGTGCATACGAAGAGATAATTATTTTTATGCCCAGATTTGTAGGTTGGTTCTAAACTCAACGATGGCAACTAAAGACGAGGTTTGCTAAATAATTCAAGTTACTAAACCCATCTGAAAAGCGTCTTACATGACCGACTTGATAAGCTGATAAACTAAGATGTACACCTCCAGCAGACAACTATGTTTTGACAATAATCTAGTTCTAATTAATTTGTTTCAGACTTCAGAGACTAGTAATCATCATTCATCACTTGCATAGAAGGCACATCTTTTACAAAAAGCCCTCAAGCAAACCTTATGAATAACAAAATTACAGCCAAGCATATGTGAGAACTAAAAAGCAGTGAAGTACATCAAATATTTGGAGATAATCAATCAAAAAAAGTATAAAATATTACCACGGTGGAATCTTAGACCATTGAAAAAATCTTCAACTACGTACTCGTGTCATATAAAAATCGATTGCTCATCTTGGTTGATAAAGAAGCAGAAGAGAAGAAAAGTACCTGATCTTGTAAGATTTGAAGCGATCACGCAATTGAAGCCACTCAATAAGTTGAAGCACCCGTCTCCAGTTTCCTAGTTTACCCAATATCTGGATAATCCTCAACATGGCATGATCTGAGAATCTGATTTGTGCACTACGCATCATTTTAGAGAACATCCACTCTGGCATATCAATGTCCGCACCATTCAAACTGTCAACGTAAACTACTTCACCACGAGCCATTTCCCACTAAAATCAAAGCATAAAGCACTTAACGGCTTGATATATTGGCCGGACTGACTAAAGTGTATATGGGGATGTATACCATGAGATATGGGATGGGTTATGTATATTATAGGATAAGGGTGGGAGTTACACACCGTGGCCCACATATATAAGAGGGGATTAGAAAAAGAGGATCGATCTCGACTGTTAGATGACAGATGATGCCATAACCTATGGTGGGGACTCGTAATCCCGGCTTTTGAGGGATAACAAATAGTGCCAACCACGTGCGGAATATACGATCCTAGGGGTGACAAAATAAAATATGCGGGACCTAATGCCAGGTAATACGCATTCAAAGGCCTTATCCCCCGCTTATCCCCCATTAGAGACAAGCCCTTAACATCATAGCAACATGTTCCTACTATCAAGACATCAAATGTTAGTGAAAGACGTGCAAATATGTCAGAGATTATGCCAACATCTAGCTGAAATTAAGACATGGCCAAAAATGAGCTTGGTAGGGATGCAATTACCATTGGGCCTAGAGAAACTCCAAGCAAATTCACAAGTAATAAATAGAGATCTGTAAGATGATAATGCGCAGCAAGGTGCTGAATATTGCAATTGTTCTTACCGTGATGCACTAAGCTCTGTGATTTTTAAGTTCTTACACAAGTGCAATGCATGCTTAACAAGACCTACTTGTAGATGCAGACAGCACGTTAAAATTTCTTTGAGTTTTAAATTATGCTAGGATAACAATTGCTTAATTACTGAAACAAAATAGAACCTATTGAATAGCACAAGTACACAGCCACTCAAGAACTGTCGCAATAATCTGAATGTACAGCAAAATTATGTTAGCCAATTGGAAGGCCAAAACTCTTTTTGCATACAACTCCGAGACAAACTTAAATCTTGGGATGAGGAATGTCAACCTTACACAAAATTTGTTAATCTAAATCAAGTTTTTTTTTTCCTTTTTATTACAGGGAGTGAGGCCTACCTGCAAAAGCAGTAATTTACTGCCAATCCTAACCGAAAAGGTGAGTTGATACTAGGGCGGCGCCTCACCTGATATTTTGATATCTGTAATGTCCAAACATCCAACTAGTGTTCCTTGAAAACCATAACTAAAACTCTATCCATAATCATAAAGCAAAACCCAAGGGATCAGCACAAAATACAAACCTAGTTGTATAGGGGTGCAGGTGTAAGACCATTAGCTGCACAACTCAATTAAAGCACAAAGAATCAAGTAACAAACTCCACATGGCATTTTCAGTTGAATTATTTCGCGAAGCAGAAGAAGAAAATAAATAAAAGCAACCATCTTTCAATAGCATATCCACCAGAAATCAAAATCATGTAACACTTACCACCTAGCTAGCTTTTGGATCCTCTCCTCCAATGCATTCCGCGAAACCCGTGGCTTGTCGACAACATCATTGAATCCTTCTAGTGGCTTGAAAGCAGCTCTTTCCAACTGTACTTCCTCATCATCACTTGTCTCAACTATAGGCTTATAGTTCCTTCTAAACTTCACACTTTCCACTGATCTTTTTCCAATATGACTGTAATTTCTCTCCAATTCTGTATTGGTGCCCCTAAGACTACCTTTATCAGTCTTAAATCTGTGCCTATCCAGTTCACCATTCCTCTTGCTCTCTTCCACAATTGGATATTTCCTCTTTACCCATCTCCCATTTTCAGAATCCATATTCCACTTCCTCTCAGTACCCACGTCATATTTCCTTTCTTTGACATCCAACTTGTGTTGAACCAAATTATAGGAAATTCCTGAATTAGCCTCCTCTTCCCCTATTGTCTTCACACCCTTCGATTCGCCATTCCTCGTGCTCCCTTCCACACTTGTATAATTCCTTTTTACCCATCTCCCATTTTCAGAATCCCTATCAATACCCATATCATATTTTCTTTCTTTGACATTCAATTTGTGTTGAACCAAATTATTATAGGAAATCCCTGAATTAGCCTTTTCTCCAAACCCAATCATCTTCACACCCTTCGATTCACCATTCCTCTTGCTCCGTTCCCCAGTTGTATATTTGCTTTTTACCCATCTCCCATTTTCAGAATTCCTATCAATACCCACATCATATTTCCTTTCTTTGACATCCCATTTGTGCTGAACCAAACTATGGGAAATCCCTAAATTAGCCTCCTCTTCAAACCCTAACATCTTCACACCCTTCAATTCACCATTTCTCTTGCTCCCTTCCACACTTGTATCCTTCCTTTTTACCCATCTCCCATTTCCAGAATCCATATCCCACTTCCTATCAATACCCACATCATATTTCCTTACTTTGACATCCATTTTGTCTGGAACCAAATTATTATGGGAAATCCCTGAATTAGCCTTCTCTTCAAACCCTATCTTCTTCACACCCTTTAACTCACCACTCCTCTTGCTCTCTTGCACACTCTTACTCTTCCCTTTTTCCCATCTCCTATTCTCAGAAGTCATATTCAACTTTCTATAAACACTCTGCAATTGGTCTCCAACCAAATTACCGGGATTCCCGAAATTACCCTCCTCTTCAAACCCCATTTTCTTCACACCCTTCAATCCTCTACTTCCTATCTCCTTACCATCAACTTGACCACCAGAAGAATCCCCTTCAGAATCTCTCAAACTACTGTTTCCTTCATTGTTTAAATTGTACCTTTCGGAGCTAAGTGTTTCCTTCTTCTCTCTGCCAGTTCTAACAGACTCCATAGCCTTCAAATACTCGTCAAAAGATGGCTTGAATTCCAACTCTTTTTCAAGAAGGTTTCCATCGACTGACCGAGTTGAAGCCTCCGCTTTCAAAAGATAATTGAAATCTCCGCCGCTACGCGTCCTTAGACCAAAAACCCAACTCTGATTCACCTTCTTCACGCCCAAAGCGACTCCAAAGGTGAGCCTTCGAGGTATCGAAAACCCACCGGAGAAATACAGTTCGTGGGAACAACAACTCTGTGCCAAAATTCCATTTCTTTCACAAAGAGAGAGACCCATGTCAGGATTTGGCACAGGTATGAAACCAGCTATGGCTGTGCATATCTAAACAGGGGAGTCGGGTGAAATCGGTCTTGCATAATTTAGAGGACCGAACTGGTTTATTTTGGTTGGAGACCAGATATGGAAACGTGCGGTTCGGTCAAGTTATTGGCAAATACCAAAACCAAAATGTATACCTAAAAGTCTAAGGTTCTGTTTGGAACCTATGGAAAAGGAAAGAAAGGAAAAGAAAATAAAATGGAAAGAAAATGAGAAGTAAATGGGAAAGAAAATTTACTATTTACAAAATTGAAAATTGTTATTTTCTTCCCCTTTTCCCTTCAAACCAAACAATGGAAAGGAAAATTTTTTAGTTTTCCTTTATTTTCCTTTCCTTTCCTCAAGTTCCAAATAGACCCTAAAACTAAAATGTTAACGGTGTTCCGGGCTCATTTAGCTTCAAAACTGAAACAGTAACTCTTTTTTTTATTATATTATATTTGATAATTTTATGTCAAATTTTTGTGATTTATTGATTCGTCCCAACAAAAAAAATCGGAAGAGTAAAAAATTTTGATCAAAACTCATAATTTTTTGAATAAAGAAAAAATTAAGTCATGAAATGCAAAAAACATTCAAATAAAGACAAAAAAAATAAGTTACTTAATTTTTCAATCCAAACTCATCCTCATTTTATCTAAATCATTACCAAATTACTGGTTTAGTTCAGTTTTTCACAAAAATTGGCGGTCAAAATTTTTAATAACTTTAAAGACACAAAATATAAAACAAAAATATATTTAAAAAATCTAACAAACTAATGTACTTTTACACCATAGGTTCAAAAACACCAAAAACTAGGGCTGCTCGCGGTCCAGTTTGGTTCGAATATTTAAGAATTTGAGAACCAAATCGCTAGTCACGATTTTTATAAAATAAAATCCGTGTCCGGACTAAAAGTCTTACTGTTCGGTTCCAATCCAATCTATGACTCGCAGATCGATTACGGTTTTGTCCACAGATTCTAGCAAAAATAAAGCTTAAACATATGTCCCATACTAAAAGAAAAAAGGTTTCACTCAGAATTAAATTTAACACCACCAGAAAGTACTTGTTAAATAAACTATCAAAAGCCTACTTCAGAAATCAGATTCAAAAGAATCTAAACACTAGTAGATTGTATCATTATAGAAAATAACATTAAAAAAATTTAGAAAAGACGCGAACTACTAAAACTGAACTAGGGTTACCCGTAATTTATAATAAAAAATAATATATGATTTACCCCCTATATTTTATATACATATGCACTATATCTTATTATTATGATAAAATACTACAATTGGCAGGAAAAAAGTTTTAACATTACTAACAATTAGTAATTATATAAATACACAAATATATATTTATTATTTATTTATATAAAATAAATATCTCACGGTCCAGTTCGGTTAATCCACGGTTTCATAACAAAAATCCGTGGACCGAACCGCGAGTCATGATTTTCTAATATTTCAATCCGTGTCCAGACCATTAATTCACAGACAAAATCCAAAAGGTACGGATCGGTTCGGTCCAGACCGATTTCACGGTTCACCAATTTTTTTGAGCAGTCCTACCAAAAACCATTGTCGGACAATAAAATATCTAAAAAGATAAAAATTAATAGTACATTATATGTTCAAAAACAATAAATGGTCATTGCCAAAACAGCAAAGTAAAAAAAAATTCAACAAACTATTACACAAAAAAGTGATTTTAGAAACCCTAACTGAAGTGTATTTTCATTATATAGGATATTTATGTAATTATATTCTAGTTCGGTTACGGTTTGATTTGATTATCATATAAAATCAAAACCGGAATCGAACCAATTGTTTTTTTAAAATCAAAATAATCAAAACCAATGCCACAGTTAAGAATTCGGTTAAAAAACGCACCAATTCTGTGGGCTCCTCGACCTGCGCGCCCTCAAAAAGTTGCCACTCGAATTTTTGAGATGGATGATCCGAGAAACCGAGTGTTTGTTTGAAAAAAAAAGCGCTTTTGATCTAGTGAAAAGGTCGAGATTTTGGGTTCGGGAGCCACATTACGAACGGGGAAGGTTTTGTTGAAAAAGCACATCGCTCGTCCGATAAAGATCGGTCTCTACTAAACATTTTAAATGAGTGATTTAATATCATTTGAAAATTTTAACTTTAAAACATGTACGAGAAAGGGGCATGGGGTGTAATATAACACATTGGCCTGCTTGTGTTGCGAACTATACTATATGAAATGGATGAGCAATATACAAAAAGTAAAATAACAGCATTGCAGCAGACTACCAATATCATGTGAATTACAGCACGACGAATCGGATACATCGCACAGTATAACTAAAACACCGTGCGGTGCACTTGTCTACGCATTCCAGAATCAGTTCACTTTTACATGACAAAATAAACCATAAGTCCGCAAAATAGTCTTTTATATTTTCTCGAATCTCTGAAAAATGATTTGCGAGACCCTTTTGTTCATCTTATCATGTAATGCAATGTTAAAAACTTTTTGAAATGTAGAAAATTTTAATAAAGTAAAAAAAAAAGACTTTTAACATGAAATTTGATTCTGAAATGTACTCCCACAGAAAAGTAATAAATAGATTAAACAAGATAAACAAGAAGGAGTATGTACAAGAAACAAAATACTGCGCGGTGTAATATACTACGCCGTGCGGTGTCATAAAACACCGCACTATGTAGCGTATCCAGTGTAGAAACTATTTTTTTTGTGCTTTTTGAATATAAAACTCATTTGAGGCCCAAACCCAGTATAGAAGAACTAGGAAGGGCCCCGGTGAGCTCCCCTCAACGCCAAAACATGGTTAAGCCAAAGGAATATATTTGTACCTTTTGATCGAAGTTTAGATGTGCTTGAAAGTGGAAGAGTGGAGGTTGATTTGGATTAAATTTTGAGAGACTTGTGAGCAAATGAGTATAGAGAAAAAGAGAGAGAGAGAGAGAGAGAGAGAGAGAGAGAGAGAGAGAAATCAATTTGAGAATGATTTTGTTATAGCCCAGCTTGTGGGTTAATAGAGAGAGAGAGAGAGAGATGTATATGGTGATGGGTGTAAAGGGGGTTGTAGAGAGAGAATCAAGGGGGTTCTTTTCTCTAAAAGGAGGGGTGGTAAAAATATGTTTTGAGTGCACCCAAAGGAAAAAAAACGTGCAAATTGTGTTTCTGGCCAATCTGCTGACGCCCTGTAGACACTTCCTTGAAGCGGGGCATCGACATACAGATTGATCGTTGCTGTTCGATTGGTTATTTGCTTCATAAACCAATATCACGGATATTCTCATGGCTAGGAACATCGCCACGTGATAGTGGTTATTATCAAAACAAAGTCGCCACCTAGTTTAGGAAAACTAGGAAAAACAAGTAGAGATTATTCTGGGTACAGGAGCCAAAAGTACAATGAGGGGAAGGTGTTAGGCACCCCTCTCCGCCCAATTATGAGACCGGCCCATAGTTGTTCGACATGAGATTAAGACATGCTTTATTTAATTCTACACGTAGTCTGTTTAATTAGCCTTTAAGCAGTTATGGTGAGCCAAAACTGTAATTGAAGCACGTATCAGAAAACAGAAAACAAAACAAATTGTCCCAGGAAACCGATTACTCGGCAGGTGAATGGATGTCACGGCCGAGCAATCTTACTGGTTTAATATATCGGCCGCTGGATCGAAGATCCGACCGATGTTCTTCTTCACACCAAACTATACGACTAACAGACGATTAGAAAACTATGATTAAGCATAAGAACGAGAAAATAAATTGAACCAGAGGCCCCTGGGCCTCACAACCTTGATCCCTCAATAGCTTGATTGCTTCGGATTGAATCGGATTGATTGATTACCTCTTGAAAGCCCTAGGGTTAGGGTTTGAACTTCGGGGTTTGATCGTCGGATTAGTGGCTGCCTTCGGGAGTTTGGGGCTTTTGAAGAGAAGGTTTGAGAGGGTATGTGTGCAGAATTTTGTGGCTAGAGAGAGTGATTTGGTATATGAATTTGATGGTCTCTATTTTCGGAACCCTAAGGGTCCTTTATATAGGCAATTGTTGACTCGCTCCGTCCAATCAAAATGCACGGTAGGAATTGGAGTTACAATGCAATACAAACTCTTCATGGTGATCTCTAAACGTAACCCGAACGCATCGGGGAGGTATCGTAGTTGGATCAAACGATTGACAGAACGTTCCAAAATCTAGAAAATAGACAATCTGGAGGCCGTAGAAAGGATCTGGCGGCCGAAGAATAGATGTTGCGGCCGAAAGATAGATCTTGCGGCCGAAAGATAGATCTTGCGGCCAAGTGATTGATCTCTCAGGGAGATTTTCAAGCAACAATATCACGTCATTGATTTTCAACATAAATAAATAAACTATTTCAAAACACGATCCTCACATAACACAGATAATACCCAAAAGAGAGTTCCTAAAAGATCATTTGCAAATCAAGTCCCCCAAGTTTAGATAATTACTAGTACGAACCTGATTAGAATAATACAAACTTTTTTTTATAGTCAAAAGGAGTTTAAGAACAATTAGTTACAAACCCATCTTGATCAAAAGCCAGATTATTACAAGATAAGTAAGTGACTATATGTAGTTAGCTTCCAAAAGTCTCCATGTCCAAGCGCACGGATGCATACAATCTATTGACCAGCATTTGAACTTGAAAAGAATGATTTTATTGAGCTACACTAGTCCAGTAGAAAAATCTTTACACAATCTATATGAAAATGTGAAGATTTATGCATCAAGAATGAAAGAGATTCAATAAACGGACTAGAGATACAACGGGCTCCACAATGAACCGACAAATTACGACTAAGGATTCCTATCCATCTTAGAGACATCTCTAACCATTCGTACATCATCTTGAAGCAGCATTAAACTTGTGTCATTCTAAATAATCACAAAGATTTCTCAACCCTTTTACGACAACTCAACGAATGCCACGAACAACCTCACTATTTAAAACCATCTGCCATCAAGTCTCATTTCATAAAACTTTTCATTTTGATTACCAAATAGTTTAGAGAAAACTCATGACCATCACAGGTCAAGCTCCGTTGATTCGAGCTTAAATAGCCGGAATCCGTTGATTCTGCGCACGAATACCGGAGGATTTTTCATAAAAATCCTTTTTCCAAACCAAGTCCTTTCTTTTCAAAAAAAAAACTTCGATGGAATTAATCATTTATCTCTCTTTTTTAACGGTCACAAACTCAAGCTATAAACAGCCCGAACAACAACATGAACTTCTATAATCAATCATAATTCTCTTTTTCAACCGAGACATTCAACTGTATTATCACACCATGCGTTACAGTGAATTCTCTCCACCTGAGTTTTCACATTATCACACCTTGCGTTGGCCCTTTAGAGTCTCCGCATTATCACACCTTGCGTTGCAGGACTCTCAATTCACAATTCACAACTCACACAACACATATACATTATCAATTCGAATACAAGATAACAACATTTTTCCCAAGTCATAATCTCTCCTTCGTCGTCATTCAAAGTATTACAACTCATAACCATGTCCTATCGTACATAACAAAAATACCTTAAGTTCACATTATTCCTCTAAGTCTATTACAACACCCTACGTCTCGTACCGAATGCATACAGCTCTACTACACACCACCGACTAGGTTCTAAACAAGAATCTATAGAACGAGTGCCAAAGGAACCTAAGATGACCAATTGAGACGAAGCACGAAGATACGAGTTACCCTATTCCCTTCCGGACCACTAGGCAAACCCCTATCGATCAACAAAGCACCCCACGTCATACCTTATATCCTACGATACACTATAACCTCTCTACAATACGCTTTTTCATCCTACCATTCACCCCGTCTAGCCATAGTACCTAACACACCTATAGCATACATCACCTCACGCCACAAAGACTCTCAAGTACCACCAATCCCCTAATTACGTTCCGATTAAGTTTTATCTAGTAGAACACGACCCTTTTCTCTAACAATGGAAAGCCAATGAGATGAGGATATCTTAAGTAAACCAAAAGAATTCGTTTAAGCATGCTAGAAATAGGTTTGGAGGTGTCCAAAAGGAATTGGAAGTGATCGAGGGTCAAAACATTTGAGTTCGGAGCAAAACAATGAATACTGGCATTAAGCCTACTGTATCGATACAACCAAAATCTGTATCGATACAGATAGGCTTTGAGGCAGTCCAGAAAAATATGTATTGATATGGATTAAGGGCCGTATCGATACGAGGGGCTTTCGAGCGGATTTTCTGCAGATTTTCAAGAATGAAACCCCAACTACAACCAACAATCATAAGTACGATCAAGGTGCAAAATCAACACATAAACATATAACAAGTGCAAGAAATCCCTACCTTGAAGTTGGAGAGCAAACACACAAAGAGATCGGGCCAGGCGAACCCTTGAACTCCAACTTTAAAATACGCCCAAAATACTCCTCTCCGAGCTCTATCCAATGAACCACGAGCTTGAAATCACATCTAGAGAGTGGAATGGAGGTTGATTAACAAGAGTTTTGAGTTTTGGTGGTGTTTTTCGGTGGGAGAGCAAGGGAGAGGTAGGGAGCCGAGAGAGGGAGACGTGAGGAGAGAGAGATATATGGGATTTTAATCCCTTACACACACACCCCCTCTATATATACTCACACACCCACTAAATTACACTAGCACTCCCTCCAAATTCAATTCTACCACATTGGCCCTAAATCACAAAAACTCAAAAATTTCACATTTTCCTCAATTTCAATATCTATTAATCCCTTTTTTTTTGAATTACGGGTCTCTACAAATAGGTTGCTCGGGTGAAAAAATGATGTTGAGGCTGTGAAATCAATGTTACGGCCGACAGATGGATTCTCCTAGGATACTGTTTTTCTGTCTGAAAGGTTTTTGGTTCTGGATAGGGTCCTCTAAGCGGCTAAAAGTTCTTACCGAAAGTCCTAAGATTCACAAGAAGTCAATCAGCAATCATTGTATCCATTTCATCATCGGGATGGTCCCCAAGGTGGGACTTGAAATAATCGTTAGGGCAAATTGGGGTGTCTACACGCGCATGGGAATCTGTCAGACGCTCCTCCTAAAGGCCGTGTGGTGGAGTGATTTTTCTTGAATTTTCTGAAATGCAGTGCTGCGTTTTGAACTGCCGATCGGTTTTGTGTAACAGCACAGCACACCAAATTTCGCGGGGGCGCCCCGGACACTCTCGAACTCGGATTTGGGCAAGGTTTGAAGCTTTGGAAAGCTTATTGAGTCCTTTTTCTAACCCAATTGGTTTCACTCAAAGACGTTTTATACATTGAAAAATGTGCCCATTTTACCCTCAATGTGTTATGGAAAAAGTTATTTTTGACAAATTAAACGCATTTTTCTCTTTTGCAATTGAACCGAAAACCACCCTATATGTTTAAAAATGGGATTTTCTTGAGGTTAGAGAAGGAGTAGCAAAGGAGCAACAATCCAAGCCTTGAAGGTATATTTTTCCTTATTTTATCATCGGAAAAACTTAAAGATTATTCGTAGGCCCAGATTGGGGTGTCTACAGTAATCTCTCTTTAATGGAACTTAGGTACCATTGCTTGGTATAAGTGACGTTAAAGATTAGACATCCCAATCCATCACTCCAAAATCTTTAAGTTAAATGCAAGAATGCAATAAAGGTGGTCGCGTTTGTGAAGCTGCCTACGTACCCCGTTGTAGGGATCAGACCAACGTAATTCAATTGTGACAATGCACTTATGATGATGCAAGCAGATAGTGTTATGCGAGGAAGAGTCCCAGAGGACGAGATGCCCGGACGGCGAAAAGACTTAATTTTTTGAAAAGCTTTAATTTTCTTGAATTTTGAATTTTAGAAATAGCTTTAGCTTGAATTTTAAAAGAGGCTTAAATTTAAATTTTGAAAGAGATTTGAATTTGAAAAACTTGAATTTTGAAGATTTTGAATTTTGCAAGAAGCTTGAATTTTGAAAGAGACTTAAGTTTGAATAGCTTAAATTTTGAAAGAGATTTTGAGTTTGAATAGCTTAAATTTTGAAAGAAACTTGAATTTGAATAGCTTGAATTTTGAAAGAGACTTTGAGTTTGAATAGTTTGAATTTTGAAAGAAGGTTGAACTTTGAAAAGCATGAATTTTGAAAGAAGCTTGAATTGAATAATTTGAATTTTTGAAAGTGGCTTGAACTTGAAGAGCTTAAATTTGACGTTCAATTAAGATAATTCATGAATGATAATGCAAGTTTATATGTCATGAAATGTCACGTAAGCATATAAAATCAATAAAAGTATGACAAAAGTGAGTCCCAGAGGACGAAGTGCTAGACAAAGTGAAGTCCCAGAGGACAAAGTGCGAGACAAAGTGCAATCCCAGAGGACGAAGTGCTAGACAAAGTGAAGTCTCGAAGGACAAAGTGCAGATAGAGTGCGAGTCCCGGAAGACGAAGTGCTAGACAGAGTGTAGTCCCTTTGGACAAAGTGCAGATAGAGTGCGAGTCTTGGAGGACAAAGCACAACTCGAGTGACTAAAAGGCTTATAGGATGGTTAGACCATAGCTAGAGAGAAACTACAGGCTTAAAAGACCGTGGATTGATCTTGAAATTTACTCGTGAACAATCATTCGAGATTCGCCTATGACACCTAACGACATTGATGGTGATATTCCTTGAAAAACAAGGGATGTGTCTGAGCACTCTATTTGCTTTACTGTCTTTGGCCAATGACTGGTATTCTCAAGAACTTTGAATTTAGGTTGGATTCCATGCTAGATTTGAGCTGGTATTTGCCTTTGGTCAGGGTTTGAGTCTTGGATTTACTTTGCCCGGTAAACGATATTGAGCCATTGTACCCCAGCGAGTAATGACCCCAAGTTTTAATGGTTTTGACAAGCAGTTGTCCATGCGCAGTCCAGGCTATGGCTTCTCTCGGGTATTAACACTCACCTTTTGTGCTCTAAATTTTGCCTAGTACAGCCCTTTTGGGTTTTCGGTCTAGCGAGCCCTTTTGATTAACTGCCTTAACTTTTGCTTAGGTCGCCCTTGTGGATTTTTGACCTAGCAGGCTTTTGCTCTAATTTTTGCTTAGGTCTGTCTGCCCTTGCGGTTTTCAGCCCAACGAGCTTCTCTCAGGGGTGGTATTTTTCCATGCGTTGAAATGATTTCCACGAGTCGAGAATTTGACCAAACCGAGATGACTCTTTTGACTTTTGGCAAAAAGGGTGGATTTTGACAGGACTACGTTGACGCAAATGAGGGAGAGAAAGACGAAGCGACTTTCGAATGGTGCCCCTGATTGGACGAAAAGTTTGACTATTTTAAAATGGCAGACATGCCCAGGTTCTTGGAATTGTCCTTTTGGAATTTCAAAATTATTTTACTCCATCAATTGATTTTCATTCAAATTTTTTGATTTTGTTTTGTCAAAATACGAGAGTTTTTATCATGAACCGTGCCCTAGGTTGCTGATGATGGCCCGTGGATCAAAAATGTCCCAATCTAGATTTTTGGTTTGGGCAATGCTTTGACTTTTCTCCATGTATTGATTTTCGGTCATGCCTCTAAACGCCTAGGGTTCTTGGTATCAAGTTGCGCTTTCCAATCTGAAAGGACTTTTGGGTTGTAATGTGGGCCGTGGTTTGGGCTTACTAAAGAAAGGACAATTGGCTCAAAAATTTCACTTTCTTTTGGATTTTCAAAGTTAGCAGCTATTTTTGAACTTTTTTATGCCCCTTTGCTTTGGTGGCATTTTCTCTTGATTTCTCATACCTTCAATGCCTTTCAACGTGTTTGACACTTTCATCCTGTTGATACTTTGAATCTCGATGTGTTCGACACTTTCACTCTTTTGATGCTTTGAATTTCAATATTTCTTCTAGCACTTTTATTTTTCATTTCACCCCGATGCGGGGGATAGCTGGCTAGCTGGGGTTCAAAAAATTTGATTGGGGCTCAAAAGGGGCTATCAAAAATATATCTTTATGCGTAGGATGAAAGAAACGATGGTCTTTCTTCATTTGGATTGCGCAACCTAACAACTGAATCCTATATGCACCATTGAGAGGCTTTTATTTGAATGCTCTAATTTTTGCCTAGGTCAGATTTTGAAGCTTTGACCTAGCAAGCCTTTTCAGATTCACGACATTGCTTCTTAGATTGGATATGGCATCGGGAAGTGATCCCTTGAAATTCTTCTTCTTTCCTGAGGCGAGGGCTCAATAAAAAACCATCTCGTATTTTGAAGTGATTATCATGATTTTCAACTGACGGTAGAAAATAATTTCAAAATCCTGAGTTTATTACAGAGATGTGACATTCAAAAGACAGCGACCGAACCACTAAGGGCAGACTCAAAAGACCATAACCGAACCTTGGGATTGACTTGAATGCTCGTGATCGGGCCTAAGGATGAGGCTGCCTACGTATCCTATAAAGGAATCAGGTCACAACGTAGTTCAGGCCGACGAAACTGACACACTTTTTTTTTTGACTCTTAGAGACTTAAAATTGAGAACACATAAACACAGCAGTGAATGCATGAAAGACTCGAGGTACAAACTGACTCAAACACAAAGATGGTTATTTAGAGGACAAGGACTCAGAGTTTGAAAACTCCCAGACTCGCGAAAAGTCGGACCGTTGCATGGCTCTTGATGGTTTACCCTTCTCTGCTAAAGAAGGCGGTGTTGATGTAAGGATTGCGCTTGAACACGGGGTCTGGCTTTGATTGAGGAGGTGCCTTAATGACCTTGTTGCCATTGAGGTCTTGGATAGCATGGCGAAAGCGGATGCAGTCGTTTGTGTTATGGCCGGGCATTTGATGGAAGATGCAGAAGGTACCGGGGTTATGGGATGCTGAGAGCATTTAAGGTAGAGGAGCTGGAAAGAGTGGCTTAATGAGGCCAGCTTTGAGAAGCTCCCCATAAACCATGGATTGGGGTGCGGAGAAGCGGGATGAGGTTCTTGATTTGACGGTGCGGTTAAGTTGAGGGCTCATTGTTGTGGGCTCCCGCGCCCAAAAACGCTTACTCGAAGAGTCGCCTCCTAGATTTTTGAGATGGATGATCCGAGAAACCGAGAACTCGTTTGAAAAAAGCTTTTAGTCTAGCGAAGATGTTAAGATTTTGGGTTCGGGAGCCACGTTACGAATGAGAAAGGTTTTTCTTTAAAAAACACCCCAATCGCCCGGTGAAACCGGTCTCTACTTTATGTTTTCAAAAGGGGAAATCTCAAATATCATTTGGAGTATTAAACTCCTTAATAAAAGCAAATAACGGGGAAGGGACATGGGAAATATATCACATTGGCGTGTGCGTGGTGCAGTCTGTACAGAAATGATATGAATGATGTGAACAGATGTAATGAAAATACTCAGTAAACTGTCTGGATCACGAATATTTCATACACTGAACACTATAATGCCATGCACGACCTTTCAGTGTGTCGTGCGTGATATCTGCTTTGCTGTCAAACTGTCACAAGCGATTAAAACACCACCTGACCCATTGTTTTTAGCATGCAACGTTTAAAAGACTCATCATGAGTTATTCAATAACCAGATTAACTCAAAACACCATTGTCCCTTCAAATCATGGTTCCAAAAATAGTTTTTAACGCATTGGATCATTTGAGGTGATATAGAAAACCTTGTTTAAGAGCCAAAACATATCTTGTAGATATGGTCTTGCTTTGAAAGAGACACAAACAGTAAGCAGCAAACACAGACAACCCCCAACAAAGAATAACTCTGATCCAGACAGCCTACCTACAATAATATCAGTAACCAAAATGTCGCGCGCTGAAGATCAATGTGCCGCGCGACTGATTGGACAGTCGCGCGGTACATTGACCTCAGCACAGTAGCAACTTTATTTTGAGAAAATGATTTTTAAGTCAAAACCTAACAAAAAAGGGTTAGATCTGACAATAGAAAAGTTCCCCTTAGGGCCAGAACAGAGCCTAGCCCAAGGAAACTAAGTTTTACCTTTGGTCT
The DNA here is from genome assembly GCA_025413875.1 of Rhododendron molle. Lineage (NCBI taxonomy): Eukaryota > Viridiplantae > Streptophyta > Magnoliopsida > Ericales > Ericaceae > Rhododendron > Rhododendron molle. The sequence continues at coordinate 19,876,981 of CM046400.1, forward strand.
TGAGCTTGATCGAGGATGGTTGATGCAAAATGAGGATGGATGGTGAAGGATATGGATAGGAAAGTTAGGTGAGACAAGGAAGGTGTGGGTGTGAGAGAAGGTTTGGTATTTTGGGAGGTGAGATCTTGAAGTTAGTAAGAGGCTAATTTCAATAATGAAGAAGACGGTGGATGAAAGTACTCAAAAAAATGTCTTTTGGGAATGACATTCTTCAAGACTTGGAAATGAAAAATGGATATAAAAGCAAGGGAGAGAAAGCTTATGGAGTAAGAATGCCCAAAAGCTAAAAGAAGAGCGCATTTCCCTTGAGTGGAGGGGTTAATTTATAGGCAAAAGGCCAAGGATTTTGAATTTCAAATAGTGGAGGTATTTTCTGGGTGAGCGGAAGTGTGTTTTCGGTTAAGCCACTCATCAGCTGTGGCTCAAATTGGCGTGGCCGACAGCTTTCTGAGCTAGTTAGAACTTTACTTAAAATGTCGTGCGGTACACATCATGATAGCATGCGGTGTATTGAATTTTGACATGCCGCGCGATACAGAAGCATCCCGCGCGGTGCTTCAGGTTTAGTCCAGGGCTTTCTGGGCTTATCTAGGCTTTCGAGTTTTACCTGGGCTGAGGGGAATCCCTTATTCAAGCTCACAAAGGTACCGTTTCCTTTATTTCATCATCAGGGTGGATAAAGACTCTCTGAGGTCCAGATTGGGGTGTCTACAGTAGTCACTCTTTAACGTAACTCAGATACCATTGATTGGTACGAGTGACGCTTAAAGAATAAGCATCCCAATCCGCTGCTCTAGAGCCTTTGAACTGAAACAAAAATGCGCTGAGAATGCGAGTAAATAACAATGGTGGTTGCCCTCGAAGAGCTGCCTACGTACTCCGCTGAAGGGATCAGACCAACGTAGTTCAATTGGGATGGTGCAAGTGAAGAAAACAAGTCCCGGGGGACAAAAACCGTGTAGTGAACTTGAGCATCATGCAAATGTCGTGATAAAGTCATGACGAGCCCTCGAGAGGCAGAATAATTCGAGACGAGCCTTCAGGAGGCAGAAAAATTCGAGACGAGCCTTTGGGAGGCGAAAAATCAGAGACGAGCCTTCGGGAGGCGAAAAATCCGAGATGAGCCTTCAAAAGGTAGAAAAATTCGAGACGAGCTTTTGGGAGGCCAAAAAATTCGAGACGAGCCTTCAGGAGGCAGAAAAATTTGAGACGAGCCTTCAGGAGGCAGAAAAATTCAAGATGAACCGTGATGGTGAATTACGTCAAGTCCCGGAGGACGGATTTTGTAAATTACTGCGAATTCTTGGGGGATATGACTGTACCAAAGGTTTCAGCAGCCACGAGTAAGTAATGTCAGACAGGTTAAATTTCGAATGTTTCGGAACTCAGAGCCAATCTCCTTATCTTAACCATCCAAGACAAAGCAATAAGGTTGTTGGAACTTAGATACAAGCACATCCTAATGCTTGATCCAAACCAGAGGGGTCATTCGGGTACAACAAACACCGGAGGTATCTCAAACTCCATGATTAAGGTCTCCTAGACCGACCAGGGAAAGAATTCTAAGGGAGTCCTATCCTATAGCCTGCAAAGTGCAATGATGCATGAATGATATGCATGTACAAAAATGAAATGCACATAAATAGGATATATCACATAAGTCCTAACCATGGGTTCCTATCCTAGTTGGGAAAATTCTACACTTATGTACAAGTGTAGAAGGTTGGTTTTGGTCTCAGAAGGATTCCCCAAATTATAGCCGAGATGTAATCCACATGTCAAGTGTATTGCAAGACAATGGTCGAACAGCACAATGGCCCATCATAGTCGAGGGTTGCTAGGCATCCCGGGAGAGTTTGTCACCGGCGAACATGGCAAGATTTCCTGATCACACTAACAAGGCTTGTGCGGTGTAAAGTGTAAAAAAAAAAAAAAGTTAAGATTTTCAAAAGATTTTAAATCCCCAAAAAAAAAAATGCCTTTGAAGTTTGACCTTCTTAATTATTCAATACTTTTTATTCTTTTTTTTTAAAAAAAAAACACAAGTAAAATATTGAATAAAAAGTCCCCAGCGGAGTCGCCATTGTGGACTCCCCGACCGGCGCGCCCTTAAAGAGTCGCCACCCGAATTTTTGAGATGGATGATCTGAGAAATCGAGTGTTTATTTGAAAGAAAAAGGATTTTAATCTAACGAAAACGTCGAGATTTTGGGTTCGGGAGCCACATTACGAACGGAGAAGATTTTGTTGAAAAAGCACCCCGCTGGCCTGCTCAAGTCCGATCTCTACTAAGTATTTTAAATAGGGGATTTAATATTATTTGAAAAACTTAACTTTAAAACATGTACGTGAAAGGGGCATGGGATGTGATATAACACATTGACGTGCTTGTGGTGCGAACTGTACAGTATGAAATGGATGAGTAATGTACAGAAAGTAAGATAACAGCACTACAGCAAACTGCCAATATCACGTGAAATACCGCACGACAAACCGGAAACATCGCACGGTATAACTAAAATACTGTGCAGTGCACTTGTCTACGCATTCCAGAATCAGTTCACTTTTACATGACAAAATAAACCATAGGTCCATAAAATAGTCTTTTATATTTTCCGAATCTCTGAAAAATGATTTACGAAACCCTTTTGTTTATCTTATCATGTAAAGCAATGTTAAAAACTTTTTAAAATGTTGAAAAACTTAATAAAATAAAATAAAAAAATTTTAACATGAAATTTGATTCTAGAATGTACTCGCACAGAAAAGTAATAAACAGACTAAATAGAATAACACAAGAAGGAGTATGTACAAGAAACAAAATACTGAACGGTGTAATACACTACATCGTGTGGTGTTGTAAAACACCACACGATGTAGCGTATCCAGTGCAGAAATTGTTTTTTTGTGCTTTTTGAATATAAAACTCATTCGAGGCCCAAACCCAGTATAGAAGAACTGGGAAGGGCCCTGGTGAGCTCCCCTTAAGGCCAAAACGTGGTTTAACCCAAGGAATATATTTATACCTTTTGATCGAACCTTGGATGTGCTTGAAAGTGGAAGAGTGGAGGTTGATTTGGATTGAGTTTTGAAAGATTTGTGAGCAAATGAGTGTAGAGAGAGAATGATTTGTAATAGCCCAGCTTGTGGGTTGATATAGAGAGAGAAAGAGATGTATATGGTGATGGGTGTAAGAGGGGTTATAGAGAGAGAATCAAGGGAGGTCCTTTTCTCGAAAAGGAGAGGCGTATTTATAGGTAAAAATATACTTGAAGTGCATTCAAAAGAAAAAAAGTGCAAATTGTGCTCTGGTCAATCTGCTGACGCGCATAGAAATCTGTCAGACGCTTTTCCTAAACGCCGTGCGGTGGAGTGATTTTTCTTGAATTTTCTGAAATGTCGTGCTGCGTTTTGAACTGCCGCGCGGTTTTGTGTAACAACACAGCACACCAAACATCGCAGGGCGCCCCGGACACTTCCGAACTCGGATTTGGGCGCGGTTCGAAGCATTAGAAAGCTTGTTGAATCATCTTTCTAACCCAATTGGTTTCACTCAAAGACGTTTTTGAAAAATGTGCCCATTTTACCCTCAATGTGTCATGAAAAAAATTATTTTTGACAAAGTAAATGCATATTTCTCTTTTGCAATTGAACCGAAGGCCACCTGATGAATCAGCTTTGTATTTGGCCCCGACCTGTTCCTGCAAAGACAACGTAAAAACTAAAGTCACCGGTGTGGTGGCGTGCCAACCACCCTCCGATGCCTAAGTCAGTAGAGAATATGATATTTGGTGAGAGAATTGAGATTTATGAGCGTTAATTGGACGTACCTTAGCTGAACCTCTACCGTCACTTTTATAGGCATTTTGTGGGAGGTTGAGTCCTAGTTGGACTGTGGTCCGGAGATCCATTGGTTATCCGAATGGTGATTGTGGAGTCCGGCCTTAGCTAGGACTCTATACTCACCTAACTTTGGTCGAGAATCATTATCCTTCGTTGGCCGTGATTATCGTTGGGATCATCATATATATCTTATCTGTATTTCCTCCTTTATCCCACATGGGATATCTTCCATATGGATAAGTACACTGCATGAGCGTCACTTGCCCTACCGGTTGGCTTCGAAGCGATCCTTGGATTATGGTCCAGTCCTGTACGACGGAGCTGGACCTTTGATTTCAGCTCAGCTTCGCCTTGCGGACCGAGCTGACTTACTTGATGTACTCCCTGATGGTGGCAAGCGAAGCTGACGGTATTACTCCCCTGCTCCGCTTCTTTCTCCAGGCTAGACTCTTCAGGTCTTTCCTACTTATCAGGTACTCCCCTGTTTCCAAGCTACAGCTCTGGTTTGGAGGTTGGGAACATATACTAATGCTGCATGGCGGTTACCGCTTTTTACTTTTGTGGGCGGTTTTAAATGCATAGGTCGCTTTGTGGGCCAGGTGTCTAAACCTCGACTCCCCTAGCGCCAGAAGGTGGACGACGAGGATCGAGAAGCCTTTCTCGGGATTAATGCTGATCGTTTAAGCTTCTTATTGCTTTGATCCTCTCTTCTTTAGAGAAGCATCAGAGTTCACCCAGACGATCTTTGCTTTGAGATTTTTCCGTGGTTCCTCCTCCGCCATTGTGTTTAGTGCCCATCCCCTATAGGTACGTCTCACTCTTCTTGCTGTTGTTCTTCTCTGACACTGGATTCTCCATCCAGCGTGGAAATCTCAGACCCAACGTGGGTCACTCCCGGGGAGTTTATTTGTGCTAGGTTAATCGGCTTTTCCTGTATCAACTTACATTCCCCTATTATTGAGGGTTTCGCACCTTACTCCCGTGTTCTTCAAAACAGGGTTTACCGAGAGCTCTTTTACCTTTCAGTGCGTCTTTATCCCAAATTTCTGGTAGGATCCCTAATGTCCGAGGGTTTCATAAACTTTTCTTCGATTCTTCAAGGCGAGGAGTCGATGGCGGAAGAGAAGAGTTCTCTACGTCGGGTAGTATTATTAGGGTCTCGCCTGACAAGGGTCAGTCGAGCAACGTTAAACCCGCATCGCCGCCTGCACCTTTATTGAGGGGTCCGCACCGAGTCCCTACTTTCTCGGCCTCTACCATCCCCTCCACAATCACGAATGAAGAACTGGCCGTTCTTAGGGTTAGGTATTCTATTCCATCATCTGTTTCTCTTCGGAAACCCTCTGGGACCGAACGAGCGTGCTCCTTCTTTTAGAATGAGGCTTGCCTCTATGTTGGGGCTTTGGAGGGGGGCTTGAGGCTTCCTTTTCCAACCGTGGTGAGGGATATTTTGAGCTTTCTTGGCTTGGCCCCTGGCCAAATCGTCCCCAATTCCTGGCGTCTCCTAATCGGTTGTGCGGCACTGTGGGGGGCGATGTGGGATGGCCAGATTTCATTGACAAAAGGGCCCTTTCTCAACCAGTTTTCTGTTAAGGAGGCTCCTGGTGGAGTTGGGTGGTATTATTTTACGAAGAGAGCAGGTGAGGGGGAGCTAGTTACGGAGCTCCCTCCAGCGAGTAAGAACGGGAAAGACAAGTTCTTTTTCGTTGGAGGTGACGGTTGGGAACTTCCAAATTGGGAGGTTGGATCGTATGTCCCTCGGATCCCCAGTAGGTGGGGGGTCCCCATCTCCAATTGTAAGCTGTTTGTTTTTCTTTGATCCTGTTGCTTTTATGAACTTTATTCATATCTTGATGAATTCCTCCTTACCTTTGTAGCCAGAGGAACATTCCCATTGAGCCATGCCCTAGAAGCGGAGCTGCAGCAAGCCAGGAGCTACTCGGTTCATACTTGGGATCTACTTGTGACTCTAGAGTCGTTGGCTACTTACCTCTTGGGCCCAGAGACTACCCGTGAGGCCTTAGCACTTTTAAGAGGTAGTTTCTCTTTCTTACTTGGTTCCATATTTTTAACTGACGTATTGCTTCTTTCTTTTCTTTTCAGAAAAGGAAAACGAAGACGAAGCCATGGCAACTAAAATGGACACAGCCTTGTTGGCCCAACTGAAAGCTGAGAGGGCCAAGCAAACACCTGGGGCCGTAGCTACGAAAAGGAAGAGTTCCCATCTGCAGAAGGAGTTATGTGTGGATAGCTTTCTGGAAGTTGATCTTTCTGTCATTCCTTCTACTGACTTAGTGGTTGAGCCGCCTGTTGAGGGGGAACAAGAGAAGTCTAAGAGAAAAGGGAAGAGTGGTGTTGTGGTGGGCACCCCACCAACCAAAAAGGCGAAAATTTCTGCTGGCCCTTCTACATTGGGCAACTTCCGGTATGCTTTAGAGCGTGCTTCCGGGTTGTTGAGCGCAGCTGATGAGGATTCAATGGCGGAGATGTCTCTCCAGTCAGTGGGGGAGCACATGCTGGTCGAGCAGGCCATGGTATTCCCCTTCTTCCCGTTTTTGTCAACTTGAATACTTGTTATTTCCTTACTGCCCCTTTTCTTCCTCTACTACAGGCTATGGCTCGTGGCCGTTACCTTGCTTCCCAAAGCCATAGCTTGGGGAAGCATGTGGTCACCCTTACTGAAGCCAACCTCCAACTCACAAAGCAAGGTGCTTCTATGGCTGCGGAGCTGCGGAAGCTGACAAATGAGAGAGACGCGACTCTTAAGTCGAAAAGGGGCTTGGAGGAAGAAAGGGACACAGCCGTGGCTACTGCTCAGAATTTGGAGCAGAAGATTTCTGAAATGAGCAAGGAGCTGGAGAAGCAAAAGGTTATGGGCATGGGGATGCTAGAAAAGGTGAAGAATGCTCGTAAGGAAGCTATCGGACTCTTCCTTTAGTCTCCAGAATACCGTCAAGACGTCACCCAGCAATACTTTGATGGGTTTGAAGCCATGAGGAGTCAGGCGGCCGCTGCTTTTCCAAACTTGGATTTTTCCAAATTTGAGGTTGATGATAAAGAAGGACCCTCATGCTTTGATGGGGGGCAGAAGGGAGAGGATGAAGCCGATGACGCTGTATCCAAAGATGCATCTGTCCCGAGCTCTTCCCTTGCATCCCTCCTCTAGACTCCAGAGAAGGTTTCCCTCGACATCCCAATCCTTGCTGCAACACCTCCTGGCCCGTCATCTGGCGATGGGCAGGCGACTGATAACACTCTCCTAGGCCTCTGATTGGCCTTTTTTAAAAAAAACATTTTATTTACTGGGCTTGTAACTAACACTTTTAATACTTTCGTACTTTTGTGTTAGCTTAGGAGTGGCCTGTTACTTTTGGCCTTAGCTCATGCTTGGATAGTTTTGAAACTTTGTTTCGTTGATGAAGACGGGTGATCTATTTGAGATCAGATTTTTGGGAGCCCTATAGGGGCTGTTGGTTTTAGTAATATGGCAGGTACCGGATTTTAGCCAAAAGCGTGCTTTAAGCCAAATTTTATTGCATATTTTAACTGCATGCTGATTTCTGCCTTTATCACAGTTTAGCCAAATACTTGTATTTGGCCTATTCTGAATTTTCCATTGCATAGCTGTGCTACGTTTGTTTGAGAATTTGTTCGCTTGAATAATTTAACCATGAGGTCGAAAATTTTCCTTAGCCTCTTCTTATGCATAGTTATACTATATCTAAACCTGGAATATGTTTCTCAAGCTTATTATACTATGCCTGTTACTCCCCTAAGTGTATTAAGGGCTTGCGTCCAAGCCATTGAGACACTTCTTGATACGTCCCGTGGGGTATTAAGTGGGTGAGTAGTGATTCCGTAGATAAAGTAGTCGTGCTACACATATTGAGCTTGGTAATTTGTCCGGAGCTCTATGGTTTGCAAAGGCGTGCTACGTCTTTTGAGCTTGGGGATTTCTCCTGAGCTGTTTAATGTGCATAGCCTTACTACGTCTATTGAGGAGGTGACATTTCCACTCCCCCAAGTATATAATTGGTTTGGTTTCCAAAAAATTAATACACTTACTTGAATTTTCGTAGGGTATTCTTTAGGTCCACCAAATAGCACTGTAAAGTGATACAGCTTAGCAAGACACGTGAGGTTTGTTTTGGGATAAGCACCGTGCATTTCCCAAAGGCATTTGTTTCAACTGCTCGAGGTGACTGGGGTTGTAACTACCCATTACTCTAAGCGGTCGAGATGGCCATTTTAAGTGCGGTTTTTAATAGTGATCATGCTGATTGGCTTAGCAAGCGGTTAATGAACCGTCCCATTATGCTATAAATACCAACAGTTCGTGTTTAACCATTCCCCATTCCACACTTCTACTTTACAATGGCAAACAGTGAAGAAATCTACAAGTTATGTCAAGAATTGCAGAGTTTGAAGGTCGCCGTGGCCGGCCTTACGGCCAAAATGGAGGCCATGACGGAGTCAGTCTCCGTCATGGAGAAGACGGTCCGCATGACAGTTGGCAGCTTTTCAAGGGCAGCCACCGCCGCCAGTTCCTTCCCCTCCAAGGGAGGGTAGTAGTGATTAGGTTGCGACTTCGTGGGTTTTGTCCACGAAGTCTTTAATGTAATGGGTATCCACATCTCTTTAGAGGTGTGGATTTAATAAATAAAATTTAAGAATTTTATTTTTGTCGTTGTATCTTTTCCTTATCATGCATACAGGAAACATAAACCATATCATGCTTCAACAGGAAATAAACTCAAACAACTGTCCCTCGTAGGGAGTTTATTGGCCTCTAGGGCTAGATAAAAGAACGCATAGTCTTAAAACAACTCAAGTACTAGAGTTTTATTTAAACGAAGAGTTCTCTAAAAATAGCTTCGATTTCCTAAAAACAGAAATAAACGAAAATTGACAAGCACCCACTTGTAATATTTCTTGAGGTGCTCTGCATTCCACGAATTTGGTAACTCCTTTCCCCTTAGGGTCGCAAGTTTGTATGCTCTGGCTTTGATATGATGCAGGACCTGGTAAGGTCCTTTCCAATTCGGGCAAAGTTTGCCCACCTTTTTCCCCGTGGGGTCAACTTTCCTTAGAACTAAGTCACCAGCCTGAAAATCCCTAGGCTTAACTTGCGCCTCATGATACTTGATCATTCTTTGTTGGTAGACTGCTACTTTGGCCATGGCTGTATCCCTTCTTTCTTCCAAGAGATCCAGCTCGGCCCTGAGATCTTCTAGGTTTTCCTGCTGGTCCATGCTGGCCGTTCTGTAGTTGAGGAGTTCAACCTCAATTGGAACTACAGCCTCAGCCCCAAATGCAAGAGAATATGGAGTTTCTCCTGTTGCAGTTCGGGGTGTTGTACGGTATGCCCATAGCACATTGTAGAGCTCGTCCGGCCATGCACCTTTGGCTTCTCGCAGCCTCTTCTTAATTCCTTTCTTGATGGTTCGGTTTGTTACTTCCACTTGGCCGTTGGCTTTCGGATGAGCTTTAGATGCAAAGTGCACATGTATTCCCTTGGAAACACAGTAGTCTTTGACCTGGGCATTGTCAAATTGCTTTCCCCTATCTGTAACTATCACTCGTGGCAAACCAAAACGGCTAATAATGAATTTCCATAGAAAATCAATTGTTACCTCTGCTGTAATTATGGCCAATGCCTTGGCTTCGACCCATTTTGTAAAGTAGTCTACAGCTATGATGGCATGCTGGACCTGTCCTGCTGCCATGGGAAATGGGCCAATTAGATCTACTCCCCATTGGGCGAATGGCCATGGCCCTTTCATTGGGGTTAAAACCGTAGGTGGCCCATGAATGATGTTTGCGAAGAGTTGACACTTCTCACACTTCTGAACCATCAGGTTGCAATCTTTCTGCATGGTTGGCCAATAATATCCCAACCTGAGAAGCTTATAAGCTAGCATCCGGCCTCCTTGGTGGTCCCCACATACGCCTTGGTGTACTTCCTCCATAGCTCGTGTGGATTCTGCCACTGTTAGGCATCTCAGGTATGGCAGCGAGAAGCTTCTCCTGTACAACACATCTCCCATCATCAGGTATTTGGCAGCTCTAATCCTGAGCTACCTAGCTTTGACCTTGTCATCTGTAACGTCCCATTCGTTATATAATCAACTATAGGAGCAGTCCATGAGTTGCTGTAGTCAATGGCTTGTACTTGTGGACCTGGGGCGAAGATACTGGGGAGCCCTAAATATCGGACTGGGGCATTCTGTGGAATAGTCTCTTCCCTGGCCGTGGCCAGCTTTAACAGATAATCTGCTTCAACGTTATCTTCTCTGGGGATTCTGACAATGTTAAAACTTTGGAATGTTGCAACCAGGGACTTTACTTTGTCCAGATACTTCTACATTACTTCTTCTTTCACAGTGTACTCCCCCAGGACTTGTCCCACGACTAACTGCGAATCACTCTTGGCTAGCACATGGCTAGCACCCACGACCTTGGCCAATTCCAGTCCCACGACGAGGGCTTCATATTTCGCCTCGTTATTGGTTGCCTTAAACTCAAACCTAAGGGCATAGCTCAGGCGTTGCCCTTTTGGGGATGTTAAGATCAGACCAGCTCCGCTTGCCTCCCTGGTCGTTGATCCGTCAACCTGGAGAATCCATGGCTTGGGATCCTCTTTGGGATGCTCCTCTGGTTCCGGATAGTATACTCTGCTAGAAAGTCTGCCAGCACTTGTGCCTTGATGGCAGTCCGAGGCTTGTACTCTATGTCGAACTCGCTAAGCTCTATTGACCATTGGATTAACCGACCTGATGTCTCTGGGCAATGGAGAACCCTTCGAAGTGGCTGGTCCGTGAGCACTTTGATGGGGTGAGCTTGGAAGTAGGGCCGTAGCCTTCTGGCTGCTATCACCATTGCAAAAGCTATCTTCTCAGCTCTGGGATACCGACTCGGCTCCTCTTAATGCCTCGGTGTAATACACGGGGCTGCGTCCCTGTTCCTCCGTGTCGGGACCGCGACGGCATGGGGAGAAACAAAGAAGGTATAGAAAGAGATCTTCTCCATCTTGCGTTCTGAGCAGTGGGGGTGAGGTAAGGTACTCCTTCAATTGATTGAAAGTTGCTTCTTTCAGCAGGAGTCCATTCAAAGGCTTTTTCAAAACCTTGAAGAACATTTGGCACTTATCTCAGGCTCGTGAGATGAACTCGCTTTCGGGTCGCTACTCCCGTTAGCTTCTGGACCTCTTTAATATTCTGGGTTGGGCGCATGGTGAGGATGGCCTGGATCTTCTCAGGGTTGGCCTCGATACCTCTTTGAGACACCATGAAGCCCAAGAATTTTCCTGAGGATATCCCGAATGCGCATTTTGTTGAGTTGAGCTTCATTTGGTATTTCCTGAGGACTTGAAAGGTTTCCTCCAGATCCGCCACATGGTATAGTGCCTTGGCACTTTTAACCAGCATGTCGTCTACATACACCTCTACATTACGCCCAATTTGGTGCTTAAACATTTTGTTGACTAGCCTTTGATATGTCGCGTCGGCGTTCTTAAGACCGAAGGGCATCACTTTATAACAGTAGAGCCCCCTGTCGGTGATGAACGACGTCTTTTCTTGATCTTGCTTAAGCATTTGGATCTGATTGTACCCTGAAAATGCGTCCATGAAGCTTAGGAGTTCATGCCCTGCTGTAGAGTCTACTAGGGAATCAATCCTTGGCAGCAGAAAACTATCCTTTGGACATGCTTTATTGAGATCGGTAAAGTCAACGCACATTCTCCATTTGCCATTGGCTTTCTTTACCATAACCACATTTGCCAGCCAGTCGGGGTAGAGAACCTCTCGGATGGATCCTGCTTGGACGAGCTTGTCTACTTCCTTAGCTGCAGCTTCGTTCCGCTCCGGAGCAAAGACTCTTTTCTTCTGCTTAACTGGACGAACCGTGGGATCCACATTTAACTTCTGGGTTATGACCCTTGGGTCAATTCCCGGGATGTCCTCGTGGGACCATGCAAACACATCCCTGTTCTTCTTTAGAAATTGCAACAGCTCCGTCCTTGCTACTGAGCTCAGTCCTGCTCTGATTCTCACTGTCTTGCCAGGTTAGCCAGGCTCCAGGAGCTCTTCTATGAGCTCTTCCACAGGTTCTCCTTGTTGAAGCTTTTCTTCATCTCGAGTGTCGAGGCTTTCTATAGTCATGGTAACGTTAGCACCTCTGAGTGAGGTGACATAACACTCCCGTGCTGCCTTCTGATCTCCTTTTACACATGCTATCCCTGCTGGCGTTGGGAACTTTATCATCAAGTGATATGTGGAGATTATTGCCCCGATTTTATTCAGGGTTGTTCTCCCCAATATTGCATTGTATGCGGAAGAGCAGCTCACCACTATGAAGTCTATCATTCGTGTTACCTGGCTTCCTTCCTCTCCCATGGTGACAGGTAGGGCTATTTGGCCAACAGGGTAAACGGGCGTACCTGCGAATCCCACCAGGGGTGAGGTCATAGGCCTTAGCCTTTCTCTTCCAACCTTGAGTTGATCATAAGCATGGAGATACAAGACGTCGGCAGAGCTTCCGCTGTCTATCAGCACCCTTCGGGTGAGGTAGTTGGCCACGACAACGGTGATAACCAAGGGGTCATCGTGAGGAACCTGAACCCCCTTGGCATCTTCGTCTGAGAAAATTATGGGTATTTCCTCCGTCTTTTGGAGCTTGTTTGGACGGCCAACCGTGTTAACCTCCAAGTATTCCTTTGTCCTTAATTTCCTCAGGTGAGCCTTCCTGGCATTGCTGGATTCTCCTCCTCCAGCGAACCCTCCATGGATGACCTTGATCTCTCCTATGGGAGCTGATCGAGGTGCAGCATTATCTCTTCCGTCTTTGTTTGTATCATCCCGCCTGGGTTGTTTCTGGTACTTCTTTGATACAAAACGCTGAAGTCTCCCTCTCTGAATCAACTCCTCAATTTGCTGCTTTAGATCTATGCAATCATCCGTGTTGTGACCGTGGTCCTTATGGAATCTGCAGTATTTATCCTTAGTTCTTTTGCTTGGATCAGACCTCAACTTTCCAGGCCACTTGAGGTCTGGATCGTCTTGGAGGTTGCTGAGGATTTGCTCTGCCGTAGCGATGAGCGGAGTGAACTGTTTGTACCGGCCTTGGGGCGGTCCTCGTCCCCTTTTAGGGGAAGTTCTTGAATCTACCTTCTTATTCTTCGGTTCTCCTCCCGTTCTGCGGGTGGAGTCTTTTCTCTTTCTATCAGGTGGTGGGAATTCTCCAACCTGTGATGGCCCTGCTTGAGGATCGAAGCCATCACGGGTACGCCTTGCGTAAACAGCTTCCTCGGCGTTCATGTGCTTCTGTGCTCTAAGCATGAGCTCCGCCAGGGTCTTGGGGGGTTCCTGAGATAAAAGGTATAGGAACTGTCCTGGGTACAGCCCAGCTATGTACGCAGTTATGCTCACGCTGTCATCAGCTTCGTCTATCTGGACCACCTCCTTGTTAAACCTGGTGGTGAAGTCTCTCAATGATTCCCATCGTCCTTGTTTCACCGTCAGAAGATGTGTTGCTGGTTTGCCGTAGCGTTGGCTGGCAATGAAGTAGCTTACAAAGCTTGTGCTAAGCTCCTTGAAACTACGTATACTCCCAGGAGGGAGCTTATTAAACCATGCTCGGGCACTTCCTTTGAGGGTAACTGGAAAAGCTCGACACATGACTTCGTCAGGGACTGCTTGCAGGTGCATCAGGGACTTGTACGTTTCCAAGTGATCTAACGGGTCCGTGGAGCCATTGAATGTTTCCAACTGAGGCATCTTGAACTTCCTTGGAAGGGGGCGCCCCATGACCTCGGACGTGAAAGGTGAATCGGTATTTTGCACCAGCTCTTCCACCGTAGCCGGAGTCTGTGCCTTGACTTGCTTCATTAGCCCTTCAATCTGATTCTGCATCTTGAGAATCACCCCTAGTTCACGGGACGATTTCTCTAGGGGGCTTGCTATTCCTCTTTCGGTTTTGGCTTTCCTCCTCACTGGACTCGCTTTCTTCTCTGTGATTCTCTTCCTCATGTTGACTGTGTTGTAAGTTCAGGATGCTTGGTTCGGAGATCTGCAGGCGCAAGGTGTTCTTGCATCGCGTTCTGTAACCCTTGGGTTAGTGTTTTGATTTGCTCCTACATTTGAGCGAATGCTTCTGGAGTAATCTGGTCGCCTCCCGTCTTACTTGCCCCGGCGGCGTTGGCCGCTTCTGCTGCTTTAGCTACTTCCGCTGCCTTGGCAGCCTTCTCCGCGACGGCAGCGGCCTTGGCGCTCTAACCGCGGCGGCGGTCTTGGTGGCGTCGTCGATGCCTATTTGCGGGGGGTCTGAAGCCATCCTTGTTCTGCTAGATCGGGTATCCATCATGCAAAACTATTCACCGTGAAGGAAAAAGTCGGTTCCCACAGACGGCGCCAGCTGATGAATCAGCTTTGTATTTGGCCCCGACCTGTTCCTGCAAAGACAACGTAAAAGCTAAAGTCACCGGTGTGGTGACGTACCAACCACCCTCCGATGCCTAAGTCAGTAGAGAATATGATATTTGGTGAGAGAATTGAGATTTATGAGCGTTAATTGGACGTACCTTAGCTGAACCTCTACCGTCACTTTTATAGGCATTTTGTGGGAGGTTGAGTCCTAGTTGGACTGTGGTCCGGAGATCCATTGGTTATCCGAATGGTGATTGTGGAGTCCGGCCTTAGCTAGGACTCCATACTCACCTAACTTTGGCCGAGAATCATTATCCTTCGTTGGCTGTGATTATCCTTGGGATCATCATATATATCTTATCTGTATTTCCTCCTTTATCCCACATGGGATATCTTCCATATGGATAAGTACACTGCATGAGCGTCACTTGCCCAGCGCTGGCTGGGCTTCTGAGCTGATCCTTGGATCATGGTCCAGTCCTGTACGACGGAGCTGGACCTTTGATTTCAGCTCAGCTCCGCCTTGCGGACCGAGCTGGCTTACTTGATGTACTCCCTGATGGTGGCAAGCGAAGCTGACGGTATTACTCCCCTGCTCCGCTTCTTTCTCCAGGCTGGACTCTTTAGGTCTTTCCTACTTATCACCACCCTATATGTTTAAAATGGGATTTTTTTGAGGTTAGAGAAGGAGTAGCAAAGGAGCAACAATCCAAGTCTTGAAAATATATTTTTCCTTATTTCATCATCGGGAAAACTTAAAAATTATTCGGAGGCCCAGATTGGAGTGTCTACAAATTCGTTGGGTATGGTTCGGGCAGGATTGCCAACCCTATCTGAGACATGAAATCTAAATCAGAAAAAATCTTAGCTAGGTCTTCACCAGATTGGGAAGGTCTGTAATGCACTCCCGATGTAATGCGGCCGATCTGACCATCCCTCTTGGCATGGACGACTTGGATTTAATCCAAGTTCCTACGAATCTGAGTCGTATGGGAGGGGCTATAGTACACCTGCCACCGTGTAGTGCAGCCGATCCGGCCATTCATCTCGGCACGGACGGCTCAGATTTAATCCGAGCTCCTATAAATCCCAGCCGTCTATTGTTCGAATGAAAATCCGAGCCATCCTACAAATCCTGCACGTGTAGTGCAAGGGGTGCAATAGTGCACCCCCGGGTCCAACCGGTCTGGTTAGTCTGAAGGCATGAAATCTCAATTGGATTTGTAGCGTAAGCCATGTCGAATTTCTCGTTAATACTGGCTAGAGTATTGATTTCTTTGTTGATACAGTACATACTAGTATAGGTGAAATACTAGGTACCATTTCGAATTCATCGCTATTACTATTAGTGTTATTTTTTCACATTGAAAATTTTAGCAATTATATACCTTAATTTAAAAAAATAAATTTTAAAGTAATTTGGTACCATCTGGTATTTATCAGTACGAACCAGTATTTAAGCCGAAACAAAATCGGATATGTAGAGTATCGAATTTATTCAAAATTGATACGTACTTGCCGACACGGTACAATACGATATGATATGAGATTGAAAACCTTACCCTAAGGTTATTGCTCGGGTTCATTTAGCACCAATGAGGGCAAAACTGGAAGTGAAAAGCCTAAAGGCGAAATTGCTCGGGTTCATTTAGTAATTTTAGTCTACAGCGGGCTCTATCTAGCCACAAAAGGACATAATTGCACAACAAATGAACAAAACATATCAATTAAATCATATTTCCTCCGTCCCAAATTTTTTGTTCTCTACAATTTTACGTGCAATTTTTAATTGCCTATACCTCTCAATATATACATATTTTTTATATTTTTGAAAACATTGTTTTATAGAAATAATTGAAATCTATCAAACAAAATCCATATTGCATATTTTAAACAATATACATTGAGAGATATAGGCCATTGAAAATTGCACGTAAAACCGTAGAGGATCAAGAATTTGGGACGGGGGGAGTAATAACAAGTTTAACAATTGAGCTAAGTTTTTGAATCTTATGTACATTCCTAAATCTAACGATCTAAAATGGTTCATTGAATTCAACAGTTAATTTTGTGGGCTAGCCAGTTTTGGAAAGAATCCAAATCAATCTCTCTCTCTCTCTCAAAAAAAAATCAATACCAAAAAATTCATAGATAATATTAAGGTCTCCTCGAAACTCCAGTTGGTAAGTGTTGATGGTGAACTTGATATTATCATATTGCGTAGTGATAATGCCAAAACTGTTTTTATTAGTGCCAAAACTCTCGTGCATAAAAGTTTTGTACACTGCACATGATACAAGTTTTTTGTAATCTAGAGTTTTAGCAACAACAAAATCAATTTTGGCATTATCATTTCCCCATCATATTAACTAGGTTTAATTGCAATCATGGTTTCTTTGGTAGTGAGAAAATATTAAGAATATTGCAACCATCAATGTTTTGGTTT
Source organism: Rhododendron molle (assembly GCA_025413875.1). Lineage (NCBI taxonomy): Eukaryota > Viridiplantae > Streptophyta > Magnoliopsida > Ericales > Ericaceae > Rhododendron > Rhododendron molle. The sequence goes on from CM046400.1 coordinate 19,893,694, forward strand.
GATTGGCATATCGTAGATCATGGATGTCATAAGGGTAAAACTTATTGAAAAAAAGAGAAGCTTTTGGATGATTTAAATTTGTTTGTAAGGCTGATCAATACTAGGGAGGATAGTTCATTTAGATAAGAATGGGGCAATGGAAAATTCTGTCTAGATATAGTGTTTAGGGAAAATCTACAATACACATTTCTTAAAAGAGTGTACCATATTTTATGGTTCATTCATAATATTTTAACGCGTTTCGTAACTTTTGTTCTAGAATTCATAATTTTTTAGCAGTATGATTCGTAATATTTCATTATGATTCATAACATTTTGGTGTATATCGTAACCTTTATACGATTCGTAACTTTTTAACAATACGATTCGAAACATTTTCTCTATAATTCATAACATTTTGGGGGTGCATTTGATACACACCTAAATAAGGGATGTGTATTGTAGTCTTTCTCGTGTGTTTAATTGCTGAAAATCGTGTTTATTGTGGACAATTGATAATTAGGATTCACAAATACCTTCTAATTGGTGCGTAATTGGTGGAATGATTCAGTTTTTGCAAACTCAAAATCAAGATGCAACGGACCTTTAGGTACGGGCAGCTTGCTCATACTTTACTTAGGACACTTGAAACCATATCGAATGCCGAACTCTTCGAGCTGTTCCTAGACACGGGCATGCACTAGTTATATCATGATCCAATTAGGCATACCATTGTGGGCTCCCGTGCCCTCGTTCGAAAGAGTTGCCACCCAGATTTTTGAGATGCATCATCCGAGAAACCGAGGAGTCGTTTGGAAAAGGCTTTTGGTCTAGCGAAAACGTTGAGATTTCGGGTTCGGGAGCCACATTACGAATGGGAAAGGTTTTTCTTTAAAAAGCACCCTACTCGCCCGGTAAAACCGGTCTCTAGTTAGTGTTTTCAAAAGGGGAAATCTTCAAGTATCATTTGAAAGATTAAGTTCTTTAATAAGAGCACATAGCGGGGAATGGACATGGGGAATATATCACATTGACGTGCATGTGGTGCTATCTGTGCAGTAGTGGTAAAATGATATGAACAAAAGAAATAAACAATTATCAAACTGTCTGGACCTCAGCCGTACTGTTCACGGCACCTTGAGCTGCCGCGCGCGGCACCTCGACACGCCGTGCGGGGTAGCTGCTCTGCTGTCAGACTGTTGCGGGCTTTCAAAACATCATCTAGCTTATTTCTATCTCTGTATGTCTTTTGGAAAACTCATCAGAAGCCTCGTAATAGTCAGATCATCCCAAAGATGTTGTTATTTTTCGCAAAACAAGGTTTTAAAACGGTTTTTGACATATTTGATCATTTGGGATGATCTAGGAGAGCTTTTGAAGAGCCAAAACATGGCTTGTAGATATGGTCTTATTTTAAAAGCAACAGAAACAGTGAACAGAGGGTACAGATAGCCACAACAGAGGAAAACTCAGATCCAGACAGCCTGTCTAAGATAATACCAACATGTAAGGTGCCGTGCGATGGGGGTCAGGGTGCCGCGCGCCTGATGCACGGGCCGCGCGGTTCCCTGACCTCAGCACAGTACTGGTTTTTATTTTGTGAAAATGGGTTTTAAGTCAGGATCTAACCAAAAGGGGTTAGATCTGCTGACAGGAGAGTCCCCTCAGGACTAGAACGGGGCCTAGTCCAAGGAAACTAGTTTTTACCTTTAATGTTGAGCTTGATCAAGGGTTGTTGATGCAAGAATGAGGATGGATCGTCACGGATGTAAATGGAGGAGGTTGTATAAGACAAAAGGAGTATGTGTGTGAGTGAAGGTTAGGTATTTTGGATGGTGGGGGCTTTGAAGTTGATGAGAGATCAACTTCAATGATGAGGAGGGAGTGAGTGGAAGCACTTAAAGAATGTCTTTTGGAAATGGCATTCTTCAAGACTTGGAAATGGACATGGAAATAAAGAAAGTGGGTATGAAAACTAAAGAGAGAAAGCTTATGGAGTGAGAATGCCCAAAGCAAAGGAAGCCAAAAGAAAGGCCAAGAGGGACCCATTTCCCTTGAGTGGAGGGGTTAATTTATAGGCAAATGGCCAAGGATTTTGAATTCAAATGGTGGAGGTATTTTCTGGGCGGGCCAGAAGTGCATTTTCGGCTGAGCCAGTCATCAGCTGTGGCTCACACTGGTGTGGCCGACAGCTTTCTGAGCCAGTCAGCTTTTTTGCTCAAGGTGCCGTGCGGGGAAGTTTGGCCGCGCACGGTTCCCTGAATTTTCAAGGTGCCGTACGCTCAAGTTGGCTCCGCACGGTGCCTTCTTCCGCGGTCCAGAGTCTTTTGGGCCTTTTGCTGGGCTTGGCTGGGCTTTTGGGTTTAGAGAGATCTTTGTTCAAGCTTGCAAAGGTATCGTTTCCTCTATTTCATCATCGAGGCGGACAAAGACTCTCTGAGGTCCGGATTGGGGTGTCTACAACCATGTAAATTTCATCATGCCCACTTTTTGAGGTTATGTTTATATCATGCAATTTGCCTTTTTTACCCTTTCATTATAATATACATACACATAAATATATTATTTCCTAACTTAACGGGACTGTATTAATTATGCTTATTTGTAATTACGAATTTCTTTTAAATGGGGGAATTCAAAAGGTGGTACTGATCTTGTTTTCTTGTACTATAACGGATGCAGAGTCGATCGGCAAGAGTTGCACCATACTTTGTGATCCACCTTCTGATATTGCAGTTTTAGTTTAGGATTGCTCAACTCTTAAGGATTCGTTTCAGTCATGTGATTTTATTTCGTCAAACGTGATTGTAATAGAGCTGCGCATGACAACTACCTTGCTCCCATGGGATTCCTCTCTATCTGATGTTTAGGCATTTTCCCGCCTTTCAGAGTAATAAAAACTTATTCCTTTTGTAAAAAAAAAAAAAATTAGTATAACGGATTTCAAGGTAATATTTTCTTCAGTAATTCCAACGTCAATCATGTCTTCACTTCACAGAATGGCCAGAAAAATTGAAAATGGACCGGAGGGGGACAACACCACCCCTCCTATACCCAAGAGACCAAGATATATAAAAATTTCTCCAATCGCAGTTAATCATCATCTTCGGCTGTCTACAAACATTTTTGGCTTATCTACTTATTCAGCCCTCATAAAATAGTCTATGTTTCGATTTCGTCCTAGTGAAATACTTTGTTTCAATTTTTCCCTTATAGTTTATGACTCATTTCAATGTTACCCTTTTCGTAACAAACGAATGGAAATATGTTATGTGCCTAATGGAAGGTTGATGTGGAACCTTTTTTGACAAGGTGGCACCAACATAGGGCACTTATAACCCAAACTCCAAATACACTCTCTCTATTACTATTTCTTCTCCCACCCTCGTCGTTTCCCCCCACCTGGAAGTCCTATATACCCAAATTTGCAAATTGTTCTCCCCAAAATACTACCAAATTACATGTCCTATATCTTTATTCCTTCATCTCTTAATTCCCCACCGTCGTCGTTTGCATGTTGTTCATGTCAATGAATAACTTATTCACTAGTGTGAACAACTTGTAATTATGGATGAATAAGTTGTGTTTGGAGGTGTTTCTACTATATTTTTGGTTCACAAATTGTGCCAATTTTGCATGTTGTTCATGCTATTAAATAACTTATTCACTAGTGTGAACATATTGTGATTGTGAATGAATAAGTTGTACATAGGTGTTTCTACTAATGTTTTTGGTTCATAAATTGTGCCAATTTTGCATGTTTTTCATGCCAATGAAAACTTTATTCACTAGTATGAACAATTTTGTGATTATAGATGAATAAATTTTGTGGCACAACTTATTCACTAGTGTGAACACCCTTGCCACCATACCATCCGACCACTCTTCTCTCTCTGTCCACTCCGTTCATGCATCGAACGGGTACAATGCTTTATTGGTATTATAAGGAAGTAGTGGTTCACTGAGTGCATGCCCTTTAAGGAAGATTCTAACTCTTTTTTTTTTGGCTAAGCAAAAAGAATTTATTAATGGAAAAGTTTTAACTTTAATGATAGGATGCATTTTGGATTTGTAAAGCCAGTTTTCTCTCCAAGAATTAATTGGGATGAATGACGAATTTAAAAGAGTTAGTGCAGCTATCCTATTTGCTTCTTCTTCTCTCTTTTTTCTCCGTAAACAAAACTTTTAAAAACTCGAAAAGGGTACATCGAGGAAGAACGAGTAAAGCATAACACTTAGTCGACCGCAAAAGAAAACAGAAACACAAACAAGCATCCAACAGAGAATTGGATGTAACAACACCTAAACAAGAACTACAATTTCACTTTGCGGATTCCGTCAAGATAGCACTTAAAGTCCTCCATCATATATACCTTAATATCAAACTTCGACTTCACCCACAGTGCGATTCTAGTTTTAATAAGCTCTCCAACTTCCCCCACTCGAGTGACAGCATTGTTAAAAACATAATCATTTCTCACCAACCATAAGGACCAAAGTGTAGCATAGAAAGTAGTTTCCCAAATATGTTTCTCCAGGTTACCAAAATAATTATCAAACCACCAGGATGAAAGGTCTGTCAATGATGATGGGCAAACCCACCTCATATGCCGCCACTCCAAGATCAAAGACCAGATAGCCCAAGAGAAATGACAATGTATAAATAAATGATGGGGAGTTTCCATATGCAAAGAACACAATGGGTAGAGAACTGACTGATTCTCAAGAATCAAATTTCTACTCAAAAGCACTAAACGAGTAGCTACCCTATTCTGCTTGGCCATCCATGAAAAAATTTGCACCTTTGGAGGGCTAAGGTTCTTCCACAATGCTTTCAAAACCTGGTTCCTTGATTGTCCAGTTTGTTCCCACTGCCTGTAAACTAACTTTATCGAGAAACACTTATCTGAGGGCCATCTCCATTGTAGAGAATCACGATTTGATGGATCTAGAGTCACTACACTAAGTAGGCGTTTGGACAAATAAACCACTTTGGCTTATTTTTTGTTCTTATTCAAATTTTTTTCGCATTTTGTGGCTTATTGTCAATTTTTTGGGGATTATTGCTTCGTTATGACGAGACGAATCGGAAAAGTAAAAAATTTCGATCGAAATCCAATTTTTTTGGAATTTCGACGAGATTTGACGGGAAAGCCAAATTTTGGCGGGAAGGACGAATATTTGGATTTCGATCGAAATTTTTTACTTTTCCGATTCGTCTCGTCATAACGAAGCAATAATCCCCAAAAAATTGACAATAAGCCACAAAATGCGAAAAAAATTTAAATAAGGACAAAAAATAAGCCAAAGTGATTTATTTGTCTAAACGCCCCCTAAATAGGAGTTCCTGACGTAATAGTTTTTCCCTATCAAGCAAATCTCTTTTGAAGTGTAGATTCCAACCCGAACTACTGCTACCCCTCCTTCAAGGCACTAACAACCCCATCTTTTTGGGATGAAAGTAGAAAAAGACGTGGGTAGCACTCATTCCGAGCTTTATCTCATATTTGCTTTTGTACAAGAAAAAAAGGTAATTATTAGTTTTAAATTAATTTTTGTCATCGCATTTTTCTCGTACAAATTTATTTTGTTCATGTATCTATTGATATTTGATTAAGCTAATTTTTTATGTGAATAATGCATTCAACGAGCTCTATAAAACGGCCCAAAACTAGAATGAACTAAACTGGAACTAATTGCGGTTAGACCTGGTTAAGTATTCAACCAAAACTTTATCTGGCAGCACACAAAAATTTAGGTAAGAGTTGAAAACACTCCATTTGGATAAACCTTGCTAAGCCCTAGCCTTTAGCCTGCCCTACTAATATTCCTCTTTTGCTCATGGCCAGTAATTATGGTTGAGTGTTGAAAGAGTAAGTGCAGCTGTCCTATATGCTTTAATTATATACTAGTACTTTTTCCGTTCAAAAAAAGATTATAATTTTAAAATTCGTATTATTTTTCATCGCTTATATCTTTTAATTTATAATATTTTTTTATAATTTTGAAAACTTTGTATAATAGAACCAAGCGAGAACTATCAAACAAGATCCATATTTCATATTTTTTTAGATCAATATTAAAATATACTACTTCATAAGAAATTGACATTAACACGGATATCAAAAATTGACATCCAATTTGGGACGGAAGGAGTATCAATTCCGAAAAGCATACCCATTTGACATGGCATCATTTTTGTGACCTCTAGTTATTTTTTCAGAAAGTCTACTGGTACAGATTTTCTGTACAGATTTTTTGTGGGGCCCACTACGGGTCCCACACAAATGATTTGAGCCGTTCATTAAATGTAAAACAGTTTTTCAAGGGCCCCCGCGAAAAATAAGTTTAATTCGATACTTATAGATGCTCGATCCAATCATCTAACTTTTGATTTAGATTCCTGGATAATGAAACATTATATGATTGGATCGAACATCTATAAGTATCGGATTGAACTGATTTTTCACGAAAGTCCTTGAAAAACTGTTTTACATTTAATGAACGGCTAGAATTATTCGTGTGGGCCCCACAAAAAATCTGTACAGATTGCTGTACCAGCAGACTGGTTGTTATTTCTTTTGTCCTTCTTGTTCACAATAAATTTGTGAAGTGCATGTGACAAGTGGCCAAGTATTTCCTATAACCATTTACAGTAATATCTATTTGGCAGCTCGATGGTTTGTGTTTAAATTCTTTTGAAACAAAATTATGTCCACTTAATTAGAATATTTCACTTCCCCCTAAAATCATTTATCCAAACAGGACCAAATTATTTTCCTCAAGACAGTGTACACTGGTAATTCTCTTTAGATTCTTGACGGAAAGAATAATGATTTCATAGGACGAGTATCGCTCTAAGTTAAAAGGTGCTCCCTCCATCCCTTTTTTATTGTTCAGTATTTCATTTTGGGCTGTCTTTTAATAAGTGTCAATTTTGTAAAGTTAGTGGGTAAAAGTTGGTGTATTGTCTATTTTGTCCCTAAAAGTAGATTCCTTTTTGAAAAGTAAGTGAGTAAAAGAGTAATGATGATGGGTAAGTAGGGAAAGTAGAGGAAATATTTGGACCGAACCAAATCGGTCTTTGAAAATTTCACTCCGAACCGAATTGAAATCACCCCTCCCAATAATTATATAACCACACACACTCACACAAATATTTTACACACACACTCATCTTTTGATGGGTCCCAAATATAGTGGAGGTATAGTGTGTATGGGCTCCATTGTAAATATAAGTGAATTTAGATAAATATTTGTATAAATGTTTGTAATTGTAGAATGAATATTGAAAAAAAAAAAAACATTGTAACGTGGAGTCCAACTGAGATTTGATGGGGTGACCCACAAGGCAAACTGGGCCACTGCTAAATCTGGCAACAGAACATGCAAGTCAGGCCGTTTAAGTTTTTTCCTGGTGGATACAAATCTCAATCAATCTGTAGACAAATAAAAGTAAAAACACAAACAAAAGAGAGAGACTACCTGAGATGACATTTGACATGTTTGACAAGATGTAACATTCCCAGTACTTTTCTTTACCAATCCACATGCATGTATGTATGATGTATCTCTTCTTTTCTAGCTATAGCTAGCTAGCACGGGAAACCCATGGCATATATCCCACATGCATGATGCATGTATCTCGATCTTCTTCTCTCTTCCAATCAAAATCAGAAATGATTTTGCAGGCCGGGTATCTTAGCCCTTACGTATATGTTCAACAATCTCAGACGTGGACATTAAAATTAATTTGCAATATTGGATTTTTTTTTTTTTGGGTTTTAATTAGCAATATACACTCCTACTAGGATTATATAAAAGTTAATTAAAAACAAAAATGTCAACAAGGCTTGCTGCATATATACTCATTTACCTTGCAAGGAGTAACAACCATGTGTCCGTGTCCGGTGAATGCAATGCATGTGGTTAATGGACAAAGCATGCATGCACTGTCCCAACTGATCGAAATGAAAACTGGTGTCTTTTTTTTTACCCAAAAGAATCGGCAATAGATCTACAGCGAGAAGAGACGATACAATTAATGCATTGCAGGCAGAGAGAGAGAGAGAGAGAGCAGTTGAAATTGGGGGAGGGGACAGGTTGAAGTGATATTCAAACTGTCATCACTTGCCCGACGTGTGGGTGTCTTTGCATGGGCCCCCTCCCTCTCTCTTGTCTCCTTCCCCCCAGTACCCATCATTTCATTATCATCGATGCAAGCGGTATTGCACTTGTGAGCCAAAACTGGTACACGTTTATACTGTATTTACATACTCCATATATACAAGTAATTATTTAGTAGTCTTGGAGAAATGTCAAAATGGTGCTTACACTGTAATCATCATTCATTTTTTGTGGAATTTCTACATTTAATATTAAACTTTGTAATTAGATGTGATGAATAAGAGTGTTAGGATATCAAGTATCGATGCCCAATCAAAGACTACCAATATATTAATTTTGCTTTATATGGGGCAAGTTATATAGGGCAAGGAACATACACACATTGCAAATTGAGCCGGATCATGCTCATTCACCGTGATGAACTTAAGATTGAGGCTCAAATCCGCTTCATTGTATAAACAAATGAATTGATCTCGAATAAGTCTTTATCGACACGAGTCTCGAACAATTCACGAAAAACTCAACTTATTTTCAACAAGAAGTCAATATGTAAAGTGTTTAACGTATAAAATAAAGTGTAAATAAAGTGTTTTTTCCTTTGGAGGTTTTCATCTCTCTCCATGTTTGTCTAAATTCTCTATCTTGGGTGCCTCGCCGAGTCACCCTAAGCCCATGATGATGACTATATTACTCTCACAGAAATATTATTCTTCGTAAAGAAATAGCTTCTAATTTGATATTGATATGCACTTGGATAAGGTTTATTTTAATACGAGTAATTTTGTAATATGAACAATGTAAAACTAACGTCTTATTTGTCATTCATTTTGTAGATAAATAGGAGTAATTCGTTTATCAGTTAATAAATGTCTGATTAAACCACTCCCTCCGTCCTAAATTTTGGTTTATGTTTTTATTTTCAGTGTCCCAAAAATATTGAAGTATGAAGTGGAGCTCATCCCCAAGTCTCCCAGCCTTCTCTCTCTCTCTCTCCCTCTCCCTCTCTCTCTCTCTCACACACACACACACACACACTTTCTATAAATTCGTTTATCAGTCCATGTAGACGGTAGACCTTCTCCCCCAGAAGACCCGCCTTCTTATACTAGTTTTCTACAGCGTGATTCAAGTACATCTCTCTCTCTCTCTCTCACTCAGAGGTTCAAATTCTGCCCCAAGTCCATGAAACTCATTTTCACCTCCTAAACTAGTCTCAGAAACGCATATAGCGCGCGCGCACTCACACACGCTCATGTAGGTTTATCACTTCTGAATTATATTGTCACGCAATTGGAAGAAAAAAGGAAAGGGAATAATCATCAAACCCTAACTTGCATAACATGTCAGCAGCAATCGCCGCCGCCGCCGCTGTCGCCGGAAGAAGCCGGTGCAACTCTAGCACCAGCGGCAGTTCCTTGTCGGAAAGTAGTGTCGGCAACCAACAACAGCAGCTTTCACTGCCTCATCATCCACCACCGTTGAGCCGGTAATATATCAAACTTTAAATTTCTTGCAACATTCCACTGAAAGAGTAGTCATGATTCGAAAATTCGTAGTGACACGTCTTTTCTCCAATTTTCATTTTATTAATTTGTCAAAATTAAAATAGTGGAATACCCACCTGCATATATAGATATACTTTTAGAATTCTGTCTCTCTTTTTTTTTTTTTTTTTTGAAAGGTCAGAATTCTGTCTCTCATTACCCTATTTTTGTGAGTTTATCTTTTATTACACTTTTTGAGGTCTCATTGGCAACATGGGAAGAGAAATGGCCACCCAACTTCATATTCTACCGCTGTTGTAAAAAAAAAAGAGACGAATTAAATTTTGGAGCACTAATCATTGTCATACTCGGACGAGTTGATTTTAGGAGAAATATTTACAATCTCACAAATTAAATTAATTTGTCTTTCTTTTAGGCTGGGTTTGGATTGAAAAGTAGCTAGTGCTTTTTTGTTTTGTTTTCGTTAGTCAATTTTTTTTCGTATTAACCAGTAACTACACTTTGCATATATTGAACTTTGCTACAAATCAGTAGTCAACTCTTGCCATAACAAACACTTATTTTGAGCATGTATGATACAAATTTTGTTAAGTTATAAGATTCGCATTGAATCCATAACGTGGATTATAGGCGTAGATAAGTGAGTGTGTGAATGTGTATTAAAGGATATAAAAAGCACACAGAAATACGTGTTTTTCTTATTTTCTAGTGTGTTTATTGTCAGCCAGTGGGCTGACAATAGCAAGATCGTTAAAATAATTGGAACGATACCAAAATTAATGTACAAGATATACTTAATGTCAGGAGTGCGAATTTATGGGGATATATTCCCTCCTCGGGGAGTACCAATACGGCGTTGTGAGAGGATGGGATATACATCGATTACATAAAAAAATACTTTCACTAATTTCAGAGTACTCTTTTTTAGCGCATGGCTTTCCTAGTAGACTAATCATTCCCATTCTGTACTCTCTGTCGTTGTTAATGTATATAGCTGTTTAGTGTACTGTGGAAATGTGTAATTAAAGGGAGCAATCTTGGAACGCATATTTGGATTGAACTATATTTCCTGTGCGTATATAAATCTCCAACAGGTACGAATCCCAGAAGCGCCGAGACTGGAACACATTCGGGCAGTACCTACAAAACCACCGCCCACCGCTCGTCCTCCCCCGGTGCAGCGGGGCCCACGTGCTCGAATTCCTCCGGTACCTCGACCAGTTTGGCAAAACCAAGGTCCACGCGGCCACCTGCCCTTTCTTTGGGCACCCCCACCCGCCAGCGCCGTGTCCTTGTCCGCTCAAGCAAGCCTGGGGTAGCCTCGACGCCCTTGTAGGCCGCCTCCGGGCGGCCTTCGAGGAGAATGGAGGCTGCCCAGAGACCAATCCTTTCGGGGCTCGAGCGGTTAGGCTTTACCTAAGGGAGGTCAGAGAGTCTCAGGCTAAAGCTAGAGGGATAGCATATGAGAAGAAGAAGAAGAGGAAGAAACCACAGCAGGGAAATAATAATAATAATAATATTGTTGGTTCAAAGAATGGAGGTGGTGTAATAATGGGTGGTGATGAGTTAAGTTTTAACCATGGGCAGAATGGTGTTTTCGGTAATTCTTTTGAAAGCAGTGGAGGAGGTGCTATGGTTGGGTCAACGGAGGGTCGGAGCTCCATGATTCCTCTATATGTGTTGAATTAGATCGATCTGGGTGAGTACTATTAGCATTTTATGTTAATTAGTAGTACGTACAACTAGCTAGTATTTATTAAAATTACTAGGATATATCGAAAAGTAGAAGCTAGCTAGCTAGCTAGTTCAAAAAAAAAAAAACTAGGGTTTTGTTGTGTTCTTTTTCCTTATCTCCGATCAAACAAGGGTTTGTTGTTCATTTAATTTTGTTGTGTTGATTTTAATTAGTAACAAGTCAGCTGTACGTGTGATGTGTCTTTATGGATCCGTGCTCTCATTTTAAAGGTAATTAATTAATGGTTACCATGTAATTAATCTGAACTTTCATCATCTACTCTTTAATTGCTTGATCAAATTAAATGTATGTAGATCAACATTTTTTATGTTCCATGCGGCCGGTACATTTTTCTCGTTAAAGTACAGCGACTAACGATATGGTATACATACAATTATACACATAGAGATTTTGCTTTCAGCGATCAAAGAACTTATCCATCTAAACCATATAGTGATTTTCTAGTTGTAAAATACTAGTCCAAGTCCTAGTCCTAGTCCTCCTAAATTAAAAAGACCAATCAGTGAAACTGAGTTGCAAGTCATATCCAAGTCCTTGTCCTAGTCCTCCTAAATTAAAAAGACCAATCAGTGAAACTGAGTTGCAAGTCATATACATATATATATATATATATATAGAGAGAGAGAGAGAGAGAGAGAGAGAGAGAGAGAGGTCAAGGAACTACGTACCCAGGGAATTAACCTTTTTGGTTTAAATCAGCATTCATCAACATACGTATTGGCGAAAGAAATGGTACAGATATCGAGGGGAATTAGGAGCAGTGTGGGAATCGTAAGAGGCCAATTGAATTGAGTGTACATACATGTGAAGATCAATGCATGGAAGCGGATTAAGGCCCCTATATATGAAAGTTGGATATATATATATTCATGTGGAAGTGCATGTTTACACAATAGATCGAGTATTGCGGTTCCGGGGACAACAAATTTGACAACAAAAAAACAACACATAGTTCTTGATCAAATTGTAATGATCTGAGCCGCTCAATGTGATCAGAAAGTGATTTTAAGGATACCCACGAAAAATCAGCAAAAAAAAAGACCGGAAAGGACTTGATCTAAGCAGTTTTTAGCTTAGATTTATGAACGGTTCAATTAAAAACTGTTCAAAACAAACATTTTCCGGTCATATTTTTTGCTAATTTCTTGAGGGTACCTATAAAATCACATTCTGCACACATTGAACGGTTCGAATCATAAAAATTTGATCGGAAACTATGAGATTGAGATTTGTGTTGTTTTTTTTTTGTTGTCAAATTTGTTGTCCCCGGAACCGCCCCATATATATATATATATAAACTACACGCTCTAGCTATCAGATCGAGGAAATTATAATATTTACTAGCGGGGATGATATATATGTGTCCTATCCTTCGTAGCTATGTGTGGCCGGGTTGGAACTAGCTAGCTTGCATGAAACTATATATAGAAGACCATGTTACTAATTAATTACTGTACATATATGCAGTCATGATCTAGCTAGTGAAGACTTGGCTACTTTTTGCTTTCCGTTTTAGGCGGCGCCTGAGGTATCTGGCCGGATTGGGCCGGTACAGAGGGTAGAGGGTGAGATTGCAGGAAATTAATTAATATGGCCGGCCAGGTTAATTAAGGGCATAGCCACCATGCACATGCAGAATATATTCCACGCGCGGGTTATGCCAGTCAACAAATTAAGCTCGAGGAAACAACCAACCGAGAGCAAATTAATTTAAGTACTGGACTAAAAGATCGAACAAGTTTGGGAGCAGGCCAGGCCACCAACGTACAGATCATCGAACTGGGGAAATTAAAGTACAAGTAAATGTTGATATTGGTGCGTACGCATATATGTGAAGGAAACCGGCCGGGGAGTAGGAAATTAATGATTATTGTGGTTAGACTTAGAGATGATCACAAGGGTTGTATTTTGAAGGCACAAGCGGTTGTTCCTATCTTATCTCTTATAATTAAAGAGCTACTCCTATATATCTAGCTTAGTCAGCGAAAATCGTAGAGGCTATGGGGTTAATTTAAAGGGAGATTTGCTATAGGGTCCACTATAGCAAATTTCTAACACTTCTAGTCCACCTAATATTATCCTAACACATCCAATCCACTCACACGTACCAATTACAAGAATACCCCTCACTTCTTAGCGTACCGTTGACCACCGTTGACCGGCGTTGACCACCGTTGACCGGCCGTTGGCCGGCGTTGGCCACCGTTGACCGGCGTTGACCGGCGTTGACCGGCCGTTGACCGGCGTTGACTGACCGTTGACCGGCATTGAAAGTGCCTAAAACCTTAGGGTACCCTATGAAAGTGCCTAAAACCCTAGGGTACCCTATGAAAGTGCCTAAACCACTAAAAACCCTATAATAGGAAAATGCACCCTAAACCTAAACCCTAGGGTACCCTATGAAACTATATTATGTATTAAATTTAATGTGAGGGGACATTTGTCTATTAAAAATGGAGAGTGGACCTTACACCTTAGAAATTACAAAAATGTGGATTAGAGGAGTTATGGAACTAAGAGGTGGACTAGACATGTTACAAAAAGCTATAATGGACCTTAGAGTAATTACTTATAATTTAAATTGGCAGCAAGGGTAATTCAGTTGATCAGAGCAATTAATATTTCAACACTTTTGTTATGGTAGGAGATGCTCAAAGAATAATCAGGATTGATATACTCCAAGGTTCAAATGCAATCAATTCCAATCTGGAAATCATCATCCGTGATACTTTAGCAATTATTAGCTGGTCATTTTTGTTCTATTTCATTCAGCTTTATTTCTCCTAGTTGTGATAGGGTGGCTGACTAGCTCATGATGTAGCCAAGTTTACCCTATATATATATATATATATATATATAGAGAGAGAGAGAGAGAGAGAGAGAGAGAGAGAGAGAGCTCCTCTGTACTTGGTCCGGGAAATATCCGGATTGGGCACAGAGGGTAAAGGGTTGCTTCTTCTGATGTTCCTTTGTTAAGTTGATCAATATAAGTGACAGATTGATCGACCAAAAAAAACAAAACAATACTAAAAGTGTCATACTACCATTAGTTGACCCATAAAACAATCAAAATTTACAAAATGAAAGATTCTGATATTTAAAAGACTGGATCTTACACCTTTTTAGATAGATGAAAAAAATTGCACTCGAACATGTGGAGAGTTATTTCTGTTATGTAGACATAGCAAACAAATTAACAAGAAACTATCAGTTTTGTAACCGAATAAGGAATGGTTTTTGATGAATTAGATTAGTAAAAATACTAAAAACAGGTGTTGTTCGAATTAGTAGAGTATTTTGTTTTATTAGGCTTGGATTTTTTTAAAATTTTTAATTGGCTTTTTGTTGCAATTTCTTGTTAATAAAGCCTTGTACAGCAAACTAGAGCTGCTGCTGCTTCTTCTTCTTTTAAATGATTAACAATTTAACATATTTCTGGTATTAATCTAAAAACGAGCCTATTATGACTAAAATTACGAACATTGTTTTCTTAAAAAAGTTTCTTTGACAAAAAAAACGAAATTCCATGAATAGATACTGTATTTCTCATTTTCTATCAAACTAAGAGAATAGATACTTGCACATCGCTCCAATAGAAAAAAATTATTCTTGTGATAGGTCGGGAATTTTGTCATGTCAAAATGTATAAGGTCCCGTTCTATTAAAATTCTTCTTTTTTTTAAAGTACTTATTTTTCACTTTACAAGACAAATCTCAGAATACATTATTTTTAATTCAAAAAATAAATATTTCAAAGAAGTACTTAATTAGCGGAACAGGGCCTACGTAATTAATAATAATATTACTTCTAAATTCCAATTGGGAATTCCTTGTAGCGTTTCCTTCCCTTTTTATTCTGCTCAGTCCCCTTTCCTTTTGTTAATGATTGTTGAAAGAAAATTGATTTAAGATAAGATATGGTTTTCAAGGGTTGTCACATAATTGGGAGACATTTCTTCTCATCCACATACAAATGTAAAAAAAAGAAAGTGAAGACCATTTTCCTCCACAATTTTCTTCTTCATAAAGCAGTGGTGGAACCGTGGAAGTAGGTTTGTGCTTTTAGGAATGGACCCATATCTTCTTTAATTCGTCATTAAAGTCCATCATTACTCACAGTCATTTTTAAGTATTTTTCACTTGGGCCCTTGAACATTTATTTTTGGGGTTCGGACTGACCGGTTCTCTTTTGTTCACTCCTACGGCCATCCAAGTCCACTCCTTGTCAAATTCTACCCGCATGAGCCATGTTTAAAGTGAGAGATACCTAAAATACCCCCTCTCTCTCTCTCTCTCTACTAAACCGAACATGGCCTTTCCTCCTCAAGAAAAATCGGACCAATCCTCCTTCCGAAGAGTCCGACGAACTCAAGCTTGAGTTCGGAATCTGGGAGTGGCCACCGCGGTCCCGCCACGACTTCCTCTCGAGATCCGTCGCGGATTTTCGGCGAACGACCTTCTCGATCGCTCACCTTCTTCTCCATTCACTTCTCCATCAAGCAAGCGGGCCGGAGATTCGCCATCTCGTTGTCGTTTTCCACGCCGCCCCCGTGCACCGCGGCTCCATTACAATATTTGTCTTCCTCATTGTCTCTCTGCAAAGGACTAGCTCGTCTTCTCCCTCGTCAATGAAGCGGTAGATCGCGTCGAGAAGCGTAGACGAGAAAGACGTATTCTCCCTATGCCGTCGTCAATCTTCTCTCATCGATCTATCCATACTGACAGTGCGTGAAGATTGATGAGCTAGAGGGAATAATACTCTATTGCTCTATTCTTTTATTGTTGGGCAAATTTCACTTACCTCCCCTGAGGTTTCTGACAATTACAGACACCTCCCCTCAGGTTACTGAAATTGCACTTACCTCCCCTGTCAGAGTTAGCAGGTAACAGAACCTAACGGGGGAAGCAAAAATACTTATTTGCCCATGGTATTATATTGAATAAAGAAAACCGGATAAAGAAGAAGAAAAAATAAAGAAAATGTAAAAAATAAAAGAGAAAAGTGTACGGTGTTCCAGCTACCTACCAACCACGTGTAGCCCCTACCCACTGTGAAAAATGTTGCCGTTTTGTTTAAATAAAAAATTCTCACCACCAATTTGCAATCCTATGAAGCAGAAACGTGATTATGAGAGCATTAGAGACAAAATTTGATTATACCTCTTTAGAATAATATGATCAGAATAGTAAGATCTTCACACCCGTTCAAACGGATTAAAAATTGAACCACTTAATTTTTTAACCATATTTTTTAATATATAAACGGTCTCAAAAAAATTAAGTGCTCAAATTTTCACTCCGTTTGAATCAGTACAAAGATTTTGTTATTCTTATCATAGTATTTTAAGGGGTCATAATTAATTTTTGTTTATAGGGCTCTCATATTAAGTATATGTTCTTTATTTAGAATCCTATGGAGCAGAAATGTGATTATGAGAACCCTATAAATAAAGACTTTATATGGCTCATATGTCAATATAATCAGAATAACAAGATCTTTGTACCGATTCAAACGGAGTGAAAATTTGAGCACTTAATTTTTTGAGACCGTTTATATATTAAAAAATATGGTTAAAAAAATTAAGTGCTTCAATTTTTAATCTGTTTGAACGGGTGTGAAGATCTTATTATTTTGATCATATTATTCTAAAGAGGTATAATCAAATTTTGTCTCTAATGCTTTCATAATCACATTTCTGCTCTATAGGATTGCAAATTGGTGGTGAGAATTTTTTATTTAATCAAAACGGCAACGTTTTGGGGGGGGGGGGGAACCTGACAGTTGGGGGGAAACTAAAAAGTGGAGCAAAGTTGAGCCAAGGGTAGATTTGTCATGGAAGAATGTCTTTATGCTGACCTCATCACCTTTATTGCTTTTCCGTTACGTCCGACAAACGGATGGGCTGAATTGCAGCCGACAACTAAACCAGAGGGGAGGTAAGTGCAATTTCAGTAACCTGAGGGGAGGTATCTGTAATTGTCAGAAACCTCAGGGGAGGTAAGTGAAATTTGCCCTTTATTGTTTCTTTGGAGAGTGTCAACAGCTGCAAAAGAGAGATAGAGGGAGGAAACAACCAACAGCAACAATGATTTGGCAACAATAATTTTGGGTGTGAATTATGCATTTAGGAATGTGAATTGTGAAGATGGTGTGTAAATTCTGGATGTAGGTGTGTGAATTGTTTAATCTTGGGGGTGTGAATTCTGGATTTAGACATGTGAATAGTGCAGATGGGTGTGAAATCTGCAAAAGGGAATGAATTCAGTAAAAATTTGTGAATTCTGGAGATGTGAGTTCTTTATTTAGAGAATTCACTCGTTCGAAAAAGACAGAATTCACACCCAAACGAAAAATTCACACCTTTTGCAGTACACCCCTTTTGCAGAATTCACACCCCCAAGAATTTTTGGTGTGAATTCTTGGGGGTGAGGGTCTGAATTGTTGGTGGGGTGAATTATTGGAGTGTAAATTCTTGAGGGTCTGAATTCTTCAAAGGGGTAAAATTATAAAAGCACCTTTAAAAAGGTCCCGGAAGGAATAGCACATACAAAAAAAAATAGGATCGGTCAGAAATTTCCCGTTAGTTTTGCTCAAGTGCCCATTCAAAATAATGTCCTCTAGCGGGTTAACGAGGAAAAAGGCACATAATAGCATTTAATTCTTAAATACTTTTGATCCAATAAGTATTAGTGTTATGCCCGTTCGATGCATGGGACGATAAAACAATTTGTGTGGGGTCGACACTTTGTAGTGAAAACCACACAAACGTGTAGTGAAGAAATAAGTTGGGCTACCACATAAAAATGTCACTTCCATCCCCACGTTCTCTCTCTCCCTCCCAATTTAAACAAATTAAAAGAAAATCAAAACTCTATTAAATTAGAAATAAAGATTTGATGAATTGGTAGACCTAAATACATTCCCATAGGATATTAATAGATAGATTACACAATTGGTTCTATTTGATCAGTGCCCACGGAGAAATGCTCCCTGGCCCATCCCATCCTACATGTTTTGTGAATTAGGGTGAGCACACGCTATTATTTAAATGGTATTTTCAGTATTTTTTTAGTAAAAAAAAATACCCACAATTCAAGTCAACTTGTTTTTTCAATTTTGTTGTCTATATGGTACTCTTATTTTTGATATTTTTATTGAAACAAGTAGTATTTTGGTGTAATCTAAAAACAAAAACAAAAAATCTTGAAGTCACTCTCATTCACCAACACAAACATTGAAGGAATCCCATACCAATGCGTACAGATTTCAGGGACCAAAAGTGTAAAAATGCAATGTGCGAATTCACATCGAGTCCCTTGCACACAATAATCGAAGACGATCGTTTTATAAAGAACAAAATGTTAGCATTCCTTGTAAAAAAGTCAATTGTATCAGGATAAGTAGTGCTTGATTATTTATTTATGTTTTGATTCAAAATTCGCAGTACTAAAATTTGATTTGAAAGCTGAACGAATAGATCAAGCACTTAGTGGTTTTCGATTGAGTTGATATTTTTTAGACAAGGCTTGAACATTATTCTCTAAAAATGAACAATTACGATCATTTACATGGGACCTGAGGTGAATCCAAGAATTCTATACCAAGTAATTGGTGAAAATGAGTGGGGGGCACGTGACCCACGTGCCCCTCACTCGGTCCGCCCCTTATTGCTCGTAGTTTTAGCCCAGGTGGTGCATGGCATATTACTTAGGTGAGAAGGATACGAGAGGTTAGCTAGTTAGGGGTGAAAGTGAGTCGAGTTTTTATAGTGTTCGAACTCGCCTCGTTTACTAAACGAGCCTAAAACTCTAGCTCAAGCGAAGCCGAGCCCGGCTAATTTACTGAACGAGCCGAGTCAAGATCTTGAGTGTTGAGCTCGGCTCATTTAGTAAAAGAGCCTAAAATACGAGCTTGAGCTCAACTCAATTACTAAACGAGTCGAGTAGAGCCAGGAGCTACTCGTGAGTAGGTCGGTTCATTTCCCATGTACGAGAAGCTATCCTATAGTTGATTTGAATTGACTTAATTCTCTAGCAGCGTACTCCATATTGGAACCCGAGGACCTTGCTGTCTCTTTTGGGACATCATGAGTGTTGGCTCTATTCGAGCCGTCCATGTTTGGCACGTTGACGAGCATGGACGGCCCAAATGGAGGCAACACCCATGCTATCACCCATTTTCGTATATTGAGCCTAGTTTCACTTGGAGCAATTTTTTTCTTCGTCGTATTGTAGTGTTTTGGTGTGGAGCGCGACTGTGCAAGAGTGGTAGTGAATTAAAATATTAGAGGTTTTTGAAGTTTTTGAAACGATACGTAGTACTTGTTTAAAGAATCCAAGACCCGTTTCAATTTTAGAGACATTTGTAATTTCTTAAGACAGATAAACTTTCGTTATTACTGTTGGACTTCATAAAATTTGGGTCGTTACAGGTATATATAATCCATCCTTTATGGGAGCTTGTATCACTTTTTAATTATTTATATCATGCAATATCTTACAAAATATGCAATATGAATTTTGTTTGACAGATCTCAATTAGTTTTAAGGGAAAAAAAACCGAAATGGTCCATGTAGTTTAGTGTTTGTGTCAACTTGGTCCCTGCAGTTTGAATTGGCTCAATTTATACTCTATAGTTTTCATTTTGTTCCAACTTGGTCCAATTACTAATTGTCGTTAGCCTCCGTTAATCCCAGACACAAATGGATCCATTTTCTAATGAATTATCGAACCCTTTCTTCTCTAAAGCCTTTTTTCTAAAAAGTAACACGGAGTCACTCTTTTCTAAAAATTGGGTTCTCTGGCCCATGTTATTTTTTCTAAAATACTTGAACAATTATTCCGATATTCAAGAGGTGACCGGGCACATATAAACTCTATGCCCGGTGGAGACTCTAATTTTTTTTTCTAAACCCCTTCTGTAACCCAAACTACAACTGGATCTGATTCTCCTTTACTTGGAGATATGTAGGCAACCTGATGAAAGCTCGGTCCCTTTTTAAAATAAAATCCACTTCATTTTCTAAAATTGAAACATTTTTCAAATATCTCCAAACCCCTTTTATAGAAAATAAAACTCCTCATTTTTTCTTTCGTTTCAAGAATCACATCGCAATCCATAGGAATCAGATCACTTATCTAGACCTTAATCCCTCTCGCTCCTTCCCCCGAAGGCGAACGACACATTTTGGTTGAAGGTAAAATCTTAGGCGCGACAAATAGAGAATGTAAGCCGTGAAAAAAAATAGAGAATGGAACAATAAAGCTATGTGTTTTGGTTCAGAGGTATACAAGGGCAGGAGGAGAATGACATATTACGATTTTAACCCTAGAAAATGGACCCATTCTTGTCTGGGGTTAACAGAGTCTAACGGCAGTTGGTAATTGGACCAACTTGGAACAAAATGAAAACTACAGAGTGTAAAGCAAGCAAATTTAAACTATAGGGACCAAGTTGACACAAACATTAAATTACAAGGACCATTTTGATTTTTTCCCTAGTTTTAATATTAAAAGTTTTCAAAATCATGAAAAAAATTATAAATTGAAACATAAAAATAATTTAAAAATGGAACGGATTTCCAAAATGGACCAACAAATACGGACGAAAGTAGTATAATTATTTTCAACCAAACTCAAAAAATTTGACTACTCTAAATCTGTCCAAACGACTACAAACCCCAAAGTGGAGCCCATTAATGGGAACAAATCCACAATAATCTAGTTATCCATGTGGTTTGGATAAGAATACACGGACCGAGGGACTGTGCTACACGAGGCAAATAGCCGCCGCTCTAGTCTCGGTTTGATAATCGAAAACGTTCACTTTGTAGAGCTCATCGAGTATAACAAGTATACCAAAAATCAACTTGATCGGATATCATTAAGTACCTCATCCGAACATTAATATCTTTAAACGAATGGATCTGAAACACTAGATTAAAATCCACTATTTTTTGGTACACTTATGCCTAGTTTTCTTCCCTTTTCAAAAAATTCCCCTAAGATTCTTCCTAGATTTCCCCTACTTTCAACATTTCTCTCTCTATCTCTCTTCCCTTATTATCCCTACTATTTTTCAATTTTTTTTTAAAACACAATCCAAACAAAGCATTAATAATTTCAAGATAATAATGTTCAAATGAGGCACTTAATGATATCCAAACGAGCTAATTTTTTGATACACTTGTGCTACTCGACGAACTGTACGAAATGAACATTTTCGATCATAAAACCGAGACCGGAGCGATGGCAAGTTTCCCCGCACAGCACGCTGCACAGTACGGTCCCTTAGTACAAAAAAAACCTACCCACAAGGGGTAAAGAAAGTTTCACACAGGGAACAAAAATCTACATTAAAGGAGACAAATAAGAAAAAATAGTAAATAAAAACGAAAAAATAAACTTCCGGTCGCCGGAGCCGCCGCCTCGGATCTAATGGCTTATTCGTCGGATATGTTAAACCCAGGCCCGACCCTGAGTTTTGTGAGGCCCTAGGCGGGGTTTCAAAATGGGGCCTTTTTTTTTTGTATATATATATATATATATATTTATTTGTATTTTAAAATAAGCAACACCAAAGGTTGTAGCCCAGATGGCAATCGGCTAGAGAACCTAAGTTAGTCCCTTAGGTCTCGATCTCGAACCCCACCGACATCAGTTGCGAATGAAATTTCTTCCAAGTTTTGAAGGTTTTCGCGTCCAAAAAAGTAGTCGTAGGGGCTCGAACTCGGGATGGGGCCTTTACCACGCGAACAATTACCGCTGAACTACATCAAATTACTTCAAAAATTATTGGCATACATAATATTTATTATATTTCTTCGATTTGGGGGCCCTAACATTGGGTCCAAAAGGGGAGGCCCTAGGCGGCCGCCTGGTGGGCCTATGCCCAGGGCCGGCCTTAAACCACCCCAAAACTTCAAGATCTCAACTAATAAGGCCCTCTTGAGGTTTAGATCGGAGCCGAGGGACGTGGATTTGGACCTCTATCACTATGACTGATGGAGGTTGGAAGATGGAGGCCGCTGAGAAGTTCGAACAGACGAGATCGCGAGATTAAGAGGTGACCGGAGAGTAGAGAGAGTGGGGTGGGGGAAAGAGGGATGGAGGGGGCAACCCAAGCCCCTAAGCTGCTGGTGTTGTGGAGAAGAGATAAGGTTTAGCACGCATCAATATGGGTATAGCATAGTTCATTGTGTTTCATTAAGTTTTCGTTGTTGCACTACTGCTGACGAGAACAATGATACGAAAAATTAAATTCTAAACTTTAGGACCTATGCTGATAAAAAAAAGGGAAAATGACGGCCTAAGACGTGTTATGATAATTAATATCTGTCAATGAGATTTTTAGAATTAAAATAAGTTCTCAGCATGTTTTCGACGGGTATTAATTATCAAAATATGTCATCGACCGTCATTTTCCCAAACAAAACTTTAGGATCTACTATCGCAAATACAGTGCCATAGTTGGGCCACATACGCGGTGTCAAACCATCATTAATTAGTGGGTACGATATCTATAATAACTCACATTAATAGTTTAATTGACATGCCCCTACTCCATCTTATTGACTTGAGATTACTCATTACTTAAAGGGATTATAAACGATCCCTCTAGTTTGTACGAGTTCTCATTTTCGTCCCTCTAATATTAATTGTATCAATTTTAACCTTATCGTTTTTATTCCATCTCAATTTCGTCCCTCTCCCTGACGCCGTCAATGAAACAAACAAAAGGCAGAATTGTCATTTTCTCTCATAGAGGGACTAAATTGAGATTTTATGTAAACCAGAGGGATTATTTTTAAAAATTTACATTTTACTTTCGCTTTTTGCAAATAAAATAAAATAAAAAACTATAAGTAATGTATTTGACTACTGAATTATTTTTTATTGAGTAATCAAACTATATTGAAAAAATTTATATTTTATTACACATTACAAAAATATTAGAAAATGCACAAATCAAGCCCTTAGCTAATGTCATTGTATCATATTCTTGTAATCTTCTTATTTTTTTCACCCGATAAAAGAAATGTTCAAAATCCGTATTTATTTGTTATATGAGTAATCTTATGAGCAAGTCCCAAAATAAATACACTTATATCCATATTTTAATGTTTTTGATCTTTTAATATTCAATAGTTTTTCATTGCTTAATTAAACACAATTACAAATTTTTTAAATACTACTGAACAACTTTTTGTTTTTAATCATGTGACAAAGAAAATAACGAGAGTAAAAATTCAATTGAAAAAAAAATACAATACCAAGACATTTAACATAGGGGCTGCTTTTCGAATTTTCTCATATTTTTTGTGATATATATAATAAAAACTTTAAAAAAATTCAACATATTTTGATTATTCAATATAAAATGAGATGAAAAATATATTAAATATAATGTATTTTAAATTTATTTACAAAATCAAAGTAAAAAATAAAATTATAGAAATAGTCCCTCTAGTTTGCATGAAATCTCAATTTAGTTCCTCTGTGAGAAGCAATGACAATTTGTCCTCCAATTTCGTTTGTTTCATTAACGCCGTAAGTGAGAGGGACGAAATTGTGACAGAATGCAAATTATAGAGCTAAAATTAACACAATTAATACTAGAGGGACGAAAATGAGAATTCATACAAATTAGAGAGACCATTTGTAAAATTTACCCTTAAACTCTCTATATATGAAGATATATAGTGTTATTGTTTCAATTTTATAATAATTCATTTGATGTGATGTTTTATCGTTTTATTAAAACTTGACTTGTTTGCGTATCCTATGGTGATTCATTTGATGTGATGTTTTATCGTTTTATTAAAACTTGACTTGTGTGCATATCCCATGGTGATGTGAACATGACTCTCTTCGCACCTCAAAAATATGTTTGTTCCATTTCAATCCCATATAAGTGTTCGTGATACGCGTTCTTGTACCCCACACTATGTATGGTGCTTGTGAGTATGGTGCGCCCTTGTGTGGTCTATGTAGATAAATTGATTAGTCCCGCCATCTTCGTATATACTTCTTCCGTCCCAAAAAAAGATGACAATTTATGAAACTTGTGTCATTTTTCATCGTTTATATCTACAATTATTATAATCACACATACTCACACCAACATTTTACATATACATTTACAATTTTTGGTGGGTCACACACACTGGAGATGTAATATGTGTGGACCCCAATGTAAATGTGAGTAAATTTGTGTAAGTATTTGTGATTGTGGTTGTAGAATGATTGATTGCCATATGTCTGATCAGAAAAAAAGAAGCCCCAATATAGCTAGTTAACAGATGTGATTGTGAATTTGGACAATTTTTACCATTTTTAGATTTCATGATACATGGTCAAGGGTTTTGCTAGTTAACGCCCAGTGGGCAGCACCTCGATATAGGGTAATTCCCACAATTGTACAGAAAAGTATGACTTGTCAGCCTTTTACTCCGGTTTCTTCTTCTTTTTGTCAACTTCTATGACACTAGCAATGCACAGTAAAAATGGCAGAGGACATGATGTAAAGTGGTAGCTTAAAACGGGGCGGGGGAAGCAAATACCATACCCGTCCCATTTGCCTATCAGATCGGGGAGTACCCGCTCGGGTCGGGGCGGAGAGGTCGGAGGCGAGGACGGATCGGAGATAATTGCCATCCCTAGTTGGGAATGCAAAGGATTGTAAAAATGACGTCACATATGTACAAAAATATAAACCAAAGAAAGACTGGTAACCGTTTCAAAAAAAAAAGGAAAACCCTAACATACCTTTTTGTGCGCCATTTTTATTGTGGGAAGAAAGGAGGGACAAATTGCCGCCGAAGAATTATAGGGTAGGATTGTGATTTAAAATAGAAATAGGGTTACTATAGTCTTTTTAAGCTATCACTTTACATCATGTCCTCTGCCATTTTTACTGTGCATTGCTAGTGTCATAGAAGTTGACAAAAAGAAGAAGAAACCAGAGTAACAGGCTGACAAGTCGTACTTTTCTGTACAATTGTGGGAATTACCCTATACCGAGATCATAAGATAGAGTATTAGTACAAGCATAAATCATGGTATCATAAGAGAGCCTTTTATAATAAATGTTTTCAAAAATTTAAAAACAAAAGTTTTAAATGTAAGATAACATTCAAGGTAGTGGGACGTCATCTAAGTCGCGTTCGGATTTGTCTGGCCGAGAGGACCCGGAAAGGGTGTTTTGGCCTATTGCTCCGGTAAATCGTTGACAGACGTGCTATCAGGAATGCTACCTCTCATTCAAAAAAAAAAAAAAAAGGCTGGATTATGATATGAATGATTTATGTAAGTACTAACACGATCGTCTCATAATGAGAAGATTATTTAGATCTGAAGATAGCTCAATAAAAAATTCCGAATTAGTGGAATATGCCAATGTGCAAGAACAGTTAAATCACTGGACAATTCCTCCAGTGCGCCCTTCAACAATATATGGGCATGGAATGTTTGCTTTTAGAAGCTCCATGGCAATAAAAACCGTGGAAAGAACTGAGAGCTTGGAGCTCAATGACAAAACAATTAATCTCTTAGATCGTAGAGATTTACTAGCCCACATGAATAATTACAAATATGTTCATATTGGTTTAGTGCAAATTGCTCTTAAACCGTTAACTCTACTAGGAATGGACACTTGTCTGCAAGTTACTTTACGAGATGGCAGGTGTAACAATTGGAGATCCTCAATAATAGGAGCAGTTGAGACCAGTTTGAGTCATGGTCCAGTATATTTTAATGCTTATCCTGATTTTTCTCTGTCTCTTACTGATAGAAATATAGGAGAAGCCTTGAATTGTAGAATCCAGACTAGAGGGTATGATTTCCTACCTGGATCAGAAGTAATTGCTGTGATTTATAGAATTTACTATAAAATCATGAATACTATGAAACCTAGGGTAAGAATTATGCGCCCTGCGGATCAAACTGTGTTGATCGAGTCTAATATGTTGACATCTAATGTTGCCACCAATAGGTTAATAAATTGGGGAGAAATTACCTTCCCTGATAATTGGACTATAACTGATGCGGTTCCACCTAGGCCAATTGCCAATAGGATCGAACACATAGTCCAAGATAATGATGGAACAGTTATCTTGAATTTCAGAATTAACCAACCGGATAGGTTGCTCAGGAGCAGAAGCTCTAGAAATAGTTTACTAAATACCCAAGTGCCATATAGGGTTAGTATTCCAAATACTAGTCGGCATTCAACGTCAGAAATATCTGAGTCATTTCGTCCCAGAGAGGACAATTTAGTTGGGATAAGAATATCTGAAAATCAAATACCACATGGTGTTTATACACATCCTAATGAGGAGCATAAGGATGAATCACCAACACCCAGCGAAATGGCTTTTACCATTAATGATGATAATAGACGCTGAACAAAGGAAAAAGATTAATAAAGAATTTCAACAACCCAAGTACCTAGAATTTAGGAAGCGGTACTTCAAAAAGTATAATGCTGATCAATTACAAAAATTCAAAAAAGAATTTTATGATTGGCTTGAATATTCACAGAAAATAATGCCATTTACTCAATGGTTTTATGGTAGATATTATACTGAAATTGATCAGTCCATCAATGTTATAAATGACTATAGGAGAGACTGGAAGAGTTCAATGACAGGAACTCTTATTAGGGCAATTCATCCCCCTACTATCCCTTTATCCTTAGAAGGAAGTTCAGAGAATGAACCCACTCTGGATACGGTTGCTTTTGTTAAGCCAACCAATAATGAGATAAATAATAAATTGTATAAGCAAAATAATTATACAAACCTCCATTTGAACACACTTGGAGAACAGTTAACTAGGGTTGAAAACCAGGTTACCCAATTGGAGGAAACCATTAGGAATTCTCAGAAGGAGGAAGTAGAGGAAGAAAGGGTTTCACCTTCTAATATAAGACCTCCTATCCCTATATCAGGATTTAATTTAACAAATCCTAATAAGAATTCTGACTTAGTCAAGGAATTACAGAAAATGCTTCAGGGTCTTTCTATCAATATGATATCGGAAGAATTAAATTTCGAAATGAGTAATCAAGAGATTTTAGAGTTAGAAAACTCTTTCACTTCGAATGATACTCTTAATAAAATTCAATATCCCTCTAAAGGTTTTCCATATGGAGGGGCAGACAGATACTACTATACGAGACCCAGTCCTCAGGATATGTTGTTTGAGGAAGCCGGTTATCAAAAGCAAATATCTTACAGTGGAAGAATCATTTATGAATGGAACATAGATGGTATGACCGAATACCAAATTTTTGGAGTAATACATCAAATGATGATGTATAGCACAATTTGTTCTCAAAATGAGAATAGCGGGAGAAAAATTGCTACTTGGATCACAACTGGTTTCACCGGTATGATTAAAGGTTGGTGGGATAATATCCTCACTGCTGTCCAAAGGGCAGAAATTTTATCTGCTATTAAAATAGAGAATAATGAAGCCAAGGAGGATGCTGTGTACACCCTGGTACAGGCTATAATCCTACACTTCAGTATAATATCTACCATAAAACCATTGAGTAAATGGCATTATTTTCTGTGAATATTCAAGCCAATCATAAAATTCTTTTTTGAATTTTTGTAATTGATCAGCATTATACTTTTTGAAGTACCACTTCCAGCCTTTTTTTTTTTTTTTTTGAATGAGAGGTAACATTCCTGATAGCACGTCTGTCAACGATTTACCGGAGCAATAGGCCTAACCTCTTATTGGGGAAAGAGACTGCAAATATTTATTACAGGAAGAGGAGTAGGGAGCGAACACTTGGTTTTTACAGAGAGAGGGCAAAGCCAAAAGAAAAAACCTGCCTAAACAATGGAAGACGCGTCCTTATAAAGAGGACCTGTAATCTCTTGATTACTCATTTCGAAATTTAATTCTTCCGATATCATATTGATAGAAAGACCCTGAAGCCTTTTCTGTAATTCCTTGACTAAGTCAGAATTCTTATTAGGATTTGTTAAATTAAATCCTGATATAGGGATAGGAAGTCTTATATTAGAAGGTGAAACCCTTTCTTCCTCTACTTCCTCCTTCTGAGAATTCCTAATGGTTTCCTCCAATTGGGTAACCTGGTTTTCAACCCTAGTTAACTGTTCTCCAAGCGTGTTCAAATGGAGGTTTGTATAATTATTCTGCTTATACAATTTATTATTTATCTCATTATTGGTTGGCTTAACAAAAGCAACAGTATCCAGAGTGGGTTCATTCTCTGAACTTCCTTCTAAGGATAAAGGGATAGTAGGGGGATGAATTGCCCTAATAAGAGTTCCTGTCATTGAACTCTTCCAGTCTCTCCTATAGTCATTTATAACATTGATGGACTGATCATTAACTTGCAAAACCCAACTTCCAAACTCATAATGTTTGTTGAATTGTCAATCAGTCGTTCAGATTTTACCCTGTCGGACAATTAATGTTTATGCGAACTTTTTTATAATTTCAAAAAATTAAGGGTAAATTTTCGTAGTTGTCCCTCTAGTTTTACGGTTGTCTCAATTTCGTCCCTCTAGTTTCAATTGTCTCAATTTCATCCCTGTAGTTTGTTTTACGTTCCAAATTGGTAAAATCATTAACACCGTTAATGAAACTAACGGAAAAAAATGATTAAAAAATTAAGTGTTTCAATTTTCAATCCGGTTGAACCAGTGCGAAGATCTTATTTTTTTGATCATTTTATCCTAGACGGTCGTAATGAATTTTTGGCTCTAAAGCCTTTCAACGAGCACCCGAAGACTCCTTATTTAGTTTCAAGTCTTTCTTAGGGTGCTTGTTGAAAGGCCTTAGAGCCAAATATTTATTACGACTATCTAGGATAAAATGATAAACAAAATAAGATCTTCGCACTGGGTCAACCAGATTGAAAATTGGAGCACTTAATTTTTTAATGATCTTTTCCTGTTAGTTTCATTAATGGTGTTAACGATTTTACCAATTTGAAACGTAAAACAAACTTCAGGGACGAAATTGAGACAATTGAAACTAGAGGGACAAAATTGAGACAACCGTAAAACTAAAGGGATAACTACAAAAATTTGCCCAAAAATTAATGAGATCTATGATTTCGAACACCAAATACCATCGTTAATAAAAGTTGTTTGAATTTATAATTCCTTACAGTTGACAATTGTCCGGATTTATAATTTCGAACGATCTACAATTACCCGGATTTGTAACTCCGAAGAACAATTAGGGGTGATGGTCTTCATGATTTTGTATTGGTGACATTTGCGATGGTGGTTTGAGTGGCTGATGATTTTCAGAGTTGGAAGAAGCAAAGCGATATTGGCGGTTGGAGGTGAGGGTGAGGGAGGTGGGAGTAGAGAAGGAGAAAGAGGAGGTGGAGGTCAGGAGGGGCATGTATTGAGAAAAGAATGGGTAAAATAGTAAATTGTCATTTTAAGTGTGGGTACTTAGGAAAAAAAGGGGTGGGGAGAGAATTTCCCCTTTCAATTACTATTCTCCTTGTGTTTCACTTCCTACGAAAATTTGTACATTTAAAAAAATAATAATTATATATATTTTATTTTTTTCACCGAATTAGAGTATTCAATGAGCACTTTTATTTGATGTAAGAAATTAAAAAAATAATATTTAAAAATATGTATTTTCGGAATTTGAAATTGGATAAATTCTAGAACATTTTTTGTTTGGAAAATGCGGAAAGAAAGGGAAAGGGAAAGGGAAAGGGAAAGTGAAAGAAAGTTGAAAGATTTTCTCTTTCCCTGTTTGGTTGAAGAAGAAAGAGGAGAGAAAATGGTAGAATAGAGTTTTAAGGAATAGTAAAATCCCTCCCTCCCTCATTTTTTCCTATTTTTCTTCTTAATTATTTTCTTCCCTCTTTTCTTTGAAAAAATTTCAAAAAAGTCCCTAAACTTTCAGAAATTTTATAAAAAAATACCTGAACTTTAACTAATGACAAAAAAAATCTGAACTTAACATTCCATTAACAAAAAACTACTACCATCCAATTTCATCAATTTGTAACGGATGGAGTTAACGGAAGGCGTATACCTCCCCTTTTAAAAATTACTTTTAACTGTTTCTTTTTTTAGGAGTAAATAAATAGGCAATAAAGTTCTTTTTTTCTTACTATTTATCAAAAATTTCTTTAACCTCATTTTTTACTATTTACTAAAATAAAGTTAACCCTCACTTTTCTTTTTTTTTTTTACTTTCAAATCCCCTCCCCCTCGCTTATTTTTTTTTTTTTTAGAAATTCATCCCCACACAATCAGCTGCCAAAGTCCTAGCCCCAATTTCGTAAATAGTTAAAAAAATGGTGGTGAAAGTAATTTTTAAAAAATAGTAAGAAAATTTTTATTGCATATTTATTCATTACAGTACTAAAAAGAAAGAGTTAAAAGTAATTTTTAAAAGTTAAAAAATAAAATGATGGTTAAAAAAAGGGAGTGATTTTCACACTCTCCTTTTTGATAGCCTCACTTTTTTTTTTTTTTTTTAGTATTGAAAGCGGATGAATATTTTTTGTAAAAAGAAAAAAAGGAGTGTAGTTATAAAAAATGAGAGTATGAAAATCTTCTCCCTAAAAAAAGTAATTTAAAATTCTAAAATTAGGGTCAGGGCTTTGGCAGCTAATTATAGGGTTGATTGGTGGTGTGAGGTCGAATTTCTGAAAAAAGAAAAGAGGAGGGGAGGGGGTGGGTGTGTGTGTGTGGGTGGGGGCGGGTGGGGGAAGGTACAATTTGAAAGAAAAAAAAATGAGTTATTTTTGTAAATAGTAAAAAATGGGGTTAAAATAATTTTTGACAAATAGTAAGAAAAAAAGAATTTTATTGTATATTTATTTATTACTTAAAAAAGTTAAAAGTAATTTTTTGAAGTAAAAAGTAAAAAAAAGAAGAAAGGTTAACGCCTTCCGTTAGCTCTATCAATTACAAATTGACAGAATTGCATGGCGGGGGCTTTTTTGTTAATAAAATGATAAGTTCAGTTGTTTTTTTGTCATTAATTAAAATTTAGGTAATTTTTTATAAAGCTCTTGAAAGTTCAAGGACTTTTTTGAAAATTTTCCCTTTTCTTTCGTTTTACAAGTGGGACGGAGGGGTATTATTTTTGTTTTCGTCTTCAGAAGTAGGGAGGACGTTGAATACGCGTTTGATGTAGTTGGAAAGCGAAGACTCTACCCTGCACACGAGAGAGAGAGAGAGAGAGAGAGAGAGAGAGAGAAGTAGGAGAAGTTATTTGCGATTTCTACGGGCTTTTCATGCGGTATCTGCAACAAGGTAAACATTCCCATTTTCTTCTTCGACGTTTAGAACTTGTTTGTGCTCGAAAATTATGCTTCTTTTCTACTGATCACTATATTTACCAAATTAATCGGCGCAAAAATATTATGGAGTTGAATTGACTTGCAAATCCCTTTTGCAGTTTTGCTTTGCCCGTCCATTTATTTATATAAAATTTAGGTGCTATCAATTTTTTTGGGTAGTCGATTCTGGGCTTTCCGGGTTTTGATTGGCCCGGTCGGTGGACGGTGGGATTGATTATGAAGATTAGTCCAGGTGTGCGTAACTGACACGAGTTATAAAAATAAAAAAGTTCAGTCGTAAATTTGATTACACAAGACGAATACCAATTCTACTAATTGTTTTCCAAAATATATTCAGTGGAATGGAAACAGAGCAACCTTTAGGGTATCCACAATGCTATAATCAAAAATTGATAATCAAAAGTTGCCACATCAGCTTTTGATTATTCGTTTAAGAGATTGCTAAGGTTAGCAATGTAGATATCTACAATGACATAATCAAAATTAGATAACCAAACTTATGACACATATTTTCAAACTACAAAATACTGTGAACAGTAGAAAATAGTTTTTCTAACCTTTTTTTTTGGAAAAAAAGTATTTTTAAAAAACTATTTTCTTAGAAAAAACAATTTTTTAGTAAATATTTTTGTTTTGAAAATATAGTTTGAAGAGAGAGAGAGAGAGAGAGAGAGAGAGAGAGAGAGAGAGAGAGGAAAAGGGAAGAGAGATAGAATATCTTTGTATAATGATTGGTGTATTTGATTGAGAATATGTAGGGTCTATTAAATTTGATTATTGTCAAAAGGTTATTAGTTTGATTATCCAAAGCCCAAAATTTGATTATTTCTAGTGAGGTTGTTAAGTTTGATTATAGCATTGTGAGTCATATTTTGCACCAATATTGTTAACTTTAAATTTTTTTTTACTTTTGATTATAGCATTGTGGATACTCTTTACAAGTCTGCTGTAATTTTGGAGGAATTGTTTGATAGGGCATCTCCAATCCATCTTTCTTTCCTCCATATCTCTATATTCTTTTTCAATCCATCCTCCAAAACTCTCCTCCATTTTAGAGGATGAGTGTTGGTCCTTCAAAATGGAGGATTGAAGGGAAAATGAAGGATCATCAGCCATCATCTGCCATATTTGGAAGATAAAACTGTATTCATTAAATAGATATAACTTTTAATGTACAGATTTACTTCTCATAGGATTTGTACTATTAGGATGATATTTACAATACCTTTAAAAAGAGATCAATATTGAATATATTTTCATAAAAAATAAAACGGGGTGGTTCCGGAGACAACTAATTAGACACCTAAAAAAATACCACATAGTTTCTGATCAAATTTTGATGATCCGAGCCGCTCAATGTGATCAGAACGTGATTTAAAGGGTATCCGCGAGAAATTAGCATAAAAAATGACCGGAAAAGCTTCATTTGAACAGTTTCTAACTTAGATTTAATGAACGATTCAATTAAAAACTGCTCAAAAAAGTACTTTCCGGTCATATGTTTTGCTAATTTCTCGCGGGTGCCCTTAAAATCACATTCTGCACACATTGAACGGTTCGGATCATCAAAATTTGATACGGAAACTATGAGATTGAGATTTTGGGTGTTTTTTTAGGTGTTTATTTGGGTGTCCCTTGAACCGTCCCGAAAATAAAATAATACTTCTGTAGTTTGAATTTTGAAGAAATGGAGGAATAGGGTTGGAGTTGGCAAGAATAGTGTAACCCTCTATAATCACTTTTCGAATAAATTTTTTACTTTTATCTTCAAATGCTACTCTAAAACTCTAAAATAGAGAACTAATTCACTCCAATCAACCTCTATATTGGGTCTCTAAAATGGAAACCCCAATTTGGTTGTCTAGAGATCTTTTAAACATAAAGAGAATGATCTCTATATTCTTTTGCCTTTCTAAAATCACCACTTCACCCTTCTTATGTTTTGATGTTAAATTGTAATACCAACCATATCCTTTCCATTTTATGTATTCATTTTATAAAACATGGATAACTTTTGCCTTTTTTATTCCAAGTTCTTTAAATGGGTACCATTGAAAATGTATCGTCAATACCTTCAAAATGAGTCCAATATTTTGTATGTTTAAAAAAATATAAAGAACATACTACCTAAAGTCACTTCCAGTTTTTTTTTTTCAAACTTCCAATTTCCCGAGACCATCCTTTTTTTGTTGGAAAAAACTGTCACGGCCAAGGATAGATCTAGAAATTTGCTATAGTGGGGGCACCAATTTCTACTAACGAAAGAGTCACCACCCCAATTGATCTCTAATCTCCAGCTTGGAAGATAATTAAAAAAACTCAGTGGCAAAAAACCTCAATCAAAAGGCCAATTCGTTTATATACATCATGTATATTTGCATATATGTATGCCTAAGAGAGAGAGAGAATATGGTGGGTGGGTTGGTTGGCGACGGACGGACAGCTGGCGGTGAGAGTGATGTGCGACTTGCGAAGAACTTGTGTGTGTTTTCTTTTTCTATTTTAGGGACTGCGTAGTTTTACCTTCTTTTCTTTTTTAAATAAAAATACAAAGCCAACCCCAAGGTTTTTGGTCTAGTGGTCAAAGCCTGGACTTAGGGTCCCTCCTAACATCTCAAGTTCAAAATCTCTTTGGTGCTATCAACTCCTTTGGGGCCAGTCCATATAGAGCTTTGGTTTGACTTCGATTGGGACACTCGCAAGTGGGCAGTGGGATGGACCCTTTAGGATTAGTCGAGGTGCATGAAAACTGGCCCAAACACCTAAGTTATATTTAAAAAAAAATGAAATTCAGTGGGTAAAAAAACTGAAATTGAGTGGGGGCACATGCCCCCACGTGCCCCATTGTAAATCTATGCCTAGTCATGGCATTTCACGGCGTCAACGAATAGAGGTTGCGACATTTGAAACCTTCTGCGAAAATGGCTTTCCCCCAAAATGGGGTTCTCCTAGTAATAGTCATTCCATAGTTGAGCGTCACCTCTTTCCCTTTCTTGATTGATCACCACATGTCCATGAAATTTAGCCTTTACGTATCGGCTGACCAAATGGCTCAACATACAAAGACAAGATGTTGTTGGAGACACCCAAATTAAGTAGTATCTGATCATCTTCCTCCTTACATGCTGCCATTTCTTCTTCTACGTAATTAATCAGTGCCAAAGAACTCTCCGTAGAAGTCATGTTTAGTATCAAAACAAACTACTTGATTGGTGTAAGTGGAATTTACAGAGATTGGAATATGCACAGATTGAGAAGATTCGGAGACCATAAGTTTGGTGTAAGTGAAATAGCTTGGAACTTTTTGAAGGGAGATTGTAGTTATAATTTTGGAGGGAGATTTGGGAGGGAGAATATAGAGATGAATATAAAGATTTAGGATTGGAGTTGGAGTGAATAGTTAAAGTCTCTAAACTTGCTTTTTGGATATAAGGTTATATTTTGAGTCTCTTTTTGAGAGAATTGGGTTAGAGTTGCTCTAAGGTAAGCAGAGTACTGCATTTGTTTCGTAGTACTTTTTTTTTGGGTATTGGGAAATTTCAATTGTTGTTCCTAGATTGAATTTGTGCATATGGTCTATGAGATAAACTCCATAGAAATATGTCCATAAATTGGTAGTAGAGATTTTTCTCCTTGGTATGCTATGTATGTGTATTTGTAAAGCTATGACATCTATACAAGTATCTGTGATTCCTTGGGTTCCTAATATGTTACATAACTTCAGTGTAGGAGTCTTCTGCCACTGCCGATGTCGCGAGGGTTTGATATTTGTGGCTTTATCCTTTGTCCATATATACGTATAACAGTAATCATTATTTTCCTTTTCTTATGTTTTATACGTATAACAGTAGATCATTATTTCCCTTAAAGCCGTATCTTTAGTTATCAACCGGTCCCAAGCCTGGATAAAGGAGGAGGATTGTGTGTTAGGTAGCTGACAACCAGCACATTAAAAAGCCCGTCAGATCTCTATGACATGAATCCAAATATGATAACGAGACATGCTAGGGTGTTCCCTTTAAGCGACGTGTTGTGCCTGCCTTTCGGTGCTTCGAAAAATGAGCAAGAGGCGCCACACCGGCGCCGGGGTGTGGTGATAAGTGAGCAAGAGTTCTTGCGCGTGCCTGGACGAGCGCGAGTAAAGAAGCTAGCCCAGGACTATAGGATTCGTTTAGCAACTTGGAATATAGGGACAATAACGGGAAAGACTAGGGAGCTAGTTGACACCATGCTTAAGAGGAGGATTAATATAGCTTGCCTTCAGGAGACTAAGTGGGTAGGGGAGAAAGCTTGGGAGATAGATGACACAGGTTATAAGCTTTACTATACGGGTAAGGATATATATAGAAACGGGGTAGGCATCGTAATAGATAAACACCTGAAAGACTCGGTGGTTACAGTCACGAGGAAAGGAGATCGGATTATTTTAGTTAAGCTTGTGATCGAAGGGAGCATAGTTAATATTATTAGTGCTTACGCACCCCAAGTAGGCTTGGGTGATCTTGCTAAAGAGTAATTCTGGGAGCAGATGGATGATGTGGTTCAAGAGATACCTTTTGGGGAGAAGCTATTTATAGGAGGCGATTTCAATGGTCATGTGGGAGGGCATAAGCAAGGGTATGAGAATGTGCATGGTGGCTTTGGATTTGGTGACCTTAACGAAGGTGGTCGGAGGATTTTAGATTTTGAAGTAGCTTTTGATCTTATAGTGGGGAATACTCTCTATGGGAAGCGTGAAGAGCATTTAATTACCTTTAAGAGCGGAGCCAATAGAAGCCAAATCGACTATTTTCTTGCTAGAGGTGTAGACCGCTTGACATGTAAGGATTGTAAGGTTATTCCTGGAGAGAGTCTAGTGACATAGCATAGGCTTTTGGTGTTAGATATTTGTCTCAAGGGGAATACTAGATGGAGAAAGAAACCACTTGCCCACGGACTAAATGGTGGGGCCTAAGAGGGGAGAAATTAAAGGTATTCAAGGAAAGAACGTCTCAAGACGTTCGGTGGGGAGTGGAATGCGATAGTGACAACATGTGGAATACCATAGCCGATGGTATGAGAAGAATATCGAAAGAAGTTCTTGGGGAGTCGAAGGGAAAATGTCCAATTTCTAAGGAGACATGGTGGTGGAATGACGAGGTTCAAACCATGGTAAAAGCCAAGAAGTAGTGCTTCAAAAAGTGGCAAAAGGACCAGAATGAGGAATATTTTCAGGGTTATAAGCAAGCTAGCAAGGAGGCTAAGAAAGCCGTGAGGGAGGCTCGTTGAAAGCCTACGAGAATTTCTACAATAGACTCGATAGTAAAGATGGAGAAAAGATTTTTTAAAAACTTGCTAAGTCGCGAGAAAGGAGAGCTAGAGACGTTTCTCAAGTTAAGTGTATAAAAGATATTGATTCGGTGGTGTTGGTAAAAGATGAGGCGATCATGGATAAATGGAAGTCGTATTTTGAGAAGTTGTTAAATGAGAAACATGAAGGAGGCTTTGGTGGGGAGGAAGTGTATGTACTTGGCGAGAACATAGAATATGAATTCTATCGGAGAATACAAAAGTTTAAAGTGGTTACAGCTTTGAAAAGGATGAAACTGGGTAAGGCCTTAGGACCAGATGGTATCCCCATTGAAGTTTGGAAAAGTCTACGTGACCTGGGGGTGACTTGGTTGGCGAAATTGTTTAACAAGATTATTATGACTTGGAAGATGCCCGACGAATGGAGAAGAAGCACACTAGTACCTATCTATAAGAATAAAGGGGATATTCAAAGCTGCAACAGCTATAGAGGTATTAAATTGATGAGTCACACGATGAAGTGGGAGAGAGTTATTGAGCATCGCCTGAGGATAGTGACTATGGTGTCAGAGAAACAGTTTGGGTTCATGCCTGGGAGATCAACCATGAAAGCTATCTACCTATTAAGGAGAATGGTAGAAAAACACAAAGCAAAGAAGAATGATCTCCTTATGGTTTTCATAGACTTACAAAAGGCTTATGATAGAGTGCCTAGAGACATCATATGGTGGGTTTTGGAGAGAAAGGAAGTGACCAAAGGATATATAGAGGTGATTAGAGGAATGTATGATGGTGCCGTCACTACCATTCGATCACCAGTAGGGGAAACGTGTGAATTTCTAATTAATGTCGGATTGCATCAAGGGTCAGCCTTGAGCCCGTACCTCTTTTCCTTAGTTATGGATGAATTGACTAGACAATTTCAGGAGGATATCCCTTGAAGTATGATGTTTGCAGATGAAACCGCTAGAGGTGTTAATACAAAACTAGAAATTTGGAGGGAAGCATTAGAGTCAAAGGGTTTTCGAATAAGTAGGAGTAAAACTGAGTATATGGTGTGCAAGTTTAGTGGTACCAGTAGTGCACTTGAAGAAAGAGTGATGATCCGAGACTAGAAAATACCTAAAAGTGATCATTTTAGGTACTTAGGCTCAATTATTAGTAGTGATGGAGAGATTGCCGATGATGTGACCCATAGGGTCCAAGTCGGGTGGCTCAAGTGGAGAAGCGTTACTGGTGTACTTTGTGACAAGAGGGTACCTACAAAATTGAAGGGAAAATTTTATGGAACTGCCATCAGACAAGTGATACTTTATGGGACAGAGAGTGTTGGCCTATTAAGAAACAACATGTGAACAAGATGAGTGTAGCGGAGATTGGAGTGCCAAGGTGGTCTCATTGGTGCTATTCTGCTAGTACTTCTACTTAACAGGTATATATCTTAATCTCTCTCCTTCTTTTCTGTTGGTTGAGTGATCCAGTTTTGAGTGTTCCTGTCAGATGTGTGATGAGTGTTCCTGTCAGTTGTGTGTTTGAGCCCCTTCCTTTTTTGTGAGTGGAGGTAATATCTAGTGGGAGTCATTTTGTGAGGGAGAGTGGAGGGTGTTATGGTTTTCCCTTCTGCTTCTAGTTGATGGAGAGTTAGGCTTCGAGGGAGTTGTAGGTGAGTAGTTATATTGTGTATCTTTTGTGGACCTCTGATGACTCATTTTGCTACTACTGCTGCATCCTGTTTGGTGTTTCTGCTGCTTTTGTGGTAGCAGCCAGCTGCTGATGCTGCTGTTCTGTTCTTGTACTACCTGATATGTGCAGTCTCAGCCTGGTAGTAGTTTTGGTTACTTTTGGATCATGGCAACAATGTTCAACTGCTGTTTTAGTCATCTTGTTGTTTTAGTCATCTGGTTGTTCAACTGCTGTTGTCTAGATGCCTTTTATAACTGCACATATGGATTTCGGAATAGGGAGATTGGAGTTAGTTCCTTTGTTTTGTTCCTACCCTTGGGGGATGTCCCTCGGGCTGTTTAAGCTTTCCTAGGGGGCTTGTCCCTAGCTTCCTTATTTATAGTTCTGTTAGTCCGGCTGCTGTAGTTCTGTTGTGGCTGGTTGCTGCCAACATTGGCTGTCCAAGTTGGTCTCTGATCTTAGAGCAAGCCTACTCAATTGAGTTGTGGCTGCTACTGCTGCTGTTTTGTTATGGCTGCAGTTCCTGTTATGGATTCTACTGCTGCTATCTTCTGAATCTGTCCAGATTCAAAAGGAAGCAAGTTTTGGTGCTATCTGCTGAATCTGCACAAGTTTAGGTCATACCACATGAGTCCAAGCTAAGGAAGCTGTTGGATGTGAAGATGCCTTTTACATGTATCTAGTATATTTTGTTTGTGCCATTTTGGCATTGTTTCCATTCCATCTTACTAGATGGATTGGAAACAATTCATCACTTAGTTCATGTAGCCATTTGGCGTTAGCTATTTTCTTTTCTTTTGTTTTGTTTTGTTTTCTTTTCCTCCTGGGGTATGCCCCTTGTAGGCTGTATATTCGGTTAGCCTCTTTTTCAATTTCAAGCTGTTTTACCCAAAAAAAAAAAAAAAAAAAAAAGATGAGTGTAGCGGAAATGAGAATGTTGAGGTGGATGTGTGGTAAGACTAGACGAGACAGGATTAGAAATGAAACGGGTCGTGAGATTGTAGGTGTAACACCTAAAGAAGAGAAGTTGAGGGAGAATAGGCTAAGGTGGTTTGGGCATGTCTACCGTAGATTAGGAGATGCAGTAGTAAAAAGAGCGGATATGATAGCTTTGGGTAGCAATGCTACGGGGAGGGGTAGACCTAAATTGACATTAGATGCTGTGGTGCACAAAGATTTGAGTGTAGTAGGTTTGTGTGAACAAGTGGCCCTCGACAGAGCTCAATGGAGAAAAAAGATTCATGTAGCCGACCCCAAGTGATTAAGACATAAGGCTTGGATTGGTTTGGTTTGGTTTGGTCTTGTGTTTTTATTTTTGGTTCTCTTGATATGGTTGGGACTGGCCTATGTAGCATGGACACTCCAACGACTCTCCGACACAGAAAATTTAAAAATTGGGAGGACAAGACACGTTGGGGACATGCTTTAATTATTATTTTGTATACAGTTATATGGATAAAAAGGCTCTAATTCTAAATATGTAATCATCATATATACCTTAAATATTATTTATCATCACAATATTCACAAGTATTCCAACAAAAAGCATTTCATCATCTATGTCTCTTTGTAATCAATAAACTATAATATGACACAACGAAGAAACACGTTCTAAGTTTTAACAATAATCTTAACTATTGTTTAAGATCCCCAACATGTCTTGCGAGTGTCCCGAAAGTATCCCGAGAGTGTCCTCGGAGTGTGCAAACCAAAAACCTTGAGAAAAAGAAAAACACTTCAGATTTTAGTGTCGAACACGTGTTCGGAGAGTGTTGGCGTCTGAAAAGTGTTCGGCACCGGTACATGGAATCCAACAAAGTGTCCATGCTGCATAGTTAAGGACCCTTTTTTTGGCCAGAAATGATTATGGGACTATATATCAATGAGCCATATATCTAGTATTTGTTTATAGTTTGTATGCCTAGATAAATATTCACCTGATATACAAAACCACGAGTGTGGGATATATAATACCTTGATGTGTATGGTATTATTGCACAGAGACTTTAGATGTGAAAAGTGTATAGTGTAGACACGTAAACTAAAGCATGAGAT
Organism: Rhododendron molle; assembly: GCA_025413875.1. Taxonomy (NCBI): domain Eukaryota; kingdom Viridiplantae; phylum Streptophyta; class Magnoliopsida; order Ericales; family Ericaceae; genus Rhododendron; species Rhododendron molle. The sequence goes on from CM046400.1 coordinate 19,934,418, forward strand.
AATGCGGTTCTTTCTTGCAGGGCTACGGAGAAGAATACCCGTTGTGGCTGAAGTTACGATAGTATAGTTGATTACTTGAAATAGTTATGGACTCCGGGAAAAGTTGGTTTCAGAGATTGAGACATAAAGAGGAGAAATTAAAACCAGGTTCCACAAAAACAAAAGAAACGGAGAACCCAACAAAGTCAACGACAGATGATGTGCTGTCTAATGACACTAAAGAGAAGGTTGCTGCGGCAAAGCAGTATATTGAGAACCATTACAAAGCTCAAATGAAGTGTTTGCAAGATAGGAAGGAGAGGTGATTTTTTGGATAACTACTTCCTGTTGGTATGTGGCTTGTATTTTCATCAGCATATCTCTAGTAGTTCTCATCAGTTTCTAGCTTTTAGCATTTGCACTATGATTATTGTCATAATTGAGATCAGGGTTTGTTAAAACGGGATACATATTGTGCATCATTTTTTCATCTTATGTATTGTGTATCGGAAGATAGGTTACTCCGGAGTGTTCATTCATGTACGTAATTAATTAAAAGTGTGCCTTGTGGATACTGTTGAGATGCTAGACTAGTAGGGAAAAAGTGTGCCTTTCTCTTTCTGTTCCATAGTGGGACTAGCATGCTGGCTTATTAAATGCTCTCATAATCGAGCGCCTGAAAGTGTTTTTATTGAATTCCTACACATTTTCATGAAGTATGAAGATTCCTTGTCATTTGACGAATTAGGTGTCCCGTTAAACTTTATTCATTTCTTTTGAATCATTGTTAGTGGTGAATAAGTGCCTAAACTTTTGCCTTTCTTGGCTATCTCAGACGATGGGTTTTAGAGAGGAAGCTTGCTGATGGTGATGTTCCGGCAGAAGAGCAAACTAATCTTCTAAAATATTTAGAGAGAAAGGAAACAGAATACATGCGAATCCGGAGACATAAGATGAGTGTTGATGATTTTGAACTTTTGACCATCATAGGAAGGGGTGCATTTGGGGAGGTAGTATCCTGTCATTCTCTCTTATGCTAATTATGCATTAGCATCTAATGTACGAGGAAGATCTACTAAAGGTTGATAATTGTTATGCATTTATCTTTTTGTAGCATTTTAACCTGGGTTGTTTCACGACAAATAACATCTGAACATTTTCTCATTGTAAGATGATGTACATTATTTTCCTTGAAAGTTGATTGCTGTGGTCCTGTGAAAAGAAAGAGTGGCTTTCAATGATAGAAGTGTTTACAGTTACACACTCTCATCTCTTACTGAATATCTGCAAATCCTAACTATGACTTGGCCCTTTCTTGGTGTGACAGTTATCCCTTGCCATATCGGAGTTCATAAGCACTTCCATCCAATCTCCGATTACATAATGCTAGTATTACATAAAAAATTATTCTGTAAGAATAAACCAGGTGTCATTGATCAGTTGCTATTGGAATCCACAGTTTCCCAATTTTTGTTTTGTAATTTGCATGTGCGTGTCACATTCAGTACCTTCTCTGTATATTCGTCAATGCATCTACACAAAAATACAAGCACGGAGTGCATGAAACAAATTTTACTGTCGATTGTCAGCTGTAGCTGCTTTTAAAAGCTATTTTTCATAGACCTTAGTAATGGTGTGAGTTTTGAGGTCTATTTCATTCCCTCTATCCACAATATTTCAGCCTCGTTGTTTCTTCATATCTTCAACACTCACTTACTACAATCTTCCTGTATTATTTGATATCATAGTAATGGAACAGGTAAATATGATTTTATTAATCTCATGTACTTAGAGGGACCCTAATATGGTATTTCTCTGACCATACAGGTGAGACTTTGCAGAGAAAAGAGTACTGGCCTCATTTATGCCATGAAAAAGCTCAAGAAATCCGAGATGCTACGCAGAGGCCAGGTACTATTTGTGAGAAAGTTCCTTTTCTTATCTTTGTAAAAATGGAATTACACTTTTATGTTATGAGTATAGACTGCCAAATTGTCAACTTGATTGAGCTTGATTAAATCTTGAACCTCCCATTTTGTGGTATATAGCTGATTTTTTTTTTACTATACTGATACCGGGCATGCCTAACGTCTTAGTTGAGATGTACTGTCATTGCTTCTATAAGTAATATTTCTAGAATCGGTGTAATGAAGGATTCAGAAAACGATGTATGTGTTAGACTTGTCCCTCATCGCCCATCTAAGCCACCTAAGCTTTGGTTAATAAATTCTAGAGGCTATTCCATCTATTGCCAATTGGTTTTAGGTTGGAACCCTCCAAGAAATTTAACAGTATGCTGGCTATCCAATTGAAGAATCAATTGCCTTTTGCAATGAGTGTAGTCAGTTGCTTAAAGCATGAGAATGATACACCAATTTAGTGTCACAAGTTGAGTGGTCCATAAAATTTGTGTGTAATGGAACATAAGTCGCAAATCTGAATAATTTGGCGCTGGTTGCTTTAGGCCAATGCTGTACTAAAAAAATTTGTCTTATGGCTGCTAATTTAAAAATAATTTCATGTTTTTTTCAGTCTGCATCTGCCCATCATTATAAGCATTATGCTCACTATCGTCATTACCTGCAGGTGGAACATGTTAAAGCTGAACGGAATGTCCTTGCTGAGGTTGACAGTAGCTGCATTGTTAAGCTATACTGCTCTTTTCAAGATGATGAATTTTTATATCTTATAATGGAATATCTTCCGGGGGGCGACATGATGACATTGCTAATGCGCAAGGATACTTTGACTGAAGATGAGGCCAGGTTTTATGTTGGTCAGACAGTCCTTGCTATTGAGTCCATTCACAAGCACTACTATGTTCACAGGTTTTCCATGCATCCTTCTTTCCCCTGTTGTGTATTGAACCCATGCATTCCAGTTGTTAGATACTTGGGCCTTATGGACTATTATGATTACCCTAAACTTTTCTGACCTTAGAGATGAAGTTCCACTATTGACAGTCCCCTTTTTACTGAACTTGCCTTCTTATTTCGTAGACGAGCATATTTTTAATTAACAGACTCATTGTAGTGCGTTCCCAAAAAACAAGTTAGGAAAGTGAGATGGTAACTATAACATGCTCTGATATAAGAAAATGACAATAAAAACACCACCTATAACACATTCGTTTTTATTTCTCTAAAGAGATCTCTATAGCAAAACCTTCGCGGTTGATCTGAGTCTGTCTGCAGATGCACCAATTAAGACTTTTCCCTTCCGCGTAGCAATTTAAGCTTGTACTTGCTGCTGCGCTTACATTTATCGTATTTATTTTTTCTTTTTCCTTTCCTTCTGTATCCACTAACATTACGTTGGATCGAATATCACTGTTATCGTTCACTTTTATCAATTGCTTCGAAATCCTAATAATTTAATGAATAACTTATTTTTAGGGATATCAAGCCAGACAATTTGTTGTTGGATCGCAATGGTCATATGAAGCTTTCGGATTTTGGCTTGTGTAAGCCCTTGGACTGCAGTAGTTTTCCAGATCTAAGCGAGAATGATTGTGGGGTAGTAGGGAATTTGAAACCTCCATTGGAGGACACTAAGCATTCTAACCTGCCATCTGTGTCAAGGAGGACTCAACAGGAACAATTATTACACTGGCAGAAAAACAGAAGAATGTTGGTATGTTAGCAATCTTATTAGTGGAACCTAATCATCATTCATATTGGCCTTTATGCCGGTTCTCTGTATATTTATTCTAGTCAAGGCATATGTTTTGCTATTCATGAGTACATGACTGGAAGAAAGTTGATTAAGCTATCTCTATCCTTGGTATTGCTTTTTCTTTCCCCTTGGCATTTAAGAGAGGGATGCATATTAACTAGAGGTGGCAAATGGGCGGGTTTGGGCCAAATTGGGTAAGTTATAAGTGGGTTGGGTCATTTAGAACCCATTAGTTATAAGCCTAATTACCCATACCCAACCCGATCCATTTATTTAAAACCCGCCCCTCCCCTCCTATCAGCCCAATTACTTTTTTTTTTTGAACGGCATTAACACAATTACATATATATATATATATATATTAAAATTTTAGAATGACTAAAATATCCATGTACACTAAAATGACCATATTACCCATATACATCTAAATAACTAAAATACCCATGTACAATAAAATTACCATATTATACATCTGAATGACTAAAATACCTATTTAAATTGGCATTTTGTGGGAAAAGAAAACTAAGAGAGAGAGAGAGAGAGAGCGCACGCTGTAGAAAATGTCGTTAGAAAGGTTCAGATAATCAGGGTGGGTTTGGATTAAAAAGTATGGAGTGATTTTTTTCGTCTTTATAAAAAAAAATTGCATTTGGTAATTTTGCGTTAAACTTTTGTGAATTATGGCTTCATCTCGACGAGAGAAACCGAAAAAGTAAAAAAAAAATTGATCGAAACTCATAATTTTTTTAACAAGTACAAAAATAAGTCAAAATTTTGAACGAATCCACCAAATTTTTTCAATTCGCAGGGATAGAGAGAGATTGTAAGAATTGGAAAGTTGGTTTGTTTTGCACTATTGGATATTGAAAGAGAGAACGTGAGAATTGAGTAGTTTGATTAGTTATGTGCTATGAGAAAGAGAGAGAGAGAGAGAGGAGCAGATACAAGAGGAAAGTCTCTCCGTTTGACTAGGAGGGTATAAATAGTTAAGCACATTAATACTCAGTCAGGAGATCGACTGAGAAGGGTTCAATTAGTTGGGTATGTTCATGACTTATTGGGTCATTTAAGTTGACCCAATTAAGACCCAACTAAAACCCAATTAATAAATGAGTCTGGTGGGTTGGACCCATTCTAACCCAATTAATAAATGGGTTGGGTTGGGTCTATTTTTTAATAGATGGGTCTGGGTTGATTAATGGGTTTGGGTTCAATTTGCCACCCCTAATATTAACACACTGCTGCGTTGCTTGTCCTTTGAAAGTTCCACTCATTACAATGTGGGAAAAATGTAATACCTGCTTATTCCAGTTCCAACTTTCTTACTGAGTGGTTCCAGCTGTATTTGAACACTGCTTACTCCCTCCGTCATAGTTTGTTCGTCCATGTTTGGTAGTCCGATCTCATAAAACTGTTTATATGTTCTATTAGCCGTTTCTAGATGATTTCGAAAACTGTGTAAAGAACTTGTTAGAAGATTGACATGAGTAAAGGGCATGAATGCCAAAAAGGGAGTAACAAACTGAGGGAGTACTTACATTTTTTAAAAGAAATTAAGAGCACTGATTTGCCTCTTTAGCTGTGACGACCATAATGCTGGAAAGATTCAAGTAAACTGACCTCTACCCTTTGTAACTTTGTTTCTGGCTTCCTTAGGTTGACTGAGAGGTTTAAGAGCATCTCCAATGCAAGTCTCTAAAATAGAGACTCAAAAGTATTATTTATTGGAAAAGTGATGTAGAGTGCTGGTACTATTTATCTCATCTCCCATCATTAATCTCTTTATATGTAACGACCTAGACTTGCTAACCCTCAGCCTAACCACGTGGCTCAAAACTGGTTGGAATTCGTTATATATCATTGCTTTTCAACATTGCCCACTGATGTGGGACATGTGGTCTCACAATCTTCCCACCTTATGATGCAACGTCCTCGTTGCATTGGTCCAACAACCTTTCCCTAGTGGCCATGGTGTGACCCTTAGCTCTATACATCACATGTGTGTGCTTGTACCAGATTCTAAGGGTGGCCCCCACCATGTAGACCAAGGTGCCTTGTACATTATTGTCCACTATGGCCGCCCAAGCTCCATGCACTTCCCAGTAGGTCACCCATCCTAGAACTACTTCAGGGCAAGCACACTTAATTATGAAGTTCCAATATGCTTTGACGCCCTCACGACTTTAAAAAGCCTTGTACAAGATAGGGACATGATCTATTATATATAGCACTGAACTTTTGCATTCACCAAGCGATGTGGGACTCGTGACTAGGGTCACCACAGCTTTACCTAGGTCTTTTCCCTCCCATCGAGCACTAGGGTCACCACGCCTCAACCCGGGTCTTTTTCCTGGCTATGGGGCGTCATAATCTCCCCCACTTAGGAGCACACGTCCTCGTGTGGGGTCTCAAGATTTTAACAAATTTCCGGTTGGTGCAGGCTCTCGTACCATTTGTAATGACCTGCGCCCTGCTAATCCTTAGCCTTCGTTATATTAGCGATGTTGGATTCATGACTAGAGTCACCACAGCTTTACTTGGGTCTTTTCCCTCCCATCGAGCACTAGGGTCACCGTGACCTCAACCCGGGTCTTTTTCCTGACTATGAGGCATCACATTATATATCTCTATTCCTTGAAAATTCAAGCATTACACTTATTCCCTCCAAAATGTGTGCTGTTATTTTTTAAGCTTTTGTTAAATATGTGTAATATTAATCTTGTTTTGAATGTATCATCAATACCTTTTTAATGGTACTAAAATTTTTACAAAATTATATTAAATCCTAGAAGTTGTGTAATTTGAAAACATGAAAGGTAAGATGAGATAAAGAGATGAGTCTGTTTTGAGAGAGTTTTTTTTTGTCACCGATCATAAAACCAAAAACACCGGTCATAAATATATACTTTGTTCAAAATTGTGGTCATGAATGCTTCTTTTGTGTACTCAGCTAGTCACAAACTGGTTAGTGTCTTAGAGATCTGCTTCTTTTGTGTAATCCGCTAGTCAAAGACTGGTTAATGTCTTATCTGCTTGTGGATATTGGAAAAAGTTGCACAGGTAAGTCAATTTCTCAAGCATTCTTGTTAACAACCTCCAGCTGGAGTTTGTGTTGCCTATATTTGCAAGAATCGCAACAAACTGTGGGCTTTATATATATATATATATATATATATATGTGTGTGTGTGTGTGTGTGTGTGTGTGTGTGTATAGATGTGGTTATGTGGAAGTTAGACACAGACCTTGTTGTTTATTTATTTGGTTTTGGTTAGCAAAAGCTTATATTTTTTGAGGGGGTAAGTTCAAAAGCTCAAGTTGATTGGAATAATGCAGGTTCATAATTCCTTGCAAGTCTATATAGAAGTTTTGGTGGTTGTAGTCCCTGTTTATACATCACCTTACAGTTTTTTTCACATTTTCTGCATATCCTTTTCCATATGTTGTGCGCTAAGTATTTTTGTATGATCTTCAGGCTTATTCAACGGTTGGAACTCCTGACTATATTGCCCCAGAGGTTCTGTTGAAGAAAGGTTATGGGATGGAATGTGACTGGTTGGTCAATCTTTCTTGCTTGTTACATCCTTCGATAACAGTACCGGGATTTAGTTTCATGTTCCAATGATATATTTCTTACAGGTGGTCACTCGGAGCAATTATGTATGAGATGCTTGTGGGTTATCCGCCTTTCTATTCTGAAGAACCAATGACGACATGCCGAAAGGTAAATGAACTCCACTTTCTTGACCTTTACTTTTGTCTTATACTTTTATTAATGCTGGCATCGAAGTTTGTAATATTGTAAGGATAAAAGTGGACAGATTATTCCTGTTGCTAAAGATTGTTCTCACTGAGTTCTAATTCATTTGAGGCATACACGTCTATTTTAGGTTGTTCTAGGGCTTACTTTGCTATTTAGATGTTTGACTTGGATTTTCATTAATTTCAGAATTTATTTTCTTAAAAAAAAGATGTATGTATAGAGGCTACCTTGAATTTGTAAGTCCTTATCCAACAGGTTGTCAGTTCATGACATGCAGATTGTGAATTGGAGAACTCACTTAAAATTCCCACAAGAAGCAAAACTCTCTATTGAGGCTAAAGACCTCATACGAAAACTTTTGTGCAATGTGGATCAGAGGCTGGGTACCAGGGGAGCTTATGAAATTATGGTGATATTCTTGAACTAATGTATCACTCATGTGTATACGTGTGTGTGCACATCTGTTTAACGTTGCCAGTTTTGATTCCATATATCAGGCACACCCATGGTTTAAAGGTATTGAATGGGAAAAACTATATCAGATGGAAGCTGCTTTTATACCAGAGGTTAAAGGTGACTTAGATACTCAGAATTTTGAGAAGTTTGACGAGGTGAGGACTGATGTTTATCAGGTACCATACAATGTGGTTATTCGATTGGCTGATGATTTTTGCACTCCCCTTTTTGATAAATGCACTCCTTTTCTTGCCTTTTAGTGAAAATATTACACATAAAGTTTCACTAAAAGACAAGAAATGAAGTGCATCCATCAAAAAATGGAGTGTGAAAATCGTTTCCCTATTCGATAAATGTTTATTGTGCATGTGTGCTTGAAACCTATCAACTCTAATTTTTTTCTTTCTTGCTATCCTGGTTACTCTAGATGTTTCACGATATGTATGTTGTTTATTTTAGCATTCTCATTCAGAACCGTTGATTGGGAAAATAATTTTTAGGAGAAAATGTTATAAGAGGTGAAAATAATTTTGATAGAACTTGGGTTGATAGGAAAGTTGGTTGTGACTTGTGAGTTTGTAGGCATTTATTTGTCTATATTTTACCCTGGTTGATTAGCTCAAGGTCAGTTCTTCAAGATTCTCAGCAATATGGGCGTCAATGAAAACCATGCTTCAAATTTATGGAACAATTATGCCATTAGGAGCTCGGATTAACAGGGTGTATTGATACGTATCATTGGTTCTCCATTTATCAGAATTCGCAATAGGTACTAGCATTGTATCATGTTAGGTACTAGCATTGTATCATGTTAGCATCATAATAACTTGATTAGCTCGGCAGTTAAGGCCCTTAAGGGCTGTGTTGTTATTTACGAGAACTAAATGATCTGCTTGTTTCCTGTTCTGTGGTACTTTCTTATCAATTGAGTTATGCAGATTTTCTGGTTACCTTGTACAACAGCTATGGTTTATTGGGTTCTAGAACTATTCCTTCATGTCTAATTGTTAAGACGTGTACATGAACATATTTGTGTGTGTATGTTTTGTTGATGCATCTTTGACATGAGTTGATAGGTCTTGGGCATTACCAAAATTGCTTTTCTTCATCAACTATGTTTTATTCTGCATCAACAATGACAATTGTTCTTTTCACAGTTGGAGCCTACAACTCAGACTTCCTCAAAATCGGGTCCTTGGAGAAAGGCGAGTATTAAAATTTGCTTTAATGTACTCTTTTTAGTTGTTTCTTGAACTGAGTCATTCAGGCAAGATTGAGATTAGAATGTAGACAAACTTCATTGCCGATGTTCCATATCGAGCAACTAACAAAATTGTTAAAGTCCTCTTTTTCGTTTCAGATGCTTCCATCCAAGGATGCAAATTTTGTTGGTTACACATACAAGAACTTGGAAATTGTCGATGAGCATCACATTCCTGGCATAGGTCCGTATCCACCCATATAATCAGTACATTTGGGCAGTTATGATGCCACTATTGAAAAAGGGAATTTTTTATGGCACGTACGTTCATTTTAAATAGGGAAATGACTTTGTCATTCTCTTTTTTGTTAACGGCACTCCCCTACAAGTGTATTTTTGGTGCAAGCAGGGGAGTGGTGCAAAAATACACTTGCAGGGGAGTGCCGTTAACAAAAAAGAGAGTGGCAAAATCAGCAGCCGTTAACAAAAAAGGGAGTGGCAAAATCAGCAACCTTTAAATATCCCTATGGAAGTTTTTCGTTCTAGAAATATTCTGACAGTTCAGCTTATTCTTGAATGCAGCTCAGTTGAAGAAGAAGACTACCAAACCTAAGAGACCATCTATCAAGTCCTTGTTTGGTACCTTTGTTCCCATAGATTTTTAAATTCCATTTTGGTTTTAGCTTTCAGTCACTGTGTTCTCAGACTTTGTCCTTGTTTTCCCAGATGCACCTGATTCTACTGATCCACCTGTTCAGGGGAGCTATGTTAACGTTGTACACGTTGTACCCACTCAATTCTAGGAATCTGAAAGCCCTGATCCATCTCCATGCTTCTCTAGATCCCCACAATACAAAAGAGCCTCACAGAAGATAAGGTAGCAAGCATGCATTTAACACACAACCACCATTGTCCATATAGCCAAGACAAGGAAATGGAAGTGCAAAAATTAACTACTGGGAAACACGAAATAAAAGGAAGACAACAAAGGATAACGGATTTCTCCCTTTTTAAGGATTCAGAAGTTTATGCAAAGTGCCAGTATCTTTTTTTATCCAGTTATGGATGAGCTAGTTGCTTCTTGTTCTTGATTTCCTTGTACCGCTGCTAGATACATGCTCCTCTGGTATAACCCTTAGGGTAGAGATTAGGAGTTTTATCTTATGAAAAATACGACAGAAAGAAACAGGATTTAGAGATGGTGAAGGCGAAAGATCATGTAACTTATTTGTTGGTTTGAAGAAAAGGGTGCAAGTAAGTCCTGGGTTCTTTCCCTTGTGAATTTATGCTTGCTCTCCTTCCTTTTCTAGAGCTGTTGTTTCCGTTAAGCCCCTATAAATTGGTTTCGTGTTTGTTTCTGTCAAAACCACAACACTTGGCAATGTATGAAGACTATGATAAGTCTTGTTTCCAGGGTAGCCTTTTTGTGGTAAGATGTGAGTGCACTGGCCTGGCTACTGTAAGTTTATTTATTAGTGCTCAAAATTAAACCAAACATGATGATTGATGGGATGGCAGTGCAGGATTTGTCGCAGATGGTGGCTGATTTAGCAGTCCAACTACTATCAAAAGCACATGCTATATATTTTGTACTATCTCCATATAAATCAGAGATATTCATTTTGTAAGGTTGAGATCATGGTTATAAATGCACTAGCTTGAAAGCCTTCCCTCAATTTTTTTCATAGAAAGTGCTTGTGGTAGAGTCTCAATATTACTTGGGACAATATATGCATGCCCCTAATCCCTGAGCTACTCCCTTTAAGTGCATGAATGATTTACAAATAAGTGCATGAATGATATACAAATGTTGTTAAAGAGAAATAATGATACAAGAATTCATATTTCCCTAAATTGCGCTCAAACTTATGTTAACATCAGTCTCCTCGAATTTTTGCTATTCTTATATCATATGGTTAATCGTGTTTTTAGTTAGTGTTGCAGAAAATGCGGAATACATATCTTTCATGAACTAGGGTCAAGGGTTATATAGTCTTGTCATTGCTAATAAAACTTTTGCTCTCCCATCGATCATCTCATGCTTCCGCCTCCAACTACCACTAATAAAAGAACTCGTAAATGGCTATGCATACTCTTAGGGAGGAGAAAGCCTTTTACAAGGTGTGAAAGGAGCCTAAGAATGATAAGAAAATGACATGCACTGATAAGAAGAAGACTAGTAGTGTGAGATGTGGGAAATGGAACAAAATAGTAAAAGGAAATGGACGATGAGATAAATAGGAGTAACCACTTCCAACAGTCAGACAGAGTACTCTTTGTTTCTATTCTAGGCTTTGGAGGTCTCAGAATCAGAAATAGACTCCTTGAGAGATCATTTCCTGATCAAAGGCTGTTGTCCTTCCACATTAATTGCATGGTGTTTCATATGTCCAACACTTGGATGGATGAGGAAAATTATTCGGTATGGTCACACGTAGTAATGTCTCAACTCCCTTCCACATCTACCATCATGATATTGATCGATGTAGTAAGGTTTGCACATACAATTTGGATTTAATTTTGAGTTTTTAAGTCAATGTGTATGTAGTATGTAGTGTGTGGTGTACTAGAGACACTGAATAATTACTCCTTGCATGAAAATACAATGCTCAAAGGTCGATCTTTAACAGAACTTAAACCATCATCATTCTAGCTGAGAAAAAGGACTTTTGAGGGCTATCACTTTGCTCTTTTGGTGAATGAGTGTTCAGTGACCCACTTTGGGTTTAATTAAAGAGGTAGGGTTTAAAATTAAGGTTCATGATTGAACACCTTTCGGTTACTAGTACTAGATTTCGTAATCATAGTATTTTACTACTACTACTACTACTAGCAAACAAGCAATTACAGTATCATGAGATGAGAGATAAACAGAAACCATAGGGGATAGGATAGGATAGGATATGACAGGAGGAGTAATCTCCTTGATCAGTCTTGTCAATCCAAGTTGATAGCTAGCTAGTCGGCAAAAAAGGGCATGGGCTTTCAAGGCCCCACATGGGTGCTTCAACTCCATTCACAATCATCATGAGACCTCATATCGAAAATGTGGTTATGAAATTCTGTTTCTTCGGTTTAGGTTTGGAGGCAAATTATTGAGATAATAAGTAGAGATAGATAAATAAATAAGAGTAGTCATTGAATTAAATTTATTGGGGATGGTGGTGAGAGAGAATTAATAATTGTGGAAAACATGAGTGACTAAAGCCAGTAATGCTACACACACAATAAAAATGAACAGATTTTGTGCACAGATTTGTTGTGGGGTTCATTTCGGGTCTCAACAAACGATCTGAGCCATTCATTAAATGTTAGGCATTTTCCTAAGTCCAACGCTAAAAATCAGCTCAATCTGATATTTAAAGATGCTCGATTTAATCATCTAACTTTTCATTTGGATTTCAAAATAATGAAAAGTTAGATGATTGAATCAAGCATTTATAGTTAGGGTTAATTACTTGTAGCCCCCTTTATCTATACACATTTTTCACTTTACCGCCTTTCTACTATAGAACGTTACAACTTACCTCTTTTATCTTCCAATTTTTAACACATAAGGCCTGCCGTTAGTCTGGAATCTAAAAAATCGTCAAAGGGGCATGTGCATATCACATGATTTGTACTACCAATTGGAGTACTTAATTTTTCATAGGCAATTTATATATTAAAAAATATGGTTAAAAAATTAAGTGCTCCAATTTTTAATCCGTTTGAACGGGTACGGAGATCTTATTTCTATGATCATTTTATCCTAAATGTTCATAATTAATTTTTGACTCTAGAACTCTCGTTAATTAGTTTTAAGAAAGTAGTAGAACCAAATATCTCTTAGGGACTAAAGAGAGCCCTAGAGCCAAAAATTAATTATGACCCTTTAGAATAAAATGATCAAAGGAATAAAATCTTCACACCGATTCAAACAGATTGAAAATTAAAACAATAATTTTTTTGCTCGGCTTTCCACCAAAGAGGGTCTTTCGTCCCCTTTTTTTTAAAACCCTTTGCAACCTCAAAATTACGTCGTTTTGGCATCTTTATCACAGCTTTCACCGAATGAAGCTTCAACGAGAGAGAGAGAGAGAGAGAGAGAGAGAGAGAGAGAGAGAGAGAGAGAGAGAGAGAGGAGGCGGAGTGAATTGACAGAATGAGAGAGAGAGATGAACAAAAGTTTTGTTTTGTCTGTCTATATCTATTTTTATAGATCAAGTGTATTTATTAAGTTTTTTCTTTTTTACAGATCATGTGACATGCAAATGCTCATTTGACGATTTTTTGAATCTTAGATTAACGGCAGGCCTTATGTGTTAGGAATTGGAAGATAAAGGGGGTGATTGTAGTGTTCTATAGTAGAAAGGGGTAGCGTGAAAAATGTATATAGATAAAGGGGGCAACAAGTGTTATTGGATTGAGCTGATTTTTTTGCAAGGCCATTTGAAAAATATTTTACATTTAATAAACGACTCGAATCGTTTGTGTGGAATTCAGAGTGGGCTCCACGCATGGATATGTGCATGATCTGTGTGAGAAATGTCTGTGTAAACATACTTTACTGAACTAAAGCTGTGTCCTTGTCTTAGGATTATCTTACCAAAATTCTGAAAAAGCACTTATCGACCGATACCAGATCGAGCTAAATTTTTACAAGGAGTGAGAAATGATTATAGTATTTTTTAAAAAAATAAACGATGAGGATCAATTTTTTTGAGATCTGGGGTGGGCCCCACCAAAAACATCCGTGCAAGATCGGTTTATAATATCTGTACGCATAGCACAACTGTAAAATTAATTTACCCCTCAAAGAAAATGTTATGAAGAGGTAAATGGTAAACTATCTTTTTTTATTAAATACTAAAAAGAAATGTTTCTAGATTTGTGAATATTAATCATCTAGTACAATATCTGATTTCCCCAATCACGCTACTACATACATATAATAATAAGAAAAAAGGACCGCAAGCGGATAAAAGGAGAGTTTAAAATCCTTGGCAAACTATACTACTACGCGATCATTTGTACTTAAGAGCATCTCCAGCAAAGGTAGAGCTCATCTAATAGTAAATGTGTTATTGTAAACATTTTTTATGTGGCATTGAATTGATGTGTTTATTATTTAGTGTAGCTAATTAGATGAATTTTTTTTTCTAGTATTTTTGAAAATAATACGACATCAGTTTGGTTGGCGGTGCAGTCAACAGTAGAGAATGAGAATTCATTTAAACTCTGTTCAAAACATGTTACTTCGTGCCTTTAGGCATGGGTAATCACTAGTTGTATTACTCCCTCCGTCCCATTTTTAAAGTCCAGTATTTCATTTTGGACTGTCCCTTAATAAGTGTTCATTTTGTAAAGTTAGTAGGGTAAAAATTGGTAAATTTTTAATTTTGCCTCTAAAAGTAGATTCCAATTTGAAAAATTATTGAATAAAAGTATAATGATAATGTCTCTATAGGGGGTAAGTAGGGAAAGTGGAGGTAAAAGTGGATGTGAAAGGTGTAATGATAATATTTTCTTAATAAATTAGAGTTACGAAGCAGGATACTTAAAAAGGGACGGAAGAAGTATAAAATTAATCGAAATCTATCAAACAAGATTATATTGGATATAAAATATATTTCCTGACTTAAAATTATATAACTAGTTTTTTAGAATAGAACAAGGGACTATTCAATTGGAATGGAGAGAGGAGTTTGTTCAGCAAAACGACATCTCCCTAATTGTTGCCACGTGTTCACGTCCTTAATGGGATTAATGTGGGAAAAGCTCATGAGGCCTCTGGGGCCAATAGGGGGGGCCCTTGTTGGACTTAAATATGAGCCCAACATTGTACTCCTACCGCTTGGGCTCTCTCACTCAGAAGGTTTGGTCTATTTTTTTATTTTTTATTTTTAAACTGAAAATTTTGGTCTAATTACTCTACTTAACTTTTTTCATATTGGGAAGTGAAAACAATTTCTTCCTCTTGGAGTCTATTGTCAACCAATATATATATATATATATATGGGGCGGTTCCGGCGACAACAAATTTGACAACAAAAAAAACAACACATAGTTCTTGATCAAATTTTAATGATCTGAGCCGCTCAATGTGATCAGAAAGTGATTTTAAGGATACCCACGAAAAATCAGCAAAAAAAAGACGGAAAGTGCTTGATCTAAGCAGTTTTTAGCTTAGATTTATGAACGGTTCAATTAAAAACTGTTCAAAACAAACACTTTCCGGTCATATTTTTTGCTAATTTCTTGTGGGTACCTTTAAAATCACATTCTGCACACATTGAACGGTTCGGATCATAAAAATTTGATCGGGAACTATGAGATTGAGATTTGTGTTGTTTTTTTTGTTGTCAAATTTGTTGTCCCCGGAACCGCCCCTATATATATATATATATATAACATACTACAGTAATATGCATATATGGGTCACAAGTACATTAACTCCAACACTTAATTAATGCGTCTCATTTTCAAGAAATTTGCTCAAACTAATTGGAAACATGTAAGCATGCATGTTCTACACCCATGAAATATTGTGACTTGGTTAATTAAGAAATGTTGTTGAGCAAGTCGCCTGCAGACACAAGCCCAGAATTGATGCTGCACCATTATCCACCAAATCCATATATATATATATATATATATATATATAAAATTAAAATAACCCTTGATTTAATTAATTTACGTCATGATCGAGCTAAGCGTGATTATAATTTGAAGTCATTTTGATATGTATCTACAAGAGTCACGTTATGTTAGGTGTATCGACCCATTGTTCGAATTAAGACTCAAGTGTTGCAGTCGTGAATTGACAATATTAATTAACAGCAAATAGTACTATATTATGAGTCGTCTAATCAGTCCTCATGGTGTCAATAGGATGTCCGTCGGCTATGAACGGGTACATATTGAGAATTGGTCAATAGAATTTTTTTTTTTTTTTTTTTTTGTTCCCACGTATATATATTCGAGATCATGTATGATATCAGAAGACATAAAAATCTGATAAATAGTAGCCGAAATGCTACTTATTGGTTGATAACTAAAACCTTGCATGTCAGCATTGAATTGGCGTAGCGGCCAAGACCTTTAACCTTTAGCTTGGGTGTTCGCTTCCTCTGAGCTGTTAGAGTATCTCCATTGTAATAAATAAATGAGTGTAGATAAACAAATTTAATTATAATATTTAAAAAAACACACCATATTGTAATAAGTAAAGTTACAAGTCTTTTAGCAAATAATCAAATTTCACCCATTCTATAATCAAACTTAACAACTTTTACCAATAACCAAACTCAACAACACCCACATTAGAATCATCTCATCGAGACGAATAATTTAATTGGTGTGATCGGGTGTGTGATTTGAACTCATTTGCGATTGGATAGATGTACATTGTGTATTGTGGGAGTTTTTTTTTGTGTGGTTAGGAATGCAAAAATAGTCAATGTGGAAGTAGATGTTGTTAAGTTTGATTATGGACTAAATGGATAATCAAATTGCTGACGTGACACATTTTGGTTATTGGTTTTGATTGTTATCATTGCGGATGCTCATACAATTCTAAACCTCATGGTGCTAGTCACTCTTATAGGCATGCCCATGCATACGGGTATATGTCCCATCTTTGAATGGGCCGGCCTCTGTTAGTTGACGGTAAGATCAGTCCCTCAAAGGTTAGATGAGGTGCTTATAAGTTGATCCTAATTAACAATGCTGCATGAATCATCAAAACTTAACTGAATGAAATGTATACCTTTCTTATTAGTATTTCGTACTTGACAATTACTATATATAAATAGAAAGTATATATAAAACGCATATATGCGCGACTATGGTTTTTTGAACTTAATTGGAAAGCACTTAAAGGGACATGGGATCTATAAATGATCCCCAAAATAAATTAAGGCAAAAAGGCTGGTCTTTAATTTCTTCTCTTTGGAAGTAAAGTCATTTAGATCACATGGGGGAGGAGCACGTGCCACACAATCCGAGGGGCTTAATTATCCCCTAACCTTAAATTAATCACATGAAAAGATGATGGTTTTTTGAATTCCCAAATGTAATTTAAATTAGTACTCCTATATTGATTCTTATGTTCTCGAGGTGATAATCTAAAATTATTAGTGTTAAACTACGTACCTTGGGAAGAAGCTGCCTTAGGAGTTAAAACTAACTTTTACACCTACTTCGAGCTTCAATAGCTAAAATATGCGCTACTCGTCTTAATTAAGGGTCTGACTGGATTAGTAAATTTATTGGCCGGAGGAATTATATAATACGTACAGTATATAGTTTCAAACTTTGTTACACGAAATGAAATCTCAAAATTTTATTGATAAAATAAAAGAAAAGGAATATAAAACTAACTTCTTGTTGGGCTGTTATTACCATTTTTCATTATAAAATTCTAGTGTTGCCTAACTATTTATAGGTTACTTTCCTTAATTACCACTGTTGAACCTAAAATCATACTAGTATGTTTTAAGTCTAACTTTTAATATTCACCCCCGCCCCCCCCCCCCCGGACGATATATATCTAGATGGTTTAGTTTTTTCTCCTTGTTGCTTAGCTCTCTTTTTTTTCTTCTTTTTTTTTTTTTGGGGTAAATTTCACTGACCTCCCTTGAGGTTTTTTTACAAATACAAGAAGGTTTCTGAAATGTCATTGCCCTTCTTTACTTTTAAAAATATTCTATAGAATCCCCCTTACAGCTAACTTGACTTAAATGGTGTCAAATTTAGGAAGCATAAGTCTTCAATGCCCTTTCCTTTATTCTACTATTCCTTTCCCTTATCTCTCATTCACTTTAACTCTTGTTCATTTCTTCCTCATGTCAGAAGTGGAAGGAATCCAACCATATACTTTTGCGAGAGAAAGAGAATTAAAATAAATCATAAAATCAAATTTGGTTTTGTTTTGAAAATGAGTTTTTAATACTAAAAAGTTATATAAGGTTAATTAGGTGGGGTTTTTTTTTTGTTTTGTTTGTCTTTAGTCAAAATTTTTAGATTTTTTAATCAAACTTTCTTACTTTTGGGTATATCTAGTTTAGTGGCTTTAGCCAGACTTGAAAAGTAAAAGAATGGATAAAATTTAACGAACAATGAAAAAATAGCCATCTCTGACTTGGCATTTTGAATTCTTTTTTCTTTGAATTTTAGTAACTATTTTTTATTTGAGGAGTAAATTTGGCACTCCCTAAATTGATAACTGCACTCCCAAATGGGAGTGCCAAAATCATGTAGTTATCAATTTGGGAAGTGCCAAAATCAATTTCCTTTTATCTTTTAAAATTCCTTTACTTTTAAGAATGAGATTGTCACACTCTCGATTTTCAACATAAATATAATCGATTTTATAAATAAAACCTCACGATATTCCGTACAATAACCCAAAAGAGTTTAGCATTTCCATGTAACAATTTCACTTCATCCACCAAATGTTTCCAAAAGATTACAATTTTGGCTTCGAGGCCCGAATGAACATAAGTATCAAATATGAAAGAGAGTTAAGCGTTTACAATCATTCCTTAAGTCAAAAGATTTACAATAGGGTTACAAATACATCTTTCCAAAAAATACTAGACAAAGATGGCCAAATAACCCTTCAAATTAGCTTTCAAAACGATGTTCACATCCAAGCACTCCAAGTATGCACTACTATCCCATGTTAGCACCTGAAAATGAAGGAAGGTCTGAGCTACACTAGCCCAGTAGAAAGTTCTAATCTAGCAATATATGCATATGAAATGTAGGGAAAAGAACAAGGTGAGCAACTATGTCAAGAATCAATGAGAGATCGACAAGAGCAATTAAATTTTACACTTCTTTTCCAAACTCGACACATGCTTTAATAAACGATTTCTGAAATTCACCAAATGCCAAAACGTGTCTCATTCAAGTGTCCTGAGCCGAAGCTCCTGCCGGGCCAGCTCTGCCAGGCACCTTACCCATAGGGAGGTCCTGAAAAAAATCAAATACGAGCATATAGCTCCTGCCGGGCCAATTAAAGGACCCCGATGTCCTCTGCCAGGCACTCACCCGTCGATGAGTCCTGAAATGATCTCGTTGTGTCCGTAAAGTTTCAAAATTCCTTTAACCGTCATGTTTATACCATTCAAACCCAACTTTGATACGTGAAGCAATTTTCGTAGATCATGACCAAACGAGTTTTAGAGTCATAGGAATGTTCAACGAGGTCTTTGAATACAAGTAATCAAGTTAGGAATCATTTGGGAAGTGTTTGAATGGGTTGGAAGTGATTGGAAACCAAAACGGTGAGAAAATGAAGCAAAACAGTGAAAGCTGAAGATAAGCCATAGGTATCGATACCTAACACAAAGGTATCGATACCTTTTGGTCAAAAATGGTTCCAGACGCAAGGGTATCGATAACAATGGCAAATGGTATCGATAACAAGTGGTTTTCTGGGTTTTGGACACAAAGGTATCGATAACAATGGCAAATGGTATCGATAACAAGTGGTTTTCTGGGTTTTGGACACAAAGGTATCGATAACAATGGGTGTTCGAGCAGATTTTTGACAAATTATGATGGGTTTTTCAGCCCCAACAACAACAACAACAACAACAACAACGATCCAAAACAAGAATCAAGCTACTAGATACAAGCCATAAACATGTATTGATAGTTAGAACCTCCTACCTCAAGATCCAAGAACGAATTTGAAAGATTTCTCAAGCCCTAGCTCCAATCCTTGAGTTCAAATGAAATGCACCTCTACTGAGCTTGAACCGACGTTATATGAGCCACAATACGCGAAGGAGTGAAAGATTTGAGGGTAGCTTTATGTGGGTTTTGGGTGAGAGCAAGTGAGAGAGTGAGGGAGCCGAGAGAGGAGAGAAAGAACGGGAGAGGGGGAGTGGAGAATGGGAATGTTATTCCCTGGACTCACACACACACATGCTATATACGCACAACACACACTCACCCTTCAAGTATACAAGTTAACACATTGACCCAACTTTCCAATTTCAAAGTCAATCTCGTCCTTTTTATTTCCCATAAATCATTTAAATAGATAAGAAGGAAAACAAAAAATTTTCGGGTCTTTACAGAGATAGACGTACTCACACAATTTCAAAAACATACTAATTGGAGTCTTATAAAATATTTGGAGTTTAAGTATGTTGATATTATGAAAAATTATTGGTAGTTTTTTGGATTTTATTTGATGTTTAAGTACAATTTTTTTTACAGTTTAGTTATCTTAGGGGAACTTAAATAGGGGTCCTTTCCTATATAAATACTTAAGTTGTCGTCCTACTAAGTTTGAAAACTTATCTTTCCATTCTCAAATTCAAATAAATCCAAAACTACCCTTTCTCTCTCATGCTCCTAATATTTGAAATCTTTCACTCTTCTTATCTTTCCTAATTTATCTCATTTTCTCTCCTAATCTTATCTCTCCAATTTTCTCTCACGTAAAATCTAAAAACAACATTTAAAAATAAAACTAACATCTACCATAAATTTAAAAATGAATATTCATAAACAAGAATGTATATTTGGTGTCCATAAACAATCATGGCATATTTCTGTAAAACTATCATGATAAATTTTTATGATATATATTACTTGAAATTCTCCATGAATTTGTCATGAATATGTATCATAAAATCATCTCTATGAAACTACATTAAACCAAAATCATGACAAAATTTATAGAAGTCGAAACACACATACTAAAATTAAGACAAAATTTGTGAAATCACCATGATTCAGAAAAAAAATCATGACAACATATCGTAAAATTGTGCCGGTGAACTACTATAGTAAAACAAAATCATGACAAAATTCAGAGAAACTGAAACACACATACAGAAATCATGTCAAAATTTATGGAATCACCATAAAACAAACATTTTGACCACTTTGTTTTAGTAAAGTTTCCGTAGAACCTCAAGAAACCTAAACTCAAATTAGCGGTTGAATGGCCTCGGCCTTTTTCTTCATGTTGATTCTTAACTCATGAAGACATATTGTAAAATTGTCTTGACGAAATTACAATAAACAGAAATGATGACAAAATTTGGAGAAATCGAAACACATACACAGAAATCATGACAAAAAGAAGTGGCTTGTCTGTCGGGATACGTATTCATTTTCAAATATGATGAATTCATAACAAATATGACTAATTTACACTTCAAATTGAAAAATCGAAACAACAACAAATATACACTTTAGAATTAATATTGTACTGCCTACGCATAATTTCATACCTCTACACAATGAAATCAACTGAAACAATCCAAAGGAAAAAAGATAGGCCTTTTGAGATGAAATTAGCCGAATATCCCTAGACATAGGATGCGAATAGAGGACACCTGTAACGCCCCTGATTTTTGGGTACGTTAAATAAACATTTATTGAACATCAAAGAGAGTCTGGCTCTTTATTACATCATAACTCCCAATAGAGCCCAATATTTATACAAATGAAGGGTTCTAGGGTTCCTAACTACAGCTCCGCCTGCGGCTTCATCCTAGCTAGCTCCTCAGCTCCAAAAGCCTACAAGGTATACTGTTTATCTTGATCATCTACAAAATCTGACACATTATACCAGCGTCGCCACCGATATAATATGTCAGGGTCACCAAAGGTAACACCGTGAGCTATAAGAGCTCAGCAGAATAATCCTATACCCACTAACCCATAACTTACCAATATCAGAGTAAAAGAGCAGCATACTAACTCTTTGAACAAGCAGCAGAATAACACATACATATTTAACAAGGCATTAACAATGATACATAGACATACACTATTCTATCGTTGGTGTCGGTGTTATTTGAGTTTCTCCTACGCGACTCGTCGTAGACTGTGTCACCATATTCATCAATGTTTCTGAAATCCTTTTTACCATCCAAATCAACATTTTGAAAATCACATTTAACACACCCAACCTCGGTTCTGCCGCGCCGGGTTTCTGAGTATCCTCATAATGGTTCCGCCGCGCCGGGTTCCCATTGGCACACAAAACCTTGCATTGGCTCCTCTTTGTGGATAACCAAGCCACATTACCTATGAGGCTACCACGTCCGGCCACATTGGCAATCTTCACGATGAGCTACCACGTCCGGCCACATCGTGGTTTTCACAACATTTAAATCACCTCCAATGAGACTACCACGTCCGGTCCCATTGGCAACACACACCGCACAATGGGCTACCAAGTCCGGCCACATTGCGGTTTTTAACATCTCTTTACACAATGAGCTACCACGTCCGGTCACATTGTGATTTCAAAACTTTTTCTCCTTTTCAATAACCACACCCTAGGTGTCATGTTTCTACTTTCTCGATTGTTGTATCTCGTTATCATGCATAGACTCCGCGGTAGGACTTTCTCATCATAAACCATTTAAATCATTCATTGTAATATAAACTAGCAAGATTATGCAAGCAATCTTATAAACAAGCTCATCACCATCCTTATACAACCACAAGTAATGCAACAACATGTAAACAAACTCATAACTTTCTAAAAGATCAAAATACGAATACTTCGAATAAAGCTTCTGATTTCTCTTGTTTTGAAATCCGTTTTTTCTTTCTTTGTGAAAAGTTCAAAAGACTACATATGTTTATTGACATAGAAATCATTTGTTCAACATGTCATACTTTCAAAAGCAAGATGGGTTTATTTTAAACATTCATTCGACGTCAAGCTTCGTACCATATTTTTAAAGTTCAAGACAATCTACGTTTTAACATAACTATACATAGAGATAGAGATTAGGAACTTTCTACATATACTTAGAGATAGTGGGGCCGGAAAATTCAACCTCATGCATCTCAAACAAACATCATACAATATACTTAGAGTTAACGGTTACGAATAATCTACAAGATCATGCTTTCATTTCAAGAATATAAGCAACATAACTAGAGTTATACTAGGGAAAGTAGATAAAAAAATCTACGTATACTTAAGGTTAGGAAGTATAGGAAAAATCTATCTTGATCCGAAACTAGTCGGGGCCGAATAAGCTAGTTGGAAACTTCTACGGGTGTTGAAACTCGCAAATCTGGACCAAACTTTGGATGGTAGTAACTCGGTCAATACTTGGCCAAATAGGATCGTTCTTGAGTCTAAAACAAAGATCTCGAAGTTCTCTACGACTTTTGTGGAGGACGTTGTTTCTAGAAACGACTTTCGCCCGGAGAAAAAAGGTGATAAAGGGGTGACAGTAAGCTGTCTGGACTGAAAATTCGAGAATTTCACTGAACTTCGGAGGTCGATATCTTGGTCATTTCTTGACCGTTTGGGGTGGCTCTTGGGTCTAACTTGAAGGTTTTGAAGTGCTCTACAATTTTCTCCAATGAAGTTAGTCCTAAAAACTATCTTAAGCAGGAGAAAAATGGGGATTTACGAAGGACAGTAAGCTGTCAGGAAAACAGAAAATGGTTTCTAGAGAGAAGTTGGAGCAATGCTTTGAGGTGTGAGTTGAATGAGAGCTTTGGGTGCTATTTATAGGCAAAACCTGACCTCTTCCTCCTCCCTCCAAGGCCGGCCCCCCCTCCCTCTTCTTCTCCCATGGATTTGCTTCATGACTTGTCATTTTCATGCTTGAAAGCATGCCAAGCTTCCATGACTTGTCTTGTTTAACCTTTTTAGGCTTAAGGCTATGTGATCATGAAGGTTTTTGGTCTTGTCTAGTCTAGGGAGAGCTTGCTTGCAAGGGGAAAGCAAAATGATTGGCTAGGTTGTTCTTTGGAATATTAGAAATGGGTTGGCAATTGGGTAATAGGCTTAAGGCTAAGTTTGTAGCTTGATGGAGTGTACTACACTCAAGCACACACCTCTCTCTCCTCTTGAAAATTTTGGTCAGCCCTCTCTCTCTCTTCCTCTCTCCTTTTTACTTCATTGAATTGTCCAATCAAGTCTTCCAAGCATGCCAAGTATTGTCACTTTCAACTCTTTAGGCTTAAGGCTAATGCATTAGGTCATTATGAAGGGTTTTTGGACTAGTCTCATCCTAGAGAGGACTTGCTTGCAAAAGCACAAAAGAAGTCATAAAAGGTTGTACTTTGGTTGAGTAAAGACAAAGGAGATTACTTGGTTGAGTTGTCAAAACACAAGCACACACTTGCACTTCTCTTTCTTCTCTCTCTCACGGCTTCCCTCTCTCTCTCTTAGGTCAATGCATGTACATGCATGAACGTCTAGGAAGGAATCAACTACCAAGAGTTTTCAAGTGACTTGTTAATGAAAAGCTTAGAGTAATGATTTTCTAGAAAGCATACAAGAGTTAGGATAATCTAGAAAAATAACATATTATTTTGTAGAAAATCGCCTAATAACGGAATATTAAAGCCCGACGGTGCCAAACGTCAAGGTAAGGCGTGAGCGTGGCTAAGGCAGCCCGCTATAATCTAGGAAAGTAACATATTATTATGTAGAAAATCACCTAATAATGGAATATTAAAGCCCGACGGTGCCAAACGCCAAGGCAAGGCGTGAGCGTGGCCAAGGCAGCCCGTTAGCAAAGCGGTGGCCAAGGCGGCCCGCTAGCAAAGCAGTGGCCAAGGCGGCCCGCTAGCAAATCAGTAGCCAAGGCGGCCCGCTAGCAAAACAGTGGCCAAGGCGTAGTCAAGGCAAGGCCAGAGCAAGGCAGCCCAGCAACGCCAAGGCAAAAGCAAGGCGTGACCCGACGCCAAGGCAGAACCCGATGGCAGCCAAGGCAGAGCCACTCGACAGCGACCTGACACCTAGGCGAGGCAGGCTCGACAGCGACCCAATGCCTAGGCGAGGCAGGCTCGACGGCGACCCGATGCCCAGGCGAGGCAGGCCCAATAGGGACCCGATGCCTAGGCGAGGCAGGCCCGACAGCGACCCGATGCCAAGGCAAGGCAGGTTCGTCAGTGACTCGACGCCAAGGCAAGGCAGGCCCGTCAGCGACCCGACGCCAAGGCAGCCTAGCTAAGCAAGGCGCGACCCGACGCCAAGGCATCCTAGCCAGGCCAAAGCAAGGCAGTCAAGTCAACGGTCAAGGCAAAGACCAAAAATTTTCTACTAGCCACTTCGGCATCGATGCATCACTTCAGGTTAGGGAAATGTAACTAAGCCAAACGGTAGTTAGGGTTTGCTAACTAATCGATTAAAACTAACTATACTTGCCATGTAGGATTTCCAGCCGAGAAATATAATTTAAAGATATTATTTACTTACTAGAAAAAATATACGAGTACGTTTACAAGTATTCTAGTCATGGGAGAAAGACTAGATTGTCCGGAGAAAAAGAATTCAATTTTACAAGTTTCAAATCTAATTATGACGGATTGTTAGAATTTAAAATGAAATTTTAAAGCAATCCAAGTAATTAAAAGAAAATTCAAATTCAAATATTTAACGAAATTTTTATTTATAAAAAATCAGGGTCGTTACAAGGCCGGTGCTTACAAAAAAAAAAAAACAAACAGAGGACACCGGTACAAGTCCGATTGGAAATCTGAAGCGTGTCGACTCTGTTGGCTACGTCTTCAATAGTTGCAGTAGCCTTAGACGTCGCCGTAGCCGCCACGGCCTTCCTTTCTCTCTTGGCGGCCACCGCTGCCTTATTCTAGGCAGCCTTCTTCTTGCTCGCGTCTGACACCACCTGATCCACACAAAAAAAAAAAAAAACACCTAAATCGATACAAATCAATCCAATAAGATATTCAGAGTTTTTGATGGGGAGGAAAGGTTTTGGACTCTCGGGGTAGAGAGAGAGTGGTGTGTTTGCTTTTGGTTGGATTTGTTTATTTTTCTATATCACGTGATTGTACATGTTCCTTTCCTAAACTAATCCAAACTCCCTATATTACAGGACTAATCCTATTTGGAAGGGGAACAGAAAACATAAATATAGGAAATAACTTAAAGTAATCTAAACTCCCTATATTATAGGACTAATCCTATTTGAAAGGGGAACAGAAAACGTAAATATAGGAAATAATAGGACAGACATTATATGTATATATATGGATAATAATGAATTTTGAGGATGAGAACATAATTATTTAAAACCTTTAGGATGGACACCTAAATAAGTTGAGTAAAGAGGATGCCTATTTAATTTTATCTAAATCTTGTGACTTTTTTTGGTTCATCTTGTGAGAAGAAGAAAAATATTATGAATCAATTAAATCAAGGGAGTTGTAATTTTTTTTCAATTGCTAAAAATGTAGGTGGACGACAGTTTAGGTGAGTGTGAGCAAATAATTAAGTAAGAGTAAATAAGCTCAAGTCCATATCTTGAATTGAATGCAGATTGGGTCTGCTTGTGGGAAGTTGATGATTGGGTTTTGGGTGTGTTGGGCATAGAGTGCCACCCACCCCCCCGGATTTGGTTACAAAATGTTATTCCTTATTGGATGTTTGTTTCTGCTGGAGTATCCAAGCTCTATTGCTTTGATGCTTTTTTCTCGATGTACCCTTTCGAGCTATATACAAAATGTTTCGTTTGCTGAGCAAAAAAAAAAAAATGTTATTCCTTGCTATTGCTTTTAAAAACAGACTTGTGGGTACGATCGATGTCGAATGCCATAAAAGATTTAATTAAAACACTCTCTAAGACCAATTGATTTTAGGAGAGATTTTGAAAAATGGTCCAACAAGTAGTATCAAATCCAGAAAGTCAATGCAACACCAATTGAGTTCGAGTCATAGGAGTTTCATCGTAGAGGAGAGATTTTTGGGCCAAGAGTGCTCTCATGGATTTGGTTACACAATGTCATTTCATGCAGTCGCTTTAAAAACAGACTTACAGGTGCAATGTCGAGTAACCTAAAGTATTAAATTGAAACTCTCCCTAATACCAATTATTGTTTTTCCTTTAGCTTAGTTATCGTAATTCCTGGTTAAAATGCCAATATATCAATATATTTGTTTTGTTATAGTATATATAGTAGTACTTTAAAAAAATTTATTGATGAAGCCGAGCTAAAACTGGTGGCTCCTTGGATATGAAAATACGTTGTCTTCGGACATTGGGAACTTTATAAGTTTCAAAAAAGACGTTAGTCTAATAATTTTATTACAAGTATGGGATACTACATGGGAACTGGGAAGGGAGAAAAGAGAAATGAAAAAAAAAAAGTGATCTGGTTGTTGGATGTTAGTTGGTTTGTTTTCAAGGGTAATCTTGGCATAAAATAAAGAAGCAATGCTTATATGGTACACTTTTTCGTTAATGATTAACGTTATGTTGACAGAAGGGGGAGTGTGCACAATAATTCAAAAAGTAAGGGAGAGTAGTGACATTTCAAAAACCTCAGGGGAAGTTTTTGCATTTGTTAGAAACCTCAAGGGAGGTCAGTGAAATTTACCTTTTTTTTTTTGTCTAAAATTTAAAGTTGTAGGTGGTGCATGTGGAGTTCACCTAGAATGAATTCTGTCTTGCATATTGCAATTTTTTTTAATTCTTTTTGAGAATATTTATTTAGTTGTACTCCTTCCGTCCCTTTTTAAGTGTCCGGCTTTGTAACTCCAACTTATTAAAAAGATATCACCATTATATATTTCACATCAACTTTTCCTCCACTTTTTATACTTACCCATCATCATTACACTTTTACTCACTAAAATTTTCAAAATGGAATCTACTTTGAGGGACAAAATTGACAATGTACCAACTTTTACCCTATAACTTTACAAAATGGAATACTGGACTTTAAATAAGGGACAACCCAAATAGAATACTTGACTCTAAATAAAGGATGGAGGGAGTAACATTTTTTTTTTCTTGAAGAATGGATGAAAATTAAAACTTAAAAATAGGCGAGGTAGCACAAAGAGAGGAGATGGCATGTTGATGTGGACCCCTACTTTGACTTGTTAATTAATTCGGGGTCTCATAATGTAATAGTTTAATTAAGGGGAAAAAATCACAGGTGGGCAGTGAATCCTAGTCGTCCATCTAGACAAGTTTCAACAGCCAAGATCAGGTGAGGGCGAGCTGGCCGGTAGACGGCTAACGTCAGGAGGCGTCTCGCGTGCAGATCAACACCGTTGTCACCAGACAGGACCATTCTGCCGTTAAACATGACTTCAAATACTTACTAATTAATTTGATTAATCAATCAATTAAATCTGCAATCAGTCGTAAGCGTCGATGCAGGGTTGTCATTATTATGAGTCATGATTTAGAATAATTAATAGAGATTAATTAATGGGTATGACTCACATGGGAGGATGGTTCTGATTCTTGTGGGTAGCAGACAAATTCTGGATTGTTTTATTTATTTATTTATTTTTTTGTTTTAAACTATTAAACTAAGATAAGAGAATCCCAGTGTTAATTTGTTTTGTAGTGAGGGGGAACTTTGTCATGCTTGATATTTTAAAAAGGTTTCGATTCATTGTGCACAACTCATTTTTTAATTAAAGATAAATGTGGTTCGATAATTGGTTTTTATCGGAATCGATCGGATCAACACAATATTTGATAGAATTGATGTTCTCAACGAATTCCAGAAGGAGGATTTTAAAAAAAAAAAAAAAAGGAAAAAGAAAAATCGAATTAACGTAAGTTTGCAATGGACCTCAAAATGGAAGTGAAGAGAGTTGGAAGGGCAGAAAAGCCTCCTAATTATTACTACTCCTATAAAAGAGAAGAGTTTTGTTTTTGTTTTTGTTTTTTTTATCCCTCAAACTATGCACATTTTCTCCACTTAGACCCTAAATTATCAATTTGACGATTTCATCTCCTCAACTATTATACCGTTACTTACTTAGTCCAATAGATAACGGAAGTTAGGAATTTGGATAGAATATGCCATGTAAGGCCTGTTTGGGACCCTGTAGAGCAAATATTTAATTTTGAGAGCCTCAAAAATAAAAATTAATTATGACATTTTATGATAAAATGATCAGAAAAATAAGATTTTATACCGGTTTCAACATATTGAAAATTGGAATACTTAATTTTGTAACCATATATTTTAGTATATAAGCCATCTAAAAAAATTATGTGCTTGAATTTTCAATCCATTTAGAATGGTGCGAAGATCTTATTTTTCTGATCATATTATTCTAAAGAGTCATGATTAATTGTTATCTCTAAGGCTATCATAATTAAATATCTATGTTTTATTTGGGACCCTTTAGAGCAGATACTTGATTATGAGAGCTCTAGAAAGAAAAAATTAATTATAACATTTTAGCATAAAATGATCAGAAGAATAAGATCTTCACACCGGTTCACATGGATTGAAAATTAGAGCATTTAAATTTGAACCATATTTTTAATATAAACAATCTAAATTCTATATAATGAACTCAGTTTTTTTTTTAAAAAAAAATATATGTATGTGTTAGTTTCTATAAAATGTCACGTAAAATTCTATATGAACCTTGTAAAAAAAATTAAATACTTCAATTTTCAATATGTTGAACCAATGCGAAGGTCTTATTTTTCTGATCATTTTATCCTAAATGGTCATAATTAATTTTTATCTTTAAAGCTTTCATAATCAAGTATCTGCTTTATAGGAACAGCGTCTTATGTGACATTTTTTCGTCCAAATTTTTAATTTCCGTTATCTATTGGACTAAGTAGATAACGGTATGATAGTTGAGGGGATGAAATCATCAAATTGATAGTTTAGAGACTAAATAAAGAAAATGTGCATAGTTTAGAGGATAAAAAGAAAAAAAAAAAAAACCTCAAGAGAGAATACTGGCTAGCTACTATGTCATGCAGGAACGTGGGGGGTATATGTTGGTTGAATTTGCGCCAGTAATAAATAGATACAGATAGATAGAGTGATTTCAGAATCGATCTTAGAAATCTAATACGGTTGTGGGTTTTGAGTTGTGTTTTTGAATAAAGATAGAAAGAGAAATGTAAATAATGATTGTGAAGAGAGGTAAAAAGTAGAGAGAGATAGAGTGAAAAATGAAAGTAATGATTGAAAAGTTAGAGAGAGAAAAAGTAGAAAAGTTACTTTATCCAAAACCCTGAGTTTGGAATTCCAAACCGAACAAGGGATGAAAGTAGTAGCTAGCTAGGGTTATGGATGGGGACCAACCTAGCTAGCTAAAATTTTCCCAGAGATCGAGTTCCATTTAATTAAGAAGTCAATTAAGTTCCAATAGGTATATATATATATATATATATAAAGGAATAAAATGGTTAAATTAATTTGTCAATGGGTGTCAGTTCATAAATGAAGGGATCCATCCATCCACAAGTACTACTAGTATAGTATAGTATAGTATAGTATAGTATATGATACAGAAAGAAGGAACCAAGTTGTGTAAATTAAATTTATTAATTCCTCCATTTGAATATGATCTTCTTTAATTTCTTGCCTAGTAGTAGTAGCTTCTAATTAACTTGATTATTGTCTGTACTCTTAATATATATACAGTATGTACGTACGTCCATATATATAATTAATTAGGCCACATTAGGTTCGCAGTTCAATAATGCCCAAGTTCATGTGGGGAATTTATTTGGCTGGCCGGACATGATACTAGGATATATTGTTAAATTTGGAGTAGTTCGTTTCTTTTCTTTTCTTTTCTTTTTTCCCCTGGTATGTTTCTCGTCCGATATATATATATATATATATATATATATATATATATATATATATATATATATGTAGTACATTGTACCAAAGAAGCCACTAAATTAATATATAGTAGCACTTAATTAATTTCCACCGTGTTGAGTCTGATCAGTACGTACGTAATTTACAAATTAAAGCTGCTGAACCAAAAATAAAAATAAAAATAAAAATAAAGCTAGCTCCCTTAATTATAAGACTCAGATCGATCCAGCCCCCAGACGTTCAGTTGTCTGGTCGCATCCAATATGGAATGCTAAACGTTTTTCATATATGTCTGCGCATGCAGGCACTAGGCCAGGTGTGAAACAAAAACCATCTAATTAATCCAACCCAAAACCAAATCGGACCACATGCACCGGTACTGGTTTGGTTTGGTTTGGTTTTTAGAAGTAATCGGTTCAATCCAGTTTGAGATTTTAACAAACCAAAATATATATAATTGCTCTGGTTTGTTTGCCCCCTTCTAATCCGAATTCAACTTAACCGAACAACATATATATGTGTGCCGGTGTATGTGCTATCTTTCGAACTGTGCATCGATCCTAACCATTCAGTTATTCACCTTAGGCCCGTTCCGTTAAGATTTTTATTTTTGAAATACTTATTTCTCACTTTACGAGACATGTCATTCTTTCACAAAACATCACCTTTATTTGAAAAATAAGTGTTTATTTCTCTTAGCGGAACATGGTAATCTCTCAATAAAATGCATGTAATTAACGTCATTTTACATATAACATGTGAATCTGTAATGTCATCGTATTTGTAATTTTTTGTCCAATATATTTAGTGGCTTAACAATTTCCCTCAGCTATTATTGTAGCATGTTGTTTGGACTTTGAATTGTTGGTGGAGCTAGATTTTTGCCATTCAGATGTGCTATGCGCACACATCTTCTTAAAAAGCTCATGCACGGATAGTTTCTGTGGGACCCACCTCAGGTTCTACAAAGATGATTTGAATTACTCTTTTTTCATGACATTTTTTCAGCTCAATCGAATTTTGTTAAGTGAAGTATTTTTTTTAAAATTTGTAGGGCGGAACAAATTGATTTGTCTTCGAATTCTGAAATAGCCCTTGCATTTATCCGATTGAGCCAATTTTTTTGCAGGCCTCACAAATTATTTCGCCCTACGAATTTCGAGAAAGCCCTTAGAGCAAGTACACAAAAGTAGGTAAAATAGTATTTTAGGTATTTTACCTAGGCAAAATCCCCAAATGTGCACCGCAGCAGGCTAGCAAAAGCCTTTTTGAGGTTAGCTCTAAATTCAGCTACAGTACTTCAGTCAACTTACCTAAGAACTGTTCACCATCTATAAATATAATATTACTAGTATTAACCCGTGCTTACGGCATTATGTATTCCGATTGAAAGGGGATGACAGTTGTGTGATTTAGTTGAAAATCATAGGCATTTAACCAGGAAGTGGGAGGATGCACTACAGGCTTTGGATTAAATGAATTTAAGCTGTTTCAACAATTTGTCCCCACACCCTTCTATTTTATAATTTTTTTTGAACTTAAACCCATTTCATAAAAGCCAAAATAGGCTAAATACAGTGAATCCATTCTAAAACAAAGAGAGGGAACCTACAACAAACCATGACCGCAGAAAAAGCACTAAGGGCGGGTGACCCGGGAGCAACGATAAACAACCGCTAAGCTAGTGACTCTCCGCCACAAAGGGTCGGGACACGAGGGGTCAGCCATCTAACTACTAGCCGCTCCGGCCTGGAATAGGAACCCAATCAGAGACAAACTCTACAAACCGATGGAAACAGGGGTAATAAACAAACAAGAAAGAAAACATGACCACCATGGACGGACTCCACAGAGCACGCCGCCGGCCCCCTTCAGCCAAGAGGAATCACCCGATACCGACGATGGAGGCACCGATTGGAACTCGAATCGAAGAAATGGAGAATCAACTCCGGCAAGCCTACGCTGGCACGACAGACTCCGGGCACGGGGATCAAAGTACGAATCCTGGGCTGGATCTCTGATCACCGACCACACGGCGCCGATGGTCGTGAAAACCCCCTTGCCGATTACCCCCTCTGCTGACCACAAAACATGGCCTAGGGCCACGCCCCGGTGCCTTATTCTGTCCCCACCAACACCCGCTAACCAGCCGTGACACCACCTCGCAGCTTGACCAAACTCCGGCCACCAAAAAGCGCCACTCCAGGAAAGACGAGAACCAGTAGCAAACAGCCGCCAAACCATTCTAGGGTTTTCCACGTATATCTCAGCGTTATGTGATTGATTGCCAGCGTAGTTTTTGCTGAAAATTTTACGTAATGATTCGCATTCTACTGTTAGGGTTTCTTTACGGATTCTTAGGGAACCCTGATTTTTCAATACCAAATAGTGAAAAAGGACAAACAAATCGTGATGGAGGGGTATCTAAGTGTATGTAATGCCCCGATTTCTGGGAATGTTAATTTGAATAAAAACATTTAAGTTAAATTGTAATAGATTTCGGGTTTAATTATAAATAACAACAATCAATTAGTTAAATAAAATGAAGATTGACTAAAAAGAAATTATTTAAACATTAAATTTCATTGACAAAAATCAGGATCGTTACACGATTAGGGTTTCCTAGATTTAATTAGTTAATCCAATTAGGTTTTATTTTCTAGGATTTTAGTTAATTAATCAACAAGTTTAACTAAAATTTTATTTTATCCCAAAAAAAATTGGATCAAAAATCCGGATCGTTGCAATATACATACTTTATTATATTATATATATAATATATTGCATATATACATACAAATAACACAAACACAAAAAATAGTACATATACGAAGAGGGAATTATTATGGGGCTTATGGGGGCTATACCCCTCTGTCCCACAAATTTTTTTTTTCCACAAACTTAGAACCTAAACAAATGCATTTACATAAAAAAAATTCAAACTCTCTTTTTGCAAATTACTGGAAATCCATTTGTGTCTTTAAATTTGTGCAAAAAGTGAAAATTTAACTTTTGCCGGCACAAAGATGTTATTGCCGAAAGATTTATCTTTTGGCGATGCACATTCTATCGCCAAAAGTTCCCCTTAGGACTATCACCAACACCAAAATGGGAATGTTAATTTGAATAAAAACATTTAAGTTAAATTGTAATAGATTTCGGGTTTAATTATAAATAACAACAATCAATTAATTAAATAAAATGAAGATTGACTAAAAAGAAATTATTTAAACATTAAATTTCATTGACAAAAATTAGGATCGTTACACAATTAGGGTTTCCTAGATTTAATTAGTTAATCCAATTAGGTTTTATTTTCTAGGATTTTAGTTAATTAATCAACAAGTTTAACTAAAATTTTATTTTATCCCAAAAAAAAAATTGGATAAAAAATCCGGGTCATTGCAATATACATACTTTATTATATTATATATATGATATATTGCATATATACATACAAATAACACAAACACAAATAGTACATATACGAAGAGGGAATTATGATGGGGCTTATGGGGGCTATACCCCTCTGTCCCACAAATTTTTTTTTTCCACAAACTTAGAACCTAAACAAATGCATTTACATAAAAAAAATTCAAGCTCTCTTTTTGCAAATTACTGGAAATCCATTTGTGTCTTTAAATTTGTGCAAAAAGTGAAAATTTAACTTTTGCCGGCACAAAGATGTTATTGCCGAAAGATTTATCTTTTGGCGATGCACATTCTATCGCCAAAAGTTCCCCTTAGGACTATCACCAACACAAAAATGTCGTCACCAAAATATTGAACTTTTGCCGATACACATTTCATCGGCAAATATTTCGCGGGAGAATATTTTCCGCCAACCTTACTTTTGCAGACAACATTGCCAATGCACTTACTTTCATCGCCAAAAAATCTACATTTACCGACACGAACTACTTTTGCATCGGCAAAAGCTTACTTTTGCCGACAAAAAAGACATTGCGTCGGCAATCAGGTCGCCTTTGGGGCATTTTCTAGTAGTGTTTTATAGAGACCACACACTCTCTTTCTTTTCTCTCTTATTTCATCACTATCAATGGACCCAACCACTTGCATTTTTCCCAACTCTCTCTATCTCTCTATTGAAAATGATTTTTGATTATGGACCCAAAATAACCATTGTGACAACTTCACATTGTTAATCTTAACAACTCTTTAAACAGATAACCAAAAATTGAGGTGATAAGCTTTAGTTTTCTAATTTTAATTATTATGCCATTGGAGTTACCCTTGCCGGGGCTAGCCTCACAAAATTGTTCTTTTAGTCCTCCATCAAAAAGCCCCCTCCATATAGTCTTATTTTAATTTAATTTATTCTATGAATGGATTGTCAAAAACAGTTTAGAGAGGGAGAGAAGAGATTAGATTCTCAAAATGTCGCCATCGAAAAACAAAGAGGTCGGTGATTCCCTCTATGATTATTGGCCCACTGAAAAAACTTTGAATCCTTCAAATACAAAACAATTAAAGCCACCTCTCCCCTCCCCCACATCACAACCATTTTATAATGGGGAGTTATTTCTGCACTCCCCAAATTATTAATTACACTTTTAAGATAGTGCGAAAATAACCTAATTAATTTTCGCACTCCTCTTAAATGTTAACTCTTTGGGAGTACGGTCAACAATTTAGAGAGTGCGAAAATAAATGCCCTTTAATATTACCTTTTATACGTATATCTATTTATTTAGACATTTATAACATGCGAGAGAGACTTACTCAAACAAGTAAATAACCACACATAAATACTTACACGCACTCGATCACAATAAGGGTGAGTCCCAAACACATTGGATCACACTCAATTACAATAGGGATAAGTTACACACAAACTGGGTCAGTCGACACACATTCAATCATAATAGGGGTGGGTCCCACACACACTATTATGATTGAGTGTATATAAGTATTTGTGTAAGTATTGTTGCTTGATCAAATTCTTTAAAGAAACTAGTACAGTAAAATATTTGAGCACCATCTTTGAACAGGTCAGACCAAACTCCGAAAAAGGAACCTAACATTTTATTTGACTGAGACGAAAAGCATGCTATCCTAACCTTTTGTCTCGATCTCTAACCCTCCCAAATTCTCAAAACAAATACTCCCTTTTGAACTTCAAACATTAAAAAAAAAAAAACCTTAATTAATTAAACCTTTAAAAGTAAATCGTTGTCCACTACTCTTCCTCCCAACACAATTAATATATATGCATATATAAGACCTGGATTTTGTGTCTAAGTCTCCATTTGATCATATCAAGACCTTAATTAGAATGTTAATAAAATTCAGAATAGAGGTTAGTGTTGAAATGTCATGATTAAAAGCTTCCCTCAACATCTCACAAAATAAGTGGTTAGAATTGAATTGGAGCAGTGTGTGTGTATATATATATATAGTGGGAGCTCTTGTGGATTCTCAGATGAGAGGCAATTAAAGGTAGAAACCAAGAGTCAACCCACGTTGACTCTGTATATGGATTTTGTGGAAACAATTGAAACATGACCTCTAATCTCAGAATAAAGTTTCGTACGACTTGATTAGCTTTTCTTTTTTTGAGAAAATCTTATTATTCACGGAAGAGATGTGAAATAAGGTTTACGGCGCGCGATCAGAGCTGTCTAAAAGTGTTTTGGACGATCCGGATTGAAAATAATTTATCTATTACGGTTAATAGATTATTTTCAATCCGGATCGTCCAAAACACTTTTAGACGGCTGAGATTGCGTGGAGCCATAAATAACTTATTAAGTTTCTCTCTTCTTTTTTACTTCTATGAAGAAAAGAAAAAAAGAAAAAAGGGACCAAGACTTGAAATATTGGTTGACTTATCAAACTGTATTAATCTTTTGGCAGCGTAATATCCGAGTTAAACGGGTGGGAAATAAAATTGCTTACATATCAGGGTTGTTAGCTTAAGAACATGTCCAAGGGAAGAAACAAAATTTTACATAAAATATATACTATGGTGACCAATGTGACAAGTTGAAAAGTTATCCTTTTTTTTTTTTGATCAATCAGAATAGATAAAATTAAACAGAGACGATAATATTCAGTTTACAGAGCAACATAGCTCAAAATAGACTAGAGCTATGTTGCTCTGTAAACTGACTATTATTGTCTCTATTTAAGAGTTATCCACTTGAAGAGACTCATCAAATTTAATTCTGTAATCACTCTTTTTTTTTTTTTTACTCTAAAAGACTCACTTTGTTAACGAAATCAACAATTTTGATCACCGATGCTAAGCATTGGATTTGATGAGATGGCAATTTTAATACTGCTTTCTCTTTTTCAAAGTGTAGCAAGTTTGTTACCCTCCTTGGGGGGTGTTTTGTTTACGCGACTCTTCAAATTTAGTTCGGCTTTAATTTTGCTAGCTATCTGCTGCTCTAAGACTAAGTCCTAACTTACCATTTATGAATATTCTCAAAAGTTCACAAAGGATTTACTTCCATTTTGCACATTCATAGTATCCTTTTTTTTTTTTGATAGGCTTCAAAGTATCCATTTATTTTATTTTACTATATATTCAAGTGGAGGTTTTTGCTAAATAATTGGGTTTCTGTCTCCAAATATTTATTTATTTATTTGGCGGATTCAACATACTCTTTGACACTTGAAACATGGTGAGACATTATTCTGATATAATTAAGATGACTATATACTTATATGATACTGAAGATAACATTGAGATCGATACAAACTTGTCAAAAAGTAATCAGATCACATGTTTCAATAGAATCTCAATACCATGTCATAGGTGACACAAGCACAACTAGTGGGGAGCGCTAGATGCACGTTCAAGGTACGTTCATCTCAAGGCTTCATCTTCGATCCTTTGTTTACTCTTCTTCATCTATATATATATCACTACTGATTTTTAAATCATGTATCAAAAACTTAATTATTAGTATATATATGATGAGGTGTTTATATATCTATACTAATATTATGGTGACCACATCTGTGAACCAAGTCTTGATTCTCATCTAAAGTGACACCTGTGCTGCAATATACAGTATAATGGGTTCCAAGAAAATCAACAACTGTGCAATCACTAATGTTTGTTGTTGAAACAAAATTGGATAAATAAAATGTATTACAAAAAATATAGCTATCATAGCCACTATTGTAAAATACATGTGTTAATAAATATATATACTTTTGACAATATTTTTTTTGGAGCCCCATGCGAATAATTGGAGGGTTCCCGTAAAAAAAATCAACTCATTTGGATATTGGCTAGGGCTTGATCGGCTCATTCAATTTTATCCTGTCAAATTTGATAGGAATAAACTAAATGAGTCGATCAAGCCCTTATCGATATCCAAATGCATTAATTTTTTACGGGACCCTTTAAAAATATGTTTTAAATACATTAAGCGGCTCTGATCATTTGTTTGAAGGTCCCATGCGGGGTTTCAAAAATGTATTGTCAAAAGTATTGTTAAATATTGGCTGCCCTATGCACACGGCTCTGGCTCTTCATCAAGAATATGGTCAGATATATGTTCTTTGGATAATCCCTCATCCCAGTTGGGTTACTCCATCCGAGACAGCTTTCGAGTCCAGGTAAACTCAGGTGATGCAACCATGTTTTGGGAACACGTGTGGTTAGGCGAGTAGTCTTTGAAAGAAGATTATCCGAGACTGTTTTCTTTGTCTACTCAAAAAGAGATGTTGATCAGCAATTTAAGGGCAGAGGGATCTTGGAATTTATTGTTCAGAAGGGACGTGTTTGGCCGAGAGAAACAAGAGCTGGATAATTTGAAACAAAGAATTCAGCAAGTTATTCTAAACCCATCGAAGCCGGATGCCTTGCAATGGAGATGGACGGGTGATGGAATTTTTTCTGTCAAGTCAGCTTTTGGGCAATGGGAACTACAGCACTACCCGACCAATTCGTTGTTGGGTTCTTTATGGAAGAATTTGGGTCCTCCTAAGGTGAAAATCTTTACTTGAATGGCTGTAAAGGAAAGAGCAGCAACAAGGTCAGTCCTCCTTAGCCGAAACATGATCAATGAGATTCAACTAGCTCTGTGCCCCCTATGCTCTCTGAATCTTGAAACTCATCAGCATTTGTTTCTTCACTGTCATCTCTCGTGGAGTGTATGGTCGATTATACTAGACTGGTGGAATATCAAATGGGCTTGCCCATCCTCTGTCCCAGAATTAGCAAAATGGTGGTTTGATAACGGATTTTACAACTTGGAGAAACATATATGGGAAGCCTGCTTCTATGCAACGTTGTGGTCCCTTTGGTTGGTGAGAAATGACACCATCTTCAACAATTCAACGAAACAAGTTTGGGAGGTGGGGGATCTAGTCAAAACTAGAGTTGCGATGTGGATGAAGGCGAAATTCGACATCAAGATCTACACCATTGAGGAGTTCAAGATTTTCTTAGATGGTGTCCGAAAATTGAGATTGTAACATAGTTTTTAGGAATCTCTCCAACTGTCGGTTGGAAATCTTTGTAAATTTGGGCTCAACCAAGTTCTATCTTTGGTTGTTTTTTTTCTCGATGTACCCCTTTCGAGTTTTATAAAATGTTTCGCTTTTCTGAGCAAAAAAAATATATTGTCTCTAGAATCGGCCCCATACACATAAATTATAAAGAGAGAGAGACATTTTTCCTAAAATAAGCGATCTGCCTCACCTTTTTTTTTTTGTCTTTTAGAGATTCGACTCAATTTTTCTAGATCAATCATTCGTGTTGACGATAACAATCTAAAATGTATAAAATTACGTTCAAAGGCTTAAAAACGTTCTCAAAAATGAAAATAAATTAAAAAGGTGGGTTTTGTTTGGTTTTGCCTTTAGAACTGTTTTCAACATAGGTCCTACCATTATGATCAAGATTTTTTTTTGGAAAAAGTTCACTGACCACAAGAATAAGTCATTATTATTTTTTACAAATAATTAATTTAATCCAAACGCATGCGTATTTGCACAACTATACGTATATGTATTCATGTATTATTATGTGTATAAGCAGTCGTACTGATGTTGACAGGGAAATACTATTGTTGTCATTCTCTACAAAGAGTGCCAAAGAAACCAGTTGGCCCACTCTTTCGAAAGGTTCGCCGAGGAATGCGGCTACTTGCCGCTTCTTTCCTATTATTTTATTCTCTTTATTTAACGGGTTTCTATCCCTTTGATTTGTAAAGGAACTTCAGATTTTTTACGTAATTCATTTCCTTTCTTCGAATCATTCTAATTTTTCCTTTTTGATAATTTAGGTGTTCGGAGCAGATTACACACCTTGACTATTTCTGGAGATTCAATCCCATTGCTCACTTGCCGCTAACTTACTTGACGATAATAAAATCGACATTATTATTTTTTTGCTTCATAATAAAATCTAGATTCTTAAAATCCACAATCAAGTAACATTATTATTACGGCATACGTACGCTCACACGTTTTATAATTAAGCTCTTTAGTTAACTACTCTTTTACAAGTTTCAATTCAGATAGAGTTGAGAAGGTCAAATGTTGTTGAAAATTTTATTATTATTTCTTTTCATTGTAGTAAATTTTTTGTTTCGTGGTCGATGTCATTTTTATTATTATGAGACTATTTATTGGACAAGATTTGGTGACTGCGGACTCTGATATGATTTTTTTTGAAACGACAAAAAATTTATTAAAGCAAACTCGACAATGAGTACGTACATCAATCAAAAAGAAAGAGAGAGGAAAACCAAGATCCGTAAAATAACACAAGAGTAAGAGGAATTCCAGAAAAGAGAACATCCAATGAAAGATTGGATAACGAAACAAAATCCGGATAAGCAAAACACCAAGATTCAAAACTCCTCAAAACATCTCCAAACTGCTCCCAAAAGCTCCAAACCCGGCAGCTGCATCATGACCACATCTGACCCAAACATAAAAGCTCAACCCAAACAAATAGCATCTGTCAGAGCTAGCAGCAAACAAAAACTCATAGCGGACTCTGATATGGTTGATGTAGCGTCCATGTAATTCTTGTGATATAGAATATAAATGCTATTCTCGATCTTACTATATTCAAAAAATAAAAGCTTTTTTTGACTGAAACCTTGATCATGGATTCATGATTTCATAGAGTGAGAAATGAGAGTAATGATTGAAAAATTAGAGAGAGAAAAAATGAAAAAGTTATTTTTTCCAAAATTTGGGTTTTTGAATTCCGATTTATTTTTATCTTTCTTTGCCTTTCTTTTTTGGACCTTTCCTATGATTCAAGCTTTCTTTGTTTTTAGAGTAGTTTGTCTTAATGTACCATTTATCGAGTTCTAATAAAATCTTTTTGCCAAATAAAAAATAAAAAAAAAACCTTGATCAGGAATTCATTTCTTTGGTTACTAGCTAATTTATTGTTTTTGTTGTAGAGTGAGAAAATATTGTGAAAATTGGGATTTTTTTTTGAAATCCAAATTCATTGCCATTATCAATTAAATTATCCTATGAAACAAGCAGGGGACATAACCCCGAAATCAAGCATCAAAATTTCAAAAAAGACAACTCTGGACTACAATTAGGCTCCGTTCCGGAAACTTTCTTAAAAAACAAGTACTTATTTTGCAACTTTTCATTCAAAAATAATAAGGGTCATTCCACAAAATCCAAATAAAAAGTTCATTTCACATTTTCAAACTAAAAAATACTTGTAAATGAAAAAAAAAATCAATTTTTGATTTTTTTGCACCGTATTAAAGATCTCAATGAGATCTATCAAACAAGATCCATAGTGATAGGGAAATTATTTGCCTAAACACATGATTTTTGAGCTTGAAGTTGCTGTATACAAAAAATAAGACTGTTGCTATGAGAATGGGGGCCGGCGGAGGGAAATCGTACCGGCAACCGCGCTGGGCCGTCTCAGGCTACTGGACGGCCGATCCAAGCCGTCCAAAAATTCTATTAAAAAAAAAACCAAGGGGTCTACGCGGGAATCAACGGCATCCGAGGTGTGTAGAGTGCTTGATTCGAGCAACCTTTTTCCGTGTATATATGAAAAGGGGTGCTTGGATGAAGCACTCTACACACCTTGGATGCCGTTGATTCCTGCGTAGGCCCCCTTGGTTTTTTTTTTTATAGAATTTTTGGACGGCTCAAATCTGCCGTCCAGTAGTCAGAGATGGCCCAGCGCGGCTGCTGGTACGATTTCCCTCTCCGGCCGGTCGGTACCTATATAAATTCTTCCAAAATAAGTACCAGCCTTTTTATTTTCCGGAACAAGCCTTCTTATTACACAAAAAATAAATTCTTATTGTGTTTCTGGAACACTGCCTAAGAGTGAGAAACGATAAAGGGCAGAGTAGCTAGCTTACGAAACGATGATATCCGACAAGCCGATCGATAAAAAGACGTTGCCCGAATGACTAGCCAACGAAATGATGATAGCCTACAAAACGATGATATTCGACTAGCCTACTAAAATTGAGCTTGTTTATTGCATTATAAGAGCTCGTACGTCGTCGTTAAGTTTGATCATCATTTTGTTTCACCGTGTAAGTGGCAGAATGTGCGATTCTCCTTGAATCTCCGTCTATGTCACCTATATTCTTTTAAGATCCTAGCTGAAGATAGACTTCTGAATGATGAGGAAAAAGCGCAGAGGTGTGCAGTTAAGTCAGAATTTTGGAGACTCCCAAAACTTACGGAATTCCTCTGGAAACAAAAATCTAGAGTAAAGTGGTTGAAGTTGGGGGATAGAAACACTAGATTCTTTCAAATTATAGCTAACAATAGATTCAAGAGGAACTTGGTGGGTTCAGTAAAGGTGAATGGGTGTGTGTTGGTAGAGCCAGAACAAATAAGAGAATCCGCTATGGATTTCTTTCGAAACAATTTTTCAGAGGAAATGAGGGTCAGACCAGGGTTGGGAGGGATCTTTTCCAAGAAACTAAGTTTGGAGACAGCAATACATCTTGAGAAACAGTTTGAGGAGAAGGAAATTTTTGCAGCCATGCAAGGATGTAGCAGCCTTAGAGCTCCTGGACCCGACGGCTTCAATTTCTCCTTTGTAAAGAAAAGCTGGGACTTTATGAAGGGGACGGTCATCCAATTCTTTTATGAGTTCCATGCCAATGCGAAGCTATCTAAAGGTATCAACTCCACTTTTGTTTCATTGATTCCTAAGGTAGCTTGTCCAGTGTCCTTCAAAGAGTATAGACCTATTAGTATGGTGGGATGGGTCTACAAAGTTCTCTCTAAAGTATTGGCGAATAGAATTAAAGAGCATATGCCAACTGTGATTGGGGAAGCGCAAGCAGCCTTCGTGGGTGGGAAGCAAATTTTGGATGGCGTCCTCATAGCTAATGAGGCTATCCACAGTTGGAAACATAGTATGCATGGGGGACTTATTTTAAAACTAGACTTCGAAAAGGCGTATGATTGTGTCAACTGGAATTTTTTGATTGACATGCTATCAAGGTTCGGTTTTGGGGACAGGTGGTGTGGCTGGATTTTGGAGTGTTGTTCATCGGTTTCTATGTCCATATTGATCAATGGTTCAGCTTCTAAGGAATTTCATATGCAGAAGGGCCTCAGGCAAGGGGATCCCTTATCACCTTTTCTCTTTAACATAGTGGCGGAGGCACTCAACATAATGCTGGAAAGAGCTAGGGAGAGAAACATCATTAAAGGAACTAAACTGGGGCGTAATGGGGTTTCGATATCGCATTTACAGTTTGCGGACGACACTATCCTCTTTTGCATTAATGATCCAGAAGAGATGGCAAATATCAAACGAATCCTAAGATGCTTCCAATTGATGTCAGGCCTGAGAATCAACTTCTCAAAGAGTTCCCTTTGTGGCGTGAATGTTCCCCAAGATGCTGTGGTCACGTTGGCTCAAATAATAGGGTGCAAAGTGGAACAACTTTCCATTAAATATCTAGGTTTGCCGTTGGGTGTGAACCCAAGCAGGATTAAGACTTGGGATCCTGTTATTGAAAGGACTGAAAAGGTTCTGAGTGTTTCGAGGACTCGGTGCATCTCAACAGGGGGAAGGCTGACTCTTATCAACTCCAATACTGGTAACGTCCCTATTTATTTCATGTCTTTATTTAAAATGCCAGTTGCAGTAGCAAGGAAATTGGAGAAACTACAAAGACAGTTCTTTTGGGGTGATTCGATCGACAAGAAGAAGATGCATTTGGTTAAATGGGAGGAGATAGCAAAGAAGAAAGATGATGGTGTAACGCCACGACTTTTCGGGTGCAATATAAACAATTTCTATAGAAAATTTGCTAAATAAATATGATTTTCTAAAATAAAGCTTTTGCTAATACAATCTCAAGATAGTTTTACGGAATCAAAATACATTAACTTCAGAGCTGACTCTAATCTTGATACGAATCCTAAGCATCCTCGATCTTCGTTACTGATATTCTTCCCATATCGAACTGTATCATCGTTGAATCTTCTCCATTGAATCATGCGCCCTCTAGCAAATTGATCGCCGAAGCAATCGATTCGCCAGGATACAGACGTATCCGTGAGTGATAAATCACCCAGTAAAATAATCCAACCCAACCACCCCTCTTACTTCACAGCTAGCAGGCAAATAGAATATATATGGTGCGAAAAAGTAAAACAGAGATAATTCACATAACTTGTTTCTTTACTATCCATTAACTTAATATGAAATCTAAGATCTCTCCACGAGATCTTTCCTCCCCAACCACTAGCCATGCTCAGTCCCATGAGATCACTTCCCTTTGTTGTCGCAGGAACACCTAAGTTATGTACCGAGTGTGCACCCCCAATAACTACAACAAGGGGTAAGCTTATCATGCCGGTATCACGACTAGGGTTCGCCTATCTTATAAACC
This sequence comes from Rhododendron molle, assembly GCA_025413875.1. NCBI lineage: Eukaryota > Viridiplantae > Streptophyta > Magnoliopsida > Ericales > Ericaceae > Rhododendron > Rhododendron molle. The sequence continues at coordinate 19,978,910 of CM046400.1, forward strand.
ACATCACAATTCTTTTCACAATCATCACTGGACACCCGCCAGTCTATCAATTCATCACTGGACACCCGCCAGTATCAATTCTCATCACAATCTCATCATATCACAACATCACGCCTGCAGGCAATCTCTAAACAGAAAATAAACCTCACAATTTATCCATTACTTAACAGCGTCTACGTGATTTCTAATTCGCATACCACCCCATGTCCCTAGGGTCCAATCTAACATTCAAATGAAACATCGGCACAATATCAATCTCAATAATTATTTTAAAACGAATAACAGACGGATCAAACAATTATTAAGCAATGCAATCACATAACTTGTTATGACTGGGCTGTTGCCCTTAATCTCGTATGATCATAAAGTCATTAAAAATGTAAGAATTATTTAATTAAGATTTAAAAAATAATTTTCTGGACTTTCGTTAATTAATATATGTAATTAAGTTAATTAAACACTAATTAAATACATTAATTAGGTAAAAATATTAGAATAATTATCGTAACCTTAATAAAGGTCCTAACAGTCCCCTATAATAAGTTCGAGTGCTAAAAGTTGGGTTTGAACGCTCACGGAATTATTTTGAATAAAAGATTCAAGTTAATAGGCAAAACAAGATGAAATAGACAATAAATGATTAAATATTTGATAATATTTTTGTATTTACAGAATAACATTATGGGGCTATAAAAAGTATAAATAAAATTATTTGGAATTTTAAACCTTCTTTATAATATTTTACGGTATTATTATTAAGAAACAATACTTAAATAATAATAAATATTTAAATAAATAAATAAAATTTTATTTTAACAACATCTCACCTTTGAACTGTCAAGAGTCTAAGAAAAATATTTTCGATATTAAAAATATTTTTTATAAGGTCGTTATTAATTTTCGTTTATAACTTTCGTTAAATATTAAATAAATGGCTAATAATGTTAGTTAACCACGAATTCAGCAAGTTATGACCTTTAACAAGTTAGGAATCTAAGAAAAATAGTTTGGGGATTTATAGAGTAATTTAAAAGGTCGTAACGAATTTTAGTTTACAAACGATCTCACGATTACGAATAAAAATTAAATAAATAGTAGATTAAATAAAAAAAATATGAAACTAACAAGTTATGAACTTTAGAATGTGGGTAACCTAGGATAAAAATTTCGGAGTCAAAATCTATTTTTAAAAGGTCGAAAAATCAATTCGATCTCAAAAGAAAACAAACCGCGCGGCTGGGAATAACAGAGTTCGCGGCCGCGAACTCTGTCCGTCTGGTTCTCGCGGCTGGGAGCCCGCACCTTGCGGCCGCGAGGTCGCGCGCTGGTTTTTTTTATTCTCGTTCGTTTGGCCTCGGGTTCGATGCATGGGGGCACGGGGGTCCTTGGGTTATGTCTAATAAACATAAATATACATAGAGGAAGGCTCGGATTGAATTATAGTACCTCGATTTGAGTTGAATTCGTTTTCGATCGTAAACTTGAAATTGGAGAAGACAACTTCGGTTCCGTCGAGCGGGGGACTTCGGGGCCGAATTGGTTGATCCTCGGGGATCCTTGGGGTCGAGGGAAGTGATTGGAACGATCAATTTGAGTCTCGGACGAACGAAACCACGAAACCCACTTTTCTCTCTCCTTCTTTCTCTCTCTAGAAATCTATGGATTGGAGCTTTGTTTCCTACGAATTTCCTCTTCTTTCTGGACTGGTGGGGTGTGGAAAATCGTGTGTCGTGCCCTAGGGTCGAGGTTACGGGGTATTTATAAGAGAATTGGATGATTTTTGATTAATTAGAGTTCTAACAGAATTGGGTTTCGGAATGGACGAATCTAGCTCGGTTTTGGGGTTTCGGAGAAGGTAGAGATCGAGCGGGAGTAGGAGAGGGAGATATAGGAGTATTGTATATATGTATGAAATTATAAAATATTTTTAAAGCGATAATTAGATAGAATAACTATTTTTTTGTAATTATCTACTATTTACTTAATAATGAAATTAATATTATTACAACTAAATAATATTTTTTAATATTTTTATTAGTTAAAATTTTTTCGGGTTATTACAACACTTATACGGTCACAAGTTACTTAATGTAACATTTAAATAAATTTTAATCACCAAAAATAAATCTAGGTTTTAATCGAATTATATTTTTATAATTAATCCATTACTATAGACTATTTGGTTAAAATAATAATTTCTTTATTCGAAAAAAATTGGGTTGAAATTCCGGGTCGTTACAGATGGTGGGTTAGGGGAGAAGAGAATGTTGCAGCAGAACCTAGCACTCTTAGCTAAGTGGTGGTGGCGTTTTGGTAACAATAAAGATTCTCTTTGGGCGAAAGTCATTAGAGGAAAATATGGGTTGGATGTAAGGTGCTGGCTTCCCTACAGCTACGGTTCAGGCTCCATTTCGAAAATTTGGGCAGACATATGCTCTTAGAGAACCCCTCATCCCATCTGGGATACTCCATTCGAGAGGGCTTTAGAATCAAAGTAAACTCAGGGAATGCTACTTTGTTTTGGGAACATATCTGGTTGGGTGAGTTACCATTAAAAGAAGCTTACCCAAGATTGTTCCTATTATCTTCTCAACAGGGAGAAATGATTAGCAACATGAGGGGAGATGTTAATGGGGGCTCATGGGAGTTGTTGTTCAGAAGAAGGGCGTTTGGGCAAGAGCGTCAAGAGCTGGATAATCTGATACAGAGAATTCGAGGAGTGACTTTAAATCCAAGCAAGCCTGACTATTTACAGTGGAAATGGACGGAAGATGGGAATTTCAGTGTTAAATCGGCGTATGGGCAATGGGAACAGTCTTTGCATTCAAGTAACACTTTTTTGGGATCACTTTGGAAGAATTTGAGCCCTCCAAAGGTGGAAGTTTTCGCGTGGATGGTTGTCAAGGAGAAAGCGGCTACCAGGTCAGTTCTCTTGAGCAGAAACTTGATAAGTGAGATCCAATTAGCCTTATGCCCTCTTTGTTCCTTGCATCTTGAAACTCATCAGCATTTGTTCATTCAATGCCACTATTCCTGGACTGTTTGGTCTATAATTTTGGATTGGTGGAACCTCAAATGGGCTTGCCCATCTTCTGTTCCGAACTTGGCTAGTTGGTGGCTCGCTAATGGGTATAAAAATTTGGAAAGCATATTTGGGAGTCTTGCTTCTATGCTACACTATGGTCTATTTGGCTAGTAAGAAATGACTACATTTTCAACAACACAGTCATGGGAGGTGGGGAAATTGGTCAAAACTAGGGTCGCGATGTGGATGAAGTCGAAGTTCGACATCAAAGTCTACACAGTGGAGGATTTCAAGCTTTTTTTAGATGGTATTCGAAAAGTAAGATTGTAATGTAGTATGAGGAGTGTTATCCAACTGTCTGTTGGATGCATTTTCTTTCTCTTGCATCCTAGTGCCTTGTGCTTAGATGCTTTTATCTCGATGTACCTATTTCGAGTTATATAAAATGTTTCGTTTGCCGAGCAAAAAAAAAGTATAGAATCAATCACGGTCATTCAATAAAGCAATGAAGCAGAAAAACTTGTAATTACATATAATAGGAAAATAGAAACTCATTTTTTTTTTTGCTCAGAAAATGAAATATTTTATAAAACTCGAAAGGGGTACATCGAAGAAAGAACACCGAAAGACAAGAGCTCGGTAGAGCCAAAATTTACAATCACATCCAATCGACAGTTGGATGCCCACCTGAAGACTAGGTTACAATTTCAATTTTCGGATACCATCTAAAAAGAACTTGAACTCCTCAACGGTGTAGACCTTGATGTCGAACTTCGCCTTCATCCACATCGCAACTCTTGTTTTGACTAAATCCCCAACCTCCCAAACTTGTTTCAAAGAGTTATTGAAGATATTGTCGTTCCTAACCAACCAAAGGGACCACAATGTTGCATAGAAACAAGCTTCCCATACTTTTTTCTCCAGATTGTAAAATCCATTATCAAACCACCATTCGGCTAATTCTGGTACAGAGCTTGGGCTCACCCAACTGAGGTTCCACCAATCTAATATTATTGACCAAACACTCCACGAAAAGTGACATTGGATAAACAAGTGCTTATGAGTTTCAACATGCAGAGAGCATAGGGCACAAAGCTAGTTGACTGTCATTGATCAGGTTTCTACTGAGGAGGACTGACTTGGTTACTGCTCTTTCCTTAACAGCCATTCAAGCAAAGATTTCCACCGTAGGAGAGCCCAAATTCTTCCAAAGAGAACCCAGCAACTTATTGCTCGAGTGGGTTTGTAGTTCCCATTGCCCATAAGCTGACTTAACTGAAAAAATTCCATCACCCGACCACCTCCATTGCAGAGTATCCGGCTTTGAAGAGTTTAGAATAACTCGTTGAAGTCTCTGTTTCAAGTTATCCATCTCTTGCTCACGCCCAAACATGTCCCTTCTAAACAATAGATCCCAAGAGCCCTCAGTCCTCAAATTACAGATCAACACCTCATTGAGATACATCTTTTTATTTTTTCATCGACAAAAAGAAAACTTACTTCAGTTAATAAACTCGAAGAAGAGTACATCAAGAAGGAATGGTGAGAATAGAATCACTGCTAGAGGTATATATCTCCAAAAATGCTAGGTGTACAATCACCCAAACACAACACCAAATACAATCTCTCACATACACATGGGTCCTGGGATCCACGTCTATGTGAAAATTTGAGTTTGGTGTTGTGTTCAGATGGAAACCACGTGTATGTGAGAGGTTAAGTCGTGTTTGGATGGTTATGCACATAGCATCTCTAATGTATCTCTGCTACTGCTAGATTGGTAGTGCCAACTAGCCAATGAGATACCAAAATATTAGTGACACATCAACTTGGTCACACTCCAACCATACCTCTCTCACATTCAGGTGAGTTACATTCCAATGGGACCCATTGAAATACATGATCTAGAATTATTTTCGATAGGTTTTTCCGTTCCATGAGCTCACTCCTATTTTTGTTTTCTTCTTAGACAACAGTTTCTAAGTTATAACTTCTTTTTTGCGCACCTTAACTAATTCCATCTTTGGCCTGGTCAAAGGGTCAACGGCATGTCATCCATGTCAGAACTAGAAAATTCATAAGAAATTACCTTTTTATAGCCTGATTTCAAAAATCTAACTCTGATCGATTGTGTGGAGGAGTTAAACGACCTGCCTACCAAACGGACTAACCTTTGGGTTTCAAAGTTTTTTTTTTCTTTCTTTTTGGTAATGCAGGATGTCTCGGACCAACTTGCGCGCACTTCAGACTAATCCTTACAGATCCTCCCATAGATGTTTCATACGCTTACGCGTGGGGGTGAGGTGGTCCCAAGAATTATTAGCAAGGAAAATCGAATATGAGATTTTAGGATGAAATAAACACATAAGTTACAGGGCAAGGCAACTTGGCCAACCTTTAGAGTTTTGGAGTAACTTAGGGGGTGTTTGGGAACCTACTTTTTGGCTTTTCATTTTCAGCTTTTTGATTTATTGGCTTTTTGAATTATGGCCAGAATGTATTTTGGGTATGGTAGAGTGTTTGGGAGATTTGTGCAGAATGTATTTTAAAATTGTAGTAGTGTTTGGTAGATGATTGTTGAGAATGAATTATGAGTTGCATTTTTACCATATTACCCTTTGTCTTCTTATAACATGTGTCAGTTCCGTTTTTTTGTTCTTTTATTTTTTTACTTTTATTATTCAATAGTTCTTTTATTATTGTAAAGTACTATTTCGTTTTTGCTTTTTTTTTTGTTTTTGTTTTTCAGATCTCCTATTTGCCTTTGGACATTGTATTATTGGGTTTATTTTTCATTTGTAATTTTTTATCTTTTTTTAAATTTAAGGAAGACATTCGGTATTTTTGCTTTTGGTAATTTAGAATTAAAATAATAAGACCAATGTTACAAGTAACAATTTAATTTAACTACAAACACATAACATAAATATAATTTAGAACAATAAAACAAACACAAACACTTAAATATTACAAAACAAATTAAAGTACAATCCGAAGCAAAAAAAAAAAAAAAACATGCAAACCACGCCTACAAAACAGAATGAAAAAAAAATGATGCGAAAAAAACAAATCTGGTAAGGGAGGGGCAAATCTGGTAAAATGAAGGGAGTATTATGGGTATTTTGGTAATACAATCTCATAATCCGAAAATGAGAATTCAAAAAACTCCTCCAACCCAGATTTTGGTTTTTGGCTCCTAAACCCATAATCCGAAAATCTATTTTGCCAAAATCCATTCCGAGAATGAGGTGCCAAACACCCATAATGCAGAAATGGGAATGAGAAAATAGGAAAATCCACCAGCCAAACACCCCCTTACTATCAAATTAATGAAACTAGTAGCATTAGAATGAAACCCGCCACGGCATATGTGGAGACAAATAGAAAGTGAAGAGTTATGCTGAAATACTATGATAACATATCGTAGCATCCCTCCACTTCAATGCCACATTTTGAAGTCGATTTGATGTGAACTTCATGTATTTGATGAAAATGCGCAATAAATAACTGTGTCACATCATATAATATTCAATATATATGATCACACTAGCTAGCATTATTGAAAATTAACAAAAACCAAAAACTCATAGGGAGAACAAAAATATGTTAAAGTAAGTATTAAAATAGCTTAAACAGTTACAAAAAAATTGACCCTTTTGATGATATGTACTGTATTTATGCCTAATTAAAAATGACCCAGCTCAAGACCTGCTAGGTTTATGTAAAAATTATTACAAGTTTTAAACTCTTTTGTCTTCCTTGTTGCGTATGGAGAAGAGCTGTTTTGTGTGAAAAGTCAGCGTCTCTCTCTCTCTCTCTCTCTCTCTCTCTCTCTCTCTATCTCTCTCATCAACCATTCTCTCCTTGTCTATTTTTGAGCAGAAGAAGCACCAGTTTCAACCCCTTCAGAAAAACCTGAGACAGTCCTTTAACAACAAAAGTTCATACGCATTTTGAACACATATATATCCAAGGGCAAGTCCCTTACGTCTGTTTGGCGCAAAACATACCAATTACCAAACCAAAGTAGACTCAAATGACTGGCTCTTTCATTGATCAATACGTATCGGTTGATATTTAAAACTCTAATTGTCACTTTCTTCATTCAGAATAATGGAGAATTACCAAGGCGATTTAGCCGACATAGTCCGAGCAAGCGGCGGACCGAATATTGGAAGCGGAGGCGACGGTTTCTCCGGCGAACTCCCCCTCCCCCTCCCCGACTGGCGTTTTCCGGCTGATCCCATGAATTACATGGAAGAACAACCGGTCGACGATTTCGGAGACCCGTTTTCGAGCTGCCTGAGGGATCCACTGCTCCATGAGCTTGACATACCAAGTTCAGGGTTCTTCAACAACTCAACAGAGATGATGAAAACAAGTGTTGTGGAAGACACAAGTCGCACAACCGCCTCGTTTGGTGGCGGCCGTGGCCGTGACGGAGGTGGTGGGATTATTCTTGAGAGGGAGATGAAGAGGCCTCCTAATATATTCACAAGGATGCTTCAGATCTCACCAAATGCTAAGATGCCGGCCGTTTCGCCGTGTGATTCTCCGGTGGGATTAATTAATAAGGGTTCTTCTTCTCCATTAGTTAATCCTAATCATGATTTGATTAGTGTTAATACTTCAAAATCTTGCTTGGTCGAAAACACCGGGGTCCAGATCTCATCTCCGCGAAATACGGGCATCAAGCGAAGGTAATTTAATCATATTGATTTATTCATTAGCTAGAATTAGTTAGATCGATCTTTAGATCATATACATATATATATATATATAGAACTAAAAACAAGTTAATTAATTGGCTAATTAAATTAAATCATACAGTACGTACAATCCAAACAAGGTAAGGTTTGTAAGTGTAATTAATTACAGTAAATTGAATTGGATGTATTCAAAATTGCGTTTTACGATAATTCAGGGTTTGGTTCTTAAGAATTAGGGTTTGTGGGATAAAATCTGTAAATATGTCTCTCTATTTTATGTGAGAATATACATATTGTAGCTAAAGATGGGAATTAGCTAGGATTTTTGGATTAATTGCTTTCTGTTTATAACATTAATTACAAACAGGCACAATAACTTGATGGGTCTTGCTTGATCAACAAAAGAAAAGAAAAAAAAAGAAAAGAAAGTAGATTATATAGCTCATAACTTGGGTGTCACAATAATATTCACAAACTTAGCTTTCATATGTAGTTATCTCAAAACTGCTTTATATCCAATAAAAACCCACCTGAAAAGATTTCGATCTGCGTGTTTTCATTTTTTCTTTGAGAAAAGATCGAGTTTACAATCACTTTCATCTCTTTCTTAAAGGAAAAAAACAAGCCAAAACACAATCGATCACTTCTGAAAAGCAGAATTCAAACAGTTTTTGGCGTTAGTGATCATGAAAAAGATTTGACAAATTCCTAGCTAGCTAGCTTTAAATTTTCCATCAAATTAATTTCTGACAATTTATGATTTAAACTTTTTTACGTACACAGGAAGAGCCAGGCAAAGAAGGTGGTATGTATACCAGCACCAGCACCTGCAAATAACAGGCCAAGTACTGGAGAAGTTGTTCCATCTGATTTATGGGCTTGGAGAAAGTATGGCCAGAAACCTATCAAAGGTTCTCCTTATCCAAGGTATATACTAGTATTTACTAACAGCTAGAATTTATTAATACTACTGGAGTATCATTTTTGTTTGACAATATATAGAATTCCCCAGGTAAAACTGTCTTACGTATTCTTAGGGGATACAGTATCCGGATCAAGCTATTTTGCAAGGACCAACTTGATGATCCTCGCCCTTAAGGATCGAAGTCAGGAACCCAGTATGATTTTTATCATTTATACTTGCGCAGGCCTATTATTTTGAAGAATTTCAATCGCGCTAATATTCATCACTTTAAAATTTGTACTTATACTTGGTTTCTCTTCCACTCCAAAACATATGGACGCTGTTCGTTTTGGGTTTTAATGGAGCATGTATTTTCTTACTATTACGGCAAAAGGCAATACTATTACGGTGGCATTCTCTTGGCAAGCTAAAGATATAGACCAATAGCAATAGCACATATATAACCCAAAATTTCATTTTCATTAATATCAATCACATTAATATATATTATAAAGTACGTAACGTTTCTTATTATTATGGAATGATGCTTTTGATCCCTTGGCATTCTCTTGGGAAACTAAACATAGAGCAATAGCACACATATAACCTAACATTTTGACTATTGTTGATAAGAGAGTTGACTTTCAATTGGTTAAATGTTGGGCATACATGTAGCTTGATGATCATAGTCAAATAGAGTAGGTTTCAACAATTTGATTCAACAGGTTGGGTTATCACACAAGAGAAATGAGAAAAGGAAGACAATGTTGGATTCATCCAATGCAAGTGAAATACTCCCACATTTGAAGAGTACAAAGTAATTGGTGCCGCTTACACATTCTGTGTTTTATCGGGAAAAAAAGAAAGAAAAGAAATTCATTACCGTAAAGGGCCAAATGTGAAATGGTACAATAAGAGAAGAAAAATGGAGAGAGAGCTTCCAAGATTACACTTTTGTTGTTTTTTGGTTTGACAATATCGCACCATTCCAAATGGTGCAACCCTTTGAAGGTTTGTTTCTAGCTCTGTCATTGTCTCTCCCTCTTTGGTTTGTCACTTGCGAACATCCTTTCTCTCTCTCCCTCTCTCTGGAAAATAACCACTAACTGAACCTTTAGATAGTGGTTGACACCTTACATTGCAACTGTTGGATAGAGAATTATCATAATATTGAGATTTCTCCCCCTAATAGTTTTAGACTAAAGCTTTAAGTTTATTTAAAATTTCTACAATGGCAAAAAAATAAAATGGATCTTTGATATTTGCCAATATATGGGCTATTTAACATCCGGTATATGGGTGAGTGCATGCAAGATATATAGTATCATCTACATATAGCAAAACAAGTCTCCAATCGCGACTAAAACCCGTAAACATTGTTCAATGTAATCATTCATGTCAAGTAAACAAAATGATCAGTTTTTCTTTTCTACTTTTTTGGGTTACTTAATTTCATCGCAAATTATAACATCTGAATGTATGTATATATATCCAGGGGTTATTACAGATGCAGCAGCTCCAAAGGTTGTTCGGCGAGGAAACAAGTAGAACGGAGCCGAACAGATCCGAACATGTTAGTAATCACCTACACTTCGGAGCACAACCACCCATGGCCCACCCAGAGAAATGCTCTCGCCGGGTCAACCCGGTCCCAACCCTCAAAAACTAACTCATCAGCTTCTTCAAAGAACAACAGTAATACCAATTCACCAGCCCCTCATAATTCCCAAAAGGGCATAACAACAACGACAAGAACAACAACCAGCTTGAAAGAAGAAGAAGAAGAAGAAGAAGAAGATGAAGAAGAGCACAAGGATCATCACCATCATGGCAACATTGCTGGATCGAACGGTCCGTTAATGGTGAAGGAGGAGATGATGGAAGGGTTCGATCCAAAGGAGATAGAAATGGAAGATGGTGATGGCAATGGCGATGGCGGTGGTGAGTATGGTGAATTAGGGTTTCCACAGAATAGTTACAGGCCATTGTTGCCACCTGAGTCAACCCAATGTGATCATGACTTCTTTGCTGAATTGGGAGAGCTAGAGGCTGACCCTCTTAACCTCTTGTTCACCCAGGCCTTCTCAGGAGATCATGAGGATAGGGAAAACCACTACGACAACAACAAGAACAAGGCCAGTTCTTTGGATCCATTCGTCGGGGCCTTCGATTGGACAGGCAACAATAACAACAGCAGCAACAACAATAATACATCGCTTGGGGAAGCGAAAAAGGGGTTCATATCAAGACCTTGAAACAAAAACTCCTAAATTCAGAACTTTATCTGTAGGTATTCTAATTATGTTCTACAAACATAATTTTTGCATAGAATTTCCGGACAGTGATGTGGCATTTTCTTGTCTTATTACCAACTAGAACACTTTATTCAATATCGTAAATGCTTAAATGTCACTGACACATCATTTCTGGATGAGTTTTTAAGTAAAGATTTTGTTTGTAAAATCTTTTCTCATATAGTGATATAGTGGGTTTTTCTTTCTTTTTTATTTGGGTGCATGGTACGATTACTTTCAAGGCCAGGTGATAAACCTGCCCACATTCTAGTCCTAGTTTTTCACGTGGGGAAGTTTTTTTTTTTTTTTTTCCGTTGCTTTCTTTTGTTGTTTTTTTTATATTCCTACCTTTTTAGCATTTCCATTTAGAATTACAAGATCAGTCAGAAGAAATTAGGGGGAAGGAGGAGAGAGAAAAAGGGTGTGCTCGTTGATTTGGAGCAGAATCCATGAGTCCCACATGCCCTTTGGAATATTATTGGATGGGACAGAAAGCAAAGGAACAGAAGGTTTGAACAGTTAAATCAAGTACATGTATTGGACAGGACTGGAAAACTCATTCGTGAAGGAGAAAGATTGATTTAAAGATGGGACTCTCTCTCTCTCTCTCTCTCTCTCTCTCATCTTTTCAGAGTGGGAAAAATTATCACTCGGCCCCCCCTTTGGTCATGTGGGTATTCTCCAAAGAAAAGATAGAATTGCTTTAATGGCTTTGGTGAGGAAAAGTATATTTTGGAAGGTGACAAGAGATGTGTAGGGGGCGAAATTTTGGAAAATTTGAGTTTTCATTATAATTAACTTTGGGTTCCTCAGCTTTCTGTTTCTTTAATATAGAAAGTTATCACGTATATGATAAGATAACCTGAGTTTGTTCGTATTTTATGTTTCCGTTCAACTGCTTTATCCATGAAAGATTGTTTATGAGATGAAGAAAAAAGGAAATAATACCCAAAATCCAGGTTAATGAATAATGAAGTGAGTTTTGCAATAGTTTCTAGGGTGATTTTCAATGTCTGCACTTCGAAAGTTGTTTTATTATGTCAGAACAATTTTTTATATTATTGAAAATTTGATTCTGAAAAATATACTCACTGCATCCCGATGATTAATTTATCTAATTTCTGACTTTATATGTCTCAAAATGTTTGTGTAAATATAAATTGACTTTTACAGTTTTCTTAATATTTACTCTCCTTTTTGCATTAATTAAAAACAAAACTATCATTTAATGAGTAAAAGTGAAGTGTATGATCTTAAAAAAAACAAATTAAGTTCATTAGCAATAATTATATTATCTTTTTATAAATTGATATTTAAAATCGAATAAACAAATGAGAATAAAATGGTAAACTAAACGGATAGAAGCCCACGCTTTTACGAATTTTTAGATAGATCATTTAATGTAAAATAAAATCATTTAGTTGTCCTGTTGTGTTGATGTAACCATAGATTATAAAATCATGTAGCTGTCCTTCAAATAAATTTTTTAAAATTTAATGTAAGGGAACATTATGTGTAGTGGGACGTCACCCAAGTCGCGTTCGGATTTGTCCGGCCTTGTAAACCCGGTTAGGGTATTTTGGCCTTGCTCCGGTAAATCGTTGACAGACGTGCTACATATGATGTTATCTTTCATTTAAAAAAAAAAAAAGGGGACAATAACATGAGGATATAGTCTATTGGAGCATCAAAACAATTTCTCCTCTCACTATGAGAAGATTATTTAGATCTGATAATGATAGAATAAAGAATTCTGAATTATTAGAATATGCCAATGTGCAAGAACAATTGAATCACTGGACAATACCTCAAGTACGTCCATCTACTATTTATGGGCATGGTACTTTTAATTTCAAGAGCACCTTAGCTATTAAAACTAAGGAAAAAACAGAAAGCATAGAGCTTAATGATAAGATAATTAATCTTATGGATTGAGGTGATCTTCTTGCTCATATGCGTAATTATAATTATGTTCATATTGGTTTAGTTCAAATTGCTCTTAAACCATTAACTTTGTTAGGAATGGACACTTGTCTTCAGGTCACTTTACGTGATGGAAGGTGTAATAATTGGAGATCCTCAATTATGGGGGCAATAGAGACCAGTCTTTGTCATGGTCCTGTTTACTTCAATACTTATCCTAATCTTTCTTTATCTTTGACTGATAGAAATATTGGTGAGGTCCTAAATTGTAGGATTCAGACTCGTGGTTATGACTACTTACCTGGATCAGAAGTCATAGCAGTTAAATTGACTTTTACAGTTTCCTTAATATTTACTCTCCTTTTTGCATTAATTAAAAACAAAACTATCATTTAATGAGTAAAAGTGAGGTGTATGATCTTAAAAAAAACAAATTAAGTTCATTAGCAATAATTATATTATCTTTTTATAAATTGATATTTAAAATCGAATAAACAAATGAGAATAAAATGGTAAACTAAACGGATAGAAGCCCACGCTTTTACGAATTTTTAGATAGATCATTTTTCATCACATACATCGACTCCACTATCATTTAGAATAAACAACTTGACTATTGTCATTGACTCGCAGTTCATTTAGTTATTAACGAAAACGAACAACTATTTGTGCTCTTAACTAAGGTGGCATCATATCTATCTATCTCTCTCTACTTTCTCTCTCTATTGTTTTCTAATCCGATTGAGCTTCCGCGGGGGGTGGGGGTTGGTGGTGGTGTGGTGGGTGTTGTCGCCTCCTCCCCCCAGGCTCCTCTTCCTTTTCCCTCCCTAAACCTGTCCAAATCGGATCTGTCCTCTGAACCCTTTTGCCGTTTCATCTTCTGGCCTCATCCTCTTTCTCCTCTTGTCGGCCGTCCGTGGGTCTTTTCCACTTGGGGTTGCCGGTTCGGCCTAACGGCGAGGGCGTCCGATGAGGGTGGTGATGATGAGTCCCGTGAGGTCACCCATTGTGATTCTACTCCTGGGTTGTCACGATTTGGGCTTAACGGCAAGCGGTGGTTCACGTCTGGTGCATGGATCTGGATCATGGCTTTGTGCCTAGGCGTTCATGGGTGGTGATGGTTCGCAGCGCTCAGCGGCGATTGGTACCACCGTGGTTGGTTTCTTAGGTCGTTTGTGAGAGCCGAATTGATGGTGTCTCGGTGGCCATTGACGGGGTTTCGGCTGCACACGGGGGCTCTTGCTTGCGAGGTTTGCTTGTTGGCGCTGTGGTGGTTTGGTTGATCCGGGGTGGGTCTTTTGGTGGGTTTCGGTGGCGCCGAGGAGGGTGGACGGCGACTGTTGGTTTGCTATGGGCAGTCTCTATTTTGGGCCATTTAAGGTTAGGGTTTGGGCATTTAACCTGTTTGGACAAATAAGTCAAAGTGGCTTATTTTTTGTCCTTGTTCAATTTTTTTTTGCATTTCGTGGCTTATTGTCAATTTTTTGAGGATTATTGCTTCGTTATGACGAGAGAAATCTAGAAAGTAAAAAATTTTGATTGAAATCCAATTTTTTTGGAATTTCGACGAAATTGGCTGGAAAGTCACGTTTTTCGTCTTTATTCAAAAAATTTGGATTATGACCAAATTCTTTTACTTTTTAGATTCCTCTTGTCATGAGAATGCAATAATCTTCAAAAAAATGATGATAAGCCAAGTGATACGAAAAAAATTTGAATAAAGACAAAAAAAATTTGGCGGGAAAGCCAAATGGCTTATTTGGCCAAACAGGCTATATTGGCTGGGCTTGCTTCTCTGTGGGCTTGCTAATTTGGATTGTTTTTGTAGAGACCCGTAAGTTTATTTATTTATCTATGTATTATTATTATTATTTCAGAGTTTTATCAAAAAATATCAGAATATGGATTAAATGCGAGAGGACGTCGTAGTTATTTATTTTGGTGTTAAATTGAAATTAGTGGAAGAATATACGGGTAATTATGAGAGAGGTGAATGTGTGTGTGTGTGTGTGTGAGTATAGGGGATTATTTTCCCCATGTCTATTAATGTTCCCAGTACAACTCTTTCTCTCACTTTTCTGAAACTCTCTCGCTCTCTCCCGGCTTCTCACTCTCTCTCACTCGAATTCCACCAAACCAACACAAAACACCTTCCAATCTTTCACCCTTGCGCGTATTGGAGCTTAAATCGCGTGGGTAGGAGCTCGGTGACTCGTATTTGGCTCGGTTCGAAGTTTGAAGTTCTAGGGCTTGGGTAATCTTTTGATTTCGGCTTTAACCCTCGAGGTAGGGATTTCTCTCACTCTTTGTATGTTCTTGAGTTGGTTTTGTGCATGAATTCGTGCCTATGATTGTTGTGACTGTTGTTGTAGTTGAAATTCATGAAAAGTCTGCTAAGAATTTACTCGAACCGTCTTTGTTATCGATGACAATTCCCTTGTTATCGATAACTTTGCATCCCAGATCCCAGAGAATTCCATTTGTTATCGATAACACAAGACCTCGTTATCGATAATTAACTCCGAAAACCATCGTTACCGATAACTTTCGTTGTCGTGATCGATATTCTTAAATCTGGAATGGTCAAAACACTAAAGTAATCGATAACTTTTTCATCTGTTATCGATAACTCCATGTTTCTAATGACTTCGACCACGAGTTAGCGATACCATTGTTTATTAATTATCAATAACATTTTGCAGTTCCACTGTCTTGCCATGTTCGATCCCTAATCTATAATTTTGGGTTCCGATCACTTCTAGCTACTCTAAACCACTTCCAAACATTGTTATTTACACTCCAATGGTTTCTTGATCATCCTCGTTCGTTGGCTCTCGTCGTGAAAAATATAAGTATTGTATTGAACGAACTATCGTCCTAATGTTTTATTGGTGTGCTTGTTTAGCTATTAGAGATATGGTGAAGTGTTTAGATAAATGGTGCGAACTCGTTAAAGCTAAATGTGGGTGTTGATAAGATTAAATGTTGGATAAGAGGATGGATAAATCATGGGACAAAACATGAGAACTCAACCCTTGATGACATGTAGTATGAGGAGTGAGTCGGGATGATTAGTTTGGTAATAAAAATGAAAATATGAATTAGTATGAAGATTGTTTACTTGATTTCAACCTCTTTCTTTATTTGCACTCGTTCAATCAAAGCCTTTGAACACGTTTGAAGAGAAGTAATAGAAATGAGCTGTAATTTGATGTACGGGGTCATGAGCACCCGGAATGTAAAACGGATGTACGGGGTCACGAGTACCCGGAAACGTAACGTGGGTATATGGGGCCCTAACACCCGGAAAATGTCTTAAGCATACTGTTCGGTATGTTAATGGAGGAAGAGCTACTTGAGCTCATATTGGAGATTGACGGGAGATGTACGGGGTCCTTAAGACCCGGAATGTAAGTCTTTTAATGTAAAAGTATGCGAGAAGGAGAGTTGATTATCAAGGATACATGGTAGATGACTAGTAGATTGATTAATGACAAATGAAATACTCTTTAAGTCTTGAGTTTCCGGCTTGAGGTTAGCGTTCATCGCATTCTCTTTTATTGTCTCAGACTTTGCTCTCTTTATGTCCAAAATCTTTTCACTTGCATACAAGGTTTGTAGAGACTTTCCTACTGGGCACGTGTTTGCTCAACTCTTCATTTTTCAGGTATACATTCGGAGCTGTAGCATGGAGTGCTATGCATGTATTGATTTGGAAATCTTTTGAAAGCTGACATGAAGAAAGGGTATTACCACTCTTTTGGATTTTTTTTAAAGGATGTAATTGTAACTTCACTTTAGTTATTTACCAAACGGGAATTTGTAAACTATTTAATTTCCCCTTCACTCTTTGTAATTTCAAGTTATTGGGCCGATGTGCCTTGGGTAAAACTCTTTTGGGATTATGATGTATGTTATTGGGAGGATTTTAACTATGAAAAGTTATTTATATTATGATGAAAATTGAGGGCGTGACAGTTTTGAGTTGATCTAGTTTGGGCATTTAGGCCTTCGGATTTTATTGAGCTTACAGTTGTATGATCTGGGCATTTGAGGCCCATCGAGGCTGGGGCTTGTCCCATTTTCGGGCATCGCCCCATAGGTGTTTGGGCCTCGACCCAATAGGTGTTTTCTTTTATCCAACCCTTGGTTGGATTCCTCTCCCCTTTCCCCCAACTTGATGTACCACTTGTCAAGTTTTCTTAATAAAACACTACAAGAAAATCGGGATCTAACAACGGTCAAAGCGTTACTAAAGAACACAAAAAGCGTTGCTAAAAGCAGTACCAACGGTTCACCAACCGTTGCGAGATATCCGTTGGTGTAGAGGTATAGCAACGGTTTTGACGAGCGTTGGTACAGATTTTTTTGTAGCAACGGTTGCTAAAGGCAAGTTTTTTTTTTTATTTTAAAATCTGGGGTAAAATATGACCTGGCAGCCACGTGGCGCTGACGTGTGCGTGGTACATGGAAGGCAACACAACAATTTTGCTCCTCCTGGGAATTGAACCCAGGACCTCGCGTACGCACACGCGAGTGCAAACCGGCTGGGCTAGCCCAGCACATGTGAAATATCAAGGGCCTATTAATATTTATACTATGCAAACCGGCTGGGCTAGCTTATGTCATTGGAGTGTTATCGATTTATTCTTAATCCAAATTTTTAAATTCGGTTTATACTATACAAATACCTACTTTTTTTTTCCCCCCGATTGGAACTGTCTATTTTGTACGTAGTAAAGAGTACATTCTTCATACGAAAAATGAAATTAATCGGGTATCGTTACATACTTGATCAGGCAGAAAAATTTATTTTACTAATGAAATTTTGTCTCAATAAAGAAGTTTTCTAAACTCGATCAATTTTATGAGAATGATTTAATCAACAAGGAAAACAAAATCAATGGTCTCGATCATCACAGTTGTGTTGTAGTCAAGTTGCTACTGTACGTTCAAATACAACACAAGACGTAGTTTAATTGTTATTAATTATGAATTACATTAAACATATATATTTTAAATATAATTACAAATCCGATTGAGTCAAATTTTTACGAGAATGATTTAATCAACATGAAAAAAAAGTCAACCGTCTCAATCGTTAGTTCGGATTTGGAAACCGATTGCATGAAAGAAAATTGGTATTGGCGGTGTGAAAATCTAGTAACGGTTAATGAAAAGCGTTGCTATAGTCTGGTTTATAGTAACGGTTATTGGAAACCGTCACTAAAGTCCTGTTTTTTGTAACGGTTATGGAAACCCGTTGCTATAGTCTTGTAATCTAGTAACGGTTGCATGAAAACCGTTGCTATAGACCTGTTTTTAGTAACGTTTTGCAAACCGTTGCTACACACCATCTATACCGACGGTTTTTCCAACCGTTGCTAAAAAAACCGTTGGGAGATCCCAAATTTCTTGTAGTGAAACTTTTGTTGCCTATAAAAAAAAAAAAAAAAGATCCGGTGGTTTAGAGCTTCACTAGCATGGCCTCCCGCCGGTATCTATTGTTGGGTGGTCCCGTCGTCACCTAATGGCTAAGGTTGAGTGCTTGCAACTGTTTCTTGGGTTTCCCACCATCGGTCTATTTTTTCCAATGGTGGTGGCGTATGGCGCTCGGCGATTTTGTGGATCAAGCAGTACGGCGATGTGGTGGTGGTCAGTCAACGGTGGCGGTGGCGTGTGAAAGGCATGTTCACTGAAAATGTACAGTGTGTAGGGTTAAGATTTTGGGTTTTCTTTGAGCTGGACTTATTGTAATAGCTGAGCTTTTTGGCTTCTTAATTTTTAGGGCTTTGTCCGTTTTGGGTGTTTTGGGCTTCATTATATTATTTGGGCTTTTAGGCCTTTGGGTGTTATGAGCTTTGTTTCCATTTGGATGTTTTTCAACTTTTGGATGGATTTTCCTCCTTCTTTTCCTTAATAAAATGTTACTCTTTCCTATAAATAAATAAAAAAAAAAAAGAGAGGAAGGAGAGACGTTAAAAAAAATCATATAAGTAAGAGAAAAAAATAAAAAGCCACATGGGACCATAGGAAGCTGTGACAATTCATATACACAAGTAGCTAGCTAGTACTAATATATATACATTAATTATGAGCTTCAGAATTTGGCTTTGTAATTCATGGACCTTCTCGTACATCCTATGGTCATAGAAGGAATTTTGCTCTTCAATTTTTATTGAGAAAACAGTGACCCTAAGTTCTGTCATATCCATCAACTTTAACCAAATTAATGTTGGCACACATCATTCAATTCTATTGAAGTCACTTCATTTGAAGGAGAAGGAAAAAAGGGAACAGTTCATCTGTAATGGGTTTCCTTATTTTTTCGACCGATGGGGTAAGAGTCATTATGTTTTTGGGTGGAAATCTTTTTCCCATTTGGTGTTTTATTGGAGTGACTGTAGTAGTCATGATTCTCAGAAGAAAGGAAATGGATTTAATTGATGGAACACAAAAAGCTCCCATTACCCTTTTTTAGTCTTTTTGATTAATAAATACACATCATTTTATTCTCCCTACACCCACAAAACATTGAAACTAATTCCATGCACACCCACGTTGCAAATTTATCATAAAAAAAGAAAAAAGAAAAGAAGACGGACATCTTAAAACTCAGCTAAAATCACAAGTTCTATAAGAGCATTTCCAATCAAGAATATAAAATCTAACGTGACATGTCAAGTGGAAGAATTGACATGTGAAACAAATTCAACAAAAATGTTAAATGCTTATGTGTTATTTACTTCCCAAAACTTAATAAATATTCTTAAATAAGAAATTAGGCATATTGGTTGGAGTGAGCATTGTAGAGATGTCAAATCCTAATATGTCAAATTGCCACATAAATTTTGAAAAAAAAAATGTGGCATCCCCACATTTGAAACCTAGGTTGGAGATGGTAGCGTTTCTTCCCTCATTTGCTTCAAAATTTAGAGATGTCTAATTTATTTTATGCAAGCTGATATGAAAATTGGTTTCATATTTGACATGTACAAAATCCTTCCTCTTCAATCATGGAGCCAAGTGTGATCTTATTATATATGGTCTTTATAAATAAAAATAAATAAAAACCCAAAAAGTTGTTGAAAGGCCACTTTCGCATTCACTACTACAATAATAGATATGTATCACACTAAAGAGATTCACAAAGATCACGGTTTTCAATGAAAGCGTGATAAAAAGTGGTGTTTAAATTTTTTATCTCAGTTTAAGGTCAAAGCTGAGATAAAAAGTGAGTTTTAGCGCGGAATAAAAGACCTCGCTCTTGCGGCGAGATAAAAGAAAAACAATCTCACTCTTACGGCGTGATAAAAGATTTTAGGGCTGAAAAGAATGAGATAAAAGATCTCGCTCTTATGGTGAGATAAAAGTAAAAAGACCTCACCCTTGTGGCGTGATAGAGCAAAGATCTCACTTTTGTGGTGTGATAAAAGATTTGAGGGTGGAAAAAAATGAGATAAAAGATCTCGTTCTTGTGCCGAGATAAAAGAGAAAAGGCCTCACCCTTATGCTGTGATAAAAAACATTAGCGCGAAAAAAAGTTGAGATAAATTTCTCACTCTTGCGGTGAGATAAAAAGCCTACCCATTTAGGCGGTCTTAATTTTCACGTGGGCGGGTTAATACTCATTTAGGCGGGTTTTGAAAAGTTATGTGTGGGAAACGATGTCATTTGAGGACTTCGAAAAGTTTTTTTTTTTTTTTAAATGTAAGAAGATAAGCCTTAATTACATTCACCCCAAAAAATCTTTACGTTTCATCTTCATCTTCACGCCCAAAAAGATCGAGAGAGAGAGAGAGAGAGAGAAAGAGAGAGAGAGAGAAGGCAAATCTCACGATTGGGTTCTACCAATGCCCAGTTGTTTCTTCGACGACGGGCGAGCTGTTCCACTAGTGCCCGATTTTCATGTGGGCGAACTGTGATCTTTATGATTTATTGTAGTGGTAAAACTTTGTTATTTCGAATGTCTTCCAAGTGTTTGACACATTAGGTAAAAAAACAATTATATTATTATGGCTTAGTCTTATCTGAAAATGATTAAAATTCAATTGGAAAGCCACCATTGAAATTGAAATTCAATATAAACACAAAATATATGTGAAATGGTTAGTTTATAAGAAAACAATCTAAAGTTTGTCCATAATGTTACAATCTGCGGGTTGTGATAATTTTCATAAAAATACAAAGCGTACACTACAACAAAAAACACTATTGTCTACTAAATTTACTGGCTAAAAACAAATTTTTCGCCCAAGAAAATCTTTTGGTGACCAACAACTAATTTTGATTGGCAAAAGATCTATTGTCATATTTTAAATTTTTTTTAAACAATGTTTATATATGTATTTTTATATATTTTAATATCATGTTAATTGCATTTCAAAAAAATTCAGCAAATTTAAAAAAAAAAAAAAGTTTTCTTACTTTAGGAAGTAAGTATAAATATTTTGGTTTTCATGATGTAACAAAAGATCTTGGCTAGCTTAGTGGTAAGGGCTTGGAAAATCAACCAATGGTGTGTGGGTTCGAAACTTGGCAATGACAAGAAAAGATGGTCTAGTAGATACAAAGAAAATATCACGCCCAATGATTTTCCATCTCAGTTTATGGGTGTGATCATTTTGAACTTTCAATCACGGTTATAAACCGTGATCTAAAGTGACTTATAATCATACATAGAAAAGAGAAACGATCATGGCCAAGAAAGGTTTATAACTGTGATAAAAAAGAAACGATCACACTTATTGGCCATGATTGTTTCTCTCTTTCAATCACGATTATAAACTGTGATAAAAGAGTGTGACTTACAATCACACTCAAATCCATCACGGTAGCAGAAGTGTGATGGAAAACTTACAATCACAGTCAATCGCTGTGATCTTTATGGTTTATTGTAGTAGTGATTTGACATCTGCTGCCAATTAGTTGCCGCAAAATCCAAATATATATATATATAGAGAGAGAGAACCCTTCCATTGAGGACCTAAGTTGTGGATCTAAGTTGTGGACCACCCCATTTCTTTCTTTCCCGATTGAATTTTGTTGATCCGAACCGTTTAATGTGTAAGTACGTATAAGAGATTTGGTAGTAAATTACCACTACTACTTGAAAAACTTCAATTACCAATTTTGACAGGTGGCCAGGACCCAGGAATGGGAATTCAACAGCTCTCCCATTGGAGATGCGCGCATAGGTATCCGCAGCTAGCCTAGTGCCGGCCGTAGCCACGTACCCACCACCACTGGCGTCCCAGCAATTAAAGTTGGCGTACAGAGCCAAAAATAAGGTGCGTTCAGAATTACTTATAACTCTCACAACGGACTCGATCCGGTCCTGCAATGATTTGGGCTTTTCTTTTCTACTTCAAATCCATCAAAGCATACACATGATTTGATGTTTCCGTGGTTATTTGGTCAAATGTTAATCATAATAATGTAAGTAATGTGAAGGTTGTGTTTGGTTGGGAATTTAGTTTAATTTAGTTTTGGTAATAGATGGTGAGAGAAATAGAGTAATGATTGAAAATATGGGTAATGATTGGAGAAAGATAGAGAGAGAAATGAAATTAATAATTAAAAATATAGGATAATGATTGGAGAAATATATACGGTAATGATTAGAAATAAAATTACTAAAACTAAAACTAAGTTAAGAACCGAACAAATCCAAGTTATAAGTATATATCACCACAATTTAAGATTCATAACAAAGTGTTCGATCTGTACGTTTTTTTCAAATTAATCATTGCGATCGACTTTTATCCACAGCCAAACATGCATATATATCCATTATGGACCATCATTTCTACAACACAACACAATATTTTCTAGAAGCTAAGCAGAAGTTCTATGATATGATCATCGCTAAGGTGGCCGTACACTATGAAACTTGATCGAGTCTCCTCATAAAAATTTTGGTATAAATTAATTCACTGACACATGCACCCTGAGGTCTATTTGCTCTTTAGAGAGAGAGAGAGAGAGAGAGAGCGAGAGAGAGACAGATTCCTCTTTCACCTTTGAAATTAGTAATTACTAGAATTAGTCCTCCCCTAGCTTGAGTCTTGTGTTTGTATTTCACCTGCACCTAACTGATCGACTAATGGCCCAGAAAGTATGCTTGCATATACAATTTGTTCACAGATTTTGTTGTGGGGCTCATTACAAGTCTCATACAAATCATTCGAACCGTTCATTAAATGTAAAACATTTTTTCAAGGGTTCCCGTAAAACATAAGTTCAATCCGATACCTATAGGTGCTCGATCCAACCATACAACTTTTCATTATCCGAAAATCTGAATGAAAAATTTGATGGTTGGATGAAACACCTATAGGTATCGGATTGAACTTATTTTTTACGAGGACCCTCAAAAAAATATTTTACATTTAATGAACGACTCGGATGATTTATATGGGACCCGTGGTGGACCCCACAAAGAAATTTGTGCACAATCTATGCACTGAAATCTGTGTGTGTAGCAGGTACCCTAACGGCGGGTTGGATCAATTGCGCGCTACGTGAATATTTAAGGGAATCTACTGAATGCTTCTGGTGGACATTTGACAGCCTATACAAGGCTTTTTGATTCATTCTGACGTTGGTGCTTGATATCATGCACGCTCAGGAATGCTCCCAAGGCTGGATTTGATTATAAATTCTATTGGTTGCGGGCCCAGAATACCATGGATGCTTTGTTGGTGCCCGGATTCAAATTGATTGCCTTTGAAAGAGGAGATTTTGCAGAAAGATGCAGCAGCTGCGAGGCTGATTTATCGGGCATGGGAACGCCAGGAGTCAGAGGATCGATTCCACGTGCTTGGGGTGCCCCTAAGGTTAGTTTCCGCATGCTTGGGATGCCTCCCAAAGCTGGTTCTGAGTATGCTCGGGATTGCCCCCAAGGCTAGTTCCTGACAACATTCCACTTTGACTTTGTTGACCTGTTGACCCAAAGTGCCATAAGGTTTGTTAAATGCTTCAGCCATTAATGACTTCAGAGATTTCCATCGCCTCCACTGATGGGGTGATTCACACATATGCTCTAGGAGATTTCTATCGCTTCCTTTGTCAAATTCAACTTGTTTTGGGAGATTTTTGTTGCCTTTATTAACGGAATGCCTTCCGGAGGCTGAACGCTTTCTGGAAGCTAGCCATACAAATGCTTTCTGGAACACAAATGCCTTCTGAAGGGCTTTAGCAATATGAATGCCCTTTTTGGAGGATTTTAACCACATAGATGCCTTCTGAAGGGCTAAAGTGTGCGCTAGGCTATTGCAAGCTTTATACAAGTGCTTTTTCTTTGTTGGCTGTTCACTTAATGTATTAAGTGAAAGCCGCAGGATTGTTTTGTTGGTCTGGAAGTAGCGAGACTGCTTAGCTCGGGGCAACCAAAGTAAGCACTGCACTATTTGAGATGGAACCTGCTGATAGCGAGGCTGTGCATATGGCAAGGCCTAAGTGTAGAGTTGCTCAGAGTTCTTGAAGTTGCTGGATATGGAGATGACGATGTAGCTTGCTGAGTGACTTGATGGTGCAAGAAGTATGGTGCTTGCAGAGGTATTTTCAAGGGTGCTTGAGCCGCTAGAGAGTTGCTGAGTTATGATGTTGTCTGAGACGGCGAGCAAGGAGCACATGGGGTAGCTAGGTGAGCCTGACTTTTGGAGTGATGAGCTTGAGGCCGCAAGGTGAGTGAGGTTGTTAAATGATTATGGACATAGAACCGCTGAGTTGGTTGATGTAGAGCTGTTGGATTTGCTTGATGATAGCACGAAGCAAGAAGCTATGGTGCCAATTGCAGAGTCTGCTCAGGACTAGTTACGAGGCTATCTTTCAGCCTCTTTGACTTGGCTTTGTCGGTTACAGATACCAGGCTTGGTATGGTCGGTTCGAGGACCGAAATCCAGGAGAATCCTGCAATCCAAATTTGAATAGTTTAGAAAACAGTAATGGATAAGAAAACAAAATGCAACAGGCTTGGAGTCGACCACAGGCCGAAGTCCTTTTATGCTGACTGCTAGGGGCAGGACTGCCACACTTAAAGAACCCTAGTTCAAGAGCTTGAACGATTGTGGGTAACATGGTTTGCAACGCGATACATATGCATATTGATTTGAACTTTTGGAAAGAAACGCAAGCCCCCTGTTTAGGCCATAAATGCTTGACCTTAGCTAGATCGTGCACGATGACAATGATCTTATTGCCCCTAGCATAGAAACATGCGATGCCAATAACAATGAAGGTGGGTGCGATGTTTCTGTTCGGTAGAGATCTCGGCATGCCCTTGACAGTGCTGTGTGACAGCATTCCACAAAAGAGTTGAAGCACTTCTCAGGCTGAGCTTTCTTTAAGTGTGTTGACAGGGAGGTAGACTTTGCAGTGCATTCCTTTGTTGCCCTTTATCCCTTGTATAAAGTTGATGGCCATGATGCCTTAATGAACCTGCTTTACTTGAGTATAAGAATACCTCATACTTGGGGTTAGTTTGTGCAACCAAGACAACTACTTCCATTAAGCAGTCATAACGAAATACTAGGATGCAAAAGACATGGTGAGAATGATATGTATGTGAATCTGCAATGCATTCAGGACATCTCAACTTTCGCGTGTTTGATCAAATGCTTTCCCTTGCCCTAGGGAGACTGATAATGACTTATTGCTTATATTTAAAAGACCACAATGTCCTAGCGGTACCACTAAAAACATTGTTTGGTCAATAGACCATATTGCTACACTCTTCATGAAATGAGAGACCCATGTTATTTTCTCAGAAATTTGTAAAAAATGACTGCGCTTGTATTTGTTGTGTTAAGAATGCTTAGGATAAAATCAACTTTGAAAACTTTTCCTCGAGAATTTCAAAATCATATCATTTTATCTACTTGTTCTGCACTCGCATCATTCAATCATCAAAGGACACAGAACTGTTTTGCAAACCCATGCCCTTAGTCATTTAGATGAGTTTGCTGCTTTGAGCTTAATTTGACTGACTTGAGTTGGATTGATAAGCACCTATTGAGACCCACATGAGAGAAGTGCATAAAGGGGAACATAGCCATGCCTCTTGTCCCACGTAACTCTCCACGTTGTGTGATTTGCCAAGAAGATGCAAATTCTAGGATTCTTGCCCTTCGTGTTAAGTCCCACATTGGTGATGCCCCTAGTGTTTAGGACCTTGCTACTGAGTCGTGTTCCCCAATCTGAGAGGATTGTGTTACGGACCATATTGTAGGCTAGGGTTGTGGCTTTAAGAAAGAAAGGATATAATGGCTCAAACCTACTTTCTACTCACGTTTGGGTTTTAAAAGCTAGCAGCCATCTTCAACATTTTTATCAACTCTTGTTATCTCTTGCCTCATTTTGTGTGAAAGAGTTGGTTTCTTCGAAAATGTCCTTTGTATGTATTGGAAGAAATGTTTCCTTCAAAGTGCCTCTTGTATGACGGGGTGCTCATTCTTTCATTGATTTTTCTTTCATCTCTCCTTGTATTTTTTTGCCCCAGTGTTGGGGATGGCTGCCTAGCAGGCTTTTCAAAGGAATTATCCAGAGGCTCAACATGACTGGCAAGGGATAAGTGTTTGGGATAGAGAAATGAATGTCTTTCTTCATTTTGAAATACACGACAAAGTAGTAAGGATCCTAACCAAGAGATTAAGAGCTTTGATGTTTAACCAAGTGGAGAGGACAACCCTTTGAGAAATGTTATAGATGTATGGAGACATGGCTGATTTCTCATTTTGTTCGTGCTCTAACTTTTGCCTAGACTGCCCTTGCAGGTTTTCAATCTAGCGAGTTCGTCCCTTTTTTTCTTCTTCTTTTCTTTTTTTCTTTTTTCATACTCTTCATCTTCAACAGCATGATTTGCTTACAGGTGATCTCTGTGAGGGTTCAGAAATGTTTCAACTCCTTAGCTCAGCAGAAATGACGTGCGTCATGGTTTTGAAAAACTCATCTTGTATTTTTGACAATTCAAGTGATTATGATGTATTCCAAAAGATGCCATAAGATTACTTTGAAACCCTTGTGGATTGTTTTCAACGTTTGACGTTATCATGAGCATTCTATGGCAGCAAACTAGCACAGGAGGAAACATTTTCAAAGTTGTGACCGACCAAGAGGTGCCTACGTATCCCAACAGAGAATCAGGCCAGACGTAGTTCATAACAAAGGAGACTCAAATTTAAGATCCACACTTCATGCTGAGTGCGACAATTGGTCATAAACCATGATAAGCAAAATGACATTTAATTTGATAATCAATTTTTCAAGAGAAGCAAAAGATGGGCCAAAATGGCCGCGAAAGCTAGCTAGGCAGGATTTCCACGAAAAGATTGTTTTAAAATCTAGGAGAAGCAGAAACCTAATAATGCTCAAGTTGAGACGTCCAAAATCAGGGGTCTATGCAATGTACACACTTATTGCCCTAAATATGCAGATGTGATCATGCGGTGTGTTTATGAGAAAAAATGAGGGTGACGGACCCCTCTTTTGGTTTAATCCCTTGCATGGTTATAGAAATGCAAAATGATAACACATAGCACCACAGTTATTTGCACAGATTATGGGTGAGTCATGTATGGCAATTTGTTTGTATGCATGAGTTTATCGGATACCATGGATAGCCGGCAATTTTTGATATGGATGATTCTAAAGACTTGTTGTTTGCATGTCACTTAAGATCCTACCTCCAAGTCAATCCCTATAAACCGAAACGGTTGAGCATATGATTACAACAGAAAGTGGAATCGGAGTCCATCGCCGTGCTAACGGCTATTTGAGTGTTTCAGAAAAACTTGTCATTAGACTAGGCATTG
The DNA here is from genome assembly GCA_025413875.1 of Rhododendron molle. Classification (NCBI taxonomy): domain Eukaryota; kingdom Viridiplantae; phylum Streptophyta; class Magnoliopsida; order Ericales; family Ericaceae; genus Rhododendron; species Rhododendron molle. Next base: position 20,006,578 of record CM046400.1, read on the forward strand.
CAAAAAGTTTTGAAAGTTCTTTCAGTTCTTGGTTAGGGAAGATTCTTTCTCAAAACGTGATTGAGGTAATTGAAATCCACTTGGTTATTTGCTAGCACATTGACAACCTCCCAAAATTTACCAGCTTGTTAAGGTAAGCATGCTCAAAATTTTGAATTTTGAAAGATGGGTTGCTAGGCCGATTTGGAAATAGGAACCAAAGTTCTACACCTGTCATGCTGGATCATCCATGGAGAAATAAGTATTGCAAGCTCTATCCACAATATCCTTGATTTTGCATACATCATCCATAACCTGCTCTACTACTTCACATTCCCTCTTTCCTTTAGCCACGCAAGGCAAAGATTACTAGAGCAACCCTAGTTTATTTGCCGACGGGGCGGCCAGTGTTTAATTTCGTTCTAGAAATCCATGCTTCGCAGTGCTTTAAGTAAAGCGAGAGTGTTAAGTAAGCAATGATGCTTTCAACTTATCAAAAACATACCTTGCAGGTAATGCCATGCCTTAGTGTTTAGCTATGAAGACTTAGAGTTAGGGCTCTTAGTTCATGCCCTAACCCTTCTGCACAGAAGGAGATGTTACAATGATATAAGGTGTGAGGAAGAACTTTTATAAGTAGATGCAAATAGGTTTCTAGCCTGTGGGTTCCTGTCTTAGTTTGATAGGTTCTATGGCTTTCTAACACATGAAAGATTTAGGTAGTCTCAGGGTGCTCCGTTGTCAAAGGGCACCAGTCCTCTTACCAGCCCATCATAGGCGGTAATTGGATGATTCCCTTTTTGATATACCACTAGGTACAAGTGACTGTGGAGTTTGCTGGAACCCCTAACATAGTCCGTGTCATGCCTGGGTATTAGGTGAACTCAATGAGGCTTGCCTTCTCGATGCATATGATGAATGAATTAAATAAGGCATGTATTAGTCTTATGTTGAACTTTCTTGTTATGGCTCTCATCTCCCCAGCAGAGTCGCCAGAAAACTGTAGACACCTCCCGGTCGGGGCATCGCCATACAGTTTGATATTATTGTGTTTGCTGGTTTGGTTGCTTGCTTCATAAACCAAGATCACGAACATTCCCATGGCTAGGAACATCGCCACGTGATAGCGGTTATCATCAAAATAGAGTCACCACATAGTTTATTAAAACTAGGACAACAGATAGAGATTCTGGATACAGAAGCCAAAGGTACAGTGAGGGGAAGGTGCTAGGCACCCTTCTCTGCCTAGCCGTGAGGCTAGCCCATAATCGTTCAACATAAGACATATAGATGCTTTATTTAATTCTAAACAAGTAGTCTGTTTTTATGCCTAAAACAGTTAACAAGGTGAGCCGAGACGATAAACAAACATGCATTAGAAAGCAGAACAAAACAAAAGCTGAGCCAGCAGATCGATTACTCGGCCGGTGAATTGATGTCATGGCTGAGTAATCACGCTGATTCTATGTACCGGCTGAGGGATTGAAGCCCCGGCTGGTGTTCTTCCTCACACCAGACACCAATGTGAGTCATAGCGGTTGTATAGCACCATGCCATATTCCCTTCTATGCACCACACCATTGATAACCTTCACTAACCAAGTTTATAATAGGAAAAATATCATTATTTAGGCTGTAATGCCTATAGCCCCTGTAATTTGTCTTGTCAAAACATTTCCTGTTGAACATAATCCAAAATAATATGTGCACGCATAATTGAAAACAGAAAAATCAGAAACAAACTTTTATTTGCGCTAAATAGTGTCATGCACAATAACCACTCCATCAAGGGTTGTTAAAAGACTCATCCTAACAACATGTTATAAGTCTTTGGTGGCAATCTCTTCGTTAACAGATCAACAGTCATAAGAGTGATACTCAATTTTCAATGACACTTGTTGTTTCTGGACTCATTCTCTAACAACCAAGTACGTTACTTTCATGTGCTTGAAATCACTTAAATACTTGACATTTTTAGAGAGTAAAAACGCAGTGGAATTATCACAATAAATCTTCATTCGGTCTGGCAATTGAGTCGACAACACCAAGACCAGAGATGAAGTTCATCAACTATAAACATGATGTGTGGCCTCAAAGCACGCCACAAACTAGGTTTCCATTATATATGAAGCAGTAGGCTATAAAATGCTTCACACATTTCATGAGATTGCTCCAACATCTAACAAAAAGAAAATAAACGATAATATTTACTTTATGCTATCAAGACAACCAACAAATCTAAATCCGAGTATCCATTCATGTTCAATTATCCGATTTTCTATAAGTAAGCATATAGTCATTGGTTCCTCATAACCTAATTCACTGCTTTGCAATATTCCATTTCTGGATCACTTTGATATCTGCCCAGCATCCCTATTGCAAAACTAATATCCGGTCTAGTGCAAGTCTGGGCATACATCAAACTTCCTAATGCTGAAGCATATGGAATTTCATCCATTTGCTTTCTTTTCAAGTCATTTTTTAGGCCACTTTCATTAAATTTGTCACCCTTGACAATAGGCGCATCACTTACTGAACAAAACTGCATATTGAATCTCTCTAGAACTCGGTTAATATACCCCTTCTGAGACAGTCCTAGCAATCCTCGAGATCAATCTCTAAAGATCTCTATGCCAATAACATAAGCTGCCTCACCCATATTAACCATTTTAAAGTTCTTTGAGATATCCCTTAGTTTCATGTAATAAACCAAGGTCATTACTGGCTAACAAGACATCATCCACATATAGCACTAAACTGATAAACTTACTCCCACTGACCTTTGGACATATACACTGATCAACAGCATTTTCTTTGAATCCGAATGAGGTAATGGTGTCATTAAACCTTAAGTACCATTGCCTGGAAGCTTGTTTAAGACCATATATGGATCTCTTTAATTTACATGCCAAATACTCTTTCCCTTTTATTGCGAATCTCTCAGGTTGCTCCATGTAAATATCGTCATCCAAACTACCAGTCAGAAAAGCAGTTTTCACATCAATCTGATGCAACTCTGAGTCATAATGAGTTACAAGGGCCAAAATGATTCTAATCGAGTCCTTCTTTGACACAAGAGAGAATGTCTCCTTATAGTCAACGCCTTCTTTTTGAGTGAAACCCTTGGCCACAAGTCCGGCCTTAAATCGTTCGATATTGCCTTTTGCATCACGCTTGGTCTTAAAGACCTACTTACCGCCGACTTTCTTACAATTAGCAGGCAATTTAACAAGATCCCAAACTTTATTCTGGTTCATTGATTTCAACTCATCATTCATAGCGTCAAACCATTTATTAGAATCATAACTATTCATGGCTTGTGAAAACGAAATCGGGTCTTTCTTAATCCCAATATCAAAATTCAATTCTTGTAGATACACCACAAAATCATCTGGAATGGCAGACTTTCTTTCCCTCTAAGATCTTTTCAAAACTGCCGGTTGTGGTGGTTTTACAATAATTTCAATGGCAGTATCCTCATGAAGTGGAGAATCATTACCGACATGTTGTTCATTTTTCTCAATTTGTTGAGGAATAACAACGTCTCGACGAGGAAGAATTGTTGGGATATCAACTCTTTCTTCATCGAAATTAACCTTTCTTGATTTCTCACTCCCACTATTCTCGCCATTCTCTAGGAATTTCTCATTTCCGATTTCAACTATTCTCGTACTATGGTTAGGACAGTAAAATTTGTACCTCTTAGACTTTTCTGGATAACCAATAAAATATACAGAAATTGTTCGAGAATCTAACTTTTTCTCTTGTGGATTATATGTTCTAGCTTCCGCTAGACAATCCCAAATATGTAAATGTCTTAAACTGGGTTTTCTACCAGTCCATTACTCAAAAGGAATAGTTGGAACCACTTTATTAGGAACCCTATTTAAGAGATACATAGCGGTCTTTAATGCTTCACTCCACAAAGAAACAGGTACATTTGAAGAACTCATCATACTTCTAACCATATCCATAAGAGTACGATTACGCCTCTTAACAACATCGTTCTGCTGCGGCGTACCAGGCATTGTGTATTGAGCACGAATGCCTCGCTTTTCTAATAGTTTGCCAAATGGGCCAGGATTTTGGCCTGACTCATCATATTTTCCATAAAACTCACCACCTCTATTTTGACTTTTCTATCTAATTGTCTCTCGACCTCAGTAATGTACACCTCAAGGATATCAACGGCTTGAGACTTTCATGAATTAGATATACATAACTATAAAGTGAGAAGTCATCTATAAAAGTGATAAAGTATCTATAAAGGTGATAAAGTAATGTACACCTCAAGGATATCAACGGCTTGAGACTTTCATGAATTAGATATACATAACTATAAAGTGAGAAGTCATCTATAAAGGTGATAAAGTATCACTGGCTAACAAGACATCATTCGCATATATCAGTGTAGACTATCTCAAGAAGTGCATTGCTTCTAATGGCACCTTTCTTTGTGTGTTTGGTTTGCTTTCTCTTAATGCAATTCACACAAATTTCAAAATCAGTGAAGTTTAGGTCTTCTAAAATCCCATTCTACACCAATCTGTCAATTCTATCCTTGGAGATATGCCCCAATTGTCTATGCCACAGGGTAAATGATTTTTCATCAATTCGACCACGTTTTAAACCAACATCTGAATGTAGGGTCACTAATGATTGTGCAAACTTATGATTCAAGGCAATTTTATATAAACCATCATATAAATCACCAGAACCAACCATTATTGAATCAAACATCAACTTGAGTTTTCGACAACCAAATGAAACTGAATATCCAGAACAATCTAATCTAGATAAAGAAACCAAATTCCTAAAAATAAAGGGTACATAAAAAGTGTCTTCAATATCTATTCGATGACCCGTCTCTAAAACCAAGTGATAGGTATCAACAGCTACCACTTCAGCCTTGAGACGGTTCCCCATAAAGACAAATCTCTCACTTTGCTCCAGTTTCTGGGTTGAAAGGTATCCCTGCAAGGAATTCGTAATGTGAGTCATAGCTCCAGAAATCTATCCACCAAGTATTAGAAGGAATTTCAGCAAAATTTGATTCGTAACATACAAAAGAAAGATTATTACCTTTCTTTTTGAACCAAGCCTTATGCTTATTGCAGTCCTTCTTCACATGTCCCTTACTGCCACAAAAGTGACACTTGACAATAAAACCATTATGAGCCTGACTACATTTCTCAGGTTCACTAATTTTCATTGGTGAATATTTTCTCACTTTACCCTTTTCCTTCATTGCAACTTGAGTTACTGCCAATGCAGTGTGATGCCTTTCCTTTCTCAATCTCACTTCCTCATGAACACACAAGTTTGTTACCTCATTCAAACTCTACTCTTTCTTGTTCGCATTACAATGAATTTTGAATGAGCCAAACTGTTTTGGAAGTGAATTGAGTATAGCCTGATGTGGGCTCCCGTGCCCTTTTTTTGAAAGAGTCGCCACCCGGATTTTTGAGATGGATAATCCGAGAAACCGAGAACTCACTTGTAAAAGGCTTTAGATCTGGCGAAAACGTCGAGATTTTGGGTTCGGGAGCCACGTTACGAATGGGGAAGGTTTTTCTTTAAAAAGCACCCCACTCGCCCGGTAAAACCGGTCTCTACTTAATATTTTCAAAAAGGGAAAATTTTCAATACCATTTAGAATATCAAGCTCTTTAATAAAGCAAATAGCGGGGAAGGGACATGGGAAATATATCACATTGATGTGCATGTGGTGCTGTCTGTACAGTGGTGATAAAATGGCGTGAACGGGTGGAATAAAAATCATCCGACAAACTGTCTGATCCTCAGCCGGACTGTTCACGGCACCTTGAGATGCCGAGCGCGGCACCTCTACATGTCGTGCGTGGTACTTGCTCTGCTGTCAGGCTGTTGCAGACTTTCAAAACATTATCTAGCTCATTGTTTTCTCTGTGCATCTTCTGGAAAACTCATCAAAAATCTCACAGCAGTCAGACCATCCCAAAAATGTTATTGTTTTCTTAAAACCAGGTTTTAAAACAGTTTTTTTTTTGACATATTTGATCATTCGGGATGATCTAGAAAGCCCTTTTAAAGTGCCAAAACATGGCTTGTAGATATGGTCTTGTTTTAAAAGCCACAGAAACAGTAAACAGCAGATATAGACAACCATAACAGGTGAAAACTCAGAACCAGACGGCCTGCCAACAATGATACCAACATACACAGATGCCGTGCGGCCGAGAGTCAAGGTGCCGCGCGCCTGATCAACAGTCTGCGCGGTTCCCCAACCTTAGCACAGTACTGTTTTTATTTTATGAAAATGGGTTTTGAGTCAGGATCTAACCAAAAGGGGGTTAGACCTACTGACAGAAGAGTCCCCTCAGGACTGGAACGGGGTCTAGTCTGAGGAAACTAGTTTTTACCTTTAGTTTCGAGCTTGATCAAGGACCTTGGATGCAAGGATGTGGATGGATCGTCACGGATGTAGGTGGAGGAGGTTGAATGAGACAAAGGAGGTATGGGAGTGAGTAGAGGTTAGGTATGTTGGGTGATGGGGATTTGAAGTTAATGAAAGATCAACTTCAATAATGAAAAGGGAGTGAGTGAAAGCACTTAAAGATTGTCTTTTGGGGAATGACACTTAAAGATTGTCTTTTGGGAATAACATTCTTTAAGACTTGGAAATGGAAGTGGAAGTAAGAAAGTGTGTGTGAAAACTAGAAAGAGAAAGCAAAGAGGGCCAAAGAAAGGCAAAAGAGAGACTCAAAGGAAAAACCCCTTTTTCCTTGAATGGAGGGGTCAATTTATAGGCAAAGGCCAAGGATTTTGAATTTCAAATGGTGGAGGTATTTTCTGGGCGGGCCAGAAGTATATTTTTGGCTGAGCCAGTCATCAGTTGTGGCTTAAACTGGCATGGCCGATAGCTTTCTGAGCCAGTCAGCCTTTTGCTTAAGGTGTCATGCGGTGAAGGTTTGCCGCGCACGGTCCCTTGAATTTTCAAGGTGCCGTGCGCTCCAGTGCCACTCCGCACGGTGCCTCTTTCTTCGGTCCAGGATCTTTTGGGCTTTGTCTAGGTTTTATTTGGGCTTAGGGAGATCCTCTTTCAAGCTCGCTAAGGTATCGTTTCCTCTATTTCATCATCGGGGCGGACAAAGACTCTCCGAGGTCCGGATTGGGGTGTCTACAGTAGTCCCTCTTTAACGTAACTCGGATACCATTGGTTGGTACGAGTGACGCTTAAAGAACAGGCATCCCAATCCGTTGCTCTAGTGCCTTTGAACAGAGATAAAGTAAAAAATGCAAGTAAGTAACGATGGTGGTCGCGCTCGGGGAGCTGCCTACGTACCCCGTTGTAGAGATCAGACCAGCATAGTTCAATTGGGACAATGCAATGCTAGAAAATAAGTCCCGGAGGACAAAATCGTGCAGAGAAGAAGTAATAGAGTGCTAGTGGTGTCATATGCCGAGCCTTCGGGAGGCAAAAATCGAGACGAGCCCTCAGGAGGCGAAAATCGAGGCGAGAAGAGACGAAGAGACGTCAGGTCCATCAGACCGAGGCTCGAGAGACAAAAAGGCGTTAGGTCCGTTAGACCGTGGCTCGAGAGACGAAGAGACGTTAGGTCCGTTAGACCGTGGCTCGAGAGATGAAGAGACGTTAGGTCCGTTAGACCCTGGCTCGGGAGACGAAGAGACGTTAGGTCCGTTAGACCGTGGCTCGGGAGACGAAAAGACGTTAGGTCCGTTAGACCCTGGCTCGGGAGACGAATAGACGTTAGGTCCGTTAGACCCTGGCTCGGGAGACGAAGAGACGTTAGGTCCGTTAGACCGTGGCTCGGGAGACGAAGAGACGTTAGGTCCGTTAGACCGTGACTCGGGAGACGAAGAGACATTAGGTCCGTTAGACCGTGGCTCGGGAGACGAAGAGACGTTAGGTCCGTTAGACTGTGGCTCGGGAGACGAAGAGACGGTAGGTCCGTTAGACCGTGGCTCGAGAGACGAAAAAGCGAGACGAGCCCTCGGAAGGCGGGAATTGAATTCTGAATTTTTGAGACGAGCCCTCGGAAGGCGAAAATTGAATTTTGAATTTTTGAGACGAGCCCTCGGAAGGCGAAAATTGAATTTTGAATTTTTGAGACGAGCCCTCGGAATGCGAAAATTGAATTTTGAATTTTTGAGGCGAAAATTGATTTATTTATTTATTTTTTTTTATTTTTTTTGAGTTTTTGACGTGCTAGGGAAAATATATCGAATCCAGAAACCAGTCACGGCGAGTCCCGGAGGGCGAATACCGAGGAAAAGGCGAATGTGGCGAATTCTCAGGGGATTAAATGGTGCCACGACCAATGCACAACATTCTAAAGGGTTTTTACTGCAAAACGGCTGAAAATTGAGCTTCCAAGAGAATTTTGGTGGCTGATTGGATCAATTTCCGAGAAAACATTTAATCTTCTGGCGCCAGGGTGCCGTGCGGGCCGTGTAGAACGCGCGCGGCTCCTCGTTTTTCCATTTAAACTTCTAGAGCCAGGGTGCCGTGCGGTCAAGGTTGAGGCGCGTGGCACCTCGTTCTGAACGGCTTTATAAGCATGGTGGTGCCTCATTCCATGCACCACCAACAAATTCTCTCAAGTCCTTCTACCTTCCTCTCTTCTTTCTAAAAAAAACAGGTTATTTTCAAACTTAGGGATGGACAACAGCCGTCTAGCAGCCCGTGTCGAGGCCTTGGAGACCGAGATGACCTATTATCGGGGGGACATTGAAGAGTTAAACACTCAGATCGCGAGGCTTATTACGACTATCCGCTCTCTTCGTCGTGCGGTGTCCAACCTCCAAGATTTCTGTTTTGACCAACTGGACGATAAGGACTAGGGGTGTACAAAAAATCGACCGAACCGAACCGAATTGAAGAACCGAACCGAACGGGCCCCGGTTCGGTTCTTAGAGGTAAAAAATTTCTGAAACCGGTTCCGTTCTCGGTTTTTGAAATTTTTCGCCGAACCGAACCGGTTTAATATATATATATTATTAAATATTTTTAAAATATATTAAATATTTTTAAAATATATTAAATATTTTTAAATATATTTCAATATATATTAATATATATATTAAATATTTTTAAAATATATTAAATATTTTAAATATGTATCAATATATATTAATATATATATTAAATATTTTTAAATATATTAAATATTTTTAAATTTCTTAATATATATATATATATCTATATATATATTAAATATTTTTAAAATATATTAAATTTTTTTTAATATATTTTAATATATTAATTGTTTTTCCTGAACCGAACCAAATCGGCCCCGAACCAAACCAAACCGAAACCGAACCGGGATCAATATAACCGGTTTCGGTTCGGTGAACTGCCCGAACCGAGTTTTCACGGTTTGCACAAAAATATCCAAGAACCGAACCGAACCGAACCGGTTTCAACCCTAAGACCCGGAGTCCGCTCCCGGGCATGGGTCAGAGGAGTCCGCGGAAGACTCCGAGGGTAATCCGAATGGTTCAGATAACCGCTTGGACGGGGCGAGCGACTAAGATGGGGGCTGGAGGAGAGGAGGAAGAAGGAGAAAAGAAGGAAGAAGAGGGCAGTCGGCCCATTTTCTTTTTTTTTTAATTTTTTTTTGAAATGTAATGGCAAATCCCGGGGGTTACCCCGGGATTTATTAATAAAAAGTCCCTTCTTCCTCTACTCTTCTGCGTTCAAACTTCTTTCCTTAAACAAACTCAAATTGCACGTAGATTGCCACAAACTGTCTTCAGAAAGCAGAACAGTCGAAACAACTCAACATGCCATGCGCAGTGAGTTTAGGAACGCGCGGTACCATAAATCAAAAGTACTGCATGTTCACTCACCATGCCGTGCGCTCTGTCCAGGGGTGCCGTGCGGCTTGGTTGGCTGTGAACCCGGTCCAAAGTTGGTTTCCGAGTAAACCGATTCGGGGGATTATATATATACGCGGGGCGTACACAGTACACCCACTCGTTTCGAATTTCCCTCTCTCTCTCGATCATCTCTCTCTCCCGACTGCTCTCTCTCTCCCTCTCTCGCTCACTCTCTCTCTCGCTGCTCTCTCTCTCTTGATCACTCTCTCTCTCGCTGTTCTCTCTCTCTCTCGCTACTCTCTCTCTCCCTCTCTCATACATTACGATCATGGAGTCCAGGGATGCACCCGGTGACGGTCATTCATCACAGGTCGAGGTTACCTTGCCTCCGATCGTCCCGGAGGATGTTACGATGGCCGAGGGTGTGCCGGAGACCACGGGGGTCTCGGACCAGGCGACATTGGCCGAGGAGGTCACGGCCCCGGCCGCTGCGGTGGTCAGTAGTGGCGGTGATGATGGTGGCAGTGTGGTATTGGCCGGGTACGGCCAGGGGACAGAGACTCCAGGTGCAGTGGAGTCGAGGGGCGGCGCCGAGGTTTTGGGTCGATTGGAGGCGGCGACGGGTGTGGAGGAGAGGACCACGGAGGGTCCCAACTGTGGTAGTTTAGACTAGGTGGTAGAGGAGGTGGAAACTTCTCCTGTGAGAGAGCCCCGGACTGACTTGGGGAAGGCCCCCATTGTTGCGGACTAGCCGATGGTGGAGCCGGCAACGGAGCAGGTAGTGGAGGATACGCCGCCCATGTTTGGGGGCAGCGGTGCAGGTGCAGGGTCGTCATGCCCTATAGGCATGGGCGACTACTTAGCGACGGCGTCCATGGAGGATGTGATGGAGCTAGTGCGGGGGTTTCCTGGGTTAGCGGACGCTTTAGTGGCGTCGCGCGAGGCAGAGCTGGAGGCCGAGCTCGAGACTGGGGGTGTTAGAGAGCCGGAGGCTGCGGAGGAGCGGGTTGACAAGGAGGCCGGAGGGGTGATGGCTCATCGCAGTACTGTGGTGGGTGAGGCGACGCTAGCCTTGTAGAGACGAGGGGCCTATGACGAGCCAACCTACGTGCCCTTCCAGCACGTGGTGGTGCCCTCGCTTTTTGACCCTTACACACCGAGGAGGCTGACTTACGACGAGGCTCTAGTTCTGAGGGACACTCAGCAGCACCTTTCCTTACGCCAAGACGAGGTACACTTTAAATATTTGTATTTCAACTTTCAATGCGTTGTATTTCCATTCCTTTGCATCCAAGTATACCATTGTATTGCATGCCATACTTGTTTACTAAATGCTGCTGATTTGTTGCAACAGGCGATCTCGCTCTCGTGCTACGGAGGTTCGGTGGCTGTGCCGACATTATTCTGGGAGAGGTTGCCCGAGGCTGTACAGGGGATAGTGAGGCAAGCAGGCTTCGGGGAGTTTGTCGAGGTACTGGCGAGGGGCGTGTGCAATGACTGTCCGGTGGTGAGGGCTCTGGCTGAGAGGTAGTGGGACACGACGAACACCCTCCACTTCTCCTTTGGCGAGCTGACCGTGACGCCGTTGGACTTTGCGGCGATCACTGGTCTCAGGGTTAGAGGTGACCCTATTCCTGACGCCACAGGAGGCGGCGGCGTTCAAATGACGTCTTTGGGGTATGGTGAGCGGAGGCGACGATGCAAAGTATGCTCGGCTCCTGGGGTTTTAGACAGAGGATGTCCCGACGGGGGTGGAGGAGAAGCAGATGGCGAGGTGCTTCTTGTTGTACTTACTTGAGTGCGTCTCTGTTTCCCAACAAAGCAACCGAGTACACCTTTCGCTTCTCCGGCCTTGAGGGACGTCGGGAGATCGCCCGCTTTGACTGGGTGCACTGGGGACGTGCTATGCCTTCATGGGCTCTCTTTCTCATGGGGCAGGAGTGAGCCTTGGTGTCTATTGGAGGGTCTGGGAGGTATATCTCATTTCCTTTCTTGTAAATAGCTAGCTTTCCATTCATTGTTCATTCAATGTATGTCTTATGTTAACTTTCAATGTCTCGAATTGCAGCTCTGGACATACGAGGTGATAGGGATGTACCCTCCCGAGACCACATGTCCCGACGACACGATACTCCCTCGGGCCTTACGCTGGTCGACGGAGTATAAGGGCGTGAAGAGGGGAAGAGGCAAGCTGAATGCCTTCCGTCTTTACTTGGACGAGCTGCGTCTGGATCAGGTACTCAAGCATTTCCATATCTGTTTCATGGTTTTCCTGTTCATTTCCATTCAAATAGTACCTTGATATTACTCACTTTCGATGACAGGTCCGCTGGCGGGTCTGGGATCGCTTCGAGATCCCTTATGTTGCGCGGAGTAGGGAGGTTACCAGGGGGAGAGTGCTTCTCGAGTCCCCTTACGATTGGCAGTGGTACTTGGGTGACTGAGTGTCACGCCAGTCGCTGAGGCTGGACGCTTTTCGAGTCCCTGGGCCGCTTCCTGCTCTGGTGCAGAGGACGGACCAGTATACACGGAGGGACGTCGAACGGTTCACACGACCGGACCTCAAGTTGGAGCCGTTCTTTCGGGCAGGTGCCAGTCTCGCTGCTGACTACGCGGAGTACCGTACTCAGTACTTGATGCCGAGCTTAGGGATACGCGCTGCTTGGGTAGCAGCGCAGGCTGCACGAGGCGGTGTTGGAAAAGGAAGGGAGCGGAAGCGAGATAGAGGCGATGGAGGGAGCGGGGGCCGCGGTGACGTCGGTCGCAGCGAATGTGCGGGCCCGAGTGGTACTAGCCTCCCTGCCGTTTCTTGGACAGTGGACGTGACGACCCCTCAGGGAGCCCCTGGCCTGGTCGTGGTGTCACGCCCTCCAACTGAGGCTCCAGAGTTTCTTGTTCAGATATGACATGCTTTCATTCCTTCGTAAAATTCGTCCCTTTTGCACGTTCTGATTCATTTCTTCATTGTAGGCTCCTCCAGGGTACGTGAAGGAGATGGCAGAGGCCATGATGGGCTTAGAGCAGCTGGTTAGACAGTACGCCATGGGCCACCCTCCGGAGGTGTTGCCTCGCGCTGGTGGGACGATGGTAAACTCTCGAACCCTAGCTATTTGCTTTATTTCTATTGCTTATATCATGATTATGATGCAAATGTTATATGAATATTATACCATTGCAGGCTAGATGAGGGGCTTCGCGAGGATTACGACGGAAGTCTGTCCGTCCTTTAGTACGACAGGTCTCCTCTGCCGGCTCACGGGAGGAGCCGCCATCGAAAAGGACACGGCACTCGGTAGGGACCGAGGATGAGCCTATTGACGTCTCTGAGGACGAGACTCCTGAGCCTACGGACGTTGACCTAGAGGTTACCTCAGCAGGCACCGTGCCCAGAGCGACTGGCACTCACGAGGCGAGCAGCTCTCTGGCGGACGAGGAGGTCTCTGAGGAAGACGAGGAGGAGGGCGAGGACGGGGATGACGAGAGTTAAGCTCCTCTTTTGTTTTGTTTTGTTTTTTTTTATGGAGCCTGCGTGCTTCCTTCGTAGGGCGCCTGTTTGCCTTCGGTAGATAGGATTTTGATCATTGGGCCATTATGCCCCTTTTGTACTTTGACTCATGAACGCCTTTGGGATTTATATACAGAGTTTTTGTTCCTTTATTGTTTATGCCATTCAATCTTCTTACGTTTGCATAAAAAAAATTGAATAAGTAAAACATCAACTGGAATGTGCAATTAGCCGTTGATTTAAGAGATTGAGCTGAATGTGAGGTTTGTGAGGAGTGATACATTAACAACCAAAGCATATTGACAATGGAATAGAAAAACAAAGAAAGCAATTAGGTAAACCTTTGTAAAATTGACTCCGCATATGAAAATTTACATAGACACCTTCGTAACTGACTCCGGACACAGCTACGGGACAATAACGACCTTCAAATATTGATATGAGACTCGAAGACTCCACTTGGCTTTTGGAATATACTCGAAAAGTAGGAAAATGTGGACTTTAACACGTGACATTCTCGAGTTTTGACTCTGGACACGAACCGGAATTTAGGCTAAGTCACTTTTGACCATTATGACCTGTAGAACTCGGAAAAACAGCTTGAAACGACTCGAAAGGGATTTTGACACCTTGAAATAGTTCAAGAAATGGATTTTATCGAGTTTTCATGCCATGATGGCGAATCCCAGGAGATATCTAGAAACAAAACATCCCAAACTCCCAAATACCCGTTAGAGTATGTTTAGGTGCCTGCTGGTGCTTCATAGTGCCCCGATTTCATCTTGATGTGTTGCTACCAAAGACTGCAGAAATGCAGAGTCAAGTTGCCGTGCGGATACTCCACGATGCCGTGCGGGCCTAAATCTGTCACACGGTACCTTAATCACTCTGCCGTGGAATTTCCTCGGTTTTAACATGCCGCGTGACGCGTCAAGGTGTCATGCGAGATGTCTTTCCTGACAGATCCCGGTTTTGCTGTTTTCCGAGGCAGATTGCTCGGGGGTTGAGGTTTGACCCATGCAATGGCATTTCTGAACCAGTGCATGTCTGTTTTGAACCTTTTAGGACTTGACCAAGCTCTTCCCCATGTAGGACTCATGGAAAATGTGCACTTTTGGAACCCAAGGCTCTTTGAAAGTTGAAGTTGTCCTCTCCACTCTTCCTATAAATTCAAGCTCTCTCATACCACATTCTCCTCACTTCTTGCAATGGCTCTTTCCCTCACCGGCTCACTCCGTCCATGGTTGGCTTCCATGGAAGGCGTCGATTGGCTCAACTTCCAAGCCCACAGTCTCTATTCCATGCGGTACCTCCGCAACATTCGTCTTCGTCCAGAGCTCTTGAGGGCAACCGTGAGTTTCTGGGATCCGGAGGTCCATGTGTTCCGGTTTGGCGATCAGGAGCTCTGTCCTACCGTCGAGGAGTTCCGTGCGTACCTCGGGGGTTTTGGTTCAGGGGAGGTCATCATTCCCCCTGTGCGCGAGAGTGCTCACAGAGTCTTGGCCGCGGCCCTTGGATTGAGCGATGGTGCTGCTCGCTACTTGATTAGAGATGGCCATCTCAATGTCATGCGCCTCATCGAGCTATTTTCTCCTCCCCGCGATCTTGGAGATATGACTTATCAGACTCGACGCATGACCGCTCTCTGCATGTGTTTGCTCGCGGCCTATCTCTTGGTTCCTTCTGCGGGTCATGCTAGCTCGACACTGGTTGGTGTCGCCGTTCAGGTTGAAGCCCGAAAAGACGTGGTCCCGATGGTTCTGGCCGAGACTCTGATAGGTTTGGACAAGGTTCGTTTCGGAGGGACCGAGACTTTCGGGGGTAGCCCTCTCCTCCTACAGGTTGGCTTCTCACTCAGCTCTCCTTTTTCGGGTTTCTCCCACGTTCTCATTTTACCTCAACACTCGGCTCGGCTTTCTATGGTTTCTTACTTGTTTTCTCTCTCTTCTCACAGATTTGGCCTTGCGACAAGGTGAATGTGCTGACCATTCCTCCTGGCAACTGGTCATATGAGGCAAGGTTACTTTCTCAGCGATGTTTCGAGTTTGCAGATAAGAGCAGGGCCGAGTGGGTTGACTTCCTCGGGCACCGACGAGCGGAGACTATTGCTTGGAGGTGTCGATGGCTAGATCTCCCTCCCATGACAGTGCACTATATGGGCCCTCAGTGGGTTATTCTTGCTGGTTTGGGAGCCTTCACCTTCTACATCCCTTACCGTATCCAGCGTTAGCTCGGTTTGAGGCAGGAGGCCCCTGCAGAGGTTCTCGTGGACGTGGTTCTGCCTTTCTTTAGCCATTCAGTCCTTTGCCATTACCAACGCTTCTGGAGGACGCGTGAGGTGACTGACGCACATCCTTATCCTTCTGTGGCGATACGCGGGAGCTATCGAAAGTGGCTTAGGAGGGACATTGCTGCAAGGGCTGGAGCTCAAGGAAACTGACTCGATCCTACTACCCTGCCCGTTGAATAAATTGTGGACCCATTTTCATTATGTTATACTTCTTTTCGTTTTGAAGGCTTTGCTCAACCTTATGTAGCAGAAATAATCGTGTTAATAAAAACGAGTTTTGGAGGGTTTCCCCCTTCTTGACTTTTGTTCTTCGAGCCTTCTCAACCTGGATTTTCATTTTGATAGATTGTGACCGAGCCTCAGTGTGAGACTGCCTACGTATCCTCCTAGCGAAGGAATCAGGTCATAACGTAGTTCAGGGTAGGGTTCGCTCTGGTTTTGACACTCTCCTTTTGCGCTCTAACTTTTACCTAGAACCGCCCTTTCGGGTTTTCGGTCTAGCAAGCTTATTTATAGTATGCCTTAACTTTTGCCTAGGATGCCCTGACGGGTTTTCATCCTAGCAGGCTTTGCTCTAATTTTTGCCTAGGTCTGCCCGCCCTTGCGGTTTTTAGCCTAGCAAGCTTCTCTCAGAGGTACTAACGCTTGAGTTGATCCAAGTTAACCAAGGTTGAGAATTCGTTTCCGTCCAAGTCGATGAGTTGCGTAGCTCCTCCAGAAAGGATGGTCTTGATAATGTACGGCCAGACCACTTTGGTCGGAACTTTCCTCATGGGTCGTAGACTGGAGCCCGGATTTCCTTCAAAACCATGTCACCCTCTGCCAAATTCCTAGGTTTCACTTTCTTGTTGAATGCCCGTGCAATCCTTCGTTGATACCCTTGGATGTGGTAAAGAGCCCTTAACAGGCGTTCATCAAACAACATAAGTTCTTCAAATCGATTACTCAACCATTCTATCTCTTGAACTTCACACTCAATCATTGTCCGAAAAGATGGGACTTCTAATTCGATAGGAAGCACTACTTTCATTCCATAAACCAAAGAATAGGGGGTTGCTCCCGTTGTTGTTCGCACAGATGTGCGATACTCCCACAAATCCAGGGGTAGTTGTTCATGCTAGTCCCTTGCAGATTGAATAGTCTTCTCTAGAATGGCTTTGATCGTTTTGTTAGCTGCTTCCACAGCCCCATTGGTCTGCGGCCGATAGGTCGTCGACTTGTGCACTTGGATTTGGAACTCATCCAATACTTCTCGGTCTCGTCCTTTGAAATGAACTCCGTTATCGGACACAAAAGCTTGAGGGACCTCGTACTGGTAAACGACATTTTGCTTGATAAAGTGTGCGACTGGAACTGCAGTCAAAGTGGTGTAGGAAGCGGCTTCTACCCATTTCGTAAAGTAATCGATGGCTACCAAAATAAACTTGTGACTGTTGGAAGCTGCTGGCACTATCCTTCCGATGACGTCGATTCCCCATGTCGAGAAAGGCCACAGTGAGGTCATTTGTTGCAGCTCATGCGGCGGGACATGCCTGAGGTTGGCGTGAATTTGGCATTTTCTACACCTTCGCACATACTCTACACATTTCGTTTCCATGGTGGTCCAGAAGTATCCTTGCCTAAGGATTTTCTTGGCAAGCATTATGCCATTCAGGTGGGGACCACAGACACCTTCGTGAACTTCTTCCATTACTCTTTTCGCATCTTCTCCATGGATGCAGAGCTTATGCATGCCACAGGGCGATCTTCGGTATAAGTTTCCCCCACATATGACATATTGAGCTGCCATCCTTTGGAGAGCGATTCGGTCCTTCTTGCTTACTCCCATGGGGTACTCTCCTCTTTCCACATACCTCCAAATGCCATAATACCATGGATGGCCATCATCGGGTTCGTCGACTACCATGACATGCTGATGTACTGGAGTATCCCTTTGTTCTATCACAATCGGTCTTAACTTTACGCCAACAGGGATTTCAACCATTGATGCCAGTGTTGCCAAAGCGTCTGCAAATTGATTTTTGAGCCTCGGGACATGAGAGAATGTCACCTTGCTGAAGTGAGGGATAAGGTCTTCAAGAACCTGATGATATCGTTTCAGCTTTTCTTCCTTGACTTTCTAGTCGCCATTCGCCTGGGATACTACCAAGTTCGAATCCTCTACAACCTCCAGCTTTTCTATGCCGATCTCAATGGCTGCCTCCATACCCACAATGTAGGCTTCGCATTCCGCTTGATTATTGGTGACCTCAAAGTTAAGCTTGAACGCCAATGGGATGTGCGATCCATCAGGCGAAATAAATAGTACACCGATTCCGAACCCTTTCTGATTGGCTGCTCCATCAAAGTACAACTGCCAGACTTCTTCGGTCATCGTCATTATGTCTTCGTCGGGGAAATTGAATTCGGCATCTTCTTCCCCCTCGACTGGACAATCAGCTAGGAATTCTACAACAGCTCTTCCCTTTACTGATTTTCGGGTGACATACTTTAACTCAAATTCAGCCAACATCAGCAGCCATCATGCCATCCTACCTGTGAGAGCTGGTTTCTCAAATAGATACTTTAGGGGATCCATTCGAGATATCAACTTCACCGGGTAGGCCAGCATATAATGCCTCAACTTCCTGGAAGCCCATACGAGTGTCCAGCATGTCTTTTCTAAAGGGGTATAGCGTTCCTCGGGACCAACCATCTTTTTACTGAGGTAGTAAATTGCCCTTTCAACCCCATCGTCTCCTTCCTGTGCTAACATATACCCCATCGAGGACGGAGTAACTGACAGGTATAGGATCAAAGGTTTTCCTGTTACGGGCGGCGTCAACACCGGCGGCTTGTGTAGGTAGGCCTTGATAGCTTCGAAAGCTTTCTGGCACCTATCATCCCAAATGAAGGGCACTCCTTTCTTGAGTAGGCGGAATAGAGGTTCGCAAGTCGAGGTTAGCTTTGCGATGAATCTACTGATGAACTGCACCTTGCCAAGGAAACTCCTTACATCTTTCTCAAATCGCGGTGGCTCCATTTCTAGGATGGCTTTGATCTTTGATGGATCAACTTCGATACCTCGGGTGGTGATCATGAATCCGAGCATTTTCCCTGCAGTGACCCCAAACGTGCATTTGGCAGGGTTGAGACGCATCTTGTACTACCTGATTCTTTCAAAGAACTGTCTAAGCACTGGCAGGTGCCCTTCTCGCTCTTTGGCTTTGACGATCACATCATCAACGTAGACTTCCACTTCTTTGTGAATCATGTCATGTAGTAACGCCGTGGCGGCCCGCTGGTAAGTAGATCCTACGTTCTTCAACCCAAAGGGCATGACTCGATAACAATACGTCCCCCATTCAGTGACGAACGTAGTCTTTTCTCGATCCTCTGGAGCCATAAGAATTTGATTGTACCCCGAGAAACCATCCATGAAAGAGAGCAAGGCATGGCCGGCAGTATTGTCAACCAACACATCAATGTGTGGTAACGGGAAGTCATCTTTAGGACTAGCTTTGTTAAGGTCCCTGAAATCGATACAGACCCTTATCTTACCATCTTTCTTTGGCACGGGGACGATGTTTGCTACCCACTGAGGGTACTCGGTTACCATTAAGAATCCAGGGTTAATCTGTTTGGTGACTTATTCCTTTATTTTAAGCACCCAGTCAGGTCTCATGCGTCTTAATTTCTGTTTTACTGGCTTTGCGTCGGGATAAAGGGGAATCCGGTGTTCCACAATTTCAGGATCGATTCCGGGCATATCTGTGTGTGACCATGCAAACACATCTTCGAATTCCTTGAGCAAGTTTACAAGGGCTTCGCGCTCTCTAGTAGATATCGCGGAACCGATCTGAGTCATCCGGGGATTCCCTTCATCTCTCAAATTTATTAAAACGATTTCTTCATTTACAGGTTGAGCATGCCTTTCATCTTCCCTGTCAATTAGGGATCGAATTTCTTTGGGGATGTCCCCGTCGAAATCAAACTCTTCATCATCAGGGTCGACACAATTTATTTCAAAGTCAGGGAAGTAAGCAGAATCAGATTCATTCATTTTATTACTAATGGAGGCCTCGGGGGCACCATACACACGGGTGGATTCGAACTCGAAATACAGACTCTGAGAGTTTGGGCCGAGAGGCACCAACTCGGACTCGACAGATTCAGAAGACTCAGAAGACTTGATAGCCTCAGATTCAGACTCAGACTCCGACTCATGGTGAGTCACACTTGGTATGAAGGTCCAATTCTTGTACCCCCCAGCAGCATCCATGATGAACAAAGTTGGATCCTCAGGATCCATCATCAGCACTCCCGCTTCTATAGCTATACCCA
Organism: Rhododendron molle; assembly: GCA_025413875.1. NCBI lineage: Eukaryota > Viridiplantae > Streptophyta > Magnoliopsida > Ericales > Ericaceae > Rhododendron > Rhododendron molle. Next base: position 20,026,496 of record CM046400.1, read on the forward strand.
TTGGTTCGTCTTCCCTGAACAGAGTTGCGAGACTACCCATGGCAAAAACCTCAATCCAGTCAGCGGGCTCTTTCTGTCCTTCTTCCACTTCGGATTCTTCCTCACTTTCCGGCCAGATATCGTTCGCAAATATTTCAAATCCCGGTAGGAAGGTATTGGTTTCCTCATCCCAAAATGGTTCCGGCTGCCTTTGGTAAATCTATTTTGCTTCTTCTTTGACGAAGTAATCCTCTAGCCTGTTCCCCTTCTTCACCTTGCTGTTGCTTGCGGGTGAGTAACCAAGGCCAGTCGTACGCATCAGAGTGCCCTGGGCTTCAAACTTTGTAGGGCCCTGGAGGTTCTTTCCCAGTCCCAACGCTGGCATGTAGGACATCTTCTTCATTATCTTGATGGCAACATTGCTAATTAGAGGTATCCAGAGAGAATAGACAGATTTAGAGGTATCCAGAGAGAAACCTCCCAAGGTATCCAGAGAGAAACCTCAATTCTGACTGAATAGACAGATTTAGAGGTATCCAGAGAGAAACCTCCCAAGGCGATATCTTCTTCTCCGTATTGAATTTCTAAGAGTGGGGCATTGTCCTCAACAGGGACATGAATCCCAGAGTCTCCGTGGATAGTGAGCATTTCCGTTTCCAGTCCCAGCCGAATTTTCTGATGGAGCGTAGAGGGTACAGCCATGATGTCCGGCCGATGTAGCCAAGGCCTTCCCAGTAGCAGGTTAAAAGAGGCAGGAATATTCACCACGTGAAACTCTACCTCTGTCTGATACGGTCCGAAAGTCATAGGAAGCATAAAGGTTCTGACCACATCTCTTCGGGTGTTGTCGTATGCTCGGACCCTGACTTCTGACGGGGAGAAGTCCTTATTTTTGTGCCCCAAGCAGTAAGCAACGCGGAGTGGACAGACATTAATTGCTGAGCCGTTGTCAACCAAGATTACAGGTACCGACTTACCACGGCATTTCAGAGTGATGTGCAGCGGCCGATTGTGATCAGTTCCTTCGGCAGGTAAGTCTCGATCAGTGAAAGTAATGGCATGCTTAATAGGTATGGTTTTGATCAGTGTTACAAGCTCATCGGGGATTATGGCAGAGGGAACTTTCAGTTGAGACAGTGCTTGAATGAACCCCTCACGATGGCGTGTGGAATGGACCAGCACGTCCCAAACGGACATCTTGGCATGGGTTTGCTCGAGTTGCCGCTTAATCATTCCTTCGGGATTCTTCTCTGGCCGAGGAGGCTCCTTGGTTGGTGGATCAAAGGGTCGGAAAGTGTTTTTAACTGGGGTGTAAAAGGGATCCGAGGGCCCTGGGGCTGCAGCGTTGGAGGATTCTCCGACTTGAAGGTTTGGAGGTTGATAAACACGGCCGCTTCTGTTTAGGTGGTCAACCTGACGATTTTGATTCTTCGCTCCATAGATCAGTCAGGGCTTTACACTTGTTTCCGATAGTCGTGTCCTGCAGGTTGGCGGCCAAATCAGCAATGACCAAGTCATCCCACAGATCTTCGGGTTTCCACTTTTCAACCTCCATTACTGTCTTGTTAACGGTCCACTCTTCGTTTCCCACTTTTATGTTAACTACCTCAGTGTTAGCCCATAAGTTTGTTCCGGCCCATGGCTCATCTTCCCATATGTTCATTATAGCAACATCAGCGTCTTTTGGAGAAGTAGCCGATGGTTCGGATTCAGTCCCGTCTATAAGGTAGTCCATTAGGTCAAACCCATTGCTAGCGACTTCTTCTTCGAATCCGGGAAGATTCGGGTACGGGGTGAGGTCCACATTACCGTACAAATTATCGACGACAAAATCATTAAAATGAGAGAAATCCGGGCGAAGTGGAGCAAGCTCAGGCCAATTGTATGTCATCATCTCTGGTTGGCATCCCGGCTGATATTCCTCACCGAACAGTGCTGGCAAGGAGAAGGTGTCCAGAGGGTCGTTCCAAGCCAAAAGCTGGTATTCGTCTGGGGTTGGGTCCCATCCCCATTCAGGTGCGTCCTGGAAAACTTGGTATTCTTCCCCTGATTTTCAAATAGCGCATTTAAAGAAAATCCATCGAAAGGATCTATATGGATGTTTTGCCAGTCAACCTCCCATCCGGCCTCGAATAAAGATTCGTCATTCCTTTGGAAGTTGGAGGCTTCAAACTCTTCCCAATCAGCAATCAGTTCTCCCCACGTGTCTTCCCATCCCCATATAGAGTGAACGGCAGTCTCTCCAGGAATTTCACCAACAGGCACTGGTTCGGTATCGGGGATAATGAACAGGGTAGGGTCAAATTCTGGGATATTTTGGTTTTTAGCTATGGTGATTTGGTTGATACGGAAGGGAGTGTTGTATTGTGGTAGAGGGTTTGAGACGGTGTTTGGTTTATCGGTAGGTGGAGCGTCGACAACCTTGTTATCGATGAGGTTTTGAATTTCATGACGGAGGCGGATGCAATTGTCGGTGGTATGGCCAGGCATTTGGTGGAAGTCACAGTAGACATTCTGGTTTAGGTTTGGGGGAATGGCTTGTGGCGGCGGAAGAGGTTTCAACACCCCGATTTCCGTGAGTTTCTTAAGAAGAGTGGACCGGGGAGTGCCAAATGGGGTGAAGGTTCGGCTCTGGGACTTGGGTTTTTCGTAGATTTGGTTGACTTCTACAGGTTTAGTGGATGAGGTTCCTGCTTGGTTGGTATCCCCGGAAAGAACATCCCGAAAATGCCCTTTTGGATTTTGACCCGGATCCCGATTCTTTCTTCTCCAAAGTTCCATCCCGTAAAGCCTCCTCTACAGCCAGTCCAAAGTCATAAAAGGTCTCAAAATTTAGAGAAGCCTGAGAAAGAACCATGTAAGGAGCAAAGGAGCTAGGCAAGTTCTTGGTTATTATCCGTATTTGTTCTTTCAAGTCAGGCTTATTTTGCATCTGGGCAGCCTTAGCCCTCCAACGCTTCACAAAATCCGCAAAACTTTCCTTCTCACTCATCTTTGTGCTTTCCAGCTCCCTTGTGGTCATCTTCAAGTCAACGTTGAAATCGTACTAAGCCAGGAAAGCTGTCCCGATATCTTCCCAAGTCCTTTTTTTAGATGGTTCGAGAGTGAGGAACCATTGCAGGGCTGGACCAAACAAGGACTCGTGGAAGAGTTGGGCCATAGCTTCTTTTTCGATGCCACGCATAGTGAGGGATCCGACATATCCTTGAAGATGGGCCCTTGGATCGCCGGTACCATCGAACTTCGCAAAGTCCACCCTTTTAAACTTTTCCGGCAACTTGGCGTTCGGAAAGAGACATAGCTTGTTCATGTCAATTTCTTCTTTTCCAAGTCGTTTAGTTTCTTGGACAGATTCCTCTAACTTGCCAATCTTATCCCTGAGAGCGACTAGGTTGGGGTCAGCTGCTGGTATCTCAACTTTGGGTGGTTGTTCGAGTTGTAAGGAGGTCTTGGTTAGGAGCTTGTCAGTGATTTCCTGCATGCTTTCCATTAGCATGTTCGTGTCGTTCTTCATAGAGACTACAGCGGCCTTAAGCTGCGCATCGACACCGGCAAGGGACTGCTTAAACTGAATATCCATGTTAGCCATGTTCTGTCTGAGTTCTTCTATTCCGTCTCCCTGATTAGCCATGGGTAAAGGATTTTCGGGCGGGATGGAGACTATAGATTCTCCTACGGGTTCTCCTAACGGCGGTTGTTCTTCCTGCGCAACTTGGACTTCAAACAGTGGGGTTTCTTCCAGGGTGTCCACACGAACTAGTCTTTGGGACAGACGAAACCAATTGGGTATAGCCTCTTTTTTCCGCAGGCGATCAATGTTGGCAGCACTGGCAACAAGTCAAAAGGGAGCAACTCACAACTGATCCGAATACTCGCCCTATCTCTACCCATCTCTTAGAAACAAGGCCTAGGACCTACCGTGGCTTGAGTCTCACTTAAGACGTTTGTACAGAAGATTTTCGATAGCCCGGGTAGGTACCGTCAAGCAGATTGAATTCCGAGCGGGTCGGAACCAGAGCCAATCTCCTTATCGTGATCATCCGAGACAGAGCAATGTGACCACCGGAATTCAAATACGCACGCGCTTAAGGCTAGATTCAAACTAAGGGAGCCGTTCGGGCACGACAAACACCGGAGGTATCGCAAACTCCATGGATTTAAGGTCTCCTAAACCGACCGGAGGGGTCCTAAAGAATTCTAAGGGAGCCTAATCCTCTAGCCCGCAAGATGCAATGATGCATGAATGCTGTGTGTATACAGGAATAAAAAGCACGTAAACAGGATATAACACATAAGTCTTAGCCATGGGTTCCTGTCCTAGCTGGGAAGTTTCTATGGCTATTTACAAGTGCAAAGGCTGGTTTTGGTCTCAAAAGGGTTCCCCGGACTAGAGTCAAGATGTACTACCCCATGTCGAGTGTATTGCAAGACAATGGTCGAACAGCACGATGGCCCATCATAGTCGAGGGTTGCTAGGCGTTCCGGGAGAGCTTGTCACCGGTAAACCGGGCAAGGTAGCCGAAACACGCTAGCGAGTCTTATGCGGTGCAAGGTGTACAGGATAAAAGAGCTTAATCTTCCGAAAAATATTTGAAAATCCCCCTTTTGAAAACACCTTTCAAGCTTAGCCCTCTTGATTATTCAATACCTTTTTTTTTGGTAATTTGTTTTTGAAAAAAAAGTATTGAATAAAACACTCCCCAGCAGAGTCGCCACTGTGGGCTCCCGTGCCCTTTTTTTGAAAGAGTCGCCACCCGGATTTTTGAGATGGATAATCCGAGAAACCGAGAACTCGCTTGTAAAAGGCTTTAGATCTAGCGAAAACGTCAAGATTTTGGGTTCGGGAGCCACGTTACGAATGGGAAAGGTTTTTCTTTAAAAAACACCCCACTCGCCAGATAAAATCGGTCTCTACTTAATATTTTCAAAAAGGAAAAATTTTCAATACCATTTGGAATATCAAGCTCTTTAATAAAGCAAATAGAGGGGAAGGGACATGGGAAATATATCACATTGACGTGCATGTGGTGCTGTCTGTACAGTGGTGATAAAATGGCGTGAACGGATGGAATAAAAATCATCCGGCAAACTGTCTGATCCTCAGCCGAACTGTTCACGGTACCTTGAGATGCCGCGCGCGGCACCTCTACATGCCGTGCGTGGTACTTGCTCTGCTGTCAGGCTGTTGCAGACTTTCAAAACATTATCTAGCTCATTGTTTTCTCTGTGCATCTTCTGGAAAACTCATCAAAATCTCACAGCAGTCAGACCATCCCAAAAATGTTGTTGTTTTCTTAAAACTAGGTTTTAAAACAGTTTTTTTTGACATATTTGATCATTCGGGATGATCTAGAAAGCCCTTTTAAAGTGCCAAAGCATGGCTTGTAGATATGGTCTTTGTGGGCTCCCGCGCCCGAGAATGAGCGCTTCGCTCGAAGAGTCGCCACCCGGATTTTCGAGATGGATGATCCGAGAAACCGAGAGTTTGCTTGAAAAAGGCTTTAAGTCTAGCGAAAACGTTGGGATAATGGGTTCGGGAGCCACATTACGAATGAGGAAGGTTTTTCTTTAAAAAGCACCCCATTCGCCCGGTAAGACCGGTCTCTACTTGATGTTTTCAAAAAGGGGAGATCTTCGGTATCATTCGGAATATCAAGCTCTTTAATAAAGCACGAAACGGGAAAGGGACATGGGAAATATATCACATTGACGTGCAGGTGGTGCTATCTGTACAGTCGTGCTAAAATGACATGAATAAATGGAAGTAAATAACATTCAACAGACTGTTTGGACCTCAGAATACCGCTCACGGCACCCTGAGATGCCGTGCGAGGCATCCCAACATGCCGTGCGTGGCACCTGCTCTGCTCTCAGACTGTTACAGTCTTTTAAAACATCATTTAGCTCACTAGTTCCTCTGTAGATCTTTTGAAAACTCACGAGTAGCCTCACGGCGGTCGGATCATCCCAAGAACGTCATTATCCTTCTCAAAACGTAGTTTTAAAGTAGTTTTCAACGTTTTTGATCACTGGGATGATCTTGAAAAGATTTTAGAAGAGCCGAACATGGCTTGTAGATATGGTCTTATTTTAAGAGCTACAGAAAAAGTAAACAGCAAAAACAGGTAACCACAGCGGAGGAAAACTCAGATCCAGGCAGCCTGTTCACAATAGCATTAGTGTGCATCATGCCGTGCGCTGAGAGTCAGGGTGCCGTCGATCAAGCATCGCGGTTTCCCGACCTCGGACTGATGTTGGTTTTATTTTATGAAAATAGGTTTTGAGTCGATCTAACCAAAGGGATTAGATCTGCTGACAGAAGCCCTCAGGACCAGAACGGAATCTAGTCCGAGGAAACTAGTTTATAACTTTGGTTTCGAGCTTGATCAAGGATCGTGGATGCAAGGATGTGGATGGATCGTCACGGATGTGGATGGGGAGGTTAAATGAGACAAAGGGAGTATGGGTGTGAGTGAAGGTTAGATGTTTTGGATGATGGGGTCTTGAAGTTAATGAGTGATCAACTTCAATGATGAGAAGGGAGTGAGTGAAAGCTCTTAAAGAATGTCTTTTGGGAATGACATCCTTTAAGACTTGGAAATGGAAGTGGTAATGGAAAGGGGGTTTGAAAACTTAGAGAGAGAAAGTAGAGTGAGAGAGCCAAGAGAAAGGCAAGAGAAAGGACTCAAAAGAAAGGGCTAAGAGGGACCCCTTTCCCTTGAGTGGAGGGGTTAATTTATAGGCAAATGGCCAAGGATTTTGAATTCAAATGGTGGAGGTGTTTTCTGGGCGGGCCAGAAGTGCATTTTCGGCTGAGCCAGTCATCAGCTGTGGCTCATACTGGCGTGGCCGACAGCTTTCTGAGCCAGCCAGCTTTTTGCTCAAGGTGCCGTGCGGAGGAGTTTGGCTGCGCACGGCCACTCTTTGAACTTCAGGGTGCCGTGCGCTTCAATCCAGCCTCGCACGGCACCTCTTCCTTCGGTCCAGGGCTCTTTTTGGGCCTTTCATTGGGCTTTGGCTGGGCTTGTCAGGTTTCTTGGGTTTTTGGGTTTAAGGGTTTATGGTTTTAAGGGAGATCCTTTTTCAAGCTCGCAAAGGTATCGTTTCCTCTATTTCATCATCGGGGTGGACAAAGGCTCTCCGAGGTCCGGATTGGGGTGTCTACAGTAGTCCCTCTTTAACGTAACTCGGATACCATTAGTTGGTACGAGTGACGCTTAAAGAATAGGCATCCCAATCCGTTGCTCTAGTGCCTTCGACCGGAGACAAAACAAAAATGCAAGTAAATAACGATGGTGGTCGCACTCGGGGAGCTGCCTACGTACCCCATTGTAGGGATCAGACCAGCGTAGTTCAATTGGGACAATGCAATGTGAGAGAACAAGTCCCGGAGGACAAACTCATGCAAAAGTGTGCTTGCGGTGTCGTGTGTCATGCGAAGTATTGGAATACCTGAGACAAGCCCTCGGGAGGCGAAAATTGAATTTTGAATTTTTTGAGACGAGCCCTCGGAGGGCGAAAATTGAATTTTGAATTTTTTTGAGACGAGCCCTCGGAGGGCGAAAATTGAATTTTGAATTTTTGAGACAAGCCCTCGGGAGGCGAAAATTGAATTTTGAATTTTTGAGACAAGCCCTCGGGAGGCGAAAATTGAATTTTGAATTTTTGAGACAAGCCCTCGGGAGGCGAAAATTGAATTTTGAATTTTTGAGACGAGCCCTCGGAGGGCGAAAATTGAATTTTGAATTTTTGAGACGAGCCCTGAGGAGGTTAAAATTGAATTTTGAATTTTGAGACGAGCCCTCGAGGCGAAAATTGAATTTTGAATTTTGAGACAAGCCCCTCGGGAGGCGAAAATTGAATTTTGAATTTTGAGACGAGCCCGGAGGGCGAAAATTGAATTTTAATTTTGAGACGAGCTCGAGAGGCGAAAATTGAATTTTGAATTTTTGAGACGAGCCCCTGGGAGGCGAAAATTGAATTTTGAATTTTGAGACGAGCCCTCGGAGGGCAAAAATTGAATTTTGAATTTTTGAGGCGAGCCTCTCGGAGGCGAAAATTGAATTTTGAGGCGAGCCTCTGGAGGCGAAAATTGAATTTTGAATTTTGGACTTGCTATGGGAAAATATGTCGGATCCTTGAACCAGTCACGGTGGTCCCGGAGGACGAATATCAAGAAAAAGGCTAATACGGCGAATTCCCGGGGGATTAAATGGCGCCGTAACCGATGCACGACATTCTAAGGGATCTTTCCTGCAAAACGGCTGAGAATTGAGTTTCCAAGAGGATTTTGGTGGCTGATTAGATCAATTTTCGAGACTAGGCATTTAAGCTTCTGAGCCAGGGTGCCGTGCGATCTGAATTATGGGCGCGCGGCACCTCGATCTTCTAAGCACCCCTTCGATTTCCGAGAACAGTAGGCAGATTTAAGGGTGCCATTAATTCAGGTGTGCCCTTTCGTTGGCTGGGACAGCTTTATAAGCATGGGGGGGTGCCATATTCCATGCACCACCAACAAAACTCCAAAGTTTCTCTTCTTTCTTCACTTCTTTCTACGAAAAACAGGTCGTTCTTCGAAGCTTGGACATGGACAGCAGCCGTCTTGCGGCCCGCGTCGAGGCTCTAGAGGCCGAGATGGCCTTCTTCCGGGGGGAGATTGAACAATTGAATGAGCAAATCGCAAGGCTTATTTCCACCATCCGCACCCTTCGTCGTGCCGTCACTAACCTTCAAGACTTCACGTTTGATCAATTGGACGATAAAGACGATCCAGATTCTGTCCTTGGGCGCGAACCGGAGGAGTCCGCGAAGGATTCGGAGGGAAATCCGAACGGTTCGGATGACCGTTCGGATAGGGCGGACGATGCCTCGGACGGGGGCAGCGACTGAGGAGGACGAGGGGGAGAAGAAGTAGGATTAAGAAGAAGAAAGGGCAGTAGGCCCATTCCTTATGTTTTTGTTGTTTTTCTTTTCTTTCTTCTTTTTTTTTTTGAACAATGTAATGACAAATCCTGGGGGTTACCCCGGGTGTTTATTGAATGAAAAGTCCCTTTCTTTTTCTTTCATTCTGCATTCAAACTCCTAATTAAATCAAACACGGAAACGCCACGAACTGTTTTCAAGAACCAAACTGTCGAAACAAATCGCCATGCCGTGCGCAGCCGATTTAGGTACGCACGGTATCGTAAACTGGAGGCATTGGATGTTCGTCCAGGGTGCCGTGCGACCCGTTCAACGTGCCGTGCGGCCAGGGAAGCTTTGAACCCGGTCCAAAGTCGATTTCCAGGTGAACCGGTCAGAGGGATATATATATATATATATATACGCGGGGCGTACACAGTACACCCCACTTCGAAATTTCCCTCTCTCTCGCTGTCTCTCTCTCGATCATCTCTCTCTCTCTCGCTGCTCCCTCTCTCTCGATCATCTCTCTCTCTCGCCGCTCCCTCTCTCTCTCGCTGTGCTGTCTCTCTCTCTCGCCGCTCCCTCTCTCTCTCTCTCTCTCTCTCTCTCATATACATTGATCATGAAGCCAGGTGATATTTCTGGTGACGATACATTACTCCGGGCCGAGGCTACACCACCTCCTGCCCCTCCGGAGGATGGCACGACAGTTGGGGCTGAGCCAGGGGCCCTTGGGCAGCCGGCATTGGTCGAGGAGACCGCGGCCGGGGCTGCCGCGGTGTTTGGCAGTGGTGGTGGCGACGGTGACGGTGGAGCATTGGCCGGGTACGGCCAGGAGACGGGGACTCCGGGTGCAGTGGAGTCGATGGGTGATGCAGAGGTTTCGGGCCGGTTGGAGGCGGCGGCTAGCGTGGAGGAGAGGGCCACGGAGGGCCACGGTGGTGGTGGTTTAGACCCGGTGGTAGAGGAGACAGAGGCTTCTCTTGTGAGCGAGCCCGATCGACTCCGGGAAGGCCCCCATCGTCGTGGACGAGCCGGTGGTGGCCGTGCGGAGCCGGGTGGTGGAGGACACACCGCCCCTGCTTGTGGGCAGTGGTACGTGCAGGGTCGTCACGCCCCGTAGGCATGGGTGACTACAGGGGCGGCATCCATGGAGGACGTCTTTGGAGTTAGTGCGCAGTTTCTGGGTTGGGGACGCTTTACTTGCCCGTGAGGCGGAGTCGCAGCCGGGCTTAGGACCGGGGTGTTAGAGAGCCGGAGGTTGAGGAGGGGCGAGCTGAGGAGGCCGGGGTGATGGCTCCTCGCGTCACTGTGGTGGCCGAGGCGACGCTGGCCTTGGAGGGGCGAGGACCTTACGACGAGGTGGCCTACGTGCCCTTTCAGCACGTGGTGGTGCCGTCACTTTTTGACCCTTACACACCGAGGAGGCCGACGTACGACGAGGCTCTGGTCTTGAGGGACCCTCAGCAGCACCTTTCCTTGTGACGAGACGAGGTATACTTTAAATATCCGTATTTCAAATTCCAATGCATCGTATTTCCATTTCATTGCATCTAAGTATACCACTGTATTGCACGCCATGCCTGTCTACTGAACATTTATCCATTTGTTGTAGCAGCGATCTCGCTTCGTGCTATGGAGGTTCTGGTGTGCCGACGTTTTAGGGAGAGGTTGCACGAGGCTTCGGGAGATAGTTAGGCGGCGGGCTTCGGGGAGTTTGTAGGGGTGTTGGCGAGGGGCGTCTGCAACGATCGCCAGGTGGTGAGGGCGCTCGCCGAGAGGTGGTGGGATACGACGAACACCTCCACTTTTCTTTTGGTGAGTTGACCGTGGCGCCCTTGGACTTTGCGGCGATCATCGGTCTCAGGGTCGGAGGTGAGCTACCCCGCCACGAGGAGGCGGCGGCGTTCAGCAGGCGATCTTGGGCACGAGCCGAGGCGAGAGGGGACGATGCGAGTATGCCCGGCTTCTCGAGTTTTGGACAAAGACTCTACCGAGTGGTGGAGGAGGAGCAGATGGCGAGGTGTTTTCTGCTATACTTACTTGGTGCGTCCCTGTTTCCCAACAGGCGCAACCGAGTACACCTCTCGCTTCTTCCTGCCTTGAGGGACGTCGAGGAGATCGCCCGCTTCGACTGGGGAGGTGCGGCGCTGGGGACGTGCTACGCCTTCATGGGCTCCCTTTCCCGCGGAGCAGGAGTGAGTCTAGGAGGCTACTGGAGGGTCTGGGAGGTATATCTTATTTCCTTTCTCATGAATAGTTAGCTTTCCATTTATATCTATTCAATGTACATCTTGTGCTAACTTTTAATGTCTCGAATTGCAGCTTTGGACGTACGAGGTGATAGAGATGTACCCTCCTGAGACTACGTGTCCTGACGACACGATACTCCCTCGGGCCCTACGCTGGTCGACGGAGTACAAGGGCGTGAAGAGAGGGAGAGGCAAGCTTGACACCTTCCGACTTTACTTGGACGAGCTGCGTCCTGATCAGGTACTAAAGCGCTTTCATATCTATCTGGCTTATCTCCATTCAGACAGTGTTTTGATTATCGCTTATTCTTGACGACAGGTCCACTGGCGGGTGTGGGACCGCCGAGATCCCTACGTCGCAGAGTAGGGTGGTTACTGGGCGTGGTGCTTCTCGAGTCCCACTACCGGGCAGTGGTACTTAGGTGACCGAGTGTCACGTCGATCGTTAGTGGGCGCCTTCGAGTCCTGGGTTGCTTCTGCTAGTGCGGAGGACGGACCAAGACACCGGAGGGAGGTCGGCGATTTACACGGCGGACCTCGAGCCAGAGCCGTTCTTCGAGGCAGTGCGGCCTTGCTGCTGACTACGCAGAGTATTGTTCTCAGTACCTGATGGCAGGTCTGGGGATACGTGCTGCTTGGGAGGCGGCACGAGAGGGCGCTGGAGGAAGAAGGGGACGGAAGAGAGGCAGAGGCGACGGAGCCAGCGAGGATCAGGGCGCCAGAGGTCGCAGCGAGGGTGCGGGCCCGAGTGGCACTAGTCTCCCTGCCCTCTCTTGGAAATGGGACGTGACGACCCCTCAAGGAATCCCTGGTGTGGTTGCGGTGCCACGTCCTCTTGTCGCTCGGGGTTCCTTGCTCGTATAACATATTCTCAATCTTTTGTTCGTTAGTTCTTTCCACATGTTCCTGATCGATTTCCTTCATTGCAGGCTCCTCCAGGGTACGTGAAGGAGATGGCAGAGGCCATGATGGGCTTGGAGCAGCTGGGCAGTACGCCATGGGCCACCCTCCGAGGTGTTGCCTCGTGTTGGCGGAGCGATGGTACACTCTCGAGCTTTAGTCAATTGCTTTACTTCGACCGCTTATATTCACGATTATGATGCAAATGTTATATGAATGCTTATACCATTGTAGGCCAGAGGGGGCTCTACGAGGGTTGCGGCGGAAGTCCGTCCGCCCGATAGTACGACAGTCTCCTCTGGCGGCTCACGGGAGGAGCCGGCGTCGAAGAGGACACGACGCTCTGTAGGGATCGAGGGCGAGCCTATTGACGCCTCTCGAGGACGATACACTGAGCCTACTACGCCGCGTCGACTGAGGTTACTTCCGAGGCACCGTACTCAGGCGGCCGCACTCGAGGTGAGCAGCTCTCCCGCGGACGAGGAGATTTCTGTGGAGGACGAGGAGGAGAGCGAGGACGAGGACGAGAGTTGAGCTCCCTTTTGCTTTGTACTTTTGACGGAGCCTGCGTGCTTCTTTTTGTAGGGCGCCTGTTTGCCCTTGGTAGATAGGACATTGATCATTGGGCCATCGTGCCCCCCCTTTTTTTTTTTTTTTTTTTACTTTGATTCATGGATGCCTTTGGGACATATATACAGATATTTTATCCTTTCATTGTTTACGCCATTCAATCTCCTCTGGTTTGCATGAAGAGAACATTAACCGGGGTGTGCAACCAACCGCTGAACCGAATGTGAGGTTTGAGAGAGATGCATTAACAATTGAAACACATTGACAGTGAAATAGAAGTCAAAGAAAGCGACTAGATAAACCTTGGTAAAATTGACTCTATGCACCAGACTTTATATAGGCATCTTCACAACTGACTCCAGACACAAGTATACGGCAATAACGACCTTTAAATCTTGACATGTGACTTGGGAGTTCTACTTTGCCTTTGGAATATACCCAAAAAGTAGGAAAATGTTGACTTTAACATGCGACCTTCTCGAGTTTTGACTTTGGACACGAACCGGAACTTGGGCCAGGTCACTATTGACCATTATGACTTGTAGGACTTGGAAGAATGCCTTGAAACGACCCGAAATGGACTTTGATACTTTGACATGGCTTAAGAGACGGACATTATCGAGTTTTTGTGCCACGATGACAAATCTTGGGAGTTGTCTTGAAACGAAACATCCCTGAAGTCCCAAGTACCCGTTGGAGTGTGTTCAGGTGCTGGTTGGTGCTTCGTAGGGCCTCGATTCTTTCTTGGGGAGTTGCTGCTAAAAACTGCAGAGTCAACATGCCGTGCGTATACCCCAAGGTGCCGTGCGGGTAAAATCCTTCGCACGGTACCATAGTTGACTTACCGTGGTATTTCTCTGGTTTCAACATGCCGTGCGATCTGTCAAGGTGCCGTGCGAGGCCGTTTTCCTGACAGATTGCAGTTTTTGCTGATTTCCAAGGCAGATTGCTCGGGGGTTGAGGTTTGACCCATGCAATGGCATTTCTGAACCAGTGCATGTCTGTTTTGGACCTTTTAGGACTTGACCAAGCTTTTTCCCATGTTAGACTCATGGAAAACTTGCGCTTTTGAAACCCGAGGCTCTTTGAAAGTTGAAGTTGTCCCTTCTACTCCTCCTATAAATTCAATCTTTCTTATACCACATTCTCCTCATCTCCTCCAAGTCCCATCTTCTTCCTTTACTCCTTGAAATGGCTCTCTCCCTTACCGGTTTTCTCCGTCCATGGTTGGCTTCTATGGAAGGTGTCGATTGGCTCAACTTTCGAGCTCACGGTCTCTATTCCATGAGGTACCTTCGCAACATTCGCCTTCGTCCCGAGCTTTTGAGCCGTGAGTTTCGGGATCCGGAGGTTCACGTGTTCGGTTTGGCGATCAGGAGCTCATCCCCACTGTCGAGGAGTTCGTGAATACCTCGGGGTTTTGGTTCGGGAGGTCATCATTCCCCCTGTACGTGAAAGTGCGTATAGAGTCTTGGTCGCGGCCCTCGGGATGGGTGAGGGTGCTGCCCGTTACTTGGTCAGAAATGGCCATCTCAATGTCATGCGCCTCATTGAGCTATTTTCTCCTTCGGGTGATCCAGGGGACACGACTTATCAAACCCGGCGGATGACTGCTCTCTGCATGTGCTTGCTCGCAGCCTATCTCTTGGTCCCTTCTGCCGGTCATGCTAGCTCGGCGTTGGCCAGTGTCGCTGTTCAGATCGAAGCTCGAAGGGATGTGATTCCGATGGTTCTGGCCGAGACGCTGATTGGTTTGGACAAGGTTCGTTCTGGAGAGACTGAGACTTTTGGGGGCAGTCCACTTCTCCTACAGGTCGGCTTCTCACTCAGCTCTCCTTTTTTGGCTTTCTCCCACGTTATCTTTTTACCTCAACGCTCGGCTTGGTTATCTAAGGCTTCTTACTTGTTTTCTCTCTTTCCACAGATTTGGCTTTGTGATAAGGTGAACGTGCTGACCACTCCTCCTGGCAACTGGGCATACGAGGCGAGGTTACTTTCTCAGCGATGCTTTGAGTTTGAGGATAGGAGCAGGGCCGAGTGGGTCGATTTCCTCAGACGCCGGCGAGCGGAGACCATTGCTTGGAGGTGTCGATGGCTGGATCTTCCTCCCATGACAGTGCACTATATGGGCTCTCAGTGGGTTGTTCTTGCTGGCTTGGGAGCTTTCACCTTCTATATTCCTTACCGTATCCAGCGACAGCTCGGTTTGAGACAGGAGGCCCCTGCCGAGGTTCTTGTGGACGTGGTTCTGCCTCTTTTCAGTCATTCAGTTCTTTGCCATTACCAGCGCTTTTGGATGACACGCGAGGTGACCGATGCACATCCCTATCCTTCTGTGGCGATGCGTGGGAGCTATCGAAAGTGGCTTAGGAGGGACATTGCGGCGAGAGCTGGAGCTCAAGGAAACTGACTCAATCCTACCACCCTGACCGTTGAATAAATTGAGGACCCCTTTTCATTATGTTGCACTTCTTTTGTTATGAAAGCTTTGCTCAACCTTATGTAGTAGAAGTAATCGTATTAATAAAAACGAGTCTTGGAGGGTTTCCCCCTTCTTGACTTTTGTTCTTCAAGTTTTCTCAACCTGATTTTTATTTTGATGGATCGTGACCGGGTCTCAGCGTGAGACTGCCTACGTATCCTTCTGGTGAAGGAATCAGGTCATGACGTAGTTCAGGGTAGGGTTCGCTCTGGTTTTAACACTCTCCTTTTGCGCTCTAACTTTTGCCTAGAACCGCCCTTTCGGGTTTTCGGTCTAGCGAGCTCATTTATTGTTTGCCTTAACTTTTGCCTAGGATGCCCTGACGGGTTTTCATCCTAGCAGGCTTTGCTCTAACTTTTGCCTAGGACTGCCGCCCTTGCGGGTTTTTCGGCCTAGCGAGCTTCTCTCAGGGGTAATAGCGCTTGAGTTGATCCAGGTTAACCAAGGTTGAGAATTCATTTCCGCCCAAGTCGATGAGTTGCGTAGCTCCTCCAGATAGAATAGTCTTGATAATGTACGGCCCGGACCACTTTGGTCGGAACTTTCCTCGTGGGTCGTAGACTGGAGCCTGGATTTCCTTTAAAACCATGTCGCCTTCTATCCCTGGGTTTCACTTTCTTGTTGAATGCCCGTGCGATCCTTCGTTGATACCCTTGGATATGGTAAAGAGCCCTCAATCGGCGTTTATCAAACAGCATAAGTTCTTCAAATCGGTTGCTCAGCCATTCAGCCTCTTGGACTTCACATTCGATCATTGTCCGAAGAGATGGGACTTCCAACTCAATGGGAAGTACCGCCTCCATCCCATAAACCAAAGAGTAGGGGGTTGCTCCTGTTGGTGTTCGCACCGACGTGCGGTACCCCCATAAGGCCAGGGGTAGTTGCTCATGCCAGTCCCTTGCTGATTGAATAGTTTTCTCCAGAATGACCTTGATTGTCTTGTTTGTCGCTTCCACGCCGCCATTGGTCTCATGGCCGATAGGTCGCCGATTTGTGCACTGGATCTCAAATTTCTCCGTAACTTCCCGGCCCGTCCTTTGAAATGAACCCCATTATCGAATACGAAAAGCTTGAGGGACCCCATACCGATAAATGATGTTTTGCTTGATGAAATGTGCGACTTGAACCGCAGTCAAAGTGGTGTAGGAAGCAGCTTCTACCCATTTCGTGAAATAATCGACGGCTACCAGAATGAACTTGTGACCGTTGGATGCTGCCGGTACTATCCTTTCGATGACATCAATCCCCCACGTCGAGAAGGGCCATGGCGAGGTCATTTGTTGCAGCTCGTGCGGCGGGACATGCATGAGGTTAGCGTGAATTTGGCACTTTTTACACTTTCGCACGTACTCTACACATTCTGTTTCCATGGTGGACCAGAAGTATCCTTGCCTAAGAATTTTCTTCGCAAGCATTAGGCCGCTCATGTGAGGACCGCATACACCCTCGTGAACTTCTTCCATTACCCTTTTCGCATCTTCTCCATGGATGCAGAGCTTATGTGTGCCACAGGGTGATCTTCGATATAAGTTTCCTCCGCATAGAAGGTACTGAGTTGCCATCCTCTGGAGGGCGATTCGGTCTCGCTTGTTTGCTTCCACGGGGTATTCTCCCCTTTCCACGTACCTCCAAATGTCATAATACCATGGGTGGTCATCATCGGGCTCGTCGACTACCATGACGTGCTGGTGTACTGGAATATCCCTTTGTTCTATCACAATTGGTCTTAACTTTACGCCAACAGGGATCTCGACCATTGATGCCAAAGTTGCCAAAGCGTCTGCAAATTGATTTTTGAACCTTGGGACATGAGTGAATGTCACTTTGGTGAAATGAGGAATGAGATCTTCGAGATCCTGGTGATACGGTTTCAGCTTTTCTTCTTTGACCTTCCAGTCACCATTCGCTTGAGACACAACTAAGTTCGAATCCCCTACAACTTCCAATTTTTCTACGCCAATTTCGATGGCTGCCTCCATGCCTACGATGCAAGCCTCATACTCGGCCTGGTTATTGGTGACTTCAAAGTTAAGCTTGAACGCCAATGGGATGTGCGATCCATCGGGCGAAATGAGCAATACACCGATTCCAAATCCCTTCTGGTTGGCCGCTCCATCAAAGTACAACTGCCAAATGTCCTCGGTTACCGTCATTATGTCTTCGTCGGGGAAATTGAACTCGGCATCCTCCTCTCCTTTGACTGGGCAATCGGCTAGGAATTCTGCGACGGCTCTTCCTTTTACCGACTTTCGAGTGACATACTTTAATTCAAACTCGGCCAACATCAGCAACCACCGTGCCATCCTACCCGTGAGGGCCGGTTTTTCGAATAGATACTTTAGGGGATCCATCCGAGATATTAGCTTGACCGAGTAGGCTAACATGTAGTGCCTCAACTTCTTGGAAGCCCATACAAGTGCCCAGCATGTCTTTTCTAGGGGAGTGTAACGCTCTTCAGGTCCGACCATCTTTTTACTGAGGTAATAAACGGCCCTTTCTACCCCATCATCTCCTTCCTGCGCTAACATGCATCCCATTGCAGATGGAGTGACTGACAGGTATAGGATCAAAGGTTTTCCTGTTACAGGCGGTGTCAATACCGGTGGCTTGTGCAAGTAGGCCTTGATGGCTTCGAAAGCTTTATGACACCTATCATCCGAAACGAATGGCACTCCTTTCTTGAGTAAGCGGAACAATGGTTCACAGGTTGAGGTCAGTCTCGCAATGAATCTACTGATAAATTGCACCTTGCCGAGGAAGCTCCTTACATCCTTCTCAGATCTTGGCGGCTCCATTTCTAGGATGGCTTTGATTTTCGATGGGTCGACTTCGATGCCTCGGGTGGTGATCATGAATCCAAGCATCTTTCCTGCAGTGACTCCGAACTTACATTTGGCGGGGTTGTACTTCCTGATTCTTTCGAAAAACTTCCTGAGCGCGGGGAGATGCCCCTCTCGTTCCTTGGCCTTAACAATCATATCATCAACGTAGACTTCCACTTCTTTGTGAATCATGTCGTGTAGTAATGCCGTGGCGGCCCGTTGGTAAGTGGATCCTACGTTCTTTAATCCGAAGGGCATGACTCGATAGCAATACGTCCCCCATTCAGTGACAAACGTAGTCTTTTCCCGATCCTCTGGGGCCATGAGGATTTGGTTGTATCCCGAGAAACCATCCATGAAAGAGAGTAGAGCATGACCAGCAGTGTTATCGACTAACACATCAATGTGTGGTAGTGGGAAATCATCTTTAGGGCTAGCTTTATTAAGGTCCCTGAAATCGACGGAGACCCTTATTTTACCATCCTTCTTTGGCACGGGGACGATGTTTGCAACCCACTGAGGGTACTCAGTTACCATTAAGAACCCAGCGTTAATCTGTTTAGTGACTTCTTCTTTTATCTTAAGCACCCAGTCGGGCCTCATGCGTCTTAGTTTCTGTTTTACCGGCTTTGCATCAGGATAAAGGGGAATCCGATGCTCCACGATTTCGGGATCGATCCCGGGCATATCGGCATGTGACCATGCAAACACATCTTCGAATTCTTTAAGCAGGTTTACAAGAGCTTCGCGTTCTTCAGCGGATAATGCGGAACCGATCTGGGTCATCCGGGGATTCTCTCCATCTCTCAGATTTATTAAAACAATTTCTTCTTTTACAGGCTGAGCACGCTTTTCATCTTCCCTGTCGATTAGGGATCGAATTTCTTTGGGAATATCCCCATCGAAATCAATCTCTTCATCACCAGGGGCGACGCAATTTATTTCAAAGTCAGGGAAGTAAGCAGAATCAGATTCATTCATTTCATGATCAACGGCGGCCTCGGGGGCACCATACACACGGGTGGATTCGACCTCGAAGTACAGACTCTGAGAGTTTGGGCCAAGAGGCACCAACTCGGACTCAGCGAACTCAGAAGACTTAAGACGCAGAAGACTTGATAGACTTAACAGACTCAGATTCAGACTCGGACTCCGATTCGTGGTAGGTTGCACTCGGCATGAAAATCCAGTTCTTGTACTCTAGCAGCATCCATGATAAACAAAGTCGGGTCCTCGTGGGTATCTTGTTCCATCATCAACTTCTGCTTCCATAGTCGTACCCATTGGTTCGCCTTCCCTAAACAGAGTTGCGAGACTACCCATGCCGAAAACTTCAATCCAGTCAGCAGGCTCTTTCTGCTTTTCCTCAACCTTAGTTTCTTCATCGCTATCCGGCAGACATCGTTGGTGAATATCTCAAATCTTGGCGCAGGAAGGTATTGGTTTCCTTGTCCCAAAATGGTTCCGGCTGTCCTTGGTAAATCTGCTTTGCTTCTTCTCTGACAAAGTAGTCCTCTAGCCTGTTTCCCCTTTTCACTTTGCTGCTACTTGAGGGTGAGTAACCAAGACCGGTTGTACGCATCAGAGTGCCCTGGGCTTCGAACTTTGCAGGGCCTTGGAGGTTCTTTCCCAGTCCCAATCCTGGCATGTAGGACATCTTTTTCATGATCTTGACGGCGACGCTGCTAATGACAAAGTCGTCGTCGATTCTAACTGAGTAGATAGACCGAGAGGTGTGTAGAGAGAAGCCTCCCAAAGCGATATCTTCTTCCCCGTGTTGAATTTTCAAGAGTGGGGCATTGTCCTCAACAGGGGCATGAATCCCTGAGTCTCCGTGGATAGTAAGCATTCCTGTTTCCAGTCCCAGCCGAATTTTCTGGTGGAGTGTGGAGGGCACAGCCATGATGTCTGGCCGATGCAGCCAGGGCCTTCCCAAGAGCAGATTGAAAGAGGCAGGGATATTCACCACGTGGAATCCTACGTCCGTCTGATATGGTCCGAAGGTCATAGGAATCAAGAGAGTCCCAACCACGTCTCTCCGAGTATTGTCATACGCTCGGACCTTGACCTCTGACGGGGAAAAGTCTTTATTCTTGTATCCCAAACAGTAAGCAACACGGAGTGGACAGACATTAATCGCTGATCCATTATCGACCAAGATTGCTGGAACCGACTTGCCATGGCACTTCAAGGTGATGTGCAGCGGACGATTGTGATCAGTTCCCTCGACGGGTAAGTCTCGATCAGTAAAGGTGATGGCATGTTTGATAGGTATGGTCTTGATTAATGCCACAAGCTCATCGGGAGTTATAGCGGAAGGGACTTTGAGTCGGGAGAGCGCTTGGATGAGACCTTCACGATGGCGTGTGGAGTGAACCAGCACATCCCAGACAGACATCTTGGCATTGGTCTGCTCGAGTTGACGCTTAATCATTCCTTCGGGGTTCTTTTCAGGTCGGGAAGGCTCCTTAGCCGGTGGGTCAAAGGGGCGAAAGGTGCTCTTGACCGGAGTGGTAAAGGGATCAGAGGGCTCTGCGGTTGCAGGGTTGGAAGGTTCCCCAACTTGGAGGTTCGGAGGTTGATAAATACGGCCGCTTCTGGTTAGATGATCAATCTGGCGGTACTTCGATTCCTCACTCCATAGGTCGGCCAGGGCTTTACGCTTGTTTCCAATAGTTGTATCTTGTAGATTAGCGGCCAGATCGGCGATAACCAGATCATCCCACAGATCTTCGGGTGTCCACTTTTCAGCCTCCATCATGGCTTTGTTAACAGTCCATTCTTCGTTTCCCACTTTTACGTTAACCACTTCAGTGTTGGCCCACAAGTTTGCTGGTTCATCCTCCCATAAGTTTATCATGGCAATTTCTGCGTCTTCCGGGAAAGTGACTGATGGCTCAGATTCAGCTCCGTCCACGAGATAGTCCATTGGGTCAAACCCGTTGCTGGCAACTTCCTCCTCGAACCCAGGAAGGTTTGGGAATGGGGTGAGGTTCACGTTTTCATACAGATTGTTGACGACAAAGTCATTAAAATGAGAGAAATCTGGGCGGAGCGGGGCAAGTTCCGGCCAGTTGTATGTCGCCATCTCAAGTGGGTATCCAAGCTGGTATTCTTCACCGAATAGTGTCGGCAGGGAGAAGGTATCCAATGGGTCGTTCCATGCCAAAAGCTGATACTCATCCGGGGTCGGGTCCCAATCCCATTCGGGTACATCTTGGAAGACCGAGTATTCTTCCCTTTGATTTTCGAATAGTGCACACAAAGAGAATCCATCAAGAGGATCTGCCTGGATGTTTTGCCAATCAACCTCCCATCCGGCCTCGAACAAAGGTTCGTCGTTTCTTTGGAAATTGGCAGCTTCAAATTCTTCCCAGTCAGCAATCAGTTCTCCCCACGTGTCTTCCCATTCCCAGGTAGAATGGAAAGCAATCTCTCCGGGAATTCCACCGACAGGCATTGGTTCAGCATCAGGGAATAGGGTAGAATCAGGTTCTGGGAGACTTGGATCTTCGGCTAGGGTGATTTGGTTGATACGGAAGGGGGTATTATGCTGTGGCAGGGGGTTTGAGACGGTGTTGGGCTTATCTGCGGGTGGTGCATCGACAACCTTGTTGTCGATGAGGTTTTGGATCTCATGACGGAGGCGGATGCAGTTATCGGTGGTATGGCCAGGCATTTGGTGAAAGTCACAATAGACGTTTTGGTTTAGGTTTGGCGGAATGGTTTGGGGTGGAGGAAGAGGTTTCAACACTCCGATTTCTGTGAGTTTCTTAAGGAGAGCGGATCTCGGAGTGCTGAATTGGGTGAAGGTTCGGTTCTGGGTTTTTGGTTTTTCAGCAATTTGGTTGACTTCTACAGGTTTGGTGGAGACGTTCCTGCTTGGTTGGCATTTCCAAAGAGAACGTTGTTGCTTTCCCGAGTATGTCCTCTTGGGTTTTGACCCAGATCCGACTCCTTTTCTCCAAAGTCCCATCTCGCAGAGCCTCTCTACAACCAATCCAGAGTCGTAAAAGGTTTCGAAATTTGGGGCAGCCTGAGAAAGAACCATGTACGGGGCAAAAGAGCTTGGCAAGTTTTTCGTTATAATCCGTATCTGTTCTTTCAAGTCAGGTTTATTTTGCATTTGGGCAGCCTTAGCCCTCCAACGTTTCACAAAGTCGGCAAAACTTTCCTTCTCACCCATCTTGGTGCTTTCCAACTCCCTCGTGGTCATTTTCAGGTCAACATTGAAATCATATTGGGCCACGAAGGCTGTCCCGATGTCTTCCCAAGTCCTTTTCCTGGATGGTTCGAGAGAGAGGAACCATTGCAGGGCTGGACCGGACAAGGATTCATGGAAGAGTTGGGCCATAGCTTCTCCTTCGATGCCACGCATAGTGAGGGATCCGACATACCCCTGAAGGTGGGCTCTTGGGTCACCGGTTCCATCGAATTTTGCAAAGTCCACTCCTTTGAACTTTTTTGGCAGTTTGGCATTCGGAAAGAGGCATAGTTTCCTCATGTCGATTTCTCCTTTTCCAAGCCGTTTGGTCTCTTGGACGGATTCCTCCAATTTGCCGATCTTTTCCATGATAGCGGCCAGGTTGGGGTCAGCTGCTGGTATCTCCACTTTAGGTGGTTGCTCGGATTGCGGCGAGGCTTTGATCAGGATCTTGTCGGTGATTTCCTGCATGCTTTCCATTATCATATTCATGTCATTTTTTATGGAGGTTACGGCGGCTTTGAGTTGTGCATCAACACCAGCGAGAGATTGCTTAAACTGGATATCCATGTTGGCCATGTTCTGCCTAAGTTCCTCCATTCCGTCTCCTTGGTCAGACATGGATGAACGATTTTCGGACGGGGCTGAGGCTACGGATTCTTCTTCTTCTTTTTCAGACAGTGGGAGTCCTTCCAGGGTGTCTACGCGAACTAGTCTTTGGGATAGACGAAACCAATTGGGTACAGCCTCTTTTCTTCGCGGGCGATCAATGTTGGCAGTACTGGCAACAAGTCAAAAGGGAGCAACTCAAAACCAATCCAAATACTCGCCCTACCTCTACCCATCTCCTAGAAACAAGGCCTAAGACCTACCGTGGCTCGAATCTCACTCAAGACATCCGTACAGAAGATTTCCAGTAGTCCGGGTAGGCGCCGTCAGGCAGGTTAAATTCCGAACAGGTCGGAACCAGAGCCAATCTCCTTATCGTGACCATCCGAGACAGAGCAATATGACCACCGGAATCCAGATACAGACGCGCTTAAGGTTAGACCCAAACCAAGGGAGCCGTTCGGGCACGGCAAACACCGGAGGTATCTCAAACTCCATGGATTTACAGTCTCCTAGACTGCCCTAGTGGACCTACCGTGGTTCAAATCTCACTTAGGACGTCCGTACAGAAGATTTCCGATAGTCCGGGTAGGTGCCGTCAGGCAGGTTAAATTCCGAACGGGTCGGAACCAGAGCCAATCTCCTTATCGTGACCATCCGAGACAGAGCAATATAACCACCGGAATCCAGCTACGCACGCGCTCAAGGCTAGACCCAAACCAAGGGAGCTGTTCGGGCACGGCAAACACCGGAGGTATCTCAAACTCCATGGATTTACAGTCTCCTAGACTGACCGGAGGGTCCTAAAGAATTCTAAGGAAGCCTATTCCCCTAGCCCACAAGATGCAATGGTGTGCGAATGATGCGTGTGTACAGGAATAAAAGCACGTAAGCAGAATATAACACATAAGTCCTAGCCATGGGTTTCTGTCCTAGTTGGGAAGGTCCTATGGCTATCTATAAGTGCAAAGGCTGGTTTTGGTCTCAAAAGGGTTCCCCGGACTAGAGGCAAGATGTACTACCCCGTGTCAAGTGTATTGCAAGACAGCGGTCGAACAGCACGATGGCTCATCATAGTCGAGGGTTACTAGGCATCCCGGGAGAGCTTGTCACCGGTAAACCGGGCAAGATAGCCGAAACACGCGTAGCGAGGCTTGTGCGGTGCAAAGTGTACAGGGTAAAAGAGCTTGATCTTCCGGAAAATATTCGAAAATCCCCTTTTAGCAAACACCTTTCAAGTTTGGCCCTCTTGTTTATCCCCAGCAGAGTCGCCACTGTGGGCTCCCGCGCCCGAGAATGAGCGCTTCGCTCGAAGAGTCGCCACCCGAATTTTCGAGATGGATGATCCGAGAAACCGAGAGTTTGCTTGAAAAAGGCTTTAAGTCTAGCGAAAACGTTGGGATAATGGGTTCGGGAGCCACATTACGAATGAGGAAGGTTTTTCTTTAAAAAGCACCCCATTCGCCCGGTAAGACCGGTCTCTACTTGATGTTTTCAAAAAGGGGAGATCTTCGGTATCATTCGGAATATCAAGCTCTTTAATAAAGCACGAAATGGGAAAGGGACATGGGAAATATATCATATTGACGTGCAGGTGGTGCTATCTGTACAGTCGTGCTAAAATGACATGAATAAATGGAAGTAAATAACATTCAACAGACTGTTTGGACCTCAGAATACCGCTCACGGCACCCTGAGATGCCGTGCGAGGCATCCCAACATGCCGTGCGTGGCACCTGCTCTGCTGTCAGACTGTTACAGTCTTTTAAAACATCATTTAGCTCACTAGTTCCTCTGTAGATCTTTTGAAAACTCACGAGTAGCCTCACGGCGGTCAGATCATCCCAAGAACGTCATTATCCTTCTCAAAACGTAGTTTTAAAGTAGTTTTCAACGTTTTTGATCACTTGGGATGATCTTGAAAAGATTTTAGAAGAGCCGGAACATGGCTTGTAGATATGGTCTTATTTTAAGAGCTACAGAAACAGTAAACAGCAAAAACAGGTAACCACAGCAGAGGAAAACTCAGATCCAGTCAGCCTGTTCACAATAGCATTAGTGTGCATCATGCCGTGCGCTGAGAGTCAGGGTGCCGTGCGTCTGATCAGCAGGCCGCGGTTTCCCGACCTCAAAGATGTTGTTGGTTTTATTTTATGAAAATAGGTTTTGAGTCGATCTAACCAAAAGGGGATTAGACCTAGCTGACAGAAGGTCCCCTCAGGACCAGAACTGAATCTAGTCCTAGTAAAATAGTTTATACCTTTGGTTTCTAGTTTGATCTATGATCGTGGATGCAAGGATGTGTATTGATCGTCACGGATGTTGATAGTGGAGGTTAAATGAGACAAAGGGAGTATGGGTGTGAGTGAAGGTTAGGTGTTTTGGGTGATGGGATCTTGAAGTTAATGAGTGATCAACTTCAATGATGAGAAGGGAGTGAGTGAAAGCTCTTAAAGAATGTCTTTTGAGAATGACATCCTTTAAGACTTGGAAATGGAAGTGGTAATGGAAAGGGGGTTTGAAAACTTAGAGAGAGAAAGTAGAGTGAGAGAGCCAAGAGAAAGGCAAGAGAAAGGACTCAAAAAAAGGGCTAAGGGGGACCATTTTCCTTGAGTGGAGGGTTAATTTATAGGCAAATGGCCAAGGATTTTAAATTCAAATGGTGGAGGTGTTTTAGGCGGGCGAAGTGCATTTTAATTGAGTCATCAGCTGTGGCTCATACTGGCGTGGCCGACAGCTTTCTGAGCCAGCCAGCTTTTACTCAAGGTGCCGTGCGGAGGAGTTTGGCTGCGCATGGCCACTCTTTGAACTTCAGGGTGCCGTGCGCTTCAATCCAGCCTCACACGGCACCTCTTCCTTCGGTCCAGGGCTCTTTTTGGGCCTTTCATTGGGCTTTGGCTGGGCTTGTCAGGTTTCTTGGGTTTTTGGGTTTAAGGGTTTATGGTTTTAAGGGAGATCCTTTTTCAAGCTCGCAAAGGTATCGTTTCCTCTATTTCATCATCGGGGTGGACAAAGGCTCTCCGAGGTCCGGATTGGGGTGTCTACAGTCTTGTTTTAAAAGCCACAGAAATAGTAAACAGCAGATACAGACAACCACAACAGGTGAAAACTCAGATCCAGACGGCCAGCCAACAATGCTACCAACATACACAGATGCCGTGCGCCGAGAGTCAAGGTGCCGCGCGCCTGATCAACAGGCCGCACGGTTCTCCAACCTCAGCACAGTACTATTTTTATTTTATGAAAATGGATTTTGAGTCAGGATCTAACCAAAAGGGGGTTAGACCTACTGACAGAAGAGTCCCCTTAGGACTGGAACGGGGTCTAGTCCGAGGAAACTAGTTTTTACCTTTGGTTTCGAGCTTGATCAAGGACCTTGATTGCAAGAATGTGGATGGATCGTCACGGATGTAGGTGGAGGAGGTTGAATGAGACAAAAGGGGTATGGGAATGAGTAGAGGTTCGGTATGTTGGGTGATGGGGCTTTGAAATTAATGAAAGATCAACTTCAATAATGAGAAGGGAGTGAGTGAAAGCACTTAAAGATTGTCTTTTGGGAATGACACTCTTTAAGACTTGGAAATGGAAGTGGAAGTAAAAAAGTGTGTACGAAAACTAGAGAGAGAAAGCAAAGAGGGCCAAAGAAAGGCAAAAGAGAGACTCAAAGGAAAAGCCCATTTTTTCTTGTTTGGATGGGTCAATTTATAGGCAAAGGCCAAGGATTTTGAATTTCAAATGGTGGAGGTATTTTTTGGGCGGGCCAGAAGTACATTTTTCGCTGAGCCAGTCATCAGTTGTGGCTCAAACTGGCGTGGCCGACAGCTTTCTGAGCCAGTCAGCCTTTTGCTCAAGGTGCCGTGCGGTGAAGGTTTACCGCGCACGGTCCCTTGAATTTTCAAGGTGCCGTGCGCTCCAGTGCCACTCCGCACGGTGCCTCTTTCTTCGATCCAGGGTCTTTTGGACTTTGTCTAGATTTTATTTGGGCTTAGGGAGATCCTCTTTCAAGTTCGCAAATGTATCGTTTCCTCTATTTCATCATCGGGGCAGACAAAGACTCTCCGAGGTCCGGATTGGGGTGTCTACACCTGAATAAGGAAAGACTCATCCACTTGAATTCTCAATGTTGCAAGCATTGCAGCTTTGTCATACATGTTCAAGATGTGCTCTTGAACTCCATAACTACTATCATATTTCATGGTACTTAATTCAGCCATAATTGTACCTACAAGTGACTTATCAGCAGATTTAAAGCACTCTTCCCCATCCTTTAGGTATTCTAGTGCAGTGAAATAGGAACTGTAATAAGAAACAAAATAGGACAATACTTAATGCTTTGAGAATTATAAACATTTATAATGATGAACTATTGACAACACCTAGGTCCTCCTTTGGGCGAAACCTAAGCATACCTATTGTTCACTCATTAATTAGGTGCAACATAATCACCTAAGTAGGTCTAAATAATTTATACAGCTTATCAAGTTAGTCATGTT
This sequence comes from Rhododendron molle, assembly GCA_025413875.1. Taxonomy (NCBI): domain Eukaryota; kingdom Viridiplantae; phylum Streptophyta; class Magnoliopsida; order Ericales; family Ericaceae; genus Rhododendron; species Rhododendron molle. The sequence continues at coordinate 20,053,711 of CM046400.1, forward strand.
ATCTTTGGATATCCAATCCTAAACCGCTAAGCTGCATAAATTACTCACCCTATCCAGTTCATAATTATTAAAATGTGACTCTCCTTTGGGCCTAGTCCCATTCTTATAATTAGGGAAAATTTCACAAATGGTCCCTTTACTTTGCATGAATTCTCATTTTCGTCCATCTTGTATCAATTGCGTTAGTTTTAGCCCTATAGTTTATATTTTGCCTCAATTTCGTCTTTCTTGCTTACGGTGTCAACGAAACAAATGAAATTGAAGGGCAAAATTGTCATTTCTCCTCACAGATGGACTAAATTGAGACTTCATACAAACTAAAGGGACTATTTCTAAAAATATTCTTTTTACTTTTGTTTTTGCAAATATAATTAAAAGACACCATACATAATATATTTTTTATCTTAGTTTTTTTAATCAAAATATGTTGAAAATTTTAAAGCTTTTATTATATTCTATATCACAAAAATATGAGAAAATTTGAAAAGTAACCCCTATGTTAAATGTCCATGTATCGTATTTTTTTCAATTGGATTTTCAATCTCATTATGTTCTTTGTTATGTGATTAAAAAAAAATTGTTCAATAGTATTTAGGTGTCTTGTATTTTTGTTTAATTAACCAATGAAATACTATTGCATTAAAACATGGGTATAGTGTATTTTTTTGGGACTTACTCAGAAAACCACTCATATAACAAATAAATACAGATTGAATATTAATAGCTACATAATCAGTTTATTTTAGTCTTCAAATAATTTAACGACATATAGCTACATAATGAAATACGAAAATAACATCTTCAGATCAATATAAGTTAACAATATCAAAACTGTGAGTTGGCTTAAAATATTACCCCAAAGTCAAAAGTTCACTCGCTTATTTGAAGACTAACTTCTTAATCAATAGTGATCCACTTCTTAATCAATGATTACAAGATTAACTAAATAATTTTGAACATTATTTTTTATTGAGTGAAAAAAAAAAGAACATTATAAAAACATGATACTAATGATATGGAATATTAAGTATGGAATATAATGATTTTCAATTCCATACTAAACGATAAAAACAAAAATTTTTGTGATATGGAATATAATAAAAACATTATATTTCCATACTTAATGATGTGGAACATCATTAAAAAATTTTGTAATATGGAATATAATAAAAGTAAAAGCTTTAAAATTGTTTATATATTCCAAAATTTTTTGTGATATGGAATATTAAGTACTCCTATTATATGTTGAAATTTTTTACAAATTGTTTGCTCTTGCGTCTTTATATTTCATACTTAATATTCCATATCATTAAGTATGGAATATTATGGAAGATCATTAATATTTTTAACATGTTTTGATTAAAAAAACTGAGATGAAAAATATATTATGTATGGTGTCTTTTAATTATATTTGCAAAAACAAAAGTAAAAAGAATATTTTTAGAAATAGTCCCTCTAATTTGTATGAAGTCTCAATTTAGTCACTCAGTGAAGAGAAATGACAATTTTGCCCTTCAATTCCGTTTGCTTCATTGACAGTAAGCAAGAGGGACGAAATTGAGGCAAAATATAAACTATAAGGCTAAAACTAACGCAATTGGTACTAGAGGGACGAAAATGAGAATTCAGGCAAAGTAAATGGACCATTTGTAAAATTTTCCCTCATAATTATGACCGTAATCGAGAATATCATTGACTTAATTGTTACCCTTTTAACAAAACTTTAATGTAATTTAATATTCATAAGTTTTACTAACCTAGGCTACCAAATTTGTAATTCCTATGAATATTAAACTAACTAATGATATACTCTATTCTTTTATTCGAGTTATGCCAATGTCATTCTTTTATTCAATCACTGATCCCCAAAAATAAAATATACAACTAAGTATTCTTTTATGTGATTGATTATCCGTTCATGACATTCTATATAACCATAACTCTCATATATACAGTAACACAATAATAATAAAAAATTTCCGATTAAATGCTTTAAAATAATCATACATTATTGCAGAACACATAATCTGACAAAAACGGATTAATTTTGTAAGCATGTGGTTATGATTTCTTTTTAATTTCTATTACTGAAAACATAATAACAGAATCACCATTTTTCATAAAAGATGCGTGCATGTATGTGATTTTCTTTCGGTCCCCTAATTATGATCAGTACATGAATCAAAATTACAATTCAATCAATCAACCATAAATTGATCTCGATCAAAGTTTACCCAATTAGGGCATCTGCATCAGCCTCTCTACATTTTGGACCAAATTACATCTTAAAAAGTCAATTTATTACTTTAGCTACCCACTTTTAAAATAACTACTGCATCAGGCTCTTTATTCTCACTCTCCCCTCAATAAATAATCACACCCACCACAATTAAATACTCCCCCTCCCCTTGGAGAGAGAAACAAAAGCAGAATAAAATCAGAGAAAGAGAGAGATGGAGTACGGAGATGGATTGGGAAACAATATTAAAATGAGAAGTGAGTGAACAGTTGCTCGGCTGTGCAAGCCAACAACTGTAGCTATGTTAAGTTTTTGCAAAATAGAGAGGAAAGAAAAGAGACTGATGCAGAGGGTTTTGGATGTTTTTTTTCTTTTTGGCTCTTTAATTTAGTTTAAAGAGGAGAGTAAAGAGAGAGATGTGGATGCTCTTACAATCCACATGTTACCATCAACAGATGGTGAACTCCAAATTAATGGACCATAAAATCAATATAATAATCCATCTACCAATTATCAATCCATGGCAGTAACCCTTTTCGAAACAAAGGTTTAATTGTAAACTGATCGTAGAATCAGCAACCAACGAAACAGTAAATAGATTATGCTATTATATTCAATTGTCAGCACGTAAATTGATGATGGCAATCAAAAGCAATTGAAATGATGTAAACTGTTCTTTTCTATCCCAACAAAAAAAAAAAATGGTACAGTACAATAAACATGAGTAAGATCAATATTCCCATGTAGCAAAGTCCATTACGGCAGATGAAATGCAAAAGCCAATTACCGAATCGATATCTAATTTTTCATATTATATTTTAACAACGAAACTTTAGCCACATGAAAGCATGACCATGAAGTAGTAACGTGAATGCTGGGTATACCAGTTCGGATCGTTCGTTGGTCTAAATATAACATTGTAGTACATTCACGAAACTTTTATTTCAAGATGTATTGATTCAGAAAAAACCATGCTCTGATACCAACTGTAAATCTTTAACTGTATTAAAACTATTATGCGGAAAACAGATATAGTAGGATCTTGAATTCAATACATCTCAAGAATAATAAATGATGTACCTTAGTCGGCCATCGAGATGAGAAAGAACAAGCCCCTTAATTAAAAACACCTTAATTCTTGGTTCACCTTCTTCTCTCTGTCTCTACGTTTCTAAAATACCCCAATACTTTAATTGATGGAAAAACTGTAGGAATAAGAGACGGGTATTCTTCCTTTTATAGAGGAGAGAAGAGGGCCTTAGAGATAATTATTAAAAGACACCTAGTCTATCAAGGTCTCCTTTATTATCAAGAGTTTTCTTTCATCTATAATTCTAATTAGTTATCGTAATGAACCATATCATTTCATTGGCTTATCTGATAGTGGAGTCCCACATGCACAAAACGTGGAGGCTAGTGGGCCACACTAATAGAGAAAAACTAACAACTTCAAGTTCACAATTTTCTAGCTCTGGTTCAAAGGTCAGTGGAGAAGAAGAAGATGATGTGGATAGATCCAAAGATGATAAGGAAAATAAAAGTACAAGGGGCAAGAAGCAAGTGGATGACATGGAAAAACAGAAGGATGTGGAAGCTGATGTGGGGGCATTTTTTTTTTTTTTTTTTGATCCGCATGTGGGGGCATTTAATGCAGCAAATACTAGCCATGATGTATTCCCCTCGGAGGACGTTCCCCAACAGGCACAAGCTGGATTAGAATTTGACATGGCAGCTGATGCATTAAATGCAATAGGAGTAAAAGTCCAACATTCCTTGGTTCCAAAGTCGGCTGATCTTACTTTCCCTTTACAAAAGGAGACTGAGGACAGCAATGATCACATTTCAAATTCCTCCCATGGATTGGTCTCTTTTGTCCAAGACTCCATCTCAGGAGGAGTGTCAAGGCGCGGAAAGCACTAACGAAGCCAAGATTGGTGAAGCCCAAGAAGAAGTAGAAAAAGTGGAACTACTGGCTCAACAACAAGAACTATACAAAACGTGAGACTGTCTCAAATGGTCCAGTGGTGATTGAGCCTAATGGAATTTCAGATTTTCTCAGCTGGGAGTGATTGAGCTAGAAGTGGATTTGAACCCAAGAAATATCAGAAAATCAATTAGAAGCCAAGCTTACGAAGAATGTATGAGCTCTAATGAAGTAACTTATGATGATGAGGAATTTAGAAATGCTACTCAAGAGCAGCAACTGGATGTAGTGGAACAAGAACTTCAGGATACTATCATAGCTGCAAATATTCTAGGAATTGAGTACGTGGACACAGATGTTAGGAGAATGAGAAGAATGATTGAAACTGAGGCTAAGGGACTCCAACAGTTGCAGAGGAATAACAGATTTGCTCCATTCCAGAAAATCTAGCTGAAGGACTCCAAAACCACTGAATGAAGTGTGGAGTGAAATTCTAAACTTGAAGGCCGCAAGTCAGATTCCATGATGCATTGGTGGGGATTTTAATGAGATAAGGTCTATGAGTGAAAGAGTAGGATGTACTAGGTTGGAGAGAAGCATGAGAAAGTTTCAGCAGTTTATTGATCAAGCCGAGTTAATGGACTTGCCAATGGTTGGAAGACAATTTACTTGGACAAACTTTTAGGATAATGCCATTCATGCAGGTTGGACAGATTTCTGATACCAGTGGAGGTGTTGGAGAAGTTTAAGTTAATTTTATGGGGATTGCCAAGACCTATCTCTGATCACTGTCCTATTATGATCTCTGATTCTAATTGGGACTGGGGGCCGAAACCATTCAGGTTTTTGGATGTTTTTTCATCCCATTAAAATTGCTTGAAGATTACAAAAGTGGTCTGGGAGCACATGGCTACATATGGTTGGGCAGGGTGGCAGATTGTGAAGAAACTTCAGGAGGTTAAAAAGAGACTTAAGGTTTGGAACAAACAGGAATTTGGAGATTTAAATGCAAGGCTTTGAAGGAGCTTCAAGACCAGCTGCATCAAATGGATATCCTAAGTTAATCAAGACAATTGGATGATAATGAAAAAAGTCCGAGAAATTTGTTGAAGGGAGAATTCTGGAAATGCTCAAGAATGGTGGAGTGTCTCTGAAGACAAAAGTCCAGAGTTGGTGTTGCCTATCTCTGATCACTGGCCCTATTCTGCCCTACTGCGGTGGAAGCTAATTCTGCCATTATTTTCGTTTTCAGCGGATATGGTATTCCCCTTGATTGCTCTGCCCTTTATTGATCATGAACTTAAAGCTGCTGGAATAGGAGAAGATGATTACCGCATTTTTAATAATTGAAGATGTTCTGTGGTTGGAGAATGTTTTCAGCATCAAGCCTGACCAATATACTTGGTTGCTCGGTGGGTTTCAAAAGCAGTGGAATCTCTTGGAGTGTGGAATATGGAATCCTTCTTACTTGGGACTCCATTCAATCTCTAATCGGATGTATTTTCTTAGCATTTCTTTTTCTTTTCTTTTTGGCCTTCTTTATGATCCAAACCTCTTTTGTACCTAGAGTTGTGACCGCCTCGATGTACCATTTTATCTTGTTTGAATAAAATCTTTTTGCTGATAAAAAAAATAAATAAATAAAACGTAACAACCAATAACATATTTTATAACAAATATATCCTGATTTAGCATTTAGGTACGTGGACGCACTATTATTAATCTCACAATAACTTCATATTTGGACAGAATCGAATGCTACTAAAATTATTACTAAGCTTCAATATAGATTAATAGATAGATATTGATAGAGACAGACAGATAGATGGATAGATGGATAGACATGTAAATATATATATAGATTGCATGTGTGTATGGATAAATCAATCATGTGATTTCCTACGTACATTCTAAAATATACAATAGGCCCATATTGCAAATTGAATGGGCATGTTTTCACAAATTATGTGAACTTCAGAGACAAGCAACATTGGTCCATGTGAATGGCTTTAGGCTGTATCTATGTATTTGACGAAAGATTGCACGTTCACAACCTACCTTAATTTGCCGCCACCACAACAATCATTCAAACCCTCTGTGGGGATCCAATTCCCCATTCACCTCGTCTGCTTTGGCTCATTGGGGTTCATATACTAATTTTAATTTCTCCAAACCACAGGCTGAAATTTATTTGATCGATGAGATTTCTAGTAGCTTAAGATTTGTTTCTCATATCGAAATTAGTTTATGTTTTTTGACCTTCCTATAATAAGTAAGAGGTTAAAAAAGAAAGAAGTGTTGCTACCACCTGGGGGTGTTTGAACTGTATTTGTATTTATCTGGACACTTTAGGTCCTCAGGTGTTGTTTTGGGCTTTGTCCTTTTGGCTGTATTTTTTTACTTTGGGTTGGAATCCTCTCCCATTTCCCTAATAAAATGTTATTTTTGCCGATTAAAAAAAATTATTTGTATGGTGACTCCTTCTTAATTAAAAAAAGAAAAGAAAATGTTTGTATGGTGACTGTTTGTATATGTTTAAATAATGTTTGTATGGTGACTGTTTGAATATGTGTTAAGTGACGCTTCTATATATTCTTTACTAGCCTAGAGTCTGCATTTTAAACAATAATGCTTGTATTTTTTCTATAACAAATATGATAATTAAAATCACATGTCTACGCCATTATGGAAAATAACGTTTGAGAGACGGGTGTAATGTTGTGGGGTGGTTGCAGGAGGTGTGGGAACAAATTCTAAATTATACGTACTAAGGTTATATTTGGTTGATTATAGATTCTAGCTAGATTAATTTCTTATAGAAGTAAGTAGCTGTCAAATTATGATTACGTTGTAATAAAAGTTGATAATGTTTAGTGTAAAAAGGTGAAAATTATCTCTCAAAATACTTGAAATTAAACAAAATGGGGGAAAGCCACCCAAACTCGTTTTCAACTCTTAAAAAGACCCTGAAATCTCAATACATGTTGCTAAGGATTTTTATCAAAGAGTCGCAACAACATTTTAAAAGTTGACACAGTGTCACGTAAGCACAGAACAATAATTGAGAGTGAGAGCGGAGGATCACAACAACAGTCCATGTTCTTAACACCTATAATTTTGCTTTTTGTTTTTTTTGTATACAGCAGACCACTCAAAGTTTGAATCCTTATTTCCAACAGCATTTCGAAAGCCTAATGCTTTGTTTGGTTTCATTTTTGATTTTTTTTTTTATGAAAGTAGTAGGGGTAATAAGTGGAGAGAGAGAAAAAGAGAGAAATGATTGGAAGTAAAAAAAATCTAAAAGGAATCTTTTCAAAAAACTATTAATAGACATGGCATTATAAAGCAGTGAAAACAAAGAGTACAAGCATTAGGACATCTCATGCTTGTCACGACCTGGATTTTTAACATAAATCAAATAATGCATTCTAAATAAAAAGACCTCGCTTGCCATCGTATTCCCAAAATAATGTCCCACCTGTTTAATTACAGACAAGTCCTCAGTTCAGAAGAAGATACACTTTGGCATCATGGCCCAAATTAGCTTAAACACAGTTACAAACTTAGTCAAAGATAATCCGAAAATAATTAGTTACAAAGCCATCTTGACCCAAAAGCTAGACTATTACAAGATGAAAAGGTAACTAAGTGAGATAAGCTTCTAAAAATATGTCCACAATCCAAGCATACAACGCATGATGCTATTGTCCGGCGTTCAAACCTGAAAAGAAGGATTTTGTTGAGCTACACTAGCCCAGTAGAAAAATCTTTGCCAGTTCTATGTATAAACATGATGAAATGAGCAAGTAAAGTGAAGACAATAAGTATGGCTCAGTTGATAGATAACAATAGATTTAAGGGCTTTTCAATGTTCAATATGATCATTCTAGCACATGCCTATAGCTCGATGTACTACCAAGTCCTCACGATGTCAAACGACTCAAATAACCTCGACACCTTTCACTATCGCTGACTCTCCCTTTAGGTATTTCCACCCCTTGCGTTACCGTACAACACCACGAGAATTACCATGTTACCACCCCTTGCGTCACGGTGATCCCGACCGACTCAGGTCACCGTATTATCACCCCTTGCGTTACGAGACTTCCTAAATTAACTCCGGACACAAGTAACCACTTCCTCACTCAATAAACATGCCAACTATATCACAATCATGCCAAATATATCACAATTATGCCATAAACGTTCGTAATTAATCAAACACTCACAAGTTGCATCTTATTAACATTTTAACCAAATAAACCATTATTCACCTTTACTAGCGGTAGGTCGACGGATCAAGGACAACATCAATGGATCATAGGAAATCAAGTGAACATGCTAAAAATAGGTTAGGAAGTGTCCAAAAGGAGTTAGATATGATAGAAAGTCAAAACAATCGAAATAGGAGCAACTCTGGCAAAACTGCCAGAAAGCCAAGGAGTATTGATACGGAAATCTGCGTATCGATACGGTTACGTTATGGCAGATTTCTGAAGCTACTGGAATGCAGATCCTTTCAGCGTATCGATACGCCAAAAATTGTATCGATACGGGGACGTTACGAGCGGCGATTTTATGCAGAAAACTCAAGGTCAAATACAACATAACGACTAATGATTTAAGGCACGATTCCTACACCACATCAACACATTCACACATAAAAGTGGCAAAGAAATCTCTACCTCGAGATGGAAGCTTCAAAGCGAGAGATCAAGCAAGCAAGCCCCAAACTTGAAATCAACCGAGATCTACTTCCCGAGCCTCTCCCAACATGATACGAGCCCGGGGTTGCGTAGAGGAGGTGAAATGAGGGTGGGATCTTGAGAACTTTGAGGTATTTTGGTGGATTTTTGAGAGAGAGTAAGAGAGTGAGAGAGATACGGTAGAGAGGGAGAAGGAGCCGGCGTGAGAGAGAGAGAGAGAGAGAGAGAGAGAGGGAGTGGAGATAAATGATCTCCTATAATGCACACACACCTTATATAGTCCCATATCTTTAAACTACACATTTACTCCCTCAAGCTTCTATTCTTCCCCTTTAGTCCTTAATTCAATTTACCACCAAATAACCCACATTTTTCTCAATTAAGCAATTAATAAACATTTCAATAATTAAAAAAAAATTGTCCGGGTCTCTACAATGCTACTTTACTATGAACGCAGTTTGCTTTGCACAGATTTGTGCAAAGATTTTTTGTGGCACCCACTTTTGTGTCTCATACAAATGATCCGATCCGTTTATTAATTTTAAAATATGTTTTTGAGGGAGAATGTAAAGAATCAGCTCAATAGAATACATAGTTTCAAAAAAGCTTAATAGAATACATGGAAGTGTTTGATTTAATCTTATAATTTTCATTTAGAATTTTAATTAGAAATTCTGAATGAAAAGTTATAAAATTGGATCAAGCACTTATATGTATCATATTGAGCTAATTTTTTTGGGATCCCTTAAAAAATATTTTAAAATTAATGAACGGATCGAATTATTTGTATGAGATCGAAAAGTGAGTTGCCCAAAAAATCTGTACACAAATGTACGCAAACTTATCTGTGTTCATACTCACTAGCACAGTTGGTTAAACTGAATGCTGCTACAGGTACAGAGCTTTCTGCACAGATAGCGCGTACAGCCCTCGTTTGGGTTCGTCTCGGGTCCAAAATTAATAATCGGAGTCACTCATTTTGTTCAATATATTATTCTTAAGGTCCCTGCAAAAAATCAGCTCCATCCAACATCGATAAGAGCGTTTCCGAAGCGTCCAAAAATTCTTTGAAAACGCTCTTATCGATGTCGGATGGAGCTGATTTTTTGCAGGAACCTTAAGAATAATATATTAAATAAAATGAGCGGCTTCGATTATTTTTATTGAACCCGAAATGGATCCAACCGGGCGCTATACGATCTGTCTGTGCAGAAAGCTGCTGTACGAGCAGCATTTTGGCTTGGTAAGAAACCGATGCGGCGCGAGGCATACGATGGATACGCCACGTGGCATGCGCATGTCCATTACTTCTCTCCCTCTCTCTCAAAAACCCTTGATTCTCAACAGCAACAGCAGCGGATCCAAAAAAAAACAGCAACAGCAGGGTATGAAGCTTCATCTTCTCCGCCACAGCGGGTTAATGGGAACAACGCAATATCTCATCCGATCAGTGACAAGGGTCTCTTCTTTTTGCACTTACGCGTCCAAATGGGTAGGTGGTGGTGGTGTTTCAATGGTGCAAGGAGCTTCCAGAGGCATTGGCCTTGAATTTGTGAGTGCAATACTCCCAACCTCCCTTTACTACTCTGTTTGAACTACTACCCTTAATTCTATTTGCCTGTCTCTTGCTTTTTTTCTTTCTTAATTCAAAATATGGGTTGGATCCGTCTTGAGCTTACTCAAATTTTCACTCAAATTTGTGTAAAAGCTTCATTTGGTATTGAGCACTTCAATGGGAAAAATTTCAAATCTAAGTATAAACTTGAGTGAAAGCCTGATCTTAACCGTCGCATTTGCTGCAAATGGTCTATTAGCTATAGGGTTTTTGATCCAAGGAGCTAGTTTAGTCTGAGGTTGCTTGTTTTACTTTTCTTTAGTGGAGTGGCTATGTATGCCCTCTTGTAATTGGTCTGTCCTTTTGTTTTGCTCTGTGGTATGCCCCTTTGCACCTGTAATGCGCGAGTTCGTTTAATAAAATTTTAATAATAAAATTTTAACTTACACACACGCACCACCAAAAATAAAAACCCAGCGTGAAAGCATCAATAATGGCATAGTTGTAAATTTGAGAGGGAGGAAATGACTTTAAAAAATTTGAGTCTCCATTAGGTTAAAAATTTGAGTAATACTCGATTTGATTCTGGTTAGAGTGAAGGGCTGGAGGGAGAATTTGGGAGTTATACTCAGATTTTGGTTCTGAGTTTAACATTGAGCGAGGGCTGGAGATGTCTGTTGGTTATACCATACCCATGTAAATATGTAATAAAATTTCCAATGTTTGGCGGATAGCTTGGTTTCTTGACCTAAAAGGAGGTAGAATTGTTAACAATGTTCGTTAGTCTGCAGTGTTTGTGGTAGTGGTTTCTTATGGGATGTTGGAATACAAATTCGGATACCCTAGAATTTTCTTTCCATGTTTAATATACTAGACGTTGACATAGTTTTGTTCATCACATATTACTAATTATTTTGGTGATTTTTTTTTGGATCCGTATTTTGGTGATTGATAGAGTTGTTATTTTTCGTTAACATATTTTGTTCCTATACTCCTTTTGAATAAAATACTTCTCTCTACCATATACAATGGACTCTGACATTGGTATTTGTCTTGATGAGAGGATTCTAAAAAGTAAAAATTATGATCAAAAGTGGAAAAAAGTTCACTCAAGACGAAAGAAAAAAAAGGCTGTCATTTAGTTCGTCTTTTTGTACTTTTTTCAACTTTGATCAATATTTTTATATATTTTTGATTCCTCTTGCCAAGACTTATAATTAGTGCCAAATGTTTTTTAAAGAAAGCTAACGAAAGCCACTAAACATAAAAAAATACCAACTGACTTACAGACTAAATAATTTAAACACCGCCCCCTTCCCCCCCCCACCCCACCCCACACACACACACACACACACACTCACAGAGTAAAGTTTTTTAGAAACAGATTTTTGCGTGTGCCTCTTTTGGATGTTTGGAAAATAATTGTGTGAGCATGTCAGTGTCTGTCATGCTACATAGGTCTGATCCTTACCTTTGGCTGTATTTGACAAATTACTATGCATCTTCTATGTCACCTAATCCAAATCCAAACTCCTTTGTTGTGTTCTTTGATTGGGCATAATCTGTGCCATTATGAATCCTATTTATGAGGTGAATTTGAGAACGAACTTCACCGAGTGGAATCGGTCTTTTGACCTTTTGAGTGGTCTTCCTCTCACATCACTTTCGCTTACCTCGTCTGGCCAGCCTGAAACTATATCTGCTAACTCCTAGATTTTGTTCTTAGGTTGGCATTGCCAATAACATGGCGGAGGATTGGCACTTGCTTACCGTTTAATTGTATTGCCCTGATATTTTATCAATGCTTATGGTAATTCATCATCCTTATGCTCCGTGACTGATCACCTTTATGGTTGACCCTAGTAAGCGATGTACCACTTTATTGCTTAACCATAACATGGTACTATTGAAATTTTCTTTGGATGTCTCTGAATCTTGTAGCTTTCCTAGAATTTATATTTACGAAACAATCATGCAGTAAAGCAGTTATATTCCCCCGTACTTTATGTTTTGACTTTTGATAGCTTCCCTTTGTAGGTTAAGCAACTGTTGGAGAAAGATGACAAAGGGCATGTTGTTGCGACATGCCGCAATCCTAACGGGGCAACAGGACTTTTTGAATTGAAAAATAAATTTGCTGAACGGCTTAACATTCTACAGTTGGATCTGACCATCGAAAGCACAATAGAGGTCATTTCTCCCTCCATCTTTTAGTCCCTTGTTCAAACCGTAATAAAAATAGGAGTGAAGGAACCCTCAAAGATTGTTATGCACTAGCTTTTGAGGCAGTGGATTGATGTCATTAAGGTCACGGTTTCTGTTTTAATCAAAGAATCAATTAACAGAATAGAAACCTATAGAAACTGTATAAGTCCAACTTTTTCTTTCTCGTCTTCAATTGGAGCTGCTGTTTCCTTTTTTTTTGGTTAGTAACTAATTATATTACATTTCCATGACAAAAAGGCTCTATAAACTTCCATGCAAAAGGAAAAGCTCAAACGAATGCAAGAATTGGTCAAGAGAAGGATTACAATTACTTGTCCCAACTATAAAAGCTATTCACCAAAAAAACTTTTGATACTAAACAACGATTTTTCGTAGGATTAAACTTGTGTGTTAGGAGTTGACCAAGTCCATAAGAGAGAGATATGGCTCTTTAAACCTTATGATTAATGCATCTGGCATCCTCTCAATTCCTGTGTGTTAGGAGTCGACCAAGTCCATAAGAGAGAGATATGGCTATTTAAACCTTCTGATTAATGCATCTGGCATCCTCTCAATTCCTGATGTCTTGCAGCCAGGTACATATGTTACTTCAGAGTTCATGAGAAGCTATGAATAAGTAATTAGTATTCAAGTCGAATAGTTTGCTTTTCTTTTTGCTGGACTGCAGAAATGAATAGACTTATCTGTTTGAATTTCCAGTACAGAAACAACCTTGAGCAAACTACAGAAGTCATCCTTGTTGCTGGCTTATGAGGTTAATGCAGTGGGTCCAATTTTGGTGATTAAGGTATGAAAACTGAGGTTCTCCATCTTGAGTCAATTTCGCATTGCACATTCATTGTTTCAGCAGAATCACCGGTTTGAGAGCTAAAACATGGACTTTCAGGGTAAACTTTCCAAAGTCCCCCTTTTTCCTGAGTTCTTCTTCCAAGAAAAAGAAGCTCATATCTAAGGCAAACAGCTATCGTAGTTTTCTTCCAAGAAATTATCTCCGCAAGTTTCCTTCCAAATGAGGTTTTTGGTGCTGTCTGATAATGACATCTTATGTGTATGAAATACGCATTTAGTGTAATGCCCCAAGCAAACCACTAACCCAATACCTTGATTTTGATCCACAAACCACACCACATGACCCAAAATGCTTAAGTTCAAGGTACTGGTAATAGCTTACACGGTTCCTTATATACCCAGGATTAGGGCTGCTCAAAAAATCTGGTGAACTGTGAAACCGGTCCGGACCGAACCGATCCGTACCTTTTGGATTTTGTCCGTGGATTAATGGTCCGGACACGGATTGAAAAATTAGAAAACCGTGACTCGCGGTTCGGTCCACGGATTTTCATTACAAAACCGTGGATTAACCGAACTGAACCGTGAGATATTTATTTTATATAAATAATATATATAAATATATATGTGTATTTTTATAATAAATTGTTAGTAATGTTAACACTTTTTTCTACCAATTGTAGTATTTTATCTTAATAATGGGATATAATATAGATGTACATAAAAAATAGGGAGTAAATTATAGTGTTTTCATATAAATAACGGGTAACCCTAGTTGAGTTTCACTAGTTCGCTTCTTTTTCATTTTTTTATGTTATGTACTATAATGATATAATCCTACTAGTGTTTTGATTCTTTTGAATCTGATTTTTGAAATAGATTTTTGGTAATTTATGTAATAAGTACTTTCTGGTGGTGTTAAACTTAATTTTGAATGTAGCATTCTTCTCTTTTAGTGTGGGATATATGCTTGATTTTTATTTTTGCTAAAATCCGTAGACAAAACCGTAACCGATCTGCGAGTCACAGATCGGATTTTATTTTGTAAAAACTGAACCGTAAGACTTTTGGTCCGGACACGGATTTCATTTTGTAAAAACCGTGACCAGCGGTTCGGTCCTCGGATTCCTAGAAATCCGAACCGAGCCGGACCGCGAGCAGCCCTACCCAGGATCATCCATGTAGACTTTCAATGTGAGCACTAGAGGCATAGGGTATCTCACTAGTCTTTCCCGAGTGACCAGAGTCGCCACGATATTTCACGGGTCTTTTCCTTGGTGGCCAAATGTGCCCCAAGCCTAGAGTCACAGGGTATTGCACAAGCCCTTTCCCTTGCCCGAGCCAACTCGGTTGTGCACACGGGTTGCTCTGATACCATTTTGTAACTCCCCTTGTAGACTACTGCCCAGTAACTTGTTAGAGCCTAACCACATGGTCCAAAATGCTTAAGCTCAAGTTCCTAGTAATAGCTAACATGGCTCCTTATATTCCCATGATCACTCATGTACTCATGTAGACTTCCGATGTGGGACGGGGTATCATATTTAGTGGGCCTTGTCATAGATGCCAACAAACCAAAGAAAAGCACTATTTACTGTCTTCTTGCGCATGCATTTAGGGCATTGCCATGTTGCATGAACTCCCAAATTGACCCATCTTAGGAAGAAGGGTTTTGAGGTAAGAACTATTTCATGTTCCCATGTCTCAGATTATGGAGGTTAGACAGGGCTATTTCATTTTTCAAGTACCTGTATTTGACAGACGCACACACATAACCAAGTTCGTGTAACATGGTACTCTCTCAGGCATTGTGATGGAAGATCCATTCATTTTATTAGAATTTATCTGCAGATTCTGCACTTTTTTCTCATTTGACAGTATAACTCTATCCCCTGCAATTTATGTGAGCAGCACTTGTGGCCTTTGCTTAAGGCTGGACGAGGCCATGGGACTGAAAGAGATGTTGCAGTTGTGGCCAACTTAAGTGCCAGGGTGGGATCCATTGGCGACAATAGCTTAGGGGGATGGCACTCATATCGATCTTCCAAGGCTGCACTTAATCAATGTATGATCTATCCCGAAGTTCCTTAATGTAGATTTTCTCTTTTGAACTATTAAAAGGTTAGGTTACGTTTTATATCACAAGGATGCGAGGACATTCAATTTTACATATTTTGAAGCACTCTTTGCGATGCCTTCACCATGAATTAACAAATGCTCTGATCTGACTCTGGTCACTCATCTTCGAAAACCAACAGAAGCATGAGTAGGAGAGCTGCAGTTGTATGAATGTTAGTTCTAAATTTGTCAACCTATTCCTTTATAAATTCAAACATGTTGATTTTTTGTCTCTAGATATCGTTGTGCATTATGCATGCTGATGTTCATTTGTTTTCTTGGGGATTGAGGATGTGATGGGATGGGGGCACGCATTCATTGCTTCACTTTTGGAAAGTACCTGAAATAAAATGTCATAAATTAAGGACTATCAACATGTGAGAATGTTGCTCGTGTAATTTGCTATCCTCATTTTGTTTCCAAGACCTTGCAGTTGGCTTTTTTGGAAAAGGCTGCAGTAATGGTTATAAGAAAAAAAAAAAGAAAGAAAGAAAGAAAGAAAGATGGACAAAAATGGTTGCGACATATTACCACTCCTGTGCTAATTCCAACCTCCAAATTATAAGTGGCTTTCTTTATTTAACTAACTTCTGTTTGTGGTATGCCATTTCCATGCAAATTTGTGACGGCTAATGGACCACCTACATGTCCTGATATGTATACTTCAATGATTTTGCTGAATTTGGCCTCCCAGATTTTTATATGTATAACTCTACAACTATTCACAGTTCTCATCTTTCTCATTGATGCCTTGACAGAAACAATTCCAACATGTTTTTATTCTGATCAAGTTTGATATCTGTACATGGATAAATCTCTTACTAACAGAAAAATCATAGATGAATACGAGTACTAAATTAAACAAGAGAAAACTTCTGAGTGTATTTGGTGTTTTAGTATAAGTGGGATGGGCACCCTGACCTTGAATTGGAGTAACTTGTTTGTGTTAATCTGCCACTATTTTTAAAATATCAGTCAACCTAAATTACAAGTGATTTGTTAAACTTCAGTTGCGTACTAATGATAACTCATTTTACTGATGCTTGCAGTGACGAAAACTGTGTCAGTGGAATTTGCTAGAAAGAAGGATCCAATTGTATGCATTCTACTGCATCCAGGTACAGTGGATACCGATCTCTCCAGGCCATTTCAGAGAAATGTTGCTGAAGGCAAGCTTTTCACCAAGGAGTTTTCAGTTCAGAAGCTCTTAAGTATTATCAATAATGCAAAGAGTCACGATAATGGTAAGTTTTTTGCCTGGGATGGTCAAGAAATCCCTTGGTAATCTATCATTCTTTTGAACAAACTTTACGTCAAGTTTCTCAAAATCTCTGAGTTTTCTAGTTAAAATCCATGAAAGAATATTTCGGTAAGGGCTGAATGCATGAATGAATGCATCAATTGCATTTCCTTGTTCAAAAGGTCGTTGAGTGATTGTCTATTAGTTATGAATAAATGGCAAACGTTTGTATAGCCTATTGATGTGGAAATTTTAGTGGATTCATTGCAAATTTATGCTGGTTATTTATAGGCTATTGATGCTCAAACACAGCAGAAGATATGGTGTGAAAATGGAAGCAAACTGAAATTATTTAAACAGTAGCACCAACCGAAGGTTACATAAGGTCTAGACTCGAGAGTAGGGTCTCATATGAACCTCCCACACATAACCTTCACTGTTTTATTCAACTGGCATTATATCTACTAGGATGGTTCTTGCACAGTCACTGCATCCCTTCCGAAACACTTCAGTTGATCCTGCAAAATCCAACTTAACATTGATTAGTCATGCAAATATTTCAACCATCATGTTTCTTAACTGATAATTTTGGGAAAATTTTCACAGAGTGTTGTAGAATGTAATGGACTCACTTTTCACAATTGGTGGAAGTGGAGACGCGGAACCCGACATTAATGCTGCAAACATTCGGGAGTTGGCTAAGGAACCTATCCTGAATGCCCATATTCTTAGCACTAGCCTGTAGGCACCGGCAAATTTGTTTCTTGTCGGCGACAGATCCAACGCTCTTAACGAGCTGTTGGAGCCCAGTGCAGCAGCCGGCAGAAGGGTTCTTGTCTTTTCCTGTTGCATAACTAAGGCAGGGGGCGGCCTTCTGGGTGACGGTGTTGCACAGAATGGCGGCTTCGATGTGGGCGACGAAGAAGAGGAGAGACAGGAGGAGGGTCATGGAGAGGAAGAGGCTCTTCATGGTTAAATACCTGTCAAATTAATTGACTAAGATTGGGTGGGGGTTTGTTGGAGGAGGTATGCTTAATTTGGTGAGGGAAATGGTGTGGGTGTAGTTGGGTTTTATAGAGGCGGAAGGAGGGGATAAGATAAGGTGTTGGGCTTCGGGGTTTGAATTTCCCCATGAGATTTTTGGAGGGATAAGTTTGCAGGTGATATACTACAGTAGCTAGTAATTTCATTGGGGTTGATGAGGGAGGGTATGGATGGACATACAGGCCATGCAATGCCATGGCAGGTGTTGGGATTTGCACAAACTGTTCGTGTGTGTGTGCGTGCGTGTGTGTGTATACATATAGCTAGCTGCATGTTTTTCCTGTATTTCGGTAATAAATTCCAGCATCTCCAGAAGGCAAGTTCTCTCTATGGAGTTGGTTAGAAGGTTTTGCTGTAAATGGTGGAATATAAGAGCATCCACAGTGGAATAACCAAAAGTCAATAATCAAAAGTTGACACATCATCTTTTTGGTTATGCATTTACGGGGTTGTTAAGGTTAGCAATGTAGAGATCCGCAATGGTACAATCAAATTTGAATAACCAAAACTTGCCACATCACCTTTTCAATTTATAAAAATCTAAAAATTGTGAACATAGAAAACAATTGTTTAAAAATAGGTTTCAAATTAATAAAAAAAGGTTATTAGGAAAAGAGAAATATGTTTGAAAACTTTGATTTAAAAAAAAATTTTAGGGAAAAAGTTAAAAAAAAAAACTATTTTTCGAATAAAAAAGTAGTTTTGAAAAAAAACAGTTTATGAAAAAAGAAGTTTTAATAAAAAAAAAACTATTTTTGCCAAAAAAAAAAAAAGAGAAATATTTTTGAAAACTTTCATTTAAAAAAAATTTAGGGAAAAAGTTAAAAAAAAAAACATTTTTCGAATAAAAAATAGTGTTTGGAAGAAAGTTTTTTTTTTTTAAAGAACAGTTTTTGAAAAAAAAAGTTTTAATAAAAAAACTATTTTTGCCATTTTTTTTTTTTTGGCAAAAACAGTTTTAATAAAAAAAATAGTTTTTGCAAAAAATAAAATTTTTTTTAAAAGTATTTTTCTTAGAACAATGTTGAAAATGGAAGAGAGATAAGGTTTTTGTGTAATGATGATGTATTTGATTGAGGAAATATAGGGACAACTAAATTTGATTATTGACAAAAAGTTGCTAGTTTTGATTATCCGAGAGCCAAAATTTGATGAGTTGCTAAGAGATTGCTAAGTTTGATTATTCCACTGTGAGCTCTTTTTTGAGCAAATATTGCTAACTTTAACAACATTTTAATTTTGATTATACCACTGTGGATGCTCTAAGGTGGTACTAGTATTGAACTATATCTATTATCTAATGCAAGTTTACCTTATGCAAATGGGAACAAAAAAAAATTACTAGGAAAAAAGTAGCACGTTTATGCTGAGAGATCACACATGATTTATCCTCAAATTATTATCTCAAGTTTAAAAATCGCAAGTTTTAAGATTCATGTATTTTGAGACATCTACTAGTATCTTTGTTTGATTATGCATTAGAATAAAGGACAACTATTTTTGGCATAAACATCCCTAATGGGGTTGTATTGGGTCTATTGGCTTGTGGTAGATCTTAGTATTAGTCAAATTGCGTCGAGGTTTGACGCTGCGGAATTTGTTCTACATCAAGGTTAAATGTAAAAACTAAAAACACAGACGTTCGTGAGAGGTATGTAGTTATCAAAATACTCTTTCTGTCCCTAAATAAATGTTCGGACCGAAAACTTAGGCCTCCAAGAAGGTATTTTTTTCCAATTTTTTCAAATTTTTGAACGAAAAGAATGCATTTATTTAAAAACTTAGGTTTACGGGGCAAACATGTATTTAGGGAGAGGGTCTAACATAGAGGGATGTCTATGTAATCTATACAAGGAATTTTTATTTATTTATTTTTTTGAGTGCATATTAGCAACGATCATTTAATGTAAGTAATATGTAAGCTTTGGTGAACTTGAAAGAAGTACCGATCACTTAGGCTTAGAATTGCTCATGTATATAAAATACAAGTTAAAAAATGATGTATTTGTTAGTAGATGCATCTACAAATTTGTCAGAGGATTATTTCCAGTGCATGTAGCACAATAATGTCTGCTTATATGTGTTTGTCACTAGATTAGGCAAGACATGATGCGCACAACAAAATATGACACGCCAATGGCATGTCACCAAGTTAACTAGGCAAGGTTGACATGACATACATTTGTAACCGGGCTAAACAAGGCATGGAATGACATGCCTTTGTTACCGTGCTAGACAATGCCACCAGGTGGAGACAGGAGAGGTTCACTGGACGTCCGAGGACCTTTAAAGCTCCGTTCCGCAACTCAAAATAAAAATTTATTTTTTAAGAAGGCAATTTCAAACTCAAAAATCATGTATTTGCGCAAATAATTTTTCTATCACTATGAATCTCGTTGAGATCTTTAATACGGTGCAAAAAAAATTTTAAAAATTATTTTTTATTTACATTATTTTTGAGTTTGAAAATGTGAAATAAGCTGCTTATTTTTTAAGAAGGTTTCTAGAACGGAGCCGTACTGTAAAAAAGAAAGGGACTTAGGTTGTGTTCCGCTATGGGTCTTAAAAAATAAGTACTTCCTTCGTTTCCTTTTAAGTGTTCACCTTTGTAACTCTAACTTATTAATTAAATATTATCATTACATATTTCACATCAATTTTTACTTCCTCTTTTCCTACACCTTTATGGAGATATCATCATTATATTTTTACTCACTAACTTTTTAAAATAGAATCTGCTTTTAGAGGCAAAATAGAAAATGCACCAACTTTTACTCACTAATTTTACAAAATGGACACTTATTAAGGGATAACCCAAAATGAAATAATGAACTCTAAAAAAGGGGCGAAATGAGTACTTATTTGCAATTTTCAAGCTTAAAAATAATAGATTTATTGAAATAATTTTTTGTGTAATATGAATCTTGTTTGATAGATCTTAATGAGATCTTTTGAACGACGCAAAAAAAAAATTTAAAATTATTTTCGTAAGTACATTATTTTAAGTTTAAAAATTGTAAATATGTACCTGAATGAAACTTGAGCATGCACTCTTGTACTATATTTTAATAACTCAAGGTGCCTGGGTTAGCTTGCACCTGTCTTGACAAATCTCCGGAGGTCTAATTCCACCATTCGCTATTGAAAAGTCCAACTATAGTCGGGGTAATTAAGGTCTCTTACGTATGAACTGGCCCAAATTTGATAGCACCTGGGAGCAGAGGCGGAGCTAATGAGAGGGGGAGGTGATGTGTGCCAACCCCGGTTCAAAAGAGATGATATAAAGTATTGTAGACACCTCAATCCGGACCTCATAAGTTCTTTAAACACTCCGATGATGAAATAAAGGAAACAATACCTTTTGAGAGCTTGAATGAAGGAACTCCCTCAGCCCAAAAGCCTAGATAACCCAAAAACCCAGAAAGCCCAAAAGCCAAAAGCTCCGGACTGAACCCAGAATGCCGCACGTAACACTTCTACATCGCGCGGTGCAACAAAATTTGATATACCATGCGCCTTCATGAAGTCAATCGCACGACATTTTAGATAAAGTTTCGACTGGCTCAAAAAGCTATCGACCACGCTGACTTGAGCCACAGCTACAAAATGGCTTAACTGAAAAGACACTTCTAGCCCGCCCAGGAAATACCTCTCCCATTTGAATTCAAAATTCTTGACTCTTGCCTATAAATACACCTCTTCACTCAAGAGAAAGGGGTCCCAAGTCCCTAACCTCTCTCTCTCATCTTGCCCATACACCCACTCTCTCAATTCCCAAGCCTTGAGTATGTTGCTCTAAAAACATTCTCTAGACATTTCCTTTCTCAAAGCACTCCATTTTTCTCCTCACCTTCAAAACTCAATCATTTGCTAACTTTGAGATCCCACCTACCAAAATACCCCACAACCATTCAAACCCACACTCATCCTTCGTCATCCATCCTTGTTCGCACTCATCCATTGCCATCCGTCTTCATTCAAGCTCAAGATCAAAGATAAAAATCAAGTTTCCTTGGGCTAGGCCCTGTCCTGGCCCTGAAGGGACTCTCCTGCCGTCAGGCTTAACCTTTTTTGGTTAAGTACTGACTTAAAAATCATTTTCAAAAGATAAAATAGCCAATATACTAGGTATACCACACCGCGCGGCGTTCTGGTGCATCGCACGGTGTAGCATGTTCAGGCACACAATTTTTTTTTATTATCTACTGTTTATTTGTTTAAATTGTCTAGATCATGGTCATTCTTCACCAGACCCGTTTGTATTACTGAGATATTGTCATCGGTACTTTTCAGAATAAGACCATATCTACAAGCCATGTCTCATTTTCTAAATGAAGTTTTCTTGATCATTTCAAGTAATCAAATGCATCAAAAGTTGTTTATATTCATGACTTGAAGAAATGGTACTATTCTGAAAGGAGCTCTGTATCTTCTGATGTCTGTAAGAAACATCGCACGGGACATACAATACACTGGGCGCTGCTCTGGGTTCCTATGACGGACTGATGGCAGAACAGGTAGACCGCGCACGACATATCATAAAGCCATGCGCGATATTATGATGAGCCGTGTGAGAATGATTCTGATATGGACAGTTTGCTAATTTGTTATTTCATTTTACAATATCTCATTCATTCATCATTTCTGTACAGTAAACACCACGTGCACGCCAATGTGATATATGATATATCTTCCCATGTCCCTTGCCCCTTTGTTTATTAAAGAGCTTGATTTTTCGAAAGATATTCAAAATTTTTTTCCTTTTGAAAACGCTTAGTAGAGGCCGGTTTTACCGGGCGAATGAGGTGCTTTTCAACAAAACCTTCCCTATTCGTAACGTAGCTCCCGAACCCAAAGTCTCGACGTTTTCGCTAGACCAAAAGTCTTTTTCAAATGAGTTCTCGATTTCTTGGATCATCCGACTCAAAAATCCGAGTGGCGACTCTTCGAGCGCGCGTCGAGCGGGGAGCCCACAAGTATGTGTGAAACTCTTCATAAATGATCTAAGCAATTCATTTTGCTCAAAATAGTTTTTCAAGTGTAAAAAAATCAATTAAATCGAATATTGGTAATGACTTGATTTATTAGTTCCATTTTTTGTTTATATTTTTGTAGGACCAAAAATTGAATGAATTGACCAAGCCCTTATGAAAGAGATTCTTTGATTGACTTGATTTTTTACAAGAACTACTAAAAGAATGTTTTAAACAAAAAATGAAATGCATCATTTATATGAGACCCCTAGATGCATTCCACATTGAAGTTGTATTCTATCTGTGTTTTATGTTGGTAAACAATTACCCTTTGAACATTTGATTTTTTTCCTTATGGATATTGTAAGTGGCTAACCTTAGAGTACTTGTATTTATTTTTGGGTAATACATGCACTGAGGTTTGTGGGTGCCCCTTCTGATTCTAAATTCTGGTTCTGCCACTGTTGTTTGAGAAGTTTCGAACATGAAATTTTAGGACAGAGCAAATCAAAGTTTCATCCTTCATCACCAAGCCGACCCTTAGGGTTAACTTGAGTATATGCACTCTTGACATACAGATTAATAAGTGAATAAAGAATTAGAAATCATTTGGTTCCCATATTCATTTGTTTCTTGCTTAATTTGTAATAGGGGTGGTAAATTGGACCCAAACCCATTAATCAACTCAAATTCACCAACTAAAAAGTGGACCCAATCCAACCCATTTATTGGTTGGGTTAGAATGGGTCCAACCCATCTAACCCATTTATTAATTGGGTCTTAATTGGGTCAACTAAAATGACCCAATAAGTCATGAACATGACCTAAAAAAAATCCTTTATCCACTCATGATTCTCCTCCTTCTCTCGACCTCTCCCGCCACACACAACCCCCCACCCCCCCCCCCCTTCTCCCTCCTCTCTCTCGCTCTCCCTCCTCCCTATCTCTCTCTCTCTCACTCTCTCACATCTGTGTTGGCACTGTCCATCCCATAGCAAGCTAATTAACCACACAAATCGTTCAACTGGTACATCAATCGCCTATGTGACTCAGTTAATTCCTTTGAACTATGAAATTCTAACGAGATTTAACGAAGAACAGAAAAACCAACCAAAATTAAGCTAGCTATCTCACAAATGAGTATGGGTATAGCCAAAGAAATGAATAATCAATTTAATTGAATCTCATTTTCTTAGAGTATCACGGTGTTCCGGTGTACCAATCGATGGCAATGGTAAAATCCAACAACGGTCTGATGAACACTCTGGCCACCGACAGAGCCAACAAGTACGATTTCACGGTACAGAACAACGGTGAGGTAGTGACCTTGAAGACGAAGCTCGTGATGGCAACGATAACAAGGACGGTAATCGACCAATAGCCGAAGTCGGCGAAGAAGGGGAAGCACCTGTCACCGCCTGCGGCAGATTCCCCGGTTGATTCGCCCGACGGAGACGCGGCTGATCAGACGGCGGAATAAGTTACTATTTCACTTATGAAGCCGAATCCACCCTAAGGCCCCGTTTGATAACAATGATAGATGGATGAGATTTGTAAGAAGATGGGATTAGGATTGAGATTGGTAATGAGAAGAGATTGATAATGAGTATGTTTTTTTTGGATGGAATTAGATGATGGAATTCGATTGATAGAAGAAATTGATAATGAGAAGGAATTGGTAATGTGAAGGAGTTGGGATAGGACTATTAATACTAAGCCCACGGGGTATTAGCAATACCCCTTATTATCCGGATTATTCATCCCATCGGACTAGTAGTCCGAACTATTTTTGGTTAACAAAGGCTTCATAATCCCATAAGATTGGTTATCCAATCCCAACATGCAAGAGCCTTATCAAACGGGCCCTAAGTGTACATGATAATTTGGTCATTTAAGTAGTAGAGGTATAGTATGTAAATTTTAGCGTACATGGATATTTTAGTCATTTAAATTTATAGGGGTAATATGATCATTTTAGTGGACATTGATATTTGGCTTAATTGCAAGAACACCCCCTAGACTATCACTTTTTGGCTACTTCACCCCCTTAAGTTTAAAACTGAGCAACAGCAACTTCACCCCCTCCCCGATTTCCCGTCCAATTTTCTAAGGGATTTGGATGGAAAATTGGATAGAAAAGTAATTTAACATATCAAAATGCCCTTTATACACCCGTTAGAGACTCTCTCTGTCTCTCTGTCTCTCTATCTCTCTGTCTCTCTCTCTCTCTGAGGTTCAGAGAGAGAGAGAGGGAGGGAGGGAGAGAGAGAGAGGGGGGGAGGGGAGGGGTCTATAATTGGTGTATAAAAGGCATTTTGGTACTTTTCCATCCAATTTTCCATCCAAATCCCTAAGAAAATTGGACGGGAAATCGGGGAGGGGGTGAAGTTGCTCAAATTTGGTAGTTAGGGGGGTGAAGTTGCTCAGTTTTAAACTTAAGGGGGTGAAGTTGCCAAAAAGTGATAGTTTAGGGGGTGTTCTTGCAATTAAGCCTTGATATTTTAGTCATTTTAAATTTTAGTATATAGTAGTATGTAATTGGGTTAATGGGTGGGTCGGGTTTATTTTCAAATAATGGGTTGGGTTGGGTATGGGTACTAGACTAATAATTAATGGGTCTAAATGAGTCATTGACTCATTAAAAACCTGACCCACTTACAACTTACCTAATTTGACCCAAACTCGCTCATTTGCCACATCTAATTTGTAATAAGTATAAATGAGCTTATTTAACAGCAAAAAAGAGAGGAAAAAATAAAGTAGCTTATTTGGTAGGACCGATGCTTAAGATCACAAGGGTTGTAGCCTAGTGTACGGGTGGTTAGGAGTCCAAGGTTCGAGCTATGCAAACAATAACCCCTCGAGTCTTGCCCTCTTGCAAAGCTCGGTTGATTCGGTTGTGATCCACTAGCACTTGGTGGAGCAGTAGAAAATTATAGGCGATGGGTCCCCCACGGGATCCAAAGTGAGTAAAGAGCTTCTATGATTTTACTTGGGAGAAGTTGTTATAGCCGGTTGCCCGTCCCCTCCTCCATCCTATTTGATTAGCCAAAAAATAAAATGGGCAGCAACCTATTTGCTTATTTCAGGCAATCTCAATATTTTCTCTTCAAAAAAGACAAATAAGATGCTAAACAATTATACTTATTTTTGCATTGATTATTGCATTTATTTTGATGGAATTAGTACTTAATTTTAGTTAATACAACCATAACCTGATATGTGATAACCAAGCTGACTGAAATAGTTAATGAATACTCCGTAATAAGGAAGAGAGAGACGTCGGAATCTGTATAACCTACCAAAATGGCTTTCTCATTCTCAAAGCCAATGCATATCTTGGAAGTTCCCCTGAGATACCTGAAAATCCACTTCACTGCAGCCCAATGCTCTTTCCCAGGAAAATGAGTAAAAATAAACGAAAACCTTTTGTAGGGAGGTAATCCCGAACAGGTACAAAGAGTGGCCCGAACACGTGGTACGTGGAGTCCAGGATAAATATAATCGGAGCATCCGCCGTGCAATACAGTGAACGGCAGTAAGGACCGGGGACACGTGAGGTCCCAGGTCCAAAATACCCGAGCAGGGGTATGGTCCAAAGAGCAAGGGAAGTTGTTGGACCAGTCGCATGGAAGAGGGACCAATGATATGAGAGATCACTGGTCCGGATGGTCTGTTCGGCAACGAGAAGGCCGAACAGGAGCAACGTTCTGGAGGAGATGCTCTTGAGGGGTCCAGAGGTGCCAAATACCCAGTAATGAAACAATATCTGGAGAAGATACCCAACGGGAATGGGGTGAACGGCCAACTAAGGAAAGAGTTCCTAAATGGTCTGTAAGGTGATATGCAGTTATGGGAATGAGAATCCCTGATATTCTGGGTTTCCTTTACGGGAAAGGAAACTTAGGGCAACGAGATGGCTTGGACAGCAAGCATATGTGGTTCTATAAATATGAGGTAAACCTAGAGGTAAAGGTACGCAATTCCTGATTGTTTGCTCATTACCTACTGAGAATTACGGTTTTCACTAGTACGAGATACTAACTTTGGCATCGGAGGGCCTTTGCCACGAGACGGCAAAGGTGCGCTCACCCTTTATCTATTTTATAGGTTCAACTCTGGCGGTGTGCTAGGGTTCCGGCGTGGAGAAGGAAGTAGCCGTTGGGTTCTGGTGCTGTTCGAAGGCCTTTTCGTTTTTCTGCACTTACAATTGGCGCCGTCTGTGGGAAACGAAGGAGATCCCTTTGAAAAAGCGACCATGGCAGAGGAAGATCCAAGAACCCCACTCGATCCAAACAATCAGCTGGGTGGAGGAGGTGACAAATCTCCACCCGACCCTCCGAGGAAGCCCGACGGTGGGCGTGCGGGGAGGACCACGAGCAAGGACCGCCCCTGGCAATCCATGGCGACTCGAACACTGACGACGGACGGGCGGCCACAGATCCACGAAGGAGTAAGTCCCGTTGGGAGGAGGATTGGGCACGCTCAAAAGCGTGCACAGCAGGGAAGACATCCTGGACAAAAAGAGACAGAAAATAGAGGAATACGCTCCGTCTGATTAAAAGACGAGAATATGAGATTCAACAGTTGCAGCGGATACGAGAACATCCGGAGGATTCTTGGGCTTTCACAAAGGAAGTCCAGAAAGAAAGGTTGGATATGGCGGAGTACAGGAGAGCTTCTTCACGAAAAGAAGAAGCAGGAGCCTCACTCCGAAACGACAGAGAGCTTCTTCACAAAAAGGAGAAGTATGAGCAGAGCTCCACTCCCGAGGAAGGAGGGAGCAGGAAGCACCATAGGGACATGTACGAGAGACCTGATTCCGGCTGGGAAAGGAATAATGCCAGGGCTGCGAATCAAGAGGGGACTATGTCTGCACGAGAAGCAGCACGGAGAGCCCTTAGCAACATAGCAACTTCTCCTTTTGCAAAGAGATTGCAAGAGGCAAGGTTGCCGAGCAGGGTTAAACACGGGACGTTTATCCTGTATGAAACCAATGCAGACCCGATGGCACACATACAGCATTACCAGCAGGCGATGTTTATGCACGATGGTGATGACGCAATCATGTGCAAGATGTTCCCATCTAGTTTAGGAAAGGTGGCTCTATCTTGGTTTCATAAGTTGGGGCTGAACACCATACGGGGATGGAGACAGTTGGCCGAGGAATTCACTGCTCGGTTCCTGACGAGCAGGAAACCACCCAAGACTTTTGAGAGTCTCTCAGTTATGAAACAAGAAGAGAATGAGCCGATCAGAGACTACGCCAAGAAGTATTGGAAGACTTTCAACGAGATTGAAAGTTGCAGTGAGGAATACGCAATAGCGACGTTCAAGACTGGGCTGCCTGTTCGGGGGGAGCTACGAAAGTCCCTAAACATGAGTCCAGTGAGCACACTGGCAAAATTGATGGAACGAATTGAGCAGCACGCCAGGAACAAGGATGACATTCTACGGGAAGATGGCAAGCTGAGTGCCGAGCAATTCAAGGGCCCCACGAAGAAGGCGAATAAGCCCGAGCCCAAGACTTATAGGGAGAGGAAGGAGCATGGGCAGACTAAGAAAGAGTCGCACCAGAAGAAGCACGCCCCTGACCCGAAGTCTTTCTTCTCAGTAACGACGGTTTGGAAAGAACCGATTTATCGGGTTCTTTATCGAATAAAAAACCGTCCGTACTTCAAGTGGCCTCCACGGCTGGACGGTGATAAAGATGTAAGAAGGGCTACGAGTCAGCATTGCAGTTACCACAAGGACTGGGGTCACATGACGGAGGACTGCGAGATGTTCAAGCAGCACCTTGATGACCTGGTCTCACGAGGGTATTTGAAGGAATTCATTCAAGAGGAGCACAAGGGTGCCGAGAGAGCAATGGAGCTGGATTACGAGCAGAATCCGAGGGGCGTGATCCATATGATACATGGATTAGCCACACCTTATACGAGAAATGAGGTGAGGTTGCTCCAAAGGCAGGTAAAACACGACCAGCACGTGATGCGGTTGGGAAAGAAACGAGGACGTGAAGCGGAAGGATGCAACGAGGGCATAACTTTCACGGATGAGGACCTGGGGGAGTCCAGGTGCCGCACAATGACGCTCTTGTGATAACCCTACGAATTGGGGAATATGGCATGGAGAGGATCCTGGTGGATTCAAGAAGCTGCACCGAGGTGCTTTATTACGACCCGTTCAAGAAGCTAGGATTGGCACAAGCAGACTTGGTATAGTCAGTAACTTCGTTGGTTGGGTTCAGTGCAGGGGCAGTCTGGCCATTGGGCAAGGTGACCCTTCCTGTTCGGCCAGGAACAGTGGTGCTGAGAACCGACTTTTTGGTGGTGGACGTGCCATCTTCCTATAACGCGATTATAGGAAGGACTTGGCTGCATAAGATGAGGGAGATTTCCTCCACCTACCATCTGATGGTAAAGTTTCCAGGGTCCAATGGTATCGAGCGAATAAGGGGGAACCAAAAGACAGCCCAACAGTGCTTGATTTCCATAATCAAGAAGGCACCCAAGGCACAGTTGGTGCAGACGGTCGAGATTACCAACCAGCCGACCATCCAGAATGTCGGAGGAAACCCAGCCGAGAAAGTGGTGGAAGGACTGAAGAAAGTCCAGATCAATGAGAATGATCCTGAAAGGTATTTCCTGATTGGGGAAAACCTGTGCAAAGAATAGGAGGAAGAGTTGGTGAAGTTCCTCAAAGAGCACGTTGATGTGTTTGCTTTGGTGCCCGAGGAGATGCCTGGGGTGGATGCAAACGTGATTTGCCACCATCTGAATGTGGACCCACAACACAAACCTGTGATGCAGAAGAAAAGAAGATCTGCCGTACAGCATGTGGACGCTGTTATCGAGGAGGTCAACCGTTTGCTCGAAGCAAAGGCGATCCGGGAAGTATACTACCCCGAATGGTTATCCAACACAGTGGTGGTAAAAAAGAAGAATGGGAAATAGTGGGTATGCGTCGATTTCACAGATCTAAACAAGGCTTGTCCAAATGACAGTTTTCCCCTACCCAGGATAGACCAGTTGGTGGATGCAACAGTTGGGTATGGGCGTATGAGTTTCCTCTACGCTTATCGAGGATATCACCAGATAGCCATGTATGGCCCCGATCAGGAGAAGACATCCTTTATCACGCCACGGGGGTTGTACTGTTACAGTGTTATGCCCTTTGGTCTGAGGAATGCTAGAGCAACTTACCAGAGACTAGCGACGATTATGCTGAAGAAGCTGCTCGGCAAGACCATGGAGGTGTACATAGACGATATGGTGGTGAAAAGTAAGGAGAAACGGGACCACATCGCTGATCTGAAAAAAGCTTTTGAGATACTGAGAGAGTAAAAACTGAAGCTTAACGCCTCGAAATGTGCGTTTGGAGTAAGTTCTGGGAAGTTCCTGGGTCACTTAGTGACCATTAGAGGGATAGAGGCGAATCCCGATCAAATAACAGCTTTGCAGAAGCTGCAGAGTCCAAGGACCACGAAGGAGGTCCAGCGGTTGACGGGGATATCGGCAGCCCTTAATAGGTTCATTAGTCGTTCGAGTGACAAGTGTAGACCTTTTTTGATTATTGAAGAAGAGAGGATTACGAATGGGGAGCAGAGTGTGAACAAGCATTCCAAGACCCTGAAGAAGTACTTGGCGGCCGCCTCCATCTACTCCTGAGCCTGGCGAGATCCTGACCCTGTACTTAGCAGTAGCTATAAGTGCGGTCTTACTGAGGAACAAGGGATCCGAGCAAATCCCTGTCTATTACGTGAGCAAGACGCTATTGGATGCAGAAACAAGATATCTGCCCCTTGAGAAGTTGGTCCTGGCACTGAGGACGGCAGCTAGGAAGTTGCCCCACTACTTCCAAAGTCACAAAGTGGTGGTTTACACAGAGTTCCCGTTGAAGTCATTGCTTCGAAAGGCCGATTTCTCGGGACGAATATCAACTTGGTCGGTGGAATTGAGCCAGTATGATATTGATTATCAGCCGCGCACGGCAGTCAAAGGGCAAGTTTTGGCAGATTTCGTGGCAGAGTTCTCTCCCACAGTGGCTCCACGGCCTCCTACGAGAAAGGAGCAGTTGGTCGAGCCATCAGCCGAGAAGCGAAAGGCGTCCGCCGAGCAGGACCCATTGGAATGGAAGCTTTTTGTAGATGGATCCGCATGCAACACTGGATCTGGAATTGGAGTGGTGCTTTTCCCTCCTGAAGGAGTTATGATCGAATTGTCCCTGCGCCTGGGTTTCAGTGCGTCGAACAACGTGGCGGAGTACGAGGCACTCCTGGCCGGGCTACGGAGCGCAAGAACCTTGAAGGTAAAAAGAATTCAAGTATTCTGTGATTCGCAACTCGTGGTGAATCAGCCGTCCGGGAAATAGAGGGCCGGAATGAGAAGATGGCACCTACGTGGAGGCAGCCAAGGATTTGCTTGATACCTTTGAGAAAATACACATCGAGCGAGATAAGCTGCAGGCGTAACGCCCACGGACTCACTCGCTTGGTTGGCAGCGGCTGTGGCAACAGAGTTCAAGAGGAAGGTGGCGGTGGACTATCTTGTTGAGCCGAGCATTGGGAGAAGTGTGGAATTGGTCTGGGCGTGAACCAAGGACCAAGTTGGATGGATCCAATAGTGGAGTTCCTACGAGATGGGACACTCCCCACGAGATAAAAAGAAGCTCACAAGATAAAGACAAAATATGCGAGATTTTGGCTATCACCGGAGGGGAAGTTGTACAGAAAATCCTTCACTGGACCGTACTTGCTTTGTGTGCACCCCGAGATGGTGCAGAAATTCCTCCATGAAATACACGAGGGGACGTGTGGGAGTCATGCTGGGGGCAGGTCCATTGCTCACCGTGCAATTACCCAGGGATACTGGTGGCCGCACATGCAAAAAGATGCAAAGGTGTATGTGAAAATCTGTGAGAAGTGTCAGAAATTCTCACCTATGATTCGAACACCAGCCGAAGATCTGGTGCCATTAACAAGCCCTTGGCCATTTGCGTAATGGGGAATGGACATCGTGGGCCCCCTCCAAAAGGCTACTGGGAACAGGAAGTTTCTGTTGGTAGCAACGGATTATTTTACCAAGTGGATTGAAGCAGAACCACTGGCAAAAATCACAGAACCTATGATAGAAAGGTTCGTGTGGAAGAGCATCATCACTCAATTTGGAGTTCCTTATTCCTTGATCACTGATAATGGGTCGCAGTTCTAGAAAAAGTTCAAGGCTTTTTGCGCCCAGTATGGAATAAGGAACTACTATTCCACACCGGCCTACCCTCAAAGCAATGGGCAGGCAGAGGCGTCCAACAAGACTATACTTGACGGGATCAAGAAAATGTTGGACAAAGCAAAAGGCAAGTGGCCTGACGAATTGCCACTGGTCCTGTGGGCACACCGAACAACTCCTAGGAGATCTACGGGAGAGACCCCCTATTCGCTAGCATATGGAACAGAGGCTGTGATTCCATTGGAGGTTGGTTTGCCGACCAACAGGACCACATTGGTGGAGAGTGGGGGCAATGACAGAGCCCTGAAAATTGAGCTGGACCTCGCCGAGGAGAGGAGAGAACGAGCTCTGGTGCACCTGGCTTCGTACCAGGAGCAGTTGATGAAAAGTTACAACAAGCATGTCCATCCACGAGAGTTTGGTGTTGGAGACCTTGTGCTACGAAGGTGCTCGGCAACACCAAGGTGGCCAACGAGGGCAAGTTGGGGGCCAATTGGGAAGGCCCATATCGAGTTACAAAGGTTGTGGGCATTGGGGCATATCGATTGGCAGACCTGGATGGGAACCCGGTACCGAGGCCCTAGAATGTTTACAACTTGAGGAAGTTCTACGTGTAAAGAACTTCGATTTCGTTTCTATTCTGCTTTAGATGCACATCGTGATTGTGTGGGAATTACAAATAAAATTCTCTTGTGTTTTATTTTTACTAGTTGCAAGGGGTACGCGTAACGCCCCCTTGAGTATTTCGAATTATGAATAAAATTCGCGGATTTTTGGTGACACAAACTCAGTTTTTTATGAAGTTTTGCTTTTATTATGCTTTAAATACGAAGTCAAGCTAAGTCCTTAGTCCTCACTTCGTATTGGGGAGCAGAGGTAAGGGGTAACTAAATGGAATTTCGAATATTTCAAAATTTTACCAAGTACGAATATACTTGTCTGTTCGCTCGGGTACGAATACACCCAGAATTGCCAAAGTACGAATATACTTGACAGTTTGCTCGGGTACGAATACACCCAGAATATATTTTTGCCAAGTACGAATACACTTGACAGTCTGCTCGGGTACGAATACACCCAGAATATGGGCCAAGTACGAATATACTTGACGGTTTGGTCGGGTACGAATATGCTTGACTGTTTGCTCGGGCACGAATACGCCCAAAATGCATACGAGATTATGCACACTGTTCTCAAACACGAATATGTTTGGGATAATTTCGAGTACAAATTGATTTGTTTACTTGTACAGGAACTTGTAACGTAATCTGAGTATGAATAAACTCAAGATTACCTAATCCAAATACGAGCACGTTTGAGTAACCTAAAGTTTCCAAACACAAAGCATATGGGCTGCATACGTAAACATACAGCAATATCTAAAGTACGAAAAAACTTAAGGGTTGCTCAGGTACGAACAAACCTTGAGCACCTGCAACATTAAACGAATGTGTTTAATAGCCTGCTCGGGCACGAGCAGACCCTGAACACATACGAATATGTGCACTGATTGGCAGGCTACGAATACTAGTAGCACTCTTCTAAGGTACGAGAAATCTGCAACACTGTAAATGAGAATACAGCTAAATCTACGACAGGCACGATGAAGCCTGGGGAGCGCATGAGCGTGTGCAGAAACAAGGCTAGAGTATGAAAACTCTTAGCACATAAAAAATTGGCCAAGAGATGGCCACTTGCATTGATAAAGAGCCACGAAGGGCCAGGCTAAACAGAAGTTTAGGCCAAACAAGGCCACCAAAAACATGAATGGCCACGAAGGGCCAGAACCAGCAGAGTTAAAGTATGCGTAAATGTATCAAGTGCCACGCAGGGCAATACCAATGGCCACGCAGGGCCAGTCAAAACTGATTCAAAGTTTCAAATGTTATCACTACGAAGAGTCCAACTTACTCTTCAATCTTCAGGTCTTGGATGATGGGGGAGGCAGGAGCAGTTGGAGGAGAGGCTGGATCAGTCGCGTTTCCCACCACAGGGGTTGATTCAGGAGCACCACCACTGGCTTCCTTCTGGCCAGGGTTGGTACCATCTTCAGCAGCAGCATCGTTTCCCGTCTGCTCGGCGACTTGTGCGTTTGGCTCACCCTCCACGTTGTCTTCTTCTTCGGCCTCTTCCTGCTCGTCAGCTACCACCTGGGTGCTAGGAAGGTCAATCTCAGTCCAGAGAGGAGAGGACTCCGCTGTACCAATCTTTTTGAGGCAGGCCAACCAACCAGCCTCGAAGACTTGGTCCTGGATACCTGGCATGTGATCCGTGTAGCTCTCAGTGGCCACGCGGATTCCCTCATTGTAGCCCCGTTGGTAAGAGGTCTTGGCCTCGTTTTTGCTTGCCTCCAACTCTGTCAGAGTCTGGTTCAAACTGTCCTCAGCCCCATCCAGTTTGCCTCTGAGCTCGTCCACGGTCCTGCGAGCCTGGTTCCTCTTTCTCTCCAGCCTGACGATAGTGTTCTGCAGCTTGGCATTCTCACTGGCCAGCCTGGCACGTTGGGGCTCAGACTGGCCAAGTTTTTGCGCCATGGCTAACATCTTTTGCATTGCCTGGAGGTACAGTAAACAAAGCAACGTTAGACACAAATAAGGATACATAATCTACTAAAGAAATTAGCAGAAACCTGCACAGGGGACAGTCTGTAATGGGACAGAACCTAGCGGAGCAATGGTGCCAGGGGAAATCTGACGCCGCCCTCAACGACAGCGACGACAGGGATGTGCAAAGTGTCATTGTCAAAACACTCACGAATGGCGTTTTCAGGAGCCAATGCAGTGGCTACGTTGTCAGGGATCTCATACCGAGATCTAAACTCGGCCATCCTTTGGGGGGTGTCACAGTGTCTACGAAACCTACCCATAACGAAGACTGTGGGTATGGGTTTTCTAAGAAAAAATTGGGTACGAAAAAGCCCTAAAAGAGACTGTGGAAGTCCTAAATCGACGAGGAAGACGGAATGGAAAGAGGGAATAAGAACTTACGAACAAGTGGACAAGAACCCTAGAGTCAGAGGGGAAGGAGACCCTGAGATGATGAACAGAGCTTCAATGGCGGGAGCACTCGAGCGTTCTTTCTGCAAAGGGAACTAAAGAGAGAGAAAGTGGGTTTGAAATTGGGACGAAAACCCAAGTATACCCATCAAAGGGGGTGACGTATGAGAAACGTCACCCCAGACGCCGTTTGGGCGTTCCGTTCCCTGAAACGTCTGCTCGCATTGAATGTGGGCAATACAGGGCACGCTGCGTGTAAAGGCAATAGCTGGAAAAGCCTGCCCAGACCAAACGATGAGACGTTTGGCCTGGACTAACGATGAAGTTTGCATCAAGTACGAGAAATGGGGTGCAGGAGCAAAGGACGAGAACCTTGCTTAGTGTTCAGAAGCTTTGCTCATCATATTAAGAGAAAATAACGAGTAAAGCTGGGGAGCCATTGTAGGGAGGTAATCCCGAACAGGTACAAAGAGTGGCCCGAACACGTGGTACGTGGGGTCCAGGATAAATATAATCGGAGCATCCGCCGTGCAGTACAGTGAACGGCAGTAAGGACCGGGGACACGTGAGGTCCCAGGTCCAAAATACCCGAGCAGGGGTATGGTCCAAAGAGCAAGGGAAGTTGTTGGACCAGTCGCATGGAAGAGGGACCAATGATATGAGAGATCACTGGTCCGAATGGTCTGTTCGGCAACGAGAAGGCCGAACAAGAGCAGCGTTCTAGAGGAGATGCTCTAGAGGGGTCCAGAGGTGGCAAATACCCAGTAAGGAAACAATATTTGGAGAAGATACCCCAACGGGAATGGGGTGAACGGCCAATTAAGGAAAGAGTTCCTAAATGATCTGTAAGGTGATATGCAGTTATGGGAATGAGAATCCCTGATATTCTGGGTTCCCTTTACGGGAAAGGAAACTTAGGGCAACGAGATGGCTTGGACAGCAAGCATATGTGGATCTATAAATATGAGGTAAACCTAGAGGTAAATGTACGCAATTCTTGGTTGTTTGCTCATTACCTACTGAGAATTAGGGTTTTCACTAGTACGAGATACTAACTTTGGCATCGGAGGGCCTTTGCCACGAGAAGGCAAAGGTGCGCTCACCCCTTGTTTGTTTTGTAGGTTAATTTCCGATAGCGAGCTAGGGTTCCGGCAAGAAGCAGGAAGTAACCGTTGGATTCTGGTGCTGTCCGAAGGCCTTTCTGTTTTCCTGCACTTACACCTTTCGTCTCCCTCTCTCTCTCTAAACCCTCAACCGGATCTCGCCGCTGCCTGGAGTGGGAGGCGCCGCCTCCTTCCCTCCTCCCTTGGGCTTCCTTTCCCCTTCCTTTGCCTTTATGCATATTGCATTGTCGTTGCTGCCGTCTCCTCTCCTCATCATCTCCCCTCTGTTTTCGGCGGACCCCGCCGGTTTCTTCTATTAAGAGTAACCGGTTTGCTTAATGGCGTACGTGGTCTTGGCAGCAGGTGGTGGCGAGGATTGCTTGGCATCCCACCGTTTATCACTCCTGAGTGTATTCGGCTTGCCTAACAGCGTTGGGGTACCTTGAGACCGGCGTTTTGATGTGGTCGTAGACTTGGCTTTGCAGATTTGGTGTTGCTCAGAGATTTCAATGGGTGGCTTCGTTGCGGTGGCGTACGGAGCCTTGGTTGCCGGTATCTCAGGCTGTTTATGAGGATCAATTAGGTGATTTCCCAGCGGTCATTTACGATGTTTGGGAATGTGAGGGGCTCACTGTGATGTGGCATTGTTCTTGGCGTCTGGTGATGGTGGTGGTTTTGCGGTCCAGGTGGGAGGTTTTGCTGGTAGCGGTGTGCTCGCCTGGGGTGGTGGTCGGCAATCGGCAGTGACGACTGATTTGCATAGGCTAGGGCTGGTTGTGGTGTTTCGGGTTGGGCCTGGTTCCTATGGGACTGGGCTTGGCCCGTTTTTGTTTTCTTTGGTCTGTATTTTCTGATCTAAGTAGGTTGATGCCCTTTGGTATTTGGGCTTGGCCCATTTTAGGAGTTTGGCCTTCGGACATCTAGGGTGTTTTGAGCTTTGTCCCTTTTGGTATTTTATATCAACCTTTGGTTGATTTTTCCTCCCCTCTCCCCCACTTGATGTACCCATTATCAAGTTTTCTTAATAAGTTTTTGTCGTTATAAAAAAAGAAGAACAGAGAAACAAAAACAAATAAGCTAAGAGCATCCACAATGGACTAATCAAAATTAAAATGTTACTAAGGTTAGCAATGTTTGCTCAAAAAGTGCTCACATTGGAATAACCAAACTTAGGAACTTCTTAACAACTAATCAAATTTTGGCCTTTGAATAACCAAAACTAGCAATCTTTTGTCAATAATCAAATTTATTGAAACCCACATCTTTCCAATAAAGTATTGTTCGGATCAAGTTTTGAAAAAAAATTCCAACTAAAAAAACACCAATTATTCTTACGGCATGTTTGGATGGAGAATTTAATTAGAATTGAGGCTTGAGAGGCTTTTAGCTTCAACTACACTTGCATAGAGTATTGATTGATTTTTGTTTTCTTGTACAAACGGGCACACTGCTAGTTGATAAATAAAAAACATCAATGTGAATTTTTATTATCTCGTGCATCAAACAGACACAACTCTGATTGATAAAAAAAAATTAAAAAACTCGTCGATATAGGTTTGTCTCTTGCGTTGAACGAACGCAACTCTGACGGATAGAAAATATAACTTAGGAAAACAAATATCGATATAAATTTTCAACAAGACAAAAACTAAATAGTATTATTTTTATTTATCATTACTTATTTAATACTTAACTCTACTCTTCCTCCTAAAATCACTCCCACCCACCCACCCCTCTTCTCTCTGTCTCATTTTTTAAAAATACAAATTCTAAATTCTAAAAATTTAGAATTGAGGGTTGAGAGGCTTTTGGCTTCAACTAGATTTCCATAGGATATAAATAGAAGATAGATAGATAGATTGGTGACGAAATTATAATTTCGTTGCAAACCATTACATATTGGCCACGAATTTGCAATTTTCTCGCCGATTTTGTTACACAAAATTTTTTTTTCGTCGGCAATTGCTTGACCTGTCGGGTGAATTAAAATAAAGACGCGTCCCAAGCGTAGGACTCTCGACCGATGTAGCACAATATCCGGAAGTACCGGAGTCGAACCACAGAGACAGACGGACGGTGTTTGACTCAAAAGTGTTGAATTCTAGTTTAACTTGGCTCTTAGGTAGCCACCCCTTGTTCAATGAGGTTGATTTACTGACTAAATTACCAAACTGAATTAACTAAATAAAGATTTAAAAAGGAGAGTACAGCCGTGGGAAACTCAGCGTCCGTAACTAGCCTAACCAATGTTTACTCGGGCCATAATTATTCACTTTGTTGATTTTAGAATAGGAAAAATGATCTCTAACAAATGCGCACCACCTGTCACCAGTTTCCGTGCGCATTCGAATTCCGGCGATGCCTGGGTTTTGTTTGTTAGAAGAGTTTTCTTTTTCTAAAACTGCTTAAAGATTAAATTAATTCGAACCCGAGGTAAAAACATTAATTAAATTAGCCACGAGACGCCTTCGCCCCGCGGCCGCACTCTACAAAATTACTCACTCATTATTAAAAATAAAAAGAATAAAACCCTAGAATCAATCATGCTTCTATTACGAAAAATAAACAAGAGATAACAACTAATTGAATAGTAACGAACAACTTTAATAAAGAACAAAATTAATACGAGTTACTGGAGTGTGAAGATCTGAACAAAACTTTAAATAAAATGAAAAGAAGAAAAACTCCCGCGGACAGAAGATATCGTTACGGCAGCCCCCGTTCTCGTTTCTTTTCTTCGGTCGAAAAATCCCCTTTAGACCGCAGCCCCCGTTCTTCCTTTTTTTCTCCTGTAAAAGGTAATGCGCAACTTTTCTGGTTTTTCCTTTTGGGGGAATTACAGTTCAGTGGCCGTTGGGGCAAAAAAGTACCAAGTCATGGAGTAGTTTTTGTGAAATTACTCTAGATATGGAATGGGGAAAACTAATTCATAATACATGAAAAGGGCCACATAAAAAGACTGATATACCCCCCTTAGTATCATTCTGATTTTCCAGTTTCTAGCAAAAAGCACACCTACGCACACATAGATACATACATATACAGAGGAGAGAGAGAGAAACCCTAATTTTGAAATCCTCAAATTGAGGACTTAAATCTCAAGTTTCGACACAAACAGTGATAAAGAAACCAATACCCATTTCAGAGACCCTAATTTCAAAAGCAAAACCAATCTGTTTTTTTTTTTTTTTTTTAAACACTAGAATGGGATTTGGGGAAGTGAGGGAGGTGTGGTGGTGGAGGAGGACCGAGAGATGGAGGTGAGGTGGAGGTGGTGACTTGACCGGAGGAGAGGAGCCGGGGAGGTGGGGTGGTGCGGCGGTAGGAGGCTGGCCGAGAGGGACGCCGGTGATGGTGTTGGCCGGCGGCGGTTATGGTGGTGAACCGAAGGTGGTGGTGGCTCTCTCTCTCTCTCTCTCTCTCTCTCTCCCGAACATGAGGGATGGGGGGAATGGTGGGTGGGTGTGTGTGTATGAGTACATGTGTGTGTATATAATAAAGGGGTGGGAGGGAAATTGGAGGAATTAATGGGCATTAATGAGAGAGAGAGAAGTGGGTTTGGCCGTGGGATGGTGGTGGTGAAGAGATTGAGATTCTGAGAAAAGGGGGATTTGGGTTTTGTTTGTTCTTACACCTATAGAAGACAAGGGGGCCCATGAAATGTCGGACAGGGGAAGGGGTCTTTTTGTCTGTGTAAGTTTGAAATACCATGTCTTGGTAATTATTTGTTTCCTTGCCATTACTTTATAATTTCGAAAAAGTAGTCCATGAGTTCAGACTTATTTCCCCCTTGTTCCACTGAATCGTAATTCCCCCTTTCCTTTTCTTCCGTCCAAAAAAAACTCTCCTGATGGAAAACAGTCCTTTGTTATGTATATCCCCCAAAACCCTTGTACACTTTTAGGCCCTGCTTGGATGCAACAATGCAAGGGGGGATTATGATATCCCCCTCCTAATACGTGGGCCCATGCTTATGGAGTGGTTTGGGAAGTCCAAAACGAGGGTGTATATCTTTATACGGTCCATACGTAATCCCCCCTAATACCCCCTAAGGGGGGATTACACATGGCTAGGGTGGGAGCCGGCTATGTGTAATCCCCTCTTATAATACCCCCTCCCTCTTCTATTCAACTACAAAATAACTTTATCCTTCCATTTTATATCTCATCCAAACCAAGTATTATTTAATCTCACCGTCACATCAATGTAACCCACCCTTCTTATATAATACCCCCTACTATCCAATCCCCCCTTCTTACATAATACCTCCAAACCTAATACCTCATCCAAACGAGCCCTTACTCTAATAATAATTCCCAGCCGTGTAAACCTCATGGGCCCACCTAGCATGGAAGGTGCCAAATTCCTTTTCTTATATCACGTTTCCGCCAAAGCCCAATTCAGTCATGACCCAATTAAATAAATTGTATATCCATCCATGAAGTCATGTGTTGGCAACATATGCTTGTGTTGGCAATTATATTTAGACTCCTCTTGATCAATATTTGCTTAATTGCCTTGTCAAAGCTCGTACTCTTCAATTCCGGCCTAGCTTGGCACCAATTAAATTTCAGCGGCCGAAGTATCAAACACTGTTTAATATTTCCATTTTGCACTTTTGTACCAAATACCTACAATATACAAATTAAGCATTAAGTTCCGAATAATAATATAAATTAGACTTAACAAAGATAAATTAGGAGGCGTTAATGTGAATATTTACGCGCCTATCAGCAATCTACTCTCCATTTAATTATTTGGTTTTATGGCTCTCTTAAGGTTCTCAGTGAAAGCCTTAGAGCCAAAAATTAATTATGACTTTTAAGGATAAAACGTTCAGAAAAGTAAAATCTTTGCACCGATTCAAACGGATTAAAAATTGGAGTACTTAATTTTTTAACCATAATTTCAATTAAAAAACAGTGGAGAAAAGAAACAAAAACCAAAAAGGTCCACTGGAAAATCACACCCGTACATTTTCCATTTTTTTGGTAAATAATATACATAATTTTTCCTCGTCTATAATCTCTTTTTTTTTTTTTGACAAAAGTGAGAGGCACTGCATTGATAAAGTCTAACGGCACTTACACAACGAAATTCATTATAGATAACTTGGACAACGCCAAACTAATCATCTAAATGATACATGACGATAAAAAACGAGGCGATTGATGTCTTCCATCCCCAGTCCAGGCATCACCTAACGCACCTTCTGCTGAGTGGAAAATTCACATATATATCCTATAGCAATTTTAAATAGAGATACATTGCTAGCTAAAAAAAAAAGACAACAAGAACCCAAACGATCAGATGAACTTCTACCAGAAATGAACACACTAATGAATTTTTAGAAAACCACCAATAGATGCATAATAATCTTCTCGAGTGCGTACAGTAACCAAATCGTCTAAAGGCGAACTTTATTACTCTCACAAGGAGAGACAAAACTCCCACAAGGAGAGACAAAACTCTCCAAAATCTTGCTCTAAATCCAGCCGCCCAAAAACCGCCGAACAGATCGCAACCCTCGTGGCTTCCACCGCTGCTGCCACAAGGGCTCTAGCGATGGATTACATGCAGACAAATGACTCCGGTGACGACGGAGCCCGTCGAACAGAGAGGGTCAAATCTGAGAGATCAAACCGAATTTGATTCCACAAACCCAGGAACCAAAAAAAGAAGAAGAGGCGGAAATGTCATTTTCCATGAAAATGAGGCGGCTAACTATGTGGCGCATAAGGAATATACCAAAGCATACCCTCGGCAGAAAAGCAAGGCGGCTGTGGCTTCTCAAAA
The DNA here is from genome assembly GCA_025413875.1 of Rhododendron molle. Taxonomy (NCBI): domain Eukaryota; kingdom Viridiplantae; phylum Streptophyta; class Magnoliopsida; order Ericales; family Ericaceae; genus Rhododendron; species Rhododendron molle. The sequence goes on from CM046400.1 coordinate 20,095,647, forward strand.
TCGCCTTAGAGCTCTCAAAACCGTAGAAAACCATTTATTAAGGGTGCGTTTGGTAACCTTTTCAGTTTTCAGTTTTCAATTTTTAAAAAATTAGAAATAGAAACAGGTTTATGTTTTCATTAAAACAAAAATAAGAAACATGTTTGATAATAATCTTTTTGAAACAATAAAAACTGAAAATACAACAACCTGTTTGGTAGTATCTTTTTTGTTTTTGTTTTTATTCTTCAAATTGAATAAATTAGAAGAAATGAAAAAAAAAAGTTCCATATACAAACAATTAACACCAATATGATTGGTCTTTTAGCTGATTAACTTTCTACGACTATCAACTTTTTTTTTTTTTTTAGCAATTGCATAGACACCTATTAACAAAAAACACAAGGACATTTATTTAAACCAAAACTTAAATCCATCAATCGCATAGAAATGATGTTCATTTTGAGTTTAAACCTCAAATAAGGGTAACATAGTTTTAAATAATTATAATTATATTTGCAGTAGTATCATCCACTATGATTCATGCTAGCCCAAATTTGTTCGGTAATCCGATCACGAACAATAGACATACGACGGAGTTATCCACGAGTGACATCAATCTCAACTGAATTTTGGGAACTACTTGACGATACAGTTGGAGCAGTAGGAGTGAGTGCAACCCATTATGGCGAATGACTCGGAGTTGGGTTTGGTCTCGATGCAGATCTCGCAGACGAAGGTAACAGTGGTGGTGGAAGGGGACTTAGAACCAGAAGACTCGTCGATTTCGAATCGGGTTTTCTTACGGGAAGCTGATGAACGACAAAGGGGTTGAAGTTTATCATTTTTTGTCGTCCGCGTCGAGGTCGATGATCATTCTCTTTTGCTGACGGCGGGTTTGGGGAAGGAGAGACGCCATTATCGCTTCCCGGAGATCCCTGTCGTCGTAGGTAAGATTGATGGAGGCGGGGGGCCTGCTCCCCCCAGCCTGCTCCCCTTCCTGCTCTGCCCGGAGTGGGGCCCACTCCGGGTCTCGCTCCGATAATCGTGATCGTTTACTTTGTAGAGCTCGTCGAGTAGAACAACCATGCAAAAAATCAGCTTCATTGGATATCATTAAGTGCCTGATCGGAACCTTTTTATCTTGAAAAGAATGGATCCGAAATACTAGATCAAATCCACTTGAACCCATGGACTGAGAGTTACCGAGAGTTATATGGGCTCCGATCAGGCACTTAATGATATCCAATTAAGCTGATTTTTTGCATGGTTGTTCTACTCGACGAGCTCTACAAAGTGAACGATCGCGATCATCGGAGCGAGACCCCGGAGTGGGCCCCACTCCGGGCGGAGCAGGAAGAGGAGCAGGCTGGGGGGGAGCAGGCCCCCCGCCTCCAAGATTGATTATCTCTACACGGTTGATTCTGATTTGGGTGGTGGGGAAGAGAGAGAGAGAGAGAGAGAGAGGCGTACCAGAACATAGGAGAGAAAAGAAACGATCGAGAACGACGGGCTGAAATTCTGTTTTCAAAACAGTGTAAAACTCCTTTTTTTAGTTTTCATAATTTCTAGAAATTCTAAAAACGTTTTTAAAAAACAAAAAAGTAGAAATATGTTATCAAACAAGTTTTCTTTTTAAGTTTTCAAAAAAGTGAAAATAAAAATCAAAAACAGAAAATAAAAAGGTTACCAAACACCCCCTAACTAACTTTTTTTTTTTTGCTCCGATTTATTAACTAACTTGCCTGCCTTTAATTTAGGTAAAATGACGGCTCAAGACGTGTTTTGATAATTAATACCCGTCAAGCACATACTAAGAACATTAACTCGTCTGCCTTTAATTTAGGGAAATGATGGCCCAAGACGTGTTTTGATAACTAATACCCGCCAAAAACATGCTAAGAACATTTGTTAACGCTGAAAATATCTTTAACGGATATTTATCAAAACACGTCATTGATCATCATTTTCCCTTTAATTATCTTCAGTCTACTACTAACGTACTTTTAGCTCCTTATTGTTTCTTCTTTCTTTCTCTTTTTAGCTCCTTATTATTTCTCTTTTCGTCAATTTTTTATCGCCAATTCCATGGAGCACTGAGAGTGTTATTTAACTTTAACTTCACGTTTGCAGAGCCTAAAGACCACACATAAATTCTATTATGAAATTCCCATAGACCTATATAGACCAATGAAACGAAAAGAAAAGAACAAAAGAGACATAGTAATCAATTTTTGACGGGTCAATTTATTCTTTTTTTGTCAAACCCAAGTTTGAATATAGATGGATTTCGATTATTTCGCAACAATACCGAGCTATCATGTTAGGGGCCTCCAAAAAGAAAAAAAAAAATCTTAATATATAGCATCTACTTTTATTAATCAAAGGAATCGAAAAAAGAATAAAAGAAAACAGAAGCAAATTAAAAATTAATCATGTACCTTTTTTTAGGAAACAAAATGACAAGAGGACTCTTATAAAAATAAAACAAAAAAACAAAAAGGCAATATACTATTTTTTTTGGAAAACACGATCACAAAAGATAGATATACTAAATATTTCCGTACTTTTATAAGAACTATGGCGTGACGCGGCCAGTGGCAACAAATACCTTAGGGGATTTTCCAAGTTTTAAACTTTTGAAGTTTCGTTGCCAATTAGCCAAATAGGCGATGAAAAAATTCGTCGCCAAAAGAAAAAATGGGGACGAAATTTTTTCATCGCAAATTAGGCCAAATAGACAACGAAAAAATCCGTTGCCAAAATGAAATTAAAATGGGTGGCGAGTTTTTTTTCCCGATCATCAGGATCTTTTGCGTCAAACATTCGGTGATGAAAGCTGACCCTTTGAGGAAGAAAATTTTTCGTCACCTCTGATATGTTTTCTTGTAGTGATTGTTAGTTCTTAATTATGCTTAATTGATATGATTATGACGTTTTTGTTCATTTACATTGAATTATTTATTTGCAGAAAAAAGATGACTACCTATGTTTTGGCCATTGAATTTTTTGTTTTTTTCAATCGTCATACATCAGCGGGGGTTAGTGGGAGGTGTTAGGATTAGTACGGAATCCAGAAGCTATCCATAGCTTGGAACCCCAAGGGTATTGCTCCAGCAGGAGTCGAATCAGAACCTCTCTCATAGGAGAGAGATGACATACCAACTGTGTTAGACAGTGGTTGTCTTTGGCCATTGAATAAAGTTGATCACTGGATCCAGAGATCGAGTTGGACTGAGACGACCACGACTGCGGCCAAAGAAAAAGAAAAAAAAAAGCTTCGATCGTTATCCTACCTCTCTTTAAGAAGGACCAGTTTCGCTTGCCACTTTTGGTCCAGTTTGGACAATTCTGCCCCTCAATTCTTGGGATGTTGTCCCAGGTTGGTTGGTTAGAAGGGTAAATTTACTTATTCCACTTTGTGAGTTACGTGGCACGAGGGGGGATGAAGGGAATTGAGAGGTGTCCTTGATTTGGGTGGGACGGTTTCCCCTGCAGAGGAAGACACCCATCCTCTCTCTCTCTCTCTCTCTAAATTTGGCAGACCACCACGCCATGTCTTCTTCTTCGACGATTGTAGAATTCTCTCTCTCTCTCTCTCTCTCTCTTAACACCACGCCATGTCTTCTTCTTCGACGATTGCAGAATTCTCTCTCTCTCTCTCTCTCTCTCTCTCTCTCTCTCTCTCTTAAGATCGATCGATTCCGACTTTGCACTATCTCAATCGCAGAGCAGATCTTTCCGTCTGAGATTTGTTCGTTTCTGCTTGCCTAGGTTCGTAGCTTCGTCCAGCGCTCCCTGCTCGTGCTCTTTCTGAGAAGGTTTGGCTCTGTTCTCAATGGCTTTTTCCGATACATGTTCTTTGCTGCGGTTTCATGGTTTTTGGTTTGGCTAATGTGGCTGCAAATTTTTTTTTTAGGGTTTGTTGGTTGTCGATTGAAGGTTCCGTGAATGCATATTCTAGGGATAGGGTTTTGGTTGGGTTTGTTCATGGTTTTTCTCTTCTCCATTTGTGTTGCATGTGTGCTTTTGTGACGTTACTGTGGCTTTAGTAGCTTTGGGAGATGTAGCCTTTTCATTTTTATTGCATTAGGGTTTCACGATTTTGGCTTATTCAGGGTTAGTATTTTTAGTTTTTGGGGTTTTCCCCCTTCTTCATTTGTGTTGCATGTTCACTTTTTGGGCATTTTCATGGCTCGGCTAGCTTCATCAGATCTAGAGTTCTGATATCGTGCTTCGCCGAGATTTGCAAGCGAAAGTCTCGCTCTATTTTGGAAAGCAAATAAAAAAACAGAGATAGAGAGAGAGTGAGTGAGTGAGGTTCATGTTAGTTTCCAGAGATTGAGGTAGAAAATGAAACTTCTTGTCCCTATGTTTGCATGGGCTTTTGTTGATCTTTGCTGGGTTTTTGTCTGTAATTTGTAGATCTAATGCTTTGTTTTTGTTTTTTTGTTCATAGGGAATTTTGGTGAGTAGATTTTGCTTGCCACATGTAAAAATTAGAATCATCTCCTGATGGCCACAGTAGCTATGGCTTGAAGCGATGATGTGGTTGCTTGCGATTCTAAGTTTTACTTCACTGATGCTTTAGAGTCCAAGGTGTGTGATGTATTTGACCAAACCCCCCCGTGTGATGTTTTTGACCACACCCCCCCCCCCCCCCGCCGTCCCCTTTTTCATTATGTGGTCTGGATAAATTTTCATAATTTTCATACTTATGTTGTGGTTCTTCCTTTCTCTCTGTAGTGCTATTTTTTTTGGGGTCCTAATCTCACTTTGAAATTGGTTAATTGTCTAGCAACTCATATGTCTACAGCTTGTGGTCTGGCCTTGAATCTGTAAATTGGTTTCCGAGTAAACCCGGAATGCTTTGGAACTCCTCACCAGAAAAAAGGTGTGTTTATTTCAGGGGAAAAAATCCACATCCTTTTTTTCCCTTTCATATGTAATGTCTTTTCGACTCTCATCTTTATGAGGAGCAATAGAGAGCTATCTTTTTTTACCAACTACTGTATTATTCTTTCACTATATGACATGAATGAAATGCATTTTCGAAACAGCTGAGTGCCGAGTGAAATGTCTATTGGGAGGTTGGAAGAAAATGACAGCTCTATTTGGGACAAGTTACGGATAAGCTGCAAATGAAGCATATGCCTTGGAAACACCAAGCATATGTTGAGTCTGGTGTGGTGATTAGCATATGCTGAGTCTGGTGTGGTGATTAACTCCTGAGTCTCGACTATGTGTATTTTGTCGTTCCAAAAGTTCCATTTTGAAGAATTGGGTCTCCATGTTCAATGGGTCTCAAAATTGAACATGGAAGACTGGAGACGGGTTGGAGTTCATTCATTCACCATTTTGGAAGACTGGGAGTCATGGGGGACAAGGCCAAGGGTCTTTCATGCTGTGTGTGACACTTACTCTCTATTCGCTCTAAAAAATGTGTTCATTTCTTCACTTCCAATTGCTGATCTTATGGTGTTATGGTGCTATTTACTAGACACGATCATTTGGCGGCTTCAATTATTCGCTTTATTCATTAGCTCAATCAAAAGTTTTACAGCAGATGGAATCGAACTTTATGTAGTTAACAAGTTTTGTTTTTCTTATTTTTGTAGCTTTTTGTATGTTTTGATGTTTTCCCTTGCTTGGTTTTGTGGGGTGAGCCAGTTCGTGTAATGATTCTAGCTTCTGTTATTACCTGATGGTATGACTGCCTTTTATATAATTCAGGTGGAGGAATTGCGTGCAGTAAGTCAGCAATCATCAGTCATCGGGCACAATTGGATGCTCCAGGGGAGCTTCAATAGCATCTTCTCACCAGCAAATATCTGTTACAGTGGTGACGGAATTCGTACTTGGAATGAAGAAGCAGTTTCAAGATGTATTTTGTTTTCATCACAGGTAAATTAAAGTTCGTTGTTATATGTAGTTTGTTGCCTAAAACCGATCCATCATCTGTAACTGTTCCCTCGATGAGGTCACATACTTTGGTTTCAGAATTCGTTTGGTTCAACCCACGGCCTTACTCCTAACATATTTCAGTTCTGCAGTTGTCACCTCATCTACTTTCATCTTCTTTGCCAATTGTAGCCTAAATAGGGCAAACCGGTCAACGGAGGCTCTGTTTAGCATGTCCTAAATTCATATCCCTCTACCTATGATCGCATGCATTTGATGTCCTCAAAATGGTTGTTGTCCAACTTTTTATTAGATCTCGATGGGCTTCTGTGGAAGATACTTGAGTCAATAGTTTAGATCTTAAAGTAGCTTTGGATTGATCCTTAATCTCAGCACCTTTTTGCATGTTGTTGAGCACTAGCCTTTTAGATAACCTTAACGCATAGAAGAAGGCTATGATGAATGTATCACAGGTGCATCCAGTCTGTCCGAGTGATTTCAAACACATCCACTCTGATTTGCAGTTACGTTTCATGAAGTTCTTTTGTTTTAATCCCCATTTGCTGTTTGAACGAATTATTACTTTTTGGTTGATTTTAGATCTTCTTCTTTGGTGATGACCACCACTGTGATTGTCTACATTTCTGTAATTGTTGTGGATCTTTGTAGCCATTTGATACTAATTTCAGCGTTACTTTTACGTATGATCGTTTTCGTGGCATTTTTACGACTTTTGGAATCTCTTAGTGACCTCGTACTATCTACTGTGTTGCAGGAGGGCCCCAGCCACTTCCCTGGGCAACAAGGGTCAAAGTGGCAATAGGTGCGGGTAAAGGCCTCTGTTTTCTGCATGATGCTGAAGAGCAAGTCATTTATTGTGATTTCAAGGCTTCTAATATCTTATTAGACGCGGTAGGCCAAAAACAAGGAAGTTTATGTTTGAATTGCTTTTGGCATCCACTTGAATGACAATTGCAGATATTGCTTGCATAATAGGGAAAGTTTAATATTAATCAGTTGTGTATTGGTCATGGTTTTGTAATGCAGGATTTCAATGCAAAACTGTCTGATTTTGGCTTGGCTAAGGCGGGACCCACAGGTGATAGGACACATGTTTCGACCCAAGTGATGGGTACTCATGGTTATGCAACACCTGAATATGTTGCTACAGGTATCTCCATTGCACTTGCAAAGTACCCCTTCACCCCATCTTGTTTGTTCATTTTTGGTACTTGTGCCATTAATCTAATCAACAAATCAATATATTTTGATGAACAATTTGCAAATTTTTCCCACCGATCAAAAGATCTCACTGATAGGTGGAATAAGTTTTGTAAAACTACTTGCAGAAGTACGTTATTTATTGGTCCGATTAAAGGCAATATGGGATGGAGGTAGTATAGATTTTTGCTCACGTTGCTATTAGCTGTAATTTTTAGAGATTTGGTAAAAGTAGCAATAAATTCGTACTAAAGCTCATGCTTATTACCAGGTCGGTTAATAGCTAAGAGTGATGTATACAGCTATGGGGTTGTTCTGTTGGAGCTTTTGTCAGGGCGTCATGCTGTTGATAGATCAAAGAGTGGATTCTAAAAGATATGTTTTTAGGAGTTTATTTCAACAAGCACAATCGTAAAGGCAATTTAATGATCAATTCATACAAGAAAGGCTGCCCTGGAGTGTATACTTGAAACCAAAAGCACATTTTGACCTGAAACAACAATGCCATTTTTAGGTTCAAATCCCATGAATTTTTTTGCTGGTAGCTTTTGTATACAGCAGCTACTGAGTTATCTATCGCCTTATAATGTTGACTGTGGAGGAATATAGTGGTCTCAACGTTGGTCGAAAAATTGAATTAGTTCCAACGTTGGTCTAAGCGAACTTCTAATACCAACATTGGTCTCTAACACCATATCATACGAAAATTTAAAGCCGATCAATTCAACGGGCAGCCACACGGTACCTAGTGTCTTTAATGGATTCCAATGGTATGTTTATGTCTATGAGAGATATTTTAATTTAGGGTTGAAGATGAAATCTCGTGTTTAATTTTCATTCCATTTAGCTTTTTTTTATAACTTTTAGTTTTATCCTTAATTACTTGAATTTTTTTTTTGCATTTCTTAATTTTTCGCCTCACTTTTTTGGTTTTCCGAATTGAAAAAGTAAAAAAAAAAAATTTACTTTTACCCAAATATTATTAAAAAATAATCACTTTTTATTTTTCAACTTTTTTTTTTAACGTTATTTTCCAAAAATTTTGGGTTAAAGGAATTCTTTTTTTACTTTTTCGAGACGAATCGGAAAACCAAAAAAGTGAGACGCAAAATTAAACAATGCGAATAAATTTAAATAAGAACAAAACTAAAAAATTTAGAAAAAAGCTAAGTAGAATGGTGTTACGTAGGAGTACTCTTTATTGTTTTTCTGAATACTTTGTTTAATCGAATAATTGTCCTTTGTTTCATTTTAATTAAGCTGATAATTTTAATTGTGGATTCAATCATGTTTTTTTTTCATAAAACCAAATATTACTAGTAATAGAAGAAATATTATTTATTAAAATAACACTTTGTTTGGTTGAACTTTAAAAAAGTTATTTTTAAAAGTTAAATTGTAATAAGTGAAGAGAAATAAAAAAAATATTTATTAAAAAGTGTGTCGAGAGTTGAAAGTTACAGTAGCCTCCCTCTCTTCCTCCAAGTTCCAAACCGAACCTTAACGTCGACCAGTAATTTTCCGACCCTAACAAAATACTAGTCCATGGAGCCCTCGAAACAAGGCATCCATATCCTTCCTCCATGGATAGTAGATCATAAAAAGCACTGGCTGAAAACAGCAAAAATCAATAGTAGTAGATCATAAAAAGCACTTGCTTAAAACAGCAAAAATCAATAGGAAAAACATGACTCTGCTTCCACAGTGGCTGAGTCGCCGAATCCTCACTACTCCGTTATCCTCAACTCCAACTCCACCTCCCCATTACAACACAACAATCAGAACAGCAACGAGGAGGACGATGATACCCATATCAATCTGCTCACGCTTCCACCATATTCCTCTTCCAGCCCATCACCTCCTAGTTTTCAACTCTTCTGCAAAACCGACCTCCAAATGCTCCCCGTTCTCGCTCTGCATTTCTGGGTGTCGCTCAATTTCTCATGCCACGGCGGCACCACCAGGTTTACTCCCTCGTCACTAAATTTTCTTGGGTATTTTTTGAAAAATGATTAGACGAAATGTTTGAAAGAGCAATGATTAGGCCAATCCGGGTTTGCCTGGTGGTCAAAGACCGGGGGCAGGACGGAACCGGAATTTCATAAACGCAGAGGCCTAACTATGAACAACATGATTTTGAAATTTCAAGGTTGGGGAATCCAATAGTTTGGTTTGGTTAAGATTTCGAGGGAGTGTTTTTGGGTAATGAATATAGAGAAATACAAAGAGAAATGAGATGAATGGTTGAAAGGAAAACTTATGAGAGTCCATGCAGAAAGAGAAATTGGGTTTTTGAACCCAAAACGAACACATTCTTAAATCATTTAAATGCCTAAATAACACCTAATACAAAATACAATTCTTAACAAACAAAAAAAGAAACTAATATTAATATAAAAAAAAACAAAACAACGCGGGGGCCAAGCCTTGGCCCCCATAAGCCCTCAAGTAGATCCGTCTCTAAATTAGAGTATCTCCAATGGCATATCTAAATTTGAATATCCAAACATTGTCGCCTCATCTTTTGGTTATCCATTTAAGGATTGTTAAGATTAACAATGTGAAATCCCATAATAGTCCATATTCCATGATAAAAACTCATTTTTAGTAAAGAGAGATGGAGAGAGTTAGGGATTATAAGTGGGTGGGTCCATTGATAGTAATGTGAGGAGAGAGGAGAGAGAAAGGATAGAGAGAGTGTTGTCCCCATTAAATTTGGTTATCCGTGGACAAAAGATTGCTAGTTTTGGTTATCTGAAGGCTAAAATTTGGTTATTGATTAAGGGGTTGCTAAGTTTGATTATATCATTGTGAGCCATATTTTGAACTAACATTGCCAACTTTAGAAATCTTTTAGTTTTGGTTATGCCATTGGGGACACTCTTTAAGGGTTTACTCCCTTAGGAGATGTCAAAATTTCTCATGTGCTATCAACCCTTTTGGGGCCAACAAAGGTCAGTCAATAAGGAGCTTTGCTTCGGCTTTAATTGGGCTCCCCGCAAGTGGGCGGTGGGATTGGGCCTCAGGATTGGTCGAGGTACGCTTAAGCTTGCCTGGACACCTGAGTTATCCAAAAAGAGAGAGAGCAAGGATTAGGCCCTTCAATTCTTTCATCAAAACTGGTTGCCAAGGGTTTATGAGATAAAGTGTGGATTTTTGAAGAACAATTGGAGTGGTTCTTATGATCATATCAACTTTTAATGAAAGAAGAGAGTAATGGTTTGAGATATTACCTTACCCGTTTTAGTTTTTTCTCATTCTTTTCTTAATTTTTCAAAGTTAATCATGGGTATGATGAAGAGGAAGAGACAAGTGATTCTAGCAAATTGAGGATTTTGAAGCAAAAGGTTGAGGGTCTTGAAATTAACTGCGATTCTTATGGACCTGGACGAAACGAGGTCTTGGTTTGTCCCAAGGTAAGTTGCATAATCTCATTACGTGGTTCATTTAGCTAATTTTGCTCCCTAAAGTTTTGAATTTGTAAGTACCTTCTTGCTCAGAGTGAGAGCCAGTCAAGCCTTAGTTAAGTTAATCTGTACAATTGACAGGGACTAGTTTCGTGTGATATGTACTGTGTTTTGGTTGTCTCAAGTGTTTGTGCTATGTCACGAACATTATGGTTTTAAGGACCGTTTTAAGAGCAATGCTTGGAACACAACTCTGGACACAACTTTGTACTCAGTTGTGTCCAGAGCCATGCAAATGAGCCCACATGCATCGAACTGCTCAAGATATGGTTGTGCTCTTTTTGTTGGTGTAAATAAATATGTATATTTTTCTGGTCACAAGTCACCTAGTGGGATTCTTTAAAGCATTTTCCCCTATTGTTCACACTTCACAGTCATCTAGGGTGGGCATCTCTGATCTTTATCAAGATTGTTGTCGATCTTATGTGCATACTTTTGTTCATGGACTGGGCTTTAGTGCTTTCTCGATTTATATGCTGACAAATTTTGTAGTGTATCATTTTATTTTGAGTTCCCTTGAATGGTAAAAGATTTATAGTTGTCTTATATTTGGTACCGCTTGAGTAATTATGGGAACTGCCTAACCCCCCTTGGTAACTTTCAATTGTAGTGATCCAGTGCATACGATGTGCACCTATTTCTGGTTGTTTCCGATAATGTTTATGGCTAAGGTCCCTTTTATGGGAGAGTAGCTTCTTGTGGTTAGCTAGTCATTGGGTTTTTAACACTTAAATGAGGATCTGATTTGTGACCTCTAAATTTACTTGAGGCTAATACGTTGCGAATGACCAAAATGCATAAGCATTGTTTGATGGGTTTCAAAATACCTTTATTTAGCGTTGCAAAAATCTTCACAGTATTCTTTGGTTGTTATTTTTTTGGAAGTTTCTGGTTCCCACTTTTTTGCCCCAACATTGAACTTTATTTTTCATTTGAAGAGCAGACCAAAGTTTTGATACATGAATACTGCAACATAATATAAATTGCCAAGCTGTACTTTAATCAGTTGATGAGACACATGTCAGAGAAGTAAAGCCTGATAAGTGTGCACCTAACACCTCAGGTACATCATCTGACTAACGGTATTACTTCCATATTCAGCTTCTCAAGACGTGCAACCCCATCAATCGCCATAACTCATAACCTATTGGAAATCCATCGGCCTTATAAATTAAATTTGTACACACTACACACCTAAAGCTTGTGTTGAAATCTTTCTTTTTCTATAACACAGTGCAAAGGTGGGCAATCATTGGACAGGGGTCTATCATTTCATATATCCGAAAATGGGTACGCATACTGATATACTCTCTCTCTCTCTCTCTCTCTCTCTCTCTCTCTCTCTCTCTCTATATATATATATATATATATATATATATATATATTATAATATGTTTCTGAATGCTTTCTATTTCTTCTATATTTTGTATTTACTTAGTTGTGGGGTATTGTAGAGATTTTGCAACGTGGAAGTGTTCCTCTGTTGAATGCGTCTGGGCAGGCCAGGTAATGCGATCTCTAATCGTACTGTTATCCTGTTTAAAGTTCTGAAAGTTGGAGGACCTATTCCATAATAACAGTGGGCCAGGTCCTTGCAGAGGATATTGCATCATGTAATAGAGTCAAAGTCAATTGCACTGGATTAATGACAGTGGAGAGCCTGAGACTAGTACCAGTAGGTGAAAAGGTACTAAAATGTTTGTTAAGATATACTTAAACGGTTATGATGCTATTTTAAAGTTGGATTTCTAATCACACACAATGCATGTGCAAAGAATGGAAGCCTAGGGATAGTACCATTTAGGTGAAAAGGGGCTGAAATTGTTGTTTAGATGTCCATTATGATTGTGCATGCTAGTTTCAAGTTGAATTTCCATCCTTGCACACTGCATGTGCAAGTAATGAATGGAACTAGTTTGTAAATAAGCTTATTAAAGGGAAAATAAAAGAGAATAAGAATGTTTATATAAATTTCTTACAAGTCCCGGGACAATCTGTACGTTTGCATATAGTGTATATCTCTTTTTTTACGTTGTACAGAAGTTTGTCTTCCCTAAGGAAAGAAAAGCTTCCTACCACCAACATCAGATGGAATTCCATTGTTTCTAAAGTGGATCCATTGGAGGCATGTCTCACGTTGTGAATTTAATGATAATTTCTACAAAATTGATGCCTTTATTTTACAATAATCCTTAGCACTCATCTGAATCAATGTTTTTAAGTATTTGATTGATTTTCCCAGTTAATTTGTTTGAGTACATGTTTGGGCTGCTTTAGTAAAGTATGGGCTGCTTTTGTGGTAGTATTTATGTTTTCTCTTTCACAAGTGGTTTACACTTTCTCTTTCACCAGTGGTATGGGGGAGAAGTGAACTGCGGAGTTAGCACTATTAGATTCTGTGCACCGATAAAAAGAACTTTATAATTGTCTTCTAGATAGTTCCGCAAAGCGTCTTAAATGATGTAAGATTAATAAATTTTCAAAACCATCTCACTCGTAGAACGCTGCTAACAGAGGGATAAGGTAGGAGGAGGCATCCTTTTTTGAAAGCTAACGCATTAGCTAGTTCGCTGGTCAAAAGAAAAAGTGAAGAAGAAGCATTAGCTGGTTCGATTTTTGTTTTTCGTGTTTGCTGATGGCGCAGTTCATACATCAATTGTCTTTACTCGTTACATGGACTCATTTCAGCTAATTTCATATTTCGCCGGGAGGAAGATTTCAGAAGATGTTTTGCGAAGGAATGCTGTTATGCAGATTTCTGGTAATCAGGTCAGCAGTTGATGCTTTATACCGGTCACCTTGTGTGTACTGATACTCTAGTCGTGTAATATTGCGTAAAATCCCAGCATCTCAATAGGTATTGTGACTTTGGATTGGGTCTTCTTCATATTCTAATGCTTTCATCACATGCATGAATGGCGTGGTTGGTCTGTGTTACACGCATGATGCATCCTTGCACCTGAATCGCATTTGCTATTTCATTGCTACTGTCAGTTTGTAACAGTCACTTCCTGCCAACATGAATGGTTCTTGAATAAAGTGCTTTGCTATAACCCTGTGGATAGGACAGATATTATTTTATCTTTCAGCTAAACAAATTGTTTCTAATCTCTCAACAGATTATTTGTAACCTTGGCCAATATGTGTTTGATCACTTCTAGATCAATGAGCCTCTAGAGTCAGCAGCATTTTCTGTTATCAATTTGCTTGATATGTGTGTGTTGAGACTACTTCTAATTTGATTTTCCTGCGTAGGAACATTATTGGGTCTCATACGTATTGTTATATCATATACGTATGCAAGGAGTATTTCTTTCTTTCTCCTTTTTGTCCATCTGACACTGAAATATTGTTTTTTCTTATTTTCCCTCTATGGAAGAATGCTATTGCTTTTACCTACAGACGCAATGAAGTTCTTGTGACTTGCAAATACAGAAGTCTGGACAAAAAGTTTTGGCAGGTACTATGCTTAATAGTTGATTTCGAACATTTGTGTGATCAATTTACAGTAGCTGGTGTAGAAAGTCCAATGGATTGTTTGGGGAGCACCTTATGCTGTTTCTAATGCCTATGGTGAAGAGAAATAGGATTTCTGATGGTCTCCATGGATTCAAGGGTTTTTTAACTGTTCCATCAGGAGAAGCTCTGAGGGTCGCAGTAGTTATTTATGTTTTGTTACGGGTATGGTGTGACTCTGTGAGACTTCAAGTACATGTACCTGGGTTTGGCTCTCTAATATTGGTCTCACATGATATATTATGTGCTCAAGGCCCTTGAAATTTGAATGGTTAAACTTCTTTTAATTGTTGCCAAAATTGAATCATAAAATTTTAGTTTCCCTTATGCCCTTTGACTTGGTATGCTTTTCCATCTTCTGCCATTGTCAAAGGTTGCAGTTCTCAAGTTGTGGGGGTTCATGTTCCTGTCTTATTATGGGGTAAAAGAACATCTTGGCCTTCGTAATTGTTTGGAATGTATGACTACATTGGATAAATAATACTCCCAAAAGTTTAAACTGTTGCAAAATGGGCCTAAGAATGTATGGTAATACGCACCTTACATGTGCCCTGTCTAGTACGTAGAGAGAAACAAACTAACTAGCTTGATCAAAGTGGACGAACACAAGAAGTTAATAGAACTTCAACCTAAGAACTCTTGAAACAAGAGCTCTGATACCATGTTATACTATACCACCAATTGCCCCAAAAGATTATACCCTTAGTACATGAAGTCAACGACTCAACAACCGTATGTTGCGTAACACATAGTAGTAACATTATAGAGATGGCACAAAGAACAAATGCTTTCCAAAAAATGGGCCGAACAATGTATATCAAGCTAACACGTTGTTACAACAATGTAGTGGTGGACAATGGAAAAAAGAATGTTAAGAAGTTTTGAGTTCCATAATAATATAAACCTCCAGCAAATGTCAAGTATATAACTTCGTATTTGATTTGTTGTTGTGGCTTTTTCCCAGTGTGATATGATATGCAAGATATATAGTTGACCTGAATTTTGATTTCTCCTATTAATCTGCAGGAGAAGTGTAAAGAGAGGATATTTTATGGACTGGATGACATAAAGGGAGCAGATGAAATTATCGTTGTTAGTGCTGTTACCACATAAGACTCATATGTTCTAGCTGCCTTTCAAAGATTCTCTTCTGGACTTCTATAACTGTCATTATTTCGTTCATTTTTTCATAGGTTGAAGGTGAAATAGATAAACTATCAATGGAAGAAGCTGGCTTCCTTAATTGTGTTAGTGTTCCTGATGGTGCACCAGCGAAGGTGTCTGCTAAATTGCCATCGTTAGAAAAGGTTTGACTTTACACAAGTTTTTACTGCCTCTTCTTGGGGTTCCGTTATCCTTTATGATGCATCTCTAGCTTCCATCTGTGTATTCTGTTTCTTGGCCAACAGTGTAAAAGCTGTATTCTTGTGATTATACCTCATATATTCTTTTTCATATTCAGTTGTGTACTTGATATAGAAGTTTCTCTTCTTTCATTTTAAAACTGGGATCTCTAGTTCTGCTCATCCATTTACTTGTTTTTCCTGTATCTGTGTTGCTGATGTTAGGATTCTAGGTTTCAGTATCTGTGGAACTGCAAAGAGCACTTGGACAAGGTTGGTAGTCATCATATCTGCATTTTCATCAGAACCTCTCTTTTTTTCTTACAAGTACTTTCTTCTATTCAAGCTCAAACCAAACAAAACCATTAGTCCGAGAATCAAAACTCTTTTTTTCTTACAAGTACTTTCTTCTATTAAAGCTCAAACCAAACAAAACCATTAGTCCGAGAATCAAAACTCTTTTTTTCTTACAAGTACTTTCTTCTATTCAAGCTCAAACCAAACAAAACCATTAGTCCGAGAATCAAATCCAGGCTTTACAAACTAATCTCCCTAGGAGAGCTAACACAACCACCACCAACAAAGCATCAACCTATACAAGAATAAACAACTCAAACAAGATACAGAAAAAAGGTGTCTTTCTGAAAGACAGTTGGCACACATAGCTTTATGCACCATTGATGACTTCAAGCCTTTGGTTGAAATCAAGAAGTCCCTGTTTTTTATGCGTTTTGTGGGAGATTTTTAAGAGTAATGAGTGGAGAGAGAGAGAGAGAGAGAAAATTTATTGCAGGCTGTGCCCAGGGGATTTGAGTCCCCCAAGCGAACAAGGCTGTAGTCTCTTATGGAATTAATTGTTGCTGGAGCAAGTTGGTCTACCCTGTGATTTCTCTCCATCCAAATGAAATAGACAGCTGCAGCCAGAGAACTCTTCACAATTCGACTTTTAAACCCATCCCCTTTAGGCTCTGGCATTACCAATTTAGCAAATCTGTTGAACTACTAAAACTCCTTGCATTGAAGCTCCTGCACTACACAACATCCCACACATTTCTAAAGAAAGGGCAATTAAAAAAACAAATGGTAATGCGACTCCTGATCACTTCTGTACTAAGGAGTAAGGACACAGCTCATCCCATTCAACCCCAATGAATCAACCTATTTTCACAGAACCTTATCAAGCAGAGATAAGTCTTCTGATATTAAGGTTTTGTTTCAGGCATCTCGAATTATCCTGGCAACTGATGGAGACCCACCTGGCAATGCCTTGGCTGAAGAGCTTGCGCGCCGTCTTGGAAGGGAAAGGTTACCACTTACAATGCATGAGCTGTTTTCCTTATTTGTAGAGAAACTTTTTAATCTGAACTTCTGCTCGAGTAGCAACACTCACACCATACACTCCATCTGTGGCTCATAATGTTATTCATTAGCCCAAAAAAGTACCAGAACATTTGGAAGCCTCGGCGGGGCCACAACTACCTACTACTGGCTTTAAACATTCGGAACCGAGTAATATTAAAAAGTCGTAGTTCAAATACTTTTGAGTATTTAAACGGTAGTCAGTAGGAAATCCTCACGGGCCCGGAAATTCTAGTAGTTACAGTATATGATAAGATACTAATTAGAAATCATTGTTTAAACAACTCTGACAAGCTTTCATCAGCCAGGTTGCCCAATCTGGTGACAAACCTCGCAACACCTTATTAGTGCTTTGTATCTTGCGTGGTGATTTAGTTGTCCTTCTTTTGACTTGGTCTTAATAGGGCTTTGAATCTTGTGTGGTGATTTAGTTGTCCTTCTCTTGATTTGGGAGATCACTTTTTTTTTTTGATTGGCAAGATTTGGGAGATCATTGATCAAATATTGAGTCGTTGACAATTATTTTCTGCAAATAATGATAATATGGCCAAGTTCTTTTGAATAATCTGAAGGCAGTTATAATTTTGTTTATGCTGACCATTAGATGTTGGCGGGTATGTTGGCCGAAGAAAGGTGAATTCAGTTATTACAAAGATGCAAATGAGGTACACACTTGTTTTACTTTCTTTCTATCTTGAGATGTTATTTGGCCTACTTTTTTCTCTTATGTTACTGGGTATCCCTGTAGTTTATCCCTTAAAATTGCATAGGAAAATGAACCTAATATCAATTATTTCGAGCTGGCTGGTATTGGGATCCTCTCAAAGACCCCAAAATGACTCCAAGAACCCAGCCACCTATTTTATTGGATGTTCCTGCTGCTCTCTCCTCATCTGCATTTTATTCTTTTGACTGCTGATTGGAAAGCTAAAAGAAGCTTTGTTCAAGTCGTTTGACATGAATGACTGTCCCGTCCCTGGATGGCTGGAGGGAGCTTACATCAAATAGATAACAGAACTTTGAAAGTTCTGATAGGCTGCTTAAAATTTCATTTAGACAATACACAAAATTGTGGTATAATAGCATACGTAATACAGCAAAAGAAAACCTGGAACATTTGAAATATGTGTAGTTTCAGCATTTTGCTTCCAGAATTTCATTAATGTTTATTTCTCAGGAACTACCAAAATATAGGCACTTCAGCCAATTTTAGTGCTCGTACTTCATGAATCCAATTTTTCAAGAAATATGCCTTGGAGGTGGTACTTCGAGGTTTCATTTTTAGTAAAAACTAGTGTGGAAATTTCTACATGAGCTAGAGTGTTTTTTTTTTCTTTCTCGTTTCAGGTAAAAATCTGGTAATGAAGCTGATTTATCTTTCCCTTTTCTCCAAATTGATACGGAGTAGTATTTACCATTCACAATTGGTTGCAAAATTCTCCGTTGGTTACTCAAGTCCTTTAGAAAGCTATACAAGTTTCTTTTGTACCATAAAACTTGAGCCTTTTTAACTCCTGCAGAATTCAATTCTTTCAATTTATGGTCGCAGGTTCTCATGAACTTGGGATCAGCTTCTTTGAGGGACGTAGTTCATAGTGCAGAGTTATATTCGATGCATAATTAGACCACCCCACATGAGGTATATATTAGAATTGTGTTTTGCACAATATAATCAAGGATTTCATCAGTAGTGTTTGCACGGAAAGATTATGAAGTATCATATTCATCTTGGTTCACCGAGAGAGGGTTTTTTTCCCCCTCTTTGGTAACAATGTACCACTCGAATGTAGGCTCATTTTGCACCAATATTATATAGTGTAAACTCTGGATAGCTACAGCTATTTGGAAGCCACGGTTGTGGACTCATTGGCGTCGAGTAATTAAACCTGTTACCAATGAGAAGTGGACGCCTGAACTCCCAAGTTTACTGCTAGTTGTTCCAGTAGTACCGCAGACCACTGGGCTACCCGGGTGGGTTATATTAGATTAAGCCTTTCTGCACTCAAGCTGTATAGAATCTATGAGAGGGTACTGACAGAGAGTTTCACTCATTATTGGATTGTTATTTGCAAAAGTATTCGTTTGCATATCTCTGAATCTTCTGGGTTTAAAATGTCTGGTGATATGTATAATCTATCTATAAATTCTATAAGTAAATGTAGTTGAGGCTCCTATCCCTCTAAACTCTCATTCCTAAATTTTCAGATTTTTGAACGTTTTTTTACTATATTACGTATAAAAAAGCCCTCCGACCTCTTTTCCTTCTCATTGTTACACCTGTGCTACTCCAATTTTTTAACTTCCCTATTTTTGTATTTTTCCTGTCCACTTTCCTTCAATCTTTCTGTCTCTAAATAATTCGTAACCGTAGTAGTAGTAATTGATGGTTAAACTATGAAAGCTTCCATTCTATTTTGGTACTTGCTATCAAGTTAACTCACAATGATGCATGTGGTATGTGAGTCACCGAAAAATAAAATAGAGTGTAACCGTCCATGAATGGAGGTGTGTAATTAAGCATCTATTTTTGCGTTTCTTTTATTTTTCCTTTTAACTTGTGGTTGAAAATAAATGAAACTTTTTCTAATGTTGTACCTTGCATCGATTGTTTTGGTTGAAAATAAACGAAACTCTTTCTAATGTTGTACCATGCATCGATCGGGCAAGACGCTAATGTTATACTATAATCATGGGTCATCGAATCAATCGATTGGGATTGAAATTCTGGGTTTTGAAAGAGCCAAGATTTTTATTGATCGTAAAAGTAATACTCTGTATTCCATGGGAATAGGGGGACGGGACTCCAACCCTTTGGTTGGAAAGTACAGCCAAGTTAGGACAAAGCCTAAACACACCTAAGGGATAAAGCCCTAAACACCTATGGGCCAAGATTTGGTAGAATATTGTGTTTGACCAAGGTGATCAAATGGTTTCTTGCCAAGTGCATCATATAATGAAACATAGCGTGGGTACATAATATAGATAATATATGTAAATACTTACACATATATGTACCCAAAGGGAGATGATGGATGTGCATAATACATACTCCTATAATAATGCTGGATACGGAAAACTAGCGAACCACATGAATGAAACGTAACGCAACGCAACTAAACTAACTAGGAGCTTAGATCCATCTACGCTTCTGTTCTCTTCTCTCCTAGTAAAACACGTCAGTTCAAATATCATGCCAAATAGGACATTGATGGCTCGAAAACGACCCTGATCCTAAGTCACATAAATCGCGTGAGTTGAGCTTGTGTGTACGTGACTCTAGGAATTTGTGAACATGCTCGTTCACGACCTTAAATATGATTAGTTACTATTTACCCAAGAAAACAACATCTATCCTAATCCTAATATTACTCCCTCCGTCCCTAAATAAGTGTCCGGCGCTCAAAATTAGGCCTCATAAAATATGCATGTTTTTCGTTAAAAAATCTAATTTTTTTCCACAAACTAATAGAACCCATTGCCATCTATTGATTTGTGAAAAAAAAATTGATTTTTTTAACGAAACAAATGCAATTTTTTAAAGGCCTAGGTTTGCGCGCCGAACACTTATTTAGGGACGGATGGAGTAATAAATAAACTATTTCCAACAAAAGCTCGGCTTTAAGATGGGATGGATCGTTCTATCAAAAAAAAGATGGGTTTTACAAATTGTATGTACAATTAATTAATTGAATAATTTCTTTTGAAATTTGTGAAGACAAATGACCGAGAACAGAGATGGGAATGACCGAGAACAAAGCTCGACAACTCGTTTTGAAGGACAGTTTCAATCCCGTTTTGATAGTGTACAATTTTTTTTTTTTTTGTTCATTCTGGAATGATGGGAATAGTTCATTCTATAGAACTCCTTGGTAAAGAATATCCATGCCAAAAATTGGTTTGAATGGGCTTCGTTTGGTATGCGAACAAAATTGTGTTTCTACAAGAAAAAAAATGAACTCTTGAAGTTTCAAACCATATTTTGCTCACGTTTTTTTCTCACACAAACGTGATTCATTCATATAGCTAACAAAGTTTGATTGAACTAATTTTTTTGCATATATGAAGTTCTACAAATAAATTATTCTGATCATTTTTTGAATTCTGAATGGACGCAAAAATATTGAAAACTGGAGGGGGATTGGACAGTATCAAAGTTGGACGAAACTCAATCTTGTGTCGAATTAATGTACACCACAAAACTGTAAGCGACTGGGTTTAAACTGGATTCAAACTAATTAGTGTGACGAAATCTAAGGTGGGTTCAGCACTAGTTATTTATAGTATTTTATATATATATATATAGGGTCATTCCGTAAATAGTGTAAAATTCATTAATTCAAATTATTCAATGGGATAACTCGTAGGAACAAGCCGTTTAGTTTATAGTGGCATGCCCACTCGATGAAATCCATTGGGGTTATAGAAATTCTGATTTGTTCTTTTGCATGGGATGATTAGTTTGATAGAGATCGTCTCGATCGATGAAGTTTTCTAAAATCCATGAAGTTTAGAATATATAATCGGATTCATATATGTGTCAGTCCGGTTATTGGTTATTGATTGACACACATATATATGAATCCGGTTATTGGCTTACTGCTTGCCTATGTCTTGTCTTTACTAGTGGAAAAATTATCAGGACAATTCAACACTAATAACTTACTACTATATAAGCCACATTCACTTGATACTTGTCATTGTCCTAGAAGAAGTCCATTATTAACGTAGACCCACTCATTTGGACCAGAGTGCATGTTTTCTGTTCTTTTATACTCTTAAGTGATAAGGACCAGAGTTGTTAAAGAAGCCAAGCAAAATTTGACTTGATATGTATGTAACAAGATTAATGGTAACCCCACTATGGGTTCTCAACATGATGAGAGCGAACCTGCGCTTGCAACATAGCAGGGTTCGATTCTCTTTGGAGGCAAACCATGATTTAAGTGAGAGGCCATGACGGTGGGTTGCTGTGCTAGTCTCCCCCGAGGTTTGAATTGCTTAGTCGGATCCAATAGTGGCTCAGCTGCAGGATTGTTTCTCAATTAAAAAAGAAAAAGAAAGATTAATTGTAAGTATTTTCTATAGTAAAGTAAGATATTGCTAATTAAAGACACACATAACACATAAGGGGCTAATTATTGAGTGCTCTGAGACACTCCAGCATAACTATCACTACACATTGAGGTCTTATATGAATCTCACGTAAATGTGTAGTACTGGAATAATCCGGAGCACCACGTTGCTGTGCTCTGGAATTACTATATAATTACTCATGACTGACACGATATCCAATACTCTCTCCATCCCGATTTATTTGTCAACTTTATGACTTTTTTATTTTGTCCACTTGACTTTTTAATAAATTAAATATCCTTTTTGCCCGTACTATTTTCAAATAAAGTAACTTTTTAAAAAAGTTAAAAGGGTAAATGTTAAAAAGTTACTAAATATTTGCAGTGTAATCATTATGTTCCTTAAAAAAAAGTTTTGAGTTCTAAAAAATGGACAAAAACAAATTGGAATAGGAGGAGTAAGAAATTGCTACTATATCAATCGTCTATGTAAGAAGGTTGGTTTTGTCTACGAAACCTTAAGATAGAGGTTAGCACAAAGAAATTAACCCAGATACATTACTCATATTAGACCACAATGGAATTCCTCCTCTTTCTGTTCGTAATTCCGATTCTCTTCTTCCTAATCCGAAAACACAGAAAAAATGGCCTCCTAATGAGTCCTAAATTACCTGGCCCTCCAAGGCTTCCCGTAATTGGAAACTTACACCAGCTTGATACCTCAGCTCTCCACTGCTATCTCTATCAACTTTCCCAAAAATATGGCCCTCTTATGTCCCTCCAACTAGGGTTTACCCCGGTCCTCGTCGTTTCTTCAGCCAAAATGGCACAACAGGTTCTCAAAACTCACGACAGAATATTCTCCGGCAGGCCGCCTTCTTTTGGCGGCCAAAAAATATCGCGAAATGGCTTAGACCTCACTTTTGCACCGTATGGCGACTACTGGAGGGAAATGAGGAAAATCTGTATGCTTCATCTCTTTAGTTCCAAGAGGGTGCAGTCTTTTCGCTCTATTCGCAAGGATGAGGTTTCGCAAATGATCGAAAATATTTCCAAGTTGGGTTTAGAATGTAAACTCGCGAATTTGAGTGAGATAATGCTTTCGGTTACTAGTGCAATTATTTGTAGGATTGCTTTTGGGAGGAGGTATGATGATGAAGGTTGTGGTAGAACTAAGTTTCAGAATCTTTTGCATGATGTTCAGGCTGTGGCAGCGGGATTCTTTTTCTCAGACTATTTTCCTTATACTGCTTGGGTTGATAGAATCACTGGACTGTCAAATTGGGCCGAGGAAACTTGCAAGGAATTGGATTTGTTCTTGCAAGAAGCCATTGATGAGCACCTTGATCATGGAAACAGGGGTGAGGGTGATCAAGAGGATTTTACTCATGTCTTGCTCCAACTTCAGAATGATCCTTCGTTTTCGATCGATCTGAGTTTGGATCACATAAAAGCTGTGCTCACGGTAATCCTTCGTCATTTCTTATATTTATTCTTACATTTCTCGGTGTTTGGGTCAAGTTATGTGTACATCAATCACTTTAATTATGTGAGACTAATATCATCGTCCACTAGTGGACGGCCCATTTAATATCCAAACAAAGTAACCCAAAAATAATTGATACCACTTAAAAAATTTCGAATCTCGAATCTGAAACTTTAATTTTTAGAGAAACATGTCTAGATTGCGAACTTCTTCTTCTTTTTATTTTATTTATTTTTTATTTTTATCATACCTATAATGCGACGTGGGGTAGCCCAGAGTTTTTGTTGGTGAACTTTGGAATTGAATTTGGTTCAAACATAAGCATTCTGGTAGTGGTAGGTTTGTTTTTGAAAATTTCTGAATTTTGTGTTGTTTTTCTTACTTTTTATTCGAGTACTAATATACGCGCGTGACCCCCATTGAATGCTTTGGAAGGAGAAAATTTTCACTTTCGGGATCAATTAGGAAAGTTTTCTCCTCAATCGAATGAAAATGTTGCAATATATGGGTACTAGTGTTTACCCGTGCCTACGACACTACCCATCCCGGCCCGTGCCTATTGCACTACTTATCCCGATTGGAATTGAATTACTATTTGAATCTTGATAGTGGCTCAAAACATTATTTCAATTTTTAGATAGCGATAAAATTTTTAGAAAAAAGATAAAGGAAAATAGAGAAAAGGATAATCATAACCAAAAAAGTACTATGTTTCAGAGAAAGAGCGAGAGAGTACGTTACTGAGTACATTGGATTCCGAGTGACTCACTGGCAAGGGCGATGACTGTTTGTGGTCGGACAATCAGAGGAGAGGCTTTGATGTGAGA
Source organism: Rhododendron molle (assembly GCA_025413875.1). Taxonomy (NCBI): domain Eukaryota; kingdom Viridiplantae; phylum Streptophyta; class Magnoliopsida; order Ericales; family Ericaceae; genus Rhododendron; species Rhododendron molle. Next base: position 20,119,818 of record CM046400.1, read on the forward strand.
GAGAGAGAGGGCGGTGACTACAGAGTTTTTTTTTTTTTTTTTTATCAACAAATTAAACAGAAGCTGATTGGTAGGGAAAAAAACAAATTAACGGTATTTTTGTAATATATTTGTAAGAGTGTGAGTGGTTTCTTAATAGAATTGAAAAGCACACATGAGCCCTTGGATCAAATGAATTCTAGTCATTCCAACAACTTGTCCCCACACTCTTCTATTTTATAATAGAGATAATGAGCTAGCTACGTACTCCTCTTCTTCGATCAATTCGGGGTACGCAATTGATTGCTTGGGCTTTAGGGTGTGATTTGCTCCATTTAAAAACTTTCTAAGGTACAAATTATTAAAAGCCCGAAGAACAAAGTACTGCAAGTGCGCGCAAGTTCTTATATGATAGTATATATATTCTCAACTTTTATTTCTCTTGATCAGGATATATTTGTCGCCGGAACTGACACAAGTGCTGCAGTTGTGGTCTGGGCAATGACGGAGCTGATGAGAAATCCTGGAGTAATGAACAAACTCCAAGAAGAAGTTCGAAATACAATTGGAGAAAAAGGTGGTACTATAATAGAGGAAAATGACCTCGAAAACCTTACTTATCTAAAAGCTGTGTCGAAGGAGATAATGAGACTACACCCTCCAGCTCCGCTTATGGTTCCACACGAAACAACTCAAAAATGCAATGTTGCTGGGTACGAAATCCAGCCAAAAACAGTCGTCTACGTAAATGCGTGGGCTGTTGGGAGGGACCCCGAGTGTTGGAAAAATCCAGAAGAATTTTTCCCAGAGCGATTTGTGGGAAGTAGTATTGATTTTTATGGACAAGATTTTGAGTTCATCCCGTTTGGAGCGGGAAGAAGAGGGTGCCCAGGGATTCATCTAGGAGTTGTGATGGTGGAGCTTGCACTGGCCAACCTTGTTTACCATTTTAATTGGCAATTGCCTGATGGGATGAAAAAAGAAGACATCAACGTAGAGGTGAAACCAGGTATTACTATGCATAAGAAGAATGAATTGTGCCTTGTGGCTAAGAATTATTCAGGCCAGGTACTGCGGCATGGATAACTTGATCAGTACGTACGTAATTGTTGAATATTGTGTGAGCATATATATATATATATATATAGTCAAATTAATTGTCCTCAAGTTTCGGTGTGCTGTAAGCTTATAGTAATTCATTGCATATACTTAGTAGAATGAAACGGTGGTTGAATGAAAATGTCACCTATCATGTCACACATCTTTTTCTTTTTGGAAATAGTAGCAAGTAAAAGTACTCGATCCATTACTACTATGGTACTCCTTGCCTTAATTAATTTGCCTTTCAAATTGGTGCAGTGACGGCTCGATGGTAAGCTGGAAAATACTAATGACACCATTTTCCCTTACTTGTCGCTTTGCAATTGACGTCTGTCTCACTAGTAAAATTCGTGCCCGGCCCCTATTTCAATATAATATCAAATCCTCCAACCACATACCCGAGATCTCCTCCGAAGGAGATTCGTATCGTCTCCTTTTAAAAGTTCTACTCTGCCATTTGTATCTTTTTTAACAAAAATCAGAAGGCGCATCTTAATTAGATACGTTTGCCTGTTCAGATTTAGTGCGTATCCTACTATTCAATATTTTTGAACAAGTTATGCCATATTTTAAGAAGCGGAACTCCAAACGTGTTCTAAATCCTTTGATCTAATTATGGCGGCAATGAAACCATTTAAACAAAACTAAAACTCAATTAATCTATTAGAGCTCGATATGTATTCAAATTTGAAAACACTGGTGGAATTAGCTAGGATCCTATGGATTAGTCGAAGTGCGAGTAAGCTAATCCGAACATCCCGAGTTATAAGAAAAACAAGTGTATTAAGACAGATACACATGCATGCACTAAATCTCTGATCATGTAAATTGTGATGTGCATATATATGAAACTTCCATAGCAAAGGTATATATAAAGGTTATGCAAATCGTTTCACTAAGGCAAACATATATAGAAAGCGAGAATGAAATAGTAGAACTTGCAGATTAGGTCTAATTAAGCAAACCCAATCACCCTATCTTTCTGAACATGTTAAGACTACACACACATTGAACATTTTTATCTGTTTAAGAACCAGAACACCCATAACTCTTTCCTAGCTAACAATATGACATTAGAATAAACACAAGGATGGAAATCATTATAAGATCTGATAAAAAGAAGAAGAAGAAGAAGAAGAAGAAGAAGAAGAAGAAGAACAAGAAGAAGAAGATCATTATAAGATCACTCCTGCAACATTTATTCATCCAAATTCCCAGACCATTTCCTAGGCATGAGGCACAGGGGATTTTTCTTGTGCATAGTAATTCCAGGCTTCACATCCGTATCAATGTCTTCCTGCTTCATCCCATCAGGCAATTCCCAGTTGAACCAATACAAAAGATTAGCAAGGGCAAACTCCACTGTCGCCACTCCCATGTGTAGTCCGGGACACCCCCTTCGACCTGCCCCAAACGGGATCAACTCAAAATCTCTTCCCCTGAAGTCAATGGAATTCCCAATGAATCTCTCGGGCAAAAATTTATCCGGGTTTTCCCAAGAGTCCGGGTCTCTTCCGATGGCCCACGCATTCACGTGGACCACAGTTTTGGGGGGGATTTCGTACTCGAATATGTTGCATTTCTGGGTTGTTTCGTGTGGAACTAGTAGTGGGGCTGGTGGGTGCAACCTCATCGTCTCCTTGATTACTGCTTGTAGATAGCAAGATTCTTGGAGGTCATTCTCGTGTATAGTACTGCCATTGTTTCCGGCTATATTTCTGATTTCTTGTTGGGCTTTTTCCATGGTGTTGGGATTTTTTACTAGCTCGGTCATTGCCCAGACTAATGTGGCAGCACTGGTGTCCGTTCCAGCGGTAAATATATCCTGATAATTTACGAAAAGGAGAATATTAGCAACATATATGTAATCTATAGTGTTACAAGAATTGTACAGTGCCAGCGACCACGGCAACGACTGGGATACTAGTCTCATTTGCTCCATACTAGATTAATGATGATGGGTACACCTAGCTCGGGAAAAATTCCTGCAGGGATTGGGGGAGGTGGAGTCACAGGCTGCAAGGAGATGATCCCAACACGGCACGGTTGACACCCCGGTGGCAGTGAGGGGGTGTGGACACCTCGCATGGGATGGAGGTGTGGTACGTTCAGGCTCGCAGAAGTCTTTGGTTCAGGGGGTGCGATGTTTCCAGTTATGAAATGGATGATTCTCTCATTCCGGATTAGTTTTCCAGAACACCTTTTGGAGTAGTTTTTTCCGGAAACAATGAACAATCATTTTTATCGTGTACTGTAGCTTTTATTGACATGGTAAAAATAAATGTTGTTTGTTTGTTTTTTACAACTCCATGCCCAGCTCAATGGACCAATTAATCGTGGATCCCAATTTCATTTTTCACATCCGACTAAGGCCCTGTTTCAAACTTTCGGGAAAAGAAAGAGAAATGAAGGAAAAATAATCGGTTTACGGTTATACAGTGAAAATGTGTTTTTAAAAACCAATTTTATTCCCACTACAGCAGAACTTGAAAGAATCTGCAAAAAAATATATATATATATATTAAGAAATCAACATTTTTATTCAAAAATTGGATGAGCAATTTTTCGAAGAAAATTTCTAGTTGCCTTTTGAAAATTAAAGAAAATTTCTAGATGCCTTTTAAAAAGAAAATTTGAGGCAAATTCACATCAATTCTGCATTAAGCTACACGTACTTTAAAAATTATTGTCAGATAAGATTCTATATAAGATTCTATATTTTCAGTTTTAGATTTTTTTTATTGAAAAAGAGCTCAACCAAAAACATCAGATAAAATCAACTTCAATGGATGACATAATAGCAGTGACTTGAAATCAGGGACCCAAAAAGCCGTTGGTCCATAGGTTTGTACCTCGACTTTGGCCAGCATATTAATTTTTGTATTGGGTCAATCCTTACTAGACTGTCACTTTAATTAATTAAACTGCATTTAGAACTTGCATGTGGAAATTAAGAAAAGAAAGCAAAGGAAAATTTTTTTTAAAAATTCCTTCCCTTAATTATTTGGTTTCACGGTCTTAAGGGACCGTGAACCACGTAAATAGAAATTAACCTATTGAAGCAACAATTCATTAATTAGTACTGTATATTATATGCAGAAATTAATTAACAAGGTAGCACCTGGAGAACTGCTTTAATGTGATCAAAAGTAAGCTTGATTGGAGATGAGCCATCCTTCTGCAGCTGAAGTAACACATCAATAAAATCCTCTTGTCCCAATTTTTTAGAATTACCCCTCTTTTCATCACTTTTGTGCTCATCCACCATTCCTTGATAAAATGAATCCAGAGCCTTGAAAGTTTTCTCGAGCCGAGTCAACCCTCCAGTGAGTCTATCAACCCAACTCAAACAAGGAAAATAATCAGAGAAGAAGAAATTTGCTGAAACAGCCTGAGAATCACTAAGCAAATTCTCAAACATGCTTCTTTCACTGCTCTCCTCATCGTAACTACTCCCAAAAGCAATCCTGGTAATAATTGTATTGGAGAAAAGAATCAACATCTCACTCAAATTAACGAATTTTGAATCAGAAGCGTTTCTTCCAATCTTCTTGATTAGTTTAGAAACCTCGTTTTCGCGAATGGGGCGAAAAGATTGAACCCTCTTGGGGCTAAAGAGGTGAAGGATACATATCTTTCTCATTTCCCTCCACGAGTCATTGTAAGGTGCAAAAGCCACACCTAAGCCGTTGTAAGATAGTTTCTTGAAGCTAAGGAAAGGAGGCCTGGAAGCGAATTCCGCATCGTGGGTTTTTAGGACTTGTTTTGCCATTTTCGAGGAAGAAACCACAAGCACGGGGGTGAAACCGAGTCGGAGAGACATGAGGGGGCCATATTTTTGGGAGAGTTTCCATAGTTGATGATAGAGTGGCGAGGAATATTCAAGCTGGTGTAAGTTTCCAATACAGGGTAGTACAGGAGGGCCTGGGGGAAGATTTGTTCTCCAGGTGTACTTTCGAAGAAGAAATACTCCTAAGAAAAGAAGGGTGGCTAATACTAAAAGAAAGTAATCCATAAATGAAGACTACGGGGAGGGAAAATACGTATATAACGGGATCGGATTGATATATAATTATGGGGAGTTGGATGTTGGCCACTTAAATACTGTAGCAAATTCTAAGATTCATTCTATATATAGATTTTGAAAAGCTGAAAATGAAAAATTCTTAAAATCTCAAAGTTGAGTTGGGTAGCTTGTACCTTGTGTAGTGTATAAGATTTTTATGCACTAGAATTTTGATACCAACGAAAACAGTTTTGACATTGTCACTATCTCTCCTTTATAAAAGCTGATTTTTCAATTTTTGCGATAAACATAACAACTTTTACCATAGATTAATCATTATTTCACAGTTGATATTTTTCAGATTCTATCAAATCTCAAATTTGGAATCTGTAGCATAATCTAAATGTAAAAATTAAAATCTGCATCCGCAGTTATCTCAAATACGCCTTTAGAATGGTATAGATTTTAGGATAGTGCTATGGTGTCTCCGGTCATTTTGGAAAATTTTTGGCATAACAAAACCATTACAAGCATAATAACGCAAATCATTACAAGAATAATCAGGACCATAACGAGGCATAACTTGGTTGGTTATGCCTTGGTTGGTTTTGATTATGCCTTGGTTGGTTATTTGGTTATGCCTTGTTATGGTTCTGTTATGCTTATAATGGTTTTGGATACTTGTAATGGTTCCGTCATGCCAAAAATTACAGTGTCTCCAAAATGGATGGAGACACCGAAGCATTCCCAAGATTTTTTTAAAACTTAAATCTAACAGTGAGAATTATGTTTGTACAATTTGGTGTTGACTTTGAGGGGCATTGTGGCTCCCATCCTCTTGTTCACTAGCACGCCTTTGTTGATGATTGAAGGCAAGTGGCCTACAAGTGGTCGTTAGGCTTTGTTTGGTTGGTAGTTTAGTTTTGATAGTGGATAGAGAAAGAAATAGGATAATGATTGGAGAGAGAGAAATGAAATTAATAATTAGAGATATAAGGTAATGATTGAAGAAAAATATAGAGTAATAATTGAAAAATAAAACTAAAATAGCAACCGAACACAGCGCAGCCATGAAGTAATTAATGGCTTTGTCTGGCATGGAGAATGAATAGAGGGTTTGCTTTGGCCTATAAAGAGATCAGTCGGCAGAACCACGATTTTGATATCGGGGGAGTCGACTTAACAAATATATATTTTTTATTGGAAATACTTATTATATCATAAGATTTTTGCTTTTCAATTCATTACATTTGTATATTGAAATAATTCTTTAGGCTATTTTAACTGTCGCGTGCTTATTTTTTATTTATGAAAGAAATTGAGAAATGAGAATATAAAATAACCAGTTTTTTATCACATCGAAACAAAATTATTAAGATTATAAGTAACTATACACGAATAATAATCAATAATATTTAAAATCAAGTATATATAAAATAAAAATTTAAAACTCAGACGCTCGAGGAGCCGGGACCCCTACATACCTCCGCTCCTGAAAGAGATCCTCTGGTTCCTTGTATTTCTATTGAGTTAGAAGAGAGAGAGAGAGAGAGAGAGAGAGAGAGAGGGGGGTTCTGTTTCTGTTAGCAATGTAATGCACATAGTGATGTGAGAGTGTGGTGAGGTGAAATACCTCACTTGTTAAGCTCGTACATATTCATAGTGTGTTTGCTCCGTTTACCCTGTGGATGCATTCAATTTTGGAGAACCACATATATCTCTTGTATTTGTGTTTGTGTGCGTGCGTGTATTTTGGCTTTGGTTTGATCCACTCCGGGACACAACATTTAGAAGCATTATACTCGCAAATCATTTGGAAGTATTATAGCAGGAGCCGGGGTTGTGATTCACACGTAACCCAATTCACTTATAGAAACAAAGTGAAAGTTTCCCTGGAATGAATTCTCACCACAGAAGTCAGAAAACAACAAGACAACGTTCTTGGAAACGTGTCCCTCTTCAACACCACAACTCCCACCACTAGGACCACATTCGTCTGCAAATTTCACTACGGAAGCTTATGAATCTTCAACCCCACACAGATATTTTAAAAATTCAGATTCGAAATTTCTTAAAGTGTTATCCATTCTAATGAGAGATCAGTCCATGCAAGAGTTTGACCCAATTTTAAATGATGGACTGTGGGATTAATCCCTTGAACTTTGTCAATGTGCCTCTCTAAACTGACACTTGCACCCTAAGATATCTAGCAAAAAAAGAAAAAGAAAAGTAGGCTTTGTTCGGTTGTGGATTTTGGGTTGTGTTTTTGAATAAAGGTAGAGAGAGAAATGAGAGTAATGATTGTGGAGAGAGGTAAAAAGTAGAGAGGGATAGAGTGAAAAATGAAAGTAATGATTGAAAAGTTAGAAAGAGAAAAAGTAGAAAAGTTACTTTATCCAAAACCCTGGGTTTAGAATTCCAAACCGAACAAGGGCGTAGTCTCTTCCACTCATCCCACGTGGTATTCAAAACCATCCCCCTTCCCTCAAAGTCATATGAATTCTGGGAAAAAGTTGAAAGTCTTGTAAAAGTTCTTATTGATATTCAGATGAAATGATTTTCTACAAGGATTCTAAACAAAATATTTTGAGCAAAATAAATAGTTCAGATCATACTTGTGGAACCAGAGACGAGTCTCCAAAACTATATGTACATTGTGTCTGTATTGCTACTTCTGTGCAGATAGCATTAGTGATTTTTTCTTACAAGGAACCCCATTCGCCATTCTCTCTTTGAAGGATTTTGTTACGATCTTAATGTTCCACATCGACTAAGTATGGACTTGGTCATGTGCATACCCAAGGTTTGTATCAGATTCAAGGCAGGAGTTTTAGTTTTGTCTTTTATTAGGGGGTGTTCACGACCCATTAGCCGTTACCACTAACCCTCTTACCTCAGGGGCAATTTACAGGCCGCTCTACTTCCTCGGATGTCTTTCCCGCGGGAAAATGACGGCTAAGGACGTGTTTTGATAATTAATAACAAATGTTTTTAGCATGTCCTTAGTGGGTTTTGTTGGAAATTTATTATTTTAATATTAAATTTCTGTTCAACTTTTGGTACTAGACTTTTACAAGTCACGTGTATATCTGCATGGGAGGCTCTTATCTTAGCGTTTATTTGGATATCCACTTGAAAGATCAAATCTAATCTTGAGATCACATCATTTAATTGGGTGTTTGGATATTTAGACAAATCTAGAAGAATCAAGGAGAATATCTAGTAAATCTAGAAAATCTAGCAAATCTAGAAAGAATCGGGAGCATGTCTTTCATATCTATCCTATGAGATTTAGTCATTACTGAAAAGATATAGTTTGAATTCATATCTATCCTATGAGATTTAGTCATTAATGAAAAGATATGATTTGGATTCTTAATTTCTTGCCTATATAAAATTTGCATATGTGGTTTTGTAAGCATATAGTAATACTAAGACACTTAGCCTTTCCATACTCAGTTCTCCCCTCCATGTTTGTTCTCTAAAAAACTAGGCGGTGAATTTTTAATATGTACGTGAGAGTCTTGAATAAAGTGAAAGGGTGTTCTTTTGTGAAGTTTTGGGTTCTCCTACTTGTGCAAAGTAGGTCCGAACCACACGATAAATTATCGGATTGTTTATATCCTGGAAGGGACAAATCAGATATTTTCTAGTGCACCGGTTTGTTACCGTAAAAGGCTTGAATCTCCTTAAAGAGGACGAGATTTGCCCGAATTAGCCTGTTAATTTGTCCATTATAATATTTATTTTTGGTATAAATTTTTGTAATATTCCCAATAGATATTAGTTATCAAAATACGTCCTGCACCGTCATTTTTCCTATCCCGCGGACTCAATCCATAAATACACGGTTAAGTCCCGTACGGAAAATCCTGACAATACCATCCCTTCCACTCCCACACGGAGGGGAGGAACGCCTACGAACAACTTCGGTGGGTGCATGTTTAACAAATGTCAATTTTTGCCACCACCAGACACTTTGGGTCTCTTCCACTGTAATTTAGGAGCAGCTAAATGAATGGGCTTGTGCAAACTGATTGAGATTTATCCCAACCACGCCACGTCTTAAGTTCCAAGTCTAAGTTTTCGATAAATTCACGAGCTCAAAACTAATAAAATTTACGAGCTCTACTATTTTGATGTGTTTTGAAACAAGTGAAATTCACGAGTTGAAAGTTAACAAAATTCATGGGGTCGAAGTTAATAAAATTTTACTAATGGTGGTTGTTTTGAAATCCACTAAAATTCACGAACTGAAAGGTAATGAAATTTACGAGCTCAAAATTACTGAACTTCACTTCATTTCGAGGTTCTTTTGTTTTGAAACCTAATGAAATTCTCGAGTTCAAAAGTAATAAAATTCGTGTTTTTAAAGTCCCGAGCTCAAAGCCAGCGAAAATCACAAGCTCAAAACTCATCCCCAACCAGATCCACACCTATATCACCTCTTCCTCCACCGCCTCCGCCACCCCCTGATTCTCCACCGCCATTTTCCCCCACCCCAGATTTGTTTTGGGCTAGATTCGACGACGGGTGAAGCTGGGGTCGCTTGGCTCCCTTCGCAAATAAAGTCTCCAGATCCGAATGCGGCGGCTATGGAGTTGGGGTCTCTACCAGTAATTGCTCTATTATGTTTTTATATTTTACTTTTACATTTTTTTTCATTTAGTTTACTGGCTGGCCACCGTAGGGGCTTTTTTTGTTGTTAGAGATAACTTATTTATGTGCATGAACTGTTCAATGAAATGTGTGATTGAAAATTTAGTTCAAAGGTAGGGAATTTTGCTAATTGAGAGGCTGTAGCTGAAATTCATGAGCTCTAAAATTGTGGAATTCATGAGCTCCAAGCTCGCGAAATTCACAAGTTTAAGCTCGTGAAATAGATATTTTCTTGTGATTCATCTGAATTACCTCTGAGCTAGTTAAATTTATTAGTTTTGAATTTTAGTGAAAATAGTGAAGTTTCAGAATTAGTAAAGTCGCCGAAAAATTTGACAGAAAATTCACCAGCTTTAAGCTAGTGAAATTCCGGAGCTCAAACCCAGTGAAAATCACAAAATTCACTTGGTGGGTGGTTGTGTTTTAAAAATCCAGTGAAATTCACGAAGTCTAAACTCGTGAATTTCACAAGATTCATGGTGCTTATGTTCTGAAATAGCTACTGAGTTGGTGAAATTTTGAATTAGTGAAAAATTCACGGTTCAAAAAACTAGTGAAATTCACGGGTTTGAAAGCTACGAAAATTTACTAGGTAAAATCTAAACCCAGTGAAATTTGAAATCCAGCAAAAATTTGTGAAATTTGAAAATCAGTGAAATTAGTTAAATTTGAAAACCAATGAAGTAGTGAAATTTCACTGGAAAAAGTCACCGGCCGGAGTGATCGCTAAAAATTGTGAAATTAGTGAAATATGAGAAGTAGTGAATTTCACTAATTTTTGAAGTAGTGAAATTTCGCTGGAAAAAGTCACCAGCTGAAGTTGTAACGACCCGGAATTTTGACCCAATTTTTTTTTATAATAATGTTATTAGAATTATTTTCTTAATACAATTATTATTATTATTCCTTTTAGATACAAATATGCATGTACAACTCTTCTATCTCTCACTCTCCTACTCGATCTCTACCTCCTCCGTAACCCTAAAACCGAGCACGATTCGTCCGTTCCAAAACCCAATTCCATTAGGACTCGATTTTATTCGAAACTCATCCAATTCTCTTATAAATACATTCCTACTCCGACCCTAGGGCACGCACGAAAATTTTCACACTCCAATCGTCCAGAAAAGAGAGAAAATCAAAAGCAAATAAAGCTATGGAGTTCTAGAGAGAGAAAGAGAGAGAGAAAAGTGGGTTTTGTAGATCCGTTCGTCCGAGACCCAAATTGATCGTTCCAATCTCATTCTACAATTCCAAGCATCCACGAACATCAACCAATTCGGCCCTGATCGAAGAAACCGAAGTTTTCTTTCCAAATTGTCAAGTTCGATCGAAATCCAATTCCACCCAATTTGAGGTATTATAATTCGATCAAAGCTCTCTAAAGTATGTTGATGTTTATAGATATAACAATGGCCCGTAGTCATCAAAAAAAGTACCAAAATCAATCAAAAAAACCGAACCCGACCCGCGACGCCGGATTGGTCCAGCCGCATGCACCAGACTTCAGACCTTGCGGCAGCAAGGTCAAACCCGGTTCAAGTTTGCGGGTTCCCTTGTTTTGTTTCGAATGTGTTTTGCGACCTTCCGAACCTAGTTTTCGACCCCCGAAATATTTTTCCTAGATTACCCACATTCTAAAGATCATAACTTGTTAGTTTCATATTTTTTTTATTTTATCTTCTATTTATTTAATTTTTATTCGTAATCGTGTGATCGATTGTAAACTAAAAATCGTTGCGACCTTATAAAGCACTCTATAAATCCCCAAACTATTTTTCCTAGACTCCTAACATGTTAAAGATCATAACTTGCTGATTTCGTAGTTAATTTATATTATTAGCTATTTATTTAATTTTTAACTAAAGTTATAAACGAAAATTAATAACGACCTTACAAAAAATATTTTTAATATCGAAAATATTTTCCTTAGACTCCTGACAGTTCAAAGGTGATATGTTATTAAAATAAAATTTTATTTATTTGATTTACTATTTATTATTATTTAAGCATTGTTTCTTAATAATAATACCGTAAAATATTATAAAGAAGGTTTAAAATTCCAAATAATTTTATTTATACTTTTTACAGCCCCAGAATGTTATTCTGTAAATATAAAAATATTATCAAATATTTAATCATTTATTGTCTATTTAATCTTGTTTTGCCTATTTCTTTATTTAAATTAATTTTGTGAGCATCCAAACCCAATTTTTAGCACTCAAACTTGTTATAGAGGACTGTTAGGACCTTTATTAAGGTTACGATAATTATTCTAATATTTTTACCTAATTAATACATTTAATTAGTATTTAAATAACCTAATTACTCATAAATAATTAATAAAAGTTTAGAAAATTATTTTTAAATCTTAATTAAATAATTCTTACATTCTTAATGACTTTGTGACCATACGAGATTAAGGGCAGCGGCCCAGTCATAAAAAGTTATGTGATTGCATTGCTTAATAATTATTTTGATCCGTCTGTTATTCGTTTTTAATTATTTTTATGATTGATATTGTATCGATGCTTCATTTGAATGATAGATTGGACCCTAGGGACATGGGGTGGTATGCGAAATAGAAATCACGTAGACGATGTTAAGTAATGGATAAATTGTGAAGTTTATTTATGTTTAGAGGTTGCCTGCAGGCGTGATTTAAGATCTGATAAGATTTGTGAAATGATTTAAGACTGGCAGAGTAAGCCCGGTGATATCTGTGATGATTTGAAGCGGAGTAAGCCCGAAAATGATTTAAGACTGGCAGAGTAAGCCCGGTGATGTTTGAAATGATTTAAGACTGGCAGTAAGCCCAGTGATGTCTGTGATGATTTAGAACCGGTAGAGTAAGTGATTTAAGGCGGCGAGCGAGTAAGCCCGGTGATGTTTGTGATGATTTAAAAGCCGGCGAGTAAGCGGAGATGATTCGGCGGAGTAAGCCCGAGTGATATGCGTGATGATGTTTGATAAAACCTGGCAAAGTAAGCCGATGATGTTTTGATAAAACCTGGCGGTGGCGGAGATATTTTGTGATGTTAAAACTTGGCGGTTCCAATGATGTTTGTGATGTTAAAACCTGGCGAGGGGTCCACGATGTTTTGTGGCGATAAAACCTGGCGGATGGTCGGTGATGTTTTGTGGAATAAATTGATGTCTGGCGAGAGTCGTGGAATAAATTGATGTCTGGCGAGAGTCCGTGGAATAAATTGATGTCTGGCGAGAGTCGATGGAATAAATTGATGTCTAAGCGTGTGTCGATGGTGAATTAATAGTGGCGTGTGTCGATGATGATTGTTGATGTAGTATATAAGATGGCGAACCACGGTTGTGATTCGAGGCATGATAAGCTAACCCGCTTGTTGTAGTATTGTAACTTAGGTTATCCACGGACAACAAAGGAAGTGATCTCATGGGGCCGAGCATGGCTAGCGGGGTTGGGGAGGAAAAGATCTCGTGGAGAGATTTTGGATCACACGTTAGGCTAATGGATAGTAATGAACTGGTTGACGTGAAAATCTCTGTTTTACTTAATTCGCATCATGATTATCTTGTTTGCTTGCTAGTTGTAATGTAAGAGGGTGGTTGGGTTGGATTATTCTATTGGGTGATTTATCACTCACGGATACGTCTGTATCCTGGCAAATCGATTGCTTCGGCGATCAATTTGCTAGAGGGCGCAGGATTCAATGGAGGAAATTCAACGATGATGCAGTTCGACACAGAACGAATATCAGTAACGAGGATCGAGGATGCTTAGGATTCGTATCAAGATTAGAGTCAGCTCTGAAGTTGGTGTATTTTGATTCCGTAAATCTATCTTGAGATTGTATTAGCAAAATCTTTATTTTGAAAAATTATATGTATTTAGCAATATTTTCTTTAGAAATTATTTTATTTTGCACCCGAAAAGTCGGGGCGTTACAGAAGTGGTTGCTGGTCTGAAGTAGTTGTGGGGTGAAGGTGGGAGGGGGTGATGAAAACTTTGAAAAGATAAAAAAAGTTTGAAATTATATTTAGTTAAGGGTAAAATGATAATCTTCATCTGAGGTTGTCCTTAGAGATAAATAAAAATTGAGTTCATCTTTAATGGGAATTAAGTTTTAGTTTTCTAGACCTATTGGTAATTTTCTTTGGGCAATTTATCGGCCGGTCTAAAATCGAAACTCATATTCCCACCAACTCCACCCCCGACCAAAAAAAGAACGCGTAAGTACCGCATGAAATATTCAAACGATATTGACCCTCCCTCACACGCGCTTTTGTCTTTTCTCTCTGTCTCTCACTTCCTCTTCCACAAGTCTACCATTCGCCGCTCCGCCTCTCACTCCTCTCTCCCCACCCCGTCCTCCTCCAACTTGCGCACAGATTTTAAGCCGCCGGTCGCATCGCCGCTGTCGACGTCATTCTTTGCCGTCGCCTCCACCACTTCACCCCAATTCCTTTGGATGACTACCTCCAGTTTGATCAACAATGCCGATCACTCCGCCACTGCCGACGTAATTCTTTGTCGCCTCCTCCACTCCACCCCAATTCCTTTGGACGGCTACCTCCAGTTTGATCACTTTGCCGCAGCTTCCATGCGCAAGTTGGAGGAGGAGGGGGTGGGGAGAGAGGAGTGAAAGGCGGAGTGGCAACTTGTGGAAGAGGAAGCGAGAGACCAAGAGAAAAGACCGAAGCGCATGTGAGGGAGGGTCAATGTCGTCCGAATATTTCATGCGGTACTTAGAGCGTCTCCGGTCCTTACCTTTTCCCTTCCTCAAATTTGGGTCAAATTTTGAGAAAAACTCATTTTGGGTAGAAGCATCTACAATGGCAAAATCTTATTTTGACCCAAATTTATCATTTTTTAAATACCCAGTGGCATTAATGTAAATAAGACAAGAGAAAATTCTAAGATCAACAACTCCAACACAGCTCCGAACGTCTCACGTGCAGGTTGGAAGAGATGAGGTGGAAGTCATTGGGATCGCTTTTTGATGAGTCGCAGCAGTGAGAGATGTTGGCACCGTTAAGCTTGAGAGCGTCGTGGAGCGAATCAAAAGAGCTCGGGCATGACTAGGTTTTGAGACATGGATATACAATGAGGTGTGAGTGTGAATATGCATCTACAATGTGTGTGAGAGAGAGAGAGAGAGAGAGATAGAGAGAGTCTGGTTTGTCTCAAATTTGGGAAAGAAAATGAGTAAAACCTAAAAATGGGGAAGGGTTTGGGTCATGATTAGAGATGAATTTTTGATAATTTTACCCAAATTTTCAGTTTGAGTCTTAAAATGGGTTAAGATTGGAGATGCTCTTACGCATGCTTTTTTGGGTTGGGAGTGGAGTCGGGGGAAATATGGGTTCCGTTTCTAGAATGGCCCATAAATTGCGCAGAAAATTACTTGCCAGTCTAGAAGATGAAGACTTAATTCCTATTAAATTGCCCAAAGCAAATAGTACAAGATTGGAATTGGTCTGCATAACATTATTTGGGCTAGTATTCTGGTGGACCTTTAAAAGCCCAGTCAGAAAACCCAGGCTTTGAGACGCTTTTATTCACAGAGAGAGAGAGAGAGAGGGAGAGAAACCCCGGCTCCAAGGTACTAAACCCTCTCTGAGCTCTCTCGCTTTTCCGCCATGGAAGACTGAAGAAGACGAATTGGCACACACACACACACACACACACACAGAAACTCACGACGTTGATTCTCGACATGCTAATCAACAGTCCCCTCTACAAGCTATTCACTTCCAAAACCCTCATGGCCGCCTCAACCAAACCCTCACCTTTCAGAAAAGCACTACCAATGACTCCTTCTTCGCACCCACGCCTCTCCCACTCTGGCAGGCTTATTTTCTCAGCTTTCTCCTCCAAACCCACATCCCGTTTTCGCATTTTCGCTCGTAAGAACAATACTAATGGCTCTCTTAGGACTACTAATGGGTCTCTTAGTAATGGGTTTTCCTCGGTCTCACATGCCAACATTCCAAGACCAGGTATTTCCCTTAAACCCACCCCATGTATTGCAAATTAGTTATTTTATTTCATGGCTATTGTGCTAGCCACAATGAATATATATGATTTGA
Organism: Rhododendron molle; assembly: GCA_025413875.1. Taxonomy (NCBI): domain Eukaryota; kingdom Viridiplantae; phylum Streptophyta; class Magnoliopsida; order Ericales; family Ericaceae; genus Rhododendron; species Rhododendron molle. Next base: position 20,135,632 of record CM046400.1, read on the forward strand.
TGTGCTGAAAATGTTTGAAGTCTAATTGAAAGTGTTTTGTTGTTGAGTTTATATTTAGTTTCTCAAGTTGGTTTGGAAATCCCTGAAGACAACGTTCCAATAAAACTGAGGCAGAAAATGGAGTCAGTTGGCATTGACAGCAACCTTTGTAGGCCTGGGCAATACAATGGCTTGATTTGTCCAATGGTATGTGGATTCGAACACAGCTCGCTGCTGCTATGTTTTTGTTTTCCTATATATGTTTTTGGAAGCTCATCTTATTGTTATGTTTTTGTTTTTAATCTGTTATTGTTCACCTTGTGCTGCTATACTGATGTGATTATACGATTATTCATATAAAAAACATGTTTGCAAATTTGATTGGGCTACATTCTTTGGTGTTTTGAAAAAGAATGTGGTTTAGCCTAAGCCTTTGTACTTGGTTATAGAAAACAGGATATTTCCAAAGGGAATGCTCAGAAGCTCTTGATGATTTTAATTTGACTGCAAGTCTGCAAAAATTAGTGGACACCTCGATTATCAATTAAATTTGACAGAATAGGTGAGGTTGGATATTTTTGAGAAAGCTCATTCAAAAAGAGAGCCTTTTTTTTGTTGTTGAATATCTGAGGTTGATTTGAACACTAACTTCAGTGTTTTTCTTCAGTTTTTTATATGGCCAATATTAGTCCAATTCATTATCATAAAACAAAAATTGAGGACGTATGTAACATGAGTCGTGACAATGTAATGCGATAATAATTGGATAAAAGGTTAGGCTGTGTGTGGTTATGCTAGATCGCTAGTGCATTGACCTTAATTAGAAGCGCCATCTTTGAATTGTTCAAGAACTAGTAAAAATTCCCACCAGTGCGGGAGAAACAAATGATTTGTAGGTAGTAAAGCAGAAATGAAAATATATATTTGCACTAAAGAAAAGGCACTTAAAAAAATACCATGCGAAGACAGGTGACTTGAACGTTTCTGTCTTGTTGGAGTGCAAAATGTGTATTTATCTTTCCTATTTCTATTTTCTGTAGTGCAAAGGTGGTGATTCCATGGAGAAGAGCTTATCCCTTTTCATCACCCAAGATGGGTATGTGCATATCTCTCCAATTACTCCGTCTATTTCTTGCTTAACAGTTTTCTTGCTGTATCTACTATGTGTTTTACATTGTGGCGTAGGAATTCAGCTTTGTGGACCTGTTTTCGAGCAAAATGTGGGTGGAGAGGCAGTACAAGCGTAAGAGCGTGGTTGATATTGTTTTGATGTTATATAATTGTCAATGTGACAACTTCATTTGACCTCTTACTTTCCCTTGTCATTTTATTTTTTGGGTTGCAGGCCTTTGCAGATGGAAAGTCAACATATAGACAGATGAGTCAAATCCCAAAAGTTAAGCAGATCAGAAAAATCGCTGAGGAAAGTTTGGAGTTGGAACGACCATGTGGTGAGGTAGGAAGCCTTAGGTTTTGTTATACTCTCCTTGTTTTGTTAAGCATCACTTTAGTTTGGTCTACTGGTTATGGATTATAAACTTATAAGTGAAAATCTAGGCATAGCTAGAGTCATGTATTGGTAAATAATATCTTTCATACGTGGGTATGCAAATTATGTGCTTAAACAGGTTTAAAATTATGGCTCAGTAAGTATGATTTATAGGTTTACTCAGGTTTACTGGGTATATAACTTCGGTCAGAGCATTGCTTGAAGGTGTATTTATCGTTGTTTTGTTGCTCACCTGTTCCTTCTTGTTTTCTTTATTTACCTACTTTCTTTATGTAATGACCGTTTTTGCTGAATCTTCAAACCATTGGTACATCGGTACATCCAATCAAGTTTTCTGTACTCTTCCTGTAATGAATGTCGTCTTGTCAATTAGTTGTAACAATTTCAATGTAACCATGTTAAATTTAGTGCTGAACTTTCTGGACATGTTGCATCGGGGTTGTGAACTGTGGTCCTGTGACAGTCTGGTTGTCTTAAGCAAAACTTGAAGCAACGTATTCTGTGTTTTCGTGGTGTTTGTATTAAGCCTTAACTTGAAGCAACTTAGACAGCTCTTAAATTTGAAAGCATCTGAAGCACAGATAATGTTTGTTTACCCATATGAATTAAGGTATTAGAAAACACTTCCATTGTTCGCTGTAATTCTGGAGTTTTCCTTGCTTATATGGCCAACCATTTGTACATGAAATGATGTTTCATGTGAAACGGAAGATTCTGGTTCTATGATTTGCTATTTAGTACATCACAGGCACAACTAAATTTGAGGTATAATCTTCTTATTCTACACAAAAATGAAAAAAATAGGTCAAAAGAAGAGATAGAGATAACAGAAAAGTTGAATGATAGTCTCGATCAATTATGTTGTGATACATTGAGTTTTGGTATTCTTTTTCCCTTTTCTTTCCACAGCTGCTGTCATACTTTGCTGAGCGAATGATATCAAGGGAAACTTTGCAGAGAAACTCTGTTATGCAAAGAAGATGGAATGATGAGGTTTACACTTATTCTTATTTAATCCCTACTGCTTGTAATGTGTGGAATTTTCTCAATGTTTTATCATACTTTTGACCACTCCCTCTTGAACTTAAAACTTCTTGTAACGAGCTTCTATTATTGATAGACTACATTATATTCAGTCATTTAGTTGTCGATGCTGTATTAGTATTAGAATAGGTTTTAATTTTTTGTTCCCAACAATTATCATACTCCTAGAAAGTCTTTTGTTGTTCCCCTTGTGTTTTGGAAATGTTTCTGGAACATCTCCTGGATCTCCATGTTCAAGGAAACACCATACCGAAACAACTTTTGATTCTTGCGGACTGGGAAGTACTGTTAATTTTCCTCACGTGGAAAAATTCCTTACATTGTGACAATTAATTTTTGACGTCATCTAACATCTGGAAGTTTCTTGCAGATTGTTATTGCATTTCCTTACCGAAGAAATGGAGTTCTTGTGAGCTGCAAGTACAGGGACATCAACAAGAAGTTCTGGCAGGTTCTTGCATAATTTTAGCTGTTAATACAGATATTGACTAGGTTACTAGCACACTTCAATTGAAGTTGGAATGATGTTTCATTTAACTGGTGTCAATTAAATTACCTATCCCAAACAAATGGTTGGCACCTTAGAACCCAAGGAACAGAATGTTGGTGAGTTAATTCATTTATATTTCATCTTGGTAGATGTCATTAGGAAAGTAAGATTAAAAAATGTAGCTTAATTGGATATTGAAATCTACTGATTGAACAAATCTCATAAAGTGGCCTATTGGCATTAATTGACATAGGAGGAATTTGGCAAGAAAAGTCTCCAGTTGGATCCTGTTCTTTTGATGCATACGCTTTTGTGGAAGTGTTTCCATTGGACTTTTTTCTTATGTTCCTTCAGATTTTTTTGGAAGTGTTTTTTTTTGGTTTACGAATACTTTTTTTCCATTAGACAATTCTTTTTTCACATGCTTGTTATGGTCTATGAGAGAGGGAGGGATGTCTTTGGAGTTGCAGAATGTTAATGTGGAATCATGGCTGTTTATTTTCTGTGACATTGTAATCACCCTGGAGATTGTTTGGCTAGGTGCAAATTTTCTGGCTTTTGGTCATGTGGGAGGGAGCTATACCTAGTTTTTCTCTTTTCATATTTGGCCTAATGGTTCAAGGCAGATGGATAGAGTTTGTTGCTGCTTAACTAATTTCAGTTTGTCTATGGATTGTATTGCGCACATGTATATTTTTGCTTCGCCTCATTGGACTTGGTGATCTTTAGTGAATCCATGTTTGTATGGCTTTCTTACTTTATTACCCATTTTAGTTTAGAGGGTGGTGCATAAAAAATTTTATGCACTCCCATACCTGAATACTTGCACTAGAGTCGTGTAATATAGGTTATAGTTCTTTGTACTGTAAGCTTTTTATAGGGATCTGATTTAAGCTTGTCGCTTTTGTGGTGTGGATCTGCAGGAGAAAGATACTGAAAAGATATTGTATGGGCTGGATGATATAAAGGATGCGAGCGATATTATCATTGTAGTATCTCATGATGGCACTCTTCTATTTGTTGAAGTCATCTTTGCTATGCTGCTGCCATTAGCTAATTATTTCACATTGATGTGTAATAGTGTGTTGTTAATCCCCAATTTAGGTTGAGGGTGAGATGGACAAGCTTTCTATGGAAGAAGCTGGCTTCCGGAACTGTGTTAGTGTCCCTGACGGTGCTCCTGCTACAGTTTCCAAAAAAGAGTTGCCATCTGAAGAGCAGGTCTATATCAACCTTAGCATTTCCAACTTTTTTAGCTGACCACTTACCATTACAAGAAAACTGATTGTACCTTAAACTAGCGTAGTGTGATATATGAAATTGAGCACTTGCCATACATCTTAGCACGTGGTGGATATTTTCGCGCATGGGAGCAATCTATGTTATGTTCTTGGGAGCAGAGCTTTGGGACACATGGAAGTTATGGCATGGTGATGTCTGTTATCGTAGTAATGACATTTTGATGTAGTAAATCTGGTTAAAAGCCACTTACTACCTCATCAAAACCTGCACACCTACATTAGGACAATGCAGGGGATCCTACTATCACAACCTCAACATTTTTTCTTCTATAACTTACTCTTTGCATTCTCATCCATGTTTTATCACTTACTTCGGTGGACGTTTCCATCATTCTGCCTGTTTCTGAACTTCTTCCATCATATTTGCTCGTTTTGCTCCATTGAGAATAGTTGGTGACTCACAGTATCAGTGGTGCAAATCGTGTAGCATGAGCTGAGCTGTCCTCTTACCATTACCTGTATCATTTCCTAATCTTTTTGAAACTAATGCTTCCGTGTATTTGTAAAGCTAGGACACAAAGTATCAGTATTTGTGGAACTGCAAAGAGTACCTAGAGAAGGTTGGTTGAAGTAGTTTAACAATTTTCACAATAAAATCCTTTGTCTTATTATAGTTCTTCTTCATCTGGTAGATCAACTTTGATTTTCTTGATCTTTTGGCAGGCATCTCGCATTATACTTGCGACTGATGGTGATCCACCTGGTCAAGCCTTAGCTGAAGAGCTTGCACGCCGCCTTGGAAGAGAAAGGTTCACTTTGCTCTATGCTGATGTCATTGTTCCATGTTCTCCTTGGAAACAATTTTCATGCTTGGAAGGTATTAGTAGTTTACTTTTGTTTTTGTCTGTCAACAGATGCTGGCGAGTCAGGTGGCCAAAGAAAAACGATGTTGGTTATTTTAAAGATGCAAATGAGGTTTGATATCACTAACTTTACATATTTTCTTTTCACGTTTGATTGTTAAAATAATTTCTATGAGTTTCATTGAAGTATAAATGTGATTCGAGGAAAAGAAGTTGCTTGCTGGCTTGAAAAACATGAGCCTTGTAGACTTGTAGTTCTAGTCTATGAAGCACGGATACTCTATTTTGGCCTCCGTATCACGTAGTGTACGCCTATTGGATATGGATACTCTAAAGATATGTATCCGATACGTTTTCTAGAGTATTCTGTTTTTTATTTTAATTTTTGGTATTCGGATACGTTTTGGATATGCGCGAGGGTAACTATGTTATTTCTTAAAACATATGGGTTAAATTGCAATTAGGGCTATATATATACACACACACACACTTAGGATCCAATGAGGGATCCCGCACGGCCTTACCGTGCGGGACTCCCCTTTCCCGATCGAATTGCGACGATCCGAGCCGCTCAATGTGTTCAGAATGTGATTTTAAGGGTACTCGCGAGAAATCAGCAAAAAAAATGATTGGGAAGGGTTTGATCCGAGCAATTTTTTACTGAACCGTTCAATAAAAAACTGTTCGGATCAAACTCTTCCCGATCATTTTTTTTGCTGATTTCTCGCGGGTACCCTTAAAATCATGTTCTGATCACTTTGAGCTGCCCGGATCTTCGCAATTCGATCGGAAAAGGGGAGTCCCGCACGGCCTTACCGTGCGGGATCCCTTAGGAGATCCGGACTGTGTGTGTGTGTATATATATATATATATATATATATAAATATATATATATATATATATATATGTATATATATATATATATATATATATAAGTCCGTCTCCCGTAAGGACCACCTTATTTTAATAAAATGCGAACCTCCCTTTCCCGATTGAATTTTGATGATTCGAGCATCTCAATGTGTAATGTGTTCAGAACGTGATTTTAAGGGTACCCGCGAGAAATGGGCAAAAAAAAAGACCGGAAAAGGCTTCATCCGAGCAGTTTTTGTTTATTTGTTATCGAATGGTTCAAATAAAAACTGCTCGGATGAAGCTCTTCCCGGTCTTTTTTTTGCTGATTTCTCGCGGGTACCCTTAAAATCACGTTCTGAATACATTGAGCGGCTTAGATCATCGAAATTCGATCGGAAAATGGGAGAAATGAAGAGGTCCGCATTTTAACTAAAATGAGGTGGTACTCATAAGAGACTGGCTGTATATATATATATATATATGTTTCTTCTCCCCTTATCGATCAGAAACGAAGAAAAGGCCAGAAGAAAGAAGACAATCGTCTCTCATCTCTCTCTGACCTGCAAGTCTCTCTCTCTCTCTCTCTGTCGTCTCTCTCTGCTCTCTTGCCTCTCATCTCTCTCGCTGTTTACTGTGTATGTATATACTGTATATATATTCCATATATCGCTCTCTCTCTCTCTCTCGTCAGTCATCTCTCTCGCGTCTTTTTTTTAAACAGTAGACTGAAATCCTTATTATGTCTGTTTTTTCTTAAGAATGGAATACTTTAATCGTTAATGGAATTTTAGGAATGAGAATTTATATATATATATATATATATATATATATATATTATATTTTTTATTTAATTTTATATTCAACGTATCCCCAACGTATTGTATCCTACATTTTGGAAAAATCATGTATCCTTGTATCTGTATCCCGTATCCGTATCTATGCTTCTTAGGTTCTAGTTGACAGTACATCCCATAATGTTGATGGAAGGCCTTTTCTGATTGTTGATCTAATTTTGGTGTGTTGGTTTCAATTTTTTTTTCAGACATTATTGTTGACATTTTAATTGATGTGCTGGAGTAATATTTGTAGGTGCTCATGTATATGGGACCTGGTTTGCTGAAGGAAGTAATTGAGAATGCTGAGTTGTATCCTATACAAGGACTGTTCAACTTTAGAGATTACTTTGATGACATTGATTCGTATTACCATCGAACTCTTGGTTATGAGTTTGGTGCCTCAACTGGCTGGAGGTGTTTGGATCAGTTATATAACGTAAGCAAAGTTTTCTTTATCTTTTGACTTATATTTTTCATTTATATTGTTTGTATCTTCTCTCTTCTTTTCGTAAAGAACTATGAAGTATCTAATAACGTGTGTGAGATGGGGAACATAAATGTAAAGAACTATGAAGTATCTAATGCCGTGTGTAAATGTATAATATATAGAAAAGTAGGTAGAAAAATATTAAGCTTTGGAAATTTAAGTGGTTCAATGCAACCAAGTAAGAAAGACCATACCTTAGTTGCAGAAACTGCGTATCCATCTCAGCACACAAATTACTAATTACAATATTTACATATGTTTATGAATTATTCGTAAACGCTCCGTTGGTGCTCCCAAACAGGGATCTTCTATGATCCTCCATTCCCCTGCCTCTGTCCCCACTCCTACCCCTCCCCCGCTTCATGCAACCAAGGACCAAACCTTTAACTCCTCTCTGCCCTTGGGGCCACCTACATGCATTGGCTTTGATTGGACTATGTGTGTGGTTTGGTGCACATACATGCGGGGTTTCCCCGCATAGGGTTCCTCGTCATAAAAAAAGAGTGTGAAAACACACTAGAGGTTTACGTTGTTTGGCCGTGTCAGCCTATATATACAGGAAGAAGCATAGCTCTATTTTCCACATTCAAATTTGTACGTGATTTTGTTATGCTGTTGTGTAGAGATTGAGATATCATTGTTTATATATTTCTCTCCCTGGCATTTTTCTAATATTTCAATCTCTATAGATAAGAATATTGTATGTTATGCTTTATCCGCAACAAGGGATACAGTCAAACAGGTAATAAAAATTTAAAAGTTTGCAAACAAATTGAGCTCGATGCCCCTTCTCCAAACATTTTAAATCTGATGTTGCTATATTCTCTTCCCCCTGATAAGAGTTTCTCTATTCCAGATTCAAAGCCTACCGTGAAAGCTTAATAGAATTTCGCAATTTGGTATATAACATGGAATCAATGACCTGGTTCTTGGGACACACTTTTGTGGGTGTCACACTTTTTTAGGTAATTATGGAGAAGATATGAGTAATTCTAATGTGACCCCTATTCTTTTTTATCAGGTTGTTCCAGGAGAGTTGACTGTAGTTACTGGAGTTCCCAATTCTGGCAAGAGTGAGTGGATTGATGCTCTTATATGCAACCTCAATAAAAGTTCTGGTTGGAAATTTGCACTTTGTTCTATGGAAAATCAGGTTAGTTCAATATGTCATCAGACTGTTATTTTCTTTCGCTTAGGTTCATTACCTTCTTCCTTATCGAAAGGACAAATAGAACTGAATAGATTACATTAGCCTGTTAGAACTAGTGTTTTATGGTGAACATGACTGTGACATGGCCCCGACTCCACAGGGGGCAGTAGTGGGAATCTACTTTCTAGGTTGTATCCTTGATGAACAGAGCGATTTACCTCATCTTTGCATTTGGTTCTTTAGTTTTGACATATAACATAATTGCTCCTGGTTCCTTTTTTTCCCTTTTTCTATTTCTGGACGTAGCCCATCATACAGCTGTAGCTGTATTATCCATATTTGTAGGCTTTTCTGTTTTGATTTACCCATCTCATATCTGTCTTATACTAGCACCCATATATGTGCTTTGTAGATGCTCCATCGGTACATTTTTCACGGGTTCACCCCTTCCCTGGTGATGAAAATAAGTATGGCTGGGCTGTGGGGATCAGATTCTAAATCAGTACTCCGTTTTCCGTATTTAATTCGTCCAAATAGTGGAATCATGGGGACCATGAATCATTGTTCCATTCCCACTCAAGTTTTTTGCGACCAAATTAAGCCATAGTTGTGTTTTCATGTGTACATTGCAACGGGTATGACAAGGATGTTGTCTAGGTGTACTTAATGGAATTGAGGGTACTTGGCACACATAAGATGGGATGACAAGGAAGGCTGATGGTGCGAGATTTTGGTCCAATTGTAATTCTTTATTACATTACAGAGTAGAGAGGCCATTCTCAAGGAGATCCCTAATCGGTGTTTTTGCCACTCCACCTAAAAAGCACGGGGGCAAGGACAGATCGATTAAACAATTTCAGAAAAAAAAGAGAGCGTCTGTACTCATTCGTGGATAAGAACCAGGGAATTTTAGATTTCACATGTTTTATGATCATATATGAGAGTAGAAAATACTAGATGTAATGTAATGAGGGTTATATTTGTGAGTATGTTTAGATCTTTGTTCTTTAAAATTTATATTTCCATATTTTGTCATATGAGGCTCCAGTAAAAAAAGAGGTGGATGGTCTCGAGGCTTGAATGCATTTGGTCCTCTCCAAATAGCCCATGAAGAATGATTTGGGCCTTTTGAGCACCAAAGCAATCAGAAGAGGGTGGTGGAATAGTGCCACGTCAAGTTTCCGAAGAGCTGCAATTTCAACATTACCATGTTTGTTCCAACTTAATTCATGTTTGTTCAATTGATCTCTAGGTTCGGGAGCATGCGAGGAAACTTTTAGAAAAACACATGAAAAGGCCCTTCTTTGATGCAAGGTATGTGTTACAGTTGTTGCTGTTCAACATTGTAGTTTGGTTAGAGTATGCATTGTTGCTTTTCCTTCCTTTTGTAAGAGTCACAAAATCATTTCACCCTCCTGGAGCTGAACAATCTTAAAAAATGTTTAGGGCATGTGATGTTCTTGCTTCACTGCGAAGTACTAAATTTTTTTTTTTTTTTTTGCTCGGCCACTGCAAAGTACTAACTTAATTGAACTTTGATGGGATAATTGTCTTATGACTCAGGTGATAAGAATAGGATAGTCACAAGTCTTTTTTTTTTTTGGGTTAATTTTGTCTTGAGAACTTAGATATGAAGTTGACTGAGAGAGTGGAATGAAAACTGTATCTGGTATGTTCTCTGCTATTGATACAGCTGGATCTGGATCTTGAACCATACTTCATTCCCACATGCTGAAGGCCTCAAGATAAACGCGTTCTTTTCTTTTTCTCCTTTTTGTTGGACAAGTAGATCTCAATATGAAAATCATAATATGCTTAGTGTTATGATTATCCATTTATGCTACTTGATGATGCATTTGGCTTCAAACATTACCAATAGAAGGAGATTGTTTATTAAGATTGTACTGCCCATATGAAGAATGGACACAGATACCAAAATGTGCGTACAAATACGTCAACATGTAGGCTTTTTGTTTGTAGGAACATGTAGATGTCTATGAACAGACTTGTATAATTTTCATAGATGTGGTCCTAGATTTTTCTCAGATGCAGCATAAACTATGGAAAAAGACAAATTAGCTTTTGATTTTTCTCGGTGACATTCAAAACTGCGATGGCTACTAACTTTTGTTTGCTGTCCTCACTAATTTTAGGTATGGTGAATCTGTTGAACGGATGAGTGTTGATGAGTTAGAAGAAGGAAAAAAATGGTTGGGTGATACATTTTATCTCATAAGGTGAGTTAGAAGCTTCTATTGTTATTGGCATTTTCCCAGCTGTACGATATTGGTCTTCTACTAGGAGGGTTTGCTGGAATGTCGACACAATTAATACATCTGTGAGGTTTTTGGACATATATGACATTATGTTTTCTCTCTCTGTTTGTCCTGTCATTATATCTACTTGTTGAGCTATCTCTGTTTTGGGGCTCTCAGCCTACGAGGTTATCTTGCATAAGTTGTTTCGTTCCTGACTGGCAGAATCCAGTTTGGTAAAATAGTAAGTTCCAGAGGTGATCAGTTTGGTTAACTACTTGTTTTGCATGGGCTGGGTAACTAGATAAAAATGCATGTTCTGTTCCCAATGAAAGGATTACTGCTTGAGACAAAGAAGATATGTAGTGGACCTAGCGGTTAAGTTTAGTTGGTTTGTTTCTGAGAAGTATTTGCTAGTTTTATGGTAGAAAGAACTATAGGTTTCCAATGTGCTTGGCAAGAATACTGTAAGATTGCTATCAGAGATGTCAAAGGCATTTGGTTAAATTGTTTATGCATTTGGGTTTTGTTATTCTGTGTTATTTTTATTTTGCACCTTCGGCTAAGCTTCTACTACTGTTCCACTTCCACTTTTGATGGACATCTGATACTGTTGACTCTTTGTATACTGGTTTACTTTTGGGTGGTTGTATAGGTGTGAGAATGACAGCCTTCCAAATATCAATTGGGTCCTTAAGCTTGCGAAATCAGCAGTGCTCAGATATGGGATTAATGGACTTGTGATTGATCCATACAATGAGCTTGATCATCAGCGTCCTCCAAACCAGTGAGTTGTTCACTTTCAGCTCTTAATTACTCTGAACTTTAGGTAATTAGGCACTGAATAGCATTGAAGTGAATCGGCGGCCATTGATTCATTAGATAGAGGGACCATTGGACTACTGAGTACTGACTGCATGAATGGATGAATCTTGCCAAGTTTGATTTAGATATGGTGCTAGAGTATAAGCTTGGACGGACCAACACGAAACTTTAATTTTTCACTATTCTTTTATAGAGCCTTCTCCGAAATTGACTTATAAGTATTGAGTTGTCAAAATGTATGCTTCAATGTTCTATAGGTGAATCTTTGGTGTGATAGATTTGTTTATTGATCTTAGGATTCGCAGGTTATTTCACATTCACAATGTTTGACATGCAATTCTTGAAATTGTCATATTTGACAAAATCTTAACTGTTTTGACTTTCTTTTGAGTGGAAAACCAAGTAACATAGTATCCTATAATGTTTGACATGAATGTAACTATATTATTCATGCTTTGGTGATTAGAGTATTTGATTGGATCGAGAGGAGGTTTTTGACCATGCTTTTACAGTTTTACATACATTTCCCTCAAAAATGTCAACATAAACTTGCGAAAGATTTTTAGGAACAACAAATATTTTAGGCATTGAAATTAAGTGTAATTTTCCTGGAATTATTGTCTTTTGAGTTAAATCAGATGGACTCAACATTTTGAAATTAGTTTTCAGGCTATTTTGGAACGTAATTATGCTTGAAGTTGTGTATTTTGCTGAGTTTATCGTCCTATATGAACAGTGTTCTAAAAATTGGGTTTAATCGCCGATTAATGGGCCATTAATCTGTTTTATGGCCTGTCCGATCAGATTAATGCCTGGGTGTTTGAATTAGGCGGTCTCGAGATTAATCGGGATTTGGCGGTGATTAATCGCCCGTTCATTGGCGATTAATCGGTTAATCGGCAATTAAACAGCGATTAATTGGTTAATCGATTAAACGGCGATTTTGAGTGTGAGTCCGATGGAGACGAAGTTATGGATGGATATGGAGAAGAAGAGGAGGAGTAATTGACTAATAATTCCGTATTTGGTTTCATTTGGTTTAAACGTTGCACTTTATAATTGATTGGTAATTTCGTACTTGGTTTCATTTGGTTTGAACTATGAACATTGAACTTCTTATTATGGATTGACTAGTTATTTGGTAGTACCTAGTTTCTATGTCTCTATATTTGAATGGTAGAGAACTGTCAACATTTAGAAGTGTTAACATTGAGTATCCAATAGCCAAGGAGAACTAGGAAATTTTTTGGGAGAGAAGATATATCACATCAGCTAGGAAATCTGTGATTATTAATGGTAGGGAGGTTGCAGAATATTTAAAAAAAAAAAACCCCAACTAATTGCTAAAAGGCGATTAATGGCCGATTAATAGGTCTCGAAGCTTGAAGGTGGTCAGCCACCCGCCTAGTGCAGACCGCCAAGCGCTTTTTAGAACATTGTATATGAATGGATATTTTTCTAAATTTGTCTCTTGAATTCCTGTTGCTTTGGACATTGTCCTGTATGAATGCATATTTTTCTAAATATGTCTCTTAAATTCATGTTCCATAAAATCATGAGTTAGGGGTACTCAATTATTTTATAGCATCATAGATCCCAGGACTCAGAGCCTTGGGTCTGCATCTCTTGCTATATTAGCATGCTATCAAGCGTATTACCTATTAGCTACTAAATGAGTATCACTCGAAAGTACTTTCCCTTGTTTTATGGCTAAACCTTTGACGTTAGGATGTATCTTTAATGTTTATATGCTAGATATATTGTTGGGTACTTTGCATCTTTCAGCTCCATGGTTCAGAGAAAGGTAGTATCATACTTGATTTGATTCAGGATCTGATAGCTATGACCTGTAACAGGACTGAAACAGAGTATGTGAGTCAGATGCTAACTAAGGTTAAACGATTTGCTCAACATCACTCCTGCCATGTTTGGTTTGTAGCACATCCACGACAGGTAAGCTACAAAAATACATACATACACATACACATCACACAAAAGTTGACATAAATTTTGACACAAGTTTTTTGTGGGACCCATTTTGGAGTCCCATGGAAATGATTGGAGTCGGTCAATTTGTTTAGAACGTATTTTTAAGGGTTTCCGTTAAAAAACAACTTATTCGGATGTCGATAAGTACTTAATCGGTCAGGATAAAGTTGAATGAACTGATTAAGCCCTTACCAGTATCGGAATAAGTTGGTTTGTTTTGGGAACTCTTAAAAACCTATTTTAAACGAACTGAACGGCTCCGATCATTTGCGTGAAACTCCAATTACTTTTGTGTCAAAATTCGTGTCAACTTTTGTGTGAGGGGAACCAGCCCCATATATTTATGCGGTTCCACTCACAAGTCATTTGACACAAGTTTTGCGTAGGACCCCCACACAAATGATGAGAGTCGTTGAATTTATTTAAAGCATTCTTTTAAGAGCTCCTGTAAAAAATCAACTGATTCTGATATCAGTAAGGGCTTGATCGGTTCATTCAGTTGATTCCTGTAAGATTTTACAGGATAAAATTGAAGGAACCGATCAAGCCATTACCGATATCCGAATGAGTTGATTTTTCACAGAAGCTATTAAAAACATGTTTTAAACAAGTTAAACGGCTCCGATCATTTGCGTGGTGGTCCTACGCAAAACTTGTCAAATTTTGTGTCAAATGCTTTGTGAGCGGAACCGGCCCCATATGTATATATATGGATGGATGTGGCTGGTTCCGAGGACACAATATTTTAACAACATTTAACACTCCATTTCAGCCATTGGTTTCATTGGCTGATATTGAAACTTAAACAAAACTCCCAAAACATTTTCATACCCGAAAATTACTCATCTTCTTCCCCCAAACATTCCCGCACCACTATCACCAAACCCTAACCCTAGCCACGAACACCAGCACAGCCCAGATTCACCTTCCAGCCGGCCTCCCCGCCCTTCTGCCGCCGGCTGCCGATCTCATCCTCCACCATCACCTCCGTTGGTCCCTCCTCTCTACCTTGCTTTCTCCCTCGCTCTCTCTCTCTCGCCAAATCTGGACTCACCTTAGACCTGCGTCCTGTGCGATTTCGACGACCGAGATAACGTCCAACGGCTGACGAATGGCAGACGTGTTTTCCACCGGAGCTGTCTTGACCCGTGGATGGACCTCCCCGCTTTGTACCTGGCGAGATGGTGTGGGTTGAGATAGGAGATTACGGATTGGTACATAGAGTACTCGCTGATTGTCACTGGTTTGTGGCAGAGATGAGGGAATCGTTTTTTGTTTTCCTGATGTTCCCGTTAGCACTTGCACTGGTGAGTAGGAAAGAATGGTCGGGTAGAAAGTGAGAGAGAAAGAGAGGAGAGAGCGAGTTCGCGATGGATGGATCAGTCTGGCGACGGCAACGGTGGGGGAGGGGTGGAAAGGCCATCCGGAAGGAGAATCTGGGGCTATGGTGGTAGTGGTGGCCAGGGTTAGGGTTTGGTGGTATGGGTGTAGGAATGTTTGGGGAAGAAGATGAGTAATTTTAGGGTGTGGGATGTTGTGGGAGATTTGTTAAGTTTTAATCTCAGCCATCAAAATCAATTGCTGAGGTGGAGTGTTAAATGTTGTGTTAAATATTGTATCCCCACAACGAGCCCCTATAGATATTTATGTATTTTATTCAATATTCTTTAGATTGCAAATGCTACCTCTGCTGTAACAGATGCATCATTGGGTTGGGGCTCCTCCAAATTTGTATGACATCAGTGGAAGTGCACACTTCATAAACAAGTGTGACAATGGGATTGTTGTTCATAGGAATAGGGATCCAGACGCTGGTCCCCTGGATCAAGTTCAGGTGGGTTTGTTTCTCATGTTTGCTTTTCTGTACATTTATATAGTCACATGGTTAATTTTTTACATTTTAAATGATGCACAACCAGGTTTGTGTACGGAAGGTACGAAATAAGGTTGCAGGAACCATAGGTGAAGCTTTCTTGTCATATAACAGGTGTGGAGATTCGACCTATTTTTTTATTCTTGATGAATGGTTTTTAATTGCTTTTTTTCAAATTTGTACTTGGTCATGTCTTTAGGATGTAGTTTTTTGAGCTTGTTAGATCCAACTTGCCATGCTATGTTTCCTTGATGGAGCTAAATTGAACTATTCATAAATTTCTAGTGGGTATAACTTTTCATTATATTGCACAAATTCACGTGCCTTAGTCACTCCATTTCTTTTTTGGAGGGACTGCTAACGCACTGAAAATGCTTAAATGCACATGAGAGACGGCATGTTTTTGTGTTCTTCCCCTTTCTCCTTTTTTGATCTTTTGCATTATTCCCCAGTCAATTTATTGAGGCAAAGGACTGGTACTGCAGGAAAGATTTAGTGGCACTTAAAAGGGAAAAATGGGTATATTTGCCTTTAGTGGCACGTATTCGAAAGTCATCTGAGGACAATATTTGGTCGACATTAGTACCTTTGTAGTTATTCTTCGTTTTCAACACTTAATCTGTTAGCTTGTGGATTTGACGAACTTTTCTAAATTTCGTTGGTTCATATTATGATACAGATACCCATTTTAAAACATTACTTTCTATGAGTTCTTTTTGGAAAATCCCTTTCGTAATCCTTGAAATGGAGACTAGCCTGTGTAATAGTGGCTGGTACTAGACACTCAGAGGAATCTTTCTTGATTAATACTTGCCATTATGATTCTTTACTGCTGCAGTCAAGAAGATAAAAGTCTAACCTTTGTGCCCTTGTTGCTTACTTTAGTTTTACTCACGGTTTTATCTTGTGGTCTGATCACTACATTCTCTGGCTCTCATTGCATGATTAAGCATTCAAGTAAAATTTCCAATGTAGTTGTCCATTTAGAAGTATTTATGTTCATTTTACAGCAGCGGTAGGAATCTGTGTATATACTTGTGTGTGTGTGTGTGTGTGTGTGTGTGTCAGCGTGCGCGTGCGTGCTCTATATATGTATAGCTCTCTATAACATGTTTGCTGTGGCCAAGATTGGTGCTTATATAGACCATGGGCAGGGTGACTGGTGAATACGTGGACATGGGATAGATCTTGAAAAGAATGGACACAAGTTAGTTCTCAAGAGCACTCTTTGAACTCTCTTGACCACAGTGGCAGAATCAGCATCTTGTTGAGGGCCAACGCCAAGGCTGGTCATTTCTAATGTAACTTAAAATGCCCAAAATGGAGTTTTCTACCTTCCATTATGGCAGAGAAATCGACAGCAAGAAGGATATGATGCGGGGACGACTATCTTTTGATTAGATATTTTCTTTTAGGCACCGAGGAATTATTCTCAGTTATCACTTGTGTCCTTGTAAAATTGGGTTCTATCCTACTATTCAGATTAGTGAATCAGTTGAGCTTATTTTTCTGGATTGGGACTTGAAAAAAGGTAACCTTCACGTGTTCCCTACTCGTCCCATTGTTCATTGTTCGGCTGGAAACACCTTAGCCTCTCACCTCTCATGTATATGATAGCGATACATCATGTTTGGATTTTTGAACTTCAACTTGTATTCTATCGGGTTATATATTGGAAGCGTTTTGTGGCGTTACTCTCTATTTTTAGAAGGCTTCAACATGTGAGTCCTCGTGCATACATGTTCTTCTCATGGTGTTGGGTGTCATTTCTCATGTGTTTGGATAGAGTTGACTATTTTTTCCGGTTCTTTTAGATGTGGTTAACAATTACGGCAACAACTTATGGAGAATAACCAAATGCTTGGTTAGTTGAATAGATCTTGTGTAGCGCCTCCTTGTAGATAGTATGCCATGTACTAACCAGGATATGGTATATCTGCATTGGCAGCTGGAATTGGTTACTTGTTAATAAACCCCCAGAGGGTAAAGTGCTACATTTACCTTCGGAATCTAAGGGGGTCTAATTTCGTGATTACAAGAACCATGTGTATGCAACAGTATAAGGAATACGGACATCCAGACACTATAAAGGTGTTCGGTATTGCCTGATATCTCATGTTGCTTTTGAGAGATTAACGTGCATCGGGATGGTCCGGATATAGAGGGTCTGTCTCTCAAGCAATATTATTGTGAAGCGCCTTTTCAAGTTGAGCGAAAAAATGCCCTCTGGTTTGTTTGACCAATTCTTACAGTAGCGCCTGCATTCTCATATAACTACTACAGTATAATTTTACCAGTGTTCACTGAATGTTGATTATTATGTACTTAATTAATGCCTACGCATACATACATACATACAGGTTATAAACAAATTGCATTAGGCTTTACAGACCATGAAACACTGGTCAATGTACAGCTAAAATGGTTGTTGACTGATTATACCAATCAATTAGTGGGGGAAATTTTGGTGCATACAGCTCATACAACAACAAGGTTTGAGTGGCAAAAGTTCAAAAAATTCCGTCTAGATCCTTGGTGTGTTAATTGTTATCCCTCTCAATAGAACTGGACCCAATCACTGGAAACAATAATACATAGTAAATCAAAATGCATGTTATAGACGTCCAAACACCCCCTAATTATTCATAATTTTCGATTCAAATCATTCACCAATATAGATACAAATAACGTTGACCAAAATTCCAAGTGAATGAAAGTCATTGTTTATGAATGGTTATGAAATTGTTTTAGACTCTTAGTGGATTCTATGTTGGAGCAATTAGATCTACCACATGGAGGGGATTGGGAAACGCCTACCAGTTTGTTGTAACGAATGCTATGAATGCAAGCTAAGAACGAGAAATTGAAAACTAAACAAGAAATCACAAAGACACAAGATATACGTGGTTCCCCAAGATGGGTACGTTCACGGGCGAGGAGAGAGAGGATTCACTAACTAACGTGAAGAAGAGATACAAAGAGCCGGCTGTAATCCGTAACTCTAGAAATGCCACAATATGAAAGCCCAAAAAGATACTTTAGAAGTTCCCCAAAAGCCTTATTTATAATAGGCTACAAAAACGGAAACAACATAATTAACTAATGTGGGACTAAAGAATACAAGGCACTCCCAACAATTCTCCACCTTGACTTGAATTCCACTGAACCAAATCACCAAATATAGTTCTCCCAAAATTCCAAGTGAATGAATAAAATTGAACTTGATGCACTACATATCTTTTCCTGAATCTATGAAAGAAATTACTACCAACA
Organism: Rhododendron molle; assembly: GCA_025413875.1. Lineage (NCBI taxonomy): Eukaryota > Viridiplantae > Streptophyta > Magnoliopsida > Ericales > Ericaceae > Rhododendron > Rhododendron molle. The sequence continues at coordinate 20,154,302 of CM046400.1, forward strand.
CAGTTAAGAAATTGAATTTTTTTTTTCCCGGCTACTAGCTTATCTTTTCTTTGTCTTATTAAGACCTTCCATAAGTTGATGAGCCAAGTTAGGTATAATAGTTTTTGCCTTCCAATTTTAAAAAAAATCATTTTGCATTTGATTAATCACACTTTATGGTAATGAAATTCATTGTCTATGAATGGTTACGAAATTGTTTATTCTCTTAGACTTGGCTCCGTTCCAGAAACCTTCTTAAAAAATAAGCAGCTTATTTCACATTTTCAAATTTAAAAATAATGTAAATGAAAAATAATTTTTCAATTTTTTTTGCTTCGTATAAAAGATCTCATCAAGATCTTTCAAATGAGATCCATATTGCATATTTTTAGATTTCATTAAATCCATAATTTTTGAGCTTGAAATTACCTTTTTAAAAAATAAGAACTTAAAACGAATTCCGGAACGGGGCCTAAAAATTCTTAACGATAGAAATATTTGCTCCAGTGGTATACTTCTAGGTGTCCAGTCTTTGAAACCAGACTCATGCGTTCTTTCTCTCCTCCCTTTTTATAACCCCTTTGAAATAGGCTAAAAAGGCTTTATAAACTAAAGCATTAGCGCCATTATCCTTCTCTTCCTTATGGTCTGCCTCTACTTCATAACCTACTTTCAATAAGGGATAGATTCGATTTTCTTTCTTTGAGTTGGGGGCGAAATCCGGGAGACTTCCCGAGTCCTTCTGATAATAAGCACAGGAAGGGAGGGAGGTAGACTTTCGCACCTTAGGCCCCGTTCCAGAACGCTTCTTAAAAAATAAGTACTTATTTTGCATCTTCTCATTCCAAAATAATCTACCCTTCTTATTTTTCCCAAACAAAAAGTTTCTTTCACATTTTCAAACTCAAATAAAACGTAAATGAATTTTTTTTTTTGCACCGTATTAAAGATCTCAATGAGATCTATCAAATAAGATCCATAGTGGTAGGAAATTTTTTTGCGTAACCCTATTTTTTTTGACCTGGAAGTTGCCCTATACAAACACAGCACTGTTGGTACACTAAATGAGGGCCGGCAGTCGGAAATCGACCGGCAGCCGCGCCGGGCAGTCTCCGGCCGCCAGACGGCCGATCCAAGCCGTCCAAAAATTCTAAAAATTAAAAACAAGGGGACCTACGCGGGAATCAATGGCATCCGAGGTGTATAAGGTGCTCAGATCGAGCAATCTTTTTCCATGTATATATGAGTAACAATATGTTTTGATACATACGCGAATAAGGATTGCTCAGATCAAGCACCCTACGCACCTCGGATGCCGTTGATTCTCGCGAAGGCCCCCTTGTTTTTTTTTATAGAATTTTTGGACGGTTCGGATCGGCCGTCCGGTAGCCGGAGACGGCCCTGCGTGGCTGCCGGTTGATTTCCGACCGCCGGCCCTCAAGGAACCAATATAAATTCTTCCACCCTTCTTATTTTTCTGGAACAGCCCTTCTTATTTCACAAAAAATAAGTTTTTAATTCAGTTATGAAACACAGCCTTAGTAGATTCTATGTTGGAGCAATTGGATCTACCACATGGAGGGGATTGGGAAACGCCAGCTGGTGCACTACAACGTGTAACGTGGGAGACGGACCGTTGATTTCATCAATCAACGGTTGCAATATATATTTAAACCATTACCGCAGCATGGAGAGGGCGGTAAATCTGCCAAGTATAGATAGACGCAATGCCAGGTGGCAAGTTAGTGGCAACAGAACATTTGATGACAGGTAGGGGACCCACTTATTGGGGTTCTCGGGCAACTGGAGCATAATAAGAAGACTCCTCCACCCACTGGATAATGATTGGTTACTATAGTATTCTTTTCCCTTAATTAGCGCTGGCGAGGTACTTTAGCACAAAACATAGATGCTTTTCCCACTACTTTTTTAATTCACTGCTGTCTGTCTTGGTTGTAATTTGTACCCTTCTACTATTACTCTATTAGTAGTTAATTGGGGAGTGATTTTGCCACTTTCTTTCTTATTAATGTCACTTTCTTAATGATTTATTTTGTGAGAGAAGGGAAGTGATATTAACAAAAATAGAAGTGGCAAAATCAATTTCCTTTATTTATTTATTGGAAAAAAGACAGACTTCAACCACTTACGACATTTACTATAGCTAAATCACATTTTCACAAAACTTGATTCTAATAGGTTTAAATCAAGCCCCTTTTCTTTTAAGTTTAAAATTACGCAGACAAATGTAATGACATATATACTACTACTTGCTAAGAGTGAAATTAAAATATAATGAGTTACTAACAACCGCAGGATCTCTACGGAAATTGCACGACTTTTATTAAGGAAAAATGCTAACCTCCGCCCTCAGGGTGGAGAAATAGTAGGTAATAGATGCATTGATATTTGCAAAATGTATATTAATATTTGTGAAAGTATATTAATAGGAAAATGACAATGCCAAAATTATTTGTGTTGGAGTGTGCAATGTACAAGATTTTTATCTGTTTTATGTGCAGGAGTTTTGACATAAAAAAAACAGTTTTGACATTATTATTACTTTATTAATATCTGTAAAATATGTATTGATATCAAACTTGTTTGAAATTATTAGTGTATTATCCTCCGTTTAATAGGCGGAGGTAAGCATGATTGTCAAAAAAATAAAAATAAAAAAATAAAAACCCAAACAATTTGGGCCTAAGAGTTACTCCTCCTACAAATTTACGGAATTTAACTTTATGACATTCACTTCCATGTCACCACAATTTGGGGGTTGGGCGTGTATGTCATGATTACAGCTCCAAAATACATGCGCGCACACACACATGATAAAGTAAAGGTGGGGCCGAAATGATTCTTGGCACGTCAAATATTGCTGGACTCCAGGCTAGCACAACCCGAGGAACAAAAAGGAATCCCAACGGTTCATTATGCGGTGGCTTCCAGATAGGTGACCGTTGTTGTGGGGTCTTTTTTGAATCTTTCCCCAAATATATAACCGTTGCTCACCCCATCACCCCCAAACACCACCCTCAAACCACAAAGAGAGACAGAGAATACTAAATAGGTATACACAGGCTTTAGCAAAAGGTAATTTGGGTTTTCTTTCAGAAATTTTTATTAAGTACTATTTTGTTCTTGTCTTCTTGATCCACATCCAGGGCAACAATCTTTGGTTGGATCAGCGGATTGCATCCACCATGACTGTTGAGGTGATATCTCAAGAAACCCAAGTGGCCGAGGTGGTCGTTTCGCAACAACCAGAAGCAGAAGAAGATTTGAAGATTGTTGTCAAAGAGGTGGAGGATAAAAAAGTTGAGGATGAACCCATTTCCACGAATGTTGAGAAAAGCTCTTCGTACAGGGAAGAAAGCAATTTTCCCTCCGATCTAAAAGAGCACGAGAAGAAGGCCTTGAGTGAGTTGAAATCGAAACTCGAAGAGGCTATACTTGGAAACAATTTGTTCAAGAAAGAAGAGCCCAAAGAAAATGCAAAAGAGGAACCAGCCCCAGAAGTGACAGAGGAAAAAGTGGCTGAAGAACAGACTGAGGAATTGGAAGTCGAGGAGGAGGGAGTGACAAAACCGGAGGAGGGTTCTACGGAAGAGAAAACCATCGAATGTGTCGAGGCAGAAGAGAAGGAGGAAGGAAAGGAGGGGACTGATGTGGTTTGTGATGAGGACAAAAGGGTTGAGATTGATGAGGATATCTCAATTTGGGGGGTACCACTTTTGCCTAGCAAGGGTGGTGAGGGCTTAGATGTGGTTCTCTTGAAGTTTTTGAGGGCCAGGGATTTCAAAGTCAATGATGCATATGAGATGGTGGTGAAAACCCTTCAATGGAGGAAGGAGTTCAAGGCAGATTCGATCCTGGACGAGAACTTGGGCTGTGATTTGGGCTCTTTCGCCTACATGAGCGGGGTTGATCACGAGGGCCATCCCATTTGTTACAACATCTTTGGGGCTTTCGAAAGCAATGAGCTGTATGAGAAGGCGTTTGGGACGGAAGAGAAGCGTGAGAGGTTCTTGAGGTGGAGGTTCCAGCTGATGGAGAAGGGCATTCAAAAGCTTGATTTCAAGGCTGGAGGTGTTAACTCATTGCTTCAAATCAATGATCTCAGGAACTCCACTGGACCATCCAAGAAAGAACTCCGGGTCGCCACAAAGCAAGCTGTTGGGCTTCTCCAGGACAACTACCCAGAGTTTGTTGCGAGAAACGTAAGCAATTTCTGAATTTCCAGTTTATTTACTCACTCTATATCTAAACATGTTAAGCTTTTGTTGATTGTTGATGTTTGTGTTCTAAGAGGAGTTGATGGATCTTAAAGTTTGATCGATACTGCATTTACTCATTGAAGACATGAACATTTATCTGTTAGTCACTATAATATGTTTTGTGAAGTCTTGGATTCTAAGAGGGCTGATGGGTGTTGAAATTTCTATTTCACAAACTTCTTGTAGATCTGATTTCTCAAGCTTTTGTCGAGGATCTGGGTTCCTCGACGGTGTGATGGGTGTTAAAATTTCTGTTTTATTTAGAAATTGTAAATACAAATGTGGAGCTTCCTTTAAGGTTTTGATTCAGGGGAGTTGATGTGTCTTACAAATTTCTTGGCTTGCAGATATTCATCAATGTCCCTTTTTGGTACTACGCGTTCAATGCCCTCTTATCCCCTTTCCTAACACAAAGAACCAGGAGCAAATTTGTGGTTGCTCGTCCCGGGAAGGTCACAGAGACCTTGATCAAGTAAGGCCACACAAACTCTCTAGTTTTCTTGCGTATAATTTCTCCATTCGGGAAGGAATGGTATTGACTTAAAGAACCTAGGACAGGTACATTCCTGTTGAGGAAATCCCCATCCAGTATGGTGGCCTGAAAAGGGAGAATGATTTCGAGTTCTCATTCGATGATAGTGCAGTTTCAGAACTCATCATCAAGGCCGGATCAACAGCAACCGTAGAAATAAACGCGACAGAGGTACTAAAGAGAACTTTTTTTTGGACGCTTTGTTTCCGTATTGAATGGCCATTGGGATTCACGACTGAAGGTGTTTGATGTTATGATGTTAACAGGTTGGAGCCACATTCATTTGGGATTTGACAGTTTTGGGTTGGGAAGTGAACTACAAGGAGGAATTCGTCCCCACGGACGAGGGCTCCTACAGCATTATCGTTCAGAAGGCAAAAAAGATGAGCTCGAATGGAGAACCAATTCGCAACATTTTTAGGACCAATGAACCGGGGAAGATTGTCCTAACGATTGAGAATTGTTCGAGCAAGAAGAAGAAGGTGTTGTATAGATACAAGACCAAGAAGAGCGCCTTTTGAGATCTATACAAGAGTTCCATACATCCTGTTTATTGTCCCTAAATATATTTTTACATTCATGGCTTTTTCTTCGTATTTGGCTTGGGAGTGTGAGATCTGTGAGAGTTAGATTGGTGAGCGGACATTCTTTGAAAAAATATTTCTTTTGGCGTTTTGAATGTATAATATGCATAAACTTTGGTGCTGTTAAGTAATTCTGTTGTTGCAGCCTGTAAGAATTTGAGGGATGGATTTCTTGTTATGCACAATTCATTTAGGGCATGTTTAATTGCAGATTTCGTTTTGGAGGGATTCGTAATGAGGTGGGATTAGGATTGGGATTGAGAATGAGGTGGGATTATTAATGAGGAGATGAATCATTTATTCATGTTTGTTTTGCATAGGATTAGGATTGGGATTAGGATTGAAAATGAGGTGGGATTGTAAATAACATGTTTGTTTTGGTTAGGATTAGGATTGGGATTGAGGATTGAGGTGGGTTTTTTAACTTGTTTTGGTCAATCCCATGGGAATGGGATTTGTAGTAACCCCCCCCCCCCCATGGGTTGACTAAATGGGTGTTCCACTAACCCTTCTTTTTTAAAAAGTTCTTTTTCTTCAATTTTCAAATTTAAATATAATGAAAATAAAAAATAATTTTTTGATTTTTTTTGCACCGTATAAAAGATCTCAATGAAATCTATCAAACAAGATCTATATTGATAGGAAAATTATTTATGTAAATACATGATTTTTGGGCTTGAAATTACCTTCCTTTTCCAAAACCTTCTTTTTTCTGGAAACTGGAACGGGGCCTAATCCCATCAAATGGGGGGATTGATAATCCCATGGGATAACTAATCCCACTCCACAAATGCCAACCAAACAGAGTATTGCCAATCCTATCACCTTCTCAATCCCAATCCCTCCCTCCAAGAGGGTTATCAAACACGCCCTTAGATCTATCGAGTTTGTAATTAGTTTTCTTGTCTATCAGTTCGGTTGATGGTCCACCTTGTTTTGTTCTCATCATATGTTTGAGAAGTTTAAGTACAACTTCTCAATGTTTTATGAATCCATAAAAAGCATATGAAACCAGGAAAAAAAACACATCATCTTTAATTAGTGAGATTGTAAGAAACCCAAAAAAATTTAGACTAAAGTTCTCTGGGTTGATAATGTTAATCGGAAATCGGTTAGCTAAGTAGTACTAGTGTCATGAAAATCTATAATGCTACTCACATCCAGGATTTGCATGTATATGTTATCGGATTGTAAAAGAAATTTTTTCTTTTCGTTAAACCTTACAGTTGCTTACTCCCTCCGTCTCATTTTGTCTCGAGTAAGCAGATCATGACCAATGAGTCACAACATTATCCATGCTCTGTCAGGTACATTGGGGGTTGGTCAATTCACAAGTGCATGCCAATTCACCCATGTGCACCTAACCGCCTTGCTCAATACGTCATATCTGACGTCAACTGAAACGGTAAATTACTGCGCGAGCTAGACATGAATAAGCGCGGATGATAGCTCATACATGTGAGTAATAACCGCCTCATGCTATACATCAGACCTGACGTCGGCCGAAGGCAGTTACCAAGCATGCTTGTCACGCGCTAGCTTGGAGCTTTATATAAAGGAAGGGGATTCAACCATTGGGGATACGTCGTTCTCTCTAACCCTAAGCCAAGACAGAAGGTGTGGCTGGGCGCACCCAATTTCCTTTTATCACGAAAAGACAAAATTACCCTCAGCATCATAAGCAGCAGCTCACCAATCGGGGGACATAATTGGGCAAAACTTGCCGACCCATCCAATCTCTGTTTTATACTACTTTCGAGTAGATTCCACAACGTAACGTCACGGCTTTCCCTCCTCCGCCACCAACCTTCCCCTTCTTCAGCCCAATCTTCTGCGAAAAAATTAGGGCTCCAAACCCTAATTAAATCCCCCTGAATTTAATTTACCCCAAAATCTGGCGAAGAATTCACACCCCACGCACATCCCGCATTCTAAATTGCAAATATTTAGGGAGAGAGAGAGAGAGAGAGAGAGAGAGAGAGAGAGAGAGAGAGAGAGAGAGAGAGAGAGAGAGAGAGAGAGAGAGAGGGAGGGATTGGAATTGAATTGTTGAATTGGGTGGTGGTGGGGTTTGGAGATGGTGATGTTATTGGAGGACATCGTTGAATCGGTGGAGCTATGGTTGAAACTCATCAGGAAGAAGCCACAGCCCTACGTGGACCCAGACCTCGACCCTGTCCTCTTGGTGCCCGGTATCGCCGGTTCCATTCTCAAAGCAGTCGACGACAAGGGAAGAGAAGAGCGCGTATGGGTTCGAATTCTCAGCGCCGATTACAAGTGCCGGACCAAGCTCTGGTCCCTCTTTGATCCTTCCACTGGTATACATATCCTTTTAGAAAATCTGACTTCCTTATGCTCATACTCTTTATAATTACTCTTTTATAAACGTGGAATTTTTAGATTTTGGGTTGAATTTATGTGGTGTTACCATTATGTTTTCGTATTCTCTCGATTTCTTTGGTCCTGAATCCACTGATACTATGATTGATATGAAGTCGCTTGTTATGACCTTAGTTACATGGTGGATGTGCAGGAGTGCGAGTGCGAAAGCATCTTTTGAAAACATCCTAAAATATTAAAATTCACGAGAGCGAGGATTGAGAGCACAAGTGAAGAGTCATAACGAAAGGAATATGTGACTAAGGTTATGCCCAATATGAAAGTCTGAGCAAACATATAGTTAGTTTAATTTGTTGGTCTTTTGTTTTGCTGTGTTTGCTCTGCTATGATACTACATGGTGCAGCTTTAATTCATAAATGCAAGGTAATTTCACTAGTTAGTGTGCATTCTTGTTATAATATGTCAGTTATTGTGAATGTTGGATTCATTTTTGAAGCATGAAAACTTTTATTTTCTCTATCAGGCTCGCATATATTATCCCATACGTCGCTGCATGGTTTACCTGGTGGATATAGAGAAAAACGAAATCGGGAACTGCTTGATGATTTTGTTTTGTGTAAGAGGAATGTGCTAATATATGCAGCAAATTTAGCAGAACTTATTTTCTTTTTTGGAAAACATTTTGCAGATGTATACTGTACATTTTCTCCTATAAATCTTTTCATTAAAGTTTTTCACCAAATCTGGACACTTTAAATTGATGTGGCTGTTTTTTGTGTGTGTGTGTGTTAGTAATGCGCTTGGATGTTCCTATTTGTTTATTTAGGTTGAAAAGACTAATGCTTTTGGTATATGCTGAAGCTCTTTTCTCTGTGAGACAGGTAAAACAGTGTCTTTGGATCCAAAGTCTAACATTTCGGTACCTGAAGACAGAGATGGGCTGTATGCAATTGATATCTTGGATCCCGACTTGGTATTTTTTGTCTCCTATATCTGTTTCAGTCATGTTGGGTGCTTTTACTTAAGAAGCTAGGGTTTTCATTTATGATGTCATTTGATTTGGTGAAAAGGCCCGCATATGCATATTCCAGTTAGGAACATTTAACTTCAATGGAAGTGCCGAAGACCATTCGATCAAGACTAAGTTATGCCGGTTCCTCATGTGCCTAAGAAGCCGAGCTGAGCCGAGGTCTATTATAGGAATCTTAAGTTTTCCATCATTAAGTTGCCTTAACATACCACGTTTGCAATGTGCACCCAAATTCCACATCTGGAGTGGGGAAGATAAAAAATAGGGAAATTACCGCTATAGATGTTAGTATTTCACTTTAGCCGATGTCTCCAATCCTCCCCCGCCCATACCTCCAATGATTGGGGACTACATGGGTTCTGTTGTTGTTGTTGTTATTATAGAGAAAGAGCAATTTCGACCATAAAATGGGATTTCCCATGCGCGAGGCTCCTTTCCATATATCATGTGTCAGAAATTATTTATGATTTTCTGTCTTGGAATTGTCGCTAACCATCTGACTGTGTCCTCTTTGCAACTGATTTTTTGATTATTTTTGTGCATGTTAGCAGTTAGTCGATTACCTTCTCTGTGCGGCCCGTGATCTTCGATCTGAGTCCTTCCTCCGTTGGCTCACGAATCGTCTAGCCTCTCGACCTAGCCTGCACAATGAGCGCACGACTAAGACCTGGCCGGGGTTTGCCCGGCAAGGCCCTCCGGCGAGAGGATGAGAATGTGCAGAGAGACAGCAAGAGACTAGAGTTTAGGTCTACGAGAGTGTGTGTAAGCATGTACCTCTTAGGGTTGCCATTCCTTGATATTTACAGAGTCTCCTTGACTTGTCCTCCAAGCACGGGCATGTGCCTTGCACGAGTTAGACAACGTTACGTGACATCACTGAATGTGACATCACTGAATAGATCTGGTAACCGTTTCTGGTGTGAGCTGGCATTCTCCATGTGCGTTCATCATTATCCTTTGGCGTAACCGTCTCTGCACGTGAGGGGAGTATGTGACTCAACTGATGACCGAGCCCCAAGCTTGGCCGAGCCTAGCGACCGTTACGCGAGAACAACCCGCCGACGGGGCTACCTTCCCGAGGGTGGCCAAGCATGAACCATCGACAGCTTCCGCCGAGCGTAAGGTGAGCATCATTTGAGGACCGACGGGCCTCGTCTAGGAGCCGAGTCCAATACTACGTCAGTCATGGACTTGATTTAGTGTAAGACAGGCGCGGATAATTAAGTTCGGCCCGCTACATTCTCTAAATTGCTTGAGGTGGTTATAGTAGATAGGTTTATTCTGATTTTAGATTATTCTCCCTTCCATTTGACTTGGCATTCTTGTTTGATGAACTCCGATTGCAATTTTTTCCCCAGGTCATTGGGCGTGACTGTGTATATTATTTCCACGACATGATAATTGAAATGATCAAATGGGGCTTCCAAGAGGGGAAAACACTGTTTGGTTTTGGATATGATTTCCGTCAGAGTAACAGGTATCTGCTGGTCTGAGTTCAGTTGACAATATATTAGGAACTTGATTTATGTCTAGTCTATTTTGTCTGCTGGTAGTTACAGCGTTGTTCATGTGGGAACTGAGAATAAATTATCGTCCGGTGTCCAGGGAGGTGTTTTGTTGCCGTGTGCTATAACTAATAGACAGGAGTTTTTTGATCAAATATACACCAAGTAGTTGGTCGTTCTGTTTTCTTTCTGATCTCATATCAGATCTGTTGTAGTTGGCTTCCTTTGAAATCCAGTCGATCTGAACTGTCGTGCTGATTATACTGAATCTAGGTGCCAGGATACATTACAGCTTCTGGCTGCAAAAATGGAGACCGTATTTACTGCTTCAGGAGGGAAAAAGTTGACTATAATAACTCATTCCATGGGGGGCCTTCTTGTGAAATGTTTCATGAGCTTGCACAGTGATGTAAATTTCCACATTTTCCCCTTTTCGAGTTCCACTTTGACGTTCCTTCTTTCTTCCATTTTCCATCTAATTGTGTGATATGATCCTTTTAGATTTGTTAGTGGATGCCGAATAATCTCCTGATTGTAACATTGTTCTTCAGATCTTTGAGAAGTATGTGAAGAGTTGGATAGCAATTGCCGCACCATTCCAGGGTAAGCGATTTTATATAGAGACCAAAGGGGAAGATACGAATTTTAAGTTTGTAACTCAAAGGTCCCGAGGCAGATTCAAATGCATGTAGAAAGCCATAAAATAAGCTTCTATCATTTGAGGATTAAAAGTCCTAATTACCAAAAACGTGCGCAGAATGTGTTACTCTTGATTCCTCTCTTCTGCAGAAAATATTGCTAATTTGATGAGATTCCATCATTCATTGAATTTATGCTACTAGCTAGCAATGAGTAGAATACCTAATTTTAGATGGCGTAAGTTGCATTTCAATGGGTTCTGAGTCTTCTGACAGAGTTATTGTGCTTTGACAGGTGCGCCGGGATATGTTACCTCCACTTTTGTTAATGGTATGTCATTTGTGGAAGGATGGGAGCAAAACTTCTTCATATCAAAATGGAGCATGCATCAACTGGTACGACTCCATCATTTTTTTTCCCATTGTTAAATGTTATGTTTATTGCATACATTCGAAATTAACTGTCTGAATTCTCATCAGTATGATTGGAAATATTAATCCTCCCTCTTGTTGGTATGCTATGCCTTTGCTATAAAGGAAATGAGGAAATGCTTAGTCACCGTATGCTAATTTATGAGTTATCCGTAATAAGTTTTAGATCCTATGTATGGATTTTTTTTTTTTTTTTTAAGAAATACAAAACTTAAGTTGTGGCAAAACTCAGAAGTGGCATTCGGATTAACCCAAGCAGAGAATGACACTCATAAGATATTTCCAGCTTTCTGATCAATCATGCTGACAATCACAGTCACATAGTTTTTCCTTTCTCCCTTATCTTTCCAGTATGGGATAGAGGAAGGACGAAACGCCAAATGAGCATGAGAGAAATAACTGCAAAACCAATCATTGATGGACTGCTATATGTCAAATCTCAAGATGCAAGCAATCAAAGTGTATTTGAATATATATCCTCCCCTAACTCTTTTTCAGCTGTGCGCTACATAGCTTTTGTTGAAGGTACCGGCTTAAAATTGATTGGCAATGAGGGGAGAGACCACCCAGGCTCATACTAGTTTTGGATATTATAATTAATTAATATGGGACAAGCTCTAACAGTACCCCGCATGTAGAGAGGTAAAAAAGGATCGCCAACATTGGGATCATAATGAACAAGGTGCGTATGACAAACAATGGGGCAATCAATCAAGAGAATCTTGTCCAAAAGCCTCCAAAACTCTAGCTTGGACATGTTAAAGCTTCCAACTCAAAACCAATTAGCAACTAGTGGAGAGAATGTTCAAGCTCATATACTAATTTTTGGAGGTTATAATTAGTAAATGTAGGTCAAGCTCTAATAGCTTTGACTGTACAAAACCAACTTTCTTTTGTGTTCGATATTTATCTTGATTTAATTCCAGGAGGATAGTAAAGGGAAATGGGGGAAATTGATCAAATTAAAGGGTGCTTGCTTCAATGAAATAAAGCTTTCTTGTGTATTTCACTTTACAATATTCGATTTCACAATTCCAGTACTAGCAGGTTATGGTGTATCTGCCTAAAAATTTATGTAGTCAATTTGCCCTGTCCTTGAGTTCGTCACTTCTCTTATTTCAAGTGTTTCCAAGCACTAGGTCATCATTGACTGGCAGAGTGTAATCTTTATCCTAGCTTGTACATTGACAGCTTACAATGACTATGTGCCATGTTATTTGTTTAATATATATGCCTCTGGCATGTGTGAAATAACGGATGGGTAAAGTGCAATTACCTCCCTTGAGATTTCTGACAATCGGGGCGCATACCTGGTTTGTTCTTCTTTGTGGCATTTTCAATATGTGTGGGGTCAAATGCATAAAATACCAAGAAAAATAATGGCTATTCTTAGATGTTTTTCCAATTCAGTGGGGTTGCTTGGCCCCGCATTCTGCCATGTCCTTCTGCCCTTGCTGACAATAGTAGGGGCTTCTCTCAGCTTGGTTGACACCATAATGGCATAATCCCTTCTACTTTGGTTGTCTGTTGTCCATGTATTTCTTACAGTGTCCAAAAAAAATTTTGAACGGCAAATTTTTTTCATTAATCTTTGAAATTGTTACAAAGACTAATAGGATAAGGAGAATGGCATCAAATTCCTAACAAAGCTAAGGCCAATCCTATGCCTAGTCTGGAACCCAATCCCTCGATTGGCAAGGAACCAACCAAAGACACCTGTTAAAGCATCCAACTCAAAACCAATTGGTAATAAGTGGAGATACCGCCCAGGCTCATATACTAGTTTTCGAGGAGATAATTAACCGATGTGGGTCAATTTTCAACACTCCCCCTCACGTGCGACTCCTGACTCGCACTTGGAGAGATCAATAAAGGATCTGGAACACGCGGATCACAACGAAACAAAGTGCTACTATGGCACAAACAAAGAGGAAAAGCCTCCGAAAATCTAGCTTTGATATGATGTTAAAGCATCCAACTCAAAACCAATGGGCAATGAGTGGAGAGGCCGCCTAGGCTCATATACTAGTTTTGGAGGAAATAATTAACCGATGTGTGACAATTTCCAACACCACCCTATGGGAGAAAGCCCACATCTATAGGGCCGAAGCCCAAACACACCTAATGGAACCAGCCCAACCTAAAAAATAGAAACAAAAAACATAAAAAAGAAACCCTAGCAGCCTAGCCCTATCAACGAGCTCTCCCGCCGCCCAAAAACCGCCGACACCAAACTGCTGTTAAGGATGGAGCAATTGCTCCCAAGAGAAACAACCTGTCTCGAATCCCACCATCACTTGCCGACGGGGCTCCGCGACACCATTAGACCAAACCGGTAGTACCCAACCAAAAGTAGAACCGCCACTGCACGAAACGGACGAAACCACCTGAGATCCAACCCCTCATCTGAACCCATACTGCTCCCACTCCCACTCCAATCACCACCTCACCTCCCGCGAAAAGCACTGCAACGGAGGGTGGAGAAGAAGATCAGATTGGCGGCCCAAAGAAGAAGGTGGAGAGAGAGAGAGAGATAGATTTGAAGGATACGTGAATGTTCTGTACTGTATTGTGGTGGTTAATAAATAAAAGAGAAGAATTTACTTTTATGATGTTCGAGATTATTGTTGTTAACTTTTTCTTGTTATCTCTTTTAGACTAATATCTACGAGCTGTGATATTCCAGCTGCTAGAGTGCCCGTCATTTTATGAATTGATGGCTTGTCCTGATTTCTGTTGGGAAAACAGTCCCCTTCTTCAAATTTGGAAACAAAACTGTGATAGTGATGGAAACTCAAATATTTTGCTGGAGTCTTATTCCCCGGAAGAAAGCATCTCAATTTTCATGGAAGCTCTTTCAACTAACACGGTACGCTATGATTTTTTCGTGTCAAAGGAGCCCGATAAAGTTATATCACTATTACTATTTTGTGCTTTTTTCCGATGTCATTCTTTTAGCATCCAGCTTTTCCCTGCACTGAATGACATTGTCCAGCTGCGGGGTCCACCACAAGTCCTGCTTCGACTAGCCGAGTTGTTCATTTTGTGACCCCCAATGTGTAGATTCTTCACACTAAAGATCAGCTTTAATCGAGCATTTGTATCCATCTTATGGAATCATGTTTGTCTTGAAAGAAAATGGACGGTAGTTCTGAAGCCTATTTTTTCCGAACGTGATTCCATCCAGCACTTAACAATAATTGACCACTTGATTTTTGCATGGGTGATCTAGACATCGGGAGTTCAAAAGGTCACTGCGAATGTTGGAACATAGTGCTAGTTGGCTTTGTTGAAGTTTCAGTTTTAGCAAGACAGCATGGTTGGCCTAGTGGTTACTGGATAAGCAACCCCTTATCAAGTGTGAGGCCCTGGTTCAAGTGTTACTTTTACCAAATGTAGTTTATTTATTCCCTTTTTCCTGTTGTATATATTTTCCGGAAAAAGTCACTGTTAATTTCAGTCTGATAGGTATATTGAACCAAATGAAGATGTCTAATTAATTTTTTACACAATCTCTGGGAATCAACATTATTGCATGTAAGTTTCCCACATTCTGGAATTTGAACCGGAATGTAGAACCATTCGTTGGATACCATACATGACGTAAAATTCTTAGTTGTTTTTTGTATGAATTTTATGACCAGTATTTTGCTGGCTCTTGTGACAGATTGAGTTTTGGGATCAGTACTAGGAGTGTTCAATACCTGTATTGGGCTAATCTCGTCTTTTTTCCATCCAGGTGAAGTATGATGGGGTGGATATCCCATTACCATTCAACTTAGAGATCTTGAAATGGGCTAATGAGACACGAAAGGTCTTATCCTCTGCCAAGCTTCCACCTCAAGTCAAATTCTACAATGTATATGGGACAAATCTTGAGACACCTCATAGCGTGTGGTAATATTGTCTTGGAAGCATTTTGAAATAAGTTCTCTTAACCGTGCAACTTAGTGGTAAAATTATGATGGCTTCTGTACTTAGGAGAACAAGAAAAAAAAAAGGGTTGATGCTTAAGATACCAAGTGCTAATACCCTAAACAGAAAGATCTGAATCAAATGATTAGTTTCTGATATCGGTTTATTGCCCTGCAGTTATGGAAGTGAGGGGGCACCTGTCACAGATTTACAACAATTACCATCTTTATTGGTAAATTATGTTTCATTCTGTATTGAGATAGTGTAATATCATCATTGCTCTAAATGCATTATGCACGTGCGTGAGATGCATGTCTGCATTTGAATGAATGCTAGTATTGTATGAAAGACCACTGTATGTGTTATATCCATGTTTTGATTGATCAGTTAATACAATAGCTTTTTGCAATGCAGGCTAACTATGTATGCGTTGATGGTGATGGGACAGTTCCTGTAGAATCTGCAAAGGTACAGTGATCTGGTTATGCTCTCAACGTATTGTCTTTTCTTGTGTATTTAATTAACTTATGTAGTTTAAAAGGCTACTTTGGTTTGTGGCTTTAACAATCCAACAATCTCTCTGAAATTGCTCTTTGAAATTGGTTAACATCAATTATCAACTTGTCATAGAATGATATTCAGATATCAGTTTAATTCTATCCCTATGATTCTTCGGGTTGTAAAATAACTTGAGATATCCTGTGAATCTGCTGAAAGTGCTGCACTTTGAAATGGATGAAGTTGTTTGGACATCAGTGCTATGTAAGAGCAAAAATTCAGATGCCTAAGTACATGTCTTCTACCTTTATAAAAGAGACCAGGACTATATAAATATGTGAGTTAATCATTGTCAAATATTAAGGGAATTCAAGTTGAGCTACGAGTTAATTGTGCTTCTTAGTTGCAGTACATAAAAATTTGTAACCCTTGTGCCAAATGCAGCAGTTAACATGGATTACAGTAAATGCCTGGTGCAACAGCAAGGTTGCTCCAATTTGAGCTGGTGGTAGTGCGTTCGAGTCATGGAAACAGCCTTTCCGGTTGCAGGCGCAAGGCATCCAACTCTATGTCAGACCCTGCAGGAGTGGGAATCTCGTGCTCTGGGCATCCAACTCTACGCAAGACCCTGCAGGGGCAGGAATCTCGTGCACTGGCCACTGGGTCGCCCTTTTATTGAGTTGTTTAGACACCCTATTAAAAAAATCCAACAATGATGTTTTCATATTCTTCTCATCGTCTCATTGTTTCCGGCTACATTTTTTATGTGTTTCTGAAATGTTTGTTTTCCTAGGTAATCAAAACAACATACCTGAATACGACCCCTCTCTCTCTCTCTCTCTCTCTCTCTCTCAAGAAAAGGGAACACAAATGCTCTTCAACCTAGTTCAAACTTGATGCTTCTTTTTCTGGTACAATTGAACTTTGAAATAGCATGCATCTTGTCGTCTTTAATCTTCCACTCTAGTTTCACGAGCCACCTGTAGCTAAACTTCTTAGATTTTTTCTGTAACACTTGAACATCGAATCCCTTCATTTGATTTCCGTATCCTTCCAAACGGAGCCTTAGTTGCTATTCCATGTCTTTCCTACAGGTTGATGGGCTTAATGCAGAAGCAAGGGTTGGAATCCCTGGTGAGCACAGAGGAATCCTGTGCGATCGTCACCTCTTTCGGATCCTTAAACACTGGCTGGATGCAGGGGACCCAGATCCGTTTTACAACCCCCTGAACGATTATGTGATCCTACCCACTTTATTCGAGATTGAAAGGCACCAAGAGAAAGGCTTTCAGGTGACTTCACTAAAGGAGGAATGGGAAATCATAGGGGAAGATCAAGATGACCAAGAAACTGGGGCTGCTGACCGGAAGCCTTTGGTCAGTTCAATCTTTGTTTCTAACGTTGGAGATGAGAAGTCTATGCGGGAAGAGGCGCGGGCCACCGTTATAGTTCACCCTCTGGGTGAGGGTAGGCAGCATGTTGAATTGAATGCTGTGAGTGTGACCGCGAATGTGTAAAAGTCATCTAGGGTTGAAATTGTTGTGTACAATAATGTGGAAGAGGGGAATACATGCTTGTGCGTGTGTGTGTTTGTATGTGTACTTGCTTGTATATAGCTGTGTATGAGCCTTCTAGACATATCTTCTTTCCTGTGAGTGTGATGTGAACATATAATTGTACAGAGAATTGTCTATAAGAAGTATCTACTGAAGTAAACAGTATGTTTGGTCTTTCAGCATTGAGAAATTTATATAAATGGTCCTCCTAGTTTTATCTGAGTTTCATTTTCATCATTCAAGTATCAATTACAACTCTTTTGACCTTCAAGTTTGGTTTTCGTACTAAATTGGTCCTATTGATAACTTCTGTCAGCCAAGCTGAACGGAAAAATCAGATTGATGATAGTTTGGACGTTGCAGTTCGTTCCAAATTGGTCCAATTGATGGCGTCTGCCCTCTATTTGATTTTTCCCATTCGGTTTGGTTGACAGACGTTATCAATTGGACCAAAATAGTACGAAAACCAAATTTGAAGGTGAAAAGAGTTGCAATTAATACTTGAAGGATGAAAATGAGACTTGGGTGAAACTAGGAGGACCATTTCTATAAATTTCCGTTCAGCATTTTATACTTGCAATGGGATTAGTGACAAAGTTAATCCAGCCTTGGAGGTAGGGGTGGCAAATTGAACTTAAACTCACTAATCAATCCAAATCCACCCACTAATATATAGACCCAACACAACTCATTTGTTAGCTAGGTTAGAAAGGGTCCAAATCCATCTAACTCATTTACTAATGCGTCTTAATTGGGTCTCAACTGGATTAGGTTAAATGACCCAATAGGCCTAGACTAACTAAAAAACCACCCAAGCTAAATGACTGTCCTCTATCTCATGCTTTGACTATATCGAACCCCTCTCTTTCTTCTCAGTTATTGAATATTTTCAACATTGGTCCATAATTTTACACTTTTTCGATTTCTCTCGTCAAAACAAATAATTAATCCTAAAAAACAAAAAGCTAAACAAACTGTTATTGAAAAAAAAACCAAAAAAAAATTATGGACAAAAATTCACAAGAATGCAACCTGAGTTGGCACTGAGAGTGGGTTCTTGTAAACTTTTTTTTTTCTTCGTTTTGTCTGCTTTGTTAGTCTTTTTTGAATATTAGTTAGATTTCGTTATTATTTGGATCAATCATTCGTCTCGACAAAAGGAGTTAAAAAAGTAAAAACTTATGACAAAAGCAAAAAAAAAAAAAAAAAACTAAAGACGAAAAAGTATCAAACAACTATCTTTTTTTTGTCTGCTTTGGGCATGGTGCGCAGGGTGCTTGGGAGCGTAACCTTGTCGGATGCCATCATCTCCAGTTCGAGCCTCTTCTCTATGTGACGATGCCTATCCCTCTGTAGTAGTTGTTTTTTAGAAGTGGGTAATATGCTTGTTTTCTGAGTTTGGTTGAAGTATTAGTGTCTTGGATTGCTTATCCCATCTCTAGAGTCTGTGGTCGTTAATAGTTGGCTGAGAGTGGTTTGTTTTGGCGACCCTTAGAATTGAATGAGGGAGTATTAGGCCGGATGGAATGGGCATGGTGTGCAGGGTGGGGCCCCCTGTCGAATGATGTCATCTCTGGTTCAAACCTCTTCTTGATGCCTTATTCCTCTGTAGTATTTGCTCAACCTCTCTTGTTACCTTATTGCTTTGTTGCTGCTAGTCCTCAGTGATGGTTATCATTTGGTCATTTCTGACCGTGACTATGATTTTGTTTTCCAGCCTGGCGGGATGTGTCAGGTAGTAGTTCGCTTTCATGTTTTTACTACTCGTATCACTATGCATATCATACCCCTTTGTACTATTCTTCCGCTTAGACGGATAGTGCAACGGGCGTATGATCTCTACACACATGGTACTTTTGTTATTTTACTCACTATAACCTACTCTCCATGCTGGTTGTGCATGAGTTATCGCACTTTTTTCAATCTTCATTTTTCTTTTTCTTTTCTTCCTAGGGTATGCCCCTTATAGGTTCTACATTCGGTTAACCTTCTTAAATTTTCAGCTAATTTATCCAAAAAAAAAGAAAGAAGATAGCTTCGACTATCTTTATCGAAACTCATACACATTTTACTTGCTTTGATTTTTGAAACCACCCCCCACCCCCCTTAATTATTTCCAATTAATAATAATCTGTTCATTAATTAATACATATTCTTGTCTAATTATTTAACTAAATTACCCTTGTAACGCCTCGGAATTTTGGGTACGTTAAATAACATTTTATTGAACAACAAAAGAGAGTCTGGCTCTTTATTACATCATAAACTCCCAAAGGGTTCTTATATTACACAAAGGGATGGATATCTAAGGTTATCTACAGCTCCTTCTCTTCTTCCATCCTAGCAAGTTCCTCAGCTCCAAAGGCCTCCAAGGTGTACTGTTCATGCTGCTCATCTATAAAGTCTGACACATTATACCAGCGTCGCCACCAGTATAATATGTCAGGGTCACATAAAACAACACCATGAGCTTGAAAGCTCAATAGAATAATTCATAACCCACTAACCCTTAACTTACAAATAGCAAGTCATGCATATATCATAAAGAGTCATAACAGTACATGCATTAATATAACAATAACAACAACAATGACACATCCGCATTCGCTATCTATTGTTGGTGTCATGTTTCCGTGTGTTTCTCCTACGTGACTCATCGTTTTGTGTCTCATCTATCATTTCCAAAAATCACACGCACACACCAATGAGCTACCAAGTCCGGCTCATTGGCCACAATGGCTACCAAGTCCGGCACATTGTGAACGCACATAACCAATAAGCTACCAAGTCCGGCTTATAGGCCACAATGGCTACCAAGTCCGGCCACGTTATCAAATCTTGCATTGGCTCCTCTCCGCGGATAACCAAGCCCAATCAATCAATGAAGCTACCACGTCCGGCTCCGTTAACAATCTACATAATGGGCTACCAAGTCCGGCACATTATGAACGCACAAAATCAATAAGCTACCAAGTCCGGCTTATTGGCCACAATGGCTACCAAGTCCGGCACATTGTGTCACATACTCATCTCCAAATGAAGCTACCAAGTCCGGCTCCATTGGCCACGCATACCAACGTAAGGCTACCAAGTCCGGCCATTACGTAGTTTCAAAAATATTTTACCAAGTCCAATTATTTCCTTTATCCACACCCTAGGTGACATGTTTCTACTTTCTCGATTTTTGTGTCTCGTAATCATGCATAGACTCCGCGGCGGGACAAATCACTTTAAAGTAATCTTGAAACCAAACTAGCAAGATCATCCAATTCTATATTACCTAATCGTACTCAAATTATTACTTAAAGCATAACGCCATATGTACGGACGCCCTTGGAGTGGAAAGCCACTTATGCTTTAACAACAACAAGTAATGCAAGCAAATATACATACATGCTCATAATCATCCTCAAGACAATAATATATTACCAAAATCCGTTCTTTCTTCCTTTGTGGAATTTTCAAAACAACATATGTTTATTGACGAGTTCATACATGAACAAGTAACTATCACGAGATCGAGCAATCAAGTAGTCATGAGATCAAAGTAAACTACGTAAAACAAATCATACTACACATATGGCTTCATGCTCATACAATACAATATACTTAGAGGAAGTAGTTAGGGATTAACTACATTCAATTCAACATGCATACAATTATACTTAGGGGTAGAGAGTAAGGACACTCTACATATACTTAGGGTTAGAGGTCATAAGAAAAATCTACCGTTCTTCTTGGCGGTAGGGTGGCTACGGGAATTTCGTCGGAGTAACGGCTTACGGTGGACTTCCGATAGCTTCGAAAGAGAAAGGTTTCTCTCGAAACTAAATCTTGACTATACTACTA
Source organism: Rhododendron molle (assembly GCA_025413875.1). Taxonomy (NCBI): domain Eukaryota; kingdom Viridiplantae; phylum Streptophyta; class Magnoliopsida; order Ericales; family Ericaceae; genus Rhododendron; species Rhododendron molle. The sequence goes on from CM046400.1 coordinate 20,175,441, forward strand.
AACTTTTATGGATCGAAGGGTGGTGGAGCGGTGGTTTAGTGGCGGCTTAGGATGAGTTTCTTGAAGAACAAGAGAAGAACTTCAAGAACACTCAAGAACAAAGCAAGAACAAGCAAGAATACTAAGCTTTCTAGAGAGAGAAGTTGAATGGTGAAGGTGTGAGTTGAAAGGTATGGAATGGAGGCTATTTATAGGCAAATGAAGCTCTCTCCCTCACCCTACTTGGCCGGCCCATATCTCTCTCTCTCTCCCCCATGGATTTGCTCCATGGACTAGTCTTGTCATGCTATAGTACTCCAACCAATTGCCAACTAGGTTAATAGTGTTCCAAGTACACCCACATGTCAAAAATACAACTCACATACACCTCACTCTCCCTCCCCCTATTCGACCACTCTCTCTCTCTCCTCTCCCATAGTTTTGTTTCATAGTCTTGTCTTGTCAAGCCAAAGTACAACAACAAGTGCAACTTGTTCAATAGTTGTCAAAGTACAATGCATGCACCTCATTCTCTCCTCTCATCCGTCCCTCTCTCTCTCTCTTGGTCAAAGTACTTCTATGTATATATATATATATATATATATATATATATATACACATTTATGGAAAGAACAAGGAAGGTAAGGACAAGACTACTTAAATGCACACATGGCTTATGATTATTCTTTTTGTAGGAGAAAGTACTATCATATCTTTCACCAAAAATCCCATGGGAATATTGGACAATGCTATTATCCAAGGGATAATGATTTCCCTAATGGTTATTGTCCAAGGGTCTAACAATTACCCTAGCATGTAATAACCAATGGTCCAAAGAAGTAATGATGAAGGAACACATGACTTGTCTTGTCATCCTATTTGGCAATCCTAACATCTATTGTCCAAGGGGTAAAGATTTTCCTAGCATGTAATAACCAATGGTCCAAGAAAAGTCATCATGAAGTACAATGCTAGACTATTCCAACTACTAGTCAAACTTGGTCTTTTCCCTAACAACTATTGTCCAATGGTCAAAGATCTTCCTAGCATGTAATAACCAATGGTCCAAGGAAAGTCATCATGAAGTACAATGTTTGCTTTTGACTAGACTATTCCAACTACTAGTCAAACTTGGTCTTCTTCCTAACATCTATTGTCCAATGGTCAAAGATCTTCCTAGCATGTATTAACCAATGGATAAACATTAAAAAGGGTAAAATGGTCCATCTAGGGTTAGGGAGAAGTGATTAGGCTAAATGGGCATTAGGCTATTCTAACTAATTGATTAAAGACTAACGATACTTAATCTAGACTTTCATTGTTCGAGTGGTATTTTGGTTTTATTTAGTAGGAAATCGCCTAATAATGGAATATTAAAACCCGGCGGTGCCAAACGCCAAGGCAAGGCGCGAGCGTGGCCAAGGCAGCCTGGTGGCAAAGCGGTGGCACAGCGGTGGCCAAAAGGCATAAAGGCTGCCAGCGGTGGCAAAGCACGGTGGCACAAAGATGGCAAAGGCTGGCCAATGGCCAGCGGTGCCCAGAGCTGCTAAAGCGGTGCCAGCGGTGGCAGCGGTGGCCAAGGTGGCCCGTTAGCGAAGCAGCGGTGGCCAAGGTGTAGCCAAGGCAAGGCGTGAGCGGCAGCCCAGGAACGCCAAGGCAAAAGCAAGCCGCGACCCGACGCCAAGGCAGCGGCAGAGCAACCCGACAGTGAACCGACGCCAAGGCGAGGCAGCGACAATGAGCCGACGCCGTGCAAGGCAAAGCGGCGTGAATGAGCCGACGCCAGCGAGGCAGCCTGACGCTAAAGCGCGAAGGCGCGACAATGACGATGCCAAGGCAAAGCAGGCTCGCGGCCCGACGCCAAGGCAGCCTAGCTAAGCCAAAGCAAAAGCAGTCAAGTCAACGGTCAAGGCAAAGACCAAAATTTTTCTACTAACCACTCCGGCATCGATGCATCACTCTAGGTTAGGGAAATGTAACTAAGCCAAACGATAGTTAGGGTTTGCTAACTAATCGGTTAAAACTAACTATGCTTGCTAAGTAGGATTTCCAGCCGAGAAATATAATTTAAAGATATTATTTACTTATTAGGAAAAATATACGAGTACGTTCACAAGTATACCAGTCATGGGAGAAGGACTAAATTGTCCGGAGTAAAATGATTCAATTTTACAAGTTTCAAATCTAATTATGACGGATTATTAATCGCTAAAAGGGATTTATAAAACAAATAAAGAATTTTCAAATATAATAACAAAATTTTTATAAGTCAATAACGATCGATTTTTGGATATTAAAATGAAATCCAAGTATTAAAATAAAATTCAAATTTTTAGCAAAATTTTTATTGACCAAAAATCAGGGTCGTTACAACCCTCTTGAAAAACAGAACAAATTGAGCTTCGGCTTCGATTTTGGTTCAGCGACAAACTGTCGGTTTCCGAACTTGACATGCATGAGTGGCACATAAATAAAATACTAAGTGAAAACGTAAATACAAATAAGGGTTAAAACCTGAGACATATATAGTCAAGGATTTAATTATTGGCAGCTACGTAGCAATTTCTCCGTCATCTGGTATTGTTGTACCCCGTTATTATGGCGCTAGCAAGAATTCATCTCTATCAGTCGATTTCTGTGATGAATCATTTTTTATCCAATTTTTAGCTCTCCAATATAGTCGCTTTAGGCGTTCTAAAAAATTCACGGTAGCTAGCGACATGCTACTCCCGCTACGTATCGGAAAAATTAAGTGTACAAGGGTAATTTGGTCATTTTCGTAGTAGAGGGATAGTATGGTAATTTTAGTCATTTAAATTTATAGGGGTAATATAGTCATTTTAGTGTACATTGATATTTTAAATTTTAGTATGTAGTATGTAATTGGGATAATGGACGGTCGGGTTTGCTTTTAAATAAATTGGTTGGGTTATGTATGGATAATTAGATTCATAATTAATGGATCTAAATGGGTCAATGACCATTAAAGACCCAACCCACTTGCAACTTGCCCATTTTAGGCCAAATCCGTCAATTTGCCACCTCTACTTGGAGGTGATAACTGTTCCTGATTCTTTACGTAAATCACCAGGTGCGGCCAGGATCTCCAAACAATTCTTTTGTGGTTGCCAAGCAAAAAAAATGATTCTTTAGTGGTTGAAGCCGCTCACATTGAAGTTTTTTTTTTTTTTGGGAAATCGCTCACATTTTGAAGTTAAAATGCAGGTTTGTGGATATCCATGTTATTTGGCCAAAGAAATAGTGTAAAAAAAAAAAAAATTTAAAAAGCTTTTATTCTCGTGCCTTCCTTAAGTTTATCTTTTGGGTAATCCAGCTTCCTGTTGCTGGTTACATGGAACCCACCCTGACATGGTAAACATAAGACTAGTGAATCAGGTGACATAAGACAATGAAACGTCTAAATTTACGATTTGACGATACTTTCGATGACCTTAGTTCGTTTGGGTATAAATGGCTAACCCAGTAGAGGCGACTACATTCATGTGATATGAGATAAGACGCTACCAAAATCAAAAGCAGTGAACCAAGGATTGCACCCATATTGCTAAATGATAAAAGATTCATTGATTTAGAAACACAAAGTCTACGGTTCCCGACGACCAAAGGGATCCCGATCGGATCACGAGAACCCGCAAGACCCACTCCGGCCACCGGACGACCGATTCGAGCCGTTCAAAAATTCTATAAAAAAAAAAAAACGAGTGGACTTGCGTTAGAATCAACGGCATCCGATGTGTGTAGGCACTTGATCCAAACACTCTATGTTTTTGTATATATATGTAAGGCTCGGATCGACCGTCCGATGATCAGAGTGGACCCGGTGGAGCATTGGGATCCGATCTGGATCCCTTTGGGGTCGGGAATTGTAGCACCGTTGATTTAGAAACACCATCATTGTTGCAACATAAAGAGCAGCCCAATGCACGACGCTTCCCACACTGGGGAGTATGGGACAAGATGAACAGGTTATTACAGAAGTCATTTTATTCAACAATTTGCTCACGTAACATTTGAACAAAGAGGGTAATAGTATTACTTTGGCAACACTTTCACCAAGCAATTTCCAGTAATAGTAGCCAGCCGAAAATAATATTTTTGTTCCCTTCCTAAATTCCGAAAGTTGCGGTACCACCCACACTTGAGGACCGTTTATGCTAACAAAACTCTTACGAAATGATACAAATCAAAAATGATAATATACAGTTACTTCTCTACAACGATTTGTCCCTCAAAGACCGTGTAGCACACATATATCACCTATAACCGTGACCTTGACCATAATATACTGAAAATAGAAGGGAGAAATCCAATAATTTTATATAGCTGGAGGCATGTCCTGGGTTCCTTTCTGCAATCTGAAATTTCAGATACAATTTAAAATTTTGGACCTCAGGGAACTCAAACTCCAAAATAATTACGGACCTTTCACTTCATTTTGAGTTATCAATACGTTGTGGAAAATCCGATAGTTTTCTTCTCTTTGGTTCTGGCTCACCCAATTGCAAGGACATGGAAATCTCTACTTCATCGGACCCATTTCTGAACACTGCAAGGTTTTTCAATTCTGCGTTTCCTTCTTGTTTTTCCTCATGTACTGGAGATCTCCCAATAAAGCATGGAATAAACTGGTGTTCCACATTTGGAACTGCTTCCGTACCACCTTCAATTCGAAACTCATCATGGATGAACAGTGGGGTCAGCCGATTGTGGGGCTCAGTGTCCATGGGAACTTTCATGATGTTTAGCCCAAGAGGCTCGTGATTATTCTCCTCGATTTTATCTTTCAGCACTTGATCAGGTAGAGAAGACTCGCCCACTGTAGAATCCATTCCTGCTACAGAAGCGTTTATTTGCTCTTGCAGTGCAGCTACGTCAAACATGAAGACAGAGAAAGCAGTATTTGTCAAACATAATATATAAACGGATAATTAGTAGCAAGGACAAGTAATACAAGATTTATTTGCCAATAAGTGTCCCAACTATGCTGCCTCAAAGTCTACTTCCCTACATCCTTTCTTTCCTTGGGTTACTTTTTTAGAGGAAAAAAAAATACAATTGGCCTCTATTGACAAAAGAGGGAGGAGAAAGAACAAAAAGATATATATAGAAAAAATAAATAGAAAAGAGGAAGGAAAAGAACGCAATGCAGAGTGATGCACAATAGGTATTCTGGCACTCAACATCCACCATTGCAGCAATATTAATTTGTCAATTTCGTAGAAGAAACAACTTTGGTTGAAAAAGATAACATAGCAGGTGGAACCATTCATGTTTCAATTACCCTTCAATTGTGCTTTTATGCTATTTTTAGTTGGATTTATTGAAGTCAGTAGTAGTACATCACCATCTTGCCAGCTTCTGAATGCGCCTTTATATATACTAAAAACATGCTCTAAATGAATTACGTAGAATGCTGCATTGAAATAGCTAAAATAAACTCAATATCAAAGGTAATAAAAACTATCGCCTCAACACAAAATAACTAGAATTTTCTGAAGGACAAACCTTGAAGCTCTTCCTTAGTCGTAATCAGATCAAGTTCAAGGAGGTCAAGAAGGCGCCCTAGATCAACTCCACTAGTCCAATTCTCCGGAGGTTGCCCCACTTTGAGTTTCAGCCGGCCTCGATTAGCGGTCCCACCCCAAATAATCCCAACAGGTCGTGGTTTCTCCCCATTCTGATGACCCGTTAGGAGAATGAGGCTTCCACTGTCACCTTCGAGGTCAAAAGTCTGCTGATTCTCACCGACAACAAGAAAATCGGTAAAGAAACAAATGCCTTTCTCATCGTTGTACTCTAGGGCGTAAGCCATTATGGTCCCAGTAGTTAATCCAGAGCTTCTTCCAACTTTTACCACTTGTCTTCCAATTAGACTGTTGATTGGAGACTGCAAATCGAGGATATTGACATTACCTATCTCTCCTATTCCTTTAACGGAGGTCGATACGTAGGAGATGTCTAAATCATCAGCAAACGGAACAAAGGCCCCATCAGCTCGAACAAATGTTTCTGCCAGAATGTGTGGGGTTCAAGACACAATGAGAAGCAATTTAGCACAATCCAAGTGGTAGGAAACAGAATGGCAATGCAGCAACAACTACCACTATGGTTACAACCACAGTACTAAAGAAGAAAAAATCTGGCAATCAAGATGACAGGTGATAAAGGATTAGAAGAACCCAAAGACCCTTGTCCAAAAAGATGTCACCTGTAGCTAAATGTTCACTTTCGGCTGATTGAAAAGGCTTCAAACAAATTCTAGAACGCAGATTTAGCTCAATATGATTGTTTGACCTGGTTCTTTTGACACTGGCTCCGTTCAGAAATACCAAATTTCAAACAAATTCAATTTCTTAATCATGAGTCCAAAAGGCTACATTAGAAATCAATCAGCCTGATTGTTGATGTCAGGAATTTATATCCCCTTGTATGCTTGGTGAACAACACAACAACAACAGCAACACAACAAACCCATGTAGTCCCCAATCATTGGGGGTATGGGCAGGGGAGGATTGGAGACAGACCTAACCTTTGGCAATATGCACAAAGTGGCTGCTCTCAAAATACCGCTGAAACAGTGGCCCCCAAATCAAAGCCGAATGGCATCAGGGCAGGCCTAGAGACCCAATTCAGCACTGTTTCCTTGGTGAACAAAAAAAAAAGACTTTTTGCTAGCTAGAGATCCCTCCAGATTTTGATTTGTATAATCGAGTGGAATCTTGGTTAAAACCCCAAACATGTATGTCAAGCCCTGTTTTGTTGGCCTGTAACTTGTTCTTAACTAGCTCACAATACATCAGGGGCAAACTGATTAAATCTTTACCAAAAGATTCCATAACTACAACCCAATACAAAAATGTCTTAATTGAAGGTGCAACTAGCGTCTTTTGCTATGTTTCATGATCTCTTACAAAAATATGAACAAAGCACTAATGTTAGAGGCCGAACATGTCTCGAAGAAGTCTAGGGGAATTCGCTAAATACCTTACTTTTATGACAAGGTTGTTCAGAGTAAGCAAAGTGTGACCTTCGTAATGTACGATGCACTTTAAACACCATGTACCATAAGAATAACAAAAAAAATATGACAAATTGACCATGTCCTTCTTGGACTTGTACAAAGGTTTTAGGATCATTCTGGAGAATGCCTTTTTCTCTTTACTTCTCTTTTCCAAACCTGGAAGAATGCCAAGACATCTCAGGCAACCTGTAATTCATTTATGTGAGTTTCAGAATAAAAGTACTAATCAGTACATAAACTAAATGAACGGTTTAAATTCTACTTTGTTGTTGTGTGCACACTTGTAAGTTCTAATGAATCTGATACGCATCTTTACTTCTGGATATTTTGCTGGATAACACTTATTAGGTCTGTAACTTTGAATTTCCAATATCCAAAGCATTTTCTAAACATTTTTTATTTTTTTAACTACTTGTGAACATCTTGATCGAATGTCAAAGGAGATAAACATGCTGGTCAATTTATAGAAATAATCATTCATGAGAACTCATAAAAACACGCGCAAATATAGAGCCAATCATATGGTTGAAACTGCTGAAGTGTTTTCTTAACTAAAGAAAATCCAACCAACATATAAAACTTAAAGAGGATTTCACAATCCTTTAAAAAAATTCACAAATTCATCACAAGTGAAACTGTAGATTTCTAAATATTCAACAGAGAAACCTTTATAGATGGAGACTTCACATATTCCCAACTCAAAACGCAGAGAAAGTAAATGAACCAGATTCTTAGGTGCGTATCGACACCCAACTGTTCCCAAGTCCCAAAGTCACCATAACATACATGTCTTGACTGTCACAAGACTTGACTTACGAGAATAATATGAAATCCATGGCACCAGTTTTTCTCAACATGAGCATTATGTTACCAATCTTGACATAATATCACCATGACACCAGAGAAATGATTAGAACAAACCCCTCATGGAAATGTGTGATGATAAATGCATGATGTGATCAAATTTGGAGTTGTATTACCTGGGTTTGTTCCTGCAAAGATGCCATACCAAAGATCATCTGTTATGAAAGATGTTGCTCTTTCCACAGCACCCAGATACACCCCAGGTCCAAGGCTAGGGGGCAGCGGATGAAACATTTTCTGGTTTGGGTAATCCAAATCAACAGCCACATGGCGATTTGTGAGGAAACCGACCTGGCAATTACCTGTTCGACTCTTGACAATAGCCCCCAAGGTTCCATATGTTTCTTGGCTTGCAACCTAAACAATAATAAGCAAAGAGCAAACAGTGAATGTGTAAAGTTACTACCTTTAACATTAACAAATCAAGCTTGCAATGAATCTCTAAAGATTCTGGACCAGTCAAACCAGTTTATACATTGTGAGGTCCAGGCTCTCCAGGCTCTGAATGATGATCAAGTTTTTCTAGCCACTTTTGTTTATGCCCCATACCTTGGGTTGTCCTTGGGGATTTTAATGCTATTAGAACTCCTAATGAAAAGGCTGGGGGGTGGCTTAGGATTGGCCTCCTTACATGGATGATTTCAATAATTGCTTATACACTACTGAGCTTGATGATCTTAGATATTGAGGCTGCTACTACACTTGGACTAATAGGCAGGCGGATCCTAACCATGTCTCCACCAAAATTGATAGGGTTCTTGTCAATGAAAGCTGGATCAAATCACACAGCTGCTCCACTGCTCACTTTCCCACTCCCGGGATATCTGACCACTCTCCTACCATTGGGTTTCTCACTCCTACTCCCAAACCATCCATTAAACCCTTCAGGTTTTTTGACTTCCTAGCAGATCACCCTCTCTTCCTAACCACTGTTCAAAAAGTGTGGAGGATGATCATTATTGGGAACCCTATGTTCTGTGTTGGTGAGGATCTTAAACTCCTCCAACAAGAGTTTAAGAGTCTCAACACTAAGGAGTTTAGTGCAATATCTGATAGAGTTCAAAGTTCCAAACTCCAGTTGGAAGTTCTTCAAAAGGAGTTAGGAGCAAATCCTAACAACCTTGCTGCTCAGTCAAAGGAGAAGGAGGCGTATAAGCAGTTCATTGGATGGACTAGAGCTTAAGAAAGCTTAGCTAGACAGAAGTCCCGCATTCAATGGCTCAAACTTGGAGACCAGTGCTCATCTTTCTTCTTTAAATCTATCAGTAATAACAGAAATAAAAGTAAAATCACTAGTCTAGTATTGAGTGATGGCTCCACTGCCCAGGATGTGGGGCTGCGATTGAGGACACCTTGTCAATTTCTACATCAACCTACTTGGATGATTTCAATAATTGCTTATACACTACTGAGCTTGATGATCTTGGATATTCAGGCTGCTACTACACTTGGACTAATAGGCAAGGGAATCCTAACCATGTCTCCACCAAAATTGATCGGGTTCTTGTCAATGAAAGCTGGATCAAATCACAGAGCTCCTCCACTGCTCACTTTCCCACTCCCGGGATATCTGACCACTCTCCTGCCATTGTGTTTCTCACTCCTACTCCCAAACCATCCATTAAACCCTTCAAGTTTTTTGACTTCCTAGTAGATCCCCTTCTCTTCCTAACCACTGTTCAAAAAGTGTGGAGGATGATCATTATTAGGAACCCTAGGTCCTGTGTTGGTGAAAAACTTAAACTCCTCCAACAAGAGTTTAAGAGTCTCAACACTAAGGAGCATAGTGCAATATCTAATAGAGTTCAAAGTTCCAAACTCCTGTTGGAAGTTCTTCAAAAGGAGTTCGGAGCCAATCCTAATAACCCTGCTACTCAGTCAAAGGAGAAGGAGGCGTACAAGCAGTTCATTGGATTGGCTAGAGCTGAAGAAAGCTTAGCTAGACAAAAGTCCCGTATTCAATGGCTCAAACTTGGAGACCAGTGAACATCTTTCTTCTTTAAATCTGTTAGTAATAACAGAAATAGAAGTAAAATGACTAGTCTAGTATTGAGTGATGGCTTCACTACCCAGGATGTGGCTGTGTGATCAAGGACACCTTTGTCAATTTCTACACCAACCTACTTGGTACAACTCACTCCACTCCTTATCAAGGCTCATCCAGAGTGGAGCAGATTATTAATAAGAAACTAACAGGTGATCAAAGTCTAGCTATGATCCATGAGGTCACTGATCTTGAAATTAAAGAAACCATTTTGTCACTCGACCCAACCAAAGCTCCTGGCCCTGATGGGTTTAATGTTGGGTTCTTTCAGAAGGCCTGGTCTGTAGTTGGTCATGAAATAACTGCAGCTATTAAAACCTTCTTTAAGTCTGGCCAACTTCTAAAGAAAGCAAATTCCACACTGGTAGCTCTTGTCTCAAAATTCCCAACCCTTCCAAAGTTGGGGCTTTCAGACCCATTTCCTGTTGTAACACCATCTACAAATGCACAGCTAGGATATTGGCTAAAAGAATCCAAGCAGCCCTTCCTAGCCTCATAAATCCTATTCAGTCAGGATTTGTTAAGGGTAGAAGAATAGCTGATAATATCTTCCTCACGCCGGAACTGATGAAAGGGTACCACAAGTCTTCACCCTCCCTAAAATGTGCTATGAAGGTTGATATCATGAAAGCCTATGATAATGTCTGGTGGGAATTTCTCTGGGATGTACTTGCATCCATGAATTTCCACCCCAAAATGATTAGGTGGCTTCAAGCTTGTGTTACCTCACCCAACTTCTCTTTGAGCATAAATGGTGAGGTAGGGTAAGAAAGGCCTGAGGGAGTGTGATCCTCTATCATCCTACCTCTTTGTCATAATCATGGAAGTCCACACCGGTCTCCTCATGGACAAGTCACTGCTCCATAATTTCTACTTCCATTGGAAATGTGGACAAACTAAGTTAATCAATCTCTGCTTTGCTGAAGATCTCGTGATCTTCTGCAAAGGAGAAATTGATTCCATCAAGCACATACAGTCCTCTCTTTGGGAATTTGAAGCCTTATCAGGTTTGTCACCAAGTCCCGGCAAGAGTAACATTTTCTTCTCTGGTGTGCACCCAGGTGCTAAAGAAGCTATACTTGAGTTGCTTGGATTCCAAGAAGGTACCTTACCAATGAGGTACCATGGTGTCCCTCTTTTTTCCACCAAACTAAAGCATTCGGACGGTAAACCTGTGGTCGATAAAATTACGGCTAGAACCAAGTCTGGGGCAGCTAGTGATCTCACATACGCAGGTAGAATTCAACTTAACAAGTCTGTCCTCTTTTCCATGCAAACATATTGGTCCTCTCTGTTTATACTGCCCAAGAAAGTGATCAAAGAAGTGGAAGCTATACTTAGAGCTTTTCTTTGGTTTGGACCTGATCTTAGAAAATCAGGTGCTTAAGTCTCGTGGGAGCATTTATGCTCCCCCAAACATGAAGGTGGCCTTGGATTCAAATCCATGCACATTTGGAACAAGGCTGCCATTGAAAAACACATTTGGTTTCTTATATCTGGTGGGGAACAATCTATGCGGTGCCACTTACTCAAAGGCAGGAGTTTTTGGGATTGGAAAAGTACCCAGCAGTCCCTCCTGGGTCTGGAGGAAATTACTAAATCTTAGGCCTCTTGTCCATCCTCACATCATATCCATTGTTGGAGATGGTCACCACATTTCTTTTTGGTATGATAACTGGAATCCCCTGAGCCCATTGGTTGAGGGAGTTGGTCCAAGAATCATGTATGATTCAGGACTTCCACAAAACTCTACTGTCTCTCAAGTGATCAAGGACTCTCAATGGGCTTTTCCCATCACTCAAACTTGGGAGCTCAATCAAATAATGAGCAAATTGCCTCCTCTTCTTACTCCTAATACAGTCCTTGATGATCATGTTAAATGGTCTCTTACCTCGTCTGGTCAGTTCTCTATCTCCTCATTGTGGGATAACCTTAGGACTCATTATCCCAAGATTCCATGGAGCCATATTGTTTGGCTCTCCGCTCAAATTCCTAAGTGTAGTATTATTTCTTGGCTTGCAATCCTTAATAGGCTTTACACTGAGGATAGACTGGTACTGTTTGGTACTAAGACCTCCTCTCACTATATCTTATGCCCAGGAAGCGAAAGTCCTGACCATTTGTTTTTCAACTGCCCTTTCACTCCCAAGTCTGGGCATTGATTACTGCTAAGATTAATATTAATTGGTCCCCTAGGCCATGGGCTGATTGGATAGAACTTCTTTCATCTACCAAAGGCAAATCACTTTGGTCCATCAAAATTAAGTTGGCTTTCACAACCTCTGCTTATCATATATGGATTGAGAGAAATTCTCAGAAATTCCAAAATGTAGCATGTCTGGTGTCTGTTGTCATGCACAAAATCTGTTCGGTTATAAGGTTTAGATTGTTGTCCTTGGATAAACTACCCCAAGGTCCAATAGCTAGCTGGTTTACAACCCAAAGGATATTTCAACAAAATCAATCTTAACATCCCTTACTTGTGCGGGAACAGTGCTAATTTATTTCATTTTGCAGGTTGCACAAAGATTGGAACTGGATTGGATTGGGTCTTCTCAAATTGAGATCAATATAGCTGTGGGTCTTTTCAGCTATCTCTTGAACACCATTGGGGAAATGGCTGCCATAGCTTTGTGGAACATGTAAGTGAAGCTTCTAGTACTACTACTTTATATGGTATATAACTTAAACATTCTGGGGTACTTTGTGCATAATCTGTGGGTGTGTTTTTTATGGTCAACTGTTATCAAGTGAGTGCACCCCCACATAATGTGTCATCCTGTGAGTAGTGTGATTGTTCCCCAGATTTTCTTTTGGAGTGGAGATAATATTTAGTGGGGGATGGGGGAATCATGTGAGATAAAGCGGAGGGAGTTGAGGAACCAAGCTCTTTTGCTTCTGTGTGAGAAGTTGAGTGGGAGATGTGAGGGAGTTGTAATGGGAGCACTAAAATGTAAAGGGGTTTCACAATTCTCCTGGTGAGCCCTGAATTGGTCAAGAGAATCTTTTCCCCTCTTGTTTCAGTTGAAAAGTTGGTCTTGTTGCGTGTGTAACCCGTGAGCTGTGTCTACACTAGTCATTACTTGATTGTCTGACCTTCATGTTGGGCTATATATGAGCAAGGTACTTTCTGGTTGAGTAATATGGAGCAGGTTTTGTAATCTGGATTTTACCAGGTCCTACATTTCTTACTTCTCTTTTGTATGACTATTGCTTCATCTCTCTACTGCACTACAGTTTTCTTATTCAAACGGGGGCTGTCGTTTGAACGCTTCTGTCTCTTCTTTTGTATCTATTTGTAATATGGCTTGTTTCCAGGCTATGACTGTTATGGGTACGTTAACTTTTGTATAAGTTGTGCCGCCTGCGGCCAAATGACCATATGGGGTTGTCTACGGTATCTCATCACTTGCTCCAGATTTGTATGGCAAAATCCACCATCTTGTGTGATAGCTGTCCTCATGTCCCTATCCAAATTGGGGTAACCATTCAGTTCCTGCACCATGTTCTCTTTGGGATCCATCCACTCAGATCATCAATCCATGGGGACATCAGATTGGCCTCCTCCATTGTCCATTGGGCAACAGGTTGGGGACATCAACAGGTTAGGGACATCAGGTTTTGCATTCGGGTCTCATCCATTGATTGGGCCTAATTCTCGAGATGCCCTAGCTTCTATCAGTTCATATTCCCATTTCAGGATGTTGGGTCCCTCCTTACTTAGATGTTTGAAGTCTGATTATTGGGCATTCCAAGCCCTTAATTACAAGTTTTCACTGCCGTAGCAGCCTAATCAGATGAAGCATTTGAATAGTGGCTCCTTATGTCCTTGTGTTTCTATTCCCTCTTTGGTAGATGGTTTGGAAACACTCAGTTTAGTCATTTCCATTAATTGTAGCTGCTTGGCCTAATCATACGATTTTCTTTTCCTTTCTTTTTCTTTTCATTCCTCCTGGGGTATGCCCCTTGTAAGCTGTATATTTGGTTAGCCCCTCTTAATTTCAAGCTGATTTACCCCAAAAAAAAGCTTGCAATGAAGGAAGAACATAACAAACAACGAAAAAAGTGCATTAATCTCAGTGGAAGCAACATTGGTAAGGAGTCTAATGACTGTTGTATCATCGTCACGAACATAAAATCTAGAGACTACTTAGGTGGTATAGTTTTGAAAATTGAGAGACCAAGCAAAATCTTGTATCCCCCTGCAAGAAGTGTACATCGCGCTTTTGGGCCTGTCTCGGGTCCAACAAAGATAATCGGAACCATACATTTTGTTCAAAATATTTTGTTTAAGGTCCCTGTAAAAATCAGCTCCATCCGATATTGTGAAGGGCATTTATGAAATGTCCATATTTACTAGCCTAAATTCTAAAAGAAAATTGGGAATTTCGTAAATGCCCTTAACGATATCAGATGGAGCTAATTTTTTATGGGGACCGTAAACAAAATGAGTGGCTCCGATTATCTTTGTTGGACCCGAGACGGGACCAAAAGCATGATGTACGCGCTGTTTGTAGCATTTCTGTAAACCAAAATGGAGTAACAAACATATTTTAGCTTCTGTTGGTAAAAGGATACTGAGCAAATAAGACACGTATATGGCATATAAAATGGAAAACGTGCAACCTCTATCCAAATCACAAGTTTTTAACATTAAAAAAAAAAAAAACAGAAAACAAAGGTCTTTAGTTACTCTTGTTACCACTGCAAGCTCAAAATCATAAGCCCTTCTAATACAATTGTCACGTTTATTGTTCATATTACAAAACCCTTCTCATTCAGAAACAACCCCAATAAAAATATCGCCAACCCTACGAGATATATTCACTCTTATGTACCCAAACAAATACTTTACTAATTAAGGGACTCTGTCCAACATGCTTAGTTGGAGACCTAGCAAATAGAGGTATTCATACATGTACTAATTAAGGGACTGTGTCCAACATGCTTAGTTGGACACTGACCTAGCAAACAGAGGTATTCATACTATGGAGCTGAGTGATAAACTTTTTAGAAAAGTGAATTGCAGTTGTGTCCTAGTGTCCTTGGACATGAGAAGATGGATCTGAAAAAAAAAAACATGCACGCACCCAACACCTGCATCTGAGTCTATGAGTCATATACTACGACACCCAGATGTATATATATTATTAGCAAACGCCACAACACATTGAGAATATAGTAAAAAATAGGAAAGGAATATGTATGTGCTAACAAATAGGATGCAACAAAGACCTACCTTTTCTTTCCACGTTCAATTTTCTTTATCTTTCCCTTTTTCCTAATTGATGGTGTGGGTGTGTGTCTATGTATGTGTGTGGTTGTCGGTGTGCGCGGCTGTGTTTGGATAAATGTGGATTTTTCAAATGAAGGCATTAATGTTCAATTTCAACAAGAATACAAGAGCTTTAGCCACAGGTAGCTTGTGAAACTAGAGAGGGAGAAGGACTGCATTACAGCATACATATGATGGCGATCAGAAAAAAACAAAAAACAAAAAACAAAAAAAAAACCACATATTGTATAAGGATCCTTGTACAGGTGTGTCACCCTTAAAATGATAGATTTCAATCTCTCCAATCAAATGGCTAACTCAGATCCATATTGATGAAGCCCTCAAACTCAATGTCAAATCCATATATAAGCGAGTTATTCTCCTCAACCACAAACAAAAATCTATGAGTCACTGCTCTCCCAAAGTGGTGCAGCTTGGACGGCAGATGTTTTTTTTTTTTTTTGTGTGTGGGTGAGGTAAAAAACTCCACCTGGTTCGTGCTTAGAGCCTTATCTTTAGTTATCGGCCGGTCCCAAGCCCGGATAAAGGAGGAGAGTTGTGCGTTAAGTAGCTGACAACCAGCACGTAAAAAGCCCGTCAGATCTTTATGACATGAATCCAAATATGAAAACGAGACATGCTAGAGCGTTTCCTTTAAGCGACGCGTTGTGCCTGCCTTCAGGTGCTTCGAAAAATGAGCAAGGGGCGCCGGCGGGTGTGGTGATAAGTGAGCAAGGGTTCTTGCGCATTCCTGAATGAGCGCGGGTAAAGAAGCTAGCCCAGGATTTATAGGATTCGTTTAGCAACTTGGAATATAGGGTCATTAACAGGTAAGACTAGGGAGCTAGTTGACACCATGCTTAGGAGGAGGATTAGTATAGCTTGCCTTCAAGAGACTAAGTGGGTTGGGGAGAAAGCTAGGGAGATAGAGGACACAGGTTATAAGCTTTACTATACGGGTAAGGATAGACATAGAAATGGGGTAGGTATCATAGTAGATAAACACCTAAAAGATTCGGTAGTTACAATCACGAGGAAAGGCGATCGAATTATTTTAGTTAAGCTTGTGATTGGAGGGAGCATAGTTAATATTATTAGTGCTTACGCACCCAACTAGGCTTGGACGATCTTACTAAAGAGCAATCCTTGGAGCAAATGGATGACGTGGTTCAAGAGATTCCTTTTGGAGAGAAGCTATTTATAGGAGGCGATTTCAATGGTCATGTGGGAGTGCATACGCAAGGGTATGAGAAGGTGCAAGGTGGCTTTGCATTTGGTGACCTTAACGAAGGTGGTCGGAGGATTTTAGATTCTGCAGTAGCTTTGGACCTTTTAGTGGGGAATACTTTCTATAGAAAGTGAGAAGAGCATTTAATTACCTTTAAGAGTGGAGCCAATAGAAGCCAAATCGACTATTTTCTTCTTGCTAGAGGTGCAAACCGCTTGACATGTAAGGATTGTAAGGTTATCCCCGAAGAGTGTCTAGTGACACAACATAGACTTTTGGTGTTAGATATTTGTCTCAAGGGGAATATTAGAAGGAGAAAGGAAACTAGATGCCCATGAACTAAATGGTAGGGCCTAAGAGGGGAGACACTAGAGGTATTTAAGGAAAGAATGTCTTAAGAAGCACGGTGGGGAGTGGAAGGAGATAGTGACACTATGTGGAATACCATAGCGGATGGTATCAGAAGAATATCGAAAGAAGTTCTTGGAGAGTCAAAGGGAAAATGTCCGATTTCTAAGGAGACATGGTGGAAGAATGACGAGGTTCAAACCATGGTAAAAGCCAAGAAGGAGTGCTTTAAAAAGTGGCAAAAGGACCGGAATGCAGAAAACTTTCAGATTTATAAGCAAGCTAGCAAGGAAGCTAAGAAAGCCGTTAGGGATGCTAAGTTGAAAGCCTATGAGAGTTTCTACGCTAGACTCGATAGTAAAGATGGAGAAAAGATTATTTATAAACTTGCTAAGTCACAGGAAAAGAGAGCTAGAGATGTTTCTCAAGTTAAGTGTATAAAAGGTATTGATTCGGTGGTGTTGGTGAAAGGCGAGACGATCAGGGATAGATGGAAGTCGTATTTCGAGAAGTTGTTAAATGAGAAACATGAAGGAGGCTTTGGTGGGGTTCTGTATGTACCTGGCGAGGACATAGAATATGAATTTTATCGGAGAATACAAAAGTTCGAGTGGTTAAAGCTTTGAAGAGGATGAAACCGGGTAAGACTTTAGGACCAGATGGTATCCCTATTGAAGTGTGGAAAAATCTAGGTGACCTGGGGGCGACTTGGTTGACGAAGTTGTTTAACAAGATTATTATGACTAGGAAGATGCCCGACGAATGGAGAAGGAGCACACTAGTACCTATCTATAAGAATAAATGGGACATTCAAAGCTGCAACAACTATAGAGGTATTAAATTGATGAGTCATACGATGAAATTGTGGGAAAGAGTTATTAAGCATTGCTTGAGGATGGTGACTACGGTGTCAGAGAAACAGTTCGGGTTTATGCCTGGAAGATCAACCATAAAAGCTATCTACCCATTAAGGAAAATGGTAGAAAAACACAGAGCAAAGAAGAAGGATCTCCATATGGTTTTCATAGATTTAGAAAAGGCTTATGATAGGATGCCTAGAGACATCATATGGTGGGTTCTGGAGACAAAATGTGTGACCAAAGGGTATATCGAGGTGATTAGGGACATGTATGAGGGTGCCGTCGCTACCATTCGATCACCAGTAGGGGAAACGAGTGAATTTCCAATCACTGCAGGATTGCACCAAGGGTCAGCCTTGAGCCCGTACCTCTTTACCTTAGTTATGGATGAATTGACTGGAAACTTTCCGGAGGATATCCTGGTGTATGATTTTTGCAGATGACATTGTCCTCGTGGATGAAACTGCTAGAGGTGTTAATACGAAACTAGAAATTTGGAGGGAAGCATTAAAGTCAAAGGGTTTTCAAATAAGTAGGAGAAAAACTGAGTATAGAGTGTGCAAGTTTGGTGGTACCAGCAGTGCGCATGAAGAAAGAATGATGATCCAAGACCAAGAGTTACCAAAGAGTGATTATTTTAAGTACTTAGGTTCAATTATTAGTAGTGATAGGGAGATTTCCGATGATGTGACCCATAGGATCTAAGTGGGGTGGCTGAAGTGGAGGAGCACTACGGGTCTACTGTGTGACAAGAGGGTACCCACAAAATTGAAGGGAAAATTTTATGGAACTGCCATCAGATCAGCGATGCTTTACGGGACGGAATGTTGGCCTATTAAGAAACAACAGGTGAACAAGATGAGTGTAGTAGAAATGAGAATGTTGAGGTGGATGTGTGGTAAGTCTAGACGAGATAGGATTAGAAATGAAACGGTTCATGAGATAGTAGGTGTAACACCTATAGCAGAGAAGTTGAGGAAAAATAGGCTAAGGTGGTTTGGACATATCTACCGTAGACCAGAAGATGCAGTAGTTAAGAGAGAGGATAGAATAGCTTTGGATAGCAATGCTACGGGGAGAGGTAGACCGAAATTGACATTAGATGCTGTGGTGCGCAAAGATATGAGTATATTAGGTCTGTGTGAACAAGTGGCCCTTGACAGAGCTTAATGGCGGAAACGGATTCATGTAGCCGACCCCAAGTGATTGGGATATAAGGCTCGGTTTGGTTTGGTTTGGTTTGTGGGTGATGTAAAAGTCATTTTATTAAAACCAAACACACAAAACCCCTGCACTCCATGAATGAGCAACTATTCGAACACCAAAACAGAAAATAAAAGCTAACAAAACAAAGAAAACTGCTGCCCAGAAATAACAGTCACAACCCCTGTCGGCTGCACACTACCAAGAAGTCTAATGGAAAGGCCCCAATTCGTACATAAACCTTGGTTAATAATTGAACAAGTGCTTCCAAGATCCAACTCAAGCCCTCACATTGGTTATGATTACACAAGTTGTCCCCTTCATACCTCTGCCAAGCACCCTAGCATTCCTTTCCAGCCAGATGTAGTACAGAGAAGCTGGCAAAGATAACTTGCAAAGTTCAGCTTGGAAAGAATTGTGCTTAGAAAAATGTGTATAACCCAGTTTAGTTCAGAGTTCCACCCTCCGGGGTCCGGGCCTTCTGAATACCAGACACCTTTCCAGGAAATGACTCCAAACCTCTTTAGAAAAACCACACTCAAGAAACAGGTGTTGATGGGATTCTGGAAATTGTGAGCACAAAACACATAGAGGGCGGGCACTCACACCCCAACTTCTCAACCTATCCCTAGTTGCAAGCCTTTTCCAACCAACAAAGCCAGCAAACAAGTGCCCATTTAGGAACCTTACCTGGAAACCATACAGTTAAAAACTTGAAGCACATGGCACTTGCCCACCACTCTGCCTCAAAGACTTCCATGCAGATCTCAGGGAGGGGTCCCGAACCAGCACATATTCTCTCCCAGAGTTTGGAAGAAAATTACTAGGATTCTAGAAGTGTAAGCAATGATCTGTTAAGTAATCCTATTTCTAGGTTTGGGCCACCTCCAGCCATTATTCACAATAGCACAGCTAACTTTTGCATTTCGAGACTGTCCCAAGGGAGATACCTATCCAAGGGTCTTACAAAGAAGCCCCATTAGGGTGCCAATTATCCAACCAAAACCACGTACAATTCCCATTGCCAGTTACATTTTCACCATACGGCATTATGGCCTCTCAACTTCATCAGCTTCTCTATTGTCCATGAGGAATCTGCAGGGGGTTCATGTACCAGAAATTATGATTCCTTACAACAAAGGTAAGGATCCACTTGACCCACGCAGTATCAGCTTTTTTCCCTATAGCCCACAAGTGCCTAAGCAAAGAGGCTTTATTCCACACTTTCAAAGGCTTGAGACCTAATCCTCCTTCACTTCTTGGAGTACAAACCTGATTCCAACACAACTTTTCGCATGGCAGCAGATGTGGAACTACAATAGAAATAATAACTCCAACAAAAATTGAAACCTTAATTCAGCATCTAAGTATCGATGAGCACAACCACAACAGTACTTAGAAATCCAATTTCAAGAGATTCAATGAGCCAAGACTTGAAGAAGATAACCTAGCTATGAAGTTAACTCAAACTCAGAATGCGAACAACTAGTTTGTAGTCGTACATCTTACCTGAAATCAAAATTTAAAAAAATGCGCAACGAACTTGTAGGGTGATATTCCCGAACAGGCATAAATACGAGCCGAACACGTGATGTAAATTGTACAATGACAAAGGTGATGAAAGGCACCATAATGATAAGGGCCGGCGACCCGAGTATGCACCGAACAGAGGACTGTTCGGCAACAGGGATATGAGATATCCTAGCACGAATACGAGCTGTTCGGCTGGACAGGTTTATGTCCAAAGCAGTAGCACTTATAGGTACAGTCTGTTCGGCAAAAAGCATGCCGAACAGATAGAATCCTTGACAAACCGCCTTAAGAGATAGAGCGGAAGCAGTGTTCAAGGAGGAGTGTCCAATATCCAATCGGGATAAGCGGTGGGAATGTTCCAGAAAAGGAGACTCCGTATTTAGATAAAGATAAGTTTAAGAGCAGTCCTATTATGGAACGAAATCCATAATAGAGAAGATCCATGCAAAGGAGGATCTCAGTTGATTGGGCACGAGAGTCCCCAGAGGGCCAGGTTTCCTATACGGGATAGGAATCCTGGGGCGATGAGGATGCTTGGAGAACAAGCAGACGAATGTCTATAAATATGAGGTAAACCTAGAGGCAAAAGGCACGCATTACGTGGTATGCAATATACACTTTCCTATTGATAATTAGGGTTTTTGAGATCAGTACGAGATACTAACTTAGGCATCGGAGGGCCTTTGCCACGAGAGGCAGAGGTGCGCTCACCCCTTGTTTGTCTTGCAGATTAAGGTTCCGGCAGAGGCACAGGGGTATCAACCGAGAACCACGTGAAACTGTTACGAAATAACAGTACTCCAGGTACTCTTTGTTTTTCTGCACCTACAGAACTTTGGGCAACTTGCTTAAACAAAAATCCACACACTGAGGAGCGACATACGTCCATCGGTCCATGATTTACAGATTCAAGTTTACACAAGCGAAAGAAAAGAGAGAAAAAAAAAAAAAAGGAAGAGGGGAAAATCGGAGATGGGAAAAACTAAAGGGTAAAGAGAGTTATACTCCTTTGTACACTAATTACCATATATTAGAGTCTAAACCTCGGGTAAACCTATGTGAAAAGATTCCGTCTACGTCAAAAAAATATTCAAGAACAAAATCAGTGATAACTGATAAGGAATAAGAAGGAAGCATACCTGCGAACCAGAACCAATGTATGGGTCACTTCCCCGCAAACCATCTACAAGCTCGTTATACAATTGCTCTTTTGGAGTTGGTGCAGGTGCACCAAAGTAAGAGAACTCCACAACATCGACATCACACCATACACCTCCAGGTCCCTGCTCAACAAATAGCAAACACGTTTGACTTCCAAGGTTTCAATGGAACACTGTAAGTAAGCTTCCAAATTTGCAAATCTACATATTTGATCCCAAGTTCAAGTTCCAACAAACCACCAAATACACCAGTTCAAGAACTTGAAAAAAATGCAAAAGCAGCAAAACCTAGCCGCATATATTTCTCCCTCCTTCTCAATATTTTTCCATTTTGAGGAATCTCGCTTATTAAAGAAACACTTTTATTGCACCGAAAAAGCTTTGAACATTCCAAAATTACCCTTCAAGTTTCTCTTAAATGGTCCCTTTAACTCAAAGCACAAAGGGAAAAAGGTAAGTTTACAGAATTTGGTTCCTTGACTTTGTAATGGACAAATATTTTGGACATCCAACAATGAGAGTGAACAAGAGGTATATACAACTTCGACGAGATTTCAGCGGCTTGTCAGCTGCTGCAATTTTTTTTTGTTTGTCAGGCGATATACATCAGCTACTGCAATTTAGAAAGACAAAATTGATTCCAAACTGACATTTTTAGAACCTAAAACTGAACATGAAGGATTTTTCAAGAGTTGAATGAGAGGCTAAAAGAAGTTTATAAAATTCTAAATTTGAAGTTTCAAAAAGATTTCAAAATAGCTACAAGTTCATTACACGGACCAAATTTTAATAATTGCCACATTTACTATTGCACTTTGACAAGATTTTATTTATTTTGACCAAAACAAAGATCGATGCAAATTCATCATTGGGAATGTTAAACTGAACATCATTTGAAAACAATACACTGGTAAGGCACAATTTCTGGAATTCCCAACCTCAAGATAAGCTGGTAGACACTGTATATGTCTCAGCCATTGTCTATGAACTTTACGAGCAACGAAAACTAGAATAGCTGGTATATCAGTTAACAACCCGCGACGGATCCGGAATCCAATTGCTGTCCCAAGACTGAACCTCCGCAGTATCTTGCTATGAAATGCCCTAATGGTCATCAGTTCAAGCAAAGTGGTAGCTTGCTGCCCAGTGGGCAGTCGCCCTAGAGTTTCAGGCAAAACCCCTTTCTGAAGGTTTCCAAAGTAATTTGCCCTATCTTCGGCTGCATCAGTTAACCTGCTGGAAGTGGGCCATGAGAAGTAAGCCGCATTGCTCTCTGAATGCTGATTACCTGATGTGAAAGCCTGGTGAGATGGTGAGCTAGGTGACGGCAGATTTGTGTGGTCACAGTAGGCCTTTTCCAAGTCCAAAGCTGATTCCTCAGACTGGGTGGAACCGGCGTTATGAAATCTTAAATCCAATCTGCCCCTATCCATTTTCACTCCTACAAGAAATAACTGGTATTGTTAAAAGATCCAGAGCTTGAAATAAAAGATTGTCATCTTAGAAACATTCAATCCCAAGGCTAAATTTTTACTCACAGTACTTTATATTCATATCCACCATTGAAAATTTAACTTTTTGAGAATTTATTGTCAGTAGAGAATCAGAAATTTTAATGTACCTCATAATCCCTCTATTTTTCAGGCTGTTGGATACATTGACCCTTCTAATATAAAACCAAATGATTAACCATTTATTTTAGTTTTATTTTTTGAAATGATTAACCATCTTAACCACTCAAAATGGAAAACCATTTGGGCACCAATATAAAATGTTGGACAGCATAATGTCGTGGAAGGAGCAGTTTGCACACAGTTTAATTATTTGTTGACCTAATTGTGGAGAAAAAAGAACGGACAATCAAACCCACTAGCAACCGTTGTGATTTATAAATTCATCGACATTACTCAAACTATGATTAAGATGGAATATCAAATATGGTACCTAAATAAGACGGATTTATTAAACCAAAACAAGCAAAGAGTAGGATCAAATGCGGACATACTTTAGCTGAGGAACTGTACATACCTAGCTTTATTTGAGGGAGAGAGGAGCAAGTAGATGAGATGAGAGTCATACCAAATTGGCGTCTGAATACTCCATTAAAAGCAACCAAAATTGGACCACTCTAGAGTGTGCTTCTGCAAAATTGGTACAATGAGAATCAACATCAACCATCAAATGAGTGGAACAGTAGAGGGCTATAACAAGTCAATCAGAATGCTATCCAAGTCAACAAGAAACCATATCTAGCAAAATGGAGCATAGAAATACCATAATGGCTAGAAAGCAATAGGGAAACCACAAATATAAGCCATTGATATATTTAATTCCCGGACCTGGCTAGAAAGCAATAGGGAAACCACAAAAAAATCAGATTTTCTGAAAAATAAAGCAAACCCGTCGGGCCGCCGTAGAAAAGAAGGAAAAATACAAGTTTCAAAGAAAGGGGACAAAACGGGGCACCTGAAGAGATTGACCTGATTTGCTGACGAGACAGAAGGGGAGGTGAAGCAAGAGGTAAATTTAAAACCCAGATACAGTCGGAAATCAGCTTCTTTAATTTTCTTTCTTTCTAATTTGCCAACAAGTGAGAGAAAACGTACATACAAAACACAGTAGTGGTAACTAACAGTACGGAAATGGGTATCTCGAAAAGTGTTCAAAACAGCAGTCAAGAATGGGGAAAAGATTTAAAATAAATTTTATTTAAAAAAAAAAACTCAGAAAGCGAAAAACAGAAAAATACTGCTTAATAGGGATTTTTTACGCCAATTGATTGACAATTGACTGACCTATAAAAATGGAGGGGAGATGAGGATGGCAGATTCAGAACTTGTAGATTTTCATGCCCTAATACAACTACATAACAGAATTTCCAACGCACCCCCCATCCTCCTCCAGATCAGATGATACGAATGGAATTTAGGAGCCCATTTCGCCAGTACTGATGATGACAAGAAATTGGAGATTGTTTGTCTGTTGGAGATAAAGAAACTCATCCATAAATAAAAGCAGCTTATTTTGCCGCTCTTTTTATTTTAACGTAAATCTCATCAATACATTTAAAATGGAGTGACGTTAACAAAAAAAAAAAAAAGAGTGACAAAATCATTTTTCTAAATAAAACCCATATATATACCAAAAATACATTTAGAGGAGTGATGTTAAAAAAAAAAGGTGGCAAAATCATTTCCCTAAATAAAACCCATATATATACCGTCCGTCTCTCATGAGAGGATTATCATTTTAGTTAAAATACAGATCTCCAAATTTCTCCCATTTCTGGACAAATTTTGATAATCTAAGCAGCTCAATGTGATCATAATGTGATTTTAATGGTACTTAAGATAAATAAGCAAAAAAAAAAAAGACCGGGAAGGATTTCATTTGAACAGTTTTTTATTGAACGGTTCAATAAAAAACTGCTCAAATCAAAGCCATTTTCGGTCATTTATTTTGCTAATTTCTAGCGAATTTCTTTAAAATCACGTTCTGAACACATTGAATGACTTAGATCATCAAAATTCGAGTGAGAAAGGGGATCCACATTTTAAGAGGTCATCATTTAAAACTTTCTGAAACTTTCTATAACGACGTTCTTAAATTGCTAAAACGCGGACCTCCCATTTTTCGATCACATTTTGATGACATGAGCCGTTCAATGTGTTCAAAACATGATTTTAAGGGTCTTAGTGAGAAATCAGCAAAAATATATGACTAGGAAGGGCTTCATCTAAATAAATTTTTATTGAACCATTCAATAAAAACTGCTCAAATGAAACACTTGCTGGTCATATTTTTTGTTGATTTCAAACAAGGACCCTTAAAATCACATTCTGATCACATTGAACAGCTCAGATCATCGAAATTTGATCGGAAAAGGGGAAGTTCGCATTTTACAAGTTAAGGACGTCCTTATAGGAAGCGGACTGATATATATGTGTGTGTATATATATGTATGTACATATATATATATATATATTTATATATATATATTCGATGCTCAAAAAATTATTCAATTTTATTCTTCTAATCTCTTTATCGCAAAGGCTGAAAAAAAAAACTCAATATAGCATCTTTCTTCACTCATTATTGACAGTGTTCAAATGTCCATATCTAAAGACACAACGTAAATAACTTATTCTTCCCCAATTGATTATCACCACCTACCCTTTCCCCCAAATTTTTTTTGTCCTTATTCAAATTTTTTTCGTATCACTTGGCTTATCATCATTTTTTTTGAGATTATTGCATCCTCATGACAAGAGGAATCTAAAAAGTAAAAAAGTCAGAATCCAAAATTTTTTGAATAAAGACGAAAAACGTGGCTTTCCCGCCAATTTCGTCGAAATTCCAAAAAAATTGGCTTTTGATAATTTTTTTTACTTTTTAGATTCTTCTCGTCATAACAAAGCAATAATCTCCAAAAAATTGACAATAAGCTACGAAATGCAAAAAAAAAAATTAAATAAGGACAAAAAATAAGCCACTTTAACTGATTTGTCCAAATAACCCCTTAGTATATACCAACATCAACACCACGTCCAAACAGGGTCATTCAATTTTGCCTCCAAAAAAAGCCCATCAAAAGCTATAACAAAATATTACTTGAAGCAATAGTCCCACGTCCAGACGATCACGTTGCAATACTTCTCAAGCAACTGTGAGGACCTACTCAATCACATAACCACAACCTCTTGCTGGCATAGAAAATGAAAAAGGGTTAACAGAAAAAATTACTAGTAACCATGCAATGTTATAGACGAAGGCACGGATCGAACAATCAATCAACGCACACGAATAAATTCTAGACTTATGTACAATATATCAACCCCTGCCTAATGAATCCAATTATGTGAAAAACAATAACCCAAGCATATTCATTAACCTGTTTAACTTGAACAAACAATTTTTCATTCCATAGTTGCCCTTGCCATGAAGGCACGACGCAACACGTTCTCAATAAATGAGCCTGTGCTTGAAAACACTTATTAATAAGCATTAATCTAATAAAAGTTTCTTGCACTATAAACAATGAAATTGCATACTCTCAATCAAAAATATTACCTAAGGAATCAAAACCGTTTGAAAGCTGCTTTTCAAATCACAAAAATTCACTAAGTCAATCAAAAGAGTTTATTAAAATGAATAATAGCCTATTGAAGCCATTTACATCAAGGGAAATCAAAGCTGCTTTGTTCGAGATGCACCCAAATAGAGCACCTGGCTATGACGGAATGACGGCTGGTTTTTTCCAGCGATATTGGGGAATAGTCGGTGTTGATGTTTGCCGAGCAGTGCGTAGTTTCTTCCACGATGGCAGAATGCTTAGGAGTGTGAACCGCACTCAAATTGTTCTCATTCCAAAGGTTCAAACTCCCACAAAGGTCAGCCAATTTCGCCCCATTAGTCTATGCACCATAAGTTACAAAATTATTGCGAAGGTTTTGGCTAATCGGCTCAAGCCTTTCCTTCCCTCAGTTGTCTCCGAAAACCAAAGTGCTTTTGTAGGGGGTCGTCAAATAACGGATAATGTTCTTATTGCTCACGAACTCACACACTACATTAAGCACAAACGTTCTGGTTCTCATGGGGTGGCTGCATTCAAATTGGATATGGCAAAAGCATACGATCGGATTGAATGGAGCTATTTGGAGATGGTAATGACACAGCTGGGCTTTCATCAGAAATGGATTGGATGGGTGATGGAGTGTGTGAAGACAGTCTCTTTTTCCATCACGGTCAATGGGGAAGCAGGGGATACTTTCTATCCAAGCCGAGGGATCCGCCAGGGGTGCCCTCTCTCTCCGTATTTGTTCCTCTTGTGTGGAGAAGGTTTCACAGCTCTGTTTCATGTTTTTTTAAGCAAGAGACTATTGCAGGGATTTCGGATTAACAATCATTGTCCTATTATCTCTCATTTATTGTTTGCGGATGATTCTATTGTGTTTTGTCGTGCCACAGTTCAGGATTGCGAGGCCTTGTCTCGGATCCTTGACTCCTATGAAGCTGCCTCTGGCCAAAAGATTAACAAAGACAAATCCTCAGTGTTCTTCAGTCCCAATACTCCAATCCAGGCTCGAAATCTCTTATCAGCAAAGGTGGGCATATCGATGGAGGCAAACGGTGCAAAATATTTGGGGCTACCAGTGTTCCTTGGTCGCTCCAAGCGTGATCTTTTTCAATACATCAAGGATAGAACAACAAAGCGGCTGCGGAGCTACAAGGAGTCTAAGATTAATCATGCGGGGCGCGAGGTTTTGTTAAAATTAGTTCTGTTGACACATCCAAATTATGCTATGTCCTGTTTTCGATTGCCTAAAACTCTTTTGCAGCAAATTTCATCGGAAATTGCAAGATTCTGGTGGGGTTCTAAGGAAGGGGAACGGAAAATTCACTGGATTAAGTGGGAAAATTTGAGTAGGTGTAAAGGCGATGGTGGATTGGGGCTGCGCGATTTGGAGACTTTTAATCAAGCTTTGTTAGCTAAACAAGGCTGGAAACTAATTTCTGGTACATCTTCTCTTTTTAGACAGATCTTCAAGGGAAGGTATTTCCCCCGTACATCATTCTGGCATGCCAATGCTAGTAGCCAATCCTCATGGGCTTGGAAGAGCATAGTTTGGGCCCGAGAATTGATCGATAAGGGATGGATATGGCAAGTCCGATTCGGGAAAGATATACGTGTTTGGGAAGACCCTTGGTTGCCCAGGAATACAGATTTCAGAATTAATGGAACCACACCCAGAAGAGAGGACATAAAGAAAGTTGCTGATCTTATTGATTCTGATACGAAGTCCTGGAAGATTTCTCTTATCCGTGAGACCTTCAATCAAGAAGATGCAGATGCGATTCTTTCCATTCCTATCAGTTATACCAGCCAACGAGACCGTAAAATTTGGCACCCATCCCCGAATGGGGCCTTCTCAGTCAAGTCGGCTTACCGTCTAGCGAAGGCAAGTTCAAGTTCTCATAGCAACCATCACGAAGGCCAAACAAGCTCATCTAGCGTATTACCAACAGTTTGGAAGAAGCTATGGGGATTTTCAATCCATCCGAAGGTGAAGATATTTATCTGGAAATGTTTTAATAATGCGGTGGCAACAAATTCAGCATTGGTATCACGCAAAGTCAGAGCTGACCCGATTTGTACTCGATGTGGTAAAGCGGACGAATCAATCGCGCATGTTCTTTTTCAGTGTGAGGCTGCAATTAAAGTCTGGATCCACTCTCCATTTCGGCTAAGACCTGAGGAACTACTTGATTGTAGGCACTTGGTTGATTGGTGGGAATGCATCTATGATCGTATAACACAATGTCACTTGCCCTCTCCCTTCCTAGGTATGGCTTTAATTTATTGTTGGTGGATATGGCGAACTAGGAATGACTTTATTTTCAATGGAATTGTTTGGGCAACGGATGCTGTTAGTAGGAAAGCACAAAGTGATTTTTATGAGTTTCAGGACGCTAACACTAAGGTTCCCCACCCCCCCTTGAGTTCCTCTTCAACGGGGACCTTGGTGTGGCAACGTCCTGAGATGAATGTGCTGAAGATAAACGTCGATGCGGCGGTTTGCAGGAGCTCAAATACTATTGGCACAGGGGCAGAGGCTCGAAGGGATAATGGTCAGGTTATCGGTATTTTTTTGGCTATTCATGATGGGATCAACTCGCCCAGAATTGCTGAAGCCTTGGCCATTCGTAATGGTTTAAAACTGGGAACTGCTCTGAAGTGTCCTAAGGTGCATATTGAATCGGACGCAGAGGCGATTGTGAGGAGATGCACTGATAATCAAGACCCTCCTTCTGATATAGCAGTAGTTATTCATGATTGTTTAGTCTTGAAGAAATCCTTTACTTCCTGTGGTTTTGGTTTTGTTAAACGTGAATGTAATAGGGCTGCGCACTGTTGTGCTCAAAAAGCCCTTTCCAATGGCATGTCCGGCCTGTGGACATCCATTTTACCCCCATGGGGTTCTCATCTCTCTGATGTTTAGGCTTTGTCTATCAGATGAATAACAATCTTCTCACCTTTTGCCAAAAAAATCAAAAGAGTTTATTGAATACTGATTAACTAATTCTTTTAACCAGTTAGCACACACACAAAAATACTGATTAACTGATTCTTTTACTGATTAACTGTTTTCTATTCTTTTATTGATTTGCTGTTTATTCTTTTACTGATTAACTTTTTTTCACACATGAAGTGGTAATATGTGTGTTAAGAGTTTCATATTATATAGATTCCACCAGCATATATATGGCATGTATGTTTGGAAAACTTAAGAACCAAATCAGTCGAGCCAACAGTACTCACACCTCCCTACACACAACGTTTGGTGTCCTTCACATGTGAAACAGAGCTCTAGAAACAAAGAAAGAAGGGAAAAATCTATTAATATATATTTAAGCCGAATAAGGAAAAAGAACTAACAGATCAGTTAGTTTTGCTTTGGTACTCCTTTGTGCTAAGTTCTAATTAGCTTGACAATTTTGCTAGAAAACACATGAGGTACACCACTTCACTATTAAATAAATAAATAAAACAGAGCAAAATAGCACCTCGTAAACATGTAATAATCCTTCCCTTCTACTCTAGGAATGAATTGAGATACATACATTTACCTGACGACTTCGAAGTTGCGTACTCGTCGAATGCGGATGCATGGCCTCTGGACAAAGCACATACAAAAAAAATCAGAGGAATCCATTGAAGGAGGTTTTTGGTCTCCATAGATTTTTATACCAACTGCATATGTAAGACTACAAAATGATTTCTAGTGGAATGGAACTAATACGTACAGTTTGGACAAAGATTTGGTAAAGGGCCAATAAACTATATAATACCATCATTTCTCCAACTATAGCCATGCATAAAACTGTATAATATTGCTACATATCCAAATGTAGAGAGAGAGCATTATATGTTATCAAGCATAAAGAAAAAAACTTGAGAGAGAGAGAGCAAGCGCGCGTTCAAAGCCAAGTTTGGATGGAAGAAGGTTGCTAGGCAATTTCTGTTCTTTTATTTTATTGTTAGTACTTGTAATTCATATTGATGAGAGAAAAAGGTACTTGTAATTCATATTGATGAGAGAAAAACGTAATAGAAGCTTGCCATGAGAGGAGATGAATTCCTAATTGAATTCATTCCTAAATGGATATTACGTTTTAATGAATAATGAGTGATAGAGGTTTCCTTTTCTTTGTTAATAAACCATTTCCTCTTTAAACTGAATTGAATATATATTTGGTTACGTTGACTTTAATAGTAGTAATTGATTTATCTTGATAGTGCTATACATTAATGTCAATAATATAGTTATAAAATTTTATGGAAGGTATGATTTTGAGAGAGTGGCAATAATAACAATCACGGTGATTTCGGTAACACCCTCATTTTTCGAAGGAATGTTCCCCATGATTTCGGAAAATTAGAAGTGTAATAAATATTTGTTCAATCGTTTTCAAATATGTTGCCGGCTATACTGTCCGTAGATCTCAGCCGTTGAAAAAATGTCTACCGATCCTAAGGTCGAAAATATATGAGGAAATTTAGGAATTCAAAAATTTCCCTGTCATATTTTATAGATACATATTGTATATATATATATATATATATCTTTATTCTATAGTATCTGCTACCATTAAATAGTGATTTCTCCCTACCCTTTTCCTTTCTTCCTTTTTGCCGTCTCCATCGTTGTTTTCTTTCTCTTTTTTTTTTCCCTTTTACTACCACTCCTATTTGGACTCCACAAAGTCTGAGGCCACCGCACCAAACCACATCATAGAGTACAATTTTGTTCACCCTTCTTAAAAGAGGATGGACATTACCATCTCTATTATTGGTTGAAATGGTGTAGTCTCACCAATGCAATACGCTTTTTAATAAGTATGACATCACTTTGTGGTAGAATTCACATCATTTCAACAATAAAAAGAAGTGTAAGGAGGGTGAACAAAACTAAATTTCATCACATAAGATGTTGGGAAAAACTTTTAAAAACTTCTTTAAAATAATTTATTATGTTAATTACCTTCTGAAATTAAGTTGTCGGTTATGGTCAATATCATTTGTAACTCCCAATCATTTTTATTAGGACTTTAAGGGCATATTATATGGAATGATTAATGCCATTCTTGATTACTTTTACGAGTATAATAAAAAGGTGGCTAGCTAGGCCTGGGGGTGGAATATACGGAAAAATTGCCCTGATCATACATACGAAGATTATATGATACGCGATATTTTGTGAATTTATTACCTACAACTTTAGTATTTTGAGGCGGTTCTTAATTAGTTAATGGGGAAAGCTCTAGATGCACACAAAGCTTCCCAGCAAAAATAATTTTATCTTGGGAGTGGAACGTCATACATCTAGGTGCAAGCAGAGACATATCTTCTCTTAGAACGGCACTTTACGCGTGACTCGATCCACATAAGTTTTTTTCTATTCTCCTGTATCTCTATCTAAAATATTATTTCAACATCTTATTGTTTTTTGTGGTTGTCTCTGTTTATTTATGTTTACAGGAATTCTAACTATATTTCCAACAATCTAAGAGAAGATATTAGAATTCCTGTAAAATAACTGGAGACTAGTGTATGCAAATCACCGCATAAAACTGAAGATACAAAATTTGAGAAAGTTTCGGATCTGGACAATCTAGATTAGCCGAGTCCCATGTTGATCTAATTCTTGCTACACTTTCATCTTGCTGACCTTTATACCTAAGGGTAAAATAATCATAATTGAATTTGGAATTTTGCAAAGGATTATTGAAAGTGGAATATGAGGCTTAGGCTAATTTTATGTGAAGGAAAAGAAAAGAACACTTTGCCAAAATCAGATCCACACAATGATCCAAAAAAAAAAAAAAAAACTAATTAAGAATTTAGCATTCGAGATATAACATTAGCCGATAAAAAATAAATAAATAAATAAACAATTCATATCGAGAGAATTCTACGCTGAGGTAATTTCCTTTGGCCACCGTAATTGGGAAAGGAGGAATTCTGCTGACAAGATTTGGAATTTGAAATATCCATCACCGGTACGGCACCCCTGCTTATACCAGAAGTGAAATTTGTTTGTTGGTATTTTGTTTTAAACATTTACTCCGTATTACAGTAGTTCCATGCTACTATGTTGGTGTGATATTTAGTTGTGCACGGAAGGGAAACAAATCCTCTAGCTAAAAACGTTTCTTTTTGGATGAAACCACTTAAATCCCAATTTTTATGTTAACTGGAGTATTACAAATGATCTTACATTAATTGTTGCTTGGTTTGACAGTTTGGAACAGTTTTACTACATTGTTGCCAGCATCAGAAGAAAAATGTCGGAAACCTTTTTCAGTTTTGAAATAGTTCCGGAATCGGACATACTTTGGAAAGGATAAAAATCAGTAGCATGATTTTTGCAAGAGCAGTGTTAATTTCATTTCAAACATATGGGAAAAATAATTCTTGTTGAGTTTTATTTCTTTCATACCCAGGAGTATGTGAAATTTTCTTTTCCCAGCAATAAACTATGTCTAGCAAAGATTGATATATATATTTAACCTTCTTTTGGTCACCCATGTTACTGTTTTCCAGAACTATTTTCTATCATCATTATCTTTTGTAGTATTGAGAATGAGTTTGTTGGTAATTATAAATTGATAATTTAATATTGAATACTGACAAGAGCTCTCTATATTAATGGACCATTACTGATGAATTACATTTTTCAAACTGTTTTCATAGAGAGAACGTTTTGAATTCCAAAGTTGAAGGCTTAACTGATTATGAGATAGAGGTTTTCCAGTATTTCTCTTTATATTTAAAAAAAAAAAAAAAACGCTTTCATGTTATGAGGAAATTAATGCTGGTTGATTATCATACAAGGGAATATATATTTTTGAAACATGGAAGGTTTTCTCTTCTGTTAGATATGAACTGTACGTGCGCTACACTTATTTGGAAAGGATATTAATTTTTCAAAATTCAGAGAATATGTTAGAAAGTTTAAGTGACACAATAACGCCCACTGGAGGAAAATTTTCAAATGTGGGGGTTCGGGAGAAGGCTCCGATGTCTTGAATGCATGCCTAAAAGTAGGAGTATCATTCGACAAGGCTCCTTGTGGAGAGGAAAAAACAGAGGCTCGAGTTGGAAACAAAAGAAGTGCATGACCACTAACCACACGAGAAAAACACATGATGGTTAGTAGGTATTTAGACTATTAGTCAAGTGAAGCAAAAATAATGATTCCTAGTAGGTCTAAAGATCACTTGAGAGATAAGAACTCTGAAAGCATGCATTTCAAGTTTAAGAGAGATCGGGAAAAAAACTAGTGGTTCCTAGTGGGGGTTTAGACTGTTGGCCTCATAAGCAGTGTTCTAAAAGTCGGCTGGCCGCCTGGGCTGACTACTCCCTGCCTAGGCGCTAGGCGGCGGTCCAACGCCTAAATTAGGTAGCTGACTAGTCGGTGCGTATTCCCCACCTGAGCGCTTAGGCGGCCGACTAGTCAACGCATAGGCACTAGGCGACCCTTTTCCGCCCGACTAGCAGCTAGCAACTTTTAAAACATTGCACGTAAGGCAAGATGACGATTTATAAAGACCCTAAATGAAAGCGGGAAGTTTAATGTTGGTTACGAAGGAAGTGGTTCCTAGTATGTTAGTGAGACTATTGGCCACTGTATGTAGCTCCTAGTCGAAGACTACTAGTCACTGAAAAATTGATTCCTAGTAGAGGGTTACTGGCTACAGAAAACATCAAAATAATATTAGACCAAGTTTATATGACGGGTTTAAAACATTTGTTGCTCCAATTCTAAAGAAACGATGAGTCTAAAATATTTGTTGCTCTGGTTCAAAAGAAAGGCCCAAACTCATCTTGTGAGTTTAGTAATTAGGAATATTTGTTGCCTCGATTGACTTTATAATATGTGGGTTCGATGTTGCCATGGTTTAATATGGATCATAGTATACGTACTAGATCCGAAACATAGATATTGCCTCAAATCGATGTTGCTCTCCGTGAAAAAATTTGATCGTATGTCGGTTCTCTATATTGCCTCGAATTGATGTTACTTTCGCTGAAAGAATTGGACAAATTCTATATATCCATATTTAAATATTGCCTCGGTCGAAAATATAGGAACAATGTTTGCTTGATGAGTCCTTAACATTATTTTTCTGATGAGTCCCTCGGAAAATTCGCATGCTAGAAAGGAAAGTAAAATGCTATATGCGTACAATAGATTAGTGTGCAGGCTAATCGTAAAATCATCGAGAGGGTTGGGACTGAAGTCTAAAAATTAGTCACCATGGTCAACACCTAACCTCTGTGATCTGGAGATCCCATGATATTTTCTTATATTTTGTGAGGCCCAGAATAAGTCCCACATGGCGTGCGGTGGCCTTATATATGCAATGATTTGGCCGATGTGGCAGACGATTGCACGCTTGTTTGGACTACCGCCTTGTTCTGTCTTGGACTCTCTTTTTTCTTTTTTTTTTTGCCATTCGTTAAAGAATCTACTCTATCCTAAGGGATTTGGGGAGGGGATGTGTCACGCCCCGTCCCGGAACGACACCCAAAGTGGGCCCGAACCGACACGGCCACGTGGCATTCCACACAGAAGACCCCACCTCACAATACAATCAGACAGAATAAACAACCAGCGGAAGACTTCTCACACTAAAACAGAAACGAGTCAACGTACTGACCAACCAATCACAAACTCGCACAACTAAGTAACCACAACCTCTATTACAAAACCTAATAAGTTCTAAATTTCAACATATCCACCAACGACTTGATTACAATTTATATGAATCAGCTCCTTCATTAACTACCTACAACAAGCTTGACTATCAACATCTCCCAAGCTAACGCTCGAGTACACCTCAACACATTGACCGGTAGTGGACCCACTCTAAGCAACCTGCTACCTGGCAGACCAAAAGGAAAGCCAGAGTGTGTGAGATATAGAAACGCTCAATATAATATCACAATACCTGAAGGAATATCAACAAGAATACACATTACCAGCGTAACTGAAATACTTGAATGTATACAACATTATAACCAACCTGTCCACATGCTCAAAAACATGAATATAATCACATTACATCACATGCAGTGACATGTCTGCCACTTCGCATGTACCCAAGATGAGGTGTCCCACATACCATGCTCCCATCCACCGACCATTAGCCGGCATGGCATACGACATGGTATGCCTCACACGCTAACCTTCGGCGGTTCAATCAACACCCATCAGCATGCATATTCATCTAACACGCATATCATAACCAAATCTCGTGTCCCACACACCATGCTCCCAACCATCGTTCATTGAACGATATGGCTTACGACATGGTGTGCCTCACACGCACACATTTACAACATATCAAAGCTAAACCACAATAGCATGATATACAACTCACCACTACAGCAATATCTCATTAAAGATAATCATATCGAAAGCTAACCACAACTAGCAAGATATATACTCACCATCACAACAATATTATATGGAGAAGAACCATATCAAACACACTCACCTTTGTATCGACCGAGGCACGTCAAACTTACGGTTTCGGCACCTCCCATTTGACCGACTTGCTTCCTAAACATAAGCTAACTCATATTAGCATACTTCTCCACTGGAATGATCAAATAATTGAATGATAGCACCCTATAACATTTTAACAAGCTAATCCATGCCCAAAGATTACCAAGGCCACCAAACGCCCCCTAATCCATTTTACAACCATTTGATATCAAGTTATAGAGCTACAACGTATTAAACGATGTCCAATGAACTCAAACATGTCATCTCAAAGACCTCCAAGGTTTCCCAAGCAAGCATAGCGCTTAAATATAACATAACCCCAAAATCGATAAAGAATCCAACAACTAATCCACCGTATTCCGACCATAACTTCTTTTAGGATTAGAATTAGGTTATGAAACCACCACCATTGAAAAGTACACCTCCGGTACATAAATTTTGATATAAAATTTGCCCAACATAGAGTCCGAATGACCAAGATACGCCCAATTGAAATTACACAGTGAGAAACACAAAATTACGATTTCAGCAGGACAGTCTGCGATCGAAAACCCATTAAAAATAACCTACTCAATAATTTTCAATGATTCCAACACCAAAACATCACCAATTGATCAATGTTTAAGACTCATGAGAATCCATGTCCACCTAGCATGCTTAAACTTGAGAAATTTCATCAAGAACACAAGCCAAAAGCTGTCCAGAATTTCAGAAGTACCAAAACCTGAACTTTTATTCAAAAACTGCTATAATCTAGAAAGAACCATGACACAACCCATACATATTCAGAAAGATATACGAGTCTAGTTATCGAATCAAGAAACGGTGCGCAAAATAGATACCCGAGCAAAAAGTTATGCCTGTTTTTCCAACACGTGTCTGTGCTGTCTGCACAGACGCGAATCTGACACCAGTTCAGTCCACGAATTTTGTAGGCCAACACGCTTCGAGTTATTTTCTGAAAATTTAACACGATGCAATAGACTCACAGATGAACATTCAGGATTTATTTCAAGAATTTAGAAGATTTCTAGGTACCTTGAATAAATTCGTCAAAAACAGGACAGATTCAACTTGCTTAGAACACAGTTTTGTACAACTATGATATGCACGAATTTCTTAGAACAAAACCCAACTCCAACCTCAAAAACCTTCTCCCATGGCTTCAATTCAGTGCAAATAAGATGTAGAACAAGAGACCTAGCATGAAAAACATGAAATCAAATACAAGAGAGCATGAATTACCATGTTAGAACTTCAATTCTAGGAAAGAATGATCATCCCCAAGCAATTCCCCTTCTCTTCTCTTCTTCTTCTCCTTCTCCCCTCTTCTCACGGCCTCTCTCTCTCTCTCTCTCTCTCTCTCTCTCTCTCTCTCCGTAGGAAAACAAGAAAGAATAAGGGAGATATTTCTCCCAAAATATCCTGGGGATATTTGATAACACCTAAGAAAATAATCCCATGCAAACGAAACCACGTCCTAACTTATGCTCCAATCAATAGCGTTTAGTTAAATACCCACCAAATATGAATAAATCTCATAAACACATAATTCAATTAAAATGTGAATGTAAAATACTAAATATTCGGGGCGGGTATTACAAGATGAGTGCTTACGAGAATTGAACCCTGTCCATGTACATGGGAGTATAAGGGAGGCATCAACTGCACTCCACTCCACTCTACTTGCCTGTCTTGGATTCTTTTTTGTGCCTTGTCCCGAGCTAAAAAAAATGAGCTGTGCTAGTTGCATCGACCAAATCCATAGCAATGCAGTACCGACGGGCACGAGGGGCTCACTCTGGGTCCCGTAAGAATGATCTGAGCTGTTCAATAATTTTTTTAAGAAAACTGACTAGGCTTGTGGAAAATCAGCCCAATCCAATATGTGTAGGTATTCGATCCAATTTTTCATTCAAATTATAGGATCTTGAAATCTGATTGAAAAAATGGAAAATTTATTGAATATCTATACATATCGGATTGAGCTACTTTTTTTTTTATAGGGCTACTCGGTGTTTTTTTTTTATAAAATTATTTAAAGGTTCGGATCATCTGTGCGGGACCCGAGTGGACCTTGCGTGCCCTTCGATACCCCATCGGTATGAACTTTGTCAGTCCCCTTAGGATTACGCAAAAAAAATATAATTCGAACCGTTCTCTTTTTACAGATAAAAGCTAACAACGACCCTGCAAACAGTAAAGTTGATCGAGTTTTGAGAGCTTATTGATTGAATCAAATAATCTTGTTAGATATTTTTAAAATTGTATTTACTATTATTTTACTGAAGAAAAATGTGATTTGTTTACTAGGCTAACAATGTGCGATTAATTTGATTTTTTACAGAAACTAGTATTTGCATCTATTGCTAAACAATGAACAGTTCTGATTATGTTTTCAAGTTTAGGATAAGGTGGTTGTAAATGAAAGTGTGGTTCCTAGTCTGTGTGGAAGCTGCATCCCCAACATGTTAGTTGTGTTGGTGCAGAAAAATAAAGAGTACCTAAAAAGGAGTTATCTCGTAACAAATCCATGTGATGTTTGCCAGGTACCGCTGTATCCTTGCCGGAAACCTAATCTGTAAGACAGACACGGGGTGAGCGCACCTTTGCCTCTCGTGGCAAAGGCCCTCCGATGCCTACGTTAGTATCTCGTACTGATGCGAAACCCTAATTATCAGTAGGAATAGAATGAGTGCAACGTATTGCGTACCTTTTACCTCTAGATTTACCTTGTATATGTAGACACATGTTTGCTTATTGCCCAAGCATCCTCATCGCCCTAGGTTTCCTGTCTCGTATAGGAATCCAGGCCTTGTGGGGATCTTCTTGCCCAATGAACTGAGATCCCTTACTCACGGGACCTTTCTCCCATATGGAATTCGTTCCATAATAGGACTGTTCCGTCGCTTATCCTGACTTATTGAACATTCCTTCTGGAATACTGCTTCTGTCTTATCTCTCAAGGCTACTTTTCTTAAAATGACTCTATCTGTCCGGCATGCCATTTGACGGACAGATTGCACCTTAAGTACTATTGTCTTTAGTAATACGTCTGCACTGCCGAACAGCTGGTATGACTCTAGGACGTCTCATGTCCCTGTCCCCGAACAGTCCCCTGTTCGGTGTATACTTCGGGTCATCAGGCCTTATTATCATGGTGCCTTTCATCACTTTTCTCATTGTACAATCGCTATCAGGTGTTCGGCATATAATCATTCCTGTTCGGGAATATCTTCCCACAATTGCTCCCCAGCTTTATCCAATGAAACTATTCAGGTGAATGAGTAAAGCTTCTTAAGAACAAACCACGAGCCGAGCTTCGTGATGTCCCGTGCAGATATAGCATTGATGACCATTGATGTTTTGGCGGTTTAGCCATTATGCTTTCTCGAAGCATGGGTTCCACGTGGCAGATTTCGTACGCCTCTTATTCAACTCGGCCTGACGTTTTGACTTACGGCGTCAGAACATTATCTTCCACAGCCCATCCTCCGTTACTTTTCATGTAACGGCGTAAGGGGAGATGGTTCGTCTCCGTTTCTTTCCCCATTATCCCCA
This sequence comes from Rhododendron molle, assembly GCA_025413875.1. Lineage (NCBI taxonomy): Eukaryota > Viridiplantae > Streptophyta > Magnoliopsida > Ericales > Ericaceae > Rhododendron > Rhododendron molle. The sequence continues at coordinate 20,215,114 of CM046400.1, forward strand.
AAAGGGGTTACCTTTTTGGGTTTTATACGGAAAAACCCAAACATTTAAATATTATCTTTCTCTCTCTAGAAATCAGGCGACTATTCCTTCCCCACAACCGCCATCGCCGCCGTCTGCAAAATCGACCGCATTCCAGGAAAACTCCATGGTATCCCTGTAAGATTCTCGTTCTCACTCACTTTCTAGTTTCATCTGAGATTTCGTTCTCAGTCGTCTGCCTTTAGGGTTTCATTCGTACCTACTTTCGATTTCATTTCGTTCGCAGTTTGCTTGAAATACATCCATGGCGGATGAGAATGGTAATGAACCCAAACTAGGCAAATTTAGACATCTTTGCGAGACCCCTACTGCCATGGCGGTCTTTAGAACGAAATACAACATTCTTGACAATGTTGCCCTCGAACTTGCTCCCCTTGGAGCGGACAGAGATGTTGGAACATGGGAGACGATGGGAATCCCCATCGTAGCTATCGTCGAGGGCGGAGTTCGTTTCCCCCTCGACCCATTACTTTGTCGAGTTTTAAACTGGTATAGGCTTACTCCCATGCAAGTATCCACCAATTTTTTCAAATTAGTGATGGGAATTGTGGCCCTAAATAGGATCTTAGGGACCCAAATAGGAATCTGGGATATCCAATGGTGGTACAGCATTGTAGTAAACCCCGAGTATAACACCTACTACTTCAAAGTAAGGAAAGCAGAAAAGCGTCTCGTGCTTAACTTGCCAGATTCTGCTCGTGATCACGAGATGGATTTCCTTTATGTCACCGGAGCTTTCTAGCCAAGGGGGGAAGATGGCCAGGTGGTGGGATTCCATTGCCCCCACGTATGGGGCTACCCACGTATGCTCCTAATTCGCTTTTGTTTCAATTTTTGTTTACTGCTCACCTATCAAATCTCAACAGGCTTCTGATTCACGTTTGCCCTTTCTAAAATTGCAGCGGATAACGCAAACAAACGTCCCAGGCGTGAGCCTAGTTACGTCCGAACAGCAGAAATCAATAGGATCCTAAATTACACAGGGGTACCTGGCACGTTGACAGCTGGTCGGGGTCGAGACGCAAGCATTCTATTGGGCTACGATCCCATTTGTAGAAGCTTCATAGATCGAAGACTAGCCAACACAAGTTGTAGACACCCCAATCTGGGCTTCCAGATTTATTTACTTACGGTATTTGATTCCCTGATGATGAAACGGATCAAGAACACCTCGGGAATGTCGAGTGTTTGAGCTTTGAGTGTTTGCAAAATCCTTGAATCTAACCTAGCCTAAGCCACATCAAAAAGCCAAAAACCAATTGTTGCGCGAGGGTTTAGAACCATCGCGCGAGGATCAGGTTGCCAGGTGTGGTCAACAGTCAAAGCTTGACCGTTGACCATCGCGCACCAGGGAGAACCCTCGTGCGACAATTTGAAACCATCGCGCGACGGTTCTAAGCCTGTCCCTATCACCTTTTTCAGCTGGGCAACTTAATCACCAAGTAACCCTCAGCCAGCCTCGTGGACTGGCTGAGCTCCTCTCTTTACATCAGCCAACCTTTCCAAAGGATGGAATTTGGCCACCAAGCCAAACCAACCCTTGTTTGGTTGGTTGTTTTTCCTCCATACACCATTTACACCCCCTTCTCCTATAAATACTCCCCCATTGTCTCTCTTTTAAAGGGTTACAAGAACTCCACTTTCAAAGGGGCATGACTTTGTACTCTTTTAAGCTAATAAAAGAGATACAAAGTCAATCCAAGAACATAGCTTGTTCTTTCTCCTTCATTACTCAAAGCAACATAAACACCTCAAGCAACCTCAATTCAACTCAAAGTTCAAACACTTTTCAAGCTTCAAAGACCAAAGGTATAGCTTACCTTTGTTCTGCTCTCTGTTCTGATCTCTGAGGGAGGCTGGCAGGGCCAAGGCTGGTAATCAATACCAGTCCTGGCCCTAAAGTCAGCAAAGTTACAAGAAGCAATGGAGCAGGAACCCTCGCGCGATGGTTCCAAATACTCGCGCGACACTTCGTGTCAGTGTGAGAATGAACCACGTGGGGAAGGGTATCCTGGTCTTTGTGTTTCATACATAGTTTTTACTGTTTTGAAGTATGTTTAGGTTTTTAGATCATTGTGAGCATGCTAAACAACCAGTTTACTGCTTTTCTTAGTTTAAACTGCTAGCTGTATTTCAATCTGCTACTGTGGAGTACCCCTGGGATCATTCTGGACCTGTCCCAGAAACCAGGATGAGCAAAACCAAACACTGGAAGGTTGATCTGAACCCTCGCGCGACATACTGGAACCATCGCATGATGGTCAAGTGGAGCGTTGACCATCGCGCCAGGGCGCAAACCATCACGCTCTAGGGAAAACCCTCGCGCGACAGTCTGGAACCCTCTCGCGACAGTTCTTCCCCGACCAGTAGCTAGTCATGCATGGTTAACTTGGTTTTCAGGCTTCTATTTTTATCCCCACACTGTTTATGGGGTGTTTTGTTTATTTGTTGGGCTTTTCAACCTTTAAACTGTATATTATAACTACTATAAACTGCTTGGTTTGTCCTGGGTGTGCACTGGTCCTTTCAGAGCCCAGAAGGTTTGAGAATAAGAGCTGTGGGTTGTGGGCTCAGCCTGTAAAATCCCACAGCAGTCTGTTCTCATCCTATACTAATTGCCCATCCATGCCATCTAGCACATTTTGCAAAACGTGTTACAGTTTTAATCCCCGATTAACTGTTCCCCCGCCCTAATTGGCTAAAACTTGGTTAATGAAAGAAGAATCACAACGTTTTCAAAATGCCTAAGTAGAGACCAATCTCCGGATTGGGTGAGAGGAGTGCCTTAAAACCCTTCCCCTCTCGTAACCTGGCTCCCGAACCCAGATATGGTTATGACGGACTGGTTTCCTTCACTTTTTCAAATCAAAAAGCACGGCAGGTGCTTCGAAATACGGTTCCTTGGGTGTAGGACCTTCAAACCCAGGTGGCGACTCTGTATTTTTGCGAGCGCCGGCTTTTCCGCTCGCGCTCCCTTAATTATGGGCCCTCGCTTTGGAATCTGAAAATTCCAGGGCATGCTGCCCACCATGGCGACTCTGCTGGGGATAATTGAACCAATATTAATCCATACTTAGAGTTTAATACGTTTGTGAACAATTCCTAAAAAGTCTGTCAAAACGGTGAGCTTCGCGCTGCCGAAGGTTGGAATGGTGATTTAATAGGACCTCGTGTCCGGCCAATCTGATCTGAGACTTTTTCAATTGTTCACTTGCGTACTTTCCTCTAAAGATGGACTAAATAAAGTGAGCCAAATTTGAAAAGGTATTTTGTGATTTTGTGATTCTTCTTTTATTGATCAATTTCTAGCATTCTCATTTGCATCGATGTGGGATAAGTCTCGTTGGATCGTTTTGGCAATCCGACACGGTTTACTGGAGCCCGGGGACCCTGAATGACTAACAGCCTTCGACGATGATGGGTCATGCTACCGTTTGACTGTTGCTCTGCGAATCGCGGGTAACGAGAGGTATATCTGTGGCCCTAGTCCGAGGAACCTGTTACAAACCAAAACCGGCCTCTGCATATACAAAGCATTAAAACTCTTCAAACTAAGACAGGTACCTGCAGGATAAGATCTACTTGCATCTAACCCTTAACTGTTTATGTGTTACTGCTTTCCCTATCGCATGCACTGTACATACATGCTGTTTTGCATAGGAGCATGCTTAGGGCAGTTTTTTTATTTCGAGTTTGTCTTACGCTGTCTAAGACGTTGTTAGACCCGATGAGGAGTCGTTCATTCTGTCGAATGTTCTTTATCAATTGCAAAGTCCTTAGTTCAATGAGACTTTGAGAAATCAAAATTTACTAAATCCTTGGCTCATGCCCGATTAAGGATTCAACCGACAATAAAGGAACAACAAAGTATTGATGCCGTGTCACTGGCGCCTCCCAGGTTGAAGTGCGTTGTCACTATACACCACGTTGTTCAAGGTAAAGGTGTCACGCCATCAATACCGAGTTGTTCCAAATTCAAAGTTGAATCTTCAAAAGGGACTAGCCAAAGCTTTAGTCTATTTTGACATCTTTTAGGATCTGTCGATCTACTCGGGAACACATCGCCAAAAAAGAATTCTGAGGATTCCAGCAACGTCTGAAAATCGTGAGGCAATCTTGTCTCTGGAACTGTAATACATACATGTCGTTTTGTGTAGGAGCATGTTTAGGGCGGTTTCTAGGTTGTCTCTCACTTTCGAGTCTATCTTATGCTAATTTGGACGCTGCTAGGCCCGATGAGGAGTCGTGCATCTCGATGGTGCACGTTTTCAGCATTTCAAATCCTTAGAACGATAGGGACTACAGGAAATCAGAAATTTCCTACGCCCTTGTCTATACACCTGATTAGAGTTTCAAACAGAAAACTAGGAACAACAGAGAACATGCCATGATGCTTACACCAGTCAGGTGACAAGTGCCTCGTCACTTACACCGCCCGGCTAACAGCGCAGTGCCGCTCATGCCATTTCTGGTTATAGTATCATGACATGCACACCGAGTTGTTCCAACTACAAAGTTGAAACCCCGATCAGCGGAATGGCTGCAGGTGTAGGGTTCTTCCGACATCCTGTAACCTCATATTGTTTCAAACAAGGATACACCTCTGAAAAGAATTCTGAGGATTTTGGCAGCGTCCGAACATCATGAGACAGACTCGTCTCTAGTTGCAGAGTCTAGGGTTGACACCGACAACAACGTATGCATTGCATTCTAATTGCTGTAGGAACACCAATGAGCTTTCACTTATTTTACTGTCAAGTTCATAGCCATTGCACCAAGCAAGAGGGTACCGAAAGGAAGAGCCAAACCTACTAGGGAACGTCTTCAGAATCCAATTCGAAGACTTGTTAGGCTCGAAACTCAGTCAGTTGCAACGGAGGCTTCTCCAAGTTCATTGTTGGCCGCCCTACAGTCGGGTTCGCCATCGATTTTGCAAAAAGCCACGCCGTCGGCTTTCCCTTCTTCAACATTGTCAAAACCTGTCATGGTAGATCAACCGCTCAGTCTAGAGACCATGCTCACAAACCTTCAGAACAGCATTACCACTATGCAGCAGAGGGCCATCCAGACCGATGCTAACATCACCCGTCTCAATGACCTTATCAACACTCGTCTTCCACCTCCACTCGAAGAGGAAGGTGAGGACGATGAGGATGACCAGGAGCAGCCTGTCATGGTCCCAGATCCGAATCACTAGGGGCGTCTCATTGTTCAGCCCAACCCTAAAGAGGTTCGCGCACCTGTTGCAAACCTAGATTCGTTAGGTGGTAGGCCTGTTTTGAATCCTGATATGGTAGCTCTTATGGCCAAGATGGTTAAGCTGGAGGAAGTAGTCTCCAAAACTGAAAAGATCAACGCAGGAGGAATTGACTTGGATCGTCTCTGCCTGTATCCTAATGCTAAGCTGCCAGACAAATTCAAGATGCCTGACTTGGTCAAGTTTGATGGGAGTGGTGATCCCAAAACTCATCTCTACGGCTACCATGCCGCCATGAAGCTACTCAAAGTAGAAAGTGAGGCCATGTCTCAGCTCTTCCCTCAAACTCTCTCTGGGCCTGCCTTCCATTGGTTTCTGTCGCTTGACATCTCAAGAGAAAGACTTGGGGAAGACATTGGGGCTGCCTTCATCGCTCAATACAACTACAACTCTTAGTTTAAGATGACTACTCGAGAGTTAGAATCCACGAAGATGGAAGCAAAGGAGTCCTTTGCGGACTTTGTCAAACGGTGGAGAGCTAAAGCCGCTCTAATAACTGAGCGCCCGAGCGAGAGAGACCAACTCCGCATCATTTCCCGCAATCTTCAGCCAGACTATGCCAGGCACCTGGTTCTTGTTCAAGCATCTGCCAACTTCGAGACCTTCGAATCTGGTCTAGCCATCGAGGATGCGCTGCAAAGTGGGATTCTGCCAAGAGGGGACTCTTCTTCTTCCAATCCTCAGAAATCAAAGCCGAGGGCTTACTTTGGAAATAGTAGTGCACTGTTTGGCGGTAGCAACTACGCCAGCACAGCTACAAGTGGGGATAACGCTGCTGCTTCCCCTAATCATTCAGCCGACATTAATCAGGTTCAAAATGCCCAAAGCTACCGGGCCCGAACCCAACCTCGAAGTTTCTCTGCATTTGAGGCATCTCTGTCCGCAGTGATGGAGAAACTTGTCAAGTCTGGGCATCTCAAACCTTTGACCCCAACTTCTCCACCCAAAGTCTTACCTGCTGGTTACAATCCTAACCTCTTTTGTGCCTTCCACCAAATGCCTGGCCATCACACTGACAAGTGCTATCGTCTTTGACATGAGATTCAAGATCTTATTGATGATGGCATGGTCCAAGTTCCGCCAAAGCCCAACATCATTTCCAACTCCTTGCCTCAACACAGGTCTGACCCTCTGGTTGGTCAGGTATCTATCACCTCCACTCAAATCAACCTAAGCTCCACCATATTCAATCCTAGCCACTATATCGTCCCAACAAATCAACCCAAACCCATCGTATCCATCCCGTTTGAACCGGAGGTTAACATGATGGCTGTAGGTTGGGCAATCGAGGTTTTCACAGCCAACATCTGGTTTGATAATGATGAGGGGCTTGCAAAGGAGAAGACTGACTGGCTGAGGTCCATTGATCAAAGGAGCATCGAGTAGGTTTGGTCGAAGAAACTGAGGAAGCCGAAGTGCTGTTGCTTGGGCCTAACACCTGCTGAATCCTACCTCTTTTGGTGGAAGCTATGGATAGCTTTTTAACAGTTGCATTTTCAAAACTGCGTCTAGTTTGCATTGGCGTTATGTCTGAGTCTGACACGAAGTCTTTTGCGTTTGTCTAAGTCTAGCTCTGAGTCAGAGGTTGTGCCTCTTGGCCCTCCACGTCGTAGCTTTTGTTTCAAATTTCGAGTCCGCTGTACTTGGCAAACCCCATGGGTTTTATGATATGCATTATTCTGCTTCTAAAGTACTTCGCTAGCTTTTGAATAAACTGTGTTGACCCTAACAACGAAGGGATAGATTTTGATGGGATCATCCCCAAGGAAATATGTTCCCTCGCCGAAATGAAAGACAAAAGGCGTGCTCAGCCTATTAAAAGAAGAAGTAATTTCAATAAACTTGAAAGACAAGGATAACCTCCCAATGTTTCAATTGGTTCAAAGCTGTTCTTAGAGGAGCATTGCGCCCGGTTGTAGACACCCCAATTTGGCCTAATGATTATTTCAACTCCCACCTTGGGACCATCCCGATGATGATACGGATTCGATGATTGCTGGTTGCCTTCTTGTGAAACCCATGGACTTATGGTACGAACTCTGAGCCACTTAGAGGACCCAATCCAGAGCCAAATAGCTTTTCAGACAGAAACATAGTGTGTCAGGAAAATCCATCGGTCGGCCGTAACATCGATATCACGGCCTTAACATCTATTCCTCACCCGAGCAACCTGTTGCTAGCAAAATCTCCCTGAGAGATCAAAACCTCGGCCGCCAGATCAATGGCTCGGCCGCCACATCCATTTCCAGGCCGCGACATCCTTTGCTCGGCCGCCAGATCGACCTTTTTCCAGACTCTCGAACCTTCTATCGGTTGTTTGATCCAAATTACGCCGCCTCTCCGATGCGTTCGGGCCACGTTTAGAGATTACGACGAAGAGTTTGAGTTACATTGCAATTGCAATCGTAACCCCGCGATTTGATTGGACCGAGTGAGTCACCCCTTTGCCTATATAAAGAGACCCTCGGACTCCAAAAATACAACACAGAAATTGATAGATCTACACCCTCTCATCAGTCACGAAACTCTGCAGAAATACTCACAAAAACCCTCTCTACAAAAGCCCTAACCTCCCGAAGGCGGCCATCAATCCGACGATCCAACCTCGGAGTTCAAACCCTAACCCTAGGGTTTCATTCAAGGAGCAATCAATCAGTCATCCCGATCGATCCGAAGCAATCAAGCAACTGAGGGATCAAGGTGGTGAGGCCCAACGGCCTCTAGATTGGTTTATTTTCCGTTTAAGTTGTTAATCGTAGCATTTTAATCGACTGTTAAACTTTCTGTTTGGTGTGAGGAAGAACACCAGCCGAGGCTTCGATGCCTCGGCCGGTACATTGAATCAGCGTGATCCCTTGGTCGCGACATCCATTCGCCGGCCGAGTGATCGATCTGCTGGCATAGCTTTGATTTGTTTACTGCTTTCTGACGCATGCTTATCTACAGTCTCGGCTCACCTTATTAACTGTTTAAGGCATAAAAACAGACTACGTGTTGGAATTAAATAAAGCATCTATATGTCTTATGTTGAATGATTATGGGCTAGCCTCACGGCTAGGCAGAGAGGGGTGCCTAACACCTTCCCCTTACTGTACTTTTGGCTTCCGTATCCAGAATCTCTATCTGTTTTCCTAGCTTTAACAAACGAGGTGGCGACTCTGTTTTGATGATAACCGCTATCGTGTGGTGATACCTCTAGCCATGGAAGTATCCACGATCTTGGTTTATGAAGCGAGCAACCAATCGAGCAAACACAGTGATGATCCAACTGTATAGTGATGCCCCGTTTGGGAGGTGTCTACACCGGTCAGACAAGCATCGACATCTTGGCGTGGTCTTATCAAGTCACGTCTCGCGTTGATCCTGAGATAAAGAGGTATTAAATTCCTCTGCTATCGGGTGCCAATCCAGAAAGTAGTGGCTCAGAAAGCTCCAAGCTTCGTACCATGTGCAAAAGCAACAGCAGCGGCGTTCTGCTAAGCACAAATAAGAAAATGGTCAAAACGGCCCGGCGCAAGGCATTTCCAGCCAAAGCACTCTTGACTCTGTGTCATCAAAGCCATTGTTTCTGGGGCTGCAGCCAAAGATCGTCGACCTCAACGGCAACCAATTCAATACCTTGGTCAACCTGGATCAATTCAAAAGTAACTTTTCCCCGAGAGAAGCTCGTTGGGCTGAAAACCTAAAGGGTGGGCAGTTCCAAGCAAAAGTTAGAGCAGCCTGCTAGACTGAAAACCTATGAAAGAGGGTCTAGGCAAAAGTAATAGGCAATATTCAAAAGCTCACTAGACCGAAAACCCGAATGGGCGGTACTAGGCAAAAGTTAAAGCGCGAAAGGAGAGGTAAACACACGAGTGAACCTTAGCCTGAACTACGTTTTGACCTGATTCCCTAGCTTGGGATACGTAGGCAGTCTCTCTTCGAGACTCGGTCACAATCTATCAATTGGATCCAGGATTGACATTTTGGTACACATCAAAGGTCAAAAAGGATCGAAGATCAGGTCAAGCTGCGATGAAAGAATTAGAAGCGGGAAAACCTTTGTCTTTCAAGTTTATTGCAAACTGCTATTTCTATTACGAGCTGAGCATAAGTCTTGAAATATTTGAAGCATAAAAAACAGAACGAAATGCTAGAAGCCTAATGGCTCACAGTTTATTCTAAGTTCAGCGAGGTCTGATATGAGCAGCTGCAGTCTCGCGTGCTAGCTTATAGTCATGCGCATTTGTTCAAAGTGATTCGCATTGGTTTCAGTCCTGTGCGTGCTTTTTCAATTCCAGCGGTAGCCTGCTACTGCCCTCGAATGTTGTTCTAAGGGCTTTTGCCAAGTCTTGTCATACCATGCAAGTCATATGGACTTAATGTGACTGCACGAGGGTGTTGGTTTCAGTCCGGGCATATATGAGTCATCTTTTGCGTCTTATGTCCATCTTTGCGGCATTTTTCTAGTTTTTCAATCAATTGTCATGTCGAGATGCTTTTCTCAATTTTGTTTGTACAGGTCTTTGTACCTTTTTCACTTTCGTAAGTGTCAGTTTCACCTGTCTAAGGAATGTGGTGAGTTTTGGCTGCTTAATGCCCAAAATTTCATTGTGTTCTGTGTGTCAAAGGGTTCGCATTGTACCCTGGGACTCTTTCTCCCTTTTCATTTGAGCTAGGCGAGTCTATACATGTGCGCATGTCTGTGTGTCAATTCAGGTCACTTGTCAATGCAAATTAGATATTAGCGACTGGAAAGTGCAATTTTTACATTGCTACCCTAGCTCCTCTAATCCACAAGCTGTGTGTGGGCTTACACAGCCTCAGGTGGAATCGGGGCGGCCCGAAAAGAAATGCCTCGCCTTTTTAGAATCGATTTGAAAAATTTGACGAGTCGCCACCCGGATTTGTGGTTCGCCACCCGAGAAACCGTTTTGATTTGAAAATGATCGATTTGAATTGAAAACCAGAGATTCGTTTGAAAAGGGTTCGGGAGCCACGTTACGAGGGGGGAAGGGTTTTACGGCACCCCCCTCGCCCGACGCGAAATCGGTCTCTACTAAACATTTGTGGGATTTTTGAAAATGATTTTGTTTCAATGGACAATTAGCAAGTATTGACAAGGTTAACAGTTAAAGCAGTGCATGCATGTGCCAGTGAGCAGTACATGATGGATAATGGTAAGAGAGTGCGACATGGCAGCGTATGTTAAAGGATTGCAAGATAGCCAGAATTAGAAACCCTGTCAATGACTTCACTCTCGAGCTCTCGGGAGTACTCCCGAGCGCTTGGGAGCATTGCATGCCCGACCTGCAAGCTTTGTTAGTGCAACAGAATATAACAGAGTACCATACTACAAATATAAACTTGAGTAACATAAAAACAAGTCACAGGCTAAACAGAAGACTCAAAAGACTGGGATCAGGCCCCATTCTCCCAAGCCGTACACCCTTGCCCTTCTGAAAAGTGGCTCAACAATTTAATAGACTAAAGGGTCACATACAGAACATTCAAGAGCAACACAAGAACTGAAATAGAGGGAGACTTGGATAGGATGACATGCAGACAACTCCCGAGCGCTCTGGAGTAGACTCGAGCGCTCGGGAGTGATCCACACTCCCAGACTGATTTCAACCAACTAAAGCCCTAGCTCTGGTGTTTTGATGTAACAAATCTATCTTTTTATCTTGCATGCAGAAGGTTTCTCCTTTAGATCTACTGAAAAAAACGTGCTTTTGCATTTCTTTCATATGAAAACGATTCTTATTTCCCTTAAAAAAAAAAGAACAGATCAGATACATCAACACCTTTAAAAAGACTCTCTTTGCTTGAAACCTGTCTCTATCTCCCCTACATGATAGTTCAAATGCTGGAAAAGTAGAAAAATGGGACTGGCATCACTCTCGAGCGCTCTAGAGTTGTCCCGAGCGCTGGGGAGTGTTTCCAGTGCTGCATACATGGAAAACGTTCATGGCCCTTTGCTCTTGCTTTAAAACTAAGGCTCTCCCATCACACTCCTAGTATTGAAGACTGGGGTGAGCTGGGAGGCCTCCCTCAGAAGGGAAAGACAGCCCTGCTTTTGGTTGAAACCAAGGCATGAAACTTTTACCTTTTCTTTGGAACTTTGCACCTTGAAGAAAGCTTTGAAGGATGGAAGGGAAGTGAAGATTTCAGAGGATCAGAAGCTAGTAATGGTCTGAACCCTTTTCATCTTCTTGAGATTTCTTGGTTATTTTTCTTTTGAAGGGGGGGGGGGGGGGGGTATTTTTGCTTGAAAAAGAGTGGGAGTTCTTCTTTGCTTTGAAAAGACAGAGAGGGAGCTTCTAGAGAGAGAGAGTTCCTTGCAGGTTTTGAGCTGGGAGCAGCCTTATATAGGCAGCACATAGTATATGGTCTCAATTTGGAAAATAAAATTTGGAATCCAAATCAAATCTCTTGCTCTGACTCACCTTTGACTGAGGTTGAGTGTGGTCTAAGGCAAAGACCAGCTTGCACGGCCGAAATGATGGCTGCATGGATAGTGGGGAAGCTCCCACATCCATTGGGCAGCACAAAAGTCTCGAGCGCTTGAGAGTGATCTCGAGCGCTTGGGACTTCACTCTCGAGCGCTCGAGAGTTGACTGGTCCATGGTTTTGAAAGATGCTCTGGAGCGCTTGAAAGTTGTTATTTTGACATTTTATTTAAAACCCTTGAAGGAGCACTGTTCCAATGGTCTAAGGCTTGTTTGATCCCATATTCATCATCGGGGAGCCTCCGGGCCGCGAATCAAGGAAATTTTGAATTGTCCAAATTGGGGTGTCCACAGTTGCCCCTCTTTGGGCGTTACTCGATATCATGTCTGGATATGAGTGACGTCCAAAGATTGAGACAACCCAATTCGAGCCAAGACAAATCCTCAATCCAAAACACGAACACAAGTAAACAGCGTTTGATGCACATGGTCGTGTCTTTTCAGACTGCCTACGTACCCTTTTCTGCAGGGATCAGACCAGCGTAGTTCTTTGGGGCATATGCAAGCATGTGTAACGCATGCACAATAAGGAATCGACACAATTTTGATGCAAATGGTCCACCTGTTGCTCTGTTTGGCGGAGGGAAAATGCAAGCATGCACAAGAAATGATTGACGTGAGTTTGATGAGATAAACATGTAAACGATCCACCTGTTGCTCTGTTCGGCGGACAGAAAATGCAGGCACATGCAGTGCATGCACAAGAAATGATCGACACGAGTCGATAAGGTAAACATGCAAATGGTCCACCTGTTGCTCTGTTTGGCGGAAAGAAAATGCAAGCACGTGTGATGCATGATCGACACGAGTTTGATGAGATAGACATGCAAATGGTCCACCTGTTGCTCTGTTCGGCGGATGGAATGAGGATAAAATAACACCTGTAGGGTAGAAATACCTGCAAACACGTCGATATTAGTATAAAGAGGTAAAATTTCGATCGACTATCAAGCAAAATACCAAGTTGCGGAGCGCGAGCTCAAAATCACAACATCGACTAGAATTCGCTTCCTACAGTCCCGTTTGACGCGGCCAAAGCCAGGACTGAGATTGATTTTGTAAAAAGGGAAGAGGAACTAAGCAAGCCTCGACAACGGGAAGAGGCACGGGACGACGGGGGCTGGCACGGCGGCTGGGAACAGACTTCAGCGCTCAGAACCACTCCCAAGCGCTCGGGAGTGGTCTCGAGCGCTGGAGACCTTGGTTGGGGCCTACCGTCCTTACATCTTCTTCATCAGGTTTGGGGTTCAAAATCTATTCCGAGCGCTCGGGAACTAGAGCACACACGTACTCGACTGTTCTTACTTTCTCTCCCAGATAATCTCCCTCACTCTCTTGACCTCTCGATCTCTCTCACTCTCTTACTCTCTCGATCTCTCTTATTCCAAGACGGATCGAGGACGAGACCTTGATCTCCCTTCGATCCTGTGCTGGGCAGTGGTGTGCTACGAGGTCCGAAGGAAGGGGGTAAAAGCTTCGTGGGAAGGAGGCGAAAGGGTGATGGCCAGCGACAGTGGGAGTAGGGCGGTGCCCAGCCGCGAGGAGGTGGCAGCGATGGCTACTACGGCGGTGACAGGGGAGACCGGGGATACGGTGCCAAGAGAGAAGAGAGCCACCGGCGAGGGCATGGCGGCGGCGATGGCTGTTGATAAGAGTCCAGGGGTGATGAGGTAGGAGATTAGCAGCAGTACCGCTACAATACGGGATGGTGGGGTCAGCGAGGAGGATATGGTAGATGTTGGTGCTGGTCAGGAGACGAGGGACGATGTTGGTGGGGACGTGACAGTGGCTAGGGGTGGTGAGGCCGGAATTGGTGGTGACAAGAGTAGGACCGACAGTGATACGGACGCCACGGGTAGCAGGGACGATATGGCGAGGGAAGAAGATGAGGCTACGGGCAGCGGGGATGGCACCCGAGACATTCCTCACACTCCCACGGTGGAGGAGCTGCTTGCAGCTGCTGAGAGGACGGATGGTGAGCGAAGGGACGATGCTAGTGAGGAGGTAGTGATAGGCGGCCGCGTCATCGGGACGACGATCTTGAGGCGGCAGTGGTTGAAGAGAGGGTTGGTGACAGTGGGATCGGGGCTTCGCAGCCGATCCCATTCGTGGAGGGGGCCTTTCTAGACTCAGCGAGGCCGCGGGACATTCTGGACGCCCTTGGTCTTGATGCCGAGATGAGAGAGGTGCTGAGGGATGCACAGTCCACGGAGGATCAGGCCTCAGCTTTCCTGCTAGGAGCTATGCTGAGCGGCGCTGGGGTATCAGGTGTTGGGGGACACGGAGCGGAGTCGGAGATGGAGTTAGGGGAGGAGCTGGAGGCAGAGGTGGTGATCGAGGAGCAAGTTACTGCAGCCGCTGAGGCGAAGGCCTACTTGGCCCGTGCGCGCCCTGGGTTTACGGCGGATACCTACGCACCACGGTTGCATTTCTTTGAGCTGACGGGGATGACCGGTTATGTCCCTGCACGGACAGAGTACCCCGAGGACTTGCTTCTCCAGGATCGGGCCTCGCACATCTCTTCAGGATGGACCACGGTATGACTTCAATAGTTTACTTTCCCGCGTTTGATTTACTTCCTTGAATCATTGTTTTGTTCACTGATACTATTTCCTTGCTTTGTTAAAACAGCGTACCAAAGACATTTATGGACACGGGGGCTCAGGTCATTCATTGCAGCACTTCTTGGCGTTGCCTCGGAGAGTGCAGGAGCTGGTGGAGGAGACTGGTTTCAGGCCGTTCATCCAGTTGCTGACGTCGGCGAGGGTTGACCGTGTGGTGATGACAGCACTGGTGGAGCGGTGGTGGGACACCAGCAACACATTCCACTTCCGCTTCGGGGAGATGACGGTGACTCCTCTAAACTTTGCAGCGATTACAGGGCTCCGGGTTGGAGGTGAGCCAATTCCATTTGACCCGAGCATAGTGTTTGATGATGCAGCGCTGAGGTGGTTCCTTGGACGGGTCCCGCGCCATAGCGGAGGAGTAGCAGTGCAGGCGGTTCCACGGTGTCGGGATCACGAGCAGCGGATGACATTGAGGCGCCCAGGATGGCGGTGGCCTATTCTTGGCCTGCTCGGGCTTCTGTTTCGCTCAGGCGATCTCGGTTCACCTGAGTTACTTGGTGGGCCTGGTTGATCTGAGCGAGCGAGCCGATACGACTGGGGAGGTGCTGCTCTGTGCACTCTCTACTGCTTCCTGGGAGCTGCCACACGCGGGGTGGGGGACACCATTGGTGGATACTGGAGGGTGATAGAGGTATGGCTCGACGTTATTGCTTTGATTGATTGATCGACTGGTTTGTTGAATTGAACTTGCAATAATTTGAATTGAATTGATCTTCATGATTTGCAGCTTTGGGCTTATGAGGTCTTGGGCATGTTTTCGCCCGAGAATACTTGCACAAATCCGAACCTGCTTCCGCGTGCACTTGCATGGAGTACGGAGTACCGGAGGGCGAAGGAGCGACGGGGACAGGTGATGACTTTCCGGCGCTGGCTGGATAACATCACTGGGATTACGGTACGAACATCAACCTTTTCTTTCCTTTGATGCCTTGTCCAAAATGAAATTCTTTGCTTATTGATGCCAGAATACCAAATGCAGGTTCACTGGGACCGATGGGCCAGGGTGGAGGCTGACTTCCTTCCGAGGAGTCGGGAGGTGACGAGGAGCAGGGTCTTGCTGGAGTGCCCGCTGGGTTGGCAGTGGTACCTGGGGGATCGGGTGACGCGACAGTCACTCGGTTTACCAGAGTTCATTGTGCCGGGGCCACTCCCCCCCACGAGTGCAGCGGACTGAGACCTGCACTCGGGCTGAGCTGGAGCAGTTCACGGTGCCGGATACTGATTTGGAGAGATATCTGCGGCGCACGTTGGACTATGCAGCTTACAGAGATAGATATTTGGCCACCAGCTTGGATGTGGAAAGGGAGCTGGAGAGGCGAGTTGCTGAGGCTGAGGCTAGGAGAGCCAGGAGAGAGGCTGGTGGTGAGGCCGGAGACGACACAGTAGAGGAGACTGGGGCACGGGGCCGCGGCGGTCGCTCCTCACGCGGTAGGGGTCGAGGCGCTAGGCCTCTTGTCGGTGGGCGCAGTGCTAGTTCTTCGGGCCGAGGCGAGGGCAGCTCGCAGGTTCCGAAGACGGCTGAGACTTCAGGCCGAGTTACCGACGTTGGACTGGTCAATAGGAGTGAGGGACCTTTCTGGAGCACGGGCGATGCTAGACATTCCACACCTTCCACAGCCACAGATGCGACTTCCTGCTCAGGTATAACGCGACTTTATTTCTTCCCATGCTTCAAATGTTTCCTGTTCCTGTATTTGTTGTTCTTGACCCTTGAATCATTGTACAGGTGCCGCGAGAATGGGCGGAGCAGGCTATCATGCTGATGATGGGGATGCGGCAGTTGCTGAAGGACTGCGCCAAGGGGAGGACCCTTCAGACTAGACCTGCTCCTGAGCCTGCTCCACCTGTTGCTGCACAGGTATGAAAATGCAAACACATGCACATGTATTTTATTGGATTTAAAACGTGTATGAAATGAATGAATGTTCATGACATGTAGGTGCAGCCACGACGCTCGGCCAGGGCACAGCCACGAGATACCACAGGCCTGCCAGCTTCTGCCAGCACGAGAGGCCGGGGTAGACAGAGAGCAGGGGTTGGGCCGTTCGAGGTCGTTCCTAGAGCAGTGTTACGGCGGAGACCTGCTCGCGAGGAGTCTGAGGAGGACACAAAGGAGTCGCTCGAGTCACGAGCTTTAGGGTCTACGGACTCGAGTACTGCCTCGGGCCCTTCTGACGACGACGATGACGACAGGGACGACGTTGAGAGCTCTGAGTCAGAGGGACACCAGCAGAAGAGGATTCGCCTAGGCGGAGCTTCAGTTTTTTTTTTTGCTTTACTAGTCTTTTCTTTTGCATGGGCCCATGTGCCAGCACAGTTGTAGTTTTCAGGCCTGCATGTCTTGGTTTTGTTTCGGCCTGCGTGCCCCGGTAGATAGGATTGAGCATGTGTTTGCCCCAGCTTCTGTACCTTCTTCCTTACTCATTGTAAATGCCGCATTTTATTTATGAAAATTTGCACTTTTTCTTCATTTTGCATTCGTTCGCACTTCCTTTAAGAATTGTATTTTATGAAATATACTCGTCTAGCTTTGAAAGAAAGTAAAGAGCACGCGAATTTCAACCGATACTCTCAAAATGTAATAAAACTTGACAAAAAGCAATTCGACTTACAAAATTTGACTTGGAATGACACAAAAATGCCTTCAATATGGAATTTGCAAGTACAAAGGAAAGTAATGACTAAATTCGACCGGGATTAGACATGAGAATAGGATACGAGAGTATTTAATCCAAGCTCACACTTCCAACGCCACCATGAATGATGAAGTAGGGGCGTTTGAAGGTGAAAATTGGTTTTGTGAGCTTTGGCGTGCGTTTGATCACTTCACACAGTCACCAGCACGTATTAAGACTTGCGCATGCCATTAGATTCGAACGAATACTCTCGACACAAATTTCGACACATTGACGGGAAGGAAACCATTGGGATTTTGAGTTTTTCGAGAAATATCGATGAATACTCAGACAAACGGCTAACTGGACGCGCTGTATTCCCTTAAGAGTAGATTGAAATTTGTTACATTGGATCAACGGAACTTGAGGTGTTATCTCGGGACCAAAAACCAGGGAAGAAACTTGCTGTCAAAATTACAGAACTCTCGAGTGCTCGAGAGTATTGTCGAGCGCTTGGGAATTAACTCCCGAGCACTCGAGACTTCTGTGGTCTGCAGGTCTGTGTTCTCTTCCAAGGTGGTTTTTCAGCCTTAGCAAGTTGTTTTCTTCTGTGTGCACCTTCCCCATACACCTTGTAATTCACCTTGTGCTGCTTTCCAAGGGTCAGTGGCTTCCCAAAGCAAGCCTAGTGCCTTTCCAATGCTTTTTCAAGCTTTCCAAAGTTTGAATTTGAAAAGAACTTTGGAAATATGGGCCATGATGGGTTCCAAGGCTGGTGGGGAAGTGGTGTTGTCTCCCCTAGGCTTTTATAAATACCAGGCTTGTCTTGGCAAAGCACTCACACTCCATTTCATCATCCATCTCTCAAAAGTCCCATTTCTGATGGCTTTGTTGAACCAAGCCTTGCTTCGCCCTTGGTTGGACAGTCTTGATGGCATTGATTGGCTGAATTTCAGAGGGCATCGCCTTCATGCCTTGAAATATCTCCGCGAGATCACAATCCGCCCTATCCTGCTGCACGCGGTTGCACGCTTTTGGGATCCCGAAGTGCATGTCTTTCGCTTTGGTTCTCAAGAGCTATGCCCCACTGTTGAGGAATTCCACGCCTACCTTGGGAGCCACGACTCCACGGAGCCAATTGTTCCAATGCTTAGAGAGAGCATGAAGAATATCGTAAAAGCCAAACTGGGTGTTAGTGGGAACGTTGCTAAGTTCTTGACCCGGGGGCAACGCCATCAACATCGTGCAGCTGTATGAGAGATTCAGTCCACCTGGAAACCTAACAGACTTTGAGCATCAAGGTCGTCGGATGAGAGCCTGCTGCATTTGCCTGCTGGCGGCCTTCTTGTTGGTTCCCTCCGTCGGTCAGCCCAGTTCTCTATTGGTTGGAATCGCTACTCAGATTGAGGCTCGCAAGGACGTTGCTCCCGTCCCTTCCAGGTGATGTATAGCTGTGAAGATGACTGGGCTAATTTCTTTGCATCTACAGAGGAGGATGACATTGCTTGGCGGTGCCATTGGCTGAGACTTCCTGCAATGACTGTGAGCAACATGGGCTCAACGCACACGTTTGTGGCTGGTTTGATAGACTTCACCTTCTACTCACCCTTCCGCATCCTTCGTTAGCTTGGACTTAGTCAAGAAGTGCTGCCGCAAGGGTCTGAAGTGCTTCGTCTCCCTCCCTTCGGAGTTATGTTCGTACATGGGAGGCTCGTAGGACTGAGCCAAGTGATCCTCTTTACTCCATTGCTTTGACCGGATGGTACCGCAAGTGGCTAAGGAGAGATGTGGAAGCGAGAATGGGTTGATTGCTTACTTTGCCGTTTTTTGAAATAAAAGTTAGGTCTCGTTATGCATTTTCTGTTTTCATGCTCAGCTTGTAATAAAGAAATCATCGGAATAAAATCGACTGATTAAGGGTTTCCCCCTTTCGGTTCATTAATCGCGTGCACCTTGAAAGAAAGCATTTTGACTTGTCAATTTGGATTTTGATTTTTGGAATTTAGGACCGAACCTCAGGTTGAGATTGCCTACGTATCCCTTAAGAAAGGGAATCAGGCCCATACGTAGTTCGGGCTAGGGTTCGCTCGGGTATTAACACTCTCCTTTTTGTGCTCTAAATTTTGCCTAGAACTGCCCTTTCGGGTTTTCGGCCTAGCGAGCTTTTTTTTTTCCCGACTTTTTGCCTTAACTTTTGCCTAGGCCGCCCTTTCGGGTTTTTGACCTAGCAGGCTTGCTCTAATTTTTGCCTGGGACCGCCCGCCCTTGCGGTTTTCGGCCCAGCGAGCTCTCTCAGGGGTAATATCGTTTGAGTTGATCCAAATTGACAAGATTTGAGAATTCGTTGCCGTCGAGATCGATGATTGACGCTGCTCCTCCGGAAAGGATGGTCTTGATGATGTACGGCCCTGCCCACTTTGGTCGGAACTTCCCTCGTAGGTCAAAAACTGGCGCACAGATTTCCTTGACTACCATATCCCCCTCTCGCAGATCCCTTGACTTCACTTTCTTATTGAATGCTCGAGCGATTCTTTGCTGATAACCCTGAATATGGTACAACGCCTGCAATCTTCTTTCATCAAACAACATGAGTTCCTCGAACCTCCCGCTGATCCATTCGGCTTCGTCTATCCCTTGTTCTGCTATGACTCTGAGTGATGGAACTTTTAGCTCGATGGGGAGAACGGCTTCCATACCCTACACCAAAGAATAGGGTGTTGCCCTTGTCGGTGTGCCGATAGACGTCCGGTATCCCCACAAAGCTAGCGGTAGCTGTTCATGCCAATCCCTAGTTGATTCGCAGTCCTTTCAAGGATCGACTTGATGGTCTTGTTGGCTGCTTCGACTGCCCCATTCGTTTGTGGCCGATAAGTGGTTGAGTGATGCACTTGAATCTTGAATTCGTCAAAAAGTTCTAGAACTTTCCCCTTGAAGTGAACACCATTATCAGATACGAAAGCTTGAGGGACCTCATATCGATAAATGATGTTCTGCCTAATGAAGTGAGCCACTTGAACTGCCGTCAGAGTCTTGTACGAGGCTGCCTCAACCCATTTAGTGAAATAATCGACCGCTACCGAAATAAACTTGTGCCCGTTAGAAGCCGCAGGCGTGATCCTTCCAATGACGTCGATGCCCCAGGCAGAGAATGGCCATGGTGTCGCCATCGAGTGTAATCCTGAGGGAGGTACGTGGATAAGATTAGCATGAGTTTGGCACTTATGACATCGGCGCACATATTCAATGCAATCTGTCTCCATAGTCGACCAATAGTAACCCAACCTCAGAATTTTCTTTGCTAGCATCATTCCATTCATGTGGGGTCCACAAACTCCCTCATGGACTTCTTCCATCACTGCTCTCGTGTCATCACCGTGAATACACAACTTGTGGACTCCGCACGGAGATCGCTGGTACAATTTTCCACCACAGATAATGTATTGAGACGCCAATCGCTGTAACGCGATTCGATCCTTCTTGGTAGAATCTGTAGGGAACTCTCCCTTTTCGACAAAATTCTAAATGTCGTGAAACCAAGGGAGTCCATCATCAGGTTCGTCGATGTTCATGACATAGTCGTACACGTGCTTGCCTCTTTGCTCAATCATGACAGGCCTTAGCTTCACCCCGATTGGAAGTTCCAGCATGGATGCTAAGGTAGCGAGCGCATCGGCGAAGCGATTCTTCATCCTCGGGACGTGTGTGAAAGTCACCTTTTCAAAATTCGGAATAAGTTCGTCGAGCTGCTGATGATACGGCTTCATCTTCTCGTCTTTGACCCTCCATTCCCCGTTGGCTTGTGACACAACCAAGTTGGAATCCCCCACGACTTCCAGCACCTTGACTCCAATTTCCAGTGCGGCTTCCATTCCCACAATGCATGCTTCGTATTCCGCCTCGTTGTTCGTGACCTCGAAGTTCAATTTGAAAGCAAGGGGAATATGTGACCCCTCAGGCGAGACTAGCAGTATGCCGATCCCGAAGCCCTTCTGGTTAGCAGCTCCGTCGAAGTACAACATCCATGTTTCGTTGACAGCAGTCATTACGTCTTCATCGGGAAATTGGAACTCCGTGTGTTCTGGCCCTTTGATCGGGCGATCTGCCAAAAACTCTGCTACCGCTCTTCTTTTCACTGACTTGCGGGTGACGTACTTGATTTCGAATTCAGCCAATAAGAGCAACCAACGTGCTAACTTACCGGTAAGTGCTGGCTTCTCGAATAGGTATTTGAGCGGGTCCATCCGAGAAATCAGTATCACCGAATAAGACAGCATGTAGTGTCTCAATTTCTTCGTGGCCCAAACGAGCGCCCAACATGTCTTCTCCAATGAAGTGTATCGCTCTTCGCTCCCCACCATCTTCTTGCTCAGGTAGTAGATCGCTCTTTCAACCCCATCATCTCCCTCTTGTGCTAACATGCACCCCATTGATGAGGGTGTGACAGATAAGTATAGGATCAAAAGTTTTCCTGGAATGGGTGGCATCAAGATTGGTGGATTCTGCAGGTAAGTTCGTATTGCTTCAAAAGCCCTTTGACACTTGTCATTCCGCTCGAATTTCCATCCTTCTTGAGCAGGCGAAACAATGGTTCACAGGTCAGAGTCAGCTTAGCGATGAATCGACTGATAAACTGAATTTTTCCCAAGAAACACCGGACTTTCTTCTCGGACTGAGGAGGCTCCATCTCAAGAGAAGGATCCACCTCAATCCCCCTGGTCATGATCATGAATCCAAGCATCTTTCCTGCCGTGACCCCGAACGTGCACTTCTGCGGATTGAGTCGCATTCTGTACTTTCGAATCCTCTCAAAGAACTTTCTCAACGCCGGGAGATGGTCTTTCCTTTCCTTTCCCTTCACTATCATGTCATCTACATAAGCCTTGACCTCCTTGTGAATCATGTCGTGCAACAGTGTGGTGGCACCCCTCTGATACATTGGACCGGCATTTTTCAATCCAAATGGCATAACCCGATAACAGTATGTCCCCCACTCGGTGATGAATGTGGTCTTTTCCCTGTCTTCCGGAGCTAGGAGAATCTGATTGTACCCCGAGAAGCCATCCATGAAAGAAAGTAGAGCGTGCCCTGCAGTGTTATCCACGAGTACGTCTATATGTGGCAATGGAAAATCGTCCTTAGGGCTCGCTTTATTCAAATCCCTAAAATCGACACACACTCTGATTTTTTCGTCCTTTTTGGGGACAGGAACGATATTGGCCACCCAAGTGGGGTACTCTGTTACGATTAGAAAACCGGCGTCGATTTGTTTTGTGAGCTCTTCTTTTATCTTTAATACCCAATCAGGCCGCATTTTTCTTAATTTTTGCTTCATGGGTTTGGCATCAGGGTAGAGAGGGATTCTGTGCTCAACTATCTCCGGTTCGATTCCGGGCATGTCTGCGTGGGACCAAGCGAAAACCTCTTTGAATTCCTTTAGTAAATCAGTGAGCTCTTGAAGCTCAGTGGGAGACAGCCCGGAACCTACCTGAACCAATCGAGGGTTGCCCTCATCACCCAAGTTTATTGAGATTATTTCTTCTTTTAAAGGCTGAGCATGCCTTTCATTTTCGCGATCGATGAGGGAACGGATCTCCTTGGGAATGTCCCCATCGAGATCTATTCCTTCATCGTCGGGATCCAAACAATTTATTTCAAAAATCGGCAAGTAAGCGAAAACGTCATCCATTTCATTAACCAGTTCATCAGACGGGGGGAATACAGCGGTTGACTCGAATTCAAAGTAGAAGCTACGAAGTGGAGGGCCGATGGGCACAAACTCCGACTCTGTGCTAGACGACGAGTCAGTGTTGGACTCGGACTCAGACTCAGTGCAGGTGCTGTGAGTGCGAGTTACATGTGGAATGAAAGTGCAATTATCATAAACGCCTACAGCCTCCACAATGAGTTTGGAAGGGTCTTCAATTTCTTCTTCATCTCCAAGCATCAGCACAGCAGGATCCTGCATCATACCCCCCGATTCCTCGCCCTCAAACAGAAGTTGGAGACTGCCCAAACCAAAAGCTTCCAACCAGTCGAGTGCCTCAGACAGCTCTTCCACCTTTGCATCCTCTTCGTCACTTTCCCATGTATCATTGGCAAAGATTTCGAAGCCAGGATACTTCATTTTCGTCTCAAGGTCCACAAAGGGCTCAAGTTCTCCTTGGTACAGTGGCTCCTTCTCCTTTGATTTCATCTCCGTTGTACGGGCCCCGGCACGATTGCACCATTTCTTTGCTGGATCACCCTTCTTGGCCTCATATCCCAGACCAAAACGCTCGTTACTCCCAGGGAAGTCAGGAAATTCAGAGACACTTGAGCATAAAATCCCAAGCCCATGCCCGGCAGATACTTCATCCGTTTCATAATTTCCAATGCTACAGAACTCACCAAGAAACCGTCCTCAGCCCGGATGGTACACACCTTTAAGGTCATAACCACAAAACCTCCCATGGCAATGTCCTCCTCTCCATGCATAATCTCAAGCAGCGGGGAATTGTCCTCGGCGTGGGGACGGATGCCTGAGTCTCCATAGATGATAAGGGTTCCAGATTCCAAACCCAGGATGAGTTTTTGATGTAGTGTTGAGGGCACACCCATAACATCTGGGCGATGTAGCCAAGGCCTTCCCAACAGGAGATTGAAAGATGCAGGTATTTTCAGCACATAGAATTCGACGATGGTTTTGAACTTGCCAGTTGCCAACTCCAAGTTGATTGTCCCCAAAACATTACGATGCGTATTATCATAAGCACGGACGCCCAAGTTCGATGGCGTGAAGTCCTTGTTCTTAAGGCCCAAGCAATAAGCAGTGCGGAGTGGACACACGTTAATGGCGGAGCCATTATCAACAAGGATCGCTGGAACCTTTCCCATGCACTTCATGGTAATGTGAAGGGCGTCGGTTCCCTCGGGCGGCAGGTCTTTCTCGGTGAAGGACAATGTGTGCTGGGCGAGGTTCGGGGTTATAAGGGCAATAAGAGCTTCTGGGGCAATATCAGAGGGGACCTCGAGTCTGGAAAGGGTATTGACCAACCTACGACGGTGCTCGCAAGAGGCAGCTAACACTCCCCACATAGACATGCGGGCGGGGATTTCCTGGAGTTGACGGATAATAGGATCAGTGAAGGCTTCCGGATCAGGTTCAGGGAGTGAGTTAAGGTCGATAGACAATTTGGGTTGATAAGACGGGTTTGGTTTTGTGGAGCTAGGAGGGTTGTTTTGTGGAGCTTGAGGGGTGGGGATGTTCAGGCTTGTGGGATTGACAGGGGTATTCTGCTGCGGTGGAGGGGCTCGGGCTGAGCTACCCTGCTGGAGGTTGGTAGGTTGGTAGACTCTCCCACTTCTGGTAAGGTTGCTAACTGTTTTGGGAATGGGCTCCCACCAAGTACCTTCCCAGAAATCAGAGAAGTCCAAGTCGCAATCATCCGCCTTACACTTCCCCTTGTCAATTGCTGTCTTTTCCAAAGTCTAGTTGAAAGTTTCCATTTCCAAAGCATGCCAGATGCTGTCCTCCTCCAGAGAATTCCAGAAGTTGGTATTGTTGCTGCTGTTGTCATTGCTAATCTGCAGAGACCCTTCATCCAGCATGGCCTTATTGACAGTCAGCTCCTCACCATTCATCCACACATTTACCAATTCAGACTTTCCCCATAGATCTTCTGGATCCAACACGCAGATGCTGGGCTCATCGGGGATTTGAACTACAGGTTTGGAAAAGAACTCCTCGACGATGAATTCCTGTGGGAAGAAAAGATAGTCCATGGAACGTTCCAGAGCGTCGGAGTCTCGAGTAAGGTTGACAATGGTCCTGGCGTTGAGCCCTGATAACATACGGGGATTCATCAGATCCATTTCCTCCACCACTTCTGCTTCTCGGAAAAGATATGCCAATGATGTTTCGTCTAGGGGGTCGGAATCATCCATCCAGTGCCATCCGTTGGGTTCGGGCTCCCATTCCCATTCATCTTCGCTCTCGGCAGGCTTAGGTTTAGTGAACAGCGCAAACAGAGAATATCCATCCAGCGGATCAGCCATGATCTCATCCCAGTCCTGCCTCCATTCTCCATGTTCCAATTCCTCAACTTGGCTAGGGTTAAATGCCACAGGCCATGCTCCAGTAATAAAAGCTCTGTCTTCCACTGCCAAGAAATCTTGCACCAGATCTTCCCACCTTACCTGAAAGTCCCATTCCACGGTCTCAAGCGCACAAACCGTATCCTCAATTGGCAACTCGATGGCTGGCTTAGGTTGGGTATCAGGAATGATGTAAAGGCTGGGGTTAAAAGGCTGGCTTATGGAGATGAGGTTGGTGCGGGCATTGGAATGCTTTGGGAGTGGGTTTGAGACGGTGTTTGGCTTTTGTGGTGGCATGGGGAGGGTTTTGTTGTCTATCAGGTCTTGGATAGCATGGCGAAGACGAAAGCAGTTGTCGGTTAGGTGGCCCACATTCTGGTGATAGGCACAGTACGCGTTAGGATTGTGGGATGCGGGTAGTTTTTGATGTAAGGGAGCAGGGGTAAGTGGCTTGAGGGTGCCGCTTTCGACCAATTTCTCGAGCACGGCAGAGAGTGGTGCTGAGAACTGAGCAAAAGTGCGGGGCTGGGTACGCGGTTGACTGGTTTGGGTGGCTATCTGGTTCATCGGCTCGGCTTGGGTTGTATTCGTGGAGGTGTTGGGCAGGTTGGTATAGTTGGCGTTGCCGAATAGGTTGCTGCTGTTTCCGGAGTAAACCTTCTTGGGCTTAGGAGCGGGCTCGGGCTTGTCAAGGATCCCCAACTGAACTGCTTCTTCGACGGCCAAGCCTGTATCGAAGAATGTTTTAAAGTCTGAGCATGCTTGGGCCATCACCATGTGCCTTGCTAGAGTGGGTTGAAGGTTACGGACAATCATCCGGATTTGGTCCCTGTCACTCGGTCTATCTTTCATTTGTGCTGCCTTAGCCCTCCATCTCTTCACGAAATCGGCGAAGGCCTCTTTTGCTTCCATCTTTGTTGACTCCAATTCACGGGTGGTCACCTCCAACTAGATGTTGTAATCGTATTGCGCCACAAAAGCTGCGCATATATCCTCCCAAGAACGCTTCTTTCTCTCATCCAGTGAAGTGAACCAGTGCAAAGCATGACCCACCAGAGTCTGCGAAAACATCTGTGCCATAGCATCCTTTTCGACTCCCCACATGGAAAGCGCTCCGATGTATCCCGTCAGGTGTGCTTTTGGATCTCTTGTTCCGTCAAACTTGGCGAAGTCGATTGGTCTGAACTTTTCCGGAAGCTTCGCGTTGGGAAACAGGCAAAGCTTATTAATATCAAAACCAGTCGACGCTATCTTCTCATTCCTCGCAACGGACTCCTCCAGCTGGGTGAGCTTTGCCAATACTGCTGCCATCTCGGGATTCTGCGGGGTTTCCAAATCAAAGACTAGCTGCTCTTGGTTCGGATTCGGATTAGGGTTAGGGTTGAAGTTTAGGTTGGGATTTGGATTTGGGTTTGGGATAGGAATTGGGTTAAGAATTTGATTCGGATTAGGGATAGGAATTGGGTTAGGCACCGGATTCTGGGTTTGCGGTGGAAGGCGTCGTGCAACTCCAGTGATCATCATCATGAGCTGGGCAATTTGGTTATCAGTACGTTCGCCCATGCGTTGAATATCTTCTCTGATCTGAGCCATCTCTCCGCTCAAATTTCCTGGGTTTGGGTTAGGGTTTGGACGGGGATTGGGAACGGGATTAGAATTCGGGTTTGGCTCGCCTCCGCTTGGGTTCAGGTTAGGGTTGCCTCCGTTTGGGTTAATGTTTGAATTGGGATTCGGATTTGGGTTGCCTCCGTTTGGGTTCGGGTTTGGGTTGCCTGCGTTCGGGTTCAAGCCTCCGATCAATAGATCCATTTCCGCCCCCAAATCTGATGCACTGACAGAGTCTGCTTGCAGTTGGAGCCGTTCCAATCTCTGTCCCAAGGGTCTGGTCCAGGAGGGTATGATGTTCTTCTTTCTCGGCCCAATTGCTCAGAACTGACAGCAAAGCCAAAAACTTAAGCTCAGATGCGGTTCCTGCTTGCATTTTGAAATTGATGCATGATTTTAGAAAATGAGTGCCTCATCATCACCGTCATCGACTCCAATTTTTCAAAAATGATCGACTTACGGGAGGTTGCCTCAATCCTCGGATTTTTGGGGTGTATCCTCATTTAGGAATAGTCGATTCCCAAAAGATGCTAAAATAAGCTAAGTTTTGGCTAATATTTCATCGGCAATTTGACCATTGATTCGGAATGATTCGAGGTGAACAATGTGATGTGATAACCGAGGTGGCGTAAGCGGTACACTTGCTTTTAGCCTGAATGGTGTTGGCATCGCAAGGTTCTGCCCCCCTATCATTCATTTTCTTTGGTTAAATTCTGATCAAATGCTTAGTCAAGGACTTAGCAGAATCTTAGTTCCCTCTAGGTTCGGGTTCGAGGACTAATGAGATTCATCAACACCCATTAGGGTGCGTGACTCTTCATCGGGTCTTGGCAACCTTCTGAAGACTGCGCGAGCGATTCTCGAGAATCATGGCTGACAGCATGATGATGATGCAAGATGCAATGCAGCATTTAACAAATTATAGCACATAGTCCTACCCTGCAGGCTCCTGTCCTAGCTTGGAAGGTTCTATGGTTTGCTACACATGTACAAAGGTCGGGTTTTGGCTTGAAAAGGGTTCCCCGGACTAGAGTCAAAGTATACCTCCCATTATCGAGCGTACACTCAATAATGGTACAAACGGTAGGGATGACTCATCACGGTCGAGGGTTGCTGAGCATTCCGGAATTCCTTGTCACCGGCAAGCCGGGCAAGATTGCCGAAACACAACAGCGGGGCTGAACAAAATATATAAAAAGAATAGAAAAATGAAACAAAAACAATTTTGAAAATCCCACAAATATCTTTCAAGCTTGGCTCACAAATTTAATTAATATTCAAGGAAAACAGACCGCTTTGGAAACACGCCAATTTTCTCTTAAGTATTAATTAAATCAATCCCCAGCAGAGTCGCCACTGTGGACTACCACAGCCCCGGGTGGAATCGGGGCGGCCCAAAAAGAAACGCCTCGCCTTTTTAGAATCGATTTGAAAAATTTGAAGAGTCGCCACCCAGATTTGTGGTTCGCCACCCGAGAAACCGTTTTGATTTGAAAATGATCGATTTGAATTGAAAACCAGATTCGTTTGAAAAGGGTTCGGGAGCCACGTTACGAGGGGGAAGGGTTTTACGGCACCCTCGTCGCCCGATTCGAAATTACTAAACATTTGTGGGATTTTTGAAAATGATTTTGTTTCAATGGACAATTAGCAAGTATTGACAAGGTTAGCAGTTAAAGCAGTGCATGCATGTGCCAGTGAGCAGTACATGATGGATAATGGTAAGAGAGTGCGACATGGCAGCGTATGTTAAAGGATTGCAAGATAGCCAGAATTAGAAACCCTGTCAATGACTTCACTCTCGAGCGCTCAGGAGTACTCCCGAGTGCTTGGGAGCATTGCATGCCTGACTTGCAAGCTTTGTTAGTGCAACAGAATATAACAGAGTACCATACTACAAATATAAACTTGAGTAACATAAAAACAAGTCACAGGCTAAACAGAAGACTCAAAAGACTGGGATCAGGCCCCATTCTCCCAAGCCGTACACCCTTGCCCTTCTGAAAAGTGGCTCAACAATTTAATAGACTAAAGGGTCACATACAGAACATTCAAGAGCAACACAAGAACTGAATAGTGGGAGACTTGGATAGGATGACATGCAGACAACTCCCGAGCGCTCTGGAGTAGACTCGAGCGCTCGGGAGTGATCCACACTCCCAGACTGATTTCAACCAACTAAAGCCCTTGCTCCGGTGTTTTGATGTAACAAATCTATCTTTTTATCTTGCATGCAGAAGGTTTCTCCTTTAGATCTACTGAAAAAAACGTGCTTTTGCATTTCTTTCATATGAAAACGATTCTTATTTCCCTTTAAAAAACAAGAACAGATCAGATACATCAACACCTTTATGAAGACTCTCTTTGCTTGAAACCTATCTCTATCTCCCCTGCATGATAGTTCAAATGCTGGAAAAGTAGAAAAATGGGACTGGCATCACTCTCGAGCGCTCTAGAGTTGTCCCGAGCGCTCGGGAGTGTTTCCAGTGCTGCATACATGGAAAACGTTCATGGCCCTTTGCTCTTGCTTTAAAACTAAGGCTCTCCCATCACACTCCCAGTATTGAAGACTGGGGTGAGCTGGGAGGCCTCCCTCAGAAGGGAAAGACAGCCCTGCTTTTGGTTGAAACCAAGGCATGAAACTTTTACCTTTTCTTTGGAACTTTGCACCTTGAAGAAAGCTTTGAAGGATGGAAGGGAAGTGAAGATTTCAGAGGATCAGAAGCTAGTAATGGTCTGAACCATTTTCATCTTCTTGAGATTTTTTGGTTATTTTTCTTTAAGGGGGGGGGGTCCTTTTGGCTTGAAAAATAGTGAGAGTTCTTCTTTGCTTTGAAAAGACAGAGAGGGAGCTTCAAGAGAGAGAGTTCGTGGGTGTTTTGAGCTGGGAGCAGCCTTATATAGGCAGCACATAGTATATGGTCTCAATTTGGAAAATAAAATTTGGAATCCAAATCAAATCTCTTGCTCTGACTCACCTCTGACTGAGGTTGAGTGTGGTCTAAGGCAAAGACCAGCTTGCACGGCCGAAATGATGGCTGCATGGATAGTGGGGAAGCTCCCACATCCATTGGGCAGCACAAAAGTCTCGAGCGCTTGAGAGTGATCTCGAGCGCTTGGGACTTCACTCTCGAGCGCTCGAGAGTTGACTGGCCCATGGTTTTGAAAGATGCTCTGGAGCGCTTGAAAGCTGTTATTTTGACATTTTTTTTAAAACCCTTGAAGGAGCACTGTTCCAATGGTCTAAGGCTTGTTTGATCCCATATTCATCATCGGGGAGCCTCCGGGCCGTGAATCAAGGAAGTTTTGAATTGTCCAAATTGGGGTGTCCACACTGTGGAAATTTCATGAACAGCAAGGGCACGTCAGCCCATGGCCAAGCAAAGCATATCTGTCTGGCACATTTGCCCAAGCATCAAAGAATGAGTACACGGGCCCAATGCCGTTACTATGTCAATTGGGGCATGCTAGCCTGTTCAGCGTCTATCTATTTGGGTGCACATCTCAGAAGTAACTGACAGTACAGTAATGAGGCTCGGTGGTAGTCCGTAGGCGTCATTGTCCTCCTAGGAGCCGCCCTAAGTTTGCATCTGCATTTTCAATATTATACATGTCATTGCATATTGTGTATATTAAATGTTGAAGCAAGAAGGTAGCCAGAATGGTCGCCATCATACGATTTGTTTGCCAAAGGATGCGATGCAATCTCCTGCAGTATAGTTATCACTTGTTAGCAGATGCGATGGAAATCTCTCTAACTCTCGATTTATCGACCAAAGGATGCGATGCAATCTCCTGCGGTCTTATTCTCGTTGGTTAGCGGATGCGATGGAAATCTCCCTAACTCTCGATTTGTTTGCCAAAGGATGCGATGCAATCTCCTACGGTTTTGGTTCAATTTGTTAGTGGAGGCAATGGAAATCTCTCTAATCTCGGTTCGTAAACCAAAGGATGCTATCCTGCGGAGCCGATTCAATGACAGCCGGTCCTGTCAAAATCACTCAGCGGTTTGATCATTTAGCACATTGATCTCTCCGTCCGCCTTCACGACAGCCAGTCCTCTCAAATCCATCAACGACGATCAGCCATATCATCCGATTAATCCTCAACAGCGATTAATCCTTCAACGACGATCAGCCATATCGTCCGATTAATCCTCAACAGTGATTAATCCATCAATGGCGATCAGCCATGTCATCCGATTAATCCTCAGCAGTGGTTAATCCTTCAACAACGATCAGCCATATCATCCGATGGTCCATTCATCTGCAACTAATTGTTCCCCAGGAGAGTCCACCTTGGCCTGTCCCGAACAACCACCCTCAATCTAGCCGCAAATGCATCTTCCAGCAGGCTTATTGCTCTGTCTCGGATGGTCTTTGATAAGGAGATTGGCTCTGATTCTCAACAGATGGAATTTAACCTGCCTGACACGACCTACCCGTGTTTGTTGGAATACTTTGTGCCGAGGATAGCTTGATCCCCAGCAACGACGGCCAGTCTCATCCACATCTATAGCGACAGCTTGTCCTGTCCAAATTCGATCAACAAGCGACGACGCAATCGTCCATTTCTACTTCCATCCCCGGCAATGGATCGCACGTCCATTCCACCAATCAGGTTCCTTAAGTTTGCTTGTCTACTTTGCTAGTTTGCTTTGCTCTAGATTGCCTTGAAGGGTGTCTAGAAACCTTTGACGTTACTTGAACCAAGTCAATGGTGTTCCAAGTGCCGTCAAAGGGGGGCTACTTTAGACACCCCATCTGGGCTTCCAGATTTATTTACTGTGGGCAGCATGCCCTTGGAAAAGAGGATTTCGTTCCTCGTTTTGCCAAAGCGGCCCGATAGATCGAGGGAGCGCGAGCGGAGAAGCAGGCGCTCGCAAAACACAGAGTCGCCACCTGGGTTTGAAGGTCCGTCACCCAAGGAACCGTATTTTGAAGCCGCGCTGCTTGATTTGAAAAAGTGAAGGAACCAGTCCGTCATAACCATATCTGGGTTCGGGAGCCAGGTTACGAGAGGGGAAGGGTTTTAAGGCATCCCTCTCGCCCAATCCGGAGATCGGTCTCTACTTAGGCATTTTGTGAAAATATTTGTGATTCGAATTCTTCTTTAACCAATTTTAAGCCAATTAGGGCGGGGGAACAGTTAATCGGGGATTTAAGACTGTAACATGATTTGCAAGATGTGATTGAATATGGTACGAATGGATGGAAATAAAGAAAGTAAGATAAAATCCAACCCCCTGGTGAGAAACAAACCAAAACAGCAAACGGAATGGGTGAATCATGCATGACAGCCATCTTTACATGCATGGCTTTACGTGCATGCAAATAGGACAGTCGCGCGAGACAACCATTCACTCGCGCGAGGGTTCATCCCTCACCACAGGTTGAATTCTATCCTCTTCTGGGCTCTGGAAGGACCAGTGCACACCCAGGAGGCAAACCAAGCAGTTTATATTGACTGTAAGTAAATGATTATTACAAATTATTACAAAACAGGAGCCAAATTAATTGAAATGCAACCCCTAAACAGTGGGGGTGTCAAAACAGGGGCAAAGGCCTAGCTACTCATGCAAGGGCAATCACTGGAACCAGGAGGTCCCTCGCGCGAGACAGTGAATCTCTCGCGCGAGTGTCCTGACTGGACTTCCAGGAATTGCTTTGCATGTTCTGGGCTCTGGTACATGTCCAGAAACAACCCAGAAGCATTCCAACAAAGTAAATAAACAATAAAAGTCTAGTCTATTTGTTTTAACATGCAAAACAGTGATCTAAAAGGCTTACAAAGCTGTAAAATAAATAACAACATGAAAAACAAGAAAACCTAGCATCCCCAAACCCCATGAGGACTGTCGCGCGAGACAGTGGACTGTCGCGCGCGTATGTGAGTCACTCGCGCGAGGGTATGCTTGAACCAATTTCTTGTATCTCTGCTGACTTTAGGACCAGAACTGGTATTGATTACCAATCCTGGCCCTGACAGCCCCCCTCAGGGATCAAAACAGTAAGCAATAAAGGTGTTTATACCTTTGCTTGGAAGGTTTTGGAAAGGTTTGAACAAATTGAGAAGCTTGTGATGGAAAATGGAGTGAAGAAAGGTATAGGATGTGAGCTAGAGTTGAGAGCCTTTGTGCTTGCAAGGATTCTCAATCTCCTAAACTTTCAAAGTTGGTGAATTTTTGTGACTTAGTGACCTTTGTAAAGAAAGAACAAGGGGATATTTATAGGAGGAGGTAAGGGCAAAGGGGGATGGTAAACACCCCCAAGACCAAACTTGGTGGCTAAGCTTGGTGGAAAAGGTGATGGGAAGGGTTGTGTGAGGGTGTATTCCCAAGGCCTGAACTGTACAATGCTCTATGGAAAACGGGGCTCAGCAGCCCTGTAGCCCCCTCGGCAAGCAACCAAGTGGCTGGCAAAGGTGAAAGGGACAGCCCAGGACCATCGCTACGAGAGTGAGACTCTCGCGCGAGTGTACCACCTGTCGCGCGTGGGTCAACAGTCAAATGTTTGACTTTGACCACACCTGGCAAAGCAGACTCTCGCGTGAGGCAATGATTCCCTCGCGCGACGGTCCACTCCAGACCCAGTGTTGACTATCTTTAATTTCTTGGTTTAAGGGTTCAAAAGGGTTCAACGGGGGTTCCACACACACCGAGCTCAAACCTTTCCAACCTTAAGACTGCTTTTCGATCCGGTTCATCATCGGGGAAACAAGAAACCGTAAAACGATCGGGAGATTCAGATTGGGGTGTCTACATTTACTTACGGTATTTGATTCCCCGATGATGAAATGGATCAAGAACACCTCGGGAATGTCGAGTGTTTGAGCTTTGAGTGTTTGCAAAATCCTTGAATCTAACCTAGCCTAAGCCACATCAAAAAGCCAAAAACCAATTGTTGCGCGAGAGTTTAGAACCATCGCGCGAGGATCAGGTTGCCAGGTGTGGTCAACAGTCAATCGCACACCAGGGAGAACCCTCGCGCGACAATTTGAAACCATCGCGCGACGGTTCTCTCCTGTCCCTTTCACTATTTTTTAGCTGGGCAACTTAATCACCAAGTAACCCTCAGCCAGCCTCGTGGACTGGCTGAGCTCCTCTCTTTACATCAGCCAACCTTTCCAAAGGATGGAATTTGGCCACCAAGCCAAACCAACCCTTGTTTGGTTGGTTGTTTTTCCTCCATACACTATTTACACCCCCTTCTCCTATAAATACTCCCCCATTGTCTCTCTTTTAAAGGGTTACAAGAACTCCACTTTCAAAGTGGCATGACTTTGTACTCTTTTAAGCTAATAAAAGAGATACAAAGTCAATCCAAGAACATAGCTTGTTCTTTCTCCTTCATTACTCAAAGCAACATAAACACCTCAAGCAACCTCAATTCAACTCAAAGTTCAAACACTTTTCAAGCTTTAAAGACCAAATGTATAGCTTACCTTTGTTCTGCTCTCTATTCTGATCTCTGAGGGAGGCTGGCAGGGCCAAGGCTGGTACTCAATACCAGTCCTGGCCCTAAAGTCAGCAAAGTTACAAGAAGCAATGGAGCAGGAACCCTCGCGCGATGGTTCCAAAGACTCGCGCGACACTTCGTGTCAGTGTGAGAATGAACCACGTGGGGAAGGGTATCCTGGTCTTTGTGTTTCATACATAGTTTTTACTGTTTTGAAGTATGTTTAGGTTTTTAGATCACTGTGAGCATGCTAAACAACCAGTTTACTGCTTTTCTTAGTTTAAACTGCTAGCTGTATTTCAATCTGCTACTGTGGAGTACCCCTGGGATCATTCTGGACCTGTCCAAGAAACCAGGATGAGCAAAACCAAACACTGGAAGGTTGATCTGAACCCTCGCGCGACATACTGGAACCATCGCGTAATGGTCAAGTGGAGCGTTGACCATCGCACCAGTGCACAACCGTCGCGCGCCAGGGCGCAAACCATCGCGCTCTAGGGAGAACCCTCGCGCGACAGTCTGGAACCCTCTCGCGACAGTTCTTCCCCGACCAGTAGCTAGTCATGCATGGTTAACTTGGTTTTCAGGCTTCTATTTTTATCCCCACACTGTTTATGGGGTGTTTTGTTTATTTGTTGGGCTTTTCAACCTTTAAACTGTATATTATAACTACTATAAACTGCTTGGTTTGTCCTGGGTGTGCACTGGTCCTTCCAGAGCCCAGAAGATTTGAGAATAAGAGCTGTGGGTTGTGGGCTCAGCCTGTAAAATCCCACAGCAGTCTGTTCTCATCCTATACTAATTGCTCATCCATGTCATCTAGCACATCTTGCAAAACGTGTTACAGTTTTAATTCCCGATTAACTGTTCCCCGCCCTAATTGGCTAAAACTTGGTCAATAAAAGAAGAATCACAACGTTTTCAAAATGCCTAAGTAGAGACCGATCTCCGGATTGGGCGAGAGGGGTGCCTTAAAACCCTTCCCCTCTCGTAACCTGGCTCCCGAACCCAGATATGGTTATGACGGACTGGTTTCCTTCACTTTTTCAAATCAAAAAGCACGGCAGGTGCTTCGAAATACAGTTCCTTGGGTGTAGGACCTTCAAACCCAGGTGGCGACTCTGTATTTTTGCGGCGCCGCTTTGCTTCGGGGAACGAAATTCCCGAAGCCTCGCTTTGGAATCCGGAAATTCCAGGGCATGCTGCCCACACAAGTACCAGCGCAGCATCAACGTCAACTGCTCCCCAACCAAGGAATTCAAGACCCAACGCAGGAGTAACCCTTGCCGGACAGCCACGGGAAGTTCCCATCTCTGAAGGGTTACCACTTCCTCGTGTGGCAGTTAGGAGATCTTCTCGAAGACAGGCTGTTGTTCAACCACGAACCGAACAGCCAGTTATCGATCGTAACACCTCTCAGTCTTCTTCTTCTGGTTATTCTCCGTCTCCACCACACTCAGGTACAATGACTCGACAACCACCAAACTTGAGTTCACTTCTCACCGTGTCCTCCTGCGGACGCGGTTCAGGCCGTGCTCCCTCAACTGGGCATGCTCCCTCAACTGGGCATGCTCCCCCGCCACCTCGTCGCAGCAGGAGGTGTTCAACATGATCCTCTTCCTCTCCTCGGGAACGTGACGATTCCCTAGAGGCTGCTGACGCTCATTGAGACAAACGCTCGAGGAACCCAGAGGCCGGGGAATCTGATGCACTGGCCGCTGGGTCAACCTTAGAGACTCCTACACTGAGCACTACAGTCACCCAAGCAATCTGGGCCCCTCAAATGACAAGAGGTGACCGTCCAGTAAATGTCAGGGACAGTGCAAGCTCTTCGGAGACTGCACTGGCCCTTGCACAGTGCTTGTTACTACATGTCGACATGCAAAAGGAATCCTCATCTTCTGGTGACCGGCTAGTTTCCACTGGACTCGTCAGTGGAATAAAGGTAAATCCGTTTTATCCCACACTTTATGCTTTACCTTTCTCATGGTAGTTCGTTAATCTTTGAACTATACTTATTTTACTCAGTTTATTCAAAAGATGGTTGCACTGGGCCAGAAATTCCAAGATGCTGAGTTTGAGAGAATCAGACTTCAAAATGACAACACCAGACTGCTCCGAACAGTCACGAGGTTGGAAGGGGAAAGAGACAAGGCCAAAGCTGACTGTAACGAGGCAAAAGGCAAGCTTGAAATAGCAGAAGACATCCTCAATCAGGCCTTTGGTGAGATTGACAGCAGCAAAAAGGCTGCTTATGATGATGGGTACCAAAAGGGTTTTGATGCTGCGATAGCCAGCTATGTCGAACAGATGCCAGCTATTCAGGATCAGATATGAGCAGCAGGCTGGGAGGCATGTCTGACGAAGGTTGGGGCCCCAGGTGATTCTCCTTTCTGGGTGGATAATGATCTGTCGAGCAAACGTTCAGCTGCTGGTCTTGGGTCCGAAGAGCCCCATGTAGATGATGTTGATCAAGAGATTGACAATTTTGCAGATGTTGATGAAAACACCCAGATGGAGTCGCAGGATGGACCAACCGGGACTCATGATGCTCTTGTCGAGCAATCACAAGTGCAGGTAACAACTCATGAGCCCACAAATTTAGGGGAACAGACTGTTGATGGTGGTGTCAATGCTGAAACAACCATCGAGGTGTCAACCGAGATCCACCCTGAGGTCCAAAACCTGGACTAAGTCTGGTAAGTCTTTTCCAACCTTCTGAACATTTTGGTAGTTAGTTTTGTCAGGTCCTGCGTGACCGTAGTTCTTGGCCCTGCGTGGCATCAGTACATTTAAACTTTGGTAATACAGGTATTCGGCCCTGTTGTGGCACAACGCTTGGATTTAAGTGGCCATTTCAAGGCCTAATTGTTTTGCTCAGCCCTTCGTGGCCAAAAACTATTGGTGGTATCTCGTACCTTTTCTCGTGTGTTTGCTTAATATGCACATGATCGGATGCATATGGTAAGTTGTACTTAGATTTTACTAAGTATTTCGTACTTAGTGTGTCTAAAATTTTTCGTTTTTAGATGGCTAATGCTTACTTGAGGCTTTATGAAGCATAATTTCGTTATGTTTCTATCCAAGTATTCCGTACTTGGAACATCTAAGTGTCATCGTACTAAGTAAGTTTCACGTACTTGGGTAATTGATACGTATACTCGTACATTTAGACAGTTTTAAGCCTCTCATGCTAAAACATCACTAAGTGTCACATACTTTAAATAATTTCATAAGTATCTCGTACTTAAACAACATTAAGTCTCACGTACTTACATAATTCTTAAGTATCTCGTACTTAAATAAGTTTTCATATGTTAAGTTTGTTTTTTCGTACCCAAAATAATTGAAACGTGTATTCGTACGCACCAAGACAATCATGCGCATCAAGACAGTCATGCCCCTGCTCCCCAATATGAATGAGGGAAAACAGAGGCCTTTATTCATATTAAAAACAAGCATATGTTATGAGAAACAAAACTGCTGTAGAATCAATATTTTGCAAAAACAGAGGCTTTTATTCATAATCCCAGAAACTCAAGGGGTCGTTATGTGTACCCCATGCAACTAAAAAAAAAATGAAACACAAGGGAATTTTATTCATAATTCCCACACAATCACGCAATCTTAAACAGAATAATGAAAATAAACGAAGTCTTTAAACAAAGAACTTCCTTAAATTATGGACATTCCAAGGCCTCGGCATTGGGTTCCCGTCCAAATCCGCCAACCTATAGGCTCCAATGTCCAAAATTTCAGTCACTCGATATGGGCCTTCCCAATTGGCCCCCAATTTGCCCTCATTTGCCACCTTGGTGTTGCCAAGCACCTTCGTAGCACAAGGTCCCTAACACAAAATTCTCGAGGAATAACATGCTTGTTGTAAGTTTTCATGAGCTGCTCCTGATAGGAAGCAAGATGTACCAGGGCCCTTTCCTTCCTTTCCTCGGCAAGGTCGAGCTCGATTTTGAGGGCCCTGTCATTCACCCCACTTTCAACTAATGCAGTCCTGTTAGTGGGCAGGCCAACCTCTAATGGAATGACTGCCTCTGTGCCATAAGCCAAAGAATAGGGGATCTCTCCCGTAGACCTCCTAGGTGTTGTTCGGTGTGCCCACAGCACCAGTGGTAACTCATCAGGCCACTTGTCCTTTGTTTTATCCAACCTCTTCTTGATCCCATCCAGAATGGTCTTATTGAATGCCTCTACTTGCCCATTACTTTGAGGGTAAGCAGGGGTTGAGTAATAATTTCTTATTCCATACTAGGCACAAAAAGTTTTAAACTTTTTCTGGAACTGGGAACCATTATCTGTAATCAATGAATATGGGACCCCAAAACGAGTAATGATACTCTTCCAGACAAACCTTTCTATCATAGGTTCAATAATCTTAGCCGGAGGTTCAGCTTCGATCCACTTCGTGAAGTAATCTGTTGCTACCAAAAGGAATTTTCGATTCCCAGTAGCCTTATGGAGTGGACCCACAATGTCCATTCCCCACTGAGCGAAAGGCCAAGGGCTTGTTAGGGGCACCAGATCCTCGACTAGTGTTCTAATCATTGGCTAGAACTTCTGGCATTTCTCACAAATTTTCACGTAAACCTTTGCATCTTCTTGCATATGTGGCCACCAATAGCCCCTTGCATGACTTCCACATGTCCCCTCGTGAATCTGGTGGAGAAATTTCTGCACCATCTCGGGGTGCACACAGAGCAGGTACGACTCAGTAAAGGATTTCCTGTATAACTTCCCTTCTGGAGACAACCAAAACCTTGCTGATTTGGTCTTAATCTTATGGGCTTCCTTTTTATCAGAAGGAAGGGTCTCATCTCGTAGAAATCCTATGATTGGATCTATCCAACTTGGCCACTGGTTCACGTCCAGGACCAATTCTACACTCTTCCTAATGCTTGGTTCGTCAAGATAATCAACTGCCACTTTCCTCTTCAACTCAGTAGGAACAGCAACAGCCAACCAAGCCAAAGAATCCACATGGGCATTCTGCCCTGAGCTAATCTGTTCAATACATACCTTTTCAAAGGTATCAAGCAAATCTTTGGCCGCCTTTACATAAGCTGCCATCTTCTCACTTCGGGCCTCGTATTCCCCGGACAGTTGACATACCACCAACTGAGAATCACAATAAACCCTTAATCTCTCTGCTTTTAAGGTTTTTGCACTCTTAAGGTTGATCAGCAGAGCCTCATATTCAGCCACATTATTTGATGCGCTAAACCCCAGCTGAACAGAGAGCTCCACCATTACTCCGTCTGGAGGGAATAAAATGATGCCGGCTCCAGAACCAGTATTACAAGCCGAACCATCAACGAACAACTTCCATTGCAGAGGGTCCTGTTCGGCCGGCATCTTTCTTTTCTTGGTTGGTTGTTGAACAAATTGCTCCTTTCTCGTAGGAGGCCTAGGTGCTACCATTGGTGAAAATTCTGCAACAAAATCAGCCAACACTAGACCTTTTATTGCCGTACGCGGCTGGAAGTCAATATCATACTGGCTCAACTCAACAGACCATGTTGTGAAAGGAAAATCTATTAATCACAACAGTATAGCTATGAGGTCAAAGCCCAACTTCCCAACACGGGTAAATAACTCTACACCACTCTATGATAATGAAAATGCCATGTTAGGTAGTCACATGAATGTTAGTCACACAAGCATGCACAGTTTATGTTAGAGGGCACAACATTTTGAACCCATGAGGCGAAACGCCTCCCCACGGTCTCTAGGTGTTTTAAACCTAAGTTTTGATACCAAGTTGTCACGTCCTCCGTTTTCAACATATATTATAAAGGAGTTTCATAAAATAAATACCTCACAATAATCCATTCGATACCCAAAAGACCGTTATATTCTCATAGTCAAGCTCCAAGTCCAAAGAGTTCAAAATATTACATCTTCGGCACAACGGCCCCAAAATCAGAATAAACATCAAATGTCAGAGGAGTTTAACGTTTACAAAATATCCCATAGTCAAAAGAATTATCACATAAGTTACCAATACAACTTCTAAAGAAATTTACAAAGATGCCTAAGTAACTCTACAGTGTTAGCTTTCACAAGATGTGTTCAATGTCCAAGCACTCTAGCCATGCTCGCTATTGTCCATAGTTAGTACCTGAAATGAAATAAGGCTTGAGCTACACTAGCCCAGTAGAAATTCTACGCAAACAATGTATGCAAGAGAAATGCGAGAATAATGATATGACATGAACAAAAGGTAGCCCAAGCAACTGACCATCGGTAAGGTTCAATAATCCAACCAACTTGACATGAGATTTAGAATACACCTCAAACTTTAACCATTTCCACTTCCCATGGGTCCAATATGGTGTTGCGTCATGTGCCAGCCGAAGCTCCTGCCGGGCCAATTAAAGGACCCCGATACCCCTGCCAGGCACCATACCCAATGGTAGGTCCTAAAAGTAACCAATGTAAGCTTTTGCTCCTGCCGAGCCAATTAAGGGATCCCGATACCCCTGCTAGGCATCCACCCGTCGATGGGTCCAGAATGTTCATCTTTGTGTCAACGAGGTTTCAAACGTCTCATATACTCACAACGTGTCATTTCAAGTCCATCAAAGTTCAAGTAATAATCGACGTCAAGATTGATCAAACGAGGGCAAGAGGTGCAAAGATACACCACGAACTCAACGTATATGATTAACAACGTTATGGAATGATTTGGTGATGTTTAGAACAAGCTAGAAGTGGTCGGGGGTCAAAACAATGGAGTTTGGAGCAAAACAGGAAAAACTGTCACTAAGCTCACTGTATCGATACTGGCAAAATCCGTATCGATACGCGTGAGCTTCGAGGCAATCCAGAGAATGTTGTATCGATATGGATTAAGAGCCGTATCGATACACATGGCTTTCAAGCAGATTTACAGCAGATTTCTGGGGTCTCAACCACAACAACAACTACAACAACCATAGACACGATTTAAGGCAATGAAAGCACTTCTAATACATATATTGAGAGGTAGAATCCCTACCTCGAGGTCGGAGCACAAAACCCAATAAGATACGAGCCCTAGCTTTCCAAAAACCTTGATCCAACCGGAAAACACCACACCGAGCTCACACGGATGGGACACGGACCACAATACGCGTAGAGGTTGAAGGATTGAAGGTTGTTTTGGTGGGTTCTTGAGTGATTTTTGGTGAGAGAGCAAGAGAGAGAGAGAGAGACGTTGGGGAGAGAGAGAGAACGGTGAGAAAGAGAGAGGGGGGTTGTGTGTGATACTCTCACACGCTCCCTTATATACACACAATTTCACAAATTACACTTGCAACCCTCCACACTCAATTCTACCACTTTAACCCCTAATCATATAAACATACCACATTTTCCAATATTCCTCAAATATAAACATTAAAACTAAATGAATTAATTACGGGTCTCTACAATTTGAACCATTGAAAAGCACATGTCAACTACTTTTTAACCAAATTAGTTTGACCTTAAAGTTATATATTCATCAAAAGATATGATAAAGAAGAGAAATATCTTAATCCGGCGACGATGGTTTGAATTGTAACTGATTGAGAGATATGAGCTTCACTTTTGGAGGAAAATTAAGAAAAAGAAATATTCTATGGGTGAAGTAAAGAAAATATAAAGTAAGCAAAGAAGGAAACAAGAAAATACCAGTTGAAATACGCGTGTATACAAATTTTGAAACTAGTTAACTCATGTGGTGTGGAGTCCACAAATTTTGATTATTGAAAAAGGTTGCTAATTTTGATTATCTAAAGCCCAAAATTTGATTATTTCTAAGGATGTTTGCTAAATTTGATTATACCATTGTGAGCCATCTTTTGAATCAATATTGTTAACTTTAAAAATAATTAGCTTTTGATTATACCACAGTGGATGGGTTTAGAAATAATCAAATGTTGAGCTTTGAAAAATCAAAATTAGCAACCTTTTGACAATAACGAAATTCAATAGACCCTATATAATCTCAATCAAATACACCAATCATTATACAAAAATGTTCTATCTCTCTTCCCTTTTCCTCTCTCTTTATTTTCGAACAATATATTCAAAAAAAAAATATTTTTTAATTTTTTTTAGAAAACAGTTTTTCAAAAATATTTTTTTCCCAAAAAAAAATATCAAAAACTATTTTTTATTTCTAGTAAATAGTTTTTATGAGTTTCAAAACTATGTTTAAAAATAGTTTTTAGTTTTTTAAAGTTTGAAAAGATGATGTGACAAATTTTAGTTATTCAATTTTGATTATGTCATTGTAAATATTATATTGCTGATCTTAACAATCTCTTAAATGAATAATCAAAAGCTGATGTGACAACTTTTGATTACCAATTTTTATTATAGCATTGTGGATACCCTAATAATAACTTAAAGTTAATGAAAGTGCCGAAATCCTATGATACCCTATGAAAATACCTAAATCTCTACGATACCCTATGAAAGTACCTAAATCACTAAAGCCCTATAATAGAAAAGTGCACCATAAAATCTCATAAAAGTGCCTAAACCCTAAGGCCTAGGGTAGGGTTTACCCTTGGGTAGGATTTAAGGTAGGATATCCTACGGTTGTAGGGTACCCTAGGGTAGTTTTGTCTATGAAAATACGTTTTGGCCTTATGTCTCAACAACTCAAAAAGTTGGACTTCTACGGAAAACTATTTTGCTGGAGTCTTTTCCTAAAATAAAAATTATTTTACCATACTCGGGGTTAATTTTTCCTTCCAGGGACCTGGCACATCACAGGTCATACGAGAATAAACAACCTCAACATTATATGGGTATCAGATAGCCGGCAAATAAACAATGAACAGACCATCGGTTCCAAATCACTTAGGTGTACGGACTTTGGCCTGCCTTTAGTTGGATTATCCACTAGTGAACAGTACACATAATTTGATTCAGACTCACTGAGATACAAAAATAAGAAACAAAGCACAAAGATAAATGAGCCATCAAGAAAGAGAAACTGCCACACACACACACACACAAACTATCACCAAATACAATCATCAAACATGGGAAGTTAAACTTCAACCAACACAGTCGGCTTCAATGGAGGGCATGAGATTGGACACTTCAATGGGACATGAGATTAAAAAGACTTTCGCATTTAAATGCACAAAGTGTCTCACATCATAATTGAACTCCCCACCTCAAAATTAATAAGTAGAGTTTCAACCACTAAACCAAAATAATCATAAATAGCTGGTTTTTTTTTTTTGGGAAGTAATCATAAATAGCTTAATGCTTCCTTCTTGATCGGGGGAGAGAGAGCTTACTTGCGGGAACCAAAAAAGGATTCTTCTCCAAGTTCTGATAAATTTACATTCTCTATGTCGGTTGTTAGGCTGTGATGCACTCAGCAAACAAACTTCATCTAGTATCGTACATAAATAAATTACTTTGGACCATCGGTTGTCATAGATCTGTTCCATCTCCATGGCTGCAATGAGCTTCATAGCTTTCAGCTTCAGTTGCAGAGGCAGTGGACAAAAGGATGCTTCTGTGATATTGTGATCCAATGTTATTAAGCATTATGTTGAGAAATTTTAGGTATCACGAAAACTACAACACATCAGAACATCGGATACAGTGACGGTTAAGAAGCTTGGATACAAGGCTTTCAGGCTCTGGAACTAGAGCAGATGTTAAGCTGTTCCAAAAATGAAATGTGAATGATTTATCTGCCATCTTTTGAAACAGTTCATCTTGTTGAGTTCTTTCAGACTCTGTTGCAGGTGCAGAGAAGTACCTGTTCCAACTCAAAAGGGAAAAGGAAGAACATAGAACTTCAATGAACAGAAGTGGTGAAATTGCTGATCTTAAATTTTGAGGATGGACAAACAAGATGGTTACAGGACGAAAAGGAAAGCAATTGAGATGAACAACGGTGCTGTATCCAGAACTATAAGCACCTATAATCCATAGGCGGTAGTTTCAATAAGCCCAAAAGTCAGTAGCGCTTCTTTTTCGTAGATACTGTATGTATTGGCCATTTTGCTAAATTTTCATTTTCTGGGCATACAGTACTACTCTCTCCGTCCCGATTTGTTTGTCTACTTTTTAGCTTATCCATGTCCCAAAATATATTCCCATTCTAAGTTTGACTCTTGAAAGTTCCATTTAAGCCCTTCCCTTTTAAAGCACAAAAAAACAAAGTAAGAGTACAATAATAGGCATTGAAAAGAGTGCACTCTCATTTAATGCAAAAAAAAAATGAGGATATTTTAAATGCCTTGTTCGTTTCCCTTTT
The DNA here is from genome assembly GCA_025413875.1 of Rhododendron molle. Lineage (NCBI taxonomy): Eukaryota > Viridiplantae > Streptophyta > Magnoliopsida > Ericales > Ericaceae > Rhododendron > Rhododendron molle. The sequence continues at coordinate 20,259,548 of CM046400.1, forward strand.
TAAAAAAAAATTTAACTCAAAAAATATTCATTATCTCTACTTCCAATTATTACTCTCCATTCATTACCCCTATTTCCAATCATTATTCTCATTTCTCTCTCTATCTCTCCCCACTCATTACCCTACTTCCAATCATTACTCTCATAATAAAATTCTCAAAAACTCATCCAAACACAACATTAGGAATTTCAATGTCTTCTCATAATAATCATTTTGCTCCCTTAATAAGTTGGGATCCCAAAACTAGAGAAACAAATAGGGATGGAGGAAGTAATAGAAAATCGTGACAAACAGAATCTACAAAGGACAATCACCTGGTTTTCAACCAGGTGGATAAATGCATGAGAACTTTAACATGTAGCTCAAAATGAAGAAAATGGAAAGACGTTTCTTTGGCCCCCATGGAATTTCTTATTGGACACTTCCATAAAATGTCTTAAGTGCATGAGAACTGCATAGGATGCAAGGTCAAATGACTCGTTACACAAAATTCCTTAAAACATAGCTCCTTGATGCAAAAGCCGGCCTGCCCCCTGCCCCCTGATGAAGCAATTGGACAAATAGATCAATTTACAGCCCATCTACTGAGCCATGGAAGTTTTCCCTTTGTTTTGCCTGATAAAAGGGAAAATAGTGAAAACCATTACTTCTGCTGCCCTGCCTACTATGTTGAGAAAATTATTTGAAAATTATGCCATAGATGGAGTGCAGCCAATTACTAGTGAAACATGTTGCCTAGAGAATCAGAATTTAAAGAATAAGGCTCATTGTGGCTATTGTTTTTCTTTCTAGAGAATGACTAAACACTTTGGAAGCTTGCAGCAATGCCAAGCCACTATATCACGCAGTATTATAAAATATCAATTGCCAAGGTATGTATAACCAAGGCAGCACCAAGCATATGAGATGTTTTCTTTGTAAATACTAATGACTAGATGAAAAACACTAACTAGTGAAAATACTCAACAGTTTCACAAGGTTTCTTAGCTAAAACAAAATTCCGTCTCTGTTGGTCGGGCTGATGAATGCTCAGGAGAAACACAAACCTTGAATTCTTGCACTAACACAATGAGTTTGGCATGATTTTGGAAGTACCTTATAATGTTGTTCCGGCTAACAGGGAAGAAGATGAAAGAAGGTTGCAATTCAAGCTCTACCCTATTGTCAGAAGCGTTCTTCTTTCTCAAGAAATTTCTGGCTACTCTTGTCAAAAGTCCAGCGCCGTTCCACCACAAGCGGTTATCGTCATATGCAGAATAAAACTCAGTCAAGCACTCCATTATGAAAGGACTGCATGGAAACATTCAAATCTCAGATGAAGAAAAGAAAACCAATGCAACAAAAACAGTTGTATTCTGAGCTATTGATGTTCGAATGAATCAGTTACGTCCAATGTGTATACTGAAAAATAGAATATATTAGGGTTGCACCAATACAAATATACAATATTCTCTCTCTCTCTCTCTCTCTCTCTCTCTCTCTCTCCAAAAAAGAGATAGCCAGAGTCAATAATTTACTCGAAACCTCCTTTTGTCAACAGTTAAAATGCAAAAGGGGCTGTCATGCATCCTAAAGAAATTGAAATATCTCTACCACTAGACTTGCCAAAAGGCAAAAACCCGTTCTGCTGAGGTTGTCATGCATAAGATTTGCTTACTCGTCAGATCTAGACTCCTATGTTTACCCAAACTTCCCCAAGGTCCCCAAGCGAGTTGGTTTATTTCTGAATGGAAACCTTGATGGGGTAGCCATTGATTGGTTGGACCGTAGTTGTCCGCTTTGGAAGCCCCAAGTAAAGGCTATGGGCAGGATGCGTAGAATTAAGTCTTTTTGGTCCAATAAGTGTCTTTGGCAATTTTGTTATTGAATTATTAGTAATAGGAGGCATTTAAATATTTAATTAGGTTATTTTTAATGTTTCCTTTTTATTTCCATCAGGGTTATGAGTCTATAAATAGATACTCAACGATGTAATCGGCAGACTTGATTAATGAGAATTTGAGAATTAGGGTTTTGACCCTTGTGTGTGCCTCTGTCCCCTTCGCCCTCTTTCTTGTCCAGCGTCAAGTGGTATCAGAGCTTCGGCTTGAGATCCAACTTCCCCTCCTCACTTTCTTTCTCTCTCTCTTTCTTCTCCCATACCCATCTATCGTTGGCGTCACTCGCAATCCCCAGTACTGTACAAGATGCACCATCATCGCGCCTTGCATCCCACCGTGGCTACCCAACGTCATAGTCCTTTTCTTTACTCTGACTGGTCGAACCCCAAAAACCAACCCAATCAGATCGACCCTCACCACGTTTCAGTTGCACCGATCATTGTTGAAGTTGCAATCTACAGCTTCCAGCATTATTACAACCTTCACAAGGTAAACTGGTAAATAGGTTTTATTACGCCTAGACCCATTTGAACTCAAAACCAAACCCAGCTCTATGGCTAAAGTCCACTCACCCACTAAGCCTTATCAGCCCACTCAGATAAGACACACGACCAGCCTACTTACCTGTTCTAACCCCGATCAATCCAGTCCACCTACATAACCCAGTTCACTCCACCCCTAGTTTACCAAATAAATAAATAAATAACCCTTATCCCCAGTCATAACCATGGTTACCAATGCTGAGTTGAACTCGAAATTTGATGGTCTATCTCAAGAACAAGAAGGCATGAAGAAATCAGTGGAAGAGATTAATAAGGCACAACAAGTACTGAATGAAGATGTCGCACAAATAAAAGCTCTTGTGGAAAAATTAGCAGGCACAGGTTTGGGAAGTAAACTGAAAGCTAAAGCTCAAGCTAGTGGGTCTGCCAATGTTTCTCCACAAATTCCAGGATATGGCCCACAACGCATGGTAGAAGATCCACGGTTAACTGATGTTGACAGAGGAGCAAAGCTAGAAGTTGCAGACTTTAATGGGGACCACGATCCAGAGGTATTTTTTGATTGGGTGCATAGCTTAGAGAGTTTCTTTCATTGGTACCAAATGACAGAGGAAAGAAAATTACTTTTTGCCAAAGCCAAGTTGAAGGGTACAACTAGAATTTGGTGGACTAAATTTCAAAGGGAACATTATGTTGCTATTTGTGTGTGGCAGGACATGAAAATTGCAATGATTCCACCGAGTTACAAGCAACGTGTGCAGTTTACTCAGTTGACACAAGGAAGCAAGTCTGTGGAAGAGTACACCCGATTGTTCTATAGTTTGGTGACTAGATCCAAGTTCCCATGGAATGAAGATGTGATGATCTAAATGTATCATCAGGGTTTGAATCCATAAATCTCTTGGGGATTGGCTGCTAGTAGATTGTACAACATGGCAGATGCAGTCCAAGTAGCCCTTCAAATGGAAGAGGAGGATAAGAAGAAGGTTCCCGTACGCCCTTTGGTGGAATCCCTTACAAGGAGTGAAAGAACTTTTGTGGATCCCACCTGTAACAAGCTCTTGGATTGCCCTCCCCGTGCTACTTATTCTCCTTCTCCGACTCCATACGGAGGTAATACTAAGTCCACTTGTTTTAATTGTCATAGTTTCAGACAGCATTCTAAACTGCCCTTCTCCTAAACTTAATTTGCCTGTTAAGTCTGTTGCTGTAATTTGCCCTACCGATATAATTGTCATGGTTTCAAACATCATACTAAGTCCACTTATTCGAGGAACAAAAATTGGAGAAACCAAAGTTTAATCTCCAAATTGTTGAGCCTCTTAATCCCAAATCCGATGAGGAATCTGATTATGAAGTGATTGTGCTTGGAATTATTCGTCCTCTACTTGCTACTAAGGGAGATAAACGAAACCTTGAGAAGTTGCAGCGTGGGTAGATTTTTCATACAAGGTTAAAGTGTAATGACCAAGTGTGCTCATTAGTGATTGATACAGGGAGTTGTACGAATGCCGTATCCGAGGAAGCTGTGGAGAAATTGGGTTTAACAGTTGATTATCATGTAGAATGGATCACTAACACAAAGCTTACGCTTGACAAGCAGTGTCCTGTGACATTCACTATTGGCAAACTCAAGGAAACAGTGATGTGTGATGTTCTTCCTCTTAAGCTTTGCCACATTCTTTTGGGCCGCACATGGATATGGGATCGCGATGTTGAGCATGCAGGCATGCCAATACTTATTCTTTCGTTGCCGGTGTACACGAAGTGCACTCTTACTTGTGCCACCAATTCACACACCGTCAAGTTGAAAAAGACCTCTTCGTTGATTAGGCGTGTCCCTCCTTCAAATGGGGTATCCTTGGTCCCGCGCCTAACTCGCCGGAGTTGAGTTGAGGAGAATTGATGGGGTAGCCGGTTGGACCTTAGTTGTCCGCTTTGGAAGCCCCAAGTGAAGGCTATGGGCCCTGTTTGGATTTGTCCCACATCAGTTAATTATCTCCTCCAAAACTAGTATATGAGCTTGGGCGGCCTCTCCACTCTATGCCAATTGGTTTAGAGTTGGATGCTTTAACATGGTATCAGAGCTAGGGTTTCTGAGGCTTTTTTCCTTTGTTTGTGCCATAGTTGCACTTTCTTTCATTGTGATCCATGTGTTTCGGATCCTTTGTTTACCTCTCCACGTGCGACCCGACTCGCACGTGTGGGGGAGTGCTGGGATTTGTCTCACATCGATTAATTATCTCCTCCAAAACTAGTATATGAGTCTGAGCAGCCTCTCCACTCTATGCCAATTGGTTTGGAGTTGGATGCTTTAACAGGCCCAATGCGTAGAATTAAGTTTTTTTGGTCCAATAAGTGTCTTTGGTAATTTTGTTATTTTAATTATTAGTAATAGGAGGCATTTAAATATTTAATTAGGATATTTTTAATATTTCCTTTTTATTTCCATTAGGGCTATGAGACTACAAATAAGATGCTCAACGATGTAATCGACAGACTTGATTAGTGAGAATTTGAGAATTAGGGTTTTGACCCTTGTGTGCCTCTCTCCCCTTCTCCCTCTTTCTTGTCTGGTGTCAAACCTATGCAATGAGTTGTGATATATTGGACTAATGTGCTATGATTTGATTCAGCGATTGTCCATTGGCAAAAAGCTAGTTCATCATGAGGCACTCAGGAACGTGTTGTCAGCAATTTGATCCTCTCCTATTACTCCTATATATGTGGTAACTACCTTAAACTGCTTGTGTGTGTGCGTACAGGGGCAACCATATCACTATTTGCAGGATGTGTTTCATACACATTATTCCCATTCTTAAAAGTGTGAACGTGTGATTCCCATGAGTTGTGTGTTAGTATCCCTTTCTTTGGAGTGGAGGTAATACATAGTTGGGGCATCATGTGAGCACTAGCAGAGGGAGAGGGTTAGAACAATTTTCCCCTTATGCTTTCCAGTGAAAAGAAGAGTGGGAGATGTGAGGTTTTCAAGGGAGATTGGCGTAAGCACCATAAAAACAAAAGGGTTTTTCTTTTCTTTTCTTCTCGTCCTTTTCATATGCATTCTCAATTCAAATGTAGTAGGCTGGATCAAGTTATTACCTGCAGTTCATTTGTGGGTCTTACTTGGTTCATGTTTTGTTCGGGTAAAGGAGTCCCGTGGGTACATGACTTTTCTATGGTCATTCATGCATGTTCTTCTCTTTAGATTAGCTGTTATTGCAAAATCTGGAGCTGGTGTGGCGCTCCATTATCAATTATAATCTCTCTCTCTCTCTCTCTCTCTCTCTCTCTCTCTCTCTCTCTCTTGTTGTAAATGTATTTGAGTAGGACTCATGCTTATAATTAATGTATTTGAGTTGGACTCATGCTTATAATTTTATTGCCTATACTAGGGGGGTTGTCGCTTGGAATTTATTCGTGCATGTTTTAATTTTGCTATGTTATTTCATTCTTCTAATTGAAGGGTGCTATCCTTCGGATATTGTAAATTTTGGGGCAAAAATGAGAGCCAACCCAAATTAGGTTTCCCTCTCTCACACTTTGTATATATAGGGACAAAGATACAAGTACAAATATACCCCTATGTAAAAGATACATACCCCTATGTAAAAGATACATAACAAAAAAAAACCCTAACAATTTAACACTCCCCCTCAAGTTGGTGTAAAGATATCTATCAAGCCCAACTTGAACACAATGGGATGAAAAATCTTACTACTAAGCCCTTTCGTAAATATATCAGCTAACTGGTTCTCAGACCTTACAAACGGCATACATATCAACCTTGCTCACCTTTTCCTTGATGAAATTCCTATCAATCTCGATATGCTTCATTCTGTCATGCTGCACAGGATTATGAGGAATTTTTATAGCCGCTTTGTTGTCACAATAAAGTTTCATAGGACCATCGTCAAAGAGTCTCACATCCTTCAACAAGGTTTGGAGCCACAAAAGCTCACACACGCTGTGAGCCATAGCCTCTATTCAACTTCTGCACTAGATCTAGCTACCACTAATTGCTTCTTACTACGCAAAGTAACCAAATTCCCATAAAAAAATGTGCAGTAGCCAGAAGTGGAGCGCCTATCATCCACTGAACCAGCCCAGTCTGCATCAGTAAATGCTTCTAACCTCAAGTGACCATGATTGGAAAACAAAATTACTTTACCTGGAACTAATTTGAGATATCTCAAAATACGATAGACTGCATCTAGATGCACTGTACGTGGCTCATGCATAAATTGGCTGACAACTCGAACGGCATATGTAATATCTGGTCAAGTGTGAGATAATTATATAAGGCGGCCCACAAGCCTCTGATATCTTTCCTTATCTGTATGCTCCCCAATAGCTCCACTGAGATGATGATTAGCCTCAATAGGTGAGTCTGCAGGTTTGCACCCCAACATCCCCGTTTCTTCCAAGAGATCGAGAATATACTTCCTTTGAGATACCTTTGTCAGATCTTGCCACCTCCATCCCAAGAAAGCATCTCAATGACCCCAAGTCCTTAGTCTCAAACTTTTAAGCAAGGCAAGCCTTAAGATGGAGTATTTCTTCTGCATCATTGCCAGTCATAATTATGTCATCCACATAGACAATGAGGATAGCAATCTTGCCATTACCTCCCTTGATGAACATAGTATAATCTGCCTGACTCTGGCAGTAACCAAATCTCAACATTGCTTTAAGAAATCTGTCAAACCAAGCTCTCGGTGATTGCTTCAATCCATAGAGGGCCTTTCTCAATCTACACACCTTCCCTTCGGTTGCAAAGGAAGAGAAACCTGGTGGTATATCCATGTACACTTCTTCTTCTAAGTCACCGTGAAGAAATGCATTTTTAACATCAAATTGTTGAAGAGGCCAATTCAAAATAGCAGCATAAGAGAGTAAGGTTCAAATAGAGTTCATCTTTGCTACCGGAGCAAAGGTTTTATCGTAGTCAATTCCGTATGTCTGAGTATACCCCTTGGCAACAAGTCTTGCCTTGTATCTCTTAATTGTCCCATCTGCCTTATGCTTAACAGTGAAAACCCACTTGCATCCCACTAATTTCTTTCCTCCTGGAAGTGATACTAACTCCCAAGTGTCATTCTTTTTTAAAGCTGTCATCTACTCTACCATAGCTCCTTTCCACTTAGGTATCATAAATCCATCTTGCCAATTCTGTGGAATAGATATAGAAGAAAGAGATGAAACAAATGCACAATACAAAGGGCATAAACGAATGAAACAAACTGTGAGATGGAATGTTGAGTACACTGTCTAACTCCTTTCCTATAAGCAATAGGGGCATCAAGATTATCAGAAACAAGAAGGGATGGTTCATTACTAGATGAGTCAGCCGAAGAATCAGAAACTGGACTTGGAGCCGGAGTAGGTGATAGTGATTGGTAAGGTGGCATCATACATGTCGGTTGTCCCTTTTTCCATCGAGAAAACGTCTGCAAGTTAGGCAACCTATGCGGGTAAAGCCTATCGGCATCAACATCTTGGCCACCAATGCATGTTCTGCTCTTACTTCAGATATAGGTTCCTCCCTTAAGTTTTCCTTCTCCCCCTCACCATAACAAGGCATTGGGAAGTAAGACCATGACTTTTGATTATGAGATATCAACATCTCTTCCTCTCTATCACTCTCCCCCTGAAGAGATGGACCAGAGGAAGGATAAAAGGACTTAAGTTCCCAAAAGGTGACATCCATAGAAACAAACATTTTCCGGGCATGAGGGTCATAGCATTTGTAGCCTTTCGGGGTAGAAGAATAGCCAAGAAAAACACATTTACGGACTTTAGGATCTAACTTACCACCAGGATGTTTAGGGACATGAACAAACACACACATAACCAAAAATCTTGGGCGGAAGAGAAGAGACCCGAAAATTGATAGGAAGAGACTCAAGAGGAGTTTTGAATTGAAGAACACTAGATGGCATACGGTTAATAAGATAAGCTGCAGTGAGAATAGCTTCGCCCCAAAAGTGTTTAGGGACATGCATAGTGAGCAAAAGAGAGCAAGCTACCTCAGCAATATGACGTTTTTACATTCAGCAACTCCATTCTGCTGTGGAGTACCAACACAAGTTGTTTGAAAGAGAATGCCATTGTCATCAAGGTATGCTCGAAAGATCCATCTAGATACTCAGTCCCATTATCACTACGGAGAATCTTAATGTTGGTGCCAAATTGAGTACACACCATTTTATGAAAGGATTTAAAGCACGAAAACACTTCATTTCTAGATCGAAGTAAGTACACCCAAGTGACACGAGAATAACAGTCGATAAAAGTGACAAACCATCCATGACCAAAAAGTGAGGTGACAGGAGAAGGTACCCCAAACATCAGAGTGGATAAACATAAACGAAGAAGCACTTCTTTGATTAACAGGAGCGTAGAAGGAACGTTTATGTTTCGCCAGCTCGCAAGCGTGACAAAAAAATGACTCCTAGGACAATGCTTAATTAAATTAGGAAAAAGTTATTCTAAAATTCCAAAAGAAGGATGAGCCAATCTCCGATGCCATTGATGTAACAAAGGAAGAGCAGAACCCGTATCTGTTTTAAGAGCTTGACCACATGACAAAGGTGGACAAGATGAACGAGGTGCAGACTCCAAAAAGTATAGACCACCATGGGCTTTACCACTGCCAATCACTCTCCCCATACCCAGTTCCTGAAAGACACAATGTGTAGCAAAAAATGTCACTAAGAAATTTTAGAAATGAGTAAGACTACTAACAGAGAGAAGGTTAGTAGAAAAATTTAGAACATGATGAACTGAAAAAAGTGATATGGTTGGAGAGTGGCGAATGAAACCTTTCCTGAAATAGCAGATAAGGATCCATCTGCGACTCGAACTTTATCCTTACCGGAACATGTAGAGTAGGAGACAAAAATAGATGAACAATCTGTCATATGATCTGTAGCACCAGAATCTATTATCCAAGGAAGGGAAGAAGAGGCAGTAGATGCACTAGGTTGGATACCTGTGTGAGCAAAGGGGAGGTAGTAGTGGAAGCTGTAGTAGGGGGAATGTCAAGCTTAACTATTAGGCGGCTGTGTAACTCCCCCTGAGAAAGAGCCCCGACTGGAGCATGCTTGCGATACTCCGCCATACCAACAAAAAAGGTAGAAAAAGACTACGAAAACAACCTCAAACAATATAGAATAGTACCCAACAAATGGAAAATTTAGCCAGCTCAACCCCAAACAGTGTAGAATAATACCCAACAAATGGAAAATTTAGCCAGCTCAACCAAAATTGATCAAACCCAGTCAATATAGCATCCAAACAGTACAAAATAGTAGCAAATTCTTCCAAACAGCCCAAGGAGTACAAAACAGTGCAGAATAGTACTCAAATAACTTGAAATACCTCAAAAGTTCACACCCAGAGCAAAAAGAGAGTAAATTGAGTTTTGAGAGTCTGACCCAGTCCAAAAACGAGTGGAACAGTGCATGAATAGTGCCCAATAGTGCGTGAACAGTGCCAAACAGAGTAGATTAAAGGTTCTGTGCAATTTCTGTCAATAAAAGCAGTCACCGGAGATGCCATGGAGGTCACTGCAGGTGATAGGATATCCGGCGATGTTCGTGGGTGGTCGCCGGAGGCTGACGGAGCTCCGGCGAGGGTAGGAAGTCACTAGGTAACCTCCGGTGAGGGTCGAAAAGTACTGGGTGCAGAGCAGAGGTCAGAAGATACCTTGTAACTTCGAAATACAGACTGGATAAAGTCGCCGGAGGTCCGACGAAGATGTCAGAGGTCAGGCGAAGGCTGACGACGATTGTCCAGTGAGGCTGTCAAACTCCGGCGAGGCTATCGGAAGTCAGAAAAAAAGACCAGCGAACACAGATCAGGCCTTCTAAGGACTTGTCAAAGTCTGATGAAGGCCAACGAAGGTCCGGCGAAGGTCGTCGGAGCTGCGGCGAGATCCGGCGAGAGCTGCTGGTGGTCGTCGAAGGTCTTTGAGAATGCTACTGCGTACTGTACTACAGCCTGGAACAAATCGAAAACCCCACACATCGAGTTCGTACTCACCTGAGGACTGATTTTCGAAGCTCCAAAACAACAGTTCTGGAACAAAGGCCTGTCAGTTATTGCCTAGGTTGACAGACGAGGGCAAAGATCAACGGGAGTCACCAGGTAATCGGTGCTCTGATACCATGTAAATTTTGGGGGAAAAATGAGAGCCAACCCAAATTAGGTTTCCTTCTCTCACATTTTGTATATACAGGGACAAAGGTACAAGTACAAATATGCCCCTATGTAAAAGATACATAACAAAAAAAACCCCTAATAATTTAACAGATATTAATCATTAGCTGGTTGTGCACAGGCCACTCTTTTGCTGTTCGAGTAAAGGCCTCACCTTGTGCCTTGTACACTCTCACGTTTTGGTTAGGCTATGTGATTTAAGTTTGAACAGTTCAAGGGCATTCATCTTGGACGTTCTGGGCCTCTCTCATGCATTACATTCCAATTGGGCCCCAAGTTCCCTCTACTTTCCTAGAAGCCGAGATTGCTGCCTTTGTATAAGGTTCAATTATGCAGCAGATTGTGTATCTAGTTGATAGGTTCAGTCATATGTATTTTTTGCCATTTGTTTTGTTCCCTCTTTCTAGATGGATAGGAAACATTTGTTATATTTCCCACTAGCATGATGTAGCCGCTTGGGGGAGGCCATCCTAATTTTCTTTCATTTCTATTCCTCTTGGGGTATGCCCCTTGTAGGCTGTATATTCGGTTAGCCTTTATTTTTTATTTAAAGCTAATTTACCCACACACAAAAAAAAGGCAAAAACCCAAAAAACTTTTGAATTTTAAATGACAATTCCAAGAGGGGTAGTCATTTACTCGAGTTGTATATGCCTGAGAAACTCCATTAAAACTATCAACTAATCTTTAAGCGTACAAGTTTCGTTAGGTGTTTATTGTCGGATTGAACTATAAGTTGGAGCCACTCTGCTGCAATAGGAAAGGGTATCCTTTTCCTATAAAGTTAAACATCAAGTTAGTTCTGCTTATGAATAACCAATATTCCATGGTGTGGGCCCAGCTTGGCCTGACTACCAAAGTTGCCGGAAAGGTCTTATGAATGCAAATATACAAAGTTGGCTCTAATCCGTATAATGGGGTCTAGGGAGAACAGGCCAACACACCAGGAGCTGGTAGGTTAGGCTTCTAAGACAATCACTCTGTTCATATCTTCATCAAAATCGACATCATAGAAATAAAAGCGCTTAAACAAGGTAAACAATGAAGGATTCAATATAAGAAGACACAAAACAAGGTAAACAAGGACGGATTCAATATAAACTCTATGCAATTTCAAACATAAGAAGACACAAAAGCGTACTCTCCTACAAGAGAAGGCTACCTGTGCTTTCCAAATGACATCACAGCACCATTCAGGGAACTTCCAGCTTGCAGATCCTCCAAGCCAACAGTGTTATTAAGTGAAGACAGTGGTCTCAATACCAAAATGTCAGAATCAAGATAGAGTCCACCATATCTGAATAACATATTGGAACACATGTAAATGTAGTAAACCAAAAGAAATAAAAGTGAACTAATACTTGGTATAAATTTGACTTGAAATACATTTGTAGTTCAGAACAGTATCACCCTCCAGATGCAAAAGAAAATAAAAGAACATTGAATGGGACCAACCAGAAAAAGTATGTGAAGTTGCTGAAATGGTTTACTAATTACTACTTTGACATGTAACGGAAGGAAATCAGAACCCCAAGTATGCAGTATCTAAAAATACACAGGGGAGTAAGACATAGACCATAAAGATTCAGAGCAAACTTTACTCAACTATTACATTATTCGCGACCTGTTTCATATATGTCGTCTAGAGCTGATACATTCTCTTCCCCAACTACTGATAACCACTGCTTCATTAAGCGATGAAAACAGGCTTATTAACCATTTTGCTCCCCAAAGTATTCAGAAAATCTCAATTTAGTCTCCAATCTAAAAATTGGAGACATTCAGTCCCTCTAGTATCAATTCTGTACTAATCAAGTCCCCACGTCTAACACCGTTAGTTTCATCCGTCAAAATAAAGGGCATCCTCATCATTTTGCCCACCCCCATATTTCTGTCAAAATAAAAACAGGGGAAAAAAAAGGAAGAGAAAAGAGGGAAAAGTGGTGCAGCATCCATTGTTGCCAGCAACCATCCCGGCAAACTCATCTCTCCGGTACGCTCTCTTCTCCTCACTCTTTCTCGGGCTGTTGGATAGTAGCCCGGTAAATTGTTTAAAGAACAAAAGAAAATGGAAAATATAAAAAATTGCGGTGGCAGCCATGGCCGTCGGCCGCTGCCACCGTCCCACCTCTCTCTCCTCTCCTCCTCTTCCTATCCTCCTTCTTCTTCCTTTTCCCCACTCCCCTTCACCTCTCGGCTTCCCCTAATTTTCTTGTCTACTCTCCCTTTCCCATCCTCCATTCCCTCCTTTCTCTCTCTTTCTTCTCAGAAAAGATTACCACGGACTAGTTGCTGCCGCTACGCCGCCGCGACAAGCTCAGACTCTCTCCTTCACCTCCCCACTTCTCTCTCTGCACACTCTCTTTCCCCTCTCTCTTTCACCCACACCACCACCGTCTTACCACCACCTAAACAACCACCACTTTTTCCTCTACCAGTCGGAACCACAACAACCATTTTTTTAACGTTTGGGGTAGCAGATCTAGAAGTCCAGAGCATTTGGGTGGGCAAAATGATGAGGATGCCCTTCATTTTGACGGATGAAGCTAACGGTGTTAGACTTGGGGGCTTGATTGGTACAAAATTGATACTATGGGGACTAAATGTCTCCAATTTTTAGATTGGGGACTAAATTGAGATTTTCTGAATACTTTGGGGACCAAAAAGGTTAATAAGCCGATGAAAACATGCATGTGCTGATATTGACAAAATCAGAGTCCTCGCATACAAAATACACAGGTGTCAAAAATACAAATCAAACCTACTTGTAGAGAGCAGCAAGCCGTACAAGTTCACTGTAGTGAGTAGCATAGAAGTTTATCTTTCTCCATTCAAACCAGACTGAAGCAAATATATGGGTGGGCGTATCCTTCAAGAGCTCGTCAAGATTTGGCATGACAACAGCTACTTTGAAACTGGCAAAGAGGTAAAAATATGTTTAACCCTTACACCACTCGGAAGGCCAGATTGTTGATACATGGTTTATTCTAGCAAAAAATTGAGGGCCACCACAATAAACACACAAAAGAGTGCACATAAGAATTCAGACCCATATGTTTGACAAATATGATAAGAGACAATTACTAGAAAGTTACAAAGAAATCCAAAGAAGTAGCGAGAATAGATAGAGCGATTACCCATCTTTCACAAATCCTTCGAAAAAGTTAAGCTCAACGGTCTCAGAGAACACCACTACACAAGCATTACGGTGTTGAAACAGAAGGCTTTCAAGACCTCGTTGTTGCCTAATGCTGAACATCCATGGTGGTGAGTTCCATACCATAAAAACCCTCATAGAACACTTCCCTTTCCTAAAGAATCCATCCATAAAGTTCGAAAAAGATAGCCCAGGATGCAAACCGGGAAAGTAACCCCATCTCTTTCCATTAGCATATACTTGACCAGACAACTCAGGACGAATCCCACCATTAGCTTCCACCTTTTTCAAGCCACCTGATCGAACCGGATCACTAGTAGATGAATCGAAAACCTTGCCAATACTACTTTCCACAGTTCTCTGTTCAATTTCCTTACTCCCACGACTCCTCCATGGCAAATTATCAGCTGTTTCACTCAAAGCTTCACTACCATCACCAATCCCACTTTTAAAGGAAAATTTGCTAGCATTTTCATCCAAGGTCCGTCTCTCTACCCTCTTCATTTGGTTCCTTCCTTGCTGAACGCTATCAACTTCGGTGGCCTTCACATCATTTTCTAGCACCTCAGATTTCAAATCCGAATCTTCTAGCCCTAGTGGTTTCTTGGCAAGAAATGGCTCTTTCTTGAATTCATTCAACAAGCCCTTTTGAACAAGCTTATCGCCCCTAGTGAGCCCAGTTACCCCAACCCCATCAGGGTCTTGCAAAAGGGGATTATTCAGTGGATTCAGAACCTCCAAATTGGACTTGAACATCCTATCTCTCCTCAAGAAATCACTCTTGGCATCAAACCAAGGGCCCCAACCTTCCCTCAATTTCGAAACCCTAGTTCCAGTCTTCAACAAAAGCAAGTCCTCAATCGCCTTCACCTCAACCACCTTCCTCCTCACCCCTTCGTCCATTGCCACATCATCGGAACCGATGGCAACCTTGCTTTGATCCTCAATCCCTACTAAATTCGCATCGAAGCTCTGGTAATCCTCCCACTGATCGATAGAGCGCTTATCGAAACCGCGTCGGATGACGCCGTTGATATGATCGAAGTAGTAATTAGAAACCCTATAGGACTGATCGGCTCCGCCTACTTCTTCTTCTTCTTCCGAATCTAGCCCCCCTCCGAGAATCTCTTCCGCATTGGAAACCTGGACGACTTCGTCGAGCTCGTCAATGCGGTCGTCCGATTTATTATTCAGGGAACGTGCGTCGTCGGGATCGGCGTCACCGAGTAAGGGATCGAGAACGACGTCGTCGGCGGAGATTAGGTGGTAGTGGCGATTACGGGAGTCTCCTCCTCGGTCGGATCCGAGGCGGCTATGGAGGAGAGACACTGATAGGAGGAGTAGGAGGGCGGCGATCAAGGCGCACAGGTGAGCGCCGTAGCGGGGTCGCCGCCGTGCACGTAGGTTCCTTAACATCTTAGTCAGGTGTTCACGTGGATATATGTACCTATAGAGATCTCTCTCTCTCTCTCTCTCTCTCTCTAGAGAGAGGCTGTCCAGTCGCCGGTAGATTACGCAGTGAAGGAGTAGTACCTCTAGGTGGGATTAGTTGTGGGCCAGCGAGGTGCTCTTTCCTCGCGAATGCTCGTCCTAATTTTTTAGTGGGAAAAAATCAAAGGCATTGTTCGTTTTCATACTTTGAGTATTTTAGTTTTGGTAGTGGGTAGAGAGAGAAATAGGATAATGATTGAAGAGAGGGGTAATAATTGGAGAGAGATAGAGAGAGAAATGAAATTAATAATTGGAGAAATAGGGTAATGATTGGAGAAAGATATAGGGTAATGATTGGAAAACAAAGTTAAAACAAAGTAAAGTATGGAAACGAACAAGGCCAAAAAAACTCCCAACCTTTAGGCTCAAGTTCAATTAGACTTCCAATTTTTTAAAAACTTCAATTTTACTCCCAACGTTATCTCCCGTTAATCAAAATGAGTCCTTCCGTCAGAATGACTAACGATTCTGTTAAAGGCTCCGTTAAATATCGTCTCAATCAAATTTGATGATCCGAGCCATTCAATGTGTTCAAAACGTGATTTTAAGAATACCTAAGAAAAATCAACAAAAAATGGAGGGTCGGCTTCATCTGAATAGTTTTTATTGAATAGTTCAATAAAAACTATTTAGATGAAGCCCTTCCCGCTCATTTTTTTTGTTAAAAACTACTTTAAAATCATGTTTTGAACACATTGCGGTTTGAATCATAAAAATTCGATCGGAAAAAGGGAGGTGTAGATCAAGCAAAATCCGGACGTCGGACTTGAACAAAATTGGATCAATCCACACGCCCTTTTTCAATCAATTTTGATGATCCGAGCCGCAGAATGGGATTAAACGTGATTTTAAGGATACCCGCAAAAATCAACAAAAAAAATGACCGAGAACGGCTTCATCTGAACAGTTTTTTATTGATATAGTAAAAAACTGTTCAGATGAAGCCGTTCCCGGTCATTTTTTTTGGTTGATTTTTCGCGGGTATCCTTAAAATCACGTTTTGAACACATTGAGCGGCTCGGATCATCAAAATTCGATTGAGACGATATTTAACGGAGCCTTTAACAGAATCCGTTAGTCATTCTGACGGAAGGACTCATTTTGATTAACGGAAGATAACGTTGGGAGTAAAATTGAAGTTTTTAAAAGGTTGGGAGTCTAATTGAACTTGGGCCTAAAGGTTGGGAGTTTTTTTGAATTTTTCCCTTTACATTCAGAGGAAGGAAAATGGATTGTGATATAAACCACCACAGAATTGAAAAATAGAATACTTAATTTTTTAATCACATTTGTACCGGTTCAACCGAATTAAAAAATAGAGCACTTAATTTTTTAATCACATTTTTTATGTGTGAATATTGAACGTGTGTATTGGCATGTAAGAACGTGTATGCATGTGCGTGATAAGTGCCACTTAAAACAAAGGGTGTCATATAAGACAACCGCTCTGTTTTATTGAATAGAAGTTAAGTAATGAGTATTTTGCTAATGGGGCCTAAAAAACTTGCTTTTCTACTCTTTCCAAAATAATGAAAATGTTTAGGGCCTCTGTTTGTCTGGGATATAAGCGACCCAGGTGTGGAATAGCCCGGATAGCTTATCACAGGCCCACCCGTATCCTGGGTTTGTTTGCACCAGCCATCTTGGATTATGTATCCTGGTAGGAGAAGGAACACCCCGCAACAGGATAAGCTAAGCCTTGCCTTCCCCCAATTGTTAGCTTATTCCTCTTCTCCAAATTATTTGCGTGCCCCTAACCTCCAAATCATTTCTACGTTTTCCATTAGCAAAACAGAAACAAACGTGCAGAGAAAGAGAGAGAACCTATCCTTAAACCCCTCTAGACTCACCTTTAGGGTCTTTTAGCCAACTCACTTGGGATATGTATAGAGTATTCTTCTTTTTGAATGAGAGTAAGGAGTATTGTTTTGAGGGGCGCGGTTTTCTATTAGATAGAAGTGGCTGGCCCGCAGTCTCCTTCTCATGTACAAATCTACCCGTAGCATAGCCTTGATCGATCACCACATTTCTATCTGCCTTTGCTGGTTGGGTGGGATTCTTGGCTATTGAACTCAGAGGTACGTCTCTCCAATCCATTCTAAAGAAGCTGGTGTTCTCTACAGAGAGAGAGAGAGAAGCACTCTCACCGACTTCTAGCAACATCACCGGCCAAGATTTCCAATGAAATCTCCTTAGGTATCCTTTTTTGTATAACCTATCTGATATCTCGACTTCACAATCGACATAATAACACATGCTTAAAAGAAAACATGAATATCTCTATATAACATCGTACCCAAACAACCAACCATTCCTCTTGTGGATTCATTCCACAAACCCGTCTTTCATCTGTGCTCTTACCGAGCTATTTATAGAGTCCCATTACTTGTCACAAGTACCCTTCTCACTGGCGGAGCTAACTCAAGTCATACAGCCTCGGTCACCGTATCACCTTTCCCTTCATATACTTTACAACTTAACCATTTATCTCAATCACGTATAGGGGATTCATAAAAAAAGATTCAATCACATAGAAGTAGTAAAATAACCTCATATCAATCAAGTCAATGTCATCACACTATTAGTTTCTTATACCATCATACACGCATCCACACATCTCATATCAAGGTAAATTCATGCTCAACAATTTGTACATTTCTAACTTTTAACTCATACATCTTACAAGCTACGCAAGCAATATATATATATATATATATGGGAATGGTTCAATGAACACCTTAATAAAACACCCAACGGGGACACCCAAAATCTCAATCTAATAGTTCCTGATTGAATTTTTATGATCCGAACCGCTCAATGTGTGCAGAATGTGATTTTAAGGGTGTCTTGCGAGAAATTAGCAAAAAAAATGACCGGGAAAGGCTTGATTTGAGCAGTTTTTATTTGAACCGTTCAATAAATAATTGTTCAAAACTGTTCGGATCAAACCCTTCCCGGTCATTTTTTTTGCTGATTTTTAGCGTGTACCCTTAAAATCACATTTTGATCACATTGAGCGGCTCGGATCATCAAAATTTGATCGGGAACCATGGGGTGTTTCTTTAAGTGTCCCCAGAACCAACCCCTATATATATATATATATATATATATATATATATATATATATATATATATATATATATATATATATATATATATTGGGTAAATCAGCTTGAAATTAAAAAAGAGGCTAACCGAATGTATAGCCTACAAAGCGCATATCCAGGAGGAAAACAAAAAAAAACGAAAACAAAAGGAGAAAGCCTACGCCAAATGGCTACATAGGACTAGAAGTAAATGGAACATCTGTTTCCTATCCATCAAAAATAGGAATACAAAACAGATGGCAAAAGGATTACACATAGTGTAACCTGACTAAAAAGAAAAAACCAACTTGGCTATATAAGAAACCAATTTACATATCACTAAAAACAACCAAATAAAGATAGACACTTCCAATGTCTAACTGATCTTCAAATTGCCTAGCTGCACGACTTGAATGACATAAAAGCACAAGAAAATATCTCTCGTGTCCATCTCCAGTATTGTCAAGCTTTAAAGGAATGTCCTACGTATACAAATATGTCTTCCTCGAAGATCTAGAAGTGTACCAAATCATACATGCGGTTCAAACACAATACAACCCCTAAAGTCGACATGAAACCTTACAACGAACCGGTCTTATATTGGCTATAACATCCTATTAGTTTAGAATGGGACTACAGCTATAACATCGTATTAGTTTAGAATGGGACTACAAGACTACCACCGTTAGAAAGTAGACTTTTCATAAATCAATTTCGATATATAATTTTCCCCAAATGGTGTTCGGATGAAAAAGTTACACCCATTTGAAGTTACAAGAAAATCTGTCTTAAGGCCCTGGGTATCAATACCATGCCAAAAAGGTATCGATACTAGATAACTTCGAGCAACGATTTCCAGATTTTTGATAGAGTTCACTAAGGCCTGAAGGGGGCAATCAAGCATGGATTGATTCACCAAATTAACACATTAACATATAATAGAAATGGGAAATCCCTACGTCAAAGATCAAAGCCGAACCCAAGCAAGCCTAGCTCTCCAAGACCCGAAATCAACCAAATTTGTAACGACCCTGATTTTTGGTCAATAAAAATTTCGTTAAAAATTTGAATTTTATTATAATTTTATTTTCATAACAAAAAATCTGCCGGTATTGACTTATAAAAATCTCGTTTGAAGTCTTGGTTGGTTATAAATCCTTCTAATTTCTTATTATCAGACGCGGTTAGGTTAAAACCTTGTATGACGATTCTTGGCTGGAAATCCTACCAGATTAGTATAGTTAGTTTTTAACCAACCAATTAGAATAACTTAACTACCATTTAATCTAGTCATTGCCTTCTAAACTTATTGAACCTTTGAACTTTATGAACCTCTCAACCCTAAATGAACCTTTTGAACCTTTTAGCTTTTAACCATTGGTCGATAAATGTTAGGGTAATCTTTACCCATTGGACAATAAGAAATCTAGATTTTATTTACCAAAAGTACATTATTAGATTTGTTAAAGTTACATATATATAGTTATATATGTGTGGGCTACCACAGCCCTAGGTGGTTTCGGGGCGGCCCGAAAAAGAAGCGCCACAGCATTTCTTGGATTTTGAAAATTTTTGAAGATTCGCCACCCGGATTTGTGGTTCGCCACCCGAGAAACCGTTCTAATTGAAAACAATAGATTTGAATTGAAAACCAAAGATTTGTTAAGGGTTCGGGAGCCATGTTACGAGGGGGGAAGGGTTTCACGGCACCCCCCTCGCCCGATTCAAAATCGGTCTCTACTAAACACTTGTGGGATTTTTCGAAAAGATTTTGTTTCACTAAACAACTAGCAAGTATTTACAATTATACCAAATAAAGAGTGCATGCTGGTGCATGTGTATAGTGAATGATAAAATGGCAAAGGATAAAATGCAGGATGACGAAGGGGTGAAGATCTGCTTCTGACTTCACTCCCGAGCGCTCGGGAACGCTCCAAAGCGCTTGGGAGTGCTAATATCCAACTTGCAAATTTTTGTTAGTACAAACATAATACAACGCTACAGCTATGAACTGAGATGATTTTAAGCATGTTACAGGCTCAGCAGAGGGTTTGATGAACTGGGATAAAATCCTAATCCTTCAAGCCATGCATCCTTGCCTCTACAAGAGCTGATCTACAGTTTAAAAGAGAAAACAGGCACATGCAGGGACATGCAAAGGCAGGAAATAACAAGGTAGTAGAAAGAGTGAAGTGAGATAGCATGCAATCACTCCCGAGCGCTCAGGAGTGGTCTCGAGCGCTCGGGACCACTGTCAAGCCATCCTGCAAATTTGGTTAGACATATCCACATGCTAGCAATGCCAAAAAGGCAAAAAGAAATCAAAGTACAGAAGTGCTCAGCCAGAAGCTTAAACAGCTAAGAACTGGTCTTAACCATTCAAACTTTGCTTCCTTGCAACTGAAAGCAAATCTAACTGGGTTCTGGAAGGACCAGTGCACATCCAGTGTCTACAAAGGACATAAAATGAAGTACATAATGAACAAAATAGGGTTTTAGTGGCAGCATCACTCCTAAGCGCTCAGGAATGGTCCCGAGCGCTCGGGAGTGAACACAGTGCCCAGAAAAGTTTTCGTTTATTTGTGCTCCTCTTGCTCTTGTTGTTAAACTAGGATCAAAAGAACCCACAACCAGTATAAGGAACTAGTGTGAGTCCCTGATTTCCCTCAGAAGTAGGAAAAACAATGGCTTAATGGAGGTGTTTATACCTTTTGTGCTTGAACTTAACTTCTTGGATTGACTTGCATGCTTGAATGAGGACTGAAAAACAGTGTGAAATAGAGCTTTTGATGTGTCAAAGACCAACAATGTGTTTGAAGTTTTCCTGGATTTTTCTTAGAAAGATAATTGAGAAAATGATGGGTTTTAGAGAGAATTTGAGAGAGATTTTGAGAGACTGAAATTTTCAGAAGATGGTAGAGAGAGAGAGAGAGTAAAATTTCGTGCCCTTTTGTGAGGTAGAAGATGTGGGTTTATATAGGGGAGGGGAGAAAATGTTTGAACTTTGAAAATAAAATGAAAAATAAAGACAAAATGGTTTTGGAAGGGAAAACAGGCATGATTATTCTTTTGCCTCATCTGAATACTCAGGCAGGACCAGGTTGAACGTTGAATGGACTGAAAAAGCCTGAAAAGCCATGGTCAAAGGCCAAGCTCAACATGCAATGGTCTGTCAGCACTCCCAAGCGCTCTAGAGTGGTCTCAAGCGCTTGGGAGTGGCACTCCCGAGCGCTCTAGAGTGGTCTCGAGCGCTTGGGAGTGTCTGCCCAACTTCAGAAGGGTGCTACGGACACTCCCGAACTCGGTTTTGGGTGTTGTTGGAAAGCTCATTAAGTCCTCTTTCTAACCCAATTGGTTCGTTCAAAGGTATTTTACGTGCTGAAATGTGTGCCAATTTTACCCTCAGGGTGTCAGAAAAAATGATGGTTTTGGTTTGAAATAGTCCAAGAAGCATCGTTCAAGCTTTAGCCAAGTCCCATTTTGATTCAATTTCATCATTGGAGAGCCTCGAGGGCACAAATTAAGGATAGTTAATAGGTTCAAATTGGGGTGTCTACAATATGGTTATATACACATGCTTAAAAGTATTTATATATATATATTATTCAAGTATATATTACTTTACCCCTTTTACCCATTGGACGATGATGGTTAGGAGAATTATCACCTATTGGTCAATAGAATTAGTCTTGCTACCAAGTACAAAAATCTATTAGTTTAGTCATTTTATAGATTCACCATGTGTTAATATACTTAAATATATATATCATAACAAGTATAGTACTTTCGATCTTTAACCATTGGTCATTAACCGCTAGGAGAATTATTAATCAATGGATAATAGATTAAGTCTTGCCAAAGTACTAGGGTTTATTAATTTAGTTATTTCCTAGATTTGCCCATGTGTTTGAAAGATTAAAATAGGTTTAAGTACAATGTGTTATTTAATATAAGTACTTAGTACCTTATTGATTTTAATATATGTATGTCCTAGTATTATTATATTGTAATAAACCATATGTGCAATAGAATAATTTATTAGGATTGAAATCTACTAGATTTTGTAGTACCATAGGTACATACTTATATATATGTGTGTACTTAATGATGTGTGTGTGTGTGTGTATATATATAATATTACAAGTACCATGTGCTTGATTTCTTTATTGTATTAAGAAAATCTTATTTACTTGAAAGTATATTGGATTGCTATTGTACTTATATATATTTATATAAATACTTGCATAGTACATAGGAGAGAGAGAGACACACACAGAGAGAGAGAGAGAGAGAGAGAGAAAGAAAGACGGAGAAAGATTTGGCCTTGATATTCCATTGTACTTTGAATCCAAGATGATCTACTTCTTTCAAGCAAAATCTTGTACAAATGTCCTTATTTGTACATTTGCCAATATTTAACCTTGTACAACCCATCCTTTCTTCATCAAATCTTCCATAATCAAATCAAACCTAGACTTGCATGCCTAAAACTAGGTATAAATTGTTCAAGCAAAACTTTTATCCATTGGACCATAAATGTTAGGGGAACATTTATCAATTGGACAATAAGCCAAGCTTTGGCCTATAAATAGCAAGCCATTCCAAGCATTCAACTCGCACCTCTCCTTGCTCTCACTTCTCTCTAGAAACCATTTATATTTTCCAGTCAGCCTACTACTCTTCGCAATTCCTCATTTTTCTCATGCTTAAAGTAGTTTTTAGAACCAACTCTCTTCGGGAAAGTTGTAGAGCACTTCGAGACCTTCAAGTGAGACTCAAGAACCACCCCAATCGGTCAAGACATGACCAAGATATTGACATCCGAAATTCAGTAAAAATCTTGGATTTTCAGTTCCAGACAGCTTACTGTCATTCCCTTTATCACCATTTTTCTCCTACCTAACATAGTTTCTAGGATCAACTTCCTTCACAAAAGTTTTAGAGCACTTCTAGAGCTTCGATTTCGACCCAAGAACGATCATATTCGGCCAAATATTGATTGAGTTACTGCCATCCAAAGTTTGGTCTAAATTTGCAAGTGTCACTGCCCGTAGAATTTTCCAACTAGCTTATTCGGCCCCGACTAGTTTCAGATCAAGGTAGAATCTTCTTTTACTCCTATCTCTAAGTATAGTAGAATATCCTAAGTATATATGTAGTTGATTATACTTAAATAAACATGTGTTGAACTTTTCGAAAAGAAAGAACGAATCTTGAAAGATAACGTTGTGGCCCAACTTTAAGTATTCGTATTTTGATCCTAAGGTTGGTGATGAGCTTGTTTATATGTTGCTTGCATTACTTGTGGTTGTTTGATAAAGCATAAGTGGTATCCACTCCAAAGGCGGTACATGTGGCGTTATGCTTTATGTGTTGATTGAGCATGATTGAGTAATATAGAGTTGAATGGTCTTACTAGTTTAGTTTCAAGATTACAATGAATGATTTATGTGTACATGAAAAGTCCTACCGCGGAGTCTATGCATGCAACGAGACACAAAAACGAGAAAGTAGAAACATGACACCTAGGGTGTGTTAAAGACAAGATAAGTTTTGAAACCACGATGGGGCCGGACTTGGCAGCGCATTGTGTGGTGTGTGTGTGTGTGTGGAAATGTTTTCAAAAAATCCAATGAGAACCCGGAGCAGCGGAATCATTATGGGGATACTCGAGAACCCGGAGCGGCGGAACCGAGGGATGAATTGTGGTTTGGTTATCCGCGGAAAGGAGCCAACGCAATTGTTTAAATGATTTTCGAAAACCCAAATAGGAACCCGGAGCAGCAGAACCGAGGGTTTTGAATTATGGATTGGTTATCTGTGGAGAGGAGCCAATGCCAAATTCAATGTTTTTGGTGTGCCAATGGGAACCCAGTGCGGCAGAACCATTTTGAGGATACTAAGGGAGACCGAAACGGCGGAACCGAGGTTGGGTGTGTTAAAAAATGTTTTTTCGAAATGTTGATTGAAAACGAGACACATTTTACGTGAGTCGTGTAGGAGAAACTCAGATATCACAGACACCAACGTTAGATTAAGGAAAGTGGATGTGTCATTGTTAACCATTTAACAAATATGCATGTGCTATGAGAATTTATGTTATATGTATGACTTGCTATGTATAAGTTAACGGTTAGTGGATATAGGATTATTCTGCTGAGCTCTTGTAGCTCATGGTGTTACCTTTGGTGACCTTGACATATTATACTGGTGGCGATGCTGGTATAATGTGTCAGACTTTGTAGATGATCAAGGCAAGCTGTACACCTTGGAGACCTTTGGAACTGAAGAGCTTGCTAGGATGGAGGAGCAGGCGGAGACCTTTGGAACTGAAGAGCTTGCTAGGATGGAGGAGCAGGCGGAGCTGTAGATAGTAACCCTAGTTCCCTCCTTGTGTAATTATGAACTCTTGTGGGAGTTATGATGTAACAAAGAGCCAGACTCCACTTAGTTTTATCAATAAAATGTTTATTTAACGTACCCAAAATTGGGGGCGTTACAAAATGCTCCTCTCCGAGTCTAACCTGACGAAATACAAGACTAAGATCGCGTATATGAGGTGAAATGGAGGTTGATCTACACGGATTTCAAGTAGTTGGGTGTGATTTTGAAATATATATATATATATATATATATAGGTGTGAGAGTGTCAAGAGATGACAGAGTGTGAAAAGAGAATTTTGGTTCTTTACAAACACACACCTCTGCATATATATACTCACACACATATATTACACTTGCACCTTAAACTTCCAAACCTTCGCACAAAGAACCCTCGAAAACATTTTCCACATTATTATTCACATAATTTGCAACTCAAGCATTTATTAAACATCAAAATTATTAAAATTTAATATGGGTCTTTACATCAAAGGACTCGAAAAGAAGTCCATGGGGCAAGCATCGTTTAGATCAGTGAAGTCGATGCATACCCGCCATTTGTCATTTTTCTTTCAAACCACCACTGGGTTGCCCAGCCAAGTAGGATACTGGACCTCCCGTATCGTGCTGGCGTCAATGAGCCTCTCTCCTTGTTTATTGCCTCGGCATGCATCACCGAAGTGTAGTGTGGTTTTTGTACCACAGGCTTCATGGTTGGGTCAACATTGAATGAGTGCGTGACCACTTCAGGGCTTACACCTGGCATCTTGTACAGAGTCCAGACGAACACCTCTATGTTGTCTTTGGGAAATTGGATTAACTAGTCACGCTCGGCATCACTGAGCTTAGAACCAACTAGAAAGAACTGTGAGCCATCTTGCAGGCGTGCCGACCTCGTTAGGTCCCGATAATTCTTCCTTGATTGTGTCGGCAAACTCGTTACTGTCTAGCAATTCTGGGACCTCGATCCGCTGAACCTCATTTGGCCTTCCTTTGGAGTGGATAATGTTGATAAAACACTTCTTGGATGCCATTTGACCTCCCTTGATGGTCTCCAAACGACCAGAATCGCCAATGAAGCGAACACACTGGTGGAGAGAGGACGCGATGGCCCTCATGTCGTAAATCTAATTTTCTGCCCAGGATAGCATTGTATGGGCTCAGTGAGTATACCACGATGAACTCCACATCTAGTCGCATTGAGCCGACAATGACCGAAAGAACTATCTTGCCGATCGGATAGACTGGAGTCCTAATGAAGCCGACCAAAGGGGCCTCCACAGGGAAAGGTGGTCCTTGGTAAAATCGAGGGCCTTGAATGTCGAGTGATATAGTATCTCCGTCGAGCTCCCTTGATCTACTAATACCCTTCGAACCATCTTTCGATTGATGGGTATTGAGATGACCAGGGCATCGTTATGGGGAAACACTACCCCTTCCAAGTCCTACTAGGTGAACATGATCACCCACATGTCACGAGCGTTGTAACGCCCCGAATTTTGGGTACGTTAAATAACATTTTATTGAACAACAAAAGAGAGTCTGGCTCTTTATTACATCATAAACTCCCAAAGGGTTCTTATATTACACAAAAGGGATGGATATCTAAGGTTATCTACAGCTCCTTCTCTTCTTCCATCCTAGCAAGTTCCTCAGCTCCAAAGGCCTCCAAGGTATACAGCTCCCCTTGTTCATCTAACAAGTCTGACACATTATACCAGCGTCGCCACCAGTATAATATGTCAGGGTCACATAAAGCAACACCATGAGCTTGAAAGCTCAATAGAATAATCCAAAAATCCACTAACCCTTAACTTACAAATAGCAAGTCATGCATATATCATAAAGAGTCATAACAGCACATGCATTAATATAACAATAACAACAACAATGACACATCCGCATTCGCTATCTATCGTTGGTGTCATGTTTCCGTGTGTTTCTCCTACGTGACTCATTGTTTTGTGTCTCATCTATCAATTCCAAAAATCACACGCACACACCAATGCGCTACCAAGTCCGGCTCATTGGCCACAATGGCTACCAAGTCCGGCACATTGTGAACGCACATAACTAATAAGCTACCAAGTCCGGCTTATAGGCCACAATGGCTACCAAGTCCGGCCACGTTATCAAATCTTGCATTGGCTCCTCTCCGTGGATAACCAAGCCCAATCAATCAATGAAGCTACCACGTCCGGCTCCGTTAACAATCTACACAATGGGCTACCAAGTCCGGCACATTATGAACGCACAAAATCAATAAGCTACCAAGTCCGGCTTATTGGCCACAATGGCTACCAAGTCCGGCACATTGTGTCACATACTCATCTCCAAATGAAGCTACCAAGTCCGGCTCCATTGGCCACGCATACCAACGTAAGGCTACCAAGTCCGGCCATTACGTAGTTTCAAAAATATTTTACCAAGTCCAATTATTTCCTTTATCCACACCCTAGGTGTCATGTTTCTACTTCTCGGTTGTCGTGTCCCGTAATCATGCATAGACTCCGCGGCGGGACAAATCACTTTAAAGTAATCTTGAAACCAACTAGCAAGATCATCCAATTCTATATTACCACAAGTAAGGCAAGCAATATGCTATCAAGCTTACAATCTTTGAAAAGGTCAAAATACGAATACTTCGTTTTAAAACAATACTTTATCTTTAAAATGAAAACGTATAACCTTCTTTTTGGAAGTTCAAAACAACATATGTTTATTGACGAGTTCATAAAGTCATATGATCTTTCATTCTCAAGGTCATGCTATCAAATATTCACAAGATCAAAGTAAACTATGTAAAGCAATCATACTAACACATAGCCTTCGATACTTAGGAAATCATGCTTATAACTTCTATTATACTTAGAATAGTAGGTTCGAAGAACTCTACAAGATCATGCAATCAACTAGTCTTACGAAGAAAGTATACTACATATACTTAGAGATAGCGGGGTTGGAGTAGTCTACCTTAATCCGAAACTAGTCGGGGCCGAATAAGCTAGTTGAAAAATTCTACGGGCGGTGAAACTCTCAAATCTGGACCGAACTTTGGATGGCAGTAACCCCGTCAAAACTGGGCCGAATAGGATCGTTCTTGAGTCTAAAACGAAGATCTCGAAATTTTCTACAACTTCCGTGAAAGACGTTATTCCTAGAAACGACTTTCGCCTGGAGAAAAATGGGGATAAGAAAGTGGACAGTGAGCTGTCTGGAATGGAATTTCCAGATTTTTCACTGAACTTTGGAGATCGATATCTTGGTCATCTCTTGACCGTTTGGGGTGGTTCTTGGGTCTAAACTGAAGCTCTCAAAGTGTTCTACGACTTTCGTGGAGGACGTTGTTCCTAGAAACGACTTTCGCCCGGAGAAAAAATGGAGTTTTTCAGAGGACAGTAGGCTGCCTGGGCAAAACAGAATGGGTTTTAGAGAGAAGTTGGAGAATGAGGTGAAGGTGTGAGTTCAAAGCACCAAGAGCTTGGTATTTATAGGCAAGGCACCCTCTCTCTCTCTCCCTAGCCGGCCTCTCTCTCTCTCCTATATCTCATTTTTTTTATTCAAGCAAATCTTGTTTGCTTGCAAGTTTAACCCTAGAACTAGGCATGCAAGGCTATGGATGTGTCCTATGGATTGGATTTTGGAAGGTTGATCAAGGAAGGTGGATTTGATTCAAGTAAAGAAATGGGGTTTGTACAATGAAGGACAAGATTGGATGGCATTGGTTATGCTTTCACTTGAAAGTATACACAAACTAGGACAAGGATGACCAAGCAAGGCCATTCAAGGAAGCAACACATCACACTCTCCCTTTCTCTCTCCATCCGAATCTCTCTCTCTCTCCCTCTCTCTCTCTCTCTCCCTTGTACTTCTATGGAAGTATATACATTTATTAGTATATATATAAGTACTTTGGGTACTTTAAAATCTTGTATTTTAAACCAAAATAGATTTTTCTTATTATAAAATTCTATATACACACATGGGTACTTTCATTATAATATATATATCTATATATATATATATATACAAGTACATATATATAATATACAAGCTAGTACTTACACAATCTAGTCTAGGGTTCCATAGTCCAATAAACTAACCTAATGCTTTCAAAGTACAATGGAAGCACAAGAAGTCAATCCAAGGTACCATCTCTCTCTCCTCCTTTCTTTCTCTCTCTCTCTCTCTCTCTCTCTCTCGGCCCAATCTCTCTCTCCCCTCTCTCGGCTTTCTCTCTCTCTTTCTCTCTCATGTACTATATATATATATATATATATACACATACTAGAAAGCAAACATATATAATAATGTATTAGTGTACTAGAATATCTAATAGATTTACAAGCAAAAGGATTTTCCAATTAAAAATTGTAATACACATATGCACAATACAATATTATATATATATATATATATACACACACACATATATATATACATACAAGTACATACATATAATATACAAGCCATGTACCACAAATCTAGCCTAGATATGACCTAGCACAATATCTAATAAACAATTATACTACTTTCAAAGTACAAGGTCCTAAATGAATAACCTAACGTACTAATTATACTATAATAGATTTTAACACATGCCAAATCTAATATTTTAATCTACCTAGCACATGATTGTCAAGACTAACTATTATCCATTGGATAATGGTTTCTCTCGATCAATAACCAATGGGTAATGATGGCTAGGATTCTAGTCTATCGCCCAATGGGTAAAGAATCTCCTAATGGTTATTATCCAACGGTTAATACCAAAAAGTATAATACTTTGCAATTAAGCACTAAACTAATCTAATCTCGTACTTAGGAAGATTAACCAAGGTTTACCTATTGACCAATGGTTAAAGGAAACTCTAACGCTATTGTCCAACGGATAATTATTACTCTAGCTTTTATCGTCCAATGGATAAAGACAAAAGGGTAAAATGGTCCATCTAGGGTTAGGGAGAAGTGATTAGGTTAAATGGGCATTAGGCTATTCTAACTAATCGGTTAAAGACTAACGATACTTACTCTAGGCTTTCATTGCTCGAGTGGTATTTTGGTTTTATTTAGTAGGAAATTGCCCAATAACGGAATATTAAAGCCCGACGGTGCCAAACGCCAAGGCAATGCGTGAGCGCAGGCGGCCCGTTAGCAAAGCGGTGACCAAGCGGTGGCCAAAGCATCCTGGTGGCCAAACATGGCCAAGGCGCACCTGGCAGAGCAGCGGTGGTCAGCGGCCGGTGCCCAAACAGGGACAAGGCGCCTGGCCAACAGGGGACAAGGCACCGGCACAAACAAAGGCTAAGGCACCGGTACAAACAAAGGCTACAGTACCGCTAACAAAGCTGGCCAAGGCGCCCGCTAGCAAAGTACGGTGGCCAAGGTGGCCCACTAGCTGCCAAAGGGCTGGCGGTGGCAGAAAGGCGCCCGCTAGCTGCTAGCGACAAGGCGGCCCGCTAGCTGCAAAGGCTGTGGTACAAGGTGGCCCGATGGCAAAGCTGGTACAAAGCGTATGCGAGCAAAGCACCAAAGAACGCCAAGGCAAAAGCAATGCGTGACCCGATGCCAAGGCAGAACCCGATGGCAGCCAAGGCAGCCCAGCAACGCCAAGGCAAAAGCAAGGCGCGACCCGACGCCAAGGCAGAACCCGATGGCAGCCAGGGCAGAGCAACTCGACAGTGACCCGACGCCTAGGCGAGGCAGACCGACAGCGAGTCGACGCCAAGGCAAGGCAGGCGCGACAGCGAGCCGACGCCAAGGCAAGGCAGGCGCGACAGTGAGCCGATGCCAAGGCAAGGCAAGCCACAGTGAGCCGACGCTAAGGCGAGGCAGGTCGACAGAGACCCGATGCCTGGGCGAGGCAAGCCTAACAATGACCCGATGCTCAGCAAATTTAGCTAAGCCAAAGCAAGGCGGTCAAGCCGACGGTTAAGGCAAAGACCAAAAATTTAACCACTTTGGCATTGATGCAACGCTCTAGGTTAGGGGAATGTAACTAAGCCAAACGGTAGTTAGGGTTGCTAACTAATCGGTTGCCATGCAGGATTTCCAGTCGAGAAATATAATTCTAGGATTTTACTACAATTACCAAGTTACTATACCCAGGTCTTAATAGGCATACTCGTCTTTAGAAAATGACCTTAATGCCCGGGCGATGAATTCCAATCTCCTAAGTCATAAACCTAATTATGACGGATTATTAATCGCTAAACGGGATTTATAAAATAAATTAAAAATTTTCAAATAACAAAATTTTATAAGTCAATAACGACCGATTTTTTGGAGTTAAAAATGAAATCCAAGTATTAAAATAAAATTCAAATTTTTAGCGAAATTTTTATTGACCAAAAATCAGGGTCGTTACAAGCGTCCCTCTTACGCTTCGGCAATGGCTGCATTGACATTACCTCTAAAGATGGTGAAGGCCTGTAGAGCTCGTTGTGAAGCTAGTTGACCTAGTGCTGTCCCATTGGGCCATGAATGCAGTTTATGGTGCCCTCAAGGATACTTTTAGGCGGTGGGCCCCTTGTGATCGGTGTCTTGACCCGATTAATCCACGGCTCCATGTTGCCCTGCTGAACAAGATTTTCAAGGTAGACTTTGAACGACTGACAAGTTGTGGTGTAGTGGCCCTGCTTGTTGTGATATGAGCAATACACGCTTTGATTCTTTTCTCGCCCATCGTTGATTCCTAGTTTCTCGGTGGGCCATCAAAATCCCACTACACTACAGTCTCTCGAAGCACCAGGAATATAGGTTCTCTGAAATAGGTGGTGATGGCAAGATGGTCCCGACCATCTCTTGGTGGCTGGTCCCATGCCTTGTTGTCACCCCTAGCTCCTCAACTATCGTTGCCCCCCTTTCGAGTGACGGTGTTGACCAGCTTCTTGGCATCCTTTGTCGCGGGCTTGCTTTGGTCGGTAACCTCCACCAAACCAAGGCCAACGATGTGATCTTCTAGCTCAATATATCGGGCAATGGTTCGCATGAGGTCAGACGTATCATTCGATGCCCGGAGCATCAACTCCTTTGAATGGTCGAAGTTACGATCCAGACCACGCTCGAAGGATGTAGCAGCTGTCTTCTAGTCGCAGCCCTTAACCAAATTGTAAATAGCGTAGTAACGATTAGAGAAGCCTTTTAGTAACTCGTTGAATTTATGCCTCAAGTCGGTTAGTGCTTCAATCGTCTTCGGTTGCCGATTGCTCATGACAAATCGAGATGTGAACAAACGCTCCAATTCATCGAAGCTGTTAATAGACCCTGGTTTAAGATGGGTGTACCATAGCATTGCGGCGTCCGAAAGGCTCAGTGAGAATGTTCAGCACATCATGGAGTGTGCCCATGCTTATGCCCACCGATCACCTCGACACTCCGCTCGGGGGAATGTCGCTTCCTAACTCTCGCGTTTCCCTTGGAATTCCTCGACGGGGAGACTCTTTCCTGATGCGTTACCCAATAAGTGGTCATCTCACCAGTTCTGGTGTTGACCATAGTTAAGGTCCCACCCCCGTTGCTAACTTCACACCTCTCATTAGGAAGCAGCCCCTGGCTATCTTCCTTGTGACCATGAGGCTCAGAGCGCTGGGGCCCATCATCGTCGAGCACTATTGAGTGATGGCCTTTGCTCCTATCTTACGGTCATCATTCCGTTGATCTCCTGATCTAGCAGAATGATGCTCACTGCATCGATCAAAAGATATAGCGGCTTGACGATCTCGGAGACTACCTATAGCGTTTTTTCCTTTGTTTGTATGATGAGTTGACTTAATGGCCGCACGTTCCCCCCTGGACCCCTTGGATCAAGCGCTCGAGACCGTGGTACTAGTCTCAGGCTATAGGGTTCGGCGTGCATGTCCATCACTGGATTATGCATCTCGTGGGGCAGTGTGGTGCTTGGGCTCTAAGTGGACTCGTCCATCGGCGTCGATGGGAAATAGCAGGCCGAGCCTAGAGAAGGCTGAAGCCGTGGTGATATCGGTCATCTGGGCTGGGTTATCACACTCTTTCGTTGATGCTGCTCCTAGACTTGGAGACGGCTAGAGCTCCTTGACGCTCTTGGAGTGCTTTAACCTGGGTCCTTAATCGTAGAAGCTCCCCTGCCATACCCGTTAAGAGAGGGGGTGGAGGAGGAGGAAGAGGAGGGACCAGGCTTCCCGCCGTGCGATTGACCCCATCAATATGGAATAGGGTCGTCCTTGGATTGAAGGTGCTAGTTCCTACAGCTATGGTCCCCATCACGATGGACCCATCAACCTTTCTTATGGGGTTGGACGAAAAGGCCAAGAGCCCCAAGTCATCCTATACCTAGCCATTGGTCGGTGAGATTTAGGGAGCGCTGGTGCCAACGTGTGAGAGAACCAAAAGTCTTCCATCCACTCCGGACATTCTTGAGAAAGGATTTGAGAGGTGGGAAAAAGAACAGCCACAACAAGAACTGGGGCAAAAGTAGCTCCCTAGCGGAGTCGCCAATTATGGGGGGGTGAATTCCACTCTGAACCTTTTCCTTCTTTTGTAAACCCTCTTGGAGTTTGGACGGATTGGCTGAGCCCTTGGGTTTGGAGAATGTGGGTAGCATGCCCTTAGAGAAGGATTCCGTTCCTTTCTCAAGCGGCCCAGAAATCGAGGGAGCGCGAGCGGAGAAGCAAGCGCTCAGAATATAGAGTCGCCACTCGGGTTTGAAGGTCCGACACCCAAGGAACCGTACTTCGAAGCACCTACCGCGCTCTTTGATTTGAAAAATTGAAGGAACCAGTCCGTCATAATCATATCTGGGTTCGGGAGCCAGGTTACGAGAGGGGAAGGGTTTTAAGGCACCCCTCTCGTCCAATTCGAAGATCGGTATCTACTTAGGCATTTTGTGAAAATATTGTGATTCTTCTTTTATTAATTGATTTTTACCCAATTAGGGTGGAGAAACAGTTAATCGGGGATTTAAAACTGTAACACGATTTGCAGGATGTGATCATATTTAGCATGGATGGATGAAATACTAGAAAATAAGTGGGATAAAACCCAACCTTCTGATCAGAACATTAAAACTGGACATGGAATGAGCATGACATGCATAATGGCCAGTTTGCATGCATGGATCTACGTACATGCAAGCTAACCATCGCGCGACACACCTACTCCATCGCGCGAGCGTTGATGACTCACCACAGGTTGAACTTCATCCCCTTCTGGGCTCTGGAAGGACCAGTGCTCACCCAGGGGACAAACCAAGCAGTTTATATGTGTTGGAATGTAAATAATATTACAAACAGATAGGATAGAATTGAAAATACAACCCCTAAACAGTGGGGGTGAATAAAAGGGGGCTAAGCCCTTGTTGCCCATGCAAGGGCAACCATTGGAAATCAGAGGACCATCGCGCGACAACCACTGGAAATCAGAGGACCATCGCGCGACAGAGTGATATACTCGCGTGAGGGTATATCGCGCGAGGGTCCTGACTGGACTTCTAGGAATTGCTTTGCATGCTTGGGCTCTGATACATATTCAGAAGTAACCCAAGGGTATTCTAAACCCAATGAAATAGCAAGCTAAGCTAAACTATGATTTTTATCATGCAAAACAGTGAGTTAATATCAAATATGCTTCAAAATAATTATAAACACAACATGAAACTTAAAGACCAGCATCCCATCCCCATATGGTCCAATCTCGTGCAGACATGACTGCCGAGCGAGAGAGCAAGGCCATCGCGGGCGGGAGTGCTTAGCCACAGCTTCTTATAACCCTGCTGACTTTAGGGCCAGGACTGGTATTGATTACCAGCCTTGGCCCTACCAGCCCCCCTCAGGGATCAAAACAGAGAACAGGTAAAAGTTTATACCTTTTGCATGAGTAGTTTTGAAATGGATTGAACAAGATTGTTGCGCTTGGGAAATGAGTGTATGGAAATGGCAAGGATTTGGGAGTAACAAGTGTATTAGGGTTTGTGTGCCTTTTTTGCTTGATTTTTTTGGTAACCCAAGACTTGAAAGAGTAATGGGGTATATATCGGAGGTTGGAAGGTGTTTGGTTGGTGGCATACTAGGCCTAGCAACCACCCAACAAGGCTGGCCAGCCTAACTTGGTGGAGAAGGTGGCCAATAAGGTGATGTGAGTAGTTGTGTGGGGAGGAGCAAACCATGCAGTCACCAACAGCTGTTCTGGTGGAAAACAAGGTTCTATAGCCCCCTAGACCCCCTAAAGATCATAAAATCCAGTTGGAAAAAGGTGATGGGGACAGGTTCTAACCATCACACGACATAGTAGGACATGCGCGCGAGGGAGCAAACCATCGTGCGATGGTCAACAGTCAATGCTTTCACTTTGACCAACACCTGGCAAGCTCACCATCGCGCGAGGGAGCCACAGACATGCTTGCTGGTCAAACCTTGGCTAGGGTTTTAACCTAGGGTTTCGAGGTTAAAAAGGTTCAAAAGGGGCTCCAAGCACTCCAAGCTCAATCCATTCCATTCTCAAGTCTGTTTTGATCCGACTCATCATCGGGGAAACAAGAAACCATAAGTAAACTAATCTAGAAGCCCAAATTGGGGTGTCTCTGGTAGCCCCCCTTTGACGGTACTTGGAGCACCATTGACTTGGTACAAGTAACGTCAAAGGTTTCTAGACACCCCTAAAGGAAATCCAGAGCAGAACATACTAGCAAAGTAGACGTGAATACTTAAAGAACCTGATTGGTTGAATGGACGGACGAACAGTCGCTGGGGATGGAAGTAGAAGTGGACGATTGCATCGCCGCTTGTTGATCGAATTTGGACAGGACAAGCTGTCGCTCCAGATTTGGATAGGGCACGCCGTCGTTGCTGGGGATCAAGCTATCCTCGGCACAAAGTATTCCAACAAACACAGGTAAGTCGTGTCAGGCAGGTTGAATTCCCTCTGTTGGGAATTAGAGCCAATCTCCTTATCAAAGACCATTCGAGACAGAGCAATAAGGCTGCTAGAAGATGCACTTGCGGCTAGACTGAAAGTGATTGTCTGGGACAGAACAAGGCAGACTCTCCTGGGGAACAATTTGTTGCGGATGAATGGACCATCGGACGATAATCTGATCGTCATTGAGGGGCTGAATGCGAACGATACGTTGATCCCCGTTGATGGATTTGACAGGACTGGCTGTCGTGAAGGCGGACGGAGAGATCAATGTGCTGACTGATCAAACTGCTGAGGGATTTTGACAGGATCGGCTATTGTTGAATTGTTTCGTAGGAGATTGCGTCGCATACTTCGGCAAACAAATCAAGAGTTAGGGAGATTTCCATTGCCTCCGCTAAACAAACAATAACAATACCGCAAGAGATTGCATCGCATCCTTCAGCAAACAAATCAAAAGTTAGGGAGATTTCCATTGCCTCCACTAACAAACAACATCGTCTCCGCAGGATAGCATCCTTTGGTTTATGAACCCAGAGTTGGACAGGACCGACAATCGTTGAAACGGCTCCGCATGATAGCATCCTTTGGTTTACGAACCGTGGTTAGGGAGATTTCTATTACCTCCGCTAACAAATTGAACCAAAACTGCAGGAGATTGCATTGCATCCTTCGGCAAACAAATCACATGACGACAACCATGCTGGTCATCTTCCTGCTTTCAACATTTAATACACACAATATGCAATGACATGTATACTATTGAAAATGTAGATGCAAACTTAGGGCAGCTCCTAGGAGGACAACGACCCCTAAAGACTACCACTGAGCCTCGTTACTGTACTGTATTTCGCTTCTGAGATGTGCACCCGGGTAGATAGACGCTGAACAGACTGGCATGCCCCAGTTGACGAATTTGGGCTTGCATGCCCTCTCTTCGATGCTTGGGTAGATGTGCCCCAAAGATGCTCTGCTTAGCCCTAGGCTGACGTGCCCTTGCTGCTTTACGAGATTCCACTGCTAGTGGATTACTGATACTAGGGGTAGCAATGTAAAAATTGCGTTTTCCAGTTTATTGACTCTCTTTTGCAAGTGTTGAAGAGAGAATGTAAAAAACCAACCACTAGTATCCAATTTACATTGACAAGTGCTTTGAATCGACACACAGACGCGCGCACATATGTGTAAATTCGCCTAGCTCGAATGAAAGGGGGAAAAGAGCCCCAGGGTACAACACAGACCCTTTAGACATGCGAAAAATAATGAAATTTTGGGCATTAAGGGCCAAAACTCATGACATTCCTAAACAGGTGAAACTTACACTTGCAAGAGACGCAAAAAGGCACAAAGGCCTGTATAAACAAAACCGAGAAAAGCATCCCTATATGACGGTTGATTGAAAAACTAGAAAAATGTCGCAAAGATGGATATAAGACACAGATGATGACTCATATAGGCCCAGACTGAAACCAACACCCCCGTGCAGTCACATTAAGTCCATATGACTCGCATGGTATGACAAGACTTGACAAAAGCCCCTGGAACGACATTTGAGGGCAATAGCAGACTGCTACTGTTTGCTGCAAGAATTGAAAAAGCGCGCACAGGTTTGAGATCAACGCGCATCACTTCGAACAAACGCGCTGCGATTGCTTACACCAGACTTCGCTGAACTTAGAATAAACTGTGAGCCATTAGGCTTCTAGCATTTCGTTCTGTTTTAGATCCATGCATGCAAAGGTGGCCATGGTGTATGGCACATTCATTTCATGTGCAGTTTGGTTTGTTTCTGATCAGAGAGTTCAATCTTATCTCATTTTCATAGTATTCCATTCATCCATGCCATATTCAATCACATCCTGCAAATCGTGTTACAGTTTTAATCCCGATTAAACTGTTTCCCCGCCCTAATTGGCTTAAAATTGGTTAAAGAAGAATTCGAATCACAAATATTTTCACAAAATGTCTAAGTAGAGACCGATCTCCGGATTGGGCGAGAGGGGTGCCTTAAAACCCTTCCCCTCTCATAACCTGGCTCCCGAACCCAGATATGGTTATGACGGACTAGTTTCTCCACTTTTTTTCAAATCAAATAGCACGGCAGGTGCTTCGAAATACGGTTCCTTGGGTGTCGGACCTTCAAACCCGAGTGGCAACTCTGTATTTTGCGAGCGCCTGCTTCTCCGCTCGCGCTCCCTCGATTTTTGGGCCGCTTTGGCAAAACGGGGAACGAAATCCCTATATTTTTCCAAGGGCATGCTGCCCACAGTGGCGACTCTGCTAGGGATAAATTGAACCAATATTAATTCATACTTAGAGTTTAATATGTTTGCAAACAATTCCATGAAAGTCTGTCGAAACGGTGAGCTTCGCGCTGCCGAAGGTTGGAATGGTGATTTAACAGGACCTTGTGTCTGGCCAATCCGATCTGGGACTTTTTCAATTGTTCGCTTGCGTAGTTTCCTCTAAAAATGGACTAAATAAAGTGAGCCGAGCTTGAAAAGGCATTTTGCGATTTTGTGATTCTTCTTACTCAATTTCTAACATATCATTTGCATCGATGTGGAAGAAGTCTCGTTGGATCGTTTTGGCAATCCGACACAGTTTATTGGAGTCCGGGGACCCCGAATGAACAACAACCTTCGACGATGATAGGTCATGCTACCATTTGACTATTGCTCAGCGATATCACGGGCAACGGGAGGTATATCTGTGGCCTTACTCCGAGGAACCTGTTACAAGCCAAAACCAGCCTTTGTATATACAAAGCTCTAGCACTTTCCAACTAGGATAGGTACCTATAGGGTAAGATTTATTTGCATCTAATCCCCATATACTATCTATGTGTTACTGCTTTCCCTATCGCATGCACTGTACATCATATCGTCTTGCGTAGGAGCATGTTTAGGGCGGCTTCTAGGTTCTCGTTCTTACGAGTATGTCTTGGGCTGTTTGGGGCATTGTTATGACCCGATGACGAGTCGTGTATCTCAATGATACACGTTGTCAGCTTTTTCAAATCCTTAGAACAGTAGGGACTTCAGGAAATCGAAAGTTTTCTACACCCTTGACTATTATAGTGTAGACACCCCAATCCAGACCTCGGAGAGTCTTTGTCCGCCCCGATGATGAAATGAAGGAAACGATACCTTTG
Source organism: Rhododendron molle (assembly GCA_025413875.1). Lineage (NCBI taxonomy): Eukaryota > Viridiplantae > Streptophyta > Magnoliopsida > Ericales > Ericaceae > Rhododendron > Rhododendron molle. Next base: position 20,298,313 of record CM046400.1, read on the forward strand.
TGAGCTTGAAAAAGGATTTCCCTAAGCCCGTATAAACCAAAGAGCAAGAAACCCAAAAAACTTGAAAAAGCCCGGATAAAGCCCAGATAAAGCCCAAAAGACCCTGGACCGAAGAAGGAGGCACCGTGCGGAGTGGCACTGGAGCGCACGGCACCTTGAAATTCAAAGAGCCGTGCGCGGCAAAACTTCACCGCACGACATCTTGACCAAAAGGTTGACTGGCTCAGAAAGCTGTCGGCCACGCCAGTTTAAGCCACGGTGATGGTAGCTCGGTAGAAAAATGCACTGCCCGCCTAAAATACCTCCACCATTTGAAATTCAAAATCCTTGGCCTTTGCCTATAAATTAACCCCTCCACTCAAGGAAAAAGGGCCCTTCCTTTGAGTCCCCTCTTGGCCTTTCTTTTGGCTCTCTTTGCTTTTGGGTATTCTCACTCTATAAGCTTTCTCTCTCTAGTTTTCACACCCACTTTCCTACTTCCACTTCCATTTCCAAGTCTTAAAGAATGTCATTCTCAAAAGGCATTCTTTAAGTGCTTTCACTCACTCACTTCTCATCATTGAAGTTGATCTTTCATTAACTTCAAAGCTCCATCACCCAAAATACCTAACATCCACTCACACCCATACTCCATTTGTGTAACGCCCCCAAAATCGGGTACGTTAATTATACATTTTATTGAACAGTAAAAGAGAGTCTGGCTCTTTATTACATCATAAACTCCCAAAGGGTTCTTATATTACACAAAAGGGATGGATATCTAAGGTTATCTACAGCTCCTTCTCTTCTTCCATCCTAGCCAGTTCCTCAGCTCCAAAGGCCTCCAAGGTATACTGTTCATCTTGTTCATCTACAAAATCTGACACATTATACCAGCGTCGCCACCAAGATAATATGTCAGGGTCACCAAAGGTAACACCGTGAGCTACAAGAGCTCAGCAGAATAATCCTATATCTACTAACCCATAACTTTACCAATATCAGAGTATACAAGCAGTGGAATACAATACGTACAAGTCAAGGTAGTATAGATACGATTTTCCAAACTTAACATGCTTAAGAAAGAACACATAACAATTACACATGCGCATTCACTAGCTATCGTTGGTGTCATGGTTCCCGTGTTTCTCATACCGACTCATCGTTTTGTGTCTCATCTTTCATCATCATTTCTTAAAATCATACGCACACACACACCAATGAGCTACCAAGTCCGACTCATTGTCACAACGGCTACCACGTCCGGGCACATTGTATCTCAACAAATCTTGGCTCCTCTCCGGGATAACCAAGTCACACAACGGGCTACCAAGTCCGCCACGTTATCAAATCTTGCATTGGCCTTCCGCGGATAACCAAGCCCAATTACCAATGAAGCGACCACGCCTCCATTAGCAATCTACACAATGGGCTACCAAGTCCGCCTCATTGTGGTTTTCGTAAGTCCACACAAAGGGCTACCAAGTCCGCCACCATGGGTTTTCACAACTCACATAAGGCTACCAAGTCCGGCCATTATGTAGTTTCAAAAAGTATTTTACCAAGTCCAATTATTTCTTTGTCCACATTCTAAGTGTCATGTTTCTACTTCGTCAGGTCTCGTAATATGCATAGACTCCGTGAGACAAATCACTTTAAAGTAACCTAGCAAGATCCTCCAACTCCATTTAATCATGCTTGTTTACAACCACAAGTAAGGCAAGCAACATGCTATCATGCTTACAATCATTTTAGAAGGTCAAAATACGAATACTTTGTTTAAAACAACACTTTATCTTTTAAAACGAAAACGTATAGTCACCCTTTTGGGAATTTAAAACAACACATATTTATTGACGAGTTCATACATAAACGAGTATCTACCACGTTTAACGCATGTTTGCATACTCAAGGTAAGTATAATCCAAGCAAATACATAGTATGTCCATAACCGTTACTTAAAGCATAACGCCACATGTGCGGACGCCCTTGGGGTGGTAATCCACCATATGCTTTGTTACTTTACCACAAGTAATACAAGCAAGTACATAGTATGTCCATAACCATTACTTAAAGCATAACGCCACATGTGCGGACGCCCTTGGGGTGGTAATCCACCATATGCTTTGTTACTTTACCACAAGTAATACAAGCAAGTACATAGTATGTCCATAACCATTACTTAAAGCATAACGCAACATGTGCGGTTGGGGTGGTAATCCACCATATGCTTTGTTACTTTACCACAAGCAATACAAGCAATGGTATATAAGCTTAAGTTAAAAGATCAAAGTAAACTACGTAAAACTAGCATACGATACGTTTGGCTTCATGCTCATACAATATGATAAGTTTCGAAGAAGGTTAACATAAGGGTACTACATATCCTTAGAGATACGTTACTCTATAAGATCAATACAACTTACACTTAGGGAAGTAGATTAGAATAATCTACGTATACTTCGGACTAGGGATTAAGATTATTCTACAAGATCATGCTTTCAAGATCATAACTAACGTTATACTTAATCATTTTCTACTCAATACGCATACGTATATGTAGAGTTAGGAAGTATAGGAAAATTCTACATGATCATACAATATTTATACTTAGGATTAGAGTGTAAGGATAATCTACTATACTTAGGGTTAGAAAGTATAAGAAAAGTCTACCTCGATCCGAAACTAGTCGGGGCCTTTTTATGTTGAACCTCACGAATCTGGACCAAACTTTGGATGGCAGTAACTCGGCCAATATTTGACCGAATGAGGTCGTTCTTGAGTCTAAATCGAAGATCTCAAAGTTTTCTACAACTTTCGTGGAGGTCGTTGTTCCTAGAAACGACTTTCGCCCGGAGAAAAATGGTAGTGACAGTAAGCTGTCTGGAATCTGGAAATCCGAAATTTGACTGAACTTCGGATGTCGATATCTCGGTCGTTTCTTAACGGATTAGGGTGGTTCTTGAGTCTAAGTTGAAGATCTCGAAGTGCTCTACAACTTTCTCCAAAGAAGTTAGTCCTAAAAACTACCTTAAGCAGGAGAAAAATGGGGATTTACGAAGGGCAGTAAGCTGCCAGGAAAACAGAAATGGTTTCTAGAGAGAAGTTGGAGCAAAGGAGTGAAGGTGTGTGTTAAGTGGCAAGTGTGAGAGGCTATTTATAGAAGACCTTGAGCCCTCTCCTTCTCTCATATGGCTGGCCCCCCTTCTCTATCTCTCATGGATTTGCTCCATGTGTCACTCTCCCTCCCTCTCTCATGGTTGGCCCCCCCCTTCCTCTCTCCTTCTTGCTCCATGTGTCACTCTCCCTCCCTCTCTCATGGTTGGCCCCCCTTCCTCTCTCCTTCTCATGGCCAGCCATATCTCTCTCTCTCTCCCCCATGGATTTGCTCCATTGAATGGTCATGTCAAGCATGTCATGCTTTGTCATCAAATAGTCTCATCAACCAAGTTGTAACTAGGTCAAATAGTGTCAAAGTACAACACACATGTCAAAATACAACTCATAACTCACATACACCACCTCTCCCTTCTCATTCGGCCATGTCTCTCTCTCTCTTCCCATGGATTTGCTTCATAGTCTAGTCTTGTCAATCCAAAGTACAACAATCAATTGTCACTTGGTCAAATAGTGTAAAGGTACAACACATGTGCCTATAACTCACATACATGCATCTCACTCTCCCTCTCTCCTCTCCCATTCGGCCCCCCCTCCCTCTCTCTTAGTCAAGTACAACTATGTATATACATATATGCACATTTATGGAAAGAACAAGGAAGAAAAGGACAAGACCACTTAAATGCTCACATGGCTTATGATTATTCTTTTTGTAGGAGAAAGTACTATCATATCTTTCACCAAGAATCCCATGGGAATATTGGACAATGCTATTATCCAAGGGATAATAACTTCCCCAAATGGTTATTGTCCAAGGGTCTAACATTTCCTTAAGCGGTTATTAACCAATGGGCGAAAAAGTAATGATGAGGAAGCACATGACTTGTCTTGTCATCTTATTTGGCAAATCCTAATATCTATTATCCAATGGGTAAAGTTTTCCCTAGCGGTTATTAACCAATGGTCCAAGGAAAGTCATCATGGAGTATACTATTTGCTTTTGACTAGATTATTCCAACTACTAGTCAAACTTGGTCTTCTCCCTAACAACTATTGTCCAATGGTCAAAAGATCTTTCTAGCATGTAATAACCAATGGGTAAAGACTAGTCATCATGAAGTACACTATTTGCTTTTGACTAGACTATTCCAACTACTAGTCAAACTTGGTCTTCTCCCTAACAACTATTGTCCAATGGTCAAAGGTCTTCCTAGCATGTAATAACCAATGGATAAAGACTACTCTAGTATCTATTGTCCAATGGATAAAGATTACCCTAGTATCTATTGACCCATGGATAAAGATTACCCTAGCCTTTATCGTCCAATGGATAAAGATTACCCTAGCCTTTATCGTCCAATGGATAAAGACAAAAAGGGTAAAATGGTCCATCTAGGGTTGGGGCAACCTAATTAGACTAAATGGGCATTAGGCTATTTTAACTAATCGGTTAAAGACTAATGATACTTAATCTAGGCTTTCATTGCTCGAGTGGTATTTTGGTTTTATTTAGTAGGAAATTGCCTAGTAACGGAATATTAAAGCCCGACTGCCAAACGCCATGCAAGGCGCGAGCATGGCCAAAGCGTTTGGCAAAGCTGGCATGGCTGGCCAAAATGCCCGGTGGCTAAACAAAGCGGCCAAGGCAGTAAGAGCTGTAAAGGCCAAGCGGTGGCCGAGCGTTCGCTGGCCGAGCAAAGGCTGGTGGCCAAAAAAATGGTGGCTAAACAATTAAGGCCAAATTTCCAAAGAATGCTAAGGCAAAAGCGAGGCGTGACCCGATGCCGCGAACCCAATGGCGCCTAAGGCAGAGCGTACCAAGAACGCCAAGGCGAAGCAAGGCGCGACCGATGCCAAGGCAGATCTAATGGCGGCCAAGGCAGTAGCAACCCGACAGGTCCCGACGCCAGCGCAGGCAGATCTGACAGTCGACCCACGCCTGGCGAGGCAGCGCCGACAATGAGCCGACGCCAAGGCAAGGCAGCGCGACACCGACGCCGAGGCAAGGCAGCCCGCTGCTGAGCCGACGCGGGCGTGACGCGACAGAGACCCGACGATGGGCGAGAAGCCCAATAAATGGGACCCGATGCTCAGTACCTAGCTAAGCCAAAGCAAGGCGGTCAAGGAATGCTCAAGGCAAAGACCAAAATTTCCACTAACTACTACGGCATCGATGCATCACTAAGCCAAACGGTAGTTAGGGGTTTGCTAACTAATTGGTTAAAAGCTAACTATGCTTGCTAAGTAGGATTTCCAACCGAGAAATATAATTTAAAGATATTATTTACTTATTAGGAAAAAATATACGAGTACGTTTACAAGTATACTAGTCATGGGAGAAGGACTAAATTGTCCGGAGTAAAATGATTCAATTTTACAAGTTTCAAATCTAATTATGACGGATTATTAATCGCTAAAAGGGATTTATAAAACAAATAAAGAATTTTCAAATATAACAACAAAAATTTTTATAAGTCAATAACGACCGATTTTTGGTTGTTAAAAATGAAATCCAAGTCTTAAAATAAAATTCAAATTTTTAACGAAATTTTTATTGACCAAAAATCAGGGTCGTTACAATTTGTCTTATTCAACCTCCTCCATCTACATCTGTGACGATCCATCCACATCCTTACATCAATAGCCCTTGATCAAGCTCGAAACCAAAGGTAAAAACTAGTTTCCTTGGACTAGACTTCGTTCTGGTCCTGAGGGGACTCTTCTGTCAGTAGGTCTAATCCTTTTTGGTTAGATCCTGACTCGAAATCCATTTTCATAAAATAAAAACAGTACTGTGCTGAGGTTGGGAAACCGCGCGGCCTGTTGATCAGGCGCGCGGCACCCTGACCCTCAGCGCACGACATCTGTGTATGTTGGTATTATCGCAGGCAGGCTGTCTGGATCTGAGTTTTCATCTGTTGTGGTTGTCTGTATCTGCTGTTTACTGTTTCTGTTGCTTTCAAAATAAGACCATATTTACAAGCCATGTTTTGGCTCTTTAAAAAGGCTTTCTAGATCATCCCGAATGATCAAATATGTCAAAACTGTTTTAAAACCTTGTTTTGAGAAAACAACAACATTTTTGGGATGATCTGACTGCCATGAGGTGTCTGATGAGTTTTCTAAAAGATGCACAGAGAAAACAATGAGCTAGATAATGTTTTGAAAGTCTGCAACAGTCTGACAGCAGAGCAGGTACCACGCACGGCATGTTGAGGTGCCGCGCGCGGCAACTCAGGGTGCCGTGAACAGTCTGGCTGAGGTCCAGACAGTTTGCTGGATGATTTTTATTCCATTTGTTCACGTCATTTTATCACGACTGTACAGACAGCACCACATGCACGTCAATGTGATATATTTCCCATGTCCCTTCCCCGTTATGTGCTTTATTAAAGAGCTTGATATTCCAAATGATATTGAAGATTCCCCCTTTTGAAAACATTAAGTAGAGAATGGTTTTACCGGGCGAGTGGGGTGCTTTTTAAAGAAAAACCTTCCCCATTCGTAATGTGGCTCCCGAACCCAAAATCTCAATATTTTCGTTAGACCAAAAGCCTTTTGCAAGCAACTCCTCGGTTTCTCGGATGATCCATCTCAAAAATTCGGGTGGCGACTCTTTCAAAAGAAAGGCACGGGAGCCCACATATACTTGGTCAGAATTTCAAACAGAAAACTAGGAACAACAAAGAACATGCCATGATGTTTACACCAGTCAGGTAACAAGTGCCTTGTCACTTACACCGCCCGGCTAACAGCGCAGTGCCGCTTATGCCGTTTCTGGTTATAGTTTCATGACATGCACACCAAGTTGTTCCAACTACAAAGTTGAAACTCCGAACAGTAGAATAGTCAAAGGTTTAGGGTTCTTTTGGCATCCTTTAGCCTTGTTGTTTCAAACAAGAATACACCTTCGAAAAGAATTTTGAGGACTCTGGCAGTGTCTGAACAGCTCAAGACAAACTTGTTTTCTAGTCTTAGAGTCTAGGGGCGACACTGACGACACTGGCTGCATTACTTTAGTCTTTTATTTAGATTAAAGTTGCTGCAGGATCCCTACTGAGCTTTCTTTTTATTTTCAAAAGCAAAGTTCTAAGCCATTGCATCGCCAAGGAAAGTATCGAGGCAAGTTGGCAAACCCGCTTGGGAACGTCTGCAATGGACTCCGAGTCAGAGACTAGTTAGGTTGCAATCCCAGTCAGTTGCAACAGAGGACTCTCCGCTTGCTTCATTGGCCACCTTACAGACAAGCTCATCATCACCTGTCTTAGAAGAGGTCGTACAGCCAGCATCTCCGAAGCTTTCTTCAGCATCAAGCACTTCAGGAACTCCCAACATGGCAGAACAGGCTGAACGCCAACCATTGACTGTTGAACAGATGCTCATGAATCTTCAGAACAGCATCACGGCAATGCAGCAGAGGGCTGCCCAAACCGATGCTAACATCACCCGTTTGAACGAACTCTTCGACACTCGCATTCCACCACCACTTGAGGAGGAAAGAGAGGCCGAAGAAGATCCGTACACGCAGCCAATTATGGTTGAAGATCCTAATAATCCAGGGTGCGTCATTGTTCAGCAAAATCTCTGGGTTGTTCATGCTCCTGCTGCAGCAAGTGGGGCACCCCTTGCAAACCCGGACATTACTGCTCTTATGGCCAAGATGGCCAAACTTGAAGAATCTGTCTCCAAGTCTGAAATGATCAAAGCTGGAGGCATTGACTTGGATCGTCTCTGCCTGTATCCTAATGCCCGGCTTCCTGAGAAGTTTAAAATGCCAGACTTGGCAAAGTTCGATGGAAGTGGTGACCCTCGGACGCAACTCTACAGTTACCATGCCGCTATGAAACTACTTTCAGCTGAGCCTGAGGCCATGTCACAGCTCTTCCCTCAGACCCTCTCGGGCCCTGCATTTCATTGGTTCCTATCACTCGACATTGCCAAGAGGAGGACTTGGGAAGATATTGGGACTGCGTTTATTTCGCAGTACAGTTATAACTCTCAACTGAAGATGACCACACGGGAGTTGGAATCCACGAAGATGGAGGCAAAAGAGTCCTTTGCAGATTTCGTCAAGAGATGGAGAGCTAAGGCTACTCTGATGACTGATCGCCCCAGCGAGAAAGACCAACTCCGCATCATCTCCTAAAATCTCTAGCCAAACTATGCTAAGCATCTGGTTCTCGCCCAAGCATCTGCAAACTTCGAAACCTTCTTCGATTCTGGCCTAGCCATCGAGGATGCACTGCAAAGCGGGATTCTGTCAAAAGGGGAATCTTCCAACTCCCCGAAAGCAAAGCCTCGTGCTTATTCTAGGAACACCAATGCTCTGTTTGGGAGTGGGACTTACTCCAACACGGCAACCAGTGGTACTAACACCTCTGCCTCCAATGCTACAAACCACATAGCAGACGTCAATTAGGTTTGGTCACCGCAGAACAATCGGCCTCGCGGTCAACCCCGCAACTTCTCTGCAATTGAGGCACCTCTGTCCTCAGTTTTGGAGAAGTTGATGAAGTCAGGGCATCTCAAACCCCTGGATCCAACTCCTTTACCCAAGAACCCTCTTGCCAGCTTCAAAGCCAATCTTTACTGTGCCTATCATCAAGAAGCAGGCCACCTTACAGATTCCTATTTCCGTCTTCAACACGCAATTCAAGATCTTATAGACGAAGGGACTCTTCAGGCACCGCCTCCACCATCCCAAAAGCCAAACATTCTCTCCAATTCCTTACCCAATCACAAGGCTATTCCACACATCAGTCAGATTTCCCTCAGCTCCACTCATATCAACCCTACCTCCACTATATACAACCCCACCGACCATATAATCCCAGTCAATCAGCCCAAACCCTTTATGCTCATGCCTTCAAAACTTGATGCCGAACTCATGTTTATAGGGCAACCTTCTAATCCGACTCCCCAGGTGCTGCAAGCTGGTTTGGACTTCCTCAATGACAATATCGGTGATCTTCACGACGGTCCTATTCCATGGCTCCGACTTAATCCTACATCAACTCGTAATCTTCCCATTTTTGGTGTTGATTATCCCAATTCTGCGCAGGATTTTGTAAGTCGATTCAGAGCTACAATGCCAGCCTTACCTGAGCCAGAGCCAGAACTTGATATGCAGGCTGTAGGCTGGGCGATAGCTGATAGTGAGGATTACGATGCTCCTCTTATCCAAGAATGGTTCCAACTTGAGTTGGAAGGATTTCCTCTGCATCTTGAGCAGGCTCCACCCAACCCGGCATGGGAAGCAAAATGGATCGCTCAACATGAACAGATGGCACTCAACCCTTTAGACGGCATTTCCTTGTACATGCTCTTCCGATAGCCTCAGCCTCAGGTGACTGAGGAAGAATACTTTTGGGATCCTGAGCCCGTTTGGCAATTTCCGATCGATTCCTCTGAGCCTCTCCGAGGCTATACCTTCCCTGAGCACATGACGCACTTTGTTGAAGACGACTTGGTTCAAGAAGAGACCCGTGTCTTGGGAGAATGTTTCTTCCCTTCTACCATTGACAGGCTTGTTGCCTCAGTGGCTGATCCTGCGTATGACCCTGTGCTCAATATTGTAGATGAAGATCAACCATGCCCCATGGTTTCTCCTCCGGAAGACTGCAGCATCATGGTCACGGGCCTTGTTCCGCCAACTGATCTTTGGAATGTGGATGGGATAGTTGATGTCCAGGTTGGGGCAGAAGTATGGGCTGTTAACCGTTCTCTAGCCGAGGGTGGCCTCTGGGATGTTCCTTTCACTACAAATCCGGAGCCAGAGCGTGAAATCGTGGCGGTCCAAGATCTGAATTTCTGGGACCCATTACTGATGAAGGACCTGGCTGAAGACCTGGGGTTGGATAAAGAAGCACCACTAACTACACTGGTCACCGACAAAGGAAAGCGTAAGTTAGGGGAAATCCCTTCTGATCTCTGGGATGTGAATCAAGACCCTCAGGCCGTGGCTTCTTTGGGAAACGTTCTCAACATTACAAGGAGTGGATGAATTTTTCAGCCTGCTAATCTGCAAGCCGGGACTTCGTCCAACCCTTCTAATCAAAGGAACGAACCTATTCCTTTCCCAAGGTCTGCACCACTTGAGGTACCAAGCACGGATCTTATTCAGAAGCAGCTCGAGCGGGTTCCCGCTGCGATATCCCTCTGGGGCTTAATTTGTTCTTCCTGTGAGCACCGACAGAAGCTTTGCCATACTCCCGCCCGCTTGGAAGTTCAAGCTGACGTCACTCCTGAGGCCATGGTGTCTCTCATCCTGCCTTCTACTGCTAAGCACACTGTGGTCTTCACCGAAAAGGATCTTCTTGTTGAAGGGACTGATCATAATCGCCCTCTGCATATTACAGTCAAGTGTCGCGGACTCTGGGTTCCGACTGTTCTCATTGACAACGGTTCAGCCATCAGCGTTTGTCCAATGAGGGTGGCCTATCGTCTGGGACTGGCCAAAAAAGACTTTGCACCTTCCAATCTGGCTGTTAAGGCATATGACGGCACCCGTCGTATGGTCGAGGGCACTCTGATGCTCAAACTTGATGTGGAGGGCTTCAAAATGGATGTTGAATTCCATGTGGTCGACATACCTGCAACTTTCAACCTCCTATTAGGTAGGCCATGGCTCCATCGATCAGATATCATGACCGTGCCATCCACTCTTCACCAGAAGGTCATGCTGGGATTGCCTACTGGTACATTAACCATTTGTGGAGACTCTGGAATCCGCCCTCTCAAAGAGGATGGAACACCAGTGTTGGGTATCATGCACGGTGAGGAAGATGTCGACCTTGGAGGTTTCTCTTTCGACACATCCGGCTCTGTCTTGGCTATCAATGTGGATGGGGACTTCCTCATAAGCTCTGTCGCAATGGACATTATGTTAAGGATGTCCTATTTTCCTAGTTTGGGCTTAGGAATCCGCCAGCAGGGAGTTCCGGAGTTCCCTACCTTTCCTTCTTCTAAGGGCCGTCTCGATTTGGGGTACACTCCTTCCGCCGGAAATGTCAAAAGGAGGAAGCATACGGGAAAACCTCGAACTCTCTATGGTGATCCCGATAGCTACTTTGTGCGCGAAGTGGGGAATGCTGCTTACACTGGACAGTCTGAGCCCTTCATCAATCCGGAAACTGGGGAGCTGTTACCTGGTTTTGAAGTCTTCGCCAACGACACTTGGTCTGAGATTGATGACGAGCCAACTAAATTGGAATTCAAGAGGAAGCTTAATCAGCCAAAAGAGAAGATTGACTGGCTGGGAACTTTTGATCAAGGGAGCTTGGAGCTATTTTTTCCAAGAATTCTCTCAAGTGGGTTTGGCCAAGGAAACTGAAGAAGCCGAAGTGCTCATGCTCGGGCCCGATGCCCTCGAGGATCCCACTGCTCTTATCACTGAAGCCAAGGGTAGCGTTAAAAATTGCATTTTCAAACCACGCCTAACTTGCATTGATGACACTTCTGAGTCTGAGTCTGCGTCTGAGTCTGAGTCTGAGTCCAGTGAGTCGTCTAAATCTAGCTCTGAGTCGGAGTTTGTGCCTCTTGGCCCTCCACGTCATAGTTTTTATTTCGAGTTTGACTCTCTTGTACTTGGCGACCCGCTGGGGTCTTATGAAATGAATGAGGCATCTTTTGAGTACTTGCATGATCTTTATATAAACTGTGTCGACCCCGACGATGAAGGGATAGATTTTGATGGGGACATTCCTAAAGAAATCCATGCCCTCATCGAAAGGGAAGACGAAAGGCATGCTCAGCCATTAAAAGAGGAAGTAATTTCTATAAATTTGAAAGATGAAAATGATCCCCAAATGGTTCAAGTGGGCTCCATGCTTTCACCAGAGGAACATCGTGATTTCAAGGAGCTGCTCACTGAGTACATTGATGTCTTTGCATGGTCTCATCAAGACATGCCGGGCATCGACCCCGAGATAGTGGAGCATCGAATCCCTTTGTTGCCAGATGCTAAGCCTGTGAAACAGAAGCCCAGGCGGATGAGACTAGATTGGGTACAAAAGATCAAGGATGAGGTCATGAAACAGATTGACGCTGGGTTTCTCAGTATCCCACTTGGGTGGCCAACATCGTTCCCGTTCCCAAGAAAAATGGACAGATACGAGTCTGTGTTGATTTCAAGGACTTGAACAAAGCAAGCCCTAAAGATGATTTTCCCTTGCCACATATTGATGTGCTTGTGGATAATACTGCGGGGCATGCCTTGCTCTCGTTCATGGATGGCTTCTTAGGCCATAATCAAATTCTCATGGCACCCGAGGACCACGAGAAGACGACATTCATCACTGAGTGGGGAACTTACTGTTACTTGGTCATGCCTTTCGGATTGAAGAATGCTGGGCCTACTTATCAGCGGGCTGCCACGACCATTTTACATGATATGATGCACAAGGAAGTCGAGGTTTACGTCGACGACATGATTGCCAAATCAAAAACTCGAGAGGGACACATTCCTGTGCTTAGGAAGTTCTTCGAGAGACTCCTTAAGTTTCGTATGCGGCTTAATCCGCAGAAGTGCACTTTCGGAGTCACGGCTGGCAAGATGCTTGGTTTCATGATCACTTCTCGTGGGATAGAGGTCGACCCGTCAAAGATTAAGGCAGTGCTTGAGATGAAGCCACCGGTATTTGAGAAGGGAGTGCAGAGCTTTCTGGGGAAGGTTCAATTCATCAGCAGATTCATCGCCAAGTTGACCTTAACTTGCGAGCCGATATTGCGTCTACTCAAGAAGGATACCCCATTTGTGTGGTCAGATAAGTGTCAAGCGGCTTTTACGTCCATTCAGAATTATCTTCAGAATCCTCCGGTTCTGATGTTGCCAGTGCCTGGAAAGCCCTTAATACTTTACCTGTCTGTAAATCCCTCCTCCATGGGATGCTTGCTAGCACATGAGGGAGACAAAAGGGGTCGAGAAGGCCATTTACTACTTGAGTAAAAAGATGGTTGGGTGCGAAGAGCGCTACACTGCTTTGGAAGAGACATGTCGGGCTCTCGTTTGGGCTTCTAAGAAGTTAAGACACTACATGCTGGCCTACCCAGTGAAGTTGATTTCTCGAATGGATCCTCTCAAGTATCTGTTTGAGAAGCCAGCGCTTACTGGTAAGTTAGCACGTTGGTTGCTCATGCTGGCTGAGTTTGATCTTGAGTATGTCACAAGAAAGTCTGTTAAAGGTCGTGCCGTGGCAGAATTCTTGGCTGATCATCCTGTGGATGGGCCGGAGGACTCAGACTTTACATTTCCAGATGAGGAGGTGCTAACAGTAGTCGACGATGTGTGGACTCTCTACTTTGATGGGGCTGCCAATCAGAAAGGATATGGAATCGGAGTTTTGTTGATAACACCCGATGGCTCTCATATTCCGCTTGCGTTCAAACTCAATTTTGACGTCACGAATAACCTTGCTGAACATGAGGCCTATATTGTTGGCATGGGGACCGCTTTAACACTTGGTGTTGAAAAGCTTGAAGTCATTGGCGATTCTAACCTTGTGGTATCTCAGGCCAACGGGGACTGGAAAGTTCGTGAAGAAAGGTTGAAACCTTACCATCAAAATTTGGAAGATCTTATTCCTCGCTTTAACAAGGTGACCTTTACTCACATTCCTCGTTTGAAAAATCAGTTCGCCGATGCCTTGGCAACTTTGGCTTCCATGGTTGAACTTCCGTTGGGTGTCAAACTCTGTCCTATTTTGATCAAACAGCGGGACTGCCCTGCTTATCAGTATGTTAGCGCAATCGATGATGTCGATGATGGCCTGCCTTGGTATCATGACATATGGAACTTTGTAGAAAGCGGCGAATACCCGGCTGAGGCCTCTAAAAAAGACCAACTGGCACTGCAGAGAATGGTTGCTCATTACATTATCTGCGGAGGGAAGCTTTACAGGAGATCCCATTATGGGATGCAGAAGCTCTGTGTCAACGGTGTTGAAGCCACTACGATAATGGAAGAAATTCATGAAGGAGTCTGCGGTCCTCACATGAGTGGCGTCATGCTCGCCAGGAAAATTCTTCGTCAGGGTTACTTCTGGTTGTAACGCCCTGAATTTTGGGTACGTTAAATAACATTTTATTGAATAACAAAAGAGAGTCTGGCTCTTTATTACATCATAAACTCCCAAAGGGTTCTTATATTACACAAAAGGGATGGATATCTAAGTTATCTACAACTCCTTCTCTTCTTCCATCCTAGCAAGTTCCTCAGCTCCAAAGGCCTCCAAGGTATATAGCTCCCCTTGTTCATCTAACAAGTCTGACACATTATACCAGCGTCGCCACCAGTATAATATGTCAGGGTCACATAAAGCAACACCATGAGCTTGAAAGCTCAATAGAATAATCCAAAACCCACTAACCCTTAACTTACAAATAGCAAGTCATGCATATATCATAAAGAGTCATAACAGCACATGCATTAATATAACAATAACAACAACAATGACACATCCGCATTCGCTATCTATCGTTGGTGTCATGTTTCCATGTGTTTCTCCTACGTGACTCATCGTTTTGTGTCTCATCTATCATTTTGCAAAAATCAGACGCACACACCAATGAGCTACCAAGTCCGGCTCATTGGTCACAATGGCTACCAAGTCCGGCACATTGTGAACGCACATAACCAATAAGCTACCAAGTGCGGCTTATTGGCCACAATGGCTACCAAGTCCGGCCACGTTATCACATCAACTCTTGCATTGGCTCCTCTCCGCGGATAACCAAGCCCATCTCACCAATGAAGCTACTAAGTCCGGCTCCATTGGCAACGCACACCAACGTAAGGCTACCAAGTCCGGCCACGTTATCACATCAACTCTTGCATTGGCTCCTCTCTGCGAATAACCAAGCCCACCTCACCAATGAAGCTACTAAGTCCGGCTCCATTGGCAACGCACACCAACGTAAGGCTACCAAGTCCGGCCACGTTATCACATCAACTCTTGCATTGGCTCCTCTCCGCGGATAACCAAGCCCACCTCACCAATGAAGCTACTAAGTCCGGCTCCATTGGCAACGCACACCAACGTAAGGCTACCAAGTCCGGCCATTACGTAGTTTCCAAAATCCTTTTTATCCATATTAACCACTCCCTAAGTGTCATGTTTCTACTTTCTCGATTTTTGTGTCTCGTAATCATGCATAGACTCCGCGGCGGGACGAATCACTTTAAAGTAATCTTGGAACCAAACAAGTAAGATCATCCAACTCTATTTAGTCATGCTTGTTCATTCCGCAAGTAAAGCAATCAACATGCCATCAAGCTTATATCCTTTGAAAGTTCAAAATACAAATACTTGGTTTTGAAACAACACTTTATCCTTAAGCGAAAACGTTTAATCCTCTTTTCAAGACAACATATGTTTATTGACAAGTTCATACAAACACGTAGCAATTAGGCAATCAAACAATCAAGTAGCCACAAGATCAAAGTAAACTACGTACTTTTAGCAAGAAAGTTCTACAAGCTAACTAACACGACTTAACTTTATTTTTAACGAAAGTAGTTTGAAAAGCTCAACACACATCTTATCTATACTTAGGGGTAGAGAGTAAGGACACTCTACCTTGATCCGAAACTAGTCGGGGCCGAATAAGCTAGTTGGAAAGTGCTACGGGCGTCGAATGCTCACAATCTGGACCAAACTTTGGATGGCAGTAACTCGGTCAATACTTGGCCGAATAGGATCGTTCTTGAGTCTAAACGAAGATCTCGAAGTTCTCTACAACTTCCGTGAAGGACGTTCATAAAAACGACTTTCGCCCGGAGAAAAATGGTGGTAAAGGGGGTGACAGTAAGCTGTCTGGACTGGAAATCCGAGAATTTCACTGAACTTCGGATGGCAATATCTTGGTCATTTCTTGACCGTTTGGGGTGGTTCTTGGGTCTAAACTGAAGCTCTCGAAGTGTTCTACGACTTTCGTGGAGGACGTTGTTCCTAGAAATGACTTTCGCCCGGAGAAAAAATGGAATTTTTCGGAGGACAGTAGGCTGTCCAGAAACTGGTTTCTTAGAGATTTTAGAGAGAAGTGAGAGCTATGCTTGGAGGTGTGAGTTCAAAGCACCAAATGGCTTGGTATTTATAGGCAAGCCTCTCCTCTCTCCTCTCATGGCCGAATTCTCTCTCTCTCTCTCTCTCTCTCTCTCTCTCCCATCTCTCATTTTTTTATTCCAAGCAATCTTGCTTCCTTGCAAGAAACAACCTAAAACTAGGCATGCAAGGCTAGGATGTGTCCTCTGGATTGGATTATGGAAGACTAGGCAAGAAAATGGGATTTGATTCAAGTATAAAATTAGGGTTTATACAAGAAGGACTAGATTTGATTGTCCTTGGCCATGCTTTCACTTTGAAAGTATATCAAAGAAGGACAAGGGTGATCTAAGCTAGGTCAATCAAGAAAGCAACACATCAAACTCTCTCTCCCTCTCTCATCCGAATCTCTCTCTCTCTCTTGTACTATATATATACACACACACACACACACACACACTAGGAAGCAAACATATATAATAATGTATTAGTGTACTAGAATATCTAATAGATTTACAAGCAAAAGGATTTTCCAATTAAAAATTGTAATACACACATGTGTACTTACATTATTATTATATATATATATCTATATACAAGTACACCTATATATAAATATATGTACGTACTTCCTAATCTAGACTATATCTTCCAAATCTAGTTTTCCTAATAAACTAACTGTAGGGAGGTATTCCCGAACAGGTACAAATACGAGCCGAGCACGTGATGTTAATGTGCAAAGTGAAAAAGTGATGAAAGGCACCATGATGATAAGGTCCGGTGACCTGAAGTATGCACCGAACGGATGACTGTTCGGGAACAGGGATATGAGACATCCTAATACGAATAAGAGCTGTTCGGCTGGATAGGTTTATATCCAAGACAGTAGCACTTTCAGTACAGTCTGTTCGGCAAAAGAGCATGCCGAACAGATAGAACCCTTGATAAGCCGCTTTAAGAGATAGAGCGGAAGCAGTATTCAAGAAGGAGTGTTCAAATGTCCAATCAGGATAAGCGGTGGGAATGTTCCAGAGAGGGAGATACCGTATTTAGATAAAGATAAGTTTAAGAGCAGTCCTATTATGGAACGAATTCCATAATAGGGTAAAATCCTTGTAGAGAAAGGATCTCGGTTGATTGGGCACGAGAGTCCCTAGAAAACCAGGTCTCCTGTACGGGATAGGAGTCCTGGGCTGATGAGGATGCTTGGAGAAACAAGAAGACATATGTCTATAAATATAAGGTAAACCTGGAGGCAAAAGGTACGCATTACGTTGTATGCATCACACACTTTCCTACTGATAATTAGGGTTTGAGATCAGTACGAGATACTAACTTAGGCATCGGAGGGCCTTCGCCACGAGAGGCGGAGGTGCGCTCACCCTTTGTTTGTCTTGCAGATTAGGGTTCCGGTGGAGGCACAGGGGTATCAACCGAGAATTACGTGAAACTGTTACGAAATAACGGTGTTCCAGGTACTCTTTGTTCTTCTGCACCTACAATTGGCGCCGTCTGTGGGAAACGAACGAGTTCCATTAGAAAAACGACCATGGTGGTGGAAGCAGACCCAGCCACACCACTCATAGAGAAGAACCAGACAGGCGGAGAAGGAGACAAATCCCCCCCTGGTGCTCCGAAAAAGCATGCTGATGGCCATAGTAGGAGGACGACAAGCAAAGATCGTCCCCTTACCATCCCAGAAGATCCTAAAAACAAAGAAGGTAGGACTGCGACGAACTCCACGAGAAGGAGCAAGTCCCACCATAGAGAGGAGTCAGTTGCACATTCGAAAAGTGTGCATAGTCATAGTGACATCCTCGACAGGAAGAGGCAGGAAATCGAGGAGGCCGCTCGACTAATCAAGAAACGAGAATATGAAATCCGTGAGATGGAGCGGATCAGAAGTCATCCCGAAGACTCTGGACTGTCACGAGGACACTCCGGAAGAGGGAAAAGAGCAATGGAAACATACAAAGCCGCTCCTTCACACCGAAGAAGTAGGAGCAGGAGTCCCTCTCCAAGGAAAAAGAGGCCTTCTTCGCGAAGAAGGAGAAGCAAGAGTCCAAAGGAACGATCGCTTTCTCCACGAAAAAGGAGGAGCAGGACCCGAAGTTCCTCTGTTGAAGAAGATACCCGGAAACACCATAGGGACAGGTACGAGAGACCTGACTCCGACTGGGATAGGGTACGGGTACGTAGAAACAGGGAACATGAGGTTGGGACAATGACTGCATGAGAAGCAGCAAGAAAAGCCCTGAGCAACATTGCAACATCTCCCTTCTCAAGAAAGTTACAGGAGGCGCGGTTGCCGAGCAGGGTTAAGCACGGGGCGTTCGTACTTTACGAGACAAATGCGGACCCCGTTGCCCACATACAGCACTACCAGCAGGCCATGTTCATGCACGAGGGTCATGACGCTATAATGTGCAAGATGTTCCCATCGAGTTTGGGGAAGGTGGCTCTATCTTGGTTCCACAAGTTGGAGTCACGATCCATAAGAGGATGGACACAATTGACCGAGGAATTCACTGCACAGTTCTTGACAAGTAGAAAGGCTCCCAAGACGTTCAAAAATCTCTCCACGATGAAGCAGGGGGATAACGAGCCGATCAGAGACTATGCTAAAAGATACTGGGAGACTTTCAACGAGATTGACAGTTGCAGTGAAGAATATGCCATTGCTACCTTCAAAACAGGTTTGCCTGTTCGGGAGGAGCTGCGCCGTTCTCTTAATAAGCATCCTGTGTCAACGCTGGCTCACTTGATGGAACGGATTGAGCAGCACGCCAGGATGGAAGATGATATCCTCCGGGAAGACGGTAAGGTAATTGCCGAACAACCAAAGACACCAGCGAAAAAGGTGGACAAACCAGAGCCCAGGACTTACAAGGAGAGAAAGGAGTATGGGCAGGCTAAGAGAGAGCCATATAAAGAAAAGCCAGCACCAGACCCTAAGTCATTCTTTTCAATAACGACAGTTTGGAAAGAGCCTATTTACAGGATTCTTTATCGAATAATGAATCATCCCTACTTCAAGTGGCCCCCAAGTCTAGGTGGGGACAAGGATGCCAAACGTGCTACGAATCAACACCGTAGTTATCATAAGGACTGGGGCCACATGACAGAGGATTGTGAGATGTTCAAGAGGCATCTTGACGATTTGGTCTCTCGAGGCTACCTAAAGGAGTATATTCAAGAGGATCCCAAAGAAAAAGGGAAAGCCATGGAGATGGATTACGAACAGAATCCGAGAGGGGTAATCCATATGATACATGGATTGGCCGCCCCTTACACAAGAAACGAGGTTAGGCTGCTCCAGAGGAAAACCAAGCATGACCAGTATGTGTTAAGATTGGGAAACAAGAGGGGACGAGAATCCGGTGAAAGCAACGAAAGCATAGTCTTCACAGATGAAGATCTTGGAGATGTCCAGGTACCTCATAATGACGCTCTGGTCATTACCCTACGAATCGGGGAGTACGACATCGAGAGGATCTTGGTGGACCCTGGGAGTTGTACAGAGGTCATGTATTACAATGCATTCAAGAAATTGGGGTTAACACAGTCGGACTTGGCTCAGTCGACAACACCTCTGGTTGGATTTGGAGCAGGAGCGGTTTGGCCTCTTGGCAAGGTAACCCTGCCTGTTCGAGCAGGAACAGTGGTTTTAAGGACAGATTTCTTGGTAGTAGATGTCCCGTCCTCCTATAACGTGATTATTGGTAGGACGTGGTTGCATAAGATGAGGGCGGTCTCCTCTACGTATCATCAGATGGTGAAGTTCCCTGGTTGTAATGGTATCGAGAAAATCAGAGGAAATCAAAAGGCGGCACAGCAGTGTCTGATTTCCATCGTTAAGAAAATTCCAAAGGCTCACCAGGTTCAAGCAGTAGAGGAATCAAACCAACCGACTATCGAGGATGTCGGCAGAAATCCAACAGAAAAGGTGGTAGAAGGCTTGAAGAAAATACAGATTGACGAGACTGATCTTGAGAGGTATTTTCTAATTGGGGAGTCACTACCAGTTGAAGAGGAAAACGAGCTAGTTGGGTTTCTAAAAGAATATGTCGATGTATTTGCATGGGTACCAGAAGAGATGCCCGGGGTTGATGCAGACGTGATCTGTCACCACTTAAACGTAGATCCTCAGCACAAGCCCGTGATTCAGAAGAAGAGAAGGGCAGCCGTGCAGCATCTAGATGCTGTGATTGAGGAAGTAGAACGGTTGCTGGAAGCCAAAGCAATACGCGAAGTACACTATCCAGAATGGCTGTCCAACACTGTAGTAGTAAAAAAGAAGAATGGAAAGTGGCGTGTCTGTGTGGATTTTACAGATTTGAACAAAGCATGCCCAAAGGACAGTTTTCCCCTTCCCAGGATTGATCAATTAGTTGATGCAACTGCTGGGTACGAACGGATGAGTTTCCTCGACGCATATCGAGGATATCATCAGATTGCTATGTTTGGGCCTGATCAAGAGAAGACCTCTTTCATTACGCCACGAGGGTTGTACTGTTACAGCGTGATGCCTTTTGGATTAAGGAATGCAGGGGCAACATATCAGAGGCTAGCAACCATTATGTTCAAAAGGTTGCTTGGCAAAACTATGGAGGTTTACATAGACGATATGGTTGTAAAAAGCAAGACCAGGCAGGGTCATGTAGGGGATCTGAAAGAGGCCTTTGATATCTTGAGGCAGTACAAGTTGAAACTCAATGCCTCGAAGTGTGCATTTGGGGTTGGGTCTGGAAAGTTTTTAGGGCATCTTGTGACCATAAGGGGGATTGAGGCGAACCCAGACCAGATATCAGCGTTGCAAGGATTGTAAAGCCCTAAGACAACTAAGGAGGTACAGAGGTTAACTGGGATGGCAGCCGCTCTCAATAGATTCATCAGCCGGTCCAGTGACAGGTGCAGGCCCTTCTTTCAGCTTCTTAAGAAAAGAGAAGGGTATGAATGGGGAGCAGAGTGTGAGCAAGCTTTTCAGGACCTGAAGAAGTACCTGGCTGAGTCTCCACTTTTGTCAACTCCAGAGCCAGGTGAGTGTTTGGTTTTATACTTGGCTGTTTCTGAGCATGCAGTTAGTGCTGTTTTATTGAGAAGTATGGGATCAGAGCAAATCCCAGTTTATTATGTGAGTAAGACATTATTAGACGCAGAAACGAGGTATCTGCCCCTTGAAAAGCTGGTCCTTGCATTAAGAACAGCAACCAGAAAGTTGCCTCATTACTTCCAAAGCCATAGGGTTATAGTTTATACCGAGTATCCGCTAAAATCTCTGCTACGAAGGGCAGACTTCTCGGGACGGATCTCGACCTGGTCTGTTGAGTTAAGCCAGTACGACATCGACTTTCAGCCGCGCACGGCAATAAAAGGCCAGGTATTGGCTGATTTTGTGGCAGAATTTACTCCAATGGTAGCGCCGGGGCCTCCTATGAGAAAGGAGCAATCCGTTCAGGAACCAGGAAAGAAAAGAAAGGTGACTGCCGAACAGGACCCTTCAGAATGGACGCTATTCATAGACGGCTCGGCTTGCAATACTGGTTCTGGGGCCGGCATTGTTCTGTTTCCCCCAGGTGGGGTGATGATCGAGTTGTCTGTTCGGCTGGGTTTCAGTGCCTCGAATAATGTGGCGGAGTATGAGGCTCTGCTAATCGGCCTCAGGAGTGCAAGCACCTTGAAAGCAAAGAAATTAAAGGTGTATTGCGATTCGCAGTTGGTTGTATGCCAACTGTCCGGGGAATACGAGGCCCGGAATGAAAAAATGGCGGCTTACGTACAAGCAGCCAAAGAGTTGCTCGGTACCTTCGAGAAGGTATATATTGAACAGATAAGCTCGGGACAAAACGCCCATGCGGACTCTTTGGCTTGGCTAGCTGCTGCTGTTCCTACTGAGTTGAAAAGGAAGGTGGCAGTTGATTACCTTGATGAACCGAGCATTGGGAAAAGCATAGAATTAGTCCTGGACGTGAACCAGGGGCCAAGCTGGATGGATCCAATTATAGGGTTTCTACGAGATGAGACTCTTCCTTCTGACAAAAAGGAAGCTCACAAGATTAAAACCAAATCAGCAAGGTTTTGGTTGTCTCCGGAAGGGAAATTGTACAGAAAATCCTTCACTGGGCCGTACCTGCTTTGTGTACACCCCGAGATGGTGCAGAGGTTTCTCCACGAGATTCATGAGGGAACATGTGGAAGTCATGCAGGAGGTAGGTCCATTGCTCACCGAGCAATTACCCAGGGATACTGGTGGCCGCATATGCAAGAAGATGCAAAGGTTTACGTGAAAATCTGTGAGAAGTGTCAGAAGTTCTCACCAATGATCAGGACACCGGCCGAAGATTTGGTGCCCTTGACCAGCCCCTGGCCTTTTGCCCAGTGGGGGATGGACATCGTGGGTCCACTCCATAAGGCCACTGGGAACCGAAAATTCCTTTTGGTTGCAACAGATTACTTCACGAAGTGGATTGAAGCTGAACCTTTGGCCAAGATAACTGAACCTATGATAGAAAGGTTTGTCTGGAAGAGTATTATTACTCGATTTGGAGTCCCTTACTCATTGATTACAGATAATGGTTCCCAATTCCAGAAGAAGTTTAAAACCTTTTGTGCCCAGTATGGAATAAGAAATTACTATTCAACTCCTGCTTACCCCCAGAGTAATGGGCAAGCAGAGGCATCTAATAAGACCATTCTGGACGGGATTAAGAAGAGATTGGATAAAGCAAAGGGCAAGTGGCCTGATGAACTCCCATTGGTACTATGGGCACATCGAACAACGCCTAGGAGGTCTACGGGAGAGACCCCCTATTCTCTGGCCTATGGGACAGAGGCAGTCATTCCATTGGAAGTGGGCCTTCCCACTAATAGGACTGCGTTGGTCGAAAGTGGGGGAAATAACAGGGCTCTTGAAATTGAGCTCGACCTTGCCGAAGAGAGGAGAGAGAGAGCCCTGGTGCATTTAGCTTCCTATCAGGAACAGTTGATGAAGAACTATAACAAGAATGTCCACCCTCGAGAGTTCGGTGTTGGAGACCTTGTGCTCCGTAAGGTGCTCGGCAACACCAAGGTTGCCAACGAGGGTAAGTTGGGGGCCAATTGGGAAGGCCCATATCGAGTTACCGAGGTTGTAGGCATTGGGGCCTATCGTTTGGCAGACTTGGATGGGAACCCAGTGCCATGACCCTGGAATGTCCACAACTTGAGGAAGTTCTTTATTTGAAAGACTTCAGCTTTCTTTTTATTCTATTTTAGAATTGTGATTGTGTGGGAATTATGAATACAATTCCCTTGTGTTTTCTGTTTTAGTTGCATGGGGTACGCGTAACGACCCCTCGAGTTTTCAGGATTAAGGATAAAATCATATTTCTTGCTAGCCTCTGATATATTGACTTTTTCAGACATTCTGTCTTACATATGGATTGTTTTGATCTATAAATACGAATAATGGTCTTCCAAACCCTTTCTTCGTATTGGGGAGTAGGGAATGGGTACCCATACATATTCCAATTTCCAAGTACGAAATACTTGTATCAAGTTTTAACAAGTACGAAACACTTGTATTAAAATTCACAAGTACGAAATACTTGTTCACAGGTATGAGACACTTGTATTAACAAAATACAAGCACAAAATACTTGTATTAATTTACCAAGTCTGAAATACTTGGGTATGACGGTACGTGATACTCGGAAATATACAAGTACGAATATACTTAGTATATAAAAACTTATTTGAGTATGAAAAACTTAAAACTTATGTAAGTACGAGATACTTAGCAATTATTTAAGTACGTGGCACTTAATGAGATATAAGCATGGGGGACTTAAATTAGACGTACGAATATACGTAACCATTATTCAAGTACGAAATACTTGAAGAGCAACATAATGAAATTATGAATAGACTAAGCACGAAAAACTTAGTACCGTGACACACATGTGCATCTGATCATATGCAAACGTACGAGATATCATAAAAAGTTCATGACCACGAAGGACCGAGCAAATTTAACAGGCCTCGAAATGGCCGCCAAAACAAAAGTATTATGCCACGAAGGGCCAAATACCTGTATTACTAAAAGTTAGAATATTCTGGTGCCACGCAGGGCCGAGAATTAAGGTCACGCAGGACCTGACAAGACTAATTGTTCGGAAGAATAAGAGACTTACCAGACTTAGTCCAAGTTCTGGACCTCGGAATGAACTTCAGTTAACACTTCGGTGGTAGTCCCAGCATCGACACCTCCTTCAGCAGTCTGTTCCCCCAGATTTATGGCTTCATTGGCTGTCACCTGCAATTGTGATTGCTCGTCTCGAGCATCATGGGTTCCAGCTG
The DNA here is from genome assembly GCA_025413875.1 of Rhododendron molle. Classification (NCBI taxonomy): domain Eukaryota; kingdom Viridiplantae; phylum Streptophyta; class Magnoliopsida; order Ericales; family Ericaceae; genus Rhododendron; species Rhododendron molle. The sequence continues at coordinate 20,322,786 of CM046400.1, forward strand.
CAGTACCCTGCGGCCCCATTTGAATTTCCCCTTCTGCGTCTTCAAAATTGTCTATTTGCTTTTCAACATCATCTGCATTGGGATCTTCAGTCACAGCTGCCACGCAGCTGCTCGGTAGTTCAACCACCCACAGTGGAGAATCATCAGGAACCCCAACCTTGGTTAAACATGACTCCCAGCCTGCGGCAAAAATCTGATCCTGGATCGTTGGCATTTGCTCAACGTAGCTGGCAGTTGCCTCGTCGAATCCCTTCTGATACCCATCTTCAAAAGCAGCCTTCTTGGTGTTGTCAATCTCGGCCAGCGCTTGCTTAAGATTGTCTTCGGCAGTCTCCAGTTGACTTTTGACATCATTGTAATCCGACTTGGCGTTGTTCCTCTCGTTCTCCAACCTTGTGACTGTTCGTAACAGTCTTGTGTTGTCATTTAAGAGTCTTGTTCGTTCAGACTCTGCCTCTTGGCATTTTTTGCCCAACGCAACCATTTTTTGGATAAACTGGGATACATCAAAAAATGGATAATGGGTTGACATCCCAAAAATCGAATAAAATAGAGTTATGATAAACAAATCATGATTACCTTGATACCACTAACGAGACCAGTGGATACGAGCCGATCAGACGAAGATGAAAACTCCTTCTGCATATCAACAGGCAATAGCAGGCCCTGTGCAAGGGCTACTGCAGTTTCTGAGGAGCTGGCGCTGTCCCCAACGTTGACCGGACGATCACCTCTTATGAGAAGAGGGGTCCAGGCCTCGGGGGTAACCTGAGTATTCTGCGAAGGGGTTTCTGAAGCAGGAACTGAATCCCCAGCCTCCTGAAGTCTGGACCGCTTGTCCCGATGAGCGTCGGTAGCTTCAAGGGAACTGTCGTGACGGAGATAAGGAGGATCGTCCTGAACCCCCCCCTGGTACGGCGAGGTGGTGGAGGAGGGTTACCAGTTGATGCCACCCTACCAGTGGCACCACGCCCTCGTCCAGAAACAGTAATCAGAGAGCTGAGATTGAGGGGCCGACGAGACATAGTACCTGAGGACGGAGGAGATGCGGAATATCCGGATGAAGAGGACTGACTGGTATCACGAGTAATAACCACTGGTTCTGTCTGTCTTTGTGAAGATCTTCTTTGAGATGATCTTCTGCTCACCACGCGTGTTAAAGGAACACCTTCAGGGATTGGAATTTCTCCTGGCTGTCCGGCAACAGTCACCCCAGCACTGGATCTGGTGCTTCTGGGCTGGAGAGCAGTCGATGTAGATGCAGCACTGGTGCTTGGGTTGGCAAGCCGCCTGTCAATAAAACCTTTGTAGGCAGGATCGTAGCCTAGTAAGACGCTTGCATCTCGACCCCGACCAGCTGTTATTGTTCCTGGCACGCCTGTGTATCTGAGAACCCTGTTTATTTCCGCTGTTCGGACGTTGCTAGGTTCTCGTCTAGGACGACTGTTTGCGTTATCCGCTGCATATTTAAGAACGAATGCAAATTAAAAACATGGAAATGCTACGAAATAGCAAAAAGTTAAAATCACGAGGCAGATTAGGAGCATACGTGGGAAGCCCCATGCGTGGGGGCAATTGAAGCCCACCACTTGGCCATCTTCCCCATTTGGAAAGCTCCAGTAACATAGAGGAAGTCCGTTTCATGATCTCTAGCTGAGTCTGGCAAGTTTAGCACGAGACGCTTTTCTGTTTTCCGTACTTTGAGATAGTACGTATTATACTCGCGGTTCAGCACGATGCTGTACCACCACTGGATATCCCAAAGTCCTAACTGGGTTCCCAAGATCCTATTCAGGGCCACGACCCCCATTACTAACCTAAAAAAGTTTGTTGAGACTTGCATGGGATTGAGACGGTAAAAATTGAGAACACGACGAAGGAGTGGGTTTAAGGGGAAGCGAACCCCACCTTCGACAATGGCTACAATAGGAATGCATGTTCTCTCCCATGTGGCCGCATTCCTATCTGCGCCCAAAGGGGCGAGTTCGAGACTCACGGTCTCTGGGATATTGTATTGAGTCCTGAAGGCTGCCATTGCAGCCGGGGTCTCACAAAGATGCCTAAATTTGCCTGGTTTGGGTGGATTATCATTCGCCATGGGTGTATTACAGGCGGATTACAGACGAAATAAAATCAGGAGTAGGAACGAATGAAACCCTAAAGGCAGACAACTGAGAACGAGATCTCGGATGAAAATAGAGAGTAAATGAGAACGAGAATCTTACAGGAATACCGTCGAGTTTTCCTGAAAGGCAGTCGATTTTGCAAACGGCGGCGATGGCGGTAGGAGCGGTCGCCTGGTTTCTAGAGAGAGAAAGTTATAATTCAAAAATATTCTCAGATTTCTCCGTATAGAGCCCAAAAAGGTAACCCCTTTTTGGGGTAAAACGGAAGTAGACGAATGTGAACCGACTCTCCTTGCGCCGTTACATGAAAAGTAACGGACAATATGTTGCGGAAGACAACATTTTAACGCCGTAAGTCAAAACGTCACGTTGGGTTTAATGAGGAGCGTACGGGATACGCCACGTAGACTCCATATTTCGAGATAATATGATGGGTAAGCCACCAAAAATCAAATGGTCATCAATGCTGAATCTGCACGGGACATCACGAAGCTCAGATCAGGATTTGTTCCTCAGGAGCTTTACCCATTGGACCGAGCAGTCACGTTGGGCAAAGCTGGGGAGCAATTGTAGGGAGGTATTCCCGAACAGGTACAAATACGAGCCGAGCACGTGATGTTAATGTGCAAAGTGAAAAGTGATGAAAGGCACCATGATGATAAGGTCCGGTGACCTGAAGTATGCACCGAACGGATGACTGTTCGGGAACAGGGATATGAGACATCCTAATACGAATAAGAGCTGTTCGGCTGGATAGGTTTATATCCAAGACAGTAGCACTTTCAGTACAGTCTGTTCGGCAAAAAGCATGCCGAACAGATAGAATCCTTGATAAGCCGCTTTAAGAGATAGAGCGGAAGCAGTATTCAAGAAGGAGTGTTCAAATGTCCAATCAGGATAAGCGGTGGGAATGTTCCAGGGAAGGAGATACCGTATTTAGATAAAGATAAGTTTAAGAGCAGTCCTATTATGGAACGAATTCCATAATAGGGTAAAATCCTTGTAGAGAAAGGATCTCGGTTGATTGGGCACGAGAGTCCCTAGAAAACCAGGTCTCCTGTACGGGATAGGAGTCCTGGGCTGATGAGGATGCTTGGAGAAACAAGAAGACATATGTCTATAAATATAAGGTAAACCTGGAGGCAAAAGGTACGCATTACGTTGTATGCATCACACACTTTCCTACTGATAATTAGGGTTTGAGATCAGTACGAGATACTAACTTAGGCATCGGAGGGCCTTCGCCACGAGAGGCGGAGGTGCGCTCACCCTTTGTTTGTCTTGCAGATTAGGGTTCCGGTGGAGGCACAGGGGTATCAACCGAGAATTACGTGAAACTGTTACGAAATAACGGTGTTCCAGGTACTCTTTGTTCTTCTGCACCTACACTAACTTATACTTTCAAAGTACTAGGTACTAATGATATTAAATCCATGTACTAACTATAATTTAATCAATTAACACACATGGAAGATCTTATTATTATTATTATTATATATATAACTATATATATATATATATACAAGTACACACACACACACACACACACACACATATATATATATATATATATATATATATATATATAACCATGTACTACAAAATCCTACTAGATATGTCATATCTAATATCCTAATAAACTATGATATACTTTCAAAGTACAAGTACTTATAACATATAACCTAATGTACTAATTCTATTTTAATCAAATAACACACATGCCCAATCTAATATTTTAATCAACCTAATCTTGGTTGGCAAGTATAGTTATTATCCAAGGGGTAATAATTCCCCTAACATTCTTTATCCAATGGATAAAAGAATTAAAAGTACATTACAAGATTTTCTAATTAAATATTCTAATGCACACATGCACAATACAATATAATATATATACATATATATATATATATACATACAAGTACATATATAATATATATACAAGCAAGTACACACAATCTAGGTTAGATACACCACATGCCAATATCTAATAAAGTATTCTAATACTTTCAAAGTACTATGTACTAATCTAATGAACTAATTATAATTAATTCAATTACCACACATGACAAATCTAATATTTTAATCTACCTAGTACATGATTGTCAAGACTAACAATTATCCATTGGATAATGGTTTCCCTAGCGGTCAATAACCAATGGGTAATGATGGCTAGGATTCTAGTCTATCGCCCAATGGGTAAAGAATCTCCTAATGGTTATTATCCAACGGTTAATACCAAAAAGTATATACTTTGCAATTAAGCACTAAACTAATCTAATCTCGTACTTAGGAAGATTAACCAAGGTTTACCTATTGACCAATGGGTAAAGGAAACCCTAACGCTATTGTCCAACGGATAAATATTACCCTAGCTTTTATCGTCCAATGGATAAAGACAAAAAGGGTAAAATGGTCCATCTAGGGTTAGGGTAACCTAATTAGATTTGGGGTCTAAGTGATTAGGTTAACAGCCTATTAGGAATCTAACTAATTGGTTAAAGACTAGCGATACTTAATCTAGGCATTCATTGCTCGAGTGGTATTTTGGTTTTATTTAGTAGTAAATCGCCTAATAACGGAATATTAAAGCCCGACGGTGCCAAACGCCAAGGCAAGCCGTGAGCGTGGCCAAAGCGACTGTTAGCGGTGGCCAGCGACCGGTGGCCAAGCGGCCAAAGCGACCCGGTAGCCAAGCATTAAGCGGTGGCAAGCGACCATGTGCAACGATGGCCAAAGCGGCCAGTAATAGCGATGCCAGCGGTGGCCATGGCGACCAAAGCGGTAGCCAAGGTAGCCAAGCATTAGTAGCGGTGGCCATGACCGGTGGCCAAACGGTGGCCAAAGCGACCCGATGGTAGCCAAGCGAGCAAAGCGGTAGCGGCGACAATGACTTAAGCGGCGAGGCTTGGCCGACGCTAAAGCGACCTAGCCAAGCCAAAGCAAGGTAGTCAAGTCAACGGTTAAGGCGAAGACTAAAAATTAACCACTTTGGCATCGATGCAATGCTCTAGGTTAGGAAAATGTAACTAAGCCAAACGGTAGTTAGGGTTGCTAGCTAATCGGTTGCCATGTAGGATTTCGATAGAAAATAAATTCTAGGATTTTACTACAATTACCAAGTAACTATACCAAGGTCTTAATAGGCATACTCGTCTTTAGAAAATGACCTTAATGCCCGGGCGATGAATTCCAATCTCCTAAGTCATAAACCTAATTATGACGGATTATTAATCGCAAAAAGGGATTTATAAAATAAATAAAGAATTTTCAAATATAATAACAAAATTTTATAAGTCGATAACGACCGATTTTTGGATGTTAAAAATGAAATCCAAGTATTAAAATAAAATTCAAATTTTTAGCGAAATTTTTATTGACCAAAAATCAGGGTCGTTACACTGGTCCACTATGGAATCACAGTGTGTGGATTATGTCCGTCGCTGCTATAAGTGTCAGATTCACGCCAATCTTATGCATGTTCCTCCCTCTTAGCTGTTTGGTATGACCTCGCCTTGGCCTTTCTCTGTATGGGGCATCGATGTTATCGGCATGATCAAGCCGTCTGCTTCAAATGGTCATCGGTTCATCCCAGTGGCCATAGACTATTTTACCAAGTGGGTTGAGGCTGAGTCTTACAAGACTCTGACTGCAGTTCAAGTTGCTCAGTTTATCAGGAAAAACATTGTCTATCAGTATGGCGTTCCGCAGGCATTTGTGTCAGATAATGGGGTTCACTTTAAAGGCAGGGTTTTGGAGCTTTTTGATGAGTTAAAAATCCAGATACATCATTCAACGACCTATTGCCCTCAAACGAATGGGGCGGTCGAAGCAGCCAATAAGAATATTGAAACCATTATCAAGAAGTCTACAGAGTCCGCCAGGGACTGGCATGAGCAACTACCTCTGGGGGTATAGAACATCAATTTGAACGTCAACCGGGGCAACACCCTACTATTTGGTTTACGGGATGGAAGCAGTACTTCCTATTGAATTGGAGGTGCCATCTTTGAGAATCGTGACAGAATGTGAACTCACAGAATCTGAGTGGCTCAGCGGAAGGTTCATTGAACTCATGCTTTTTGATGAGAGAAGGCTCCGTGCCTTGTATCATGTTCAAGGGTATCAACGAAGGATTGCTTGGGCGTTCAACAAGAAAGTCAAGTCTCATGACTTACTTGAGGGCGATATGGTTACAAAGGAAATCCGGGCTACCATCTTTGATCTTCGCGGTAAGTTCTGGCCGAAGCGTGCGGGGCCTTACATTATCAAGACCATCCTTTCAGGTGGGGCAGCCCAGCTCATTGATGTGGATGGCAACGAGTTCAATACTCTGGTCAATCTGGATCAAAACGTTACTATCCCTGAGAGAGCTCGCCGGACCGAAAACCACAAGGGTGGGCGGTTCTAGGCAAAAATTATAGCAAGCCTGCTAGATCGAAAACCTGCGAAGGCGGTCTAGGCAAAAATAAATAGGCAAACATCAAAAGCTCGCTAGGCTGAAAACTTGGAAAAGGCAGTCCTAGGCAAAAATTAGAGAGCAAAAGGAGAGCCAAAACACACGAGCGAACCTTAGCCTGAACTACGTTTTGACCTGATTCCTTGAAAAGGGATACATAGGCAGTCTCTTTGTGAGATTCGGTCATAATCAATCAACTTGATCCATGGTTTTCCATTTCGGTATACATGCTAACATTCAAGAACGGCTTGGTGTTCAACACTCAGACTGAAAGGGGAAAGTTCTTGTTTTTTCAGCTTTATTCAAACTATTATCTCTATTACATAGCTGAGCAAGGCCTTAAAAACAGTTAAGCATAAAAACAGAATGCATGCTAGAGGCCTTAACAGGCTCACAGTTTATTCTAGATCATGGGAGTCTTTGTCAGGAGTCGGTCTACATTTTGTCTCTCTGCAACTTCATTTCGTAGCCATGCTTTGTAGCGACGTTTCAGGTCGGTGCGGAAATCAGGATCTGCTCCTCCAAGTTGCCTCAGGCCCCAATTATGTTCATACCCGATCAGATTCTGGGCAGTGAATGCAGGAATGTGGAAGGTTTCCACCCCAGCTCGGTGTAATCCCTGGTTCATCCCTAACTACTGAAGGATGCGGCCTGGAATGTAGAAAGTGAAACTGGACAGCCCAGCGATCACTATTCTTTCATAACCTGCGGAGTTTAGTGCCATATCTGGAATGTCTAACACCCTGTGTCTCCAGACAATTTCCTGAGGCGACAGGTTATTCATAAATGCATACCAGTCCTCCGTGGACATTTCTGGATACAGCATCCCTCGTTGATGCATTCGCCCGGGCAGGTGCGGCCAATTCGCCTCCGGAGCTGCAATCAATTGCAGCTTGTCTGATAACCACAGCTGCATGAGTGAAAAGACAAGTAAGGAGCTATATAAAACTTGAGCGGAAAAACAAGTCAGAAACTCCGATATTAGCCTTAGCTGAGTGTCGAGATAAAAGCAGACTGTGTGAAAGACGGAAAAAGGTGAGCTGAGTGAGAGTTTACCTGCAATAGGAGCGGGCTGTCGCCAAATGTTTCTGTTTGACCAGTAGCTGCTAGGTCCAAACCCACGAGCGTTCCCACGAGGACCATTGAAACTATGTTCTTTCGAACGCCCAGCTAGGTGGCAACATGCACCAACGAGGGATTAACTCGTCCATCTGGAGGCACCAACAGGTATGCAGCTAGCACACAGATTGTTAGAGCAAATCGTCGCCGGGCCTGCACGGTGGTATCTGTGAGGTCACCTTCAGGGCCGTACCATTCCATCAGGCGCATTACGTTTATCTGCCCTCCATTTAGCAGACCCTCTGCTGCACCTTTCGGGATTTTCAGCGCGGACTTCAAAAGTTTGGACATGCTTTCTCTGTAGGGAGGTACGATAATCACGATGGAGGCAAACCCCTGGAGGTATGCTTGAAATTCCTCCACCGTTGGACATAACTCGTCATCACCAAATCTGAATACATGGACGTCTGGGTCCCAGAACCGCACTGTAGCCCATAGGATTTCAGGGCGCAATCTTACGCTTCGGAGATAACGGAACGCGCCCAGCCCTTGAGTCCGGAACGATAGCCAATCGCCTGCAACGAATGTTTCAAGCCATGGTCCAATTAAGGTGGGGAGGTGATTTGCCATTTTGAAGTGTTGTCTGGAGCTGTCTTCTAGAGGTGAATAGCTCACGTTCACAGAGTCATGGCCTTTTATAGCCAAAAGGATGGCAGAATATTTCCTCTTTTCCAAAGAAAAAATCTAAGGAGGTTGGTATAGGTCCCTTCAACTCAAGTGGTACACTTTAGGACTGTCCCAGACCCTTGTTGGACGTCCAGCAGTGATGATAGGGCTTGCAGCACTTCAACTTTCTGAAAAGGGGTCAAACTTGGCATTTGTACTGGACAGAACCATCGCGCGATACATTGGGTTAATCGCGCGAGTGAGTGAGTCTCGCGCGAGCTAGTCACTTACTCGCGCAAGGGTTGTCTCTTTCCACGGTTTGAGGAGCAGCCTACTGACTTTTTGGGGTGATTATTCATGTTTTATCTCAGACTGAATTATGGATTTTGTACATTGCCAGCGGTTCAACACAAGTGTAAACAGTTGTATTGAAGTTTCCATTTTGCAATTTGGTGATCATATACATTTTTCAGCCCCATCGATCGTTTCCAAACAGAAATCGTTGGTTGTGATAAAGACATTTTTATTCGACATACCCGGCATGAGTGCCATACAACGGTTTCAAGAGTCAAACAAAAGCAAAGAAAACTGTTTGATTAGCCTAACGGCTCCTGAACTTATTCTTGATATGGACGAGATTCTCTTGGACTCAGTAGTATCCCCCTGGCCTCGCTTGGATTTCTGCACGAAGCCATGCCACGTAGCGGTTATCCAGCCAATCCACAAAATCTGGACTAGGACCCTCAAGTACTCCATTTCTCCAAAACCTTCGATAGTCGAACAGTGAGGGCACATCGAAATCAAGCAACTGAAAGTCCTCGATTCCAGCTTTATGCAGCCCTTGACTTATGCCTAGCTGGCGTAGGATGTGGCCCGCGGAATTGACAGCCATCTCAGGCATGTTTAGCCATGGACATCTCCAGACGAAGTCATCAGACTGCATGTCATGCAAGATTGTATACCACCCCAGCATATCCTGTTCAGGGTTTAACATGGATCGTTCAAGCATCCGTCTTCGGAAATGTTCCCAGCCTGCCTGGGGAGCTTCTAGCAAGCCCACTTTGTCGGAAAGCCATACCTATGAGTGAAAAGACAAGGGAGAAACTAGATAAAGCCCGAGCAAAAAGACAAGTAAGGTTCTAGAGCGACCCTTATCTGAGCGTCGAGGTAAAATGAGAAAGTGCGAAAATCGAAAAAAGGTGAGCTGAGTGAGTATTTACCTGGAGCAGTCGCGGACTGCCACTGAAGACATTGCTCTGTCGGCTTTTGAACAGATCCAAGCCTATTAGTGTTTCAGCTAGGATTGTTGGAATGATATTCTTGCGAGCTCCCATTTGTGAGGCCATGCTCACTACACTAGGACTGACCCTTCCATTAGCAGGAACCAGTGCGTAGGCCGCCAGCGCGCAAATTGAGAAGGCAAAACATTTGTGTGCCTGCTCGACATGGTTTTCTAAAATACCGCCAGGCCCGTACAACTCAATCAAGCGAGGGATGTCCAGTTCGCCGTCATGAATAATACTGGCTGTTAATTCTTCAGAAATGTTCAGTTTCATCTGCAGCAGATGACTCATATTTTCCTGAATCGGAGGAACGACGAGAACATCAGAATTTGCAAAGCCAGGCAGGTAGGCTTGGAATTCCTCCACCGTTGGGCACATTTCGTTGTCATAATTACGGAAGACGTGCATGACTGGATCCCAGTGCATCATGGCAGCTTCGAGAAGCTCAGGGCGTGGCCCGACATATCGAAGATCTCTAATTGAGGCCAAGCCTCGGGACCGAGGACTCGCCCAATCAATGGTTTCGGTTCTCACCAACCAATGATCGAGCATTGCGGCTAACGGACTCTCCATTTTGAATAATCGATGAGTTTCTGTGTTTTCAGAGAGGGGGGTAATGTGCTTCTCATGACTGCCAATGATTTCTATTTTAAAGAAGTTTGCTCGGAAATGTTGGTCTTCGTTTGTTGTGCCAGAAGAAAGGTTAAAAGCTTAGGTGCTTTACCACTTGGCAAGTGAAGAGCACCCCAATTATGGTTTTATAATGTGTGCAGACTGTAGGGGGGACCCCATGAAGCTCCTAGTGCCTTAAAAAGGTTTGATTTAGTCAAACAAAGGATGCCTAGCAGAGCCTAACCCTCGCGCGAGCGACTCATTTCACCGCGCGACATAGTTGTCTCGCGCGTGCATCTCACTCAGTCGCGCGACAAACGTCCCTTGCGCGAGTGTCTCACTTGATGCGCGATGGTTCAATCTGCAATTTGACAGTTTGCATCAGCTACTGGTTTGGTTTGGTCATTTTGGATTCCAAGGGTTATTTGACACTTTTTATGGTTCCTACAAGTCTTTTTGGGCATATGTGACTATACCCGAGCATCGGTTTCGAAATTTCGTGTTTCACGAAGATTTTGGACCCCCGTCTGCTCGTTTCAAGTCAAAATCGAGGATTTGGAGGGTCAAAATCCGTTCTAAGGGTTTTTGCCAGGTTCTTTCATGCCGCACAGGTTATATGGAGCGTATGTGACTGTACGAAGGTGTCGGTGTCAGTCCGGGACATATTTGAGTCGTGTTTTGTGTCTTGTGTCCCTTTTTGTGTCTTTTGGACACTTTTCAGTGTAAGTCTCGCCTCGGGACATTTTTCTTAGTTCCTTCAACTCGTGCAGGTCACATTGTGCCTATTTGACCTGGCGTAAGTGCCGGTTTCAATCACAGTCAAGTATTTTGAGTTTTGGCCCATCTATGCCCAAAATGTCATTAAATTTGCCGTATCCTCGTATCCTGGCCGTGTCCTAGGGTACATTTTCCATTTTCTTTCGAGCTAGTCACTCCTATACATACATGTGTGTCTGTGGACAGTCTCGGTGTGTCATCAATGCAAGTTTGGTATTAGTGGTTGGCATTTAATCTCTTTTATGCATGATAAGAGTGAATAGACCATGAAAATGTAAATTTTATAACTAAAACCGTGCTGCATCATACCAAAGCAAAAGAGAATACCGTGCATATGGCACTCCGGCCAGTCAAAAGCTATCAAAAGTCAAAATAGGGCACACTTGCCCACTATCAATAAGGCACGCAGGCCTCCCAAAAGCAGTATTAATGTATCTAAGGCACACTGGCCATCTAGCTATCTACTTGGGCGCGCAGGCCTGAAATCGAAAAGTCAAGTGCAAGGAATAGTGCATCAGGCTCCTCATCAGCCCTCACTACCGGCCAAACCAGTCGGTATCACCGCCATCATCATCGTCGTTGCCTCTGCCATCATCGTCATCAAGGTTCTCTGTCGGGTCCTACAAGTAGTTAGGATTGTCAGCAGTGTCGTCAGAGCCGCTCCTTGTCTCCTCTTCTTCTCCCTCTTCTTCCTCTCCTCCTTCCTCCTCTTCTTCAGCAGGCTGGGACAAGATGAGCTACTTCTTGCGGGCCGGCTCATCTTGGCCCAATCAGTCGCGCATCTCTATCCGGTACCGCTCCTCTACGCGTGCCACTGCCTTCCTGGCTGCCTCTTTGCTTGCTGCGGCGGGCTGTGAGCTCTTGGTGTGTCGTGGAGCGGCTGGAGGTGTGGTGGTCTGTGCTTGTGGCGGAGATCGCGCTCTCTTCTTAGAAGTCGCCCGTCCCTGTGCCTGCATAGTTATTTGTTGCATTAGTATATGTTTTTGCGGCATATTGTCTATCAAATGTTTAAATAACAGGTACAATCTATCAATTGGAAGCTATCTATCCGCTATTCATCAGTATCAAATGTTTTTGAAGCAGACATGCATGTATCGAAGGCAGCTATGTATCTTAAGTATCGAAAGCAAGGGAGTGTATCGTTTTGTATACCTGGGCTCTCCGGGAGCTAGCTGTCTGAGCTGGCTGGGCTGCGAGTGCTGGATAGCGTAACTCCAATGGAAAGCCACTCGCTACTCGCCTAACCACATTCTCCAAAGCGAGCATGCATCGCACGGTTTCGTTCACCCAATCAACAGGCACCTGTAAATAGTGTATAATCATCAGACATTTCAAATACAGTTCAAGGGTATTGAAATTACAGAAATGAAAGTTGGTTTACCTGTACCGTCACTGCCGCGGGCTCTACTCGTGCTGGTGTAAGCTGCACCTCAGCTGGATTGCCCGGGAATCCACTACGTCCACCTTCCAAAGCAACTCTGGAAGCCCGCCTACTACTGGTCTGCTCACCCTGCGCTTCACGCGGCTTTCTCCTCCTCTTTGTATCTCAGCAGCAGCTCTTCTCTCTGCACCAGCCTCACGTGCCTGCTCCTGGACTTCTCTGCGAGCCCTGACTCCAAGTGGCCTCGCTAAGTGATTGCTCTGGTAAGCTGCATAGTCCATCGTCGGATGCAGGTGCCGTGTCAGCTCAGTGTCCGGCCTTGTGAACCTCTCCAGCTCCGCTAGTGTGTAGTCACTCGTGTGTGAAGCTCGTGGCGGGAGTGGCCCTGGCGCCTGGAACTCAAGGTAACCAAGTGACTGGCGAGTCACGCGATCCCCTAAATACCATTGCTAGCAAAAGGCTGACTCCAAAAGCACCCTGCTGGCTGTAACGACCCTTCTCCTGGCCAAGAACTCTGGCTCTGGCCCACTTGTCCTCCAGGGATCCCACACGATCTGCACAAAGTGACGAACAAGCGATGTGTACAATTGATTAGCGATATCATTAAAGCCATGAAAGCATGCGTAATTGACCGTTGGAATTCTCGTGTCATACCTGTGACGCCCTCAGCTCATCCAAATACAGCCTGTAGGCATTGAGGCTGCCTCTCCCTTCCTTGGTGCCCCTATGCTCCTTGCACCTTTAACCGCGCAATCTACAAGATGCTCCACGAGCAGATAGGCCGCATCTTGGAAGCATACATTGTAACGCCCCGAATTTTGGGTACGTTAAATAAACATTTTTATTGAATAAATTAAGGAGAGTCTAGCTCATTATTACAACATATGTCTCACCAGAGTACTTTTATTCAAAAGAGGGGATAATCTAAGGTTATCTACAGCTCCTTCTCTTCTTCCATCCTAGCAAGTTCCTCAGCTCCAAAAGCCTCCAAGGTGTACAGCTCCCCTTGTTCATCTAACAAGTTTGACACATTATACCAGCGTCGCCACCAGTATAATATGTCAGGGTCACATAAAGCAACACCGTGAGCTTGAAAGCTCAATAGAGTAATCCAAACCCACTAACCCTTAACATACACATCAAAGATAGTATACGATTTTAACATGCTTTCAAACAACTCATATAATTACACATGCGCATTCACTAACGAGCGTTGGTGTCATGTTTTCCGTGTGTCTCCCTTACGCGACTCATCGTTTTGTGTCTCATCTTTCATCATCAATTCCGAAAACACGCACGCACATAACCATGGGTTACAAGTACCTTGTGTCGCAGAACAATGAGCTACCAAGTCCGGCTCATTGCCACAAGGTTACCAACGCACGGCCACAATGGCTAACAAGTCCGGCACATTGTGTCACACACACACACAACCATGAGCATCCAAGACTGGCACCTTGTGTCGCACAACAATGAGCTACCAAGTCCGGCTCATTGCCACAAAGGCTACCAAATCTGACTCATGGCCATAATGGCTACCAAGTCCGGCCATTATGCATTTTCAAAACACTTTTTATCCGTATCAACCACATCTTAGGTGTCATATCTCTACTTTTCTAATTCCATGTGTCTCGTAACATGCATCGACTCCGCGGTGGGACTATTCACATAACTCATGCGATATCATGCTCGTTAAAAGGTCAAAATACAAATACTTCGTTTCAAACGATACTTTATCTTTAAAATGCATTTCCTTCGAGAGGTTCAATAAAGCAACACATGTTTATTGACGAGTTCATACAATCACGTGGTAACTAGCCGATCAAGCAATCAAGTAGTCATAAGATCAAAGTAAACTACGTACTTAACAAGAAAGTTCTACAAGCTAAATTCAAGTCAAACATGCATATAACTATTCAAGTACCACATATACTTAGAGATAGCAGGGTCGGAGTATTCTACCTTAATCCAAAACTAGTTGGGGCCGAATAAGCTAGTTGGAAAGTGCTACGGGCGTCGAATGCTCACAATCTGGACCAAACTTTGGATGGCAGTAACTCGGTCAATACTTGGCCGAATAGGATCGTTCTTGAGTCTAGAACGAAGATCTCGAAGTTCTCTACGACTTTCGTGAAGGACGTTATTCCTAAAAACGACTTTCGCCCAGAGAAAAATGGGGATAAGAAAGTGGACAGTGAGCTGTCTGGAATGGATTTTCCAGATTTTTCACTGAACTTTGGAGGTCGATATTTTGGTCATCTCTTGACCGTTTGGGGTGGTTCTTGGGTCTAAACTGAAGCTCTCGAAGTGTTCTACGACTTTCGTGAAGGTCGTTGTTCCTAGAAATGACTTTCGCCCGGAGAAAAAATGGAGTTTTTCAGAGGACAGTAGGCTGTCCAGAAACTGGTTTTTTTAGGGAGAAGTGAGAGCTATGCTTGGAGGTGTGAGTTGAAAGCACCAAATGGCTTGGTATTTATAAGCAAGCCTCTCCTCTCTCCTCTCATGGCCGAACTCTCTCTCTCTCTCCTATCTCTCATTTTTTTATTCCAAGCCATCTTGCTTCCTTGCAAGAAACAACCTAAAAACTAGGCATGCAAGGCTAGGATGTGTCCTTTGGATTGGATTATGGAAGACTAGGCAAGCAAATGGGATTTGATTCAAGTATAAAATTGGGGTTTGTACAAGAAGGACTAGATTTGATTGTCCTTGGCCATGCTTTCACTTTGAAAGTATATCAAAGAAGGACAAGATGAGCTAAGCTAGGTCAATCAACTTGCACACACATCACACTCTCTCCCTCCCTCTCCATCCGAATCTCTCTCTCTCTCTCAATCTCTCTCTTGGCCTCTCTCTCCTCTCTCTCTCTCATGTACTATATATATATATATATGCACTAGGAAGAATACACATAATATATTATAGATATGGGTACTTTGAAATCTTGTATTTTAAACCAAAATTAGATTTTCTTATTATAAAAATCTATACACACACATGTGTATTACAATATAATATATATATACATATATATATACATACAAGTACACATATTATATATACAAGCAAGTACTACAATATCTAGACTAGATATGTCACTTTCCAAGATCTAATAAACTAATCTTCTTCTTTCAAAGTACTAGGTACTAAATTATTAACCTAATGAACTAAATCTATTTTAATGGATTTTAACACATGGGCAATCTAGTCTTTAATAATAAGAGAATCCCATGGAAAAATTAAATAATAAACCTTGTACTTGCATGGAAGACATACAATATACTAATATATGTATATG
Organism: Rhododendron molle; assembly: GCA_025413875.1. Taxonomy (NCBI): domain Eukaryota; kingdom Viridiplantae; phylum Streptophyta; class Magnoliopsida; order Ericales; family Ericaceae; genus Rhododendron; species Rhododendron molle. The sequence continues at coordinate 20,338,444 of CM046400.1, forward strand.
TACTTTGGGTCTTTAATAAAATCCACATTTCAAGTAAATTAGATTTTCTAGTTAAAATATTTAATAACACACATGCCATATACAATAAAATATATATATACACCAAGTACATACATACATATATATATATATATATATATATATACACATGTACTACACAATATCTATACTAGATATGACCTAGGACTAATATCTAATATAGTATTCTACTACTTTCAAAGTACCATGTATAATAATACTAACGTAATGTACTAATTGTATTTTAATCAAATAACACACATGGCCAAGTCTAATATTTAAATCAAACAAGTACATGATTGTCAAGACTAACTATTATCCAATGGATAATAGTTTCTCTAATGGTTAATAACCATTGGGTAATAATGGCTAGGATTCTAGTCTATCGCCCAATGGGTAAAGAATCTCCTAATGGTTATTATCCAACGGTTAATACCAAAAAGTATAATATTTGTAATTAAGCACTAAGCTAATCTAATCTCGTACTTAGGAAGATTAACCAAGGTTTACCTATTGACCAATGGGTAAAGGAAATCCTAATGCTATTGTCCAACGGATAAATATTACCCTAGCTTTTATCGTCCAATGGATAAAGACAAAAAGGGTAAAATGGTCCATCTAGGGTTAGGGTAACCTAATTAGATTTGGGATCCAAGTGATTAGGTTAGCAGTCTATTAGGAATCTAACTAATTGGTTAAAGACTAACGATACTTAATCTAGGCTTTCATTGCCCGAGTGGTATTTTGGTTTTATTTAGGAAGAAATCGCCTAATAACGAAATATTAAAACCCGACGGTGCCAAACGCCAAGGCAAGGCGTGAGCGTGGCCAAGGCACTGGTAGCAAAGCTTGCGCCAAGCTGTGGCCAGCAGGCAAAGCGTGCCAAGCAAAGGGCTAAGGTAGCCTGATGGCCAAACAAAGGCTGCCGGTGGTCAAAGCACTGGTACCAAACAAAGGCTGCCGGTGGTGTATGATTGGTGAGATGGGCCCAAAAAAGGCCCTAAAGTTAGAAACTGCACCCTGCAGTTGGGAAGAAAAAACTGCAGGGAAGCCATGTTTTACCCAATTAACATGTACCAATGCAATGAAAGGGCTGTGGTGGCCAATGGGGCTGGTGGGCATTGATAAAATGATGATTGAAGGTTGGTGGCTCCCAGCATTAATGTGAGAGCTAAGTTTTGATCTGTCATTTTTATTTTTAGGCAGAGCAACCCGACAGTGACCCGACGCCTAGGCGAGGCAGGCGCGATAGCGAGCCGACGCCAAGGCAAGGCAGGCTTGTCAGCGAGCCGACGCCAAGGCAAGGCAGTCAAGTTAACGGTCAAGGCAAGGACTAAACATTAGCCATTTGGCATCGATGCAACGTTCTAGGTTAGGGGAAATGTAACTAAGCCAAACGGTAGTTAGGGTTGCTAGCTAATCGGTTGCCATGTAGGATTTCCAGCCGAGAAAATAAATTCTAGGATTTTACTACAATTACCAAGTAACTATACCAAGGTCTTAATAGGCATACTCGCCTTTAGAAAAATGACCTTAATGCCCGGGCGATGAATTCCCATCTCCTAAGTCAAAAACCTAATTATGACGGATTATTAATTGCAAAAAGGGATTTATAAAATAAATAAAGAATTTTCAAATAAAATAACAAAATTTTATAAGTCGATAACGACCGATTTTTGGACGTTAAAAATGAAATCCAAGTATTAAACTAAAATTCAAATTTTTAGCGAAATTTTTATTTACCAAAAATCAGGGTCGTTACACTTCATATGCCCAGAGCTACATAGTTTTCAAACATGGAAATGCATCAGTCCAGATATACGGTAATATATTGAAGTTGTTGAACAAGCTTTGCAATCAAATAATTTAGGTGTAATGGAATTGTGCTTTATTATATGAAAACCGTACCTACTAGACACACCAATAACCGGCGTTGCTTTGCCCGGTCCTCGAGGAATCACCAAAGAACAAGTAGGCTGTACCAAGTGCTGCTCCGCCCCAATCGAAGCGTGTGGCTGTCCTCAGATCTCTCAGCGCCGGCAGGTACGACAAGTGCACTGTACTCCCTCTGTTTGGAAATAGAGTGGCCCCAAACAGATACAACAGATACGCCCGGGCCATTTGCTCCTCCTCGTGCTCGTTGGTCGGCTTTTTCTTCAGGTATTTTACAAATTGAGCATACCTGGCAGCCCCCCTCTCTACCTTGGGCACTTCCCCCAAGAACCATTCCAGCGCCGCTGGATCCTCTTGTATCCCTGAGTCAAATGGGATGGGATGTCCCCCAACCCTCAAGCTTGTGATCGCTGCGAAGTCAGTCGGCGTCACTGTCATCTCTCCAGGAGGCAGGTGGAAAGTATTGGATGTATCCCTCCATCTCTCAGCCAGTGCAACGAGGACAGTGTGGTCGTTCCTGACTGGTACTGTCAGAGTCTGTATGAACTCTCTAAAGCCCGCTGTATTTACTAGCCCTCTCACTCTTTCAGGCAGGCCCTTGTACAGTGCCAGGGAACTGCATGGTCCGCCAAAGCCACGGATATCCCTCTGCTCCCCCTGTTTCAGACAACAAAGACAAGCAGCAGGATATAATGTTAGCATACAGAGCTTTCATTTTCAAGTTCTAGGTAATCAATGCAGTAGCTTAACCATGCATGGTGGACAAGCAGCGGGGTATAATGTTAGCATATAGGGCTTTCATTTTCAAGTTCTAGTTGTTTGGTTCAGGTTCTTGCGTGCATGGCCTGTGATACAAGGGCCATATCGTTGTGGTTTGACATCTACACAGGCTACCATTAAATGGTTGGTTCAAGTTATGCTTTTAGCATGATGTGTTCTTGGTGCAGCTTAGCAATGGGTTGTTGTTGGAAAGTTATCATGTGCATGGCATGTTATACGCCCTTTCTCTCATCCTAGCATGTTCTACGTTCAGCCTACGGTAGATGGTTGGTTCAAGTTATTGCAGGCATGGCATTCAGAGCATAGATCATTTCATTATTGCATGGTTCAAATTACAAAGTATCTTGCGATTATCAAGGCATGCGAATATAAAGTTGAACTATAAGGGGGTTTTCAAGAAATGTACCTCAGCCCAGGTATTGGCAATGTGCACCCTGGGGTCTCTCAGCACTAGCTCTACGTCATAATCAGTCTGCTGTGGTGGCCTGTATCCAGCGAAGCCTAACGGTACGAACAAGTGCGGTCTCGGGAGCGTGTAGGTCTCCTCCGAAAACTCAGAGCGCGTCATAGCACCCGCCTCAGTCACTGCACTCACTCTCGGCCCCTGAGCCTCCTCTGCTTCTCTTTCCTCGGTCTCTACATCCACCGCCGGCTCTCTCTCTTTCGGCCCTCGCCGCGGCCTCAGATGCCTCTATGGCCCTTGCTCGGTCCTCCTTGGCTTTCAGAACATACTCCCCAATGATGGGGTTATCTTCCAGGAGCTTTGCCAATATCTCGTCGGGCGTGTGCTCGGCAACGTCATCTAAAGTGATCGCCACATGACGTGACGATGTGGCCGCTGTCACCGGTGGTCTGAACGCAATGTTCTCCTCTCGGATCTCAACAGTAGCATCCTTTGCGGTCTGCTCCTCCTCAACAACAATCCCTTTACCCTTCGCCGAGTCCCTCGGCGGGGATCCACTCGGCCCGGTATCGCCACCACTAGCACTACTACTGCCATCAACATCACCCGAACCCCCAATTTCAGGCAAACCTTCTACCATTGAAAGGGGACCTGTGGGATCGATCCTGGGCCCCACGGCCCCAGTTCGGTCCATCGCGCAAGGCTCTGCCTCTACCGAGCGAGTCTCCTCACCACCAGCACCCTCCTGCTCGCCGCTTTGTTCGCCATCGCCGCCTCCTTGTACGACTGCACCATCAACTCCAACGGGCTCCGCTGCAGTTTGATCCTCTGGTTCGACTGCCATGGGCTCTCCTCGGTCTTTCGTTTGCCCCTTCGGCCGATTTAATACTTCCCCAGTGCCTCCATTGCCACCGTGATCCGCCATGGAGGTGTTTTTCGTGCGTGGGTTCATGGATTTTGGGTTGAAATCAAGGGTTTGGGGGATGGTTGGAGAGGTTTTTGAGAGTAGAGAGAGGTCTCGGAAGTTTGAAACTACTGTAAAGCAGTTCTGTAACGTCCCGTGACGTTTTTAAGGGTTAGAACGGGTGTGGGCCGGGTCTGGGCTGGTTTAAAACCCAGTCCCAGGAAATGCTCCATTGCGCGAGGGGGAGTGCCTCGCGCGACACTACTTTGGGCTTCAGGCCCGTTTCCCTATCAGGCATGCCCAAGTTGATTATTCTTAATATTAAAATATGAGATTTTTAATATTTTGGCCCTATATTAATTTGTGGGTCATGTTAAATAATTTCTCGCGATCTGGAGCATCTTTTATATCCCCAGTAGCCACCAATCAGCGACGATCTATCCGTCCAATTTCAATCAGCGACGATCCATCCGTCCAAATTCAAATCAGCGACGATCCATCAGTCCAATTTCAATCAGCGACGATCCATCCGTCCAATTTCAATCAGCGACGATCTATCCGTCCGATCATCAATCAGCGACGATCCATTTGTCCAATTTCAATCAGCAACGATCTATCCGTCCAATTTCAATCATCGACGATCTATCCGTCCGATCATCAATCAGCGACGATCCATCCGTCCAATTTCAATAAGCGATGATCCATCCGTCCAATTTCAACTAGCGACGATCTATCCGTCCGATCTCCAATCAGCGATGATCCATTCGTCCACATTCAAATCAACGACTGGGTCATGTTAAATAATTTCTCGCGATCCGGAGCATCTTTTATATCCCCAGTAGCCACCAATCAGCGACGATCTATCCGTCCAATTTCAATCAGTGACGATCTATCCGTCCAATTTCAATCAGCGACGATCCATCCGTCCAAATTCAAATCAGCGACGATCCATCAGTCCAATTTCAATCAGCGACGATCCATCCGTCCAATTTCAATCAGCGACGATCTATCCGTCCGATCATCAATCAGCGACGATCCATTTGTCCAATTTCAATCAGCAACGATCTATCCGTCCAATTTCAATCATCGACGATCTATCCGTCCGATCATCAATCAGCGACGATCCATCCGTCCAATTTCAATAAGCGATGATCCATCCATCCAATTTCAACTAGCGACGATCTATCCGTCCGATCTCCAATCAGCGATGATCCATTCGTCCACATTCAAATCAACGACGATCTATCCGTCCGATCGTCAATCAGCGACGATCTATCCATCTGATCACCAATTAGCGACGATCCATCCGTCCAAATTCAAATCAGCGACGATCTATCCGTCCGATCTCCAACCAGCGATGATCTATCCGTCCAATAATCCATTGGTGCATGGTATTTTTACATACTTGTGCATTTTTCCATTTAATCGGCTTTTGGGTGGATTTGGTGGGTGTCTAGAAATCTTTGACGTTACCCGTACCAGTCAATGGTGCTCCACGTGCCGTCAAAGAGGGACTACTGTAGACACCCCAATCTAAGTCTCCCGATCGTTTTACGATTTCTTGTTTCCCCGATGATGAACAAGATCGAAAAGCAGTCTTGAGGTTGGAATGGTTTGAGCTCGGTGTGTGCGGAACCCTTTTAATTCTTAAAACCTTTAAAAGAAAAATAGAAAACCAGTCAAACCTTGGTCTGGGGTTGACCATCGCGCGAGTATGTCACTCCCTCGCGCGAGTGTGTGCTTTTCCAGGTGTGGTCAAAGTCAAATATTTGACTGTTGACCCACGCGCGACAGGTGGAACCCTCGCGCGATGGTCCTCAGCAGTCCCTTTCACCTTTTGCCAGCCAGTTGGTTGCTTGCCTGAGGGGCTACAGGGCTACTGAACCCCGTTTTTCTCCACAGGACACTGTGCAGTGCAGGTCTTGGGATTACACCCTCACACAACCCTTCCCATCACCTTTTACAAGCCTTCACCACCAAGTTTAGCTCTAAGGTGTTGTTTGCCACTCTTCTACACCTTCCACTCCCCTTATAAATACCCCCCTTGGTATTTCATTTCAAGGGTGATAAATTTTAAAGTTCAAAAGGCTAAGAAGAACTCTTGCAAGCACATTAAGGCTCTCAACCCTAGCACACTTGCTCTTCCATTCTTCACTCCATTTTCCATCACAAGCTTCACAATCTTGCTCAATCTTTTCCAAAACCTTTCAAGCAAAGGTATAATACCTTTACTGCTTACTATTTTGATCCATGAGGGGGGCTGTCAGGGCCAGGATTGGTAATCAATACCAGTTCTGGTCCTAAAGTCAGCAGAGTTACAAGAAACTGGGATCAAGTGTACCCTCGCGCGATGTACTCACTCTCACACGCGACAGTGTACTGTCTCGCGCGACAGTCCTCGTGGGGTTTTGGGGATGCTGGTTTTCCTTGTTTATCATGTTATTACATATTTTAAAGCCTGTCAGGCCTTTTAGCTCACTGTTCAGCCTGTTAAAACACATAGTTTAGCTTTCTATGCTTATTTATTTGGTTGGAATGCTTTTGGGTTGCTTCTGGACCTACACCAGAGCCCAGAGCATGCAAAGCAATTCCTGGAAGTCCAGTAAGGACTCTAGTGCGAGAGAGTCACTGTCTCGCGTGATGGTCTTCCTGATTCCAGAAGCTACCCTTGCATGAGCAGCTTGGCCCTTAGTCTCTATTTTATCACCCCCACTATTTAGGGGTTGCATTTCAATTCATTTGGTTCTTGTTTGTGTCAATTTGTAAATAATTAGTTGCTTTCAGTACATATAAACTGCTTGTCTTGCCTCTTGGGTGTGCACGGGTCCTTCCAGAGCCCAGAAGGGGATAAAATTCAACTGGTGGTGAGTCATAAATCCTCGCGCGACTGAGTGAGTGTGTTGCGCGATGGTCTGCTTTGCATGCACGTAGATCCATGCATGCAAAGGTGGCCATGGTGTATGGCACATTCATTTCATGTGCAGTTTGGTTTGTTTCTGATCAGAGAGTTCGATCTTATCTCATTTTCATAGTATTCCATTCATCCATGCCATATTCAATCACATCCTGCAAATCGTGTTACAGTTTTAATCCCGATTAAACTGTTCCCCCGCCCTAATTGGCTTAAAATTGGTTAAAGAAGAATTCGAATCACAAATATTTTCACAAAATGTCTAAGTAGAGACCGATCTTCGGATTGGGCGAGAGGGGTGCCTTAAAACCCTTCCCCTCTCGTAACCTGGCTCCCGAACTCAGATATGGTTATGACGGACTGGTTCCTTCACTTTTTTCAAATCAAATAGTGCGGTAGGTGCTTCGAAATACGGTTCCTTGGGTGTCGGACCTTCAAACCCAAGTGGCGACTCTGTATTTTACGAGCGCCTGCTTCTCCGCTCGCGCTCCCTCGATTTCCGGGCCGCTTTGGCAAAATGGGGAACGAAATCCCTATTTTTCCAAGGGCATGCTGCCCACATATCCCAAGCTAGGGAATCAGGTCAAAACGTAGTTCAGGCTAAAGTTCACTCCTGTGTTTACCTTTCCTTTTATGCTCTAACTTTTGCCTAGTACCGCCCATTTGGGTCTTCGGTCTAGCGAGCTTTCAAATATTGCCTATTTACTTTTGCCTAGACCCCTTTCATAGGTTTTTGGGCTAGCATGCTTTCAAATATTGCCTATTTACTTTTGCCTAGACCCCTTTCATAGGTTTTTGGTCTAGCAGGCTGCTCTAACTTTTGCTTGGAACTGCCCACCCTTGGGGTCTCCAGCCCAACGAGCTTCTCTTAGGGAAAAGTTACTTTTAAAATGATCCATGTTGACCAAGGTATTGAATTTATTGCCGTCGAAGTTGACGATCTTTGGCCAAAGCCCCAGATACAGTGGCTTTGATGATGCAGGGTCGGAGTGCTTCGGTTGGAAATACCTTCCTCCGGGTCATTTTTACACTCATTTGTGCTTGGCGGAATACTGCTGTTGCTGCTTTGAACATGGTACAAGGCCCGAAGCCTTTTGAGCTTCTGTTTTCTATCTTGGCACCCGATAGCAAAGGATTTGACTCTTCTTTATCCCAGAATTAACATTACGCGTGACTTGATGAGACCACGCCAAGGCGTCGACGCTTGTCTGACCGGGACCAATGCTCCTCTAGGTACAGCTTTGAACCAACTGAACCTTTCGGAGGTCTACCTTATCTTTCAAGTTTATTAAAACTACTTCTTCTTTTAATAGGTGTAGACACCCCAATTTGGCCTAACAATTATTTCAAGTCCCACCTTGGAGACCATCTCGATGATGAAATGGATACAGTGATTGCTTAACTTCTTATGAACCTTAGGACTTTCGGTAAGAACTTTGAGCCATTTAGAGGACCCAATCCAGAGCCATATAGGCTATAGCCTTTTAGACAAAAAATACAGAATTCTAGGAGAATCCATCTGTCGGCCGTGAGATTGATCTCACGGCATTAACATCATTTCTTCACCCGAGTAACCTGTTGCCTGACAATCTCCCTGAGAGATCGATCACTCGGCCGCTAGATCTATCCTACGACCACAACATCATTTCCTCGGTCGCCAGATCGTCCCTTTTCCAGATTCTCAAACTTTCTGTCAAACGATTGATCCAAACACGAAACCTCCCGATGCGTTCGAGCTACGCCCAGGGATAGCCATGAGGAGTTTGGGATGCATTATAACTCCAATTCCCGTTGTGTGTTTTGATTGGCCGGAGTGAGTCACCAATTGCCTATATAAAGGGCCTTTGGGTTCTGAAAATAATAAATCAGATTCACGTACGGAATCACTCTCTCAAACCATGAAATTCTGCACACATACTCTCTTAAACCCTCTCTTTAAAAGCCCTAACCTTTCGAAGGTAGCCATCAATCCGATGATCAAATCCCAAAGTTCAAACCCTAACCCTAGGGTTCCCAAGAAGCAATCAGTCGATCTCATTCAATCCGAAGCAATCAAGCTACTGAGGGATCAAGGTGGTGAGGCCCAAGGGCCTCCGGTTCAATTTATTAACTGTTTTCATGCTTAATCGTAGTGTTTGATTATCTACTAACTTTTCAATCTGGTGTGAGGAAGAACACCGACCGGGGCTTCAATCCCTCGGCCGTGACATCAGTTCACCGGCCGCAAGATCCATTTTCTGGGACAGTTTGTTTTGCTCTCTGCTTTCTGATGCATGCTTCAATTACAGTCTTGGCTTACCCTTAACTGCTTAAAGGCAAAAAACAGACTACGTGTTAGAATTAAATAAAGCATGTATATGTCTTATGTTGAACAACTATGGGCTAGTCTCACGGCTGGGCAGAGAGGGGTGCCTCACACCTTCCCCTTACTGGACTTTTGGCTCCCGATCCAGAATCTCTACCTATTTTCCTAGTTTTAATAAACTAGGTGGCGACTCTGTTTTGATGATAACCATTATCGTGGGGCGATGTTCCTAGCCATGGGAATATCCACGATCTTGGTTTATGAAGCAAGCAACCAAATGAGCAAACAACGATCAATCTATATGGCGATGCCTCGCTCCAGGGAGGTGTTTACAATAGGCTGAGCATGCCTTTTATCTTCCCTTTCGGTGAGGGAACACATTTCCTTAGGGATGATCCCATCGAAATCTATCCCTTCGTCATCAGAGTCGATACGGTTTATTCAAAAGCCAGCGAAGTACTTAGAAGCAGAATGATGCATTGTAGAAACCCCAATTTGGCCTAACGATTATTTCAGGTCCCACCTTGGGGACCATCCTGATGATGAAATGGATACGATGATTGCTGATTGCTTTCTTAAGAATCTTAGGATTTTCTGTAAGAACTTTGAGCCACTTACAGGACCTAATTCAGAGCCAAATAGCCTTTCAGACAGAAATACAGAAGCCTAGGAGAATCCATCTGCCGACCGTAACATTGATCACACGGCCTTAACATCTTTTCCTCACCCGAGCAACCTGTTGCTTGAAAATCTCCCTGAGAGATCCATCCCACGGCCGCAATATCAATACCTCGGCCGCTTAATCCATAACTCGGCCGCCAGATCCATGGCTCGGCTGCCAGATCATCCTTTTTCCAGACTCTGTAACGTTCTGTTGATTGTTTGATCCGATTACACTACCTTTCCGATGCGTTCGGGCCACGTTCGGAGATCACAACGAAGAGTTGGAATTGCATTGCAATTGCAATCGTGCGTTTTAATTGGACTGAGTGAGTCACCAATTGCCTATATAAAGGGGCCTTTGGTCTCCGAAATAATACACACGAAATTCATCAGATTCACACCCTCTCAAGCCACGAAACTCTGCCCACATATACTCTCAAACCCTCTCTACAAAAGCCCTAACCTCCCAAAGGCAGCCATCAATCTGGCGATCAAACCTCGAAGTTTCAAACCCTAACCCTAGGGTTTCCCAAGAAGCAATCAATCAATCCTGATCAAATCCGAAGCAATCAAGCTACTGAGGGATCAAGGTGGTGAGGACCAGGGGCTTCTGGTTCGGTTTATTTATTGTTTTTATGTTTAATGGTAGCGTTTTAGTAATCTGCTAACTTTTCTGTCTGATGTGAGGAAGAACATCAGCCGGGGCTTCGATCCCTCGGCAGATACATCCAAACCAGGAGGATCCCTCGGCCATGACATCCATTCACCGGCCGTGGGATCCATTCCCCTGGGACATCTTTGTTTTCTGTTTTCTGATGCATGTTTTAATTACAGTCTCGGCTCACCTTATTTACTGTTCAAAGGCATAAAAACAGACTACTTGTTTAGGATTAAATGAAGCATATATATGTCTTATGTTGAACGATTATGGGCTAGCCTCACGGCTAGGCAGAGAAGGGTGCCTAACACCTTCCCCTTACTGTACCTTTGGCTCTCGTATCCAGAATCTCTATTTATTTTCCTAGTTTTAATAAATTGGGTGGCGACTCTGTTTTGATGATAACCGTTATCATGTGGTGATGTTCCTAGCCATGGGAATATCCATGATCTTGGTTTATGAAGCAAGCAACCAAACGAGCAAACAAACAATCAAACTGTATGGCGATGCCCCGTTTGGGAGGTGTCTACAGTTTTCTGGCGACTCTGTTGGGGATATGAGAGCCATAACCAGAAAGTTCAACATTAGACTAATACATGCCTTATTTAATTCATTTATCATATGCATCCAGCAGGCAAGCCTCGTTGAGTTCACCTAATACCCCGGCATGACACGAGCTATGTTAGGGGTTTCAGCAAACTCCACAGTCACTTGTAGTTATTGGTATATCAAAAAGGAATCATCCAATCACCGCCTATAATGGGTTGGCGAAAGGACTGGTGCCCTTTGACAATGGAGCACCCTGAGACTACCAAAACCTTACATGTGTTAGAAAGCCATAGAACCTATCAAAATAAGGCAGGAACCCGCATGTTAAGGAAATTTCCTGCATTTTGTTTCCAAGTTCTTCCTCACACCCATTGTACATATGTATGTTGTAAAGCCTTCTTTTGCAGGTTAAGCCTTAGGGGCCTTGCTAGACCAAATGGAAGTAGGTAAGTTAAACTAATCTAACCAAAGTAAAAACTTTTTAGGAAAAATGGCCACATCACTGTTCATGATCGATTCACACTTTCAATTTTTCACCAAGCTATTTGGTTCGCCCCACTCTGCAGTCAAGGATTTCGATCCCTCCGAATACATCACTCCGATAGAACAACCAAAGCCTATGGTAACTATCATTGAAGACAACCATGTCATGTTCACAAGAACAGTCTATGAAGAAGAGATAAATGACATGATGGAAGAAGAAGGGCTTGCACTACAAGAAAATGTAGCATTAACGGCATTTTTCCTACCGGCATGTGTTAATCTCGGCATTATTATTAATGCCAGAAAAAATTATCTTTAAACGGCATTAATTATAAAATGCCGGTAAAAATCACTCAAAAACGGCATTATTTCAGAAAATGTTGTTTTTAGTTTCCATGGGCGGCAATTAATAACCATGAACGCGCTCAATTTATTCTTTCCTCATAAAACGTCGCCTAGGTACTTCCTTCGTACTTCTTCCCTCCTAATTTTTCTTTTTTCCCTCTTATCTTTTCGTTTTCCATTTGTCGTGTTCATTCCAAATCCACTCACTCTGGCAAACAAAAATCCCCCAAATTAAAACCCAAAAAATGGAAGCCCTAACTCTCTCTGTCTCCAACTCTCTAAACTAGATGGAGTATCGCTGATTTCCATGGATTTGGTAGAAATGGCACCTTGAGCTTTGTAATCTCATCCTCGGAAACCTCACAAAAACGATATCTTCGGTCGTCACAATCACTATTGTCTCCACCCTCTTCACCTCCACGGCTCCATGTTGCTGTTGTCGGAACTCGGAGAGAAGGGGCATCACGTTTTGCTTTGTGTTCCACTCAAAGGTTTGGTCATTCTCCTCTATTATTCCAACAATATGATCTATATGGGTCTCTCTCTCTCTCTCTCTCTCTCACACACACACACACACACCTTTTAGCGCGCCCTTAATTAACCCTGGGAGTAAGGAGTACTTGAGGACTTCCCCTAAGGCCCATTACTATGGAACCCCAGTATGGATGGAGCTGGTGTTGCCGTACAGTATGCATCCTAGGCCCTGCAAATTGAGATACAGAAGAGCGTGCGCACACACACACCCCGTCGATCTGCCATCAACCATCAGATTGAGCCAAACTCAGCCACAAACCCAGTTGTAGAGTGAGAAGCTTTCGAACATGCAAAAACCCAGCCACTTCGAGAGCAATTTTCTTAAATATTTAACAAACATATATGTCCGGTTAAGCAATTTTAGGGTTGGATTTTGGGAGTTTGAGATTCTGCATTGTTTATTAGAAATTAGGGGTATTTTTTGGTGTATTTTTGTCGGTGCATGGATTAACCTCTATTTTCTTATTAATATGCTAACCTTCATCTTCTTCTGCTTCTTGATTCCACAGTTAGAGAAGAATCGAAGCCATTTGGACATACTGCACTGGTAGAAGTAAACAGTCAGTTCAGAGAGTGCTCAACAGGTTTGATTTGATTTTTGCTAGGAATATTCTCGTAATTTTAACGTTACTTTCTCTGATAAAAGAAAATAATCCAAATTGGTTTTATTTATACTTCTTCTATGGTGTTTTGGTATAGTTAATGGCTGAAAAAATCCTTCTTTTGCTACTATAATGGTTGAAAAAGCTTTCTTTTGCTATTGTTATGGCTGAAAAAGCCTTCTTTGGCTTTTGTGTTACTGTTATGGCTATTCATGCCTTATTTAGGTACTGTTATGTTGCTACTATTATGTTTGTGGTACTGCTATGGTTTATGGAACGATTATGGCTATTTTTAGTCTTCTTTATTTATCATGGTACACGTGTGCTACTGCTGTATTTTTTTTTGGAATCGAGTATATTGATTGGACTGTTTGAAGCTTGAAGCCGGGTGCTATATTAGGATATGGTGCTATATTAGGATATGGTGCTATATTATGGCTATTTTTTTTGGAATGGAGTATATGGTGCTATATTAGTCTTCTCTTCTCTGTAATCCATTCATTCATTAGGCCTTGCAATCCAGTCATTCATTTGATGCAAAACAGATTAGGCCTTCGCTATGGACTGCATTTATGTTTATGGAAGCATGAAGCATTATGCTTGTGGTCTGTTTTGTTTTTTCCTGTAGAATTTCAGTTGGATGTTGTTTTTCCTTTCAGAATACTGGTTCTTGCTGCTTTTTTTTTTTTGGTACTAGTAGACGTACACGTGCTTTGCATGTGGAGTTCTTCCATTAATTAAAAGAAATTCTACTTTGAAACAAAAAGGACAAATTGCTCTTCGTTGGTGCATAGATGTCCACTTAGATGTAGTGATGTGTGCAGACATTCTTTTATTGGGTTAACATATGAGATTGAGCAACCCAATTAATTGGGACTTTAGCTCGGTTACATATTGTATTATTTTTCACAACATAATAGGATTCAAATCTTCATATGAGTTTTTGGATGGATTTACTGTATTGATCATGAGCATCTTTTAAAATTTTGAGGATAAAGTGCAAGATTGAGAACATATTTTATTTAAAACATGCTGCAAATAAAACACTCAATATCTTTCAGTTGATACACCAGAAAATTAAAACAAAACAGAAACACATAAAGAACAAACTTAGCTAGGGGATGATCCCTGACAACTGCTACTCCTGAACATATGTGGCTAACTTGTCTAGAACCTTGATCTGGGAAGAGTCATCAGCGTCACCAACCAAGTCTTTTGCTTGATTACCATTTTTGCAAAACATTCAGCTACTTGATTTTCTTCTCCAAGAGTATTGGGAATTTTCTGGAGGTCCTTAATTGATGAGAGTTACCGCCATCTAAGAATCTGATTCTTGATCATCAGCATGCAATTCATGTCCAAATCGCCAAAAGCCCTACTTCTAGGCTGGTACAATCTTCGAGAAGCCCATATAATTTTGCAACTGGAACATTTTTCTCTGTGAAGAACTGCCTAAGTGACTGCCCACTTTTGTTGGTTTTGTGAATGTGTAAGTTGCTGGATTTCAACAGTGGAAGTTGCATTTTTTTTCTGGTTAATCTCAATTTGACTTTGGAGTCTTTGTCTTATTTATCTGACTGTAACCACACTAGGAAAAAAGAAAACCATGAATTCCAAGTCAACCAAATTGGCATATAAAATCTGTGAATATCTTTGATCATTAATATGGCTTCTTTGCATTTTATGGTCTAGGCATTTGATTGATGAATTTTAGATTGTTTTCTTCATTATCGATCTTAAGTACATTATTAGCCGAAGAATTTCAGAGCCAGTGAATAATATCTTCTGAGTTCTACCCTTTGCGAAACATAATTTTGTGAATTGAAACAGTTAGATATGTAGGAACAACATAGAGTAAACTTAATAAAGCACTCCAGTGTTTGATATACTATAGGAAAGTTTACACTATGCATGACACTATAGGAAAGGTGACACCATACTGTTCAATTAACTACTGTTATTATTCTGCCAACACATGTATTCTTTTTAGGTTTTGAAGTGTCATATTCTTTTTAGGTATTTTCCTCATATGTGCCTCCTAGGAAACGGCAGCGCCCATATAGGGATAGGAGGTTAGATGTGAGATTACTATGTAATTTATATAAGAGTAGTATGTTTTCTGTGCAGCAACAAAATGTATTCTTATCTCTCTCATCCACATGTTTCATTGTTATTGTGATTTATAACCAATACTATGACATGATATTAATTTCAGGTTTTTTTCAGTTAACTTCTATGGATAAGAGCTGGATTGAGATAAGGAATAGGCTAGACCCTACCTATATACAAGGGGTAGAAAAGTTTATAGAATTTGCTTATGATAAAAAGCATCCAGATTCAAAGATATATTGTCCTTGCAAGAAATATGTGAACCTTATATTTGGGACAAGAAGTGGCGTGAAAGAACATTTAATTATAAATGAATTCAATACTAAGTATACAAGATGGACAATTCACGGAGAATCTTTAGCTTCATCTAGGAGTGTAATCGTTTCTATGACCATTTCTTTGTACTAAAACCTTGAGTTAATACTGGTACATTCTAGGGTTTTCGTCCCTGGCCTTTGGCCTTACATCTCTCCCAAGGGTTTTCAATGCAAAAATTTTCAGCTAATCCTACTGGTGCTGCCATGGATTAGCTAGGTTACGAATAGCATTCTATAAAATCCTTTTGTATTTTATTAGATGCATACGGGGTTCATGAATATAACTGATTGAATAAATAAAGGCAAGAATTTTTGCTTGAAAATTCTAATTGATGATGTAAATGTGTTTAGAGTAGGTTACTAGTAGCATGCTATGTGGCTGGAAAGTTGTGAGGCATTTGACTTGTGTGATCTTGACATGCTTCCATAATTTTGACATCTCTCCTTCTATTTCGAAATCTCCAACTCCAAGTGCTTTTCTCGTAAATCCGACTCACTTCTCCGGCCAAACGACTTCTCTCTAATAAAGATGAAGTTGCAAACCATATTGATGATGGTTGAGGAGTGAAGGAAAAGACATCTGGCTCAGGATTATGACTGCTTATTAGTAAAGATCGTATGATGTAGTTAGTGGATTTCTTTGGAGGTATTGTTTGCATACAGAAGACGTCTCAGGACATGATTGATAAGAGTTGTGGTAAACTTCGACTTTAGGCTATATTAATGTTGGGATATGTTTGAGCATTATAGTGGGATATGTTTGATGCTTGTGTCATGTATTTTTAAACTTACTGATTGTGTAGGATGTCATGGACTATATAGATACCCACACACGTATGTATAAACGTGTAATTGTTTCTTGTATTTGCAGGTTGATAGGACGTAGACGGACATGGAAGACATGCAATAGGAATGACAAGAAATCTTCTAGATAATGAAAACTGTTTTTGTTCTTTTTGTTTTGGAGTTTGCAACCAAAAGCATATTTTGAATCTTTGTGTTGCTTTGGTTAGTACGATCTTTTGTTTTTGGAGATACACATGCAATTGGAACTTATATTTTGACGCTTTGGGTTTGATTCACATTGGCATTCTATGCCTAGCATTGTTATTTTTTGTTGCTTTGAGATTGTCTTTTACGATGTCCAATTTGCTTATATACGGAATTTGCATTTTGGTTTTGGCAGTGGAACTTCAAATTGTATTGGACAAATTATAATTTTGTATGCAGGAAATGGTACTAGGTTTAAAAAAATTATGTATTAAAAATGAAAATTGGCAAAAAAAAAAAAACTTTTACCAGCGTTTTACAAATGCCAGTAAAATCAATGAAAAGAAAATACCAAGATATAAAAATGGCATTTTGGAAAATGCCGGTAAAACTTATAAAAAAATACGGCACTAATAAAATGTCGGTAATATTACCTTTTCCGGCATTTGCATCAAATGCCGTTAAAACATGTATATTCGGCAATTTTTTTTCCCGGCATTAGACAAATGCCGGTAAAATTAGTAATAAACGCCGGTTTTATTTCCGGCATTTGTACAAATGCCGTTTATGTATTACCGACACTTACCTAGACGACATTTTTTATTTTCGTCAACAAATACCGGGAATACTATTACCGGCATTAATTTGACCTTTACCGGCATTTATAAAATGCCGCAAAAAGCTTAATTTGGCGTAGTGTTGGCAGGGTCCCAATCTATTTCTATGACCCTTATGCACCTACCGATGACTACTGGCCGATCAATGAGGTCAACAGCTTTGAACCTGAAGAAGCAAGGGAAGAAGAATCTGATGACAATGATCCACTAGACGAAGTACCACTAAACCTACTCTTTGATGAGAGGGTCACCAACAATGAAATAAGGGTGATCCACCCCATCACAGATAGGTTTGGTAATTGGTGGGAATTTGTTGGCACACGAAGAATCGACAACAGCGACGAAGCAGAAATTGAAACTCAACTAGAGGAGATAACGGCAATAGCAAATCAAATGGCCCTCCAAGACCTGCAGGGTGACAATGATGAAAGTGCAAATCAAAGTGACAACGACGTGCTGATGATCAACCTTGGTGATGAAAAAGACTGCTCTGAGCTAATTGTGGATACTGAAAGAGGGGCCTACCCTAACTGGACCGTGGAACACGCCTTAAAATACAAAATAAAAAATGCCAATCCCAATCTTAGCTCTGATTCCGATTCTGACTCTAGGTCAACTCAATCCGAGTCTAGTTTTTCATCTTCCCAAACTACTAAGTCTAGTAAGGACCTGGTCAAAATGCCAAAGAATAACATCTATTTTGAATTTGACTCCGAAATGTTTTTTGACAATTTTAGCAATGAGAAGGGAAATTTAGAGTATTTCACTTTGCCTATAATTAATTGTGTGGATTCCGACAATCCGAATTTTGAGGAAGAAATTCCCAAAGAGAATTCATCGAAAGAGAAGAAGAAAGGCACGCTAAACCTTTTTCCGAGGAAATAATTACAGCAAATATAGGCTCTGAAAATGAGCCCAAGTTGGTTAAAATTGGTGCAACACTATCTTCTCAAGAAAGTGAAAAATTAATCCTTTTGCTAAAAGAATACAAAGATGTTTTTGCTTGGTCTTACAAATACATGCCTGGGATAGACCCTGAAATTGTTCAGCACAAAATTCCTCTTCATCCTGATGCAAAACCTGTTAAACAACAGCTAAGACGTATGCGCCCTGACTGGGTCTTAAAAATAAAAGAAGAAATCACTAAGCAAATCAACGCCGGTTTTCTCATAGTCACCGAGTATCCATAGTGGGTAGCCAACATCGTTCCAGTACCAAAGAAAACTGGAGGAATCAGGGTCTGTGTAGATTTCCGAGATCTCAACAAAGCCAGCCCGATAGATGACTTTCCATTACCACACATAGACGAGCTCGTGGACAACACCACGGGACATGCACTGCTATCCTTCATGGATGGGTTTTCTGGGTATAATCAGATTTTGATGTCTCCCGAAGACAGAGAGAAGACCACCTTCACTACACCATGAGGGACCTACTGTTACCGAGTGATGCCATTCGGGTTGAAGAATGCTGGAGCCACCTACCAAAGAATGGCAACTACATTGCTGCATGACATGATACACAAAGAGGTAGAAGTATATGTCGATGATATGATAGTCAAATCGAAGGAAAGGGAAGGACATTACGAAGCCCTTCAGAAGTTCTTTGAAAAGATTAGGCAATACAAGTTACGCCTCATTCCTCAATGCACTTTTGGGGTGACGGCTGGCAAAATGCTAGGGTTTCTCATCACTCAAAGAGGAATCGAGGTAGACCCTTCCAAAATACAAGCTATCATGGAGATATTACCACCAAAGACAGAAAATGAGGTAAAAAGCTTTCTGGGGAAAGTGCAATTTATTAGCAGGTTCATTTCCAAACTCACAACCACCTGCGAGCCTCTATTCAAGCTTCTGAAGAAAGGTACTGATTTTGAGTGGAGCTAAGACTGTCAGCAATCGTTCGAAGCCATCAAAGAGTATCTTCAGAATCCACCTGTGCTGTCACCACCCATCCTTGGGAAGCCATTGATTCTATACCTCTCAGTAACAGACACATCCATGGGATGCATGCTAGCACAAGAAAACGACGCCAAAGTAGAGTGCGCCATATACTACCTTAACAAGAAGATGATGGACTATGAAACAAGGTATACTCTCCTAGAGAAGACTTGTTGGGGGCTAGTGTGGGCCACGAAGAAACTGAGGCACTACCTATTAGCACATCCAGTAGTGCTAGTTTCTCGTTTAGATCCAATCAAATATCTTTTCGAGAAGCCAGCACGTATTGGAAAGCTAGCTAGGTGGCTATTGCTTCTAGTAGAATTCGACCTCAAGTTCATGACAAGGAAATCGGTAAAAGGAAAGGCTGTGGCAAAATTCTTGACAGATCACCCTGTAATAGAAACCGAAGCAGAGGACTTCATGTTCCCTGACGAGGACATCTTATGTCTCCTAGATGACACTTGGCAACTATACTTCGATTGAGCATCGAACCAAAGTGGATATGGCATAGGGATACTGCTAGTTTCCTCGAACAACTCTCATATCCCCTTGTCATATAAACTAAGGTTTGAAGTCACCAACAACCAAGCTGAATATGAAGCTTGCATCGCTGGAATGAAGGCAGCCTTGGAACTAGGGGCAAGAAGGGTAGAAGTCACTGGAGATTCAAACCTAGTAGTGTCCCAAGCAAGAGGAGACTGGAAGCTCAAGGAAGATACGCTAAAGCTATATCGCTTTGTACTGGAGGACCTGATTCCACAATTCGACTCAGACATTTTCACGCACACTCCCCGAGAAAGCAATAGATTCGCAGATGCATTGGCAACACTGGCCTCCATGGTCGAAATACCCTTGGGATTCACAATGCGACCCCTTATGATCGAGCAGAAGCTCAAACCAGCGTGTGAATGCACTTTCATTGAAGAGAGCGAAGATGATGGTAAGCCCTGGTACGAGGACATGAAGAAATTCTTGGAAGAAAGGGAGTATCCCTCTGAAGCCACTTCAAAAGACAAGGTGGCTCTATGAAAGTTTGCCACTCGATTTGTAACCTATGGAGGAGCATTGTATCGAAGAGCATACCTAGGTCCCAATCAGCTTTGTGTCACAACCGAGGAAAGTCGTAAGATAATGGAAGAAATACATGAGGGGATCTGCGGGCCGCATATAAATGGGGCAACAATGGCAAAGAAAATCCTGCGTTAGGGTTACTACTGGACTATAATGGAAGCCGATTGTGCTGACTATGTTCGCCGATGTTACAAATGCCAGACTCACGCTGATCGCATGCGTATTCCACCTACGGAATTATACAGCATGACATCTCCTTGGCCATTCTCCACCTGGGGGATAGATGTCATTGGGAGTATAAATCCAAAGGGAAAATACAAGCATCAGTTCATTTTAGTAGGCATCGATTATTTCACCAAGTGGGTAGAAGTAGCCTCCTATGCCACCCTTAAGGCTACTCATGTGGCTAAGTTTATTCGCACCAATATCATCTATCGGTATGGAGTACCCCACGAGTTCATCTGCGATAATGGATCACATTTCAAAGGGGCGACAAAGAAACTTTTTGCCGAATTTAGGATACAGAATCATCGGTCATCTACTTATCGACCTCAAACTAATGGAGCAGTTAAGGCTGCAAATAAGAACATCAAGAGGATTCTGCCGAAGACTATCGACACCTACACAGACTGGCCAGAAATACTGCCTCTAGCACTATGGGGTTATCGAACAACTGAAAGAACTTCAACTGGGGCCACTCCTTACTCCCTGGTCTACGGGATGGAAGCTGTCTTACCTATCGAACTAGAACTACCCTCATTAAGGGTTCTAGCTGAGACTGGTATGATCGAAGAAGATTGGATTCAAAACCGCTACGACGAGTTAGCATTAATAGATGAAAGGAGATTGAGAGCGTTATACCATGTGCAAGGGTATCAACGCTACATCGCACGGGCATTCAACAAAAAGGTGAAGCCGCAAGACTTCAAGGTGGGAGACGTGGTGCTCAAAGCAATCCGTCGCCACGTTTCAGATCCAAGAGGCAAGTTCAGACCAAACTGGGGAGGACCCTACCTTATCAAGCGCATACTATTTGGAGGAGCAGCCTACATTACAGATTTAGATGGAATGGAATTCGCAACGCTAGTCAACATCGACAAGCTGAGGAATTATTACCCTTGAGAGATGCTCGTTGGGCCGAAAACCACAAGGGTGGGCGGACCCAAGCAAAAATTAGAGCAAGCCTGCTAGGTCGAAAACCCGCAAGGGCGGCTTAGGCAAAAACTAAGGCATAAATAAAAATGCTCGCTAGACTGAAAACCTGCAAGGGCAGTTTAGGCAAAATCAAGAGCACAAAAGAAGAGGAAAATACCCGAGTGAACCCTAACTAAAACAAACAAACTTTGTTGGAACTACGTTTATGGCCTGATTCCCTCCATGGGATACGTAGGCAATCTCTGAATTGAGATTCGGCCACTGCTATTGTTATCACTTCCAAATTTCTAGGTCTATCCTAAAGCATGTTGACTATCAAACCATGGCAACAACATTTTCAAAATAAAGCAACCAATGTTTTATTATTTCCAAGGAAAAAGGGAAAAGCAAGCTCAAAACAATTCCCAGTCTATGAAAACTATCTTTCAAAAAGCATAAGCAAAGTGTCGATCTCTAAGTCCTCCTTCTCTTTGCACTTTGTCCTCCAAAAGGTTTTTCTCTAACCAACGCTTATACAAACCCAATAGTTTGTCAGCAAAGTTCTCAGCAACCTCTTGCATTACTTGATTTGGTCATAAACGAAGCACATTACGACAAAGGTTGGCATCATGAACCTTAGAAACAGCGTACTCAGGGTCACCCAAAACCTTAACCTGGTCAGCCCCAAATTGCCTCTGAAAATGAGTAGGGAAATAGAAGGTAACTCGAGTGATACCAATCACTGCTACACCAAAATGGTTCATGGTACTTGCAGTCATGCTCTTTATACCATACCAGAGGCAAACCCATTGAATTCGATCACCCTTACGAGTTTCCATCCACGCTTTCCAAGCAGCTTTAGTGGGAAACTGTCTGATCACATGACGCTCCATGCTGTGATCTGAACTATAGGGCATCCACTCCGGTACATCCCACACCCTCAACTTCTCGTAAAGCCATACCTATAGAAAACAAGGGAAAATTGCAAGTTGTGAGAACATGTGACTCAAAACAAAAGAGTGACGAGTGAAAAGATAAACTTGACAAAAGAAAAATAGGTAAAGAGCGAACCTGCAGTAACAAAGGGCTGCCTGAAAACTGGGCTGTAGGATTACCCTTTACCATATCAAGGCCTATCAAAGCCTCTGCCAACACTAAACCAGCAAAACCTACACAGTTTCCCATCTGTTGGGCAAAGTCAAGCAGCATAGAGTCAGCATGGCCAGTAGAAGGTCCAAGCAAGTAGTAATGGAGAAGACAAATGCACAGCGCATGAAAGCACGCCTTCTGTTGAGGAATTTGATGATGAGCTTCAGTGGTTCCAAAACGCTGGACAAGCTATAGAGTTTCCAACCTTCCATTCACCATGAAGAACTTAGCTTCGTGTTTCTGAACTTGGAGCAAATCCTTTAGGAGATTGCCCCTATTAAACAAAGGGTTAGGAATAATGAGACCTTCTCTATCCGAATGACCCATGATGGCTGCAAATTCCTCGATAGTAGGACACAGTTCCTCTCTTCTAAATTGAAAGACATGAAAAATAGGGTCCCACAGGCTAGTGGCTGCCCAAAGAAAAGCATAATTCACAGGAATTTGGTGAAGAGAGAAGATGAAGTCCAAACCGAAGGACTTAAAGTGCAAATGGTCGAGGCCGTTAAAGGAATTCAACCACTGATCAAGGACTAGTTGTGCCATGAAATCGTTGCTGACAAATACCATCGAGTTCGTAGAACGTATACTTATAGGCTAGGATGAGTCCTAGTTCAAATCGGAATCGGATTCTAACCCGTCATTAACCTAGTCGGTATCTTGGCTGCCGCATCGATATAACGGCCGTCAGATCAATTCTCCGGCCCATAAAAAAAATCAAGGCTGATTCAAAGTCAACTAGGGAAGACATATCGATCCCATGGCCGCAGAATCGATGGCTCGGCCGCCAAAACGACCGTTTTCCAGACCACTTCCACGGTTCTGATTTTTCAACGTATTGACAATTTTATCGTACAAGATTAGCATACACAATCACAAATATCAGAGCAAAGGATTTATTTCATATAACAAAAGTTCTTTTACATCACAAGGTGAATCATCCCATATTTCCTAAACAAGCTATACATCGATTTCCTATCAGACTAACCTATGCAGGGAAGCAAAAAGAAGGAGAAGAGGATGCCAAATTCTCTGGTGGTCCAAACACCAGAGACCAGCTACAAAAAAACAAAAGGATACCCCCGGGGCAACGTGTACCAAAGAAGCACTGCGGTGCAGAAGAGACATCACGCATCCCAGAAAAACCATCATACCGTGTACAAGCGCCGCCCTGGAAGCTCCGCATCACGGAAGCAAGCCACCTATGCAAGGGTCCCTAATCAAGCAGCAAGACAGAACCAAAAGCAACGCGGACTCCCTCCGTGATCGCTGGCCGCACTTCACACATCCCCCGGACCCAACGGAAATGAAGCAGAGAAAAGAAGAGGAGAATCTTCGGTAGAACTCTCGGGCGTAAACGAAGAGAGAAGGAAGAAAGAAGAATGAAATGAAAAGGCCGAGGCCATGGCCTTTTATAGGCCCCTGGAAATAAAGCGATGACATGGCCGAGACATCAATAACTCGGCCGTGATATCCATTGTTCGGCAGCTGGATCGATCTCCTGGCCCTCCAAATCAATTTCCTTCACCCCCAGTGGACCTTGCCAGTGCAACAATTCAAGCTATTATGAAGTTTGGGTCCATGACCAACAAAACCAAAGACTGGATTAGCCTTGGGGGCATCCCTGAGCCAATACAACGTGATCAGAATTAGCCTTAGAAGTTCTTTCTCCACAAACTGCTGGCCGAAGCTCTTCCTCCAGCAAATCAAGATACTCGGCAGCTTTGCTATTCATCATAATCCCTACAGCCCTGAGCCCGTCATCTCAAAAGGCTTCAAAACAGCAGGTTCCTCGCTCACTGTCTTAGCAGCCCTGTGCTCACCATCGGCAACTCTACGCTCGCTCAGTAGCCCTGCACTCAGCAGCTCCAAGCTTGCAACTACTCAACAGCTCCTATTATGCCAACGGCTCCAAGCCAATCATTTCAGCGGCTCCAAGCCCGCTATTTCAACTGGACCCATACCGTAACGATTATCTCAACTGGCTCCAAGCCGTAAAACAATCCTCAATAGGCCTCACGCCCATATCCACCACTTCAGCAACTCCAAACCCACTATCTCAGCAGCTCTACGCCAGTATTCCTTCTCAGCAGCCCTGCGCCCATATCTATCATCTTAGCGGCTCCAGGCCCATACCAATCATCTCAGCAGCTCCAAGCTCGTTGTCACTCAACAGCTCCGTAACAATCATTTCAACGGCTCCCAGCCCATTATTTCAACTGGCTCCACGCTGTAACAACTATCTCAACTGGCTCCACGCCATAACAACAATCTTTAGCAGGCTCTACACCACCCCAATCAAGATATCATCAATTCTTAAGCTTTACGCTTGAATGCTCAAAATCCAACAATTTGAATGCTCGAAGCTTTTCGAATGCCCAACCACTGTGTACTGGATGCTCAAGTTCTACACTTGAATGCTTAAGCTCTATGCTTGGATGCCCAACCACTGCGTACTGGATGCTCAAAGCCTGTACTTTGAATGCTCGGATTCTGCCGTCTGAATGCTCGAGCTCTATGCTCAGATACCCTCTCAAGCCGCGAAACTCTACCCACATATACTCTTAAACCCTCTCTACAAAAGCCCTAACCTCCCGAAGGCAGCCATCAATCCGACGATCAAACCCTAACCCTAGGGTTTCCCAAGAAGCAATCAGTCAATCCCGATCAAATCTGAAGTAATCAAGCTACTGAGGGATTAAGGTGGTGAGGCCCAGGGGCCTCTGGTTCGGTTTATTTATTGTTTTTATGTTTAATCGTAGCGTTTTGGCAATCTCTTAACTTTTCTATTTGGTGCGAGGAAGAACATCAGCCGGGCTTCGATCCCTCGGCTGATGCATCCAAACCAGGAGGATCCCTAGGCCATGACATCCATTCACCGGTCGTGGGATCCATTCCCCTGGGACAGCTTTGTTTTCTGCTTTCTGATGCATGTTTTAATTACAGTTTCGCACTACGAGAAAAAACACTTTTGCCGACAAAAATAATAGTCGCCAAATGGTTGTTTTTACTGGCCAAAAGGTTTCTGCGACTAAAAATTTTGGTCGCCAATTTGGTCGGCGACACTTGGTCTGGGAAAGTTTTTGCCGACTAAAATTATTTTTGTCGCCAAAGACTATTGTTTTGTCGGGAAAAGAATTTTGCCGACCAAACCAGTTTGTCGCGGAAAGTTATGCCGACTAAATAATTTTGTCGCGGAAAGGTAATGCCGACTGAATAATTTTGTCGCGGAAAGGTAATGCCAACTAGAATTTTGGTCACCGAATACATACATTTGCCAAATAAATAATATTAAAAAATTAAATACCATGTGGCACCATCCTAATGCCTCCACGTGGACCACTCACAGACTGCCACATGGCTTGTATCAAATAATCCCCACACATGCCTTTCCCAGGAATCGAACCCCCCACCTCCAACTCCTTCCGGTGGCGCACAACCACTGGGCAACGCGACACCTTGTGACACATTCCTAAAAACAATATATATATATTATGTATGAAAAATTATATATATATTATTATTATTATTATTATTATTATTATTATTATTATTATTATTATGTACGAAAAATTATAAATATATAAAATAAAATAATTACTTTTTTTTGTTGGTAATTGATGCATTTCATAACCAACCGTGGAAAAACTCATATTTTTAATTACTTTTTTAATCATAAAATTTAATATATAAACAGTTAAAAAAATTAAGTGCTCCAATTCTCAATTCGTTTGAACCGTTGCAAATATCTTATTTTTCTGGTCATTTTATGCTAAAATGTAATAATTAATATTTATCTTTAGGACTCTTATAATTTAAATATCTGCTCTTTATTTTATTTTAGGGATCTCATCTGAGAGTCCTACAGCAAAAAAATTAATCATGACCATTTATGATAAAATAATTAAAAAAATAAATTTTTTTGCACCGGTTCAAATGGATTGAAAATTTGAACACTTATATTTTAACTATATTTTTTAATATATAAACCGTGTAAAAGAATATATATATACACACACACACACACACACAAATTATCCAGTGAGGGATCCCTTACTAGTCTACTATGCGGACCTCCCCTTTCTTGAGCAAATTTCGACGATCCGAGCAGCTCAAAGTGTACAGAACGTGATTTAAAGTTTCCCGTGAGAAATCATAAAAAAAAATGACCGAAAGTGACTTGATTTGTACAGTTTTATTAAATGTGTGTGTGTGTGTGTGTGTGTGTGTGTCTATATATATATATATATATTGGTGGGGAGTGCCATGTCCCGCTAACCCACTAGCTATATATAGAATGACAGAGCATGAAGCTTTAGGACATGTACCAAGAAAATTTAATGATTTTCGTTTAATAATATAACATCTACGTACAAAATGTATAGATCGGATGAAAACAACATGTCGTTTATGGCCCCATAATCAGAGGTTTATCAAAGTGAAGTACCTTTACTGAATATAATGATTAACGATCATGCATCTATAGCTATCTTATCAACTCCATATTTTGCATGACTAATATGCTTGGTGGATACTAACCGAACGATTCCGATCATGTAGTTTATGTTATGATTATATAGCTACCATACATTCACTTACAACAACAATACAAATTTAGTTTGTATATGTTTGCTACAAGTCAATGGTATTGTACCTATATAATCATAAATAAAAAAAATTATCATCGGACGCTTGAATTTGTAGTGTCCGCCGAGCATACTAGTCATGCAAAATATTGGAGTTGATTAGATAGCTATAGTCGCATGATCAGTAATTATTATATACAATAAAGGTAATACACTTTGATATACTTTGAGTATGGGCCCATAAACAGTATGTTATTTTCATCAGATCTGTACATTTTGTAGATGTTATTGATTAGATGATCCCTACAAAACATCAACTTCACCGCATGTTGGTGGCCAAATAATCGAACAAAAAATAAGATATATGATGATATAAATTACGTAAGTTTATTATGATGTAATATATAAATTTTTTCATTGCCGACTAATTTTTTAGTCGCCAATTGTTCGTTTTCGGTGACCAAATAACCTTTGGTAGCCGAATGGTAGCTTTCGCCAACTAAAACGTTTGTCGTCGAATGTTCCCTTTGCCGACTATTAATTTAGTCGCCAATTGTTTGTTTTCGGCGACCAAATAACCTTTGGTAGCCGCATGGTAGCTTTCGCTGACTAAAACGTTTGTCGTCTAATGTTCTCTTTGTCGACTATTAATTTAGTCGCTAATTGTTTGACAATCGGCGACCAAATAACCTTTGGTAGCCAAATGATAGCCTTTCGCCGACAAAGTATGGTTTAGTCACCAAAAGGCCCCACAATTGCCGACACAAAATAATTTAGTCGCCAAATGTCGACAATCAGCGACGAAAAATATTTTGTCACCAAAAGTTGTCAATCGGCGACAAAATGTGATTAGTCGCCGAAAGTTGGTCGCCAAATGTGTTTTTTCTTGTAGTGTCGGCTCACCTTATTTACTGTTTACAGGCATAAAAACAGACTACTTGTTTAGGGTTAAATGAAGCATATACATGTCTTATGTTGAACGATTATGGGCTAGCCTCACGGCTAGGCAGAGAGGGGTGCCTAACACCTTTCCCTTACTGTACCTTTGGCTTTCGTATCCAGAATCGCTATTTATTTTCCTAGTTTTAATAAATTGGGTGGCGACTTTGTTTTGAAGATAACCGCTATCATGTGGCGATGTTCTTAGCCATGGGAATATCCATGATCTTGGTTTATGAGGCAAGCAACCAAACGAGCAAACAAACAATCAAACTGTATGGCGATGCCCCGTTTGGGAGGTGTCTACATGCATATCATAAAAACCCTTGGGGTTTGCCAAGTACAGCAGACTCAAAATTTGAAACAAAAGCTACGACGTGGAGGGCCAAGAGGCACAATCTCCGACTCAGAGCTAGACTTAGACAAACGCATAAGACTCTGTGTCAGACTCAGACATATTGCCAATGTAAACTAGACGCGATTTTGAAAATGCAAACTTTAAAAAGCTACCCGTAGCTTTTACAAAAGAGGTAGGATCTAGCAGGTGTCAGGCCCAAGCAATAGCACTTTTGGCTTCCTCGGCT
The DNA here is from genome assembly GCA_025413875.1 of Rhododendron molle. Lineage (NCBI taxonomy): Eukaryota > Viridiplantae > Streptophyta > Magnoliopsida > Ericales > Ericaceae > Rhododendron > Rhododendron molle. The sequence continues at coordinate 20,366,931 of CM046400.1, forward strand.
TCCTCAACCAAACCTACTTGGTGCTCCTTTGATCAATGGACCTTAGCTAGTCAATCTTCTTCTGTGTAAGCCCTCATTACTGTCAATCCAGATGTCGGCAGTGAAAACCTTGGTTGCCCAACCTACAACCATCATGTTAACCTCTGGTTCGGACGGGATGGATACGATGGGTTTGGGTTGATTTGTTGGGACGATATTGTGGCTAGGGTTGAATATGGCGGAGCTTGGGTTAATTTGAGTGGAGGTGCTAGCTACCTGACCAACCAGAGGTCAAACCTGTGTTGAGGCAAGGAGTTGGAAATGACGTTGGGCTATGGCGGAACTTGTATCGTGCCATCATAAATAAGATCTTGAATCTCATGTCGAAAACGATAACACTTGTCAGTGTGGTGGCCAGACATTTGGTGGAAGGCACAGAAGAGGTTAAGGTTGTAAACAACAGATGGGACTTAGGGAGGAAGAGTTGGGATCAAAGGTTTAAGATGCCCAAATTTGATGAGCTTTTCCATCACAACGGATAGAGATACCTCGAAGACAGAAAAACTCCAAGGTTAGGTTCAGGCCCGGAAGCTTTAAGGGTTCAAGGTGGAACCTTTGCTTGCTTTGCAACTGCACTGCATCGAACTGTCAACAAGATGAACTCTTTTGCCTTTAAGGTTGGCTTTATCACTAAGCATGTCCTCCCCTTTGGCATTGGCTGTGAACAAGGACCCAACATCCTCCTTTGGGTAGGTCCTGGCTTCATGAAATTCAGTAGGGTCTTTGAACATGTCCTTCGAGCACAGCTTGATCCCAAACACAGGAGTGCGGCAGGCTTGAGAGGGTTCCTTGACTTGCCCCATATCTGGTTGCGGGGCTGTGGAGGTAAAGAGGCCAATCAGTCCCTGGACCATAACCATCTGTTTGTCTATCTTGTGACCCAATTCTTCTACAGTTTTCTTGAGCTCTGCCAGCTCCATTTATGCTGTCATTCTGGATTGATGAATGAGGAATGTGATATGACCTTGGAAGCGAAGGTATAACAGCCCCGGCAGACGTTCCCAAGCAGGTTTGGCTCTTCTTTTCGGTAGCTTTTCGACGGTGCAATGGCTTTGAACTTTGGCTTTGATGTGCTTAATTTCTATGCAAGTTTTGGCATACTTTTACTCTTAATTTTATGTTAGTTTGTGTTTAATTGTCTTATTTATTAGAGTTTTAATTTACTTTATTTATTTTTTGTTTAGGAATAAAAACATTGAAGGCTTAATGGGAATTGAGGAGGAAACCTTCCTTTTCGAATGAACAAAAATTCCCTTCATCAAAAGAATAGGAAACACTCGATCCTTTCTCGGTTTCCTGAAGTTCCCTTCTGCAATCGGAGCAATTCCTAGCTACAATGGAAATTAGCAGTATACTTGAACGTGGCTTATGACTTGGGCCTGGAGGAAGTTGGGAATTCAAGTGGGCCCAAGAATAATAAAGGACTAGTTGGACTTGGCCTTTGTAAAGAGAAAAGAGGAGAAAAAGGGTTTACACGGCAACAAAAAAGGAGCAGCAAGGGTTTTGTTTAGGAATAATTTTCACGCATAAATAGAGAAGAGGGACAGCGGCATCGGCATCATTATTTTTTTTCTACGCACAACCAGAACTGGAAAAAAGGATTTTTTTTACCATTGGAGAAGAATTAGAAGTTTGGGAAAAGAAAGAAGAAGACAAAGGCCGAATTGAAGTTTGTCGATAGATTTTCGATCTACATACAGTTTTCTTCTAAACTCTTCACCTTCTTTTCGTACAATTTTCATTATGAATAGCAGAAATATTATGGGTTGTTTTGATTCTATCATGAACTAATATCTATTGCTATTGCTAAGGCTACGATGTAGCCTCTCCATGACAATTTCAAATCCTATTTTTATGTGATCATAATTTTATCAATCCTTTTGAGTTTACATCATTGTGTTTAGTGCTCTCAATTATCTGGCCAATATTTGAGTGATGTGTTGTGCATGCTAATTTGAGAGATGATGCATGCAGTTTAGCTTCGTATGATGTATGCCATGAATTGAACGAAAGACAGGAATGTGCCAACGTGATTTGTGCGGCTTATATGAAAAATATTGTTAATCTTAATGGGCTCAAATACTCTTAAATTCGCATAGACATATCGCGGATTATTGTATGTTGGGTAGTTCTAATTCTACTCGAGAGAGGGTCCTAGAAAAGTTTGAATTTCTCGCTATCAAACAGGACTATAATTGACTGAACGCATGGTTAGGATTTGGATGGGATTGGTTAGGTGAGTCAGATGCCTTAGTATTTTTCTTCTTGAGTGAAAGCTTATTCTTTTTAAGTGTTCGGTCAAATCTTCAGTTGTTGAATTACTTTTAGTTGTTTTATTTTTCAAATCCAAAATCCATCACTTTTATTGATTTCAAATAATTCAGAACTAGAACAATTTCAATAGTTAATAGGTAAGTAGTTCTCATGGGTTCGACATCTTTCTTTATCACTATATTACTTGTTACGATTTCATGCACTTGCGAATTTTCACTACAGGCTTTCCATTCACCATAAAAAACCTAACTTTGTGTTTCTGAACTTGGAGTAAATCCTTCAAGAGATTGCCCCGATTAAACAAAGGGTTAGGAATAATGAGACCTTCTCTATCTGAATGACCCATGATGGCTGCAAACTCCTCGATAGTAGGACACAATTCCTCTCTTCTAAATCGAAAGACATGAAAAGCGGGATCGCACAAACTAGTGGCTGCTCTAAGAAAAGCAAAATTCACAGGAATTTAACGAAGGGAGAAGAGAAAGTCCATACCAAAGGACTTAAGTGCAAACGATCGAGACCGTTAAAGCAATTCAACCACTGATCAAGGACTGGTTGCGCCATGTGCAAGCAAACTATTGCTGACTATGCTGCCGGGTTCGTAAAAACGCATACTTATAGGCTAAGTCGAGTCCTAGTTCGAATCGGAATTGGATCCTCAGTAACCTAGTTGGTCTCTTGGCCGGTGCTTCGATATGACGGCCGTGGGATCAATCCATCAGCCCTTGAAAATCAGGGTAGACGTAAAATCAAAATCCAGTAAGAAGAATCGATCTTTCGGTCGCGAGATCAAAGGTTCGGCCACTTAATCAATAGGTCGGCTGCCGAAACGGCTATTTTACAGAGAGCTTCCATGGTTTAGACCACTTCACCGAATTTTCATCAAACAAATACTAAACGAAACGACATAAGCATAGCACGCACAATCATGTATCAGAGCAAAAGATTTTGTTTCATATAACAAAAGCTTTTTACATCACAAGGTGAATCATCCCACATTTCTTAAACAAACTATACATTGATTTTCTGTCAAACTAACCTATGCAAGAAGGAAAATAGAAAAAGAAGGAGAAGAGGATGCCGAATCTTCTGGTGGTCCGAACACCAGAGACCAACTGCAAAAAAGAAAAGGACACCCCCAGGATGGCGTGTACCAAAGAAGCACTGCGGTGCAGAAGAGTCACCATGTGGCACAGAAAAACCACCATATCGCGTACAGACACCACCCAGGAGTTCCACATAACGGAAGCAAGCCACCCATGCGAGGGTCCCTAATCAAGCATCAAGACAAACGAGGAACATCGCGGACTCCTACCGCAATCACTAGCCACGTGCCATCCATGGCCCGAAGCTGACAAAAAACTGGGAGAAGCTGAAGGGCTTTTCGGCAGAACCCTCGGACACAGAGGAAGAGAAAAGAAAGAGAGAAAAATGAGATAAAACGGTCGAGGCCGTGGCCTTTTATAGGCCCCTGGAAATAAAGAGATTATGCGGCCGATATTCCGATCATTCGGCCGAGATATCCATTACTCGGCCGAAAAATCAATCTCCTGGCCCTCCAATTAATTTCCTTCAGCCCCAGTGGATTTTGGTCAGTACACTAAAATCAAATATTCTGGGTCCTTGACCAACAAGATAGCCTTGGGGGCATCCCCGAGCAAATGCAACATGATCAAAACTATCCTTAGGGGCATGCCCAGGCATGACAAATATCAAAGTTCTCTCTCCATGGTAGCAAACTAGCCCAATAATCCCATATCTTTCATCACAATAGCTCTATGCTCTCTACCTTAAGTAGCTCCGAGGACATTATGCTCCAACCATCCCAACAACTTCACTTCTCATGCAGCTCTGCGCTCGTCACCGCCAGCTTGTGTCCCGACAGGTTCCAAGCCCATATTCATCACCTTAGCGGCTCTACACCCACATAATCCCCGCAGCAATCGCTCCATGCTCATTCAGCAGGCTCCAAACCCATCGCTATCAAGCAACTCAGCGGCTGTATGCCCATATTCACCATCAGCAGCTCTTGCACCGTACCCACCTACAACAAAACAACAGTCGCCCTGAGCTCATTATCTCAGCAGTTCCGTGCTTCTTACACCATCACCACTTCAGCAGCTCTAAGCTCGCTATCAACAGATACTATCCCAACGACTTTAAACCCACTATCTCGACTGGCTCCACGCCCATTATCTTAGTGGCTCCAAGCCCACAACTCAGCAACTCTACGCTTGCCATCCCAACAGCAGGCTCTACGCCTATAACCAACTCAATGGCTCTATGCCACAACCCAGCAGCTCTATGCCCACATCAGCCAACTCAACGGCTCCACTTAAGCAATCTCAGTAGCTCCAAGCTCGCTATCACTCAGCAGCTCTACGCTCGCTACTTTAACTAGCTTTGCACCGTAAACAATCCTCAACAGGCTCTACGCCGCCCTAATCAAGATATCATCTGTTCTCAAGCTCTATGCTTGAATGCTCAAAATCTAACATTTTGAATGCTCGAAGCTCTTCGAATGCCCAACCACTGTGTACTGGATGCTCAAGTTCTACACTTGAATGCTCAAGCTCTAAGAGCATCCCCAATGGGGATGTATTTTAGAAAGGGATGGATAGTTATTTTAGATGTAAAAAGTGGTTAAAAGTTAGTTGGATGTAAAATAAAACCCACCCCTCTCCAATGGTGAGATGTGAAAAATGGATGGATAATTAACTAATTTTTCCTCCTCCTTAATTTTTCCCAACTTTCTCAACCCTAATTCAAGTACTACTTCCGTTGAAAAATAATTTTGGTATCCGGTAATCTGAAGACTTAAATTTTTTTTATTCCGAAAAAAAAAATACTTCCGTCACAATTTTTTTTACTTCTCATCTACTTCAATTACACCATTTACTTCGTCCATTTGCTCTCATCAACTCTCAACCACATCATTTATTTGATCTATTTACTCACCACTCTCAATTACACCATTTATTTTAGTCATAATTAAAAAAAAAAGAAAGAACAAAACCCTCATCACCATTTATTTCAGTCGGATCCCCATAATTAAAAAAAAAAAAAACCAACGGTCGGATTACAACCCAACCCACCTTTACTCTTCATCTGCTCTCCCCAACTTTACTCTTCATCTGCTCTCTCTCTCTCTCTCTCTCTCTCTCTCTCTACGAACACACTAGACACCCACACCAAACAACCTCTCTCTCTCTCTCTCTCTCTCTCACATACACAAGCAGACTCCCCCTTTCTCTCTCTCTCTCTCTCTCTCTCTCTCCGAAGATTGGAGAAATCGTGGCTGGAACTCGACGAGGGAAGCACAGCCGAGGGTTTCGGGATGAGCACAGCCACCGGATATGGTGATCTCCGGACCTGCGCCGTCCATGGATCGTCAAGAATCGGGGTCGAAGACGGTGATCTCCGGACCTGAATCAGTTTTTGGCCAGCTTCCGGCGTGTTCTTGCAATTTCGGCGAGTTCTTGCAAATTCCGACGACTTTCCGACAAAATCAGGTAACCTCCGACTGTCCAAAATTGTGGTATAATCAGTTGGTGCTGACCTGTCAATTTATAGTTGCAGCCAAAAGGGGATGCAAATATACATCTCCCTTTCCATTTGTGTTATTTTCCATCTTCGAATTTGTTATTTACATCCCCATTGGAGCAATTTTTTTTACTTCTGGGTGCTATTATAACTATTGCACCTAGTTTTACATCCCCATTGGGGATGCTCTAAGCTTGGATGCCCAACCACTGCGTACTGGATGCTCAAAGCCTGTACTTTGAATGCTCGGATTTTGTCATCCGAATGCTCGAGCTCTATGCTCCGAATGCTCAAGTCCAGAACTTGATAGAAGCTCTAAGCTTAAATCAAACACACACGCATGGGCTCGTGCACATAAGCATCAATGGCATCACCATTGTCATCATCGAGTCTGCATCATCATATCTGTTCACATCTAAACGTCATCATCACATACATATTTTGCATATTTATCTCACTTATGAAACAGGTTAATTCTGCAATCAACCGGCTCCACGCCTCGGTTTTATTGATTGGTCCAGAACCTCGATCCTTTGACTCTTTGTCAAAATTTATGATGGGAAAGCTTCGTGCACAGACCATCAGAATGCAACTAGCTTTACACCTCGGTTCAATCACCTCAAAGCTATAAGCTCTAACTCCTCATATTCTTGCCTTATGACTAAAACAGCTCAACGCTTCGGTTCTATCTTTCCAGGCTCTCGCCTTATGATCAACGCCAGCTCTACGCTTCGGTTCTATCAAGTTCCAAGCTCTCTATACCAGCTCCGCGCTTCGGTTTTATCACACTTAAAGCTCTTCATGACTGCAATCAGCTCCGCACCTCGGTTCCCTCATCCCAATGCTCTGCGGTCCAGTTACCGACCCCGAGTCACCTATATCTCAAACCGGTATCCAACTCATCTCCAGAAGATGGCTTGGGTTCCACCCCCATATCTCAAAATCAGCATCCAAATTCATCCCCATCAGATAGTTTGGATTCCATCCCATTACATCAATTCCTTCCAGCTCCTTCGTAAGGGTGGGCTACCCTACCGAGCTCCCCTCAGTCAAAGTCAGGATGATCAAGAAAGCAAACGCACCTGCCGTGTACTGATCTACCCCAAAATACTAAGGACGCTCTCTGCAAAAATATCCCTGGCAGCCTTGCGCTCCTTCAGCTACCCTTTGCCAAAATCTTGGCTCAGCCTAGGTACGTCACACCACGGCTTTTAAAGCCCGAAGGTACGCCTTCTGTTTCTAACCCTCCAAACCTTTTATTTTTTGTTTATTGCCCCCCTCGAACTACGGTTGGTCTGAATTTCCCCTGTGGAATACGTAGGCAGTCTCCTGGCCCGACCATAACAAAAACCTTTTTCAAAAATCCTTGGAATAGTGGTTGGACCACATTGAGTTGCTTTTACAGCTTTGACTCTTACTCAAACAATGCTCGCGATCCGTCTGAGCTCAGTAAAAGAGGGGCATCTGTAGACACCCTAATTTGGCCTAATGATTATTTCAAGTCCCACCTTGGGGACCATCCCGATGATGAAATGGATACAGTGATTGCTGATTGACTTCTTGTGAATCTTAGGACTTTCGGTAAAAACTTTTAGCCACTTAGAGGACCAATCCATAGCCAAATATCCTTTCAGACAGAAATACAGTATCGTAGGAGAATCCATCCGTCGGCCGTAACCTTGATCTCACGGCCTCAACTTCATTTCGTCACCTGAGCAACCTATTGCTTGAAAATCTATCCTTCGGCCGCAACATCTATTCCTCGGCCGCCAGATCCTTTCTACGGCCGCCAGATTGTCTATTTTCCAGATTTTGGAACGTTCTGCCAATCGTTTGATCCAACTACTATACCTCCCCGATGCGTTCGGGCTACGTTCAGAGATCACCATGAAGAGTTTGTATTGCATTGCAACTCCAATTCCTATCGTGCATTTTGATTGGACTGAGTGAGTCACCAATTGCCTATATAAAGGGCCTTAGGGTTCCGAAATAAGGACCACAAAATTCATATACCTACTCATCCTCTCAAGCCATGAAACTCTGCACAAATACACTCTCAAATCCCCTCTGTAAATGCCCCAACCTCCCGAAGGCAGCCATCAATCCGATGATCAAACCCCAAAGTTCAAACCCTAACCCTAGGGTTTTAAGGAGCAAATCAGTCAATCACAATCAATTCGAAGCAATCAAGCCACTGATGGATCAAGGTGGTAAGGCCCAGGGGCCTTTGGTTTGTTTTATTCTCAGTTTATGCATACTAACCGTAGTATTTTGGCTATCTGTTGATCTTATAGTCTGATGTGAGGAAGAACATCGGCTGGAGAATCAATCCTTCGGCCGGTACATCAAACCAGGAGGATCACTTGGTCATGACATCTATTCACCGGCCGTGAGATCCATTGCCCTGGGACAATTTGCTCAGAATACTGCTGAGCTTGAAGGGATTGAAGTTGATTCTTTAAATGCTTCATTTCAGCATCTTTTTGGTAAAAAGCTGCTGAGAATGCCTGGTTAGCATATGCCATTTGAAGAAGTTCTTGGTGAACATTTTGAATTTTCTGCTGCAAATCTCTAAGAAGAAGTTCCAATGATGATAACTTCTTATGGACATCAATCTCCAAATTTTGCTGAGAGTGAGCAATCCTTTGGAGAATTTTGTTTTGTGCCAGAGAGTCTGCTGACTGCCAATTTATTGTTGCTTCTGCTGCTGATACTACTTTGGTGCTACCATCAGGAAGAATAGTAGCTGAATCTAGAATTTTATGATGATGGGTAGTTCTTTCTTGAGGGTTATGGAACTCCGAAGGAGGAAAATCTGCTTCAGTTGTCACACCCTCGATTTTCAACATAAATAATAATCATTTTAAATAAATAAAATGCTCGCCGAAATACAGATAATACCCAATTAACATTTCTTTCTTCTTTTCTCAAATTAAATACAATGTTACAATCTTGGCTAGTGGCCCAAATTATCAAATACTAGTATCCGAAGAAAATAATATTACAATTTACAATAGTCATTCTTCCAAATACTTCTCTTGAAAACCTTTCAATAACTTTTGAATTGTACCTGAAAGTGATAATAGGTTTGAGCAAACACGCGCCCAATAGAGAAATCTTTACACAAGCTATATGAGAAGGAGATGAATTATGCACCAGAGATGAATGAGTTTCAATAAACCAACACGAGAACGAAGATTTACCATAATAGACAATCGGATATCGACTTCAATGTTCTAAGCATCTTATCAGAATTCTTATCAAACATGTGTCAAACTAAAAGCTGCACTAAGTTCACATCGAACCGAACAAACCTACAACAGATTCTCAACCACATCATTTACTCCATGCATGAATGGTACAATCTATCTCGGTTTCACATTCTCGATTATCCAACCTCTTTCCCATAAAACTTTCCTCGTAAGTGACCAATAAAGTCATCAGTGTTCCACATTAATTGTTCCTCATTCATAATCGTCTTTCATTCCCAAATTCTCATTTATACTCTCATGAGTCAATGCTCTTGCCGGGCATTATGGGACCCGCTTCCCCTGCCCTAGCACCACACCCATTGGTGGGCCTAGTCCATGTCATGAGCGAGTGCTCCTGCCGAGCGTTATGGGACCCGCTTCCCCTGCCCTAGCACCACACCCGTTGGTGGGCCTAGTCCATGTCATGAGCGAGTGCTCCTGCCAGGCGTTATAGGACCCGTTTCCTCTACCCTAGCACCACACCCGTTGGTGGGCCTAGTCCTAGGGAGAATTATAGAAGTGGGGAGCAGAATTATTTCTCCACTCTTTTTTCTCTCTCACTCTCTCGGCAATCTCTCTCTCTCTCCTCCTCTCCATCCGAAAACTCCCTCATCTCTTCTCTCTCTGATTTCATCTACCTAGGGCGTGATTCCGGACAAGGCCTGAGAATTAAAGTTGTTATACGTAGCACGGGCTTTCTGAATATCCAAGAAAAATCATGATCGGACCACGTGGGAGCACACTTTTTTCTCTCTCACTCTCTCGGTAAGCGTTTCGTTCATGACATGGACTAGGCCCACCAACGGGTGTGGTGCTAGGGCAGGGGAAGCAGGTCCCATAATGCCCGGCAGGAGCACTCGCTCATGACATGGACTAGGCCCACCAATGGGTGTGGTGCTAGAGCAGGGAGAAGCAGGTCCCATAACGCCCGACAGGAGCACTCGCTCATGACATGGACTAGGCCCCTAGGGCAGAGAAAGCGGGTCCTATAACGCCTGGCAGGAGCATTCGCTCATGAGAGTATAAATGAGAATTTGGGAATGAAAGACGATTATGAATGATGAACAATTAATGTGGAACACCGATGACTTTATTGGTCATTTACGAGGAAAGTTTTGTGGGAAAGAGGTCGGATAATCGAGAATGTAAAACCAAGATAGATTGTATCGTTCATGCATGGAGTGAATGATGTGGTTGAGAATCTGTTGTAGGTTTGTTCGGTTCGATGTGAACTTAGTGCAGCTTTTAGTTTGACACGTGTTTGATAAGAATTCTGATAAGATGCTTCGAACATTGAATTTGATATCCGATTGTCTATTATGGTAAATCTTCGTGCTCGTGTTGGTTTATTGAAACTCATTCATCTCTGGTGCATAATTCATCGCATTCTCATATAGCTTGTGTAAAGATTTCTCTATTGGGCACGTGTTTGCTCAAACCTATTATCATTTTCGGGTACAATTCAAGAGTTGACATGGCGTACGTGATATGCATGTATGATCATATTATTGAAAGGTTGTCAAGAGAAGTATTTGGAAGAATGACTATTATAAATTGTAATATTATTTTCTTCAGATACTAGTATTTGATAATTTGGGCCACGAGCCAAGATTGTAACATTTGTATTTAATTTGAGAATAGAGGAAAGAAATGTTAATTGGGTATTATCTGTATTTCGGCGAGCATTTTATTTATTTAAAATGATTATTATTTATGTTGAAAATCGAGAGCGTGACATTAGTGAACATAAAACATTCACTGGGTTGTGTCGAATGGGTCATTTTTAGATGGAGGTTGAGGAGAAGATGGAGATTTACAAGGAGTGGGAGGTAAAGGAGAGCATAGTGAACATGGATCTTCAAAGTCTTCCTCATCTTCTAGAAGACTGTCTTCTAGACACTCATCACAGTCACAGGTATCAAAATAACAATGACCTGTTTCTAGATTTTTGAAATAGAAAACTGGAAGGCCACTGGATTGAAAATATTTAATTGGAGGTTCAGGTCTGGAGCAATCAACAAACATGTCAATCCTTGAGGGAAAGATAACCGGATGGGTGGAAGATAGGCAAAGGCTTCTTTTGGGAAAGAAATCTCCACTGTACCATTAGGTTTTGAGATGAAAAGTGGATTTAAGGATTGAACAGGTATGGGCTTTTGTTAATTCTTCTCGTAAGGTGTAACCCAAGATTCTGGGAGAAGCTTGAGAAGCTCAGGTCGAGAAATTTGACGTGGGACATGGACACAAGAAGCTTGGTGAGGTGCGTTGACTGTTAGGAAAAGGGCTTCATCTATGGAGGAGGGTAATGACATGTCAAATGCATGGTTCTGGAGGCAATAGGCCATTTGGTAGTGGAGGGTTGCTACATATGTGGTGGAAATTCAAGAAGCACCACCAATTTGAACTTGAACTTTTAGTGCTGTTAGTAGATGAGGATCTGCTAATGGCATGTTGAAGTTAGGATAAAAGGTGAAAGTCACAGTTCCAGCATTTAAAGTGGTTTGAACTATGGCGATACATGCATGTTGGTACTGTAAGAACCTGGTATCAACCCGAGCAAGTCTGGAAGTAACAGGCAAACATTTTTTCCCATGGAAAGTAACAGCCAATTTGATTGCTCCAAATGGAGATGAGAGTAAATCCTTGTTGTTGCCAAATGCGAGGCAAATCAACTGGGATTTCTAGGGGTAAAAGTTGTCCAGCTTCGGTAGCCGCTATGAAACATTGATCAAACTTGGAAGCTTGGACATACACTTTTACAGAGGTTGGATGCTTTGTGGAGAAGAGTTGGGTAACGGCCTTTTTTACAGAAGTTTGTGGTCAGACAAAAACATTATATGGGTTTAAGAAAGGAAGATCAGTAAGGGAACCTTATTGTCATTAGGAAGATACTCAAACTCATACAAATACTCAAGGTTAGAAGAAAAAGTAGAGGAATTTCTACTGGTAGATGATCGTGAAGGAGCAAGAGACGAGGTAGTAGAGGAATAGGTGAAAAACAAATGATTCATTTTTTATGGGTAGGAATCTGGGTTCTCTGTTTTCCTCATACAACAAATCTTTTTCTTTCAATAAGAGAACTTTAACCAATTTTGATTAATAAAATTCTGCATACTAGGGTAGATAAACCGAGACACACCGCTCAATAGCCAAAGTCTCAAGGTACTTTTAACCCACTGATACAAAATTATTTTAACCAAAAAATAGTTAATGAAGTTTCTAATGTGGAGGATCCTTAGAAGGCAACCGCAGAGCATACGCTTCAATTTTTTCTTTTTGGAAAAAGATTTGAAGTATTTTAGAATACGAAGTTCCCAGAGAGGGGGTTTAAGCTAGAATGAAAAACATGGCTCTGATACCAAATTTATAGACACGAAGTGGGTACAAACATAAAGTAGGTTAAGATTGTGAGAGAGAGAGAGAGAGAGAGAGAGAAAACAATACATGGAGACGTATAAACACACACACTGGCTTTGATATTAGACTGACCTGGTTTACATTGGGGGGAGCCCTCTTTTTATAGGTGTAAGGAGGTGCTGATTGGATCATCGATTACATCATACAAACAATACTTCATATAATTGCTACAGTATGCTAGACTTAAGTTTACAGATGGCACACCTGTTACAAACAGTACACACTAGTATAGTACACAGTAACACCAATAATTCCACCCCTCCTAGAAATGAAAGGGTGCACCATAAAAAAGAGACAGCTGGCCTGAGCACATGGATGTCACTCCTCTGTATCATCTGAATCACTTCTTCCAGAATTGTCTTCAGTCCTGTTGGTCAAGCAATACTATTCCAAAAGAGAGCGAATATTTTGGTGCCATTCCTCTGGATATGTATTATTGAACTTCCAGTTTGCAGTTTCATAACGGAGGAGAGACGAAGGGACTTCTGCAGCTATCAATCCATTGAGTGAACACAGTGTTTGAGTCATGCAAGATAATTTCCACCGTTGATTTGGATTCTTTGAGACTCTGGATATGCAGAGAGAAATATAGTGTGATACTCCTTTCGCCAAGTGATAAAACCATCTGGATTAGGAAGACATCTGTTGTTACAACTTGTCCAAAAAGCAAATTGGAGATTTCCTCCAATACTGTTAGGGATACTTCTGATCTTCTACTGCCAAAACGGGATATTTCCAAAAAGCAAGAGAAACTTCAAGAAGAAATCTTCTGGAAGATGGATCTGGTTGAATGCCGCATATGCTAGATAAACCAAGACTGCTGATCTATTAAAATAGACATTGATGGTATAAACATCTACCAAATACCATAAAAGGAGGTAGGCTTCCTTCTTAAAATAAAAGACATTGCGGTCATATATTTCAAACTGGGTGAGAAAAGGATAGACAGGGTGAAAAGGTAGACCACCTATGGGACCTTCATCTAGATCATACTTGAAAATACAAAGATGTTGAAGGTTTTGACACATTTGGACACATCTAGAAAGAAGAGTTAACTCCAAAAGATGACGTCTGCCGTACAGGACCCTCTGGAATGGAAGTTATTCGTCGATGGTTCGGCTTGTAACACTGGTTCTGGAGCCGGTGTCGTTTTGTTCCCTCCTGATGGGTTAATGGTTGAGCTCTCTGTTCGGCTAGGATTCAGTGCATCTAACAATGTGGCAGAATATGAGGCTCTACTGATCGGCCTCAAGAGTGCAAAAACCTTAAAGGCAGAAAGATTCAGGGTTTATTGTGATTCTCAGTTGGTGGTTTGTCAACTATCTGGGGAATACGAGGCCCGGAGTGAGAAGATGGCAGCTTATGTGGAAGCAGCCAGAGATTTGATTGATACCTTTGAAAAGGTATGTATTGAACAGATTAGCTCGGGGCAGAATGCCCATGCGGATTCTTTGGCTTGGTTGGCTGCTGCTGTTCCTACTGAGTTGAAAAAGAGAGTAGCGGTTGACTATCTTGATGAACCGAGCATAGGGAAGAGTGTGGAATTGGTCCTGGACATGAACCAGGGGCCAAGTTAGATGGACCCAATTATAAGGTTTCTACGAGATGAGATTCTTCCTTCTGATAAAAAGGAAGCCCATAAAATTAAGACCAAATCAGCAAGGTTTTGGTTGTCTTCGGAAGGAAAATTATACAGGAAATCCTTCACTGGGCCGTACCTGCTCTGTATGCACCCCGAGATGGTGCAGAAATTTCTTCACGAGATTCACGAGGGGACGTGTGGAAGTCATGCAGGGGGTAGGTCCATAGCCCACCGAGCAATTACTCAAGGGTATTGGTGGCCGCATATGCAAGAGGATGCAAAGGTTTGCAAAGGTTTGGTCAGAAGTTCTCACCAATGATCCGGACACGGGCCGGTGATTTGGTGCCCTTGACTAGCCCCTGGCCATTTGCTCAATGGGGGATGGATATCGTGGGTCCGCTCCATAAGGCTACTGGGAACCGAAAATTCCTTTTAATAGCAACAGATTACTTCACGAAGTGGATTGAAGCTGAACCTCTGGCTAAGATTACAGAACCTATGATAGAGAGGTTTGTCTGGAAGAGTATTATTACTAGTTTTGGGGTCCCGTATTCATTAATTACAAACAATGGTTCCCAATTCCAGAAAAAGTTTAAGACTTTTTGTGCTCAGTATGGAATAAGGAATTACTACTCAACCTCAGCTTACCCTCAGAGTAATGGGCAAGCAGAGGCATCCAATAAGACCATTCTGGATGGAATCAAGAAGAGATTGGATAAAGCAAAAGGCAGGCGGCCTGATGAGTTACCACTGGTGCTGTGGGCACACCGAACAACGCCTAGGAGGTCTACGGGAGAGACCCCCTATTCTTTGGCTTATGGAACAGAGGCAGTCATTCCATTGGAAGTTGGCCTTCCAACCAACAGGACTGCATTGGTTGAAAGTGGAGGAAATGACAAGGCTCTAAAATTGAGCTCGACCTTGCCGAGGAAAGGAGAGAAAGAGCCCGGTACATCTGGCCTCTTATCAGGAACAGTTGATGAAAAACTACAACAAGCATGTCCACCCACAAGAGTTTGGTGTTGGAGACCTCGTGCTCCGCAAAGTGCTCCGCAACACCAAGGTGGCCAACGAGGGCAAGTTGGGGGCTAATTGGGAAGGCCCGTATCGAGTCACTGAGGTTGTGGGCATTGGGGCTTATCGT
Organism: Rhododendron molle; assembly: GCA_025413875.1. Lineage (NCBI taxonomy): Eukaryota > Viridiplantae > Streptophyta > Magnoliopsida > Ericales > Ericaceae > Rhododendron > Rhododendron molle. The sequence continues at coordinate 20,382,181 of CM046400.1, forward strand.
TTGGCAGGCTTGGACGGGAACCCCAGTGCCACGGCCTTAGAATGTCCACAGTTTGAGGAAGTTCTTTGTTTGAAAGGCTTCAGTTTTACCTTTTATTTTAGGACCACGTGATTGTGTGGGAATTATGAATAAAATTCCTTTGTGTTTCATCTTTTAGTTGCATGGGGTACGCATAACGACCCCTGAGTTTCTGAGATTATGAATAAAATCACGTCTTTTGCAATATATTGACCTTTCAGATATTTTGTTTCTATCACTTATGGTTGTTTTGATCTATAAAATACGAATAATGACATTATCTTCCCCTTCTTCGTATTGGGGAGCGGGCAATGGGTACGAATAAACTCGATACTTGATTCGTATGAATGAACATATCAATTTGGCAAGTACAAGAAATTTCCTTTTAAGTACGAAACACTTAAAAGCCATCTTATTATTTTGAGTATGAAAAAACCAACTTAATATTTGAAAACTTATTTAAGTACGAGATACTTAAGACTTATGTAAGTACGTAAAACTTAATATTGTTTAAGTACGAGATACTTATGAATTATTTAAAGTACGAGATACTTAGCAATTACCTAAGTACGTGACACTTAGTGATGTTTAAGCATGAGAGACTTAAACTAAACGTACGAGTATACGTATCAATTATCCAAGTACATGAAACTTACTAAGTACGATGACACTTAGATGTATTAAGTACGTGAAACCTACTAAGTACGATGACACTTAGATGTGCCAAGTATGAAATACTTGGGTAGATACACAACGAAATTACGTTTCATACAGCTTTAAATACATACCTAAATACGAGAGATTTAGACAGACTAAGTACGAAAAACTTAGTAACAATCTAAGTAAAACCCAGATAGACATATGCATCTGATCACATGCATTTAAACAAGCACAAATAAAAAGGTACGAGGTACCATCAATCGTTTCTGGCCACGAAGGGCCGAGCAAAGCAATTAGGCCTTGGAATGGCCACCAAAATTAAAGTGTTGTGCCACGAAGGGCCAGATACCTGTATTATCAAAATACGAAATATTCTGATGCCACGCGGGGCCAAAAACTACGGTCACGCAGGACCTGATAAACAATGCCAAAATATTTGAGAGGTTGATGAAAACATCTTACCAGGATTTAGTCCAGGTTTTGGACCTCGGGGACAACCTCCCCTGAGACATCAGCAGCTGATTCAGCACCGCCATCGGCAGCTTCATTAATTGTTGCCTACACTTGTGATTGCTCGTTCTGGGCATCGTGAGTTCCAGTTGGGGTATCCTGTGACTCCATTTGGATATCACCATCTACGTCTGCAAAATTGTTAATTTGCTGTTCGACATCATCAGCATTGGGCTCCTCAGTCTCGATAACAGCTGCCCCACGGCTGCTCGGTAGTTCAACTGCCCATAATGGAGAATCATCAGGAACCCCAACTTTGGTCAAACATGATTCCCAGCCTGCGGCAAAAATTTGATCTTGTACTGCTGGCATCTGTTCGACGTAGCTAGCAATTGCCCCATCAAACCCCTTCTGATAACCTTCCTCGTAGGCAGCCTTCTTGGTACTGTCAATCTCACCAAGGGCTTGGTTAAGGTTGTCTTCAGCAATCTCAAGCTTGCTTTTTGCCTCGTTGCAATTAGCCTTTGCTTTGTCTCTTTCCCCTTCCAACCTCGTACCTGTTCGAAGCAGCATAGTGTTGTCATTTAGAAGTCTGATTCTCTCAGACTCAGCATCTTGGAATTTCTGCCCCAGTGCAACCATCTTCTAGATAAACTGAGTAAAAACAAGTATAGTTCAAAGATTAGTGAACTACCGTGAGCAAGGTAAAGCATAAAGTGTGGGATAAAACGAGTTTACCTTTATTCCACTGACGAGTCCAGTGGAAACTAGCCGGTCACCTGAAGATGAGGATTCCTTTTGCATACCAACAGGCAGTAATAAGCACTGTGCAAGGGCCAGTGCAGTCTTCGAAGAGCTTGCATTGTCCCCAACATTTACTGGACGGTCACCCCTGGTGAGTTGAGGGACCCAGGTTGCCTGAGTAACAGTGGTGCTCGGTGCAGGAGTCTCGGCTGCCAATGCATTTGGTTCTCCGGTTTTTTGAATCCTAGGGCGTCTGTCCCGATGGGCATCAGCAGCCTCAAGGGAACTGTCACGTTCCCGAGGAGAGGAGGAGGATCGAGTTAAACCCCCCTTGCTGCGACGAAGTGGCGGGGGAGCATGCCTGGTTGAGGATGCACGGCCAGTACCGCGACCTCGAGATGACACAATAAGAAGGGAGATTCGGTTTAAAGGTTGGCAAGTCATTGTACCTGAATGGGGTGGAGACGGAGAGTAACCAGAAGACGAAGACTGAGAGGTGTTATGATCGATAGCTGTCTATTCGGTTTGTAGTTGAACCAGCAGCCTGTCTTCGAGAAGATCTCCTGACTGCCACATGAGGAAGTGGCACCCCTTAAGAGATGGGAACTTCCCCTGGCTGTCCGGTTAGGGTGACTCCTGCGTTGGGTCTTGGATTCCTTGGTTGGGGAGCAGTTGACGTTGATGCTGCGCTTGTACTCGGGTTGGCTAGTCTTCGATCTATGAAGCTTCTGTAAACGGGATCGTAGCCCAATAGAACGCTTGCGTCTCGACCCCGACCAGCCGTCAACGTGCCAGGTACCCCTTTGTATTTTAGGATCCTATTGATCTCCTCTGTTCGGACGTAACTAGGCTCACGTCTGGGATGTTTGTTTGCATTATCCGCTGCAAGTTTAAGAAAGGCAAACTTGAGTTAGAAGCCTGTTGAGATTTAACAGGTGAACGAAAATCAAAACGAAAGCGAATTAGGAGCATATGTGGTTAGCCCCATACATGGGGGCAATGGAATCCCACCACTTGGCCATCTTCCCCCCTTGGCTCGAAAGCTCCGGTGACATATAGGAAATCCATCTCGTGATCACGAACAGAATCTGGCAAGTTAAGCACGAGACGCTTTTCTGCTTTCCTTACTTTGAAGTAGTAAGTGTTATACTCAGGGTTTACCACAATACTATACCACCATTGGATATCCCAGATTCCTATTTGGGTCCCTAAGATCCTATTTAGGGCCACGATTCCCATCACTAATCTGAAAAAATTGGTGGATACTTGCATGGGAGTAAGTCTGTACCAGTTTAACTCGACGAAGTAACGGGTCGAGGGGGAAACGAACTCCACCCTCGACAATTGCTACGATGGGGATTCCCATCATCTCCCATGTGCCAACATCTCTGTCTGCTCCAAGGGGAGCAAGTTTGAGTGCAACATTGTCAGGAATGTTGTATTCGTTCTAAAGGCCGCCATGGCAGAAGGGGTCACGCAAAGATATCTAAACTTGCCTGGTTTGGGTCCATTATCATTCTCATCCACCATGGATGTATTCGAAGAAAGGTACAAATGAAATGAAATCAGAAAATGGGTACGAAAGAAACCCTAAGTGTGGTTGAATCTAAGAATGAAGAGTTCAGAAGAGTGCGGAAAGGAGAGGGAATGAGAAATCTTACGATGATTGCAACGGTCGCTGCAGCTACAATCGAAAACTGCAGGCGGCGGTGACGGCAGAAAACAGAGCTCTCGCCTGAGTTTTAGAGAGAGAAGGAGTCGATTTGAATATTTGATTGAAAAAACCCTCTTTTTTAGGTTAAGGGTAAGAGATGGAGACAGAACGTCTCCTCTCCCTCTGTTAGGTAAAAAGTAACGAATTAAGGGGTCAAGTTGAGGGTCGTTTTGACGCCGTTTGACTCGAACGTCAGCTCGAATTAAATGCAAGACGTACGAACTACGCCACGTGGAACCCATACTTCGAGAAAGCATAATGACTAAACCGCCAAAACATCAAATGGTCATCAATACTGTATCTGCACGGGGCATTAAGAAGCTCGGCCTAAGGTTGATTCTTTAGAAGCTTTACCCATTGGCCCGAGCAGTTCCATTGGGCAAAGCTGGGGAGCAATTGTAGGGTGATATTCCCGAACAGGCATAAGTATGAGCCGATCAAGTGATGGAAGTTGTGCAATGAGAAAAGTAATGAAAGGCACCATGATGATAAGGGCAGGTGATCCGAAATATACGCCGAACAGGGGATTGTTCGGGCATGGGGACATGAGACGTCCTGGAGTTATACAAACTGTTCGACGCTACAAGCCTTTTTATCTAAAAGCAGTAGTAGTTAATGTACAGTCTATAGACACCCCAATTTGGACCTATTAATTATCCTTAATTTGTGGCCTTGAGGCTCCCCGATGATGAAACGGAATCAAAACAGGCCTTGGACGAACTTGGACGATGCTTCATGGACTTTTTCAAAACCAAAATCCTTTTTTTTGCGACACCATGAGGGTAAAATTGGGACACATTTCAGCATATAAAATACCTTTGAATGAGACCAATTGGGTTTGAAAGAGGACTTAACGAGCTTTCCAATGCTTCGAAAAACACCAAAAACCGAGTTCGGGAGTGTCCGTGGCGCCCTTCTGAAGTTGGGCTGCCACTCTAGAGCGCTCGGGAACACTCTAAAGCGCTCGGGGCTGCCACTCTAGAGCGCTTGGGAGTACTGACAGACCAATGCATGTTGAGCTTGGCTTTGACCATGGCTTTTTAGGCTTTTCAGGTCTTTCAACGTTCAAACCTGGTCTTACCTGAGTATGCAGGTCTGGCAGGGCATCTCATGATGTCACTTTTCCCCCCCAAAACCATTTTCCATTTTGATTTTCTTTGATTTTTTAAGTTTCCAACTTATTTTTCCTTCCCCTATATATACCCCTCCATTCCACATGCAAAAGGGGCACGAAATTCTTCTCACTCTCTCCCCTGTTTTCTGAAAATTTCAGCCTTCAAATTTCTCTCAAATATTTTCCAAAACTTGTGTTTTCAAAGGAAGTTTTCAAACAATCTTCAAGTGCTTCAAAAGCCTCAAATCTCTAGTTCATCTACTCCATTTTCCTACTGTTTTCTACCCATTCTCAAGCATTCAAGTCAGTCCAAGAAGTTCAAGTCAAGCACAAAGGTATAAAATCTCATTTTATACCTAAAATCTACCATTTTTCTACTTCTGAGGGGGGTCAAGAGCTCATGCTTGTTCCTCATACTAGTTATGAGTTTATTTTGTTGAATCTTAGTTGATTTGGCTAGCATGCAAGTCAAAAGGGATGCTAAGACATGTTGTAATTTTAGGACAGATTTTCTGAGCTTCAGTTTTTGCCATCTTTGGCCCTTTTAAACCACGAATTGTTTCTGGGTTCCTTCATGTAAGTTGTAGATCTTTTTGTTGGGAAGATTTGGTCGCTAGAATCAACTTAATCAGATTTAAAATGAATTAGTAATGATTTTTTTCTACAAGCTGTCCAGTGTAGGGCGAATCTGGAAATACCCATTTTGTTTTGAGATTCATGCATTTGTTTTATAGAGAGTCTCTATATTTTCTTTTCTAGAGTTAGTGTAAAAACAAGAGCAAAGGGGCATGAAGGTGTTTTCTGTGTTAAACCTTACTGGAAGCACTCCTGAGCGCTCGAGACTACTCCGGAGCGCTCGAGAGTGACTCCAGTCCTTTTCTTTTTTCTTCTTTCAAGCATTTAAGTGGACATGCAAGGGGACTGAAACGTGTTTCAAAACGTATTAGCTCTTTTGAGGTGTGTTGGTATAGATGATCTCCCTATTTTTCGAGAAAAATAAGGAAGATCGTTTTATTTAAAAAATGCAGAAGAGTTTTCTTCATAGCTAAAAAAGGGAAATTTTCATACTTCAAAAACATGAGATCCAGTGTACCAGCATACTTCAATGAGTGCATTAGTTGGTTGAAATCAATTCTGGGGTGTAGAATACTCCCGAGCGCTCGAGATCACTTATAAGCACTCGAGAGTATTTGCATGCAAGCTCAGTTCATTTTCTTCCATTTTGATCTTCATACTGCCTTTGCATGTCCATGCATGTGTCCTTTTTTATCTCTTAGAACTGTAATCACTTTTCAGAAAAGCAAGGATGCATGGCTTGGAAGAATGGGGTCTGATCCCATTTCTCTAAGCCCTCTGTTGAGCCTGTAACATGTTTAAGATCATTCCAGTTTATGTTTTTAGCATCGTATCCTGTTGTACTAACATGATTTGCAGGTTGAGTATGTAATACTCCCAAGCGCTCGGGAGTGAATTTAGTGATAGGGTTTCAGCTTCAGTTATTTTGTATTTACTTACAATCTTTCAATATCCCTTGTATATATGCACATGCATGCTCTGTACTTGATATATATCTCTGGATACCTGCTACTTGTGTAATGAAACAAAATCCTTTGAAAAATCCCACAAATGTTTAGTAGAGACCGATTTCAAATCGGGCGAGGAGGGTGCCGTAAAACCCTTCCCCCCTCGTAACGTGGCTTCCGAACCCTTTTTCAAATCTCTGGTTTTCAATTCAAATCAATCATTTTTAGAACAAAACGGTTTCTCGGGTGGCAAACCACAAATCCGGGTGGCGACTCTTCAAACTTTTTCAAATCAATTCTAAAAGGCGTGGCGTTTCCTTTCAGGCCGCCCCGATTCACCCGGGGCTGTGGTAGCCCACACAGTCTGTTCGGCAAAGAGCATGCCGGACAGGTAGAGTCATTTTGAGAAAGGAAGCCTTAAAGAGATAAGGCAGGAACAGTATCCCAGAAGGAGTGTTCAATATCCAGTCAGGATAAGCGACAAAAACGGTCCTATTATGGAACGGATCCCATATAGGAAAGAGGACCTACGGGTAAGGAGTCTCTGATCATTGGGCAAGAAGATCCCTACAAAGGCCAGGATTCCTATACGAGATAGGAGTCCTAGAACGATAAGGATGCTTGGACAACAAGCATACGTTTGTCTATATATACGAGGTAAACCTAGAGGTAAAAGGTACGCAATACATTGTAAGTATATTGTATTTTCCTATTGATAATTATGGTTTTGCACCAGTACGAGATACTAACTTAGGCATCGGAGGGCCTTTGCCACGAGAGGCAAAGGTGCGCTCACCCCTTGTCTGTTTTACAGATTAGGGTTCCAGCAGGGGCATAGGAGTATCAACCGAGGATCACGTGAATCTATTGCGAATCAACAGTGTCCCAGGTATTCTCTGTTTTTCTGCACCTACAAATAGTGCCGGCAGCTTCTAATGGACAGAAGTTCATTTTAGTAGTCATCGATTACTTCACGAAGTGGGTAGAAGCTGCTTTTTACACCACTTTGTCCGCAGTTTAAGTTACGCATTTTATCAAGCAAAATGTCATTTACCGGTATGGGGTCCCTCAGGCCTTTGTATCTGATAATGTGGTTCATTTCAAAGGGCGAGCTCGGGAAGTATTGGATGAGTTCCAAATCCAAGTGCACAAGTCAACATCTTACAGACCGCAAACCAATGGCGTTGTGGAAGCAGCTAACAAGACGATCAAAACCATTCTGGAGAAGACTATTCAATCTGCAAGGAACTGGCATGAACAACTGCCCCTAGCTTTGTGGGGGTATCGCGCGTCTGTGAGAACACCAACAGGGGCAACCCCCTACTCCTTGGTTTACGGAATGGAAGCAGTGCTCCCCATCGAGTTGGAAGTCCCATCTCTTAGGACTATGATTGAGTGTGAAGTCCAAGAGGCAGAATGGTTGAGTAATCGATTCGAGGAACTCATGCTATTTGATGAACGCCGATTAAGGGCTCTTTACCATATTCAAGGGTATCAACGGAGGATTGCATGTGCGTTCAACAAAAAAAGTGAAACCCAGGGATTTGGCAGAAGGTGACATGATTTTGAAGGAAACTACGACCCACGAGGAAAGTTCTGACCGAGGTGGTCTGGACCATACATCATTAAAACTATCCTATCCGGAGGAGCTACGCAACTCATCGATTTGGACGGAAATAAGTTCTCAACTTTGGTCAACCTGGATCAACTCAAGTGCTATTACCCCTGAGAAAAGCTCGCTGGGCTGAAAACCGCAAGGGGCGGGCAGTCCCAGGCAAAAATTAGAGCAAAAGCCTGCTAGGATAAAAACCTGTCAGGGCATCCTTGGCAAAAGTTAAGGCATACAATGTATGAGCTCGCTAGGCCGAAAACCCGAAAGGGTGGTTCTAGGCAAAAGTTAGAGCGCAAAAGGAGAGTGTCAAAACCAGAGCGAACCCTACCTTGAACTACGTTATGACCTGATTCCTTCGCCGCGAGGATACGTAGGCAGTCTCACACCGAGGCTCGGTCACGATCTATCAAAACAAAAATCCAGGTTGGAACGATTCAAAGAACGGAATCAAAGAGGGGGAGACCCTTAAAAACTCATTTTTATTAAAACGATTGCTTCTACTACATAAGGTTGAGCAGGACTTTCAAAAATAAAAAGAAATACGACATAATGAAAGTGGGTCCACAATTTACTCAACGGTCAGGGTGGTACGAAACACTCTGTGTAGTCGTACGATCTCTCTAATGTACAACAGGCTCAATTGTTCCACGTTCTCTGTCATCTTGACAGGCAGGAAGTGCACAGATTTGGTAAGTTGATCCACGATCACCCAAATAGCGGTGTTGGACTTGGCAGACCTTGGTAAGTGTGGCAGTCGTGGCTCGGTGGGGGGACCCCAGTGGAGGCCACCTAATCGCTGAGCTCGACCCACACACATGTTACACGTGTGGGTCGGCGATATAGAGCTCGGTGGGATTTTGCCGAACCCGATATGCCAAACCGAAGTTGTCCGTCCCCAGGAAAGACGTTCTGCATACGAGTCATGGAATCCAATCCGGTGGTGCCCCGCCGAACCTGATAGTAGCTACAACGAGCTCAAGTGTAGCCGGACTGATACGTACGGCAAGACAGCCAACCACCGAATCATTTCTACTCCCTGACTTATAGAGGAAGTCGGGTGGAGTCGGGTGGAGTCGGTTGAACAGGAAACGTGTCATCAATCCCTCTATTGTAGGAGTAGATCATAAGGGATCATGACGAGCCTAACTTTACGGAATAGGATTTGGATGCCATAGTGGGCGAACCAATCACCGTGCGCGTGGTGTATCCGCGTGGTTGGACTCCATTTTACTCCGCCTATAAAAGGAGTGGTGATACTGAAGAATAAGGTACGCAATACTCTCGCTCTAAAACCCTAAAAAACTCGACTTCCATAATCTCCTCTCCTCTCACTGACTTGATCGTCGAAGTGCCTATCCCGGACCACCACAATCCGGGCTTGGGCACTAACGTGGGTTTTTCCTGTGCAGGTATCAACCGAGAAAAGCCAACCTAGCCATCTCAGCACCCAAGGTTCGACCAGAGAAAGCATAGCACCAAAATTGGCGACTCTGCTGGGGACCCATTTAACTCAGATCCAGTGGTATAACTTTCTCCTTCAAACCTCCTCACGCCCTGAAGATGACTGGAGCGGACGAACGACTTCTCGGTCAAGCTCACTTCAATCCAAATCTTGCGGCTAACCACTCTTCCCTAACAACTCAGCAAGTGCGAATGGATTTGTGACTTGCGGGTTCCCCTCCAAGGGGATCCGATGGCTCGATGATGATGGGATCAACCATGGCTGGGACAAGTACCCAACCAGTGGGAACGGCATCATTCTACATCGACGGGGTCCACCGCTCGGCGGCAAGCCTTACGCCTCCCCCGCCCCCCCAGAGCTCCCGGTGAGCATGGCGGAGGAATTGCTACGATTGAGAACGCAGGTGCAGCAACTTCAGGCGCAACAAGGTTTCCCTCCGGCGACCAGGTCGAGGGAACGAGGCCAAAGGAAAAATATGGCTTGTCAGGCACAAGCGGCTGACACAGCGAGGACTTCTGCCTTTATGAGGCTCGGCGGACGCACCCACTTGGAGTCCGGTCGCCAAGACTATAGTCAAAATGAAACGTCCGGCGGCAGTCACCGCCAGAGGCTCGGCCTAGAGGCTAGTGGAACGGCGTCGAGTGCTTTTACGAGATCGCAGGGGCGAATGCCGTCAGTGATAAGACCTCGGCACGACGATCGAAGGAATAATACGGGAGTCTCCCACCACCGTTCTGCGAAAACTGAGGATCGCCGCGACCATCGTGCCAAGTCAAGGTCTACAGATCGGCAGAACGAGGACAATGGAAGGGTGCCTACCCGTTCTCAAAGGCATTCGCCGGGACATTCACCACGTCGTGCCAGACGCCGCTCGCTGAAGCATTTTGGTTGTAATCCCTAAGGGCGATCGCCGAGGCATTCGACGGGACTGTCCCAAGTGCGGGAGGACAGCCAGGGGCTGCTCCCCGAAGAAAGGTGAGAGGTTAATAGCGATGGTCGATCCATCACTTTAGTAAACACCCGGATTGGCGACAGAACTACTTACCAGGTGGCTCAACAGCACGTAGCCCACACCCCGAGGGAGGATGCAAAAGCAGTGTCTGGATCCAAGAAGCGGAACTCTCCTGAACCGAGTATCGGCGACCGCAGGCTCGGTGTACCGCTCTTGGACAAGCATTCCAGGGACGCTGATCAAAAGACGCCCCTTGTTCCATCGGCGGTCAGTGTGCCGAACCTAAGAGGTGCAGCGGCAGCCACGACCGAGAAGGTGGGGTCGCCCTTCTCTAAAGCCATAGCGGAAGAGGTCCCCCCTTCCAACTTCAAGGTCCCAAAGTTCAGCGTAAACAACGCAAAATCGGACGCTCTGACCCATGTGCAGCAATTCAGGTCTGTGGCTGCACTCTGCGGATTGAGCGAGGCAATGATGTGCCGAACGTTCTCCTTGAGCTTGCCCGATACCGCTATGTTGTGGTATACGCAGCTCAAACCTGGGTCAACAATAGCTTCGGCGAATTGGAGCGTTCGTTCATGGCCCGGTTTGTGGCTAACAATAGGCGGACGAAGACGGTGGAAGCTTTAACAGACCTACGACGGAAGGTTGGAGAGTCCTTGAAGAATTATTCCGAGCGTTTTTACAACATCTACAACATGGTTGAAAGTTGTGACCAGAAGACAGCGGCTACGTCGTTTAAACGTGGCCTGGATAGAAATTCTGAACTATCCAAGGAATTGATGCTTCAGCCGCCGAACGATATGTCAGACCTCATGCAGACCGTTGCCTGTTACATAGAGCTGGAAGAGTACATCGGCGGATCCAATGCCTCGGATGTTGCCGAAAAGCTTAAGCCGGAGAGGAAAGAGGTGAAAAAGCAGGTCTTTGCCGTGGCAAGGAAGGACGGTGGTGGAACCGGCGGAAGCAAGGGTGGTGGCAAGGCATGGGACCGGCCGCTGAGCGACGGGCGGGACCACCTCGCCATTACCACTTATTTTAAAGAACCCATCTTTCGTATACTCTGAGAGTGCGAACGACTACCTGGTTTCCAATGGCCTACAAGAGCGGCAGAGAAGTTGGGGATCGCCGACGGGTGTGAGCCGAACCAAAGGGTGTACTGTTCATTTCACAACGAACAGGGACATTACACAACGGCGTGCCAGCCATTCAAGCTTTATCTGGAGGAGCTTGTCCGGCAAGGGAGAATGGATCGGTGGATCGATCGAACCAAGTCGCCAGACGCAGGAATTCAGCTGAGGGCCTAGGCTTTTGATGGCGTGGTGCAGTGTATCCATGGACCAATGGATCCAAGCCGGGCCGACAGGCTCCATAAAGAACAGTATCACCCTTCACGCGAGGTGATGGTGCCATCTTTGAAACTCAAGATGGAGGCTCGCAATACGTGGGAGATCATGTTCACCGAACAAGACATGGAAGGGTTGTCCCTGCCTCACAGCGACGCCTTGGTTCTCTCGATACCATTTCAACGAAAGCTAGTCTGCTGAGTGTTGGTTGACCAAGGAAGCTCAGCGGAGATTCTCTACTACTCGGCGTTCAAGGCCCTTGGCTTGTCGAAGGATCGGTTGTCCCCGGTGGACGCTCCTCTCGTTGCCTTTATAGGGATTCTAGTCTACCCACTCGGCAAGATAGTTCTCCCTATCTTTGCTGGCTCGGTGCAGTTGGATGTGGAGTTTATCGTGGTGAATTCGCCGAGCCCATATAATGCCATTCTGGGCCGCAATTGGCTGCACAGCATGAAGGCTGTTGCGTTGACGCTACACCAATGTGTACAATTCATAGGTGAGTCGGGACGGCAGGAGACTATCAGGGGGGACCAGACAACCTCCAAGAAGTGTTTTGTTAATTCTGTCCGCGAGAACTGCAAGGCAAAGAGGGTTCAGTGGATTGAAGTAACAGAGTTGCCGGAGGGGAGCATACCCGGCGAGGCTGTAAAGGAAGAACTACAAGGGCCAGATGAGATCGGCAGACCAGCCAGTGATAGGGCCGTGGAGGATCTGGTTCGAGTACCAATTGATGAGGACGAAACTCGATTCTTTCTGGTTGGTTCAGAGCTAGATGAATCCAAGCGTGATCAACTGGTCCAGTTTCTTAAAGAGAATATGGAAGTTTTTGCTTGGACCCCGTACGAAATGCCAGGAGTGAGTCCAGAGGTGATCAAGCATTCGTTGAATGTTGATCCAGGAAGGAAGCCTATTGTGCAGAAGCCTCGCCGAGCCTTAGCGATGCATGCAGACGCCGTTAATGAGGAAGTTGAAAGACTAATTGACGCCGGAGCGATTCGTGATGTTCAGTATCCAGCTTGGATGGCCAATCCGGTGGTGGTGAAGAAGAAAAATGGCAAATGGCGTGTGTGCATTGACTTCACCAACCTGAACGATGCATGTCCAAAGGATTGCTTCCCTTGCCCATGGATCAACCAGTTAGTCGATGCCACCGTCGGGTATGCGCGTTTGAGCTTTATGGATGCATACTGGGGGTACCACCATATTGCTATGGACGAGAAGGATCAGGAGAAGACTGCTTTTATCACTCCGAATGGCACGTACTGCTACCTAGTAATGCCCTTCGGCTTGAAGAATGCCGGGGCTACGTTCCAGCGTATGATAGCACTGCTGTTCAAAGGCTTGCTCGGCCGGGTGATGGAAGCCTACATCGATGACATGGTGGCGAAAAGCAAGGACGCTGCCAATCATATTCTCCACCTCGGTGAGATCTTTAGCGTATTGAAGAAGTTCGGCTTGAAGCTTAATGACGAGAAGTGTGCTTTCGGCGTTGGATCTGGCAAGTTCCTCGAGCACCTGGTCACCCGCCGGGGAATCGAAGCCGATCCGGGTCAGATTAAAGCCATCCAGGAAATTAGGGCCCCAGCCACGGTAAAAGAAGTTCAAAGCCTTGCTGGCATGGCAGCTACCCTTAACCGTTTTATCAACAAGTCCTCAAATGTATGCTGTCCTTTCTTCCAATCCATAAAGGGCAACAGCCGAAGAAGCTTTCAGTGCACGGCGGAGTGTGACCGCGCCCTTCCTGACCTGAAGGCCTGTTTGTCTAAAGCCCCCTTGCTCGTCCTACCAAAAGACAGAGAAGATCTCTACCTTTACCTCGCCGTCTCCAAGCATGCGACGAGCGCCGCTTTGGTCCGTTAGCAAAGTTCTGAAGAAGGCACCGATCAAAAGCCGATCTACTACATTAGCAAGACGCTCCTGCCCGCCGAGACCTGCTACTTGCCCATTGAGAAATTGGCTCTCGCATTGGTCATGGCAAAAAGGAAGCTCTTGCCTTACTTTCAGAGTTTCACCATTGTGGTCATCACGGAGTATCCGTTGAAGACAGTCCTTCACAAAGCGGACCTATCGAACCGGCTGTGCAAATGGTCCTTGGAGTTGGCCAACTTCGATATTCGTTATCAGCCTTGCACGGCGATCAAAGGCCAGGTGCTGGCAGACTTTGTCACCAAGTTCTCCCCTAGGGTGGATCAGGTAGAGGGCGATGAGCCAGTTTTAGCAGATGAAGCAATCGAGCCAATTCCTCCCTTCGGTTAAGCCACCCGGCACATGACAAGTTCATCACCAAACGGCCCATTCCCTCCCGCCGAGCTAAAATTTTCACTGGCCACACCTGACGGCTCCACGTCGATGGAGCATCTAACAATTGAGGGGCTAGTGCGGGGGTAGTTTTGGTGTCGTCGGAGGGAACGATGCATGAACATGCCCTCAGCATAGGCTTTCCTGCTACTAACAATGGGGCTGAATATGAGGCCCTAATAGCCGGGTTACGGTTGGCTCGACAAATGGGTGCCGAGGAAGTTCAGGTCTATAGCGACTCTCAGCTCGTCGTGAACCACCTCAACAATGACTACGAGGCCAAAGATGCGCGCATGAATAAATACGTGAGCCAAGTCATTGCTCTGGCCGGCTCGTTCAAGATTGCATTCTTTGATCACATTGGGCGCAATCTCAATTCACACGCCGATGCTTTGGCCGGGCTCAGAGCCGTTTGTGCCGAGCACGATGGAAACTGAACCATAGTACTCGACGAGATCCCAACACCGAGCTTTGAGAATGTGCCCCTGGAAATCATGGATATACGCCCAGCCACAAGTTGGATGGATCCACTTATCGCCTACCTGAAGGATTCTACCCTACCAGCTGATCAGAAGGAAGCCCACAAGATCCGTTGCCAATCTGCTTCCTACTTTCTTGATACGTCCGGCATACTGTACTGCCGGTCCTATACTGGCCCCGACCTCCGTGTGGTCCATGACCAAGAGGTGCCAGGCATTCTCAAAGAATTACATGATGGTAGTGCTGGTAGTTTGGCCTCATGCATCTTAGTCGAAGGGTTCCTTCCTTCTTCTTCACGAACAGCGCAGGCGCTCCCCATGGTGACGTACTAGGCCTGATATATCCTTTATCCAATAGTTCCTGCAATTGGGTCTTGAGCTCCTTTAGCTCCGCAGGGGCCATTCTATAGGATGCCATAGAGATCGGTGCGGTTCCGGGTTGAAGTTCTATAGAGAAGTCTATCTCTCTTGGAGGTGGTAAACCAGGAAGTTCCTCGGGAAATACATCGGCGTATTCGCACACGATGTGTGGTAATCCCAGTTCCATCTGGCCAGTTTCTTCCATTTGGAGACTAGCTAGCCATCCAAATAGTTGATTCTGCCAGTTGATTCTGTCACCTAGATCTTTTTGTCGTCGAACTTGTTGTCTGCCTATCCCCCTTAAAACGGAAACGAGTTCCCTCTGGGGTATAAGCTGTTACTGTCTTCTGATGACAGTCTATAACCGCTCGGTGTGCTGATAACCAATCCATTCCTAGGATTACGTCGAAATCCGCCATGTCGATTATTCTGAGGTCGCAGGTCAGGCGCAGGTTGGCTACTTCTAACTCGCACCCTCTACACACTAGACTACAGTTATACTCCCCCCCAAAGGCGATGTTACTATTGTACTCGTACTAAGGGGTTCTGTCTTTAGTGCTAACGCAGTTACGCAGGCAGAAGATATGAGCGAATGCGATGCTCCATAATCAAACAATGCTTTGCACGCAGGTACTAAATAACAACAGTGTACCTTGGATCATAGAGGGATCCAACTCCTACTCCTCGGTTTGCAGAGCAAAGATACGCCCTCCCGTATTCTGCTGGTTTCCCACGGGCTGCTTTCCTTTGTTCTGCCCATTCTGCTGCTGAGATGGGCCTCCAGGGTTCTGCTTCACGAACCTAGTCGTCCGAAGGGTTGAGCTCTCTGGTTCCCAAAGTTTCCACTCCTCTCCTTCAGGAGTTGGGGGCAATCACGCTTGTAGTGACCCATGGCCTGGCAGTTGAAGCACTGCACAGTGGCTCTTTCTTGACCACCTTTCTGTGGTCCGCCGTGCCCAGACGTAGCAGTTTTCCAGGGTTGGTTATTCTGGGGTGGGACAGGGTTTCTGGTGGGGTAAGTTCCAAGGTTGTTGTTGGGGCGTTGGGTTCGGCTTGGTCCTCCAGTGTTGCCAGTTGCCTTCCTCCAGCGGGTTTTGAAGTCCGCCTCCTCACTTTCCAATCGAAAGGCACACTTGACAACACCGGAATAGGTGGGAAACTCTTGTGCCACCATGGCCCTTCGAGCAGTCGTCAGTCCCCACTCGAATCTTCTTGTTTTCTTATCCTCAGTTGCTACAGCGTTCGGGGCGTAGCTAGACAACTCCTCGAACTTTGCCGCATACTGGGTAACAGCCATGGTCCCTTGCTTAAGGTTCATGAATTCTTGTTCCTTGGCTAGGTGAATGGGTGTGGGAAAGTACTTGTCAAGGAACAGGGTTTCGAATTTGTCAAACATCATGGTGGCTACAGTATGAGTTGCTTCCATCAACTCCCACCAATAATGGGCTTCACCCTTCAGTTGGTACGTGGCGAGGGCCACACGATCCCCATTCCGGGTGATCTCCAAGGTGTCCAGGATCACCTTGGTTTCTTTCAGCCATGCTTCGGCTACAGTGGGGTTAGAGTTTCCATTGAAAGTTGGGGGTCGGTATTTGCAGAACTCGTTCATCGCTCGGGTTCGGGTCATCGATTCATTATCGCGGTTTTGGTTTTGGCAGTTGGCATTCAAAACAGCCACGAAAGCTTGCATGATCTGGGTTAGGTTGGGGTTAGCGTTAGAGGTTTCTCCAGTTTCAAATCCCAGTCCGCTGCGTCGGTTCACCATCTACGAGTTGAAATCGAAAGGGGGAGGTTTAGTCTACGTTAAACTATTGTTTTTCGTAAACAGCGTTTCAACTACTAACGCAAAATATCGAGTAGTAAGCAACAATACTCTTTTATTCACAGCTTGTTTTTCATAGATAGAAGAGAGATACAATAGAAGCATAGAGTTCTACTACAAAAGGCAGATAAGAACCTAAGACAAGGTTTCCTAGTACAACTAGAATAATACTACGCACTACTACCTCATGATCTTATTGACCAATAGGCTTATTCCACATTGCTACTACAATTTAGGGAAGGACTATTCCGAACATCCCTCTCAGCCACTTCATGTAGTTCTTCTCGGCCTCGGTTTCAGCTTTCTGAAAATACTCTCGCTCTTGCTTAAGTATTTCCTCCTAAGTCATGACGGGTGGTTCTTCCAATGGTTCTGGGTAGTATTGGGAAAATCCTAGCATTGCCATTTCAAGTTCTGGGTCAGTCTCCAAACCAAAGGTAGAAAAGCTAAATGGTTGCTCGAAGTTTTCAATAGGTGGTGCAGGGACTTGGGTAGGTGGAAGGTTCTCAGGAATTGCAACGGGTGGGGGTTCCTCCCAAGTGATTGGGACTTCATAAAGTTCCATGTCATCCACATGTGGAAATGTTGGTCCGATGTACTCGGGTGCTAGCAGTGGTCGGTAGTTGGCTCGGGTTCGTGGGGCGAAAGGTGGGCATCCTCTTCGGCGTGGGTTCGACATCTATAACAAATAAAGAGTTATATATTAGACTTAATGGCGTAAGGCGGTCACGTCACAAAAGTAGGTATACCCATAAATAGTGATCATACTTAGGAAAGAAACACATAATTTCATTACTTAATAAGAACAGGTACATCATAGATGACTTATATTAGCCTTAAGCTTCTTACTATATTTACACCAAGAGTCCTACTACTTCCTATTTTACAACAAAAGCCTAACATTTTGAAGACAAGCAACAGTGATCCTAGTTTAACAACCCTAATCCCAAAGGATTACAGCTATTGCTAGGTTTACTTAGGTACGCCTAAGTAGCATCCTTGGCTTCACAGGTTGGCTAGAACCTCATCTTCTTCAGGCTCATCCTTGCTTCCGTTGGCTTCTCCCTCCTTAGTCGCCCATCGGCAACCTTCTCATCTCTGGTTTCTTCTTCACCATACGTAAAGTTTTCCATTGGGGGTAGGACTCCAAAGAATCCGTAGAGGGCACACAGGATTGGGAACATCATAGGAAACCAGGGGTCATCTTCCACGAGGGTAGAGGTATGACGCTGTACTCTTTTGAAATCGCGGATTTCTGCGAGTATAGTGACAATGTAGTCAGGCCTCTCCATGAGTGGGATGGTCATAGTTTCTAGGGTGACCTCGAGTTGGTGAGCTCCAATTGTCAGGTTGGTTAGGTGATCCATCTAAAAGGAAAAGTTTTAAACCCCAATTAGCAACGTTTTAGGACAAAGTTTGCTAGCGCTAAAGACACATTGAAATTTCTATGCTCCATATTCGATTCTTGATTTAAGTCATCATCCAATTGTTCGGGAATTCCCAGCTCGGTGGTACTGCCAATTTCCACACCTTGCTTCAATCCGAAGATTGTTTTGTCAGAATTCCACCCAATTTGGGACGGTAAACTTAAACTCAATTCTAGTTTGTGCAATGGTCAAACTTATCTTATAGGCTACCCATTCTACCCAAGGCCGAGGTTTTGAACCTAGAGCTCTGATACCAAGCTGTAACACCCCCAAAATCGAGTTCGTTAATTAAACCTTTTATTGAATAAAAGGGGTAGAGTCTGGCTCATTATTATATCACAAACCCCCAGAGGGTACTTATATTACACAAAAAAGGGAGGACATCTAAGGTTATCTACAGCTCCTTTTCTTCTTCCATCCTAGCAATCTCCTCAGCTCCAAATGCCTCCAAGTTGTACAGCTCTCCTTGCTCATCTATGAGGTCTGACACATTATACCAGCGTCGCCACCAGCATAATATGTCAGGGTCACGTAAAGCAACACCGTGAGCTTGAAAGCTCAATAGAGTAACCCAAAACCCACTAACCCTTAACTTACAAGTCAAAGATAATAACGATTTTACAAACTTAAGATGCTTCAACAAGAACATCTAACAATTACGCATGCACATTCACTAACTATCGTTGGTGTCATGTTTTCTGGGTTTCTCCTACCCGACTAATCGTTTAAGGTGTCTCATTTTCATTTCCCAAAACAACATTTTGAAAATCACATTTTAACACACCCAACCTCGGTTCCGCCGTTTCGGGTTCCCGAGTATCCTCACAATGGTTCCGCCGCGCCGGGTTCCCATTGGCACACATTAGCATTGGCTCCTCTCCGCGGATAACCAAGCCACACACCCAACCTCGGTTCCGCCGTTCCGGGTTCCCGAGTATCCTCACAATGGTTCCGCCGCACCGGGTTCCCATTGGCACACAAAGCGCACACACACACATAATGCACCCACAAATGGTCATTATGTAGTTTCAAAATCTTTTTTATCCATATCAACCACACCCTTGGTGTCATGTTTCTACTTTCCAATTTCTTGTGTCTCGTATAATGCATAGACTCCGCGGTAGGACTTTTCACATGAATCATGCATTCACAAATAACAAGATCATCCAACTCTATCTTATCATGCTTGCTCATAACCACAAGTAACACAAGCAACATACCAACAAACTCATGATCATCTAAAAGGTCAAAATACGAATGCTTTCTTTTAGAAACAACACTTTATCTTTAAAGTAAGAACGTATCTCCTTCTTTTTGGACGTTTAATAAAACAACATATGTTTATCAAGGTGAGTAAGCAACCATCACGAGATCATGCATTCAAGTATTCTTAGGATTAAAGTAAACTACGTAAAACAAGATTGAACTAAACATATAGCTTCCTATACTTAGAGTAAGTAGGTTCGGAGAACTCTACCGTTCTTCTTGGCGGTAGGCGGCTACGGAAAGTACGTGGTGATTGGGTGGAGTGACTTCCTCCGGTAAGCTTCCGGTAGCTTCGAAAGAGAAAGGTTTCTCTTGAAACTAAGTCTTGACCTAAAACTACTTGGCTTTATGGATCGAGAAGGTGTTTTGGGATGAGTTTCTTGAAGAACGAAGGAAGAATTTCAAGAACAACTCAAGAACAAAGCAAGAACAAGTAAGAACACTAGACTTTCTTAGATAGAAAAGTTGGAGAATGGAGGTGTGAGTTGAAATGAGAGAATGGCTTGCTTTTTATAGGCAAACTCTTGGCTCCTCCTCTCCCCTTTGCCCCCCCCCCCCCCCCCTCGGTCTCTCTTTTGCTCTCATTAATTAGCTCCATGACTTGTCATTTCATGCTTTTCAAGCATGCCATGACTTGTCACTCAATTGTCATTCCAACTTCAAGCTAAAACTAGGTCATATGAAGGGTTTATGGACTTGTGCTTGCAAGGAAGCACAAAATCATTGGCTAAGTAGTCCTTTGGAAAGCTAGGAATGAGTTGGAAAGGAAGTAATAGGCTTAGGGCTATTTAGTTAGCTTGTGCAAGTAACCAAGCACACATGCACACACCTCACCTCTCGCCTCACTCTCCCAACCGGCCCCCCTCCCTCTCTTGGCCGAATTCTCCCCTCTCTCTCCTTCTCTCATTGTGTTGTCCAATCATACTTTGAAAGCATGCAATCATGGGTCAATCAAAGCATGCCAAGAGTTGTCTTTTCCATTTAAGGCTAAGTCCTAGGTTATCATGTGGGGTTTTAAGAGTTGTCTAGCCTAGAAAGGGTCTTGCTTGTGAAAGCACAAGAAAAGGGTCATGATGGTTGTACTTGGTTGCAAGGAAGGTGGCTTGTTGGAGTGGCCAAAGCACACACACACATGCACTTTCTTTCTCTCTCAGCCTCCCTCTCTCTCTCGGCCTTCTCTCTCCTCTCTCTCTCTCTCTCTCCTCCTAAAGTATATATATATATATAGGTAGACTATAAAAGGTAGGCTTTCATAAAGGTATGGGTATTAACCAATGGGTAAAGATTTCCTAGAAAGGGAATCTTATCAAAAAGGGTAATGATTACCAAGCCAAAAGTAATTACTTTTGGAATCTCATGATGGTTTTCTATTGTCCAATGGTCCTAGAATGTTCGGAGGATGTAACTAAGTTAGATAATAGTTAGGTTAGGCTAGCTAACTAGTTGGAAGCTAGTTCCACTAACTGCTTAGGGTTTTCTAGCCGGAAACTAGAACGTTAAGGTCTCGTATCGAATATTCTAGCATTCTTATAAAAACCCTAGTCCTTAGAGATCGTCTAAGTCTATCGGTAATGGAAATTCAATTTACGAATATCGAATCTAATTAAGACGGATTATAAGAATTTTGAAATGGGAATTAAAATATGATTTTCGATTAAACAACGAGATTTTTATTTACTTAAAATCAGAGTTGTTACAAATTTATAGAAAATTAGTCTTAAGTTCATTATGTAAACTTCATAAGCTCACAAGTTCACCAATTAATTTTGTAAGGTCTCAAGTCCATTTTAGGGTACCCTAGAGTAGGATAGGGTACCCTAGGTTTAGGCACTTTCATAAGATTTTAGGATGCACTTTTTTATTATAGAATAGGGTACCCCAGGGTAGGGTAGATTACCCTAGCGTAGGGTATCCTAAGGTTTAGGCACTTTTTTAAGGGTATCCTAGGGTTTTGGCACTTTTATAAGGTTTTATCCCGAATGGATCCTCTCAAGTATCTATTCGAGAAGCCAGCGCTCACTGGTAAGTTAGCACGTTGGTTGCTCATGCTGCCAAGTTCGATCTCGAGTATGTCACAAGGAAGTCCGTTAAAGGCCGTGTTGTGGCAGAGTTCTTGACTGATCATCTGGTGGATGGGCCGGAAGACTCGAACTTTCTGTTTCCAGATGAAGAGGTTCTAACGGTAGTGGATGACGTGTGGACTCTGTACTTTGATGGGGCAGCCAACTAGAAAGGATATGGAATTGGGGTTTTGTTGATAACACCCGACGGTTCTCATATTTCGCTTGCGTTCAAACTCAATTTCGACGTCGCGAATAACCAAGCCGAATATGAGGCCTGTATTGTTGGCATGGAGGTTCTTTATCACTTGCCGTTGAAAAGCTCGAAGTCATTGGCGATTCTAACCTTGTTGTATCCCAGGCCAACGGGGACTGGAAAGTATGTGAAGAAAGGTTGAAGCCTTACCATCAAGACTTGGAAGACCTTATTCCTCGTTTCAACAAGGTGACCTTTACTCACATTCCTCGTTTGAAAAATCAATTCGCCGATGCCTTGGCAACTCTGGCGTCCATGGTTGAACTTCCGTTAGGTGTCAAGCTTCGTCATATCCTAATCGAACAGCAGGATTGCCCTACCTATCAATACGTTAACAACATCGACGACGTCAATGACGGCCTGCCTTGGTACCATGACATATGGAACTTTGTAGCAAGTGGCGAATACCCGGCTGAGGCCTCTAAAAAGGACCAACTTGCACTACAGAGAATGGCTGCTCATTACATTATCTGCGGAGGGAAGCTTTACAGGAGATCCCATTGTGGGATGCATAAGCTCTGTGTCAACAATATTGAAGCCTCTACGACAATGGAAGAAATTCATGAAGGAGTCTGCGGTCCTCACATGAGCAGCGTCATGCTCACCAGGAAAATTCTTCGTCAGGGTTACTTCTGGTCCACTATGGAATCACAATGTATGGATTATGTCCGTCACTGCCATAAGTGTCAGATTCACGCCAATCTTATGCATGTTCCTCCCTCTAAGCTGTTTGGTATGACCTCGCCTTGGCCTTTCTCTGTATGGGGCATCGATGTTATCGGCATGATCAGGCCATCTGCTTCAAATGGTCATCGGTTTATTCTGGTGGCAATAGACTACTTTACCAAGTGGGTTGAAGCTGAGTCCTACAAAACTCTGACAGCAGTTCAGGTTGCTCAGTTTATCAAGAAGAACATTACACCCCAATCTGAATCTCCCGATTGTTTTACAGTTTCTTGTTTCCCCGATGATGAACCAGATCGAAAAGCAGTCTTCAGGTTGGAATGGTTTGAGCTCGGTGTGTGTGGAACCCTTTCAAACCCTTAAACCCTTGAAGAATATAGAAAACTAGAGTCAAAACCCTAGCCAGAGGTTTGACTCTCACGCGTGGAAGTCACTCCCTCGCGCGAGGGTATTTTTTATTTCATCTTTGTCCGCCCCGAAGATGAAATAAAGGATACGGTACCTCTGTGAGCTTGAATGAAGGATTTTCCTAAGCCCATGTAAACCAAACAAACCAAAAAAACCCAAAGAGCCCAGATAAGTCCAGATAAAGCCCAAAAGTCCCCAGACTGAACTTGAGGTACCGCACGGAATGACACTGTAGCGCACGGCATGTTGAAATTCGATATACCGTGCGCAACCTTGACTTGTACCGTAGAGACTCGTCCCTAATTTTAATTTTTATTTATTGATGATGTGGTTACGTGGAATTATAATTAGATAATTTTGTGCGCAATGAATTTTATATTATATACGTAGATGTATGTTTAGTCGTGCGGGCCCGAGTTCGTAGGCCATAGGGCGAGGGTGTTGAGGGATCCACTTTGAGAATCTTTTAGATTAGTTGCTAATTATTTTTATGTAGTACTTTGGGGTCATGTTCTAACTACTTACAAAATTGTGGGACTTAAGAGAATGCCTAAGTAAGTAAAGGGTGCATAGTGTAATTTTTATGCATAAAACTCTAAATTGGACCAGAGAGGGTGCCGATCCTCATTTTCTTTCTTTTTCCCTGCATCTCTCTCTCTCTGTTTTCTCTCCCTCTCTCAAACCCTCATGCTTCAACTCCAAAATCGAAGGTCGAGGCTCGTGAATCTCGCCACAAGGCAAGAAGGAAACGTGATCTATGGACAAAGGGCTACACATCTATCCGAACAAAATCTCGATCGGCCAACTTTGGAGTTCCTAGCAAATTCGAAAATTTGGGGATTTCTCTCTTTTGAGGTAAGATTTATGCTAAATGATTAAATATGGGTGTGTATATGCCTTGGTGTGCACCTAATTCGAGTTTATGGTGGAGTAATCAAACTATAAACCTAGCCCTATGTTATGTGTTTGAGTATATTTGCCATACATGAGTTCTTGTTAGAGATTTGTATGATTGTTCATGGTTATGATTTGGTTTATGCTATTTTACTTGTAGTCTACGCATGAGTGAGTTCGCTTTCTAAGTTAAAAGCTATGAGACTTAATTGGACTTGAACGCGAGACATGAACCGGATATAATTTTGCACCCCATATGTTTGGATAAAAAGTAGTTATTATTATGCAGTCCATGTGTTCGATGAAATGCAAGTAGGGAATTTTGTCCTATACCAAGTAAAAGTAGGCTTGTGTAAATAATTTCTCGATATGTGGCTTTGGATACTTGTTGAATATTTGTACATAGTTAATGTTCTTTTTGAAGACTAGATTGAATATTCTAAACTGGTTTACTTCGATGAATTTGGGCGATTAATTCAAGGAATTTCCATTGGCTTGAGTTGATTTGGGCTTTAAGGCCAAGTATTTGAGATATTTTGGAATATGATAGTTTTGGGATTTTGAGTTGGGTCACCGGGGAACTTGGGTCAATTGTGACGCCGTCGGTGAAAGTCCGTAAACTCACTGGGTCAAATATGACGCCGTCGGTGAAAGTCCGTAAACCCGCGCGGGGTAGGTTGCTTCGTCCTTCGGGTTAGTAGCCCGTAAAGTGCTTGTGCTAGAGACGTCTAGCACGGTTGGTTGGTGATTGTATCGGTGAGCAACTTATATAATTTCAAGTCTCGGTGTTGAGTAAATTTGATATTCGATTTGGTCGGCTATACTATTATGAGCTTTGTATTTTCCGTATCGACTTTTATAAGAAATTTCCTTTATTCGGGGCTTGATTTGAGTTTGTGGTTTAATAGCATTCTTTTGAGCATTTGAAGGGAAGGAAAAATTGAAAATACTTAATATAATGCATAGATTATTTTGCTGTGTTAGCTTGACTTTGAATTGGGATTCTATAGCTTCATTGTAAATATTGAAGGAGAAGATAGCATGAAAAACTTTTCAATACTTATATATAAAAAGAGTATATTTTGTGTATCAAGCTTTGCATGTTCATATCTTTTCATTTAGCGTATTTCCTGCACGAGCTGTGGCTTATGTTGTTGTTAACCCAAATTTTTCAGGTTTGAAGGTGGATTCGAGGCTTAAGAATCAACTTTAACTTACATTTTGGGAATGTAAAATTGTATATTGAGAGAACGGGGCCTAGATGTGTATAAAAAATAGTGTATTTTGGAGTTTATTTGTAATAAAAGGCGGGTCGTGACATGTACCGCACGGCATCTTGAGTAAAGTTCTGACTGGCTCAGAAAACTGTCGGCCATGCCAATTTGAGCCACAACTGATGAATGCTCAGCCGAAAGTGCACTTCTGGCCCGCCCATAAAATACCTCCACTATTTGAAATTCAAAATCCTTGGCCTTTTTGCCTATAAATTAACCCCTCCACTCAAGGGAAAGGGGCTCCTTTTGGCTCTTTTTTGGCTCTCCTTTTGCTTTTGGGCATTCTTACTCCATAAGCTTTCTCTCTCTAGCTTTTACTTCCATCTTCCATTTCCAAGTCTTAAAGAATGTCATTCCCAAAAGACATTCTTTGAGTACTTTCATCCTCCTTCTTCCTTATTATTGAAGTTAGTATCTTACTAACTTCAAGGTCTCATCCCTCAAAATACCAAACTCTCTCTCACACCCATACCTCATTTGTCCCATTCAACCTCCCCATCCACATCTTTCACCCTCCATCATCGTTTGGCGTCAACCATCCTTGATCAAGCTCAACTCCAAAGGTAAAAACAAGTTTCCTTGGGCTAGACTCAGTTCTGGTCCTAAGGGGGAGTTTTCTGTCGTCAGAAAATAAAGCCTGTGCTGAGGTCAACCTACTACGCGGCTTCCTAAGCCATCGCGCGGTATGTTGATCTCAAGCGGACGACAGTTTTTCTGCTGGTATCATCGTAGCCAAGCTGTCTGGATCTAAGTTACCCTCTGTTAGGGCTGTCTGTATCTGCTGTTTACTGTTTTTATCTCTTCCAAAGCAAGACCATATCTACAAGCCATGTTTTGGCTTCTAAATAAGGTTTTCTAGATCATCCTTAATGATCAAACGCATTGAAAACTATTTTGGGACCATGTTTCGAGGAAACAACGACATTTCTGGGATGATCTGGTCATCACATGGCTTTTAATGAATCTTTTAAAAGGTGTACGGTGAGAACAGTGAGCTAGATGATGTTTTGAACGCTTGTAACAGTCTGACAGCAGGGCTGAAGTCACGCACGGCATATTGAGGTGCCGCACGCGGCACTGCGGCGTGCCGTGCACAACATGGTTAAAGATCCAGACAGTTTGCAGAGTATTTTTTATTCCATCTGTCCACATCATCTTATCATTACTGTACAGACAGCACCACGCGCACGTCAACGTGGAAACATATATATAACAAGTATGCCTGGTACACTGGATCACCATTTGCCTGAGATACAACCAAGTTCGAGTCTCCTACTACTTCCAGCCTTTCTATGCCAATCTCGATGGCTGCCTCCATGCCTACGATGCAAGCTTTGTATTCTGCTTGATTATTGGTGACTTCGAAATTAAGCTTGAACGCCAATGGGATGTGTGATCCATCGGGCGAAATGAGTAATACACCGATTCCAAACCCTTTCTGGTTCGCAGCTCCATCGAAGTACAATTGCCAAGCATCCTCGGCTACTGTCATTCTGTCTTCGTCAGGGAATTTGAATTCAGCATCTTCCCCTCCCTCGATTGGGTAATCGGCTAAGAATTCAGCGACAACTCTTCCTTTTACTGATTTTCAGGTAACGTACTTTAATTCAAATTCGGCCAACATCAACAACCATCGTGTCATCCTGCCTGTGAGAGCCGATTTCTCGAATAGATATTTTAGGGGATCCATTCGAGATATTAGCTTCACCGGGTAGGCCAGCATATAATGCCTCAACTTCTTAGAAGCCCATACGAGTGCCCAACATGTCTTTTCTAAAGGAGTATAGCGTTCTTTGGATCCAACCATCTTTTTACTGAGATAGTAAACAGCCCTTTCATCCCCATCGTCTCTTTCATGTGCTAACATACACCCCATTGAAGACGGAGTGACTGACAGGTATAGAATCAAAGGATTTCCTATTACGGGCGGCGTCAAGACCGGCGGCTTGTGTAGGTAGGCTTTAATGGCTTCGAAAGCTTTCTGGCACCTATCATCCCAGGTGAACGGTACCCCCTTCTTGAGTAAGCGGAATAGGGGTTCGCAAGTTGAAGTCAGCTTTGCTATGAACCTACTGATGAACTGTACTTTGCCAAGAAAACTCCTCACATCCTTTTCGGACTGCGGCGGCTCCATTTCTAGGATAGCTTTGATCTTTGATGGGTCGACTTCGATGTCGTGGGTGGTGATCATGAATCCAAGCATTTTCCCTGCAGTGACCCCGAATGTACACTTGGCTGGATTAAGGCACATCTTGTACTTTCTAATTCTCTCGAAGAATTTCCTGAGTGCTGGCAAATGTCCTTCTCGCTCTTTGGCCTTAACGATCATGTCATCAACATAGACTTCCACCTCCTTGTGAATCATATCATGCAACAACGCCGTAGCGGCTCGCTGATAAGTAGATCCTGCATTCTTTAGTCCAAAAGGCATGACACGATAACAGTATGTCCCCCATTCAGTGACAAACGTAGTCTTTTCCTGATCTTCCGGAGCCATGAGGATATGATTGTATCCTAAGAAACCATCCATAAAAGAGAGCAGGCATGACCGGCGGTATTATCAACCAGCACGTCGATGTGTGGTAGCGAGAAGTCATCTTTAGGGCTAGCTTTGTTAAGATATCCCTAAAATCAACACAGACCCTTATTTTGCCATCCTTCTTTGGCACGGAGACGATGTTTGCGACCCACTGAGGGTACTCGGTTACCATTAAGAATCCAGCATCGATCTGTTTGGTGACCTCCTCCTTTATCTTAAGCACCCAATCAGGCCTCATGCGTCTTAGTTTCTGTTTTACTGGTTTTGCATCAGGATAAAAGGGAATCCGGTGTTCCACAATTTCAAGATCAATTCCGGGCATATCTGCGTGCGACCATGCAAACACATCTTCAAACTCCTTGAGTAAGTTTATAAGGGCTTCGCGTTCTTCAGCAGATAGCGCGGAACCGATCTAGGTCATCCGGGGATTCCCTTCATCTCTCAGGTTTATTAAAACAATTTCTTCTTTTACAGGTTGAGCATGCCTTTCATCTTCCCTTTCGATTAAGGATCTGATTTCTTTGGGGATGTCCCCATCGAAATCAATCTCTTCATCATCAAGGTCGACGCAATTTATTTCAAAGTCAGGGAAGTAAGCAGAACTAGATTCATTTATTTCATCATTAACGGAGGCCTCGGGTGCACCATACACACGGGTAGATTCGAACTCAAAGTACAGACTCTGAGAGTTTGGGCCAAGAGGCACCAACTTGGACTCAGTGGACTTAGAAGACTCATACTCAGACTCAGACTCAGAATCAGAACTAGACCCACGGCGGGTTGCACTTGGTATGAAAGTCCAGTTCCTGTAATCCCCAGCGGCATCCAAGATGAGCAGAGTTGGATCTTCAGGAGCATCTTGTCCCATCATCAGCACTTCTGCTTCCACAGCCGTACCCATTGGTTCGTCCTCCCTGAACAAAGTTGCAAGACTACCCATAGCAAAGACCTCAATCCAGTTGGCTAGTTCCTTTCGTTCTTCCACCACTTCGAACTCCTCCTCACTTTCTGGCCAGACATCATTTGCGAATATCTCGAACCCTGGTAGGAAAGTGTTAGTTTCATTATCCCAAAATGGCTCGGGCTGGCCCTGAAAAATCTGCTTTGCTTCCTCTTTGACAAAGTAGTCTTCCAGCCTGTTTCCCTTTTTCACCTTGCTGCCACTCAAGGGTGAGTAACCAAGGCCAGTCGTGCGCACCAGAGTGCCTTGGGCCTCGAACTTCGCAGGCCCCTGGAGGTTCTTTCCCAGTCCTAGTCTCGGCATGTAAGACATCTTCTTCATTATCTTGATAGCAACATTGCTGACGACAAAGTCGTCATCAATTTTGACCGAGTAAACAGATCTGGAGGTATCCAGAGAGAAGCCTCCTAAGGCGATATCTTCTTCCCCGTGTTGAATCTCCAGAAGTGGGGCATTGTCTTCGACAAGGGTATGAATTCCAGAGTCCCCGTGGATGGTAAGCATTCCTGTTTCAAGTCCCAGTCGGATTTTCTGATGGAGTGTAAAGGGCACAGCCATGATGATGTTTGGCCGGTGCAGCTTAGGCCTTCCCAATAGTAGGTTGAAAGAGGCGGGCATGTTCACCACATGAAATTCCACCTCCGTCTGATATGGTCCGAAAGTCATAGGAAGCATGAGAGTCCCAACTACATCTCTCCAGGTGTTGTCATACGCTCGGACTTTGACTTCTGATGGAGAGAAGTCCTTAATTTTGTACCCTAAGCAATAGGCCATGCGGAGTGGGCAGACATTAATTGCTGAACCATTATCAATCAGAATCACTGGAACCCATTTGCCATGGCATTTCAGGGTGATGTGCAATGGCCGATTATGATCAGTCCCTTCGGCAGGCAAGTCTCGATCAGTAAAGGTGATAACATGCTTGATAGGTATGGTCTTAATCAATGCCACAAGCTCATCGGGGGTTATGGCAGAGGGAACTTTCAATTGAGAGAGCGTTTGAATGAGTCCTTTACGATGTCGTGTGGAATGAACAAGCACATCCCAAACAGACATCTTGGCCTGGGTCTGCTCAAGTTGGCACTTGATCATTCCTTCGGGGTTTTTCTCGGGTCAGGAAGGCTCTTTGGCTAGTGGAGCAAAGGGTCGGAAGGTGTTTTTGACTGGGGTAGTTAAGGGATCAGAAGGTTCTTCAGTTAGTGGGGGTGCAGGATTGGAAGATTCTCCGATTTGGAGGTTCGGAGGCTGGTAAACGCGGCCGCTTCTGGTCAAATGATCGATCTGGCGATACTTTGATTCCTCGCTCCATAAGTCGGCAAGGGCTTTACGCTTGCTTCCGATGGTCGTATCCTGCAGATTGGCGGCCAAATCAGCGATGACCAAGTCATCCCACAGGTCTTCGGGTTTCCATTTCTCAGCCTCCATTACTGTCCTATTAACGGTCCATTCTTCATTTCCCACTTTTATATTGACCACCTCGGTGTTTGCCCGTAAGTTTATTCTAGCCCCTAATTCGTCTTCCCATAAGTTCATCATAGCGACATCAACGTCTTTTGGAAAGGTGACTGATGGCTCAGATTCAGTCCCATCGACAAGGTAATCCATTGGATCATACCCATTACTGGCAACTTCTTCTTCGAGTCCAGGAAGGTTTGGGTACGGGGTGAGGCCCACATTGCTATATAAGCTATCAATGACAAAATCATTGAAATGAGAGAAATCCGGGCGAAGCGGGGCGAGTTCCGGTCAATTGTACATCATCATCTCAGGTGGGTACCCTAGCTGATATTCTTCATCGAACAATTCTGGCAAGGAGAAGGTATCCAAAGGGTCGTTCCAAGCTAAAAGCTGGTACTCGTCCGGGGCTGGGTCTCATCCCCACTCAGGCATCTCTTGAAAAACTTGGTACTCTTCCTTTTGATTTTCAAACAGCGCATACAAAGAGAATCCATCAAGAGGATCAGCATGGATGTTATGCCAATCGACTTCCCATCCGGCTTCGAACAAAGGTTCGTCATTCCTTTGAAAGTTAGCAGGTTCAAATTCTTCCCAATCGGCAATCAGTTCTCCCCATGTGTCTTCCCATTCCCACAGGAAACAAAGGGCAGTCTCTTCGGGAATTTCGACGACCGGCTTTGATTCGGTATCAGGGACAATGAAAAGGGTAGGGTCAAACTCTGGGAGATTCTGGTTTTTGGCTAGGGTGATTTGGTTAATGCGAAAGGGCGCATTGTGTTGCGGTAGAGGGTTTGAAATAGTGTTTGGCTTATCTGAGGGAGGAGCATCGACAACTTTGTTATCAATGAGGTTTTGTATCTCATGACGGAGGCGAATGCAGTTGTCGATGGTACGGCCAGGCATCTGATGGAAATCACAGTAGACATTTTGGTTAAGGTTTGGTGGG
This sequence comes from Rhododendron molle, assembly GCA_025413875.1. Lineage (NCBI taxonomy): Eukaryota > Viridiplantae > Streptophyta > Magnoliopsida > Ericales > Ericaceae > Rhododendron > Rhododendron molle. The sequence continues at coordinate 20,412,905 of CM046400.1, forward strand.
ATAGTTTGTGGTGGCGGAAGAGGTTTTAATACTCCGATTTCTGTGAGTTTCTTGAGAATAGTGGATCTGGGTGTGCTGAATTGGGTGAAGGTTTAGCTTTGGGATTTTGGTTTTTTGGAGATCTGGTTGACTTCTACGGGTTTGGTGGATGAGGTTCCTGCCCGATTGGTATTCCCGAAGAGGACATTATTATTTCTTGAATATGCTCTTTTGGATTTTGACCCTGACCCTGACTCTTTCTTTTCCAAAGTTCCGTCTTGTAAGGCCTCCTCCACGGCCAGTCCGGAATCATAAAAGGTTTCAAAATTTGGGGCAGCCTGGGAAAGAACCATGTATGGAGCGAAGGAGCTTGGTAGGTTCTTGGTTATGATCCGTATTTGTTCCTTCAAATCGGGTTTATTCTGCATCTGAGCAGCCTTAGCCCTCCAACACTTCACGAAGTCGGCGAAGCTTTCCTTCTCACTCGTCTTGGTGCTTTCTAACTCCCTTGTGGTCATTTTCAGATCGACATTGTAGTCATACTGGGCCACAAAAACTGTCCCAATGTCTTCCTAAGTCCTTTTTCGTGGATGGTTCGAGAGTGAGGAACCATTGTAGAGCTGGACCAGACAAGGACTCGTGGAATAACTGTGCCATAGCTTCCTTCTCGATGCCGCGCATGGTGAGGGAACCAACATATCCTTGGAGATGGGCCCTCGGATTGCCGGTTCCGTCGAACTCCGCAAAGTCCACTCCTTTGACCTTTTCTGTCAATTTGGCATTCGAAAAGAGGCATAACTTCCTCATGTCAATCTCCCCCTTCCCAAGTCGCTTAGTTTCTTGGACAGATTCCTCCAGCTTGCCAATTTTAGCAATAAGAGCAGCCAGGTTGGGGTCAGCTGCTGGCGTTTCTTCTTTGAATCGTTCGGGCTGTGGCCTAGTCTGAAACTTATCGCTGATTTCCTGCATACTTTCCATTATCATGTTCATGTCATTTTTCATAGAGGCGACAAAAGCCTTGAGTTGTGCGTCGACACCAGCGAGAGACTGTTTAAACTGAGCATCCATGTTAGCCATGTTCTGCCTGAGTTCTTCTATTCCGTCTCCTTGGTCAACCATGGGTAACGGATTTTCAGGCGGGATTGTAACTATGGGCTCTTCTACTACAAGTTCTTCTATCACTGGTTCTTCCTGCTCGATTTGGACTTCGAACAGTGGGGTTTCTTCCAGGGTGTTTACGCGATCTAGTCTTTGGAATGGACGAAACCAATTGGGTACAGCCTCTTTTCTTTGCAGGCGATCAATGTTTGTAGCACTGGCAACAAGTCAAAAGGGTGCAACTCATATTTGATCCGAATGCTCGCCCTACCTTCTACGCACCTTCTAGGAACTAGGCCTATGACCTACCGTGGCTTGAATCTCACTTAAGGCATTTGCACAGAAGATTTCCGATAGTCTAGGTAGGTGCTGTCAGGCAGGTTGAATTCCGAGCGATTCGGAACCAGAGCCAATCTACTTACCATGACCATCCGAGACAGGGCAATGTGACCATCGGAATCCAGATACACACGCGCTCAAGACTAGACTCAAACCAAGGGAGCCGTTCGGGCACGGCAAACACCGGAGGTATCGCAAACTCCATGAATTTAAGGTCTCCTAGACCGACCGGAGGGCCCTAAAGAATTCTAAGGAAGCCTAATCCTCTAGCCCACAAGATGCAAAAATGCATGAATGACATGTATGTACAGAAAAAAAAAATTGCACGTAAACAGGATATAACACATAAGTCCTAGCAATGGGTTCCTGTTCTAGTTGGGAAGGTTCTACAGCTATGTACAAGTGCAAACGCTGGTTTTGGTCTCAGAAGGGTTACTCGGACTAGAGCCAAGATGTACTACCCTATGTCAAGTGTATTGCAAGACAATGGTCGAACACCACGATGACCCATCATAGTCGAGGGTTGCTAGGCATCTCGGGAGAGCTTGTCACCGGTAAACCGGGCAAGATAGCCGAAACACACTAGCGAGGCTTGTGCAGTGCGAAGTGTACAGGATAAAAGAGCTTAATCTTCCAAAAGACGTTGAAAATCCCCTTTCGAAAACACATTTCAAGTTTGGCCCTTTTGATCATTCAATACTTTTGTACACATATTTTTTTTTTTTTTAAATTTATTGAATAAAGTTTGCGTCCCAACAGAGTCGCCACTGTGGGATCCCACGCCCTTTTCGAAGAGTCGCCACCCGGATTTTTGAAATGAATGATCCGAGAAACCGAAAACTTGTTTGGAAAAAGGCTTTTGATCTTGCGAAAACGTTGAGATTTTGGGTTCAGGTGCCACAACGAATGGGGAAGGTTTTTCTTTAAAAAGCACCCCAATCGCCTGGTGAAACTGGTCTCTACTTGATGTTTTCAAAAGAGGAAATCTCAAATATCGTTTGGAGTATTAAACTCCTTAATAAAAGCAAATAACAGGGGAAGGGACGTGCACGTTGACATGGGGAATATATCACGTTGACGTGCACGTGATGCTGTCTGTACAGTAATGATAAGATGATGTGGACAGATGGAATAAAAAATACTCTACAAACTGTCTGGATCTTTAACCATGTTGTGCACGGCACACCGCGGTGCCGCGTGCGGCACCTCAATATGCCGTGCGTGACTTCAGCCCTGTTGTCAGACTGTTACAAGCGTCAAAACATCATCCATCTCACTGTTTTCACCGTACACCTTTAAAAAGATCCATTAAAAGCCATGTGATGACCAGATCATCCCAGAAATATCGTTTCCTAAAAACATGGTCCCTAAATAGTTTTCAACACGTTTGATCATTCGGGATGATCTAGAAAACCTTATTCAGAAGCCAAAACATGGCTTGTAGATATGGTCTTGCTTTGGAAGAGATAAAAACAGTAAACAGTAGATACAGACTGTAACGCCCCGAATTTTGGGTACGTTAAATAAACATTTTTATTGAATAAATTAAGGAGAGTCTAGCTCATTATTACACATAATTCTCACAAGAGTACTTTTATTCAATAGAAGAAAGGATAATCTAGGGTTAACTACTGCTCCGCCTCTTCCTCCAGCCTTGCAAGCTCCTCGGCTCCGAAGGCCTCCAGTGTGTACTGTTCATTCTGTTCATCTATGAAATCTGACACATTATATAAGCGTCGCCCCCAGTATAATATGTCAGGGTCACCAAAGGTAACACCGTGAGCTACGAGCTCAATAGAATAATCCAAAATCCACTAACCCTTAACTTACAACGAAGAGTCATATAAATAATTACACATGCTCATTCAACAACATAATTAACAATGACACATCCGCATTCATTATCTTGCTTACGTTGGTGTCATGCCTTTCTTTGTTTCTCCTACGCGACTCATCGTAAACCGTGTCACCATTTCATTTCGAAAATCATTCCTCATTCTTTGTTACCAACGGGCTACCAAGTCCGGCCACGTTATCAAATCTTGCATTGGCTCCTCTCCGCGGATAACCAAGCCCAATTACCAATGAAGTTACCACGTCCGGCTCCGTTAGCAATCTACATAATGGGCTACCAAGTCCGGCCTCATTGCGGTTTTCGCAAGTCCACACAAAGGGCTACCAAGTCCGGCCACCTTGCGGGTTTTCACAACTCACATAAGGCTACCAAGTCCGGCCATTATGTAGTTTCAAAATCCTTTTTATCCATATCAACCACTCCCTAAGTGTCATGTTTCTACTTTTCGGTTCTCATGTCTCGTAATCATGCATAGACTCCGCGGCGGGACAAATCACTTTAAAGTAATCTTGAAACTAAACTAGCAAGATCATCCAACTCTATTTAATCATGCTTGTTTACAACCACAAGTAAGGCAAGCAACATGCTATCATGCTCACAATCGTTTAAAAGGTCAAAATACGAATACTTCGTTTTAAAACGACACTTTATCTTTAAAACGCATTTCCTTCGAGAAGTTCAATTAAACAACGCATGTTTATTGACGAGTTCATACAATCACGTAGCAATTAGGCGATCAAACAATCAAGTAGCCACAAGATCAAAGTAAACTACGTACTTTTAACAAGAAAGTTCTACAAGCTAAATCATTCACTAACTTTATTTTCTTAAAGAAATAGTTTGAAAAGCTCAACACACATCTTATCTATACTTAGGAAGAGTAGATCGGAAAAATCTACCTTTCTTCTTGGCGGTAGGAAGACTACGAAAAGATCGACGGGAAGAAAGTTGGTAAACGAATGGAGTAACGGCTTATGATAAGCTTCCGATAGCTTCGAAAGAGAAAGGTTTCTCTCGAAACTAGATCGTAACCTATACTACTACTATTTTAGGATCGAGGTGGTGGTCGGGTGGTGATGGAAAGTTTCTTGAAGCTAGAAAGTAAGTAAGCAAGAATAAGCAAGAATGGGCAAGAACAAGTAAGAATGAGCTATACTTTCTAGAGAGAAGTTGGAGCAAGAAGAGGTGTGAGCAAAATGGATGAGATTGGCATGGTATTTATAGGCAAGAGCTCTCCCCTCTCCTCTCTTTGGCCGGCCCTCTCTCTCCCTCTTTCTCCCAATTTTTTAATCCCACCAAATCTTGGTTTCTTGCAAGAATCAACCTAAACCTAGGCTTGCATGGCTATGGATATGTCTTTTGGATTGGATTTTGGAAGATTTGGCAAGGAAGGAGATTTGATTCAAGTATTCTAATGGGGTTTGTACAAGGAAGGACAAGATTGGATGGCATTGGTTATGCTTTCACTTGAAGCATACACAAACTAGGACAAGGATGACCAAGCAAGGTCAATCAAAGGAAAGCACACATCACTCTCTCTCTCTCCCTCTCCCATCCGAATCTCTCTCTCTCTCTCCCATCTCTCTCTCGGCTTCTCTCCTCTCTCTCTCTCTCTCTCGGATTCTCTCTCTTTCTCTCTCTTGTACCACTTGGAAAGTATATATATATACTAATATATACATATGTACTATGGGTCTTTCAAAATCTTGTATTTAAAACTAAATATAGATTTTCTTAATATAATATTGTAATACACACATGTTATATACATTATTATATATATATATATATATATATATATATATATATATATATATATATATATATACATGTACCACACAATATCTATACTAGCTATGACCTAGGACCAATATCTAATATAGTATTCTACTACTTTCAAAGTACAACCATTAAAATACTTACCTAATGTACTAATCCTATTTTAATCAAATATCCCACATGGAAAATCTAGTCTTTTTATATAATAATAAGAGAATCCCATGGGAAATTAAATAATAAACCTTGTACTTTTTGCAAGATTAAGCTATTGTCCATTGGTCAATAAATCTCCTAACATTTGTTATCCAATGGATAAAAGAATTAAAGTACTTTACAAGATTTCCTAAATAAATAATTCAAATGGTCACATGTCCTTTTAATAAAATACTAGATAAGAAGTACTTAGAAAATCTAATATTTTAAGACTAGGTACATGCACAATATATATTTTAGTCATAAAATCTTTTATGAGTAAATCTAGTACTTTAAAAATAATAAATCTAGTACTTTTGAAAGATTGACCCTATTATCCAATGGTTAATAAAATCCCTAACTTTTATGGACCAAAGGATAATGCAATAAAATAAATATATACTTTCAAGTAAGATTTTCTTATTAAAATAAGGAAACAAGCACATGGCCCTTTACAATTATTATCTACAAGTACACATAATTATATATTCAAGCCAAGTACAACAATATCTAGACTAGATATGTCACATTCCAATATCTAATAAACTAATCTACTTCTTTCAAAGTACTAGGTACTAAATTATTAACCTAATGAACTAAATCTATTTTAATGGATTTTAACACATGCCAAATCTAATATTTTAATCTACCTAGTACATGATTGTCAAGACTAACTATTATCCATTGGATAATGGTTTCCCTAGCGGTCAATAACCAATGGGTAATGATGGCTAGGATTCTAGTCTATTGCCCAATGGGTAAAGAATCTCCTAATGGTTATTATCCAACGGTTAATACCAAAAAGTATAATACTTTGCAATTAAGCACTAAACTAATCTAATCTCGTACTTAGGAAGATTAACCAAGGTTTACCTATTGACCAATGGGTAAAGGAAACCCTAACGCTATTGTCCAACGGATAATTATTACCCTAGCCTTTATCGTCCAATGGATAAAGACAAAAAGGGTAAAGTGGTCCATCTAGGGTTAGGGTAACCTAATTAGATTTGGGATCCAAGTGATTAGGTTAACAGCCTATTAGGAATCTAACTAATTGGTTAAAGACTAGCGATACTTAATCTAGGCTTTCATTGCTCGAGTGGTATTTTGGTTTTATTTAGTAGGAAATCGCCTAATAACGGAATATTAAAGCCCGACGGTGCCAAATGCCAAGGCAAGGCGTGAGCGTGGCCAAGGCAGCCCGCTAGCAAAGCGGTGGCCAAGGCGGCCCGCTAGCAAAGCGGTGGCCAAGGCAGCCCGCTAGCAATGCGGTGGCCAAGCGGTGGCCCAAGCGGTGGCCAAGGCAGCCCGCTAGCAAAGCGGTGGCCAATGCGTAGCCAAGGCAAGACCAGAGCAAAGCAGCCCAGCCACGCCAAGGCAAAAACAAGGCGCGACCCGACGCCAAGGCAGAACCCGATGGCAGCCAAGGCAGAGCAAGGCAGGCGCGACAGCGAGCCGACGCCAAGGCAAGGCAGGCGCGACAGCGACCCGACGCTTAGGCGAGGCAGGCTTGACAGTGACCCGACGCTTAGGCGAGGCAGGCTTGACAGCGAGCCGACGCTAAGGCAGCCTAGCCAAGCCAAAGCAAGGCAGTCAAGTCAACGGTTAAGGCGAAGACTAAAAATTAACCACTTTGGCATCGATGCAACGCTCTAGGTTAGGAAAATGTAACTAAGCCAAACGGTAGTTAGGGTTGCTAGCTAATCGGTTGCCATGTAGGATTTCCAGCCGAGAAAATAAATTCTAGGATTTTACTACAATTACCAAGTAACTATACCAAGGTCTTAATAGGCATACTCGTCTTTAGAAAATGACCTTAATGCCCGGGCGATGAATTCCAATCTCCTAAGTCATAAACCTAATTATGACGGATTATTAATCGCTAAAAGGGATTTATAAAATAAATAAAGAATTTTCAAATATAATAACAAAATTTTATCAGTCAATAACGATCGATTTTTGGATGTTAAGAATGAAATCCAAGTATTAAAATAAAATTCAAATTTTTAGCGAAATTTTTATTGACAAAAAATCAGGGTCGTTACACAGACAGCCCCAACAGAGGATAACTTAGATCCAGACATCCTGGCTACAATGATACCAACAGAAAAAGTGTCGTGCGCTTGAGATCAACATACCGCGTGATGGCTTAGGAAGCCGCGCGGTAGGTTGACCTCAGCACAGTACTAGCTTTATTTTCTGAAAATGGATTTTAAGTCAAGATCTAACCAAAAGGGACTAGATCTGACGACAGAAAAACCCCCCTCAGGACCAGAACTGAGTCTAGCCCAAGGAAACTTGTTTTTACTTTTGGAGTTGAGCTTGATCAAGGATGGTTGACGCCAAACAATGATAGAGGGTGGAAGATGTGGATGGTGAGGTTGAATGGGATAAAGAAGGTATGGGTGTGAGAGAGAGTTTGGTATTTTGAGGGGTGAGACCTTGAAGTTAGTAAGATACTAACTTCAATAATGAGGAAGAAGGTGGATGAAAATACTCAAAGAATGTCTTTTGGGAATGACATTCTTTAAGACTTGGAAATGGAAGATGGAAGTAAAAGCTAGAGAGAGAAAGCTTATGGAGTAAGAATGCCCAAAAGCAAAAGGAGAGCCAAAAGGAGCCCCTTTCCCTTGAGTGGAGGGGTTAATTTATAGGCAAAAAGGCCAAGGATTTTGAATTTCAAATAGTGGAGGTATTTTCTGGATGGGCAGAAGTGAGCTTTCGACTAAGCCACTCATCAGTTGTGGCTTAAATTGGCGTGGCCGACAGTTTTCTGAGCCAGTCAGAACTTTACCCAAGATGCCGTGCGGTACAAGTCAAGGTTGCGCACGGTATATCGAATTTCAACATGTCGTGCGCTACAATGTCATTCCGCGCGGTACCTCGAGTTCAATCCAGGGACTTTTGGGCCTTATCTGGGCTCTTTGGGTTTTTTTGGTTTGTTTGGTTTACATGGGTTTAGGAAAATCCTTCATTCAAGCTCAAAGAGATACTGTTTCCTTTATTTCATCATCGGGGCGAACAAAGACTCTCCGAGGTCCAGATTGGGATGTCTACACAAGGGTTTATTGTATCGATACCCAATATTAATTAGCCCACTGGATTCTGCTTACAAAGGGGTATCGATATGCGGTATCGATCCCACCCTCGGTATTTCAAGCTCTTCAGCTTTTGGCCTCCGGCTTGGCTTCCAAAGGTCTTGGCCACTCGACAGGTCTTCAACTCTTCATTCTTGGGCACTCGATGGCTCCATTCTTGATCATCTTGAGTCTTGGATGCCTCCGGCTCGCTTTAAACTTTAAAACCCTCTTCATTAAGCGGTTTTCCTACAAAATGATATAACATACCCTACGTGCAATATCAAGTAAAATGCCAATTTAACTAAAGCAATAAAACTAAGGACTTAAACACCAAGAATATGCATTATTGGGTGCTTATTAATAAGTCCTACTAAAAATACTACCACCAACTCCACCGTTGGGATTTGTCCCACGTTGGTTAATTATCTCCTCCAAAACTAGTATATGAGCCTGGATGCCTCTCCACTCTTTGCCAATTGGTTTGGAGTTGGATACTTTAACATGGTATCAGAGCTAAGGTTTCGGAGAATTTGTTCTCCCTTATTTGTGCCATACATGCAACGTTGTTTGTTGTGATCGAAGTGTTATAGATCCTTAATTTGTTTATCTCTCCACGTGCGAGTTGGGGGTCGCACGTGCGGGGGAGTGTTGGGATTTGTTCCACATTGGTTAATTATCTCCTCCAAAACTAGTATCTAAGCCTGGACGATCTCTCCACTCTTTGGCAATTGGTTTGGAGTTAGATGCTTTAACAACTTGATATAAGACTTATTTAACCAATGTGGGACAAGACTCATAACAACCACTTAAAATATTCTAACACTCCCCCTCAAGCTGGAGAATAGATATCACAAAGTCCCAGCTTGTTACATAATAACTCTAACCGGGGCTTGAACAATGACTTAGTAAACATGTCAGCTAACTGAGTACTTGTAGACACAAAGGGAGTAGCTATCACACCACCAACTAACTTCTCACGCACCAGATGACAATCAACTTCAATATGCTTAGCTCTTTCATGAAATATCGGATTGGATACAATGTGAATTGCTGCCTGATTATCACAATACAAATTCATTGGCAATTGCACACTAAATCCTATTTCCTCAAGAAAAGATCGCACCTATACAATCTCACATGTCGTGTGGGCCATGGCTCTATACTCTGCCGCTGCACTAGACCGTGCAACCACTGTTTGTTTCTTACTCTTCCAGTTGACAAGGTTTCCATCGAGAAAAACACAATATCCTGTAGTGGATCTCCAGTCAGAAGGTCCCCCTGCCCAATCAGAGTCAGTAAAAGCCTCAATACGTAAGTGACTATTAGCTCGATAAAAAAAAATCACGTCCTAGATGAGCCTTGAGATACTTTATAATTCTAAGAACAGCTTCCCAATGTGGAAAACGAGGAGCAGACATAAACTGACTCACAATACTAACTGCGAATGAGATATCTGGACGTGTAATAGTAAGATAGTTCAATTTGCCGATCAAGCGCCGATATTGGTCAGGGCTAGAAAATAGCTCCCTCTGATCAACACAGTATTTGACATTAGGATCCATAGGAGTATCGACATGCTTCGACCCCAATAAACCAGTCTCATCTAGAATATCTAGCACATATTTTCTCTGCGGTAAACTAATGCCATCTTTAGATCGTGCAACCTCAATACCCAAAAAATATCGCGACCTTCCCAGATTTTTGGTATGAAACTGACTCTGCAAAAATACCTTCAACTCATTAATACCTTTTGATCATCGCCCATAATAATAATATCATCCAAATAAACAATAAAAAATACTTTCCCTTGGTCAGATGAGAGAGAAAAAACCGAATGATCAGACTGACAGCGACTCATCCCATATTTCAAAACTGCATCACTGAACTTGTCAAACCAAGCCCGAGGAGACTGCTTAAGACCATATAGTGCTTTATGAAGACGACATACCTAATTACGCACCCCCTCCCCCCCCCGAGCAACAAATCCAGGAGGTTGCTCCATATAAACTTCCTCCTGAAGATCCCCATGAAGAAAAGCATTTTTAACATCCAACTAGAATAAAGACCAACCAAGATTAGCTGTAAGGGAGATAAAAAGGTGGACAGAACGAAGCTTGGCAACTGGAGAAAAAGTCTCAGCATGATCAACACCATAAGTCCGAGTATATCCCTTAGCAACAAGGCGAGATTTGTAACGCTCAATAGACCCATCAGGATGATATTTGACCATAAAGATCCACCTACAATCAACAGTAGACTTTCCTAGCAGAAACTCCCAAGTGCCATTGTCATGTAGAGCAGACATCTCAGCCTTCATAACTGTTCGCCACTCAGAAACAGATAAGGCCACCTGAACAGTGTTAGGAACAAAAATAGACGAAACAAAAGTAGTAAAAGCACGAAGGGACGGAGACAAGTGAACATAGGAAACAAACCGATCAATAAGGTGAGAAGTGCAAGACCGAATACCTTTGCGAAGAGCTATAGGAAGACCAGGTGATGATAGAGGTGGAGGTGGTGGTGGAGGTGGCGGTGGTTGTAGAACTAGATCTTGAGACAAAGGAGGCATGACGGAAGGCACTGGTGGGGCTGTTAATACTTTCTGCCGACGAACATACACCTACATGGGTGGCAAGATGGTACACAAATAGGAAACACAGACTCAGTCTCAGTCTCAGGAAGGTCAACTGGAGTACGGTGATCCGAGTAAAAGGGTAATGACTCGTTAAACGTGACGTTAGCACAAACAAAATGACGACGTAGAGACGGTGAGTAACACTTATACCATTTCTGAGTGCACGAGTATCCCAGAAAAATACACCGAATCGACCGTGGATCAAGTTTGTCTCGGTCAGGATCAAGAGTATGAACATAAAAAGTGCACCCGAATACTCGTAGGGGTAATGAGTGGAGAGGCTGACCAGGAAATAAAACCGTATGGGGTATCTGACCACCTAGGACTCTAGAGGGCATACGGTGGATCAAATAATATGCTGTAAGAACAACATAACTCCAGTAAGATTTAGGAACTTGCATTTGGAATAACAGCGCATGCATAACCTCTGATAAATGCCTAATCTTGCGTTCGGCAACTCCATTTTGTTGTGGAGTCCGAGCACAAGAAGATTGGTGAATTATACCATGATCATCAAAAAACTTAGAAAGAGATTATGAAAATATTCACCTGCATTGTTAGAACGAAATATACAAATGCAAGTATCAAATTGAGTTTTGATCTCTGTATAAAATGACTTAAAAATAGAAGACAACTCTGACCTCTCTTTCATGAGATAAAGGTACATGACACGAGAGTAATCATCAACAAAGATAACATAATATTGAAAGCCAAAAACATTAGGAACACGCATTGGACCCTAAATATCAGAATGAACAAATTGAAAAGGACGAGACACACGACTCTCAACCCTAGGATAAAAAGACACTCGATGATGTTTACTAAACTCACAGACTTCACATGGCAAAACATTAACACGGCTACATGAAGGTACCAGCCATTTAAGGTTTTGAAGGGATGAATGACCAAGACGATAATGATGTTGATATGGTGACACTGAAGATTGAATGACAACAAAGCTAGGGTGAACATCGTCGATAAAGTAATACATACCACCACCAATTTTCCTCCCCGCCTTGAGATCCTGAAACACACAACCTTCGGGGAAGAATGTGACAAAGCAATTTAAAGATTTGGTAAGTTTACTAATAGACATAAGGTTTAATAGAAAACGAGGAACATGTAATACGGAATCTAAATTCAAAGAAGAAGTGAAAGAAACAGAACCTAAATCGGTAATATTAGTGGTAGAGCCATCGGCTAAGGTAACACGAGATGGTTTATCAATAGACCGATAGTTGGAGAGAATAGTAGATGTACCAGTCATATGATCAGATGCACTAGAATCAATGACCTAAGGAACAGAAGAAAAAGAAGATGCAACATACGCAACGGAAGAACCTGTCTGAGTTAGTGTTGCAATGGAAGAACTTGTCTAAAGTGACACAAGGCATTGGTACTCTTTTGCGGAAATAGTCACCATGGCATCAGCAGAGTGAGTAACCGGCCGATTAGAAGGCCAACCATGAAGATCCCAACAATACTCTACTGTATGATTGTTGCCATTACAATAGGTGCAATGTCGAGGAACACAACCACGACTACGATTGCTGCTGCCAGCTTGACCAAATTCATGGGCTAACACAATGACTGCCAGAATTAGAGTAACGACCACAAAAAACCCTATCACTGAACCCATAATCTCAACCACGAAAACAAGAAGCAAACTCACCACTCTCCTCCATTGCACCGAATTAACAACCAGCAATAAGAACCAACTAATAGAATCAACAACTACCAACAGATCACCAGACCAGACGATCACCCACCATCATCAACAGCACAAGATCATATGCGATCAACCAAAAAACCGAAGATTAACTCCGTCTGTAACGCCCCCAATTTTGGGTATGTTAAATAAACATTTTCTTGATGAAACTAAAGAGAGTCTGGCTCTTTATTATAACATAACTTCCAAGAGAGTGCTTATATTACACAAAAGAAGGGGAAATCTAAGGTTATCTACTGCTCCGCCTCTTCCTCCAGCCTAGCAAGCTCCTCGGCTCCGAAAGCCTCCAAAGTGTACTGTTCACCCTGCTCATCTATAAACTCTGACACATTATACCAGCGTCGCCCCTAATATAATATGTCAGGGTCACCAAAGCGTAACACCATGAGCTATAAAGCTCAGTAGAATAAACCATACCCACTAACCCTTAACTTACAATCAAATAAACATATAGGTAATGATTTGCAAATAGAACATGCATTCTTAACAAAACATTAACAATTACACATCCACATTCACTATTCCTCCAGTGTTAGTGTCATAAGTTCTGTGTTTCTACGCGACTCATCGTAGACCGTGCTCCATTTTCCACTTTTCAAAAGCAACATTTCGAATATCATTTTAACTCTCGTTACCAATGAGGCTACCATGTCCGGCTCCATTGGCAACGCTCACAATGGGCTACCAAGTTCGGCAACATTGCGGTTTCAAAACACTTCAAATCTTGCATTGGCTCCTTTCCGCGGATAACCAAGCCATATTACCAATGAGACTACCACGTCCGGCCCTGTAACACCCCAGATTTTTGGGTACGTTAAATAAACATTTTATTCATAAAATCAAATGGAGTCTGGCTCATTATTACATAATAACTCCCACTAGGGTTCAAAACAAATGAAGGAGTTCTAGGGTTCCTAACTACAGCTCCGCCGGCTGCTTCATTCTAGCCAGCTCCTCTACTCCAAAAGCCTCCAAGGTGTACTGTTCATCTTGATCATCTACAAAATCTGACACATTATACCAGCATCTCCACTGATATAATATGTCAGGGTCACCAAAGGTAACACCATGAGCTACAATAGCTCAGCAGAATAATCCTATACCCACTAACCCATAACTTACCAATATCAGTGTATAAGAGTAGCATACCAACTCTTGCACAAGCAGCGGAATAATACATACATGTTTAACAAGGCATTAACAATGACACATCCATATTCTTAGTCTAACGTTGGTGTCTGCATTGTATGTGTTTCTCCTACGCAACTCATCGTATAACGTGTCTCATTTTCATTTCCAAATCAATATTTTGAAAATCACATTTTACACATCCAACCTCGGTTCCGACACATCTAATTCTACATTGTATGTGTTTCTCCTACGCAACTCATCGTATAACGTGTCTCATTTTCATTTCCAAATAAACATTTTGAAAATCACATTTTACACATCACGCGCACGTCAACGTGAACTAATGCACTCAGCCAAATCTGTGGGAAGAGAGAAAACAAGTAAGAAGCCAAAGAAAGCCAAGCCGAGTGATTGAGGTAAAATGAGAACGTGAGAAAAATCCGCAAAAAGAGAGCTGAGGGAGAAGCCAATCTGTAAGAGGAGAGGGCTACCCCTGAAAGTCTCAGTCTCTTCAAAACGAACCTTGTCCAAACCCATCAGCGTCTCTGCCAAAACCATCGGAACCACGTTCTTTCGGGCCTCAACCTGAACAGTAACGCCAACCAGCGCCGAGCTAGCATGACCGGCAGAAGGAACCAAGAAATAGGCCACGAGCAAACACATGCAGAGAGCAGTCATGTGTCGAGTCTGATAAGTCATGTCTCCAAGATCGCCAGAAGGAAAAAACAGCTCGATAAGGCGCATGACATTGAGATGGCCATTCCTGACCAAATAGCGAGCAGCACCATCACCCAGTCCAAGGGTCGCGGCCAGAACTCTGTAAGTGCTCTCGCGCACAGGAGGAATGATGACCTCCCCTAAACCGAAACCCCTGAGGTACGCACGGAACTCCTCGACAGTAGAACAGAGCTCCTGATCGCCAAACCGGAACACATGGACCTCCGGATCCCAGAAACTCGCAGCTGCCCTCAAAAGCTCAGGACGAAGGCGAATGTTGCGGAGGTACCGCATGGAATAGAGGCCGTGGGCTCGGAAGTTGAGCCAATCAACGCCTTCCATGGAAGCCAACCATGGGCGAAGCGAACCGGTGAGAGAAAGAGCCATTTCAAGGAGTAAGGAAAGAAGATAGGAGTTGAATGAGGTGAGGAGAATGTGGCATGAAAGAGCTTGAATTTATAGAAGGAGTGGGAAGGGCAACTTCAACTTTTAAAGAGTCTTGGGTTTCAAAAAGTGCCCATTTTCCATGAGTCCAACACGGGGAACAGCTTGGTCAAGTCCTAAAAGGTTCAAAACAGACGTGCACTGGTTCAGAAATGCCATTGCATGGATCAAACCTCGACCCCCGAGCAATCTGCCTTGGAAAACAACAAAACTGGAATCTGTCAGGAAAGGCGCCTCGCGCGGTACCTTGCCGCATCGCACGGCACGTTGAAACCGAGGAAGTCCCACGGCAGAATGATTGAGGTACCGTGTGACAGATCCAAACCCGCGCGGCATCTTGGAGTATCCGCACGGCACCTTGACTCTGCATTTCTGCAGTTTTTGGCAGCAACACACCAAAATGGAATTGAGGCACTATGAAGCACCAGCAAGCACCTGAACACACTCTAACGGGTATTTGGGACTTCAAGGATGTTTCGTTTCGAGACAACTCCCGGGATTCGTCGTCGTGGCGTAGAAACTCGATAAAATCCGTTTCGAGTCATTTCAAGCTGTTTTTCCGAGTCCTACAGGTCATAATGGTCGAAAGTGACTTAGTCCTAGTTCCGGTTCTTGTCCAGAGTCAAAACTCGAGAATGTCCCATATCAAAGTCAATGTTTTCCTACTTTTCAAGTATATTCCAAAAGCAAAGTGGAATTTTTCAGTCTTATATCAGAATTTAAAGGTCATTATTGTCCTGTAGCTGTGTCTGAAGCCGGTTACGAAAATGTCTGTATAAATTCTCATATGCAGAGTCAATCTTACAAAGGTTTATTACTTTCTTTGATTTCTATTCCATTGTCAATATGCTTTGGTTGTTAATGTGTCCCTCATCACAAACCTCACATTCAGCTCAATCTCTCGAATCAACGGCCAGTTGCACATTTCAGTCCATGTTTTAGTTATTCAGTTTTCTTCATGCAAACAAAAGGAGATTGAATGGCATAAACAATGAAGGAACAAAATCTCTGTATAAATCCAAAAAGCATCCATGAGTCGAAGTACAAAAGAAGTATAATAACTCAATCCTATCTACCAAGGACAAACAGGCACCCTGCAAAGGAAGCATGCAGGCTCCGTCAAAAAGAACAAAACAAAGGAGGAGCTCAACTCTCACCATCCCCGTCCTCGCCCTCGTCCTCATCCTCCTCAGAAACCTCCTCAGCCGCTGGAGAGCTGCTCGCCTCCTGAGTGCCAGTCGCTCTGGGCACGGTGCCCCCTGAGGTGGCCTCCAGGTCAACGTCCGTGGGCTCTGTAGTCTCGTCCTCAGAGATGTCAATGGGCTCATCCTCGGTCCCCGCAGAGTGTCTTGCCCTCTTCGATGGCAGCTCTTCCCGAGAGCCGGCAAAGGAGACCTATCATGCTAGGAAGCGAACGGACTTTTGTCGTAACCCTCGTGTAGCCCCTCCGCTAGCCTGCAATGGTATAACATTCATATAACATTTGTATCATAATATGAGCAATAGAAGTAAAGCGAATGACTAGGGTTCGAGAGTTTACCATAATCCCGCCAGTACGTGGCAACACCTCCGGAGGATGGCCCATGGCATACTGCCTCACCAGCTGTTCCAGGCCCATCATGGCCTCCGCCATCTCTTTCACGTACCCTGAAGGCACCTGCAGTGAAAGAATCGATCAGAACATGCGAAAGGGAAATTTACGAAGGAATGAAAACACGTCATACCTGAGCAAGGAACTCTGGAGCCTCAGTTGAAGGGCGTGGCACTATAACCAGGCCAGGGGCTCCCTGAGGGGTCGTCACGTCCACTGTCCAGGAAAGGGCAGGGAAGCTAGCGCCGCTCGGGCCCACACCCTCGCTGCGACCTCCGTCTCCGCTGCCTCCGCCTCCGCTGCCTCTGTCACCTCTATCTCGTCTCCTTTCTCTTCTTCCTCCAACGCCACCTCGCGCCACCTGCGCCGCTTCCCAAGCGGCACGTATCCCTAGACGGGGCATCAGGTACCGAGCACGATACTCCGCATAGTCAACAGCCAGACTAATGCCCGCCTGGAAGAACGGCTCCAACTCAAGGTCTGGCCATGTGAACTGCTCGATCTTCCTCTGCGTGTACTGGTCAGTCCTCTGCACCAGAGCAGGGAGCGGCCCAGGGACTCGAAAAGCGTCCAGCCTTAGCGACTGGCGTGACACTCGATCACCAGTGCATTGCCCGGTAGTAAGGGGACTCGAGAAGCACTCTCCCCCTAGCAACCTCCCTACTCTGCGCAACGTAGGGGATCTCGAAGCGGTCCCAGACCCGCCAGCGGACCTGTCATCAAGAATGAGCAATATCAAGATGCTGTTTGAAAGGAAAAGAGCAGGAAAGCTATGGAACAGATATGGAAATGCCTTAGTACCTGATCAGGACGCAGCTCGTCCAGGTAAAGACGGAAGGCATCCAGCTTGCCTCTTCCCCTCTTCACTCCCTTGTACTCCGTCGACCAGCGCAAGGCCTGAGGGAGTATCATGTCGTCAGGGCACGTGGTCTCGGGAGGGTACATCCCTATCACCTCGTACGGCCAAAGCTGCAATTCAAGACATTGAAAGTTAGCACAAGATATACATTGAATAGATATAATTGGAAAGCTAACTATTCACGAGAAAGGAAATGAGATGTACTTCGCAGACCCTCTAGTAGCCTCCGAGGCTCACTCCTGCCCGCGAGAAAGAGAGCTCATGAAGGCATAGCACGTCCCCAGTGATGCGCCTCCCCAGTCAAAACGGGCGATCTTCCCGACGTCCCTCAAGGCCGGGAGAAGCGAAAGGTGAACCCGGTTGCGCCTGTTGGGAAACAGGGACGCACCGAGTAAGTATAGCAGAAAGCACCTCGCCATCTGCTCCTCCTCCACCCTGTCAGTCGGAAGCCTCTCTATCCAAAACCTCAGAAGCTGGGCATACTTGGCATCGTCTGCCTCCGCCCTCAGCTCGTACCCCAGCATCGCCCGCTGAAACGCCGCCTGCCTCTCTGTGACAGCGTCAAAAGGGATATGGTCACCTCCGACCCTAAGACCAGTGATCGCCGCAAAGTCCAACGGCGTCACGGTCAGCTCGCCAAAGGAGAAATGGAGGGTGTTCGTCGTGTCCCACCACTTCTCAGCCAAAGCCCTCACCACTGGGGGGTCATTGCACACACCCCTCGCCAACACCCCGACAAACTCCCCAAAACCGGCCTGCCTCACTATCTTCTGTGCAACCCCGGGCAATCTCTCCCAGAATGTCGGTACAGCCGCTGAACCTCCGTAGCACGAGAGCGAGATCGCCTGTTACAACAAATCAGCAGTATTTAGTAAACAAGCATGGCATGCAATACAGTGGTATATTTAGATGCAGAGAAATGGAAATGCGGTGCATTGGAATTTGAAATACAAATATTTAAAGTATACCTCGTCTCGCCGCAAGGAAAGGTGCTACTGAGGGTCCCTCAGAACTAGAGTCTCGTCGTACGCGGGTCTCCTCGGCGTGTAAGGGTCGAAAAGCGAGGGCACCACCACGTGCTGAAAGGGCACGTAGGTTGCCTCGTCATAGGCCTCTCGTCTCTGGAAGGCTAGTGTCGCCTCGTCCACCACAGTACTGCGAGGGGCCATCACCCCTCCGGCCTCCTCGTCAACCTGCTCCTCCGCAACCTCCGGCTCTCTAACACCCCCAGCCCCGAGCTCAGCTTGCAACTCCGCCTCGCGGGACGCGAGTAAAGCCTCCGCCAACCCAGGATACCCCCGCACTACCTCTAGAACGTCCGCCATGGACGCCGTCGCTAAGTAGTCGCCCATGCCTATATGGCGTGACGACCCTGCACCTGCGCCGCTGCCCACAAACATGGGCGGTGTGTCCTCCACCATCAGCTCCACTACCAGCTCGCTCTCGACAATGGGAGCCTTCCCCAAGTTGGTCCGGGGCTCTCTCACGGGAGAGGTCTCTGCCTCCTCTACCACCTGGTCTAAACAGCCACCACTGGGACCCTCCGTGATCCTCTCCTCCACACCAGTCGCCACCTCTGATCGGCTCGAAACCTCGGCGCCGCCCCTCGACTCCACTGCACTCGGAGTCTCCGTCTCCTGGCCGTACCCGGCCAATACTACGCTGCCACCATCATCACCGCCACTGCCAGCCACTGCAGCAGCCGGGGCCGAGGTCTCCTCGGCCAATGCCGCCTGGTCTGAGACCCCCGTGGTCTCCGGAACGCCCTCAGCCATCGTAAAGTCCTCCAGGACGGTCGGAGGCAGTGTAACCTCGACCCGGGATGGTGTATCGTCGCTGGGTAAATCCCTTTGCTCCATGCTCGTAATGTATGAGAGAGAGGGAGAGAGAGTAGTCGAGAGAGAGAGAGAATAGTCGGGAGAGAGAGAGTGATCGAGAGAGAGAGGCACCTGGAGAGAGAGATAGCCGTGAGAGAGAGAAATGATCGAGAGAGACAGGAGAGAGGGAAATTCGAACGGTATGGGTGTACTGTGTACGCCATGTATATATATAATCCCCTGAACCGGTTCACTCGAAAACCAATTCTGGATCGGGTTCGCGCTAGCCTAGCCGCACGGCACCCTTAGACAGGGTGCACGGCACATTGAACGAATATGCAGTCCTTTTGGTTCGAGGTACCGTGCGTTTTCAATTTCGCTGCGCACGGCATGTTGATTTGTTTCGATAGTTTGCTTCCTAAAAGCAGTTCGTGGCATTTCCGTGTACGATTCGATTCAGAATTGGGAGATAGACGCAAGTAGAAGGAGGAAGAAAGGACTTTTCATTAAACCCGGGGTAACCCCGGGATTTGCCATTACATTTCAAAAAAAAAAACAACAACAAAACAAACAAAAACAACAAAAACAGAAAACGGGCCTACTGCCCTCTTCTTCCTTCTTCTTCTTCTTCCTCTCTACGTATTGGAGAAAGAGTTGGTTTGTCGATAGGGCTAATAAACACATTTGGACACATGCGATGCTAATAAATCGACTTCGACTCAGTTTTAGATACGCGTCAACGATCTCCCAAACAGGAAGATTTATCATTACGACCATTCTACTAGAAAAGGAGTTGAAACACCAAACAAGAGAAAAGAAAAACACTATAATCACAGATTTTTAGATGTATCATCCCTCTTCCAAGCATTTAAACAAGGAAACATGTGCATGGCGTGTTATATGAGCTTTCTCATATCCTAGCGTGTTCTATATGCAGTCTACAATAGATGGTTGGTTCAAGTTATTGCATGCATGGCATTCAGGGCACATATTATATCAGTATTGCATGGTTCAATTGTGACGTATTTGGTGATTTTCAAAGCATGCAAATATCAAGTTAAAGTACAAAAGGGGGTTGTTCAAGGAAAATACCTCAGCTTAGGTGTTCGCCATGTGCACTCTGGGGTCCCTCAGTACTAACTCCGCGTCATAATCAGTCTGTTGTGGCGGCCTGTACCCCGCAAAACCCGATGGTACAAACAGGTGTGGTCTCGGAGGTGTATAGGTCTCCTCTGAAAACTCAAGGCGCGTCATGGCACCCGCCTCGGTCACTGCACTCACTCTTGGCCCTTGTGCCTCCTCAGCATCTCTCTCCTCGGCCTCTACATCTGTCACCAACCCTCCTAGCCCAGCTCTCTCCCTCTCGGCCCTCGCCGCGGCCTCAGATATAGTTATGACGGACTGTTCCTTCACTTTTTCAAATCAAACAGCGCGGCAGGTGCTTCGAAATACGGTTCCTTGGGTGTCGGACCTTCAAACCCGAGTGGCAACTCTATATTTTACGAGCGCATGCTTCTCCGCTCGCACTCCCTCGATTTCTGGGCTGCTTTGGCAAAACGGGGAACGAAATCCCTGATTTTCCAAGGGCATGCTGCCCACACCTCCACTTAAGAGGGTAAACATTACCCTCCTTCCTATTGGTTGGAATGATGTGGATCCCACCACAAAGTGATGTCATGCTTACCAAAAAGTGTATTGCATGGTAAGCATGACACCACTTTGTAATGGGATCCACACTATTTCAACCAATAAGAGAGATTTTACGGAGGGTGAACAAAATTGCACTCATAAAATTATTAGGAGGATTTGTGGGCTTATGAAATATCTATAGTGGACCAAACACTAAATCTCCCATGAATTTATATAGGTAAAATTCTCTCTTTCTAATCCTTATCACTCGAAATGTGTCTTGATCAAACCACACGTGGCCCTTCCTTTACTCAATTACTGTTATCCCTTGCAAATGAGAATAATTCTAACACCTTAAGTAAACCACTGGCTTAATACCTTGATTTTGATCCACAAGCCACACCACATGGCCCAAAAGATTAAGCCCAAGGTACTAGTAGTAGCCCACAAGGTTTGTTATATGTTCAAGATCATTCATCCATGTAGACTTTCGATGTGGGATGGGGTATTACAATCTCCCAAATTTATAGCCTCGCGCCCTCACGAGGTGTTAAGCACTATAATCACCTATAATCACCGATACTAATCAAACCAATAACCAAATCCAACCAAACTCCAAAGGCCCACATGGTCGTGTACATGTATGGCTCTGATACCACCTCTAACACCCCAAGTAGACCACTGGCCCAATACCTTGATTTTGATCCACAAGTCACACCACATAACCCAAAAGCTTAAGCCCAAGATACTAGTAGTAGCTCACAAGGTTTGTTATATGCCCAAGATCATCCATGTAGACTTTCGATGTGGGATGGGGTAGTACAATAATTTTGTTAACTCCCCTTTAAAGAGTGAATATTACCTTTCTTATGATTGGTGAAAATTATGTGGGGTCCACGAAATAAATACAATTTTTGGTAATAATGAGTTAGTTTGTGGTGAGACCCACGCAATTTCCACCAATTACAAAAAGAGTGATGTTCATTTTCTTTAAAAGAGGATGAACAAAATTATTCTCCTTAGTGAATTCATGTAACTCATTTAGATAGTCTAGTCTACCTATATTTTGTCTTATGTTCCATTTGTTTTGCGGAAAGTATATGAGTACAGCAAGATGGGTACATATAGTGCGTACAGAGCAGTTTTGGACCCGTTTTGGGTCACACAAAGATGATCGGATCCGCTTATTTTCAATATATTTTGTTTAGGGTCCCTAAAAAACCCAGCTCCATCTGTTATTGGAAACAACGTATACGAAACATCCAACTTTACTTTAAAATTTGGCCTGAATTCGGATTGGTTTGCTTGGAAGCGTGTAACAGATCAGATAGAATATGGTGCTACCATCCATTGGTGAGTCAAGTCATGGTTGCAATTTCACTCTGTCTATTCGGAACTCAGGAACGCCAGTTTGAAGCTTCGAGTAATGGGATAGTAACATCATTAGTTTGATTGTTGACTTCTCTTTCTTGGTTTGATTATGCTCATCATAAACTAACAAGACTTTCTTTATCTCCTTAATATTGGAAAGGGTTCTGCCTCGTATTTCGACATTCAAAAACCAAAAATATACAAGTAATACGGTTTTGGTTACAAAATATGCTAACCAATTTCGGCATCTACTTTCCGTAAATTATCAAGCCCAACTTAAGCATAATTGGAAATCTAACAACCGAAATATGTATAATTCTTCGGTTTTTGTCGTATAATTTTTCGGTTTTTGTCAACCGAAATTAACTACTACTACAAACAAAATCTAAACTTTGGAGAAAACCTACTTTTTGTCGACATTTACATTCCATTTCATTTCAACAATTACGGGTTAAAATCTATATTATAAAACATAATGATTTCTGTTGAAAATATCTAGGCATATAAATGAGAGCAACCTCAATAACCGTTGGATCACTTCATATTAAATTTATAGCCATCGGATCATTTGTGCTTAATAGATACAGAGAATATTCTCCTAATAAATCTATTCATCTCTATCTTTACTTTTTAGGTAATGTATCTCTATGTAAAATATTGTTACCTTGTATAATCAAATAGAAAAATATCTATGATACATTCCGATGTGCCTTTAGGGTTAATTAATTCGACAAAAATGCCTCAATCAAACGTGTTCATCATCAACCCTAAATTTCGACATTTAGAGATTTTTGATTTTGTTGAAAAATTCAAAATAGCCTCAGTGTGGTGGTTCAATGGTGACTATACAGAGAGAGAGAAAGAGAGAGAGAGAGAGAGAGAGAGAGAGAGTGTGAACGATACCTTGAAGAGAGGAGGGGAAGGAGTGTTGGTGGTGCTGCGGTGTTCTTGATTTGGTGGTGGTGGCTATGGAGATGGTCGCTATGGCGGGCTATGGGGATGGTGGAGGCATCGACTGACTGAGGGAGGAAGAGGGGAGTTTGTTGGTTGTTTTGATTTGGGGGTGGGGTTTGACTTTGTGTTAAAAGGGTAATTTTAGGCTTTGTTTGAAAATTGTGGAAGGAATGGAAAGAGGAGAGAATATGTAATTAAAAGGGAAACAATAAAAAAAAAATTGGGTTTCTTTCTGTTATTTGGTTTTGGAAAGAAAATGAGAGAAAATAACAGAGAAAAAGACTTTATCTTATTTGGTTCCAAAAGGAAAATGAATACTAGTCGAGGAAAAACAGAGTATTGCTTCACAAATTTCTCTCTTATTTTCTTCCTCACTTTCTCCCTTTATAGAGTAGTAAAAATTCTTATTTTTCTTTCCTTTCTCTCATTTTCTATAAGCTCCAAACAAAGCCTTAGAGACAATTTTAGGTGTTTTGAGAGGGGAGGGGTATATGTAACGCTCCGAATTTTGGGTACGTTAAATGATCATTTTATTGAACAACAAAAGAGAGTCTGGCTCTTTATTACATCATAAACTCCCAAAGGGTTCTTATATTACACAAAAGGGATGGATATCTAAGGTTATCTACAGCTCCTTCTCTTCTTCCATCCTAGCAAGTTCCTCAGCTCCAAAGGCCTCCAAGGTATACAGCTCCCCTTGTTCATCTAACAAGTCTGACACATTATACCAGCGTCGCCACCAGTATAATATGTCAGGGTCACATAAAACAACACCATGAGCTTGAAAGCTCAATAGAATAATCCAAAACCCACTAACCCTTAACTTACAAATAGCAAGTCATGCATATATCATAAAGAGTCATAACAGCACATGCATTAATATAACAATAACAACAACAATGACACATCCGCATTCGCTATCTATGTTGGTGTCATGTTTCCGTGTGTTTCTCCTACATGACTCATCGTTTCATCTATCATTTCCAAAAATCACACGCACACGCCAATGAGCTACCAAGTCCGGCTCATTGGCCACAATGGCTACCAAGTCCGGCACATTGTGAACGCACATAACCAATAAGCTACCAAGTCCGGCTTATTGGCCACAATGGCTACCATTGGCTCCTCTCCGCGGATAACCAAGCCCAAATCAATCAATGAAGCTACCACGTCCGGCTCCGTTAACAATCTACACAATGGGCTACCAAGTCCGGCACATTATGAACGCACACAATCAATAAGCTACCAAGTCCGGCTTATTGGCCACAATGGCTACCAAGTCCGGCCATGTTATCACATCAACTCTTGCATTGGCTCCTCTCTGCGGATAACCAAGCCCACCTCACCAATGAAGCTACCAAGTCCGGCTCCATTGGCAACGCATACCAACGTAAGGCTACCAAGTCCGGCCATTACGTAGTTTCCAAAATCCTTTTTACCAAGTCCAATTATTTCCTTTATCCACACCCTAGGTGACATGTTTCTACTTTCTCGATTTTTGTGTCTCGTATCATGCATCGACTCCGCGGTGGGACTATTCACATAACTCATGCGATATCAAATAGCAAGGTCATCCAACTCTATACGATCATGTTCGTTAAAAGGTCAAAATATGAATACTTCGTTTCAAAACAACACTTTATCTTTAAAACGCATTTCCTTCGAGAAGTTCAATAAAACAACACATGTTTATTGACGAGTTCATACAATCACGTAGCAATTAGACGATAAAACAATCAAGTAGCCACAAGATCAAAGTAAACTACGTACTTTTAACAAGAAAGTTCTACAAGCTAAATCATTCAATTAACTTTATTTCCTTAAAGAAATAGTTTGAAAAGCTCAACACACATCTTATCTATACTTAGGGGTAGAGAGTAGGGACACTCTACCTTTCTTCTCGGCGGTAGAAAAAGACTACGAAAGATCGACGGAAAGAAAGTCGGCAAACGAACGGAGTAACGGCTTATGATAAGCTTCCGATAGCTTCGAAAGAGAAAGGTTTCTCTCGAAACTAGATCGTAACCTATACTACTACTACTTTAGGATCGAGGTGGTGGTCGGGTGGTGATGGAAAGTTACTTGAAACTAGAAAGTAAGTAAGCAAGAATAAGCAAGAATGGGCAAGAACAAGCAAGAATGAGCTATACTTTCTAGAGAGAAGTTGGAGCAAGAAGAGGTGTGAGCAAAATGGATGAGATTGGCATGGTATTTATAGGCAAGAGCTCTCCCCTCTCCTCTCTTTGGCCGGCCCTCTCTCTCCCTCTTTCTCCCAATTTTTAATCCCACCAAATCTTGGTTTCTTGCAAGAATCAACCTAAACCTAGGCTTGCATGGCCATGGATATGTCTTTTGGATTGGATTTTGGAAGATTTGGCAAGGAAGGAGATTTGATTCAAGTATTCTAATGGGGTTTGTACAAGGAAGGACAAGATTGGATGGCATTGGTTATGCTTTCACTTGAAGCATACACAAACTAGGACAAGGATGACCAAGCAAGGTCAATCAAAGGAAAGCACACATCACTCTCTCTCTCCCTCTCCCATTCGAATCTCTCTCTCTCTCTCCCATCTCTCTCTCGGCTTCTCTCCTCTCTCTCTCTCTCTCGGATTCTCTCTCTCCCTCTCTCTCTCTCTCTCTCCCACTTGTACCACTTGGAAAGTATATATATATACTAATATATACATATGTACTATGGGTCTTTCAAAATCTTGTATTTAAAACTAAATATAGGTTTTCTTAATATAATATTGTAATACACACATGTTATATACAATATTATATATATATACATACAAGTACACTCATATATATATATATACATGTACCACACAATATCTATACTAGCTATGACCTAGGACCAATATCTAATATAGTATTCTACTACTTTCAAAGTACAACCATTAAAATACTAACCTAATGTCCTAATCCTATTTTAATCAAATATCACAGATGCTCATATACAATATTATATATATATATATATATATATACAAGTATATGTATATAATATACAAGCAAGTACTTACACAATCTAGCCTAGGATTCCATAATCTAATAAACTAACCTAATGCTTTCAAGGTACTAAGTACTAAATTAATAACCTAATATACTAATTCTATTTTAATAGATTTTAACACATCCCAAATCTATTATTTAAATCAAACAAGTACATGATTGTCAAGACTAACTATTATCCAATAGATAATAGTTTCTCTAATGGTTAATAACCAATGGGTAATAATGGCTAGGATTCTAGTCTATCGTCCAATGGGTAAAGAGTCTCCTAACGGTTATTATCCAACGGTTAATACTAGAAAGTCTAATACTTGCAATTAAGTACTAAACTAATCTAATCTCGTACTTAGGGAGATTAACCAAGGTTCTCCTATTATCCAATGGGTAAAGATAACCCTAATGCTATTGTCCAATGGTCGATGGCTAAAAGGTTCAAACGGTTCAAAGGGTTAATCAAGGGTTAGGGAGAAGTGATTAGGCTAAATGGGCATTAGGCTATTCTAACTAATCGGTTAAAGACTAACGATACTTAATCGAGGCTTTCATTGCTCGAGTGGTATTTTTGGTTTTATTTAGTAGGAAATCGCCTAATAACGGAATATTAAAGCCCGACGGTGCCAAACGCCAAGGCAAGGCGTGAGTGTGGCCAAGGCAGCCCGCTAGCAAAGCGGTGGCCAAGGCGGCCCGCTAGCGGTGGCAAAAGCGGCCCGGTAACAACGATGGCAGCGGCGCCAAAGCGGCCGGTAAAACAGTGGCCAAGCGACCAGCCAGCTAATAGCGATGGCGGTGGCCAAGGTGGCCCAGCGGTGGCCAAGGGCGGTGGCCCAGCGGTGGCCAAGGTGGCCCGTAAGCCAGAAGCGGTGGCCAAGGTGGCCGCTAGCGATGTGGCGTAGCCCAGGCAAGGCCAGAGCAAAGTAGCCCAGCCACGCCAAGGCAAAAACAAGGCGCGACCCGACGCCAAGGCAGAACCCGATGGCAGCCAAGGCAGAGCAACCCGACAGTGACCCGACGCCTAGGCGAGGCAGGCCCGATGCCAAGGCGAAAGCAAGGCGCGATAGTGATCCGATGCCAAGGCAAGGCAGGCCCGACGCCAAGGCGAAAGCAAGGCGCGACAGCGACCCGATGCCAAGGCAAGGCAGTCAAGTCAACGGTCAAGGCAAAGACCAAAAATTTCTACTAACCACTTCGGCATCGATGCAACGCTCTAGGTTAGGAAAAAGTAACTAAGCCAAACGGTAGTTAGGGTTGCTAACTAATCGGTTGCCATGTAGGATTTCCAGCCGAGAAATATAAATCTAGGATTTTACTACAATTACCAAGTAATTATACCAAGGTCTTAATAGGCATACTCGTCTTTAGAAAATGACCTTAATGCCCGGGCGATGAATACCAATCTCCTAAGTCATTAAACCTAATTACGATGGATTATTAATCGCTAAAAGGGATTTATAAAACAAATAAAGAATTTTCAAATATAACAACAAAATTTTTATAAGTCAATAACGACCGATTTTTGGATGTTAAAAATGAAATCCAAGTATTAAAATAAAATTCAAATTTTTAGCAAAATTTTTATTGACCAAAAATCAGGGTCGTAACAGTATAATGGAAAGATTAGGTGCATTTAATGGATTTTTTTGAGAAAATTATATTTTAAAATTTGGGGAAGGGGTTATATGAAGAAGGTGGGCTGTGTGAAGAAAATTATGGGTTGCGAATAGCGGCCCCTCGCAATTTCATTTCCTTTCAAACCCCAATTGTATTAAGCTGCTGTGAAAGCGGAATTTCACCTGTCCCAACAAATCTCCAGGAAAAACATAAATTACTCCTAATTCTTCTTTTTTGAAATGGAAACAGCTTCGTGTAGAATTCTGCACACTCTTGGCATCAACAACAGAAGAAGCAGCAAATACCATCAAATCCCCCTAAACCATCTTCACTTTCCCCCTCTATTATCCTATACTTGCCGTAAAAGCTTCAATTTCCGCGGCAACAGTTTGCAATTCAAGAAGCGGTTCACAGCTTCCGGCAGCTCTCTTCAGCAGAATTCATCTCAACAACTTGCTGTTTTACTTGAAGTTGAAGGGTTAGTTATATTATGATGTTATGTGTGTGTGTGTGTGTGTCTCAATAAATGTATGCATGTATAGGTATCCATACGCATTTGGACCCACACAGGTTTACATGTACAGGCAAATTTGACTGTACCATATATTCTCGAATAGTTTCTCATACTTAAGCTCGCTGCAGTGTCTAAATTTGGCCTATGTTACTTCATTTGTTATAGGGAAATTATGAGAGAGCAATTTGGCTTGTCTCATTTTCTGGGGCTCATCAGGAGAGAGAGAGAGAGAGAGAGAGAGAGAGATGGTTTGGAGTTTGGCACAGCCGCACAGGATTTTTCCAAAGCTATAAATGTGATTTTGTTTGTCTGATTGTGCTATATTATCGTTTTGGCAACTGTGATGGCTTGGGGTTGAAGATTCTCAAACGTGTTGCTTGATTTTGGTTGATATTGCTATTTCTTGCATACGTGACTTTGCATGTTTTTGTGCGAGTCTACTGTGTATTGGTTCCTTCTATGCTATGCACATTGAGAAATCCCTGTAGACCCCAGTATCATAAGGAACCCATGATTGTGTGGTTAGACTTTGCAGGATAAAATTAGAAACGAATCCATCGTGGATGTGTGGTAAGACTTTGCGGGATAGAATTAGAAACAAAATATTCACTTAGTGGTAGGAGTTGTAGTGTTGTACCGATAGAAAATAAGATAAGATAAAATAGATTATGGTGGTTTGGACGTGTATATTGTAGATTGATCAATGCGGTAGGTAGGAGGTAGTTAGGAGGAGTGATATAGTTATAGTTGTAGGTTACATTAAGGGAAGTGGTAGACCGAAATTGACATTAGTGGCGATAGTTCGAAAGGATCTAGGTTTCTTGAATTTCATTGAACGCGATGCCATCGAAAGAGCTCAATGGAAAAAATTGATTCATGTAGCCAGCCCCAAATGATTGGGACTTAAGGCTCTATTTGGTGCGGTTGCCCTTGTTAGGTGCCTCGATTTCCAAAATCTAGTGCTAATATCAATAAAGTTATACCATCTCACTAGAGTTGGTGAAATTTTCATTAAAGGGGTATTTCCCATTTTCTAGTGCCCACACTTGAATAGTGTAATTGGAGTCCATCTGTATAAATCTTCTTTCCTACTCGGCGTTCTTGAGGTCCATACCTATCGTGGGTGGTGGTTTCTGCTTAACCTTCCCGGATCCGCTTTCTGTGCTCCTCTTCGTGACTTGCAACAAGACATAGGGCTATTGGCAGCCTTACGTCTCTCCGACGAGCAAGTAAGTTCAAGAGAAAGGAAAGGAGAGTATTATAACAAGGTGTAACGGCGTACCTTTCTTAGGGTTTATGTTCTAATCCTTATAGGCGAATTGCTCCCCAAGTTAGGCATGCAAGGCACACTCCCATGATGTCACCCATAACCACCTCGGTTAGTGACGTCATGGTGACATTCTGCCAACACATGGCCTCGGGTTCTTCCAGAAGCATCTGGAGTCGCATGGAGGGATCTGCCTAGGGATCCACATGCCGGGACGGGCCGACCCATGGTGTTGATTGACCCGTCGGCTCACACTTGGGATGCCCAACAGGTGGACCGTTTGGCACGGTCCACTGCTGATCGGCCCATCTTGCCCCACCCTATGGGCTTGTAACCTGGGTTACGCCCAAACGGAATGTGTGGGCTCGGCCCACTATGTTCGGCCCATCATATCTATGTCATCCACTCAACCCGTAAAGCGTATTTGGATTCGGCCCATAAGGGCAGTCAAGTTCGGCCCTCCACACCTATCATATCACAAGCTTTCATGTCTGCTCTTGCGGACTCGTCTAGTTTGCTTTCGGACAACCATTTGTTCATATGTCTTTAATTTGAGCTACATCACTCTACCTCATGCATGAGTGCTTCAGTATACAGGAAATAATTACATTAGACAACTTTGTCTTATTTCGTCCTCTTTGGTGCAGCCTCTGACCTTAAGAATATTTATAGGTTTTGAGTACTGTAACGTGTCACTTGTCAGTTATACATCACCTTTCTAACTAGTCTATAAAAGTTTACGTACTACATAGACAAGAATGGATTTTTTTTTTTGGATGACCGGATGTCCCGGCCAGCTTGCATGCACCTCGACTAATTCCAGGGCTCTGAAGTTAACGACCGGCCAACCCCTCCAATGGCCCTAAGGTTTGGATGTTTGGCCTCCGTGCTATGAAGCACCGACACCTAGGTATCACAGTGTCCAGACATGGGGACATGCGTGGGACATGTGTCCGACAAGCCACATGGCGTGTCCAATAATTCGATTTAATTTTTGGAGTGGGACACGGGTGGGACACTTATGGGACACGGCTGGGGTGCATCTGTAATTTTTTTAAATTTTTTTTGGAGGTAAATATGTTATTACTGACTTTCACAATTAACTTAATACATGACATTTCCTATATTTTTTTTCTTGAAGAACAGTCAATTCCATTCATTTCAAAGCCCTAAGGCAGTACAATGATTTCAACAAAAGATATAGGAAAGAACCAATACTATCAAAGCCCAAACATGGGCACCACTGCAAAAGCAGACCATCAAAAACTGTGGGCATAGAACCCAGTCAAACCTTGAAAGTAGAAAATCCCCAATCGCATGCACGCCCTTGCAAAAAGAGCACAAAACGTCGGCGAGCAAACACCGACAGAAGAGACCTCCCAGACATGAGCAAATGGACGCAAGTCCGGCGCGAGCCCCCGTTGCCCCGGCAATCCTTGGCCGCAAGCCGATTTTTGCCGGTAAACATGGCCACAGTGAGACAGGATAAACAAAGCCACACCAATAGAACCCTAACCTAAAATTATTAACCCACCGCCACCCACCAAATATGAAGAAACCAGACTGGTACAGTCAGGGAAACCAACCGGGAGAAATCTAGACAAAACAGCTAGAAGAGGAAAAACCCTAAACCAGCTTCACCTTTATTAGCCACACCGTCAATTGCTGGTAGGCCAACCACCACTCGCCGCCTCCATGCTCCGATCTGAACCAAAGAAGCATCGGGCAACTTGAACAAGAACCGCCATGGGAGGTCGGACCATTGGGTCAAGAAAAAGAAAAAACCAAGCATCATGGGTGAGGGTGGGGGGAAAACAGGAAGGGAACAGCTGGGTGGGGGGGGGGGGGGGGGGGGCCCCACCAGGGGAAAACCCTAAACGATGGAAGTGGTAGAGAGAAAGGAGAGAGGAAAGTTAGAGAGAGAACAAAAAAATTGACAAGGAGTCCATGACGTTTCTTATCTAATATATCATATAAACTATCACAAATGATACATCAATCATTAAGAATTTCATAATGAATCACTCGATGAGATTGGCTATTTTCAAAAATTGATATATATATATATATATGTGTGTGTGTGTGTGTGTGTATATATGTATGTGTATATATATATATATATATATATATAGGGGCGGTTCCGGGGACAACAAATTTGACAACAAAAAAAACAACACATAGTTCTTGATCAAATTTTAATGATCTGAGCCGCTCAATGTGATCAGAAAGTGATTTTAAGGATACCCACAAAAAATCAGCAAAAAAAAAGACCGGAAAGGGCTTGATCTAAGCAGTTTTAGCTTAGATTTATGAACGGTTCAATTAAAAACTGTTCAAAACAAACACTTTCCGGTCATATTTTTTGCTAATTTCTTGCGGGTACCTATAAAATCACATTCTGCACACATTGAACGGTTCGGATCATAAAAATTTGATCGGGAACTATGAGATTGAGATTTGTGTTGTTTTTTTTGTTGTCAAATTTGTTGTCCCCGGAACCGCCCCCATATATATATATATGAATAAATAAATAATTAATTAAATATACACGTAGCGTGTCCCCCCGTGTCCGTATCCCCATTTTTTTAGAATTCCCGTGTCCGTGTCCGTGCATCATAGCCTTCGTGGGATTCAAACATGTGAGTTCATGTAGGACAAACACTTAGTTGCTTGCCCTCATGGAGGACAAGAGTGGACTTTCAGGTGAAATAGAGGGAATATGGATGAACTACGAAAAAAATTTGTATTAAAAAAATGGGCGTCTTGGCCAAAGATAAGAACTTGCCGTGAGCATGGAGACTTTCTAATTTTGTGGCTTCCTTTTTCGTTATTTCAATTTTCACCCTGATGCTTTCCATTTTGTTCAGGGTCCTAATGGATGTTTATCACTTGGGCAATCGTCAAGCCTTCAATGTAGGTGCGGTGGAGAGAGTAACTTTTTTATGTTGCTTGAAACTTGAAAAATCAATCCTTCATCCAAACAATTACAAATAGTTTTGGAATACATGTTACAGAATTTGAATCTGTTTTCTTTGATGTATCAGCATTTCGAAAGCTTGGGCTGGACTGTGCAAACTGGACTGAACCTATCTATTTAGACCTTGTAAGGTGTGATTCGTGTAAGATAGTAGATAAGATGTAGATCAAGCCATAATTTTTTGTTCTATTAAGGTTTTACTGTACTTAGGACGGAAATTCTCACGCATAAAAAATAATTAGTTTTGCTCTTTATGAAGTAAAATGTTTTGCATTTCGTTCATGTTCTACTGGTATGTGCTAAGAGCACTGGCAGCTCATAGATGTATTACTGTTATGAGTGACTTGGGTTTTCATTCTTCGAGTCAAATCGCACTTTCCCTGTCCATTACACTTCCAGGATTAATCTTCTTCAGTAGTCTTAACATAATGACCATTTTTTGTTGGTGTAATGGTCTGTTCTTAAGTGTTGTGTTTATTTCTTTCTCTAGGAAGAGCACTGGTGACGAAGAAATGATGTTAATCTTGTATTTTAACAGGGTGAGCTATTCAGATTTATTTTCAGGGAATTTGTATCCTGATAGATATGTCATGGGACATTGTTGGTTTATGTCTCTTTTAAAATTCGTTCAATGCTCTTTCGTTGTGCAGATTGGCTGGCCTAGTTCTCTACCCACAAGTGAGAAGGAAACATTTATGAAAAGTGTGTTGCGAGAAAAGGTATAATTGATACTGATGGACATAGAAAAAACTGCTCCATCTGGTGCAGCAGGGCATCGGGGGGATGCAACGGATAGGATGCTTTGACTTGATTAACTGTTTTAGAGAAATCCCGAAAAATCTGTCTATAAATGACGAACTCCACTATACAAATGATATGAGAGGGCTCAGGCAGTAAAGAATGAACATAAAATATGGTTTAACCATGATCCTTTCTTGGTTTATAGTAACAGTTAGCATAGAAGACTTTGCCCCTTCCCATCTTTCCACAAGATTGATTGCAAACTTTTTGTCTTTCTGTTTTTCCATTTTTCGGTGGAGATTGTTTGTCAAATTCATTTTTCCTCTCAGTACCATTATTGGCTTTATGTAATGGTTTCCTTGGACTGATTAATCTTGTCAGAATATCATTTCTGTATGTGATCACAAACTTTTGACTTCCCCTTTTAAGATGCAGGGAGTTTTGTACTGCAATATACTGAACTATTGGTTAACTGTTGGCAGAAGAAGGCATTGGATGATTTGGTCTTGTCAAAAAGTTTACCTTTAAGACCTGGCGTTGAAGAGTGAGTTGTTCTTAAATAATCTGGCGATCTTATCTGTCATGCATATTGCCCATTAAAAAAAAAAACTGTCATGGCTCATGCGTATTCTCTCATAGCTTAAGCTATCTAATATAAAACTCGATGACTCCTTTGATTTGTCGTAATAGGACCGTAGATGCCTTTCCTAACACTATGGTTAATGTTTGTAAGTTTTAATGCATTGGTGAGGTGCAAGAGATTAGAATAGCTTACAATCATGTTCCTTTTGAGTTTCTGGATTGTTGATTGCAATTTTTTTTGATGCATAACACAGAGTGTTTAATGTTGCTTGGTTTTTTTTTTTTTTTTTTTTGTGTGTGGATAAATTGCTTATTATAAATGACAATCATCTGCATTAATTAACACCTGCAATCATATTTCTGCCTTAATTTGCAGTTTTATTGATGATGCGTGTGATGAAGGCATACCTGTTGTCATCCTGACAGCCTACAGTAGAAGCAGTGATAAAATCGCAAGGTTTGTTTCATCAGCACCAAAGTTTCACATGGTGTTGTATCTACTACAAGGCACACCTACCAGGACATAGCAGGATGATAATTTAAGATATCAGCCCTAAAAATCAAAAGCTACCCCCAAGTATAAGAGTACTATTTAGCATCTCAGTGTTTGTATGTAAATCATTGATGATTCTTTAGGGAATAGATCAACATATTTTAAAATTTCCTCCTCTTCCTTTTTCTTTTCCTTGTTCTTTTGTGAAATATTACCAGATCCATTGTTGAAAAACTTGGTGAGCATAGAATATCGAAGATAAAGATGGTTGGGAATGATGAGGTGGAGCAGAGTTTTTATGGCCAACTTGTACTTGGTAAAGGTGTATCTTCTAGTTTGGATGAGCAACTAGCCAAAGAAGCAAGGAAGGC
Source organism: Rhododendron molle (assembly GCA_025413875.1). Classification (NCBI taxonomy): domain Eukaryota; kingdom Viridiplantae; phylum Streptophyta; class Magnoliopsida; order Ericales; family Ericaceae; genus Rhododendron; species Rhododendron molle. Next base: position 20,447,675 of record CM046400.1, read on the forward strand.
AGGTAGACTCCCCACCTGGTGGTGGCTTGGAAACATTTTTCGTTTTTATCACGTATATCAAGGCAAAGCTTGTGTGTTAAAGGGCTATATTCTTTCGCCAGCTTCTGCTGAGAGACAAAGAATTGCAGAAGAGGTTGCATCAATGCTAAAGTTAAGTGTTGATATTGATACAAGCTCACCTGAAAGGTTAGTCCTGTTTTACTCCCACATTTGCATTGGCAAATACTTGGAGGAAATTTGTTTGTTCTTGTCAATCCATTATTGCTAACTAATGGAAATTTGAATCTGTTTGGCTACTACTAGAATTTCTTCCTGTTCACACGTGTTAGATGGTATATTTATTTAAAACTAGGGATGTCACCTGAATTATATGTGGAATGAGTAGGCATAATTTGATATCCACTCCTAAAGATTTGGTATTCCCCTGTGACTGTGCCTTTAAAAAAACTTGCAACATGATGTGCTCTATTTTCTCCCTTGCTTTTTTACATAGTTTATAACTGCTAGTTTCCCATCTCTGTTTTAGACTTGGGCTACTATGGAACTTTTAGATAGCTTAATATACAATGTTGAGCCTATTTCCTAATAGCTTAAGCTTTTGGGAGTACTGGTAACCTAACATGGTATTAGAGTTCAGGTTGCAAGAGGTCTTGGGTTCAAGTCTCTCTGTCTACATTTGTCCCCCGTTTGCATTTTGCTTCTCCCCTTTGTATTTTGTTCCCCTCTTTCTCTGAAAATTTACATCTCCATGTGCCAGACGGGGTTGCACGTGAGGGAGGATGTTAGATAGCTTGATATACATTGTTGGGCCCATTTCCTAACAACATAAGCTTTTGGGACTACTAGTAACTTAACAGGAACATGGCTTGGAAAAGATGCACCCGCATTGTTGAACCACACCATAAGCTTTTGTCATCGTCTATTTGAAAAAGCAGTTGTATATATCAAACTGAAAATTTACCCGTCTCATAGACTTGTGCCTTCATCTATTTCCTCCTCTCCCTAGGCGGGCATACCATGGATGTCACATAGACATAATCTTTGGCGTTTGTACGTGTACTGCCCTTTGAAACATATACTTCTGACTTTGGTGAAGGTATTTTAGTCGTAAATTGTAGATTGATATAGCAATTTAACATTGTTTGATTGGTCAATACTCTGACTTTGGTCACCCTATATATTGATCTGGTGTTTTGAGGTTTCCGGTTTTCCAGCTTAAAGAAGATTGTGGCTGCACAGCGAGCAGGAGCAGAATTTGCTGGGGTCCCTGTTTACAACTGTGTGCTCATTTCTGGAAGCCAATCTGGAATTGCTGGAGCTGAACATATAGGCATGCCTTGTATTGTTCTTCGGAGCAGGTAAATGCTTGTTGCAATATTTTTAATGATGTGTTCAAGGTTTTCAGTTGTAGGAAACATTTTGGAAGTGGTTTGTAAGCATTTTGTAATTTTAGCAGGAACATAGTGGAAATGCCAAAGAATTTGGGAATGTATGATAGTTCACCGTTGGATATTACTCGTTAAGTCATGTTTTGGTAGGTTTTGTAGTATTTTGATGTGTTTCTGTGCACTTCGGTATGTGTAGGTGAAAAAATTAGAATTTCGGTATTCCAGTAGTATTGCTTTTCTCCTAGGAAACATAAACGTGTTGGTCATTGGTTGTGTTTCATACTCCCTCCGTCCCAATTTGTTTATCCCCTTTTTGACTTATACGTGACCCAAATTGACTGTCCAATTTCAAATTCAATGGCTCAGATTATGTAAATTTTCAAATCAATGAATTAGATTTGGTTTCCTTAATAAGTTGGAAACCCGAGATTGGACAAACAAATTGGGACGGAGGGAGTAATATATTTGACCTCTTTGACTTATGGCTTTAAATGATTTAGAGCCATTAGTTTACATAGGGCAGTGACCAATACAGGTGTTTAACACTAGATCTTATATGTTCTTGTTTCGAACTAAAAATCAACTAGAAAACTGCTTACACAGACATCATCACCTAACATAGACAAAATGGTCAGGTGGGCACTGCACCTTAATGTAGAGCTTGCAAGTGTAAGGGGCAAAGTGGTTATGTTGAGGTTTTTTTTGTTCCCGTTATTGAAAGAGTATAGTTCATAGAAGGAGGTTTATCAAAAGAACTGTTTAGGTACACGAGAGCCTTAAGTTTCAATTGCTTACATTTGTTGATTTGGTAAAACCTGCTTTTTTGTAAACATAATATCTTATTATCTTGTGAATGTTACTTATATACTGCAGGTGAAGTAAATTTTAACGTTCCACAAACTATGTAGCTGATTGATAGCTAACTTTTGGCTGTTCTCACCTCATATCGATCAATACCATTTACTCTAGTTTACCTTTGAACTATTATGGATCTTCATTTGCTTACTTCAAAACTATTATGGATCTTTACCTGCTGATTACAAAACTATTACAGATCTTCAACTATTTCATGGGTAGGCTGACCGATAATCCAACTATTAGGCCTTATAAGAATCTAATTCGATTAAGGTAGGTTATAGTTAGGGCTGCAAACGAGCCAAGCCGAGCTGAGTTGTGTCGGGTTCAAGCTTGTTTATTAAATTTTTGACAAGCTCAAGCTTGAACGTGGTGAAAACTTAACGAGCCGAGCCAGTCAAAGCTTGAGCCTGTTCACATGCCTTAACGAGTCAACCACAAACATATATTTATACCTGCATAGCTGAGAAAATTTTGATTGTGCATGTCCATGTTTCTTATATGTATATATAATCTACAAGAAAAAGGCCTCTATTTCGAAATAGCGACACAGTTTACTTTAGTTTTTGAGTATTGCACGAACATATTACTCTTGAATTAATAAGAAGTAACGTAATCTCCTTCTGTCAAAAGAAAACGAGCCTTATGGAGCCTAGCATACTAATGTTCAGGCTTGTTTGTTAATTTTTTGCGATCTTGAGCTCGAGCTGAGCCGAGCATGCTAATGTTCAGTCTTGTTTATTAATTTTTTGTGAGCTCGAGCTCAATAAAAACTTAACGAACCAAGCTTGAACGAGCCCAAAACGAGCCGCACATCGAGCTGTTCACGAACGGCTTGGTTCATTTGCAGCCCTAGTTTTAGTCTTTACGTTAATCTGATAATTCTGATCCGAAGTTGAAGCTTTCGGGCTTTTGACTGTGATAGTTTAAGCTTGTGTTTTCAGCTTCATCTTTCTTTTCTCTACTCTTTGCCCTCTTCAATTTCTCTTTCTTCTTTGTTCGCTTGATCCTTGTGATATAATTCTAATCACTGATGTGACAACAAAATCCGACCTTGAACCATCCCACGTAATTTCACTTTTGTTCTACAACCATCTCTCATGCATATCCTTCAAATCACTTGCAGTAAAGTTTACCTTAATCTTTAGTTTTTATAGGATACACATACAATGGCAAAAATGCATTACACCCAACAAACTGGACCATAATTGGGGAACATCCAGTTTACAAATGCACGGAGTTTTATACAGAATGTGCCTTGTCTGAATATATGCACTGTGATCAGTTTATACCCTTAAACTCTCTGATTACTTGGATCACTTCTAATCGGCTGCTTGTTCTTGTATTTGTGAACCTTAGTTTGACATCTAGGGCAGAGTTCCCTTCAGCAAGAGCAATAATGGACGGATTCGGTGGTGCAGACCTGACAGTCTCTAGACTACGGAACATGTCATGAATGTCATTCAAATGCTTACTGTTGTCTTATTTGTCTATTCTCTGAGCTTTTCTATTGTATATTTTCCCTCACCAAATGTTGTGTTAAGAAGTGCTATTGTGCAGAGAAACAAGTTGTGCAGTCGATATATGTTACTGCTCACTGTAGGTCCCGATTATTGAGCTCATTTCGAGTATTCCTTTCAAACTAGAGAGCTCTGTAATGCTTGCTAGAGTTGACAGGAACTGGCTTTAGCTTCATGCCATTGACCTATGCTACGATGATTATTGCTATCAAAATCTTTATTTCCCTCCTTTGGCCCTTTTCGAATATTTCGCAACGATCTGATCCAACAGATGAGTTAATGAATACGTGTGGCGTTATTATTTCACTTCACTTGTTTGAATTTCTATTTGAGTTTACAATCTCCGGAGAAGAAGTTGCAACTCACAGCAACAAAACTCGAAGGGTAGGGGACCGTCTCTTCAATTAGGCCGACCCCCTCATCTTTTGCGTGCTGTTTTCGACGTACAGTTTGATTAGGTTTCCTACCCTTTCAACGTACAGTTTGATTAGGTTTCCTACCCACGACATCTCCTATATTTTATTTGTAGGAACTTGTGAACTGGGAGACAGATCTTTTGTAGCCAAACATGTTTGATCCATGTGAACTATCAATGGCTGAGAATTGGATGAAATATGTATTTATTCCTTGATCTCTCTGTGATGGAGGGCGGAAATACTCCACCCCCTCCCTTATTGGATATAAAGGGGTGCTATATGTTTGTAACGTGAGTCGTGACTACGGGTAAAGGCCTAAATGTCTCTGGGGTCCGAATAATGGGGGAATGGGGGATGCTGCAAGGCGATCAATCCGGCTGCAATCAATGACTCGGATCTTAACGACGCAATGGACGGTTTAGATTTGAATGTAATTTGTATACGCTCAGATTTGATCTGAGCCGTCCGTACCGATATGAATGATCGGATCGACAGCTCGGTAGAGAGCTGCTCGGCAGCATTCATGGGTCCGAATAATGGGACGGGGTTACCTAATGACAACTCTAGCTCCAATTCTCCAACCCAAACCTAAAAAATGTTCTAATTTCATACTCGAATCCAACCCAAACCCAAAAGAAGAGTTGAGGAACCGCCCAAATTAGGGGGTAAATTGACATCCCTACTTGCAAAACACGTAGGAAGAAATGGAAGTCAGCTAATTTGCCAACTCGTCTATTAGTTCAGTGGACAATTTATGAAAATCATAATTTAAAAACTAATATATCTAACCCACTAGGACGAGGTTTGGACTAAATTATTTTTTGAGCTTATTTAGTTTTTTTTTTCCCTGAAGTCTTATTAAGTTTTACGTTATTTTTTTTTTTCATTTTTTCTTGAATTTTGTAAGTTTCCTAATCGCTATGAAATGGGTTATTTTGCTCGAGTATAATTTCAAAATCTGCTAAGGATAAAGAAAAGGAATCATGTTTAGAACAATAAGTTGATGTAATCGATACTCCTATCTAAGTCTTCCTTCTTTTTTTCCCGAAAGCCTACCCACACAACAAATGTGCACAGATCACGGTATGGGGCCCACTACGGGTCCCATACAAACGATTCGAGCCGTTCATTAAATGTAAAACATTTTTTCAAGGGTCTTTTGCTAAAAATCAACTTAATCCGATACGTAGTGTGAATGGAATGTATCTTGGTGTATCATATCGTAATCAAATCGTAGCTATTTATAGCAAAGATTAGGCGTAATCATATCGCACTATTTAGGGCATAGATTAGGCTTGATTAGACTTACCATTTGTGTATCATTTTTAGGGTTATATATACCTAGCCTTGTAATCTTCTTATTATCAATAATATATACCAGTTTCTCCTTTCTCTATCTCTCACGTATGTCTGCTATCATGGTATCAAAGCAAGAATAAGATGATCCGACCTCTGTCTCTGTTCTCTTCCATCTCTCGCTCGCAGTCAATATCTCTCAGAAAACCTATCTTCTACCTCTCATATTGACATATCAGCAGTAGTAAACCCTTCACTCTCTTTCTCTCTCAAAGCCAATCACATCTCTTGTAACCCAGTCATCTCCGACGAACCCAGTCCTCGTCAGCCCTCCAACAAGCGTCGCCGGACCTTGCTGGATCTCCGACGACCCTTGCCGACCACAGGCGAGCACCTTCCAACCACTGACGAGTCTCACAGGCTTCGGACGGCTCAGATCTGAAACCCAGAAGTCTTCTGACAGCCTTCCAGTCATTTTCCGACGATCTCTGATTGTTTTCCGACATTACCCAGCCTCGCCGGAGACTTGCAGCCCTCTCTTCCTCCTCTCCGGTGCTCTCAGCTCTGATTATTTGGACTCTGGTGTTCTGCTATTCTGGTGTTCTGCATCTGCTCTGATATTTTGTGGTACCCTGAAATTTTTGGTGGTGCTTTGGTATTCTACATCTGCTCTAGTTCTCTAGTATTTTGTTTTTTGACTGCGTTCCTCTTTTAGCATCATGTCGGAAGATAAAATACAGGGTATTAGCGTTCATCTGAATGGCGTTAATTATTCTTATTGGTCCACTGTTATGAAAAATTTTGTAACCAGTCAAAGTATGTGGGGACATATAACTGGTTCCATCGTGAAAGCCACTGATCCCAAAGCTGCAGATTATGCAACTGCTCTAGCCAAATGGGAGAGGGAAAATGCACGTATTTTGACTTGGTTTCATAATTCCTCCAAACCAAGTATAGGCATGAACTTTTCAAAGCATGATACAGCGAAGAAAGTTTGGGATTATTTGCAAGGGATGTATCTTGAGTCCAATTTTGCTGAGGAGTATGAGCTTGAGTTGTCAATCCGCCATGCCAGTCAGGGTGACAAATCTATTCAAGAGTTTTATAATGAGATGACTAGCTATTGGGATCAGTTAGCACTTATGGAACCGTCAGACTTGCAAGTTCTTGATAGCTATGTGCAGCATAGAGAGAAAAAGCAACTTGTACAGTTTCTCATGGCCTTTCGGACTCAGTTTGAGCCTCTTCGTGGGACTATTTTGCATCGATCTCCATTGCCCTCAGTAGATGGTGCAGTTCATGAGCTTATTGCTGAGGAGACACAGTTCAAAGTGGTTAATCTAGCACCTCCCTCACAGTCTCTCTTTGCCACTCAGTCTGCTCCGCCTATTCAGTATTCTTTACCCCTTTTGCCCACTCCGGCATCCCATCTTACTCAGATTCCAGGAATGCCTAGGCCTCGCATTCCCACAGATGAGTGCAGCTATTGTCATCAAAAGGGTCATTGGAAGTATGCTTGCCCTAAGCGTGTTCAGCCTAAGGGTCGAAATAATTCTCATTCAAGTGACCTTTTAGCTCCTCGGTCATCACATCAGCATTATCGCCCACCCGCAGCGTTAGCAACACCTACCTCTGGTGTGGTTCCTTCTCCTCCGATGTTTGAGCAATATCAGCAATATAAGGCTTTAATGGAAGCCATCCAGGGGGATCCTTCCCAAGTTTCTGCCATGTCTTCTACCCACTCAGGTTTGCGTGGTTCAGGTGTCACAGGTATATTACCAACCACATGGATTTTTGATTCTGGTTGTTCACATCATATGACTCCTGATTCCTCTCTTCTTGGTAAATGTGTCCCTCCCATCTCTCCTATTAGTGTTGCCACCGCAAGTGGATCTCCCATGCATGTTGTTTCCATTGGATCCATCCAGTCGAATTCATTGTTTATCTCTAATGTCTTTTATGTTCCTCAGTTAACATTAAGCCTTGTTTCAACTAGCCAGCTATCTGACTCTGGTTTTGATGTCATGTTCTCTTCCTCTGGTTGTGTTGTGCAGGATCGGGAGTCCAAGAAGCAGATTGGGACAGGCCGTAGAGTTGGCGACCTCTATACCTTGGAAAGATTACACATCCCGACCAAGTCATCTCCCACTGCTGCATCGTCTTTCTGTTTAGATCAGAAGTCGTCTCTTTTTTATCTTTGGCATTCTAGATTACGACATTTGTCTAGTGAGCGTCTTAAACTTTTAGCTAAGTCTGGGTCTTTGGGTCAAGTTCCTATTAGTGACATTTTTGAATGTAGTAGTTGCAAACTTTCAAAAATGTCTGCATTACCGTTTAATAAGAGTATTTCTGTTTCTTCGTCTCCTTTTCAGCTTGTGCATACCGATTTATGGGGTCCATCCCCAGTTGCAACAAAAGCTGGTTCTGTTTATTATGTTTCGTTTGTTAATGACTATAGTAGGTATACATGGGTTTATTTGATGACGCACAAGTCTGATTTCTTTCAAATTTATCAAACTTTTCATGCCATGGTTCAAACCCAGTTTTCTGCATCTATTAAAATCCTTCGTTCTGACTTAGGTGGGGAGTACTCTCTTTTTGAGTTTACTACATTTTTAGACAAGGTTATATATACCCAGCCTTGTAATCTTCTTATTATCAATAATATATACCAGTTTCCCCTTATGAGCGATTCTATGGTCAAATTCCCAACTACTCTCTCCTTCGTGTGTTTGGTTCTACTTGTTTTGTCCTCCTCCCTAAGAAGGATCGCTCTAAGCTCAGTGCCCGATGTGTCGTCTGTGTCTTCTTAGGATATGGCATTAATCAAAAGGGTTATCGGTGTTATGATCCAGTAACAAAGAAGCTATATGTATCACGGCATGTCACATTCTTATAGCGTTTACCTTATTTCACTCTTCCTCCCAAAGATGCACCTGTGGCCAAAGAGGATCTGATTCATATTGATCCCTGCCGCCAGAAGAATATACCTCCACACTTGAGGTCTCTGATATTCCTGTAGCTTCTTTAGCTCCGCCTTCCAGCTCTTCTGCCTCCCAACCTGCTTCAGAAGCTCCTGACTCTTCCTCACCGGTACCCTGTTGGGGAAAATCGTCATCCACCGGTAAAATTTGGTTTTTCTCATACCTGTTTTTCCTCCTCTTATCAATCTTTTCTTTCTCGGATTCACACTTACTTTGAGCCTAGGTCTTGTACAGAAGCTTGTAATGATCCCAATTGGGTGGAAGCCATGAATGCTGAACTTACTGCTCTTACTCAAAATCACACTTGGGAGTTGGTTCCACTACCGGGCGATAAGAATCTTATTGGTTGCAAATGGGTCTATAAGGTGAAAACTCATTCTGATGGCTCTTTGGAACGCTATAAAGCCCGCTTAGTTGCTAAGGGGTTTTCTCAAGAGTATGGGATTGATTATGAGGAGACCTTTGCACCTATCGCCAAAATGACCACTGTTCGCACTTTGATATCTGTTGTTGCTGTGCATCAGTGGCCTCTTTACCAATTAGATGTGAAGAATGCGTTTCTTAACGGGTACCTTTCTGAAGAGGTTTATATGCGTCCTCCTCCTGGCTTCTCTCATCCCTCTGGTCTTGTTTGTCGCCTGCGCCGTGCTCTTTATGGCTTGAAACAGTCTCCTCGTGCTTGGTATGCCCGTTTTCAGGATGTGGTTCTTCAGATTGGTTTTCAGCCTAGTATGCACGACTCTGCTCTCTTTCTTCGACGCACCTCTCATGGCCTGGTTCTTCTATTGTTATACGTTGATGATATGATCATCACTGGCTCCGATTCTGCTGCTATTGATGACGTGAAATGTCATCTCTTCCGTGAGTTTGAAATGAAAGACTTGGGCCCTCTTCGGTATTTTCTCGGTATTGAGGTTGCTTCTTCCCGTAAAGGATACCTTCTTGGCCAGTCCAAGTATGCTACTGATATTCTCCACCGTGCTCGTCTCACTGATAACAAAACCGTTGATACTCCTCTTGAGCTCCATGCCAAGTTCTCTCCTTCTGATGGTGTTCCTCTAGAGGATCCTATTGAATATCGTGAGTTGGTGGACTGCTTAGTTTATCTTATTGTGACTCGGCTGGACATTGCTCATGCTGTTCATATTGTGAGTCAGTATGTTTTTGCTCCTCGATCTACCCATTGGGCCGCCCTGTTACGCATTCTGCGTTATGTTCGTGGTACTCTCCATCAGTGTCTTCTACTCTCTTCTACATCTAGTTTGACTCTCCAAGCTGCTGATGCTGATTGGGCAGGTAATATTAGTGACCGCAAATCAACCTCTGGCTTTTGTGTTTTTCTAGGTGATTCCCTAATCTCCTGGAAAAGCAAAAAGCAATCTGTTGTTGCTCGATCCACTGCTGAAGCCGAGTATCGTGCCATGGCTCATGTGACCTTAGAAATAGTTTGGCTTCGCTGGCTCCTCTCGGATATGGGTGTTTCTCTCTCCTCTCCTACACCCTTATATTGTGATAATAAGAGTGCGATTCAGATAGCTCACAATTTAGTCTTCCATGAACGTACCAAGCACATCGAAATCGACTGCCATATTGTTCGTCAACATCTTTAATCCACCACCATTATCTTACCCTTTGTTCCCTCCACGTTGCAGTTGGCTGACTTCTTCACGAAGACTCACACTGCAACCCGGTTTCGCTTCCTCCTTGGCAAACTCTCGATGTTCTCCGCTCTCGCATCCTGAGTTTGAGGGGAGGGGAGGGGGGGTGTGAATGGAATGTATCTTGGTGTATCATATTGTAATCAAATCGTAGCTATTTATAGCAAAGATTAGGCGTAATCATATCGCACTATTTAGGGCATAGATTAGGCTTGATTAGACTTACCATTTGTGTATCATTTTTAGGGTTATATATACCCAGCCTTGTAATCTTCTTATTATCAATAATATATACCAGTTTCTCCTTTCTCTGTCTCTCACGTATGTCTGCTATCATATAGATGCTCGATCCAATCATCTAACTTTTCATTGTCCGAAAATCTGAAAGAAAAGTGTTTTCAGAAAATGAAAAGTTTGATGATTGGATTGAGCACCTTTAGGTATCGCATTGAGCTGATTTTTCTTGGTGACCCTCGAAAATTGTTTTACATTTAATGAACAGCTTGGATTATCTATGTGGGTAGCAACGTTTTTTTCATAACTCGGGTCTCTAGGCTAGCTTACGTGTAGCTCGACTAATCCTTATAGTCCAATCCTACCGCCCACTTGTGGAGAGCCCAATTAAAACCAGAGCAACCTGAGACCTTGAAAGGGAGCAATTGTGGATCAAAAAAAACGAAAACAAGAGGGGCACTAATAATCATAAGCTTGAAAATATGTTTTTTCAATCAAGCACAAAATTATTCTAAGTCCAAGTTTTAGAAGCTTTAGAGATGAATTTTCAAACTATATTGAAAATCACAAATTTCACATGCAATCAACACATAATTTTGAAGATACTAAAACCATACAATAACATGCCTAGCAATTAAATTATGAATCAAAGTTCTAAATCTCTCAAAAACACAACACAATCAATAGATTTTGTATAAAATACTAGATCAATAAAATGATTGACAAAGAGTTATTTTTAACGGAGAAAGCTAAGCATATTTATTAACGAATTATTTTTGTACTTTTCCAGACATAGCAGTGCCATTGAATTGATAATTTATATATGTCAACGGGAAACAAGTGCAATTTTGAGGGGTTAAATGAAATATATCATAGGTTGATAGGGGTACAAATGCAAATTAGAAAATTTAGGGGGTCACGTTGAATCTGTGCCCTAGAAGGGAGCAAACCACCAGGTCCCATATAACGATTTACGCCAGCTGACCCACTAAACCTTTCACCTAACCACATGACTCAAAAGGTTAAGCTTGAGTTTATATATTAGCCGGTCAGAATCACTTATATACCATATTCACTTCCCATATCTTATCGATGTGGGACCTAGCCAAGGTGGACTCTCACAATCTCCCCACCTTATGATCGTTGCATTAACCCAGCAACCTTCCTCTGATGGCCATAGTATAGCACTTAGATTTGTACAGCAGATCTGTGTGCTCGTATCAGATTCTAGAGGTGGCCCCCACCATATAGACCAGGGTTGTGCTCTGATACCAACTGTAACGACCCATACCAGTTGACTTGTTAAACCCTTTGCCTAATCATGTGAGTCAAATGGTACTTCTCACATCTTACCGATGTGGGACTTAGCCAAGGTGGACGCATCCCAAGCTTAAACCACCAGGCCAACTCCTTGGGGTTACTCCTATCTAACTTTTAATGTAAACCATATATACGTATGAGGTATGCTACTAACACAACACTTTGCTCTGATCGTCTTTGTGTGCCAAAGTTCGGCCGGCGGTCACCAAAGTTCCCATTCGGGCGCAGGGCTGGCTTCTCGTAGTTTATGGGTTACTATTTTCACCGGTGGAGATCGTGATGGTTGCTGCTGCTGTGCTTGATGGGGCTGCTCGGCTTTTTGGCTCTGATCGTCTTTGTGTGCCGAAGTTCGGCCGGCGGTCATCGGAGTTCTCATTCAGGCGCAGGGCTGGCTTCTCGTCGTTTCTGGGTTGCTGCTTTCACTGGTGGAAATTGTGATGGTTGTTGGGGTGATCATGATGCTGCTGGGCTTGATGGGGCTGCTTGGCTTTTCGGCGATGGTTGGTTTCCCCTCTGTCTTGATTGTTTTGACTTCCATTGTCATAAGCCGGTACCCGCCGTCGGTTGCTACATCTGGGAGTGATCGGCTCGGCTTTACGGCAAGATTGATTTTTCGGTGGTTTGTGCGGTAGTGGAGGTTGTCGCGGTTAGGGTTTTGGTGGGCCGATCCATGGTTTGGACCGAATTTGGGTGCTGTGGGCTTTGCTATGTTTTATTTGGGTGATGAGTTGTGTTTTATTGATTTATTTGTCTTGAACCCTGTAGACCCTTGAGTATTGTGGGCTTTGCCTTTGAGATGTTTCTTCCAACTATTTGTTGCATTCCTTTTCCCTTTCCCCCATTTTTAATAAATTTCATCTTTTGCCAATCAAAAAAAAAAAAAAAAACTTTGCACAACATGCTTATGTGACATTCAACGATGGAGCCCGGGGGGGGGGGGCCTAATAGGGGCGGTCGCCCCTGCAAGAAGGAAAAAAAACTCTATTGTTATATTAAAAAATAAATTTCCTATGAAAGTATATAGGCTCGCCTCCCTCTAGTATTTTGAGAAAAAAATCAAATAATTGTAACTTTTGAAATACAAAGATACCAACATTAATTTCTAAAGGCTAAGGGTTAAAATACAGAAAAACATAACATTTGAGGGTTAACATTGTGAAAATTCAATTAATATTCCCAATTTTTCACCCACAAAAATCTTCCACCATTAAGATTTTGAAAGCAGTTTTCAGAAAATAGGAATAGAGGAGAAGAGATTTTTCAGAACCCTTAGTAATTTTAGTGAAATCTAAGATGTAGGTATGTTGTTGCCCAATCGTTTTACTAGATAGACTGGGGCAAGTCATTAATGAGCGCTTTTGCAATCTGTTAATTTATGAAAAACATAATTAGGTATGAAGTGTTGCTTTTGTACTTTTTTTAATTTTAATGTATTTACGTTGTTATACACGTTTATTTATTTATTTATTTTTATCTTGAACACATGATCACCTAAGTGTAGTGAAATTTCTGGCTCCATCCCTAGTGGCATTGTGTCATTGGGCAATGGCTGAGATACCATTTTACACTATCAAATGATAAATGTCACATAAGCATATTGTGTGTGTATATTATTGTGCAAAATTTTGTATTAATAGATTTTTCTTTTAAATAGTATCTACAGGGTGATAATAGGCAAAAAAAAAAAAAAAACAAGGGAGGGCCACGACTCATTTCAATTTTCATGGCGCACCACAAACCCAAGGTCCTAAGCACCAGTCCTCCCCTAGGCCCTCTTTGTTGCTGTCAAATCGATGAAAACAGGGAAAAATTGTAAAAAAGGGACTGATTATTGCATTCCACTTCTTTATTTATGTATATTCTAGTGTTTGTCCGTGCCTACGGCACTACGCACCCCGGTTGAAATTATCCGTGCCTATGGCACTTGCTAGTTAGTGACTCAAATACTAAATCGGTTCATTAATGTGTAATTAGCAAATAATACCCTATTCATACTGGCCTAATATTTTCAAGGCCATCCATGTACTCAACGAGAAAATTAAATCATTACTAAATTCGAAAAATTAAATACCAAAACTGAAAGAATCAGTATTCAACTATTTATTCCAGAAAATGTAAAGTATTTACGAAAATTCAATTAGTTTGTATGTGAAGGATAGAGAAATCTAGACCGTTGGATTTGTTTGTTTAGGCAGATAAAATTTGTGTTAGGGAGAAATCTGAACCGTTGAGAGAGAATATTATTTAGGAATATTTCCAAATAGGAAACGATGAGAACTATTAGGTAGATACTATTACAATCAATTAGGTAGATATTATTACAATCAATTATAAATTAGGAAAGGATGAGAACTACAATTATGGAATTTAACTGATTCTAACATATGTGATTGATGCGTGGTGGGTGCCACCTAGGACAAAAGGTGCCACTGGGTGCCACATAGGACAAAAGTGCCACGTAGAACAAACATCATTCTATTTTATAATATAGATAAATAACGGGCAGTCCTAGAAACACCTATAAAAACGTTTTAAAAAATCACCTCAAATCTCAATCTCATAGTTTTCGATCAAATTTTTATGATCTGAACCATTCAATGTGTGCAGAATGTGATTTTTAAGGGTGATCGCGAGAAACTAACAAAAAATATGACCTAAAAGTGCTTGTTTAGAGCAGGTTTTAATTGAACCGTTCAAATAAAAACTGCTCAGATCAAACCCTTTCTGGTCATTTTTTTTGCTGATTTTTCCCGAGTAAAATTTAAAATCACGTTATGATCATATTGAGCGGCTCGGATTATTCAAATTTGATTGGAAATTATGAGATATTTTTTTAGGTGTCCCCGAAACCGCCCCATATAAATCGGGGCGGTTCCAGAGACACCTATAACAATATCTAAAAAAGCACTTCAAATCTCAATCTTATAGTTTCCAATCAAATTTTTATGATCCGAACTGTTTAATGTGTGCAGAATGTGATTTTAAAGGTGCTCGCGAGAAATTAACAAAAAATATGATCGGAAAGTGCTTATTTTGAGCAGTTTTAATTGAACCGTTCAAATAAAAATTGCTCAGATCAATCTCTTTCTGATCATTTTTTTGCTGAGTTCTCGCGGGTACCCTTAAAATCACGATCTGATCACATTGAGTGGATCGAATTATTAAAATCTAATCGAGATTTATGAGATATTTTTTTAGGTGTCCCCGAAACTGCCCTGTATAAATCGGGGCGGTTTCAGAGACACTTATAAAAACATTTATAAAAATCACCCAAATCTCAATCTCATAGTTTTCGATCAAATTTTTATGATCTGAACCGTTCAATATGTGCAGAATGTGATTTTAAGAGTGCTCGCAAGAAACTAATAAAAAAGTGACTGAGAAGTGCTTGTTTTTAGCAGTTTTTAATTGAACCGTTCAAATAAAAACTGCTAGATCAAGTCCTTCCTGTTCATTTTTTTTTGCTGATTTTGTAGGTACCCTTAAAAATCTTGTTCTGATCATATTGAGCGGCTCAGATCATTAAAATTTGATAAAAAATTATGATATTTTTTTTAGGTGTCCCCAGAATCTAAACCAAACCAAACCGAGCCTTATGTCCCAATCATTTGGGGTCGGCTACATGAATCCTTTTCCTCCATTGGGCTCTATCAAGGGCCACTTGTTTACACAGACCTAATACACTCATATCTTTGCGCACCACAACATCTAATGTCAATTTCGGTCTATCTTTTCCCATAGCATTACTATCCAAAACTATTCTATCCGCTCTCTTAACTACCGCATCTTCTGGTCTACGGTAGACATGCCCAAACCACTTTAACCTATTTTTCCTCAACTTCTCTTCTATAGGTGCTACACCTACCATCTCACGAACCGTTTCATTTCTAATCCTGTCTCATCTAGTCTTACCACACATCCATTTTAACATTCTTATTTCTGCTACACTTATCTTGTTCACCTGTTGTTTCTTAATAGACCAACATTCCGTCCCGTAAAGTATCGCTGGTCTGATGGCAGTTCCATGGGTACCCTCTTGTCACACAGTACACCCGTAGCGCTCCTCCACTTCAGCCACCCCACTTGGATCCTATGAGTCACATCATCGGCAATCTCCCCATCACTATTAATAATAGAACCTAAGTACTTCAAATAATCACTCTAAGGTTTCTCCTGATCTTGGATCATCATTCTTTCTTTGTGCGCACTGCTGGTATCACCAAATATCATACACCATGGGATATCCTCCTGAAAGTTTCTAGTCAATTCATCCATAACTAAGGCAAAGAGGTACGGGCTCAAGGTTGACCCTTAATGCAATCCTACAGTGATTGAAAATTCACTCGTTTCCCCTACTGGTGATCGAATGGTAGTGACGGCACCCTCATACATGTATCTGATCACCTCGATATACCTTTTGGTCACACCTTTTCTCTCCAAAACCCGCCATATGATGTCTTTAGGTACCCTGTCATAAGTCTTTTCTAAATCTATGAAAACCATATGGAGATCCTTCTTCTTTGCTCTGTGTTTTTCTACCATTCTCCTTAATAAGTAGATAGCTTCCATGATTGATCTTCCAGGCATAAACCCGAACTGTTTCTCTAACACCGTAGTCACCATCCTCAAACGATGCTCAATAACTCTTTCTCACAATTTCATCGTATGACTCATCAATTTAATACCTCTATAGTTGTTGCAGTTTTGAATATCCCCTTTATTCTTATAGATAGGTACTAGCGTGCTCCTTTTCCATTCATCGGGTATCTTCCTAGTCATAATAATCTTGTTAAACAACTTCGTCAACCAAGTCGCCCCCAGGTCACCTAAACTTTTCCACACTTCAATAGGGATACCATCTGGTCCTAAGGCCTTACCCGGTTTCATCCTTTTCAAAACTTTAACCACTTCGAACTTTTGTATTCTCTGATAAAATTCATATTCTATGTTCTCGCCAGGTACATGCACTTCCTCCCCACCAAAGCCTTCTTCATGTTTCTCATTTAACAATTTCTCAAAATACGACTTCCATCTATCCCTGATCGCCTCGTCTTTCACCAACACCACCGAATCAATACCTTTTATACACTTAACTTAAGAGACATCTCTAGCTCTCTTTTCCCGTGACTTAACAAGTTTATAAA
Source organism: Rhododendron molle (assembly GCA_025413875.1). Taxonomy (NCBI): domain Eukaryota; kingdom Viridiplantae; phylum Streptophyta; class Magnoliopsida; order Ericales; family Ericaceae; genus Rhododendron; species Rhododendron molle. The sequence goes on from CM046400.1 coordinate 20,464,490, forward strand.
TAATTTTTTCTCCATCTTTACTATCGAGTCTAGCGTAGAAACTCTTATAAGCTTTCAACTTAGCATCCTTAACGGCTTTCTTAGCTTCCTTGCTAGCTTGCTTATAGCTTTGAAAATTTTCTGCATTCCGGTCCTTTTGCCACTTTTTAAAGCACTTCTTCTTAGCTTTGACCATGATTTGAATCTCGTCATTCCACCTCCATGTCTCCTTAGAAATCGAACATTTTCCCTTCGACTCCCTGAGAACTTCTTTCGATATTCTTCTAATATTTGTCAGCTATGGTATTCCACATGGTGTCACTATCGCCTTCCACTCCCCACCATATTTCTTGAGACATTCTTTCCTTAAATACCTCTAGTTTTTCGCCTCTTAGGCCCCACCATGTAGTTTGTGGACATCTAGCTTTCTTTCTCCTTCTAATATTCCCCTTGAGACAAACATCTGACACCAAAAGTCTATGTTGTGTCACTAGACACTCTCCAGGGATAATCTTACAATCCTTACATGTCAAGCGGTCTGCACCTCTAGCAAGAAAATAGTCAATTTGACTTCTATTGGCTCCGCTCTTAAAGGTAATTAAATGCTCTTCTCGCTTCCTATAGAGAGTATTCCCCACTATAAGATCAAAAGCTACTGCAAAATCTAAAATCCTCTGACCACCTTTGTTAAGGTCATCAAATCCAAAGCCACCATGCACCTTCTCATACCCTTGCTTATGCACTCTCACATGACCATTGAAATCGCCTCCTATAGATAGCTTCTCTCCAAAAGGGATCTCTTGAACCACGTCATCCATCTGCTCCCAGAATTTCTCTTTACTTGGGGTGCGTAAGCACTAATAATACTAACTATGCTCCCTCCGCTCACAAGCTTAACTAAAATAATCCGATCTCCTTTCCTCGTGACTGTAACTACCGAATCTTTCAGGTGTTTACCTACTACGATACCTACCTGTAGACACCCCAATCCGGACCTCGGAGAGTCTTTGTTCGCCTCGATGATGAAATAAAGGAAACAAAACCTTTGTGAGCTTGAAAAAGGATCTCCTCTAAACCTAACAAGCCCAACCAAGCCCAATAAAAAGCCCCAAAGACTCTGGACCGCATGAGGAGGCACCGTGCGGAGCTGAATTGGAGCGCACGGCACCTTAAGAATTCAAGGGACCGTGCGCAGCCAAACTCCCCCGCACAGCACCTTGAGCTAAAAGCTGACTGGCTCAGAAAGCTGTCGGCCACGCCAGAGTGAGCCAGAGCTGATGACTGGCTCAGCTGAAAATGCACTTCTGGCCCGCCCAGAAAATACCTCCACCATTTGAATTCAAAATCTTTGGCCATTTGCCTATAAATTAACCCCTCCACTCAAGGGAAAGGGGTCCCTCTTGCCCTTCTTTTGAGTCCCTCTCTTGCCTTCCTCTTGGCTTTCTCACTCTGCTTTCTCTCTCTAAGTTTCTACACCCACTTTCTTACTCCCATTTCCATTCCCAAGCTTTAAAGAATGTCATTCCCAAAAGATCTTCTTTAAGTGCCTTCACTCACTCCCCTCTCATCATTGGAGTTGATCTTTCATTAATTTCAAAGTCTCATCACCCAAAACACCTAGCCTTACCCCACACCCATACTCTTTTTGTCTCATCCAACCTCTTCCATCTACATCCGTGATGATCCATCCACCCCCTCGTATCAATGATCCTTGATCAAGCTCGAAACTAAAGGTACAAACTAGTTTCCTCGGACTAGACCCCGTTCTGGTCCTGAGGGGACTCTTCTATCAGAAGGTCTAACCCTTTTTTGGTTAGATTCTGACCAAAAACCCATTTTTCAGAAAACAAAACTAACACTGTGCTGAGGTTGGGGAACCGCGCGGTCTGTTGATCAGACGCGCAGCACCCTGACTCTCAGCGCACGGCATCTTACATACTGATTCTATTGTGAGCAGGTTGCTTGGATCCGAGTTTTCCTCTGTTATGGTTATCTGTATTTGCTGTTTACTATTTCTGTTGCTCTTAAAAATAAGATCATATCTACAAGTTACGTTCCGGCTCTTTAAAAAGCTTTATAAGATCATCCCAAATGATCAAATATGTCAAAAACCACTTTAAAATCATGTTTTGAGAAAGACAATGGCCCTTTGGGATGATCTGACTGCCGATGAGTTTTCTAAAAGACGCACAAAGAAGGCAGTGGTCTAAATAATATTTTGAAAGTCTGCAACAGTCTGACAGGAGAGCAGGTCCCACGCACGGTACGTTGAGGTGCCGCGCGCGGCAGCTCAGGGTGCCGTGAACAGTTTAGTTGAGGTCAGACAGTCTGTTGAATGTCGTTTATTTCTCTTGCTCACACCATTTTATCACTACTGTACAGACAGCATCACATGTATGTCAATGTGATATATTCCCCATGTCCCTTCCCCACTACTTGCTTTATCAAAGAGCTTAATACTCCAAATGATATTAAAGATTCCCCCCCTTTTGAAAATATTAAGTAGAGACCGGTTTTTACTGGGCGAGTGGGGTGCTTTTTAAAGAAAAACCTTCCCCATTCGTAATGTGGCTCCCGAACCCAACATCTCAACATTTTTGCTAGACCAAAAGGCCTTTTCCAAACGATTCCTCGGTTCTCGGGTGATCCATCTCAAAACCCGGGTGGCGACTCTTCGAGTTAGCGCTCCTTTTCCGGGCGCGGGAGCCCACAGTGGCGACTCTGCTGGGGACCATATGTACTTCATCCAATTTTTTTTTCTAAAAAAATGCACAAAAATATTGGATGATCAAGAGGGCCAAGCTTGAAAGGTGTTTTCAAAAGGGGAATTTTTTTTTTTCAAATATCTTTCGGAAGATTAAGCTCTTATATCCTGTACACTTCGCACTGCACAAGTCTCGCTAGCGTATTTTGGCTACCTTGCCCGGTTTACCGATGACAAGCTCTCCTGAAATGCCTAGCAACTCTCGACTATGATGAGCCATCGTGCTGTTTGACCATTGTCTTGCAATACACTTGACATGGGATAGTACATCTTAGCTCTAGTCCAGGGAACCCTTCTGAGACCAAAACCAGCCTTTGCACTTATATATAACCATAGAACCGTCCCAACTAAGACAGGACCCATGGCTAGGACTTATGTGCTATATCCTGTTTATGTGCATTTTTATTCCTATACACACATCATTCATACATCATTGCATTTTGCGGGTTAGAGGATTAGACTCCCTTAGAATCCTTTAGGACCCTCCAGTCGGTCTAGGAGACCTTAAATCCATGGAGTTTGTGATACCTCCGGTGTTTGCTGTGCCCGAACGGCTCTCTTTTTTCTTGAAGAAGCCCTTGCCCGTTTCGGAGTGAGGCTCCTGCTTCTTTTTCTTCGTGAAGAAGCTTTCTTATACTCTGTAACGGCCCGAATTTTGGGTACGTTAAATAAACATTTTTATTGAATAAACTAAAGAGAGTCTAGCTCATTATTACAACATAATTCTCACAAGAGTACTTTTATTCAACAAAAGAGGGGATAATCTAAGGTTAACTACTGCTCCGCCTCTTCTTCCATCCTTGCAAGCTCCTCGGCTTCGAAGGCCTCCAAAGTGTACTGTTCATGCTGCTCATCTATAAAATCTGACACATTATACCAGCGTCGCCCCCAGTATAATATGTCAGGGTCACCACAAAGGTAACACCGTGAGCTACAGAAGCTCAATAGAATAATCCAACTCACTAATCCATAACTTATAACACGAAGGTATATAGGCAATTACACATGCTCATTCAACAACATAATTAACAATGACACATCCGCATTCATTATCTTGCCTACGTTGGTGTCATGCCTTTCTTTGTTTCTCCTACGCGACTCATCGTAAACCGTGTCACCATTTCCAAATCAACATTTTGAAAATCATTTCTCATTCTTTGTTACCAACGGGCTACCAAGTCCAGCCACGTTATCAAATCTTGCATTGGCTCCTCTCCGCCGATAATCAAGCCCAATTACCAATGAAGCTACCACGTCCGGCTCCGTTAGCAATCTACACAATGGGCTACCAAGTCCGGCCTCATTGCGGTTTTCGCAAGTCTACACAAAGGCTACCAAGTCCGGCCATTATGTAGTTTCAAAAGTATTTTACCAAGTTCAATTCTTTCCTTTATCCACACCCTAGGTGTCATGTTTCTACTTTCCGGTTCTCGTGTCTCGTAATCATGCATAGACTCCGCGGCGGGACAAATCACGTTAAAGTAATCTTGAAACTAAACTAGAAAGATCATCCAACTCTATATTACCTACTCGTACTCAAATTATTACTTAAAGCATAACGCCACATGTACGGACGCCCTTGGAGTGGAAAGCCACTTATGCTTTATCAACAACAAGTAGTGCAAGCAAATATACATACATGCTCATAATCATCCTCAAGACAATAATATATTATCAAAATCCGTTCTTTCTTCCTTTGTGGAGTTTTCAAAACAACATATGTTTATTGACGAGTTCATACATGAATAAGCAACTATCATGAGATCAAGCAATTAAGTAGTCATAATATCAAGGCAAACTACGTAAAACAAATCATACTACATATATGGCTACATGCTCATACAATACAATATACTTAGAGGAAGTAGTTAGGGGTTAACTACATTCAATTCAACATGCATACAATTATACTTAGGATAAGTAGGTTCGAAGAACTCTACCGTTCTTCTTGGCGGTAGGGTGGCTACGGGAATTTCGTCGGAGTAACGGCTTACGGTGGACTTCCGATAGCTTTGAAAGAGAAAGGTTTCTCTCGAAACTAAGTCTTGACTATACTACTAAACTCTTATGGATCGAAGGGTGGTGGAGTGGTTGTTTAGTGGCGGCTTAGGATGAGTTTCTTGAAGAACAAGAGAAGAACTTCAAGAACACTCAAGAACAAAGCAAGAACAAGCAAGAACACTAGGCTTTCTAGAGAGAGAAGTTGAATGGTGAAGGTGTGAGTTGAAAGGCATGGAATGGATGCTATTTATAGGCAAAATGGAGCTTCCCCCCTCACTCCACTTGGCCGGCCATATCTCTCTCTCTCTCCCCCATAAATTTGCTCCATGGACTAGTCTTGTCAAGCAATAAGACTCCATCCAAGTGTATCTAGGTCAAATAGTGTCAAAGTACAACCCACATGTCTAAATTCAACCAACATACACCTCACTCTCCTTATTCGCTATTAGGCCTCTCTCTCTCTCCTCTCCCATGGATTTGTTTCATAGTCTAGTCTTGTCAAGCAATAGCACTCCAACAAGTGCAACTTGGTCAAATAGTGTCAAAGTACTACAACTTGCCAAGGTACAACACACATACACTTCACCTTCCCTCTCCCTCTCATTCGGCCATGTCTCTCTCTCTCTTCCCCATGGATTTGTTCCATGGTCTTGTCTTGTCAAGCCAAAGTACAACACAAGTGCAACTTGGTCAAATAGTATCAAAGTACAATGCACATGTCCAAGTACAACACACATGCACTCACTTTCCCTCTCCCTTCATTCGGCCCTCTCTCTCTCTTGGTCAAAGTACTATCATGTATATATATATATATATATATATATATATGTATATATTTTATATGTACATTTATGGAAAGAACAAGGAAGGTAAGGACAAGACTACTTAAATGCACACATGGCTTATGATTATAAGGTACACATGACTAGTCTTGTCATGCTATAGTACTCCAACCAAGTGTATCTAGGTCAAATAGTGTCAAAGTACAACACACATGTCAAAATACAACTCACATACACTCACTCTTCCTTTCTCCCAACCGGCCTCTCTCTCCTTTCTCATGGATTCATTCCATGGACTTGTCAAATCAAGTCCATAATCATGGCAAGCAACCTAAGTTTAGTCACATCAAGTCCTTTCTCTTTCAAATCAAATCTAGGTAATGATGAGGGTCCAAACAATGATGGAGGTGGTCATGGTGTAGTCTTGTCCTAAGATGGTCTACTTGGAAGAAAGACTAGAATTATTGGCTAGGTTTTTACTAGAAATGGGTTGGTATGTAACAAATAGGCTTAAGGCTATCAGGTGGCTTGGACAAGTGGCCAAAGATACATACACACACCTCACTCTCTCTCTCCTCACATTCGGTCTCCCTCTCCTCTCTCTCTAGCCGATTCTCTCTCTTGGTCAAAGTACATATATGTATATATATATATATATGTGTGTGTGTGTGTGTGTGTGTGTACATTTGTGGAAGAACAAGGAGGATAAAGACAAGGCTACTTAAATGCACACATGGTTAATGATTATTCTTTTTGTAGGAGAAAGTACTATCATATCTTTCACCAAGAATCCCATGGGAATATTGGACAATGCTATTATCCAAGGGATAATGATTCCCCTAATGGTTATTGTCCAAGGGTCTAACAATTACCCTAGCATGTAATAACCAATGGTCCAAAGAAGTAATGATGAAGGAACACATGACTTGTCTTGTCATCCTATCCTAACATCTATTATCCAATGGGTAAAGCTTTTCCTAGCATGTAATAACCAATGGTCCAAGGAAAGTCATCATGAAGTACAATATTCACTTTTGACTAGACTATTCCAACTACTAGTCAAACTTGGTCTTCTTCCAAACAACTATTGTCCAATGGTCAAAGATCTTCCTAGCATGTATTAACCAATGGATAAAGATTTTCCTAGAACTTATCATCCAATGGATAAAGATCACCCTAGCATCTATCGTCCGATGGATAAAGATTACCCTAGCATGTAATAACCAATGGTTCAAAGAAAGTCATCATGAAGTACAATGTTCACTTTTGACTAGACTATTCCAACTACTAGTCAAACTTGGTCTTCTCCCTAACAACTATTGTCCAATGGTCAAAGGTCTTCCTATCATGTAATAACCAATGGATAAAGACTACCCTAGTATCTATTGTCCAATGGATAAAGCTTAAAAAGAAGGGTAAAATAGTCCTTCTAGGGTTAGGGAAAAGTAATTAGGCTAAATGGGCATTAGGCTAACGATACTTAATCTAGGCTTCCATTGCTCGAGTGGTATTTTGGTTTTATTTAGGAACTTGCCTAATAACGGAATATTAAAGCCCGACGGTGCCAAACGCCAAGGCAAGGCGTAAACGTGGCAAGGCACCGCTACTAGTGGTGGCTACAAGGTCGTGACTGCCAGCGGCTGCAGCAAAGGAGTGCGGCCAGCGATGGCCAGCAAAGGCTGCAGCGGCTGGCTGGTCAGCGATGTGGCACAAACAAAGGCCAAGGCCCGATAGCTGCCAGCAAGGCAGCCCAGTGGCCAAACAGTGGCCAAGGCAGCCCGATAGCCAAGCAGTGGCCAAGCGGTGGCCAAAGCAGCCCGGTGGCCAAGCAGTGGCCAAGGCAAAAGCAAGGCGCGACCCGACGCCAAGGCAGAACCCGATGGCAGCCAGAGCAGAGCAACCCGACAGCGACCCGACGCCTAGGCGAGGCAGGCGCGACAGCGAGCCGACGCCAAGGCAAGGCAGGCGCGACAGCGACCCGATGCCAAGGCAAGGCAGGCTTGACGGCGACCCGACGCCAAGGCAGCCTAGCTAAGCCAAAGCAAAAGCAGTCAAGTCAACAGTCAAGGCAAAGACCAAAATTTTTCTACTAACCACTCCGGCATCGATGCATCACTAAGCCAAACGGTAGTTAGGGTTTGCTAACTAATCGGTTAAAAGCTAACTATGCTTGCTAAGTAGGATTTCCAACCGAGAAATATAATTTAAAGATATTATTTACTTATTAGGAAAAATATACGAGTACGTTTACAAGGATACTAGTCATGGGAGAAGGACTAAATTGTCCGGAGAAAAATGATTCAATTTTACAAGTTTCAAATCTAATTATGACGGATTATTAGAATTTAAAAGAAAATTTTAAAGCAATCCAAGCAATTAAAATAAAATTTAAATATTTATCAAAATTTTCATAAGTCAATAACGACCGATTTTTGGATGTTAAAAATGAAATCCAAGTATTAAAATAAAATTCAAATTTTTAACGAAATTTTTATTTACCAAAAATCAGGGTCGTTACATAACCTGCCTGACGGCACCTACCCGGTCTATCGAAAATCTTCTGTACGAACGTCTTAAGTAAGATTCGAACCACGGTAGGTCCTAGGCCTTGTTTCTAGGAGATGGGTAGAAGTAGGGCGAGTATTTGGATCGGTTATGAGTTGCTCCCTTTTGACTTGTTGCCAGTACTACCAACATTGATCGCCTGTGAAGGAAAGAAGCTGTACCCAATTGGTTTCGTCTGTCCCAAAGACTAGTTCGCATAGACACCCTGGAAGGACCCCCGCTGTTTGAAGTCCAGGTTGAAAACGAAGAAGAGCCTGTGGTAGAAGAACCCCTAGTCTCAATCCCGCCTGAAAATCTTTCATCCATGTCTGACCAGAGAGACAGAATGGAAGAACTTAGGCAGAACATGGCCAATATGGATGCTCATTTTAAACAATCCCTCGCCGGTGTTGACGCGCAACTCAAAGCCGTCGTATTCTCTATGAAAAGCGACATGAATATGATAATGGAAAGCATGCAGGAAATCACCGACAAGCTCCTGATCAAGACTTCCCTGCAATCCGAGCAACCACCTAAAGCTGAGATACCAGCAGTTGACCCCAACCTGGCCGCTCTTATGGATAAAATTGGCAAATTAGAGGAATCCGTCCAAGAAACTAAACGACTCAGAAAAGGAAAAATCGACATGAGCAAGGTATGTCTCTTTCCGAATGCCAAGCTACTTGAAAAATTCAAAGGAGTGGACTTTGGAAAGTTCGATGGAACCGGCGATCCAAGGGCCCATCTTCAAGGATATGTCGGGTCCCTCACAATGCGTGGCATCGAAAAAGAAGCTATGGCCCAACTTTTCCACGAGTCTTTGTCTGGTCCAGCCTTGCAATGGTTCCTCTCTCTCGAACCATCCAAGAAAAGGACTTGGGAAGACATCGGGACAGCTTTCGTGGCTCAGTATGACTTCAATGTCGACCTGAAAATGACCACGAGGGAATTGGAAAGCACTAAGATGAATGAGAAGGAGAGTTTTGCCGACTTCGTGAAGCGTTGGAGGGCTAAGGCTGCCCAGATGCAGAATAAGCCTGACCTGAAAGAACAAATACGGATAATAACCAAGAACTTGCCAAGCTCCTTTGCTCCGTACATGGTTCTTTCTCAGGCTGCTCCAAATTTTGAAACCTTTTATGATTCGGGATTGGCTGTGGAGGAGGTTTTGCGAGATGGAACTCTGAAAAAGAAGGAGTCAAGATCCGGGTCGAAATCCAAAAGGGCATATTCGGGAAACAGCAACGTTCTCTTCGGGAATACCAACCAAGCAGGAACTTCATCCACTAAGCCTGTAGAAGTTAACCAAATTTCTGAAAAACCAAAACCCCAGAACTGAACTTTCACCCAATTCAGCACTCCCAGATCCACTCTTCTTAAGAAACTCAGGGAAATCGGAGTGTTGAAACCTCTTCCGCCGCCACAAACCATTCCACCGAACCTCAACCAAAATGTCTACTGTGACTTCCACCAAATGCCTGGCCATACCACCGATAACTGCATCCGCCTCCGCCATGAAATTCAAAACTTCATCGATAACAAAATTGTCGATGCTCCACCCTCAGATAAACCAAACACTATTTCAAACCCTCTACCACAACACAACGCCCCTTTTCGTATCAACCAAATCACCCTAGCCGAAAATCAAAATCTCCCAAAGTTTGACCCTTCCCTACTCATTATCCCTGATCCCGAACCAATGCCTGTTGGTGAAATTCCCAGAGAAACTGTCTTTCGTTCCACATGGGAATGGGAAGATACATGGGGAGAACTGATTGCTGACTGGGAGGAATTTGAAGCTGCCAATTTCCAAAGAAATGACGAACCTTTATTTGAGGCCGGATGGGAGGTTGACTGGCAAAACATCCAGGCGGATCCTCTTGATGGATTCTCTTTGAATACACTGTTCGAAAATCAAGGGGAAGAATACCAAGTCTTTCAAGATGCACCTGAATGGGAATGGGACCCGACCCCAGACGAGTACCAGCTTTTGGCCTGGAATAACCCTTTGGATACCTTCACCACTGGCCTTTGTTCGGTGAAGAATACCGATCTGGATATCCACCGAGATGATGACATACAAGCGGCGGAGCTCGCCCCACTCCGTTCAGATTTCTCTCATTTTAATGATTTTGTCATCAACAACCTGTTTAGCAATGTGAACCTCACCCCATACCCAAACCTCCCTGGATTTGAAGAAGAAGTCGCTAGTAATGGGTTTGACCCGATGGACTACCTTGTCGATGGGACTGGATCCGAATCATCGGTTACTTTTCCGAAAGATGCTCAAGTTGCTATGATGAACTTATGGGAAAATGAACCAGCGTCTGGAACAAACTTGTGGGCTAACACAGAGGTGGTTAACATAAAAGTGGGAAACGAGGAATGGACTGTTAACAAGACCGTAATGGAGGCCGAAAGATGGAAGCCCGAAGATCTGTGGGATGACTTGGTCATTGCTGATTTGGCTGCCAATCTGCGGGATACAACTATTGGAAACAAGCGTAAAGCCTTGGCCGATTTATGGAGTGAAGAGTCGAAGTACCGTCAGATTGATCACCTAACCAGAAGTGGCCGTGTGTACCAACCTCCAAACCTTCAAGTTGGAGAACCTTCCAACCCTGCAGCCGCATAGCCCTTTGATCCCTTTACCACCCCGGTCAAGAACACCTTTCGACCCTTCGATCCACCAACTAAGGAACCTTCCCGACCATAAAAGAACCCCGAAGGAATGATTAAGCATCAACTCGAGCAAACCCATGCCAAGATGTCGGTCTGGGATGTGCTAGTTCATTCCACACGCCATCGTGAAGGTCTCATCCAAGCACTCTCTCAGCTGAAAGTTCCTTCCGCTATAACCCCCGATGAGCTTGTGGCACTGATCAAAACCATACCTGTCAAACATGCTATCACCTTTACTGATCAAGACTTACCTGCCGAGGGAATTGGTCACAACCAGCCGCTGCACGTCACCCTGAAATGCCATGGCAAATCAGTTCCAGTAATCTTGATCGACAATGGTTCGGCAATTAATGTCTGTCCACTCCGTGTTGCTTACTGCTTGGGATACAAAAATAAAGACTTCTCCCCATCAGAAATCAAGGTCCGAGCATACGACAACACTCGGAGAGACGTGGTAGGGACCCTCATGCTCCCTATGACCTTCGGACCATATCAGACAGAAGTAGAGTTCCATGTGGTGAATATCCCCGCCTCTTTTAACTTGCTACTGGAAAGACCTTGGCTGCATCGATCGGATATCATGGCTGTACCCTCTACGCTCCATCAGAAAATTCGGTTGGGACTGGAAACGGGAATGCTCACTATTCATGGATACTCTGGGATCCATGCCCCTGTGGAAGACAACGCCCCGCTCTTAGAAATTCAGCACGGAGAAGAAGATATCGCCTTGGGAGGATTCTCTCTGGATACCTCCAAATCTGTCTATTCAGTTAGAATTGACGACGACTTTGTTGTCAGCAATGTCGCTATCAAGATAATGAAGAAGATGTCTTACATGCCAGGATTGGGGTTACGAAAGAATCTCCAGGGCCCCGCAAAGTTTGAAACTCAGGGCACTTTGATGCGTACGATCGGTCTTGGTTACTCACCTTCGAGTAACAGCAAGGTGAAAAGGAGGAACAGGCTAGAAGATTACTTTGTTAAAGAGAAGGCAAAACAAATCTATCAAGGGCAGCCGGAACCTTTTTGGGATGCAGAAAACAATGCCTTCTTACCGGGATTTGAGATATTCGCCAACGATGTCTGGCTGGATAGTGACGAAGAGGCTGAGATTGCGAAGGGACGGGAAGAACCAACCGACTGGATTGAGGTTTTTGCCATGGGTAGTCTCGCAACTCTGTTCAAAAAGGACGAACCAATGGGTACAGCTGTGGAAGTGCAAGTACTGATGACGGAACAAGATATTCTTGAAGATCCAACTTCACTCATCATGGATGCCGCTGGGGAGTACAAGAACTGGACCTTCATGCCAAGTGCAACTCACCGTGAGTCTGAGTCTGAGTTCGAGTCTGAGTCCGTTGTGTCTTCTGAGTTTTCTGAATCTGTCAAATCTGGGTTGGTGCCTCTCGGCCCAAACTCTTAGAGTTTGTATTTCGAATTCGAGTCCACCCGTGTGTATGGTGCCCCCGAGGCCTCCGTTAACAATGAAATGAATGAATCTGATTTCGCTTACATCTCCGACTTTGAAATAAACTGCGTCGACCCTGATGATAAAGAGACTGATTTCGATGGGGGCATCCCCAAAGAAATTAGATCCCTAATCGAAAGGGAAGATGAAAGACATGCTCAACCTTTAAAAGAAGAAATTGTTTTAATAAATCTGAGAGATGGAGAGAATCCCCGAATGACCCAAATCAGTTCTACGCTATCTGCCAAAGAACGCGAAGCCCTCGTAAACTTACTCAAAGAGTTCGAAGACGTGTTTGCCTGGTCACACGCGGATATGCCTGGGATTGATCCTGAAATCGTGGAACATCGGATTCCCCTTTATCCCAATGCGAAACCAGTAAAACAGAAACTGAGACGCATGAGGCCAGACTGGGTACTTAAGATAAAGGAAGAAGTCACTAAATAGATCAACGCCGGATTCTTGATGGTTACCGAATATCCGCAATGGGTCGCGAACATTGTCCCTGTGCCGAAGAAGGATGGTAAGATAAGAGTCTGTGTTGATTTTTGGGACCTTAACAAAGCTAGCCCTAAAGATGACTTCCCGTTACCACACATCGATGTGCTGGTTGACAACACCGCCGGGCATGCTCTACTCTCTTTCATGGATGGATTTTCAGGGTATAACCAAATCCTCATAACCCCAGAAGATTGGGAAAAGACCACATTTGTCACTGAATGGGGGACGTATTGTTACCGAGTTATACCTTTTGGACTGAAGAACGCAGGGTCTACTTACCAGAGAGCCGCCACGGCACTGTTACACGACATGATTCACAAAGAGGTAGAAGTCTACGTTGATGACATGATCGTCAAGGCTAAAGAGCGAGAAGGGCATCTCCCCGCACTCAGAAAGTTCTTCGAAAGGATCAGGAAGTACAAGACGCGCCTTAATCCGGCCAAGTGCACATTTGGAGTCACTGCAGGAAAGATGCTTGGGCTCATGATTACTACTCGCGGTATAGAAGTTGATCCATCAAAGATCAAAGCCATCCTAGAAATGGAGCCGCCACAAGAGAAGGATGTAAGGAGTTTCCTTGGAAAAGTACAGTTCATCAGCAGGTTCATTGCAAAGTTGATTTCGACCTGCGAGCCCTTATTCCGCTTACTCAAGAAAGAAGTACCATTGACTTGGGATGATAGATGTCAGAAAGCCTTCGAAGCCATCAAAACCTACCTGCACAAACCGCCAGTACTAACACCGCCCGTAACAGAAAAACCTTTGATCCTATACCTGTCGGTCACCCCGTCTTCGATGGGGTGCATGTTAGCACATGAAGGAGATGATGGGGTTGAAAGGGCTGTTTATTACCTCAGTAAAAAGATGGTTGGACCCGAGGAGCATTACATCCCTCTAGAAAAGACATGCTGGGCACTCGTATGGGCTTCCAAGAAGTGGAGGCACTATATGCTAGTTTACCCGGTAAAGCTGATATCTCGGATGGATCCCTTAAAATATCTGTTCAAAAAACCGACTCTCACAGGAAGAATGGCGCGATGGTTGCTAATGCTGGCCGAATTTGAATTAAAGTATGTCACCCGAAAGTCAGTAAAAAGAAGAGCCGTCGCAGAATTCCTGGCCGATTACCCAGTCGAGGGAGGGGAGGATGCCGAATTCAGTTTCCCTGACGAAGACATAATGACGATGGCTGAGGATGTTTGGCAGTTGTATTTTGATGGAGCAGCCAATCAGAAGGGGTTCGGAATCGGTGTGTTGCTAATATCACCTGATGGGTCGCACATCCCATTGGCATTCAAACTCAACTTTGAGGTCACCAATAATCAGGCGGAATATGAAGCTTGCATTGTGGGCATGGAAGCTGCCATCGAGATCGGTATAGAAAAACTGGAGGTCGTGGGAGATTCAAATTTAGTTGTGTCCCAGGCGAATGGCCACTGGAAGGTTAGGGAGGAAAAGCTGAAGCCGTATCATCAGGATCTTGAAGATCTTATCCCCCACTTTAGCAAGGTGACATTCACTCACGTACCGAGGCTCAAAAATCAATTTGCAGATGCTTTAGCAACGTTGGCATCAATGGTCGAGATCCCCGATGGCGTAAAGCTAAGGTCAATTGTGATTGAATAAAGGGATACACCAGTACACCAGCACATCATAGCAATTGACGAGCCCGATGATAGCCATCCGTGGTATTATGACATCTGGAGATATGTGGAAAGAGGAGAATACCCCATGGGAGCAAGCAGAAAAGACCGAATCGCCCTTCAAAGCATGGCTGCTCAATACATCATCTGCGGAGGAAACCTATACCGAAGATCGCACTGTGGCACACACAAGCTCTGCATCTATGGAGGAGATGCGAAAAGGGTGATGGAGGAAGTTCACGAAGGTGTATGTGGTCCCCACATGAATGGCATAATGCTCGCCAAGAAAATCCTCAGGCAGGGATATTTCTGGACCACTATGGAAACAGAATGTGTAGAATATGTGCGAAAGTGCCGAAAATGTCAGATTCACGCCAATCTCACGCATGTTCCGCCACACGAACTACAGCAAATGACCTCGCCATGGCCTTTCTCAACATGGGGAATTGACGTCATCGGAATGATCGTGCCAGCAGCTTCTAACGGCCACAAGTTTATCTTGGTAGCCATTGATTATTTCACGAAATGGGTAGAAGCCGCCTCTTATACCACCCTGACCGCAGTTCAAGTTGCACATTTCATCAAACAACATGTCATTTATCGGTATGGCGTTCCTCAAGCTTTTGTATCCGATAATGGGGTTCATTTTAAAGGGCGAGCTCGAGAAGTATTGGATGAGTTCCAAATCCAAGTGCACAAGTCGACAACTTACCGGCCGCAGACTAATGGCGCTGTGGAAGCAGCTAACAAAATAATCAAGGCCATTCTGGAAAAGACCATTCAATCTGCAAGGGACTGGCATGAACAACTACCCCTAGCTTTGTGGGGGTATCGCACATCTGTACGAACACCAACGGGAGCAACTCCCCTACTCCCTGGTTTACGGGATGGAAGCAGTATTTCCCATCGAATTGGAAGTCCCATCTCTTCGAACTATGATTGAATGTGAAGTCCAAGAGGCGGAATGGTTGAGCAATCGATTCGAAGAACTTATGCTGTTTGATGAACGCCGGTTAAGGGCTCTTTACCACATTCAAGGGTATTAGCGGAGGATCGCACGGGTATTCAACAAGAAAGTAAAACCCAGGGACATGGTTTTGAAGAAAATTCGGGCTCCAGTGTACGACCCACGAGGAAAGTTTCGGCCAAAATGGTCTGGACCATACATCATCAAAACTATTCTATCGGGAGGAGCTACGCAACTCATTGACTCGGACGGAAATGAATTCTCAACCTTGGTTAACTTGGATCAACTCAAGCGCTATTACCCCTGAGAGAAGCTCACTGGGCTGAAAACCGCAAGGGCGGGCAGTTCTAGGCAAAAATTAAAGCAAAAGCCTGCTAGGATGAAAACCCGTCAGGGCATCCTAGGCAAAAGTTAAGGCATACAATAAATGAGCTTGCTAGACCGAAAACCAGAAAGGACGGTTCTAGGCAAAAGTTAGAGCATAAAAGGAGAGTGTTAAAACCAGAGCGAACCCTACCCCTGAACTACGTCATGACTTGATTCCTTCGCCAAAAGAATACGTAGGCAGTCTCACACCGAGACCCGGTCATAATCTATCAAAATAAAAATTCAGGTTGAGAAGGCTCAAAAAACAAAGTCAAGGAGGGGGAAACTCTCCAAAACTCATTTTATTAACACAATTACTTCTACTACATAAGGTTGAGCGGAGCTTTCGAAAACAAAAGAAGCACGACATGATAATAAAAGGGTCCTCAGTTTATTCAATGATCGGGGTGGTAAGGTCGAGTCAGTTTCCTTGAGCTCCGGCCCTTGCAGCAATGTCCCTCCTGAGCCACTTACGATAACTCCCACGCATCGCCACAGAAGGGTAGGGATGGGCATCGGTCACCTCGCGTGTCCTCCAGAAGCGTTGGTAATGACAGAGAACTGAATGGTTGAAAAGAGGCATCACCACGTCCACAAGAACTTCTGCAGGGGCCTCCTGCCTCAAACCGTCTGACTTGGATACGGTAAGGGATGTAGAAAGTGAAGGCTCCCAAACCAGCAAGAACGACCCACTGAGGGCCCAAGTAGTGCACCATTATGGGCGGGAGGTCTAGCCAGCGGCACCTCCAAGAAATGGTCTCAGCTCGCCGGCGCCTGAAAAAGTCAACCCACTCAGCCCTGCTCCTGTCAACAAACTCGAAACACCGCTGAGAGAGTAACCTCGCCTCATATGACCAGTTGCCAGGAGGGATGGTCAGCACATTCACTTTGTCGCAAAGCCAAATCTACGAAGAAGAGAGAGAAAACAAGTAAGAAACCATAGAAAGCCCAGCCGAGTGTTGAGGTAAAATGAGAACGTGGGAGAAACCAGAAAAAGGAGAGCCGAGTGAGAAGCCAACCTGTAGGAGGAGAGGGCTGCCCCCGAAAGTCTCAGTCTCTTCAAAACGAACCTTATCCAAACCAATCAGTGTCTCAGCCAAAATCATCGGAATCACATCTTTTCGGGCCTCAACCTGAGCGGCAACGTTAACCAATGCCGAGCTAGCATGACCAACAGAAGGGACCAAGAGGTAGGCCGCAAGCAAGCACATGTAGAGGGCGGTCATGCGTCGAGTCTGATAAGTCATGTCTCCAAGGTCGCCAGGTGGAGAAAACAGCTCGATAAGACGCATGACATTGAGATTGCCATTCCTGACCAAGTAGCGAGCAGCGCCATCACCTAATCCAAGGGCCACGACCAAGACTTTGTAAGCACTCTCACGCACAGGGGGAACAATGACCTCCCCCGAGCCAAAACCCCCGAGGTACGCACGGAACTCCTCGATAGTGGGACAAAGCTCCTGCTCACCAAAACGGAAGACATGAACCTCCGGATCCCAAAAACTCACGGCTGCCCTCAAAAGCTCGGGACGAAGGCGAATGTTGCGGAGGTACCTCATGGAGTAGAGACCGTGAGCTCGAAAGTTGAGCCAATCGACACCTTCCATGGAAGCCAACCATGGACGGAGCGAGCCGGTGAGAGAAAGAGCCATTTCAAGGAGCAAAGAAAGAAGATAAGAGTTAAATGAGGTGTGGAGAATATGGAATGAGAGAGCTTGAATCTATAGGAAAGGTGGAGAGGACAACTTCAACTTTCAAAGAGTCTTGGGTTTCAAAAATGCATGTTTTCCATGAGTCCTACATGGAGAAAAGTATGGTCAAGTCCCAAAAAGTTCAAAGCAGACATGCACTGGTCCAGAAATGCCATTGCATGGGTCAAACCTCAATCCCCGAGCAATCTGCCTTGGAAAACAGCAAAACTGAAATCTGCCAGGAAATGTGCCTCGCGCGGCACCTTGAAGGGTCGCACGGCACGTTGAACCCAGAGAAACCCCACGGCACACTGATTGAGGTACCGTGTGACAGATCCCAACCCGCGCGGCAACCTGGTGTATCCGCACGGCATCTTGACTCTGCATTTCTGCAGTTTTTGGCAGCAATACATCAAGATGGAATCAAGGCCCTACAAAACACCAACCAGCACCTAAACACACTCTAACGGGTATTTGGGACTTCAGGGACGTTTCGTTCCAAGACAACTCCCGGGATTCGTCGTCGTGGCACGAAAACTCGATAAAATTCGTTTCGTAAGCCATGTCAAGGAGTCAAAATCTGTTTCGAGTCATTCCAAGTCGTTCTTTCAAGTCCTACAGGTCATAATGGTCAAAAGTGACTTAATCCAAGTTCCGGTTCGTGTCTAGAGTCAAAACTCGAGAATGTCACATGTTAGGATCAACATTTTCCTACTTTTCAAGTATATTCCAAAGGCAAAGTGGAGTTTCCGAGTCTCATAGCAAGATTTAAAGATCGTCATTGTCTCACGCTCGCATCCGGAGTCGGCCACAAAAATGTCTATATGAAATCTTGTACGCAGAGTCAATTTTACAATGGTTTGCCCAATTGCTTTCTTTGATTTCTATTCCATTGACAATATGCTTCGATTATTAATACGCCCCTCAACGCAAACCTCACATTCTGCTCAATCTCTCGAATCAACGGCTAGTTGCACATTCGGTTAATGTTTTAGTCATTCAGTTTTCTTCATGCAAACAAAAGGAAATTGAATGGCATAAACAATGAAGGGATAAAATCTCTGTATATAAATCCAGAAGCGTCCGTGAGTCGAAGTACAAAAAGGGGCATAATGGCCCAACGATCGAAATCCTATCTATCGAGGGTAAACAGGCGCCCTACAAAAAGAGCACACAAGCTCCGTCAAAGCACAAAACAAAAGAGGAGCTTAACTCTCGTCGTCCTCGTCCTCGCTCTCCTCCTCAGAAACCTCCTCGTTCATCGGAGAGCTGCTCGCCGCCTGAGTGCCGGTCGCTCTAGGCACAGTATCCCCTGAGGTGACCTCCAGGTCAACGTCTGTAGGCTCAGGAGTATCGTCCTCAGAGACGTCAATAGGCTCGTCCTCAGTCCCTACAGAGCGTCGTGTCCTCTTCGATGCCGGCTCCTCCCGTGAGCCGGCAGAGGAGACCTGTCGTACTATCGGGCGGACAGACTTCCGCCGCAACCCTCGTGGAGCCCCTCCTCTAGCCTGCAATGGTATAAAATTCATGTGATATTTGCATTATAATCATGATGTAAAAGTAAAGTAAATAGCTAAGGTCCGAGAGTTTACCATCGTCTCGCCAACGCGAGGTAGCACCTCCGGGGCGTGGCCCATGGCGTACTGCCTCACCAGCTGCTCCAGGCCCATCATGGCCTCCGCCATCTCCTTCACGTACCCTGGAGGAGCCTGCAATAAAGAGATCGATTAGAGCATGCGAAGAGAGCGAATATATGAAGGAACGAAAGCATGTTATACCTGAGCAAGAAACTCTGGAGCCTCGACTGCCGGCCGTGGCACTACAACCAGGCCCGGAGCTCCCTAGGGAGTCGTCACGTCCACTGTCCAAGAGACGGCAGGGAGGCTAGTGCCACTCGGGCCCGCACCCTCGCCGCGACCTCCGTCACTGCGGCCTCTGTCTCCTCTACTGCCTCCGTCACCTCTGCCCCGCTTCCTTCCTCGTCCTCCTCCAACTGCCTGCGCTACCTCCCAAGTGGCGTGTATCCCCAGACCTGACATCAGGTACTGAGAACAGTACTCCACGTAATCAGCAACAAGGCCAGCACCTGCCTCGAAGAACGGCTCCAACTCGAGGTCTGGCCGTGTGAACCGCTCGACCTCTCTCCGTGTGTGCTGGTCTGTCCTCTGCACCAGAGCAGGAAGAAGCCCAGGGACTCGAAAGGCGTCCAACCTCAACGACTGGCGTGACACTCGGTCACCCAAATACCACTGCCAGCCGTAAGGGGACTCGAGAAGCACTCTCCCCCTAGCAACCACCCTACTCTGTGCAACGTAGGGGATCTCGAAGCGGTCCCACACCCGCCAGTGGACCTGTCATCAAGAATGAGCAATATCAAGGTGCTGTTTGAATGGATATAGCAGGAAATAGGTATGAAGGCGCCTTAATACCTGATCAGGACGCAGCTCGTCCAGGTAAAGACGGAAGGCATCCGGCTTGCCTCTTCCCCTCTTCACTCCCTTGAACTCTGTCGACCAGCGTAAAGCTCGAGGAAGTATCGTATCATCAGGATACGTGGTCTCGGGAGGGTACATCCCTATAACTTCGTATGTCCAAAGCTGCAATTCAAGACATGGAAAGTTAGCACAAGATATACATTGAATAAATATGAATGGAAAGCTAACTATTCATGAGAAAGGAAATGAGACGTACCTCCCAGACCCTTCAGTAGCCTCTGAGGCTCACTCCTGCCCCACGAGAAAGAGAACCCATGAAGGCATAGCACGTCCCTAGTGCTGCACCTCCCCAATCAAAACGGGCGATCTCCCCGACGTCCCTCAAGGCCGGGAGAAGCGAAAGGTGTACTCGATTGCGCCTGTTGGGAAATAGGGACGCACCGAGCAAGTACAGCAAGAAGCACCTCGCCATCTGCTCTTCCTCCACCCTGTCAGTCGGGAGCTTCTCTGTCCAAAACCCCAGGAGCTGAGCATACTTGCCATCGTCTTCCTCTGCTCTTAGCTCATGCCCCAGCATTGCCCGCTGGAACGCCGCCTGCCTCCCCGTGGCAGCGTCAAAAAGGATAGGCCAGTGATCGCCGCGAAATCCAACGGTGTCACGGTCAACTCACCAAAGGAGAAGTGGAGGGTGTTCGTCGTATCCCACCACCTCTCAACCAGAGCCCTAACCACCGGGCGGTCATTGCACACACCCCTCGCCAACATCCCCACAAACTCTCCAAAACCGGCCCGCCTCACTATCTCCCGCGAAACCTCAGGCAACCTCTCCCAGAATGTCGGCACAGCCGCCGAACCTCCATAGCACGAGAGCGAGATCACCTGTTCCAACAAATCGGCAAGTATTGAATAAACAGGCGTAGCATACAATACAATGGTATACTTGGATGCAAAGGAATGGGAATATGATGCATTGGAAGTTCAAATACCGATATTTAAAGTATAGCTCATCTCGGCGCAAAGAAAGGTGCTGCTGAAGGTCCCTCAGGACCAGAGCCTCGTCGTAAGTCAGCCTCCTCGGAGTGTAAGGGTCAAAAAGCTAGGGCACCACCGCGTGCTGAAAGGGAACGTAGGTCGCCTCGTCGTAGGCCCCTCGCCCCTGCAACGCTAGCGTCGCCTCGGCCACCACAGTAGTATGAGGAGCCGCCACCCCTCCGGCCTCCTCATCAGCCCTCCTCTCCTCAGCCTCCGGCCCCCGGGCACCCTCACTCCTGACCTCAGCCTCCAACTCCGCCTCGCGTGACGCCAGTAAAGCGTCCGCCAACCCGGGATACCCCCGTACTAACTCCAGCACGTCCTCCATGGACGCCGTCGCTAAGTAGTCGCCCACGCCTATATGGCGTGACGACCCTGCACCTGTACCGCTGCCCACAAACATAGGCGGTGTGTCCTCCACCACCAGCTCCACCTCCGGCTCACCCTCGACGACGGGGGCCTTCCCCAAGTCGGTCCGAGGCTCTCTCACGAGAGAGGCCTCTGTCTCCTCTGCCATCCGGCCTGAACTACCATCACCGGGACCCTCCGCGGTCCTCTCCTCCACACCCGTCGCTGCCCCCGATCGGCCTAAAACTTCAGCGCTGCCCCTCGACTCCACTGCACCTGGAGTCTCCGTCTCCTGGTCGTACCCGGCCAATACCGCACCGTCATCCCCACCACTACTAACCACTGCACCAATTGGGGCCGTGGCCTCCTCGGCCAGAGCCGCTCGATCCGAGACCCCCGTGGTCTCCGGTACACTCTCGGCCATAGCTACATCCTCCGGGACGATCAGAGGCGGGGTAATGTCGACCCGTGATGAATGACCGTCACCGGGTGCATCCCTGTACTCCATGACTGTAATGTATGAGAGAGGGAGAGAGAGAACAGTCGAGAGAGAGAACAGTCGAGAGAGAGACATGACCGAGAGAGAGAAAGAGAGAGATGATCAAGAGAGAGATATAGCCGTGAGAGAGAGAGAGAGATGATCGAGAGAGAGAGAGGGAAATTCGAACTATGGGGTGTACTGTGTACATCCCGTATATATATATATATATATATCCCCCGAACCGGTTCACTCGGAAACCAACGTTGGACCGGGTTCACAGCCAAATTGGCCGCACGGCACCTTGGACTAGTCGCACGGCACCCTGGACGAACATGCAGTGCCTCCAGTTTACTCTACCGTGCGTCCCTAAATTGACCTTGCACGGCATCGTGAATTATTTCGACTGTTCTGCTTTCTGGAGACAGTTTGTGGAAATCTAAGCGCAATTCGAGTTTGTTCGAGAAGAGAAGGTTTGAATGGAAGAAGAAAGAGGGACTTTTCATTAAATAAAACCCGAGGTTTCCCCCCGGGACTTGCCATTACATTTCAAAAAAAAAAAAAGAGAGAAAAAGAAAAACAACAAAAATTACAGAAAACGGGCCTACTGCCCTCTTTTCTCCTTCCTCTTCCTTCTCTCCTCCTCCTCCTCAGTCGCTGCCCCCATTGTTCGAGGCGTCATTCGCCCCGTCCGAACGATCATCCGACCCGTTGGGGTTGCCCTCGGAGTCTTCCGCCGTATCCTCCGAGCCGTGCCCAAGGACGGACTCGAGGTCGTGCTTGTCGTCCAGTTGATCAAAAGCGAACTCCTGAAGATTGGAGACGGCACGACGAAGAGTCCGGATAGTGGAGATAAGCCTCGCAATCTGCTCGTTCAATTGTTCAATCTCCCCGCGATAAAAAGCCATCTCGGCCTCTAGGGAAGCAACACGCGCTGCCAAATCGTCGTTTGCCATGCTCGAAAGTAGATTGATGCAACGAAAGTAAAGGAACTTTTGAGATTTTGGTGGTGGTGCATGGAATGTGGCACCCCCCATGCTTATAAGGCCGTTCTAGCTAACGAAAAGACACACCCGAATTAATGGGTACCCTCAAACCTGCCAACTGTTCTCGGAAATCGAAGGGACGCCTGGAAAAACGAGGCCTTAATCCGACCCGCGCGGCACCCTTACTCAGAAGCTCAAATGCCTTGTCTCAAAAATTGATCCAATCAGCCACCAAAATCCTCTTGGAAACTCAATTCTCAGCCGTTTTGCAGTAAAGATCCCTTAGAATGTCGTGCATCGGTTATGGCGCCATCTAATCCCCCGGGAATTCGCCGTATTCGCCTTTTTCTAGGTATTCGTCCTCCGGGACTCACCGTGACTGGTTCAAAGATTTGACATATTTTCCCCAGCAGGTCCAAAATTCAAAATTCAATTTTCGCCCCTCTGAGGGCTCGTCTCAAAAACTCAAAATTCAATTTTTGCCTCCCGAGGGCTCGTCTCAAAAATTCAAAATTCAATTTTCGCCTCCCGAGGGCTCGTCTCAAAAACTCAAAATTCAATTTTCGCCTCCCGAGGGCTCGTCTCAAAAACTCAAAATTCAATTTTCGCCTCCCGATGGCTCGTCTCAAAAATTCAAAACTCGATTTTCTCCTCTTGAGGGCTTGTCTCAAAAATGCAAAACTCCATTTTCGCCTCCCGAGGGCTTGTCTCAAAAATATAGTTTTCGCCTCCCGAGGGCTCGTCTCGCTTTTTCGTCTCTCGAGCCACGGTCTAACAGACCTAACGTCTCTTCGTCTCTTGAGCCACGGTCTAACGGACCTAACGTCTCGATTTTCGCCCCCCGAGGGCTTGCCTCGATTTTCGCCTCCCGAGGGCTCGTCTTAATTTTCGCCTCCCGAGGGCTTGTCTCAGGTTTTTCTTTTAAAACAAATGTTTTGCATACACGACACCACGAGCACTCTGTTATTTTTCTCTGCACGAATTTGTCCTTTGAGACTCATTTTCTCGCATTGCAATGTCCCAGTGGAACTACGCTGGTCTGATCCCTACAACGGGGTACATAGGCAGCTCCCCGAGCGCGACCACCATCGTTATTTACTTGCATTTCTCGCTTTGCCTCTGTTCAAAGGCTCTAGGGCAATGGATTGGGATACCTATTCTTTAAGCGTCACTCGTACCAACTAATGGTATCCGAGTTACGTTAAAGAGGGACAACTGTAGACACCCCAATCCGGACCTCGGAGAGTCTTTGTTCGCCCCGATGATGAAATAAAAGAAACAAAACCTTTGTGAGCTAGAAAAAGGATCTCCTCTAAACCCAACAAGCCCAATAAAAAGCCCCAAAGACTCTGGACCGCAGGAGGAGGCACCGTGCGGAGCCGAATTGGAGCGCACGGCACCTTGAGAATTCAAGGGACCGTGCGTAGCCAAACTCCCCCGCACGGCACCTTGAGCTAAAAGTTGACTGGCTCAGAAAGCTGTCGGCCACGCCAGAGTGAGCCACAGCTGATGACCGGCTCAGCCAAAAATGCACTTCTGGCCCGCCCAGAAAATACCTCCACCATTTGAATTCAAAATTCTTGGCCATTTGCCTATAAATTAACCCCTCCACTCAAGGGAAAGGGGTCCCTCTTGCCCTTCTTTTGAGTCCCTCTCTTGCCTTCTTCTTGGCTTTCTCACTCTGCTTTCTCTCTCTAAATTTCTACACCCACTTTCTTACTCCCATTTCCATTCCCAAGCTTTAAAGAATGTCATTCCCAAAAGATCTTCTTTAAGTGCCTTCACTCACTCCCCTCTCATCATTGGAGTTGATCTTTCATTAACTTCAAAGTCTCATCACCCAAAACACCTAGCCTTCCCCCACACCCATACTCCTTTTGTCTCATCTAACCTCCTCCATCTACATCCGTGACGATCCATCCACCCCCTCTTATCAACGATCCTTGATCAAGCTCGAAACTAAAGGTACAAACTAGTTTCCTCAGACTAGACCCCGTTCTGGTCCTGAGGGGACTCTTCTGTCAGAAGGTCTAACCCTTTTTTGGTTAGATCCTAACCAAAAACCCATTTTCATAAAACAAAACTAATACTGTACTGAGGTTGGGGAACCGCGCGATCTGTTGATTAGACGCGCGGCACCCTGACTCTCAGCGCACGGCATCGCTATTGTGAGCAGGCTGCTTGGATCCGAGTTTTCCTCTGTTGTGGTTATCTGTATCTGCTGTTTATTGTTTCTGTTGCTCTTAAAAATAAGACCATATCTACAAGCCATATTCCGGCTCTTTTAAAAGCTTCATAAGATCATCCCAAATGATCAAATATGTCAAAAACCACTTTAAAATCATGTTTGAGAAAGACAATGGCCTTTTGGGATGATCTTGCCGATGAGTTTTCTAAAAGACGCACAAAGAAGGCAAAGTGGTCTAAATAATGTTTTGAAAGGCAATACCGACAGAGAGCAGGTACCACGACGATGACGTTGAGGTGCCGGCGGCAGTGGTGCCGTGATTTAGCCGAGGTCCGATACCGTTGAATGTCATTCATTTCTCCTGCTCACATCATTTTTCACTACTGTACAGACAGCACCACATGCACGTCAATGTGATATATTCCCCATGTCCCTTCCCCGCTATTTGCTTTTATTGAAGAGCTTGATATTCCAAATGATATTCGAGATTTCCCCTTTTGAAAATATTAAGTAGAGACCGATTTTTACTGGGTGAGTGGGGTGCTTTTTAAAGAAAAACCTTCCCCATTTGTAATGTGGCTCTCGAACCCAACATCTCAACGTTTTCGCTAGACCAAAAAGCCTTTTTTCCAAACGACTCCTCGGTTCCTCGGGTGATCCATCTCAAAACCCGGGTGGCGACTCTTCGAGTTAGCGCTCCTTTTCCGGGCGCGGGAGCCCACACTACCCCATTTCTATGTCTATCCTTACCCGTGTAGTAAAGCTTATAACCATGTGTCCTCTATCTCCATAGCTTTCTCCCCTACCCACTTAGTCTCCTGAAGGCAAGTTATACTAATTCTCCTCCTAAGCATGGTGTCAACTAGCTCCCTAGTATTTCTTACCCTATATTCTAAGTTGCTAAATGAATCCTATAATCCTAGGCTAGCTTCTTTACCCGCGCTCCTCCAGGCATGCGCGAGAACCCTTGCTCACTTATCACCACACCCGGGCGCCGGTGTGGCACCCCTTGCTCATTTTTCGAAGCACCCGAAGGCAAACACAACGCGTCGCTTAAAGGGAACGCCCTAGCATGTCTCGTTTTCATATTTGGATTCATGTCATAAAGATTTGACGGGCTTTTTACGTGCTGACTGTTAGTTGCCTAACGCACAACCCTCCTCCTTTATCCCGGCTTGGGACCGGCCGGTAACTAAAGATAAGGCTCCAAGCACAAACCAGGCGGAGTTAGGTGTCCCCAGAATCGCCCCGTATAAATAATTTAAAGTTTATCTTCTAATCAAATGCACTATACAAATTATATTGTGTATAATGTTAAAGTATTAGTAATTTGCAGAATAATCATTTGTCTTCATTTTCTCAAACCCCGGAATTGTCGCAGTGGTTAATCAACTTGTTTCGACGGAAATATGATTATTACTCCAAGATCACAGGGTCGATTCTTTTCAATAGCTATTTTTTCGTAGAGCCACCTCACTCACATAAACAGGTGGAAATGGCCGTGTGAGGAGTTGAGTAAATTAGTCAAATTTATCGAGACACTCTTCATCATTTCAAAAAAGAAAATACTACTATGCTTTTTTGATAATAATGCTACTATGCTCAATGAGGCAAAAATATGCAGTACTTATAAATTATACGTACAGATAAATAAAAAAAGGGCAAATTTCCCTGACCTCCCCTGAGGTTTTTGACACCGACAGATACCTCCCCTGAGGTATCTGAAATTTCACTGCCCTCCCCTCCTTTCGCTGACAATGCCAAAGAACCCCCTTCCCGCCAATTTAATTGAGACAGCGTGAAGTTGAGCGTTAAATGAGCCTGAAAAGACAAAATTGCCCTTATGTATATAAAGTCACACTTGGAGATATTTTCTCTCCATTCAATACGCTCTCAACACAGAGCGACGTAGAAAGAGAGAGAGAGAGAGAGAGAGAGAAACACATCGACAGAGAGAGAGAGAAGAAGATGAAGAAGAAGGAAGACGAAGACAAAACGATGAGAAACGATGAGGAACGACGATCAGATCACGTGAGAAGACGATAACACGATGATGCTCGCGATTCTTCTCCAACACTTGAAGAAGGTGGGTTGTATTTAAAGAAGAAGATCTTGGGACTCCAACTCTCTAAGAACGATTCATCTTTTAAGCTAATACAGGTAATCATGTAAATCCTAAATAGTGTAGGTATGTTTGTTAGATTTTGCTTTTCTTTTCTTTTTACAATTTTTTTTTGGGTTTTGTAGTGAAATCTGAATAGTAAGTTCGGATTTCAGAATTTGGGGCTTTTCTGTTCCCTTGATATGGCTGTAATCCATGTTTTTTTGGTTTAGTGTTGTTATATTTTGTGTAATGCGTCCTGTAATGCAATGCATCCTGTGAAATCAATTTGAGGCTTTTCTTAGGGTTTTTTTGGTTGTCTTGCAATTTTTTTTGGTTAATCCGATTAGTTAGGGTTTGAAAATTTGTGGGTTAATCAGAATATGGTTTCTATAAGTTAGGGTTTCAGAAATTTGGGGCTTTACAGCAATACTTTTACTTGTACTTATAGGTCACTTTCAGTAATTGTTGTCTTGTATGCGAAGTGAAATTAAACCTTATGCACTCACTGAAGAGGCTATGACTGCATTGATTCACAGAAAAGTTCATGAAAGTGAACCTTCGTTGTACTACATGCGAGAGCCTAGCCTAGCTCCTTTTGGCCCAGCTGTTGTATGTCTATGGGCTTTGGATTTTTCATAATGCTTCTGAAGGATGCATGGATTCTGTACTCCTTTGTCTGGTTCAACTTGTGGAATTGTTCCTCTTTAAAGTATTCATAAAAATGATTAGGAAACCTATGGGGTTTTCTCTAGTTAAAAGGAGCACTTTGGATAACACAGTCACATACAATGGCTCATACAAATTGAAATTGAGATGTGTGAAATTATAAAGCACTTCTAATTCCAATATATTTTAACTTGGTTTTTGATTCTAGAATTCGTAAGGTTGATCAATTGTCATTGATGCTATTGCTGTCCAAACCAGTTGTCCTCATCCATTAAATTATCTCTGAAGCTGGGCCCACATAGCTACATGTTCTATTCAGTTATGAACATAGGGAGATAGTGCAGCAAGGTCCAATAAACATACAGCTTGCCTTCACTTCTTCTGGATTTGGCTTTCATAAGCAACATTTGCGTTGCTTGATTATTTTGGGTTGTTGTATAGTATGTTGTACTTCTACCCCCGTTGAGAATGACCTGTTTGAAGTGTCTATTTAGTTTCTATTGGTAGAACATGAAAAGACGTACAGCAACAAACTTGCTCCTGCAAGGATGAAAAAAAGAAAAGAAAAAAAACATGCTCATGTATAACGCCCCAAATTTTGGGAACATTATTTATAATTATTTTTATTCAAACTTAACATTTAATAATTATAAGTGGAATAATAAGTCATTACATCCCAAATTATTCTCAAATCAAGATTACATTTATTTAAGGATAGGGAGGGTTACTACAGGAAATTTCTACTCTTTGAGGTGGTTGTCTTCTTCGGCGATATTCTGCTCTGCTCCAAAGTGTTCCAGTTTGTAGAATGCCTCCTGTTTGCCTTCTAAGTTTGGTATAAGATGCCAAGGCCACAAAAGTAACACCGTGAGCTTTTATACTCAATAGCTAACTCCTACCCCTATATCCCATACTTTAGCAAAAATATCTATTTTACAAGGCATCAAACAGAACTTTAATAAATCAACAAATAGAGTCATCGTACAAATAAAAGTGTCGAGTGTCGAGTTCAGAATAGTGTAACGTACTCCGTGTCAAACGTAAATTTCGCTTTTTATCAACTCTTTTCCTTTAGTATTGGTTTCGTTTACTCCCTCTTTCATAATGACAGTCATTCCGGTCTCCCAGGTTTACTTACACATTCCCCAACACTGGTTTCGCCGTTCCGGTCTCCCAGGTTTACTCATGCACACCCAAACTCTGGTTCTGCCGTTCCGGTCTCCCAGGTTTACTCACACATTTCAAAATTCTCTTTTGCTCTTTTCGTTTTGTATATTGTTTTCTTGTTTCTCGTGGTTCGTACACATGCATCATTTTCTCACGTACACATTATTCTTTCAAGGCTTGGTAAAATCATGTGTATAATAATAAATAAATCCTACTTTCATGCTTTTCTAATTTGTCGATCAAACATTGTAACTATACCTGATCAAGAAATAACATTATTAACACTTCATTGATAATCATGTATTACTTAATCATGCGAAGTTGAGTGGAAACTAATTCCAGTAGCGATATCCTAGGTCACGCTCTAACTAAATCCAATTTTCTTCTGTCAAATTCCTAAGCCAAGCTTTTCTAACACTATACTTAACTAGTGGTATTCTTTTTCTTCATTCATCAAAATGTCATGTCTAATTTCTAGTAAGTCTAATTCTGTTATACTTTTTATTTATTTATTTCTATGCATTTATCACAAAAGTGTTATGCAATGACAGTTGGATTCCATTTCATAACTGGTCTTTAAGTGGTGTACGTTTTTTTTCTAAACCCAAACAAAGGTCAGTACGCTTGGCACAATGAAGACTCTTTCTTCTTGCAAAAGTCAGTACACTTGGCAAAATGAGGACTTTTCCTTCATGCGAACAAAACCTATTTTCTTTTTAGGTTCCAGGAACTATGCTTCTTTTCTTACAAGCAATTACGTACAACGGAAATTATAACAACGTTAACATTTTAAATTTTAATTTCCAACAAACTAATTATGCGGATAATTATAAAATTCTCTAGATCAATACTTTTTAAAAAATAAAAATAATGAATGCGTAGCACTACTATATTTAGGTGAGTAGGTAAGAGCTTTCTACCTTGTTTCTTGACGATAGTGGGTTGACTATGATAGCGTCGGATTGGGTCGCAAACGGTATGTCTCCTCTAGGCCTTGGTTTGACCGAACTCCTAACCTTTTCCTCTTAGGAAAATAAAAGGCAAATAAAAAAAATAGACTAACTATAAATAAAGTGCTCTCTCTCTCTCTGTGCTTTTTTTTTTCCTAAAGAGGAAAAGTATGAATGGAGCTGGTGCTCCTCTAAATGGAAAGAAGGGGTGCTCCTCTAAAGGGAAAGACGGGATATATATAGGTGTTTGACTTCTCTTCCCCCCATATCTCACCCCTAGGCTTTTAGACCAGAAGGCTAGAGGTTGATGATGAGCTATTTATATTTATATATATCAGTTGCTATGTGGCTATTAAATCAGACTGATGGGAGGTTTTAGATAAGAACCCGCTCCTCCCTCTCTCCTTTTTCGGCAACATATCTCTCTCTCTCTCTCTCTTTCTAAATCTATATGTTTTTGTTTAAAAACTCCTTAGCCTGCAAAGCTATTCTATATAGGTTGTAGGGCTGAAACCGGTTCGGTTCGGTTCGGTTCTTGGACGTTTTTGTGCGAACCGGTTCGGTTCGGTTCGGGAGGTTCACTTAACCGAACCGGTTATATTGATCCCGGTTCGGTTCGGTGTCGGTGTCGGTTCGGTTCGGTTCGGGGCCGGTTCGGTTCGGTTCAGGAAAAGCAATTAATATATATATATATATATTAAAATGTATTAAAAATATTTAATATATTTAAAAATATTTAATATATATATATATATTAAGAAATTTAAAATATATATATTAAAATATATTTAAAAATATTTAATATATATATATTAAACCGGTTCGGTTCGATTCGGTTCGGTTCGCTGGAAATTTTCAAGAACCGAGAACCGAACCGGTTTCAGAAATTTTTAACATCTAAGAACCGAACCGGTTCGGTTCGGTTTGATTCGGTTCGGTTCGGAACCGGTTCGGTTCGGTTCGGCAATTCGGTTCGGTTCGGTCGGTTTTTTGTACACCCCTAATAGGTTGAAGTGTTGGTGCAAGTGGGAAGACATCTCACAGCAGCTTATCTCTTTCTCCCTCTCTCCTTTTTCGAAAAATATCTCTCTCCCACTCTCTCTCTCTCTCTCTTCACGGTACACTCCTTCACTTCCTCATACTTTTAACTTATTTTCTTTTTATTTAGCCTGTCAAGCTATTCCCAGTAGATTGTTTACGGATATGATGGTGCAGGCGGAGGAAAATCTGGTAGAATCCTATCTCACTCTTACTCTCTTCTCTCGACTTTAATCTCTCTCTCTCTCTCTCTCTCTCTCATTTGATTTGATGGAAAGAGATAAGAGATATAAGAGATGATGTAGGGTGCATGTGATGAGGTTGAGTGTAGAGCAATCCAAAGAGCAATCCAAACTCCTCTTCCCTAGACAATTTCCCCCTCCCTAATTAAGGTAGCTATAAATAGGATTAGGTAGTGTAGATATGATTTGGTTCTTTGAGTTTGAATCCCATTCGGCTCCCCCTCTCCATATATGTGTATGTATATTTATTATGGCATCAAAGTCTAAATTTAGTAAATTAAGATTTGTGTGGGCTACCACAGCCCCGGGTGGAATCGGGGCGGTCCGAAAAAGAAGCGCCACGCCGTTTTTAGATTTTTGAAAAATTTGAAGAGTCGCCACCCGGATTTGTGGTTCGCCACCCGAGAAACCATTTTGAAAATGATCGATTGAATTGAAAACCAGAGATTTGTAAAAGGGTTCGGAAGCCACGTTACGAGGGGGGAAGGGTTTTACGGCACCCCCCTCGCCCGATTTGAAATCGGTCTCTACTAAATATTTGTGGAATTTTTCAAAAGATCTTGTTTCATCAAATCACTTAGCAAATATCCACAGGTATGTATCAAGTACGGGAAGTGCATGCATGTGCATGTATACAGTGAGTGAATGAGGAATGGTAATGAAATGCAAGAATGCTAGAAGCTGGAAAACCCTGTCACTAACAGACTCTCGAGCGCTCAGAAGCACTCCAGAGCGCTTGGGAGTACCACATGCTCAACCTGCACATCTTGTTAGTACAACAGGATACAATAGAATACACTACTGGAAATGTAAACTGGAATAACATGAAACACACTATAGGCTTGACAGATGACTCAATAGACTGAGAATAGGTCTCATTCTTCTTGGCCATACAACCTTGCCTTTCTGGAATATGGTTTAACAGTTATAAGAGGCAAAAAGGGACACATGCATGGCCATGCAAGGGCAGTAGGGGGGTCAAACTGGAAGAAAAATAGACCAAACTTGCATGCAAACACTCTCGAGCGCTTGGGAGTAAACTCGAGCGCTCGGGAGTGTTCCACACCCCAGGACTGATGTCAACCAACTAATCCATAAAATGCAGCATGCTGGTACACTGGATCTTACATTTCAAAGTATGAAAAAGGATTTTTTCTTTTTAGATCCAGGCCAAAACTCTTTTGCATGCCTTAAATGTAAATGATTTATTTTATTTTTCTCTGAAAACAGCAGATCACTTGTACCAACACACCTTAAAAAGAGTTAAAACAGTTTTAAAACACACCCTACCCATGCATTTCCATTTAAACACTCAAAAGAAGGGAAGCAGAACTGGAGTCACTCTCTAGCGCTTGGGAGTAGTCCCGAGCGCTTGGGAGTGTTTCCAGTAGGCTGAACACAGAAAACACATTTGCACCCCTTTACTCTTGCTTTTATGCCAAGGTCTCTCAACCCATACTCAGTATTAAAGACTGAGAGGGCTGAAAGATCTCCCTCAGAAAGGATATGGCAGCCCTGTTTTGTTTATGTTGAGACCAAGGTAGAGAACTTCTACCTTTAAGTTTAAGACCTTGCTCTTTGGAAAAGGGCTTTAGAAAGTGAAATGAGGAAGAAAGATCAAGAGGTTCAGGACTGGAGAATGATCTGAACTCCTTGCATGTCTTCCATACCTTGGGTTTTTGTTGCTTTTGTTTTTGAAAATGAAGTTTTTGAGAGAGATGGGGAAGAACAGCTCTGTTTGAACAGTCAAGAGGGTCTCAGAGAGAGAGAATTCGTGTCTGTTTTGAGCTGGAATGAGGCCTTATATAGGCAAAATAACCTATGGTCTCATTTTGGAAAATATAATTTAGAATCAATTCAAATATCCAAGCCTGACTCTTCCTCTAACTGAGGTTGAGTGTTGTCTGAGATTTGGACCAGCTGAAAACGACTGTGATGATGGCTTGCATGGGAAGTGGGGGAGTTCCACCATCTATTGGGTAGTACAGAAGTCTCAAGCGCTCGGGAGCACTCTCGAGCGCTTGGGAGTTCATTCTCGAGCGCTCGAGAATTTGTCAGATCCCAGATTTTGAAAATAGTTTTGAGCGCTTGGGACTGTTCCTGAGCGCTTGAGACTGATTTTGACATTTTATTTTCCCTTTTTAAAGTCTTCCAAAGAGCATTGTCTTGACCGATCTAGGCTTGTTTCAATCCAAATTCATCATTGGGGAGCCTCCAGGCCACAAATTAAGGAAGTTCGAAATGTCCAAATTGGGGTGTCTACAATTTGTTTAATAAAATTAACATTCAAATAATAAATAATAGACAATCGAGTAAAAGAAATTTTATTAAACTTATAGTTTTATTGAAAAAAATTTAGGGTCGTTACATCCTGCATGTTTGATTTTTGCTCCTTTTTTTTTCCCTTCTGTTTAACTAGATTTTTCAAGTAGTCTTCACTCTTTCCTTAGGGCAAAAAAAAAAAGAGAAAAACAAAACACTAAAATATTTGACTTGACTATTTTTTGATCGGATAATTATTTGCCATTTTCTCTTTTCACATGAACTAATGAAAATGGAGTTGGGGTTATAGTAGAATAAGAGAAAAAGAAAGAATTCATTTTCTATTTGACAAAAAAAGGATGGCATGCATGTATGCAACAAAGTAATTAGGAAATGATCTGAACTCTTGCTTGGACTCACAGACTGTGAGTCTCTCATTATATTATTTTTTTTGGCCGAATGAAAATATACTTTGTACATTATATTGTTGATTGTTGTTATGTGGTTCATAATGTCTATAATTCTGTTTGCAATATTATTTTTTTTGGCCAAATGAAAATATACTTTGTACATTATATTGTTGATTATCATTATGTGGTTCATAATGTCTATGATTTTGTTTGTAACAAATGGTTGAATGTGAATAGTTCATGTACTGTTGCTAGACTTTACATATCTTGCTTGAATTCCTTTGAAATAAGTTTAAATGTATAATAATCCATGCATTTTTTTGGTGTTTTTGGTTCAGCCATGCCTCCTACTTATTTTGATTTCATCATCAACCATAAGGGAAAAGTTGCTAGGCTGAGTAACATTGATCCTGATAAGTATTGCTATTTGTTTGCTGATGTAAGTGAGAAATTATTGTCTCATTATCCCACTGGGTTAGGGTTAGCAATCTCGATTTTTTGTGAACTTCCTGGTATTGGGTATAGGGCTAACCTTAACAGTGACAAATCCTTCATTGATATGTTTTCATCTTGATGGTGTTCCTAGCACATTGAACTTATTTGTAGAAGTGGAATCCCCCAATCCATATCAGGTAGAGCACCCTAGTGAGTTGGATGGAGAAGATGTGGAGGTGGTAGATGCAACCCAAGATGGCCATGTATATGGTTATAATGATGAGGATGATGATTGGAATTCGGATAGGGAAGGGGAGGTAGAGTCAGATGATGAGGGTAGACTTATGGTTGCAATTAGTGGGATAGATGATGAGGGACTTAGTAACTACCAATTAGGTGATAATGAGGGCAACATGTCTAGTGGGAGTGATGAGGGTATAGAGCATGGGACTAAGTTTGATACAAGTTATAATGGGAAGGAATCTTATGTGGATTATGAGGGAGAGGCTGTATTAGAGGAAAAAATGATTTTTGCTGATGTGGATGCCTTTAGGGCCAAGCTTAAAGACTACATAATAAAGAAAGGGTTTAAGATAGTAAGGGACAAAAATGAGAAGGCTAAGGTAACTGCACATTGTGATGTTAAGGGGTGCTCTTGAAGGATTCATGCTTCCCCACTTCCAAATGGGATAACCTACCAGATTAAGACATACACACCTGAGCACACATGTACAAGGGTTAACCATAATGAGGATGCAAACTCTACTTGGATAGCAAAGAAACTTCTCAAGGATTTCAAGGAGAACCCACAACTTGATTTGGATGGCATGCAAGAGAAATTGAATAGTACGTTTAGCATTGAGTCGTCTAATATACAACTTTATAGGGCAAAAAGGAAGTGTATGGATATGCTTGAGGGTAGTCATGGTGGCCAGTATAAGCTTTTTCCAACCTATGCTATAGAGGTTAGGAAGACCAACCCTGGAAGTTTGATCAAAATGGACTATAATAGGCCTTTTCCCACCCAAAATCACATGTTTGGAAGACTATTTGTTTCATTTGCTGGTATGAAAGGGATTCTTGAATGGATGTAGGTCTTTCATAGGTGTGGATGGGTGTCACCTTAAGGGTCCTTATGGGGGTGTCCTAATTTTTGCTATGGCATTAGATGGTAACAATGGGCTATTTCCTCTTGCTGTGGTTGTGGTAGAAAGTGAGAATAATCAAATTTGGGATTTTTTTCTTGAACACATTCAGACCATAATTAGGGCTAGTGGACAGAATAGGCCTTGGACCATTATGAGTGACCAACAAAAGGGACTGAATGGGGTTGCACATTTATTACCTGAGGCCTCACATAGAAATTTTGCAAGACACTTGTTTAATAATTTCAAGGCAAAATACCCTGGCCTTGCTCTAAGAAAGCAATTTTGGATAGCTGCTAGGGCCTATAACCAGAGGAAATTTAATGATGCAATAGCTGCAATTAAGGAGTTAAACATAGAGGCACATGGTTATCTGGTCGAACTTCCAATCAGCTCATAGGCAAGGCATGCATTTGATGATAGGGTGAGATCTAATCATATCCTTAACAATGGGGCTGAATCATTCAATACTTGGCTTGGCAATCTTAGAGGAAAGCCAATTCTCACCATGTTAGAGGGTATAAGGTGTAAAGTCATGTCTAGAATCCAAACTAGACATCAAAAGTGGGTGGCATGGACACATGGGATAACTGCAAACGTAAAAAAATTGTTGATCAAAGTAGGGATTGAAGCAAGGCAGTGTAAGGTAGAATATTGTGGTGGAACAGAGTATGATGTGATGGGCAATGGGGTCAGACACTTGGTTGACTTAAGGAGGATAGAGGGTGTGTGTAGACAGTGGGAGATCTCTGGGATTCATGCAAGCATGCAATGGCTGCAATAATGAAGGAAAAGAAGAATGTGGAAGACTTTGTTCACTCATACTACTCTAAGGAGATGTACTTAAGAGCACATGGGAATATGATACACTTAATCCTTGATCATTCAATGTGGACAGTAATTCCAGGTGACCCATTAGACCCACCACCCTTTAGAAGATCTGCAGGTAGGCTAAGGAAAGCTAGGAAAAGAGCAGTTGATGAACCTGCAGCTGGGACAAGTCAATCAAAGAGGTCACAAACTATTAAGTGCACGCGGTGCAAAGAGTTTGGGCATAACAAAAGGACTTGTCAAGGAGGACCAGTTAGGGGTAGAGGTGGACTAAGCAACAGAGGTAGGGGAAACAATGGGAGAGGTTCTGCAAGTGGCAATAAAGTGGGGGAAACACATACTTTCAACAGTGGTATAACTAGGAGCATAAACAGAGGCAGAGGATCAAGAGGGAGGGGCACTAGCAGAGGGAGGGGCATAAACCCAACTACCACACCTCAAGTAAGAATTACTTTTTATTTTTTTACCAAGTGTACTTAATTTCATCACTTGCAAGTTATAGTTTTCATGTGCTTATATATCTATTGGAACAAATTTATGGAAATCAAGTGGGTACATCACAGACACATCCCTCACAGTGTGTCACTCAAAGCCACCTATCAGAGTGGTCTCTTTTCTAAGTGAGTAGCAAGTATTTCAATTGCTTATTGCATGTATTTATTTTCAATTCATCTCGTAATAGTCCAGTCACACTTTGCCTTGCAGATGACATGAAGTTTGAGACTTTTATGTGAGCTGATTGAACATATTGATGACTAACTTTTTGTATATGGTACTATAGGGCTAATGTGGTAGTATATTTAGATACCACTTGATTGTATAGGACAAAATAGATTCAGTACTTTTGTGATCTTATGTTGGATACAACTTTATGTATAGCCCTGATTATGCTGTGATTTAGCCCTCTTTTGTAATTTGGATGACTCTAAACTTCAAACTTATGTCTTTTGACTGCTATTTGGATGTATGGAATTTGTATATGATGGCAAAGAAGTTTAGTTTGCCTTTGTTTGGCTTTGAACCTGTTACCATGATAATTGCTTTCAGGTTGTAAATGCAGTACATATTTTTGTACCTAGTATTGCATTTGATTTAGTTGAAGTTGAAAGAACCTTGTTTTCTTGAGCACCATAGGTTTTAGGAGGGGGAAGAAAAATGAAGAGAGATGAGAAATGTTAGAAATGTTTTTTTAGAAATGAAGTTTTTGCTTATGTATTTTTTTTTACAGGTTTCTTGCCTCAATATTTTTTCCTAAAGATATTAGTGAGGGGATATATTTATAGCAAAGGAGAGTAAGGGTGAGGGTAATATGGGTATGTTATAAGTTAGTGCACAATGACATCATCTTTTCCATCTGAGTTTCAGCTGCAGATTAACGGAAGGGGATCCTTTGGCATTGTCAGCCAAAGGAGGAGAGAGCAGTGAAATTTCAGATACTTCAGGGGAGGTCAGTGAAATTTGCCTATAAAAAAATTTACATGTGGAGTATTAATATATATCAGGGTCCGTTCCAGAACCAAAAGAAGAGCTTCTTTTTTGTTGAATAAGAAGGGGTATTCCTGAAAAATAAGAAGGCTTGGAAGAATTTATATAGGTTCCATGAGGGCCGACGGACAGAAATCGTATCGGTAGCCGCGTCGGGCCATCTCCGACCACCGGACGGCCGATCCGAGCCGTTCAAAAATTCTAAAAAAAAAAACCAAGGGGGCCAACGCGGGAATCAATGGCATCCGAGGTGTGTAGGATGCTTGATCCGAGCACCCATTTTTCGTGTACGTATGATATTTGATAAGTACACGGAAAAAGGGTGCTCGGAACAAGTATCCTACACACCTCGGATGCCATTAATTTCAGCAGAGCCCCTTGGTTTTTTAGAATTTTGACGGCCTGAATCGCCGATGGCGAGATGGCTGGCACACTGATTTTATCCATCGGCGCCAATTATATACATTCCAGTCTTATGTTTTGTATAGGTAACTTCAAGCTCAAAAATCATGTGTCTATGCAAATAATTTTTCTATCACTATAGATTTTGTTTGATAGATCTCATTGAGATCTTTAATTTGGTGCAAAAAAAAATTTTTTTTTTCTTTTTTGTTATATTTGAGTTTGAAAATGTAAAAAAAAGTTTTTGTTTGGAAAAAATAAGAAGGTGGAATAAGAAGTTTGAGAAATAAGTACTTATTTTTTAAGAAGGTTTCCGAAACGGGCCCTCAGTCAGTCTTAAATGAGGGGGTCCTCATTTTAGTTAAAATGCAGACATTCTCATTTCTCCCATTTTTCGATCGAATTTCGATGATTCGAGCTGCTCAATGTGTTCAGAACGTGATTATAAGAGTACCCGCGAGAAATCGGCAAAAAAAATGACCGGGAAGGGTTTCATTCAAACAGTTTTTGTTTAAACCGTTCGATAAAAAATAAACAAAAATTGCTCGGATGAAGCCCATCCAGGTCTTTTTTTTTTGGCTGATTTCTTGCGTGTACCCTTCAAATCACGTTCTGGACACATTGAGCGGCTCGGACCATCGAAATTCAATCGGGAAAGGGAGGTTCACATTTTATTAAAATGAGGCGGTCCTTACGGGAGACGAACTATATATATATATATATATCCGCAAAAACGCAAGGCGAGTACAATTATACTTTATAGTAATGTGGTTTGATCATGGTTTTAAAAAAATTAGAAACCGCTTTATATGGTTTGGTTTGTGGATTTACATTCACGGTCATGGTTCTACACCGATTTGAACTGTATAATACAATTATATATAATTTAATGATTACCCCTGCCCTTTTGTTGCCTTATTTTAATTCAATAATTTTTAGAAATTATTTTTGACATTTTATTTGGTTAAATTATCTTAAGATGTTTAATAGTTGGTATTCTTAATTTGTTCATTTAGTGACTTACCACTTTTTTATTTTCTTAGTTTAAAACTTGAGGTAATTATTGGTACTCTACTCTTAATTAGTTGGTTGAAATTTGTGTGTTTTGATAGTTTGAATGGAATTGGTTTTAATATAAGTTTTCTTTTAATTTATCTTTATAATTTTAAGTACTTTAAATATTTTTTAAAAATGATAGTTTAATTCAAAGCAAACAGTGATTTAAACCGAAATCGAACCGTATTTATATGATTTGGATTGGTTTGGTTCTATACTTTTTATGAATTGATTTAGTTCTCTAAATTCATAATCCAGAGGTATTAATTCGGTTCTTAATTTACTACAAAATCGAATCAATCTGAATCATGCACACCTCTATCAACTTTACTATGTGCCTAATCCTTTCCGTGGTGGTAACGTCCGAGACAAGAAAGGTCTCTCTCTGTCTCTCACTTATTATTACTATTACTATTACTATTTTAATTCCCTCGCCCGAGAAAGTGTCAGGTGGGCACGGATCACGTAGTTTCGAGCACTATTTCAGCTATTCAAATGTATTTTAGACGGTCCAGATCTGTTTGTATAATTTTTAAGTATAAAATTACCAAAACATCCACTAAAGCCCAAACAAATCTGGATCATCTAAAACACATTTGAACGACCTAAATGCGTGTTCGGTACCACGTGACCCGTGCCCTGTACGCACTGAAAAATTTCTCCTTCTTCATGATTCGAAACCTATACAACTACGAGACAAAAAGAGCACGAATGGTATATTCTCCACATCAATAATTTCTTCTTTTACTCCATCCTCTTCCCCTTGGAAGCCATTGATGATAAAGAACCAAACTTTGTTTGCAATTCTACCACACACAAAAAAAAAAGAGACTCTTCTGTTATACATACAGAACAGAAGAATCCAAATACACTTGACTCATGGGCGAACAAGATTGTTGCTCGACTCAACTCATCGACGGAAATGGCGAATTCAACGTCACCGGTCTCCACAACTTCATGAAAACTGCCAAGCTCGCCGACTTGGGACTTTCGTACGCCGTCGTCGCAATCATGGGCCCACAAAGCAGTGGT
Organism: Rhododendron molle; assembly: GCA_025413875.1. Lineage (NCBI taxonomy): Eukaryota > Viridiplantae > Streptophyta > Magnoliopsida > Ericales > Ericaceae > Rhododendron > Rhododendron molle. The sequence continues at coordinate 20,504,570 of CM046400.1, forward strand.
ACGTATATATGTAATGTGGATTAGCTGTTGGTGAGGCTGAGACTTCTTCAGTTCGATTCAGCTTTATCCTTGTCCATTTATATTTGCGTCGACTTTGTAACACTCCCTTCCATATTACTTGTCCATTATTCTATTTTAGAATGCCCAAAAATAGGTCATAGTAAAAAAGTGCGAAAATTTCCACAATCCAACGCTCATAAGTGATTAAAAATAGTTTTTTTGATGAAGAGGGTATTCTTGAAATTTTAATTAAACTTTCTGAGGAGAGGTCCCTTAAAAAGTTGAGTTTTCGTATAGACAAGCAATACGAGGAGAGTATATACTGGTGGTTGAAATTGGTGAAAGCGTATTTCTGTGGATAGATACTACACATGTACTTCTAGTGGTCTAATAGAGGCTTCAAATTCAACAGGGAAGAGCACACTGTTGAATCATCTTTTCCGTACCAATTTTAGGGAGATGGATGCATTCAGGGGAAGGTTAGTACGTATTTTTCGATGAATTCTGCTTCAAATTGCCTATTTAGCATCTGCTGCATACGAGGAGACATGTAACATGTATTACTTTGTTGTAGGAGCCAAACAACAAAGGGCATTTGGATTGCAAAGGCTGTAGGCATTGAACCGTGTACAATTGTCATGGATTTAGAGGGTACAGATGGGAGAGAAAGAGGCGAGGTATTGACCTTGTGCGCTAATGTTTCTTACTTCGACTATAAAGGAAAGTGGAAAAATATAGAGCTCAACCCTCCTTGGTGTCCTTTTCCAAAATTACATTTTTGAAGTCTTGTTACCTGTTTCTGTATAGTAGAGATGGAAATGAGATGCTTGTACATTAGGAAGTAGGAGAACAAACATTACCTTTCATTCCGGCTACAAGAATCGAGAATGTAGTTTTTCCTTTTGTGCTTGTTTAGGGTGAAATAACAGAGTAGCTGATGTTCGCTTCTCTAACGCACTAATGGTAATATACTAATATGACATTGGAGTTTACATGTCTTGCGGGGTTGATTATACCACTTAAGTAATCAATAGATTTTGATCTAGGGGTCCTATTGCCTCTAGAAAGATTATGCATTTCAAGCAATGGAGGGTTGACTCTGTTTGATGTAGTGGCATATAGTTTTTCCTTCCAAACCATTTGGATCGTATACTGAAACTGAGTAATTACATGATATTTTCGCATAACTTCATAAGATGGCCTTCATAAGTTGTCAAAGATAGTTGGGACTAGGAAAGTTGCTTTGACGCTTTCCATCTTTTATATCCTATTGTTGTCTCATTTTGGCCTTTGAGCTTTTAGATTATTTCTTGTTGCAGGAATGAGGGAAGACTTCAACTCTTCAAGGATTACCCTGTTCAATGAGAGATCTTTTGCTGCTTTAATTTAAACTGGTTTATGCATTTTGGCCCTATAGTTATAACTTAGGTTCCTTTCAGTTTATGAATTTGGGGTTTGGAGGGAAGGGGGATAGCCTATTACATCTATGGTGGCGGCTAATTATGGATGTTTGTTTCGTGATTGCGTTAGTGAATTGGCATTCTTAAACTGAAGAGTTGCGTTATGTACTTCGTTTGCTTTAAAACTTTGTATCAGACATTATTATCAGGAAAATTCCATCATCTTTTTTTGGTGGTTAGGTAAAAAGTGACAGGCATCTCTACATCTACTTTCTGAACAATATAACGACATTCTCGAAAAGGAGAGTTTCTTCTTTAAAGTCCAATCTTGTTGGTGGAGTGGGGATTCCATTTGGTGGCATGTTCTTGCTATGTATCTCTTTGGTAGATTCTATGTCGATCTTTTGATATGTAGGACCTCTGCCAGACTGCCACAATATGTGGGCTTACTTACCAGTTAGCAATTTATGCTATTCAAAATGCTATTTATATGTGCGGGATGTGCATGTTTTTTTGTGTCTTGTAAGAGGACTGGAGAAATTTTCCCTTAATTGCTCAACTTATTTATCGTAATTCACGGCCAGATGTTTATTTTCTCAATTTCAGGATGACACAGCCTTCGAGAAACAAAGTGCTCTATTTGCTTTGGCAATTTCAGACATAGTACTCATAAATATGTGAGTATGGAAGTTTGTTACACAATTTTTTTGGATGTCAATATCTTGATGCTTGTATGTCTTTTGGTGGTTGGGATTCCACACAGTGATATGAGTTTGGGCCAGACTGGCATAAATTTAGGAAAAATGGGTTCAGTGCTGGACAGTCCTGTTAGCACATTTTAATTGCATGTATCTCGTTAAAGTCAATATTTTGTTCATTTTGAAAATGACTACTTAATTAAGCTTAGGCATATAAGGTAAATAAACATTTGTGGTAACTTTAAGTTTATTACATTTGCAAGGAAAAAGTTTGACATAATTTTTACATGTATTGCATTAAGCCAAATTTTCGCTTACAGCATCTGAACATAGCTGGAATAGCAATTGCCTTTTAGTTGCATGCTTCTTCAATTTCTATTCATTCAAATGCTGCTGGAACAATATAATGATACGTTGTGAACAAGTTTTGGATTGAATTATTTGCAGTTGGCCGTATTCATGTCTGATTGATTTATTGATACTACTATTGCAGCAAATTATTACTAAACAAACAACAGCCAGCTGCTGTTTACTTGGATACATTTATTCTAATGCATTTTGGCTCATTATGTTTAGTTATGAGCTTGCTTTTGTGGTCTCTTGATCCTAATGAACCCTCTACCGCGCCCTAGCCTAGCCCCTTGGTTGTTGATGTCCCTGGGTACCCTATGGAACATGAATGGGATGCGTTATATGGGATTGCAGGTGGTGTCATGATATCGGCCGGGAGCAAGCTGCCAACAAGCCTCTTCTAAAAACAGTATTTCAGGTACTGCCCTTACAAAGTTTCCTTTTGGTAATAATGTTGTAGCTGGTCTTAGTCATGTCATTGTCTTTACTGTCATGTAGGTTATGATGCGCTTATTTAGTCCCCGCAAAACTACACTTCTCTTTGTAATACGTGATAAAACCAAGGTATGCTACTTTTCCGTCCAGTGTCTTTCTTTCTTTCTTTCTTTTTTGAAAAAAGTAATTTTTGTTCAATGACCTGGTGCGGGCTTTCTGATTTGCCTTTTCGCTCAATTTGGATCATTCTGTATTCATGATCATCTCATGTAGACCCCGCTTGAACATTTGGAGCCTGTTCTGAGGGAAGATATTCGGAAGGTACATTTTTGCTTGTACATTTGCCCTCCCCTTCTGCTCCCTCTGTCACATGGCTAAGAATGCATGGATTTCTGTCAGTTGCCTTGATGATTGATTATATTCTTGCAGATATGGGATAGAGTTTCTAAGCCCCAGGCTCACAAGGATACACCTCTTAGTGAATTTTTCAACGCAAGATTACTCTCTCTGTCTCTCTCTCTCTCTCTCTCTCTGGGTGTACAAGTTTTCTTTCTGACCTCAATATTTTGTGGGCCTGTAGGTGGAGGTCACTTCTTTATCTAGCTATGAAGAGAAGGAAGAGCAGTTTAAAGACCAGGTGGATCCTCCCGTATATAGTGCTTATCATGGAGCTGCATAATTTTTTTTGCCTTCCATTATTATAACTTATTTTTTCAATTATCCAGCAGCACTATTGAGCATGTTTCTCTAGGTCATTGATAAATCATCTCCAACATGTGTTTGATCTCTTTTAAGTGAGTTTGTTTTCCTTGGCAAAGAAACTTACTGAGCCACAATAAAGCCACGGCGTCTGTTTCAACATTCTCGCACTTGCTAAATAAGCAGCACCCTTTAGGTTTTTGCAGGTAGAATCATATTGCAGTCTTAGACTTTCACTCTCACATTATTTATGTAAATTCAAGTCTTAAAATTCCTTTCGATTCCCAAACAAATTTGATGTAGGTAGAAGGAGAAAGGCCAAACCTGCAATTTAACATCTATTAGTTATGCTGGTTGAAATTTTAGATGGTAAATTTGTGAATGTTTAAACTGAGGAAATCTATGTTCAGAAGAAGTTAAAGCCAACCAATGCTGACAATATAAGCTACAGATCTGGATATCCAATTACGAAGTGGAGGGTAGAATTGTCGGTGTCTGTGTGTAGTACTGTGCTTATGTGTCCTCTTATACAGGTTGCTCAACTGAGGCAGCGTTTTTTCCATTCTATTGCTCCAGGAGGGCTTGCTGGGGATAGAAGAGGTGTTGTCCCTAGCTCAGGATTTTCTTTCAGTGCTCAGCAGATATGGAAAGTTATAAAAGAAAATAGGGACCTAGACCTTCCTTCTCACAAGGTTATGCATTAATCTGGCACTTTGATTGATATATAGCCTTAGTTTTGCACAACACAGTTCTTACTATCGACTTGTATTAATTTCTCACTTTTGGATAGTTAGGTCATGGTTGCCACTGTCCGGTGTGAAGAGATTGCCAGTGATAAGCTAAGATGCTTGACCTCTGATGAGGTATTTGTGCATCTATCTGCTGTTTGGGTTGCTCTCTGTAACAAATGAGAAATCATTCATTTTGCATTTCTTATTTCTTTGTCCCGAATAGCGTTGGTTGGCATTGGAGGAAGCTGTTCAATCTAATCCAGTACCTGGTTTTGGGAAGAAGCTCAGTTCAATCTTAGATACCTATCTTTCTGAGTAAGTGTGAAGTCGCAAATGAGTACTCTGAACTAAGTCAGCTTGAGATTTTAAAGACCGATGGAGTGTAACTGAAGCCTATATCCAGCAAGTCTTGTCCATAACGACATACTATTTTTCTTTTATCTGAGCCATAAAAACATACCTGATCTTGCAGAGATAATAGAAATAAGTAACAGCAGCACACTAGATTATTGGAAACATGGAAAAAATTGTAACAATGACTTATCTCTTATTTCTGCACCCTTCCATCAAAGACATAATGTTCTTCATTTACTCTCTTTTTTCTTATTCTGTAGATATGATTTGGAGGCTTTCTACTTTGATGAACTTGTGAGAAAGGCAAAGAGACAACAGTTAGAGTCAAAAGCATTGCAGGTAGAAACATATTTTTGTTCACTGATGAGCTAGAATCACATTTTGTCATATACATGCCTTCATGATGGCTGTTATTCGGGAAAACACATGTGAAACATATATTTTCATGTTTATGCCCTCTTGTTGCTTGGAATGGGTCCATACCATCCTAGTTATATTATTCTGAGGGTTGATCCTCTTACATCATAACTTGTTGACTTCACCTTGACCTCGTTGATGCTTTACTGGTTCTGATACCAACATTTTAGTTTATGTGCATTGAATTAGAGCACACACGTGTGTGTTTTATCTTCTGTAAGCTATCTGATAAATAACTTCTCTTCTTGCGTGATCTTTTATGCGGAAGGGTTGATTTGCAATATTTGGCTATGGTATTTAAGGGTTAAGGGGATAAGCTGAGATCTGATTGGGCTGCAATGGTTAAAATCGGCAAGAAGTTGGAGGAGAGGAAAAGGACATCGATTGACTGGTTTGAGCATACCATAAGCAAGGGGTTATAGTGGTGAGAAGAAAAACATGTGGAGTGTTCCCCTTAATTCTTGTTCTTATGGCACTCTGTCCTTAGTATATTCATGACATGATTCAAGAAAGGAGGCCTAGTTAAACTCCAAGTGGTGCGTTATGTGGTGGACGGAAGGGGAAACTACCTATTTTCCATGGTCATGTGGATTTAGCTTGATGGTGGGATAATTTTAGTTGGTGAAGATTATTATAGGAGTATGTGAGATGCTCTATTGCACTTTGTAAGCATTATTTTTACCCTTCAAGATTAGGGTAATGTATTTAGAAATACTGGAATAGGTATATTCCTTCATGTCCACAAGTTTTTGGACATCAAAATTGGATGAATTGACACTTAGAGTTAGGGAGATACCCGCACCTGGCGACCGTGCAACCTTTGCCTCAACGCCTAGCATGAGAATCTGAGACTAAGGCATCACAAGTGTTAGCCTCACCTACATGGCTGGATCCATTAGGGGAAGATATAGAGACTTGATTGGTTCACATGTCAAGTCATTAGACTGACTCATGGATCCTAGGCGTTGGAGTTCCTGACAAGGCAACGACCATTGACTTGGGTTATGTGTCACTGATGACGCACACCATGTAAGGGAATTAGATACATGTATTGACAACCTTCATTAAGGAATGGGATGTTGTGTTTGAATTCTCAATAAATCTTCCTGTTGAGACTTGCCCCTGAAGTATTGTAAATGTCTTGGCATGTGTCTGCAGGATTTTTATTACTCTGCGTAAATCTCATCCAAAATTGTTCTTTCTGTTCGTATTTGCTTGTCGGGGAGTTTATTATTTGTCATATGCTCTCTGGTTTATGTTTTGTGCAGTTAGTGCATCCTGCCTATGTCACCATGTTGGGACATTTACGTTCTAAAGCACTTGAGAGTTTTAAGACACATCTCGAACAATCTTTGCGTACAGGAGATGGATTTGCTGTTTCTGTTCGTAACTGCAATCAGGCATGTATGCTTGAGTTCGACAGGAGTTGTGCAGGTACTGCATTAGATTGATGGAATTATGCTGGCTTGTGCATATGTAATGAGGCCTTTGATATAGTTGCTGAAAATTCTGCTTTGATTTGTATGGGCATGATTTATTATTAGAATCTTAGATTATCCTAAAACCAAAGAATTTTAATCTACTTTTGCCTCGTGTAAACTGGCTATTCTAGTTTATATCTCTATCAATTAACTCTCTTGAAGTTGGTTCTAATTTTTTTTTTATGTGCACATGGTTTGAATTGACAATTTGTAAGCAAAGCACTCTGATGTCTCTTTCTTTCGCGACACTTATGATCTTGGGACTCTTCACCGCTTTGAAACCCCTACTCCTTCTCTTTCATCTGCTCGAACTGGCTCGAAGAAGAAGAAGATTGGCTTTCTGATTTTAATTTGTATTTGTTTTTTCATGTCTTCCGCGTGACCATCATCAACCAATAGAATTTTGAAGCCAAAACCCCCACATTTCGTCTAATAGTTTGAGATCTTTTTGAAAAGGATCATAATCATGTGTTAATCTGTCTGCTCAAGTTGACGGTGATATTTCTGAAGATGGGGTCTTTTTAATCTAGTATTTAGTTGTGTCTTGAATCTCTTGCTATGTTTAAGCCTCCTAATTAAACAAATGGAAAAACTAGCATTGGGGCTTCTGAGGAGTGCCTTTTGCTTGATGCATCTATACTTTCTTATTTCACAGATACACATTTATGTATAGGTTCTTATAAAATTGGGTCCATTTATAGTTTCTAAATCTCCACTTTTTGATATTTATGATATTGCCTCCCATTGTGATATTTGGATTTTGTGTTAATTGTAATGTCAAACTTCGTACAGTAGTTGCCATTCCATTACTCATCCTCACCTTGTTATACACCTATCCTCACTTTGTACAGTACTTGCTATTCCATTACCACCACTTTTTCAGATGCTTCTATACAGCAAGCTAACTGGGACGCTTCAAGATTGCGGGAGAAACTTCTTCGTGACATTGAGGCTTATGCATCCTCAGTTTGTAGTGCAAAGTTGTCAGAAACCATTGCTAACCAAGAGGTACTGCCAACGTGATGTGGAATTCACGGTCATGGGTGTTATTTTCAGCTGAATCTTTTTCTGTCTCATGTTATTTTATTTTTTGGGGAGACTGGTTTTCCCAAGCATGGATATCGTCTTTTTAGATTACCCTTTCTTGCAGAAAAAACTCGATCAAGCCGTGGCTGCACCTGTGGAGTCCCTTCTGGAGGCTGGTGGGAAAGATACCTGGGCGTCTATAAGAAGGCTTCTAAGACGTGAGACTGAGGCTGCAATATCAGAATTTTCATCTGCTGTCACCGGTTTTGAGTTGGACCAATCAACATTTGACAAAATGGTGCAAAATTTGAGAGACTATGCAAGAAGTATAGTGGAAAAAAAATCTAGGGAGGAAGCTGGGAAAGTTCTAATTCTTATGAAGGATAGGTATGTACTTTTATACATCTTTAATGTATCTTTTCAAATGCTTATATCTTGTTTTTGTTGCTTATTACTTTCGGAATGCATGTAGGTTCTCGAGTGTCTTCAACCATGACAAAGATTCAATGCCGAGGGTTTGGACTGGAAAGGAAGATATTAGAACTATCACACAAGATGCCCGCTCTGAGGTAGTTGGTTAAGGTGTTTTGTTATTGGAGCCGTTAGATTGTTATATTTAATTTGTTCTCGTAATGTGTTAGTCATGGCATTATTGTAACTGTCTTCATGTTAGTATGCAAATAGATGTTGGTGTAAAAGGCTGATTGAGCTTTTGAACTCTATTCTCTTAACATTCTCTGCACCTCTTCTCTTCTCTTTGTTTCGAACTGGGATTTCATATTGACTTTGTGCATAATTGGTAATTTATGAATGAAGTATTTTGTCACTATATTGCAGTCACTGAAGCTTTTATCTGTTATGGCTGCCATTCGTTTGGACAAGAAGCCAGATAAGATAGAGAATGTACTTTTCTCTTCACTCATCGATGGAACAGTTGGTGTTCCTTATTCCCAAGGTTCGATTGGAGATTCTGTAGATCCCCTTGCCTCAAGCTCATGGGCGGAGGTAATATATACTTTATACTGATGTTTAGCCTTTCTGCCTGTGAGGGTGTATCAATTGGTTTGAGTTGACTGATTATCCATTGAGGAGCGTACTTTGCTAGATACTGCTGGACAAGACTCTGATTACGCCCGTGCAGTGTATGACTCTGTGGAGACAGTTTAAGTCAGAAACCGACTATTCAGTCACTCTAGCTAATTCTGCACAGGTACATGAGTAAACCTCCTTTTTGTAAATTTTTTTTTTCCTATTTCAAGGTCCTGTCTTGATTTTCCTGATTATATATCCAACCATTGGGTTATGGGAAAGTTGGAAAATTCTTTTGACAGATTTTCCATTTTTCCCTCTTGTTGGATGATAAATTTTTAGAATATGTCTCTTTTTTTCTTTTTTCCATTTTTCTTTGTTCCATCACTATTTGTGTATTTTTCTTCAATACTTTCTATCACGTGCCTGATGATGGGACTTTTGAAATCGTGGGTACATGTCTATTGGACTCTGATGCAAATATGCAATTGCTAATTCCATGGTGTAACTTTCTAGAGATTTGTCTTATGGAGATTCATGGTTTCAAAACAGTTGGTATCATATGTATGATATCTCACATGGAATCGGGTATGGGTGTGGGTGCCAATTTACATATTCAGCATGTGCGTTTTTCTCTTTCCTCCCCCTTTTGGTCTCCCAGTCCATATCTCATTCATGAGTATTGTTTGTTTTCTTCAGGAGGCTTACAAAAAGAGCAACAACTGGTTACCTCCTCCTTGGGCTATCTTGGCAATGATTGTTCTTGGGTTTAATGAATTCATGCTTCTTTTAAAGTAATTACTTCTAATCTATGATGGTTAGCTCTGTTGCACACACAAACACTAACATGACACATTTCCAAAATTCAGTTTCTCCTTAACTGCTTTTATTTCTTGTTTTTGCCCCTTCTATTTGCTCTGTTTACTTTTTACTCCTTGCTGAAACAGGAATCCTCTTTACCCAATGATCTTATTTGTTGTATTCTTACTTGCGAAAGCCTTATGGGTGCAAACGGACATTCCTGGGGAGTTCCGTCATGGCTATGTGAGTAAAGAATTTACCGGATTCTTCTTTACTTTCCACTTATTGGGTAACTAGCGTATGCCCGTGCCTGCAGGCACGGCTTGAACATCAGCACACAGAAATAAATACTTAACTCGATCGCGTATAATATACGGCTCAAACAAACACCACACGCAACGGCTTGAACAATCAGCACACAGAAGTAAATACTTAACTCGTGTGTAATATACGGCTTAAACAATCACTACACGCAAATAATACTGAACTTGGGTGTAATATACTAACCCGTGTCCAAAAAATTCAACTATTTGATAAACAATAACGCAACATATCCATTGTTACTGTTTCAAAAAAAAAAAAATCCGCTATTGATAAACATCATAATCCATTGGTTTTCATTTGAATAATGTCTTAATGGGAGTAATTTATGGAGAGAGAGAGAGAGAGCAATGTAGGTTAATACATTAGGAAACCTTTATTCCTTTGATCCAATGGCTATAACCTTATCACTAAGTACGATCGAACGACTGTAGATGAATCTATGTTTGTATGTGTAGACATTTTGGTGGAAAACCACTCTGTTTTATAATATAGATATGGATCTCTTTAAATTTAGCACAGAGATCTTGGTTTTATGCGATGCGTACCGTGGTTTATTTCTGGATTCTGTAATTGTTTTATGTTAAACCAGTTGATATTCGGGAACTGGAGTTCAAAACTCCTGTTTATTTTCAGCTCAGTTTGGTGTTCTCTTAAAGCATTTTTTTTTATTGATTATTGGGCTAAGATGCCACCATACATGTTTATTGGTATACCGTGTACTCTTGCTGTTGTCTCTGTGAGAATTAAAAATATTTGTCTTGGAAAAAGATCTTAGGGGCAGATGTGCTTTTGAGATGTGCCCTTAGGCAATGATCATCTATCTATATAGCAAGAGGTATGCAAGATGTTTTGGCATTGTGATTGCCCTTCGTGGGTTGAAATGTTCTCCTATGAGTTTTTCTTGTTTTTGAGTGTGGACATAAGCCAACTTACATCCTCTCTTTGTTGGCAGCTAGCCGGAGTTCTTTCCGTCACGTCACGGTTTCTTCCCACTGTCATGAACCTTCTGAGGCAACTTGCAGAAGAGGCTCAAGGGCATCCGGCTCCTGAAACACCAAGCCCACCACATTCTCTGGCTTCTCATAGTTTGAGAACTCAAACTTACCAACCAAACTTGTCAGTATCAAGTTCAGTGCCTGATTCATCTGTATCAACCCATATCTCGTCAACTGAAGGTGGTGTTGAATACTCAAGCCCTCATCTAACCCACAGGCGAGGTGTGAATGTTGAACAGGCAGAGTTCTCTTGAACCCAAATACTAATTCTTTTTTTATGTTGAATGTATAGTCGAATAGATTTGTGTAATTCCCTGTGTGAGGATTTGAGATGTAAACATGAAGGATAAGCTTTGCAAATGAATGCATTGCCCTGTAAATCTTAAAGAGATAACCTTGTCGAGATTAATAGGGACACAACAGAATATGCATGATCCACGGAGAGAATACAAGTGGCCATGAAGAAAATGTTCGAGGAATAAAGGAAGGCAACACTGTTGAAACTATGGTACATGTTTTCTGAAAGGCCCAATTAGGAGGGGTGGTTGTGTGAATGATTTGCTTATCCATTACTGGAATCATGATGTGGGTACAACTGGCATTGTTCTCGAGTGTGTTTGTATGTTTGTGGAACGCAGAAAGATCTACCAATTCGTTTGAGTTCAGAGTTCAGTTACGAGATATGATATGAATTCAATAGTGGTTATGTTTTTTATGCCACAACTCGACAATCACCTTGTTTTTTTTGTTGGCAACTTGGCTATTGCCCTGGTTGGTTTCTTGCCAACTAGTTCCTGTCTTTTGGGTTTGGAATGGCAGGTGATTGCCGAGGGGTTGGGTGCCAACTTTGTTAGGATGCCCCATCGTTGTGATGCTGTTTGCCTTTTGTCCGTTTAATCTGTTGACTTTTACATGGATTTGCAAAATCTTGTTTTGCTTTCAGAGTTTAGAGGTGATTGTGGTCATTCTCTATATCTCCCCAACTTCCTGTCGTGATGGAAAATGTTATTGAAGCCAAAAGGGATGAACAAATATCTTGAAATGAAAAAACCAGTAATAATGGTTGTTGGCGACTTGGCTATTGCCCCGGTTGGTAACTTGTCAACTGGTTCCTGTCTTTTGGGTTAGGAATGGCAGGACCTGGTTCAAGTTCGCATTTTAGTGCGGTACATAAGATTGAACTTGGACCGAAACCTGTCAATTTTTAATATTAAAAATCAAGTTCAAACCCGCAATTAAAAAATCGACTAGAAACCGTCCCAATTGGTGTTGGTGGAGAGAAGTTCGGGTATTCATCAGTTTCGGAGCCATTGTCATACTGAAATCTGCTCCTGATTCTGTAGCATCTTTCGGAGAAATACCCCCAAACTCTCACGAAAATCCAGGTGAAATTTTTTATGCGAACCCACATTCCAAAAATGCCAAAGTGCCAATAAAAATTCGAAAACCCCAGTAAAAAACTGATCAATTTCTTGTGCGTGGAAGCAAGCAGGGCTGCCTGGAAACCCAACAATCCCATTCCTTAATGGGGTGGCTCCACGAAAATCGGGTCGGGCTCCTTTTTCCCTTCAAAAAGGGTGCATAAGTGGACTACACCATGCTGTCTGCCCATTTGGAGTCATGACGGGCCTATTAATCGAAATCCTTTATTTTGTAAAATTTGAAGTCTTAAAAAATTCATGTTGTTGGATACCATTCAATATTGATCGAAACATAACCATTCGGGGTTAACTCAGTTGGCCAGCACTCTTGCATCTCACTAGGAAGTCAGGGGTTCGAGTCTTCCCACCTGCGTGTGAGTATTCTTCCTTTTGTTATTTCTCCCCTTAGTGGGGCTTGTAGTTGAATTGGGCTTATAGTGATTGTTGTCCATTTGATGGCTTATTTATCATATTGGTTCAGTTGTTGAACTTGATTATCTCGTCGACTCTCACATAGTGGATGTAGTGTCCCGTGATTTGTCCTAGGCTTGTAGTTGAGTTGGGTCTATAGTGATTATTGTCCCCCCCCCCCCCGTTTTTTTTTTATCCGGTGATTATTGTCCCTTTGATGGCTTATTTATCCTATTGGTTCAGTTGTTGAGCTTGATTTTCTCGTCGACTCACACATAGTGGATGTAGTGTCTCGTGATTTGTACTGGACTTATAGTTGAGTTGAGTTTATAGTGATTATTTTCCCTTTGATGGCTTATTTATCCTATTGGTTCAGTTGTTGAGCTTGATTATCTCATCGACTCTCACATAATAGATGTAGTGTCCCGTGATTTGTACTTTGTACCTCATACATGATGTAATGATCTCTTCTACCGATTAAAAAAAAAAAGATACTGATCCACACATTTACTTTTCAGAAATTAGGTCCAATCCAGTGTGCCAGCTCAATGTATACAAAATAATTGCATTTCGATCGGGTACTGATTTTGTATCCTAAGAAAATGATTTTTGGTATAATCAATGTTTTCAACGAATTCTACAATATGAACGATTCCGAACATCCAATTAGACTCGTTATGTGCCCCAAAATGGGCCAACTGTACAAGAAGCCAATTCAATCTCAGCCCGAGATCACAGGCGGCTACACTCTTATGCCAGAGGGTTCAAGAAAGGGAAAATTTTAGAAATGGTCCCCCTAGTTTGCACGAATTCTCATTTTCGTCCCTCTAGTATCAATTGTGTTACTTTTAGCCCTATAGTTTGCATTTTGCCCCAATTTGGTCCCTCTCGCTTACGGCGTTAATGAAACTAACGGAATTAGAGGACAAAATTGTCATTTCACCTCACAAAGGGACTAAATTGAGATTTCATGCATACTAGAGGGACTATTTCTACAATTTTATTTTTTACTTTTGTTTTTGTACACAAAATTATTTTACATGGAAGAACTACTTGATCCAAAAGATTTCAATTACTTTTTTTTTTCATTTGCTAGTTTTGCGTCAAATTTTTGTGATTTATTGATTCGTCTCGGCGAGCGAAATCGGAAAAGTAAAAAAGATTGATCGAAACTCATAAATTTTTTTAAAAAGTCGTCATTTTACTTTTTTTTCTCTTTGTTCAAAAAAATTATGAGTTTCGATCATACTTTTTACTTTTCCGATTCCTCTCACTTGGACGAATCAATAAGTTACAAAAATTTGACATAAAACAAACAAATGCAAAAAAAATTTGAATAGAGACAAAAAAAAATTCACTTAGACTTTTTAATCCAAACCCTCCTTTCAACCTTTTTCGTTTGAGGGATTCAAATTTTTTGGATACGGTCTCCAATAAACTTTCTCTATCTATCTATTTCCATTCATTACTCTTATTAAAAACCACACTCAAAATTTTCAAACGAACAAGGCCTTCTTTTTTTTTTTTTAGTAGTATCTTTTATTGCGTGAAATTATAAATTATCCCAACCTCTTAAGTAACTCATTTTACATAAAAGGCAATTTGATACTTTCACGTGAATAAAAATAAAAGGGAGTGTCAATGGACAAAAGAAAAGTGTTAAAATCATTTCTCTTTAATTATTGTCCTACCATGGAATTCATCATAAAAAATATTTGGAAGTAAAAAACTACTTTCAACCAAATCAAATGTGTTGCTAATGTCAATATTATTTTTGTTTGTACCAAAATTATAGTACACTTCTCAATCAAAAAAAGTACTATAATATATTTGTCGCCAAGGTGATGAACATTTTTGTTGTAAATAATTGATTTAAAAAATAATCTGGTTATCGCAAATAACATTAATTGAACTGAATAATGTTAAAAGAGGAGAGTCAGGACGAAATATGCCAAATTCATAGTCTCTCTCTATGTAGAGGTGATGCAGCTATAGTATATCTCTTTATGTACTAAGCTATATAGCTTGAAATCAAACATCAAAATAATTTCCGTTTGACCCAAAAAAAGAGAAAAGAAATCAAAGGCGTAAAATATTTTACAAAACCCGATTACCAAGAGGTATGGCTTGAATTATTAACCTCCTCAAATCTCAATGATATCCCTTTCGAGCATTTGAAAAAAAATTATGCCTAGAAAAAAACCCCATTTTGTTGGTAGTGATTTAACAAAAATTTATTTACAAAAACAAAAGTAAAAAATAAAATTGTAGAAATAGTCCTTCTAGTTTGCATGAAATCTCAATTTAGTCCCTCTGTGAGGTGAAATGACAATTTTGTCCTCCAATTCTGTTAGTTTCATTAACGCCGTAAGCGAGAGGGACTAAATTGGGGCAGAATGCAAACTATAGGGCTAAAAGTAACACAATTGATACTAGAGGGACGAAAATGAGAATTCGTGCAAACTAGGGGGACCATTTCTAAAATTTTCCCTTCAAGAAATGTACTGAATTTTTTTATATTTTTGTGTATATAAATAAATTTTAGTATTGTCAGCGCTAAGTTACTCATGCAAGGTTGAAATACGTAAGTCAAACTACATTTGGACCAAAATATTATAGTAGCACAACACAACAAAATAAGCCCAACCCAAATAAGTTTGACTGTTTAAGAATCAAAAACCTAAAGCGGTGTAAAAAAACAAAAGTAAAGGTGAAGTACTAGTCTTTTTTTCACGTGAGTAACAACTACTCCCTCCGTCCCTTATTAGAAATCCAGTATTCCATTTTGGACTGTCCCTTAATAAGTGTCCATTTTGTAAAGTTAGTGGATAAAAATTGGTGCATTGTCTATTTTGTCCCTAAAAGTAGATTCCTTTTTTGAAAAGTTAGTGAGTAAAAATGTAATGATGATGGGTAAGTAGGGAAAGTGGAGGAAAAAGTTGATGTGAAAGGTGTAATGATGATATCTTTTTAATAAGTTGGAGTTACGAAGCAGGACATTTAAAAAGGGACGGAGGGAGTATTATCTTTTTTTCCCCTTATTTTTATGACGAACACAACTAAATTTTCACTCCAATCATATAACGTAAGCATGGGCAGCTTAACTAGTATTTGTGGGGGTCCAAGCAAACCCATTGGGTTAAAAAAAAAACTCTAATTTTTTTATTTTTTAATATAATATAATTTTTTTTTTGTTATTATTGCACTGGATCATTCGTGCATAGCTAGTATGTAATACCCCGTATTTTTCTTTGCTGAAAAGAATAAAAGCTTTATTATTTTGAACCCTAAATTTCAAGGACGAAATTGTTTTAAGGGGAATAGATTATAACAACCCGTGTTTTATTTTCCACAATATATACCATAAAAAAAAAAGAGAGAGAGAGAGATAAAAGATAACATTTTGGAACTGTCAGCAACCATATTTTCGATTCATTAATGCTATTGGGTTCATACTCTTAAAATATGTCTAGCAATATATACTCATTATACAACTTTGTCTGCAGCTCATTATGCATTGGTAGTCATTATTGATTAGAGAAAGAGTTTCAGATAAGAGAGAAGGAGACAGATGTTGGGTTTTGCCCATGTGATCTTAAAAAAGAAAAAGAAAATAATTATGGTTAGTTGGTCTTTAATTGATTCGGTGGAGTTAAGCAGTAAAATGGGTTGGTTTTTGGTGAATCAGATTTTCTAGAAATCTCTCTTGTTAGCCGGCTATGCATGGATTGTCTCAAAAAGCAATTGTGGCATTGGGCGCTAGATTCTTCTTGGGCAGTTGAAGAGTTTTTTGTTTGTCAATGTCGTGTGTATAAAAGGGACTTGTGAGAAGTGCAGGAGCAGTGAGTGTGCCGTGTATGAAAAAGAAAAAGGCAGAGAGCATAGTGTGTGAGAAAGAGCAAAATTGTGTGAGAATATTGGTGAGTGTGGGAGTGACAAAAATACCGAGAGCTTGAGAGCTAGAATATGGTATTTTGTTGCTCATTGTACTCATTCAATATTAGTGGAAATTGTTCTCTCTCCGTAGACGTACCCGAGTTTGAGAAACCACGAAATCTTGTGTCTCTTTTGTGTGTAATTGTTTTTTTCATTACGCTTCCGTTGTGCGGGTGATTGGGTATTTTCCCAATAACAGAAAGCATGTGATGGAATTAATGGGCTGGTAGGCTTATTTATCAGTATATGTTTTTTTGATCAGATTTATCAGTATATGTTCCTCTGTCTATATAACAAGAGGTGAAGCCTTTGCATGAGGGAGATACGTCAGGGAGTAGTAGGAATTATTATTGTGTGGGTGAGAGGGAAGCCTATAGAGTTTTGGAGAAAAAAAAGAGAGAAGAGAAACCAAATACAGTAAAGGACTATGAGTTGGAGGCTTGAGATCAATAGTGAGATCATATCCGATTACAATGGAATTTTAGGAGGTTGTGCATGGTGTTGAGATGCATATATTCAGTAGTGGCTATCATATTTTGAGGTAATTTGGGGAGTATACGATTTGCTTTTCACTTCCAGAATTCTTCCAAATTCTCATTTTGTACCCTCTTGATTATCTCATGATATTTGTTCAATCGTATGGAATAATTGTTATTGAATGTGAAATTGATGGCTAAGTGCTATAGAACTGTTCGATCAGTACAGGGATTGAGTGACCTTACCAATAGCCTGTCTAATAGTCTTGAATGGGTCCGTTGGGGCTTGGTGAGGAAGGTATTGGGGAGGGTCATTGATCATGTACTGAGGAGGGCGTGGTATGAGGTCCCTTGTGATTGTTTATTTCGATTGGGTAGTCGATTATTATTTATTGAGTCCACTTGAATATGAGCATTGTTATTCTATTGTATCATATACTTCCCGGATAATTTATTTTTCAGGTGTGGAGCCGGATTAATAGAGGTTGAATCGAAGCATTTAAGGATTATTTGGAGAGTATTGGATAAATTTTTGGAGCATTAGAGGATTGTTTATTTGAGGCTTTTACTTTATTTTGGTGATGTAAAATTTGTATATGGAGAGAATGGGGTCTGAAAGTGTATAAAATACAGTGTATTTTGAAGTTTGTGATAGAAAAAAGGCGGGTCGTTACACAATATATGAGCAAATATATACTTAAATTTGTGAATAAATAAATAGTACATGACAACAAAAAAAAATTAATCAAGCTCGATCAATTTATTTTTAATCAAATAAAAATCAACAATTAAGATAGAGTTTTGCATTGCCAAAAATTTTTACACTATTTTATCACCGCGTAACCAAAATCCTGGAGCAGCCACCGCGGAAGACTCGGAATTAAGACCAATAAAGCCTACGTTGGGTTTGGGCTTTCCCCTGCCCTGCCCTGGCTTGTGATTTGACCACATTTTTTGTGTAATAGATAATAGATATTGTTTGACCAAGAGGCTAATCATATGCAATCAATGAAAATTTTTTTCTTGATGATTACTTACCGAAATACAAACTGAATTGTTGTTCAAATCACGTTGACGAAATCTCGGTGAAGCTAATGAAGAGCACATCACTATATTTTGGTAGTGTGTTAGGCACTACGGGAACTCCTTGCTGGCTCCATTAATATGCCTTTCAAATATGTCCCTTCAATTATTATTTCGAAAAATACAAAACGGTGCTAACTACAAATACAAGAAATTAAACCATAAAAGATAAAATAATCTTCTAAATTACCCGCTTCATCCCAAATGGCGAGTACTTTTTGAGATCAGTTCATTTTGCACACAAAAAATAAAGTATTAGCATGAATTTCTTTTTCAATTTTTTTAATTTAAAGATCTCATTGAGAAGAGTAATTTAGTATAAATTTTTGCAAAAAAAAAAAAAACTGATAAATACGCTTTATACGATATAAGAAAGTGGAGTAAAGAAATCATTGAGCTAACATTATTATTGTTAATGCAATGTCCTTTTCACCCATAGCGTAAAAAGAGAAAAAGAAAAAAGAAACGGAGCATTTAATAAGGCGTGTACGTGTGTGGGGCTGCCAAAACGAATCAAATTATTCGAATCTGACCTCGTGTTTCTTCGTTAAAAACTTGTTCAAAATTGATTTATTATATAAAAATAAATCAAGCTTGAATATTTTTTTGAAGCTCGTAAAGATTTTAAATCAAGTTTGTACAAACTACTACTTGACATGTTCGGTTTATTTTATGTATAAAAATTTGAGTTACTTGGGATCGGCTTGTATTTGACTTGATTAGAACTCGTTTGAGATTCGCTCGTTTCATAAACAAGCTTAACTCGAACATATTTTTGAAACTCGTTAAGTTTTCAAACCAAGCTTGCAGATTAACTCCATTAATCAGTGGGAACTGGGAACTGTTTGAAACATTTGGTTTGGGGTGTGATTTTTAGTAGGGGTGTCAAATGGGCGGGTGTGGGCCAAAATGGGTAAGTTGCAATTGGGTTGGGCCTTTAATGGGTCATTGACCCATTTAGACCCATTAATTATGAGTCTAATTACCTATACCCAACCCAACCCATTTATTTAAATGCAAACCATACCCGTCCATTAATCCAATTACATACAGTACTATATACTAAAATGACTAAAATACATATGTACACTAAAAAGACCATATTACCCCTGTAAATTTAAAGGACTAAAATACAATGTACACGAAAATTACCATACTATCCCGCTACTACAAAAATGACCAACTTACCCCTGTATACTTAATTACCATATTGGTCGCTCTTAATTACCAAATCGCAGCGTATCAAGTGGCTTATTTTTTTGTCTTTATTCAAATATTTTTAGCATTTATTAGTTTTTTGTCAATTTTTTTGGGATTATTGCGTTGTCATGAAGAGAAGAATCTAAAAAGAAAAAAAAATTACGATCGAAATTCATATTTTTTTGAATAAAGACAAAAAAATTGGCTTATTTTTGTCTTCATTCAAAAAGTTTAGGTATCGATCATAATTTTTTACTTTTTAGATTTCTCCTGTCATGTCGAACACAAAAATCGACAAAGTAAAAAATCGAAGCAATAATTTTTTACTTTTTATATCTTTTTTTTTTGTATTTACTCAATTTTTTTCGTATTGATAGTTTTGCATCAAACTTTTGTGACTTAGTGATTGGTCTCGTCGAGAAAAATCGAAAAAGTAAAAAATTATGATCGAAACTGGTCTGTCGTTTTCGTACCAAAAATATAATTTATAAAACAGGGAATTAACTAATATTCCAAAAAATAGCGGTCAAGTCCGAGATCGTCCACGGAGAGTAAAAAGCTAAGTTACGATACTTTCAATTAATTTCTAATTTAATTCTGAAACTAAAATGGGGTTTGGATTTGAGTTGATTTGATTAAACTAAAATTAAACTAGAAAATGATTAAAGAATTTGGAAACAAATGAGAAAAAGGACTAGGTTTTCCGATTCAGTCTCTCCCTTATAACGCAATTATTTTGAAACCTAGGGTTCATATTCAACATTCAACCAGGGTAGCAATTCCTATCGATAATCCCCAAAAATATAATCAAGATTCGTACTCCGTATAGGCTATCTCAAAGCGGCACGGATCGTCTCATTGGATTTAACCACGGCACGACTCGTCTCACGTCGTATAGTCTATCTCAAAGTCTATCTCGAAATATTCAAAACCATTGTATGACAATGTTTGAAATCATAGATACAAACACATTCGAATATTGGAAAAATATAAAGCTTCATAAAAAGTTATGAATCGATCAAGTCACACAATCAAGTTGAATATAAAACCCTAGAAATCTAACAACTACGCTACCTGGAGAGACCTCCTCATCACCCTAACCGAATAATTTAGCCACTCATGGAGTTAGAACAAATAATCATGCAAGTATAAGACTCCATCGAAATAACAATAGAAGAATAAATAAACCCCAAAGCCTTGTCACAGGTTCGGTCGTGATCTACGTCGAAGCGCCATAATTCTTTGCTTGTGCGTGAACCTGGTTTCCGCCGCCCCGTTCTGTTTCTGCCGTGGGAATATTATATACTGATGGCTGCCTCCTTCTCGGTTTGTGCGTGAGAAGATGGTCTCCCCACAAAACCCTTTTTTTTCTCCTTATTTATATGGTGGACCACTCCAGTAGATTAGATGTGTAATCAGCCGAGAATTTTTTTTGCCTTCTAATTCAATTCCTTGCCAATTGTAATTAGTAATTAGTGGACCCGCTTTATAATCGTCCAATTTCCAGTCAATTATGATTGGGTCACAATGGATTTTGACCCAAATAAGATCAGTCCACGCCATATACTCGTCAATTGCCGCTTCGAACTTTAATTAATTTGACGACCGACTTTGTTTTGACACGAAATAAAATTCGACTTTGCGCTTTAACTCCAAATGTTATTCATTGGCTCAGAGAGTCCTGAAACATAATTAACAAGTATCAAACTCCAAGTAGCGCACTAAATGGACATAACAAATCTAAGTTAGGGGGCGTAAATAGGCATATTTACGCACCTATCAGAAACTCATAAATTTTTTCAAAAAGACAAGAATAAGTAATTTTTTTTGTCTTATTGACTTATTTTTGTCTTTATTCAAAAAATTATAAGTTTTGATCAAATTTTTTTACTTTTCCGATTTCTCTCGTCGAAACGAATCAATAAGTCACAAAAGTTTGATGCAAAATAAAAAAATGCAAAAAAATTTTGAATAAGGACAAAAAAAATAAGTCGCTTAACTTTTTAATCCAAACCCTATGCGGGACTACCATGGGAGAAACTTATTCACGGCGGAGCACAATATCATCAGTCAATTCGCACAATCGATAGATGAGATGTATTTTCAATTTTGACTGGTCAATATCTATTATCTATTAGTTTTTAATTTGGATCGTTCAAAACATTTTTAGATATGTGTAATTTAGCACAGAAGAATTGAATGAGAGAGAGAGGGAGAGAGAGAGAGACCTAATAAAGAGGCGCAAGTTTTGCTGGTCGAGGCGGGAGTTTTTGGCGCAACCTTCATTCCCAGTGAAATCCGGTAAAGAGAAGAGTATTTTTGGTAAATTATATTTTGCCCCCTCTAATACCACCCATTTATAGTTTGCCCCATTTAACTATTTTTTTCCCCACTTAACCTCCTCTAACTACCGTTACCCATTATTGTTGCCCCTTCCGTCGTGATTCCGTTAGCTTTTTGGATGGAAAGGTGCATGTGCAAGTCACATGCCATCTTAAATGAACTTTTAAGACATATTTGCCCTTCTTTTTCCTTTGAGATGTATATATATACACACAATACTGTTCCAACGGGCTAAAAATCAGGTCCTTTGTAAATCTGAGCATCCCACCCCACCCCACTTCACACCCAATGGCTCAATTCCTTTCTCAATCACGCTTACAAGGATGTGAACAACAACGTTCTGGCCAATTCCCCTTGCTCTGTCGGAATCGTCGTCGATCGTGGGTTCGCTGGCGGAGATGACGGCGAGGCACGACACACCCCGATGTTGTTCATCGGCTGCGCGGATGACAGAGAGGCGCTGTGTTACGCTCGGAAAATGGCAGCCGAGAACCCCAACATGGCCCTGACGGTGGTTCGATTCGTGCAGAGAACAACCGGGGTAGTGGAGCTAAAGCTTTCGAACTTGATCGATGACGAAGAGGATAATGAAGAAATTCATAAGAAGAAAATGACCGAGTCTCGTGCAGACGAAAGCTTTATCAGCGAATTCCAGGTCAGGACGATGGGAGACAAGTCGATCGTGTACTTGGAGAACGTGGTGAGCAACGGGGCGGAGACGATAGAGATCTTGAGGGCGATGGGACATGGGGTGGTTACGATCTGTTCGTGGTGGGGAGAGGGAAGGGGAAGTTGTTATCGTCGTCATTGGTGACGGTGGGGATCGATGAGTGGAGTGAGTGTTGAGAGCTAGGGCGATTGGGGTTCATTTGGTGACGGCAGAGTTTTTGTCAACGGTGTCGGTGTTGGAGGTGCAACAATACGGTGGAGGAAGAGGAGGTGGCGGAGATGGGGTAATAACAATGAATAAGCCGCCGCCGTCGCTGCAGTTGTGATACGATAATGTTTTCTGGAAAATGAATGACCAGTGTGCTGGTGTTTGGTTGTGGTATGATAATCAGTAATGCTAAGGGTACATCAATCTATGCACAATCTGTGGGGCCCACTAAGGGTCCCACACAAGTGATCCGAGCCGTTCATTATGTTTAAAATATTTTTTTAAGTGCTCCCGCGAAAAATCAGATTAATCCGACACCTATAAATACTTGATCTAATCGTCTAACTTTTCATTCTCTAAAAACCCGAATGAAAAGTTAGATAATTAGATCAAGCACTTATAGGTATCAGATTGAGCTAAATTTTCGCGGAGGCTCTTGAAAAAATGTTTTAAACATAATAAACGGATCGGATCACTTGTGTGGGACCCTTAGTGGCCCCCACAAAAAAATCTGTGCACAGATTGCTGTACCCTTAGCATTACTGTATGACAATATTCTAGAACAAGCGAGGTATATTGTTGGGGTATAAAAGGAATTTCGCGTGCACTGTTAATGCCATCCACTCTTTACCAGTCAAAGGTAGTTAGAGGAGGTTAAGTGAAAAAAAAATAGTTAGAGGTGGCAAACTGTAAACAGGTGGTAGTTAGAGGGGACAAAATGTAATTTACCAATACTTTTATGACTCATTGGGTCATTTAAGTTGACTCAATTGATGCCCAATTAAGACCTAACAAATAATGAATTAGTTGGGTTTGAACCTATTCTTACCCAACTAATAAATAGGTTGAATTGGGTCTATTTTTTAATTGATGGATCTGAATTTTTTAATGAATCTGAGTTCAATTTACCACCCCTAATTTCTGGTGCGGACGTTTCACATGTGGTCTTCTCATCCCATCATCACACCGCAGAAAAGTTACTATTACTATCAACTTAATTTAATACTGTGCAAATGTGGGCCGTTCCTACAGGCTCATATTGATCACCTCCCGCAAACTAGGTCACATCGATCTCACACAATAGTCTTCGTTTTTTAATTTGTTTTACGCACTCTTAATTCTTATTCTCAGTTTTGTTTTGTTCTTTTATCCGTAATTCTTATTCTCAGTGGTTTGAGATATTATGCATGCACGTTTTTGCTCTCACGCTCACTTACGCATGCACTCACACTCCCACCCACACTCACGTACGCAAATCTATCAATATCCTAAGGGAATATAGTTGAGCTCTCAATAGGCTCCAAACCCCTTATACTTATTTCCTAGATTTTTCCATTTTCTTTAAAAACAAAAACCCCGTCCAAAGAGGTTAGTTTTGCAGTTGCTGACAAGCGTATTTATAAAATAAAATTAAAAAAAAAAAAACCACCCACGTTCATGCAAACCGCTGCCATTTGAGAGTTCCCCACGTTTCTCTTCCACTATCTTCCCAAATGTTGATAACCACCACTGCGTAAGTCATCCTCTCACATTATTGTATTGGATTTGAGCAATGTTTGCACGATTAACATTGTGAGAATTCATATACATTTTATTTACATTTACGGCTTCATTGGTATTTGTAATATTTTCACATGTCCTCTCCCAATGGTGTTTCCACTCTTTGGTCTCTAGGTTATGATTAAAGTAAGAAGTTCGGTTCATTTTTTAGTTGCTATACAGTTGTGTTGTTCCACCATTTGTCGTAAAGAGAGTTTGTTATTTTATGATGCTAATTTACAATTGACTATTTTTTTCGTGTTCGACATAATGCTTCTCTCATCCTTTGTGTATGACATCATTTGGCAGGTTTAGAGTCTTGACAAGTGAAAGTAATTCGGATCTCGCACTGCTTAGTTCTCCTAATCACTAGGTATAATTTTCTCTCTGCTAAATCTATTTTTGTTTTCTGCAAAAGTTCTCTAAAAAATGTTTGCTTTTATAGCTGTTGCTCGCACGTTTATTAAAAGATAGTTTAATATTTTTTTCATAAACTAGCATTCAACCCGTTCTATGCACGGGCAAAACTAACCCGTTCTAGCATTGTGCCCGTTCGATACACGAGACAATTAAAAAAAATAGGTTCGAACGGGCACAACTCTAGAACGGATTAGTTTTAGCCGTGCATAGAACGGATTGAATGTTAATTATGATAATGATAATGATTATTTAAGTTAGATAACCAATACGCGCGCGTAAGCTCTAGCTAAACGGCATGACAATAGTTCCCTTGCCTATATTTTAGCCTAACGAAAGTGTGGGCTCATGTATGTATGTTATTCATTGGTTCATGAAGATTCCCTAAAGTTATTGGGAAATGAAAGAAAAGTACAGTATATAATATATAGGAATCTTAAGATTTTACTTTTTTTTTTTTTTTGTCCCATTATATTAAAACTTACATTTTCTAGTTTTTCATCGGGAGTTGTTTTTTTCCTCCTCAAAACTTTTTCTGCAAAATCCACAAGTATCTAATTTTCAAAGTAGTTATCTACGCAATTTTACTATTATATCGTTAATTTGTTGCAAACTTTCCCATAATGAACATGGACTACAAATACAAATTAAATTTTTTCCCTTAACTTTGCCAAACATTTCTCTTCAATAATTTTCTGTACCAATTTTTTGCTAATTGAACAGAGAGGGCAATTTGATCAAGCTAGTATTCTAAAAATATAATTAAAAAATGTCTTCAGAGATATACACTATGACGCAGCGGAATTGAGAAGAGAAGTTAGTTGTGTACTAATCGAGCGAATGATATCGAACTCAAGTTCACGAGAGAAAGAGACAAATTCTGAATATTACTGATAAAAAACTGCATTAACATTATGTAACAACCCTTATATAGGCCCAAAACCCTAGAAATCCTAAAAATAAAGCCGGAAAATAAAAAGTCCCAAAATTTTGGATTTTTTCTAAAATTGAAAACGGAAAAGGAAAACAAGAATTTCCCAAAAAGAAGCAACTAATAAGGAACTAATAAGGAATTACGGTCTAGGAGCTATTAATGAATCAAATTTTTTCTAAAATGACAAAAAACGTAAATTGAAGGCCTAAACGAAAGAATTAGGCCAAAAAACATCAGGGCTCATGAACTTAGGGTCTTAAGCCTTGATTGGAGCGTGAAAATAAGTCAGTCCACCAAGTTTGGGCCCGATTCGAGCTCGTCCGAAATTTGCCTAATCAGGTAATTTGCAATTAAGAATCGTTTGGGCTTATGAAACTTCGACCGGTCCAATTGATCATGAAATTGGACATCCACGTGTTCTACATCATACTATTACAATTTTATAACATTCATTTCGATAATTAATCAATTCGAAAAGTTTTTTACGCTAGAATCAATTCTGTTTATTAAAGACTTTCATTTCAAATTGAACTACACGAAATGTAGTACTAAAACCATTAATTTATGCAGAAAGTCTATGGGTACAGATTTTTGGTACAGATTTCGTACATAGATTTTTATTGGGCCTACTACGGGTTCCACACAAATGATCTGAGGTGATCATTAAATGTAAATGTAAAATATTTTTTAAAGGGCTCCTGCAAAAATTCAGCTCAATCCGATACTTATAGGTGTTCAATCCAATCATCTAATTTTTTATTTAGATTTCAGGATATGAAAAAGTTAGATGATTCAAAAGAATATCTATAAGTATCGGATTGAGCTGAATTTTTGCGAGAGCTCTTGTAAAAATGTTTTACATTTAGTAAACGACTCGAATTATTTGTATGGGACCCGTAATGGACCCCATAAAAAATTTATGTACAAAATTTATACCAAAAATCTGTACTCGTAGACTTTTTGTAATTTATGAGTCATTTGTTAGTTGGGTTAAAATTGGTCCGAATCCATCTAACTCATTTACTAATGAGTCTTAATTTGGTCTCAACTGAGCTAAGCTAAATGACCGCATAGATCTAAACATTACCCACCACAGGAAATGAAAATAATCACCTCGGAAAAACTTCGACAGTCATCTCCCGACTGTCCTCTCCCTTATGACTGTCCCCTCTCTCTCTCTCTCTCTCTCTCTCTCTCTCTCTCTCACCTCAATTATTGGATCGATCAAAACTTTTTTTAATCTATTTGTATTTCATATATGAGATTGATTCATCTTACAAAAAAACCGTTTGTAATGTTAAATGCAATAAAGCGGATAAAAAAAATGTTAAATGCAATAAAATTTCGTTACTATAATTCAATTTGTAATGCGCTTTACCAACTGTAATTGTGTTCTCCTAATTGTAGCATAGGGCTCAACATTCTTAAATTTTTTTTTCGTTGTGTGTATTTTGTTTGTTTTTTTTAAATTCTTGTTTGATTTGCCTTATAATTTTTAGATTAAACATCTGTCACGACAAAAGAAGTTTAAGAAGTACTAAATTATAGCCAAAAGCCAAAAAAAAATCAATAAAGACGAAAAAATATATCAAACAGCAATCTTTTTTGTTTAAAGTGACGTCTTACATGAATATTTTCAACATTGGTCCATAATTTTATACTTTTTAGATTCCTCTTATCTATAATTAATCCTCAAAAACCCAAAAAAAAAAGGGCGAAACAAACAATTATGAAAAATAAAAATTATCTGAAAAAGTTTTGGACAAAAAAATTCACAACAATGCAACCTGAGTTGGCACTAAGGGTGGGTTCTGTGTAAACTTTTTTTTTTTCATTTTGTCTGCTTTATTCGTCTTTTTCGAATTTTAGTTAGATTTACGTTATATTTTTTGGATTAATTGCTCGTCTCGGCGAGAAGAGTCTAAAAAGTAAAAAATTGTGACAAAAGCAAAAAAAAGAATCTAAAGACAAAAAAGTATCAAACAACTGTATTTTTTTGTCTACTTACTTGCTCCTAGAGTACATGAGTCCTCAATAAGCACTCGTTCTAACGGATTGTGTTTGAATCTAGAACTTGTTAAGAGATGTGACAATTGGAAAAAAAATCATGTAATTTGGTCCTTTTAGTATATATGAATAATATAGTAATTTAGTATACATGAGGGTATTTTAGTCATTTAGACTTATAGGGGTAATTAGGGCTGTAAACAAGCCGAGCTTTGACGAGCTCGAGCTCGGCTCGTTTACTAAACGAACCAATAATTTGAGCTCGAGTCTTAACGAGCCGAGCCGAGTCATTTACTAAATGAGCCCTTTTAATCGAGCCGAGCCACTCTTAATGAACCAAGCTTTTATCAAACAAGCCGAAAACTCGAGCTTGAGCTCGGCTCATTCAATAAATGAGCCGAGCCGAACAGAGCCTTAACGAGCTGAGCTGAGCTCGCAAGTTGCTCGGTTCTTTTACAGTCTTAGGGGTAATATGATCATTTTAGTGCACATGAGTATTTTAGTCATTTTAAGATTTTAATATATACATGTAATTTGTTTAATAGGCGGGGCGGTTTGATTTTAAATAAATGGGTCGGATTGGGTATGTGTGATTGGACTCATAACTAATGGGTTCTAAATGGGTCAATTACCCATTAAAGATTCAACCCACTTATAACTTGCCCAATTTGGCTCAAATCCGCTCGTTTGACGCCCTTAGAATTAACCAACAGAGTAAATTAAGGCTCCGCTTGTTTGGGCGTAAAATATTTTTCGGTAAAATATTTTACTTATTTTTCAGTGTTTGGTTGTGTAAAAAATTAGGAAAACATTTTCCATCAATTGAATGAAAATGACTTATCTTTAAATCTTTCATAAGTTGTTTTCTAAAATGCATCCGCTGGTCTTCTATTGCAATTTTCACTGTTCAGTTTTCTCGATAGTTAGTCTTGACCTACGTTCAAATATAATATTATCAGATCTCTGCACCGTTTAAGCCTAACTCTCTCTACACTATTTTGTGGATTTTTAATCAAACACCAAAAAATAAAAAATTGAACGTTTATTTTCTGAAAAAAAAAATTGACATTATAAAATATTTTTCATTGAAACAAATGGAGCCTAAGGATGATCATTCTCCTATACGTACCATAAGCTGTTATTCGTCGAGTATTTCTGTGAAGAAATAAATACTTACTCCCTCCGTCCCAATTTGTTCCGCCTACTTTGACTTTCACGAATTTTAAGGAAACATTGTACTTATATTGACTTTTGATTAATTTTACCATTTTACCCTTTTAAGAAAATTTTACTAAAATTTTGTTAAAAAAAATAATTGAACTCACCAAATTCACTCTCCTGTCATGTCATGAAAAGAATGACACCAAATTCAATGTGTTGCCGGCCATTTGTTCCATTTTCTTTAAGTATGTTTAAAATTTGAATTTGAGAGGGAGAATCTCTCTCCTTAAATGAGGGGTAAAATAGTAATTTAGACATCTAAAAATGGAAAATTTTGAAACATGCATATCATTTTGGGACATCCAAAAAAGGAATAAGGGCGGAACAAATTGGGACAGAGGGAGTATTAGCTAGATGATTACTACTTCACAACTCCAACTGAAAATTAATATTGAATTAGTATCACCTACTAGTCAGGAACAAAATCTCGCATCTATCACATGGCCGGAACTACGGTCTTACTCGTATAACGGACTCAAAGTATATATGCTAATTAATCTATCTGACCAGAAGACTCTTCAAATTAAAACCCAAACAACATTTACAAGCGAAGCGCGACCTACTACTTGAACTAATCATCAATTTTACTCCCAATTACTGACTCACTGTGTACCAAAAAAAGAAAATTACTCCCAATTTTACTGGAATACTACTACTAATTAGTAGTAATACACACACACGAGCTCAGATTGGAATAGCTGAGCTCTTGTTTTGAGAGGAGGACGAAACTGGCTTTAAAAAAAGTGCAGGCTAGAGTCCAAGAACTAAGAACGACAGAGACGAGTCAGTTTGATGGCCCTTCTCCAACTGTCCCCTTCGGTCAAACCCCTCAGTCAAAGCAACTTTTTTGTGCCCCACCCCTGACTCATAGGCTGGCAGACGAAAAAGGAAGAAAAGGTGTATGACGTGGCACCTCAGGCTTTGAATGCCCACTGATTTTAGAAGGACGTAAAATGACATCAGGATTTCAACCAACAATGCTATAATTACATACAGATATTTATATATATTCATAAAGGAGGTGGGCCTACATACACTTATCCAGTGTGTGAGGGACTCACTTCTTTTGTAAGTGTATGTATAAGTGTTTGTGTATTTGTGTATTGTAAAATTATTGTTTCAACCAAAGGACAAAATCGTCCTCTTCTTCAAAAGTGTTCCAACTTCCAAGTCTTGGTCTCTGATCTGATCTGAATCTTGTAGGAGTAGCTAGCATTGTTTACTGTAAGTTCTTGGAGGGAGCTTGTTACCGTAATCTAATCATCATTGCATGCATGGGATAACTTTGCTTAACCAAATGATTAATTAGAGAGGGGTGGTTTCACTGTCATTTCTTTTTTACTACTGTAGTACAGTACTCTTCATTTCTTTTTTGCTCTCCTTGATCTTGTTTCAGGAGGGAGCTTGTGCTCATCAACATACCACCATCCTCCTCGATCCTCTTCCCTTTTCTTCATTTTTCCTCTTTTGACTGTATATGGTAATTTAATTTCTTCGAATCTATGCGCGTGCAGATTATTTCAACTCGTAGATTTGGATAAAGATGTGTGTGGAATTGTGCACACAAATGAGTTCACCAAAAATCATGCATTAACATGTATTTCATCACAAAAATTCTACAACCACACCCAACATTACACACCCAAACACACACCCTCTCACAAAACACAAGGGTCCCACACACACTGCGTGTGCAATGTGTGTGGGACCCTTGTATTTTGTGAGAAGGTGTGTGTTTGAATATATATATATATATATATATATATATATATATATATATATATATATATATATATATATATATATATATATATATATATATATATATATATATATATATATATATATATATATATATATATATATATATATATATATATATATATATATATATATATATATATATATATATATATATATATATATATATATATATATATATATATAGTGAGGTAGGTGATTGGTGGCATGGGTTGCCCCTGAGTCGGCGGTAGAGGCCGGTGGATGAGTAATTACTGGGATGTCTGTTTGTGTTTTTAAAATAAAGTGAAACGAGTCTTATAGTTAGATGGATTGTTTTGTTGTCTTAATTTTAAAGATTATGCTAAGCACGTCTGTGTTTGATTGTACTTGTATAGGCACTGCCTAAAGCCTTTTCTGCTTTGAGTCACTGAAACTTAAGCCGCCACAAGCCGGTAAGGTTCTCTGTAAATCCCGTCGAGTAAGTCCCGAGGGTAGGGCAGTTTAGGGTAATGAGTGAATCCGGAAGTTGGTATGTGTGTATGTAACTGTGGATTCGGTAGTAAGAGGTGTATAACAGTATGATCTAAGCAAGTATAAATCATGGATAGAAATGCTAAGTAGTTTACAGCTTAAAATTGAGAGTAATAGATAATTCATTTAGATATAAGTCTCGGATTAGTTTCTTTTTAAGAAGTAAACAGACTACCCAGGTGTCATTCATCCACCGGTCCCTCCCCTTGTTCAGGTGTAGATCCATCCACCAGTCCCTCGGTTCACTTCAGGCTCTATCAAATTATGGATTATTATTCTGATTATCATGATATTTCTTATGACGATCAACCTGATTATGGAATTATGATGATAATCATGAGTCATTTGATGATTCTGACATAGTAAACTTTGATGAACAAGATCATGAATTTGATACTACTTCTGTTTATTCTAATAAATCTATTTTTGAAAGTAATAAATATAAATATTTTTATGATAACTATGCTGAAAGTTCTTATTCTTATGATAAATATAATAATTACTCACTTCCTTCCCTAAGGGAAATAGGATCAGTAAAATCACCTAACAAACAGAATGATAAAAAAGCTATGTTAAAACAATTAGTAATAGAAGTAAGAAATATTGATAAAAAGAAAAATATTGAGAAAACTAATTCTTCTAATAAAAAAGATTTTTCTGATAACGAATTAATTGCTAAATGGAAGCAGTTTATGAAGGAAAAGGATGTTGACCTTCCTTTCTCCAGTTATTTAAAGTTTCATAAACCTAGTAAAAAGGCTAGTAAAATATTTGATCAAACAGAATTAAAAGTTATCACTAAATCCAAATGGAAAAAACCTGATAATACTGTTGTAAGTTCAAGTCATCCACCCCTAGAACCAATTATTATTGATTATAAAGGATCAAGCATAACTGTTTCTCCTTTTAAATTACCTACTGATAAATCTGATTGCAAACAAATTATTGAACAAGTTAATTATACTAATCAGTGCTTAAAAGTAATTGGTAAACAATTAGATAAAATTGAAACTATAATTGATGAAGGCGTAGTAGATTGTATTCCATCATCTAGTAAGACTATTGAAAAACCTTTGATATTGTTGCCTGAAAAACGGCCACAGATTACATTAAACACTGATAAAAATATTCAAAAAATTGAAGATATGTTACAAAAATTAGTTATTAAATCAGAATCTGTTAACCCCAAGTTACTGTATTAACCCAAGCAGACGAAGGTTTCAGTCAATCTTCATCTACTGATGATGAGATTTCTAATCTCCAAGCACAGTTCACCAGTCAACCAGGTAATCCAGATAAATCTAACATTAAACGTTTGGTTTACCCTTCTGCTAATCCAACTAGTCTTACCAAAAATTGGTATTCTAGACCTACTCCTCCTGATTTGCAATTTGAAGAAAATAATCTTACTAATCAATTTTCTGTTTCATCTAGTAAATTATATGAATGGAATATTGATGGTCTGAGTGAACATCAAATTCTAGAAAAGTTAAATCACATGTCTATGGCTGCTAATAGTTATCTTAGTAACACTGATCTTGATCAATCACAAATTGTTGATTTGTTAACTTCTGATTTTACTGGAATGCTAAAGGCTTGGTGGGACAAGTATCTCACTAGCACTAACATGCAAGAAATTAAACATGCTGTTCAAACTGATAACAATGGAGTACCCATTTTCGACCATGAAATGGGAACAGTTGATAGGGTTATCCTTGATGGAGTCAATACCCTAATTTACACAATTATTAAACATTTTGTTGGTCAACCTAGTAATATTACTTTTAGGATTCATGATCAGTTAAGCAATTTACATTGTCCAACTCTGAGTGACTTTAGATGATACAAAGATGTATTCATCTCTAGAGTCATGATAAGAGATGACTGTACTAAATCTTTTTGGAAAGAAAAATTTATTAATGGTTTACCCAGCTTATTTGCTCACAAAATTAGAGATGTTCTTAGTCAACCTACTAGAACTATTGAATATGATAAACTAACATATGGTGATCTAGTTAGCACTATTCAAAAAGAAGGATTAAGAATGTGTATTAATATGAAAATTGCTAAACAAAGTTAAAAAGATAAAAATAAAGCTAAATATGAATTGGGTAATTTCTGTGAACAATATGGTCTACCCCCAGTAGCACCATCACGGGAAAAACACAAGATTGATAAAAGAATTAAAAATTCAAAGAATAAACCTCAACCCTCAAAAGATAAATATTATGATAAACCTAATATTGAAAAACCTAAGATTCAAAATAGTAAGAAAAACTGTTCTACTAAACCTAATAAAGCCAATGCTGAAAATATTACCTGTTTTAACTGCGGGAAAAAGGGACATTACAAGTCTCAATGCAAGGTCAAAGAAAAAATTAGTCAACTGTTTATATCTGATAATGATAAACAAAAAATTTTAGATATTTTCAAAATGTCTAATTTAAATGATTCAGAAGATAGTGAAACTGATAAGTCTTCAGAATATCACTCTGTCAGTGAAGATTCTGATAGTAATCAAATTAAGTTAGGATGTACTGATAATTGTTGTAGGAAAATAAATGTACTTACTAAAGAATTATCTGAAGAAGAATTGCTCATTGATCTTATTAGTAAAATTGATGATATTGTTTTAAAACAACAATATATTAAAAAACTAAAACAAGTTTTTTCTCAACAAAGTCAAAAACTTGTTTATAATAAATTAATAGTAAATCTTCATGCAACCTTGGAAAGGTTTGAAAAAACTACTAAAGAAATTACTTTACATGATTTACAACTTGATGTTGAAATATTAAAAAATGAAGTTGGTTTGTTAAAATCACAATTTCCAAAATGGAAACAAAGGCATAAAAAATATGTTAAAATTAGTAGTCAATCCTCTGATGGATCTTCTGATAAAGATAATCCTGAGTCACAATCTTTTAGTCCAAAGATTGGTACTCAAGATAATCTTCGATTAAACCTAGTAAACCAGATTCTTGTTCAAAAATGACATGCACATGTTAAATTATTAATTGATGATTTTGAATTAAATATCACTGCTTTGATTGATACTGAAGTAGATTTAAATTGTATTCAAGAAGAATTAATACCTAGTCAATATTATCAAAAAAACAACTGAAAAGTTGAGTTTTGCTAATGGTAGTAAAATGATAATTAGTCACAAATTGCCAACAGTCAGTATTTACCAAAATGAAGTTTGTTTTAAAACATCATTTGTTTTAGTAAAGAATTTAACTGATAAAGTCATTCTCGGAATGCCTTTTATTTATCTACTTTATCCATTTACAGTCAATTTTGATAAAATTACTTCTACCTTTTCTGGTCAACAAATAAATTTTGAATTACTTTCTGCACCTGATCAAAATGATTTATTGCAATTACAAAATTACTCTATTAACCATTCTTCTTTGTCTACAGATAACTCACAACAGAATGAGCTTCGGCACAACCTACTTACCAGTGATTCCTGAGGGTTCTAGCCTCAGTTTTCAAAAATTAAACCATTTAAACAATATAGACGAAACCCAACAGTGTCTTCTAGATGCATTCTGGAACCTAGGTGGGGAATATCGTCATAATAAACAATTTATTGAAAGCCTGAATTGTTTAAATTATTATTTTTGTGAACAAAATTTATTGTTAAAAAACAATGATAATGCTTATGCCTCAATGGCCTCTGAGTTGCATCATTTATCTGTTAAATATTCAAACTTACTTGAAGAAAATGTTAAAACTCAGGCTAAACTGCATATCATGCATCATGATTTTAAAAATATTAAAAAGGAGTATTTTGCACTGAGGGAGCAAAAAAGTGCGATGTTAATTAGTAGAGACATTCAATTACATGTGGGGAGTGCACCGCCTGCCACCCATAGTAATTCTGGCCAAGACTTAGCAGATAGCACCCATAACTTAGGAAGAGACATTAGAAGTAGGGAGCACATTGCCTCTATGAGGAACTACTTCTCTACTCTACTACAAGGTCTTCCTAAGATTCCTGTCTCATTAAAAAATCAAATTGTTTTTCCACAGGATTTTCCTGTTGATTTGGTCAAAGATATTCAAAACATGGCTAGAAGGGACGACTACTATTTTCAGGAATTTTTATTCCAATTACTTACTGATTTATCTACTAAATCTACTCCTGGTCTTGAAATATCTTGAGAAACTCTTTACAATAAAGACCAAGATAGGGTTATTTGCCCAAAAACTAATCCTATTTGCTCAAACTATACATTGCACAGATTTGATTGTCCCTGTAATTTAATATATAGTGTTCCACGTGCTTGCATTGACATGCAGCATTTTAAAAATATTAATGTTGAATATAATAAAAAATTAATTGAAATCACTCCATCGACCCTATTGGATCATGGATATTTAAGACAAATTATTTTTACTGATCCGGAGCAGACTGATAGTTTTACCAGAAAACTTTCTGTCTCCATTTTAAACCTATTTGCTAAATATGGAGCTTCACGCTGCCAAGTGCTAATCAAAAGCAAAATGCTAGAATGAACTTGGACTAGAAGCATTATTCCAGCCCGACACATTATGCACATTTCAGTCAACTGGCCATTCAGTAGGGTCCATCTTCCTATTCACCTTATTGGAGATGAGGAACCCTGGCCCTGTTCAAAATCAATCCGCAGTCAAATACGCCATTACAGAGCTTACTCAATCGCTACTAAATTAGGAGATGCTGATCTCAGTGACGATCTCCATGTTTATGCTGACCCCAAATCAATCCATTTAATTTGCGAAGATTCAATCCGGAAGATTCGTTCTACTGAACCTATTCAAGAAGTTCCTTTCATCTTCCATACTCAAAACAAGATACTATTGGCTACATACCATGATCGTATAGCCAATGATCAACCTGTTAACAATTCATCTGGTTCTACCCCAGATATTGATGATGAGGATTATTGGAACAATTTATCCTCAGAAGAATTACATAACCTTGATAACATGATGGAATACTAGCCATCCTAATCAATCTGTTCAAAACAACTGCTGAACTGCTGATGCACTAATCCATTCAACCAGCTTTTACAAGCTGCTTCTCAATCAACTGCTAATATATTGCTTACCAACCATCACCAGCATCTAGTCAAACTACTGACCTCACCTAATGTCAGTCCAGTAACCTGTTCATTGCTGACCTCACCCAACGTCAGCCCAAACTGCTCAACAGCTGGCCTCCTCAACGCCAGTTCCAGTCACAAACCTGCTCAACAGCTGGCACCTTCTGTCAACTAGCTCATTAAAATCATGAATAGTAAAATCACTATTCACTTTTTACTGTTCATCCAGCTAATCAACTACTGTTTACAGTACTACTCAACACTGTTCAATCACTTGCTGAGTTCCTGTTTACTTTTCCACCGAAAGTAAAAGGTTCAAAAGGTTCACATGGTCCCAATAGACCACCCCTAATAATTGTAAGGCCTCTCATCCTTCATCTATAAAAGGATCGAGTTGGCTCTAGTTTAGGCAGAGCCCAATTTTCCAGAGCTCAATTTCCCACAGAGCTTAATCTCTCTTCTCCCCCTTTTCTCTACTAAATGTTGAGACTTCTGAATTGAAGTTCTCTCTCTCTCTTCCCCCTTGCTAAACCAGTCACGGAGGTTCTCCTCCTCTCCTGTTAAACCAGTAAGTATGTTACTGGTAATGTTTACTGATGAGTTGATCATCTCTGATCTCTATCAATGCTAAACTGATGTATTGTTTTTGATTACTTGCTATGGTTGGCTTTGCCACCTAATTGTTTATTTTCTGTTCATGGTCGGCCCAGCCGCCTTTATTAACTGTTTTACTTACTATTAATGGTCGGCTCAGCCGCCTGATT
This sequence comes from Rhododendron molle, assembly GCA_025413875.1. Classification (NCBI taxonomy): domain Eukaryota; kingdom Viridiplantae; phylum Streptophyta; class Magnoliopsida; order Ericales; family Ericaceae; genus Rhododendron; species Rhododendron molle. The sequence continues at coordinate 20,541,307 of CM046400.1, forward strand.
TACTCTGATAATGACTGTTCTTCCCCTTCCATGTAAGTCTTCCGTTGTAGTGGTGTGTGTGTGTATATATATATATATATAAGCAGTTCTCTTCTCCTAATGATCACCCTAACTTCATAAAATGTGGGCCTCCCTTTCTAGATAGAATTTCGATGATCCGAGCCGCCCAATGTGTTCAAAACGTGATTTTAAGGGATACCCGTGATTAATCAGCAAAAAAATGACCAAGAAGGTTTCATCCGAGCAGTTTTTGTTTGCTTTTTATTGAACCGGTTCAAATAAAAATTGCTTAGATGAAGCTCTTCCTGGTCTTTTTTTTTTTGCCGATTTCTCACAAATACCCATAAAATCGCGTTCTGAACACATTGAACGGATAGGATCATCGAAATTCAAACAGAAAATGGGAGAAATGGGGCGGTCCTTATTTTAAAATGATTGTATATTAGTCCCCTTCCACTAAGGGATCCATCAACTTGCTTAAAGACCTCCCATTTTAAGGGTACCCACGAGATATCAGCTCAAAATATGATCGAAAGTGCTTGATCCAAATAGTTTTTATAATGCTTGACAGAAACTGTTCTATGTTAAAAATATTTAGATTAAGCACTTCTCAATTATATTTTAAGCCGATTTCTCGCGAGTACCCTTGATTAGCACCAAAGATTGTAAGATCGTGGTGTCGAAAATACCCTAGCTTGTGGCATCTTTATTTATTTATTGTCGTTTTTATATGATTTTTGCTCGTAAGTCCTTTGTTTAGTGTTTCAGGTAAAACTCCCTTAAAAGGCGTGTTTTGATTGGCAAACCATCTTTCAAGTGATTTCAAGCATCCTTGCCTGGGAGATTTTGTGCCATAGTGACCAAAGAATGAAGGCGGAGGCCATCGGGAAAAGAAAGGCCTGTTGGGTGTCAAAGTTGAGAAGGCTGCCAAGCATTGCTGGACAGGCAGTTGCGTATCGATACGGCTTTTTATGCGTATCGATACGCGTAGGTTTTGTTGGGCATCAGAGCTTGGCGTATCGATACACTCCCTAGAAGCGTATCGATACGCAGAGCTCTCGGCCAGATATTGTCAACTTTTTGGGCATTCCATTTATGAAATATCAGCCACTTTTAGGATATTTTTGGATATTTTGATGAGAGAGAAACCCTTTTTGTATAAATATAGGTTTCTTCTCTCTCATTTGTATCTAGTTCTTCATTAACCGTAGCATTTTCTCCATTAATGGTGTTCTAAGCTTTTCAAGTGTATTTCCATTGAACTCAAGTAAGTTGTTCTCGTATCGTCTTTTCTCGTTTATTAAAGTTGTAACCGTGGATTGGATCTTTTATTAAATCAAGTTTATTCTCGATTCTATCGGTTAGTGTTAAGTTATTATGTGTAATTAGCGTGTAATTGAGCCCTTGTGTAATTAGATTAGAAGATAAGGGTCTCAGTGTAATTATTCTCTTAGTCTTGTATAAATCTAACGTAATAAGAACTTAACCCTATTCTTTTGGGTTCCCAATTCTATCGTCTCTCTCTCATTACTACTTTACATGGTATCAAAGCGTAACGATAAACTTAGGGACTGTTCATCGTCATAGACCAGTCGGCTTTCATCAAGCAACTAGAGTGATCGATGTTGATTCTCGTGCTCACCTGTTGATCCTCGTGGATTTCCGACACCGTACAACTTGCGTTTGACGCTGTACATCCTCCGACGATTTTTTTCCGACACTGTACAACTCGCTGACCCACCATCGTCCTCCGACGATTCTCCGACGACCCTTCCTTCTGTGTTTCAGTCTTTACGTTCAAAGTAAGTCAACTCCACACCCTTCTCCAGCCATCGTCTTCTACTGAAAAACTTCGTACACCACTAGACGACCGCCAACCATCCTTTTAGAGCACTTGCTGACGACCGACAGGACTGGGTGTGATCTGGTTGTATTCGATTGGAACTAGGTCAGAATATCCAAGTTTTTTTTTCGGCATTGTTTGAGGCATTTTTGAACTGGTAGGATCAGTGGGTTTCCATTAGCTGAAAAATACTCCTACTAGTTTTCAACTCCTTTGAACGTTAACGGGCTTGTGTTTGGTATTGTTTAGTTGTGGAAATTTTTTTTTTGGGCACTGCAGTTTTTTGTTGAGATGTCGGAGGAATCAAAAAAGGCTGCTTCCGCTAGTGGTAAGGATGAGTTGAGTTGTGTAGGAACTCAAAATAATTTTTCTCTGGATATTTGCCCTATTAAGTTGAATGGTACCAACTATTTGATTTGGTCTCGCACTTTTACTCTGGCTATTGAGGCCAAAGGGATGTCAGAATTTATTGAGGGTCCTGTTACTCCACCTGTCGAGGCTATTGAACTGAAAAAATTTAAATCTCAAAAATCGTTAGTTAGGACCTGGTTGTTTAATTCTATGAGGGCTGATATTTGTCATACTTTTCTGCTTCTTGATACTCCATATAAGATTTGGACTACTGCAGCCCAAACTTATTCTTAGCAGGGTAATGATGCACAATGTTTTGAGTTAAGGAAGAGACTCCGTACATTGGAACAAAATCATCGTTCTGTTGCTGTGTATTTTGCTTACTTGAATGGAGCATGGCAGAAATTTGATTATTATCAGGGATTTCAGGCTGTTTGTGCTGTTGATGCTGCTGCTTGGTTAAAGCGGTTGGAGAAGGAACGTGTTTACGATTTTTTGGCTTGACTTGATAGAGAATATGATCCGATTAGAGTGCAGGTGTTGGGTCGTATTCCCGTTTCCATCGTTGGAAGAGGCCTATGCCATTGTTCAGCAGGAGGAGAGTAGGAGGGGTGCTATGTTGGATACTCCTACTCCTGAGCGTTCCGCCTTGGTTGTCATTTCTCAGGGTGGGCTGGTTACACAGAGTGGTAAATCGCAATCTGGTACTAGCAGTGGGCCTATTGATCGAGAGTCACTCCGGTGTGACCATTGCCACAACATCGGCCATACCAGGGATTTTTGTTGGAAGTTACATAGCCATCCTTCTCGTGGGCGAGGTGGTGGACCCGGTGGTCGAGGTCGTGGTCCCATGCGTTCTCAGGCCCAGGCCCATGTTTCAGAGTCTACATGGGTTGCTACCTTGCCTGATTCTGGATTCAGTACTGGGGTTCAGGCATCTTCTGATCATGTTGGTGGTTTTTCACAGGGGGAGATGCAAGCTCTCAGGCGCCTAATGGCTCGGGCTGATTCTCCATCTACTATAGCTCCTACTTCTACAGCAAGTCCCACTTCATCCTATTTTGCCCACACAGGTATTCCGGCTAGTGCATTTACTGCCTCTTCTGCTATTCCTTGGATTATAGATTCCGGTGCTTCAGATCATATGACAGGATGTTCATCTGTATTTGATTCCTACTCTACTTGTTCTGGTAAGGATAAGGTCAGAATAGCAGATGGATCATTCTCTGCTATTTCAGGGAAAGGTTCCGTTCGTTATTCTCCCTCTATTTCCCTCTCTTCAGTTCTACATATTCCAAATTTTGCCACTAACCTTCTGTTCGTTAGTAGTCTTACTTGTTCTGCAAATTGTTCAGTGACATTTTTTCCTACTCATTGTGTTTTTCAGGAACTGGACACGGGCAAAGTGATTGGCAGTGGTAAAGCACAGGATGGCCTCTATTTTTTGGAGTCTGCACCTCGTTCACCTATGTCATGTGGTCTTGCTCTACACGTAGATACGAGTTCAGATCTTTCTATGTTACATCAGTGGCACCGTAGATTGGGTCATCCCTCTTTTGGAATTTTAGAGAAACTTTTCCCTATTTTAATTAAGCACTGTTCTAGGAGTCAATTTTTTTGTGAAGCTTGTGAGTTTGGAAAACATTAACGTTCTTTTTATGCACCTACTAATAAACGGAGTGCCTCTCCTTTTATGGTCATTCATTCTGATGTTTGGGGTCCTTCCCTTGTTACCTCTCTTAAAGGTTTTCGGTGGTTTGTCACTTTTATTGACTGTTATTCTCGTGTTACTTGGGTATATTTACTTAAATCAAAGAGTGAAGTCTTTTCTTGTTTTAAATCCTTTGATGCGATGGTGCGCACCCAATTTGATGCGAATATAAAGATTCTTCGGAGTGACAATGGCACCGAGTATATCGATAGGACTTTTAGGACATTTCTGAATGAAAATGGTATTCTTTTTCAGACGACTTGTGTTGACACTCCACAACAAAATGGAGTCGCTGAACGCAAAAATCGTCATCTTGCTGAGGTTGCTCGCTCTCTTTTATTTACCATGAATGTTCCAAAATATTTGTGGGGCGAAGCGATTTTGACTGCCGCTTACCTTATTAACCGTATGCCATCTAGTGTTCTCCACTTCAAAACTCCCATTGAGTGTCTTCCTGGTAGTTTTCGCATCATAACTCTTCCTCCAAGAGTCTTTGGTTGTGTATGTTTTGTTCATGCTCCTCACCCCTCTGGTGGTAAGTTAGGTCCTAAAGCCCATAAATGTGTTTTCATTGGGTACTCTCCTACCCAGAAGGGCTATAAGTGTTATGATCCTCACTCTAGGAAATTTTTTGTCTCTATGGATGTCACTTTTTGGGAAACAGGGTTTGTTACTCTCCCTCCGCTCCATCTCTTCAGGGGGAGCATAGGCAGGAAGAGATGAGGGAGGTTTATAGTCATAGTCAGGGGGAGGAATTATTTTTTAATCATGGTGGGGAGGAGAAGGAAAAATATGAAATGGAGGAACCAGTATCTGTCGAGAGAGAGGAGGAACTATTATCTATCGAAAGAGTAACATATGACATTGGTGTTGATATCGAGAACAGATCACAACGGTGGCAAAGGCCTAACTTGCAAGTCTATACTAGAACTAAACGGGAAAATGGAAAGCTCTCCTGTGTGATGTCACCTTGTCAATCACAATCGCCTGCTCCAGTTCTGGATTCCTCAGCCGACTCATCTAGTAATGAATCTTCTCACATTGAATCTCCTTTGATTGATTCTGATAATCTTCCTGTTGCTCTTTGAAAAGGTGTCAGGTCATGCACCCTACATCCTATCTCCCAGTTTGTTTCTTATGATTGTTTATCTCCTTCGTACCATGCCTTTGTTTCGTCTATTTCTTCTATATTTATTCCACAGAATTGACAGGATGCACTGTTGATACCTAAGTGGAAAGGAGCTATGGTAGAGGAGATGATAGCTTTGAAAAAGAATGGCACTTGGGAGCTAGTACCACTTCCAGGAGGGAAGAAATCGGTGGGATGCAAGTGGGTTTTCACTGTCAAGCAGAATGCTGATGGTACCGTTGAGAGGTACAAGACGAGACTTGTTGCCAAGAGTTTTACTCAAACCTATGGTATTGATTACGAGGAAACATTTGCTCCGGTAGCAAAGATGAACTCTGTACGAGCTCTACTATCTTGTGCTGCAAGTTTGAATTGGCCTCTTTAACAGTTTGATGTGAAGAATGCATTTCTTCATGGTGAATTAGAGGATGAGGTATATATGGATATACCTCCAGGTTTTTCTTCCTCTGAGATTGAAGGAAAGGTCTGTTGGTTGAAGAAGGCTCTCTATGGGTTGAAGCAGTAACCTAGAGCTTGGTTTGACAGATTTTCGAAGGCCATGTTGAGGTTTGGATACAAACAGAGCCATGCAGATCATACTATGTTCATCAAGGGGGCTTCTGGTAAGATTGCTGTCCTTATTGTCTATGTTGATGATATAATAATGACAGGCAATGATGTGGACGAGATCCTTAATCTTAAGTCTAATCTGGCTCAAGAGTTTGAGATTAAGGAGTTAGGATCACTGAGATATTTTCTAGGGATGGAGGTGGCGAAGTCTGATAAAGGTATTTTTATCTCCCAACGGAAGTATATACTTGATCTTTTGGAAGAAACAGGTATGTTGGGTTGTAGACCTGTGAACTCTCCTATTGAGGCGAATCATCATCTTAGTGGAGATGTGGGGGAGCACACTGATAAAGAGAGATATCAATGACTAGTGGGTCGACTGATATACTTAGCTCACACTCGACCGGATGTTACTTATGCAGTTGGTGTTGTTAGTCAGTTTATGCATGATCCTCGTACTCCACATCTGGATGCAGTTTATCGTATCTTGAGGTATCTCAAGTCAGCTCTAGGGAAAGGAATTCTGTTCTCTAATCATGGTCACTTGCGGTTGGAGGTCTTTACTGATGCTGACTGGGCTGGATCTGTGGATGATAGACGCTCTACTTCAGGCTACTGTACTTTCCTTAGAGGGAATTTGGTTACTTGGCGAAGTAAGAAGCAATCAGTGGTTGCTAGATCAAATGCAGAAGCAGAGTATAGAGCTATGGCTCATGGTGTTTGTGAGCTCCTGTGGCTCCAAACCTTGTTACGTGATTTAGGGATTTCTGATAGTGGTCCTATGAAACTCTACTATGACAATAAAGCTGCCATCAACATTGCTCATAATCCTGTCCAACATGACAGAACGAAGCACATAAAAATTGACAGGCACTTCATCAAGGAGAAGCTGAGTGATGGGTTGATATGTATGCCTTTTGTGAAATTGGAGGATCAATTAGCTGACATATTCACTAAAGGGCTTGGTAGCAAGAGTTTCCACCCCGATGTGTCCAAGTTAGGTTTGATTGATATTTTCGCACCAACTTGAGGGGGAGTGTTAAGTTATTATGTGTAATTAGCGTGTAATTGAGCCCTTGTGTAATTAGATTAGAAGATAAGGGTCTCAGTGTAATTATTCTCTTAGTCTTGTATAAATCTAACGTAATAAGAAAATAACCCTATTCTTTTGGGTTCCCAATTCTATCGTCTCTCTCTCATTACTACTTTACAGTTAGAAATGTTTTCCATTCTCAGCATGTTTTCTAGTCGCTTGAATATGCGTGAGTAGTTCATTAGGTTTGGCCGTGGTGACTAGCGCCTCATGACTTATGTTTATCTTGCCTTTCTCAGCTCATGGCTTGAGGTTCGGTGTGGAAAATGAAGAGGGTTCGCTTTTATGTAACAAAACCAGTCGATGTTAACCTCCGGTGATCATATGCTCTCTCATATGGTTCCGTGAGCAATGTCTCGCTTTGTGTTTGCCAAAAGAACAAAAGAACTCGCTCATTCTCTATACTTCATTTCAAGCCTTTTAAAGGTTTCAAAACTAAATCTTCCGGTTGATAGCCTAAGTCGTGCGATGCAACCGAATTTCGTTGAGAATAGTTCGATTGCTTAAGTTACGGGCGTTAACGAATCCATTGCCATGCCGCTTGTTTAATTTAGTCAAAACCGCTTTTCTAGACATTTTCATAAGTGTTCATCACTCTCCAAAGCAAAACCAACAGTTGGCCGTCTTAAACGCCGCAAATCCTTACACCTAAAAATCCTAGCAAGCTATTGAGACTTTCTCTGAGGGAACGATTTCGGTCTTCCGGTATCTATGCTGATTTCGACTTAGCCCTACGCTCGGGGTATTTCAACCTCAATTGAAGGCGAGGTTGCGAACGAAGCAACCCTTAAAAACACGGTGTTAAACAAGTTGAACGATTTGGATCATCAAAATATGATCCACAAGGTTCCAAACTATGTGGTCTTTAACTTAGGTCCTCATTTTAAAATCCTTATTAAAAGCTCTTCCTCTCAGAGAGAGAGAGAGAGAGAGAGAGAGAGAGATAGAGAGAGAGAGTGTGTGTGTGTGTGTGTGTAACGCCCCTGATTTTTGGTTACGTTAAATAAATATTTCATTGATAAAATCAAATGGAGAGTCTGGCTCTTTATTACAAAATAACTCTCACTAGGGTTCAATATTTATACAAATGAAGGGTTCTAGGGTTCCTAATTACAGCTCCGCCTGCTGCTCCGTCCTAACCAGCTCCTCAGCTCCAAAAGCCTCCAAGGTGTACTGTTCATCTTGATCATCTACAAAATCTGACACATTATACCAGCGTCGCCACCGATATAATATGTCAGGGTCAACAAAGGTAACACCATGAGCCACAAGAGCTCAGCAGAATAATCCTATACCCACTAACCCATAACTTACCAATATCAGAGTAAAAGAGCAGCATACTAACTCTTTGAACAAGCAGCGGAATAACACTTACATATTTAACAAGGCATTAGCAATGATACATCCACATATACTATTCTATCGTTGGTGTCGGTGTTATCTGAGTTTCTCTTACGCGACTCGTCGTACACTGTGTCACCATATTTATCAATGTTTCTGAAATCCTTTTTACCATCCAAATCAACATTTTAAAAATCACGTTTAACACACCCAACCTCGGTTCCGCCGCGCCGGGTTCCCGAGTATCCTCACAATGGTTCCGCCGCGCCGGGTTCCCATTGGCACACAAAACCTTGCATTGGCTCATCTCCGCGGATAACCAAGCCACATTACCAATGAGGCTATCACGTCTGGCCACATTGGCAATATTCACGATGAGCTACCACGTCCGGTCCCATTGGCAACACACACCGCACAATGGGCTACCAAGTCCGGCCACATTGCGCTTTTTAACATCTCTTTACACAATGAGCTACCACGTCCGGCCACATTGTGATTTCAAAACTTTTTCTTCTTTTCAATAACCACACCCTAGGTGTCATGTTCCTACTTTCTCGATTGTTGTGTCTCGTTATCATGCATAGACTCCGCGGTAGGACTTTCTCATCTAAACCATTTAAATCATTCATTGTAATCTAAACTAGCAAGATCATGCAAGCAATCTCATAAACAAGTTCATCACCATCCTTATACAACCACAAGTAATGCAACAACATGCAAACAAACTCATAACTTTCTTAAAAGATCAAAATACTAATACTTTGAATAAAGTTTCTGATTTCTCTTGTTTTGAAATCTGTTCTTTCTTTCTTTGTGGAAAGTTCAAAAAGACCACATATGTTTATGGACGTAGAAATCATTTGTTCAACATGCCATACTTTCAAAAGCAAGATAGGTTTATTTTTAACATTCATTCGACGTCAAGCTTCGTACCATATTTTTAAAGTTCAAGACAATCTACGTTTAGTTTAACAACATAACTAAGAAAAATGAGTTGAGATTAATCTACGTATACTTAGGATTAACGAGTAAAGGAGAATCTACCTTGATCTGAAACTAGTCGGAACCGAATAAGCTAGTTGAAAAATTCTACGGGCGGTGAAACTTTCAAATCTGGACCAACTTTGGATGGCAGTAACTCGGTTAATACTTGGCCGAATAGGATCGTTCTTGAGTCTAAAACGAAGATCTCGAAGTTCTCTACGACTTTCGTGAAGGATGTTGTTCCTAAAAACGACTTTCGCCCGGAGAAAAATGGTGATAAAGAGGTGACAATAAGCTGTCTGGACTGGAAATCCGAGAATTTCACTGAACTTCGGATGGCAATATCTTGGTCATTTGGGGTGGTTCTTGGGTTTAACTTGAAGGTTTCGAAGTGCTCTACGACTTTCCCGAAGGAAGTTTGTTCTAAAAACTACTTTAAGCAGGAGAAAAATGAGGTTTTACGAATGGACAGTGGGCTGTCTGGAAATAACAGAATGGTTTTTAGAGAGAAGATGGAGCAATGCTTGAGGTGTGAGTTGAATGAGAAGTGAGGAGGCTATTTATAGCAACCCTTGAGCCCTCTCCTTCCCTCATATGGCCGGCCCCCCTCTCTCTATCTCCCATGGATTTGCTCCATGTGTTGGTCTCCCTCCCTCTCTCATGGTCGGCCCCCCTTCCTCTCTCCTTCTTGCTCCATGTGTCACTCTCTTATGGTTGGCCCCCCCTTAGCGGTTATTGTCTAATGGATAAAAGTTTTCCTACCTTTTATTGATCAAGAGGTAAAGATTTCCCTAGCATCTATCGTCCAATAGATAAAGATTACCCTAACACTTATTGTCCAATGGATAAAGATTATCCTAGTACTTATTGTCCAATGGATAAAGACAAAAAGGTTCAAGTGGTCCAACTAGGGTTAGGAAGAAGTGATTAGGCTAAATGGACATTAGGCTATTCTAACTAATTGGTTAAAGAATAACGATACTTAATCTAGGCTTTCATTGCTCGAGCGGAATTTTGATTTTATTTAGTAGGAAATCACCTAACAACGTAATATTAAAGCCTGACGGTGCCAAACGCCAAGGCAAGGCGTGAGCATGGCCAAGGTAGCCCGCTAGCAAAGCGGTGGCCAAGGCGTAGCCAAGGCAAGGCGTGAGCGTGGCTAAGGCAGCCCGCTAGCAAAGCGGGGGCCAAGCAATGGCCAAGGCGTAACCAAGGCGAGGCGTGAGCATGGCCAAGGCAGCCCGCTAGCAAAGCGGTGGCCAAGGCGAGGCCAGAGCAAGGCAACCCAGCAACGCCAAGGCAGAAGCAAGGCGCGACCCGACGCCAAGGCAGAACCCGATGTCAGCCAAGGCAGAGCCACCCGACAGCGACCCGACGCCTAGGCGAGGCAGGCTCGACGGCGACCAGACGCCAAGGCAAGGCAGGCCCGTCAGCGACCCGACGCTAAGGCGAGGCAGGCCCGACGCCAAGGCGAAAGCAAGGCGCGACAGCGACCCGATGCCAAGGCAAGGCAGGCCCGACGCCAAGGCGAAAGCAAGGCGCGACCCGACGCCAAGGCAGCCTAGCTAAGCCAAAGCAAAAGCAGTCAAGTCAACGGTCAAGGTAAAGACCAAAATTTTTCTACTAACCACTCCTGCATCGATGCATCACTAAGCCAAACGGTAGTTAGGGTTTGCTAACTAATCGGTTAAAACTAACTATACTTGCCATGTAGGATTTTCAGCCGAGAAATATAATTTAAAGATATTATTTACTTACTAGGAAAAATATACGAGTACGTTTACAAGTATACTAGTCATGGGAGAACAACTAAATTGTCCGGAGTAAAATGATTCAATTTTACAAGTTTCAAATCTAATTATGACGGATTATTAGAATTTAAAAGAAATTTTTAAAAACAATCCAAGTAATAAATATAAAATTCAAATATTTAACGAAATTTTTATTTATAAAAAATCAGGGTCGTTACAGAGAGAGAGAGAGAGTGGGGGTGGGAGAGAGACAGAGAGAGTGGTCTCAGCCGTTGGATTGTGTTTTCAATGGTTCGGATTTGTTGATGGTCATAAACCATTTATGATCGGTCAGCAGATCTAAGCCATTGAAAACACAATCAAACGGCCAGGATCACACGTCCGCATTTTAAACCACTAAAGAAAAATGATTCATCCGGATATATATATATATATATATATATATATATCCTTCTAATAAGGACCACCTCATTTTAATGAAATGAGGGCCTCCCTTTCCCGGTTGAATTTTGATGATCCGAGTCGCTCAATGTGTTCAGAATGTGATTTTAAAGGTACCCGCATGAAATCAGCAAAAAAAAAGACCGGGAAGGGATTCATCCGAGCATTTTTTTGTTTATTTTTTATCGAACGGTTCAAATAAAAACTGCTCAAATCAAGCCTTTTCTGATCATTTTTTTTGCCGATTTCTCGCATGTACCCTTAAAAAATCACGTTCTGAACACATTGAGCGGCTCGGATCATCAAAATTCAATCGGGAAAGGAAAGAAATGAGGTGGTCTGCATTTTAAGGTCTTTACCTAAAGATTTCTGTATATATATATATGGGCGGTTCTAGAGGCACCTAAAAAAACATATCAAAAAATACCCAAATCTCAATCTCATAGTTTCCGATCAAATTTTTATGATCCGAACCGTTCGATGTGTGCAGAATGTGATTTAAAGGGTGCCCGCAAGAAATTAGCAAAAAATATGACCTGAAAGTGCTTATTTTGAAAAGTTATTATTTGGAACCGTTCATCAAATCTGAGCTAAAAATTGTAAGTGTTCCTGAAACCGCCTTGTGTGTGTATATATATATATATATATATATATATATATATGTACATATATGTATATATTTGTATGTATTAGCAATGTTCAATTTTGTTTCTTATTTTGTCCAAAATAGCCCGGTAAAATAACAGAAGTATAAACCTCATACCTTTTGTTTGGGAGCCTGTGTAACATTATCCCTAATGCATCCCTAATGCGTCAATGTCACACCTTTCATGGGCGGAGGCACTAAGGGACAAGTGGTCTGGTCTAGTGATTCTATTCACTTTGATTTTGTAGAAGAACATTTGATAGTTTGCAACTAAATTTTGTTATTTTGATTTCACAAAAATCTCTAAATTGCCTCAACATGTTTTAAATGCATAGAAATTCCAAGCATTTTTTTTCTTCAAGAGTTGATAGTGCTAGAAATGATACTATTACGCATTATTTTTCAAATATAACAAGTATTTTGGGGCCAATTATGAGGCAAAAATGAATTATTAAAGCATTTGATTTTATAATTAACCTCTTAATTTAGTTATTTTTGGACTTGTGTGTGAAAAAAATATGTTACACATAAATCTAATTTTTAAACTCATTAATCGAAATTTTTGGTTCCGCCCTTGATTTGTCACATTCGTTTGTGTGTGTAATTTTTGGGGTTTGTTGCTCCGCTAGTTTGAACGGCTTTTCTTGGCCTCTTCTGACAATTAGCTTTTCTCACCGCAAAAGATCCCATCTCTCTCTCTTTCACACACACACGTACACATAAATTTTACAGTAGCTTTCTTTAATGGTGCTTAGTAGTGGCTTGAATTACTTGTAGATTTGGATATGAGCTTTATACTTCGAAGATTTCTGAAGATTTAAGGGGAAGTGGAGATCAAAGTAAAGCTCAAAAAAGGAAGCAAATTTTAAGGGAGGAAAGTGAAAAAGAGAAGAAAAATATAGTGAAAACATGGATCTGGAGATTTTGCAGGGCGCATCACAACCATCCATGAGTATTTGTAACGGTTCGAATTTAAATGAAATTTTTTTAAAAAACTTTTCCGAAAAAGTTTCATTTAAATCCAAACAATACTCACGAATTGTTGTGATGGGCTCCGCAGGCCCCGTAATACACTAGAGGGTTTCCGGATCCGTGAAAACATGCGGTTAACCTTTTCATTCTTCTTGGTATCCCGTATCTGCATTTAAAAAAAATATACTACTCCTAAGTCCTAATAAACAACTTTAGACAAACACGTGATAGGCTGATAGCCTTGGAGTGCTGCATCTTCTCCTTTTCTGTTTTATCTGCAACGTTGGACGTATGTTAAGGTGTGTTTTACTAACTCAAATAAGTACTTATTTTTTAAATAAATACTTATTTTTTGAATTAAAAGTGTGTATTTTGAGAGAATAACTTATTTTGTAAAATAAAAAATAAGTACTTACTCCCCCATCCTCATTCTATTGTCTTTTGTTCTATCCTAACTGGATACAAAATTGATTATAATTTTTAATTGGTAGTACTATTTGTATGCAAAATTGATTTTGCTTGATAGATCTCAATGAGCTATTTTAAACAAAATTTTTAAAATTATCTGAAGCATCATAAATTGTAAGATGTAATCAGTTAAAAAGTAGCACAAACTTTCAAAAATGACAAAAGAATAGGGATGGAGGGAGTAAAAAAATTAAAAACTTTAGCGGAATGAAACCAAAATTAAAAGTACAAGAATGTGGATCAAAATTGAAAAAGTGTATTGATATTCAAATTATACTCACCAAAATATTATTGGACAAAATTTGAAGTACAGTTAAAAAATGGAGTGCAAAACCCTTGCAGGCATTCCAAAAAAACAACTCACCGTGCTTAGACAGACCCATTGTGGACCTTTTTAGTAGTAGCATTTTCCTGAACTTGCAACCTTTTTTTATTGAGATTAAATTCTTTTCATCATATTGGTGGAAAATCAACAATTTCCGACACCCATCCCATCATGTCTTTATTGCAGTAATTAATTTGAATTGTTCATCTTGTAAGATTCCAGAATAATAATAATACAATAATATTATTATTATTATTATTATTATTATATCAAAAAAATAAATTTCATTAACTTAATACCAGAAGTACAAAGATAATAGAAAATTGGGTACACCTGACCGTCCAAAACTCTCTTCTCCAAACACACGAAGAAACTAATTTAGGCCCAACAGACTGAGCCTAAAGCAGGAGAGGAAAAAAACCTAAACAACACCCAAAGGTTGGTAAGGAGCCAACCGACCGAGCCCAAACAGACCTGCCCCAAACCTCAACGAACTAGCCCAAAACCTGAAACCAAAACCCTAGAACAAACTCATCTGCGATAGCCACCAACACCCACCCGCCTCAAGAATGATATATTAATGCAAAAAAATCGGTTTGATCGGACATCGATAAATATATTACAAATTGAATTTATAGTTTATAAAATAAACGGTCATGCGTAATTTAACTTTAAAGAATTAGATCATCGATTTTACAAAATCGAAATTCAATTATTTGGTAAAATCTTATCGATGTCTGATTAAGCTGATTTTTTCTGTGGATATATTACTTTGCGGGTTTTATGAGATGAACGATGTGGTCCATAAATGACGGTGATCGAAACAGTGAATTTTTCACCAAAGGTGGAAAAAATTTAATCCCTTTTTTGATATTCGACTCGTATGAAATTTGAATATCCACATCAGTTTTAAGGAAGTTACAAAATTAGAGAGATATTGGCCGGCCTAGCTATTGAACCAGTTTTATTAACCATAGAGCTTCCTCACTCTTCCTTACTTCAGCTTCATCTTCTTCTTCTTCTTCTCTCTCTCAACCATTTCTCTGGTAGCATGCCTTGCTAGGTAGTCTCTTTCATGACCAAACCATTTCTTTTTGAAGAAATGGCTAATCAAGGAGGAAATAGTATTGTGTTAAGGGACTACAGGAAAGGGAACTGGACAGTCCAAGAGACAATGGTGCTTATAAAGGCCAAAAAAATGGATGATGAGAGAAGAATGAAGAGAATAGGGGAAATCACTACTGCTACTACTAGTACCACTAACATTGAAGGGGGGAAGAATATCATCACTAACAAACCAGCAGAGCTAAGGTGGAAATGGGTAGAAGATTATTGTTGGAGAGATGGGTGTTTGAGGAGCCAAAACCAGTGTAATGACAAGTGGGATAACCTCATGAGAGATTTCAAGAAAGTTAGGGATTATGAAAGGAAATTAAGAGAAGTAGGAGATCAAGGGGGGTCTAGTTCTACTACTTGTGCTAATGACCATAGTTATTGGAAGATTGATAAGCATGAGAGGAAAGAGAGGAATTTGCCTTCGAATATGTTGCCGGAGATTTTTCAGGCGTTGGTGGAGGTGGTGGAGAGGAGAGAAGGGTTAAGAGTGGTGGCGAGCGGTGGTGCTGGTGGTTCTAGTGTGGTGGAAATTAGATCTAGCAGTAGTAATGATGTGGTGGTCCAACAGCAGCAGCAGCCTCCTTCAATATTATTGCCTCCTTTATTGCAATATCCTATTTCAGCTCCATTGGCTGTATTACCTATCCCTCCTCCACTACCACTACCGCCGCCGCCTCCACCGGCTTCGGCTGCACAACCACCACAGGGTATTCCACAATCTCAACAGCCATTGCCAACAGTAGGTACTCTCTCTCTCTCTCTCTCTCTCTCGATTCCTAGTTGCCTTGGATATTTAGCCCATTAACCATTGGACGGATGAATGATTTTACTGTATTATATATGAAGGAGACAAATTGTATGAGATTAAATACTCCAACTTTTTGGAGTGACAATCTACGTGATTTTTGAAATATTTATTTTAATTTTTGTGAAAAAATTTGTCTAGACCACTTTATGCACGTTGATGACCATTAATCACTATCAATGGTGGATATGCATACAATATGATAAATGTACGTACGTTTCAGTTTGTATGCTGGCTTTGGGTTTCTAGAACCAACGCCTCTTTCTATGCGCAGTCCCCAATATGTTTTCTCTCCGATTTCCTGGCTTAAGGAACCTTTGTTTTATTGGTTTAATTTGGTTGCCATTGTTGCATGTGACTCAAATCTGATCCTGAAACATTTTCCTAATGGATTTTGATCATCTGTACATTTGAAAAAAGAAATACTAAACAAAGCAGTTGATGATGTTTTGGACTAGGCCCATTGAATTTGAGGAATGCCAAACCCCAATAACCCCCTCCCTTTTTCCCCTAGGTTAATTAGAGTAAAATTAATAGGAATTCCATTGTCCAAATAAAAGACTATATACGGACGTAGTATTTTAGTGTGATTATTGCTAAATTAACAGCTAGCGACGTCACTCTGATTTTCTTTCCCTTCTGGGATATAAGCTAAAACATTACTCCACTACTATGTTGGAGTATTTTTTATTAGATATTTATAAGCGTTTAACACGAACTGGCCGGAGTATCTAATTTCTAAAGATATATATGCATGGGCTAAACGTTTTTAGCCGAATGGTACTAATGTAACCCTATTTTAATAAGGGTCTTACAGGGTTGGATTTGATCGAACAGAGATTTGGATCGATGCTCTTTGTGTATATTTAAGTTTCACACTAACCTACTAACGTCGTTACCTATGGAGAGGGGAAAAAAACCCTCGCGATCTGGTAAAATGAACCAGTTGGAATATGGTCTTCAACAATTATTAATATTGGTTGGTACACTCTACTTCCAACGCATAAATTAATTGCAAGACTGCAACCACAAGCCTCTTCCACGGACTTGGATTGTTTGTTTTTTTAATTTGGTGTCTAAAAATGGGCTAAATTAAACCCACAAAAACACATATTTTGAGACGGAGTTACTCTCCTCACGTACAATTGAAAGCCCCTTACAGAAACAAGAGTCTTTAAACTATAGACAAACTTTTTAGAGAAAATCCACCATTGATCTTGCGTTAACTTATGGTTTAATTATGGCACATGCATACATGTTACATGCACACATCGAAAAAGTGGTGAGGTTTTTTTCGAACAGCCAACGAAAAAGTGGTTGGTGGGATAATGATTGCGAATGAGTTACCTGTAATAAATAGTATCTTTATTCCAGCTTAAAAATATTTTAGGGGGTTTCATAATTGAGTTTTATGTGTAGGATAGACCGAACATCCTAAACTATAAAAGAATGACTTTAAAATGTGGGGTGTTGATTTTGAGTTTTCTACGATTTGCTGCAACTTTATATATTGAAATATCTTGCATAAATTGCATAAGACCTAAATTTGCATTGTTTTTTTACCCGCCTCCTATTTCACCCTCTTGGAAAAGACCACAAGTGAGTAGTGACTGTTAATTAATTTTGAATTGTCATTAATTCCCATTTCAATTATTTGATACAGCAGTTAAATTTCAAAATGTATATAATGATTAATTTTCATTTCCATATTTTTCATGTTTTTGAGATGTGTGTGATAGCTCAGATTCTGATACAAGTGAGCATTCAGACTCAGCAGCAAAAAGGAGGAGAAAAGGAGGAGAGGGAACAAGTGGTGGTGGTGGCGGTGGCAGTAGTAACATTTCAAATGAGGTACTAATTGGCTCAGCAATTTCCAAAAGTGCATCAATAATAGCAGAAGCTATACAAGCTTGTGAGGGGAGAGAAGAGAAAAGGCACAGAGATCTCATGAGTTTGCAAGAGAGAAGGCTGCAGATTGAGGAGTCTAAAGCTGAGATCACTAGGCAAGGCATTAATGGCCTTGTTGATGCCATTAACAAGCTGGCCAATTCCATCCTTGCTTTGGCAAATAATTCACAAAATAACCAAACCCCTCCTAGTCCTAATTGAAAACCAACATTAATTAATTAGTACATATACACTTAAGGTGGGATTTATTTACATATTATATACTCCCATTTGATGGAGAGATATATGAATTTACATGACCTTGTTGATGCCATTTGATGGAGAGATATATGAAATTAAATGTCCTTGTTGATGTCATTTTCCTGTACATAAACGATGAAGTGATGATCTCACTCTTATTAATTTCTGGTGCATGCCGTGCTTTAGTAATTTTTTAACCTAAACACTAGTGGTAACGCCATTATATACTCCCTATTTCAGACACTGTAGGTCAAAATTGTTTATTTCTAGCAAGGTTTTTTTTTTTTTTTTTTCCAGTTAGGATAAGAATATGAATTATATGGGCCCTGTTTATAACTCTCTTGGAGTAATTAGGATTAGATCTACTGGAGGGGATTGGTAACCCCTAGATCCCGCGAAGGATTCGTTTCACAAATTTGTTCTTTGTTTACATGTTTTTAATTTTTTTGTATGATGACCCTCTTCGAGAGATTTTAGGGACCCTAGCTAGTGTGCCCCAAGCACAACAGACTCTGCTTGACTCTAAATAGGATTTTTATATCTAAAAGTGATTTTTTTTTTTGATCCGCTCTAAAAGTGATTCGATCCTTTCGTTTTGGTCAGTAGAATGATATTCAGACATCGTGAATGACTTGGATGAAACATGTTTGAATTGAGAAAAATTAAGGACTTGTATGAATATATGTGAGAAAATTTAGTAAAAAATATGTCTTAATCTTATCGCTAATGAACACGACGAGAAGAACAAGACACATGGCTTGAATGACTTTCTTGGGTGCAGCATTGGGTTCACGAGGAGGCTTGTTGTCCCCTACCCACAATAGGCCTCCTCTTTTTAATAAGAATTGGAGAATTGAAGTTTTGATAGGGATTTTGTTTGCAAATTTGCATGTGTGTTTAAAAAAAATCAGCGATCAGATATAGTTCCAAAATATTCTTTTCTTCTCGTATAAATGATTTACTCGGATGATGTCAATGAGCAGTTTATAAAATCATAAAAGTTGTCTAAGAGTGAGTTGAGTACTCATAAAAAACTAATTAACCTGCTTCCTAACTGAAACATCTCATCTTTAGCATATGATATTAATAGAAAACAACAAATAGGAGTAATCATTTTTCTCTGCATGAATTCATTTTTTCATGTAAATGATATAGCAGTATAGTATAGTGTAGGATACCCCTAATAGATCGATTGAGCAGTTTCTCCATACACATGTGTGTATGTGTGTATATATATAAAAGCATTAATTTATTTGGCAGGAGAAATGGTGAGAGTACATTACTGCAATGTGGGGGCAGTACTGACATGAGCAGCAGCCTGAACTTCTGAATAAAAGGGTATGGCAAATTGGCATCCAAAAAGGCTGGTCAAAGGCGACCAGTCAGGGATACGGTTTGGGTTGGGTTTCGGAGAGGAGATGCTATCCTGTGCAATTACCAAACTGCCACTTTTCCATGTCATTATTTTTTGGCAGTTTGTGATAAAAAAATGTTGGCCTTTCCTTTATTTTCCCTTCCACTGAAAATACTCAGAACTCTGATAAACCTCACCAGTCCAGTTATTATTGCCTCATGTTGGTGGCCCCTTCTTTCTTTCTTTTGTTTATGACAGAAGAGTTTGAATTAACGGGTATTTTTTCCGATGGTAGGGAAGGGGTGTTTGGGTTAGTTTATGTGCATGATTATGCATCTTTTTAGGCCAGTCAAAGACAAGCCATTCACGATGGGATTATGAGATTCGCAAGAAAATTTTCTTTTAGGATACGACTCTAAAAAATTGTCAAGTTTCGAACTAGAACTAGGATGTGTGCATTTACAATTCATCATCCTTTGCGGTTAAAGTTGATTGTACGGTACTTTACTCTTTTTTTTTTTTTTTTTGATCCTACGGTACTTTACTTGTTTTCCTTAATTTTATTTTCTTTCCCTATCCTTTGGGGATTAAGGAGATTTTGTAGGTGTATAACTTATTGAATTTCATTGTTTTTGGTTCATTTGATAGGGGTTTGAATTATTTTGAATCGATTGATGTGCAACTGTGGCGCTTCGTTCTGGTTTCTGAGGATGATAAGCTAGTCGAGCATTAGTAAAATGGAACCAATTTGGATTTTTTGCTTGGGCGAAATCCAACATCATTACTCTTCCAATTGAAAGTCAGTTACTATAATTTACTTGTGAAACATACAGTATATAGGAAACCCACCTTGAATGTGGCAATTGATTAGAAATTTTTAGTTGGGAAAAATTCAAAATACCCCCCAATCTTTAGACCAAATTTAATTAGGCTTCCAACTTTTTAAAAACTTCAATTTTACTCCCAACGTTATCTTCTGTTAATCAAAACGCCCCCTTCCGTCAGAATGACTAACGGATTTCGTCAAAAGCTCAGTTAAATAGCGTCCCGATCGAATTTTGATGATCCGATCCGCTCAATGTGTTCAAAACGTGATTTTGAAGGTATTCTTTAGAAATCGGAAAAAAAATGACCCAGAAGGGCTTCATCTGAACAGTTTTTTTATTAAACTATTTCAATAAAAAACTGTTCAGATGAAACACTTCCGGGTCATTTTTTTTGCCTATTCTAGCGGGTACCCTTAAAATCATCTTTTGAACACATTGAGCGGATCGGATCATCAAAATTCGATTGAGAAAGAGGAGGTGCGGATTGATCCGGATTTTGTTCAAGTCTGAACGTCCGGATTTTGCTTCGGTTTACACCTCCCTTTTTCTAATTGAATTTCGATGATCCAAGCCGCTCAATGTGTTCAAAACATGATTTTAAGGGTACCTGCGAAAAATTAGCAAAAAAAATGATCGGAAAGGGTTTCATCTGAACAGTTTTTTTTATTGAACTATGAATAAAAAACTGTTCAGATGAAGCCCTTCCCGATCATTTTTTTTGCTAATTTCACGCGGGTACCCTTAAAATCATGTTTTGAACACATTGAGCGGCTCGGATCATCAAAATTCGATTGGGATGATATTTAACGGAGCCTTTAACGGAATCCGTTAGTCATTTGGACGAAAGGGGGCGTTTTGATTAACGGAAGATAACGTTAGGAGTAAAATTGAAGTTTTTAAAAGGTTGGGAGCCTAATTGAATTTTGGTCTAAAGGTTGGGGGGTATTTTGAATTTTTCCCTTTTTAGTTTGCAACTTTAGAAACTTTGCCAATCAAACACTAATGTAACGCCCCGATTTTTCAAGAAATTTTGAAAGCATTAACCCTAAAATACATTGAATTTTATAAACTACTAGGTCCCTACAAAATTTACATTAAAAAAATACAAAAAAATCTAACATTTATTTAAATGTCTTCAGAGCGATTCTAGTCTTTATACAGATCCCAAGCATATTCGGTCTCCGTCTTTGGTATTCCTTCTGTGTCAAACAGCTTCACCATTGAACCCTGCACCCTTTGGCAAATTGATTGCTGAAGCAACCGATTTACCAGAATACCAACGTATTCGTGAGTGATATTTTACCCAGTAGAACAATTTCAATCCTATCAACCCCTTACTTTACAATTAACATTCAAAAATAACAATAATATCACAATTGATAATACACGAGAGGTACAGAACAATAGCACATCGTCATCTTCTTTACTAACCATTTACTTACATGAAATCTAAGGATCTTCTCCACAAGATCCTTTTTTCCCGCATCCACTAATTAACTACAACCGTCTCATGGGTCCATTATTCCTCTTGCTTATCCTGTACTAGGGTTATGGGTGAGCACACCTAAATTATGTATCTAGTATGTTTACACTTACGACCATAATAGGAAGATCAAGTCATCCCATGACGTATCGTACTTTAAGGTCGGACATCCACTACCCCACGTTAATTATAACCGTCTCATGAGACCCATTCTCTTTCCCAATGAGAAACTTCCCATGGCGTATTACACATTAACGTCTCACTAACTATAATCGTCTCAGGGGACCCATTCCCTTCCTCGAAGAGAAACTTCCCATGGCGTATCATACGTTAGCAT
This sequence comes from Rhododendron molle, assembly GCA_025413875.1. Taxonomy (NCBI): domain Eukaryota; kingdom Viridiplantae; phylum Streptophyta; class Magnoliopsida; order Ericales; family Ericaceae; genus Rhododendron; species Rhododendron molle. Next base: position 20,563,002 of record CM046400.1, read on the forward strand.
CACAACATATCTCAATCACCGGGCTTTGCAGGTAACCCTTTTCAACACAGGGTCCCAATGGTTACCCTTGCCATCACCATGACTCAAATCACAATCCACACACTCACACTTTCAACACTTTACCATTTTTCATTTACTTAACATCGTCTACATGAATCACTACTCGTAACCATCCTGTGAACCTAAGTCCCTTCTAGCATGTACAATATGATACAATCAACAATAGTTTAAACCTGATACATTTCAATGAAACAACAATATAACAATTGATAGGTGCAACTAATTAAACACAAAAGGGATTTATAGATTGGGCCGATACCTTTTCGAATATTTAAATTTTATTGAACAAGTATGTTAATTTTATTAATTCTAAGGATTTCCATTCGTAATCCTTAGTTTTTTTTTTATAAACTGATGAACATTTAGAAATCCTAATGTTACTGTAAACATTATTGTGTTTAGAATTTGAATTGTAGTTCATTACTCTTTTGCTGAACCTGAAATTACAAACTTCTAAGTTTTAGGTGTAACATTATAAAATTTTGACTTCGTTAAAGGGTAACTTAGTAGTTCTATTATTTGGACATGCAGTTTTCTTTTTTTCTTTTTCTTTTTTCTGTTTTACATCATGCAATAAACTTCCTGTAGGCATATTGTTATAAATAAACTAGGTGAATCGCGACGGTGCAAGGCACATTTGTCATGCCTATTGTGGAGAACGGTTTTCAAAATCGTAAACAAAGGTGAGTGGAACAGAAGTTGAATGCACAAGTTTGACATAGCGAAGTTGTCTGCATACTATCCAGAATACTATAATGCAATTTGCATAAACTAAACTACCAACATTATCACAATTAAGTACCTATATAACAAATAAAATAGAAAAACAATGTGCAAAATGCATCTACACTAATCAAACAGATTCTCAAAAATAAACATGGAGTACTATAGCGCATGAACGAATTGTGGACAAGAGCATCCGGTTATTTCACGAAATCACTGTGCAGAGTCCACCTCACATTATCGCCCAAACCTAATACGTCTCTATACTCGTGTTCAAAGTTACCATATGCTTTGTAATCAAAGTAACTGTTTGTGAAAATTTTGGCAGTAACATATAATTCCAGAGAACAATTTCCATTGATAATGTAACAATTACATAATTAAACGAAACCAGATTATATAAACAGTAAACGGATTACAGAGAATGAGAAGAACGAGATACAAACAGAATCTTGGATTGAAACCGAGTCCTGTGAAGAACCACAGTCTCCTTAAGAACGATTTGCCCCTATAGTGGGTGTTGTAGGTTGCGTTGGCGACTTTCTCCCAGGGTTAGCTCGGTTGAACCGCTAGCCGTCGGAACACCACCGATGACCGCCTTGGCGAATTGACTACCGCCTGCCCCTCTCTCTCAGAAACGAATATTGGAGTATGCTAGAATGCTGTGTATTTTGCTGGTGCAGAATGAAGGAGATGGCTGCCCTTTATCTACTGCTCAGAGCCTTGGAAAACAGCCAAAGATTGAATACGGGAATTGAATTCTCAGCCTTGAATAGGGGAGAATCAATACACAAAACTGTCAAATGAATGGCAGGTGCAAATGCCAGCATTAACCTCCATTCATGGGGTGTAATTCAGTCAAAACTTGTTGAAAATTTGAATAGCTTCGTCCAGGTTCAATGAACCAACGGGAGTCCTCTTCGATTGTCTCGGGAGACCTTCCGAACGTCCCAATTATCATTCACAAAATCTGGAAATTTCCAACAGTAACCAGTACCTCGATGCCTCGCAACAGCTGCAATCACATTTCCGCCTTAGATAGGAATAAGATAATAAATACCTCCATGTGGAGCTTGAGGATTTCGATGCTCCACATATACCCATTGGAGCAATGGAACATGAATCTAATCTCCCATTCTAGGAATTAATGCTCCAATGGCTCCATCTCGGCAGATCATACAACTTCCAATGAAAGCTAAAACAAGCATGAATCATGATCGAGTCTTTTTCACAAACAGAAATCCCATCTTCCTCGTAACCTGGTAGCTCCTCTTCAGCTTGTCCAAGGTACTAATTTGGGCATGATGCCATAGCAATGAAGAGCAAAAGTTTTAACTTAACTATTATCATGAGCTCTAAGAGTATAGAAACATATTTAACAGTTGGAAAGAGTTAATTTCCAAAAAATGGACCAAGCAAACTAAAAAAAAAAAAAAAGAGGGCAATTTTAGTTTTGAAACTCAACAGCATAAAAAAGAAATATGACAGTTGGGTAAGTGTACATGTGTGGTGGTGCAACCAAAGATTCCATTGGCAAATTCTGGGCTTAATTGCAAGAACACCCCCTAAACTATCACTTTTTGGCAACTTCACCCCCTTAAGTTTCAATTCGAGCAACTTCACCCCTCTAACTACCACATTTGAGCAACTTCACCCCCTCCCCGATTTTTCGTCCAATTTTGTTAGGGATTTGGATGAAAAATTGGATGAAAAAGTACCAAAATACCCTTTACACACCCATTATAGACCACCCCCTCTCTCCCTCTCTCTCTCTCTCTCTCGATCATGGAGAGAGAGAGAGAGAGGGAGAGAGTGGGGAGAGAGAGAGAGAGAGAGAGAGAGAGCGAGAGAGTCTATAATGGGCGTATAAAGTGTATTTTGGTATGTTAAATTGCTTTTCTATCCAATTTTCCATCCAAATCCCTAACAGAATTGGATGGAAAATGGGGGAGGGGGTGAAGTTGCTCGAATTTGGTAGTTTGGGGGCTGAAGTTGCTCGAATTTAAACTTTAGGGGGTGAAGTTGCCAAAAAGTGATAGTTTAGGGGGTGTTCTTGCAATTAAGCCCAAATTTCTGGAGCAGACAATGACAATCTTCCTGTTCAATTCGGAAAGGACCTATTGCATCCAACTCCATCCTTAACTATATAATTTTGCAGCACCCCATAGTTGTTCAGCTCAATTTTCATACTCCAAAAACATAAAACCCCACAGAGGCATGATATATCTCCAATTAATCATCTTATCATTGTCAATTCACGAAGTGTCTTAATTTTTTTTATACCTAAAACAGCTTAGACATCTCGACGCCTATTGGTTTACAAGCAATTGCTTGGTATCCAAAGTAAGCGGTTAGGAATCGTATAATGTAACGCATTCCTCATATAAACTTATGCTTGACAATGCTTTAAGAAGATTAGGAAACAATTAAAGGCAGAGCTAAATAAGAAAAATAAGAGGCGACCATGTACAAAATTATATTCATTATTAACAATATATATAGTACCTCACGAGCCAACAACACTGTAGACACCCCAATCCGGACCTCAGAGAGTCTTTGTCCACCCCGATGATGAAATAAAGGAAACGACACCTTTGTGAGCTTGAAAAAGGATTTCCCTAAGTCCATGTAAGCCAAACAAACCAAAAAGCCCAGATAAAGCCCAAAAACCCCTGGATTGAACATGAGGTACCGCGTGGAACGACAACATAAGCGCACGGCGGGTTGAAATTCAAGGGGCCGTGAGCGACCAACATGTACCGCACGACACTTTGAGAAAAGTTCTGACTGGCTCAGAAAGCTGTCGGCCACGCCAGTTTGAGCCACAGCTGATGAATGACTCAGCCGAAAGTGCACTTCTGGTCCGCCCAGAAAATACCTCCACTATTTGAAATTCAAAATCCTTGGCCTTTTGCCTATAAATTAACCCTTCTACTCAAGGAAAATGAGCTCTCCTTTTGGCTCTCCTTTTGGCTTTTGGGTATTCTTACTCCATAAGCTTTCTCTCTCTAGTTTTTATACTCACTTTCCCATTTCCATTTCCAAGTCTTAAAGAATGTCATTCCCTAAAGACATTCTTTGAGCACTTCACTCACTCCCTTCTCATCATTGAAGTTGATCTCTCATTAAATTCAAAGTCTCACCCCCCCAAATACCCAACCTTCTCTCACACTCATACTTCTTTTGTCTCATTCAACCTCCTCCATCCACATCCGTCACGATTTATCCTCATTTTTGCATCAACCATCCTTGATCAAGCTCAACACCAAAGGTAAAAACAAGTTTTCTTGGACTAGGCTCAGTTCTGGTCCTGAGGGGTCCTTTCTGTCATCAGATCTAATCCTTTCTGGTTAGATTCTTATTTAAAACTCATTTTCCTAAAATAAGGTCAACACTGAGCTGAGGTTGAGGTACCGCGCGGTTGGCTTACCAGGCGCGCGACATCTTGATCTGCAGCGCATGGCATCTTATATGTTGATATGGTCGTAGGCAGGCTGTCTGGATCCGAGTTATTCTCTGTTGTGACTGTCTGTATCTGCTGTTTACTGTTTTTGTTTCTTTCAAAACAAGAGCATATCTACAAGCCATGTCTTGGCTCTTAAAAAAGGTTCTCTAGATCATCCCGAATGATCAAATACGTTAAAAACTGTTTTAAAGTCATGTTTTTAGAAAATAACGACATCCTTGGGATGATCTGACTGTTGTGAGGTTTCTGATGAGTTTTTCAAAAGATGTATGGAGAAAGTAATGGGCTAGATAATGTTTTGAAAGCCTGTCATGGTCTGACAACAGAGTAGACATCCCGCACGGCATGGTGAGGTGTCGCGCGCGGCACCCTAGTGTGCCGTGTACAGTATGACCAAGGTCCAGACAGTTTGCTGAATGTTTTTCATTCCATCTGCTTACATCATTTTATCACTACTGTACAGATAGCACCACGAACACGTCAATGTGATATTTTCCCATGTCCTTTCCCTGCTATTTGTTTTTTTTATTTTTATTAAAGAGCTTGATATTCCAAATTATATTTGAGATTTCCCCTTTTTGAAAACATAAGTAGAGACCGGTTTTACCGGGCGAGTGGGGTGCTTTTTTAAAAAAAAACCTTCCCCATTCGCAACGTGGCTCCCGAACCCAAAACCTCAACGTTTTCGCTAGACGAAAAGCCTTTTGCAAACGAGTTCTTGGTTTCTCGGATCATCCATCTCAAAAATCCGGGTGGCGACTCTTCGAAAAAGGGCACGGGAGCCCACAGTGGCGACTCTGCTGGGGAAATCATACTTTATTCAATACTTTTAAAAAAAAAAAAAATGTACAAAAGTATTGGATAATCAAGAGGGCCAAACTTGAAAGGTGTTTTTAAAAAGGGGATTTTCAAGTATTTTTCGGAAGATTAAACTCTTTTATCCTGTACACTTTGCACCGCTCAAAACATTCCAACAAGCTATCTTGCCCGATTTATCGGTGACAAGCTCTCCCGGGATGCGTAGCAACCCTCGACTATGATGAGCCATCGTGCTGTTCGACCATTGTCTTGCAATACACTTGACATGGGGTAGTACATCTTGGCTCTAGTCCGGGGAACCCTTCTGAGACCAAAATCAGCCTTTGCACTTGTACATAGCCATAGAACCTTCCCAACTAGGACAGGAACCCATGGCTATGACTTATGTGTTATATCCTGTTTACGTGCATTTTATTCCTGTACACACATATCACTCATGCATCATTGCATCTTGCGGGCTAGAGGATTAGGCACCCTTAGAATTGTTTAGGGCCCTCTGGTCGGTCTAGGAGACCTTAAATCCATGGAGTTTGCGATACCTCGGGTGTTTGCCGTGCCCGAACGGCTCCTTGGGTTTGAGTCTAGCCTTAAGCGCGTGCATATCTGGATTCTAATGGTCACATTGCTTTGTCTCGGATGGTCACGGTAAGGAGATTGGCTCTGGTTCCGAATCGCTCGGAATTCAACCTGCCTGACAGCACCTACCCGGACTATCGAAAATCTTCTGTACAAACGTCTTAAGTGAGATTCAAGCCACGGTAGGTCCTAGGCCTTGTTTCTAGGAGATGCGTAGGAGGTAGGGCGAGCATTCGGATCAGTTATGAGTTGCTCCATTTTGACTGGTTGCCAGTGCTGCCAACATTGATCGCCTGCAAAGAAAAGAGGTTGTACCCAATTGGTTCCGTCCGTCTCAAAGACTAGTTCGCATAGACGCCCTGGAAGAAACCCCACTGTTTGAAGTCCAAGTCAAGCAAGAGGAACAACCATTGTTAGAAGAACCCGTAGTAGAAGAACACATAGTCGTAGTCCCTCCCGAAAATCCTTTGCCCATGGCTAACCAAGGAGACGGAATAGAAGAGCTCAGACAGAACATGGCCAACATGGATGCTCAGTTTAAACAATCCCTCGCGGGAGTCGATGCACAACTTAAGGCTACTGTTGCCTCCATGAAAGGCGATATGATCATGATAATGGAAACCATGCAAGAGATTTGCGACAAGCTCCTGGCTAAGACTCCTCCGCAGCTCGAACAACCCAAAGTTGAGATGCCAGCAGCCGATCCCAACCTGGCCGATCTCATGGATAAGATTGGCAAATTGGAAGAATCCGTCCAAGAGACTAAGCGACTTGGGAAAGGAGAAATTGATATGAGCAAGCTATGCCTTTTTCCAAACGCCAAGTTGCCGGAAAAGTTCAAAGGAGTGGATTTTGCAAAGTTTGATGGTACCGGCGATCCAAGGGCCCATTTCCAAGGATACATTGGTTCCCTCACTATGCGTGGCATCAAGAAAGAGGCTATGGCCCAATTATTCCATGAGTCCTTGTCTGGTCCAGCTTTACAATGGTTCCTCTCGAACCATCCAAGAAAAGGACTTGGGAAGACATCGGGACAGCTTTCGTGGCCCAGTATGACTTCAACGTTGACCTGAAAATGACCACGAGGGAATTGGAAAGCACCAAGATGAGTGAGAAGGAAAGCTTCGCCGACTTTGTGAAGCGTTGGAGGGCTAAGGCTGCCCAGATGCAGAATAAGCCTGATTTGAAAGAACAGATACGGATTATAACCAAGAACTTGCCTAGCTCCTTCGCTCTTTACATGGTTCTTTCTCAGGCTGCCCCAAATTTCGAAACCTTTTATGATTCTGGACTGGCTGTGGAAGAGGCCTTCTGGGACGGAACTTTGGAAAAGAAAGAATCCGTATCGGGGTCAAAGTCCAAAAGGGCATATTCGGGAAATAGCAATGTTCTCTTCGGAAACACCAACCAGGCAGGAACCTCGTCCACTAAACCTGTAGAAGTCAACCAAATCTCCGAAAAACTAAAATCCCAGAGCCGAACCTTCACCCAATTCAGCACTCCCAGATCCGCTCTTCTTAAGAAACTCACAGAAATCGGAGTGTTGAAACCTCTTCCGCCACCACAAACCATCCCGCCAAACCTAAACCAAAATGTCTACTGTGACTTCCACCAAATGCCTGGCCACACCACCAACAACTGCATTCGTCTCCGTCATGAAATTCAGAACCTCATTGACAACAAAGTTGTCGATGCTTCTCCCTCAGATAAACCAAACACTGTTTCAAATCCTCTACCGCAACACAACGCTCTCTTCCGTATTAACCAAATCACCCTAGCCGAAAACCAAAACCTCCCAGAGTTTGACCCTACCCTGTTCATTGTCCTTGATACCGAACCGAGGCCTGTTGTCGAAATTCCCGAATAGACTGGCCTTTGTTTTCTATGGGAATGGGAAAACACGTGGGGAGAATTGATTGTTGATTGGGAAGAGTTTGAAGCTGCCAACTTCCAAAGAAATGACGAACCCTTATTCGAGGCTGGATGGAAAGTTGACTGGCAAAACATCCATGCAGATCCTCTTGATGGATTCTCTTTGTATGCGCTGTTTGAAAATCAAGGGGAAGAGTACCAAATTTTTCAAGAGATGCCCGAGTGGGGGTGGGACCCAACCCCAGACAAGTACCAGCTTTTGGTTTGGAATGACCCTTTGGATACCTTCTCCTTGCTAGTACTGTTCGGTGAAGAATATCAGCCAGGATATCCACCTGAGATGATGACGTACAATTGGCCAGAACTCGCCCCGCTCCGCCCGGATTTCTCTCATTTTAATGATTTTGTCATCAATAACTTGTATAGCAATGTGGCCCTCACCCCGTACTCGAACCTCCCTGGATTCGAAGAAGAAGTCGCCAGTAATGGATGTGATCCAATGGATTACCTTGTCGATGGGACTGAAATCCGAGCAATCGGTTACCTTTCCAAAAGATGCTGATGTCGCTATGATGAACTTGTGGGAAGATGAACCAGGGGCTGGAACAAACTTATGGGCAAGCACCGAGGTGGTCAACATAAAAGTGGGAAACGAGGAATGGACCGTCAACAAGACAGTGATGGAGGCCGAAAGGTGGAAACCCGAAGATCTGTGGGATGACTTGGCCATTGCTGATTTGGCCGCCAATCTGCAGGGTACGACCATCGGAAACAAGTGTAAAGCCCTAGCCGACTTATGGAGCGAGGAATCAAAGTACCATCAGATTGATCATTTGACCAGAAGCGGCCGTGTTTACCAACCTCCGAACCTTCAAATCGGAGAATCTGCCAACCCTGCAGCCCCGGGGCCCTCTGATCCCTTTACCACCCCAGTTAAAAACACTTTCCGACCCTTTGACCCACCAGCCAAGGAGCCTTCCCGACCAGAGAAGAACCCCGAAGGAATAATTAAGCGCCAACTTGAGCAAACTCAGGCCAAGATGTCCGTTTGGGATGTGCTGGTTCATTCCACACGCCATCGTGAAGGGCTCATTCAAGCACTCTCTCAACTGAAAGTTCCCTCTGATATAACCCCCGATGAGCTTGTGGCCCTGATTAAAACCATACCTATCAAGCATGCCATCACCTATACCGATCGAGACTTACCTGCCGAAGGAACTGATCATAATCGGCCGTTGCACATCACCCAAAAATGCCATGGCAAATCGGTTCCAGTGATCCTGCTTGACAATGGTTCAGCAATTAATGTCTGCCCATTCTGCGTTGCTTATTGCTTGGGATACAAAAATAAGGACTTCTATCCATCAGAAGTCAAGGTCCGAGCATATGATAACACTCGGAGAGATGTGGTTGGGACTCTCATGCTTACTATGATTTTTGGACCGTATCAGACGGAAGTGGAATTTCACATGGTGAACATTCCCCCCTCTTTTAACCTGCTATTGGGAAGGCCCTGTCTGCACTGACCAGACATCATGGCTGTGCCCTCCACACTCCATCAGAAAATTCGATTAGGACTGGAAACGGGAATGCTCACTATCCACGGGGACTCTGGGATTCATGCCCCTGTTGAGGACAATGCCCCGCTCCTGGAAATTCAGCATGGGGAATAAGATATCGCCTTAGGAGGTTTTTCTCTGGATACCTCCAGATCTGTCTATTCAGTTAGAATTGATGACGACTTTGTCGTCAGCAATGTCGCCATCAAAATAATGAAGAAGATGTCTTAAATGCCAGGATTGGGACTGAGAAAGAATCTCCAAGGCCCTACAAAGTTTGAAGCCCAGGGCACTCTGGTGCGTACAACTGGCCTTGGTTACTCACCTTCGAGTAGCGGCAAGGTGAAAAGGGGAAATAGGCTAGAAGACTACTTTGTCAAAGAGGAAGCAAAAACAGATCTACCAGGGGCAGCCGGAACCATTTTGGGACAAGGAAACCAACACCTTTTTACCAGGATTTGAAATATTTGCAAACGACGTCTGGCCAGAAAGTGAGGAAAAGTTTGAAGTGGTGGAAGAACAGAAGGAGCCCGCCGACTGGATTGAGGTTTTTGCCATGGGTAGTCTCGCAACTCTGTTCAGGGAGGACGAACCAATGGGTACGGCTATGGAAGCAGAAGTGCTTATGATGGAGCAGAACACTCCTCAGGATCCGACTTTGCTCATCATGAATGCCGCTGGGGAGTACAAGAATTGGACCTTCATACCGAGTGCAACTCGCCGTGGATCTGAGTCTGAGTCCAAGTCTGAGTCTGAGTCTGAGTCTTCTAAGTCCTCTGAGTCTTCTAAGTCTACTGAATCCGAGCTGGTGCCTCTTGGCCCAAGCTCTCAGAGTCTATATTTCGAGTTCGAATCCACCCGTGTGTATGGTGCCCCCGAGACCTCTGTTAACAATGAAATGAATGAATCTGATTCCGCTTACTTCCCTGACTGTGAAATAAATTACGTCGACCCTGATGATGATGAGATTGATTTCAACGGGGACATCCCCAAACAAATTCGATCCCTAATTGAAAGGGAAGATGAAAGGCATGCTCAACCTATAAAAGAAGAAATTGTTTTAATAAATTTGAGAGATGAAGGGAATCCCTGGATGAACCAGATCGGTTCCGCGCTATCTGCTGAAGAACGCGAAGCTCTTATAAACTTACTCAAAGAGTTCGAAGATATGTTTACATGGTCACACGCAGATATGCCCAGAATCGATCCTGAAATCGTGGAACATCGGATTCCCCTTTATCCCGATGCAAAATTGTAGACACCCTATTTTGGACCTTTCAAATTAGTTTACTCATGATATTTTGATTCCCCGATGATTAAACGGATCAAGAACACCCCAGAAATGTTAGTATGCTTGAGCTTTGAGCATTCCAAAACCCTTTTCAGATCCCTTTCAAACTCTTTAACCTAGAACCAATGGCCACAGCAAAACCCTACAAGCATACGCTGGTACTCAACTAGCGTGCGCTGGTCTTTTGCCACGTGTCAGTCATCGGCCATTTACCCAGACACAACTAGCGCATGCCACTCAACCACTGGCGCACGCTAATCAAAACTCTGGTCAAACTTGTGTTTTTCAGCATGCAGAAGCCATGGTTAGGGGGTCTACAGCACAAGGGAACCTTTTAGTCCAACGAAAAAGCCGTTTTCGCCGGGGGACATCTCTTACACACCCATCCCATCACTTTTTCCTCTCACCCAATAAGAGTGAAGGCTTAATGGCTAAGGAACCAGCCCATCTGATCAGCCCCTAACCAGCTGGTTACTCCCCTCTCACTCCCTATCCCCTATATATACCCCCTCCATTGGTCTTTCAAAGGGTTACAAGTTTTGTTAAGCTCCAAGTCTATTTCTTCTTCTTTTCTTAGCTTTCTTGCTTTCTTTTTCTTTCACCCATTGAAAGAGCAAGCAAGGAATCTCCTCCATACACCACCCACTGTTAAACACTCCTCATCTATCCCTCAACCTTCAAGCTCCAAGCTCAAAACATTCCAATAAACTCAAACCAAAGGTATACACCTTTGTACAGTTTTTCTGTTCTGATCCCTGAGGAGGGCTGGCAGGGTCAAGGATGGTAATCAATACCAGTCCTGGCCCTAAAGCTAGCAGGTCATAAAAATCGTACGAGCAAGGGACCCGCGTGCGCCGGTTGTTAGTACGCGTGCGCCATTCCGTGGTTGCGCACGCAGATCTGGCGCGGGGACTGGGCCTTTCTGGGATCTGCCTGGGACACGATTGAAGTGCGCCAGTCATTGAGTGGCATGCGCTAGTCGTGAGCCCTTCGCAACTGGCGTACTCCAGTTGGTAACTGGCGTACTCCAGTTGTGAATTAGGGTCAGATCTTTATTTTATGCTTTATATCTTGCCTATTCATCATTATGAGCATACCTAATAACTAGTTTACAGTTTTATGTATTTAAAACTGTGTAGTGATTATTTCTACTATGGAATGCCTCTGGGAGCCTTCTGGTCATATTCCAGAGCCCAGAAAATGCAAAGCCAAGCACGGGATAAAAGGTGTCACTGGCGTACGTCTTCCACGGACTGGCGTACGGTAGTGAGATGTAGCCCAGTGGCTGGCCCTTGCATAATAGCTAGATCATAGCCTCTATCTACTTCCCCACACTGTTTATGGGGTTTTCTGCCTATTCCATTTCTGTTTGATTCGTTGCTGTGATCTGTACTTGTATATTCTGTACTTATTGATTGCGTGGTTTGTCCTGAGTGTGCACTGGTCCATTTCAGAGCCCAGAGGGTAAAGAACAGAAGCTGTGAGTTTGAACTCACTGAAGTGCGCCAGTCAATGGGTGGCGTGCGCCAGTGGTGTTAGCATGTACTGGTCTGGCCAGTGCATGCTGATACGTTGCTTGCGCATGTCACCTCTGCGCAGCGTACTCCAGTTTGTTCAAAACACTCACAAAAGTGCTTGTTCTCAATCTATTATAAGTTGTTTACAAATCATTCACATCATTTTGCCATGTAAATACAACTTGCCACTATGTTAATCCCCATTAACTGTTCCCCTGTCGTAACTGGCTAAAAGATGATCAATGAGAGAAAAATGCAAATATTTTACAAAATGCCTGAGTAGAGACCGATCTTCGGATTGGGCGAGAGAGGTGCCATAAAACACTTCCCCTCTCGTAACCTGGCTCCCGAACCTCAGATATTGAAGGTGACGATGGTCCAGTCTACAAGCCTTTTTCAAAATCAAACAAAACGTGAGAAAAACATTTTCAAAACCGGTTCCTTCGGTGTTTTCCGCAAAACCCGAGTGGCGACTCTCTCGATTCAGCACTTTGTCATGCTTTCCAAAGCAAAAAGGGTGCAACCCGGAACTTTCATGAACTAAAAATGGGATTTTTAGGGGCGTGTGCCCACAGTGGCGACTCTGCTGGGGATCATTACATTGGTTGAAATTTGGAAATTAATACATACTTGAACAATTTTCAAAAAGCCTGTCAAAACAATACGCTCCACGCTGCTGAAGAACGGAATGGTAACGTAACAGGATTTTACATCCGACCAATCCGAACTGGGACTTTTACTATTGTTCACTTGTGTATATTCTCTAAATTCTGATTAATAAAAGTGAGCCAAGCTTGAAAAATGCATTTTCTCAAACATTGCGTTTCTCTCTCTCAAAATCAATCTTTGGCATTCTCCATTTGCATCGATGTTGGTAAGCCCCGTTGAGGTGTTTTGGGTAACCGACACAGTTTACTGGAGCCCGGGGTCCTCGAACGCCCAACAACCTTGGACGATGATGAGTCGTAATACCGTTCAACCGTTGCTTTGCTACACGCGTTGCAACGGAGGTATACCGCGGCTCTAGTCAGAGGAACCCCCTCAAATCAAAACCGGCCTCTCCATGCGTACAAAGCACTAGAACCTTTCAATCTAAGACAGGAACCTGCAGGGTAGGATTATTTGCATCTTACCCCCATAAACTGTCTATGTGTTACTGCTTTCCCTATCGCATGTCTGTACATCCATTCATCCCATTTTGCGTAGGAGCATGCTAGGGCGGCTTTTAGATAGTCTTTCTTTCGAGTCTGTCTTATGTTAATTAGGTCGCTACTTGAACCGATGAAGAGTCGTGCATCTTGATGATGCGCGTTATCGAATTTCAAAGTCCATGGATCAACGAGACTTTGAGAAATCAAGACTTTTTAAGTCCTTGCCTAAACCCGACCGAGATTTCAAACAGAAAACTAGGAACAACGGGGAGAATGTCGTGATACTTACACCACTCAGGTTAAGTGCTAAACACTTACACCAGTTTGGCTAAGTGGAGTGTTGCCACCTACGCCACCCCGGTTACGGTATCACGTCATCTACACCGAGTTGTTCCAACCTCCAAAAATTTGAAACTTCAAGAATGGAATAGTCAAAGGCTTAGACTATTTTGACATCTCTTTGTGTTAGTCGATTCAAACAAAGGATACACTATCGAAAAAAATTCTGAGGATTCCGGTAGCATCTGAATATCATGAGGCAGACTCGTTTCTAATTCCAGAGTCTAGGAGAACACCGACGACGTCTACGTGTGCATTGCATTCTAACTGTTGCAGGAACATCACTGGGTTTTCATTTATTTTGCTGTCCAAAGCTCTAGGCCATTTCACCGAAGGGAAGAGCCAAACCTACTTGGTAGTGTCTATCGGGGCTTTTGCAAAGGCTGACTCACTGTTACTTCCCAAGCCATACACTCTTCCTCGATCACTTCCAATGGCAGGGCAAATAGAACTGGCTGAGCTGAAGAAGGTTGTAGAGGAAATGAACCATAAAATGGACAAGCAAATGATTATGATCCAGGGGCTGGTTGACCTTTTCACTGCTATCATGTCAAACCCGGATCTTCGGCTAATCAAAGAACCTCCTCAGGCCTACCCCACTCTTGCGGTCGAAATCAAGCCATGCACAAAGGACGTGTTCAAAACTCTGGCTGACTTCCATAAGGCTAGAGTCCACCCAAAGAAGGATGCTGAATCCTTGTCCGAAATCGGTGTTGAACGGAAAGGTGTGCACATTGACAAGGTCCGGCCCAATCCCAAAAGAGTGTGTTCCATTGATAGCGCAAGGCTATACAGCGGTGGAGTGAGTAAAAGTTCCGCCAATCCTCGTCCCAATTGCAGAACCCGACCAAGGATCTTCTCTCACTTCCCTGCACCTTTGTCTTCAGTTTATGAGAAGCTTCTCGACCAAGAATCTTCTCTCACTCCTTCCAACTCCTTCGCCTTGAACATTCCCAGCTTCCCACAATCCTAACCTTTTCTGTACCTACCACCAAATGCCTGGCCATCTCAGCGATGCTTGGTACCGCCTTCGACATGCCATTCAGGATCTCATCGACAATGGCACTATTGATGCTCCCCCTCAATCAAAGCCTTATGTCATTTCCATGCCTCAACACAACTCTGGCTCGCAAGTTGGTCAAATATCCATAATCTCCACTCAAGTCAACCCAAGCTCCATTCAAAACAACCCTAGCTCCACCATATTCAACCCAACTCTCTATATCATCCCACCTAATCAACCCAAACCGATCCTATCCATCCTATTCGAACCTGAGGTTAACCTGGTGACTGTAGGTGGTACAAATGAGGCTTTCTCTGCCGACACCTGGACTGATAGTGATGAAGAGTTCTTAAAGGAGAAATTCATGCAGAAGCTTATTCAATCAAGAGAGGAGACTGACTGGCAGAGGTCCTTCACTCAAGGGAGTTTGGAGTTGCTGTTCTCCCAAGTGGGTTTGGTCGAGGATGCTGAAGAAGTTGAAGTGCTGATGCTTGGGCCCAAAACTCTCGAGGGCTCTACCTCTCTCATCGTGGAAGCTGAAAATAGCTTTTAAATATTGCATTTTCAAACTGCGTCTAACTTGCATTGACGACACATCTAAGTCTGACGCAGAGTCTTTTAAGTCTGTCTAAGTCTAGCTCTAAGTCGGAGTTTATGCCTCTTGGCCCTCCACATCGTAACTCTATTTTAGTTTGCATCTTCTGTTGTACTTGGCAAACCCGAGGGTTTTTGATATGCATTATTCTGCTTCTAAGTACTTCGCTGACTTTTGAATAAACTGTGTCGACCTTGACGACGAAGGATAGATTTCGATGGGAACAGTCCCAAGGAAATGTGTCCCCTCACCGAAAGGGAAGATGAAAGGTACGCTCAGCCTACTAAAAGAAGAAGTAATTTCAATAAACTTAAAAGATGAGGTAGACCCCCGAATGGTTCAAATTGGTTCAATTTAGTCCCCAAAGGAGCATGGCACTCGGTCAGACTTGCTCGAAGAATTCATCAACGTCTTGGCATGGTTTCACAAAGACACACTTGGCATTGACATGCTCGAAAAATTCATCAACGTCTTGACATGGTTTTACAAAAGACATACCTGACGTTGATCCTGAGACAAAGAAACATCAAATTCTCTTGCTCCGGGGCTTATACCATGTTCAAAGCAGCAGCAGTGGCATCCCACCAAGTACAAAGAAGAGAAGTGCACAAAATGGCTCGGAGCGAGGCATGACAGCCAAAGTACTCTGGACCCTGCATTGTCAAGACCATTTTATCAAGAGTTGCAGCCAAAGATCATCGACCTCGACGGCAACGAAGTCAAAACCTGGGTCAACCTGGATCAATTCAAAAGTTGTTTTTCCCTGAGAGAAGCTCGTTGGACTGAAAACCCCAAGGGTGGGCAGTTCCAAGCAAAAATTAGAGCAAACCTACTAGACTGAAAACCTAAGGAGGCGGTCTAGGCAAAAATAAATAGGCAAAAAGTCGAAAGCTCGCTAGACCGAAAACCTAAAATGGTGGTTCTAGGCAAAAGTTAGAGCGTAAAAGGAGAGGTAAAACACACGAGTGAACCTTGGCCTGAACTACGTTTTGACCTGATTCCTTGAAAAGGGATACGTAGGTAGTCTCACCTTGAGACCCGGTCATATTCTATCAACTTGAGTCATGATTTAACATTTTGAAGTCCACATCAAAGGTCGAGAGGAGTCGAGAACAAAGTCAAAACTTCATTGGAGAATCAGAAGGGGGAACTTTTCATCTTTCAACTTTAATGCAAACTACTACTTCAATTTCAAAGCTGAGCAAAAGCCTTAAAATAATTTGAAGCATGAAAAACGGAACAAAATGCTTGAGAAGCCTAACGGCTCATAGTTTATTTTATGTTCAGCGAAGTCTACTTTGAACAGTTGCAGCGGCTTTTCAGTTACGCGCGCTAGTTTGAAGCTCATGCACATTTGTTCGAAGTGATGCGCATTGGTCTCAAACCTGCGTGCGCTTCTTCAATTCCTGTAGCAGACAACAGTTGGTAGCTATCGCGCCTAACAAAGATTTCGGACCTCCAAGGGGGTATTTCAAGTTATAACCAAGGTTTCGGTGCCTCGAATTGGTTGTAAGGGCTCTTGCCGAGTATTGTCATACCATACACGTCATATGGACCTAATGTGACTGTACGGGGGTGTCGGTTTCAGTCCGGGACTTATATGAGTTATCCTTGGCGTCTTTTGTCCGTTTTGTGGCATTTTTCTAGTTTTTCAATCCATTGTCATTTTGGGATGTTTTACCATTTCGTACAGGTCATTGTACATCTTTTTGACCTTTTGCAAGTGTCAGTTTCCACTGTCTAGGAATGTTGTGACTTTGGTCTTATTAATGCCCAAAAATTTCATTATGTTCCATGTGTCAAAGAGCTTATGCGTTTTTCTGGGGCTCTTCATTCCTTTTCGTTCGAGCTAGGCAAGTTTGTACATATACATGCGTCTATTTGTCAACTTAGATCATTCGTCAATGCAAGTTGGATATTAGCAGTTGGTTTTAGACTTTCTATTATTAATTCTCCCAAAGAGAACTAATAAAACCAGAAATGCAACTTCTATTTGCTACTAACAATATCCATGAAACAACGGTGGAACATCACGCATGTCAAGGCTCAATGGCCCAAGAAAAGCATATCTATGAGGCACATCCGCCCAAAAGTCAAAAAGGGGGGCGCGCAGGCCCAATGCTTTTCCTGCTAATGACAACTAGGGCATGGTGGCCCGCTGCTAAGTCTATCTACATGGGCACGCAGGCTCAAATCTCAAAAGCAAAGGACAGTAAAGTAAAGAGGCTCAGTGGTAGTCTACGGTGGTAGAACTCAGCCTCGTTCTCGTCGTTGTCGTCACTCCTGGTCTCCTTGGAGTACCTGGGGCTCCACTCCCATCCTTCCCTTTTGAGGAGGCTTTCATCGACGAGGTCTCTCTCTCTCTTAGACTTCTCCTTTGGACCTCTGAAAACTCTTCACTGCAAGCCACCCTTTCTATGGGTCTCTTTTTCAACTGCACACCTCCAGCCGTTGTTATCTAGTACTCTCATATCTCCGAGCTGAGGCTGAGGTGACAGTGTTGCTCTGTGAAGCTCTTGTGGCTACGGTCATTCTAGGTCGCCATCCTCTAGAAGCCGCCTTAGCCTGCCTTTGCATTTTTAATTTGCGCATTCAATTTAGTATACATATCATTGCATATTGTATAAATGTTAAAAGCAGGAAGGTTATATCAAGTGTCCAAGCAATTCCATCAGAGAATGCCTATCCAATATCAAAAGTAGCAAATTAGCAAGGTTTTGGGGTTCATACCTGGGGACTAATCACTACTGAAACTGGAGCCGGAGCCGCTCCTCTGGAAGAGTGCACAACTCACTTGGAGCACACTTTGGTGATTAGAATACAGTTCAAAGCAACCCATCTCCATCAACGACGATCAGCCATGTCGTCCCTCAAATCAAATCAATCAACGACGATCAGCCATGTCGTCCCTCAAATCAAATCAATCAACGACAATCAGCCATGTCGTCCCTCAAATCAAATCAATAACCGACGATCAGCCATGTCGTCCCTCAAATCAATTCAATCAACGACGATCAGCCATGTCGTCCCTTAAATCAAATCAATCAACGACGATCAGCCATGTCGTCCATTTGATCAATTCAATCAACGACGATCAACCATGTCGTCCTTCAAATCAATTCAAATCAATGACGATCAGTCATGTCGTCCTTTCAATCCATCAACAACGGTTCGCCTGTCCAATTATCAATCAATGACGGTTCGCCTGTCCAATCTCAAATCAACGACGGTTCGCCTGTCCAATCTCAAATCAACGACGGTTCGCCCGTCCAATCTTAAATCAACGACGGTTCGCCCGTCCACTCGTAAATCAACGATGGTTCGCCCGTCCAATCTCAAATCAACGACGGTTCGCCCATCCAATCTCAAATCAACGACGGTTCGCCCGTCCAATCTCAAATCAACGACGGTTCGCCTGTCCAATTTCAAATCAACGACGGTCTTATTGCTTTGCCCGTCCAAATTCAAATCCACTTCGGTCTCACCATTAACACATCTTCTAGCAGTCCTATTGCTCTGCCTCGGATGGTCCTTGATAAGGAGACTGGCTCTGATTCCCAACAGATGGAATTTAACCTCCCTGACGCGACCTACCCGTGATTGTTGAAGTTTTTCTTTGTGTGCCGAAGAAGGTTTGGTCCCCACGCAGTGACGATTCGGTCGCAACTCATTATGCCCCAAGGGAGTCCACCTCAGAGTCAGCCTGTTCTGTTCAAATCAATCAACGGTGGTTCGCCCGTCCAATTTCAACTCAACGACGGTTCGCCCGTCCAATCTCAAATCAACGATGGTTCGCCCATTCAATTTCAAATCAACGACGGTTAGCCCGTCCAATTTCAAATCAACGGCGGTTCGCCCGTCCACATTCAAATCATGCGGGGATCAATTCGCCCTTTCAATTCAACAAGCGGCGGTCCTTTCGGCCCCTTTCAATCAGTCAGGTTCTTTAAATATTCATGTCTACGTTGCTAGTATGTTCTGTTCTAGATAGCCTAATAGGGTGTCTAAAAAACCTTTGACGTTACTTGTACCAAGACAATGGTGCTCCAAGTGCCGTCAAAGGGGGGCTACTGTAGACACCCTATTTTGGACCTTTCAAATTAGTTTACTCATGATATTTTGATTCCCCGATGATGAAACGGATCAAGAACACCCCAGAAATGTTAGTATATTTGAGCTTTGAGCATTCCAAAACCCCTTTCAGATCCCATTTAAACTCTCTAACCTAGAACCAAATGGCCACCGCAAAACCCTACAAGCATACGCTGGTACTCAACTAGCGTGCGCTGGTCTTTTGCCACCTGTTAGTCATCGGCTATTTACCCAGACACAACTGGCGCACGCCACTCAACCACGGGCGCACGCCAATCAAAACTCTGGTCAAACTTGTGTTTTTCAGCATGTAGAAGCCATGGTTAGGGGGTCTACAGCACAAGGGAACCTTTTAATCCAACGAAAAAGTAGCTTTCACTGGGGGACATCTTTTACACACCCATCCCATCACCTTTTCCTCTCACCCAATAAGAGTGAAGGCTTAAGGGCTAAGGAACCAGCCCATCTGATCAGCCCCTAACCAGTTGGTTACTCCCCTCTCTCTCCCTTTCCCCTATATATACCCCCTCCATTGGTTTTTCAAAGGGTTACAAGTTTTGTTAAGCTCCAAGTTTATTTCTTCCTTTTTTCTTAGCTTTCTTGCTTTCTTTTTCTTTCACCCATTGAAAGAGCAAGCAAGGAACCTTCTCCATACACAACCAACTGTCCAACACTCCTCATCTATCCATCAAGCTTCAAGCTCAAAACATTCCAACAAACTCAAACCAAAGGTATACACCTTTGTACTATTTTTCTGTTCTGATCCCTGAGGGGGGCTGGTAGGGTCAAGGCTGGTAATCAATACCAGTCCTGGCCCTAAAACTAGCAGGTCATAAAAATTGTATGAGCAAGGGACCCGCGCACGCCGGTTGTTAGTACGCGTGCGCCACTCCGTGGTTGCACACGCAGATTTGGCGCGGGGACTGGGCCTTTCTGGGATCTGCCTGGGACACGACTGAAGTGTGCCAGTCGTTGAGTGACTTGGGCCAGTCGTGAGCCCTTCGCAACTGGCATACTCCAGTTGGTAACCAGCGTACTCCAATTGTGAATTAGGGTCAGATCTTTATTTTATGCTTTATATCTTGCCCATTCATCACTATGAGCATACCTAATAACCAGTTTACAGTTTTCTGTATTTAAAACTGTGTAGTTATTATTTCTACTATGGAATGCCTCTGGGAGCTTTCTGGTCATATTCCAGAGCCCAGAAAAGGCAAAGCCAAGCACTGGATAAAAGGTGTCACTAGCGTACGTCTTCCACGGACTGGCGTACGCTAGTGAGATGTAGCCCAGTGGGTGGCCCTTGCATAATAGCTAGATCATAGCCTCTATCTACTTCCCCACACTGTTTATGGGGTTTTCTGCCTATTCCATTTCTGTTTGATTCGTTGCTGTGATCTGTACCTGTATATTCTGTACTTATTGATTGCGTGGTTTGTTCTGGGTGTGCGCTGGTCCATTCCAGAGCCCAAAGGGTTGAGAACAGAAGCTGTAAGTTTGAACTCACTGAAGTGCGCCAGTCAATGGTTGGCATGCGCCAGTGGTGTTAGCATGTACTTGTCTGGTCAGTGCATGCTGATACGTTGCTTACGTATGTCACCCCTGGGCAGCGTACTCCAGTTTGTTCAAAACACTCACAGAAGTGCTTGTTCTCAATCTATTATAAGTAGTTTACAAATCATTTACATCATTTTGCCATGTAAATACAACTTGCCACTATGTTAATCCCCATTAACAGTTCCCCCGCCCTAACTAGCTAAAAGACGATCAATGAGAGAAAAATGCAAATGTTTTACAAAATGCTTGAGTAGAGACCGATCTTCGGATTGGGCGAGAGAGGTGCCATAAAACCCTTCCCCTCTCGTAACCTGGCTCCCGAACCTCAGATATTGAAGGTGACGACGGTCCAGTCTACAAGCCTTTTTCAAAATCAAACAAAACGTGACAAAAACGTTTTCAAAACCGGTTCCTTGGGTGTTTTCTGCAAAATCCGAGTGGCGACTCTCTCGATTCAGCACTTCGTCATGCTTTCCAAAGCAAAAAGGGCACAACCCGGAACTTTCATGAACTAAAAATGGGATTTTTAGGGGCGTGTGCCCACAAAAACCAGTAAAGCAAAAATTAAGACGCATGAGGCCTGACTGGGTGCTTAAGATAAAAGAGGAAGTCACCAAACAGATCGATGCTGGATTCCTAATGGTAACCGAATACCCTCAGTGGGTCGTAAACATCGTCCCCGTACCAAAGAAGGATGGCAAAATAAGGATCTGTGTTGATTTCAGGGATCTTATGAAAGCTAGTCCTGAAGATGACTTCCCATTACCACACATCGATGTGTTGGTTGACAACACCGTCGGCCACGCTCTACTTTCTTTCATGGACGGCTTTTCGGGCTACAACCAAATTCTCATGGCTCCGGAAGATCGGGAAAAGACTACGTTCGTCACTGAATGGGGAACGTATTGTTACCGAGTCATGCCCTTTGGACTGAAGAACGCAGGATCTACTTATCAGCGGGCCGCCACGACATTGCTGCACGACATGATTCACAAAGAGGTGGAAGTCTACGTTGATGATATGATTGTTAAGGCCAAAGAGCAAGAAGGACATCTAGCTGCACTCAGGAAATTCTTCGAAAGGATCAGGAAGTACAAGATGCCCCTTAATCCGGCCAAATGCGCGTTTGGAGTCACTGCAGGGAAAATGCATGGATTCATGATCACTACCCGCGGCATCGAAGTTGACCCGTCAAAGATCAAAGCTATCCTAGAAATGGAGCCGCCACGGTCTGAAAAGGATGTGAGGAGTTTTCTTGGCAAAGTGCAATTCATCAGTAGGTTCATAGCAAAGCTGACTTCGACTTGCGAACCCCTATTCTGCTTACTCAAGAAAGGAGTATCGTTCGCCTGGGATGATAGGTGCCAGAAAGGTTTCGAAGCCATTAAGGCCTACCTGAACAAGCCGACAGTATTGACACCGCCTGTAACAGGAAAACCTTTGATCCTATACCTGTCAGTCACTCCGTTTTCGATGGAGTGTAAGTTAGTGCATGAAGGAGACGATGGGGTTGAAAGGGCTGTTTACTACCTCAGTAAAAAGATGGTCGAACCCCGAAGAACATTATACTCCTTTAGAAAAGACATGCTAGGCACTCGTATGGGCTTCCAAGAAGTTGAGGCATTATATGCTGGCCTACCCGGTGAAGCTAATATCTCGAATGGATCTCCTAAAATATCTATTCGAGAAATCGGCACTCACAGGTAGGATGGCCCGATGGTTGCTGATGTTAGCCGAATTTGAATTAAAGTACGTCACCCGAAAGTCAGTAAAAGGAAGAGCTGTCGCAGAAATCCTAGCCGATTGCCCAATAGAGGGAGGGGAAGATGCTGAGTTCAGTTTCCCTGACGAAGACATAATGACGGTGGCCGAGGATGTTTGGCAGTTGTACTTTGATGGAGCAGCCAACCAGAAAGGGTTCGGGATCAGTGTGTTGCTAATTTCGCCTGATGGATCGCACATCCCGTTGGCATTCAAGCTTAACTTTGAAGTCACCAATAATCAGGCAGAATACGAAGCTTGCATCGTGGGTATGGAGGTAGCCATTGAGATCGGCATAGAAAAGTTGGAAGTCGTGGGAGACTCAAACTTGGTCGTATCCCAGGCGAATGGCGACTGGAAGGTCAAGGAAGAGAAGCTGAAGCCACATTATCAGGATCTCGAAGTTCTTATCCCCCACTTCAGCAAGGTGACATTCATTCACGTCCCGAGGCTCAGAAATCAATTTGCGGACGATTTGGCAACACTGGCATCTATGGTCGAGATCCCTGTTGGTGTAAAGTTAGGGCTGATTGTGATAGAACAAAGGGATACACCGGTATACCTGCATGTCATGGCGGTTGACGAGCCTGACGATGGCTATCCATGGTATTATGACATTTGGAGATATGTGGAAAGAGGAGAGTACCCCATGGGAGCAAGTAAGAAGGACCGAATCGCTCTTCAAATGATGGCAGCTCAGTACATTATCTACGGAGGAAACTTATACCGAAGATCGCACTGTGGCACACACAAGCTGTGCATCCATGGAGAAGACGCGAAGAGGGTAATGGAAGAAGTCCACGAAGTTGTATGTGGCCCCCACATGAATGGCATAATGCTCACCAAGAAAATTCTCAGGCAGGGATACTTCTGGCCCACCATGGAAACGGAATGTGTGGAATATGTATGAAGGTGCCGAAAATGTCAAATCCATGCCAGCCTCACGCATGTTCCGCCGCACGAGCTATAACAAATGCCCTCGCCATGGCCTTTCTCAACATGGGGAATTGATGTCATTGGAAGAATAGTGCCGGCAGCATCCAATGGTCACAAGTTCATTTTGGTAGCCATCGATTATTTCACAAAATGGGTAGAAGGTGCTTCTTACACCACTTTGACTGCAGTTCAGGTTGCGCATTTCATCAAGCAAAATGTCATTTACCGGTACGGGGTTCCTCAGGCTTTTGTATCTGATAATGGAGTTCATTTCAAAGGGCGAGCTCGAGAAGTATTGGACGAGTTCCAAATCCAAGTGCATAAGTCGACGACTTATTGGCCGCAGACAAATGGCGCTGTGGAAGCAGCTAACAAGACGATCAAAGCCATTCTGGAGAAGACTATTCGATCTGTAAGGGACTGGCTTGAACAACTGCCCCTAGCTTTGTGGGGATATCGTACGTCTGTGCGAACAGCAACCGGGGCAACCCCTTACTCCCTGGTCTACGGAATGGGAAGCAGTACTCCCCATTGAGTTGGAAATCCCATCTCTTCGGACTATGATTGAGTACGAAGTCCAAGAGGTAGAATGGTTGAGTAATCGATTCGAAGAACTTATGCTGTTTGATGAACGCTGATTAAGGGCTCTTTACCACATTCAAGCATATCAACAGAGAATCGCATGTGCATTTAACAAGAAAGTGAAACCCAGGGATTTGGCAGAAGGTGACATGGTTTTGAAAGAAATCCAGGCTCCGCTCTACGACCCACGAGGAAAGTTCCGACCGAAGTGGTCTGGGCCATACATCATTAAAACTATCCTATCCGGAGGAGCCACGCAGCTCATTGACTTGGACGGAAACGAATTCTCAACCTAGGTTAACTTGGATCAACTCAAGCGCTACTACCCCTGAGAGAAGCTTGCTGGGCTGAAAACTGCAAGGGCGGGCAGTCCTAGGCAAAAATTAGAGCAAATGCCTGCTAGGATGAAAACCCGTCAGTGCATCTTAGGCAAAAGTTAAGGCATACAATAAATGAGCTCGCTAGACCGAAACCCCAAAAGGGCGGTTCTAGGCAAAAGTTAGAGCACAAAAGGAGAGTGTTAAAACCAGAGCGAACCCTACCCCTGAACTACGTTATGACCTGATTCCTTCGCCAGGAGGATACGTAGGCAGTCTCACACCGAGACCCGGTCACAATCTATCAAAATAAAAATCCAAGTTGAGAAGGTTCAAAAAATAAAGTCAAGGAGGGGAAGACCCTCCAAAACTCATTTTTATTAATACGATTACTTCTACTACATAAGGTTGAGCGAAGCTTTCAAAAATAAAAAGAAGAACAACACAATGGAAATGGGTCCACAATTTATTCAAGGGTCAGGGTGGTATGATCGAGTCAGTTTCCTTGAGCTCCAGCTCTCGCAACAATGTCCCTCCTGAGCCACTTTCGATAACTCCCGCGTACCGCCACGGAAGAGTAGGGATGCGCATCGGTCACCTCGCGCGTCCTCCGGAAGTGTTGGTAATGGCAAAGAACTGAATGGCTAAAAAGAGGCAGAACTACGTCCACGAGAGCCTCTGCAGGGGCCTCCTGCCTCAAACCTAGCTGATGCTGGATACGGTAAGGGATATAGAACGTGAAGGCCCCCAGACCAGCAAGAGCGACCCACTGAGGGCCCATGTAGTGCACTGTCATAGGCGGGAGGTCCAGCCATCGGCACCTCCAAGAAATGGTTTCAGCTCCCTGGCGCCTGAAGAAGTCAACTCACTTGGCCTTGCTCCTATAAGCAAACTCGAAACATCGCTGAGAAAGTAACCTCGCTTCATATGACCAATTGCCAAGAGGGATGGTCAGCACATTCACCTTGTCGCAATGCCAAATCTGTGAGAAAGGAGAAAACAAGTAAGAAACCGTAGAAAGCCAAGCCGAGCGTTGAGGTAAAACGAGAACGTGAGAAAAACTCGAAAAATGAGAGCTGAGAGAGAAGCCAACCTGTAAGAGGAGAGGACTACCTCCAAAAGCCCTGGTCTCCCCAAAACGGACCTTGTCCAAACCTATCAGCGTCTCGGCCAAAACCATCAGGATCGCGTCCTTTCTGGCCTCAACCTGAACGGCGACGCTAACCAATGCCGAGCTAGCGTGACCAGCAGAAGGGACCAAGAGGTAGGCCGCAAGCAAACACATGCAGAGAGCGGTCATGCGTCGAGTCTGATAAGTCATATCCGCAGGATCGTCAAGAGGAGAGAACATCTCGATAAGGCGCATAACATTGAGATGGCCATTCCTAACCAAGTAGCGAGCAGCGCCGTCACCCAATCCAAGGGCCGTGGCCAAAACTCTGTAAGCACTCTCACGCACAGGAGGAATGATGACCTCCCCTGAGCCGAAACCCCCAAGGTACGCACGGAACTCCTCAACAATAGGACAAAGCTCCTGATCGCCGAAACGAAACACATGAACCTCCGGATCCCAGAAACTCGCAGCTGCCCTCAAAAGCTCGGGACGAAGACGAATGTTGCGGAGGTACCGCATGGAATAGAGACCGTGGGCTCGAAAGTTGAGCCAATCAACACCTTCCATGGAAGCCAACCATGGACGGAGCGAGCTGGTGAGAGAAAGAGCCATTTCAAGGAGTAAGGAAAGAAGATAGGAGTTGAATGAGGTGAGGAGAATGTGGTATGAGGGAGCTTGAATTTATAGGAAGGGTGAAGAGGAAAACTTCAACTTTCAAAAAGCCTTGGGCTTCCAGAAGTGCATGTTTTCCATGAGTCCTACATGGGGAAAAGCTTGGTCAAGCCTTAAAAGGTTCAAAACAGACATGCACTGGTCCAAAAATGCCATTGCATGGGTCAAACCTCAACCCCCGAGCAACCTGCCTTGGAAAACAGCAAAGCTGGAATCTGTCAGGAAAGGTGCCACGCGCGGCACCTGACATGTCACACGGCATGGTGAAAGCAGAGAAACCCCACGGCACCTTGATTGACATACCATATGCTACATCCAGCCCCGCGCGGCACCTTGAGGCATCCGCGCGGCATGTTAAGTCTGCATTTCTGTAGTTTTTGACAGCAGAACACAAAAATGGAATTGAGGCATTACGAAGCACCAGCAACCATCAAAACACACTCTAACGGGTATTTGGGACTTCAGGAATGTTTTGTTCTGAACCGACTCTCAAGATTCGTGATCGTGACATAAAAGTCGATAAAAATCCATTTTTTAAGCTATGTCAAGGGTTAAAATTCGTTTCGAGTCGTTCAAAGCTATTTTTCTGAGTCCCCCAGGTCATAATGGTCAAAAGTGACTTAGTCCAAGTTCCGGTTCGTGTCTAAAGTCAAAACTCGAGAATGTCACATGTCAAAGTCATCGTTTTCTTACTTTTCGAGTATATTTCAAAAGCAAAGTTGAGTTTTCAAGTCTCATATCAGGATTTAAAGGTCATTATTGTCTCATAGCTATGTCCGAAGTTGGTTACGAAGGTGTCTATGTAAATTCTCGTACTCTTACAAAGGTTTATCTAATTACTTTCTTTGATTTCTATTCCATTGTCAATATGCTTTGATTGTTAATGTGTCACTCATCGTAAACCTCCTGAGTGCCAGTCACTCTAGGCATGGTGCTCCCTGAGGTGGCCTCCAGGTCAACTTCTGTAGGCTCGGTGGTCTCATCCTTAGAGACGTCGATAGGCTCATCCTCGGTCCCCGCCGAATGTCGTGCCCTCTTCTTCGATGATGGCTCCTCGCGAGAGGCAGCAGAGGAGACCAGTGGCACTGGAAAGCGGATGGACTTCCGTCGTAACCCTCGTGAAGCCCCTTCTCTAGCCTGCAATGGTATAACATCCATATAATGTTCGCATCATAGTCATGATATAAACAATAGAAGTAGAGCAAATGGCTAGGGTTCAAGAGTTTACCATCATCCCACCAGTGCGCGGCAACACCTCTGGACGGTGGCCCATGGCGTACTGCCACACCAGCTGCTCCAGGCCCATCATGGGCTCTGTCATCTCCATCACGTACTCTGGAGGCGCTTGCAATGAAGAAGTTGGTCAGAACATGCAAAAGAGTGAATTTACGAAGGAATGAAAACACGTTATACCTGAGCAAGGAACTCTAGAACCTTAGTTGAAGGGTGTGGCACCGCGACCAGGCCAGGGGCTCCCTGAGGAGTCATCACGTCCACTGTCCAAGAAAGGGCAGGGAAGCTAGTACCACTCGGGCCTACACCCTCGCCGTGGCCTCCGTCACCGCGGCCTCCATCTTCTCTGCCTCCGTCTCCTCTACCTCGCTTCCTTCCCCTTCTTCCTCCAACACCGCCTTGCGTCGCTTCCCAAATGGCGCATATCCCTAGACTCGGCATCAAGTACCGAGCACGGTACTCCGCGTAGTCAGCAATGAGACCAGCGCTCGCCTGGAAGAACGGCTCCAACTCGAGGTTCGGCCGCGTAAACTGCTGGACCTCCCTCCGCGTGTACTGGCCTGTCCTCTGCACCAGAGCAGGGAGTGGCCCAGGGACTTAAAAAGCGTCCAGCCTCAGCGACTGACGTGACACTCGGTCACCCAAGTACCACTGCCACCCGTAAGGGGACTCGAGAAGCACCCTCCCCCTGGCAACCTCCCTATTCCGTGCGATGTAAGGGATCTCGAAGCGATCCCAGACCCGCCAGCGGACCTGTCATCAAGAATGAGCAATATCATTATGTTGGTCGAATGGAAATAAATAGGAAAGCTATGGAACAGATATGGAAGTGCATTAGTACCTGGTCGGGCCCAGCTCGTCTAGGTAGAGGCGGAAGGCATGCAAATTACCCCTACCCTTCTTCACTCCCTTGTACTCCTTTGACCAGCACAAGGCCGAGGGAGTATAGTGTCATCGGGGCACGTAGTCTCGGGAGGGTACATCCCTATCACCTCATACGTCCAAAGCTGCAAATCAAGACATTGAAAGTTAGCACAAGATATACATCGAATGAATACGAATGGAAAGCTAAATATTCAAAAAAATGGAAGTAAGATATACCTCCCAGACCCTCCAGTAACCACCGAGGCTCACTCCTGCCCCGCGAGAAAGAGACCCCATGAAGGCATAGCACGTCCCCAGTGCTGCACCTCCCCAGTCAAAACGAGCAATCTCCCCGACGTCCCTCAAGGCCGAAAGAAGCGAAAGGTGTACTGAGTTGCGCCTGTTGGGAAACAAGGATGCACCGAGCAAGTACAACAGGAAGCACCTCGCCATCTGCTTCTCCTGTACCCTGTCCGTTGGGACATCCTCTGTCCAAAACCCCAGGAGCTGGGCGTACTTGGCGTCGTCGGTCTCCGCCCTCAGTTCATACCCCAGCCTCTCCCGCTCGAACGCTGCCTATCTCCCTATGGCAGTGTCAAAGGGGATAGGGTCACCTCCGACCCTGAGACCAATGATCGCCGCGAAGTCCAACGGCGTCACGGTCAGCTCGCCAAAGGAGAAGTGGAGGATATTCGTCGTGTCCCACCACCTCTCAGCCAGATCCCTCACCACTGGGCGATCATTGCACACACCCCTCGTCAACACCTTGACGAACTCCCCGAAACCCGCTTGCCTCACTATCTCCTGCACTGCCCCGAACAACCTCTCCCAGAAAGTGGGCACGACAGTCCAACATTACATTTTATAATAGGAACGTTGGCAAAAAGAAATCAACAATATTTAATACATAGGCATAACATGCAATACGGTGATATACT
This sequence comes from Rhododendron molle, assembly GCA_025413875.1. NCBI lineage: Eukaryota > Viridiplantae > Streptophyta > Magnoliopsida > Ericales > Ericaceae > Rhododendron > Rhododendron molle. Next base: position 20,592,039 of record CM046400.1, read on the forward strand.
TAGATGCAAGGAAATGGAAATACAGTGCATTGGAATTTGAAATACAAATATTTAAAGTATACCTTGTCCCGGTGCAAGGAAAGGTGCTGCTGTGGATCCCTCAGGACTAAAGCCTCGGTGTACGTAGGCCTCCTCAGTGTGTAAGGGTGTAAGAGAGATGGCACCACTACATGCTGGAAGGGCACGTAGGTCGCCTCGTCATAGGCTCCTCGCCCCTGTAAGGCTAGCGTCGCCTCGTCAACCACACTCCTATGAGGGACTATCTCCTCTCCAACCTCCTCGCCAGCTTGCTCCTCCTTGGCCTGCAGCTCCGCCTCTCAAGATGCGAGCAAAGCCTTCGCCAACCCGGGGAACTGCCGCACAACCTCAAGCACGTCCTCCATGGACGCCGTCGCTAAGTAGTCACCCATGCCTATATGGCGTGATGACCTCGCACCTGCGCCGCTGCCCACGAACATGGGCGGTGTATCCCTCACCACTGGCTCGTCCACCGGCTCCACCGCCGGGTCATCCTCAACGACGGGGGCCTTCCCTAAGTCAGCCCAGGGCTCTCTCACTGGAGGGGCCTCTGTCTCCCCTATTGCCCGGTCCGAACCACCACCACAGAGATCTTCTGTGGTCCGAACCACCACCACAGAGATCTTCTGTGGTCCTCTCCTCTACACCAGCCGCTGCCTCCGATTGGCCCAAGGCCTCGGCATCGCCTTTCGACTCCACTGCACCCGAAGTCTCCGTCCCTTGGACGTACCCGGCCAATACTACATGTGGGTGATATTCCCGAACAGGCATAAACATGAGCCGAACACGTGATGGAAGTTGTGCAATGAGAAAAGTGATGAAATGCACCATGATGATAAGGGCCGGTGACCCGAAGTATACACCGAACGGGGACTGTTCGGGCATAGGGATATGAGATGTCCTAGAGTTAATACCAGCTGTTCAGCGGTGTAGGTTTGTATATAAAACAGTAGCAGTTAAGGTGCAGTCTGTTCGGCAAAGAGAATGCGGGGCAGATAGAGTCATTTTAAGAAAAGGTAGCCTTAAGAGATAAGGCAGAAGCAGTATTCTAGAAGGAGTATTCAATATCCAGTCAGGATAAGTGACAGAACAGTCCTATTATGGAACGAATCCCATATAGGAAAGAGGACCTACGAGCAAGGAATCTCTGATCATTGGGCGAGAAGATCCCTACGAAGGCCAAGATTCCTATACGAGATAGGAGATCTAGGGCGATAAGGATGCTTGGGCAACAAGCATCAGTACGTCTATATATACGAGGTAAACTTGCAGACAAAAGGTACGCAATACGTTGCATGCATTACATACTTTGCTACTATAACGCCCCCAAAATCGGGTTCGTTAAATAAACATTTTATTGGATAAACTAGGTAGAGTCTGGCTCCTTATTACATCATAATCCCCTCAGGGAGTACTTATATTACACAAACGGGAAGGACATCTAAGGTTATCTACAGCTCCGTCTCTTGTTCCATCCTAGCAAGCTCCTCAGCTCCAAATGCCTCCAAGGTATACATCCCTCCTTGCTCATCTAAAAGGTCTGACACATTATACCAGCGTCGCCACCAGCATAATATGTCAGGGTCACCAAAGGTGACACCGTGAGCTACAAAGCTCAGTAGAATAATCCAAAACCCACTAACCCTTAACTTACACATAGCAAGTCATGCATATATCATAAAGGGTGATAAACAGCACAAGCAAATCATTGACAATAATAAGAACAATGACTCATCCGCATTCGCTATCTATCGTTGGTGTCTATATCATCAGAGTTTTCCTACGCAGCGTTTCATAGTATGTTTCTCATTTTCACTTTACCAAAACATTTCAAATCAGTTTTAACACACACAGTCTCATAATGGTTCCACCACCATGGATTCCCATTGGAACACACACAGCCTCACAATGGTTCTGCCACCACGGATTCCCATTGGAACACACGCAGCCTCACAATGGTTCCACCACCATGGATTCCCATTGGAACACGCAAGACCTCACAATGGTTCCGCCACCACGGATTCCCATTGGAACACACACAGCCTCATAATGGTTCTGACACCACGGATTCCCATTAGAACACACACAGCCTCACAATGGTTCCGCCACCACGGATTCCCATTGGAACACACGCAGCCTCACAATGGTTCCGCCACCACGGATTCCCATTGGAACACACATAGCCTCACAATGGTTCCGACACCACGGATTCCCATTGGAACACACACAGCCTCACAATGGTTCCGTCACCATGGATTCCCTTTGGAACACACGCACACACACACCACATAATGATTATCACACTTGATCATTAGGTGGTTTCAAAAATATTTTATCCTTTGTAGTCACTTCTCCACAATGGGCAAGTCCAGCCATTATGTAGTTTCAAAAGTATTTTTACCCATGTTAACCACAACCTAGTTGTCATGTTTCTACTTTCCAATTTCATGTGTCTCGTATCATGCATAGACTCCGCGGCGGGGCTTCGTACACAAGTACAACACCATCATAGTAATCTTGAAACTAAACTAGCAAGATCATCCAACTCAATATTATCATGCTCGTTCATAACCACAAGTTAGGCAAGCAATCATGCGATCAAGTTTACATTCCTCGAAAAGGTCAAAATACGAATACTTCGTTTTGAAAACAACACTTTATTCTTAATTCAAAAGCATACGTCCTTCTTTTTGGAAAGTCAAAGCAACATATGTTTATTGACGAGTTCATACATAAGCAAGTAACTATCACGAGATCAAGCAATCAAGTAGCCATAAGATCAAAGTGAACTACGTATACTTTAACAAGAAAGTTCTACAACTAACTTTATTCTTAGAGCAAATAGTTCGAGAAACTCAACACGATTCTTATCTACACCCAGGAAGAGTAGATCGGGAAATCTAAAAGATCATGCAATCAACTATTCAAGTATTACATATACTTAGAGATAGCGGGGTCCGAGTATTCTACCTTTCTTCTTGGCGGTAGAAAAGACTATGGAAATATGACGGAAAGAAAGTCGACGGAGTAACGGCTTACGGTAAGCTTTCGATAGCTTCGAAAGAGAATGATTTCTCGCGAACCTAGATTGTAAACTATACTACTACTACTTTTGGATCGAGGTGGTGGTCGAGTGGTGGTTTAGTGGCGGAGATGGAAAGTCTCTTGAGAAACCTCAAGAACAAAGAAAGAACCAAGCAAGAACAACAAGAACAAGCTATACTTTCTAGAAAGAAGTTGGAGAATGGATTGAGGTGTGAGTTCAAAGCACCAAATGGCTTGGTATTTATAGGCAAGCTCTCCTCTCTCCTCTCTTGGCCGGCCCTCTCTCTCTCTCCCAATGTCTCATTTTTTTAATCTAGCAAATCTCATTTGCTTGGAAGAAACAACCTAAAACTTAGGCATGCAAGGCTATGATGTGGTACTTTGGATTGGATTTTGGAAGATTGATCAAGGAAGGTGGATTTGATTCAAGTAAAGAATTAGGGTTTTGTACAAGAGTACAAGATCTTGCTTGCAATGGTTGTGCTTTCACTTGAAAGCATATCAAAAATAGGACAAGAGTGAGATCACACTAGCACACACATTACTCTCTCTCTCCCTCTCTCATCCGAACTCCCTCTCCCTCTCTCCCAATCTCTCTCTCGGCCTCTCCCTCCTCTCTCTCTCTCTCTCTCCTTGGTACAAAGTACAATATATATATATATATATAAGGATAAGGTGGGTGGATGACAAAGGAAAGAGTATGGAATTGGTTTGCAAGGGATTTGACAAGATTTAGGCTTTCAAAGGTACATAGAATCATTAGGAGATCAAGCAAAGGTCAATGGAAGCACAAGGAAGATCAAAGGTACAATCTCTCTCCTTCTTTCCTTCTCTTTCTCTCTCTCTCTCTCTCTCTCCCACTTGTACTCTCTTGAAAGTATATATATAACCTAATATATATATATAAGTACTATGGGTCTTTCATAAAATCTAAGTTTTCAAGTAAAATAGATTTTATAATTATAATACTCTAATACACACTTGTTATATACAATATTATATATAATACAAGGACACATATTATATATACAAGCATGTACTTACAATATCTAGACTAAATATGTCACGTTTCAATATCTAATAAACTAATCCTATACTTTCAAAGTACTAAGTGATTAAATAATAACCCTAATGTACTAATTATAATTAATTCAATTACCACACATGGCAAAACTATTATTTAAATCATTCTAGTACTTGATTGGCAAGTAAAGCTATTATCCAATGGATAATAGTTTCCCTAGCGGTTAATAACCAATGGGTAAAGGTGGCTAGGATTCTAATCTATTGTCCAATGGGTAATAATTCTCCTAGCGGTTATTATCCAATGGTTAATACTAGAAAGTATAATCCTTGCACTAATACCATAATTAAGGACTAAACCAACCTAATCCCGTACTTTGGAAGATTAACCAAGGTCTTTCTATTGTCCAATGGGTAAAGATAGCCCTAACGTTATCGTCCAACAGTCAATAGCGCAAAGGTTAAAAAGGTTCAAAAAGTTAATCTAGGGTTACAAGCTTAAGGGTTTCAAAAGGTTCATAAGTCACGAGAGTCATAATATTTACTTTGCAGACGGTAACTAGGTTAAACGATCGCTAGGTCAACCTAATCGGCTCGAAGCTAGCTAGACTTGCTAGGTAGGATTTCCGGCCAAGAAATGGGGTCTTAAGACTTAATCCTAGAAACGACGGGAAAACGGTAGTTAAACGATGATTAAAACCTTCCAAGCATAATTAAAAGATTTTCGAATAATAACGAGGTTTTTATGAGTCAGTAACGACCGATTTTTGGTTATGGAAATAAAAATCCAAGTAATTAAAATAAAATTCAAATTTTTAACAAAATTTTTATTTAACAAAAATCAGGGTCGTTACAACCTATCCCCCTTAAAATAATTTCGTCCTCGAAATTAGTGCGTGACTACTGGTCTTGGAATCGTGGTCTATCCCCTTAAAAATAGAAGCAAGCCCTTCTTAATCCCTTACAATGTGATGGAAGAGACGACCTAAATGATGCGGCGTATACGGCCACTGTCTAAAGGTTCCGGCAGGTCCTATGAGGATATCGGTGTTTGAGGCAATTCTCTACAGGTTTTGTTAATCGAATTAAGCCTCATCACTTGCCTACGAGACGGGGTTGAAGTTGCTTTAGCCGTCGAACAACTTGCCTCATTGTCGACGTCTCCATTGTAAACACCAACGCCAAATGCAAAATCTCTATCAAATCAACATGCGGACTCGTACCCTACAGATGTTTCCTTAACACGACCCTCCTTTAGCTTGGCACGGCCTCACGGTATGGCACCATAGAGATCGGTGCCATACCTAGTGGGAGTTCTATAGAGAGGTCTATCTCTCCTTTGGGGTAATAAGCCTGGAAGTTCTTCAGGGAAAACATTGGCGTACTTACAAACGATTGTGGGCTACCACATCCCCGGGTGGATCGGGGCGGCCCGAAAAACACTGTTTTTGGATCGAGTTGAAAAATTTAAAGAGTTGCCACCCGGATTTATGGTTTGCCACCCGAGAAACCGTTTCGATTGAAAATGATTGATTTGAAATTGAAAACCAGAGATTTATTCGAGTTCCGAAGCCATGTTACGAGGGGGGAAGGGTTTTACGGCACCCCCCTCGCCCGATTTGAAATCGGTCTCTACTCAATGTTTGTGGGATTTTTCAAGGGATTTTATTTCATTAAACAGCTAGCATTTATTTACAGATATATCAGGTAGGGAAGTGTATGCATGTGCAAATGTATGGTGAATAAATGAAAAATGGCAATGAAATGCAAAGTGCTAGAAACTGGAAGGCCCTGTCACTGATCTCGCTCTCGAGTGCTCGGGAGCACTCCCGAGCGCTTGGAAGTGTTGTCGTCCAGCCTGTAAGCTTTTGTTAGTACGACAAAATACAATACTAGAAATGTAAACTGGAATAAACGTAAGGACATTATAGGCTCAACAGAGGACTTAGTGGACTGGGATCAAACCCCAATCATCCAAGTCATGCATCCTTGCCTCTACAAGGGCTGATCTACAGTTCAAATGGATAAACAAGCACATGCATGGACATGCAGAGATAGCACAAAACTTAAACTGGGGGGAAATGGACTGAGCTTGCATGCAAATACTCCCGAGCGCTTGGAAGTAGTCCCGAGCGCTCGGGAGTATTCCACAACCCAGAACCAATTTCAACCAATTAGTACACTCATTGTAATGTGCTGGTACACCAAATCTTGCATTTTTGAAGTGTGAAAGCTTCTCTTTTTGAAAACTCTTCTGCATGTCCTTAAGTAAAGTCATTTCCTTCACATCTCTTTGAAAAATAAAGATCTTTTGCACCAAAACTTCTCAAGGGAACTGATCTGCTTGAAAACATGTTTTACTACTCTTGCATGTCTAGTCAAACGCTTGAAAGAGGGAAAGCAGGACTGGAGTCACTCTCGAGCGCTTGGGAGTAGACCCGAGCACTTGGGAGTGCTTCCAGTAACCCAAGTATAGAAAGCACGTTTATGCCCCTTTGCTCTTGCTTTTACACTAAGGTCATCCCACCACACTCCCAGTATTGAAGACTGGGGTGAACTGGGAGACCTCCCTCAGAAGGGAGAATAGCCCTGTTTTGCTTGTGTTTGACACTAAGGTAGAGAACTTCTACCTTTGGGTTGGAACTCTGCTCCTTGGAAAAGCTTTAGAAAGTGAATGAAGAAAGAAAGATCAAGAAGATCAGAACTTTAAGATGAGCTGAGCTTCTTGCATGTTCTTGTTGCCTTGAGTTTCTTAGTTGTTTTTGTTTTTGAAAATGAAATTTTGAAAGAGATGGGAGACCACTCTGTTTGAACAGTCAAAGAGGTCTCTTTAGAGAGAGAAACTTCGTGCCTATTCTGAGCTGAAGAGCTCCTTTTATAGCAAAACATAACCTATGGTCTTATTTAGAAAATGAAATTTAGAATCAAATAAAATCCTCAGGCCTGACTCTTCCTCTGACTGAGGTTGATTGTAGACTGAGCTTCAGCTGGCTCAAAGAAGTTGCAATGATGAGTTGCATGGGTAGTGGGAAGGCCTGCCATCCATTGGGCAGCACAGAAGTCTCGACCGCTCGGAAATGGTTTCGAGCGCTTGGGACTGCACTCTCGAGCGCTCAAGAGTTAGCCTGGCCCATGGTTTTTAGAAATAGTTTTGAGCGCTTGGGACTGCTCCTGAGCGATTGAAAGTGGCTTCGACACTTTACTCTCCTCTTTAAAGCCTTCCAAGAAGCATTGTTTTGATCAGTCGAGGGCTTGTTTAATCCAAATTCATCATCGGGGAGCCTCCGGCCACAAATTAAGAAAATTCGAGGTGTTCAAATTGGGGTGTCTACAGTTGCCCCTCTTTGGATGGTGCTCGGCATCATGTCCGAATACGAGTGACATCCAAAGATTGAGACAGCCCAATTCGAGCCACATCAAACCCTTAATTTCAAAGACAAATACAAGTAAAAATGTTTGATGCACGTGGTCGCGTCTTTTCAGACTGCCTACTACCCTTTTCTGCAGGGATCAGACCAGCGTAGTTCTTTGGGGCAAATGCAAGCACATGTGATGCACGCACGAGAAAGATAGACAAGACCTTGACAAGATAAACGTGCAAAGGGTCCACCTGTTACTCTGTTTGGTGAACGGAAAAATGCAAGCAGGTGGGATGCATGCACGAGAAAGGATCAACACGACTTTGATAAGATAAATGCATGAAAGGTCCACCTGTTACTCTGTTTGGTGAACGGAAAAATGCAAGCAGGTGGGATGCATGCACGAGAAAGGATCAACACGACTTTGATAAGATAAATGCATGAAAGGTCCACCTGTTGCTCTGTTTGGCGAACAGAAAATGCAAGCACATGTGATGCATGCATGAGAAATGATCGACACGAGTTTGATAAATGCATGAAAGGCCCACCTGTTGCTCTGTTTAGCGGACAGAAAATGCAAGCACGAGTGATGCATGCACGAGAAAGATTGACAAGACTTTAATAAGATAAATGTGCAATGGGTCCACCTGTTATTCTGTTTGGTGAACGGAAAAATGCAAGCACATGTGCTGCGTGCATGCGAAGAGATCGACACGAGTTTGATAAGATAAATGCATGAAAGATCCACCTGTTGCTCTGTTTTGCGGACAGAAAATGCAAGCACGTGTGATGCATGTATGAGAAATTTTTGACACGAGTTTGATAAGATAAATGCATGAAAGGTCCACCTGTTGCTCTATTTGGCGGACAGAATGAGGATAAAATAGCACCTGTAGGGTAGAAATACCTGCAAACCTATTGAAATTAGTATAAATAGACAAACTTTCAATCGACTATCAACCAAGTTGTTAAGCGCGAGGCTAAAAATGCATCATCGACGGAGGTTTGCCTCACACAGTCTCGTTCGATGAGGATGAAGCCAGGACTGAGATTGATTTTGTAAAAGGAAGGGGGAAGCTAAGGAAGCCAAGGAAGCGGGAAAATGCACGGGACGACGGAGGATTGGCACGGGGGCCGAGGGCAGAGCTGAGCGCTCAGAACCACTCCCAAGCGCTCGGGAGTGGTCTCGAGCGCTCGAGACCGCTGCTAGGGGCCACTGTCCTTTTCATCTTCCTTAACTGATCTGGGGTTTAAATCCATACTTGAGCGCTCGAGAACCAGTGTACGGTACAGACGACGATTCTCGTACGATCCCTCCTCTCTCTTGCTTGATCTCTTTCTCTCTCACTCTCGCAGTCGATCTTTCTCTCTCACTCTCACTCTCACAATCGATCTCTCTCTTCACCTAAAACAACCACGGATCGAGCCTTCGATCTCGAGCTCTCTTCGATCTTCCGGTGGGCTGTGGTGTGCCAGGAGGTACGGATTAAGAGAAGGAAGGAGGCTTGGGGAGTGGAAGAATAAGGGATGGCTAGTGGAGGTGATGAGGGGCTGCCCAGCCGCGGGGAGGCGGCTTTGGCGGCTGCGGCGGCGACTGAGGAGACCAGCAGCAGTACTGCCACTGCACTAGCGCAGGAGGGGGTGGTTGGTGAGGATCTAGCCACAGTAGTTGAGGCTGGTAGAGGAGTAGAGGCAGCAGGGAGCGTGAGTGCCAGCGGAGGTGTGGCGGCGGTGGGAGATCTTGGTGATAGCGAGGCTGTGCGAGGAGAGGGCGAGGAGCTGGCCACTAGCAGCAGAGACGCGTTGGGTGGCGGAAGAGATGGTACAAGTAGCGGGGGAGGTGCCACGGGCACTCCCCATACTCCTACGGTGGAGGAGTTGCTCGTGGCCACCGAGCAGGCCGGTAGTGAGCGGAGGGAAGGTGGCGGTGATGAGGTAGTGACGGCCGGCCGCGTCGTCGTGACTTCGATTTTGAGGGCGACGATTGTGGAGCCGAGAGGAGGGGACAGCGGGATTGGTGCTTCGCACCCGGTTCCATTCACAGAGGGGGACTTTTTGGACACCGCGAGGCCGCGTGACATTTTGGATGCACTGGGCCTTGACGCTGGGATTAGAGAGGTACTGAGGGGTGCGAGGACCACGGAGGATCAGACCTCAGAACTGACGTTAGAAGCATTGCTCAGCGGCGCACAGATGACAGCGGCGGACACGGGGTTGCCAGAGACAGACGGTTTGGAGTTAGGAGAGGACCCAGAGGAGGAGGTGGTGATTGAGGAGCGGGTTACGGCGACGGCTGAGGCGAAGGCCTACTTGGCCAGGGCACGCCCCGGGTTAGCACCAGATACCTATGCACCACGGTTGCACTTCTTTGAGCCGATTGGGATGATTAGCTATACTCCTGCCCGGACGGATTACCCAGAGGATATGCTTCTCTGAGATAGGGCTACGCACATCTCTTCCAGATGGACGACGGTATAAGTTTAATATTTCATTTTCCTGCATTATACTTGCTTCCTTGAATCATTGCGTTGTCTACTGATGCTACTTCTTTGCTCTATTGAAACAGCGTACCAAAGATATTTACGGCCATGGAGGCTCAAGCCACTCATTGAAGTAATTCAAGGCGTTGCCCCAGAGAGTGCGGGAGTTGGTGGAGGAGGCTGGCTTCAGGCCGTTCATCCAGCTGTTGACAGCGGTGAGGGTTGATCGCGCAGTACTGACGGCGCTGGCGGAGAGGTGGTGGGACACCACCAACACATTCCACTTTCGCTTCGGGGAGATGACAGTGACTCCACTCGACTTCGCTGCTGTCATGGGGCTCCGAGTTGGAGGCGAGCCGATTCCTTTCGACCCGAGCATAGACTTGGATGATGCAGCGCTGAGGTGGTTTGTTGGACGGGTCCCGCGCCACAGCGGAGGGGTAGTAGAGTATGGCCAGTTCACGACGTACTGGGACCACGAGCCGGCGGACGACGTTGAGGTGGCCCAGATGGCCAGAGCCTACTTGCTATACCTGTTCGGGGCTTCTCTGTTCTCGCTCAGGCGATCCCGGGTTCACTTGAGCTACTTGGCGGGCCTGGTTGATCTGAGGCAGGCAGGACGGTACGATTGGGGAGGTGCTGCTCTGTGCACACTCTACTGCTTCCTGGGAGCCGCCTCACACGGAGTGGGGGATACCATAGGCGGCTACTGGAGGGTGATTGAGGTATGACTCAATGCTATTGTCTTGAATTGCTTTGATTGATTGATTGAATTGAATTGAACATGTATTGACTTGAATCGAATCGATCTTGACAACTTGCAGCTTTGGGCTTACGAAGTCTTGGGCATGTTCCCGCCTGAGAACACTTGCACAAATCAGGACTTACTTCCACGGGGACTTGCGTGGGGTATAGGAGAGCGAAGGAGCAGCGAGGACAAGTGATGACTTTCCGACGCTGGTTGGACAATATCACCTGAGTTACGGTACAAACATCGACCTTCTTTTCCTTTCTTGCTTGTGATTTCCTTTATGAAACTTGATCATTAATGTACAACAACTGAATGCAGGTTCACTGGGATCGATGGGCCAGGGTGGAGGCTGACTTCCTTCCGAGGAGCCGGGAGGTGACGAGGAGCCGGGTCTTGCTGGAGTGCCCACTGGGCTGGCAGTGGTACTTGGGGGATCGGGTGACACGGCAGTCACTTGGTTCTCCAGAGTTCATTGTGCCGGGGCCACTTCCTCCACGAGTATAGCGGACTGAGACCTACACTCGGGCTGAGCTGGAGCAGTTCACGGTGCTAGATGCTGATTTGGAGAGATATCTGCGGCGCACGTTGGACTATGCGACATACAGGGACAGATACTTGGCCACCAGCTTGAGCGTGGAGATAGAGCTGGAGAGACGGATAGCAGAGGCTGAGGCCAGGAGGGCCAGGGGTGAGGCGGTTGATGAGGCTGGAGACGAGACCGGGGGTGAGACTAGAGGTGAGACAAGAGGACGAGGCCGAGGTGGTCGCTCTTCACGCGGTAGGGGGCGAGGTGCTAGACCTCCTGCTGCTAGGAGAGGTGCTAGTTCTTCGGGCTGAGGTGAGGGCAGCACAAGAGCTCCCGGGATGGCTGAAACTTCTACTCCAGCCGGGTTACCGACGTTGGACTGGGCGATAGGGGTGCGGGACCCTTCTGGAGCAAGGGCGTTGCTAGATATCCCATGCCTCCCGCAGCCAGCCATGCGGCTTCCTGCGCAGGTATAACACAACTTCGCTTCTTTCATGCTTCAAATGTTTCTTGCTTATGCGCACATGGTTTTGACCTTTGAATCATCACGCAGGTGCCACGAGAATGGGCGGAAAAGGCTATCATGCTGATGGTGGGGATGCCAGTTGCTGAAGGACTGTGCCAAGGGGAGGACTCTCCAGACTAGACCTGTTCCTGAGCCTGCTCTACCTATTGCTTCACAGGTATGCAAAGTGCATGCATATACATTTTATTGGGTTTAAAACATGTATCAAATGAATGAATGTTCATGATATGCATGTTGTAGAGACCCGGAATAAATTTCTCTTACTTTATAATTTTAAAGTATGTTTAAGATAATTATGTGAATAATATTGTGTGAGGACTTTTGCGTAATCTTCTGAAACTTGTGAGAGTGGATGATGTGGTCATGTACTTGAGGGGTGTGTGGTGTAATTTCACCTATATAAGTGGGAAAAAATCAGAAGCAGGGGCAGGGAATTTATTTTCCCCTTTCCTCATTTTCTCTACGTCGTCTTTCTCTCCCTCACGACGCTCTCTCTCACTCACACTCCTGGATATCTCTCACTACCACAAACACATAAGAACCCACACCTGTTTCATGATATTCTACCAATTTGGAACATGGGAAGTTGTGCGATCAAGTCCGGATGGAGTTTCCTTGGTGGGTTTCGAGAAAAATCAAGTTTCAAAAGTCTAGGGCTAGCTCGGATGTTAGGGTTTTGCTCAAAACCCTCGAGGTGGGGATTTCTCTCCTCCTTTATGTGTTTATGAGTTGGTTTGATGTGTTTAAGGGTGTTGAAATGTCCGTATTTGTCGTTGGGAGAAATCTGTCGAAATTTGAAATCGTACGTTGAAAACCCATGTCCTACTGGTATCTTGGACCTACCGGTAGAAACGCTGCCCAGTAGTGTCACTTTTTTAAATTCTGGTCTCCTACCGGTAGGTATTCTAGTCCTACCGGTAGGTATTCAAAAATCTGTCATTTTTGGGAAATTCTGGTCTTCTACCGGTAGGTATTGAATACCTACCGGTAGGTATTCAAAAATCATCATTTTTGGCAAAACTTCGGAAGGGCATAACTTTTTCATCCGAACTTCGTTTTGGACAAATTTTATATCGAAATTAATGTACGGAAGGTCTACTTTCTAATGGCGGTGGTCTCATAGTCTAATCCTAAACCAATAAAATGTTATGGCCAAAATAAGACCGGTTGTGGTAAGATTTCATGTTAACTTTGGGGGTTAGGTTATGTTTGAACCTCACGATTGGTTTAATACACTTCTAGGTCTTTGGGGTGGATACATCGGTATACACTTGGCATCCTTTTTCCCTTAGATTCACTTGAGTGAGATACGAATGCTCCTATGTTCGTTTAAATAATTGAATGGTCTAACAAGGCTTTGGTGATATGCCACTATGATTGGGAAAAATGTTCGTTGACACGTAGGAGAAATTTGTGGTGGAAGGGGTGATTGTGTATTAAGATTTAAATTGGAATACTTAAATAGTGATGATTAACTAAGTTTATGATATGGTAACGTGTGGTACAACTATTATTCTTTTCGATTGAACTATAAATTGAAATATGAAACTGTTTCTAAGTACTTGCATGAAGTTGAGCTATGAAATGACTAGTTGATGCTCCGTGGTACAACCAATAGATAGTGATGTGGGTATGTGAGTTCCATGATGTCGTGATTGTTAATCCGCTTATATTGAATTGTTTTGATGTGTATGCATGAGGTAGATGTTTGGATATTTGTTGGACTAGTGTGGTATGATAAATGGGATACGCTTGTTAACCAACTGTGATATGGAAATTATCAAGGATAATGATTGGTTATGATTGAGGGAACAGACTCAAGGTGACCCTACGCTCGAGGGAAAAGACCTGAGGTGACCCAAGTTGTTGTGATTGAGGGAACAGACTCAGGGTGACCCTGCGCTCGAGGGAAAAGACCTGAGGTGACCCAAGTTATGTGATGGAGGGAATAGACCCAGGGTGACCCTAACGCTCGAGGGAAAAGACCCGGGGTGACCCATGTGATTGTGACTAGCTAATGTTGAGAAAAACAATTGAAGTTCCTTGGTTGAAAAGGAAGGAAAAGGAAAGGATTTTAACAAGAAAATCCTCTGGCATTCTTGAGCGAATCAACGGACTCCAGTATTTGGGCACAAATCAACGGACTCCGGTATTCAAGCTCGAATCAACAGAGCTTGACTTGTATTAGTTTTGTGCACCTCTACACTACCTTGCTAAAGAAATTGGAAGGTTTTATATGAAAATGGTTTATAAACCACAAGGTGGAATTGAGACATAAGTAGATATTCGATGAAGAACATTGAACTTGAGTTGGTATCTCATAGATTTCTGATCATTGGGTTTGCTGTCCTGATGCTGGTTTGGTTGATAGATGTGTATCCGTGTGATTGTGAGTTACTCATGCAAGGTTGACGTCGAAGTAGAAAGCATGATAGTGTGGGGTAAAGATGAAGGATTATATAGATAGTAACATGGTGATTTGTTTGGTAGGAATGTTTGTGTGATACATTATGAGAGGTTTATAAAGAATACCTGCATGCCAAAGTTATAAAAGGAAATTTGAGGTGAAAGTATTTTGGTAAATGATAACTTTAGACTAGAATATAATCATGGGTAAGAAAGCGGAATAAGTATTTATATATCGACACTACCAAGATGACGTGATAAAGGGGACATGAGAGAGGACACGATAAGTGCTCTTAAAGGACTAAACTGGGTAGTCGTGTGAGTTCCTTTGTGTCGTCAGGAGGTTGGGTTCGAAGTGTCTTGTTCGTTTTACATTTCTCTTTCTTAAACCTGGTGTGTGTATACTTAGTCTAGACGTGGATTTGTGAAGTGAGAAAACAAAGAGTAAATAACTCTTAAAGAACCCGAAGTGCTTCTAAGTCATTGAAAGATAAATGAAACGACAAAATATGATATTGGGGATGACCACTGGAGGTTTTAGATGAAAGGTGTATGCGCGAGGTTAAAAAGGTTGGTGTGTGAGATAGAGTTCCACGTAAGCCTTTGCATAAAAGTTGGGATTAAGTCACATATAACTCTCCTAGTCAAACCATTATTATTTTATCAAAATGTTTTCCTTAGCACTCATCTTCATGTGAGCATATAAAGTTGTTAGAGGTTTTCCTACTGAGCTAGTGTAGCTCAACAAAATCCTCCTTTTTAGGTTTAAATCCCGGTCGATAGCTCGCATACATGAGTGCTTGGATGAAGAAGAATACTTTTTAGAAGCCAGCTTCATTAGTTACTTAATCATCTTGTTATGGTTCCCCCCTTTTTGTTGAAGATGGATTTGTAACAAAAAAAAAAAAAAACTTTTGAATTTCTTTGACCAAACCGGTTGTAATCCAATAACTTGTTTGTATTTGTACTTAAGCTTAATATTTGGGCCGGTGTGCCAAATTGTCATTCGATTAGTCTTGAGGACTTAATTTGTAAATTAAACAGGTGGAAGACTCTTTTGGGTATTATTCATGATATGCGAGAGACTTTTATTTAAAATGGATTATTTATTTATGTTGAAAATCGAGGGCGTGACACAGGTGCAGCCACGACGCTCGATTAGGACACGGTCGCAGGGTACGATGAGCCTTCCAGCTTCCGCCGGCGCGAGAGGCCGAAGTAGATAGAGAGCAGGGGCTAAGCAGTTCGAGGTGGTTCCTAGGGAAGCGTTGTAGGGGGAAAAATCCAGATAGTGCTTAGAACGGCACTGTGTGATGACAGCTTCACGTGCTTCTTCGCCGGAACCCTAATATGCTGCCTGAACCCTAGCCTACAAAACAGACAGGGGCGAGCGTACCTTTGCCTCTCGTGGCAAAGGCCCTCCGATGCCTAATATGGGCAGCATGCCCTGGAATTTCCGGATTCCAAGATGCAAGCCTTCGGGAATTTCGTTTCTCGAAATAAGGGCCCGTAATCGAGGGAGCGCGAGCGGAGATGCAAGCGCTCGGAATACAGAGTCGCCACCTGGGTTTGAAGGTCCGTCACCCAAGGAACCGTATTTCGAAGCACCTGCCGCGCTGTTTGAATTGAAAAAGTGAAGGAAACCAGTCCGTCATAACCATATCTGGGTTCGGGAGCCAGGTTACGAGAGGGGAAGGGTTTTAAGGCCCCCCTCTCGCCCAATCCGGAGATCGGTCTCTACTAAGGCATTTTGAAAACATTGTGATTCTTCTTCTTTTTAACCAATTTTAGCCAGTTAGGGCGGGGGAACAGTTTAATGGAGATTAAAGCTGTAACAATTTGCAAGATGTGATAGATAGCATGGATGAGCAGTTAGTATAGGATGAGAACAGACTGCTGTGGGTTTTACAGGCTGAGCCCACAACCCACAGCTCTTATTCTCAAACCTTCTGGGCTCTGGAAGGACCAGTGCACACCCAGGACAAACCAAGCAGTTTATAGCAGTTTAAATATACAGTTTAAAACAACTCTAAAAGGCTATAGAGCCACAAAATTACTAAAACACCCCTTAAACAGTGAGGGGACAAAACAGGAGCCTAAAACCTAGTTAACCATGCATGGCTAGCTACTGATCTGATCGGGGACGAATCGTCGCGCAATGGTTTCAAATTGTTGCGCGAGGGTTTAGAACTGTTGCGCGAGGGTTTAGAACCATCGCGCGAGGGTTTGGGTCAACCTTCCAGTGTTTGGTTTTGCTCATCCTGGGTTCTGGGACAGGTCCAGAATGATCCCAGAGATGTTCCAACAGAACAGAAATGCATTTGGACATATTGAACTTGCAGTTTAAGCTAAGAAAAGCAGTAAACAAGTTTTAACATGCATCAACAGTGATCTAAAACCTAAAACATGCTCGAAAATAGTAAGAACTATTTATGAAACACAAAGAACAGGATACCCTTCCCCACGAAGTTCATCATCACACTGACACAAAGTGTCGCGCGAGTGTTAGGAACCGTCGCGCGAGGGTTCTTGCTCCACTGCTTCTTGTAACTTTGCTGGTTTTAGGGCCAGGACTGGTATTGATTACCAGCCTTGGCCCTGCCAGCCCCCTCAGGGATCAGAACAGAGAGCAGAACAAAAGTAAGCTATACCTTTGGTTCCTTTCAGTTTGAATGGTGTTTGAGCTTTGAATTGAATTGAGGTTGAACAAGGTGATAGAGCTTGGAAAATAAGTGTATGAAGGTGGCTAGAGTGGTGAAATACCAAGTGTATTAAAGGTTGTGTAGCCTTTTGAACTTGAACCTTGGTACTTTCTTCTTTTTTTCTCTTGAACCCAAGATTGTTAACCCTTTTTTTTGGAACCCTTTAAATGGAAGCACCATGGGGGGTATATATAGGAGGAGTGGTGGAAATGGTGTATGGAGGAGAAAGAACCAACCAATTTGGCTTGGTGGCCAAATTGCCACTTATGGAAAGCTTGCAAGGAGAGAAGCCCAGCCAGTCCACAAGGTCTGGCTGAAGATTACTTGGTGATTAAGCTGCCCAGCTGAAAGAGGTGAAAAGGACAGGAGAGAACCGTCGCGCGATGGTTTGGAATTGTTGCACGAGGGTTCTCCCTGGCACGCGATGGTCAACGGTCAACAGTTTGACTGTTGACCACACCTGGCAGCTTGACCCTCGCGCGATGGTTCTAAACCCTCGCGCGACAATTGGTTTTTGGCTTTTTGATGTGGTTTTTGGCTAGGTTAGGTTCAAGGGTTCTTCAAACACTCAAAGCTCAAACACTTGACATTCCCGAAGTGTTCTTGATTTGTTTCATCATCGGGGAATCAAAAACCGTAAATAAGCTAATCTGAAAGCCAGATTGGGGTGTCTACACCTAAGTTAGTATTGCGTACCAGCAAGAAACCCTAATTATCAGTGGAAAATTGCAAAGTGAATGCCCACTATTGCGTACCTTTACCTCTAGGTTTACCTCGTATTTATAGATTCACAGCTACTTGCCCTCCAAGCATCTTTGTTGCCCTAGGTTTCCTATCTCATATAGGAAACCCCGTATCCCTTAGATTCTCATTCCATAAATCGTTTGTTTCCTTTTAGATCATTTAGGAACCTTTCTTATGATGGACCATGGATCCCATTCCCGTGGGGTGTCTTGTCTAGATTCTGCTTTCTTACTGAGTATTGCCATTCTTGGATCCTCCTCCAGAATGCTGATCCTGTTCAGCTTCCTTATTGCTGAACAGCCTACCTGGACCAGTGACTTCACATGTCACTTACCTGGTCCAGCAACTCTTCATGTTCACCGAAGCATGCCCCTGCTCGGGTAACTTAGACCAAAGACCTCTCATGTCTCTGGTCTTTTCCGCCGAACAGATCGTCTGGTCCTAGTGACCCCTTCTGTCACCGGCCTTTAACCGCTGCACGGCGGCGCCCTTTATCTAGCGTCTCACTTGATCCCCGAACATCACATGTTCAGTTACTATTTGTACCTGCTCGGGATTACCTCCCTACAATTGCTCCCCAGTTTTTCCCTTATACCGCTGTTCGGGGATATAGGGGGAAACTCAAACCGTCGTTTAAATATTCCGGTTCTTACGGGGTATAGTTACTCGCGTATTTTTGAAGTCTTATTTTTGGAGGCTTCAGCCATCATTTTCTCGAAATGAGGGTTCCACGTGGCGTATCTTGTACGCTCTTCATTTAATTCGAATGGCGTTTTAGATAACGGCGTCAGACCGCCATCTGTTCAACCTCTTCTCCCCGTTACTTTTCGTGTAACGGAGTTAAAGGAGACGTTTCGTCTCCGTTTATCTCCCTTATACCCAAAAAGGGGGTCTTTTTGGGTTTTCATTCCTCCACTTTTGATTTCGTACTTCTCTCTCTAAAGAACCAGGCGAGAGCCCCTCCTCATCTTCCGCCATTGCCGCCGCCTGCAAATTGACTGCATCTCCGGCGATCGTCATTCTTACCATTGTAAGACTTCTTACTTCCTTTTCTTCTCGTGCTTTCGTTCTGAGATTTTGTTCTCGAGTCCCTAGGGTTTCATTCGTCCCTTCTTTCATTGTTTTCTCAAGTCCATCCATGGCGGGTGACGATGGTAGCGATAGTGGCCCAAAACCTGGTAAATTTAGGAAACTCTACGAAACCCCCGCTGCAATGGCAGCTTTTAGGACAACTTACAACGTCCCAGACAACGTAGTACTCGAACTGGCTCCCTTAGGTGCAGAGAGGAACGCCTGTTCTTGGGAACGTACTTGCATTCTTATCATTGCCATCGTCGAGGGCAGAGTTCGTTTCCCTCTCGATCCACTGCTTCGGCGTGTACTAAACTGGTACCGTCTCACACCTATGCAAGTTTCCACCAACTTCTTTAGATTGGTGATGGGGATTGTGGCCTTAAATAGGATCCTAGGTACCCAAGTAGGAATTTGGGACATCCAATGGTGGTGTAGCATTGTTTTAAACCGCGAATACAACACCTACTACCTCAAGGTGAGGAAAGCGGAGAAGCGTCTCGTTCTTAACTTGCCAGATTCTGCTCGGGATCACGAGATGGATTTTCTTTATGTTACTGGAGGCTTCGAGCCAATGGGGGAGG
Source organism: Rhododendron molle (assembly GCA_025413875.1). Lineage (NCBI taxonomy): Eukaryota > Viridiplantae > Streptophyta > Magnoliopsida > Ericales > Ericaceae > Rhododendron > Rhododendron molle. The sequence continues at coordinate 20,611,274 of CM046400.1, forward strand.
ATGGCCAGGTGGTGGCTTGCCACTGCCCCCACGAGTGGGGCTACCCACGTATGCTCCTAATTCGCATCTTTTTGTTATTTTCGTCTCTGCACTCTCATTGCATTTGCTAACGTTAACTTTCGTCTTTGCTTTTGCAGCCACAAACGCGAATACTCATTTGAGCAGGGAGCCGAGTTGCGTCCGAACAGAGGAAATAAACAGAATCTTAAGATACAAGGGGGAGCGTGTGTAACGCCCCGAATTTTGGGTACGTTAAATAAACATTTTTATTGAATAAATTAAGGAAAGTCTAGCTCATTATTACACATAATTCTCACAAGAGTACTTTTATTCAATAGAAGAAAGGATAATCTAGGGTTAACTACTGCTTCGTCTCTTCCTCCAGCCTTGCAAGCTCCTCTGGTCCGAAGGCCTCCAGTGTGTACTGTTCATTCTGTTGATCTATGAAATCTGACACATTATACCAGCGTCACCCCCAGTATAATATGTCAGGGTCACCAAGGTAACACCGTGAGCTACGGGCTCAATAGAATAATCCAAAACCCACTAACCCTTAACTTACAACGAAGAGTCATATAAATAATTACACATGCTCATTCAACAACATAATTAACAATGACACATCCGCATTCATTATCTTGCTTACGTTGGTGTCATGCCTTTCTTTGTTTCTCCTACGCGACTCATCGTAGACTGTGTAACCATTTCCAAATCAACATCTATTAACAATCTACACAATGGGCTACCAAGTCCGCCACGTTATCAAATCTTGCATTGGCTCCTCTCCGCGGATAACCAAGCCCAATTACCAATGAAGCTATCACGTCCGGCTCCGTTAGCAATCTACACAATGGGCTACCAAGTCCGGCCTCATTGCGGTTTTCGCAAGTCCACACAAAGGGCTACCAAGTCCGGCCACCTTGCGGGTTTTCACAACTCACATAAGGCTACCAAGTCCGGCCATTATGTAGTTTCAAAAATCCTTTTTATCCATATCAACCACTCCCTAAGTGTCATGTTTCTACTTTTCGGTTCTCGTGTCTCGTAAGCATGCATAGACTCCGCGGCGGGACGAATCACTTTAAAGTAATCTTGAAACTAACCTAGCAAGATCATCCAACTCTATTTAATCATGCTTGTTCACAACCATAAGTAAGGTAAGCAATCATGCGATCAAGTTCCCAATCCTTGAAAAGGTCAAAATACGAATACTTCGTTTTGAAACAACACTTTATCTTTAAACGAATCGTAACCACATAAGTTTATTGACGAGTTAATCAAGTTGGGAAGATTCTATAAACCCTGTATTCAATGATTCTCAAGATCAAAGTAAACTACGTAAAATAAAAGCATACGATCAACTTATCCAAGTATACTACATATTTTCTATCATGCTCATAAATTATACTTAAGAAAAGTAGGTTCGAAGAACTCTACACTAACATAAAATCACGTATACTTAGGAAGAGTAGATCGGAAAAATCTACCTTTCTTCTTGGCGGTAGGAAGACTACGAAAAGATCGACGGGAAGAAAGTCAGTAAACGAACGGAGTAACGGCTTATGATAAGCTTTCGATAGCTTCGAAAGAGAAAGGTTTCTCTCGAAACTAGATCGTAACCTATACTATTACTACTTTAGGAATGAGGTGGTGGTCGAGTGGTGGTTTAGTGGCGGAGATGGAAAGCTTCTTGAAAAACTAGAAAGAAAGCTCAAGAACAAGCTAAAACTACTCAAGAACACTAAGAACTCTTATGCTTTCAAGGAGAGAAGTTGGAGAATGGTTTGAGGTGTGAGTTCAAAGCACCAAATGGCTTGGTATTTATAGGCAAGCTCTCCCTCTCTCTCTCCCTAGGCCGGCCACTCTCTCTCTCTCTCTTTCCTCCAATTTTTAATTCAAGCAAATCAAGTTTGCTTGCAAGAAATAACCTAAAAACTAGGCATGCAAGGCTAGGATGTGTCCTTTGGATTGGATTATGGAAGACTAAGCAAGCAAATGGGATTTGATTCAAGTATAAAATTTAGGGTTTGTACAAGAAGGACTAGATTTGATTGTCCTTGGCCATACTTTCACTTTGAAAGCATGTCAAAGAAGGACAAGGGTGATCTAAGCTAGGTCAATCAACTTGCACACACATCACACTCTCCCTCTCTCTCTCCATCTGATCTCTCTCTCTCTCTCTCAATCTCTCTCTCGGCCTCTCTCTCCTCCTCCTCTCTCTCTCTCTCTCCTCCTTGGTACATTGGTACACAATATATAAATATAACTATATATATAATAGATCTGGAAGGACAAGGATTTGGATTGGAAAAGTAAGGATTTTGGCTAGCAAGGGTTTGTACAAGATTTCCCCAATGAGAAATGAATTTAGGACAATTAGGTCATAGATTGCTAGGAAGGAAATCACCAAGAAATCAAGCAATGGTACATCAAGAAGGTCAAGGAGATCAAGGTACAATTCTCTCGCCCTCTTTCCTTCTCTTTCTCTCTCTCCGTCCTTCTCTCTCTCTCGGATCTCTCTCCTCTCTCTCTCTCTCTCTCTCCCACTTGTACTTGCATGGAAGACATACAATATACTAATATATGTATATGTATTTTGGGTCTTTAATAAAATCCACATTTTCAAGTAAATTAGATTTTCTAATTAAAATATTCTAATGCACACATGCACAACTCAATATTATATATATATACATACATATATATATACATACAAGTACACATAATATATATATACAAGTAAGTACACACAATCTTGGCTAGATATACCACATGACGATATCTAATTAAGTATTCTACTTCATCCAAAGTACTAAGTACTAACCTAATATACTAATGAACTAATCTTAGTTTAATGGATTATCACACATGCCAAATCTAATATTTAAATCAAACAAGTACATGATTGTCAAGACTAACTATTATCCAATGGATAATAGTTTCTCTAATGGTTAATAACCAATGGGTAATAATGGCTAGGATTCTAGTCTATCGTCCAATGGTTAATAAAACTCCTAACGGTTATTAACCAACGGTTAATGCTAGAAAGTCTAATACTTGTAATTAAGCACTAAGCTAATCTAATCTCGTACTTAGGAAGATTAACCAAGGTTTATCTATTGACCAATGGGTAAAGGAATTCCTAACGCTATTGTCCAATGGTTGATAGCTTAAAGGTTCGAACGGTTCAAAGGGTTAATCTAGGGTTACCGAACTCAAGGGTTTCAAGAGGTTCGTGAATCGAGGTTCATAAGATCCACGGAGGTTTAGGAACGATCGGTGGCTAGGTTTAACGATAGCTAAGTCGAAACGTCGGTTAAAAGCTGGCTAGGGTTGCTAGATAGAGTTTCCAGCCGATAAGTGGGATCTTAGGGTTTCACCCTAGAAATGACAGGAAGATCGGCGGTTAAACGACGTTTTAAAACCTAGTTAAGATTTGGGATCCAAGTGATTAGGTTAACGGTTTGTTAGGAATCTAACTCTACTTGTCAGGTAGGATTTCCAGCCAAGGAATGTAATTTAAGGCTTACTACAATTACTAAGTAAATATATATAACTACTTATACAAGTACACTTGTCTTTGGGAAATGATCTTATCGACCGGAGTGATAGAATCTAATTATGGCCGATTATTAGAATTAAAAGAGAATTATTAAGACAACAAGATTAATTAAAGAATTTCCAATATAACAACGAAATTTTTATTCAGTAAAAATTCGAGTTGTTACAGCGTGGGACTCGTACTTATGGTCGTGGTTGTAACGCTAAAGTACTGCTAGGCTACGACCCTTCGTACAGGGGAGTTATTGACCGAAGACTTGCCCACCCTAGCACAAGTACTGCCTCCACATCCTCTGTCCCTCAATCAAGAAGCCAAAGATCCAACTCTGGGGTGACTGTCACTGGTCAAGCCGGATAAGTTGCTATTCCCGACGGCATCCCACTTACTCGCGTGGTTGCAAGAAGATCTGTACGTCGTCAAACCTCTTCTCAACATCAGCTCGAACAGCCAATTCCAAATCGTGACACCAGCCAGTCATCTTCCTCTGGTTATTCTCCATCACCTCCACACTCAGGTAACATGTCTCATCAACCTTTGAACCTCAGTTCCCTCTTTACCGTCTCTTCTCGGGGACGGGGTGCCTCCGACAGGGTGGCATCAACTGGTCACGGCCCCCACCGCCTCATCGTACTAGGGGGGCCTCAACAAGATCTTCTTCTTCCCCTCGAGAACGCGATAGTTCCCTTGAGGCACCAGATGCTCATCGGGACAAACGTCCCAGAAATCAAGAAGCTGGGGATTCTGCTCCCCAAGCTGCAATATCCAACTTGGAGACTCCTTCCCCGAACACTCGAGTAACTCATGGGGTTTGGACCCCTCAACTCATAAGAGGTGACCGTCCAGTCCACGTTGGGGATAGTGCCAGTTCCTCAAAGACTGCACTGACCCTTGCACAAGGCTTGCTGTTACCGGTTGACATGCAAAAGGAAGCATCTTCCCCTGGGGACCGACTTGTTTCCACTGGCCTCGTTAGTGGGATAAAGGTAATACATTCTTCCCTTTAAGTTCTTAGCTCCTGTTGTGATAGATTAGGCTTTGATCTTCTAAAATGTTCCTCGATGTTTTTCCCAGTTTATCCAGAAGATGATGGTGCTAGGGGAGAAGTACCAAGAAGCTGAGTCTGAGAGAACCAGGCTTCTGAATGAAAACACCAGGCTGCTCTGAACAATTGCTCGGTTGGAGAGCGAGAGAAATAACGCAAAGTCGGATTACGAAGAAGCAAGAGACAAGCTTGCGACTACCGAGGATAGCTTTAATCAGGCTTTGGCTGAAATTGATAGTTCCAAGAAGGCTGCTTTTGAAGATGGTTACAAGAAGGGTTTTGACACTGCCACAGCAAGTTACGTGGAGCAGATGCCGGGTATCCAGGATCAGATTTGGGCTGCTGGCTGGGAAGCGTGCCTGACAAAGATTGGTGCTGCAGAAGACTGCCCTCTATGGGTAGAGAATGACTTGCCAAGTACCCGTGCAGCAGCCTCTCAGGATCATATGGAGCAGGAGGAGGATGACGTCGAGCATCAGATCGACAACTTTGATGACACAGACGTAACTGTGCAGGTGGAGAACTAAGAAGTTCCTGTCGAACAAGCTGCCCAGGAGACCTTAACCGCAGCTGTCAATTTGGAAGAAGACACTGCTGTCAGTAGGTCCGGCACTGGAGCTAACGCTGAGGTCCCTGACAGTACCCCTCCAGAAATCCAAAATCTGGATTGACATGGTAAGCCCTTACCCCTTTCTCCCAGAAACAACAGTACTGCTGGTCCTACGTGACCATGATTTTCCTGGCCCTGCGTGGCATCAGTTAACTTAAACGTTTTTGATAACACAGTTCTTGGCCCTTCGTGGCATGATACTTTAATTTTGGTGGCCATTGCTAGGCTGGTTGAATTTGCTCGGCCCTTCGTGGCCATAAACGTGTTTGCTAGGATTTCGTGTGTTTTCATATGTTCGGATGCCTATAGTCACTAAGGTTATAAGCGTATCATAACCATGTTATTTCGTACCCAAGTGTTTCAGACTTGGTAAGTATAATTTGCATCATTTCGTATGCAAGTATTTCGTACTTTACGAAATTCAATACAAGTATTTCGTACTTGTAAATTTCAATACAAGTGTTTCGTACTTGTAAGTATCACGTACTTAGATAAGTTTTCAAGTATTAAGTTGGTTTTTCCATACCCAAAATAATTGTGATCTGTGCCTATATGCGTATGCAGTACAAGTGTATTCATACTTGTGTAATTTTAAGTGTTTCGTACTTAGAAGGAAAATTATTTTGTATTTGCAAAATTGATACGTTCGTTCATACGTATCTATTATCGAGTTTATTCGTACTCATTGCCTGCTCCCCAATACGAAGAAGGGGAAGATAAGGCCATTATTCGTATTTTACAGATCAAAACAACCATAAGTGATAGAGAAACAAAGTATCCGAAAAGTCAATATACTGCAAAGATGTGATTTTAATCATAATCTCAGAAACTCAGGGGGTCGTTACGCGTACCCCATGCAACTAAAAAATGAAACACAAGGGAATTTTATTCGTAATTCCCACACAATCACGTGGTCCTAAAACAGAATAAAAAGGAAAATTGAAGTCTTTCAAACAAAGAACTTTCTCAAGTTGTGGACATTCCAAGGCCGTGGCACTGGGTTCCCGTCCAAGTCTCCCAAACGATAAGCCCCAATGCCCATAATCTCTGTAACTCGATACGGGCCTTCCCAGTTAGCTCCCAACTTGCCTTCGTTAGCCACCTTGGTGTTGCCGAGCACTTTTCGAAATACAAGGTCTCCAACACCAAACTCGCGTGGGTGAACATGCTTATTATAGCACTTGATTAACTGTTCCTGATAAGAGGCCAGATGCACCAGGGCCCTTTCCCTCCTTTCTTCAGCAAGGTCAAGCTCGATTTCGAGAGCCCTGTCATTGCCCCCACTTTCAACCAATGCAGTCCTATTGGTTGGAAGGCCAACTTCTAATGGTATAACTGCCTCTGTACCATATGCCAATGAATAGGGGGTTTCTCCCGTAGACCTCTTAGGTGTTGTTCGACGTGCCCAGAGTACTAATGGCAACTCATCGGGCCACTTCCCTTTTGCTTTATCCAACCTCTTCTTGATCCCATCAAGAATGGTCTTGTTGGATGCTTCTGCTTGCCCATTGCTTTGAGGGTAGGCTGGGGTTGAATAATAATTTCTTTTTCCATATTGGGCATAGAAAGCCTTGAATTTCTTTTGGAATTGCGACCCATTATCAGTAATCAAAGAATATGGGACTCCAAACCGAGTAATGATGCTTTTCCACACAAAACTTTCTATCATAGGTTCGGTGATTTTGGCCAATGGTTCTGCCTCAATCCATTTAGTGAAGTAGTCTGTGGCTACCAGCAGGAATTTTTGATTCCCTGTTGCCTTATGAAGTGGACACACGATGTCCATCCCCCACTGTGCAAATGACCAAGGGCTAGTTAATGGGGCCAGATCCTCGGCTGGCGTCCTTATCATTGGTGAAAATTTCTGGCACTTCTCACATATTTTAACATAAACCTTGGCATCTTCTTGCATATAGGGCCACCAGTACCCCTGGGTAATTGCTCGGTGGGCAATGGACCTGCCCCTAGCATGACTTCCACACGTGCCTTCATGAATCTCACGGAGGAACTTCTACACCATTTCGGGGTGTGCGCAAAGCAAATAAGGTCCAGTGAAGGACTTTCTGTAAAGCTTTCCCTCCGGAGACAGCCAGAACCTGGCAGACTTAGTTCTGATTTTGTGAGCCTCTTTTTTATCAGAAGGAAGCGTCCGGTCTCGTAAGAACCCCACAATTGGGTCCATCCAGCTTGGTCCGTGATCGACGTCCAGGACCACTTCCACACTCCTTCCTATGCTTGGCTCGTTGAGGTAGTCGACTGCTACCTTCCTTCTAAACTCAGTTGGTACAGCCACAGCTAACCAAGCTAGGGAATCTGCATGGGAATTCTGTCCAGAACTTATCTGTTCGATGTATACCTTCTCGAAGGTATCAATCAAATCTTTGGCTGCCTCCACGTAAGCCGCCATCTTTTCACTTCGGGCTTCATATTCCCCGGACAGTTGACATACCACCAACTGAGAGTCACAGTAGACCCTTATTTTTTTCGCCTTCAGAGTTTTTGCGCTTCTAAGGCCCATCAGAAGCGCTTCGTATTCCGCCACATTATTCGATGCACTGAATCCCAGCCGAACAGAGAGTTCTACCATAACTCCCTGGGGAGGGAACAGGACAACACCAGCACCAGAACCGGAGTTGCACGCCGAGCCGTCAACGAATAACTTCCATTCCGTGGTGTTCTGTTCGGTAAGTGCCACATCTTTCTTGGTTGATGTCCTCGCTGGCTGCTCCTTTCTCGTAGGAGGCTGGGGGGCTACCGTGGGAGAAAACTCCGCCACGAAATCAGCCAACACTTGGCCTTTAATCGCAGTGCGCGGCTGATAATCAATGTCGTACTGGCTTAACTCGACAGACCAGGTGGAGATTCTTCCCGAGAAGTCTGCTTTTCGTAGCAGAGATTTCAGTGGATACTCTGTATAGACTACTACTTTGTGGCTTTGGAAGTAGTGCGGTAACTTCCTTGTGGCTGTCCTCAAAGCAAGAACCAATTTCTCAAGGGGCAGATAACTCGTTTCTGCGTCTAGGAGCGTTTTACTCACATAATAAACTGGGATTTGTTCAGATCCCTTATTTCTTATCAGAACCGCACTTACAGCATGCTCAGAAACTGCCAAGTACAAGACCAAGGTCTCACCTGGTTCTGGGGTTGATAGGAGTGGGGCAGAAGGCAGGTATTTCTTCAAGTCCTGGAAAGCTTGCTCGCACTCTGCTCCCCATTCAAATCCTTCTCTCTTTTTCAACAACTGAAAGAAGGGCCTGCACTTGTTACTCGACCGGCTGATGAATCTGTTGAGGGCTGCGGCCATTCCAGTTAGCCTCTGGACTTCTTTCGTTGTCTTGGGACTATGGAGCCCTTGCAAGGCGGTTATCTAATCCGGGTTCGCCTCGATCCCCCTTATGGTTACGAAATGGCCCAAGAACTTTCCAGAGCCGACTCCGAACGCACACTTAGAGGCGTTGAGTTTTAACTTGTATTTTCTCAGGATTCCGAAAGTTTCTCTCAAATCTTCTATATGCCCTTGCCTGGTCTTACTCTTTACAACCTTGTCGTCTATGTAAACTTCCATACTCTTTCCAAGCAATCTTTTGAACATAATGGTGGCCAGTCTCTGGTAAGTCGCCCCTGCATTCCTCAACCCAAAAGGCATTACAGTGTAACGGTATAACCCTCGCGGTGTAATAAAGGAAGTTTTCTCTTGATCAGGCCCAAACATGGCGATCTGATGATATCCTTGATATGCGTCGAGGAAACTCATCCGTTCGTACCCTGCAGTTGCATCAACTAACAGATCAATCCTGGGAAGGGGGAAGCTATCCTTTGGGCACGCTTTATTCAAATCCGTGAAGTCCACGCAGACTCGCCACTCTCCGTTCTTCTTTTTCACTACAACAGTGTTGGATAGCCATTCTGGATAATAAACCTCTCGTATTGCCTTGGCTTCCAACAGACGATCCACCTCTTCGATGACAGCATCGACGTGTTGGACGGCTGCCCTTCTCTTCTTTTGGATTATGGGCTTGTGTTGAGGGTCTACGTTTAAGTGGTGGCAGATCACATCTGCATCCACTCCGGGCATCTCCTCTGGTACCCATGCAAAAACATCGACATGTTCCCTTAGGAAACCCACCAATTCAGCTTCTTCTGTTTCTTGCAGTGACTCTCCAATCAAAAAATACCTCTCCGGATCAGTCTCGTTGATCTGTATTTTCTTCAGGCCTTCTACCACTTTTTTCGTTGGGTTCCTCCCGACGTCTTCGATAGTCGGTTGATCTGGCACTTCTACTACATGGACATTATGGGCTTTTGCCGTTCTCTTGATGATGGAGACCAAGCATTGCTGTGCCAACTTTTGGTTGCCCCTGATCTTTTCAATCCCGTTAGACCCTGGGAACTTCACCATCTGGTGGTAAGTAGAAGAAACAGCTCTCATCTTGTGAAACTAAGTTCTTCCTATAATCGCGTTATAGGAGGACGGAACGTCTACAACCAGAAAGTCAGTTCTTAGGACTACAGAACCCGCACGAACAGGTAGGGTTATCTTTCCTAGGGGCTAAACGGCCCCTGCACCGAACCCAACTAGGGGCGTCATTGACTGCTCCAAATCCGCCTGTGCCAAGCCCAATTTCTTGAACGCGTCGTAGTACTGTATTTCTGTACAACTCCCTGAGTCCACGAGGATTCTTTCAATGTCATATTCCCCGATTCGTAGGGTTATGACCAAAGCATCATTGTGGGGTACATGAACCTCACCCAGATCTTCATCTGAGAAAACTATGCCCTCGCTGCATATGTCGTTTTCTCGCCCTCTCTTCTTTCCCAACCGCATGACGTGTTGGTCGTGCTTGATTTGTCTTTGGAGCAGCCTCACCTAATTTTTCGTATAAGGTGTGGCCAGCCCATGTATCATGTGGATTACTCCTTTAGGATTTTGCTCGTAATCCAGCTCCATGGCCTTCCCCTTATCCTTGGGATCCTCCTGGATGAATTCTTTGAGGTCACCCCGAGAGACCAAATCGTCAAGGTGCCTCTTAAACATCTCGCAGTCTTTAGTCATGTGACCCCAGTCTTGGTGGTAACTGCAATGCTGATTCGTAGCACGCTTCGCATCCTTATCTCCTCCCAGGGGTTGGAGCCATTTGAAGTAGGGTTGATTCTTAATTCGATAAAGAATCCTGTAGATGGGCTCCTTCCAAACCGTAGTAATGGAAAAGAATGATTTTGGATCAGGGGTGGCCTCTCTCTGTTCGGCTCTCTCTTAGCCTGCCCGTACTCCTTTCTTTCCTTGTATGTTTTAGGCTCTGTCTTATCCGCCTTCTTTGCATGGCCCTTGGACTGTTCGGCACCAAGCTTGCCATCTTCTCGTAGTATGTCGTCCTCGTTCCGGGCATGCTGCTCAATTCTTTCCATCAATTTTGCCAGCGTGCTCACCGGACTCATATTCAGGGACTTTCGTAGCTCTCCCCGAACAGGCAACCCAGTTTTGAACGTAGCTATAGCATACTCTTCGCTGCAACTTTCAATCTCGTTGAAAGTCTCCCAATACTTTTTGGTGTAGTCTCTGATCGGCTCGTTCTCTCCATGTTTCATAATTGGGAGGCTCTCGAAAGTCTTAGGTGGTTCTCTACTCGTTAGGAACCGAGCAGTGAATTCTTCGGCCAACTGCCTCCATCCTCGTATGGTGTTCGGCCCCAATTTGTGGAACCAAGATAGGGCCACCTTCCCTAGACTAGACGGGAACATCTTGCACATGATCGCGTCATCGCCGTCATGCATGAACATTGCCTGCTGGTAATGCCGTATGTGTGCCACTGGGTCAGCATTAGTCTCATATGGGACGAACGTCCCGTGCTTCACCCCTGGTCGGCAACCTTGCCTCCTTCAATTTCTTCACAAAAGGAGAAGAGGCTATGTTGCTAAGAGCCTTCCGTGCTGCTTCTCGTGCAGACATGGTTGCCTCTTCTTGTCCCTTCGCGATTTTAGCAACATGCCTCTCCCAATCGGAATCAGGTCTCTCGTACCTGTCCCTGTGATGCTTCCTGGTCCCACCTTCCTCGGGGGTGGAACTTCTGCTCTTGCTTCTCCTTTTTCGTGAAGAAGCCCTTGACCGTTTCGGGGTGAGGCTTCTGCTCCTTTTTCTTCGTGAAAAGGCTTTCTTATACTCCGCTATCACCAGACCTCCTCCTCCGGATTTTCTTCGTGAAAGTCCAGAATCTTCTAGATGTTCTCGTATCCGTTCGAGTTGCTGGATTTCGTATTCTCGCCTCTTAATCAGGCGAGTGTACTCCTTTATTTCCTATCTCTTCTGATCCAAGATATCCTTATTGCTGCGCACACTTTTCGAATGTGCCACCGACTCTCCTCTATGGTGGGACTTGCTCCTTCTCATGGAGTCCGTAGCAATCCTACCTTCCTTTTTCTTGGGATCATCCTGGATGGTTAGGGGACGATCCTTACTCGTCGTCCTCCTGCTATGGCCACCAGCATGCTTCTTTGGAGCACCTGGAGGGGACTCGTCTCCTCCCCCACCGGCCTGGTTCTTCTCAGCGAGCGGTGTGACTGGATCTACTTCCGCCATGGTCGTTTTTCAAAAGGGATCTCCTTCGTTTCCCACAGACGGTGCCAATTGTAGGGGGAAAAATCCAGACAGTGCTTAGAACGGCACTGTGTGATGACAGCTTCACGTGCTTCTTCGCCGGAACCCTAATATGCTGCCTGAACCCTAGCCTACAAAACAGACAGGGGTGAGCGTACCTTTGCCTCTCGTGGCAAAGGCCCTCCGATGCCTAAGTTAGTATTGCGTACCAGCAAGAAACCCTAATTATCAGTGGAAAATTGCAAAGTGAATGCCCACTATTGCGTACCTTTACCTCTAGGTTTACCTCGTATTTATAGATTCACAGCTACTTGCCCTCCAAGCATCTTTGTTGCCCTAGGTTTCCTATCTCGTATAGGAAACCCCGTATCCCTTAGATTCTCATTCCATAAATCGTTTGTTTCCTTTTAGATCATTTAGGAACCTTTCTTATGATGGACACCGGATCACATTCCCGTGGGGTGTCTTGTCTAGATTCTGCTTTCTTACTGAGTATTGCCATTCTTGGATCCTCCTCCAGAATGCTGATCCTGTTTGGCTTCCTTATTGCCAAACAGCCCACCTGGACCAGTGACTTCACATGTCACTTACTTGGTCCAGCAACTCCTCATGTTCACCGGAGCATGCCCCTGCTCGGGTAACTTAGACCAAAGACCTCTCATGTCTCTGGTTTTTTCCGCCGAACAAATCGTCTGGTCCTAGTGACCCCTTCTGTCACAGGCCTTTAACCGCTGCTGTAACGCCCCCAAAATCGGGTACGTTTAATAAACATTTTTATTGAATAAATCAAGAGAGTCTGGCTCTTTATTACATCATAAACTCCCAAAGGGTTCTTACATTACACAAAAGGGATGGATATCTAAGGTTATCTACAGCTCCTTCTCTTCTTTCATCCTAGCGAGTTCCTCAGCTTCGAAAGCCTCCAAGGTATACAGCTCTCCTTGTTCATCTAGAAAGTCTGACACATTATACCAGCGTCGCCACCAGTATAATATGTCAGGGTCACATAAAGCAACACCGTGAGCTTGAAAGCTCAATAGAGTAATCCAAAGCCACTAACCCTTAACATACACGTCAAAGATAGTACACGATTTTCCAACTTAACATGCTTTCAAATAAACTCATACAATGACACATCCGCATTCGCTATCTATCGTTGGTGTCCGTATCATCAGAGTTTCTCCTACGCAGCGTATCATAGAATGTGTCTCATCTTTTATCATCAATTCCGAAAACACGCACGCACGCAACCATTGGTTACAAGTACCTTGTGTCGCACAACAATGAGCTACCAAGTCCGGCTCATTGCCACAAGGTTACCAACGCATGGCCACAATGGCTACCAAGTCCGGCACATTGTGTCACACACACACACAACCATGAGCATCCAAGACCGCACCTTGTGTCGCACAACAATGAGCTACCAAGTCCGGCTCATTGCCACAAAGGCTACCAAGTCGACTCAAGGCCATAATGACTACCACGTCCGGTCATTATGTTCTTTCCAAAACACTTTTTATCCATATCAACCACATCTTAGGTGTCATATCTTTACTTTTCCAATTCCATGTGTCTCGTAACATGCATCGACTCCGCGGTGGGACGAATCACTTTAAAGTAATCTAGCAAGATCACCCAACTCTATTTAAACATGCTTGTTTACAACCACAAGTAAGGCAAGCAACTTGCTATCATGCTTACAATCGTTTAAAAGGTCAAAATACGAATACTTCGTTTCCAACAACACTTTATCTTTTAAAACGACAACGTATAGCCATCTTTTTGGGCGTTCAAAACAACACGTGTTTATTGACGAGTTCATACATAAACAAGTATCTACCACGTTTAACGCATGTTTGCATACTCAAGGTAAGTATAATCCAAGCAAGTACATAGTATGTCCATAACCATTACTTAAAGCATAACGCCACATGTGCGGACGCCCTTGGGGTGGTAATCCACCATATGCTTTGTTATAATACCACAAGTAATACAAGCAATGGTATATAAGCTTAAGTTAACAGATCAAAGTAAACTATGTAAAACTAGCATACGATACGTTTGGCTTCATGCTCATACAATACAATATACTTAGGAAGAGGGTAAGGACTAATCTACCTTGATCCGAAACTAGTCGGGGCCGAATAAGCTAGTTGGAAAGTGCTACGGGCGTCGAATGCTCACAATCTGGACCAAACTTTGGAGGGCAGTAACTTGGTGAAAACTGGGCCGAATAGGATCGTTCTTGAGTCTAAAACGAAGATCTCAAAATTTTCTACAACTTTCGTGAAGGACGTTATTCCTAGAAACGACTTTCGCCCGGAGAAAAATGGGGATAAGCAAGTGGACAGTGAGCTGTCTGGAATGGAATTTCCAGATTTTTCACTGAACTTTGGAGGTCGATATCTTGGTCATCTCTTGACTGTTCGGGGTGGTTCTTGGGTCTAAACTGAAGCTCTCGAAGTGTTCTACGACTTTCATGGAGGTCGTTGTTCCTAGAAACGACTTTCGCCCAGAGAAAAATGGGGATAAGAAAGTGGACAGTGAGCTGTCTGGAATGGAATTTCCAGATTTTTCACTGAACTTTGGAGGTCGATATCTTGGTCATCTCTTGACCGTTTGGGGTGGTTCTTGGGTCTAAACTGAAGCTCTCGAAGTGTTCTACGACTTTTGTGGAGGTCGTTGTTCCTAGAAACAACTTTCGCCCGGAGAAAAAATGGAGTTTTTCAGAGGACAGTAGGCTGTCCAGAAACTGGTTTCTTAGAGAGAAGTTGGAGAATGAGGTGAAGGTGTGAGTTCAAAGCACCAAGAGCTTGGTATTTATAGGCAAGGCACCCTCTCTCTCTCTCCCTAGCCGGCCTCTCTCTCTCTCTCCCATATCTCATTTTTTTATTCAAGCAAATCTTGTTTGCTTGCAAGTTTAACCCTAGAACTAGGCATGCAAGGCTAGGATGTGTCCTTTGGATTGGACTATGGAAGACTAGGCAAGCAAAGGGGATTTGATTCAAGTAAAGAAATGGGGTTTGTACAAGAAGGACTAGATTTGATTGTCCTTGGTCATGCTTCCACTTGCTAGCATATCTAACTAGGACAAGGATGATCTAAGCTAGGACAATTCAAGATGACACACATCACACTCTCCCTCTCTCTCTCCATCCGAACTCTCTCTCTCTCTCAATCTCTCTCTCGGCCAATCTTTCTCCTCTCTCTCTCTCTCTCTCTCTCTCTCTCTCTCTCCCACTTGGTACATATATATACTTATATAATAGTACTTATGGAAGACTACATATATTATAATGTATATATGTACAATAGAAATCTAGTAATTAATATTTTCCATTTAAGAATTCAATTACACACATGCACAATACCCTATTATATATATATATATACATATATATATACATACAAGTACATATATAATATATATATACAAGCTAGTACACACAATGTAGCCTAGATATACCACATGCCAATATCTAATAAAGTATTCTACTTCTTTCAAAGTACTATGTATAATAATAACCCAAGTATCACACATGGAAAATCTAGTCTTTTTATATAATAATAAGAGAATCCCATGGGAATTTAAATAATAAACCTTGTACTTTTGGCAAGACTAAGCTATTGTCCATTGGTTAATAAATCTCCTAACATTTGTTGTCCAGTGGGTAAAAGAAATAAAATACTTTACAAGATTTTCTAATAAGGAAACATGCACATGGTACTTTATAATTATTATTATATATATCTATATTCATATATATATATACAAGTACACATAAATATATATATAGTATGTACTTTGAAATCCTACTAGATATGTCAAAATCCAATATCCAATTAACTAATCTACATCATCCAAAGTACTATGTACTAACCTAATAATCTAATGAACAAATCTTATTTTATTGGATTTCACACATGCCAAATCTATTAATTAAATCATTCTAGCACATGATTGTCAAGACTAACTATTATCCAATGGATAATAGTTTCTCTAATGGTTAATAACCAATGGGTAATAATAGCTAGGATTCTAGTCTATCGTCCAATGGTCAATAAAACTCCTAATAGTTATTATCCAACGGATAATACTAGGAAGGATAATACTTGCAATTAAGCACTAAACGATCCTAATCTCATACTTAGGAAGGTTAATCAAGATTTACCTATTGACCAATGGGTAAAGGAAACCCTGACGCTATTGTCCAATGGATAAATATTACCCCAGCCTTTATCGTCCAATGGATAAAGACAAAAAGGGTAAAATGGTCCATCTAGGGTTAGGGAGAAGTGATTAGACTAAATGGGCATTAGGCTATTCGGTTAAAGACTAACGATACTAAATCTAGGCTTTCATTGCTCGAGTGGTATTTCGGTTGTAATTAGTAGGAAATCGCTTAATAACGAAGTATTAAAGTCCGACGGTGCCAAACGCCAAGGCAATGCGTGAGCGTGGCCAAGGCAGCCTGGTAGCAAAGCGGTGGCCAAGCGGTGGCCAAAGCAGCCCGGTAGCCAAAGCGTTGGTCAAGGCGACCCGATGGCTGACAGCCGCCAGCAGCGACGGTACAACATCGGTCAAGCGACCGATGGCCAAACAAAGGCAAGCGACCTGGTGGTCAACGATTGCCAAGCGGTGGCGAAGCGGCGTGAGTATGGCTGGCGACCGCTAGCCAATCGGTGGCCAAGCGGCGTGAGCATGGCTAAAGCGGCCCGCCGGTGGCCAAGGCGGCGTGAGTATGGCCAAGGCGGCGTGAGCATGGCCAAGGCGGCGTGAGCATGGCCAAGGCGTAGCCAAGGTAGGGCCAGAGTAAGGCAGCCCAGCAACGCCAAGGCAAAAGCAAGGCGTGACTCGATGCCAAGGCAGAACCCGATGGCAGCCAAGGCAGAGCAACCCGACAGCGACCCGACGCGTCAGCGAGCCGACGCCAAGGCAAGGCAGGCGCGACAGTGAGCCGATGCCAAGGCAAGGCAGGCGCGTCAGCGAGTCGACGCCAAGGCAAGGCAGTCAAGCCAACGGTAGTTAAGGTTTGCTAACTTAATATACTTGCTAAGTAGGATTTCTAGTCAAGAAATATAATTTAAAGATTTTCGAATAAAAATGAGATTTTTATTAGTCAGTAACGACCGATTTTTGGTTATGGAAATAAAAATCCAAGTGATAAAATAAAATTCAAATTTTTAACGAAATTTTTATTGACCAAAAATCAGGGTCGTTACAGCTGCACGGCGGCACCCCTAATCCAGCGTCTCACTTGATCCCCGAACATCACATGTTCAGTCACTATTTGTGCCTGCTCGGGATTACCTCCCTACAAGCGTCTCGGCGGAGACCCGGTCCCGAGGAGTCAGAGGAGGATACAGAGGAGTCGCTCGAGTCACGAGCTTTAGGGTCTACGGACTCGAGTACCGCCTCAGGCCTTTCCGACGACGACGACGATGATGATGGGGACGACGTTGAGAGCTCTGAATCCGAGGGACACCAGCAAAAGAGGATTCGTTTGGGCTGAGCTTTAGGTTTTTGCTTTGCTAGTCTTTCTTTTGCATGGGCCTGCGTGCCGACGCCGTTGTAGCTTCCAGGCCTGCGTGCCTTGGTTTTGTTTGGGCTTGCGTGCCCCAGTAGATAAGATTGGGCGTGTGTTTGGCCCAGCTTATGCACTTCCTCCTTTACTCATTGTAAATGCTGCATTTATTTACGAAAATCTGCACTTTTCTCGATTTGTGTTCGTTTGCACTCCCTTTAAGCATTGTATTTTATGAAATATGTTCGTTTAGCTTTGAAAGAGGGCAAAGAGCACGCGAATTTCGACCGATACTCTTAAAATGGAATAAAACTTGACACAATTAACTCGACTCATGGAATTTGACTGGAAATGACAAAAACGCCCTTAACGTAGAATTTACAATCACTAAGGGAAGTAACGATTAAACTTGACCGGGATTGGACACGAGAATGGGACACGCGGGTATTTGATCCAAGTGCATGTTTCTAACACCACCATGAGTAATGAAATTGGGGCGTTTGAAGGCGAAAATTGATCCCGTAAGCTTTGGCATGCGTTTGACCGCTTCACGTAGTCACCAGCACATGTTAAGACTTGCGTACACCCTCGGACTCTAACGAACGCTCTTGACACGAACTTCGACACATCAACGGGAAGGAAATCATCGAGATTTTGAGGTTTTTCAAGGAAAACACATGAATACTTGGACAAGCAGATAACTGGACCCGCTGTATTCCCTTAAGAACAGGTTGAAACTTGTTAAACTGGATGAATAGAGCTTGGGACGCCATCTCGGGACCAAAAACCAGGGAACAAAACTTGCTGTCAAAACTGTAGAACTCTCGAGCGCTCGGGAGTGTTGTCGAGCGCTTGGGAATTCACTCCCGAGCGCTCGGGACTGCTGTGATCTGCAGACTTGTGTTCTTTTCCAAGATCATTTCCCAACTCTACCATGTCATTTTCTTATGCATGCACCCTTCCCAGACACCTTGTAAATGCCCTCGGACTGCTTTCCAGAGGTCAGTGGCTTCCCAAAGCAAGACTAGTGGATTTCCAATGCTTTTTCAAGCATTCCAAAGTTTGAATCTTGAAAAGGTTTTGAAAATGTGGAACTTGATGAGTTTCAAGGCTGGTGGGGAAGTGGTGTTGTCTCCCCTAGGCTTCTATAAATACCCAGAGTTACTTTGGTAAGTCACTCACAACCCATTCCATCATTCTTCTTCCAAAACTTCCTTTTCTCATGGCCTTGCTGAACCAAGTCTTGCTCCGCCCTTGATTGGACAGCCTCGAGGGCATCGACTGGCTGAACTTCCAAGGGCACCGCCTCTACGCTTTGAGGCATCTCCGCGAGGTCGCAATTTGTCCGGTCTTGCTGCACGCGGCAGCACGCTTTTGGGATCCTGAAGTGCATGTCTTTCGCTTCGGTTCTCAAGAGCTATGCCCCACCGTCGAGGAATTCCACGCCTACCTTGGGAGCCACGACTCCACCGAGCCAATTGTCCCAATGCTAAGGGAGAGCATGAAGAACATCCTCAAAGCCAAGCTGGGTGTTAGTGGTAATGTTGCTGAGTTTCTAACCCGGGGCAACGCCATCAACATCATGCAGCTGTACGAGAGATTCAGTCCACTTGGAAACCTGACGGACTTTGAGTATCAAGGTCACCGGATGATGGCCTGCTGCATTTGTCTCTTGGCGGCCTTCCTGCTGGTTCCTTCTGTTGGTCAGCCCAGTTCTCTATTGGTTGGAATCGCTACTCAGATCGAGGCTCGCAAGGACGTTGCTCCCTTGGTTCTTGCAGAAACCCTGATAGGGTTGGATGCTGTTTGTGTCGGTCGCACGAGGGTTTTTGGTGGTAGCCCGCTGTTGCTGCAGGTTAGGGACCTCACTCAGCTCTCCTTTTTCTATTTCTCACATTCATTTTACCTCGACACTCGGTTTAGGCTTTATCTGGCTCCGTACTTGTTTTCTCTCTTTTTGGATAGGTGTGGCTTTGTGACAAGTTGAACTTGCTGACTCCTCCGGCAAATGACTGGTGGTATCGGGCTAGTGGGTGGAATCACCCTTTTCAGGTGATGTACAGGACTGAGGATGATTGGGTCGACTTCTTTGCTTCCCTAGATGATGATGACATCACTTGGCGGTGCCATTGGTTGAGGCTTCCTGCGATGACTGTGAGCAATATGGGTTCACCGCAAGTGTTTGTGGCGGGCTTAGCGGGCTTCACCTTTAATTCACCTTTCCGCATTCTGCGCCAGTTTGGACTCAGCCAGGAGATGCCGCCTCCGGGTTCAGAAATGCTTCGTCTCCCTCCCTTCACCATTCCGGGCCTTCAGAGCTACGTTTGAACATGGGAGGCTCGTAAGACTGAGCCAAGCAATCTGCTTTACTCCATTGCTTTGACTGGCAGGTATCGGAAGTGGCTGAGGAGAGATGTGGAAGCAAGGAGGGGTTAAAAGCTTACTTTGCCGTTTTTTGAAATAAAAGTTAGGTCTCGTTGTGTGTTTTCCTTTTTCATGCTCAGCCTGTAATAAAGAAATCATCTGAATAAAATTAACTGATTAAGGGTTTCCCCCTTTCGGTTCGTTAATCGCGTGCGCCTTGAAAGAAAGTATTTTGACTTGTCAATTTGGATTCGATATTTGAAATTTAGGACCAAACCTCAGAGTGAGATTGCCTACGTATCCCTCAAGAAAGGGAATCAGGCCCACACGTAGTTCGGGATAGGGTTCGCTCGGGTATTATCTCTCTCCTTTTGCGCTCTAAATTTTGCCTAGTACCGCCCTTTCGGGTTTTCGGCCTAGCGAGCTCTCTTCGACTTTTTGCCTTAACTTTTGCCTAGACTGCCCTTGCGGGTTTTCGACCTAGCAGGCTTGCTCTAAATTTTGCTTGGGACCGCCCGCCCTTGCGATTTTCGGCCCAGTGAGCTCTCTCAAGGGTAATATCGTTTAAGTTGATCCAAATTGAAAAGGTTCGAAAATTCGTTGCCGTCGAGGTCGATGATTGATGCTGCTCCTCCGGAAAGGATAGTCTTGATGATGTACGGTCTCGTCCACTTTGGTCGGAACTTCCTTCGCAAATCGAAAACCGGAGCACGGATCTCCTTGACTACCATATCCCCCTCTTGCGGGTCCTTCGACTTCACCTTCTTGTTGAATGCTCGGGCGATTCTCCGCTGATAACCCTGAATGTGGTACAATGCTTGCAGTCTCCTTTCGTCAAACAACATGAGTTCTTCGAACCTTCCACTGATCCATTCGGCCTCGTCTATTCCTTGTTCAGCCATGACTCTGAGCGATGGAACTTCCAGCTCGATGGGGAGAACGGCTTCCATACCGTACACCAAGGAATAGGGTGTTGCCCCTGTCGGTGTGTGGATAGACGTCCGGTATCCTCACAAAGCTAGTGGTAGCTGCTCGTGCCAATTCCTGGCTGATTCGACAACCCTTTCGAGGACCGACTTGATGGTCTTATTGGCTGCTTCGACTGCCCCATTCGTTTGCGGCCGATAAGTGGTTGAGTGATGCACTTGAATCTTAAATTCGTCGAAAAGTTTCAAAACCTTTGCCTTGAAGTGAACACCATTGTCCGACACGAAGGCTTGAGGAACCCCATACCGATAAATGATGTTTTGCCTGATAAAGTGAGCCATTTGAACTGCCATCAAAGTTTTGTACGAAGCTGCTTCGACCCATTTGGTGAAATAATCGACCGCTACCAAGATGAACCTGTGACCGTTAGAAGGCGCAGTCGTGATTCTTCCGATGACGTCGATGCCCCAGGCGGAGAATGGCCATGGTGTCGCCATTGAGTGTAACTCCGAGGGAGGGACGTGGATAAGATTAGCATGAGTCTGGCACTTATGACATCGGCGTACATACTCAATGCAATCTGTCTCCATAGTCGACCAATAGTAACCTAGTCTCAAAACTTTCTTTGCCAGCATCATCGCGTTCATGTGGGGCCCACAAACTCCTTCATGAACCTCTTTCATTACAGCTCTCGTGTCGTCACCGTGAATACACAGCTTGTAATTCCCGCAAGGAGATTGCCGATACAATTTTCCACCATAGATAATGTATTGAGATGCCAATCGTTGTAAAGCTATCCGATCCTTCTTGGTTGAATCTGTAGGGAACTCTCCTTTCTCGACGAGATTCCAAATATCGTGAAACCAAGGAAGCCTATCATCAGGCTCGTCGATGTTCATGACGTAGTCGTACATGTGCTTCCCTCTCTGCTCAATCATGACAGGCCTTAGGTTTGCCCCGATCGGAAGTTCCAGCATGGATGCCAAGGTTGCTAGTGCGTTTGCGAAGCGATTCTTCATTCTTGGGACGTGTGTGAAGGTCACTTTTTGAAAATTCGGGATAAGCTCGTCGAGCTGCTGATGATACGGCTTCATCTTCTCATCTTTGACCTTCCATTCCCCGTTTGCTTGTGATACAACCAAGTTGGAATCCCCTACGACTTCCAGCACCTTGACTCTGATTTCCAGTGCAGCTTCCATTCCCACAATACACGCTTCGTACTCTGCCTCATTATTCGCGACTTTGAAGTTCAGCTTGAAAGCAAGGGGAATATGTGACCCCTCAGGCGAGACCAGCAGTATGCCAATACCAAAGCCCTTCTGGTTAGCAGCTCCGTCGAAGTACAATGTCCATGTTTCATCGACAGCAGTCATTACGTCTTCGTCGGGAAATTGAAACTCCGTGTGTTCTGGCCCCTCGATCGCGAGATCTGCCAAAAACTCTGCTACTGCTCTTCCTTTCACTGACTTGCGGGTGACGTACTTGATTGACGTACTTGATTTCGAACTCGGCCAATAAGAGCAACCAACGTACTAATATACCGGTAAGTGCTGGCTTCTCGAATAGATATTTGAGAGGGTCCATCCGAGAAATCAGTATCACCGAGTAAGACAGCATGTAGTGTCTCAATTTCTTTGTGGCCCAAACTAGCGCCCAGCATGTCTTTTCCAATGAAGTGTACCGCTCTTTGCTTCCCACCATCTTCTTGCTCAGGTAGTAGATTGCCCTTTCAACCCCATCATCTCCTTCTTGCGCAAGCATGCACCCCATTGACGAGGGCGTGACGGACAAGTACAGGATCAAAGGTTTTCCCGGGATGGGCGACATCAAGATTGGCGGATTCTGGAGATAAGTTCTGTAGACACCCCAATTTGGCCTAACGATTATTTCAACTCCCACCTTGGGACCATCCCGATGATGATACGGATTCAATGATTGCTGATTGCTTTTTGATGAAACCCATGGACTTATGGTACGAACTTTGAGCCACTTAGATGACCCAATCCAGAGCCAAATAGCCTTTCAGACAGAAGTGTAGTGTGTTAGGAAAATCCATCGACCGGCCCCAACATCGATTTCACGGCCTTAACATCCATTCCTCACCCGAGCAACCTGTTGCACCCAAAATCTCCCTGAGAGATCGAAGCCTCAGCCGCCAGATCAATGGCTCGGCCGCTACATCCATTTCCAGGCCGTGACATCCTTTGCTCGGCCGCCAGATCGGCCTTTTTCCAGACTCTCGAACCTTCTGTCGGTTGATCGATCCACCGCCTCTCCGATGCGTTCGGGCTACGTTCAGGGATTACGTTGAAGAGTTCGAGTTACAATGCAAATGCAATTGTAACCCCGTGATTTGATTGGACGAAGTGTGTCATCCCTTTGCCTATATAAAGAGGCCTTTGGCCTCCGAAAATAGACACCACAATACAACGAAAATCCTCAGATCTATACATATTCAAGCCACAAAATTCTGGCTATACACTCCCAAAAACCCTCTTTGCAAAAGCCTCAACCTTCCATAGGCGGCCGTCAATCAGACGATCCAACCCCGGAGTTCAAACCCTAGCCCTAGGGTTTCGTCCAAGAAGCAATCAATCAGTCAATCTCCATCGATCCAAAGCAATCAAGCAACTGAGGGATCAAGGTGGTGAGGCCCAACGGCCTCTGGTTTGGTTTATTTTATGTTTAATTTACTAATCGTAGCCTTCTGATAGTCTGTTAAACTTTCTGTCTGGTGTGAGGAAGAACACCAGCCGGGGCTTCGATCCCTCGGCCGGTACATTGATATCAGCATGATCCCTCGGCCGCGACATCCATTCGCCGGCCGAGTGATCGATCTGCTGGCATAGTTTTGATTTGTTTTCTGCTTTCTGACGCATGATTTATTTACAGTCCTGGCTCACTTATTGACTGTTTAAGGCATAAAAACAGACTACATGTATAGATTAGATAAAGCATCTACATGTCTTATGTTGAATGATTATGGGCTAGCCTTGCGGCTTGGCAGAGAGGGGTGCCTAACACCTTCCCCTTGCTGTACTTTTGGCTTCCGTATCCAGAATCTCTATCTGTTTTCCTAGCTTTAACAAACTAGGTGGCGACTCTGTTTTGATGATAACCGCTATCGTGTGGTGTTACCTCTAGCCATGGAAGTATCCACGATCTTGGTTTATGAAGCGAGCAACCAATCGAGCAAACACAGTGATGATACAACTGTATGGTGATGCCCCGTCTGGGAGGTATCTATAGTTTTCTGGCGACTCTGCTGGGGAGATGAGAGCCATAACCAAAAAGTTCAACATAAGACTAATACATGCCTTATTTAATTCATTTATCATATGCATCGAGCAGACAAGCCTCGTTGAGTTCACCTAATAACCCGGCATGACATGGGCTATGTTAGGGGTTCCAGCAAACTCCACAGTCACCTGTACCTTTTGGTATATCAAAAGGGGAATCACCCAATCACTGCCTATGATGGGCTAGTGAGAGGACCGGTGCCCTTTGACAACGGAGCACCCTGAGACTACCAAGACCTTACATGTGTTAGAAAGCAATAGAACATATCAAACTAAGGCAGGAACCTACTTGCATCTTGCTTCCAAGTTCTTCCTCACACCTTGTATCATATTGTACTAACTCTTTTTGTGCAGAAGGGTTGGGATTTTAACCCAAGTCCTAACCCTAAAACAAACAACCAAGTACTAACTTGCAGGTATTTTACTTTTAAAACAGGCACGATAGGTAAGCCAAGAAAGCAACCACAGCCAATTTTATACTCTTACAACACCCGAAGCCACGCCAAACAGAGGCTGCTGCAGCCATCTTGCTTATCGTCTTCACCTGTACAGTCCCAATCACTTCCTGGGACTTCGCGGTCATCTTCTCAGCAACACCGACCATTTACCAAATCCCAAACTTCGTCGAGCAATCCTTCTATTCCCATGGCAGACAATGACGCCACTATCGCTGAACTTCAGGCTCAAATCGCTACTTTGCTAGCAGAAAAGGCAGCAAGAAATGCTGAAGATGAAGAGAGATCAATGGCAAACGAGAATAGGCCCGAAAACCCTGAGTTAGCCAAACAAGTCAAAGAAATCAAGCACGCCTTGGCCCGTTCCCAAGGAGACCAAATTTTGTACTTTGAAGGACTCTGTCTCTTCCCTGATTCTCAACTTCCTGAAAAGTTCAAAATGCCGAACATCGAAAAGTTCAATGGAACTGGTAACCCTACCAGCCATGTCTGTCATGTCATCAATACTCTGAAGCCAATGGGTCTGAATGATGAACTCATCGCTCAACTGTTTCAAAGAACTCTCACTGGGAGTGCTCTCGACTGGTTCCTCACCTTGGAGTTCGAACACTACCACACTTGGCCCGAGATCGCCAATGCTTTCATTAAGCAGTATGCATACAATGTCCAAGTTGAGCTAACCACTCGAGATTTGGAAATGACCAAGCAAGAGTCCAACGAGGACTTTGTCACTTTCGTGGCTAGGTGGAGGGAAAAGGCTGCTAAAATGAAGAGCCGCCCCTCTGAGGAAGATCAAGTAAGGATAGTTGTCAAGAATCTGCAACCCAAGTATCTCAAGCATATCTACACACAGGCTATCACTAATTTCAAGCGCTTACATGCTACTGGGCTGTAGATTGAAGGACTCAAACTGGGACTCATTGGGAAAGAAGAAACTCCTCCACCCAAGAAAACCTTTTCAACCCGTACATCTCACGCCTCTGTCAACGCCCTTAACTCAGCCTCACCACAAGACCCCTTCCAAGCTAGCTCATCCCGAAACCCAAACCGGCCCCGCCATAATTTTAGTCCCCTCTACATGACTCATACCCAAGCCTTGACCATTCTAAGCCGTCAGGGGCATCTCAAACCCTTGAACAAACCACTTCCTCCACCACCCTATGGCCCAAACCATGATCCAAACAAGCAATGTGCCTACCATCAACATGTTGGGCACGAAACAGACAATTGCATACGTCTTCGCCATGATATCCAAGATCTTATTGATAGCCGTACCATAAAACCCCCACAACCTGATGCACAAACTAAAACACCCGACACTGAGCCACCCCGAGCTATAAATCTCATTAACCTATCTCACAACCCTGCGTATAATCCTGACCAGTACATTGTCCAAAACAACCAAGCCAAACCAACCCTAACCTTCCCAGAGGAGGATGAGTATTTCGTGATGGAAGAGGAAGAAGACATTGAGTCCGATCAATCAGAAGTAATCGATCCCGATGAGAGTGACGAGGAAGAACGAGCAGAGGAGGAAGAACTGAGGAAGTGGAGGGAGCACTCCTGGGCAAAACACAATTTAGAGGATCCTGATATCCCGTTTATAGAAAATGATGAATGGCTACGTATCTGGGTTGAGAATAGAAAGAAGGAGAAAGAAAGGATCATTATGATGAGAAGGCATGCCCGCTTTGAGCCTGCCCAAATAGTGGTACCTATTAACCGCCCTAGAATTTCAACGCCTCCCATTGTGTGGGAAACAATCAATCTCGTAGAAAAGGTGGAAGAATTTCAAATACAGCCATGGGTCAATCCTTATGATGAATGCAACTACAGCCAGTGGACAGAGGAAGAAGAGGACCTAGATTTCACATGCATAGACCCGTATCAAACAGGGGAGGGTAACTTTAATGAATTGGAAGGAGAATGTGAAGATCCACTCGATGGAATCTCTTTAGCATCGCTATACAGCCAAGGGGAGGAAACTGGTTTCCTCCATAACTACACAATCAACAAAGAAGATGAAGAGGAGGAAGTTCAAGCTGACATTTCCCTTTGGGGACTGCTCGTGTCCCAAAGGAGTAGCCATAGCGCAAGCTTCACGAGGGATCCGGTTCAAAGGCTCTGTTTGGCAAAGAAGAGGGTGGAAAAGAGTATAAAATTGAGGAAGTCAAGGTAAAGGAAGATGGCCCCTGAATGCTGCAAGTCACAACATGGCAAAGAACATTAAAACATTGCTTTTATTAAATCAAGCTAGGATATGTTTTTGGGCCCCTGTTTGGGCATTTCGTTTCTGCTAAGTGAATTTATGTTCTAAAACTATGCTTATTCAATGGTTTGAAATTTTGCAATTGCTGGAATGCTATAATCTCTTTGCCAAGCAAGGGAAATTTCACGGAATCAAGTTCCTTGTATCAATGTCAAAAAGGAAGAAGGGATGAACTTTAGTTACTTAAGAAACTAGATTTTTGTCAAGCCTTAGAAGGAAGATGTTATCTCTGTGGCAACACTTAGGGTTAGCTTGCCCATTGCAAAAGTACAAACATAGGGGAGATTCAGAAAAACATCTCCAAACCAAATACCTTTCCTAAACAAGTTTCAAATGCAAGAGCCTCTTGCGAGAGAAATGCTCGTTGGGTGACCAAATAGCCCAAGCAAAAGTAAGAGCAAAGCCTGCTAGGGCAAGAAAACGCAAAAATGCAGCCTAGGCAAAAGATAAGGCATGTAAAAGCTCGCTAGGGACTCAACCTCCATTAGGTAACCGAGGCAAAATCAAGAGCATATGAGAGGAAAAACCAAGAGTGGAAACCCAACCTCAAAGGTGTTGGAACTACGTTCATGGCCTGATTCCCTGAATGGGATACGTAGGCAATCTCACATTGAGATGCGGCCTAAACGTTTGGAAAGAAGGAAAACATCGATGTGTTTGTACTCAGTGACAGGTATAGCTAACCCTGCGTATTGAACTCGCGAAAGATAAGTATGTTGCTTTCAAGGAATTGGCAACGACTAGAGGACACGAGAATTGCTGTTCATCCCTTCTAACTTAAAGGTCATCGATATAATGAGCAAGAAACTTTGAAAACTTTCGAGCTTGGCAAACGGACTATAGAACATGGCAAAAGCAAAAGACAGGAAATTAAAGACTAAGCATACAAAGGAATAAGAATGCCACTTGGCTAAAGCAAAACCTAGCTTCCTTGGGAAAACAAAAGTAGCGGCCGAATAATCAATACCTCGGCCGCAACAATAATTTTTCAGCCGAGTAATCGATTATTCGGCCAGCATTTCCTTTTCACAAACTACTGTCTATCAGTAAACACTTGTTCTTAGCCTTGTTATGCATTTGAGGGACGCAAAAATCATTTCAATAACTTCATTAAATCATTACCTTTGTTGTGTTTTATTTCTCTATAATAATATTGTTTCTATGTTTCTTCCGCTAACTATGAACAGGAAAAAGAAAGAAAAGCCCTAAAAACTAGGCGATCTTTGGGAAGAAGGCAAGGACTGTCCGCTAGCCTCCACGTCCTTTCTATCAGCAACCAGTGCTCGCCCAGCCTCAAGCTGCACCCAAAGGAGGATACAAGTGCTCAGAATCAAGAAGATATGCAAAACAAATGAAAAACATGGGAAAATCATACCTCAAGGATCCTGCGGCGCTGTCTCCGGACCAAAGCCTCCGCACTCTGATAAGCATGCAGCCACTCCTGCACCACCTCCGCAAGCACCTGCAAAGGCAAATCGAACATTTCAAAACATTGAAATAGCAAGCACTAACAAGGAAACAAGTTCAAAAGATATACCTGAGAAGCCCCAGTTGGCAGCTATAAAGCTGGGTCGCGCAAGAAGTAAGCGCCAGACGCTCCTCCTCTCCATCATCGGAATGAAAGGAGACGAAAGAAGGAGCCCGTGGCCAAAGAAGAAGAGGAGGAACTGCGACAACTGGAGGAGTAGTTGGCAGAGTCAAGAAAAGGCGGCAATACTCCGTATAGTCACCCGCCAGGAGAAGCAAAGCCCGCCCAATCTCTAAGCCGGGCGTTCTTCAAATCAGCTTTAGACATCAAAGAAGTAGACCTCATCGATGCTGGAGGAGGAGGAGGAAAGAACTGTAGAGCCTCAGCACGCGGGCGCCACTGGCTGGCCACCCGATCACCTAAGTACCAGGCTCGACAAAATGGACCCTCGAGCAGGCTGCGAGTACGGTCCAAGACTCTAGAACGCGCAAGAGGAGCATCCTCAGGAACACACCCCCAAGGGTCAAACTGTACCTGCAGAATAAGGACAAATCAGCTATGGCATAAAGATATGGAAATCTAAAGGCGAGGAATGCAAAAGGAGGGGGAAAGTACCTGATCGAATGTCAACCGGTCCAAAACTCGCCGCCACTTAGGAAGGCTCAAAACAGGTGACCGTGGCTTCTGCTGTCCCGTCAACCATCGCCCATAACGCAGAATAGTGTTCACATTCCCATGCCTGGTACCGGTGGGAAACGGAAGGAGATACTCAAAAGCCCAGAGCTGAAAGACGAATTAGCAAACAAGTTCAATACTCGCAGGAAAGCAAGAAAAGGAAGCAAAGGAAAAATGAATGTACCTCAAGCACCCGGTAGTGACCTCCAATGATGGGACTCTTGTCCCGAGAGCAGGCTCCGAGGTTGCCATACAAAGTAGCCAGGGCAGCTGCTCCCCAATCGAACTCCCGAACAGCCTCCAAATGCTGTAAAAGGACCAAGAACTCTGTATGCACCGAACTATCCTTGTTGGCAAACAACGTTTGCCCAAGGACATAAAGGAGGAAAGCCCGCGCCAGCTGCTCAACGCTCACCTCAGTCAGGATGTCATCCCTCAAGTATGTCTTGATCAGCCAAGAAAGATCAATATGGCCTCGAGAATGAAGAGGGGGCACCTTGCCCAAAAACCACTCCAGAGCTCCTGCTCGCTCCCAAATCCGAGGATCAACTTGAAGAGGAATACCACCAACTCGCAGGCCAGTCAGCAAGGAAAGGTCACCCGGAGTGATAATCATCTCGCCAACAGTAGGGAAGTGGAACGTATTGGTGGTATCCCACCATCTCTCCACCAGCGAGGTCATCAATGACCAATCGACCTTCAGAAGGTCAAGACCCAGAATGAATGCCTCGAAACCAACAGCACGAACCAACTCCCGAGCCTGCTCGGGCAGTATTAGAAACCACTTGTGTGCCTCTTTGCCTCCACCACGAGCCTCCAGCCTCCTATTTCTCTGCCAAAGACAAAAGGGAGTTAATCTCATTGCACAAAACGAACGAAAGCTAGGGGCATCAAACTAAAACAATCTTAATGCATGCATTGCCTAAACAGGGGGCATACTTATCTTGATTTCCTTAAACAAAACAAATCCAACCCAAACTATGGGTCCTTATCATTCTCGCCCCTGGCTAAAAGGGATTTTATCCCAAGAACAGAAATCAATATTTGATGAATCAAACTACAAACTAAAGTAAACTTTTACTTTTTCAGGTAAAACTTACCAAAACATTGAGGACACTCAAGTGCTACTCAGGCTCTCGGCGATCCACCTCGGCTCCTGAGCCGCCAACAGGAGGACGGTACTGCAAGAAACCACCATAGCCCAACCTACGCGAAGGAAAGACGTAAGTAGCAGCATCAAACGGGCCCGGCTCCTCGATCGTCTCCTCATCAGACGATGGATACTCACACCTACATGGAGGGTGCGAGGAAGAACCCGCTGCGTCTGTGGAAAGTGGTGTGGCCATCACGTCCGAATCAAGTGAGGAAGAAAACCACCAAGAACAATGGCCACGGCAACCGGAGATAATGGCTACCGGCGGTGAGATAGTGGCCGGAAGACGGCAAAAGAGGAGGAGGAATGACGGTGACCGGATGACGGTGGTCGGAGGAACGGGGAACGGAGGAGTTTCAGACGAGAGAAGAAAAAAAGAAGAATGAACCGCGGAATCGATTAAACGAAACTTAAATCGATTTTCTGACTCTTCGCGTTCTCTCGGCCGATCGATCGCATCCTCGGCCGAGTCATCTATTAAACGGCCGAAGGATCGATCCATTGGCCCTCTAATCCATTTTCTTCAGCAGCATCAGATTTTGCTCAGTACACTAACTCAAGCTATTATTCTGGGTCCATGACCGACTGAGTCGACGACAAAATCAGCCTTTGGAGCATCTCCGAGCAAAATACAATATGATCAAAACTAGCCTTGGGGGCACGCCCAAGCACAAAAGCTATCTCTCCACAACTGCAAACAAAAGCCCTTCGACAGGCCCCGCCCAGCGGCTCTGCACCTATGCTTAAGTGCTCAGTGCCCGGTAAGCACCATCCTCAGCGGTTTCACCGCCCTAAGCCTATCACCTCAGCGGCTCTAAGCCCATTTCCAAGATAGGTTTCTTATCATCATGACTCAACGCCCATATTCACCGATCAAGCGGCTCAGAGCCCGTGTCCAAGTTATCATCTCAACACCTCGCCTCCCATCATTTCCTTAGCAGGCTCCTTGCCTATTATCTCAATGGCTCTAGGCCTGTATCCATTATCAGCAGCTCTAAGCTCGTCAACAGCCCTAGACCTCAGTGGCTCCATCAACAGCTCCAAGCTTAATGGTTCAAACAGCGGCTCAAAGCCCCTTATTACAGCGGCTCCAGGCCTATACCCCTTATCAGCAGGCTCCTTGCCTATTATCCCTGCGGTTCAACGCCCATGATTGCCAATCAAACAGCCCAAAGCCCATGTTCAAGCTATTCAGTGGCTCGAAGCCCGTTATTTTAGTGGCTCCAAGCCCATATCTATCATCTCCACGGCTCCAAACCTGTACACGCCTATTTCAGCGGCTCCATGCCTATATTCGTTTTCAGAAGCCCTACGCTCGCTCAATTGGCTCGAAGCCGTAACCACTTCAACTGGCTCTACGCCGTAACAGCTATCTCAGTAGGCTCTACGCCACCACAATTATCAAACTCAGCGGCTCCATATTCGCTCTCAAGTAGCCCTACGCTCGCTCAATTGGCTCAAAGCCGTAACTATCTGGCTCCACGCCGCAATTATCTCAGCGGCTCAAAGCCCATTATCTCAGCGGCTCAAAGCCCATTATCTCAGCGGCTCAAAGCCCATTATCTCAGCTGGCTCGAAGCCGTAACCATCTCAATTGGCTCGAAGCCGTAGCTACTCAACGGCTCCATGCCTGTTATCAACTCAGCGGCCCTACGCCCATTATCTCAGCTGGCTCAAAGCCGTAACCAATTCAACTGGCTCAAAGCCGTAATAACTCTCAACAGGCTCTATGCCGTCCCAATCAACAAGCCCAACCACTGTGTACTGGATGCTCAAGTTCTACACTTGAATGCGCAAGCTCTACGCTTGAATGCCCAACCACTGCGTACTGGACGCTCAAAGCCTGTACTTTGAACGCTTGGATTCTACCGTCCGAATGCTCGAGCTCTACGCTCTGATTGCTCAAGTCCGGAACTTGGAAGAAGCTCTAAGCTTATATCAAACACACACGCACGGGCCCGTGCACACATTGCATCAAACACATCGAATTTGCATAATCATCTATTCACATCACATCTAACAAACATTATCATACATACATGCTATGTTTTGCATCTCTCACTCGCAGGTCCATCTTGCAATCAACCGGCTCTATGCCTCGGTTTTATTGATCGGTCCAGAACCTCGATCCTTTGGCTCAAAGCCAAATCTTTATGATGAGAAAGCTCCACGCACAGACCATCAGAATACAACTGGCTCCACGCCTCGCTTCAATCACGCCAAAGCTTGAACATCTCAAGTTCTTACCTCCGGAAGGCAAAGATTTTGAACTATCAACACCAGCTCAACGCTTTGGTTCCGTCTCCTAGGCTCTTGCCTTATGATCAAAACCAGCTCCGCTTCGGTCCAATCAAAACTTCAAACACCTCAGGCTCGTAATCACAACCAACACTCCAGTTACTAGCCCTGCGCCTCCTACATCTCAAACAACGACATCCAACTCGTCCTCCTGAAGATGACTTGGGTTCCACCACATATCTCAAAACCGGATCTGATTCATCTCCAACGGATGGCTTGGATTCCACCCAACTACATCAATTCCTTCCAGCTCATTCGCAAGAGATAGGCTACTCTACCGAGCTTCTCTCGCTAAAGTAAGGATGATCAAGAAAAGCAAACACACCTGCCGTGTAATGGTCTACCCCAAAATGCTAAGATGACTCTCCGCAAAAACTTCCCCAGTAGCCCCGCGCTCCTTCAACTACTTTCCGCCAAAACCCCGGCTCTACCTGGTACGTTGCACTACGGCTTTTAAAGCCCGAAGGTACGCTTTCTGCCTCTAACCCTCCAAACTTTTTCTTTTATTGCCCTCCGAACTATGTTATTGGTCTGAATTTCCCTTGAGGAATACGTAGGCGGCCTCCCGGCCCGACCATATATAACAAAACTTTTTCAAAAACCCTTGGAAAAGTGGTTGGAACAAATTGAGCTGCTAATACAGCTTTGACTTTTACTCAAACATGTCTCGCGATCCGTCTGAGCTCAGTCAAAGAGGGGCATCTGTAGACACCCCAATTTGGCCTAACGATTATTTCAACTCCCACCTTGGGACCATCCCGATGATGATACGGATTCGATGATTGCTGATTGCTTTTTGATGAAACCCATGGACTTATGGTACGAACTCTGAGCCACTTAGAGGACCCAATCCAGAGCCAAATAGCCTTTCAGACAGAAGTGTAGTGTGTTAGGAAAATCCATCGACCGGCCGCAACATCGATTTCACGGCCTTAACATCCATTCCTCACCCGAGCAACCTGTTGCACCCAAAATCTCCCTGAGAGATCGAAGCCTCGGCCGCCAGATCAATGGCTCGGCCGCTACATCCATTTCCAGGCCGTGACATCCTTTGCTCGGCCGCCAGATCGGCCTTTTTCCAGACTCTCAAACCTTCTGTCGGTTTATCGATCCACCGCCTCTCCGATGCGTTCGGGCTACGTTCAGGGATTACGTTGAAGAGTTCGAGTTACAATGCAAATGCAATTGTAACCCCGTGATTTGATTGGACGAAGTGTGTCATCCCTTTGCCTATATAAAGAGGCCTTTGGCCTCCGAAAATAGACACCACAATACAACGAAAATCCTCAGATCTATACACATTCAAGCCACGAAATTCTGGCTATACACTCCCAAAAACCCTCTCTGCAAAAGCCTCAACCTTCCATAGGCGGCCGTCAATCAGACGATCCAACCCCGGAGTTCAAACCCTAGCCCTAGGGTTTCGTCCAAGAAGCAATCAATCAGTCAATCTCCATCGATCCAAGGCAATAAAGCAACTGAGGGATCAAGGTGGTGAGGCCCAACGGCCTCTGGTTTGGTTTATTTTATGTTTAATTTACTAATCGTAGCCTTCTGATAGTCTGTTAAACTTTCTGTCTGGTGTGAGGAAGAACACCAGCCGGGGCTTCGATGCCTCGACCGGTACATTGATATCAGCATGATCCCTCGGCCGCGACATCCATTCGCCGGCCGAGTGATCGATCTGCTGGCATAGTTTTGATTTGTTTTCTGCTTTCTGACGCATGATTTATTTACAGTCCTGGCTCACTTATTGACTGTTTTTAGGCATAAAAATAGACTACGTGTATAGATTAGATAAAGCATCTACATGTCTTATGTTGAATGATTATGGGCTAGCCTTGCGGCTAGGCAGAGAGGGGTGCCTAACACCTTCCCCTTGCTGTACTTTTGGCTTCCGTATCCAGAATTTCTATCTGTTTTCCTAGCTTTAACAAACTAGGTGGCGACTCTGTTTTGATGATAACCGCTATCGTGTGGTGATACCTCTAGCCATGGAAGTATCCACGATCTTGGTTTATGAAGCGAGCAACCAATCGAGCAAACACAGTGATGATACAACTGTATGGTGATGCCCCGTCTGGGAGGTATCTACAGGTATCCCATCTGCGATCATAAGTTCGGATAATTATCATTCCACTCGAATTTCACGTCCTTCTTGAGCAGACGAAACAACGGTTCACAGGTCAGAGTCAACTTGGCGATGAATCGACTAATAAATTGAATCTTTCCCATGAAACACCGGACTTCCTTCTCGGATTGAGGTGGCTTCATCTCAAGAGTAGCTTTAATCTTGGAAGGATCCACCTCGATCCCCCTAGTTGTGATCATGAATCCGAGCATCTTTCCAGCTGTGACCCCGAACGTGCACTTCTGCGGATTAAGACGCATCTTGTACTTCTGAATTCTCTCAAAGAACTTTCTCAGTGTTGGGAGATGGTCCTTTCGCTCTTTCCCTTTTACTATCATGTCATCGACGTATACCTCGACCTCCTTATGAATCATGTCATGCAACAGTGTGGTGGCACCCCTTTGATACGTAGGACCGGCGTTTTTCAACCCAAATGGCATAAGCCGATAACAGTATGTCCCCCACTCGGTGATGAATGTGGTCTTTTCCCTATCTTCCGGAGCTAGGAGAATTGATTGTACCCCGAGAAGCCATCCATGAAGGAAAGTAGAGCGTGCCCTGCAGTGTTATCAATAAGTATGTCTATGTGCGGCAATGGGAAATCGTCCTTAGGGCTCGCTTTGTTCAGATCTTTGAAATCGACACACATTCTGATTTTTCCGTCCTTTTTGGGGACGGGTACGATGTTGGCTACCCAAGTGGAGTACTCTATTACGATTAGGAAACCAGCGTCGATTTGCTTCGTGAGTTCTTCCTTTATTTTTAGCACCCAATCGGGCTGCATTTTTCTTAGTTTTTGCTTCACGGGCTTCGCGTCAGGGTAGAGAGGGATTCTGTGATCGACTATCTCCGGGTCGATTCCGAGCATGTCCGCGTGGGACCAAGTGAAAACTTCTTTGAATTCTTTTAGCAAATCTGTGAGCTCTTGAAGCTCAGTGGGGGACAGCCCGGAACCGACCTGAACCAATCGAGGGTTCTCCTCATCACCCAAGTTTATTGAGATTATTTCTTCTTTTAAAGGCTGAGCATGCCTTTCATTTTCACGATCGATGAGGGAACGGATCTCCTTGGGGATGTCCCTATCGAGATCTATTCCTTCATCGTCGGGGTCTAAATAGTTTATTTCAAAAATCGGCAAGTAAGCGAAAACATCATCCATTTCATTAATCAGTTCAACAGACGGGGGGAATACAGCGGTTGACTCGAATTCGAAGTAAAAAGTATGATATGGAGGGCCAATGAGCACAAACTCCGACTCTGTGCTAGACGACGAGTCAGTGTCGGACTCGGACTCAATGCAGGTGCTGTGAGTGCGAGCTACATGTGGTACAAAAGTGCAATTATCATAAACGCCTACGGCGTCCACAATGAGCATGGAAGGGTCTTCGATCTCTTATTCTTCTCCTAGCATCAGCACAGCAGGATCTTCCATCATACCCCCCAATTCCTCGCCCCCGAACAGCGATTGAAAGTGGCCTTTTTCAAGAGCTTCGAGCCAATCCAGTGCTTCAGATAGTTCCTCTACCTTTGCAAATTCTTCATCACTCTCCCAAGTGTCATTGGCAAAGATTTCAAACCCTGGATACTTCATCTTCGTTTCCAAATCGATGAACGGCTCCGGCTCTCCTTAGTACAGCTTCTCCCTCTCGTTGATCACGGGACCAGCTCTAAACTTTATCTCAGCAGTTTGGGCTCTGGCGCGATTGCGCCATTTCCTCGCAGGGTCATTCTTTTTGGGCTCATAACCCAAACCGTATGGATCAACACTCCCAGGAAAATGAGGAAACTCAGATACGCCTTGTTGATTGCGACACAGGCCCAGGCCAGGCAGGTAGTTCATCTTCCTCATGATCTCTAAGGCCGTAGAGCTAACCAAGAAGCCTTCATCAGTCCGGATAGTGCACACCTTTGAAGTTATGACAGCAAAACCTCCCATAGGTACATCCTCCTCTCCATGCATAATTTCTAGCGACGGGGAGTTGTCTTCAGAATGAGGACGGACGCCAGAGTCTCCATGAATTATGAGAGTCCCGGAATCCAATCCCAAAATAAGCTTTTGGTGCAGCATGGACGGTACCCCCATTACATCTGAGCGGTGTAGCCACGGTCTCCCCAGCAGGAGGTTGAATGAGGTAGGGATCTCCAGAACGCAGAACTCCACAGTGGTCTTGAATTTCCCGGTTGCTAGCTCCAAGTTGATCGTTCCCAAAACATCCCGACGGGTATTGTCGTAGGCACGAACTCCCAGGGTTGACGGTGCAAAATCCTTATTTTTGAGACCGAGACAATAGGCGGTCCGGAGAGGGCACACGTTAATGGCGGAGCCGTTATCAACAAGGATTACCGGGACCCACTTTCCCATACACTTCATGGTGATGTGAAGGGGCTTATTGTGGTCAGCTCCCTCAGGCGGTAGGTTTTTCTCAGTGAAGGATAAGGTGTGCTGGGCAAGGTTTTGGGTTATGAGGGCTATCATAGCTTCAGGTGCGATATCTGCGAGAACCTCGAGTTTGGAGAGAGTACTGACAAGTCTTCAGCGATGTACGCGGGAAGACGCCAATACACCCCACATGGACATGTTGACCGGGGTTTCACGAAGTTGTTGGATGATAAGGTCGACAGAAGCTTCAGGGTCAGAGTCGGGGAGAGAGTTGAGGTCAATGATTGGTTTGGGCTGAGAAGGCGGGTTAGGTTTTGTGGAGCTAGGAGGGTTGCTTTGTGGAGCTTGCGAGACGGGGGTGTTCAGGTTTGTGGGGTTTATAGGGGTATTCTGCTGCGGCGGGGGGCTCGGAACGAGCTACCCTGCTGGAGGTTAGTAGGTTGGTAGACTCTTCCACTCCTGGTAAGGTTGCTAACTGTTTTGAGAATGGGTTCCCACCAAGTACCTTCCCAGAAATCGGAGAAGTCAAAGTCGTAATCGTCCGCCTTACGTTTCCCTTTGTCAAGTGCTGTCTTCTCCAAAGTTTCATTGAGAGTTTCCATTTCTAGGGCGTGCCAGATGTTCTCCTCCTCCAGAGAATTCCAGAAGTTGTTGTTGTTGTTGTTGTTGTTGTTGTCATTGCCAATCTGCAGAGATCCTTCATCCAACATGGCCTTATTAACAGTCAATTCCTCACCGTCGATCTAGACATTCACCAATTCAGATTTTTCCCACAGATCTTCTGGATCCAATACACAGATGCTGGGCTCATCAGGGATTTCAACTACGGGTTGGGGGAAGAACTCCTCAATAATGTATTCCTGCGGGAGGAAAAGATAGTCCATGGCGCGGTCCAGAGCGTCGGAATTTCGAGTGAGGTTGACAATGGTCCTGACAGTGAGCCCTGAGAACATACGAGGGTTCATCAGATCCATTTCTTCCACCACTTCCTCTTCTTGAAAAAGGTACGCCGATGATGTTTCATCCAGAGGATCAGAATCGTCCGTCTAGTGCCATCCGTTGGGCTCGGGCTCCCATTCCCATTCATCTTCCTCCTTGACAGGTTCAGGTTCAGTGAATAGTGCAAATAGGGAATACCCATCCAAGGGATCGGCCATCATCTATTCCCAGTCCTGCCTCCATTCTCCATGTTCCAATTCCTCAACTTGGTGGGGATTAAGCGCTACGGGCCACGCCCCTATGAGAAAGGTCCTGTCTTCCACTGCTAAGAAATCTTGTGCGAGATCCTCCCATCTTCTCTGAAAGTCCCATTCCACGGTCTCAAGCGCACAGAC
Source organism: Rhododendron molle (assembly GCA_025413875.1). Lineage (NCBI taxonomy): Eukaryota > Viridiplantae > Streptophyta > Magnoliopsida > Ericales > Ericaceae > Rhododendron > Rhododendron molle. The sequence continues at coordinate 20,649,358 of CM046400.1, forward strand.
TGTATCCTCGGGTGGTACCTTGACAAATGGCTTGGGTTGGGTGGTAGAGATGATGTAATGGCTGGGGTTAAAGGGTTGGCTTACGGATATATGATTGGTGCGGGCATTGGAGTGCTTTGGGAGTGGGTTTGAGACGGTGTTTGGTTTTTGTGGTGGCATAGGGAGGGTTTTGTTATCTATTAGGTCTTGGATTGCATGGCAGAGACGGAAGCAGTTGTCGGTTAGGTGGCCCACATTCTGGTGATAGGCACAGTATGCATTAGGGTTGTGGGATGCGGGTAGTTTTTGAGGTAAGGGAGTAGGGGTAGTTGGCTTGAGCGTGCCACTTTCGACCAACTTCTCTAGCACGGTAGAGAGCGGTGCTGAGAACTGAGCGAAAGTGCGGGGTTGGGTACGCGGTTGGCTGGTTTGGGTGGCAATTTGGTTCACTGGCTCGGCTTGGGCTGTGTTTGTGGAGGTGTTGGGAAGGTTGGTGTAGTTGGCGTTGCCAAACAGATTGTTGCTGTTTCCGAAGTAAACCTTCTTGGGCTTGGGAGCAGGCTCGGGTTTGTCAAGGATCCCCAACTGAACTGCTTCTTCTACGGCTAAGCCTGTATCGAAGAATGTTTTAAAGTTTGAGCATGCCTGGGCCATAACCATATGTCTCGCAAGAGTGGGTTGAAGATTCCGGACGATCATCCGGATTTGGTCCCTGTCGGTCGGTCTGTCTTTCATCTATGCCGCCTTTGCCTTCCACCTTTTCACGAAATCGGCGAAGGCCTCCTTTGCTTCCATCTTTGTTGACTCCAATTCACGAGTGGTCACCTCCAACTGAATGTTATAATCGTATTGCGCCACAAAAGCCGCGCATATATCCTCCCAAGAATGCTTCTTTCTCTTATCCAGTGAAGTAAACTAGTGCAGAGCATGTCCCACCAAAGTCTGCGAGAACATCTGCACCATAGCATCCTTCTCGACTCCCCACATGGAAAGTGCTCCAATGTATCCCGTCAGGTGTGCCTTTGGATCTCTTGTTCCGTCAAACTTAGCAAAGTCGATTGGTCTGAACTTATCCGGAAGCTTTGCATTAGGAAACAGGCAAAGCTTATTGATGTCAAAGCCAGTCGACGCTATCTTCTCGTTTCTTGCAACAGACTCCTCTAGTTGGGTGAGTTTTGCCAATACTGCTGCCATCTCGGGGTTTTGCGGGGTTTCCAAATCAAAGACGAGCTGCTCCAGGTTCGGATTTGGGTTAGGGTTGAAGTTTAAATTGGGAATTGGGTTTGGATTTGGAATCGGATTCGGGTTAGGAATAGGAATTGGATTTGGGTTTGGGATACGAATTGGATTTGGGCCTGGATTCGGGTTTTGTGGTGGAAGGCGTCGTGCAACCCCAGTAATCATCATCATGAGTTAGGCGATTTGGTTGTCAGTGCGCTCGCCCAGGCGTTGAATATCTTCTCTAATCTGAGCCATTTCTCCGTTCAGATTTCTCGGGTTTGGGTTAGGATTTGGATGGGGATTGGGAACGGGATTAGGATTCGGATTTGGCTCGCCTCCATTTGGGTTCGGATTCGGGTTGGGGTTCGGATTACCAGCATTCGGGTTTAGGTTGGCTCCGCTCGGGTTTGGATTGAGGTTTGAGTTTGGATTTAGGCCCCCGATCAACAAATCCATTTCCTCCTGAAAGTCTGAAACACTGCTAGGATCTGACCCAAGTCGAAGTCGCTCCAATCTCTGCCCCAGGGGTCTGGTCCAGGAGGGTATGATGTTCTTCTTCTTCGGCCCAATTGCTCGGAACTGACAGCGAAGCAAAAACCAGTGATCAGACGCGGTCCCTGTCCCAATTTTTATGAAATTTGCGCATGATTTTAGAAAAGGAGTGCACCATCGTCACTGTCATCGACTCTATCAACTTACGGGAGGTTGCCTTGATCCTCAGATTTTTGGGGTGTGTCCTCATTTAAGAACCGCTGGTTCCAAGAGATGCTAAAATGAGCTAAGTATTCGGGCAATATTCTGTCGACAATTCGACCATCGGTTCGGAATGACTCGGGGTGAACAATGTGATACGATAACCAAAGCGGCGTAAGTGGTACACTTGCTTTTAGCCTGCATGGTGTTGGTATTACAATGTTCTGCTCCCCTATCATTCATTTCCTTTGGTTAAATCCCGATTAAATACTAGTCGAAGACTCAGCAAAATTTTAATTTCCCCTAGGTTCGGGCTCGAGGGCTTGTATGATTTAAACAACACACATTAGGGTGCGTGACTCTTCATCGGGTCTTGGCAACCTTCCGAAGACCGCGCGAGCGAGTCTCGAGAATCGTGGCTGACAGGATGACAATGCAAAATGCAATGCAGCATGTAAACAGAATATAGCACGTAATCCTACCATGTGGGCTCCTGTCCTAGTTTGGAAGGTTCTACGGCTTGCTAAACATGTACAAAGGCCGGGTTTTGGCTTGAAGAGGGTTCCCCAGACTAGAGTCAAAGTATACCTCTCGTTATTGAGCGTACACCCAATAACGGTACAAACGGTAGGGATGACTCATCACGGTCGAGGGTTGCTGAGCATTCCGGGATTCCCTATCACCGGCAAGCCGGGTAGGATTGCCGAAACACAACAGCGGGGCTGCACAAGATATATATACAAGAAATAAAAAGTGAAATAAAATCCTTTGAAAATCCTACAAATATTTTTCAAACTTGGCTCACTAATTTAATCAATGCTTAAGGAAATCAGGCCATTTTGTCAACGTACTGATTTTTCTCAAGTATCAATTAAATCATTCGATCCCCAGCAGAGTCGCCACTGTAGGCTACCACAGCCCCTGGTGGATCGGGGCGGCCCGGAAAACACCATTTTTGGATCGAGTTGAAAAATTTGAAGAGACGCCACCCGGATTTATGGTTTGCCACCCGAGAAACCGTTTCGATTGAAAATGATTGATTTGAAATTGAAATCTAGAGATTTATTCGAGTTCGGAAGCCATGTTACGAGGGGGGAAGGGTTTTACGGCACCCCCCTCGCCCGATTTGAAGTCGGTCTCTACTCAATGTTTGTGGGATTTTTCAAGGGATTTTATTTCATTAAACAGCTAGCATTTATTTACAGATATATCAGGTAGGGAAGTGTATGCATGTGCAAATGTATGGTGAATAAATGAAAAATGGCAATGAAATGCAAAGTGCTAGAAACTGGAAGGCCCTGTCACTGATCTCGCTCTCGAGCGCTCGGGAGCGCTCCCGAGCGCTTGGAAGTTTTGTCGTCCAGCCTGCAAGCTTTTGTTAGTACGACAAAATACAATACTGGAAATGTAAACTGGAATAAACGTAAGGACATTATAGGCTCAACAGAGGACTTAGTGGACTGGGATCAAACCCCAATCATCCAAGTCATGCATCCTTGCCTCTACAAGGGCTGATCTACAGTTCAAATGGATAAACAAGCACATGCATGGACATGCAGAGACAGCACAAAACTAAAACTGGGGGGAAATGGACTGAGCTTGCATGCAAATACTCTCGAGCGCTTGGAAGTAGTCCAGAGCGCTCGGGAGCATTCCACAACCCAGAACTGATTTCAACCAATTAGTACACTCATTATAATGTGCTGGTACACCAAATCTTGCATTTGTAAAGTGTGAAAGCTTCTCTTTTTGAAAACTCTTCTGCATGTCCTTAAGTAAAGTCATTTCCTTCACATCTCTTTGAAAAATAAAGATCTTTTGCACCAACACATCTCAAGGGAACTGATCTACTTGAAAACATGTTTTACTACTCTTGCATGTCTATTCAAACGCTTGAAAGAGGGAAAGCAAGACTGGAGTCACTCTCGAGCGCTTGGGAGTAGACCCGAGCGCTGGGGAGTGCTTCCAGTAACCCAAGTATAGAAAGCACGTTTATGCCCCTTTGCTCTTACTTTTACACTAAGGTCATCCCACCACACTCCCAGTATTGAAGACTGGGGTGAACTGGGAGACCTCCCTCAGAAGGGAGAACAGCCCTGTTTTGCTTGTGTTTGACACTAAGGTAGAGAACTTCTACCTTTGGGTTGGAACTCTGCTCCTTGGAAAAGCTTTAGAAAGTGAATGAAGAAAGAAAGATCAAGAAGATCAGAACTTCAAGATGAGCTGAGCTTCTTGCATGTTCTTGTTGCCTTGAGTTTCTTGGTTGTTTTTGTTTTTGAAAATGAAATTTTGAAAGAGATGGGAGACCACTCTGTTTGAACAGTCAAAGAGGTCTCTTTAGAGAGAGAAACTTCATGCCTATTCTGAGCTGAAGAGCTCCTTTTATAGCAAAACATAACCTATGGTCTTATTTAGAAAATGAAATTTAGAATTAAATAAAATCCTCAGGCCTGACTCTTCCTCTGACTGAGGTTGAGTGTAGACTGAGTTTCAGCCGGCTCAAAGAAGTTGCAATGATGAGTTGCATGGGTAGTGGGAAGGCCTGCCATCCATTGGGCAGCACAGAAGTCTCGAGTGCTCGGGAATGGTTTCGAGCGCTTGGGACTGCACTCTCGAGCGCTCGAGAGTTGGCCTGGCCCATGGTTTTTAGAAATAGTTTTGAGCGTTTGGGACTGCTGCTGAGCGCTTGAAAGTGCCTTTGACACTTTACTCTCCTCTTTAAAGCCTTCCAAGAAGCATTGTTTTGATCGGTCGAGGGCTTGTTTAATCCAAATTCATCATCGGGGAGCCTCCGGCCACAAATTAAGAAAATTCGAGGTGTTCAAATTGGGGTGTCTACAATGATGTATGGTAATCCCACTTCCATTCTATTGGCTACTTCCAAGTGGAGGCTAGCAAACCATCTAGGCAGTTGGTTCTGCCACCTAGATCTTTTCGTCGTTGAGCTCATCGCCTATCTATCCCCCTTAAATTAGAGTTGAGCCCCAGCAAGAGTATATGTCGTCACCATATTTTGGTGGCAGTCTATGACTGCTCGATAGCTAGTCCATCCCTAGGATTATGTCAAAATCTGTCATGTCGATCACTTTAGGATCGCAGGTCAGGTGTAGGTTGGCTACTTCTAATTCGCACTCTCTACACACTAGACTGACAGTTATACTTCCCCCAATGGTGATGGTACTTCCGTACTTGTACTTAGGATTTCTCTTTCTAGTGCTAGCGTGGTTATGCTGGTAATGGATATGGAAGCTTGTACACAGGTACTATAGTGGCGTACCTCAGGTCATATAGGGATCCCGCTCTTGTTCCTTAGTTTGCGGTGCAAAGATACGCCCTCCAGTGCCTTGCTAGTTTCCCGTGGGCTATTTTCTCTCATTTTGCCCATTTTGTTGTTGTAATGGGCCTCCAAGGTTTTGCTTCACAAAACCGGCTTGTCCAAGTTGTTGAGCTCCCTGGTTTCCAAAGTACCCATCCCTTCTCCTTTGGGGCTGCAGACAGTTGCGTCTAATGTGGCCCATAGCCTGACAGTTGTAGCATCGAAACTGTGGCTATGCCTTGACTTTCCCTCAGCGGTTCACCATGTCCTGGTGTGGCAGTCTCCAATGGTTGGTTGCTTTGAGTCGGGTTAGAGGGTTTGGTGAAGTAGGGTCCACGGTTATTGGTGTTGGCTGGTTGGGTTCGGATTGGTCCACCAGTATTGCCCGTTGCTTTTCTCCAGCGGGTCTTGAAGTCAGCTTCCTCGCTCTCTAGCCGGAGCGCACATTTCACTATACTAGAATAGGTAGTGAATGCTTGAGCTACCACAGCCCTTCGAGCGGTTGTTAATCCCCATTCGAATCTCCTTGCTTTCTTGTCCTCAGTAGCTACAGCTTCTGGGGCATAGCGGGATAGTTCCTCGAACTTAGCCGCGTACTGGGTAACGGTCATGGTTCCTTGCTTAAGGTTCATGAATTTTTGCTCCTTGGCAAGGCGAAGGGGTGTGGGAAAATACTTATCGAGAAATAGGGTCTTGAATTTAGCAAAGGTCATGGTGGCTATGGCGTGGGTTGCCTCCATCAAGTCCCACCAATAACGGGCTTCTCCTTTCAGTTGGTAGGTGGCTAAGGCTACTCGATCTCCGTATAGGTTAATTCCTAAGGTGTCTAGGATCACCTTGATTTCCTTCAGCCAGGTTTCAGCTACAGTGGGTTTAGGTTCTCCATTAAAGGTTGGGGGTTGACGTTTGCAGAATTCATTCATCGCACGGGTTCGGGTCATTGGTTCATCATCGCGGTTAGGGTTTCGGTAGTTCGCATTCAAAGCAGCCACGAAAGCTTGCATGATTTGGGTCAGGTCGGGGTTAGGGTTAGAGGACTCTCCGGTTTCGTGACCTAATCCACCTCGTCGGTTCACCATCTATGAGTTGAAATCATAAGGGGGTAGTTTAGTCTACTTTAAATGATTGTCTATTGCAATTAGGGTCTTAACTAGTAAAGCAAAATATCGAATAGTAAGCAACAGTACTCTTTTTAAACAAAGCAAGCCTTTCACAATAAGCTGAGAATTTCAACCTTAAGCATAGAGTTCTACTATAACGGCTATTAGAGACCTAAGATTGAAACGATCCTATGTACTGTTATTACGAAGTTCTATAGGTTATCAGGTTCTAACCTATATTGCTAGTACTCCATTCTAGGGTAAACAGTTCCTATAAATCTCTCTTAACCACTTCATGCAATTCTAACTAACAGGCTGACTAGCTTGTTCATCTACACGAAAAGATTTTAACCTCAAGTAGTAGTGTCTTTAAGACAAAGGTTTCCTTAACTCTAAAGAACTTTCAGTTTCTAAATTCCACATTCGATCTTTGATTTAAGTCATCATCCAATTGTTCGGGAATTCCCACCTCGGTGGTACTGCCAATTTCCACACTTTGCTTCAATCCGAAGATTGTTTTGTCAGAATTCCACCCAATTTGGGACGGTAAACTTAAACTCGAATTCACGTTTGTGTAACGGTCAAACTTATCTTATGGTTCTACCCATTCTACCCATGGCCGAGTGTTGAGCCTAGAGCTCTGATACCATGTTGTAATGCCCCCAAAATCAGGTTCGTTAAATAAACATTTTATTGGATAAACTAGGTAGAGTCTAGCTCCTTATTACATCATAATCCCCTCAGGGAGTACTTATATTACACAAACGGGAAGGACATCTAATGTTATCTACAACTCCATCTGTTGTTCCATCCTAGCAAGCTCCTCAGCTCTAAATGCCTCCAAGGTATACATCCCTCCTTGCTCATCTAAAAGGTCTGACACATTATACCAGCGTCGCCACCAGCATAATATGTCAGGGTCACCAAAGGTAACACCGTGAGCTACAAAGCTCAGTAGAATAATCCAAAACCCACTAACCCTTAACTTACACATAGCAAGTCATGCATATATCATAAAGGGTGATAAACAGCACATGCAAATCATCGACAATAATAACAATAACTCATCTGCATTCGCTATCTATCGTTGGTGTCCATATCATCAGAGTTTTCCTACGCAGCGTTTCATAGTATGTTTCTCGTTTTTACTTTACCAAAACATTTCAAAATCAGTTTTAACACACACAGCCTCACAATGGTTCTACCACCACGGATTCCCATTGGAACACACACAGCCTCACAACGGTTCCGCTACCACGGATTCCCATTGGAACACACACAGCCTCACAATGGTTCCGCCACCACGGATTTCCATTGGAACACACGCAGCCTCACAATAGTTCCGTCACCACGGATTCCCATTGGAACACACCCAGCCTCACAATGGTTCCGCCACCACGGATTCCCATTGGAACACACGTAGCCTCACAATGGTTCCGCCACCACGGATTCCCATTGGAACACACCCAGCCTCACAATGGTTCTGCCACCACGGATTCCATTGGAACACACAGCCTCACAATGGTTCCGACACCACGGATTCCCATTGGAACACACACAGCCTCACAATGGTTCCGCCACCACAGATTCCCATTGGAACACACACAGCCTCACAATGGTTCCGACACCACGGATTCCTATTAGAACACACACAGCCTCACAATGGTTTCGCCACCACGGATTTCCATTGGAACACACGCACACACACCACATAATGATTATCACACTTGATCATTAGGTGGTTTCAAAAATATTTGATCCTTTGTAGTCACTTTTCCACAATGGGCAAGTCCGGCCATTATGTAGTTTCAAAAGTATTTTTATCCATGTTAACCACACCATAGTTGTCATGTTTCTACTTTCCAATTTCATGTGTCTCGTATCATGCATAGACTCCGCGGCGGGACTTCGTACACAAGTACAACACTATCATAGTAATCTTGAAACTAAACTAGCAAAATCAACCAACTCTATATTATCATGCTCGTTCATTACCACAAGTAAGGCAAGTAATCATGCGATCAAGTTTACATTTCTCGAAAAGGTCAAAATACGAATACTTCATTTTGAAACAACACTTTATTCTTAATTCAAAAGCATACGTCCTTCTTTTTGGAAAGTCAAAGCAACATATGTTTATTGACGAGTTCATACATAAGCAAGTAACTATCATGAGATCAAGCAATCAAGTAGCCACAAGAACAAAGTGAACTACGTATACTTTAACAAGAAAGTTCTACAACTAACTTTATTCTTAGAGCAAATAGTTCGAGAAACTCAACACGATTCTTATCTACACCCAGGAAGAGTAGATCGGGAAATCTAAAAGATCATGCAATCAACTATTCAAGTACTACATATACTTAGAGATAGCGGGGTCGGAGTATTCTACCTTTCTTCTTGGCGGTAGAAAAGACTAAGGAAATACGACGGAAAGAAAGTCGGCGGAATAACGGCTTACGGTAAGCTTTCGATAGCTTCAAAAGAGAATGATTTCTCTCGAAACTAGATTGTAAACTATACTACTAATACTTTTGGATCGAGGTGGTGGTCAAGTGGTGGTTTAGTGGCGGAGATGGAAAGTCTCTTGAGAAACCTCAAGAACAAAGAAAGAACCAAGCAAGAACAACAAGAATAAGCTATACTTTCTAGAAAGAAGTTGGAGAATGGATTGAGGTGTGAGTTCAAAGCACCAAATGGCTTGGTATTTATAGGCAAGCTCTCCTCTCTCCTCTCTTGGCCGGCCCTCTCTCTCTCTCTCTCTCTCTCTCCCAATGTCTCATTTTTTTAATCTAGCAAATCTCATTTGCTTGGAAGAAACAACCTAAAACTTAGGCATGCAAGGCTATGATTTGGTACTTTGGATTGGATTTTGGAAGATTGATCAAGGAAGGTGGATTTGATTCAAGTAAAGAATTAGGGTTTTGTACAAGAGTACAAGATCTTGCTTGCAATGGTTGTGCTTTCACTTGAAAGCATATAAAAAATAGGACAAGAGTGAGATCACACTAGCACACACATTACTCTCTCTCTCCCTCTCTCATCCGAACTCCTCCGAATCACTCAGATACTCTCTCTCTCCTCCTCTTTCTCTCTCTCTCTCTCTCTCTCTCTCTCTCTCTCTCTCTCCTTGGTACAAAGTACAATATATATAACTATATATATATATATATATATAAGGACAAGGTTGGTGGATGACAAAGGAAAGAGTATGGAATTGGTTTGCAAGGGATTTGACAAGATTTAGGCTTTCAAAGGTACATAGAATCATTAGGAGATCAAGCAAAGGTCAATGGAAGCACAAGGAAGATCAAAGGTACAATCTCTCTCCTTCTTTCCTTCTCTTTCTCTCTCTCTCTCCCTCTCTCTCTCGAATTCTCTCTCTCTCTCTCCCTCTCTCTCTCGAATTCTCTCTCTCTCTCCCACTTGTACTCTTTTGAAAGTATATATCTAAGCTAATATATATATAAGTACTATGGGTCTTTCATAAAATCAAAGTTTTCAAGAAAAATAGATTTTATAAATATAATACTCTAATACACACATGTTATATACAATATTATATATATATATATATATATATATATATATATATATATATATATATATATATATATATATATACAAGTACACATATTATATATACAAGCATGTACTTACAATATCTAGACTAAATATGTCACATTCCAATATCTAATAAACTAATCCTATACTTTCAAAGTACTAAGTGATTAAATAATAACCCTAATGTACTAATTATAATTAATTCAATTACCACACATGGCAAAACTATTATTTAAATAATTCTAGTACTTGATTGGCAAGTAAAGCTATTATCCAATGGATAATAGTTTCCCTAGCGGTTAATAACCAATGGGTAAAGGTGGCTAGGATTCTAATCTATCATCCAATGGGTAATAATTCTCCAAGCGGTTATTATCCAACGGTTAATACCAGAAAGTATAATCCTTGCACTAATACCATAATTAAGGACTAAACCAACCTAATCCCGTACTTTGAAAGATTAACCAAGGTCTTTCTATTGTCCAATGGGTAAAGATAACCCTAACGTTATCGTCCAACAGTCAATAGCGCAAAGGTTAAAAAGGTTCAAAAAGTTAATCTAGGGTTACAAGCTCAAGGGTTTCAAAAGGTTCATAAGTCACGAGGGTCATAAGATTTACTTAGTAGACGGTAACTAGGTTAAACGATCGCTAGGTCAACCTAATCGGCTCGAAGCTAGCTAGCCTTGCTAGGTAGGATTTCCGGCTAAGAAATGGGGTCTTAAGACTTAATCCTAGAAACGACGGGAAAACGGTAGTTAAACGATGATTAAAACCTTCCAAGCATAATTAAAAGATTTTCGAATAACAACGACGTTTTTATTAGTCAGTAACGACCGATTTTTGGTTATGGAAATAAAAATCCAAGTAATTAAAATAAAATTCAAATTTTTAACGAAATTTTTATTTACTAAAAATCAGGGTCGTTACACCTACTGATAATTAGGGTTTCATACCACTACGAGATACTAACTTAGGCATCGGAGGGCCTTTGCCACGAGAGGCGAATGTGCGCTCACCCCTTGTCTGTCTTGCAGATTAGGGTTCCGGCGGAGGCATAGAGGTATCAACCGAGGATCACACGGATCTGTTGCGGAATCAACAGCGTTCCAGGTATTCTTTGTTTTTCTGCACCTACAATTGGCGCCGTCTGTGGGAAGCGAACGAATTCCATTTGAAAAACGACCATGGTGGAGTAGATCCAGTCACACCGCTCGTTGAGAAGAACCAGGCTGGTGGGGAGGGAGACAAATCCCCTCCAGGTGCTCCGAAAAAGCATGCTGGTGGCCATGGTAGGAGGACGACGAGCCAAGATTGTCCCCTAACCATCCAAGATGATCCCAAGAACAGGGAAGGTAGGACTGCCACAGACTCCACGAGAAGGAGCAAGTCCCACCATAGAGGAGAATCTGTTGCGCATTCGAAAAGTGTGCATAATAATAGTGATATCCTTGATAAGAAGAGGCAGGAAATCGAGGAAACTACTCGATTAATCAAGAAACGAGAATATGAGATCCGAGTGATGGAGAGGATTAGAGATCACCCTGAGGATTCTGGACTGTCACGAAGACATTCCGGAAGGGAGAAAAGGAACATGGTAACATACAAGGCCGCTCCTTCGCACCGAAGGAGCAGGAGCAGGAGCCCCTCTCCAAGAAAGAAGAGGCCTTCTTCACAAAAAAAAAGAAGTAGGAGTCCGAAGCAACGAGGGCTTTCTCCACGAAAAAGGAGAAGCAGGAGCCAAAGTTCCTCTGTTGAAGAAGATACCCGGAAACACCATAGGGACAGGTATGAGAGACCTGAGTCCGATTGGGATAGGGTTCAGACACATAGAAACAAGGAACAAGAGGCTAGGACAATGACTACACGAGGCAGCAAGGAAAGCCCTGAGTAACATAGTAACTTCCCCCTTTACCAGAAGGTTACAAGATGCACGACTGCCGAGCAGAGTGAAGCACGGGACGTTCGTACTTTACGAGACAAATGCGGACCCAGTTGCTCACATACAACACTACCGGCAGGCCATGTTTATGCACGAAGGAGATGATGCCATAATGTGCAAGATGTTCCCGTCAAGTTTAGGGAATGTGGCTCTGTCTTGGTTCCACAAATTGGAATCACGATCCATACGAGGATGGACATAGTTGGCCGAGGAGTTCACTCTGCGGTTCTTGACAAGTAGAAAGGCTCCCAAAATGTTTGAAAATCTCTCCACGATGAAGCAGGGAAATAATGAACCGATCAGAGACTACGCCAAAAGGTACTGGGAAACCTTCAACGAGATTGGCAGTTGCAGCGAGGAGTATGCAATTGCTACTTTCAAGATAGGCCTGCCTGTTCGGGAAGAACTTCGCTGGTCATTGAACAAACACCCTGTGTCGACATTGGCACATTTGATGGAATGAATCGAGTAGCATGCTAGAATGGAGGACGACATTCTCCGTGAGGATGGCAAAGTGATTGCCGAACAGCCGAAAACACCAGCTAAGAAGGTTGACAAACCAGAGCCCAGGACTTATAAGGAAAGGAAGGAGTATGGGCAGGCTAAGAAAGAGCCATACAAAGAAAAACCAGCTCCAGACCCCAAGTCATTCTTTTCAATAACGACAGTCTGGAAAGAGCCTATTTATAGGATTCTTTATCGAATAAAGAATCAGCCCTACTTCAAGTCGCCCCCGAGTCTAGGTGGAGACAAGGATGCGAAACGTGCTACGAATCAGCATTGCGGTTACCATAAGGATTGAGGCCACATGACCGAGGATTGTGAAATGTTCAAGAGACATCTTGACAATCCGGTCTCTCGAGGCTATTTGAAGGAATATATTCAGGAGGACCCCAAAGAAAAAGGGAAAGCCATGGAGATGGATTACGAACAGAATCCTAGAGGGGTAATCCATATGATACATGGATTGGCCGCACCTTATAGAGGAATGAGGTTAGGCTGCTCCAGAGGCAAGCCAAGCATGACCAGCATATTCTGAGATTGGGAAATAAGAGGGGACGAGAAACCAATGGAACCAGCGAAGGTATAGTTTTTACAGATAAGGATCTCGGAGATGTCCAGGTGCCTCATAATGACGCTTTGGTTATTACCCTACGAATAGGGGAATATGACATTGAAAGGATCTTGGTGGACTCTGGAGCTGTACAGAGGTCTTGTACTACGATGCGTTCAAGAAATTGGGATTAACTCAGTCGGATCTGGAGCAGTCAATAACACCTCTGGTCGGGTTTGGAGCGGGAGCTGTCTGGCCCCTTGGAAAGGTAACGCTGCCTGTTCGTGCTGATACTGTAGTTCTAAGAACAGATTTTTTAGTGGTTGATGTCCCGTCCTCCTATAACGCGATTATAGGGAGGACGTGGTTGCATAAAATGAGGGCTGTTTCCTCTACGTATCATCAGATGGTAAAGTTCCCTGGTTCCAATGGGATTGAGAAAATAAGGGGGAATCAAATGGCAGCACAACAGTGTTTGATTTCCATTATCAAGAAAATTCCAAAGGCCCATCAGGTTCACGCGGTGGAGGCACCAGATCAACCGACCATCGAGGATGTAGGTAGAAAACCAACAGAGAGGGTGGTTGAAGGCCTGAAGAAAATACAGATCAACGAAACTGATCCAGAGAAGTATTTTCTGATTGAGGAGTCACTGCTAGCAGAAGAAGAGAGTGAATTGGTTGGGTTCTTAAAAGAGTATGTTGATGTGTTTGGTTGGGTACCAGAGGAGATGCCTGGTGTAGGTGTAGATGTGATCTGTCACCATTTAAATGTAGATCCCCAGCAAAGCCTGTGATTTAGAAGAAGAGAAGGGCAGCTGTGCCGCATGTTGACACTATTATTGAAGAGGTAGAACGACTATTGGAAGCCAAAGCGATACGTGAAATTTAATCCAGAATGGTTGTCCAATACCGTGGTAGTAAAAAAGAAGAATGGAAAATGGCGTGTCTGTGTGGATTTCACAGACTTAAATAAAGCATGCCCGAAGGATAGCTTCCCCCTTCCCAGGATTGGTCAGTTAGTTGATGCGACTGCTGGGTATGAACGGATGAGTTTCCTCGACGCATATCGAGGATATCATCAGATCGCCATGTTTGGGCCTGATCAAGAGAAAACTGCTTTCATTACACCACGAGGGTTGTACTGTTATAATGTAATGCCTTTTGGGTTGAGGAATGCAGGAGCAACATATCAAAGGCTGGCAACCATTATGTTTAAGAAATTGTTGGGCAAGGCTATGGAGGTTTACATAGATGATATGGTTGTAAAAAGCAAAACCAGACAAGGTCATGTAGCAGACTTGAAAGATGCCTTTGATATCTTGAGGGAATACAAGTTAAAACTAATGCCTCGAAGTGCGCATTTGGGGTTGGTTTTGGGAAATTCTTGGGACATCTCGTGACCATAAGGGGGATTGAAGCAAATCCGGATCAGATATCAGCATTGCAAGGATTGCAGAGTCCCAAGACAACGAAAGAAGTACAACGGTTGACTGGGATGGCTGTTGCCCTCAATAGATTCATCAGCCGGTCGAGTGACAAATGCAGGCCCTTCTTTCAGCTTTTGAAGAAAAGAGAAGGATATGAATGGGGAGCAGAGTGCGAACAGGCATTCCAGGATTTGAAGCAATACCTGGCTAAAGCCCCACTTCTGTCAACTCCGGACCCGAATGAGTCTTTGATTTTGTATTTGGCTATTTCTGAACATGTTGTTAGTGCTGTTTTGTTAAGAAGTAAGGGATCAGAGCAGATCCTAGTTTATTATGTGAGTAAAACACTGTTAGACACAGAGATGAGGTATCTACCCCTTAAAAAACTGGTCCTTGCATTAAGGACAGCAACCAGGAAGTTACCTCATTACTTCCAAAGCCATAGGGTTGTGGTTTATACTGAGTATCCGTTAGGGTCACTGCTACGAAGGGCGGACTTTTCAGGACGTATCTCAACATGGTCTGTTGAGTTGAGCCAATATGATATTGACTTCCAGCCACGCACGGCAATAAAAGGCCAGGTGTTGGCTGATTTTGTAGCAGAATTTTCACCAATGGTAGCACCTGGGCCTCTTACGAGAAAAGAGACATCTGTTCAACAGCCAACCAAGAAGAGAAAGATGCCTGCCGAACTGGACCCCTTGGAATGGAAGTTATTCGTTGACGGTTTGGCTTGTAACACTGGTTCTGGAGCTGGTGTTGTTTTGTTTCCTCCAGACGGAGTGATGGTTGAGCTCTCTGTTTGGCTAGGGTTTAGTGCATCGAATAACGTGGCAGAATATGAGGCTCTGCTGATCGGCCTTAAAAGTGCAAAAACCTTAAAAGCAAAGAGATTAAGGGTTTATTGTGATTCTCAATTAGTGGTATGTCAACTGTCCGGGGAATACGAGGCCCGAAGTGAGAAGATGGCAGCTTATGTAGAGGCAGCCAAATATTTGCTTAATACCTTTGAAAAGGTATGTATTGAATAGATAAGCTCGGGACAGAATGCCCATGCAGATTCTTTGGCTTGGTTGGCTGCTGCCGTTCCTACCGAGTTAAAAAGGAAAGTAGCGGTCGATTATCTGGACGAACCAAGCATTGGGAAAAGTATAGAGTTGGTCTTGGACGTGAACCAGTGGCCAAGTTGGATGGATCCAATCATAGGATTTCTACAAGATGAGACTCTTCCTTCTGATAAAAAGGAAGCCCATAAGATTAGGACCAAGTCAGCAAGGTTTTAGTTGTCTCCAGAAGGGAAGTTATACAAGAAGTCCTTCACTGGACCGTACCTGCTCTGTGTACACCCCGAGATGGTGCAGAAATTTCTTCACGATATTCACGAGGGGACATGTGGAAGTCATGCAGGGGGTAGGTCCATAGCCCACCGACCGATAACTCAAGGTTATTGGTGGCCACATATGCAAGAAGATGCAAAGGTTTATGTGAAAATCAGTGAGAAGTGTCAGAAGTTCTCACCAATGATCCGGACACCGCCCGAAGATCTGGTGCCCTTGACTTGCCCCTGGCCATTTGCTCAATGGGGGATGGACATCGTGGGTCCACTCCATAAGGCTACTGGGAACCAAAAATTCCTTTTGGTAGCAACAGATTACTTCATGAAGTGGATTGAAGCTGAACCACTGGCTAAGATTACTGAACCTATGATAGAAAGGTTTGTGTGGAAGAGTATCATTACTCGTTTTGGGGTCCCATATTCGTTGATTACGGATAATGGTTCCCAGTTCCAGAAGAAGGTTAAAACTTTCTGTGCCCAGTATGGAATAAGAAATTATTACTCAACCCCTACTTACCCTCAAAGCAATGGGCAAGCAGAGGCATCCAATAAGACCATTTTAGATGGGATCAAGAAGAGGTTGGATAAAGCAAAGGGCAAGTGGCCTGATGAATTACCACTCGTGCTGTGGGCACACCGAACAATGCCTTGGAGGTCTACGGGAGAGACGCCTTATTCTTTGGCTTATGGAACAGAGGCAGTCATTCCATTGGAAGTTGGCCTTCCTACCAATAGGACTGCGTTGGTTGAAAGTGGAGGAATTGACAGGGCGCCTAAAATTGAGCTCGACCTTGCCGAGGAAAGGAGAGAAAGAGCCCTGGTGCATCTGGCCTCCTATTAAGAACAGTTGATGAAAAACTACAATAGCATGTACACCCATGAGAGTTTGGTATTGGAGACCTTATGCTTCGCAAAGTGCTCGGCAACACCAAGGTGGCCAACGAGGGCAAGTTGGGGGCTAATTGGGAAGGCCCGTATCGAGTTACTGAGATCGTGGGCATCGGGGCTTATCGTTTGGCAGACTTGGACAGGAACCCACTGCCGCGGCCCTGGAATGTCCACAACTTGAGGAAGTTCTTTGTTTGAAAGACTTCGGTTTTACTTTTATTCCGTTTTAGAATTGTGTGATTGTGTGGGAGTTATGAATAAAATTCCCTTGTGTTTCGTTGCATGGGGTTCGCATAACGACCCCTTGAGTTTTTGGGATTATGAATAAAACCCTCTGTTTTTGAAATAATGATTCTACAGTAGTTTTGAGTTTCTGTTTTTCATAACATATGCCTGTCTTTACCCTGTAAATATGAAAGAGGCCTATGCTTTCCCTCATTCATATTGGGGAGCAGGGGCATGGCTGTTCTGGTGTGCACGTTTGTCTTGTACGTACGAATACACGTTTTAATTATTCTAGGTACGAAAAAACGAATCTAACATATGAGAACTTATTTAAGTACGTGAAACTTACGAAATACGTGATATTTATAAGTACAAAACACTTGTATCGAAATTTAAAAATAAGAAATACTTGTATTAAATTTCATAAAGTATAAAATACTTGCATACGAGAAGATGCAGATTATAAAATTACCGAGTCCGAAACACTTGGGTATGCATACGAAAAAATGCAGATTTACTAAGTCTGAAACACTTGGGTCTGCATACGAAAAAAATGCAGATTTGCCAAGTCTGAAACACTTGGGTAAAAAATAACGTGATTATGATACGGACATTTGAGATGTACAAGTATGAACAAACTTGTATAAAGGCATTATGGCCATTAAGTACGAAATACTTAAGCAAAGTCCAAAAAATAACCGCCTACATCAGAATATATGCAAAACACACATGTTTATGGCCACAAAGAGCCGAGCAAAATGATAAAGGCCTTGAAATGGCCACCAAAGTCAAGAGTGTTATGCCATAACAGGGCCGAATACCTGTGTTATCAAAGTATGAAAATACTTATGCCACGCACAGCTGAGAACCACGGTCACGCAGGACCTGACAAAACTAATGTTTGAGAGGTTTATAAAAACAACTTACCAGACTTAGTCCAAATTCTAGACCTCGGGGATAACTTCTCCCGAGACGTTAGCAGCTGATTCAGTACTGTAGGGAGGTAATCCCGAACAGACGAGAGTAGTAACTGAACATGTGATGTTCGGGAAATCACGTGAGCCGTTGAATGAGAAGTGCCGCCGGGCAGTGGTTAAAGGCCGGTGACAGAAGGGGTCATTAAGAACATACGATCTGTCCGGCAATAAAGGACAGAGCCATGAGATGTCTTTGGCCGAACAGGGGCATGTTTCGATAAGCACGAGGAATTGGTGGACCGGGTAAAGTGACATGAGAAGTCACTGGTCCAGGTAAGCTGTTCGGCAACAAGGAAGCCGAACAGGAGCAAAGATTCGGAGGACGCCCGAGGGGTCCAAGAATGGCAAGATCGAAGCGGAAACAGACCGACGAGATACCCAACGGAATGGGGTGAAACGACCAATTAAGGAAGAAGTTCCTAAATGGTCTAAAAGGAAATATGCGATTAAGGGAATGAGAATCCTCGATATTGCAGGTTCCCTTTACGAGAAGCGGAAACTTATGGCGGCAAGATGGCTTGGACAAACAAGTAGACATGGGTCTATAAATACGAGGTAAACCTAGAGGTAAAGGTACGCAATATTCCGTATTCATATTGCAGTATTCGCTGTTAATCGAGTTTTTGATCATAAGTACGTGATACTGATTTTAGCATCGGAGGGCCTTTGCCACGAGGGGCAAAGGTGCGCTCACTCTCGCCTGCTTTGTGCTAGGTTTCGGCAAAGAAATTAGGGTTCCAAGGTAGCACGTGGTAGTTATCATTCAAAGGTCGCTCGAACGCTGTTTGGAATTTTCCCCCTACAATTGGCGCCGTCTGTGGGAAACGAAGGATATCCCTTTGAAAAACGACCATGGTAGAAGTAGACCCAATCACGCCGCTTGCAGAGAAGAACCAGGCTGGTGGGGAAGGTGGCGAATCCCCTCTAGGTGCTCTGAAAAAGCATGCTGGTGGCCATAGCAAGAGGATAACGAGCAAAGATCGTCCCATGGCTCTTCATGATGATCCAAAAAACAAAGAAGGTGGGACAGCCACGGAATCCACGAGAAGGAGCAGGCCCCACCACGGGATAGAATCGGTGGCACATTCGAAAAGTGCGCGCAGCAATAAGGATATCCTGGACCAGAAGAGGCAGAAGATAGAGGAATACGCTCATCTGATTAAGAGGCGAGAATACGAAATCCAACAACTCGAACGGATACGAGAACATCCGGAAGATTCCGGACTTTCACGAAGAAAGTCCAGAGGAGGGAGGCTGGCTGTGGCGGAGTATAAGAAAGCCTCTCCACGAAGAAAAAGGAGCCTCACCCCGAAACGGCCAAGGACTTCTTCACGAAAAAGGAGAAGCAAGAGCAGAAGTTCCACCCCAGAAGAAGGTGGGACCAGGAAGCACCACAGGGACAGGTACGAGAGACCTGATTCCGATTGGGAGAGGCATGCTGCTAAGACTGCAAAGGGAGAAGAAGAGGCAACCGTGTCTGCACGAGAAGCAGCACGGAAGGCTCTTAGCAACATAGCCTCTTCTCCTTTTGTGAGGAGATTGAAGGAGGCAAGGTTGCCAAGCAGGGTGAAGCACGGGACCTTCGTCCCATATGAAACTAATGCTGACCCCGTGGCACACATACGGCATTACCAACAGGCAATGTTCATGCATGATGGCGACGACGCGATCATATGCAAGATGTTCCCGTCGAGTCTGGGAAAAGTGGCCTTATCTTGGTTCCATAAATTGGAGCCGAACACCATACGAGGATGGAGGCAGTTGGCCGAAGAATTCACTGCCCGGTTCCTAACCAACAGAAAACCGCCAAGACTTTTGAAAGCCTCTCAATTATGAAACAGGAGAGAACGAGCCGATCGAGACTACGCCAAAAAGTATTGGGAAACTTTCAACGAGATTGAAAGTTGCGGCGAGGAATACGCTATAGCCACGTTCAAAACTGGGTTGCCTGTTCGGGGAACTACGAAAGTCCCTGAATATGAATCCGGTGAGCACGCCGGGCACACCGATGGAACGAATTGAACAAAGATGCCAGAACGAGGATGACATATCATGGGAGGATGGCAAGTTTGGGTGCCGAAGCGATCCGGGTCTATGCAAAAGGCGGATAAGCGAGCCCGTAACATACAAGGAAAGGAAGGAATTCGGGCGCAGGCCAAGAGAGAGCCGAACAGAGAAAGGCCACCCACGATCCAAAGTCATTCTTTCGATTACTACAGATTTGGAAGGAGCCCATCTACATATGGTTCTTTACCGAATTAAGAATCAGCCTTATTTCAAATGGCCCCAACCCCTGGGGGGGATAAGGATGCGAAACGTGCTACGAATCAGCATTGCAGCTACCATAAGGACTGGGGTCACATGACTGAAGACTGCGAGATGTTCAAGAGGCACCTCGACGATTTGGTCTCTCGGGGCTACCTTAAAGAGTTCATCCAGGAGGATCCCAAGGATAATGGGAAGGCCATGGAGTTGGATTACGAACATAATCCTAAAGGAGTAATCCATATGATACATGGGTTGGCCGCCCCTTATACGAGAAATGAGGTAAGGTTGCTCCAGAGACAAATCAAACACGACCAACATGTCATGAGGTTGGGAAGGAAGAGAGGACGAGAGAATGACGTAGGCAACGAAGGCCTAGTCTTCTCAGACGAAGATTTGAAAGAAGTCCAGGTGCCCCATAACAATGCCTTGGTCATAACCCTACGAATTGGGGAGTATGATATCGAGAGAATCCTAGTAGACTCAGGAAGCTGTACAGAGATATTGTACTACGAAGCATTCAAAAGGATGGGTTTGACTCAAGCAGATATGGAGCAGTCAAAGACACCCTTAGTGGGATTTGGAGCAGGGGCAGTTTGGCCCCTAGGGAAGATAACCCTCCCTGTCCGTGCAGGTTCAGTAGTCCTGCGAACTGACTTTCTGGTTGTAGACGTCCCGTCTTCCTATAACGCGATTATAGGGAGAACTTGGTTACACAAGATGAGGGCTGTTTCTTCTACTTACCACCAGATGGTGAAATTCCCAGGGTCTAATGGAATTGAAAAGATCAGGGGTAACCAAAAGTCAGCGCAGCAGTGTTTGATCTCAATCATCAAGAAAATGCCAAAGGCCCATAACGTCCATACAGTGGAAGTACCTGATCAACCGACTATCGAGGACGTCGGGAGAAATCCAGCGGAGAAAGTGGTGGAAGGCCTGAAGAAAATACAGATCAACGAGACTGATCCGGAGAGGTATTTTCTGATTGGGGAGTCACTAACAGAAACAGAAGAAGTCGAATTGGTGAGTTTCCTAAACGAACACATCGATGTTTTCGCATGGGTACCAGAGGAGATGCCTGGAGTAGATGCAGATGTGATCTGCCACCACTTAAACGTGGACCCCCGACATAGGCCAGTGATCCAAAAGAAGAGAAAGGCAGCCACCCAACACGTCGATGCTGTCATCGAAGAGGTGGATCGCCTGCTGGAAGCCAAGGCAATACGAGAAGTTTATTATCCAGAATGGCTGTCCAACACTGTAGTAGTGAAGAAGAAGAATGGGAAATGGCGTGTCTGTGTAGACTTCACAGACTTAAATAAAGCGTGTCCCAAAGGCAGCTTCCCTCTCCCAAGGATAGATCAATTGGTTGATGCAACTGCTGGATACGAGCGGATGAGTTTCCTCGACGCATATCGAGGATATCATCAGATCGCCATGTTTGGGCCGGATTAGGAGAAAACATCTTTCATCACGCCACGGGGGTTGTACTGTTATACTATAATGCCTTTTGGATTGAGGAATGTAGGGGCAACATATCAAAGGCTGGCAACCATTATGTTCAAGAAGTTGCTCGGCAGGACTATGGAGGTTTACATAGACGATATGGTTGTGAAAAGCGAAGCCAAACACGGTCACATAGCAGACCTCAAAGAGGCCTTCTAAATCTTGAGGAAGTACAAGTTAAAGCTTAACGCCTCGAAGTGCGCATTCGGAGTGGGCTCTGGAAAGTTTCTAGGCCACTTGGTGACCATAAGAGGGATCGAGGCAAATCCTGACCAGATAGCAGCCTTGCAGGGGCTACAGAGCCCTAGGACAACGAGAGAAGTCCAAAGGCTGACTGGAATGGCTGCAGCTCTTAACCGGTTCATTAGCCGTTCAAGCGACAAATGCAGGCCGTTCTTTCAATTGTTGAAGAAAAGAGAGGGATTCGAGTGGGGAGCAGAATGTGAGCAGGCCTTCCAGGACTTAAAGAAATACCTGGCTTCTGCCCCGCTCCTATCAACCCCAGAGCCAGGAGAGACCTTGGTGTTGTACTTGGCGGTTTCTGAGCATGCAGTAAGTGCGGTTCTGTTAAGGGATATGGAGGCTGAGCAAATTCCAGTTTACTATGTGAGTAAGACGCTGTTGGACGCAGAAACGAGGTATCTGCCCCTTGAAAAACTTGTCCTTGCTTTAAGGACAGCCACAAGGAAACTACCCCACTACTTCCAGAGCCACAAGGTGGTAGTCTACACTGAATATCCATCAAGTCTCGCTACGGAAAGCGCACTTCTCGGAAGGATCTCCACCGTCCGTTGAGTTGAGCCGATTTACATCGATTATCAACCGCCAAGACCGCGATTAAAGGCCGTGTTGGCTGATTCAGAGCGAGTTTTCTCCTTCAGAGCACCCGCCTCCTACGAGGAAGGAGCGCCGAACGAGGACTTGAAGAAGAAGTGAGGATTTTACGAACAGAACGCCGAGGAATGGAAGTTATTTGTCGACGGCTCGGCGTGTAACTCGGTTCTGGTGCTGGCATCGTCCTGTTCCCACCCGAGCTCTCTGTCCGGCTGGGATTCAGCGCTTTGAACAACGTGGCAGAATATGAAGCACTCTTGATCGGCCTTAAAAATGCAAAAACTTTGGGGGCGAAAAAGGTCAGGGTCTACTGCGACTCACAATTGGTGGTACGTCAATTGTCCGGGGAATACGAGACCCGGAGTGAGAAAATGGCGGCCTACGTGGAAGCAGCTAAAGACCTGCTCGACACCTTCGAAAAGGTTTACATTGAACAGATAAGCTCCAGGCAAAATTCTCATGCGGATTCCTTGGCTTGGTTGGCTGCAGCCGTACCCACAGAATTCAGGAGGAAGGTAGCAGTGGATTACCTGACCCAGCCGAGCATTGGCCAGAGTGTTGAAATGGTCCTGGACGTAAACCAAAGGCCAAGTTGGATGGATCCAATTGTGGGATTCCTACGAGACGGGACACTTCCTACTGACAAAAAGGAGGCCCACAAAATCAGAACCAAGTCCGCTAGGTTCTGGTTGTCCCCAGAAGGAAAGCTATATAGAAAGTCCTTTACTGGACCATACCTGCTCTGCGTGCACCCCGAGATGGTGCAGAAGTTCCTCCGCGAGATTCATGAGGGAACATGTGGGAGCCATGCTGGGGGCAGGTCCATCGCCCACCGAGCAATCACGCAGGGGTACTGGTGGCCACATATGCAGGAAGATGCAAAGGTTTATGTAAAGATTTGTGAGAAATGCCAGAAGTTCTCACCGATGATTAGAACACCAGCCGAAGATCTGGTGCCCTTGACTAGTCCATGGCCATTTGCTCAATGGGGGATGGACATCGTTGGTCCACTTCACAAGGCTACTGGGAACCGAAAATTCCTGCTGGTAGCAACAGACTACTTCACGAAATGGATTGAAGCTGAGCCTTTGGCTAAAATTACTGAACCTATGATAGAGAGGTTTGTCTGGAAGAGCATCATTACTCGTTTTGGGGTCCCATATTCTTTGATTACTGATAATGGTTCCCAGTTCCAGAAAAAGTTTAAGACTTTTTGTGCCCAGTATGGAATAAGAAACTATTATTCAACCCCTGCTTACCCCCAGAGTAATGGGCAAGCAGAGGCATCTAATAAAACCATTCTGGATGGGATCAAGAAGAGGTTGGATAAAGCAAAGGGCAAGTGGCCTGATGAATTACCACTCGTGCTGTGGGCACACCGAACAATGCCTTGGAGGTCTACGGGAAAGACGCCCTATTCTTTGGCTTATGGAACAGAGGCGGTCATTCCATTGGAAGTTGGCCTTCCTACTAACAGGACTGCATTGGTCGAGAGTGGAGGGAATGACAGGGCTCTTGAAATTGAGCTCGACCTTGCCGAGGAAAGGAGAGAAAGAGCCCTGGTGCATTTGGCCTCCTACCAGGAACAGTTGATGAATCACTACAACAAGCATGTCCACCCTCGAGAGTTTGGTGTTGGAGACCTTGTGCTCCGCAAGGTGCTCGGCAACACCAAGGTGGCCAACGAGGGAAAGTTGGGGGCCAATTGGGAAGGCCCATATCGAGTTACCGAGGTTGTGGGCATTGGGGCCTATCATTTGGCGGACTTGGACGGGAACCCGGTGCCACGACCCTGGAATGTCCACAACTTGAGGAAGTTCTTCGTTTGAAAGACTTCAGTTTAATTTTTATTCTGTTTTAGAATTGTGATTGTGTGGGAGTTATGAATACAATTCCCTTGTGTTTCCTGTTTTAGTTGCATGGGGTACGCATAACGACCCCTTGAGTTTTTAGGATTAAGAATAAAATCATGTTTTCTGCAATATATTGAAATTCTGTTTTGATCTATAAATATGAAAATGGCCTTCCAAACCCTTTCTTCGTATTGGGGAGCAGGGAATGGGTACGAATATACGTTTTGGTTATTTATGCATGAAAAGCTTTAACATACGAGAGTACGAAATACTTAAGAACTATTTACAAGTATAAAACTTACAAGTACGAAACACTTGTAAAAACAAAATATCTAGATTCATCCAAGTACGGAAAACTTTCTTTTTAAGTATGAAATACTTAAATTTGTTCAAGTATGAGAAACTTTGCTAAGTACGTGATACTTAATGAGAAACTTTGCTAAGTACGAGACACTTAAAGTACGTGATACTTAATATTATTTAAGCATGAGAAACTTAAATTAAAACGTACGAGAAACGTAACGAAGTTATGTTTGTATCTAAATATGAGAAATTTAGATAAACGTATGCATCTGATCATATGCATAAAAGATACGAGATATCATAAACATTTCCTGGCCACGAAGGGCCTAACAAATTCAACAGGCCTAGCAACAGCCACCAAAATTAAAGTACCATGCCACGAAGGGCCAAAAACTGTGTTATCAAAACGTTTAAGTTAACCGATGCCACGCAGGGCCAGGAAAATCACGGTCACGCAGGACCAACAGTACTGTCGTTTCTGAGGGAAGAAGGGCTTACCATGTCAGTCCAGATTCTGGACCTCTGGAGAGGAATTGTCAGGGACCTCGGTGTTAGCTCCAGCGCGGGGTTCGTTGACAGCAGCATCCTCTTTTTCCAAATTGACAGGTGCAGCTAAGGGCTCCAGAGCAGCTTGTTCGACAGAAACCTCTTGGCTCTCCATCTGCACGTCTGCATTGGTGTCAACAAAGTTGTCAATTTGATGCTCAACCTCGTCCTCTTCCTGTTCCACCTGATTCTGAGAGGCCACTGCACGGGAACTTGGCGAGTCATTCTCTACCCATAAAGGGCAATCATCTGCAGCGCCAATCTTTGTCAAGCAAGCCTCCCAGCCAGCGGCCCATATCTGGTCTTGAATGCCCGGCATTTGCTCCACATAACTTGCAGTGGCAGCATCAAAGCCCTTCTTGTAACCATCCTCAAAAGCAACCTTCTTGGAAGTGTCGATCTCGGCCAGGGCTTGATTACGGCTGTCCTCGGTAGTCGCAAGTTTGTCTCTTGCTTCTACATAATCCGATTTGGCGTTATTTCTCTCATTCTCCAGCCTTGCCACTGTTCGGAGCAGCCTGGTGTTTTCAGTCAAGAGTCTGATTCTCTCAGACTCAGCGTCTTGGAATTTATGGCCTAACGTGACCATCTTTTGGATAAGCTGAGTATCAAGAATTAATTTACGATTAGCAGTCTACAAAAGATGACAAGAAGGGTTAAGAGTAAAATCTCAAGTACCTTGATTCCACTAACGAGCCCCGTGGAAACCAGCCGGTCAGGAGGGGATGTGGCTTCTTTCTGCATATCTACGGGCAGCAATAGCCCTTGAGCTAGGGCCAGTGCAGTCTCTGAGGAACTAGCACTATCCCCAATATTGACTGGACGGTCACCTCTGATGAGTTGAGGGGTTCAGACCTCATGAGTCACTTATGTGTTCGGGGAGGGGGTCTCCAAGTTGGATACCGCAGCTTGAAGAACAGAGTCCCCAGCCCCCTGATTTCTGGGACGTTTGTCCCGATGAGCATCTTGGCCCTCAAGGGAACTGTCACGTTCCCGAGGGGAAGAAGAAGATCCCGTTGAAACCCCTCTGATGCGACGAGGAGCCGGAGGGGCCTGTCCGGTAGATGGGGCGCGGCCAGAAGAGCCCCGTCCCCGAGAAGAGACGGTGAGCAGGGAGCTAAGGTTCAAGGGTTGACGAGACATGTCACCTGAGTGTGGTGGAGATGGAGAGTAGCCGGAGGATGACGATTGGCTGGTGTCACGATTTGGAGCTAGCTGTTCGGACTGATGCTGAGAGGAAGCTTGGTGACGTGCAGATCTTCGTGCAACCACGCGAGTAAGTGGAACGCCGTCAGGAATAGCAATTTCCCCGGCCAGACCAGCGACAGTCACCCCAGAGTTGGATCTTTGGCTTCTTGATTGGGGAGCAGAGGACGTAGAGGCAGTGCTAGTGCTAGGATGGGCAAGTCTCCGGTCAATGACTCCCCTGTATGAAGGGTCGTAGCCTAGCAGTACTTCAGCATTACAACCACGACCATAAGTACGGGTCCCACGCTCTCCCTTGTATCTCAGGATTCTGTTTATCTCCTCTGTTCGGACGCAACTCGGCTCCCTGCTCGGGCGAGTATTCGCATTTGCAGCTGTAAAAAGCAAAGACATTAACGTTAGAAAATACAATTGAGAGTGCAAAGACGAAAATGACAAAAGGAAATATGCGAATCAGGAGCATACGTGGGTAGCCCCACTCGTGGGGGCAGTGGCAACCCACCACCTGGCCATCTTCCCCCATTGGCTCGAAGCCTCCAGTGACATAGAGAAAGTCCATCTCATGGTCTCGAGCAGAGTCTGGCAAGTTTAGCACGAGACGCTTCTCCGCTTTCCTCATCTTGAGATAGTAGGTGTTGTATTCGTGGTTTAAAACTATCCTATACCACCATTGGATGTCCCAAATTCCTATTTGGGTACCTAATATTCTATTTAAGGCCACAATCCCCATCACCAATCTGAAGAAATTGGTGGACACTTGCATAGGCGTGAGACGGTACCAGTTTAGTACACGCCGAAGCAGTGGATCAAGAGGGAAATGGACTCTGCCCTCGACAATGGCGACGACTGGAATGCAAGTTCGTTCCCAAGAACAGGCGTTCCTCTCAGCACCCAAGGGAGCCAGTTCGAGTACTACATTATCAGGGACGTTGTAAGTCGTCCTAAAAGCTGCCATTGCAGCGGGAGTTTCGCAAAGTTTCCTAAATTTGCCAGGCTTAAGTTCGTTGCCACTTTCACCCGCCATGGATGAATTCGAAACGAAACCAAAAAAAATGGGTACGACAGAAACCCTAAGTATGGTAGAATTTGAGAATGAAGGTCTCAGAGGAACACGAAAGGTAAAAGTAATAAAGGAACGAGAATCTTACGAAGGGATTGGAGGTTGCCTGAGATGAGATCGAGTTTTCAGACGGTGGCAATGGTGGGTACGAAAAAGGTATTCTTCGCCTGGTTTTAGAGAGAGACAAAGGTGAGTTTCGAATGAAAAGTGAAATCCCAAAAAGATCCCTTTTTGGGATTTAGGAGAAGAGACGGAGATGAAAGGTCTCCTCTCACTCCGTTAAGCAAAAAGAAACGGCAGAAGAAGCCTGGAGGGACGCTGGTTTGACGCCGTCTGGCCCAAACGTCAGTTCAAATTAAATGAGGAAGCGTACGGGATACGCCACGTGGAACCATTATTCCGAAATAATAAATGACTGAAGCCGCCAAAAATATGACTTCAAAAGACACGAATGATTATACCCCATCAGGGCCAAAATACTTACACATTGGTTTTAAGTTTCACCCTATACCCCCCGAACAGTGGTATAAGGGCGAAACTTGGGAGCAATTGTAGGGAGGTAATCCCGAACAGACGCAAATAGTAACTAAACATGAGATGTTCGGGAAACACGTGATCCGTTGAAATAAGATGCCGCCGGCCAGTGATTAAAGACCGGTGACCGAAGGGGTCATTAGGACCATACTATCTGTTCGGCGATAAGGGCCAGAGACATGAGATGTCTTTGGCCCAATTTTACCCGAACAGGGGCATGCTTCGATAAACACGAGGAATTGCTAGACTGGGTAAGTGACATGAGAAGTCACTGGTCCAAGTAAGCTGTTCGGCAACAAGGAAGCCGAACAGGAGCAGCATTCTGGAGGACGCTCTGGAGGGATCCATGAATGGCAATACTCAGTAAGGAAACAGAATCAGGACGAGATACCCAACGAGAATGGGATCCACGGTCCATTAAGAGAAAGGTTCCTAAATGATTTAAAAGGAAACGAGCAATTTAGGGAATGAGAATCCAAAGGATACGGGGTTTCCTATACAGGGTAGGAGATCTAGGGAAACAAAGATGCTTGGAGAGCAAGCCGCAGCGAATCTATAAATAC
Source organism: Rhododendron molle (assembly GCA_025413875.1). Taxonomy (NCBI): domain Eukaryota; kingdom Viridiplantae; phylum Streptophyta; class Magnoliopsida; order Ericales; family Ericaceae; genus Rhododendron; species Rhododendron molle. Next base: position 20,677,751 of record CM046400.1, read on the forward strand.
GAGGTGAACATAGAGAAAAAGGTACGCAATATTCCGTATTCATATTGCAGTATTCTATTGTTAATCGAGTTTTTGATCATAAGTACGTGATACTGACTTTAGCATCGGAGGGCCTTTGCCACGAGAGGCAAAGGTGCGCTCACCCCTGTCTGTTTTGCAGGATAGGATTCAGGCAGCAAATTAGGGTTTCGGCGGGGTAGCACGTGCAACTGTTATCATTCAGTGTCGCTCTGAACACTGTCCGGAATTTTCCCCTACAGCTACCCCTGTGTATTTCAGAATCCTATTGATCTCAGCTGTTCGGACGTAACTGGGCTCACATCTGGGACGTTTGTTTGCATTATCCGCTGCAAAGTTTAGACAGGGCAAACTCGAATTACAAGCCTGTTGAAATCTGACAGGAGAACTAAAATCAAAACAAAATCAAATTAGGAGTATACGTGGGTAGCCCCATACGTGGGGGCAATGGAATCCCACCACTTGGCCATCTTCCCCCCTTGGCTCGAAAGCTCCGGTGACATAAAGGAAATCCATCTCGTGATCACGAGCAGAATCTGGTAAGTTGAGCACGAGATGCTTTTCTGCCTTCCTTACTTTGAAGTAGTAAGCGTTGTATCCAGGGTTTACTACAATGCTGTACCACCATTGGATATCCCAGATTCCAATTTGGGTCCCTAAGATCCTATTTAGGGCCACTATCCCCATCACTAATCTGAAAAAATTAGTGGATACTTGCATGGGAGTAAGTCTGTACCAGTTTAAAACTCGACGAAGTAGTGGGTCGAGGGGGAAACGAACTCCACCCTCGACAATGGCTACGATGGGGATTCCCATCATCTCCTATGTGCCAACATCTCTGTCTGCTCCAAGGGGAGCAAGTTCGAGTGCAACATTGTCAGGGATGTTGTATTTTGTTCTAAAGGCCGCCATGGTAGAAGGGGTCTCGCAAAGGTGTCTGAACTTGCCTGTTTTGGGTTCATTACTGTAACGCCCCAAATTTTGGGTACGTTAAATAAACATTTTTATTGAATAAATTAAGGAGAGTCTAGCTCATTATTACAACATAATTCTCACAAGAGTACTTTTATTCAACAAAAGAGGGAATAATCTAAGGTTAACTACTGCTCCGCCTCTTCTTCCATCCTTACCAGCTCCTCGGCTCCGAAGGCCTCCAAGGTGTACTGTTCATGCTGCCCATCTATAAAATCTGACACATTATACCAGCGTCGCCCCCTATATAATATGTCAGGGTCACCAAAAAGGTAACACTGTGAGCTACAGAAGCTCAATAGAATAATCCAACCCGCTAACCCATAACTTATAACACGAAGGTACATAGGTAATTACACATGCTCATTCAACAACATAAATTAACAATGACACATCCGCATTCATTATCTTACCTACGTTGGTGTCATGCCTTTCTTTGTTTCTCCTACGCGACTCATCGTAAACTGTGTCACCATTTCATTTTGAAAATCATTTCTCATTCTTTGTTACCAACGGGCTACCAAGTCCGGCCACGTTATCAAATCTTGCATTGGCTCCTCTCTGCGGATAACCAAGCCCAATTACCAATGAAGCTACCACGTCTGGCTCCGTTAGCAATCTACACAATGGGCTACCAAGTCCGGCCTCATTGTGGTTTTCACAAGTCCACACAAAGGGCTACCAAGTCCGGCCACCTTGCGGGTTTTCACAACTCACATAAGGCTACCAAGTCCGGCCATTATGTAGTTTCAAAAATCTTTTTATCCATATCAACCACTCCCTAAGTGTCATGTTTCTACTTTTCGGTTCTCGTGTCTCGTAATCATGCATAGACTCCGTGGCGGGACGAATCACATTAAAGTAATCTAGCATGATCATCCAACTCTATTTAATCATGCTTGTTTACAACCACAAGTAAGGTAAGCAATCATGCGATCAAGTTTACAATCCTTGCAAAAGGTCAAAATACGAATACTTCGTTTTGAAACAACACTTTTTTTTTTTAAACGAAATCGTAACAACATATGTTTATTGACGAGTTAATCAAGTTGGGAAGATTCTATAAACCATGCATTCAATTATTCTCAAGATCAAAGTAAACTACGTAAAACAACTCATGCTACACATAAGGCTTCATGATCATACAATACAATATACTTAGAGAAGTAAGTTCGATGAATTCTACAAGTTCAAACATATACTTAGGACGAGTAGATCGGAAAAATCTACCTTTCTTCTTGGCGGTAGAAAAAGACTACGGAAATGCGACGGAAAGAATGTCGGCACTCGAACCGCGTAACGGCTTACGATAAGCTTCCGATAGCTTCGAAAGAGAAAGGTTTCTCTCGAAACTAGATCCTAACTACAACTACTTTTACTTTTGGATCGAGGTGGTGGTCGAGTGGTGGTTTAGTGGCGGAGATGGAGAGTCTCTCGAAGAACTAGTAAGAAAACCTCAAGACTAAGGCAAGAACAATAAGAACAAGCTATACTTTCTAGAGAGAAGTTGGAGGTGGATTGAGGTGTGAGTTCAAAGCTCAATGGGGCTTGGTATTTATAGGCAAGCACTCCCTCCCTCTCATTCTAGCCGGCCCTCTCTCTCTCTCCCATTGTCTCATTTTTTTATTATAAGCAAATCTTGCTTGCTTGGAACAAACAACCTAAAACTAGGCATGCATGGCTATGATGTGGTACTTGTGATTGGTTTATGGAGGATTGAACAAGAAATGGAGATTTGATTCAAATAAAGAATTGGGATTTGTACAAGAGTACAAGATCTTGCTTGCAATGGTTATGCTTTCACTTGAAAGCATAGCAAAAGAGGACAAGGGTGATCTAAGCATGGTCAATCAAGGTAAGTCCACTAGCACACACATCACTCTCTCTCTCCCTCTCTCATCCGGCTTCTCTCTCTCTCTCCCTCTCTCTCGGCCTCTCTCTCTCCTCTCTCTCTCTCTCTCTTTGGTACAATAGTACAATATATATATATATATAACTATATATATATATATATATATACAAGGACAAGGTTGGTGGATGACTAAGGAAAGTATAAGGATTTGGTTTGTACTTCAAATCTCTCTCCTATCTTCTCCTCTCTTCTTCTTTCACTTAGTACAAGTACTTACAAACATATATCTAGGATTTGGTAGACAAGGGTCAAGCAAAACATCACTTCTCTCCCTCTCTCTCTCTCTCTCTCTCTCGGGTTCTCTCTCTCCCTCTCGGCATTCTCTCTCTCTCTCCCACTTGTACTAGCATGAAAGTATATATATAAACTAGTATATATATAAGTACTATGGGTCTTTCATAAAAACCATACTTTCAAGCAAAATAGATTTTCTAATTAAAATATTCTAATGCACACATGCACAATTCAATATTATATATATATACATACAAGTACACATATAATATATATACAAGTAAGTACACACAATCTAGGCTAGATATACCACATGACAATATCTAATTAAGTATTCTACTTCATCCAAAGTACTAAGTACTAACCTAATATACTAATGAACTAATCTTAGTTTAATGGATTATCACACATGCCAAATCTAATATTTAAATCAAACAAGTACATGATTGTCAAGACTAGCTATTATCCAATGGATAATAGTTTCTCTAATGGTTAATAACCAATGGGTAAATATGGCTAGGATTCTAGTCTATCGTCCAATGGTTAATAAAACTCCTAACGGTTATTATCCAACGGTTAATACCAAAAAGTATAATACTTTGCAATTAAGCACTAAACTAATCTAATCTCGTACTTAGGAAGATTAACCAAGGTTTACCTATTGACCAATGGGTAAAGGAAACTCTAACGCTATTGTCCAATGGATAAAGACAAAAAGGGTAAAATGGTCCATCTAGGGTTAGGGAGAAGTGATTAGGATAAAGGGGCATTAGGCTATTCTAACTAATTGATTAAAGACTAACGATACTTAATCTAGGCTTTCATTGCTCGAGTGGTATTTTGGTTTTATTTAGTAGGAAATCGCCTAATAACAGAATATTAAAGCCTGACGGTGCCAAACGCCAAGGCAAGGCGTGAGCGTGGCCAAAGCGACTGGTAGCGGTGGCCAGCGACCCGGTGGCAGCGATGTGGCGGTGGCAGCGACCCGTTGGCCAAGCTTGGCCAAAGCGACCGGTGGCAGCGATGGCAAATGGTGGCCAGCGACCGGTGTACGATGGCCAAAGCGGCCGGTATAGCGGTGGCCAAAGAACTGGTGGCCAAGCAGTGGCCAAAGCGGCCTGCAAGCAAGGCAACGGTGGCCATGACTTGTTGGCCAAGCGATGGCCAAAGCGACCCGTGTAGCAGAGGCCAGCGGTGGCCAGCGACTGGTAGCCAAGCGGTGGCCAAAGCCGCCTAGCGAGAGGCAGCGGTGGCCAAAGCAACCTGGTGGCCAAGCGATGGACAAGGCGACCGGTGTGGCCAGCGAAGGCCAGCGGTGGCCAAAGCGGGCGTGAGCAAAGCGACCCGGCAAGAACGTCAAGGCAAAAGCAAAGCGCGACCGATGCCAAGCGAGAACCGATGGCGGCCAAAGCGAGCAAAGCGGCCAACGCCAAGCCAAAAGCAAGCGCGACCCGACGCCAAAGCGAACCCGATGGCGGGCGAGCAACCCGACGTGACGACGCCAGCGAGGCGCCCCGACAATGACCCGACGCCTAGGCGAGGAGGCGCGACAATGAGCCGACGCCAAAGGCAAGGCAGCGACAATGAGCCGAACGCCTAGGCGAGGCAGGCGCGACAATGAGCCGACGCCAAGGCAAAGCGAGCCGTCAGCCGACGCTAAGCGGCGAGGCAGCGACAGAGACCGATGCCTGGCGGCGGCCTAACAACAACCCGATGCCTAGGCAGCCTAGCCAAGCCAAAGCAAGGCGGTCAAGCCGACGGTCAAGGCAAAGACCAAAAATTTTTACTAACCACTTCGGTATCGATGCAACACTCTAGGTTAGGGAAATGTAACGAAGCCAAACAGTAGTTAGGGTTGCTAACTAATCGGTTGCCATGTAGGATTTTCAGCCGAGAAATATAATTCTAGGATTTTACTACAATTACCAAGTTACTATACCCAGGTCTTAATAGGCATACTCGTCTTTAGAAAATCACCTTAATGCCCGGGCGATGAATTCCAATTTCCTAAGTCATAAACCTAATTATGACGGATTATTAATCGCTAAAAGGGATTTAAAAAAAGAATTTTCAAATATAATAACAAAATTTTATAAGTCGATAACGACCGATTTTTGGATGTTAAAAATGAAATCCAAGTATTAAAATAAAATTCAAATTTTTAGCGAAATTTTTATTGACCAAAAATCAGGGTCGTTACAATTACCTTTCTCATCCGCCATGGAGGTACGAATAAAATGAAATCAGAAAATGGGTACGGTTGGAACCCTAAGAATGACAGAATCTGAGAACGAAGATCTCAGAAGAACACGAGAAGAGTGGGGAATGAGAAATCTTACAATGACTGTAACGGTCGCTGCAGCTACAATCGAAAACTGCGGGCGGCGGTGACGGCAGAAAACAGAGCTCTCGCCTGAGTTTTAGAGAGAAGAAGATGGGATTCAGATTCTGGGTGTAAAACCCAAAAAGATCCCTTTTTGGGATATAAGTAAAAGAGACGGAGACGATCCGTCTCCTCTCACGCCGTTACATCAAAAGTAACGGAAGAAGAGTCTAAATAGGATGCTATTCAAACGCCGTTTAGTAGAAACGTCAGATCGAGTTAAATGCAAAACGTACGAAGTACGCCACGAAGACTCCATAGTTTGAGATAATATGATGACTAAACTGCCAAAATATCATATGGTCATCAAGACTATATCTGCACGGGGCATCAAGAAGCTCGGCCTAAGGTTTGTTCTTTAGAAGCTTTACCCATTGGCCCAAGCAGTCCCATTGGGCAAAGCTGGGGGCAATTGTAGCGTGATATTCCTGAACAGGCATAAACATGAGCCAAACACGTGATGGAAGTTGTGCAATGAGAAAGGTGATGAAAGGCACCATGATGATAAGGGCCGGTGACCCGAAGTATACACCGAACGGGGGACTGTTCGGGCATAGGGATATGAGATGTCCTAGAGTTAATACCGGTTGTTCGGCGGTGTAGCTTTGTATCTAAAACAGTAGCAGTTAAGGTGTAGTCTGTTCGGCAAAGAGAATGCCGGGCAAATAGAGTCATTTTAAGAAAAGGTAGCCTTAAGAGATAAGGCAGAAGTAGTATTCTAGAAGGAGTATTCAATATCCAGTCAGGATAAGTGACGAAACAGTCCTATTATGGAACGAATCCCATATAGGAAAGAGGACCTACGAGCAAGGAATCTCTGATCATTGGGCGAGAAGATCCCTATGAAGGCCAGGATTCCTATAGGAGATAGGAGATCTAAGGCGATAAGGATGCTTGGGCAACAAGCATCAGTACGTCTGTATATACGAGGTAAACCTTTGGACAAAAGGTACGCAATATGTTGCATGCATTACATACTTTCCTACTGATAATTAGGGTTTCATACCAGTACGTGATATTAACTTAGGCATTGGAGGGCCTTTGCCACGAGAGGCAAAGGTGCGCTCACCCCTTGTCTATCTTGCAGATTAGGGTTCCGGCGAAGGCATAGGGGTATCAACCGAGGATCACGCGGATCTGTTGCGGAATCAACGCGGATCTGCCACCATCGCCACCACCACTGCCGTCCACCACGGCAGCCGAGATCGCGGTCTCCTTGACCAATGCCGGCTGAACCGAGACCCCCGTAGTCTTCGGTACACCCCCATCTGTCGTGTCATCCCCCGGAGGGATGGGAGATATGTAACCTCAACCCGAAGTGATGTATCATCATCGGGTATACCGCTCTGCTCCATGATCGTAATATAGGAGAGAAAGAGGCAGAGAGCAGTCGAGAGAGAGAGAGAGACAAGAAAGGGAGTGAGCAGTGAGAGAGAGAGAAACAAGAGAGGGAATGAGCAGTGAGAGAGAGAGAGAGAGAAAGAGAGAGAGATGACCGAGAGAGACAGGAGAGAGAGGGAAATTCAAACGGTACGAGGTGTACTGTATACACCTCGCGTATATATATAATCCCCTGAACCGGTTCACCTGGAAACCAACTCTGGACCGGGTTCACAGCCCAAGAAGCCGCACAGCACCTTAGAGCATGCGCACGGCATGTTGAACGAGCATGCAGTACTTTTGGTTTGAGGTACCGTGCGTTACTAAATTAGCTACGCACGGCACGTTGATTTGTTCGAGATTCCTGATTCCGGAAAGCAGTTTGTGGTTGTCATGATCAATTTGTTCGAAACCGCAAGTTGGATGTAAGCAAGTAGAAGAAGAAAGGGACTTTTTCATTCATAAAAGCCCGGGGTTTCCCCCGGGGATCGTTCATTACATTTTTCAAAAACAAAAAAACCAAACAAAAAGAAAACAGAAAATGGGCCTACCGCCCTTTCTTCTTCTTCTTCGCCTACTTCTTCTTCTTCTTCTTCTTCTTCTTCTTCTTCTTCTTCTTCTTCTTCTTCTTCTCTTCTCTTGGCCTCAATCGCTCCCCCCGTCCGAGGCATCGTTCGCCCCGTCCGAGCGGTCGTCCGACTCGTTCGGGTTGCCCTCAGAGTTCTCCGCCATCTCTTCCGAGTCATCCCTTGACGCGTGCTTCGGGTCATCCTTCTCGTCCAGTTGATCGAAGCAGAAGTCCTGGAGGTTGAACACCGCACGTGGAGAGAGCAGATTGTCGTGATGAGTCGCGCGATTTGTGTGTTCAATTCTTCAATTTCCCCTCTGTAGTAGACCATCTCGGCCTCCAAAGACTCTACGCGAGCTGCCAAGCGGCTGTTATCCATACCGAAGCTTCAAGAGTAACTTGTTTTTTTTTTTTTGAGAAAGGGAGAGGAATGTAGAAGGACTTGAGAGATATTATTAGTGGTGCATAGAATGAGGCACCACCATGCTTATAAGGCCATTCCAGCCATCGAAGGGGCACGCCAGAATTAATGGCACCCTTAAAACCTGTCAAATGTTCTCGAAAATCGAAGGGGTGCATGGGAAAAAGAGTTGCCATGCGCCACCGCTAGGGCCCGCGCGGCATGTTGACTCCAGAAGATTAAATGCATTTTCTCGGAAATTGATCCACTCAGCCACCAAAATTTTCTTGGAAATCCAATATTCCAGCCCTTTTGCAGCAAAATTTCTTAGAATATTGTGCATTGATTATTGCACCATTTGATTCATATCCCCCGGGACTCGTTGGATTTCGCGTACCCCGAAATTCTGTCGTAATTCACAAAATCCGTCCTCTGGGACTCAACGTAATTCGCCATCACCGTTCGGCCTCCCGAGGGCTTGTCTCGTATTTTTCGCCTCCTGAGGGCTGGTCTCGAATTTTTCGGCTTCCGAAGGCTCGTCTCGAATTTTTTGGCCTCCCGAAGGCCCGTCTCGAATATCAAACTTCGTTCAATAAATTTGAGACGAGCCCTCGAGAGCCCACAGTGGCGACTCTGCTGAGGAAATCAAACTTTATTCAATACTTTTTTTATTTAAAAAAAATGTACAAAAGTATTGGATAATCAAGAGGGCCGAACTTGAAAGGTTGTTTTATCCTGTACAAGTATTTTCCGGAAGATTAAGCTCTTTTATCATGTACACTTTGCACCGCACAAGCCTCGCTAGTGTGTTTCGGTATCTTGCCCGGTTTACTGGTGACAAGCTCTCTCGGGATGCCTAGCAACCCTCGACTATGATGAGCCATCGTGTTGTTCGACCATTGTCTTGCAATACACTTGACATGGGGTAGTACATCTTTGCTCTAGTCCGGGGAACCCTTCTGAGACCAAAACCAGCCTTTGCACTTGTACATAGCCGTAGAACCTTCCCAACTAGGACAGGAACTGTAGACACCCCAATCTGGGCTTCCAGACTAGTTTACTTACGGTGTTTGATTCCCCGATGAAGAAACGGATCAAGAACACCCTGAGTATGATAGGTGTTTGAGCTTTGAATGTTTGAAAAACCCTTGAACCTAACCTAACCTAAGCCACTTCCAAAAGCCAAAAACCCTACTGACCCGCGCCTGGGCGCATTCGTCTCGCGCCAGGGCGCATCCTCACGCGAGCGTTTGGAACCATCGCGCGATGGTTCCAGGGAGAACCCTCGCGCGACAGTTTGGAATCATCGCGCGACGGTTCTAAGGCTGTCCCTATCACCTTTTTCAGCTGGGCAACTTAATCACCAAGTAACCCAAATCCAGACCTCGTGGACTGGCTGGGCTTCTCTCATTGTAGCCTTTCCAAAAGAGGCAAGTTGGCCACCAAGTCAAGTTAACCTTTACTTGGTTGGTTCTTTCTCCTCCATACACCATTTCCACCACTCCTCCTATATATACCCCCCATGGTGCTTCATTATCAAGGGTTCCAAAAAAAGGGTTAACAATTTATGGTTCAAAAGAAGAGAAGAAGAAAGAAAGCTACCAAAGTTCAAGTGCAAAAAGGGCTATACAACTTTGAATACCCTTGATACTCCCTCACTCAAACCACTTCCATACACTCATTTTACAAGCTCTATCACCTTGTTCAATCTCAATTCAATTCAAAGCTCAAACACCTTTCAAACTCAAAAGAACCAAAGGTATAGCTTACCTTTGTTCTGCTCTCTGTTCTGATCCCTGAGGGGGGCTGATAGAGCCAAGCCTGGTAATCAATACCAGTCTTGGCCCTAAAGTCAGCAAAGTTACAAGAAGCAGTGGAGCAAGAACCCTCGCGCGACGGTTCCTAACACTCGCGCGACACTTTGTGTCAGTGTGATGATGAACCTCGTGGGGAAGGGTATCCTGTTCTTTGTGTTTCATAAATAGTTCTTACTGTTTTGAAGCATGTTTTAGGTGTAGATCAGTGTGCTGCATGCTAAACAAGCAGTTTTAGAGCACCCCTGGGATCATTCTGGACCTACCCCAGAACCCAGGATGAGTAAAACCTATCCTAGAACCCAGGATGAGTAAAACCAAACACTGGAAGGTGATCGGAACCCCCGCGCGTCATACTGGAACCATCGGGCGATGATCAAATGGAGCGTTGACCATTGCACCAGGGCGCAACCGTCGTGCGCCAGGGCGCAAACCCTCGCGATCCACTGAGAACCCTCGCGCGACAGTTTGAAACCCTTGCGCGACGGTTCGTCCCCGACCAGTAGCTTGCCATGCATGTTTAACTTGATTTTAGGCCTCTGTTTGTCCCCTCACTGTTTAAGGGGTGTTTTAGTAATTTTGTGGCTCTATAGCCTTTTAGAATTGTTTTAAACTGTATATTTAAACTGCTATAAACTATTTGGTTTGTCCTGGGTGTGCACTGGTCCTTCTAGAGCCCAGAAGGTTTGAAAATAAGAGCTGTGGGTTGTGGGCTCAACCTATAAAATCCCACAGCAGTCTGTTCTCATCCTATACTAACTGCTCATCCATGCTATCTATCACATCTTGCAAATTGTTACAGCTTTAATCCCCATTAAACTGTTCCCCCGCCCTAATTGGCTAAAAATTGATTAATAAAAGAAGAATCACAATGTTTTCAAAATGCCTAAGTAGAGACCGATCTTCGGATTGGGCGAGTGGGTACCTTAAAACCCTTCCCCTCTCGTAACCTGGCTCCCGAACCCAGATATGGTTATGACGGACTAGTTCCTTCACTTTTTCAAATCAAATAGCGCGGCAGGTGATTCGAAATACGGTTCCTTTGGGTGTCGGACCTTCAAACCCGAGTGGCGACTCTGTATTTTCTTGCCGAGTGCGTGCACAGCCTCTGTCCGCTATCGCGCTCCCTCGATCATGGGCCCTTGCTTTCGGGAACCGAAATTCCCGAAGGCTTGCTTTGGAATCCGGAAATTCCAGGGCATGCTGCCCAAAGTGGCGACTCTGCTGGGGATAATCGAACCAATATTAATCCATACTTAGGGTTTAATACACTTGTGAACAATCCCTTAAAAAGTCTGTCAAAACGGTGAGCTTCGCGCTGCCGAAGGTTGGAATGGTGATTTAACAGGACCTCGTGTCCGACCAATCTGATCTGGGACTTTTTCAATTGTTCACTTGTGTAGTTTCCTCTAAAGATGGACTAAATAAAGTGAGCCAAATTTGAAGAGGCATTTTGTGATTTTGTGATTCTTTTTCTTCTTAATCGATTTCTAGCATTTCATTCGCATCGATGTGGGATAAGCCTCGTTGGATCGTTTTGGCAATCCGGCACGGTTTACCGGAGCCCGGAGACCCCGAATGACTAACAACCTTCGACGATGATGGGTCATGCTACCGTTTGACTGTTGCTCTGCGAATCGCGGGCAACGGGAGGTATATCTGTGGCCCTAGTCCGAGGAACCCGTTACGAACCAAAACCGGCCTTTGCATATACAAAGCTCTAGAACTCTCCAAATTAAGACAGGTACCTACAGGGTAAGATCTATTTGCATCTAACCCCCGTAACTGTTCATGTGTTACTGCTTTCCCTATCGCATGCACTGTACATACATTGTTTTGCATAGGAGCATGCTTTAGGCAGTTCTTTCTTTCGAGTTTGTCTTACGTTGTCTGAGACGTTGTTGGACCCGATGAGGAGTCGTTCATTCTGTTGAATGTTCGTTGTCATTTCAAAGTCCTTAGTTCAATGAGACTTTGAGAAATCAAAATTTGCTAAATCCTCAGCTCATGCCTAATTGAGGATTCAACCGACAATTAGGAACAACAAAGTATCGATGTTGTGTCACTGGCGCCACCCAGGTTGAAGTGCGTTGTCACTATACACCACGTTGTTCAAGGTTAAGGTGCCATGTCATCAATGCCGAATTGTTTCTAATTCAAAGTTAAGCCTTCAAAAGGGACTAGACGAAGATTTAGTCTATTTTGACATCTTTTAGGATCTGTCGATCTACATGGGGACACATCGCCGAAAAGAATTCTGAGGATTCCGGCAACGTCTGAAATTCGTGAGGCAAACTCGTCTCTGGAACTGTTCACACATACATGTTGTTTTGCGTAGGAGCATGTTTAGGGCGGCTTCTAGGTTGTCTCTCGCTTTCGAGTCTGTCTTATGCTAATTTGGACGCTGCTAGACCCGATGAAGAGTCGTGCATCTCGATGGTGCATGTTGTTAATTTTCAAAGTCCTTAGATCAACGAGACTTTGGGAAATCAAACCTTATTAAGTCCTCGGCTCATGCCCGGTTGAGGATTCAACCGAAAATAAGGAACCACAAAGTATTGACGTCGTGATATTGATGTCATTTTGGTTATCGTGCGCAGCACATACACCACCCCGGCTAACAATTGTTGTCGCTGAAGCCACCCTGGTAAAGGTGTCACGCCATCAATGCCGAGTTGTTGCATGTTCAAAGTCGAATCTTCAAAAGGGACTAACCAAAGACTTAATCTGTTTTGGCATCTCTTAGGATCAGTTTGATTTATTCAAAGGATACATCCTTGAAAAGAAAATCTGAGGATTTTGGCAGCGTCCGGACATTATGAGACAGACTCGTCTCTAGTTCTAGAGTCTAGGAGGACACTGACGACGATGACCTGTGCATTTTTGTTCTTTCAATTCTTTCAATAAACTGCTGAAAGGACGTCACTGAGCTTCCATTACTTTACTGCCAAAGCTTTGGGCCACTGCATCGTCGGAGAGAGTACCGAAAGGAAGAACCAAACCTGCTTGGGAACGTCTACCGGGGCTGTTACACCTTCGCTTCCAAGGTCATATCTCCTTCCTCGTTATCAATCCAAAATGGCAGCACAAATGGAGCTAGCTGAGCTCAGGAAAGCTGTAGAGGAATTGGGTCACAAGATGGACAAGCAGATGATTATGGTCCAGGGACTCGTTGGCCTCTTTACCTCTATAGCCCAACAGTCAGATATGGGGCTAGTCAAAGAACCTTCTCAAGCTTACCACCCTCCAACGGTCGAAATCAAGCTGTGCTCAGGAGACATGTTCAAAGACCTGGCTGAGTTCCATGAGGCCAGGACCTACCCAAAGGAGGATGTTGGGTCCTTATTCACAACCATTGCCGAAGGGGAAGACATGCTTAGTGGTGATTTCTACCCTGAAGGCAAAAGAATGCATCCTATTGATGAGGACTTGTATTGCAACTGCAAAGCAAATAAGGGTCCTACTTTGAATTCTCAATCTGGTCGCCGGAACCCACCGAGGGTTTTCTCATGTTTCGATGCACCTTTGGCCTTGGTCTATGAGAGGCTCCTCGATGCTAGTTCCATCAAGCCCCTCAATCCAACTTCATTACCTAAGAATCCCTCTGCCAACTTCAAATATAACCTCTATTGCACCTACCATCAAATGCCTGGCCATTCTACCAATGCCTGTTTCCGGCTTTGACATGCCGTTCAAGATCTCATCGATTATGGCATCATCATACCCCACCTCCATCAACAACCGATGTCAATCAGGTTCAAAACACTCAAAGCTTCCGAGCTCGAACCCAACCCCGGAGTTTCTCTGCCTTTGAGGCATCTTTATCCACGGTGATGGAGAAACTTGTCAAGTCTGGGCATCTCAAACCTTTGACCTCAACTTCCCCACCCAAAGTCTTACCAGCCAATTACCATGCCAACCATTTTTATGCCTTCCATCAAATGCCTGGCCATCTCACAGATGACTGCCTGCGTCTCCAACACGAGATACAAGATCTAATTGACAATGGTACATTTCAAGTTCCACCAAAGCCCAACATCATTTCCAACCCCTTGCCTCAACACGGGTCTGACCCTCTGGTTGGTCAGATAACTATCAACTCTACTCAAATCAACCCAAACTCCAAGCCGGCTACGTCCATCCAGTCCGAGCCTGAGGACAGCCTGCTGGCCGCTGTTTATGCGAATGAGGTTTTCACTGCTGACATCTGGGTTGACAGTGATGAGGGGCTTATAAATGAGAAGACTGACTAACTGAGGTCTACTGATCAAAGGAGCATCGAGTAGGTTTGGTTGAAGAAGCTGAAGAAGCCGAAGTGCTGTTCCTTGGGCCTGACATCCTTTGTATTCTACCTCTTTTGTGGAAAGCTATGGGAAGCTTTTTAAATATTACGTTTTAAAAACCGCGTCTAGTTTGCATTGGCGTTATGTCTGAGTCTGACACAGAGTCTTTTGCATTTGTCTAAAGTCTAGCTCTGAGTCGGAGTTCGTGCCTCTTGGCCCCCCACGTCGTAGCTTTCATTTCAAGTTTTGAGTCTGCTGTACTTGGCAAACCCCGAGGGTTTTTATGATTTGCATTATTCTGCTTCTAAGTACTTTGCTGGCTTTTAGCTAAACTGTGTCGACCCTGGCGACAAAGGGATAGATTTCGATGGGATCACCCCAAGGAAATGTGTTCCCTCGCCGAAAGGGAAGACAAAAGGCGTGCTCAGCCTATTAAAAGAAAAAGTAGTTTCTATAAACTTGAAAGACAAGGATAATCTCCCAATGGTTCCATTGGTTCAAAGCTATTCCCAGAGGAGCATTATGCCCGGTCAAACAGGCTCAAGAATTCATTGACGTCTTGGCGTGGTCTTACAAAAGACGCACCTGTCGTTGATCTTGAGAAAAAGAAGTATCAAATCCCCCTGCTACCTGGTGCCAAGCCAGAAAGTAGAAGCTCGGAAGGCTTTGGGCCTCTCATTATGTTTAAAAGCAACAATAGTGGCGTTCTGCCAAGCACAAATGAAAAAATGCATAAAACGGCCCGGAGTAAGGTATTCCAGCTAAAGTACTTTGGATCCTTCGTTATCAAAGCCGTTGTATCTGGGGCTGCGGCCAAAGATCGACGACCTCGATGGCAACAAATTCAATACCATGGTCAACCTGGATCAATTCAAAAGCAACTTTTCCCTGAGAGAAGCTCGTTGGGCTGAAAACCCCATGGGTGGGCAGTTCCAAGCAAAAGTAAGAGTAGCCTGTTAGCCCGAAAACCTATGAAGGGGGTCTAGGAAAAAGTAATAGGCAATATTCAAAAGCTCGCTAGACCGAAGACCCAAATGGGCGGTACTAGGCAAAAGTTAGAGCACAAAAGGAGAGGTAAACACACGAGTGAACCTTAGCCTGAACTATGTTTTGACCTGATTCCCTAGCTTGGGATACGTAGGCAGTCTCTCTTCGAGACTCGGTCACAATCTATCAACTGGATCCATGGTTGACGTTTTGGTACACATCAAAGGTCTGAGAGGATCAAAGATCAAGCTGCATTGGAGGAACCAGAAAGGGAAAAACCTTTGTCTTTCAATTTTATTGTAAACTGCTATTTCTATTACGGGCTGAGCATAAGCCTTAAAAATATTTAAAGCATAAAAAACAGAACGAAATGGTAGAAGCCTAATGGCTCACAGTTTATTTTAAGTTCAGCGAGGTCTGGTATGAGCAGTTGCAGCCTCACGTGCAAGCTTCTAGTCACGCGCATTTGTTCAAAGTGATTCGCGTTGGTCTCAGTCCTATGCGTGCTTTTTCAATTCCAGTGGTAGCATGCTATTGCCCTCGAATGACGTTCCAAGGGCTTTTGCCAAGTCTTGTCATACCATGCAAGTCATATGGACTTAATGTGACTGCACGGGGGTGTCGGTTTCAATCTGGGCCTATATGAGTCATCATTTGCATCTTATTTCCATCTTTGCGGCATTTTTCTAGTTTTTCAATCAATTTTCATGTCGAGATGCATTTCTCGGTTCTGTTTGTTCGTGCAGGTCATTGTACATCTGTTTGACCTTACACGAGTGTCAGTTCACCTGTCTAGGGGATATTTGAGTTTTGGCCTGTTAATGCCCAAAATTTCATTGTTTCTACATGTCTAAGGGTTCGCATTATACGCTGGGACTCTTTCTCCCTTTTCATTTGAGCTAGGCGAGTCTGTACATGTGCGCATGTTTGTATGTCAATTCAGGTCACTTGTCAATGCAAATTAGATATTAGCGGCTAGAAAGTGCAATTTTTACATTTGCTACCCTAGCTCCTGTAATCTACAAGCTGTGGAAATCTCATAAGCAGCAAGGGCACGTTAGCCCAAGGCCAAGCAAAGCATCTTTGGGGCACATCCGCCCAAGCACGAAGAGAGGGCATACAAGCCCAAATCCGTCAACTAGGGCATGCCAGCCTGTTCAGCGTCTATCTATCTGGGTACGCTTCTCAGAAGTATAAGACAGTACAGTAATGAGACTCAGTGGTAGTCCTTAGGCGTCATTGTCCTCTTAGGAGCTGCCCTTAGCTTGCATTTGCATTTTCAAATTGTGCATTTGTTTACACATCATTGCATATTGTATATCAAATGTTGAAAGCAGGAAAGTTCTATCAAGCGTCAAAGCACGCCTGTCCAGTATCGAAGGCAGCAAGTAATCAAGATGTTGGGGATCATGCCTGTTGCCTTGTCACTTTTGGAACTGCAACCGGAACCGTTTCTGTAGGATAGCACAGCTATGAGAGAGGTGTCACACCCTGCTTTCCGTATCTTGTTTTCCATGGCAACTGTCAAGCCTGCGACCTGTACTAGCATGCGCAGGTAAATTCGGGCCTAAAGGTCCAATCAACGGTTATCACCAATTTCTCACCAGCTGCAGTCCGCCTCGCCTCTATCCATGCTATTTTCAAGGATAACCACTACTTGTGCTACTTGGATCAACACAACGACAGCCGGTCCTGTCCAAATTATCAACGGCTCGTTCATCCTGAAGTATGATCCGCCCGTTCCCATCAACGACAGCCGGTCCTGTCCGATCCAAGACGGCATGTTCATTCTGAAGATTGATCCGCCAGTCCTATCTATCAATCCAAACGACGATCAGCCATATCGTCTACTCTATCATCAACGACGGTCAGTTATATGGTCCGATTAATCCTCAACAGCGATTAATCCATCAACGACGATCAGCCACATCGTCCGTCTCAGTCATTCAGTGATAATCAGCCATACCATCAACGATGATCAGGCATATCGCCCGTCTCAATCAACGACGACAGCCGGTCTTGTCCAAATTCTCAACGGCTTGATCTTTACGCACACCGACCGCCCATCTCAATCGGCGCCGATACCGGTCTCGTCCAAATTCTCAGCGGCTTGATCTTTACGCACACCGCCGCTTCTTCAATTAACGGCATACCGGTCCTGTCAAAACTTCTCACCGGTTCGATCATTTGTACTGATGATCCTCCCATCCAGTCTTCAATGGTTCGATCATTTATGCTGATGATCCTTCCACCATGACTGCAACGGTTCGATCATTTACTCTGATGATCCTTCCATCCAGACTGCAATGGCTTGATCATTCAGCACATTGATCTCTCCATCCGCCTTCACGACAACTAGTCCTGTCAAAAACAATCCACGATGATCAGCCATGTCATCGCCAATGATCAGCCGAGTCGTCTCTTTCAATCAATCCACGATGATCAGCCATGTCATTGCCGACGATCAGCCATGTCTTCTCTTTCACTCCACGATGACCCACGATGACCAGCCATGTCATCACTGACGATCAGCCATGTCGTCTATTTCAATCAATCCATCAACGACGATCAGCCATATCGTCCGATTAATCCTCAACGGTGATTAATCCATCAACGACGATCAGCCATATCGTCCGATTAATCCTCAACGGTGATTAATCCTTCAACGACGATCAACCATATCGTCCGATTAATCCTCAACGGTGATTAATCCTTCAACGACGATCAGCCATATCGTCCGATTAATCCTCAACGGTGATTAATCCTTCAACGACGATCAGCCATATCGTCCGATTAATCCTCAATGGTGATTAATCCTTCAACGACGATTAGCCATATCGTCCGATTAATCCTCAACGGTGATTAATCCTTCAACGACGATCAGCCATATCGTCCGATTAATCCTCAACGGGGATTAATCCTTCAACGACGATCAGCCATATCATCCGATTAATCTTCAACAGCGATTAATCCTTCAACGACGATCAGCCATATCGTCCGGTTAATCCTCAACAGCGATTAATCCTTCAACGACGATCAGCCATGTCGTCAGATTAATCCTCAACAGCGATTAATCCTTCAACGATGATCAGCCATATCGTCTGATTAATCCTCAACAGCAATTAATCATTCAACGACGATCAGCCATATCGTCCGATTAATCCTCAACAGCGATTAATCCTTCGACGACGATCAGCCATATCGTCCGATTAATCCTTCC
This sequence comes from Rhododendron molle, assembly GCA_025413875.1. Lineage (NCBI taxonomy): Eukaryota > Viridiplantae > Streptophyta > Magnoliopsida > Ericales > Ericaceae > Rhododendron > Rhododendron molle. The sequence goes on from CM046400.1 coordinate 20,695,922, forward strand.
ACGACGATCAGCCATATCGTCCGATTAATCCTCAACAGCGATTAATCATTCAATGACGATCAGCCATATCTTCCGATTAATCCTCAACAGTGATTAATCGTTCAACGACGATCAGCCATTTCGTCTGATTAATCCTCAACAACGATTAATCCTTAAACGACAATCAGCCGTGTTGTCCGATTAATCCACAACGGTGACTAATCCTTCAACGCCAATCAGCCATGTTGTCCGATTAATCCTCAACGGTGATTAATCCTTCAACACCAATCAGCCATGTTGTCCGATTAATCCTCAACGGTGATTAATCCTTCGACACCAATCCGCCATGTTGTCCGATTAATCCTCAACAGCGATTAATCCTTCGACACCAATCAGCCATGTTGTCCGATTAATCCTCAACGGCGATTAATCCTTCGACACCAATCAGCCATGTTGTCCGATTAATCCTCAACGGTGATTAATCCTTCAATACCAATCAGCCATGTTGTCCGATTAATCCTCAACGGTGATTAATCCATCAACGACGATCAGCCATGTTGTCCGATTAATCCTCAACAGTGATTAATCCTTCAACGGCGATCAACCATGTTGTCCAATTAATCCTAAACAGTGATTAATCCTTCAACGTCGATCTGCCATATGTTCGTTTAATCCTCAATAGTGATTAATCCTTCAACGGCGATCAGCACATCGTCCATTCAGCCACAACGACGATCAGATTATTGTCCAATGGTCCATTCATTCGCAATTGATTGTTCCCCAGGAAGGTCCGCTTTGGTCTGTCCCGAACAACCACTTTTCAATCTAGCCACAAGTGCATTTTCCAGCAGGCTTATTGCTCTGTCTCGGATGGTCTTTGATAAGGAGATTGGCTCTGATTCCCAACAGATGGAATTCAACCTGCCTGACACGACCTACTCGTGTTTGTTGGAATACTTTATGCCGAGGATAGCTTGATCCCCAGCAACGACGGCCTGTCCCGTCCAATTCTGTAGCGACAGCCAGTTCTGTCCAAATTTCGATCAACAAGCGGCGATGCAATCGCCCACTTCTACTTCCATCCCTGGCAATGGATCGCACGTCCATTCCACTAATCAGGTTCCTTAAGTTTACTTGTCTACTTTGCTAGTCTGCTTTGCTCTAGATTGCCTTGAGGGGTGTCTAGAATTCTTTGACGTTACTTGTACCAAGTCGATGGTGCTCCAAGTGCCGTCAAAGAGGGACTACTGTAGACACCCCAATCTGGGCTTCCAGACTAGTTTACTTACGGTATTTGATTCCCCGATGATAAAACGGATCAAGAACACCCCGAGTATGATAGGTGTTTGAGCTTTGAATGTTTGAAAAACCCTTGAACCTAACCTAACCTAAGCCACTTCCAAAAGCCAAAAACCCTACTGACCCGCGCCAGGGCGCATTCGTCTCGCGCCAGGGCGCATCCTCGCGCGACAGTTTAGAATCATCACGCGACGATTCTAAGGCTGTCCCTATCACCTTTTTCAGCTGGGCAACTTAATCACCAAGTAACCCAAATCCAGACCTCGTGGACTGGCTGGGCTTCTCTCATTGCAGCCTTTCCAAAAGAGGCAAGTTGGCCACCAAGCCAAGTTAACCTTTACTTGGTTGGTTCTTTCTCCTCCATACACCATTTCCACCACACCTCCTATATATACCCCCCCATGGTGCTTCATTATCAAGGGTTCCAAAAAAAGGGTTAACAATTTATGGTTCAAAAGAAGAGAAAAAGAAAGAAAGCTACCAAAGTTCAAGTGCAAAAAGGGCTATACAACTTTGAATACCCTTGATACTCCCTCACTCAAACCACTTCCATACACTCATTTTACAAGCTCTATCACCTTGTTCAATCTCAATTCAATTCAAAGCTCAAACACCTTTCAAACTCAAAAGAACCAAAGGTATAGCTTACCTTTGTTTTGCTCTCTGTTCTGATCCCTCAGGGGGGCTGGCAGGGCCAAGCCTAGTAATCAATACCAGTCTTGGCCCTAAAGTCAGCAAAGTTACAAGAAGCAGTGGAGCAAGAACCCTCACGCGACGGTTCCTAACACTTGCGCGACACTTTGTGTCAGTGTGATGATGAACCTCGTGGGAAAGGGTATCCTATTCTTTGTGTTTCATAAATAGTTCTTACTGTTTTGAAGCATGTTTTAGGTGTAGATCACTGTGCTGCATGCTAAACAACCAGTTTACTGTTTTCCTTACCTTAAACTGCTAGCTGTATTTCAATCTGTTATTTTGGAGCACCCCTGGGATCATTCTGGACCTATCCTAGAACCCAGGATGAGTAAAACCAAACACTGGAAGGTGATCTGAACCCCCGCGCGTCATACTGGAACCATCGCGCGATGGTCAAATGGAGCGTTGACCATTGCGCCAGGGCGCAACCGTCGTGCGCCAGGGCGCAAACCCTCGCGGTCCACTAAGAACCCTCGCGCGACAGTTTGAAGCCCTTGCGCGACGGTTCGTCCCGACCTGTAGCTTGCCATGCATGTTTAACTTGATTTTAGGCCTCTGTTTTGTCCCCTCACTGTTTAAGGGGTGTTTTAGTAATTTTGTGGCTCTATAGCCTTTTAGAATTGTTTTAAACTGTATATTTGAACTGCTATAAACTGTTTGGTTTGTCCTGGGTGTGCACTGGTCCTTCCAGAGCCCAGAAGGTTTGAGAATAAGAGCTGTGGGTTGTGGGCTCAGCCTATAAAATCCCATAGCAGTTTGTTCTCATCCTATACTAACTGCTCATACATGCTATCTATCACATCTTGCAAATTGTTACAGCTTTAATCCCCATTAAACTGTTCCCCCGCCCTAATTGGCTAAAAATTGATTAATAAAAGAAGAATCACAATGTTTTCAAAATGCCTAAGTAGAGACCAATCTTCGGATTGGGCGAGTGGGGTACCTTAAAACCCTTCCCCTCTCATAATCTGGCTCCCGAACCCAAATATGGTTATGACGGACTGGTTCCTTCACTTTTTCAAATCAAATAGCGCGACAGGTGCTTCGAAATACGGTTCCTTTGGGTGTCGAACCTTCAAACCCGAGTGGTGACTCTGTATTTTCTTGCCGAGCGCGTGCACAGCCTCTGTCCGCTATCGCGCTCCCTCGATCATGGGCCCTTACTTCGGGAACCGGAATTCCCGAAGGCTCGCTTTGGAATCCGAAAATTCCAGGGCATGCTGCCCATAGGAACCCTTGGCTAGGACTTATGTGTTATATCCTGTTTACGTGCATTTTATTCCTGTACACACATATCACTCATGCATCATTGCTTCTTGCGGGCTAGAGGATTAGGCTCCCTTAGAATTCTTTAGGGCCCTCCGGTCGGTCTAGGAGACCTTAAATCCATGGGGTTTGTGATACCTCCGGTGTTTGCCGTGCCCGAACGGCTCCCTTGGTTTGAGTCTAGCCTTAAGCGCGTGCGTATCTGGATTTCAATGGTCACATTGCTTTGTCTCGGATAGTCACGGTAAGGAGATTGACTCTGATTCCGAATCGCTCGGAATTCAACCTGCCTAACAGCACCTACCCGGACTATCAAAAATCTTCTGTACAAACGTCTTAAGTAAGATTCAAGCCACGGTAAGTCCTAGGCCTTGTTTCTAGGAGATGCGTAGGATGTAGGGCAAGAATTCGGATCAGTTATGTATTGTTCCCTTTTGACTTATTGCCAGTGCTGCCAACATTGATCGCCTACGGAGAAAAGAGTCTGTACCGAATTGGTTCCGTCCATCTCAAAGACTAGTTCGCGTAGACACCCTAGAAGAAACCCCACTGTTCGAAGTCCAAGTTGAGCAAGAGGAACAACTATTGTTAGAAGAACTTGTAGTAGAAGAGCCTATAGTCTTAACACCTCCCGAAAATCCTTTGCCCATGGCTGATCAAGGAGACGGAATAGAAGAGCTCAGGCAGAACATGGCCAACATGGATGCTCAGTTTAAACAATCCCTCGCGGGAGTCGATGCACAACTTAAGGCTACTGTTGCCTCCATGAAAGGCGATATGAACATGATAATGGAAACCATGCAAGAGATTTGTGACAAGCTCCTGACTAAGACTCCTCCTTAGCTCGAACCACCCAAAGTTGAGATGCTAGCAGCCGATCCCAACCTGGCCGCTCTCATGGATAAGATTGGCAAATTGGAAGAATCCGTCCGAGAGACTAAGCGACTTAGGAAAGGAGAAATTGATATGAGCAAGCTATGCCTTTTTCCAAATGCCAAGTTGCCGGAAAAGTTCAAAGGAGTGGACTTTGCAAAGTTTGATGGTACCGGCGATCCAAGGGCCCATCTCCAAGGATACGTTGGTTCCCTCACCATGCGTGGCATCGAGAAAGAAGCTATGGCCCAACTATTCCATGAGTCCTTGTCTGGTCCAGCTCTACAATGGTTCCTCACTCTTGAACCATCCAAGGAAAGGACTTGGGAAGACATCGGGACAACTTTCGTGGCCCAATATGACTTCAACGTTGACCTGAAAATGACCACGAGAGAATTGGAAAGCACCAAGATGAGTGAGAAGGAAAGCTTCGCCGACTTTGTGAAACGTTGGAGGGCTAAGGCTGCCCAGATGCAGAATAAGCCTGATTTGAAAGAACAGATACGGATCATAACCAAGAACTTGCCAAGCTCCTTCGCTCCTTACATGGTTCTTTCTCAGGTTGTCCCAAATTTTGAAACCTTTTATGATTCTGGACTGGCTGTGGATGAGGCCTTGCGGGACAGAACTTTGGAAAAGAAAGAATCAGTATCGGGGTCAAAGTCCAAATGGGCATATTCAGGAAATAGCAACGTTCCCTTCGGAAACACCAACCAGGCAGGAACCTCATCCACTAAACCTGTAGAAGTCAACCAAATCTCCAAAAAACCAAAATCCTAGAGCCGAACCTTCACCCAATTCAGCACTCCCAGACCCGCTCTTCTTAAGAAACTCACAGAAATCGGAGTGTTGAAACCTCTTTTGCCACCACAAACCATCCCACCAAACCTAAACCAAAATGTCTTCTGTGACTTCTACCAAATGCCTGGCCACACTACTGACAACTGCATTCGCCTCCGTCCTGAAATTCAGAACCTCATTGACAACAAAGTTGTCGATGCTCCTCCCTCAGATAAACCAAACACTGTTTCAAATCCTCTACCGCAACACAACGCTCCCTTCCGTATTAACCAAATCACCCTAGCCAAAAACCAAGTCCTCCCAGAGTTTGACCCTACCCTGTTCATTGTCCTTGATACCGAACCAAGGCCTGTTGTTGAAATCCCTGAAGAGACTGCACTTTGTTTTCTATGGGAATGGGAAGACACATGGGGAGAATTGATTGCTGATTGGGAAAAGTTTGAAGCCGCCAACTTCCAAAGAAATGACGAACCCTTATTCGAGGCCGGATGGGAAGTTGACTGGCAAAACATCCATGCAGATCCTCTTGATGGATTCTCTTTGTATGCGCTGTTTGAAAATCAAGGGGAAGAATACCAAGTTTTTCAAGAGATGCCCAAGTGGGGGTGGGACCCAACCCCAGACGAGTACCAGCTTTTGGCTTGGAATGACCCTTTGGATACCTTCTCCTTGCCAGCACTGTTCAGTGAAGAATATCAGCCAGGATATCTACCTGAGATGATGACGTACAACTGGCCAATATTCGGCCCGCTCTGCCCGGATTTCTCTCATTTTAATGATTTTGTCATCAATAACTTGTATAGCAATGTGGACCTCACCTCATACCCGAACCTCCCTGGATTCGAAGAAGTTGCCAGTAATGGGTGTGATCCAATTGATTACCTTGTCGATGGGACTGAATCCGAGCTATCGGTTACCTTTCCAAAAGATGTTGATGTCGCTATGGTGAACTTGTGGGAAGATGAACCAGGGGCTGGAACAAACTTATGGGCAAACATCGAGGTGGTCAACATAAAAGTGGGAAACGAGGAATGGACCGTCAACAAGACGGTGATGAGGGCTGAAAGGTGGAAACCCGAAGATTTGTGGGATGACTTGGTCATTGCTGATTCGGCCGCCAATCTGCAGGATACAACCATTGGAAACAAGCGTAAAGCCCTAGCAGACTTAGGGAGCGAAAAATCGAAGTATCGCCAGATTGATCATTTGACCAGAAGCGGCCATGTTTATCAACCTCCGAACCTTCAAATTGGAGAATCTTCCAACCCTGCAGCCCCGGGGCCCTCTGATCCCTTTACCACCCCAGTTAAAAACACCTTCCGATCCTTTGACCCACCAGCCAAGGAGCCTGCCCGACCAGAGAAAAACCCCGAAGGAATGGTCAAGCGCCAACTTGAGCAAACCCAGGCCAAGATGTCCGTTTGGGATGTGCTGGTTCATTCCACACGTCATCGTGAAGGGTTCATTCAAGCACTCTCTCAACTGAAAGTTCCCTCCACCATAACCCCGATGAGCTTGTGGCGCTGATTAAAACCATACCTATCAAGCATGCCATCACCTTTACCGATCGAGACTTACTTGCCGAAGGAACTAATCATAATCGGCCGTTGCACATCACCCTGAAATGCCATGGCAAATCGGTTCCAGTGATCCTGGTTGACAATGGTTCAGCAATTAAGGTCTGCCCACTCCGCGTTGCCTATTGCTTGGGGTACAAAAATAAGGACTTCTATCCATCAGAAGTCAAGGTCCGAGCATATGATAACACTCGGAGAGATATGGTTGGGACTCTCATGCTTCCTATGACTTTCGGACTGTATCAGACGAAAGTGGAATTTCAAGTGGTGAACATTCCCGCCTCTTTTAACCTGCTGTTGGGAAGGCCCTGGCTGCACCGACCAGACATCGTGGCTGCGCCCTCCACACTCCCTCAGAAAATCCGATTAGGACTAAAAATGGGAATGCTCATTATCCATGGGGATTCTGGGATTCATGCCCCTGTTGAGGACAATACCCCGCTCCTGGAAATTCAGCATGGGGAAGAAGATATCGCTTTAGGAGGTTTCTCTCTGGATACCTCAAGATCTGTCTATTCAGTTAGAATTGATGACGACTTTGTCGTCGGCAGTGTCGCCATCAGAATGATGAAGAATATGTCTTACATGCCTGGATTAGGACTCGGAAAGAATCTCCAAGGCCTTGCAAAGTTTGAAGCCCAGGGCACTCTGGTGCATACAACTGGCCTTGGTTACTCACCCTCGAGTAGCGGCAAGGTGAAAAGGGGAAACATGCTAGAAGACTACTTTGTCAAAGAGGAAGCAAAACAGATCTGTAACGCCCCCAAAATCGGGTTCGTTAAATAAAGGTTTTATTAGACAAACAAGGCAGAGTCTAGCTAATTATTACATCCAATCTCCTTAGAGAGGTTTATATTACACAAAAGGGAGGGTTACTAAGGCTAACTAAAGCTCCTTCTCTTCCTCCATCCTAGCGAGTTCCTCAGCTCCGAAAGCCTCCAAGGTATACAGCTCTCCTTGTTCATCTAGAAAGTCTGACACATTATATCAGCGTCGCCACCAGTATAATATGTCAGGGTCACATAAAGCAACACCATGAGCTTGAAAGCTCAATAGAGAAATCCAAACCCACTAACCCTTAACATACACATCAAGGATAGTATCATGCTTTCGAATAACACATACAATTACACATGCGCATTCACTAACGAGCGTTGGTGTCATGTTTTCCGTGTGTCTCTCCTACGCGACTCATCGTTTTGTGTCTCATCTTTTATCATCAATTCCGAAAATACGCACGCACACAACCATGGGTTACAAGTACCTTGTGTCGCACAACAATGAACTACCAAGTCCGGCTCATTGCCACAAGGTTACCAACGCATGGCCACAATGGCTACCAAGTTCGGCACATTGTGTCACACACTCACACAACCATGAGCATTCAAGACCGGCACCTTGTGTCGCACAACAATGAGCTACCAAGTTCGGCTCATTGCCACAAAGGCTACCAAATCTGACTCATGGCCATAATGGCTACCAAGTCCGGCCATTATGCATTTCCAAAACACTTTTTATCCATATCAACCACATCTTAGGTGTCAAATCTCTATTTTTCCAATTTCATGTGTCTCGTAACATGCATCGACTCCGCGGTGGGACTATTCACATAACTCATGCGATATCGAATAGCAAGATCATCCAATTCTATACTATCATGCTCGTTAAAAGGTCAAAATACGAATACTTCGTTTTAACACGACACTTTATTTTTAAAACGCATTTCCTTCAAGAAGTTCAATAAAACAACACATGTTTATTGACGAGTTCATACAATCACGTAGCAATTAGGCGATCAAACAATCAAGTAGCCACAAGATCAAAGTAAACTACGTACCTTTAACAAGAAAGTTCTACAAGCTAAATCATATTACTAACTTTATTTTCTTTAGCGAAAATAGTTCGAAAAGCTCACACACATCTTATCTATGCTTAGGAAGAGTAGATCGAAAAAATCTACCTTTCTTCTTGGCGGTAGAAAAAGACTACGAAAGATCGACGGAAAGAAAGTCGGCGGACGGACGGAGTAACGGCTTACGATAAGCTTCCGATAGCTTCGAAAGAGAAAGGTTTCTCTCGAAACTAGATCGTAACCTATACTACTACTACTTTAGGATCGAGGTGGTGGTCGTATGGTGGTTTAGTGGCGGAGATGGAAAGCTTCTTGAAGAACTTAGAAGAAAGTAAGCAAGAACAAGCAAGAATGAGCAAGAACAAGCAAGAACAAGCTATGCTTTCAAGAAAGAAGTTGGAGAATGGTTTGAGGTGTGAGTTCAAAGCACCAAATGGCTTGGTATTTATAGGCAAAGCCTCTCCTCTCTCCTCTCTTGGCCGGCCCTCTCTCTCTCTCCTATATCGCATTTTTTAATTCCAAGCAATCTTGCTTCCTTGCAAGAAACAACCTAGAATCCTAGGTTTGCATGGCTATGATGTGTACCATGGATTGGATTTTGGACGATTGGCCAAGGAATTGGATTTGTTTCAAGTAAACAATTAGGGTTTGTACAAGGAAGGACTAGATTTGCTTACAAAGGTCATGCTTTCACTTTGAAAGCATATCAAAGAAGGACAAGGGTGATCTAAGCTAGGTCAATCAAGGATCACACTCTCTCTCCCTCTCTCCATCCGATCTCTCTCTCCCTCTCTCAATCTCTCTCGGCTTCTCTCTCCTCTCTCTCTCTCTCTCCCTTAGTACATGGTACTATATATATATATAAGGACAAGATTTGGTGGATGACAAAGGAAGAGTAAGGGTTTTGGTTTTGTAAGAGATTTGGTCATGACATAAGCTTACAAGATTAAGCTTCCAAAGGTACAATAGAATCCCAAGCAAGAGGGTACAATGAAAGCACAAGAAAATCTAGGAAGGTACCGTCTCTCTCCCTCTATTTCCTTCTCTTTCTCTCTCTTTCTCTCTCTCCCTCTCTCTCTCGGGTTCTCTCTCTCTCTCTCGGCAATTCTCTCTCTCTCTGTCCCTCTCTCTCTCTCTCTCCCACTTGTACTCTCTAGGAAGAAGTATATATATACTAATATATATATATAAGTACTATGGGTCATTCATAAAATCCATATTTTCAAGTAATATAGATTTTCTAAATAAAATATTCTAATACACACATGCACAATACAATATTATATATATCTATATCTATATATATATATATATAAGCATGTACTTACAATCTAGGCTAGATATTGACCAAATCTAATATCTAATTAAGTATTCTACTTCATCCAAAGTACTAAGTACTAACCTAATATACTAATGGACTAATCTTAGTTTAATGGATTATCACACATGGCCAAATCTAATATTTTAATACCCTTGTACTTGGTGAGCAAGTAAAGCTATTGTCCAATGGATATTAGTTTCCCTAGCTGTTAATAACCAATGGGTAAAGATGGCTAGGATTCTACTCTATCGTCCAATGGTTAATAATTCTCCTAACGGTTATTATCCAATGGATAACACCGAAAAGGTTAATACTTTGCAATTAAGCACCAAACTAATCAATCTCATACTTAGGAAGATTAACCAAGATTTACCTATTGACCAATGGGTAAAGGAAACTCTAACGCTATTGTCCAATGGTCGATAGCAAAAGGTGCACACGGTTCAGAGGGTTAATCTAGGGTTACCGAACTCAAGGGTTTCAAAAGGTTCGTGAATCGAGGCTCATAAGATTCGCGGAGGTTTAGGAACGATCGGTGGCTAGGTTTAACGATAGCTAAGTCGAAACGTTGGTTAAAAGCTAGCTAAGGTTGCTAGATAGGATTTCCAGCCGATAAGTGGAATCTTAGGGTTTCACTCTAGAATCGACAGGAAGATCGGCGGTTAAACGACGTTTAAAACCTAATTAAGAATTTTCAAACAGTAACAACGAAATTTTTATTTAGTGAAAATTAGGGTTGTTACAAGATCTATCAGGAGCAGCCGGAACCATTTTGGGATAAGGAAACCAACACCTTTTTGCCAGGATTTGAAATATTTGCAAACGACGTCTGCCCAAAAAGTGAGGAAGAGTTCGAAATGGTGGAAGAACAGAAGGAGCCCGCCGATTGGATTGAGGTTTTTGCCATGGGTAGTCTCGCAAGTCTGTTTTGAGAGGAGCAACCTGTTTCTCGAAAATCGATCTCCGATCAGGCTATCACCAACTTAGAATCCGAGACGAAGACATCGCCAAGACAGCCTTTCGTACCAGATACGGACACTACGAGTTTGTAGTGATGCCATTTGGGCTGACGAATGCTCCTGCAGTATTCATGTGTCTCATGAACAAGATCTTTCAACCCTACTTGGACAAGTTTGTAGTGGTGTTCATTGATGACATATTGGTATACTCCGCCAGTAAGGAGGAGCATGAAGGACATCTACGGATAGTGCAACAAGTACTCCGAGATAGCCAACTCTATGCCAAGGCTAGTAAATGCGAGTTCTGGCTAGAGATGGTTAAGTTCTTGGGTCACGTAGTATCCAAGGATGGCATCGCTATGGATTAAGAGAAGGTTGAGGCCATGCTGAAATGGAAACAGCCAACCTTTGTGTTCGAGATCAGAAGTTTCCTAGGATTAGCTGGATATTACCGTAGATTCGTACCCGACTTCTCTACCCTTGCCAAACCGATGACGAGGCTGACTCAGAAAGGAGTGAAGCTGGATTGGACTGAAGCATGAGAGAAATCTTTCCAAGAGTTGAAGAAGAGACTGACCAGCGCACCAATACTCATCATACCCGAGCGCGGTGTAGACTACACGGTCTATTGCGACGCCTCGAGAGATGGTTTGGGATGCGTGCTGATGCAGAATGGAAAAGTTGTAGCTTACGAAGCTCAACAACTTCGACCGCACGAGAAGAATTACCCTACCCATGACTTAGAATTGGCCGCGGTAGTATTCGCCCTCAAGTCCTGGCGTTACTATTTGTGGGGAGAACAATTCGAGGTCTTTACCGACCATAAGAGCCTCAAATACTTGTTCACTCAGAAGGAGTTGAACCTGAGACAGCGCCGATGGATGGAGTATTTGGAGGACTATAAGTTTACGCTCCAATACCACCCCAGCAAGGCCAATGTAGTAGCTGACGCCCTGAGCCGAAAGGATCGGGCGCAGAAGGCCAAGAACGCCGTTAAGGAATGGGAGATGGTGGATACTCTTAATGTGTTCAACCTATGACCATCATCAGAAGATGGGAAAGCGCGTCTGTATGCCCTGGTAGCAGAACCGGCGCTTCTTCAGAAGATTTTCCTGGCTCAGACTTCCGAGCAAGATTATGAATTCATCCGGTATCGAATCCGAGAAGGAAAGGCGTTACCGGGATGGACAATCGAGAAGGATGATAGTCTGAGATTCCAAGGAAAGGTATTTGTACCTAATATCGGAGCCCTCAGAGAAGTTGTACTCCGAAAAGCACACCATTCGAATTTTGCAGTCCACCCTGGCGGTACGAAGATGTACCATGATCTACGGAGGACATACTGGTGGGAAGGAATGAAGAAGGACGTAGCCCGATTTGTATCTACCTGCCTGGTGTGTTAGCAAGTCAAGGCAGAACATCAGAAACCGGGAGGAGACCTTCAACCGCTACCGATTCTTACATGGAAGTGGGAACATATCTCGATGGATTTCGTGACTGGCTTGCCAAAGTCAGCCAAGTCCAACACAGCTATTTGGGTGATCGTGGACCGACTCACTAAATCTGCCCACTTCCTGCCTGTTAAGATGACAGAGAGTGTGGAGCAGTTGAGTCTGTTGTACATAAGAGAGATTGTACGACTTCACGGAGTACCTGTCTCCATAGTGTCTGACAGAGATCCACGTTTTGTCTCACATTTCTGAAAGGGATTGCAGAAGGCTTTGGGAACGGATGTAAAACTTAGTACCGCCTTCCACCCTCAAACAGATGGACAAACGGAGAGAACCATCCAGACATTGGAAGACATGTTAAGAGCATGTGCCTTAGATTTTACCGGGAATTGGGAGCAACATCTACATTTGGTGGAGTTCGCTTACAATAACAGTTATCAGGCTAGTATCGAAATGGCACCATACGAAGCCTTATACGGCCGCCCCTGCTGATCTCCTGTCTATTGGACCGACGTTGGAGAAGCAGAATTGATTGGACCTTAGTACGAGATACCACGGAGAAGGTTAAGATCATTAGACAAAGGATCCAAACCGCTCAAAGCCGACAGAAGAGTTATGCGGACAAGAGAAACCGACCCCTAAGCTTTGAAGTAGGAGACCACGTATTCCTGAAGATCCGACCAAAGAAAGGTGTATTAGATTTGGGAAGAAAGGAAAATTATCCCCCGCTACATCGGACCCTTCGATATCGTAGAAAAGATCAGAAAAGTCGCGTATCGATTAGCCCTACCGCCGTAGTTAGATAAAGTACACAACGTGTTTCACGTTTCGATGCTTCGCAAGTACCTCGCGTTACCGACGCACGTACTCAACTGGGAGGACATCATCGAAGAAGAAGATGCGACTTACGAGGAGGAACCGATCGAGATTCAAGACCGGAGTGAGAAGATCATCCAGAACAAGACAATTAAGTTAGTACGAGTCTTGTGGAAGACTCGTGGAGCTAGAGAAACTACTTGGGAAAGAGAGGAAACCATGAGAGCTAACTACCCTCACCTGTTCGAATCCGAGCGTACGGCGAATTTCGAGGACGAAATTCTTTAAGGGGGATAGGTTGTAACAACTCTGATTTTTACTAAATAAAAATTTCGTTGTTAATATTTCAAAAACTCTTAATTAAGTTTTTAATCGTCGTTAACTGTCGATCTTTCCGTCGTTTCTAGGATTGAGTCTTAAGATCCCACATCTCGGCTGGAAATCCTATCTAGCAACCCTAGCTAGCTTTTAACCGACAATTCGACCTAGCAATCATTTGACCTAATTACCAATCGTTCCAAACCTCCGTGAACCCTATGTGTAGACACCCTATTCAGGACTGTCCAGACTAGTTTATATACGGCCTTTGATTCCCCGATGATGATTAAAGGTCGAGAACATCCAAAATCGATGGTGTGTTTGAGCTCTGAGTGTTCCGGACCTCATTCAAACCCTTTCAAGCCCTTCTTCAAACCCTTCGAGCCAGAACCAAATAGCCTCAACAAAAACCTGTTTCAGCACGCTGGTGATAAACTGACGCACGCTGGTTCACTGCCACGTGTCAGTCATCGAGCATGGAGCCATTTCCAGTGGCGCACGCGACTTGTTCCCTATCAAATCACCTTTTCGGGACCATTTGCCCGAGACTTTTGTGGCCACCCTGACGTGAGCCACAGTTCCCCTGATGATTACATCGTCCAGAACGGTCTCCCCCTCTCTCCTACACCCCCCATCAACTAGTCCTATGCATTTAATGCATGGGAGGCTCCCCTCTTCTTGGAGGCCAAACAAGCCCTTAGGGCCAGCTGATCCCAGCCCTCTCCCTCTGCTATATATACCCCCCTTGCATTTATTTGCAAGGGGTTACACTCATAAAGAGCTCCCACAACTTTCTCCCTCTTCTCTCTCTAGTTCTCCCTTGTTTTTCTTTCACCCATTGAAAGACAAAGCAAGGAAGATCAGCCCCTGGCCCTACATTGCCACTCTCATCCTCCATCCATCCCTCCATCCCAAGTTCAAAGCTCAAACCATCCATCAACCTCAATCCAAAGGTATACCACCTTTTGTTCTGAAAATCATTTCGACCCCTGAGGGGAGCTAGCAGAGCCCAGGCTGGTAATCAATACCAAGCCTGGTCTCATAGCTAGCAAATAAACAAAGTCGTAGGAGGATTAGTGGCGCACGCCAGTCCCCTCTAGCCGTGCGCCAGTCATGGCTGCATGGCAGGACTGGTGTGGGGACCACCGATCATCCTCATTTTACTTTCTCTTCATTCTGATCACCTTTTAGCATGCTAAAAACCAGTTTACAGCTTTCCATACTTTAGAACTGTGTAGTTAGTTGTCTGTTATTACTGTTCAGTAAGGCCCCTGGGATCTTTCTGGTCGTGTTCCAGAACCCAGATGAAGTAAAGCCAAACACTGGACCGAAAGGACAACAGGCGCACGGGCATTCCTGACCTGCGTGCGCCACCTGTGCCAAGGTTCCAGTGGCTGGCCCTTGCTTCTTAGTTTAGCCCTGGCCTTTGTTTGATCCCCACACTGTTTATGGGGTTTTCAGTCTATTTGTTTCTGTTTGATTTGTTGCTGTACCCTGTAACCATATGTATGCTGCTATATCAACTGCGTGGTTTGTCCTGGGTGTGCACTGGTCCATTCCAGAGCCCAGAGGGTTGAGTTCAGAAGCTGTGGGTTTAGGCTTACCGGCGCACGCCAGTACTAGTGTGGCGCACGCAGGTTGTCTCTGTATGCAGTGGTGTGGCCAGTGCATACAGGTTTGTTCCTGCGCGCACCATTCTGGGCCAGTGTGTGCCAGTATGTCTAAAACGCTCACAGAAGCGCTTGTTCTCAATCTATTATCATTATTCACATGCCATTCACAACATTTTGCCATGCAAATACAACTTGTCATTTGTTAATCCCTATTAACTGTTCCCCCGCCCTAACTGGCTGAAAATGATTAAAAGAGAGAAAAATGCAAATGTTTTACAAAATGCCTGAGTAGAGACCGATCTCCGGATTGGGCGAGAGGGGTGCCATAAAACCCTTCCCCTCTCGTAACCTGGCTCCCGAACCTCAGATATCGAAGGTGACGACGGTCCAGTCTGCAAGCCTTTTTCAAATCAAACAAACGTGAACAAAAACGTTTTCAAATCGGTTTCTTGGGTGTTTTTCCGCAAAACCCGGGTGGCGACTCTCTCAAAACAGCATTTCGTCATGCTTTCAAACAAAAGGGCGCAAACCGAATTTTTCGCAAACCAAAAATGCGGGATTTTCAGGGGCGTGTGCCCACACTATGAACCCTTGACTCATGAACCTTTTGAAACCCTTGAGTTTGGTAACCCTAGATTAACCCTTTGAACCGTTTGAACCTTTAAGCTATCGACCATTGGACAATAACGTTAGGATTCCCTTTATCCATTGGTTAATATGAGAACCATAGTTAACCTTCCTAAGTACGAGATTAGATTAGTTTAGTGCTTAATTGCCAAGTATTATACTTTCTAGTATTAACCGTTGGATAATAACCGTTAGGAGAATTATTACCCATTGAACGATAGCTTAGAATCCTAGACCTTTACCCATTGGTTATTAACCGCTAGGGAAACTATTATCCATTGGTTAATAGCTTTACTTGCCAATCAAGTACTAGAATGATTTTAAATAATAGTTTTGCCATGTGTGGTAATTGAATTAATTACAACTAGTACAATGGGTTAGTAATATGATACATAGTACTTTGAAAGTAGTAGATTAATTTATTAGATATGGGATTTGGATGTACCTAGCCTAGATGGTATGTACATGCTTGTATATATAATATGTGTACTTGTATATATATATATATATATATATTGTATATAACATGTGTGTATTAGATTTTATATTTATAAAAGGGAATGGTTCAATGAACACCCTAATAAAACACCCAACGAGGACACCCAAAATCTCAATCTGATAGTTCCCGATTGAATTTTATGATCCGAACTGCTCAATGTGTGCAGAATGTGATTTTAAGGGTGTCCGCGAGAAATTAGCAAAAAAAATGACTAGGAAAGGCTTGATTTGAGCAGTTTTTATTTGAACCGTTCAATAAATAATTGTTCAAAACTGTTCGGATCAAGCCCTTCCCGGTCATTTTTTTTGCTGATTTTTAGCGTATACCCTTAAAATCACATTCTGATCACATTGAGCGGCTCAGATCATCAAAATTTGATCGGGAACCATGGGTGTTTTTTTAGGTGTCTCCGTTGGGTGTTCCCGGAACCGCCCCCTTTATAAAATCTATTTTACTTGAAAACTTAGATTTTATGAAAGACGCATAGTACTTATAAATATATTAGGTTATATATATACTTTCAAGAGAGTACAAGTGGGAGAGAGAGAGAGAGAGAGAGGGAGGGAGGGAGAGAGAGAGAGAATGCCGAGAGAGAGAGAGAGAGAGAGAGAGAGAGAATCCGAGAGAGAGAGGAAGAGAGAGAGAGAGAGAGAGAGAGAAAGAGAAGGAAAGAAGGAGAGAGATTGTACCTTTGATCTTCCTTGTGCTTCCATTGACCTTTGCTTGATCTCCTAATGATTCTATGTACCTTTGAAAGCCTAAATCTTGTCAAATCCCTTGCAAACCAATTCCATACTCTTTCCTTTGTCATCCACCAACCTTGTCCTTATATATATATATATATATATATATATATATATATATATATATATATATATATTGTACTTTGTACCGAGGAGAGAGAGAGAGAGGAGGGAGAGGCCGAGAGAGAGATTGGGAGAGAGAGAGGGAGTTCGAATGAGAGAGGGAGAGAGAGTGTAATGTGTGTGCTAGTGTGATCTCACTCTTGTCCTATTTTTGATATGCTTTCAAGTGAAAGCACAACCATTGCAAGCAAGATCTTGTACTCTTGTACAAAACCCTAATTCTTTACTTGAATCAAATCCACCTTCCTTGATCAATCTTCCAAAATCCAATCCAAAGTACCACATCATAGCCTTGCATGCCTAAGTTTTAGGTTGTTTCTTCCAAGCAAATGAGATTTGCTAGATTAAAAAAATGAGACATTGGGAGAGAGAGAGAGGGCCGGCCAAGAGAGGAGAGAGGAGAGCTTGCCTATAAATACCAAGCCATTTGGTGCTTTGAACTCACACCTCAATCCATTCTCCAACTTCTTTCTAGAAAGTATAGCTTGTTCTTGTTGTTCTTGCTTGGTTCTTTCTTGGTTCTTGAGGTTTCTCAAGAGACTTTCCATCTCCGCCACTAAACCACCACTCGACCACCACCTCGATCCAAAAGTAGTAGTAGAATAGTTTACAATCTAGTTTCGAGAGAAATCATTCTCTTTTGAAGCTATCGAAAGCTTACCGTAAGCCGTTACTCCGTTCGTTGCCGACTTTCTTTCCGTCGTATTTCCGTAGCCTACTACCGCCAAGAAGAACGGTAGACTAGCCTTAACTTACTTCTCTACGTATAGTTTGTATGCATGTTTGAAGTAAACGTAGTGTAATCTACCCCGCTATCTCTAAGTATATGTAGTACTTGAATAAGTTGAAAGCATGTTAATGTAGAGTTCTTCGAACCTACTTCTCTAAGTATAGAGTTAATGATGTACCTACTTTCTCTAAATTGAATGCATGTTAGTGTAAAGTATTAAACTTGTAGATCTATTTTCGCTAAAAGATACGTGGTTTACTTTGATCTTATGGCTACTTGATTGCTTGATCTCGTGATAGTTGCTTGCTTATGTATGAACTCGTCAATAAACATATGTTGTTTTGACTTTCCAAAAACAAGGATGTATGCTTTTGAATTAAAGATAAAGTGTTGTTTTCAAAACGAAGTATTCGTATTTTGACCTTTTCGAGGAAAGTAACTTGATCGCATGATTGCTTGCCTTACTTGTGGCTATGAACAAGCATGATTAAATAGAGTTGGATGATCTTGCTAGTTTAGTTTCAAGTTTACTATGATAGTGTTGTACTTGTATACGAAGTCCCACTGCGGAGTCTATGCATGATATGAGACACATGAAATTGGAAAGTAGAGACATGACACTTAAGATGTGGTTGATATGGATAAAATACTTTTGAAACTACGTAATGGCCGGACTTGGTAGCCTTACGTTGGTGTGCGTTGCCAATGGAGCCGGACTTGGTAGCTTTATTGGAGGTGTGTGACTTGGTTATCCGCGGAGAGGAGCCAAGATGTGACACAATGTGCCGGACTTGGTAGCCATTGTGGCCAATAAGTCAGTCTTGGTCGCCTTTGTAGCAATGAGCCGGACTTGGTAGCTCATTGTTGTGCGACACAAGGTGCCGGGCTTAGAAGCTTATTGGTTGTGTGTGTTCACAATGTGCCGGACTTGGTAGCCATTGTGGCCAATGAGCCGGACTTGGTAGCTCATTGGTGTGTGTGTGTGTTTTTGGAAATAATGATAAAAGATGGGACACAAAACGATGAGTCGCGTAGGAGAAACACACGGAAAACATGACACCAACGCTCGTTAGTGAATACGCATGTGTAATTGTTATGTGTTCTTGTTTAAGCATGTTAAGTTTGGAAAATCGTGTCTATACTACCTTTGACTTGTATGTTAAGGGTTAGTGGGCTTTAGGTTACTCTATTGAGCTTTCAAGCTCAGGGTGTTGCTTTATGTGACCCTGACATATTATGCTGGTGGCGACGCTGGTATAATGTGTCAGACTTCTTAGATGAGCAAGGAGAGCTGTACACCTTGGAGGCCTTCGGAGCTGAGGAACTTGCTAGGATGGAAGAAGAGAAGGAGCTGTAGATAACCTTAGATGTCTATCCTTTTTGTGTAATATAAGTACTCTATGAGGAGTTTGATGTAATAATGAGCTAGACTCTTCCTTGTTTATCTAATAAAATGATTATTTAACAAACCCAATTTTGGGGCGTTACACCTCCCCTGAGCCGAAACCCCCAAGGTACGCACGGAACTCCTCGACAGTAGGACAAAGCTCCTGATCGCCGAAACGGAACACATGAACCTCCGGATCCCAGAAGCTCGCAGCTGCCCTCAAAAGCTCGGGATGAAGACGAATGTTGCGGAGGTGCCGCATGGAATAGAGACCGTGGGCTCGAAAGTTGAGCCAATCAACACCTTCCATGGAAGCCAACCATGGATGGAACGAGCCGGTGAGAGAAAGAGCCATTTCAAGGAGTAAAGAAAGAAGATAGGAGTTGAATAAGGTGAGGAGAATGTGGTATGAGGGAGTTTGAATTTATAGGAAGGGTGGAGAGGACAACTTCAACTTTCAAAAAGCCATGGGCTTCCAAAAGTGCATGTTTTCCATGAGTCCTACATGGGGAAAAGCTTGGTCAAGTCTTAAAATGTTCAAAACAGACATGCACTGGTCCAGAAATGCCATTGCATGGGTCAAACCTCAACCCCTGAGCAACCCGCCTTGGAAAACAACGAAGCTGGAATCTGTCAGGAAAGGCGACACGCACGACATGGTGAAACCAGAGAAACCCCACGGCACCTTGATTGACGTACCATATGCTACATCCAGCCCCGGGCCGTACCATGAGGCATCCGCGCGGCATGTTAAGTCTGCATTTCTGCTGTTTTTGACAGCAGAACACCAAAATGGAATTGAGGCATTACGAAGCACCAGCAACTACCAAAACACACTCTAACGGGTATTTGGGACTTCAGGGATGTTTTGTTCTGAACCGACTCTCGATATTCGTGATCGTGACATAAAAGTCTATAAAAATCCATTTCTGAAGCTATGTCAAGGTGTCAAAATTCGTTTCGAGTCGTTCAAAGCTATTTTTCCGAGTCCCCCAGGTCATAATGGTCAAAAGTGACTTAGTCCAAGTTCCGGTTCGTGTCTAAAGTCAAAACTCGAGAATGTCACATGTCAAAGTCAACGCTTTCTTACTTTTCGAGTATATTTTAAAAGCAAAGTTGAATTTTCAAGTCTCATATCAGGATTTAAAGGTCATTATTGTCTCATAGCTATGTCCGAAGTTGGTTACGAAGGTGTCTATGTAAATTCTCGTATACAAAGTCAATCTTACAAAGGTTTATCTAATTACTTTCTTTGGTTTCTATTCCATTGTCAATATGCTTTGATTGTTAATGTGTCACTCATCGTAAACCTCACATTCAGCTCAATCTCTTGAATCAACGGCTAGTTGCACGTTCCGGTCAATGTTTTAGTTATTCAGTTATCTTCATGCAAACAAAAGAAGATTGAATGGCATAAACAATGAAAGAATATACCTCTATATATAAATCCCTAAGGCATCCATGAATCGAAGTACAAAAGAAGCATGATGGCTTAATGATCAAAACACTATCTACCAAGGACAAACAGGTGCCCTACAAAAGAAGCATGCAGGATCCAACAAAAGAACAAAACAAAACAAAAAGCTCGGCTCTTATCGTCATCCCCATCCTCGCCCTCCTCCTCGTCCTCCTCAGAAACCATCTCGACTGCCTGAGGGCTGCTCACTTCCTGAGTGCCAGTCGCTCTAGGCACGGTGCTCCCTGAGGTGGCCTCCAGGTCAACGTCCGTAGGCTCGGCGGTATCGTCCTCAGAGACGTCGATAGGCTCGTCCTCGGTCCCCGCCGATTGTCATGCCCTCTTCGATGATGGCTCCTCGCGAGAGCCAGCAGAGGAGACCTGTGGCACTGGAAAGTGGACGGACTTCCGCCTAACCCTCGTGAAGCCCCTCCTCTAGCTTGCAATGGTATAACATCCATATAATGTTTGCATCATAGTCATGACATAAACAATAGAAGTAGAGCATATGGCTAAGGTTCAAGAGTTTACCATCGTCCCACCAGTGGGCGACAACACCTCTGGAGGGTGGCCCATGGCGTATTGCCGCACCAGCTGCTTCAGGCCCATCATGGCCTCCGCCATCTCCTTCACGTACTCTGGAGGCGCCTGCAATGAAGAAGTTGGTCAGAACATGCAAAAGAGTGAATTTACGAAGGAATGAAAGCACGTTATACCTGAGCAAGGAACTCTGGAACCTCAGCTGAAGGGCGTGGCATCACGACCAAGCCAGGGGCTCCCTGAGGAGTCGTCACGTCCACTGTCCAAGAAAGGGTAGGGAAGCTAGTACCACTCGGGCCTACACCCTCACCGCGGCCTCCATCTCCTCTGCCTTCATCTCCTCTACCTCGCTTCCTTCCCCTTCTTCCTCCAACACCGCCTCGCGCCGCCTGCGCCACTTCCCAAGCGGCGCATATCCCTAGACTCGGCATCAAGTACCGAGCACGGTACTCCGCGTAGTCAACAGTGAGACCAGAGCCCGCCGGGAAGAACGGCTCCAACTCGAGGTCCGGTCGCGTAAATCGCTCGACCTCCCTCCGCGTGTACTGGCCTGTCCTTTGCACCAGAGCAGGGAGCGGCTCAGGGACTCGAAAAGTGTCCAGCCTCAGCGACTAACGTGACACTCGGTCACCCAAGTACCACTGCTAGCCGTAAGGGGACTCGAGAAGCACCCTCCCCCTAGCAACCTCCCCACTCTAGGCGACGTAGGGGATCTCAAAGCGGTCCCCGGCCTGCCGGCAGACCTGTCATCAAGGATGAGCAATATCATTATGCTGGTCGAATGGAAATAAACAAGAAAGCTATGGAACAGATATGGAAGTGCATTAGTACCTGGTCAGGACATAACTCGTCTAGGTAGAGGCAGAAGGCATGCAAATTGCCCCTACCCTTCTTCACTCCCTTGTACTCCTTTGACCAGCGCAAGGCCCGAGGGAGTATCGTGTCATCGGGGCACGTAGTCTCGGGAGGGTACATCCCTATCACATTCGTCCAAAGCTACAATTGAAGACATTAAAAGTTAGCACAAGATATACATCGAATGAATACGAATGGAAAGCTAACTATTCGAAAAAAAGGAAGATATACCTCCCAGACCCTCCAGTAACCACCGAGGCTCACTCCTGCCCCGCGAGAAAGAGACCCCATGTAACAACCCTAATTTTTACTAAATAAAAATTTCGTTGTTACTGTTTGAAAAATCTTAATTAGGTTTTAATCGTCGTTTAACCACCGATCTTCCCGTCGTTTCTAGGATAAAGCCCTAAGATTTCACATCTCAGCTGGAAATCCTATCCAGTAACCCTAGCTAGCTTTTAACGGGCGTTTCAACCGAGCAATCGTTTAACCTAATCACCGATCGTTCCTAAACCTCCGTGAACCTTATGAACCCTTGACTCGTAAATCTTTTGAAACCCTTGAGTTTGGTAACCCTAGATTAACCCTTGAACCGTTTGAACCTTTTTGCTATCGACCATTGGACGATAACGTTTCCTTTATCTATTGGTTAGTAGGATAACCTTGGTTAACCTTCCTAAGTACGAAATTAGATTAGTTTAGTGCTTAATTGAAAGTATTAGACTTTCTAGCATTAACCGTTGGATAATAAATGCTAGGAGATTTATTACCCATTGGATGATAACCCTTGGACCTTACCATCCTTAACCATTGCTTATTAACCGCTAGGGAAACTATTATCCATTGGATAATAGCTTTACTTGCCAACCAAGACTAGGTTGATTAAAATATTAGACTTGGCCATGTGTGATATTTGGTTAAAATAGAATTAGTATATTAAGTTAGTAATATAGGACTTAGTACTTTGAAAGTAGTAGTATACTATATTAGATATTGGTCCTAGGTCAAATCTAGTATAGATATTGTGTGGTACATGTGTATATATATATATATATATATATATATATATGTATATGAATGTACTTGTATGTATATATATATATATTATATTGTATATAGCATATGTGTTATTATTTAGAAAATCTATAATACTTGAAAATATAGATTTTATGAAAGACCCAAGGTACATATATATATATATATATATATTAGTATATATGTATACTTACTTAGGAGTACAAGTGGGAGAGAGGGAGAGAGGAGAGAGAATGTCGAGAGAGAGAGAGAGAATCCGAGAGAGAGGGAAAGAGAAGAAAGAGAGGGAGAGAATTGTACCTTTGATTTCTTATGCTTCCATTGACTTTTGCTTGATCTTCCATTGTGATCTCTTGTACTTTGAAAGCCTAAAATCTTGTCCAAATCCCTTGTAAACCAAAACCTCACTCTTTACTTTGCCATCCACCAACCTTGTCCTTCCATATCTTTTATATATATATATATAATAGACATTGTACCAAGAGAGAGAGAGAGAGGGGAGGAGAGAGAGGCCGAGAGAGAGATGGGAGAGAGAGAAAGATTCGGATGGGAGAGGGAGAGAGAGAGTGATGTGTGCTTTCCTTTGATTGACCTTGCTTTGATCATCTTGTCCTATTTTGATATGCTTTCAAGTGAAAGCATAACCAATGCTATCCAATCTTGTCCTTCTTTGTACAAAACCCCATTGTTTACTTGAAACAAATCCAATTCCTTGGCCAATCTTCCAAAATCCAATCCAAAGGACACACCATAGACTTGCATGCCTAGGTTTTTAGGTTATTTCTTGCAAGCAAACTTGATTTGCTTGAATTAAAAATTGAGGGAAAGAGAGAGAGAGAGAGTGGCCGGCTATGAGAGAGAGGGAGGGAGTGTTTTGCCTATAAATACTCACCTCATTCTTCATTTGAACTCACACCTTTCCATTCTCCACTTCTCTCCTTGAAAGCATAAGAAGTTCTTGCTTGTCTTCTTCTTGGTTCTTGAGTTTCTTTCTAGTTTTTCAAGAAGTCTTCCATCTCTGCCACTAAACCACCATACGACCACCACCTCGATCCTAAAGTAGAAGTAGTTGTAGTTAGGATCTAGTTTCGAGAGAAACCTTTCTCTTTCGAAGCTATCGGAAGCTTACCGTAAGCCGTTACTTCGTTCGAGTGCTGACTTTCTTTCCGTCTTATTTTCGTAGTCTTTTTCTACCACCAAGAAGAACGGTAGTGTACCCTTACACTCTAAACCTAAGTATAGTTGTGTGCATGTTTAGTTATATGTAGAGTTCTTCGAACCTACTCACTCTAAGTATATTTATGTGAATGTTGAGTTGTATGTAGATTTCCCGATCTACTCTTCCTAAGTATAGATAAGAATCGTGTTGAGTTTTTCGAACTATTTTCGCTAAAAATAAAGTTAGTCGTGGTATTTAGCTTGTAGAACTTTCTTGTTAAAAAGTACGTAGTTTACTTTGATCGTATGACTACTTGATTGCTTGATCGCCTAATTGCTACGTGATTGTATGAACTCGTCAATAAACATGTGTTGTTTTATTAAACTTCTCAAAAGGAACCACGTTTTAAAGATAAAGTGTTGTTTTTAACGAAGTATTCGTATTTTGACCTTTTAACGAGCATGATAGTATAGAGTTGGATGATCTTGCTATATGATATCGCATGAGTTATGTGAATAGTCCCACCGCGGAGTCAATGCATGATACGAGACACTTGAAATCGGAAAAGTAAAGACATGACACCTTGAGATGTGGTTGATATGGATAAAATGTTTTGGAAATTCATAATGGCCGGACTTGGTAGCCATTATGGCCTTGAGTCAGACTTGGTAGCCTTTGTGGCAATGAGCCGGACTTGGTAACTCATTGTTGTGCGACACAAGGTGCCGGTCTTGGATGCTCATGGTTGTGTGTGTGTGACACAATGTGCCGGACTTGGTAGCCACTGTGGCCATGCGTTGGTAACCTTGTGGCAATGAGCCGGACTTGGTAGCTCATTGTTGTGCGACACAAGGTACTTGTAACCCATGGTTGTGTGCGTGCGTGTTTTCGGAATTGATGATGAAAGATGAGACACAAAACGATGAGTCGCGTAGGAGAGACACACGGAAAACATGACACCAACGCTCGTTAGTGAATGTGCATGTGTGATTGTATGTGTTTATCTGAAAGTATGTTAAGTTTGGAAACTCGTATACTATCTTTGACTTGTATGTTAAGGGTTAGTGGGTTTTGGGTTACTCTATTGAGCTTTCAAGCTCACGGTGTTGCTTTATGTGACCCTGACATATTATACTGGTGGCGACGCTGGTATAATGTGTCAGACTTTTTAGATGAACAAGGAGAGCTATACACCTTGGAGGCTTTTGGAGCTGAGGAACTTGCTAGGATGGAGGAAGAGAAGGAGCTTTACTTAGCCTTAGATAACCATCCCTTTTGTGTAATATAAGACTCTCTGAGGAGATTGGATGTAATAATGAGCTAGACTCTGCCTTGTTTGTCTAATAAAATGATTATTTAACAAACCCGATTTTGGGGGCGTTACACCCCATGAAGGCATAGCACGTCCCCAGTGCTGCACCTCCCCAGTCAAAACGGGCGATCTCCCCGACGTCCCTCATGGCCGGAAGAAGCGAAAGGTGTACTCGGTTGTGCTTGTTGGGAAACAAGGACACACCGAGCAAGTGCAACAGGAAGCACCTCGCCATCTGTTGCTCCTGTACCCTGTCCGTCGGGACATCCTCTGTCCAAAACCCCAGGAGCTGGGCGTACTTGGCGTCGTCGGTCTCCGCCTTCAACTCATACCCCAGCATCTCCTGCTGGAACGCTGCCTGTCTCCCTGTGGCAGTGTCAAAAGGGATAGGGTCACCTCCGACCCTGAGACCGGTGATCGCCGCGAAGTCCAACGGCGTCACGGTCAACTCGCCAAAGGAGAAGTGGAGGGTAGTCGTCGTGTCCCACCACCTCTCAGCCAGAGCCCTCACCACTGGGCGATCATTGCACACACCCCTCGTCAACACCCTGACGAACTCTCCGAAACCCGCCTGCCTCACTATCTCCCCGAGTCCGAGTCTGAGTCTGAGTTTGAGTCTGAGTCTTCTAAGTCCTCTGAGTCTACTGAATCCGAGCTGGTGCCTCTTGGCCCAAGCTCTCAGAGTCCGTATTTCGAGTTCGAATCCACCCGTGTGTATGGTGCTCCCGAGGCCTCCGTTAACAATGAAATGAATGAATCTGATTCCGCTTACTTCCCTGACTATGAAATAAATTGCGTCGACCCTGATGATGAAGAGATTGATTTCGACGGGGACATCCCCAAAGAAATTCGAGCCCTAATCGAAAGGGAAGATGAAAAGCATGCTCAACCTGTAAAAGAAGAAACTGTTTCAATAAATTTGAGAGATGAAGGGTGTAACGACCCTGATTTTTGTAAATAAAAATTTCGTTAAAAACTTGAATTTTATTTTAATTACTCGGATTTTTATTTCCATAACCAAAAAAATCGGTTGTTACTGACTAATAAAATCTCATTGTTTATTCGTAACTCTTTTATTACTTTTGGATGGTTATAATTGTCTTCTAAATTTCTTAATATTCGTCACGGTTAGATTAAAACCTTGTAATTACGACTCTTGGCTGGAAATCCTATCTAGCAACCCTAGTTAGCTTCTAACCAACTAGCTAACCTAACGATCGTTTACCCTAAATCGTCGTTTGCTTCCTAATCCTCGATGAACCTTTTGAGCCTTGGCCGTGAACCTTTTGAAACCCTTGAGCTTCGTAAACCTAGAATGAACCTTTTGGACCTTTCGAACCTTTTAGCCATCGACCATTGGACGATAGCGTTAGGGTTATCTTTACTCATTGGATAATAGTAGAACCTTAGTTAATCCACTTAAGTACTAGATTAGATTAGTTTAGTACTTAATTACAAAGTATAATATTTTCTAGTATTAACCGTTGGATAATAACCGCTAGGAGCATTATTACCCATTGGACGTTAGACTAAGGACCTTACCACCATTATCCATTGGTTATTACCTGCTACGAAAACTATTATCCATTGGATAATAACTTTACTTGCCAATCAAGTACTAGGGTTAATAAAATACTAGATTGCCATGTGTTAAAATCCATTAATTTAGAATTTGTACGTTAGGTTATTAATTTAGTACTAGGTACTTTGAAAGCATAGGATTAATTTATTAGATATTGGATTTTGATGTATCTAGGCTAGATATTGTAGTACTTGCTTGTATATATTATATGTGTACTTGTATATATATATATATATATATATATAGTGGGCGGTTCCGGGGACACCCAACGGGGACACCTAAAAAAACACCCCATGGTTCCCGATCAAATTTGGATGATTCGAGCCGCTCAATGTGATCAGAATGTGATTTTAAGGGTACACGCTAAAAATCAGCAAAAAAAATAACCGGAAAGGGCTTGATCCGAACAGTTTTGAACAATTATTTATTGAACGGTTCAAATAAAAACTGCTCAAATCAAGCCTTTTCCCATCATTTTTTTTGCTAATTTCTCGTGGGCACCCTTAAAATCACATTCTACACACATTGAGCGATTCGGATCATAAAAATTCAATCAGGAACTATCAGATTGAGATTTTGGGTGTCCCCGTTGGGTGTTTTATTAGGGTGTTCATTAAACCATTCCCATATATATATATATATATATTGTAAGTAGCACATGTGTATTGCATTATTATATTTAGAAAATCTATTTGTGCTTGAAAGTATAGATTTTCAAAAGACCCATAGTACTTATGTATATACTAGTATATATATCATCTTTCATGTAAGTACAAGTGGGAGAGAGAGAGAGAGAGAGAGGGAGGGAGGGAGAGGGAGAGAGAGAGAGAATGCCGAGAGAGAGAGAGAGAATCTGAGAGAAAGAGGGAGCGAGAGAGAGAGAGAGAGAGAAAGAGAAGGAAAGAGAGGGAGAGATTGTACCTTGTTTGTATTGCCTTGATCTTCCATTGTACCTTGTGATCTCACCCTTGTCCTACTTTGATATGCTTTCAAATGAAAGCACAACCATTGCAAGCAAGATCTTGTACAATATGTTCAAATCCCATTTGTTTACTTGATCAAATCTCCCTTGCCTTTCTCAATCTTCCAAAATCCAATCCATGGTACACATCCACAGCCATGCAAGCCTAGGTTTAGGTTTATTCTTGCAAGAAATCAAGATTTGGTGGAATAAAAATTGGGAGAAAGAGAGAGAGAGAGAGGGCCGGCTAGAGAGGGAGAGAGAGGCCAAGTTTTGCCTATAAATACCATGCCATTCTCATCCATTTTGCTCACACCTCTTCTTGCTCCAACTTCTCTCTAGAAAAAGTTTAGTGTTCTTGTTGTTCTTTCCTTGCTCTTGAGGTTTCTTACTAGTTTTTCTAGAAACTTTCCATCGCCGCCACTAAACCACCACTCGACCACCACCTCGATCCAAAAGTAGTAGTAGTTGTAGTTAGAATCTAGTTTTGAGAGAAACCATTCTCTTTCGAAGGTACCAGAAGCTTACCGTAAGCCGTTATTCCATCCGACCGCCGACTTTCTTTCTGTCGTACTTTCCGTAGTCTATTCTACCGCCAAGAAGAACGGTAGAATACTCCGACCCCGCTATCTCTAAGTATATGTAGTGCTTGAATGGTTGATTGCATGATTTCGTAGAGTTCTTCGAACCTACGTTCCCTAAGTCTAGTTTGTATGCATGGTGAATTGAACTTAGAAAGCTATATGTTAGTATGAACTTATTTTACGTAGTTTACTTTGATCTTGTGAATACTTGAAAGTATGATCTTGAGAATGATTGATTGCATGACTTATAGAATCTATTTGACTTGATTTACTCGTCAATAAACATATGTTGTTTTGAATTTTCAAAAGAAAGGTTATACGCTTTTTAAAGATAAAGTGATGTTTTGAAATGAAGTATTCCTATTTTGACTTACTTGTGGTTATGAACGAGCATGATAGAATAGAGTTGGATGATCTTGCGAGCATGATACATGTGAAAAGTCCCGCCGCGGAGTCGATGCATGAAACGAGACACATGAAATTGGAAAGTAGAAACATGACACCTAGGGTGTGGTTAACATGGATAAAAAATACTTTTGAAACTACATAATGACCTAGTGTGAGATCATTATGTGGTGTGTGTGTGTGTCCAATGGAAACCCGAAGCAGCGGAACCATTGTGAGGGTGTGTGTGTCCAATGGGAACCCGGAGCAGCGGAACCATTATGAGTGTGTGTACTCTAATGGGAACCCGGAGCGGCGGAACCATGGTGAGGTATGGCTTGGTTATCCGTGGAGAGGAGCCAATGCTAATTGTGTGCCAATGGGAACCCGAAGCGGCGGAACCGAGGTTGTGTGTGTTAAAACTGATTTTTGAAATGTATGCCAATGGGAACCCGGAGCGGCGGAATCATTGTGCGTATACTCGGGAACCCGGAGCGGCGGAACTGAGGTTGTGTGTGTTAAAATTGATTTTTGAAATGTGTGCCAATGGGAACCCAGAACGGCGGAACCATTATGCGTATACTCGGGAACCCGGAGCGGCGGAACCGAGGATGGGTGTGTTAAAATGTGATTTTGAAATGAAAACGATGTTTTGGTAAAACGAACTGGTGACACAATATACGAAAGGCTGCGTAGGAGAAACTGTGATGACATGGACACTAACGATAGATAGCGAATGCAGATGTGTCATTGTTGATATCTATATCTTGTATTGTATGTGCTGTTTATGACCCTTTATGATATATGCATGACTTGCTATGTGTAAGTTAAGGGTTAGTGGGTATAGGATTACTCTATTGAGCCTTTCAAGCTCACGGTGTTGCTTTATGTGACCCTGACATATTATGCTGGTGGCGACGCTGGTATAATGTGTAAGACTTATTAGATGAGCAAGGAGAGCTGTATACTTTGGAGCTGAGGAGCTTGCTAGGCTGGAAGAGGAAAAGGAGCTGTAGATAACCTTAGATGTCCATCCCTTTTGTGTAATATAAGAACCCTTTGGGAGTTTGTGATGTAATAATAAGCTAGACTCTACCTTGTTTATCTAATAAATGTTTAACTTAACGAACCCGATTTTGGGGGCGTTACAACTTGGTATCAGAGCTTTAGGTTCAAAACGTCGGCCATGGGTAGCCTTTAAGATAAGTTTGACCGTTGCACAAATGTGAATTGAGTTTAAGTTTACCGTCCTAAATTGGGTGGAATTCTGACAACACAATCTTGGATTGAAGTAAGGTGGAAACTGGTAGTACCACCGAACTGGGAATTCCCGAACAATTGAATGATGACTTAAATCAAGGATCGAATGTGAAATTTAGAAACTCAAAGATCTTTAGAGTTAACCCTTGTCTTAAAGACGCTACTACTTCAGGTTAAAATCTTTCCGTATAGATGAACAAGCTAGTCAACCTATTAGTTAGAACTGCATAAAGTGATTTATAGGAACTGTTTACTAGCGGTGTAGGTTAGAACCTGATAACCTATAGAACCTCGTAATAAGAGTACATAGGATCGTTTCAACTTGTAAGAATCTTAGGTCTCTAATTGCCGTTATAGTAGAACTCTATGCTTATGATTGAAATTCTCTGCTTATATGTGAAAAGTTTGCTTTGTTTAAAAAGAGTATTGTTGGGTACTATTCGATATTTTGCTTTAGTAGTTAAGACCCTAATTGCAGTAGACAATCGTTTAAAGTAGACTAAACCACCCCCTTACGATTGCAACTCATAGATGGTAAACCGACGAAGTGGATTAGGTCACGAAACCGGACAGTCCTCTAACGCAAACCCCGACTTGGCCCAAATCATGCAAGCGTTTGTGGCTGCTTTGAATGCCAACCGCCGAAACCCTAACCGCGACGATGAACCTATGACCCGAACCCGTGCAATGAATGAATTCTGCAAATGCCAACCCCCAACCTTTAATGTAGACCCTAACCCCACTGTAGCTGAAACCTGGCTGAAGGAAGTCAAGGTGATCCTGGACACCTTAGGAATTAACCTAGACGGAGATCGGGTAGCCTTAGCCACCTACCAACTGAAAGGAGAAGCCCGTTACTGGTGGGATTTGATGGAGGCCACCCATGCCATAGCCACCATGACATTTGCCGAATTCGAGACCCTATTTCTCGATAAGTATTTTCCCACACCCCTTCGCCTTGCCAAGGAGCAAGAATTCATGAACCTTAAACAAGGAACCATGACCGTTACCCAGTATGCGGCTAAGTTCGAGCAACTATCTCGTTATGCCCCAGAAGCCGTAGCTACTGAGGACAAGAAAGCAAGGAGATTCGAGTGGGGACTGACAACCGCTCGAAGGGCCGTGGTAGCCCAAGCATTCACTACCTATTCTATTATAGTGAAATGTGCGCTCCGGCTAGAGAGCGAGGAAGCTGACTTTAAGACCCGCTGGAAGAGGGCGACTGGCAGCACCGGTGGACCTATTCGAACCCAACCACCTAACAACAACCACGAACCCTACTTCACCAAACCATCTAACCCGCCTCAAAGCAACCAACCCTAGAGGACTGCTATTCCCAAAAGTGGTGAACCAAAAAGAGGTGGTCGAGACATAGCAACAGTTCAGTGCTTCCACTGCCAAGCTATGGGTCACTATAAGTGTGACTGCCCCCAACTTCAAAGAGAAAAGGATGGGAGCTTAGAAAATCAGAAAGCCCAACAAAACTGGACTGGCCGGTTTTGTGAAGCAAAACCTTGGAGGTCCATTGCAACCACAGAATGGAAGAAAACAGCCCATGGGGGAGCAGCAAGGCACTGGAGGGCGTATCTTTGCAGCGCAAACTAAGGAAAAATAGCGGGATCCCTATATGACCTGAGGTAAGCCACTATAGTACCTGCATGACCCTGGAGCATCACATTACCTACATAACCACGCTAGCACTAGAAACAGAAACCCTAAGTACGAGTATGAAAGTATCATCACCATTGGGGGAAAGAATAGCTATCAGTCTAATGTGTCGAGAGTGCGAACTAGAAGTAGCCAACCTGCGCCTGACCTGCGATCTTAGGGAAATCGACATGGCAGATTTCGACGTAATCCTAGGGATGGACTAGCTATCGAGCAGTCATAGACTGCCACCAAAAGATGGTGACGACATATACCCTTAATAGGACTCAACCCTAATTTAAGGGGGATAGATAAACGAAGAGTTTGACGACGAAAAGATCGCGGTGGCAGAATCCACTAGCTGGATGGCTAGTTAGTCCCAAATTGGAAGAAGCCCATAGAATGGAAGTGGGATTACCATACATCGTTTGCAAGTACGCCGATGTTTTCCCCGAAGAACTTCCTGGCTTACCACCCCAAAGGAGAGATAGACTTCTCTATAGGACTCCAACGGCACCAATCTCAACGGCGCCATACCATAAGGCCCCTGCCAAGCCAAATGAGGGTTGTGTTAAGGAAACATCTGTAGGGTACAAGCCCGCATGATGATTTGATAGAGGTTTTGCATTTGGCATTAGTAAACGTTATCAAAGGTCGATAACAAGGCAAGCTGTTCGACGGCTGAAGCAACTTCAACCTGGTCTTGTAGGCAATTGTTGAGGCTTAATTCGATTAACAAACGTGTAGAGGAGTGAGATGAATGCCTGAGACGCTAATGTACTTCTAGGACCTGCCAGAACCTTTAGACAGTGGCCGTATATGCTGCATCATTTAGGTCGTCTCTTCCATCACATTCGTAAGGGATTAAGAGTGACTTGCTTATATTTTAAGGGGGATAGACGACGATTCCGAGACCAGTATAGT
The DNA here is from genome assembly GCA_025413875.1 of Rhododendron molle. Classification (NCBI taxonomy): domain Eukaryota; kingdom Viridiplantae; phylum Streptophyta; class Magnoliopsida; order Ericales; family Ericaceae; genus Rhododendron; species Rhododendron molle. Next base: position 20,728,551 of record CM046400.1, read on the forward strand.
GACTAAGCCTAAATCATAGTCGCAACAATTTCGAGGACGAAATTATTTTAAGGGGGATAGGTTGTAACGACCCTGATTTTTGGTAAATAAAAATTTCGTTAAATATTTGAATTTTATTTTAATTATTCGGATTTTTATTTCCATAACAAAAATAATCAGTCGTTACTGACTAATAAAATCTCGTTGTTTATTTGAAAATCTTTTATTACTTTTGGATGGTTTATAATTGTCTTCTAAATTTCTTAATATTCGTCACGGTTAGATTAAAGCCTTGTTAGTGTGTGTACTCCAATGGGAACCCGGAGCAGCGGAACCATGGTGAGGTATGGCTTGGTTATCTGTGGAGAGGAGCCAATGCTAATTGTGTGCCAATGGGAACCAGAGCGGCGGAACGGAGGTTGTGTGTGTTAAAACTGATTTTTGAAATGTGTGCCAATGGGAATCCGGAGCGGCGGAACCATTGGGCGCATACTCGGGAACCCGGAGAGGCGGAATCGAGGATGGGTGTGTTAAAATGTGATTTTGAAACGAAAACGATGTTTTGGTAAAACGAACTGGTGACACAATTTACGAAACGCTATGTAGGAGAAACTGTGATGACATGGACACTAACGATAGATAGCGAATGCGGATGTGTCATTGTTGATATATATATCTTGTATTATATGTGCTGTTTATGACCCTTTATGATGTATGCATGACTTGCTATGTGTAAGTTAAGGGTTAGTGGGTATAGGATTACTCTATTGAGCCTTTCAAGCTCACGGTGTTGCTTTATGTGACCCAGACATATTATGCTGGTGGCGACGCTGGTATAATGTGTCAGACTTATTAGATGAGCAAGGAGAGCTATATACCTTGGAGGCCTTTGGAGCTGAGGAGCTTGCTAGGATGGAAGACGAAAAGGAGCAATAGATAACCTTAGATGTCCATCCCTTTTGTGTAATATTAGAACCCTTCGGGAGTTTGTGATGTAATAATGAGCTAGACTCTACCTTGTTTATCTAATAAATGTTTAACTTAACGAACCCGATTTTGGGGGCGTTACACAGGGAATCCCTGGATGACTCAGATCGGTTCTGCGCTATCTGTAGAAGAACGCGAAGCTCTTATAAACTTACTCAAAGAGTTCGAAGATGTGTTTGCATGGTCACACGTAGATATGCCCGGAATCGATCCTGAAATCGTGGAACATCGGATTCCCCTTTATCCCGATGCAAAATCAGTAAAGCAGAAACTAAGACGCATGAGGCCTGACTGGGTGCTTAAGATAAAAGAGGAAGTCACCAAACAGATCGATGCTGTTTTCGTAATGGTAACCGAATACCTTTAGTGGGTCGCAAACATCATCCCCGTACCAAAGAAGGATGGCAAAATAAGGGTCTATGTTGATTTCAGGGATCTTGACTTGTTGCCAGTGCTGCCAACATTGAGACTCCGAACGTACACTTGGCTGGATTAAGGCGCATCTTGTACTTCCTGATCCTTTCGAAGAATTTTCTGAGCGCAGGTAGATGTCCTTCTCGCTCTTTGGCCTTACCAATCATATCATCAACGTAGACTTCCACCTCTTTGTAAATCATGTCGTGCAGCAATGTCGTGGCGGCCCGCTGGTAAGTAGATCCTGCGTCCTTCAGTCCAAAGTGCATGACTCGATAACAATGCATCCCCCATTCAGTGACGAACGTAGTCTTTTCCCGATCTTCCGGAGCCATGAGAATTTGGTTGTACCCTAAGAAACCATCCATGAAAGAGAGCAGGGCACGGGCGGCGGTATTATCAACCAGCACATCGATGTGAGGTAACGGGAAGTCATCTTTAGGGCTAGCTTTGTTAAGGTCCCTGAAATCAACACAGACCCTTATTTTACCATCCTTCTTTGGCACCGGGACGATGTTTGCGACCCACTGAGGGTATTCGGTTACCATTAGGAATCCAATATCGATCTATTTGGTGACTTCCTTTTTTATCTTATGCACCCAGTCAGGCCTCATGTGTCTTAGTTTCTGCTTTACTGGTTTTGCATTGGGATAAAAGGGAATCCGATGTTCCACGATTTCAAGATCAATTCTGGGCATATCTGCGTGTGACCATGCAAACACATCTTCGAACTCTTTGAGTAAATTTATACGAGCTTCGTGTTCTTCAGCAGATAGCGCGGAACCGATCTGGGTCATCCGGGGATTCCCGTCATCTCTCAAATTTATTAAAATGATTTCTTCTTTTACAAGTTGGCATGCCTTTCATCTTTCCTTTCGATTAGGGATCAAATTTCTTTGAGGATGTCCCTGTCGAAATCAATCTCTTCATCATCAGGGTCAACATAATTTATTTCACAGTCAAAGGAGTAAGCGAAATCAGATTCATTCATTTCATTGTTAACGGAGGCCTCGGGGGCACCATATACACGGGTGGATTCGAACTCGAAATACAGACTCAGAGAGCTTGGGCCAAGAGCCACCAGCTCGGATTCAGTAGACTCAGAAGACTCAGAGGACTTAGAAGACTCAAACTCAGACTCAGACTCGGACTCGGACTCAGATCCACGGCGAGTTGCACTCGGTAGGAAGGTTCAGTTCTTGTACTCCCCAGCGGCATTCATGATGAGCAAAGTCGAATCCTGAAGAGTGTCCTGTTCCATCATGGCGTCCAAGGGACAGGGACTCCGGGTGCAGTGGAGTCGAGGGGCGATGCCGAGGCCTTGGGCCAATCGGAGGCATCAGCTGGTGTGGAGGAGAGGACCACGGAGGGTCCCGGTGGTGGTAGTTTGGACCAGTCAGTAGAGGAGACAGAGGCCTCTCCAGTGAGAGAGCCCCGGGCTTACTTGGGGAAGGCCCCCATCGTCGAGGACGAGCCGGTGGTGGAGCTGGTGGAGAGGGATACACCGCCCATGTTCGTGGGCAGCGACGCAGGTGCAAGGTCGTCACGCCATATAGGCATGGGTGACTACTTAGCGACGACGTCCAAAGAGGACGTGCTTGAGGTTGTGCGGGAGTTCCCCAGGTTGGCGGAGGTTTTGCTTGCGTCCCGCGAAGCGGAGATGCAGGCTGAGCTCGGGATCGGGGGTGCTAGGGAGCCACAGTGGCGACTCTGCTGGGGATATCAAACTTCGTTCAATACTCTTTTTTTTTTTAAATGCACAAAAGTATTGAATGATCAAGAGGGCCAAACTTGAAAAGTGTTTTCAAAAAAAGGGGATTTTTCTAGTATTTTTCGGAAGATTAAGCTCTTTTATCCTGTACACTTTGCACCGCACAAACCTCGCTAGTGTGTTTCGACTATCTTGCCCGATTTACAGGTGACAAGCTCTTCCGTGATGCCTAGCAACCTCGACTATGATGAGTCATCGTGCTGTTCGACCATTGTCCTGCATTACACTTGACATGAGGTAGTACATCTTGGCTCTAGTCCGAGGAACCCTTCTGAGACCAAAATCAGCTTTTGCACTTGTATATAGCCATAGAACCTTCCGAACTAGGACATGAACCCATGGCTAGGACTTATGTGTTATATCCTGTTTACGTGCATTTCATTCCTGTACATACATATCACTCATGCATCATTGCATCTTGCGGGATAGAGGATTAGGCTCTTTTAGAATTCTTTAGGGCCCTCCGGTCGATCTAGGAGACCTTAAATCCATGGAGTTTGCGATACCTCCGGTGTTTGCCGTGCCCGAACGGCTCCCTTGGTTTGAGTCTACCTTTAAGCGCGTGCGTATCTGGATTCCGATGGTCACATTGCTCAATCTGGGATGATCACGGTAAGGAGATTGGCTCTAGTTCCGAACCGTTCGGGATTTAACATGCCTGACAGCACCGACCCGGACTATCGGAAATCTTCTGTACAAACGTCTTAAGTGAGATTCAAGCCACGGTAGGTCCTAGGCCTTGTTTCTAGGAGATGCGTAGGAGGTAGGGTGAGCATTCGGATCAGTTATGAATTGCTCCCTTTTGACTTGTTACCAGTACTGCCAACATTGATCGCCTGCGAAGAAAAGAGGCTGTACCCAATTGGTTTCGTCCGTCTCAAAGACTAGTTCGCATAGACACCCTGGAAGAAACCCCACTGTTCGAAGTCCGAGTCGCGCGAGAGGAACAACCATTGTTAGAAGAACCTATAGTAGAAGAACCCATAGTCGTAGTCCCTCCCGAAAATCCTTTGCCAATGGCTGACCAGGGAGACGGAATAGAAGAGGTCAGGCAGAACATGGCCAACATGGATGCTCAGTTTAAACAACCCCTCGCGGGAGTCGATGCACAACTTAAGGCTATTGTTGCCTCCATGAAAGGCGATATGAACATGATAAGGGAAGCCATGCAAGAGATTTGCGGCAAGCTCCTGACTAAGACTCTTCCGCAGCTCGAACAACCCAAAGTTGAGATGCCAGCAGCCGATCCTAACCTGGCTGCTCTCATGGATAAGATTGGCAAATTGGAAGAATCCGTCCAAGAGACTAAGCAACTTGGGAAAGGAGAAATTGATATGGCAAGCTTTGCCTTTTTCCAAACGCCAAGTTGCCGAAAAAGTTCAAAGGAGTGGACTTTGCAAAGTTTGATGGTACTGGCGATCCAAGGGCCCATCTCCAAGGATACGTTGGTTCCCTCACCATGCGTGGCATCGAGAAAGAAGCTATGGCCCAACTATTCCATGAGTCCATGTCTGGTCCAGCTCTATAATGGTTCCACACTCTTGAACCATCTAAGAAAAGGACTTGGGAAGACATCGGGACAACTTTCGTGGCCCAGTATGACTTCAACGTTGACCTGAAAATGACCATGAGGGAATTGGAAAGCACCAAGATGAGTGAGAAGGAAAGCTTCGCCGACTTTGTGAAGCGTTGAAGGGCTAAGGCTGCCCAGATGCAGAATAAGCCAGATTTGAAAGAACAGATACAGATCATAACCAAGAACTTGCCAAGCTCCTTCACTCCTTACATGGTTCTTTCTCAGGCTGCCCCAAATTTCGAAACCTTTTATGATTCTGGACTGGTTGTGGAGGAGACCTTACGGGACGGAGCTTTGGAAAAGAAAGAAATCAGTATCGGGGTCAAAGTCCAAAAGGGCATATTCGGGAAATAGCAACGTTTTCTTCGGAAACACCAACCAGGCAGGAACCTCATCCACTAAACCAGTAGAAGTCAACCAAATTTCCGAAAAAACCAAAATGCCAAAGCCGAACCTTCACCCAATTCAGAACTCCCAGATCCGCTCTACTTAAAAAACTCACAGAAATCAGAGTGTTGAAACCTCTTCTGCCACCACAAACCATCCCGCCAAACCTAAACCAAAATGTCTACTGTGACTTACACCAAATGCCTGGCCACACCACCGACAACTGCATTCGCCTCCGTCATGAAATTCAGAACCTCATTGACAACAAAGTTGCCGATGCTCCTCCCTCAGATAAACCAAACACTGTTTCAAATCCTCTACCGCAACACAATGTTCCCTTCCGTATTAACCAAATCACCCTAGCCGAAAACCAAAACATTCCAAAGTTTGACCCTACCCTGTTCATTGTCCCTGATACCGAACCGAGGCCTGTTGTCGAAATTCCTGAAGAGACTGCCCTTTGTTTTCTATGGGAATGGGAAGACACATGGGGAGAATTGATTGCTGATTGGGAAAAGTTTGAAGCCGCCAACTTCCAAAGAACCGATGAACCCTTATTCGAGGTCGGATGGGAAGTTGACTGGCAAAACATACATGCAGGTCCTCTTAATGGATTCTCTTTGTATGCACTGTTTGAAAATCAAGGGGAAGAGTACCAAGTTTTTCAAGAGATGCCCGAGTGGGGGTGGGACTCAACCCCAGACGAGTACTAGCTTCTGGCTTGGAATGACCCTTTGGATACCTTCTCCTTGCCAGCACTGTTCGGTGAAGAATATCAGCCAGGATATCCACCTGAGATGATGACGTACAACTGGCCAGAACTCGCCCCGCACCGCCCGGATTTCTCTCATTTTAATGATTTTGTCATCAATAACTTGTATAGCATTGTGGACCTCACCTCGTACCCGAACCTCCCTGGATTCGAAGAAGAAGTCGCCAGTAATGGGTGTGATCCAATGGATTACCTTGTCGATGGGACTGAATCCGAGCTATCGGTTACCTTTCCAAAAGATGCTGATGTCGCTACGATGAACTTGTGGAAAGATGAACCAGGGGCTGGAACAAACTTATGGGCAAACACCGAGGTGGTCAACATAAAAGTGGAAAACGAGGAATGGACCATCAACAAGACGGTGATGGAGGTTGAAAGGTGGAAACCCGAAGATCTGTGGGATGACTTGGTCATTGCTGATTTGGGCGCCAGTCTGCAGGGTACGACCATCGGAAACAAGCGTAAAGCCTTACCAGAATTATGGAGCGAAAAATCGAAGAATCGCCAGATTGATCATTTGACCAGAAGCGGCCGTGTTTATCAACCTCCGAACCTTCAAATCGGAGAATCTTCCAACCCTGCAGCCCCGGGGCTCTCTGATCCCTTTACCACCCCAGTTAAAAACACCTTCCAACCCTTTGACCCACCAGCCAAGGAGCCTGCCCGACCAGAGAAAATCCCCGAAGGAATGGTCAAGCGCCAACTTGAGCAAACTCAAGCCAAGATGTCCGTTTGGGAAGTGCTGGTTCATTCCACACGTCAACGTGAAGGGCTCATTCAAGCACTCTCTCAACTGAAAGTTCCCTCCACCATAATCCCCGATGAGCTTGTGGCACTGATCAAAACCATACCTATCAAGCATGCCATCACCTTTACCGATTGAGACTTACCTGCCGAAGGAACTGATCATAATCGGCCATTGCACATCACCCTGAAATGCCATGGTAAATCGATTCCAGTGATCTTGGTTGACAATAGTTCAGCAATTAATGTCTACCCACTCAGTGTTGCCTATTGCTTGGGGTACAAAAATAAGGACTTCTCTCCTTCAGAAGTCAATGTTCGAGCATATGACAACACTCGGAGAGATTTAGTTGGGACCCTTATACTTCCTATGACTTTCGGGCCATATCAAACATAGGTGGAATTTCACGTGGTGAACATTCCCACCTCTTTTAACTTGTTACTGGGAAGGCCCTGGCTGCACCGACCAGACATCATGGCTGTGCCCTCTACACTCCATCAGAAAACCTGATTAGGACTGGAAATGGGAATGCTCACTATCCATGGGGACTTCAGAATTGATGACGACTTTGTTGTCAGCAATGTCTCCATCAAAATGATGAAGAAGATGTCTTACATGCCAGGATTGGGACTGCGAAAGAATCTCCAAAGCCCAGCAAAGTTTGAAGCCCAGGGCACTCTGGTGCGAACAACTGGCCTTGGTTACTCACCCTCGAGTAGCGGCAAGGTGGAAATGGGAAACAGGTCGGCTAGAAGACTACTTTGTCAAAGAGGAAGTGAAACAGATCTACCAGGGGCTACCGGAACCATTTTAGGATGAGGAAACCAACACCTTTTTACCAGGATTTGAGATATTCACAAACGACGTCTGACCAGAAAGTGAGGAAGAGTTCGAAGTGGTGGAAGAACAGAAGGAGCCCGCCGAGTGGATTGAGGTTTTTGCCATGGGTAGTCTCGCAACTCTGTTCAGCGAGGACGAACCAATGGGTACGGCTATGGAAGCAGAAGTGCTGATGATGGAGCAAGATACTCCTGAGGATCCGACTTTGCTCATCATGGACGCCGCTGGGGGGTACAAGAACTGGACCTTCATTCCAAGTGCAACTCACCGTGGATCCGAGTCCAAGTCTGAGTCTGAGTCTGAGTCTTCTCAGTCCTCTGAGTCTTCTGAGACTATTGAATCCGAGCTGGTGCCTCTTGGCCCAAGCTCTCAGAGTCCATATTTCGAGTTCGAATCCACCCGTGTGTATGGTGCCCCCGAGGCCTCCGTTAACAATGAAATGAATGAATCTGATTCTGCTTACTTCCCTGACTATGAAATAAATTGCGTCGACCCCGATGATGAAGAGATTGATTTCGACGGGGACATCCCCAAAGGAATTCGATCCCTAATCGAAAGGGAAGATGAAAAGCATGCTCAACCTGTAAAAGAAGAAATTGTTTCAATAAATTTGAGAGATGAAGGGAATCCCCGGATGACTCAGATCGGTTCTGCACTATCTACTGAAAAATGCGAAGCTTTTATAAACTTACTCAAAGAGTTCGAAGATGTGTTTGCATGGTCACACGCAGATATGCCTGGAATCGATCCTAAAATTGTGGAACATCGGATTCCCCTCTATCCCGATGCAAAACAAGTAAAGCAGAAACTAAGACGCATGAGGCCTGACTGGGTGCTTAAGATAGCAGAGAAAGTCACCAAACAGATTGATGCTGGATTCCTAATGGTAATCGAATACCCTCAGTGGGTCACAAACATCGTCCCCGTACCAAAGAATGATGGCAAAATAAGGGTCTGTGTTGATTTCAGGGATCTTGACTTGTTGCCAGTGCTGCCAACATTGAGACTCCGAACGTACACTTGGCTGGATTAAGGTGCATCTTGTGCTTCCTGATCCTTTCAAAAAATTTCCTGAGCGTTGGTAGATGTCCTTCTCACTCTTTGGTCTTAACAATCATATCATCAACCTAGACTTCCACCTCTTTGTGAATCATGTCGTGCAGCATTGTCGTGGCGGCCCGCTGGTAAGTATATCCTGCGTTCTTCAGTCCAAAGGGCATAACTCGATAACAATACGTCCCCCATTCATGGACGAATGTAGTCTTTTCCCGATCTTCCGGAGCCATGAGAATTTGGTTGTACCCTGAGAAACCATCCATTAAAGAGAGCAGGGCATGGCCGACGGTATTATAAACCTGCACATCGATGTGCGGTAACAGGAAGTCATCTTTAGGGCTAGCTTTGTTAAGGTCACTGAAATCAACACAGACCCTTATTTTACCATCCTTCTTTGGCACGGGGACGATGTTTGCGACCCACTGAGGGTATTCGGTTACCATTAGAATCCAGGATCGATCTATTTGGTGACTTCCTCTTTAATCTTAAGCACCCAGTCAAGCCTTATGCATCTTAGTTTTTGCTTTACTGGTTTTGCATCGGGATAAAGGGGAATTCGATGTTCCACGATTTCAGGATCGATTCCGGGCATATCTGCGTGTGACCATGCAAACACATCTTCGAACTCTTTGAGTAAGTTTATAAGAGTTTCGCATTCTTCAGCAGATAGCGCGGAACCGATCTAGGTCATCCGGGGATTCCCTTCATCTCTCAAATTTATTAAAACGATTTCTTCTTTTACAGGTTGAGCACGCCTTTCATCTTCCCTTTCGATTAGGGATCGAATTTCTTTGGAGATGTCCCCGTCGAAATCAATCTCTTCATCATCAGGGTCGACGTAATTTATTTCACAGTCAGAGAAGTAAGCGGAATCAGATTCATTCATTTCATTGTTAACGGAGGCCTTGGGGGCACCATACACACGGGTGGATTCGAACTCGAAATACAAACTCTGAGAGCTTGGGCCAAGAGGCACCAGCTCGGATTCAGTAGACTCAGAAGATTCAAATGACTTGGAAGACTCAGACTCAGACTCGGACTCAGATCCACGGTGAGTTGCACTCGGTATGAAGGTCCAGTTCTTGTACTCCCCAGCGGCATTCATGTTGAGCAAAGTCGGATCCTGAGGAGTGTCCTGTTCCATCATCAGCAATTCTGCTTCCATAGCCATACCCATTGGTTCGTGCTCCCTGAACAGAGTTGCGAGACTACCCATGGTAAAAAAACCTCAATCCAGTCGGCAGGCTCCTTCTGTTCTTCCACCACTTCGAACTCTTCCTCACTTTCTGGCCAGACGTCGTTTGCAAATATTTCAAACCCTGGTAAAAAGGGGTTGGTTTCCTTATCCCAAAATGGTTTCGGCTGCCCCTGGTAGATCTGTTTTGCTTCCTCTTTGACAAAGTAGTCTTCTAGCCTGTTTCCCCTTTTCACCTTGCCGCTACTCGAGGGTGAGTAACCAAGGCCAGTTGTATGCACCAGAGTGCCCTGGGCTTCGAACTTTGCAGGGCCTTGGAGATTCTTTCCCAGTCTCAATCTTGGCATGTAAGACATCTTCCTCATTATTTTGATGGCGATATTGCTGACGACAAAGTCGTCATCAATTCTAACTGAATAGACAAATCTAGAGGTATCTAGAGAGAAACCTCCTAAGGCGATATCCTCTTCCCCATACTGAATTTCCAGGAGTGGGGCATTGTTCTCAACAGGGGCATGAATCTCAGAGTCCCCGTGGATAGTGAGCATTCCTGTTTCCAGTCCTAATCGGATTTTCTGATGGAGTGTGGAGGGCACAGCCATGATGTCTGGTCGGTGCAGCCAGGGCCTTCCCAATAGTAGATTAAAAGAGGCGGGAATGTTCACCAAGTGAAATTCCACTTCCGTCTGATACGGTCCAAAAGTCATAGGGAGCGTGAGAGTCCCAACCACATCTCCGAGTGTTATCATATGCTCGGACCTTGACTTCTGATGGAGAGAAGTCCTTATTTTTGTATCCCAAGCAATAAGCAACGCGGAATGGGCAGACATTAATTGCTGAACCATTGTCAACCAGGATCACTGGAACCGATTTGCCATGGCATTTCAGGGTAATGTGCAACGGCCGATTATGATCAGTTCCTTCGGCAAGTAAGTCTCGATCGGTAGAGGTGATGGCATGCTTGATAGGTATGGTTTTAGTCAGGGCCACAAGCTCATCGGGGGTTATGGCGGAGGGAACTTTCAGTTGAGAGAGTGCTTGAATGAGCCCTCCACGATGACGTGTGGAATGAACCAGAACATCCCAAACAGACATCTTGGCTTGAGTTTGCTCAAGTTGGCGCTTAATCATTCCTTCGGTGTTCTTCTCTGGTCGGGAAGGCTCCTTGGCTGGTGGGTCGAAGGGTCGTAAAGTGTTTTTAACTGGGGTGGTAAAGGGATCAGAGGGCCTCGGGGCTGCAGAGTTAGAAGATTCTCCGATTTGAAGGTTCGGAGGTTGGTAAACACGGCCGCTTCTGGTCAAATGATCAATCTGATGGTACTTTGATTCCTCGCTCCATAAGTCGGCTAGGGCTTTACGCTTGTTTCCAATGGTCGTACCCTGCAGATTGGCGGCCAAATCAGTAATGACCAAGTCATCCCACAGATCTTCGAGTTTCCACCTTTCAACCTCCATCACCGTCTTGTTGACGGTCCATTCCGCGTTTTCCACTTTTATGTTGACCACCTCGGTATTTGCCCATAAGTTTGTTCCAGCCACTGGTTCATCTTCCCACAAGTTCATCATAGCGACATCAGCATCTTTTGGAAAGGTAATCGATTGCTCGACTTCGGTCCCATCGACAAGGTAATCCATTGGATCACACCTATTGCTGGCGACTTCTTCTTCGAATCCAGGGAAGTTCGGGTACGGGGTGAGGTCCACATTGCTATACAAGTTATTGATGACAAAATCATTAAAATGAGAGAAATCCGGGCGAAGCGGGGCGAGTTCTGGCCAGTTGTACGTCATCATCTCAGGTGGATATCTTGGCTGATATTCTTCACCGAACAGTGCTGACAAGGAGAAGGTATCCAAAGGGTCATTCCAAGCCAAAAGTTAGTTGTGGGCAGCATGCCCTGGAATTTCAAGATTCCAAAGCGAGGGCCCATAATCGAGGGAGCGCGAGCGTAAAAGCAGGCGCTCGAAATACAGAGTCGCCACTCGGGTTTGAAGGTCCGACACCCAAGGAACCGTATTTCGAAGCACCTACCGCGCTATTTGATTTGAAAAAGTGAAGGAACCAGTCTGTCATAACCATATCTGGGTTCGGGAGGCAGGTTACGAGAGGGGGATGATTTTAAGGCACCCCTCTCGTCCAATCCGGAGAACGGTCTCTACTTAGACATTTTGAAAATATTGCGATTCTTCTTTTATTAATCAATTTTTAGCCAGTTAGGGCAGGGGAACAGTTAATCGGAGATTAAAACTGTAACACGTTGCAAGATGTGATAGATCGCATGGATGAGCAGTTAGTATAGGATGAAAACAGATTGTTGTGGGATTTTAAACAGACTGGAAGGCCCCTGTTTTGGAGTATCGTGCGCAGGAAGAAACCAGTACGCACTGATCAAGTCAATGCATGCTGATCACACCTGCGTGCGCGACTACAAGACTTGCGCGCGCCAGTAAGCCTAAGCCCATAGCTCTTATTCTCAAACCTTCTAGGGTCTGGAAGGACCAGTGCACACCCAGGACAAACCAAGCAGTTTATGCAGTTTATACTACACAGTTTGAAACAATTCTAAAGGGCTATAGAGCCATAAAATTACTAAAACACCCCTTAAACAGAGAGGGGACAAAATAACAGCCTAAAACCAAGTTAACCATGCATGGCTAGCTACTGATCTGGTCAGGGACAAACCGTCGCGCGAGGGTTCTCCCCTGGCGCGCAGTGGCTGCGCCCCGGGCGCGATGGTCAACGCTCCATTTGACCATCGCGCGAAGGTTCTAGTATGTCGCGCGAGGGTTCAAGTCAACCCTCCAGTGTTTGGTTTTGCTCATCCTGGGTTCTGAGAAAGGTCCAGAATGATCCCAGGGGTACTCCACAGTAGCAGATTGAACTACAGCTAGCAGTTTAAGCTAAGGAAAACAGTAAACTGGTTTGTTTAGCATGCTTGCAGAGTGATCTATAAACCTAAACATGCTTCAAAATAGTAAAAACTATGTATGAAACACGAAGACCAGAATACCCTTCCCCACAAGGTTCATCATCACGCTGACACAAAGTGTCGCGCGAGTATTGGGAACCATCGCGCGAGGGTTCTTAGTCCACTGTTTCTTGTAACCTTGCTGACTTTAGGGCCAGGACTGGTATTGATTACCAGCCTTGACCTTGCCAGCCCCCCTCAGAGATCTGAACAGAGATCAGAATCAAGGTAAGCTATACCTTTGGTCTTTGAAGTTTGAAAAAGTGTTTGAACTTTGAGTTGAGGTTGAGGTTGTTTGAAGTGAGAGAGCTTGGAAAATAAGTGTATGAAGGTGGCTAGAGTGGTGAAATACCAAGTGTATTAAAGGATGTGTAGCCCTTTTTGCTTGAATTTGGTATTTTCTTTCTTCTTCTCTTTTTTTGAACCCAAGATTGTTAACCCCTTTTTTTTGGAACCCTTGATAATGAAGCACCATGGAGGGTATATATAGGAGGAGTTGTGGAAATGGTGTATGGAGGAGAAAGAACCAACCAATTTGGCTTGGTGGCCAAATTGCCACTTTTGGAAAGGTGCCAAGGAGAGATGCCCAGCCAGTCCACGAGGTCTGGATTTGGTTACTTGGTGATTAAGCTGCCCAGCTGAAAAAGGTGATGGGGACAGCTTAGAACCGTCGCGCGAGGGTTCTCCCTGGAACCATCGCGCGATGGTTCCAAACGCACGTGCGAGGATGCACCCTGGCGCGCGATGGTTTGCGCCCGGGTGCGCTATGGTCAACGGTCAAGCTTTGACTGTTGACCACACTTGGCAGCTTGACCCACGCGCGATGGTTCTAAACCCTCGCGCGACAATTGGTTTTTGGCTTTTTGATGTGGTTTTTGGCAAGGTTAGGTTCAAGGGTTCTTCAAACACTCAAAGTTCAGACACTCGACATTCCCGAGGTATTCTTGATCCGTTTCATCATTGGGGAATCAATACCGTAAGTAAACTAATTTGAAAGCCCAGATTGGGGTGTCTACAGTAGCCCCCCTTTGACGGCACTTGGAGCACCATTGACTTGGTTCAAGTAACGTCAAAGGTTTCTAGACACCCCTCAAGGAAATATAGAGCAAAGCAGACTAGCAAAGTAGACAAGTAAACTTAAGGAACCTGATTGGTGGAATGGACGTGCGATCCATTGCCAGGGATGGAAGTAGAAATGGACGATTGCGTCGCCGCTTGTTGATCGAATTTGGACAGGACAGGCTGTCACTGCAGATTGGACGGGACAGCCGTCATTGCTGGGGATCAAGCTATCCTCGGCATAAAGTATTCCAACAAACACGGGAAGGTCGTGTCAGGCAGGTTGAATTCCATCTGTTGGGAATCAGAGCCAATCTCCTTATCAAAGACCATCCGAGATAGAGCAATAAGCCTGCTGGAAAATGCACTTGTGGCTAGATTGAAAAGTGGTTGTTCGGGACAGACCAAAGCTGACCCTCCTGGGGAACAATCAATTACGGATGAACAGACCATCGGACGATAATCTGATCGCCATTGTGGCTGAATGCGGACGATATAATGATCGCCATTGATGGATTTGACAGGACCAGCTGTCATGGATGCAGATGGGAAGATCAATGTGCTGATTGATCAAACCGCTGGGGAACTTTGACAGGATCGGCTATCGTGAATGCGAACGGGGAGATCAATGTGCTGAATGATCAAACCGTTGTAGCCTGATTGGAAGGATCATCAGTATAAATGATCGAACCGTTGAAGCCGGGGTGGGAAGATCATCAGTATAAATGATCGAACCGTTGAAGCCGGGGTGGGAAGATCATCAGTATAAATGATCCAGCCGTTGACGCCTGGATGGGAGGATCATCAGTATAAATGATCGAACCGTTGCAGACAGGGTGGAAAGATCATCAGTATAAATGATCGAACCATTGAAGTCTGGATGGAAGGATCATCAGTATAAATGATCAAACCGTTGCAGACAGGGTGGAAAGATCATCAGTATAAATGATCGAACCGTTGAAGCCTGGATGGAAGGATCATCAGTATAAATGATCGGACCATTGCAGACAGGTTGGAAGGATCATCAGTATGAATGATCGAACCATTGAAGACTTTTGACAGGACCGGCTGTCGTTGATTTGAACTGGCGGATCGCTATACAAAGTGATCAAGCCATTGAGGTTGAACAGGACTGGCTGTCTTTAAATCGGCTCCGCAGGATAGCATCCTTTGGTTTACGAACCGAGATTAGAGAGATTTCCATTGCCTCTGCTGACAAATTGAACCAAAACCACAAGAGATTGCATCGCATCCTTGGGCAAACAAATCGAGAGTCAGGGAGATTTCCATCGCATCCACTGACCAACAAGAATCAATACCGTAGGAGATTGCATTGCATCCTTCGGCAAACAAATCATATGACGGCAACCATGCTGGCCATCTTCCTGCTTTCAACATTTAATATACACACAATATGCAATGACATGTATAATATAATTGAAAATGCAAATGCAAGCTTAGGGCGGCTCTTAGAAGGACAACGACACCTAAGGACTACCACTGAGCCTCATTACTGTACCGTCAGTTACTTCTGAGCTGTGCACCCAGATAGATAGACGCTGAACGGGCTGGCGTGCCCTAGTTGACGGAATTGGGCTTGCGTGCCCCTTCTTTGATGCCTGGGCAGATGTGCCAGACAGATACTTTGCTTGGCCTTAGGCTGACGTGCCCTTACTGTTCATGAGATTTCCACAACTTGTGGGTTACAGGAGTTGGGGTAGCAATGTAAAAGTTGCATTTTCTAGCCGCTAATATCTAATTTGCATTGACAAATGACCTGAATTGACATACAGACATGCGCACATGGACAGACTCACCTAGCTCAAATAGAAAGGGAGAAAGAGTCCCAGGGTGCAATGCGAACCTTTTGACACACAGAACACAATGAAATTTTGGGCATTAAGCGGCCAAAATTCACAACATTCCTTAGACAGGTGAAACTGACACTTACGAAAGTGCAAAAGGTACAAGGACCTGTACAAACAAAATTGAGAAAAGCATCTTCACATGGCAATTGATTGAAAAACTAGAAAAATGCCGCGAAGATGGACATAAGACGCAAAAGATGACTTATATAGGCCCGGACTGAAACCGATACCCCCGTGCAGTCACATTAAGTCCACATGACTTGCATGGTATGACAAGACTTGGAAAAAGCCCCTGGAACGTCATTCGAGTGCAATAGCATGCTACCGCTGGAATTGAAAAAGCACGCACAGGACTGAGACCAACGCGAATCACTTTGAACAAATGCGCGTGACTATAAGCTAGCCGCGAGGCTGCAGCTGCTCATACCAGACCTGGCTGAACTTAGAATAAGCTGTGAGCCATTAGGGTTCTAGCATTTCGTTCTGTTTTTTATTCTTCAAATATTTTAAGACTTATGCTCAGCCTGTAATAGAAATAGCAGTTTGCAATAAAATTGAAAGACAAAGGTTTTCCCCCTCTCGGTTCCTCCAATTCAGCTTGATCTTTGATCCTCTCAAACCTTTGATGTGTACCAAAACGTCAACCATGGATCCACTTTGATAGAGTGTGACCGAGTCTCGAAGACAGACTGCCTACGTATCCCAAGATAGGGAATCAGGTCAAAACGTAATTCAGGCTAAGGTTCACTCGTGTGTTTACCTCTCCTTTTGCGCTCTAACTTTTGCCTAGTACCGCCCATTCGGGTCTTCGGTCTAGCGAGCTTTCGAAAATTGCCTTTTACTTTTGCCTAGACCCCCCTTCATAGGTTTTTGGGCTAGCAGGCTGCTCTAACTTTTGCTTGGAACTGCCCGCCTTTGGGGGTTTTCAACCAAACGAGCTTCTCTCAGGGAAAAGTTGCTTTTGAATTGATCTAGGTTGACCATGGTATTGAATTTGTTGCCATCGAGGTCGACGATCTTTGACCACAGCCCCAAATAGAATGACTTTGTTAATGCAAGGTCCAGCGCACTTCGGTTGGAAATGCCTCGCTTCGGGCCATGTTTATACTTTCTCATTTGTACTTGACGGAACATTACTGTTGCTGTTTTTAAACATAATGAGAGGCCCAAAGCCTTCTTCTTCTATTTTCTGGATTAGCACCTGGTAGCAGGGGATTTGACACTTCTTTATATCAGGATCAATGCGAGGTGTGACTTGATGAGACCACGCCAAGACGTCGACGCCTGTCTTACCAGGCGCAATACTCCTCTGGGAACAGCTTTGAACCAATTGAACCATTGGGAGGTTATCCTTGTCTTTCAAGTTTATTAAAATTACTTCTTCTTTTATCAGGCTGAGCATGCCTTTTGTCTTCCCTTTCGGCGAGGGAACACATTTCCTTGGGATGATCCCATCGAAATCTATTCCTTTGTCGTCAGGGTCGACACAGTTTATTCAAAAGCTAGCGAAGTACTTAGAAGCAATATAAAACATATCATAAAAACCCTCGGGGTTTGCCAAGTACAGCAGACTCAACACTTGAAACAAAAGCTACGACGTGGAGGGCCAAGAGGCACGAACTCCGACTCAGAGCTAGTCTTAGACAAATGCAAAAGACTATGTCAGACTCAGACATATCGCCAATGCAAACTAGACGCGGTTTTGAAAATGCAACTGTTAAAAGGCTACCCATAGCTTTCCACAAAAAGAGGTAGGATCCAGCGGATGTCACGCCTAAGCAACAGCACTTCGGCTCCCTCAGCTTCTTCAACCAAACCTACTCGGTGCTCCTTCGATCAATGGACCTCAGCCAGTCAGTCTTCTTCTATGTAAGCCCCTCATCACTATCAAACCAGATGTCGGTAGTGAAAACATTAATTGCCCAACCTGCTGCCATCATGTTAACCTCCGGCTCAGACGGAATGGATACGATGGGTTTGGGTTGATGTGCTGGGACGATGTAGTGGCTAGGGTTGAATATGGTGGAGCTTGGGTTAATTTGAGTGGAGGTGATAGATACCTGACCAACCAGAGGTCAGACCCGTGTTGAGACAAAGAGTTGGTAACGATGTTGGGCTTTGGTAGAACTTGAACCGTGCCATCATCAATAAGATCTTGAATCTCATGTCGGAGACGATAGCACTTGTCAGTGTGATGGCCAGGCATTTGGTGGAAGGCACAGAAGAGATTAGGATTGTAACCAGCAGGTAAGACTATGGGAGGGGAAGTAGGGGCCAAAGGTTTGAGATGCCCAGACTTGACAAGTTTCTCCATCACTGCGGACAGAGATGCCTCAAAGGCAGAAAAACTCCGAGGTTGGGTTCGGGCCCGGTAGCTTTGGGCGTTTTGAACCTGATTGACATCGATTGTAGGATTAGGGGAAGCAACAGCGTTATCCCCACTTGTAGCCGTGCTGGCGTAATTGCTACCGCCAAACAGTGCACTATTGTTTCCAGAGTAAGCCTTTGACTTTGGTTTTGGAGGGTTAGAAGACTCCCCTCTTGACAAGATTCCACTTTGTAGCGCATCCTCGATGGCCAGGCCAGCGTCGAAGAAGGTTTCAAATTTGGAGGATGCTTGAGCAAGCACCAGGTGCCTAGCATAGTCCAGCTGGAGATTGCGGGAGATGATGCAGAGTTGGTCCCTCTCGCTCGGGCGTTCAGTCATTAGAGCGGCTTTGGCTCTCCACCTTTTAACAAAATCCGCAAAAGACTCCTTAGCTTCCATCTTCGTGGATTCTAACTCCCGACTAATCATCTTGAGCTGAGAGTTGTAGTTGTATTGAGAGATGAAGGCAGCCCCAATGTCTTCCCAAGTTCTTCTTTTGGAGATGTCGAGCGACAGAAACCAATGGAAGGCAGGCCCAGAGAGAGTTTGAGGGAAGAGCTGAGACATGGCCTCACTTCCTACTTTGAGTAGCTTCATAGCAGCATGATAGCCATAGAGATGAGTCTTGGGGTCACCGCTCCCATCAAACTTGACCAAGTCAGGCATCTTGAATTTGTCTGGCAGCTTAGCATTAGGATACAGGCAAAGACGATCCAAGTCAATTCCTCTTGTGCTGATCTTTTCAGATTTTGTGACGGATTCTTCTAGCTTTGCCATCTTGGCCATAAGAGTAGCTATGTCAGGGTTTTGAACAAGTTCCCTACCCGCAAGATTCAGGTTTGCAGCAGGCGCGTGAGCCTTCCTAGGGTTGGGCTGAACAATGAGACGCCCCTCGTGATTCGGATGTGGGACCATGACAGGCTGCTCCTGGTCGTCCTCATCGTCCTCGCCTTCCTCTTCGAGTGGAGGTGGAAGACGAGTGTTGATAAGGTCATTGAGACGGGTGATGTTAGCATCGGTCTGGATGGCCCTCTGCTGCA
The DNA here is from genome assembly GCA_025413875.1 of Rhododendron molle. Lineage (NCBI taxonomy): Eukaryota > Viridiplantae > Streptophyta > Magnoliopsida > Ericales > Ericaceae > Rhododendron > Rhododendron molle. The sequence goes on from CM046400.1 coordinate 20,747,577, forward strand.
TAGCGGTGATATTGTTCTGGAGGTTCATGAGCATGTCTTCCAGAGAAAGTGGTTGAACCTCTGGTGTCAAATCTCCCTTCGTAGCACATCTGCAGAAGATGGGGATGCTGGCTGTCCGTCTTGTCGAGTTGATGGTGAGCCTGACTGTAGAGTAGCCAGTAAAGAGCGCGGAGAGCCTTCCGTTGTGACTGATTGGGATTGTAACCTGACCAACCTTTGACTCGGATTCTGAAGACGTTCCCAAGTAGGTTTGGCTTTTCCTTTCGGTACTCTCTTGCTCGGTGCAATGGTTCAGAACTAGATTGCAAAGTAATTGAAAGCTCAGTGGCACTCCTATATCAGTTCATTTACAAGGAAAATGCAATGTATACGTTGTCACCGGTGTCAACCCTAGACTCTAGAACTAGAGACGATTCTGTCTCATGATGTTCGGACGCTGCCAAAATCCTCAGATTTCTTTCCGATGGTGTATCCTTTGAATAGATCAAACTGATCCTAAGAGACATCAAAACAGACTAAATCTTTGGCTAGTCCCTTTTGAAGATTCGACTTTGAACTTGCAACAACTCGGTATTGATGGCGTGACACCATTACCGGGGTGGCTTCAGCGACAACGCGCGTTTAGCCGTGCGGTGTACGTGCTGCGCACGATAACCAAAATGACATCAATATCACGACATCAATACTTTGTGGTTCCTTATTTTTGGTTGAATCTTCAACCGGGCATGAGCCAAGGATTTAATAAGGTTTGATTTCCCAAAGTCTCGCTGATCTAAGGACTTTGAAAATTTACAACATGCACCATCGAGATGCACGACTCTTCGTCGGGTCTAGCAGTGTCCAAATTAGCATAAGCAGTGTCCAAATTAGCATAAGATAGATTCGAAAGCGAGAGACAACCTAAAAGCCGCCCTAAACATGCTCCTACACAAAACGACATGTATGTGTGTACAGTTCCAGAGACGAGTTTGCCTCACGAATTTCAGACATTGCCGGAATCCTCATAATTCTTTTTGGCGATATGTCCCCATGTAGATCGACAGATCCTAAAAGATGTCAAAATAGACTAAATCTTCGTCTAGTCCCTTTTGAAGATTTAACTATGAATTAGAAACAACTCGGCATTGATGACATGGCACCTTAACTATGAACAACGTGGTGTATAGTGACAACGCACTTCAACCTGTGTGGCGCCAGTGACACAGCATCAATACTTTGTTGTTTCTTGTTGTCGGTTGAATCCTCAATTAGGCATGAGTCGAGGATTTAGCAAATTTTGATTTCTCAAAATCTCATTGAACTAAGGACTTTACAATTGATAACGAACATTCAACAGAATGAACGACTCCTCATCGGGTCCAACAACATCTCAGATAGCTTAAGACAAACTCGAAATAAAAAACTGCCCTAAGCATGCTCCTATGCAAAACAGCATGTATGTACAGTGCATGCGATAGGAAAGCAGTAACACATAAACAGCTAAGGGTTAGATGCAAGTAGATCTTACCCCGTAGGTACCTGTCCTAATTTGGAGAGTTCTAATGCTTTGTATATGCAAAGGCCGGTTTTGGTTCGTAATGGGTTCCTCGGACTAGGGCCACAGATATACCTCCCGTTGCCCGCGATTCGTAGAGCAACAGTCAAACGGTAGCATGACCCATCATCGTCGAAGGTTGTTAGTCATTCTGGGTCCCCGGGCTCTGGTAAACCGTGCCGGATTGCCAAAACGATCCAACGAGGCTTATCGCACATCGATGCAAATGAAATGCTAGAAATTGATTACGAAGAAGAAGAATCACAAAACCGCAAAAAATGCCTTTTCAAATTTGGCTCACTTTATTTAGTCCATCTTTAGAGGAAACTACGCAAGTGAACAATTGAAAAAGTCCCAAATTAGAATGGCCGGACACGAGGTCCTGTTAAATCACCATTCCAACCTTCGGCAGCGCGAAACTCACCGTTTTGACAGACTTTTTAGGGATTGTTCACAAACGTATTAAACTCTAAGTATGAATTAATATTGGTTCGATCCCCAGCAAAGTCGCCACTGTGGGCAGCATGCCCTGGAATTTCCAGATTCCAAAGCGAGGGCCCATAATCGAGGGAGCGCGAGCGCAAAAGCAGGCGCTCGAAATACAGAGTCGCCACTCAGGTTTGAAGGTCCGACACCCAAGGAACCGTATTTCGAAGCACCTACCGCGCTATTTGATTTGAAAAAGTGAAGGAACCAGTCCGTCATAACCATATCTGGGTTCGGGAGCCAGGTTACGAGAGGGGAATGGTTTTAAGGCACCCCTCTCGCCCAATCCGGAGATCGGTCTCTACTTAGGCATTTTGAAAATATTGCGATTCTTCTTTTATTAATCAATTTTTAGCCAGTTATGGCAGGGGAACAGTTAATCGGGAATTAAAACTGTAACACGTTGCAAGATGTGATAGATGGCATGGATGAGCAGTTAGTATAGGATGAAAACAGACTGCTGTGGGATTTTAAACAGACTGGAAGGCCCCTGTTTTGGAGTATCGTGCGCAGGAAGAAACCAGTATGCACTGATCAAGTCAATGCATGCTGATCATACCTGCGCGCGCGACTACAAGACCTGCGCGCACTAGTAAGCCTAAGCCCACGGCTCTTATTCTCAAACCTTTTGGGCTCTGGAAGGACCAGTGCACACCCAGGACAAACCAAGCAGTTTATGCAGTTTATACTACACAGTTTGAAACAATTCTAAAGGGCTATAGAGCCATAAAATTACTAAAACACCTCTTAAACAGTGAGGGGACAAAATAACAGCCTAAAACCAAGTTAACCATGCATGGCTAGCTACTGATCTGATCGGGGACAAACCGTCGCGCGAGAGTTCTAAACTGTCGCGCGAGGGTTCTCCCCTGGCGCGCAGTGGCTGCGCCCCGGGCGCGATGGTCAACGCTCCATTTGACCATCGCGCGAAGGTTCTAGTATGTCGCGCGATGGTTCAAGTCAACCCTCCAGTGTTTGGTTTTGCTCATCCTGGGTTCTGAGAAAGGTCCAGAATGATCCCAGGGGTACTCCACAGTAGCAGATTGAACTACAGCTAGCAGTTTAAGCTAAGGAAAATAGTAAACTGGTTTGTTTAGCATGCTTGCAGAGTGATCTATAAACCTAAACATGCTTCAAAACAGTAAAAACTATGTATGAAACACGAAGACCAGGATACCTTTCCCCACAAGGTTCATCATCACGCTGACACAAAGTGTCGCACGAGTATTGGGAACCATCGCGTGAGGGTTCTTAGTCCATTGTTTCTTCTAACCTTGCTGACTTTAGGGCCAGGACTGGTATTGATTACCAGCCTTGGCCTTGCCAGCCCCCCTCAGAGATCGGAACAGAGAGCAGAATCAAGGTAAGCTATACCTTTGGTCTTTGAAGTTTGAAAAAGTGTTTGAACTTTGAGTTGAGGTTGAGGTTGTTTGAGGTGAGAGAGCTTGGAAAATAAGTGTATGAAGGTGGCTAGAGTGGTGAAATACCAAGTGTATTAAAGGATGTGTAGCCCTTTTTGCTTGAATTTGGTATTTTCTTTCTTCTTCTCTTTTTTTGAACCCAAGATTGTTAACCCCTTTTTTTTGGAACCCTTGATAATGAAGCACCATGGGCGGTATATATAGGAGGAGTGGTGGAAATGGTGTATGGAGGAGAAAGAACCAACCAATTTGACTTGGTGGCCAAATTGCCACTTTTGGAAAGGTGCCAAGGAGAGAAGCCCAGCCAGTCCACGATGTCTGGATTTGGTTACTTGGTGATTAAGCTGCCCAGCTGAAAAAGGTGATGGGGACAGCTTAGAACCGTCGCGCGATGGTTCCAAACTGTCGCGCGAGGGTTCTCCCTGGAACCATCGCGCGATGGTTCCAAACGCGCGCGTGAGGATGCGCCCTGGCGCGCGATGGTTTGCGCCCGGGTGCGCTATAGTCAACGGTCAAGCTTTGACTGTTGACCACACTTGGCAGCTTGGCCCCCGCGCGATGGTTCTAAACCCTCGCGCGACAATTGGTTTTTGGCTAGGTTAGGTTCAAGGGTTCTTCAAACACTCAAAGTTCAGACACTCGACATTCCCGAGGTGTTCTTGATCCGTTTCATCATTGGGGAATCAAATACCGTAAGTAAACTAATCTGAAAGCCCAGATTGGGGTGTCTACATTAGTACTCGTCTAGGGTTGGGTCCCACCCCCACTCAGGCATCTCTTGAAAAACTTGGTACTCTTCCCCTTCATTTTGAAACAGCGCATACAAAGAGAATCCATCAAGAGGATCTGCATGGATGTTTTGCCAGTCAACTTCCCATCCGGCGTCGAATAAGCATTCGTCATTTCTTTGGAAGTTGGCGGCTTCAAACTCTTCCCAATCAGCAATCAGTTCTCTCCATGTGTCTTCCCATTCCCATAGAAAACAAAGGGCAGTTTCTTCGGGAATTTCGACGACAGGCCTCGATTCGGTATCAGGGACAATTAACAGGGTAGGGTCAAACTTTTGGAGGTTTTGATTTTCGGCTAGGGTGATTTGGTTAATACGGAAGGGAGCGTTGTGTTGCGGTAGAGGGTTTGAAACAGTGTTTGGTTTATCTGAGTGTGGAGCGTCGACAACTTTGTTGTCAATGAGGTTTTGAATTTAATGACGGAGGCGGATGCAGTTGTCGGTGGTATGGCCAGGCATTTGGTGGAAATCGCAGTAGACACTTTGGTTTAGGTTTGGTGGAATGGTTTGTGGTGGCGGGAGAGGTTTCAACACTCTGATTTCTGTGAGTTTCTTAAGAAGAGTGGATCTGGGAGTGCTGAATTGGGTGAAGGTTCGGCTCTGGGATTTTGGTTTTTCGGAGATTTGGTTGACTTCTACAGGTTTAGTGGATGAAGTTCCTGCCTTGTTGGTATTCCCGAAGAGAACGTTGCTATTCCCTGAATAGGCCCTCTTGGATTTTGACCCTGTCCCCGACTCTTTCTTTTCCAAAGTTCTGTCTCGTAGAGCCTCCTCCACAGCCAGTCCAGAATCATAGAAGGTTTCGAAATTCGGGGCAGCCTGAGAAAGAACCATATAAGGAGCGAAGGTGCTTGGCAAGTTCTTGGTTATGATCCGTATCTGTTCTTTCAAATCAGGCTTATTCTGCATCTGGGTAGGCTTAGCCCTCCAACGCTTCACAAACTCGACGAAGCTTTTCTTCTCACTCATCTTGGTACTTTCCAATTCCCTCGTGGTCATTTTCAGGTCAACGTTGAAGTCATACTGGCCACGAAAGCTGTCCCGATGTCTTCCCAAGTCCTCTTCTTAGATGGTTCAAGAGTGAGGAACCATTGTAGAGTTGGACCAGACAAGGACTCATGGAATATTTGGGCCATAGTTTCTTTCTTGATGCCACGAATGGTGAGGGAACCAATGTATCCTTGGAGATGGGCTCTTGGATCGCCAGTACCATCAAACTTTGCAAAGTCCAGTCCTTTGAACTTTTCCGGCAACTTGGCGTTTGGAAAAAGGCATAGCTTGCTCATATCAATTTCTCCTTTCACAAGTCGCTTAGTCTCTTGGACGGATTCTTCCAATTTGCCAATCTTATCCATGAGAGCAGCCAGGTTGGGATCGGCTACTGGCATCTCAACTTTGGGTTGTTCGAGCTGCGGAGGAGTCTTAGTTAGGAGCTTGTTGCAAATCTCTTGCATGGCTTCCATTATCATGTTCATATCGCCTTTCATGGAGGCAACAGTAGCCTTAAGTTGTGCATCGACTCCCGCGAGGGATTGTTTAAACTGAGCATCCATGTTGGCCACGTTCTGCCTGAGCTCTTCTATTCCGTCTCCTTGGTCAGCCATGGGCAAAGGATTTTCGGGAGGGACTACGACTATGGGTTCTTCTACTACGGGTTCTTCTAACAACAGTTGTTCCTCTTGCTTGACTCAGACTTCGAACAGTGGGGTTTCTTCCAGGGTGTCTACGCGAACTAGTCTTTGAGACGGACGGAACCAATTGGGTATAACCTCTTTTCTCCGCAGGCAATCAATGTTGGCAGCATTGGCAACAAGTCAAAATGGAGCAACTCATAACTGATCCGAATGCTCGCCCTACCTCCTACGCATCTCCTAGAAACAAGGCCTAGGACCTAGCGTGGCTTGAATCTCACTTAAGACGTTTGTACAGAAGATTTTCGCTAGTTCGAGTAGGTGCTGTCAGGTAGGTTAAATTCCGAACGGTTAGGAATCAGAGCCAATCTCCTTACCGTGACCATCAGAGATAGAGCAATGTGACCATCGAAATCCAGATACGCACGCGCTTAAGGCTAGACTCAAACCAAGGGGGCCGTTCGGGCACGACAAACACCGAAGGTATCGCAAACTCCATGGATTTAAGGTCTCCTAGACCGACCGGAGGGCCCTAAAGAATTCTAAGGGAGCCTAATCCTCTAGCCCGCAAGATGCAATGATGCATAAGTGATATGTGTGTACAGGAATAAAATGCATGTAAATAGGATATAACATGTAAGTCCTAGCCATGGGTTCCTGTCCAAACGCCAAGTTGCCGGATATGACTTATCAGACTCGACGCATGACCGCTCTCTGCATGTGTTTGCTTGCGGCCCTCTTAATCATCCAATATTCCAGTCATTTTTTTTTAAAGAGTATTGAACGAAGTTTCTTAGAATGTGTTTGCACAACATTCTAAGAAATTTTGCTGCAAAACGGCTGGAATATTGGATTTTCAACCATTTTGCAGCAAAATTTCTTAGAATGTTGTGCAAACACATTCTAAGAAATTTCGTTCAATACTTTTTTAAAAAAATGGCTGGAATATTGGATGATCAAGAGGGCCGCAAGCAAACACATGCAGAGAGCGATCATGCGTCGAGTCTGATAAGTCATATCCGCAGGATCGCCAGGAGGAGAAAACAGCTCGATAAGGCGCATAGTATTGAGATGACCATTCCTAACCAAGTAGCGAGCAGCGCCCTCACCCAATCCGAGGGCCGCGGCCAAAACTCTGTAAGTGCTCTCACGCAGAGGAGGAATGATGACCTCCCATTAACCAAAACCCCCGAGGTACGCACGGAACTCCTCGACAGTAGGACAACGCTCTTGATCGCCAAAACGGAACATATGGACTTTCGGATCCCAGAAGCTCGCAGCTACCCTCAAAAGTTCGGGACGAAGACAAATGTCGCAAAAGTACCGCATAGAATAGAGACCGTGGGCTCGAAAGTTGAGCCAATCAACGCCTTCCATGGAGGCCAACCACGGACGGAGTGAACAGGTAAGAGAAAGAGCCATTTCAAGGAGTAAGGAAAGAAGATATATAGGAGTTGAATGAGATGAGAAGAATATGGTATGAGGGAGTTTGAATTTATAGGAAGGGTGGAGAGGACAACTTCAACTTTCAAAAAAGTCTTGGGCTTCCAAAAGTGCATATTTTTCATGAGTCCTACATGGGGAAAAGCTTGGTCAAGTCCTAAAAGGTTCAAAACAGACATGCACTGGTTTAGAAATGCCATTACATGGGTCAAATTTCAACCCCCGAGCAACCTGCCTCGGAAAACAGCAAAACTGAAATCTGTCAGGAAAGGCGCCACGCGCGGCACCTTGACATGTCGCACGGCATGTTGAAACCAGAGAAACCCCACAGCATAATGATTAGCGTACCGTATGCTGGAACAAGCTCCGCGCGGCATCTTGAAGCATCCGCGTGGCACGTTGGGTTTGCATTTCTGCAGTTTTGACAGCAGAACACCAAAATAGAATTAAGGCATTATGAAGCACCAGCAACCACCAAAACACACTCTAACTGGTATTTGGGACTTCAGGGATGTTTCGTTTCAAGACGACTCTCGGGATTTGTTGTTGTGATATGAAAACTAGATAAAATTTCGTTTCTTAAGCTATGTCAAGGTGTCAAAATTCGTTTCGAGTCGTTCAAAGCTGTTTTTCCGAGTCCCACAGATCATAATGATCAAAAGTGACTAAGTCCGAGTTCCGGTTCGCGTCTAAAGTCAAAACTCGAGAATGTCACATGTTAAAGTCAACGTTTTCTTACTTTTCGAGTATATTTCAAAAGCAAAGTTGAGTTTTCAAGTCTCATATCAGGATTTAAAGGTCATTATTGTCTCATAGCTGTGTCCGAAGTTGGTAACGAAGGTGTCTATGTAAATTCTCGTATGCAAAGTCAGTCTTACAAAGGTTTATCTAATTACTTTCTTCGATTTCTATTCCATTGTCAATATGCTTTGATTGTTAATGTGTCACTCATCGTAAACCTCACATTCAGCTCAATCTCTTGAATCAACGGCTAGTTGCACGTTCCAGTCAATGTTTTAGTTATTCAGTTTTTTTCACACAAACAAAAGAAGATTGAATGACATAAACAATGAAAAAATAGATCTCTGTATATAAATCCCAAAAGCATCCATGAGTCGAAGTACAAAAGAAGTGTGATGGCTTAATGATCAAAACCTTATCTACCAAGGGCAAACATGCACCCTACAAAAGAAACACGCAGGCTCCATCAAGAGAACAAAACGAAAGAAGGAGCTCAGCTCTCATCATCCCCATCCTCGCCCTCCTCCTCGTCCTCCTCAGAAACCTCCTCGGCTGCCTGAGAGCTGCTGACCTCCTGGGTGCCAGTCGGTCTAGGCACGGTGCTCCCTGAGGTGGCCTTCAGGTCAACGTCCGTGGGCTCGGCGGTCTCGTCCTCAGAGATGTCGATAGGCTCGTCCTCGTTCCCCGCCGAATGTCGTGCCCTCTTCGATGATGGCTCCTCGCGAGAGCCAGTAGAGGAGACCTATGGCACTGGAAAGCAGACAAACTTCCGCCGTAATCCTCGTGAAGCCCCTCCTCTAGCCTGCAATGGTATAACATCCATATAATGTTTGCATCATAGTCATGATATAAACAATAGAAGTAGAGCAAATGGCTAAGGTTCAAGAGTTTACCATCATCCCACCAGTGCGCGGCAACACCTCTGGAGGGTGGCCCATGGCGTACTACCACACCAGCTGCTCCAGACCCATCATGGCCTCCAACATCTCCTTCACGTACTCTGGAGGCGCCTGCAACGAAGAAGTCGGTCAGAACATGCAAAAGAGTGAATTTACGAAGGAATGAAAGCACGTTATACCTGAGCAAGGAACTCTGGAACTTCAGCTGAAGGGCATGGCACCGCGACCAGGCTAGGGAAGCTAGTACCACTCGGGCCAACACCCTCGCCGCGGCCTCCGTCACCGCGGCCTCGATCTCCTCTTCCTCCGTCTCCTCTACCTCGCTTCCTTCCCCTTCTTCCTCCAATACCGCCTCGCGCCGCCTGCGCCGCTTCCTAAGCGGCGCGTATCCCTAGACTCGGCATTAAGTACTGAGCACGGTACTCCGCGTAGTCAGCAGCGAGACCAGCACCTGCCTGGAAGAACGGCTTCAACTCGAGGTCCGGTCGCGTAAACCGCTCGACCTCCCTCCGCGTGTACTGGCCTGTCCTCTGCACCAGAGCAGGGAGCAACCGAGGGACTCGAAAAGCGTCCAGCCTCAGCGACTGACGTGACACTCGGTCACCCAAGTACCACTGCCAACCGTAAGGGGACTCAAGAAGCACCCTCCCCCTAGCAACCTCCCTACTCTAGGCGACGTAGCGGATCTCGAAGCGATCCCAGACCCGCCAGCGGACCTGTCATCAAGAATGAGCATTATCATTATGCTGGTCAAATGGAAATAAACAAGAAAGCTAAGGAACAGCTATAGAAGTGCATTAGTACCTGGTCGGACCGCAGCTCGTCTACGTAGAGGCGGAAGGCATGCAAATTACCCCTACCCTTCTCACTCCCTTGTACTTCTTTGACCAGCGCAAGGCCCGAGGGAGTATCGTGTCGTCGGGGCACGTAGTCTCGGGAGGGTACATCCCTATCACCTCATACGTCCAAAACTACTATTCAAGACATTGAAAGTTAGCACAAGATATACATCGAATGAATACGAATGGAAAGCTAACTATTCAAAAGAAATGAAGTAAGATATACCTCCCAGACCCTCCAGTAACCACCGAGGCTCACTCCTGCCCCGCGAGAAAGAGACCCCATGAAGGCATAGCATGTCCCCAGTGCTGCACCTCCCCAGTCAGAACGGGCAATCTCCCCGACGTCCTCAAGGCCAGAAGAAGCGAAAGGTGTACTCGGTTGCGCCTGTTGGGAAACAAGGACGCACCGAGCAAGTACAACAGGAAGCACCTCGCCATCTACTCCTCCTGTACCCTGTCCGTCGGGACATCCTCTGTCCAAAACCCCAGGAGCTGGGCATACTTGGCGTCGTCGGTCTCCGCCCTCAGCTCATACCCCAGCATCTCCCACTGGAACGCTGCCTGTCTCCCTTCGTAAATTCGCTCTTTTGCATGTTCTGACCAACTTCTCCATTGCAGGCGCCATGATGGGCCTGGAGTAGCTGGTGCCACAGTACGCCATGGGCCACCCTCCAGAGATGTTGCCGCGCACCGGTGGCACGATGGTAAACTCTTGAACCTTAGCCTTTTGCTCTACTTCTATTGTTTATATCATGACTATGATGCAAACATTATAAGAAACCGTAGAAAGCCAAGCCGAGCATTGAGGTAAAATGAGAACGTAAGAAAAACTCGAAAAAGGAGAGCTGAGTGAGAAGCCAACCTGTAAGAGGAGAGGACTACCTCCAAAAGCCCCGATCTCCCCAAAATGGATTTTGTCCAAACCTATCAGCGTCTCGGCCAAAACCATCGGGATCACGTCCTTTCGGGCCTCAACCTGAACGACGACACTAACTAATGCCGAGCTAGCATGACCGGTAGAAGGGACCAAGAGGTAGGCTGCAAGCAAACACATGCAGAGAGCGGTCATGCGTCGAGTCTGATAAGTCATATCCGCAGGATCGCCAGGAGGAGAATACAGCTCGACAAGGCGCATAACATTGAGATGGTCATTCCTAACCACGTAGCGAGCAGCGCCGTCACCCAATCCGAGGGCCGTGGCCAAAATTCTGTAAGCGCTCTCACGCACAGGAGGAATGATGACCTCCCCTGAACCAAAACCCCCGAGGTACGCACGGAACTCCTCGACAGTAGGACAAAGCTCCTGATCACCAAAATGGAACACATGGACTTCCGGATTCCAGAAGGTTGCAGCTGCCTTCAAAAGCTCGGGACGAAGACGAATGTTGCGAAGGTACTGCATAGAATAGAGACCGCGGGCTCGAAAGTTGAGCCAATCAATTCCTTCCATGGAAGCCAACCACGGACGGAGTGAACCGGTAAGAGAATGAGCTATTTCAAGGAGTAAGGAAAGAAGATACGAGTTGAATGAGATGAGGAGAATAGGGTATAAGGGAGTTTCAATTTATAGGAAGGGTGGAGAGGACAACTTCAACTTTCAAAAAAGTCTTGGACTTCCAAGATTGCATGTTTTCCATGAGTCCTACATGGGGAAAAGTTTGATCAAGTCCTAAAAGGTTCAAAACAGACATGCACTGGTTCAGAAATGCCATTGCATGGGTCAAACCTCAAACCCTGAACAACCTTCCTTAGAAAATAGCAAAACTGGAATCTGTCAGGAAAGGCGCCTCGCGCGGCACCTTGACATGTCACACGGCATGTTGAAACCAGAGAAACCCCACGACACAATGATTAACGTACCGTATGCTGGAACAAGCTCCGCGCGGCATCTTGAAGGATCCGCGCGGCACGTTGGGTCTGCATTTCTGTAGTTTTGACAGCAGAACACCAAAATAGAATTGAGACATTACGAAGCACCAGCAACCACCAAAACACAATCTAACGGGTATTTGGGACTTCAGGGATGTTTCGTTTCAAAACGACTCTCGGGATTCGTTGTTGTGATATGCAAACTCGATAAAATTCCATTTCTTAAGCTATGTCAAGGTGTCAAAATTCGTTTCAAGTCGTTCAAAGATGTTTTTCCAAGTCCCACAGGTCATAATGGTCAAAAGTGACTTGGTCCGAGTTCCGGTTCGCGTCCAAATTCAAAACTCGAGAATGTCACATGTTAAAGTCCACGTTTTCTTACTTTTCGAGTATATTTCAAAAGCAAAGTTGAGTTTTCAAGTCTCATATCTGGATTTGAAGGTCATTATTGTCTCATAGTTGTGTCCGAGGTTGGTTACGAAGGTGTCTATGTAAATCTCGTATGCAAAGTCAGTCTTACAAAGGTTTATCTAATTACTTTCTTCGATTTCAATTCCAATGTCAATATGCTTTCATTGTCAATATGTCACTCATCGTAAACCTTACATTCAGCTCAATCTCTTGAATCAACGGCTAGTTGCACGTCCAGTCAATGTTTTAGTTATTCAGTTTTATTCATGCAAACAAAAGAAGATTGAATTGCATAAACAATGAAAGAATAGACCTCTATATATAAATCCCAAAAGCATCCATGAGTCGAAGTACAAAAGAAGTGTGATGGCTCAATGCTCAAAACCCTATCTACCAAGGGCAAACAGGCGCCGTACAAAAGAAGTACGCAGGCTCCATTAAGAGAACAAAATTGAAAGAAGGAGCTCAGCTCTCATAATCCCAATACTCGCTCTCCTCCTCGTCCTCCTCAGAAACATCCTCTGCTGCTCACCTCCTGAGTGCCAGTCGCTCTAGGCACGGTGCTCCCTGCGGTGGCCTCTAGGTCAATGTCCGTAGGCTCGGCGGTCTCGTCCTCAGAGACGTCGATAGGCTCGTCCTTGGTCCCCGCCGAATGTCTGGCCCTCTTCGATGATGGCTCCTCGCGAGAGCCAGCAGAGGAGACCTGTGGCACTGGAAAGCGGACGGACTTCCGCCGTAACCCTCGTGTAGCCCCTCCTCTAGCCTGCAATGGTATAACATCCATATAATGTTTGCATCATAGTCATGATATAAACAATAGAAGTAGAGCAAATGGCTAAGGTTCAAGAGTTTACCATCGTCCCACCAGTGCGCGGCAACACCTCTGGAGGGTGGCCCATGGCGTACTGTCGCACCAGCTGCTCCAGGCCCATCATGGCCTCCGCCATCTCCTTCATGTACTCTGGAGGAGCCTGCAATGGAGAAGTTGGTCAGAACATGCAAAATAGCGAATTTACGAAGGAATAAAAGCACATTATACTATAGCAAGGAACTCTGGAGCCTCAGCTGAAGGGCGTGGCACCGCGACCAAGCCAGGGGCTCCCTAAGGAGTCGTCACGTCCACTGTCCAAGAAATGGCAGGGAAGTTAGTACCACTCAGGCCCGCACCCTCGCCGCGACCTCTATCGCCACAACCACCATCTCCTCTGCCTCCGTCTCCTCTACATCGCTTCCTTCCCCTTCTTCCTCCAACTTCGCCTCGCTCCGCCTGCGCCACTTCCCAAGCAATGCGTATCCCTAGACTCGGCATCAAGTACCGAGCACGGTACTCCGCGTAATCAGCAGCGAGACTAGCACCTGCTTGGAAGAACGGCTCCAACTCGAGGTCCGGTTCCGTAAACCGCTCGACCTCCCTCCGTGTGTACTGGCCTGTCCTCTGCACCAGAGCAGGGAGCGGCCCAGGGACTCAAAAAGCGTCCAGCCTCAGCGACTGACGTGACACTCGGTCATCCAAGTACCACTGCCAGTCGTAAGGGGACTCAAGAAGCACCCTCCCCCAGAACCTCCCTACTCTGGTCGACGTAAGGGATCTCGAAGCGATCCCAGACCCGCCAGCGGACCTGTCATCAAGAATGAGCAATATCATTATGCTGGTCAAATGGAAATAAACAGGAAAGCTATGGAACAGATATGGAAGTGCATTAGTACCTGGTCGGGACGCAGCTCGTCTAGGTAGAGGCGGAAGGCATGCAAATTACCCCTACCGTTCTTCACTCCCTTGTACTCCTTTGACAAGCGCAAGGCCCGGGGGAGTATCATGTTGTCGGGGCACGTAGTCTCGGGAGGGTACATCCCTATCACCTCATACGTCCAAAGCTGCAATTCAAGACATTGAAAGTTAGCACAAGATATACATCGAATGAATACGAATGGAAAGCTAACTATTCAAAAGAAAGGAAGTAAGATATACCTCCCAGACCCTCCAGTAACCACCGAGGCTCACTCCTGCTCTGCGAGAAAGAGACCCCATGAAGGCATAGCACGTCCCCAGTGCTGCACCTCCCCAGTCAAAACGGGCGATCTCCCCGACGTCCCTCAAGGCCGAAAGAAGCGAAAGGTGTACTCAGTTGTGCCTGTTGGGAAACAAGGACACACTGAGCAAGTACAACAGGAAGCACCTCGGCCATCTGCTCCTCCTGTACCCTTTCCGTCGGGACATCCTCAGTTCAAAACCCCAGGAGCTGGGTGTACTTGGCGTCGTCGGTCTCCGCCCTCAGCTCATACCCCAACATCTCCCGCTGGAACGCTGCCTGTCTCCCTATGGCAGTGTTAAAGGGGATAGAGTCACCTCCGACCCTGAGACCGGTGATCGCCGCGAAGTCGAACGGCGTCACGGTCAGCTCGCCAAAGAAGAAGTGGAGGGTATTCGTCGTGTCCCACCACCTTTCAGCCAGAGCCCTCACCATTGAGCGATCATTGCACACACCCCTCATTAACAATCGACGAACTCCCCGAAACCCGTTTGTCTCACTATCTCCTGCACTGCCCCGAGCAGCCTTTCCCAGAAAGTGGGCACGTCCGTTGAACCATCGTAACACGAGAGCAAGATCGCCTGTTGCAGCAAATCAGCAATGTTTAATACACTGGCATAACATGCAATACAGTGATATACTTAGATGCAAGGAAATGGAAATACAGTGCATTAGAATTTGAATTACAAATATTTAAAGTATACCTCGTCCCGATGCAAGGAAAGGTGCTGTTGTGGATCCCTCAGGACTAAAGCCTCGTCTTACGTAGGCCTCCACGGTGTGTGAGGGTCTAAGAGAGATGGCACCACTACGTGCTGGAAGGGCACGTAGGTCGCCTCGTCATAGGCTCCTCGCCCTTGTAAGGCTAGCGTCGCCTCGTCAACCACACTCCTGCGAGGGACTATCTCCTCTCCAACCTCCTCGCCAGCTCGCTCCTCCTCGGCCTGCAGCTGTGCCTCGTGGGACGCGAGCAAAGCCTCCGCCAACCTGGGGAACCCCCGCACAACCTCTAGCACGTCCTCCATGGACGTCGTCGCTAAATAGTCACCCATGCCTATATGGCGCGACGACCCCGCACCTGCGCCACTGCCCACGAACATGGGCGGTGTATCCCTCACCACCGGCTCTTCCACCAGCTCCACCACCGGCTCGTCCTCGACGATGGGGGCCTTCCCCTAGTCAGTCCGGGGCTCTCTCACTGGAGAGGCCTCTGTCTCCTCTACTGACCGGTCTAAACTACCACCACCGGGACCCTCCGTGGTCCTCTCCTCCACACCAGCCGCTGCCTCCGATTGGCCCAAGGCCTCGGCATCGCCCCTCAACTCCACTGCACCCGGAGTCCCCGACCCTTGGCCGTACTCAGCCAGTACTACACTTTCACCACTACTGTCCACCACGACAGCCGAGACCACAGTCTCCTCGATCAATGCCGGCTGAGTCGAGACCTCTGTAATCTCCGGTACACCCCCAACTGTCGTGTCGTCCCCCGAAGGAATGGGAGATGGTGTAAACTCAACCTGGAGTGATGTATCGTCACCAGGTATATTGCTCTGCTCCATGATTGTAATATGGGAGAGAGAGAGGGAAAGAGCAGTAGAGAGAGACGAGAGAAGGAGTGAGCAGTGAGAGAGAGAGAGCAGTCGAGAGAGAGAGAGAGAGAGAGTAATGAGAGAGAGAGAGATAGCCGTGAGAGAGGGAGAGATGATCGAGAGAGATAAGAGAGAGAGGGAAATTTGAACGGTGCGAGGTGTACTGTATACACCCTGCCTATATATATAATCCCCTGAACCGGTGCACCTGGAAACCAACTCTGGACCGGGTTCACAGCCCAAGGAGCTGCATGGCACCTTAGAGCAGGCGCGCGGCACGTTGAACGAGCATGCAGTACCTTTGGTTTGAGGTACCGTGCGTTCCTAAATTAGCTACGCACGACATGTTGATTCCTGATTCCAGAAAGCAGTTTGTGGCATTTAAGGAGTCATGATCAAATCATTCGAAACCGTAAGTTGGATGCAAGCAAGCAGAAGAAGAAAGAGACTTTTTCATTCATAAAAGCCCAGGGTTTCCCCCGGGGATCGTTCATTACATTTTTCAAAAAAAATAAAAAAAAGAAAACGGGCCTACTGCCCTTTCTTCTTCTCCTCCTACTTCTTCTTCTCCTACTTCTTCTTCTTCTCTTCTCTTGGCCTCAATCACTCCCCCTGTCCGAGCGGTCGTCCGACTCATCCGGGTTGCCCTCGGGGTTTTCCGCCGTCTCCTCCAAGTCATCCCTTGACGCGTGCTCCGGGTCATCCTTCTCGTCAAGTTGATCGAAGCAGAAGTCCTGGAGGTTGGACACTGCACAGCGGAGAGAGCGGATTGTCATGATAAGCCGTGCGATTTGTGTGTTCAATTCTTCAATTTCCCCTCGGTAATAGGCCATCTCGGCCTCCAGAGACTCTACGCGGGCTGCCAAGCAGCTGTTATCCATACTGAAACTTTGAGAGTAACCTGTTTTTTTTTTAGAAAGGGAGAGGAATGTAGAAGGGCTTGAGAGAATTTGTTGGTGGTGCATAGAATGAGGCACCACCATGCTTATAAAGCCGTTCCAGCCATCGAAGCGGCACGCCCGAATTAATGGCACCCTTAAACCTGTCAACTGTTCTCGAAAATCGAAGGGGTGTATGGGAAAAAGAGGTGTCGTGCGCCACCGCTAGGGACCGCGCGGCATGTTGACTCCAGAAGATTAAATGCTTTTTCTCAGAAATTGATCCATTCAGCCACTAAAATCTTCTTGAAAATCCAATATTCCAGCCGTTTTGCAGCAAAATTTCTTAGAATGTTGTGCATTGATTATTGCACCATTTGATTTTTATGCCCCGGGACTCGTGGGATTTCGCGTACCTCGAAAGTCTGCCGTAATTCACAAAATCCGTCCTCCGGGACTCAACGTAATTCGCCATCACCGCTCGGCCTCCCAAAGGCTCGTGTCAAATTTTTCGCCTCCCGAGGGCTCGTCTCGAATTTTTCGGCCTCCCTTGGGCTCGTCTCGTATTTTTCGGCCTCCCGAAGGCCCTTCTTGAATTTTTTGCGATATTTTGCACGACACATGGCACCACTAGCACTTTATTGTTTTTCTCTGCATGATTTTTGTCCTTCAAGACTTGTTTTCTTGCATTTCGCTGTCCCAATTGAACTACGCTAGTCTGATCCCTACAATGCGATACGTAGGCAGCTCCCCGAGCGCGACCACCATTGTTATTTACTCACATTTTTCATTTTGTCTCTGTTCAAAGGCTCTAGAAAAGCAGATTGGGAAGCCTATTCTTTAAGCGTCACTCTACTAACCAATGGTATCCGAGTTACGTTAAAGAGAGAATACTGTAGACACCCTAATCCAGACCTCAGAGAGTCTTTATCCGCCCCGATGATGAAATAAAGGAAACGGCGCCTTTGTGAGCTTGTAAAAGGATTTCCCTAAGCCCATTTAAACCAAACAAACCAAAAAGCCCAGAAAAGCCCATATAAAACCCAAAAGCCCCTGGACTTGACATGAGGTACCGCGCAGAACGACAACATAAGCGCACAGCAGATTGAAATTGAAGGGGCCGTGAGCGACCAACATGTACCGCACGACACATTGAGAAAAGTTATGACTGGCTCAGAAAGCTGTCGGCCACGCCAGTTTGAGCCACAGCTGATGAATGACTCAGCCGAAAGTGCACTTCTGGCCCGCCCAAAAAATACCTCCACTATTTTAAATTCAAAATCCTTGGCTTTTTGCCTATAAATTAACCCCTCCACTCAAGGGAAATGAGCTCTCCTTTTGGCTCATCTCTTGGCTTTTGGGCATTCTTACTCCATAAACTTTCTCTCTCTAGTTTTTATACCCACTTTCCCATTTCCATTTCATGTCTTAAAGAATGTCATTCCCCAAAGACATTCCTTGAGCACTTCACTCACTCCCTTCTCATCATTCAAGTTTATCTCTCATTAACTTTAAAGTTCCCCCCCCCCCCCCAAATACCTAACCTTCTCTCACATTCATACTTCATTTGTCTCATTCAACCTCCTCCATCCACATCCGTCACGATGCATCCTCACTTTTGCATCAACCATCCTTGATCAAGCTCAACACCAAAAGTAAACACAAGTTTGCTTGGACTAGGCTTAGTTCTAGTCCTGAGGGGACCTTTCTGTCATCAGATCTAATCATTTTTTGTTAGATTCTGACTTAAAACTCATTTTCCTAAAATAAAGTCAGCACTGTGCTGAGGTTGAGGTACCGCGCGGCTGGCTGACCAGGCGCACAGCACCTTGATCTACAGCGCACGGCATCTTATATGTTGATATTGTTGTAGGCAGGCTGTCCGGATTCGAGTTATTCCCTGTTGTGACTGTCTGTATCTGCTATTTACTGTTTTTGTTTCTTTCAAAACAAGACCATATCTACAAGCCATGTCTTGGATCTTAGAAAGGTTTTCTAGATCATCCCAAATGATCAAATTCGTTAAAAACTGTTTTAAAGTCATGTTTTGAGAAAATAACGACATCCTTGGGATGATCTGACTGTCGTGAGGTTTCTGATGAGTTTTCCAAAAGATGTGTGGAGAAATTAATGAGCTAGATGATGGTTTGAAAGCCTGTAATGGTCTGACAGCAGAGTAGACGTCCCGCACGGCATGTTGAGGTGTCGCGCACGGCACCCCAGTGTGCCGTGTACAGTATGACCAAGGTCTAAACAGTTTGCTAGATGTTTTTCATTCCATCTGCTCACATCATTTTATCACTACTGTACATACAGCACCACGAACACATCGATGTGATATATTTCCCATGTCCCTACCCTGCTATTTGTTTTTTATTAAAGAGCTTGATATTCCAAATGATATTCGAGATTTTCCCTTTTGAAAACATAAGTAGAGACCGGTTTTACCAGGCTAGTGGGGTGCTTTTTAAAGAAAAATCTTCCCCATTCGTAACGTGGCTCCTGAACCCAAAATATCAACGTTTTCACTAGACTAAAAGTTTTTTGTAAACAAGTTCTCGATTTTTCGGATCATCCATCTCAAAAATCCGGGTGGTGACTCTTCGAAAATGGGCACGGGAGTCCACAGTGGCGACTCTGCTAGGGAAAGCCAAGCCGAGCGTTGAGGTAACATCCAGCCTGCGAACCCAGAATCTCTGGTCTGCGAAACCAGAGATTCTGGGTTCGATCCCCAGCGGAGTCGCCACTGTGGGCTCCCGTGCCCATTTTCGAAGAGTCGCCACCCGGATTTTTGAGATGGATGATCCGAGAAACCGAGAACTCATTTGCAAAAGGCTTTTACTCTAGCGAAAACGTTGAGATTTTGGGTTCGGGAGCCACGTTACGAATAGGGAAGGTTTTTTTTTAAAAAGCACCACACTCGCCCGGTAAATCGGTCTCTACTTATGTTTTCAAAAAGGAGAAATCTCGAATATCATTTGGAATATCAATCTCTTTAATAAAATAAAACAAATAGCGGGGAAGGGACATGGGAAATATATCACATTGACGTGTTCGTGGTGCTATCTGTACAGTAGTGATAAAATAATGTGAGCAGATGGAATGAAAAACATCCAGCAAACTGTCTGGACCTTGGTCATACTGTACACGGCACACAGGGGTGCCGCGCGCGACACCTCAACATGCCATGCGAGACGTCTACTCTGCTGTCAGACCATTACAGGCTTTCAAAACATCATCTAGCTCATTACTTTCTCCACACATCTTTTGAAAAACTCATCAGAAATCTCATGACAGTCAGATCATCCCAAGGATGTCATTATTTTCTCAAAACATGACTTTAAAACAGTTTTTAACATATTTGATCGTTCGGGATGATCTAGAAAACCTTTTTAAGAGCCAAGACATGGCTTGTAGATATGGTCTTGTTTAGAAAGAAACAAAAACAGTAAATAGCAGATACAGACAGTCACAACAGGAAATAACTCGGATCCAGACAGCCTGCCTACAACAATATCAAGTCCTTCTACATTCCTCTCCCTTTCTCAAAAAAAAAAAAAAAACAGGTTACTCTCGAAGTTTCGGTATGGATAACAGCTACTTGGCAGCCTGCGTAGAGTCTCTGGAGGCCGAGATGGCCTACTACCGAGGGGAAATTAAAGAATTGAACACACAAATCGCGCGGCTTATCACGACAATCCGCTCTCTCTACCGTGTGGTGTCCAACCTCCAAGACTTCTGCTTCGATCAACTAGACAACAAGGATGACCCGGAGCACGCGTCAAGGGATGACTCGGAGGAGACGACGGAGAACTCCGAGGGCAACCCGAATGAGTCGGACGACCGCTCAGACGGGGCGAACGATGCCTCGGACGGGGGGAGCGATTGAGGCCAAGAGAAGAGAAGAAGAAGAAGAAGAAAAAGAAAGGGCAGTAGGCCCGGTTTCTCTGCATGTCTTTGCTTGCGGCCTTCTTGATCAACTCTACTTACGTTTTCAAAAAGGGAAAATCTCGAATATCATTTGGAATATTCTGCTCTTTAATAAAAATAAATAAATAAAAGGAAAACAGAAAATGGGCCTACTGCCCTTTCTTCTTCTTCTTCTCCTACTACTTCTTCTTCTTCTTCTTCTTCTTCTTCTTCTTCTTCTCTCATTGGCCTCAATCGCTCCCCCCGTCTGAGGCATCATACGCCCCGTTCGAGCGGTTGTCCGACTCATTCGGGTTGCCCTCGGAGTTCTCCGTCGTCTCCTTCGAGTCATCCCTTGACGCGTGCTCCGGGTCATCCTTCTCGTCCAGTTGATCGAAGCAGAAGTCCTGGAGGTTGGACACCGCACGGCGGAGAGAGTGGATTGTCGTGATGAGTGGCGCGATTTGTATGTTCAATTCTTCAATTTCCCCTCGGTAGTAGGCCATCTCGGCCTCCAAAGACTCTACGCGGGCTGCCAAGCGGCTATTATCCATACCGAAGCTTCGAGAGTAACCTATTTTTTTCTTTTTTTTTGAGAAAGGGAGAGGAATGTAGAAGGACTTGAGAGAATTTGTTGGTGGTGCATAGAATGAGGCACCACCATGCTTATAAAGCCATTCCAGCCATCGAAGGGGCACGCCCGAATTAATGGCACCCTTAAAACCTATCAACTGTTCTCGGAAATCGAAGGGGTGCATGGGAAAAAGAGGTGTCGTGCGCCACCGCTAGGGCCCGCGCGGTATGTTGACTCCAGAAGATTAAATGCTTTTTCTCAGAAATTGATCCACTCGGCCACCAAAATCTTTCTTGAAAATCCAATATTACAGTCGTTTTGCAGCAAAATTTTTTAGAATGTTGTGCATTGATTATTGCACCATTTGATTCTTATCCCCCGGGACTCGTGGGATTTTGCGTACCCCGAAAATCTGCCGTAATTCACAAAATCCATTCTCCGGGACTCAATGTAATTCACCATCACTGTTCGGCCTCCCGAGGGCTCGTCTCGAGTTTTTCGCCTCCCGATGGCTCGTCTCGAATTTTTGGGCCTCCCGAGGGGCCGTCTCAAATTTTTTGCCCCCCAAGGGCCTGTCTCTAATTTTCTGCCTCCCGATGGCTCGTTTAGAAATTTTTCCGCCTCCCGATGGCTCGTCTCGAATTTTCCGCCTCCTAAGGGTTCATCTCGAATTTTTCGGCCTCCCGAAGGCCCGTCTGGAATTTTTCGGCCTCCCGAGGCCCCTCTCGAATTTTTCGGCCCCCTGAAGGCCCGTCTCGAATTTTTTGCGATATTTTGCACGACACATGGCACCACTAGCACTTTATTATTTTTCTCTGCACGATTTTTTGTCCTCCGGGACTTGTTTTTTTCGCATTTCCCTATCCCAATTAATCTACGCTGGTCTGATCCCTACAACGGGGTACGTAGGCAGCTCCCCGAGCGCGACCACCATTGTTATTTACTCGCATTTTTCATTTTGTCTCTGTTCAAAGGCTCTAGAACAGCGGATTGGGTTGACTATTCTTTAAGCGTCACTCGTACCAACCAATGGTATCCGAGTTACGTTAAAGAGGGACTACTGTAGACACTCTAATTCGGACCTCAGAGAGTGGTTGTCCACCCTGATGATGAAATAAAAGAAACGGCACCTTTGTGAGCTTGAAAAAGGATTTTCCTAAGCCCATGTAAGCCAAACAAACCAAAAAGCCCAGAAAAAGCCCAAAAACCCCTGGACTAAACATGAGGTACCGCGCGGAACGACAACATAAGCGCACGGCAGGTTGAAATTCAAGGGGCCGTGCGCGACCAACATGTACCGCATGGCACCTTGAGAAAAGTTCTGACTGGCTCAGAAAGCTGTCGGCCACGCCAGTTTGAGCCACAGCTGATGAATGACTCAGCCGAAAGTGCACTTCTGGCCCGCCTAGAAAATACCTCCACTATTTTAAATTCAAAATCCTTGACCTTTTGCCTATAAATTAACCCCTCCACTCAAGGGAAATGAGCTCTCCTTTTGGCTCTTCTCTTGGCTTTTGGGCATTCTTACTCCATAACCTTTCTCTCTCTAGTTTTTATACCCACTTTCCCATTTCCATTTCCAAGTCTTAAAGAATGTCATTCCCCAAAGACATTCTTTGAGCACTTCGCTCACTCCCTTCTCATCATTGAAGTTGATCTTTCATTAACTTCAAAGTCTCCCCCCCCCCCAAATACCCAACCTTCTCTCACACTCATACTTCCTTTGTCTCATTCAACCTCCTCCATCCACGTCCGTAACGATCCATCCTCACTTTTGCATCAACCATCCTTGATCAAGCTCAACACCAAAGGTAAAAACAAGTTTCCTTGGACTAGGCTCAGTTCTGGTCCTGAGGGGACCTTTCTGTCATCAAATCCAATCCTCTTTTTGTAAGATTTTGATTTAAAACTTGTTTTCCTAAAATAAAGTCAGCATTGTGCTGAGGTTGAGGTACCGCGCGGCTGGCTTACCAGGCGCGCGGCACCTTGATTTGCAACGCACCGCATCTTATATGTTGATATTGTCGTAGGCAGGCTGTCTGGATCCGAGTTATTCTCTGTTGTGACTATCTGTATCTGTTGTTTACTGTTTTTGTTTCTTTCAAAAAAAGACCATATCTACAAGCCATGTCTTGGCTCTTAAAAAAGGTTCTCTAGATCATCCCAAATGATCAAATACGTTAAAACTGTTTTATTAAAGTCGTTTCGAGAAAATAACGACATCCTTGGGATGATCTGACTGTCGTGAGGTTTCTGATGAGTTTTCCAAAAGATGTATGGAGAAAGTAATGAGCTAGATGATGTTTTGAAAGCCTGTCATGGTTTGACAGCAGAGTAGACATCTCGCACGGCATGGTGAGGTGTCGCGCGCGGCACCCCAGTGTGCCGTGTACAGTATGACCAAGGTCCAGACAGTTTACTGAATGTTTTTCATTCCATCTGCTTACATCATTTTATCACTACTGTACAGATAGCACCACGAACACGTCAATGTGATATATTTTCCATGTCCCTTCCCCGCTATTTGTTTTTTTTATTTATTAAAGAGCTTGATATTCTAAATGATATTCGAGATTTCCCCTTTTTGAAAACATAAGTAGAGACTGATTTTACCGGGGGAGTGGGGTGCTTTTTAAATAAAAACCATCCCCATTCGTAATGTGGCTTCCGAACCCAAAACCTCAACGTTTTCGCTAGACTAAAAGCCTTTTGCAAATGAGTTCTCGGTTTCTCGGATCATCCATCTCAAAAATCCGGGTGGCGACTCTTCAAAAAATGACACGGGAGCCCACAAACACTTTAACCCACCCTCATCCTTCAACTGAACTATCAACTTTCCCTATTCGTTTGAATACCATCTTTGTGCAAGAGAGGCCAAATTCACATGGGAACCTACAAAAATCAATATACTGCATAATAATTCGAAATGGTTGACCTGTCCAAAACCATAAAATATAGATTGAACGGAATTTTTATTCCTCATCACACCACTGGATTGCAATCAGTTAGAAAAGTGGGACAACTCACTTAGAAATTAAAGGCAGACTTAACAAAATTAAGTAGCAACCACACAATAAATTATGTTCATAGCTAATCAACATAGTATATGAGCCAACAATATTCTATACCATTCCTGGTCCTTCAACCCAACTACCGATATATCTTCCTATTGTAGCATTTGGAAGAAAACCAAAAAGAAAAGCTAATGAGCATTGGTACGGTAAAGTCATTACTTGACTCTTCAAAAGGAGATAAAAAAGCCAAAAAGCTACTATTTGCTTTCTTTTCTCATGAAACCCCTCCATCCAAAGGGGTTGTCTCTAACCATAGGACACTTACATCCCCTTTGGATTGAGTGATTTGGTAAATAAATAAAAGAAATGGTTATAGTAATTTTCAACCAAATCACTCATTTGGATTGAGCATTTTGGTATTGAGCATTTTGGTTAGAAATAGAAAGAAAAGTACAAAAACGAATTTTTTTGATTGACTTTTCCCCTTTCTCACCAAATCTCACAGAAAATTGTGAGATTTTGTGAGTAAAGGTTCCACTTTCTTATCTCATCATTTCCTATCATCCAAAAAGGCTAGTTAGACTCCTTAATTTGGAAGGTTCGAAAACCTCTCATCACATAGTCATTTGAAACCCATTACAGTAAAGCTGCCAAATTGAGTATTGAAATCCATTACAGTAAAGCTGCCAAATTGACTATTGAAATCCATATTTACGAAATCATATCTTTATTTCGGTATCCTCCTTAAGTAACTACAAGTCTACCACCAAATCATTTCATTCCAAATCAACAAACCAAAACGTAACCTTAAAACTATAGTAGGACATTGAAAAACGCATATACAAGGAGCAAAAATTAGCAAGAAAATGCAAGATCTCTCTTTACCTTGAATACGCGGTCATCGTATCGACCAGGGGAAATCTGAAGGGCATTGTAGCGACCATCATTGAAGGCCCAAGTTCTCATAAGTTCTGCATACTGTGAGAACTATTTTCGCCCTGGCTTGAAGCATTGCAGTGACTTTGGTCTAGTATATTCATCGACAGCATGGTCCATTAAGCAGTATGAGTTCCACCCATTAATGCAGAGAATTCTACCATCCAAAGTGAAGTGAGTCCCATTCCTCTGAACATAACTCAACTCTGGTTCTTTACTGTAATTGACCCACAAATCCCTAAATGACTTGTAAATAAATGCCATGCATGTTGCAAATCCAACAATGGGGTAAAAGACCCCATTTCCTATTGCCATTCTTGGTGATTTAACCATAAATAAAGCACAAATTACACTGCTCAAGATCTTAAATCAACAAATGTAAGATTCAGAGGCACCCTGATTAGGTTAACGAAAATTGAGATCTCACCAGGCCCGGTTGTGAACAAGATGTGTGGTGCTATGCTTTCTCCGGTCGAACCTTGGGTACTGTGATGGCTAGGGTGGCTTATCTCGGGTGAAACCTGCACAGGGAAAGAACTCGTTAGTGCCCAAGCCCGGATCGTGGTGGTCCGGGGTAGGCACTCCGACGATCAAGTCAGAGACAGGAGAGAGGAGAATATGGGAAAAGCTCTTAGGGTTCCGGGGATCAGTATTGCGTACCTCATTTCTCAGCGTCATCACTCCTTTTATAGGCGGGGAAAGGTGGAGTCTAGGCCCCCACAGTTACACCACGCACCCGGGGATTGGCTTGCCCACTATGGCATCCAAATCCAATCCCGTAAAGTTAGACTCGTCATAATCCCTAACGATCCGTTCCTACCATAGTGGGATTGATGACACGTTCTTTATTCATACCGACTCCACCCATGACTTCCTCTACAAGTCAGGGAGTCGATATGGTTCGGTGGTTGGCGGTCCCGCCGAACCCATCAGTCCGGCTACACTTGAGCTCGTCGTAGCTGCTACCTGGTTCGGTGGTGAGTCGCTGAACGGGACTCTATGACATGTATACGGAACAACGGCTTCTCTGAAATGGAACACTTCTCTTCGGCGGGTTCGGTTCGGTACACTCCGCGCGATCCACCAGCGCAACATATCTGCGGGTCGAGCTTATAGCGGTTAAGTGGCCTCCACCAGGGTCCCCCACCGAGCCATGTCCACCACACAACCGGACCACTTCACCGAGCCGTGGCAGCCAGGTCCATCCACCAAGCGGCGTCCGCCACAATAGCCCCTCAACTCCTTCCTGCCTCGATCAGGGATGGGAGGAGTTGCTGAATAGTAATTCCCCTAGTACCTCGGAGTCTCACGCGTGAAGCATACCGAACCTTACCCGCCGGGCCGCAGAGGTGAGGTGAAGGGGCGGCTAGAACCAAGGATAATGATGAATCTGCTGCAGAAGGGGCAGTGATGGGACTGCTTGGCTCAGTAATCGAACGGTCAAGTTCAACCTGGAGAAGAGAGAGGGGGTACGTGGCAGAAGGGGGGCGACTCGAGTACGGCGTGTTGCAGGCTTTCCACGTGGCACGTCAGGAGTGGAAGGGGTCGCGTCGCTTCGGTTCCAGTGCACAACCCTTAGGGTTCCTGCCTCTCCCCTTACTGCATTATATAAGGAGGGAGCGAGACAGAAAATCACTTTCTGCTCTCGCTCTCTCACTCTTTCGCTCTGCAACTTCGTCTGGCAGTCATTGCAACTCGCCCCCGTCGCTCCGCCATCTTCCGTCGACCAACACCATCACTTCCAGGTAACTCCGAGGCCACTTCCTCCATGTTCTTCCCCTTATTTTCAGATCTCCTGCCCTTTCTTTCAAGTTTTGACTTCAAAGTTGGTCTTTCACGGCCGTTTCTTGGTCGTGAACCACCGCTTGAATCTCTGACGACTACCTTTACAAACCATCTTTAATTAGGGCCCGTCTTTCACCGAGGCGGGCCCCCCTTTAAAGCAACTTGATCATTGAATGTTTTCTCTTTTCTTGCTCAGGTGTTCTTGGATGTTGTCGTTTCAGCCTTTCATCGCTGAGGGTAGATCCCGACACCTACCCGGACCTCCAGGACCTCATTCAGAGCCTTGGAAGAAACTACCGAGCGGGGGGCATGGGCTTCGACGAAAGTTCAAGCAACCTTACCCAGCGGCCAGGCCATCCACCCATCCCAGGCATCCACATTCCACTACAGGTGGATGATAGATCCTCCAGGGACATCCTCTATGGCCAAGGCGACTCTCCGGACTGGGTCGCCGAACCAGACATCCATGGCCACAAACCGGAGGGAAACCAGACCGAGCGTACGGCAACTGGGTCCCAAGCCAGCACTTCTACCTCGGTGGGAGAGCCGCCGAACCAGACTGAGGCAGACGTGGGTGGAGCGGCACCAAAACCGCCAAGAGACGTTGACCTAATTCCTCCGCCGCCGACCGGGCTTGGTCCTATGCCCTACAACCATTTCTACGGCGATGGGCCCGGTGGTTTCACAGCCGCTTTCTGGGCCAAGTATGAGATACCAGATGACGTCATGGTGGAGAGGGTGACAAGCGAGAGGATCCCCTTCGGCGGAAACTTTATCGTGCTTCCCCTATACGCCATCACCGAGGGAGGGGTAAGGTTCCCAATGAACCCCTTCCTCCGCTACTTCTTGCACTCGTATAACCTCGCGCCGATCCAACTCTCGCTTAATACCTGGCGTATTCTGTGCTCGGCGATGAGGTTGGCCGAGTCAAACCACCTGCCTTTTACCCTGGGGGACCTGATGCTGATGTACATGGTGTCAAGGAACCCGTCATACGACAAGTATTATATGTCTACTCCGCAATATTTTGACCACTTGGTGGACCGACTCTCGGACTCGGAGAAATGGGGGTGCGCCCTGGTTAAGGTGTCCGGGAACTTCGAGTGGGGACCCTTGAACCCTCTCCTGGATTACCCTCATCCAACCCGGGTTGGGACGGAGATAGAGAGACCATTCGGAATCCCCCGAGCTCGAGGGTATCCTGGCCTCGGTTACACAGACAAGCCTGGTATTTTTTATACTTCGTAGATCATATTGTTCAGGCATACTCCTCTCAATTGCGTGGTTATGACGTCTCTTTCTTTTTCTTTTTTTTTTGTACGTGCAGATTGCTCCGGACCGACTAAGGCACTTTATTTGACTGGCAAGTGGGAAAATTTGACTGCCCTCCTCCAGTGCGCCAACCGGGACGCTCCCACTTTGCTCGGCTACACTCCAACCTACGGCGGCTTCGCCCAACGCAGAGACAAGAGCAAGATGGTAAGGAAGGCGCTGGATCTGTCCTCCGTCGCCGGGCAGGCACTACAGAAGCAGTACCAAGCCCAAGACCTCTCAACCACCAATCTGCCGGTTCGACAGGAACCACCAGAGCAGACTCCCACCGAACAGACGGTGCAGGAAGAGCAGCCCCAAGCCACCACCAACCAATTGCAGTGCACCCGCCGCCGAGGCAGAAGTCAACCAGTTGGCGAGGGGGATGACCAAGGCACCAAGAAGGCCAGGGTAACTGAGGGTGACGTGGCTTTCGTCGGGACTGGCCATGCCACCGAAGAGGATGCCACCGGGCTGGTTGAGCCCCAAGGCGCCTTTCTGCCGGACTTCAAGTGCCCCGACGGGCATGTCATCACAACCGGTGACAGCCTCACAGACAACCCCCTCCTGGCCATGACCTTTCTCAAGGGGGTGGCCCTGCCGAAGGACATGGAGGGTCTTCGCACTGGGAAGCCCAACAACATGGCCGAGCTCTGCCTGTTCCTCGCTAAGGTAGTATTCGAAGCTTAAGTTCAAGTAATTTTCCTTCCTTTTAACACTTGGTTGCTAACACTTTCTTCGTTGCAGGCGGGACAATGTGCTAGCCGAGCCTTCAGCGACATGGACGTCCTTCTTGAGACAAAGAAGACTCAGAGGGCGGACATACAGGCGCTGAGGAAAGAGCTGAAGGAGGCCCTCGACAAGGCTGAGACTTTAGAAGGGAAGGTTGCTGACGCCGCCCTCGTGAAGGAGGAGAGGGATCGGCTACTGCTTGAGGTCAAGAACCTCTCTTCCGAGCGGGACCAGCTGCAGGCAGACAAGAAGCGTGCGGAGGCGGAATTGCCGAAGCTGCTGGAGGAGGCCGGCGATGCCGGCTACAACGAGGCTGGGGAGGATTACAAGAAACAGGTCGAGGACCTGGTCGTGAATTTTACGGCGGCCGAGCTGAAGAAGATCGAGGATACCCACAGCCGCTCCTTCCTCCGTGGTTACTTGGTGGGCCTCGACTATGCCGAGGTTCCCAAGGATGACCACCGAAGGGAGCCTCCAGTGGTTCTGCCTATTAATCAGTTGGAGATCCAGCCACCAACCGAGCAGCCCAATCCTACCCCCAGCCCTCCGCCGAAGCAAGCTGATGACGCGTTGCCGAATCAAGTCGATGACGCCCCTGTTGCCGACCAGTAGGATTTGTGCTTTTACGTCCTGTTCTGCCAAGGGCCCAGGCTTTGTACGGCGTGGTGCAGTGTATCCACGGACCAATGGATCCAA
Source organism: Rhododendron molle (assembly GCA_025413875.1). Lineage (NCBI taxonomy): Eukaryota > Viridiplantae > Streptophyta > Magnoliopsida > Ericales > Ericaceae > Rhododendron > Rhododendron molle. Next base: position 20,777,095 of record CM046400.1, read on the forward strand.
CCCGGGCCGACAGGCTCCATAAAGAATTATGCCACCCTTCACGCGAGGTGATGGTGGTACAGCCGTCATTAAAGCGCAAGATGGAGGCTCGTAGTACTTGGGAGATCACGTTCACCGAAAAGGACCTGGAAGGGCTGTCCCTGCCACAATGACGCCTTGGTTCTCTCATTACCATTTCAGTGGAAGCTAGTCCGCCGAGTGTTGGTTGATCAGGGAAGCTCGGCAGAGATTCTCTATTACTCGGCGTTTAAGGCCCTTGGCCTCTTGGAGGATCGGCTGTCCCCGGTGGATGCTCCTCTCGTTGGCTTTACGGGAATTCCAGTCTATCCCCTCGGCAAAATAGTGCTACCTGTCTTCGCCGGTTCGGTGCAGTTGGATGTGGAGTTCATCGTGGTGGATTCGCCGAGCCCATACAACGCCATTTTGGGCCGCAATTGGCTGCACGGCATGAAGGTTGTTGCATCCACGCTACACCAATGCGTACGGTTCATAGGCGTATCGGGACGGCAGGAAACGATCAAGGGGGACCAGGCAGCCTCCAAGAAATGCTATGTTAACTCCGTTCGCGGGAACGGCAAGGCAAAGAGGGTCCAATGGATTGAAGTCCCTGAGTTGCCGGAGGAGAGCACGTCCGGTGATGCTATGAAGGAAGAATTACAGGGACCAGATGAGATCGGCAGACCGGCCAGTGATGGGGCCGTGGAGGATCTGGTTCGGCTACCAATTAACAAGGATGGGACCCGGTTCTTTTTGATTGGCTCGGAGCTGGATGCAGCCGAGCGTGATCAGTTGGTCCATTTCCTTAAGGAGAATGTGGAAGTTTTTGCTTGGACCCCATACGAGATGCCGGGCCTGAGCCCCGATGTGATCAAGCATTCGTTGAATGTTGATCCGAACAGAAAGCCGGTCGTGCAGAAGCCGCGCCGATCCTCGGTGACGCACGCAGACGCCGTTAATTGGTACCCGAACCAGATCCTCCACGGCCCTATCACTGGCCGGTCTGCCGATCTCATCTGGTCCCTGTAATTCTTCCTTCATAGCGTCACCGGGAGTGCTCTCCTCCGGCAACTCAGGGACTTCAATCCATTGGACCCTCTTTGCCTTGCCGTTCCCGCGAACGGAGTTAACATAGCATTTCTTGGAGGCTGCCTGGTCCCCCTTGATCGTTTCCTGCCGTCCCGATACGCCTATGAACCGTACGCATTGGTGTAGCGTGGATACAACAGCCTTCATGCTGTGCAGCCAATTGCGGCCCAAAATGGCGTTGTTTGGGCTCGGCGAATCCACCACGATGAACTCCACATCCAACTGCACCGAACCGGCGAAGACAGGTAGCACTATTTTGCCGAGGGGATAGACTAGAATTCCCGTAAAGCCAACGAGAGGAGCATCCACCGGGGACAGCCGATCCTCCAAGAGGCCAAGGGCCTTGAACGCCGAGTAATAGAGAATCTCCGCCGAGCTTCCCTGATCAACCAACACTCGGCGGACTAGCTTCCGCTGAAACGGTAACGAGAGAACCAAGGCGTCATTGTGGGGCAGGGACAGCCCTTCCAGGTCCTTTTCGGTGAACGTGATCTCCCAAGTACTACGAGCCTCCATCTTGCGCTTTAATGACGGCTGTACCACCATCACCTCGCGTGAAGGGTGGCATAATTCTTTATGGAGCCTGTCGGCCCAGCTTGGATCCATTGGTTCGTGGATACACTGCACCACGCCGTACAAAGCCTGGGCCCTTGGCAGAACAGGACGTAAAAGCACAAATCCTACTGGTCCTGGACCAGCTCCTCTAGATAAAGCTTGAACGGCTGACACGCCGTCATATAGTGTCCCTGCTCGTTGTGAAATGAATAGTACACCCGCTGGTTCGGCTCTCGCCCGTCTGCAGTCCCCAACTTTTCCGCCGCTCCTATGGGCCATTGGAAACCAGGAAGCCGCCCGCATTCTCGAAGAACACGGAAAATAGGCTCTTTGAAGTAGGTGGTGATGGCAAGGTGATCCCGCCCATCGCTCGGCGGCCAGTCCCATGCCTTGCCGCCCCTATTCCCACCAGCCACCGTGCCTTCCTTCTTGGCCACTGTGTTCACCTGCTTCTTTACTTCCTTCACAATAAGCTTTGGCTGTTCTGTGGCCTTCGTAGCGTCGGAGCCATCGATGTACTCTTCGAGCTCAATTTAACGTGCGACGGTTTGCATAAGATCCGACATGTCATTCGGTGGTCGTAGCATCGGTTCTTTGGCAAGATCGGAGGTTCTATCCAAACCGCGCTTAAATGACGTTGCAGCAGTCTTCTGGTCGCAGCTCTCAACTAGGTTGTAAATGTTGTAGAAGCGTTCGGAGTAATCCTTCAAAGACTCGCCAACTTTCCGCCGTAGATCCGTTAAAGCTTCCACCGTCTTCGGCCGCCTATTGCTAGCCACAAACCGGGCCGTGAACGAACGCTCTAGTTCGCCGAAACTGCTAATTGACCCAGGTTTGAGCTGGGTGTACCACAACATAGCGGTATCGGGCAGGCTCAAGGAGAACGTTCAGCACATCATTGCCTCGCTCAATCCACAGAGTGCTGCCATAGACCTGAATTGTTGCACATGGGTCGGAGCGTCCGACTTTGCGTTGTACACGCTGAACTTTGGGACCTTGAAGTTGGGAGGGGGAACCTCTTCTGCTATGGCCTTGGAGAAGGGTGACCCCCCCTTCTCGGTCGTGGTTACCGCCGTATCTCTCATGTTCGGCGTGTGTACCGCCGATGGTATGACGGGCGTATCCGGTTCGGCGTCCCTCGAGCGCTTATCCAACAACGGCACGCGGAGCCTCCGGCCGTCGACGCTCGGCTCAGGGGAACTCTGCTTCTTGGACCCAGACGCTGCTTTGGGCGGTTGCACCGCCTGGTAGGTGTTTCTTTCGCCGGTCCTGGTATTCACTAGAGTGACGGTTCGTCCATCACCATTAACTTCGCATCTTTCTTCGGAGAGCAGCCCCTGGCTATCCTCCCGCACATAGGACGGCCCTTCTGAATACCTCGGTGATCACCCACGGGGATTATGACCAGAATGCTCCGGCGAGTGTCGTCGGGTTCGGCGTGGTGAGTGCCCCGGCGAGCGCTATCGAGAGCGGGCAGGCGCCCTTCCATTGTCTTCATTCCTCCGACCGACAGACGTTGACTCGCGACGGCAGCCTGTGAGTAGCTCCCACTTCTCGCGAGCGTGAGGGAGATTCTCAGATATGCCTTCGGTCACCGTGTCGAGGTCTTACCACGCATGCTGTTCGCCTCGTGATCTCAGACGCGTGCACTTGACGCCGCCCCGCTAGCCTTCGGCCGTGCCTCGCGGTGAGTGCCGCCGGCGTTTCATGTTGATCGCTTCTGGTGATCTCGACCTCAGGTGGGTTCGTCTGCCGAGCCTCGTGAAAGCAGATGTCCTAGCGGTATCGGCCGTCTGTGTCTGACGAGCCACGTTCCTCCTTTGGCGTCGTTCCCTGGACCTGGGCGCCGAGGCGGAATCCCGCTGCGTTTGTAGCTATTGCACCTGCGTCCTCAATCGCACCAGTTCCTCCGCCATGCTCACCGGGAGCTCTGGGGGAGGCGGGGGAGGCCCAAGGCTTGCCGCCGTGCGGTGGGCTCCGTTGATGTAGAACGATGCCGTCCCCACTGGCTGGGTACTCGTCCCAGCCACGATTGATCCCATCATGACTGAGCCATCGGGTCCTCCGAGAGGGGAACCCGCAAGTCCCAGGTCCATCCGCAGTTGCTGAGTCGTTGGGGAGGAGTGGCTGCCAAAGCGGTTTGGATCGAAGTGAGCTAGACCGAGAAGTCGTCCGTCCGCTCCAGTCATCTTCAGGACGTGAGGAGGTTTGAGGGAGAATGTAAGGGAGAAGGTAACACCACTGGATCTGAGTCAAATGCTGTCCCCAGCAGAGTCACCAATTGTGGTGCTATGCTTTCTCCGGTCGAACCTTGGGTGTTGTGATGGCTAGGGTGGCTTATCTCGGGTGAAACCTGCACAGGGAAAGAACTCGTTAGTGCCCAAGCCCGGATCGTGGTGGTCCGGGGTAGGCACTCCGACGATCAAGTCAGAGATAGGAGAGAGGAGAATATGGGAAAAGCTCTTAGGGTTCTGGGGATCAGTATTGCGTACCTCATTTCTCAGCGTCATCACTCCTTTTATAGGCGGGGAAATGGAGTCCAGGCCCCCACGGTTACACCACGCGCCCGGGGATTGGCTTGCCCACTATGGCATCCAAATCCAATCCCGTAAAGTTAGGCTCGCCATAATCCCTAACGATCCATTCCTACCATAGTGGGATTGATGACACGTTCTTTATTCATACCGACTCCACCCCTGACTTCCTCTACAAGTCAAGGAGTCGATATGGTTCGGTGGTTGGCGGTCCCGCCGAACCCATCAGTCCGGCTACACTTGAGCTCGTCGTAGTTGCTACCTGGTTCAGTGGTGAGTCGCCGAACAGGATTCTATGACATGTATACGGAACAACGGCTTCTCTGAAATGGAACACTTCTCTTCGGCGGGTTCGGTTCGGTACACTCCGCCGATCCACCAGCGCAACATATCTGTGGGTCGAGCTTATAGCGGTTAAGTGGCCTCCACCAGGGTCCCCCACCGAGCCATGTCCACCACACAACCGGACCACTTCACCGAGCCGTGGCACCCAGGTCCATCCACCGAGCGGCGTCCGCCACAAGATGTCCAAGGGAAAAACCCAGATCCCTTTCTAGAAAGGGTACCCAAACCAGACCCCAAAATCATCAATGGCACAGTAAAATCAGAAACTGGAGAATGTAACTGAATCAAGTACCTGCATTTTTTTGTGATAACAACAAACATAAGTGGTGGTGGTGGTGGTGGTGGCGGCGGCGGCGGCCTAACCAAAAATAAAACCCCTTTCCAATCAAAACATCGGGGGAGGGGGGAACTCACCAGTGAATGTGGGAGAAGATGTAGTTGTCAGGAGGACGAGAAATCCGTAGGGGAACTCAACAACGAAGGTCGGAGAAGATGTAATAGCCAGAGTTCACAGAACAGAAGCATGCAACACTTCAGTAAGCGTAGGAACAAAACCGCGGAAACAAACATCACCACATCAGGCCATCAAGCCACGTGCCCTTCACTCCACCCCATCAAGCCACGTAAATTGCAAAGTGGAGAACTTGAATTGACCATGCGGCCCAACAACCCATGAACGATATCCCAGCAATTGAGGGGTAAAATTGACCAAATCAACCAAAATTTGGCAAGCGAAACTGATTCTTATTTAAGAGGAGTAGCAAAATAAATAAATAAAACTATAAGTTTTTCCGTTTCATAACTTATCAATGATGTAGTAATAGTTTTATTAATCTTTATCTACTTGTTACTCAACTAATACAACAGTTGAACTTCTTATATATGTTATAGTAATTCTAGTCTCTAATAATTCCGAGTTTAGTCTTAATCGTTGATGTAGGTTCATTTATCAAGATTTTAGAATCATATCACCTGAAACATTCATCACAGTAATAATTTTTAATAACTTGTTTCATAAGTCAGTGATCAATTTAGTAAAATGGAAGATCGAATAATCCATAAATTACAAATTCTAGGGCCGAAACATATAGAATCATAAGAATAAGGGTTAAAATACCTCTTTAATTGATGTACTTGACTACTCCACGCTGAAAACTGGGTTTAGAGTTGTTAAAACTGAAATTAGGTGCAGGAAATTGGGTTTAAATGCTTGAAATATGAACCCTGCGCTGAAAATGAGATTTTGGGTTGCTGAAACTGTGTATAAATGCTGTAACTGGTTGTTTAGGGTGCAGAAATAGTGTGTTAGATGCTGAAAACTACCTTTATAAATGCTACAAATGAGTGTTGGGTGCTGAATCTACTGTTTAGATGCAGTAAATGGTTTTAGAATGCTGAAAATGTATGTTTAAGTGCATAAAATGAGTAGTGCATGCTAAAAATTGACTGTAGGTGCTACAACTTGGTGAATAGATGATTTAAACTGATCATACTCGCTAGTAATGTGATCTAAATGTTGACACGATTGCTGGAACTCTTGAGAGTTAGTTGAAAAGAGGTGTTGAAGCTTGTAGTAGCATTTGGTACAATTATTTATTTACTTCTTTGCTCTTGGAATTGAACTTTGAGCTCATATGTGCGGAATATTTGTTAGGTTCGGAGGTAACAATGATTACCGCAACTCCACGTCGGGAGTGACTGTGTTGGTTCTCTTTTTGTTGGAGATCGAGGTGAGTGTTCGATTCATAGATGTTCTTCAATTGGATTGAATTTGTGACATTGAACTGTGACTTCGTGTCGATGGGCAGCAACGGCCAACGGCCGGACTTAGTGTTGTGCTCCTAACTTCGTGTCGAATTCTTTGGCGTTATGCCAAGAATGACTTCGTGTCGGATTTAATGACTTCGTGTCGAACTAATGACTTCGTGTCAATAATTTGCTTAACGCATGTCTATTTGAGATGCTAGATTTATTGTTTTCATTGAATAACATCCATGTCTCATAGACACTCCTGGAACTCGTTTGGGTTCCAGTTTTGTAGGTATAGGTTGGTGTCTACTACAGGTCGCGTTTTGCGTTTTGAGACTCGTTCAAGGAGTGCGTGGTTGAGGCCAGTGGGAGTCTTTGTCTCCCGACCCGTAGATGATGTTTGCCTAGTTTAATTTTTTGGATAATAGTTGGTTATGTAAAGTTTTATTTTTGACAGACTTCCGCTGTAGTTCGTAAATGACAGTTATTTCGAGATGTAAATAAAATGTGGTTGCTAAACTCCAGTTTTTAGTTATTCTTGGAATTGCCAGCTGGTTATTGTTGGGTGGTTGTTGCATGTCGTATCAGGATAGGCTGATGAGGTGCTATTCCGGAACGGGGCGTGACAAGCATGTTAGCCATGTTCAATGCAGTCCGTCTTGTAATCATTTTTTGGGATTGTAATCAGGTTTTCGGGTTTCTGCTTGCTAGAGAGTCAGTGAGAGAGAGAGAGAGCGAGAGAGAGAGAGAGAGAGAGAGAGAGAGAGAGAGAAAGCGAGAGAGATATCCCTGGAGATTTGAACGCCTTGTATCTCTCGATCGAACCAAATGGAAAGGGGTGTTTTCTTTTTTCTTCTCAATCGTCTCATGTTTTCTCTTTGTTGGTTTGAACAGGAAAGGGAAAGTGAACATGGTATAACCCACATTATTGACCCGGAACCAATTGATCAGATATGGGTCTTTTTAACCCGCGAGAAGGCTTTTAAAATCTCATCTGTTGGATGAGATCCAACGGCCACCGAAGAGAGTCTGCATTTTAGCCCAATAAGGACGTCTGTATAAGATGGGAACTGTATATATATATATATATATATATACACGCACAAACACACACCACGGATCCAGTGAGAGATCCATTACCAGTCTACCGTGCGGACCTCCCCTTTTCCGAGCAAATTTCGATGATCCGAGCTGCTCAAAGTGTGTACAACGTGATTTTAAGGGTACCCGCGAGAAATCAGCCAAAAAAATGATCGTGAAAGGCCTGATTTGAGCAGTTTTTTATTGAACCGTTCAATAAAAACTGCTCCGATCAAGCCCTTCCTGTTCTAATCACTTTGAGCGGCTCGGATCGTCGAAATTTTGCTCGGGAATGTGAGGCCCGCACCGTAGCACGGTGCGGGATCCCTTATATATATTAAATATAATAATTGTAATTTCTAAAACTCTTGTCGTGGCAGTCGCCGCCACTAGACCCCCCTGGCTCCATCCTTAGTTGTGGTGGCTGATGGGTGCATGGTGGTGGTCGTGTAGCAAAGTCAGTGTAATGGTGGTGGTATGGTAATGGTTATATTTAATGGAGGTACTGCGGTGGAAGGATGGTGACGGTAGTGGTCATGGCCGCCCCGGCCATTATTTGAACAACTGTTTTTACTCCTCACCCACATGATCCCATTTAAGATCTATCATCTATGCTCTGATACCACCTGTAACGATTCGAATCTTCGAATACCTCTCAATTATAGATCAACCATTAAATGCATAAGCTCCACTTCCAAACCTCCCACGCATGTACGTTGTTATGTAGGAACTCTTTAATTTTTCCGGATTCCTGAATCAGATATTAAGAAAAGATGGGAAAATGATTTTTTTTAAAATAAATTTTGGCATGTTTATTTACCAAAAATACTTTTTCCACTAACACTCATTTTTTCTCAAAATGCATCCTACAAAAAGATAGGAATTTATCGTACTAGAAAAGTTTTCTCATGCCAATTCCCTCCTCCCGCCAATCATTTTTTTGGAGCCAATATCACTTTCTCCCTCCCTCTCCTTTCTCTTTTTTGGATGCTTTTCTCTTCTTTGTTGGAATTTGAGATTTATTTTAAATATCCTATTGATTTATTTAGTTTTTATAGTGAATATGGCGATTGATCACTATATATCACTACAAGAGAATATGCTTTTCGTCGACCTATTTGCGTCGGCAAAAAATGCCATCGCAAAATCTATTTAATTGCGTCGGCATTACATCCCGTCTCAAAAGTTATCCATTTGCGTCCACAACATTGCCGTCGCAAATAATTGGTGGCAAATACTTTTTTTTTGCGTCTGCCTTGTATGCCCCGATGTAAATTCCTTTCTTTAGCGCGATGGGTTTCAAAATTGGCGGGGCACAAAAAGTTCTAATTTATTTTGGAGGGTTAAAATCTTTCATTTTGCCGAAAAAACACACGATTGCGTCAAAACCCCAAATCTCTCTCAATCCAAACCAAGGAGCGTATGGAGAACGCAAACCGTACATGGGCGAACCCTAACCACCACCACCTCTATCTGCCCTTATCCTCTCCAGCGAGGGTCGTCGACTTCCGGCAAGGATCGATGACGTCCCGTAGGACTACCGGGATGGGTTGACGACGTCCGGCGAAGGTATATCTAGACAGATCTCTTCTCAAGTGTAAATCTCAATCTGATTTCTGAATCTTTGTTCTTTAAAAAAAGGGATTAGCTGTTGTCATATTGGGGCTTTTTAGTATTGTTGGACTTCGGGAATCTAAGGATATCAATCGGTTTGTTTTTTTTCTTTTGTTCCCTTTGTCATTGTTGTCTTTGAGCTCGGCAACGGTAGGTGACCCCTGGTGAGGGGCGGAAACTGCAGATGTGGGTTGGTAGTTGGAGTTGTAGGTGCAGGATTGTTCTGTTGATTTTTGTTCTGCAGTCGCTGAGATTAATTAATCAGATTTGATGAGGTGTGGCAGTGTTTAATTGATCATTGCAGTTTAAGATGGCTGTTAGGCTAAGGGTCTTAGTGTTGAGTTTATGGTCTGAATTAGTGCTTGTCAGTAGGTGAAAATAGATCTGGATCTTCCGTATGTTGTAATTTTTGACTGTGATCTCGATTTTTCGGCGAGGAGTTTGGGGTATTGGGAAATGCTTAGTAACACTAATTTGGGTTTGGAATTACTAATCTCGTGGTGGTATCTTTATCTCGTCGTGGTATTTAATTTGGGACACCAGAAGTCTTCAAGCTCCTCCATCTCTGCCTGCACTCTCAACATCTGGTATGGGTTATTCTGCTGATTATCAGCCTCTTTCCAGCTATGCAAGCGCCCAACAACTACCGTCCCAACAAAAGGTAGTCAATCATGCCATGCATGGGCATGTCTTTGCGAGTGAGAACACCACACAGGGGAGCCGATGCAGGAGGAATCAGGCGCAAGCCAGCCATGGTTGGGCAGATGGGGACAACAAGCAAGGTTCTACTTCCAAAAAGTTTTTGAAGAAAAAGCATGCAGTCATTTTGGGACGAGATTTTCTCCTCGTTAACCGCACATTTCAATCCTTTTTGAAACCTAATAGGGCCTTTCGTTTTTTCCATCTCCTGTTCGCATGAAATGTTGTCATTTAGAACTTTCATGAAAATGTCTGGTTGTTCTATGAGAAAGAAAAGAGTTGGAGAATGTGGGGATTGCTGAATTGTTTTATCCAAGAGTTAAGCCAAGGCAAGCAGTGCACAAAATAGATAAGTTATCACATGTATATGTTTTTTCAGATCGGCAAAGTCAATAGTTATGCAATACGTATGACAATATGTGTATATATGTCTGTACACAAAGTTAATACGTTTACAACACATAGGGATGCACATTAGCAAGATGTTAACCTGTAGCAGACCATCCCAACCTAATACATACCAGATCTGACTTTTTGTTCAATTTGGAACAAATGTGTCTACGAGCAATGTGTACCCAATTGGGAGGCATGAAATGAAAATGATCTAGTTCACCTGTATGTTAGGGCATTGTGGGAAATGGCATCCAAGATGGTGACCAAGTTGCCTCTCCTTTACCAGCACATTCTCCACAAGTTGATGGTCAGGTACATTTAGATTCAGTTCATGTAAATGCATGTAAAATTGAGCTCAGTTCAGTTCTTGCATTTTTGCTCAAGATGTAGTTTCATATTCTACAAGTTGTCATTTGAGTTTCATAAGGTGTTATGTTCAGTTTCATTTCTGAAAAATTAGTTTCATTGATATTTTGGTTTGAGGGACTAAAATGAAAGCTTTGCATTGATAATATGAATGGTTAAAATGCATCACTCAACTACAACAATTAATTAATGGTCTTGTGACTCTGCATCACTCAACTGTTGTGTCCTTCACTTGCACATTTTAGTTGTATAAGTTACAGGAAATGGTTTAGTTCATGTGCTGTTATGGGCATACCATTCTATTTATTTATCACCACTCTTAATCTAATCCAGTGGTTAGCATCATAGTTGTTAATTAAGCTTCTTTTTGCTTCTGTCCCTTTTATCTTTATTCTTACATGCCTTGGGCATCTTATCCCCCTCCATAGAGCCTTTTGAATGTGAAAGAAATTGCTTATATTTTTTTGGTATATATGGTTTCTCGGTCAATATGGATTCCCACCTGTTTTGTGTTCTTACTATGTGTAAGGTTGAGATTGTCGAAAAATCTGAGTCTTTTTTGGTAGGCATTTGATAAAAATTTGCGAAACCCTATAAAACAAATTGAGCTTTAAGTCCCAATTAGTAATTAAGGCCGGCTAGATGATTTGGTTTTCTCCATTACGCTCATATTCATTATGCTGTTGGGTTTGATTTCTTTTATCACTATGGTCTCTTCTCTGCTAAATATAAAAAAGTGGGTACTAAAAAACGTTACTTTTGATGGACAAAAAGTATGCTTGGTGAGTTACACTATTCCAAAACACGATGTGGCACAGGGAGTTGTAATTAGTGTGGACCTGTTGGTAAAAGCAGACGAAAAGCCATTGGGTTCTAATTTTTAGAAAGTGTTTTTTTTTAAAGCAAAAAGGCCTAATGCTTCTTTGGGAAGACCTCACAAAAAAATTCGTACTGTTGACCGGTACTTGTCCTGGTAATGAGCAGATAAGCATATTACCTGGAACCACTGCTTCTGTGTTCCTTGCATTGCTCGGCACTAACGCAAATGCCCTTCCTTGTTACAGATTATTTGTTACTAGTCCCTGATTATTGTTTCTATTATGCCCTTGTGCATTGTTCAGATTCCCCTGGTTGTTCTGAATCTTCCGATTTCCTTGGTTATTGTTTCCATTCCCCTACTTGTTGTGACAGATGGCCATCAATGGATGCTTATGTTTATTTGTTTTCCATTTTAAATATGTGGATATGGGTTTGGTGGAAAGATATATAGAAACAATTATTTCAGGTCTGTTAACAGAAGTAAATTGATAGCATGAAGGATGGGACCTGATGAGATTAGTCTTCGATAACTAAATGTGTTCTTATTGTTTAGGCATTCTAGTTGATGAGATTAGTCTTCCATAACTAAATGTGTTCTTATTGTTGAGGCATTCTAGTTGATATCAATTCTTGATATGCTTTGCTAAACAGGCACCAATTTCAGAAGAGCTAGTGTTCAAAGCATGCATGATACCTTTGCTTCTTCGTAGAGGATTCAAAACATACAGCGTCATATTTTTCTGTCCCATTTCCTTCAGCTTGGGTAAGTTTATTTGGTTTGGATTTCAGCAGATACCGGTTATGATGTAACATGATTAAGTTTCATTTATGGTGTATAACATTTTTATTCACGGTAAAAAGGGTGCAATGCTGTAACTTTTGTACAACAACTGTAGCATGATACCTTTGCTTCTTTGTGGAGGATTCACCACCACCCTTTCTTAAGCACAAGAACTTAGGGGCACGGGCATGTTTTTTCAAAGCGTCACATATGTAAATGTTTGTTTTTTTCCCCAACTGGTTATATGGTTATCATTTCCGTATGGCTGTTGCATTTGCTTAGGGGCATCTGACATCATTCTAACTGATTTACTGGATAGGAAGTATTCGGAATGGTAGTTGTTTCCTTATATTGGATAAATTTGAGATGATTTAATGTGCTAGTTGTATAAGATTTAATGTTCTGTTGAATACTCTACTCATTTTACACGAGTGTGCTACATTCTACTTGTCTACTGCTGTATCTGAATCTTTCTTTTGTCTTGCGGTAAATGGAAACAAACTATATCTATGTCCTTTAAAATGTACAGTAGCTTTAAGTATGTTTGATAGTTAATAATTAAATCAGAATCTGCTACATATTTCAGAAGATTTATTGTTCAGTTTCTTTTTGACATACTAAGATGAGTATGCAATCTCCATGCAGCTCATTTAAATCATTTCTTCGAGGTATTTACCCAGCAAAAGCATAGCTTACTAAAAGCTTCCATGGTTGTAGGTACATGCTTCTCAACTCTCTCTTAGGTCTATAGAATAGGTTAGAATGAGAAGCTAGAGAAGGTTGTTTGTTGTTCTTGCCTATTTTTCTTCTTTACTTTTTCCCTTTTTTTTTTGTTTGCACTGGTTGGAGAAAAGTTCCGATCTATCATTTAGATTTTATGAAGCCGTTTTTATTTTGGTCTTTATCAGGTCTCCAGCTTGCCTATACAAGAGTAAATTTCTTTTTTTTCTCGGGCAAAAGAGTAAGGTTGTGTTTCAGAATGTGTATAAGAACTTATTTTTGTTGATTAAGAAGGGGTGTTCCTGAAAATAAGAAGCTGGGTACTTATTTTAGTAGAATTTATATAGGTAAATACCGACCGGGGAGGGAATCGTACCAGCGGCCGCGCTGGGCCGTCTTCGACTACCGGACGGCCGATCCGAGCCGTCCAAATATTCTAAAAAAAAAAACCAAGGGGGCCTTCATGGGAATCAACGGCATCCGAGATGTATAGGGTGCTCGATCCGACAAAGGCCCCTTTTATATAGGTAAATACCGACCGGGGATTTTCCTCCGCCGGCGCCCAACACAATAGCAACAGTCTTATTTTTTGTATATGGCAATTTCAAGCTCAAAAATCATGCGTTTACGCAAATAGTTTTCTTATCACTATGGATCTTATTTGATAGATCTCATTGAGATTTTTAATACGGTGCGATTTTTTTTTTTCATTTACATTATTTTTTAGTTTGAAAATGTGAAGTAAATTTTGTATTTGAATTTTGTGGAAGACCACTTTTATTTTCCAAAAAGAAGTATGAGAAATAAGTAGTTATTTTTTAAGAAAGTTTCCGAAACGGGGTCTAAGTTTCATTACGTATATTGTTTTCGTAAACATAGTGATTATTTAATGAGAGTATGTTCCCTCCACCTGAGGTGGAAATCATGGGGTTTCCACCACCGTGTGTGGACCCCATAGATTTTTTTGGTTCTAATCTGAACCGTTCATTTTGCAGGGTACATAGAGTAGTATACTCATAAAAAAAATCATCTTAATTGGATACCGATAGCTTTATCAAAATTTGAATTTTAGTTTACAAAATAGACAATCATAAATTTTGAAGTTAAATTATCCGTGATTGCCCATTTCATAAATCGAAAGTAGATTTTTAATAGACCTATTGACGTCCAATAAATCTCATTTTTTGCGTGGATATACTATTCAACGGACCCTACAAAATAGACGATTCATATTATACCAAAAGATGTATTGTGAGTCCCGTTACGGGCTGTGGTGGAAAGCCCAAGTTTTCCACCATAGGTGGAAAGAATTTTATCTCTTACTTAATTCATAAAGTCACTTTTGTCCAAAGTTTGCATTTGCAAAAAGAACTTTTCCAGTATTTTCCTTTTTCTCGGTAAATGAACAAACCAATTTATAATTTACCTGCAAAAATCCTTTGTCACGTGAATACTTACGGAAAATAATTTTTTTTCCTTTACCTTACTTTAATTCACTTTTCTTGGAATTAATTTTCCCGCATAACGTTCTTAGCAAATGAAGTTGGTTTGGACATAAAATGTTTTCCGGTAAAATGTTTTACCTATTTTCTAGTGTTTGATTGTGTAAAAAATGAAAGAAACATTTTACATATAAAACACTTTCCATCATTTGGATGAAAATGACTTATTCTTAAATCTTTCGTAAGTTATTTTTCGAAATAAACCTGCTGTCTTCTACTGCAATTTTCACTGTTCAGTTTCGTCGATCGTCAGTATTAACCCACGTTCAATTCCAATAATTTCATATCTCTCTACCTTTTAAGCTCCATATCTCTCTCTATACTATTTTGTTGATTCTGAAAATATTTTCAAGTGCCAATCAAACACCAAAAAATAAAATTTTGAAATTTATTTTCTAAAAAACCATTTTACATCGAAACATACGGGCTTAATGGAAAATACCAAATAGTCATGTTCTTGAATTTTTGAAAATCATTTCATTTCATAACAAGAAAAAAAAAGATGATAAAACCATAAGTTTTCTCATACTTCTCAATTCTCATCATCCATTTATGTTTCGGGAAACACGATCGGAAAACGACAACCAAGACGACTGAAAACCATCCAATTACTGGACTCAACTTCCATGCCGGTGACTTTTCACCATCTCATCTCATTATTTCAGGAGGCCTCCTTTCCCCCATGACATCCCCACCCCATCCCACCCCATTTTCCCTAACTACCCCTGTCAATCCAATCCCTCCCAACCTTTCCCCTTTTCTTTTTATTTCCGGTTTTCTGTTTGTGTTTTTTTTTCCTGTAACGCCCCGAATTTTGGGTATATTAAATAAACATTTTATTGAACAACAAAAGAGAGTCTGGCTCTTTATTACATCATAAACTCCCAAAGGGTTCGTTTATTACACAAAATGGATGGATATCTAAGGTTATCTACAGCTCCTTCTCTTCTTCCATCCTAGCAAGTTTCTCAGCTCCAAAAGCCTCCAAGGTGTACAGCTCCCCTTGTTTATCTAACAAGTCTGACACATTATACCAGCGTCGCCACCAGTATAATATGTCAGGGTCACATAAAGTAACACCGTGAGCTTGAAAGCTCAATAGAGTAATCCAAACCCACTAACCCTTAACATACACATCAAAGATAGTATACGATTTTAACATGCTTTCAAACAACTCATATAATTACACATGCGCATTCACTAACGAGCGTTGGTGTCATGTTTTCCGTGTGTCTCCCCTACGCGACTCATCGTTTTGTGTCTCATCTTTTATCATCAATTCCGAAAATACGCACGCACACAACCATGGGTTACAAGTACCTTGTGTCGCACAACAATGAGCTACCAAGTCCGGCTCATTGCCACAAGGTTACCAACGCACGGCCACAATGGCTACCAAGTCCGGCACATTGTGTCACACACACACACAACCATGAGCATCCAAGACCGGCACCTTGTGTCGCAAAACAATGAGCTACCAAGTCCGGCTCATTGCCACAAAGGCAACCAAATCTGACTCATGGCCATAATGGCTACCAAGTCCGGCCATTATGCATTTCCAAAACACTTTTTATCCGTATCAACCACATCTTAGGTGTCATATCTCTACTTTTTCAATTCCATGTGTCTCGTAACATGCATCGACTCCGCGGTGGGGCTATTCACATAACTCATGCGATATCATGCTCGTTAAAAGGTCAAAATACAAATACTTCGTTTCAAACGATACTTTATCTTTAAAATGCATTTCCTTCGAGAGGTTCAATAAAGCAACACATGTTTATTGACGAGTTCATACAATCACGTGGTAACTAGGCGATCAAGCAATCAAGTAGTCATAAGATCAAAGTAAACTACGTTCTTTTAAACAAGAAAGTTCTACAAGCTAAATATCACAACTACATTATCATGCTCATGTATTTCAAAGAATTCTACGTCAAACAACATCATGCGATCAACTAGCCAAGTACTACATATTTTTAATCACGCTCATATCATACGATATACGTAGGGTAGGGGTATAGGTATACTACGTAGAGTTAGAGGTATAAGAAGATTCTACCTTAATCCGAAACTAGTCGGGGCCGAATAAGCTAGTTGGAAAGTGCTACGGGCGTCGAATGCTCACAATCTGGACCCAACTTTGGATGGCAGTAACTTGGTCAATACTTGGCCGAATAGGATCGTTCTTGAGTCTAAAACGAAGATCTCGAAGTTCTCTACGACTTTCGTGAAGGACGTTGTTCCTAAAAACGACTTTCGCCCGGAGAAAAATGGTGGTAAAGGGGGTGACAGTAAGCTGTCTGGAATGGAATTTCCAGATTTTTCACTGAACTTTGGAGGTCGATATCTTGGTCATCTCTTGACCGTTTGGGGTGGTTCTTGGGTCTAAACTGAAGCTCTCGAAGTGTTCTACGACTTTCGTGGAGGTCGTTGTTCCTAGAAACGACTTTCACCCGGAGAAAAAATGGGGATAAGAAAGTGGACAGTGAGCTGTCTGGAATGGAATTTCCAGATTTTTCACTGAACTTTGGAGGTCGATATCTTGGTCATCTCTTGACCGTTTGGGGTGGTTTTTGGGTTTAAACTGAAGCTCTCGAAGTGTTCTACGACTTTCGTGGAGGTCGTTGTTCCTAGAAACGACTTTCGCCCGGAGGAAAAATGGAGTTTTTCAGAGGACAGTAGGCTGCCTGGGCAAAACAGAATGGGTTTTAGAGAGAAGTTTGGAGAATGAGGTGAAGGTGTGAGTTCAAAGCACCAAGAGCTTGGTATTTATAGGCAAGGCACCCTCTCTCTCTCTCCCTAGCCGGCCTCTCTCTCTCTCTCCTGTATCTCATTTTTTTATTCAAGCAAATCTTATTTGCTTGCAAGTTTAACCCTAGAACTAGGCATGCAAGGCTATGGATGTGTCCTTTGGATTGGATTATGGAAGACTAGGCAAGGAAGGAGATTTGATTTAAGTATTCTAATGGGGTTTGTACAAGGAAGGACAAGATTGGATGGCATTGGTCATGCTTTCACTTGAAGTATACACGACTAGGACAAGGATGACCAAGGCATGTCAATCACTTGCACACACATCACTTTCTCTCTCCCTCTCCCATCCGAATCTCTCTCTCTCTCTCCCATCTCTCTCTGGGCTTCTCTCCTCTCTCTCTCTCTCTCTCTCCCACTTGTACCACTTGGAAAGTATATATATATACTAATATATACATATGTACTATGGGTCTTTAATAAAATCTAAGTTTTCAAGTAAATTAGATTTTCTAAATATAATAATCCATATACACACATGTTATATACAATATTATATATATATATACATACAAGTACACACACATATATATATATATATATATATATATATATATATATATATATATATATATATATATATATATATATATAAGCATGTACTTACAATCTAGCCTTGGGTTCCATAGTCTAATACACTAACCTAATGCTTTCAAAGTACAATGGAAGCACAAGAAGTCAATCCAAGGTACTATCTCTCTCTCCTCCTTTCTTTCTCTCTCTCTCTCTCTCTCTCGGCCCAATCTCTCTCTCCCCTCTCTCGGCTTTCTTTCTCTCTTTCTCTCTCATGTACTATATATATATATATATATATATATATATATAAATACTAGAAAGCAAACATATATAATAATGTATTAGTGTACTAGAATATCTAATAGATTTACAAGCAAAAGGATTTTCCAATTAAAAATGTAATACTCACATGCTATATACAATAAAATATATATATACAACAAGTACATACATATATATATATATATATACATGTACTACACTATATCTATACTAGATATGACCTAGGACTAATATCTAATATAGTATTCTACTTCATCCAAAGTACCATGTACTAACCTAATATACTAATGGACTAATCTTAATTTAATGGATTTTAACACATGGCCAAATTTAATATTTAAATCAAACAAGTACATGATTGTCAAGACTAACTATTATCCAATGGATAATAGTTTCTCTAATGGTTAATAACCAATGGGTAATAATGGCTAGGATTCTAGTCTATCGCCCAATGGGTAAAGAATCTCCTAATGGTTATTATCCAACGGTTAATACCAAAAGTATAATACTTTGCAATTAAGCACTAAACTAATCTAATCTCGTACTTAGGAAGATTAACCAAGGTTTGCCTATTGACTAATGGGTATAGATTACCCTAGCGTCTATTGTCCAACGGATAAATATTATCCTAGGTCAAACGCCAAGGTAAGGTATGAGCGTGGCCAAGGCGGCCTGGTAGCAAAGCGGTGGCCAAAGCAGCTCGGTGGCCAAGCGGTGGCCAAGGCAGCCTGGTGGCCAAACAATGGCCAAGGCAATGGTACAACAGTTGGTCGGCCTGGCACAAGAAGGCTGGCGCCAGCACTGGTGGCCAAACAAAGGCTAAGGCACGGCAAGCAGAGGCCGGTGGCCAAAGCAGGGCGTGAGCACAGCAGCCCAGCAACGCCAAGGCAAAAGCAAGGCGCAACCCGATGTCAAGGCAGAACCCGATGGCAGCCAAGGCAGAGCAACCTGGCAGTGACCCGACGCCTCGGCGAGGCAGGACAGCGACCCGACGCCAAGGCAAGGCAGGTGCGACAGCGAGCCGACGCCAAGGCAAGGCGACAGCGAGCTGACGCCAAGGCAAGGACTAAACATTAACCATTTTGGCATCGATGCAATGCTCTAGGTTAGAGGAAATGCAACTAAGCCATATGGTAGTTAGTGTTTGCTAACTAATCGGTTGCCATGCAGGATTTCCAGCCGAGAAAATAAATTCTAGGATTTTCTACAATTACCATGTAATTATACCAAGGTCTAAATAGGCATACTCGTCTTTAGAAAATGACCTTAATGCCCGGGCGATGAATTCCAATCTTCTAAGTCATAAACCTAATTATGACGGATTATTAATCGCAAAAAGAGATTTATAAAATAAATAAAGAATTTTCAAATAAAATAACAAAATTTTATAAGTCGATAACGACCGATTTTTGGATGTTGAAATGAAATCCAAGTATTAAAATAAAATTCAAAATTTTAGCGAAATTTTTATTGACCAAAAATCAGGGTTGTTACAACCTATCCCCCTTAAAATAATTTCGTCCTCGAAATTGGTGCGTGTCTACGGATTTGACAAAGTCACTATACTGGTCCTTGAATCGTCGTCTATCCCCCTTAAAAGAAGCAAGTCACACTTAAGTCGCAGGTTAGGCGTAGGTTGGCTATTTCTAGTCCGCACTCGCTACTCACTTTAGATTAACAGCTGCACTCTCCCGAAATGGTGGTGTTACTCGAATTTAGAGGTTTTGTTATGAAGTTAGCACGCAATGAACAAGACAGCTAGATTTTGATTTAGAAAAGATCATTATATTACATGCCTAACGGCATCATTAGATACAAGAAAAAGAAAGTGAAAGCAGATAATAATGGCTATGGTGCCATTGCTACGCCTCGAGCCGCCATCGATCGTTGAAAGCTTGGAGTGCACGACGTTTGTATTCTTTTCTGAACGCCGCGAGTGCGACGGCCACCGCGGGAATCCAGTACCAGAAGGTAGTAAGGCGGTCGTTCCTGTCGAACCACCGTGGCATGGCTATGGTGATCACGGCACAGAAGAGGACGAAGGTGAAGGGCTGCAACTGTATTGCTCGGATCATCGAGGTGAGCTCGATTCGCTCCATCTCTTGGAACTGGGCGTCCTCCGGGAATCCTCGTCGGTAGATCGCCATGGCTCGGTTTGATTGGATAGTGGTTTGGAGGGGTTAAAATGGTAAGAGAGATGAAGATAAGAAGAGGGGTGAAGAAATGGGAAAAAGAATGGAGTATATATAGGGCCGGGTGAGGGGTGTGAAGGAGGGAAATGTTTGAATTTGAGTTTGAAAATTTGGAGGATTGAGAGGATGGGTTACCGGGCCCCCCTTTTTTGGGTATGGCTGACGCGCGATTACCGGGCCCCCATTTTGGGTTATGGCCGACACTTGGCGCTCTTATCAAACTAAAATAAAATGTCTAATGGTAGTGTGCTACAATACCCATAACAGAGAAGATTTTATAGATAAGCAAGAAGATTTCTATCATTTAGCAACTTGCGTCAACTAAAATAATTGTCCTTTGTAATAAGGGTTTCATTTACTAAAGAAAAATATTGAATAGTACGCAACAGTACTCTTTATCTTAAGAAAATAAGCTTTTCATAGAAAAACAAGGGATTACAAACATAAGCATAGAGTTCTACTACAAAACAAAAGATAAGACTTAACGGTGTGAGGGGTAATTACAAGCATGCACATAAACAGTGATTTCACGTAAGAAAGAAATACATATTTTCATTACTTAATCGGATCAAGTACAACGTAAATGGCTAATATTAGTCTAGGCTTACTACTATCTTACAAGTTCAACTACTACCAACCTTCTTATTACATTTGCATCACAAGTTTCTTAATGAGCCTAAAAGGTGTTCGGGAATTGGGCCTTATATGGGCCTATGTCAGTCTCAACGGGTGGCAGAGGTACATCGCCGATGTCAGAGGCTATGTCCATGATGTCGGGCACAACCCTTAGCCATCCAGGCTCTTCTTCGTCATCAGATTCACTCTTTCCGTCAGATCCCTCATTTCCCCAAATCTCCATTGGTTCTTCCTCCTCGGGATCTTCTTCGGGATCTTCTTCGAGATCCTCATTCTCGGGAGGTGCTATTGGAGCTGGAGCGGGAATGGCTTCAGCTTTGTTCCCCACAACTACAAGTTCCTCATGGAGAAGGGGTGCTATTTGGACGAGGACAGGTATTGCTTCTTCATCTCCCACCTCCTCCTCATCAGACTCCCATCCATTATCGATGGCATTTAAATGTTGCACCTCCATGAGGTGTTGCCAATCCACCTCATTTTGGGGTGGGTCGTGAAATCCATCCTCATCCGCGGAGTCCTCTTCAGGCTCCTCGGGATCTTCCTCTTCTTCCTCAATTCCTTCCACCACGAATTCTACATCATCAGGGGGTGCTAATTGGACTAAGATGGGTGCGGCCTCTTCATCGCCATCCTCTTCGGTCTCGGGAAGTGGAAAGGCACCGTGCTCTAGGTGGTAGTCATAGACATAAGGGAAGGCATAGGGGAAGTAAGGGTCCGCCACAAGCAGGTTTGTCATTGACCTCAGGGTCCCTCTAAATCGACGGGCTTCAGCTAATAGGTTGGCTCGATAGGTGCTCATCTACAAGGAAATGTTTAAACCTCAATTAGTAGTGTTTTAAGACGTAGTTTGATAGTGCTAAGGAAACATTGAAATTTCTATGTTCCACATTCGATTCTTGATTTAAGTCATCATCCAATTGTTCGGGAATTCCCAGTTCGGTGGTACTGCCAGTTTCCACCTTACTTCAATCCGAAGATTGTTTTGTCAGAATTCCCCCCAATTTGGGACGGTAAACTTAAAAATCAAGTCACGTTTATGCAACGGTCAACTTATCTTAAAACTAATCTTAAAGGCTACCCATTCTACCCATGGCCGAGTGTACCTAAAGCTCTGATACCAAGTTGTAACGCCCTACCAAGTTGTAACGCCCCGAATTTTGAGTACGTTAAATAAACATTTTATTGAACAACAAAAGAGAGTCTGGCTCTTTATTACATCATAAACTCCCAAAGGGTTCGTTTATTACACAAAATGGATGGATATCTAAGGTTATCTACAGCTCCTTCTCTTCTTCCATCTTAGCAAGTTCCTCAGCTCCAAAAGCCTCCAAGGTGTACAGCTCCCCTTGTTTATCTAACAAGTCTGACACATTATACCAGCGTCGCCACCAGTATAATATGTCAGGATCACATAAAGCAACATCGTGAGCTTGAAAGCTCAATAGAGTAATCCAAGCCCACTAACCCTTAACATACACATCAAAGATAGTATACGATTTTAACATGCTTTCAAACAACTCATACAATTACACATGCGCATTCACTAACGAGCGTTGGTGTCATGTTTTCCGTGTGTCTCCCCTACGCGACTCATCGTTTTGTGTCTCATCTTTTATCATCAATTCCGAAAATACGCACGCACACAACCATGGGTTACAAGTACCTTGTGTCGCACAACAATGAGCTACCAAGTCCAGCTCATTGCCACAAGGTTACCAACGCACGACCACAATGGCTACCAAGTCCGGCACATTGTGTCACACACACACACACAACCATGAGCATCCAAGACCGGCACCTTGTGTCGCAAAACAATGAGCTACCAAGTCCGGCTCATTGCCACAAAGGCTACCAAATCTGACTCATGGCCATAATGGCTACCAAGTTCGGCCATTATGCATTTCCAAAACACTTTTTATCCGTATCAACCACATCTTAGGTGTCATATCTCTACTTTTCCAATTCCATATGTCTCGTAACATGCATCGACTCCGCGGTGGGGCTATTCACGTAACTCATGCGATATCATGCTCGTTAAAAGGTCAAAATACAAATACTTCGTTTCAAACGATACTTTATCTTTAAAATGCATTTCCTTCGAGAGGTTCAATAAAGCAACACATGTTTATTGACGAGTTCATACAATCACGTGGTAACTAGGCGATCAAGCAATCAAGTAGTCATAAGATCAAAGTAAACTACGTTCTTTTAAACAAGAAAGTTCTACAAGCTAAATATCACAACTACATTATCATGCTCATGTACTTCAAAGAATTCTACGTTAAACAACATCATGCGATCAACTAGCCAAGTACTACATATTTTTAATCACGCTCATATCATACGATATACGTAGGGTAGGGGTATATGTATACTACGTAGAGTTAGAGGTATAAGAAGATTCTACCTTAATCCGAAACTAGTCGGGGCCGAATAAGCTAGTTGGAAAGTGCTACGGGCGTCGAATGCTCACAATCTGGACCCAACTTTGGATGGCAGTAACTTGGTCAATACTTGGCCGAATAGGATCGTTCTTGAGTGTAAAACGAAGATCTCGAAGTTCTCTACGACTTTCGTGAAGGACGTTGTTCCTAAAAACGACTTTCGCCTGGAGAAAAATGGTGGTAAAGGGGGTGACAGTAAGCTGTCTGGAATGGAATTTTCAGATTTTTCACTGAACTTTGGAGGTCGATATCTTGGTCATCTCTTGACCGTTTGGGGTGGTTCTTGGGTCTAAACTGAAGCTCTCGAAGTGTTCTACGACTCTCGTGGAGGTCGTTGTTCCTAGAAACGACTTTCGCCCGGAAAAAAAATGGGGATAAGGTCTGGAATGAAATTTCCAGATTTTTCGCTGAACTTTGGAGGTCGATATCTTGGTCATCTCTTGACCGTTTGGGGTGGTTCTTGGGTCTAAACTGAAGCTCTCGAAGTGTTCTACGACTTTCGTGGAGGTCATTGTTCCTAGAAACGACTTTCGCCCGGAGAAAAAATGGGGATAAGAAAGTGGACAGTGAGCTGTCTGGAATGAAATTTCCAGATTTTTCACTGAACTTTGGAGGTCGATATCTTGGTCATCTCTTGATCGTTTGGGGTGGTTCTTGGGTCTAAACTGAAGCTCTCGAAGTGTTCTACGACTTTCGTGGAGGTCGTTGTTCCTAGAAACGACTTTCGCCCGGAGGAAAAATGGAGTTTTTCAGAGGACAGTAGGCTGCCTGGGCAAACAGAATGGGTTTTAGAGAGAAGTTTGGAGAATGAGGTGAAGGTGTGAGTTCAAAGCACCAAGAGCTTGGTATTTATAGGCAAGGCACCCTCTCTCTCTCTCCCTAGCCGGCCTCTCTCTCTCTCCTATATCTCATTTTTTTATTCAAGCAAATCTTGTTTGCTTGCAAGTTTAACCCTAGAACTAGGCATGCAAGGCTATGGATGTGTCCTTTGAATTGGATTATGGAAGACTAGGCAAGGAAGGAGATTTGATTCAAGTATTCTAATGGGGTTTGTACAAGGAAGGACAAGATTGGATGGCATTGGTCATGCTTTCACTTGAAGTATACACAACTAGGACAAGGATGACCAAGGCATGTCAATCACTTGCACACACATCACTCTCTCTCTCCCTCTCCCATCCGAATCTCTCTCTCTCTCTCCCATCTCTTTCTCGGCTTCTCTCCTCTCTCTCTCTCTCTCTCTCCCACTTGTACCACTTGGAAAGTATATATATATATATACTAATATATACATATGTACTATGGGTCTTTAATAAAATCTAAGTTTTCAAGTAAATTAGATTTTCTAAATATAATAATCTATATACACACATGTTATATACAATATTATATATATATATATATATATATATATATATATATAAATACAAGTACACACACACATATATATATATATATATATATATAAGCATGTACTTACAATCTAGTCTAGGGTTCCATAGTCTAATACACTAACCTAATGCTTTCAAAGTACAATGGAAGCACAAGAAGTCAATCCAAGATACTATCTCTCTCTCCTCCTTTCTTTCTCTCTCTCTCTCTCTCTCTCGGCCCAATCTCTCTCTCCCCTCTCTCGGCTTTCTTTTTCTCTTTCTCTCTCATGTACTATATATATATATACATACTAGAAAGCAAACATATATAATAATGTATTAGTGTACTAGAATATCTAATAGATTTACAAGCAAAAGGATTTTCCAATTAAAAATGTAATACTCACATGCTATATACAATAAAATATATATATATATACAACAAGTACATACATATATATATATATATATACATGTACTACACTATATCTATACTAGATATGACCTAGGACTAATATCTAATATAGTATTCTACTTCATCCAAAGTACCATGTACTAACCTAATATACTAATGGACTAATCTTAATTTAATGGATTTTAACACATGGCCAAATTTAATATTTAAATCAAACAAGTACATGATTGTCAAGACTAACTATTATCCAATGGATAATAGTTTCTCTAATGGTTAATAACCAATGGGTAATAATGGCTAGAATTCTAGTCTATCGCCCAATGGGTAAAGAATCTCCTAATGGTTATTATCCAACGGTTAATACCAAAAGTATAATACTTTGCAATTAAGCACTAAACTAATCTAATCTCGTACTTAGAAAGATTAACCAAGGTTTGCCTATTGACTAATGGGTATAGATTACCCTAGCATCTATCATCCGACGGATAAATATTATCCTAGGTCAAACGCCAAGGCAAGGCGTGAGCGTGGCCAAGGCGGCCTGGTAGCAAAGCGGTGGCCAAAACAGCTCGGTGGCCAAGCGGTGGCCAAGGCAGCCTGGTGGCCAAACAGTGGCCAAAGCAGCCCTGTGGCCAAACAATGGCCAAAGCGATGGCTAGCGGCGCCAAAGCAATGGTACAAACGATGGTCATGGTGGCGGCTGGCAGCGCGCCAGCGACTGGTGGCCAAACAGGCTGGCCAAGCAGAGGCCAAGCGGTAGCCAAAGCAGGGCGTGAGCAAAGCAGCCCAGCAACGCCAAGGCAAAAGCAAGGCGCGACCTGATGCCAAGGCAGAGCAACCTGGCAGTGACCCGACGCCTAGGCGAGGCAGACCCGATAGCGACCCGACGCCAAGGCAAGGCAGGCTTGTCAGCGAGCCGACGCCAAGGCAAGGCAGTCATGTTAACGGTCAAGGCAAGGACTAAACATTAACCATTTTGGCATCGATGCAATGCTCTAGGTTAGAGGAAATGCAACTAAGCCATATGGTAGTTAGGGTTTGCTAACTAATCGATTGCCATGCAGGATTTCCAGCCGAGAAAATAAATTCTAGGATTTTCTACAATTACCAAGTAATTATACCAAGGTCTAAATAGGCATACTCGTCTTTAAAAAATGACCTTAATGCCCGGGCGATGAATTCCAATCTCCTAAGTCATAAACCTAATTATGACGGATTATTTATCGCAAAAA
Source organism: Rhododendron molle (assembly GCA_025413875.1). Taxonomy (NCBI): domain Eukaryota; kingdom Viridiplantae; phylum Streptophyta; class Magnoliopsida; order Ericales; family Ericaceae; genus Rhododendron; species Rhododendron molle. Next base: position 20,803,242 of record CM046400.1, read on the forward strand.
GGGATTTATAAAATAAATAAAGAATTTTCAAATAAAATAACAAAATTTTATAAGTCGATAGCGACCGATTTTTGGATGTTGAAATGAAATCCAAGTATTAAAATAAAATTCAAATTTTTAGCGAAATTTTTATTGACCAAAAATCAGGGTCGTTACATTTTCCCGATTTGTACTTGATGGAAAGCCGTTGCTGCTGCTTTGAACATGGTATGAGGCTCAGAGCCCTGAGAGCTTCTGCTTTACTATGATTTTGATTTTTTTTCTCTTTATTTCTTTTTCTTTCTTTCCAGTTTGAAATTTTTTTCATTTTTTAAAATTTTTTCTTTATTTATTTCTTTTCCTATTTACATCCCTTTTTTTTGGTTAACTCAAATTATAATTTCAATTAAATTTATATTCTTTTAATTAATTAATTAATTTGTCTTAACAATGAATAAGAAAAATAACTTCTGATGAAGGTCGACCAACTCAAATCGATGGAGGTCGAACTGTGCTACGAGATGGATCTGCCATATCGATAATCCTGTCTATGATATGCTCTCGCATACGTGGATCCATCACATCTAATATCTCAACCTCCTGAGATGTCCTAATACGTGGATTCAAAGTTTGGAAGAACGACCAACTCAAATCACCATCTTTTTTGATCAAAAAAAAATCACCATTTCCTTTGCAAATTACTAATATCGTTTGTTTGTACTCGGACAAATGTCTTTATCAGAGTAAAGTTTCACTTCATGTACTGCGCAACCAAAACCTCGGGGAGCTAGCGTAAAATTTGTATGAGTGAAAAACAGATAAACAAGAGTGTGAGAGAGATTGGCCATATGAATCGTTGTAATCTGGGTTTCGAAATGAGTTTTGTTTTTCTCTTGAGTTCACGCGTCTTCTCCGTTCAAGACTGATCAAAAAGGAAAAAAATTCAAACTGAAAAGAAAGAAAAAGAAATAAAGAGAAAAAAAGATTTCAAACTGGATAGAAATAAAAGGAAATAAAGCGGGAAAAAAAAAAACAAACTGAACAGAAAGAAAGAAAAGGGGGGAAAAAAAGGTAAATTGAAAAAAATCTTCTTTTTCTCTTGAAACTAAAGAGGTTGGAAAATTGGAAAAATTATATTTTTTTGTGGTAGTTTAAACTGTATAAAGAGATTGGAAAATTAAGTGTTTCAAAATTCAATCCGTTTGAATGGGTGGAAAGATTTTAGGTTTCTGATCATTTTATTCTAAATGATCATACTTAAATTTTGACTGTAGGGCTCTCGTTGATTAACCCTAAGAAAGTCGTAGAATCAAATATCTTTTAGGGTTAATCAACGAGAGCCTTACAGTCAAAATTTAATTATGACAATTTAGAATAAAATGATCAGAAAACTAAAATCTTTCCACCCGCTCAAACGGATTGAATTTTGGAACACTTAGTTTTTCAACCTCTTTATACAGTTTAAACTACCACAAAAATATATAGTTTTTCAATTTTCCATTATTTCACCATCAATATTAGGCTCGTTTGATAGGTTTCATTGAATAGATTTCAAAAATATAAAATTTATTTTAAAATAATACGTCAAGAAAAAGTTATTACCATTTAAAATTTTATAACAAAAAAATAAAATGAGAGAGAGAGAGAGAGAGAGAGAGAGAGAGAGAGAGGAGGGGGACGGGGGTAATGGGGGGAAAGCAATTTGCTTATTTCAGAAACCACCAGCACGTACATATCACAGATCATGACCAGGATTAGACGAACAGCAACAAGAACTCCCATAAATTATCAGCCAAAACTCATGTTTTTATGAAGTCCTTGAGAAGCAGCTGCAGAGGCACAATCCACTGTTTGTAATCCAATCCTCTCCTTCTGCAAGTCATAAACAACCTCCACATTCTGCTGTTAGAAACTTCCGAAGACCCCAGCTGGTCCATAGCTATCCCCACCATCCATGCTTTGGAATAACAAGCATTTCACCACACTAGAATTACTTGGTGCACCCATTGCATAAAAGTAATTCCCTTGGGGCAGAACAAGGCTCACATTGTTCAAGAAATGGAATGTGATTGTAGGCAGAAGAACATCAGTATTATCTGCAAAACTACTGTTTGGACATGGAGTAATGTAACAGAGATCGAATCCAGTTCGTGCCTCCACATCCTTAGCCCGAGGGTAAGGTACCAACGATTGAAGCACCGATAAAAGTTGCAAATAGAAGGGTTCGGTTAGGTGAGTATAAGTGGTTCCAGAATCAATTAACATCCCTCCATTCCCAAGTGAATCAAATGCCCTTAAGCTTTAAGGGCACCTCAGTTGCACTACTATTCCCCACCGTTATTGCCTCGGGACCTATATAATAGTAGTTAGGAAACATTGGATATCTTAACATGGGGGTAAACTGAAAATGGTCTTTTGAAAAAGTAGCAGGGTCCCCCACAACCAAAGGGCAAATATTAGGGCCGTTTGCGAACTTGAAGGCCAAGAAACAATGAGAAAAGCCCTTTTGAAGAAACCCTAATTGGGAAGGAAGAGATAAAGGGCCTTTATCGAACCCCACGATTCCTATTGGCTCACGATATGTTGATCTAACACATCCAAAACCAAATTTTGGTATCTCCCTAGTTACATTAGGATTACTCCCATGGACTCTAAGGGTATCCCTAGTTAAGGACCCGATAACAATGCCATCACCATAAGTGTAGGCAAATGAAGGACATGGCCTAGAACATGTACCCTTTATAAGGGTAGGTAATAAGCAACCGGAAACGTTGCAAGGATCGAAAGTGTTATCGGAGCTATGGATGTCGATACAAAAGGAAGTCGAACAAGAGTCTCTAAAGGAAGAGGAGGAATATGAAGGGGAGAAAGTGGACATTACCTTGTTGTTTCTATAACCATCACAATCCATACAATCGAAAGATAGGTTTCCACAATGAACCCAAGTGAGGTCACTCCTAGTGTCCATAAAAACTGGGATGAGTTGTGGGGGTGTGCCTAAGTTGAGAGAGATTAGATACCCATCTGTCACTTCTTTTAGTGGCTCCACCATGTCAAGTAATTCTGTTGGTTTTATATTTTTCGAATTGAAAGCAAGTATTGGAGTTGGAAGGATGGATCTGGAATGTGTTAAACCAAGTATTAGTGAGTGAGATTGGCTTTGGTTTGCATTGGATGATAGAAACTGACGAGGGAATGGAAAAGGAGGGGAAGAAGAAAAGAGTGTGGGGAATGAAGAGCGATTGCATTGTGGTTTTTTTATTGATGCTTTGATGTCTTTTTTTCCGTCTGTTTATGTAATGAGATGACGAACTCCAACTTAAAGCCAGTATTTATAAGAGTTGGTTTGAGTATTTCAATGATTGATTGTTGACAAGGGCTTGCAAGTGGAGAATTAGGGTTTGTGAGGGCCGAGTAGAAAACATGTCAGGTGTCGAATGAATAATAATTACTGACAAAAAAATAATAAAAATTGTTTTATTGGGTTAACCCTTTGTTTGGTTGTAGACTTGTAGTGAATTCTCCTTTGGAGTACTTTGAATGTGTTTGTGTGAGTGAGAGTTCACTCTCCAAAGTAACCACTCACCACATGCCACCTGGCCTCTTTGATGAACTAAAGATGGAAGACCAACCCCCTTGATGGAAAATGCTAAAGAGACTAATGGTGGCACACAAGAGAATACGCTTTTAGCATCCAATTTGCGTCTGCAGGTGCACCATTTGCGACAGAAATAGCTTTTGCATCAGCAATGCACCATTTGCGACAGAAATAGCTTTTGCATCAGCAATGCGACGACAAATAGGGGGTCACTTTTGGTGGGGATCTGAAAAAGTTTTTTGCATTGGCAAGTACCCGTGGCTCCTTTTTGCGTCAGCCTTTTCCTAACTCAAAAGTAAAAAAAAAAAACACATGAAAACATTAGCGTCCGACACAATTGCCATCGCAAATATTACTTTTGCGTCGGAGAATTGCCGTCACAAATACTATCTTTTTGCACCGGGGAACATGCCGTTGCAAAAAACAAAAGTTGAAAAACAAAAGTATTTTCCCCTCTTTGCCTCCTAAAATCTAGGGTAGTGATTTTGTCACACCCTTTTTTAATAATGCCACACCCTGCAAGTGTATTTTTACACCAAAAAATACACTTGCAGGATTTGGCATTATCAAAAAAGGATGTGGCAAAATCATTTCCCAAAATCTAATGCTATTTACCTTGAATACTGTGACAATCAAATATTTATCTAACAAATCCAAAGTGTAATACAACAAACCATTCTCATTCATTCAAACCCCAAAAATATATGGAAAAAAAATGTCTCGTACTAAAGGTACAATCCAAAGTTTCCTTAGCTAAACATCCACACAAAACAAATTCCGCCAGACAAGAGCCACCACAAATTCCGCCAGACAAGAACCACCACAGATGCACTTTTCACAAGTACAAGATTTAATAATCTCTATAGCCGATATAACATACAAGACGCATTCAAGACAATAAATGAAGAGCAAAGAAAAAATGAAGAATTTTCAGTGCCTTTTCATATAGGTATTTGGTCCATATAGCTCATGCTCTAATATCTGTAACAGAAACAAATAGATAGAAAACAAGAACCTTAAATTGAAAGTCAGTGCATGGCTTATCAGTAATTACAAAGTGCATAAGATCAAATGCAACAGACCAAAACATGAGCTAGCAATGTGAAACACCAACATGGACTACTCTAATCAGAACAAGGTATGCCAATACCAATCCATTGTGCAGCTATACATTGGACCTTCAAATTTTGCACCTCATTGTACAGCTTCTTATTTTCAGCCAGGACATTATGGTAATTCTCAGCAGCATCAATTAGACCATTAACCTTCACCACTGTCCATGTTAGAGGCTTCAAACATGAGGAATGTCATGCCCATAACATATGCACAAGCTTAAGTTGTTAAGCACTCCTACCTAAAAGTGATTAAATTCTTCTGAGTAGACCTTTTGTGTCTTCAAAACTTTTTGCTTTATGATTCAAGAGGCCACCCTTAGATCCTAAGCAGTTCAATGGAATGACTTCTAGTCACAAACTAAGCAAAGAGACAGTACTAAATAAAAAAAGTGACAACCAATGCAAACATGAAGAACTCCAAACTGAGAATCTAAAAAGCTAGTGTAGCTGATTTCTTTCTTTCTTCCATCTTTGTGTCGTAGATTTTAAAAACAGCTCAAGTTCTTTAACTTTACTCCTTGAATTGAGGTTCACTGTATTCATGGACAATCGGCCGGAGACCATGGAAGATGTGTGGCTAGCTGGCTGCATCAGGAGGAGCTGATGCATCTTGTAGGTCTATACATGGCTAAAGGAAGATGTGTGGCTGCATCAGAACTGTCGTTCGGGGCACCAAAAAAGCCATGATGTACCAGTGCTTCAAGCCTTAAGGTGTCGTGTCTAAAAGAGTTTGTGGTCATAGGGTCAGACAGTCGTACTGGTTGTGTGCTGTCAAAGTTATTTAGCTTCATCCCCCTATATTCATATAAAGAATTCTCCCTATCCATATACATAAGATTTGGCAAATAATTAAGCCATATGCAGCTGATAGATGCAAAACATGTAATCTCAGTAAGTCTCAACCAGGGTTCAAGATCAATAGATCATCCAAAGTAGACATATTTGGCCACAACAATCATTTAGTTCTATGGACTAAATAGGAATAAAAAGTTCAGCTATTTATAGGGCATCATAACCACATGCTTTTCTAATGTGGCCAGCAGATGACCATTCCATTCTTTTTCTAAATTATTTAATCGAAACAAACACTCTTCCAAGTATTGGTGATCATTTGTGCATGTCTTGATCAGTTAACAGACTTTAATCCCTCTCTAAAATAATGTTGTGCAATAATTTTCACTAGTAAATAACTTGACCCCTTCTAATTTGGGTGTTCTGGTGTTAAGGAAACAAACTTGCATACAAGCCTATTGTCAACCAAGTTGCTGTAATGGTCATTCTTAGTTTGGTCTCTCGACGGAGTGGCCATTTACTTAAAGTGGCGAATAATTATTGAATGGCCTCCAAACCAACTCAAATAGAGGAAACCAAATTACGAGTAATAAATGGAGTCATTAACCTTTAGTGACATCCCCACAAGAATCAAAAGCAATCCTTCAATCTCTTCTTGTCCATCGACCATGCCAAACCTTCAACGCCAAAAGAAATAAACAATACACATGCTAACAAACAAACAAACTATGTACTCCCTCCCTCTCTTTTTAAGTGTCTCGCTTCGTAATTCCTGATGTGAAATTTTAATGTACTCGCAAGCCCACGAATCGTACCGAAGTATAGTAATGCAAGAGCGATGTCGAACCCACAGGGACTTGTGATTTTTTTTAGGAAAACGAAATAAACTTAAAGTGATTTACCCTAACCTAGTTGACAAAAATTGTGATTGATTTTTAAACTAAAAGTGAAAGGTAAAAACAATAAACTAAATTAGCAAAGACGAGAAAATTAAAACTTCTTTTAAACCAAAGGAGAAAATACTAGGGTTTCGGAATCCACACTCATTAACTCCTATCATTATATATTCATGATCATTGATTTTACCCAAAATTTCTTCATGATAATCTGAAAGCTAACTCTGTTACCACGGAAAATATCATCGTGAAAGTTCATCAAAAAGTCTAATATTTGTTCTTCTCCGCTTGCAAGTATAAAACCGAATCATTAATTGTATCCGCTTTCAACAAATCACAATAAATATCCAATTTTATAGTTGACGGTGAAAAACCAGCTTTCAATGCTAAAGACAATTTCAAATCATGAGAAAAACATGATTGAACTCATATCCAGAATCTATCCCTAACAATTGATTTGGAGTAAGAACAATTTAATCATATTCAAACCAAATATTCGGGTAAAATCAAATCTCATAAATATATAAATAATAATCGTTAATGGGGCTTCATCCTCAACCCTAGTTGAAGAGTTTAGCCGTTCATGGAGTCAAAACACAAAACCATATTATAAAAGAACTCCATGAAAGTTTACAAAATTAAAGTAGTTATTTTTTTCCTCCCTATCCTTTCCTCTACCGCAGCTCTTGTCCGAGACGCGAAGTTGCTGCCTTGCAATCTTGGACAGCCGAATTCTCCCCTTTCAAACCCCACTGCCTTGATTATTTATAATGCCGAAAATTGCCTTAAGGAATTCGATTCCTTTTTAAACTCAATCTCCCCGTTATTTAGTTTGCCTAATTGGCGACAACTAATATGGCTCTTTCCTTTAGTACCATGGATTGTAGTGCTGCCTTCTCCAATGAATTAACTTTGATGCAATTGCTTGAGAAAAATAATAGATGACCAACCACTGAGACTAATTCTTAATCCAACGGCCAAAACATTAAGTAGTTATCATCTTTTTCCTGCAAATTAATAATTCAGAGTAAAATGATCAAAAAGATAATAACTAGTCCAATTAAACACAATAAAGAACTAACGCTATACGATATAGGTATCTCGAAATGTTAATATTTTGTACTCATCAAATACCCCCAAACCTACATTTTGCTAGTCCTCGAGCAAAAGAAATACTAAAAGCAAAAGAAAAGAAAATTACTAACTAATCCTTTTTCGGAGGAGTCCGATTGCATTTAGCACATGCAACAAGCCTTTAAACCCCTAGGTCGCCTTAGTGGACGAGTTATAGTCTCGTGAGGGTTTGCCGTGAATATACCCACAAAATTTTTAAGAAAGTGACACTCGATTAGAATTCCAAAACATAGTCTATGGCTTCTCAAAGTAACTAGTGTGAGAATAACACAAGTTAGAGGCAAGATATTTCATCCATTAACAAAGTTAAACAAGTGAACATTCTAATCCGAATTGGCTCAAAAATGGTTCCTCCCACCTATATCTAGAGAAAGAAATCACAAAGCATGCGTGTAAAGTGAAAAGTCACACAAAGATGTTCATTAACCGCGAAAACAATACACGCACCTTCAATGCCTCAATATTCATCAAAATGCTCACATCAAATTATGATAGCCCCTCCCCTTATTCATAATTTTTTTCTTTTTTTTCTATATATTTTTTTTCTTGTGGTCGTGCAATGCCTTGGTTCCTTAAGCTTTCTAATTGACCCTTGTAGTGGGTTTTAGGGCAGTGACACCCAAACCAGACAGCTTTAGGGCACTAAATGTAAAGAACACCCCAATGGACTTAATCACTCGAGTCAAAAAGATTACGAACCCAAGCTAACCACACATGACAATCGCGGAACTCTCCACTGTTTGACGCGAACACTCACTGCTTACTGAGGCAAGAGGCCCGGTAACTAAGTGAAAAGCCCAAAAAGCATGCATTTTTATTCTTTTTTGGTGGGAAAAGGGCATTAAACATTCTACTAAGATATTTGACTCCTACCGAGGCATCAAAAATATATGTACGATACTTGAGATCAAATCCAAGTGTGACAGTGATCGTGCAAAGGCATGTATACAAGTGATTAATCGCTATCCAAACATAGGTAATACGAACCAACTAAGTGCCTCTCATCAATGCCTATGTTTACAAATTTAACTCCATCAATGAATTCATATCAAGACTCGAACTTGGGCAATAATCAAACTAGCACTGATCAAAAAGCAACAACCACGTCGGAAGTCATAATCAAGTATCAACAACTTTCATTTTTTTTTAAAATTTGCCACAGAAAACAAATGCAGTACAATAATAATAATAATAATAAAATCACAATTGCAGCAAATAATTTTTTCAAAAATAATAGTCACACCCCCAAACCTAAATGATGCATTATCGTCAATGTAGCAAAGAGGAATAAGTTATGAAAGTTTAAGGGGTCACCTTGAATGAAGACCAATTTTTTTGTGTATTCCCTGCAGTTGATTAGCGACCCAAAAAACAAAAACAAAAATGAGATAGAAAAAGAGAAAGAATTTTTTTTTTTTTTAACACTATTAGCAACTACAAAGTAAAACAATCAAGTCATTTTCTTTTATCCTTTTATCCTCTTCTTGTAATTTAGAATGTATGGATCTTTCCAACAAAAATTATTTGACACAATCGAAAGAAAATTTGCGAATTGTTCAATCATGTGTGTCATATGCATAGCACAAACAAAGGCAAGATCATCATACCATGGGAATGTATGCTTGAATATCATTGTCTCTAAACAAAACTTATGAGTAGGAAGTAAAAGATCAACTCCGAAAATAAAATCCCACTCAACTCTAATGTTGTCATCTCTATGTTCATCAACCATTGTTTCCCTTTCATTTTGATCCCCATGACTAAGAATGACAATGGGTGCAACCTTTATTGGCTCTAAAATTTCAATTCTATGATCGGGTATAAAGTTTCCAAATCAATTTTAGGTGGCTCCATAACAGGTGCAAGCGATGGTGACAAAGAAAGTGGAACATAGATTTCTTTAGCTTTGCTATTTTTCTATACTCATAATAGTAGTTGAGTCCAACAACGAATTTACTTGCTCAATAGATTCATTAATATCAATATCACAACTAAAATGGGCTAAGCAAGTCTTTAAAGGATCCTCACTATTTGGTTGTGTTAAAGTCCCTCACTATTTGGTTGTGTTAAAGTCCCTCTACCTAAGAAGACATTCTTTGATTCTAACTCTCATGGACTATTCTCCACTCTCAATTGCTCATCTAATTGTTCCGCAGACTCAAATGCAAGACCAGATTGTAAATATTCTTGCTCATCGGGAAAGTCGAGGGTGCTACGTTTGACATACTGCCAGCTTTGATTAGCTACAGATTCACTAGAAAAGTTTTCTTCCTCCTCCCTCATTTGATCAGCTAATTGCTCCAATTGATTTTTCAATCTTGTAATGGCTATGTGAGTGGAATTTTTAATCTCTGTAATGGCTTGAGTATTCAAGTGAGTAGTACTTTTCATTTCAGCCATGAATGCTTTAAAAGTGTCCTCTAAGGATGATTGTTGTTGTGGTGCAATAGATTGAAAATTCGGTTCATGATACACAGAAGCTTGAGCATGTAAAGGCTGAGATTGAAGAGGGTATGATTGTGTAGTGTATGACTCGGTAGAATGGCTAAAATTCGGAAAATATTGATCATCACGTGAATGCAATGGTTGCCCAACTATATGTGTAGGAAATATTTGTGTGTAAGAATAATTAAAATGATTTTCCATGTTTGGATTGTATGTCTCATGAAAAGGATGACCAAATGGACCTTCAAAATTATTTCGTGCATTAGCTTGCTCATAATAATACGTAGGACAAGTTTCTATTGTATGCCAAGCGCTATAACATATAGAGCATGCACGCTTATGAGCTTGATTGAAAAAATTCATGCTTCTGGTAAAAATAAAAAGAACTCAACTGCAAAATAAAAAATAAAAATTTCTAGAATCGTACACAATGTGCTCGAGCACTTCCTACTCTAATAGTAACTCGCTGCCTAAAATTAGACTAAAATACCACGGTACTCAAAGAAAATTAACAAAACTAAGATTAAAAAGGAAAAAGACAGAAGAGAGAACAATTAATATCCTATATATTTGTTGGTTTTTAGGATAATGTCAGAAAAGAGAGAGAAAAAAAACTATCTAAAACTAGTAGTAGGGTAAAAACAATTCACAGTTTTTCAATTTTCCTAAAAATGATTAAGTCCCTGGCAACGGCGCCAAAAACTTAATGTGAAATTTTAATGTACTCGCAAGCGCACGAATCGTACCAAAGTATAGTAATGCAAGAGCGAGGTCAAACCCACAGGGACTTATGATTTTTTATAGGAAAACGAAATAAACTTAAAAGTGATTTACCCTAACCTAGTTGACAAAAATTGTGATTGATTTTTAAACTAAAAGTGAAAGGTAAAAACAATAAACTAAATTATCAAAGACGAGAAAATTAAAACTTCTTTTTAACCAAAGGAGAAAATACTAGAGTTTCAGAATCCACACTCATTAACTCGTATCATTATATATTCATGATCATTAATTTTACCCAAAATTTCTTCATGATAATCTGAAAGCTAATTCTGTTACCAGGGAAAATATCATCGTGAAAGTTCATCAAAAAGTCTAACATTTGTTCTTCTCCGCTCGCAAGTATAAAACCGAATCATTAATTGTATCCGCTTTCAACAAATCACAATAAATATCCAATTTTATAGTTAACGGTGAAAAACCAGCTTTCAATGCTAAAGACAATTCCAAATCATGAGAAAAACATAATTGAACTCATATCCAGAATATATTCCTAACAATTGATTTGGAGTAAGAACAATTTAATCATATTCAAACCAAATATTCGGATAAAATCAAATCTCATAAATATATAAATAATAATCGTTAATGGGGCTTCATCCTCAACCCTAGTCAAAGAGTTTAGCCGTTCATGGTGTCAAAACACATAACCATATTATAAAAGAACTCCATGAAAGCTTACAAAATTAAAGTAGTTATTTTTTTCCTCCCTATCCTTTCCTCTGCCGCAGCTCTTGTCCGAGACGCGAAGTTGCTGCCTTGCAATCTTGAACAGCCAAATTCTCCCCTTTCAAAACCCCACTGCCTTGATTATTTATAATGCCGAAAATTGCCTTAAGGAATTCGATTCCTTTTTAAACTCATTCCCCCCGTTATTTAGTTTGCCTAATTGGCTACAACTAATATGGCTCTTTCCTTTAGTAGTATAGATCACGTGCAAGCCATGGGTTGTAGTGCTGCCTTCTCCAATGAATTAACTTTGATGCAATTGCTTGAGAAAAATAATAGATGACCAACCACTGAGACTAATTCTTAATCCAACGGCCAAAATATTAAGTAGTTATCATCTTTTTCCTACAAATTAATAATTCAGAGTAAAATGATCAAAAAGATAATAACTAGTCCAATTAAGCACAATAAAGAACTAACACTATACGATATAGGTATCTCGAAATGTTAATATTTTGTACTCATCAATTCCAACTTATTAAGAAAATATCATCATTACACCTTTCACATCCATTTTTATCTCCACTTTCCCTACTTACCCTTTATGGAGACATTAACATTATACTTTTACACCTTTCAAAATGGAATCTACTTTAAAGGGCAAAATGAAAAATGTACCTACTTTTACCCACTAACTTTACAAAATGGACACTTATTAAGGGACAGCCCAAAATGGAATACTGGACTTTAAAAAAGGGAAGGAGGGAGTACTTGTTTCAAAAAGAGAGGGAGGAACTTGAAGAGTTCATACAAGCATATTATATGAACTTTTGGCAAGTAAAGGGTGTGAGCGGTAGAAATGATGGTTTGAAGTTGGGGAGTGTGGATGAGATGTGAGTACTCTTCTCACGCACATGGATTGTCAAACATTGGATGGTCAAAAAACAAAATACAAGAAAATCGAAAAAAAACACAAAGAAAAGGATGAAAATGCAAGCTCTGTTTCTCATGCACATGGATTACAAAACAAAACCAAAACCCGTTCAAATGAAATCAAAGTTCAATAACATAAACTAGGACATTTTGAATGCCCTTACTAGCACATAAACTGAACCATTTCTGCATTTGCAAAAGATGCAAATGAATGAAACACCTTATGATTCTCAAATGAGAACTTTCTAAAAACTTAACTACATCTTGAGAAAAAATGCATGAACTGAAACTGAGCTTACAAAAGCTATGAAGTGCTGATCACTAAATTGGAACTCAACATTTACATCCTTTTACATTAATTGACACTGAACCCAGGGAGATTTCATTTTCACAAGTCATTATACAACTATATATCACATTAGAAACTTTTGATTCTCCCTAGTAAGAAGAAATGCCTACATATTCCTAGTACACAGCACGAGTATACAACACCAAAGCATTGTCTATATCTGAATCAAAGTCAATCGACTCTATTCCCCTCTTGTTTGAGAGTTGAGATTAAAGCCCTCACCTTAAGGTTTTATCTCCCTGTAGCAGAAACTTTAAACCTAGATCTAAGTTATGTTTCTTTTGATCAAGTAATGCTTTTCTTCTTTTGATAAAAATTGAAAACAACTCTACCAAACCAAGTAGAGTTCCAACCTCCTTTATCAATTTCAACCCTAACAGAACAGATAAACCTTCACAGCCCACAAACAACAACATGCAGAAACAACAGATAAAAAAGGTCCCAGCCGCCTAAGCAAATACGAAGCCGCAAAAAGTGCCAAAGGAAGATTTGGGCAGATACCTGAATGGGAAGCGGATCTGAAGAGCAAATCGTAGAGCCGAGGCAACAGACTACCCGCAATAAATAGAGTCCGACGGGAGGCCAAGCAACCGATCGACGGTGATGGAGGTCCACGATCTGGGGCAGTTATAACGGAGAGACAAATCACGATCTGGGTTACCCACCGCTTTGATCAAGCGCCCCTTGAGGATCAACTCACGAGACCCAAATGTAAGAGAGAGAAATAGACGATGACGGATAGAAATTGGAGAGAGAAAGAGAGAGAGAGGGGTACCTGCATGTTATCATCGTCGCCAAACTGGAGGATCGTCGTCTCCAGAGGAACTGATCCGTGTTTGATTTTGGAACAAGATTTGGGTGTGATTTTGGAACAAGATTTGGGTGTAGTTGATGATTTGGGATTTTGGGAAAGGCGTGTGGAACAGTGTCTTTAAGCCCCATTTGATAACCCTCCGAGGGGTTGGGATTGGATCGGTAGAGTGGGAAATTATTAATACCTTATTTGATAATCAAAAATGGTTCGGACTAGTAGTCCGATTGGATTAATAATTCGAGTAATAGGAGATATTGCTAATATCCCGTGGGACTTGGTATTAAGAGATATTAATAGTCCAATCCCAACTCCTTCACATTACCAAACCCTTCGCATTACTAATTTCTTCTATCAATCCAATCCCATGATCCAATCTCATCTCAAACAAATTAATAATTCCATCATCTAATCTCATCCCAAACAATTATACTCATTATCAATCCCTTCTCATTACCAATCCCATCTCCTTACGAATCTCAATCATAATCCTATCTCCTTACGAATTCTATCCATCTAGAATTGTGCTACTGGTACAGCAAGTGCTGCACAGACAGCACGTACAGTTCTGTTTTGGACTCGTCTCGGGTCTAACAAAGATAATCGGAGCTGCTCATTTTGTTCAAAATATTTTTTTTTAGATCTCTGTTAAAAATCAGCTCCAACGGATTTCATCAAGGGTGTTTACAAAATGTCCAATTTCACAAGCTTAAATTCTGAAGCAAAATTGGACGTTTCGTAAACGTCCTTAACGATATCGGCTGGAGCTGATTTTTTACGGAGACCTAAAACAATATATTTTGAACAAAATGAACGGCTCCGATTATCTTTGTTGGACCCGAGAAAGGCCCAAAACCGCACTATACGCGCTGTCTGTACAGCACTTGCTGTACCAGTACCATTTTGGGATGAAGTATTCATGAGAGTTTTTTATGAAAATATCTCTCAAACTATCACCATTTTTTTAACTTCGTCCTCGAACTATCAAAATCACCTATTTCGTCATCAAACTATCAAAATCACCTATTTCGTCCTCAAACTATCCAACTCCCACCTATTAAATTCAAATCCTAACTCCATCCATCAATTTGGATGGAAAACTCACCATGTGCCAAGCATGTGAGTTTTTGAGGAGCAAAAATGGTATTTCATCTCTATTACTCATAAATTCGGATAAACCCTCTTCTCATTACGACAAAACGCAAAAACACCACCACGACGACACCACGACGACCCAGATGCACTCGACGACGACGATGAAAACAAATTATGTTAATCAATTTCGACAAAGACATGGTCCCGACTGCGCCGCCGTTTGGCCATGAAGAAGTTGTCCAATTCCGACAATTCAAACACTGTCTCGACCACGATTTCAACTTTGGTTTTCATTTTTTTGTTGTACTCGACGAGGTATTAAATAACCTAGTCTCCGACAGCGACGACACGGGATTTCTCAGGTAACTCCGATGTCGATGTGGTATTTTGATTAATGAATCGGGGAACTCCCAATCTGACATCGTTAGATTAATCGCCCCATCACATTAGCCCCTGATATCCCAATTTGATTTTGATTAATTGGGAAGAGAGATTGAGTGATGTAAGGGAAGGGATTTGGTAGATTTCAGGCGAGATTTACAAAAAAAGTTTTCTAGAGTAATGTGTTTGGAATTGGTTCCCAAATGGGTTTGTGAAGAAGAGGGAGAAATTGGGTGTCTTATACAGAGTATGAGAGAGAGAGAGAAGAGGCCGGAGGGCGGTTCATCCGAATGTAGGAGTTATAGAAGCGAAATTTTATTTTTGACCCTTGAAAACTCCCGTGCTTGACACATGGTGAGTTTTCCATCCAAATTCATGGATAAACTTAAGATTTGGACTTAATAGGTAGGAATTGGATAATTCGAGGACAAAATAGGTGATTTTGATAAATTGAGGACGATGTAGAAAAAAATGGTGATAGTTTGAGGGATGTTTTCGTTCCTCGCCCAATGTTTTTAGCGGTAAAATGAATTTATTTACATCGGGAATTATTTTGCCGTCGCAAATATAGTATATTTGCCACCACTTTTCTGTGTTGGGTGATCAAAGACGCAAATTGATATTTTTAAAGATGGGATTGGCTGCTGACGCAATAAACTAGCTTTTTGCGACTACATTCCACGTTGATACAAATAGGACGATGCAAAAAACATATTCTCTTGCTTTTATATGTGGCACCGAATAAGTGTTACAATACACGCTTTTATTTGAATGCAAACAACAGTACACATATTTTGAATCGATTTAAACTCATAACATTAATTTGTACAAAAATTTTAAAAAAAATTTCATTACACGTGTATTTTAATTATCACCTTTCGTCTTAAGGTTATGAATTAATGTGCAAATTAAAATTATGAATTTTCTCACAAAAGTTTGAGAATTCAAGATTGATACTATGATACTCCTATCAAATTATGCGATTCAAGAGTCATATGGGCTCTGTTTGTTTGGGCGTAATATGTTTTTTAATAAAATGTTTTACCTATTTTTTGGTGTTTGGTAGTACAAAAAATGTGTAAAATATTTTATATTAATTGGATAAAAGTGGCTTATCCTTAATCTTTCGTAAGTTATTTTTCGAAATAAACCACGCTGCTTTCTACTACAATTCTCACTGCTCAGTTTCCTTAATCGTCAGTTCTAACGCACATTCAATTCCATTATTCTCAAATCTCTCTCTCTCTCTCTCTCTCTCTCTCTCTCACACACACACACACACACATCGAATCAAATTGAATTCCACCTTTTCCTCTCTCCCTCTCCCTCTCTCTTTTGAATTGAATTCCACCATTTAAGCGCTCTCTCTCCCTCCTTCCCCTCTTTCCCCCTAGGGTTCCACGGGGCGGGGGATCTCCCCTATAGAGTGTTTGTAACGCCCCGATTTTCGAAGGTAAAATCGGAGGTATTAAATACTAATTCTTGAAAAACTTATTAAATCCAATTTGAAATCTAAAACAGATAATTCTTCCTAAAGATTCACTTATTACAATCCATTGTGAAAATACTAAAATAGTCTAAGAGGGAATAGGCTAAACAGTAAAAAGAGCCATCTTCTAAGTCTGATATGGGTCCCAAGCGTATTCTGGCTCAACTCCCACTTCCGGATTCTCCTCAGCATAAAACTGTTCGCCCGCGGGATCCTGTGTTTCCTGGTTTTCTGCAAAATCTGACACGGATGCCAGAAAATCCGTGCCTGAGTGAAAGAGTTCACCCCGAATTATAATCCAACCCAAATACCCCTCTTACAATACAATTAGCAGGCAAACAAGATATATATGGTGCGAAAAAGTAAAACAGAGATAATCCATATAACTTGATTCATTACTATCCATTAACTTAATCTGAAATCTAAGATCTCTCCACGAGATCTTTCCTCCCCAACCGCTAGCCATATCCCGTCCCATGAGATCACTTCCTTTTGCTGTCGCAGATACACCTAAGTTATGTACCGAGTATACATCCCAATAACTACAACAAAGGGTAAACTTATCATGCCGTTATATCGCTAGGGTTCGCCTATCTTATAAACCACATCACAATTCTTTTCACAATCATCACTGGACACCCGCCAGTCTATCAAATCATCACTGGACACCCGCCAGTATCAATTCTCATCACAATCTCATCATATCACAACATCACGCCTGCAGGCAACCTCTAAACAGAAATAAACTTCATAATTTATCCATTACTTAACATCGTCTACGTGATTTCTATTTCGCATACCACCCCATGTCTCTAGGGTCCAATCTAATATCCAATCAAGCATCGATACAATATCAATTATAAACAAAAAGTAATTAACACAAGTAACAGATGGATCGAAACATTTCATAAGTAATGCAATCACCTAACTTTTATGACTGGGCCGTTGCCCTTAATCTCATATGATCACAAAGTCTTTAAAAATGTAAAAAATATTTAATTAAGGTTTAATAATAATTTTCTAGACTTCTATTAATTAATTATAAGTAATTAAGTTAATTAAACACTAATTAAATACATTAATTAGGTAAAAATATTAGAATAATTATCGTAACCTTAATAAAGGTCCTAACAGTCCCCTATAATGAGTTCGAGTGCTAAAAGTTGGGTTTGGATACTCACGGAATTAATTTAAATAAAAAGATTAAATTAATAGACTAAACAAGCATAAATAAACAATAAATAATTAAATAGTTTGAAATATTTTTTATATTTACAGAATATCATTCTAGGGCTGTAAATAGTCTAAATAAAATTATTCAGAATTTTAGACCTCCTGAATAATATTTTACGATATTATTATTAAGAAACAATGCTTAAATAATAATAAATAGTAAATCAAATAAATAAAATTTTATTTTAATAAAATATCACCTTTGAACTGTCAGGAGTCTAGGAAAAATATTTTCGATGTTAAAAATATTTTTTATAAGGTCGTTATTAAATTTCGTTTATAACTTTCGTTAAATATTAAATAAATAGCTAATAATGTTAATTAACCACGAATTCAGCAAGTTATGACCTTTAACAAGTTAGGAGTCTAAGAAAAAATAATTTGGGGATTTATAGAGTAACTTAAAAGGTCGTAACGAATTTTAGTTTACAAACGATCTCACGATTACGAATAAAAATTAAATAAATAGTAGATTAAATAAAAAAAATATGAAACTAACAAGTTATGAACTTTAGAATGTTAGGAACCTAGGATAAAAAATTCGGAGTCAAAATCTATTTTTAAAGGGTCGCAAAATCAATTCGAAACCAACAAAAAAAATCACGCGCGGCTGGAAATAACAGAGTTCGCGGCCGCGAACTCTGTCCGTCTGGTTCTCGCGGCTGGGAGCCCGCACCTTGCGGCCGCGAGCTTACGTGCTGTTTTCGTTTTTTTGTTCGTTTGGCTACGGTTTTGATGCATGGGGGCACGGGGGTCCTTGGGTTATGTCTAATAAACATAAATATACTTAGAGGAGGGCTCGGATTGAATTATAGTACCTTGGATTGAGTTGAATTGGTTTTCGATCGAAAAATTGAAATTGGAGAAGATGACTTCGATTCCTTCGATCGAGGGACCTTGGGCTTGAATTGGTTGATCTTCGGAGATACTAGGAGTCGTGTGAAGCAATTCAATCGATCAATTTGAGTCTCGGGGGCACGGAACCACGAAACCCACTTTTCTTTCTTCTTCTTTCTCTCTCTAAAAATCTATGGATTGTAATTGATTTCTCTCTGGTTTTTCTCTCTTTCCTGACTCCGTGGGAAGTGGTAGAATAGTGTACGTGCCCTAGGGTCGGTGTGGTGTGTATATATAGGAGAATTGGATGAGTTTCGAATTAAAACGAGTCCTAACGGTATCGGGTTTTTGCATGGACGAATTACGCACGAATTTTGGGTCATGGAGGAGGTAGAAATTGAGTAGGAGAGTGAGGGAGAGGATAAACGTGCATGCATGCAATTATATGTATGTATGTAATGCTAAATTAATTTTTAAAAGCTAATTAGATAGAATAGCTTATTTTTTTGTAATTATTTACTAATTATTAAATAAGGAAAATAATATTATCATAAATAAATAATTCTTTTGAATATTTTTATTAGTTAAATTTTCGGGTTATTACAGTGTTTCTCTCTGTCGGCCTCCGATTGGAATTTTTTTCCCCCTCCTTTCATCACTCTTGACCCTCATCCTCCTCTCACGCCTCCCGACACCTTGGCCTTCCCGGTTCCTCTACTGCCAGACCTCCTCTATCATATTCGCCATTCATCGATGACACATCTCTAGTGGTGCAATTCAAATGTGCAGCTGCGGGTACAGAGCTTTTGTGCATAATTGGGTTGCCAGAGTTGGAGATCTATGTTGGTGGATGATGATGGTGAGGTTTTTTTTTTTCATTTTCTTGTTGGTTTGCGATCCTTTGCTTCTTCTTTTCCCTTTTGTGGTGATTTTCTTTCCGGTTTCTTGCCATGAGTTTTTCTCCTAATTGGGTTTCTTCTAGATGGGTTGTTTATGCAGGAAAATGCTTAGTTGGTTTGGAGTATAGTTTGTAGGACGAATCCCCGCTGTCTTGGTTACTTGGTCCTTTGTCTAAGGACGAATTTTCATCTTGATGTAATCTTTGGTTGAAATTATAATATGATCATCTGTTATTGGTTGGAAAAAAAAACTCTCTCTACACTATTTTTGCCGATTTCAAAAAATGATGCCACTAAGATTTTTTTTGTATGGATTTCTTAAATGTCAACCAAACACCAAAAAATAAAATTGGGAAAAAAAAACTTTTCATCGAAACAAAAAAAGCAGAATGTTTTGCAAAAACACTAGAAAAAATGTCTATTTTTTGGATAACATTTTTTTCCCGATAAAATTGGGAAAAATAACTTTTGTAAAACAATTTTCCATGTGGAACAACTATAAACCAAACACTGGAAAATAAAAATGAAATTTTAATTTTTTGCAAAATCATTTTGGGAATTGATTTTGGCACTTCCCAAATTAATAACCACACTCCCCAGGGGAGTGCCAAAATCAATTTCATATAGGGATTGATGAATTGATTTTGACACTCCGGCCTCTTTGGGTGTGCGGTTATCAATTGGGAAAATCACTCCCCAATCATTTCACATGAAAAATATTTTACGTCAGAAAATGTTTTATTTTAAAACAAATGGAGCCATACTTTACTCGCTTAGATATGGATTAATGTGTTGTAGCATTTTTCATGATCGATGGCAACGCAATTGCATATCCAATAATGTCTTGATGCGCAAAATAATCATTTGGTACACTCTTTGGTTAGTATATAGTGTACAATAAGTTTCTCTAGCATTACTCAAAGTCCGTAATCATATTTTATTCATTTCAATTAAAGTTAAACTTGATCTTCCCGGTAATACTTCGAATTCAACTAATTGTAACTTCTTATTTTACTCATATTTTGTTAGTCCTTTTTTAGTCACGCTTGAGAATTGAGAATTACTGAAGCCATTTTATCAAGGCAAAGAGAAAAAACAGTGACCTTTCACATAGATCGCATGCTTGTTAGGGTATAAATTTCATCATCTTTTATAGGGCTGGAGCCGGTGTGTTCTTGATCCTTTTAATCTTTGTAATTCTTTATATATAAAGATTAATAATTCTTTTAGTTTAGCAAAAAATAAATTAAAGAAAAGGCAAAAATCTGATATGGATGGGGGCTACCAATATTTTCTCCGAACCGTGATCTACAACAAAGTGAAAATCAAGACAATGCAATCTTGAAAATTTGTAAAGCTATCATTAATCGCCGAATTATGTTTTTAAACTATATTGATTGAGAGCATGCACTTTAACAAACAGTTAAAATCCATTGATACGGGTTACGTATCCTATGATTCGTATTGTCTCCTTCCAAAAACCATCGGTATCTCTGTAACAACCCTAATTTTTCATAATTAATAAAAACTAAATGTTTATCTTGCAATTCATATATTTAGATCTTAATTTAGTATTCTTTCAATTTTTTTTTAAGAAAAGAAAGTACTAAAACCCTGTTATATATAGGTATATGCAAACCCTAACCTAGATTTTTTGTACAAAACCCTAGCAAGTGGAGAGATTGATATCTAAATCTAATCATAGTGCATAGATATAGATAAGGAGAGAATCATAATTTTTATCCTAAGGAATCCTAGGAAATCTAGCTATAATATGCAAAATCTAGTAGGATTCTAATCTAGATATGATCTACAATTTAAGATTTGATTAGATTTTATAAAGATTTTGCTAGAT
This sequence comes from Rhododendron molle, assembly GCA_025413875.1. Taxonomy (NCBI): domain Eukaryota; kingdom Viridiplantae; phylum Streptophyta; class Magnoliopsida; order Ericales; family Ericaceae; genus Rhododendron; species Rhododendron molle. Next base: position 20,824,532 of record CM046400.1, read on the forward strand.
ATTGTTAGGATTATATAGGATATGATTAGGATTTCTTAGGATTATATAGGATATGATATGATTAGGATAAGATTATATTGGATTTTATTAGATATGATAAGATTTTATTAAGATTTTGCTAGATATTCTAGATATGATCTAGAATCTTCCTTCACTAGTATAAATAGGCATGCCCTCTCACATTCTTTCCACATTCACAAGCACACACACACCACCAATCATCCACTTCTCACATGCTTCATTAGTATGAGTTTGGAGAGCAAAAACAAAGAGAGGGGTTTCGGCTAGAAAAAGAAAAGAAAGGAGGAAATTAGTTCAATTCCACCACCACCTTGCCGTACTTTCACCCGACGTACTCCGTAGCCGCTCTACCGCCAAGAAGAACGGTAGAAACCTCCTATCTACTCACCTAAGTATAATGTTGATGTGCTATGTGTTTAATTATTTATTTATTATTCTTATGATATCGCATGATTAAATTGTTTAAGTTGAAAAATTGATTTTATTGTTATGCTTAATTAATGGCATGTTGGTTAATAAGTTGTGATATTGTCGAAAATAGAAAAGCATGAAATTAGTGATTTATTTTATTAGAGGATTGTAGCAAGCTTTGAAAAAATAATGTGACGTGCGAAATGATGCACGAAAAACGAGAAATCTGAAAAAGATTAATGATTGTATGAGCATGAGAACCCGGCAGGTCCATGGAAGATGGTCAGCGGAATCATGGCTCAAGTGTGTGTGTGAGCATAAGAGCCCGGCAGGTCCTGAAAGAATGGTCGGCGAAATCATGACTCGGGTGTGGGTGTGTGGCCTAGGAGCCCGGCAGGTCCTGAAAGAATGGTCAGCAGAACTAGTGCCGTGTGATGAGAAATGTGAAATGATTACAGACTGAGAACCCGACAGGTCCTGAAAGAGACGGTCAGCGGAATCAGTACTGTTGGGTGGCAAAAATCTGAATTTAGCCTGGGAGCCCGGCAGGTCCTGAAAGATGGTTAGCGGAACCAGTGCTTGAGAAATAAGATGGAAAATGGAATCGATACTTAAAAATGATGACACAATTTACGATACGCTGCGATGACACTGACACGTTGACACTTTATAGATTGATTTGATTATGTATGATGAAATGTTAAACTTTTGTATTGTTTATTCTCAAAATTATATGATATTTTTGTTAGTGTATTCCATAGGGGTAGGAGTTAGCTATTGGCCTTAATTGCTCACGGTGTTACTTTTATGACCCTGACATCTTATGCCAGAGTTTAGAGATGAACAGGGAGAATTTTATAATTTGGAAGAGTTCGGTATTGAACAGAATAATGCAGAAGAAGACGGACGTCCAGAAGAGTAGAAGTTACCCTAGTACCCTTCCCCTATCTATTTATATAAATTAAGCAAGGAATTTGGAGATAATATGGCTTGTAATGACTTTATATTCCTTCTTTTTTAATAGAAGTTAAACTTTTCTTTAAATTTATTTATTTAACGTTTCCAAAAATCGGGGCGTTACAATCTCACCCGGTATCCTTTTTTTTTATAAAATCCTATGATACGATGACGTCCCGTTCAGAACCTATGTTATGATTACTCATTGAGTAAATTCATACCATATTTTAAGAAGTGGTACACCGAATGTGTTCTGGGTCGTTTGATCTAATTATGGTGATACCCAAACCATTTAAAGAAACCAAAACTCAAAGCTTGAATAGAAGAAAGAACATATTTCAATGATGTTATGCATGAATCAGATAATGATTCTTTTTCTCTTCCCTTAACTCATGCCCTCAATATATGTGAAAGATCCTACTTGGGAGACTTGGAAATTTTAATCGAGAAGCCTATTTTTCGTATGTAAAACACTTATATATATATATATATATATGGGAATGGTTCACTGAACACCCTAATAAAACACCCAACGGGGACACTCAAAATCTCAATCTGATAGTTCCCGATTGAATTTTTATGATCCGAACCGCTCAATGTGTGCAGAATGTGATTTTAAGGGTGTCCGCGGGAAATTAGCAAAAAAAATGACCGAGAAATGCTTGATTTGAGCAGTTTTTATTTGAACCGTTCAATAAATAATTGTTCAAAATTGTTCGGATCAAGCCCTTCCCGGTCATTTTTTTTGCTGATTTTTAGCGTGTACCCTTAAAATCACATTCTGATCACATTGAGCGGATCGGATCATCAAAATTTGATCGGGAACCATGGGGTATTTTTTTAGGTGTCCCCGGAACCGCCCCCTATATATATATATAAGGCGCTTCCGTTGCAGGCGCCCGCAACTAGCTTAGATGCGGACTTTGCCTTTCCCGATCGAATTTCAATGATCCGAACCGCTCAATGTGTTCAGAACATGATTTTAAGGGTACTTGCGAGAAATCAGCAAAAAAAAAGACCGGGAAGGGCTTCATCCGAGCAGTTTTTGTTTATTTTCAATTGAACGGTTCAAATAAAAACTACTCAAATCAAGTCTTTCCCGTTCATTTTTTTTTCCCATTTCTCGCGGATACCATTAAAATCACGTTCTGAACACATTGAACGGCTCGGATCATCAAAATTCAATAGGGAAAGGGAGAAATGGGGTGGTCCGCAACTAAAATCCGCAACTAAGGTCTGCAATGGAAGGACCCTGATATACACACACACACACACACGGAGCGGTTCCAGGAACATTTAAAAAAACATCTAAAAAAACACTCCAAATCTCAATCTCATAGTTTCCAATCAAATTTTGTTTCCGATCAAATTTTAATGATCTAAGCCGCTCAATATGACCAGAATGTGATTTTTAGGGTACTCATGAGAAATCAGCCAAAAAAATGGTCAGGAAGGGTTTGATTCGAACAATTCCGAATAATTTTTTATTGAACAGTTCAATTAAAAATTGTTCAAAACAAGCACTTTCCGGTAATTTTTTTTGCCAATTTCTTGCGGATACCCATAAAATCACATTTTGCACACATTGAGCGGCTCGGATCATCAAAATTTGATTGGGAAACTATGAGAATGAAATTTGGAGTGTTTTTTTAGATATTTTTATAGATGTCCCCGAAACCGTCCCGATATACGTATATATGTACACACACATAGAGATAGATTTCTAGATTTTTTTTTTTGCCACAACGATAACTGGTGATATTATAGATCCAAGAAACAGTACATCAAGAGGAAACTCTATCTCTAAACAAGGGATCAAGAAATCAAATAGGAGGGGACTTAGTACAAAGACTATACCTAACTCCAACTAAACACATCGCTCCAAACATACAGAGTACTGCAGAAAATAACCAAAAACACCCACATATGAGTGATAGAAGCCCCACAAACAGGAAGAAATCCCACATAGGGGACACCAAAGAAAAGAACCAGAAAAAAGAGAAAAATCGGTAACGGAACCGGACGGAGTCCATCGTACTGGAGCAGACTTCATCCACTCACATAGATCTCCCACTCCGGCGGGAGGAGGACACCTCCGATAACCACGATCTGCAGGCCACTACATTCAAAAACCGTCGGACTGCACGGCGGAAGAGGCGGAGGAGGGGCGTCGGATAGTGGTTTGGAGATGAGGAGGATGAGGGTGAAGGGGAAAAGAAAGAAAACCTTCGAGATCTATAATCGAGAGATTGAAAAATCCCACGAGGGGGAGAAATCCCTCCCCTCCCGTCACCTATTGGGGCATAAAACTCTGGGGGGGAGGGGAATGAGAGAAATGGGGGCAGCGGCTTCTTTATGATTAGAGAGAGAGAGGGAGAGAGGAGAGCATTCAACTTTTTGTTGGATTGATAGATTTCTAGATTTTACTTAGGTATAAATATTATTTTATCGTATATTAGCTTTTGCTAAAGTATCTTACAGTACGCGATATATATCCCGATATGATTCATAAAATAAAATAACCAATACGCGCATATTCCAATTTGAAAACACGTACTGATAATTACAACCTACTCCTAGAATGCTAATCTACTTCTAAGACAAGAAAAACTAATTCTAATGCTCGTTGATCCATCGTCCTTTTTCATAACAATTCTTACTGCTATTCTTATAAGACTATCTTCGACTTCTTTGAATTTGAAAGGATGGGCGTGCAATTTTCCTCTTACCATCCTCTGATTTAGATTATGTAGGTATTTACTGCTTAAATTAAATTATATACACCGCCGATGTAAACATTTCCTTCAAATCAATTAGATTGCACTTGGCAACATGACGCTATCTAATTGATTTGAAAGAAAAGAATATTTACACCACAAGTACCGTATTTAATTTAATCTCATTTACCACTTCCACCTCTCATGATTGGATGTCACTTGTAGGGGTGAGCATGGTCCTATTTGGTTCGGTTTTATAGTAAACCAAGAACCAAACCAATACTTACGGATTATGAATTTGGAGAGAACCAAACCAACCCATAAATTCCATTGAACCAAACCAATCCAAACCATTAAAATACGGTTTGGTTTCGGTTTTAAACCACGGTTTACTTTGAACTAAGCTATCATCTTTAAAAAAAAATTAAATACATAAAATTACGAAAATAAATTAAAAGAAAACTAGTATATATTAAAATCAATTCCATTCAAATTACCAAAACACACTAATATCAACCAACTTATTAAGAGTAGAATACCAACAATTGTTTCAAGTCTTAAACTCAGAAAATGAAACAGTGGTAATTCACAAAAGTGAACCAACTAAGAATACCGACTATTAAACATCTTAGCAAGGAAGGAAAACTAAATATTGCGGTAGATTAGTAGGATCAATAAATAAATTAGAAAAGTAGTTGAGTAAAGCTCCCATAATTAAATTATATATATATATATATATATATATATATATAATTATAAATATATATGTATGTATGTATTGTGCGGTTTGAATCGGTTTGAAACCATAACCATAAATGTGAATCCACAAACCGAATCATATAATACGGTTTCTAATTTTTTTAAACCATGACCAAACCATACTACTAAAAAATCGAACCAAACATTTCGATTTGGATTGATTTGAACTGAATTCACGGTTTTACGGATTTTTTGCTCACCCTTAGTCACTTGTTGTGCGCAACCTCTTTCAAGACTTAATTAATTGCTCATGGTTAAATGCAATCCTAAATGCACCTGTTCTCACGGGCGACTCTACTATATACATTTCCGCAGCCATTGGATCTCCTCCATCCAATCCAACGGTTAAGACACAAATCCGAACCATAAGAAAATTCGAGCGACTGAACCTGAAAAGAATTATATGTATATATATATGTAATGACTTCGGTGTCCCTGGTCGTTTTGGGGACACCATAACTTTTGATATAACAAACTCATTAAGAGCATAACCTAAACCCATTACAGGTGTAACAGAACCATAGCAAGGCATAACTTTGTTATGCCTTGGTTGGGTTTGGTTATGCTTAATTGGTTTTTTGGATATTCCTTGGTTATGCCTTGTTTGGGTTCTGTGATGCTTGTAATGAGTTTTAATTATGCTTATAATGGTAAAGTTATACCAAAAATTACTGAGTCCCCAAAATGACCGGAGACAACATAGCATTATCCATATCCCATATATATATATATATATATAGAGAGAGAGAGAGAGAGAGAATGTTCTGCATGGATTATACTATTGTGGAAGAGAAGGGTGGCAAACGCCACTTTCTAAATGGATTGATTCGGTACGTAACCCACTAGATATAACATTATTATGCCCATGCTTGTACTGATTAAAAATAACGGAATTAATTAATCTAATAAGGTCCACAATGATATAATCAATAAAGGATAATCAAAAGTTGACACATCAGTTTTTGATTATTTACTTAAAAGGTTGCTAAACTTAACAATTTTGAGTTTCACAATGGTCACTTTTAGTCCATAACCAAAATAAGGGTCCACTATAATTTCACTCTCTCTCCCCCTCTGTTTTCTGCCATTCACTTCCCTCCATGTACTTTTTTTTTTCTCAAAAATATATCGATTCCGTCTTTTAATTTTGGAAAAAAATTAGTGACTTTCTTCCATCCTATTATGATTTTTTTGGGGGAAAAAAAATAAAAATGAGAAAGAAAAGTGAAATACCTTAATCCGGCAATGATGGGTTGAATTGTAGATAATCGAGAGATATGAGTTTAACTTTTTGAGGAAAAGAAAAAGAAATAGTTTGTGGGTGAAGTGAAGAAGATATAGAGTAGGCGAAGAAGAGAAGAAAAAAAATACCAATTGAAACACACATATATATAAATTTTGGAACTAATTAACTTATATGGTGGGGAGTCCGCAAATTTTAATTATTGAAAAAAGTTGCTAGTTTTGGTTATTCAAAACCCAAAATTTGATTATTTCTAAGGATGTTGTTAAATTTGATTATACCATTGAGAGCCATCTTTTATACCAACATTATTAACTTTAAAAATAATTGACTTTTAATTATACCACCGTGAATGGCCTACGTAGAATTTCCATACGTACGGTGTCCAAAAAAACCACTAGTATATAATTTGTACCCTATTAAACATGATGTCAAAAGTAGTTTTAGCCAAACTGAAGAGGATCCCACCTTTCATTGATCGAAATGTTTCGTCTAATAAAAAAAAAAACTAAAATAAAAATGTGTGACTCGGTGCCGAAAAATGATAAATGTGGATGACACGTGTACTGCACATGCCTACTATCATTAGGACTAATCAAACTTATTTCAGAACACCTTCTTAAAAAATAAGTACTTATGTCATATTTTCAAACTTAAAAATAATGTAAATGAAAAATAATTTTTCTATTTTTTTTTTGCTTCATATAAAAGATCTCAATGAGATCTGTTAAATAAGATTAATATTGATAGGAAATTATTTACATAAGTATATGATTTTTGAATTTGAAGTTGTCTTTTTAAAAAATAAGTACTTATTTAACTTTCCGAAGCGAAGCCTAAAGCTATCAAATAGTACTCTACTCCTAAAAGGTAGTAACAAATTATTATTATTATTTTAAACTTAAAAGTAAAAGTAGTTTCACTAATTAAATTAATGTAGAAACCAATTATTTCTACTAAACTAAATGAACCAAATGGAAACATGCAACCTCGATCGGTAAGTTTAGAATGACACGATAATATAATGTTCACGTAAACATGTTGTTTGAAAATAAATGAAATAATGTGTATCTCCATGCCGTTATAAAAGCACACTGTGGGCTTTAAGAAAAAAATGTGCTCTAGAGGGGAAAAAAATTGGGTTAGTTCTCCAAGAGTATTGTTCTAGGAGCTTCCCACCAACACAAAGTGTGTGAGTCGCACATTTGTGTAATAATAAGAAGAGCTTCTGAAATAATACTTTTTTTAATAACTTAGGGATCGAATTTCACCGTCCACTTACTCCATATGAACTGGTTTGTAAGGAGTTGACAATACCTAAGAAATATCGAACTTAAGATCTTAAGAGACAACCAACTCTTAAGTCTCAAATCTTGACCACCAATAGTATTTCTCAAGTAATACTTAAAGAAAATTTAATTCTCTTGGGGTCTCAAACTTTTCTCCCTATCTCTGTGCATAACTCCAATAAGTTTTTTTCCATATTTATTATTCTCATCTTTTTATCTACTCCAGTATCTCTCTACTTATTATTGCAGAACTCTCCCGCAAACATGATCAACAACCTTGTCCTCAGATCTACTATATGAAAGTTGACAGTGTTTTATGCGGGCCAAGTTAACAGCGAAATGTGTTCGTGAAATTTGAGATAAAGCAATAGAGGACATGGATATGCCAAAAAATGTAGGAGCTCTATAGAGATTCCCGCTTTGCTCACAAAAGGTTAATGAATTTTAGCCTTGTTTTGTATTATGTTATGCACAAACCCGCATTTTAAGGAGTGATATTGTAAATTTTTTTTTTTACTTGAGATCATATATCCGGATTGTAACGCCCCCAAAATCGGGTACGTTAAATAAACATTTTATTGAATAAACTAAGGAGAGTCTAACTCATTATTACAACATAATTCTCACAAGAGTACTTCTTTTCAACAAAGGAAGGGATAATCTAAGGCTAACTACTGCTCCGCCTCTTCCTCCATCCTTGCAAGCTCTTCGGCTCCGAAGACCTCCATGTGTACTGTTCATTCTGCTCATCTATAAATTCTGACACATTATACTAGCGTCGCCCCCAGTATAATATGTCAGGGTCACCAAAAAGGTAACACCGTGAACTACGGGGCTCAATAGAATAATCCAAAACCCGCTAACCCATAATTTATAACAGGAAGGCACATAAACAATTACACATGCTCATTCAACAATGTGATTAACAATAACACATCCGCATTCGCTATAATAACGTTGGTGTCCATAACTTCCGAGTTTCTCCTACGCGACTCATCGTAAACTATGTCACCATCTCCACCTTTTATTTCCAAATCAACATTTTGAAAATCATTTTCATTCTCCGTTACCAATGAGGCTACCAAGTCCGGCTTCATTGGCAATGCGCACAACGGGCTACCAAGTCCGGCCACGTTATCAAATCTTGCATTGGTTCCTCTTCGCGGATAACCAAGCCCAATTACCAATGAAGCTACCACGTCCGGCTCCATTAGTAATCTACACAATGGGCTACCAAGTTCGGCCACATTGTGGTTTTCACATACACAACTCACATAAAGCTACCAAGTCCGGCCATTATGTAGTTTCAAAAATCCTTTTTATCCATATCAACCACACCCTAGGTGTCAGGTTTCTACTTTTCGGTTTTCGTGTCTCGTAATCATGCATAAACTCCGCGGCGGAAAAAATCACTTTAAAGTAATCTTGAAACAAAACTTGCAAGATCATTCATCTCTATATTATCTAGCATGCTCAAAACCACACATTAAAGCATAACGCCACATGTGCGGACGCCCTTGGAGTGTAAAGCCACTTATGCTTTATCAACAACAAGTAATGCAAGCAAACATGCATACATGCTCATAATCATCCTCAAGACAATAATACAAACACTTCCAATTAAGTCTATATTATCAAAATCCGTTCTTTCTTCCTTTGTGGGAAATTCAAAACAACATATGTTTATTGACGTGGAAATCGTTTATTCAACATGTTGCACTTCCATTAGCAAGATAAGTTTATTAACTAACATGCATTTCGACGTACAAGCATCATACTAACTTTAGATGTACTTAAAGTAAGAGGATAAGATTAGACTATAAGATCATGCTTTCATTTCGAGAATATAAGCCACATAACTAGAGTTATACTAGGAAAAATGAGTAGAGATTTCTCTACTTATACTTAGAATTAGAAAGTAAGGACATTCTACCGTTCTTCTAGGTGGTAGGGTGGCTACGGAAAGTTCGTCGGTTGTCGGACGGAGTAACGACTTACGGCGAGCTTCCGGTAGCTTTGAAAGAGAAAGGTCTCTCTAGAAACTAAGTCTTGACTAAATTACTAAACTTTTATGGATCGAAGGGTGGTTGAGTGGTGGTTTGGTGGCGGCTTAGGATGAGTTTCTTGAAGAACAAATGAAGAACTTCAAGAACACCAAGAACAAAGTAAGAACAAGTTCAAAGATAAGGATTCTAGAGAGAGAAGTTGAAAGGTTGGAAGGTGTGAGTTGAATGGCAAACATGAGGTGCTATTTATAGCCAAACATTGGTCTCCTCTCCTCCCTCCTTGGCCGGCCCCCCTCTCTCCCAATTGTCCCATGGATTTGCTCCATTGAATGGTCATGTCATGCCTTGTCATCCAATTGTCACATCAACTACAACTAGAACTAGGTCAAATAGTGTCAAAGTACACTCACACACACCTCACTCTCTTTCTCCTTCATCCGGCCCCCATCCCTCTCTCCATTCGGCTCTCTCTCTCTCTCTCTTGGTCAAAGTACATTTATATATATATATGTGTGTGTGTGTGTGTGTGTGTGTGTGTGTGTGTGTACATTTATGGAAAGATCAAGGAGGATAAGGACAAGACTATTTAAACTAGGGTTGAATGCATGCTTGGCTAGGATTGTCTTCTTGGAAGAATAATGATGAAAGGACACATGACTTGTCTTGTCATCTTATTTGGCAAGACTAACATCTATTGTCCAAGGGGCAAAAATTCCCCTAGCATGTAATAACCAATAGTCCAAAGAAGTAATGATGAAGAAACACATGACTTGTCTTGTCATCCTATTTGGCAAGTCTTATATCCATTAACCAATGGATAACAATTACCCTAGCATGTAATAACCAATGGTCCAAAGAAGTAATGATGAAAAAAACACATGACTTGTCTTGTCATCCTATTTGGCAAGTCTTATATCCATTAACTAATGGATAACAATTACCCTAGCATGTAATAACCAATGGTCCAACTACTAGCCCAACTACTAGTCATAGAGTACATAGATTGCTTTTGACTAGACTAGTCCAACTACTAGTCAAACTTGGGTGTTCTTTCTTCTATTACCCAATGGTTAACAATTTTTCTAACAACTCTTGTCCAATGGGTAAGGATTTCTCTAGCACTTATCGTCCAATGGATAAAGACAAAAAGGTCCGAATGGTACATCTAGGGTTAAAAAGTGATTAGGCTAAATGAGCATTAGGTTATTCTAACTAGTTGGTTAAAGACTAGCGGAACTAATCTAGTAGGATTTTCAGCCAAGAAATATAATTCTACGATTTTACTATAATTACCAAGTAACTATACTAAGGCCTTAAATAGGCACACTTGTCTTTAGTGCCCGGGCGATGAATACCAATTTCCTCAGTCATTAAACTAATTACGACGGATTATTAACGCTAAGAGGAATTTAAGAATTATCAGACATAACAACGAAATTTTTATTTAGTAAAAATCAGAATTGTTACACGGATAGTGGTCCTCATGCTAGTTGCTGACATGTAGGGTCGACCCTAATATTTTGGGGGTCTAAAATGAATTTAAAAAATGAGCACTAGATTTTTTTAAAAATAATTCAATATAGGTAGCTAATATCGTTACCAAGTGAACCTACAAAAGGAGCAATGTTAGCGCCACTCAGCTGAAGTAAGCCAGAGGACCTCCGATGCTTAAGTTAATTAGTTCTTGGAGTAACAGACATGTGGACACCATCTCGGAGAGGTATTGCCACACTGTGATCTCGCTACACATTAAAAACTAATTCGACCAAAAGTATGGATACTCCCATGACTAGAGTCGCCATTTATGTTTTAATAAAACTAAGAAAATAGACAGAGATTCTGGAATCAGAAGCCAAAAGTACGGTAAGGGGAAGGTGTTAGGCACCCCCTTTTCGCCCAGCCGCGAGGCTGGCCCAGCTCAAAGATCTCGCGGCTAGCAGTTCAATTTTACTGTAAAGCTGTATATCTGTCTAAGTAGTCTTCTTGGCTCGGGATCGAGCTCTCTAAGTAGCTACAAAGACTCACAAGGTCCTTCGAGTTCACGAGAAGCTAATCACAACAATTACTAACCACCACATCATCGGGATGGTCCCCAAGGTGTAACCCGAAATATCTATTGAGCCAAATTGGGGGTGTCTACAAGATAGTAGATCTCAGATTAGGAATGGTGTACCTCCCTTAGGTTACATAGGTGTTTGGTACTTGCTCTCCAAGCTACTTGTGCATGCCACATGTGCCTGACACCACAAGTAATCGGTCAGCGATGTCATAATTGATGCTGTGACACGTGGCTGGATCCACGTATTAGGAGCATGTTATCATGATAATCCCTCTAACTAATTTTCGGGTCTCATCTCGGGTCGGACGACCCTTTGGCCAGACTCGCCTGACCCGACTCCATTAGATATGGGCTGAGCCAACAAGGTAGACCGTCGGTACAGACCACCGACATTCGTCCCAAGGTTATCATGATAATCCACGTATTAGGAGCATGTTATCATGATAATCCCTCTAACTAATTTTCGGGTCTCATCTCGGGTCGGACGACCCTTTGGCCAGACTCGCCTGACCCGACTCCATTAGATATGGGCTGAGCCAACAGGGTAGACCATCAGTACAGACCACCGACATTCGTCCCAAGGTTCTTCCAATGTATTTGGGCGGCATGTATTGGCAAAACTGGGTTCGACCCACTACAAAAAGAAAGGATCTTTTTATGTGGGACAAAGTGAGACCCACCATGGTCTCGTTAACAAATTGAGCCATTCATTTTGTAAACGAGATATACCTTCTTAGAGCGGAGTTGGGGAAACTTTTTAGAATATGCCTAAGACAAATAATATTGGTTCAAACAAATTCCGATGTTTGATCAATTAAATTTTTGTATGAATGTTGTGGACATTGATCCCTATAAAATGAACAGTTTGAATCATCTAATAAGACCATTTGCAATTTATAATTTACATTTACATTTACATCACGTGAAGATCCCATAAGAGAATATTAATCTAGTTCGTTGTGAATATTTTAGTAGTTTATTCATGAATTGTACCTGCTATAGACAGGACTATCGGGTCAAAAGTTGGTGGTTCCATTCGTTGAAGCATTTTGAAAGTGATCAACATATTATGCAACTTTTTTTTTTTTTTTTTCTTTTGAACAGAATATATTATACAACTTGATATTGAGGAATCGCTTGGTGAAGGGCTACCGCTAACTGCCTGCACTTGATCTTGTCTGGCTTTGTTTTTCATTTTTGATCTTATTGTTCAATCAGAAAAGCACATACAGACAGAAATGCATATATTATATTATATGAGGTCTAAAAGTATTTTGTTTGGTTACATTTTGTTCATTCAAATTTTGAATACATGACAGTTGAGTCACCATCACAATCAGGGACGGAATCAAGATTGTAAGGTAATTGACAAAGTTTGATTATATGTAAATGAGGAGGGCCAAATGAAAAAACCATATGTCAGCAAAATCTGCTGAGTAAAACCAATAGTCTTTGACGATCGCAAATGATGATCTCGAAGATACTAAAAACACTAACACTTGTTAGTTTTCACGTGAATGCGAACAAACTCCTCCGCTTGTCCTCACATGGCTTAATCTCCCTAATCACAGCGTTGGCTTAAGTAGGACTCGTTAGTTGACATCGTTTATTGCCTTAACTAGGTCATTTTGCTTATTCCGTGACAGAGGAACAAAAATAAGAGAGAATAATGAAGTTAACCAACCAAATAATGTTAACCAAACAGACCCTTTAGTCAATATATGACATAATGTACTAGGACTTGAGAATTCAACAAATACTTGAGTAAGAAGGTGATCTTTAATGCTCATACCAGATGATGGAAGTCCCTGCTATATGCGAAGTAATTCCCAGTAAAACGTTTCAGAAAAAGCAACAATGTTCAACTCAACAAGCAGAGCAATCCAAATCTTATTCATTTTTACCTCAATGGGATTCTATTTGCATTTTTGTGATACAGATATGGCTAAACAACCAAGGTATTGGAAGTGATACATGACGGAGAAAAGGGGGAAATCCCAGTTAGATCAAAACATGAGAAAAGTGTCACCAAGGGCGTGTGCATACTGAACATTTACAACATATTGGTTTCCCTTACTTCGGGAATCAGATGACCTTCATTTCTTCCGTTTTCAGCTCTTTCACAAATCAATTTATACAGTGAGGGAAAAGATGGACACGGACACAGGACTTCACATTAAGGCGAAGAAATTAAGCTATAATGTCCTCTGTCACGGCTTCTTTGACAAAGTCTTCTTCAATCCCTTGAGAATCTTCCCAAACCAAACCAAGTTCATGGCAGCAAGCGCAGAAGGCACCACAAACACCAAAAGAAAACCGATGGTGTGCATCTTGATGACCTGCAATGTCATCATTCAGAGTTTTTGTTCCACGACTAATACTTGACGACCATGCACGTCATAATTCATACAACGAACACTTTATGCACACATTAGAAGACCACTTTATGCACACATTAGAAGATGAAACTTGAATTATTTGTGTGCATTGGTGCATATGCACATGGCGCACACAAACGTGTGTGTGTGTGTGTATGAGAGAGAGAGAGAGAGAGAGAGAGAGAGAGAGAGAGAGATGGTGAAAAGGCAGAGTACATTGGAATAGAAAAAACATGACTCTGCCACTTGCCACTTGCTTAAAATTTTACACGCTTTACTTCGTTTTTCTTCTACAAGTAGTCAAACACTTGTGACGACGATAACTCTGAAAAGTTGTAACTGCTATGTGAACTTTAAAAACATTAGTGATGAAAATGTGTTAGGAACAAAATTTCTGCCCTGTATAGTTGTATCCAACATAAAACTGATCTATTGTATATTACAGCAGTAGTATTATACCAGTCAGATGACATGTATTTGTATGAAATAGAACCCTTTCATGTGATTAGAAAGCTTTTTCTGTTACGGAAGGAACATTAAACAAGTATCGAAGTTGAACAGAAGAACTAGTAAGTCTGGTTATGAATTGACACGTCAAGAAGTAGAATTACCTGGTTATAGTGCAAGCGCACATGGTAAAACATGTAAACGAACAACAAAATTCTTGCAACCTGCATTCAATGATCGATTTCAGCAAGCTACTGGATGAATTAACAACTCAAACCGAAAACAAAACACAATCGTAATATTGCTGAATTATTATAGGCATCCCCTTCTCAAGGCAATGAAAGCAAGTGGTGCAGCCGCAACTTAATTTGGCTTCTCTTATTCAGTTCGACATTGCTACTCTGTTGCCAGAACCTTATACTCGGCAATTCGTACCATTCAAAATGGTTTAATGGGTAATCACCTAATCAGCACAAACAGAATGCCATGAACTGCAATTGCTGTGAATTGTGGGCGAATCTCCGAATTGGGAACCTTTCGATTCACTGAATTTGTATTTTTGCCCCATTTTTGCCAAAGTTGGAATAGGGATCAAATAACTTTTTTTAAGCTCTTTAGGCTGATTATATGCCATCTTTTGCCTAAGTCTTCCCCAAATTACTCTCAAAATACACACTCAATCTCCTCTAGGCTAACATGGAACCCGCATAATAGTCCAGGTTTATTGGGATGCAGGTCAACAACGGTTCTTATGTAAGCCGAGGATCTCATAAAGAGAGAAAGTTCATGTGAGAAAAAATCGGGAGGACAATGGAAAAAAGACAATAATTGACATGCTGAAGACCTTAAAAATTTGTTTGAACCCGCTTTCTACAAGAGAGCGGAAAACCAAATTCATCACATCTACATCTCTTACAGTAGACTTGATGATCACATCATTAAAAATACAAGTTGTTCATTTATTGTGGACTAAAATATCAGTTCGTAGCATACATCTTTATCATCAAAATCATTAGGTCTAGACTCTAGATATAAGACATCTCATAATTCGTAGTCAAGGATCATTTCGTTTATCAATTGATTCACGCCTTGGCAACTATACATTGCTAGGAAATTTATTTTGCAATGTTTCCTTATGTGCAAGGTCAACCTAATATGAGATGTACTATAAAGAGCTCAGATTTTCTTCATTTTAGATGGATGCCAATAGCAAGTCATATTCGCCTGAAATATACCATAATGGATATAAATCATATAACTCACCATCCAAGTAAAAAATATCACCACACCATTGATCAGATATGCAGTTGACTTCTTTAAACCAGCAGTATCAAGATACCTGCATAAAACCCAAACAAGATGCCTCAAAGTCAAATAGGCAGTCTCATATCCCTATGGGGCCCTCATTTGTTCAGACATACCATCTCATATTGATCTCTGGAGTCGTCACCTCAGAGATTAGGACCATGAATGTGTAAAGTTGTCCTTCCCCAGTAAACAATGCATATGCTACTGCAATCGCGGCAAGAGAGTGATGCACAATCTGAAATCGAAGTGGTACAATCATATCAGTGACATTGACAAGACTTTAAATACCATTATACATGCTTCTATCATCAACTTGGTTCAGTGCTCAACTCTAAACCACATGGTAGATCTAAAAATCCCCAATTGCACCAAATATATAATCTGCAGATTCAAATTTATCTCCAGGCAGTAACCAGAATTGGTGGAACGATGCTTTCAACTTATAAAGGGTTCTTGAATATTTGAATACTATTCCAGAGTTTAAGGTCAAAAGTGGCCTTCACCATGTTTGTGTAATCTGATTTGAAAAGCTTATTATCAATTAGTAAAACAAGGGTGACCAGACGGATCTTGAAGTCATATGGTAAACATGAACTATACATCTCAAAGTTGCATTGCCATAGAGAACACTTAATAAGCTAGATTTTGAACTATGGGCTGAAAGAAAATAAGAAATGCTAAGCTTGATCATCTCCCATCCTTGACAGGACACTTACATACTCTACTCCACCCAGAGAAGGATACAACCAAAAAATCATTCCAAGATCCGCAACGAAGTATCCTACGGAAACCTGTCAAAAGTCACATTCAAACTATTAAAAGGAAGGTTTCTCGTGCTAGAAAAAAACACAAAATTAATCAAGAGGTAAACCTAAGAATTCCAACAGAAAATTACAAGAACGAAGAACATTACGTGGCATAATCAAGCCCAAAAAATGGCAAAAGCAGTTGTGCCTCTGCGATTACTATTTTGCAGTTTTGGGGGGGTCAGTTATCGCGCAACCTCCTTTTAGGTCTGTCGTCATGCGGTGGACTGATACTTTGTTTATTTTTTGTTCGCAGTGAGTTGGAATGGGTTTGGCTCTGATACCATAAAATAACTATTTGATGAGGGGGAAAAAATAAACCACCAAGAACAAGAGCAGGAGCCCAAAAAGTGCCTCACCAAAGAATCATGTGGGAATCAAGAGCTCATCTTGAATAAAATATTTAAAAGTAGAAATGCTATTATTGGTGCAAAAATACAAATTTAAATTGTTCCGCTTGTACCTCCTTTTAACTGGAAGATTGAGGCATAAATTATTATTGCAATATGACATAGTACATATTAATTTGCTTTACTACAGAGGAAGTCCGGGATGGCAATGTCATAAGTTTCTCCTTCTCATTCACAATATCCAGCCTTCCTAATATTAGTTGCCTTGTTCTGTTTGCAATTCAAAAAGAATTTTTCAAAAAATTCCCCCTAGATTCTTCCTACTTCCAACATTTCCCTCTCTATCTCTCTCCACTTATTACCCCTACTATTTTTCAAAATCCTATCCAAACACAAGTATCTTTCCAGCATTCACCCAAAATTAAAAATTAACAGCAGGTCAGACAGGTGGTTCTTTTGTAACCAAATGAGGATTGACAAGAAAAAAGAAAGAGAAAGAAAGAAGAGAAAAATGCTTACTCCCAATGCAAAAGTTGATAGCTGTGAGCTTCGGAATGTCATAAGGCCGGAATATTCATGGTCAGTAAAGAGATCTGACCAGAACACAAAGTACAATGACAAAGTTGCAATAAAAATTGCATGAATAGTGGAGACAGCACTGCAAAATCATTAATCAAGAGAAACATACATAAGATTGTCACAACAGTATAGTCAACTGGTCAATAGACAACTAAATAAACATTAGGATTATGCATTTACCGATTGTTCCACTCCATCCGCTGTACTTTAGTAAGTGTAGAATACGTGTCGAAGTAAAGTGCGCTGACCAATTGTGAAAGATCAAATAACTGTGGGGGAAAACTAAATTAGAGGACAAAAGAACAAAAAGACTGCTTTTGCTAACTACTTTTTATGTTACATAAATGTGTACGTCATACAATTCCGTTGAATCTTAAGAAAGCAATGAAGAAAGAAACCGAAACAAAAAAAAACCAATCCTATGCATCACAAACAAATTATGATTCCAATATACGCAGAGATACTCATCCATTTTTTCCCAAGGGCTACTGATCAAAAAGAAAGAAGATGGTTAGGCCATTACCATTTTGCAGATGAATATGCCCCCAAGGACAGATGTATAAGGAAGGAAAGGATCTGAAAGTAAATAGTTCTTAACCAGCACCTCGGCCTGATTTTGGTAAGATTTTAGTCCCATGACCGTCTTTCTAGGAGCTGCCATCGTCATGTACTTCTTAAACCATATGATATTTTTTGTCACTAATATCAACCCAGCAAACTGGAAACAAATTTCCAGGAAAGAAGCTCCCTTATATGGCCGCTTCTATTCGAAACGTAATGGAGAACTTTGGCACCTGCATTTGCATTGCCGACAAAAAGTATAGTGATATCAATAACTATCCGAAAATACCAACACAATATACGTGTTCTTGAAGAAGTTGTGCTATAAGTTGCTATTAAATCGATAAATAAATAACATGCCTACACATTTGCCACATAACAATTAAACAATTAATCCCATCCATATAAAACAATAACTTGTCTAAAATTGTTTGAGAAAAAGCAAAAAAGATTGGGTGCAAATTGGAAATGGTGTATTTGTATCTATGCTACCTCTATTTGGATGCAATGATACGTTTATAGTAGTGTTTCCTTCATGCTCCGTTAACACACACAAAAGCATAGTCAATTTGATTGTGGAAAAACTGGAAGGGAAAAGAACAAACTTTTAGAATCTTGTAACAGCTATTCCAAGTTTCTAAATAATTTCTATATTCACCTGCTTTTATGACATTCAAGCCATGGACAGGAATCAGCAGGAAAAGTAGAGAGTATAATGATGCGGTCCATACAAAGAGGTCACGGGAATTTGGCGATTTTACGTGGTTGGAAGTTGTGGCCTTATGGACTAGATGGCTCTAAGGCCCAAGCCATAATTTGGCACATGTGGGATGAATAAGGCCAACTTGGGATATTGGCCAGACATGGGTTGGATTCTTAGAAGTGTCTTTTGGGTTCTAGTCAAGTCAAAATGTCTCTTTAAATTCTAGTCAAAGTCTTTATAATCAATTGGTTGATCAAAGAGTCATTAAGTTTTTACATGTCATTAACGCAGTCAAAGAGTCTATGTTCAATGTGTCTAAAGTTGATTGAAGATTATTTAATTTGGGAAGTTCTAGAGTCAAGTTGAAATGGGTATAAATAAGATTGTAAGCCTTATGGCAAATCATAATGAGTGATAATAAAAATTGAGTAGCTTTCAAGCTATTAGATTGCGTGATGCTACTTTTTCTTTGGTGTGATGCTAAAGGGCCCCTAGATGTGATGCCTTGGGTTTTCTAGGTGTGATGCCTAGACCTATCTTCCTAAAATCCCATCTTTTCTTTCTACTGTTCACCTACACTGTTCACAGTCCCAAAACATTCACTTCTCTTCGTGTTTGAGCATATCCTTGGCCCCATTCAAATCCTGTCCTACATAAGTATACCTTGGATCATAATTAGAATTAAAAAAGTGCATATTGTACTTCTCAGTTTTTTTCTGTGGTCCTATCAGACATTAATAGGAGAAGCAAATAAAGGAGCCTTTCCATAGGGGTTTAATATACAATTTTTTACGTTTTGTTGGGGCTATATGTGTATTACTTCAAATATTTTAGGTTAATATGATGTGCATGAGGTATATATGATGCTTGTTTATATATACTGATGCTTCATGCTTCTATATATAAGTTGTATAACTATGCTCCACTGGCATAAAAATCCCATTTTTCTTAGAAATCCCATTTTTTCGTGTACGTGTTCATATCCGTGCAACATAAGTGGGGGGACTAGCTTGGATTTGTACCCTCTCTCCATATTTCTCCTCTTCATATCATCTAGAGGTTTGAATAGGTAGCTGCCAACACATTAATGAATGGATCGGATGGCTCTAATAAAACCACAAAGGCCAGCCCATGATATTAAGAAGTAATGATGCCATTTCAAGCTCAAACCACTTTAATACTAAGTTAACGTCCTCTTGGCTGCCATTTAGGGATGAAATCTGCGATCTCTTCCCCCAATTGGTCCGGCGACGAAGGCCACCAATCTCATTTATGGATGCGGATATTTATCCAACATGCAAGTTCCATCCAACAAAATTTTACCCAAGTCTGAGAATGAGCTCTTGAAGAAATTTCTTCATTTTTTTGAGAATTTGGAGAAATTACTCAAATGTGCCACAACGCCATCTAACTGATTTTTGCACTGCCAAACAATTGAAATCACAAAGAAACCGTAACAGTCTACAATGTAGGAATAGCCCAGAACCGGTCATTGCGGTCAAAGCCCTAATTTGTTTTCTAAGACAGAGACCTTAAATTCCCAGTTGAGAACCCAAGATGAGTTGGAACAGACCAAATGGACTAGTCGTTGCTCAATGATTTTCAAAGCAATCAATCTATCAAGCCCAAAATTAATATTTCCAGTCAATCAATTTGAGATAAATCCAAGAATTCCAAAGTTTCTCTTCCTACCAAAATTCAACCTTTTCAAACCACAAATCTTTTTGAAATGAGTGGTGAACCAACTTGGAATTGATGTCCCATGCAGGAAATCAGTGGTAGACATATATTGTTTATTGGAACGTATACTTATTATATCATAAGGTTTTCGCTTTCCAATTCATTACATTTGTACAGTAAAATAATTTTTTAAGGCTACTTCAACTATCACATGCTTATTTTTTAATTTACGAAAGAAATTGAAAAATGAGAATGTAAAATAACAAATTTTTTATCAAATCGAACCAAAATTATTGTGATTAAAAGGAGCTATATGCGAATAATTATCAATAATATTCAAAATCAGGTACATACAAAATAAAAAATTTAAAACTCGGATGCTTGGGAACCGGGGGGGGCAACATAGCTCTGCCCTTGGAGCCAACTACTATTTCCGCTATCCCAGATGAACCCATTTCAAAATGCGAAATTTATAGAAATAGTTCTCCTAGTTTCACCCGAGTCTTATTTTCGTCCTGCAAGTATCAATTGCAACTCTTTTGACCTTCAAGTTTGGTTTTCGTACCAAGTTGGTCCAATTGATAACGTCTGTCAATCAACTGGACCAAAAAAATCACATTGAGGGCAGATGTTATCAATTGAACCAATTTTGTACAAATTGCAATGTCCAAATTGCCATCAATCTGCTTTTTTCCGTTCAATTTGGCTAACAGAAGTTATCAATCGGACCAATTTAGTACGAAAACCAAACTTGAAGGTCAAAAGAGTTGTAATTGATACTTGAAGGACGAAAATGAGACTCGGATGAAACTAGGAGGACCATTTATATAAATTTCCCTTTCAAAATGGAGCTCACATGCAAGAAATCCCAGGCATCACTGATGAAAAAATTGATAACTTGGTTTCATCCCTAACCGGTAACAGTTTGGCATTGAGATGGGTTACATATTTAATGATGTCATCCAACTAAATATTTTGGCTTGTGCGTGCATGGCTGTCTTATGGCTGTTTGATACCTTCACTAGTGATGGGAGCTTGTTGTGCAAACTTTCAGAGGATTTGGAGAGGGAAAAAAATGAATTAGAGGATCCAGATCCGGACTAGCTTATCCCACCCTCCGCATCATAGTAGCAAATCCCCACACGGGAATAACCGAGGCCAAAGTCTAATTTTCCCCCAATCAATGTACTAATCCCGTGCCACAACAAGGGGATAATTACAAATGTGGACATTTAGCCTACGTCAAGGCCGAATCTATCCGGTGGCCTACCCATTCTAAGATCCCTAGAGTTTTACACGCATCAGGAGCTTCACCTATCCGCGGTCAAAGATCCCAGAAGGCAATTTTCTGAAAGGCACTTGGGCAACCCTACGATGACTCCAAATTAACGACAATTGACAAAACTGCTCTACAAACTAACCAAGAACTATCAGATCACCATAGATTCAAAAAAGCAGTTATATTGTAGACAAGAACCTTACTTCAAATAACAAAGAAGTAAGAACTTTCGGATTCTAAAGGTGAAGCAAACAACAGACACAGTCTAAATAGCTATTAGCAAATTTATGTGGTCATTTTCAACATACACACCCAACGGACATGCAAACAATTCATAGCATACATATCCAAGGAAAAAAACATACTAACAAAAAACCACACACTATGTAATTACCACATTTACTGAAAATCCATAAATTGGTTATAGTGCTCTAATATTGAGATCCAATGACACCAATATCCGGTTAGCACCAGCTTCAATGGAATTAGCCCTAACATTCCAAAAAACAAGAAAATACTCCTCAATCATGGAGATCAGAGCCAATACCCAAACAAATATAATGTCAAAATTTAAGACAGTGGGGAAAAAAAAAAAAACCACAATCAGATCGAAGGCTTACCTGAAACCAGAATGTACGGAAATCTGAAGAAGAACCCAGTTAGATTGAACCAAAATTGCGAGATCAACAGGGATGCATAAACCCACCAACCCAAGGCTACAAAGCAAATGGACCAAATGGTTTTTTCTTTAAGGAAATGCAGAGAATTAAACGCAATCAAATACTAAAACCAACAACAACCCACGACCGATAATCAATGAGTATGCGATTGGGGGGGTATCTGGAAGCTAAGCCATGAATGAATGAAATGAAAATTGTTAGATGAAAGGACAAGCGGCCCAGGTGCGCCTGAGGTTGAGATTGGGTGATATGTGTAAGACTTGAGGATCTTTTGGGTATTTTAGCCTTCAAGGGGGGATCAGCAGCTCCTCTGAGCAAACATAGACCGTTATTTAGGTCTACTCAGTAATTAGAATAATTTATTTCGGTAAATGATTAAATAATGTTTTCCTCGACAAAAATGTACGACGAGAATGATTTAAAACTAAATTATTACCATTATTCTCCTAAAATGTGTTCAGATTACCTATCTATAACTAGCATAATTCTTTGGATAAATTTTATCGATAGATCTTAGTATGAATTTAAGTGAGTCTCAAAATAAGTTCACGTTAGCTCTAATAGAATGGTCTAATTGTATTTAGATACTGCAGAGGGGCTGATATCTTGTAAAACATATCTATAGGCAGATTGAATTGGCAATTTTAAGGAGGAATTTTTTTTCCCTTCATATCATTTTCATATTCCATTGACCAATACGGAACGAATATCAATATCTCAGGGAGTAAAAACTAGCCTTGGGCTTGGTTGGGTCAACTTGGGCTTTGAGATTCGGATCCCTGATGCAATCCAACTTGAGTTGGGAATTGCAGTCAATGGTGCAAGTGATCTTATAATATGCCAAAAAATTAGAACATGGGTGCATGAAAATTTAGTTAGTACATTTCTTGGACTGAAACTAGATCCATATGAAGAGCACAACAGCAGTTGTATTGATTTAAAAATCCTACCATGTATAAGACACAACTGCTTGAAGTGTAAATTCAATTGTCAACAGCAAAGGATCAACTGGCAATAGAAGTTGCTGTTTTTGTTTTCCAGCAAGGGGCAAAAAGCACGTTAAAGTCGTACCCATTGCTTTTGGTGGCTAGAATTGTAATTGGCAGATATATATTCGGTAATTAACATCAATGTACATATAAGTTCAAAGATTTATAATTACAGACTTAGGATGTAAACATTCAGATGAGCTACTAACAATTACATGCCATTGGTTTCAGGTAAATGGACATTGATGGAACTCATCTGCAAAAACTGTTCATCGCGGTAGTGATGGGTTCATACCATCATAAAGCAGGAGGTAGATTGCTAGAAACAGTGAGCAATAGGGACAACTTGGTCGAAACAATTAGTTGAATAAGTAACCTTAGGAGATATTGAGACAGAGACTGTAAAGTGTGAAATTATGAGTTCAATATCCAGGACTGAAATACATCAGCACAAATATAACATGAAAAAGATTAAAAAGGAGAACTGCAATCAGTGACCGACTAGAGAATAATTATTGCTCTTGGAGACTTAAATGTCGCTAACTTCGCCTCCATAGATGTTATGTTCTATATGCCTAAACAAAGGACTATCGACGAAAACAAAGTCAACACCATCAATAAAGGCTTGGAAGCAGACCACCTCCATATCTTGCAAAGTTAGAGCAAAAAGATACACTGGAGTTCAAACTTTTATGGATCAGATACCAACAAGAAGGAAGCTAAATGTATTGCTACTGGGGTGCCACAACCTAAGAGTGAGAAAGAGTTGGTTAATATCGCAATACCACTCTATGCCATCTCAACCAAACCCATAAATTCGCAAGTTTAAATGGAACCCATTACTGTTCGTGACGATTAAAGCTAAAGCTCCTAATCATTTGACTCCTATCATCCTGAGAAACCAAAAGAAAATTTCATCTTCCATTTTCCCTTTTGTCGGCAAAGGGAGAGAAAACCCAAGGTTTACAACACTCAAACACACCCAAAAAACCTCTTTTCTACTTCAAAAATCAGCCTCCTTGCCAAAAGGAAGCATTGTTCAAGCTCAACGAAGGTATAAAACCATCCTTGGCTATTGCTTTCTCATTCTGAGGGGAGCCATTGGATTCAAATCAGTTCCTTATACTGACTCTGAGTTCGACTGACCTTTAATATAAACAAAGCAGAAGTTCAAAACTTTTGAGTTCAGAAGGACCTGAGCGCTTAAGACCAATTCTTGGACGCTCAAGTCGTTTCAAGAG
Source organism: Rhododendron molle (assembly GCA_025413875.1). NCBI lineage: Eukaryota > Viridiplantae > Streptophyta > Magnoliopsida > Ericales > Ericaceae > Rhododendron > Rhododendron molle. The sequence continues at coordinate 20,848,995 of CM046400.1, forward strand.
CACCCAGGTTCCCCTTCCCTAGGCTTTCTGGTCAGCCAATACTAGCCAAGTCTAAATTCAATTCAGTTCATCATTTAAAGCACTTTTTTATCATGATTCAACTCTAGAAATATTTACAGTTTGTTTTTAAGCTCTGAAACTTTACTTACTTCAAATGTCGCTTATAGCTTCTGTTCAATATTGTTTTGAGCCTCACACCTGAGCACTCAAGACCAATTCTTGAGTGCTCAGGAGTGTTGTTAAGCGCTCAAGAGTGGTTTTCATACCAGCTTCCGTTTTATTTACCGCAAATATCTACTTCAGGTTATTTATTGTTTCTGGGTGTGCACTGATCCTTCCAGAGGCCAAAGTAGTTGTTCCAGAGCCTGCAAGGAAGCAAGACCTAGGCGCTCTTGAGCGCTTAGGTTCATAGTTGAGCGCTCAACAGTGGTAGTAGTAGCAGTATTCTATTTTAGTAGGTTCATACTTATTGTCCTGACTGTACTTTGCTTATAGGCATACACTCATCTTGTAACACCCAAGGTGTTTAATTACGCTAATCATGCATTATTAAGGATAAGTTAATCTTAGATGTTAAGTTATGTCGTATTAAGAGCTTACGTGTCCTCTATGTCCTATGTGATACACAAATTATGTTCGCATTATGCCATGTATATTATTTATGTGTTATGTGCATCCATGTGACTAGAAATTTTATGTGAGGAATAATTATAATTACACAAAGTTATATATTGTGACACATGGAGTATTGTACACCACAACTCATAGGATTATTTCTCTTAAAGTGAGATAAAAATCAGCCCCTCATACACGGTACCTCTCTCTCTCTCTCTCTCTCTCTCTCTCTCTATATATATATATATATATATATATATCTTTCTCTCACGAACTCTAGAAAATTCCATGATCTACTACTTCTAGGATTTCCATCTAAGGAGAAATCAAGTATCTAGAGCATGATTAACCCTCAATTCCATCTCTCATCAAAGTATTTGAAGCTCTCAATCCATGTTTTAAACCTAGAAGTGGTGAGTTTTCTTGTATTAACTTGAATCTTTAAGTATGTGCATATATTCATGTATGCATCTTAGAGAATAAGAAACTTTGCTTGAGATTATGCAATAATATTGTTTATATGATGTATTTCTCTAAGTTTAGTTGGTAAAGAAGAGGGTTAAACCCTAGTTTTTATGAAAGGGAGTTTGGGAAAAATCTGTCGAGATTTTCTTGGATTTTGTACCCTAAGCCACGAATTGTTAGACATAGTAAAACACCTCTCAATTTTACGAACTTTTTATGCGATGTTCCTGTACAAGTCTTTTATGTTGTGTAAAAATTTGGGGTTAAAATTCCTTAAAACGAAGTCTAGAAAAATCTCGCATTAGACTGCACTTTGTTTAACTGCTGCTACAGAATCCCTGTTTTGGCCTTTGGTTTTGGTGTTTGACCTAGTTTCTCATCTTGTTATTTTCTGTAACTTTTATGTGAGGTACCCATATGTATCTAGTAGATTGAGTCCAAAAATTGGAGTAAAATTCAAAGAGAATAATTTTAAACAATTCATTTACTAAGCTGCGTTCTGTTTCGGATTAATGCTGAATTCTGCACTTTTGGTCTTTGTTCCTTGAATTTGTAAGCATAGTTCTTGACCACGTAAATTCTTGAGTATTTTTGATACCATGTGCATATGAGTCCTCTTTATGTGTTGAAATTCTCTAGATCTGGTTCATTGTGAATTGTTAGAGCGAGTGATGGTTAATTTGTTATTTTTTTTAGGGATCATGCACATGCATCACTTTATGAGTTCTTTGTGTAAATGATGTGTATTCATATAATATATAGGATTTGGTGAACAAGAGAAGGATATAAAAAACACAAGTTGACGTTTATTTGAAGTGAGAAATTTTATGAACTCGCTTTTCTATGAAGTGTGAATTGGTTTTCTATGTTATGAAGTGATATGTCTGAGTGTTTTGAGCGCTATGTTATAATGAAAATGTTTCTTAATGTGTTTCCTAAGATGTTTGAAGTCTATGTATGTTACAAGTTTTGTTTTATGAAGTATGTATGTCATGCCCCTTGCTTTACCGTATGTGCCCGCTGATGGGTTCCATAATAGCCAGCATTATGTGCCTCCCTCGAGAGTTCTATAATGTCCAGGTATGTGCCTTCCTGGAGGGTTCTATAGAATGCAGGTATGTGCCTTTGCCGATGGATACTAATGATCGGCCGGGATCCCGAAATATGTCATGAATGTATGTGGTAAGCATGGTGGCATTGGTGATGTATGTGTATTCAAGTACTTCATGTTTCATGTGAAATGTCTTTTGATTTCTTTTAAATGTTCGCAATTGACGTGCTTTATGCGTATTGATCTTTTCAAAACCCAAATTAGAGTATGAGATTTACTATCTGAGCTTTCAGTCGACGGTTTATTTACCATTTTCAGGCAATGAGGTATGATAACTTTGAATGTTTTGAAGTACAATATTTTGCGCAAGTTTGGGCTTAATGGAGTTGTTTTGCATATAGAATGGAAGTAGGAAGAAGAATTATATTTTGGGCATGTTTTGTACTTATATCATTTTGGACAAAGGTGTCTATTTTTGCAAAGTAAAGTATGTAATTAAGGTATACATGTTAGGGAAAGGTTATAGATGTTCATGTCAATGTATTTATGGTTTCACGTAGACTTTTGATGTATGGACACTCTGGACCAAATGGGTTGTGCTCATTTTGCTTAAACTTATTTATGGTTGCTTTTATTAATAGACCCCATAAATTTAACTAAAGTTTTCTTAATCGCTTCAGCAAATATTCATATTTTTTTTAATTTAGAGCACTTTTTCTTGAGCTCATTTGGTTATGTAAGAAGGCCTTGTAGGCCGGTCACGGACCGTGATTCCCCTTTAAGGGGTCTAGCGATAGCGGGCCGTGACAAAGTAGTATCAAAGCATGCGTTAGTCCTGACCTAAGTTCATATGATTTAGAATCATGTTTAAGAATGCGTTCACGCATGCGCAAATGTTATTGAATAAGTATTGTTGATGTGTATGTAAGTTTTTTTTTGTATACATGCTCAAATGTGTAAGAATGTATGGCGATTTGGTATATGTTATTGCATAATACGTTTTTGTTAAAAAGAAAAATGTTTTGCATGTAATTTTGTTTGTATAATATTTTAGCATGAGTGAAGCCACCTCCATCTTCGACAATGGAAAAAGTGTTAGAAGGGTTGATGGAAGTGATAAAAAACAACAATAATCATCACCCATAAGTACCTCAAACAAGATCACAAATTGAACAGTTTCAAAAGCTCAAGCCACCAACTTTTGATGGGAAACAAGACCCATTGGTTGCACAATCATGGAACCGTGAGATGGAGAATTTTTTTTAAAGTGATGGAATGCTCGAAAGAAGAAAAAGTGAAGTTGGCCACTTTTATGTTTACCGATGAGGCTTATAAGAAAGGCATGCAAGCGAGGAAGGAAGTCACACCCCGCACCAACTACTGAACCAACGGTGTCCAAACGTCGCCCTGTTCTCAAGCGACTTGAGAATGTGACCAGAGCCCACCCTACAGCTTCTCGGCCGCGGCTAGCAAGCATCGTCAGAGCGGACAGTTCAACGAGGTCTTTCGCCATGAGCTCTACGACCGGAACCGTCAGGATGGGGCGCACGGGGTGCACGCTTAACGCAGCTCCACGGCGCGTGGGTTCGTTGACGGGAAAGAAGCCCATGGAAATAGACGACACCCATAGACACATGTGCACAAGCGGCTATCCCGAGCATTCAGGACAATCCAAACTCGTAACCATGTGGACGACATTCAAAAGGATCGCGTGGGCATCACCGAACATCAAGTAGGGAGGTACATTCGAAAAGAGATAACACGATCGTCTTGTTCAATCAATTCACGGGCCTGCCGATCGTTTATCAACCCGTGGACAAGATAGTCGGTCCACGACGAGCCCAACAAGGGGGCTCTAAAGGAGATGCTCTAGCACCTTCGGAAGGAGGCAGTCGGCGGCAACAGGAATGGCACGAACGACCATGGCACAATCTCCGAGCACACACTCTAGCTCCCGAGCCTCGACTGGTTGTTCTGCTATTGGCCGCTCGTCCCGATCCCGCGCCAGTGGATGACACCAAGCTCAGAAAGGCCAAAGCGTCACCGTTTACAGATGCCATTCAGCGGGAACATCCGCTGGCATGGTTTGTCATGCCCAAGATCAAGTGTTATGAAGCCAAGGAGGATGCGGTTGCGTTCGTCTGTCGATTCTGACAGACAATGAGCCTCCATGACTTCATCGATGCTCTGATGTGCAAGATCTTCCCCCTGACGCTCAGCGAACCAATCATGATGTGGTACGATTTGCTGAAACCCAAGTCTATCAAGAGCTTTGATGAATTAGAGTTGGAATTTACCAAGCGCTTAGTCACGAGGAATATCTAGCCGAAGACGCTCTCCATGCTTGTCAACATGAAACGGTCGCCAGGAGAGACTCTTTGGCTATATACGGAACGTTATTGGGAAGTTTACAAACTCATTCCCGATTGTAACCAAAGCGTTGCGGCCGAATCATTCATGAATGGGTTGGACCCTTCCTCTGCCATGTTTCGAGATCTATCTTGAAACCCTCCGAAGACCATGGTGAGCTCATGATTATTATTGAAAAGGATTGTGAACACGAAGAAGTGATTGCCGAGCACTGCACCCTGAAGGCTCTGGAACCTGCCAAGGCATTACCTAGTGCTTCTGGCGTCAAGAAGCAAGTAGTGAACATCGGGCAAGGTGGCCAGGGCAACACGAGCCAAGGAAATCCACGGCTGAACAATAAGAACAGACCACCACAGTAACAGCAGCATGAGCCGAGGCCAGACGAATTTGTGGCCGAACAAACGACAATCACCGAGCCCATTTACAAACTTTTGAGCATTATCGGTCGGCTGTCGTTCTTTGTTTGGCCGACGGGGGTCTTGGGTATGGCAGGTGGTGACATTGGAATGTGCGCGTATCACAACGAGCGTGGGCATTATACCTCCTAATGCCAACCGTTCAAGCGATACTTAGAGGAGCTCACCATAGCCGGGCACCTCAACTAATGGATTGACACTCAGAAGAACCCACTTCCGCCTCCCCCACCAGTCTCGAAACGTATTGTCGGCGTCATTCAGGGCCTTGTTTCCGAAGGAAGGGCAGTTGAGCTCCGTTCTGAGATCGACAGAGTTGTTGCTATTATGTCTGTCTGCAACGTCAGTGCGTCTCCGAAGCGAAAATGGACAGATCCGAGTCTCGACTGCACCATCACCTCTCCACCGAAGATTTCAACGGCATTCAAACCCCTCTCACAGACGCTCTTGTTGTCACCGTCACCGTTGATAAATCTACTGTACAATGCGTGCTGGTTGACTAGGAGAGTCCGGCGGAGTTAATGTTCTACTTTACCTTTAAAAGTCTGGGGCTCCCACTAGAACAGCTCCGTACTGCATCAACACCACTTGTGAGCTTCACAGGCACTCCAATTTGGCCGCTCGGCTTGATTACCCTTCCCGTGGGTGCCGATTCCTGAGTGATGGATGTTGAATTTGTAGTGGTCAATGCCCTAGTTCCTACAATATCATCCTTGAAGATGTTGGTATGCCAGCCGAAGAGCACTCAACCGAGGAACTTGTGAGGATGCCGATTATAGAGGAAAGAGGACGCTACCAACTTTTACCCACTAACTTTACAAAATGGACACTTATTAAGGGACATCCCAAAATGAAATACTGGATTTCAAAAAGGGGATGGAGGGAGTACTTGTTTCAAAAAGAGAGGGAGGAACCTGGAGAGTTCATACAAGCATATTATATGAACTTTTGGCAAGTAAAGGGTGTGAGCAGTAGAAATGATGGTTTGAAGTTGGGGAGTGTGGATGAGATGTGAGTACTCTTCTCACGCACATCAGTGTTCTAAAAGTCCCCACCTAGGGCCGATTAGTCCCCACCTAGGCGCTAGGCGGGAGTCCAACGCCTAGGCAATTAGTCAATTAAGTGGTCGACTAGTCCCCCGCCTAGATGCCAGGCGGCAGATTAGTACCCGCCTAGGTGCTAGGCGTACCCGGCCGACTTGGAGCGCCTAACATTTTTTAGAACCTTGACACACATGAATTGTCAAACATTGGATGGTCAAAAAACAAAATACAAGAAAATCGAAAAAAAACACAAAGAAAAGGATGAAAATGCATGTTTCTCAGGCACATGGATTACAAAACAAAACCAAAACCCGTTCAAATGAAATCAAAGTTCAATAACATAAACTAGGACATTTTTGAATGCCCTTGCTAGCACATAAACTGAACCATTTCTGCATTTGCAAAAGATGCAAATGAACGAAACACCTTATGAATCTCAAATGAGAACTTTCTAAAAGCTTAACTACATCTTGAGAAAAAATGCATGAACTGAAACTGAGCTTACAAAAGCTATGAAGTGCTGATCACTAAATTGGAACTCAACATTTACATCCTTTTACATTAATTGACACTGAACCCAGGGAGATTTCATTTTCACAAGTCATTATAAAACAATATATCACATTAGAAACTTTTGATTCTCCCAAGTAAGAAGAAATGCCTACATTTTCCTAGAACACAGCACGAGTATACAACACCAAAGCATTGTCTATATCTGAATCTAAGTCAATCGACTCTATTCCCCTCTTGTTTGAGAGTTGAGACTAAAGCCTTCACCTAAGGTTTTATCTCCCTGTAGCAGAAACTTTAAACCTAGATCTAAGTTATGTTTCTTTTGATCAAGTAATGCTTTTCTTCTTTTGATAAAAATTGAAAACAACTCTACCAAACCAAGTAGAGTTCCAACCTCCTTTATCAATTTCAACCCTAACAGAACAGATAAACCTTCACAGCCCACAAACAACAACATGCAGAAACAACAGATAAAAATGGTCCCAGCCGCCTAAGCAAATACGAAGCCGCAAAAAAGTGCCAAAGGAAGATTTGGGCAGATACCTGAATGGGAAGCGGATCTGAAGAGCAAATCACAGAGCCGAGGCAACAGACTGCCCGCAATAAATAGAGTCCGACGGGAGGGCAACTGATCGACGGTGATGGAGGTCCACGATCTGGGGCAGTTATAAGGGAGAGACAAATCACGATCTGGGTTACCCACCGCTTTGATCAAGCGCCCCTTGAGGATCAACTCATGAGACCCAAATGTAAGAGAGTACGCGATTGGGGGGGTACCTGGAAGCTAAGCCATGAATGAATGAAATGAAAATTGTTAGATGAAAGGACGAGCGGCCCAGGTGCGCCTGAGGTTGAGATTGGGTTATATGTGTAAGACTTGAGAATCTTTTGGGTATTTTAGCAAGGGGGAATCAGCAGCTCCTCTGAGCAAACATAGACCGTTATTTTGGTCTACCTCAGTAATTAGAATAATTTATTTCGGTAAATGATTAAATAATGTTTTCCTCGACAAAAATGTACGACGAGAATGATTTAAAACTAAATTATTACCATTATTCTCCTAAAATGTGTTTGGATTACCTATCTATAACTAGCATAATTCTTTGGATAAATTTTATCGATAGATCTTAGTATGAATTTAAGCGAGTCTCAAAATAAGTTCACGGTAGCTCTAATAGAACGGTCTAATTGTATTTAGATACTGCAGAAGGGTTGATCTCTTGTAAAACATATCTATAGGCAGATTGAATTGACAATTTTAAGGAGGAAATTTTTTTCCCTTCATATCATTTTCATATTCCATTGACCAATACGGGATGAATATAAATATTTCAGGAGTAAAAACTAGCCTTGGGCTTGGTTGGGTCAACTTGGGCTTTGAGATTCGGATCCCTGATGCAATCCAACTTGGGTTGGTAATTGCAGTCAATGGTGCAAGTGATTTTATAATATGCCAAAAAATTAAGAACATGGGGTGCATGAAAATTTAGTTAGTACATTTCTTGCACTAAAACTAGATCCATATGAAGAGCACAACAGCAGTTGTATTGATTTAAAAATCCTACCTTGTATAAGACACAACTGCTTGAAGTGTAAATTCAATTGTCAACAGCTAAGGATCAACTGGCAATAGAAGAAGTTTTTGTTTTCCAGCAGGGGGCAAAAAGCACGTTAAAATCGTACCCATTGCTATTGGTGGCTATAGTTGTAATTGGCAGATATATATTCGATAATTAACATCAATGTACATATAAGTTCAAAGGTTTATAATTACAGACTTAGGATGTAAACATTCAGAGCTACTAACGATTACATGCCATCGGTTTCAGGTAAATGGACATTGATGGAACTCATTTGCAAAAACTGTTCATCGTGGTAGTGATGGGTTCATACTATCATAAAGCAAGAGGTAGATTGCTAGAAACAGTGAGCAATAGGGACAACTTGATCGAAACAATTGGTTGAATAATTAACCTTATGAGACATTGAGATATAGACTGTAAAGTGTGAAATTATGAGTTCAATATCTAGGACTGAAATACATCAGCACAAATATAACATGAAAAAGATTAAAAAGGAGAATTGCCATCGGTGACCGACTAGAGAATAATTATTGCTCTTGGAGACTTAAATGTCGCTAACATTGCCTCCATAGATGTTATGTTCTATATGCCTAAACGAAGGACTATCAACGAAAACAAAGTCAACACCATCAATAAAGGCTTGAAAGTAGACCACCTCCATATCCTGCAAAGTTAGACCAAAAGGATACACTGGAGTTCATACTATTTTATGGATCAGATACCAACAAGAAGGAAGCTAAGTGAATTGCTACTGGGGTGCCACAACCTAAGAGTGACAAAGAGTTGGTTAATATCGGAATACCACTATATGCCATCTCAACCAAACCCATAAATTCGCATGTTTAAATGGAACCCATTACTGTTCGTGAAGATTACAGTTTAACGTTTTAAAGCTCCTAATAATTTGACTCCTATCATCCTGAGAAACCAAAAGAAAATTTCATCTTCCATTTTCCCTTTTGTCGGCAAAGGGAGAGAAAACCCAAGGTTTACAACACTCAAACACACCCAAAAAACCTCTTTTCTACTTCCAAAATCAGCCTCCTTGCCAAAAGGAAGCATTGTTCAAGCTCAACGAAGGTATAAAACCATCCTTGGCTATTGCTTTCTCATTCTGAGGGGAGCCATTGGATTCAAATCAGTTCCTTATACTGACTCTGAGTTCGACTGACCTTTAATATAAACAAAGCAGAAGTTCAAAACTTTTGAGTTCAGAAGTACCTGAGCGCTTAAGACCAATTCTTGGACGCTCAAGTCCTTTGAAGAGCACCCAGGTTCCCCTACCCTAGGCTTTCTGGTCAGCCAATACTAGCCAAGTCTAAATTCAATTCAGTTCATCATTTAAAGCACTTTTATATCAAGATTCAGCTCTAGAAATAATAACATTTTGTTTTTTAAGCTCTGAAACTTTAATTACTTCAAATGTCGCTTATAGCTTCTGTTCAATATTGCTTTGAGCCGCACACCTGAGCACTCAAGAACAATTCTTGAGTGCTAAGGAGTGTTGTTAAGCGCTCAAGAGTGGTTTTCATACCAGCTTCTGTTTTATTTACTGCAAATATGTACTTTAGGTTATTTACTGTTCTGGGTGTGCACTGATCCTTCCAAAGCCCAAAGTAGTTGTTCCAGAGCATGCAAGGAAGCAAGACCTAGGCGCTCTTGAGCGCTTAGGTTCATAGTTGAGCGCTCAGTAGTGGTAGTAGTAGCAGTATTCTGCTTTGTTGTATATTTTATCATCTCATACTTATTGTCCTGACCGTACTTTGCTTATAGGCATACACTCATCTTGTAACACCCAAGGTGTTTGTGGGCTACCACAGCCCCGGGTGGAATCAGGGCGGCCCGAAAAGAAACGCCTCGCTTTTGGATTTTGAAAAATTTTGAAGAGTCGCCACCCGGATTTGTGGTTCGCCACCCGAGAAACCGTTTTATTTGAAAATGATCGATTTGAATTTGAAAACCAGAGATTTAGAAAAAGGGTTCGGAAGCCACGTTATGAGGGGGGAAGGGTTTTATGGCACCCCCCTCGCCCGATTTAAAATCGGTCTCTACTAAACATTTGCGGAATTTTTCAAAGGATTTTATTTCATTAAGACACTTAGCAGGTATCCACAGGTATATCAAGTACAGAGGGTGCATGCATGTGCATGTGTACAATGAATGATGGAAGATGACGAATAAATGCAAAATGACTGAAGCTGGAAAACCCTGTCACTGATCCACTCTCGAGCGCTCGGAAGCACTTCCGAGCACTTGGGAGTATTACCTGCCCAACCTGCACATCTTGTTAGTACAACAGGATACGATAGAGTACAACACTGAAAATATAAACTAGAATAACATTAAACACATTATAGGTTTGACGGATGACTCAGTAGACTGGGATTAGGCCCCATTCTTCTAAGCCATGCAACCTTGCCTTTCTGGAAAGTGGTTTAACAGTTATAAGAGGCAAAAAGGGACACATGTATGGCTATGCCAGGGTAGTAGGGGGATCAAACTGGAAGAAAGATGGACTGAAGCTTGCATGCAAACATTCTCGAGCGCTTCAAAATGATCTCGAGCGCTCGAGAGTAGTTTACACCCCAGAACTGACTTCAACCATCCGATACACTCAATATAGTATGCTGGTACATCGGATCTTATACTTTTGAAATATGAAAATTTGTCTTTTGAAATTCTGAATAAAACCCTTCTACATGTCTTTAAATAAAATTATTTTCTTCATTTCTTTCTGAAAAACGAAGATCTTTTGTACCAAGAGGACTGATCTGTATGAAAACACTTTTTACTACCCATGCATGTCCATTTAAACGCTTGAAAGAAGGAAACTGGACTGTAACCACTCTCAAGCGCTCCAGAGTATTCCCGAGCGCTCGGGAGTGCTTCCAATAAGTTAGTACAGAAAATGCATTTGCACCCCTTTGCTCTTGTTTTTACACTGAAGTCTCTCAACCCATACTCAGTATTAAAGACTGAGAGGGCTAAGAGACCTCCCTCAGAAAGGAATAACAGCCTTGTTTTGATGTCAAGATAGGAAATGAGTTTCTACCTTAAGGTGGAGCTTGGCTTTTTGAAAGGCCTTGGAAAAGATGGATAAAGGAAGAAGAATGCAAGAAATCAGAAGTTAGGAGTATTCTGGATTCCTTGCATCTTCTTAATGCTTTTGATCTTTGAAACTTTGTTTTTCTTTTAGAAAACTTTGTAGTTGCCAAAGGACTTTGAGTTTAAAAACTCTTTCTTTGAACCAGAGTGAGAGGAAGAGAGCTTAGAGAGAGAGAGCCAGCCCCCCCATTCTGCAGACATGAGGCCATATTTATAGGCCAAAATAACCTATGGTCCAAAAATGAAATATATTTGAAATAAAACATTTTTTTAAACAGAAAAACTGCTGGTCTGATCTTCTCTGACTGAGGTTGAGTGTTGACTCAAGCCTCAGCTGGCTCAAGGAAATCGTAATGATGGGTTGCATGGGTAGTGGGGAAGCTCCACCATCCATTGGGCAGCACAGAAGTCTCGAGCGCTCGGGAATACTCTCGAGCGCTTGGGACTTCACTCTCGAGCGCTCGAGAGTTTGTCAGATCCTAGGTTTTTTTGAAAATGGTTTGGAGTGCTTGGGATTGCTCCAGAGCGCTTGGGACTGAATTTTACATTTTATTCTCCCTTTTAAGGCCTTTCAAGGAGCTTGGTTCTAACCAGTTTTGGGGCTTGCTTTAATCCAAGTTCATCATCGGGGAGCCTCCAGGCCACAAATTAAGGAAGTTCGAAGAGTCCAAATTGGGGTGTCTACAGTTGCCCCTCTTTGGATGGTGCTCGGCATCATGTCTGGATACGAGTGACATCCAAAGATTGAGACAGCCCAATTCGAGCCACATCAAACCCTTAATTTCAAAAACAAAATGCAAATAAAAGAACTTGATGCATGCGGTCACGTCTTCCCAGACTGCCTACGTACCCTTTTCTGCAGGGATCAGACCAGCGTAGTTCTCCGGGCCAAATGCAAGCACGTGTGATGTATGCACGAGGAAGATTGACAAGACCGTGACAAGATAAATAAGCAAAGGGTCCACCTGTTACTCTGTTCGACGGACAGGAAATGCAAGCACGTGTGAAGATCAACACGAGTTCGATGAGATAAATGCATGAAGGGTCCACCTGTTGCTCTGTTTGGCGGACGGGAAATGCAAGAACGTGTGAAGCATGCATGAGAAAAGATCGACACGAGTTTGATAAGATAAATGCATGAAGGGTCCACCTGTTGCTCTGTTTGGCAGATGGGAAATGCAAGCACGTGTGAAGACCGACACAAGTTCGATGAGATAAATGCACGAAGGGTCCACCTGTTGCTCTGTTTGGCGGACGGGACGAGGATAAAATAGCACCTGTAGGGTAAGAATACCTGTAAGTATGTTGAAATTAGCATAAATAGACAAATTTCGATCGACTACCAAGTAAAACGCCAAATCACGTGGCGTGATCCCGAAATCACACTATCGACGGAGGTTTGCCTCTCGCAGTCTCGTTCGACGTGGGCGAAGCCAGGACTGAGATTGATTTTGTAAAAAGGAAGAAGAAGTTAAGCAAGCCTCGGAAGTGGAGCGACGGAGGGTTGGCACGGGGGCTAAGGATAGATCTCAGCGCTCAGAACCACTCCCAAGCGCTCGGGAGTGGTCTTGAGCGCTTGAGACCACGGCTGGAGCCTACTGCTCTGTTCACCTTCTTCGACTGATCTGGAGTTTAAACCTATTCCCCAGCGCTCGAGAACCAGAGCGAACTGTACACTTGCTTGACCGACCGAGTGATTTAAAATAACGACGCGTCCTAAGCGTAGGACTCTCGACCGATGTAGCATAATATCCGGAAGTACCGGAGTCGAACCACAGAGATGGACGGACGTGTGCAGGACTCAAAGATGACGGGTTTACAGTTTATCTTGGCTCTTAGGTAGCCACCCCTTGTTTAATGAGGTTGATTAACTAACTTGCTTACCGAACTAAATTAACTAAATATGGATTTGAAAAGGAGAGCACCACCATGGGAACCCAGCGTCCGCAACTAGCCTAACCAATGTTTACTCGGGCCACAATTATTCAATTTATTGATTTTAGAATAGGAAAAAGAATCCCTAACAAATGCACACCACCTGTCACCAGTTCCCGTGCGCATTCGAATTCCGGCGATGCCTGGGTTTTGTTTGTTAGAAAAGTTTTCATCTTCTAAAATTGCTTAAAGATTAAATTAATTCGAACCCGAGGTAATAACATTAATTAAACTAGCCACAGGATACCTTCGCCCCGCGGCCGCACTCTATAAAACTACTTACTCATATTTAAGCAATAAACAAAATAAACCCTTGTTTGAAACATGCTTCTATTACGGGAGAATGAAAATTAAACAAAAGATAACAATTAACTGAAAACTAAATAGTAACTTTAATTAAGAACAAAAATTGAAACGAATTACTGGAGTGTGAATAATTGAATAAAGTATCAAAAACTTGAAAGTAAAAAACGCTCGGAATAAACTAAACAATATTCAAACCAAAAGAATCGGCAGCCGGCAGCCCGTTCATGCGTGGAAATCCAGTTTGTCCCTGGAAATAAAGTCGTGCGTGAAACGCAAGAAGGTATCACCGCAGCCTCCTTCCTTTCCTTGTGTATTTTTGTCCGTAATCCTTTCTGACAAAAGCTGCCCACCGTAGGTTACAGAAAAGGTTGAATTTATATGGATTGGAAGAATTAATCACATAGTGGCCCTTGGACTTTAATGAAATAATAGATGAATGATTCAACTTTGAATCATTCCGCATTTAACCCAAATCTCATTAAAATCTTCTTTTTATCCAAATTCTTGAAAACAAGCTTGAGCAACTTCTGCTTTGACACCCCGACAACGTACGAATCGGCCTCGAGACAACGCTTTTCAACCTTGGCGTTAAAACCACCTTATTTCCTGCGAAACTAACAAAAATTATAAAAACAAGACAAAGCACGGTATCAAGTGGAAAATGGAATAAACCGCGCCTCTAACGCGCTAAAATGCCCTACTTAGGCGCTTATATCTATGATATTGCGCGCCTATCAACACTCGACCTCTCAAGCTCGATCGCTCTCACTCTCAGATGATCTCTCTTTGATAATCTCTCTCTCTCACTCAACCGACCTTTCTCTCTCTCTCTCTCAATCGATCTCACTTTCTTCCCAAAACGGATCGAGCTCGAGATCTCTTCGATCTTCTAGTGGGCTGTCGTGTGCAGGTGCGAATCAAAAGGAGGACGAAGGTTTGGGGGGAAGGAGAAGAGGGGATGGCTAGCGGAGGTGATGGGGAGCTGCCCCACCGCGAGGAGGCCGGTGATGGTGGCGGCTACGGCGGCGATGGAGGAAGACAGTAGCAGCGCTGCTGCACCAGCTTAGGAGGGTGTCATCGGTGAGGATGTGGTGGCAGTGGTTGAGGCTGGTGAGGGTCCAGTGGCAGTAGAGAGTAGTGGCGGTGGTCTGGCGGCGGTAGGAGATGAGGGTGATAGGGAGGCCGCGCGAGAGGGTGACGGTGGCCTGGCCACAAGCAGCAGAGACACGCCGGGAAGTGAGATGGAGGTCTCGGGTAGCGGAGGTGGTGCCACGGGCACTCCTCGTACTCCTACGGTGGAGGAGTTGCTCGCGGCCGCCGAGCGAGCCAGTGATGAGCGGAGGGAAGGCGGCGGTGATGAAGTAGTGACGGCTGGCCGTGTCGTCGCGACCCCGGTACTGAGAGCGACTACTGCGGAGCCGAGGGGTGGAGATAGTGGGATCGGTGCTTCGCGCCCAGTTTCATTCACGGAGGGAGATTTCCTAGATTCTGCGAGGCTGCGGGACATTCTAGACGCGCTCGGCTTTGACGCAGGGATGACAGAGGTGCTGAGGGGAGGGAGGACGACGGAGGACCAGGCCTCAACGCTCTTGTTAGGAGCGTTGCTTAGTGGTGCAGGGACGACGGCGGCGGGCACGGGGTCGCCAGAGATGGACGATTTGGGGCTAGGGGAGCTAGAGGAGGAGGTGGTGATTGAGGAGCGGGTCACCGCGGTGGCTGAGGCGAAGGCCTACTTGGCCAGCACTCGCCCTGGATTCGCACGAGATACTTACGCTCGGTACACTTCTTCGAGCCAACGGAGATGACCGGCTATGTCCCTGTTCGGACGGATTATCCGGAGGACTTGCTTCTTCGAGACCGGGCTACACACATCTCCTCCGGATGGACGACGGTATGAATTTAATAGTTTACTTTCTTGCATTAGACTTGCTTCCTTGGATCATTGCGTTGCTTGCTGATGCTATTTCTTTACTCTGTTGAAACAGCGTACCAAAGACATCTACGGCCACGAAGGCTTAGCCAGCTCATTGAAGTACTTCAGAGAGTTGCCCCGGAGAGTGCAGGAGTTGGTGGAGGAGGCTGGTTTCGGGCCGTTTATCCAGCTGCTGACAGCTGTGAGGGTTGACCGTGCAGTGATGACAGCATTGGCGGAGCGGTGGTGGGACACCACCAATACGTTCCACTTCCGCTTCGGGGAGATGACGGTGACTCCTCTCGACTTCGCAGCGATTACAGGACTCCAAGTTAGAGGCGAGCCGATTCCTTTCGACCCGAGCATAGACCTGGATGACACGGCTCTGGAGTGGTTCCTCAGACGGGTCCCACGCCACAGCGGAGGGGTAGCAGAGTATGGCCAGTTCATAAAATATTGGGATCACAAGCCGACGGATGACGTTGAGGTGGCCCAGATGGCCAGGGCCTATCTGTTATACCTGTTCGGGGCTTCTCTGTTCCCGCTCAGGCGATCTCGGGTTCACTTGAGCTACTTGGTGGGCCTGGTGGATCTGAGGCAGGCAAGACACTACGATTGGGGCGGTGCTGCTCTGTGCACACTCTACTGCTTCCTTGGGGCTGCCTCACGCGGAGTGGGAGAAACCATCGGCGGATACTGGAGGGTGATTGAGGTATGGCTCAATGCTACTGCTTTAAACTGCTTTGATTGGTTGGTCGATTGATTGATTGATTTGAAAATGCATCGACTTGAATTGAATTTGATCTTGACAACTTGCAGCTTTGGGCTTATGAGGTCTTGGGCATGTTTCCACCAGAGAATACTTGCACAAATCCACACTTACTTCCACAGGGACTTGCGTGGGGCAAGGAGTACAGGAGGGCGAAGGAGCGGCGGGGACAAGTGATGACCTTCCGACGCTGGCTGGACAACATAACCGGGGTTACGGTATGAACATCATCCTTCCTTTCCTTTCATGCTTTTCCGAAAAAAATGGAACCCTTTGATCATTGATGCAAGATAACTGAATGCAGGTTCACTAGGACCGCTGGGCCAGGGTGGAGGCTGACTTCCTTCTGAGGAGCCGGGAAGTGACGTGGAGCTGGGTCCTGCTGGAGTGCCCATTGGGCTGGCAATGGTATCTGGGGGATCGGGTGACACGGCAGTCACTCGGTTCTCTAGAGTTGCCGGGGCCACTTCCTCCACAAGTGCAGAGGACTGAGACCTACACTCGGGCTGAGCTGGAGCAGTTCACGGTGCCAGACACTGATTTGGAGAGATATCTGCGGCGCGCACTGGACTATGCAGCGTACCGGGATAAGTACTTGGCTACGTGCTTGGGCGTGGAGAGGGAGCTGGAGAGACGGATAGCAGAGGCTGAGGCCAGGAGGGCCAGGGGTGAGGCTGGAGGTGAGGTTAGAGATGAGGCTAGAGGTGAGACGAGAGCACGGGGCCACGGCGGTCGCCCTTCACGCAGTAGGGGTCGAGGTGCCAGACCTCCTACTGGTGGGTGAAGTGCTAGCTCCTCGGGTCGAGGTGAGGGCAGCGCGAGGGCTCCGGAGACAGTTGGGACGTCTACTTCACCCGGGTTACCTACGTTGGATTGGACGATAGGGGTGAGGGACCCTTCTGGAGCACGGGCGTTGCTGGACATTCCACGCCTTCCGCAGCCGTCTATGCGGCTTCCTGCTTAGGTATAAACACAACTTCGCTTCTTTCCATGCTTCAAATGCTTCCTGTTTATGCACATATCGTCTTGACCTTTGAACCATCGCGCAGGTGCCACGAGAATGGGCGGAGAAGGCCATCATGCTGATGTTGGGGATGCCCCAGTTGCTGAAGGACTGCGCTAAAGGGAGGACCCTCCAGACTAGGCTTGTCCCTGAGCCTGCCTTACCTGTTGCTTCACAGGTATGAAAAGTGCATGCATATTCATCTTATTGGATTTAAGACATGTATCAATGAATGAATGCTCATGACATGCAGGTGCAGCCACAACGCTCGACTAGGACGCAGTCGCAGGGCACTGTGAGCCTTCCAGCTTCCACCAGCGCGAGAGGCCGGGGTACGTAGAGAGCGTCACGGTCCACTACAGAGGTGAGGCAATTTGAGATAGTTCCTAGGTCAGCGTCCCAGCGGAGGCCCGCTCCCGAGGAGTCAGAGGAGGAGACAGAGGAGTCGCTCGAGTCACGAGCCTTAGGGTCTACGGACTCGAGTACTGCTTCAGGCCCTTCCGACGACGACGACGATGACGATGAGGACGATGTTGAGAACTCCGAGTCCGAGGGACGCCAGCAGAAGAGGAGCCGTCGGGACTAAGTTTAGGGTTTTTGCTTTGCTAGCTTTTCTTTTGCATGGGCCTGCGCCAACATAGTTGTAGCTTCCAGGCCTGCGTGCCTTGGTTTTGATTGGGCCTGCGTGCCCCGGTAGATAGGATCGGGCGCGTGTTTTGCCCCAGCTCATGTTCTTCCTTCTTTACTCATTGTAGGTGCCGCACTTGTTTATGGAAATTTGCACTTTTCTTTATTTGCATTCGTTTGCACTCCCTTCAAGAATTGCATTTTATGAAATATGTTCGTCTAGCTTTGAAAGAGGGCAAAGAGCACGTGAATTTCAACTGATACTCTTAAAACAGAATAAAATTTGACACAATTGACTCGACTCATGGAACTTTTGATGAGAACATCCTCAATGTGGAATTTACGATCATTAAGGAAAAATGATGACTAAATTTGGCCGGGTTTGGACACGACAATGGGACACGAGGGCGTTTGGTCCAAGTGCATGCCTTTAACTTCGTCATAAGCAATGAAGTTTGAAAGCAAAAATTGGTTTCATAAACTTTATCACCCGTTTGACTGCACTGCACCATCACCAACATGTATTAAGACTTGCGTACACCTTTAAACTTGACCAAACACTCTTGATACGAATTTTGACATGTTGACGGGAGAGAAACTATCGGGATTTTGAGGTTTTTCAAAGGATACACTCGAACACTCAAGAGAAGGACGACTGAACACACTATATTCCCCCAAAAACAAGTTGGCACTTGTTGAACTTAAGGCCTTGAGGCTTCAGTGCTGTGTTGAGGTGAAAAACCAGGAACCAAAGTCTACTGCAAAACTGCAGCACTCTCGAGAACTCGAGAGTGTTGCCGAGCGCTTGGGAATTCACTCCCGAGCGCTCGAGACTGCTGTTACTAGCAGACTTGTGTTCCTTTCCAAGATCATTTCCCAGCTCTATCATATCGTTTTCTTCTACATGCACCCTTTCCAAACGTCTTGTAAATGTCCATGGACTGCCTTCTAGAGGTCAGTGGCTTCCCAAGGCAAGTCTAGTGCTTTTCCCATGCTTTTTCAAGTTTTCCAAAGTTTGAATCTTGAAAAGGGTTTTGAAAATATGGAACATGATGAGTTTCAAGGCTGGTGGGAAAGTGGTGGTGTCTCCCTTAGGCCTTTATAAATACCAGAAGTTGCTTTGGCAAGTCATCCACATCCCATTCCATCATTCTTCCCCCAAAAGCTCCCATTTCTCATGGCCTTGTTAAACCAAGCCTTGCTTCGCCCTTGGTTGGACAGCCTTGAAGGTATCGATTGGCTGAACTTCCAAGGGCATCGCCTTCATGCTTTGAAATATCTCTGCGAGATTACCATCCGTCCCACCTTGCTACACGCGGCTATACGCTTTTGGGATCCCGAAGTGCATGTTTTTCGCTTTGGTTCTCAAGAGCTATGCCCCACCGTCGAGGAATTCCATGCCTACCTTGGGAGTCACGACTCCACCGAGCCAATTGTTCCAATGCTTAGGGAGAGCATGAAGAACATCCTAAAAACTAAGCTGGGTGTCAGTGGGAACGTTGCTGAGTTTTTGACCCGGGGCAATGCCATCAATATCGTGCAGTTGTACGAGAGATTCAGTCCACCTAGAGACTTGACGGATTTTGAGTATCAAGGTCGCCGGATGACAGCTTGCTGCATTTGTCTGTTGGCGGCCTTCCTGCGGGTTCCGCCTATTGGTCAGCCCAGTTCTCTATTGGTTGGAGTTGCTGCTCAGATCGAGGCTCGCAAGGATGTCGCTCCTTTGGTCCTTGCAGAAACCTTGATGGGGTTGGATGCTGTTCGTGCAGGTCGCACAAGGGTTTTTGGTGGTAGCCCGCTGTTGCTGCAGGTCAGGGACCTCACTCAGCTCTCCTTTTTCTATTTCTCACATTCATTTTACCTCAACGCTCGGTTTAGGCTTTATCTAGCTTCTTACTTGTTTTCTCTCTTTTTCTGATAGGTGTGGCTTTGTGACAAGTTAAACCTGCTGACTCTTCTAGCAAATGACTGGTGGTACCGGGCTAGCGGATGGAATCACCCTTTTCAGGTGATGTACAGGACTGAGGATGATTGGGTCGACTTCTTTGCTTCCCTAGATGATGATGACATCGCTTGGTGGTGCCATTGGTTGAGGCTTCCTACGATGACCGTGAGTAACATGGGTTCGCCACAGGTGTTTATGGCAGGCTTGGCTGGCTTCACCTTCTATTCACCTTTCCGCATCCTGCGCCAGCTTGGTCTTAGCCAGGAGATGCCACCTCCGGGTTCAGAAATGCTTTGTCTCCCTCCATTCACCATTCCGGGCCTTCAGAGTTATGTTCGAACGTGGGAGGCTCGTAGGACTGAGCCAAGTGATCCGTTTTACTCCATTGCTCTTACTGGCAGGTACCGGAAGTGGCTAAGGAGAGATGTGGAAGCAATGAGGGGTTAAAATCTTACTTTGCTAGTTTTTGAGATAAAAGTTAGGTCTCGTTGCGTGTTTTTCCTTTTTCATGCTCAACTTGTAATAAAGAAGTAATTTGAATAAAATTGACTGATTAAGGGTTTCCCCCTTTCGATTCATTAATCGCATGCGCCTTGAAAGAAAGCATTTTGACTTGTCAATTTGGATTCGATATTTGAAATTTAGGACCGAACCTCAGAGTGAAATTGCCTACGTGTCCCTTGAGAAAGGGAATCAGGCCCATACGTAGTTCGGGCTAGGGTTCGCTCGAGTATTAACACTCTCCTTTTTATGCTCTAAATTTTGCCTAGAACCGCCCTTTCGGGTTTTCGGCCTAGCGAGCTCTTTTCGACTTTTTGCCTTAACTTTTGCCTAGGCCGCCCTCACGGGTTTTCGACCTAGCAGGCTTGCTCTAATTTTTGCCTGGGACCGCCCGCCCTTGCGGTTTTCGGCCCAGCGAGCTCTCTCAAGGGTAATACCGTTTGAGTTGATCCAAATTGACAAGATTTGAAAATTCGTTGCCGTCGAGGTCGATGATTGATGCTGCTCCTCCGGAAAGGATCGACTTGATGATGTACGGCCCAGCCCATTTTGGTCAGAATTTCCCTCGTAGGTCAAAGATCGGCGCACGGATTTCCTTGACTACCATGTCCCCCTCTTGCAGTTCCCTTGACTTCACTTTCTTGTTGAATGCCCGGGCGATCCTTCGCTGATAACCCTGGATGTGGTACAACACTCGCAACCTCCTTTCATCAAACAGCATGAGTTCTTCGAACCTCCCACTGATCCATTCGGCTTCGTCAATCCCCTGTTCAACCATGATTCTCAGCGATGGAACTTCTAGCTCGATGGGGAGAACGACTTCCATACCATACACCAAAGAATAGGGTGTTGCCCCTATTGGTGTGCGGATAGACGTCCAGTATCCCCACAAAGCTAGTGGTAGCTGCTCGTGCCAGTTCCTAGCCGATTCGACAGTCCTTCTGAGAATGCTCTTGATGGTCTTGTTCGCTGGTTCGACTGCCCCATTCGTTTCCGGCCAATAAGTGGTCGAGTGATGCACTTGAATCTTGAATTTGTCAAAGAGCTCTAGAACTTTTCCTTTGAAGTGAACACCATTATCAGATACGAATGCTTGAGAGACCCCATACCGATAAATGATGTTTTGCCTGATGAAGTGAGCCACTTGAACTGCCGTCAGAGTCTTGTACTAAGCTGCTTTGACCCACTTGGTGAAATAATCGACCGCTACCAAGATAAACCTGTGACCATTAGAAGCCGCGGGTGTGATCTTTCCAAGGACGTCGATACCCCAGGCAGAGAACGGCCATGGCGTCGCCATTGAGTGTAATTCCGAAGGCGGGACGTGGATAAGATTGGCATGAGTCTGCCACCTGTGACATCGGCGCACATACTCGATGCAATCTGTCTCCATAGTGGACCAATAGTAGCCCAACCTCAGAACTTTCTTTGCTAGCATCATCCCATTCATGTGGGGTCCACAAACACCTTCGTGAACTTCTTCCATTACAGCTCTCGTGTCGTCACCGTGAATACACAACTTATGGACTCCGCACGGAGATCGTCGGTACAATTGTCCACCACAGATGATGTACTGAGACACCAGTCGTTGTAAGGCAATTTGATCCTTCTTGGTTGAATCTGCAGGGAACTCTCCCTTTTCAACGAAATTCCAAATATCGTGAAACCATGGGAGGCCATCATTTGGCTCGTCGATCTTCATGACATAGTCGTACACACGCTTTCCCCTCTGCTCAATCATGACAGGCCTCAACTTCACCCCAATTGGAAGTTCTAGCATGGATGCCAAAGTTGCTAGTGCGTCTGCAAAGCGATTCTTCATCCTTGGTATGTGCGTGAAGGTCACCTTTTGAAAATTCGGGATACGCTCATCGAGCTGCTGATGATAAGGCTTCATCTTCTCATCTTTAACCTTCCATTCTCCGTTCGCTTGTGATACGACCAAGTTAGAATCCCCAACAACCTCTAGCACCTTGACTCCAATTTCCAGTGCAGCTTCCATTCCGACAATACATGCTTCATATTCCGCTTCGTTGTTCGTGACTTCGAAGTTCAACTTGAAAGCAAGGGGAATATGCGACCCCTCAGGCGAGACTAGCAATATGCCAATCCCAAAACCCTTCTGGTTAGTAGCTCCATCGAAGTACAACGTTCATGTTTCGTCAACAGCAGTCATTACATCTTCGTTGGGAAATTGAAACTCCGTGTGTTCTGGCCCCTTGATTGGGCAATCTGCCAAAAACTTTGCTACTGCTCTTCCTTTCACTGACTTGCGGGTGACGTACTTGATTTCGAACTCAGCCAATAAGAGCAACCAACGTGCTAACTTACCGGTAAGTGCTGGCTTCTCAAATAGATATTTGAGAGGGTCCATCCGAGAAATCAGTAACACCGAGTAAGACAGCATGTAGTGTCTCAATTTCTTGGTGGCCCATACCAGCACCCAGCATGTCTTCTCCAATGAAGTGTACCGCTCTTCGCTCCCAACCATCTTCTTGCTCAGGTAGTAGATTGCCCTTTCAACCCCATCATCTCCTTCTTGCGCCAGCATGCACCCCATTGACGAGGGCGTGATGGACAAGTATAGGATCAAAGGTTTTCCCGGGATGGGCGGCATCAAGATTGGAGGATTCTGTAGGTAAGTTCGTACCGCTTCGAAAGCCTTTTGACACTTGTCATTCCACTCGAATTTCACGTCCTTCTTGAGCAGACGAAACAACGGTTCACAGGTCAGAGTCAACTTGGCGATAAATCGACTGATGAATTGGATCTTCCCCAAGAAACACCGGACCTCCTTCTCGGATTGAGGTGGCTCCATCTCAAGAATGGCTTTAATCTTAGAAGGATCCACCTCGATCCCCCTGGTTGTGATCATGAACCCAAGCATCTTTCCAGCCGTGACTCCGAACGTGCACTTCTGCGGGTTGAGTCGCATCCTGTACTTTTGAATTCTCTCAAAGAACTTTCTCAACGCCGGGAGGTGATCCTTTCACTCTTTTCCCTTCACTATCATGTCATCGACGTATACCTCGACTTCCTTGTGAATCATATCATGCAACAGTGTGGTAGCACCCCTCTGATACGTAGGACCGGCGTTTTTCAACCCAAATGGCATAACACGATAACAATAAGTCCCCCACTTGGTGATGAATGTGGTCTTTTCCCTGTCTTCCGGAGCTAGGAGAATCTGATTGTACCCCGATAAGCCGTCCATGAAGGATAGTAGCGCGTGTCCTGCAGTGTTATCGACAAGTATGTCTATGTGCGGCAATGGGAAATCGTCCTTAGGGCTCGCTTTGTTCAGGTCTCTGAAATCGACACACACCCTGATTTTTTCGTCCTTTTTGGGGACAGGAACGATGTTGGCTACCCAAGTGGGGTACTCCGTTACGATTAGAAAGCTGGCGTCGATTTGCTTTGTGAGTTCTTCTTTTATCTTTAATACCCAATCGGGCCGCATTTTTCTCAATTTTTGCTTAACGGGTTTGGCATCAGAGTAGAGAGGGATCCTGTGTTCGACGATTTTCGGGTCGATTCTGGGCATGTCCGCGTGGGACCAAGCAAAAACTTCTTTGAATTCTTTTAGTAAATCTGTGAGTTCTTGAAGCTCACAGGGGGACAGCCCAGAACCGACCTGAACCAATCGAGGGTTCTCCTTATCACCCAAGTTTATGGAGATTACTTCTTCTTTTAAAGGCTGAACATGCCTTTCATTTTCACGATTGATGAGGGAACATATCTCCTTGGGGATGTCCCCATCAAGGTCTATTCCTTCATCGTCGGGATCTAAACGGTTTATTTCAAAAACCGGCAAGTAAGCGAAAACTTCGTCCATTTCATTAACCAGTTCATCAGACGGGGGGAATACAGTGGTTGACTCGAATTCGAAGTAAAAACTATGATGTGGAGGGCCAAGGGGCACAAACTCCGACTCTGTGCTAGACGACTAGTCAGTGTCGGATTCGGACTCAGACTCAGTGCAGGTGCTGTGAGTGCGAGTTACATGTGGTACAAAAGTGCAATTATCATAAATGCCTATAGCTTCTATAATGAGTTTGGAAGGGTCTTCAACTTCTTCTTCCTCTCCAAGCATCAGCACAGCAGGATCTTCTATCATACCCCCCGATTCCTCGCCCTCAAACAAGAGTTGGAGACTGCCCGAACCAAAATCTTCCAGCCAGTCAAGTGCCTCAGATAGTTCTTCTACTTTTGCAGCCTCTTCATCACTCTCCCAGATATCATTGGCAAAGATCTCAAAGCCAGGATACTTCATTTTCGTTTCGAGGTCCATAAAAGGCTCAGGTTCTCCTTGGTACAGCGCCTCCTTCTCCTTTAACTTTGTCTCTGTTGCACGGGCCCGGGCGGTATTGCGCCACTTCTTTGCTGAGTTGCTTTTTTTGGCCTCATATCCTAGACCAAAACGCTCGTTACTTCCAGGGAAGTCAGTGAACTCGGGGACTCCTTGAGCATAAAGTCCCAAGCCCATGCCCGGTAGATATTTCATCCGTTTCATAATTTCCAGCGCCGCGGAACTCACCAGGAAATCGTCCTCGGCCCGGATGGTGCACACTTTCGAGGTCATAACTGCAAAGCCTCCCATGGCAATATCTTCCTCCCCATGCATAATCTCTAGCAGTGGGGAATTGTCCTCAGAGTGCAGACGGATACCTGAATCTCCATGGATAATGAGGGTTTCAGAATCCAATCCCAAGATGAGTTTCTGATGCAACGTTGATGGCACACCCATGACATCCGAACAATGTAGCCAAGGCCTTCCCAACAGGAGATTGAATGAAGCAGGTATTTCCAACACACAGAATTCGACGGTGGTTTTAAACTTGCCAGTTGTAAGTTCCAAGTTGATTGTCCTTAGAACATCACGGCGTGTATTATCATAAGCACGGACGCCCAAATTTGACGGCACAAAGTCCTTGTTCTTGAGGCTCAGGTAATAAGCGGTGCAGAGTGGACACACGTTAATGGCTGAACCGTTGTCTATAAGAATCGCAGAGACCCATTTTCCGAGACACTTCATCGTCACGTGCAGTGGCTTGTTATGGTCAGTTCCCTCAGGAGGGAGATCCTTTTCTGTGAACGATAGAGTGTGCTGGGTGAGGTTCGAGGTTATAAGGGCGATGAGAGCTTCTGGGGCAATATCAGAGGGAACTTCGAACCTGGAAAGAGTGTTTACAAGCCTGCGACGGTGCTCGCGGGAGGCAGCTAACACTCCCCACATAGGCATGCGAGCGGCGGTTTCCTGGAGTTGTCGGATAATGGGGTCAGTGGAGGCTTCGGGGTCAGATTCGGGGAGTGAGTTGAGGTCGATGGACAGTTTAGGCTGGGTAGGCGGGTTAGGTTTAGTGGAGCTAGGAGGGTTATTTTGTGGAGCTTGTGGGACTGGTGTGTTCAGGTTTGTGGGGTTGACAGGGGTATTCTGCTGCGGCGGAGGGGCTCGGGAGGAGCTACCTTGCTGGAGGTTGGTAGGTTGGTAGATTGCTAACTGTTTTGGGAATGGGCTCCCACCAAGTATCCTCCCAGAAATCAGAGAAATCAAAATCACAAGCGTCAGCCTTACGTTTCCCTTTGTCAAGTGCCGTCTTCTCCAAAGTTTCATTGAGGGTTTCCATTTCCAGAGCGTGCCATATGCTGTCCTCCTCCAGAGAACTCCAGAAGTTGACGCTGTCGTTATTGCTGCTGTTGCCAATCTGCAGAGATCCTTCATCTAACATGGCCTTATTGACAGTCAGTTCTTCATCGTCGATCCACACATTTACCAATTCAGACTTTCCCCACAGATCCTCTGGGTCTAATACACAGATGTTGGACTCGTCGGGGATTTCGACTATCGGTCGGGGGAGGAACTCGTCGATAATATGCTCCTGCGAATAGAAAGCATGATCCATTACGTAGTCCAGAACGTCGGAGTCCCTGGTGAGATTAACGATAGTTCTGACGAAGAGTCTTGAGAACATGCGAGGGTTCATGAGATCCAGCTCCTGTTCTACCTCTTCTTGCTCCCAAAAGAGGTATGCCAAAGATGTTTCATCCAGAGGGTCAGAATCGTCCATCCAGTGCCACCCGTTGGGTTCGGGTTCCCATTCCCATTCATCTTCCTCTTCGACAGGTTCAGGCTCCATAAACAATGCAAATAGAGAATACCCATCCAACGGGTCAACCATCATCTCCTCCCAGTCTTGCCTCCATTCTCCATGTTCCAATTCTTCTACTTGGCGAGGGTTAAGTGCCACGGGCCACACCCCAGTGATGAGAGCCCGATATTCCACTGCGAGGAAGTCGCTTGTCAGGTCATCCCACCTTCTTTGAAAATCCCATTCCGTGGTTTCCAATGCACAGACGACGTCCTCAACTGGCAGTTTGACGGTCGGTTTGGGTTGGGTATCAGGAATGATGTAAAGGCTCGGGTTAAAGGGTTGGCTTACGGAGATGAGATTGGTGCGGGCATTGGAGTGCTTTGGGAGCGGGTTTGAGACGGTGTTGGGTTTTTGTGGTGGCATAGGGAGGGTTTTGTTGTCTATGAGATCCTGGATTGCATGGCAAAGACGGAAACAGTTGTCGGTTAGGTGGCCCGCATTCTGGTGATAGGCACAGTACGCATAAGGGTTGTGGGATGCGGGTAGCTTTTGAGGCAAGGGGGTAGGGGTAAGTGGTTTGAGGGTGCCGCTTTCGACCAATTTCTCCAGCACGGCAGAGAGCGGTGCTGAGAACTAAGCAAAAGTGCGGGGCTGGGTACGCGGTTGACTGGTTTGGGTGGCAATTTGGTTCACGGGCTCGGCTTGGGTTGTATTTGTGGAGGTGTTGGGAAGGTTGGTGTAGTTCGAGTTGCCGAACAGAGTGTTGCTGTTTCCGGAGTAAATCTTCTTGGGCTTGGGAGCAGGCTCGGGTTTGTCAAGGATCCCCAATTGAACTGCCTCTTCGACGGCTAAGCCTGTGTCGAAGAATGTTTTAAAGTCTGAGCATGCTTGAGCCATAACCATATGCCTCGTGAGAGTAGGTTGAAGGTTACGGACAATCATCCAGATTTGGTCCCTATCGCTCGGTCTGTCTTTCATCTGCGCCGCCTTTGCCCTCCACCTTTTCACGAAATCGGCGAAGGCCTCCTTTGCTTCCTTCTTTGTTGACTCCAATTCACGAGTGGTCACCTCCAACTGAATGTTATAATCGTACTGCGCCACAAAAGCTGCGCATATATCCTCCCACGAACGCTTCTTTCTCTCATACAGTGAAGTAAACCAGTGCAGAGCATGTCCCACCAAAGTCTGCGAAAACATTTGTGCCATAGCGTCCTTCTCGACTCCCCACATGGAAAGCGCTCCAATGTATCCCGTTGTCACGCCCTCGATTTTCATCATAAATATAAATAACTTTTCATAACTAAAATCCTCCCAATAACATACGTCATAGCCCCAAAAGAGTTTTACCCAAGGCACATCGGCCCAATAAATTGAAATTACAAAGAGTGAAGGGGAAATTAAATAGTTTACAAATTCCCGTTTGGTAAATAACTAAAGTGAAGTTACAATTACATCTTTTAAATGAAATCCAAAAGAATGCCAATGCCATTTCCTCATGTCAGCTTTCAAAGGATTTCCAATCAATGCATGCACATCATTCCATGCTACAGCTCCGAATTCTCACCTGAAAAATGAAGGGTTGAGCAAAACACGTGCCCAGTAGGAAAGTCTCTACAAACCTTGTATGCAAATGAAAAGATTTTGGACATAAAAGAATAAGGTCTGAGACACACTACTAGAAAATTTCTGATAGGTGACGAAATTTACTGTTTTACTATAGCTGACGAAACAACAAAATTTTCGTCATCAAAAGTTACTATAGGTGACGAAAAACAAATTTTTCGTCACCAAAAGTGACTTTCGGAGACAACCTATAGGTGACGATTGAAATAGTAAATTTCGTCACCTATAGTTTGTCTCCGAAAGTCACTTTTGGTGACAAAAAATAAATTTTTCGTCACCTATAGTCACTTTTGGTGATGAAAATTTTGCTGTTTCGTCATCTATAGCAAAACAGTAAATTTCGTCACCACTTCTTTCGTCACCTATCAGAAATTTTCTAGTAGTGACAATAAAAGAGAGTGCAATGAATGCTAACCTCAAGCCGGAAACTCAAGACCTAAAGAGTATTTCATTTGTCATTAATCAATCTACTAGTCATCTACCATGTATCCTTGATAATCAACTCTCCTTCTCGCACACTTTTACATTAAAAGACTTACATTCCGGGTCTTAAGGACCCCGTACATCTCCCGTCAATCTCCACTATGAGCTCAAGTAGCTCTTCCTCCATTAACATACCGAACAGTGTGCTTGAGACATTTTCCGGGTCTTAGGGCCCCATATACCCACGTTACGCTTTCGGGTACTTGTGACCCCATACATCTGTTTTACATTCCGGGTGCTCATGACCCCGTACATCCAATTCAAGTTCCGGGTACTCATGACTCCGTACATCAGATTACGGCTCATTTCTATTACTTCTCTTCAAACGTGTTTCAAAGGCTTTGATTGAATGATTGCAAATAAAGAGAGAGGTTGAAATTAAGTAAACGGTCTTCATACTAATTCATATTTTCACTTTGTCTCCAAACTAATCATCCCGACTCACTCCTCATACTACATGGCATCAAGGGTCAAGTTCTCGTAGTTCGTCTCATGATTTATCCATCCTCCTATCCGACATTTAACCTTATCAACACCCACATTTAGCTTTAACGAGTTCGCTCCGTTTATCTAAACACTTCACAATAACTCTAATAGCTAAACAAGCACACCAATAAAACATTAGGACAATAGTTCGTTCTATACAATACTTATATTCTTCACGACGAGAGCCAACGAACGAGGATGATCAAAAAAAAACATTGGAGTGTAAATGACAATGTTTGGGAGTGGTTAAGAGTAGCTAGGAGTGATCGGGACCCAAAATTATAGATTAAGGATCAAGGATGGCAATACAGTGGAATTGCAAAATGTTATCGATAATTAGTAAACAATGGTATCGCTAACTCGAGGTCGAAGTCATTAGAAACATGGAGTTATCGATAACAAATGGAAAAGTTATTGATTACTTTAGTGTTTTGACCATTCCAGAGGTGAGAATATCGATCACGAAGACGAAGGTTATCGATAACGATGATTTTTCTGGTTTAGTTATCGATAACGATAACCAATGTTATTGATAACATTGGTTCTTTTGGTTCTGGGACTAATGTCATCGATAACTAAGAGATTGTTATCGCTAACGTTGGCCGTTCGAGCAAATTTTTGACAGACAAAAAAAAAAAGAAGGGTTTCAACTACAACACAATCACAACAATCATAGGCACGAATTCATGCACAAAACCAACTCAAGAACATACAAGGAGTGAGAGAAATCCCTACCTTAGGGGTTAAAGCCGAAATCAAAAGATTACCCAAGCCCTAGAGCTTCAAACTCCGAACCGAGCCGAAAACTTTGCTCCAAGCTCAAACCGACTGAATCCGAGGTTGCAATCACGTGCAAAAGATGAGTTGAAGGCTGAATTTCATGGGTTTTGGTTACTTGGGGTTCATTTTGGTGAGAGAACAATAAAGTGAGAGAGAGCCGAAGTGTGAGTGAGAGAAAGAGGCGAGAGAGTTCCAGAAAGTGAGAGAAAGAGTTGTACTGGGAACATTAATAGACATGGGGAAAATAATCCCCTATACTCACACCCACACACACACACATTCACCTCTCTCATAATTACCCATATATTCTTCCACTAATTCCAATTTAACGCCAAAATAAATAACTACGACGTTCTCTCGCATTTAATCCATATTCTGATATTTTTATAAAACTCTGAAATAATAATAATAATAGTAAATAAATAAAAAAATAAAAATACGGGTCTCTACACCCGTCAAGTGTGCTTTTGGATCTCCTGTTCCGTCAAACTTAGCAAAGTCGGTTGGCCTGAACTTATCCGGAAGCTTTGCTTTAGGAAACATGCAAAGCTTATTGATGTCAAAGCCAGTTGACGCTATCTTCTCATTTCTTGCAACAGACTCCTCTAGTTGGGTGAGCTTTGCCAATACCGCTGCCATCTCAGGGTTTTGCGGGGTTTCCAAATCATAGACCAGCTGCTCCGGGTTTGGATTCGGAGTAGGGTTAGGGTTGAAGTTTAAGTTGAGGATTGGGTTTGGATTTGGAATCGGATTCGGGTTAGGAACCGGAATTGGATTTGGGTTTGGGATAGGAATTGGGTTAGGGCCTGGATTCTGGTTTTGTGGTGGAAGGTGTCGCGCAACTCCAGTAATCATCATCATGAGTTGGGCAATTTGGTTATCAGTGCGTTCGCCCAGGCGTTGGATATCTTCTCTGATCTGGTCCATTTCTCCACGCGAATTTCCCTGGTTTGGGTTAGGATTTGGATAGGGATTAGGAACGGGGTTAGGGCCTGGATTCTGCTCGCCTCCGTTTGGGTTAAGGTTGCCTCCGTTTAGGTTTGGATTTGGATTGCCAGCATTCGGGTTTGGATTAGAGCTCGGGTTTAGATTAGGGTTCGGATTTGGGTTTAAGCCTCCGATCAATAGATCCATTTCCACCCCCAAATCTGATGCACTGACGGAATCTGCTTATAGCCGAAGCCGTTCCAATCTCTGTCCCAAAGGTTTGGTCCAGGAGGGTATGATGTTCTTCTTCTTTAGCCCAATTGCTTAGAACTGACAGCAAAGCAAAAACTCGTGCTCAAACGCGGCTCTTGCTTGCATTTTTATGAAATTTGTGCATGCTTTTAGGAAATGAGTGCATCATTGTAAGTGCAGGAAAACGAAAAGGCCTTCGAACATCACCAAGATCCAACGGCTACTTCTTAATCCTCGCCGGAACCCTAGCTCACTGCCGGAGTTCAAACTTGTAAAACAGACACAGGTGAGCGCACCTTTGCCTTCTCGTGGCAAAGGCCCTCCGATGCTAAAGTTAGTATCTCGTACTAGTGAAAACCCTAATTCTCAGTAGGTAATAAGCAAGTAACCCAGAATTGCGTACCTTTACCTCTAGGTTTACCTCATATTTATAGATCCTTGTATGCTTGCTGTCCAAGCCATCTCGCTGCCCTAAGTTTCCTTTCTCGTAAATGGAACCTGGAACATCAGGGATTCCCGTTCCCATAACTGCATATTTCCTTTTAGACCATTTAGGAACTCTTTCCTTAATTGGCCGTTCACCCCATTCCCGTTGCGTATCTTTTCTAGATCTCGCTTTCTTACTGGTTACTTGCCATTCCTGGACTCTTCTGGAGCATCTCCTCCAAAATGCTGCTCCTTGTAACGCCCCCAAAATTAGGTACGTTAAATAAACATTTTATTTACTAAATAAGGTCGAGTCTGGCTCTTTATTACATCACTAACCCCCAGAGGGTACTTAAATTACATAAAAGGGAAGGACATCCAAGGTTATCTACGGCTTCGTCTCTTCTCCCATCCTAGCAAGTTCCTCAGCTCTAAATGCCTCCGAGGTATACAGCTCTTCTTGTTCATCTAAAAGGTCTGACACATTATACCAGCGTCGCCAGCAGTATAATATGTCAGGGTCACATAAAGCAACACCGTGAGCTTATAAAGCCCAATAGAATAACCTAAACCCACTAACCCTTAACTTACAAGTCAAAGATAATATAGTAAACGATTTTCCAAACTTGACGTGCTTCAATAAGAACACATAACAATTTCACATGCGCATTCAATAACTTCGCATACAATAAGACATGCACATTCATTCCTCATCTAGCGTAAGTGTCAGTGTCATCAGAGTTTCTCTTACGCAGCGTTTCTGAGACCGTGTCATCATTTTACTTTTCATTTCCAAATTCACATTTCAAAAGTCGTTTCTTTTACACACGCATACTACACACGATGGGCTACCATGTCCAGCCACATCGCGGTTTTTAAAATACACACACACAACCTCGGTTCCGCCGCTCCGGGTTCCCGAGTGTACGCACAATGGTTCCACCGCTCCGGGTTCCCATTGGCGCACATTTCAAAAATCAGCTTTAACACACACGACCTCGGTTCCGCCACTCCGAGTTCCCGAGTACTTGCACAATGGTTCAGCCGCTCCGGGTTCCCATTGGCACACAATTTGCATTGGCTCCTCTCCACGGATAACCAAGCCACACCTTACCATGGTTCCACCACTCCGGGTTCCCATGGGAGTACACACAACCTCACAATGGTTCCGCTGCTCCGGGTTCCCATTGGACACACACACCCTCACAATGGTTCCGCCGCTCCGGGTTTCCATTGGACACACACACACACACACCACATAATAATTATCGCACTTGATCATTATGTAGTTTCAAAAGTATTTTTATCCATGTTAACCACACCCTAGGTGCCATGTTTCTACCTTCCAATTCCATGTGTCTCGTATTATGCCTAGACTCCGCGGTGGGACTTATCACTTAACTCATGCGATAACAAATAGCAAGATCATCCAACTCTAGACTACTATTGTAACGACCCTGATTTTTGGTCAATAAAAATTTCGCTAAAAATTTGAATTTTATTTTAATACTTGGATTTCATTTTAACATCCAAAAATCGGTCGTTATTGACTTATAAAAAAATTTTGTTATTATATTTAAAAATTCTTTATTTGTTTTATAAATCCCTTTTAGCGATTAATAATCCGTCATAATTAGATTTGAAACTTGTAAAATTAAATCATTTTACTCCGGACAATTTAGTCCTTCTCCCATGACTAGTATACTTGTAAACATACTCGTATATTTTTCCTTGTAAGTAAATAATATCTTTAAATTATATTTCTCGGCTGGAAATCCTACTTAACAAGTATAGTCAGTTTTAACCGATTAGTTAGCAAACCCTAACTACCGTTTGGCTTAGTTACATTTCCCTAACCTAGAGTGTTGCATCGATGCCGAAGTGGTTAGTAGAAATTTTTGGCCTTTGCCTTGACCGTTGGCTTGACTGCCTTGCTTTGGCTTGGCTAGGCTGCCTAGGCATCGGGTCGCTGTTAGGCCTGCCTCGCCCAGGCATCGGGTCTCTGTTAGGCCTGCCTCGCCTTGGCGTTGGCTCACTGTCGGGCC
This sequence comes from Rhododendron molle, assembly GCA_025413875.1. Classification (NCBI taxonomy): domain Eukaryota; kingdom Viridiplantae; phylum Streptophyta; class Magnoliopsida; order Ericales; family Ericaceae; genus Rhododendron; species Rhododendron molle. The sequence continues at coordinate 20,882,265 of CM046400.1, forward strand.
TGCCTTGCCTTGGCGTTGGCTCGCTGTCGCGCCTGCCTCGCCTAGGCGTCGGGTCGCTGTCGGGTTGCTCTGCCCTGGCTGCCCTCGGGTTCTGCCTTGGCGTCAAGTCGCGCCTTGCTTTTGCCTTGGCGTTCTTTGGTCGCCTTTGCTCGCCTTGCCTTGGCGTTCTTTGGTGCCTTGCTCGCCTTGCCTTGGCGTTCTTTGGTGCCTTGCTCTGGCCTTGCCTTAGCTACGCCTTGTGCCGACAGCAGCCAGCTAACGGGCAGCGCCAGCCACAGCCACAGCAGCTTTGCTTGGCTATGGGCGCCTGTAACCGCTTTGCTAAAGAGGCTGCTTTGGCCGCAGCAGCCGCTGGCAGCTATCGGGCTGCCTTGGCCTTTGTTTGTACCACGCTTTGGCAGCTGCGCTGGCCTTAGCAGCTCTGCCTTGGCCAGCCTTTGTTTGTACCATTTGCTTTGGCCGTTTGTACCAGCTTTGCCACCGGTGCCTTGGCCATGCTCACGCCTTGCCTTGGCGTTTATGCCGTCGGGCTTTAATATTCCGTTATTAGGCGATTTCCTACTAAATAAAACCAAAATACCACTCGAGCAATGAAAGCCTAGATTAAGTATCGTTAGTCTTTAACCAATTAGTTAGAATAGCCTAATGCCCATTTAACCTAATCACTTGGATTCCAAATCTAATTAGGTTGCCCTAACCCTAGATGGACCATTTTACCCTTTTTGTCCTTATCCATTGGACGATAGATGCTAGGGTGATCTTTATCCATTGGATGATAAGTTCTAGGAAAATCTTTATCCATTGGATGATAAGTTCTAGGAAAATCTTTATCCATTGGTTATTACATGCTAGGAAGATCTTTGACCATTGGACAATAGTTGTTAGGGAGAAGACCAAGTTTGACTAGTAGTTGGAATAGTCTAGCATTGTACTTCATGATGACTTTTCTTGGACCATTGGTTATTACATGCTAGGAAAAGCTTTACCCATTGGACAATAGATGTTAGGATTGCCAAATAGGATGACAAGACAAGTCATGTGTTCCTTCATCATTACTTCTTTGGACCATTGGTTATTACATGCTAGGGTAATTGTTAGACCCTTGGACAATAACCATTAGGGAAATCATTATCCCTTGGATAATAGCATTGTCCAATATTCCCATGGGATTCTTGGTGAAAGATATGATAGTACTTTCTCCTACAAAAAGAACAATCTTAGCCATGTGTGCATTTAAGTGAGTTTGTCCTTACCTTCCTTGTTCTTTCCATAAATGTGTATATATATATATATATATACATAGAAGTACTTTGACCAAGAGAGAGAGAGAGGGACGGATGGGAGGAAAGAATGAGGTGCATGCATTGTACTTTGACAATTATTGAACAAGTTGCACTTGTTGTTGTACTTTGGCTTGACAAGACAAGACTATGAAACAAAACTATGGGAGATGAGAGAGAGAGAGTGGCCGAATAGGGAGAGGGAGAGGGAGAGTGAGGTGTGTGTGAGTTGTATTTTGACATGTGGGTGTACTTGGAACACTATTAACCTAGTTGGCAATTGGTTGGAGTACTATAGCATGACAAGACTAGTCCATGGAGCAAATCCATGGGGGAGAGAGAGAGAGATATGGGCCGGCCAAGTGGAGTGAGGGAGAGAGCTTCATTTGCCTATAAATAGCACCCCATACTTTCATTCAACTCACACCTCCTAGCATAGCTCTCACTTCTCTCTAAAATCTCTAAACCAGTTTCTGGACAGCCTACTGTCCTCCGAAAAACTCCATTTTTTCTCCGGGCAAAAGTCATTTCTAGGAACAACGACCTCCACGAAAGTCGTAGAACACTTCGAGAGCTTCAGTTTAGACCCAAGAACCACCCCAAACGGTCAAGAAATGACCAAGATATTGCCATCCGAAGTTCAATGAAATTCTCGGATTTCCACTCCAGACAGCTTACTGTCGATCTCTTTATCACCATTTTTCTCCGGGCGAAAGTCGTTTTTAGGAACAACGTCCTTCACGAAAGTTGTAGAGAACTTCGAGATCTTCGTTTTAGACTCAAGAACGATCCTATTCGGCCAAGTATTGACTGAGTTACTGCCATCCAAAGTTTGGTCCAGATTGTGAGCATTCGACGCCCGTAGCACTTTCCAACTAGCTTATTCGGCCCCGACTAGTTTCGGATCAAGGTAGAGTGTCCTTACTCTTTACCCCTAAGTATAAATAAGATGTGTGTTGAGCTTTCAAACTACTTTCGTTAAAAATAAAGTTAAGTCGTGTTAGTTAGCTTGTAGAACTTTCTTGCTAAAAGTACGTAGTTTACTTTGATCTTGCGGCTACTTGATTGTTTGATTGCCTAATTGCTACGTGTTTGTATGAACTCGTCAATAAACATATGTTGTCTTGAAAAGAGGATTAAACGTTTCGCTTAAGGATAAAGTGTTGTTTCAAAACCAAGTATTTGTATTTTGACATTTCAAAGGATATAAGCTTGATGGCATGTTGATTGCTTTACTTGCGGAATGAACAAGCATGATTAAATAGAGTTGGATGATCTTGCTAGTTTAGTTTCAAGATTACTTTAAAGTGATTCGTCACGCCGCGGAGTCTATGTATGACTACGAGACACGACAACTGAGAAGTAGAAACATGACACCTAGGGTGTGGATAAAGGAAATAATTGAACTTGGTAAAAGATTTTTGAAGCTACATTGTTGCCGGACTTGGTAGCCCAATGGTAGTTATGAAAACCCGCAAGGTGGTCGGACTTGGTAGCCCTTTGTGTGGACTTGCGAAAACCGCAATGAGGCCGGACTTGGTAGCCCATTGTGTAGATTGCTAACGGAGCCGGACGTGGTAGCTTCATTGGTAATTGGGCTTGGTTATCCGCGGAGAGGAGCCAATGCAAGAGTTGATGTGATAACGTGGCCGGACTTGGTAGCCATTGTGGCCAATAAGCCGGACTTGGTAGCTTATGGATTGTGTGCGTTCATAATGTGCCAGACTTGGTAGCCCATTGTGTAGATTGTTAACGGAGCCGGACGTGGTAGCTTCATTGATTGATTGGGCTTGGTTATCCGCGGAGAGGAGCCAATGCAAGATTTGATAACGTGGCCGGACTTGGTAGCCATTGTGGCCTATAAGCCGGACTTGGTAGCTTATTGGTTATGTGCGTTCACAATGTGCCGGACTTGGTAGCCATTGTGGCCAATCAGCTGGACTTGGTAGCTCATTGGTGTGTACGTGTGATTTTTTGGAAATGATAGATGAGACACAAAACGATGAGTCACGTAGGAGAAACACACGGAAACATGACACCAACGATAGATAGCGAATGCGGATGTGTCATTGTTATTGTTATTGTTATTGTTATATTAATGCATGTGCTGTTATGACTCTTTATGATATTTGCATGACTTGCTATTTGTAAGTTAAGGGTTAGTGGGTTTTGGATTATTCTATTGAGCTTTCAAGCTCATGGTGTTGCTTTATGTGATCCTGACATATTATACTGGTGGCGACGCTGGTATAATGTGTCAGACTTGTTAGATGAACAAGGGGAGCTGTATACCTTGGAGGCCTTTGGAGTTGAGGAACTTGCTAGGATGGAAGAAGAGAAGGAGCTGTAGATAACCTTAGATATCCATCCCTTTTGTGTAATATAAGACCCCTTTGGGAGTTTATGATTTTATAAAGAGCCAGACTCTCTTTTGTTGTTCAATAAAATGTTTATTTAACGTACCCAAAATTCGGGGCGTTACAACTATGCTCGTTGATAACCACAAATAAGGCAAGCGATGCACAATCAACGTACGATCTTTAAAAAGGTCAGAATACGAATACTTCGTTGCGAAACAACACTTTATCTTTAGAAACGTGTCTCCTTTTGGAAGTTCAAAACAACACATGTTTATTGACGAGTTCATACAAACAAGTAGCAATCATGAGATCAAGCAATCAAGTAGCCATAAGATCAAAGTAAACTACGTACTTTTGACAAGAAAGTTCGACAAGCTAATTATCACAACTAACTTTACTTTTAGAGAAAATAGTTCAAAAAACTTAACACGATACTTATCTATACTTAGGATTAGAGTGTAAGGGTACACTACCGTTCTTCTTGGCGGTAGGAAGACTACGAAAAGATCGACGGAAAGAAAGTCGGCAAACGAACGGAGTAACGGCTTACGATAAGCTTCCGATAGCTTCGAAAGAGAAAGGTTTCTCTCGAAACTAGATCGTAACCTATACTACTACTACTTTAGGATCGAGGTGGTGGTCGTAGGGTGGTTTAGTGGCGGAGATGGAAAGAAAGCTAGAACTACTCAAGAACACTAAGAACTCTTATGCTTTCAAGGAGAGAACTTGGAGATGGGAATGGTGTGAGTTGAATAAGAAGTGTGAGATCCTATTTATAGGCAAATGCGCTCTCCCTCTCCCTCTTTGGCCGGCTGCCCTCTCTCTCTCTCTTATTCTCAATTTTTAATTCCAAGCAAATCTTGCTTCCTTGCAAGAAACATCCTAAAAGCCTAGGCTTGCATGGCTATGGTGTGTACCATGGATTTGATCATGGAAGATTGATCAAGTAAAGGGATTTGAATCAAGTAAAGAAATGGGGTTTGTACAAAGAAGGACAAGATTGGATGGCATTGGTTATGCTTTCACTTGAAGCATACGCAAACTAGGACAAGGATGACCAAGCAAGGTCAATCAAGGAAGCAACACATCACACACACTCTCTCTCTCTCTCTCCATCCGTTCTCTCTCTCCCTCTCTCAATCTCTCTCAGCCTCTCTCTCTCCCCTCTCTCTCTCTCTCTCGATATATATATATAACTATATATATATATATATATATATATATATATATATATAAGATATGGAAGGACAAAGGTGGTTGGATTGGAAGAGTGAAGATTTAGGCTTGTAAGGTTTATACAAGATTTACCCTAATTGAAAATGCATTTAGGACATTTTGGTACATAGATTTGCTAGGAAGAAATCACCAAGAGATCAAGCAAAGGTCAATGAAAGCACAAGGAAGATCTAGGTACAATCTCTCCCTCTCTTTCCTTCTCTTTCTCTCTCTCCCTCCTTATCTCTCTCTCGGATCTCTCTCCTCTCTCTCTCTCTCGGCAAATCTCTTTCTCTCCCTCTCTCTCTCTCTCTCCCACTTGTACTCTCTAGGAAGAAAACTATATATACTAATATATATATAAGTACTATGGGTCATTCATAAAATCCATATTTTCAAGTAATATAGATTTTCTAAATAAAATATATCTAATACACACATGCATATTACAATATAATAAATATATACATATATATATACATACAAGTACATATATATAAAATACAAGCCTTGTACTTTAAAATCTAGGCTAGATATGACCTAATACAATATCTAATAAACAATTATACTACTTTCAAAGTACAAAGTTTAATAATACTAACCTAATGTACTAATTATACTATAATAGATTTTAACACATGCCAAATCCGTTATTCTAATCAACCTATTCTTGGTTGGCAAGCAAAGTTATTATCCAATGGATAATAGTTTCCCTAGCGGTTAATAACCAATGGTTAGGGTTGGTAAGATCCAAGGGTTATCGTCCAATGGTTAATAAATCTCCTAGTGGTTATTATCCAACGGTTAATGCTAGAAAGTCTAATACTTGCAATTAAGCACTAAGCTAATCTAATCTCGTACTTAGAAAGATTAACCAAGGTTTACCTATTGACCAATGGGTAAAGGAAACTCTAACGCTATTGTCCAATGATCGATAGCTCAAAGGTTCAAACGGTTCAAAGGGTGAATCTAGGGTTACCGAACTTAAGAGTTTCAAAAGGTTCGTGAATCGAAGCTCATAAGATTCACGAAGGTTTAGGAACGATCGGTGGCTAGGTTAAACGATAGCTAAGTCGAAACGTCGATTAAAATCTAGCTAGGGTTGCTAGATAGGATTTCCAGCCAAGACGAAGGATTCAAGATCTAATCCTAGAAACGACGGGAAAAACGACAGTCTAACGGCGATTAAAACCTAATTAAGATTGTCCAACGAATTTAGTAACGACCGATTTTTGGTTATGGAAATAAAAGTCCAAGTAATAAAATAATGTTCAAATTTTTAACGAAATTTTTATTTACCAAAAATCAGGGTCGTTACAGACTATCCCCCTTAAAACAATTTCGTCCTCGAAATTCGTAGGTGACTATGGGTTAGGCTTAGTTACTATACTGGTCTCGGAACCGATGTCCATCCCCTTAAAACAGGAGCAAGCTACTCTTAATCCCTTACGAAGGTGATGAAAAAGACACCCGAAATGATGCGGCATATACGGCCACTGTCTAAAGGCTTCGGCAGGTCCTATGGGTATGACGGTGTTTAAGGCAATTCTCTATAGGTTTTGTTAATCGTAATAGGCCTCATCACTTGCTTAACAAGATGGGGTTGAGGTGGTTTCCGCTGTTGAATCACCTGCCTCGTTATCGTCCTTTGATAACGTTTCCTTGTAAATAACAACGCCAAATGCAAAACCTCTATCAAATCATCATGCGGCTCACACCCTATAGGTGTTTCCTTAACACGACCCTCCTTTGGCTTGGCAGGGCCTTATGGTGCCATCGAGATTGGTGCCATTCCCGGTTGGAGTTCTATAGAGAAGTCTATCTCTCTTTTGGGGTGATAAGCCAAGAAGTTCTTCAGGGAACACATCAGCGCATTCGCAACGATGTGTGGTAAATCCCACTTCCATTCTATTGGCTTCTTCCAATTGGAGGCTAGCAAGCCAATCCAGTTGATTCTACCTTCTTGACCTATTAGTCAAAGAACTAGCGGTCTTCCTATCCCCCTTAAAACGGAAACGAGTTCCCTCTGGGGTGAAGGCCGTAATGGTCTTCGGGTGACAGTCGATGACCGCTCGACAACTAGTCCATCCCTAGGGTTACGTCGAAATCTGCCATGTCGATCACTCTAAGATCGCAGGTCAGGCGTAGGTTGACTACTTCTAGGTTATATTCTCTACACATTAGACTGATAGCTGTTCTTTTCCCCTAGGGTTTCTGTTCCTAGGGCTAGCGTGGTTATGCAGGTGCGAAGCTCCAAAGTCACATAAGAGCTTGCACGCAAATATTACAGTGGCATACCTCAGGTCATATAGGGATCCCGCTCTTGTTCCTGTGCCAAGATACGCCCTCCAGTGCCTTGCTGGTTCCCCATGGGCTGTTTTCTCTCATTTTGCCCATTCTGTTGTTGCCATGGACCTCCAAAGTTTTGCTTCACAAAACTAACTTGTCCAGGTTGTTAGGCTTTCTGATTTTCAAAGCTCCCATCCTTTTCTCTTTGAAGTAGAGGGCAGTCACACTTATAGTGACCCATAGCTTGGCAGTGGTAGCACTGAACCGTTGCTATGTCCCGACCACCTCTTTTTGGTTCACCACTTCCGAGGTTAGCAGTCCTTCAGGGTTGGTTGCTTTCAGGCGGGTTAGATGGTTTGGTGAAGTAGGGTCCGTGGTGGTTGTTAGGTGGTTGGGTTTGAATAGGTCCACCGGTGTTACCGGTTGCCCTATTCCAGCGGGTTTTAAAGTCAGCCTCCTCGCTCTCTAGCCGAAGCGCACATTGCACCACTCCAGCATAGGTGGTGAATGCTTGAGCTACAACGGCCCTACGAGCAGTAGTCAGTCCCCACTCGAATCTCCTTGCTTTCTTGTCCTCAGTGGCCACGGCCTCTTGGGCATAACGGGATAGTTCCTCGAACTTAGCCGCATATTGGGTAACAGTCATGGTTCCTTGTTTTAGGTTCGTAAATTCTTGCTCCTTGGCCAAGCGGAGGGGTGTGGGAAAGTATTTATCGAGAAATAGGGTCTCGAATTCGGCGAAGGTCATGGTGGCTATGGCATGGGTGGCTTCCATCAAGTCCCACCAATAGCGGGCTTCTCCCTTCAGTTGGTAGGTGGCTAAGGCTACACGATCTCCGTCTAGGTTAATTCCTAAGGTGTCAAGGATTACCTTGACCTCCTTTAGCCATGTTTCGGCCACGGTGGGGTTAGGGTCTCCGTTAAAGGTTGGGGGTCGACGCTTGCAAAATTCGTTCATCGCACGGGTTCGGGTCATAGGTTCATCGTCGCGGTTAGGATTTCGGCGGTTGGCATTCAAAGCAGCCACTAACGCTTGCATGATTTGGGTTAGGTCAGGGTTAGGGTTAGAGGACTCTCCGGTTTCGTGACCTAATCCATTTCGTCGATTCACCATCTATGAGTTGAAATCGTAAAGGGGTAGTTTAGTCTACTTTAAACGACTGTTTGTTGCAATTAGGGTCTTAACTAATAAAGCAAAATATCGCATAGTAAGCAATAGTACTCTTTTTAAACAAGGCAAGCTTTTCACATATAAGCAAGGAATTTCAATCATAAGCATAGAGTTCTACTACAACGGCAATTAGAGACCTTAGATTCTTACAAGTTGAAATGATCCTATGCACTCTTATTACGAGGTTCTATAGGTTATCAGGTTCTAACTTACACCGCTAGTACTCCACTCTATTCCTATATATCTCTCTCAACCACTTCTTGCAGTTCTATCTAACAGGTTGACTAACTTGTTCATCTACAAGGAAAGATTTTAACCTCAAGTAGTAGCATCTTTAAGACAAGGGTTTTCTTAACTTTAAAGAACTTTCGATTTCTAAATTCCACATTCGATTCTTGATTTAAGTCATCATCCAATTGTTCGGGAACTCCCAGCTCGGTGGTACTGCCAATTTCCACACCATGCTTCAATCCGAAGATTGTTTTGTCAGAATTCCACCCAATTTGGGACGGTAAACTTAAACTCGAATTCACGTTTGTGCAATCGGTCAACTTGTCTTATGGTTCCACCCATTCTACCCATGGCCGAGTGTTGAGCCTAGAGCTCTGATACCAAGTTGTAACGCCCCCAAAATCGGGTACGTTAAATAAACATTTTATTTACTAAATAAGGTTGAGTCTGGCTCTTTATTACATCACTAACCCCCAGAGGGTACTTAAATTACACAAAAGGGAAGGACATCTAAGGTTATCTACGGCTTCGTCTCTTCTCCCATCCTAGCAAGCTCCTTAGCTCCGAAGACCTCTAAGGTGTACAGCTCTCCCTACTTATCTAAAAGGTCTGACACATTATACCAGCGTCGCCACCAGTATAATATGTCAGGGTCACATAAAGCAACACCGTGAGCTTATAAAGCCCAATAGAATAACCTAAACCCACTAACCCTTAACTTACAAGTCAAAGATAATATAGTAAACGATTTTCAAACTTGACGTGCTTCAATAAGAACACATAACAATTTCACATGCGCATTCAATAACTTCGCATACAATAAGACATGCACATTCATTCCTCATCTAGTGTAAGTGTCAGTGTCATCAGAATTTCTCCTATGCAGCGTTTCTGAGACCGTGTCATCATTTTACTTTTCATTTCCAAATTCACATTTCAAAAGTCGTTTCTTTTGCACATGCACACTACACACGATGGGCTACCATGTCGGGCCACATCGCGGTTTTTAAAACACACACACACAACCTCGGTTCCGCCGCTCCGGGTTCCCGAGTGTACGCACAATGGTTCCGCCGCTCTGGGTTCCCATTGGCGCATATTTCAAAAATCAGCTTTAACACACACGACCTCGGTTCCGCCGCTCTGAGTTCCCGAGTACTTGCACAATGGTTCCGCCGCTCTGGGTTCCCATTGGCACACAATTTGCATTGGCTCCTCTCCACGGATAACCAAGCCACACCTCACCATGGTTCCGCCGCTCCGGGTTCCCATGGGAGTACACACAACCTCACAATGGTTCCGCTGCTCCGGGTTCCCATTGGACACACACACCCTCACAATGGTTCCGCCGCTCCGGGTTCCCATTGGACACACACACACACCACATAATAATTATCGCACTTGATCATTATGTAGTTTCAAAAGTATTTTTATCCATGTTAACCACACCCTAGGTGCCATGTTTCTACCTTCCAATTCCATGTGTCTCGTATTATGCCTAGACTCCGCGTGGGACTTATCACTTAACTCATGTGATAACGAATAGCAAGATCATCCAACTCTATACTACTATGCTCGTTGATAACCACAAGTAAGGCAAGCGATGCACAATCAACGTACGATCTTTAAAAAGGTCAGAATACGAATACTTCGTTGCGAAACAACACTTTATCTTTAGAAACGTGTCTCCTTTTGGAAGTTCAAAACAACACATGTTTATTGACGAGTTCATACAAACAAGTAGCAATCATGAGATCAAGCAATCAAGTAGCCATAAGATCAAAGTAAACTACGTACTTTTGACAAGAAAGTTCGACAAGCTAATTATCACAACTAACTTTACTTTTAGAGAAAATAGTTCGAAAAACTTAACACGATACTTATCTATACTTAGGATTAGAGTGTAAGGGTACACTACCATTCTTCTTGGCGGTAGGAAGACTACGAAAAGATCGACGGAAAGAAAGTCAGCAAACGAACGGAGTAACGGCTTACGATAAGCTTCCGATAGCTTCGAAAGAGAAAGGTTTCTCTCGAAACTAGATCGTAACCTATACTACTACTACTTTAGGATCGAGGTGGTGGTCGTAGGGTGGTTTAGTGGCGGAGATGGAAAGAAAGCTCAAGAACAAGCTAGAACTACTCAAGAACACTAAGAACTCTTATGCTTTCAAGGAGAGAACTTGGAGATGGGAATGGTGTGAGTTGAATGAGAAGTGTGAGATCCTATTTATAGGCAAATGGGCTCTCCCTCTCCCTCTTTGGCCGGCTGCCCTCTCTCTCTCTCTTATTCTCAATTTTTAATTCCAAGCAAATCTTGCTTCCTTGCAAGAAACATCCTAAAAGCCTAGGCTTGCATGGCTATGGTGTGTACCATGGATTTGATCATGGAAGATTGATCAAGTAAAGGGATTTGAATCAAGTAAAGAAATGGGGGTTTGTACAAAGAAGGACAAGATTGGATGGCATTGGTTATGCTTTCACTTGAAGCATACACAAACTAGGACAAGGATGACCAAGCAAGGTCAATCAAGGAAGCAACACATCACTCTCTCTCTCTCTCTCCATCCGTTCTCTCTCTCCCTCTCTCAATCTCTCTCGGCCTCTCTCTCCTCTCTCTCTCTCTATCTCTTTGGTACAATGGTACACTAGATATATATATGACTATATATTATATATATAAGATATGGAAGGACAAAGGTGGTTGGATTGGAAGAGTGAAGATTTAGGCTTGTAAGGATTGTACAAGATTTACCCTAATTGAAAATGCATTTAGGACATTTTGGTACATAGATTTGCCAGGAAGAAATCACCAAGAGATCAAGCAAAGGTCAATGAAAGCACAAGGAAGATCTAGGTATAATCTCTCCCTCTCTTTCTCTCTCTCCCTCATTCTCTCTCTCTCGGATCTCTCTCTTCTCTCTCTCTCTCGGCAAATCTCTCTCTCTTTCCCTCTCTCTCTCTCTCTCTCTCTCTCTCTCCCACTTGTACTCTCTAGGAAGAAGTATGTATATACTAATATATATATATATAAGTACTATGGGTCATTCATAAAATCCATATTTTCAAGTAATATAGATTTTCTAAATAAAATATATCTAATACACACATGCACATTACAATATAATATATATATACATATATATATATATACATACAAGTACATATATATAAAATACAAGCCTTGTACTTTAAAATCTAGGCTAGATATGACCTAATACAATATCTAATAAACAATTATACTACTTTCAAAGTACAAAGTTTAATAATACTAACCTAATGTACTAATTATACTATAATAGATTTTAACACATGCCAAATCCGTTATTCTAATCAACCTATTCTTGGTTGGCAAGCAAAGCCATTATACAATGGATAATAGTTTCCCTAGCGGTTAATAACCAATGGTTAGGGTTGGTAAGATCCAAGGGTTATCCTCCAATGGTTAATAAATCTCCTAGCGGTTATTATCCAACGGTTAATGCTAGAAAGTTTAATACTTGCAATTAAGCACTAAGCTAATCTAATCTCGTACTTAGGAAGATTAACTAAGGTTTACCTATTGACCAATGGGTAAAGGAAACTCTAACGCTATTGTCCAATGGTCGATAGCTCAAAGGTTCAAACGGTTCAAAGGGTGAATCTAGGGTTACCGAACTCAAGGGTTTCAAAAGGTTCGTGAATCGAGGCTCATAAGATTCACGGAGGTTTAGGAACGATCGGTGGCTAGGTTAAATGATAGCTAAGTCGAAACGTCGATTAAAATCTAGCTAGGGTTGCTGGATAGGATTTCTAGCCAAGACGAAGGATTCAAGATCTAATCCTAGAAACGACGGGAAAAACGACGGTCTAACGGCGATTAAAACCTAATTAAGATTGTCCAATGAATTTAGTAACGACCAATTTTTGGTTATGGAAATAAAAATCCAAGTAATAAAATAATATTCAAATTTTTAACGAAATTTTTATTTACCAAAAATCAGGGTCGTTACACTCCTGTTCGGCCATTTCGTTGCCGAACAGACTACCTGGACCAATGATTTCTCATATCACTGGTCCATTTACCATGTGACTGGTCCAACAACTTCCCTTGCTCTTTGGACCATACCCCTGCTCGGGTATCTCGGACCTGGGACCTCTCGTGTCCCCGGTCCTCTCTGCCGTTCACCGTGCTGCACGGCGGATGCTCCGATTATGTTTAACCTGGGTCCCACGTACCACGTGTTCGGGCCTCTTTTACACCTGTTCGGGATTACCTCCCTACAATGGCTCCCCAGCTTTACTCGTTATTTTCTCTTAATATGACGAGCAAAGCTTCTGAACACCGAGCAAGGTTCTCGTCCTTTGCTCCTGCACCCCGTTTCTCGTACTTGGTGCAAACTTCATCATTAGTCCAGGCCAAACGTCTCATCGTTTGGTCTGGGCAGGCTTTTCCAGCTATCACTTTTACACGCGGCACGCTCTGTACTGCCCATATTAAATGCGAGCAGACGTTTCGGGGAACGGAACGCCCAAACGGCGTATGGGGTGACGTTTCTCATACGTCACCCCCTTTGATGGGGTATACTTGGGTTTTCGTCCCAATTTCAAACCCACTTTTCTCTCACCTTAGTTCCTTCTGTAGAAAGCACGCCCAAACGCTCTCGCCATTGAAGCTCTGCTCACCGTCTCAGGGTCTGATTCTAGGGTTCTACTCATTCGTAAGTTCTTACTCCCCTTTTCTATTCCGCTTTCCTCGTTGATTTTGGACTCCCACAGTCTCTTTTAGGGCTTCTTCGTACCCAACCTTCTTTTTAGAAAACCCGTACCCGCAATTTTCATTATGGGTCGATTTCGTAGGTACTGTGACACTCCCCAAAGGATGGCCGAGTTCAAATCTCGCTATGAGATCCTAGACAACGTGGCCACTACATTGGCCCCTGAAAATGCCATCCGCGAGTGTTTTGACAACGACACCCTGCACATCCCTGTCGTCACTGTAGTTGAGGGCGGCGTCAGGTTTCCCCTGGCACCATTGCTCCGCCAGGTTCTGTCCCATTATAGACTGTCCCCTATGCAAGTTGCAGCCAACTTCTTTAGGGTTGTCATGGGCATCAATGCCCTGAACCAGATGCTAGGTACGTCCCTAGGTTTGCACGATATTCACCATCTGTACAGCATCTCTCGAACCAAAGATGCTCTGACCTACTATCTCAAGAGTAGGGATTCCAGGAAAAGGCTGGTGCTTGAATTGCCTGACTCTGCCAGAGGGGACGACGATGACTTCCTCATCGTCATGGGGAACTTCGAGCCCAGAGACGAGGACGGTAGAGTCGTCGTCTTTCATGCACCCCACAGATTTGGCACTCCACGTTAATTCTCTTTCTCGTAGAACTTCATACCGAGAAATATTTTGTATTGCATTACATGTTTTCACTTTACTGACTGCTAATTTTTCTCGTATTTGCAGCCACAAACGTCAACCAGGGGCACGCCATCATCACCCTTCAGGTTCACGTTATTGATATCAACCGTGCACTTGCTTTCAACGGGCAAGGCACGTGCTTGGTCGGCCGAGCAAGAGCAGCTCAAATCCTTTTGAGCTACCGGGCTTCGTATGGTGGATTCATTGATCAGAGGATCCGAGCAGCCGGCGATCCTGTTATCCCAAATCCTCCTGCTTAACTACCCGAGCAACAAGACGAGAGGCGTTCTCAGACCCCTCTGTTTCCCGACGAACCCATCCAGCTCGCCGACGAAGCCTCCACATCTTCGAGTGGATACTCTCCATCTTCCCCACCTCGAGAAATGGATCAACCAATCAATCTTAGCAATCTGCTCACCATCGGCCGTGGAAGAGGCCGCGGCACTACTCGTGGCCGCGGACGCTCTTAGAGCTCGGCGCCGTCTCATGGCCGCCGAGGACCAGCTTCAACAGACGCTCCTCCAGGCTTCTCCCCTGAGGAGATTGAGGCCAGCCACAGGGACAAACGCCAAAGGCTGGAAGCCTCTTTAATCGAACAACCTCCTCCCTAACTCACAGCACCTCCAACCCCCTTTTGGGCTCCTCAATTCACCCATGGCGGACGGCCAGTCATTGTCCGCGACAGTGTGGAGTCTGAAGGCACTGCACTTGCACTGTCCCAGGCGTTCATGCTTCTTGGGGACATGCAGAAAGTGATCACCAGCTCCCCAGACAACCTCATTGGCTCATTCATGAGCCACAGTGGTAAGGTAAACTTGTCATGTTTATTTTTGTTTGCTTGATGGCTTCAGATCGTTATTCCTGATATCTGCCTGACATTGCTTCGTGTTCAAAATCTCCAGGCAATGCAGAGGATGGTGGCCATGGCACAAAAGCGTGGCCATGGCCCCAGCGTGCCAGATTGGCAAGTGAGAACGCCAAGCTGCAAAATACCATCGTTAGGCTGGAGAGGGAGAGGAACCAAGCTTGTGGGACTGCTGATGAGCTAAGGGGCACGCTGGAGGGAGCTGAAGACAGTTTGAGCCAGACTCTCACGGAGCTGGAGGTGAGCAAGAACGAGACCAAGGCCGCCTATCAACAGGGCTACAACGAGGGAATCCGTGTGGCCACTGAGAGCTACACGGATCAAATGCCAGGAATCCAAGACCAAGTTTTTGAGGCCGGCTGGTTGGTCTGCCTCAAAAAGTCTGGTACAGCAGAGTCTTCCCCCCTTTGGACAGAGATTGACTTCCCGAGCATCCAAGTTGTTGAGGAGCAGGAAGAGTGTGTAGAAGAAGACAACCTGGAGCCTAACGCCAACGTCCCCGAACAGCAAAGTGCTGATGCTGATCAGACTGAAGAAGTGACCAACCCTGGCCAGAAGGAAGCCGGTGGTGTAGGGAGGTAATCCCGAACAGGTGTAAAAGAGGCCCGAACACGTGGTATGTAGGACCCAGGTTAAACATAATTGGAGCATCTGCCGTGCAGAACGGTGAACGGCAGAGAGGACCGAGGACACGAGAGGTCCCAGGTCTGAGATACCCGAGCAGGGGTATGGTCCAAAGAGCAAGGGAAGTTGTTGGACCAGTCACATGATAAATGGACCAGTGATATGAGAAATCATTGGTCCAGGTAGTCTGTTCAGCAACGAGAGGGCCGAACAGGAGCAGCGTTTTGGAGGAGATGCTCCAGAAGAGTCCAGAAATGGTAAGTACCCAGTAAGAAAGCGAGATCTGGAAAAGATACCCAACGAGAATGGGGTGAACGGCCAATTAAGGAAAGAGTTCCTAAACGGTCTAAAAGGAAATATGCAGTTATGGGAACGGGAATCCCTGATGTTCCGGGTTCCATTTACGAGAAAGGAAACTTAGGGCAGCGAGATGGCTTGGACAACAAGCGTACAAGGATATATAAATATGAGGTAAACCTAGAGGTAAAGGTACTCAATTCTTGGCTATTGACTGATTACCTACTGAGAATAGGGTTTTCACTAGTACGAGATACTAACTTTGGCATCGGAGGGCCTTTGCCACGAGAAGGCAAAGGTGCGCTAACTTTTGTTTGTTTTACAGGTTCAACTCCGGCGGTGTGCCTGGGGTTCCGGCGTGGAAAAGAAAGTAGTCGTTGGATCTTAGTACTGTTCAAAGGCCTTTTCGTTTTCCTGCACCTACAATTGGTGCCGTCTGTGGGAAACGAAAGAGATCCCTTTGAAAAAGCGACCATGGCGAAAGAAGATCCAAAGACTCCACTCGACCCAAATAATCAGCTGGGTGGGGGAGGTGACAAGTCCCCACCAGACCCTCCGAGGAAACCCGACGGCGGGTGGGCGGGGAGGACCACGAGCAAGGACCGCCCCTTCGCAGTCCATGGCGACTCCAGAAACAAGGACCGACGGACGGACGGCCACAGGATCCACGAGAAGGAGTAAGTCCTGCCGTGAGAGGAATCGGCACGCGTAACAGCGTGCACAGCAGGGAAGATATCCTGGACAAAAAGAGACAGGAAATAGAAGAATACGCTCGTCTGATTAAGAGGCGAGAATATGAGATTCAACAACTGCAGCGGATACGAGAACATCCGGAGGATTCTGGACTTTCACGAAGAAAGTCCAGGAAGGAAAGGCTGGATATGGCGGAATACAAAAGAGCTTCTTCACGAAAAAGAAGGAGCAGGAGTCTCACTCCAAAGCGGTTGAGGGCTTCTTCACGAAAAAGGAGAAGCAGGAGCAAGAGTTCCTCCCCCGAGGAAAGAGGGAGCAGGAAGCACCACAGGGATAGGTACGAGAGACCTGATTCCGACTGGGAAAGAAATAATGCCAGGGCTGCAAAGGTGTCAGAGGAGGGGACCATGTCTGCACGAGAAGCAGCACGGAGAGCCCTTAGCAACATAGCAACTTCTCCTTTTGCAAAAAGATTACAGGAGGCACGGTTGCTGAGCAGGGTTAAACACGAGACGTTTATCCTGTATGAAACCAATGCAGACCCGGTGGCACACATACAGCATTACCAGCAGGCGATGTTTATGCACGATGGTGTTGACGCGATCATGTGCAAGATGTTCCCATCTAGTTTGGGAAAGGTGGCCCTGTCATGGTTCCATAAGTTGGGGCCGAACACCATACGAGGATGGAGACAGTTGGCCGAGGAAGTTGGCCGAGGAATTCACTGCTCGGTTCCTGACGAGCAGGAAACCACCAAAAACTTTTGAGAGTCTCTCAGTTATGAAGCAAGGAGAGAATGAGCCGATCAGGGACTACGCCAAGAAATATTGGGAGACTTTGAACGAGATTGAAAATTGCAGTGAGGAGTATGCAATAGCAACGTTCAAGACTGGGCTGCCTGTTCGGGGGGAGTTACGAAAGTCCCTAAACATGAGTCCAGTGAGCACGCTGGCAAAGCTGATGGAACATTTTGAGCAGCATGCCCGGAATGAGGATGACATACTACGGAAGATGGCAAGTTGAGTGCCGAGCAAGTCAAGGGTTCCGCGAAGAAAGTGGATAAACCCGAGCCCAGGACTTACAAAGAGAGGAAGGAGCACAGACAGACTAAGAAAGAGTCATACCGGGAGAAGCATGCCCCTGACCCAAAGTTGTTCTTCTCAGTAACGACGGTTTGGAAAGAACCAATTTATTGGGTTCTTTATCGGATAAAGAACCGTCCGTACTTTAAGTGGCCTCCACAGCTGGAGGGTGATAAAGATGCAAGAAGGGCTACGAGTCAGCATTGCAGTTACCACAAGGACTGGGGTCACATGACGGAGGACTGCGAGATGTTCAAGCAACACCTTGATGACCTGGTCTCACGTGGATATTTGAAGGAATTCATCCAAGAGGAGCACAAAAGTGCAGAGAGAGCAATAGAGCTAGATTACGAGCAGAATTCAAGGGGCGTGATCCATATGATACATGGATTAGCCACACCTTATACGAGAAATGAGGTGAGGTTGCTCCAAAGGCAGGTAAAACACGACTAGCACGTGATGCGGTTGGGAAAGAAACGAGGACGTGAAGCGGAAGGATGCAACGAGGGCATAGTCTTCACGGATAAGGACCTGGGAGGAGTCCAGGTGCCGCACAATGATGCTCTTGTGATAACCCTACGAATTGGGGATTATGACATGGAGAGGATCCTGGTGGATTCAGGGAGCTGCACCGAGGTGCTCTATTACGGCAGCGTTGAAGGCGGGATTAGCGCAAGCAGGACTTGATGCGATCGGTAACTCCGTTGGTTGGAGTTCGATCGCGAGCGATCGGCCATTGGGCAAGGTGACCATTCCTGTTCGGGCAGGAACAGTGGTGCCAACCGACTTCTTTGTGGTGGGCGTGCCATCTTCCTATAACGCGATTATAGGATGGACCTGGTTGCATAAGATGAGGCCGGTTTCATCCACCTACCATCAGATGGTGAAGTTTCCAGGTCCAATGGGATCGAGAGAATAAGGGGGAACTAGAAGACAGCCCAAGAATGCTTGGTTTCCATAATAAAAGGCACCCAAGGCACAGCTGGTGCAAACGGTCGAGGTTACCAACCCACCGACCATCGAGGATGTCGGAGGGAACCGGAGAAAGTGGTGGAAGGATTGAAGAAAATCCAGATCAACGAGAATGATCCTGAAAGGTATTTCCTGATTGGGGAAAACCTGTGCAAAGAAGAGGAGGAAGAGTTGGTGAAGTTTCTCAAAGAGCACGTTGATGTGTTTGCTTGGGTGCCCGAGGAGATGCCTGGGGTGGATGCAAACGTGATTTGCCACCACCTGAATGTGGACCCACAGCACAAGCCCGTAATACAGAAGAGAAGAAAGTCTGCCGTACAGCATGTGGATGCTGTTATTGAAGAGGTCGACCGTCTGCTCGAGGCAAAGGCGATACGAGAGGTTTACTACCCCGAGTGGTTATCCAACATAGTGGTGGTGAAAAAGAAGAATGAGAAATGGCGGGTTTGCGTCGATTTCCCAGATCTGAACAAGGCTTGTCCAAAAGACAGTTTTCCCCTGCCCAGGATAGATCAGCTGGTGGATGCAACAGCTGGGTACGAGCGTATGAGTTTTCTCGACGCTTATCGAGGATATCACCAGATAGCCATGTACGGCCCCGATCAAGAGAAGACGTCCTTTATCACACCACGAGGGTTGTACTGTTACAGTGTTATGCCCTTTGGTCTGAGGAATGCTGGCGCAACTTACTAGAGACTAGCAACGATTATGCTAAAGAAGTTGCTTGGCAGAACCATGGAGGTATACATAGACGATATAGTGGTCAAATGTAGGGAGAAATGGGACCGCATCGCTGATCTGAATGAGGCTTTCGAGATATTAAGGGAGTACAAGTTGAAACTCAACGCCTTGAAATGTGCATTTAGAGTAAGTTCTGGGAAATTCCTGGGTCACTTAGTGACCATTAGAGGGATAGAGGCGAATTCCGATCAAATAACAGCTTTGCAGAAGCTGCAGAGTCCAAGGACCACGAAGGAGGTCCAACGGTTGACGGGGATGGCGGCAGCCCTTAACAGGTTCATTAGTCGCTCAAGTGACAAGTGTAGACCTTTCTTTCGGTTGTGAAAAGAAGAGAAGGTTACGAATGGGGAGCAGAGTGTGAGCAAGCGTTCCCAAGACCTGAAGAAGTACTTGGCGGCGGCCCACTGTCTACTCCTGAGCCTGGCGAGATCCTGACCTTGTACTTAGCAGTATCCGAACATGCTGTAAGTGCGGTCTTACTGAGGAACAAGGGATCTGAGCAAATCCCTGTCTATTACGTGAGCAAAACGCTATTGGATGCAGAAACAAGATATCTGCCCCTTGAGAAGTTGGTCCTGGCACTGAGGACGGCAACTAGGAAGTTGCCCCACTACTTCCAAAGTCACAAAGTGGTGGTTTACACAGAGTTCCCGTTGAAGTCATTGCTTCGAAAGGCTAATTTCTCAGGATGAATATCAACTTGGTCGGTGGAATTGAGCCAGTATGATATTGATTATCAGCCGCGCACGGCAGTCAAAGGGCAAGTTTTGGCAGATTTTGTGGCAGAGTTCTCTCCCACAGTTGCTCCATGGCCTCCTACGAGAAAGGAGCAGTTGGTCGAGCCATCAGCCGAGAAGCGAAAGGCGTCCGCCGAGCAGGAACCATTGGAATGGAAGCTTTTTGTAGATGGATCCGCATGCAACACTGGATCTAGAATTGGAGTGGTGCTTTTCCCTCCTGAAGGAGTTATGATCGAATTGTCCTTGCGCCTGGGTTTCAGTGCGTCGACAACGTGGCGGAGTACCAGGCACTCCTGGTCGGGCTACGGAGCGCAAGAACCTTGAAGGTAAAAAGAATTCGAGTATTCTGTGATTCACAACTCGTGGTGAATCAGCTGTCCGGGGAATACGAGGCCCGAAATGAGAAGATGGCAGCCTACGTGGAGGCAGCCAAGGATTTGCTTGATACCTTTGAGAAGATACACATCGAGCAGATAAGCTCTGGGCAGAACGCCCACGCTGACTCATTGGCTTGGTTGGCCGTGGCTGTGCCAACAGAGTTCAAGAGGAAGGTGGCAGTGGACTATCTTGCTGAGTCGAGCATTGGGAGAAGTGTGGAATTGGTCTTGGACGTGAACCAAGGACCAAGTTGGATGGATCCAATAATGGAGTTCCTACGAGATGGGACACTCCCCACAGATAAAAAAGAAGCTCACAAGATAAAGACAAAATCTGCGAGATTTTGGCTATCAGCAAAGGGGAAGTTGTACAGAAAGTCCTTCACTGGACCGTACCTGCTTTGTGTGCACCTGAGATGGTGCAGAAAGTCCTCCATGAAATACACGAGGGAACGTGTGGGAGTCATGCTGGGGGTAGGTCCATTGCTCACCGTGCAATTACCCAGGGATACTGATGGCCGCACATGCAAGAAGATGCAAAGGTGTATGTGAAAATCTGTGAGAAGTGTCAAAAATTCTCACCTATTATCCGAACACCAGCCGAAGATCTGGTGCCATTAACAAGCCCTTGGCCATTTGCGCAATGGGGAATGGACATCATGGGTCCCCTCCACAAGGCTACTGGGAACAGGAAGTTTCTGTTGGTAGCAACGGACTATGTTACCAAGTGGATTGAAGTAGAGCCACTGGCAAAAATCACAGAACCTATGATAGAAAGGTTCATGTGGAAGAGAATCATCACTCGATTTGGAGTTCCTTATTCCTTGATCACTGATAATGGGCCGCAGTTCCAGAAAAAGTTCAAGGTTTTTTGCGCCCAGTATGGAATAAGGAACTACTATTCCACACCGGCCTACCCTCAGAGCAATGGGCAGTGTAACGCCCCCAAAATCGGGTTCGTTAAATAAAGGTTTTATTAGACAAACAAGGCAGAGTCTAGCTCATTATTACATCCAATCTCCTTAGAGAGGTTTATGTTACACAAAAGGGAGGGTTACTAAGGCTAACTAAAGCTCCTTCTCTTCCACCATCCTAGCGAGTTCCTCAGCTCCGAAAGCCTCCAAGGTATACAGCTCTCCTTGTTCATCTAAAAAGTCTGACACATTATACCAGCGTCACCACCAGTATAATATGTCAGGATCACATAAAACAACACCGTGAGCTTGAAAGCTTAATAGAGTAATCCAAACCCACTAACCCTTAACATACACATCAAAGATAGTATACGATTTTCCAAACTTATCATGCTTTCGAATAACACGTACAATTACACATGCGCATTCATTAACGAGCGTTGGTGTCATGTTTTCCGTGTGTCTCTCCTACGCGACTCATCATTTTGTGTCTCATCTTTTATGATCAATTTCGAAAACACGCACGCACACAACCATGGGTTACAAGTACCTTGTGTCGCACAACAATGAGCCAAGTCCGGCTCATTGCCACAAGGTTACCAACGCATGGCCACAATGGCTACCAAGTCCGGCACATTGTGTCACACACACACACAACCATGAGCATCCAAGATTGGCACCTTGTGTCGCACAACAATGAGCTACCAAGTCTGGCTCATTGCCACAAAGGCTACCAAGTCTGACTCAAGGCCATAATGGCTACCAAGTCCGGCCATTATGCATTTCCAAAATACTTTTTATCCATATCAACCACATCTTAGGTGTCATATCTCTACTTTTCCAATTCCATGTGTCTCGTAACATGCATCGACTCCGCGGTGGGACTAATCACATAACTCATACGATATCGAATAGCAGGATCATCCAACTCTATACTATCATGCTCGTTAAAAGGTCAAAATATGAATACTTTGTTTCAAAACAACACTTTATCTTTAAAACGCATTTCCTTCGAGAAGTTCAATAAAACAGCACATGTTTATTGACGAGTTCATACAATCACGTAGCAATTAGGCGATCAAACAATCAAGTAGCCACAAGATCAAAGTAAACTACGTACTTTTAGCAAAAAAGTTCTACAAGCTAAATCATACGGCTAACTTTATTTTCTTTAGCAAAAATAGCTCAAAAAGCTCAACATACATCTTAAATAGTTAAGGATTAACTACACTTAAAATATACTTAGAGAAGTAGGTTCGAAGAACTCTACATATACGTAGAGAAAGTAGATCGGGGAATCTACAAAGAACTTATTAGGCACACGAATTATACTTAGGGTGAGTAGGTTCGAAGAACTCTACCGTTCTTCTTGGCGGTACAAAAGGACTATGAAAAGATCGACGGAAAAAAAGTCGGCACTCGAACGGCGTAACGGCTTACGATAAGCTTCCGATAGCTTCAAAAGAGAAAGGTTTCTCTCGAAACTAGATCCTAACTACAACTACTTTTAGGATCGAGGTGGTGGTCGTATGGTGGGTTAGTGGCGGAGATGAAAAGTTTCTTGAAAAATAGAAAGAAACTCAAGAACCAAGAAAGAACAACAAGAACAAGCAAGAACTTCTTATGCTTTCAAGGAAGAAGTGAGGAATGGAAATGTGTGAGTTCAAATGAAGAATGAGGTGAGTATTTATAGGCAAGCACTCCCTCTCTCTCTCCCTAGCCGAATTCTCTCTCTCTCTCCTATATCTCATTTTTTTAATTCAAGCAATCTTGCTTCCTTACAAGAAACAACCTAGAACCCTAGGTTTGCATGGCTATGGTGTGTCCTTGGATTGGATTTTGGAAGATTGGCCAAGGAAATGGATTTGTTTCAAGTAAATAAATGGGGTTTGTACAATGAAGGACAAGATCTTGCTTGAAGTCTTATGCTTTCAAAGATTGAAAGCATAGAAATAGGACAAGGATGACCAAGGCATGGTCATTCAAGGAAGCAACACACATCACTCTTTCTCTCCCTCTCTCATCCGAATCTCTCTCTCTCTCCTATCTCTCTCTCAGCCTCTCTCTCCTCTCTCTCTCTCTCCCTCCTTGGTACATTAGTACAATAGATATATATGTATATATACATATAACTATATATATAAGATATGGAAGGACAAAGGTTGGTGGATTGAATAAGGAAAGAGTGAGGTTTTGGTGTACAAGGGATTTGGACAAGATTTTAGGCTTTCAAGAGTACAATAGAATATCAAAGAAGATCAAGCATTGGTCAATGAAAGCACAAGGAAATCTAGGTACATTCTCTCCCTCTCTTTTCTTCTCTTTCTCTCTCTCTCTCCCTCTCTCTCTCTCGGGTTCTTTCTCTCTCTCTCTCCCTCTCTCTCTCTCTCCCCCTCTCTCTCTCTCCCACTTGTACACCCTTGAAAGTGTACATATATGGGTCTTTCAAAATATTGTATTTAAAACTAAATAAAGATTTTCTTAATATAATATTGTAATACACACATGTTATATACAATATTATATATATATCTATATATATATATACATACAAGTACATATATATTATATATACAAGCAAGTACATACAATCTAAGCTAGATACACACAAATCTAATATCTAATAAAGAATTCTACTACTTTCAAAGTACAAGGTCCTAAATTAATAACCTAATATACTAATCTTATTTTAATCAAATATCACACATGCCAAATCTAATATTTTAATCACCTATTCTTGGTTGGCAAGTAAAGCTATTATCCAATGGATAATAGTTTCCCTATCGGTGGTTAAACGATGATTAAAACCTAAATTAAGATTTTTCAAACTGTAACAACGAAATTTTTATTTAGTAAAAATTAGGGTTGTTACAACCTATCCCCCTTAAACAATTTCGTCCCCGAAATTCGCCGCGTGCTCGGATTCGAACAGGTGAGGGTGGCTCGCCTTCATAGTTTCTTCTCTTTCCTAGGTAGTTTCACTAGCTCCACGGTTCTTCCACAAAACTCGAACTAACTTAATCGTCTTGTTCCGGATGATCTTCTCACTCCGGTCTTGTATCTCGATCGGTTCTTCCTCGTATGTCGCATCTTCCTCGATGATGATGTCCTCCCAATTGAGTACGTGTGTCAGCAACGCGAGGTACTTGCGAAGCATCGAAACGTGAAATACGTTATGTACTTTATCTAATTGCGGAGGTAGGGCTAAACGATACGCAACCTTTCCTATTTTCTCTACGACATCGAAGGGTCCTATGTAGCGCGGGGAAAGTTTTCCCTTCTTTCCGAACCTAATTACACCTTTCTTCGGTCGGATCTTCAGAAACACGTGGTCTCCTACTTCGAAGCTTAGAGGTCGGTTCCTCTTGTCTTATAACTCTTCTGTCAGCTTTGAGCGGTCTGGATCCTTTGTCGAATAAGCTTAACCTTCTCTGTAGTATCTCGTACTATGTCAGGTCCAATCAATCCCGTTTCTCCTACGTCGGTCCAACAGACAGGAGATCGACAGGGTCGTCCATATAAGGCTTCGTATGGTGCCATTTCAATACTCGCCTGGTAACTGTTATTGTACGCGAACTCCACCAAAGGTAGATGTTGCTCTCAGTTCCCAGAAAAATCTAAGGCACAGGCTCTTAGCATGTCTTCCAATGTCTGGATGGTCCTCTCCGTTTGTCCATCTGTTTGAGGGTGGAAGGCGGTACTAAGTCTTACGTCTGTTCCCAAAGCCTTCTGCAATCCCTTCCAGAAATGTGAGACAAAACGTGGATCTCTGTCAGACACTATTGAGACAGGAACTCCGTGTAGTCGTACAATCTCTCTAATGTACAACATACTTAATTGTTCCACATTCTCTGTCATCTTGACAGGTAGGAAATGCGCAGATTTGGTGAGTCGGTCCACGGTCACCCAAATCGCGGTGTTGGACTTGGCTGATCTTGGCAAGCCAGTCACGAAATCCATCGAGATATGCTCCCACTTCCACGTAGGAATTGATAAGGGTTGAAGGTCTCCTCCAGGTTTCTGATGTTCTGCCTTAACTTGCTGACACACCAGGCAGGTTGATACAAATCGAGCTACGTCCTTCTTCATTCCCTCCCACCAGTACGTCCTTCGCAGGTCATGGTACATCTTCGTACCGCCAGGGTGGACTGCGAAATTCGAATGGTGTGCTTCTCGGAGTACAGCTTCTCTGAGAGCTCCGATATTAGGTACAAAGACCTTTCCTTGGAATCTCAGACTATTGTCCTTCTCGAGTGTCCATCCGGGTATCGCCTTTCCTTCTCGGATTCGATACCGAATGAATTCACAATCCGGCTCAGAAGTCTGAGCCATCAGAATCTCTTGGTGAAGCGCTGGTTCTGCTATTAGGGCGTAGAGATGCGCTTTCCCATCTTCTGATGAGGGTCGCAGGTTGAACTCATTAAGAGTATCCGCCATCTCCCATTCCTTAACGGCATTCTTGGCCTTCTGCGCCCGATCCTTTCGGCTCAGGGCGTCAGCTACTACATTAGCCTTGCCGGGGTGGTATTGGAGTGTAAATTTATAATCCTCCAAATACTCCATCCATCGACGCTGCCTCAGGTTCAACTCCTTCTGAGTGAACAAGTACTTGAGGCTCTTATAGTCGGTAAAGACCTCGAATTGTTCTCCCCACAAATAGTAACGCCACGACTTGAGGGCGAACAGCGGCCAATTCTAAGTCATGAGTAGGATAATTCCTCTCGTGAGGCCAGAGTTGTCGCGATCCATAGGCTACAACTTTCCCGTTTTGCATCAGTACGCATCCCAAACCATCCCTCGAGGCGTCGCAATAGACCGTGTAGTCTATACCGCGCTCGGGTATGATGAGTATTGGTGCGCTGGTCAGCCTCTTCTTCAATTCTTGAAAAGCTTTCTCGCAAGCTTCATTCCAATCCAGCTTCACTCCTTTCTGGGTCAGTCTCGTCATTGGTTTGGCCAGGGTCGCAAAGTCGGGTATGAATCTACGGTAATAACCGGCTAATCCTAGGACACTTCTAATCTCAAACACAGAGGTTGGCTGTTTCCATTTCAGCACTGCCTCGACCCTCTCCTCGTCCACAGCGATTCCATCTTTGGATACTACGTGACCCAATAACTTAACCACTTCTAGCCAGAACTCGCATTTACTTGCCTTGGCATAAAGTTGGCTATCTCGGAGTACTTGTAGCACTATCCGTAGATGTCCTTCATGCTCCTCCTTATTGGCGGAGTATATCAAAATGTTGTCAATGAACACCACTACAAACTTGTCTAAGTAGGGTTGAAAGATTTTGTTCATGAGACACATGCATACTGCCGGAGCATTCGTCAGCCCAAATGGCATTACTACAAACTTGTAGTGGCCATATCTTGTACGAAAGGCTGTCTTAGCAATGTCCTCGTTGCGGATCCTAAGTTGGTGATAGCCTGATCGAAGATCGATTTTCGAGAAATAGGTTGCTCCTCTCAATTGATCAAACAGGTCATTGATCCTAAGCAAAGGGTAACGGTTTTTAATGGTTACTTGGTTCAACTTCCTATAGTCGATACACAAGCGAAGCATCCCTTCCTTCTTCTTCATGAACAACGCAGGTGCTCCCCACGGCGATGTACTCGGCCTGATGAATCCTTTGTCCAGCAGCTCCTTCAATTGGGTCTTGAGCTCTGTTAGTTCTGCGGGGGCCATTCGATAAGGGGCCATCGAAATCGGCGCTGTCCCCGGTTGGAGTTCTATAGAGAAGTCTATCTCTCTATGAGGTGGTAAACCAGGAAGTTCCTCGGAAATACATTAGCGTATTTGCACACGATGTGTGGTAATCCCAGTTCCATTTGGTCAGTTTCTTCCATTTGGAGACTAGCTAGCCATCCAAATAGTTGATTCTGCCACCTTGACCTCTTAGTCAAAGAACTCACGGTCTGCCTATCCCCCTTAAAACGGAAATGAGTTCCCTCTGGGGTGAAGGCCGTCACAGTCTTCTGGTGACAGTCTATGACCGCACGATGTGCTGATAGCCAGTCCATTCCCACGATCACGTCGAAGTCCGCCATGTCGATTACACGAAGATCGTAGGTTAGACGCAGGTTATCTACTTCTAGCTCGCACCCTCTACATACTAGACTAACCGCTATACTTCCTCCTAACGGTGACGCTACTTTCGTACTCGCACCTAGAGGTTCGGTTTCTAGTGCCAGGGCAGTTTACGCAAGCAGTAGATATAAAGGAATGCGATGCACCAGAGTCAAACAAGGTTTGTACGCATGTACTATACAATAGTAGCGTACCTTGGATCACAGAGGGATCCTGCTCTTGTTCCTCAGTCTGCAGTGCAAAGATGCGCCCTCCAGTGCCTTGCTGGGTTCCAATGGGCTGCTTTCCTTTGTTATGTCCATTTTGCTGTGAAGATGGACCTCCAGGGTTCGGCTGTCCAATTCCAGCATGCCCAGTCTGTTGGGTCTTTTGGTTTCCATTGCCTCCACTCCTTTCCTTCGGAGGTTGTGGGCATTGACGGCTGTAGTGACCCATCAACTGACAGTTGTAACACCTTACTGTCATGATGTCTCTATTGCCTCTTTGCAATTGGTCACACCCAGAAGTAACAGTTTTCCAAACTTGGTTATTTTGAGGTGGGGTAAAGGTCTTAACGGGGTAGGGTCCTCGGTTAAGGCTAGGCGATTGGGTATGAACGGGTCCACCGGTATTGTTCGTCGCCTTCCTCCAGCGAGTCTTGAAGTCAGCTTCCTCGCTCTCTAGCCGGAGCGCACATTTCACCACTTCAGCATAGGTGGGAAACGTTTGAGCTACGACGGCCCTTCGAGCGGTTGTTAGTCCCCACTCGAATCTTCTCGCTTTCTTATCCTCCGTGGCCACAGCCTCCGGGGCATAACGAGATAGCTCCTCGAACTTCGCCGCATACTGGGTGACGGTCATGGTTCCTTGCTTCAGGTTCGTAAATTCTTGTTCCTTGGCTAAACGAAGGGGTGTGGGAAAGTATTTATTAAGGAACAGGGTTTCAAATTGGGCAAAGGTCAACGTGGCTAAGGTATGGGTTGATTCTATCAGGTCCCACCAATAACGGGCTTCTCCCTTAAATTGGTAGGTGGCTAAAGCTACGCGGTCTCCATCGCCAGTGATCTCCAAGGTGTCCAGGATCACCTTGACTTCCTTCAGCCACGTTTCAGCTACGGTCGGGTTAGGATCTCCATGAAAAATCGGGGGTCGACGCTTGCAGAACTCGTTCATCGCTCGGGTTCGGGTCATAGGTTCGTCGTCGCGGTGTGGGTTTCGGCAATTGGCATTCAAAGCAGCCACGAAAGCTTGAAGGATTTGGGTTAAGTTAGGGTTAGCGTTAGGATCAGGGTTAGAGGATTCGCCTTGCTCGTATCCTAGTCCGCTTCGTCGGTTCACCATCTACGCGTTAAAATCGAACGGGGGAGGTTTAATCTAAGTTAAACTATCGTTTTCGAAGTCAGAGGTTCAACTACGTAAGCAAAATATAAAATAGTACACAACAGTACTCTTTTGAAACAAAATAGATTTTTCATAGATAAACCACGATTTCATACATAAACACAGAGTTCTACTATAAAGCAAATGACACGATTCCTCCGAATACAAGTGGAATGATCCTACATACTCTTAATACATGGTCTAAGTTCGTACTCACACAAGTGCGACTACAACTCTCGGGACCTTATTCTAAAACTACGACTCTACTACTGCGGTGGAGTAAGTCCAAAATACACTAGTAACTCCTCCTTCCATTCCTTCTCCCTCTTCTCGAGCCAATACTCCCCTCGTTGTCGGGCATCCTCAACAGCGCCACTAAGTGATAAACGTAAGGTCTCCATGTCCATGGTCTCAGCTAAAGGTGACACGAGAATAACCTCGAAGGTGTGCTCGCCAGTGGCAGGGTCAAATATACCCAAGTGGGGTATAGGGATGTAACTCTCGGGTGCAAGCAGAGCCTTGTACGTAAGCAGGTCCGCAAAGGTGAACGGTGTAGCAGGGGTACAGCTAGCCATATCTACAATAATAAAATTATATGTTAGACTTATCGGTGTGAAAGGGTAGTCTCGTAAAGACACATGTACCCACATAAACAATGAACACACATAAAAGAAACACATAATTCCATTACTTAGGGAAAACAAGTACATCATAGGCGGCTTATAGTAGCCTTAAGCTTAATTCATCAAGAGTCCCACATTTTCCTATTTTACATCAAAAGGCCTAACAACAGTGATCCTAGTTTAAAAGATCCTACATCCCAAAGGTTTACAACTATTGCTAGGTGTAGACACCCCAATCTGGCTTTCAGATTAGCTTATTTACGGTTTTTGATTCCCCGATGATGAAACGGATCAAGAACACTTCGGGAATGTCGAGTGTTTGAGCTTTGAGTGTTTGAAGAACCCTTGAACCTAACCTAGCCAAAAACCACATCAAAAAGCCAAAAACCAATTGTCGCGCGAGGGTTTAGAACCATCGCGCGAGGGTCAAGCTGCCAGGTGTGGTCAACAGTCAAACTGTTGACCGTTGACCATCGCGTGCCAGGGAGAACCCTCGCGCAACAATTCCAAACCATCGCGCGACGGTTCTCTCCTGTCCTTTTCACCTTTTTCAGCTGGGCAGCTTAATCACCAAGTAACCAATCCAGACCTCGTGGACTGGCTGGGCTTCTCTCATTGCAGCCTTTCCAAAAGTGGCAATTTGGCCACCAAGCCAAATTGGTTGGTTCTTTCTCCTCCATACACCATTTCTACCACTTTCCCTATAAATACCCCCCATGGTGCTTCCATTTAAAGGGTTCCAAAAAAAGGGTTAACAATCTTGGGTTCAAGAGAAAAAAAGAAGAAAGTACCAAGGTTCAAGTTCAAAAGGCTACACAACCTTTAATACACTTGGTATTTCACCACTCTAGCCACCTTCATACACTTATTTTCCAAGCTCTATCACCTTGTTCAACCTCAATTCAATTCAAAGCTCAAACACCATTCAAACTCAAAAGAACCAAAGGTATAGCTTACCTTTGTTCTGCTCTCTGCTCGATCTACGAGAAATTTGGCGCAGGCCAAGGCGTAATCAATACCGCCCGCCCTAAAGCTAGCAAAGTTACAAGAAGCCGTGGACCACAAACCCTCGCGCGATGGTTCTCAATGCTCGCGCGACACTTTGTGTCAGTGTGATGATGAACCACGTGGGGAAGGGGATGTTGGCCTTTGAGTTTCATATATTGTTTTTAATGTTTTTAAGCATACTTTCACTGTGATGCATGCTAAAATCCATAGTTTAGTTTATTTTGCAATATTACTTGGTTTGAAATGCCCTTGGGATGTTTCTGAATGTTTAGAACCCCAAGCATGCAAAGCAATTCCTCGAAGTCCAGAGCTGTAACCCTCGCGCGACGGTTTTATGATCTCGCGCGATGGTTCTCTACTTTCCAAAGGTTGCCCTTGCATGGTAGCTAAGGCTTAAGCCTCTGTTTATTCACCCCACCGTTTAGGGATTGTGTTTCAATTCCATTCACTGTTTGTAATAATTATTTACATTCCGGTACATATAAACTGCTTGGTTTGCCCCTGGGTGAGCACTGGTCCTTCCAGAGCCCAGAAGGGGATAAAATTCAACCTGTGGTGGGAACAAACACGCGCGCGAGGGTTTAGAATTGTTGCGCGATGGTTCTTTGCGTGCACATAGATCCATGCATGCAAAGTTGGCCATGGTGTTGGCATGCCTAAAACTTGTGCAGTGTTCTTGATGTTCTGATCAGAGGGTTGGGTTTTATCCCATTTTTCATAGTATTCCATCCATCCATGTTCAAATATAAACACATTTTGCAAACATGTTACAGTTTTAATCTCCGATTGACTGTTCCCCCGCCCTAATTGGCTAAAAATTGGTTAAAGAAGAAGAAGAATCACAATGTTTTCAAAATGCCTAAGTAGAGACCGATCTCCGGATTGGGCGAGAGGGGTGCCTTAAAACCCTTCCCCTCTCGTAACCTGGCTCCCGAACCCAGATATGGTTATGACGGACTGGTTCCTTCACATTTTCAAATCAAACAGCGCGGCAGGTGCTTCGAAATACGGTTCCTTGGGTGTCGGACCTTCAAACCCGAGTGGCGACTCTGTATTTTCGAGCGCTTGCTTCTCCGCTCGCGCTCCCTCGATTATGGGCCCTTGCTTCGGGAAACGAAATTCCCGAAGGCTTGCATCTTGGAATCCGGAAATTCCAGGGCATGCTGCCCACAGTGGCGACTCTGCTGGGGATAATCGAACCGATATTAATCCATACTTAGAGTTTAATACGTTTGCGAACAATTCCTAAAAAGTCTGTCAAAACGGTGAGCTTCGCGCTGCCGAAGGTTGGAATGGTGATTTAACAGGACCTCGTGTCCGGCCAATCTAATCTGGGACTTTTTCAATTGTTCACTTGTGTAGTTTCCTCTAAAGATGGACTAAATAAAGTGAGCCAAATTTGAAAAGGCATTTTGTGATTTTGTGATTCTTTTTCTTCTTAATCGATTTCTAGCATTTCATTTGCATCGATGTGGGATAAGGCTCGTTGGATCGTTTTGGCAATCCGGCACGGTTTACCGGAGACCAGGGACCCCGAATGACTAACAACCTTTGACGATGATGGGTCATGCTACCGTTTGACTGTTGTTCAGCGTATCGCGAACAGCAGGAGGTATATCTGTGACCCTAGTCCGAGGAACCTGTTACGAACCAAAACCGGCCTTTGCATATACAAAGCATTAGAACTTTCCAAACTAAGACAGGTACCTGTAGGGTAGGATCTATCTGCATCTAACCCCATATACTGTCTACGTGTTACTGCTTTCCCTATCGCATGCACTGTACATACATGTCATCTTGCATAGGAGCATGCTTAGGGTAGTTCGTTCTTTTAAGTTTGTTTTACGCTGTTTGAGATGTTGTTGGACCCGATGAGGAGTCGTTCATTCTGTTGAATGTTCGTTGTCATTGCAAAGTCCTTAGTTCAATGAGACTTTGAGAAATCAAAATTTGCTAAGTCCTCGGCTCATGCCTAATTGAGGATTCAACCGACAATAAGGAACAACAAAGTATTGATGCTGTGTCACTGGCGCCACCCAGGTTAAAGTGCGTTGTCACGATACACCACGTTGTTCAAGGTTAAGGTGCCATGTCATCAATGCCGAGTTGTTTCTAATTTAAAGTTAAATCTTCAAAAGGGACTAGACGAAGATTTAGTCTATTTTGACATCTTTTAGGATCTATCGATCTACATGGGGACACATCGCCGAAAAGAATTCTGAGGATTCCGGCAACGTCTGAAATTCATGAGGCAAACTCGTCTCTGGAACTGTACACACATACATGTCGTTTTGCGTAGGAGCATGTTTAGGGCGGCTTCTAGGTTGTCTCTCGCTTTCGAGTCTGTCTTATGCTAATTTGGACGCTGCTAGACCCGATGAAGAGTCGTGCATCTCGATGGTGCACGTTGTCAATTCTTAAAGTCCTTAGGTCAGCGAGACTTCGAGAAATCAAATCTTATTAAATCCTTGGCTCTTGCCCGGTTGAAGATTCAACCAAAGATAAGGAACCACAAAGTGTTGATGTCGTGATATTGATGTCATTTTGGTTATCATGCTAAGCACGTACACCGCCCGGCTAACGCGCGTTGTCGCTGAAGCCACCCCGGTAAAGGTGTCACGCCATCAATACCGAGTTGTTCCAAGTTCAAAGTCG
Source organism: Rhododendron molle (assembly GCA_025413875.1). NCBI lineage: Eukaryota > Viridiplantae > Streptophyta > Magnoliopsida > Ericales > Ericaceae > Rhododendron > Rhododendron molle. Next base: position 20,915,253 of record CM046400.1, read on the forward strand.
AATCTTCAAAAGGGACTAGTCGAAGACTTAGTCTGTTTTGACATCTCTTAGGATCAGCTTGATCTATTCAAAGGATACACCCTCAAAAAGAAATCTGAGGATTTTGGCAGCATCTGAACATCATAAGATAGACTCATCTCTAGTTCTAGAGTCTAGGGTTGACACCGATAGCAATGTGTGCATTGCATTCCAATTGCTGCAGGAACGCCACTGAGCTTTCACTTACTTTACTGTCTAGTTCAAAACCTTTGCACCAAGCAAGAGAGTACTGAAAAGAAGAGCCAAACCTACTTGGGAGAGTCTGTTGGGGCTGTTACACCTTCGCTTCCAAGATCATATCACCTTCCTCATTCATCAATCCAGAATGGCAGCACAAATGGAGCTGGCTGAGCTCAAGAAAGCTGTAGAGGAATTAGGTCACAAGATGGACAAACAAATGATTATGGTCCAGAGACTCGTTGGCCTCTTTACCTCCACAGCCCAACAGTCAGATATGGGGCTAGTCAAAGAACCTTCTCAAGCTTACCACCCTCCAACAGTCGGAATCAAGCTGTGCTCAGGAGACATGTTCAAAGACCTGGCTGAGTTCCATGAGGCCAGGACCTACCCAAAGGAGGATGTTGGGTCCTTATTCACAACCATTGCCGAAGGGGAAGACACGCTTCGTGGTGATTTCTACTTGAAGGCAAAAGAATGCATCCTATTGATGAGGACATGTGTTGCAACTGCAAAGCAAACAGGGGTCCTGCTTTGAATTCTCAATCTAGTCGCCGGAACCAACCGAGGACTTTCACATGCTTCGCTGCACCTTTGGCTTCGGTTTATGAGAAGCTCCTTGATGCGGGTTCCATCAAACCCCTCAATCCAACTTCATTACCCAAGAATCCCTCTGCCAACTTCAAATATAACCTCTATTGCTCCTACCATCAAATGCCTGGCCATTCTACCAATGCCTGTTTCCGGTTTCGACATGTAGTTCAAGATCTCATCGATTATGGCATCATCATGACCCCACCTCCATCAACAGCCGATGTCAATCAGGGTTCAAAACACTCAAAGCTTCCGAGCTCGAACCCAACCCCGGAGTTTCTCTGCCTTTGAGGCATCTTTATCCACGGTGATGGAAAAACTCGTCAAGTCTGGGCATCTCAAACCTTTGACCCCAACTTCCCCACCCAAAGTCTTACCAGCCAACTACCATGCCAACCATTTTTGTGCCTTCCATCAAATGCTTGGCCATCACACTGACAAGTGCTATCGTCTCCGACATGAGATTCAAGATCTTATTGATGATGGCAAGGTTCAAGTTTCACCAAAGCCCAACATTATTTCCAACCCTTTGCCTCAACACGGGTCTGACCCTCTGGTTGATCAGATAATTATCAACTCTACTCAAATCAACCCGAACTCCAAGCCGGCTACATCCATCCCGTCCGAGCCTGAGGACAGTCTGTTGGCCGCTGTTTGTGCGAATGAGGTTTTCACTGCTGACATCTGGGTTGACAGTGATGAGGTGCTTACAAATGAGAAGACCGACTGGCTGAGGTCCATTGATCAAAGGAGCATTGAGTAGGTTTGGTCGAAGGAGCTGAGGAAGCCGAAGTGCTGTTGTTGCTTGGGCACGACACCGGATCCTACCTCTTTTTGTGGAAGCTATGGGTAGCTTCTTAATTGCGTTTTTCAAAGCTGCGTCTAGTTTGCATTGGCGATATGTTTGAGTCTGACGAGTTCTTTGCGTTTGTCTAAAGTCTAGCTCGAGTCGGAGTTCGTGCCTCTTGGCCTCCACGTCGTAGCTTTCATTTCAAGTTTTGAGTCCGATGTACTTGGCAAACCCCGAGGGTTTTATGATTTGCATTATTCTGCTTCTTACTACGTTGGCTTTTATATAAACTATGTCGACCATGGCGACAAAGGGATAGATTTCGATGGGATCATTCCCAAGGAAATGTGTTCCCTCGCCAAAAGGGAAGACAAAATGCGTGCTCAGCCTGTTAAAAGAAGAAGTAATTTTAACAAACTTGAAAGACAAGGATAACCTCCCAATGGTTCAATTGGTTCAAAGCTGTTCCCAGAGGAGCATTGTGCCTGGTCAGACAGGCGTTGACGTCTTGGCGTGGTCTCATCAAGTCACGCCTCGCGTTGATCCTGAGATAATCAAATGCCCTGCTCCCTGGTGCCAAGCCAGAAAGCAGTGGCTCAGAAGGCTCCAAGCCTCGTACCGTGTTCAAAAACAGCAGCAGCGGCGTTCCGCCAAGCACAAATGAGGAAGTGCACGAAACGGCCTGGAGCAGGGCATTTCCAACCGAAACACTCCTGACCCTGCGTCATCAAAGCCATTTTATCTGGGGCTGCGACCAACGATTTTCGACCTCAATGGCAACAAATTCAATACCTTGGTCAACCTGGATCAATTCAAAAGCAACTTTTCCCTGAGAGAAGCTCGTTGGGCTGAAAACCCCAAGGGTGGGCAGTTCAGCAATATTTGAAAGACTGCTAGCCCGAAAACCTATGAAGGGGTCTAGGCAAAAGTAATAGGTAATATTCGAAGCTCGCTAGACCGAAGACCCGGCCAGGCGGTACTAGGCAAAAGTTAGAGCGCAAAGGAGAGGTAAACACACAAGTGAACCTTTGCCTGAACTACGCGTTTAGACCCGATTCCCTAGCTTGGGATACGAAGGGTTTCTCATTGAGACTCGGTCACAAATCTATCAATTGGATCCATGGTTGACGTTTTGGTACAAATCAAAGGTCGAAGAGGATCAAAGATCAGCATTGGAGGAGCCATAAGGGGAAAACCTTTGTCTTTCAATTTTATTACAAACTGCTATTTTACATGCTGAGCATAAAGCCTTAAAAATATTGAAAGCATAAAAAACAAACGAAATGCTAAAAGCCTAATGGCTCACGCTTTATTCTAAGTTGAGTGCGGTATGAGCGGTGCGGCCTCGCGTCGTGCTTTTCAACTCCGGTAGCCTCATCGCCTCGAATGACGTTCCAAGGGCTTTTGCCTAGTCTTGTCATACCATGCAAGTCATATGGACTTAATGTGACTGCACGGGGGTGTCGGTTTCAGTCCGGGTCTATATGAGTCATCATATGCGTCTTATGTCCATCTTTGCGACATTTTTTCAGTTTTTCAATCAATTGTCATGTTGAGATGCTTTTCTCAATTTTGTTTGTACAGGTCTTTGTACCTTTTGCACTTTCGCAAGTGTCAGTTTCACCTGTTCAGGAATGTTGTGAATTTTGGCACATTAATGCCCAAAATTTCATTGTATTCTGTGTGTCTAAGGGTTCGCATTGTACCCTGGGGCTCTTTCTCCCTTTTCAATTGAGTTAGGCGAGTCTGTACATATGCGCACACGTCTGTGTGTCGATTCAAGGCACTTGTCAATGCAAATTAGATATTAGCAGCTAGAAAGTGCAATTTTTACATGTGCTACCCTAGCTCCTGTAATCCACAAGCTGTGGAAACCTCATAAGCAGCAAGGGCACGTCAGCCTAAGGCCAAGCAAAGCATCTCTGGGGCACGTCTGCCCAAGCATCGAAAAGAGGGCACGTAAGCCCAAATCCGTCAACTGGGGCATGCCTGCCTGTTCGGTGTCTCTCTATCTGGGTGTGCATCTCAGAAGTAACTAACAGTACAGTAATAAGGCTCAATGGTAGTCCTTAGGCATCGTTGTCCTCTTAGGAGCCGCCCTTAGCTTGCATCTGCACTTTCAAATTGTGCATTTATTTACACATCATTGCATATCGTATATCAAATGTTTAAAGCAGGAAAATTCTATCAAGTGTCAAGGCACGCCTGTCCAGTATCGAAGGCAGCAAGTAATCAGGATGTTGAGGATCATGCCCGCTGCCTGGTCACTTTTGTAACTATGGCCGAAGCCGCTTCTTTAGGATAATGCAGCTGTGAGAGGGGTGTCACACGCTGCTTTCCTTATCTCGTTTTCCATGGCAACCATCAAGCCCACGACCTGTACTAGCGCGCAGGTAAATTCGGCCTTGACGCCCAATCAGCAGTTGTCACCAATTTCTCCCCAGCTGCAGTCCGCCTTGCCTCTATCCATGCTATTATCAAGGATAACCACTGCTTATGCTACTTGGATCAACGCAACGACAGCCGGTCCTGTCCGAATTCTCAATGGCTCGTTCATCCTGAAGTATGATCCGCCCGTTCCCATCAACGACAGCCGGTCCTGTTCAATCCACGACGGCACATTCATCCTGAAGAATGGTCTGCCAGATCAATCCATCAACGATGATCAGCCATGTCATCGCCGACGATCAGCCGTGTCATCTCTTTCAAAGAATCAACGATGATCAGCCATGTCATCGCCGACGATCAGCCATGTCATCGCCGACGATCAGCCATGTCGTCTCTTTCAAAGAATCAACGATGATCAGCCATGTCATCGCCGACGATCAGCCATGTCGTCTCTTTCAAAGAATCAACAATGATCAGCCATGTCATCGCCGATGATCAGCCATGTCGTCTCTTTAAAAGAATCAACGATGATCAGCCATGTCATCGCCGACGATCAGCCATGTTGTCTCTTTAAAAGAATCAACGATGATCAGCCATGTCATCGCCGACGATCAGCCATGTCGTCTCTTTAAAAGAATCAACGATGATCAGCCATGTCATCGCCGACGATCAGCCATGTCGTCTCTTTCAAAGAATCGCCGATGATCCTTCAACGACGATCAGCCATATCGTCCAATTAATCCTCAACAACGATTAATCCTTCAACGTCGATCTGCCATATTGTCCGATTAATCCTCAACAGCGATTAATCCATCAATGACGATCAGCACATCGTCCTTTCAATCAACAACGACGATCAGATTATCGTCCAATGGTCCGTTCATCCACAATTACTTGTTCCCCAGGAGAGTCCGCCTTGGCCTGTCCCGGACAACCACCCTCAATCTAGCCGCAAGTGCATCTTCCAGCAGCCTTATTGCTCCATCTCGGATGGTCTTTGATAAGGAGATTGGCTCTGATTCCCAATAGATGGAATTCAACCTGCCTAACACGACCTACTCGTGTTTGTTGGAATACTTTGTGCCGAGGATAGCTTGATCCCCAGCAACGACGGCCTGTCCCGTCCAAATCTGCAGCGATAGCCTGTTCTGTCCAAATTTGATCAACCAGCGGCGATACCCTCGTCCACTTCTACTTCCATTCCCAGCGACGGTCTGTCCGTCCATTCAACCAATCAGGTTCTGTAAGTATGCTTGTCTACTTTACCACGTTCCGCTCTGGATTGCCTTGAAGGGTGTCTAGAATTCTTTGACGTTACTTGTACCAAGTCATTGGTGCTCCAAGTGCCGTCAAAGAGGGGCTACTGTAGACACCCCAATATGGCTTCCAGATTAGCTTATTTACGGTTTTTGATTCCCCGATGATGAAACGGATCAAGAACACTTCGGGAATGTCGAGTGTTTGAGCTTTGAGTGTTTGAAGAACCCTTGAACCTAACCTAGCCAAAAACCACATCAAAAAGCCAAAAACCAATTGTCGCGCGAGGGTTTAGAACCATCGCGCGAGGGTCAAGCTGCCAGGTGTGGTCAACAGTCAAACTGTTGACCGTTGACCATCGCGTGCCAGGGAGAACCCTCGCGCAACAATTCCAAACCATCGCGCGACGGTTTTCTCCTGTCCTTTTCACCTTTTTCAGCTGGGCAGCTTAATCACCAAGTAACCAATCCAGACCTCGTGGACTGGTTGGGCTTCTCTCATTGCAGCCTTTCCAAAAGTGGCAATTTGGCCACCAAGCCAAATTGGTTGGTTCTTTCTCCTCCATACACCATTTCTACCACTTTCCCTATAAATACCCCCCCATATGCTTCCATTTAAAGGGTTCCAAAAAAAAGGGTTAACAATCTTGGGTTCAAGAGAAAAAAAGAAGAAAGTACCAAGGTTCAAGTTCAAAAGGCTACACAACCTTTAATACACTTGGTATTTCACCACTCTAGCCACCTTCATACACTTATTTTCCAAGCTCTATCACCTTGTTCAACCTCAATTCAATTCAAAGCTCAAACACCATTCAAACTCAAAAGAACCAAAGGTATAGCTTACCTTTGTTCTGCTCTCTGTTCTGATCTCTGAGGGGGGCTGGCAGGGCCAAGGCTGGTAATCAATACCAGTTCTGGCCCTAAAGCCAGCAAAGTTACAAGAAGCCGTGGACCACAAACCCTCGCGCGCTGGTTCTCGATGCTCGCGCGACACTTTGTGTCAGTGTGATGATGAACCACGCGGGGAAGGGGATGTTGGCCTTTGTATTTCATATATTGTTTTTACTGTTTTTAACCATACTTTCACTGTGATGCATGCTAAAATCCATAGTTTAGTTTATTTTGCAGTATTACTTGGTTTGAAATGCCCTTGGGATGTTTCTGAGTATGTTTCAGAACCCCAAGCATGCAAAGCAATTCCTGGAAGTTCAGTCAGAACCCTCGCGCGACGGTTTTATGATCTCGCGCGATGGTTCTCTACTTTCCAGTAGCTGCCCTTGCATGGCTGTTAAGGCTTAAGCCTCTGTTTATTCACCCCCACTGTTTAGGGGTTGTGTTTCAATTCCATTCACTCTGTTTGTAATAATTATTTACATTCCAGTACATATAGAACTGCTTGGTTTGCCCCCTGGGTGAGCACTGGTCCTTCCAGAGCCCAGAAGGGGATAAAATTCAACCTGTGGTGGGAACAAACACGCGCGCGAGGGTTTAGAATTGTTGCGCGATGGTTCTTTGCGTGCACACAGATCCATGCATGCAAAGTTGGCCATGGTGTTGGCATGCCTAAAACTTGTGCAGTGTTCTTGATGTTCTGATCAGAGGGTTGGGTTTTATCCCATTTTTCATAGTATTCCATCCACCCATGTTCAAATATAAACACATTTTGCAAACATGTTACAGTTTTAATCTCCGATTAACTGTTCCCCCGCCCTAATTGGCTAAAAATTGGTTAAAGAAGAAGAAAAATCACAATGTTTTCAAAATGCCTAAGTAGAGACCGATCTCCGGATTGGGCGAGAGGGGTGCCTTAAAACCCTTCCCCTCTCGTAACCTGGCTCCCGAACCCAGATATGGTTATGACGGACTGGTTCCTTCACATTTTCAAATCAAACAGCGCGGCAGGTGCTTCGAAATACGGTTCCTTGGGTGTCGGACCTTCAAACCCGAGCGGTGACTCTGTATTTTCGAGCGCTTGCTTCTCCACTCGCGCTCCCTCGATTATGGGCCCTTGCTTCGGGAAACGAAATTCCCGAAGGCTTGCATCTTGGAATCTGGAAATTCCAGGGCATGCTGCCCACACTAGGTTTAATTAGGGACTCCCATATAGTATCCTTGGCTTCATGGATAGGCTAGAACCTCATCCTCCTCGAGCTCATCCTTACTTCCGCTAGTTTCTCCATCCTTAGTCGCCTCCTTGGCAACCTCCTCATCTTCGGTTTCTTCTTTACCATACGTAAAGTTTTCCATCGGGGGTAGGGCTCCAAAGAATCCATAGAAAGAGCATAGGATAGGGAACATCACGGGAAACCAAGGGTCATCTTCATGGGGTTAGGGTCATGGCTTTGCACTCGTTTGAAACCACGAATCTCAGCGAGTACCATGACGACGTAGTCACGCTTTCCCATCATTTGGGTGGTCATGGATTCTATGGCAATCTTGAGTTGGTGAGCTCCAGCTACTAGGTTGACTATGTGATTCATCTACAAGGAAAAGTTTAAACCTCAATTAGTCACGGTTTAAAGACAAGGGTTCAATTAACACTAAAGAAAAACTTGGATTTAGCAACGTTCCACATTCGATTCTTGATTTAAGTCATCATCCAATTGTTCGGGAATTCCCAGTTCGGCGGTACTACCAGTTTCCACCTTACTTCAATCCGAAGATTGTTTTGTCAGAATTTCACCCAATTTGGGACGGTAAACTTAAACTCAAGTCACGTTTGTGCAACGGTCAACTTATCTCAAGACTTATCTTAAAGGCTAGTCTTATAGGCTACCCATTCTACCCATGGCCGAGGTTTTGAACCTAAAGCTCTGATACCAAGTTGTAACGCCCCCAAAATCGGGTTCGTTAAATAAAGGTTTTATTAGACAAACAAGGCAGAGTCTAGCTCATTATTACATCCAATCTCCTTAGAGAGGTTTATGTTACACAAAAGGGAGGGTTACTAAGGCTAACTAAAGCTCCTTCTCTTCCTCCATCCTAGCGAGTTCCTCAGCTCCGAAAGCCTCCAAGGTATACAGCTCTCCTTGTTCATCTAAAAAGTCTGACACATTATACCAGCGTCGCCACCAGTATAATATGTCAGGGTCACATAAAGCAACATCGTGAGCTTGAAAGCTCAATAGAGTAATCCAAACCCACTAACCCTTAACATACACATCAAAGCTAGTATACGATTTTCCAAACTTTTCATGCTTTCGAATAACACGTACAATTACACATGCGCATTCATGAACGAGCGTTGGTGTCATGTTTTCCGTGTGTCTCTCCTACGCGACTCATCATTTTGTGTCTCATCTTTTATCATCAATTCCGAAAACACGCACGCACATAACCATGGGTTACAAGTACCTTGTGTCGCACAACAATGAGCTACCAAGTCCGGCTCATTGCCACAAGGTTACCAACGCATGGCCACAACGGCTACCAAGTTCGGCACATTGTGTCACACACACACACAACCATGAGCATCCAAGACCGGCACCTTGTGTCGCACAACAATGAGCTACCAAGTCCGGCTCATTGCCACAAAGGCTACCAAGTCGGCATATCATGTCACATCTTGGCTCCTCTCCGGCCATTGTGCATTTCCAAAATACGTTTTATCCATATCAACCACATCTTAGGTGTCATATCTCTACTTTTCCAATTCTATGTGTCTCGTAACATGCATCGACTCCGCGGTGGGACTAATCACATAACTCATACGATATCGAATAGCAAGATCATCCAACTCTATACTATCATGCTCGTTAAAAGGTCAAAAAATGAATACTTCGTTTCAAAACAACACTTTATCTTTAAAACGCATTTCCTTCGAGAAGTTCAATAAAACAGCACATGTTTATTGACGAGTTCATACAATCACGTAGCAATTAGGCGATCAAACAATCAAGTAGCCACAAGATCAAAGTAAACTACGTACTTTTAGCAAGAAAGTTCTACAAGCTAAATCATACGACTAACTTTATTTTCTTCAGCGAAAATAGCTCGAAAAGCTCAACATACATCTTAAATAGTTAAGGATTAACTACACTTAAAATATACTTAGAGAAGTAGGTTCGAAGAACTCTACATATACGTAGAGAAAGTAGATCGGGGAATCTACAAACAACTTATTAGGCACACAAATTTTACTTAGGGTGAGTAGGTTCGAAGAACTCTACATATACGTAGAGAAAGTAGATCGGGGAATCTACAAACAACTTATTAGGCACACAAATTATACTTAGGGTGAGTAGGTTCGAAGAACTCTACCGTTCTTCTTGGCGGTACAAAAGGACTATGAAAAGATCGACGGAAAAAAAGTCGGCACTCGAACGGCGTAACGGCTTACGATAAGCTTCCGATAGCTTCAAAAGAGAAAGGTTTCTCTCGAAACTAGATCCTAACTACAACTACTTTTAGGATCGAGGTGGTGGTCGTATGGTGGGTTAGTGGCGGAGATGAAAAGTTTCTTGAAAAACTAGAAAGAAACTCAAGAACCAAGAAAGAACAACAAGAACAAGCAAGAACTTCTTATGCTTTCAAGGAAGAAGTGAGGAATGGAAATGTGTGAGTTCAAATGAAGAATGAGGTGAGTATTTATAGGCAAGCACTCCCTCTCTCTCTCCCTAGCCGAATTCTCTCTCTTTCTCCTATATCTCATTTTTTTAATTCAAGCAATCTTGCTTCCTTGCAAGAAACGACCTAGAACCCTAGGTTAGCATGGCTATGGTGTGTCCTTGGATTGGATTTTGGAAGATTGGCAAAGGAAATGGATTTGTTTCAAGTAAAGAAATGGGGTTTGTACAATGAAGGACAGGATCTTGCTTGAAGTCTTATGCTTTCAAAGATTGAAAGCATAGAAATAGGACAAGGATGACAAAGGCATGGTCATTCAAGGAAGCAACACACATCACTCTCTCTCTCCCTCTCTCATCCGAATCTCTCTCTCTCTCCTCTCTCTCTCTCTCTCTCTCCCTCTCGGCCTCTATCCAATATATATATATATATATATATATATATATATATATATATACACACATATAACTATATATGTAAGATATGGAAGGACCAAGGTTGGTGGATTGAATAAGGAAAGAGTGAGGTTTTGGTTTACAAGGGATTTGGACAAGATTTTAGGCTTTCAGGAGTACAATAGAATATCAAAGAAGATCAAGCATTGGTCAATGAAAGCACAAGGAAATCTAGGTACATTCTCTCCCTCTCTTTTCTTCTCTTTCTCTCTCTCTCTCCCTCTCTCTCTCTCTCCCACTTGTACACCCTTGAAAGTGTACATATATACTAATATATATATATGTACTATGGGTCTTTCAAAATCTTGTATTTAAAACTAAATATAGATTTTCTTAATATAATATTGTAATACACACATGTTATATAAAATATTATATATATCTATATATATATACATACAAGTACATATATATTATATATACAAGCAAGTACATACAATCTAAGCTAGATACACACAAATCTAATATCTAATAAAGAATTCTACTACTTTCAAAGTACAAGGTCCTAAATTAATAACCTAATATACTAATCTTATTTTAATCACACATGCCAAATCTAATATTTTAATCACCTATTCTTGGTTGGCAAGTAAAGCTATTATCCAATGGATAATAGTTTCCCTAGCGGTTAATAACCAATGGTTAATGATGGTAAGGTCCAAGGGTTATCGTCCAATGGTTAATAAATCTCCTAGCGGTTATTATCCAATGGTTAATGCTAGAAAGTCTAATGCTTGCAATTAAGCACTAAGCTAATCTAATCTCGTACTTAGGAAGGTTAACCAAGGTTTACCTATTGACCATTGGGTAAAGGAAACCCTAACGCTATTCTCCAATGGTCGATAGCTTAAAGGTTCAAACGGTTCAAAGGGTTAATCTAGGGTTACCGAACTCAAGGGTTTCAAAAGGTTCGTGAATCAAAGGCTCATAAGGTTCACAGATGTTTAGGAACGATCGGTGACTAGGTTAAACGATGGCTAAGTCGAAACGTCGGTTAAAAGCTAGCTAGGGTTGCTAGATAGGATTTCCAGCCGAGAAGTGAAATCTTAGGGCTTTATCCTAGAAACGACAGGAAGATCGGTGGTTAAACGATGATTAAAACCTAAATTAAGATTTTTCAAACAGTAACAACGAAATTTTTATTTAGTAAAAATTAGGGTTGTTACAGGCATGCAGAAGCGTCCAACAAGACTATACTTGACGGGATCAAGAAAAGGTTGGACAAAGCAAAACGCAAGTGGCTTGACGAATTGCCACTGGTCCTGTGGGCATACCGAACAACTCCTAGGAGGTCTACGGGAGAGACCCCCTATTCGCTAGCATATGGAACAGAGGCTGTGATTCCATTGGAGGTTGGTTTGCCGACCAACAGGACCACATTGGTGGAGAGTGGGGGTAATGACAGAGCCCTGGAAATCGAGCTGGACCTCGCCGAGGAGAGGAGAGAACGAGCTCTGGTGCACCTGGTCTTGTACCAGGAGCAGCTGATGAAAAGCTACAACAAGAATGTACACCCACGAGAGTTCGGTGTTAGAGACCTTGTGTTACGAAAGGTGCTCGGCAACACCAAGGTGGCCAACGAGGGCAAGTTGGGGGCCAATTGGGAAGGCCCATATCGAGTTACAGAGGTTGTGGGTATTGAGGCATATCGATTGGCAGACCTGGACGGGAACCCGGTACCAAGGCCCTGGAATGTTCATAACTTGAGGAAGTTCTACGTGTAAAGAACTTCGATTTCGTGATTGTGTGGGAATTACGAATAAAATTCCCTTGTGTCTGCTTTTATTAGTTGCAAGGGGTGCGCGTAACGCCCCCTTGAGTTTTTCGAATTATGAATAAAATTCCCGGATTTTGGTAACACAAACGCTGCTTTTACGAGTTTTTCTTTTATTATGCTTTAAATACAGAAGTCAAGCTATGTCCTTTGTCCTCGCCGTATTGGGAGCAGAGGTATAGGGTAACTAAATGGAATTTTGAATATTTCGTAATCGAGCCAAGTACGAATATACTTGTTTGTTTGCTCGGGTACGAATACACCCATAATCGAGCCAAGTACGAATATACTTGTGTATTTGCTCGGGTACGAACCCTGAATTGAGCCAAGTATGAATATACTTGTCTGTTTGCTCAGTCTGAATACACCAGAATTGAGCCAAATCTGAATATACTTTTGTTTGCTCAAGATGCGAATACATCCAGAATTGAGCCAAGTACGAATATACTTGTCTGTTTGCTCGGGTACGAATACACCCAGAGTGTATACAAAATTATGCACACTGTTCTCAAACACGAATATGTTTGGGATAATTTCAAGTACGAATAGACTTGTTTACTTGTACGGGTGCATGCCCACATGAATTTACAACATAACCTGGGTATGAATAAACTCAAGATTACCTAGTCCAAATACGAGCACATTTGGGTAACCTAAGTACGAATATACTAGGGAAACTTTCCAAGCACGAAACATGTGGGCTGCACACGAGAATATGCAGCAATATCCAAGTTCGAAAAAACTTGAAAGTTGCTCGGGTACGAACAGACCTTGAGCACGTATGAAAAAAAAATACAAACACTGTACGAATAAGGGTAGCAGCTTGCTCGGGTACAAGCATATCCTGAATATGTACGAGTACATGTATTGGTAGGAAAGCTACGAGTGCAGTTAACACTATTCTAAGGTACGAAAAACCTGCAAAAGTGTAAATGTGAATACAACTAGATCATCAACAGGCACGATGAGACCTGGGGAGCATACGTGCTTATGCATAAGGCTAAGTACGAAGACACTAACCACATAAAATACTGGCCATGGGACAACCACCTGTGTTAAGGAAAGGCCACGAAGGGCCAAAACCAGCAGAGTTAAAGTATGCAGAAATGTATCAAGTGCCACGCAGGGCAATACCAAAGGCCACGCAGGGCCAGTCAAAACTGATTCAAAGTTTCAATTGTTATCACTACGAAAAGTCCAACTTACTCTTCGATTGTCAGGTCCTCAATGACAGGGGGAGAGGCTGGAGTAGTTGCAGAGGCTGGAGAGGTTGTAGAGGTAGGGGCAGTTGCATCACCCACAGCAGTGCTAGGTTTAGATGGACCGCCACCGGCTTCCTTCTGGCCAGGGTTGGTCATTTCTCCAGTCTGATCAGCATCAGCACTTTGCTGTTCGGGGACGTTGGCATTAGGCTCCAGGTTGTCTTCTTCTACAACCTCTTCCTGCTCCTCAACAACTTGGATGCTCGGGAAGTCTATCTCTGTCCAAAGGGGTGAAGATTCTGCTGCACCAGACTTTTTGAGGCAGGCCAACCAGCCGGCCTCAAAAACTTGATCTTGGATTCCTGGCATTTGATCCGTGTAGCTCTCAGTGGCCACACGGATTCCCTCGTTGTAGCCCTGTTGATAGGAAGCCTTGGCTTCGTTCTTGCTCACCTCCAGCTCCGTGAGAGTCTGGCTCAAACTGTCTTCGGCTCCCTCCAGCTTGCCCCTTAGCACATCAGCAATCCCACGAGCCTGGTTCCTCTCCCTCTCCAGCCTGACGATAGTATTTTGCAGCTTGGCATTCTCACTTGCCAATCTGGCACGCTGGGCTCAGATTGGCCAAGCTTTTGTGCCATGGCCACCATCCTCTGCATTGCCTGGAGATTTTGAACACGAAGCAACGTCAGGCAGATAACAGGAATAACGATCTGAAGCCATCAAGCAGACAAAAGTAAACATGACAAGTTTACCTTAACACTGTGGCTCATGAATGAGCCAAAGGAGGTTGTCTGGGGAGCTGGTGATCACTTTCTGCATGTCCCCAGGAAGCATGAATGCCTGAGACAGTGCAAGTGCAGTGCCTTCAGACTCCACATTGTCGCGGACAGTGACTGGCCGTCCGCCATGGGTGAATTGAGGAGCCCAGAAGGGGGTTGGAGGTGCTGTGAGTTGGGGAGGAGGTTGTTCGATTGAAGAGGCTTCCAGCCGTTGGCATTTGTCCCTGTGGCTGGCCTCAATCTCCTCGGGGGGAGAAGCCTGGAGGGGCGTCTGTTGAAGCTGGTCCTCGGCGGCCATGCGACGGCGCCGAGCTCTAAGAGCGTTCGCGGCCACGAGCATGCCGCGGCCTCTACCACGGCCGATGGTGAGCAGATTGATGAGATTGATTGGTTGATCCATTTCTCGAGGTGGGGGAGATGGAGAGTATCCACTCGAAGACGTGGAGGCTTCGTCGGCGAGCTGGACGGGTTCGTCGGGAAACGGAGGGGTCTGAGAACGCCTCTCGTCTTGTTGCTCGGGTAGTTGAGCAGGAGGATTTGGGATAACGGGATCGTCGGCTGCTCGGATCCTTCGATCAATGAATCCACCGTACGAAGCCCGGTAGCTCAAAAGGATTTGAGCTGCTCTTGCTCGACCAGCCAAGCACGTGCCTTGCCCGTTGAAAGCAAGTGCACGGTTGATATCAGTAACGTGAACCTGAGGGGTGATGATGGCGTGCCCCTGGTTGACGTTTGTGGCTGCAAATACGAGAAAAATTAGCAGTCAGTAAAGCGAAAACATGTAATGCAATATGAAATATTGCTCGGTATGAAGTTCTACGAGAAAGAGAACTAACGTGCAGTGCCAAATCTGTGGGGTGCATGAAAGTCGACGACTCTACCGTCCTCGTCTCTGGGCTCGAAGTTCCCCGTGACAATGAGGAAGTCGTCGTCATCCCCTTTGGCAAAGTCAGGCAATTCAAGCACCAGTCTTTTCCTGGAATCCCTACTCTTGAGATAGTAGGTCAGAGCATCTTTGGTTCGAAAGATGCTGTACAGATGGTGAATATCGTGCAAACCTAGGGACGTACCTAGCATCTGGTTCAGGGCATTGATGCCCATGACAACCCTAAAGAAGTTGGCTGAAACTTGCATAGGGGACAGTCTGTAATAGGACAGAACCTGGCGGAGCAATGGTGCCAGGGGAAACCTGACGCCGCCCTCAACTACAGCGACGATAGGGATGTGTAGGGTGTCGTTGTCAAAACACTCGCGGATGGCATTTTCAGGGGCCAATGTAGTGGCCACATTGTCTGGGATCTCATAGCGAGATCTGAACTCGGCCATCCTTTGGGGAGTGTCACAGTGCCTACGAAATCGACCCATAAATTGCGGGTACGGGTTTTCTAAAAAGAAGGTTGGGTATGAAGAAGCCCCAAAAGAGACTGTGGGAATCCAAAATCAACGAGGAAAGCAGAATAGAAAAGGGGAGTAAGAACTTACGAATGAGTAGAACTCTAGAATCAGACCCTGAGACGGTGAGCAGAGCTTCAATGGCGAGAGCGCTTGGGCGTGCTTTCTGCAGAGGGAACTAAGGTGAGAGAAAAGTGGGTTTGAAATTGGGACGAAAACCCAAGTATACCCCAGCAAAGGGGGTGACGTATGAGAAACGTCACCCCAAACGCCGTTTGGGCTTTCCGTTCCCTGAAACGTTTGCTCGCATTTAATATGGGCAGTACAGAGCGTGCCGCGTGTAAAAGTGATAGCTGGAAAAGCCTGCCCAGACCAAACGATGAGACGTTTGGCCTGGACTAATGATGAAGTTTGCACCAAGTACGAGAAACGGGGTGCAGGAGCAAAGGACGAGAACCTTGCTCGGTGTTCAGAAGCTTTGCTCGTCATATTAAGAGAAAATAACGAGTAAAGCTGGGGAGCCATTGTAGGGAGGTAATCCCGAACAGGTGTAAAAGAGGCCCGAACACGTGGTACGTAGGACCCAGGTTAAACATAATTGGAGCATCCGTCGTGCAGAACGGTGAACGGCAGAGAGGACCAGGGACACGAGAGGTCCCAGGTCCGAGATACCCGAGCAGGGTATGGTCCAAAGAGCAAGGGAAGTTGTTGGACCAGTCACATGATAAATGGACCAGTGATATGAGAAATCATTGGTCCAGGTAGTCTGTTCGGCAACGAGAGGGCCGAACAGGAGCAGCATTTTGAAGGAGATGCTCTAGAAGAGTCCAAGAATGGCAAGTACCCAGTAAGAAAGCGAGATCTGGAAAAGATACCCAACGGGAATGGGGTGAACGGCCAATTAAGGAAAGAGTTCCTAAACGGTCTAAAAGGAATATGCAGTTATGGGAACGGGAATCCCTGATGTTCCGGGTTCCATTTACGAGAAAAGAAACTTAGGGCAGCGAGATGGTTTGGATAGCAAGCGTACAAGGATCTATAAATATGAGGTAAACCTAGAGGTAAAGGTACGCAATTCTTGGCTATTGGCTGATTACCTACTGAGAATAGGGTTTTCACTAGTACGAGATACTAACTTTAGCATCGGAGGGCCTTTGCCACGAGAAGGCAAAGATGCGCTCACTTTTGTTTGTTTTACAGGTTCAACTCCGGCGGTGTGCCTGGGGTTCCGGCATGGAAAAGAAAGTAGCCGTTGGATCTTGGTGCTGTTCAAAGGCCTTTTCGTTTTCCTGCACCTACAACAATTAAAATTTGTTCAACTTCATTCTTTTTATAGATCACCACTACTGTTGGTTTGTGGACGTTGTCCAAATCAGAGATAATATGACTGGTAAGATTTTAAATACCATTTCAATAGAAGATTTTAGAGGTTGTTTAAGAGTTAGTTATTGTTGTTTTTGGTATGTGCGCTTAAACTTAAGCTGAATTGTTTGTTTAAATGCAGACTATATTGGAAGAGTTCGTGCCTTATATCTTTGCACCACCAGAAGCTGTGGTGATAATTCACAGCGGTGCTCGATTCTTCCATGTGAAGCTGAAGAATGACGAATTGATTGTAGGCTGGGATCGTGTTGCTCTTACTTACAATCTTGGAAGGAATTATATTCTTATGTTTGGGTTAGTTGGGCACCTACAATTTGATCTATTTGTGTTTGATGAAGGGTGTGAGGTTAGCTATGATTGGTCTACTACTCTACCAATTCATCAAGTGAATGCTCCAATTGGATGGGATGCAAAATTGGCTATGTCTGATGCTAATGGCTGTAAGCATGTAGTTACTATTGCATTTGTTATTTTAAGTAATTCAAAATAGTTGTTAATACTTTGTGTGTCTTCCTCTACAGCTGCAGCTTTAATTGCGTGTCCACCAAGCAGTCTTAGGGCTTCTAGCCATGCATTGCGGTGCAATCTACTTCTGTCGTCTTTTGATCTTAGACCTTAATTGATTTAGGTAGTCGCACATAGCAAAATTCTACAGGATAGATATATAGATTCTTTTTCATATAAGGGGTCTTAGCATAATTACCAAGAAAGTGAGTGGCACGTGACCCTACTAGGTCCTTAGTTTCCTCCACCCTCTGGTTATTGTTTTTTTTTTTTTTTTTTTGCACTTCCCGTCTACCTACTGTTGAAAATGAATTAAAGTTTCTTTCATTGCACTCTCATTAGAGTTTTTCGTTTGTGTCCATTCCCAGATTGGTTCCTGAAGATCAACTTCCCCCGCACAGGAGGTATTCCTCTTTAATTCTACTTTATTTTTTATTCTGAATCATCACTTACATGATTGCATCACAAATCTTTCATGCATATTGTGTGAGTTTCTTTGATCTTTTGAAGTAGATTGTTATGATTTGCAGATTTTAGCAACAACGTTTAAAAAAGTGTTGGGATATAAACTACCAGGAAGTATCAATACCTGAAGGTGGTGGAATTGGTGCGGTCTATAGAGTCCACAGCTCTTGAGTTTATCACGTTTGTGCTTAAGAATGTTGCATCTTTTGACAAGCCTATTGTAAATTGTTGCATAGCATGGAATGTTTGAAATCCACCTAAGTGTGAGCTCTATGTTACAGTTGCTAATTTGGGCTATATTGAAATGGTTGTATTTGATTCAAATGGGTTGGAGCATATTAACCCTTCGTAGTATTAGCCATGCTTTCGTTGGAGTTGGAGTGGTTGTATTGAAGAAGGTATGGGATATTGTACCCAGTTGTTGTGTAGTAGCCTAGATTATGATTTAATTAGGATAAGAACATGTATTAGCAAAATATAATGTGTACAGTGTGATAGGAATCTGATGTGATCCTAATTTTACTTTTGGAAAAATTTCAAAATGACACATGAACTTTGTACTAATTATCACAGAGACGCCTGAACTTTAGTTTATTTCAATTTATATAAACACCAGTACTAACAAAATTTCCAAATTTAGACCCCCGCCGTTATATTCCGTCCAAAAAATTACTGACACGGCATCTCTTACCCGTTTAAGTGGCCTCATTGCACATGTTTCCAACAGGAAATGATGCACCCAAGCCAAACCCCTCACTTTACCTCACGTTTTGGAAGGAAAATGACCTTATCCTAATTGCTTTTCCTCAATTTCTCTCTTTAGAAGTCTGGCTATTGTTCCTCCATCTCCCTCAAAAGTGAAGGGTTTCTCTTGGATGCATCGTCCCCTATTGGAAACATGTGCAATGGGGCAACTTAAACGGGTTGGAGATAACATGTCAACAATTTTTTGGACGAAGTATAACGACGGGGGTCTAAATTTGGGGATTTTGTTAGTACAGGTGTTTAATTGAAATAAACTTAAGTTCAGGTGTCTCTGTGACATTTGGTGCAAAGTTCAAGTGCCATTTTGAAATTTTCTCTTTACTTTTTCATTGAAAGTTACTGAAGTTTTTAAACAGTTGTTGTGTTTGGTTATTCTTTCTTTAGATTAGATTAGATTTTGGAGTGAACTGCAGTTAAGCTCTTAATGGGATGTAATCTAACTTTGATGAATGTAATTTGTATGGATGTTTTGTAAAAGGGATATTAAATTTTGTCATTGTGATTGTTTGGGGAATACTCTCGCAAGATTTGAATTCGTGACGTCACAGACTTAGCTTTGCTGATTTAAATGGAAAAAATTGCTGAAATAGGTGTTGGGTTTTACTAAGACGCACATGATTCTCAGAGGGTTAAGAAGACAGGCACTACATCAAACTGAACAAAGCAAGTATGAACGTAGAAAAGCTCTATGATGACTAGCGATGGTCGAGTTCTTAGAAGAAGAATGATATCGACAATCAGAAACAATTTCTGATATATTGGATGGTAGGTTCATCAAACGTTTATTGAACCAAACTAGCTTTTCCTTTCATAAATTGAGATATTTTGTGCAAAATATTTTAAATAGTAATAATTATGGTTTTCAACTTCAGAGACTTAATACTCTTTCCAAAATATGAAACCACATATGATTGCTGTTTGATTTTTTGGACATTGTAAACCATATATCGTTAATCTGATATGGAACTTGTATAGACCCGATATGGGAAATTCAAGGCCGCAGGGAAAAAAAATTGAATTTGTAAGTGTACAAATATAACTATTTAGGCTTCGTTCTAAGTTAGCACCTCAATACAAAAACACTTAGCATTCAAGCTTTGGAGTACAATTTTACGACACAGATTGTATTAACCCTTTCGAATCACCAAATTACACCAGCCATACAAAACTACCAATATTATACTCCAATAAGTTCACATCTTAAGACATTACCGCAGCCGAACAAAACTTCCAAACAACAAATCAACAAATGAGCATGCGAAAACGTGCAACGCACGTGCATTACACTAGTATATATATACAGTCCTAATCAAGTCCGGACCTCTTACGGTCCGGACTATCCGGACTTCCCATTTTCTGATCGAATTTCAATGATCCAATCCGTTCAATGTGATCAGAATGTGATTTTAAGGGTATCCGTGAGAAATTAGGAAAAAAAATGACCAGGAAGGGTTTCATCCGAACATATTTTTATTGAACGATTCAATAAAAAACTGATCAAATCAAGTCCTTCTCGGTCATTTTTTTGACTAATTTCTCGCAATTACCCTTAAAATCATGTTCTGAATACATTGAGCAGCTCGGATCATCGCAAATCAATTGAAAAAGAGGAGGTGTGGACGGTGTAGACCGTAAGAGGTGTGGACTTGAACATTTGTGTGTGTGTACATATAATCAGTGAGCTTCCATTAAGGGATCCCTTAACTTGCTAAATTAAAAAACCTCATGAGTTTGACATTGTTCCCAATCATATTTTGATGATCTGAAGTGTTCAATGTGTTTAAAACGTAATTTTAAAGATACCCGCGATAAATCGGCAAAAAATATGACCGGAAAGAATTTGATCCGACTAGCATTTGTAAAATCGCTATAAATGTATTTTTTGAAAGACTATTCAGATCAAGTTCTTTCCGATCAAATTTTTTGCTGGTTTCTCATGGAGACCCCTAAAATCACATTCTGATCATTTTGAGCGGTTCGGATCATCAAAATTTGATTAAAAAAAATGGGAGGTCCTTAACCTAACTCAATAAGGGAATTGGAAGGGTATTGTATACACACACACACACACACACACACACACTGAGGATCAAGTCAAGACGCTCGAATTTTTTGTTAGGTCCGGATTTTTGCTCTCAGTCGTTGGATTGTGTTTTCAATAGTCCGGATCTGCAAAAAGTTGATGGCTGGTCATAAATGGTTTAAACCTTCCGCAGATCCAAACCATTGAAAATGCAATTCAACGGTTGAGTCGTGGTCCAAACCTAACATAAAATCTAGACGTTTTGACTTGAACCGGACGAATATATATATATATGGTGGTTCCGCAGACAACCAATTAAACCCCTTAAAAAAACAAATCTCAATCTCATAATTTCCGATCAAATTTTTATGATTTGAACCGTTCAATGTGTGCAGAATGTGATTTTAAGGGTGCCCGCGAGAAATTAGAAAAAAAATATGACCGAGAAGTGCTTGTTTTGAGCGATTTTTAATTGGACCGTTCATCAAATCTAAGCTAAAAACTGCTCAGATTAAGCCCTTTCCAGTCCTTTTTTCTTTGCTAATTTCTCGCAAGTACCCTTAAAATCACGTTCTGATCACATTGAGTGGCTCGGATCATCAAAATTTAGTCAAAAACTATGAGGTACTATTTTAGGTGTCTAATTAGTTATTTTCGGAACTGCCCCGATATATATACAATTCCGAAGACAACTAATTAGACACCTAAAAAAATACCTCATAGTTTCCGATCAAATTTTGATGATCGGAGCCGCTCAATGTGATCATAACGTGATTTTAAGGGTACCCTCAAGAAATTAGCAAAAAAAATGTCCAGAAAAGACTTGATCTGAGCAGTTTTTAACTTAAATTTAATGAACGGTTTAATTAAAAACTGTTCAAAATAAGCACTTCCCGGTCATATGTTTTGCTAATTTCTCGCGAGTACCCTTAAAATCACATTCTACACACATTTAACGGTTTGGATCATAAAAATTTAATCGGCAACTATGAGATTGAGATTTAGAGTGTTTTTTAGGTGTCTCTTGAACCGTATATATATATACACACACATAAAACTTCTAATAAGGGCGCCCTTACTTTATTAAAGTGAGGACGCCCCTTCCCTACCAATTTGAGATGATCCGAGCCGCTCAATGTGTTTAAAACGTGATTTTAATGGTACTCGCGAGAAACCAGAAAAAAAAAAGACCGAGAAGAGTTTCATCCGAGCAATTTTTTTTTGTTTTTTTATCGAACGGTTCATATAAAAACTGCTCGGATGAAGCCCTTTCCGGTCTTTTTTTTTCTAATTTCTCGCGGGTACCCTTAAAATCATATTCTGAACACATTGAGCGGTTTGGATCATCGAAATTTGGTTGGAAAAGGGGAGAAAATGGGACATCCGCAACTTAACTAAAATAAGGGCGCCCTTATTAGAAGCTCACTGATATACATAAAACTTCTAATAAGGGCGCCCTTACAAACACAAGGGTGTGAGAACCACACAAACACAAATTAAAAGAAGTGCTGAGATTCATTTGATCCAAGGGTTGATGTGTGTTCTCCAACTCTCTTAAGAAAACACTCACACTCTTACAAATATATTACAAAAATGTCTTATTCTTTTTCCCCACTGCTTAGCTTCTTTTTACACAAGTTGAAAGAAGAGCTTGATTTGAGTAATTTTTAATTGAACCATTTAATAAAAATAGTTCATATCAAGTCATTTCCAGTCATATTGTGGGCTCCCGCGCCCGAAATGAGCGCTTCGCTCGAAGAGTCGCCACCCGGATTTTTGAGATGGATGATCTGAGAAACCGAGGAGTCGTTTGAAAAAGGCTTTTGGTCTAGCGAAAACGTTGAGATGTTGGGTTCGGGAGCCACGTTACGAATGGGGAAGGTTTTTCTTTAAAAAGCACCCCATTCGCCCGGTAAGACCGGTCTCTACTTGATGTGTTAAAAAGGGGGAATCTTCAACATTATTTGGAATATCAAACTCTTTAATAAAGCACGTAACGGGAGAGGGACATGGGAAATATATCACGTTGACGTGCAGGTGGTGCTATCTGTACAGCCGTGATAAAATGATATGAATAAATGGAAATAAATAACATTCAACAGACTGTTTGGACCTCAGAGCACGGCTCACGGCACCCTGAGACGCCGTGCGAGGCATCTCAACATGCCGTGCGCGGTACCTGCTCTACTATCAAACGGTTGGGCCTCAGAATACCGCTCACGGCACTATGAGATGCCGTGCGAGGCATCTCACCTTGCCGTGCGTGGCACCTGCTCTGCTGTCAGACTGTTGCAGTCTTTCAAGACATCATTTAACTCACTGGTTTCTCTGTAGATCTTTTGAAAACTCACGAATAGCCTCGCGGCGGTCAGATCATCCCAAGAACGTCATTATCCTTCCCAAAACATAGTTTTAAAGTAGTTTTCAACGTTTTTGATCACTTGGGATGATCTTGAAAAGATTTTAGAAGAGCCGGGACATGGCTTGTAGATATGGTCTTATTTTAAGAGCTACAGAAACAGTAAACAGCAAAAACAGGTAACCACAGCAAAGGAAAACTCAGATCCAGTCAGCCTGTTCACAATAGCACTAGTGTGCACCATGCCGTGCGCTGAGAGTCAGGGTACCGTGCGTCTGATCGACAGACCACACGGTTTCCCAACCTCAGCACAGTGGTGGTTTCATTTTATGAAAATAGGTTTTTAGTCAGGATCTAACCAAAAGGGATTAGATCTGCTGACAGAAAGGTCCCCTCAAGACCAGAACGGAATCTAGTCCGAGGAAACTAGTTTATACCTTTGGTTTCGAGTTTGATCAAGGATCGTGGATGCAAGGATGTGGATGGATCGTCACGGATATGGATGGGGGAGGTTAGATGAGACAAAGGGAGTATGGGTGTGAGTGAAGGTTAGGTGTTTTGGGGGTGATGAGTCTTTGAAGTTAATGAAGGATAAACTTCAACGATGATGAGGGAGTGAGTGAAAGCACTTAAAGAAGGTCTTTTGGGAATGACATTCTTTAAAGCTTGGAAATGGCCATGGGAATAAGAAAGTGGGTGTTGAAATTTAGAGAGAGAAAGTAGAGTGAGAAAGCCAAGAGGAAGGCAAGAGAGGGACTCAAAAGAAAGGCTAAGAGGGACCCCTCTCCCTTGAGTGGAGGGGTTAATTTATAGGCGAAGGGCCAAGGATTTTGAATTCAAATGGTGGAGGTGTTTTCTGGGCGGGCCAGAAGTGCATTTTCGGCTGAGCCAGTCATCAGCTGTGGCTCACACTGGCGTGGCCGACAGCTTTCTGAGCCAGCCAGCTTTTTGCTCAAGGTGCCGTGCGGAGGGGTTTGGCTGCGCACGGTCCCTTGAATTTCTCAAGGTGCCGTGCGCTCCAATTTGGCTCCGCACGGTACCTCCTCCTGTGGTCCAGGGCCTTTTGGGCTTTGTTTGGGCTTAGAGAGATCCTTTTTCGAGCTTGCACAGGTATCGTTTCCTCTATTTTCATCATCGGGATGGACAAAGACTCTCCGAGGTCCGGATTGGGGTGTCTACAGTAGTCCCTCTTTAACGTAACTCGGATACCATTAGTTGGTACGAGTGACGCTTAAAGAATAGGCATCCCAATCCGTTGCTCTAGTGCCTTTGAACAGAGACAAAGCGAAAAATGCAAGTAAATAACGATGGTGGTCGCGCTCGGAGAGCTGCCTACGTGCCCCGTTGTAGGGATCAGACCAGCGTAGTTCAGTTGGGACAATGCAATGCGAGAAACGAGTCCCGGAGGACAAACTTATGCAAAAAGTGCCTGCGGTGCGGTGTGTCATTCAAAGTATTGCGAAAATCGAGACGAGGAGAGACTTTAGGTCCGTTAGACCGTGGCTCAAGGGACGAAAAGCGAGACGAGCCCTCGGAAGGCGAAAATTCAGTTTAGAATTTTTGAGACGAGCCTTCGGGAGGCAAAAATTCAACTTAGAATTTTTGAGACAAGCCCTCGGGAGGCGAAAATTCAATTTAGAATTTTTGAGACAAGCCCTCGGCAGGCGAAAATTCAATTTAGAATTTTTGAGACAAGCCCTCGGCAGGCGAAAATTCAATTTAGAATTTTTGAGACAAGCCCTCGGAAGGCGAAAATTCAATTTAGAATTTTTGAGACAAGCCCTCGGGAGGGGAAAATTCAATTTAGAATTTTTGAGACAAGCCCTCGGAAGGGGAAAATTCAATTTTAGAATTTTTGAGACAAGCCCTCGGAAGGGGAAAATTCAATTTAGAATTTTTGAGACAAGCCCTCGGAAGGCGAAAATTCAATTTTAGAATTTTTGAGACAAGCCCTCGGAAGGGGAAAATTCAATTTAGACAAGCCCTCGGGAGGCGAAAATTCAATTTTAGAATTTTTGAGACAAGCCCTCGGAAGGGGAAAATTCAATTTAGAATTTTTGGGACAGGCCTTTGGGAGGCGAAAATTCAATTTAGAATTTTTGAGACAAGCCCTTGGAAGGGGAAAATTCAATTTTAGAATTTTTGAGACAAGCCCTCGGGAGTCGAAAATTCAATTTAGAATTTTTGAGACAAGCCTTCGGAAGGCGAAAATTCAATTTAGAATTTTTTTTTTGACCTGCTGGGGAAAATACGACGAGCTAAAAACGTTAGAATAACAAATTCGGAGGCCAGTCTTGGCGAGTCTCGGAGAACGAGTATCGAGAAAAAGTCGAATACGGCGAATTCCCGGGGAATCAAATGGTGCTATAACCAATGCACGACATTCTAAAGGATCTTTACTGCAAAACGGCTGAGAATTGAGTTCCAAGAGGATTTTGGTGGCTGGTTGGATCATTTAAATCTCCTGGAGCCAGGGTGCCGTGCGGGCTGAATTAGAGGCGCGCGGCACCTCGTTTTCCTTGGTGTCCCTTCGATTTCCGAGGACAGTTGACAGGTTTCAGGGGTGCCATTAATTTAGGCGTGCCCTTTCATCGGCTGGAGTGTCTTTATAAGCATGGTGGTGCCTCATTCCATGCACCACCAACAAAACTCAAGAGTCTCTCAACTTTCTTTGCATTTTTCTTAAAAAAACAGTCTGTTCTCGAAGTCTACGGATGGCGAACAATGGTCTGGCGGCCCGGGTCGAGTCCCTAGAAGCCGAGATGTCTTTCTACCGTCGGGAGATTGCACAATTGAACGAGCAGATCGCGAGGCTCATTGGGATGATTCGCACTCTCCGCCGTGCGGTGTCGAATCTTCAGGATTTCGCCTTCGACTAGATGGATGACAAGCACGACCCCGACCCCGTCCTTGGGCGTGAGTTGGACGACATGGCGGAAGACTCCGAGGGGAATCCAAATGGGTCGGACGACCGTTCGGATGGGGCGAACGACGCTTCGGACGACGGGAGTGCTTGAGACCGGGGCCAGAGAAGAAGAAGGAGGAAGGAGGGAAGACGAAGAAGGGCAGTAGGCCCTGTAGTTGTTGTTTTTGTTCTTTTTCTCTCTTTTTCTTTTGAAATGTAATGGCAAGTCCCGGGGGAGACCCCGGGTTTTATTTTAATGAAAAAGCCCTTTTTCCTTCTTCCATTCTTTTGCATTCAAACTTCTTCCCTCGAGCAAACCTGGATTGCGCGTAGATTGTTACAAACTGTCTTCAGAAAGAAGAACAGTCGAAATAACCCAGCGTGCCGTGCGCAGCCAATTTGAGAACGCACGGCAACGCAAACTGAGAACACTGCATATGCGCCCAGGGTACCGTGCGACTGGGCTAAGGTGCCGTGCGGCCAGGTTAGCTTCGAACCCGGTCTAAAGTTGGCTTCCGAGCGAACCGGTTCGGGGGATATATATATACACGCGGGGTGTACACAGTACACTCCACTTCGAATTTTCCCTCTCTCTCTCGGTCTCTCTCTCGATCACTCTCTCCCTCTCGATCATCTCTCTCTCTCTCGCTGCTCCCTCTCTCTCGATCATCTTTCTCTCCCTCGATCATCTCTCTCTCTCGCTGCTCCCTCTCTCTCTCGCTGTGCTCTCTCTCTCTGGACTGCTCCCTCTCTCTCTCTCATATACATCGATCATGGAGCCAGGTGACATTTCTGGTGACGATACATTACTCCGGGCTGGGGCTACACCATCTCCTGCTCTTCCGGAGGATGGCACGACAATTGGGGCGGAGCCAGGGGCCCTTGGGCAGCTGGCATTGGTCGGGGAGGCCGCGGCCATTGCCACGGTGGTAGGTAGCGGCGGTGGCGATCGTGGTAGTGTCGTGGTGGCCGGGTATGGTCAGGAGGTCGAGACTCCGGGTGCAGTGGAGTCGGGGAGCGACGTTGGGGTTTCGGGCCGGCCGGAGGCGGTGGCCAGCGTTGAGGAGAGGACCACGGAGGGTCACGGTGGTGATAGTTTAGACCCGATGGGGGAGGAGACGGAGGCCTCTCCCGTGAGAGAGCCTCGGACTGACCTGGGGAAGGCCCCTATCGTCGAGGACGAGCCGGTGGTGGAGCCAGTAGCGGAGCCAGTGGTGGAGGACACGCCACCTTTGTTCGTGGGCAGTGGTGCAGGCACAGGGTCGTCACGCCCCGTAGGTATGGGTGACTACTTGGCGACGGCGTCCATGGAGGACGTGTTAGAGTTGGTGCAGGGGTACCCTGGGTTGGCGGACGCTTTACTGGCGGCCCGTGAGGCGGATCTTCAGGCCGGGTTTAGGACCGGGGGTGTTAGAGAGCCGGAGGCTGAGGGGGGGCGAGCTGAGGAGGGCGGGGTGATGGCTCCTCACGCCACCGTGGTGGCTGAGGTGACACTGGCGTTGCAGGGGCGAGGGCCCTACGACGAGGCGGCCTACGTGCCCTTTCAGCACGTGGTGGTGCCTTCACTTTTTGACCCTTACACTCCGAGGAGGCCGACTTACGACGAGGCTCTGGTTTTGAAGGACCCTCAGCGGCACCTTTCTTTGCGACGAGACGAGGTATACTTTAAATATCTGTATTTCAAGTTCCAATGCACCGTATTTCCATTTCATTGCATCTAAGTACACCATTGTATGGTATGCCATGCCTGTTCATTGAATATTGTTGATTTGTTGCAACAGGCGATCTCGCTCTCGTGCTATAGAGGCTCGGCAGCTGTGCCGACATTCTGGGAGCGATTGCCCGAGGCCTCGCGAGAGATAGTGAGGCAGCAGCTTCGGGAGTTCGTAGGGTGCTGGCGAGGGGCGTGTGTAACGACCGCCTGGTAGTGAGGGCTTTGGCCGAGAGGTGGTGGGACACGGCGAACACCCTCCACTTTTCTTTTGGTGAGTCGACCGTGACGCCGTTGGACTTTGCGGCGATCACCGGTCTCGGGGTCCTGGGTGACCCTATTCCTTTGACGTTGCCACAGGAGGCGGCGCTGCCCAGCCGGGCGATCTTGGGACACGAGCCGAGGCGAGGGGACGATGCGGCACGCCCACCCTGAGGTTTTGGACAGAGAGGCTCCCGACCGACAGGGTGGAGGAGGAGCAGATGGCGAGGTGCTTCTTGTTGTACTTACTCGGTGCATCTCTGTTTCCCAATAGGCGCAATCGGGTACACCTTTCGCTTCTCCCGGCCTTGAGGGACGTCGGGGAGATAGCTCGCTTCGACTGGGGAGGCGCAGCACTGGGGACGTGCTACGCCTTCATGGGCTCTTTGTCTCGCGGAGCAGGAGTGAGCCTCGGAGGCTACTGGAGGGTCTGGGAGGTATATTTTATTTCCTTTCTTATGAACAGTTAGCTTTCTATTTGTATCCATTTAACGTATATCCTGTGCTAACCTTCCGTGTCTTGAATTACAGCTTTGGACGTACGAGGTGATAGGGATGTACCCTCCTGAGACCACGTGTCCCGACGACACGATACTTCCCCGAGCCCTACGCTGGTCGACAGAGTATAAGGGCCTGAAGAGGGGAAGAGGCAAGCTGGATGCCTTCCGCCTGTACCTGGACGAGCTGCGTCCTGATCAGGTATCAAAGTACTTTCATTTCTATTGCTTGTTTCCATTCAAACAGCGCTTTGATATTGCTTATTCTTGATGACAGTCCCTTTGGCGGGTGTGGGCGCTTTGAGATCCCCTACGTCTCGCAGAGTAGGGTGGTCGCTAGGGGGGTGCTTCTCGAGTCCCCTTACGGCTGGCAGTGGTACTTGGGTGACCGAGTGTCACGCCAGTCGCTGAGGCTGGATGCTTTTCGAGTCCCTGGGCCGCTTCCAGCTCTGGTGCAGAGGACGGACCAGTATACGCGGAGGGAGGTCGAGCAGTTCACACGGCCAGACCTCGAGTTGGAGCCGTTCTTCGAGGCGGGCGCTGGTCTTACTGCCGACTACGCGGAGTACTGTTCTCAGTACTTGATGGCAGGTCTGGGGATACGCGCTGTTTGGGAGGCAGCGCAGGTGGCACGAGAGGGTGCTGGAGGAGGAAGGGGAAGGAAGAGGGATAGAGGTGATGGAGCCAGTGGAGGAGGCGGAGGTCGCGGTGGCAGAGGTCGCGGTGAGGGCGCAGGCCCGAGCGGTGCTAGCCTCCCTGTCCTATCTTGGACAGTGGACGTGACGACCCCTCAGGGAGTCCTTGGTTTGGTCGCGGTGCCACGTCCTCCTGTTGAGGCTCCGGGGTTCCTTGCTCAGGTATAACATGTTTTCAATCTTTTGTACATTTGCTCTGCTTGCATATTCTGATCAATTCCCTTCATTGTAGGCTCCTCCAGGGTACGTGAAGGAGATGGCAGAGGCCATGATGGGCCTGGAGCAGCTGGTGAGGCAGTACGCCATGGGCCACCCTCCAGAGGTGTTGCCTCGCGTTGGCGGAGCGATGGTATGTTCTGGAACTTCAATCATTTGCTTTACTTCTACCGCTTATATTATGATTATGATGCAAATGTCATATGAATGCTTATACCATTGCAGGCCAGAGGAGGGGCTACACGAGGGTTGCGGCGGAAGTCCGTCCGCCCGATAGTACGACAGGTCTCCTCTGCCGGCTCACGAGAGGAGCCGCGTCGAAGAGGACACGACGCTCTGTAGGGACCGAGGACGAGCCTATCGACGTCTCCGAGGACGATACACCCGAGCCCACAGACGTCGACCTGGAGGCTACCTCTGGAGGCACTGTGCCCAGGGCGACTGGCACTCCCGAGGTGAGCAGCTCTCCAGGGTTGGAGGAGGTCTCTGAGGAGGACGAGGAGGAGAGCGAGGACGAGGACGAGAGTTGAGCTCCTCCTTTGTTTTGTACATTTGCCGGAGCCTGTGTGCTTCTCTTTGTAGGGCGTCTGTTTGCCCTTGGTAGATAGGACATTGATCATTGGGCCATTGTACCCCTTTTTATACTTCGATTCATGGATGCCTTTGGGACATATATACAGAGATTTTGTTCTTTCATTGTTTATGTCATTCAATTTCCTTTTGTTTGCACGAAGAAAACTGAATAACCAAAACATTAATCGAACTGTCACTGAGCTGAATGTGAGGTTTGTGAGGAGGGACATATTAACAGTCGAAGTATATTGACAGTGGAATAGAAATCAAAGAAGGCAAGCAAACCGTTGTAAAGTAGACTCCGTATTCAAGACTTTATATAGACACCTTTGCAACAGACCCCAGACATTGCTATGATGCTTGGGAATTCTATTTTGCCTCTGGAATATGCTCGAAAAGTAGGAAAATGTTGACTCTAACATGTGACATTTTCGAGTTTTGACTCTGGGCATGAACCGGAACTTGGACTAAGTCACTTTTGACCATTATGACTTGTGAGAACTGAAAGAACGACTTAGAATGACCCGAAAAGGATTTTGACTCCTTGACATGGCTTAAGAAACAGATTTTATCGAGTTTTCGTGCCACGACGACGAATCCCGGGAGTTATCTTGAAATGAAACATCCCCGAAGTCTCAAATACCCGTTAGAGTGTGTTTAGGTGCTGGTTGGTGCTTTGTAGGGCCTTGATTCTATCTCGAGGTGTTGCTGCTAAAAGCTGCAGAAATGCAGAGTCAAGGTGCCGTGCGGATAGGCCAAGGTGCCGCGCGGGTGGGACTCTGCTTCACGGTACCTTGATCACTCTGCCGTGGAATTTCTCTGGTTTCAACATGCCGTGCGACCCATCAAGGTGCCGTGCGAGGCACTTTTTCTGACAGATTACTGTTTTGTTGTTTTCCCAAGGCAGATGGCTCGGGGGTTGAGGTTTGACCCATGCAGTGGCATTTCTGAGCCAGTGCATGTTTGTTTTGGACCTTTTAGGACTTGACCAAGCCTTTCCCTATGTTGGACTCATGGAAAACTTGCACTTTTGAAACCCGAGGCTCTTTGAAAGTTGAAGTTGTCCTTCCACTTCTCCTATAAATTCAGGCTCTTTCATTCTATATTCTCCTCATCCAACTCTTGTCCTCCTTCTTTGCTTCTTGAAATGACTCTTTCTCTTACCAGTTCACTTCGTCCATGGTTGGCTTCGATGGAAGGTGTCGATTGGCTCAACTTCCGAGCTCACGGTCTCTACTCCATGAGGTACCTCCGCAACATCCGCCTTCGCCCCGAACTTTTGAGGGCAGCCGTGAGTTTCTGGGATCCGGAGGTTCACGTGTTTCGGTTTGGCGATCAGGAGCTCTGTCCCACTGTCGAGGAGTTCCGTGCGTACCTCGAGGGCTTTGGTTCAGGGGAGGTCATCATTCCTCCTGTGCGCGAGAGCGCTTACAGGGTCTTGGCTGCGGCCCTTGGGTTGGGTGATGGTGCTGCTCGCTACTTGGTTAGGAATGGCCATCTTAATGTCATGCGCCTTATTGAGCTATTTTCTCCTCCTGGCGATCTTGGAGACATGACTTATCAGACCCGACGCATGACTGCTCTCTGCATGTGCCTGCTTGCGGCCTATCTCTTAGTTCCTTCTGCCGGTCATGTTAGTTCGGCGCTGGTCAGCGTTGCCGTTCGGTAGAGGCTCGAAAGGGCGTGATTCCGATGGTTTTGGCCGAGACATTGATTGGTTTGGACGAGGTTCGCTCGAGGGACCGAGACTTTCGGTGGCGTCCTCTTCTCCTACTGGTTGGCTTCTCACTCGGCTCTCCTTTTCGGTTTTTCTCACGTTCTCATTTTACCTCAACACTCAGCTTGGCTTTCTACGGTTTCTTACTTGTTTTCTCTCTTCCCACAGATTTGGCTTTGTGACAAGGTGAATGTGCTGACCATTCCTTCTGGCAATTGGTCATATGAGGCGAGGTTACTGTCTCAGCGATGCTTCGAGTTTGAGGACAGGAGCAGGGTCGAGTGGGTCGACTTCCTCAGGCACCGGCGAGCGGAGACTATTGCTTGGAGGTGCCGATGGCTGGATCTTCCTCCCATGACAGTGCACTACATGGGCCCTCAGTGGATCGTCCTTGCCGGTTTGGGAGCTTTTACCTTCTCCTTCCCTTATCGCATCCAGCGACAGCTAGGTTTGAGGCAGGAGGCCCCTGCCGAGGTTCTCGTGGATGTGGTTCTTCCTCTCTTTAGCCATTCGGTTCTTTGCCACTACCAGCGCTTTTGGATGACACGCGAGGTGACTGACGCACATCCTTATCCTTCTGTTGCGGCGCACGGGAGCTATCGAAAGTGGCTTAGGAGGGACATCGCAGCGAGGGCTGGAGCCCAAGGAAACTGACTCAATCCTACTTCCCTGACCGTTGAATAAATTGTGGACCCTCTTCTCATTATGTTGTATTTCTTTTGGTTTTGAAAGCTTTGTCCAACCTTATGTAGCAGAAGTAATCGTGTTAATAAAAGCGAGTCTTGGAGGGTTTCCCTCTTCTCGACTTTTGTATTTCAAACCTTCTCAACCTAGATCTTTATTTTGATGGATTGTGACCGGGTCTCCATGTGAGACTGCCTACGTATCCTCCTGGCGAAGGAATCAGGTCATGACGTAGTTCAGGGTAGGGTTCGCTCTGGTTTTAACACTCTCCTTTTGCGCTCTAACTTTTGCCTAGAACCGCCCTTTCGGGTTTTCGGTCTAGCGAGCTCATTTATTGTATGCCTTAACTTTTGCCTAGGATGCCCTGACGGGTTTTCATCCTAGCAGGCTTTTGCTCTAATTTTTGCCTAGGACTGCCCGCCCTTGCGGTTTTCAGCCTAGCGAGCTTCTCTCAGGGGTAATAGCGCTTGAGCTGATCCAAGTTGACCAAGGTTGAGAATTCATTTCCGTCCAAGTCGATGAGTTGCGTCGCCCCTCCGGAAAGGATGGTCTTGATAATGTACGGCCCGGACCACTTTGGTCGAAACTTTCCTCGTGGGTCGTAAACCGGAGCCCGGATTTCCTTCAAAACCATGTCACCTTCTACCAAGTTCCTGGGTTTCACTTTCTTGTTGAATGCCCGTGCAATTCTTCGTTGGTACCCTTGGATGTGGTAAAGAGCCCTTAACCGGCGTTCATCGAATAGCATAAGTTCTTCGAATCGATTGCTTAACCATTCCGCCTCTTGGATTTCACATTCAATCATAGCTCAAAGAGATGGGAATTTCAAATCGATGGGGAGCACCGCTTCCATTCCGTAAACCAAAGAGTAGGGGTTAGCTCCCGTTGGTGTTCACACAGATGAGCGATACCACCACATAGCCAGGGGTAGTATTTCATGTCAGTCCCTAGCGGCTTGAATGGTCTTCTCCAGAATGGCTTTGATCGTCTTATTGGCGGCCTCCACGGCGCCATTAGTCTGCGGCCGATAAGTCGTCGATTTTGAATTTGGAACTCATCCAAAACTTCTCGGGCTCGTCCTTTGAAATGAACCCCATTATCGGATACGAAAGCTTGGGGGACCCCGTATCGGTAAACGACATTTTGCTTGATGAAATGTGCAACTTGAACCACAGTCAAAGTGGCATAGGAAGCAGCTTTTACCCATTTTGTGAAATAATCGACGGCTACTAAAATGAACTTGTGACCATTGGATGCTGCCGGTACTATCCTTCCGATGACGTCAATTCCCCATGTCGAGAAAGGCCATGGTGAGGTCATTTGTTGCAGCTCATGTGGCGGGACATGCGTGAGATTAGAATGAATTTGGCACCTTCTACACCTTTGCACATATTCCACACATTCCGTTTCCATGGTGGTCCAGAAGTATCCTTGCCTGAGGATTTTCTTAGCGAGCATTATACCATTCATGTGAGGGCCACATACACCTTCGTGGACTTCCTCCATTACCCTCTTCGCATCTTCCCCATGGA
This sequence comes from Rhododendron molle, assembly GCA_025413875.1. NCBI lineage: Eukaryota > Viridiplantae > Streptophyta > Magnoliopsida > Ericales > Ericaceae > Rhododendron > Rhododendron molle. The sequence goes on from CM046400.1 coordinate 20,948,955, forward strand.
CGCATAACTTGTGCGTACCGCAGTGTGATCTTCGGTATAGATTCCCTCCACAGATAATGTATTGAGCCGCCATCCTCTGGAGAGCGATTCGGTCCTTCTTGCTTGCTCCCATGGGGTACTCTCCTCTTTCTACATATCTCCAAATATCGAAGTACCATGGCTGACCATCATCGGGTTCTTCGATTGTCATGACATGCTGGTAGACTGGAGTATCCCTCTGTTCTATCACAATCGGTCTTAACTTTATGCCAATAGGGATCTCGACCATCGATGCCAACGTTGCCAAAGCGTCTGCGAATTGATTCTTGAACCTCGGGACATGAGTGAAAGTTACCCTGGTGAAGTGGGGGATGAGATCTTCGAGATCGTGGTGATATGGCTTTAGCTTTTCTTCCTTGACTTTCCAATCACCATTTGCCTGGGACACGACCAAGTTCGAATCTCCCACGACTTCCAGTTTTTCTATGCCGATCTCAATGGCTGCCTCCATACCCACGATGCAAGCCTCGTACTCTGCCTGATTATTGGTGACTTCGAAGTTAAGCTTGAATGCCAACGGGATGTGCGATCCATCGGGCGAGATGAGCAATACACCGATTCCGAATCCTTTCTGGTTGGCTGCTCCATCAAAGTACAACTGCCAAATGTCCTCGGCTACCGTCATTATGTCTTCGTCGGGGAAATTGAATTCGGCATCCTCCCCTCCCTTAACTGGGCAATCGGCCAGGAATTCTGCGACAGCTCTTCCTTTCACTGACTTTCGGGTGACATACTTTAATTCAAATTCAGCGAGCATCAGCAACCATCGCGCCATTCTTCCTGTGAGGGCTGGTTTTTCGAATAGATATTTTAGGGGATCCATCCGAGATATCAGCCTCACCGGATAGGCGAGCATGTAATGTCTCAACTTCCTGGAAGCCCATACAAGTGCCCAGCATGTCTTTTCCAGGGGAGTGTACCGTTCTTCGGGTCCAACCATCTTTTTACTAAGGTAGTAAACGGCCCTTTCCACCCCATCATCTCCTTCCTGCGCCAACATGCATCCCATTGAGGATGGAGTGACTGACAGGTATAGGATCAAAGGTTTTCCTGTTACAGGCGGTGTTAATACCGGTGGCTTGTTTAGGTAGGCCTTGATGGCTTCGAATGCTTTCTGGCACCTATCATCCTTAGCAAATGACACTCCTTTCTTGAGCAAACGGAATAGGGGTTCGGAAGTTGAGGTAAGCTTTGCAATGAATCGACTGATGAATTGCACCTTGCCGAGGAAACTTCTTACATCCTTCTCAGATCTTGGCGGTTCCATTTCTAGGATGGCTTTAATTTTCGATGGATCGACTTCGATGCCTCGGGTGGTGATCATGAACCCAAGCATCTTCCCTGCAGTGACTCCGAATGTGCATTTGGCGGGGTTGAGCCGCATCTTGTACTTTCTGATTCTTTCGAAAAACTTCCTAAGCGCGGGCAGATGTTCTTCTCGCTCTTTGGCTTTAACAATCATATCGTCAACGTAGACCTCTACCTCTTTATGAATCATGTCGTGCAGCAATGCCGTGGCGGCCCGCTGGTAGGTAGATCCAGCGTTCTTTAGTCCGAAGGGCATGACTCGATAACAATATGTCCCCCACTCAGTGATGAATGTGGTTTTTTCCCGATCCTCTGGAGCCATGAGGATTTGATTGTACCCCGAAAAACCATCCATGAAAGAGAGTAGGGCATGACTGGCAGTATTGTCAACTAACACATCAATGTGCGGTTGCGGGAAGACGTCTTTTGGGCTGGCTTTGTTGAGATCCCTGAAATCGACGCAGACCCTTATTTTACCATCCTTCTTTGGTACTGGGACGATGTTTGCAACCCACTGAGGGTATTCAGTTACCATTAAAAACCCAGCGTTAATCTGTTTAGAGACTTCTTCCTTTATCTTAAGCACCCAGTCAGGTCTCATGCGCCTTAGTTTCTGTTTTACTGGTTTTGCATCGGGATAAAGGGGAATCTGGTGTTCCACGATTTCAGGATCGATTCCGGGCATATCTTCGTGTGACCATGCAAACACATCTTCGAATTCTTTGAGCAGGTTTACAAGGGCTTCGCGCTTTTCCAATGGATAGCGCGGAACCGATCTGGATCACCGGGGACTTCCTTCATCTCTCAAATTTATTAAAACGATTTCTTCTTTAACAAGTTGAGCATGCCTTTCATCTTCCTCGTCGATTAGGGATCGAATTTCTTCGGGATGTCCCCATCGAAACCAATCTCTTCATCACCAGTGGTCGACGCAATTTATTTCAAAGTCGGGAAAGTAAGCGTAATCAGATTCATTTATTTCATTATTAGCGGAGGCCTCGGGGCACCATACACACGGGTGGATTCGAACTCGGACCCGACTCTGAGAGTTTGGGCCAAGAGGCACCAACTCGGACTCAGCGGACTCAGAAGACTTAACAGATTCAAGTTCAGACTCAGACTCATGGTGAGTTGCACTCGGTATGAAGATCCAGTTCTCGCATTCTCCAGCAGCATCCATGATGAGCAAAGTCGGATCCTCAGGGGTATCTTGTTCCATCATCAGCACTTCCGCTTCCGCAGCTGTACCCATTGATTCGTCTTCCCTAAACAGAGTTGCGAGACTACCCATGGCAAAGACCTCAATCCAGTCGGGGAGCTTTTTCTGCTTTTCCAAATCCTCAGCTTCTTCATCACTATCTGGCCAGACATCGTTGGCGAATATCTCAAACCCTGGCAGGAAGGTATTGGTCTCCTCGTCCCAAAACGGTTCCGGCTGTCCTTGATAAATCTGCTTTGCTTCTTCTTTGACAAAGTAGTCCTCCAGCCTGTTCCCCCTTTTCACTTTGTTTTTACTTGAGGGTGAGTAACCAAGGCCAGTTGTGTGCATCAGAGTGCCCTGAGCTTCAAACTTTGCAGGGCCTTGGAGGTTCTTTCCCAGTCCCAATCCTGGCATGTAGGACATTTTCTTCATAATCTTGATGGCGACATTGCTAATGATGAAGTCATCATCGATCCTAACTGAATAGATAGACTGAGAGGTGTCTAGAGAGAAGCCTCCCAAAGCGATATCTTCTTCCCGTGTTGAATTTCCAAGAGTGGGGCATTGTCCTCAACAGGGCCATGGTCCCCGAGTCTCCGTGGATAGTAAGCATTCCTGCTTCCAGCCCCAAACTAATTTTCTCGGTGGAGTGTGGAGGGCACAGCCATGATGTCTGGCCGATGCAGCCAGGGCCTTCCCAAGAGCAGATTGAAAGAGGCGGGGATATTCACCACGTGGAATTCTACGTCCGTCTGATATGGTCCGAAGGTCATAGGAATCATGAGAGTCCCAACCACGTCTCTCCGAGTGTTGTCATACGCTCGGACCTTGACCTCTGACGGGGAAAAGTCTTTATTCTTGTATCCCAAACAGTAAGCAACACGGAGTGGACAGACATTAATCGCTGATCCATTATCGACCAAGATTGCTGGAACCGACTTGCCATGGCACTTCAAGGTGATGTGCAGCGGACGATTGTGATCAGTTCCCTCGGCGGGTAAGTCTCGATCAGTAAAGGTGATGGCATGTTTGATAGGTATGGTTTTGATCAGAGCCACAAGCTCATCGGGAGTTATAGCGGAAGGAACCTTTAGCTGAGAGAGTGCTTGGATGAGGCCTTCACGATGGCGTGTGGAATGGACCAGCACATCCCAGACAGACATCTTGGCATGGGTTTGCTCCAGCTGTCGCTTAATCATCCCTTCGGGGTTCTTTTCAGGTCGAGAGGGCTCCTTAGCTGGTGGGTCAAAGGGTCGGAAGGTGCTCTTAACCGGGGTGGTGAAGGGATCAGAGGGCTCTGCGGTTGCAGGGTTGGAAGGTTCCCCAACTTGGAGGTTCGGAGGTTGATAAACACGGCCGCTTCTGGTTAGATGATCAATCTGGCGGTACTTCGATTCCTCACTCCATAGGTCGGCCAGGGCTTTACGCTTGTTTCCAATAGTTGTATCTTGTAGATTAGCGGCCAGATCGGCGATAACCAGATCATCCCACAGATCTTCGGGTGTCCACTTTTCAGCCTCCATCATGGCTTTGTTAACAGTCCATTCTTCATTTCCCATTTTTACGTTAACCACTTCAGTGTTGGCCCACAAGTTTGTTGGTTCATCCTCCCATAAGTTTATCATGGCAATTTCGGCGTCTTTCGGGAAATTGACTGATGGCTCAGATTCAGCTCCGTCCACGAGGTAGTCCATTGGGTCAAACCCGTTGCTAGCAACTTCGTCCTCGAACCCAAGAAGGTTTGGGTACGGGGTGAGGTTCACGTTTTCATACAGATTGTTGACGACAAAGTCATTAAAATGAGAGAAATATGGGCGGAGCGGGGCAAGTTCCGGCCAGTTGTATGTCGCCATCTCAAGTGGGTATCCAAGCTGGTATTCTTCACCGAATAGTGTCGGCAGGGAGAAGGTATCCAATGGGTCGTTCCATGCCAAAAGCTGATACTCATCCGGGGTCGGGTCCCAATCCCATTCGGGTACATCTTGGAAGACCGGGTATTCTTCCCCTTGATTTTCGAATAGTGCACACAAAGAGAATCCATCAAGAGGATCTGCCTGGATGTTTTGCCAATCAACCTCCCATCCGGCCTCGAACAAAGGTTCGTCGTTTCTTTGGAAATTGGCAGCTTCAAATTCTTCCCAGTCAGTAATCAGCTCTCCCCACGTGTCTTCCCATTCCCAGGTAGAATGGAAGGCAATCTCTCCGGGAATTCCACCGACAGGCATTGGTTCAGCATCAGGGAATAGGGTAGAATCAGGTTCTGGGAGACTTGGATCTTCGGCTAGGGTGATTTGGTTGATACGGAAGGGGGTATTATGCTGTGGCAGGGGGTTTGAGACGGTGTTCGGTTTATCTGTGGGTGGAGCATCGACAACCTTGTTGTCGATGAGGTTCTGGATTTCATGACGGAGGCGGATGCAGTTGTCGGTGGTATGGCCGGGCATTTGGTGGAAGTCACAGTAGACGTTTTGGTTTAGGTTTGGCGGAATGGTTTGTGGTGGCGGAAGAGGTTTCAGTACCCCAATGTCTGTGAGCTTCTTAAGGAGAGTGGACCTTGGAGTGCTGAATTGGGTGAAGGTTCGGTTCTGGGATTTTGGCTTTTCGGAAATCTGGTTAACTTCTACAGGTTTTGTGGATGAGGTTCCTGCCTGATTGGCATTCCCGAAGAGAACATTGTTGTTTCCTGAATACGCCCGTTTGGATTTGGACCCGGACCCTGATTCTTTCTTCTCCAAAGTTCCGTCTCGCAGAGCCTCCTCTACAGCCAATCCAGAATCGTAAAAAGTTTTGAAATTTGGGACAGCCTGAGAAAGAACCATGTACGGTGCAAAAGAGCTTGGCAAGTTCTTGGTTATTATCCGTATTTGTTCTTTTAGGTCAGGTTTATTCTGCATCTGGGCTGCCTTTGCCCTCCAACGCTTCACAAAGTCAGCAAAGCTTTCCTTCTCACCCATCTTAGTACTTTCCAATTCTCTCGTGGTCATCTTCAGGTCAACATTGAAGTCATATTGAGCCACGAAAGCTGTCCCGATGTCTTCCCAAGTCCTCTTCTTGGATGGTTCGAGAGAGAGGAACCATTGCAGAGCTGGACAAGACAAGGACTCATGGAAGAGTTGGGCCATGGCTTCTCCTTCGATGCCGCACATAGTGAGGGACCCGACATATCCCTGAAGATGGGCTCTTGGGTCGCCGGTTCCATCGAATTTTGTAAAGTCCACTCCTTTGAACTTTTCTTGCAGCTTGGCATTTGGAAAGAGGCATAGTTTCCTCATGTCAATTTCTCCTTTTCCAAGCCGCTTGGTTTCCTGGACAGATTCCTCCAATTTGCCGATCTTATCCATGATAGCGGCCAAGTTGGGGTCGACCACTGGTACCTCAACTTTAGGTGGTTGCTCAGATTGCAGGGAAGTCTTGATTAGGAGCTTGTCAGTGATTTCCTGCATGCTTTCCATTATCATATTCATGTCATTTTTCATAGAGACTACGGCGGCCTTAAGCTGTGCGTCAACACCGGCGAGGGATTGCTTAAACTGAACATCCATGTTGGCCACGTTCTGCCTGAGTTCTTCCATTCCGTCTTCCTGATCAGCCATGGGTAAGGGATTTTCGGTCGGGACTAAGACTACAGATTCTTCCACCACAGGTTCTTCCTCTTCTTCAATTTGGACTTCAAACAGCGGGGGTCCTTCCAGGGTATCTACGCGAACTAGTCTTTGGGACAGACGGAACCAATTGGGTACAGCTTCTTTTCTCCGCAGGCGATCAATGTTGGCAACACTGGTAACAAGTCAAAAGGGAGCAACTCATAACCAATCCGAATACTCGCCCTAGTTCTACCCATCTCCTAGAAACAAGGCCTAAGACCTACCGTGGCTCGAATCTCACTTAAGACGTCCGTACAGAAGATTTCCGATAGCCCGGGTAGGTGCTGTCAGGCAGGTTAAATTCCGAACAGGTCGGAACCAGAGCCAATCTCCTTATCATGACCATCAGAGTCAGAGCAATATGACTACCGGAATCCAGATACGCACGCACTTAAGGTTAGACCCGAACCAAGGGAGCCGTTCGGGCACGGCAAACACCGGAGGTATCGCAAACTCCATGGATTTACAGTCTCCTAGACCGACCTAGTGGACTTACCGTGGCCCAAATCTCACTTAAGACGTTCGTACAGAAGATTTCCGATAGCCCGGGTAGGTGCTGTCAGGCAGGTTAAATTCCGAACGGGTCGGAACCAGAGCCAATCTCCTTATCATGACCATCCGAGTCAGAGCAATATGACTACCGGAATCCAGATACGCACGCACTTAAGGTTAGACCCGAACCAAGGGAGCCGTTCGGACACGGCAAACACCGGAGGTATCGCAAACTCCATGGATTTACAGTCTCCTAGACCGACCGGAGGGTCCTAAAGAATTCTAAGGGAGCCTATTCCTCTAGCCCACAAGATGCAATGGTGTGAATGATACGTGTGTACAGGAATAAAAAGCACATAAGCAAGATATAACACATAAGTCCTTAACCATAGGTTCCTGTCCTAGTTGGAAAGGTTCTATGGCTTTGTACAAGTGCAAAGGCTGGTTTTGGTCTCAAAAGGGTTCCCCGGACTGGAGCCAAGATGTACTACCCCGTGTCGAGTGTATTGCAAGACAACGGTCGAACAGCACGATGGCTCATAATAGTCGAGGGTTGCTAGGCATCCCGGGAGAGCTTGTCACCGGTAAATCGGGCAAGATAGCCGAGACACGCGTAGCGAGCCTTGTGCGGTGCAGAGTGTACAGGATAAAAGAGCTTAACATTTCGAAAACATTTGAAAATTCCCCCTTTAGAAAACACCTTTCAAGTTTGGCCCTCTTGATCATCCAATACTTTTATACATTTAAAAAAAAAGTATTGAATAAATACGATTCCCCAGCAGAGTCGCCATCGTGGCTCATGAGCGCTTCGCTCGAACAGTCGCCACCCGAATTTTTGAGATGGATGATCCGAGAAACCGAGGAGTCGTTTGAAAAAGGCTTTTGGTCTAGCGAAAATGTTGAGATGTTGGGTTCGGGAGCCACGTTACGAATGGGGAAGGTTTTTCTTTAAAAAGCACCCCATTCGCCCGGTAAGACCGATCTCTACTTGATGTGTTAAAAAGGGGGAATCTTCAACATAATTTGGAATATCAAACTCTTTAATAAAGCACGTAACGGGAGAGGGACATGGGAAATATATCACGTTGACGTGCAGGTGGTGCTATCTGTACAGCCGTGATAAAATGATATGAATAAATGGAAATAAATAACATTCAACAGACTGTTTGGACCTCAGAGCACGGCTCACGGCACCCTGAGACGCCGTGCGAGGCATCTCAACATGCCGTACGTGGCGTACCTGCTCTACTATCAAACGGTTGGGCCTCGAATACCACTCACGGCACTATGAGATGCCGCGGCGAGGCATCTCACCTTGCCGTGCGTGGCACCTGCTTCCGCTGTCAGACTGTTGCAGTCTTTCAAGACATCATTTAACTCACTGGTTTTTCTTAGTAGATCTTTTGAAAACTCACGAATAGCCTCGCGGCGGTCGATCATCCCAAGAATGTCATTATCCTTCCCAAAACATAGTTTTAAAGTAGTTTTCAACGTTTTTGATCACTTGGGATGATCTTGAAAAGATTTTAGAAGAGCCGAACATGGCTTGTAGATATGGTCTTATTTTAAGAGCTATAGAAACAGTAAACAGTAAAAAGTACCACAAAGAAAGGAAAACTCAGATCCAAATAGCCTGCTCACAATAGCACTAGTGTGCACCATGCCGTGCGCCGAGAGTCGTGGTGCCGTGGCGCCTGATCGACAGATCGCACGGTTCCCTCAACCTCAAGATGGTGGTTTCATTTTATGAAAATAGGTTTTTAGTCAGGATCTAACCAAAAGGGATTAGATCTGCTGACAGAAAGGTCCCCTCAAGACCAGAACGGAATCTAGTCTGAGGAAACTAGTTTATACCTTTGGTTTCGAGTTTGATCAAGGATCGTGGATGCAAGGATGTGGATGGATCGTTACGGATATGGATGGGGGAGGTTAGATGAGACAAAGGGAGTATGGGTGTGAGTGAAGGTTCGGTGTTTTGGGGGTGATGAGTCTTTGAAGTTAATGAAGGATAAACTTCAACGATGATGAGGGAGTGAGTGAAAGCACTTAAAGAAGGTCTTTTGGGAATGACATTCTGTAAAGCTTGGAAATGGCCATGGGAATAAGAAAGTGGGTGTTGAAATTTAGAGAGACAAAGTAGAGTGAGAAAGCCAAGAGGAAGGCAAGAGAGGGACTCAAAAGAAAGGCTAAGAGGGACCCCTCTCCCTTGAGTGGAGGGGTTAATTTATAGGCAAAGGGCTAAGGATTTTGAATTCAAATGGTGGAGGTGTTTTAAAGGCGGGCCGAAGTGCATTTTTTGAGCTACCATCACTGTGGCTCACATCGGGCGTGGCTTTTTCTCGAGCCACCAGCTTTTTGCTCAAGATGCCGTGCGGAGGGGTTTGGCTGCGCACGGTCCCTTGAATTTCTCAAGGTGCCGTGCGCTCCAATTTGGCTCCGCACGGTACCTCCTCCTGTGGTCCAAGGCCTTTTGGGCTTTGTTTGGGCTTAGAGAGATCCTTTTTCGAGCTTGCAAAGGTATCGTTTCTTCTATTTTCATCATCGGGGTGGACAAAGACTCTCCGAGGTCCGGATTGGGGTGTCTACACATATGTTTTGCTGGTTTCTTATGGAGACCCTTAAAATCACATCCTGATCACATTGAGCGGGTTGAATTATCGTGGGCTCTCGGGCCCTTCTCGGCCGGTTCGAAGAGTCGCCACCCGGATTTTTTGAGATGGATGATCTGAGAAACCGAGAACTCGTTTGCAAAAGACTTTTGGTCTAGCGAAAACGTTTGAGATTTTGGGTTCGGGGGCCACGTTACGAACGAGGAAGGTTTTTCTTTAAAAAGCACCCCATTCGCCTGGCAAAACCGGTCTCTAGTTAGTGTTTTCAAAAGGGGAAATTTTCAAGTATCATTTGAAAGATTAAACTCTTTAATAAAAGCCAATAACGGGGAAGGGACATGGAAAATATATCACGTTGGCGTGCATGTGGTGCTGCCTGTACAGTAATGATAAGATGATATGAGCAGACGAAATAAACAACATTGGCAAACTGTCTGGACCTCGGCCACACAGTACACGGCACCCTGAGCTGCCGCGCGCGACTCCTCAACGTGCCGTGCGGGGTACTTGCTCTGCTGTCAGACTGTTGCAGACTCTCGAAATATTATCTAGCTCATAGCTTTCTCTGTACGCCTTTTGGAAAACTCACCAGAAGCCTCGTGGCAGTAGATCATCCCAAAAATATTGTTATCTTCCTCAAAATAAGGTTTTAAAACGGATTTTGGTGTATTTGACCGTTTGGGATGATCTAGAAAACCTTTTAAAAGAGCCAAGACATGGCTTGTAGAGATAGTCTTATTTCAAAAGCAACAAAAACAGTAAACAGCAGATACAGACAGCCACAACAGAGGAAAACTCAGATCCAGACAGCCTGTCTATGATAATATGAGCGTACCGCTCGCTTCTTGTCAAGGTACCGTGCGCATAGTCACCCAGCCGCGCGGTTTCCCAAGCTCAGCACAGTACTGGTTTTATTTTGTGAAAATAGGTTTTAAGTCAGGATCTAACCAAAAGAGATTAGACCTACTGACAGAAAAGCCTCCTCAGGACCAGAACAGAGTCTAGTCCAAGGAAACTAGCTTTTACCTTTGGTATTGAGCTTGATCAAGGATCGTCGATGCAAGGATGTGGATGGATCGTCACGGATGTAGATGGAAGAGGTTGAATGAGACAAAAAGGGTATGGGTGTGAGTGAAGGTTGGGTATTTTGGGTGATGGGGCTTTGAAGTTAATGAGAGATCAACTTCAATGATGAGGAGGGAGTGAGTGAAAGTACTTAAAGAATGTCTTTTGGGAATGACATTCTTTAAGACTTGGAAATGGAAATGGAAATAGAAATGAGAGAGTGGGTGTGAAAACTAGAGAGAGAAAGCTTATAGAGTGAGAATGCTCAAAAGCAAAGAGAGCCAAAAGAAAGGCCAAGAGGGATCCCTTTCCCTTGAGTAGAGGGGTTAATTTATAGGCAAATGGCCAAGGATTTTGAATTCAAACGGTGGAGGTATTTTCTGGGCGGGCCAGAAGTGCATTTTCAGCTGAGCCAGTCATCAGCTGTGGCTCACACTGGCGTGGCCGACAGCTTTCTGAGCCAGTCAGCCTTTTGCTCAAGGTGCCGTGCGGCTGAGTTCGGCCGCGCACGGTTTCTTGAATTTCAAGGTGCCGTGCGCTCCAGCGCCACTCCACACGGTACCTCCTTCTTCGGTCCAGGATCTTTTGGGCTTTTTGCTGGGCTTGACTGGGCTTGTCGGGTTCCTTGGGTTTTTGGGTTTAGAGGAGATCCTCTTTCAAGCTCACAAAGGTTTTGTTTCCTTTATTTCTTCATCGGGGCAGACAAAGATTCTCCGAGGTCCGGATTGGGGTGTCTACAGTAGTCCCTCTTTAACGTAACTCGGGTACCATTAGTTGGTACGAGTGACGCTTAAAGAATAGGCATCCCAATCCGTTGCTCTAGTGCCTTTGAACAGAGACAAAATGAAAAAAATGCAAGTAAGTAACGGTGGTGGTCGCGCTCGAGGAGCTGCCTACGTACCCTGTTGTAGGGATCAGACCAGCGTAGTTCAATTGGGACAGTGAAATGCAAGAAAACAAGTCCCGGGGGACGAAATCGCGCAGAGAAAAGTAATAGAGTGTTAGTGGTGTCATGTGCCGAGCCTTTGGGAGGCGAAAATCGAGACGAGCCCTCGGAAGGCGAGAAGAGACTTTAGGTTGGTTATGCCGTAGTTTGAGAAACGGAGAGACGTTAGGTCCATCAGACCGTGGCTCGAGAGACAAAGAGACGTTAGGTCCGTTAGACCGTGGCTCGGGAGACGAGGAGACGTTAGGTCCGTTAGACCGTGGCTCGAGAGACGAAGAGACGTTAGGTCCGTTAGACCGCGGCTCGAGAGATGAAAAGACGTTAGGTCCGTTAGACCGCGGCTCGAGAGACGAAGAGATGTTAGGTCCGTTAGATGTTAGGTCCGTTAGACCGTGGCTCGAGAGACGAAGAGATGTTAGGTCCGTTAGACCGTGGCTCGGGAGACGAAGAGACGTTAGGTCCGTTAGACCGTGGCTCGAGAGACGAAGAGACGTTAGGTCCGTTAGACCGTGGCTCGGGAGACGAAGAGACGTTAGGTCCGTTAGACCGTGGCTCGAAAGACGAAAAAGCGGGACGAGCCCTCAAAAGGCGAGAATTGAATTCTGAATTTTTGAGACGAGCCCTCGGGAGGCGAAAATCGAATTTTGAATTTTTGGGACGAGCCCTCGGAAGGCGAAAATCGGATTTTGAATTTTTGACCTGCTGGGAAAAATATGTAGAATCCAGAAACCTGTCACGGCGAGTCCCGGAGGACGAATACCGAGGAAAAGGCGAATACGGCGAATTTCCGGGGGATCAAATGGTGCCATTACCAATGCACAACTTTCTAAGGGACTTTTACTGCAAAACGGCTGAAAATTGAGCTTCCAAGAGGATTTTGGTGGCTGATTAGATCAATTTTCTCGAAAACATTTAATCTTCTGGCGCCAGGATGCCGTGCGGGCCGTGTAGAAGGTGCGCGGCACCTCGTTTTGTCAGGCACCCCTTCGATTTCCGAGAACAATTGGCAGGTTTAAGGGTACCCATTAATGCAGGCATGCCCCTTCGTCGGCTGGAACGGCTTTATAAGCATGGGGGGAGGGGGGGGGGGGCGCACACTCCATGCACCACCAACAAAACTTTTCTAAACTCTTCGCATCCTTCTGCATTTCCAAGACCAGTTCATCTTTCAAGCATGGCGAACGACGACTTGGCAGCACGGGTGATTTCTCTAGAGGCTGAGAAGGCCTTCTATCGCGAGGAGATAGAACAACTCAATGCTCAAATCGCCCGCCTCATCTCTACGATCCGGACCCTCCGTCGCGCGGTGTCCAACTTGCAAGACTTTGCCTTCGACCAGCAGGATAACAAACACGACCCCGAGTACACTCCGGGGCGTGAGTCAGATGAGACAGCGGAGGACTCCGAGGCAACGGGTCGGATGATCGTTCGGACGGGGCGAATGACGCCTCGGACGAAGGGAGCGCTTGAGGCAGGGGCTGGAGAAGAAGAAGGAGGAAGGAAGGAAGAAGAAGGAGAAAGGGGCAGTAAGCCCTGTAGTTGTTTTTGTTGTTTTTCTTTTTCTCTTTCCTTCTTTTTTTTTTTTTTTGAAATGTAATGGCAAATCCCGGGGGTTACCCCGGGTTTTATTAATGAAAAGTCTCTTCTTCCTCTACTCTTCTACATTCAAACTCTTAATTCTGGATTAAATCGAACACGAAAAAGCCACAAACTGCTCTCAGGAAGCAAACTGTCGAAACAAATCAACACGCCGTGCGCAGCCAAATTAGGGACGCACGGTACTGTAAACTGAAGGCGTTGCATGTTCGTCTAGGGTGCCGTGCGACGCGTCCATAGTGCCGTGCGGTTAGGCTGGCTTCGAACCCGGTCCAGAATTGGTTTCCAGGCGAACCAGTTCGGGGAGTATATATATATATACACGGGGTGTACACAGTACACCCCACTCGTTTCGAATTTCCCTCTCTCTCTCGATTATCTCTCTCTCTCCCGATTGCTCTCTCTCTCCCTCTCTCGATCACTCTCTCTCTCTCTCGCTGCTCTCTCTCTCTTGATCACTCTTTCTCTCTCGATGTCCTCCCTCTCTCTCTCGCTACTCTCTTTCTCTCCCGACTGCTCTCTCTCCCTCTCTCATACATTACGATCATGGAGTCCAGGGACGCACCCGGTGACGGTCATTCATCACGGGTCGAGGTTACCTCGCCTCCGATCACCCGGAGGATGTTACGATAGCTGGGGATGTTCCGGAGACTACAGGGGTCTCGGACCAGGCGGCATTGGCCGAGTAGGCCACGACCCCGGCCGCTGCAGTGGTTAGTAGTGGCGGTGATGATGGTGGTGGTGTAGTGTTGGCCGGTTACGGTCAGGAGGCGGAGACTCCGGGTGCAATGGAGTCGAGGGGCGATGCTGAGGTTTTGGGTCGATCGGAGGCGGCGGCTGGTGTGGAGGAGAGGACCACGGAGGGTCCCAACGGTGGTAGTTTAGACCAGGTGGTTGAGGTGGCAGGGACCTCTACTGCGAGGGAGCCCCGGGTTGACTTGGGGAAGGCCCCCATCGTTGAGGACGAGCCGGTGGTGGAGAGGGACGCGCTACCCATCTTTGTGGGCAGTGGCGCAGGTGCAGGGTCGTCACGCCACATAGGCATGGGCGACTACTTAACGACGGCGTCCATGGAGGACGTTCTGAAGGTAGTGCGGGAATTTCCGGGGTTGGCGGACCCTATACTTGCGGCCCACGAGGCAGAGCTGCAGGCTGAGCTCGGGGCTGGGGATGTTAGAGAGCCAGAGGCTGCAGAGGAGCGGATTGACGAGGGGATTGGAGTGGTGATGGCCCCTCGCAGTACCATGGTGGACGAGGCAACACTAGCCTTGGAGGGGCGAGGAGCCTATGACGAGGCGGCTTACGTGCCCTAGAGGTGTCAAACGTGCCTATCGTGCCGTGCCGTGCCATTTTTTTCCGTGCCAAACCATACTTCGTGTCATGCCGTACTGTGCCCGTTTACTTCATCGTGCCATGGCGTGCCGTGTCGTACCGTGCCCGTGCCCGTGTGGGCTGTGCCTTGGTGGGCCATTTTGCTTTGTCGGGCCGTGCCTTTTTCAAATCGTGTCGTGTCGTGCCGTGTCCGATTAATTAGTCGTGCCGCGTCGTGTCGTGCCCTTTTTTGTCGGGTCGGGTCGTGCCGTGCCCTTTTTGTCGTGTTGTGTTGTGTCGTGCCTTTTGTCGGGTCGTGTCGGGCCGTTCTTTGTCGGGTCGTGTCGGGCCGTGCTTGTCAGGTTGTGCCGTGCCGTGCCTTTATTTGTCGGGTTGACTCATGCCGTGCCTTTATTTGTCAGGTCGTGTCATGCCATGCCGACATTTGATGACGATGATGAGGATGAAGAGGAAGATGAGCGAAGAGGAGCGGGCATTTGCATCGGTTGGATATGAATTCATTGAATTGCAATCTAATAGAGATGGTGGTGGTTTTTTCTTTGTGCAGATGCACAATTTTGCATTCCATAGGTTTCAAATATGGATAGGTTATTTTGGAAGTTGCAGCACTAGGAATAAGGCCATTGCTGAACATGCACATTTTTTATGTAGCATAGATAGATGAACTTTGTTTTTTTGTTTTTGTTTTTTGTAGTTACTTTTTGTATGGTGAATTGGCCCTTACTGAGTTTGCTGGGCAGCCTGGGCTTCATATCGCTGCTGTACGAATTTTTCTATTGTACACAAAAGAAAAAAATAGTTTTATGTGATTGACCAAAGGATCAAGGAACATCTTGGACAACCATTTTTGATGCTTGGTAGTTGGTACTACCAAATATCAAGTATGGAGTGATCCTCTCTTGTTCTGGAGTCTGGACTGAAAAAAAAAAAATAAGGCAACCATTTTTCCAAGTATCAAGTCTGTAAATTACAGTCAAACCAAAATGAGTTACATTGATCCAAGTATTAAGTATCACTCAACCATTCTCCAGATTACAATCACACATCCCAAACATAATTGAAGCATTACAAATAGCCCCAATTCTAGAATGAACCAAACTAGAACTGAAACCAAACGAGAACCATATATACAACTATACAAGAATAGCAGCTAACCAAGTATACAATTCAAGTCTCCAAAAAAAACAATTCAAAGCAACAAAGGATGTGTTCCAATAGCAGACACATTGGTAGATAAAAGATGTTTGCTTTCGCTAAGCAGCTTCATGGCTTCAGTGTATGTGTTATCCGCTAATGATAATCCACTCTGTATGACTGTATCAGCTGTTATTTTGGTGCCAATCTCCTTTTAGAATGAAGAAAAATGAATTGCAACAAAAAAGCAGCAAAACAGCCAGCTACGGGAAAATAGAAAATAGAATTTTGCTTAGATATTTATCATCATAGCAAAAAATTGAAATGGATGCAACATTAAGTTGCCATTAAGGCCTTCATAAGTTGCAACACCACTTCATGGAATCATAGTTCATAACAATACCAATACCACTACAGTTCAGACATTAATTTGTTTTAATCATCATAGCCGGAAATTGAAATGGATGCGGCAACGTTAAGTTGCCGTTAAGGCCTTCATAAGTTGCAACACATTCACACTTCGCTTAGCCAAAAACTGGGGTTGTATCTGTGACTTATTCATTTCAGACTAAAAGGAGACACGCACACACAACACTGCCATAAACACCACACTGCCACACATAGCCATCATAGCCAAAAACTGAAGCGGGGGCAACATTATGTTGCCATTTAAGGCCTTCATAAGTTGCCACAACATCCACTTCAGCAGTTCAGCCCACTTACTGAAATGAATAGCCACAAAACACCACACTGCCACACACTCACCACACTGTGCCACACACACACCTTGACACCAGTTACCACACTGCCACACACACACACACCCACACTGCCATAAACAGCAGCAGCAGAGAATTAACATGCTAAAGCCATAAATAGCAGTCAAATGAACCCAGAAACACACTACATTCTGACTGAATCAGCAGCAGTAAAACAGCAGCAGAAAACAGTAGCTACAACATGCATGACAGGCACAATAAGCCAACAAGATAATAGCCAAAACTTGGACAACACAAAGCACACAAACGCCCAACAATAACAGACTGAAGAGGCTAGGCCGCCACCTCAACTCAGCAAACAGAATCTGCGAGGGGTTATGCCACCACCTCGGCTAAGCAATGCTATCAAATAAAACTAACTATACAAATAAAAAACAAACTCAATATTTAGCTTGGCTTCGTTACACCTCAGGTTTGGTAAAAACCAGGTTAGAGGTATCCACCAAGCTAAATACGAACTACTAACACAAACTACCTCAGATTGCTGGCATTAAGCCTTCACGTGGTTTGGTCCTTGGCATCTACAATGTCCAACAAAACAAGAACCAGCAGCAGTAGCAGCAGAAAACAGGTATATGAAAGCCAAATGAACAAGGTAAATGAATAGGAAAATTGAACCACTAAGGCCTGAATTTGAAGCTGCACGATTAGAATCTGTTGGAGTAGCAGTAGAACCTAAAGGTCCTGCTCCACTTCCACCACCAACAGTGTTTGAAGCAGCCTCCTCACCTACAGAACCCCTACCCTGTGGTGCAATAGGGTTTCGTGGTAGTTCATCAGAAGAACCTGAGTGGGACTGACGATCGTCCCCATTTCCAGCATCCATCTACAAAAAAAAAAAAAAAAACACCATAACAGGCACAGGGGTTATTAAAGGGGAAACAGTGAGGGTGTGTACTAATATATCATATATGAAATTAGTGCAGATGTGTGTGTACAAAATCAGTTTCGACAAATTTTTTGAAAATAGTAACAAAACTGAAAAGCCCTAATTTCTTGTAATTACTAATTTCAGAAATTAGTTACAAAAGCCATTTCGTAGCCCTAATTTCAGGAATTAGTTAAAAAAGACCTAATTTCTTATTAGTAACAAAAGCCATTTCGTAACCCTAATTACAAAAATTAGTAACAAAAGCCCTAATTTCGTAACCCTAATTTCAGAAATTAGTAACAGTTAACAAAATCCCTAATTTCGTAACCCTAATTTCATAAACCAGGTGAAAACCCTAATTTCAGTCTTTTCTGAAACCCTAATTATTTGGCTTTTCCAAATAAACCCAAACTGGATTTGTATTCAAAAATATTGTAAATACTCATCGTTTGAGTGTTGCGTGTCATCGGAAACGAAGAGAGACAGAGGTGAGTGAGTCGGCTGCTCGGGCAAACTCAGATCTACTTGTTTGAGTTGTTTTAGTCGCTGAACTGCTGAACGGCAATGGCAACGGAACGAAAACGGTCACCAACTCACCGCCGGAAACGGCAAAGGCAGTCACCACCGGTCAGTGGTCACCGACTAGGGCTTCACTGTTTCAAGTCTGTTTGAGAGTTAAGAGGGAGAGAGAAAGACGTTGAGAGAAAGAGAGAGCGAGAGAGAGGGACAGACGGTGTCACGGTGAGAGTGAGAGTGAGAGAGACGTTGAGAGTGAGAAATGAGAATGAGAGAGAGAGAGAGAGAGAGAGACGTTAAACCCCAAGCTACTGAAGCTAGAATCCGAACGTTGTGAGAGACAGAGAGAGTGAGAGTTCGAGAGAGATCGGGGATCTGAGAATGACGTGAATGAGATTTCTGCTAGGGCAGCATCTCATTCCTTTTATATGATTTTTGTGATCATGTGCATTCAAGACACCATAATTCATATGCACCAACTTATCAAAAATTCTCGTAGAATCCTGTAATGCATCACTCGAGGGCCGCCCGAGGTGTTATTTGAAAATCAAAACCGTCTATCTTTTATGTGGGAGTGATTATATTATTCGTGCAAAAAATGAAGTAAATTGGTTATCGTTATATACTTGATCATACGAAACGTCAAATTTCCTATTAATAATCTACGTTGCGATGAAAGGGCTTCCAAAACCCGATAGATCCAAATTTGTGAGAGTATTAAAACACCAAAAATAACAAAATGAACGGTATGGATCGTCGTAGTTGTGTCGTAATCGTATGGCTATCGTACTTTGGACTATAGCGGAATATATTGGTTTAGAACCACATAAGTTAGATGTATAGATTTGAAAGGTAGCTACAGACTAAAATTTTCAAATATTCGATCTAAACCGTTACGATTTAAGATCTTATCAAATTTATCATTCTCCCCTAAATAGGTGATAATCAAATGTCGGAAACTACGTGATCGGAACACATTTGGTGCTTCCAAAGGTGTTAAAGTCTTATAATGCATCACTCGAGGCCCGACCGAGCTGTTTTTTGAAAATCAGAACTGTCTACCTTTTATGTGGGAGTGAAGTAATGAAGTAAATTGGTTATCGTTACATACTTGATCGCTCATAACAAAAAATTTCATATTAATGAATCTACGTCCTGATGAAAGGGCTTCCAAAACCCGATAGACCCAAAAATTTGCGAGAGTGATTAAAACGCCAGGAACGACAAAATGAACGGTATGGATCATCATAGTTGTATTGCAATTGTGTGGCTACCGTACGGCGTACAAGAGCCCAATTTTTATACAATAGAATTATATAATATGTATTACTTGTTCCAATTATAAACACCAATTTGAAAAATCAATAAATAAGATACAATTTCTCAACTTGTAAGTTTAGTCGGTAACATTCATTTTGTACGAATTTAAAAAATCAGAAACAAGATTTATTTTTCCGACTAAAAAAGATTTATTAGTCGGTAATTGTCTTTTTTTTCCTCCTTTTCAAAAAATTGCAAGAAATGAATATTTGTTCGAACTAAATTGATTACAATGCAACTTTTCTGATCGAAATTGTTCCAATTTCTTGACTTCGTAATTATAAGATTCTCGTGACAATGCTATAATTGGTAAAACGTGAAATTCTAACGGTTCATTAAATACCGACTAATACTATTAAATTCCTAACTTTATTAAATACTTTTGGTATTTATTTGTTTTGCGTCAAGCTTTTGTGATTTTTTTTAACGGTTGTTTTTTTAAAACCAAATTTTTAAAACCATAGCCCATAGGGATTATTTTTTTAAAACCAAATTTTTTTCTTATTTATTGTTAGTTGTTCCAACTTCCAAGTAAAAACATAACATAATTAATGGCCTTTGTGGTTTGTGATGTATGACAAGTTCCATAGGACATTAGAACTTGGATTCGAATTCGAATCACACGGAATTTTTTCTTTCAAATTAGTTTTTTTATATTTATTTTCTATGTTTTTTTTAAAAATAATCTTTAATAGATAAAACGCAATGTATATCAATATATGTGTGGTAATAGGTACATTTTTATCATGTTTGAATTTTGATTCAAATTTTCTTAATCATATAAAATATTTTAAAAGCTTATTTTACTTAAATAAAAGGAAAAGATTAATAAATTATTGGATTATCAAAAAATACACAGAAATAAAGTAAACTATAATATGAAATCCCTTATTTATTTAATAACATATTTTTTTTTGGTTTTTCCATGCCACGTGCCGTGCCCGTGTCGTGCCATTCCGTGCCACGTGCCCGTGCTCGTGCCCGTGCCGTGTCGTGCTATGCCGTGCCTGGCTAGAACCGTGTCGTGACTCGTGCCCCATCCCACTTCCGTGTCGTGTCCGTGCCGTGCCCGTCTAAGACCGTGTCGTGCCGTGCCGTGCCAGGCCAACTTCCGTACCCGTGCCGTGCCGTGTTTTTCTAGCTTACTTCTGTGCCCGTGCCATGCCGCGTGCCCACTAAGACCGTGTCGTTCCGTGCCGTGCCAGGATTATTCCGTGCCCGTGCCCGTGCCGGCCCGACCTGTTTGACACCTCTAACGTGCCCTTCCAGCACGTAGTGGTACCTTCGCTCTTCAATCCTTACACACCGAGGAGGCCCACGCACGATGAGGCCTTGGTTTTGAGGGATTCTCAGCAGCACCTTTCTTTGCGTCGAGACGAGGTATACTTTAAATATCTCTATTTCAAATTCCAATGCATCGTATTTCCATTTCATTGCATCCAAGTATACCATTGTATTGCATGCCATGCCTGTTTACTAAATATTGCTGATTTGTTGCAACAGGCGATCTCGCTCTCGTGCTACGGAGGTTCAGCGGCCGTACCGACATTCTGGGAGAGGCTGCCCGGGGCAGTACAGGAGATAGTGAGGCAGGCAGGTTTTGGAGAGTTCGTCGGGGTGTTGGCGAGGGGTGTGTGTAATGACCGCCCAGTGGTGAGGGCTTTGGCTGAGAGGTGGTGGGACACGACTGATGAATCAGCTTTGTATCCGGCCCCGACCTGTTCCTGCAAGGACAACGTGAGAGCTAAAGCCACCGGTGTGGTGGCGTGCCGACCACCCTCCGATGCCTAAGTCAGTAGAGAATATGATTTAATTGAGAGAATAGAGATTCACAGGCGTTAATTGGTCGTACCTTAGCTGAAGCTCTACCGTTCCTTTTTATAGGCATTTTGTAGGAGGTTGAGTCCTAGTAGGACTGTATTCCGGGGATTTACTGGTTATCCAGATGGTGATTGTAGACACCCCAATCTGAATCTCTCGATCGTTTTACGGTTTCTTGTTTTCCCGATGATGAACCGGATCGAAAAGCAGTCTTAAGGTTGGAAAGGTTTGAGCTCGGTGTGTGCGGACCCCCCCTTTTTTGAACCCTTTTAACCCTTTTAAAAAGAAAAATAAAAATCAGTCAACTCTGGGTCTGCCCTTGACCCTCGCGCGTGGAAGTCACTCCTCGAGTGACTTCTTTGTCCAGTGTGGTCAAAGTCAAACATTTGATTGTTGACCCACGCGCATGTGTGGAACACTCGCGAGAGTCTCACTGCCTCGCGATGGTCCTAGGCTGTCCTTTCACCTTTTACCCACTTGGTTGCTTGCCGTGGGGGCTACAGGTCGCTCCCGTTTTTCTCCACAGGGTACTGTACAGTGCAGGCCTTGGGAACACACCCTCACACAACCCTTCCCATCACCTTTTCACCAAGCTTAGTCACCAAGTTTGGTCCTAAGGGGGTGTTTGCCACCACCTTTGGCCCTTGGCTTCCCCTATAAGTACCCCCCTTGTTCTTCCTTTGAAAGGACACTAAGTCACAAAAATTCACCAACTTGGAAAGTTTGGGAGATTGAGAATCCTTGCAAGCACAAAGGCTCTCAACTCTAGCTCATATCCTATACCTTTCTTCACTCCATTTTCCATCACAAGCTTCTCAATTTGTTCAAACCTTTCCAAAACCTTCCAAGCAAAGGTATAAACACCTTTTACTGCTTACTGTTTTGATCCCTGAGGGGGGCTGTCAGGGCCAGGATTGGTAATCAATACCAGTTCTGGTCCTAAAGTCAGCAGAGTTACAAGAAATTGGTTCAAGCATACCCTCGCGAGTGACTCACATACGCTGCTGACGATCCACCGCCTCGCGCGGCTTGATCCTCGTGGGGTTTTGGGATCCGGGTTTTCTTGTTTTTCATGTTGTTATTTATTTTACAGCTTTGTAAGCCTTTTAGATCACTGTTTTGCATGTTAAAACAAATAGACTAGACTTTTATTGCTTATTTACTTTGTTGGAATGCTCCTGGGTTGTTTCTGGGCATGTACCAGAGCCCAGAGTATGCAAAGCAATTCCTGGAAGTCCAGTCAGGACACTCGTGTGAGAGATTCACTGTCTCGCGCGATGGACCTCTTGATTCCAGTGATTGCCCTTGCATGAGCAGCTTGACTTTTGCCCCTGTTTTGACACCCCCACTGTTTAGGGGTTGCACTTCAATTAATTTGGCTCCTGTTTTGTAATAATTTATAGTAATCATTTACTTACAGTCAATATAAACTGCTTGGTTTGTCTCCTGGGTGTGCACTGGTCCTTCCAGAGCCTGTAAGGGGTGGAATTCAACCTTGTGGTGAGGACAAACCTCGCTGAGTGAATGGGTGTCTCATGACGGTCCTCTTTGCATATATGTAGATTCATGCATGCAAAGGTGGTTATCATGTGTGGTACACCAATTCCAGTTGTTGTTGGGTTTATTTTTCATCAAGGGGTTGGAATTCATCCTACTTTATTATTCCATCCATCCGCCATTTTTCACATCTTGCAAACTTGTTACGGTTTTAAATCCCCGATTAACTGCTCCCGCCTAATTGGCTTAAAATTGGTTAAAGAAGAAAACGAATCACATGAATACTTTCACAAAATGCCTAAGTAGAGACCGATTCTGATTGGGCGAGAGGGGTGCCTTAAAAACCTTCCTCTCTGGGAACCTGGCTCCCGAACCCAGATATGGTTATGACGGATCGGTTCCTTCACTTTTCAAATCAAATAGCGGCAGTGCTTCAAATACGGTTCCTTGGGTGACGGACCTTCAAACCAAGGTGGCGACTCTGTATTTTGAGGCCTGCTTCTCCGCTCGCGCTTCCTCGATCTATCGGGCCCTTGCTCCGGAAAACGAAATTCCCGGAGGCTCGCTTTCGAAAATTTAGGCATACGCCCACAAAGGGCGACTACCGGGGATAATCGAACCAATATTAATCCATACTTAGAGTTTAATACGTTTGTGAACAATCCCTAAAAAGTCTGTCAAAACGGTGAGTTTCGCGCTGCCGAAGGTTGGAATGGTGATTTAACAGGACCCCGTGTCCGGCCAATCTGATCTGGGACTTTTTCGATTATTCACTTACGTAGTTTCCTCTAAAGATGGACTAAATAAAGTGAGCCGAGCTTGAAAAGGCATTTTGTGATTTGTGATTCTTCTTCTTCTTCCTCAATTTTTAGCATATCATTTGCATCGATGTGGGATAAGCCTCGTTGGATCGTTTTGGCAATCCGGCACGGTTTACCGGAGCCCGGGGACCCCGAATGACCAACAACCTTCGACGATGATGGGTCATGCTACCGTTTGACTGTTGCTCAGCGATATCGCGGGCAACGGGAGGTATATCTGTGACCCTAGTCCGAGGAACCTGTTACAAGCCAAAACCAGCCTTTGCATATACAAAGCTCTAGCACTTTCCAAACTAAGACAGGTACCTACAGGGTAAGGTTTATTTGCATCTAACCCCGATATATTGTCTACGTGTTACTGCTTTCCCTATCGCATGCACTGTGCATCATACCGTCTTGCGTAGGAGCATGTTTAGGGCGGCTTCTAGGGTCCCGTTCTTACAGGTATGTCTTGAGCTGCATTGGACATTGTTAGGCCCGATGAAGAGTCATGCGTCCAGGTGATGCATGTTTTCAGCTTTTTCAAAATCCTTAGAAGCAGTAGGAACTTTAGGAAATCAAAAGTTTCCTACACCCTTATCTATACACCTGATTAGGGTTTCAAACAGAATATTAGGAACAACAGAGAGCATGCCATGATGCTTACACCAGTCAGGTAACAAGTGCCTCGTCACTTACACCGCCTGGCTAGCAGCACTGTGCCGCTCATGCCATTTCTGGTTATAGTATCATGACGTGTCCACCGAGTTGTTCCAACTTCAAAGTTGAAACCCCAATTAGCGGATTGGCTGAAGGTTTAGGATTCTTTCGACATCCTTTAGTCTTGTATTGGCTCGAACAGGGATACATCTCTAAAAGGAATTCTGAGGATTTTAGCAGTGTTTGAAACAGTTCGAGACATACTTGTTTTCTAGTCTTAGAGTCTAGGGGCGACATTGACGACGCTGGCTGCATACTTGTAGTCTTTTATTTAGATTAAAGTTGCTGCAGGATCCCTACTGAGCCTTCTGTTTTGTTGTCAAGCAAAGTCTTAAGCCATTGCACCGCCAAGGAAAGTATCGAGGAAAGTTGGCAAACCCACTTGGGAACGTCTGCAACGGAATCCGGGTCGGAGGCTTGTCAGATTACAATCCCAATCACTTGCAACGGAAGACTCTCCGCTCTCTTCGTTGGCTGCCTTACGGTTAAGCTCATCGCCGATCTTGGAAGAAGTTATTCAGCCAACATCACCTGGTCTCTCTTCAGCGTCTGAAACTTCCAACATGGCCGGAAACCCCGAGGTTCAGCCGCTTACTGTGGAACAGATGCTTATGAACCTTCAGACTAGCATCACCGCCATGCAGCAGAGGGCCGCCCAAACCGATGCTAATGTCACCCGTTTGAATGAACTCTTCGACACTCGCATTCCACCACCTCTTGAGGAGGAAAGCGAGGCCGAAGACGATCCGCACGTGCACCGAGTTATGGTGGAAGACCCCAACAATCCCGGGCGCGTCATTGTTCAGCACAACCCCCAAATTGTTCAGGCACTTGCTGGTAACCCTGCAGGCAACATCCTGGTTGGAAATCCAGACATCACTGCTCTCGTGGCCAAGATGGCCCAGCTTGAGGAATCCATTGCCAAAGCGGAAAAAAGTCAAAGCTGGTGGCATTGACTTAGATCGTCTCTGTCTGTATCCTAATGCCAAACTTCCTGAGAAGTTTAAAATGCCAGACTTGGCAAAGTTTGATGGAAGTGGTGACCCTCGGACCCATCTCTATAGTTACCATGTCGCAATGAAGTCGCCGTCGCTTGAGCCTCGAGGCCATGTCACGCCTTTTCCTCAGACTCTTCAGCCCCGCTTCCAATGGTTTCGCCACTCGACATTGCCAAAAGGAGGACTTGGGAGGACATTGGGACTCAAGTTTATTTCGCGAAAGACAGTAACAACTCTCAACAAAAGATGAACACACGAGAGCTGGAATCCACAAAGATGGAGGCAAAGGAGTCCTTTGCCGATTTTGTCAAGCGATGGCGAGCTAAGGCTGCTCTCATGATTGATCGCCCCAGCGAGAAAGACCAGCTCCGCATCATCTCTCGAAATCTCCAGCCGGACTATGCCAAGCATTTGGTTCTCGCTCAGGCATCTGCAAACTTCGACACTTTCTATGATTCCGGCCTGGCCATTGAGGATGCACTCCAAAGCGGAATTCTGACAAAAGGGGAATCTTCTAATCCCCCAAAGGCAAAGCCCCGTGCTTACTCTGGGAACACCAATGCTCTGTTTGGGACGGGGACCTACTCCAATGCAGCAACCAGTGGTACCAACACCTCTGCTTCCAACACCACAAACCACATCGCCGATGTCCATCAGGTTCAGTCACCACAAAACAACCAGCCCCGCGGACAGCAACGTAGCTTCTCCACGATTGAGGCACCTCTTTCCTCAGTTTTGGAGAAGTTGGTAAAGTCAGGACATCTCAAGCCCCTGGATCCAATGCCTTTACCCAAGAACCCTTCGCCTGGCTTCAAGGCCAATCTCTATTGTGCCTACCATCAGGGTGCCGGCCACCTTACAGACTCCTGCTTTCGTCTTCGGCATGCGATTCAGGACCTTATAGACGAAGGAACTCTCTCGGCACCGCCTCCACCAGCCCAAAAACCCAACATCTTGTCCAATTCCTTACCCAACCACAAGGCTGTTCCACATATCAGCCAAATCTCCCTCAGCTCCACTCAAATCAACCCTACCTCCACTATATTTGACCCTACCGACCATATAATCCCAATCAATCAACCAAAACCCATTGTGCTCATACCTGCAGAATCCGATGCCGAACTCATGTTTATAGGGCAAACCTATAATCCGCCTACCCGTTTGGTGCAAGCAGGCTTGAATTTCCTCAACGACAATATCAGTGATTTGCACGACGGTCCTTTTCCGCGGATCCGACTTGATCCTACATCAACTCGTAATCTTCCCATCTTTGGTGTAGATTCTCCTGGTTCTGTGCAGGACTTTGCAAGTCGATTCAGAGCTATGATGCCAACCTTACCTGAGCCAGAACCAGAACTTGATATGCAGGCTGTAGGCTGGGCAATAGCTGATAGTGAGGATTATGATGCCCCTCTCATCCAAGAATGGTTCCAACTCGAGTTGGAGGGTTTTCCGCTGCACCTTGAGCAGATTCCACCCGACCCGGCATGGGAAGCAGAATGGATCGCTCAGCACGAACGAATAGCACTTGACCCTCTGGATGGCATCTCCTTGTTCATGCTTTTCCAGGAACCTCAGCCTCAGATTCCCGAGGAAAAATACTTTTGGGATCCTGAGCCCGCTTGGCAGGTTCCAGTCACTTTTCCTGGGCCTCTCCAAGGATTTACTACTCCTGAGTACATGATACACCTTGATGAAGACAATCTGTTCCAAGAGGAGACCCGTGTATTGGGAGAGTGTTTCTTCCCTTCTACCCTCAACAGGCTTGTTGACTCGCTTAAAATAGTCTATTGATTGCTTACATCAGATTTACAAGCAAAATAGGTCTTTCCTTCTGCGAAATAATTCAGCCATGGTTACAGTGTCTGAACATCAACTAAACAAACAGAACCATGATAGCTCGACGCTAGTTGTTACGGAAAAGAGTGCAGCTCTAACTTGCATTTGCTCTGCCAGATATGCCATTATTGGCCTTGGTCTTTTGCCTGAAAGTGTACACGTTAACCTTTGTTCGGTTGTGGGTTTTGAGTAGTGTTTTTGAATAAAGGTAGAGAGAGAAATGAGCGCCAGAGAGTCGCGCTAGCCATCGAAAAGGAGGCGTGAAATCGGGTGAAGTCCCTTACGATCTTTGGGACGTGAATCAAGACCTTCAAGCCGGCCTTCCTCGGGAAACGTTCTTAACGTTACAAGGAGTGGACGAGTCTTTCACCCTGCTAATTGGGACTTCGCCCAACCCTTCTAATCAAAGGAATGAACCCATTGCTTTCCCAGGTCTGCACCGCTTGAGTTACCAAGCACGGATCTTATTCGGAGACAGCTCGAACGGGTTCCTGCTGCAATATCTCTCTGGGGCCTAATTTGTTCTTCCCGTGAGCATCGTCAGCAGCTTTGCCAAACTCTTGCCCGTCTAGAAGTTCAATCTGATGTCACTCCAGAGGCTATGGTTTCCCTTATCCTCCCTCCTACCGCTAAGCACACCGTGGTCTTCACCGACAAGGATCTTCCTGTGGAAGGAACTGATCATAACCGCCCTCTGCACATTACAGTTAAGTGTCGCGGACTTTGGGTCCCGACTGTCCTCATTGACAACGGTTCAGCCATCAATGTTTGTCCCATGAGAGTGGCCTATCGTCTGGGACTGGCCAAAAAAGACTTTGCACCTTCTAATTTGGCTGTCAAGGCATACGATGGCACTCGTCGTGTGGTTGAGGGCACTTTGATGCTCAAACTCGACGCTGAGGGTTTCAAAATGGATGTTGAGTTCCATGTCGTCGACATACCTGCAACCTTCAACCTGTTGTTGGGTAGGCCATGGCTCCACCGTTCAGATATCATGGCTGTGCCATCCACCCTTCACCAGAAAGTCATGCTGGGACTGCCGTCTGGTACACTCACCATTTGCGGGGACTCTAGAATTCGCCCGCTCAAAGAAGATGGAACACCAGTGCTGGGAATCATGCACGGTGAAGAGGACGTTGATCTTGGAGGTTTCTCTTTCGACACATCCGCTCGCTTTTGGCAATCAATGTGGGCGGGTCTTTCTCATCACCGCCGCTATGGACATCATGCGCCGGATGTCTTACTTTCCTGGTCTGGGAATCCACCATCAGGGAGTTCCGGAGCTCCCTGTCTTTCCTTCTTCCGAGGGCCGTTTCGGTTTGGGGTACTCTGCCTCTGCCGGAAATGCCAAAAGGAGGAAATACTCGGGAAAACCTATGGTGATCCTGACAGCTACTTTGTGCGTGAAGCGGGGAACGCTGCTTACACTGGACAGCATGAGCCATTCATCAATCCAGAAACTGGGGAGCTGCTGCCTGGTTTTGAGGTCTTCGCCGATGACACCTGGTCTGAGAGTGATGACGAGCCGGCCAAGCTGGAATTCAAGAGGAAGCTTAATCAGCCAAAAGTAGAGACTGACTGGCTGGGGACTTTTGATTTGGGGAGCTTAGAGCTATTCTTCAAAGAGTTCTCTCAGGTGGGTTTGGCCAAGGAAGCTGAAGAAGCTGAAGAAGCCGAAGTGCTCATGCTCGGGGCGGACGCTCTCGAGGATCCCACTGCTCTTATCACTGAAGCCAAGGGTAGTGTTAAAAATTGCATTTTCAAACCACGCCTAACTTGCATGGATGACACTTCTGAGTCTGAGTCAGAGTCAGAGTCTAGTGAGTCTTCTAAGTCTAGCTCTGAGTCGGAGTTTGTGCCTCTTGGCCCTCCACGTCATAGCTTTTATTTCGAGTTTGACTCTCTTGTACTTGGCGACCCGTTGGGGTCTTATGAAATGAATGAGGCATCTTCTGAGTACTTGCATGATCTTTATATAAACTGTGTCGACCCCGACGATGAAGGGATAGATTTCGATGGGGATATTCCCAAGGAAATCCGTGCCCTCATCGAGAGGGAAGATGAAAGGCATGCTCAGCCATTAAAAGAGGAAATAGTTTCTATAAACTTGAAAGATGAGAATGATCCCCGATTGGTTCAAGTGGGCTCCACGCTTTCACCAGAGGAGCATCGTGATTTCAAAGAATTACTCACCGAGTACAGCGATGTCTTTGCATGGTCTCATCAGGACATGCCAGGCATCGACCCCGAGATAGTGGAGCATCGAATCCCTTTGCTGCCAGATGCTAAACCTGTGAAACAAAAGCTCAGACGGATGAGACCAGATTGGGTTCAGAAGATCAAGGATGAGGTCACGAAGCAGATCGACGCCGGGTTCCTCATGGTTTCTCAGTATCCCACTTGGGTGGCCAACATCGTTCCCGTTCCCAAGAAGAATGGGTAGATACGAGTCTGTGTCGATTTCAGGGACTTAAACAAAGCAAGCCCCAAAGATGACTTTCCCTTGCCACACATTGATGTGCTTGTGGACAACACGGTGGGACATGCTTTGCTTTCGTTCATGGATGGTTTTTCAGGCTATAACCAAATCCTTATGGCACCTGAGGACCGTGAGAAGACAACGTTCATCACTGAGTGGGGGACTTACTGCTACCTGGTCATGCCTTTTGGGCTGAAGAATGCTGGACCTACTTATCAGCGGGCTGCTACAACCATTTTGCATGACATGATTCACAAAGAAGTCGAGGTCTACGTCGATGACATGATCGCCAAATCAAAAACTCGAGAGGGACACATTCCTGTGCTAAGGAAGTTCTTCGAGAGGCTCCGTAAGTTCCGTATGCGTCTCAATCCGCAGAAATGCACCTTCGGAGTCACAGCTGGCAAGATGCTCGGTTTCATGATCACTTCCCGTGGGATAGAGGTTGACCCATCAAAGATCAAGGCAGTGCTTGAGATGAAGCCACCGGTATCTGAAAAGGGAGTGCGGAGCTTTCTGGGAAAGGTTCAGTTCATCAGCAGATTCATCGCCAAGTTGACTTTAACTTGCGAGCCGATGTTTCGTCTACTCAAGAAGGATGCCCCGTTTGTATGGTCAGACAGGTGTCAAGCGGCTTTTACTTCCATTCAGAACTATCTTCAAAATCCTCCGGTTTTGATGCCGCCAGTGCCTGGGAAGCCCTTGATACTTTACTTGTCTGTCAATCTGTCTTCTATGGGGTGCTTGCTAGCTCAAGAAGGAGATAGGGGAGTCGAGAAGGCCATTTACTACTTAAGTAAGAAGATGGTTGGATGCGAAGAACGCTACATTGCTCTAGAGAAGACGTGTTGGGCTCTCGTTTGGGCTTCCAAAAAGTTGAGACACTACATGCTGGCTTACCCAGTGAAGTTGATTTCTCGGATGGATCCTCTCAAGTATCTATTCGAGAAGCCAGCACTTACTGGTAAGTTAGCACGTTGGTTACTCATGCTAGCTGAGTTTGAACTTGAGTACGTCACCAAGAAGTCTGTCAAAGGCCGTGCGGTGGCAGAATTCTTAACTGATCATCCTGTTGATGGGCCGGAAGACTCAGACTTTACGTTTCCGGACGAAGAGGTGCTAACAGTAGTTGACGATGTATGGACTCTCTACTTTGATGGGGCAGCCAATCAGAAAGGATTCGGAATCGGGGTTTTGTTGATAACGCCCGACGGTTCTCATATTCCTCTAGCGTTCAAACTCAATTTTGATGTCACGAATAACCAAGCCGAATATGAGGCCTGCATTGTCGGCATGGAGGCTGCTTTAACACTCGGTGTTGAAAAACTCGAGGTCATTGGCGATTCCAATCTGGTTGTATCTCAAGCCAACGGGGACTGGAAAGTTCGGGAGGAAAGGTTGAAGCCTTACCATCAAGACTTGGAAGATCTTATTCCTCGTTTCAACAAGGTTACCTTCACACACATTCCTCGTCTGAAAAATCAATTTGCTGATGCCTTGGCAACGTTGGCCTCCATGGTTGAACTTCCATTGGGTGTCAAGCTTCGTCCTATTCTAATTGAACAGCGGGACTGCCCTGCTTATCAACATATTAGCACCATTGATGATGTCAATGATGGTCTGCCTTGGTATCACGACATATGGAATTTTGTAGAAAGGGGTGAATATCCGGCTGAAGCTTCTAAGAGAGATCAACTCGCACTGCGGAGGATGGCTGCTCATTACATCATTTGTGGAGGGAAGCTTTACAAGAGATCCCATTGTGGGATGCACAAGCTCTGTGTTAATGGTGCTGAGGCCACTACAATCATGGAGGAGATTCATGAAGGAATCTGCGGTCCTCACATGAGCGGAGTCATGCTTGCCAGGAAAATCCTTCGTCAAGGTTATTACTGGTCAACTATGGAATCACAGTGTGTGGATTATGTCCGTCGCTGTCATAGGTGTCAGATTCACGCCAATCTTATGCATGTTCCTCCCTCTAAGCTGTTTGGTATGACCTCGCCTTGGCCTTTCTCTGTCTGGGGCATTGATGTTATCGGCATGATCAGGCCGTCTGCTTCCAATGGTCATCGATTCATTTTGGTGGCAATCGATTACTTTACCAAGTGGGTTGAGGCTGAATCCTACAAAACTCTGACTGCAGTTCAGGTTGCTCAATTCATCAGGAAAAACATTATCTATCGATATGGTGTCCCTCAGGCCTTTGTATCGGATAATGGAGTTCACTTCAAAGGCAGGGTTTTGGAGCTTTTTGATGAATTCAAAATCCAGATTCACCATTCAACGACCTATCGCCCTCAGACGAATGGGGCAGTTGAAGCAGCCAATAAGAACATTGAAACAATCATCAAGAAGTCTGCAGAGTCTGCCAGGGACTGGCACGAGCAGCTGCCTTTAGCCTTGTGGGGGTATCGCACGTCAATTCGAACATCAACCGGGGCGACACCCTACTCCCTGGTCTATGGGATGGAAGCAGTACTCCCTATCGAACTGGAGGTGCCATCTTTGAGGATCATGACAGAATGTGAACTCACAGAATCCGATTGGCTCAGTGGGAGGTTTGTTGAACTCATGCTCTTTGACGAGAGGAGGCTCAGTGCCTTGTATCATGTTTAGGGGTAGCGAAGAATTGCTCGGGCATTCAACAAGAAAGTCAAGTCTCGTGACTTGCTCGAGGGTGACATGGTTACCAAGGAAATCCGTGCTCCCATCTTTGATCTCCGCGGAAAGTTCCGACCAAAACGTGCAGGACCTTACATCATCAAAACCATCCTTTCGGGTGGAGCAGCTCAACTCATTGATCTAGACGGCAACGAGTTCAAACACTCTGGTCAACCTGGATCAACTCAAGCGTTACTATCCCTGAGAGAAGCTCGCTGGGCCGAAAACCACAAGGGTGGGCGGTCCCAGGCAAAAATTAGAGCAAGCCTGCTAGACTGGAAACCTGCAAAGGCAGTCTAGGCAAAAATAAATAGGCAAATATCAAAAGCTCGCTAGGCTGAAAACTTGAAAAGGCAGTTCTAGGCAAAATTTAGAGCGTAAAATGAGAGATAAACACACGAGTGAACCCTAGCCTGAACTACGTTTTGACCTGATTCCTTGAAAAGGGATACGTAGGCAATCTCTCTGTGAGATTCGGTCACAATCAATCAACTCGACCCACGGTTTCCTGTTCCAGTATACATGCTGACATACAAGACCGGCTTGGTGTTCAATACTTGGACCAAAAGGGGAAAATTCTTGACTTTTCACTTTTATTCAAACTATTATCTCTATTACATGGCCGAAAAACAGTTAAGCATAAAAACAGAATACATGCTGGAGGCCTTGACAGGCTCACAGTTTATTTTAGATCATGTAGGTTTCGGTCAGGAGTCAGCCTGCATTTTGTCTTCTTGCAACTTCTTTCTGTAGCCATGCTTTGTAGCGACGTTGTAGGATGGTGCTGAAATCAGGATCTACTCCTCCAAGTTGTCTCAGCCCCAATTGTGTGCATATCCGTTCAGGTTTGGACAGTGAATGCAGGAGTATGGAAGGCTTCCACCTCAGCTCGGTGTAGGCTCATCCCTAGCTGCCGAAGGATACGGCTTGGAATATAGAAGGTGAAGTTGGAAAGCCCAGCAATCACCATTCTTTCATAACCTGCGGAGTGTAGAGCCATGTCTGGAATGTTTAGCGCCCTGTGCCTCCAAACTATTTCCTGTGGTGACAGGTTGTTCATGAATGCATACCAGTCCTCTGTGGACATTTCTGGGTAAAGCATCCCTCGTTGGTGCATTCGACCGGGCAAGTGCGGCCAATTCGCCTCTGGAGCTTCAACCAATCCCAGCTTGTCTGATAACCACAGCTGCATGAGTGGAAAGACAAGTAAGGAGCTATATAAAACTTGAGCGGGAAAAAAAGTCAGAAACTCCGATATTTGCCTTAGCTGAGTGTTGAGGTAAAAGCAGAATGTGTGAAAGCCAGAAAAAGGTGAGCTGAGTGAGTTTACCTGCAGTAGGAGTGGACTGCCGCCGAACGTCTCCGTCTGGCCGGTAGCTACCAAATCCAAACCCATGAGCGTTTCCGCCAGAACCATAGGCATAATGTTCTTCCGGACACCTAGCTGAGTGGCCACGTGAACCAATGAAGGATTAACTCGGCCATCGGCAGTACCACAGATATGCAGCCAAAGACACGATTGTTAGAGCAAACCGCGCTCGCCCGCATAAAGTGGTATCCGTTAGGTCACCTTCAGGGCCATACCACTCCATCAGGCGCATTATGTTTATCTGCCCTCCGCTTAGCTGACCCTCTGCTGCCCCTCTTGAGATTTTCAGCGCAGACTTCAGGAGTTTGGACATGCTTTCTCTATAAGGAGGCACGATGATCACGTTGGATGTAAAACCTTGGAGGTATGCCTGGAATTCCTCCACTGTTGGACATAACTCGTCATCTCCAAAGCGGAACATGTGGACGTCTGGATCCCAGAACCGCACTGCCGCCCATAGGATTTCAGGACGCAGTCTTACGCTTCGGAGGTAACGAAACGCGGCCAATCCGTGAGTCCGGAATGATAGCCAATCGCCTGCAACGAATGCTTCAAGCCATGGGCCAATTAAGGTAGGGAGGTGGTTTGCCATTTCTTAAATGTTGTCTGGAGTTTTAGTCTGGAGACAAATGCCTTATGATTCATGGAGGTTTAAGCTTTTATAACCCAAGAATGGTAGGATATTTCCCTTATTCAAAGGAAAATATCTCTGGAGGTGGGTATACGTCCTTTCAAGAGAAGTGGTATGCTTTGGAACTGTCTCAGGCTTGTACTGGACGCCAAAACAGTGATAATAGGGCCTACAACGCCTCAGCTTTCTGAAAAGTGTCCAACATCGCATCTGAGCTGAACAACACCATCGCGCGACACACTGGGTCTCTCGCGCGAGGGTCTGTTTTCTTTCACGTTTTAAAATCAGCCTACTGGGTTATTTGGAGTGATCATTCACGTTTCATCTTGGGCTGGCTTTTAGGGTTTTGTGCTTTACTAGCAGGTCAATTCAAGTATTTCGACGCGGGGATTCGAAATTTTCATTTTATTCAGCGTACCGAGCAAACAACACCATACAGCAGTTCTGACAATCAAACAAAAGTACAGAAAACTATTCGGATGCCTAACGACTCTCGAACTTATTCTCAATTACAGGCGGAATCCTTTTGCGTTCAGTAATATCCCCCGGGCCTTGCTTGGATTTCGGCACGAAGCCATGCCACATAACGGCCATCTAGCCAATCCACGAAATCTGGGCTAGGGCCCTCAAGCACCCCCTGTCTCCAAAGCCTTCGATACTCACGCAGTGAGGGCACATTGAAGTCAGGCAAGTGGAATTCCTCAATCCCGGCTTGGTGCAGCCCTTGGCTTATGCCCAATTGACGAAGGATGCGACCCGGGATATAGAAGGTGAAGCTTCTCAGGCCAGCAATTACCACTCTTTCGAGGCCTGTTGTATTGACAGCCATATCGGGCATGATCAGCCATGGACATCTCCAGACAAAATCATCAGATTGCATGTCGTGCAAGATCATACTCCATCCTGTTACATCCTGTTCAGGATACAGCAGGGGCCGTTCGAGCAATCGCCTCGGGAAATGTTCCCAACCCGCTTGTGGAGCTTCAAGTAATCCCATTTTGTCAGAAAGCCACACCTGTGAGCGAAAAGACGAGTAAGGAGCTAGATAAAGCCAGAGCAAAAAGACAAGTAAGGTCCTAGAGTGATCCTTAGCCGAGTGTCGAGGTAAAATGCGAAAGTGCAAAAACCGGAAAAAGATGAGTTGAGTGAGTATTTACCTGGAGCAACCGTGGGCTGCCACTGAAGACATTGCTCTGTCCGCTTTTGAACAGATCCAAGCCCATCAGTGTCTCGGCCAGGACCGTCGGGATAATGTTTTTTCGGGCTCCCATTTGTGAGGCCATGCTCACCACGCTGGGACTTACCCTTCCGTTAGCAGGGACCAGTGCGTAAGCCGCCAGCACGCAAATTGAGAAGGCAAAGCGTTTGTGAGCTTCTTCAACGTGATCCGTCAAGATGCCGCCTGGCCCGTACAACTCAATCAAGCGCGCAATGTCCAATTCATCATCGTGGATAATGCTGGCCGCCAGCCCCCCGGAAATGTTCAGTTTCATCATCAGTAAATGGCTCATATTCTCCTGCACCGGAGGAACGGCGAGGACATTGGGATTTGCAAAGCCGGGTAGGTAGGCTTGGAACTCTTCCACTGTTGGGCACATTTCGTCGTCATAATTACGGAAGACGTGCATGACTGGATCCCAGTAGTTCATAGCAGCTTCGAGGAGCTCGGGGCGTGGCCCCACGTATCGAAGATCTCTGATCGAAGCCAGCCCTCGAGTCCGAGGACTCACCCATTCATAGGTTTCGGTTCTTGCCAACCAAGGATCAAGCATTGCAGCAAATGGACTCTCCATTTTCAGATAACCGATGAGGTTCTACACAACTATCAATGGGTTCCATTTATGGGGTTTTTGGTTGGAAGTGTCGGTTCCTTATTCATTTGTGTTGAAGGAAGAAGTTAAAAAGTTTTGAATACTTTACACTTGGCAAATGAAGGGCTCCCCAATTATGTTAATTACTGTGTGCAGATCGTTGGAAGGCCCCCCTAGCATCTCCTGGTGTCTTCAGAAGTTTATTCCAATCAAACAAAGCCAGGGTTGACTCTCGTGAAAGTCTCACTCTCCGCGCGACACATATTCCTCGCGCATGCATGGCACTCTCTCGCGCGACAGAGATTACTCGCGAGTGTTCCACTTTACTCGCGAGGTCCTTTCGCAGATTTTGACAGCTTGCGCAGCCTGCCGGTTTGGCTTGGTCATTTTGGGTTCCAGGGTTTATTTGGCACTTTTTATGGTTCTTACAAGTCTTAATGGGCATATGTGACTGCACGGGCATCGGTTACGGAAATTCACGCTTAACGAAGATTTTGGACCTTCTGCGGCCCGTTTCAAGTTCAAATGGAGGTTTTGGAGGTTCGAAATCCGTTCTAGGGGTTTTTGCCAAGTTCTCTCATGCCGCACAGGTCGTATGGAGCGTATGTGACTGTATGGAGGTGTCGGTTTCAGTCCGGAACATAATTAAGTCTTGTTTCGCTGTCTCGTGTCCCTTTTGTGTCTTAGGACACTTTTTGACATATTTCTCGCCTCGGGATGTATTTCTTGATTCCGTCAACTCGTGCAAGTCACATTATGCGTGCTTGACCTTACGGAAGTGTCGGTTTCAGTCAAAGTCAAGTATTTTGAGTTTTGACCTATTAATGCCCAAAATTTCATTAAAACTGCCGTATCCTCGTATCCTGGCCGTGTCCTAGGGTACGTTTTCCATTTCCTTTCGAGCTAGTCACTCTTACATGAATGTGTGTCTGTGGACAGTCTCGGTGTGTCATCAATGCAAGTTTGGTATTAGTGGTTGGCGTTTTGCCTCTTTTATGCATATAAAGAGCAAATAAACCATGAAAATGCAAATTTTATAACTAAATGGTGCTGTATCAAGCCAAACCAAAGGAAAGCGCTGTGCGTGGCGCTCCGGCCAATCAAAACCACCAAAGTATACCCGGGGCACACTCGCCCACTATCACAAGGCACGCAGGCCTTCAAAAAGCAAAGTATCAGTATCTAAGGCACGCCGGCCTCTATATCTAACTACTTGGGCACGCAGGCCCGAAATCAAATGCAAGTCATAGAAAGTAAAGAGGCTCCTCAGTCATCCTCATCCCGTCCGAGCCAGTCGGTATCTCTCAAGTCCTCCTCGATATCATCACCACCATTGTCACCATCACTGTCATCTTCGTCGGCAGCAGCAAGCTCGTGCGGATTCTGCAAGTATTGAGGGTCATCGACAGTGTCGTCGGAGTCGCTTCTCGCCTCCTCGTCCTCCTCATCTTCTCCCTCCTCTTCCTCCTGGGGCTGGACCAAGATGAGCTGCTTCTTGCGGGTCGGCTCGCCTTGGCCCGACTGCCTCGCCTCTATCCTCGCACTCTCTCCTCAAGACGCGCCGCTTTCTTGGTCGTCTCCTTGCTCACCACGGCAGCCGTGAGCTCTCGTGTGTCGAGTAGTAATCGGAGGTGTGGTGGTCTCAGGCTCGTGGTGGAGCACCGTGCTCTCTTCCTGAAGCCGCCCGCCTCAGGCCTGCATGTTTATATGTTGTATTAGTATATGTTTTGCAATACGTTTGTCTATCAAATGTTTAAATTGACAGGTACATTCGATCAATTGGAAGCTATCAGCAATGTATTGGTATCAAAGCAAGCATGCATGTATCAAAAGCAGGCATGTATCGTACGTATTGAAAGCCAGAAGGAAGTGTATCGTTTTGTATACCTGAGTCCTCCGGGACGCCGCCGCCTGAGCTGGCTGAGCGGGTGCTGGATAACGCAACTGCAATGGCATGCCTTGAGCTGCTCTCCTCACCAAGTTCTCCAATGCAAGCATGCGACGTAGGGCTTCGTTCACCCACTCAGCAGGCACCTGTGAATGTTTTGCAATCATCAGTTATTCTAGGTACAGTTCAAGGGTTTTGAAGTTATGCAAATGGAAGTTAGCTTACCTGTACAGTCACGGCCGCAGGCTCTCTAAGGGCAGGCACAAGCTCCACCTCAGCTGTATTCCCTGATGGTCTACCACATCTACCTTCCAAACCAACTCCGAAGGCCCACGACTATTGGCCTACTCTCTCTACGCCTCACGCGACGCCTTCCTCCTCGGTGCCTCAAAGAAGTGGCTCCTCCTCTCTGCACCACCTCGCAAGGCCGCTTCCTCTGGGATCTCTCATGAGCTCGATCCCAAATGGTCTCGCTTAGGTGATCTCTCCGATAGATCGCATAGTCCATCGTCGGGCGATGCCGTGGTCGCCTAGTGTCCGCCCAGGTAAACCTCTCCACCTCGGCCAGCGTAGTCTCCTCGTGTGGGAAGCTCGTGGTGGGAGTGGCCTGGCACCTGAAACTCAGGTAACCGAGTGACTGGCGGACCACTCGATCCCCTAAATACCATCGCCAACCGGTCGACTCAGAGCACCTGGCCGCCGTGACCGCTTCCGCTCTGTGCCAAATACTCGCTCGTCCGCTTGTTCTCCAAGGGTTCCACTCAACCTGCACAAAGTGACAAACAGGCAATATGTACAATTGATCAGCGACAGCATTAGGGAAAGCATGCATGATTGTTTATTTGAGTTCTTATGTTATACCTGTGAAGCTCTCAGCTCATCCAGATACAGCCTGTAGGCATTGAGGCTGCCTCTCCTCTCTTTGGTGCTTCTGTACTCCTTACTCCATTTCAATGCGTGAGGGAGGAATGCTTGCACTCCGGGGGGTACATCTTCAGCACTTCATATGCCCAAAGCTGCGCAGGTTTCAAACAAGAAGATGCATTAGTCAAGTTGTATGGTTATACAGTTAAAGCTAGTAAGCAATCTATGCAATCAAGGAGTACAATGGAGGTTATGCTACAATAATTGAAATCATACCTCCCAGACGCGCCAATAGCCGGCCATGCTCTGCCCATTCCTCGAGGCATCGCCAAAGAACTGGTAGGCGGTGCCGAGTGCCGCTCCGCCCCAATCAAATCGTGAGGCTGTCCTCAAGTCCCTCAGCGCCGGCAGGTATGACAAGTGCACCGTACTCCCCCTGCCTGGATATAGCGAAGCTCCCAACATGTACAACAGGTATGCCCGGGCCATCTGCGCTTCCTCACGCTCATTGATGGGCTTCTTCTTCAAATATCGTATAAACTGAGCATACCTCGCCGCTCCTCTCTCTACTTGGGGCACCTCCCCTAAGAACCACTCCAGAGCCGCTGGATCGGCGTGTATCCCTGAGTCAAACGGGATGGGCTCTCCCCCAACCCTCAAGCCTGTGTTCGCCGCAAAGTCACTCTGCGTCACCGTCATCTCTCCCGGAGGCAGGTGGAAGGTATTAGAGGTATCCCTCCATCTCTCGGCCAATGGCGACAAGGACGGCATGGTCATTCCCGACTGCATCGCTGTGGTCTCAGTATGAACTCCTCAAACTCGCCAGCATCCACTCAGCTCCTCACCCTCGGTGGCGACCTCAATGTACAAAGGCTGCAGAGAATCGCACGGCCCGCCAAAGCCTCGGATATCCCTATGCTCCGCCTGTTTCAGACAACAAAGACCAACAACAGGATATAATGTTAGTATACAGATGCCTTCATTTTCAAGCTCTGGGTAATCAATGCAGCGGCTTAGCCATGTAGAGTAAACGGACAACGGGACGTGATGTTAGCATGCAGTGCTTTCATTTTCAAGTTCTTGGTAATCAATGTGTCGGCATGACCATGATTGGACGGTCTAAGTTTCTTTGGTTCAAAGTCTTGTTCAATTAACAGCATATAGGGCTACAGTCCTAGTGTTACATCGTTTGAGGTTTGGAATTCGGTGTCATCTTCAGCCGCTGTTTGGTTCAAGACTTTGCGTGAATGGTGTTAGTTTCCAGGGTTATATCATCACATTGTGGCATTTACACAGGCTACCATAGGATGGTTGGTCCAAGTTACGACACGGGCATGGTGTGTTCGTGGTGCAGCATGGCTTTATTGGTGGAAATTATCGTGTGCATGGCATGTTCTACGAGCGTTCCTTTATCCTAGCACGACTTATGTTCAATCTACAACAGATGGTTGGTTCAAGTTATTACATGCATGGCATTCAGAGCACAGATGGTATCGTTTATTGCGTGATTCAATTACGAAGTGTTTTGTGACTTTGAAAGTTTACTAATATCGAGTTAAAGCACAAAGGGGGTTGTTAAGTGATATACCTCAGCCCACGTGGTCGCGATGTGAACCCCGGGATCCCTCAGTATCAGCTCCGGGTCTTAGTCAGCCTGCTGTGGTGGCCTGTAGCCTGCGAACCCTAACGGTACGAACAAGTGCGGTCTCGGAGGCATGTATGTCTCCTCTGAAAACTCAGGGCGCTTCAAGGCACCCGCCTCTGCCACGGCACTCACTCTCGGTCTCTGTGCCTCCTCGGCCTCTCTCTCCTCGGCCTCAACATCAGCCGCCAGTCCCTCTGGCTCGGCTCTCTCCCTCTCAGCCCGTGCCGCGGCCTCGGCAGCCTCGATCACCCTTGCTCTGTCCTCCTTGGCTTTCAACACGTACTCCCCAATAACGGGATGATCTTCCAGGAGCTTTGCCAGCAGCTCGTCGGGCGCGTGCTCGGCGATATCAGCATACGTGACAGGCACGTGACGCGAGGAGGTGGCCGCACCCGCCGGTGGTCTAAATGCGACATCCCCCGCCTGAACCTCAATGGGGGCAGTCTCTGTGGTCTGCATCTCCTCAATGCGCACCTCCTCAATATGCTCTTCCTCAATTACAGCCCCCTTACCCTTCGCCGAGTCCCTCGGCGGGGTTTGGTTCGGCTCAGACTCGTCACCACCGGCATCTCCACTGACGCCATCACCTGAACCACCACCGACTACAGGCAAGCCCTCGGCCACCATGCCCGAGTCCTCTGGCCCACCACTGGACCCCAGAGTCCCAGCCTGGTCTGTCGCGCGAGGCACTGCCTCTACCGCGCGAGTGTTCTCATCACCAGCAACTTCCTGCTCGCAGCCTTTTCTGCCATCGCCGTCGCTTGTGGCCGCTGCGCTGGTGTCTGCGGCCTCCTCCGCTGCCGTCTGATCCTCTATTATGGGCTCCATACTCGACCCCTCGTCTCGTACTTGATCCACTACTTCCCCGCCTCCACTATTACCATCGTGATCAGCCATGGAAGTGTTCTTGTGTGTGGGTTCGTAGGTTTCGGAGTCTGATCTAGGGTTTCGAAGAGTTGTTGAGAGGTTTTGAGAGTTGGGAGAGGTTTGGAGTTTGAAAACCGACTGAGAACCGCTTCTGAAATGTCCCGCGGGTGTTTAAAGGTGTGAGACAGCAATGGGCCGGGTATGGGCTGGTTCAGAATTCAGATCCAGAAAGAACTCCATCGCACGAGGGAGTGACTGCCTCGCGCGACACTCCTCTTTGGGCTCCAAGCCCATCTCCCCAGCAGGCAGGCCCAATTCGATTATTATTAAAACCCAAGGTTTTAATTTGGTCCTAATTTATTTTTGGGATCATATTGGATTAAGTTTTGCAATCCGGAGCACTTTTACATCCTCAGCTATGGTCCGCCTACACGCCCCGGCATGCTCTTTCAAATTGACGACGATCTATCCGTCCACATTTCAAATCGACGACGATCTATCCGGTCTAACTCCGAATCGGGCCGACGATCCATCCGTCTCAGCATTCGATCAAATGATTTATCTATCCGTCCACTTTCGAATCAACGACGATCTATCCGTCCAACTCTGAATCCGTGACGATCTATCCGTCCAATTTCAAATCAATGACGATTTATCTATCCGGCTCCACTTTCAAAACAATGACGATCTATCCGCCCTATTTCAAATCGGCTGACGATCTATCCGTCCAACTCCGAATCGACGATCCATCCGTCCGCATTCGATCAACGACGATCTATCCACAAATCTATCTTCCGTGCACGGTATTTTTACATACTTGCGCACTTTTTCCATTAAATCGGCTTTTGGGTGGATTTGGTGGGTGTCTAAACCTTTGACGCGTTACCCGCATTACCAATGGTGCTCGCGTGCCGCCAAAAGGGACTATCGTAGACACCCCAATCTGAATCTCCGATCGTTTTACGGTTTCTTGTTTCCGCGATGATGAACCAAGCAGTCTTTAGGTTGGAAAGGTTTGAGCTCGGTGTGTGCGGACCCCTTTTGAACCCTTTTAACCCTTTTAAAAGAAAAATAAAAATCAGTCAACTCTGGGTCTGCCCTTGACCCTCGGAAGTCACTCGCTACGATCGCCCTTCTTTGTTCAGGTGTGGTCAAAGTCAAACATTTGATTGTTGACCCACGCACGATGGTGGAACACTCGCGAGAGTCTCACTGCCTCGCGATGGTCCTAGGCTGTCCCTTTCACCTTTGCCACCACTTGGTTGCTTGCCGTGGGGCTACAGGTCGCTTAACCCCGCTTTTTCCACAAGGTACTGCATAAAGGCGTGCCTCGGGAACACACCCTCACACAACCCTTCCAATCACCTTTTCACCAAGCTTAGTCACCAAGTTTGGTCCTAAGCGGGTGTTTGCCACCACCTTTGGCCCTTGGCTTCCCCTATAAATACCCCCCTTGTTCTTCCTTTGAAAGGGCACTAAGTCACAAAAATTCACCAACTTTGAAAGTTTGGGAGATTGAGAATCCTTGCAAGCACAAAGGCTCTCAACTCTAGCTCATATCCTATACCTTTCTTCACTCCATTTTCCATCACAAGCTTCTCAATTTGTTCAAACCTTTCCAAAACCTTCCAAGCAAAGGTATAAACACCTTTACTGTTTTGATCCCTGAGGGGGGCTGTCAGGCCAGGATTGGTAATCAATACCAATTCTGGTCCTAAAGTCAGCAGAGTTACAAGAAGCTAT
Organism: Rhododendron molle; assembly: GCA_025413875.1. Taxonomy (NCBI): domain Eukaryota; kingdom Viridiplantae; phylum Streptophyta; class Magnoliopsida; order Ericales; family Ericaceae; genus Rhododendron; species Rhododendron molle. Next base: position 20,991,443 of record CM046400.1, read on the forward strand.
GAAAAGTATACCCTCGCGTGAGTGACTCACACACACGCGCGACAGTTCACTGTCTCGCGCGACAGCCCTCGTGGGGTTTGGGGATGCTGGGTTTTCTTGTTTTTCATGTTGTTATTTATTTTACAACTTTGTAAGCCTTTTAGATCACTGTTTTGCATGTTAAAACAAATAGACTAGACTTTTATTGCTTATTTACTTTGTTGGAATGCTCCTGGGTTGTTTCTGAATATACCAGAGCCCGCAGTATGCAAAGCAATTCCTCGAAGTCCAGTCAGGACCCTCGCAGAGATTCACTGTCTCGCGCGATGGACCTCTTGATTCCAGAGTGATTGCCCTTGCATGAGCAAATTGACTTTTGCCCTCGCTTTGACACCCCCACTGCTTAGTGGGTTGCACTTCAATTAATTTGGCTCGTTTTTGTAATAATTTATAGTAATCATTTACTTACAAATAATATAAATCGCTTGGTTTGTCTCCTGGTGTGCAATCGGTCCTTCCAGAGCCTGTAAGGGGTGGAATTCAACCTGTGGTGAGGGACAAACCCTTGCGCGAGTGAATGGGTGTCTCGCGCGACGGTCCTCTTTGCATATATGTAGATTCATGCATGCAAAGGTGGCTATCATGTGTGGTACACCAATTCCAGTTGCTGTTGGGTTTATTTTTCATCAAGGGGTTGGAATTCATCCTACTTTTATTATTCCATCCATCCGCCATTTTTCACATCTTGCAAACTTGTTACGGTTTTAAATCCCGATTAACTGCTCCCCGCCTAATTGGCTTAAAATTGGTTAAAGAAGAAAATGAATCACGAATACTTTCACAAAATGCCTAAGTAGAGACCGATCTCCTGATTGGGCAGAGGGTGCCTTAAAACCTTCCTCTCGTAACCTGGCTCCCGAACCGTGATATGGTTATGACGGATGGTTCCTTCACTTTTTCAAATCAAATAGCGGCAGTGCTTCAAATACGGTTCCTTGGGTGACGGACATTCACAGCCGTTCATTGGTCGTACCTTAGCTGAAGCTCTACCGTTCCTTTTTATAGGCATTTTGTAGGAGGTTGAGTCCTAGTAGGACTGTATTCCGGGGATTTACTGGTTATCCAGATGGTGATCGTGGAGCCCTGCCTTAGCTAGGACTCCATACTCACCTAATATTGGCAGGGATTTGTTATCCTGCGTTGGCCGTGATTTCCCTTGGGATTATCGTGTATATTTTATCTATGTTTTCTCCTTTATCCCATGTGGGATATCTTCTACAAGGAAAGCTTCGTATATGAGCGTTGCTTTTCCAGCCTTGGCTGGATCTCTAGGCTGATCCTTAGATCGCGGCTCAGCTCCGTCTGGCGGAGCTGGACCTTGATTTTCAGCTTAGCTCCGTCTTGGGGACCAAGCTGGCTTGCTTGCTGTTCCTCCTGAAGGTAGTGGGCGAAGCTGATGGTTTTACTCCTCAGCTTCGCTTCTTTCTCCTGGCTGGGCTCTTTAGGTTTTCCCTACTTATCAGGTACTCCCCTGTTCCCAAGCTGCAGCTTTGGTTCAGAGGTTGGGAACATTTACTAATGCTGCATGGCAGTTACCGCTTTTTACTTTTGTGGGCAGTTTTAAATGCATGGGTCACGTCGTGGGCCAGGTGTCAAGATCTTGAATCCCTGACGTTAGGACGTGGACGACGATGATCGAGGAGCGATTCTCGGGATTAATGCCCATCTGTTAAGCTCCCCATTCCTGACTAAATTCTACCAGAAGGGTATTTGGATCACCTTTGCTGATTTTCGTGTGATTCCTTTCGTCTCCGACTCCCCTTCGCCGTTGCATTAGAGCCCGTTTCTTCTAGGTACGTTCTTTCTATCCTGCTGTTCTTCATCTGTTGTTCAAGCTGGATTCTTCTTCTGATATAGAATTTTCAGACCCCTCGTGGAGTATTCCAGGCGAGTTCATTTTATCTCGACTGATAAGGTTTTCTTGCATCAATCTTTGTCCTCTGATCATAGAGGACTTTGCCCCCTACTCTCTTACTCTCCAAAACAGGGTTTTTCGAGACTTGTTTTACTTGTCAGTTCGTCTTTACCCCAGATTTTTAGTAGGAACCCTAATGTCCGAGGGCTTTGTGAATTTTGCTTCGATTCTCCAAGCCGAAGAGTCGATGGCGGAGGAGAAGGGTTCTCTACGTCGGAGTAGCATTATTAGGGCCTCGCCTGACAAAGGTCAGTCGAGCGGCGTTAAACCCTCATCGCCCCCTGTGCCTTCAACGAGGGGTCCCCATAGGGTCCCCATTTTCACGGCCTCTAATATTCCTTCCACCATTACCAACGAAGAGTTAGCTGTTCTCAGGGTTAGATACTCTATCCCACCGTCTGTTTCTCTTCGGAAACCTTCTGGGACCGAACGAACATGTTCTTTTTCTGAGTATGAGACTTGCCTTTACGTTGGGGCTTTGGAGGGAGGTTTGAGGATTCCTTTCCCAACCGTAGTTAGGGACGTTCTGAGCTTTCTTGGTTTGGCCCCTGGCCAAATTGTTCCCAATTCGTGGCGTCTCTTAATCGGTTGTGCGGCATTGTGGGGGGCGATGTCGGATGGTCGAATTTCCTTGACAAAGGGACCTTTTCTCAACCAGTTTTCCGTTAAAGAGGCTCCTGGTGGTGTTGGGTGGTACTACTTTGCGAAGAGAGCTGGTGAGGGGGAGCTAGTTACGGAGCTCCCTTCTGCGAGTAAGAACTGGAAAGACAAGTTCTTTTTTGTTGGGGGTGACGGTTGGGAACTCCCAAATTGGGAGATTGGATCATATGTTCCTCGGATCCCAAGTGGATGGGGGGTTCCCATCACAAATTGTAAGCTGTTTGCCTTTCTTTTATCCCGTGGCTTTATAGATTTATTCATACCTTAATGAATTCTCTCTCCCTTTTGCAGCGAGAGGATCGTTCCCGTTGGCCCTTGCCTTAGAAGAGGAGCTGCAGCAAGCCAGGAGCTACTCAGTTCACACTTGGGATTTACTTGTGACCCCGGAGTCGTTGGCTGCTTATCTCCTGGGACCAGAGACCACTTGTGAGGCCCTAGCTCTTTTGAGAGGTAGTTCCCTTTCTTGCTCGGTTCCATATTTTAGCTGACTTTTTATTGTTTCTTTCCTTCTTTTCCAGAGGGAGAAGGTGAAGATGAAGTCATGGCACCAAAGATGGATAAAGCATTGCTGGCCCAATTGAAGGCTAAGAGGGCCAAGCAAACACCTGGGGTTGTAGCTACAAAAAGGAAGAGCTCCCGTCTGCAGAAGGAGCTATGTGTGGACAGCTTTCTGGATGCTAATCTTTCGATCATTCCTCCTATTGACTTAGTGGTTGAGCCGTCTGCGGAGAGGGAACAGGAGAAGTCTAAGAGAAAGGGAAAGGGTAGCACTGTGGTGGGCACCCCTCCGGCCAAAAAGGCGAAAGTTTCTGGTGACGCTGCTACACTAGGTAACTTCCAGTATGCCCTAGAGCGTGCTTCCGGACTGTTGTGTGCAGCTGATGAGGATTCAATAGCGGAGATGTCCCTTCTGTCCGTGGGGGAGCACATGCTGGTCGAGCAGGCCATGGTATTCCCTTTCTTCTTACTGCTATCAACTTAAATATTTGTCATTTTCTTTCTGATCCTCTTCTTCCTCTACCGCAGGCTACGGCTCGTGGCCGTTACCTCGCTTCCCAAAGCCATAGCTTGGGGAAGCAGGTGGTCACCCTTACTGAAGCCAACCTCCAACTCACAAAGCAAGGCGCTTCTATGGTTGCGGAGCTGCAGAAAGTGACGAATGAGAGAGACGCGACTCTTAAGTCGAAAAGGGGCTTGGAGGAAGAAAGGGACACAGCCGTGGCTACTGCTCAGAGTTTGGAGCAGAAGATTTCTGAAATGAGCAAGGAGCTGGAGAAGCAAAAGGTTATGGGCATGGGGATGCTGGAAAAGGTGAAGAATGCTCGTAAGGAAGCCATCGAACTCTTCCTCCAATCTCCAGAGTACCGTCAAGACGTCACCCAACAATACTTTGATGGGTTTGAAGCTATGAGAAGTCAGGCGGCCGCTGCTTTTCCAAATTTGGATTTTTCCAAATTTGAAGTTGATGATGAAGAGGGGCCCTCGTGCTTTGACGAGGGGCAGAAGGGAGAGGATGAAGCTGATGATGCCGTATCCAAGGATGCATCTGTCCCGAGCTCTTCCCTTACATCCTTCCTCCAGTACTCCAGAGAAGGTTTCCCTTGACTCCCCTATCCTTGCTGCAACACCTCCTGGCCCGTCATCTGGTGATGGGCAAGCAACTGATGACACTCTCCTGGGCCTCTGACTTGCTTTTAAAAACATTGGTTTTTGTTGGTTCTGTAACTAATACTTTTTAATACTTTCGTATTTTCGTACTAGCTTTGGAGTGGCCTTGGTTTTGGCCTTGACGCCTGTTTGGATGATTCCTGAAACTTTGTTTCATTGATGGACAGGGATGATCTCTTTGAGATCATGTTTTTGGGAGCCCGATAAGGGCTGTTAGCTTAATGGCAGGTGCTGAATTTTGGCCAAAAGCGTGCTTTAAGCCGAATTTCATTGCGTACTGCATGCTAATTTTTGCTTTTGCCAAGTACTTGTTCTTGATCTATTCTGAATTTTCTATTGCGTAGCCGTATGTTTGAAAATTTGCTTGCTTGAATAGTTTAAGCAAAAGGTTGGAATTTTTCCTTAGCCTTTTGATGCGCGTAATTATACTGCATCTTTAAGCCTGGAATATCTTTCAGCCTGGAATATGTTTCTCAAGCTTATGGCTGGCACTATACCTGTTACTCCCCTAAGTGTATCAATTACTTGCGTCCAAGCAATTGGGACACTTATTGATACGTCCCATGGGACTTTAGATGGGTGAGTTTGGATACCGTAGATAAGGTAGGTAGCCCTACGAGTCGAGCCTGGAAATATTTCTAGAGCTCTGTAGGTTGCATTGGTGTGCTACGTCTTATGAGCTGGGAAGATTTTCCTGAGCTATTTTAACCTGCATAGCCTTGCTACGTCTTTGAGCTTGGAAATTTTTCCTAAGCTGCTTAATTTGCATAGCCTTGCTACGTCTTTGAGCTTGGAAATTTTTCCTAAGCTGCTTAATTTGCATAGCCTTGCTACGTCTTTGAGGAGGTGACTACTCCCCTAAGTATATAATTGATTTGATTTTCAAAAATTAATATACTTGCGTGAATTCCCATAGGGTATACCTTAGGTTTACCAAATAGTACTGGAAAGTAATACAGCTTAGTAAGGCGTGTAAGGTTTGCTTTGGGATAAGAACCGTATATGTTCTGATGACGTTTGTTTCAACTGCTCGAGGTGGCTGGGATTATAACTTCCCATTATTCTAAGCGGTCGAGGCGGCCGTTTTAAGTGCGGTTTTAATGGCGATCATGCTGATTGGTGTAGCAAACGGTTAATGAACCGTCTTATTGTGCTATAAATACCAACAGTTCGTGATAAACCATTTCCCATTCCTCACCCTACTTCATAATGGCAAACAATGAAGAAAACTACAAGTTATGCCAAGAACTGCAGGGTTTGAAGGTCGCTGTGGCTGGCCTTGCGGCCAAAATGGAGGCCATGACGGAGTCAGTGTCCGTCATGGAGAAGACGGTCCGCATGGTGCTGATAGCCAACTGGGAGCAGTTGGCAGCTTTCCAAGGGCAGCCACCGCCGCCAATTCCTTCCCCTCCAAGGGAGGGTGGTAGTGATTAGGTTGCAACTTCGTGGGTTTTGTCCACGAAGTTTTTTATGTACTGGCTATCCACATCTCCTTAGAGATGTGGATTTAATAAAATTTAAGAATTTTATTATTGTTATTGCGTCTTTTCCTTATCATGCATACAGGAAATAAATTAAAACGACTGTCCCTCATGGGGAGTTTATTGGCCTCTGGGGCTTAGATAATAGAACACATAGTCCTAAAACAAATTTATTGCTAGATCTTTATTCAAACGAAGAGTTCTCTAAAAACAACTCCAATTTCCTAAAAACAGAAGTAGACGAATATTGGCAAGCACCTACTTGTAATATTTTTTGAGATGCTCCGCGTTCCATGAATTTGGCAGCTCCTTTCCTCTTAGGGTTGCAAGCTTATACGCTCCAGCTTTAATGTGATGTAGGACCTGATAGGGTCCTTCCCAGTTTGGGCCAAGCTTGCCCACCTTTTTCCCCGTAGGATCAGATTTCCTTAGAACTAGATCACCAGCCTGAAAATCCCTGGGCCTAACCTGCATCTTATGATACTTGACCATTCTTTGCTGGTAGACTGCTATTCTGGCCATTGCTGTTTCCCTCCTTTCTTCCAAGAGATCCAGCTCGGCCCTGAGATCTTCCAGGTTTTCCTGCTGGTCCATGCTGGCCGTTCTGTAGTTGAGGAGTTCAACTTCAATTGGGACTACAGCTTCAGCCCCAAATGCTAGAGAATATGGGGTCTCTCCTGTTGCAATTCGGGGTGTTGTGCGGTATGCCCATAGCACATTGTAGAGCTCGTCTGGCCAAGCTCCTTTGGCTTCTCGTAGCCTCTTCTTAATTCCTTTCTTGATGGTTCTATTTGTCACTTCCACTTGGCCATTGGCCTTCGGGTGAGCTTTGGATGCGAAGTGCACATGTATTCCCTTGGAAATACAATAATCTTTAAATTGAACATTGTCGAATTGTTTTCCCCTGTCAGTGACTATCACCCGTGGCAGACCAAAACGGCTAATAATGAATTTCCATAAGAAATCAATTGTTACCTCTGCCGTGATTGTAGCCAATGCTTTTGCTTCGACCCATTTCGTAAAATAGTCTACAGCTATGATGGCATGCTGGACCTGCCCTGCTGCCATGGGAAGTGGGCCAATCAGATCTACTCCCCATTGGGCGAACGGCCATGGCCCTTTCATTGGGGTTAAGATCGTAGGTGGCCTATGAGTGATGTGTGCAAAGAGTTGGCACTTCTCACAATTTCGAACCATTAAATTGCAATCCTTCTGCATGCTTGGCCAATAATATCCCAACCTAAGAAGCTTATAGGCTAGCATGCGGCCTCCTTGGTGGTCCCCACATACGCCTTGGTGGACTTCCTCCATGGCTCGTGTGGATTCTGGCACTGTCAAGCATCTTAGGTATGGCAATGAGAAGCTCCTCCTGTATAGAACATCTCCCATCATCAGGTATTTCGCAGCTCTAATCCTGAGCTGCCTTGCTTTGACCTTGTCATCTGGTAGCGTCCCATTTAGTATGTAATCGACTATAGGAGCAGTCCACGAGCTGCTGTAGTCGGCAGCTTGCACTTGTGGACTTAGGGCAAAGATGCTGGGGAGCTCTAAGTACCGGATTGGGGAATTCCGTGGGATAGCCGCTTCTGTGGCCGTGGCCAGCTTTGACAAATAATCTGCTTCAACGTTATCTTCCCTCGAGATTCTGATAATTTTAAAACTTTGAAATGTTGCAACCAGGGACTTTACTTTGTCCAGATACTTCTGCATTACTTCTTCTTTCACTGCATACTCCCCTAGGACTTGTCCTACTACTAATTGTGAATCACTCTTGGCTAACACATGGTCAGCACCTACGGCCTTAGCCAATTCCAATCCCACGACGAGAGCTTCATATTCCGCCTCGTTGTTGGTTGCTTTAAATTCAAACCTAAGGGCGTAGCTTAAGCGTTGCCCTTTTGGCGATGTGAGGATCAGACCAGCTCCGCTTGCTTCCCTGGTTGTCGATCCGTCAACCTGGAGGATCCAAGGCTTGGGATCTTCTTTGGGGAGCTCTTCTGGTTCCGGATACGTGTACTCTGCTAAGAAGTCTGCCAGAGCACTTGTGCCTTAATGGCAGTCCGAGGCTTGTACTCTATGTCGAACTCGCCAAGCTCTATTGACCATTGGATTAACTGGCCTGATGTCTCTGGGCAATGGAGAACCCTTCGAAGTGGTTGATCCGTTAGCACCTTGATGGGGTGAGCTTGGAAATAGGGCCGTAGCCTTCTGGCCGCTATCACCATTGCAAAAGCTATCTCTCAGCTCTGGGGTACCTCAGCTCAGCTCCTCGTAATGCCCTGCTGGTGTAGTATACTGGGAGCTGCGTCCCCTGTTCTTCTCGTATCAGGACCGCGCTGACGGCATGGGGTGAGACAGCAAGGTATAGAAGGAGATCCTCCCCATCTTGCGTTCTGCTTAACAGCGGAGGCGAGGCAATGTATTCCTTTAATTGATTAAAGGCTGCTTCTTCGGCCGCAGTCCATTCGAAGGCTTTTTTCAAAACCTTGAAGAATATTTGGCACTTATCTGTAGCTCGTGAAATGAATCTGCTCAGGGCCGCAACACGTCCTGTCAGCTTCTGGACTTCCTTAATATTCTGGGGTGAGCGCATGGTGAGGATGGCCTAGATTTTCTCAGGATTGGCTTCAATGCCTCTTTGAGATACCATGAAGCCCAAGAATTTACCTGAGGATATTCCGAACGCACATTTGGTGGAGTTGAGCTTCATTTCATACTTCCTGAGGACTTGAAAGGTTTCCTCTAGATCCGCCACATGGTTCAGTGCCTTGGCACTTTTGACCAGCATGTCATCCACATACACCTCTACGTTGCGCCCAATCTGATGCTCAAACATTTTGTTGACCAGCCTTTGATACGTCGCCCCTGCGTTCTTAAGACCGAAGGGCATCACTTTATAACAATAGAGCCCCCTATCAGTGATAAATGATGTTTTCTCTTGATCTTGGTTGAGCATTTGGATCTGGTTGTAGCCTGAGAATGCGTCCATGAAGCTTAGGAGTTCGTGCCCTGCTGTGGAATCTACCAAGGAGTCAATCCTTGGCAGTGGAAAGCTATCCTTTGGACATGCTTTATTGAGGTCAGTGAAGTCGACGCACATTCTCCATTTGCCATTGGCTTTCTTTACCATAACCACATTTGCCAGCCAGTCGGGGTAGAAAACTTCTCGGATGGATCCTGCTTGGATGAGCTTGTCTACCTCCTTGGCTGCAGCTTCATTCCGCTCCGGGGTAAAGACTCTTTTCTTCTGCTTAACTGGACGAACCGTGGGATCCACATTTAGTTTATGGGTTATGACCCTTGGGTCAATTCCCGGTATGTCCTCGTGGGACCACGCAAACACATCCTTGTTGTTCCTTAGAAACTGTAATAGCTCCGTCTTTGCTACCGAGCTCAGCCCTGCTCCAATTCTCACTGTTTTGCCAGGGTGGCCCGGCTCCAGGAGCTCTTCTATAAGCTCTTCCACAGGCTCTCCTTGTTGAAGCTTTTCTTCATCTCGGGTGTCAAGGCTTTCTATGGTCATGGTAACATTAGCACCTCTGAGTGAGGTGACATAACATTCTCATGCTGCCTTCTGGTCTCCTTTTACGCACGCTATCCCTGTTGGCGTTGGGAACTTTATCATCAAGTGATGTGTGGAGATAATCGCCCCGATTTTATTCAGGGTTGTTCTCCCCAATATTGCATTGTATGTAGCAGGACAGCTCACCACTATGAAGTCTATCATTCGTGTAATCTGGCTTCCTTCCTCTCCCATGGTGACAGGTAGGGCTATTTGGCCGACAGGGTAGACAGGCGTACCTGCGAATCCCACCAGGGGTGAAGTCATAGGCCTTAGTCTTTCTCTTCTGACCTTGAGTTGATCATAAGCGTGGAGATACAAGATGTCGGCGGAGCTCCCGCTGTCTATCAGCACCCTTCGGGTGAGGTAGTTGGCCACGACAACGGTGATAACTAAGGGGTCATCGTGAGGAACCTGAACCCCTTTAGCATCTTCTTCTGAGAAAATTATAGGTATTTCCTCCGTCTTTTGGAACTTGTTTGGACGGCCAACCATGTTAACTTCCAAGTATTCCTCTGTCCTTAATTTCCTCAGGCGAGCCTTTCTAGCGTTGCTAGATTCTCCTCCTCCAGCGAACCCTCCATGGATAACCTTGATCTCTCCTATGGGAGCTGATCGAGGTGCAGCATTATCTCTTCCGTCTTTGTTTGTATCATCCCGCCTGGTTTGTTTCTGGTATTTCTTTGATGCAAAATGCTGAAGCCTCCCCCTCTGAATCAACTCCTCGATTTGCTGCTTTAGATCTATGCAATCATCCGTGTTGTGACCGTGGTCCTTATGGAATCTGCAGTATTTATCCTTAGCTCTTTTGCTTGGATCGAACCTCAACTTTCTGGGCCACTTGAGGTCTGGATCGTCTTGGAGGTTGCTGAGGATTTGCTCTGCCGTAGTGATGAGCGGAGTAAACTGCTTGTACCGGCCTTGGGGCGGTCCACCTCCCCTTTTAGGGGAAGTTCTTGAATCTACCTTCTTATTCTTCGGTTCTCCTCCCGTTCTACGGGTGGAATCTTTCCTCTTTCTATCAGGTGGTGGGAATTCTCCCACCTGTGATGGCCCTACTTGGGGATCGAAGCCATCACGAGTACGCCTTGCGTAAACAGCTTCCTCGGCGTTCATGTGCTTCTGTGCTCTAAGCATGAGCTCCGCCAGGGTCTTGGGGGGTTCCTGAGATAAAAGGTATAGGAACTGTCCTGGGTACAGCCCAGCTATGTACGCAGTTATGCTCACGCTGTCATCAGCTTCGTCTATCTGGACCACCTCCTTGTTAAACCTGGTGGTGAAGTCTTTCAATGATTCCCATCGTCCCTGTTTTACCGTCAGAAGATGTGTTGCTGGTTTGCCGTAGCGTTGGCCAGCAATGAAGTAGCTTACAAAGCTTGTGCTAAGCTCCTTGAAACTGCGTATACTCCCAGGGGGGAGCTTATTAAACCATGCTCGGGCACTTCCTTTGAGGGTAACTGGAAAAGCTCGACACATGACTTCGTCAGGAACCGCTTGCAGGTGCATCAGGGACTTGTACGTTTCCAAGTGATCTAATGGGTCCGTGGAGCCATTAAATGTTTCCAATTGTGGCATCTTGAATTTCCTTGGGAGCGGGCGTCCCATGACCTCGGACGTGAAAGGTGAATCGGTGTTCTGCACCAGCTCTTCCACAGTAGCCGGAGTCTGTGCCTTAACTTGCTTCATTAGCCCTTCGATCTGATGTTGCATCTTGAGAATCACCCCTAATTCTCGGGATGACTTTTCCAGGGGGGCTTGCTATTCCTCTTCCGGTTTTGGCTTTCCTCCTCACTGGACTCGCTTTCTTCCCTGTGATTCTCTTGCTCGTGTTGACTGTGTTGTAAGTTCAGGATGCTTGGTTCGGAGATCTGCAGGCGCAAGGCTGCGTTTTCCTGCATCGCGTTTTGTAACCCTTGGGTTAACGTTTTGATTTGCTCCTGCATTTGAGCAAATGCTTCTGGAGTAATCTGATCGTCCCCCGTCTTACTCGCCCCGGCGGCATTAGCCGCTTCTGCTGCTTCCGCTGCCTTGGCAGCCTTCTCTGCAACGGCGGCGGCCTTGGCCGCTCTTGCGGCCTTGGCCGTTTCGGCGGCTATAACCGCGGCGGCGGTCTTGGCGGCGTCGTCGGCCGCTTTGTTTGTGGGGTCCGAAGCCATCGTTGTTCCTGCTAGATTGGGTATCCACCATGCAAAACTATTCACCGTGAAGCGAAGAAGTCGCTTCCACAGACAGCGCCACCGATGAATCAGTTTTGTATCCGGCCCCGACCTGTTCCTGCAAGGACAACGTGAGAGCTAAAGCCACCGGTGTGGTGGCGTGCCGACCACCCTCCGATGCCTAAGTCAGTAGAGAATATGATTTAATTGAGAGAATAGAGATTCACAGGCGTTAATTGGTCGTACCTTAGCTGAAGCTCTACCGTTCCTTTTTATAGGCATTTCGTAGGAGGTTGAGTCCTAGTAGGACTGTATTCCGGGATTTACTGGTTATCCAGATGGTGATCGTGGAGTCCTGCCTTAGCTAGGACTCCATACTCACCTAATATTGGCAGGGATTTGTTATCCTGCGTTGGCCGTGATTTCCCTTGGGATTATCGTGTATATCTTATCTATGTTTTCTCCTTTATCCCATGTGGGATATCTTCTACAAGGATAAGCTTCATATATGAGCGTTGCTTTTCCAAATTTTGGTCGGATCTCTAGGTCGATCCTCAGATCGCGCTCACCCGCCTGGCGGAGTCGACCTTGATTTTCAGCTTAGCTCCGTCTTGGGGACCAAGCTGGCTTGCTTGCTGTTCCTCCTGGAGGTAGTGGGCGAAGCTGATGGTTTTACTCCCCAGCTTCGCTTCTTTCTCCTGGCTGGGCTCTTTAGGTTTTCCCTACTTATCACGACGAATACCCTCCACTTCTCTTTTGGCGAGATGACCATGACGTCGTTGATCACTGGTCTCGGGGTCGGAGGTGACTCTATCCCTTTTGACGCTGTCACAGGGAGGCAGGCGGCGTTCCAAATGGCGAGCTGGGCACGAAGTTCAGGCGAGGCCGACGATGCCTGGCACGCCAAATTTTCCGAGGTTTTGGACAAAGAGGCTCCCGACACAGGGTGGTGGAGGAGGAGCAGATGGCGAGGTGTTTTCTGGCTATACTTGCTTTGTGCGTCTCTGTTTCCTAACAAAGCGCAACCAATTACACCTTCGCTTCTTCCGGCTCGAGGGCGTCGGGAGATTGCCCGCTTTGACTGGGGAGGTGCAGCACTGGGGACGTGCTACGCCTTCATGGGCTCTCTTTCTCGCGGGGCAGGAGTGAGCCTCGGAGGCTACTCGAGGGTCTGGGAGGTATATCTCATTTCCCTTTTCATTAATAGTTAGCTTTCCATTCATATCTATTCAATGTATATCTTGTGCTAACTTTCAATGTCTTGAATTGCAGCTTTGGACGTACGAGGTGATAGGGATGTACCCTCCCGAGACCACGTGTCCCAATGACACGATACTCCCTCGGGCCTTGCACTGGTCGACGGAGTTCAAAGGAGTGAAGAGGGGAAGAGGCAAGTTGGATGCCTTCCGGCTCTACCTAGACGAGCTGCGGCCTGACCAGGTTACTAATGCACTTCCACGTCTGTTTCATAGCTTTCCCGTTTGTTTCCATTTAAACAGCGTCTTGATGCCGCTTTTCTTTAATGACAGGTTCGCTGGCGGGTGTGGGACCGCTTCGAGATCCCCTACGTTGCTCAGAGTAAGGAGGTTTCCAGGGGACAAGTACTTCTCGAGTCTCCTTACGGCTGGCAGTGGTACTTGGGTGACCAAGTGTCACGTCAGTCGTTGAGGTTGGACGCCTTTCGAGTCCCTGGGCCACTTCCCGCTTTGGTGCAGAGGACAGGCCAGTACACGCGGAGGGAGATCGAGCAGTTCACACGGCCGGACCCCGAGTTGGAGCCGTTCTTCCAGGCGGGCGTTAGTCTGGCTGCCGACTACGCAGAGTACTGTGCTCGGTACTTGATGCCGAGTCTAGGGATACGCGCTGCTTGGGAGGCGGCGCAGGCGGCTCGAGGCGGCGTTGGAGGAAGAAGGGGACGGAGACGAGGTGGAGGTGACGGAGGCAGCGGCAGCGGAGGCCGCGGAGACGGAGGTCGCGGCGAGGGTGCGGGCCCGAGCAGGACTAGCTTCCCTGCCCTCTCTTGGACGGTGGACGTGACGACCGCTCAGGGAGTCCCGGGCTTGGTTGTGGTGCCACGCCTTGCAGCTGAGGCTCCAGAGTTCCTTACTCAGGTATAACGTACTTTCCTTCTTTCGTAAATTCGCTTGCTTGCATATTCTGATCCATTTCTCCATTGCAGGCTCCTCCAGGGTACATGAAGGAGATGGCGGAGGCCATGATGGGCCTGGAGCAGCTGGTGCGGCAGTACGCCATGGGCCGCTCTCCTGAGGTGTTACCTCGTGCTGGCGGAACGATGGTAAACCTTCGAACCTTAGCTGTTTACTTTACTTCTATTGCTTATACCATGATTATTGAGCAAACATTATATGAGTGGTATACCATTGCAGGCTAGAGAAGGGGCTACGCGAGGGTTACGGTGAAAGTCCGTCCGTTTTCCAGTGCCACAAGTCTCATCTGCCGGCTCTCGGGATGAGCCGGCATCGAAGAGGGCACGACATTCAATGGGGACTGAGGATGAGCCCATCGACGTTTCTGAGGACGAGACTTCCGAGCCTACTGACGTCGACCTGGAGGCCACCTCAGGAGGCACCGTGCCCAGAGCGACTGGCACTCAGGAGGCGAGCAGCTCTCCAGCGGACAAGGAGGTTTCTGAGGAGGACGAGGAGGAGGGCGAGGACAAGGATGACGAGAGTTGAGCTTCCTCTTTTGTTTTGTTTTGTTCTTTTGATAGAGCCTGCGTGCTCCTTTTGCAGGGCGCCTGTTTGCCCTTGGTAGGTAAGATTGGCTTATCACACTTCTTTTGTACTTCGACTCATAGATGCTTTTGGATTTATATACAAAGATCTTGTCCTTTCATTGTTTACGTCATTCAGTCTCCTTTTTGTTTGTGTGAAGAAAACTGAATAACTAAAACATTGACCAGATAGTGCAACTGGTCGTTGATCGACGAGATTGAGCTTAACGTGAGGCTGGTGATGGGCAATACATCAACAATCAAAGCATATTGACAATGGAATAGAAATCAAAGAAAGTAACTAGACGAATCTTTGCAAGACTGATCCCGTACACGAGAATTTATATTGACGCCTTTGTAGCACGGTCATGGGACAATGACAACCTTTAAATCTTGATATGAGACTTGAAAACTCAACCTTGCCTTCGAAATATACTTGAAAAGTAGGAAATTGTTGACTTTATCATGTGACATTCTCGAGTTTTGACTTCGGGCATGAACCGGAACTTGGACTAAGTCATTTTTGACCATTATGACCTGTAGGACTCGGAAAATTAGCTTGGGACAACTTGAAACGAGAATTGACAACTTGATATGGCTTAAGAAACGGATTTTATCAAGTTTTCATATTACGATGACAAATCTCGGGGGTTATTTTGAAACGAAACATCCCTAAAGTCCCAAATAACCGTTAGAGTGTGTTTTGGTGGTTGCTGGTGCTTCGTAGTGCCTCGATTCCACTTTGGTGTGTTGCTGCCAAAAACTGCAGAAATGCAGACTTAGGTGCCGTGCGGATGCTCCAGGCTGCCGTGCGGGCCTTAATCCTGCACACGGTACCTTGATCACTCTGCCGTGGGATTTTCCTAGTTCCAACTTGCCGTGCGACACGGCAAGGTGCCGCGCGTGGCAAATTTCCTGACAAATTCCAGTTTTGCTGTTTCCCAAGGCAGATAGCCCGGGGGTTGAGGTTTGACCCGTGTAATGGCATTTCTGAACCAGTGCATGTCCATTTTGAACCTTGTTGGGCTTGACTAAGCTCTTCCCTATGTAGAACTCATGGAAAACATGCGCTTTTGAAATCCGAGGCTCTTTGAAAGTTGAAGTTGTCCTCTCCACCCTTCCTATAAATTCAAGCTCCCTCATTCCACATTCTCCACACCTCATTCAACTCCTATCTTCTTTCTTTGCTCCTTGAAATGGCTCTATCTCTCACCTGTTCACTCCGTCCATGGTTGGCTTCCATGGAAGGGGTTGATTGGCTCAACTTCCAGGCTCATGGTCTCTACTCCATGAGGTACCTCCGCAATATTCGCCTTCGTCCCGAGCTTTTGAGGGCAGCCGTGAGTTTTTGGGATCCAGAGGTTCATGTATTTCGCTTCAGCGAGCAGGAGCTTTGTCCTACCATCGAGGAGTTCCGTGCATACCTCGGGGGTTTTGGTTCGGGGGAGGTCATCATTCCTCCTATGCATGAGAGCGCTTACAGAGTCTTGGCCGTGGCCCTTGGATTAGGTGATGGCGTCGCGCGCTACCTGGTTAGGAATGGCCACCTCAATGTTATACGCCTTATCGAGCTGTTTTCTCCTCCTGGTGATCTTGTGGATATGACTTATCAGACTCGGCGCATGACCGCTCTCTGCATGTGCTTGCTTGCGGCTTACCTCTTGATCCCTTCTGTTGGTCCTGCTAGCTCGGCATTGGTTAACATTGCCGCTCAGGTTGAGGCTCGAAAAGACGTGATTCCGATGGTTTTGGCTGAGACGTTGATAGGTTTGGACAAGGTTCGTCTTGGGGAGACTAAGACTTTCGGGGGCAGCCCTTTCTTTCTACAGGTTGGTTTCTCACTCAGCTCTCCTTTTTCGGGTTTCTCCCTCGTTCTCATTTTATCTCAACACTCGGCTGGGCTTTCTTTGGTTTCTTACTTGTTTTTTCTCTCTTCTCACAGATTTGGCTTTGCGACAAGGTGAATGTGCTGACCATCCCTCCCGGCAACTAGTCATATGAGGCGAGGTTACTTTCTCAGCGATGTTTCGAGTTTGCTTACAGGAGCAGGGCCGAATGGGTTGACTTCTTCAGGCGCCGGCGAGCGGAGACCATTGCTTGGAGGTGTCGATGGCTAGATCTCCCTCCCATGACAGTGTACTATATGGGCTCTCAATGGGTCGTTCTTGCTAGTTTGGGAGCCTTCACCTTCTACATCCCCTACCGTATCCAGCGTCAGCGTCAGCTAGGTTTGAGGAAGGAGGCTCTTGCAGAAGTTCTTGTGGATGTGGTTCTGCCTCTCTTCAAACATTCGGTTCTTTGTCATTACCAGCGCTTCTGGAGGATGCGCGAGGTGACCGATGCACATCCCGACCCTTCTGTGGTGATGCGCGAGAGTTATCGTAAGTGGCTCAGGAGGGATATTGCAGCAAGGGCTGGAGCTCAAGGAAACTGACTCGACCTTACCACCCTGACCGTTTGAATAAACTGAGGACCCTTTATTATCATGTCGTGCTTCTTTTTGTTTTTTAAAGCTTTGCTCAACCTTATGTAGTAGAAGTAATTGCGTTAATAAAGACGAGTTTTGGAGGGTTTCTCCCTCATTGACTATATTCCTCAAGCCTTCTCAACCTGGATTTTTATCTTGATAGATCGTGACCAGGTCTCGGCGTGAGACTGCCTACATATCCTCCTGGCGAAGGAATCAGGTCATGACGTAGTTCAGGGCTAAGGTTCGCTCTGGTTTTAACACTCTCCTTTTGTACTCTAACTTTTGCCTAGAACCGCCCTTTCAGGTTTTCGGTCTAGCGAGCTCATTTATTGTATGCCTTAACTTTTGCCTAGGATGCCCTAACAGGTTTTCATTGCCTGGAACTGCCCGCCCTTGCGGTTTTCAGCCCAACAAGCTTCTCTCAGGGGTAGTAGCGATTGAGTTGATCCAAGTTAACCAAGGTTGAGAATTCATTTCCGTCCAGGTCAATGAGTTGCGTAGCTCCTCCAGATAGAATAGTTTTGATGATGTATGGTCCAGACCACTTTGGCTGAAACTTTCCTCGTGGGTCGTAAACCGGAGCCCGAATTTCCTTCAAAACCATGTCACCTTCCGCCAAGTCCCTGGGTTTCACTTTCTTGTTGAATGCCCGCGCAATCCTTCGCCGATACCCTTGAATGTGGTAAAGAGCCCTTAACCGGCATTCATCAAACAGCATACGTTCTTCGAATCGGTTGCTCAACCATTCTACCTCTTGGACTTCGCATTCAATCATAGTCCGAAGAGATGGGACTTCCAACTCGATGGGAAGTATTGCTTCCATTCCGTTAACCAGGGAGTAGGGAGTTGCTCCCGTTGGTGTTCACACAGATGTGCGATATCCCCACAAAGCTAGGGGTAGTTGTTCGTGCCAGTCCCTTGCAGATTGAATGGTCTTTTCCAGAATGGCCTTGATTGTTTTGTTGCCTGCTTCCATAGCGCCATTAGTCTGCGGCCGGTAAGTTGTTGACTTGTGCACTTGGATTTGGAACTCATCCAGTACTTCTCGAGCTCGCCCTTTGAAATGAACCCCATTATCGGATACAAAAGCCTGAGGAACGCCATATCGATAAATGACATGTCGCTTGATGAAATGTGAAACTTGAACTGCAGTCAAAGTGGTATAAGAGGCAACTTCTACCCACTTCGTAAAATAATCGATGGCTACCAAAATGAACTTGTGGCCATTGGAAGCTGCTAGCACAATTCTCCCGATGACGTCTATTCCCCACGTTGAGAAAGGCCATGGCGAGGTCATTTGTTGTAGTTCGTGTGGCGGAACATGCGTGAGATTGGCATGAATCTGGCATTTTTGGCACCTTCGCACATACTCCGCACAATCCGTTTCCATAGTGGTCCAGAAATATCCTTGCCTGAGGATCTTCTTGGCGAGCATTATGCCATTCATGTGGGGACCGCACACACCTTCGTGAACTTCTTCCATCACCCTTTTTGCATCTTCTCCATAGATGCACAGCATGTGTGTGCCGCAGTGCGACTTTCAGTATAGGTTCCCTCCGCAGATGATGTATTGAGCAGCCATCCTTTGGAGAGCGATTCGGTCCTTCTTGCTTGCTCCCATGGGGTATTCTCTTCCTTCCACATATCTCAGATGTCGTAATACCATGGGTGGCCATCATCGGGCTCATCAATCGCCATAACGTGTTGATGTACCGGTGTATCCCTTTGTTCAATCACAACTGGTCTTAACTTTACGCCAACGGGGATCTCAACCATTGATGCCAATGTTGCCAAAGCGTCCGCAAATTGATTTTTGAGCCTCGACACATGAGTGAATGTTACCTTGCTAAAGTGGGGGATAAGATCTTCAAGATCCTAATGATACGGTTTCAGCTTTTCTTCCCTGACCTTCCAGTCGCCATTCGCCTAGGATATTACCAAGTTCGAATCTCCCACAACTTCCAGCTTTTCTACGCCGATCTCGATGGCTGCTTCCATGCCTACGATGCAAGCCTCGTATTCCGCCTGATTATTGGTGACTTCAAAGTTAAGCTTGAATGCCAGTGTGCAACCCATCGGGTGATATTAGCAACACACCGATTCCGAACCCTTTCTGGTTGGCTGCTCCATCAAAATACAACTGCCAAACATCCTCAGCCATCGTCATTATGTCTTCGTCGGTGAAATTGAATTGGGCATCCTCCCCTCCCTCGACTGGGCAATCGGCCAGGAATTCTGCGACGGCTCTTCCTTTTACCGACTTTCGGGTGACATATCTCAACTCAAATTCAGCCAGCATTAGCAACCATCGCGCCATCCTACCTGTGAGAGCCGGTTTCTCGAATAAATATTTTAGGAGATCCATTCGAGATATCAACTTTACCGGGTAGGTGTGGGCTCCTGCGCCCAAAAAAAGGCGCAAGCCCGAAGATTCGCCACCCGGATTTTTGGAGATGGATGATCCGAGAAACCGAGAGCTTGATTTGAAAAAGGCTTTTGGTTTAGCGAAAACATCGAGACGTTGGGTTCGGGAGCCACATTACGAACGAGGAAGGTTTTTCTTTAAAAAGCACCCCATTCGTCACCCCATTCGCCCGGTAAGACCGGTCTCTACTTGATGTTTTAAAAAAAAGGGGGAATCTTCAATATTATTTGGAGTATCAAACTCTTTAATAAAGCACGTAACGGGAGAGGGACATGGAAAATATATCACATTGACGTGCGGGTGGTGCTATCTGTACAGTCGTGATAAAATGATATGAATAAATGGAGATAAATAACATTCAACAGACTGCTTGGACCTCAGAATACCACTCACGGCACCCTGAGACGCCGTGCGAGGCATCTCCACATGCCGTGCGCAGCAGCTTGCTCATTGTCAAACGGTTGGAGCCTCGGGAATACAGCCACGGCACTCTAAGATGCCGCTTGAGACATCTCAACATGCCGTGGCGTGGCGCTGTTTTGCAGTCCTTCAAAACATCATTTAACTCACTGGTTTCTCTGTAGGTCTTTTGAAAACTCACGAATAGCCTCGCGGCGGTCAGATCATCCCAAGAACGTCATTATCCTTCCCAAAACATAGTTTTAAAGTAGTTTTCAACGTTTTTGATCACTTGGGATGATCTTGAAAAGATTTTAGAAGAGCCGGAACATGACTTGTAGATATGGTCTTATTTTAGAGCTACAGAAACAGTAAACAGCTGAAACAGGCAAACACAGCAAAGGAAAACTCAGATCCAGTCAGCCTGTTCACAATAGCACTAGTGTGCACCATGCCGTGCGCTGAGAGTCAGGGTGCCGTGCGTCTGATCAGCAGACCGCGCGGTTCCCCAACCTCAGCACAGTGTTGGTTTCATTTTATGAAAATAGGTTTTGAGTCAGGATCTAACCAAAAGGGATTAGATCTGCTGATAGAAAGGTCCCCTCAGGACCAGAACGAAATCTAGTCCGAGGAAACTAGTTTATACCTTTGGTTTTGAGCTTGATCAAGGATCGTAGATGCAAGGATGTGGATGGATCGTCACGGATGTGGATGGGGGAGGTTAGATGAGACAAAGGGAGTATGGGTGTGAGTGAAGGTTAGGTGTTTTGGGGGTGATGAGTCTTTGAAGTTAATGAAGGATCAACTTCAATGATGATGAGGGAGTGAGTGAAAGCACTTAAAGAAGGTCTTTTGGGAATGACATTCTTTAAAGCTTGGAAATGGCCATGGGAATAAGAAAGTGGGTGTAGAAATTTAGAGAGAGAAAGTAGAGTGAGAAAGCCAAGAGAAGGGCAAGAGAGGGACTCAAAAGAAGGGCTAAGAGGGACCCCTTTCCCTTGAGTGGAGGGGTTAGTTTATAGGCAAATGGCCAAGGATTTTGAATTCAAATGGTGGAGGTATTTTCTGGGCGGGCCAGAAGTGCATTTTCGAGCCGAGCCGCCATCACCGTGGGCTCACATCGGGCGTGGCCGATGCCTTTCTCGAGCCACCACTTTTTGCTCAAGGTGCCGTACGGTGAAGTGTGCCGCGCACGGCTACCCTTGAATTTCAAGATGCCGTGGCGCTTCAATTTAGCCTCATACATTCCTCTTCCTTCGGTCCAGGGCTCTTTTGGGCCTTTGTTGAGCTTTTATCTGGGCTTTTCAGGTTTTTGGTTCTCTTTGGGTTTAGGGAGATCCTTTTTCAAGCTCGCGAAGGTATCGTTTCCTCTATTTCATCATCGGGGTGGACAAAGACTCTCCGAGGTCTGGATTGGGGTGTCTACAGTAGTCCCTCTTTAACGTAACTCGGATACCATTAGTTGGTACGAGTGACGCTTAAAGAATAGGCATTCCAATCCGTTGCTCTAGTGCCTTTGGCCAGAGACAAAACGAAAACTGTAAGTAAATATGATGGTGGTCGCACTCGGGGAGCTGCCAACGTTGTTGTAGGGATCAGACCAGCGTAGTTCAATTGGGACAATGCAATGCGAGAAACGAGTCCCGGAGGACAAACTCATGCAAAGAAGTGCTTGCGGTGCGGTGTGTCATTCAAAGTATTGTGAAAGACTTGAGACGAGCCCTCGGGAGGCGAAAATCAAGACGAGGAGAGACGTTAGGTCCGTTAGACCGTGGCTCAAGAGACAAGAAGCGAGACGAGCCCTCGGAAGGTGAAGATTGAGACGAGCCCTCGGAAGGCAAAAATTCAATTTAGAATTTTTTGAGACAAGCCCTCGGAAGGCAAAAATTCAATTTAGATTTTTTGAGACAAGCCCTCGGAAGGCGAAAATTCAATTTAGAATTTTTAAGACAAGCCCTCGGGAGGCGAAAATTCAATTTAGAATTGTTTTTTGAGACGAGCCCTCGGGAGGCGAAAATTCAATTTAGAATTTTTGAGACAAGCCTTCGGGAGGCGAAAATTCAATTTAGAATTTTTGAGACAAGCCTTCGGAAGGCGAAAATTCAATTTAGAATTTTTTGAGACAAGCCCTCAGAAGGCGAAAATTGAATTTAGAATTTTTGAGACGAGCCCTCGGGAGGCGAAAATTGAATTTTGAATTTTTGAGACGAGCCCTCGGGAGGCGAAAATTGAATTTTGAATTTTTGGACCTGCTGGAGAAAATATATCGGATCCTTGAGCCGGTCACGGTGAGTCCCGCAAGACGAATACCGAGAAAAAGGCGAATACGGCGAATTCCCGGGGGATTAAATGGCGCCGTAACCGATGCACGACATTCTAAGGGACCTTTACTGCAAAACGGCTGAGGATTGAGTTTCCAAGAGGATTTTGGTGGCTGATTGGATCAATTTTCGAGAAAACATTTAAATCTCCTGGAGCCAGGGTGCCGTGCGGGCTAAGTCTGGGGCGCGCGGCACTTCGATCTTCTAAGCGCCTGTTCGATTTTCGAGAACAGTTGAAAAGTTTAAGGATGCCATTAATTCAGGCGTGCCCCTTCGTTGGCTGGGACATCTGTTTTAAAAGGGGAGAGGGTGCCTCAATCCAAGCACTTCAATCAAAATCTCTCAAGCCTCTCCAAATCCTTCCTACATGCTTCAAACAGGCCACTTTCGACATGGCAGGCAGCGACTTGACTGGGCGGGTGGCGTCCCTTGAGGCCGAAATGGCCTTCTATCACGGGGAGATTGATCAACTTAATGAGCAAATCGCGAGGCTCATTTCTACCATTCGGACTCTTCGTCGTGCGGTATCGAACCTGTAGGACTTTGCATTCAACCAACTGGATGACAAGGACGACCTCGACTCCGTCCTTGGGCGCGAGTCGGAGGATACGGCGGAAGACTCCGAAGGTAACCCGAATGGCTCGGATGACCACTCGGACGGGGCAAGTGACTGAGACGGAGGCTGGAGAGGGAAGAATGAAGAGCAGTAGGCCCATTTTCTGCTTTTGTTATTTTTCTTTTCCTTTTCTTCTTTCTTTTTTTTTTGAAATGTAATGGCAAATCCCGGGGGTTACCCCGGATTTTATTAATGAAAAGTCACTTCTCCCTCTACTCTTCTGTATTCCATACTCCTAATTCTAAGCCGAATCGAACATGAAAGTGCCAAAACTGTCTCCAGGAAGCAAACTGTCGAAGTAAACCAACATGCCGTGCGCAGCTAATTTAGGGACGCACGGTGGCGCGAGAACATCGCATATGCGCCCAGTACCGTGCGGTAGCCAAGGTGCCGTGCGGCCAGGCTAACCGAACCGGTCCAAAGTTGGCTTCCGAGCGAACCGATTCGGGGGATATATATATATACACGCGGGGTGTACACAGTACACCCCACTTCGAAATTTCCCTCTCTCTCTCTCGGTCTCTCTCTCGATCACTCTCTCTCTCTCTCGATCGTCTATCTCTCTCTCTCGCTGCTCCCTCTCTCTCGATCATCTCTCTCTCTCGATCATCTCTCTCTCTCTCTCGCTGCTCCCTCTCTCTCTCGCTATGCTCTCTCTCTCTCTGGACTGCTCTCTCTCTTTCTCTCTCTCATATACATAGATCATGGAGCCAGGTGATATTTCTGGTGACGATACATCACTCCGGGCTGGGACTACACCATCTCCTGCTCTTCCGGAGGATGGCACGACAGTTGGGGCAGAGCCAGGGGCCCTTGGGCAGTTGGCATTGGTCGGGGAGACCGCGGCCATGGCTGCCACGGTGGTAGGTAGTGGCGGTGGCGATGGTGGCAGTGTTGTGGTGACCGGATATGGTCAGGAGGTGGAGACTTCGGGTGCAGTGGAGTCGAGGGGCGACATTGGGGTTTCGGGCCGGTCGGAGGCGGCGGCCAGCATGGCGGAGAGGACCACGGAGGGTCACGGTGGTAGTGGTTTAGACCAGGGGGTAGAGGGGACGGAGGCCTCTCTCGTGAGAGAGCCTCGGACCGACTTGGGGAAGGCCCCCGTCGTCGAGGGTGAGCCGGAGGTGGAGCCGGTGGTGGAGGACACACCGCCTATGTTTGTGGGCAGTGGTACAGGTGCAGGGTCGTCACGCCCTATAGGCATGGGCGACTACTTAGCGACGGCGTCCATGGAGGACGTACTGGAGGTGGTGCGGGGGTTTCCTGGGTTGGCGGACGCCTTACTAGCAGCCCGCGAGGTGGAGCTGGAGGCCGGGGCTAGGACTGAGGGTGCCAGGGAGCCGGGGGTTGAGGAGAGGCGAGCTGAGGAGGCCGGGGTGACGGCTCCTCGCGTCACTGTGGTGGCGTTGCAGGGGCGAGGGCCCTACGACGAGGCGGCCTACGTGCCCTTTCAGCACGTGGTGGTGCCTTCGCTTTTTGACCCTTACACGCCACGGAGGCCGACTTACGACGAGGCTCTGGTCCTGAGGGACCCTCAGCGGCACCTTTCTTTGCGCCGAGACGAGGTATACTTTAAATGTCTGTATTTCAAATTCCAATGCATCGTATTTCCGTTTCGTTACATCCAAGTATACCATTGTATTGCATGCCATGCCTGTTTACTGAATATTTGCTGATTTGTTGCAACAGGCGATCTCGCTCTCGTGTTACGGAGGTTCGGCGGCTGTGCCGACGTTTTGGGAGAGGTTGCCCGAGGCTTCGCGGGAGATAGTGAGGCAGGCGGGCTTCGGGGAGTTCGTCGGGGTACTTGCGAGGGGCGTGCAACGACCGGCCGGTGGTGAGGGCTCTGGCCGAGAGGTGGTGGGACACGGCGAATACCCTTCACTTTTCTTCGGTGAGCTGACCGTGACGCCGTTGGACTTTGGCGATCACCGGTCTCGTGGTCGGAGTGATCCTACTATCGTTTGCCGCCAGGGAAGCAAAGCGGCGTTCAGCGATCTTTGGACACCTGGATGAGGCGGCGAGGGTGATGTAATGAACGCCCAGCTCTTGAGGTTTTGGACGGAGAGACTCCCGGCTGACAGGGTGGAGGAGGAGCAGATGGCGAGGTGCTTCCTGCTGTACTTACTCGGTGCGTCTTTGTTTCCCAACAGGCGCAACCGGGTACACCTTTCGCTTCTCCCGGCCTTGAGGGACGTCGGGGAGATCGCCGCTTTGACTGGGGAGGTGTAGCACTGAGGACGTGCTATGCCTTTATGGGCTCTCTTTCCCGTGGGGCAGGAGTGAGTCTCGGAGGCTATTGGAGGGTTTGGGAGGTGCATTTCTTTTCCTTTCTCATGAATAGTTAGCTTTCCATTTATATCAATTCAATATATATCTTGTGCTAACTTTCAATGTCTTGAATTGCAGCTTTGGACGTACGAGGTGATAGGGATGTACCCTCCCGAGACCACGTGTCCCGACGACACGATACTCCCCCGAGCCCTGCGCTGGTCGACGGAGTACAAGGGCGTGAAGAGAGGGAGAGGCAAGCTGGATGCCTTCCGTCTGTACCTGGACGAGCTGCGTCCTGATCAGGTATTAAAGCACTTTCATTCCTATTGCTTATTTCCATTCGAACAGCACTTTGATATTGCTTATTCTTGATGACAGGTCCTTGCTCAGGTATATCATGCTTTCAATATGCTGTATATTCGCTTCGTTTGCACATTCTGATCAATTTCCTTCATTGCAGGCTCCTCCAGGGTACGTGAAGGAGATGGCGGAGGCCATGATGGGCCTGGAGCAGTTGGTGAGGCAGTACGCCATGGGCCACCCTCCAAAGGTGTTGCCTCGCGTCGGTGGGTCGATGGTACACTCTCGAACTTTAGTCAATTGCTTTACTTCTATCGTTTATGATTATGATTATGATGTAAATGTTATACCATTGCAGGCCAGAGGAGGGGCTACACGAGGGTTGCGGCGGAAGTCCGTCCGCCCGATAGTACGATAGGTCTCCTCTGCCGGCTCAAGGGAGGAGCCGACGTCAAAGAGGACACGACGCTCTGTAGGGACCGAGGACGAGCCTATTGACGTCTCTGAGGACGATACACCCGAGCCTACAGACCTTGACCTTGAGCTCACCTCGGAGAGACCGTGCCTAGAGGCGGCGGCACTTTCGAGCGTGAGCAGCTCTCCTGCGGACGAGGAGATTTCCGTAGAGGACGAGGAGGAGAGCGAGAGCGAGGACGAGGATGAGAGTTGAGCTCCTCTTTTGTTTTGCGTTTTTGATGGAGCCTGCGTGCTTCTTTTGTTAGGGCGCCTGTTTGCCCTTGGTAGATAGGACTTCGATCATTGGGCCATTGTGCCCCTTTTTTGTACTTCGACTCACGGATGCTTTTGGATTTATAGAGAGATTTTGTTCTTTCATTGTTCATGTCATTCAATTTCCTTTTGTTTGCACGAAGAAAACTGAATAACCAAAACATTAACCGAACTGTGCAACTAGCTGCTGAGTTGAATGTGAGGTTTGTGAGGAGGGACATTAACGATCGAAGTATTTTGATAGAAATCAAAGGAGGCAAGCAAACCGTTGTAAAGTAGACTCTGGATACAAGACTTTATATAGACATCTGACTCCCTTGAATCTTGCTATGATGCTCGGAAATTCTATTTTGCCTCTGGGATATACTCGAAAAGTAGGAAAACGTTAACTCTAACATGCGACATTTTCGAGTTTTGACTCTGGACATGAACCGGAACTTGGACTAAGTCACTTTTGACCATTATGACCTGTAGGACTTGAAAGAACGACTTGGAATGACGCGAAACGGACTTTGATACCTTGACATGGCTTAAGGAACGGATTTTATCGAGTTTTCGTGCCACTACGGCGAATCCCGGGAGTTATCTTGAAACGAAACATCCATGAAGTCCCAAATACCCGTTAGAGTGTGTTTAGGTGCTGGTTGGTGCTTCGTAGGGCCTCGATTCCATCTTGGGGTGTTGCTGCCAAAAACTGCAGAAATGCAGAGTCAACATGCCGTGCGGATAGACCAAGGCGCCGCGCGGGTGGAAATCTGCCTCACGGTACCTTGATCACTCTGCCGTGGAATTTCTCTGGCTTCAACATGCCGTGCGACCCATCAAGGTGCCGCGCGAGACAATTTTCTGCATTCAGGCTTTGTCCGCTTTCCAAGGTAGATTGCTCGGGGTTGAGGTTTGACCCATGCAATGGCATTTATGAAAGTGCATGTCTATTTTGCACCTTTAGACTTGACCAAGCTTTTCCCAATGTTGGACTCATGGAAAACTCGCGCTTTTGAAACCCGAAGCTCTTTGAAAGTTGAAGTTGTCCCTTCTACCTCTCCTATAAATTCAAGCTCTCTCATACCACATTCTCCTCACCTCATTCAACTCCCATCCTCTTTCCTTATTTCTTGAAATGGCTCTTTCTCTTACCGGTTCACTTCGTCCATGGTTGGCTTCGATGGAAGGTGTCGATTGGCTCAACTTCCGGGCTCATGGTCTCTATTCCATGCGGTACCTTCGCAACATCCGTCTTCGCCCCGAACTTTTGAGGGCAGCCGTGAGTTTCTGGGATCTAGAGGTTCACGTGTTCCGGTTTGGCGATCGTGAGCTCGCCCCACTGCCGAGGAGTTCCGTGCACTCGAGGGCTTTGGTTCGTGGAGGTCATCATTCCTCCCGCGCGTGAGAGCGCCATGTGAGTCTCCGCGCCCTTAGATTGGGTGATGGTGCTGCCCGCTACTTGGTTAGGAATGGCCATCTTAATGTCATGCGCCTTATCGAGCTATTTTCCTCCTGGTGATCTTGGAGACATGACTTATCGACTCGACGCATGACCGCCCTCTGCGCCTGCTTGCGGCCTATCTCTTAGTTCCTTCGCCGGTCCATGCTAGTTCGCTGGTCGCTGTTCAGGTTGAGGCTCGGAAGGACGTGATTCCGATGGTTTTGGCCGAGACATTGATTAGTTTGGACAAGGTTCATTCTAGAGAGCGAGACTTTCGGTGGTAGCCCCTTCTCCTACAGTTGGCTTCTCACTCACCTCTCCTTTTTAATTTTTCTCACGCTCTCATTTTACCTCAACACTCACCTTGGCTTTCTACGCTTACTTGTTTTCTCTCTTCCCACAGATTTGGCTTTGTGACAAGGTGAATGTGCCGACCATTCCTCCTCGCAATTGGTCATATGAGGCGAGGTTACCCTCTCAGCGGTGTTTCGAAGTTTGAGGACAGGAGCAAGGTCGAGTGGGTCGACTTCCTCAGCGCCGCGAGCGGAAACTATTGCTTGGAGGTGCCGATGGCTGGATCTTCCTCCCATGACAATGCACTACATGGGCCCTCAGTGGGTCGTCCTTGCTGGTTTGGGAGCTTTTACCTTCTACATCCCTTATCGCATCCAAACAGCTAGGTTTGAGGCAGGAGGCCCCTGCCGAGGTTCTCGTGGATGTGGTTCTGCCTCTCTTCAGCCATTCGGTTCTTTGCCACTACCCGCGCTTTTGGATGACACGCGAGGTGACCGACGCACATCCTTATCCTTCTGTGGCGACGATGCGCGGGAGCTATCGAAAGTGGCTTAGGAGGGACATTGCAGCGGGGGCTGGAGCCCAAGGAAACTGACTCGATCCTTCCCGACTGGCCGAATAAATCATGGACCGCCTTCTCATTATGTTGTATTTCTTTGGTTTTGAAAGCTTTGCCCAACCTTATGTAGCGGAAGTAATGTTAATAAAAGCGAGTCTTGGAGGGCTTCCTTCGACTTTTGTTTTTCAAACCTTCTCAACCTGGATCTTTATTTTGATGGATCGTGACTGGGCCTCAGTGTGAGACTGCTTACGTATCCTCCTGGCGAAGGAATCAGGTCATGACGTAGTTCAGTAGGGTTCGCTCTAGTTTTAACACTCTCCTTTGCGCTCTAACTTTTGCTTAGAACCGCTCTTTCAGGTTTTCGGTCTAGCGAGCTCATTTATTGTATGCCTTAACTTTTGTCAGATGCCCTCGACGGGTTTTCATCCTAAAGAAAGCTTTGTTTTATTTTTGCCTCAGACTGCCCGCTCTGCGGTTTTCAAATTTAGCGAGCTTCTCTCAGTGGGTAATAGCGCTTGAGTTGATCCAGCTTGACCAAGGTTGAGAATTCGTTTCCGCCCAAGTCGATGAGTTGCGCAGCTCCTCCGAAAGGATGGTCTTGATGATGTACGGTCCAGCAACCATTTTGGGTGAAACTTTCCTCGTGGGTCGAAAAAGAGCTCGGATCTCCTTTAAAACCATGTCACCCTCTATCAAGTTCCTGGTTTCACTTTCTTGTTGAATGCCCGTGCAATCCTTCGTTGGTATCCTTGAATGTGGTAAAGAGCCCTTAACCGCCGTTCATCGAATAGCATGAGTTCTTGAACCGATTGCTCAACCATTCTCGCCTCTTAGATTTCACATTCAATCATAGTTCAAAGAGATGGGACTTCCAATTCGATGGGAGCACCACTTCCATTCCGTAAACCAAAGAGTAGGGGTTGCTCTCGTTGGTGTTCGCACAGGTGCGATACCCCCACAAAGCCAGGGGTAGTTGTTCATGCCAGTCCTTCGCGGATTGAGGTCTTCTCCATAATGGCTTTGATTGTCTTATTGGCGGCCTCCATGGCGCCATTAGTCTGCTGGCCGATAAGTCGTCGATTTGTGCACTTGAATTTGGAACTCGTCCAAAACTTCCCGGCTCGCCCTTTGAAATGAACCCCATTATCGGATACGAAAGCTTGGGGACCCCAACGGTAAACGACATTTTGCTTGATCAAATGTGGAACTTGAACCGCAGTCAAAGTGGTAAGAAGCACCTTCTACCCATTTTGTGAAATAATCGACGGCTACTAAAATGAACTTGTGACCATTGGATGCTGCCGGCACTCTCCTTCCGATGACGTCAATTCCCCATGTCGAGAAAGGCCATGGTGAGGTCATTTGTTGCAGCTCATGTGGCGGGACATGCATGAGATTAGCATGAATTTGGCACTTTCTACACCTTCGCACATATTCCACACATTCCGTTTCCATGGTGGTCCAGAAGTATCCTTGCCTGAGGATTTTCTTAGCGAGCATTATACCGTTCATGTGAGGGCCACATACACCTTCGTGGACTTCCTCCATTACCCTCTTCGCATCTTCCCCATGGACGCATAACTTGTGCGTACCGCAGTGTGATCTTCGGTATAGATTCCCTCCACAGATAATGTATTGAGCCGCCATTCTCTAGAGAGCGATTCGGTCCTTCTTGCTCGCTCCCATGGGGTACTCTCCTCTTTTTACATATCTCCAAATATCGAAGTACCATGGCTGACCATCATCGGGTTCTTCAATCGTCATGACATGCTGGTAGACTGGAGTATCCCTCTGTTCTATCACGATCGGTCTTAACTTTATGCCAATAGGGATCTCAACCATCGATGCCAACGTTGGCAAAGCGTCTGCGAATTGATTTTTGAACCTCGGGACATGAGTGAATGTTACCCTGGTGAAGTGGGGGATGAGATCTTCGAGATCGTGGTGATATGGCTTTAGTTTTTCTTCCTTGACTTTCCAATCACCATTTGCCTGGGACACGACCAAGTTCGAATCTCCCACGACTTCCAGTTTTTCTATGCCGATCTCAATGGCTGCCTCCATACCCACGATGCAAGCCTCGTACTCTGCCTGATTATTGGTGACTTCGAAGTTAAGCTTGAATGCCAACGGGATGTGCGATCCATCGGGCGAGATGAGCAATACACCGATTCCAAATCCTTTCTGGTTGGCTGCTCCATCAAAGTACAACTGCCAAATGTCCTCGGCTACCGTCATTATGTCTTCGTCGGGGAAATTGAATTCGGCATCCTTCCCTCCCTCAACTGGGCAATCGGCCAAGAATTCTGCGACAACTCTTCCTTTCACTGACTTTCGGGTGACATACTTTAATTCAAATTCAGCGAGCATCAGCAACCATCGCGCCATTCTTCCTGTGAGGGCTGGTTTTTCGAATAGATATTTTAGGGGATCCATCCGAGATATCAGCCTCACCGGATAGGCGAGCATGTAATGTCTCAACTTCCTGGAAGCCCATACAAGTGCCCAGCATGTCTTTTCCAGGGGAGTGTACCGCTCTTCGGGTCCAACCATCTTTTTACTAAGGTAGTAAACAGCCCTTTCCACCCTATCATCTCCTTCCTGTGCCAACATGCATCCCATTGAGGATGGAGTGACTGACAGGTATAGGATCAAAGGTTTTCCTGTTACGGGCGGCGTTAATACTGGTGGCTTGTTCAGGTAGGCCTTGATGGCTTCGAAAGCTTTCTGGCACCTATCATCCCAAGCGAACGGCACTCCTTTCTTGAGCAAACGGAATAGGGGTTCGCAAGTCGAGGTCAGCTTTGCAATGAATCGACTGATGAATTGCACCTTGCCGAGGAAACTCCTTACATCCTTCTCAGATCTCGGCGGTTCCATTTCTAGGATGGCTTTAATTTTCGATGGATCGACTTCGATGCCTCGGGTGGTGATCATGAATCCAAGCATCTTCCCTGCAGTGACCCCGAACGTGCATTTGGCGGGGTTGAGCCGCATCTTGTACTTCCTGATTCTTTCGAAAAACTTCCTGAGCGCGGGCAGATGTCCTTCTCGCTCTTTGGCTTTAACAATCATATCGTCAACGTAGACCTCTACCTCTTTATGAATCATATCGTGCAGCAATGCCGTGGCGGCCCACTGGTAAGTAGATCCGGCGTTCTTTAGTCCGAAGGGCATAACTCGATAACAATATGTCCCCCACTCAGTGATGAACGTAGTTTTTTCCCGATCCTCTGGAGCCATAAGGATTTGATTGTACCCCGAAAAACCATCCATGAAAGAGAGTAGGGCATGACCAGCAGTATTATCAACTAACACATCAATGTGCGGTAGCGGGAAGTCATCTTTTGGGCTGGCTTTGTTGAGATCCTTGAAATCGACGCAGACCCTTATTTTACCATCCTTCTTTGGTACTGGGACGATGTTTGCAACCCACTGAGGGTATTCAGTTACCATTAAAAACCCAGCGTTAATCTGTTTCGTGACTTCTTCCTTTATCTTAAGCACCCAGTCAGGTCTCATGCGCCTTAGTTTCTGTTTTACTGGTTTTGCATCGGGATAAAGGGGAATCCGGTGTTCCACGATTTCAGGATCGATTCCGGGCATATCTTCGTGTGACCATGCAAACACATCTTCGAATTCTTTGAGCAGGTTTACAAGGGCTTCGCGCTCTTCAGTGGATAGCGCGGAACCGATCTGGATTACTCGGGGACTCCCTTCATCTCTCAAGTTTATTAAAACGATTTCTTCTTTTACAGGCTGAGCATGCCTTTCATCTTCCCTGTCGATTAGGGATCGAATTTCTTTGGGGATGTCCCCATCAAAATCAATCTCTTCATCACATGGGTCGACGCAATTTATTTCAAAGTCAGGGAAGTAAGCAGAATCAGATTCATTTATTTCATTATTAACGGAGGCCTCGGGGGCACCATACACACGGGTGGACTCGAACTCGAAGTACAGACTCTGAGAGTTTGGGCCAAGAGGCACCATCTCAGACTCAGCAGACTCAGCAGACTCAGAAGACTCAGAAGACTTAACAGACTCAAATTCAGAGTCGGATTCAGACTCAGACTCATGGTGAGTTGCACTCGGTATGAAGGTCCAGTTCTCGCATTCTCCAGCAGCATCCATGATGAGCAAAGTCGGATCCTCAGGGGTATCTTGTTCCATCATCAGCACCTCTGCTTCCGCAGCTGTACCCGTTGATTCGTCTTCCCTAAACAGAGTTGCGAGGCTACCCCTGGCAAAGACCTCAATCCAGTCAGGGAGCTCTTTCTGCTTTTCCACAATCTCAGCTTCTTCATCACTATCTGGCCAGACATCGTTAGCAAATATCTCAAACCCCGGTAAGAAGGCATTGGTTTCCGCATCCCAAAAAGGTTCTGGCTGTCCCTGATAGATCTGTTTTGCCTCTTCCTTGACAAAGTAATCTTCTAGCCTGTCCCCCCTTTTCACCTTGCTTTTACTTGAGGGTGAGTAACCAAGGCCAGTTGTGCGCATCAGAGTGCCCTGAGCTTCAAACTTTGTAGGGCCCTGGAGATTCTTTCCCAGTCCCAATCCTGGCATGTAGGACATTTTCTTCATAATCTTGATGGCAACATTGCTAATAACGAAGTCATCATCGATCCTAACCGCATAGATAGACTGAGAGGTATCTAGAGAGAAGCCTCCCAAAGCGATATCTTCTTCTCCGTGTTGAATTTCCAAGAGTGGGGCATTGTCCTTAACAAGGGCCATGGTCCCCGAGTCCCCGTGGATAGTAAGCATTCCCGTTTCCAGTCCCAGCCGAATTTTCTGGTGGAGTGTGGAGGGCACAGCCATGATGTCTGACCGATGCAGCCAGGGCCTTCCCAAGAGCAGATTGAAAGAGGCAGGGATATTCACCACGTGGAATTCTACGTCCGTCTGATATGGTCCGAACGTCATAGGAATCATGAGAGTCCCAACCACATCTCTCCGAGTGTTGTCATATGCTCGGACCTTGACTTCTGACGGGGAAAAGTCCTTATTCTTGTATCCCAAACAGTAAGCAACACGGAGTGGACAGACATTAATCGCTGACCCATTGTCGACCAAATTGCTGGAACCGACTTGCCATGGCACTTCAAGGTGATGTGCAGCGAACGATTGTGATCAGTTCCTTCGACAGGTAAGTCTCGATCAGTAAAGGTGATGGCATGTTTGATAGGTATGGTTTTGATCAGTGCCACAAGCTCATCGGGAGTTATAGCGGAAGGAACCTTTAGCCAAGAGAGTGCTTGGATGAGGCCTTCACGATGGCATGTGGAATGGACCAGCACATCCCAAACGGACATCTTGGCATGGGTTTGCTCCAGTTGGCGCTTAATCATCCCTTCGGGGTTCTTTTCAAGTCGAGAGGGCTCCTTAGCTGGTGGGTCAAATGGTCGGAAGGTGTTCTTAACCGGGGTGGTGAAGGGATCAGAGGGTTCTGCGGTTGCAGGGTTGGAAGGTTCCCCAACTTGGAGGTTCGGAGGTTGATAAACACGGCCGGTTCTGGTTAGATAATCAATCTGGCGGTACTTCGATTCCTCACTCCATAGGTCGGCCAGGGCTTTACGCTTGTTTCCAATGGTGGTATCTTGTAGATTAGCGGCCAGATCGGCGATAACTAGATCATCCCACAGATCTTCGGGTGTCCACTTTTCAGCCTCCATCATGGCTTTGTTAACAGTCCATTCTTCGTTTCCTACTTTTACGTTAACTACTTCAGTGTTGGCCCACAAGTTTGCTGGTTCATCCTCCCATAAGTTTATCATGGTAATTTCAGCGTCTTTCGGGAAAGTGACTGATGGCTCAGATTCAGCTCCGTCCACGAGGTAGTCCATTGGGTCAAACCCATTGCTAACAACTTCCTCCTCGAACCCAGGAAGGTTTGGGTACGGGGTGAGGTTCACATTGTCATACAGATTGTTGACGACAAAGTCATTAAAATGATAGAAATCTGGGCGGAGCGGGGCGAGTTCCGGCCAGTTGTATATCATCATCTCAGGTGGGTATCCGAGCTGGTATTCTTCACCGAATAGTGTCGGCAGAGAGAAGGTATCCAATGGGTCATTCATGCCAAAAGCTGATACTCATCCGGGGTCGGGTCCCATTCCTATTCAGGTACATCTTGGAAGACCAGGTATTCTTCCCCTTGATTTTCGAATAGTGCACCCAAAGAGAATCCATCAAGAGGATCTGCCTGGATGTTTTGCCAATCAACCTCCCATCCTGCCTCGAACAAAGGTTCGTCGTTTCGTTGGAAATTGGCAGCTTCAAATTCTTCCCAGTCGGCAATCAGTTCTCCCCACGTGTCTTCCCATTCCCAGGTAGAATGGAAGGCAATATCTCCGGGAATTCCACCAACAGGCATTGGTTCAGCATCAGGGAATAGGGTAGAATCAGTTTCTGGGAGACTTGGATCTTCGGCTAGGGTGATTTGGTTGATACGGAAGGGGGGATTATGCTGTGGCAGGGGGTTTGAGACGGTGTTTAGTTTATCTGTGGGTGGAGCATCGATAACCTTGTTGTCAATGAGGTTTTGGATTTCATGACGGAGGCGGATGCAGTTGTCGGTGGTATGGCCGGGCATTTGGTGGAAGTCACAGTAGACGTTTTGGTTTAGGTTTGGCGGAATGGTTTGTGGTGGCGGAAGAGGTTTCAGCACCCCAATGTCTGTGAGTTTCTTAAGGAGAGTGGATCTTGGAGTGCTGAATTGGGTGAAGGTTCGGTTCTGGGATTTTGGCTTTTCGGAAATCTGGTTAACTTCTACAGGTTTTGTGGATGAGGTTCCTGCCTGATTGGCATTCCCGAAGAGAACATTGCTGTTTCCTGAATACGCCCGTTTGGATTTGGACCCGGACCCTGATTCTTTCTTCTCCAAAGTTCCGTCCCGCAGAGCCTCCTCTCAACTTGAAAAATAAAAGTTTCAAAATTTGGGGCAGCCTGAGAAAGAACCATGTATGGTGCGAAAGAGCTTGGCAAGTTCTTGGTTATTATCCGTATTTGTTCTTTTAGGTCAGGTTTATTCTGCATCTGGGCTGCCTTTGCCCTCCAACGCTTCACAAAGTCAGCAAAGCTTTCCTTCTCACCCATCTTAGTACTTTCCAACTCTCTCGTGGTCATCTTCAAGTCGACGTTGAAATCATACTGAGCTACAAAGGCCGTCCCAATGTCTTCCTAAGTCCTTTTCTTGGATGGTTCGAGAGAGAGGAACCATTGCAGAGCTGGACCAGACAAGGACTCATGGAAGAGTTGGGCCATGGCTTCTCCTTCGATGCCGCGCATAGTGAGGGACCCGACATATCCTTGAAGATGGGCTCTTGGGTCGCCGGTTCCATTGAACTTTGTAGAGTTCACTCCTTTGAACTTTTCTGGCAGCTTGGCATTCGGAAAGAGGCATAGTTTCTTCATGTCGATTTCTCCTTTTCCAAGCCGTTTGGTTTCCTGGACAGATTCCTCCAATTTGCCAATCTTATCCATGATAGCGGCCAAGTTGGGGTCGACTACTGGTACCTCAACTTTAGGTGGTTGCTCAGATTGCAGGGAGGTCTTGATTAGGAGCTTGTCAGTGATTTCCTGCATGCTTTCCATTATCATATTCATGTCATTTTTCATAGAGACTACGGCGGCCTTAAGCTGTGCATCAACACCGGCGAGGGATTGCTTAAACTGAACATCCATATTGGCCACGTTCTGCCTGAGTTCTTCCATCCCGTCTTCTTGACCAGCCATAGGTAAGGGATTTTCGGTTGGGAATGAGACAACAGATTCTTCTACCACAGGTTCTTCCTCTTCTTCAATTTGGACCTCAAACAGCGGGGGTCCTTCCAGGGTGTCTACGCGAACTAGTCTTTGGGACAGACGGAACCAATTGGGTACTGCTTCTTTTCTCCGCAGGCGATCAATGTTGGCAACACTGGTAACAAGCCAAAAGGAAGCAACTCATAACCAATCCGAATACTCGCCCTACTTCTACCCGTCTCCTAGAAACGAGGCCTAAGACCTACCGTGGCTCGCATCTCACTTAAGACGTCCGTACAGAAGATTTCCGATAGCCCGGGTAGGTGCCGTCAGGCAGGTTAAATTCCGAACGGGTCGGAACCAGAGCCAATCTCCTTATCGTGACCATCCGAGACAGAGCAATGTGGCTACCGGAATCCAGATACAGACATGCTTAAGGCTAGACTCAAACCAAGGGAGCCATTCGGGCACGGTAAACACCGGAGGTATCACAAACTCCATGGATTTAAAGTCTCCTAGACTGTCCTAGTGGACCTACCGTGGTTCAAATCTCACTTAAGACGTCGTACAGAAGATTTCCGATAGCCCGGGTAGGTGCCGTCAGGCAGGTTAAATTCCGAACAGGTCGGAACCAGAGCCAATCTCTTTATCGTGACCATCCGAGACAGAGCAATGTGGCTACCGGAATCCAGATACAGACATGCTTAAGGCTAGACCCAAACCAAGGGAGCCGTTCGGGCACGGCAAACACCGGAGGTATCATAAACTCCATGGATTTAAAGTCTCCTAGACTGACCCGGGGGGCCCTAAAGAATTATAAGGGAGCCTACTACTCTAGCCCACAAGATCCAATGGTGTGTGAATGATGCGTGTGTACAGGAATAAAAAGCACGCAAATAGGGTATAACACATAAGTCCTAGCCATGGGCTCCTGTCCTAGTTGGGAAGGTTCTATGGCTATGTACAAGTGCAAAAGCTGGTTTTGGTCTCAAAAGGGTTCCCTGGACGAGAGCCAAGATGTGCTACCCCGCGTCGAGTGTATTGCAAGACAACGGTTGTACAGCACGATGGCTCATCATAGTCGAGGGTTGCTAGGCATTCCGGGAGAGCTTGTCACCGGTAAACCGGGCAAGATAGCCGAAACACGCATAGCGAGACTTGTGCGGTGCAAAAGTGTACAGGATAAAAGAATTTAATATTCCGAAAAATATTTGAAAATCCCCCTTTAGAGAACACCTTTCAAGTTTGGCCCTCTTTATCATCCAATACTTTTATACATTTCTTTTTTTTTTTTTTAAAGTATTGAATAAATATGTCCCCAGCAGAGTCGCCACTGTGGGCTCCCGCGCCCGGAAAAAGGCGCAAGCCCGAAGAGTCGCCACCCGGATTTTTGGAGATGGATGATCCGAGAAACCGAGAGCTTGATTTGAAAAATGCTTTTGGTCTAGCGAAAACATCGAGACGTTGGGTTCGGGAGCCACATTACGAACGAGGAAGGTTTTTCTTTAAAAAGCACCCCATTCGCCCGGTAAGACCGGTCTCTACTGATGTTTTAAAAAAAATGGAGAATCTTCAATATTATTTGGAGTATCAAACTCTTTAATAAAGCACGTAACGGGAGAGGGACATAGGAAATATATCACATTGACGTGCGGGTGGTGCTATCTGTACAGTCGTGATAAAATGATATGAATAAATGGAGATAAATAACATTCAACAGACTGTTTGGACCTCAGAATACCACTCACGGCACCCTGAGACGCCGTGCGAGGCATCTCCACATGCCGTGCGCGGCAGTTGCTCTGCTGTCAAACGGTTGGGCCTCAGAATACCGCTCACGGCACTCTGAGATGCCGTGCGAGACATCTCAACATGCCGTGCGTGGCGCCTGTTCTGCTGTCAGACTGTTACAGTCCTTCAAAACATCATTTAACTCACTGGTTTCTCTGTAGGTCTTTTGAAAACTCACGAATAGCCTCGCGGCGGTCAAATCATCCCAAGAACGTCATTATCCTTCCCAAAACATAGTTTTAAAGTAGTTTTCAACGTTTTTGATCACTTGGGATGATCTTGAAAAGATTTTAGAAGAGCCGGAACATGGCTTGTAGATATGGTCTTATTTTAGGAGCCACAGAAACAGTTCTTAAAAAGTACCACAAAGAAAGGAAAACTCCCCTTCCAGGTCACTGTTCACAATAGCACTAGTGTGCACCATGCCGCGCGCCGAGAGTCGTGGTGCCGTATGCCTGATCGCCAGACCGCGGTTCCTCAACCTCAAAGATGTTGTTGGTTTCATTTTATGAAAATAGGTTTTGAGTCGATCTAACCAAAAGGGATTAGATCTGGCGACAGAAAAGTCCTCAGGACCAGAACGGAATCTCGTCCGAGGAAACTAGTTTATACCTTTGGTTTCGAGCTTGATCAAGGATCGTGGATGCAAGGATGTGGTTGGATCGTCACGGATGTGGATGGGGGAGGTTAGATGAGACAAAGGGAGTATGGGTGTGAGTGAAGGTTAGGTGTTTTGGGGGTGATGAGTCTTTGAAGTTAATGAAGGATCAACTTCAATGATGATGAGGGAGTGATTGAAAGCACTCAAAGAAGGTCTTTTGGGAATGACATTCTTTAAAACTTGGAAATGGCCATGGGAATAAGAAAGTGGGTGTAGAAATTTAGAGAGAGAAAGTAGAGTGAGAAAGCCAAGAGAAGGGCAAGAGAGGGACTCAAAAGAAGGGCTAAGAGGGACCCCTTTCCCTTGAGTGGAGGGGTTAATTTATAGGCAAAGGGCCAAGGATTTTGAATTCAAATGGTGGAGGTATTTTCTGGGCGGGCCAGAAGTGCATTTTCGGCTGAGCCAGTCATCAGCTGTGGCTCAAACTGGCGTGGCCGACAGCTTTCTGAGCCAGCCAGCTTTTTGCTCAAGGTGCCGTGCGGTTCAAGTGTGCCGCGCACGGCTACCCTTGAATTTCAAGGTGCCGTGCGCTTCAATTTAGCCCCGCACGGTTCCTCTTCCTTCGGTCCAGGGCTCTTTTGGGCCTTTGTTGGGCTTTTATCTGGGCTTTTCAGGTTTTTGGTTCTCTTTGGGTTTAGGGAGATCCTTTTTCAAGCTCGCGAAGGTATCGTTTCCTCTATTTCATCGTCGGGGTGGACAAAGACTCTCCGAGATCCGGATTGGGGTGTCTACAGTAGGCCAGCATATAGTGCCTCAACTTTTTGGAAGCCCATACGAGTGCCCAGCATGTCTTTTCTAAAGGGGTATAACGCTCTTCGGGTCCGACCATCTTTTTACTGAGGTAATAAACAGCCCTTTCAACCCCATCATCTCCTTCCTGTGCCAACATGCACCCCATCGAAGATGAAGTGACTACAGGTATAGGATCAAAGGTTTTCCTGTTACGAGTGGCGTTAGTACTGGCGGCTTGTGTAGGTAGGTCTTGATGGTTTCGAAAGCTTTCTGGCACCTATCATCCCAAGTGAACGGCACTCCTTTCTTGAGCAAGCGGAATAAGGGTTCGCAAGTTTCCCAATGAAACTCCTCACGTCCTTCTCAGATTGTGGCGGCTCCATTCCTAGAATGGTTTTGATCTTTGATGGGTCGACTTCAATACCGCGAGTACTGATCATGAACCCAACCATTTTCCCTGCAGTGACTCCAAATGTGCATTTGGCCGGATTAAGGTGCATCTTGTACTTCCTAATCCTTTCGAAGAACTTCCTGAGCGCGGGGAGATGTCCTTCTCGCTCTTTAGCCTTGACGATCATGTCATCAACGTAGACTTCTACCTCTTGGTGAATCATGTCGTGTAGCAGTGCTGTGGCGGCTCTTTGGTATGTAGACCCTGCGTTCTTCAGTCCAAAAGGCA
This sequence comes from Rhododendron molle, assembly GCA_025413875.1. NCBI lineage: Eukaryota > Viridiplantae > Streptophyta > Magnoliopsida > Ericales > Ericaceae > Rhododendron > Rhododendron molle. Next base: position 21,031,086 of record CM046400.1, read on the forward strand.
TAACTCGATAACAATACATATCCCATTCAGTGACAAACGTAGTCTTTTCTCGATCTTTCGGGGCCATGAGGATCTGGTTGTATCCTGAAAAACCGTCCATGAAAGAGAGTAGGGCGTGGCTAGCGGTGTTGTCGACTAGCACATCGATGTGTGGTAACGGGAAGTCATCTTTAGGGCTAGCTTTGTTGAGGTCCCTGAAATCGACACAGACCCTTATCTTACCATCCTTCTTTGGCACAGGGACAATGTTTGCGACCCATCGTGGGTATTCAGTTACTATCAAGAATCCTGCATTGATCTCTTTAGTGACTTCTTCCTTTATCTTAAGCACCCAATCAGGCCTCATGCGTCTTAGTTTCTGCTTTACTGGTTTTGCATCGGGATAGAGGGGAATCCGGTGTTTCACAATTTCAGGATCGATTCCTGGCATATCTGCGTGTGACCATGCAAACACGTCTTCGAATTCTTTGAGTAAGTTTACAAGGGCTTCACGTTCTTCGGCAGATAGCGTGGAACCAATTTGGGTCATCCGGGGATTCTCTCCGTCTCTCAGATTTATTAAAACAATTTCTTCTTTTACAGGCTGAGCACGCCTTTCATCTTCCCTTTCGATTAGGGACCTAATTTCCTTGGGGATGTCCCCATCGAAATCAATCTCTTCATCGTCAGAGTCAACGCAATTTATTTCAAAGTCAGGGAAGTAAGCAGAATCAGATTCATTCATTTCATTGTTAACGAAGGCCTCGGGGGCACCATACACACGGGTGGACTCGAATTCGAAATACAGACTCTGAGAGTTTGGGCCGAGAGACACCAACTCAAACTCGACAGACTCCGAGGACTCAGAGGACGCAACAGACTCAGACTCAGACTCAGACTCAGATCCGCGATGAGTTGCATTTGGCATGAAGGTCCAGTTCTTGTACTCTCCAGCAGCATCCATGATGAGTGAAGTCGGATCTTCAAGAGTATCATGTTCCATCATCAGCACTTCTGCCTCCACAACTGTACCCATTGGTTCGTCCTCCCTAAACAGAGTCACGAGACTACCCATGGCGAAAACCTCAACCCAGTTAGCTGGTTCCTTCTGCTCTTTCACAACTTCAGCTTCTTCATCACTCCCTGGCCAAACATCGTTCGCAAATATCTCAAATCCCGGTAAAAAGGTGTTGGTTTCCTTATCCCATAATGGTTCTGGCTGCCCCTGGTAAACCTGTTTTGCTTTCTCTTTGACAAAGTAGTCTTCTAGCCTATTTCCCTTTTTCATCTTGCTGTCGCTGGAGGGTGAGTAACCTAAGCCAGTTGTGTGCATTAGAGTGCCTTGGGCTTCAAACTTTGCGGGGCCTTGAAGATTCTTTCTCAGTCCCAATCCTGGCATGTAAGACATCTTTTCCATTATCTTGATAGCGACATTGCTAACGACGAAGTCGTCATCAATTCTAACCGAATAGACAGATCGGGAGGTATCCAGAGAGAATCCAAAGCGATATCTTCTTCTCCATGTTGAATTTCCAAGAGTGGGGCATTGTCTTCCACAGGGCATGGATTCCAGAGTCTCCATGGATAGTGAGCATTCCGCTTTCGGTCCCAACCGAATTTTACGATGGAGCGTAGAGGCACAGCCATGATGTCCTCGGTGCAGCCAAGGTCTCCTAGTAGCGAGGTTAAAAGAGGCGGGATGTTCACCACATGAAACTCCACTTCCTCTGATATGGTTCGAAGGTTATAGGAAGCATGAGAGTCCCAACCACGTCTCTCTCCAGGTGTTGTCATATGCTCGGACTTTGACTTCGATGGAGCGAAGTCCTTATTTTTGTACCCTAGGCAATGTGGGCAGACATTAATTGCCGAACCATTGTCAACTAGGATTACGGGAACCGATTTGCCATGGCATTTCAGCGTGATGTGCAACGGCCGATTGTGGTCAGTTCCTTCGGCAGGTAAGTCTCGATCAGTAAAGGTGATGGCATGCTTGATAGGTATGGTTTTGATCAGGGCCACAAGCTCATCGGGGGTTATGGCAGAGGGAACTTTCAGTTGAGAGAGTGCTTGAATGAGACCTTCACGATGGCGTGTGGAATGAACCAGTACATCCCAAACAGACATTTTGGCATGGGTTTGCTCGAGTTGGCGCTTAATCATTCCTTCGGGGTTCTTCTCCGGTCGGGAAGGTTCCTTGGCCTGTGGATCAAAGGGTCGGAAGGTGTCTTTAACAGCGGTGGTAAAGGGATCAGAGGACCCTGGGGCTGCAGGGTTGGAAGATTCTTCGACTTGAAGATTCTGAGGTTGGTAAATACGGCCGCTTTGGATTAAATGGTCAATCTGGCGGTACTTTGATTCCTCGCTCCATAGGTCAGCCAAGGCTTTACGCTTGTTTCCGATGGTCGCATCCTGCAGATTAGCGGCCAAATCAGCAATGACTAGTCATCCCACAGATCCTCGGGCGTCCATTTTTCAGCCTCCATCACCATTTTATTGACGGTCCATTCCTCGTTTCCCACTTTTATGTTGACCACCTCGGTGCTAGCCCATAAGTTTGCTCCAGCCCCTGGTTCATCTTCTCATAAGTTCATCATAGCGACATCGGCATCTTTTGGAAAAGTAGCAGAAGGTTCGGATGCAGCTTCTTCGACAAGGTAGTCCATTGGGTCACACTCGTTATTGGCGACCACTTCTTCGACTCTAGGGAGATTCGGGTACGGGGTGAGGTCCAGATTGCCGTACAAGTTATTGATGACAAAATCGTTAAAATAAGAGAAATCCGGGCAGAGCGGAGCAAGTTCCGGCCAGTCGTATGTCATTACCCCTGGTTGGTATTCTGGCTAGTATTCTCCACCGAACAGTGCTGGTAGAGAAAAGGCATCCAAAGGATCATTCCAAGCTAACAATTGATATTCATCTGGGGTTGGGTCCCATTCCCATTCAGGCATCTCTTGAAAGACTTGGTACTCTCCCCCTTGATTTTCGAACAGTGTATGCAGAGAGAATCCGTCAAGGGGATCTGCATAAACATTTTGCCAGTCAACCTCCCATCCAGCATCGAATACGGGTTCATCATTCCTTTGGAAGTTGGCAGTTTCAAATTCTTCTCAATCAGCAATCAGTTCTCCCCACGTGTCTTTCCATTCCCATATGGAACGAAGGGCAGTCTCGTCAGGAATTTCACCGATAGGCCTCGGTTCAGTATCAGGGACAATGAGTAGGGAGGGGTCAAACTATGGGAGATTTTGATTCTTGGCTAGGGTGATTTGGTTAATACGAAAGGGGGCGTTGTGTTGCGGTAGTGGGTTTGAAACAATGTTTGGTTTATCTGAGGGTGGAGCATCGACAATTTTGTTATCAATGAGGTTTTGAATTTCATGGCGGAGGCGGATGCAGTTATCGGTGGTATGGCCAGGCATTTGGTGGAAGTCATAGTAGACATTCTGGTTGAGGTTCGGCGGAATGGTTTGTGGTGGCGGAAGAGGTTTCAACACTCCGATTTTTGTGAGTTTCTTAGGAAGAGTGGATCTGGGAGTGCTGAATTGGGTGAAGGTTCGGTTCTGGGATTTTGGTTTTTCAGAAATCTGGTTGAGGTTCCTGCTTGGTTAGTATTCCCGAAGAGAACGCTGCTGTTCCCCGAATATGCCCTTTTGGATTTTGACCCCGATCCTAATTCTTTCTTTTCCAAAGTTCCATCTCGTAAAGCTTCTTCTACAGCCAGTCCAGAATCATAAAAGGTTTTGAAATTCGGGGCAGCCTGAGAGAGAACCATATAAGGAGCGAAGGAGCTTGGCAGATTCTTGATTATTATCCGTATCTGTTCTTTCAGATCAGGCTTATTATGCATCTGGGCAGCCTTAACCCTCCAACGCTTCACAAAGTCAGCAAAGCTTTCCTTCTCACTCATCTTAGTGCTTTCCAACTCTCTCGTGGTCATTTTTAGGTCGACATTGCAGTCGTACTGGGCCACGAAGGCTGTTCCAATGTCTTCCCAAATCCTTTTCTTGGATGGCTCGAGAGAGAGGAACCATTGCAGGGCTAGACCAGACAAAGATTCGTGGAACAATTGGGCCATAGCTTCCTTTTCGATGCCACGCATGGTGAGAGAACCAACATATCCTTGAAGATGGGGCCTTGGATCGCCGGTACCATCGAACTTTGCAAAGTCCACCCCTTTGAATTTCTCCGGCAACTTGGCATTTGGAAAAAGGCACAGCTTGTTCATATCAATCTCTCCTTTTCGAAGTCACTTGGTCTCCTGGACAGATTCCTCCAATTTGCCAATCTTAGCCATGAGGGCGGCCAAGTTGGGATAAGCTGCTGGTATTTCTTCTTTAGGTTGTTCGGGCCGCCTAGTCAGAAGCTTATCGCTTATTTCCTGCGTACTCTCCATTATCATGTTCATGTTGTTTTTCATAGAGACCACGGTAGCCTTGAGTTGTGCATCGACACCAGCGAGGGACTGCTTAAACTGGATGTCCATGTTAGCCATGTTCTGCCTGAGCTCTTCTATTCCATCTCCTTGATCAGCCATGGGTAAAGGATTTTCGGGCGGGATTATGACTAGGGGTTCTTCTACTATGGGTCCTTCTAGCAACTGTCGTTCCTCTTGCTCTACTTGGACTTCGAACAGTGGGGTTCCTTCTAGGGTGTCTACGCGGACTAGTCTTTGGGACAAACGAAACCAATTGGGTACAGCTTCTTTCCTTCGCAGGCGATCAATGTTGGTAGCACTGGCAACAAGTCAAAAGGGAGCAACTCATAACCAATCTGAATGCTCGCCTTACTCCTACCCATCTCCCAGAAACAAGGCCTAGGACCTACCGCGGCTTGAATCTCACTTAAGACGTTTGTACAGAAGATTTCCGATAGTCCGGGTAGGTGCTGTCAGGCAGGTTAAATTCCGAACGGGTCGGAACCAGAGCCAATCTCCTTACCGTGACCATCCGAGTCAGAGCAATGTGACTACCGGAATCCAGATACGCACGCACTCAAGGCTAGATTCAAACCAGGGGAGCCGTTCGGGCACGGCAAACATCGGAGGTATCGCAAACTCCATGGATTTAAGGTCTCCTAGACCGACTGGAGGGTCCTAAAAGATTTTAAGGGAGCCTAATCCTCTAGCCCGTAAAATGCAACGATGCATGAATGATGTGTGTACAGGAATAAAATGCACATGAACAGGATATAGCACATAAGTCCTAACCATGAGTTCCTGCCCTAGTTGGGATGGTTCTATGGCTATGTACAAGTGCGAAGGCAGTGGTCTCAGAAGGGTTTTCCGGACTAGAGCCAAGATGTACTACCCCATGTCAAGTGTATTGCAAGACAATGGTTGAACAGCACGATGGCTCATCATAGTCGAGGGTTGCTAGGCATTCCGGGAGAGCTTGTCACCGGTAAACCGGGCAAGGTAGCCGAAACATGCTAGCGAGGCTTGTGTGGTACAAAGTGTACAGGAAAAAAGAGCCTAATCTTCCGAAAGATATTTGAAAATTCCCCTTTTGAAAATACCTTTCAAGCTTGGCCCTCTTGATCATTCAACATTTTTGTGCATTTAAAAAAAAAGTATCGGATGAAGTTTGATCCCCAGCACCACTGTGGGCTCCCGGGCCCTTCTCGGCCGGTTCGAAGAGTCGCCACCCGGATTTTTTGAGATGGATGATCCGAGAAACCGAGAACTCGTTTGCAAAAGACTTTTGGTCTATCGAAAACGTTTGAGATTTTGGGTTCGGGGGCCACGTTACGAACGAGGAAGGTTTTTCTTTAAAAAGCACCCCATTCACCGGGCAAAACCGGTCTCTAGTTAGTGTTTTCAAAAGGGGAAATTTTCAAGTATCATTTGAAAGATTAAACTCTTTAATAAAAGCCAATAGCGGGGAAGGGACATGGGAAATATATCACGTTGGCGTGCATGTGGTGCTACCTGTACAGTAATGATAAGATGATATGAGCAGACGAAATAAACAACATTGGCAAACTGTCTGGACCTCGGCCACACAGTACACGACACCCGAAGCTGCCGCGCGCGGCGCCTCAACGTGCCGTGCGAGGTACCTGCTCTGCTGTCAGACTGTTGCAGACTCTCGAAACATTATATAGCTCATAGCTTTCTCTGTACGCCTTTTGAAAACTCACCAGAAGCCTCGTGGCAGTCAGATCATCCCAAAAATGTTATTATCTTCCTCAAAATAAGGTTTTAAAACGGATTTTGGTGTATTTGACCGTTTGGGATGATCTAGAAAACCTTTTTAAAAGAGCCAAGACATGGCTTGTAGAGATAGTCTTATTTCAAAAGCAACAGAAACAGTAAACAGCAGATACAGACAACCACAACAGAGGAAAACTCAGATCCAGACAGCCTGTCTATGATAATATGAGCATACCGCGCGCTTCTTGTCAAGGTACCGTGCGCCTAGTCACCCAGCCGCGCGGTTTTCCGACCTCAGCACAGTACTGGTTTTATTTTGTGAAAATAGATTTTAAGTCAAGATCTAACCAAAAGGGATTAGACCTACTGACAGAAGAGCCCCCTCAGGACCAAAACAGAGTCTAGTCCAAGGAAACTAGCTTTTACCTTTGGTATCGAGCTTGATCAAGGATCGTCGATGCAAGGATGTGGATGGATCGTCACAGATGTAGATGGAAGAGGTTGAATGAGACAAAAGGGGTATGGGTGTGAGTGAGGGTTGGGTATTTTGGGTGATGGGACTTTGAAGTTAATGAGAGATCAATTTCAATGATGAGGAGGGAGTGAGTGAAAGTACTTAAAGAATGTCTTTTGGGAATGATATTCTTTAAGACTTGGAAATGGAAATGGAAATAGAAATGAGAGAGTGGGTGTGAAGACTAGAGAGAGAAAGCTTATAGAGTGAGAATGCTCAAAAGCAAAGAGAGCCAAAAGAAAGGCCAAGAGGGACCCATTTCCTTTGAGTGGAGGGGTTAATTTATAAGCAAATGGCCAAGGATTTTGAATTCAAATAGTGGAGGTATTTTCTGGGTGGGTCAGAAGTGCATGGTGAGATGTAGAAAGCAGTGACATGTAGGCAGGATATAGTACATAATTCCTACCTCGTGGGTCCCTGTCCTAGTTTGGAAGGTTCTATTGCTTTCTACAAATGTATAAAGGTCGGTTTTGGCTTGAAGAGGGTTTCTCATACTAGAGTCAAAGTATACCTCCCACTATTGAGCGTACACCCAGTAATGGTACAAACGGTAAGGATGACTCGTCACGGTCGAGGGTTGCTGAGCATTCCGGGATTCCCCATCACCGGCAAGCTGGGTAGGATTGCCAAAACACAACAGCGGGGCTGCACAAGATATATACACAAGAAATAGACAATGAAACAAAATAACTTTGAAAATCCCACAAATATTTTTCAAGCTTGGCTTACAAATTTAATTGATATTCAAGAAAAGCGGGCCGTTTTATCGACAAACCAACTCTTTCTCAAGTATCAATTAAACATCCCCAGCAGAGTCGCCACTGTGGGCTACCACAGCCCCGGGTGGTTTCAGGGCGGCCCGAAAAGAAACGCCACGTTTTAGAATCGAGTTGAAAAATTTGAAGAGTCGCGCACCCGGATTTATGGTTCGCCACCCGAGAAACCGTTTTGATTGAAAATGATTGATTTGAATTGAAAACCAGAGATTTGAAAAAGGGTTCGGAAGCCACGTTACGAGTGGGGAAGGGTTTTACGGCACCCCCCTCACCCAATTTGAAATCGATCTCTACTAAACGTTTGTGGGATTTTTCAAAAGATTTTACTTCATTAAACAAGTAGCAAGTATTCAGAAGTATATCAATTGAAGGGGTGTATGCATGTGCATGTGTACAGGCCAGCAAACGATAGAAATGATAAAGAAATACAAAATAACAGAAAGCTAAAATCCTGCCACTGGTTTCACTCTCGAGCGCTCGGGAGTGGTCTCGAGCGCTCGGGACTACTGTCAAGCCATCCTGCAAATTTGGTTAGACATATCCACATACCAACAATTCCAGCAAGACAAAAAAGAAATCAAAGTACAAAAATGCTCAGCCAGAAGCTTAAATAGCTAAGAACTGGTCTTAACCATTCAAACTTTGCTTCCTTGCAATTGCAAATAAACCTAACTGGCAAGTATGTACAAATACCAAAAGATAGCAGTGCATGCATGTGCAAAGTGTGCAAGGTGCGATAGATTGATAAAGCAAGTAAACAAAATGAACTGTTACTGGAATCACTCTCGAGCGCTTGGGAATGGTCCCGAGCGCTCAGGAGTGCTGTCAAGCCATCCTGCAAATTTGGTTAGACATATTCAAATGCTAATACTGCCAGCCAAATCACAAAAAATCAAAGTGGATGCATGCTCAGCCAAAGGCTTAAACAGCTAAGAACTGGTCTTAACCATTCAAACCTGGCTTCCTCGCAACTGTAAAGAAACCTAACTGGGCTCTGGAAGGACCAGTACACACCCAGTGTCTACTGAAAACAGAAAATGAAATACATAATGAACAAAATAGGGCTTTAGTGGCAGCATCACTCCTGAGCGCTCAGGAATGGTCCGGAGCGCTCGGGAGTGAACACAGTGCCTAGAAAAAGGTTTGCTTCTTTGTGTTCCTCTTGCTCTTGTTATTAAACCAAGATCAAATAGACTTATAACCAGTATGAGGAACTGATACAAGCCCTAGATCTCCCTCAGAAGTGGAAAAACAGTAGACTTTAAGTATAAAATGAGAATTTATACCTATGCTTGACTTGGACTTAGCTTTTTGGACTGACTTTGGAGCTTGAAAATGGTTAGAAAACAGCAAGGAAAGGAGTTTTAGATGTATCAAAGACTTGAAAATGTTTTTGTGGTTTTCTTGGAAAAATACTTTGAGAAGATGATGGGTTTTAGAAAGAGTTTGAGAGACTGAAATTTTTAGAAGATAGTAGAGAGAGAGAGTAAAATTTCGTGCCCTTTTGCATGTAGAAGATGGGGGTATATATAGGGGAGGGGAGAAAATGTTGAATTTTGAAAAGTAAATCAAAATAAAATGGGAAAATGTTTTGGGGGGAGAAAAGGCATCATGAGATGCTCTGCTGGCTCAGGCATGCTTGGGACATGCAGGTTTGAACGTTGAAAGATCTGAAAAGCCTAAAAAGCCCTGGTCAAAGGTCAAGCTCAACATGCATTGGTCTGTCAGAACTCCCAAGCGCTTTAGAGTGATCTCGAGCGCTTGGGAGTGTCTGCCCAACTTCAGAAGGGTGCCACGGACACTCCCGAACTCGGTTTTGGGTGTTTTTCAAAGCGTTGGAAAGCTCATTAAGTCCTCTTTCTAACCCAATTGGTTTCATTCAATGTTATTTTATATGCTGAAATTTGTGCCAATTTTACCCTCAGGGTGTCCGAAAAAAAAGGATTTTGGTTTTGAAAAAGTCCATATCCTTCCAAGTTCGTCCAAGGCCTGTTTTGATTCCATTTAATCATCGGGGAGCCTCAAGGCCACAAATTAAGGATAATTAATTGGTCCAAATTGGGGTGTCTACAGTTGCCCTTCTTTGGACGGCGCTCGGTATTATGTCTGGATACGAGTGACGCCCAAAGATTGAGACAACCCAATCCGAGCCCTACTAAATCCTTAATTCAAAATCAAATGCAAGTAAAGATGTACAAGCATTCGAAACATGAGGTCGTGCTCGTTCGAGCTGCCTACGTACCCCGTTTGTAGGGATCAGACCAGCGTAGTTCTTTGGAGCAAATGCAAACATGCAGACATGCACGCAAATGATCGACAAGATAGATTGATTGAGGAGCGCCCACAGATTGCACAGTCTCAGTGGGTGGAAAAATTAAACCAGGGAAAAGATTATAAAAATACACCGCGAGGGGTGTCACCCAACGGAACAAGTTAGTTTGTCTCGAAGGGATAAAAAGGGAATACACCCCGAGGGGTGCTATCCAATGAGACAAGTTAGTTTATCTCAAAAAGATAAAAAGCGAATACACCACGAGGGGTGCCATCCAATGAGACAAGTTAGTTTGTCTCGAATGGATAAAAAGGGAATACACCGCGAGGGGTGCTATCCAATGAGACAAGTTAGTTTATCTCGAAAGGATAAAAAGCGAATACACCACGAGGGGTGCCATCCAATGAGACAAGTTAGTTTGTCTCGAATGGATTAAAACCAAATCTGTGGTGAAAGGTGATTAAAAGATATCCCTCAGGACGATGCCAAATCTATGGCGGAAGTTGATTGAAAAATGTCCCTCAGGACGATGCCAAATCTATAGCAGGACATGATTGAAAGGTGTCCCTCAGGACGATGCCAAATCTATGGCAGAAAATGATTGAAAGGTGTCCCTCAGGACAGTGCCAAATCTATGGCAGAATATGATTGAAAGATGTCCCTCAGGACAATGCCAAATCTATGGCAGAAGATGATTGAAAAGGTGTCCCTCAGGACGATGCCAAATCTATGGCGGAAGATGATTGAAAAGGTGTCTCTCAGGACGATGCCAAATCTATAGCGGAAGTCAATTGAAAAGTGTCCCTCAGGACGATGCCAAATCTATGGCAGAAGATGATTGAATGATGTCCAAGAGGACAATGCCAAATCTATGGCAGAAGATGATTGAATGGTGTCCCTCAGGACAGTGCCAAATCTATGGCAGAATGTCAAGAAGTTGTGTTGACAAATATGATAGATGAAGGCGACCATAAGAGGTCGAGGCTAGAAAGTGAGACCCGCGTTTCGACATTTGACAACAACGTTGATTGATTTTTTTTTTTTTTTGAAAAACAGAGGACATGTTCGAGTACCCTTTCTGCTTTACTGTTTTTGGCCAACGGGCTGGTATTTTCAGGACCTTGGGATTTGGGATGGAGTTTGTCTTTGGATGGAAATTAGGTTTGAGCTGGACCCAGGGCTTGAGCTGGAGTTGGTTTGAGTTTGACTTTGATCAGGGTTTAAGTTTTGAGCATTCAGGCCCCAGTCTTGATATGCTTGCTATGTTCGATGACATTGGCCTGATGTGCATGCCCCAGTAACAGGTCTCAGTTCTGTTCTTTTCCTTGATTCCACTGATAGTTTCGGCAACCAGTTTCATCATGAGTGCAAGCGCAGGTCCCATGTATTGGAATTTTTCTCACGAGTTGGGACCTCAAGATCAATATGACTTGACTCGATAGATGACCTTGTGTGAATTTGGACAAGGCTTAGATGACTCAAAAGATAAGAAAGACCATTTATTAGAGGACTGACTCTTAATGATGATCTTGACTGGACGAGGAGTTTGATTTGACTCGACGAGAAGCTTGATTACTTAAGGATTTGAAAAAAATGACAAGCATGCCCCACAATTGATGTTTGAAATTGTCATGATAAAATTAAGTTTTGATGATTTTCCCAATTGGGGTTTTGGAATTGTTTTAGCACTATGAACTGATGCTCATCTTGTTTGTCAAAACACTAGAATTTTTACCATGAACCGTGCCTCAGGTCGCTGATGACAATCCATGAATTTCGAAAATGCCCCAGCTTGGGTTTTGCAGGATTCATGAAATGGCTTGCCTTGCCGCTCCTTCTTGTTTTCTCCCAGTGCCTAGGATTTTTGTTATCAAGTTGCGTTTTCCAATCTGAAAGGACTTTATTCGGGTTGTAACGTGGCCAAGGTTTGGCTTAACAAAGAAAGGATAATAGGCTCAAAAAAATTTCATTTTCTTTGGGTTTTGAGAGCTAGCAGCTATCTTGAATATTTTTGTGCCCTTTTGCTTTTGATGGGCGCCTTCTTTTACTTGATTTGCTTTGCACTTTGTTGTGCCGATGTGTCTGGCACTTTCATTGATTTTGAGTTTCCTCTGATTTTTCTTCAAAATTTTGCATCTCATTGTGCCCATGTATTTGGCACTTTCACGCTTTGAATTCTGATGTGCTAATGATAATCATGTGTTTGGCACATTTGTCCTCCTTATTTCATCCTGGTGTGGGGGATAGCTGCCTAGGTTGGTTCTTTCAAAGAAATCAAATTAAGCTCAAAGGGGTTATCAATGGATATATATCTTCAAGCGTTTGATAAAAGAAAAGAATGCCTTTCTTCATTTTGAATCGCACAACTCAATAACTGGATCCTAGATGCAAGTTAAGAGATTTGTGTGCCTGGATCATATTTTGATGTTTTGATCTAGCGAGCTTTTTCTCGGGCCAAGGCATCACTTCTTGACGGCGTCAGGGAGTGGTCCCATGAAATTCTTCTCCTTGCAAGGGCGAAGGTTCAATCGACTACTGTATCATGTTTTGACTCCTCAATTGATGGTGTAAAACAATTCCAAGTTAAGGGATTATCACAAAACGCGAGTTTATTATCACAATTTCGACCCAAGACGCTTGAGATTGATTTCAAAAGACGGGACAGACCGACAACGGATTGACTCGAAAGATCGTGACTGAATTTTGGGATCGACTCGAATGAACATGACCGGGCCACAGGATGAGGCTGCCTACGTATCCTTCTTACGAAGGAATCAGGTCATAACGTAGTTCGAGGATACGAAACTGACTCTCTTTTTGGTTTTTCTTCTTCGACTACAAACAGGAATTTGAAAGCATATGAAAAAATGAAAGACTCGATGTACAAACTGACTCGAAATTGAAAGACGAAGACTCGACTTGAAACTCAGAAACTTCCCCAACTTGTGACAGATTCCATTCATGGATTGACTTTGCTGCACTCAAAATTCTCCTTCAGACCTAAGGTTCGGCATTGGGATGCTTTCGTCATCAATTAGACGGTGACAGTCATTGGTAGCGTGACCGGGCATTTGGTGGACGGTGCAGAAGGCCTTGGGGTTGTCAATATTTTCGAGAATGCCCAACTGAATGACTTCTTCGACTGCCAGGCCTGTTTCGAAGAACGTCTTGAAGTCGGAAGAGGCTTGAGCTAGGATCATGTGCTTGGCAAGTGCGGGCTGGAGATTTTGGACAATCATCCGAATTTGATCTTTTTCAGAGGGTTTGTCCTTCATCTGAACAGCCTTTGCTCTCCATCTTCGGACAAAATTCATGAAAGACTCCTCCAGTTCCATCTTTGTTGATTCCAACTCTCGGATGGTGACCTTAAGTTGGATGTTGTAGTCGAACTGGGCCACGAAAGCTTCACAGATGTCCTCCCAAGATCTCTTCTTCATCGTTTCCAGGGCAGTGAACCAGTGCAGGGCATGCCCAACCAGTGTTTGAGCGAACATTTGGGCCATGGCGTCTTTCTCCACACCCCACATGGAAAGTGCCCCAATGTAGCCGATCAGGTGTGCTTTCGAGTCACCGGTTCCGTCGAACTTAGCAAAGTCGATTGGCTTGAATTTCTTGGGTAGTCTGGCATTTGGGAAGAGGCAGAGTTCGTCGATGTCGAAACCAATTGAGGTTATTCTTTCGCTTCTGGCTAAGGACTGCTCAAGTTGGGCCAATTTGACTTTGATGGCGGCCATTTCTGGGCTTTGGGGGTTTGGTTCAGAGGGTGGTTCATGGTTATTTTCAAGGGGTGTTTCTGGATTTTGAGGAGGTGGAAGTCGTCTGGCAACCCCGGTTATCATGAGCATCAACTGGGTAATCTGGTTGTCTGTTCGCTCACCCATCTGTCAGATGGAAATTCGGATTTGATCCAATTCATTCAGATTCCCTGTTGACTGTTCCCCGTTCGAATACTCCCCATTCAAATTTTCCACCGTTTGTTCCATATCTTCCCCGCAAATTCTGGGTTTATGAGGGTACGGCTTTGTTGTAGGATGGATGGCCCAGTGCTGACAGTAAAGTAAGAAGCGAACTCAGAATGTGCCCCTGTTGTGATTTATTGAAAAAAACGTGTATGAATAAAAGAATTGTTATTCACGTGTTGTCATCGTCAACTCAAGGGATCAAACTTTACAGATAGTTCCAACAGTCACGGGTAGGTCGATGTCAGGCAGGTTAAATTCCATACGTTGGGAATCAGAGCCAATCTTCTTATCTAAGACCACCCGAGATAGAGCAATAAGACTGCTGGAAAATGCACTGAATTAGAGGGAGCCGTTCGGGCACGGCGAACACCGGAGTTATCCCAAACTCCATGGATTTATGGTCTCCTAGACCTCAACTCAAGAAATGACAATCTATGAAGGATTGCCTTAGTCCTCAGAGATTCTTTTGAATGTGTATCCTTTGATTAGGAATAACAAGACTTGGGAGATATCAAGACAAATTAAGTCTTCAACATTTTTCACCAGAAATTTCTATTTTGGTTTCAAAAACCGTTTGGCGTAAATGACATGATACTGTAACCGGAGTGGCGTTAGTGGCATGGTGCCATTAGCCTAAGCGGTGTAAGTGACTTCACACTATAACCTGGGTGGTGTGGGTATCACAATATTGTAGCTTAATTGTTTTGTTAATCTTCATTGAATCCATGATTGAAAAATGTATTGAAGACTTAATGAATTTCGATATCCCTAAAACCTCATCATTCCAAGGACTAATTAATTCCAACAACGTGCCTTTAAAAAGCACGACTCTTCATCGGTCCAAGCAATCCTAAACAAGCCGCGCGAGCGAGTCTAAGAGTTCTATACGGGACACGAAAGTAAGCAGAAGATGCATGGTGCGATGCGCAAGCGGGATAAGATTACGGTCCTTCGAAGGTTGCCTCATTCCTCAGAATTTCTTTTAGGATATATCCTTTGTTTAGAACGACAAATTCTAAGAGATGTCAAAAGAACTAAGTATTCAACTAGTCCTCATTCGAAACTTCAATTTTGAACTTAGAATAGACTAGTATAGACGACGTGAAACCACAACCAGAGTGGTGTCAGTGGCATGGTGCCATTAGCCAAAGTGGTGTAAGTAAAGTGACATCACGGCGTCGTTTCCTGTTATTCCTTATTCTCTGTTGAATTTTCGATTAGGCATTAGTCAAGGACTTAGCATATTTTGATTTCCCAAAGTCTCATTGTTCTAAGGACTTATGTAGTTTAGACAACGTACACTGGGGTGCACGACTCTTCATCGGGTCTTGGCAACCTTCTACAGACCGTGCGAGCGAGATTAAGAGCACATGACTTGAAATTGAATAGATCGACAGCATGATGGCATGACTTGGATGAGATGCATGGTGAGATGTAGAAAGCAGTGACATGTAGGCAGGATATAGTACATAATTCCTACCCCGTGGGTCCCTGTCCTAGTTTGGAAGGTTCTATTGCTTTCTACACATGTATAAAGGCCGGTTTTGGCTTGAAGAGGGTTTCGCGGACTAGAGTCAAAGTATACCTCCCACTATTGAGTGTACACCCAGTAATGGTACAAACGGTAGGGATGACTCATCACGGTCGAGGGTTGCTGAGCATTCCGGGATTCCCCATCACAGGCAAGCCGGGTAGGATTGCCGAAACACAACAGCGGAGCTGCACAAGATATATACACAAGAAATAGACAATGAAACAAAATAACTTTGAAAATCCCACAAATATTTTTCAAGCTTTACTCACAAGTTTAATTGATATTCAAGAAAAGCGGGCCGTTTTATTGACAAACAACTCTTTCTCAAGTATCATTTAAACATCCCCAGCAGAGTCGCCACTGTGGGCTACCACAGCCCCGGGTGGTTTCGAGGCGGCCCGAAAAGAAACGCCACGTTTTAGAATCGAGTTGAAAAATTTGAAGAGTCGCCACCCGGATTTATAGTTCGCCCCACCCAAGAAACCGTTTTGATTGAAAATGATTGATTTGAATTGAAAATCAGAGATTTGAAAAAGGGTTCGGAAGCCACGTTACGAGGGGGAATAGTTTTACGGCACCCCCCTCGCCCGATTTGAAATCGATCTCTACTAAACGTTTGTGGGATTTTTCAAAAGATTTTACTTCATTAAACAAGTAGCAAGTATTCAGAAGTATATCAATTAAAGGGGTGCATGCATGTGCATGTGTACAGGAAATGATAGAAATGATGAAGAAATGCAAAATAACAGAACACTGGAATCCTGTCACTGGCTTCACTCTCGAGCGCTCGGGAGTGCTGGACTACTGTCAAGCCATCCTGCAAATTTGGTTAGACATATCCACATACTAACAATTCCAGCAAGACAAAAAAAAGAAATCAAAGTACAGAAATGCTCAGCCAGAAGCTTAAATAGCTAAGAACTGGTCTTAACCATTCAAACTTTGCTTCCTTGCAATTGCAAATAAACCTAACTGGCAAGT
This sequence comes from Rhododendron molle, assembly GCA_025413875.1. Lineage (NCBI taxonomy): Eukaryota > Viridiplantae > Streptophyta > Magnoliopsida > Ericales > Ericaceae > Rhododendron > Rhododendron molle. Next base: position 21,047,258 of record CM046400.1, read on the forward strand.
ATGTACAAATACCAAAAGATAGCAGTGCATGCATGTGCAAAGTGTGCAAGGTGCGATAGAATGATGAAGCAAGTAAACAAAATGAACTGTTACTGGAATCACTCTCAAGCGCTTGGGAATGGTCCCGAGCGCTCAGGAGTGCTGTCAAGCCATCCTGCAAATTTGGTTAGACATATTCAAATGCTAATAGTGCCAGCCAGATCACAAGAAATCAAAGTGCATGCATGCTCAGCCAAATGCTTAAACAGCTAAGAACGGGTCTTAACCATTCAAACCTGACTTCCTTGCAACTGTAAAGAAACCTAACTGGGCTCTGGAAGGACCAGTACACACCCAGTGTCTACTGAAAATAGAAAATGAAATACATAATGAACAAAATAGGGCTTTAGTGGCAGCATCACTCCTGAGCGCTCAGGAATGGTCCGGAGCGCTCGGGAGTGAACACAGTGCCCAGAAAAAGGTTTGCTTCTTTGTGTTCCTCTTGCTCTTGTTATTAAACCAAGATCAAATAGACTTATAACTAGTATGAGGAACTGATACAAGCCCTAGATCTCCCTCAGAAGTGGAAAAACAGTAGACTTTAAGTATAAAATGAGATTTTATACCTATGCTTGACTTGGACTTAGCTTTTTGGACTGACTTTGGAGCTTGAAAATGGTTAGAAACAGCAAGGAAATGAGTTTTAGATGTATCAAAGACTTGAAAATGTTTTTGTGGTTTTCTTGGAAAAATTCTTTGAGAAGATGATGGGTTTTAGAAAGAGTTTGAGAGACTGAAATTTTTAGAAGATAGTAGAGAGAGAGAGTAAAATTTCGTGCCCTTTTGCATGTAGAAGATGGGGGTATATATAGGGGAGGGGAGAAATTTTTGAATTTTGAAAAGAAAATCAAAATAAAATGGGAAAATGTTTTGGGGGGAGAAAAGGCATCAAGAGATGCTCTGTTGGCTCAGGCATGCTTGGGACATGCAGGTTTGAACATTGAAAGATCTGAAGAGCCTAAAAAGCCATGGTCAAAGGTTAAGCTCAACATGCATTGGTCTGTCAGCACTCCCAAGCCCTCCAGAGTGGTCTCGAGCGCTTGGGAGTGGCACTCCAGAGCGCTCTAGAGTGATCTCGAGCGCTTGGGAGTGTCTGCCCAACTTCAGAAGGGTGCCACGGACACTTCCAAACTCGGTTTTAGGTGTTTTTTGAAGCGTTGGAAAGCTCATTAAGTCCTCTTTCTAACCCAATTGGTTTCATTCAAAGTTATTTTATATGCTGAAATGTGTGCCAATTTTACCCTCAGGGTGTCGGAAAAAAGAGGATTTTGGTTTTGAAAAAGTCCATATCCTTCCAACACTACGCCAAAAATTGCCTTTGCCGGCGGTTTTTTTACCGGCGGTAATAAAACCGTCGGTAAAGGGTGCTATTACCGGCGGTAATAACAAACCGCCGCAAAAGGTAACTATAAACGCCGTTTATTAACGGCATGAGTAAAACCGCCGGTAAAACTAACTATTACCGGCGGTAATGTAAAACCGCCTGTAAAACTTCCTATTAACGGCGGTAATCAAAAACCGTCGGTAATAATCTTTATATAATATAAATATTTTTATTCTTCTAATAAAACACATAATTTTAGGTAGCTCAGCGGGTAAGTGCTCGGGTATTAATCAACGGGTCGCGGGTTCGAATCTCGGCAATGTCATTATTTTTTCCGAAACTTTTACCGGCGGTAGTAAAACCGCCGTTAATAGTCCGAAACTTTTACCGGCGGTAATTTACCGCCGTTTTTGTATTTCCGACAATTGTTTTGCCGACGGAACTTTTACCGGCGGTAATTTACTTTTACCGGCGGTATTATACTTTTACCGGCGGTTTTTGGACTATTACCGGCAGTTTTTAATGCCGTTAATGCAAAAATTTGGCGTAGTGAGGGGAGGGGAGAAAATGTTTTGATTCCGTTTCATCATCGGGGAGCCTCAAGGCCACAAATTAAGGATAATTAATAGGTCCAAATTGGGGTGTCTACAGGTGTTTAACAGGGGGAAGAGGAGGAAGAGAGAAGAACTGCAATACAAGAGAGAGAGAGAGTAAGTAGGATTAACTCTGGCAAGTTCTGCCTCTAACTAGAGCTAGTGGATCCTTTTATAGAATACAAGGATCAAAGGCTATACAATTACTCCAAGTGGTACTGTAACCATGTGAATATTTTACTTTCGGTAAAAAGTAACCGAGACACTGTGGGCAAATGCTGCTTGTCTTCAGCATGTGAGTGAACAGTAGTTTGTCGGTGAGCAGTACTGAGTGAACAGTAGTTGAATAGTTGTTGTCGGCTGAATGAACAGTAAAAAAGTAAATAGTGATTTTTTACTATTCATTCAAAAGGGTTTTTGATTTAATAGGCTGGTCAAACAGGTGTCAGAAGCCAGGATTGAGGAGGCCAGCTGTTGATTAAGCGGTAGTAACCAGTTGGTTGAGTGGTTACTGTGATTAATAATTTCTTCAATGAAAGCAGTTGATAATGATTAGTGCTTTTAATGATGGCATGTTTATCGAATAATTGAACCTCTGAAATGCTATTGCAGCTGATTGAATAGTCTCGAGATAGAGAGTTGATTGGTTAGTGCTATGAAGCAGTGAATGAATAGCAGCTGTTAAGCTGGTTGAACATGTCGCCGATGATAGCATAATGGGCTAGTATTCCATTATGTTATCATAATTCTGTAATTCTTCTGAGGATAAATTGTGCCAATAATCCTCACCTTCTTCAGCAGTGCATTCTACAGGGGATGCTTCCATTAAACAAGTATTGAGTAGTTGATCTTGATATTGGGTTACCATTTTCTTAAACTGGGTATGGAATATAAATGGGACTTCTTGAACAGGTTCAGTGGATCTGATCTTTTGAATAGAGTCTTCACAGATCAAGTAATTGAGGTTGTTGCTTAAATAATGATCAGTGTTGTGATTATCTTCACCAAGTTTAGTAGCAATAGACTAGGCCCTATGATGCCTAATTTGACTCCTTATTGATTTTGAGCAGGGGTAAGGGATTTCATCTTCAATGAGTTGAATAGGAGGATGAACTCTGCTGAATGGCCATTTGGCAGATATTTGCATCACATGTTGGGCTGGATAATGTTCCCAGTAAATGTCCATTCGGGCATTTTGCTCTTGATCAAGACTTGGCATCGAAGAGCACCATATTTAGCAAAAAGATTTAAAATGGAAACAGAAAGTTTTCTGGTAAAACTGTCAGTCTGTTCCGGATCAGTGAAAATAACTTGCCTCAACAGTCCATGATCCAATAGGGTCATAGGAGTAATTTCAATTAGTTTTTTTTATTATATTCAACATTAATATTTTTGAAATACTGCATGTCAATGCAGGCTTTCGGAACACTATATATTAGATTACATTGACAATCAATTTTATCCAAAGGATAATTTGAACAAATAGGATTTGTTTTTGGGCATTCTACCATATCTTGGTTATCATTATAAAGAGATTCTCAAGTAATTTGTAAACCAGGAGTAGGTTAAGTAGATAAGTCAGAAAGTGTCTGGAATAAGAATTCCTGAAAATAGTGGCCATCCCTTTTAGCCATATTTTGAATATCTTTAATAAGATCAACAGGGAAATCTTTTGGAAAGATTATTTGGTTTTTTAACGAAACAGGAGTCTGGGGGAGACTCTGCAGGAGAGTAGAGAAATAGTTTTGAATAGATGCAATATGCATGTTCTTACTTCTAATGTTGCGTGCTACTCTACTGGAGCTATCTTCTAAGTCATTGGTCAATTTACCATCATTATCATGAGTGGTAATTCCTACACTCCCTATATGCTGCTTAATGTTGCTTACTAGCCCCAGAGGGGAATTCTCACTTTTTTCTCCCTCAATGCAATTATGCAGGGAAAATTGTTTTTAATAGTTTTAATATCATGATGCATGATGTGGTTTTTGGCTTGAAGTTGAATATTTTGTTGAAATAATTTTGAATATTTATTATTTAAATGATTGAGCTGGGAAGCAGTTGCTTCGTAAGCGTTATCATTATTTAGAGCAATTATATTTTGTTCACAAAAATAGTAATTCAAACCGTTTAAACAGTTGACAAAATTTTTATTATATCTATAATCCCCACACAAGTTCCAGAAAGCATCCAGGAGGCATTGCTGGGTTTCGTTAACATTTTGTAAATCATTTAATTTATTAAACTGAAAACTAGACCCTTCAGGAAGTACTATATATATATATAAAAGATTTAGGGTGTTTTTTTAGGTATTTATTTAGGTGTCCTTTGAACCGTCCCGATATATATATATATACACGTATTTGCATTAATTTTTGTTCATATACACTTTTGCTTTTTTACACATTAAAAAACTAACAGGCTTATAGCAACAAAAACCAAAAAGGCAATATTCAAAGACAATAGTACCTTAAAAGTAAAACATCCTAACCAAAAATGGGTCGGTCTATATGGAATTTTCACGTTAAATTGGCCTTTTGAAAGTGAATGGTAAGATTAATTCGAAAAATTCGTAGAAGTCCGGACCGGTGACCCAAACAGTTGTAAAACAACGAAATGAAATATAATGGTACTGAAATTAACGTGGCACCATTAGGTGCACCACACAGACCTCCCATGTGCCCAAGCCTAGGTTTCATAAACCTTAGGGTTGGTTTGGAAGCAGTCTTATGAAATGATATAATTTATCCTCTAAGACTCCGTTTCAGAACATTTTTTTTTAAAATAATTATTTATTTCATATTTTTAAATTCAAAAATAATATAAATGAAAAATAATTTTTTAATTTTTTTGCACCGTATTAAAAATCTCAATACGATCTATCAAACAAGATCTGTAACGACCCTGATTTTTTGTCAATAAAAGTTTCGCTAAAAATTTGAATTTTTTTTTAATACTTGGATTTCATTTTTAACATCCAAAAATCGGTCGTTTTCGACTTATAAAATTTTGTTATTATATTTGAAAATTCTTTATTTATTTTATAAATCCCTTTTTGCGATTAATAATCCGTCATAATTAGGTTTATGACTTAGGAGATTGAAATTCATCGCTCGGGCATTAAGGTCATTTTCTAAAGACGAGTATGCCTATTAAGACCTTGGTATAGTTACTTGGTAATTGTAGTAAAATCCTAGAATTTATTTTCTCGGCTGGAAATCCTACATGGCAACCGATTAGCTAGCAACCCTAACTACCGTTTGGCTTAGTTACATTTTCCTAACCTAGAGCGTTGCATCGATGCCAAAGTGGTTAATTTTAGTCTTCGCCTTGACCGTCGGCTTGATCGCCTTGCTTTGGCTTGGCTAGGTCGCCTGGCGTCGGCTCATCAAGCCTCGCCGCTTAGCGTCTGTCATTGCCGCCGCTTTGCCTTGGCGTCGGCTGTCGTGCTCGCTTTGCTCGCTTTGGTCGCCATCGGGTTCGCCAGCGCTGGTCGCGCCTTGTTTTTGCCTTGGCGTGGCTGGCCGCTTTGCTCGCCTTGCCTTGACTACGCTGCCACCGCTTTGGCCAGTCGCTGCCGCTGCCATCGCTGAGTCGCTTTGGCCTGCTTGGCTATTAGGTCGCTTTTGGCCGCCGCTACCGGGTCGCTTTGGCCATCGTTGGCCATCGGTTGCTGGCCACCGCTGCCATCGCTACCACAGTCGCTGGCCACCGCTACACGGGTCGCTTTTGGCCATCGTTTGGCCACCGCTCTTGGCCACCGCTTTGCCACCAAGCTGCCTTGGCCACGCTCATGCCTTGCCTTGGCGTTTGGCACCGTCGGGCTTTAATATTCCGTTATTAGGCGATTTCCTACTAAATAAAACCAAAATACCACTCGAGCAATGAAAGCCTAGATTAAGTATCGCTAGTCTTTAACCAATTAGTTAGATTCCTAGTAGGCTGTTAACCTAATCACTTGGATCCCAAATCTAATTAGGTTACCCTAACCCTAGATGGACCACTTTACCCTTTTTGTCTTTATCCATTGGACGATAAATGCTAGGGTAATAATTATCCGTTGGACAATAGCGTTAGGGTTTCCTTTACCCATTGGTCAATAGGTAAACCTTGGTTAATCTTCCTAAGTACGAGATTAGATTAGTTAGTGCTTAATTACAAAGTATTATACTTTTTGGTATTAACCGTTGGATAATAACCATAAGGAGATTCTTTACCCATTGGGCGATAGACTAGAATCCTAGCCATCATTACCCATTGGTTATTGACCGCTAGGGAAACTATTATCCAATGGATAATAGTTAGTCTTGACAATCATGTACTAGGTAGATTAAAATATTAGATTTGGCATGTGTTAAAATCTATTATAGTATAATTAGTACATTAGGTTATTCATTTAGGACTTTGTACTTTGAAAGTAGTATAATTGTTTATTAGATATTGTACTAGGTCATATCTAGGCTAGATTTTGTGGTACGTGGCTTGTATATTATATGTATGTACTTATATGTATATATATATATATGTATATATATATAATATTGTATTGTGCATGTGTGTGTTACAATATAATATTTGGAAAATCTAAATTACTTGAAAATAGGGATTTTCTTAAAGACCCATAGTACATATATATATAATAGTATATTAGTATACTTTCTAGGGTGTACAAGTGGGAGGGAGAGAGAGAGAGAGCCGAGAGAGATTGGGAGAGAGAGAGAGATGGAGTTCGGATGAGAGAGGGAGAGAGAGTGATGTGTATGTCATTTGATTGACCATGCTTTGGTCACCATATCTAGGGTTTTCCTTGTTCTTCCAATCCAAGGACAAGCAAATCTTGTCCTTTGTACCAAAACCCTAATTGTTTACTTGATTCAAATCCAATTCGTTGGCCAATCTTCCAAACCCTTGTCCTTTCTCATATAGATTAGTATACTTATACATTGTACTTGTACCAAAGACTTAAAATATTAGATTTTCTAAGTACTTCTTATCTAGTATTTTAATAAAAGAACATGTGACCATTTGAATTATTTATTTAGGAAATCTTGTAAAGTACTTTAATTCTTTTATCCATTGGATAACAAATGTTAGGAGGTTTATTAACCAATGGACAATAGCTTAGTCTTGCCAAAAGTACAAGGTTTATTATTTAATTTTTCCATGGAATTCTCTTATTATTAAAGACTAGATTGCCCATGTGTTAAAATCCATTAAAATAGATTTAGTTCATTAGGTTAATAATTTAGTACCTAGTACTTTGAAAGAAGTAGATTAGTTTATTAGATCTTGGAAAGTGACATATCTAGTCTAGATATTGTAGTACTTGCTTGTATATATAATATGTGTACTTGTATGTATATATGTATGTATATATATGTTATATTGTAATACACATGTGTGTATATAGATTTTTATAATAAGAAAATCTAATTTTGGTTTAAAATACAAGATTTCAAAGTACCCATAGTACCCATATCTATAATATATTATGTGTATTCTTCCTAGTGCATATATATATATATATATATATATATAGTACTTGAGAGAGAAAGAGAGAGAATCCGGGAGAGAGAGAGAGAGAGCCGAGAGAGATTTGGGGAGGGAGAGAGAGAGAATGATGTGTGCATGTGTACTCTTCCAATCTAGACCAAATCCTTGGCCAATCTTCATACCTCACCATGTACCATCATATCTAGGGTTTTATGCTTCCATATCTAGCCTAAATCTCCTAAAGTACTAACCCTAGCATTTCTTATTTGTTCAAAGGACTAGACAAGACCAAAACCCCAATAGAATAACATAGTTTTGTCCTAGTTCTTGGAGTGAAAGCAAAGCAATATCTTGGTAGCCATGCAAGCCTAGTTTTAGGCCTTGAGCTTTCAAGCAAACTTGACATAAAATGATTTTAAAAAAATGAGATATGGAGAGAGAGAGAGAGTGGGCCGGCCAAGGGGAGAGAGAGAGGGCCAATCCTTGCCTATAAATAGCAAGCCATTCCTCCATTTCATTCACACCTCTCCATTCTCCAACTTCTTTCCTTGAAAGCATAAGAGTTCTTAGTGTTCTTGAGTAATTCTAGCTTGTTCTTGAGCTTTCTTTCTAGTTTTTCAAGAAGCTTTCCATCTCCGCCACTAAACCACCACTCGACCACCACCTCGATCCAAAAGTAAAAGTAGTTGTAGTTAGGATCTAGTTTCGAGAGAAACCTTTCTCTTTCGAAGCTATCGGAAGCTTATCGTAAGCCGTTACGCCGTTCGAGTGCCGACTTTCTTTCCGTCTTACTTTCGTAGTCTTTTTCTACTGCCGAGAAGAAAGGTAGAGTGTCCTTACTCTCCACCCCTAAGTATAATTCTATGCATGTTTGAATTAAATGTAGTTAATCCCTAACTACTTCCTCTAAGTATATTGTATTGTATGAGCATGAAGCCATATGTGTGGTATGATTTGTTTTACGTAGATTTTTCCGATCTACTCTTCCTAAGTATACGTGATTTAATGTTAGTGTAGAGTTCTTCGAACCAACTTATCTTAAGTATAATTTATGAGCATGATAGAAAAATATGTAGTATACTTGGATAAGTTGATCGTATGCTTTTATTTTACGTAGTTACTTTGATCTTGAGAATAATTGAATGCATGGTTTATAGAATCTTCCCAACTTGATTAACTCATCAATAAACATATGTGGTTACGATTCGTTTAAAGATAAAGTGTTGTTTCAAAACGAAGTATTCGTATTTTGACCTTTTCAAGGATTGTGAACTTGACCGCATGATTGCTTACCTTACTTATGGCTGTAAACAAGCATGATTAAATAGAGTTGGATGATCTTGCTAGTTTAGTTTCAAGATTACTTTAAAGTGATTCGTCCCGCCGCAGAGTCTATGCATGCTTACGAGACACGAGAACCGAAAAGTAGAAACATGACACTTAGGGAGTGGTTGATATGGATAAAAAGGATTTTTGAAACTACATAATGGCCGGACTTGGTAGCCTTATGTGAGTTGTGACAACCCGCAAGGTGGCCGGACTTGGTAGCCCTTTGTGTGGACTTGCGAAAACCGCAATGAGGCCGGACTTGGTAGCCCATTGTGTAGATTGCTAACGGAGCCGGACGTGGTAGCTTCATTGGTAATTGGGCTTGGTTATCCGCGGAGAGGAGCCAATGCAAGATTTGATAACGTGGCCGGACTTGGTAGCCCGTTGGTAACAAAGAATGAGAAATGATTTTTGAAATGAAATGGTGACACGGTTTACGATGAGTCGCGTAGGAGAAACAAAGAAAGGCATGACACCAACGTAAGCAAGATAATGAATGCGGATGTGTCATTGTTAATTATGTTGTTGAATGAGCATGTGTAATTATTTATATGACTCTTCGTTGTAAGTTAAGGGTTAGTGGGTTTTGGATTATTCTATTGAGCCCGTAGCTCACGGTGTTGTAACGCCCCGAATTTTGGGTACGTTAAATAAACATTTTTATTGAATAAATTAAGGAGAGTCTAGCTCATTATTACACATAATTCTCACAAGAGTACTTTTATTCAATAGAAGAAAGGATAATCTAGGGTTAACTACTGCTCCGCCTCTTCCTCCAGCCTTGCAAGCTCCTCGGCTCCGAAGGCCTCCAGTGTGTACTGTTCATTCTGTTCATCTATGAAATCTGACACATTATACCAGCGTCGCCCCCAGTATAATATGTCAGGGTCACCAAAGGTAACACCGTGAGCTACGGGCTCAGTAGAATAATCCAAAACCCACTAACCCTTAACTTACACGTAGCAGGTCATAGATACATGATATTAACCAAACTAACACATGTGCATTCAATAACTTCACATTTAGAGATGTACAATAACACATGCACATTCATTACTCAATCGGCGTAAGTGTCCGTGTCATCAGAGTTTCTCCTACGCAGTGTTTCGTAGACCGTGTCACCATTTCACTTTCCAAATCAACATTTCAAAAATCATTTCTCATTCTTTGTTACCGACGGGCTACCAAGTCCGGCCACGTTATCAAATCTTGCATTGGCTCCTCTCCGCGGATAACCAAGCCCAATTACCAATGAAGCTACCACGTCCGGCTCCGTTAGCAATCTACACAATGGGCTACCAAGTCCGGCCTCATTGCGGTTTTCGCAAGTCCACACAAAGGGCTACCAAGTCCGGCCACCTTGCGGGTTTTCACAACTCACATAAGGCTACCAAGTCCGGCCATTATGTAGTTTCAAAATCCTTTTTATCCATATCAACCACTCCCTAAGTGTCATGTTTCTACTTTTCGGTTCTCGTGTCTCGTAAGCATGCATAGACTCCGCGGCGGGACGAATCACTTTAAAGTAATCTTGAAACTAAACTAGCAAGATCATCCAACTCTATTTAATCATGCTTGTTTACAACCATAAGTAAGGTAAGCAATCATGCGGTCAAGTTCACAATCCTTGAAAATGTCAAAATACGAATACTTCGTTTTGAAACAACACTTTATCTTTAAACGAAATCGTAACCACATATGTTTATTGACGAGTTAATCAAGTTGAGAAGATTCTATAAACTATGCATTCAATTATTCTCAAGATCAAAGTAACTACGTAAAATAAAAGCATACGATCAACTTATCCAAGTATACTACATATTTTTCTATCATGCTCATAAATTATACTTAAGATAAGTAGGTTCGAAGAACTCTACACTAGCATAAAATCACGTATACTTAGGAAGAGTAGATCGAAAAAATCTACCTTTCTTCTTGGCGGTAGGAAGACTACGAAAAGATCGACGGGAAGAAAGTCGGTAAACGAACGGAGTAACGGCTTATGATAAGCTTTCAATAGCTTCGAAAGAGAAAAGTTTCTCTCGAAACTAGATCGTAACCTATACTATTACTACTTTAGGAATGAGGTGGTGGTTGAGTGGTGGTTTAGTGGCGGAGATGGAAAGCTTCTTGAAAAACTAGAAAGAAAGCTCAAGAACAAGCTAGAACTACTCAAGAACACTAAGAACTCTTATGCTTTCAAGGAGAGAAGTTGGAGAATGGTTTGAGGTGTGAGTTCAAAGCACCAAATGGCTTGGTATTTATAGGCAAGCTCTCCCTCTCTCTCTCCCTAGGCCGGCCACTCTCTCTCTCTCTTTCCTCCAATTTTTAATTTAAGCAAATCAAGTTTGCTTGCAAGAAATAACCTAAAAACTAGACATGCAAGGCTAGGATGTGTCCTTTGGATTGGATTATGGAAGACTAGGCAAGCAAATGGGATTTGATTCAAGTATAAAATTTAGGGTTTGTACAAGAAGGACTAGATTTGATTGTCCTTGGCCATGCTTTCACTTTGAAAGCATGTCAAAGAAGGACAAGGGTGATCTAAGCTAGGTCAATCAACTTGCACACACATCACACTCTCCCTCTCTCTCTCCATCCGATCTCTCTCTCTCTCTCAATCTCTCTCTCGGCCTCTCTCCCCTCCCCTCTCTCTCTCTCCTTCTTGGTACATTGGTACACAATATATAAATATAACTATATATATAATAGATATGGAAGGACAAGGATTTGGATTGGAAGAGTAAGGATTTTGGCTAGCAAGGGTTTGTACAAGATTTCCCCAATAAGAAATGAATTTAGGACAATTTGGTCATAGATTGCTAGGACGGAAATCACGAAGAAATCAAGCAATGGTACATCAAGAAGGTCAAGGAGATCAAGGTACAATTCTCCCTCCCTCTTTCCTTCTCTTTCTCTCTCTCCCTCCTTCTCTCTCTCTCTCTCTCTCTCTCACCCAATCTCTCTCGGATCTCTCTCCTCTCTCTCTCTCTCTCCCACTTGTACTTGCATGGAAGACATACAATATGCTAATATATGTATATGTACTTTGGGTCTTTAATAAAATCCACATTTTCAAGTAAATTAGATTTTCAAATTAAAATATTCTAATGCACACATGCACAATTCAATATTATATATATATATATATATATATATACATATATATATACATACAAGTACACATAATATATATACACAAGTAAGGACACACAATCTAGGCTAGATATACCACATGACAATATCTAATTAAGTATTCTACTTCATCCAAAGTACTAAGTACTAACCTAATATACTAATGAACTAATCTTAGTTTAATGGATTATCACACATGCCAAATCTAATATTTAAATCAAACAAGTACATGATTGTCAAGACTAACTATTATCCAATGGATAATAGTTTCTCTAATGGTTAATAACCAATGGGTAATAATGGCTAGGATTCTAGTCTATCGTCCAATGGTTAATAAAACTCCTAACGGTTATTAACCAACGGTTAATGCTAGAAAGTCTAATACTTGTAATTAAGCACTAAGCTAATCTAATCTCGTACTTAGGAAGATTAACCAAGGTTTACCTATTGACCAATGGGTAAAGGAATTCCTAACGCTATTGTCCAATGGTTGATAGCTTAAAGGTTCGAACGGTTCAAAGGGTTAATCTAGGGTTACCGAGAAGTGATTAGGCTAAATGGGCATTAGGCTATTCTAACTAATCGGTTAAAGACTAACGATACTTAATCTAGGCTTTCATTGCTCGAGTGGTATTTTGGTTTTATTTAGTAGGAAATCGCCTAATAATGGAATATTAAAGCCCGACGGTGTCAAACGCCAAGGCAAGGCGTGAGCGTGGCCAAGGCAGCCTGGTGGCAAAGCGGTGGCCAAAGCAGCCCGGTGGCCACAACATGGCCAAAGGCACCCGGTGCGAAGGCCAAGGCTGGTAGCGATGGCTGCGGCGGCCAAAGCGACCTGGCACAAACAAAGGTCAAGCGGCGGTGGCAAGGCGTAGTCAAGGCAAGGCGAGCAAAGCGATCCCACGCCAAAGGCAAAAGCAAGGCGCGAACCGACGCCAAGGCAGAACCCGATGGCAGCCAAGGCAGAACCCCAGGCGCGACAGCGAGCCGACGCCAAGGCAAGGCAGGCGCGACAGCGACCCGACGCTTAGGCGAGGCAGGCTTGACAGTGACCCGACGCTTAGGCGAGGCAGGCTTGACAGCGAGCCGACGCCAAGGCAGCCTAGCCAAGCCAAAGCAAGGCAGTCAAGTCAACGGTCAAGGCAAAGACCAAAAATTTCTACTAACCACTTCGGCATCGATGCAACATTCTAGGTAACTAAGCCAAACGGTAGTTAGGGTTGCAAACTAATCGGTTGCCATGCAGGATTTTCAGTCGAGAAATATAATTCTAGGATTTTACTACAATTACCAAGTTACAATACCCAGGTCTTAATAGGCATACTCGTCTTTAGAAAATGACCTTAATGCCCGGGCGATGAATTCCAATCTCCTAAATCATAAACCTAATTATGACGGATTATTAATCGCTAGAAGGGATTTATAAAATAAATAAAGAATTTTCAAATAAAATAACAAAATTTTATAAGTCAATAATGACCGATTTTTGGGAGTTAAAAATGAAATCCAAGTATTAAAATAAAATTCAAATTTTTAGCGAAATTTTTATTGACCAAAAATCAGGGTCATTACACTTTCTGATTTGTACTTGATGGAAAGCCGTTGCTGCTGCTTTGAACATGGTATGAGGCTCATAGATGAACAGAATGAACAGTACACACTGGAGGCCTTCGGAGCCGAGGAGCTTGCAAGGCTGGAGGAAGAGGCGGAGCAGTAGTTAACCCTATATTATCCTTTCTTCTATTGAATAAAAATACTCTTGTGAGAATTATGTGTAATAATGAGCTAGACTCTCCTTAATTTATTCAATAAAAATGTTTATTTAACGTACCCAAAATTCGGGGCGTTACAAGATCCATAGTGATAGGAAAATTATTTGCGTAGGCATATGATTTTTGAGTTTGAAATTACCTTTTTAAAAAAATAAGTACTTATTTTACTTTCCGGAACGGAGCCTAAGTCTTGTGAAAGGATATAATTTATCCCCTATAAGACTGTGGGCCACTCCTTATTCTCTGGTTTGGAAACCAAAAAATCAGAGGTTCTTCATTTATCCCCTCTTCTGTAAGACCGACTAAAACCTGTGTTGGGAAATTATTTATGGGTGAATTTTGAGGTATTATTAGTTAATACCCCCGTATAAGGCCAAAATAATACTCACTCATCTTCCATTTCAACTACAAAATAATCTTATTCTCTTATTTTATCCCTCATCCAAACTAAATATTATTTTATTTCCCTTTTTTAATATTTCATTCAATTTAACTACTATTTTGTCCTTCTTCTATAAATATTACATCAATGTAGATTATTTCTTATTAACCAATATCTCTACAATTTTATCTTTCTTTTATAAATAATACTCTAAATTCTATCCCGCATCCAAACGAACTGTTAAAAAGGAGTTATATTTGTTCACAGAATCTTAAATCTATATCTTAATGCGTCATTCTTTCCTGCCAAAAACACCCCACCGAAAAGGGCTTACTGCAGTACATCGTTTGTGTTGAATTTGTGAAAGTGAGAGAAAGAGAAAATATACCCTACAGCATCCACAGCAAGAGTGCAAGTCATCTTCCCTCCCTTCCTCCTTACGCCATTGACACCCCACAGCAGTAATTGATAATTCCCCCACCCCCCCTCTCTCTCTCTCTCTCTTACTAAGTTTTCTTGAGACACAAAAAGGGGCAGCTGTCCGGCTAGGGTTTTATATGCCCTTTGGAGACAAGAGTTTCAGAGCCCCTTAAAAAGGAATGTCAGATCAAATTCCCTCCGGATAAGGTGTGAACATAACACCAAGCTATGGTATGGAACCTTCACTTCTCTCCTTTGATTTCACTCCTTTTTCTTGGACTTGTATTCTTTCCTTTTCTCGAAATTTCGTAGTATTTGTTTGTTTTATGAGTTGACTTAATTACAGTGCATATAAAAGACTCTACATCTCTAGATTGGACCCCTTTTGTTAAGGGTTACAGGGATTTCCTATTTGGGATTTTGGAAGGTGATGGTGATCGTTATTTGTTGATATCAAGATTGAATTTTGATGGGTTTTTCTTAGATTTCATTGAGGAATAAGAATCGGAAGACTCACTAGTTTTTAACTTTTTGCACTCTTCTATTTGATTTTGGGTATAGGAAGACTGGTTTCGGTGTTTCAGATTGATTTTTGGTTTGGGTTTGGCTTAATTTGATTTATTAGAGACAGGAGCATAGCATATTTGAAGGCAATTTTCTTTCTTTTGGGTTTTGAAAAAAGTACAAATTTTGATAGTTTCACATTGATTTGTTGGTGGGTCTGCAGTATGTAGTGATATCGACCACTTATTGAAGATTTGATTTTAGAGTCATAGAGCATCTGTGGATTTTTGGGAGAAATTTGCGGAAATGGAAGAGCAGACAGTTTTTGGTTGCGGGTCCTCTGTAAATTCAGTTAGGGAAATGAAACTAGAAGAAGATGAAGAAGATTTCAGGAGTTGTTGCGATGATGTAGATGATTTGAAGGAGAGAGAAGAACCGGCAAAGGAATGTTCAAAGAACAGTCTCGATGAGGTTTCGGTGAATATGTTCTTCAAGGGTGTATCGATAGCTGAAACTGGAGAGGGTGGTGCTGGATTTTCTGGGATTGGAGTGGTCATGGACAGATCAGCTAATGTTCCTTCTATTCAGGTGCAGAAAAAGCTTGATTTCTTTGTGGATGAATCTGTGGCTGACTATTTAGCTTTGATGGATGGACTGTTGGTGGCTGCACAGAATAAGATTACGCGGGTATTTGCCTTTACAGACTCGGAGATTTTATATGATCAGGTGTGCGTCCATTTCCTTACAGAAACGTACAGCTCTTTAACTTATATTCACAGAAATCACAGTTTTGAATATGGGTGAAGGTATTTGGTTTTGTTCCTAACGTATTTTATGTACTAAGGAATTGTTTCTGTGGTTCAATGCATAAGTGACCCACAGTTTCCTTTGGGCGTTTGTTTCTCAAGTCCCAGTGGTCAGTTTGGTGATATACCGATTTATATATATCTATTTCTTCCCTCTTTTTTCTCGTTCACCGGAAGTTTGGTTTTTGGTATTCGAGTGTTGAGAAGGTAATCCCTATAGAAAATCAGCTAGTTTCGATTGCAAAGTTCTTAGCAAATTGTGATTACAAAGTTCCATTGAAACAAAGTAAGGTAACTTGTCACTTCTCGTTTCGCTTCGTAATTCATAGATGGTTGAGATACAAGTTGTGTTTGCCTGTTAGGTTTGGTTTTGTAGGTACTTAATCTTTGCAGAAGACATGTTGATTGGTTTTTTGGGAAGTTAGTTAACCTTTTCATGAATCAGAACGTTAGCCGTGTTTGGTTTAAGTTCTTTTAACTTCATGTGTATTTTTTCGGGGTGCAAACTAATCTTATGTCTATTTCCCTACTTTTGACACGGATATGACCTTTTGACAGATTATTAACGAGGAGAAAGTTGACAACCCACTTCTCCTAGCATTTAGGCGAAGGATACTAGAACGCACTGAAGAGCTGGAAGCTTTTGTTCTTAAATTGGTGCCCTGCGTTGACCTAGGACGGCCGTTATCCTTAGCTCGAGTGGCGATCGGCATTGTGTCTTACTCTGAGGGAGATGAATCCTTTGAAAATTGTTCCATTTGTTGTGACGAGAAGCCCATACAAATGATGATCACTATCAAATGTTCCCACAAGTTTTGTTCCCATTGCATGAAAGCCTATGTGGACGGGAAATTGCAATCTTCTCAAGTCCCCATTAGGTGCCCTCAGTTGAAATGCAAGTATTACATCTCTGCCAAAGAATGCAAATCCTTTCTTCCGGTTGCTTCTTATGAAATGTTGGAGAAAACCCTAACAGAAGCAAATTTCCTCAACTCGGATAAAATGTATTGTCCCTTTCCCAATTGCTCAGTTCTTCTTGATCCTCGTGAGTGCTTGTCAGCTAGGGGGAGTTCATCAAGTCAGTTAGAGGATAGTTGTGTTGAGTGCCCAGTGTGTCAGAGATTCATATGCTTTGAATGTGGGGTCCCATGGCATACTTCAATGACCTGTGATGAGTATCAAAATCTCCCTGTAGAGGAGAGAGATGCAGGTGACATTACCCTACATCGATTGGCTCAAAATAATAGCTGGCGGCGCTGCCAACAGTGCCGGCGGATGATTGAGCTAACACAGGGTTGCTACCACATGACATGCTGGTATGGATCACTATCTTTTCATGTATAGGTGTTGATGCCTTTTACTTATCACAAAAACCAAAAACAGCAGTAAAAGATGGGTTTGCAATTTTCTGAAATATGACGAATAAACACCCAGAGTAGTTCTCGGAGGAACAGGTTTCAAATATAAATTCCTTTATATTCTATGCATGTATGAATGTCTGAGACTAAGTAGCTTGCCAAGTGAATTTTAGTTCTGCTACTACACCCAGTCGTAACTTGTAAAGCCTCTCTAGAAAATTATGAAGGGGATGGTGTAGCCCCCATTATTTGTATCCGTGCTTCTTTCAATAAATAGGTCGAAGCAAAATACGTGCATCTCTAAATGGCTGGAGTGACCCAACAAAGGAAGGATGAGCTATAGTCTCTTCAGGTTATGAAGCTGATTGGAAAGACGATTAAGGAGTTGTAAGCATAGTCTCTTACAACTCTGCCTGGTTCTGTTGCATTTTGTCACAACCAAACATTTTAGACAGCAAGAATCTGTTGAGATGTGGCTTAGCAAAATAATATTAAGAAACTAATGGATCAAGTCGTGGTTATGATCTTTACCTTTAAAGTTTGGGGCTTGACTGCTTACAATGATAGGGTACCATCCATGTGGGTATGAGGAGGAGATCTCTGCCATGCGTCACATCCTTAGTGGCTCCACACCATATACCCAAGTGAACGAGCAAGTGAGTTCGCTCCAGATCCCTCACAGCCTTAGAGCTCCTCAAGCTCACAGTAAATCAAGAATGGAGACTTCAATAATTTCTTAGGCTGGATGGGAGTAGGCCTAGGTACCTTGCTTGGGACCGAAGGGGGCATTTAACGATCAGTTGTCAAGAAGGTTGAGGTCGCCCTGCGAGCTCGGCCTTGTCCGATTTAGCGCCATCATTGTGTCTTGCCAAAGCTCTCGTATCTATATTCCAATTCATTGTAGTTGCGCTTTTCCCCCTATGAAACGTTTCAAGGAAGTCAATAGGGTAAACTATTGGATTTACTAATTTCATTGTTTTCAGATGTTAGTCCTGACTAGGTAAACATTTAACCAACCTGAATTAGATGAAAACTTCAAGTCATGAGGCCAAGTATATCAAAACCCCGTGTAAGCCCTTGTGGGCAGGTTTATGTTTACTGCCTAAAGAATTTCAGGGGCTTCGAAAATGTGTTGGTGGCTTTATGTATAATATCAATATGAGAACAGTTAGAAAATATATAAAACAGAAGCTATATGTAAGGTCTTTCTAGCTTCTTTTTGGTGATATATGATCTTCTTTATTCTTTTTTTGAAGTATAGATATATGATCTTTGCAGCTGCGCAAGATCATTTTCTTACCACGTGATATTCTTAGAAACATCTAATTGCAAACTTCTAGTTGTATGAAGCATCTCATTTTACTGGGATATCTTTGGGAGAAATTTCCATCAAAATAGTTGATGGACTTCTACTTGTTATGGAAATCAACCTAAGCGAGCTTAGTGTGGTTATTTTGACATGTATGTATATGGAAATCAACCTAAGCGAGCTTAGTGTGGTTATTTTGACATGTGTCTATATATATATATATATATATATATATATGGTGTTATTTTGACACGTCCTTTGGCTATATGGTTGGAGAATGTGTGCTTGGGGCTCTGTTATGCCTATTCCCTTTACATATGCATGTATATGTCCAATTCATATGCTCAAACTAGGGTTTGTTCCTTTCTTCTTACGGAATCTGCAACTGCAGGTGTGGGCACGAGTTCTGTTACTCATGTGGTGCTGGTTATAGCGATGGCCAACAGACATGTCAATGTGCATTTTGGGATGGAGACCACAACGACAACACCCCTGAGGAGCACATGGTCACTTACCCTACCCAAGAATCCGGGCAATGGGCATGGGATTCCTTTGACTCGCTCCCTATGATTATGGACGCTTACTCGGATCAAGAGCGTTCTCAGCTGGCGTTGATCCAAAGGTTCCTTCTTGGGGGATTTAGTTTGAGTGATCACAACCCTTACCAATCTCCTCCTCGTTGTACAACAGACTCTTATACTGATGCCATGAAGGACCTCCATCAGCTTCCTTGGCTGGAAAGGTTCGTTTCCATTATAAGTGATAACTACTGTCAAGATTATGTCCAATGAAGTAAATATAATGACTACCAGGTGGTTTTCAGATATTTGAAATAAGGTTTTTAGATTTCAGAGGAAAATGGTTGGAGGTGTTAGCGAGTCTCTCACTCTCTCACTTCATTTCCATTTTTAATGACTGCTAATAGGTACTCTACTACATTTTATGTAGTGTTTTCATCTGTCTTTTTGTGGTAGTAAACTTGTTAACATGAACTTTCTTGCTTTTAAGAGTGAGGAATTGTTGCATGATGGAAAGGATCAAGGGGAAAGAGAAGAAGAATTGGGGGGAAAACCTTGTATTGAAACCATATTGGAAAGGATCAAGGGGAAAGAGAAGAAGAATTGGGGGGAAAACCTTGTATTGAAACCATATTGAGAATCAATGAAATTAGAACACTCTCTCTCTCTGTCTCTCTCTCTCTCCATGTGCTTCTGTTTGGGTTTGTGTGTGCATTTGTGTTGGTCAAGGGGTGAGGGAGCAAAAGAAGTACCATTTCATTTGCATGTTGCGTGTCCTTACAAATCCATCTGGTGGAGATGGAGCCCACCACATTTTATTATGTAAAGTGGAAGCCAAACAAAATTTCAAACTTAAAACTGTCCATTTTGTCAAACAATATGCAATTTGTTCATGCACTTATAGAAGCCCGATCAATCTGATATTTTAGCAGAGGTTTCCAATGCTTGGCAGTCGCATTTCACAAATCCAAAAAATCCTGATCTCAGGGGAACATGTAATACAAATTGTATAAAGGAAATCCATGCATCACCTATCTTTTGGGTAAATATTTTCACCCATTTTACGGAAACCTAGAGCGCGTGATTCATATGGTTACAGCTAATCAATCCTCGGGTGATGGTAGTCACCTAGCAACTAGTGGTACCAAAAAGCTTTTCATATGGAGTTTGACTCTCAACTACATTCTATCAATTCATTTATAGGAATCAGTTCATACAAAGTTTTGCCCTAATTTTAGGTGGACTCCCCATTGCCACTAGTGGACGACTGACGTTGGAATTGGTACCTCGATTAGTCTAAGCCACTGGGTCGGTACTGAAGCATTAAATGTATTATTACAACTAATCAAGCCAAGATTTATGCAAGAGTGACATTGAACGTAGTAACTCAGATCAAGGTAATCATGGAATTTTACCAGCAAATGAAAATCTTACAAACCAACAATAAGAGCATCCGTAGTGGAATTATTAGCAAAAATCAATAATCAAACTTGCAACATTAGATTTTGATTATCCATTTAAAAGTTGTTAAAATTAGCAATGTCAAGTTTCATACTCCCTCCGTTCCTTTTTAAGTATACTGCTTCGTAACTCCAACTTATTAAAAAGACATCATCGTTATACCTTTCACATCAACTTTTTCCTCCACTTTTCCTACTTACCCATCATCATTACACTTTTACTCACTAACTTTTCAAAATGAAATCTAGTTTTAGGGACAAAATAGACAATGCACCATCTTTTACCTACTAACTTTACAAAATGGATGTTTATTAAGGGACAACCAAAAATAGAATACTGGACCCTAAATAAGGGACGGAGGGAGTATTGATTATTTTTTGCCCACAATCAAAATGAGTTGGCAAAAATTCAAATCTAACTGTTAGTTTCTTCTCAATCTAATGGTCTATATTAAATGGCATTCTAGTAAAATAAGTAAAAGTGGAAAACATTTGTTAAAATTCATGAAGTGACTATATTGATAAATGCACAACCACTTGCGAAGTGAGTTTCAACTACCACTAAAGCATTTGCTTTATGGAGAGTGAGTTTCACTTTCCCATGATGGTTGTACTTGATTGAGAAGATGTGGGGTCTTATAAATTTGGTTATTGGCAAAAGGTAGCTAGTTTTGACTATCCAATGTCCAAAATTTGATGAGCTACTAAGAGATTACTAAGTTTGGTTATTCTAATATGAGTTCTTTTTTTTAACAATGTTGCAAACCTTAGCAATCTTTTGGTTTTGATTTACGGATGCTCTAAGACGGATCTAAGGGTATCCACAATGCTATAATCAAAAAATGGATAATCAAAAGTTGCTCCATTTAAGAGATGTTATCAATGTAGAGGTTCACAATGCCATAAGCAAAATTGAATAACCAAAAATTGTCACACCACCTTTTTAAATTATAAAAAAATTAATAACTGTGAACATAGAAATAGTTTTTTCCAAAAATAATTTTGAGACTAATAAACACTATTTATTAGAAATAAAAATTAATTTTTGAACTTTTTTCAAATTTAAAAAAAAGAAAAAGAAAAACAGCTCATGTGTAACTACGGTTTTTGAAAAAATAGTTTTTATATAAGAAAAGGTTTTGAAAAAAATATTCTTATACAAAACAATTTTTCAAAAAAAGAAAAATTTTTGGGGGAAAAATCAGCAAAAAAAGAAAGACCGGGAAGGGCTTGATCTAAGCAGTTTTTAGCTTAGATTTGATGAACGGTTCAATTAAAATCTGCTCAAAACAAGCACTTCCCGATCATATTTTTTGCTAATTTCTCGTGGACACCCTTAAAATCACATTCTACACACATTGAACGGTTCGGAACATAAAAATTTAATTGGAAATTATGAGATTGAGATTTGGGGTGTTTAATTGGTTGTTCGCGGAACCGTCCCGAAGTTTGATTATAACATTATGAGCCATATTTTGCATGAACATTGTTAACTTTAAAAACTTGGCACTTTTGATTATACCATTGTGGATACTCTAAACTATTACAAAGTCTGCAAATGCCGCAGATTCATCAATTTTTTGAAATGATTAATCAACTTATTCTAAGCAGATTGCAAGGATGAAAGATAAAAGATAGCAATCTAAGAGCATCCACAATAGGTTTACAAGCTAGTGTTTTAATTATGTGTGTTAAGACTTAGAAAACAAAAAATTGTATTTTTTGTGCCACGATCTTGTATTAATTTGTGTGCTAAAATGTGTTAAATCTTGTAGTGTGCTAGCATGTGTTCTAAGTTTGATAACTATGCTAGTAAATAATAAATGGGTCCCACCTTATAATTCAAACTCCAACCATAAAATATAACAATAAGTCTAGGGACCATGAATCCCACCCACGACCCTACCCATGACGCTGATGTGGTGGGGTGGGTCCCAAGCCACGTTAGCAACAGTCGAAAATTTAAAAAAAAAAAAACACGCTGAATTTTTTCCCCAAAACGCCAGGTCTGGTTCTATCTCCGTCCATCATCCCCACAAACCCTAACAACCTCCACACCTCCTCAATTGACAATGGCATAACCCTCCGCCGCATAATCTTCGTTGCCGAAGACGATGCCAAAGACGAACAAAACGCCGTCGTCGGCCTCCACCCCACCGCTGTCAACTGCTACCCCATGTTTTCCCTTCTCCAAGGATATAACAAGAAGAGAGAGAGAGATGGCGAAGGGTTGGTCCCTGGAGGTGAATCCGGTGGTGTTGGGTGTTGACTGTTGACCTCCTCTCTGTCTGTAAATTCAAGAAGCAGGCCTTGGGGTGGGGGTTGGTTCACGGAATAGACCTTGTGGTTGGGGCCCTTTGGGGTAAAAAATTCAGCGTGTTTTTTCTTTTTTATAAATTTTGGGCTATTGCTGACATGGCATGGGACCCACCCCGCCACATCAGCATCATGGGTTGGGTCGCGGGTGGGATTCATGGTCCGTAGGCTTATTGAAAATCTAAATATTCACTATTCCTAATACACACTAGTGGGATCCATTTTTTATCCTAACAAATATTTTAATGCACAAATTTACAAAATTCATTGTGAATGTTCTAACACACTCGCATGTTTAATATACACTTATGTGACCTATTTTTATCCTTGTACATATTTTAACAAACATTTTAATACACAAGTATACTGCAATTGGCCCTATTGCAGATGCTCTGTCTTTAAGAGAATTATGCCAAAATGCCATATTGACAACACCGAGTAATATAACACAATTAAAACCACAGCTACAGCTACTTCTATGAAAATAAGTATTATATTTAGCATCGCTTTAGAAGGGGACCTCATCCGGTTGCTTTTTAAGGGCAAATAGCCAATAGCCAAAAGCCAAATACCATCCAGTTGAAGCAGCACCGTGAAACTGCACCAATCCTCAAGAAGTTGAGAAACCAACTAATTGACCCAAATACAAACGACGAGTGCGATTATATTTATTGAGTAGTCGAAACAACGTATATCCTGTTTCTACTTCTTATTTTCAGGGAAATACAGCACAAACTAATTGACCTAAATACCAAAGTTTCATCAAGAAAATGATATTATAGACAACTAGATCTCCCCAGCTGATTGTTGTTCATGGAGCAACCACGTAAGATAAGGGCACCCGAACAAATGAGAGACGAAAGAAGCTACTTACAGGAGAAGATACATTTCCAAGGCCATAGAAGTGAATTGTAAAACAAAATGGACCAATTTAATAATCAGAAGTTGCATAATATCATGCTTAATCAAAGGAAGCAAAGAATAGCTCTCACTGGTGATAGTGGTCTCAGCACCTATTACACAAGCAAAATGATCAATGAGAAACCTTAAAAGGCTAACTAATATAGCATCTACAACAACATAACAACATAACATAACCCATCTAGTCCCCAATCATTGGGAGTATGAGCGG
Organism: Rhododendron molle; assembly: GCA_025413875.1. Lineage (NCBI taxonomy): Eukaryota > Viridiplantae > Streptophyta > Magnoliopsida > Ericales > Ericaceae > Rhododendron > Rhododendron molle. Next base: position 21,071,148 of record CM046400.1, read on the forward strand.
AGGATGATTGGAGATAGACCTAACCTTTGGCAATATATGCACAAAGTGGCTGCTCTCAGAATACCACTGAAAAAGTGGCCCCCCTAAACCTCCAAAAACCGAGGAGATACGGGGACATTTTGTTGTAGAACCGTGCCCCCAAATCAAAGCTAAATGACATCAGAGAGGACAGGCCTAGATACCCAAATCAATTTATGTGCACATTACCATACTTCCTTCATTAAAAGGCTAACTAATATAGCATCTGAAAGCAAAAAAAACATGAAACTAGTAATGGAAACACAAAAAGAATGAAGAGTGTATATTAACTAAAGTGTGCAGCCTTCCAAAGAAAACTCTCATTAAAGAAGAAAATTTCAGTGTTCATAAACAATACGGTACAATGTAAAGATGTACCTTGAGAACGAAGTCCATCCAGAAAGAAGTGAATGGATGACCATGATTGACAGTCTGTCCAAACTCGAGGACTTAAAACACCGAAATAACTATTTCACCTACTCTACCATCACAAGTGCGAATGTACAAGCAAATCAACATTTCAAAGGTGAACAAAATGCTTATGCCCCACAATTAGTCACAGAGCAAAGGAAAAAGTTGCGACCATCATCCATCAAATCAGCTCAACGTTTCTGAGTTTTCTTACCATAGTAATAATATCAATGGCATCCAGGGTTCAGGAATTCTTGTTTTGTCCCAAGCTATGATGCACCGAAACCGACACGGACACGGACACGGACACCGACACGGGGACACGGGAATTCTAAAAAAATGGGGACACGGACACGGCGGGGGACACGCCACGTGTATATTTATTTATTTAAATAAATATTTATATAAATAAATAAATATAGTTTGACACCCAGAATTTTTTTTAAAAATTACAATTTGGCCCCAAATTTTTTAAAAAAATTACAGTTTAACCCCCAATTTTTTTCAAAAATTACAGTTTGGCCCCTCAAAAATTACAGTTTAGTCCCTCAAAAATTACAGTTTGGCCCCTGCCGTGTCCCCATCAGTGTCCCCAGCCGTGTCCCCCCGTGTCCCCGCCGTGTCCCCGCGGTGTCCCCGTAAAAAATTTAAATTAAATAATGGGACACGCCACGTGGCGTGTCCCGTACGTGTCCCTGCCGTGTCCCCGCCGTGTCCCCGTGTCCCCGTGTCTGACACTCCGATACTTCGACCTCTAGAGGTGTCGGTGCTTTATAGGTCCCAAGCATATGAAAATAAAAACTAAACCAAAAAAAATATGTATTTGGGAGGAAATACTATGGAGAAGAAGCTATTTATTCAATTGGAATACCTTGTTTCTTCAATGACATATGGACTAGTAATACCAAACCATGTGTAACATAGGATACAAAATCAAAGACCTGAAACATTCAAAATTTACCTTACAAGTTATAACGGCCAACAACAGCATATTATTATCACAATGCTCTTTTCAGATATCTATTGTCGATCTTCTTTACACAAAGAATCAATGTAACTATACCAACCAATGTTCACTGTAAAGCATCAACAAAAATTCAAAAGCAGAACCCTATTATCCACATCGGTTCATCAAACTGCACACTAAAACTGCACATAAATTCTTCAACAACAGATATCATTAGAACCGTAGCTAATTGCTTGTAGATTCGAAGCAGATATATTTGTCATCCATCTATGAGGGCCATTAGATTCCCCTAAAATATTATAGGCATAGGAAGGCCACCTGACATCCATTGCACATGAAGTTGTGACACTCTCCCTAATCATTTTCTGACTTCTCTCAAGAACTATAAGACTAGAAAACGTGGAAAAGCTGTTCCCCACAAAAACATCAGCTCTTAAGCAAACCTCGTAATCGATTACCGATTGAATGAGATAAGGATACTTCTTGTACATCCCCACTACTCCCAATTTCTTCTTCTCAAAAGGAACCAACCCTTTCTTCCAACCATTCAAGATGGAATTATCTTCAAGAAGGCTATCTGCAACAGCGAGGTAAACAACGGTTGGGGCTTTCGGACCCACAATTTTCCCAACTCTCTCCATGATCTCCTCCTTACTACTGCAGATTTCACGGTTATTTGATCTTTGCTCCCGCTTTTTACAGTGAATCATCCAGTCCTTCTCTATCCGCATGTGTACAGCAATATAAGGCACTGTCTCCAATTTACAATTCTCTGAAACACAGTCTCTTCTTAACCCCCTTCCTATCTCTCTAATCTTAGAAACAACTCTATCCGCTTCATTGGATATTTCATCCACTAAAACTAAGCATTCGAAGTCCTTGGCATAATCTCTAATAGGCCAGTGATCATGCCACAGAAAAGGGTTTTTCCCAGCAACATGGATTATCTCATATCCATCGTATGGATCATTGCTAAACTGTTTCAATTGGTCCAAATCTCTATCAACTGTCCATTTCCTTCCACTACCCTTTTGAAGCTCAATAACATCAGTCCGGTTTGAAATAGCCGAATATCGCTCTAATTGGACAAACCCCTTGCAATGTGAATTGAACCTCTCGAATTGGAACACCTTGTCAAATGAAATAGGTTGCAGTTGATCAATTCTTTGTAAAATAATGAAGCACTTAGGCTTGGCAACAAAAGAGTACGATTCAGCATTCTTGCAGTTAGACATGATCTTGCAAAAGCAATCTTTTGATTGTTTAAACCCCATACAATCTGAGGAACTTCCAAGAACTTGATTTTCCGAATTCCAAACTCCGGCTTTAGAAACAAAGAATGGTTATGGATCATCACAACGTTGTCATTTTCTATTCTTGGAAATCCTAGGAATGTAGGAAATAGAACAGCTCGAAGGACCAGAACAATGACAAGCAAAGCAACACAGCTACATGTCACAGAATTCCAATGTGTTTTGAAGAATCTGAACTGATTACGATTCAAGTAGTCCATTCTAGATTCAATTGTGAAAACCCATTAGTCTAATCATTCAAACCATCCAAAATAGAACCTCTCTCCCAACCAAAATTGTCGTTCAATACACCATAAGAATCCCATACCAATAAAATCCAGAACACCTCAGCAGGACAACAGTTTCAACCTATGGTCATCAGAAGGATCTTGAGCTCAACGTTTGCTGGGAAAAAAAAGAAGCAAACAAATGCATACCAATCCCAACATGTCCACAATCCTAAATGGAAAACAACCACAGGAATTCAAATGACAAGGCTAAAAATTAAACAAAAAACTTTGAAATTCAAAACCCATATTCATAGGCAAATTCAATTGCGGAAACTATCAGAAATTCTCATGAGATTCCAGTAAACATGCATGGATAGTTGTATATCATAGTTAAGAATTTAAAATAATGGCAAATCTGAATGAAACCATTTCAACCCCCCATACTCAATGAAAAATAACATCAGATACTCGATATGGATGGATACACATCTCAAAGAAACAGGAAGATAAGCTCATTCAATCTTACTGTTTAAATTCGCAAGAAATCTAGACAGCGCGATTCCAAGACCCAAACTTTGATGCAAAATGGTAGTATAATGATCTGATACAGGGCTCAGAATTCTGAGGAAATCTCGATGAGAAATGCCAAGGAAATCAAAATGATGCATATAGAGGAATCCAGAAAAGGCAAAATCCCCACAAACCCAAAGCTAACCGACCCATGCCCATCGCAATCATGACCAACTAACAAGGTACAAGACAGTTCTGGAATCAGTAAAATCCGGAGTGCTTAAAGCAACAGGTAAAATATGGAAAAATGCAAAGGAGTGAAAAAAGAAATTCCAAAAGAAGGGAAGCAAATGCCGGGGAATTGGCAATGGCAAAACAAAGAAAGGGAAGTGAAAGAGGTTGTAAAAACTACCGAATTGCTTGAGCCTAAAGGCACTTTCCAATAAAATGACACTGCAAATATCAAAACCTTGCATCCAATGAAAAGTGGTAAAACGACGAGACCGAATGATCTAGATTAGAGGTTATTTCAACACAGCTAAAAAATTAGTCATTCCACCCTATTGCATGATCAAATTTACATCCGAGTTGTTGAGCTTAGGTGTCTCTCTGTCTTGGAGTGTTATTCCTAGTTACCACTATTTAATTTGTAACCAATGTTTATACAACTAAAATTTACTTAAATGGACTAATAATACGATCCTTGATAAATCTTATCATTGTAAGTCTAAACATTTTGACGTACCTATGCACGGTTATGGCTACAGCCTACAGGTGTAAGAAAGCAACTTTACACACCCATGTAATCCTAACAGTGATCATCACATAACTAATCCCAATAATTTAACAAACTCTCCACATAATCGAAGGCAGCTCCTTGATCTTCAACACACACAGTTTAATTAAAATTAGACCATATCGATTTCTCTAAAATGAAAAAACAGACATTAGAAAACCCAAAGGAGTGGGGAAATTTTACAGCAAGAACTTGACAATGGGTAGGGGCATAAAAATAAGTTGTCACAATGTGAAACTAAGTAGTATGGAAATAAGTTGTCACCATAGAAACTGCTTTAATAGCAGAATAACAGAAAGCGTTGTCTTGATCTACCTCTCAAAAAAGCAAGGGAAAAAAAAAGGTATGCAGATTCAATGCTAGATAAGGTGTGCATACAACAAATAAAGAGGAACAAAAAAATGAAGTGGGGAGACTCACTGTACTAACCGACTATTTGATGTCCATGAATCTTTGGACCTCATATCAATAGCCTGGAGATAGATAAGAGATCATGCAAAATTAGAAAAACAGAAGCGAGTCGAGAATGAGAGTATACTCACCGGCGTGGTAGCCTTGACGGTAAGAATATTGATGCCTTCTCAGTCAGATCTAGACCCTGCAACAACCCAATCTTGGTCGCCTAAAGGAAAGGATAAGGAGTGGAGAGGGATATTGTAAAGGAAAGAGATTTGATCGAAAAACGCAAGACTGGAGAGAGAGAGAGAGAGAGAGAGAGAGAGATGTTCCTTAATTTTGTGTACTGCTGTATCGTCCCTATTAGAGCAGTGGAAGGAATCCGCTTATGTTTCTTTCTTTTGTAAAACAGAGAAACGGAAAGAGTGAGTTTGGGTTCCAAAAAGACAGCTGTAGCAGGCATGCTGTTTTGGGTTTTCCCAAGTCAAGTCGTTAGTTTTGCTACCTGAATTTGGCTGGAAAAGGCTCAAGGGTTCAATGAATCTTGACCATCCATACAAGGTATACTCAATTGGTAACATTAATGCAAATCAATGATAGCCATTGATTTAGATCTAATGGCTGAAAATGTAGGGGATCCAAAAATCTGAGCTCTTTATTTACATGAGGAAAACAAGTAAACATTAGGTGTATAGCGTGTGCGGGCTCCATTTTTATTGTGAGTAAAGATGTGCATTTGGGTGTGGAGGTAAAATAATTGAAGCATAAAAGGGTGTTTGTTTCATGACCAAAACAATGCAATGCTGTTTGAAATTTAATTCAATCATGTGAATCTGTGAGTAGGGCCATCTGGATTTAGGGAGCAGAGCAACATGTACCCTAAGTGCAACAGATGAGATCTGTCAACTACTCCAACAGTTAATCAGAGATCTCTGAAAATGCTGATCATAAAAAAAGAAAAAAGAAATAAGAGAACTCTGAAAATGGGGTCAGTTCCTATCTAGTTTTTTATGGTTCAGTTCGGTCCAATTTTTTTAATTTACAAGTCAAGTAGGGCTCACTTTGATAATCTGAACTACTCATGTTGTAGAGCTCGGTAAAACAAGTAAAGATGTCAAAAAGTGTCTTGATCTGAATTTTATTGATTCAGGATCGAACGCATTTACTTGCAACAATTGGGTTCTTATCAGTAGTGTGCCTAACACCATTTTTACATAAAAACTCTTCTCTGATCAGGAATCAATACAAATCAGATCAAGACAATCTTTCACATGGTTACCTGTTTTGTCAAGCTCTACAACATGAACATTTTGGATCATCAAGGAGGACCCTACATGGCCTGCAAATCAAAAAAATAATTTGGACCATAAGAAACTCGATAGGAATTGCCCCAAAATGGCTGGGACAGGTTGGACCTGGGGCAGGGAGAGACCAGGTGACTTTTGGACTCTTCATCAAGTCATTTTTACTTTTCTGTGACATTCTACTGGCACCCTTCTCTTTTCTCAGCCCTCATGCAAAATTCCGAAAAAAACTAGTACCTCTATCTATGTATATTGCACGGGGACTTTTAGCGAGAAGTTCTTTGCGCTTGTAATGTGCCGCTTATATTTACTCTCTAATGGCTTATTAACCTTTTTAGTCTTCAAAATATTTAAAAAATTTTAATTTAGTCCCCAATCTACAAATAGGAGATATTTAGTCCCTATAGTATCAATTTTTGTACCAATCAAGTCCCCAAGTCTAACACCGTTAGCTTCATCTGTCAAAATAAAGGGTATCCTCGTCATTTCGCCCACCCAAACCCTCTCGACGTGGCTTATTAACCTTTTCGGTCCCCAAGGTATTCAGAAAATCTCAATTTAGTTCCCAATCTACAAATAGGAGACATTTAGTCCCCATAGTATCAATTTTTGTACCAATCAAGTTCCCAAGTCAACACCGTTAGCTTCATCCGCCAAAATGAAGGGCATCATCGTCATTTCGCCTACCCTCATATTCCAGTCAAAACAAATATGGAAAAAAAAAAAGAAGAGAAAAGGGGGAAAAGCTGGAGAGACAGCCATGGTTGCAAGCTCACTCCGGCGACCATCCCGCCATCCCAGCGAACTCGTCTCTCTGGTACGCTCTCTTCTCCTCACTCTTTCTCGGGTTGTTGGCCCAATAGCCCAGTAATTTTTTTTCTGGAGTAATTAAAATTGCAGCGGCAGCCATGACCTCCAACTGCTGCCGCCGTCCCACCTCTCCCTCCACTCCTCTTCTTCCTTTTCCTCACTCCCCTTCACCTCTCGGCTTCCCCTAATTTCTTCTAAAAACAAAACAATAAAAAGAGAGAAAAATGAAAGCGACACAATGGCAGCCATGGCCGCTACTCTCTTCCTCACCTCTACCTCCGTCTTCCTCTTCTCTTCTCTGCTCTCCCTTTCCCATCCCCCATTCCCTCCTTTTCTCTGTATTTTTCTTCTCGAAAAAGATTACCGAGGACCAATCGCCGCTGCGACACAGCTGTCGTGCACGTTGCTACTGATGTACACGTTTTAGTGTACATTACAATCCTTAAATTAGTACTTTGTTAGATCTATTTTGTATTCTAAATAATCTTAATTTTAGTTATTTTTATGTTTGCAGGTATCAAATAAGGTTGCTTAATAAATTGAAATCTAGAGACAAGAATAAATAATAAACTTGAAGCAATTTAAAACAAGTAATCTTGTAGCCTAAGTGGCAAAGACCTGTCTATAAGAAGTAAGAGGTCAAGAGTTCAAGATCTTGGAAATGCATCATTGAAGTCCCTTACTATTTTTACGCAAAAAAATGCCGCAGCGAGAAGCATTGGATAATTTCCCATAGACTGTAGATGTTCAAAATGCGTGAGATAAAATTTCCAATAGCCATTAGTGAGGTGTGGGCTCAGCTCAATTGCCAGGCAATCGAATTTGGGGACATGATTGGATCGATTGAATGGATCAAAAGATTACATTATTTGGACACTTATTTTATTTTGCCTCTGAATGCAAATAAAAAGGAGCACTTGGGAGGAGGAGGAGGCAGTAGGTAGCCAGGGAGCTACGGCTCTATATATAGTATTCTGTTTCTTTTCTTTCTCATGTACTTTTTATTTTGTTCATATTTGAAAGTAAATTTGTTCTATTCAATGCCTCCAAGTAAGTTTCTTGGCTTTTTTGTACGAATGGTCCCCAAAGTATTTTCGAATTGTCAATTTTGTCCCCATTGTACAAAACGTGCCTATTGCATCCCCAACGTATTCGATCCGCGTTATATTGGTCACCATTGCACACGCCGTTTAGCATTGCCGTCTAAACCAGGGGTGTTATAGTCTCTTCCTCTCTCCAACCTTTCTTCCCACTTTCCCTCTAATCTGATGGCGTGCTCTCTCTCTCTCTCGACCTTTCCTCCTCTTGCCATCCAAGCCTTCGCCCTCCTCCCCTCACGCCGGTCCATCTCCCTCGAAACCCGCTCTGTCCTCATCTCCTTCATCGCCGATACCCTCACCTCCTCCCCCTCCCTTCTCGTTCTCATCCCCCTCCGACCCCATCAAGGGTCAATCCCTCTCTCACTCTCTCCAGCTAATAAGTTTTGAAGGGCGCATGTGGTTTGCCCAAGAAGTACATGGGGAGTAATCTGCTTAATTACCTGTGATGATGGAGGTGATGGAGCTCAAATCGGCACCCCGTAACTTGATCGGCGGTCGACTCGGAGCCGTATTGGCCACTTGGTCCCATTGACTCAATCAGGCACTTCACCTTCTCGTTTTATTCTTTGGCCTTTTCAAAAGCACTTACTGTTTGACTTGTTTTTGTTGTGTTATTGACTTCGGCTATGATTTTTATTGATTGGCAACACCCCTACGGTTTGCAATAAAATAGAGAGTTGGGGAGTTTGTGGTACTAACAGTGGCGGGGGCGGGGGTATACGCAGAGGCGGTGCCGACGGAGTTGGATGCTGCCATGAGGGAATTTGCAGGGACGGAGGATATGATTCAGATTTGGGGAGTTTGTTTGGGGGTATGAGAGGGAGAGGTTTGATTTGCTTGTGTAGGCGTGTGTGTGAGAGAGCGATATGGAGAGGCTGGTGATGAGAAGAGGCAGCAGTGACAGGCTTGGGTGGGTTGGGGTTCAATAAGACAAGGGTTGAAGATGAAGTTGTGCTGGGTAATGTTGGTTTAACGAGGAAGTTACAAAAATAGCCCTGTGCTTGACGGTAGCACAGACTGATTTGGTCGTAGGTTCCATTTAAATACACATTGTAAACATTAGGGATGCAATAGACACGTTTTGTACAATGGGGACGAAATTGAAAATTTGGAAATACTTTGGGGACCGTTCGTACAAAAAAGCCTAAGTTTCTTATTATTTTCATTGTCCTTTTAAATATGTTAGGCTAAATTAGTTGCTAGGGTTAGGATGAAATTACATGTTTAAATATCTATTTATTTATGTGACTTAATTTCTCCAAACAAAAGCATGATTTAAATTATTAAGAGTTCTTCTTGTTCATTTGCCTATTTTTCATCGAACCATTCAAATTGAATTTTCATTGTGTTTTGTTGGATTCAATTTATGATTTGTGAAGAACGGATAAAAATTTTGTTTTGATGGATTCAATGAATATTTTGATTTTAAACATCTGTTTGGCAAAAGAAGAACTAAAATAGTAAAAGCTAAGAAAAAAGAGTTGTTTTGTATATTTTCCACAATAAAAGAGCTTTGCTGCCAACTTATTGTGTAGAGAAATTGGAGAATTGAGAAACATAAATATTATAGATATGATGCATGTAATGGATTCCAATGCCCTAGTATTTTTATCATCACTTTAAGTACTTTTAATTCTTGTAAGTTTATTTTTTTCTCAACCCAAACAAAATATTGTTGAACTAGATTAGGAAATTTAATTTTAGATTACAAGAGCTTTTCAACTGCGTTCCATCCGTAATAATCCTTGTGGGTTCGACCGCCCACTTGCTGGACTATACTTCGATACGATTCGTGCACTTGCGAGTACATTAAAATTTATGCACAATAGCTACTCCTACCGAAGCTGTTGTGCCTAGTTATCTCTCTCATTCACCTCCCCATTTCCCTCTCTGCGCACTCTCTTTCCTTTCTCTCTCACCCGCAACACCACCTTCTTACCACAACCTAAACAACCACCACTTTTTCCTCAAACTGGAACCACCACCACCACTTTTTTAACATTGGGGTAGCATCTAGGCATCCAGAGGGTTTGGGTGGGCGAAATGATGAGGATACCCTTCATTTTGGTAGATGAAGCAAACGGTGTTAGACATGGGGACTTGATTGGTACAAAAATTGATACTATGGGGACTAAATGTCTCCTATTTGTAGATTGGGGACTAAATTAAGATTTTTTGAATACTTTGGGGACCAAAAAAGTTAATAAGTCATATTTTGGCCGAAATTTGGTGTTGGTGAAATGACTTGAATGCCCCCTGTTTTGACGGTATTGTGTAACGACGTTAGACCTAGGGACTTGATTGGTACAAAAATTGATACTATGGCGACTAAATGTCTCCTATTTGTAGATTGGAGACTAAATTGAGATTTTTTTAATACTTTGGGGACCAAAAAGGTTAATAAGCCCTCTCTAATTGATATATGTAATATAAACAAATAATAATAATAATAAACGGAATTTTTAAATATCCATCCCAATTACAACGAAAGATTTCATTCCACCCACTTTTCGTGCTTATATTTTCATCCTTTTAATGCATGAATTACCCTTATTACTCTTTTACTATGATTATATATCTATATAGATACATACACATTTATTGTTTCCTAAATTAAGGGGATTGGGATGAATATCAGTCTCTGCAATTAAATGAGATATCATAGGAGGATTTCAAGATTTTATAATTTCAGATGTTCAAATTATTTCCAATGATATATAAGTCGATTTCAAAATATAAATCGATTTCATAACATTTGTAAAAAATATGAATCGAACAAATAGTTTTATAGCAAATGGTCCAAATAATTTACCATGAAATGATAGGAACAGAGACAAACATATTTCATGATAAATGAAGTAAATAATTTATCATGAAATAAATAAAACTAAATAAAACCAAAATTTGAAAACCCAGCTTGAAAATATGAATCGATTTAATAACTTTTGAATCGATTTAATAACTTTTGGAATGGCATAAGACCTAGGGACTTGATTGGTACAAAAATTGATACTATGGGGACTAAATGTCTCCTATTTGTAGATTGGGGACTAAATGTCTCCTTTTGTAGATTGGAGATTAAATTGAGTTTTTCTTAATACTTTGGGGACCAAAAAGGTTAATAAGCTCTCTCTAATTGATATATGTAATATAAACAAATAATAATAATAATAATAATAATAATAATAATAATAATAATAATAATAATAATAATAAACGGAGTTTTTAAATATCCATCCCAATTACAACGAAAGATTTCATTCCGCCCACTTTTCGTGCTTATATTTTCATTCTTTTAATGCATGAATTACCCTTATTACTCTTTTACTATGATTATATATCTATATAGATACATACACATTTATTGTTTCCTAAATTAAAGGAATTGTGATGAATATCAATCTCTGCAATTAAATGAGATATTATAGGAGGATTTCAAGATTTTAAAATTTCAAATGTTCAAATTATTTCCAATGATATATAAGTCGATTTCAAAATATGAATCGATTTCATAACATTTGTAAAAAATATGAAATGAACAAATAGTTTTATAGCAAATGGTCCAAATAATTTACCATGAAATGATAGGAACACAGACAAACATATTTCATGGAAAATGAAGTAAATAATTTACAATGAAATAAATAAAACTAAATAAAACCAATATTTGAAAACTCAGATTGAAAATATGAATCGATTTAATAACTTTTGAATCGATTTAATAACTTTTGTAACGGCGTTAGACCTAGGGACTTGATTGGTATAAAAATTGATATTATGGGGACTAAATGTCTCCTATTTGTAGATTGGGGACTAAATTGAGATTTTCTTAATACTTTGGGGACCAAAAAGGTTAATAAGCCCTCTCTAATTGATATATATAATATAAACAAATAATAATAATAACAAACGGAGTTTTTAAATATCCATCCCAATTACAACGAAAGATTTCATTCCACTCACTTTTCGTGCTTATATTTTCATCCTTTTAATGCATGAATTACCCTTATTACTCTTTTACTATGATTATATATCTATATAGATACATACACATTTATTGTTTCCTAAATTAAGGGGATTGGGATGAATATCAATCTCTACAATTAAATGAGATATCATAGGAGGATTTCAAGATTTTAAAATTTCAAATGTTCAAATTATTTCCAATGATAGATAAGTCGATTTCAAAATATGAATCGATTTCATAAAATTTGTAAAATATATGAATCGAACAAATAGTTTTATAGCAAATGGTCCAAGTAATTTACCATGGAATGATAGGAACATAGACAAACATATTTCATGGTAAATGAAGTAAATAATTTACCATGAAATAAATAAAACTAAATAAAACCAAAATTTGAAAACCCAGATTGAAAATATGAATCGATTTAATAACTTTTGAATCGATTTAATAACTTTTGTCAAATATATGAATCGAACAAATAGTTTCATGGTAAATAGTCCAAATAATTTACCATGAAATGGTGGGAACATATACAAACATATTTCATGGTAAATGAAGTAAGTAATTTACCATGAAATAGATAAAACTAAATAAAACCAAAAACGGAAAACCTAAATTGAAAATATGAATTGATTTCATAACATTTGTCAAAAATATGAATCGAACAAATAGTTTCATGGTAAACGGTCAAAATAATTTACCATAAAATGATAAGAACATATACAAACATATTTCACGGTAAATGAAGTAAATATTTTACCATGAAATAGATAAAACTAAACAAAACAAAACCAAAATTAGAAAAGCCAGATTAAAAAACCTAAATTAGAGAACACAGATCGCGACCTTCTAGCATCAACTCCGATCGCTGTTGCCACAGCAACCGCAACCGCGTCATTCTTCTTCCACGGACTTTGCTGCAATGGAGTCCGGACTAGTGTGGATTTTGTTGTTTGGTGTGGATTTTTGTCGGACTGGTGTGGGTTTTCCATCCTCATTTTTTTGCTACCGAAAACTCAAACTGGTACTCGCCCCCATCACTGATTTCCCCCTCTTCGCTGAAGACGGAGGAGTCATAAAGGATCTGGCGAATGGGCTATGGTGATGATTGCAGACAGAGCTTTTGGGTGGTGGCTATTTCTATTGTTTGGGTCAAATGATGGGATTTGAATATTTTTATAGCCAGTAACAAACAATGGAAAGGGGATAATTGTGGATTTGTTTTTGTGAATATCCCTAAAATGGTGGAAAGGACTTCTAAATTTATGTTTTAGTCTCAAAATTCTTTGCCTATATCGAATAGAAAAAATAATTAATATAATATATAGAAGGGCAATATTGGGTTTATTAAAGTGAGAATGAAAACATAAGTGTTCAAAATAACCAGAATGGAAACATAAGTTGGGTATGAGTTGAGGATGGATATTTAAGTATCCCATAATAAACATCCTTTTAACTTTAATAGATACAAACCGATAAACATGAACTTGCATGTTATAATGCTCATATAAACATCTTTGGGCTCTCTGTATGAAGATAGACACTTTATGGATCAAATGGGTTCACACATATATCATTAGAAATCAGTTCCTTTGGGCTATGGAGGTTCCTTGTGATACCTGTTGGACTATGAGATAATTGCTTGGTCTTAGAAGGTTAGGTCAATCCCTTATTAAATGTCAGATTGGTAATGAAGAGAGAACCTTCTTGTGGTGGGATTATTGGCACCCTCTTGGTCCCTTATATGCTAGGTTTGGGGATAGAGTGGTGCATAATATTGGCAGATCTTTAAGGGTTAAGGTGACTTCAATAGTTGACAATGTGGCTTGGAAATGGCCCAGATTGAAAACCCCCTTAGTTAGACCATTATCTCTCAAACGCCTTAGAGTTTGGTTCTACACCCTAAGTTGGAGGATTCAGTCCATTGGTTGCATCATCTTAGTGGTATTTCACTACTAAATCTTCCTGGCAAGCAATTCGGGAGAAACCCCCTTTTTAGCCTAGGTTCAAGGTTATTTGGGGAAGTCACAATGTTCTTAAATGGTCTTTTATTCTATGGTTGGCAGTTCTTCATAGACTGAGTACTAAGGGCAGATTGAGAAACTGGGGTATGGCTGTGGATGAACTTTGCTACCTCTACCAGGATGTGGAGGAATCACATCATCACTAATTCTTTGATTGTTCATTATTCTACAAGTGTTTGGCAACACTTGGTCTCAAAAAATAGAGTGGCTGGCATTCTTAATAATTTGGGAGATGTTCTTGAATGGTTGGAGGGCAATGTATCTGAGGATAGTTTCCAATTTATTAGTCTGAAGTGTACATTGACAGCTACAGTTTATGGTCTTTGGCAGGAAAGAAACTCTCAATTTTTTTTTTTGCAAAGATGAAGGGACATATACATGTGGCAACAGATATAGCCAATGGAATTCGTGCTTTCCTTAGCTCCAGAAGGAATGTAACACAATGCAAAATAGGAGTATTTGGGAGTTGTGGGGACTGTCTTGTAGGATTATGTAATCTATATAGTTTTAAAGTGTGTTCTTTGTCCTTTTTGTTTTTGTTTAGAGCTGTTTGGCTGATTGTATAGTTGTTTATTGTAAGGGGATGTTATCCCTTGTACTTTGTTTCTTAGTTTGAGCCTAATAAAGTTTTGAGCACTTATCCATAAAAATCTAACTGTTGAGAAAAGCGGGAGTATAATGCTCCCATACCACTTAGAAGCATCATAGCTAGAGCCGAGAGAGAGAGAGAGAGCTAGAACAGAAGTTGCTGTGGGTAACGTTTCTGTTAATGTGGTAAATATCTGACAGCAGATCGATAACAATTGCCATGCTTTTACTGGTTTAGGGTATCACGTATGATGCCAGTGCGGTACCCTATTTACAACCAAAAATTTCTTGGAAAGTGGGCTTGCAAGGACAAGTTAAAGTCTTAATATGGAAAGATGTGCCAAGGGATTTAGCGACCAGAAATAGCTTGGCATCTTGTTTACACTACTTTTCTCCACTATGCCCTTTATGCAATAGTGAAGCAGAATAGTTGGAAGGTGATGCCACTTAACTATTGTTGTGTGCAACTCCAGCCCCTTCCCTGTTGTTTCTCTGGCTATTGACAATAATTTTTTCTTCAAAGACTTGTTGATAGACTGGATTATTAGTTGTCATGCAGTTAGGAGGGAAGACTGAGGGTCACTATGCTGACCATTTTTTGTTGCACAACCTAGAAATGAAGATCTCGGAGCTTTCTTCTTACAGGATTTCGAAGGTTGATTGCAATAAAAGATGTCCATCAAACTCATTGTCTGGCCAAGAGGGCTCTTAGGTCTTTATGTCTCCTCCAGTTATAGAAAATCAACACCTTTGTATGGAGCTAGGAGAGATCTTGTTAGTTCTTTGTAGCTATTATATTTTTTGTGTTGTATTTCTCTGTAAACTGTGTTTTTATATTTATTGAAGTTTTTGCTCTTCCATTCCAAAAATATATCTATATAATACGCTAGATCAGTTTTTGAATCTTATCCCCTACATAAATCCAAGGGTCTATATTTAATCTTTCATAAATCTCCACCCTCCATTCTATAAAATTGCATTTTTGTAAATACTTATCATTTTTTGAGCAAAAATAGATGGCAGCTCTTCATTCCCTTTGCAATCTCCCTCCACCACAGACATCTCGGTAAACCATCCTACGTCTCTCATCCTCTTCCTTTGACCTAGGTTTTTTTTTGCTCTCCACCCTCCCTGCTCCTGGCTGCCTGACCTCACCGGACCAAACCCAAAGAGGTTAGATGCATGGTTGTTTTCCTCTTCATTTGATCATGGTTATCTATAATGAACTGAAAGTTTCAAGCAAAAAAAAAGAAAGGGGAAAAGTGAGGTTTGATAATTCATTTAGACTCTGTTTAGAATCCGCTGCGTTCAAGCACGAACATGCACTAGAAGAACTCAGAACTTTGTATATTCATTTAGACTCTGTTTAGAATGCGTTGCGCTCGGACACGAACATGCACTAGAAGAACTCTGTCTGAACCTAATTTAAGAAAAAATCTTCCCGTATAAATCAGTTTCATTGGCTAGGGTGGTCAATAGTTTCGTAATTCATTTTAGTTGTGTTCAAAAAGCGTTGTGCCGTGCCTTTAGGCACAGGCAAACCCTAGTATTTTAATAATCTAAGTGCTACCGACTGCATTTTTTGCTAGGATAACATGCGCTCAAGTTTTATGAGTTTTACATCTTTCAACATACATGAAAAGTTTAGGGTGTCACGGAAGAAGTTCCAGAAAGTACTCAATTGCGCAAATGTCAAAAAAAATGAGCAAACTTAAACCTAAGTTGTCTTTGAAAGACTGTTTTGCGATAAAGTAGTGAAATTGTTTATATGTTTTTATACAAGACAATACTCATTTGAAATAAGAAAAACTTAATAACAAATAATTTTTCAGAAAATTTTTTAAAAAATGTCACATTTCGCATTTGTTAGTTTCATCATTATTTGAATTTTTTCGCATTTGTTAGTTTTACCCAAATTTATGTGGATTATTGATTCGTCTAGACGAGAGAAATCAGAAAAATAAATTTTTTTAAAACTTTTACCCAAGTATTTTGAAAAAAAGCTACTTTTTAGCAAAATGAGTGAAAGCCCGATTTCTGGTGGCGCACCCCCACACAAGGACCACCCGACGAAGGGGGGACGGAAATAAGTTGACTTATTTGCTAAAAGTGGTTATTTTCCAAAATACTTGGGTTAAAGAAATTTTATTTTTAATTTTTTGATTTCTCTTGTCGAGACGAATCAATAATCCACAAAAATTTGACACAGTACTAACAGATGCGAAAAAAATTCGAATAAGGACAAAACTTACCCTTTTTTTTTTTTGGCCACAAATATATATACACACACACACAGAGTCAAGTTCAAGTCCACACCCTTTCTGTCCGCACCCGTCTGCACCTCCCCTTTTCCGATCGAATTTTGATAATTTGAGCCGCTCAATGTGATCTGAACGTGATTTTAACGATACTCGCGAGAAATCGGCAAAAAAAATGATCTGGAAGGGCTTCATCCGAACAGTTTTTTATTGAACGGTTCAATAAAAAACTGCTCAAATCAAGCCCTTCCCGGTGTTTTTTTTTTTGCCGATTTCTCGCGGGTACCTTTAAAAATCACGTTCTGAACACATTGAAGGGCTCGAATAAGTGAAATTCGATCGGGAAAGGGGAGGTGCGGACGGGTGCAAACGGGAAGGGTGTGGATAGGAACCGAACTGTATATATATAGAATTCGGATCCAGTCAGGGATCCTGAACCTTGTTACAGTCTGCAACTCATTGTTCCTGATCGAATTTCGATGATCTGCTCAATCTGATTTGAACGTGATTTTAAGGGTACCCGCGAGAAATCAACAAAAAAATTGAACAGGAAGGGATTGATTTGAGCAGTTTTTTATTAAATCGTTCAATGAAAACTGTTTGGATTAAGCCCTTCTCGGTCTTTTTTTTAATACTGATTTCTCGCGAGGACCCTTAAAATCATGTTTTTGATCACATTGAGCGGCTTAGATCATCAAAATTCAAACGGAAAAGGGGACGTCCGAACTTTGTTAAATGTGGACGCCCTTATAGAAAGGGGACTATATGTATGTATGTGTGTGTGTATGTATATATATATATATTTAGGGGAAAATTTCTTTATATCCCTTCGATTTTGATCAAAAATTCATTTTGGTCCTTCGACTTTCAATTTCGGCATAAAAATACTTCGACTTTCCAATTTTTTTCAATGTGGTCCTTTAGATGAAATCTGTTTTCTATTTGGACGGAAAAAATGACGTTGACTCCTTTTGAGGGGCATTATTGTCCTTTCCCCTCCTCCCTCTCCCCTCCCTTACCCTAGGTCCATTGTAGGGAATCAAAACCCAGGTTACTTACCCACCTGTATATACAAAAAACAAAACGTCATAAATCCCAAAACCCAACAAACCCAATCCCAGAACTCAAGATCCTTTCAAAAAAAAAAATCCCAGAACTCAAGAACACAACCCTAGGTGAGACGATCGTCCGGGAGACGCAGCACTTCGGGTTGAAGAATGTCGCAAGATGGAAGAACCATAGGTGAAATTACTTTTTGGGTTTCGATTTTGGTCATTTTTGGTCTTGAAATCTGGAAAAGACAAAAAAAAAAAAGATTTTTTTTGTCTTCATGTACGATTTTTGGTTGAAGACTGTCAATGCAGCAACTTTTTTTGTTGAAACTGTGTTTTTTGTTTTTTGTGAAATCTGAAAAAAAGAAGATTATTTTGGCAAAAACGTGAAACTGTTTTTTGTTTGGCCAATGTGTTGACTTTTTTTGTGAAACTGTGTTGAAACTGTTTTTTTTTTTTTTTGGCAAAAAGCTGACCAATATTTTGGGTGAGGGAGGTGGGTTTGGATTAAAAAGTTAAGTGACTTTGTATTTTATTGTCCTTATTCAACAAAAATTTGCATTCTTAAATTATTTGTGAATTATCAATTCTTCTCGACGAGAGGAACCCAAAAAGTAAAAAATTTGGATCGAAACTCATAATTTTTTTAATAAAGACAAAAATAAGTCAATAAGATGTTTATTTTTACTTATTTGTCTTTTTGAAAAAAATTATGAGTTTCGATTCAAATTTTTTACTTTTCCGATTCCTCTCGTCGAGACGAATCAATAAATCACAAAAGTTTCACATAAAATTAACAAATGCAAAAAAAAATTGAATAAAAATAAAAAAATAAGACAAAATGACTTTTAATTTGAAGGAGGGGGACCATTTTTATAAACATGGGACCATTTTTGGCGGCAAAGTTCCCCTCCAATGGACCTAGGGTAAGGGAGGGGAGAGGGAGGAGGGGAAAAGACAATAATGCCCCTCAAAAGGAGTCAACGTCATTTTTTCCGTCCAAATAGAAAACAGATTTCATCTAATGGACCACATTGAAAAAAATTGGAAAGTCGAAGTATTTTTATGCCGAAATTGAAAGTCAAAGGACCAAAATGAATTTTTGATCAAAGTCGAATGGATATAAAAGAAATTTTCCCTATATTTAGGGAATGGATCAAGGGACAAAACATTTGCCAAAACAATAGACAATAAATCCTAGCCATTAAAATGGATGGCTAGGATTAAAAATTAAAAGGCACAATCTCTCTCTTCCCCTTTTCAACTCACGCACTACAACAAAATTTACATTTTACAGCGTTCGAAAAACGCTATTGAATGTCATAGATAGCATTTTGAAGAACGCTGTATTAGCCGATGTTGTTGAAAGTGAAGACTTTAAATAGCATTTTTTGAACGCTGTCTTAGATAAACTTTTAATAGCGTTTTTTGAACGCTATCTTAGATAAACTTTTAATAGCATTTTTTGAACGCCGTCTTAGACAAACTTTTAAAAGCATTTTTCGCATGCTAATTTTGAGATTCTTATAATAGCGTGTTTGTCATTGCACCACTCATTTAATATTATTTTTTATTACATTCAACACCAATTATAAAACAATTATTAGAAAAACATGAATATAATCTAAAACTTCAATGTTGCTAATGTAATTAACCAAATTCATTCAATTGGGAAAGTATTCATTACACCAACTTTCGAAACAACTCGAAAACGCAAATTACATGAAAGAGATGCAAGAATTACAATGGATTCATATAGTACCCATGTGTCCAATGTTACCAAATGTAGCCATAAACAAGCTAACCAACATACTATTTGAAAATTTCCTATGCTGCAAGCTTGTTGAAATTGATGCAATCTTCGAGCAATTTGGTCTCTCTTTCCTCCCAATGCCAAGCGCGTGGAATTGATGCAATCTTCTTGATTCCCTATGGTACAAAATTTGGATCAATAGATGGGTGTAGAATAAGCTCATGATTCGCGAAAGTATTCATACTATAAAAGCACGAGCATTATTAAATAAGTGGATCACTACCTATTCTCCATTTCAACCTTTTCTGTAGCAAGATATTGGTTCAACACATAATTGCTGTCACCCCATTAATTTGTATTTCAACCGAACCAATACTCTATCAAAAGTATAGGAAACAGCAAAGCCGTAGATGCATATCGAAAGTATAGGTAACAACAAATCCGTAGCAAATTAAACATAGTTTGCAAACTAACCTCTATTACAAGAAAAGCATTGAGAACTGATGCTACTCATGTTAGAAGCCGTAGATGCATGTCTACGATATGTTGGAGGGTCATCAGCATCTTCCATAGCCCTACAAGATAAGACACATAAATCACATTAAGGCAAGTAAAGAAAACCGTTCAAATTTTTTTCTTCTTCCCAGCTGTATGTTGTAACAACTATCCCGTACCTTGATCTTATAAATAACATTAAGGCAAGTAAAGAAAATGGACGTTATTCATGATGGTCTTGAAAGCTTAATCACAGAATGCAGAAATCAGGAGAAAAAGAAATTGTTTCACTCTCGTACATAACTGTTCAAAGGAACACAATCATTCATCGCAACATGATTAAATAGTTCAAAGTACATATCTATAGATCCATACAGGCACAGACCCCTTTCGAGAAGTTCTTATGATTGTGAATTGGAAGTTCTTGCTGGATTTGCTAAGAAAGATGGGATGTGGGGATAAATGGTGTAGTTGGGTCAAGGAATGTATCTCCACAGTGTCAATGTCAGTCCTGATCAATGATTCTCCTACTCAAGAGTTTAAAACTCAGAGGGGTCTAAGGCAGGGAGATTCCTTATCCCCTTTCCTCTTTAATGTGGTGGTGGAAGCCCTCAACATCTTATTTGAAAGGGCCAAAAGTTTGGGAGTAAACAAAAATGAGCAAGAGGTGGAAGCCCTAGCAAATCTGTTTGAATGCTTGAAGGGGGACCTTCCAATGAAATATCTGGGTATGCCTTTGGGAGCAAATCCCAAGAGAGCTAAGGCATTAGATGTAGCAAGATAAATCAAAATTAATGTTAGCTAGGGAAAACTGTCTTAAAAGTTCCCCCTGTTTGCCTGGAAGTTCAAAGGGACTTGCAGAACTTTTAATGCCAAAGGGAGTCGAAGGACATCTTATACCAGAAAATGCTTAAACCACACTTAGCAACCGTGCACTTCATCTCTAAATGCACTTTAACCCTAGTAGCACTTCGAACGATAAACTAGGAGAGCTGATCCTGAAGTTTTTCCCAATCAATTTCCAATGATAGGCCCGTTCTCTACTTCTCTAAGATTGACCAGACAGAAACTGCCCGTTAAACTATCATGTTACTTAAAATTTGGTCTACCTAGTCAAATATTACCTGAAGAAGCTTGGGGAACGAAACTGCCATTAGCTCATGACTTCATGTTAGCAAATGACTTAAAGCTGACATTAGGACAAGTTACCAAATGAGGTAATATCGCATCTACAAGGGTAAGGTAATAGCAATCATAATGAGATAGGTAAATAATAAACTGCATGGGTGACAAGTTAATAGTAGAAAACTGAAAATGTACAAAATGATGTATGATCCGAGAATTCATAATCATTTAGTGAACAAAATAAAATAACACTTACAAAAAACTTACCTGACTGCTTGTTCATTTTCCACAATACTGGATGGAATCGAGACTTTAAGAGAAAAGTTATCAATCTAATGCCTCTCTTGTTTTACCATTTGGTGATAAATACAGAAAATCATAGGGACAAGCCCTTTTCACAAGCATCTATCCGTTGTCCCGGTAAACAAACTGCAAAATACCCAAACAAATTTTACAGAGCTTTGGCTCCAATTCTGATCCTTCAGAAGACTGTTGACTACATCGATTTTCCTTTGATCCGTGATCCTTATGCTCCATATGTCCCTCTAAACCCATAAGCTTTTCAACAATGGCAGACAAGGCTGATGTCAAAATCGTGGCACAAGAATGAACAATTTCGGAAGCACCAAAAAGTCGAAATATGCACCTGATGCATACCTGCATCAGACATTCAGAGTCTCTAAATCACTACCACCAAAAAAAGTGAAAGGAATATCAACAATATTGCAAGCTTGAAATGTCAACAACAACCAACCGACAGCGTAACCATTGTATTCTTGAACCTTGCAGATTTCTCCAGTTAATCAAGACAAATGTATCACACAAGAATTATCGGCATTGATTCAAAACTCAAAATTTTCTTTTTTCAACTCCTAGAACTCTCAAATACCAAGAAAAAAATCAATCAATTTATCGAGAACAATCTCCATAACAGTTGCAAGTAACAAGTAGCTGTTGGCACTTGAATCACATGAATCCATCCAATAACAAGTAGTTGCTGGCTCTCAAATTTCAAAATTTTCATGTCTTACAAGCACTTTGCAAAGTCCTTTTTTGGGAGCTTCAAAAGTCTACAAAATCATGCCTAAGATTCATGAAGAGAAAAAGTACCTAAATGCCAATCGTTTGAAATAATAAAACAACAGCCCCAATATATTTATAAGAAAATATGAAGGATTAAAAACAAATTATGAAGTTAGTCGAGCAATCAATAGGTGACTACAAGGCGATATAAGCAAAAGTAATGAAAAACGAACGAACCTTTGGCTGGAAAGAAGACCTCGATCACGATGAAAATAAAAGCCCTATAACGATGGATCTATAAGCAATCATGACAATTTCTCACGAAGTGGGAAATCTGTAATACCATGGGTCTAGATTTATGTTATAACTTAGTTATGTGTGCATTTTAGTTGATTATGTGAGATGTGCTCAAAAGTCATTAGAGTGGTTGGTTTAGAGGGGTGAGGGTACAAGATAAACTATGGACATACATACACCAAATGATTTTTCCTTTGTTGGCTTTTTTTTTTTGGTAACTATTTCCTTTGTTGGCTTGATAAAACAAGAACGGCTATACCTTATCCTCCCCATTTGTTCCTACCTGAGAGACAGAGAGAGTGTTCTACGTTTCTCTTGTCCTTGCTCTAATCACCATTGGAGAGAGAGAGAGAGAGAGAGAGAGAGAGAGAGAGAGGACCGTAGAAGAAGAAGAAGAAGAAGAAGAAGAAGAAGAAGAAGAAGAAGAAGAAGAAGAAATTGGGGGAAATCCTCTCTTAGAAGAGATTGAAGCCCTAAGAGGTAAAATACATGTTTCCTTGTCCCTAATCTCATAGTTTTCATGTTTAATTTCATATTTTAAGGTACGGTTTTGAATTTAGAGACCATGGGAACCCTTGTTCAAAGAGTTTTGGGGAGTTCGTGGTGAACTTTTGAGGATTCATATGAATTTCAAAGTGATTACTTGGTTTTAAAAATTCTGCAGAATTGTGATCTTTTGTCGACCTAATTTTAGGGAATTTTGTTGAGGTACTTCTAAAACTCGTAAAATCGTGAGATTATTACTGGGAGTTCCTCTACGTGTATTTTGTACGTGCTAAAAATTTTAGAGCTTAACTCGAAGTATTGTGTTCTGTAGAAATTCATAACCTAGCAGCACTTGAATTCGTCACTGTGCAGTCAGCACTGTCACACATTGGGAAAATAGCCGAATCTTTTAGCACGAGCGTCGAAATCTCACACCGTTTCTTGATTTTGAAACTAGACACATAGGCCTTTCAAAATATGTAAAGATTGTGCCTTAAAGCTTCCTGAGCAAAATCAATTTTTGAGTTGAAGTTGGTAGAACTGCAAAATCTGCAACTCTGTCTTTCCGAAGCTAAAAGTCCAACTTAAACGGGTATAGCTATGTTGTCCGAACTCCGTTTTTAACCAATGACTTGTCATTTTGAAGCTCTTGAAGTCTAGTTTTTAATGAGTATGGTCTTGCCACTGGAACTAGTGATTACATTACTTTTAAGCTATTGAATCTAACCTAACCTCATACCTTGACCCTAGAATCTTGTTAGTAAAATATGGGATAATGAGGAAGTTTATCTTGTGCCTAACATATTTTTACATTACTTGCTTACTATAGGGGACTTGTGTGAAAGCTTGGATCGAGGTGAGTGATTAATATCCAAAACACATGGTTTGTTATAAGCTTTTCGCTTCAATGATGTTTTATACTTTGATATGAACTCCATGGAATATCAATGAAAGGTGGACATGTTTTATATCTATTAATGGCATCCTCCCACGTCCCAACTTGCTAGGGGACACGTGCTAAAAGGCTAGCAAGATATGGCTATTATATTGGATAACGAAAGGCGTCTTAACTTATCCACTACCGGAGACGGCTGGTAGACATGAAATGAATAGAGGATGTGCATTACTATGCTATGTTGCTATGAAATGAGATTCATATTCAAATGGTTTAATCATTGTCCATGGAAAGCATGTGAATTGTGTATTAATCATTCATACGAGCTTCGGCTTATGTATTTGTTCCACCTTTCAGGGAGTGAAGAGTTGGATGATGTGGTTCCCTTTCATGTAGATTTGAGGCAAATGTGGTGTCCTATATCTTTGTTGTCGTAGGGAAGCTATGTTTCAATTGTCTAATGATTTTCTTGTAATAGCTAAGGACATTTATAAGTGCTGAACTATGCACAGCTCTGAGAGGACATTGGTTGTTATAGTTCTAAAGTTAGAGCACATTATGGTTTAATGGAATGTTTCTAGCGATTTTGTAACTTAATCCCTGAAAGATTCGCGATGATATGATAAATATGTATAAGAAGGCCTTGGTGATGGTTTCACTGGCGCTTTGTTATGGCTAAGACCCTTTGGGGCGGGTCAAGGTCATGACAAAATGTACCTCCAGTTCACATGACATCGATTGAAATTTTCGGAGGTTTGTGTGGGATTTTGGGTAGTTCTCACGGAGTGGGAAATCTACCCCCAATTCGCACAGCACCAATTAAAATTTTTAGAGGTTTGTGTGAAATTTTGGGTGCCTGACATTTACTACTTGTAGTGACCTAAAATAATAGGGGCCGGTTCTACCCATACAAGTTTTAACACAAATTTTGACACTCCATCTCAGCCATTAAAACCAATGGCTGAGATTAAAACTTAACAAATCTCCCAACACATTTGCCACACACTAAAATTACTCATTTCTTCCCAAAACAATCCCACGGCAACCAAACCCTAACCACACCACCACCACCACATCCTAGATTCACCTCTCTCTGGCCCTCCGCCGTTGTCGGTCTCATCCTCCACCATCACCACCATTGGCACCTCCTCTCTCAAAGATCAAATCACCAGACCCCTCCTCCCTCTCACTACACCAAAATATAGTTAATGCAGAACTTTATACGCGACAGATTTTAGTAAGTGCCCCATCTAAACATTTAAGCAGCAAACCAATTTTTATGCCGCAAGAAGTCAAATTTATGGGGCGTTCCATCCTTGACCCAATGAAAAAGATCGAAACAGTGCCGTGTTTAGATCAAGTTTGTGCTCCAATTTTAATGATTTTGCGCTTCAATTTTTTTGATTTTTCAGAAATCCTTTTGTAGACACCTCCCAAACGGGGCATCGCCATACAATTCGATTGTTTGTTTTGCTTGTTTGGTTGCTTGCTTCATAAACCAAGATCATGGATGTTCCCATGGCTAGGAACATCGCCACATGATAGCGGTTATCATCAAAACAGAGTCCCCACCCAGTTTATTAAAACTAGGAAAATAGATAGAGATTCTGGATACGGAAGCCAAAGGTACAGTAAGGGGAAGGTGTTAGGCACCCCTTTTCACCAATCCGTGAGGCTAGCCCATAATCGTTCAACATAAGACATATAAATGCTTTATTTAACTCTAACACATAATCCATTTGTATGCCTTTAAACAGTAAATAAGGTGAGCGAGACGATAAGTAAATCATGCATCAGAAAGCAAAAAAACAAACAAAGCTGTCCCAGGGAAATGGATCCCGCAGCCGGTGAATGGATGTCACGGCTGAGGGATCCTTCTGTTTAGATGTATCGGCCGAGGGATCGAAGCCCCTGTTGATGTTCTTCCTCACACCAGATAGAAAAGTTAGCAGACTATCAAAACGCTACGATTAGGTATAAAAACGATATATAAACCGAACCAGAGGCCCCTGGGCCTCACCACCTTGATCCCTCAGTAGCGTGATTGCTTCGGATTTGATTGGGATTGACTGATTGCTTCTTGGGAAACCCTAGGGTTAGGGTTTGAAACTTCGGGGTTTGATCGCCGGATTGATGGCTGCCTTTGGGAGGTTAGGGCTTTTGTAGAGAGGGTTTGAGAGTATATGTGGGCAGAGTTTTGTGGCTTGAGAGGGTATGAATCTGATGAATTTTCGTGTGTGTATTTTCAGAGTCCAAAGGCCCCTTTATATAGGCAATTGGTGACTCACTCGGTCCAATCAAAACGCACGATTACAATTGCAATGCAATTCCAACTCTTCGTTGTGATCTCTGAACGTGGCCCGAACGCATCGGAAAGGTAGTGTAATCGGATCAAACAATCGACAGAACGTTCTAGAGTCTGGAAAAAGGATGATCTGGCGGCCGAGGTATGGATTGAGCGGCCGAGGTATTGATATTGCGGCTGTGGGATGGATCTCTCAAGGAGATTTTCAAGCAACAGGTTGCTCGGGTGAGGAAAAGATGTTAAGGCCGTGTGATCAATGTTACGGCCAACAGATGGATTCTCCTAGGCTTCTGTATTTCTATCTGAAAGGCTATTTGGCTCTGTATTGGGTCCTCTAAGTGGCTCAAAGTTCTTACCGAAAGTCCTAAGGTTCTCAAGAAAGCAATCAGCAATTATGGTATCCATTTCATCATCGGGATGGTCCCCAAGGTGGTACCTGAAATAATCGTTAGGCCAAATCGGGGTGTCTACAGATGCCCCTCTTTGACTAAGCTCAGACGGATTGCGGGACATGTTTGAGTAAAAGTCAAAGCTATAAAAGTATCTCAATTTGGTCCAACTACTATTCCAAGGGTTTTTGAAAAAAGGGTTTTGTTGTGGTCGGGCCGGGAGGCTGCCTACGTATTCCACAGGGGAAATTCAGACCAACCGTAGTTCAGGGGCAATAAAGAAAAGAAAAAGTTTTGGAGGATTAGAGGCAGAAGACATACCTCCGGGCTTTAAAAGCCGTGTATGACGTGCCTAGACTGAGCCAGGATTTTAGCGGGGAGTAGTTGAAGGAGCGCGGGGCTACCGGGGAAGTTTTTGCGGAGAGCGTCCTTGGTATTTTGGGGTAGATCAATACACGGCGGGGGTATTTGCTTTTCTTGATCATCCTGACTTTAACTGAGGGAAACTCGATAGAGTAGCCTATCCTTGCGAATGAGCTGGAAAGAATTGATGTAATTGTGGCGGAATCCAAGCCATCTGTTAGGGATGTTTTGGGCGACTAGTTTCGAGATATGGGGTGGCACCCAAGCCATCTTCCGGAGACGAGTTGGATGTTGTTTCTTGGAGATATGGGAGGCACAGGACCAGTAACTGGAACACAGAGCATTGGAATGAAAGAACCGAGGCACGGAGCCAGTTTAACTAAGGCATAGAGCTTTTGATGAAACCGAAATGCGGAGCTGGTGTTGATCATAAGGCGAAAGCCTGGGGAGATAGAACCGAAGCGCGGAGCTGGTTTTGATCACAAGGCGAGGGCCTGAGGTTTTAGAGCTTTGATGGAACTGAGGCTCGGAGCCAGTTGATAGTTCAAGCAGCTTTGCCTTCTGGAGGTGAGAACTTGAGATGTCAGAGCTTTGAGCTTGACGTGACTGATTCGAGGTGTAGAGTCGGTTGTATTCTGATGGTCTGTGCGCGGAGCTTTTGTGGGCTCCCGCGCCCGGAAAAGGAGTGCTAACTCGAAGAGTCGCCACCCGGGTTTTGAGATGGATCACCCGAGGAACCGAGGAGTCGTTTGGAAAAGGCTTTTTGGTCTAGCGGAAATGTTGAGATGTTGGGTTCGGGAGCCACATTACGAATGGGGAAGGTTTTTCTTTAAAAAGCACCCCACTCGCCCAGTAAAAACCGGTCTCTACTTAATATTTTCAAAAAGGGGGGGAATCTTTAATATCATTCGGAGTATTAAGCTCTTTGATAAAGCAAGTAGCGGGGAAGGGACATGGGGAATATATCACATTGACGTACATGTGGTGCTGTCTGTACAGTAGTGATAAAATGGTGTGAGCAGGAGAAATAAACGACATTCAACAGACTGTTTGGACCTCGGCTAAACTGTTCACGGCACCCTGAGCTGCCGCGCGCGGCACCTCAACGTACCGTGCGTGGTACCTGCTCTCCTGTCAGACTGTTGCAGACTTTCAAAACATTATTTAGACCATTGCCTTCTTTGTGCGTCTTTTAGAAAACTCATCGGCAGTCAGATCATCCCAAAAGGCCATTGTCTTTCTCAAAACATGATTTTAAAGTGGTTTTTGACATATTTGATTATTTGGGATGATCTTATAAAGCTTTTAAAAGAGCCGAAACATGGCTTGTAGATATGGTCTTATCTTTAAGAGCAACAAAAACAGTAAACAGCAGATACAGATAACCACAACAGAGGAAAACTCGGATCCAAGCAGCCTGCTCATAATAGCATCAGTATGTAAGTAAGATGCCGTGCACTGAGAGTCAGGGTGCCGCGCGTCTGATCAACAGACCGCGCGGTTCCCCAACCTCAGCACAGTGTTAGTTTTGTTTTCTGAAAAATGGGTTTTTGGTTAGGATCTAACCAAAAAAGGGTTAGACCTTCTAACAGAAGAGTCCCTTCAGGACCAGAACGGGGTCTAGTCCGAGGAAACTAGTTTGTACCTTTAGTTTCGAGCTTGATCAAGGATCGTTGATACGAGGGGGTGGATGGATCGTCACGGATGTAGATGGAAGAGGTTGGATGAGACAAAAGAAGTATGGGTGTGGGGGAAGGCTAGGTGTTTTGGGTGATGAGACTTTGAAGTTAATGAAAGATCAACTCCAATGATGAGAGGGGAGTGAGTGAAGGCACTTAAAGAAGGTCTTTTGGGAATGACATTCTTTAAAGCTTGGGAATGGAAATGGGAGTAAGAAAGTGGGTGTAGAAACTTAGAGAGAGAAAGTAGAGTGAGAAAGCCAAGAGGAAGGCAAGAGAGGGACTCAAAAGAAGGGCAAGAGGGACCCCTTTCCCTTGAGTGGAGGGGTTAATTTATAGGCAAATGGCCAATGATTTTGAATTCAAATGGTGGAGGTATTTTCTGGGCGGGCCAGAAGTGCATTTTCGGCTGAACCAGTCATCAGCTGTGGCTCACTCTGGCGTGGCCGATAGCTTTCTGAGCCAGTCAACTTTTAGCTCAAGGTGCCGTGCGGGGGAGTTTGGTTGCGCACGGTCCCTTGAATTCTCAAGGTGCCGTGCGCTCCAATTCGGCTCCGCACGGTGCCTCCTCCGGCGGTCCAGAGTCTTTGGGGCTTTTTATTGGGCTTGGCTGGGCTTGTTGGGTTTAGAGGAGATCCTTTTTCAAGCTCACAAAGGTTTTGTTTCCTTTATTTCATCATCGGGGCGAACAAAGACTCTCCGAGGTCCGGATTGGGGTGTCTACAGTAGTCCCTCTTTAACGTAACTCGGATACCATTAGTTGGTACGAGTGACGCTTAAAGAATAGGCATCCCAATCCGTTGCCCTAGAGCTTTTGAACAGAGGCAAAGCGAGAAATGCAAGTAAATAACGATGGTGGTCGCGCTCGGGGAGCTGCCTACATACCCTGTTGTAAGGATCAGACCAGCGTAGTTCCACTGGGACATTGCAATGCGAGAAAATGAGTCTCAAAGGACAAATTCGTGCAGAGAAAAATAACAGAGTGCTCGTGGTGTCGTGTATGCAAAACATTTGTTTTAAAAGAAAAACCTGAGACAAGCCCTCGGGAGGCAAAAATTAAGACGAGCCCTCGGGAGGCGAAAATCGAGGCAAGCCCTTGGGGGGCGAAAATCGAGACGTTAGGTCCGTCAGAACGTGGCTCAAGAGACGAAGAGACGTTAGGTCTGTTAGACCATGGCTCGAGAGACGAAAAAACGAGACGAGCCCTCGGGAGGCGAAAACTGTATTTTTGAGACGAGCCCTCGGGAGGCGAAAATCGAGTTTTGAATTTTTGAGACAAGCCCTCGGGAGGCGAAAATTGAGTTTTGAATTTTTGAGACGAGCCCTCGGGAGGCTAAAATTGAATTTTGAGTTTTTGAGACGAGCCCTCCGGAGGCGAAAATTGAATTTTGAGTTTCTGAGACGAGCCCTCGGGAGGCAAAAATTGAATTTTGAATTTTTGAGACGAGCTCTCGGGAGGCGAAAATTGAATTTTGAATTTTTGAGACGAGCCCTCGGGAGGCGAAAATTGAATTTTGAATTTTTGAGACGAGTCCTCGAGAGGCAAAAATTGAATTTTGAATTTTTAAGACGAGCCCTCGGGGGGCGAAAATTGAATTTTGAATTTTGGACCTGTTGGGGAAAATATGTCGAATCCTTGAACTAGTCACGGTGAGTCTCGGAGGACGAATACCGAGAAAAAGGCGAATACGGCGAATTCCCAGGGGATTAAATGGCGCCATAACCGATGCACGACATTCTAAGGGATCTTTGCTGCAAAACGGCTGAGAATTGAGTTTCCAAGAGGATTTTGGTGGCTGATTGGATCAATTTTCGAGACAAGGCATTTGAGCTTTTGAGTCAGGGTGCCGTGCGGGTTGGATTAAGGGCGCGCGGCACCTCGTTTTTCCAGGCGTCCCTTCGATTTCCGAGAACAGTTGGCAGGTTTGAGGGTACCCATTAATTCGGGTGTGTCTTTTCGTTGGCTGGAATGGCCTTATAAGCATGGGGGGGGTGCCACATTCCATGCACCACCACCAAAATCTCAAAAGTTCCTTTACTTTCGTTGCATCAATCTACTTTCGAGCATGGCAAACGACGATTTGGCAGCGCGTGTTGCTTCCCTAGAGGCCGAGATGGCCTTTTACCGCGGGGGAGATTGAACAATTGAATGAGCAGATTGCGAGGCTTATCTCCACTATTCGGACTCTTCGTCGTGCCGTCTCCAATCTTCAGGACTTCGCTTTTGATCAACTGGACGACAAGCACGACCCCGAGTCCGTCCTTGGGCGTGGCTCGGAGGATACGGCGGAAGACTCCGAGGGCAACCCCAACGGGTCGGATGATCGTTCGGACGGGGCGAATGACGCCTCGGACAACGGGGGCAGCGACTGAGGAGGAGGAGGAAAAAAGGAAGAGGAAGGAGAAGGAAGGAGAAAAGAGGGCAGTAGGCCCGTTTTCTGTTATTTTTGTTGTTTTTCTTTTTCTCTTTTTTTTTTTGAAATGTAATGGCAAGTCTCGGGGGGAAACCTCGGGTTTTATTTAATGAAAAGTCCATCTTTCTTCTTCCATTCAAACCTTCTCTTCTCGAACAAACTCGAATTGCGCGTAGATTTCCACAAACTATCTCCAGAAAGCAGAACAGTCGAAATAATTCACGATGCCGTGCGAGGTCAATTTAGGGACGCACGATAGAGTAAATTGGAGGCACTGCATGTTCGTCCAGGGTGCCGTGCGACTAGTCCAAAGTGCCGTGCGGCCAATTTGGCTGTGAACCCGGTCCAACGCTGGTTTCCGAGTGAACCGGTTCGGGGGATATATATATATACGGGGTGTACACAGTACACCCCATAGTTCGAATTTCCCTCTCTCTCTCTCTCACGGCTATATATCTCTCTCTCTCGATCATCTCTCTCTTTCTCTCTCTTGATCATCTCTGTCTCTCTCTCGGTCATCTCTCTCTCGACTGTTCTCTCTTTCCCTCTCTCATACATTACAGTCATGGAGTACAGGGATGCACCCGGTGACGGTCATTCATCACGGGTCGACATTACTCCGCCTCCGATCGTCCTGGAGGATGTAGCTATGGCCGAGAGTGTACCGGATACCACGGGGGTCTCGGATCGGGCGGCTCTGGCCGAGGAAGCCACGGCCCCAGTTGGTGCAGTGGTCGGTAGTGGTGGGGATGACGGTGCGGTATTGGCCGGGTACGGCCAGGAGACGGAGACTCCAGGTGCAGTGGAGTCGAGGGGCGGCGTTGAAGTTTCAGGCCGATCGGGGGCAGCGACGGGTGTGGAGGAGAGGACCGCGGAGGGTCCCGGTGATGGTAGTTCGGACCGGGTGGTAGAGGAGACAGAAGCCTCTCCCGTGAAAGAGCCTCGGACCGACTTGGGGAAGGCCCCCGTCGTCGAGGGTGAGTCGGAGGTGGAGTTGGTGGTGGAGGACACACCGCCTATGTTTGTGGGCAGCGGTACAGGTGCAGGGTCATCACGCCATATAGGCGTGGGCGACTACTTAGCGATGGCCTCCATGGAGGACGTGGCCGAGTTAATCAGAGGTATCCGGGTTGGCGGACGCTTTATCAAGCGCCACGCGAGGCGAGTTGGAGGCCGAGGTCGGAGTGAGGGTGCTCGGGGCCGAGGCCGAGGAGAGGCAGCCGACGAGAGGTCGAGGGGTGGCGGCCTCGACCACTGGGTGGCCGAGGCGACGCTAGCGTTGCAGGGCGAGGGGCCTACGACGAGGCGCACTCCACGTGCCCTTTCAAAGACGCGCGGTGGTGCCCTCGCTTTTTGACCCTTACACTCCGAGGAGGCCGACTTACGACGAGGCTCTGGTCCTGAGGGACCCTCAGCAGCACCTTTCTTTGCGTCGAGACGAGGTATACTTTAAATATCGGTATTTCAACTTCCAATGCATCGTATTCCCATTCCTTTGCATCCAAGTATACCATTGTATTGTATGCTATGCCTGTTTATTGAATACTTGCCGATTTATTGCAACAGGTGATCTCGCTCTCGTGCTCTGGAGGTTCGGCGGCTGTGTCGACATTCTGGGAGAGGTTGCCCGAGGCTTCGCGGGAGATAGTGAGGCGGGCCGGTTTTGGAGAGTTTGTGGGGGTGTTGGCGAGGGGCGTGTGCAATGACCGCCCGGTGGTTAGGGCTCTGGCTGAGAGGTGGTGGGATACGACGAACACCCTCCACTTCTCCTTTGGTGAGTTGACCGTGACACCGTTGGATTTTGCGGCGATCACTGGTCTCTGGGTCGGAGGTGACCCTATCCCTTTCGACGGTGCCACAGGGAGACAGGCAGCGTTCCAGCGGGCGATGCTGGGGTACGAGC
Source organism: Rhododendron molle (assembly GCA_025413875.1). Lineage (NCBI taxonomy): Eukaryota > Viridiplantae > Streptophyta > Magnoliopsida > Ericales > Ericaceae > Rhododendron > Rhododendron molle. The sequence goes on from CM046400.1 coordinate 21,103,998, forward strand.
TGAGGGCAGAGGGTGACGACGCGAAGTATGCCCAGCTCCTGAGGTTTTGGACAGAGAGGCTCCCGTCTGACAGGGTGGAGGAGGAGCAGATGGCAAGGTGCTTCTTGCTGTACTTGCTCAGTGCGTCCCTGTTTCCCAACAGGCACAACCGAGTACACCTTTCGCTTCTCCCGGCCTTGAGGGACGTCGGGGAGATCGCCCGTTTTGATTGGGGAGGTGCAGCACTGGGGACGTGCTATGCCTTCATGGGTTCTCTTTCTCGTGGAGCAGGAGTGAGCCTCGGAGGCTACTGGAGGGTCTGGGAGGTATGTCTCATTTCCTTTCTCATGAATAGTTAGCTTTCCATTCATATTTATTCAGTGTATATCTTGTGCTAACTTTCCATGTCTTGAATTGAAGCTTTGGATGTATGAAGTTATAGGGATGTACCCTCCCGAGACCACGTGTCCCAATGACACGATACTTCCTCGAGCTTTACGCTGGTCGACAGAGTTCAAGGGAGTGAAGAGGGGAAGAGGCAAGCTGGATGCCTTCCGTCTTTACCTGGATGAGCTGCGTCCTAATCAGGTATTAAGGCGCCTTCATACCTATTTCCTACTATATCCATTCAAATAGCACCTTGATATTGCTCATTCTTGATGACAGGTCCACTGGCGGGTGTGGGACCGCTTCGAGATCCCCTACGTTGCACAGAGTAGGGTGGTTGCTAGGGGGAGAGTGCTTCTCGAGTCCCCTTACGGCTGGCAGTGGTATTTGGGTGACCGAGTGTCACGCCAGTCGTTGAGGTTGGACGCCTTTCGAGTCCCTGGGCTTCTTTCTGCTCTGGTGCAGAGGACAGACCAGCACACACGGAGAGAGGTCGAGCGGTTCACACGGCCAAACCTCGAGTTGGAGCCGTTCTTCGAGGCAGGTGCTGGCCTCGCTGCTGATTACGCGGAGTACTGTTCTCAGTACCTGATGCTAGGTCTGGGGATACGCGCCGCTTGGGAGGCAGCGCAGGCAGTTGGAGGAGGACGAGGAAGGAAGCGGGGCAGAGGTGACGGAGGCAGTGGAGGAGACAGAGGCCGCAGTGACAGAGGTCGCGGCGAGGGTGCGGGCCCGAGTGGCACTAGCCTCCTTGCCCTCTCTTGGACAGTGGACGTGACGACTCCCCAGGGAGCTCCGGGCCTGGTTGTAGTGCCACGCCCTGCAGTCGAGGCTCCAGAGTTTCTTGCTCAGGTATAACATGCTTTCGTTCCTTCATATATTCGCTCTCTTCGCATGTTCTAATCGATCTCTTTATTACAGGCTCCTCCAGGGTACGTGAAGGAGATGGCGGAGGCCATGATGGGCCTGGAGCAGCTGGTGAGGCAGTACGCCATGGGCCACGCCCCGGAGGTGTTGCCTCGCGTTGGCGGGACGATGGTACACTCTCAAACCCTAGTTATTTGCTTTACTTTTATATCATGATTATAATGCAAATATCACATGAATTTTATACCATTGCAGGCTAGAGGAGGGGCTCGACGAGGGTTGCGGCAGAAGTCTGTCTGCCCGATAGTACGACAGGTCTCTTCTGCCGGCTCACGAGAGGAGCCGGCATCGAAGAGGACACGACGCTCTGTAGGGACTGAGGACGAGCCTATTGACGTCTCTGAGGACGATACTCCTGAGCCTACAGACGTATGAATTGGAGGTCACCTCAGGAGATACTATGCCTAGAGCGACCGGCACTCAGGCGGCGAGCAGCTCTCCGGCGGACGAGGAGGTTTCTGAGGAGGAGAGCGAGGACGAGGACGAGGACGACGAGAGTTGAGCTCCTCTTTTGTTTTGTGCTTTTGACGGAGCCTGTGTGCTCTTTTTGTAGGGCGCCTGTTTACCCTCGGTAGATAGGATTTCGATCGTTGGGCCATTATGCCCCTTTTTGTACTTCGACTCATGGACGCTTCTGGATTTATATACGGAGATTTTATCCCTTCATTGTTTATGCCATTCAATTTCCTTTTGTTTGCATGAAGAAAACTGAATGACTAAAACATTAACCGAAATGTGCAACTGGCCGCTGATTCGAGAGATTGAGCCGAATGTGAGGTTTGCGATGAGGGACATATTAATAATCGAAGCATATTGTCAATGGAATAGAAATCAAAGAAAGCAATTGGGCAAACCATTGTAAAATTGACTCTGCGTACAAGATTTCATATAGACATTTTTGTGGCCGACTCCGGATGCGAGCGTGAGACAATGACGATCTTTAAATCTTGCCATGAGACTCGGAAACTCCACTTTGCCTTTGGAATATACTTGAAAAGTAGGAAAATGTTGATCCTAACATGTGACATTCTCGAGTTTTGACTCTAGACACGAACCGGAACTTGGATTAAGTCACTTTTGACCATTATGACCTGTAGGACTTCGAAAGAACGACTTGGAATGACTCGAAACCGATTTTGACTCCTTGACATGGCCTAAGAAACGGATTTAATCGAGTTTTCGTGCCACGATGACGAATCCGGGGAGTTGTTTTGGAATGAAACATCCTTGAAGTCCCAAATACCTGCTAGAGTGTGTTTAGGTATCAATTGGTGCTTTGCAAGGCCTCAATTCCACCTTGATGTGTTGCTGTAACGATCCTGATTTTTGGTCAATAAAAAATTTCGCTAAAAATTTGAATTTTATTTTAATACTTGGATTTCATTTTTTTACGTCCAAAAATCGGTCGTTATTGACTTATAAAAATTTTGTTGTTATATTTGAAAATTCTTATTTGTTTTATAAATCCCTTTTAGCGATTAATAATCCGTCATAATTAGGTTAATGACTTAGGAGATTGGAATTCATTGCCCGGACATTAAGGTCATTTTCTAAAGACGAGTATGCCTATTAAGACCTGGGTATAGTAACTTGGTAATTGTAGTAAAATCCTAGAATTATATTTCTCGACTGGAAATCCTACATGGCAACCGATTAGTTAGCAACCCTAACTACCGTTTGGCTTAGTGATGCATCGATGCCAGAGTGGTTAGTAGAAAAATTTTGGTATTTGCCTTGACCGATGACTTGACTGCTTTTGCTTTGGCTTAGCTAGGTCGCTTGGCGTCGGTCGCCGCCGAGCCTGGCTTGCCTTTGGCATCGGTCATTGTCGCGCTTGCTTTCGCTTTGGCGTCGGCTGCAGACGCTTAGACATCGGGTCATCGACGGGCTGCCTTGCCTTGGCGTCGGCTCGCTGCCGGCGCTGGCCATTGACCTCGCTTTGCCTTGGCGCTCGCCGACGGGTCGCTTTGCCATCGTTGGCTACCGCCGCTGGCTACCGCTGGCTACCGGGCTGCCGCTTTGGCCACCGGCTGGCCACCGCTATCGCTGTTACCAGTCGCTTTGGCCTTTGTTTGGCCACCGCTACTGGCCGCTGCCACGGGTCGCTTTGGCCACCGCTATTACCAGGTCGCTTTGGCCACACTCACGCCTTGCCTTGGTGTTTGGCACCGTCGGGCTTTAATATTCCGTTATTAGGCGATTTCCTACTAAATAAAACCAAAATACCACTCGAGCAATGAAAGCCTAGATTAAGTATCGCTAGTCTTTAACCAATTAGTTAAATTCCTAATAGGCTGTTAACCTAATCACTTGGATCCCAAATCTAATTAGGTTACCCTAACCCTAGATGGACCACTTTACCCTTTTTGTCTTTATCCATTGGATGATAAAGGCTAGGGTAATAATTATCCGTTGGACAATAGCGTTAGGGTTTCCTTTACCCATTGGTCAATAGGTAAACCTTGGTTAATCTTCCTAAGTACGAGATTAGATTAGTTTAGTGCTTAATTGCAAAGTATTATACTTGTTGGTATTAACCGTTGGATAATAACCATTAGGAGATCCTTTACCCATTGGGCGATAGACTAGAATCCTAGCCATCATTACCCATTGGTTATTGACCGCTAGGGAAACCATTATCCAATGGATAATAGTTAGTCTTGACAATCATGTACTAGGTAGATTAAAATATTAGATTTGGCATGTGTTAAAATCTATTATAGTATAATTAGTACATTAGGTTATTCATTTAGGACTTTGTACTTTGAAAGTAGTATAATTGTTTATTAGATATTGTACTAGGTCATATCTAGGCTAGATTTTGTGGTACGTGGCTTGTATATTATATGTATGTACTTGTATGTATATATATATATATGTATATATATATAATATTGTATTGTGCATGTGTGTATTACAATATAATATTTGGAAAATCTAAGTTACTTGAAAATATGGATTTTCTTAAAAACCCATAGTACATATATATATAATAGTATATTAGTATACTTTCTAGGGTGTACAAGTGGGAGGGAGAGAGAGAGAGAGAGAGAGAGAGAGAGCCGAGAGAGATTGGGAGAGAGAGAGATGGAGTTCGGATGAGAGAGGGAGAGAGAGTGATCTGTATGTCATTTGATTGACCATGCTTTGGTCACCATATCTAGGGTTTTCCTTGTTCTTCCAATCCAAGGACAAGCAAATCTTGTCCTTTGTACCAAAACCCTAATTGTTTACTTGATTCAAATCCAATTCCTTGGCCAATCTTCCAAACCCTTGTCCTTTCTCATATAGATTAGTATACATATACATTGTACTTGTACCAAAGACTTAAAATAATAGATTTTCTAAGTACTCCTTATCTAGTATTTTAATAAAAGAACATGTGACCATTTGAATTATTTATTTAGGAAATCTTGTAAAGTACTTTAATTCTTTTATCCATTGGATAACAAATGTTAGGAGGTTTATTAACCAATGGACAATAGCTTAGTCTTGCCAAAAGTACAAGGTTTATTATTTAATTTTTCCATGGGATTCTCTTATTATTAAAGACTAGATTGCCCATGTGTTAAAATCCATTAAAATAGATTTAGTTCATTAGGTTAATAATTTAGTACCTAGTACTTTGAAAGAAGTAGATTAGTTTATTAGATCTTGGAAAGTGACATATCTAGTCTAGATATTGTAGTACTTGCTTGTATATATAATATGTGTACTTGTATGTATATATGTATGTATATATATATTATATTGTAATACACATGTGTGTATATAGATTTTTATAATAAGAAAATCTAATTTTGGTTTAAAATACAAGATTTCAAAGTACCCATAGTACCCATATCTATAATATATTATGTGTATTCTTCCTAGTGCATATATATATATATATATATATATATATATATATATAGTACTTGAGAGAGAGAGAGATTTGGAGAGAGAGAGCCGAGAGAGATTTGGGGAGGGAGAGAGAGAGAATGATGTGTGCATGTGTACTCTTCCAATCTAGACCAAATCCTTGGCCAATCTTCATACCTCACCATGTACCATCATATCTAGGGTTTTATGCTTCCATATCTAGCCTAAATCTCCTAAAGTACTAACCCTAGCTTTTCTTATTTGTTCAAAGGACTAGACAAGACCAAAACCCCAATAGAATAACATAGTTATGTCCTAGTTCTTGGAGTGAAAGCAAAGCAATAGCTTGGTAGCCATGCAAGCCTAGTTTTAGGCCTTGAGCTTTCAAGCAAACTTGACATAAAATGATTTAAAAAATGAGATATGGAGAGAGAGAGAGTGGGCCAGCCAAGGGGAGAGAGAGAGGGCCAATCCTTGCCTATAAATAGCAAGCCATTCTTCCATTTCATTCACACCTCTCCATTCTCCAACTTCTCTCCTTGAAAGCATAAGAGTTCTTAGTGTTCTTGAGTAGTTCTAGCTTGTTCTTGAGCTTTCTTTCTAGTTTTTCAAGAAGCTTTCCATCTCCGCCACTAAACCACCACTCGACCACCACCTCGATCCAAAAGTAAAAGTAGTTGTAGTTAGGATCTAGTTTCGAGAGAAACCTTTCTCTTTCGAAGCTATCGGAAGCTTATCGTAAGCCGTTACGCCGTTCGAGTGCCGACTTTCTTCCGTCTTACTTTCGTAGTCTTTTTCTACCGTCGAGAAGAAAGGTAGAGTGTCCTTACTCTCTACCCCTAAGTATAATTGTATGCATGTTTGAATTAAATGTAGTTAATCCCTAACTACTTCCTCTAAGTATATTGTATTGTATGAGCATGAAGCCATATGTGTGGTATGATTTGTTTTACGTAGTTTACTTTGATCTTATGACTACTTGATTGCTCGATCTCGTAATAGTTGCTTGTTCATGTATGAACTCGTCAATAAACATATGTTGTTTTGAAAATTCCACAAAGGAAGAAAGAACGGATTTTTGTAATATATTATGGTCTTGAGGATGATTATGAGCATGTATGTATATTTGCTTGCATTACTTGTTGTTGATAAAGCATGAGTGGCTTTCCACTCCAAGGGCGTCCGTACATGTGGCGTTATGCTTTAAGTAATAATTTGAGTACGATTAGGTAATATAGAATTGGATGATCTTGCTAGTTTGGTTTCAAGATTACTTTAAAGTGATTCGTCCCGCCGTTGCTTACAAGACACGAGAACCGAAAAGTAGAAACATGACACTTAGGGAGTGGTTGATATGGATAAAAAGGGTTTTTGAAACTACATAATGGCCGGACTTGGTAGCCTTATGTGAGTTGTGAAAACCCGCAAGGTGGCCGGACTTGGTAGCCCTTTGTGTGGACTTGCGAAAACCGCAATGAGGCCGGACTTGGTAGCCCATTGTGTAGATTGCTAACGGAGCCGGGCGTGGTAGCTTCATTGGTAATTGGGCTTGGTTATCCGCGGAGAGGAGCCAATGCAAGATTTGATAACGTGGCTGGACTTGGTAGCCCGTTGGTAACAAAGAATGAGAAATGATTTTCAAAATGTTGATTTGGAAATGGTGACACGGTTTACGATGAGTCGCGTAGGAGAGACAAAGAAAGGCATGACACCAACGTAGGCAAGATAATGAATGCGGATGTGTCATTGTTAATTTATGTTGTTGAATGAGCATGTGTAATTACCTATGTACCTTCGTGTTATAAGTTATGGGTTAGCGGGTTGGATTATTCTATTGAGCTTCTGTAGCTCACGGTGTTACCTTTTTGGTGACCCTGACATATTATACTGGGGGCGATGCTGGTATAATGTGTCAGATTTTATAGATGAGCAGCATGAACAGTACACCTTGGAGGCCTTCGGAGCCGAGGAGCTGGCAAGGATGGAGGAAGAGGCGGAGCAGTAGTTAACCTTAGATTATTCCCTCTTTTGTTGAATTAAACTACTCTTGTGAGAATTATGTTGTAATAATGAGCTAGACTCTCCTTAATTTATTCAATAAAAATGTTTATTTAACGTACCCAAAATTCGGGGCGTTACAGCTGAGGTGAACCCGGGATCGTCTAAGCGGGAACAGAGAAGCCCCGAACAGGTACAGCAAGTAAGCCCAGGCCATCTGGGCCACCTCAACGTCGTCCGCTGGCTCGTCGTGCCGTGCGACCCTTCAAGGTGCCGCGCGAGGCACATTTCCTGGCAGATTTCATTTTTGCTGTTTTCCAAGGCAAATTGCTTGGGGATTGAGGTTTGACCCATGCAATGGCATTTCTGGACCAATGCATGTCTGCTTTGAACCTTTTGGGACTAGACCACACTTTTCTCCATGTAGGACTCATAGAAAACATGCATTTTTGAAACCCAAGGCTCTTTGAAAGTTGAAGTTGTCCTCTCCACCTTTCCTATAAATTCAAGCTCTCTCATTCCATATTCTCCACACCTCATTCAACTCTTATCGTCTTTTTTTGCTCCTTGAAATGGCTCTTTCTCTCACTGGCTCGCTCCGTCCATGGTTGGCTTCCATGGAAGGTGTCGATTGGCTTAACTTTCGAGCTCACGGTCTCTACTCCATGAGGTACCTCTGCAACATTCGCCTTCGTCCCGAGCTTTTGAGGGCAGCCGTGAGTTTTTGGGATTCGGAGGTTCATGTCTTCCGTTTTGGTGAGCAGGAGCTTTGTCCCACTATTGAGGAGTTCCGTGCGTACCTCGGGGGTTTTGGCTCGGGGGAGGTCATTGTTCCCCCTGTGCGTGAGAGTGCTTACAGAATCTTGGTCGTGGCCCTTGGATTAAGTGATGGCGCTGCTCGCTACTTGGTCAGGAATGGCCATCTCAATATCATGCGTCTCATCGAGCTGTTTTCTCCACCTGGCGACCTTGGAGACATGACTTATCAGACTCGACGCATGACCGCCCTCTGCATGTGCTTGCTTGCGGCCTACCTCTTGGTCCCTTCTGTTAGTCATGCTAGCTCGGCATTGGTTAACGTTGCCGCTCAGGTTGAGGCCCGAAAAGATGTGATTCCGATGATTTTGGCTGAGACACTGGTTGGTTTGGATAAGGTTCGTTTTGAAGAGACTGAGACTTTCGGGGGCAGCCCTCTCCTCCTACAGGTTGGCTTCTCACTCGGCTCTCCTTTTTCTGGTTTCTCCCACATTCTCATTTTACCTCAACACTCGGCTGGGCTTTCTATGGTTTCTTACTTGTTTTCTCTCTCTTCTTCGTAGATTTGGCTTTGCGACAAAGTGAATGTGTTGACCATTCCTCCTGGCAACTGGTCATACGAGGCGAGGTTACTCTCTCAGCGGTGCTTTGAGTTTGAGGATAGGAGCAGGGCTGAGTGGGTTGACTTTTTCAGGCGTCGGCGAGCTGAGACCATTTCTTGGAGGTGCCGCTGGCTGGACCTCCCGCCCATGACGGTGCACTACATGGGCCCTCAGTGGGTCGTTCTTGCTGGTTTGGAAGCCTTCACCTTCTACATCCCTTATCGTATCCAGCGTCAACTCGGCTTGAGATAGGAGGCCCCCGCAGAGGTTCTTGTGGACGTAGTGATGCCTCTTTTCAACCATTCGGTTCTTTGTCATTACCAACGCTTCTGGAGGACACGCGAGGTGACCGATGCCCACCCCTACCCTTTTGTGGCGATGCGTGGGAGTTATCGTAAGTGGCTCAGGAGGGACATTGTTGCAAGGGCCGGAGCTCAAGGAAACTGACTCGACCTTACCACCCCGATCGTTGAATAAACTGAGGACCCTTTTATTATCATGTCGTGCTTCTTTTGTTTTCAAAAACTCTGCTCAACCTTATGTAGTAGAAGTAATTGTGTTAATAAAACGAGTTTTGGAGGGTTTTCCCCTCCTTGACTTTGTTCTTTGAGCCTTCTCAACCTGGATTTTTATTTTGATAGATTATGACCGGGTCTCGGTGTGAGACTGCCTACGTATCCTTTTGGCGAAGGAATCAGGTCATGACGTAGTTCAGGGGTAGGGTTCGCTCTGGTTTTAACACTCTCCTTTTGTGCTCTAACTTTTGCCTAGAACCGCCCTTTCGGGTTTTCGGTCTAGCGAGCTCATTTATTGTATGCCTTAACTTTTTCCTAGGATGCCCTGACGGGTTTTCATCCTAGCAGGCTTTTGCTCTAATTTTTGCCTGGAACTACTCGCCCTTGCGGTTTTCAGCCCAGCGAGCTTCTCTCAGGGGTAGTAGCGCTTGAGTTGATCCAAGTTAACCAAGGTTGAGAATTCAATTCCGTCCAAGTCAATGAGTTGCGTAGCTCCTCCCGATAGAATAGTTTTGATGATGTATGGTCCAGACCATTTTGGCCGAAACTTTCCTCGTGGGTCGTACACTGGAGCCCGAATTTCCTTCAAAACCATGTCACCTTCTGCCAAGTCCCTGGGTTTTACTTTCTTGTTGAATGCCCGTGCGATCCTCCGCTGATACCCTTGAATGTGGTAAAGAGCCCTTAACCGGCGTTCATCAAACAGCATAAGTTCTTCGAATCGATTGCTCAACCATTTCGCCTCTTGGACTTCACATTCAATCATAGTTCGAAGAGATGGGACTTCCAATTCGATGGGAAGCACTGCTTCCATCCCGTAAACCAGGGAGTAGGGAGTTGCTCCCGTTGGTGTTCGTACAGATGTGTGATACCCCCACAAAGCTAGGGGTAGTTGTTCATGCCAGTCCCTTGCAGATTGAATGGTCTTTTCCAGAATGGCCTTGATTGTTTTGTTAGCTGCTTCCACAGCGCCATTAGTGTACGGCCGGTAAGTTGTCGACTTGTGGACTTGGATTTGGAACTCATCCAATACTTCTCGAGCTCGCCCTTTGAATTGAACCCCATTATCGGATACAAAAGCTTGAGGAACGCCATACCGATAAATGACATGTTATTTGATGAAATGTGCAACTTGAACTGCGGTCAGGGTGGTATAAAAGGCGGCTTCTACCCATTTTGTGAAATAATCGATGGCTACCAAGATAAACTTGTGGCCGTTAGAAGCTGCTGGCACGATCCTTCCGATGACGTCAATTCCCCATGTTGAGAAAGGCCATGGCGAGGTCATTTAGTTCGTGTGGCGGAACATGCGTGAGATTGGCGTGAATCTGACATTTTCGGCACTTTCGCACATATTCTACACATTCTGCAACGACCCTGATTTTTGGTCAATAAAAATTTCGCTAAAAAATTGAATTTTTTTTGTTATACTTGGATTTCATTTTAACATCCAAAAATCGATCGTTATTGACTTATAAAAAATTTTGTTATTATATTTGAAAATTCTTTATTGGTTTTATAAATCCCTTTTAGCGATTAATAATCCGTCATAATTAGATTTGAAACTTGTAAAATTGAATCATTTTACTTCGGACAATTTAGTCCTTCTCCCATGACTAGTATACTTGTGAACGTACTCGTATATTTTTTCTAATAAGTAAATAATATCTTTAAATTATATTTCTCGGTTGGAAATCCTACTTAACAAGTATAGTCAGTTTTAACCGATTAGTTAGCAAACCCTAACTACCGTTTGGCTTAGTTACATTTCCCCAACCTAGAGTGTTGCATCGATGCCGAAGTGGTTAGTAGAAATTTTTGGCCTTTGCCTTGACCGTTGGCTTGACTGCCTTGCTTTGGCTTGGCTAGGTGCCTTGGCGTCGGCTCGCTTATTGAGCTGCCTCGCGAACATCGGGTCTCTGTTAGGCTTTGCCTCGCCTTGGCGTCGGCTCACTTTCGGGCCTGCCTCACCTTCGCCCTGGCATCGGGTCGCTGCCTCGCCTAGGCGTCGGGTCATTGTCGGGTTGCTTCGCCTGGGCGCCTCGGGTTCGCCTTGGCGTCGGGTCGCGGCTTGCTTTTGCCTTGGCGTTCTTTGGTGCCTTGCTCGGCCTTGCCTTGGTTTGCTGCCTTGCTCTGGCCTTGCCTTGGCGTTGCTGGGCTGCCTTGCTCTGGCCTTGCCTTGGCGTTGCTGGGCTGCCTTGCTCTGGCCTTGCCTTGGCTACGCCTTGGCCACCGCTTGGCCACTGCTTGGCTAACGGGCCACCTTGGCCACCGCTTGGCCACTGCTTGGCTAGCGGGCCGCCTTGGCCACCGCTTTGCTAAAGGGCTGCTTTGGCCAGCAGCGCTGGCAGCTCTTGGTGCCTTAGCCTTTGTTTGGCCACCAGCCACAGCGCTAGCAGCTATCAGTGCCTTAGCCTTTGTTTGGCCATCAGTGCTGGCCACCGCAGCTCAGCTCAAGCCTTAGCCTTTGTTAGCCATTTATTTTGGCCACCGCTTGGCCACTGCTTTGCCACCAGGCTGCTGTGGGCTACCACAGCCCCGGGTTTTGAATCGGGGAGGCCCATAAAACAAGCGCCTCATTTTAGGATCGATTTGAAAAATGTTTTGAAGAGTCGCCACCCGGATTTGTGGTTCGCCACCCGAGAAACCGTTTTGATTTGAAAATGATTGATTGAATTGAAAACCAGAGATTCGTTTGAGGGTTCGGAAGCCATGTTACGAGGGGGGAAGGGTTTTACGGCACCCCCTCGCCCGACATGAAATCGGTCTCTACTAAACATTTGTGGGATTTTTCAAAATGGTTTTGTCTTTTTAAACAAGTAGCATGTATTTACAGATATATCAGGTAAGGAAGTGCATGCATGTGCAACTATACAAAGGGTGATAAAGGATGGCCATGCAAAATATACAAATTAAAGCAAAAATTAGACCCTGTCACTGGATTCACTCTTGAGCGCTCGGGAGTGGTCCCGAGCGCTTGGGAGTGATTGAGTCCCAACCCTGCAAGCTTTGTTAGTGCAACAGAATGTAAAAGAGTACAATACTGTAAATGTAAACCTAAGTAACATGAAACATCACACAGACTCAATAGAAGGCTTGAAAAACTGAGATCATGCCTCATTCTTTCGAACCATGCATCTTTGTCCTTCTGAAAAATATTTACAGTTGTGAGGAGCAAGAAGGGACACATGCATGGACATACAAAGGCAATAGGAGGATCAAGCTGGAAGGAAAATGGATCAAGGCTGCATGCAGCCACTCCCGAGCGCTTAGGAGTGAACTCGAGCGCTTGGGAATGACCACACCCCAGAACTGACTTCAACCATCCAGTATACTCAATGTAGAATGCTGGTACATCAGATCTTGTGCTTTTGAAGTATGAAAATGTGTGTTTTTAAATCTAGAGTAAAACTCTTTTGCATGCCCTTGAATGAAGGTCATCTTCTTTGTTCTTCTTCAAAAAGGGAGATTGTTTGTACCAACACACTTAAAAAAGGTTAAAACAGTTTTAAAACGCACCCTACTCCCCTTGCATGTCCATTTAGGTGTTTAAAAGAATGAAACAATGTTGGAGCCACTCTCGAGCGCTTGGGAGTGGTCCCGAGCGCTTAGGAGTGCTTCCAGTAAGCTTAATGTAGAAAACTCGTTCATGCCCCTTTGCTCTTGTTACTACACCAAGGTCTCTCATCCCATACTCAGTATTAAAGACTGAAAGGGCTGAGGGACCTCCCTCAGAAAGGAAAAACAGCCTTGCTTTCGTTGATTGTTGACACTAAGGTAGGAAACTTCTACCTTTGGTTGGGGAGTCTGCTTCTTGAAAAGTTCCAGGGGGTGAAAAGAAGAAAGACCAGGAAGATCAGAGTATGCAGATCATCTGAGCTTCTTGCATGTGTGTGATGCCTTGGATTTTTTTTGTTGCTTTTCCTTTGAAAATGAAGCTTTTTTTTTTTGAGAGAGATCAGGAAGAACAGCTTTGTTTGAACTGTCAAGGGGGGTTTTAGAGAGAGAGAAAAACCTCCTGGTTTGAGATGGTATGAGGCCTTATATAGGCAAACTAACATAAGGTCCCATTTTTAAAAAATATGATATTGGAATCTTTACAAATCCATCAGGCCTGACTCACCTCTGACTGAGGTGGAGTATTGCCTGAGGTTTGAGCCGGCCAAAACGGCTATAATGATGGCCTGCATGGGAAGTGGGGGAGCTCCAGCATCCATTGGCCAGCACAAATGTCTCGAGCGCTCGGGTTCAGTCTCGAGCGCTTGGGAGTTTACTCTCGAGCGCTCGAGAGTTTGCCAAATCCTAGGTTTTGAAAATGGTTTGGAGCGCTTGGGACTGATCCAGAGCGCTTGGGACTGATTTTTACATTTTGTCTTCTTTTTCAAAGTCTTCAAGAAGCAAAGTCATGACTAGTCTAAGGCTTGTTTCGATCCAAATTCATCTTCGGGGAGCCTCCGGGCCACAAATTAAGGATGTTCAAAGAGTCCAAATTGGGATGTCTACAGTTGCCCCTCTTTGGGCGTTGCTCGATATCATGTCTGGATATGAGTGACGTCCAAAGATTGAGACAGCCCAATTCGAGCCAAGTCAAATCCTCAATTCCACAACCAAATGCAAAATGATACATCCCATGCATGAGGTCGTGTCCTTTCAGACTGCCTACGCACCCTTTTCTGCAGGGATCAGACCGGCGTAGTTCTTCGGGGCAAATGCAAGCACGTGTAATGCATGCACGAGAAAGAATCGACACAATTTTGATATAAATGGTCCACCTGTTGCTTTGTTTGGTGAAGGGAAAATGGAAGTATGTGCACAAGAAATGATTGACGTGAGCTCGATGAAATAAATATGTAAATGATCCACCTGTTGCTCTGTTTGTTGGAAAGGAGCACGTGCGGTGCACGCACGAGAAATGATCGACAATTCTTTAATAAGATAAACGTGCAAAGAGATCCACCTGTTGCTCTGTTTGGTGAATGGAAAAGTGCAAACACGTGTGATGCATGCACGAGAAATGATCGACACGAATTTGATAAGGTAAACATGCAAATGGTCCACTTGTTGCTCTGTTTGGCGGAAAGAACGATGATAAAGTAGCATCTGTAGGGTAGAAATACCTGCCAACATATTGAGATTAGCGTAAATAGACAAAATTTTGATCGACCACCAAGTAAAACAGCTAATAGAGGGGCGAGAGCTCAAAAATCACAAAACCGTCTAGGACTCGCTTCCTCTAGTCCCGTTTGATGCGGCCAAAGCCAGGACTGAGATTGATTTTGTAAAAAGGGAGGAAAAAGCTAAGCAAGCCTCGTCGGTGGGAAGAGGCACGGGACGACGGGGCCGGCACGAAGGCTGAGGAAAGATCCCAGCGCTCAGAACCACTCCCAAGCGCTCGGGAGTGGACTCGAGCGCTCGAGACCTTAGCTGGGGCCTACCGTCCTTACATCTTCTTCATCAGGTCTGGGGTTCAAAACCCACTCCTCAGCGCTCGAGAACCAGAGCACTGTGCGTCCTTCGATCCTTGCACGAACTCACTCTCTCTCTCAGGCAATCTCCTTCTCTCACTCAGACAACTCTTCCCCCTACTCTCTCCACCTCGACTGGTCTTTCTCTCTTATTCCAAGATGGATCGGGGACGAGACCTTGATCTCCCTTCGATCCTGTGCTGGGCAGTGGTGTGCTACGAGGTTCGAAGAAAGGGGAAAAGGACCTCGTGGGAAGAAGGAGAGGCATCCATGGCGAGTGGAGGTGATGGAGAGATGCCCCACCGCGAGGAGGCGGTGGTGGTGGCAGCTACGGCGGTGACAGGGGAGACCGGGGGTACGGCGCCAAGAGAGAGGAGAGCCACCGGTGAGGGCATGGCGGCGGCAATGGCTGTTGATGAGAGTCCAGGGGTGATGAGGGAGGAGATTAGCAGCTGTACCGCTACAGTACGGGATGGTGGGGCCAGCGAGGAGGATATGGTAGATGTTGGTGGTGGTCAGGAGACGAGGGACGATGTTGGTGGGGACGTGACAGTGGCTAGGGGTGGTGAGGCCGGAATTGGTGGTGACAAGAGTAGGACCGACAGTGATACGGACGCCACGGGTAGTAGGGACGATATGGCGAGGGAAGAAGATGAGGCTACGGGCAGCGGGGATGGCACCCGAGACATTCCTCACACTCCCACGGTGGAGGAGCTGCTTGCAGTTGCTGAGAGGACGGGTGGTGAGCGGAGGGACGATGATGAGGTAGTGGTAGTCGGTCGCGTTGCTGCGACTCCGACACTGAGGACGGCGATTATGGAGCCGAGGAGAGGTGACGGTGGGATAGGGGCCTCGGAGCCAGTTCCCTTCGTGGAGGGGGACTTCTTGGACAGCGCCAGACCACAGGATATATTGGACGCCCTCGGTCTTGACGCCGGGATGAGGGAGGTGCTGAGGGGTGCGAGTAGCGCAGAGGATCAGACCTCGGCCTTGCTGTTGGAGCTTTACTGAGTGGTGCGGGGGCATTTGATGTTGGAGGGCTTGGAGTGGAAGCAGAGATGGAGGGTGCAGAGCTGAGGGAGGAGCCAGGGGCAGAGGAGGAGGTGGTGATCGAGGAGCGAGTCACAGCGGCCGCTGAGGCGAAGGCCTACTTGTCCCGTGCACGACCTGGGTTCACGGCGGATACTTACGCACCACGGTTGCACTTTTTCGAGCCGACGGGGATGATTGGTTATACTCCTGCTCGGACGGATTACCCTGAGGATCTGCTTCTCCGAGATCGGGCCTCACACATTTCTTCCGGATGGACCACGGTATGAGTTCAATATTTTACTTTCTGCACTTGATTTGCTTCCTTGAATCATTGCTTTGCTAATTGACGCTATTCCTTTGCTCTGTTGAAACAGCGTACCAAGGATATCTTCGGCCACGGAGGTTCAGGTCATTCATTGCAACACTTCAGAGAGTTGCCCCGGAGAGTACGGGAGCTGGTGGAGGAGACTGGCTTTGGGCCATTCATCCAGTTGCTGACAGCGGTGAGGGTAGACCGTGCGGTGATGACAGCACTGGTAGAGCGGTGGTGGGACACTACCAACACGTTCCACTTCCGCTTTGGGGAGATGACGGTGACGCCCCTTGACTTTGCAGCCATTACCGGGCTTAGAGTTGGAGGTGAGCCGATTCCATTTGACCCGAGTATAGCACTGGACGATGCAGCTCTGAGGTGGTTCCTTGGACGGGTTTCGCGCCACAGCGGAGGCGTGTCAGAGTACGGGCAGTTCACGGTGTACTGGGATCATGAACCAGCGGACGACACGGAGGTGGCTCAGATGGCCAGGGCCTATTTGCTGTACCTGTTTGGGGCTTCTCTGTTCCCGCTCAGGAGATCTCGGGTCACTTGAGCTACTTAGCGAGCCTGGTTGATTCGAGGCAGCGAGCCGTACGACTGGGAGGCGCCGCTCTGTGCACTCTCATCGCTCGGAGCGCCACCGCAGCGGGGTGGGGACACCATTGGCAGATACTGGAGGGTGATAGAGGTATGCTTCGACACCCTTGCTTTGAATTGCTCTTGATTGATTGAATTGAACTTGAATATGTATCTGACTTGAATCGACTTCTAACATATGCAGCTTTGGGCTTATGAGGTCTTGGGCATGTTCCCACCCGAGAACACTTGCACAAATCCACGCCTGCTTCCGCGTGCGCTTGCATGGAGCACAAAGTACCGGAGGGCCAAAGAGCAGAGGGGGCAAGTGATGGTTTTCCGGCGTTGGCTGGATAACATCACTGGGGTTACGGTATACACCTCGACTTTCCTTTCTTGATTCATGTTTCTTCTGGTAAACTTTGGTTAT
The DNA here is from genome assembly GCA_025413875.1 of Rhododendron molle. Taxonomy (NCBI): domain Eukaryota; kingdom Viridiplantae; phylum Streptophyta; class Magnoliopsida; order Ericales; family Ericaceae; genus Rhododendron; species Rhododendron molle. Next base: position 21,120,842 of record CM046400.1, read on the forward strand.
TGATGCAAGAAGTGCGAATGCAGTACACCGGGATCGGGCGGGGGTGGAGGCTGATTTCCTTCCACGGCCGGGAGGTGATAAGGAGTCGGGTCCTGCTGGAGTGCACTAGGCTGGCAGTGGTACTTGGGGATCGGGTGACACGACAGTCGCTTGGTACTAGTTCATTGTGCCGGGGCCACTTCCACGACGAGTGCAGCAGGATCGAGACCTACACTCGAGCCGAGTTGGAGCAATTCAGTGCCAGATACCGACTTGGAGTAGTACCTGCGGCACGCTCGACTACGCGGCTTACAGAGACAGGTACCTAGCCACCAGCCTGGTGTAGAGGTAGAGCTGAGGAGGCGGATAGCCGAGACTGAGGCTAGGAGGGCGAGAGGTGAGACCATCACTGTTGACGCGGCTGAGGTCCAGGAGGGAGGGCGAGGTCGCCGCGGTCGATCTTCACGTGGTAGGGGCCGAGGTGGTAGGGCTCCTGCTGGTGGGCGAGGTGAGGGTAGCACGGGGGTTGCTGGGGTGTCCGAGATTCTTGCTCCAGTAGGGTTATCGATACTGGACTGGTCGATCAGCGTGAGGGATCCTGCTGGGGCACGGGCGGTTCTGGATATCCCGCGCCTTCCACACCGGCCGATGCAGCTTCCTACACAGGTATGACATGACATTGCTTCTTTCATGTTTCAACTGTTTCCTGTTCACACATATACTGTTTCTGACTTCTGAACCATTGTGCAGGTACCGCGAGAGTGGGCGGAGCAGGCGATCATGCTAATGGTGGGGATGCGCCATCTCTTGAAGGATTGCGCGAAGGGACGCACCCTGCAGACCAGACCCGCTCCAGAGCCTGTTCCAGTTGTTGCTCCTCAGGTATGACACTGCATTCACAATTTATTGAAAACAGCAATTTTATAGAACAAATGTATGAATATATGCATATGTCACGCAGGCACAGCCACGACGTTCAGCTAGGGGACAGCCACGGGGTGCCACGAGCGTTTTGGCTCCCGCGAGCACACGAGGCCGGGGTACACAGAGGGCGTCACAGTCCACGACGGGAGCGTGACAGTTCGAGGTGGTCCCTAGGGCTATGCCACAGCGGAGACGTGCTCGAGAGGAGTCCGAGGAGGACATGGAGGAGTCACTCGAGTCGCGAGCTTTAGGGTCTACAGACTCGAGTTCAGCCTTGGGTTCTTCCAGTGACGATGACAGTGATGACAACGGCGACGAGGTCGAGAGCTCCGAGTCGGAGGGACATCGGCAGAAGAGGACCCGTCTAGGTTAGGTTTTTGCTTTGTCAGACTTTCTTGTACATGGGCTTGCGTGCCATCACAATTGTAGCTTTCGAGCCTGCGTGCCTCAATTTTGTTTGGGCCTGTGTGCCCTGGTAGGTAGGATTGGGCGTGTGCTTGCCCCAGTTTATGTACTTTCCTCCCTCACTCATTGTAAATACCGTATTGATTTATGAGAATTTGCACTTTCCTTCATTTGCCTTTGTTCGCACTCCCTTTAAGAATTGTATTTTATGAAATATGTCCGTCTAGCTTTGAAAGAAAGTAAAGAGCACGCGAATTTCGACCGATACTCTTAAAACATGATAAAACTTGACATAATCGAACTCGACTCGTGGAAATTGACTTGGAATGACAGAAATGCCCTTAAATGTGGAATTTACAATCATCAAGGAGAATAATGACAAGACTTGACCGGGATTAAACACGAGAATAGGACACAAGATTGTCTGACTAAGGTGCATGTTCTTAGTGCCATCATAAGTAATGAAATTTGAGGTGTTTGACGGCAAAAATTGGTTCCATAAGCTTTAACACGCGTTTGACCGCTTTACGTAGTTATAAACACGCATTAAAACTTGCATACACCATTGGAGTCACACGAATGCTCTTGACATGAATTTGGACACATCGATGGGAAGGAAACCATTGAAATTTTGAGGTTTTTCAAGGAATATGTATGAACATTTGAACAAACTGACGACTGGAAATGATGTATTCCCTCTAAGAGAGATTGCAAGCTGCTGAGCCAGGCTTATTGAGATTGCGGTGCTGCGTTGGAGCCAAGAACCATGAAATCAGACCTGCTGAAAATTGCAGAACTCTCGAGCGCTCGAGAGTATTGTCGAGCGCTTGGGAATTAACTCTCGAGCGCTCGGGACTACTGTGATCAACAGATCAGTGTTCATTTCCAAGATCATTTTTCAGTTCCCTTGTGTCTTTTTGCACTGCATTTACACTCCCAAGACGTCCTGTAACTCTCCTTATTCTGATTTCCCAGGGTCAGTGATTTCCCAAGGTAAGACTAGCATCTTTCCAATGTTTTCTCAAGTTTTCAAGGTTTGACACTTTGAAAACACAAAGACATGGCCTTGGAAAGGATGAGCATGCTGAGTTTCAATGCTGGTGGGTGAAGGGTTGTCTCATTCAGCCCCCTATAAATACCGAGCTTAGCTTTGGCAAGTCATTCATACTTCAAACCACCCTTTCCCTTCCAAAACTTCATTTCTCATGGCCTTGTTGAACCAAGCCTTGCTCCGCCCTTGGTTGGACAGCCTTGATGGCATTGATTGGCTGAATTTCCGAGGGCATCGCCTCCACGCCTTGAAGTATCTCCGCGAGATTGCCATCCGTCCTGTCTTGCTGCATGCGGCGGCACGCTTTTGGGATCCCGAAGTGCATGTCTTTCGGTTCGGTTCTCAAGAGCTATGCCCCACCGTCGAGGAATTCCATGCCTATCTGGGCAGCCATGACTCCGCCGAGCCAATTGTTCCGATGCTTAGGGAGAGCATGAAGAACATCCTAAAAGGCAAGCTGGGTGTTAGTGGAAATGTTGCTGAGTTCTTAACTCGGGGTAATGCCATCAACATCGTGCAGTTGTACGAGAGATTCAGTCCCCCTGGAGACTTAACGGACTTCGAGTACCAAGGTCGTCGGATGACAGCCTGCTGCATTTGCCTCTTGGCGGCTTTCTTGTTGGTTCCATCTGTTGGTCAGCCAAGTTCTCTGTTGGTGGGAGTTGCTGCTCAGATCGAGGCTCGCAAAGACGTTGCGCCTTTGGTTCTTGCGAAAACCTTGATGGGGTTGGATGCCGTTCATGCAGGTCGCACAAGGGTTTTCGGTGGTAGCCCGCTGTTGCTGCAGGTTAGGGACCTCACTCAGCTCTCCTTTTTCTATTTCTCACATTCATTTTACCTCGTCACTCGGTTTAGGCTTTATCTGGCTCCTTACTTGTTTTCTCTCTTTTTGGGTAGATGTGGCTCTGTGACAAGTTTAATTTGCTAATGCCCCTGGCGAATGACTGGTGGTATCGAGCAAGCGGATGGGATCGTCCTTTCCAGGTGATGTACAGTAGTGGAGATGACTGGGCTGATTTCCTCGCGTCTGCAGAGGAAGATGATATTGCTTGGCGGTGCCATTGGCTGAGGCTCCCGGTGATGACTGTGAGCAACATGGGCTCGATGCATGTGTTTATGGCTGGCTTGGCAGGCTTCACTTTCTACTCGCCTTTCCGCATCCTTCGTCAGCTCGGACTTAGTCAAGAAGTGCCGCCGCAAGGATCTGAAGTGCTTCGTCTCCCTCCCTTCACCATTCCGGGCCTTCGGAGTTATGTTCGAACATGGGAGGCTCGTAGGACTGAGCCAAGTGATCCTCTCTACTCCATTGCTTCAACCGGAAGGTACCGCAAATGGCTAAGGAGAGATGTGGAAGCAAGGATGGGTTGATTGCTTACTTTGCCGTTTTTGAAATAAAAGTTAGATCTCGTTGTGCGTTTTCCATTTTCATGCTCAGCTTGTAATAAAGAAATCATCGGAATAAAATTGACTGATTAAGGGTTTCCCCCTTTCGGTTCATTAATTGCATGTACTTTGAAAGAAAGAGCTTTGACTTGTCAATTTGGATTTGAGTTTTGAAACTTAGGACCGAACCTCAGAGTGAGGTTGCCTACGTATCTCTTAAGAAAGGGAATCAGGCCCATACGTAGTTCGGGCTAGGGTTCACTCGGGTATTGACACTCTCCTTTTGTGCTCTAAATTTTGCCTAGAGCCGCCCTTTCGGGTTTTCGGCCTAGCGAGCTCTCTTTCAACTTTTTGCCTTTACTTTTGCCTAGGCCGCCCTTGCGGGTTTTCGACCTAGCAGGCTTGCTCTAATTTTTGCCTGGTACCGCCCGCCCTTGCGGTTTTCGGCCCAACGAGCTCTCTTAGGGGTAATATCGTTTGAGTTGGTCCAAATTGACAAGATTCGAGAATTCGTTGCCGTCCAGATCGATGATTGAAGCTGCTCCTCCGGAAAGGATCGACTTGATGATGTACGGCCCGGCCCACTTTGGTCGGAACTTCCCCCGTAAATCAAAGATCGGAGCACGGATTTCTTTGACTACCATGTCCCCCTCTTGCAAGTCCCTCGACTTCACTTTCTTGTTGAATGCTCGGGCGATTCTTCGCTGATAGCCCTGAATGTGATACAATGCTCGCAGCCTCCTTTCGTCAAACAACATGAGTTCTTCGAACCTTCCACTGATCCATTCAGCCTCATCTATTCCTTGCTCAGCCATGACCCTTAGCGATGGGACTTCTAGCTCGATAGGGAGAACGGCTTCCATACCGTACACCAAAGAATAGGGTGTTGCCCCCGTCGGTGTGCGAATAGACGTCCGGTATCCCCATAAAGCTAGTGGTAGCTGTTCATGCCAATCCCTAGCTGATTCGACAGTCCTCTCAAGAATCGACTTGATGGTTTTGTTGGCTGCTTCGACCGCCCCATTCGTCTGCGGGCGGTAAGTGGTTGAGTGATGCACTTGAATCTTGAATTCGTCAAAGAGCTCTAGAACTTTTCCTTTGAAGTGAACACCATTATCGGATACGAAGGCTTGAGGTACTCCATACCGATAAATGATGTTCTGCCTGATGAAATGAGCTACTTGAACTGCTGTCAAAGTCTTGTATGAAGCCGCTTCAACCCACTTGGTGAAGTAATCGACCGCTACCAAGATGAACCTGTGACCGTTAGAAGCTGCAGGCGTGATCCTCCCGATGACGTCAATGCCCCAGGCGGAGAATGGCCATGGCGTTGCCATTGGGTGTAATTCCGAGGGCGGGACGTGGATGAGATTAGCATGAGTCTGGCACTTATGACATCGGCGCACATACTCGATGCAATCTGTCTCCATAGTCGACCAATAGTAACCCAACCTCAGAACTTTCTTTGCCAACATCATCCCATTCATGTGAGGCCCACAGACTCCTTCATGAACTTCTTCCATAACCGCTCTCGTGTTGTCACCGTGAATGCACAGCTTGTGAATTCCGCATGGAGATCGCCGGTACAACTGTCCACCGCAGATGATGTATTGAGACGCCAATCTTTGTAATGCAATGCGATCCTTCTTGGTTGCATCTGCAGGGAAATCCCCTTTTTCCACAAAATTCCAAATGTCGTGGAACCACGGGAGTCCATCGTTTGGTTCGTCAATGTTCATGACATAATCGTACACATGCTTTCCTCTTTGCTCGATCATAACAGGCCTTAACTTCACTCCGATCGGAAGTTCCAACATAGATGCCAAAGTAGCAAGCGCATCTGCGAAGCGATTCTTCATCCTAGGTACATGCGTGAAAGTCACTTTCTGGAAATTCGGGATAAGTTCGTCGAGCTGCTGATGATACGGCTTCATCTTTTCGTCTTTGACCTTCCATTCCCCGTTTGCTTGTGACACGACCAAGTTAGAATCCCCCACGACTTCCAGTACTTTGACTCCAATTTCCAGTGCGGCTTCCATTCCAACAATACATGCTTCATACTCTGCCTCATTATTCGTGACTTCGAAGTTCAATTTGAAGGCCAGGGGAATATGCGACCCCTCAGGTGAGACTAGCAGGATGCCAATCCCAAAACCTTTCTGGTTTGCAGCGCCGTCGAAATACAACGTCCATGTTTCGTCAACTGCAGTCATTACGTCTTCGTCGGGAAATTGAAACTCCGTGTGTTCTGGACCCTCGATCGGGCGATCTGCCAAAAACTCTGCTACTGCTCTTCCTTTTACTGACTTGCGTGTGACATACTTGATTTCGAACTCGCCAAGAAGAGCAACCAACGTGCTAACTTACCATTAAGTGCTGGCTTCTCGAACAGATATTTGAGGGGGTCCATCCGAGAAATCAGTATCACCGAATAAGACAGCATGTAGTGTCTCAATTTCCTTGTGGCCCAAACGAGCGCCCAGCACGTCTTCTCTAATGAAGTGTATCGCTCTTCACTTCCGACCATTTTCTTGCTCAGGTAGTAGATTGCCCTTTCAACCCCATCTTCTCCCTCTTGTGCTAACATGCACCCCATGGATGAGGGCGTGACAGACAAGTATAGGATCAAAGGTTTTCCTGGAATGAGTGGCATCAAGATCGGCGGATTTTGTAGGTAGGTTCGGATTGCTTCAAAAGCCTTTTGACACTTATCGCTCCACTCGAATCTCACATCCTTCTTAAGCAGACGAAACAACGGTTCACAGGTTAGAGTCAGCTTAGCGATGAATCGACTGATAAACTGAATCTTTCCCAAAAAACACCGGACTTCCTTCTCGGATCGAGGCGGCTCCATCTCGAGAATGGCTTTGATCTTAGAAGGATCCACCTCGATCCCCCTGGTCGTGATCATGAATCCAAGCATCTTTCCGGCCGTAACCCCGAACGTGCACTTCTGCGGATTGAGTCGCATTCTGTACTTTCGAATCCTTTCAAAAAATTTTCTCAACGCTGGTAAATGATCCTTTCGCTCTTTTCCCTTCACTATCATGTCATCAACGTAAACCTCGACCTCCTTGTGAATCATATCATGCAACAGCGTGGTAGCACCCCTTTGATACGTAGGACCGGCGTTCTTCAACCCAAACGGCATGACCCGATAGCAATATGTCCCCCACTCAGTGATGAACGTGGTCTTTTCTCTGTCTTCCGGAGCTAGGAGAATCTGATTGTACCCTGAGAAGCCGTCCATGAAGGATAATAAAGCGTGCCCTGCGGTATTATCAACAAGTACATCTATGTGCGGCAATGGAAAATCATCCTTAGGGCTCGCTTTGTTTAGATCTCTGAAATCGACACACACTCTGATCTTTCCGTCCTTTTTGGGGACAGGAACGATGTTGGCTACCCAAGTGGGGTACTCCGTTACAATTAGAAAACCAGCGTCGATTTGTTTCGTGAGTTCTTCCTTTATCTTTAAAACCCAATCAGGCCGCATTTTTCTTAGTTTTTGCTTAACGGGCTTTGCGTCAGGGTAGAGGGGGATTCTGTGCTCGACTATTTCTGGGTCGATTCCGGGCATGTCCGCGTGAGACCAAGCAAAAACTTCTTTGAATTCTTTTAACAAATCTGTGAGCTCTTGAAGCTCAGTGGGAGACAGCCCAGAACCTACCCGAACCAATCGAGGGTCATCCTCATCACCCAAGTTTATTGAGATTATTTCTTCTTTTAAAGGCTGAGCATGCCTTTCATTTTCGCGATCGATAAGGGAACGGATCTCCTTGGGAATGTCCCCATCGAGATCTATTCCTTCATCATCGGGATCTAAACAGATTATTTCAAAAATCGGCAAGTAAGCGAAAACGTCATTCATTTCATTAACCATTTCAGCAGACGGGGGGAACAACGGTTGACTCGAACTCAAAATGAAAGCTACGACGTGGAGGGCCGATAGGCACAAACTCCGACTCCGTGCTAGACGACGAGTCGGTGTCAGACTCAGACTCAGACTCGTGCAAGTGTTGTGAGTGCGAGTTACATGTGGAATGAAAGTGCAATTATCATAAGTGCCTATAGCCTCGACAATGAGCTTGGAAGGGTCTTCAATCTCTTCTTCATCTCCAAGCACAAGCACAGCAGCATCTTCGACCATACCCTCCGGACCCTCGCCCTCGAACAGAAGTTGGAGACTGCCGAAACCAAAAGCTTCCAGCCAGTCGAGTGCCTCAGACAATTCTTCCACCTTTGGAACCTCTTCATCACTCTCCCAAGTGTCGTTGGCAAAGATTTCAAAGCCAGGATACTTCTTTTTTGTCTCGATGTCCACAAATGATACTTCTTTTTTCCCTTTCGACTTCATCTCAATTGCACGAGACCGGACATGATTGCGCCACTTCTTTGCTGGATCACTCTTCTTGGCATCATAGCCTAGACCAAAACGTTCGTTACTTCTAGGGAAGTCAGGGAATTCGGGGACACCTTGAGCGTAAAGTCCCAAGCCCATGCCCGGCAGATACTTCATCCTTTTCATAATTTCCAGTGCTGCGGAGCTTACCAAGAAGCCGTCCTCGGCTCGGATAGTACACACCTTCGAAGTCATGACAACAAAGCCTCCCATGGCAACATCTTCCTCTCCATGCATAATCTTAAGCAGCGGGGAATTGTCCTCGGAGTGCGGGCGAATGCCTGAGTCTCCATGAATGATGAGGGTTCCAGAGTCCAAACCCATTCTGGTGCAATGTTGAGGGTACACCCATAACATCCGGACGATGTAGCCAAGGCCTTCCCAATAGGAGATTGAAGGATGCAGGAATTTCCAATACGCAGAATTCGACGGTGGTTTTGAACTTACCAGTTGCCAACTCCAAATTGATCGTCCCCAAAACATCTCGGCGCGTATTATCATAAGCGCGAACACCCAAATTCGATGGCGCAAAGTCTTTGTTCTTAAAGCCCAAGCAATAAGCAGTACGGAGTGGACACACGTTAATGGCGGAGCCATTATCAACAAGGATTGCGGGAACCCACTTTCCGAGGCACTTCATGGTGATGTGAAGGGGCTTGTTGTGGTCAGCTCCTTCAGGCGGCAGATCTTTCTCGGTGAAGGATAAGGTGTGCTGGGTGAAGTTCGGGGTTATGAGAGCAATGAGAGCTTCTGGGGCGATATCAGAGGGGACCTCAAGTCTGGAGAGAGTGTTGACCAACCTGCGGCGGTGCTCATGAGAGGCAGCTAACACTCCCCACATAGACATGCGGGCGGGAGTTTCCTGGAGTTGACGGACGATAGGATCAGTGGAGGCTTCCGGATCAGGTTCAGGGAGTGAGTTGAGGTCAATGGACAATTTGGGCTGAGTAGGTGGGTTAGTTTTAGTGGAGCTAGGAGGGTTATTTTGTGGAGCTTGAGAGGTGGGGATGTTCAGACTTGCGGGGTTGACAGGGGTATTCTGCTGCGGTGGAGGGGCTCGGGATGAGTTACCCTGTTAGAGGTTGGTGGGCTGGTAGACCCTTCCACTTCTGGTAAGGTTACTAACCGTTTTGGGGATTGGCTCCCACCAGGTACCTTCCCAGAAATCAGAGAAGTCCAGGTCGTAATCATCTGCCTTACGCTTCCCCTTGTCAATTGCTGTCTTCTCCAAAGTCTCGTTGAGAGCTTCCATTTCCAAGGCCTTCCATATGTTCTCTTCCTCCAAGGAATTCCAGAAGTTGTCATTGCTGCTGCGGTTGTTGTTACCATGCTGAATTGACCCCTCCTCTATCATGGCCTTGTTAACGGTTAACTCTTCACCATCCATCCATATGTTTACCAATTCAGCTTTTCCCCAGAGGTCTTCAGGGTCCAATACACAAATATTGGGCTCATCAGGGATTTGAACCATGGGTTTGGAAAAGAACTCCTCGATGATGTATTCCTGGGGGCAAAAATAATAATCCGTGGCGCGCTCCAGAGCATCGGAGTCTCGAGTGAGGTTGACAATGGTCCTGGCATTGAGCCCTGAGAGCATGCGGGGGTTCATCAGATCCAACTCTTCTACCACTTCCTCTTCTTCTTGAAAGAGATACACCAATGATGTTTCATCTAGGGGGTCAGAGTCATCTATCCAGTGCCATCCATTGGGTTCAGGCTCCCATTCCCATTCATCTTCTTCTCTAACCGGTTTAAGGTTCCAAGAACAAAGCAAACAGAGAGCACCCATCCAAAGGATCAACCATCATCTCCTCCCAATCCTGCCTCCATTCTCCTTGTTCCAATTCTTCAACTTGCTGCGCATCAAGTGCCACAGGCAATGTTCCAGTGATGAGAGCTCTTTCTTCTACTGCCAAGAAATCTTGTACCAGGTCTTCCCATCTTACCTGAAAGTCCCATTCCACTGTTTCTAGTGCGCAGACAGTATCTTCAATAGGCAACTCGACGGTCGGCTTGGGTTGAGAATCAGGAACGATGTAAAGGCTAGGGTTAAAGGGATGGCTTGTGGAGATGAAGTTGGTGTGGGGGTTTGAATGCTTTGGGAGCGGGTTAGAGACAGTGTTGGGTTTTTGCGGAAGCGTGGGGAGAGTTTTGTTATCAATTAGGTCTTGGATAGCATGGCGAAGGCGGAAGCAGTTGTCGGTTAGGTGGCCGACGTTCTGATGGTAGGCGCAGTATGCATTGGGGTTGTGGGATGCGGGAAGCTTTTGAGGTAAGGGAGTAGGGTTGAGTGGTTTGAGGGTGCCGTTCTCGACCAATTTCTCGAGCACGGCAGAGAGCGGTGCTGAGAATTGAGCAAAAGTACGGGGCTGGGTACGCGGCTGACTGCTCTGAGTGGCTATTTGGTTCACCGGCTCGGCTTGGTTTGAATTTGAGGAGGTGTTTGGGAGGTTAGTGTAGTTGGAATTGCCAAACAGGGCATTGCTGTTGCCGGTATAGACTTTCTTGGGTTTGGGAGCAGGCTCGGGCTTATCAAGTATCCCCAACTGAACTGCTTCTTCGACGGCCAAGCCTGTATCGAAGAAAGTTTTGAAGTCTAAACATGCTTGGGCCATAACCATGTGCCGGGCGAGATTGGGTTGGAGGTTGCGGACAATCATCCTGATTTGATCCCGGTCACTTGGCCTATCTTTCATCTATGCTGCTTTTCCCCTCCATCTTTTCACAAAGTCGGCGAAAGCCTCTTGTGCTTCCATCTTTGTTGACTCCAGCTCACGGGTGGTTACCTCCAACTGGATGTTGTAGTCGTACTGCGCCACGAAAGCCGCGCATATGTCCTCCCAGGATCGCTTCTTTCTCTCATCCAACGAAGTGAACCAGTGTAGTGCATGTCCCACCAAGGTCTGTGAGAACATCTGTGCCATAGCGTCTTTCTCGACTCCCCACATAGACAGCGCTCCAATGTAACCCGTCAGGTGGGCCTTTGGATCCCCGGTTCCATCAAATTTAGCGAAATCGATCGGCCTAAACTTTTCTGGAAGCTTCGCATTAGGAAACAAGCAAAGCTTATTGATGTCGAAACCGGTCGATGCTATCTTCTCGTTCCTTGCAACAGATTCCTCCAGCTGGGTAAGTTTCGCCAATACTGCTGCCATTTCGGGATTCTGCGGGGTTTCCAAGTCAAACACCAGCTGTTCTTGATTTAGATTCGGGTTAGGGTTAGGGTTGAAGTTTAGGTTGGGATTTGGATTTGGGTTTGGGATAGGAATCGGGTTAGGAATTGCATTTGGGTTAGGGATAGGAATTGGGTTAGGAACCGGATTCTGGGCTTGTGGTGGAAGGCGCCGTGCTACTCCGGTGATCATCATCATGAGTTGGGCAATTTGGTTATCAGTACGTTCCCCCAGGCGTTGAATATCTTCTCTAATCTGTGCCATCTCCCCATTCAGATTTCCCGGGTTCGGGTTGGGGTTTGCACGGGGATTGGGGATGGGATTTGGATTTGGATTGGGCTCGCCTCCGTTTGGATTTGGATTCGGGTTGGGATTCGGATTTCCAACGTTCGGGTTTGGATTGCCTCCGTTCGGGTTTGGACAGGGATTCAGGTTTGGGTTTAAGCCTCCGACCAACAGATCCATTCCGACCCCCAAATCCGATGCACTGACGGAGTCTGCTTGTAGTTGGAGCCGTTCCAATCTCTGTCCGAAAGGTCTGGTCCAAGAGGGTATGGTGCTCTTCTTTTTCGGCCCAATTGCTTAGAACTGACAGGAAAGCAAAAACCGTGCTCAGACTCGATTCCTGCCTGCACTTTTTATAAAAATTCATGCATGATTTTGGAAAATGAGTGCGCCGTTGTCACCATCGTCATCAATCCTAATTTTTTTGAAAAAAAAAAAGATTGATTCATGGGAGGTTGCCTCGATCCTCAGATTTTCTTTTGAAGTGTATCCTTTATTTGGAACACCAGATTCTAAGGGATGCCCAAAACAGACTAAGTATTCGATTAATTCTCTACTTGAAATTCCAATTTTGAACTTGAAATAGCTTAGTATAGATAGCGTGATACCATAACCAAAGCGGCGTCAGTAGCATGATGCCATTAGCCTAAGTGGTGTAAGTGACTTTGCATTGTAACCTGGGTGGTGTGGGCATCACGACATCGTTTCCTTGCTATTCCTTGTTCTTTGTTGAATTTCCAATTAGATATTAGTCAAAGGCTTAATATGTCTCGATTTCCCGAAGTCTCCTCGTTCTAAGGACTTTATGTAATTTAGATAACGTACACCGGGGTGCACGACTCTTCATCGGGCCTTGGCAAACCTCCGAAGACCGCGCGAGCGAGTCCCGAGAACTGTGGCTGACAGCATGACCATGCATAATGCAATGCGGCACGTAAACAGATTATAGCACGTAATCCTGCCCTGTAGGTTCATGTCCTAGTTTGGAAGGTTCTACGGCGTGCTAAATATGTATAAAGGCCGGTTTTGGTTTGAAGAGGGTTCCCCGGACTAGAGTCAAAGTATACCTCCCATTATTGAGCGTACACTCAATAACGGTACAAACGGTAGATATGACTCATCAAGGTCGAGAGTTGCTGAGCGTTCCGGGATTCCTTGTCACCGGCAAGCCGGGCAAGATTGCCGAAACACAACAGCGGGGCTGCACAAGATATATACAAAGAATAGAAAAAAATGAAACAAAACTATTTTGAAAATCCCACAAATATCTTTCAAGCTTGGCTCACTAATTTAATTAATATTCAAAGAAAATGAACCGTTTTGGAGACATGCCAATTTTCTCTTAAGTATTAATTAAATCTTATCCCCAGCGGAGTCGCCACTGTGGGCTACGACAGCCCCGGGTTTTGAATCGGGGCGGCCCATAAAAGAAGCGCCTCGTTTTAGGATCGATTTGAAAAATGTTTTGAAGAGTCGCCACCCGGATTTGTGGTTCGCCACCCGAGAAACCGTTTTGATTTGAAAATGATTGATTGAATTGAAAACCAGAGATTCGTTTGAGGGTTCGGAAGCCATGTTACGAGGGGGGAAGGGTTTTACGGCACCCCCCTCGCCCGACACGAAATCGGTCTCTACTAAACATTTGTGGGATTTTTCAAAATGGTTTTGTCTTTTTAAACAAGTAGCATGTATTTACAGATATATCAGGTAAGGAAGTGCATGCATGTGCAACTATACAAAGGGTGATAAAGGATGGCCATGCAAAATATACAAATTAAAGCAAAAATTAAACCCTGTCACTGGATTCACTCTTGAGCGCTCGGGAGTGGTCCCGAGCGCTTGGGAGTGATTGAGTCCCAACCCTGTAAGCTTTGTTAGTGCAACAGAATGTAAAAGAGTACAATACTGTAAATGTAAACCTAAGTAACATGAAACATCACACAGACTCAATAGAAGGCTTGAAAAACTGAGATCATGCCTCATTCTTTCGAACCATGCATCTTTGTCCTTCTGAAAAATAATTTTGCGAGGAGCAAGAAGGGACACATGCATGGACATACAAAGGCACTAGGAGGATCAAGCTGGAAGAAAAATGGATCAAGGCTGCATGCAGCCACTCCCGAGCGCTTAGGAGTGAACTCGAGCGCTTGGGAATGACCACCCCAGAACTGACTTCAACCATCCAGTATACTCAATGTAGAATGCTGGTACATCAGATCTTGTGCTTTTGAAGTATGAAAATGTGTGTTTTTAAATCTAGAGTAAAACTCTTTTGCATGCCCTTGAATGAAGGTCATCTTCTTTGTTCTTCTTCAAAAAGGGAGATTGTTTGTACCAACACACTTAAAAAAGGTTAAAACAGTTTTAAAACGCACCCTACTCCCCTTGCATGTCCATTTAGGTGTTTAAAAGAATGAAACAATGTTGGAGCCACTCTCGAGCGCTTGGGAGTGGTCCCGAGCGCTTGGGAGTGCTTCCAGTAAGCTTAATGTAGAAAACTCGTTCATGCCCCTTTGCTCTTGTTACTACACCAAGGTCTCTCATCCCATACTCAGTATTAAAGACTGAGAGGGCTGAGGGACCTCCCTCAGAAAGGAAAAACAGCCTTGCTTTCGTTGATTGTTGACACTAAGGTAGAAAACTTCTACCTTTGGTTGGGGAGTCTGCTTCTTGAAAAGTTCCAGGGGGTGAAAAGAAGAAAGACCAGGAAGATCAAAGTATGCAGATCATCTGAGCTTCTTGCATGTGTGTGATGCCTTGGATTTTTTTTTGTTGCTTTTCCTTTGAAAATCAAGCTTTTTTTTTTTGAGAGAGATCAGGAAGAACAGCTCTGTTTGAACTGTCAAGGGGGGTTTTAGAGAGAGAGAAAAACCTCCTGGTTTGAGCTGGTATGAGGCCTTATATAGGCAAACTAACATAAGGTCCCATTTTTAAAAAATATGATATTGGAATCTTTACAAATCCATCAGGCCTGACTCACCTCTGACTGAGGTGGAGTGTTGCCTGAGGTTTGAGCCGGCCAAAACGGCTATAATGATGGCCTGCATGGGAAGTGGGGGAGCTCCAGCATCCATTGGCCAGCACAAATGTCTCGAGCGCTCGGGTTTAGTCTCGAGCGCTTGGGAGTTTACTCTCGAGCGCTCGAGAGTTTGTCAAATCCCAGGTTTTCAAAAATGTTTTGTTCGCTTGGGATTTATATAGAGCGCTTGGGACTGATTTTGACATTTTATTTCTCCTTTTAAAGTCTTTAAGAAGCAAAGTCCTGACTAGTCTAAGGCTTGTTTCGATCCAAATTCATCATCGGGGAGCCTCCGGGCCACGAATTAAGGAAATTCGAAATGTTCAAATTGGGATGTCTACAGCTGCCTTGGCCACGCTCACGCCTTGCCTTGGCGTTTGGCACCGTCGGGCTTTAATATTCTGTTATTAGGCGATTTCCTACTAAATAAAACCAAAATACCACTCGAGCAATGAAAGCCTAGATTAAGTATCGTTAGTCTTTAACCAATTAGTTAGAATAACCTAATGCCCATTTAGCCTAATCACTTCTTCCTAACCCTCGATGGACCATTTTACCCTTTTTGATCTTTATCCATTGGACGATAAGTTCTAGGGAAACCTTTACCCATTGGTTATTACATGCTAAAGAAATCTTTGCCCATTGGACAAAAGATTGTTAGGTAATTGGTTGACCACTGGGCAATGGAAGGGTAGAAGACCAAGTTTGGCTAGTAGTTGGAATAGTCTAGTCAAAAGCAAACATTGTACTTCATGATGACCTTCCTTGGACCATTGGTTATTACATGCTAGGAAGATCTTTGACCATTGGACAATAGTTGTTAGGGAGAAGACCAAGTTTGACTAGTAGTTGGAATAGTCTAGCATTGTACTTCATGATGACTTTCCTTGGACCATTGGTTATTACATGCTAGGAAAAGCTTTACCCATTGGACAATAGATGATAGGATTGCCAAATAGGATGACAAGACAAGTCATGTGTTCCTTCATCATTACTTCTTTGGACCATTGGTTATTACATGCTAGGGTAATTGTTAGACCCTTGGACAATAACCATTAGGGAAATCATTATCCCTTGGATAATGGCATTGTCCAATATTCCCATGGGATTCTTGGTGAAAGATATGATAGTACTTTCTCCTACAAAAAGAATAATCATAAGCCATGTGTGCATTTAAGTAGTCTTGTCCTTACCTTCCTTGTTCTTTCCATAAATGTGTGTATATATATATATATATATATATATACATAGAAGTACTTTGACCAAGAGAGAGAGAGAGGGACGGATGAGAGGAGAGAATGAGGTGCATGCATTGTACTTTGACAACTATTGAACAAGTTGCACTTGTTGTTGTACTTTGGCTTGACAAGACAAGACTATGAAACAAAACTATGGGAGAGGAGAGAGAGAGACTGGCCGAATAGGGAGAGGGAGAGTGAGGTGTATGTGAGTTGTATTTTGACATGTGGGTGTACTTGGAACACTATTAACCTAGTTGGCAATTGGTTGGAGTACTATAGCATGACAAAACTAGTCCATGGAGCAAATCCATGGGGGAGAGAGAGAGAGATATGGGCCGGCCAAGTGGAGTGAGGGAGAGAGCTTCATTTGCCTATAAATAGCACCCCATACTTTCATTCAACTCACACCTCCAAGCATAGCTCTCACTTCTCTCTAAAATCTCTAAGAAACCAGTTTCTGGACAGCCTACTGTCCTCCGAAAAACTCCATTTTTCTCCAGGCAAAAGTCATTTCTAGGAACAACGACCTCCACAAAAGTCGTAGAACACTTCGAGAGCTTCAGTTTAGACCCAAGAACCACCCCAAACGGTCAAGAGATGACCAAGATATCGACCTCCAAAGTTCAGTGAAAAATCTGGAAATTCCATTCCAGACAGCTCACTATCCACTTTCTTATCCCCATTTTTCTCCGGGCGAAAGTCGTTTCTAGGAATAACGTCCTTCACGGAAGTTGTAGAAAATTTCAAGATCTTCGTTTTAGACTCAAGAACGATCCTATTTGGCCCAGTTTTGACCGAGTTACTGCCATCCAAAGTTCGGTCCAGATTTGAGAGTTTCACCGCCCGTAGAATTTTTCAACTAGCTTATTCGGCCCCGACTAGTTTCGGATTAAGGTAGACTACTCCAACCCCGCTATCTCTAAGTATATGTAGTATACTTTCTTCGTAAGACTAGTTGATTGCATGATCTTGTAGAGTGTCCTTACTCTCTACCCCTAAGTATAGATAAGATGTGTGTTGAGCTTTTCAAACTATTTTCGTTAAAAATAAAGTTAAGTCGTGTTAGTTAGCTTGTAGAACTTTCTTGCTAAAAGTACGTAGTTTACTTTGATCTTGTGGCTACGTGATTGTTTGATTGCCTAATTGCTACGTGTTTGTATGAACTCGTCAATAAACATATGTGGTCTTGAAAAGAGGATTAAACGCTTTCGCTTAAGGATAAAGTGTTGTTTCAAAACCAAGTATTTGTATTTTGACCTTTCAAAGGATATAAGCTTGATGGCATGTTGATTGCTTTACTTGCGGAATGAACAAGCATGACTAAATAAAGTTGGATGATCTTACTTGTTTGGTTCCAAGATTACTTTAAAGTGATTCGTCCCTCCGCGGAGTCTATGCATGATTACGAGACACAAAAATCGAGAAAGTAGAAACATGTCACCTAGGGTGTGGATAAAGGAAATAATTGGACTTGGTAAAAAGGATTTTGGAAACTACGTAATGGCCGGACTTGGTAGTCTTACGTTGGTGTGCGTTGCCAATGGAGCCGGACTTAGTAGCTTCATTGGTGAGGTGGGCTTGGTTATCCGCAGAGAGGAGCCAATGCAAGAGTTGATGTGATAACGTGGCCGGACTTGGTAGCCTTACGTTGGTATGCGTTGCCAATGGAGCCGGACTTGGTAGCTTCCTTTGGAGATGAGTATGTGACACAATGTGCCGGACTTGGTAGCCATTGTGGCCAATAAGCCGGACTTGGTAGCTTATTGATTTTGTGCGTTCATAATGTGCCGGACTTGGCAGCCCATTGTGTAGATTGTTAACGGAGCCGGACGTGGTAGCTTCATTGATTGATTGGGCTTGGTTATCCGCGGAGAGGAGCCAATGCAAGATTTGATAACGTGGCCGGACTTGGTAGCCATTGTGGCCTATAAGCCGGACTTGGTAGCTTATTGGTTATGTGCGTTCACAATGTGCCGGACTTGGTAGCCATTGTGGCCAATGAGCCGGACTTGGTAGCTCATTGGTGTGTGCGTGTGATTTTTGGAATTGATAGATGAGACACAAAACGATGAGTCACGTAGGAGAAACACACGGAAACATGACACCAACGATAGATAGCGAATGCGGATGTGTCATTGTTGTTGTTATTGTTATATTAATGCATGTGCTGTTATGATTCTTTATGATATATGCATGACTTGCTATTTGTAAGTTAAGGGTTAGTGGATTTTTGGATTATGCTATTGAGCTTTCAAGCTCACGGTGTTACCTTTGGTGACCCTGACATATTATATCGGTGGCGACACTGGTATAATGTGTCAGACTTGTTAGATGAACAAGGGGAGCTGTATACCTTGGAGGCCTTTGGAGCTAAGGAACTTGCTAGGATGGAAGAAGAGAAGGAGCGGTAGATAACCTTAGATATCCATCCCTTTTGTGTAATATAAGAACCCTTTGGGAGTTTATGATGTAATAAAGAGCCAGACTCTTTTTTGTTGTTCAATTAAATGTTATTTAACGTACCCAAAATTCGGGGCGTTACACATTCCGTTTCCATAGTGGTCCAGAAATATCCCTGCCTGAGGATTTTCTTGCCGAGCATTATGCCATTCATGTGGGGACCGCATACACCTTCGTGAACTTCCTCCATCACCCTTTTCGCATCTTCTCCATAGATGCAGAGCTTGTGTGTGCCACAGTGCGATCTTCGATATAGGTTTCCTCCGCAGATGATGTATTGAGCAGCCATCCTTTGAAGAGCGATTCGGTCTTTCTTGCTTGCTCCCATGGGGTATTCTCCTCTTTCCACATATCTCCAGATGTCATAATACCACGGATGGCCATCATCGGGCTCGTCAATTGCCATGATGTGCTGGTGTACTGGTGTATCCCTTTGTTCAATCACAATTGGCCTTAGCTTTACGCCATCGGGGATCTCGACCATTGATGCCAACGTTGCTAAAGCATCTGCAAATTGATTTTTGAGCCTCGGTACGTGAGTGAATGTCACCTTGCTAAAGTGGGGGATAAGATCTTCAAGATCCTGATGATACGGCTTCAGTTTTTCCTCCCTAACCTTCCAGTCGCCATTCGCCTGGGACACAACTAAATTTGAATCTCCCACGACCTCCAGTTTTTCTATACCGATCTCGATGGCTGCTTCCATGCCCACGATGCAAGCTTCATATTCCGCCTGATTATTGGTGACCTCAAAGTTGAGTTTGAATGCCAATGGGATGTGCGACCCATCAGGTGATATTAGCAACACACCGATTCCGAACCCCTTCTGATTGGCTGCTCCATCAAAATACAACTGCCAAACATCCTCAGCCATCGTCATTATGTCTTCGTCAGGGAAATTGAATTCAACATCCTCCCCTCCCTCGACTGGGTAATCGGCCAGGAATTCTGCGACGACTCTTCCTTTTACTGACTTTCGGGTGACATACTTTAATTCAAATTCGGCCAGCATTAGCAACCATCGTGCCATTCTTCCTGTGAGAGCCAGTTTTTCGAATAGATATTTTAGGGGATCCATCCGAGATATCAGCTTTACCGGGTAAGCTAGCATATAGTGCCTCAACTTCTTGGAAGCCCATACGAGTGCCCAGCATGTATTTTCTAGAGGGGTATAATGCTCTTCGGGTCCAACCATCTTTTTACTGAGGTAATAAACAGCCCTTTCAACCCCATCATCTTCTTCCTGTGCTAACATGCACCCCATTAAAGACGGGGTGACCGACAGGTATAGGATCAAAGGTTTTCCTGTTACGGGTGGTGTTTGTACTGGCGGTTTGTGCAGGTAGGTTTTGGTGGCTTCGAAGGCTTTCTGACATCTATCATCCCAAGTGAATGGTACTCCTTTCTTGAGTAAGCAGAATAAGGGCTCGCAGGTCAAAGTCAACTTTGCAATGAACCTGCTGATGAACTGTACTTTTCCAAGGAAACTCCTTACATCCTTCTCAGATTGCGGCGGCTCCATTTCTAGGATGGCTTTGATCTTTGATGGATCAACTTCGATACCGCGAGTTGTAATCATGAACCCAAGCATTTTTCCTGCAGTGACTCCAAATGTGCACTTGGCCGGATTAAGGCGCATCTTGTACTTCCTGATCCTTTCGAAGAACTTTCTGAGTGCGGGGAGATGTCCTTCTCGCTCTTTAGCCTTGACGATCATGTCATCAACGTAGACTTCTACCTCTTTGTGAATCATGTCGTGTAACAGTGCCGTGGCGGCTCTCTGGTAAGTAGACCCTGCGTTCTTCAGTCCAAAAGGCATAACTCGGTAACAATACGTCCCCCATTCAGTGACAAATGTGGTCTTTTCCCGATCTTCTGGGGCCATGAGGATTTGGTTATACCCCGAAAATCCATCCATGAAAGAGAGTAGAGCATGCCCGGCGGTGTTGTCAACCAGCACATCGATGTGTGGTAACGGGAAGTCATCTTTAGGGCTAGCTTTGTTAAGGTCCCGAAAATCAACACAGACTCTTATCTTACCATCCTTCTTCGGCACAGAGACAATGTTCGCGACCCATTGCGGATATTCGGTAACCATCAAGAATCCGGCGTTGATCTGTTTAGTGACTTCTTCCTTTATCTTAAGTACCCAGTCTGGCCTCATGCGTCTCAGTTTCTGTTTTACTGGTTTCGCATTGGGATAAAGGGGAATCCAATGCTCCACGATTTCAGGATCAATCCCAGGCATATCTTCATGTGACCAGGTAAACACGTCTTCGAACTCTTTGAGTAAGTTTACGAGGGCTTCGCGTTCTTTGGCAGATAGCGTAGAACCGATTTGGGTTATTCGGGGATTCTCTCCATCTCTCAGATTTTTTAAAACAATTTCTTCTTTTACAGGTTAAGCATGTCTTTCATCTTCCCTTTCGATTAGGGATCTAATTTCTTTGGGGATGCCCCCATCGAAATCAGTCTCTTCATCATCAGGGTCGACGCAGTTTATTTCAAAGTCGGAGAAGTAAGCGAAATCAGATTCATTCATTTCATTGTTAACGGAGGCCTCGGGGGCACCATACACACGGGTGGACTCGAATTCGAAATACAGACTCTGAGAGTTTGGGCCGAGAGGCACCAACCCAGATTTGACAGATTCAGAAGACTCAGAAGACACAACGGACTCAGACTCGGACTCAGACTCAGACTCGCGGTGAGTTGCACTTGGCATGAAGGTCCAGTTCTTGTACTCCCCAGCGGCATCCATGATGAGTGAAGTTGGATCTTCAAGAATATCTTGTTCCATCATCAGCACTTGTGCTTCCACAGCTGTACCCATTGGTTCGTCCTCCTTGAACAGAGTTGCGAGACTACCCATGGCAAAAACCTCAATCCAGTCGGCTGGTTCTTCCCGTCCCTTCGCAATCTCAGCCTCTTCGTCACTATCCGGCCAGACATCGTTGGCGAATATCTCAAACCCCGGTAAGAAGGCATTGTTTTCTGCATCCCAAAAAGGTTCCGGCTGCCCTTGATAGATTTGTTTTGCCTTCTCTTTGACAAAGTAATCTTCTAGCCTGTTCCCCCTTTTCACCTTGCTGTTACTCGAAGGTGAGTAACCAAGACCGGTCGTACGCATCAAAGTGCCCTGAGCTTCAAACTTTGCGGGGCCCTGGAGATTCTTTCCCAACCCCAATCCTGGCATGTAAGACATCTTCTTCATTATCTTGATAGCGACATTGCTGACAACAAAGTCATCGTCAATTCTAACTGAATAGACAGATTTGGAGGTATCCAGAGAGAATCCTCCCAAGGCGATATCTTCTTCTCCGTGCTGAATTTCTAAGAGCGGGGCGTTGTCTTCCACAGGGGCATGGATCCCAGAGTCTCCATGAATAGTGAGCATTCCCGTTTCCAGTCCCAACCGAATTTTCTGATGGAGCGTAGAGGGTACAGCCATGATATCCGGTCGATGCAGCCAAGGTCTTCCCAGTAGCAAGTTAAAAGAGGCGGGGATATTCACCACATGGAACTCTACTTCTGTCTGATATGGTCCGAAGGTCATAGGGAGCATGAGGGTCCCTACCACGTCTCTCCGAGTGTTGTCGTATGCTCGGACCTTGATTTCTGATGGGGAGAAGTCCTTATTTTTGTATCCCAAGCAGTAAGCAACACGGAGTGGACAAACATTAAATGTCGAACCATTGTCGATCAAGATTACTAGAACCGATTTGCCATGGCATTTCAGGGTGACGTGCAGCGGCCGGTTGTGACCAGTTCCCTCGGTTGGTAAGTCTCGATCAGTAAAGATGATAGCATGTTTGACAGGTATGGTTTTGATCAGTGCCACAAGCTCATCGGGGGTTATAGCGGAAGGAACCTTCAGCTAAGAGAGTGCTTGGATGAGACCTTCACAATGGCGTGTGGAATGAACCAGCACATCCCAGACAGACATCTTGGCATGGGTTTGCTCGAGTTGACGCTTAATCATTCCTTCGGGGTTCGTTTCTGGTCGGGAAGGTTCCTTAGTTGGTGGATCGAAGGGTCGGAAGGTGTTCTTGGCCGGGGTGGTAAAGGGATCAGAGGGCTCTGCGGCTGCAGGGTTGGAAGGTTCTCCGACTTGCAGGTTTGGAGGTTGGTACACACGGCCACTTCTGGTTAGGTGATCAATCTGACGGTACTTCGACTCTTCACTCCATAAATCGGCCAAGGCTTTACGCTTATTTCCAATAGTTGTATCCCGCAGATTGGCAGCCAAATCAGCAATGACTGTAACGACCCTGATTTTTGGTCAATAAAAATTTCACTAAAAATTTGAATTTTATTTTAATACTTGGATTTCATATTAACATCCAAAAATCGGTCGTTATCGACTTACAAAATTTTGTTATTATATTTGAAAATTCTTTATTTATTTTATAAATCCCTTTTTTGCGATTAATAATCCATCATAATTAGGTTTATGACTTAGGAGATTAGAATTCATCGCCCGGGCATTAAGGTCATTTTATGACCTTGGTCATTTTCTAAAGACGAGTATGCCTATTAAGACAATTGTAGTAAAATCCTAGAATTTATTTTCTCGGCTGGAAATCCTACATGGCAACCGATTAGCTAGCAACCCTAATTACCGTTTGGCTTAGTTACATTTCCCTAATCTAGAGTGTTGCATCGATGCCGAAGTGGTTAGTAGAAATTTTTGGTCTTTGCCTTAACCGTCGGCTTGACCGCCTTGCTTTGGCTTGGCTAGGCTGCCTAGGCATCGGGTCGCTGTTAGGCCTGCCTCGCCCAGGCATCGGGTCGCTGTCGCGCCTGCCTTGCCTTGGCGTCGGCTCGCTGTCGCGCCTGCCTTGCCTTGGCGTCGGCTCGCTGTCGCGCCTGCCTCGCCTAGGCGTCGGGTCGCTGTCGGGTCTGCCTCGCCTAGGCGTCGGGTCACTGTCGGGTTGCTCTACCCGCGCCATGCTTTCGCCTTGGCGTCGGGTCGCGCCTTGCTTTTGCCTTGGCGTTCCTGGGCTGCCTTGCTCTGCCCGGGCCATCGGGTTCTGCCTTGGCATCCGGTCACGCCTTGCTTTTGCCTTAGGCCTCGCAGCTACCGGTGCTTTGGCCACCGCAGCCGCTGGCAGCTCTGGGCTGCCTTGGCCTCTGGCAGCTCTGCTTTGCCTTGGCCTTTGTTTGGCCAGTGCTGGCCCGCTGCAGCCTTGTTTGGCCATCAGTGCTGCCACCAACAGCCTGGCAGCTCTGGTGCCTTAGGCCACCAGTGGTTTGGCCGTCGAACAGCCATGCACGGCTCGCAGTGCCTTAGCCTTGTTTGGCCACAGTGCTGGCGGCAGCCAGCTACCAGGTGCCTTAGCCTTTGTTTAGCCATCGCTTTGACCGCTTGGCCATTGCTTGGCCACCGGGCTGTTTGGGCCACTGTTTGGCCACTGGGCTACTTTGGCCACCGCTTTGCTACCAGGCTGCCTTGGCCACGCTCACGCCTTGCCTTGGCGTTTGGCACCGTCGGGCTTTAATATTCCGTTATTGGGCAATTTCCTACTAAATAAAACCAAAATACCACTCGAGCAATGAAAGCCTAGATTAAGTATCATTAGTCTTTAACCGATTAGTTAGAATAGCCTAATGCCCATTTAACCTAATCACTTCTCCCTAACCCTAGATGGACCATTTTACCCTTTTTGTCTTTTTACATTGGACGGTAAAAGCTAGAGTAATAATTATCCGTTGGACAATAGCGTTAGAGTTTCCTTTAACCATTGGTCAATAGGTAAACCTTGGTTAATTTTCCTAAGTACGAGATTAGATTAGCTTAGTGCTTAATTGCAAAGTATTATACTTTTTGGTATTAACCGTTGGATAATAACCATTAGGAGATTCTTTACCCATTGGGCGATAGACTAGAATCCTAGCCATCATTACCCATTGGTTATTGACCGCTAGGGAAACCATTATCCAATGGATAATAGTTAGTCTTGACAATCATGTACTAGGTAGATTAAAATATTAGATTTGGCATGTGTTAAAATCTATTATAGTATAATTAGTACATTAGGTTATTTAGGACCTTGTACTTTGAAAGTAGTATAATTGTTTATTAGATATTGTACTAGGTCATATCTAGGCTAGATTTGTGGTACATGGCTTGTATATTATATGTATGTACTTGTATGTATATATATATACGTGTGTGTGTGTGTGTATATATATATATATATATGATCTTGTATTGTGCATATGTGTATTACAAATTTTAATTGGAAAATCCTTTTGCTTGTAAATCTATTAGATATTCTAGTACACTAATACATTATTATATTTGTTTGCTTTCTAGTATGTGTGTGTATATATATATATATATAGTACATGAGAGAGAAAAAGAGAGAGAAAGCCGAGAGAGAGGAGAGAGAGATTGGGCCGAGAGAGAGAGAGAGAGAGAGAGAGAGAGAGAGAGAGAGAGAAAGAAAGGAGGAGAGAGAGATAGTACCTTGGATTGACTTCTTGTGCTTCCATTGTACTTTGAAAGCATTAGGTTAGTTTATTAGACTATGGAACCCTAGACTAGATTGTGTAAGTACTAGCTTGTATATTATATATATGTACTTGTATATATATATATAGATATATATATTATAATGAAAGTACCCATGTGTGTATATAGAATTTTATAATAAGAAAAATCTATTTTGGTTTAAAATACAAGATTTTAAAGTACCCAAAGTACTTATATATATCCTAATAAATGTATATACTTCCATAGAAGTACAAGGGAGGGAGAGAGAGAGAGAAAAGCCGAGAGAGATTGAGAGAGAGAGAGAGATTCGGATGGAGAGAGAAAGGGAGAGTGTGATGTGTTGCTTCCTTGAATGGCCTTGCTTGGTCATCCTTGTCCTAGTTTGTGTATACTTTCAAGTGAAAGCATAACCAATGACATCCAATCTTGTCCTTCATTGTACAAACCCCATTTCTTTACTTGAATCAAATCCACCTTCCTTGATCAACCTTCCAAAATCCAATCCAAAGGACACATCCATAGCCTTGCATGCCTAGTTCTAGGGTTAAACTTGCAAGCAAACAAGATTTGCTTGAATAAAAAAAAATGAGATATAGGAGAGAGAGAGAGGCCGATATAGGAGAGAGAGAGAGAGGGTGCCTTGCCTATAAATACCAAGCTCTTGGTGCTTTGAACTCACACCTTCACCTCATTCTCCAACTTCTCTCTAAAACCCATTCTGTTTTGCCCAGGCAGCCTACTGTCCTCTGAAAAACTCCATTTTTTCTCCGGGCGAAAGTCGTTTCTAGGAACAACGTCCTCCATGAAAGTCGTTGAACACTTCGAGAGCTTCAGTTTAGACCCAAGAACCACCCCAAACGGTCAAGAGATGACCAAGATATCGACCTCCAAAGTTCAGTGAAAAATCTGGATTCCATTCCAGACAGCTCACTGTCCACTTTCTTATCCCCATTTTTCTCTGGGCGAAAGTCGTTTCTAGGAATAACGTCCTTCACGGAAGTTGTAGAAAATTTCGAGATCTTTGTTTTAGACTCAAGAACGATCCTATTCGGCCCAGTTTTGACCGAGTTACTGCCATCCAAAGTTCGGTCCAGATTTGAGAGTTTCACCGCCCATAGAATTTTTCAACTAGCTTATTCGGCCCCGACTAGTTTCGGATTAAGGTAGAATCTTGTTATACCTCTAACTCTACGTAGATTAGCCCTTACCCTCTTCCTAAATATATTATATTGTATGAGCATGAAGCCATATGTGTAGTATGATTTGTTTTACGTAGTTTACTTTGATCTTATGACTACTTGATTGCTCGATCTCGTGACAGTTGCTTGTTTATGTATGAACTCGTCAATAAACATGTGTTGTTTTGAACGTCCAAAAAGATGGCTATACGTTGTCGTTTAAAAAAAATAAAGTGTTGTTTTAACGAAGTATTCGTATTTTGACCTTTTAAACGATTGTAAGCATGATAGCATGTTGCTTGCCTTACTTGTGGTTGTAAACAAGCATGATTAAATAGAGGTGGATGATCTTGCTAGATTACTTTAAAATGATTCGTCCCGCCGCGGAGTCTATGCATGATTACGAGACGCGAAAATCGAGAAAGTAGAAACATGACACCTAGGGTGTGGATAAAGGAAATAATTGGACTTGGTAAAAGATTTTTGAAGCTACATTGTGGCCGGACTTGGTAGCCCAATGGTAGTTATGAAAACCCACAAGGTGGCCGGACTTGGTAGCCCTTTGTGTGGACTTGCGAAAACCGTAATGAGGCCGGACTTGGTAGCCCATTGTGTAGATTGCTAACGGAGTCGGACGTGGTAGCTTCATTGGTAATTGGGCTTGGTTATCTGCGGAGAGGAGCCAATGCAAGATTTGATAACGTGGCCGGACTTGGTAGCCCGTTGGTAACAAAGAATGAGAAATGATTTTCGAAATGATTTTTGGAAAGTGAAATGGTGACATGGTCTACGAAACGCTGCGTAGGAGAAACTCTGATGACACGGACACTTATGCCGATTGAGTAATGAATGTGCATGTGTTATTGTACATCTCTAAATGTGAAGTTATTGAATGTACATGTGCTAGTTTGGTTAATATCATGTATCTATGACCTGCTACGTGTAAGTTATGGGTTAGCGGGTATGGGATTGTTCTACTGAGCTTTTGTAGCTCACGGTGTTACCTTTGGTGACCCTGACATATTATATCGGTGGCGACGCTGGTATAATGTGTCAAACTTTGTAGATGATCAAGATGGACAGTACCCCTTGGAGGCTTTTGGAACTGAGGAGCTGGCTAGGATAAAGCTGCAGGCGGAGCTGTAGTTAGGAACCCTAAAACCCCTTCATTTGTATAAATATTGAACCCTAGTGGGAGTTACAATGTAATAATGAGCCAGACTCCATTTGATTTTATCATTGAATTGTTTATTTAACGTACCCAAAATTCGGGGCGTTACAATGACCAAGTCATCCCACAGATCTTCGGGCTTCCATCTTTCGGCCTCCATTACCGGCTTGTTAACAGTCCATTCCTCGTTTCCCACTTTTATGTTAACCACCTCTGTGTTAGCCCACAAGTTTGTTCCAGACGCTGGTTCATTTTCCCATAAGTTCATCATAGCAACTTGAGCATCTTTCGGAAAAGTAACCGATGATTCGGATCCAGTCCCATCGACAAGGTAGTCCATCGGGTCAAACCCATTACTAGCGACTTCTTCTTCAAATCCAGGGAGGTTTGGGTACGGGGTGAGGTTCACATTGCTATACAGGTTGTTGATGACAAAATCATTAAAATGAGAGAAATCTGAACGGAGTGGGGCGAGCTCTGGCCAGTTGTATGTCATCATCTCAGGTGCATATCCAGACTAGTATTCTTCACCGAACAGTGCTGGCAGGGTGAAGGTATCCAAAGGGTTATTCCAGGCCAAAAGCTGGTACTCATCTGGGGTCGGGTCCCATTTCCATTCAGGTGCATCTTGAAAGACTTGGTATTCTTCCCCTTGATTTTCGAACAGTGTATTCAAAGAGAATCCATCAAGAGGATCCGCCTGGATGTTTTGCCAGTCAACCTCCCATCCGGCCTCAAATAAATGTTCGTCATTTCTTTGGAAATTGGCAGCTTCAAATTCCTCCCAGTCAGCAATCAGTTCTCCCCATGTATCTTCCCATTCCCATGTGGAACGAAAGGCAGTTTCTCCGAGAATTTCACCAACAGGCATTGGTTCGGGATCAGGGATAATGAGTAGGGAAGGGTCAAACTTTGGGAGATTTTGATTTTCGGCTAGGGTGATTTGGTTGATACGAAAGGGGGTGTTGTGTTGTGGTAGAGGGTTTGAAACAGTGTTTGGTTTATCTGAGGGTGGAGCATCGACAATTTTGTTATCGATGAGGTTTTGAATTTCATGGCGGAGGCGGATGCAGTTATCGGTGGTATGGCCAGGCATTTGGTGGAAGTCACAGTAGACATTTTGGTTGAGGTTCGGTGGAATGGTTTGTGGCGGCGGAAGAGGTTTCAACACTCCGATTTCCGTGAGTTTCTTAAGAAAGTGGATCTAGGAGTGTTGAATTGGGTGAAAGTTCGGTTATGTGGTTTTGGTTTTTAGAAATTTGGTTAACTTCTACAGGCGTAGTGGTGAAGTTCCGCTTGGTTGGTATTCCCGAAGAGAACGTTGCTATTTCCGAATATGCCCTTTTGGATTTTCACCCTGATCCTCCTTCTTTTCCAGAGTTCCATCTCGTAAAGCTTCTTCTACAGCCAATCCAGAATCGTAAAGGTTTCAAAATTTGGGGCGGCTTGAGAGAGGACCATGTAAGGAGCAAAAGAGCTTGGCATGTTCTTGGTTATTATCCGTATCTGCTCTTTCAGATCAGATTTTGCATTTGGGCAGCCTTGGCCCTCCAACGTTTCACAAAGTCAGCAAAGTTTTCCTTTTCACTCATCTTAGTGCTTTCTAACTCCCTGGTGGTCATTTTCAGGTCAACATTGAAGTCATATTGGGCCACGAAAGCTGTCCGAATGTCTTCCCAAGTCTTTTTCTTGGATGGCTCGAAAGAGAGGAACCATTGTAGAGCTGGCCCAGACAAGGATTCGTGGAACAATTGGGCCATAGCTTTCTTTTCGATGCCACGCATGGTGAGGGAGCCAACATACCCTTGAAGATGGGTCCTCGGATCGCCGGTACCATCGAACTTTGCAAAGTCCACACCTTTGAATTTCTCTGGCAACTTGGCCTTGGGGAAAAGGCATAGCTTGTTCATATCAATTTATCCTTTTCCAAGTCGCTTAGTCTCCTGGCCTGACTCCTCCAATTCACCAATCCTGGCCATGAGGGCGGCCAAGTTGGGATCAGCTGCGGGTATTTCTTATTTAGGTTGCTTAGGCCGCCTAGCCAGAAGCTTATCACTGATTTCCTACATACTTTCCATTATCATGTTCATGTCATTTTTCATGGAGACCACGGTAGCCTTGAGTTGCGCATCGACACCGGCGAGGGACTGCTTAAACTGAATGTCCATGTTGGCCATGTTCTGCCTGAGTTCTTCCATCCCGTCTCCTTGATCAGCCATAGGTAAAGGATTTTCGGGCAGGATTGAGACTATGGGTTCTTCTATTATGGTCTCCTCTAACAACTGTTGCTCTTCTTGCTCGACTTGGACTTCAAACAGTGGGGTTCCTTCTAGGGTGTCCACGCGGACTAGTCTTTGGGACAGACGAAACCAATTGGGTACAGCTTCTTTCCTTCGTAGGCGATCAATGTTGACAGTACTGGCAACAAGTCAAAAGGGAGCAACTCATAATCGATCCGAATGCTCGCCCTACTTCTACCCATCTCCTAGAAACAAGGCCTAGGACCTACCGTGGCTTGAATCTCACTTAAGACGTTTGTACAGAAGATTTTCGATAGTCCGGGTAGGTGCCGTCAGGTAGGTTAAATTCCGAATGGATCGGAACCAGAGCCAATCTCCTTATCGTGACCATCCGAGACAGAGCAATGTGACTATCGGAATCCAGATACGCACGCGCTCAAGGCTAGATTCAAACCAAGGGAGCCGTTCAGGCACGGCAAACACCGGAGGTATCACAAACTCCGTGGATTTAAGGTCTCCTAGACCGACTGGAAGGTCCTAAAGGATTCTAAGGGAGCCTAATCCTCTAGCCCGCAAAATACAATGATGTATGAATGATGTGTGTACAGGAATAAAAATGCACATAAACAAGATATAACACATAAGTCCTAGCCATGGGTTCCTGTCTTAGTTGGGACGGTTCTATGGTTATGTATAAGTGCAAAGGCTGGTTTTGGTCTCAGAAGGGTTCCCTGGACTAGAGCCAAGATGTACTACCCCATGTCAAGTGTATTGCGAGACAATGGTCGAACAGCACGATGGCTCATCATAGTCGAGGGTTGCTAGGCATTTCGGGAGGGCTTGTCACCGGTAAACCGGGCAAGGTAGCCAAAATACGCTAGCGAGGCTTGTGCAGTGCGAAGTGTACAGGATATAAGAGCTTAATCTTCCGAAAGATATTTGAAAAAAAAAATTCCCTTTTGAAAACACCTTTCAAGCTTGGCCCTCTTGATCATCCAATATTTTTGTGCATTTTTTTTTATAAAAAAAATTGGATGAAGTACATATGGTCCCCAGCAGAGTCGCCACTGTGGGCTCCTGCGCCCTGAAAAGGAGCGCTAACTCGAAGAGTCGCCACCCGGGTTTTGAGATGGATCACCCGAGGAACCGAGGAGTCGTTTGGAAAAGGTTTTTTGGTCTAGCGAAAACGTTGAGATGTTGGATTCGGGAGCCACATTACGAATGGGGAAGGTTTTTCTTTAAAAAGCACCCCACTCGCCCAGTAAAAATCAGTCTCTACTTAATGTTTTCAAAAGGGGAAAACTTTCAAGCATCATTTAAAAAATTAAGCTCTTTAATAAAGGCACATAACGGGGAAGGGATATGGAAAATATATCACATTGATGTGCATGTGGTGCTGTCTGATAAAATGGTGTGAGCAGGAGAAATAAACGACATTCAACAGACTGTCTGGACCTCAGCTAAACTGTTCACGGCACTCTGAGCTGCCGCGCGCGACACCTCAACGTACCGCGCGTGGTACCTGCTCTCCTGTCAGACTGTTGCAGACTTTCAAAACATTATTTAGACCACTGCCTTCTTTGTGCGTCTTTTAGAAAACTCATCGGCAGTCAGATCATCCCAAAAGGCCATTGTCTTTCTCAAAACATGATTTTAAAGTGGTTTTTGACATATTTGATCATTTGGGATGATCTTATAAAACTTTTAAAAGAGCCGGAACATGGCTTGTAGATATGGTCTTATTTTTAAAAGCAACAGAAACAGTACACAACAGATACAGATAACCACAACAGAGGAAAACTCGGATCCAAGCAGCCTGCTCACAATAGCGTCAGTATGTAAGATGTCGCGGCGCCGAGAGTCGTGGTGCCGCTGCCTAATCAATGCACCGCGCGGTTCCCCAACCTCAGCACAGTGTTAGTTTTGTTTTCTGAAAAATGAGTTTTTGGTCAGGATCTAACCAAAAAAGCGTTAGACCTTTGTGGGCTACCATAGCCCCGGGTGGTTTTGGGGCGGCCCGAAAAACGCACGCTTTAGAATCGATTTGAAAAGTTTGAAGAGTCGCCACCCAGATTTATGGTTCGCCACCCGAGAAACCGTTTTGATTGAAAATGATTGATTTGAATTGAAAACCAGAGATTGCTTTGGGTTCGGAAGCCACGTTACGAGGAGAAGGGTTTACGGCACCCCCCTCGCCCGATTCGAAATCGGTCTCTACTAAACATTTGTGGGATTTTGTCAAAAATATTTTGTTTCATTGAACAACTAGCAAGTATTCACAAGTATAGCAAGTAAGAAGGTGCATGCATGTGCATATGTACAGGATATAATGGAAATGATCACGAAATGCAAAATTGGAAACCCTGTCACTGATCTCACTCTCGAGCGCTCGAGAGCACTCCCGAGCGCTTGGGAGTACTGCATGCCCAACCTGCAAGTCTTGTTAGCACCACAAAATACAATACTGGAGATGTAAACTAGAGAAGCTCTAAACACATTATAGGCTCAACAGGGGGCTTAGCAGACTGGGATCAGATCCCATTCTTCCAAGCCATGCATCCTTGCCACTGACAAGATTAGATATACAACTTTGAAAGAGCAAATAGATACATTCATGCATGCAGAAAGTCAGAAAATATAACAAACTGGGGGAAATGGGATGCAATGGCATGCATGCACTCCCGAAGCGCTTGGGAGTGAGCTGCACACCAGCTTGGTTTCAAACAGGAAATGGCACTGTTTTGACATGCGAACACCCTTGTTTTAAAGAAAATCATCTTTTAAGTTTAAAGAAACCTATTCTTGCATGAAAATTTGTGAGAGATGTTTCTGTTTTGGGAAAAATTGATTTCCTGTGCATGCATGTCAAGATGAAACCATTTTACTGAAGAATGCAACTCACCCCCAGCCTGTTGTGTGCCAAACTGTCATGCATGGGACTGGAAACAGTCCATCGGGAGAACTCTCGAAAAAATGATCACAAACAACTCAAGATAGGAAAAATTGCTACCTTTTAATAAAAGGAGTATAACTCACTCATTTTTAATCTAATCAAAGCAATATTAGTCTCCAAAGTTAACTAATCCATAGATGTAACTCTAGAAAAGAAAATATAGAGACTCTCTTTACAAAACAAAAGCATAAATCTCAAAACAAAATGGGTATTTCCAGATTCATCCTACACTGGACAGCTTGCAGAAAAAAAATCATAACTAATTCATTTTAAGTCCGATTAAGCTGATTCTAGCGGCCAAATCTTCCCAACAGAAAGATCTACAACTTACATGAAGGAACCCAAAAATAATTCGTGGTTTAAAAAGGCCAAAGATGGCAAAAACTGAAGCTCAGAAAATCTGTCCTAAACTTACAACATGTCTTAGCATCCCTTTTGACTTGCATGCAAGCCAAATCAACTAAGATTCAACAAAATGAACTCAAAACTAGTATGAGGAACTAGCATGAGCTCTTTGAACCCCCTCAGAAGTGGAAAAGCATTGAATAACTTGGAAAAAACCAAGTTTATACCTTTTTCTTGTTGCTTGGACTATGCTTCTTGGACTGTGCTTCTTGGACTGATTTCGGTGTTTGAGAATGGTTAGAAAACAGTAGGAAGAGGGAGAATTTAGGCCTCTGTTTCTCTAAGAGCTTTCCCTTGAGAGTTGGTAATTTCTCTTAGAGATGGAGATTGTTTTGAAGGAGTTTTAGAGAGAATTGGAGACTGAGATTTTTGCAGCAAAAGGGGGGAGAGAGGGACTGAAATTTCGTCTCCTTTGTGTGGTAGAACATGAGGGTATATATAGGGGAGTGAAAAATTGGGGTTTTGACTTGAAAATCAAATGAAAATGAAAAGAAAATGTTTTGGGGAGAGGGAATGGCATCATTAGATGCTCTGCTGGCTCAGGCATGCTTGCATACTCAGGTAAGACCAAGTTTGAACGTTGAATGAACTGAAAAAGCCTAAAAAGCCATGGTCAAAGCCAAGCTCAACATGCACTGGTCTATCAGCACTCCCAAGCGCTCTAGAGTGGTCTCAAGCGCTTGGGAGTGGTCCCGAGCGCTTGGGAGTGGCTGCCCAACTTCAGAAGGGCGCCACGGACACTCCCGAACTCGGTTTGGGGTGTTTTTCGAAGCGTTGGAAAGCTCGTTGAGTCCTCTTTCTAACCCAATTGGTTTCATTCAAATCCATTTTATACACTGAAATGTGTGCCAATTTTGCCCTCAGGGTGTCCGAAAAAAGGATGGTTTTGGTTTTGAAAATGTCCAAGAAGCATCGTCCAAGTTTTCCAAGGCCTGTTTTGACCTTATTTCATCATCGGGGAGCCTCGAGGGCACAAATTAAGGATAGTTAATCTGTCCAAATTGGGGTGTCTACAGTTGCCCCTCTTTGGACGGCGCTCGGTATCATGTCTGGATACGAGTGACGCCCAAAGATTGAGACAGCCCAATTCGAGCCCTACTAAATCCTTAATTCAAAAACCAAATGCAAGTAAAGATGTACAAGCATTCGAAACATGAGGTCGTGCTCTTTCGAGCTGCCTACGTACCCCGTTTGTAGGGATCAAACCAGCGTAGTTTTTTGGGGCAAATGCAAATATGCATGCTGCAGAAGACATAAAATCATGCAAGCGAATAAGTGACCAGATGCCAAATCTATGGCAGAAGTCAGTTCAAAGATGTCCCTCAGGACAATGCCAAACCTATGGTAGCATTCAATCGAAAGGTGTCCCTCAGGACGATGCCAAATCTATGGCGGAAGTCAATTGAAAGGTGTCCATTAGGACATTGCCAAATCTATAGCGCAAGATGATTGAAAGATGTCCCTCAGGACAATGCCAAATCTATGGCTCAAGATGATGGAAAGGTGTCCCTCAGGACAATGCCAAATCTATGGCACAAGATGATTGAAAGATGTCCCTCAGGACGGTGCCAAATCTATGGCATAAGATGATGGAAAGATGTCCCTCAGGACAATGCCAAATCTATGGCACAAGATGATTGAAAGATGTCCCTCAGGACGGTGCCAAATCTATGGCAGAAAATGATCGAAAGGTGTCCCTCAGGACGGTGCCAAATCTATGGCACAAGATGATCGAAAGGTGTCCCTCAGGACAATGCCAAATCTATGGCACAAGATGATCGAAAGGTGTCCTTCAGAACAATGCCAAATCTATGGCACAAGATGATGGAAAGGTGTCCCTCAGGGCAACGCCAAATCTATGGCACAAGATGATGGAAAGGTGTCCCTTAGGACACTGCCAAATCTATGGCACAAGATGATGGAAAGGTGTCCCTCAGGACAACGCCAAATCTATAGCACAAGATGATTGAAAGGTGTCCCTCAGGACAATGCCAAATCTATGGCAGAAGATGATTGAAAAGATGTCCCTCAGGACAATGCCAAATCTATGGCACAAGATGATGGAAAGATGTCCCTCAGGACAACGCCAAATCTATGGCACAAGATGATGGAAAGGTGTCCTTCAGCACTGCCAAATCTATGGCACAAGATGATGGAAAGGTGTCCCTCAGGACAACGCCAAATCTATGGCACAAGATGATTGAAAGGTGTCCCTCAGGACAATGCCAAATCTATGGCAGAAGATGATGGAAAGGTGTCCCTTAGGACACTGCCAAATCTATGGCACAAGATGATGGAAAGATGTCTCTCAGGACAATGCCAAATCTATGGCACAAGATGATTGAAAGGTGTCCCTCAGGACAATGCCCAATCTATGGCAGATTGTCAAGTGGTCGTGTTGACAAACATGATAGATGAATGCAGCCATAAGAGGTCGAGGCCAGAAAGTGAGACCCGTGTTTCGACATCTGACAACAATGATGATATTTTTATTTTATTTTATTTTTTTATTTCTGAAAAACAAAGGACATGTCCGAGTTCTCTTTTTGCTTTACTATTTTTGGCCAGCGGGCTGGTATTTTCAGGATCTTGGGAGTCGGGATTGGGTTTGAGCTGGATGGAGTTTGACTTTGATCAGGGCTTGAGTTTTGAGCATTCATGCCCCAGTCTTGATATTAGTTGTATGCTTACTATGATTGATGGCATTGGGGTGGTGCGCCCCAGTGAGTTACGGACCTTAGTTTTGATTCTTTCCCTTAATTCCACTAATAGTTTCGGCAACCAGTTTTATCATGAATGCAAGCACGGGTTCTTCCATGTATTGGAATTTCTCTCACGAGTTGGGACTTCAAGATCAATATGACTTGACTAAATAGATGACCTTGTGTGAATTTGGACAAGGCTTAGATGACTCAAAAGACAAGAAAGACCATTTATGAGAGGACTGACTCTCCATGATGATCTTGACTCGACAAGAAACTTGATTATTTGAGGGTTTGAAAAATGGCAAGCATGCCCCACAATTGATGTTTGAAATTGTCATGATAAAATCAAGTTTTGGTGATTTTCCCATTCTGGGTTTTGAAATTGTTTTAGCTCCATCAAGTGATGCTTATTCAGGATTTTCTTTGATCTTGTTTTGTCAAAACACGAGCCATGCCCCAGATTGCTGATGACAACCCATGGATATTGAAAATGCCCCAGCTTGGATTTTGCGGGATTTACAAAATGCCTCGCCCCTCCTTCTTGTTTTCTCCTATTGTCTAGGATTTTTGTTATCAAGTTGTGTTTTCCAATCTGAAAGGACTTTATTCGGGTTGTAACGTGGCCAAGGTTTGGCTCAACAAAGAAAGGATAATAGGCTCAAAATTTTTCATTTTCTTTGGGTTTTGAAAGCTAGCAGCCATCTTGAATATCTTTGTGCCCTTTTTGCTTTTGATGGGCACCTTCTTTCACTTGATTTGCTTCACATTTTGTTGTGCCGATGTGTTTGGCACTGTCATTGATTTTGAGTTTTCTTTGATTTTTCTTCAAAGTTTTGCATCTCATTGTGCCCATGTATTTGGCACTTTCACGCTTTGAATTCTGATGCGCTGATGATAACCATGTGTTTGGCACATTTGTCCTCCTCATTTCATCCCGGTGTGGGGGATAGCTGCCTAGCTGGGTTCTTTCAAAGAAATTGATTTAGGCTCAAAAGGGGTATCAATGGATATATATCTTCAAGCGTTTGATAAAAGAAAAGAATGCCTTTCTTCATTTTGAATTGCACAACTTGATAACAGGATCCTAGATGCAAGTTAAGAGATTTGTGTGCTCTAACTTTTGCCTAGATCACATTTTGAGGTTTTGATCTAGCGAGCTTTTCCTCGGGCCAAGGCGTTCCTTCTTGACGGTGGAGTGGTCCCATGAAATTCTTCTTCTTGCAAGGGCAAAGGTTCTCGTGTTTTGATTCCTCAATTGGTGGTGAAAAACGATTCCAAGTTAAGGGATTATCACAAAACGCGAGTTTATTATCACAATTTCGACACGAGAAGCTTGAGATTGATTTTGAAAGACAGGACGGATCGACGAAGGATTGACTTGAAAGATCATGACCGAATTTCAGGATCGACTCGAATAAACATGACCGGGCCTCAGAATGAGGCTGCCTACGTATCCTTCTTGCAAAGGAATCGGGTCATAACGTAGTTCGGGACTACGAAACTGACTCTCTTTTTGGTTTTTCTTCTTTGACTACAAACTTGAATTTGAAAGCATACAGACACGAAAACATGAAAGACTCGATGTACAAACTGACTCGAAATCGAAAGACGAAGACTCGACTTGAAACCTAAAAACTTCCCAACTAGTGATAGATTCCATTCATGGATTGGCTTCATCGCATTCATCCTTCTTCTTCAGATCTGAGGTCTGGCATTGGGATGGTTCTGGTCCTTTCTCACTATCTCGGGCATCATTCGGATTTTGATCCACCCTCAGATTCTGTGTCAGCTTGGAGCTTATTATTGAGGCATCGAGCTTAGTAGGGGTTGAAACAATGGATTCTGGTGGCCAATTGTCGATAATGCACTGGTGGGGATGGATTTTTATGCCATTGAAGATCCCGTTGATGGTTTGGTTGCTTAGAAGTTGTCCAAATGAACCATGTCCCATCGATTCATTAGCCGGTCCAGCCTTGAACTCCTCAAAGATCAGAGGATAGTTTTCCCCAAGCAATCGCCACCCAGGTGTTGACTCCCATACCAGGTCTATGTTCTCAAGCATGCAAATCCCAACTTCCTCAGGTATATTGACAGTGGGTTTTGGCTCGGTTGCGGGTATGATGTATTGGCTAGGATCGAATGAGGTTGGGTTGATATAGATGAGGTTGACACGGGGGTTTTGCGGGTGCTTTGAGAGAGGGTTTATGATAGGGTTTGGCTTTGAAAGTGGAGGTGAGATGGTTCCATTATCGATGAGATCTTGGATTGTGGCTGGCCAAGCGCTATTGGTGAAATGGCCGGTATATTGGTGGAAAGCACAGTAGGCATTTGGGTTGTGGGATGCCGGAAGCTTTTGAGGTAGGGGAGTTGGAGGGAGTGGCTCGATGAGGCCGGCTTCGAGGAGCTTCTCATAAACTGAGGACAGAGGTACAGGAAAGCGGGAGAAGATCCTTGGTGGGATTTTGCAGCTGGGTTGAGGGTCCTTGGTGGTGCCGAGTGGACCTCTGGTGAAAGCTTTGCTTGCTTCAAAATTGCATAACACCCTTTTGCTTTTGGGGTTGATTTCATCAATGTGCGTGTCTTGCTTTCCAGTACAAGTTTTGGACAGGGATCCCATATCCTCCTTTGAGCGATTCTTGGCATCATGGAATTCAACCAAGTCTTTGAACATGTCAAAGAGCTTTACTTTTGAGCGTGGTTTGATTTCGACTGTAGGAGGGTGGTAGATTTGTGGAGCTTCTTTGATCTTGACATCATCAGCATTTGATCCCAAATCCGGATTTGACATGACGGAAATGAAAAGGTCAATCAGCCCCTGCAATAGTGTTATCTGCTCGTCCATTTTCTGACTCATTTCCTCTATAGCCTTTTTAAGCTCAACCAACTCTGTTTGCCCTGCCATTTTGAGGTAGTCGGAGAAGGTGGTATGGCTTTGTGTAGGATGGGTGGCCCAGTGCTGACAGTAACGCAAAAAAGTGAATTCAGAATATGCCCCTGTTGTGATTTATTGGATAGAAAAAAAGAAGTGCATGAATAAAAGAATTGTTATTCACGTGTTGTCATCGTTGACTCAAGGGATCAAACTTTACGGATAGTTCCAACAGTCACGGGTAGTTCGATGTCAGGCAGGTTAAATTCCTCACGTTGGGAATCATAGCCAATCTCCTTATCTAAGACCATCCGAGACAGAGCAATAAGACTGCTGGAAAATGCAATTAAGGCTAGAGGGAGCCGTTCGAGCACGGCGAACACTGGAGTTATCCCAAACTCCATGGATTTACGGTCTCCTAGACCTTGACTCAAGAAATGACAACCTACGAAGGATTGCCTTAGTCCTCAGAGATTCTTTTGAATATGTATCCTTTGATTAGGAATGACAAGACTTGGGGGATATCAAGATAAATTAAGTCTTTAACATTTCCCATCCGAAATTTCTGTTTTGGTTTCAAAACCGTTTAGGGTAAATGACATGATACCGTAATCGGGGTGGCGTAGGTGGCATGGCGCCATTAGCCTAAGCGGTGTAAGTGACTTCGCACTATAACCTGAGTGGTGTGGGTATCACGGCATTGTAGCCTAATTGTTTCGTTGATTTACATTGAATCCATGATTGAAAAATGTATTGAAGACTTAATGAATTTTGATATCCCCGAAACCTCATCGTTCTAAGGACTAATTAATTTCGACAATGTGCCTTTAAAAAGCACGACTCTTCATCGGTCCAGGCAATCCTAAACAAGCCGCGCGAGCGAGTCTAAGAGTTCTACTCGAAAGCAAACGGACAGCATAAGATGCAAGGTGCGATGTGCAAGCGGGGTAAGATTACGGTCTTTCAAGGTTGCCTCAATCCTCGCAATTTCTTTGTGGTGTATCCTTTGTTTAGAACAACAAGTTGTAAGAGATGTCAAAATGAACTAAGTATTCAACTAGTTCTCATTCGAAGTTTCAATTTTGAACTTGGAATAGCTTAGTATAGACGACGTGAAACCACAACCAGAGTGGTGTCAGTGGCATGGTGCCATTAGCCAAAGTGGTGTAAGTAAAGTGACATCACGGCGTCGTTTCCTGTTATTCCTTATTCTCTGTTGAATTTTCGATTAGGCATTAGTCAAGGACTTAGCATATTTTGATTTCCCAAAGTCTTATTGTTCTAAGGACTCATGTAGTTTAGACAACGCACACTGGAGTGCACGATTCTTCATCGGGTCTTGGCAACCTTCTACAGACCGCGCGAGTGAGTTTAAGAGCACATGACTTGAAATTGAATAGATCGACAGCATGATGGCATGACTTGGATGAGATGCATGGTGAGATGCAGAAAGCAGTGACATGTAGGCAGGATATAACACATAATTCCTACCCTGCGGGTCCCTATCCTAATTTTGATGGTTCTATTGCTTTCTACACATGTACAGAGGCCGGGTTTTGGTTTAGAAAGGGTTCCCCGGACTAGAGTCAATGTATGCCTCCCGATTATCGAGCGTACACCCAATAACGGTACAAACGGCAGGTATGACTCATCATAGTCGAGTGTTGCCGAGCATTCTGGGATTCCTTGTCACCGGCAAGCCGGGCAAGATTGCCAGAACACAACAGCGAGGCTGAACAAGATATATATACAAAAGATAGAAAATGAAACAAAATGGTTTGAAAAATCCCACAAATATTTTTCAAGCTTGACTCACAAGTTTAATTAATGCTCAAGGAAAGCGGGCCGTTTTGACAACATGCCAACTTTTTCTCAAGTATTAATTAAACCTACTCCCCAGCAGAGTCGCCACTGTGGGCTACCACAGCCCCGGGTGGTTTTGGGGCGGCCCGAAAAATGCACGCTTTAGAATCGATTTGAAAAGTTTGAAGAGTCGCCACCCAGATTTATGGTTCGCCACCCGAGAAACCGTTTTGATTGAAAATGATTGATTTGAATTGAAAACCAGAGATTGCTTTGGGTTCGGAAGCCACGTTACGAGGGGAGAAGGGTTTTACGGCACCCCCCTCGCCCGATTCGAAATCGGTCTCTACTAAACATTTGTGGGATTTTGTCAAAAATATTTTGTTTCATTGAACAACTAGCAAGTATTCACAAGTATAGCAAGTAAGAAGGTGCATGCATGTGCATATGTACAGGATATAATGGAAATGATCACGAAATGCAAAATGATAGAAAACTGGGACCCTATCACTGATCTCACTCTCGAGCGCTCGGGAGCACTCCCGAGCGCTTGGGAGTACTGCATGCCCAACCTGCAAGTCTTGTTAGCACCACAGAATACAATACTGGAGATGTAAACTAGAGAAGCTCTAAACACATTATAGCCTCAACAGGGGGCTTAGCAGACTGGGATCAGACCCCATTCTTCCAAGCCATGCATCCTTGCCACTGACAAGATTAGATATACAACTTTGAAAGAGCAAATAGATACATTCATGCATGCAGAAAGTCAGAAAATATAACAAACTGGGGGAAATGGGATGCAATGGCATGCATGCACTCCCGAGCGCTCGGGAACGGTTCGAAGCGCTTGGGAGTGAGCTGCACACCAGCTTGGTTTCAAACAGGAAATGACACTGTTTTGACATGCGAACACCCTTGTTTTAAAGAAAATCATCTTTTAAGTTTAAAGAAACCTATTCTTGCATGAAAATTTGTGAGAGATGTTTCTGTTTTGGGAAAAATTGATTTCCTGTGCATGCATGTCAAGATGAAACCATTTTACTGAAGAATGCAACTCACCCCCAGCCTGTTGTGTGCCAAACTATCATGCATGGGACTGGAAACAGTCCCTAACGCTCGGGAGAACTCTCAAAAAAATGATCACAAACAACTCAAGATAGGAAAAATCGCTACCTTTTAATAAAAGGAGTATAACTCACTCATTTTTAATCTAATCAAAGCAATATTAGTCTCCAAAGTTAACTAATCCATAGATGTAACTCTAGAAAAGAAAATATAGAGACTCTCTTTACAAAACAAAAGCATAAATCTCAAAACAAAATGGGTATTTCCAGATTCATCCTACACTGGACAGCTTGTAGAACAAAAATCATAACTAATTCATTTTAAGTTTGATTAAGCTGATTCTAGCGGCCAAATCTTCCCAACAAAAAGATCTACAACTTACATGAAGGAACCCAAAAATAATTCGTGGTTTAAAAAGGCCAAAGATGGCAAAAACTGAAGCTCAGAAAATCTGTCCTAAACTTACAACATGTCTTAGCATCCCTTTTGACTTGCATGCAAGCCAAATCAACTAAGATTCAACAAAATGAACTCAAAACTAGTATGAGGAACTAGCATGAGCTCTTTGATCTCCCTCAGAAGTGGAAAAGCATTGAATAACTTGGAAAAAACCAAGTTTATACCTTTTTCTTGTTGCTTGGACTATGCTTCTTGGACTGTGCTTCTTGGACTGATTTCGGTGTTTGAGAATGGTTAGAAAACAGTAGGAAGAGGGAGAATTTAGGCCTCCATTTCTCTAAGAGCTTTCCCTTGAGAGTTGGTAATTTCTCTTAGAGATGGAGATTGTTTTGAAGGAGTTTTAGAGAGAATTGGAGACTGAGATTTTTGCAGCAAAAGGGGGGAGAGAGGGACTGAAATTTCGTCTCCTTTGTGTGGTAGAACATGAGGGTATATATAGGGGAGTGAAAAATTGGGGTTTTGACTTGAAAATCAAATGAAAATGAAAAGAAAATGTTTTGGGGAGAGGGAATGGCATCATTAGATGCTCTGCTCAGGCATGCTTGCATACTCAGGTAAGACCAAGTTTGAACGTTGAATGAACCGAAAAAGCCTAAAAGCCATGGTCAAAGCCAAGCTCAACATGCACTGGTCCATCAAGACTCCCAAGCGCCTAGAGTGGTCTCTGCCGTGGGAGTGGTCCCGAAGGCTGGGAGTGGCTGCCCTAACTTCGTATGGAGTGCGCCACGGACACTCCCGAACTCGGTTTGGGGTGTTTTTCGAAGCGTTGGAAAGCTCGTTGAGTCCTCTTTCTAACCCAATTGGTTTCATTCAAATCCATTTTATACACTGAAATGTGTGCCAATTTTGCCCTCAGGGTGTCCGAAAAAAGGATGGTTTTGGTTTTGAAAATGTCCAAGAAGCATCGTCCAAGTTTTCCAAGGCCTGTTTTGACCTTATTTCATCATCGGGGAGCCTCGAGGGC
This sequence comes from Rhododendron molle, assembly GCA_025413875.1. NCBI lineage: Eukaryota > Viridiplantae > Streptophyta > Magnoliopsida > Ericales > Ericaceae > Rhododendron > Rhododendron molle. The sequence goes on from CM046400.1 coordinate 21,163,478, forward strand.
ACAAATTAAGGATAGTTAATAGGTCCAAATTGGGGTGTCTACAACCTTTTGACAGAAGAGTCCCCTCAGGACCAGAACGGGATCTAGTCCGAGGAAACTAGTTTGTACCTTTAGTTTCGAGCTTGATCAAGGATCGTTGATACGAGGGGGTGGATGGATCGTCACGGATGTAGATGGAAGAGGTTGGATGAGACAAAAGGAGTATGGGTGTGGGGGAAGGCTAGGTGTTTTAGGTGATGAGACTTTGAAGTTAATGAAAGATCAACTCCAATGATGAGAGGGGAGTGAGTGAAGGCACTTAAAGAAGGTCTTTTGGGAATGACATTCTTTAAAGCTTGGGAATGGAAATGGGAGTAAGAAAGTGGGTGTAGAAACTTAGAGAGGGAAAGTAGAGTGAGAAAGCCAAGAGGAAGGCAAGAGAGGGACTCAAAAGAAGGGCAAGAGGGACCCCTTTCCCTTGAGTGGAGGGGTTAATTTATAGGCAAATGGCCAATGATTTTGAATTCAAATGGTGGAGGTATTTTCTGGGCCGGAAGTGCATTTTCGGCTGAACCAGCCATCACCGTGGCTCACTCTGGCGTGGCGATAGCTTTCTCGAGCGATCAACTTTTAGCTCAAGGTGCCGTGCGGGGATTTGGCTGTGCACGGTCCCTTGAATTCTCAAGGTGCCGTGGGCTTGAATATCGGCTCCGCACGGTGCCTCCTCCGGCGGTCCAGAGTCTTTGGGGCTTTTTATTGGGCTTGGCTGGGCTTGTTGGGTTTAGAGGAGATCCTTTTTCAAGCTCACAAAGGTTTTGTTTCCTTTATTTCATCATCGGGGCGAACAAAGACTCTCCGAGGTCCGGATTGGCGTGTCTACAGAGTCCTCGAGGGTAACTCGGATACCATTAGTTGGTACGAGTGACGCTTAAAGAATTGGCATCCCAATCCGTTGCCCTAGAGCTTTTGAATAGAGGCAAAGCGAGAAATGCAAGTAAATAACGATGGTGGTCGCGCTCGGGGAGCTGCCTACGTACCCCGTTGTAGGGATCAGACCAGCGTAGTTCCACTGGGACATTGCAATGCGAGAAAATGAGTCTCAAAGGACAAATTCGTGTAGAGAAAAATAACAGAGTGATCGTGGTGTCGTGTATGCAAAACATTTGTTTTAAAAGAAAAACCTGAGACAAGCCCTCGGGAGGCGAAAATTAAGACTAGCCCTCGGGAGGCGAAAATCGAGGCACGCCCTCGGGGGGCGAAAATCGAGACGTTAGGTCCGTCAGACCGTGGCTCAAGAGACGAAGAGACGTTAGGTCTGTTAGACCATGGCTCGAGAGACGAAAAAGCGAGACGAGCCCTCAGGAGGCGAAATCGAGTTTTGAATTTTTGAGACGAGCCCTCGGGAGGCGAAATTGAATTTTGAGTTTTTGAGATGAGCCATCGGGAGGCGAAAATTGAATTTTGAGTTTTTGAGACGAGCCCTCGGAGGCGAAAATTGAATTTTGAATTTTGAATTTTTGAGACGAGCCCTCGGGAGGCGAAAATTGAATTTTGAATTTTTGAGACGAGCCCTCGGGGGGCAAAAATTGAATTTTGAATTTTGGACCTGTTGGGGAAAATATGTCGAATCCTTGAACCAGTCACGGTGAGTCCCGGAGGACGAATACCGAGAAAAAGGCGAATACGGCGAATTCCTGGGGGATTAAATGGCGCCATAACCGATGCACGACATTCTAAGGGATCTTTACTGCAAAACGGCTGAGAATTGAGTTTCCAAGAGGATTTTGGTAGCTGATTGGATCAATTTTCGAGGAAACATTTAAACTTCTGAAGCCAAGGTGCCGTGCGGGCCAGATTGAAGGCGCGCGGCACCTCTCTTTTCCAGGCACCCCTCGATTTCCGAGAACAGTTGGCAGGTTTGAGGGTACCCATTAATTCGGGTGTGTCTTTTCGTTGCCTGGAACGGCCTTATAAGCATGGGGGGGGGGGGGGGGGGTGTGCCACATTCCATGCACCACCACCAAAATCTCAAAAGTTCCTTTACTTTCGTTGCATCAATCTACTTTCGAGCATGGCAAACGACGATTTGGCAGCGCGTGTTGCTTCCCTAGATGCCGAGATGGCCTTTTACCGCCGGGAGATTGAACAATTGAACGAGCAGATTGCGAGGCTTATCTCCACTATCCGGACTCTTCGTCGTGCCGTCTCCAATCTTCAGGACTTCGCTTTTGATCAACTGGACGACAAGCACGACCCCGAGTCCGTCCTTGGGCGTGGCTCAGAGGATATGGCGGAAGACTCCGAGGGCAACCCCAACGGGTCGGATGATCGTTCGGACGGGCTCGGGGCTGTAGGGATTATGATGAATATTAGAGCTACCGGGTATCTTGATTTGCTGTAGCAGTTTGTGGACAGACAACTTCCTTTATGCTCGGGTATGCCCCCAAGGCTAATTCTGATCACGCCCCCAAGGCTAATCCAATCTTTGGTTTTGTTGGTCATGGACCCAAACTTCATAATAGCTTGAATTGTTGCACTCGGCAAGGAAATTGATTTGGAGGGCCAGGAGATTGATCCAGCGGCCGAACAGTGGATATCACGGCCGATTTATTGATGTCTCGGCTGCGTCATCGCTTTATTTCCCAGGGCCTATAAAAGGCCATGGCCTCGGCCGTTTCATTTCATTCTTCTTTCTTCCTTCTCTGTTCATTTACGCCCGAAGTTCTACCGAAGATTCTCCCCTTCTGCTTCATTCCCGTTGGGTCCGGGGGATGTGTGAAGTGCAGCCAGCGATCGCAGAGGGAGTCTGCGTTGCTTTTGATTCTGTCTTGCTGCTTGATTAGGGACCTTTGCATGGGTGACTTGCTTCTGTGATGCAAAGCTTCCGGGGTGGCGCTTGTATGCGGTATGATGGTTTTTCTGGGCTGTGTGATGTCGCTTCTGCACCGCAGTGCTTCTTTGGTACACGTTGCCTTAGGGGTATCCTTTTCTTTTTTGTAGCTGGTCTCTGGTGTTTGGACCACCAGAGAATTCGGCATCCTCTTCTCCTTCTTTTTGCTTCCCTGCATAGGTTAGTCTGATAGGAAACCGATGTATAGCTTGTTTAGGAAATATGGGATGATTCACCTTGTGATGTAAAAGAACTTTTGTTATATGAAACAAATCCTTTACTCTGATATTTGTGATTGTGTATGCTAATCTTTTACGATAAAATTGTCAATACGTTGAAAAATTAGAACCGTGGAAGTGGTCTAGAAAACGGTCGTTTTGGCGGCCGAGCCATCGATTCTGCGGCCGAGGGATCGATCTGTCTTCCTTGGTTGATTTTGAATCAGCCTTGATTTTTTATGGGCCGGAGAATTGATCTGGCGGCCGCTATATCGATGTGGCGGCTGGGATACCAACTAGTTTAATGCGAGTTTAGAATCTGATTCTGATTCGAACTAGGACTCATCCTAGTCTATAAGTATACGTTCTACGAGCTCGATGGTATTTGTCAGCAACGACTTCATGGCACAACCAATCCTTGATCAGTGGTTGAATTCCTTTAACGGCCTCGACCATTTGCACTTTAAGTCCTTCGGTATGGACTTCATCTTCTCTCTTCGCCAAATTCCTATGAATTTTGCTTTTCTTCGGGCAGCCACTAGCCTGTGGCACCCTGTTTTTCATGTCTTTTGATTTAGAAGAGAGGAATTGTGTCCTACTATCGAGGAATTTGCAGCAATCATGGGTCATTCGGATAGAGAAGGTCTCATTATTCCTAACCCTTTGTTTAATAGGGGCAATCTCCTAAAGGATTTACTCCAAGTTCAGAAACACGAAGCTAAGTTCTTCTTGGTGAATGGAAGGTTGGAAACTCTACAGCTTGTCCAACATTTTGGTACCACTGAAGCTCATCATCAAATTCCTCAACAGAAGGCGTGCTTTCATGCACTGTGCATTTGTCTTCTCCATTACTACTTGGTTGGACCTTTTACTCGACATGCTGATTCTATGCTACTTGACTTTGCCCAATAGATGGGAAACAGTGTAGGTTTTGTTGGTTTTGTGTTGGCAGAGACTTTGATAGGCCTTGATATGGTAAAGGTTCCTACAGCCCAGTTTTCAGGCAGCCCTTTGTTACTGCAGGTTCGTTCTTTACCTATTTTTCTTTTGTCAAGTTTATCTTTTCGCTCGTCACTCTTTTATTTTAACTCACATGTTCTCACAACTTGCAATTTTCCCTTGTTTTCTATAGGTATGGCTTTACGAGAAGTTGAGGGTGTGGGATGTACCGGAGCGGATGCCCTATAGTTCAGATCAAGCGTCGTGTGATCAGACAGTTTCCCACTGAAGCTGCTTGGAAAGCATGGATGGAAACTCGTAAGGGTGATCGGATTCAATGGGTTTGCCCCTGGTATGGTATAAAGAGCATGACTGCAAGTACCATGAACCATTTTGGTGTAGCAGTGATTGGTATCACTCGAGTTACCTTCTATTTCCCTGCTCGTTTTCAGAGGCAATTTGGGGCTGAACAGGTTAAGGTTTTGGGTGACCCTGAGTATGCTATTTCTAAGGTTCATGATGCCAACCTTCGTCGTAATGTGCTTCGTTTATGGCCAAATCGAGTAATGCAAGAGGTTGCTGAGAACTTTGCTGACAAACTATCGGGTTCGTATAACCGTTGGTTAGAGAAAAACCTTTTGGAAGACAAAAGTGCAAAGAGAAGGAGGACCTAGATATCGACACTTTGCTTATGTTTTTTTTGTTGTTGAAAGATTTGATTCTAGTTTTCGTAGACTGGGAATTTTTTTGAGCTTGCTTTTCCCTTTTTCCTTGGAAATAATAAAACATTGGTTGCTTTATTTTGAAAATGTTGTTGCCATGGTTTGACAGTCAACATGCTTTAGGATAGACCTAGAAATTTGGAAGTGATAACAATAGCAGTGGCCGAATCTCAATTCAGAGATTGCCTACGTATCCCACGGAGGGAATCAGGCCATAAACGTAGTTCCAACAAAGTTTGTTTGTTTTAGTTAGGGTTCACTCGGGTATTTTCCTCTCTTTTTGTGCTCTTGATTTTGGCTAAACTGCCCTTGCAGGTTTTCAGTCTAGCGAGCACTTTTATTTATGACTTAGTTTTTGCCTAAGCCGCCCTTGCGGGTTTTTGACGTAGTAGGTTTGCTCTAATTTTTGCTTGGGTCCGCCCACCCTTGTGGTTTTCGGCCCAACAAGCATCTCTCAGGGGTAATACTTCCTCAGCTTGTTGATGTTGACTGTCGTTGCGAATTCCATTCCATCTAAATCTGTAATGTAGGCTGCTCCTCCAGATAGTATGCGCTTGATAAGGTAGGGTCCTCCCCAGTTTGGTCTAAACTTGCCTCTTGGATCTGAAACGTGGCGACGAATGGCTTTGAGCACCATTGTGGGCTACCACAGCCCCGGGTGGATCGGGGCGGCCCGAAGAACACCACGTTTTGGATCAAATTGAAAAATTTGAACAGTCGCCACCCGGATTTATGGTTCGCCACCCGAGAAACTGTTTTGATTGAAAATAATTGATTTGAATTGAAAACCAGAGATTGTTTTGGGTTCGGAAGCCACGTTACGAGGGGGAAGGGTTTTACGGCACCCCCCTCGCCCAATACAAGATCGGTCTCTACTAAACGTTTGTGAGATTTTTCAAAAGGGATTTTGTGCCATTAAAACAGTTAGCAGGTATCCGCAGTTATAACAGACAAGAAGTGCATGCATGTGCAACTGTGCAGTGGGTGAATGGAATATTGAATGAATAAGATGCATGATAGCAAAAACTGAGGATCTGCCACTGATTTCACTCTCGAGCGCTCGAGAGTAGTCCCGAGCGCTTGGGAGTTCTGATACCCAACCTGCAGGTCTTGTTAGTCCAAACAATAAATAAAGCTAATAATGAACAGAAATGACTTTAAACATGTCAAAGGCTCAGCAGAGGACTTTGCTGGACTGAGATAAGGCATCAATCCCTCAAGCCATGCTTCCCTGCCACTACACAGTTAAGTATACAACTTTTGAAGAGATCAAGAGGGCATATTGATGCATGCAGGAAGTCAGAAAGTGCAACAAACTGGAAAATGAGATGCAAGGGCAAGCATGTACTCCCAAGCGCTCGGAAATGGTTCCAAGCGCTTGGGAGTGAGGTACATGTCAACTTTCTCTCAAATGGAAAATGGTACTGCCATAGCATGCAAAGACCCCTGTTTTGGTCTTTCCCAAGAGAAAATGATCTTTTAGGTTTGGAAATCCCTGGCCTTACACGAAAAACTTATGGGAGATGTTTCTGCCTCTGGAAAACTGATTTTCTGTGCATGCATGCTGGAGTAACACCATTTTATTTGAGAGTGCACCTCACCCCCAGCCTACTACTTGCTAGGATGTCATGCATGGGACTAGAAACAGTCCCGAGCGCTCGGGAGCACTCTGGAGCGCTCGAGAGTGTTTCCAGTAAGGGTTTTAAGAAAACATTTTTTTTGTACCCTTGTTTGCTCTTGTTTTTACACTAAGGTCTCTCAACCCATGCTCAGTATTGAAGACTGAGACAGGCTGACAGACCTCCCTCAGAAAGAAAGAACAGCCTCTTTGATATCAAGGTAAGAAGAGAGTTCCTACCTTTGGATGAAACTTGACTTCTTGACTGGGTTTTGAAAATGGGTGCAGAGAGAAAGAAGACCAGAAATCAGAAGTTTATAATGTTCTGGATTTCTGCCCTTTTTCTTGGAAGTTTTTGAAGACTTCTTGGAGTTTAGAGTTGGAGAGCAAACTTGTGTTTTAGAACTTTTTGCTTTCAGCAAGAGATAGGAGAGTGGTTTAGAGAGAGAGAGAGAAAATTTCCCCCCCTGCTCAGCTGAAGACCAGTCCTATTTATAGGCAAAATAACCTAAGGTTCTAAAATGACATGAATTTGAAATAAACATTTTTTTAATGGAAAATCTCTTGGTCTGAAAATTTCTGACCGAGGTTGAGTGTGGACTGAGCTTCGGCCTGCTCAAAGAGATTGTAATGATGAGTTGCATGGGTAGTGGGAAGGCCTACTACCCATTGGCCAGCACAGAGGACCTGAGCGCTCGAGAGTGGTCTCGAGCACTTGGGACTTCACTCTCGAGCGCTCGAGAGTAAACCCAGCCAGTGCTTTTGAAAAATGGTTTGGAGCGCTTGGGACTGCTTCCAAGCTCTAGGAAATGATTCTTGACCAATTTATTCCCTTTTCAAATCTTTCAAGGAGCCAAGTTTCAATTGGTATCAGGCTTGTCTTAATCCAAAATCATCATCGGGGAGCCTCCGGGCCACAAATTAAGGAAATTCGAAGAGTCCAAATTGGGGTGTCTACAACCATGTCTCCCACTTTAAAGTCTCGCGGCTTCACCTTTTTATTGAATGCTCGTGCGATGCGGCGTTGATACCCTTGCACATGGTATAACGCTCTCAATCTCCTTTTATCTATTAATGCTAACTCGTCGTAGTGGTTTTGAATCCAATCTTCTTCGATCATACCAGTCTCAGTTAGAACCCTTAATGAGGGTAGTTCTAGTTCGATAGGTAAGACAACTTCCATCTCGTAGACCAGGGAATAAGGAGTGGCCCCGCTTGAAGTTCTTTCAGTTGTTCGATAACCCGATAGTGCTAGAGGCAGCATTTCTAGCCAGTCCGTGTGAGTGTTGGTAGTCTTCCATAGAATCCTCTTGATGTTTTTGTTTGCAGCCTCGACTGCTCCATTAGTTTGAGGTTGATAAGTAGATGACCGATGATTCTGTATTCCAAATTCGGCAAAAAGCTTCTTTGTTGCCCCTTTGAAGTGTGATCCATTGTCGCAGATGAACTCGTGAGGTACTCCATACCGATAGATGATATTGGTGCGAATAACTTAGCCACATGAGTAGCCTTAAGGGTGGCATAGGAGATTGCTTCTACCCACTTTGTGAAATAGTTGATGGCTACTAAAATGAACTGATGCTTGTATTTTCCCTTTGGATTTATACTCCCAATGACGTCTATTCCCCAGGTGGAGAATGGCCAATGAGATGTCATGCTGTATAATTCCGTAGGTGGAATACGTATGCGATCAGCGTGAGATCGGCATTTGTAACATCGGCGAACATAGTCAGCACAATCGGCTTCCATTGTAGTCCAGTAGTATCCCTGACGCAGGATTTTCTTTGCCATTGTTGCCCCATTCATATGCGGCCCGCAGATTCCTTCGTGTATTTCTTCCATTATCTTACGACTTTCCTCGGCTGTGACACAAAGCTGATTGGGACCTAGGTACGCTCTTCGATACAATGCTCCCCCGCAGGTTACAAACCGAGTGGCAAACTTTCATAGAGCCACCTTGTCTTTCGAAGTGGCTTCAGAGGGATACTCCCTTTCTTCTAAGAATTTCTTCACGTCCTCGTACCAGGGTTTACCATCAACTTCACTCTCTTCAATGAAAGTGCACTCGCATGCTGGTTTGACCTTCTGCTCGATCATAAGGGGTCGCATTGTGAATCCCAAGGGTATTTCGACCATGGAGGCCAGTGTTGCCAATGCATCTGCGAATCTATTGCTTTCTCAGGGAGTGTGCGTGAAGATGAATGAGTCGAATTATGGAATCAGGTCCTCCAGTACAGAGTGATATAGCTTTAGCGTATCTTCTTTAACCTTCCAATCTCCTCTTGCTTGGGACACTCCTAGGTTTGAATCTCCAGTGACTTCTACCCTTCTTGCCCCTAGTTCCAAGGCTGCCTTCATTCCAGCGATACAAGCTTCATATTCAGCTTGGTTGTTGGTGACTTCAAACCTTAGTTTATATGACAAGGGGATATGAGAGTTGTTTGGGGAAACTAGCAGTATCCCTATGCCATATCCACTTTGGTTCGAAGCTCCATGCACTACGCCAAATTTTTGCATTAACGGCATTAAAAAACTGCCGGTATTAGTCCAAAAACCGCCGGTAAAAGTATAATACCGTCGGTAAAAGTAAATTACCGCCGGTAAAAGTTCCGTCGGCAAAACAATTGTCAAAAATACAAAAACGGCGGTAAATTACCGCCGGTAAAAGTTTCGGACTATTAACGGCGGTTTTACTACCACTGGTAAAAGTTTCAAAAAAAAATAATGACATTGCCGAGATTCGAACCCGCGACCTGTTGATTAATACCCGAGCACTTACCCACTGAGCTACCTAAAGTTATATGTTTTATTAGAAGAATAATAATATTTATTTTATATAAAGATTATTACCGGCGGTTTTTGATTACTGCCGTTAATAGTAAGTTTTACTGGCGGTTTTACATTACCGCCGGTAATAGTTAGTTTTACCGGCGGTTTTACTCATGCCGTTAATAAACGGCGTTTATAGTTACCTTTTGCGGCGGTTTGTTATTACGCCGGTAATAGCACCCTTTACCGACGGTTTTATTACCGCCGGTAAAAAAACCGTCGGCAAAGGCAATTTTTTGCGTAGTGATGGAAGTATAGTTGCCAGATGTAGTCTAGGAGACATAAGATGTCTTCGTTAGGGAACATGAAGTCCTCTACTTCGGCTTTTGTTACAAGGTGATCTGCCAAGAATTCTGCCACAGCCCTTCCTTTTTCCTTGTCATAAAGTTGAGGTCGAATTCTACCAGAAGTAATAGCCACCTAGCTAGCTTTCCAATAAGCGCTGGCTTCTCGAAAAGATATTTTATTGGATCTAAACAAGAAACTAACACTATCGGATGTGCTAATAGGTAGTGCCTTAGTTTCTTTGTGGCCCATACTAGCCCCCAACAAGTCTTCTCTAGGAGAGTGTACCTTGTTTCATAGTCCATCATCTTCTTGCTGAGGTAGTATATGGCGCACTCTACTTTGGCGTCGTTTTCTTGCGCTAACATACATCCCATGGATACCTTTCTTATGAAGCTTGAAGAGGGGTTCGCAGGTGGTTGTGAGCTTGGAAATGAACCTGCTGATGAACTGCACTTTCCCCAGAAAGCTCCTTACTTCCTTTTCTGTCTTCGGCGGTGATATCTTCATGATGGCTTGTATTTTGGAAGGGTCTACCTCGATTCCTCTTTGAGTGATGAGAATCCTAACATTTTGCCAGCCATCACCCCAAAAGTGCATTTTTGAGGATTGAGACGTAGCTTGTATTGCCTAATCCTCTCAAAGAACTTTTGAAGTGCTTCGTAGTGTCCCTCCCTTTCCTTGGATTTGACTATCATATCATCGACATACACCTCTACTTCTTTGTGCATCATGTCATGCAACAATGTGGTTGCCATCCTTTGGTAAGTGGCTCCAGCTTTTTTCAATCCAAATGGCATCACTCGGTAACAGTAAGTTTCCCATGGTGTGGTGAAGGTGATCTTCTCTCTGTCCTTGGGAGACATCAAAATTTGATTATACCTAGAAAACCCATCCATGAAAGATAGCAGTGCATGTCCCGCGGTGTTGTCCACGAGCTTGTCTATGCGTGGTAATGGGAAGTCATCTTTTGGGATGGCTTTGTTGAGATCTCGGAAATCTACACAGACCTTGATTCCTCTAGTTTTCTTTGGTACTGGGACGATGTTGGCTACCCAGTGTGGATACTTGGTGACTATGAGAAAATCGGCATTGATTTGCTTAGTGACTTCTTTTATTTTCAAAACCCAATCAGGGCGCATACGTCTTAGCTTTTGTTTAACAGGTTTTGCATCAGGATGAAGAGGAATTTTGTGCTGAACAATTTCAGGGTCTATCCCAGGCATGTCTTTGTAAGACCAGGCAAAAACATCTTTGTATTTTTTTAGCAAAAGGATTAATTTTTCACTTTCTTGAGAAGATAGTGTTGCACCAATTTTAACCAGTTTGGGCTCATTTTCAGAGCCTATGTTTACTGTAATTATTTCCTCGGAAAAAGGTTTAGCGTGCCTTTCTTCTTCTCTTTCGATGAATTCTAGAATTTCTTTGGGAATTTCTTCCTTAAAATTCAGATTGACAGAATCCACAAAGTTAACTATAGGCAAAGTGAAATACTCTAAATTTTCCTTCTCATTGCTAAAATTGTCAAAAGACCTTTCAGAGTCAAATTCAAAGTAGATGTTATTCTTTGGCACTTTGACCAGGTTTTCCTCACTAGACTCGGTAGTTTGGGAAGATGAAAAACTAGACTCGGATTGAGTTGACCTAGAGTCGGAATCAGAAATAGAGCTAAGATCGAAATTAGCATTTTTCGTTTTGTGTTTTAAAGTGTGTTCCACGGTCCAGTTAGGGTAGGCCCCTCTTTCAGCATCCACAATCAGCTCAGAGCAGTCTTTTTCATCACCAATGTTGATCATCAGCACTTCGTTGTCACTTTGATTCGCACTTTCATCATTGTCACCCTACAAGTCTCAGAGGGCCATTTGATTTGCTATTGCCGTTATCTCTTCTAGTTGAGCTTCAATTTGTGGTTCGTTGCTGTTGTCGATTCGTCGTGTGCCAACAAATCCCCACCAATTACCAAACCTATCTGTGATGGGATGGATCACCCTTATTTCATTGTTGGTGACGCTCTCATCAAAGAGTAGGTTCAGTGATACTTCATCTAGCGGATCATTGTCAGCAGATTCTTCTTCCCTTGCTTCTTCAGCCTCAGAGTTGTTGACCTCATTGATTGGACAGTAGTCATCGGTAGGTGCATAAGGGTCATAGAAATAGATTGGGACCCTGCCAAGCCCTTCTTCTTCAATCATGTCGTTTATCTCTTCTTCATAGACTGTTCTTGTGAACATGACATGGTTGTCTTCAATGATAGTTACCACAGGCCTCGGTTGTTCTATCGGAGTGATGTATTTGGAGGGATCGAAATCCTTGACTGCAGAGTGAGGCGGACCAGACAGCTTGGTGACAATTTGAAAGTGCGAATCGAACATGAACAGCAATGTGGCCATTTTTCCTGAAAAGTTTTTTGCTTTAGTTAGATTAGTTTAGCTTACCTACTTTCATTTGGTTTAGCAAGGCCCCTAAGGCTCAACCTGCAAAAGAAGGCTTTACAACATACATATGTACAATGGGTGTGAGGAAGAACTTGAAAACAAAATGCAGGAAATTTCCTTAACCTGCGGGGTCCTGCCTTAGTTTGATAGGATCTATGGCTTTCTAACACATGTTAGGTTTAGGTAGTCTCAGGGTGCTCCGTTGTCAAAGGGCACCAGTCCTTTCACAAGCCCATCATAGGCGGTGATTGGATGATTTCCTTTTGATATACCAATAGGTACAAGTGACTGTGGAGTTTGCTGGAACCCCTAACATAGCCCGTGTCATGCCGGGGTATTAGGTGAACTCAACGAGGCTTGCCGGCTCGATGCATATGATAAATGAATTAAACAAGGCATGTATTAGTCTTATGTTGAATTTTCTAGTTATGGCTCTCATGTTCCCAGCAGAGTCGCCAGAAAATTGTAGACAACTCCCGAACGGGGCATCGCCATACAGTTCGATTGTTTGTTTTGCTCGTTTGGTTGCTTGCTTCATAAACCAAGATCATGGATGTTCCCATGGCTAGGAACATCGCCACATGATAGCGGTTATCATCAAAACAGAGTCGCCACCCAGTTTTTTAAAACTAGGAAAATAGATAGAGATTCTGGATACGGAAGCCAAAGGTACAGTAAGGGGAAGGTGTTAGGCACCCCTCTCTGCCTAGCTGTGAGGCAAGCCCATAATCGTTTAACATAAGACATATAAATGCTTTATTTAACTCTAACACATAATCCGTTTTTATGCCTTTAAATAGTAAATAAGGTGAGCCGAGACGATAAGTAAGTCATGCGTCAGAAAGCAAAAAAAACAAACAAAGCTGTCCCAGGGAAATGGATCCCGCGGCCAGTGAATGGATGTCACGGCCGAGGGATCCTTCTGGTTTAGATGTATCAGCCAAGGGATCGAAGCCCTGGTCGACGTTCTTCCTCACACCAGATAGAAAAGTTAGCAGACTATCAAAACGCTATGATTAGGTATAAAAACGATAAATAAACCGAACCAGAGGCCCCTGGGCCTCACCACCTTGATCCTTCAGTAGTGTGGTTGCTTCGGATTTGATTGGGATTGACTGATTGCTTCTTGGGAAACCCTAGGGTTAGGGTTTGAAACTTCGGGGTTTGATCGCCAGATTGATGGTTGCCTTTAGGAGGTTAGGGCTTTTGTAGAAAGGGTTTGAGAGTATATGTGGGCAGAGTTTCGTGGATTGAGAGGGTATGAATCTGATGAATTTTCGTGTGTGTATTTTCGGAGTCCAAAGGCCCCTTTATATAGGCAATTGGTGAGTCACTCGGTCCAATCAAAACGCATGATTGCAATTGCAATGCAATTCCAACTCTTCGTTGTGATTTCTGAACGTGGCCCGAACGCATCGGAAATGTAGTGTAATCGGATCAAACAATCGACAGAAAGTTCCAGAGTCTGGAAAAAGGATGATCTGGTGGCCGAGGTATGGATTGAGCGGCCGAGGTATTGATATTGCGGCCGTGGGATGGATCTGTCAGGGAGATTTTCAAGCAACAGGTTGCTCGGGTGAGGAAAAGATGTTACGGCCGTGTGATCAATTTTATGGCCGGCAGATGGATTCTCCTAGGCTTCTGTATTTCTATCTAAAAGGCTACTTGGCTCTGTATTGGGTCCTCTAAGTAGCTCAAAGTTCTTACCGAAAGTCCTAAGGTTATCAAGAAAGCAATCAGCAATCATCGTATCCATTTCATCATCGGGATGGTCCCCAAGGTGGGACCTGAAATAATCGTTAGGCCAAATTGGGGTGTCTACACCTTTAATTATACTCACTAAATTACTCAAGCACTCCATCCATTATGAAGGCTATGCCGCAATTTAAAAAGGATGGATTTCGCCGGAATTCGGGGTCACCAGAGATGAGGCTGGCCGGAGTTGGGGTCGGTCGGACATGGAGGTGCCGGGTGGGGAGAGGTTGTTGGAGATCCAGGCTGTGTGGGGGAGGGAGGGAGAGATTAGGTGTAAGTGAGATAGAGGAAATGGAGTACAATTTAATCTCAGCCATTTGATTTTAATGGTTGAGATGGAGTGTCAAAATTTGTGTTAAAACTTGTGTGGGTGGAACCGGCCCCAAAATAATATAACTTACTGAATGACTATTAAAACCCTAGTCTTGTATATGGCCAATAATTAAGAAAACTATTGAATCAACCCTGATTAGGGATTCTTCGAATATGGCATCATTCTTGTCCGAGTAGGAATCGATTGAGGGAGCAGAACAACAATCAAGGTTGGTCATTGATAAGGATTCAAGAGAACAATAGCTATTAGAAAAAATTGAGAAGAACGAACTTACCAGAAAAAAGGCTGAAACGGTTAAGAAGAGAAATGCGTAGAGGAAAACAATTCTAAGAAATGATTGAGAAAAATGAAGCAACCTAAAACAAATAGAACCCTAGAACAACAGCCGATCCATCCGAACCAGTTTGCACGGATAATGATTCAAAAATCTGAGGTTTGTTCGGACTCTATCGACTGAAAATTTCAAAGGTAAATGAAATCGCTGATTGCCGCTATTGGGTTGAACGCTATATATGAGTATGGCATTTTAATGAAAACACTGTAAAATTATTCCGTGTTTACGAAACGCTATAAAAGTCTTTCCTCTTTCTTTCTTGAGTATGAAACGGTGCAGTTGGCAACTTTCATAGCATTCATAAAATAATGATATTGTATTATGCTATTAAAAGTCATATTTGTTGTAGTGACGTGCAGATCTCCTATCTCTCTCTCTCTCTCTAACCTCCATTCTTTCCTTCTCTCATTCTGTCGACGCTACTACTCTGACCCTCATGCTCCACACACAAACTCCCACTGTCGACGATCATCTACTGTTGACCCTCCGGTCGCCGGCAACAAATGAAATCTGCTTAAGGGCTCTCTATTTTTAGCAACTGTATCTCTATCTCACCCCTCTCTCAAAACCCCAATCCAAGCCCTAATTCTGGCAAGACTGCTCTGGCGACGATAGCTTTTCCTATGAATACCTCTAAGTATTATTGATGCTAAGAATCATTCATTGACGGAAGGATTAAGGTAATTTCTTGTTTTCGAATTCTTCGTGAGGCAATTTTGGGATTTCTCGATTCAAATTGACTGAATACAGTGGTATAAACAAAAAAAATGTCCTGTCTTGTTGGCCTGGGAAGGGAGTCCCAGTTGGCTAGTTTGGCTATTCATTGTCGTCCATTTTGAATGATTCCTGGCCGACATCACATGGAACCATAGGATATGTTCCCTTTTCCACAACCATTAACTCCAAGGATTAGAAAATTGTAACGACCCTGATTTTTGGCCAATAAAAATTTCACTAAAAATTTGAATTTTATTTTAATACTTGGATTTCATTTTAACATCCAAAAATTGGTCGTTATCGACTTATAAAATTTTATTATTATATTTAAAAAAAATTCTTTATTTATTTTATAAACCCCTTTTTGCGATTTATAATCCGTCATAATTAGGTTTATGACTTAGGAGATTGGAATTCATCGCCCAGGCATTAAGGTCATTTTCTAAAGACGAGTATGCCTATTAAGACCTTGGTATAGTTACTTGGTAATTATAGTAAAATCCTAGAATTTATTTTCTCGGCTGGAAATCCTACATGGCAACCGATTAGCTAGCAACCCTAATTACCGTTTGGCTTAGTTACATTTCCCTAACCTAGAGTGTTGCGTCGATGCCGTAGTAGTTAGTAGAAGTTTTTGGTCTCTGCCTTAACCGTCGGCTTGACCGCCTTGCTTGGCTTTGGCTTGGCTAGGCTGCCTAGGCATCGGGTCGCTGTTAGGCCTGCCTCGCCCAGGCATCGGGTCTCTGTCCTGCCCGCGCCTTTGGCATCGGCTGACGGCTGCCTTTTGGCGTCGGCTCATTGCGCTCCGCTTTGCCTTGGCGGCTCATTGTCGTGCTCGCCTTGCCTGGCGTCGGCTCATTGTCGCGCTGCCTCGCTAGCGTCGGGTCCTTGTCGGGTTGCTCGCTGCCGCCATCGGTTCGCTTGGCATCGGTCGCGCCGCTTTTGCCTTGGCGTTCTTGGCCGCTTTGCTCGCTGGCCGCCATCGGGTTCGCTTGGCCATGCTCACGCCGCCTTGGCGTCGCCTTGCTTGCAGCCGCCTTGGCCACCGGCCACCGGGCGCCTTTGTTGGCCACCAGGCTTTGTCGCTCGCCACATGTGCCACAGCCTTTGCCTTGGCCACCGCTTGACCACCGCCACTAGGCTGCTTTGGCCACCGGGTTGCCTTGGCCACTGTTTGGCCACCAGGCTGCTTTGGCTGCCGCTTGGCCACTGCTTGGCCACCGGGCTGCCTTGGCCACCGCTTGGCCACCGCCTTGCCATCAGGCTGCCTTGGCCACGCTCACGCTTTGCCTTGGCGTTTGACCTAGGATAATATTTATCCATTGGACGATAGATGCTAGAGTAATCTTTACCCATTAGTCAATAGGTAAACCTTGGTTAATCTTCCTAAGTACGAGATTAGATTAGTTTAGTGCTTAATTGCAAAGTATTATACTTTTGGTATTAACCGTTGGATAATAACCGTTAGGAGTTTTATTAACCATTGGACGATAGACTAGAATCCTAGCCATTATTACCCATTGGCTATTAACCACTAGAGAAACTATTATCCATTGGATAATAGTTAGTCTTGACAACCATGTACTTGTTTGATTTAAATATTAGACTTGGCCATGTGGGTTATTTGATTAAAATACAATTAGTACATTAGGTTAGTATTATTATACATAGTACTTTGAAAGTAGTAGAATACTATATTCGATATTAGCCTAGGTCATATCTAGTATAGATATTGTGTAGTACATGTATATATATATTATATTGTATATAGCATGTGTATTATTAAATATTTTATTTAGAAAATCTAACTGACTTGAAAACTTAGTTTTTATTAAAAACCCATAGTACATATATATATATATTAGTATATAGGTAGTCTTTCATAGTACATACAAGTGGGAGAGAGAGAGAGAACCCGAGAGAGAGAGAGAGAGAGAAGGAAAAGAAAGAGAGAGATGTGATGTATTGCTTGATTTTTGTCTATCAAATCCTAGATACATATATAGGTTAGTACTTGTGCTAGGTGAAAGAAGTAGAAAGGAGAAGATGGGAGAGAGAGATTTGAGGTACAAATCTCTTACAAAGTCAAACCCTTCTTGTCTTTATATATATATATGGTTTTATATATATATATATATATATGTACATAGTACAATGTACCAAGAGGAGAGAGAGAGAGAGAGGAGGAGAGAGAGGCCGAGAGAGAGAGAGAGGAGGAGAGAGAGGCCGAGAGAGAGAGATTGAGAGAGAGAGAAATTTGGATGGAAAGAGAGGGAGAGAGTGATGTGTGTGCAAGTGGTTGACATGCTTTGGTCATCCTTGTCCTAGTTGTGTATACTTTCAAGTGAAAGCATATCCAATGCCATCCAATCTTGTCCTTCTTTGTACAAACCCTAATTTTATACTTGAAACAAATCCACTTGCTTGGCCAATCTTCCAAAATCCAATCCAAAGGACACATCCTAGCCTTGCATGCCTAGGTTTGTAGGTTATTTCTTGCAAGCAAACTTGATTTGCTTGAATAAAAAATTGGAGGAAAGAGGGAGAGAGGGCAGCCGGCCAAAGAGGGGAGGGGAGAGCCCATTTGCCTATAAATAGGACCTCACACTTCTCATTCAACTCACACCTCTTCATTCTCCAAGTTCTCTCTTTGAAAGCATAAGAATTCTTAGTGTTCTTGAGTAGTTCTAGCTTGTTCTTGAGCTTTCTTTCCATCTCCGCCACTAAACCACCATACGACCACCACCTCGATCCTAAAGTAGTAGTAGTATAGGTTACGATCTAGTTTCGAGAGAAACCTTTCTCTTTCGAAGCTATCGGAAACTTATCATAGGCCGTTACTCCGTTCGTTTGCCAACTTTCTTTCCATCGATCTTTTCGTAGTCTTCCTACCGCCAAGAAGAAAGGTAGAATCTTCTTATACCCCTACCCTACGTATATCGTATGATATGAACGTGAGTAAGAATATGTAATACTTGGCTAGTTGATCGCATGATGTTGTTTGACGTAGAATTCTTTGAAGTATATGAGCATGATAATGTAGTTGTGATATTTAGCTTGTAGAACTTTCTTACTAAAAGTACGTAGTTTACTTTGATCTTGAGAATAATTGAATACATGGTTTATAGAATCTCCCCAACTTGATTAACTCGTCAATAAACATATGTGGTTACGATTCGTTTAAAAACAAAATGTTGTTTCAAAACAAAGTATTTTTATTTTGACCTTTTTAAGGATTGTGAACTTGATCGCATATTGCTTGCCTTACTTGTGGTAATATAGAATTGGATGATCTTGCTAGATTACTTTAAAGTGATTCGTCCCGCCGCGGAGTCTATGCATGATTACGAGACACGAGAACCAAAAAGTAGAAACATGACACTTAGGGAGTGGTTGATATGGATAAAAAAGATTTTTGAGACTACATAATGGCCGGACTTGGTAGCCTTATGTGAGTTGTAAAAACCCGCAAGGTGGCCGGACTTGGTAGCCCTTTGTGTGGACTTGCGAAAACCGCAATGAGGCCGGACTTGGTAGCCCATTGTGTAGATTGCTAATGGAGCCGGACGTGGTAGCTTCGTTGGTAATTGGGCTTGGTTATCCGCGGAGAGGAGCCAATGCAAGGTCTTATAACGTGGCCGGACTTGGTAGCCCATTGAATGAAAAATGATTTTTTTTTGAAATGAAATGGTGACACAGTTTACGATGAGTCGCGTAGGAGAAACAAAGAAAGGCATGACACCAACGTAAGCAAGATAGTGAATGCGGATGTATCATTGTTAATTATGTTGTTGAATGAGCATGTGTAATTATTTATATGACTCTTGTTGTAAGTTATGGGTTAGCGGGTTGGATTATTCTATTGAGCTTCTGTAGCTCACGGTGCCCTGACATATTATACTGGGGGCGACGCTGGTATAATATGTCAGATTTTATAGATGAGCTGCAGGAACAGTACACCTTGGAGTCCTTTGGAGCCGAGGAACTTGCAAGGATGGAGGAAGAGGCGGAGCAGTAGTTAACCTTAGATTATTCCCTCTTTTGTTGAATAAAAGTACTCTTGTGAGACGTATGTTGTAATAATGAGCTAGACTCTCCTTAATTTATTCAATAAAAAATATTTATTTAACGTACCCAAAATTCGGGGCGTTACAACTTGGTATCAGAGCTTTAGGCTCAACACTCGGCCATGGGTAGAATGGGTAGCCTTTAAGTTTAGTTTTAAGATAAGTAGACCGTTGCATAAACGTGACTTGATTTTTAAGTTTACCGTCCCAAATTGGGTGGAATTCTGACAAAACAATCTTCAGATTGAAGTAAGGTGGAAACTGGCAGTACCGCCGAACTGGGAATTCCCGAACAATTGGATGATGACTTAAATCAAGAATCGAATGTGGAACATAGAAATTTCGATGTTTCTTTAACAAAACTTGACTTAAAACGTTACTAATTGAAGTTTAAAAATTTTCCTTGTAGATGGATCACCTAACCAACCTGATAGTTGGAGCTCACCAACTCGAGGTCACCCTAGAAACTATGACCATCCAACTGATGAAGAAGCCTGACTACATTGTCATGATACTCGCAGAAATCCGCGATTTCAAAAGAGTACAGCATCATACCCCTACCCCTGTGGAAGATGACCCTTGGTTTCCTGTAATGTTCCCAATCCTATGTGCCTTCCGTGTATTCTTTGGAGCCCTACCCCCGATGCAAAACTTTACGTATGGTGAAGAAGAAACCAAAGACGAGAAGGTTACTCATGAGGTGACTAAGGAAGGAGAAGCTAGTAAGAGTAAGGATGAGCCCGAGGAGGACGAAGTTCTAGCATGACCTTGAAGTCAAGAATACTATGAGGAGTCCCTAAATAAAACTAGCAATAGTTGTAATCCTTTGGGAAGTAGGAGCTTTTAAACTAGGATCACTGTTGTTAGGCCTTTTGATGAAAAATAGGAAAATGTAGGACTCTTGATGTATTAAGCTTAAGGCTACTATAAACCACCTATGATGTACTTGTTTTCCCTAAGTAATGAAATCATGCATTTCTTTTATACGTGTCCATTGTTTATGTGTGTACATGTGTCTTTACGAGACTACCCTTTCACACCGATAAGTCTAACACATAATCTTCTTATTATTGTAGATATGGCTAGCTATACCCCTGCTACACCATTCACCTTTGCGGACCTGCTTACGTACAAGGCTCTGCTTGCACCCGAGAGTTACATCCCTATACCCCACTTGGGTATATTTGACCCTGCCACTGGCGAGCACACCTTCGAGGTTATTCTCGTGTCACCTTTAGCTGAGACCATGGACGTGGAGACCCTACGTTTATCACTTAGTGACACTATTGAGGATGCCCGACAATGAGGGGAGTATTGGCTCGAGAAGAGGGAGAAGGAATGGAAGGAGGAGTTACGAGTGTATTTTGGACTTATCCCACCGCAGTAGTAGAGTCGTAATTTTAGAATAAGGTCCCGAAAGTTGTAGTCGCAGTTGTGTGAGTACGAACTTAGACCATGTATTAAGAGTATGTAGGATCATTCCACTTGTATTAGGAGAAATCGTGTCATTTGCTTTATAGTAGAATTCTATGCTTACGATTGTATCTCTCTTTTATCTATAAAAAGCTTGTTTCCTTCAAAAGAGTACTGCTGCGTACTATTCTTTAGTAAATGAAACCCATATTACAAAGGACAATTATTTTAGTTGACGCAAGTTGCTAAAGGATAGTGATTTTCTTTGATTACGAGTGTTGTAATCCTCTGCCGATAGACATCTCATTTTTTTTAGGAACCATTTTTGGATAGATTTTCCAGGAGAGCGACAAGTGTTAGCCAAAGCCGAGGGGGACCCGGCCTTCACCCGCCGGCCATACCCACAAGGGGGCCCCGGCAACCACCCCCCCAACCCTTCAAATTTCAAACTTCAAATTTCAACCTCCAATTTCAATAATTCAAAACTCAATCATTTCCCTCCTCCACTCACCCCTCACCCGGCCTATATGTACCCCACCACCACTTCCCATTTCCTTATCCTTTTCTCTTCATCTCTCTTACCATTTCATCCCCCAACCCGAACCATGGCCACCCGACGACGAGGATTTCCGGAAGACGCCGCGTTCCGAGAAATCGAGCGAACCGAGCTCACCCTAACGACCCAAGCGCTACGGTTGCAACCCTTCATCTTCCTCCTGTTCTGTGTCGTGCTGACAATGGGCATGCCACGGTGGTTCGGTAGGAACAACCGCCTCCGCACCTTCTGGTGCTGTGTTCTCGCTGTGACCGTCGCACTCGAGGTGTTCGTAAGGGAATACGAACGTCGTTTGATCCAAGCCTTCAATGATAGGTGGTAGGACGAGGCACGTCAATGGCACTATAGCCATTATTATCTACTTTTCCTTGCTTTTTCTTGTACCTAATAATGCCTTTAGGCATGTAGTATGTTGATCTTATGTTATCTTAAGAAATTTTATTTGCTTATCTACCACAATCTGTCGTGTTCATTGCATGCTAACTTCATAACAAAACCCCTAAGTTCGAGTAACACCACCATTTCGGGAGAGTGCAGCTGTTAGTCTAAAGTGAGTAGCGAGTGCGGACTAGAAATAGCCAACCTACGTCTAACCTACGACTTAAGATTGACTTGCTTCTTTCAAGGGGGATAGACGACGATTCAAGGACCAGTATAGCGACCTTGTCAAATTGGTAGACACGCACCAATTTCGAGGATGAAATTATTTTAAGGGGGATAGGTTGTAACGACCCTGATTTTTGGCCAACAAAAATTTCACTAAAAATTTGAATTTTATTTTAATACTTGGATTTCATTTTAACATCCAAAAATCGGTCGTTACCGACTTATAAAATTTTGTTATTATATTTAAAAAAAAATTCTTTATTTATTTTATAAACCCCTTTTTGCGATTTATAATCCGTCATAATTAGGTTTATGACTTAGGAGATTGGAATTCATCGCCCAGGCATTAAGGTCATTTTCTAAAGACGAGTATGCCTATTAAGACCTTGGTATAGTTACTTGGAAATTATAGTAAAATCCTAGAATTTATTTTCTCGGCTGGAAATCCTACATGGCAACCGATTAGCTAGCAACCCTAATTACCGTTTGGCTTAGTTACATTTCCCTAACCTAGAGTGTTGCGTCGATGCCGTAGTAGTTAGTAGAAGTTTTTGGTCTTTGCCTTAACCGTCGGCTTGACCGCCTTGCTTGGCTTTGGCTTGGCTAGGCTACCTAGGCATCGGGTCGCTGTTAGGCCTGCCTCGCCCAGGCATCGGGTCTCTATCGGGCCTGCCTCACCTTGGCATCGGCTCGCTGACGGGCCTGCCTTGCCTTGGCGTCGGCTCGCTGTCGCGCTTGCCTTGCCTTGGCGTCGGCTCGCTGTCGCGCCTGCCTCGCCTGGGCGTCGGGTCACTGTCGGGTTGCTCTGCCCTGGCTGCCATCGGGTTCTGCCTTGGCATCGGGTCGCGCCTCGCTTTTGCCTTGGCATTGCTGGGCTGCCTTGCTCTACCTGGGCTGCCATCGGGTTCTGCCTTGGCCATGCTCACGCCGCCTTGGCCGTCGCCTTGCTTGCAGTCGGCCATCGCGCACCGGTCGCCTTTGGCCATCGTTTGGCTACCAGTCGCTTTGGTCGCCGCCGCCATCGCTACACCGGCCGCCTTGATCATTGGCCACTACCGCTTTGTGGCCACCGGGCTGCCTTGGCCACTGTTTGGCCACCGGGCTGCTTTGGCCACCGCTTGGCCACTGCTTGGCCACCAGGCTACTTTGGCCACCGCTTGGCCACCGCCTTGCCACCAGGCTGCCTTGGCCACGCTCACGCTTTGCCTTGGCGTTTGACCTAGGATAATATTTATCCGTTGGACGATAGATGCTAGAGTAATCTTTACCCATTAGTCAATAGGTAAACCTTGGTTAATCTTCCTAAGTACGAGATTAGATTAGTTTAGTGCTTAATTACAAAGTATTATACTTTTGGCATTAACCGTTGGATAATAACCGTTAGGAGTTTTATTAACCAATGGACGATAGACTAAAATCCTAGCCATTATTACCCATTGGTTATTAACCATTAGAGAAACTATTATCCATTGGATAATAGTTAGTCTTGACAATCATGTACTTGTTTGATTTAAATATTGGACTTGGCCATGTGGGTTATTTGATTAAAATACAATTAGTACATTAGGTTAGTATTATTATACATAGTACTTTGAAAGTAGTAGAATACTATATTAGATATTAGCCTAGGTCATATCTAGTATAGATATTGTGTAGTACATGTATATATATATATATATGTATGTACTTGTTGTATATATATATATTATATTGTATATAGCATGTGTATTATTAAATATTTTATTTAGAAAATCTAACTTACTTGAAAACTTAGTTTTTATTAAAAACCCATAGTACATATATATATATATATATATTAGTATATAGGTAGTCTTTCATAGTACATACAAGTGGGAGAGAGAGAGAGAGAGGGAGAGAGAGAGAGAAAAGCCGAGAGAGAGAGAGAGAGAGAACCCGAGAGAGAGAGAGAGAGAGAGATGTGATGTATTGCTTGATTTTTGTCTATCAAATCCTAGATACATATATAGGTTAGTACTTGTGCTAGGTGAAAGAAGTAGAAAGGACAAGATGGGAGAGAGAGATTTGAGGTACAAATCTCTTACAAAGTCAAACCCTTCTTGTCTTTATATATATATATGGTTTTATATATATATATATGTACATAGTACAATGTACCAAGAGGAGAGAGAGAGAGAGAGGAGGAGAGAGAGGCCGAGAGAGAGAGATTGAGAGAGAGAGAAATTTGGATGGAAAGAGAGGGAGAGAGTGATGTGTGTGCAAGTGGTTGACATGCTTTGGTCATCCTTGTCCTAGTTGTGTATACTTTCAAGTGAAAGCATATCCAATGCCATCCAATCTTGTCCTTCTTTGTACAAACCCTAATTTTATACTTGAAACAAATCCACTTGCTTGGCCAATCTTCCAAAATCCAATCCAAAGGACACATCCTAGCCTTGCATGCCTAGGTTTGTAGGTTATTTCTTGCAAGCAAACTTGATTTGCTTGAATAAAAAATTGGAGGAAAGAGGGAGAGAGGGCAGCCGGCCAAAGAGGGGAGGGGAGAGCCCATTTGCCTATAAATAGGACCTCACACTTCTCATTCAACTCACACCTCTTCATTCTCCAAGTTCTCTCCTTGAAAGCATAAGAATTCTTAGTGTTCTTGAGTAGTTCTAGCTTGTTCTTGAGCTTTATTTCCATCTCCGCCACTAAACCACCATACGACCACCACCTCGATCCTAAAGTGGTAGTAGTATAGGTTACGATCTAGTTTCGAGAGAAACCTTTCTCTTTCGAAGCTATCGGAAGCTTATCATAAGCCGTTACTCCGTTCGTTTGCCAACTTTCTTTCTATCGATCTTTTCGTAGTCTTCCTACCGCCAAGAAGAAAGGTAGAATCTTCTTATACCCCTACCCTACGTATATCGTATGATATGAACGTGAGTAAGAATATGTAATACTTGGCTAGTTGATCGCATGATGTTGTTTGACGTAGAATTCTTTGAAGTATATGAGCATGATAATGTAGTTGTGATATTTAGCTTGTAGAACTTTCTTACTAAAAGTACGTAGTTTACTTTGATCTTGAGAATAATTGAATACATGGTTTATAGAATCTCCCCAACTTGATTAACTCGTCAATAAACATATGTGGTTACGATTCGTTTAAAAACAAAATGTTGTTTCATAACAAAGTATTTGTATTTTGACCTTTTTAAGGATTGTGAACTTGATCGCATATTGCTTGCCTTACTTGTGGTAATATAGAATTGGAGGATCTTGCTACATTACTTTAAAGTGATTCGTCCCGCCGCGGAGTCTATGCATGATTGCGAGACACGAGAACCAAAAAGTAGAAACATGACACTTAAGGAGTGGTTGATATGAATAAAAAGGATTATTGAGACTACATAATGGCCGGACTTGGTAGCCTTATATGAGTTGTAAAAACCCGCAAGGTGGCCGGACTTGGTAGCCCTTTGTGTGGACTTGCGAAAACCGCAATGAGGCCGGACTTGGTAGCCCATTGTGTAGATTGCTAATGGAGCCGGACGTGGTAGCTTCGTTGGTAATTGGGCTTGGTTATCCGCGGAGAGGAGCCAATGCAAGGTCTTATAACGTGGCCGGACTTGGTAGCCCATTGAATGAAAAATGATTTTTTTTTGAAATGAAATGGTGACACAGTTTACGATGAGTCGCGTAGGAGAAACAAAGAAAGGCATGACACCAACGTAAGCAAGATAGTGAATGCGGATGTATCATTGTTAATTATGTTGTTGAATGAGCATGTGTAATTATTTATATGACTCTTGTTGTAAGTTATGGGTTAGCGGGTTGGATTATTCTATTGAGCTTCTGTAGCTCACGGTGTTACCTTTTTGGTGAGCCTGGTATAATATGTCAGATTTTATAGATGAGTTGTAGGAACAGTACACCTTGGAGGCCTTTGGAGCCGAGGAACTTGCAAGGATGGAGGAAGAGGCGGAGCAGTAGTTAACCTTAGATTATTCCCTCTTTTGTTGAATAAAAGTACTCTTGTGAGACGTATGTTGTAATAATGAGCTAGACTCTCCTTAATTTATTCAATAAAAAATGTTTATTTAACGTACCCAAAATTCGGGGCGTTACAAAAATTGCATTTGGTTTACTGTTGCATGTTCTTTATTTGGTACTCTTATTTTATTCCAATTATGTGATTGTTGCTCTCAATGCTTTAAACTACCCGGGCATTATTTTTTGGGTCATTGTGAATTGGGATCTCCTAGTTGGATTGTAGTGTGCTTTTATTGCTAATTTTTGTTGTTGTTCCCATCATTGCACACAAGCAATAATATAGTTTATTGACATATGGTGTAGTTTATTGGGGTTACATTAAACAAGTTTGTTGGGATTACTTAATTTTTGTTGTTGTTCCCATGCTTGTGAAGGCTGAAAAATGGAAGAACCTTTTGAAATAAATGATTTCGAAGTAGATGAAGGGTTAAAAGCACCATCAAGTGGGATGTTTTTGAGACAATTGAAGAAGCACGAAAGTATTATGAAGATTATGGTAGACAAAATGGTTTTTGAATTCGTACTCGGACTTCATGCAAAGGACGAAGCCGGTCGAATGGAGTGACTAGTATGCTATTTGTATGCGTAAAAGAAGGAAAGTATGTTGCGAAGATTTAAAACGATGGTGTCAGGGAGTAGAATGATGAGACAAACGACGATGGAAAAGGGATACCGAGGAAAAGAGCTAGAAGTTGTTCAACTGTTAAATGTGGATGCAAGGCTCATTTGCTGATTAAATATGACAAATGGAGTAGCAAATGGAAAGTAAAAGTTTTCACCGATGCTCACAATCATCCATTAGTGACTCCATCTAAGAGAATGGGAATGAAATCCAATCGACACTTGCCCAAAGCAGTTAAGAATTTGACTGAAACTTTTCAGAGAGAAAATTTGGGAATTTCTAAAGTTACTTCTATTTTTGGTGGTGAACACATTGGCTTTGATAATAGAGATTGCT
The DNA here is from genome assembly GCA_025413875.1 of Rhododendron molle. Taxonomy (NCBI): domain Eukaryota; kingdom Viridiplantae; phylum Streptophyta; class Magnoliopsida; order Ericales; family Ericaceae; genus Rhododendron; species Rhododendron molle. The sequence continues at coordinate 21,190,147 of CM046400.1, forward strand.
ATAATCACTTGAGGAATGTGAGGCATAGAGAGCTAGATGACGGGGTTGCAGAATCTATCCTCATTGACTTTAGGAACAGACAAGCACAGAATCCACAATTTTTTTTATGCAATTCAATGCGATAGTAATGGGAGGGTAGTCAATTTTTTTGGGTGGACTTGTGATCTTGCATGGCGTACATTACTTTGGAGATGTGGTCACATTTGACACAACCTATCAAACAAACGAGTATGATATGCCTTTCGCACCATTTATGGGAGTAAACCACCACATGCAGTCGATATAGTTTAGATGTGCACTTTTACAAGACGAGACAGAGGTGACATTTGAATGGTTGTTTGAGACATGGCTTGAAGCTATGGGAGGACGTCCTCCAACTTCTATCATCACTGACCAAGACTTGGCAAAGAAGGCAGCAATTGCCCAAGTTTTTCCTAACACCCATCATCATTTATGCATTTGGCATATCAAAAAGAAATTTGTTGAAAAATTGTCACAAGTGTACTACAAGAAATCAAAATTCAGGAAGGATGTGAGAAATTGTATTTGGGCAACATATAGGAAAAAAGATTTTGAAAAGAGATGGATGGAATTAATGAAAGAGAATGGGTTGGAGAGCAACGAATGGCTTCAACAATTGTATGATATTCATGAGTCATTGGTACCTGTTTGCACATTCTTTGCTTGTTTGAATACTATTGGACATAGTGAGGGTGTCAATTCATTTGTTGATGGTTTTGTTACCTCGACGACAAATCTTAAAGAGTTTGTAGTCAAGTATGACCAAGCATTGAAGAGGATTGTGAAAAGGGAAAATGATGAAGATTTTGAGTCTGAACATAAGTTTTGGATTGTGAATGACAATGAATTTTTGTTGAAGCATGCGGCAAAAATTTATACTAGAAACGTCTTCAACAAGTTCAAGGATGAAATGAGTGGAGTCTTCCATTACAAAGTTGGAGAGGTGGGAAATGCCAATGGATTTCAATCGTTCATAGTGAAGTCAAAATAACATGAAGTTAAAAAGTTCGTAGTGACATTGGATTTGCAAACGTATGAGGGTGTGTGTGAATGCCAAAATTTTGAGTTTGTTGGTATATTGTGTACGCACATATTGAAAGTGTTTGTCTGGCTAGACATTGATGCAATACCGGACCATTTTATTCTTCCATGATGGAGGCAAAAAGCCAACAAATTCAGAATAATTGATTCCCAAGGATTGGTGCATGACGACGGCAAAGAAGAATCCGAGGCATTAAGGCTTGGCCATATGTGCTAAGAATCTACCAAATTGGCATGTTTGGCCGCTCTATCAAATGAGGCATACATGATTTACATCGAAGCTATGAATGATCTATCCAATAAGCTCCTAAAAGTTACTTCTTATGTCTCCAATCGATGTTTGTCATGAAAAAGATGATTTACATTCTACCAAGCGTTCTCAAATATTGCTTTCAAATTTGAACATCACACAAACCAAAGGTAGGAAAAAAGATGTGAAGGAAAAAGATCCTATTATACACTCAAGAAGATTAAAAAGTGGTATTGAGTTGGCATTAAACAAGAAGAAAAGAAAGTGTCACTTATGCAATAAGTTAGGACACGATAAGAGAATTTATCCTTCAAATCCGATGAGTAAAACTCTCAAAGGTAAGTGAACTATAATTTTCCTTGTATTAATGTTGTTATTTCTTTGACATTGACATTCTTACATTTTTTACTAATTGTCAATTCGCTTCTACAACCTTAGTAGCGGAAACACTATATTCTGAAAGTGACCAAGAGATGACTTAATGAGAAGATGGTAATTCCAAAACACAAAAGCCGATTAAATGAAAAAGTGCAGACAAGTATGTAAAAATACCGTGCACCAAAGGAGCGCAGTGCTGATTGAAGCAAACTCTCCTGGGGGAATAAAGATGATTGGATGGATAGATCATCGCTGATTTGACAATTGGACGGATAGATCGTCGCTGATTGATAGTTGGATGGATGGATCGTCGCTGATTGATATTGGATGGATAGATCGTCGCTGAGTGAAGATTGGACGGATGGATCCTCGCTGACTGAAGATTGGACGGATAGATCATCGCTGATTAATAATTGGACGGATGGATCGTTGCTGACTGAAGATTGGACGGATGGATCGTTGCTGATTGAAAATTGGATGGATGGATCGTCGCTAATTGATAATACTCAAGCGTGAGTAGGCGGACCACTGCTGGGGATATAAAATGCCTCAGATTTGGGGATATCAACTCCAAATAAGCTCCAAAATTGCCTTGAGATCACAATAAGAAACCATGGGCTGTTATAGGAGGAATAAACGTGATCGGGCCTAGCCTGCTTGGAAATTGGGCTTGAGGCCCAAACTATCGTTGCGCGACAGTGTCACTCCGTCGCGCGATGGAGATTTGTCAGGATTTGGCCCTAGAACAGGCCCAGACTCGACCCAAAGTTGTTCCACACCTCTAAACTTCCTGGGGACGTTACAGAATCAGTTTTTTAGTAGGTTTCAAAATTTCAAACTCCAAAACCTCTCAAACTCTCCCAACCCTAGAATCCCTTCCAAAATCAACACACCCATACGCAAAAGACCGCGAGATGAAGGGGCATGCATGGAGCCCGCAATAGAGGATCAGACGGCAGCAGTGGAGGCCGTGGGTACTGGTGTAGTGGCAACAGGCGGCGACGATGGTGACCAAGGCCAGCAACAGGAGGTAGGTGGCAGAGACGAGCATCACGCGATAGAGACGGAGCCTCGCGCGACAAAGGAGATCGGGGCTGTGGGGCACAGTGTTGAGCCTTTGGACCTGAGTAAGGCCGTGGGAGGCTCGGTGGTGACTTGGAGGAGTTCTGGTGATGGCGGCAGCAATAGTGCCGGTAGCGGTGATGTTGAGCCGACCGGATCTCTGCCGAGGGATCCGGCGAGAGGCAAAGGGGCTGTTGTTGAAGAGACCACAGAGGCTCCGTTTGTGTATCAGGAGGAGGACGTGCTTTTTCGACCATCGGCGACTTCGTCGAGTCATTGGCCGATCACGAAACAAGATATCGCTAAGCACTTGAGCGACGAAGCACTGGTAAAGCTTCTTGAGGATAACCCCGCAATCGGGGAGTTGGTCTTGAAAGCCAAAGAAGACCGGGCACGGGCTATTGCTGCATTAGAGGCAGCGGAGAGAGCCGAGAGGGAGAGAAAAGAGGGGGACCTTGAGAGAAGCAGAGGCTGAGGAGAGGGCCGAAGCAAAGGCACAGTGGCCCAGAGTGACAGCAGTGGCTGAGGCGGGAGCAGTGGCATGCCTTGATTTTTTAGCGGAAGCGTACATACCTCTGACATCACACTTGTTCGTGCCATTAGGCTTTGCAGCATATGCACTACAGCGGACAGAGTATGACGCCGAGCTCGTGTTGAGAGACCCCGAGACTCACATCTTGAACACCTGGACATAGGTATATTTTCGAAAACCCCCTTTATGACTCGTAATCGCCTGTATGTCTTGATTTGCAAGAACAGTACATCTTGATTTGAAAGTATAGCATGAAATAACCCCGAGTTGAACCATGAAATAACATGAGAATCCTTGCCTTGAACACCATGCTTGCAATAACTTGAACCAACCATTTGTAGGTCGCTGCATTGATTACCTAGAACTTAAAAATGAAAGCCTAGTATATGCTAACATTGTCCCCTTCTGTTGTTGTTTTTGTGTGTGAAATCGGTGAGAGCAAGACCGAGGGATATTTGCGGCTTTGGAGGCACGTGTAGGTCCTTGGAGTTGTACGAGGACCTACCATCGAGGGTGAGGGAGCTGGTTGACAAGGCAGGCTTCGGGGAATTATAGACTATTTCCCCGGTCAGAAATGACCTTGCTGTCTTGGTAGCGCTCGCGGAGAGGTGGAGGGATACCACCAATACCTTCCACCTGCCACCTGGGAGATGACGATGACACCCACGGACTTTGAGGCAATCACTGGGCTGAGGGTTGGAGAAGAGCCCGCACCTTTTGACTCGGGCATTCACAATGACCGAGCGGCACTGAAGTGGTTTTTGGGCAAGGTGCCCAAAATCGAGGAAGGGGTGGTGAGGTACAAGCAGTTTACAGAGTACCTGAAGAAGGAGGTGACCACAGAGCGAGAGGCAGAGCAGATGGCCAGGGCGTACCTATTGTACCTCTTTGGTGCTTCCCTGTACCCGGGCAGACGCAGCAAGGTGCACCTATCTTACTTGCCCGCCCTGAGAGACTTGAAGACAGCCTCACATTTTGACTGGGGCAGAGCAGCACTTAGTGCGACTTACGACTTTCTTGGTGACTCGTCAAGGACAGAGCAGAGCACTGCTGGCTACTGGAGGGTTTGGGAGGTGTGATAACAAAATACGGCTTCCATTATACTTTGTATCTTTGGATGTACGTAGCCCGCTTGCATATATAACTACATAATTGCATATCCTGCGACTGACGTATGTACATATTTTTGAACATGGAATAGCTCCGGGTTTATGAAGTGCTGCGGATATACCCGCCGATGTACAAGCATCCAGAGTTGAGCACCCTCCCTTGCGCGCTGATATGGAGTAAGGCGAACATGGGGACAGAAGAAGGAAGAGGTGACCTCAATGCCTTTAGGTTGTACTTGGATGACCTCAGGGCCTCACAGGTGTAACAACTCCGATTTTCAGTATATAAAAATCTTGTTGTTTAATCAAAAATCTTATCTAAAATTTCCTTTTAAATTTCTATAATCCGTCTTAATTAGATTCGATATTCATAAGTTGAAATTTTATCGCCGATAAACCTAGAAATATTCTTAATTGCTAAGCTATTTATTGGAGCGCTAGAATATTCGATACGAGACCTTAACGTTCTAGTTTCCGGCTAGAAACCCTAATCGGTTAGTGGAACTAGTTTCCAACTAGTTAGTTGGCCAAACCTAAGTCTTACTAACTTAGTTACATCCTCCTAGCATCCTAGGACCATTGGACGATAGAAAACCATCATGAGATTCCAAAAGTAATTACTTTTGACTTGTAATCATTACTACCTTTATGACAAGATTCTCTTTCTAGGAAATCTTTACCCATTGGTTAATACCCATACCTTTTTGGAAGCCTACTTTTCTAGTCTATATATATATATATATATACACACTTTAGGAGGAGAGAGAGAAAGAGGGAGGCCGAGAGAGAGAGAGAGAGAGAGAGAGAAAGAGAATGCATGTGTGTGTGCGCACTTTGGCCACTCCAACAAGCCACCTTCCTTGTCTTTTGCAACCAAAGTACAACCATCATAACCCTTATCTTGTGCTTTCACAAGCAAGACCCTTTCTAGGCTAAGACAACTCATAAAACCCCACATGATAACCTAGGACTTAGCCTTAAATGGAAAATACAACTCTTGGCATGCTTTGATTGACCCATGAAGGAGAAGGTTGCATGCTTTCAAAGCATGATTGGACAACACAATGAGAGAAGGAAACAAAGGGGAGAATTCGGCCAAGAGAAGGAGGGGGGCCGGTTGGGAGAGTGAGGAGAGAGGTGAGGTGTGTGCATGTGTGCTTGGTTACTTGCACAAGCTAACTAAATAGCCCTAAGCCTATTACTTCCTTTCTAACTCATTCCTAGCTTTCTAAAGGACTACCTAGCCAATGATTTTATGCTTCCTTGCAAGCAAAGCATCCCTAGGACAAGACTTGACTAGAAACCCTTCATGATGACCTAGTTTTAGCTTGAAGTTGGATTGACATTTGAGTGACAAGTCATGGCATGCTTGAAAAGCATGAAATGACAAGTCATGGAGCTAATTTATGAGAGCAAAAAGGAGAGAGGGGGGGGGGGGGGGGTGCAAGGGGGAAAGGAGGAGCCCAAGAGTTTGCCTATAAATAGCAAGCCATTCTCTCATTTCTACTCACACCTCCATTCTCCAACTTTTCTCTCTAAGAAAGTCTAGTGTTCTTGCTTTGTTCTTAAGTTGTTCTTGAAGTTCTTCTCTTGTTCTTCAAGAAACTCATCCCAAAATACCTTTTCGATCCATAAAGCCAAGTAGTTTTAGGTCGAGACTTAGTTTCAAGAGAAACCTTTCTCTTTCGAGGCTACCGGAAGCTTACCGTAGGAAGTCACTCCGCCCAGTCACCGACGTACTTCCCGTAGCCGCCTACCACCAAGAAGAACGGTAGAGTTCTCCGAACCTACTTACTCTAAGTATAGAACGCTACATGTTTAGTATGATCTTGTTTTACGTAGTTTACTTTGATCTTAAGAATACTTGAATGCATGATCTTGATGGTAGTTACTTGCTTTTGATAAATGAAGTCACTTTGATAAACATGTGTTGTTTTACTGAACTTCCAAAAGAAGGAAATACGTTCTTACTTTAAAGGTAAAGTGTTGTTTTCAAAAAGGAAGTATTCGTATTTTGACCTTGTAGATGATCATGAGCTTGTTGCATGTTGCTTGCCTTACTTGTGGTTATGAACGAGCATGATAGAATAGAGTTGGATGATTTTGCTAGTTGTAAATGCATGTGAAAAGTCCTACCGCGGAGTCTATGCATAATACGAGACACGTGAAATTGGAAAGTAGAAACATGACACCTAGGGTGTGTTAAAGACAAGGTGTCTTTTGAAAACGCAATGTGGCCGGACTTACCCATTGTGGGAATGTGTGTTGCAAATGATAAAATATTTTTGAAACTACATAATGACCAAATGTGGGTGCATTATGTGAGTGTGTGTTGTGTGCCAATGGGAACCCGGCGCGGCGGAACCATTGTGAGGATACTCGGGAACCCGGCGCGGTGGAACTGAGGTTGGGTGTGTAGCTTGGTTATCCACGGAGAGGAGCGAATGCAAATGTGTGCCAATGGGAACCCGACGTGGCGGAACCATTGTAAGGATACTAGGGAACCCGGTGCGGCGGAACCGAGGTTGGGAGTGTAAAAGTGTGATTTTCAAAATGTTGATTTGGAAATGAAAATGAGACACGTTATACGATGAGTCGCATAGGAGAAACCCGAAAAACATGGCACCAACAATAGTTAGTGAATGCGCATGTGTAATTGTTATATGTTCTTGTTGAAGCATGTTAAGTTTGGAAAAATCGTTATTACCTTTGACTTGTAAGTTAAAGGTTAGTGGTTTTTAGGTTTCTCTATTGAGCTTTCAAGCTCACGGTGTTGCTTTACGTGACCCTTACATATTATGCTGGTGGCGACGCTGGTATAATGTGTCAGACCTCATAGATGAGCAAAGAGAGCTGTACAACTTGGATGCATTTGGAGCTGAGGAGCTTGCTAGGATGGAAGAAGAAAAGGAGTTGTAGATAACCTTAGATGTCCTCCCTTTTGTGTAATATAAGTACCCTCTGGGGGTTTGTGATGTAATAATGAGCCAGACTCTAACCCTTTTATTCAATAAAAGGTTTAATTAACGAACCCGATTTTGGGGGCGTTACAACAGGTATATCGTAAACCCTCGTAGCTAAATGTGCATTCCTTTAATTGCTTTAATGCTGTTGCTGATCAATTGTATGCATTTTCATGTTTGACCTATGTGCATATCAATTGGGACCCTTGGAGAGTAGCCAGGCCAGAGCCTGAGTACCTAGCCAGGAGCAGAGTGGTCACAGCCAGTACGGTGCTGCTAGAGTCGACTTTTGGTTGGCAGTGGTATCTAGGAGACAAGGTGACACGCCAGTCACTTGGCGATACAGAGTTCCAGGTGTCAGGGCCACTTCCACCCCGAGCTTTGCACACAGGCGAGTACACTAGTGCTGAGGTGGAGCAGTTCACACGGCTCGATACTAAGCTGACACACTACCTGCGCCCAGAGATAGACTACGCTGCTTATCAGAGAGATCGCTTAGCAGGACTGCTTGGTGTTCGGGCCTTCAGAGACGTACTGAGCCAAGCTTGTGGAGCCGCTGAGGAGAGGAGGGCTGCTGAAGAGAGGCAGAGAGGTGGCGAGGGCCGTGTCAGACGAAGCTTGAGTGGACCTGTGAGAGGCGAGCCCCTAGAGATGTCCTGGAAGATCTCAGTGGTGGACACTCAGGGCAACCCGACTGAGATACACTTAGTTCCTGCTAGAGCCGAGCCGGCGTCTGTGATCGTTCCGATAAGACTTAGCTTCCAGTACATTCTGATACACTTGAATTATTGTTGAACTATTTGATAATACCGAATCATGTTTGTAGGTGCCCAATGAGTGGGTGAATGAAGCTATCCATCACATGTTGGCGATGGAGAACGTGATCAGAAGGGCAGCAAGTGGCATGCCACTGGAGCTACACTATCCAGCACCGAACCCACCTCCAGCTCAGCGAGCTGTCACTCAGAGGCCTCACGTATATACAACAATACATTCCTACTTTTGATACTTACGATATGCACACCTTGATAGCCTTTGATAGAATGTACCTGTATTCAAACATTTGATATATACAACGTGCACAATACATAGTAATGCTTAAAACCAAAATGACAATGCAGGCTGTAAGGGGAAAAAATCCACTTAGTGCTAACTCTAGCTTTTTGGTGAACAGCTTCACGTGCCTCCTCGCCGGAATCCTAACTGCAAAACAAACAGGGGTGAGCGCACCTTTGGGTCTCGTCGGCAAAGGCCCTCCGATGCCAAAGTCAGTATCACGTACTCTTAAGAAACCCTAATTATTAGTAGGTAAGTAACTCGATTACCACAAACTGCGTACCTTTTACCTCTAGGTTTACCTCATATTTATAGATGTTCGTATGCTTGTGGCCCAAGCATCCTAATTGCCCTAGGTTTGCTACCTCGTATAGGAAACCCAGAATATCGTGGATTCTCGTTCCGTTATCAATTTATTACCTTAGTCCTTTTAGGACTTCTTTCCATACTGGGCGAACATCCCATTCTCATTGGGTATCTTCTCCAGATCCTATTTTATCGAGATCTTATTTCCTTACGGGATGTCATCGTTCTGGAACCTTCCAGAGTGTTCCCTGCAGCTAAGGCTACTTCCCCCAGAATACTGCTCTTGTTCGGCCCTCTCATTGCCGAACAGACCATCTGGACCAGCGACTTCACATGTCACTGTCCCTTACTAGACTCTTGGTCCAATAGCTCCTCGTGTTTATTGGACCAGGCGCCTGCTCGGATAGCTTGGACCAATGACCTCTCATGTTACTGGTCCTTTATCAACTACTTGAACCAATATCTTCTCAGGAGCTCTCCTCCTGTTCGGCCCTTTTGTTGCCGAACAAACTACTTGGATCAGTGACTTCTCATGTCACTGTTCCTTTATTAGTCTCTTGGTCCAATAACGTCTCATGTTTACTGGACCAAGATCCCGTACAACCTTCGTGGACCAATGACTTCGCATGTCACTAGTCCATATTGCCGACCACCGTCTTGCATGGCGACTGCCCTTATCATATTTATACCACGTGTTCGGCCATACCAACGAGCGCCTTTATATGGTGCAGTCGACACTGTTCAGCGTCACTAACTAGCAACCTCTGGTATTGCGCACCTGTTCGGCATCATGTCCTAGCACCCTCCGCCTACCAGCGCACCTGTTAGGCATTATCACCTAGCACCCTCTGCCTACCAGCATGGTGCCGCCTACCAGTGCACCAGTCAGGCTGTACCGTGCACCCTCACATAGTGCTTCGATGTGGTCATGTGTTATGCACGTGCTCAGGCTGTGTTTCCTCTGTTTGGGAAAACCTCCCTACACAGGCACAGGGACAAGCGGCTTCTAGGAGCAAGAGGACACGGCCACCTTCGCAGAAGAAGATAGCTACGAGGACTCTTACACCACCGGTCATCACACGACGACAGACCAGGAGCTCGCTACCTGTAGAGGCTAGCCAGGAAGCAGCTAGGAAGGCCATTGTACGTGCTGAGGAGCGGTATCAAATCATGATGTGTGAGAGGCCATCTCAGAAGGAGAGGGATCCGAAGAGGGCGAGGGTGACTAAACCTGAGGTAGTTGAGGTAAAGGAAGAGGAGGAAGAAGAAGAGGAGGGAGAAGAAGAGGTGGAGCAGCGTCCCTCCACTAGCAGCGGCTCTGACGACTCTACTGATGATCCACCATACAAGAAAGATCCTCAGGAGCAGGAGGACGATGATGATAGCGAAGACTGGCTTGGAGCGCGCTGAAGGCTACCATGAAGCCTCGTTTACCTTTCTGCATTTTGCTTTTGGGGCCTACGTGCCCAAGTAGATAGCTTGACAGAGAGCGACTGTGCCTTAGTCGATACTGATACAGTTTTTTCCTGGGAGGCCTGCGTGCCCTTTTGATTGACGGGCGCATGTGCCCTAGTTGATTTAATGGTTTTTGATTGGCCGAAGTGCCACAGATACAGCAGTTCCCTTTATTTTGACATTGATAGATCATGGCAAGATATAAAATTTGCATTTCCAGGGTTTATTGTTTCTCGCTATGGATAAAAGAAAACAAAACCAACTACTAATACCAAACTTGCATTGATGACGTACCGAGACTGTTCACAGACACATATATATATATGCACAAGTGTGACTAGCTTGAAAGAAAACAAGAAATATCCCCAGGACACAGCTAGGATACGAGGATATGGAAAACATAATGGAATTTCGGGCATTAATGAGCCACAATCCAAAATAATTCGATCTAGACAAAACTGACACTTCTGCAAGGTCAAGTACGTATGAAATGACTTGCACAAATCGACAGAACTGAGAAAAACACATCAGTATAAGATTTAGACTGGAAAATGCTCAAAACATCACAAAAATGGACATTACGTGCTAAACATGACTCGATTATGTCCCAGACTGAAACCGACACCTCTGCATAGTCACATTAGGTCTATATGACTTGTACGGCATGAAAGAATTTGAAAAAAAACCCATGGAACGAATTTCGACCGCCCGAAACCTTAATTTTAACTTGAAATGGGCCGCCGAGGGTCCAAAATCTTCGTTAAACGTGCGATTTTGAATCCAACATTTGGACCCAGTCTCATATACTCACAACGACATGCTGGAATCATCAAAAGTGCCAAAAACCCCTCGGAACAAAAAATGACCAAACTTGGACAGTAGCAGCTGTAAACTGTCAAAATTGTAGGTGAACACGTCCGCGAGGAACTTGGTCCATTGCGCGATGGAAAACTCTCTCGTGCGATGCAGTAGTATGATCACGCGACGATCTGACCCTACTAGGCTGCCTTTGTTTGACCATATCACTCCTTTAGGGCACAAGAAGCCTTGTCATCACCCCAAACGTCTTGCAGACTGTTCTGAAGTTGCAGAAGAGGGTGTCCTCACATAGCAAGGTTCTTAGGACACTTTGCATGGAGTTTATCCCCTAGCACAAGAACCGAGGACGATATTTATAAAGATTTGTCTATAAATAGACTGCATTTGTAGCAATGTAGGGTACACCCCTTCTTTGTTATCATACGGACTCTCACATTACCAAGATGGAGAGTCCGCTAGCTGCCATACTTGATTGTTGGCTAATGCGGCCCGAAACCATTGATTAGGAAAGGCCTCATTCCCGCCTAGCTTCGATCCGTGATCTTTGATACATGGAGCTGCGCGCGAGCTAATTCAAGTTGCAATGGTCTATTGGGACCCTGTCATGCATGTTTTCTGGTTCTATGAAGACGAGATGTGCCCGACGGTGGAGAAATTCTAGGCATACCTCCGGGGTTTCACCGATGTTCATGCCCTTGCCATTCCGCCGTTCCAGAAGGACATGGATCAACTCCTTAGGACAACACTGAACATACCCGAAGAGTTGTTAGCAAGCGTAATCCAGAATGATGAACTTAACATTACCCGTCTCATTGAACTGTATGGTCCAGAGGGAGCCCTGAGGGATTATGTCGGGCAGGCCCACAAGCGCCTTGTACTTTCAATCTGTGTGTTGGCCGCTTACATGCTGATTCCTACCGACGGAAGGGTTAGTCCTAGCCTGGTGAGCGTCGCTTTGTAGATGGGTGCCCGAAAAAATATCATGCCCATAGTCCTGGCAGAAACCCTCATGGGCCTAGATTTGGTCAAAAGCGGCCAAACAGATTCATTCACTGGATGTCCTCTCCTGCTCCAGGTAGGTTCTCATTCAGCTCACCTTTTTTGTAACGCCCCCAAAATCGGGTTCGTTAAGTTAAACATTTATTAGATAAACAAGGTCGAGTCTAGCTCATTATTACATCGCAAACTCCCAAAGGTTCTTATATTACACAAAAGGGATGGACATCTAAGGTTATCTACAGCTCCTTCTCTTCTTCCATCCTAGCAGGCTCCTCATCTTCAAAGGCCTCCAAGGTATACAGCTCTCCTTGCTCATCTAATAAGTCTAACACATTATACCAGCGTCGCCACCAGCATAATATGTCAGGGTCACATAAAGCAACACCGTGAGCTTGAAAGCTCAATAGAGTAACCCAAACCCACTAACCCTTAACTTACACATAGCAAGTCATGCATATATCGTATAGGGTCATAAACAGCACATGCCATGATATAACAACAACAACAACAATGACACATCCACATTCGCTATCTATCGTTGGTGTCATGTTTTCCGTGTTTCTCCTACGCGACTCATCGTTTTGTGTCTCATCTTTCATCATCATTTCTCAAAATCACACGCACACACCAATGAGCTACCAAGTTCGGCACATTGTGAACGCACACAATCAATAAGCTACCAAGTCCGGCTTATTGGCCACAATGGCTACCAAGTCCGGCACATTGTGTCACAAACACACCTCCAAATGAAGCTACCAAGTCCGGCTCCATTGGCAACGCACACCAACGTAAGGCTACCAAGTCCGGCCATTACGTAGTTTCAAAAGTATTTTTATCCATATCAACCACATCTTACGTGTCATGTCACTACTTTTCCATTTCATGTGTCTCGTATCATGCATAGACTCCGCGGCAGGACTTCGCAAACAAGTACGACTCATTCATAGCAAATCTTGAAATTAAACTAGCAAGATCATCCAACTCTATTCAATCATGCTCGTTCATAACCACAAGTAAGGCAAGCAATCATGCGATCAAGTTTACATTCCTCGAAAAGGTCAAAATACGAATACTTCGTTTGAAACAACACTTTATCTTTAAAACCAGAAACGTATATCCTTCTTTTGGAAAGTCAAAACAACATCTGTTTATTGACGAGTTCATAAAGCCATGTAATCAATCATTCACATAATCATGCTTCCACGTATTCATAAGATCAAAGTAAACTACGTAAGATAAATTCATACTAAACATTACTTCCTACACTTAGGTAAATCATGCTTATAACATCTATTATACTTAGAGAAGTAGGTTCGAAGAACTCTACCTTTCTTCTTGGCGGTAGTAAGTTATGGAAGGTACGATGGAAAGAAAGTCGGCGGTCGAACGGAATAACGGCTTACGGTAAGCTTCCGGTAGCTTCGAAAGAGAATGGTTTCTCTCGAAACTAGAACCTAACTACAACTACTACTACTTTTGGATCGAGGTGGTGGTTTAGTGGCGGTTTAGTGGCGGCGATGGAAGAGTTTCTTGAAAACAAGAAGAAAGTCTTCAAGAACAAGCTAGAACTAAGCAAGAACAACAAGAACAAGCTATACTTTCTAGAGAGAAGTTAGAGAATGGACTGAAGGTGTTAGTTCAAAGCACAAATGGCTTGGTATTTATAGGCAAGGCCTCCCTCTCTCTCTCTCTCTAGCTGAAATCTCTCTCTCTCTCTCTCTCTATATATATATATATATATATCTCATTTTTTTATTACTTCAAATCTTGGTTGCTTGGAAGATCAAGGTCTATCCTACGCTTGCATGGCTCTGATGTAGTCCTTTGGATTGGATTTTGGTAGATTGAACAAGGAATGGAGATTTGATTCAAGTATTCAAATGGGGTTTGTACAAGATGTACAAGATTTGATTGTCCTTGGATTGAAAGAATAAGAAACCCTAGATTTAGTAGTACTAGGATTCTATGCAAAAATGGCCAAAAGAGGTAAGTACACTAGCACACACATCAGCCCTCTCTCTCCCTCTCAATCCAGCCCTCTCACTTTCTCTCTCAATCTCTCTCGGCCTCTCTCTCCTTCTCTCTCTCTCTCTCTTCTTCTCTCCTTGGTACAAAGTACAATACATATATATATATATATTTACATAAGTGAATATATATAAGGACAAGGGTTTGGTGGATTGAAAGAGTGAAGATTTTGTATTGCTAGGGATTGTACAAGATTTACCCTAATTGAAGAATGTATTTAGGACACTAGGTCATAGATTTGCTAGGAAAGAATACAATTAAGGAGATCATCAACGTACAATGGAAGATCAAGAAGGTCAAGGTACAATTCTCTCCTTCTCTTTCCTTCTCTTTCTCTTTCTCTCTCCTTCTCTCTCTCGAATTCTGTCTCCTCTCTCTCTCGGCAATCTCTCTCCTCTCTCCCTCTCTCTCTCTCTCCCACTTGTACTTGCATGAAAGAATACATATATACTAATGTATATATAAGTACTATGGGTCTTGAAAGATCTAAGGGTTTACAAGTAATTTAGATTTTCTAAATATAATAATGCAATACACATGTGCTACTTACAATATAATATATATATATAACCATGTACCTTACAATCTAGGCTAGATATGTAAGGATACAATATCTAATAAACTAATTTAAGTCTTCCAAAGTACTAAATACTAATTTAATAACCTAATGTACAAATTCTAGTTTAATGGATTTTAACACATGGCAATCTAGTATTTTAATCCAACCTAGTACTTGATCGTCAAGACTAACTATTATCCAATGGATAATAGTTTCCCTAGCGGTTATTAACCAACGGGTAAAGATGGCTAGGACTTTAGTCTATTGTCCAATGGGTAATAATTCTCCTAGCGGTTATTATCCAATGGGTAATGAATTTACTAGGAATAAAGCATATATATACATTTAGTCATGTGTATATATCAAATATAATAATATAGATATGTACCAATGAAATCTAGAAATGTACTTAAATGGATAAACTATTGGTTGCTCTTTTATGCAAAGGTTAAAGGTAACCCTAACAATTATCGTCCAACGGTTAATAGCTTAAAGGGTCAAAGGGTTCAAAAGGTCAATCTAGGGTAACAAGCTCAAGGGTTTCAAAAGGTTCATAAGTCACGAGGGTCATAAGGTTTACTTAGCAGATGGTAACTAGGTTAAACGATCGTTAGGTTAACCTAATTGGTTCGAAGCTAACGAGGCTTGCTAGGTAGGATTTTCAGTCAAGAAATGGGGTCTTAAGACTTACGACGGAAAGAATCGGCAGTAAACGATGATTAAAACCTACCAAGCACAATTAAAAGATTTTTGAATACACAAAATGAGATTTTTATTAGTCAGTAATGACCGATTTTTTGTTATGAAAATAAAAATCCAAGTAATTAAAATAAAATTCAAATTTTTAACGAAATTTTTATTTACCAAAAATCAGGGTCGTTACATTTTTCTTATTCGCACACTTTCTTGTTTTACCTCGACACTCAGCCAGGATACTCCGTCAAGTTGGCATCAGCCAGGGGAACAAACGTTTTGGGAGAGAAGATTTCGAGCTTCCAAACTTCGACGCTCGTAACCTGCATAGCTACCAGTGCAGCTGGAATGACAGGGAATTGGAAGGGCCTCTCCCTAATTCCATCACATGGTTGGAAAGCCGCTACGTGAAGTGGCTTCACAAGGAAGTCAAAGCGAGATCAGGGGGATACTACTGAAATCCCGGGGATAATCTTACTTGTATTGAGCATAAGCTCGAGTGCCGATGGGCTACCCGAGCATTTTTCCTTTGCTTTGGTTGTTTGCTTTGAATCTTGCTGTATGGACTTTTCCACCTGGCATGTCCAATAAAGGAACATCTTGTACATACATTTTTGCAATGTAGCTTCGCTCCAGTAAAACTTTGATCTTGCTCGAAATCAAACCAAAATTGAAAGTGAAAGACCATCCCTAAAAGTCAGTAGGATGCCCTCCTGGCTGGGGAAAAGGATAACTGTCGCGCGATGGGAAATCATAGGCGCGCGAGCCCCACTCAATCGCGCGATAGACCCACTCCATCGCGCGCCGATCTGGCTCAGTCGCAGTTGCCAACTTTGACCCATTTTTATAAAAAGGGGTGGCAGGCTTT
This sequence comes from Rhododendron molle, assembly GCA_025413875.1. Classification (NCBI taxonomy): domain Eukaryota; kingdom Viridiplantae; phylum Streptophyta; class Magnoliopsida; order Ericales; family Ericaceae; genus Rhododendron; species Rhododendron molle. Next base: position 21,206,286 of record CM046400.1, read on the forward strand.
GTCCTCACCCTTGGCCGTTCAGGAGGCTCCCAGGGAAAGCCCTTAGGTGTGCCCTTGAATTGAAGGAATAATGCCACCTTGCTTGGATACTTTATCATGAAAGCAGGGATATTTCCATCCCTTTTCCTATAAAAGGCTATGCTTCAGTGGATGTAAAGCAACCTTTCAGGAGAAGAACCCTACATCACCCAAAAATGGCAAATCACCTACCAACTCTAATTGGCCCATGGTTAGAAACATTTGTTGTCAGTGATTGGCTATCCTTATGGACTCATGGGCTGGCCGCCTTCCGCTTCCTTCGAAGCATAAGGCTTCGCCCTGAAATCCTATGGTCGGCCTTGCGGTTCTGGGATCCGGGTATGCATGTGTTTAGGTTTGGAGACAATGAGCTGTGTCCCACGGTGGAGGAATTTCAAGCATATCTCCAAGGCTTAGCCTTCAGCGTGATCGTCGTGCCTCCCTACCGGAAAAGCATATCAAAGCTCTTGAAAACCAGCCTGAATATTTCAAATGGCACATCAGAAAGTCTGCTAAATGGCGGGCAGATAAATATCATGCGCCTGATGGAGTGGTATGGGCCCTAAGGTGACACCGGGGTCATGGCCCTGCAAACTCGCCATCGATTTGCCATGGTAATTAGCATGCTTGCTGCATATTTACTGGTGTCCCCAAATGGAGAAGTTGATCCCTCTTTGGTGAGCATTGCCACACAACTAGGTGCTCGAAGGAATGTGGTACTAATGGTTCTTGCGTCCAAACAATCATATTTGGCGGTTGCCCACTGTGCTGCTAGTAAACTCTCACTCAGCTCACCTTTTTCCAACCTTCACACATTCTGCTTTTACCTTAACACTCAGCTAAGGTTATATCAGGGCTTTTTACTTGTTTTTTCGCCCAAGTTTTTTAAATAGCTCCTTACTTGTCTTTTCGCTCGTGTAGTTATGGTTGTCTGACAAGCTTGGGTTGATTGCGGCTCCTGAAGGAAACTGGCCTCATTTGCCTGGGCGAATGCATCAAAGAGGGATGCTGTATCCAGAGATGTCCATAAAGGAGTGGTATACATTCATGGACGAGATGTTGCCACATGAAATCATCTAGAGGCATGAAGCGCTGAATATCCCAGATATGGCCACAAATTCCGCGGGTTTCGAGAGAATGGTGATCGCTGGATTGTCCAGTTTCACATTCTATATTCCAGGGCGTCTCCTTTGTCAACTAGGCATGAGCCAAAGGTAGCACCGGGCTGGGAAAGAAAGCTTTCACATTCTTGCATTCACTGCCCAAAACCTAACCGGATATGAGCACAATTAGGGCCTGAGGCAACTTGGCAGAGTAGAACTAGATTTCAGCATAGAGCTGAAGCATCGCTATAGAGCATGGCTAAGAAAAGGGGTTGCGAGAAGACAAAATGCAAACCAACGAAACCCCAATGATCTACAATAAACTGTGAGCCTGTGAAGGCCTCTAGCATTTTATTCTATTTTTATGCTTTAACTGTCTTAAAGACTCTGCTCAGCCTGTGTAATAGAAGTAGTGGTTTGAATAAAACCAAAAGATTAAAAAACCTTTCTCCTTTTAATCCAAGTGTTGAACACCGCGCCACCTTGAACACTGAAATGCACCCTAGAGCAAGCAACCATGGATCAAGTTGATTGACTGTGACCAAATCTCACAGAGAGATTGCCTACGTATCCTTTTTCAAGGAATCAGGTCAAAACGTAGTTCAGGCAAAGGTTCGCTCGTGTATTTTAGCTCACCTTTTACGCTCTAACTTTTGCCTAGTGCCGCCACTTTGGGTTTTCGGTCTATTGAGCTTTTCATTTTTGCCTAGATTGCCTCCTTAGGTTTTCAGTATAGCAGGCTTGCTCTAATTTTTGCCTGGAACTGCCCACCCTTGTGAGCATCTCTCAGGGATAGTAACGTTTGAGTTGATCCAGGTTGACCAAAGTGTTGAACTCGTTGCCGTCCAGATCGATGAGTTGAGCTATTCCACCCAAAAGGATGGTCTTGATAATGTAAGGTCCCGATCGCTTCAGACGGAACTTACCGCGAGGATCAAAGACAGGAGCCCGAATTTCCTTTGTAACCATATCCCCTTCGACCAAGTCACGAGACTTTACTTTTTTGTTGAAAGCCCGAGCAATTCTTCGCTGATACCCCTGCACATGATACAAGGCACGGAGCTTCTTCTCATCGAAGAGCATGAGTTCAACGAATCTCCCACTGTGCCACTCAGATTCCGTGAGTCCACATTCTGCCATGACCCTCAATGATGGTACCTCAAGTTCGATGCGGAGTACAACTTCCATCCCGTAAACCAGGGAGTAGAGTTGCCCCCGTTAATGTTCGAATTGATGTTGGATACCCCCAAAGAGCCAGAGGTAGTTGCTCGTGCTAGTCCCTGGCGGACTCTGCAGATTTCTTGATGATCATTTCAATGTTCTTGTTGGTTGCTTCAACAACCCCGTCTGTTTGAGGGCGATAGACCGTTGAATGATGTATTTGGATTTTGAATTCTTCGAAAAGCTCCAAAACCCTGCCCTTGAAATGAGTCCCATCATCTGACACAAATGCCTGCGGGACACCATATCGATAGATGATGTTCTTTCTGATGAACTGAGCCACCTGAACTGCTGTTAGGGTTTTGTAAGACTCAGCCTCCACCCATTTAGTGAAATAGTCTATCGCCACAAGGATAAAGCGATGACCATTTGAGGCAGATGGCCTGATCATGCCGATGGCATCAATGTCCCACATAGCAAAAGGCCAAGGTGAAGTCATGCCAAACAGATTGGAGGGAGGGACATGCATAAGATTGGCATGAATCTGGCACTTATGATAGCGGTGAATGTAATCCACGCACTATGATTCCATAGTGGACCAAAAGTACCCCTGCCATAAAATCTTCCTGGTGAGCATGACACCGCTCATGTGAGGACCACAAATTCCCTCAAGAATCTCTTCCATTATTTTGGTGGCTTCGGCACCATTGACACAAAGTTTATGCATCCCACAATGAGATCTCCTGTAAAGCTTCCCTCCAAAAATGATGTATTGGGCAGCCAATCTTCGTAAGGCGAGTTGATCCTTTTAGGAGGCCTCAGCCAGATACTCGCCCCTTTCTACAAAATTCCATATATCTGTAGGGGGAAAAATCCAGACAATGCCTAAGATGGCACTGTGAGATGACAGCCTCACGTGCTTCTTCGCCGGAACCCTAATTTGCTGACTGAACCCTAGCCTGCAAAACAGACAGGAAAGAGCGCACCTTTGCCTCTCGTGGCAAAGGCCCTCCGATGCCTAAATTAGTATCACGTACCAGCAAGAAACCCTAATTATCAGAAAGAAACTGCAATACGAATACCGAATATTGCGTACCTTTTTCTCTATGTTCACCTCGTATTTATAGATTTACAGCGGCTTGCCCTCCAAGCATCTTTGTTGCCCTAGATTTCCTATCTCGTATAGGAAACCCTGTATCCCTTGGATTCTCATTCCTTAAATCGTTTGTTCCTTTTAGACCATTTAGGAACCTTTCTCATGATGGACCGTGGATTCCATTCCCGTTGGGTATCTCGTCCAGATTCTGCTTCCCTACTGAGTATTACCATTTCTGGACCCTTCTAGAGCGCCCTCCAGAATGCTGCTACTGTTCGGCGTCCTTATTGCCGAACAGCCTACCTAGACCAGTGACTTCACTTATCACTTACCTGGTCCAGTAACTTCTTACTGTGCATCGGAGCACACCCCTGTTCGGGTGACTCGGTCCAAAGACCTGTCATGTCTCTGGTCCTTATCGCCGAACAGATCTTCCGACCCTTGTGACCACTTCTGTTACTGGTCTTTAACCATTGTCCGGCGGCACCCTTTATTCAACGGCTCACGGGATTCCCGAACATCACATGTTCGATTGCTACTTTCGTCTGTTCGGGATTACCTCCCTACAATTGCTCCCCAGTTTTGCCCTTATACCACTGCTCGGGGATATAGGGTGAAACTTAAACCGTCATTTAAATATGCTGGTCTTGATAGGGTACAATCATTCGTGTCTTTTGAAGTCTTATTTTTGGCGGCTTCAGTCATCATCTCCTCGAAGTAATGGCTCCACATGGCGTATGTCGTACGCTTTTCATTAATTCAAACTGATGTTTTTAGACTAACGACGTCAGTCCCTCACCTGTTCGACCCTTTCACCCCGTTACTTTTCATGTAACGTCGTGAGTCGGAGACGTTTCGTCTCCATTTTTTGCTTCTAAAACCCCAAAAGGGGGGGTTCTTTTGGGTTTTTACTTTAAAATTCGGATCGACTTCTCTCTCTCAAAACGCAGGCGAAGAATATCCTTCTCCCCTCCGCCATCGCCGCCGTTTGCAGTTCGATTCTCTTTCCTTCAACCGTCATATCTACGTCGTAAGATCTCCATTCCTTTTTTCTTTTTTGTGTTTTCTGTTCTGAGATCTCGTTCTCAGACTCTGTCAAGCTCTAGGGTTCTTTTGCCACTCGTACCCTTTTTCTGTCTTGTTCAAAGCTTCTTTGAGTCTTTCCATGGCGGACGAAGGGGATAACGGACCCAAACTAGGCAAATTCAGGAAGCTTTGCGAAACTCCCGCTGCAATGGCAGCTTTTAAGACGACTTACAACATCCCAGATAATGTAGTACTTGAACTGGCCCCTTTAGGCGCAGATAGGAACGCATGTACTTGGGAACGTACTTGCATCCCTATTGTTGCCATCGTCGAAGGCGGAGTTCGTTTTCCCCTCGACCCATTCCTTCGTTGTGTGCTAATTTGGTATCGTCTTAATCCCATGCAAGTATCCACCAATTTTTTTAGATTGGTGATGGGTATTGTAGCCCTGAATAGAATCTTAGGGACCCAAATAGGCATCTGGGACCTTCAATGGTGGTACAGCATTGTGCTGAACCCTGAATACAACACCTACTACTTCAAAGTGAGGAAAGCAGAAAAGCGCCTCGTGCTTAACCTGCCTGACTCCGCCCGTGATCACGAGATGGACTTCCTCTATGTTATTGGAGCTTTTGAGCCAATAGGAGAGGATGGCCAAGTGGTGGGCTCTCACTGCCCTCATGCTTGGGGCTACCCACGTATGCTCCTTATTTTGATTTGTGATACCCTCTTACTGCTTTCTCATAGATTATTTTGCATTTCTGACCCCTCCTTACTCTCATCTTTGCAGCAGACTACGCTAACAAGCGTCCACGTCTTGAACCCAGCTACGTCCGAACAGAGGAAATAAACAGAATCCTGAGGTACAAGGGGGAGCGTGGGACTCGTACTTATGGTCATGGTCGTAATGCCGAAGTATTGCTAGGCTACGACCCTTCATACAGGGGAGTCATTGACCGAAGACTTGCCCATCCCAGCACCAGCACTGCCTCCACATCCTCTGTCCCTCAACCAAGAAGCCAAAGATCCAACTCTGGGGTGACTGTTGCTGGGCAAGCCGGAGAAATTGCTCTTCCTGATGGCATCCGTCTTACTCGCGTGGTTGCGAGAAGATCTGCTCGTCATCAAACCTCTTCTCAACATCAGCCCGAGCAGCCAGCTCCGAATCGTGACACCAGCCAGTCGCCTTCTTCTGGTTATTCTCCATCACCTCCACATTCTGGTAACATGTCCCACTAACCATTGAACCTCAGTTCTCTCCTCACCGTCTCTTCTCGGGGACGGGGTGCCTCCGGCAGGGTGGCATCAACTGGTCGCGCTCCTCCACCGCCTCGTCGTACTAGGGGAGCTTCAACACGATCTTCTTCGTCCCCTCGAGAACGTGACAGTTCCCTTGAGGCCCCTGATGCTCACCGGGACAAACGTCCCAGAAATCAAGAAGCTGGGGATTCTGCTCCCCAAGCTGCGGTATCTACTTTGGAGACTCCCTCCCCGAACATTCAGGTAGCTCATAAGGTCTGGACCCCTCGACTCATTAGAGGTGACCGTCCAGTCAACATTGGGGATAGTGCTAGTTCCTCAGAAACTGCACTGGCCTTAGCACAAGGGCTATTGCTGCCCGTAGATATGCAAAAAGAAGTCACGTCTCCTCCTGACCGGCTGGTTTCTACGGGGCTTGTTAGTGGGATCAAGGTACTTGAGGTTTTATTCTTAACCCCTTTTGTCTTCTTTTGTAGGCTGCTAATCGTAACTTAATTCTTGATACTCAGTTTATCCAAAAGATGGTCACGCTAGGCCAAAAATTTCAAGACGCTGAGTCTTAGAGAACCAGGCTTCTAAATGAAAACACCAGGTTGCTCCGAACAATTGCTCGGTTGGAGAGTGAGAGGAACAATGCAAAGTCGGACTATGAAGAAGCGAGAGACAAACTCGCGACTACCGAGGACGGCCTTAATCAGGCTCTGGCTGAGATCGATAGTTCAAAGAACGTTGCTTTCGAGGATGGTTACAAGAAGGGCTTTGATGCTGCCACAGCAAGCTATGTGGAGCAGATGCCGGGCATTCAGGACCAGATATGGGCTGCTGGCTGGGAGGCTTGCCTGACTAAGATTGGCGCTGCAGATGACTGCCCTCTATGGGTAGAGAATGACTTGCCAAGCACCCGTGCAGCAGCCCCTCAGGATAAAATGGAACAGGAAGAGGATGAGGTTGAGCATTAAATTGACAACTTCGTGGATACCAATGCAGACATGCAGGCGGAGAACCAAGAAGTTCCAATTGAACAAGCTGCCCGGGAATCCTTAACCGCACCTGTCAATTTGGGAGAAGGTGCTGCCGTTAATGAGCCCGGCGCTGGAGCTAACACCGAGGTTCCTGACAGTTCTCCTCTGGAGATCCGAAATCTGGATTGACATGGTAAGTCCCCCTTCAACAGTACTGCTGGTCCTGCGTGACCGTGACTTTCCTGGCCCTGCGTGGCCCCAGCTTTAACTTAAACGTTTTTTGATAACAGTTTTTGGCCCTTCATGGCATGATACTTTAACCTTGGTGGCCATTTCATGGCCTATTGGATTTGCTCGGCCCTTTGTGGCCACAAACATGTTTGTTTTGCATATGTTCGGATGCATGCAGTTATTTCATGTTTTGAGTAGGTTTTCCTAAGTATCTCGTACTTCTTTTTGATAAGTTTGGTCAAATTGCTCATGCTTTCGTGTTTCTATGTCTCGTATTTAGATATTCAATTCATATCTATATATGTGTACCCAAGTGTTTCGGACTGGGTATTTCTTCAATTTGTGCATTTTCCCATATGCAGTTCGCACAAGTGTTTCATACTTTGTGGAATACAAGTGTTTCATACCTGTAAAGTACAAGTGTTTCGTACTTGTAAAGTATAAGTATTTCGTACTTGTTTAGTACAAGTGTTTCGTACTTGTTTACTCAAATACAAGTGTTTCATACTTGTAAAAATATAAGTGTTTCGTACTTGTTTGGGTCCCTACTTGTTTACTCAAATACAAGTGTTTCATAAGTATTACAAACTGAAATGTTTCTAAGTATTTCGTACTTATTGAAGCTTCACGTATTTAAACCCTTTCCCCCGCTCCCCAATAGGAATGAAGGAATGCAAAGCCTTTATTCGTATTTAAAAAAAAAGTAACGGAAACACAAGTATCAAAATTTTCGCAAAAATTGATAGAGTGAAAAGGAACGATTTTCTTCATAATCATGGAAACTCAAGGGGTCGTTACGTGTACCCCATGCAACTAAAAGGAAACACAAGGGAATTTTATTCATAATTCCCGCACAATCACATAATCCTATAACAGAATAGAAAGTAAACTGAAGTCTTTGAAACAAAGAACTTCCTCAAGTTGTGGGTGTTCCAGGGCCGTGCCACTGGGTTCCCGTCTAAATCTGCCAGGCGATAGGCCCCGATGCCCACAATCTCAGTGACTCGATATGGGCCTTCCCAATTAGCACCTAACTTGCCCTCGTTGGCAACCTTGGTGTTGCCGAGCACTTTGCGGAGCACAAGGTCTCCAACACCAAACTCTCGTGGGTGGACATGTTTGTTGTAGTTCTTCATCAATTGTTCCTGATACGAGGCCAAATGCACCAGGGCTCTTTCTCTCCTTTCCTCAGCAAGGTCGAGCTCAATTTCAAGAGCCCTGTCATTTCCCCCACTTTCGACCAAAGCAGTTCTGTTGGTAGGAAGGCCAACTTCCAATGGAATGACTGCCTCTGTTCCATAAGCCAAAGAATAGGGGGTCTCTCCCGTAGACCTCCTAGGCGTTGTTCGGTGCGCCCACAGTACCAGTGGCAACTCATCAGGCCACTTGCCCTTTGCTTTATCCAGCCTCTTCTTGATCCCATCCAGAATGGTTTTATTGGATGCTTCTGCTTGTCCATTCTGAGGGTAAGCAGGGGTTGAATAAACTTTTTTTGGAACTGGGAACCATTATCTGTAATCAACGAATACGGGACCCCAAAACGAGTAATGATGCTCTTCCAGACAAACCTTTCTATCATAGGTTCAGTAATCTTGGCCAAAGGTTCAGCTTCAATCCACTTCGTGAAGTAATCTATTGCTACCAAAAGGAATTTTCGGTTCCCAGTAGCCTTATGGAGTGGACCCACGATGTCCATCCCCCACTGAGCAAAAGGCCAGGGGCTAGTCAAGGGCACCAGATCTTTGGCCGGCGTCCGGATCATTGGTGAGAACTTCTGACACTTCTCACAGATTTTCACGTAAACCTTTGCATCCTCTTGCATATGCGGCCACCAGTATCCCTGGGTGACTGCTCGGTGGGCTATGGACCTACCCCCTGCATGGCTTCCACATGTCCTTTCATGAATCTCGTGGAGAAATTTCTGCACCATCTCGGGATGCACACAAAGCAGGTATGGCCCAGTAAAGGACTTTCTGTATAACTTCCCTTCTGGAGACAACCAAAACCTTGCTGATTTGGTTTTAATCTTGTGGGCTTCCTTTTCGTCGGAAGGAAGGGTCTCATCTCGTAGAAACCCTATGATTGGATCCATCCAACTTGGTCCCTGGTTCACGTCTAGGACCAATTCTATACTTTTCCCAATGCTCGGTTCATTAAGGTAGTCGACTGCTACCTTCCTTCTAAACTCAGTTGGTACAGCAGCAGCTAGCCAGGCTAGGGAATCTGCATGGGAATTCTGTCCGGAACTTATCTATTTGATGTATACTTTCTCGAAGGTATCAATCAAACCTTTGGCTTCCTCCACGTAGGCCGCCATCTTTTCACTTCGGGCTTCATATTCCCCGGACAGTTGACATACCACCAACTGAGAGTCATAGTAGACCCTGACTATTTCTGCCTTCAAAGTCTTTGCGCTTTTAAGGCCGATCAGAAGTGCTTCGTACTCCGCCACATTATTTGACGCAATGAATCCCAGCCAAACAGAGAGTTCTATCATAACTCCCTGGGGAGGGAACAGGACAATGCCAGCTCTGGAACCGGAGTTGCATGCCAAGCCATCAACAAACAACTTCCATTCCGTGGCGTTCTGTTCGGTAAGTGCCACATCTTTCTTGGTTGATGGCCTCGCTGGCTGCTCCTTTCTCATAAGAGGCTGGGGGGCTATCGCAGGAGAAAACTCCGCCACAAAATCAGCCAACACTTGGCCTTTGATTGCGGTGCGCGGCTGATAATCAATATCGTACTGGCTTAACTCGACAGACCAGGTGGAGATTCTTCCCGAAAAGTCTGCCTTTCGTAGCAGGGATTTTAGTGGATACTCGATGTAAACTACTACCTTGTGGCTTTGGAAGTAGTGCGGTAACTTCCTTGTGGCTGTTCTCAAAGCAAGAACCAATTTTTCAAGGGGCAGATATCTCGTTTCTGCGTCTAAAAGCGTTTTACTCACATAATAAACTGGGATTTGTTCGGATCCCTTGTTTCTTATCAGAACCGCACTTACAGCATGCTCAGAAACCGCCAAGTACAAAACCAAGGTCTCACCTGGTTCCGGGGTTGATAGGAGTGGGGCAGAAGCCAGGTATTTCTTCAAGTCCTGGAAAGCTTGCTCGCATTCTGCTCCCCATTCAAATCCTGTTCTCTTTTTCAACAATCGAAAGAAGGGTCTGCACTTGTCACTCAACCGGCTGATGAATCTGTTGAGGGCTGCGGCCATTCCAGTCAGCCTCTGGACTTCTTTCATTGTCTTGGGACTCTGGAGCCCTTGCAAGGCAGCTATCTGGTCCGGTTCGCTTCAATCCCCCTTATGGTTACAAGATGGCCCAAGAACTTTCCAGAGCCGACTCCGAACGCACACTTCGAGGCGTTGAGTTTTAACTTGTACTTCCGCAGGATTCCAAAAGTTTCTCTCAAATCTTCTATATGCCCTTGCTTGGTTTTACTCTTTACGACCATGTCATTTATGTAAACTTCCATACTCTTTCCAAGCAATCCTTTGAGCATAAAGGTGGCCAGTCTCTGGTAAGTCCCCCCTGCATTCCTTAACCCAAAAGGCATTACAGTGTAGCAGTATAATCCTCGCGGTGTAATAAAGGAAGTTTTGTCTTGATCAGGCCCAAACATGGCGATTTGGTGATATCCTCGATACGCGTCGAGGAAACTCATCCGTTCGTACCCTGTGGTTGCGTCAACTAATTGATCGATCCTGGGAAGAGGGAAGCTATCCTTTGGGCACGCTTTATTCAAGTCTATAAAATCCATGCAGACACGCCATTTCCCATTCTTCTTCTTCACTACGACAGTGTTGGACAGCCATTCCGGGTAATAAACTTCTTGTATGGCCTTGGCTTCCAGCAAACGATCCACCTCTTCGTTAACAGCATCAACATGCTGCACTGCTGCCCTTCTCTTTTTCTGAATTACGGGCTTATGCTGGGGGTCTACATTTAAGTGGTGGCAGATTACATCTGCATCCACTCCGGGCATCTCCTCTGGTACCCATGCAAAAACATCGACATGTTCTTTTAGGAAATCCACCAATTCGGCTTCCTCTGCTTCTATCAGTGACTCTCTAATCAAAAAATACCTCTTCAGATCAATCTCGTTGATCTGTATTTTCTTCAGGCCTTCCACCACTTTTTCCGCCGGATTCCTGCCGACGTCTTCGATGGTCGGTTGATCAGGTATCTCCACTGTATGGACGTTATGGGCCTTTGGCATTTTTTTGATGATAGAGATAAAGCATTGTTGTGCCGCCTTTTGGTTACCCCTGATCTGTTCAGTTCCAGTAGACCCTGGGAATTTCACCATCTGGTGGTAAGTAGAAGAAACAGCTCTCATTTTGTGTAACCATGTTCTCCCTATAATCGCGTTATAGGAGGACGGGACGTCTACAACCAGAAAGTCAGTTCTCAGGACTATTGAACCTGCACGGACAGGGAGGGTTATCTTCCCTAGGGGCCAAACTGCCCCTGCTCCAAATCCCACCAAGGGTGTCTGTGACTGCTCCAAATCTGCTTGAGCCAAACCCATCCTTTTGAATGCTTCGTAGTACAATATGTCTGTACAGCTTCTTGAGTCTACTAGGATCCTCTCCATATCATATTCCCCAATTCGTAGGGTTATGACCAAGGCATCGTTGTGGGGGAGCTGTACTTCCTTCAAGTCCCCATCCGAGAAAACTAAGCCTTCATTGCCTACGTCGTTCTCCCGTCCCCTCTTTCTTCCCAACCTCATGACATGTTGGTCGTGCTTGATTTGTCTCTGGAGCAGCCTTACCTCATTTCTCGTATAAGGTGTGGCCAGCCCATGTATCATGTGGATCACCCCTTTAGGATTTCGTTCGTAATCCAGCTCCATTGCCTTCCCTTTATCCTTGGGATCCTCCTCAATGAATTCTTTGAGGTAGCCTCGAGAGACTAGATCATCAAGGTGCCTTTTAAACATCTCGCAATCCTCAGTCATGTGACCCCAGTCTTTGTGGTAGCTGCAATGCTGATTCGTAGCACGTTTCGCATCCTTATCTCCTCCTAGAGGTTGGGGCCACTTGAAATAAGGTTGATTCTTAATTCGGTAAAGAATCCTGTAGATGGGCTCCTTCCAAACTGTAGTAATTGAAAAGAACGACTTTGGGTCTGGGGGTGGCCTTTCTCTGTTCGGCTCTCTCTTAGCCTGCCTGTACTCCTTTTTTCCCTTATATGTCTTAGGTTCTGGCTTATCTGCCTTCTTGGCATGGCCCTTCGACTGCTCGGTACCGAGCCTGCCATCTTCTCATAGTATGTCATCCTCGTTCCTGGCATGCTGCTCAATTCGTTCCATTAATTGTGCCAGCGTGCTCACCGGACTCATATTCAGGGACTTTCTTAGCTCTCCCCGAACAGGCAGCCCAGTTTTGAATGTTGCTATAGCATACTCCTCGCTGTAACTCTCAATTTCGTTGAAGGTCTCCCAATACTTTTTAGCGTAGTCTCTGATTGGCTCGTTCTCTCCTTGTTTCATGATTGAGAGGCTCTCGAAAGTCTTAGGTGGTTTTCTGCTCGTTAGGAACCGAGCAGTGAATTCTTCGGCCAACTGCCTCCATCCTCGTATGGTGTTCGGCTCCAATTTATGGAACCAGGATAAGGCCACCTTCCCTAGACTAGACGGGAACATCTTGCACATGATAGCGTCATCGCCGTCATGCATGAACATTGCCTGTTGGTAATGCCGTATGTGTGCCACTGGGTCAGCACTAGTTTCATATGGGACGAATGTCCCGTGCTTCACCCTACTGGGCAACCTTGCCTCCTTCAATTTCTTCACAAAAGGAGAAGAGGCTATGTTGCTAAGAGCCTTCCGTGCTGCTTCTCGTGCAGACATGGTTGCCTCTTCTTGCCCCTTCGCGATCTTAGCAGCATGCCTCTCCCAATCGGAGTCAGGTCTCTCGTACCTGTCCCTGTGATGCTTCCTGGTCCCTCCTTCCTCTGGGGTGGAACTTCTGCTCTTGCTTCTCCTTTTTCGTGAAGAAGCCCTTGGCCGTTTCGGAGTGAGGCTCCTGCTCCTTTTTCTTCGTGAATAGGCTTTCTTATACTCCGCCATCACCAGACCTCCTCCTTTGGATCTTCTTCGTGAAAGTCCGAAATCTTCCGGATGGTCTCGTATCCATTCCAGTTGCTGGATTTCGTATTATCGCCTCTTAATCAGACGAGCGTACTCCTCTATCTCCTATCTCTTCTGATCCAGGATATCCTTATTGTTGCGCACACTTTTCGAATGTGCCACCGATTCTATCCCACGGTGGGACTTGCTCCTTCTCGTGGATTCCGTGGCCGTCCCACCTTCCTTGTTCTTCGGATCATCTTGAAGAGTTATGGGACGATCTTTGCTCGATATCCTCTTGCTATGGCCACCAGCATGCTTTTTCGGAGCGCCTGGAGGGGATTCGCCTCCTTCCCCACCAGCCTGGTTCTTCTCTGCAAGTGGTGTGACTGGGTCGACTTCCACCATGGTCGTTTTTCAAATGGAACTCGTTCCTTTCCCATAGACGGTGCCAATTGTAGAGGAAAAATCCAGACAATGCCTAAGATGGCACTGTGAGATGATAGCCTCACGTGCTTCTTCGCCGGAACCCTAATATGCTGACTGAACCCTAGCCTGCAAAATAGACAGGAATGAGCGCACCTTTGCCTCTCGTGGCAAAGGCCCTCCGATGCCTAAATTAGTATCACGTACCAGCAAGAAACCCTAATTATCAGAAAGAAACTGCAATACGAATACCGAATATTGCGTACCTTTTTCTCTATGTTCACCTCGTATTTATAGATTTACAGCGGCTTGCCCTCCAAGCATCTTTGTTGCCCTAGGTTTCCTATCTCGTATAGGAAACCTCGTATCCCTTGGATTCTCATTCCTTAAATCGTTTGTTTCCTTTTAGACCATTTAGGAACCTTTCTCATGATGGACCGTGGATTCCATTCCCGTTGGGTATCTCGTCCAGATTCTGCTTCCCTACTGAGTATTACCATTTCTGGACCCTTCTAGAGCGCCCTCCAGAATGCTGCCACTGTTCGGCGTCCTTATTGCCGAACAGCCTACCTAGACCAGTGACTTCACTTGTCACTTACCTGGTCCAGTAACTTCTTACTGTGCATCGGAGCACACCCCTGTTCGGGTGACTCGGTCCAAAGACCTTTCATGTCTCTGGTCCTTATCACCGAACAGATCTTTCGACCCTTGTTACCACTTCTGTTACTGGTCTTTAACCACTGTCCGGCGGCACCCTCTATTCAACGGCTCACGGGATTCCAGAACATCACATGTTCGGTTGCTACTTGTGTCAGTTCGGGATTACCTCCCTACAATATCATGGAACTAGGGTAGGCCATAATTGATATCATCGATAGCGGTGACGTACTGATAAACAGGGCAAATCCTGTTGTTCAATCAATATTGGGCGGAGTTTGACTCCTAGTAGAAGCTCAACCATAGAGGCTTAAGTTGCCAAGGCATCGATGAAGTGATTTTTCAACCGGGGAATGTGCGTGAAAGTTACCTTGTTAAAACGAGGAATAAGATCTTCCAAATCTTGATGATAAGGCTTTAATCTTTCTTCACGTACTTTCCAGTCCCCATTGGCTTGAGATACAACCAGATTAGAATCACCAATGACCTCGAGTTTTTCAACACCAAGAGTTAAAGCAGCTTTCCATGTCAACAATGTAGGCCTCATATTCAGCTTAGTTATTAGTGACATCAAAATTGAGTTTGAGTGCCAGCGGAATATGAGAGCCATCGGGCGTTATCAACCTGACCCCGATTCCGTATCCTTTCTAATTGGCTGCCCCATCAAAGTAGAGAGTCCACACGTCTTCGACAACTGCCAATACTGCTTCATCTGGGAATACAAAGTCTGAATCGTCTGGTCCATCCACAGGATGATCAGCCAAGAATTCCGCAATTGCGCGCCCTTTGACGGACTTCCTTGTGACATATTTAAGATTGAATTCTGCCAGTAAGAGCAACCAACGAGCTCACTTACCAGTAGGTGTCGGCTTCTCAAATAGATACTTGAGAGGATCCATTTGAGAAATCAACTTCACTGGTAAGCCAACATGTAGTGTCTCAATTTCTTGGAAGCCCAAACAAAGGCCCAACACGTCTTTTCAAGAGCGGTGTAGCACTCCTCACATCCTACCATCTTCTTACTCAAGTAATAAATGGCCTTCTCGACTCCCTTATCTCCTTCCTGAGCCAGCAAGCATCCCATAGAGGAGGGGTTTACAGACAAATAAAGTATCAAGGGCTTCCCTGGCACTAGCGGCATTAAAACGGGAGGATTCTGCAGGTAATTTTGGATCAACGTGAAAGCCGCTTGACACTTTTCTGACCATACAAATGGGGTGTCCTTCTTGAGTAGACAAAGCATCAGCTTGCAAGTTAAAGTCAACTTGGCGATAAATCTGCTGATGAACTATACCTTCCCCAAAAAGCTCTGCACTCCCTTTTCAGACTCTGGTGGCTTCATTTCGAGCACTGCCTTAATTTTTGACGGGTCAACTTCAATCCCACAAGACGTGATCATAAAGCCAAGCATCTTGCCAGTCGTAACCCCGAAAGTGCACTTCTGTGGGTTAAGTCGCATGCAAAACTTACAGAGCCTCTCGAAGAACTGCCTAAGCACAGGAATGTGTCCCTCTCAAGTTTTAGATTTGGCAATTGTCGTCCACGTAGACCTCAACCTCCTTGTGCATCATATCATGCAAAATGGTCGTAGCAGCCCGCTGATAGGTAGGACTGACAATCTTTAATCCAAATGGCATGACCAAGTAATAATAAGTCCCCCACTCGGTGATGAACGTTGTCTTCTCACGGTCTTTTGGTGCCATAAGAATCTGATTATAGCCTGAAAAGCTGTCCATGAACGAAAGCAAGGCATGCCTTGCAGTGTTATCCACAAGCACATCGATGTGTGGCAAAGGAAAATCATCTTTGGGGCTTGCCTTGTTTAAGTCCCTGAAATCGACGACACAGACTCGGATTTGTCCATTCTTTTTAGGAACGGGAACAATATTGGCCACCCAAGTGGGATACTGAGAAACCATGAGAAAACCAGCGTCAATCTACTCGGTGACCTCATCCTTGATCTTCTGTACCCAATCCGGCCTTATTCGTCTGAGCTTCTGTTTAGCAGGCTTAGTATCTGGCAGTAGAAGAATCCGATGCTCCACTATCTCGGGATCGATGCCAGGCATGTCTTGATGAGACCATGTGAAGACATCATTGTACTCGGTGAGTAACTCCTTGAAGTCACGATGCTCCTTTGGTGAAAGCGTGGAGCCCACTTGAACCATCTGGGGATTGTTTTCATCTTTCAGGTTTATGGAAACTACTTTTTCTTTTAATGGCTGAGCATGCCTTTCGTCTTCCCTCTCGATGAGGGCACGGATTTCCTTGGGAATGTCCCCATTGAAATCTATCCCTTCATCGTCGGGGTTGACACAGTTTATATAAAGATCATTGAAATAGTCAGAAAATGAGTCATTCATTTCACAAAACCCCTCAGGGTTGCCAAGTACAAGGGAATCAAACTCAAAGTAAAAGCTATGACGTGGAGGGCTAAGAGTCACAAACTCCGACTCAAAGCTAGATTTAGACGACTCACTGGACTCTGACTCTGACTCTAACGCAGACTCAGACGTGTCATCAATACAAGTTAGGCGTGGTTTGAAAATGCAATTTTTAAGGCCGCCCTTGGCCTCCACAATGAGAGATGTAGGATCCTCGAGGGCGTCGGGCCCGAGCATGTGCACTTTGGCTTCTTCAGCTTCCACAGCCAAACCCACTAGGGAGAATTCATGGAACATCAACTCCAAGCTCCCCTGATCGAAAGTTCCCAGCCAGTCAGTCCTCGCCTTTGGCTGAAAAAGCTTCCTCTTGAATTCTGCCTTCCCCGGCTCCTCAGTGCTGGATGACCAGGTGTCATCAGTAAAAACCTCAAAACCAGGCAACAGCTCCCCGATCTTAGCATTGATAAATGGCTCAGCCTGTCCGGTGTAAGCAGCATTTCCCACTTCAGGCACAAAATAGCTGTTAGGATCACCATAGAGGGTGCGAGGTTTTCCCATACATTTCCTTCTTTTGGCATCTTTGGTAGAGGCGACATACCCCAAACCAAAGCGGCCCTCACAGGAAAGAAAGGTAGGGAACTCCGGGACCCCTTGTTGGTGAATCCCTAAGCCCAGGCCAGGTAGATAGGACATCCTTCTCATAATGTCCAGCGCAACAGAGCTTATGATGAAGTTCCCATCCACGTTGATAGCCAAAACAGAACTAGAAGTGTCGAACGAGAAACCCCCAAGGTCGACATCTTCTTTGCCATGCAGGATCCTTAGAATGGGAGTTCCATCTATCTTGAGCGGACAAATGCTCGGGTCCCCACAGATGGTAAGTGTGCCAGTAGGAAGTCCTAAAATGACTTTCTGGTGAAGGGTAGACGGGACAGCCATGATATCTGATCGATGGAGCCATGGCCTGCCTAACAGCAAATTGAAGGTAGCGGGAATGTCAACGACATGGAACTCAACATCCATCTCGAAGCCCTCTACATCGAGCTTGAGCATCAGAGTGCCCTCGACCATACGACGTGTGCCATCATATGCTTTAACAGCCAAGTTGGAAGGTGCAAAGTCCTTCTTAGCCAATCCCAGATGATAAGCCACCCTCATAGGGCAAACATTGATTGCTGATCCGTTATCAATGAGGACAGTTGGAACCCAGAATCCCCGGCATTTGACAGTGATGTGTAGAGGGCGGTTGTGATCGACCCTTCAACTGGTAGGTCCTTGTCAGTAAAGACCACGGTGTGCTTGGAGGTAGGAGGGAGGATGAGAGACACCATCGTCTCAGGAGTGATGTCAGCTTGAACTTCGAGGCGAGAAAGAGTGTGGCACAATTTCTAATGGTGCTCACGGGAGGAACAAATTAGTCCCCAAATTGATATAGCAGCGGGAATTCGCTCAAGTTGTCTTTGGACCAAATCAGCATTTGGCAGGCCAGCTAGTACCTCAAGTGGTGCAGACCTCGGGAAAGCAGAGGGCTTGTTTCTTTGGTTAGAAGGCTTGGATGAAGTCCTAGCTTGCAGATTAGCAGGCTGGAAAATCCGTCCACTCCTCGTAACATTATGCATGTTCTCCGAAAAAGGCACGACTTAAGGGTCTTCATTCACATCCCAGAGATCAGCAGGGACATCCCCCAGTTTGTGTTTCCCTTTGTCAGTGGCTGGTGTAGATTTAGGTACTTCCATGTCCAATCCCAAGTCTTCAGCCAAGTCCTTCATCAGTAGTCAGTCCCAAAAATTCAAATCCTTGACCGCTGCGACTTCAATGATAGGCTCTGGGTTGGCCATAAAAGGAACATCCCAAAGTCCACGTTCTGTCAAAGAACGGTTGACTGCCCAAACTTCTGTCCCTACCTGAATATCAACTACCTCGTCAACATCCCATAGGTTAGCAGGTGGAACAGGTCCGTCACCATGATGCTGTAGTCCCTGTTACTGGGATACGGAACATCGGGACTAGGAAATTCCTCACTGGTGATGTAAGAACAGGGGCCATGATTGGCATCACAAACTGAATCGAAGACCGAGCTGAAAGTGGAGATGTGGCCTCCCAGAACCCGAGGATTTTCCTGAACAAGATCGTCGTCCGCATAGTGTGTCATGTAATCCGGTATGGCATAGCCTTGGAGAGGATTAGGGTCTATATCCATAGGATCCTGCCAAGTCGGCTTGGGGTCCCAGTAGTACTCTTCTTTGGAGACCAAAGGCTCAGCCTGCTGAAAAAGCATGTACAGGGAGATGTCATCCAAGGGATCGAGTAATGTCGCTTCATGGCCGGCCATCCAACCATCGTACCAAGCTTGATCGAATGGGAGATACTTTGGCTGTTGTGGGAATCCTTCCAGTTCGAGACCTGACCACTCGTTGATTATGGGAGTGGCATAGTCAATATTGTCAGCCATGGCCCAACCCACAGCTTGCATGTCGACCTCTGGAGGAGGTACATCGGATTGAAATCGGTCTATCAGACTGAGAGATGGGTTAACATCTGTCACATTCAGTATGGACTGTCAAGAAAAAAGGCAAAATTAAGCTGCACAGCGGGAATTGATTAATGGAAAAGGTCACTAATCGATGCACTGAGGACAAACGCCCCATTCTGCAACCGTCCCGAAGGTGCAATAGTATTAGCAGATTGACCCTCCTCAAGCTGCATGTAAGAAACTTTAGCCTCAGGCTCAAGTGGGAGATATACAATCGGTCTGGGTTGATTGATTGGAATAATATAGTTGGTGGGGTTGAATATAGTGGAATTGGGGTTGATATGAGTGGAGCTGAGGGATACTTGTCTGATATGTGGGACAGCTTTATGATTGGGCATGGAGTTGGAAAGAATGTTTGGCTTTTGAGATGGTGGAGGCGGGGCTTGGAGAGTCCCCTCATCTATGAGATCCTAAATCGCATGCCGGAGACGGAAACAGGAATCTGTAAGATGACCGGCACCCTGATGGTAAGCACAGTAAAGGTTGGCTTTGAAGTTTGCCGGAGGGTTTTCGAGTAGAGGAGTTGGATCAAGGGACTTCAGATGCCCTGACTTGACTAGCTTCTCCAAGACCGAGGACAGAGGTGCCTCGAACCCAGAGAAGCTGTGGGGTTGATTGCGAGGCCGGTTATTCTGTGGTGTTTGGACCTGGTCGACATCAGTGATGTGGTTGGTGGTGTTGGAAGAAGTGGCGTTAGTGCCGCTAGTCGCTGTGTTGGAGTAAGTTCCTCCTCCAAACAGCTCATTGGTATTCCCAGAGTAAGTGCGAGGCTTTGATTTCGGGAGGTTAGAAGATTCCCCCTTTGTCAGGATCCTGCTTTAAAGCACATCCTCGATGGCCAGGCCTAAGTCGAAGAAGGTTTCAAAGTTAGCAGACGTTTGAGCAAGAACCAGGTGCCTAGCGTAGTCCGGTTGGAGGTTACGAGAGATGATGCGGAGTTGATCCTTCTCATTGGGGCGGTTAGTCATTAGAGCGGCCTTGACTCTCCACCTTTTGACGAAGTCTGCAAAAGACTCATTTGCTTCCATTTTGGTGGATTCCAGTTCTCGAGTGGTCATCTTCAGTTGAGAATTATAGCTGTACTGCGGAATAAACGCAGTCCCAATGTCTTCCCAGGTCCTTCTTTTGGCGATGTCGAGTGACAAGAACCAATGAAAAGCAGGGCCTAAGAGAGTTTAAGGGAAGAGATGTGACATTGCCTCAGGCTCGACTGACAAAAGCTTCATGGCGGCATGGTAACTGTAAAGATGAGTCCTGGGGTCACCACTTCCATCAAATTTCGCCAAGTCTGGCATTTTGAACTTCTCGAGAAGCTTGGCATTGGGATATAGGTAGAGGCGATCCAAGTCGATTCCATCGGCCTTGACCTTTTCAGTTTTGGAGATAGATTCCTCAAGTTTGGCCATCTTGGCCACGAGAGCGGTTATATCAGGCTTGCAACAGGCATGTTGCCTACCGGATTCGGATTGGCAGTAGGTGCGCGAACCACCCTAGGGTTGGGTTGCATAATGAGACGCCCTGGATTATTCAGATCCTCAACCATGATGGGTTGTATATGAACATCCTCCTCAGCCTCACTCTCATCTTGGACAACTGGGGGGAGACGAGTGTCAAAGAGGTCATTCAAACGGGTGATGTTGGCATTTGTTTGAGCAGCCCTTTGTTGAATGGTAGTAATGCTAGCCTAAAGGTTCATGAGTGTCTCTTCCAAAGAAAGTGGCTGAACCTCTGGTTGACCTAACATGGTAGGTGGTTCAGAAGTGCTCGATGCAGAAGATGGGGATGGCAGTTGTCTGTCCCATTGGATTGATGGTGAACCTGTCTGTAGAGCGACCAATGGAGAAGGCGGAGAGTCTTCCGTTGTGACTGACTGGGATTCAAGTCTGACAAGTCTTTGAATTGGATTCAGTTGCAGACGTTCCCAAGCAGGTTTCCCCTTTCGCTTCGATACTTTCCTTGGCAGTGCAACGGCTGAAAACTTGCAGCAAAGTAAACGAAGGCTTAATAAGGGTCCCGTAGCAACTTTCATCTAAATAAGAACTAAAGCACAAATGCAACCAGTGTCGTCCGTGTCACCCTAGACTCTAAAACTAGAAGACGAGCCTGTCTCAAAGCGTTCGGACACAGCCAGAACCATCAGAATTCTTTTCGAATGTGTATCCTTACTTGAAGCAAATAAGGCTAAAGGATGCCAAAAGAATCCTAAACCTTCAACCACTCCACTGATCAGGATCTCAACTTTTAAAGTTGGAACAACTCGGTATGAATGTCTTAATACTATAACCAGAATGGCATGAGCAGTATAGCGCTGTTAGCCGGGCGACGTAAGTGACGAGGCACTTGTTTCCTAAATGGTGTAAGCATTTTGGCATTCGCTCTGTTGTTCCTCATTTTCTGTTTGAAATCTTGAACAGGTACATAACTGAGGGTGTAAAAAGCTTTGATTTCCTAAAGTCCCATTGTTCAAAGGTCTTGAAATTGAAAACATGCACCATCGAGATGCACGACTCCTCATCGGGCCATAGCAATGTCCTAATAAACTTTAAGACAGACTCGTCTGAACAAGAACCTAGAAGCTGCCCTAAACATGCTCCTACGCAAAATGGAATGCATGAACAGTACATGCGATAGGGAAAGCAGTAACATGTAGACAGTGTATGGGGTTAGATGCAAATAAATCTTACCCTGTAGGTACCTGTCTTAATTTGGAGAGTTCTAGTACTTTGTATATGCAAAGGCCGATTTTGGTTCGTAACAGGTTCCTCGGACAAGGGTCAAAGATATACCTCCCGCTGCCCAAGTAACTGCAGAGCAACAGTCGAACGGTAGAATGACCCATCATCGTCGAAGGTTGTTGGTCATTCGGGGTCCCCGGGGTCTGGTAAACCGTGCCAGATTGCCAAAACGATCCAATGAGGCTATCCCATATTGATGCAAATGAGAATGCTAGAAATTGATTAAGAAAACGAAGAATCACAAAATCGCAAAATGCATTTCCAAATTTGGCTCACTTTATTTGGTTCATCTTTAGAGGAAACTACGCAAGTGAACAATTGAAAAAGTCTCAGATCAGATTGGCCGGACTCTGGGTCCTGTTAAATCACCATTCCAACCTTCGGTAGTGCGAAGCTCACCGTTTTGACAGACTTTTATGGAATTGTTCGCAAACATATTAAACTCTAAGTATAGATTAATATCGGTTCGATTATCCCCAGTAGAGTCGCCACTGTGGGTAGCGTGCCCTTGGAATTTCTGGATTCCAACAATGCAAGGGCCCGGATCGAGGGAGCACGAGCAGAGAAGCAAGCACTCCGAATACAGAGTCGCCACTCGGGTTTGAAGGTCTGACACCCAAGGAACCATACTTCGATGCACCCGCCGCGCTATTTGATTTGAAAAAGTGAAAGAATCAGTCCGTCATAACCATATCTGGGTACAGGAGCCAGGTTACGAGAGGAGAAGGGTTTTAAGGCACCGCTCTCGCCCATTCCAGAGATCGGTCTTTACTTAGGCATTTTATGAAAATATTGCGATTCTTCTTTTATTAATTGATTTTTAGCCAATTAGGGCAGGGGAACAGTTTAATGAAGATTAAGACTGTAACAATTTGTAGGATGTGATCAAATGTAGCATGGATGGGTAGAATACTAGAAATTAAATGAGATAAAACCCCACCTTCAAGCCAGAACATCAAAATTGCACACGGAGTGAATTTGATGAGCAAAACAGCCAACTTGCATGCATGGATCTACGTTCATACAAGCTGACCATCGCGCGACACACCCACTCCAACACGCGAGCGTTTGATAATTCACCACAGGTTGAATTTCATCCCCTTTTAGGCTCTGGATGGACCAGAGCATACCCAGGGGGCAAACCAAGCAATTTTCATGAATTGGAAAGTAAAATAATATTACAAACAGATTAAATTAATTTGAAAGATAACCCCTAAATAATGGGGAAGATAAATAGGGGGCCAGGGGCCTAGTTGCCCATGCAAGGGCAGTCACTAGAAACCAATTAACCATCGCGCGACAGAGGGATAGACGCGCGCGAGCATTCCAAAGCATTGCATTGCATGCCCACTGCTTTGCATGCTTGGGCTCTGATATATATCCAGACATGACCCAATAGCATTCCAAAGCAGACAGAAAAGCATGTTGTGCCCAACTATGGGTATTAACATGCAAAATAGTGGAACAGTTTTTAGCATGCACCACAATGATTTATAATATAATTTAAAACAAGAAATAACTAGCATCCCACCCCCACAGGACCATCGCTTGCAGCTCATGACAAGAGCGCGCGTAAGTGGGTCCATCGCATGAGGGTCAGCCAATTTACAATTTCTTGTAACCCTGCTGACTTTAGGGCCAGGACTGGTATTGATTACCAGCCTTGGCCCTGCCAGCCCTCCTTAGGGATCAAAGCAGGAAACATGTACTAGTTTATACATTTGCTTAAGTGCCTTTGAAATGGATTGAACAAGGTTGTAGTGCTTGAGAAAAGAGTGCATGGAAGTGGCAAGGATTAAGGAGTATCAAGTATGTTAGGGTTTGTGAGCCTTTCTTGCTTGATTTTTGGTAACCCAAAACTTGAAAGAGTAATGGGGTATATATAGGAGATTGGAAGGCCAAAGGTTAGTGGAGAACTAGGTTTAGCAACCAGCTAACAAGGCTGGCCAACCTCACTTGGTGGAGAAAGTGGCCAACAAGGTGATGGAAGTGGTTGTGTGGGGAGGAGCAACCCATGCAGTCCCCAACAGCTGTTCTGGTGGAAAACGGGATTCTACAGCCACATAGACCCCCTGATGATCACAAAATCCAACTGGAAAAAGGTGATGGGGACAGGTTCTAACCATCGCGCGATGTAGTGGGATAGGTGCGCGAGGGAGCAAACCATCGCGCGATGGTCAACAGTCAACACCTTAACTTTGACCAACACCTAGCAAACTCACCATCGTGCGAGGGAGCCATTCTAGCGCACGCTGGTCAAACCTAGGTTAGGGTTTTGACTTTATGCTTTGGGGTTCAAAAGGTTCAAAAGGGGTTCCAAGCACTCCAATCTCAATCCATTCCATTCTCAAGTCCGTTTCGATCCAATTCATCATCGGGGAAACAAGAAATCGTAAAACAATCGGGAGATTCAGATTGGGGTGTCTACACAAACCTGTGTGTATCCGCATGCTCCTCGCACGCTCAGTCAAAGTCCTGTTCATCCTTTCTGTGATGCCATTATGCTGCAGAGTCCCTGGGAGTGTCCTCTCTAAACAAATCCCGTAAAGAGCGTAGGCTTTCTTGAACACACCCAACTCATACTCTCTGCCATTATCAGACCTTAACCGTTTCACTTTCAAATCTGTTTCATTCTCAACCATGGCTTTCCACTTCTTGAAGACCTCAAAGACCTCTGACTTTTCCTTCATGAAGAATACCCATACTTTCCTCGAGTGATCGTCAACAAAAGTAATGTAGTAGTAAGAACCGCCAAGAGAGCGCACAGTAGCTAGACCCCAAACATCTATATGGACAAGTTCTAGTTTCTGAGCCTTGGGAGGCCTGCCACCTTTCTG
Organism: Rhododendron molle; assembly: GCA_025413875.1. Classification (NCBI taxonomy): domain Eukaryota; kingdom Viridiplantae; phylum Streptophyta; class Magnoliopsida; order Ericales; family Ericaceae; genus Rhododendron; species Rhododendron molle. Next base: position 21,230,790 of record CM046400.1, read on the forward strand.
AAAGCTAACCCGTTTCTGTTTGCAAAAGATGCAATCCTCATAGATGTAAATATCTACTGACTCTACCCCTGGTAGCTTCCCATTAGCTTGCAAAGCCTTCATTACCTTCTCACTCATATTTCCCAGTCTACTATGCCACAGATCTGAACCTTTCTTGCTATCTGCAACTGCAAGTGTGTCACTACCATGTGAAGTCAAGTAAAGTGAAGCACCTTTCTTCTCTTTAGCCACCACCATGGTACCGCTGGAGACCTTCCACATGTCCCCTATGAATGTCGATGTATAACTCGCTGCTGCAAGCTGCCCAACCGAAACAAGATTCCTCTTCAAATTCGGAACGTGTCTAACATCTTTCAGACACCATTTGAACCCCTGCATAGTAATCTGAACATCACCTCTTCCCACAATAGTACACGGCTGAGCGTCACCCAAGTATACTTTCCCAAAATCCCCTGCTACATAGTTCTGCAGAACCTCCCTATTAGTAGTGGCGTGGAATGAGGCACTCGAATCAATAACCCACGAATCGGTGTCATTGTTCAGAGCAAGAATAAGTGCATCGTGCATAACATGAGCCTCCTGCTCATCCTTATTCTTCTTCGGTGCTTTGCATGTTTGTGACATATGGCCTGTCTGACCACAATTCCAACATTCACCTTTAATGGGCTAAACTTGGGAAGCCTGAGATTTACCCTGATTGCAAGAAAATTTTTGGAGTATCGTGTTTTAATTTTGGAGGTTTAAATTGGGTAATCACATCATCCCCCACTTTAAGAAGTTTGGCCCTCCAAACTTGACTATAACCTTTAAAAATGATTTTCTTTAACAGATTAGTCAATACAAGATTGCAAATGTATGTGATATATTATGACCTTTAATAGAGTATTACTACTAAATCATGAGATCCTTACTAGCTTCATAACCTTAATTAAAGTCAATAGTTTACTACTCTAAGGGCTGTAGGGGCTAGTAATCTCTTCCGCCTTACAAAAATTACCAACCCCATGCCAACTTACCCAATATATTAATCCTCCATAGATACCTCTAAAATTTTCTATTTCAATTCTTAACTCCCCCAGACCAACAACCTTAAATAATACCAACGTCCCAAAATTCCCAAAAAAAAATTGACTAGATAAAATATTATCCTTTGAGCTCTTTTGTTTCATCCGCCAATAACTCTATCCTAAACCTCAAAATGACAACAGTGACCACAGAATAAGTAGGCCTTACCACCATAATATGTCAAAATTCCATAACTTGTGGACTTGAATTCATTGTTGATTGTTATATTTCCATCTTCTTCGCACATGCACACACCAAACTTAGTCATCAAAGGAATTACTTTGCAACAACCCCTGTCCAACAATAGACATGAAGAATACTCCTATTTCTTTTTCCTTCAGGACTAAACTCCCTTTGACTAAAAATTGACCCCAAAGAGAATTTTAACTTGTATGCATATATCAATTTGAATTCCCACCTGAAACTATATAACCAAATTTCACCAATACCATTTACTTCTGTCGTTGGCACCTGAGCAAAAATTTCCTTTCTTTCATCCACATGTGCACCCATGCACCACCATAATGCCACCTACTTAAATAGAAGAATTTTCCCTCTTTTTTTTATTTTTTGGACACGCTACTCCTCACTTTTCCCTTCTAGCATAAATAGAGCCATAGAGGCACGATAAACATTCCACACCATGGTCCACCCAAAGAAGTATAGCTTCTACATTATCTTGCTACGCATTAACTTCCTCCTATTGTACAACTCTCCACCTAATAAAAGTTGTAACGACCCTCATTTTTGGTAAATAAAAATTTCGTTAAATATTTGAATTTTATTTTAATTACTTGGATTGCTTTAAGAAATTCTTTTTAAATTCTAATAATCCGTCATAATTAGATTTGAGACTTACAAAATTAGATTTTATCACTCTGGACAACATGATCTTTTTCTAAAGACAAGTGTACCTATAAAGGCATTGGTATATTTACCTTGTAATTGAAATAAAGCTTTAAAATTATATTTCTTGGCTAAAAACCCTACTTGACAAGTAGAATTAGATTCCAGATCGTTAGTTAACCAAATCATTTAGATTCTAGGTCTAGTTAGGTTGCCCTAACCCTAGATGGACCATTTGAACTTTTTTGTCTTTATCCATTGGACGATAAGTGCTAGGAAAATCTTTATCCATTGGACGATAAGTGCTAGGGAAATCCTTATCCATTGGATAAGAGTTGTTAGGGAAATGGTTAACCATTGGATAATAGAAGAAATAATGCCTAAGTTTAACTAGCCTAGTCAAAAGCATTCATTGTACCCCATGATGTGACATATCAAGGCCATACCTCCCATCTTTATCCCTTGGTCCATAAATATTAGGGCAATTATTATCCCATGGTCAATAAAAGTTAGTCTTGTCAATGAATGCTTGGCTTTGACAAGACAAGACATGGGAATCTTACAATCATTATGCTAGTCACTTTCAAAGGGATATTCCTTCTAAGATTATTCATTCTCATCATACTTCCTCTTTATCCAATGAGTAATATTTGTTAGGGAAACTTTGATCCCTTGGACAATAGGAGTTTTACTTGACAAATCATTCTAGTCTTTTTCAAGCATAGAATCCTAGGCCTTGTATGCTTCCTAGAAAAGAGTATTAGTCTAGACTTGTCATTGAAAAGTCCCTTGAAAGCCATTTGTCCTTAGTCTTTCTTAGACTTCTATATAAGTATATATATATATATATAAGTACTTTGACCGAGAGAGAGAGAGAGAGAGAGAGAAGCCGTGAGAGGGAGGGAGAGAGTAAGGCCGAGAGAGAGAAGAGAGAGTGTGCAAGTGTGTGCTTGTGTTTGACAACTCAACCAAGTCACCTTTCTTACTTTTGCAACCAAAGTACAACCATTATGACTTCTTTTTGTGCTTTTACAAGCAAGAACCTTTCTAGGATAGGACAACCCATAAAACCCCTCATAATAACCTAGGACTTGGCCTAAAAAGGAAATGACAACCCTTGGCATGATTGTAGACTTGGATTGACCGATGAGGAAGTAGACTTAGCATGCTTTCAAGCATGATGTGACAAAACAATGAAAGCAGGAGAGAGATAGGGAGATTCAGCCAAGGAGGGGAGAGGGAGCCGAATTTTTGAGAGGGAGGGAGAGTGTGCTTGTGTGCTTGTGTGTTGTACACTCTAACAATGTAACAACTCTGATTTTTATTAAATAAAAATTTCGTTGTTAACATTCAAAAATCTTGATTAAGTTTTAATCGTCATTTAAACTGCCGATTCTTCCGTCGTTCTAGGGTTAAGTCTTAAGATTCCACATCTTGGCTGGAAATCCTACCTAGCAAGCTTAACTAGCTTTTATCCAACTAGTTAGCTTGACGATCGTTTACCCTAATCGCCGTTTGTTTCTTAAACCTTATGAACCTTGTGACTCTTGAACACCCTTTGAACCTTTTAGCTATTAACCGTTGGACGATAAATGTTAGGGTTAACAAAAGAAGAAACCGTAGTTTATTCATTGAAATACATTTCTAGATTTCATTAGTACCTAATTATAGTATTATATAGGATATATACACATGATTAAATGTATATATATACTTTATTCCAAGTAAATACTTTACCCATTGGATAATAACCGTTAGGAGAATTATTATCCATTGGACAATAGGTTAAAGTCCTTGCCATCATTACCCATTGGTTAATAAACACTAGAGAAACCATTATCCATTGGATAATAGTTAGTCTTGACAATCAAGTACTATGGTTTAATAAAATACTAGATTTTCCATGTGTGATAATTGATTAAAATACAATTAGTACATAGATTTAATATCATTAATACTTAGTACTGTGAAAGTATTGAATTAGTTTATTAGATATTAGATATTAGATTTTTACATATCTAGTAGGACTTAGGAAGCACATGGTTATATATATATATATATATATGTGTGTGTGTGTGTGTGTGTGTGTGTACTTATATATATATATATATATATATATTATATTGTAAGTACACATGTGTATTTGTATATTTTAATTGGAAAATCAATTTTGCTTGAAAGTATAGGATTTTGTAGTACCCGTAGTACTCATATATATATTAGTATATATGTATACTTTCCAAGTACAAGAGAGAGAGAGAGAGAGAGAGAGAGAGAGAGAACCCAAGAGAGAGGGAGGGAGAGAGAGAGAGAGAGAGAAGGAAAGATAGAGAGAAATGGTACCTTGATTTCCTTGTGCTTTCATTGTACCCTTGCTTGATCTTCTTTGTGATTTATATGTACCTTTGGAAGCATACAATCCATTAGGAATCATCCTTACAAGCCAAATCTTGTACAATTGTACATTTTCTATTTTTATACTTGGACAAATCCTCCTTTTCCTTACTCAATCTTCCATAATCCAATCAAAAGGACCAATTCTAGCCATGCAAGCCTAGTTTTAGGCCTTGAGCTTTCAAGCAAACTTGACACAAAATGATTTTAAAATGAGATATAGAGAGAGAGAGAGTGGGCCGGCCAAGAGAGGAGAGAGGGAGCTCTTGCCTATAAATACCAAGCTCAATTGTGCTTTGAACTCACACCTTCATTCCATTCTCCAACTTCTCTCTAGAAAGCATAAGTGTTCTTGCTTGTTCTTGCTTAGTTTCTTGCTTGTTTTTGAGGTTCTTCCTTAGTTCTTCAAGAAATACTTCCATCGCCGCCACTAAACCACCACTCGACCACCACCTCGATCCAAAAGTAGTAGTAGTTGTAGTTAAGATCTAGTTTCGAGAGAAACCATTCTCTTTCGAAGCTACCGGAAGCCACCGTAAGCCGTTACTCCGCCCGATCGCCGACTTTCTTTCCGACGTACCTTCCGTAGCTTTACTACCGCCAAGAAGAACGGTAGATATCCCTAACAACTCTTCCTAAGTATATTTTGTGTGTATGTTGAGTTGTATGTAGACTACTCCGACCCTGCTATCTCTAAGTATATGTAGTATATTGGATAGTTGATCATATGATTTTGTTTTATGTAGTTTACTTTAATCTTATGAATACTTGAAAGCGTGATCTTGAGAATGATTGATTGCATGACTTTATAGAATCCTTCTAACTCAATTTTCCTCGTCAATAAACATATGTTGTTTTGAATTTCCAAAAAGAAGAATATACGCTTTTGTGTTAAAGATATAATGTTGTTTTGAAAGAAAGTATTTGTATTTTGACCTTTTCAAAGATTGTAAGCTTGATTTCATGTTGCTTGCCTTACTTGTGGTTATGAACGAGCATGGTACAATAGAGTTGGATGATCTTGTTAGTTATAAATCCATGATACATGTGAAAAGTCCCGCTGCGGAGTCTATGCATGATACGAGACACATGAAATTAGAAAGTAGAGACATGACACTTAAGATGTGGTTGATATGGATAAAAATACTTTTGAAACTACATAATGGCCAAACTTGGTAGCCTTATCTTGGTGTGCGTTGCCAATGGAGCCGGACTTGGTAGCTTCATTGGAGGTGTGACTTGGTTATCCGCGGAGAGGAGCCAAGATGTGACACAATGTGCCGGACTTGGTAGCCATTGTAGTAATGAGCCGGACTTGGTAGCTCATTGTTGTGTGTGTTCACAATGTGCCGGACTTGGTAGCCATTGTGGCCAATGAGTCGGACTTGGTAGCTCATTGGTGTGTGTGTGTGTGTGTTTTTGGAAATGATGTTAAACATGAGACACAAAACGATGAGTCGTGTAGGAGAAACACGGAAAACATGACACCAACGTTAGATAGGGAATGCGCATGTGTAATTGTTAAGTATTCTTTCTTAAGCATGTTAAGTTTGGAAAATTGTATCTATATTATCTTTGACTTGTATGTTAAGGGTTAGTGGGTTTTGGGTTAATCTATTGAGCTTTCAAGCTCATGGTGTTGCTTTATGTGGCCCTGTCATATTATACTGGTGGCAATGCTCGTATAATGTGCCAGACCTTTTAGATGAGCAATGAGAACTGCATACCTTGGAGGCCTTTGGAGCTGAGGAGCATGCTAGGATGGAAGAAGAAAAGGAGCTGTAGATAACCTTAGATGTCCATCCCTTTTTTCTGTAATATAAGTACTCTCCGAGGAGTTGATGTAATAATGAGCTAGACTCTGCCTTGTTTATCTAATAAAATGTTTAATTAACGAACCCGACTTCGAGGGCATTACAAACAAGTTACATTTTAACCTTAAGCCTAAAACTCACTTTACAACCCATTTCTAGTCTTCCAAAGTACTACCTAGCCAATGATGTTATTCTTTCTTACGAGCAAGCCTTACCTAGACAAGACTAAGCCAAAACCCTTCATGATAACGTAGTTCATTAGCCTTAAGCCTAAGAAGATTAGACAAAGACAAGTCATGGAAGCATGGCATGCTTTCAAGCATGATTTGACAAGACCATGGAACAAATCCATGGGGGAGAGAGAGAGAGATATGGCCGGCTATGAGGGGGAGAGAGAAGGCCAAGTTTTTGCTATAAATAGCACCCAATGCTTGCCATTCAACTCACACCTTCACCCATTGCTCCAACTTTTCTCTAGAAACCATTTCTGTTTTTCCAGTCAGCTTACTGCCCTTTGTAAATCCCCATTTTTCACCTGCTAAGGTAGTTTTTAGAACCAACCTTCTTCGGGAAAGTTGTAGAGCACTTCGAGACCTTCAAGTTAGACCCAAGAAACACCCCAATCGGTTAAGAAATGACCAAGATATTGACATCCGAAGTTCAGTAGAAATCTCGGATTTCCAGTTCCAGACAGCACACTGTCTCTTCCTTTATCACCATTTTTCTCCTACCTAAAGTAGTTTCTAGGATCAATTTCCTTCAAAATAGTTGTAGATAACTTCTAGAGCTTCGATTTAGACTCAAGAACGATCATATTCGGCCAAATATTGACCGAGTTACTGCCATCCAAAGTTTGGTCCAGATTGTGAGCTTCAACGCCCGTAGAATTTTTCCACTAGCTTATTCGGCCCCGACTAGTTTCGGATCAAGGTAGATTATCCTTACACTCTAATCCTAAGTATAGATATTATATGATCATGTAGATTAATCTTAACCCCTATCTCTAAGTATATCGTATGATATGTGCATGATAGAAATGTATGTAGATTATCCTTACACTATAATCCTAAGTATAGATATTATATGATCATGTAGATTATTCTTAACCGTTAACTCCAATATATATTGTATGATGTTGCATTGTTTAAGATGCCTGAAGTAGAATGTCCTTATTCTCTAGTCCTAAGTATACGTAGAATATCTCTACTTACTTCTCTAAGTATATATAAAGTTATTATATTGCTTGTACGATTGGAATGCATGATGGTTAGTAAACTTAATTTGCTAATGGTAGTATGAACATGTGGAACAAACGACTTTTACTCCAATAAACATATGTTGTTTTGAATTTTCCACAAAAGGGAAAGAACGGATTTTTTAAAAAATATAAACTTGATTTGGAAGTATTCGTATTATTGTCTTGAGGATGGTTATGAGCATATGATTGCATTACTTGTGGTATACGAAGTTTGTTACTTACTTAAAATGTTTGAAATGCATGATTGTTAGTAAACCTAAGTTGCTTATAGTGGTATTAACATTTTGAATAAATGACTTTTAATCCTATAAACATATGTTGTCTTTTTGAACTTCCCACAAAGAATGAAAGAACGGTTTACGATAAGTACTAACTTGAGTAGAAGCATCCGTATTTTGATCTCTGAATTGATTATGAGCTTTAATACATGTTTTGCTTGCATTACTGTGGTTGTGTGAAAGCATAAGGATGGTGATGAGCTTGTTTATAAGATTACTTGCATTACTTGTGGTTGTTTGATAAAGCATAAGTGGTTTCCACTCCAAAGGCGTCCGTACATGTGGCGTTATGCTTTAAGTTGTGAATTTAGCATGTTGAGTAACATAGAGTTGGATGATTTTGCTAGTTTAGATTACAATGAATGATTTATGTATGTCTATGTGAAAAGTCCTACCGCGGAGTCTATGCATGAGAACGAGACATGAAAATCGAGAAAGTATAAACATGACACCTAGGGTGTGGAAAAATATTTTTGAAACTACATAATGACCAAATGTGGGTGCATTATGTGAGTGTATATGTGTTGTGTGCCAATGGAAACCCGGGACGGCGGAACCATTGTGAGGATACTCGGGAGACCGGAACGGCGGAACCGAGGTTGGGTGTGTGGCTTGGTTATCCGCGGAGAGGAGCCAATGCAAGGTTTTGTGTGCCAATGGGAAGCCGGTGCGACGGAACCATTGTGAGGATACTCGGGAGACCAGAACGGTGGAACCAAGGTTGGGTGTGTGGCTTGGTTATCCGCGGAGAGGAGCCAATGCAAGGTTTTGTGTGCCAATGGGATGCCGGTGCGGCGGAACCATTTTGAGAATACTCGGGAGGCCGGAACGGTGGAACCAAGGTTGGGTGTGTGGTTTGGTTATCCGCAGAGAGGAGCCAATGCAAGGTTTTGTGTGCCAATGGGAACTCGGTGCGGCAAAACCATTATGAGGATACTTGGGAGACTGGAACGGCAGAACCGAGTTTGGGTGTGTTAAATGTGATTTTCAAAATGTTGATTTGGAAAGTGAAAAGGATTTCAAAAACGTTGATGAATATGGTGACACGGTCTACGACGATTCGCGTAGGAGAAACTCAGATATCACCGACACTAATGATAGAATAGTGTATGTGGATGTGTCATTGTTAATGCCTTGTTAAACATGTATGTGTTATTCTGTTGCTTGTGCTAGAGTTGGTATGCTGCTCTTTTACTCTGATATTGGTAATTTATGGGTTAGCGGGTATAGGATTACTCTGCTGAGCTTTCATAGCTCATGGTGTTACTGTTGTAACCCTGACATATTATATCGGTGGCGACGCTGGTATAATGTGTCAGACTTTGTAGATAATCAAGGTGAGGCTGAACACCTTGGAGGCTTATGGAGCTGAAGAACTGGCTAGGATGGAGGAGCAGGCAGAGCTGTAGATAGGGACCCTAGTTTTCCCTCCTTGTGTAATTATGAACTCTAGTAAGAGTTATGATGTAATAATGAGCCAGACTCTATTTAGAAATTCAATAAAATTGTCTATTTGACGTACAAAAATCCGAATCGTTACAAAAGTCTTGTACTAAGTTTTGTTATCCATCAATTCACACCACGCCTCTAATAACCAACTAACAATTTACTAGCAAATCCATAACGAAGTAGAATTACTACATTCTAAAACTCGGGGTTTCACACTACAAAACCTTCTTGTCTAGTAGAATAATACCAATAGCTCAAAAATAACAAAATCAATTTCAGTTTCCTCGACCCTTATATCTCAAGTTTCTCAATAACATCCAAATAATCTTAATATGCTGAAAAGTGAATGTTAACAACCCAAAATTTCAACACCTCAAAAATAATCTTTTTTATTGAGTTCCTCATTAACGCTTTTCATCTAAAATTACAATAGTTGTGACGAGTAATCCCAAGACCCTTTGTTCCTCGATCTACTCGGTCATGCAAATATGTAAATGCCTACTGAATACAAGGAATCAAATGTCCAAATGTAAAGATAATGTTCTTGAGCACTCTACAACTTTGCCTCTCATAATGTGTCGTGAATCAAGATTGGAATTCTCATAACCTTAGTGCTCCACTATGAGACATGCGCCTCTAAATATTCCGATACCCCTTAGTTCCTCCATTGCAATCCGTAAAAACAGTGTTCCTATGCAAAACAAATTCCCTAATCATCGGAAGTTGACCTCCCCAAAACATATTCTTACACATCCATGGAAAATCATTGGCCAATACATTAAACTGTTATCCTACTATTATTTAGGTGACTCTAACTCAAAACTCACATAATCTTTTATAGTCAGACTTCAAGTGTAAGGGCTCCTCCAATAACAGTCTTGCCAAAGTACTAGGGTTTATTAATTTAGTTATTTCCTAGATTTTTCCATGTGTTTGAAAGATTAAAATAGGTTTAAGTACAAGGTGTTATTTAATATAAGTACTTAATATCTTGGTTGATTTTAATATATGTACTAGTATTATTATATTGTAAGCACCATGTACTTGTTTCCTTTATTTTAATAAGAAAATCTTATTTACTTGAAAGATTATAATTATATATTACTTTAATGCATTACCCTTTGGTCCATAAAAATTATGGAATTTATTATCCATTAGATAATACGGTCAATCTTTCCAAAATACTAAGAATTTATTATTCTAGTAAGTCCTAGATTTTCCCATGAGATTTTATGACTAATATATATGTTGTACATGTACCAAGTCTTAAAATATTAGATTTTCCATGTGCATAATTGAACTGTTTATTTAGAAAATCTTGCATAGTACCTTATTTCTTTTAGCCATTGGGTAAAGAATGTTAGGAGGATTATTATTCATTGGTCAATAAATGCAAGGGAAAATATTATCAATTGGTTAATAGTTAGTCTTGCCAACAAAGTACTAAGAACCATTAAATTAGTCATTCATTAGATTTTCCCATATACTTGAAAGATTAAAGAGATGAGATATGTACCATAAGAATATATTTTCCTAGAATTCTATATGTACATAATATAGTAGTTTAAAGGGATATGTGCTTATTAGAATAGTTAATTAGGATTTGAAATCTACCTAGATCATAAAGTACCCTAAGTACATACTTATATATACATATATATATATGTACTTATATATATATATATATATATATATATATATATATATAGTACATGAGACAGACAGAGAGAGAGAAATTGCCTAGAGAGAGAGGGGAGAGTTACCGAGAGACAGAGAGAGAGGGAGGGAGAGAGAGAGCGAGGGGGGGGGGAAGGAAAAGAGAAGAAGAGATTGAGTAGTACCTTGGGTGATTTTCTTTGGTACTTTGATATACTTTCAATCTTTGGAGATTTACTTCTCCAAGCAAAATCCTTGTACAATTGTCCTCCAAGGTATAAACTAGTGACTAAATCTTGTACAAACCATACTTTCTTCCACCATATCTTCCATAATCAAATCCAAAGGACTAAACCTAGCCATGCAAGCCTAGAACTAGGTATAGATTGTTCAAGCAACACTTTTATCCATTGGACCATAAATGTTAGGGAAAAATTTATCCATTGGATAAAAAGCCAAGCCTTGGCCTATAAATAGCACATCATCCTTGCCATTTAACTTACACCTTCACTCCTTACTCCAACTTCTCTCTAGAAACCACTTCTGTTTTTTCAGTCAGCCTACTGCCCTTTGTAAATCCTTATTTTTCTCCTGCTTAGAATAGTTTTTAGAACCAACTTCCTTTGGGAAAGTTGTAAAGCACTTCGAGACCTTCAAATTAGACCCAAGAACCACCCCAATCGGTCAAGAAATGACCAAGATATCGACAGCCGAAGTTCAGTAAAAATCTCAGATTTCCAATTCCAGACAGCTTACTGTCACTCTATTTATCACCATTTTTCTCTTATCTAAAATAGTTTCTAGGATCAACTTCCTTTACGAAAGTTGTAGAGCACTTCTCGAACTTTGATTTCGACCCAAGAACGATCCTATTCGGCCAAATATTGACTAAGTTACTGCCATCCAAAGTTGGGTCCAGATTTGCGAGTCTCACCGCCCGTAGAATTTTCCAACTAGCTTATTCAGCCCGACTAGTTTCGGATCAAGGTAGAGTTCTTCGAACCTACTTCCTCTAACTATAGAAGCTATATGGATTGCATGATTAGTATAATTTCTTCCATAGTAGGATTAGGAATGCCTAAGGATAGAATGTAGCACATGATTAGAAGTATTCGTATTTTGACTTTTGAAATTAATTACAAACTTGCTTATTGCTTGTATTACTTGTGGTTGTGTGAAAGCATAAGGATGGTGATGAGCTTGTTTATAAGATTGCTTGCATTACTTGTGGTTGTTTGACAAAGCATAAGTGGTTTCCTTTCCAAAGGCGTCCGTACATGTGGCGTTATGCTTTAAGTGTTGATTGAGCATGCTTTAGTAATATAGAGTTTGATGATCCTGCTACTTTAGTTTCAAGGTTACTTTAAAAGGTGTTACGTATGAGAAGTCTTGCCACGGAGTCTATGCATGAATATGAGACATGAAAACCAAGGAAAGTAGAAACATGACATCTAGGATGTGTTAATGACAAGGTGTGTTTTTGAAATCACATTGTGGCCGGACTTGCCCATTGTGGGATGGTGTTTGCAGAATAAAATATTTTTAAAACTACATAATGATCAAGTGTGATAATCATTATGTGGTGGGTGTGTGTGTTCGAATGGGAATCCGTGGTGCGGAACCATTGTGAGGCTGTGCGTGTTCCAATGGGAATCTGTGGTGGTAGAACCATTGTGAGGCTCATCCGCATCCAAGATTGCATAATCTTGGTGCTCAATACCTCTAAGTTGTAGCATTTTGTTTCCTAAGTTATCGTTTTTATCCCATTTTGCACGTAAGGTGTCGTTTTGATAGTTTCAGGTTAAACGCGGAATTAAGGCACTTTTGAATGCTAGGGATCGCTCTCGGAAGTATCCAAGCACCCAGGCCCATGTGGTGACGCCTCAACAAGTCCCGTCGGGTGATGATTGAAGAAGCAAGAGGGTGTCGGGCCATCGTCCGGCCGGTCATACCAAGCAAAGCAAAAATCAGAAAACTGCCAACCATGAACCGATATTGGAAGTTGCCCAGTACCGATACACCATGTCCAGATTTTGGCTTTCAGCAGTTTTTGAAGTCCATGTACCGGTACTGGGGGTTGCCCAGTACCGGTTCAGCCTGTGTAAAATTTGCCCGATTCTACTACTTTTCACCTTTTTGCTTTTGGGATATTTGTTACACCTGGTCACTTTTAGGATATTTTGGGGATATTTTGTGAGAAAATGAGCCTTAATATAAATAGGCTTGTCTCTCTCTCTCTCCAATATAACTTGTCTTCATCTTCTTTAAATTTTTTAAGTTTTTAACTTACCTCCATTAGAAGTCCAATCTTTCCTAGTCTTAAACCTTGAAGAACACTAGTAAGTTGTTGTCGTATGTTAATTTCTCGTTTATTAATGTTGTAGCTACGGTTAAGATTGTCATTAATATCAAGTTTATTTTCGATTTCATCGGTTAAAAGTTATGTCTCGTTTTCACGCTTTGAATAGTGCTTTAAGTATGGTTGAGTAGTCGTTTGGCTAAGTCTCGGGATAATATTTCCCGAGAACTTAGGTACTTATTTGGTTCTTGAGTCATCGGGCTTAAATGCATGATTTTCGGAATAGAGCTTGCTTTGCAAATTCGGTCTAAACTTAGGGGTGTTAACTACTTGACATGCCGATTGTCAAGCGGTCTTGGCAAATAGCATGACGAGGGCTCGTGGCCTCCTATGTATTCAATAAATATTAAAAACAAGTTGGTTCGCCTCCGTTTAGTCACATCTTTTGTTAAACGTAGTCATTAAAGTAAAATTCTCCGGGCGTGAGCACGCGGTCGTGACTCTCGCCTGAGTTATAATCGAGAACCGGTAACGGCCTTTGTCAAGGGTTAGAAGATCCCTAGACTTGCCTTGTTAAGTTCATCGAGCATTTTTAGTCTTTTTATTAGCAATTCCATCGTTTAAACCAAAACCATAGTTGGCGGGCTTAAACGCCGAAATCCTACCATAAAACCTACAATCCATTTCAAGTTATATTCGATTTTCTATGGGAATGATTCCGGACTTCCGGATATTATGCGTGCAATGACCTAGCCCTACGCTTCGGGTGTTTCAACCTTATTTGAAGGCAAGGTTTCCACGTAAGCAGAGGCTGTGTGTGTTCCAATGGGAATCCGTGGTGGCGAAACCATTGTGAGGCCGTGTGTGTTCCAATGAGAATCTGTTGTGGCGGAACCATTGTGAGGCTGTGTGTGTTCCAATGGGAATCCGTGGTGGCGGAACCGTTGTGAAACTGTGTGTGTTCCAATGGGAATCCGTGGTGGCGGAACCATTGTGAGGCTGTGTTTGTTCCAATGGGATCCGTGGTGGCGGAACCATTGTGAGGCTGTGTATGTTCCCATGGGAATCCGGAGCGACGGAACCATGGTGAGGTATGGCTTGGTTATCCGCGGAGAGGAGCCAATGCAAATTGTGTGCCAATGGGAACCCGGTGCGGCGGAACCGAGGTTGGGTGTGTGAAAATGTGTTTTTGAAATGAAAATGATGTTTTTGGTAAAGTGAAATTGGAGACACGGTCTACGACGAGTCGCGTAGGAGAAACACAGAAAACATGGACACCAACGATAGGTAGTGAATGCAGATGTATCATTGTTGTTATCTTTATTGTATGTGTTGATTATGACCTTGTATGTTACATGCATGACTTGCTATGTGTAAGTTAAGGGCTAGTGGGTTTAGATTATTCTATTGAGCTTTGTAGCTCACGGTGTTGTTTTTGGTGACCCTGACATATTATGCTGGTGGCGACGCTGGTATAATGTCTCAGACCTTATAGATGAGCAGGGAGAGCTGTACACTTTGGAGGCATTCGGAGCTGAGGAGCTTGCTAGGATGGAAGAAGAGGCGGAGCAGTAGATAACCTTAGTTGTCCTTTCCTTTTGTGTAATATAAGTACCCTCTGGGAGTTTGTGACGTAATAATGAGCCAGACTCTACTTAATTTATCCAATAAAATGTTTATTTAACGTACCCAAAATTGGGGGCGTTACACTATACAAGAAGTCTACTACCCAGGATGGCTATCCAACACTGTGGTGGTAAAGAAGAAGAACAGGAAGTGGCGAGTGTGCGTCGACTTCACAGATTTGAATAAGGCGTGTCCGAATGACAGTTTCCCCCTCCCCAGAATAGATCAATTGGTGGGCGCAACAGCCGGATATGGGCGAATGAGTTTCCTCGATGCATATCGAGGATATCACCAGATTGCCATGTATGGGCCTGATCAAGAGAAGACATCCTTTATCACTCCGAGAGGGTTGTACTGTTACAATGTCATGCCTTTTGGTTTAAGGAATGCTGGAGCAATGTACCAGAGGTTAGCAACAATTATGCTAAAGAAGTTGCTTGGCAAGACCATGGAAGTATACATAGACAACATGGTGGTCAAGAGCAAGGAGAAGCAAGACCACATAGCTGATTTGAAGGAGGCCTTCAGGATATTGACGGAGTACAAGTTAAAGCTCAACGCCTCGAAATGCACGTTCGGAGTAAGTTCAGGGAAGTCCTTGGGTCACCTCGTGACCATAAGAGGGATCAAAGCGAACCCCGATCAAATAATAGCCTTGCAGAAGCTTCGAAGTCCAAGGACCGCGAAGGTTGTTCAACGACTGA
Organism: Rhododendron molle; assembly: GCA_025413875.1. Lineage (NCBI taxonomy): Eukaryota > Viridiplantae > Streptophyta > Magnoliopsida > Ericales > Ericaceae > Rhododendron > Rhododendron molle. The sequence goes on from CM046400.1 coordinate 21,246,179, forward strand.
CTGGAATGGCCCCTTAACCAATTTATCAGTCAGTCCAATGATAAGTGTAGGCCTTTTTTCAATTGCTAAAAAAGAGAGAGGGATACGAATGGGGAGCGAAATATGAACAGGCGTTCCAAGATCTGAAGAAAACTTGGCAGCAGCCCCGCTCTTATCTACTCCTGAACCGGGTGAGTCCTTAACTTTGTACCTAGCAGTTTCTGAACATGCTATTAGTGCAGTATTACTGAGGGACAAGGGATCCGAACAAATCCCTGTTTATTACGTGAGCAAGACGTTACTAGACGCAGAGATGAGATACCTACCCCTTGAAAAGTTGGTCCTGGCACTAAGAACAACAGCAAGGAAGCTGCCCCATTATTTCCAGAGTCACAGGATTGTGGTTTACACTGAGTTTCCGATGAAATCTTTGCTATGGAAGGCAGATTTCTCAGGACATATTTCGTCTTGGTCAGTTGAGTTGATTCAGTACGACATCGACTACCAGCCACGCACCTCAATAAAGGGGCAAGTTCTGGCAGATTTTGTGGCAGAGTTCGCTCCTACAGTAGCTCCCCAGCCTCCTATGAGAAAGGAGCAGCTAATTGAGCCAGCAGTCAGGAAAGGCAAGGCGCCTGCCAAGCAGGATCCCTTGGAATGGAAACTATTTGTGGATGGCTCCGCATGTAGCATCCGATCAGGTATTGGAATTGTGCTCTTCCCCCTTGAGGGAGTAATGATAGAGTTATCCCTTCGGCTGGGTTTCAGTGCCTCAAACAATGTGGCAGAGTACGAGGCACTCTTGGCAAGGTTGAGAAGTGCAAAGACCTTGAAAGTAAAGAGGATTCGAATACACTGTGATTCACAACTCATGGTGAACCAATTGTCCGGGGAGTACGAGGCCCGGAATGAGAAAATGGCAGCCTACGTGGAGGCCGCCAGAAATCTGCTTAACACTTTTGAGAAAGCGCATATTGAGCAGATAAGTTCTGGGCGGAATGCCCACTCCGATTGCTTGGCTTGATTGGCCACAGCTGTGCCAACTGAATCCAAAAGAAGGGTGGCATTGGATGACCTTGCTAAGCTGAGCATTGGAAGGAGTGTAGAGTTGGTCTTGGATGTGAACCAGGGACCAAGTTGGATGGATCCAATAGTGGAGTTCTTACAAGATGGGATACTCCCCCTGATAAAAAGGAGGCTCCCAAGATCAAGACAAAATCTGCACAGTTTTGGCTGTCACCTGAAGGAAAGTTATACAGAAAGTCCTTCACTGGACCGTCCTTGCTTTGCGTGCATCCCGAGATGGTACAGAAGGTTCTCCACGAGATTCACGAGGGGACATGTAGAAGTCATCCTGGTGGCAGGTCTATTGCCCACCGAGCAATTACCCAGGGTTACTGGTGGCCGCACATGCAAGAGGATGCAAAGGTGTACGTAAAGATTTGTGAGAAGTGTCAGAAGTTCTCACCCATGATCTGAACACCAGTCGAGGATCAGGTACCATTGACAAGTCCTTGGCCATTCGTACAGTGGGGAATGGACATCGTGGGTCTGCTCCACAAGGCAATAGGGAATAAGGAATTTCAGTTGGTAGCGACAGATTATTTCACTAAATGGATCGAGGCAGATCCATTGGCAAAGATCACTGAACCTATGATAGAGAGGTTCAAGTGGAAACACATTATAACCCGATTTGGAGTCCCTTATTCATTGATTACGGATAATGGGTCGCAATTCCAGAAAATGTTTAAGGCATTCTGTGCCCAATATGGGATACGAAATTACTATTCAACCCCAGCCTACCCTCAGAGTAATGGGCAGGCAGAAGCGTCCAACAGAGCAATACTTGACGGGATCAAGAAAAGGTTGGACACGGCAAAGGGGAAATGGCCCGAGGAATTGCCACTAGTCCTATGGGCGCACCAAACAACTCCTAAGAGGTCTACGGGAGAGACCCCCTACTCATTGGCATATGGAACAGAGGTTGTGATTCCACTAGAGGTTGGTCTGGCGACCAACAGGACCACATTGGTTGAGAGCGGGGGCAATGACCGAGCATTGGAGATCAAATTGGATCTAGCCGAGGAACGAAGAGAAAGGGCTCTTGTGCATCTGGCCTCATTTCAGGAGCAGCTGATGAAAAGCTATAACAAACATGTCCACCCACGAGAATTTGGTGTTGGAGATCGTGTGCTCTGTAAGGTGCTCGGCAACACCAAGGTGGCCAACGAGGGAAAGTTGGGGGCTAATTGGGAAGGTCCATATCGAGTTACAGAGGTTGTGGGCATAGGGGCTTATCGTTTGGTAGACCTGGACGGGAACCCGGTGCCACGGCCTTGGAATGTCCACAATTTGAGGAAGTTCTTTGCGTAAAAGGCTTCAATTTTTTTTTCTTTTCTGCTTTAGGACGCACATCGTGATTATGTGGAAATTACGAGTGAAATTCCCTTGTTATTACCTTTTGTTAGTTGCAAGGGGTACGCATAATGCCCCCTTGAGTTTTGGACTATGAATAAAATTTTGAGATTTTGGTGAAAAATTTTCATTACAAACCATTTTTACACCTGAATACGAAGTCAGGCCTCATCCTCGTTCCTCACTTCATATTGGGGAGCAGGGTGATGAGGTGTGTGTAAATAATGAGCAGTTAAAAATTTTGCAAGTACGAATATACTTGGTCACTTGAACGGCTATGAATAAACCTGGAATGCATACAAATACATGCACACTTTTGAAAACAGCTGGATACCCTAAGTATGAATGCACTTAGGTATATTTCCAAATACGAAAACACTCGGATTGCATACGTGAACATGCAACGTTATCAAAGTACGAATAAACTTAGGACTTTCACCAAGGTACGTGAAACCTTGGGAGGTATACGAGAATATACAGCTATTTTTCCCAAGTACTATACGAAGCACTTAGAGGGCATACTAATAAATGCAGGTAGAGCTAACCAAGTACGAAGCACTTGGCGTGCATATGAATACATGCATATTATTGCCAAATATGAATACAATTGGGCACCTAACTAAGAATGAGAAACTTTAATGCATACGCGAACATGCACAAACAGCTTAAGTACGAGTAAACTTAGGAATTGCCCCAAGTATGTGAAAACTTGGAATGCATACGATAACATGCACAGCTAAGTGCAAGCACACCTAGCTGGATATCCAACGATGGAAATATTCCAGTACGAAACACTGCGCAGGCATATGAGAACATGCAATATTATCCAAAGTACGAAGAAACTTAGCAATTGAACGATTGGCCACAAAGGCTAGATATTCCTGTGTTTAGGCCAAAGTAAAAGTCGTGCCCCGAAAGGCCAAAATACCCGTGTAATAAAGTTTTGGAAATGTACTTATGCCATGCAGGGCAAGCCATACGGCCACGCAGGGCCACTCATCCACAGTCAAGTCTTGAACGGTAGAAGAAGAAACCTGTGCAGGCATGTCTTCCACAGCTGTGCTCCCATCAGTTGGACCACCATTGGCTTCCTTTTGGCCAGGGTTGGTCACTTCATCATTTTGGTTAGCCTCTGCACCACGTTGCTCGGAGGCATTGGCATCGAGCTCTTCAAGACTATCTTCTTCCACCACACTCTCTTCCTCGTTCAAAGCAGCCATCGTGCTCGGGAGATCGATCTCTGTCCAAAAGGGAGAGGACTCGGCTGCACCAGATTTTTTGAGACAAACTACCCATCCAGCAATCCATACTTGGTCTTGGATCCCAGGCATCTGGTTCTTGTAGCTCTCAGTGGCCACATTGATTCCATCATTATAGCCCTGCTGGTAAGCGGCCTTGGCATCGTTTTTGCTTGCTTCCAGCTCCATGAGAGTTTGGTTCAAGCTATCCTCAGCACCATCCAATTTGCTCCTCAACACATCCACAGTACCACGGGCCTGGTTTTTCTCTCTCTCGAGCCTGACGATGGTGTTCTGGAGCTTGGAATTTTCACTGGCAAGTCTGGCACCTTGGGGTTCAGATTGGCTGAGCTTCTGAGCCATGGCCACCATTTTTTGCATTGCCTGGGAATTTTAAGAACAAAACAGAGTTAGGCAAAAACGAAGGGGCGTGATTTACGTCATTACTGCATAAACACGAGAGGCTTACCTTGGCACTATGGACCATGAATGATCCAAGCAGGTTGTCAGGGGAGCTGGATACCTCTTTTTACATATCTCCAGGGAACATGAAGGTCTGGGACATAGCCATGGCAGTTCCTTCAGACTCGGCGTTGTCCCTAATGCTGACAAGCCAGTTGCCATGAGATAATCGAGGGGCCCAAACGAGTGATGCTGCTGCCAGGTCTTAGGTTGACTGATTCTGATCTAAGGGTATGTCCAAATGTTGACGTTTATCCCTGTGGATGGTCTCAATCTCTTCAGGAGAAAAGCCAGGAAGGGTGTCCAGCTGAGCAGACCCTCGAGGGCCATGAGACGGCGCCGGACTCTGAGAGCGTCCGTGGCCATGAGCAGCTCCACGGCCTCTTCCACGACCAGCTCCAGGAATGGTAAGGAGGTTGCTGAGGTCAATCGGTTGGTTTATTTCTTGAGGAGGAGGAGATGGAGAATAACCACTGGATGACGTGGAAGCTTCTTCGGCGAGTAGAATAGGCTCGTCAGGGATTGGAGGGGTTCGAGAACGCCTTCCTTCTTCTTCTTGCTTGGGCGGCGCGGTAGACGGTCCAGGAATTATTGGGTCGTCCACTGCTCGGATTCGCCAATCAATGAACCCATCGTACGAAGCACGGTAGTTGAGAAGCACTTGAGCAGCCCTTGCTCGGCCCATAAGATAAGTGCCCTGACCGTTGAAAGTGAGTACTCGGTTGATGTCCGTCACGTGAACTTGTGGGGCGATGATGTCGTGCCCCTGATTAACGTTCATAGCTACAATAAAGGAATGCAACAGATTAGATACAACGGGATTGTATGACCGAAGTACGAGAAAACTTTAGGTAAAAGGGGAACTAACGTGGTTGCCACGAAAGGGCCTTTGCCATGGAGGGCCTTTGCCACGAGAGGCAAAGGTGCGCTCACCCCTTATCTGTTTTGCAGATTAAGGTTCCAGCGGCGTATTAGGGTTCCGGCTAGAAGACATAAGTAGCCGTTATCTTTTTGTGCTGCTCAAAGCCTCTTTTATTTTTCTGCACTTACAATTGGCGCTGTCTATGGGAAACGAAAGAGATCCCTTTGAAAAATCGACCATGGTGGAGGATGATCCAAAAACGCCGCTTGATCCAAACAATCAGCTGGGTAGGGAAGGTGATAAGTCCCCAGCGGGTCCTCCGAGAAAGCCCGATGGTGGGCATGCAAAATGGACCACGAGCAAGGACCGCCCCTTTGCTGTCCATGCCGACTCCAAGGATAGAGACGGAAGGATGGCCACGGAATCCACGAGAAAGAGCAAGTCCCACCGTGGAAGCGAGTCAGTTGCACATTCGAAAAGTGTGCATGACGATGAGGACATCCTGGATAAGAAGAGACAGGAAATTGAGGAGTATGCTCGTCTGATTAAGAGACGAGAATACGAGATTCAACAATTGCAACGGATACGAGAACATCCGGAAGATTCTGGACTTTCACGTAGAAAATCCAAAAGAGATAGGCTAGCAGTGGTGGAGTATAAGAAGGCTCCTTCACGAGGAAGGAGGAGCAAGAGCTGGAGTCCCACTCCAAGACGAAGGAGGGCTTCTTCACGAAAAAAAAGGAGCAAGAGCAGGAGTCCCACCCCCGAGGAAAGAGGGACCAAGAAGCACCACAGGGATAGGTACGAGAGACCTGATTCCGATTGGGAGAGGAATGCTCCCAAAAACACAAAGGAACAAGAAGAAGGGACCATGTCTGCACGAGAGGCAACACGAAAGGCCCTTAGCAACATAGCATCCTCTCCTTTTGCAAAGAGATTACAGGAGGCAAAGTTGCCGAGCAGGGTGAAACATGGGACGTTCATCCTGTACGAGACGAATGCTAACCCAATGGCACACATACAGCATTACCAGCAGGCCATGTTCATGCGTGACGATGATGATGCAATCATGTGTAAGATGTTCCCGCCAAGTTTGGGAAAGGTAGCCTTGTCTTGGTTCCATAAGCTAGGGCCGAACACCAAACGAGGATGGAGGCAACTAGCCGAGGAATTCACTGCTCGGTTCCTGACGAGCAGGAAGCCACCTAAAACTTTGAGAGTCTCTCAGTTATGAGGCAGGGAGAGAATGAGCCGATCAGGGATTATGCCAAGAAGTACTGGGAAACTTTCAACAAGATAGAAAGTTGCAGCGAAGAGTACGGCATAGCCACGTTCAAGACTGGGTTGCCTGTTCGGGGGGAATTACGTAAGTCCCTAAACATGAATCTAGTGGACACACTGGCAAAACTGATGGAACGAATATAGCAGCTTGCCAGAAACGATGATGACATACTATGGGAAGATGGCAAGCTGGTTGCCGAGCAAGCCAGGGGCCCTACAAAGAAGGCAGATAAGCCAAAACCCAAGACCTACAGAGAAAGAAAGGAGTATGGGTAGTCTAAGAAGGAGCTGAGCAAGGAAAAACATGCCCCGGACCCCAAGTCTTTCTTCTCACTAACAACGGTGTGGAAAGAACCAATCTACCGAATTCTTTACCGAATAAAGAACCGGCCATATTTTAGGTGACCCCCAAGACTAGAAGGTGACAAGGATGTAAAAAGAGCTACGAGTTAGCATTGCAGTTATCACAAAGGTTGGGGTCACGTGACGGAGGATTGCGAGATGTTCAAACAACACCTCGACGACTTGGTTTCGAGAGGTTATTTGAAAGAATTCATTCAAGAAGAGCACAAGGGTGCAGAGAAAGCAATGGAATTGGATTTCGAACAAAACCCAAGAGCCGTAATCCATATGATACATGGATTGGCCACACCTTATACGAGAAATGTGGTGAGATTGCTCCAAAGGCAAATAAAGCATGTAACGCCCCCAAAATCGGGTACGTTAATTATACATTTTATTGAATAGTAAAAGAGAGTCTGGCTCTTTATTACATCATAAACTCCCAAAGGGTTCTTATATTACACAAAAGGGATGGATATCTAAGGTTATCTACAGCTCCTTCTCTTATCCTAGCAAGCTCCTCACCTCCAAAGGCCTCCAAGGTATACTATTGTTCATCTTGTTCATCTACAAAATCTGGCACATTATACCAATACGCCTCAAGTATAATATGTCAGGGTCACCAAAGGTAACACCGTGAGCTACAAGAGCTCAACAGAATAATCCTATATCTACTAACCCATAACTTTACCAATATCAGAGTATACAAGCAGCGGAATACAATACGTATAAGTCAAGGTAGTATAGATACGATTTTCCAAACTTAACATGCTTAAGAAAAGAACACATAACAATTACACATGCGCATTCACTAGCTATCGTTTGGTGTCATGGTTCCCGTGTTTCTCCTACGCGACTCACGTTTTGTGTCTCATCTTTCATCATCATTTCTTAAAATCATATGCACACACACCAATGAGCTACCAAGTCCGACTCATTGTCACAACGGCTACCACGTCCGCACATTGTATCTCAACAAATCTTGGCTCCTCTCCGCAGATAACTAAGTCACACCTGCTACCAAGCCCGGCCACGTTATCAAATCTTGCATTGGCTCCTCTCCGCGGATAACCAAGCCCAATTACCAATGAAGCTACCACGTCCGCTCCATTAGCAATCTACACAATGGGCTACCAAGTCCGGCCTCATTGTGGTTTTCGCAAGTCCACACAAAGGGCTACAAGTCCGCCACCGTGCGGGTTTTCACAACTCACATAAGGCTACCAAGTCCGGCCATTATGTAGTTTCAAAAGTATTTTACCAAGTCCAATTATTTCCTTTATCCACACCCTAGGTGACATGTTTCTACTGTCTCGATTTTTGTGTCTCGTAATCATGCATAGACTCCGCAGCGGGACAGATCACTTTAAAGAAAAATTAAACTAAACTAGCAAGATCATCCAACTCTATATTACCTAATCGTACTCAAATTATTACTTAAAGCCACTTATGTTTTATCAATAACAAGTAATGCAAACAAATATACATACATGTTCATAATCATCCTCAAGACAATAATATATTACGAAAAATCCGTTCTCTCTTCCTTTGTGGGATTTTCAAAACAACATATGGTTATTGACGTAGAAATTCATTATTTGGCATGCTCATTCTTCTTTACTACTTTAGTAAACAAGTTTTACTAACTAGCTTTGATACCTTAACCGTTTAACTCATGGTTGTATACTTAAAGTAAGTATAATCCAAGCAAGTACATAGCATGTCCATAATCATTACTTAAAGCATAACGCCACATGTGCGGACGCCTTGGGTGGTAATCCACCATATGCTTTGTTACTTTACCACGAGTAATACAAGCAAGTACATAATATGTCCATAACCATTACTTAAAGCATAACGCCACATGTGCGGACGCCCTTGGGGTGGTAATCCACCATATGCTTTGTTACTTTACCACAAGCAATACAAGCAATGGTATATAAGCTTAAGTTAAAAGATCAAAGTAAACTACGTAAAACTAGCATACGATACGTTTGGCTTTATGCTCATACAATACGATAAGTTTCAAAGAAAGTTAACATAAGGGTACTACATATCCTTAGAGATACGTTACTCTATAAGATCAGTACAACTTACACTTAGGGAAGTAGATTAGAATAATCTACGTATACTTAGGACTAAGGATTAAGATTATTCTACAAGATCATGCTTTCAAGATCATAACTAACGTTATACTTTATCATTTTCTACTCAATACGCATACGTATATGTAGAGTTAGGAAGTATAGGAAAATTCTACATGATCATACAATATTTATACTTAGGATTAGAGTGTAAGGATAATCTACTATACTTAGGGTTAGAAAGTATAAGAAAAGTCTACCTCGATCCGAAACTAGTCGGGGCCGAATAAGCTAATTGGAAATTCCTATGGGCAGTGAACCTCACGAATCTGGACCAAACTTTGGATGGCAGTAACTCGGCCAATATTTGGCCGAATGAGGTCGTTCTTGAGTCTAAATCGAAGATCTCGAAGTTTTCTACAACTTTCGTGGAAGTCGTTGTTCCTAGAAACGACTTTCGCCCGGAGAAAAATGGTGAAAAAGGAAGTGACAGTAAGCTGTCTGGAATCTGGAAATCCGAAATTTGACTGAACTTCGGATGTCGATATCTCGGTCGTTTCTTAACGGATTAGGGTGGTTCTTGAGTCTTGAAGGTTTTGAAGTGCTCTACAACTTTCTCCAAAGAAGTTAGTCCTAAAAACTACCTTAAGCAGGAGAAAAATGGGGATTTACGAAGGGCAGTAAGCTGCCAGGAAAACAGAAATGGTTTCTAGAGAGAAGTTGGAGCAAAGGAGTGAAGGTGTGTGTTAAGTGGCAAGTGTGAGAGGCTATTTATAGAAGACCTTGAGCTCTCTCCTTCTCTCATATGGCTGGCCCCCCTTCTCTATCTCTCATGGATTTGCTCCATGTGTCACTCTCCCTCCATCTCTCATGGTTGGCCCCCCCCTTCCTCTCTCCTTCTTGCTCCATGTGTCACTCTCCCTCCCTTTCTCATGGTTGGCCCCCCTTCCTCTCTCCTTCTCATGGCCAGCCATATCTCTCTCTCTCCCCCATGGATTTGCTCCATTGAATGGTCATGTCAAGCATGTCATGCTTTGTCATCAAATAGTCTCATCAACCAAGTTGTAACTAGGTCAAATAGTGTCAAGGTACAACACATGTGCCTATAACTCACATACATGCATCTCACTCTCCCTCTCTCCTCTCCCATTCGGCCCCCCTCCCTCTCTCTTAGTCAAGTACAACTATGTATATACATATATGCACATTTATGGAAAGAACAAGGAAGAAAAGGACAAGACCACTTAAATGCTCACATGGCTTATGATTATTCTTTTTGTTGGGAGAAAGTACTATCATATCTTTCACCAAGAATCCCATGGGAATATTGGACAATGCTATTATCCAAGGGATAATAATTTCCCCAAATGGTTATTGTCCAAGGGTCTAACATTTCCCTAACGGTTATTAACCAATGGGCGAAAGAAGTAATGATGAGGAAGCACATGACTTGTCTTGTCATCTTATTTGGCAAATCCTAATATCTATTATCCAATGGGTAAAGTTTTCCCTAGCGGTTATTAACCAATGGTCCAAGGAAAGTCATCATGGAGTATACTATTTGCTTTTGACTAGACTATTCCAACTACTAGTCAAACTTGGTCTTCTCCCTAACAACTATTGTCCAATGGTCAAAAGATCTTTCTAGCATGTAATAACATACCAATGGGTAAAGACTAGTCATCATGAAGTACACTATTTGCTTTTGACTAGACTATTCCAACTACTAGTCAAACTTGGTCTTCTCCCTAACAACTATTGTCCAATGGTCAAAGGTCTTCCTAGCATGTAATAACCAATGGATAAAGACTACCCTAGTATCTATTGTCCAATGGATAAAGATTACCCTAGTATCTATTGTCCAATGGATAAAGATTACCCTAGCCTTTATCGTCCAATGGATAAAGATTACCCTAGTATCTATTGTCCAATGGATAAAGATTACCCTAGCCTTTATCGTCCAATGGATAAAGACAAGAAGGGTAAAATGGTCCATCGAGGGTTAGGGCAACCTAACTAGACTAAATGGGCATTAGGCTGTTCTAACTAATCGGTTAAAGACTAATGATACTTAATCTAGGCTTTCATTGCTCGAGTGGTATTTGGTTTTATTAAGTAGGAAATCGCCTAATATCGGAATATTAAAGCCCGACGGAGCAAAACGCCACGGCAAGGCGCGAGCATGGCCAAGGCACCGGTGGCAGCGGTGGCGGCGATGGCACAAAATGTACTGACAACAAAGGCCAAGGCAAACCAGTAGCCAAAGGCGGCACACCAAGAGCCTTAGCGATGGCCAAAGCAGCCCGAAGAGCCTAGCGGTGGCAAAGCACCTGATAGCCTAAGCGATGGCCAAGGCACCAAAGAATGCCAAGGCAAAAGCGCAGACGTGACCCGATGCCAAGGCAGAACCCAATGGCGACCAAGGCAGAGCAAGGTAGCCCAACGAACGCCAAGGCAAAAGCGAGGCGCGACCCGATGCCAAGGCAGAGCCCAATGGCAGCCAAGGCAGCAGGCCAGCAATGCCAAGGCAAAAGCGAGGCGCGATCCGATGCGGCGTAACTCCAATGCTGACCAAGCGAGCAATCGGCGAGTGACCCGACGCCTGGCGGGCAGACCGACACACCGACGCCTGGGTGAGGCAGCGCGACAATGGACCCGACGCTGGCGGCAGACCGACAATGACCCGACGCTGGCGAGGCAGCCGACAATGACCCGACACCTGGCGAGGCAGCGCGACAATGAGCCGACGCCAAAGCAGGCGGCGCGACAACAGCCGACGCCGAGGCAGTAAGGCGGCGACAATGCCGAGACGCGAGGCAGGCGAAAATGACAATGAGCCGACCGTAGGCAGCGCGGCAGCTGAGCCGACGCCGAGGCGAGCTGGCAGCCTGACAGAGTTCGATACCTGTGCACCCTGGCAAGCCAAAGTAGAAATCACCCGGACGGTCAAGTGCAAAAACCAAAATTTTCCTACTAACCACTCCAGCATCGATGCGTCACTAAGCCAAACGGTAGCTGGGGTTTGCTAACTAATTGGTTAAAAGCTAACTATGCTTGCTAAGTAGGATTTCCAACTGAGAAATATAATTTAAAGATATTATTTACTTATTAGGAAAAATACACGAACCTTTACAAGTATACTAGTCATGGGAGAAGGACTAAATTGTCCGGAGTAAATTGATTCAATTTTACAAGTTTCAAATCTAATTATGACGGATTATTAGAATTTAAAAGGAAATTTTAAAGCAATCTAAGCAATTAAAATAAAATTTAAATATTTATCAAAATTTTCATAAGTCAATAACGACCGATTTTTGGATGTTAAAAATGAAATCCAAGTATTAAAATAAAAATTCAAATTTTTAACGAAATTTTTATTGACCAAAAATCAGGGTCGTTACAGAGAGTCTTTCAGTTATGAAACAAGGAGAGAATGAGCCGATCAGGGACTATGCCAAGAAGTATTGGGAGACTTTCAACGAGATTGAGAGTTGGGAGGGGTCCAGGTACCACACAATGATGCTTTGGTCATAACCCTACGTGTCGGGGAATATGACATAGAGAGAATCTTGGTGGATTCAGGGAGCTGCACGGAGGTGCTATACTACGACGCGTTTAAAAGGTTGGGACTAACACAGGCAGACTTGGTGTAGTCAATAACTCCTTTAGTCGGGTTCAGTGCAGGAGCACTTTGGCCCCTAGGCAAAATCACCTTACTTGTGAGGGCAGGAATGGTGGTCTTACGAACCGATTTCCTGCTTGTGGATGTACCATCTTCCTATAACGCAATCATAGGAAGGACTTGGTTGCATAAAATGAGGGCGGTTTCCTCCACTTACCATCAGATGGTGAAGTTCTCAGGATCCAATGGTATTGAGAAGATCAGGGGAAACCAAAAGGTTGCCCAACAGTGCTTGATTTCAATAATCAAGAAGGCACCAAAAGTACAGTTAATTCAAGCAATCGAGCTCCCCGACCAGCCGACCATCGAGGATGTCGGAGGGAACCTCGCCAAGAAAGTGGTGGAAGGGTTAAAGAAAATTCAGATCAACGAGAGTGATCCGAAAAGGTATTTCCTGATCGGGGAAAATCTAAGCAAGCAAGAAGAGGAAAAGTTTATGGGATTCCTCAAGGAGCACATTGATGTGTTTGCATGGGTACCCAGAGAGATGCCAGGGGTGGACGCAAATGTGATTTGCCACCACTTGAACGTGGATCCCCAACATAAGCCCGTGATGCAAAAGAAACGACGATCAGCCGCACAGCACACGGATGCTGTGATTGAGGAGGTTGACCGTTTGTTGGAAGCAAGAGCTATACGAGAAGTGTACTACCCAGAATAGCTATCCAACACTGTGGTGGTAAAAAAGAAGAACGGGAAGTGGCGAGTGTGCATTGACTTCACGGATTTGAATAAGGCATGTCCGAAGGACAATTTCCCCCTCCCTAGAATAGATCAATTGGTGGATGCAACAGCTGGGTAAGGGCAAATGAGTTTCCTTGATGCATATCGAGGATATCACCAGATTGCCATGTACGGGCCCGATCAAGAGAAGACATCCTTTATCACTCCAGGAGGGTTGTATTGTTACAACGTCATGCCTTTTGGTCTGAGGAATGCTGGAGCAACGTACAAGAGGTTAGCGACGATTAAGCTAAAGAAGTTGCTCGGCAAGACCATGGAGGTATACATAGACGACATGGTGGTCAAGAGCAAAGAGAAGCAAGACCACATAGCCGATTTAAAAGAGGCCTTCGAGATATTAAGGGAGTACAAGTTGATGCTCAACGCCTCGAAATGTACATTTAGAGTAAGTTCGGGGAAGTTCTTAGGACACCTCGTGACCATAAGAGGGATCGAAGCAAACCCCGATCAGATAGTAGCCTTGCAGAAGCTTCAAAGTCGAAGGACCATGAAGGAGGTCCAACGACTGACTGGAATGGCTGCAGCCCTTAACTGATTTATCAGCCGGTCCAGTGATAAATGTAGGCCCTTCTTTCAATTGTTGAAAAAGAGAGAGGGGTATGAATGGGGAGCAGAATGTGAACAGGCGTTCCAAGATCTGAAGAAATACTTGGCAGCAGCCTTGCTCTTATCCACTCCTGAACCGGGTGAGTCCTTGACTTTGTACTTAGTAGTTTCTGAACATGCTGTTTGTGCAGTATTACTGAGGGACAAGGGATCCTAGCAAATCCCTGTCTACTATGTGAGCAAGACGTTACTAGACGCAGAGACGAGATATCTACCCCTCGAAAAGTTGGTCCTAGCATTAAGGACAGCAGCAAGGAAGCTGCCACATTATTTCCAGAGTCACAAGATTGTGGTTTACACTGAGTTTCCTCTTAAATCTTTGCTACGAAAGGCAGATTTCTCGGGACGTATTTTGACTTGGTCAGTTGAGTTTAGTCAGTATGACATCGACTACCAGCCGCGCACCGCAATAAAGGGGCAAGTTCTGGTGGACTTTATGGCGGAATTCTCTCCTGCTGTAGCTCCCCAGCCTCCTATGAGAAAGGAGCAGCCAATTGAGCCAACAGTCAGGAAAGGCAAGGCGCCTGCCGAGCAGGATCCCTTGGAATGGAAACTGTTTGTGGATGGCTCCGCATGCAACACCGGATCAGGGATTGGAATTGTGCTCTTCCCTCCTAAGGGAGTAATGATAGAGTTGTCCATTCGGCTAGGTTTCAGTGCTTCAAACAATGTGGCAGAATACGAGGCACTCTTGGTAAGTGCAAAGACCCTGAAAGTAAGAAGAATACGAGTATTCTATGATTCACAACTCGTGGTAAATCAGTTATCCGGTGAGTACGAGGCCCAGAATGAAAGGATGACAGCCTACATGGAGGCTGCCAAGGATCTGCTTGACACTTTTGAGAAGGTGTACATTGAACAGATAAGTTCTGGGCAGAACGCCCATGCAGATTCACTGGCTTGGTTAGCATCGGCTGTGCCAACTAAGTTCAAGAGGAAAGTGGCAGTAGATTACCTTGCTGAGCCAAGCATTGGGAAGAGCGTGGAGTTGGTCTTGGACATGAACCAAGGACCAAATTGGATGGACCCAATAGTAGAGTTTCTACGAGATGGAACACTCCTTAAAGATAAAAAAGAGGCTCACATGATTAAAACAAAATCTGCACAGTTTTGGCTATCACCTGAAGGAAAGTTGTACAGAAAGTCTTTTACTAGACCGTACTTGCTTTGTGTGCACCCCGAGATGGTGCATAAGTTTCTCCATGAGATTCATGAAGGAACATGTGGAAGTCAGGCCGGTGGCAGGTCCATTGCCCACCGAGCAATTACCCAGGGTTACTGGTGGCTGCACATGCAAGAGGATGCAAAGGTATATGTAAAGATTTGTGAGAAGTGCCAGAAGTTCTCGCCCATGATCCGAACACTAGCCGAGGATCTGGTGCCATTGACAAGTCCTTGGCCATTCTCACAATGGGGGATGGACATCGTGGGACCCCTCCACAAGGCAACAAGGAATAGGAAATTTTTGTTGGTAGCAACGGACTATTTCACCAAGTGGATTGAGGCAGAGCCACTGGCAAAGATCACTGAACCTATGATAGAGAGGTTCGTGTGGAAAAACTTTATAACCTGATTTGGAGTTCCTTATTCGTTGATTACGAATAACGGGTCTCAGTTCCAGAAAAAGTTCAAATCTTTCTGTGCCCAGTATGGGATACGAAATTATTACTCAACCCCAGCCTACCCTCAGAGTAATGGGTAGGCAGAGGTGTCCAACAAGGCTATACTTGACGGGATCAAGAAGAGGTTGGACAAGGCAAAGGGGAAGTGGCCCGACGAATTGTCACTGGTCCTGTGGGGGCACCGAACAACTCTTAGGAGGTCTGCGGGAGAGACCCCCTATTCGTTGGCATATGGAACAGAAGCTGTGATTCCATTTGTAGATACCCCAATCTGGGCTTCCAGATTTGTTTACTTATGGTATTTGATTCCCCGATGATGAAACGGATCAAGAACACCTCGGGAATGTCGAGTGTTTGAGCTTTGAGTGTTTGCAAAATCCTTGAACCTAACCTGTAACGACCCTGATTTTTGGTAAATAAAAATTTCGTTAAAAATTTGAATTTTATTTTAATACTTGGATTTCATTTTTAACACCCAAAAATCGGTCGTTATTGGCTTATGAAAATTTTGATAAATTTTTAAATTTTATTTTAATTGCTTGGATTGCTTTAAAATTTCCTTTTAAATTCTAATAATCCGTCATAATTAGATTTGAAACTTGGAAAATTGAATTATTTTACTCCGGACAATTTAGTCCTTCTCCCATGACTAGTATACTTGCAAACGTACTCTCATTTTTATTCGAAAATCTTTAAATTATATTTCTTGACTTGAAATCCTACTTAGCAAGCATAGTTAGCTTTTAACCGATTAGTTAGCAAACCCTAACTACCTTTGGCTTAGTGATGCATCGATGCCGGAGTGGTTAGTAGAAAAATTTTGGTCTTTGCCTTGACCGTCGGCTTGACCGCCTTTGCTTTGGCTTGGCTAGGTTACCATGGCGTCGGCCCACTGTCCTCGCCAGGCATCGGGCCTCTGGCTGCCTCGCCTCGGTGTCGGCTCACTGTCGGGCTTGCCTTGCCTTAGCGTCGGCTCACTGTGCCTGCCTTGCCTTTGGCGTCGGCTCATTGTCGCGCTCGCCTTGGCGTCGGCTCATTGTCGCGCTGCCTTGCCTTAGCGTCGGCTCATTGTCGCGCTGCCTCGCCAGCGTCGGGTCATTGTCGGGTCTGCCTCGCTGAAGCGTCGGGACAACTGTCGGGTTGCTCGCCCTGGTTGCCATCGGGTTACGCCTTGGCGTCGGGTCGCGCCTTGCTTTGCCTTAGCGTTCTTCTTTGCCTTGCCGCCTTTGCCTTAGCTCGCTTTGTGCAGGCAGCCTTTGGCAGCTATCGGGCTGCCTTTTGGCCATGCCGCTGGCCACCGCTGCCATCGCTGGCTATCAGTGCCTTGGCCATGCAGCCATCGGTCGCTTTGCCACCGCTGCCAGCTATCGGTTGCCAGCCTTTGCTTGCCGCTGCGCAGCTTTGGCAGCTGTCGGTGCCTTGGCCGCTGTTTGGCCTTTGGTGCCTTGCCACCGCTTGCTACCGCTGTCGGTGCCAGCCTTTGTTTGGCCATCGGTCGCTTTGCCACCGGCAGCTAGCAGCTCTGGGCCTTAGCCGCTTAGCCAGCCTGGGTTGCTCGCCACCGCCAGCTCGCAGCTATCGGTGCCTTTGGCCTTTGTTTGTGCCACATGTCGACCGCCGCCAGCTTTGCCATCAGGCTACCTTGGCCATGCTCACGCCTTGCCTTGGCGTTTGGCACCGTTGGGCTTTAATGTTCCGTTATTTGGCGATTTTCTACTAGATAAAAATCTCGCTGTTTATTCGTAAATATTTTGAATTTTCTTTTAATCGCTTATAATCCGTTATAATTAGATTCATTAAGGTTAAAACCTATTCTTCTTCACAACGGTCAGCAAGACCATTTTCGTTAGACAAGAACATTGGCATATTGTTTTCCCTAATCACTAAGGTTAATCCCCTAATTACTCGACTTGTTTAATTATCCTACTTAGCAAGTTCCAGTTGATCCTAATTAGGTCATTTGGAAACCCTAACTAAAACCTTGACCAAAGTCAACCTTGAATCTTTATCCATTGGACGATAAAGGCTAGGGTAATCTTTATCCATGGGACAATAGATACTAGGGTAATCTTTATCCATTGGACAATAGATACTAGGGTAGTCTTTATCCATTGGTTATTACATGCTAGGAAGACTTTTGACCATTGGACAATAGTTGTTAGGGAGAAGACCAAGTTTGACTAGTAGTTGGAATAGTCTAGTCAAAAGCAAATAGTGTACTTCATGATGACTAGTCTTTACCCATTGGTTATTACATGCTAGAAAGATCTTTTGACCATTGGACAATAGTTGTTAGGAGAAGACCAAGTTTGACTAGTAGTTGGAATAGTCTAGTCAAAAGCAAATAGTATACTCCATGATGACTTTTCTTGGACCATTGGTTAATAACCGCTAGGGAAAACTTTACCCATTGGATAATAGATATTAGGATTTGCCAAATAAGATGACAAGACAAGTCATGTGCTTCCTCATCATTACTTCTTTCGCCCATTGGTTAATAACCGCTAGGGAAATGTTAGACCCTTGGACAATAACCATTAGGGAAATTATTATCCCTTGGATAATAGCATTGTCCAATATTCCCATGGGATTCTTGGTGAAAGATATGATAGTGCCTTCTCCTACAAAAAGAATAATCATTAACCATGTGTGCATTTAAGTAGCCTTGTCCTTATCCTCCTTGTTCTTCCACAAATGTACACACACACACACACACACACATATATATATATATATATATATATATATGTATATATATATATATATATATACATATATATATATATATATATATATATATATATATATATACATACATATAAGTACTTTGACCAAGATAGAGAATCGGCTAGGGAGAGAGAAGAGGGGGGCCGAATGTGAGGAGAGAGAGTGAGGTGTGTGTATGTACCTTTGGCCACTTGTCCAAGCCACCTAATAGCCTTAAGCCTATTTGTTACATGCCAACCCATTTCTAGTCAAAACCTAGCCAATGATTCTAGTCTTTCTTCCAAGTAGACCCATTCTAGGACAAGACTACACCATGACCACCTCATCATTGTTTGGACCCTCATCATTACCTAGATACACTTGGTTGGAGTACTATAGCATGACAAGACTAGTCATGTGTACTTTGCCATACAAAGAGAATAATCATAAGCCATGTGTACATTTAAGTAGTTTGTCCTTACCTTCCTTGTTCTTTCCATAAATATACATATAGATATACACACACATATATATATATATATATATACATGATAATACTTTGACCAAGAGAGAGAGAGAAGGCCGAATGAGGGGAGAGGGAGGGTGAGTGCATGTGTGTTGTACTTGGACATGTGCATTGTACTTTGATACTATTTGACCAAGTTGCACTTGTGTTGTACTTTGGCTTGACAAGACAAGACCATAGAACAAATCCATGGGGAAGAGAGAGAGAGACATGGCCGAATGAGAGGGAAGGTGAAGTGCATGTGTGTTGTACCTTGGCAAGTTGTAGTACTTTGACACTATTTGACCAAGTTGCATTGGATGGAGTACTATTGCTTGACAAGACTAGACTATGAGACAAATCCATGGGAGAGGAGAGAGAGAGAGAGGCCGAATAGGGAAAGAGGGAGAGTGAGGTGTATGTTGGTTGAATTTAGACATGTGGGTTGTACTTGACACTATTTGACCTAGATACACTTGGATGGAGTACTATTGCTTGATAAGACTAGTCCATGGAGCAAATTTATGGGGGAGAGAGAGAGAGTAATGGCCGGCCAAGTGGAGTGAGGGGAAGCTCCATTTTGCCTATAAATAGCATCCATTCCATGCCTTTCAACTCACACCTTCACCATTCAACTTCTCTCTCTAGAAAGCTTAGTGTTCTTGCTTGTTCTTGCTTTGTTCTTGAGTGTTCTTGAAGTTCTTCCTTGTTCTTCAAGAAACTCATCCTAAGCCGCCACTAAACCACCACTCCACCACCCTTCGATCCATAAGAGTTTAGTAGTATAGTCAAGACTTAGTTTCGAGAGAAACCCTTCTCTTTCGAAGCTACCGGAAGTCCACCGTAAGCCGTTACTCCGACGAAATTCCCGTAGCCACCCTACCGCCAAGAAGAACGGTAGAATTCTTCGAACCTACTTATCCTAACTATAATTGTATGCATGTCGAATTGAATATAGTGTAATCTACCCATAATCCTAAATATATGTTAGACACTACTCCTTGTCTTAGTTTTAATTTAGCTAAGTCGTTATAATGAAAGCATGATAATGATAGTTTATTTTCCTAAAACGTTGGATGCATGTGAGCTTAATATTGCTATGGGATGATCAAGCATGATTAGAACCAACCTAAGATATAAATTCGTGAAGAAGTAATAGCGTATTGATCTTTTAACTTAACTATAAGCTTATATTCCATTGCTTGTGGTATTGTAACAAAGCATATGGTGGATTACCACCCCAAGGGCGTCCGCACATGTGGCGTTATGCTTTAAGTAATGATTATGGACCTACTATGTACTTGCTTGTATTACTTGTGGTAAAGTAACAAAGCATATGGTGGATTACCACCCCAAGGGCGTCCGCACATGTGGCGTTATGCTTTAAGTAATGATTATGGACATGCTATGTACTTGCTTGGATTATACTTACTTTAAGTATACAACCATGAGTTAAACGGTTAAGGTATCAAAGCTAGTTAGTAAAACTTGTTTACTAAAGTACTAAAGAAGAATGAGCATGCCAAATAACGAATTTCTACGTCAATAAACATATGTTGTTTTCCCACAAAGGAAGAAAGAACGGATTTTTGTAATATATTATTGTCTTGAGGATGATTATGAACATGTATGTATATTTGTTGCATTACTTGTTGCTGATAAAACATAAGTGGCTTTAAGTAATAATTTGAGTACGATTAGGTAATATAGAGTTGGATGATCTTGCTAGTTTAATTTCAAGATTTCTTTAAAGTGATTCGTCCCGCCGCGGAGTCTATGCATGATTACGAGACACGAAAACCGGAAAGTAGAAACATGACACTTAAGGAGTGGTTGATATGGATAAAAAGGATTTTTTGAGACTACATAATGGCCGGACTTGGTAGCCTTATGTGAGTTGTGAAAACCCGCAAGGTGGCCGGACTTGGTAGCCCTTTGTGTGGACTTGCGAAAACCACAATGAGGCCGGACTTGGTAGCCCATTGTGTAGATTGCCATTGGAGCCGGACGTGGTAGCTTCATTGGTAATTGGGCTTGGTTATCCGCGGAGAGGAGCCAATGCAAGATTTTGTAACGTGGCCGGACTTGGTAGCCCGTTGAATGACAAATGATTTTCTTAAAATGAAATGGTGACACAATACGATGAGTCGCGTAGGAGAAACCAAGAAAGGCATGACACCAACGTAAGCAGGATAGTGAATGCGGATGTATCATTGTTAATTATGTTGTTAAATGAGTAGATGTGATTATTTATATGACTATTTGTTGTAAGTTATGGGTTAGCGGGTTGGATTATTCTATTGAGCTTTTGTAGCTCACGGTGTTACCTTTGTGGTGACCCTGACATATTATTTTGGGGCGACGCTGGTATAATGTGTCAGACTTTATAGATGAGCAGCATGAACAGTACACTTTGGAGGCCTTGGAGCCGAGGAGCTTGCAAGGATGGAAGAAGAGGCGGAGCAGTAGTTAACCTTAGTTTATCCCCTCCTTTGTTGAATAAAAGTACTCTTGTGAGAACTATGTTGTAATAATGAGCTAGACTCTCTTTAAGTTTATTCAATAAAAATGTTTATTTAACGTACCCAAAATTCGGGGCGTTACATAACCTAGCCTAAGCCACGTCAAAAAGCCAAAAACCAACTGTCGCGCGAGGGTTTAAAACCATCATGCGAGGGTCAAGCTGCCAAGTGTGGTCAACAGTCAAAGCTTGACCGTTGACTATCGCGCGCCAGGGCGCACCCTCACGCGATAGTTTGAAACCATCGTGCGATGGTTCCAAGCCTGTCCTTATCACCTTTTTCAACTGGGCAGCTTAATCACCAAGTAACCCAAATCCAGACCTTGTGGACTGGCTGGGCTTCTCTCCTTGCATTCCCTATCTCCCACCACCCTTTCTAAAGGAGGAAAGTTGGCCACCAAGCCAAACCAACCCTTGTTTGGTTGGTTCTTTCTCCACCATACACCATTTCTACCACTTTCCCTACAAATACTCCTCCATTGGCTCTCTTTTAAAGGGTTACAAGAATTCCACATTCGAAGGGTCATTACTTTGTACTCTTTTAAACTAATAAAAAAGATACAAAGACACCTCAAGAACATAGCTTGTTCTTTCTCTTCCATTACTCAAAGCAACATAAGCACCTCAAACAACCTCAACTCAACTCAAAGCTCAATACTCTTTCAAGCCCCAAGAACCAAAGGTATAACTTACCTTTGTTCTGCTTTCTGTTCTGATCCCTGAGGGGGGCTGGCAGGGCCAAGGCTGGTAATCAATACCAGTCCTGGTCCTAAAGCTGGAAAGGTTTCAAAACCGTAGTGGCAAGGACCCGTGCACGACTGTCCCATATACTCGCGCGACACTTCGTGGTTGCACATGCAGGACAGCGTGGGGATGGGTGCCTTGTTGTTTTATATCCTACATTGTATATAGATTACTGTGAGCATGCTAAACAACCAGTTTACTGTTTTTCTTAGTTTAACATGCTAGCTGTATTTCAATCTGTTACTGTGGAGTACCTCTGGGATAATTCTGGACCTGTCCCAAAACCCAGGATGAGCAAAGCCAAACACTGGAAGGTTGACCTGAACCCTCGCGCGATGCACCCAAACCCGCGCGCGATGGTCAAATGGGGCGTTGACCATCGCGCCAGGGTGCAACCGTCGCGCGCCAGAGCGCGACCATCGCGTGCCAGGGCGCACCATCGCGTGACGGTTTGACTTCCTCGCACGACTGTTTATCCCCGACCAATAGCTCTCCATGCATAGATAACTTGGTTTTAGGCCTTTATTTTTGTCCCCACACTGTTTATGGAGTGTTTTGTTAATTTGTAGGGCTTTTCAGCCTTTGAACTGTGTAGTGTAAACTGCTATAAACTACTTGGTTTGTCCTGGGTGTGCACTGGTCCTTCCAGAGCCCAAAGGGTTTGAGAATAAGAGCTGTGG
The DNA here is from genome assembly GCA_025413875.1 of Rhododendron molle. Classification (NCBI taxonomy): domain Eukaryota; kingdom Viridiplantae; phylum Streptophyta; class Magnoliopsida; order Ericales; family Ericaceae; genus Rhododendron; species Rhododendron molle. The sequence goes on from CM046400.1 coordinate 21,268,652, forward strand.
GCTTAGGCTTACCGGCGCGCGCAGGTGTGATCAGCATGCATTGACTTGATCAGTGTATACTGGTTTCTTCCTGCGCACGATACTCCAAAATAAGGGCCTTCCAGTTTGTTTAAAATCCCACAGCAGTCTGTTCTCATCTGATACTAACTGTTCATCCATGCCGTCTATCACATCTTGTAAATTGTTATAGTTTTAATCCCCGATTAACTGTTCCCCCGCCCTAATTGGCTAAAATTGGTTAATAAAAGAAGAATCGCAATGTTTTCAAAATGCCTAAGTACAAACCGATCTTCGGATTGGGCGAGAGGGGTGCCTTAAAACCCTTCCCCTCTCATAATCTGGCTCCCGAACCCAGATATGGTTATGACGAACTGGTTTCCTTCACCTTTTCAAATCAAACAGCGCGGGAAGTGCTTCGAAGTATGGTTCCTTGGGTATCGGATGTAGGGAGGTAATCCCGAACAGGTACTAAAGAGGCCCGAACAAGTGGTACGTGGGGTCCAGGATAAATATAATCGGAGCATCCGCCGTGCAGTAAGGTGAACGACAATAAGGACCGGGGACACGAGAGGTCCCGGGTCCAAGATACCCGAGCAGGGGTATGGTTCAAAGAGCAAGGGTAGTTGTTGGACCAATCGCATGCTAAGGAGACCAATGATATGAGACATCATTGGTCCAGATAGGTTGTTCGGCAGCAAGGGGGCCGAACAGGAGCAGCAGTCTGGAGGAGGTGCCTGGAGGCACTCCAGAGGGGTCCTGAAATGGTAATTCCCAGTAAGGAAAAGAGATCTGGAGGAGATACCCAACGAGAATGGAATGAACGGCCAGCTTTGGGGAAAGTTCCTAAATGGTCTATAAGGTAACAAGCAGTTAAGGGAACGAGAATCCCTGATATTCCGAGTTCCCTTTACGAGAAAGGAAACTTAGGGCAGCAAGATGGCTTGGACAGCGAGTAGACATGGGTCTATAAATATGAGGTAAACCTAGAGGTAAAGGTACGCAATTCCTGGTTATTGACTCATTACCTACTGAGAATTAGAGTTTCCACTAGTACGAGATACTAACTTTGGCATCGGAGGGCCTTCGCCACGAGAAGGCAAAGGTGCGCTCACCCTTGTCTGTTTTACAGGTTCAACTCTGGCGGAGTGCTAGGGTTTTGGCGTGGAGGAGGAAGTAGCCGATGGATCTTGGTGCTGTTCGAAGGCCTTTTCGTTTTCCTGCATTTACAACTGGCGCTGTCTGTGGGAAACGAAAGAGATCCCTTTGAAAAAGTGACCATAGCGGAAGAAGATCCAAAGACTCCACTTGATGCAAACAATCAGCTCGGTGGGGGAGGTGACAAATCCCCACCAGACCCTCCAAGGAAGCCCGACGGCGGGCGTGCGGGGAGGACCACGAGCAAGGACCGCCCCCTGATAATCCATGGCGACTCCAGAAACAAGGATGGAAGGACGGCCACGGGATCCACGAGAAGGAGTAAGTCCCACCGTGGGAGGGAGTCAGTGGCACGCTCGAAAAGCGTGCACAGCAGGGAAGATATCCTAGACAAGAAAAGACAGCAAATAGAAGAATACGCTCGTTTGATTAAGAAACGAGAGTATGAGATTCGACAACTACAACGGATACGAGAACATCCGGAGGATTCTGGACTTTCACGAAGAAAGTCCAAAGGAGAAAAAGCTAGCTTTGGTGGGGTACGAAAGAGCTTCCTCACGGAAAAGAAGGGGCAGGACTCTCACTTCGAAACGACCGAGGGCTTCTTCACGAAAAAGGAGAAGCAGGAGCAGGAGCTCCTCCCCCGAGGAAGGAGGGAGCAGGAAGCACCACAGGGACAGGTACGAGAGACCTGATTCCGATTGGGAAAGGAATAATGCCAGGGCTGTAGAGGGGCAGGAGGAGGGAACCATGTCTGCACGAGAGGCGGCACGGAGAGCCCTTAGCAACATAGCAACCTCTCCTTTTGCAAAGAGATTGCAGGAGGCAAGGTTGCCGAGCAGGGTGAAACACGGGACATTTATCCTTTACGAGACCAATGCAGACACCGTGGCACACATACAGCACTACCAGCAGGCAATGTTTATGCACGATGGTGACGACGCGATCATGTGCAAGATGTTCCCATCTAGTTTGGGAAAGGTGGCCCTATCTTGGTTCCATAAGTTGGGGCCGAACACCATACGAGGATGGAGACAGTTGGCCGAGGAATTCACTGCTCGGTTCTTGACGAGCAGGAAATCGCCCAAAACTTTTGAGAGTCTCTCAGTTATGAAGCAAGGAGAGAATGAGCCAATCAGAGACTACGCCAAGAAGTATTGGGAGATTTTCAACGAGATTGAAAGTTGCAGTGAGGAGTATGCAATAGCAACGTTCAAGACTGGGCTGCCTGTTCGGGGGGAGCTACGAAAGTCCCTAAACATGAGTCCAGTGAGCATGCTGGCAAAGCTGATGGAACGTATTAAGCAGCATGCCAGGAACGAGGATGACATACTACGGGAAGATGGCAAACTGAGTGCCGAGCAAGTCAAGGGCCCTGCAAAGAAGGCAGATGAGCCCGAGCCCAAGACTTACAGAGAGAGGAAGGAGCATGGGCAGGCTAAGAAAGAGTCATACAGGGAGAAGCATGCCCCTGACCCAAAGTCTTTCTTCTCAGTGACAACGGTTTGGAAAGAACCTATTTATCAGGTTCTTTATCGAATAAAGAACCGTCCATACTTCAAGTGGCCCCCAAGGCTGGAGGGAGATAAAGATGCAAGAAGGGCTACGAGTCAGCACTGCTGTTACCACAAGGACTGGGGTCACAAGACGGAGGATTGCGAGATGTTTAAACAGCACCTTGATGATCGGTCTCACGTGGGTATCTGAAAGAGTTCATCCATGAGGAGCACAAGGGTGCCGAGAAAGCGATGGAACTGGATTACGAGCAAAATCCAAGGGGCGTGATCCATATGATACATGGATTGGCCACACCTTATACGAGAAATGAGGTAAGGTTGCTCCAAAGGCAAGTGAAGCACGACCAGCACGTGATGCAGTTGGGAAAGAAACGAGGACGTGAAGCGGAAGGATGCAACGAGGGCATAGTCTTCACGGATGAGGACCTGGGAGGAGTCCAGGTGCTGCACAACGATGCTCTTGTGATAACCCTACGAATTGGGGAGTATGACATGGAGAGGATCCTGGTGGATTCAGGAAGTTGCACCGAAGTTGTAACGCCCCGAATTTTGGGTACGTTAAATAAACATTTTATTGAATAAATTAAGGAGAGTCTAGCTCATTATTACAACATATGTCTCACAAGAGTACTTTTATTTAAAAGAGGGGATAATCTAAGGTTAACTACTGCTCCGCCTCTTCCTCCATCCTTGCAAGCTCCTCGGCTCCAAAGGCCTCCAAGGTGTACTGTTCCTGCTGCTCATGTATGAAATCTGACACATTATACGTCGCCCGATATAATATGTCGGGGTCACCAAAAGGTAACACCGTGAGCTCTGAAGCTCAATAGAATAATCCAACTCGCTAACCCATAACTTACAACAAAGAGTCATATAAATAATTACACATGCTCATTAAACAACATAATTAACAATGATACATCCGCATTCACTATCTTGCTTACGTTGGTGTCATGCCTTTCTTGGTTTCTCCTACGCGACTCATCGTAAACTGTGTCACCATTTCATTTCAAAAATCATTTCTCATTCAACGGGCTACCAAGTCCGGCCACGTTATAAAATCTTGCATTGGCTCCTCTCCGCGGATAACCAAGCCCAATTACCAATGAAGCTACCACGTCCGGCTCCATTAGCAATCTACACAATGGGCTACCAAGTCCGGCCTCATTGTGGTTTTCGCAAGTCCACACAAAGGGCTACCAAGTCCGGCCACCTTGCGGGTTTTCACAACTCACATAAGGCTACCAAGTCCGGCCATTATGTAGTTTCAAAAATCCTTTTTATCCATATCAACCACTCCCTAAGTGTCATGTTTCTACTTTTTGGTTCTCGTGTCTCGTAATCATGCATAGACTCCGCGGCGGGACGAATCACTTTAAAGTAATCTAGCAAGATCATCCAACTCTATTTAATCATGCTTGTTTGCAACCACAAGTAAGGTAAGCCATCATGCGATCAAGTTCACAATCCTTGAAAAGGTCAAAATACAAATACTCTGTTTTGAAACAACATTTTGTTTTTAAACGAATCGTAACCACATATGTTTATTGACGAGTTAATCAAGTTGGGGAGATTCTATAAACCATGCATTCAATTATTCTCAAGATCAAAGTAAACTACGTACTTTTAGTAAGAAAGTTCTACAAGCTAATTATCACAACTACATTATCATGCTCATATACTTCAAAGAATTCTACGTCAAACAACATCATGCGATCAACTAGCCAAGTATTACATATTCTTACTCACGCTCATATCATACGCTATACGTAGGGTAGGGGTATAAGAAGATTCTACCTTCCTTCTTGGCGGTAGGAAGACTACGAAAAGATCGATGGAAAGAAAGTTGGCAAACGAACGGAGTAAGGGCTTATGATAAGCATCCGATAGCTTCGAAAGAAAAAGGTTTCTCTCGAAACTAGATCGTAACCTATACTACTACTACTTTAGGATCGAGGTGGTGGTCGTATGGTGGTTTAGTGGCGGAGATGGAAAGAAAGCTCAAGAACAAGCTAGAAATACTCAAGAACACTAAGAATTCTTATGCTTTCAAGGAGAGAACTTGGAGAATGAAGAGGTGTGAGTTGAATGAGAAGTGTGAGGTCCTATTTATAGGCCAATGGGCTTTCCCTCCCTCTCTTTGGCCGGCTGCCCTCTCTCCCTCTTTCCTCCAATTTTTTATTCAAGCAAATCAAGTTTGCTTGCAAGAAATAACCTACAAACCTAGGCATGCAAGGCTAGGATGTGTCCTTTGGATTGGATTTTGGAAGATTGGCCAAGCAAGTGGATTTGTTTCAAGTATAAAATTAGGGTTTGTAAAAAGAAGGACAAGATTGGATGGCATTGGTTATGCTTTCACTTGAAAGTATACACAACTAGGACAAGGATGACCAAAGCATGTCAACCACTTGCACACACATCACTCTCTCCCTCTCTCTCCATCCGAACCTCTCTCTCTCTCAATCTCTCTCTCTCGGCCTCTTTCTCCTCCTCTCTCTCTCTCTCTCTCCTCTTGGTACATTGTACTATGTACATATATATATATATATATATATATAAAGACAAGAAGGGTTTGACTTTGTAAGAGATTTGTACCTCAAATCTCTCTCCCATCTTCTCCTTTCTACTTCTTTCACTTAGTACAAGTACTAACATATACATGTATCTAGGATTTGATAGACAAAAATCAAGCAATACATCACATCTCTCTCTCTCTTTTCCTTCTCTCTCTCTCTCTCTCTCTCTCTCTCTCTCTCTCTCTCTCTCTCTCTCGGCTTTTCTCTCTCTCTCTCCCTCTCTCTCTCTCTCCCACTAGTATGTACTATGAAAGACTACCTATATACTAATATATATATATATATATATGTACTATGGGTTTTTAATAAAATCTAAGTTTTCAAGTAAATTAGATTTTCTAAATAAAATATTTAATAACACACATGCTATATACAATATAATATATATATATACAACAAGTACATACATATATATATATATATATAGACACACACATGTACTACACAATATCTATACTAGATATGACCTAGGCTAATATCTAATATAGTATTCTACTACTTTCAAAGTACTATGTATAATAATACTAACCTAATGTACTAATTGTATTTTAATCAAATAACACACATGGCCAAGTCTAATATTTAAATCAAACAATATATATATATATATACATGTACTACACAATATCTATACTAGATATGACCTAGGCTAATATCTAATATAGTATTCTACTACTTTCAAAGTACTATGTATAATAATACTAACCTAATGTACTAATTGTATTTTAATCAAATAACACACATGGCCAAGTCTAATATTTAAATCAAACAAGTACATGATTGTCAAGACTAACTATTATCCAATGGATAATAGTTTCTCTAATGGTTAATAACCAATGGGTAATAATGGCTAGGATTCTAGTCTATCGTCCAATGGTTAATAAAACTCCTAACGGTTATTATCCAACAGTTAATACCAAAAGTATAATACTTTACAATTAAGCACTAAACTAATCTAATCTCGTACTTAGGAAGATTAACGAAGGTTTACCTATTGACCAATGGGTAAAGGAAACTCTAACGCTATTGTCCAATGGATAAAGACAAAAAGGGTAAAATGGTCCATCTAGGGTTAGGTAGAAGTGAAATGGGCATTAAGCTATTCTAACTAATTAATTAAAGACTAACGATACTTAATCTAGGCTTTCATTGCTCGAGTGGTATTTTGGTTTTATTTAGTAGGAAATCGCCTAATAACGGAATACTAAAGCCTGACGGTGCCAAACGCCAAGGCAAGGCGTGAGCGTGGCCAAGGCAGCCTGGTGGCAAAGCGGTGGCCAAGCGGCGGCCAAAGCAGCCCGGTGGCCAAACAGTGGCCAAGGCAGCCCGGTGGCCAGCGGTGTCGGCGACCCGCAGCGACACAGTGGCCAAGGCAGCCGGTGGCCAGCGAAGCGGTGGCCAGCGACCTAGTACAAACAAAGGCCAAGCGACGGTAATAGCGATGGCCGAGTGGTGGCCAAAGCAGCTTGGTGGCCAAACAGTGGCCAAAGCAGCCTAGTGGCCAAACAGTGGCCTAACGGTGGCCAAAGCAGCCTAGTGGCCAAACAGTGGCCAAGGCAGCCCGATAGCCAAGCAGTGTCCAAGTGGTGGCCAAAGCAACCCAGTGGCCAAGCAGTGGCCAAGGCGGCCTGCAAGCATGGCGACGGCCAAGGCGGCGTGAGCATGGCCAAGGCAGCCCACAAGCAAGGCGGTGGCCAAGGCAACCCGGACGATGAATTCCAATCTCCTAAGTCAAAAACCTAATCATGACGGATTATTAAATTTAACAGAGAATTATTAAGACAACAAGATTGATTAAAGGATTTCCAATATAACAACGAAATTTTTATTCAGTAAAAATCCGAGTTGTTACAACCTATCCCCCTTAAATAATTTCATCCTCGAAATTAGGCGAATGCTCCGATTCGAACATGTGAGGGTAGTTGGCCTTCATGGTTTCTTCTCTCTCCCAGGTGGTCTCTCCAGTTCCACGGTTTTTCCACAAGACTCGAACTAGTTTGATGGTCTTGTTCCGGATTGTCTTCTTACTTCGGTCTTGTATCTTTATCGGTTCTTCTTCATACGTCGCGTCTTCCTCAATGTTGATGTCTTCCCAATTGAGAATATGTGTGGGTAATGCGAGATACTTGTGGAGCATTGAAACGTGAAATACATTATGCACTTTGTCTAACTGCGGTGGCAGTGCTAGGCGATACGCAACCTTCCCGATCTTTTCCACAATGTCGAATGGTCCAATGTAGCGTGGGGATAACTTTCCCTTCTTCCCAAATCTGATAACGCCTTTCTTTGGTTTGATCTTTAGGAACACGTGGTCTCCTACTGCAAAGGTTAACGGTCGGCTTCTCTTATCTGCATAACTCTTCTGTCGGCTTTGTGCGGTTTGAATTCTTTGCCTGATGAGCTTGACCATTTCTGTGGTATCCCGTACTATGTCAGGTCCAATCAATCCAGTTTCCCCAGCATCTGTCCAACAGACGGGAGATCGACAGGGTCGACCGTACAGAGCTTCATAGGGTGCCATCCCAATACTTGTTGTAGGTAAACTCTACCAATGGTAAGTGCTGCTCCCAATTTCCAGAAAAATCCAAGGCACAGGCCCTTAGCATGTCTTCCAGTGTCTGTATTGTCCGCTCAGTTTGTCCATCCGTTTGAGGGTGAAAGGCCGTACTAAGCCTTACGTCAGTCCCCATTGCCTTCTGTAATCCTTTCCAAAATTGTGACACGAAACGGGGGTCTCTGTCAGATACTATCGAGACAGGTACTCCATGCAGGCATACAATCTCTCGAATATACAGCAAACTTAGCTGTTCTACATTCTCGGTCATCTTGACAGGCAAGAAATGCGCAAATTTGGTGAGTCGGTCCACGATCACCTAGATAGCGGTGTTAGACTTAGCAGATCTCGGTAGTTCGGTCACATAATCCATAGAGATGTGCTCCCACTTCCATGTCAGAATCGGCAAGGGTTGAAGATCTCCTCCAGGTTTCTGATGTTCAGCTTTGACTTGTTGACATACCAGGCACGTAGATATAAATTGAGCTACGTCTTTCTTCATTCCTTCCCACCAGTACGTCCTTCGCAGGTCATGATACATCTTTGAACCACCAGGGTGTACCGCGAAGTTCGAATGGTGAGCCTCTCGGAGCACTGCTTCTCGCAGGGTTCCAATGTTAGGCACAAACACCTTCCCCTTGAATCTCAGGCTGTTGTCCTTCTCGATCATCCATCCCGGTAATGCCTTTCCTTCTCGGATTCGATACCGGATGAATTCGCAGTTTTGCTCGGAGGTTTGGGCGAGCAAAATTTCTCTGTGAAGTGCCGGTTCTGCAACGAGAGCGTACAAACGTGTGTTCCCATCCCTTGAGGATGGTCGCAGATTGAACTCGTTGAGAGTATCCACCATCTCCCATTCCTTGATGGCGGTCTTGACCTTCTGTGCTCTGTCCTTCCGACTAAGGGCGTTAGCCACCACATTGGCCTTACCGGGGTGGTACTGAAGTGTAAACTTGTAATCCTCTAGATATTCCATCCAGCGGCGCTGTCTCAGATTCAACTCTTTTTGAGTGAAAAGATACTTGAGGCTTTTATGGTCGGTAAAGACTTCGAATTGTTCTCCCCACAGATAGTAGCGCCAGGTTTTAAGGGCGAATACTACAGCAGCCAATTCTAAGTCATGGGTAGGGTAGTTCTTCTCATGCGGTCGGAGTTGTCGGGATCCGTAAGCTACAACTTTCCCATTCTGCATCAGCACGCATCCTAAACCGTCTCTTGACGCATCGCAGTAAACTGTATAATCTACACCCCGCTCAGGGATGATGAGTATCGGTGCACTGGTCAGCCTTTTCTTCAATTCCTGAAAGGATTTCTCGCAAACCTCATTCCAATCCAGCTTTACTCCTTTCTGAGTCAGTCTCGTCATTGGTTTAGCCAGTGTGGAGAAGTCGGGTATGAATCTTCGGTAATACCCAGCCAATCCTAGAAAACTCCGGATTTCGAATACGGAGGTTGGCTGTTTCCAGTTCAACACGGCCTCCACCTTGCCTTCATCCACCGCGATTCCGTCTTTAGATACTACATGTCCCAAAAACTTAACCACCTCCAGCCAAAATTCGCATTTACTTGCCTTGGCGTAGAGTTAATTATCTCGGAGTACTTGTAGTACTATTCGGAGATGTTCTCCGTGCTCCTCCTTATTAGCAGAGTATATCTAGATGTCATCAATGAACACCACTACAAACCTGTCCAAGTAGGGTTGGAAAACTTTGTTCATGAGACACATGAATACTGCCGGAGCGTTGGTCAGTCCGAACGGCATCACCACAAACTCGTAGTGTCCGTATATGGTGCGGAAGGCTGTCTTGTCAATATCCTCATTTTGGATTCTCAGTTGATGGTAACCTGATCTGAGATCGATCTTAGAGAAGCAAGTTGCTCCTCTTAATTGGTCAAATAGGTCATCGATCCTGGGCAAGGGGTATCGGTTCTTAATTGTGACCTGGTTCAGCTTCCTATAGTCGATACATAAACGAAGCGTTCCCTCTTTCTTCTTCACAAATAATGCAGGTGCTCCCCATGGTGACGTACTTGGCCTGATATACCCTTTGTCCAATAGCTCTTGCAATTAGGTCTTCAGTTCCTTTAGCTCTGCTGGGGCCATACGATATGGTGCCATCGAGATTGGTGCTGTTCCTGGTTGGAGCTCTATAGAGAAATCTACCTCTCTCTGAGGAGGTAAGCCAGGGAGTTCCTCCGGAAACACATCGGCGTATTCGCAAACGATGTGGGGCAATCCTAGTTTCTTCCTATCGGTTTCTTCCATTTGGAGACTAGCTAGCCATCCAAGTAGTTGATTCTGCCACCTAGATCTTTTCGTTGTCGAGCTTGTTGTTTGCCTATCCCCCTTAAAACGGAAACGAGTTCCCTCTGGGGTGTAAGCTGTTACTGTCTTCTGATGACAGTCTATGACTGCTCTATGTGCAGATAACCAATCCATTCCTAGGATTATATCGAAATCCGCCATTTCGATTACCCGGAGGTCGCAGGTTAGTCGCAAATTGGCTACTTCTAGCTCGCACTCTCTACACACTAGACTAACGGTTATACTTCCCCCCAATGGTGATGCTACCTTCGTACTCATGCTTAGGGGTTCTGTTTCTAGTGCTAAAGCAGTTACGCAGGCAGTAGATATGAATGAATGTGATGCACCAGAGTCAAACAAGGCTTGTACGCAGGTACTATATAATACTAGCGTACCTTGGATCACAGAGGGATCCGGCTCCTGTTCTTCAGTCTGTAGTGCAAAGATCCGCCCTCTAGTCTCCTGCTGAGTGTTCATGGCCTGCTTCCCTTTGTTTAGCCCATTTGATTGCGAGGATGGTCCTCCATGGTTCTGCTTCCCAAATCCAGCTTGCCCATTCTGTAGCACCCTCTAATTTCCGAAGTTCCCATTCCTCTCCTTCTGTGGTTGCGGGCATTGACGACTGTAGTGGCCCATCTACTGACAGTTGTAGCACTTTATTGTTGACAGATCTCGAGTGCCTCCCTGTGGTTGGTTGAGTCCTGGGGTAGCAGTTTTCCACGCTTGGTTGTTTTGGGTCAGGGTAAAGGTCTTAGCGGGGTAGGCTCCTCGATTGTTATTGGATGTTTAGGTACGGATTGGTCCCCCGGTATTGACTGTTGCCTTCCTCCAGCGGGTTTTGAAGTCTGCTTCTTCACTCTCCAATCGAAGAGCACACTGGACGATGCCGGAAAAGGTGGGAAAGGCCTGTGCTACCACGGCCCTTCGAGCAGTTGTCAGTCCCCACTCGAATCTTCTCGCTTTCTTATCCTCAGTTGCTACAGCATCTGGGGCGTAGCGAGATATCTCCTCGAACTTTGCTGCATATTGAGTGACAGTCATGCTTCCTTGCTTCAGGTTCATGAATTCTTGCTCCTTGGCCAGGCGAATGGGTGTGGGAAAGTACTTGTCAAGGAACAGGGTTTCAAACTCGTCGAATGTCATGGTGGCTACGGTATGAGTTGTTTCCATCATCTCCCACCAATAACGGGCTTCTCCCTTTAGTTGGTACGTGGCCAGGGCCACGCGATCCCCATTCCGGGTGATCTCCAAAGTGTCCAGGATCACCTTGGTTTCCTTCAGCCATGATTCGGCCACAGTGGGGTTAGGGTCTCCACTGAAGGTTGGGGGTCGGCGTTTGCCCGTGGCACTTAACCCCAGCCAAATCGAGGAATTGGAACATGGAGAATGGAGACAGGACTGGGAAGAAATGATGGTCGATCCCTTAGATGGGTATTCCCTATTTGCACTGTTCACTGAACCTGAACCTATCGATAACGAAGAAGAATGGGAATGGGAGCCCGAACCCGATGGATGGCACTGGATGGATGATTCCGACCCCCTAGATGAAACATCATTGGCATACCTCTTCCGGGAAGAAGAAGTGGTGGAAGAAATGGATCTGATGAACCCCCGTATGTTCTCAAGACTCAATGCCAGGACCATTGTCAACCTTACTCGAGACTCTGATGCTCTGGAACGCTCCATGGACTATCTTTTCCTCCCGCAGGACTACATCGTCGAGGAGTTCTTTTCCAAACCCGTAGTACAAATCCCTGATGAGCCCAGCATCTGTGTATTGGATCCAGAAGATCTGTGGGGTAAATCTGAATTGGTAAATGTATGGATGAATGGTGAGGAACTCAATCAATAAGGCCATGCTAGACGAAGGATCTCTCAAGATTAGCAATGACAACAAGAAGAACAATGTCGACTCACGGAATTCTCGGAGGAAGATGACATTCGCACGCCTTGGAAATGGAAACTCTCAACGAAACTTTGGAGAAGACAGCACTTGACAAAGGGAAGCGTAAGGCGGACGACTGTGAATTTGACTTCTCTGATTTCTGGGAAGGTACTTGGTGGGAACCCATTCCTAAAACAAGTAGCAACCTTACCCGAAGTGGAAGAGTCTATCATCCTACCAACCTCCAGCAGGGTAGCTCATCCCGAGCCCCTCCGCCGCAGCAGAATGCCCCTGTCAACCCCACAAACCTAAACACTCTCGTCCCGTAAGCTCCACAAAACAACTCTCCAAGCTCCGCTAAACCTAACCCGCCTACCCAGCCCAAATTGTCCATCGACCTCAACTCACTCCCTGAATCTGACCCTGAAGCCTCCACTGATCCCATTATTCGTCAACTCCAGGAAACCCCTGCTCGCATGTCTATGTGGGGAGTGTTAGCTGCCTCCCGCGAGCACCGTCGTAGGTTGGTCAACACCCTTTCCAGACTCGAAGTCCCCTCTGATATTGCCCCGGAAGCTCTCATTGCCCTTATAACCCCGAACCTCACCCAGCATACCTTGTCCTTCACCGAGAAAGACCTGCCGCCCGAGGGAACCGATCATAACAAACCCCTTCACATCACCATGAAGTGCCTGGGAAAGTGGGTCCCAGCAATCCTTGTTGATAATGGCTCCGCCATTAACGTGTGTCCACTCCGCACTGCTTATTGCTTGGGCCTTAAGAACAAGGACTTCACGCCGTCGAATTTGGGCGTCCGTGCTTATGATAATACGCGTCGGGATGTTTTGGGGACAATCAACTTGGAATTGGCAACTGGCAAGTTCAAAACCACCGTCGAATTCTGTGTGCTGGAAATACCTGCATCTTTCAATCTCCTGTTGGGAAGGCCTTGGCTACACCACCCGGATGTTATGGGTGTGCCCTCAACATTGCACCAAAAACTCATCTTGGGCTTAGACTCTGGAACCCTTATCATCTATGGAGACTCTGGCATCCGTCCCCACGCTGAGGACAATTCCCCATTACTGGAAATTATGCATGGAGAGGAAGATATTGCCATGGGAGGCTTTGCAGTTATGACCTCGAAAGTCTGTACCATTCGGGCCGAGGACGGTTTCTTGGTGAGCTCTGCAGCATTGGAAATTATGAAACGGATGAAGTATTTGTCGGGCATGGACTTGGGACTTTATGCTCAAGGAGTCCCTGAGTTCCCTAATTTCCCTGGAAGTAACGAGCGTTTTGGTCTGGGATATGAGGCCAAGAAGGGTGATCCAGCAAAGAAATGGCGTAATTGCGCCCGGGCCCATGCAACGGAGATGAAATTGAAAGAGAAGGAGCCACTGTACAAGGGGAACCTGAGCCCTTTGTAGACCTTGAGACAAAGATGAAATATCCTGGCTTCGAAATCTTTGCCAATGATACATGGGAGAGTGACGAAGAGGTTGCAAAGGTGGAAGAGCTATCTGAGGCACTCGACTGGCTGGGAGCTTTTGGTTTGGGCAGTCTCCAACTCCTATTTGAGGGCGACGATCCAGAGGGTATGATGCAAGATCCTGTTGTGCTGATGCTTGGAGATGAAGAAGAAATTGAAGACCCTTCCAAGCTCATTGTGGATGCCGTAGGCGTTTATGATAATTGCACTTTCATTCCACATGTAACTCGCACTCACAGCACTTGCACTGAGTCTGAGTCTGAGTCCAACACTGACTCGTCGTCTAGCACAGAGTTGGAGTTTGTGCCCGTCGGCCCTCCACTTCGTAGCTTCTACTTTGAATTCGAGTCAACCGCTGTATTTCCCCCGTCTGATGAACTGGTTAATGAAATGAATGACGTTTTCGCTTACTTGCCGATTTTTGAAATAAATTGTTTGGATCCCGACGATGGAGGAATAGATCTCGATAGGGACATTCCCAAGGAGATCCGTTCCCTCATCGATCCCGAAAATGAAAGGCATGCTCAGCCTTTAAAAGAAGAAATAATCTCAATAAACTTGGGTGATGAGAGGAACCCCCGATTGGTTCAGGTAGGTTCCGGGCTGTCTCCCACTGAGCTTCAAGAGCTCACTGATTTACTAAAAGAATTCAAAGAAGTTTTCGCTTGGTCCCACGCAGACATGCCCGGAATCGACCCGGAGATAGTCGAGCACAGAATCCCTCTCTACCCTGATGCAAAGCCCGTTAAGCAAAAACTAAGAAAAATGTGGCCCGATTGGGTATTAAAGATAAAAGAAGAGCTCACAAAACAAATCGACGCCGGTTTTCTAATCGTAACAGAGTACCCCACTTGGGTGGCCAACATCGTTCCTGTCCCCAAAAAGGACGGAAAAATCAGAGTGTGCGTCGATTTCAGAGATCTGAACAAAGCAAGCCCTAAGGACAATTTCCATTACCACATATAAATGTACTCGTGGATAACACTGCAGGGCACGCTCTACTTTCTTTCATGGATGGCTTCTCGGGGTACAATCTGATTCTCCTAGCTCCGGAAGACAGGGAAAAGACCACATTCATCACCGAGTGGGAGACGTATTGTTATCGGGTTATGCCATTTGGGTTGAAGAATGCCGGTCATATCAAAGGGGTGCTACCACACTATTGCACGACATGATTCACAAGGAGGTCGAGGTTTACGTTGATGACATGATAGTGAAGGGAAAGGAAAGGAAGGACCATCTCCCGGCATTGAGAAAGTTTTTTGAGAGGATTCGAAAGTACAGAATGCAACTCAATCCGCAGAAGTGCACGTTCGGGGTCACGGCTGGAAAGATGCTTGGATTCATGATCACGACCAGGGGGATTGAGGTGGATCCTTCTAAGATTAAAGCCATTCTTGAGATGGAGCAACCTCAGTCCGAGAAGGAAGTCCGGTGTTTCTTGGGAAAATTTCAGTTTATCAGTCGGTTCATCGCCAAGTTGACTTTGACCTGTGAGTCGTTGTTTCGTCTGCTCAAGAAGGACGTAAAGTTCGAATGGAACGACAAATGCCAAAAGGCTTTCGAAGCAGTGAGAACTTACCTACAGAATCCGCCGATCTTGATGCCACCCATTCCGGGAAAACCTTTGATCCTGTACTTGTCCGTCACGCCCTCGTCAATGGGGTGCATGCTCGCACAAGAAGGAAATGATGGGGTTGAAAAGGCCATCTATTACCTGAGCAAGAAAATGGTGGGAAGCGAAGAGCGGTACACTTCATTGGAGAAGACATGCTGGGCGCTCGTTTGGGCCACAAAGAAATTGAGACACTATATGCTGTCTTATTCGGTGATACTGATTTCTCGCATGGACCCCCTCAAATATCTATTCGAGAAGCCAGCACTTATCGGTAAGCTAGCACGTTGGTTGCTCTTATTGGCCGAGTTTGAAATCAAGTATGTTACCCGCAAATCAGTAAAAGGAAGGGCAGTAGCAGAGTTCTTGGCAGATCGCCCGATCGATGGGCCCGAACACACGGAGTTTTCATTTCCCGATGAAGATGTAATGACTGCAGTCGATGAGACATGGACGTTGTACTTCGACAGAGCTGCTAACCAGAAGGGCTTCGGGATCGGCATACTGCTAGTCTCGCCTGAGGGGTCACATATTCGCCTTACTTTCAAATTGAACTTCGAAGTCACGAATAATGAGGCAGAGTACGAGGCATGTATTGTTGGAATGGAAGCTGCACTCGAAATCGGGGTCAAGGTGCTGGAAGTTGTGGGGGATTCCAACTTGGTTGTGTCACAAGCAAACGGGGAATGGAAGGTCAAAGACGAGAAGATGAAGCCGTATCATCAGCAGCTCGACGAGCTTATTCCGAATTTTCAAAAGGTGACTTTCACGCACGTCCCGAGGATGAAGAATCGCTTCGCCGACACGCTCGCTACCTTAGCATCCATGTTGGAACTTTCGATCGGGGTGAAGCTAAGGCCTGTCATGATTGAGCAAAGAGGCAAGCATGTGTACGACTATGTCATGAACATCGACGAGCCTGATGATGGACTCCCTTGGTTTCACGACATTTGGAATTTCGTCGAAAAGGGAGAGTTCCCTGCAGATTCTACCAAGAAGGATCGGATCGCGTTACAGCGATTGGCGTCTCAATACATTATCTGTGGTGGAAAATTGTACCGGCGATCCCCGTGCGGAGTTCACAAGTTGTGTATTCATGGTGATGACACGAGAGCTGTAATGGAAGAGGTGCATGAAGGAGTTTGTGGGCCGCACATGAACGGAATGATGCTAGCAAAGAAAGTTCTGAGATTGGGTTACTATTGGTCAACCATGGAGACAGATTGCATCGAGTATGTGCGCCGATGTCATAAGTGCCAAACTCATGCTAATCTTATCCACGTCCCGCCCTCGGAATTACACTCGATGGCGACGCCATGGCCATTCTCCGCCTGGGGCATCGACGTCATCGGAAGGATCACACCCGCGGCTTCTAATGGTCACAGGTTTATCTTGGTAGCGGTTGATTTTTTTGACCAAGTGGGTTGAAGCAGCTTCGTACAAGACTCTGACGGCAGTTCAAGTGGCTCACTTATCAGGCAAAACATCATCTATCGGTATGGGGTACCTCAAGCCTTCGTATCTAATAATGGTGTTCACTTCAAAGGAAAAGTTCTAGAACTTTTTGACGAATTCAAGATTCAAGTGCATCACTCGACCACTTATCGACCGCAAACGAATGGGGCAGTCGAAGCAGCCAACAAGACCATCAAGTCGATCCTCGAAAGGACTGTCGAATCAGCTAGGGATCTGATTGGCACGAACAGCTACCGCTAGCTTTGTGGGGATACCGGACATCTATCCGCACGCCGACAGGGGCAACACCCTATTCTTTGGTGTACGGTATGGAAGCCGTTCTCCCCATCGAGCTAGAAGTTCCATCACCCAGAGTCATAGTAGAACAAGGGATAGACGAAGCCGAATGGATCAGCGGGAGGTTCGAGGAACTCATGCTATTTGATGAAAGAAGGTTGCGGGCGTTGTACCATATTCAGGGTTATCAGCGAAGAATTGCCCGGGCATTCAATAAGAAAGTGAAGTCAAGGGATCTGCAAGAGGGGGATATGGTAGTCAAGGAAATCCGTGCGCCAGTTTTTGACCTGCGAGGGAAGTTTCGACCAAAATGGGCCGGGCCGTACATCATCAAGTCGATCCTTTCCGAAGGAGCAGCATCGATCATCGATCTCGACGGCAACGAATTCTCGAATCTTGTCAATTTGGATCAACTCAAACGATATTACCCCTGAGAGAGCTCGCTGGGCCGAAAATCGCAAGGGCGGGCGGTCCCAGGAAAAAATTAGAGCAAGCCTGCTAGGTCGAAAACCCGAAAGGGCGGCCTAGGCAAAAGTTAAGGCAAAAAGTCGAAAAAGAGCTCGCTAGGCCAAAAACCCGAAAGGGCGGTCCTAGGCAAAATTTAGAGCGTAAAAAGGAGAGTGTTAATACCCGAGCGAACCCCAGCCTGAACTACGCATGGGCCTGATTCCCCTTCCCTAAGGGATACGTAGGCAATCTCACTCTGAAATTCGGTCCTAAATCACAAA
The DNA here is from genome assembly GCA_025413875.1 of Rhododendron molle. Classification (NCBI taxonomy): domain Eukaryota; kingdom Viridiplantae; phylum Streptophyta; class Magnoliopsida; order Ericales; family Ericaceae; genus Rhododendron; species Rhododendron molle. The sequence goes on from CM046400.1 coordinate 21,286,231, forward strand.
AAATCCAAATCCAAATTGACGAGTCAAAATGCTTTCTTTCGAGGTGCATGCGATCAATGAACCGAAAAGGGGGAAACCCTTAAACAGTCAAGTTTTATTTCGATGATTTCTTTATTACAAGCTGAGCATGAAAACAGAAAACGCACAACGAGACCTAACTTTTATTTCAAAAAACGGCAAAGTAAGCAATCAACCCATTCTCGCTTCCACATCCCTCCTTAGCCACTTGCGGTACCTTCCGGTCGAAGCAATTGAGAAGAGTGGGTCATTCGGCTCTGTCCTACGAGCCGCCCATGTTCGAACATAACTCCGAAGGCCCGGAATGGTGAAGGGAGGGAGACGAAGCACTTCAGCTCCTTGCGGCGGCACCTCCTGGCTGAGCCCAAGCTGACGAAGGATGCGGAAGGGTGAGTAGAAGGTAAAGCCTGTCAAGCCAACCACAAACACGTGCATCGAGCCCATGTTGCTCACAGTCATTGCAGGAAGCCTCAGCCAATGGCACCGCCAAACGATGTCGTCTTCCTCAGCAGATGCGAGGAAATCAGCCCAGTCATCTTCACTGCTGTACATCACCTGGAAAGGACGGTTCCATCCGCTTGGTCGATACCACCAATCATTTGCCGGCGGTATCAGCAAACCCAACTTGTCGCAAAGCCACATCTATCCAAAGAGAGAGAAAACAAGTAAGAAGCCAGATAAAGCCTAAGCCGAGTGTCGAGGTAAAATGAATGTGAGAAATAGAAAAAGGAGAGCTGAGTGAGGTCCCTAACCTGTAGCAACAGCGGGCTACCACCAAAAACCCTTGTGCGTCTAGCATGCACAGCATCCAACCCCATCAAGGTCTCAGCAAGGACCAAAGGCGCAACGTCCTTGCGAGCCTCAATCTGAGCAGCAACTCCTACCAGCAAAGGGCTAGGCTGACCGACAGAGGGAACCAGCAGGAAGGCCGCCAAGAGGCAGATGCAACAAGCCATCATTCGGCGACCTTGATATTCAAAATTCGTTAAGTCTCCTGGTGGCTGAATCTCTAATTACAAGCTGCGATATTGATGGCATTGCCTGGTCAAGAACTCAAGAACATTCCCACGACACCCAGCTTGGCTTTTAGGATGTTCTTCATGCTCTCCCTAAGCATTGGAACAATTGGCTCGGTAGAGTCATGGCTCCCCAGGTAGGCATGGAATTCCTCGACGGTGGGACATAACTCTTGAGAACCAAAGCGAAAAACATGCACTTCGGGATCCCAAAAGCGTGCAGCCGCGTGCAGCAAGACAGGGCGGATTGTGATCTTGCGGAGATACTTCAAGGCATGAAAGCGATGCCCTCGGAAATTCAGCCAATCAATGCCTTCAAGGCTGTCCAACCAAGGCCGAAGCAAAGCTTGATTCAACAAAGCCATGAGAAATGAAGTTTTAGAAGGAAAATGATGGTTTGAAGTGTGAATAGGTTTGCCAAGGCTGGGCTCAGTACTTATAGAAGGCTGGAGGGGGACAATCCTTCACTCAACAGCCTTGGGACTCAACAAACTTGTCTTTTTCAAGACCACTTGCTTGCATTTTCAAGATTTCAAACTTTGGAAACTTGAGAAAACATGGGAAATACACTAGTCTTGCTTTGGGAAGCCACTGACCCTTGGAAATCAGCTTAAGGAGAGTTACAAGACGCCTTGGAAGTGAGCATGCAGAGCAAAAGGACATAAGAGAGCTGGGAAATCATCTTGGAAAGGAACAATGGTCTACAGATCACAGCAGTCCCGAGCGCTCGGGAGTTATTTCCCAAGCGCTCGACAACACTCTCGAGCGCTCGAGAGTTCTGCAGTTTTGACAGCAGGTTTTCTTCCCTGGTGTTTGGTCCCGAGATGGCATCCCAAGCTCTGTTCTTCCAGTTTAACAAATTTCAATCCATTCCTAAGGGAATACAGTGCGTCCAGTTATCTGTTTGTCCAAGTGTTCATGTATATTCCTCAAAAAACCCCAAAATCCCAATGGTTTCCTTCCCGTCAACGTGTCAAATTTCGTGTTGAGAGTATTTATTCAAGTCTAAGGGCATGCGCGAGTCTTAATACATGCTAGTGACTGAATGAAACAATCAAACGCGCGCCGAAACTTAAGGAATCAATTTTCGCCTTCAAACGCCCCTATTCATGGCGGCGTTGGAAGCATGGACTCGGATCGAATACTCTCGGCGCCTGATTATTCTCCTTAATGATCGCAAATTCCGCATTAAAGGCATTTCTGTCATTTCAAATCAAATTCCATGAGTCGAGTCGATTGTGTCAAGTTTTATTCCGTTTTGAGAGTATCGGTTGAAATTCGCGTGCTCTTTACTTTCTTTCAAAGCTAGACGGACATATTTCATAAAATACAATTCTTAAAGGGAGTGCAAACGAACGCGAATCAAGAAAAGTGCAAACTTTCATAAATAAATAGGGCATCTACAATGAGTAAAGAAGGAAATGCATAAGCTGGGGCAAATACACGCCCGATCCTACCTACCAGGCCACGCAAGCCCAAACCAAAAACCAAGGCACGCAGGCCTGGAGACTACAACTGTGCTGGCACGCAGGCCCATGCCAAAGAAAGACTAGCAAAGCAAAAAGCCTAGAGCTCAGCCCAGGCGGATCCTCTTCTGCTGGCGTCCCCCGGACTCAGAACTCTCAACCTCGTCCTTGTCCCCGTTATCGTCGTCATCGTCGTCGGAAGGGCCTGAGGCAGTACTCGAGTCCGTAGACCCTAAAGCTCGTGACTCGAGCGACTCCTCTGTATCCTCCTCTGACTCCTCGGGAGCGGGTCTCCGCCGTGACGCTACTCTAGGAACCACCTCGAACTGCCCAGCCCCTGCTCTCTGTCTACCCCGGCCTCTTGTGCTAGCAAAAGCTGGCAGGCTCGTGGTGTCTTGCAGTTGTGTCCTGACCGAGCGTCGTGGCTGCACCTACATGTCACGAACATTCATTCATTTCATACATGTTTTAGATCCAATAAAATGTATATGCATGCATTTGCATTTTCATACCTGAGAAGCAACAGGTAGAGCAGGCTCAGGAGCAGGTCTGGTCTGGAGGGTCCTCCCCTTAGCACAGTCCTTCAGCAACTGCCGCATCCCCACCATCAGCATGATAGCCTGCTCTGCCCATTCTCGCGGCACCTGCACGATGGTTCAAAAGTCAAAGCAGTGTATGCATGAACAAGATACATTTGAAGCATGGAAAGAAACAAAGTTGTGTTATACGTGTGCGGGAAGCTGCATCCGTGGCAGTGGAAGGCGTGGAATGTCTAGCATCGGCCGTGCTCCAGAAGGGTCCCTCACCCCTATCGACCAGCCCAGCGTCGGTAACCCGGCTGGTGCAGAAGTCGCAGCTGCCTCTGGAACCTGTGAGCTGCCCTCACCTCGGCCCAAGGAGCTAGCACCTCTCCCGCCAGCAGGAGTCCTAGCACCTCGTCCTCTACCACGTGAAGAGCGACCCCTGCGGCCCCGCGCTCCGGTCTCCTCTCCTGTCTCCTCTCCACCAGCAGCCTCACCCCTGGCCCTCCTGGCCTCAGCCTCCGCTACCCGTCTCTCCAGCTCCCTCTCCACTCCCAAGCTGGTGGCCAGATACCTGTCCTTGTATGTCGCATAGTCCAGCGTGCGCCGCAGATATCTCTCCAAGTCAGTGTCTGGCACCGTGAACTGCTCCAGCTCAGCCCGGGTGTAGGTCTCAGTCCGCTGCACCCGTGGAGGGAGTGGCCCCGGCACGATAAACTCTGGAAGACCGAGTGACTGTCGCGTCACCCGATCCCCCAGGTACCACTGCCAACCCAGAGGACACTCCAGCAAGACTCGACTCCTGGTCACCTCCCGGCTCCTCGTGAGGAAGTCAGCCTCCACCCTCGCCCATCGGTCCCAATGAACCTGCATTCATGTCACGCCCTCGATTTTCAACATAAATAAATAATTCATTTTCAATAAAAGTCTCTTGCATATCATAGATAATACCCAAAAGAGTCTTCCACCTGTTTAATTTACAAACAAAGTCCCCAAGTTTAGAAAAATTACATCCATGGCACCATGACCCAAATTAAGTTAAGTACAAGTACGAACAAGTTTTTCTTGAATTTACAACGGTTTAGTCAAAAGAAATTTCAAAGTTATTAGTTACCTAACCATCTTTAACCAAAGGATAATCATTACAAAGAAGATTAAGTGACTAATGAAGTTAGCTTCCCAAAAAGTATTCTTCTTCATCCAAGTACTCAATGCATGCGAGCTATAGACCGAGACTTGAACCTGAAAAGAAGGATTTTGTTGAGCTACACTAGCCCAGTAGAGAATTCTATACTCAAGCTATAAATAAATGCGATGTACATGCGACAAGAGTGAAAGAGTTCAAATAAACGGCCAAGAGATACAAGGGACACCACAATAAACCAACGGTTTTCAACAACAGGATTCTACACGCCTTCTAGCTATCCCCTAACCAGTCATACGTCAAACGAAGGTAGCATCGAACACACAACAATCAAACAACATACAACCATTTCTCAAACCACTTTAGGACTCCTCAATGAACATCACGATTAACCTTCTCATTTCTTACCAATCATCATTGTAACGCCCCGATTTTGGGTACGTTAAATAAACATTTTTATTGAATAAATTAAGGAGAGTCTAGCTCATTATTACAACATAAGTCTCACAAGAGTACTTTTATTCAAAAGAGGGGATAATCTAAGGTTAACTACTGCTCCGCCTCTTCCTCCATCCTTGCAAGCTCCTCGGCTCCAAAGGCCTCCAAGGTGTACTATTCCTGCTGCTCATCTATGAAATCTGACATATTATACCAGCGTCGCCCCCAGTATAATATGTCAGGGTCACCAAAAAGGTAACACCGTGAGCTACAGAAGCTCAATAGAATAATCCAACCCGCTAACCCATAACTTTCAACAAAGAGTCATATAAATAATTATACACATGCTCATTAAACAACATACTTAACAATGATACATCCGTATTCACTATCTTGCTTACGTTGGTGTCATGCCTTTCTTGGTTTCTCCTACGCGTCTCATCGTATTGTGTCACCATTTCATTTCAAAAATCATTTCTCATTCAACGGGCTACCAAGTCCGGCCACGTTATAAAATCTTGCATTGGCTCCTCTCCGCGGATAACCAAGCCCAATTACCAATGAAGCTACCACGTCCGGCTCCATTAGCAATCTACATAATGGGCTACCAAGTCCGGCCTCATTGTGGTTTTCGCAAGTCCACACAAAGGGCTACCAAGTCCGGCCACCTTGCGGGTTTTCATAACTCACATAAGGCTACCAAGTCCGACCATTATGTAGTTCCAAAATCCTTTTTATCCATATCAACCACTCCCTAAGTGTCATGTTTCTACTTTCCGGTTCTCGTGTCTCGTAAGCATGCATAGACTCCGCGGCGGGACGAATCACTTTAAAGTAATCTTGAAACTAAACTAGCAAGATCATCCAACTCTATTTAATCATGCTTGTCTACAACCACAAGTAAGGTAAGCAATCAGGTGATCAAGTTCACAATCCTTGGAAAGGTCAAAATACAAATACTTTGTTTTGAAACAACGTTTTGTTTTTAAACGAATCGTAACCACATATGTTTACTGACGAGTTAATCAAGTTGAGGAGATTCTATAAGCCATGCATTCAATTATTCTCAAGATCAAAGTAAACTACGTATACTTTTAGTAAGAAAGTTCTACAAGCTAATTATCACAACTACATTATCATGCTCATATACTTCAAAGAATTCTACGTCAAACAACATCATGCGATCAACTAACCAAGTATTAAATATTCTTACTCACGCTCATATCATATGATATACGTAGGGTAGGGGTATAAGAAGATTCTACCTTTCTTCTTGGCGGTAGGAAGACTACGATAAGATCGACGGAAAGAAAGTTGGCAAACGAACGGAGTAACGGCTTATGATAAGCTTCCGATTGCTTCGAAAGAGAAAGGTTTCTCTCGAAACTAGATCGTAACCTATACTACTACTACTTTAGGATCGAGGTGGTGGTCGTATGGTGGTTTAGTGGCGGAGATGGAAAGAAAGCTCAAGAACAAGCTAGAACTACTCAAGAACACTAAGAATTCTTATGCTTTCAAGGAGAGAACTTGGAGAATGAAGAGGTGTGAGTTGAATGAGAAGTGTGAGGTCCTATCTATAGGCATATGGGCTCTCCCCTCCCCTCTTTGGCCGGCTGCCCTCTCTCCCTCTTTCCTCCAATTTTTTATTCAACCAAATCAAGTTTGCTTGCAAGAATTAACCTACAAACCTAGGCATGCAAGGCTAGGATGTGTCCTTTGGATTGGATTTTGGAAGATTGGCCAAGCAAGTGGATTTGTTTCAAGTATACAATTGGGGTTTGTACAAGGAAGGACAAGATTGGATGGCATAGGTTATGCTTTCACTTGAAAGTATACACAACTAGGACAAAGATGACCAAAGCATGTCATCCACTTGCACACACATCACTCTCTCCCTCTCTCTCCATCCGAACCTCTCTCTCTCTCAATCTCTCTCTCTCGGCCTCTCTCTCCTCCTCTCTCTCTCTCTCTCTCTCCCCTCTTGGTACATTGTACTATGTACATATATATATATATATATATATAAGGACAAGAAGGGTTTGACTTTGTAGGAGATTTGTACTTCAATTCTCTCTCCCATCCTCTCCTTTCTACTTCTTTCACTTAGTACAAGTACTAACCTATACATGTATCTAGGGTTTGATAGACAAAAGTCAAGCAATACATCACATCTCTCTCTCGGGTTCTCTCTCTCTCTCTCGGCTTTTCTCTCTCTCTCTCTCCCTCTCTATACCTATATACTAGTATATATATATGTACTATGGGTTTTTAATAAAATCTAAGTTTTCAAGTAAATTAGATTTTCTAAATAAAATATTTAACAACACACATGCTATATACAATATAATATATATATATATACATGTACTACACTATATCTATACTAGATATGACCTAGGACTAATATCTAATATAGTATTCTACTACTTTCAAAGTACTAAGTATAATAATACTAACCTAATGTACTAATTGTATTTTAATCAATAACACACATGGCCAAGTCCAATATTTAAATCAAACAAGTACATGATTGTCAAGACTAACTATTATCCAATGGATAATAGTTTCTCTAATGATTAATAACCAATGGGTAATAATGGCTAGGATTCTAGTCTAGCGCCCAATGGGTAAAGAATCTCCTAATGGTTATTATCCAATGGTTAATACCAAAAAGTATAATCCTTTGCAATTAAGCTCTAAACTAATCTAATCTCGTACTTAGGAAGATTAACCAAGGTTTACCTATTGACCAATGGGTAAAGATTACCCTAGCACCTATCGTCCAACGGATAAATATTACCCTAGGTCAAACGCCAAGGCAAGGCGTGAGCGTGGCCAAAAGCGACTGGTGTAGCGGTGGCAAGAGGTGGCCAGCAGCCGGTAGACAACCATCTTCAACTGGAATCTGCAGATTCACGGTGGCCAGCGGTGGCCAAGGTCCTGGTGGCCAAGCGATGGCCAGCGGTGGCCATAGCGACTGGCCAAAGTTGCCAGCGGTGGCCAGCGACCGATGGCCAACGATGGCCAAAAGCTGGCGGTGGCCAGGCTATAGCCAGCGGCACAGCGACTGGTGGCCAAGCGATGGCCAAAAGCGACCCGGTGGCAGCGATGTGGCGGTCAAGACTGGTAGCCAAAGCGGTGGCAAGCGTGTGGCGATGGCCAAAGCACCAACGCCAGAGAGAACCCAATGGCGGCCAAGCGAGCAAGGCAGCCAAAGAACGCCAAAAGCGAGGCGCAACCAGACGCCAAGCGAGTAACCCGATGGCGGCCAAGCGAGCAAGCGGCCAAGAACGCCAAGGCAAAGCGGCGCGACCCGACGCCAAGGCAAAACCCGATGGCAGGCGCAGAGCAACCCGACAGAGGACCCGACGCTAGGCGAGGCAGCGCGACAGACCCGACGCTAAGGCAAAGCAGGCCCGACAGCGCCAAGGCAAGGCAGGCTTGTCAGCGAGCCGATGCCTAGGCAGCCTAGCCAGGCCAAAGCAAGGCAGTCAAGTTAACGGTCAAGGCAAGGACTAAACATTAACCACTTGGCATCGATGCACCGCTCTAGGTTAGGGGAAATGCAACTAAGCCATATGGTAGTTAGGGTTGCTAGCTAATCGGTTGCCATGTAGGATTTCCAGCCGAGAAAATAAATTCTAGGATTTTACTACAATTACCAAGTAACTATACCAAGGTCTTAATAGGTATACTCGTCTTTTGAAAATGACCTTAATGCCCGGGCGATGAATTCCAATCTCCTAAGTCATAAACCTAATTATGACGGATTATTAATCACAAAAAGGGATTTATAAAATAAATAAAGAATTTTCAAATATAATAACAAAATTTTATAAGTCGATAACGACCGATTTTTGGATGTTGAAATGAATTCCAAGTATTAAAAAAAATATTCAAATTTTTAGCGAAATTTTTATTGACCAAAAATCAGGGTCGTTACAACCTATCCCCCTTATAATAATTTCGTCCTCGAAATTGGTGCATGTCTACCGATTTGACAAAGTTGCTATACTGGTCCTTGAATCGTCGTCTATCCCCCTTAAAAGAAATAAGTTACTCTCAAGTCGCAGGTTAGGCGTAGGTTGGTTATTTCTAGTCCGCACTCACTACACACTTAGACTAACGGCTAACTTTCCTGGAATGATGATGATACTGTCTTACTCGATCTTAGGGGTTTTATTTCGGGTGCAAGTGTATAATGAACATGACAATCTGTTGCAGGAAAGCAATTAAATTTCTTAAGATAACGTAAGATCAACACACTACATGCCTAAAGGCATCATTAGGTACAAGAAAAAGCAAGGAAAAGTAGATAATAATGGCTATGGTGCCATTGACGTGCCTCGTCCTACCACCTATCATTGAAGGCTTGGATCAAACGACGTTCGTATTCCCTTACGAACACCTCGAGTGCGACGGTCACCGCGAGAACACAGCACCAGAAGGTGCGGAGGCGGTTGTTCCTACCGAACCACCGTGGCATGCCCATTGTCAGCACGACACAGAACAGGAGGAAGATGAAGGGTTGCAACCGTAGCGCTTGGGTCGTTAGGGTGAGCTCGGTTCGCTCGATTTCTCGAAACGCGGCGTCTTTCGGAAATCCTCGTCGTCGGGTGGCCATGGTTCGGGTTGGGGGATGAGATGGTAAGAGAGATGAAGAGAAAAGGTGAAGAGAGGGGATAAGGAAATAAGGAGTGGTGGTGGGGTACATATAGGCCGGGTGAGGGGTGAGTGGAGGAGGGAAATGATTGAGTTTTGAATTTTTGAAATTGGAGGTTGAAATTTGAAGTTTGAAATTTGAAGGGTTGGGGGGTGGTTGCCGGGGCCACCTTGCGGGTATGGCCGGCGGGTGAAGGCCGGGCCCCCCCTTGGTTTTGGCCAACACCTGTCGCTCTCCTGAAGAAATAAAATCTATCCAAAAATGGTTCCTACAAACAAAAATGTCTATCGGCAGAGGGTTACAATACCCGTAATCAAAGAAAAGCAACTTGCGTCAATTAAAATAATTGTCCTTTGTAATAAGGGTTTCATTTACTAAAGAATAGTACACAACAGTATTCTTTTGAAGAACCAAAATTTTTTTATAGATAAAAGAGAGATACAGTCACAAGCATAGAATTCTATTACAAAGCAAATGGCACGATTCTTCCTAATACAAGTGGAAAGATCCTACATACTCTTAATATATGGTCGAAGTTTGTACCCACACAAGTGCGACTACAACTCTCGGGACCTTATTTTAAACTACGACTCTACTACTGCGGTGGAGTAAGTCCAAAATACACTCGTAACTCCTCCTTCCATTCCTTCTCCCTCTTCTCAAGCCAATACTCCCCTCGTTGTCGGGCATCCTCAACAGTGTCACTAAGTGATAAACGTAGGGTCTCCACGTCCATGGTCTCAGCTAAAGGTGACACGAGAATAACCTCGAAGGTGTACTCGCCAGTGGCAGGGTCAAATATACCCAAGTGGGGTATAGGGATGTAACTCTCGGGTGCAAGCAGAGCCTTGTACGTAAGCAGGTCCGCAAAGGTGAATGGTGTAGCAGGGGTATAGCTAGCCATATCTACAATAATAAGAAGATTATGTGTTAGACTTATGGGTGTGAAAGGGTAGTCTCGTAAAGACACATGTACACACATAAACAATGAACACGTATAAAAGAAATGCATGATTCCATTACTTTAGGGAAAACAAGTACATCATAGGTGGTTTATAGTGGCCTTAAGCTTGATACATCAAGAGTCCTACATTTTCCTATTTTACATCAAAAGGCCTAACAACAGTGATCCTAGTTTAAAAGATCCTGCATCCCAAAGGATTACAACTATTGCTAAGTTTATTTAGGGACTCCTAGATAGTATTCTTGGCTTCAAGGTCAGGCTAGAACTTCGTCCTTCTCGGGCTCATCCTTACTCTCACTAGCTTCTCCTTCCTTAGTCACCTCATGAGCAACCTTCTCGTCCCCGGTTTCTTCTTCACCATACGTAAAGTTTTCCATCGGGGGTAGGGCTCCAAAGAATACACGGAAGGCACACAGGATTGGCAACATTACAGGAAACCAAGGGTCATCTTCCACAGGGGTAGGGGTATGATGCTGTACTCTTTTGAAATCACGGATTTCTGCGAGTATCATGACAATGTAGTCAGGCTTCTCCATCAGTCGGATGGTCGTAGTTTCTAGGGTGACCTCGAGTTGGTGAGCTCCAACTATCAGGTTGGCTAGGTGATCCATCTACAAGAGGAAGTTTTAACTTCAATTAGTAACATTTTAAAACAAGGTTTGCTAATGCTTATGGACACATTGAAAATTCTATGCTCCACATTCGATTCTTGATTTAAGTCATCATCCAATTGTTCGGGAATTCCCAGTTCGGCGGTACTGCCAGTTTCCACCTTACTTCAATCCGAAGATTGTTTTGTCAGAATTCCACCCAATTTGGGACGGTAAACTTAAAAATCAAGTCAAGTTTATGCAACGGTCAACTTATCTTAAAACTAATCTTAAAGGCTACTCATTTTACCCATGGCCGAGGTTTTGAACCTAAAGCTCTGATACCAAGTTGTAACGCCCCGAATTTTGGGTACGTTAAATAAACATTTTTATTGAATAAATTAAGGAGAGTCTAGCTCATTATTACAACATAAGTCTCACAAGAGTACTTTTATTCAAAAGAGGGGATAATCTAAGGTTAACTACTGCTCCGCCTCTTCCTCCATCCTTGCAAGCTCCTCGGCTCCAAAGGCCTCCAAGGTGTACTGTTCCTGCTGCTCATCTATGAAATCTGACACATTATACCAGCGTCGCCCCCAGTATAATATGTCAGGGTCACCAAAAAGGTAACACCGTGAGCTACAGAAGCTCAATAGAATAATCCAACCCGCTAACCCATAACTTTCAACAAAGAGTCATATAAATAATTACACATGCTCATTAAACAACATACTTAACAATGATACATCCGTATTCACTATCTTGCTTACGTTGGTGTCATGCCTTTCTTGGTTTCTCCTACGCGACTCATCGTATTGTGTCACCATTTCATTTCAAAAATCATTTCTCATTCAACGGGCTACCAAGTCCGGCCACGTTATAAAATCTTGCATTGGCTCCTCTCCGCGGATAACCAAGCCCAATTACCAATGAAGCTACCACGTCCGGCTCCATTAGCAATCTACACAATGGGCTACCAAGTCCGGCCTCATTGTGGTTTTCGTAAGTCCACACAAAGGGCTACCAAGTCCGGCCACCTTGCGGGTTTTCATAACTCACATAAGGCTACCAAGTCCGGCCATTATGTAGTTCCAAAATCCTTTTTATCCATATCAACCACTCCCTAAGTGTCATGTTTCTACTTTCCGGTTCTCGTGTCTCGTAAGCATGCATAGACTCCGCGGCGGGACGAATCACTTTAAAGTAATCTTGAAACTAAACTAGCAAGATCATCCAACTCTATTTAATCATGCTTGTCTACAACCACAAGTAAGGTAAGCAATCAGGCGATCAAGTTCACAATCCTTGGAAAGGTCAAAATACAAATACTTTGTTTTGAAACAACGTTTTGTTTTTAAATGAATCGTAACCACATATGTTTATTGACGAGTTAATCAAGTTGAAGAGATTCTATAAACCATGCATTCAATTATTCTCAAGATCAAAGTAAACTACGTATACTTTTAGTAAGAAAGTTCTACAAGCTAATTATCACAACTACATTATCATGCTCATATACTTCAAAGAATTCTACGTCAAACAACATCTTGCGATCAACTAACCAAGTATTAAATATTCTTACTCACGCTCATATCATATGATATACGTAGGGTAGGGGTATAAGAAGATTCTACCTTTCTTCTTGGCGGTAGTAAGACTACGATAAGATCGACGGAAAGAAAGTTGGCAAACGAACGGAGCAACGGCTTATGATAAGCTTCCGATAGCTTCGAAAGAGAAAGGTTTCTCTCGAAACTAGATCGTAACCTATACTACTACTACTTTAGGATCGAGGTGGTGGTTGTATGGTGGTTTAGTGGCGGAGATGGAAAGAAAGCTCAAGAACAAGCTAGAACTACTCAAGAACACTAAGAATTCTTATGCCTTCAAGGAGAGAACTTGGAGAATGAAGAGGTGTGAGTTGAATGAGAAGTGTGAGGTCGTATTTATAGGCAAATGCGCTCTCCCCTCCCCTCTTTGGCCGGCTGCCCTCTCTCGCTCTTTCCTCCAATTTTTTATTCAAGCAAATCAAGTTTGCTTGCAAGAATTAACCTACAAACCTAGGCATGCAAGGCTAGGATGTGTCCTTTGGATTGGATTTTGGAAGATTGGCCAAGCAAGTGGATTTGTTTCAAGTATACAATTGGGGTTTGTACAAGGAAGGACAAGATTGGATGGCATTGGTTATGCTTTCACTTGAAAGTATACACAACTAGGACAAAGATGACCAAAGCATGTCATCCACTTGCACACACATCACTCTCTCCCTCTCTCTCCATCCGAACCTCTCTCTCTCTCAATCTCTCTCTCTCGACCTCTCTCTCCTCCTCTCTCTCTCTCTCTCTCCTCTTGGTACATTGTACTATGTACATATACATATATATAACCATATATATATATATAAGGACAAGAAGGGTTTGACTTTGTAGGAGATTTGTACTTCAATTCTCTCTCCCATCCTCTCCTTTCTACTTCTTTCACTTAGCACAAGTACTAACCTATACATGTATCTAGGGTTTGATAGACAAAAGTCAAGCAATGCATCACATCTCTCTCTCTCTTTTCCTTCTCTCTCTCTCTCTCTCTCTCTCTCTCTCTCGGGTTCTCTCTCTCTCTCTTGGATTTTCTCTCTCTCTCCCTCTCTATCTCTCTCTCTCCCACTTGTATGTACTATGAAAGACTACCTATATACTAGTATATATATATGTACTATGGGTTTTTAATAAAATCTAAGTTTTCAAGTAAATTAGATTTTCTAAATAAAATATTTAACTACACACATGCTATATACAATATAATATATATATACACAACAAGTACATGCATATATATATATACATACATGTACTACACTATATCTATACTAGATATGACCTAGGACTAATATCTAATATAGTATTCTACTACTTTCAAAGTACTAAGTATAATAATACTAACCTAATGTACTAATTGTATTTTAATCAATAACACACATGCCCAAGTCCAATATTTAAATCAAACAAGTACATGATTGTCAAGACTAACTATTATCCAATGGATAATAGTTTCTCTAATGGTTAATAACCAATGGGTAATAATGGCTAGGATTCTAGTCTAGCGCCCAATGGGTAAAGAATCTCCTAATGGTTATTATCCAACGGTTAATACCAAAAAGTATAATACTTTGCAATTAAGCTCTAAACTAATCTAATCTCGTACTTAGGAAGATTAACCAAGGTTTACCTATTGACCAATGGGTAAAGATTACCCTAGCACCTATCGTCCAACGGATAAATATTACCCTAGGTCAAACGCCAAGGCAAGGCGTGAGCGTGGCCAAGGCAGCCTGGTGGCAAAGCGGTGGCCTAAGCAGCCCGGTGGCCAAATAGTGGCCAAGCGGCGGCCAAAGCAGCCCGGTGGCCAAGCAATGGCCAAGCGGTGGCCAAAGCAGCCTGGCCAAGCGGCGGCAAAGCGTACCGGTGGCAGCGGTAGCACATGGCTAAACAAAGGGATGGCCAAGGCAACCTGGCAGCAAGGCTGGCGACGCCACGCACTGGTAATAACGGTGGCCAAAGCGACCGGTAAGGCGATGGCCAAAGCGACCTCAAAGAACGCCAAGGCAAAAGTGAGGCGCGACCCGATGCCAAGGCAGAACCCAATGGCAGCCAAGCCAGAGCAAGGCAGCCCAACAACGCCAAGGCAAAAGCGAGGCGCAACCCGATGCCAATGCAGAACCCGATGGCAGCCAAGCCAGAGCAAAGCAGCCCAGCAACGCCAAGGCAAAAGCGAGGCGCGACCCGACGCCAAGGCAGAACCCGATGGCAGCCAGTGCAGAGCAACCCGACAGGGACCCGACGCCTAGGCGAGGCAGGCGCGACAGCGACCCGACGCCAAGGCAAGGCAGGCTTGTCAGCGAGCCGACGCCAAGGCAAGGCAGGCTTGTCAGCGAGCCGATGCCTAGGCAGCCTAGCCAGGCCAAAGCAAGGCAGTCAAGTTAACGGTCAAGGCAAGGACTAAACATTAACCACTTGGCATCGATGCACCGCTCTAGGTTAGGGGAAATGCAACTAAGCCATATGGTAGTTAGGGTTGCTAGCTAATCGGTTGCCATGTAGGATTTCCAGCCGAGAAAATAAATTCTAGGATTTTACTACAATTACCAAGTAACTATACCAAGGTCTTAATAGGTATACTCGTCTTTTGAAAATGACCTTAATGCCCGGGCGATGAATTCCAATCTCCTAAGTCATAAACCTAATTATGACGGATTATTAATCGCAAAAAGGGATTTATAAAATAAATAAAGAATTTTCAAATATAATAACAAAATTTTATAAGTCGATAACGACCGATTTTTGGATGTTGAAATGAATTCCAAGTATTAAAAAAAAATATTCAAAGTTTTAGCGAAATTTTTATTGACCAAAAATCAGGGTCGTTACAATCATTTAGCCCCTTTTTCATAAAAACATTCATTTTTGGTTGCCAAAATACTTTCAAGAAAACTCTTGACCTCTACGGGTCAAACTCCGTTGATTTATGCCCAAATACCGGAAACCGTTGATTCTCCCGGAAACCGTTGATTCTATCAAGAATAGCCGGAGGATTTTTCATAAAAACCCTTTTTTTCAAAAACCAAGTTCCTTTATTTTCAAAACCTCGATAGGATCAATCGTTCATTCCTTTTTTAACATTCACCATTTCAAGTAACAACATATACTTCTGACGTCAACTACAACATTCATCAATTCATGAGACATTCAACTGCCTTACCACCCCTTGCTTGCAGTGAACTCTCTTTCAACCTGGGTTTCCGTTCTAGCACACCTTGCGTAACGGGCCCTCTAGAGTCTCCGCACTTCCACCCCTAGCGTGCAAGACCCTCAACTCAAGTCATCAACTCACACATACACACATGCATTACCAAACCATATTCAAAAGACAACATTTCTAAAATTTCACATTCTTCCATCTATCAACACCCAAGGAATTACAAACTCATTAACACACTCAATTATACATTGGCACCTAGCTTAAGCCCACATTATTCGTCTAAGTCTATTACAACGCCCCGTGCCTCATACCGAACCCACGACGACTCCACAACACATCACCGGCAAGGTTCTAATCGAATGTCTTATAAACAAGTGCCAAAGGAACCTAGGATGCTCAACGAGATGAGGCATGAGAATACGAGTCTCAATACTACTCACGGATCACTAGACAAGCTCACGTCTGCCCATAGCACTCACCCCATGACCCCTCAGAGTTCACAATACTCCTATCACCCTCACCGTATGTTTCCCAGAACTAACGATACTAATATTCTACTCTAACGAGTGCTAAGATATATGATCGACAACAAGCCATAAGGTCACAAGCAATCATACTCAAGAGTGACTTAAACCTATTCTAATCAAATCGGAAGTCATAACACGGAACAAATACAACTTAGGAATAGCCGACAGACATTGGTGGACTGACACACCTCTACTCAAATGGTCATAACTTTCGGTGTACTAAGAGTTCTAAGGTGATTCTGGCGGCAAACGAAAGCTGACTTCAAAACCTTCGAATCGATATAAAATTTGCACAAAACGGACATCGGACAAAGATGTTAGGGCTGTTCGAAATTGGGCTGAGACACAAAAACGGGCTGAAATTCTCAGATTCGACCAAAACGTAAAACCCAATCTCAAGCACGAAACAAAGCACGATCTAGGCTCATAAACATCACATAAATGCATAACAAGAGTAAGAAATCCCTACCACAATGGGTTTTGAGGAAAACCCTAAGTCCACCAAGTGGATTAAGCCCTAATCTTCCAAGAACAAGCTCCTCCCAAGTTTAGATACAAGATCTAGAACAAATACCACCCCAAAACACGATAAACAAGCAAAGATCAACAAATAATCAAGAGGAGAGAGACAAAAATGTGATTGAGAGCCAAGGAGTGAGAACAATAACACAAAACTTACCATTTGTTCACCAAACATGAGATTCAAGTGATTTTGAGCGAGGAATCCCTTAGATCTCGAAGATTTGAGGTAGAAATCGAGAGATTTGAGTGAGATTGGAGTTAGGTAGGTGAGAGAGGGTTTTGAGATCTGTTTTCGTGGCTTGAGGGTGTGAAATGAGAAAAAGGGGTATTTATAATGTCCTAAAAAGCGTGCTGAGAAATCTACAGAAAACGCTACTGAGAAAAAGGGGTACCGGTACCAAAGCCTTCAAAGTGCCAATTTGAACATGCACTGGACAGTAGGTACCTGTACTGAGAAATGGCCAGTATCGGTACCAATAAGGCAGAAAAGTGAAAAATTTTAACGGACACCGGAACGAACCCAACTTGATACCAACGCTTCCACACATCAACGCAACATCAAAACTAACATTTTACCACGTTCCTAGGGTCCAATACACAACGATAGACACATCTCCATACCCCCGCAAGCAAACGCACAACTATACTAATAATACAATTTCCTTTTGTGCATTAAACGATTTTCGAAATTCAAATAAAATTGCGAGTCTCTACAGTCCTCGCACCCCTCAAGAAATTTCGTCCCGAAATTTAATAAACCAAGTCCAATCATTCCAAGTAACATATTAACATACTCCAATCGTATTGCTATCCATCTCACAACAGTTCAATTACCATCAAAACCTATGGCAAGGATTCGTATTAATCTGACCACAACAAACATGAGTACATCTTTCTAAGCTCCCATTTATTACAAAATTTTCATATACGATTATCTATCCAAGCATAACGATCTTACTCTAAATGTAACCCGATAGTCCAATTGACTTCCCGAGACTTCCATCTAGAAGGAGCGGTGATCAAACGCCTCTTCTAACTGGATTTCATCGGTTGTCGCCTGGGTATCCGAAAGGCACACACGATACCCGACACTCACCTTATCTTTCTAACGGTGAACGCTTCCCTTTCCGCCCCGAACGAGACCAACTCCAACGCAGTGACACTTTATGAACACACGATCTTCCTTTTGAATGACTATAAATGACGATGGCAATCGGCGCAATCCTTTCTTTGTCCTCACGCGAGTAGCAATCTTTAACAAATTTACGTTGCTCTGTTTGGTCATTCTCTCCCTAATTTTCCAAAGGTAGATGGTGATTAGGTCTCATCATACTCCTCAATACTAAACTTAGCGTATCTAGAACACAAGCCAATTTCTCTAAAAGTTGCACCAACTCTCGCACCGGGTTAGATCACTTTAAATTATGAAAAGGATCCGATTATTATGTTCAATGGAATGAGCAAGCTCCAAGACTCAAACAACACCAACAAAGAAATTTAAAAGGCGCTGACAAGGCATCCGGAATTCAAAGAACACAGGGAACCTTTGAAGTAGTTAGGCAACAAACGCAAGCACCAAGGATACCCAAACCAACTAAGTAGGTTCAGGCCAACAAACAGATACAAGGCGGATACAGGCAATAATTGCAACAAGTTTGAATTTATCGATACCAAAGAATTTGTATATCACAACGTATGTGATCATAGATTAGGTTTTATAGGCCTAAGCTACAACAAAAGAACTTGCATAGGATAATAGTTACAAGCAAATGATGAAACTGGTAGTCACAACAGGAGGATTTAAGTTGACCAAGAAAAACTTTATCTTAAACAAGGTAACGCCAACAATAAGACTTCGAATGGAAAACGAAATGCATTCGTCATCATCAATAACAAATGAGTCAATTGTACAATAGACTTACGGAAAACTAGGTTTCAGTTAGGCCAATGAAAGAAGACAAACAAGGCAGCAATTCTTACGAATTTACATTCAGAATATCATCTATTGTCATGGATACAACTAATCCCTATCCAAATCACATCAATCCTCGATATACGTAAACTACGGAGACCCAAGATAACATACCAATACAAGGTGACTACTGAATAAGTCGAATGCCAAAGGAAAGAAGATACCTCAAACATTAACGTCTTCTGAGAACTAAAGAGTAATAGGAGGTGATAGCTTAACGGCGGAACTGCACCTGTTGATGTTTAGGTGTACGTTTATGCTGCTGCACTGAGCTCGACTCTCCACGTACTCCGGATCCCCGAGGACAATTTCTCGCAAAGTGGCCAGGCTTGTGGCAAACACAACAAAGTCGATCATGCTGTGAGGCTCTCTGATTCCCGGATAAAATAGGCGGCCTAAGATTAATCTGATTTTGCGAAAGCTGATTTGGTTCCCTTTGCCTTTTCCTCTCGTGGCTTCGAAAATTTCTTGGCGACGTACTCACTCCAACGATCGGTTGCCTCTGTGTATTCGGGAGTTGCGACTGGCTAACAATCTGTGGACAGTTTCTCATGAAGTGGTCGAGTTTTCCACAAGTAAAACAAGATCTTGGACACCACGGACATTGAGTTCGAACATGACCGGATTGACTACAACGATGACACATAGTCTGACGCTTGAGGAGAGCTCTTGAAGTCCCGATATGAGAAAGTGGCTTAAGGCCCCGCTGGCCCTGAATAGAGTGACTTAGTCCCCTCGATTTCTTTCTTCCAGAACCCTGAATACTCCCAGACGATGAGCTCGCGCTAACGACTCGACATCTAATCTCCTCTAGAATCTCAACGCCCTTCGCACACTCAAAGATCTCAGGAAACATTGCCTCATCCCTAGTATGCTGGTCTACCTCATTCTCCATGTATACACTACGACCCTGGCGATCATAATCCCCGGTCTCACCCCACCTAACTTCACGTCCCGAAGACATCTTACTACGAAAACATACGAAAGAAGGTCATCAACATTAGTCACATTGCTACATGATGCAAATCTCCAACCTATCCAACATGAACAACAACACTACGCCATTCTACCGTAACACAAATGCGATGCCACATCAATGTACAAACTCATTCATGCCAGCACACGCGTATTTTGAAAACAGATGCAATGATTTGTTTTGAACCCATGAGACTAAAGTCTCCCCACGGTCTCAAAGTATTCAAACCTAGTTGCTCTGATACCAATTTGTCACGCCCTCGATTTTCAACATAAATAAATAATTCATTTTCAATAAAAGTCTCTTGCATATCATAGATAATACCCAAAAGAGTCTTCCACCTGTTTAATTTACAAACAAAGTCCCCAAGTTTAGAAAAATTACATCCATGGCACCATGACCCAAATTAACTTAAGTACAAGTACGAACAAGTTTTTCTTGAATTTACAACGGTTTAGTCAAAAGAAATTTCAAAGTTATTAGTTACATAACCATCTTTAACCAAAGGATAATCATTACAAAGAAGATTAAGTGACTAATGAAGTTAGCTTCCCAAAAAGTATTCTTCTTCATCCAAGTACTCAATGCATGCGAGCTATAGACCGGGACTTGAACCTGAAAAGAAGGATTTTGTTGAGCTACACTAGCCCAGTAGAGAATTCTATACTCAAGCTATAAATAAATGCGATGTACATGCGACAAGAGTGAAAGAGTTCAAATAAACGACCAAGAGATACAAGGGACACCACAATAAACCAACGGTTTGCGACAACGGCATTCTACACGCCTTCTAGCTATCCCCTAACCAGTCATACGTCAAACGAAGGTAGCATCAAACACACACCAATCAAACGACATACAACCATTTCTCAAACCACTTTAGGACTCCTCAAGAACGTCACAATTAGCCTTCTCACTTCTTACCAATCATCATTTAGCCCTTTTTTCATAAAAACATTCATTTTTGGTTGCCAAAATACTTTCAAGAAAAACTCTTGACCTCTATGGGTCAATCTCCGTTGATTCTGACTTGAATAGTCGGAATCCGTTGATTTGTGCCAAAATACCGGAAACAGTTGATTCTCTCAAGAATAGCCGGAGGATTTTTCATAAAAATCCTGTTTTCAAACACCAAGTTCCTTTATTTTCAAAACCTCGATAGGATCAATCGTTCATTCCCTTTTCAACATTCACCATTTCAAGTAACAACATATACTTCTGACGTCAACTACAACATTCATCAATTCATGAGACGTTTAACTGCCTTACCACCCCTCGCTTGCAGCGAACTCTCTTTTAACCTGGGTTTCCGTTCTAGCACACCTTGCGTAACGGGCCCTCTAGAGTCTCCGCACTTCCACCCCTAGCGTGCAAGACCCTCAACTCAAGTCATCAACTCACACATACACACATGCATTATCAAACCATATTCAAAAGACAACATTTCTAAAATTTCACATTCTTCCATCTATCAACACCCAAGGAATTACAAACTCATTAACACACTCAATTATACATTGGCACCTAGCTTAAGCCCACATTATTCGTCTAAGTCTATCACAACGCCCCGTGCGTCATACCGAACCCACGACGACTCCACAGCACATCACCAGCAAGGTTCTAATCGAATGTCTTATAAACAAGTGCCAAAGGAACCTAGGATGCTCAACGAGATGAGGAATGAGAATACGAGTCTCAATACTACTCACGGATCACTAGACAAGCTCACGTCTGCCCATAGCACTCACCCCATGACCCCTCAGAGTTCACAATACTCCTATCACCCTCACGGTACGTTTCCCCGAACTAACGATACTAATATTCTACTCTAACGAGTGCTAAGATATATGATCGACAACAAGCCATAAGGTCACAAGCAATCATACTCAAGAGTGACTTAAACCTATTCTAATCAAATCGGAAGTCATAACACGGAACGAATACAACTTAGGAATAGCCGACAGACATTGGTGGACTGACACACCTCTACTCAAATGGTCATAACTTTCGGTGTACTAAGAGTTCTAAGGTGATTCTGGCGGAAAACGAAAGCTGACTTCAAGACCTTCGAATCGATATAAAATTTGCACAAAACGGACATCGGACAAAGAAGTTATGGCTGTTCGAAATTGGGCTGAGACACAAAAACGGGCTGAAATTCTCAGATTCGACCGAAACGTAAAACCCAATCTCAAGCACGAAACAAAGCACGATCTAGGCTCATAAACATCACATAAACGCATAACAAGAGTAAGAAATCCCTACCACAATGGGTTTTGAGCAAAACCCTAAGTCCACCAAGTGGATTAAGCCCTAATCTTCCAAGAACAAGCTCCTCCCAAGTTTAGATACAAGATCTAGAACAAATACCACCCAAAAACACGATAAACAAGCAAAGATCAATAAATAATCAAGAGGAAAGAGAGAAAAATGTGATTGAGAGCCAAGGAGTGAGAACAATAACACAAAACTTACCATTTGTTTACCAAACATGAGATTCAAGTGATTTTGAGCGAGGAATCCCTTAGATCTCGAAGATTTGAGGTAGAAATCGCGAGATTTGAGTGAGATTGGAGTTAGGTAGGTGAGAGAGGGTTTTGAGATCTGTTTTCGTGGCTTGAGGGTGTGAAATGAGAAAAAGGGGTATTTATAATGTCCCAAAAAGCGTGCTGAGAAATCTGCAGAAAACGCAGCAGGTACCGGTACTGAGAAAAAGGGGGTACCGGTACCAAAGCCTTCAAAGTGCCAATTTGAACATGCACTGGACAGTAGGTACCTGTACTGCGAAATGGCCAGTACCGGTACCAATAAGGCAGAAAAGTGAAAAATTTTAACGGACACCGGAACGAACCCAACTTGATACCAACGCTTCCACACGTCAACGCAGCATCAAAACTAACATTTTACCTCGTTCCTAGGGTCCAATACACAACGATAGACACATCTCCATACCCCCGCAAGCAAACGCACAACTATACTAATAATACAATTTCCTTTTGTGCATTAAACGATTTTCGAAATTCAAATAAAATTGTGAGTCTCTACAATTCAGTTGTTGTACATTGATGATCAAATTTCGTAAAGGAAAGCACAAAGCATGGAAAGAAAGAAAAGGACGATGTTTGTACCGTGATCCCAGTGATATTATCCAGCCAGCGCTGGAAAGTCATCACTTGTCCTCGTCGCTCCTTCGCCCTCCGGTACTCCGTACTCCATGCTAGCGCACGTGGAAGCAAGCTCGGATTTGTGCAAGTGTTCTCGGGCGGGAACATGCCCAAGACCTCGTAAGCCCAAAGCTGCATATTTTGGAAGTCGATTCAAGTCATATATATGTTCAATTCAATTCAATTCATTCAATTAAAACAATTCAAAGCAATAGTGTTGAATCATACCTCAATCACCCTCCAGTAGCCGCCTATGGTGTCTCCCACTCCACGTGAGGCAGCTCCTAGAAAGCAGTAGAGCGTGCACAGAGCAGCACCGCCCCAGTCGAACCGTCCGGCCTGTCTCAGATCCACCAAGCCCGCCAAATAGCTCAAGTGAACCCGGGATCGCCTGAGCGGGAACAGAGAAGCCCCGAACAGGTACAACAAGTAAGCCCTGGCCATCTGGGCCACCTCAGTGTCGTCCGCTGGCTCGTGGTCCCAGTACGTCGTAAACTGCCCGTACTCTGCTACCCCTCCGCTGTGGCGCGGGACCCGTCCAAGAAACCACCTCAGCGCTGCATCATCCAAGTCTATGCTCGGGTCGAAAGGAATCGGCTCGCCTCCAACTCGGAGCCCCGTGATAGCAGCGAAGTCGAGTGGAGTCACTGTCATCTCCCCGAAGCGAAGATGGAATGTGTTGGTGGTGTCCCACCACCGCTCCGCCAGCGCTGTCATCACGGCGCCATCAACTCTCACCGCCGTCAGCAGCTAGATGAATGGCCCGAAGCCCACCTCCTCCACTAACTCCTGCACTCTCCGGGGCAATGCCTTGAACTGCTTCAGTGAGTGGCCTGAGCCTCCGTGGCCGTAGATGTCCCTGGTGCGCTGTTTCAACAGAGTAAAGAAATAGCATCAGTAAGCAACACAGTAATTCAAGGAAGCAAGTTTAATACAGGAAGCAAAACATTGAAATCAATACCGTAGTCCATCCGGAAGAGATGTGTGTAGCCCGATCTCGAAGAAGCAAGTCCTCGGGATAGTCATCCCGGGGACGTAGCCAGTCATTCCCGTCGGCTCAAAGAAGTGCAACCGTGGAGTGTAAGTCCCCGACTCAAACCCAGGTGGCGGCGGCCAAATGAGCCTTCGCCTCGTCGGCCGTAGAACGCGCTCCGCCATCACCACCTCCTTCTCCCTGCCCCAAATCAGCCATCACTGGCGACCACATATCTGCCGACGTCCCCGCACCGCTGAGCAACGCTCCTAACAGCAGTGCTGAAGTCTGATCCTCAGGGGTCCGTGCACCCCACCTCTCTAGTCGGCATCGAGGCGAGGCGTCCAGTATGTCCTGTGGCCTCGCCGTGTCCAAGAAGTCCCCCTCCATGAATGGGACCGGATGTGAAGCACCGATCCCGCTGTCCCCGACCCTCGGCTCACCAGCCGTCGCCCTCAGCACTGGCGTCGCAATGACGCGCCGGGCTATCACCACCTCGTCCCCGGCCCGCTCTGTGGCCGCAAGTAAATCCTCCACCGTAGGAGCATGGGGAGTGCCTGTGGCACCACCTCTGACCTCCATTTCGCCGCCAAGCACACCCCCGCTGCCCGGCGTATCTCTGCTGCTCATGGCCAAGCCACTGTCCTCTTCACGCACGGCCTCGCCGTCACCCACTTCCTCAACCGCCGCCACACTTCTGCCGGCACTCTCCACTGCCTTTGGGCCCTCACTGGCCTCAACCCCTATAACCAAAACCTCGCCAACACCCCCCCCCCCCCCGGTCGCCTGGCCACTGCTGCTGGCCTCCTCCATCGCCGCCGCAGCCGCCATCACCGCCGCCTCCTTGCGGCTAGGTAGCTCCCCATCACCTCCATTGGCCATGGCCGGTTCTTCTATTCCCCAAACCTTCTTCTTCCTATTGATTCGTACCTCCAGGCGCACAACCGCCCACTGAAAGATCGTGGAGATCTCGGGCCCGATCCGTTTCTCGAGAGAGAGAGAGGTTGTTTGAGTGAGAGAGAGAGATTATCAGAGTGAGATCGCCTGAGAGAGAGTGAGAGCGATCGAGATTGGAGCGTGTACGGCTGCACTGGTTCTCGAGCGCTTGAGTATGGGTTTTGAACCCCCAAATCAGTCGAAGAAGATGAATAGGACCGTTGGCCCCAGCAGCGGTCTCGAGCGCTCGAGACCACTCCCAAGCGCTTGGGAGTGGTTACGGCGAGATCTATCCTCAGCCCCCGTGCCAATCCTCCGTCGTCCCGTGTATTTCTCACTCCCGAGGCTTGCTTAGCTTCTTCTTCTTTACAAAATCAATCTCAGTCCTGGCTTCGACCGCGTTGAACGAGACTTTGGAGTGCGAGCCTCCGTCGATATTCCTACCCTTGTTCCGTCCGCCAAACAGAGCAACAGGTGGACCCTTCACACATTTGCCCTATTAAAATCGTGTCAATCCTTTCTTATGCATGCATCACACGTGCTTGCATTTTCTGTCCGCCAAACAGAGCAATAGGTGGACCCTTCGTGCATTTATCTCATCGAAGTCGTGTCGATCACTTCTCGTGCATGCTTTACACGTGCTTGCATTTGCTGTCCGCCAAACAAAGCAACAGGTGGGCCCTTTTATGGCTTTTATCAAAATCATGTCGATCGTTTCTCGTGCATGTGTCACACGTGCCTGCACTTTCCGTTCGCCAAACAGAGTAACAGGTGGACCCCTTTTACATATTTACCTTGTCAAGGTCTTGTCAACTTTTGTTGTGCATGCATTACACGTGTTTGCACCTGCCCCAAAGAACTACGCTGGTCTGATCCCTGTAGAAAAGGGTACGTAGGCAGTCTAAAAAGACGCGACCGCGTGCATCAAACACTTCTTCTTATATTTGTGTTTTGAATTGAGGATTTTGACTTGGCTCGAATTGGGCTGTCTCAATCTTTGGACGTCACTCATATCCAAACATGATATCGAGCGACGCCCAAAGAGGGGCAACTGTAGACACCCCAATTTGGACAACTCGAATTTCCTTGATTCGTGGCCCGGAGGCTCCCCGATGATGAAAATTGGATTAAACAAGCCTTGGTCCGATAGAACAATGCTCCTTGAAAGGCTTTAAAAAGAGAAATAAAATGTCAAAAATAGCTTTTAAGCGCTCTGGATCAATCCCAAGCGCTCCAGACTATTTTCCAAAACCATGGGTCAGCCAATTCTCGAGCGCTCGAGAGTGAAGTCCCAAGCGCTCGAGACCACTCTCAAGCGCTCGAGACTTTTGTACTGCCCAATGGATGATGGAGCTTCCCCACTATCCATGCAGCCATCATTGCAGCCATTTGAACGGGTCTTAGCCTTAGACCTCACTCAACCTCAGTTAGAGATGAGTCAGAGATGGAGATTTCATTTTGATTCCAAATGATATTTTCCAATATGAGACCATATGCTTTATTTTTGCCTATATAAGGCCTCTTCTCAGCTCAGAAGAGGCACGAGCTCCCTCTCTCTAGACCACTCTTCTGACTGTTCAAAAACAAAATCACCCCCACTCCCTTTTCTTGGTGAAGGAAGACTTTGATTTTCAAAAAAAAAAAAACCAAAACAATCAAGTGTGAGATGCAAGAGCATGAAGAAGGTTCAGATTACCTTCCATATCTGATGTCTTGAGTGTTTCATTCTTCACTCATTTCCTCAAAGCCATCCCAGGAGCAAGAGTTCTATTTCAAAGGTAGAAATTTTTGTACTAATTTCCAACCACAAGGCTGTTTTCCTTTCTGAGGGAGGCCTCTCAGCTCATCCCAGTCTTCAATACTAAGGGTGTAATGGGAGGACCTTAGTGTTCAAACAAGAGCAAAGGGATACGAGTGTATTTTCCTTGCATGCATCACTGGAAACACTCCCGAGCGCTTGGGACTACTCTGGAGCGCTCGAGAGGGAAGCCAGTTCCATTTTCCGTTTTTTTAGGCGTCTAAACTAACATGCAGGGGGCATGCAGACCAATCCCAACCAAAACAGCTTTCTTGAAATGTTTTGACGTGGTTGATCTAATTTTCAAAAGGATAAGGATCATTTTCACATAAAGGAAGTGCAAAAGCATGTTTTTCAGTATAATAAAAAGAGAAATTTCCCACATTCAAAAGAAAGAGGTAGATCAACCACATCAGAAAATCAAAGCAAGGTGTCAGTTAGTTGAGATCAGTCTGGTAGTGTAGGTCACTCTCGAGCGCTCAAGTCCATTCTAGAGCGCTCGGGAGTATTCTGCATGTCATCTTATTCAAGTCTCCCTTAATCTTAGTTCCTGTACTGCCTTTGCATGGCCATGCATGTGTCCCTTGTTGCCCCTTTATAACTGTTAAACCATTTTCCAGAAAGGCAGGATTGTATGGCCCAAAAGAATGAGATCTATTCTCAGTCTATTGAATCATCTGTCAGGCCTGTAGTGTATTTAATAACATTCTAGTTTGTGTTTCCAGTAGTGTATTCCATTGTATTTTGTTGGACTAACATGATTGACAGGTTGGACATGCAATACTCCCAAGCGCTCAGGAGTGCTCCCGAGCGCTCGAGAATGGATTCTGTGACAGGGTTTCAGTTTCTGTTATTTTGCATTTTGTCATCATCTTCATCATTTCCTGTACACATGCATATGCATGCACCTCCTGCACTTGATGTATATCTGTGGATACTTGCTAAGTGACTTAATGAAATAAAATCTCTTGAAAAATCCCACAAATGTTTAGTAGAGACCAATTTCAAATCGGACGAGGGGGGTGCCGTAAAACCCTTCCCCCCTCGTAACATGGCTTCCGAACCCTCAAAACAAATCTCTGGTTTTCAATTCAAATCAATCATTTTCAATCAAAACGGTTTCTCGGGTGGCGAACCGCAAATCCGGGTGGCGACTATTCAAAAATTTTCAAAATCCAAGAAACGGCGTGGCGCCTCCTTTTCGGGCCGCCCCGATTCCACCCGGGGCTGTGGTAGCCCACAGATTCATCTAGGGTTACGAAGCTCAAGGGTTTCAAAAGGTTCACGGGCCAACGTTCACAAGGTTCTCTGAGGATTAGGAACAAATGGTAATTAGGTCAACGATTGATAGGTGAACGAGTTGGTTAAAAGTTAACTAGGGTTGCTAGATAGGATTTCCAGCCGAGATGAAAGGTTTAAGACTTAATCCCAGAATCGACGGGAAAACGGTAGTTAAACGACGATTAAAACCTAATCAAGATTTCTTGAATAGACAATGAGATTTTCATTAGTCAGTAACGACCGATTTTTGGTTATGGAAATAAAAATCCAAGTAATAAAATAAAATTCAAATTTTTAACGAAATTTTTATTTACCAAAAATCAGGGTCGTTACAAGTAAGGTGCAGGAGCAAAAAAAGAAGTTTTGCTTGGAATTAAGATGCTTTGATCGTCAAATTAAGAGAAAATGATGAGTAAAGCTGGCGAGCAATTGTAGGGAGGTATTCTCGAACAAGCAAATAGATGGACCAAACACGTGGTACGAGGAACCACTATATAGTGGTAACAAGGATAGTCGCCGAGCAATACGGTGAACGACGATATAGACCAATGGCATGAGAGGTCCTTGGTCCAAGCTATCTGAACAAGGGCTTCATCCAATCGACACGAGTAGTTATTGGGCCAAGAGTTTGGTAAAAGGACAGTGACATGTGAAGTCATTGGTCCCAGAAATCTGTTCGGTAACGAGAGGGCCGAACAGGAGCAGTATTCTGAAAAGTAGCCTCAGCTGTGCGGAACATTCTAGAAGATTCCAGATCGGAGACATCTCGTAAGGAAATAGGATCTTGATAAAATAAGATCTGGAAAAAATACCCAACGGGAATGGGATGTTCGGCCAGCTATGGGAAAGTGTCCTAAATGGTCTAAGGTAATGAATGATTAACGGAACGAGAATCCAAGATATTCTGAGTTTCCTATACAAGATAGAAAACCTAGGGCAACACGGGTTCTTGGGCAGCAAGCATCTGTGAATCTATAAATATGAGGTAAACCTAGAGGTAAAGGTACGCATTATGCAATACATTGCATTACGACTTTCCTACTGATAATTAGGGTTTCTTGCTAGTACGTGATACTAACTTAAGCATCGGAGGGCCTTTGCCACGAGAGCAAAGGTGCGCTCACCCCTTGTCTATTTTGCAGATTAGGGTTCCGGCGGCGTATTAGGGTTCCGGCTAGAAGACACAAGTAGCCGTTATCTTTTTGTGTTGCTCAAAGCCTCTTTTATTTTTCTGCACTTACAGTACTGCTGGGTCCTTTGATTTCACATAACGGCATGAGTCCTCTCGGGTTTGGTGGAGCAGTCGGCGTTGGCTCCCGTCGTGGCTGTAGTCGGGCGGCCCGGTTTTCGCCTAACGGCTTAATGTAGCTTCCGCGACAGATTAGGCTTGCTCTGGGTTCAGGCTTCTTTATCGTGGGTGGCCTATGGAGGCATGGTGGTTGTCGTGGTGTTTTTGGCGGTGGTGGTGGTGGCTCTGTCTGAGGCGAGCAGCGGCAGCTTCTAGGGTTAGGTTTTGGTTTCTTTTGGATTGGGTTTTATTTGTTGTATCTAGGCTTTTGGCCTTTTGGGTTTTGTGCTTATTGTTTATCTGGGCGTTTTGGGCCATTAAATGTTCCATTAGGCTCTGCCCTTTACTTTGTTTCCAACTTTTGGTTGGAAACTTTCCCCCTCTCCCCTTAATAAATTTTGCTTCGCCGTTAAAAAAAAAAAAAAAAACCCTTTGTGGATGTGAGTGGAGAAAATTGAAAGGGGCTTTGAACAGCACAAGAACGTAACAGCCATTTGAGACTCACTGCCAGATCTTTAGCACGTCGTCGGAACTTTTCAAAACAGACAAGGAGTGAACACACATTTGCCTCTCGTGGCAAAGGCCCTCCGATGCCTAAGTTAGTATCACGTACTAGCAAAACAGAATGCAACGTATTGCGTACCTTTTACCTCTAGGTTTACCTCGTAGTTATAGATTCACGGATGCTTGCTGCCCAAGTATTCGTGCTGCCCTAGGTTTCCTATCTCTTACAGGAAACCCAGAATATCTTGGATTCTCGCTCTCTTATCAATTCATTACTTTAGTCCTTTTAGGACTCTTTTCCATAGCTGGCCGAACATTCCATTCTCGTTGGGTATCTTCCCCAGATCCTATTTTCCCGGGATCTTATTCCTTTATGGAATATCACTGTTCTGGAACCTTCCAGAGTGTTCCTTGCACCTGAGGCTGCTTTCCCCAGAATTCTCCTCCTGTTTGGCCCTCTCGTTGCCGAACAGACTACTTGAACCAGTGACTTCACATGTCACTGGTCCTTTATCAATCTCCTGGTCCAATGACCTCTTATGCTTACTGGACCTTGACCCCGTACAGTCTTCCTGGACCAGCGACTTCTCATGTCACTGGTTCATATCGCCGACCACCGTTTTGCACGCGACTTATCCTATCTTACTCAAACCATGGTCCTACGTATCGCATGTTCAGGCTTCTTTTAGCCTGTTCGCGAATACCTCCATACAGTGGATGCTCTAAATGACTAGAGTCCCAAGATTGTTTTTTTCCACTTTCTCAGTTTCTCTATGTCAAAGTAAACATCTGTGTGTGCATCATATTGTATTTGAATTTTGATGCCTTCAGAAGGAGTTAAGATGAAAGTGTTAGCATGGGTTTTCACGTATCATGTGTTCTCAAAATGCTTGTTTCCGTTGCTATTTTATAGGGGTGCTCAAGAAAACCACCCGAACCGCAAAACTGGTCCAATTCGGGCCGAGCCGTCATATTTAGTCCGGTTCCGTGGTTCATTGGTCCGGTTGTGGTTCCAAAAAAGTAAGAACTGTTAATTTTGGTTCAGTTATTGGTTCTCAATTAAAGAATAGTTGTTAGAACAGAACTAGGCCGTTTAGAGCTAATAAAAATATATGTATATGCGTGTAATAAAGTATGCATTTAGATTTAATAGGTTAATCTTTTCCCTCCTATAGTTAATTTATTTAGGTATGTAAATTTCATTATTGTTTTTCTGTCGCTGAATTTGATTAATCCATTAGTGATTTTGGCTACTTTATTGATGGTTTTCATCAATTTTAGGAGTTGCAGTTGCTTTAGTGAGGGTAGAAGAGTGTCAAGTATTTCGCGGACCATATTGGATTTTGATTCTTAATAAAATTTCTGGTTATTTTGATGCAACCAAAGATACCCCAAAGACTTTTCATAAGGTTGAGAGCTTCTCTCTCTAAGCATAGAAAGAGAATGCACTCCCTTCCATATCCATCCCACAAATCATCGAAATTGAGGTAATCAAGCTTTAATCGGTTCATTTTCTGTCATCTAATCTCAGCAGATTACCCTTTTTTCTTCTCCACTACCGAAATATGGAAGTGGGTTATTCTATCTTTGGAGTTGACTTAGCACCCAAAGGGCCAATCTTCCCGGCCACAGCGGCCATCGATCTGGGCATTATGGTCAGCGGCCTTGCCGGCCATGGTGATGTCCATCTTCTTCAGGCCAGCCCAAGCTACACTAGTGACAAAACCGACTGTTTTCTCTGTCGCTATGCAAGGTGCTAGGGTAAGCTAGGTTGGAGGTCACCAATCTCAGATTCAAACCCAGACAAAAGTGGGTTCTCAAATTGGGTTCTTGAACTCAGTTACCGACAGAAGTGGGTTCTTAAAGTGGGTTCCTAAACTCACAAATCTCAAAGTTATAGCACGGTCTGCTTCAATCATAGTTTGGCAGTCTCAGTTACCGGCAGCAAGTCAACCAAATCATTCAGTGATCGGCTTCGGGTCCTCGAAGTGGATTCAGTTAGGGCACTGTGAACTTGGTGGTGGTCGATCGGTTACAGTTTCATCTGTAACCTGCGGCTACTGAAACAGTTTCTGCGATGGTGATACAATCCAGTCGTCTGCTCAATCTAGTCGGAGACACGGCTGCCAGAGTTTATTCCAGCCGCCAGAATTCTCAGATTCTCCAGGTTCGATCGAGAATCTCACCGCAACTTGCACTCTCACGCACCAAAGCTGATGGGTCGGTGATGGTGATATGATAATATTCAACCCGCAACCATTATTTTCAACTGCTCTGGTCCTGAAGCCGTGCACGGCGGAGGACAGTTGCACATCGGAACTAAGCGTTATCATTGATCTTGCGCAAGACTTCACAAGGACCCACTTTCCAATCGTTCAACTTCATGTAAGCACCGTGAGGATGCCTATCCTTACTCAAGATAACCCAAACAAGATCTCCTTCTTTGAATAAAACCTCCCTTTTGTGTGCATCAACGGCCGCCTTATACTTCGCATTAGACTTATCAATGTTAAGCTTAATTTGAGAACGGATATTCTTCATAAACGTAGCCATATCTTCCGCCTTAGAGTATCTCTTCTTAGGGGTTGGCAAAAGAACGAGGTCAACCACACTAGAAGGTTTCAACCCGTAAACCGCTTCAAATGGGGAAGTGTGGATGGTGCGGTTTAGAGAAGAATTGTAAGCAAACTCCGCCAAGGGAAGAATTTCATCCCAACTTTTTGGATGTTCACCAATTAAGTATCGCAACAAATTCCCAAGACTTCAGTTTACCACTTCCGTTTGCATTGATTTGGGGCGAAAATAACTACTAAAGCATAAGTTGGTTGTAGACATCCCAATTTGGACTCTGCGAATTTTCTTAATTTGTGGCCCGAAGGCTCCCCGATGATGAATTTGGATTGAAACAAGCCCTTGATCAGTCAGAACGATGCTCCTTGCAAAACGTTAAGAGGAAATAAAATGTTAAAATCAGTCCCAGGCGCTCAGGAGCGATCCCAAGCGCTCAAAACCATTTTCAAAATCTGGGATCTAAAAAAATCTCGAGCGCTCGAGAGTAAAGTCCCAAGCGCTCGAGAGTGCTCCCGAGCGCTCGAGATTTTTGTGTTGCCCAATGGATGCTGGAGCTTCCCCACTTCCCATGCAGGCCATCATTACAGCCGTTTTAGCCGGCTCAAACCTCAGGCAACACTCCACCTCAGTCAGAGGGAAGTCAGGTCTGCTGATCTTTCAAAGATACCAAATCACATTTTCTAAAACAAGACCATATGGTATTTTGCCTATATAAGGGCCTCTGCAGTTCAAACCAGCCACGAATTCTCTCTCTCTAAAACCCTCTCTGAGACCCTCTTGACCGTTCAAACAGAGTTGTTCTTCCCCATCTCTCTCAAAAACTTCATTTTCAAAAACAAAAGCAACAAAAACCCAAAGTATCAAAGACATGCAAGGAGTTCAGATCATTCTCCAGTCCTGAGTCTCCTGATCCTTCACTCTTATTTCACTTTCTGAGGCTTTTTCCAAGGAGCAAGGTTCTAAACGTAAAGGTAGAAGTTCTCTACCTTGATGTCAACGCAAGCAAAACAGAGCCGTTTTTCCTTTCTGAGGGAGGTCCCTCAGCCCTCTTAGTCCTTAATACTAAGTACGGGTTGAGAGACCTTGGTATAATAACAAGAGCAAAGGGGTACAAAATGCATTTTTTGCACTAGCCTACTGGAAGTACTCCAGAGCGCTCGAGACGACTCTGGAGAGCTCGAGACGACTCTGGAGCACTCGAGAGTGGTTTCAGTCCAGTTTTTCTTCTTTTGAGCGTTTATATGGGCATGCATGAAGAGTAGACCGTGTTTTCAAACTTTTCAACTCTTTTAAAGGGTATTGGTGTAGATGATCTTCTTTTAAAAGGAACGAATAGGGGAAAACCATTTTACTTAAGAACATGCAAAAGGGTTTTGCTCTGGATTTGAAAAGAAAAACCTTTTTCATACCTCAAAAACACAAGATCCAATACACCAGTGTACTACAATGAGTGCATCAGGTGGTTGAAGCCAGTTCTGGAGTGCAGAACACTCCCAAGCGCTCGGGATCACTCCCAAGCGCTTGAGAGTGTCTGCATGCAACTCCAGCCCATCTTTCTCCCAGTTTGATCCTCCTATTGCCCTTGCATGTTTATTCATGTGTCCCCTTTTGCCCCTTACAACAGTAAAATCGATTTTCAGAAAGGAAAGGATGCCTGG
The DNA here is from genome assembly GCA_025413875.1 of Rhododendron molle. Lineage (NCBI taxonomy): Eukaryota > Viridiplantae > Streptophyta > Magnoliopsida > Ericales > Ericaceae > Rhododendron > Rhododendron molle. The sequence goes on from CM046400.1 coordinate 21,319,976, forward strand.
CTCGGAAGGGTGGGTTTGATTCCGTTCTCCCAAGTCCCCTGTTGAGCCTGTGACATGATTAATGTTATCCCAATCTTCATTTTCAGTATCATATTCTGCTGTGCTAACAAGACTTGCAGGTTGGGACATGCATTACTCCCAAGCGCTTGGGAGTGCTTCCGAGCGCTCGAAAGTGAATCAGTGACAGGGCTTCAGCTTCTGACATTTTGCATTTCTTTACCATATTTCATTATCCTATGTACACATGCACATGCATGCACCCCTTTGCACTTGATATACCTGTGGATACCTGCTAAGTGACTTAATGAAATAAAATGTTTTCGAAAAATCCCACAAATGTCTAGTAAAGACCGATTTCGAATCGGGCGAGAGGGGTGCCGTAAAACCCTTCCCCCCTCGTAACGTGGCTTCCGAATCCTTTTTCAAATCTCTGGTTTTCAATTAAAATAGTTTCTCGGGTGGCGAACCATAAATCTGGGTGGCGACTCTTCAAAATTTTCGATTCGATTCCAAAGCGAGGCGTTCCTTTTTTGGCCGCCCCGATTCCACCCGGGGCTGTGGTAGCCCACAGTGGCGACTCTGCTGGGGATCGAAGTTTAATTAATACTTGAGAAAAATCAGTACGTTGACAAAATGGCCTGATTTCCTTAAGTATTGATTAAATTAGTGAGCCAAGCTTGAAAAATATTTGTGGGATTTTCAAAAGATCTTATTTCACTTTTTATTTCTTGTATATATATCTCGTGCAGCCCCGCTGTTGAGTTTCGGCAATCCTACCCGGCTTACCGGTGATAGGGAATCCCGGAATGCTCAGCAACCCTCGACCGTGATGAGTCATCCCTACCGTTTGTACCGTTACTGGGTGTACGCTCAATAACGGGAGGTATACTTTGACTCTAGTCCGGGGAACCCTCTTCAAGCCGAAACCCGGCCTTTGTATATGTTTAGCAAGCCGTAGAACCTTCCAAACTAGGACAGGGGCCTGTAGGGTAGGACTACGTGTTATAATCTGTTTAAGTGCTGCATTGCATCTTGCATCATCATCATGCTGTCAGCCACGATTCTCGGGACTCGCTCGCGCGGTCTTTGGAAGGTTGCCAAGACCCGATGAAGAGTCACGCACCTTAATGCGTGTTGCTAAATCACATGGGTCCTCGAACTCGAACCTAGAGGAAACTAAAATTTTGCTAAGTCCTTGACTAGTGTTTAACCGAGATTTAACCAAAGGAAAGGAATGATAGGGGAGCAGAACATTGTGATGCCAACACCATCCAAGCTAAAAGCAAGTGTACCACTTACGCCACTTCGGTTATCGTATCACATCGTTCACCCCGAGCCATTCCGAACCAACGGTCAAATTGTCGATGGAATATTAACCAAATACTTAGCTTATTTTAGCATCTTTTGGGAATCGGCCGTTCCTAAATGAGGATACACCACAAAAGTCTGAGGATCAAGGCAACCTCCCGTAAGTCGATTGTTCAGAAAAATCGGAGTCAATGACGATGACGATGAGGCACTCATTTTCCAAAAATCATGCACAAATTTCATAAAAATGCAAGCAGGAACCGCGTCTGAGCACAAGTTTTTGCTTTGCTGTCAGTTCTGAGCAATTGGGCCGAAAAAGAAGAACATCATACCCTCCTGGACCAAACCCTTGGGACAGAGATTGGAACGGCTCCAATTGCAAGCAGACTCCATCAGTGCATCAGATTCGGGGGTGGAAATGGATCTATTGATCGGAGGCTTAAACCCAAACCCGAACTCCACGCTAAACCCAAACGGAGGTAACCTAAACCCGAATGCTTGCAATCTGAACCTTAATCCTAACCCAAGTGTCAACCCAAACGGAGGCGACCCAAACCCAAACCCAAACGGAGGCGAGCCAAATCCGAATCCAAATCCCGTCCCCAATCCTCATCCAAATCCTAACCCAACCCAGGAAATCTGTACGAAGAAATGGGACAGATCAGAGAGGGTATCCAACGCCTGGGCGAACGCACCGATAACCAAATTGCCCAACTCATGATGATGATTACTGGAGTTGCAAGACGCCTTCCACCTTAAAACCCAAATCCGATCCCAAACCCTAACCCAATTCTTAATCCAATTCCAGTTCCTAACCCCAATCCGATTCCAAATCCAAACCCAATTCCCAACTTAAACTTCAATCCTAACCCTAACCCGAATCTGAACCAAGAGCAGCTGGTCTTTGATTTGGAAACTCCGCAAAACCTCGAGATGGCAGCGGTATTGGCAAAGCTCACCCAACTAGAGGAATCCGTTGCAAGAAATGAGAAGATAGCGTCGACTGGCTTTGACATCAATAAGCTTTGCCTGTTTCCTAACGCAAAGCTTCCGGATACGTTCAGGCCAATCGACTTTGCTAAGTTTGACGGAACAGAAGATCCAAAGGCACACCTGACGGGATACATTGGAGCACTTTCCATGTGGGGAGTCGAGAAGGATGCTATGGCACAGATGTTCTCGCAGACTTTGGTGGGACATGCTCTGCACTGGTTCTCTTCACTGGATGAGAGAAAGAAGCGTTCTTGGGAGGATATATGCGCGGCTTTTGTCGCGCAGTACGATTATAACATTCAGTTGGAGGTGACCACTTGGGAATTGGAGTCAACGAAGATGGAACAAAGGAGGCCTTTGCCGATTTCGTGAAAAGGTGGAGGGCAAAGGCGGCGCAGATGAAAGATAGACCGAGCGATAGGGACCAAATCCGGATGATTGTCCGTAACCTTCAACCTACTCTTGCGAGGCATATGGTTATGGCCCAAGCATGCTCAGACTTTAAAACATTCTTCGATACAGGCTTAGCCGTCGAAGAAGCTGTTCAATTGGGGATCCTCGACAAGCCCGAGCCTACTCCCAAGCCCAAGAAGGTTTACTCCGGAAACAGCAACGCTCTGTTTGGCAACTCAAACTACACCAACCTTCCCAACACCTCCACAAACACAACCCAAACCGAGCCGGTGAACCAAATAGCCACCCAAACCAGTCAACCGCGTACCCAGCCTCGCACTTTTGCTCAGTTCTCAGCACCTCTTTCCGCCGTGCTCGAGAAATTGGTCGAAAGCAGCACCCTCAAACCACTTACCCCTACTCCCTTACCTCAAAAACTCCCTGCTTCCCACAACCCTAATGCATACTGCGCCTATCATCAGAATGTGGGCCACCTAACCGACAACTGCTTCCGCCTTCGCCATGCTATTCAGGATCTGATCGATAACAAAACCCTCCCTATGCCACCATAAAAACCCAACACCGTCTCAAACCCACTCCCAAAGCACTCTAATGCCCGCACTAACCTTATCTCCATAAACCAACCCTTTAACCCCAGCCATTACATCATTCCTGATACTCAACCCAAGCCAGCCGTCGAGCTGCCAATTGAGGATGCCGTCTGTGCATTGGAAACCGTGGAATGGGGCTTTCAGAGAAAGTGGGAATACCTAGTGCAAGATTTCTTGGCGGTAGAAGACAGGGCTCTTATCACTGGAGTCTGGCTCGTGGCACTTAACCCCAGCCAAGTTGAGGAATTGGAACATGGAGAATGGAGGCAGGACTGGGAGGAGATGATGGCTGACCCGTTGGATGGGTATTCTCTATTTGCTCTGTTCATGGAACTTGAACCTGTCGAGAAGGAAGACGAATGGGAATGGGAGCCTGAACCTAATGGATGGCACTGGATGGATGATTCTGACCCCCTAGATGAGACATCATTGGCGTACCTTTTCAAAGAAGAGGAAGCGGTGGAAGAAATGGATCTGATGAACCCCCGCATGTTCTCAGGGCTCAACGCCAGGACCATTGTCAACCTCACTCAAAACTCCGATGCTCTGGACCGCGCCATGGACTATCTTTTCCTCCCACAAGAATACATCATCGAGGAGTTCTTTCCTAAACCCGTAGTCGAAATCGCTGATAAACCCAGCATCTGTGTATTGGACCCGGAAGACCTGTGGGGAAAGTCTGAATTGGTAAATGTGTGGATTGATGGTGAGGAGTTGACCGTCAATAAGGCCATGTTGGATGAAGGATCTCTGCAGATTGGCAACAGCAACAAGGACAACAACGACGACAATGTCAAGTTCTGGAATTCTCTGGAAGAGGACAGTATATGGCACGCTCTGGAAATGGAAACCCTCAATGAGACTTTGGAGAAGACGGCAGTTGACAAAGGGAAACGTAAAGCTGATGCTTGCGACTTTGACTTCTCCGATTTCTGGGAAGGTACTTGGTGGGAGCCCATTCCCAAAATAGTTAGCAATCTTACTAAGAGTGGAAGAGTCTACCAACCTACCAACCTTCAGCAGGGTAGCTCGTCCCGAGCCCCTCCGCCGCAGCAAAATGCCCCTGTAAAACCCACAAACCTGAACACTCCCGCCCCGCAAGCTCCACCAAATGACCCTTCAAGCTCCACTAAACCTAACCCACCTACCCAGCCCAAACCGTCCATCGACCTCAACTCACTCCCTGAACCTGATCCCGAAGTTTCTGCTGATCCCATTATCCGACAACTCCAAGAAACCCCCGCTCGCATGTCTATGTGGGGTGTATTAGCTGCCTCCCGTGAGCACCACCGCAGGCACGTAAACACACTTTCCAGGTTCGAGGTCCCCTCTAACATTGCCCCAGAAGCTCTCATTGCCCTTATAACCCCGAACTTCACCCAGCACACTCTGTCGTTCACAAAAAAGGATCTCCCTCCTGAGGGAACTGACCATAACAAGCCACTGCACGTGACGATGAAGTGTCTCGGAAAATGGGTCCCTGTGATTCTTATAGACAACGGTTCAGCCATTAACGTGTGTCCACTCCGCACCACTTATTGCCTGGGCCTCAAGAACAAAGACTTCGTGCCGTCAAATTTGGGTGTCCGTGCTTATGATAATACACGCCGTGATGTTTTGGGGACAATCAAATTGGAACTCACGACTGGCAAGTTTAAAACCACCGTCGAATTCTGTGTTTTGGAAATTCCTGCATCATTCAATCTTCTGTTGGGAAGGCCTTGGCTTCATCGCTCGGATGTCATGGGTGTGCCCTCAACATTGCATCAGAAACTCATCTTGGGTTTGGATTCTGGAACCCTGATCATCCATGGAGACTCAGGTATTCATCCGCACTCCGAGGACAATTCCCCGCTGCTAGAGATTATGCATGGAGAGGAAGATATTGCCATGGGGGGCTTCGCAGTTATGACCTCGAAAGTGTGCACCATCCGGGCCGAGGATGGTTTCTTGGTGAGTTCTTGGAAATTATGAAACGGATGAAATATCTGCCGGGAATGGGATTGGGACTTTATGCTCAAGGAGTCCCCGAGTTCCCTGAATTCCCTGGAAGTAACGAGCGTTTTGTTCTAGGATATGAGGCCAAGAAAAGCGACTCAGCAAAGAAATGGCGCAATCGCGCCCGGGGCCGTGCAACGGAGATGAAATTGAAGGAGAATGAGGCGCTGTACCAAGGAGAACCTGAGCCCTTTGTGGACCTCGAAACAAAAATGAAGTATCCTGGTTTCGAGATCTTTGCCAATGATACATGGGAGAGTGATGAAGAGGCTGCAAAAGTAGAGGAGATATCTGAGGCATTTGACTGGCTGGAGGCTTTTAGCTTGGGCAGTCTCCAATTCCTATTCGAGGGCGAGGAATCAGGGGGTATGATGCAAGATCCTGCTGTGCTGATGCTCGGAGATGAAGCAAAAGTTGAAGACCCTTCCAAACTCATTGTGGAGGCTATAGGCGTTTATGATAATTGCACTTTTGTACTACATGTAACTCGCACTCACAGCACCTGCACTGAGTCTGTGTCTGAGTCTTAGTCCGACACTGACTCGTCGTCTAGCACAGAGTCGGAGTTTGTGCCCATCGGCCCTCCACATCGTAGCTTTTACTTTGAATTCGAGTCAACCGCTATATTCCCCCCATCTGTTGAACTGGTTAATGAAATGGATGATGTTTTCGCTTACTTGCCGATTTTTGAAATAAACTGTTTGGACCCCGACGATGAAGGAATAGATCTCGATGGGGACATCCCCAAGGAGGTCTGTTCCCTCATCGATCGCGAAAATGAAAGCATGCTCAGCCTTTAAAAGAAGAAATAATCTCAATAAACTTGGGTGATGAAGAGAACCCTCGATTGGTTCAGGTCGGTTCCGGGCTGTCTCCCAGTGAGCTTCAAGAGCTCACAGATTTGCTAAAAAAATTCAAAGAAGTTTTCGCTTGGCCCATGCGGACATGCCCGGAATCGACCCAGAAATAGTCGAGCACAGAATCCCTCTCTACCCTGACGCGAAGCCCGTTAAGCAAAAACTAAGAAAAATGCGGCCCGATTGGGTATTAAAGATAAAAGAAGAGCTCACAAAGCAAATCGACGCCGGTTTTCTAATCGTAATGGAGTACCCCACTTGGGTAGCCAACATCGTTCCTACCCCCAAAAAGGACGGAAAAATCAGAGTGTGTGTCGATTTCAGAGATCTGAACAAAGCGAGCCCTAAGGACGACTTCCCATTGCCGCATATAGACATGCTTGTTGATAACACTGCAGGGCACGCCCTACTATACTTCATGGACGGCTTCTCGGGGTACAATCAGATTCTCCTAGCTCCGGAGGACAGGGAAAAGACCACATTCATCACTGAGTGGGGGACATATTGCTATCGGGTTATGCCATTTAGATTGAAAAACGCCGGTCCTACGTATCAAAGGGGTGCTACCACACTGTTGCATGACATGATTCACAAGGAGGTCGAGGTATACGTCGATGACATGATAGTAAAGGGAAGGGAACGGAAAGACCATCTCCCTGCATTGAGAAAGTTTTTTGAAAGAATTCGGAAGTAGAGGATGCGGCTCAATCCACAAAAGTGCACTTTCGGGGTCACTGCTGGCAAAATGCTCGGGTTCATGATATCAACCAGGGGGATCGAGGTGGATCCTACTAAGATTAAAGCCATTCTCGAGATGGAGCCACCTCAATCCGAGAAGGAAGTCCGGTGTTTCTTAGGAAAGATTCAGTTTATCAGTCTATTCATCACCAAGCTGACTCTAACCTGTGAACCGTTGTTTCGTCTACTCAAGAAGGATGTGAAATTCGAGTGGAATGACAAGTGTCAAAAGGCTTTTGAAGCAGTACGAACTTACCTTCAGAATCCACCAATCTTGATGCCACCCATTCCGGGAAAACCTTTGATCCTATACTTGTCTGTCACGCTCTCATCAATGGGGTGCATGTTGGCACAAGAGGGAGATGATGGGGTTGAAAGGGCAATCTACTACCTAAGCAAGAAGATGGTTGGAAGCGAAGAGCGGTACACAGCATTGGAGAAGACATGCTGGGCGCTGGTTTGGGCCACAAAGAAATTGAGACACTACATGTTGTCTTACTCGGTGATACTAATTTTTCGGATGGACCCCCTCAAATATCTATTCGAGAAGCTAGCACTTACCGGTAAGTTAGCACGTTGGTTGCTCTTATTGGCCGAATTCGAAATCAAGTACGTCACCCTCAAGTCAGTGAAAGGAAGAGCAGTAACAGAGTTTTTGGCAGATCGCCCAATCGAGGGGCCAGAACACACGGAGTTTCGATTTCCCGACGAAGACGTAATGACTGCTCTCGACGAAATATGGACATTGTACTTCAACGGAGCTGCAAACCAGAAGGGCTTTGGGATTGGTATACTACTGGTCTCGCCTGAAGGGTCGCACATTCCCCTTGCTTTCAAGTTGAACTTCGAAGTCACGAACAACGAGGCGGAGTACGAAGCATGCATTGTGGGAATGGAAGCCGCACTGGAAATTGGAGTCAAAGTACCAGAAGTTGTTGGGGATTCTAATCTGGTTGTGTCACAAGCAAATGGAGAATGGAGAGTTAGGGACGAAAAGATGAAACCGTATCATCAGCAACTCGATGAGCTCATCCCGAGTTTTCAAAAGGTGACTTTCACGCACGTACCGAGGATGAAGAATCGCTTTGCCGACGCACTAGCAACTTTGGCATCCATGCTGGAACTTCCGATTGGGGTAAGGCTGAGGCCTGTCATGATTGAACAGAGAGGGAAGCACGTGTACGACTACGTCATGAACATCGACGAGCCTGATGACGGGCTTCCTTGGTTTCATGATATTTGGAATCTCGTCAAAAAGGGAGAGTTCCCTGCAGATTCAACCAAGAAGGATCGGATCGCTTTACAACGACTGGCATCTCAGTACATCATCTGTGGTGGACAATTGTACCGACGATCTCCGTGCGGAGTCCATAAGTTATGTATTCACGGTGACGACACGAGAGCTGTAATGGAAGAAATTCATGAAGGTGTTTGTGGACCCCACATGAATGGAATGATGCTAGCAAAGAAAGTTTTGAGGTTGGGTTACTATTGGTCGACTATGGAGACAGATTGCATTGAGTATGTGCGCCGATGTCATAAATGCCAGACTCACACCAATCTTATCCACGTCCCGCCCTCGGAGTTACACTCAATGGCGACACCATGGCCGTTCTCCGCCTGGGGCATTGATGTCGTCGGAAGGATCACGCCCGCGACTTCTAATGGTCACAGATTCATCTTGGTAGCGGTCGATTATTTCACCAAGTGGGTTGAAGCAGCTTCGTACAAGACTCTGACGGCAGTTCAAGTGGCTCACTTCATCAGGCAAAACATCATTTATCGGTATGGAGTCCCTCAAGCCTTCATATCTGATAATGGTGTTCACTTCAAAGGAAAAGTCCTAGAGCTCTTTGACGAATTCAAGATTCAAGTGCATCACTCGACCACTTATCGGCCGCAAACGAATGGGGCAGTCGAAGCAGCCAATAAGACCATCAAGTCGATCCTCGAAAGGACTGTCGAATCAGCTAGGAATTGGCACGAGCAGCTGCCACTAGCTTTGTGGGGATACCGGACGTCTATCCGCACACCGACAGGGGCAACACCCTATTCCTTGGTGTACGGTATGGAAGCCGTTCTCCCCATCGAGCTGGAAGTTCCATCGCTCAGAGTCATGGCTGAACAAGGAATAGACGAGGCCGAATGGATCAGTGGAAGGTTCGAAGAGCTCATGTTGTTTGACGAAAGGAGGCTGCGAGCATTGTACCACATTCAGGGTTATCAGCGGAGAATCGCCCGAGCATTCAACAAGAAGGTGAAGTCGAGGGACCTGCAAGAGGGGGATATGGTAGTCAAGGAGATTCGTGCTCTGGTTTTCGATTTGCGAGGGAAGTTCCGACCAAAGTGGGCGGGACCGTACATCATCAAGACTATCCTTTCCGGAGGAGCAGCATCAATCATTGACCTCGACGGCAACGAATTTTCGAACCTTGTCAATTTGGATCAGCTTAAACGATATTACCCTTGAGAGAGCTCGCTCGGCCGAAAACAGCAAGGGCGGGCTGTCCCAGGCAAAAATTAGAGCAAGCCTGCTAGGTCGAAAACCCGCAAGGGCGGCCTAGGCAAAAGTTAAGGCAAAAAGTCGAAGAGAGCTTGCTAGGCCGAAAACCCGAAAGGGCGGTACTACGCAAAATTTAGAGCGCAAAAAGGAGAGTGTAAATACCCAAGCGAACCCTAGCCCAAACTACGTATGGGCCTGATTCCCTTTCTTAAGGGATACGTAGGCAATCTCACTCTGAGGTTCGGTCCTAAATTCCAAAATCAAAGTCCAAATTGACAAGTCAAAATGCTTTCTTTCAAGGTGCATGCGATTAACGAACCAAAAGGGGGAAACCCTTAATCAGTCGATTTTATTCAGATTACTTCTTTATTACAGGCTGAGCATGAAAAAGGAAAAACACACAACGAGACCTAACTTTTATTTCAAAAACTGGCAAAGTAAGCTTTTTAACCCCTCCTTGCTTCCACATCTCTCCTTAGCCATTTGCGGTACCTTCCGGTTGAAGCAATTGAGAAAAGTGGGTCGTTTGGCTCAGTCCTACGGGCCTCCCACGTTCAGACATAGTTCCGAAGGCTCGGAATGGTGAAGGGAGGGAGACGAAGCACTTCAGATCCTTGCGGTGGCACTTCTTGACTGAGTCCGAGCTGACGAAGGACGCGGAAGGGTGAATAGAAAGTGAAGCCTGTCAAGCCAGCCACAAACACGGTCGTTGAGCCCATGTTACTCACAGTCATCGCAGGAAGTCTCAGCCAATGGCACCGCCAAACGATGTCATCTTCCTCCGCAGATGCGAGCAAATCAGCCCAGTCATCTTCACTGCCGTACATCACCTGGAAAGGACGATTCCATCCGCTTGCCTGATACCACCAGTCATTCGCCGGAGGTATTAGCAAACTTAACTTGTCGCAGAGCCACATCTATTCAAAAAGAGAGAAAACAAGTAAGGAGTCAGATAAAGCCTAAACCGAGCGTCGAGGTAAAAAGAATGTGAGAAATAGAAAAAGGAGAGCTGAGTGAGGTCCCTAACCTGCAACAACAGCGGGCTACCACTAAAAACCCTCGTGCGACCTGCATGGACGACATCTAACCTCATCAAGGTTTCCGCAAGAACCAAGGGAGCAACGTTCTTACGAGCCTCGATCTGAGTAGCGACTCCAACCAATAGAGAGCTGGGCTGACCAACAGAAGGAACCAGCAGGAAGGCCGCCAAGAGACAAATGCAGCAGGCCATCATCCGGCGACCTTGATACTCAAAGTCCGTCAAGTTTCCAGGTGGACTGAATCTCTCGTACAGCTGCATGACGTTGATGGCGTTGCCCCGGGTCAGAAACTCAACAACATTACCACTAACACCCAGCTTGGCTTTGACGATGTTCTTCATGCTTTCCCGGATCATAGGAACAATAGGCTCAGCGGAATCATGGCTTCCCAAATAGGCATGGAATTCCTCGACGGTGGGGGATAGCTCTTGAGAACCGAAGCGAAAGACATGCACTTCAGGATCCCAAAAGCGTGCTGCCGCGTGCAGCAAGACAGGACGAATTGCGACCTCGCGGAGATGCCTCAAAGCGTAGAGGCGGTGCCCTCAGAAATTCAGCCAATCGATGCCTTCGAGGCTGTCCAACCAAGGACGGAGCAAGACTTGGTTTAGCAAGGCCATGAAAGGAATGAGTTTTTGGAAGGAAAAAGAACAATGGAATGAGGTGTGAATGAATTGCCAAAGCAGGAATTCTCTATTTATAGAGGTCTGGAGGATGCAATACCAGCTCTCACCAGCCTTGGAACCATTCAAGCTCAGCATTTTCAAGACAATTTTGAAAAATTCAAACTTTGAAAACTTGAAAAAGTATTGGAAAAGCCCAAGTCTTCTTATGGGAAGTTGTTTGTTCTGGGGAACAGATGGTGCTAGGTTACAATACATCTTGGAAGTGTGCATACAGAAGAAAAGGACATGAGGATAACTGGAGAGTGGCTTTGGGAAGCAACTCTGATCTGCCAATGATAGAAGTCCCGAGCGCTCGGGAGTGCTGCTGTTTTCTGCAATTTGTGATTCTCAACATTCTAGCCTCAGTTCAATGCCACAAATACATTCAGCTCAAGTCAAAAGGTTCCCAACATGTTCCCAGGGGATACAGCGGTTTCCGTCGCATGTTTTCTTGTGTATTCGTTCTTGTTCTTCGAAAAATACCAAAATTCCCAACGTTCTTGACCCTCGGGTATGTCGAATTCCATGTAGCGCGTGTTTTATTGATCCAGCGAGGCGTATAAGTCACAATGTGCATTAGTGACTGTTTGGCGTATTCAAACGCGCATTGGCGCTCTTAGTTTAAATTTTTGTCGTCCCATCGGCCCGAAATCATCGTTTTCGAGTGTATGTGTATGTCAACCATCGTGTCAAGGCTATTTTCGTAATTCTAGCAATCCTCGCAGGTCATGGCACTCACTGCCAACTATACGATGCACTGGTTTACGATCAAAAGCTCAAAAATTGGCGGTTGTGTGTCGATGTCGAGTTTGCGTTCTTACTTTGAGGGTATCGGTTGAAATTCGCGTACTCTTTACTTTCTTTCAAAGCTAGACGAACATATTTCACAAAATACAATTCTATAAAGGAAGTGCAAACAAATAGAGAAAAATGCAAATTTTCATAAACAGATACAGTATCTACAATGAGCAAAGAAGGAAGTACACAAGCTGGGGCAAACACATGCCCAATCCTATCTACCGGGGCACGCAGGCCCAATCAAAACCAAGGCACGCAGGCCTGGAAGCTACGACTACTCTGGCACGCAGGCCCATGCAAAAGAAAAGCTAGCAAAGCAAAAAGCCTAAAGCTCAGCCCAAGCGGATCCTCTTCTGCTGGCGTCCCTCGGACTCAGAACCCTCAACCTCGTCCTCGTCACCATCATCGTCATCGTCGGAAGGGCCTGAGGCAGTACTCGAGTCCGTAGACCCTAGAGCTCGTGACTTGAGCGACTCCTCTGTATCCTCCTCTGACTTCTCGGGAGCGGGTCTCCGCCGAGATGCTGCCCTAGGAACCACCTTGAACTGCTCAGCCCCTGCTCTCTGTCTACCTCGGCCTCTCGCACTGGCGGAAGCTGGAAGGCTCGTCGTACCCTGCGACCGTGTCCTAGTCGAGCGCCGTGGCTACACCTGCATATCATGAGCATTCATTCATTTGGTACATGTTTTAAACCCAATAAAATGTATATGCATGCACTTTGCATACCTGTGAAGCAACAGGCAAAGCAGGCTCAGGAGCAGGTCTAGTTTGGAGGGTCCTCCCCTTGGCACAGTCCTTCAGCAACTGGCGCATCCCCACCATCAGCATGATAGCCTTTTCCGCCCATTCTCGTGGCACCTGCGTGATGATACAAAGGTCAAAACCATATGTGCATAAGCAAGAAACATTTGAAGCATGAAAGAAGCGGGATTGTGTTATACCTGAGCAAGAAGCCGCATCGACGGCTGTGGAAGGCGTGGAATGTCCAACATCGCCCGTGCACCAGAAGGGTCCCTCACCTCTATCGTCCAGTCTAGCGTCGGTAGCCCGGCCGGTGTAGAAGTTGCTGCCGTCTCCGGAACCTGTGAGCTGCCCTCACCTCGGCCGGACGAGCTAGCACCTCGCCCACCAGCAGGAGGCCTAGCACCCCGACCTCTACCACGTGGAGGGCGACCGCCGTGACCCCGCCCTCCGGTCTCAGCTCCAGCCTCATCTCCAACTTCACCGACAGCCTCACCCCTGCCCTCCTGGCCTCAGCCTCTACTATCCGCTTCTCCAGCTCCCTTTCCACGCCCAAACTGGTGGCCAGGTACCTATCTCGATATGTTGCATAGTCAAGCGTACGCCGCAGGTACCTCTCCAAGTCCGTATCTAGCACCGTGAACTGCTCCAGCTCAGCTCGGGTGTAGGTCTCGGTCCTCTGCACTCATGGGGGGAGTGGCCCCGGCACGATGAACTCTGGAGAACCAAGTGACTGCAGTGTCACCCGGACCCGACTCCTCGTCACCTCCCGGCTCCTCGGAAGGACGTCAACCTCCACCCTGGCCCATCGGTCCCAGTGAACCTGCATTCAGTTTTCCCTGTATCAATAATCGAGAATTTCTTTCAACAAGGCATGGAAAGAAAGAAAAGGTCAATGTTTATACCGTAACTCCAGTGATATTGTCCAGCCAGCGTCGGAAAGTCATCACCTGTTCCCGCCGCTCCTTCGCCCTCCGGTACTCTTTACCCCACGCAAGTCCCCGTGGAAGCAGGTGTGGATTCGTACAAGTGTTCTCGGGCGGGAACATGCCCAAAACCTCGCAAGCCCAAAGCTGCATATTTTGGAAGTCGATTCAATTCAAGTCAACGCATGTTTGATTCAATCAATCAGTAAAATCAATCAATCAATCAAAGCAATTCAAAGCGGTAGTGTTGAGTCATACCTCAATCACCCTCCAGTATCCGCCTATGGTGTCTCCCACTCCGCGTGAGGCAACTCCTAGAAAGCAGTAGAGCGTGCACAGAGCAGCACCGCCCCAGTCGAACCGTCCGGCCTGTCTCAGATCCACCAAGCCCGCCAAGTAGCTCAAGTGAACTCGAGATCGCCTGAGCGGGAACAGAGAAGCCCCGAACAGGTATAGCAAGTAAGCCCTGGCCATCTGGGCCACCTCAACGTCGTCCGCCGGCTCGTGGTCCCAGTACATCGTAAACTGCCCGTACTCTGCTACCCCTCCGCTGTGGCGCGGGACCCGTCCAACGAACCACCTCAAAGCTGTATCGTCCAGATCTATGCTCAGGTCGTATGGAATCAGCTCGCCTCCAACCCGGAGTCCCGTGATCGCTACGAAGTCAAGAGGCGTCACCGTCATCTCCCCGAAGCGGAAGTGGAACGTGTTGGTGGTGTCCCACCACCGCTTTGCCAGCTCTGTCATCACTACACGGTCAACCCTCACCGCCGTCAGCAGCTGAATAAATGGCCCAAAACCCGCCTCCTCCACCAACTCCCGCACTCTCCGGGGCAACTCTCTGAAGTACTTCGGTGAGTGGCCTAAGCCTCCGTGGCCGTAGATGTCTTTGGTACGCTGTTTCGACAGAGCAAAGAAATAGCATCAATAAGCAATGCAATGAATCAAAAAAGCAAGTCAAATGCAGGAAAAGTTAAAACATTAAACTCATACCGTCGTCCACCCAGAAGAGATGTGCGTGGCTCGATCTCGGAGGAGCATGTCCTCCGGGTAATCCATCCGAGCAGGGACATAGCCGGTTATCCCCGTCAGCTCGAAGAGGTGAAGCCGTGGAGTGTAAGTCCCTGACTCAAACCCAGGACGTGCACTGGCCAGGTAGCCCTTCACCTCGTCGGCCGCAGTAACGCGCTCCTCGACTACCACCTCCTCCTCCGGCTCCTCTAACCCCAAATCAGCCACCTCTGGCGACCCCGTATCCGCCCCCGTCACCCCCGCACCGCTGAGCAACGCTCCCTGCAATAGCGCCGAGGCCTGATCCTCCGTCGTCCTCACATCCCTCAACACCTCCCTCACCCCAGCGTCGAGGCCAAGGGCGTCCAGTATGTCCCGCGGCCTCGCGGTGTCCAAAAAGTCCCCCTCCGTGAATGGGAGCGAGTGCGAGGCACTGATCCCGCTATCACCTCCCCTCGGCTCCACTACCGTCGCCCTCAGAACCGGTGTCGCGATGACACGCCCAGCCGTCACTACCTCTTCACCACCGCCTTCCCTCCGCTCACCACTGACCCGCTCGGCCGCCGCCAGCAAATCCTCTACTGTCGGAGTATCGAGAGTGCCCGCGGCATCTCCCCGACTGCTTGTGGCATCTCCCCCACTGCCCAATGTACCCCTGCTGCCTGTGGCCAGCTCATCACCATCTCCTCGCAACACCTCGCTGTCACCCATGCCTCCTACCGCCGCTAAACCTCCGCTATTACTCTCCGCTGCCGCTAGACCCTCACCAGCGCCTCTCGCTGCCCTTAGATCATCACCAACCACCTCCTCCTCAGCTGGTGTGACAGCACCACTGCTGTCCACCTCCATCGCCGCCGTGGTCGTCGCCGCCGCCACCTCCTCGCGACTCGGCGCCGTCCTACCCTCACCGTCGCTGGCCATGGCCAGTTCTTCTCCTCCCCAAACCTTTTTCTTCCTCTTGATTCAAACTTCCTAGCAAATGATGGCCCACCTTAAGATCGAAGAAACCTCAAAATCTCGGGCTCGATCCGTTTTGATGAAGAGGGAGATCGTTTGATTGAGAGAGAGGAGTCGATTGTGAGAGAGGGAGAGGGAGAGAGAGAGATCGAGTAAGAAAGAGGAAGAAATGGTCCGAAGATGGAGTGCGTACGGCTGCTCTGGTTCTCAAGCGCTCGAGAATGGGTTTTGAACCCTTGAACGAGCGAAGAAGATGAATAGGATGATGGGCCCCAGTGATGGTCTCGAGCGCTCGAGACCACTCCTGAGCGCTTGGGAGTGGTTCTGAGCGCTCAGGTCTGTCCTTGGTCCCCGTGCCTAGCTTTCGTTGTTCCGTGCTCGCTTTCGAAGCCTTTTTGGCTTCCGCTTCCTCTTACAAAATCAATCTCAGTTCTGACTTCATTCGCGTCGAATGATACTCTAAATGGCAAACTTTAGTCGATGATATGTTTTTGGACTCGCGCTCTGCTTATTTGGTATTCTATTTTGTTGTCGATAGGGATCATTCAATTATGTCGATTTTAACAGGTTTGCAAGCCAGACCCTGTTTTTATATTAGTTTTGTCTGCCAAACAGAGTACCAGGTGGACCCTTCGTACATTTATCTCATCAAAATCGTGTCAATCTTTGCTCATGCATGCATCACGCGTGCTTGCATTTTCTGTCCGCCAAACAGAGTAACAGGTGGACCGTTCGTGCATTTATCTTATCAAAGTCGAGTCGATCATTTCCCGTGCATGCATCACACGTGCTTGCATTTTCCGTTCGCCAAACAGAGTAACAGGTGGACCCATTGCATATTTATCTTGTCAAGATCTTGTCAATTTTTCTCATGCATGCATTACACGTGCTTGCATTTGCCCCAAAGAACTACGCTGGTCTGATCCCCGCAGAAAAGGGTACGTAGGCAGTCTGAAGAGACGCGAGCGCATGCATCAAACACTTTTACTTGCATTTGTCCTTGAAATTAAGGGTTTGACTTGGCTCGAATTGGGCTGTCTCAATCTTTGGATGTTACTCGTATCCGGACATGATGCCGAGCACCATCCAAAGAGGGGCAACTGTAGACACCCCAATTTGGACTCTTCGAATTTCCTTAATTTGTGGCCCGGAGGCTCCCCGATGATGAATTTGGATTGAAACAAGCCCTTGATCAGTCAAAACGATGCTCCTTGGAAAACGTTAAGAGGAAATAAAATGTTAAAATCAGTCCCAGGCGCTCAGGAGCGATCCCAAGCACTCAAAACCATTTTCAAAATCTAGGATCTAACAAACTCTCGAGGGCTCGAGAGTAAAGTCCCAAGCGCTCGAGAGTGCTCCCGAGCGCTCGAGACTTTTGTGCTGCCCAATGGATGCTAGAGCTTCCCCACTTCCCATGCAGGCCATCATTACAGCCGTTTTGGCCGGCTCAAACCTCAGGCAACACTCCACCTCAGTCAGAGGGGAGTCAGGTCTGCTGATCTTTCAAAGATACCAAATCACATTTTCTAAAACAAGACCATATGGTATTTTGCCTATATAAGGGCCTCTGCAGTTCAAACCAGCCACGAATTCTCTCTCTCTAAACCCCCCCCCCCCCCTTTTTGACTGTCCCAACAAAGCTGTTTTTCCTCATCTCCTTCAAAAAACTTCATTTTCAAAAACAAAAGCAACAAAACCCCAAAGTATCAAAGACATGCAAGGAGTTCAGATCATTCTCTAGTCCTGAGTCTCCTGATCCTTCACTCTTATTTCACTTTTTGAGGCTTTTTCCAAGGAGCAAGGTTCTAAACTTAAAGGTAGAAGTTCTCTACCTTGATGTCAATGCAAGCAAAATAGAGTTGTTTTTCCTTTCTGAGGGAGGTCCCTCAGCCCTCTTAGTCCTTAATACTAAGTACGGGTTGAGAGACCTTGGTATAATAATAAGAGCAAAGGGGTACAAAATGCATTTTCTGCACTAGCCTACTGGAAGTACTCCCGAGCGCTCGAGACGACTCTGGAGCGCTTGAGAGTGGTTTCAGTCCAGTTTTTCTTCTTTTGAGCATTTATATGGACATGCATGAAGAGTAGACCGTGTTTTCAAACTTTTCAACTCTTTTGAAGGGTATTGGTGTAGATGATCTTCTTTTAAAAGGAACGAATAGGGGAAAACCATTTTACTTAAGAACATGCAAAAGGGTTTTGCTCTGGATTTAAGAAGAAAAACCTTTTTCATACCTCAAAAACATAAGATCCAGTACACCAGTGTACTACAATGAGTGCATCAGGTGGTTGAAGCCAGTTCTGGAGTGCAGAACACTCCCAAGCGCTCGGGATCACTCCCAAGCGCTCGAGAGTGTCTGCATGCAACTCCAGCCCATCTTTCTCCCAGTTTGATCCTCCCACTGCCCTTGCATGTTCATTCATGTGTCCCCTTTTGCCCCTTACAACCGTAAAATCGATTTTCAGAAAGGAAAGGATGCCTGGCTTGGAAGGGTGGGTTTGATTCCGTTCTCCCAAGCCCCCTGTTGAGCCTGTGACATGATTAATGTTATCCCAATCTTCATTTTCAGTATCATATTCTATTATGCTAACAAGACTTGCTGGTTGGGACATGCATTACTCCCAAGCGCTCGGGAGTGCTTCCGAGCGCTCGAAAGTGAATCAGTGACAGGGCTTCAGCTTCTGACATTTTGCATTTCTTTACCATATTTCATTATCCTCTGTACACATGCACATGCATGCACCCCTCTGTACTTGATATACCTGTGGATACCTGCTAAGTGACTTAATGAAATAAAATATTTTCGAAAAATCCCACAAATGTCTAGTAGAGACCGATTTCAAATCGGGCGAGGGGGGTGCCGTAAAACCCTTCCCCCCTCGTAACGTGGCTTCCGAACGCTTTTTCAAATCTCTGGTTTTCAATTCAAATCAATCATTTTCAATCAAAACGGTTTCTCGGGTGGCGAACCATAAATCCGGGTGGCGACTCTTCAAAATTTTCGATTCGATTCCAAATCGTGGCGTTTCTTTTTGGGCCGCCCCTATTCCACCCGGGGTTGTGGTAGCCCACATTGGTGTTTCCTCTTATACCATATGGATTTTGTTTTGGGGCTTCCTCCTACGCAAAGGTGAAGTGATTCTATCATGGTGGTGGTGGATCGGTTCTCAAAAATGGCTCATTTCATACCTTGTAAGAAGACTATGGATGAGACTAACATTGCCAATCTTCTTCCACAAGGTCCTCCAAAAGTGGGCAAGCAACTTAGCATCTCTATCGGAGACAACAGAAGTAGGGACGTCATGCAACTTGTAGACCTCCTTGAAGTAGAGACTGACAATGTTAGTCGCATCAACACCTCAACATACTCTTTCAAAAGTTTAGAAATCATCTCAGGAACATCCGGCACACCCATATCCGCCATAGGAACCAAACTCGAATAGACCCGATTTCATGACTTTCCTTGAGAAATCTTTTAGAAGCAAGCAAAGTAGTGGGAGGAGGCATTGTAGACACCTTCTCCTTTATAGGAAACAGAGTGAATTGTCGCTTCTCGTTAAGGATGGTGTAGGTATTCTTCCTTCCATCATGGATGAAATGCCTATCATATTGCCACGAGCAACCAAGTCGTATATGACAAGCATCCATAGGAACCACATCGCACCAAGCTTCATCAAAGTACTTTTGGCAAATGGAGAAAGATACCAAGCACCTTTTAGTCATGGGGATGCTCCTCCACTTTGAGTTGTAACTTGTCCACCACCTCTTGAGAGACTACATTCTCACAACTTCCACTATCAATAATGATGTTGCAAACTCTACTACCAACATTGCAAGTGGTGTAAAAGATATTGGTACGCAACCAATCTTCATTACTAGCGTATCCTTAGGAGTAAGGAGAGTCTTTTTGATCATCAACGTGTAGCCTTTTTCCTCCTCCTCATCACCCCCAATTTCTTCACATATTTCTTCATCATAAATGGGAATATCATCCTTACAACCTTGTTCCGTAGCCTCCTCAATGAAAAGTGCCTTGTTAAAACATCCGGAAGGTTTACGACAATCCGAAGACTTGTGACCCAGTTCCCCACACTTGAAGCTCTTAAAGCCCCTACTTTGGAATTGATTTCGAGCCCCCGAAGCACCAGATTGAGGCTGATTTTGAGTGGGTGTTGAAGCCTTATCCGCTCGATTTTGAGTACCAACCCTGGAAGAAGTACCTTGGCCACCACTAGAGGAAGAACCACCCCTAGCATAAGAGTAAAAGGGCTGCCTGGACTTGGAACCGCCTTGATATTGTTGCCCGGATCTCAAAAACTTCCTCTTTTCTTGCTTTTCGGCCACCAAGGCCCGATTGTAAGCTTCCAAAATCGTCCACAAAGTTTGCATAGCAAGGGCATCTTGGATTGTGATTGTCAACTCACTTATGTACCTTGCAACCATTTGATCTTCACTTTCATTCAAATCACCTCTAACAACAAGTTGATGGAAAGCCTTCGTGTACTGATCATCACTTCTAACTTGTTTGAGATTATGCAAATTCTTGTAGAGGTTTCGCATATGGTTAAAAGGTTGTAGAGGTTTTGCATATAGTTAAAAGGCAAAATTGTTCATTGAGTTTCTTCTTCATCTTCTCCCATTCTCCAATCTTTCCTTTTCCTCTTCGTAGCCTAGTTCCTTGCAATTGTTCCTACCAAGCAGAAGCTCTTCCTTTGAGACGAATAGCCACTAACTTCACCTTCTTCTCCTCGGAGACATCTCCATAATCAAATACTCTTTTAACCGTATTTATCCAATCAACAAACTCATCTGGGTTAAGATTTCCATTGAACTCCAGAAGTTCAATATTGATGTTCCGCTCCCAGCTATAAGGAGAGTGAGTGGAAGGTGGCCTACGCCAATTCGGATCACCAAACAGATTGTCAAAGTGACAATGAGAGTCCTTGGACGCTCCACTACCCGCACGCGACACTTGCAAGCCTTGCAGCATCTCCATTAGGGTAGCAACGTGTTGTCTCAACTCCTGAATCTCATGGTTTTGGTTGCCAAACTCATTCTATTCACCATTGTTCACCACAAAGCCTCTACCTCTTCTTCTACCTCTTGCCTGATAAGCCATTACAACATCACAATCAACTTCAAACAAGTCAATCAACCCCAAATAATGAAAACCCAGTCAACTCAGTCACCAATTTCAATAAAAACAACCCCAAAAACACTTAATCAACAGTAATCATACTTGAATCGAAAACTACGGACCAATCTGACAACAAACGAGACAAACCCAGTTGAATTCAAATACAAAAACGCAGATTCAAGTGCCAAAAAGCAGTTCAGAAGCCCTTACCTCTAATTTGAGTACAGTCAAAGGTTGTGCGAGTCCAATTGAGGCTGTATGAGTCAAATCGAGGCTATACAAGCCTCAATCTACAGTTTCGAAGGCTAAACCAATGAAATTGAGCATGAAACCACTATTTCAAGAGCCAAAATTCGTAGATCTGCACTCAAAAATGATGGAACAGCCTCGGAAGTGACTAGGTTGAGTTCAAAATCCCAAAACGAAGGTCTTAGGGTGCTCGAACAGGTCCGAACAGTGCTGACATGGGTAGATCGAGCTTGAACAGTGCCAAAATGGCAGATTTAAGTTCGAATTGGTCAGATCCGAAGGGTTTTGGTTCGATTCAGGGCTGAATAGGGTTGAAATCGAAGTATAGGGTGTTGGGTTGGATAGATGTGAGGATTTGGAGTGATTTGGGGGCTCCGATGAGATTTTTAGGCGCCGTTTAAGGTTTCTGGCGAGGTTCAGGTTTCCAGTGAAGTCTCCGGCAATATGAATGGTGGGGATCGAGCCTAGAAGCTCTGATACCAAATGATGCAACTAAATATACCTATAGATAATGTAAAGAGAGAAACTCCTAAATGGGATACAAAAGAGACTAGCTATTGATAATATTTGTTCAAAATGATAAAAGTTACCAAAGAAAGGACTTCAACACCTATATATAAACCCAATACCAAAAAGACATAAACACCCATATTTGGTGCTTTAAATTTTTAAATTTTGAGTTAATATTTTGTTAGTAAGTGTTTGGATGCTAATTGGATAGAACCGAAACCGAACCAAAACCGGACAGGTCTTGCGGTTTGGTTCTAGTTAGGTTTCATGCATATATTGGTTAGGTTTCAGTTCCTAGTTTTCTAGAACCATTTGAAATAGTCCGGTTACTGATTTTCTAGAGAATTAGACAAATCCGGACCTTGTGCACCCCTACTAGTATTTTATTAGTTATTTTTTATTATATTTTTTGAATTAATCATTTATTCTCTTGACAAATAATATTTGAAAAACTAATCTGTTTGGAAAAAAAATTGCTCCTATTGTTTGGTTGGAGGAGAAAGAGACGAAAATACAAATTTCAAATTTAGTGAATAGTAAAATTTTCTTCCCATTTTTCTTTTCTTTTCCTTTCCTTTTCTAAAGTTTCAAATGGAGGCTAAAAAGGTTCAATGAAAAGTAGTAAATACTCCCTCCATACCAAAAAAAAATGACAATTTTTGGAACTCGTGTCTTTTTTCATCACTTATATCTTCTAATCTATAATATTTTTCGTGAATTTGAAAATTTTGTATAATAGAACTAATCACGAACTATCAAACAAAATCTATATTACATATTTTTGATATCCATATTAAAAGATATAAGGAATTGAAATTGGTACAGATATTAAAAATTGACGTTCAATTTGGGACGAAGAGAGCAATAAAAAATCACCAAGACGAAAATGTTGAGCAAAGAATGGTCATGGGCCCCACGCCCCAAAAAAATATGGTCCAGTCTTTATTCTCATGTCTCAGGGGGAGTTTCAGATAAACAGTAAAAAATACATTTAGAAAAAGAAGATTATTCAAGCTCAAAAATTATGTATTTACGCACATAATTTTTCTACCAATATAGATCTTGTTTGATAAATCTCATTGAGATCTTTTAAACAGTGAAAAAAAATTAAAAAAATATTTTTTATTTTCATTATATTTAAATTTAAAATTACCTTATTTTGAAAAAAAAAAATACTTTTTTTGAAAGTAAAACACCACCTCACCCATTTTCGTTGCACGTACCATTCCCACTACAAAAATGCTACACACACAACATTTTCCACACAACATTTCACACAACATTTCAAAACGACGTCGTTTTGATAATTTTTAAAAAAATAAAAAAATAAAAACCCATCCCCCCTTCCCTTTCCCCTTCCCCCTCTCGGTCCCTCCATTTTTGACGTTCAAAACATTCAGAGGTGCTCCCACGACCACCACTCACGACCACGGTACACTCCCCACGACCACTGGCAACCACCACAACCCAACCCCAGAGCTCCCCCACCTCCGGCGACCGCCACCACAACCGATTTCTGAGAACTCCAACGTGCTCTCTCTCTCTCTCTCTCTCTCTCTCTCTCTCTCTCTCTCTCTCTCTCTCAATTAGTACCCTAAACTTAGTTGCTGGAAAAAAAACCCCTAA
The DNA here is from genome assembly GCA_025413875.1 of Rhododendron molle. Classification (NCBI taxonomy): domain Eukaryota; kingdom Viridiplantae; phylum Streptophyta; class Magnoliopsida; order Ericales; family Ericaceae; genus Rhododendron; species Rhododendron molle. The sequence continues at coordinate 21,343,038 of CM046400.1, forward strand.
ACAATGAGTGTTATATTGTTGCTGAGTTCAGAATGTTGGTCTGTCTCTGCTCTTAGTTTACTTAATTTTATCTATAAAAATTATCTGGCACAATATAGTAGAACACCTACGCATTTTTGCAAAATATATACTCCACTCTCCCCCTGTAGTAAAAGTTCTTAGAAATCGGTGGTCTGTAATGTTAGAAAAAAAAAATTAGTCTACTTGATACACTGACAATATGCAAACGTTTCATCTTTACCCCTTTTTATTTACACAAATTTATGCTTAGGGTTAGGTTTGCCCGGTATGTTTTTACTCATTTTTGATTTAAAGTACGAGTAAATGATGAAAATATTCCAAGGCCTGTGTTATGGGGGCTCTTCATATTTGTGAAGTACCCATGTCCAGACATGGGCACTTGACATGAGTAATGGTATGGGATTTATGGCTTCACAGGTTACTTATTTTTGCACCATCAGATATGCTTAAGCAGCTTAAGTAAGTGAGTGCAGTCTATGGTTATGCATGAAATCCCCTAAACATGAATGTTCAAATTGATTTGCAATTGCGAATAATGTTATATTGTAAACAAAATTTCGGCATAGTCTTCTTGTATCTTATATTGTTGTTCACTCTATTCATTGCATTGTAAGTTGATTATATCTCTATAAAATTGTCTCATTTTCTTAACCAATATGATGTCGCCGGATTTTGTTCCATCGGCAATGCCTCCAAACAACGAGTGTGTAGAAGAAGAAGAGGCATGGAGTGAAGGCCGTGAACACGAACAAGAGGTATGGAGTGGAGACCGTGAAGACGAACAAGAGGTATGGAGTAGTCCTTCAAACAAAAAGTGTGGTGAAATAGATACTAGCGGAGCTGGAAAGGAGGCAACGGAAAATTGTGAAGATGAAGTTGAAGAACCGAAAGAGGGAATGACCTTTGACACATCGGATGAAGCTTATTCATACTACTCAAGATATGCTAAAGAAAAAGGGTTTGCTGTGGCAAAAAGAACATCAAGAAAGGGAAAAGATGGAAAGTTGAAGCATGTAACTATAGCATGCAGTCGTGCTGGAAAGGCAAGGGTGACATCAAGCAACCCGGTCAAACCACGGCCACAATCAAAAATTGATTGTCAAGCTCATGTTACCGTTGTGTTGCAGTCGAATGAAAAGTGGAGGTTAAACCGGGTTTCTTTAGTTCACAATCATGACCAGAGCCCGGGAAAGGCAAGGTATTTGAGGACTAATAGGGTACTCGATGAACAAGTGAAAAGAAGACTTGAATTGAATAACAAAGCTGGGATTAATCTGAACTAGACTTATACCTCACTTTAGATTGAGGCTGGGGGACCTAGTAAGCTCCCATATATCCAGAAAGATTGCCGAAATCATGTGGATAAAGCGCGTCATTCACTACTTGTGGAAGCAGATGCTCAGGCGATGCACAATTATTTCATGAAGATGAAAACCGACAATTCTGACTTCTTTTTTGCAATGGATTTGGATGATGAAGGTCGACTAAGGAATGTCTTTTGGGCGGATGCAAGGAGTAGGGCAGCTTGTAAGGAGTTCGGTGATGTTGTGACCTTTGACACAACTTACTTGGTAAACAGGCATGACATGCCTTTTGCTCCGTTTGTAGGCGTGAATCATCATGGGCAGTCTATTTTATTGGGATGCGGGCTCATCTCTCACGAAGACACGAAGTCATTTTCGTGGTTATTTCAGACTTAGAAGACATGCATGTGGGGTTGTGCTCCGAAAGCAATTATTACCGACCAATGTATGGCTATGAAGAATGCTATAGAAGATATATTCCCTAACACCCGACATCGGTGGTACATATAGCATATTATGAAAAAGATCCCGGAAAAGTTGAATGGGTACAACGCGTATGAGAGTATTAGTTGGTGTATGCGTAGGGCAGTTTATGCTTCACTTACCATAAAACAATTTGAGGATGCTTGGGATGTATTCATCAAGAAGTACGAGCTTCAAAGTAACACATGGTTAGAGGGGTTGTATTTGGAGAGGAAATGGTGGGTGCCTGCTTATTTGAACGATGTGTTTTGGGTGGGGATGTCATCCACACAAAGAAGCGAGAATATAAATGCGTATTTTGATGGTTACGTTCATTCAAAGACGACCCTGAAACAATTTGTAGGACAATATGAAAATGCATTGGGGAATAAGGTGGAAAGTGAAAACCAAGCAGATGTGAAAAGTTGGTACACTTTCATCCCGTTAATGACTAAAGATGAGTTGGAGAAGCGATTTCAAAGTGTTTATACGCATGCAAAGGTTAAGGAGTTTCAGAAACAATTTTTCGATAAAATTCACTATTTCTGTGATAAGCCAGCAAAAGTTGATGGTATCGTGTTTGAACATGAGATAAATGAGTGGGTTACATATGGCGAAGGAGAAGAGAAAAAGAGGATTCAAGTGTTATTTACTGTTGATTTCAATGCTGAAACCAATGAAACACATTGTAATTGTCGATTGTTCGAGTCTAGAAGAATGGTGTGTAAACATCAACTATTTGTGTGGCATCAAAAGGGAATTGAAAGAGTGCCTGACAAGTATGTGTTGAGAAGATGGTGTAAAAATGTGAAAAGGGTCCACACAAAAGGTTGAATCTGTTACGATAAGTCATCAACGTCAATTGAAGCACGTCGGCATGACAACATATGCAATATCTTTAATGAAGTTGCTGATTTAGCAGAAGAATCTCAAGAGAAGTATGATATGGTGATGAAACGGGTACACGAGCTAAAACGAGAGTTGATGGAAGCTTCGGTTGTTTGTGAAAGTAATGTGGTTTCACTTGGTGATGACACGGGTACTCGTAAAAGTTCTTTTTCACTTGGAGATGGAGTTATACCTCCTAAACAAAGCACGAACATACTTGACCCGAAAGGTCTTCGACGAAAAGGGAGACCGCCGTGCAAAAGAAAGATCGGTGCTGTGGAAAAAGCTGTTAAGAAGAAAAGACAAACATCTAAGAAGCCATTGTCCAACAAAAAATCCAAGGTATAAGTTTTTTACGATTTGTTGCTTACTAGTTAATATGGACATATAGATTTGTTCGATGAATGTGTAATAGTTATATTATTTGCTAATTTCAGGAGGTTGAGGAGGTTGCGGTTAGCCACCATATTGGGACACAAGAGAGTACTGTAAATGTAAATGTAAATTTAAGAATGTTTTTTTTAATTGCATAATTTCATGTGTCATGTAATTGTTATTCAAAAAAATTCATTTTTTTTAATGGACAGGGCCACCCAATTTACATGGGACACTCAATGTGGCCAAACATGATGATGCCACATCTTATGCAACCAAATATGGCACAAGGTGGTAGTATCTTCCCATTTTCTCCAACTTTATGTCCCACCAGAACAAGCTTGAACCAATTTATGCCTTCTTTTCCAAGTTCACAAAGCTTATTAAATGGTCAAGTTTGGAGGGGCCAATCAACTATTGCAAGTAGTCAAGGTTGGGGAGGAAGACAATCAGGTATTTTGGAAGCTCAAGGTCAATATTGGGGAGGACCACAACCAAGTATGCTGGAAAGTCAATGGCAAGGATGCGGAGGACAACAAAGTTATACGCAAATGATGAATGCACCGGATAATGTTGAAGAGTAGTTCACTTGCTTGTATTGTTTTATATCGTGTCCATATCTTGTCCTGTGTCCATATCGTGTCATGTGTCCCCTTTTGTGTCCTTGAAAGCTGTCCATATCATGTCCTGTGTCCCCTTTTGTGTCCTTCAAAGCTGTCCATATCGTGTCCTGTGTCCTGTGTCCCCTTTTGTGTCGCATGGTTTGGAGAATTCTGTTTGAAGTTGACTTCTTTAATGAGACGCATTCTACTTTTTGTCATGATCTGATTGGTTGTTGAATTCATAGTTCCATCAGATAAGATTTTGAAAGTTTTTTTTTTGTTTATGGAGAATGATTTGGTTAGTTCAAGGTGTTATTGATAGGTTAGAATAAAAGCAAAATAGTACTAAGTTTTTATGGAGAATGATTTGGAAAAATTTCGGCATAGTCTCCCCTATTTTTGGTCCTAGCCCGACGTTTCACGTCTCAGTCAATACAACAATGACAACAATATAAACCAAACGAGGTTATGCACAAGTCCACGCCGGACCTTTCTCATTGTAAATCACCAATCACAAGTTACATTCATAGCCAAAATTTATTGCCAAATTATCATTTCACAACGAAAATCATAATACAATAAATTTCAAACCCATGCCTGGCCATTCTCATCACAATTATCAATTACATACGAAGTTAGGTTTCGCAATACTACAACTTGATATTACAAAGCTTAGTACATATTGATATTCCAAACTACAACAAATTGATCATTTTTCTTGGCCTTCAATTCACTTGAATAGCTTCAATCTCTTTCACTGCCTTTTCGAGTCTCCACTAGTCTTTGCAAAGCTATTGGTCTCATAGTTCTAGCCCATAAATCTTCTAAGCTCTCCCGTTCTTTTGCTTTTAAGTTAGTAGCCATATGTAATCAAGCTGCCCTGCCCTCCCAATCTTCCAACCATAACCTGAGAATAACAATAATCAATAAGGATAAAACCATAACCATGTACTCAATTAAATTCTGTTTATAATGAGAATATCTTTTAGGCCATTGCTTCTTTTAAAATGCCAAATCTGCTAACAGGCTAGAACATGAATTTACAAAGACCTGTAACTTTAGCTCTCCACAAATAAAGTTCAGTCAGAGCATGCACTAGTAGGTTGCCAATGGGTTAATGAAGTGTGGAGAGCAAAGCCAAGTAGTAAATACTAAGTAGAAGCTTAGAGATAGTCAAACAAGGTATCCATCGGTTTCATTCCTTTGCAGGATGGGATTGACTTGCTTCAATGTTATTCCGTCTCATTACCTTTCCAAAAAAAAAAAACATTACCCAAAAAAATGTCCATGCCATCTGGAACATAACATCGTGGGTCGTTGATCGGATCTACTCTGTTGCTCGAAAAACTAATCTTCAAACAAATTGATGAGAACAGGAGAATGAAACAGTTTATGGTTTGAAGCACCTGCTTCTTAAGTTCTCCAGTTGAAAGAAATGGTGGTCTTGATCTAAATGGAATCACATTCCGTAAATTAAGTTCTCCAGCACCTTTGGCGGAAATCCTTTGTTTCAGCATATAAACTTCAGTTTTTAGCTTCCAATTATAATTTCCAGCATATACAAACATAATTTCTACCATCAAAGCACAGAATTCAGCATATTAGTTCGACTTTCAGCACTTAAGAACAACGATTCAGCTTTTCCTAATCAGTTTTCGGCATAGAGGTGCACATGTTCAAGATGTAAATAACTAATTGCAGCATTGACAGAAATAGTTCCTCTCATCAATCTCTTGCTAAGTGACAGTAAAACTAGAAAATTTTGACGAGTTCTCGTTTCCACGGCCACACACATTTCTCAACATTTGCGAACACAATAAAAGTGAAATAAACCAAATATTCAGCTAAATTCACAACCCAAATGTGTGTGTGTTTGTGTCTAACATACAATGGATCATAAGCAAAGATATATATGATTTCCAATTCAACTTCCTATGTGATCCAAATGCACGTAGTAAGCACCTGTCTGGCTCCAATACTGCAGTAAGCACTGACTTGGAACATCAACGTACGATGCTCAAGCGTTTGAGACAACTAATAGTGAATTCCACCCTATTTTAAGCTTAATAAAGATTGCAATGCCACCACAATGTAAACATGATACACAGCAACCAGAAAACTGACCATCGCATCTCCAATTCCAATTAGGCTTTTTTTTTTTCCTCGCCAGCACAACACTTTAGGGTTTCTCAAATTGAAACCCTCTAATTGATGAGGAGTAGAATCTGAAACAAGGGGGGAGAGAGAGAGACCTTTGTCGGGAACAACGTCGGGGTGCCAGAAGCCGGTGGTGGTGGCGGTTGCCGGCGATGGGGGAGCAGCTGGGGTTGTGATGGGAGCCGGTGGTGGTGGCGGCGGTTGCCGGCGATGGGGGGCAACTGGGTTGTGGTGGGACTCGTGGGAGCCGGTGGTGAGAGCCCCTCCCACTCCGCCACTGGTTTGTATTTTGAACGAGAAGGGGTAAAGGTAAAGAGGAGCTGGGTTTTTTCTTCTTCTTTTTTTTTTTTTTAAATTATCAAAACGACGTCGTTTTGAAATGTTGTGTGAAAATGTTGTGTGTGTAGCATTTTTGTTCCCACTACCAGAACACTTCCCCATCCTTCGGGTTTCTTCAATTGATTATTCTAGAAGCTACTTGCCTTCTTTTCACAACCCCAAACCTACCCCACACCCCATATCTCTCTCCTTTTTAGTACTCCCTCCGTCCTTTTTTAAATGTCATACTTATTAATTTCAATTTATTAAAAAAACATCATCATTGCACCTTTCACATCAACTTTTTCCTCTATTTTTCCTACTTACCCATCATCATTACACTTTAACTCACTAACTTTTCAAAATGAAATACACTTTTAAGGACAAAAAAGACAATGCATCAACTTTTATCCCTTAACTTTATAAATAGACACTTATTAAGGGACAATTCAAAATGGAATACTGGATTATAAATAAGGGATGGAGGGAGTAAGGCCCCATTCCAGAACGGGAATAAGCTCCTTATTTTTTAAAAAGGCAATTTCAAACTCAAAAATAATGTGTTTACGCAAATAATTTTCTTACCACTATGGATCTTGTTTGATAGATCTTATCAAGATCTTTAATACGGTGCAAAAAAAATAAAAAAATTATTTTTCATTTACATTATTTTTTAGTTTGAAAATGTGAAATAAACTGTTTATTTTTTAAGAAGGTTTCTGGAACGGGGCCTAATTCTTTTCTTTCCTTCGAGGCGACGCTTCAGCATCCCTTCCCCTGCTACCTAAGGGTGTTTCCGTCATTCAACACAATTGCAGTTAACTCCCCCACCTCCCCACAAAACCCTCCTCCTACTCCTACGCACACTATTCTTGTTTTCTAGAGAGAGAGAGAGAGAGAGCGAGCAATCATCAATGGAGCGAGGCAATTACGGCAGAGGAGGCGGTGGGCGTGGGCGGGGCGTTGGAGGGAGAGGAGGGAGAAATGGTGGTGGTGGTCGAGGAGGCGATCAGAATCAACAACAGCAATATCATCATCATCAGCCGCAGTACCAAGGTGGGGCCCGAGGAGGAGGAGGAGGAAGGGGTAGTAGGGGTCCTCCTCCAAGTTACTACAATTCTGCTTCTGCTATTCCTGTCCAACAACCACCTGCTCAGGCGTGGGGTTTACGGCCTTGTGGTAATCAGGATCCGTCGCCTGCTCAGGCGTGGAGTCCACGCCCTGGTGGTAATCAGCCACCGTCTGGTCAAGCTTTGGGACGCGGGAGGCCGGAATCCGTTGGAGGAAGAGGGCCTTGGGGTGGAAGGGGGTGGGGCCCTGCTCCTGCTCCGGTGCCTTCTACTAGTACCACTCCTCCAACTCCCCTGAGATCCACTCAACCTCCTCCTCCTGGTATAGAATAGATCCCTAAAACCCCTTTGCGTGCGTCTCTATAGTATCCCCTACTCAAATTTGAGTAAAAACATCATTTGGTACCGTGTGTTCCAATGGGTAAATCCAATCCTAAGAACAAATATAAGCACAAATATGCACAAATTTGAGTAAAAATTTCATTAATGGCAATATTGTAAATTTAATGGTGTGAAATTTGCATTCAAAAATTTGAGTCTAACCAAATTTGAGTGGTATAGGTTTGGGTATGGAGTGGAGGAGGGTTTTGGGTGATTTTTACTCAAATTTGAGTTTGAGTAAGGAATGGAGATGCTTTTAGTGCATGCAAACAATACTAGCAAATGTTGTCATCATGTTAATTACGGCTTTCTTCCTCTGATTAGATGTAGTTATTTGATTGTTGTTTAACTGGGTTTTTTTGTGCGGTGGTTTAAAGTGTTGATGCGCTTATTTATATGTGTTCAAATAGAGAATGATTCGTTAAGGTTGGAGGCTTGTACGATGGTTTCAATTTCGTTGGGGTTTCTTTCTTGAATTCATTTTTATTGGATTTCGTAGTATGTTGATCATTTTGTTTGGGTTTTGTTGGTTTGTAAAATTAAGGAATTAGAGAACTTAGTGTAATTTGAGGGTTTGCTGGTTTATTATCTGATCAAATGCAATTGTTCGATTGCCTTTTTGGATTGGAGGATTTGATGAGTAATGTAATAAATAAGAAAAGGGAGTGAAAAGAGTATGGACTAAAAAAAGCCTCATTCCATTTCTCACCTAAAGTGCTGAGATTTGGTGACAAAATTGTGTTATTTTCTCACCTGCGTTTCTAACTGATAGTAACTTATTCTGTGACAAGTTTTATATGGATGGTTTTCTTTGTTGGTTCATGTTTATGATCCGGGTTAAGAAGTAGCTGATTTAGTTTCTTAGAAAGTCCGATTCATAATCAGAGCATGTCCTTTTGAATAGAATCATTTTGTTGGCTCTTGTGACCATTAGGCTTTTGAGTGCTAGTTATGGAGCTCTTTTGATCATTTGGTTTTTATGACTACTTTAATTAGTTGGATACTTGGCTTTCTATGCAGATCTTTCTGTTGTGAAAGATATGCAGTCATTGAGGTTATTGGAACAGTTGGCTGCACCATCTGTTTCAAGAACTAAGGAGAGCAATCTGCTTCCTGTGAAGCGACCTGACAGGGGCGGCACACTTGCCATCCAGCGTCCCAAACTTCTTGTCAACCATTTCCCGGTGCAATTCAATGCAAAGTCGGTGATTACACATTATGATGTAGATATCAAATTCGAGGATCCTCCAAAGAAGGGCCGTTCTTCCAAAATCCACAAATCCCATCTTCGTATGATCAAGGATAAGCTGTTCTCCAATGACCCTTCTCAATTTCCTCTGTTGAGCACTGCCTATGATGGTGAGAAGAACATATTCAGTGCAGTGGAACTTCCCACTGGTACATTCAAAGTGGAGTTTGCGATGGCAGAAGATATGAATAGTTGTTCTTACTCTGTTACTATAAAGGAGGTAAATAAGCTGCACTTTGGCAAGCTGAAGGATTACTTAAGTGGGGATGTCCTATCCATTCCTCGTGATATACTACAGGGTATGGATTTGGTAATGAAGGAGAATCCCTCTAGGTGTAGAATTCCTGTTGGTCGTAGCTTTTATCGCAAAACATTCAATAGAAGAGACGATCTCGATGGTGGAATTACAGCATCTAAAGGATTCCAACAAAGTCTAAAACCCACATCGCAGGGTCTTGCAATGTGTTTGGATTACTCAGTATTGGCATTTCACAAGCGCTTGCCTGTTTTAGATTTCCTCAAGGAATATGGGGAATTCAAAGAGGTAAATGATGTGAACAAGTACAAAGAAAAGGTCACGGAAACACTGAAAGGGTTGAAAGTTACAGTAACTCATCGTGTTACCAAACAGAAATACACGGTTGTGGGGTTAACTGCTCCAACGCAAGATTTGTCATTTGAAGTTGAGGATCCAGAGGGCAAGGCTCCGCCAAAGAAAATGAAACTTGTTGACTATTTCAAGGAGAAGTATGGCAAGGAAATCATGCACAAAGGTATCCCGTGCTTAGATTTGGGAAAAAATAACAGGCCAAACTATGTACCGATGGAATTCTGTGTCTTGGCTGAGGGGCAGAGGTACAACAAAGAGCACCTTAGTAGAAATGGATCCATTTTGTTAAAGAACATGTCACTGGTTCCACCAAAGGACAGAATGAGCACGATCTATGAAATGGTGCGGGCTAATGATGGGCCATGTGGGTATGTTTTCATCTAGTATATGTTTCCTGTTGCTTCTTGAAAGATATTTGCTTCTTCTACATGCTGTGGTTCGTCAATAGGTTTTGATGGATATGATACATTGATTTGGTGATGCAATGACGACCGGATTAGTTAATTCTCAGCGATCTCTGCATCAAGCTAGTTTGTTGGGGTAGTTCAAATAAATTCGTCATACATCGTTTTTATCCTTTCTTTTTTCTTCATATCGTGAAGCTTAGTTGAAAGTGGATGTTTTTTTGGCCCTCGAATATGGTCTGGAGGAATAATTTCAGCCATTGTGTGTCTTTTGCAAAAAGCTAGTTTGTTGAGGATGCTCTAAGTTGGTGTATTTCCTGCTGATTTTGTCCTCACTTTAAATCCATGTTCTGAAGCTCTGCTTGAATCAAGATTCTTGCTCTTCCCTAATCTGATTCTTATTTATCATTTGTTTATGAGGTCTTTTGGCCAAAGCTAATCTGTTTATTTTTTTAATCCGCCCAAAACTAATGTGTTGAAGGTGGTTTAAATGATTTACTTCATGCTGATTTTTTATCATCTCTTCTTTTATCCTTCATGCACTGGACCTGTGGTGCTTGTTGTGTTGACGTTTGTTTTTTCCTTGTTTTCCATTCACAAAATCTGGTATGTAATACTCTAGGACCTCTACGTACTTGTCATTACTTGTGCTCCTCTAGTGTTCTCATGGTCATAGTGGTAGCAGAAGAAATATTTGAAGACTCTGGCTATTTTTGTCTTGATCATACGAGTGGATGAAACCATTGGCTAAATTTTGCATTCATTTTCTTGTCCTAAATTTAACTCTTTTTAATTCAGTTTCTTATTCATACTCATTACTCATGCTCTACTATTTTTTTCACAAAGAATAATAGAATTTGAAATGTTATAAGATACTGCTATTTCTTTTGATCACTTACGAAACAGTTTCCTAAATTTGCTCTGAAGCAATAGTTATGGAAATTCATTCTACTATTAGCAATCTCCCTTGTATTTCATTATTGGTAACCTTACTATATGGTAGTTATGCTTGATGAGGCCCAAATATCATCGGTATTGGTTGACTTGACCAGCAAGCTCACATCTGACTTGTATTAAAAATGCACCATCACATTCTTTGAATCGGCGACCTTCCTTGTGTGCTTCAAATGTAGTGGGCTGGTGGCTGGCAAATATTCATTGATGTTTTGGTTGCTTTTGCATATATCTTAACTTGATTTAATTCACTCTCTTTTTTGGTTAAATTACTGTCAGTGGGGATGTTGCGGAAAATTTTGGCATCCAAGTCATCAAGGACATGACAAAAGTGGAAGGGCGCGTCATCGGGCCACCGCTATTGAAGCTTGGCAACATGGAGGAAGTAAGACTTAACAACGAAAAACGCCAATGGAACCTTGTTAAGAGCTCAGTGGCGGAAGGCAAACCACTTGAGCGATGGGCTTTAATAGATTTCAGTTTAAGGGATCGCTTCCAACTGGATGGTTTGAATTTTGTTGAGAAACTCAGAAACCGTTGTGGAAAGCTAGGGGTCCGTATGGAGCAACCCCTGGTTTGTCACCCAACTGACATGAGACCGTTCTCTAACATCAATGAACTACGGAGACTTCTTCAGAGTGTTATTGCGAAGGCTGAAAGGGTAAACCGGGGTCGATTGCAAATGATTGTCTGTGTGATGACTAGGGTTGACCCTGGGTACAAGTACCTCAAATGGCTCTCCGAGACAGAGATTGGGATAGTGACCCAATGTTGTCTGTGCAAGCATGCAAACGAAGGAAAAGATCAATATCTCGCCAACCTCTCCTTAAAAATAAATGCCAAGCTTGGAGGAAGCAATGCTGAGCTCAGTAAGCCGCTCCCCCGTTTTGAAGGTGAGGCGCACGTTATGTTTGTTGGGGCTGATGTCAATCACCCTGCTGCGCGAAACACAACATGTCCCTCTATAGCGGCAGTTGTTGCCACTGTTAATTGGCCTGCTGCAAATCGCTATGCCGCTAGGGTTTGCCCCCAGTACCACCGTAAGGAAAAGATTTTGAACTTCGGAACCATGGTTTTGGAACTTATCCAAACTTATGAGCTGATTAACAAAGTAAAGCCTCAGAGAATTGTGGTCTTTCGCGACGGTGTCAGTGAGGGCCAATTCGAAATGGTTCTCAATGAGGAGCTGTTTGATCTGAAAAAGGCCATTTATGCAGAAGATTATCAGCCCACGATCACTCTTGTTGTGGCTCAGAAGCGACACCAGACCCGTTTGTTTCCTGAGACCAAGGACGATGGAGGTTCCAATGGGAATGTGCAACCGGGGACAGTTGTGGACGTTGTGATCACTCATCCCTTTGAGTTTGATTTTTACCTTTGTAGCCATTATGGGAGCTTGGGAACTAGTAAGCCTACACACTACTATGTCCTTTGGGATGAGCACAGATTTACTTCTGACCAGTTGCAGAGGCTGATTTATGAACTGTGCTTCACCTTTGCTCGATGCACCAAACCGGTTTCTTTGGTCCCACCGGTGTACTATGCCGATCTTGTTGCTTATAGAGGACGCATGTTCCAAGAGGTGTCGATGGAGTTATCTCCTGATTCAGCAGCTTCTCCATCTTCTTTGGCGTCAACATCCTTGTCCTCTATTTCGTCATTTGATGATAGTAGGTTTTATAAGTTGCATCCTGAACTTGAGAACATTATGTTTTTTGTCTGAAGGCTCAAAATGGTCGTTGAATCATCTTCTTTGGCTATTTAGAGAATAGAGAAGGGAGATTCTGCTTGTTACTTTTTGGCCCAGCAACTGAGGATCACATCTCCTTTTCTTCACGGTAAAGGAGTTTGTGCGTGAATCTAATGGGTTAGATTTCCATCTGTTTCTTCAATACAAAGTGTGTTCTAGGGTTATGGTGTGTTTTTCTTTTGGTTTAGAGATCAAGGGTTATGGTGTTTTGGGTTTCATGTTTTGTCAACTGAATTGATCCTACTCCGGGGTTAACATATCTACCTAAATAAGAAGAAAACCTGGATTCTGTAATATTTCTCTTTTGCTTTTGTTATTACTTGTTGATTGGTGCTTTCCGAAGGTTGATCTTCTCCTTTATTAGTGTTTTATGTTCAGGGGAAATTTTCTACATTTGGTGGAGATTGGTTATGCAAATAGCTCAGTGTATGCATGCATGTATGTCATGTTCACATAGATGCTAAGGTTTCTTGATAACGTGTTTCCGGGTTAGCTTGCTAGGACTCGACTCCATCGTCTACTTGTGGGAATTCAGATTAAAGCTGGTATAGATTGGCCCGTAAGAGTAGATAGCACCTAAGAAATTTTGAACCAAGGAGGCTTTTTTTTTTTTTTTAAAGGTGATTAAAGAAATTTGACCTTAATGGCCCAATTGGATGTAAGTAGTTGGTTTGGACGATGTATTAAAAAACGAGGGACAAAATATGGAGTACTTGATTTGGAAGAGGGAAAAAATAGGGGGATAAGAGCATCTCCAATCCCGGACTTCAAATCGGGGATGTCAATTTTTTTTTGAAGGCTGACGTGGCATTTTGGCATCTTCAATTTGACATCAAAGCTTTCCTTTCCAATCCTTATGCCAAATTTTATTTATTTGACATCAAGTTATTCCTCTCCAACCCTTAATGTCAAACGGTTACTTTTCAAAACAAATGTTCAACGGTTACTTTTTAAACTTCAACAGTAACTTTTTGAAATTTGGCATGGAAGAGAGAAGTTGTCAAAATTGGCATGCAGGGGGTTGTTGCCAAAGCCACGTCAGCTTTGACATGAGTAAAGACAAAAGGATTGGAAGGTGACTTGATGTCAAAAGTTGCCGTAGCACCGTCCACATCATATTTGACATCTCCAATTGGAGATGCTCTAAGGTTGTTTTATTGTTAAAATTTTGGGGGAGGGGGATGCGGAGGGCCTCATCCTCACGGATTAAATATGGATAGGTCAAAGGGTGTCCAAAACTAATACTCTCTCCGTCCCTTTTTAAGTGTCCTACTTCGTAACTCTAACTTATTAAAAAGAAATCATCATTATACCTTTCACATCAACTTTTTCCTCCATTTTTCCTATTTACCCATCATCATTACACTTTTACTCACTAACTTTTCAAAATAAAATCTACTTTTAGGGATAAAATAGACAATGCATCAACTTTTACCCATTAACTTTACAAAATGGACACTTATTAAGGGATAGTCCAAAATAGAATTCTGGACTCTAAATAAGGGACGGAGGGAGTATCCCATAGGGGGCCGATGGGATGCGGAATGAGTTTTGGGGGATTATTATTGGAGGGGGATAAGATAGTATGAGGTATTATTTATGGAGAGTGGACACACATTGAAGTGATTTGTATGAGGAGGGATAAAAAATAATAGGTTTGGATGAGGTTTTAGAAAGGATGATAAAAGAATACTTGGTTTGGATGAGAGATAAGAAAGAATAGATGAAGTAAAAAATTGTCAAATGATTTTTTTGCCTTTGTGCAATCCCAAAATTAGTTATTCATTATATTAATTATATAATTGCAAAATTCAATAAATTTAATTAGTTTTGGACAATTAAGCTATAATAATTTATTTTAATGATAAATTAATTAATGTCAAACGGTTACTTTTCAAAACAAATGTTCAACGGTTACTTTTTAAACTTCAACAGTAACTTTTTGAAATTTGGCATGGAAGAGAGAAGTTGTCAAAATTGGCATGCAGGGGGTTGTTGCCAAAGCCACATCAGTTTTGACATGAGTAAAGACAAAAGGATTGGAAGGTGACTTGATGTCAAAAGTTGCCGTAGCACCGTCCACGTCATATTTGACATCTCCCATTGGAGATGCTCTAAGGTTGTTTTATTGTTAAAATTTTGGGGGAGGGGGATGCGGAGGGCCTCATCCTCACGGATTAAATATGGATAGGTCAAAGGGTGTCCAAAACTAATACTCTCTCCGTCCCTTTTTAAGTGTCCTACTTCGTAACTCTAACTTATTAAAAAGAAATCATCATTATACCTTTCACATCAACTTTTTCCTCCATTTTTCCTATTTACCCATCATCATTACACTTTTACTCACTAACTTTTCAAAATAAAATCTACTTTTAGGGATAAAATAGACAATGCATCAACTTTTACCCATTAACTTTACAAAATGGACACTTATTAAGGGATAGTCCAAAATAGAATTCTGGACTCTAAATAAGGGACGGAGGGAGTATCCCATAGGGGGCCGATGGGATGCGGAATGAGTTTTGGGGGATTATTATTGGAGGGGGATAAGATAGTATGAGGTATTATTTATGGAGAGTGGACACACATTGAAGTGATTTGTATGAGGAGGGATAAAAAATAATAGGTTTGGATGAGGTTTTAGAAAGGATGATAAAAGAATACTTGGTTTGGATGAGAGATAAGAAAGAATAGATGAAGTAAAAAATTGTCAAATGATTTTTTTGCCTTTGTGCAATCCCAAAATTAGTTATTCATTATATTAATTATATAATTGCAAAATTCAATAAATTTAATTAGTTTTGGACAATTAAGCTATAATAATTTATTTTAATGATAAATTAATTAATTTAATAAATTAATTAAACTAAAAAAACTCATTCATTTAATAAATTAAAAAACTAAAAATTCATTTTTTAAGTGTTTGTTATGCATTTCTATTTTTTTTAATATGAATTGTAAAAATGTTAAGTTTGGTCATTGTTCTAAATATTGTGGGGCATGCACATATCCAAGTAAGTATTAATTATTGTGTTCTAATGTCTTAATTTTTTCATTTTGGAAATTGTAATTTTTAATTGTGTGGCATGCACATATCCAAATAATTTTCTTGATACTGTTTATATATTAAAAAATATGTTTAAAAAATTAAGTGCCCCAATTTTCAATCCGTTTGAATCGATGCGAAAATCTTATTTTTTTGATCATTTTATTCTAAAAAGTCATAATTAAATTGTCTCTATAGCTCTCATAATCAAGTTTCTGCTCCATAGGATCTCAAATAAAGAACATATACGTAATTATACTTATAGGGTACTAGGGTTGAGGGAGGGAGGGTGGGTGAGGAGGGGCAAGATTGTCAAAAAGCCAGCTGGATTAGCCCGGATAAATTACGGACTGCTCAAAAGCTATCCAAAAATAATGTGGTTGCCTCTCCTTTGGATTGGGAAATCCTGTAGTGCAAGGCCCTGTAAGGCACCCTGTAGGGCGCACATGGGCCATCGGTCTTGACAATGAGTGGTTGAGATATGATTTTTAATTATGACCGGTAAGAATCATTTATTACCAGTTATAATTGATTTTTGATTTGAACCATTGATTGATGAGATCAACGGTTATGAGCTGCACTACAATCCCTATAGGACACTCCGTCCTGCAGGATCCCCAGATCCCTCTCCTTTGGCCTGATAAAATGGCTGGGTGGATGAGTTTATAGGCGGAGATTTGGTCGATTCAAACCAGGGGAAAGGTTGGGCCCTATTGGGGTCCACCCATAGTGGTGGGGTTATTTTGTGTAACATCCTTAGTGTTGGGTGTATTTACCCTTGGAGTCCCTATATATGTCTCTTGTAAACCCTAGGATTAGGGTGTGACAGAATGTGAGGGAGAGGGTGAGGTGAGCGTGGGGAGCCGGTTTGTGGCTTCTCGGAGAGGAACCAAGTGCTGGTTCCTGGAGAGTTTTTTCATCTTTGTGTATATTGTGTGAATATATATTCAAAGGGAGTTTTCTCTCTAAAATTGATGTGTGGGTTCATGTGAGTGGTGTCCCTCCGGTGAGTGATTTCAGTGAATATATATTATTCGACTAAATAATATATTGTGTGAATATATTATTCGACTAAATATGTATATTGTGTGAATACATATTTTGCCTTGGTTTGTGTGAATATATTATTATTCGACTAAATAATACCATCTTTAATTGAATAATAACTCAGGATGATTGAGTCAGGGTGTGATTTTGTTTGTCAAACCAAGGCAAAAACATCACATCTCCTCATCCGGGCGGATTACATCGTCCCTTTCCATTAGCTACATCCAATTGGGCAGTTAAGAGAGCAAGAATCTAAGTTCCAAGCCTTAATCACCCTGCCGACCCTTTCCCTTGCCCCTTGGATTCACAGGTTCTAAGGTTTGCATTTAAATCTTGGCATAGCATTAGTGTAAAGTTGTCATGTGGAGTTTTCTTTGGGTTTTTCTTTTGGAAAAATTTCAAAATGGCACCTGAATTTTCACTGCAATGTCACAGAAACACCTAAACTTCATTTTATTTCAATTAAATACCTAGACTTACAATTCCTAAAATGAGGCACCTGCCGTTAGCCTCCATCCATTCCATTCACAAAATTGCTGATGTGGCACACTTCACCCATTAAGTGGGCCCATTTCACATGTTAGGAAGCAAATGAAATGCACACAATCACAACCCAACACTATCCTACTTCACTTTTTTTCACCTTTTAATTGTGCACACAATCAAAACTCCACTGATAAAATAACAATAAAAAAATCAAAACCCCACAATCTAAACTGTGCCGCCACTCCTACCTGTGGGTCAAAACTAGTTTATTTTGCCCTAAAGTCTATTTGGCCCCCATTTCCTTAAACAAATCAAACCCAAATCGTTTTGCTCCGGCTTCAACAAATGGGTCAGGTCTTAGTTAGAGACGAAGAGGAGTGAAAAATAGAGGACAACTATAACTGAGAAGGTCGGAGAGGATCGAGAAATAGAGATGGCAATGGAGCTAAGAGGTTGGTGAGGAGCAAGAAACAGAGGAGGGACCCACATTTGAGGTCCAGCCTTATCCCAGAGTTTTATTTTCAGAATCAAGGATTGTTGAAGAAATCGAACCGAATTTGGGAGAAATTGTGGATTCGGGTGATGGAAAAGCAGAGAGAATGTAACAACTCTGATTTTTACTAAATAAAAATTTCGTTGTTAATATTTAAAAATCGTAATTAGGTTTTAATCATCTTCTAACCACCAAAGTTTCCGTCGTTTCTAGGGTTAAGTCTTAAGATTTCGCATCTTGGCCGAAAATCCTATCTAGCAACCCTAGTTAGCTTTAATCGACTCGTTCACTTACCGATCGTTGACCTAATTACCATTGTTCCTAATCCTCGATGAACCTTTGTTACTTGAACCTTTTGAAACCGGTGAGCCTCGTAACCCTAGATGAACCTTTTGAACCTTTTAGCTAATAACCGTTGGACGATAACGTTAGGGTTATCTTTACCCATTGGATAATAAGAGAACCTTAGTTAATCCATCAAAGTACAAGATTAGATTAGTTTAGTACTTAAACATAGTATTATCTACAAGTATAATACTTCCTAGTATTACCCGTTGGATAATAACCGCTAGGAGAATCTTTACCTATTGGACGATAGACTAAAGTCCTTGCCATCATTACCCATTGGGTAATAACCGCTAGGGAAACCATTATCCATTGGATAATAACTATACTTGCCAACCAAGTACTAGATTTAATAAAATATTAGATTTTCCATGTGTGTTAATCCATTGAAATAGAATTAGTCCATTAGGTTATTATTATAGGACTTAGTACTTTGAAAGTATAGATTAGTTTATTAGATATTGAATGTTGACATATCTAGTCTAGATTATGTAGTACATGGTTATATATATATGTATATATATATATGCTTATATGTACACATATATATATATATATATATAGATATATACAGTTGGCTTCTGATCAGGAAGCCATGACCTAACACCCTGTTTGGATGGGGGAGATGCAGGGGGATATGTGAATCCCCCTGATTTGCAGTCCGGGAGTCTACCAAATCCAGTGTTTGGTTGAGATTTTTGGAAGGCGGATAAGATTACTGTAGCGGTTTCAAGTCCAGGTGGAGGTGGATTTGGGAACGGGACCTGCGACCCCGTCGTTGGCAAATCCGGGAGGATTTGAGATGATTTTACCCCTCCAAATCCGGCTTTCATTATACTCTGTCATCCCATTTTCTGGTTTCATCGTGTTCATTTACCCAGACCAACGAAGAGAGAGAAGAGAGAGAGAGAGAAGAGAGGAGGTCGCCGAAGAACTCTGGTGACTCCACCGCCTTGCCGACGGTTCAACTCTCCCTCGTCTTCCTCTTTACACGGGCTGAGGTATGGTTGTTCACTCCATTTGCGATCGTTTTTGTGGTTTTTGTAGAGTGTTTGTGCTCCGTTGGGTTGAGTTTCTGATTGATTTGGGGGTTCTTGATGTTCGGTATGATTTTTCACCCACGGTACTCCATAGCTTATCTGAGTTGCCCTACAAATCTTAAAACTCCATCGAAGTTGATTTTGCCCTAATTTTGTTGGATGGTTTGTAGATCTGAGTTGTCCTAACTCGAAATAGTTAAAAAAAAAAAAAAAAATTTACTCTCATTCTGTGCATTTTGAACCACGATTTGAGAAGTCACCCCATTTTTGCTTCCAAAGCTCTCCCAGATCCGGGATTAGGTAAGAAAACTCCGCACCTCGTTCTGTATGTGTGTGTATATATATATATATAGGGAATGGTTCAATGAACACCCTAATAAAATACCCAACGGGGACACCCAAAATCTCAATCTGATAGTTCCCGATTGAATTTTTATGATCCGAACCGCTCAATGTGTGCAGAATGTGATTTTAAGTGTGTCCGCGAGAAATTAGCAAAAAAAATGACCGGAAAAGGCTTGATTTGAGCAGTTTTTATTTGAACCGTTCAATAAATAATTGTTCAAAACTGTTCGGATCAAGCCCTTCCCGGTCATTTTTTTTGCTGATTTTTAACGTGTACCCTTAAAATCACATTCTGATCACATTGAGCGGCTCGGATCATCAAAATTTGATCGGGAACCATGAGGTGTTTTTTTAGGTGTCCCCGGAACCGCCCCCATATATATATATATATATATATATAATGATTGAATGTGATGTTTGAATATTGGGAATGTGTTGGTTTTGCTCATTCAAGATCAGCTTGCCAAAAAAATAAATCAACATCGAACACATTTTTGAAGATTGTTGAGTTTTGAAACCGAACTTAAATAATCAATGCTTTGGTCATTCAACTCATTTATCGGTCCAATTTTTGTGCTTACAAATGATGTGGTTGAGAGCAAAGGCCATTCATTTTAAACAAATCACATAAGGATGAAAAATGGGTCTTCTTCCTGGATGTTGTTGAGATGGGTGGTACATTGGGAGCAGGTAATTGGGTTAATGTCTGGGCCATTACTGTATATAGCTATATATATGCTTGTCTCCCATGAACATGAAAAAAACAACCAGAAAACGTAAAGACAATTTTGTTCGGTGCCGTGCATTGGATAGAAGGCTATGCACTATAACATTAATGTCAAATTTTGTTAATAACTCCACGCTAGCAAGCTTACGCTCAACTGGTCGCCCAAATCTGAACGACTAAAACCGTGAATATAGTTTCGACATAATAATTTCTCAGGTACACGCGTAAAGATCAATAGGGTTTTTCCCTATTTTATACGGCAGAGTTTAGTTCCATGTCCTAGTTTGCCACCATTTATAGGGTGGCCCATTTGCTTGTAGTTTTCTTAAAATTTCTTTGTCTGCATGAATAATGGTTTTCCTAGGACACAAGACAAGTCTTCATTAGGGTTGCTCGAGAAAATGAGTTTCTTTTCCATCACTTTACAACTTAGGACAGTATGGTTTTTTGCTGTCACAATTTTTTGCGATGCATTTGGTATCTTTGTCCATGCAACTATGTGCCAAATTGACTGATTTACTGATACAATGACAGAATAGACTAATAGTAAGATAAAGATACCAATTAAACAATGAAATCTTATTCTGTATCTACGGCTTCCTATTAGGATATTGTGTTTTTATTTATGACCTTCACTATGATTGCCTTTTTCCCCACATCTTTCTTGATCTTAATTATTGTGAATTGATAATATGGCTTGGTAACCATACAACCCTTGAAAGTGTGCAAGGAAACTATGGAGCATTCTGCTACTGCAATTATTGCTTGACGAAATAAAAGTTGGTTCATCAATTTCAGTTTTGATGAAGTTTTGTTAGGCTCAAGGTGTTATTAGTCCATGTGCTTCTGGGTGACAGAACATTTTGTTTCATTGCACTATCCAAGGAGTATTGAACATACATCTTTATTCTTTATAGGCAGGCTCTAGAGAGACAGAGACTAGAAAATTTGAGAAACTAATACTCTTGGAGACTGGATAAACTCTCAGTCTCATAGCACCTGCTGTCCTTTCCGGCTTTAGTAATTCAAGCGATTGTTAAGAATAATGGAATTACTAGTAGGTCGCTGTTTTGTTTAGGAGCTTGGGACATCTTTTAGTAAGTTGTTATGTGGTGATTTACAAACTCAGCCTATAGGATCCAGACATGTTTCTCTCTACCTTTGGTGGAATGTTGAAAGTTATGGTAAATAAGACTAAACCTAGAGCTATGTGGCAGCCGTTTAAAATGACTCCAATACGGATGGTACGGCGTACTAATTTGGTACGACGTAATGATTTGGCCCTAATTTGGGACACCCTACTGATTGTTTCATATTGATTTTGCAATATTGTATGTATAATGATTAAAATGTATTGAGTTGCCCTAATAGAATTGGAATTGCCTTAAAGTATTAGCTGCAGTAATTTAACTTTTGCCTTAAAACAGATGGCAAGACTAACGAACCGTGAACGAAGGAAGAAGACAAATCGTAAGGCATTGTTAGCAACGTTATCTATGATGAGAGTACTGAATAGCATTATTCAACTTTACTTGTTAATTACGGAGTTGATTGCTGAGAGGCATCGACAAAGGCTTCGTCAGAAGCCTCATCTTCGTGCCAATCCTAATGCTTACCAAAGTCAATTGGACGCACTTAATAGGTTGGTACGCGGGAGTGACAAAACTTGTCATAACAATTTGAGGGTAAACAGGCATACATTCTTCACGTTGTGCCAACTACTTATTGAAAATGGGCTGGAGCCATCTAGGAATGTTAGCGTTGTAGAGAAGGTGGCTATCTTCTTGTGGATCCTCTCACACCATACGAAGAATAGGCGTACCATTTTACAATTTTGGAGATCGGGGGAAACAATTAGTAGGCATTTCAACGCAGTTTTGATTGCGGTCATTCGCCTTCACAATGTCCTCTGGTATCATCCTCAGCCTATTCCAGCCAATGAGCCGGATGCTAGGTGAAAATGGTTTGAGGTACATAATTGTTATGTCTTAAGTTCTAGTAATGCACTTATTCATTATAAATTTATTATTGTAATAAGAATACCCTTCTGTCTCGTCGAATTGTCTAGGGGCTTTAGACGGTACTTTCGTACCTGTCCTCCCCCCAACAGAACTCAAGGCACGATATAGGGCAAGGAAGGGTGAGTACGCGACAAATGTGTTAGGAGTTTGTAGTCGTAACCTACAATTTGTTTACGCGTTGTCTGGTTGGGAAGGCTCTGCCACAGACTCAAGAGTGCTCCGAAATGCATTGCTAAGGCCTCATGGGTTGAGAATTCCATAGGGTATCTGACTTCCAAACCAATCCACATTTAGTGAACATACCTTAGCATTATTGTAAACATACTCATGTAGGGCAAGTATTCTGATTTGTAGGTCGTTACTACCTCGTCGATGCTGGTTACAGTAATGGGCCGGGATTATTAGCACCTTACAGAGGTCAACGATACCACATTAACATTTGGAGGCAAGGACACATGCCCTAGAGCCGGGAGGAGTACTTCAACATGAAGCACTCGAAGGCACGAAATGTGATCGAGAGATGCTTTGGGGTGCTGAAGATGAGATGGGGAATTTTGAGATCTTACTCTTTCTACCCCATTAGGACTCAATGTCGCATCGTCACTGCATGTATCCTTCTCCATAATCTCATTAAGCGTACAATGGCAGTGGATCCCGTTGAGGCAGAATACACAGCGTGGGAGCAGGCGAACCTACATAATGTACCACATGAAGTGTACATTGCAAATGTCGATCCTACAAACGAATGGACCCAATTTCGGGATAACTTGGCAACCCAAATGTACAATCATTGGTTAGCTAATCCAGGGGATGACCATTAAGATACTTGTAACCGAATTTGAATGTAATAATTTGGATGTGTTACTTATTTGTAATATTGTTATGTATCTGTTGGACGTGTTGAACAATGGTCGTGTGAACTATTTGAATGTATTAATATGGTCTTTCATGAGTACAATACGTATGTCAAATTGTAATCATCATTTAAATCAGGTTAGGATACCTATGGAAAGTGAAGGAACTTCACAATCTGAACGAACGACGCGTAAGAGAAAACATGATCGTAGGCTATGGACCTTGGCGGAAGAGCAGGCTCTACTTGCTGCCATGATGGAGTCTATCTGTGATAAATATAGAGCCCATAATGGTTTCAAGCCGGGCTACTTTAATGAAGTAGAAAAGGAGTTGAAGAAGATATTGCCTGGGACGACGCTTAAAGCGCAACCCAACATTGAGTCGAAGGTCAAGAATTGGAAGGTGCAGTATGCTGTCATTCTGGACATCACACGTCTTAGTGGGTTCGGTTGGAACCATACCACTAATTCCATTGTGGTGGATGATGAAAACGTGTGGAAAGAATATGAGAAGGTAACTTCTCCCCTCATACATTTAAACTAACTATTATTGTTGTGGCTTCCCATTTAATGTATGTCATTGTACATGTACAGTCCAATCCCAAAGCGAAAGGGCTGAATGGGAAGTCTTTCCCCATGTATGAGAGTTGGCAATTCCTTTTTCGGAGGGATAGGGCCACCGGTGAATTGGCCGAGGATGCGGCGGAAGTGGAAGAAGTTGTTGAGACCTACCAAAATGATGTCAATATAGAGGTCGATGACATGTTGAATGAATGCTACACTCCAACGTTTGCAAATGGTGACACGGTCTTTCCACGTGACACACCATTTGTTGACATGTCAACTTCTTCCGGAACTCCAACAAGCAATGCAATTCCCGCCGCTCCAAGAACCAATGCCAATACTTCAAGAAGCAATGCCAATACTCCCACAAGCAATGTCGTGCCGGGAAGGCCAAAGAAAAAGGCAAAGGTGGACGCAAATGAGGCGTCCATTCATGTGGCTATGTCGAATTTATTGGGTGAAAGCAATACGGCGTTCAACAAGATTGCCGATGCCGTTGGATATGAGGACCGACTCTCTGCCAAAAGAGAGAAGGTGTTTAGTGAGCTAATGAAGCTTGACCTTGAGATGATTGATAGGTTTGCTTTGAACACCATGATTGTGTCCGCCGAAGAAAATGTGGATACATTCTACGGCATACCGGAGAACTACAAACAAGCTTGGGTCGAGGCCGTCTTATCGGGCCAAATCAAATTGAAGAGCACGTAGGGATGTCTTAGTACTTATGGCCCTTTTTGTTGGAATGGTGGAGGACATCTTTATCTCCTTTTTGTAAAGAATTATGTAACAGTAACTGAATGTGCCTAAAACTTACTTGCAACTTTTGATCATGTATATTTTGTACTTGGTAGGGCAACCATGATGATCATAACTATTTGGTACTTGTTAGGGCAACGATGATGATCATAACTATTTGGTAGGGCAAATGTAAAGGCAACTGTGATGATCATAACTAATTGGCTGTTTTTTGGCTGTTTCTTATTTGGGCAATGATGATGCATTTTAAATTTATCTCGATGTGTATTAGTTGGTACTGATCTTGGCAACTATGATGGCTTTAATAGCAACTTAGTTACTGGTTAGTGCTACTTTGATTATGGTTATTACATCTGAGCCCAAATGATTATATTGTGGTGGTTGTTACCTGTTAGCATACAGGGCTATATGTCTGTGTGAGGGCTATATGTGTGTGTGTGCAGGCCTCTGTGTGTGTGTGTGTGTGTGTGTGTGTGTGCAGGCCTGGTAGCAGGGTATTATCTGGACAGTGCAGTTGTATATGGGCTGTTTTGAGCAGGGTTTTGTGCTGGTTTATGTCAGGTTTATGGGCTGTTTTTTGTATTGTATATGGGCTGTTTTGAGCAGGGTTTTCTGCAGGTTTATGGCTGATTTCTGGGTTGTTTTGTTCAGTGTATATGGACTGTTTTGAGCAGGATTTTCTGCAGGTTTATGGCTGATTTCTGGGCTGTTTTGTTCAGTGTATATGGGCTGTTTTGAGCAGATTTTTGTGTTGGTTTATGTCAGGTTTATGGGCTGTTTTTTTGATTGTATGTGGGCTGTTTTGAGCAGGGTTTTCTGCATGTTTATGGCTGATTTCTGGGCTGTTTTTTTAGTGTATATGGGCTGTTTTGAACAGGTTTTTGTGTTGGTTTATGTCAGGTTTATGG
The DNA here is from genome assembly GCA_025413875.1 of Rhododendron molle. Lineage (NCBI taxonomy): Eukaryota > Viridiplantae > Streptophyta > Magnoliopsida > Ericales > Ericaceae > Rhododendron > Rhododendron molle. The sequence goes on from CM046400.1 coordinate 21,368,215, forward strand.
GCTGTTTTTTTATTGTATATGGGCTGTTTTGAGCAGGGTTTTCTGCATGTTTATGGCTGATTTCTGGGCTATTTTTTCAGTGTATATGGGCTGTTTTGAGCAGGTTTTTGTGTTGGTTTATGTCAGATTTATGGGCTGTTTTTTTGATTGTATATGGGCTGTTTTGAACAGGGTTTTCTACATGTTTATGGCTGATTTCTGGGCTGTTTTTTTCAGTGTATATGGGCTGTTTTGAGCAGGTTTTTGTGTTGGTTTATGTCAGGTTTATGGGCTGTTTTTTTGATTGTATATGGGCTGTTTTGAGCAGGGTTTTGTGCAGATTTATGGCTCATTTCTGGGCTGTTTTTTTCAGTGTATATGGGCTGTTTTCAGCAGATTTTTGTGCTGGTTTAAGTCAGGTTTATGAGCTGTTTTTTTGATTGTATATGGGCTCTTTTCAGCAGGTTTTTTTGTTTGTTTATGTCTTTTTTTTGGGCAATGATGCAATGTTGATTGCAATGTATTCGTTGGTATTGCCTTTGCTAATTATGATGGCCTGAATGGCAACTTAGTTGCAAATGGTAGTGCTACTTTGATTATGGTACAATCGTCTGAGCCCAACTCTTGCTTTAGGTCTTTGACAGCTTGTGTTGTGGCTGTTTGTGTATTTTGTGGCTTGTTTTCTGGCTGTTTTTGGCTCTTGCAAATGGTAGTGCTACTGTCATGGCAGCACTTGGCTGCTGTTTGGCCCACTTCCTCTTTTTCCTGTTCTGCTACTGTCATGGCAGCAGTAGCTCTTGTTGTTCTGCTACTATCATGGCTTGGTGTTGTGGTTTTATGGTTTTCAGAGCATCCAGTTCCTGTTGTTCCTGCTCTGCTACTATCTTGGCTCTTGTTTCGTACCCTTTTATGGCTGTCATGTTTTACTTTTTGGCTGAAATTTATTATGTTTCATAGGCTATGATGATATGACGGACAAATTTGAAGGCGAGGTACTTGTCTTGGCGGGACAACTTATGAGGGTCAATGGTTTAATCATCATTTGGCAACATAAGTTGTAGCCAAGTAGTGCACTATGTTCCGGTCAAAAAAATTCCTGAGCCAAGTACATATAACCAAAATATTATTATTCATTATGTTATAAATGTGTCAATTCCTCTTTTCTCTTAGATTTTACAATGACAATTGAAGATAAACAATACTATTGGGTGGTTTTCGTTGGGCGTAATCCGGGAATCTATACGAGTTGGGAGACTGCGGAACTGCAGGTTAATGGATACCCGGGGAACTTGAAGAAAAGATACAACACGTTCGATGATGCAGAAGGAGCATTGTTACAATTCCATGAGGAACGATACCGGCTTAATCAAATGCAATCGGTCCGAACCAAACATCAATCAACTGATGATGCTTCCACATCCACAAGTTCTTTGCAAGTTCAACGTTAACAAAATATATCAACATGCTTTGTTCTAGGGATTTTTTTAGGTTTCGTAGCTTGTATTTTCATCGCACTTGTATTTGATTCGGAATGACATTGTAAATTTAATTTCTCTAATTTCGTAATGAAGACTGCATTATGTAGAAAACATTCGTAATCTCAAATAAATATAATTACTTGAGATACAAACCGGAGTGATACAAATTTATTCCTCAAACATTTATTATCACAAGTACAAACTTATTCTTCGACCACCCTTTTAGCACTTCAAACTTCTAGTTTTCTTGTCGAACAAAGCAATGAGCCCAACGATTATAATTGGGAAATTCCCTGTCCCGAAATTGTCTCAGCTGAGGCCGAGTCTACAATAAATTAAGGCAAACAGTTAATAAATGAATTAAACAACATATAATATGAAATTCTAAACAAATTCAAAATTACTTACTCGAACAAATTCATTCCAAACATCATTTTGCACCACCAGTTTATTTTCATTTGGATTCCACCCAAACTCCGGAATTTGAAGTATAGCGTCTAGATAAAAATAATCACGCTTCCATTTTTTTATCTTTCCTTCGATATGATTTTCTTTAATACCTACTTCGGGGAAAGAAACTCGCATTTGATTCTCAAGAACTCCTAAGTAGCCGGGATGAAACCCGTTCTCGGCTTGCCAAACCCCCTGATCTACAAGACTCGTAAGATTTGTAAGTAATATTTCCTCCTCCACCTCGCTCCAAGCTCGGCGTGCCATTTGAAGGAGAGAAAATCAAAATTACAAAGTAATTTTTTAGGAGATAGATATGTGTGTGAAGTGATATGAGATAGATAGTGGTATTTATAGACCACCTTACCAAACAATTTAGTTACAAATATTTTTACCTAACATATTTTTACCTAACATAATTTTGTGCACCTACTTTTCTTTTTCAACTACCAGAAAATGAACTTTTCAATTTACTAAATTTAAAATATATTTCAGATTTCTTCAAAAAAAATTTCAAATACGGTTAAATTTTCTTAAATATAATTACATTTCAATTTATGCAATAATTAGTAATAAATATGTATTTACTGTAATTACGAAATGTACTTTTTAATTACTAAATTGAAATTAAATAATTCAGAAATTAAAAAATAATAAATAAATAAGGCTAAAACAATTTAAAAATAATTTTATTCAAATTTATGTAATAATTAATTGTATATATGTATTTAATATAATTATAATGAAATAAACGTAATTTGTCCATTAAATTAAAATAATAAAGTGGGGGCAAATAAGTCATTTTATACCTTATTCCATCATATCCATCTTTCAAATCCCCCTTCCCAAAAATTCATCCAAACACCTCATTATAAATTCACCCCTCTTAAAAGGTGGGCCCACCCTTCTTAACATATCCTCCCTCATTACATATGCACCTTCAAATTTCCCCTCATTACAAATCCACCCAAAACAAATTCGCCATCCAAACGGGCCGTAAGCGTCCATCCGCACCTCCCTTATAAGCCGTTGGAACGGCTCACGATTAAAAACACATCTCGCGGATCCTAGGCGACTGGGTCATGGGTAAGAGACGTTCGCGGGTCAAACGGGTTATAACAAACGGGTTACTCACTTTCCCTTTCTCACTCGATCGTTTGAAACCAGAAGGTAGAAACACAGAAGAGAGAGAGAGAGAGAGAGAGAGAGAGAGAGGAGAAGAAGAAGAATCGAAGAGGGCAGAGAGAAGAAGGCTCGTCCACTCACGAATAGGTCTCTCTCTCTCTCTCGTTCATACAGAAACTAGGGTTAGGGTTCGAAAAAATTTCCCAATGAACACCAAGGTCTCTCTCTCGAGATCTCTTTATCTCTCAATTATTAGGGTTTTTCCTGGTTCGATTTTTGGAACCTTGGTCGTGTGGAACCAGAAATCGTGATTTTCTCCCTCATTTACTTGGTATCTCTCTCAAATCCGATTTAGGGCTTGTTTGACTGGACGATTTAGGGCTTTTTTGACTGGACGATTTTACGGAAGGTTGGAGTATGAATTTGCTTGTATATATCTTAGGAATGCTACGATTTTGTGCTTGGCATTAGTTCACTGGTTCTAGGATTTGTCTAAGAAACACCATCATGTAAATGCCTTGGCAAACCCCATTATCATGATATATTAAAGTTTGATATAATCAACTCACACTTCAGAGCATTTTATTATTGTCACTGTTCACTGTTCATTCTTTAATCAACTCCAATGTGATCTTGCTCGCAAGATTTTGTGCCCTCGCAAGTTAACCGATCCTTGTGCATATGGCCTCCAAATTCGTGTTATGCTATACAAGGAAGACAAAAATGACTTTGTAATCCACAGAATTACATGGATGAAAGTTGAGGTTGATCTTACTTTTGTTTTATGTGCTGTTTGGAAGCATTAAAATGCTGGAGCGAGTATTAAAGGTAGGTTGTGAGCCAACTCAACCTACCTGGTGAGAGTTGATCCTCCCCATAATATGCATTATTTATCTTATGAGGCCTTTGATAGGTAATCAGGTGAACTTCAAGGCTTGGAATATTTTGTCAGTTCTCCAATTTTGACACACATCTTGCATATGCCAACTGATGACTCCTTCCTACAATGTCTTTGGTGTATGCAGGGACTACCTTCTCGGCCTCCAAACTATGAAAAGGAACGAGCCTACTTTCAAGAGGTTGGTTCCTTTGAACTTTTGGAGGAAAGCCCCTCACCGAAGAAATCTGGTACATGGGCTATGGGCGTCCAAAGTGATGATGTTGCTATACCACATATGTCCACAGCACTAAGGAATCAACCTCCTGCATTATAAAGCCTTCGGCTTCTCTGTCTAAGATATTACAAACTCCTGCATTATCAGGCCAGTCCATTTGCAAGCCTGCCTACTACCTCAGTTGCAGGATCGAAAGAGTTTGCTTCCGCACCTGCTTCAGGGACATCTGGTTCTACCAGTCTTGCAATTTCTGTTGGAACTTGTGGCATTATTGGTTTCAATGCTCTCTTTTGTTTGAGCAACTCTTGCAATTTTTTTGAGGTGAAGAGAAGAGGATAGGAGTGGAGGGTCTTTTGTGATGTTTTGTTTATAGACTTGTCATTGCAGTACTCTAATTATTATTAGATTTCTTTGGAGAATAAATGATATTCTGTGAGTTCCTTTTGGATGCTATATTACTATATTATAGTATCAGTTTTTACATGCCAAATATTCATTAGGACACAACACGGATTACTTGCCAAAAATTCCTCAAACTTTTATTACTTGCCAAGAATCTCAATCCAAAAAATCAAATTGTGACCAACTCAGTAAACAAGAGGTCGAGTAAACAAGCTGAGGAGAAGGAGTTGAGTTTTGTTCACCCTCCACTTAAGAGGGTGAACATTACCCTCCTTTCTATTAGTTGAAATGATGTGGACCCCACTACAAAGTGATGTCATACTTACCAAAAAGTGTATTGCATAGTAAGCATGACATCACTTTGTGGCGGGATCCACACTATTTCAACCAATGAGTGAGAGGGTATTGTTCACCCTCTTTTAAAGAGGGTGAACAAAATTGCACTCTGAGGAGAAGCTATAGCTCCATGTCATTAATCAAAACACAACCACAAAACAGAAGGTCATTAAACAAGGTCATGGTCCAACTAAATTTTGATACAAATTAGCCATCCATTCTTTCATAAAGAACCACATCAAAAAAATGGCAAAGGGTATAACCTTGAGAGCCAGTTAAAGGATACAACGGACAAAAAAAAATACGAAACTGGCCAACCTATACCATGTTCACCACCTTACAACAAGGCAAAAAAAATTCAATTGGTAATAAAATCAGAGCAGCACAATTGGGCCGGAGAAGTTGTTGCGGATATCAATCTTGGGAAGTTGCTGCAATTGCCCAATTTGAGGTGGAATTGGACCCGAAAACCAGTTGCGGCAATTGCCCGATTTGTGGAATTCAATCTTGTGTTTGCTACCTGCCTATTGAAGATTAAAAAATGCATCTTAGATTTGTACAGTATCATTCCAAATTGAAGCTAGTTGATTAGTTGTATCTCAGTAAATACAAACCTTGTCATATATTATCGCATGTACGGCCCTCTAAATTACCGTCCAAAAAACTGGAAGATGATTTCCAACATTATAGTGCTAAATTACAGTCCAAAAGCATCAAGACCTAAGTTTTGGGTTTGTCAAAATCGAAAGCTGAGACCTAATTTTTGGTTTGTAATTGAGACCTGAATTTTTTGAAGCCCAAAATCAATCTCGCAGAAAATCCCGAAATTGAGACCTGAATTTTTTGAAGCCCAAAATCAATCTCGCAGAAAATCAATCTCGTTTGAAACCCTAAATCGCAGAAAATCAAGACCTTGGTGGTGTGGAACCAGAAATCGTTCGGATTCGGATTTAAGAGAGATACCAAGTAAATGAGGGAGAAAATCACGATTTCTGGTTCCACACGACCAAGGTACCAAAAATCGAACCAGGAAAACCCTAATAATTGAGAGATAAAGAGATCGAGAGAGAGAGCCCTTGGTGCTTATTGGGAAATTTTTTCGAACCCTAACCCTAGTTTCTGTACGAACAAGAGAGAGAGAGAGAGAGAGAGAGACCTATTCGTGAGTGGACGAGCCTTCTTCTCTCTGCCTTCTTCGATTCTTCTTCTTCTCCTCTCTCTCTCTCTTCTGTGTTTCTACCTTCTGGTTTCAAACGATCGAGTGAGAAAGGGAAAGTGAATAACCCGTTTGTTATAACCCGTTTGACCCGCGAACGTCTCTTACCCATGACCCAGTCGCCTAGGATCCGCGAGATGTGTTTTCAATCGTGAGCCGTTGGATCTAATCCAACGGCTTATAAAGGAGCTGCGGATGGGAGCTTAGGTCAGGGCTTCCTGACCAGAAGCCAACTGTTGATATATATATTATATTGGAAAGTACACATGTGTGTATTTGTATATTTTATTTGAAAAGTTAAGCTTACTTGTAAAATCATAGATTTCAAAGTACACATAGCACCCATATATATATTATTATATATGTATACTTTCTAGGGTGTGTGTGTATATATATATATATATATATAGTACATGAGAGAGATCCGAGAGAGAGAGAGAACCCGAGAGAGGGAGGGAGAGAGAGAGAAAGAGGAAGAGAGAAGGAGAGAGATGGTACCTTGCTTGGATTTCTTTTGCTTCCAAAGTACCATGCCTTCCATTGTATCTTTGGAAGAATACAAATCCATTGGGATTTCTCCTTACAATCAAATCTTGTCCTCCTTTGTACAATTCCAATTTTATACTTGATCAAATCCACCATTCCTTGTTCAATCTTCCATAATCACATCTATGGTACACATCCATAGCCATACAAGCCTAGTTCTAGGGTTTATCTTGCAAGAAACCAAGATTTGGTGGAATAAAAAAATGAGAGAAAGAGGGAGAGAGAGGGCCGGCTAGAGAGAGAGAGAGGCCAAGTTTTGCCTATAAATACCAAGCCATTCTCATCCATTTTGCTCACACCTCCTCATTCTCCAACTTCTCTCTAGAAAGCATAAGTCTTCTTGCTTGTTCTTACTTGTTTTTGCTTGTTCTTGCTTGCTTTTTTCTTGTTTTCATGAAACTCTTCCATCGCCGCCACTAAACCACCACTCGACCACCACCTCGATCCAAAAGTAGTAGTAGTTGTAGTTAAGATCTAGTTGTGAGAGAAACCATTCTCTTTCGAAGCTACCGGAAGCTTACCGTAAACCGTTACTCCGTCCGACCGCCGACTTTCTTTCCGACGTACTTTCCGTAGCCTTTTACTACCGCCAAGAAGAACGGTAGATTAATCTTCACCCCTACCCTACGTATATTGTATGTTATGAGCATGATTGAAAGATATGTAGTATACTTGGATAAGTTGATCGTATGATTTTGTTTTACGTAGTTTACTTTGATCTTATGAATACGTGAAAGCATGATTGAATCTTTCCAACTTGATTAGCTCGTCAATAAACATATGTTGTTTTGACTTTCCAAAGAGAAGGATGTACGCCTTTGTTTAAAAGATAAAGTGTTGTTTTAAAGAAGTATTCGTATTTTGACCTTTTCAAAGATCGTAAGCTTGAAAGCATGTTGCTTGCTTTACTTGTGGTTATGAACAAGTATGATTAAATAGAGTTGGATGATCTTGCTAGTTTAGTTTCAAGATTACTATGAAAGCGTCGTACTTGTTTACGAAGTCCTGCCGCGGAATCTATGCATGATACGAGACACATGAAATGGGAAAGTAGAGACATGACACGTAAGATATGGTTGATATAGATAAAAATATTTTTGAAAACAACGTAATGGCCGGACTTGGTAGCCTTATGTTGGCGTGCGTTGCCAATGGAGCCGGACTTCGTAGCTTCATTTGGAGGTGTGTATGTGGCACAATGTGCCGGACTTGGTAGCCATTGTGGCTAATAAGCTGGACTTGGTAGCTTATTGGTTGTGTGCGTTCACAATGTGCCGGACTTGGTAGCCATTGTGGCCAATGAGCCAGACTTGGTAGCTCATTGGTGTGTGTGTATATTTTTGAGAAATGATGTTGAAAGATGAGACACAAAACGATGAGTCGCGTAGGAGAAATATGGAAAACATGACGCCAACGATAGATAGCGAATGCGGATGTGTCATTGTTGTTATTATTATTGCATGTGCTGTTATGACCCTTTATGATATATGCATAACTTGCTATGTGTAAATTAAGGGTTAGTGGGTTTTGGGTTACTCTATTGAGCTTTCAAACTCACGGTGTTACTTTATGTGACCCTGACATATTATGCTGGTGGCGACGCTGGTATAATGTGTCAAACCTTTTAGATGAGCAAGGAGAGCTGTATACCTTGGAAACCTTTGGAGCTGAGGAGCTTGCTAGGATGGAAGAAGAAAATGAGCTGTAGATAACCTTAGATATCCATCCCTTTTGTGTAATATAAGAATCCTTTGGGAGTTTGTGATGTAATAATGAGCTAGACTTTACCTTGTTTATCTAATAAATGTTTAACCTAACGTACCCGATTTTGGAGGCGTTACAGGATATTAGGAGGGTTCAAGAAGTGGAAGCGACGATGGATCTATCGTAGTGAAACGATGAGGTTTTGATTGTGTGCATGTCTTTTACTTCCTAACATGTAAAGTGGGGACAGTTAACAGGTGACGTATGTCACATCAGCAATTTTGTTGACGGAATGGATGGAGGCTGATAGCAGGTGCCTCATTTTGGAGATTTTGTAAATTCAGGAGTTTAATTGAAATAAAATGAAGTCTAGGTGTTTCGGTGACAGTAGAATGAAAGTCCAGGTGTCATTTTGAAATTTTCCCTTTTGTTTTTGTTTTGAACCGGTGGTTTCCTTTGGTTGATGATATGGTGTTTCGAGGTAAAACCTGAAGTGTTTGGACGCTGACTAGCCTTGGGAGATTTTGCTTAGACCGAACACCAGCTTTTTGGAAAGTGAGCTTCACCGTAATTCTAGGGTAAGGCACTTATTCTTTTGTTTTAGGTTAAAACTTTCAGTGATTAGAGAAATTAGACTTATCATAAGCACATAATTCTTCCGCAAAGCATTTATTGGTTTGCCTCATGATCCTATTTTGAAGATAAATTAGCAAAAAGTTGGGATTAGTTTTCTCTTCTTTTTGGTCAAAAATTAATTATTGGAGAATATAGGTCTAAAGCTCAAGAGAGTTGGGTTAATTCAGTTTAGAGCATCTCCAACCTTAACCCATTTTAAGACCCAAATTTAAAATTTGGGCAAAACTCACAAAAAATCCTCTCCAATCTTTGACTTAAACCCTTCCCCTTTTTAAGTTTTATCCATTTTCTCCCAAATTTGAGACAAACAAAGTCTCTCCCCATTTTTTTTCCCTAATATTTCAACGGCTCTTTTCTCTTTTCAACGGCTCCTTCCATGCTATTCTGAGAGTATGGCATCGGCTTTTCCAAGCTTAGATACCTACAACTCTCTCTCTCTCTCTCTCTCTCTCTCTCTCTCTCTCTCATGGCCGTCGCCGCCAAAATGAGTTCCTACATATAGAAAAGAAAGGAGAATATTTGGATCAAAGTTCTGTGGGTGATGGTAAGTGGTAGACTGTTTGGGTGGTTGGCGGTGGTTATGGAGGTGGGCCGGGTTCTTCTTCTTTTTCTTCATGGTAGTCAGTCACTCTCTACCCCAAATCAAATTTGTTCTATTCTATTATTTGCCATTGGAATGAGCCTGAACCAAAATGGATTTTGACCCAAATTTAAGTAAAATTTTGGGTCAACCTGGAGATGCTCAATTCCTCAATTTTTTTCCCTTTATTGGTTAAGTGAAAAAAACGTAGCTTACAAAGTCTGGAATGGGGTTTAAAATGTCCAAGGCAAGGGAGAAACTGGGTAGACTATTTGTCCATGGGGGCGAAATATTCGCAACCTCTTATTTTCTCCATTAGCCCATTAAAAATTTTCAAATAATTATAACATGAGCCCCCAATGCAAAGTGTCTTACTTGCCCTTCTAACCTTTTAGACATAACCCATCATCATCATCTTCTTCTCTTCCCTCAGTTAGTTCACGCCTCCTCCATCTCCATAGCTCGCCATAGCCACCACTACTCGATTAAGAACACCGCCGCATCACCGCCACTCCTCTCTCTCTCTCTCTCTCTCTCTCTCTCTCTCTCTCTCTCAGTATAGTCACCATTGAATCATCACACTACGACCATTTTGAAAACAATTTCGGTAACTAACTGTCGAAAACATATATATATATATATATATATTTCGGTAACTAACTGTTGAAAATATATACTATATATATATATATATATAATTTGGTAATTAACTACCGAATTCTAGTATATACTTCGGTATTAGGTTACCAAAAAATTATTTGACAATATTATATTACTGAATATTAGAAAAGTCCTATATATATATATATATACATTTCGGTAATTGACTGCCGAAAATATATAAATATTTCGGTAACTAACTGTCGAAATTATTTAAATATTACGGTATTCAAATGTTGAAAATATTACATTTTTTTGGACTTGAAATGTCGAAAATCTGGTTCAAAAAATTGAAAATTCTGCGTCGAAAAAAACACAGTGCTCGATCAGCTCCCAAGTGTTTCGTTTTGAGAGAGAGAGAGAGAGAGAGAGAGAGAGAGTAACCTTGAAGAGAGGAGGGGAGGGAGTGGCGGTGGTGGGGCGGTGTTCGTAGCTTTGGTTGTAACAACTCGGATTTTTACTGAATAAAAATTTCGTTGTTATATTAGAAATCCTTTAATTAATCTTGTTGTCTTAATAATTCTCTGTTAATTTTAAATATCCGTCATAATTAGGTTTTGACTTAGGAGTTTGGAATTCATCGTCTGGGCTGCCCTGGCCACCACCTTGCTTGTGGGCTGCCTTGGCCATGCTCACGCCGCCTTGCTTGTGGGCTGCCTTGGCCATGCTCACGCCGCCTCGGCCGTCGCCTTGCTTGCAGGCCGCTTTGGCCACAGCCTTTGTTTGTACCAGCGCCTTAGCCTTTGTTGTGCCGTTGCTTTGGCACCGCATAATCTTGTGCCATTGCTGCCACCTTGTTGTGCCAATGCTTTGGCCTTGTTTGCCATTTGCCATGACGCCTTGTGTTTGCCACATTCTTTGGCCAGCGCTATTGCACCGCCGCTGCCTTGGCCTTTGTTTGCCACATGCTGGCTTTGCCAGCCCGCCTTGTACCGATTTGCTGGCCACCGCCACCAGTCGCCTTAGCCACGCCACGCCTTGCCTTGGCGTTTGACCTAGGGTAATATTTATCCGTTGGACGATAGATGCTAGGGTAATCTTTACCCATTGGTCAATAGGTAAACCTTGGTTAATCTTCCTAAGTACGAGATTAGATTAGTTTAGTGCTTAATTGCAAAATATTATACTTTTGGGTATTAACCGTTGGATAATAACCGTTAGGAGTTTTATTAACCATTGGACGATAGATTAGAATCCTAGCCATTATTACCCATTGGTTATTAACCATTAGAGAAACTATTATCCATTGGATAATAGTTAGTCTTGACAATCATGTACTAAATTGATTAAAATACTAGATTTTGCCATGTGTGTACTTTATTAAAATACAATTTGTACATTAGGTTAGTATTAATATACATGGTACTTTGAAAGTAGTAGAATAATTTAATAGATATTGGCATGTGGTATAGCTAGCCTAGATTGAGTAGTACTTGGCTTGTATATTATATATGTGTACTTGTATGTATATATATAAAGGCTATATATATATAATATTGTATATGACATATGTGTATTACAATATTATAATAAGAAAATCTACACTTGGTTTAAAATACAAGATTTCAAAAGACCCAAAGTACATGTACATATAATAGTATATTGTATCTCTTTCTTGGTACAAACAAGTGGGAGAGAGAGAGGGAGAGAGAGAGAGAGGGAGGAGAGAGATCCGAGAGAGAGAGACGGAGGGAGAGAGAGAAAGAGAAGGAAAGAGAGGGAGAGATTGTACCTTAGATTTTCCTTGGACTTTCTTTGACCTTTGCTTGATTTCTTGGTAGTCTTCCTCCTACAAAATCTATGACCTAAATGTCCTAAATACATTTTTTAATTGAGTGAAACTTGTACAAACCCTAGCTTGCCAAATCCTTACTCTTCCAATCCACCAAATTTTGTCCTTATATATATATGGTTATCTATATATATATGTACATAGTACAATGTACCAAGATGAGAGAAAGGCCGAGAGAGGGGTGGGAGAGAGAGAGGGAGGCCGGATTGAGGGAGAGAGAGAGTGTGTGATGTATGTGACTTGTGTACTTCCATTCTAGCCTAGATCACATTGCATCATCCAAAGTACAACCAAATCTAACCTTTCTTGTGCTTTCACTCCAAAGGACTACCAAATCCAATATTCTAACCTTTCAAAGGACTTGATTGGACTAAAACCCTAATAGAATAACATTGATCTTGTCCTTGGTTGGAAGAAAGAACAAGGAAGACCTTTGGATAGTCTTTCAAGGCATGACATCACTTGGATAAAAGCTTTATCCAATGGATAAAGGGGGGAGAGGGCAGCCGGCCATGAGAGGGAGAGAGAGCCATCCAATTGCCTATAAATAGGCCTCACACTTCTCATTCAACTCACACCATTCCAATCTCCAACTTCTCTCTCTAGAAAGTTTAGTGTTCTTGTTGTTCTTGAGTAGTTCTAGCTTGTTCTTGAACTTTCTTTCCACCTCCGCCACTAAACCACCATACGACCACCACCTCGATCCTAAAGTAGTAGTAATATAAGTCACGATCTAGTTTCGAGAGAAACCTTTCTCTTTCGAAGCTATCGGAAGCTTATCGTAAGCCGTTACTCCGTCCGTCCGCCGACTTTCTTTCCATCGATCTTTTCGTAGTCCTTTTCTACCGCCAAGAAGAAAGGTAGTGTAATCAACCCATAATCCTAAGTATATATTAGACACTACTCCTTGTCTTAGTTTTAACCCTAGCTAAGTTGTTATAATGAAAGCATAATAATGATAGTTTATTTCTTAAAACGTTGGATGCATGATAATTAGTGAACTTAATATTGCTATTGGATGATTAAGCATGATTAGAATCGACTTAAGATATAACTTCGTGTAGAAGTAATCGCATGTTGATCTTTTAACTTAACTATAAGCTTATATTCCATTGCTTGTATTACTTGTGGTATTATAACAAAGCATATGGTGGATTACCACCCCAAGGGCGTCCGCACATGTGGCGTTATGTTTTAAGTAATGGTTATGGACATGCTATGTACTTGCTTGGATTATACTTACCTTAAGTATGCGTAGTAAATTTCTAAACATGAGTTAAACGGTTAAGGTATCAAAGCTAGTTAGCAAAACTTGTTTTACTAAAGTACTAAAGAAGAATGAGCATGTCAAATAATGAATTTCTACGTCAATAACCATATGTTGTTTTGAAAATCCCACAAAGGAAGAAAGAACGGATTTTTCGTAATATATTATTGTCTTGAGGATGATTATGAACATGTATGTATATTTGTTTGCATTACTTGTTGCTGATAAAACATAAGTGGCTTTAAGTAATAATTTGAGCACGATTAGGTAATATAGAGTTGGATGATCTTGCTAGTTTAGTTTCAAGATTACTTTAAAGTGATTTGTCCCGCCGCGGAGTCTATGCATGATTACGAGACACGAGAACCGAAAAGTAGAAACATGACACTTAAGGAGTGGTTGATATGGATAAAAAGTGTTTTTGAGACTACATAATGGCCGGACTTGGTAGCCTTATGTGAGTTGTGAAAACCCGCAAGCTGGCCGGACTTGGTAGCCCTTTGTGCGGACTTGCGAAAACCGCAATGAGGCCGGACTTGGTAGCCCATTGTGTAGATTGCTAATGGAGCCAGACGTGGTAGCTTCATTGGTAATTGGGCTTGGTTATCCGCGGAGAGGAGCCAATGCAAGATTTTGTAACGTGGCCGGACTTGGTAGCCCGTTGAATGAGAAATGATTTTTGAAATGAAATGGTGACACAATACGATGAGTCGCGTAGGAGAAACCAAGAAAAGCATGACACCAACGTAAGCAAAATAGTGAATGCGGATGTATCATTGTTAATTATGTTGTTTAATGAGTATGTGTAATTATTTATATGACTCTTTGTTGTAAGTTATGGGTTAGCGGGTTGGATTATTCTATTGAGCTTCTGTAACTCACGGTGTTTCCTTTTTGGTGACCCCGACATATTATACTCGGGGCGAAGCTGGTATAATGTGTCAGATTTCATAGATGAGCAGCAGGAACAGTACACCTTGGAGGCCTTTGGAGCCAAGGAGCTTGCAAGGATGGAGGAAGAGGCGGAGCAGTAGTTAACCTTAGATTATCCCCTCTTTTGAATAAAAGTACTCTTGTGAAACTTATGTTGTAATAATGAGCTAGACTCTCCTTAATTTATAAAAATGTTTATTTAACGTACCCAAAATTCGGGGCGTTACATTGATGGTGGTGGCTATGGAGATTTGGTATTTTGGGAGGAGAGGGGTATAATAGGAAGATTTGGGGAAATTAATGGGTTATATGGAGTAAATAAAAGGAAATTAATGGATTGTATGGAGTAAATGAAGGAAGTGGGCTAATGGAGAAAATAAATGGTTGCGAATAGTCGCCCCTTTGTCCATTTAGTATACGATACAAGAATAGTTTATACCACGAGGAGTGTGATATTATTACTGTAGCTAGTTCCTCCTCTCTGAATTACAGTAGCTCCCTTTCAAGGTTATAGGAGTATCCAGCTTCAGCCAACAGTAAAAAATAATACTTATTTCTTTGTTCCATCTTTATTTCACTCCAAACAATCACAGTGTCACTCATCTGATGATTTATACATAGTCTCATTAATCATTATTCGGGAAAATTAAATGTGTCCCCTCTATTTCCATTCTTTATCCTATATCTCTCTGATCCTTCCTTGACATAGTTTCACATTCACACTTGCTTTATGGGTATATCTTTGAGAAGCAAATTGCAGCCAATCTTCGGCATGTTTATGTTATTGCACCAGAAACTTTATTCTTTTGAATCTACTCAACCATTGAAGTATATTTGGACTTCACTTCAAAGAGAAGATGAAAATGAAAATGGCTGCAGCATAACGTGGAAGCAATAGTGATCAATTTCATGAGGACAATAATCTCTTTACTTACAGTGAACAAATCCATGCTTTAAAGGAAAATGCGGCCTAGAGAAACTCTGCACTATATGTACTTACTTAACAACCCCCGCGCGCGCGCACACAAATGATTAGGGCAGTTGACAATTTGGGTGAAGATTTATTATTTAATATATCTCGGGCAAGAAGACTTTCAAGCATCGAGAAAGAATTGAGTTCTACTGATGAATCTGAGTTTCATTAGGTAGATTTCCGAACTCGAGAAACCGATGCCTCGAACTGCTGGTGATGATTGAAATGAGTTCTTTAGCAGTCCATGTCAGTCGGGATAGATTCCGAAGATGGTCCATCGGCCCTTTATCCGCGAATGAGATTTCAGAAAAACATCCTGTAAGAGAAAGTTATCGTCCAAAACTCGTCAAGAAAAAGTTACCACCACATCTTTACTCAACCCTTGTTACGAGAAATGACGCCAAACATGCTTGTTTGATTCATGTTCTTTAAAGTGACCAAACACCACTCTCTGGTGACAAAATCCAGATCCAGTAACTTCCCAAATATGAGTATTGGCTTACTCACATCAATGAGTTAAAATTCTTTGCACCATAGGTGGAAACTTTTGGTTTTCCACCCCAGTCCGTTACGGGTCCCATCGAGCATTTTTTGTTATAATCTAAACCGTTCATCTTGTAGAACCCACATAAGAGTATATGCACGCAAAAAATGAGCTTGATCGGATATCAATAGGTATATTAAAAATTGAATTTCGGTTTAGGAAATGGACTGCCATAAACAATTTAACATCAAAATCTATGACCCTCCATTCTGTAAACCAAAATTCAACTTTTGATATACCTATCGATATCCAATCAAGCTGATTTTTTTCATAGGTATACTACTCTACGTGTTCTACAAGATGAACGGTTCAGATTGTAACAAAAAAAGTCTTGTAGGACTCTTATGCGGTGGTGGAAACCCCATAATTTCCACCTATGGCGGATAGAATTTACACTCTATATCAATATATGAGTGAAACAATAACATCATTGTTGAGGGTTTTCCAGGAAATCTAACTTTAGATTAGTAAAACAAACGTGGAGTACCCCTTTGGTGTCTAAAAGGAAGCATTCGATTGCCCTACATTTTGCAGGCAACTTTTTATGAAGTTTAATTGCTACGGATGTTTCCCAATTCTGAAGGTAGACTTCGACCTACAAAATTTATCAAGCTTTTCTTTATTGCTTAATGAAGATCCAAAAGAAAGTTTACCTGAACTCTTTATGAGATTTAGCAAAGTGAACGAAGCGAGCACCCTTTCCTCAGGAGCTCTGTCATGATTCAACGATTCCATCAAACATGTAACAATGGTTGAGCATGCTTCCAATTGAAGATTTTCATCGCTAACCGAATGGAGATTACTGCAGATCCATGACAGAGTGACTAGGCTTGCTCGTGCCAAACACGGAATACCATTTGCTATGGAATCAGAAAGTGCTAATAGGAATCTCTTCTTGCCGCTTGTAAGCAAGACTATAGCTGCTTTCCTATGCCAATTTTGCATTTCTTCGTCCTCTTCATTCTGCACCATTGTCATACAACACATAGGATTGTAGGGGAGAAGTTATAATTGAGACTGAGATTCCTTTACATTCCTTGAAGACTTGAAGAGTTTAACTGGGAAGCACAGACACCTCTAAAGAAGGTACCCTGCTATTTTGTAGAACTTTCTAAACTCAAATAAGCTTCATACGCTTCAAGAATATGCCTATGAATTAGATACACATGAAAGAATACAAGTATTGTTTCTTACATATTCTCCTCCTTTAGACTTCACGAAGTAGTGTTACATTATATTTTGTTATGATCGTTTCATTACAAATGGCATACAATACTTGTTTACCCTAACATATTGCACGTGTCCCCCATCTGAGAGGTCCTACAATTTTTGAAATTTTACATGTCAGCATATTGGTGTCATGTTACATGTCTATGTTATTATGTCTATTGCTCTTAATATGAAGATTTAGATGACATTCCCATCCAAAACTTGTGAAGTAAGCAAATGAAAAGCACAAGAAAAAAAGCTTACAAAATTGTAGTCTGTTTTTGCACGAAAACAAAAATGAGTGCATTCACATTGTTCATTGATTTTGTTTCCGCAACAAGAAAATGGAAACGAAAACTGGAAGCACTACCAAACAGTGAACAGACCTGATTACAGAAACTGACTAAAGGTAAAGCAAATGAAAACATTGGGAATTAGTCCATGATTCAGTAACCTACTGAATCTTAGTGCAGAATGCAGATAAAAATTAGAAGTTATATTAAATTGAAATCCTCTTCATTTAACATAAGTCGAAGCTTTCGCTTCATGGATTAGGCCATTTGTTCCTACTAGTTAGCCGTCAATTGAAACATCAACTTCAGACATTTTCAAACTCTAATCTACGGATTCTGATAATAACTAGGAGAATATTCTGATCTTTCTAGCAAGAAGGAAAAATTACCGAATTCATCAACTCTGCAACAATAATATCCTTTCCCTGGAATGAATCATCTGAGTTCTCATCAAAACCAGCTTCTTTCAAAAGCCATTTTTCTGTTGTCGCTTCTCCTGTGTATGAAAAACGGCCTCCCAACATTAATAGAGCTCTGGCTGATTGTTCTTGGACTAATTCACTAGACACTTGACAATCCAAAGCTGAAGTTATTGCCTCTACTGCTTCTTGTCTGTATACACTGCACTTCAGAGGATCTCTCTGAAACATAACTGCTACTAGATTAGGATCTCCCTCTCGAAAACCATTTGTTGGAGCAAGGCACAAAGGTTCCCTTTGTTTTGACATTAAATAAAATATTTTACAAACAAGAAAACATTTTCATGCAAAATCTTTTACATGTAAAATAATTTTTGTACTTCTATTTTTGGGTGTTTGGTGAGTTCTTAAAAATAGTGCTTTCAACTCTGATAAAAATGTTCCAGCATGGCCATAGAAACTTCGAAGTGGAACGCACATTAATGTGTGTGTGTGTGTGTGTGAGAGAGAGAGAGAGAGAGAGAGAGAGAGAGAGAGAGAGAGAGAGAGAGAGAGAGAGAGAGAGAGAGAGAGAGAGATTTTCACTCCAAACAATGAGAGCCGAAGTTACAATCTTTTTTTCCATTGAAATAGATGAAACGTTTCTGTTTCCTAAGAGACTAAAACAAACACAGGAATCCAGCTTTTCTGATGAAGACAACGCAATATGGCAAAAGCACGATGAATCAAGGAACAAGTCATAACAAAAGCTATGTCAATGTGCATTCGAAATGTATAAGACTATTTGATCAGTTCCGTTTCCTGATGACATTTACCTTTGATTTATTTATTGTACCTTTTTGTGAATTGTTGAAGCTGAAATATTTTTGTTATCAATCAGAGTATCAGAGTTTTATGCACTCATATATTCCTGGGAATAAAATTACCAGAAGATCAAGCTGTAGCAATACTGCTGCAAGCAATGGTCGCTCCTCAACTCGAGCCTTTTGCAGATAGATGAACAAGATATGCATCGTGTTCAAGCTTCCCCATCCACTTTGTAAACCATGTAAGAATCTTATCGCCTGTGTCCTTCTGTCATATATAATTCCGCTTTACTAATATAACAATGCTAAGCTGTATTTGGATCAAGGATAATTGGGTATGAAATGAAAAATGAAAGTATTGTACTCATGTAAACAATAAAAAATATACCTATTAAGGCATAACAACTCAGTTAGAAGCGCAAAAGCAAGAGATTGAGAATTCCTCTCTTTTCCCGAAGCAAGTAGTTCAAGAATAGGACCCGTGTTCAGATTTGTGGCTAAATAGTGCCGGCAGCTTCCATCAGCATGAATGCAACAGAAAATAATTGAAGCAGCTTTAGTCTTCTCACTAACATGCCCACTCTCCATCCTTTTCACCAACGTGCTCAACCCCCCAATAGAAACAACTTGCCTAGCATTCTCAAAATTCTTGTCTTCGCCAAAACCAGTAACAAGTTGATTCAAAAAGTAATAGGCAGCCTCTTGAGGACTGCACTGAACTGCTAATAAAATTTGCAACTGATCTCCAAACTCCAACACTCGAAGCACTAGTGGAATCCACTCGATTGATGTCATCTGTTTTGCCTTTGGCTTCACTAGATAAAGAAGAATAGCTGCTTTTAGAAACAGACTGCTACTCCTCAGTAATCTCATGATGATAACAAGCTGCGGATCTGAATCCAGTATTATGTGCCTATTAGCGTCATTCCTCATTATAAATTCTGCTAACATTGAGATAGTCAATTCTAGAACCTCATCATCATTGGAAATGAACAAAACCTGTAGCATTCCCTCCATTACTTGTGCATTTGACAATGTTTTCTCAATGCTGGGATCTCCATGTGAATCAAGCCAAATTTTGGTGATCACACGGATTGCCATTTCACAGTCGGTTAGGCTCTCTGAAGAGCAAATGGTCGTTATTGCCCTTTTGAGATCACTAGGAGGAACATGTGTTTTTCCTGTCATAATTAGGTCATTTATCCCCATACGATTGTCATGCACCAAGCATTGTGTTGGTTCACTTTTGCAGGTAAAAAACCGGAAAGAGTCTGACTTAAGTGTCTGAGGCCACAATTCAGATTTCGTGTTTCTACAGTTTTGTCTTGATAATCTTCTATGTGACATAGTTCTGTCCTGTCAGGGTTTGAAAAGATGTTAAAAATGGGTAAAATTTCCCTACGGTCATATGGAAACCAACATATTTTGAGATGAAATAGGTACCCACTTTAGGATGACAATGTTGCTTGACATTATCTTCATGTGTGCATGCTTTTTTATCTGCTTCCTCAAAATCACACGGATTTATCGAACCTCGACTTCTGCTATCCAGTTCCATAGACCTCCTCTCAACCCGTGTGGAGCCAAAAACAGTTCTATATCTTCCAAAATTAGAGGAAAAAAATACCGAAAACACATGCATAAACTTTAGATAAATTTTTCATACACTATCTAGACAAAAGAGCAAGTCAATCTTAAAAACTTACAACGATTTGTTGACGGATGAACGGGAAGTAAACGAATCTAATGATCTCCTCCTTGAGAATCCATAACTGGTTCTAGAAGGCAAGGGCACAGAAGGAACAGGAGGGGCTTGAGCCCCAACTTTAAGCCATTCCATATAGTACAAAGCAAACTGAGTAGTTCCCATGTCCATTTGATCATTATAAGCCTTGCTCAAGTCCTTCATCTTCTTCTCTTTATCAAAATACTCAGAGTTCGATAGAAACTCTTGTTCTTTATTATACCAAATCTTGATATGCAGAAGGTGGGGAAGAAAAAAATGCTCCCAGAGTTCAGGAAGCAAGTGCGTCCGGGCAATAAACGGGGAATCATAGAAAACTTGAAGCAAATGACTTGAGGAAACCTTATCATTTTTCTCAAGCTTATACACTATTGATAAGTAGAGTTGTGCACAAGCAGAGAAGTGGGAATTTGGTGTTCCACAAGTGGAACCAGAAACAATGCTCAAAAGCCTAATTGAGTTCCTCAATGACTTCATCATTAATGCACTCTTACTCCCTGGGTTTTCAACCAATATCTCAGTACTCTCAATACCTAGTTCCATGTTTGCAAAAATCCCATCGTCCAAATCTTCATTATTCCTTCTATCCAAACAAGAATAGCACTTTCTCTTAATAGATTCGCGAAAAGTTTCATCTTTTAAGTACCTTCCGATGTAGCCACTCAAAATGGAAACAATTGCTCTAATGCCAATTTCATCAATTGCTGGTTCATCTTTTCTTGAACCAACACTCTTAGAATCGGATGAACTCCTCCTGTTGGATGAAATTACTGAATGCCCATTTGGCAAAATCCTCTCTAATGCCTTGTGCTTGGAGCTATCAAAACTTCTCTTGTCATGGCAAATGTATATAGGCAAGGTAATGAACTCATTTTCTGGTCTTTTGTTTCTGTCTCTGAATCTTACACGTCTTTGGTTTTTGAGGAATTTTCCTTTCTCGAATCCTTCCTCTGACAGCAATTCTTGAAGAGATGCCATTTTTTTTCTAATGGGTTTTTGAGATTGTGATGATAAAGGAAAAGATGAGGCAGAAACATTCTTTCAAAGGTACAAAAGATAACAGCTGTTGGGAGGAAGAAAGAGCAATAGGTGGTGATGAAGAGACAGAGGAATGAGGACAAAGATTGGTTTTGGTATTTTTCTTTTTGTTTCTCACTAACCTTTTTAACCATTTGGAGTAGTTTTTCTGTTTGCAAATCGGTTTGGACCGGGATGGCCGGTTCAGTGTGTGTGGACCGTGTGGTCCATCCAAAACTAGTTCAGTGATTCTTGATCATTGCAAACCAAGAAAAAAGTTCTGAACTTCTTTCGGCACATACAGTCGTCGTTGTTTGGAAGCCTCGATGAATGAGAAATTATTTAAGAGGCCGAGAACACCATGTCAGCATGTGATCAGAAAAACTGTTGGAGAAAATTGATTTAGGTATTATTAAGCTTTGTTTTTAGTGGGTTCCACACAGGGCCGGCCCAACCCTAAGGCCCACGAGGCCTGGGCCTTGGGCATCTCAAAAAGGTCAAATTTTA
Organism: Rhododendron molle; assembly: GCA_025413875.1. Classification (NCBI taxonomy): domain Eukaryota; kingdom Viridiplantae; phylum Streptophyta; class Magnoliopsida; order Ericales; family Ericaceae; genus Rhododendron; species Rhododendron molle. The sequence goes on from CM046400.1 coordinate 21,389,946, forward strand.
GGGGCACCCTACTAATTTTGTTATTTGGGCTTGAGTAGAAGTCTTTTTGGGCTAAAAAAAGGGAAAAAAAGGGCCCATTATTACTCCAATCCACCGGCAGCCCACAAACCAAATAAGGTCCAACAAAATACACGGTGGCATTTTTGCAAATAAGTGATCCAAATGGCCCATTTAATTAAAACCATTTCTCAGCTGTATACATGTGTGGTCCAAATGATCCAAAAAGCTTTGCCCAACAGAAAACAAAAAAAAAAACGAAGCAAGGAAGATCAAGGCCATTGCCCATCACCGATTCACCATCAGGCACCTCTCCGACTGATTAACGACGGCTTCCAGTCCGACTCCCTCCCTCCCTCCGACAGTCCGACTTCTCCCTCCCTCCCTCCCTCTCTCTCTCTCTCTCTCTCTCTCTTAAATACTTACACAGAGTGGGTGCCGACTGCCGGAGCCCGGAGAAGGAGGCCCGGAGAAGAAGGGGAGGCCCGGAGAAGAGTGGGTGTCGGAGGCCCGGAGGAATGGGTGGTTGACTGGACAGTCTGGACCGACTGGTTAGTGGACAGTGGTTACGAACTTACGATTTGGGGTTTTAAACCAGATAATTGGCATGGAGTGATGGAGCAATGGAGCACTGAGCACATATATTATATATAGGTGGTATTGGTAATTAAATCACACCCAACATGGGCCCGGGCTGTTAGGGTTTTTAAAAAAATTTACTCCGCCAAATCAGGAGTCAGGACCACAAAAGTTTAAGCATTTATAAGTTTAAGCAGGAGTTGCAGGACCACATAAGTTTAAGCATTTGAGCGGTATATTCTTGGGCCTCTCGCCATCAACAAATCGTAGTTTCTTCGAAAGTTCGGCTTTTTTTAATTTTATAGGGAGGAGTGCAGGACCAGTGGACCACATAAAATTTGTTAGGGCTTTTTTAATAGGCAGGACCACATAAAATTTGTTAGGGCTTTTTTAATAGGCAGGACCACATAAAGTTTGGCTTTTTTTTTATTCTCCACTTAATTTATGTTTAAGCTTATTGGAAATTGAAATGCAGGACCAGTATATACTACTATACTACACATTGCGGAGTCGTAGAGGATCTCTCTCCCATTCGCTTGCGACTTGCGAGGCTTCAAATTGGTAAGTATTCTCTTCTTATGCAGAGCCCTGGCTGGTGGTACTTAGATTTGTACGTATGTTGTTAAATACAGAGCCCTGGCTGGTGGTGCTTAGATTTGTGTTGTTAAATGCAGAGCCCTGGCTGGTGGTGCTTAGATTTGTGCTGATTTAGTTGACATTAGTTGGTGTGCTTAAATTTAAAAATATCTGATTTATCTGATTATCGATTAGTGCATCATTAATAATAATGTTATAAGCCTCTTTTTTTAATTCTTACTTAGGTGCATCATGCCTAAACGTTAACTATCTGGTCATCAGAAAAGAATAAAGAAGTAAAAGACAGAAGCATTAATAAATTCTCAAAAAGGGGCTATTAAAAAGTTCTTTTCAAGCAACGAAAATGTACAAAGCTCAGTCGAAGAATACGTATGCGTTCTTGAGAGAATATGTATTTGCCTATTTGGAGACTTTGTATTTTGTATTCGTATGTAATGATTAGTAGAATTTTGTATTGGTTTGGCTTTCTTGTATTGTGATTGTTGCTGTAAAAATTGTTAAGTATTAACTCTTTAAGGGCACACTTTTTTTTATTGGCCTTGGGCACCCAAAACCATTGGGCCGGCCCTGGTTCCACATGTCCATGTGGTCGGATCCACATACCGTTGTGTTTGGCTTCGTAAGGAAATTAACATGGAACACTAGGGTAGTTAAAATCAGTTGTTAGTGAATGAGAAATTGACCATGAACATTGTAGATGGGGAGAAAAAGGTTTACTGTTTTGTTAAAGGATTCTTAAAAAACAAATACTTATTTATAATTTTTAAACTTAAAATAATATACGTATTTATGAAAATAACTTTTTGATTTTTTTTCACTATTTAAAAGAGCTCATCGAAATCTAGCAAATAAGATCCATATTGTACAAAAAAAAATATTTCAGTAAGCTTATTATTTTTGGAAATTGATTTTCACACTCCCATTTTTTATATCCACCTTCCCTTTTTTGTCTTTAAGCAAAAAAATACATACTTTTAATACTAAAGTCCAAAAAAGAAAGTGTAGATATCAAAAAATGAAGTGTGAAAATCAATTTCGTTATTTATAAGCATAAAAATTGTAATCAAGTACTTATTTTTTAAAAATACTAAGCAGAACATTGGTCTGAGAACTAAGAATACTTGGGTATTTCTATCTCAAGTTGGACACAAGGGCCAAGGGCACCCAAGTTTTGTAGGAGGAGAGGGCATGGATAAAATGAGGTTTGTCTTGGCCCGTTTACCACACATACAGGGCCGGCTCAAGGTATTTGGGTGCCCAAAGCCTATTTTAAGAATGATGTTCTAAACGCTTAACAATTTTTACAAAAAAAAAAAAACAAAAAACTATCAGAGAAAGCCAAAACTATAGTATTAAATCCCATTGACTAATATATCTATATATATATTTCAAAATTTGAAATTTCCTTTCAAAACAATTTTAATTCTGATACTTGCTACCCACGTGTTGCTTTCACAAGCAACCACTCTGTGAGCAAGTGGAACAATTGGACTAGAGGCTTTATAGGTGAGTACTTTGCCTTTGCTCTGTCGATGTGGGACAAAAAAGTTGCAAAACAAAGCCTCTCACCTATAGTCTTACATCGCTAGTTGAAGGAAACAATGAAGGCAAAGAATCTTTTATAAATAGAAAGTCCTACTGCCTCAGTACCAATGCTCAAGAGACTGGGCCTTACTTCTGAAACTTGGACTGGGTCTTTCCTAAAAAGACTCCTACCCTACCCAAATACTAGAAAAAATTGGGGTGCCCCAAAAATTGGGCATCTCTGTAGACACATCCCAAACGGGGCATCACCATACAGTTCGATCATCATTGTGTTTGCTCGATTGGTTGCTCGCTTCATAAACCAAGATCGTGGATACTTCCATGGCTAGAGGTATCGCCACACGATAACGGTTATCATCAAAACAGAGTCGCCACCCAGTTTATTAAAACTAGAAAAATAGATAGAGATTCTGGGTACGGAAGCCAAAAGTACAGTGAGGGGAAGGTGTTAGGCACCCCTCCCTGCCTAGCCGTGAGGCTAGCCCATAATCATTCAACACAAGACATATAGATGCTTTATTTAATTCAAACACGTAATTTGTTTTTATGCCTTAAACAGTTAATAAGGTGAGCCGAGACCGTAAATAAATCATGCGTCAGAAAGCAGAACAAAACAAAGTTGTGCCAGCAGATTGATCACTAGGCCGGCGAATGGATGTCGCGGCCGAGGGATCACGCTGATTCAATGTACCGGCCGAGGCATCGAAGCCCCGGCTGGTGTTCTTCCTCACACCAGACAGAAAGTTAACAGATGAGCAGAAAGCTACGATTAATGAAATAAACGAGAATTAAACCAAACCAGAGGCCGTTGGGCCTCACCACCTTGATCCCTCAGTTGCTTGATTGCTTCGGATCGATCGGGATTGACTGATTGATTGCTTCTTGAACGAAACCCTAGGGCTAGGGTTTGAACTCCGGGGTTTGATCGTCGGATTTGGGGCTGCCTTCGGGAGGTTGGGGCCTTTGTAGAGAGGGATTTTAGGAGTATATAGCCAGAGTTTCGTGACTTGAGAGTGTATAGATCTGAGGAATTTCGTCTCTCTTTGTTGTATCCGAGGGTCTCTTTATATAGGCAAGGGGGTGACTCACTCGGTCCAATCAAATCACGGGGTTGCAATTGCAATTGCATTGCAACACAAACTCTTCGTTGCAATCTCTGAACGTGGCCCGAACGCATCGGAGAGGTGGCATAATTGGATCAAACAACCGACAGAAGATTCGAGAGTCTGGAAAAGGGCTGATCTGGCTGCCGAGTAAAGGATGTCGTGGCCTGGAAATGGATGTGGCGGCCGAGCCATTGATCTGGCGGCCGAGGCTTTGATCTCTCGGGAGATTTTGCTAGCAACAGGTTGCTTGGGTGAGGAATGAATGTTAAGGCCGTGAGATCGATGTTGCGGCCGACCGATGGATTTTCCTAACACTCTATGTTTCTGTCTGAAAGGCTATTTGGCTCTGGATTGGGTCCTTTAAGTGGCTCAAAGTTCGTACCATAAGTCTAGGGGTTTCACAAGAAGGCAATCAGCAATCATCGAATCCGTATCATCATCGGGATGGTCCCAAGGTGGGAGTTGAAATAATCGTTAGGCCAAATTGAGGTGTCTACAGATGCCCCTCTTTGACTGAGCTCAGACGGATCGTGAGACATGTTTGAGTGATAGTCAAAGCTGTAAAAGCAACTCAATTTGGTCCAACCACTATTCCAAGGGTTTTTGAAAAAAGTTTTTGTTATGGTCGGCCCAGGAGGCTGCCTACGTATTCCTCAAGGGAAATTCAGACCAATCGTAGTTCGGAGAAAAAAGATTTTGTTATGGTCGGGCCAGGAGGCTGCCTACGTATTCCTCAAGGGAAATTCAGACCAGTCGTAGTTCGGAGGGCAATAAAAAAGAAAAAGTTTGGAGGGTTAGAGACAGAAGATGTACCTTCGAGCTTTAAAAGCCGTAGTGCAACGTACCTGGGTAAGGCCAGGGTTTTGGCGGAAAGTAGTTGAAGGAGCGCGGGGCTGCCGGGGAAGTTCTTGCGGAGAGTTACCTTAGTATTTTGAGGTAGATCAGTACACGACAGGTGTGTTTGCTTTTCTTGATCATCCTTACTTTGACTGAGGGGAGCTCGGTAGAGCAGCCTATCCTTGCGAATGAGCTGGAAGGAATTGATGTAATTTGAGGTGGAATCCAAGCCATCTGCTGGGATGAATTGGATGCCAGTTTTGAGAGAGGGGTGGAACCCAAGTCATCTTCTGGAGACGAGCTGGATGCCGCGGGAGGCGCAGGGCCAGTAACTGATGCACAGGGCGTTGGAAATGAAAGAACCGAGGTGCGGAGCCTTTTTAAAGCTTAGAGCTTTTGATGAAACCGAAGCGTGGAGCTGGTGTTGATAAAGTTTTTGCCTTCTGGAGGTGAGAACTTGAAATATCGGAGCTTTGAGCTTTGACGGAATTGAACCTAGGCGTAGAGCCGGTTGTATTCTGATGGTCTGTGCACGGAGCTTTCTCATCATAAAATTTGGCATAGAGCCAAAGGATCAAGGTTCTGGACCGATCAATAAACCCGAGGCGTAGAGCCGGTTGATTGCAAGATAGACCTGCGAGTGAGTGAGAGATGCAAAACATAGCATGTATGTATGGTGATTTGTTTGTTAGATGTGAACAGATATGATTATGCAGACTCGATGTGATAATGGTGATGCAAATGTGCACGGGCCTGTGCGTGTGTGTTTGATATAAGCTTAGAGCTTCTTTCAAGTTCCGGACTTGAGCACTCAGAGCGTAGAGCTCGAGCATTCGGACGGCAGAATCCGAGCGTTCAAAGTACAGGCTTTGAGCATCCATTACGCAGTGGTTGGGCATTCAAGCGTAGAGCTTGCGCATTCAAGTGTAGAACTTGAGCATCCAGTACACAGTGGTTGGGCTTGATAATTGTTGCTGATTGGGACGGCATAGAGCCTACTGAGAGTTGTTACGGCTTCGAGCCAGTTGAGATAGCTGTTACGGCTTTGAGCCAGTTGAATTGGTTATGGCATAGAGCCAGTTGGTTACGGCTTTGAGCCAGTTGAGATAGTGGTCTTCGAGCCGCTGAGTCGATAACAGGCGTAGAGTCATGGAAGTAATGGGCTTGGAGCCGCTGACTTGATAAAAGGTGTAGAGCCGTAGAAATAGTGGGCCTAGAGCCGCTGAGTTGTTGATTGGGGCGGCGTAGAGCCTATGGGGATAATTATGGCATAGAGCCAGTTGAGCGAGCGTAGAGCTGTTGAATAAGGGCTTGAAGCCGCTGAATTGATAATAGGTATGGAGCCACTGAGATAATAGGCTTAGAGCCGTTGACATGATTGGCTTAGAGCTGTTGAGGTGATGGGCTTAGAGCCACTGGATTTGGTGAACACGGGCTTTGAGCCGCTGGACACTGGCGTTGAGCCGCTGAGATAATAGGCAAGGGGCCTGCTGAGGTAATGATAAGAGGTGAGGTGTCGAGATGATAGCTTGATGGTAGTGAATGCTGCAAGGCTTGCTGAGATGTGAGTACGGGCATAGAGCTGCGGAGGTAGCGAGCATAGAGCTACTGAGTGACAGTGAGCTTGGAGCTGCTGAGGACGGTGCTACTAGGCGTAAAGCTGTTGAGATGATAGGCGTGGGGCCTGCTGAGTTGATAATACAAGCTTGGAGCCGTGGAGGTGATATCAGCTGTTGCGAGCTTATTGAGTGATGGTGAGCTTGGAGCTGCTGAATGGTGAAGAGCTTTAGCTAGCATTTTGTGGAGAGAGAGCCTCCTTGTGCTTGGGTGTGCCCCCAAGCCTAGCTCTGATCATATTGTATTTGCTCAGAGGTGCCTCCAAGGCTGATTCTGTCATTGCTTCTGTTGGTCACGGACCCAGAATTCCATAATGGCTTGAGTTAGTGCGTTGAGCAAGGCCTGAAGCTGCTGAGAAGAATGGATTAGGGGGCCAGTGGATCGATCCTTCGGCCGTTTAGTTGATGTATCGGCCGATAATTCGATCACTCGGCCGTGAGAACGCCAAGAGTCAGAAAATCGATTTAAGTTCGGTTTAACCGATCTCGCGGTTCATTTAATATTTTTCCTTCCTCTTGTCCTCTTCTCCACCCTTCTCGTCCGAGCCCCTCCAACGACCACCACCGTGTGCCGCCGTCTTCCCCCCTTCATCACCGCCGTCCAGCCACTTCCTCATCGTTGGCAGCCATCATCTCCGGCTGCTGTGGCCATTGCTTTCCGTGATTTCTTCTTTCTTTCTTGATTCGGACGTGATGGCCAAGCCACCTTCTACAGATGCTGCAGGTTCGTCCTCACACCTTCCACGTAGGTGTGAGTATCCGTCTTCCGACGAGGATACGATTGAGGAACCGGGCGCGTTTGACGCTGCTACCTATGTTTTTCCTTCGCGTAGGTTGGGTTATGGCGGTTTCCTGCAGTACCGTCCTCCTGTTGGTGGCCCAGGGGCCGAGGTGGTTCACCGAGAGCCTGAGCGTCATTTGAGCGTCCTCAATGCTACGGTAAGTTTCTTGAAAAAGTAAAAAGATTTACTTTAGTTCGAAGTTTTAACTTGTTTGAATAAATATCGATTTTTGGGATGAAATCCCTTTTTTTGGCTAGGGGCGAAGATGATAAGACACCCTGTGGTTGGGTTGGATTTGTTTTGTTTAAAGAAATTGAAATAATTGTGCCCCCTGCTTAGGCAATGCATGCTTTAAGATGTTTTAATTTGATACCCCTAGCCTTCGTTTGTTTATGCGATTATGAAGTTAACTCCTTTCTGTCTTTGGCAGAGAAATAGGAGGCTGGAGGCTCGCAGTGGAGGCAAGGAGGCGCACAAATGGATTTTGGTGCTGCTTGAGCCGGCTAGAGAGATAGTGCGTGCTGCTGGCTTTGAGGCATTCGTTCTGGGCCTCGATCTTCCGAAGGTTGATTGGTCGTTGATGACCTCGCTAGTCGAGAGACGGTGGGATACCACCAATACTTTCCACTTCCCTGCTGCTGGTGAGATGACTATCACTCTGGGTGACTTTTCCTTGCTGACTGGGTTGCGAGTAGGCGGGATTTCTCTTCGGGTTGACCCTCGGATTTGGGAGCGGACAGGGGCTCTGGAGTGGTTCTTGGGCAAGGTGCCCCCTCTTCATTCTCGAGGCCATATTGATCTTGCCTGGCTGATCAAGACATACATGAAGGCTGACATTCTGACCCAGGTGAGTGTGGAGCAACTGACATGGGCTTTCTCCTCTATGTCCTTGGGCAAACGTTGTTTGCCAACAAGGATAGTTCGGTGCATACACAGTTTTTGGCCCTTCTGCAGCACTTGGAGGATGTTTGGGAGTTTGATTGGGGAGCAGCTGCCCTGGCTACCTTGTACGGCAATCTCAGAGCTTGTTCTTGGGACAAGAGTCCCATCCTCGGTGGTCACTATCGGGCGCTCGAGGTATACACCTTTCTCTTTCACTTCCTTTCCTGCTTTGCTTTTCTGCTAGTATTGAGCTTGTTTGCTAATTTATTTTTCAGCTCTGGGCTTTTGAATATCTCCTTCCGTTTCCTACCGGTACCAGGCATGGGAATGTGAACACTATTCTTCGCTATGGGCGATGGTTGGCGGGACAGCGGAAGCCACGGTCCCCTGTTTTGAGCCTTCCTGAGTGGCAACGAGTTTTGGACCGGTTGACGGCTGATCAGGTACCTTTCCCTTTCCTTTACATTCCTTGTCTTTAGATTTCCACATCTTCGTGCTATAGCTGATTTTGACCTTGTTTGTAGGTACGGTTTGACCCTTGGGGTTCCAGAGGATGCTCCTCTTGCACGTTCCAGAGTTTTAGATCGTACTCGCAGCTTGCTTGAGGGTCCATTTTGTCGAGCTTGGTTCCTGGGTGATCGGGTGGCTAGCCAGTGGCGCCCGCGTGCTGAGGCGCTTCAGTTTGTTCCTCCTCCTCCGCCAGCGTCGATGAGGTCTACTTCTTCGATGTCCAAGGAGGATTTGAAGAATGCTCGGCTTAGAGAGTGGGCGGGCTTGCTTCTCTTGGCAGGTGACTACACGGAGTACTGCCGCCTTTTCTTGGCTCCTGCTGCTGCAACTCCTCTTGCTGCCCATGTTTGGCCACGGGCTCTTTCTTTCATCTCTTTCCATTCTGATGATGGGGAGGAGGAGCGTCTGGCGCTTACTCCTTGCATGACCCAGCTTTACACGCTACCAGCTGGGGTTTCTCAGGTATATCTTTTATTTCTGAACTTGCTTCCCCGATGGCATCTGCTATTTGCTATTTCAATGCTTGAAATATTCGACTTGCCGTTACAGGTACCTACGGAGGTGGTGCAGGAGTGGCTGCATGCTTATCAGAGCGCAGAGGCTTTGGTCCGGAGACAACGTCGTAGGATCCTTGAGGTATGATTTTCCCATGTTTTCCATTTGTTTTGTATATTTCCTTGATTCTGAGCATTTGTATCCTTTTTTGGGTGCAGCTTGAGGCTGAGCGAGCACCAGTTGCTGATAGAGGGGACGTGGAGGCTAGCGGACAGTCCTTGCCTTCTTCCCAGCGATCGCCTAGCTTTTAGGGCTTTTCTTTTTCCTGTTCATAGTTAGTGGAAGATAGACAGAAACTATATTTGTATAGTGAAAACAACCACAGCAATGATCAAGTTTTTGTTTATGAAATGCTTTTCGTGTCCCTGAATGCATGCGATAGTCAGAGCATGGCTTTGAACAAGTGTTTACTGATAGACAGTAGTTTGTGTAAAATGAAATACTGGCCGAAGAATCGATTACTCGGCTTGAAGAATTGTTGTTGCGGCCGAGGTATTGATTATTCGGCCGTTACTTCTATTTTTCCAAGGAAGCTAGGTTTTGCTTTAGCCAAGTGGCGTTCCTGTTCCACATTCCTTCGTACGCTTAGTCTTTGATTCTTTGTCTTTTGCTTTTGCCATGTTTGATGGTCTGTTTGCCAAACTCGAAATCTTTCAAGGTTTCTTGCTTATTGTATCAATGACCCTTAAGTTGGAGGGGATGACCAACAATTCTCGTGTCCTTTTGGTAGTTGCCAATTCCTCGAAAAAGGTATACTTATCTTTTGTAAGCGCAATACGCAGGATTAGCTATGCCTATCACTGAGTACAATCATGTTGATGTTTTTCCTTCTTTCCAAATGTTTGGGCCGCATCTCAATGTGAGATTGCCTACGTATCCCAATCAGGGAATCAGGCCGTGAACATAGTTCCAGAATCACCTTTGAGGTTGGGCTCCCACTCTTGGTTTTTCTCCTCACATGCTCTAAGTTTTGCCTAGGTTACCTGATGGAGGTTGAGTCCCTAGCGAGCTTGTGAATGCCTTAATTTTTGCCTAGGCTGCATTTTTGCGTTTTCTTGCCCTAGCAGGTTTTGCTCTTACTTTTGCTTGGGCTGCTTGGTCACCCAACGAGCATTTTCTCGCAAGAGGTTTTATGTATCTTTGGGAAAGAATTTGATGGAGATGTTTTCATGAATCTCGCTTAGGAAAGGAATTTGGTGGGGACGTTTTTCTACATCTCCCCTATATTTGTACCTTCGTAATGGGTAAGCTAACCCTAAGTGTTCTCACGGAGATAGCATCTTCTTTCTAAGTTTTGACAAAAACCTAGTTTCTCAAGTAACTAGAGTTCATCCCTTCTTCCCTCTTGTTATTGATACAAGGAACTTAATTCCTTGAAATTTTCCTCATTTGGCAAAGAGACTATAGTGTACTAGCAATTGCAATTTAGGAATTCAAACCATTGAATAAGCATAGTTTAGAAGATAAAACAGAAATTCACTCAGCAGAAAAAAATGCCCAAACAGGGGCCCAAAATATGTCCTAGCTTGATTTAGAAAATAAAAGCAATGTTTTAATGTTCTTTGCCATGTTGTGACTACAGCCTTCAGGGGCCATCTTCTGTTGCTTTGAATTCCTCAACTTTATACTCTTTTCTACCCTCTTCTTTGCCAAACAGAGCCTTTGAACTGGACCCATCCATGATGGTTGCGTGGTGGCTGCTTCTTTGAGACATGAGCAGTTCCCAAAGGGAAATGTCGGCTGGGACTTTCTCCTCTTCATCTTCTTTGTTGATTGTGTAGTTATGGAGGAAACCAGTTGTCTCCTTTTGGTTGAATAGTGAAGCTAAAGAGATTCCATCGAGTGGATCATCGTATTCTCCGTCCATTTCATCAAAGTCACTCTCCCCTATTTGATACGGGTCCATGCATGTGAATCCAGATCTTCTTCTTCCTCTATCCACTGGCTGTAATCGCATTCATTGTAAGGGTTGACCCATGGTTGCACTTGGAATTTCTCCACCTTTTTCTATGAGATTGATTGTTTCCTAAACGATGGGAGGCATCGGAATTTTAGGACGGTTAATGGGTACCATCATTTGGGCAGGCTCGAAGCGGGCATGCATCCTCATCATAATGACCCTTTCTTTCTCCTTCCTTCTATTCTCAAACCAGATACGTAGCCACTCGTCATCTTCTACAAATGGGATGGCAGGATCCTCTAAATTGTGCTTTGCCCAGGAGTGCTCCTTCCACTTCCTTAGTTTTTCCTCCTTTGCTCGTTTTTCCTCATCACTCATATCGGGATCAACTACTTCTGATTGGTCAGATTCCTCATCCTTCTCTTCCTCCATCATGAAGCACTCATCCTCCTCTGGGAAGGCTAGGGTTGGTTTGGTTTGGTTTGGTTGTTTTGGGCAATGTATTGGCTGCGGTCGTATGTGAGATTATGTGATAGGTTTATGAGGTTGATATTTTGAGGTGGCTCAGTATTGGATGGTTTGGCTTGTGTATCAGGTTGTGGAGGTTTTATGGTGCGGCTATCAATGAGATCTTGAATATCATGGCAAAGCCGTTTGCAATTGTCCGTTTCGTGCCCAGCATGTTGATGGTAGGCACATTGCTTGTTGGGATCATGGTTTGGGCCATAAGGTGGCGGGGGAAGCAGTTTGTTCAAGGGTTTAAGATGCCCTTGACGGCTTAGAATGGTCAAGGCTTGGGAGAGAGTCATATAGAGAGGGCTAAAATTACGGCGGGGTCGGTTTGAGTTTTGGGATGGGCAAGCTTGGAAAGGGTCTTGTGGCGAGGCCGAGTTAAGGGTGTTGACAGAGGCATGAGATGCACGAGTTGAAAAGGTTTTCTTGGGTGGAGGAGTTTCTTCTTTCCCAATGAGCCCTAGTTTGAGCCCTTCCTCAATCTACAGCCCAGTAGCATGCAAGCGTTTGAAATCAGAGATAGCCTGTGTGTAGATGAGCTTGAAATACTTGGATTGCAAATTCTTGACAACTATCCTCACTTGATCCTCCTCAGAGGGGCGGTTCTTCATCTTGGCAGCTTTTTCCCTCCATCTAGCCACGAAAGTGACAAAGTCCTCGTTTGACTCTTGCTTGGTCATTTCCAAATCTCAGGTGGTTAGCTCAACCTGGACGTTGTATGCATATTGCTTGATGAAAGCATTGGCGATCTCAGGCCAAGTGTGGTAGTGTTCAAACTCTAAGGTGAGGAACCAATCGAGAGCACTCCCAGTGAGAGTTCTTTGAAATAGTTGAGCGACGAGCTCATCATTTAGGCCCATTGGCTTCAGGGTGTTGATAACATGGCGGACATGGCTGGTAGGGTTGCCAGTTCCATTGAACTTCTCAATGTTTGGCATTTTGAACTTCTCGGGCAATTGAGAATCTGGAAAGAGGCAAAGGCCTTCGAAGTCCAGAATTTGGTCTCCCTGTGAACGGGCCAAGGCGTGCTTGATTTCTTTGACTTGCTTGGCTAACTCAAGGTTTTCGGGCCTATTCTCGTTTGCCATTGATCTCTCCTCATCTTCAGCATCTCTTGCTGCCTTTTCTGCTAGCAAAGTAGCGATTTGAGCTTGAAGTTCGGCGATAGTGGTGTCGTTGTTTGCCATGGGAATGGGAGGATTGCTTGACGAAGCTTGGGATTTGGTAGATGGTCGGTGTTGCTGAGAAGATGACTGCGAAGTCCCAGGAAGTGATTGGGACCGTCGCGGTGAAGGCGTTCGGATCGGTGAGGATGACAGGCAAGATGGCTTCAGTGGCCTCTATTTGGCGTGGCTTCGGGTGTTGTAAGAGTATAAAATCGGCTGTGGTTGCTTTCTTGATTTACCTATTGTGCCTGCTTGAAAAATAAAATACCTGCAAGTTAGTACTACTTGGCTTGTATAGGGCTAGGACTTGGGCTGAAAATCCCAGCCCTTCTGCACAGAAAGAGTTAATACAATATGATACAAGGTGTGAGGAAGAACTCAGAAGCGAATACAAATAGGTTCCTAGCCTGTAGGTTCCTGTCTTAGTTTGATAAGTTCTATGGCTTGCTAACACATGTAAGGTTTAGGTAGTCTCAGGGTGCTCCGTTGTCAAAGGGCACCAGCCCTTTCACCAGCCCATCATAGGCGGTGATTGGGTGACTCCCTTTTTGATATACCAAAAGGTACAAGTGACTGTGGAGTTTGCTGGAACCCCTAACATAGCCCGTGTCATGCCGGGATATTAGGTGAACTCAACGAGGCTTGCCTGCTCGATGCATATGATAAATGAATTAAATAAGCCATGTAATAGTCTTATGTTGAACTTTCTAGTTATGGCTCTCATGTCCCCAGTAGAGTCGCCAGAAAACTGTAGACACCTCCCAAATGGGGTATCACCATACAGTTCGATCATCACTGTGTTTGCTTGATTGGTTGCTCGCTTCATAAACCAAGATCGTGGATACTTCCATGGCTAGAGGTATCGCCACACGATAACGGTTATCATCAAAACAGAGTCGCCACCCAGTTTATTAAAACTAGGAAAATAGATAGAGATTCTGGGTACGGAAGCCAAAAGTACAGTGAGGGGAAGGTGTTAGGCACCCCTCCCTGCCTAGCCGTGAGGCTAGCCCATAATCATTCAACACAAGACATATAGATGCTTTATTTAATTCAAACACGTAATCTGTTTTTATGCCTTAAACAGTTAATAAGGTGAGCCGAGACCGTAAATAAATCATGCGTCAGAAAGCAGAACAAAACAAAGCTGTGCCAGCAGATCGATCACTAGGCCGGCGAATGGATGTCGCGGCCGAGGGATCACACTGATTCAATGTACCGGCCGAGGCATCGAAGCCCCGGTTGGTGTTCTTCCTCACACCAGACAGAAAGTTAACAGATGAGCATAAAGCTACGATTAATGAAATAAATGAGAATTAAACCAAACCGGAGGCCGTTGGGCCTCACCACCTTGATCCCTCAGTTGCGTGATTGCTTCGGATCGATTGGGATTGACTGATTGATTGCTTCTTGAACGAAACCCTAGGGCTAGGGTTTGAACTCCGGGGTTTGATCGTCGAATTTGGGGCTGCCTTCGGGAGGTTGGGGCCTTTGTAAAGAGGGATTTTAGGAGTATATAGCCAGAGTTTCGTGGCTTGAGAGTGTATAGATCTGAGGAATTTCGTCTCTCTTTGTTGTATCCGAGGGTCTCTTTATATAGGCAAGGGGGTGACTCACTCGGTCCAATCAAATCACGGGGTTGCAATTGCAATTGCATTGCAACACAAACTCTTCTTTGCAATCTCTGAACGTGGCCTGAACGCATCGGAGAGGCGGCGTAATTGGATCAAACAACCGACAGAAGGTTCGAGAGTCTGGAAAAGGGCCGATCTGGCGGCCGAGTAAAGGATGTCGCGGCGTGGAAATGGATGTGGCGACCGAGCCATTGATCTGGCGGCCGAGGCTTTGATCTCTCAGGAAGATTTTGCTAGCAATAGGTTGCTCAGGTGAGGAATGGATGTTAAGGCCGTGAGATCGATGTTGCGGTCGACCGATGGATTTTCCTAACACTCTATGTTTCTGTCTGAAAGGCTATTTGGCTCTGGATTGGGTCCTCTAAGTGGCTTAAAGTTCGTACCATAAGTCCAGGGGTTTCACAAGAAGGCAATCAGCAATCATCGAATCCGTATCATCATCGGGATGGTCCCAAGGTGGGAGTTGAAATAATCGTTAGGTCAAATTGGGGTGTCTACAATCTCCTAGATGCCCAAGCCTAGTGGACCTTATGCCTGGGCTGACTGTGCACACACGCATGCTGTCATTGTCCGTTTGAACTGAGCCGGGTGGGCCTGGTCATTGGATAAAATGGGTTTGGCCCAATTAGCTTATAATCTTTTTTCAGAAAAAAAGTTGGGTGCCTCTATTCGCAGCGTAGTTCTTGCTACTCGCAGCCGATTAAAACTTTTATCAATTATGGACAAAAATGCCCTTATGCAGTTTGACCATTATACCCCTAAGACCTCATGTTATTTGACCATTTTACCCTTTAAGAATATTACATAACCCTTACATACAACCCCCAAAAATCATCTCCTGATTTCCCTCCCTCCAGCCCAGAACATGTCTTTCCTCCCCTATTCAAACTCCTCCATTTTCATCCCTACCCAGCTGCCATCACCCACCACTAGGCCCTCCCACCGGTAGCCAAGTCTACCTATCTTCCTCCCCTTCTCTTCCTCCTACATTGTGAATGGAAACCTTGATTGCTTCATCTCCCTCCATTGATAAACAAGCAATAGGTAACCCATCAATACACCATGATTTAGAGTCGGAAGATTGTGCAATGGAAGTTGAGAAACAAGTCAAAGTCACAGATGTTGTAGTGACGGAGCAAAAATTGCAGCAAGAGGTAAGCCCACCCTCCATTTTCAATTTCAGAAGCCTTCCATTTTCAATTTCAATTCTGGCCCGACACGGATCAAAAAAAAAAAAAATTCTGGCTCGACACAGTTGGACACACAGTGCCAAAACTTTACTAACTTTTTGGATTCTAATGTCTGAATTATGTACAACCATTCGGATATTAATATTTGAATATTGTCAACATTGTTGGACTCTTATATCCAAATTTAGTGCCAGTTTTCAGATATTAATATCTGAATGAAACTGCAGAGAATCCTCTACTTACCTGGTTTGTCTGTGGGTGTTATAGGGTGATACTTCAACACTTGGTAGTTATGTAGGGCCATCGACTATACCTACTTTCACTCGTCCTCCATACGATTGTGCAGAGCATTTTGCAACGGAAACGGTGATTGTTTTTTTGATAGAGCATTTATCATGTGCAATCTTATATATGGGCTATAACTTTTTGTTATGTGTGTGTAGGTTTTTCCGTCCGATGAAGCGTTGGTAGATTGGATAAGATGCACTGGTAAACAACACGGGTTTATCATTGTCATTATGGGTTCTGAGAAATGTATTAAGAATCGCACACCTAGGATGAGGTTTTCATGTGAAAGGAGCGGTAAGTATAGGTTGTTTGTGAAGAAAGTTGATGGGAAGGAGGTAGCTGTGAAGAAGAGAGTGCGGTCCACGGGCACCAAAAAATGTGAATTCCCATTTGAATTGAAAGCTGTAAAGGGCAATGATGGTTGGACTGTCTCCGTCCATAATGGCACTCACAACCATCTTCCAGTAGTGTACTTGGAGGGCCATTCGTATGCCGGGAGGTTGTCGGTAGAGCAGACTAGCACGGTGGTTGATTTGTTAGTCGCTTTGGTCAAACCCAGAGAAATCCTAACCCATTTGAAGGTTCAAGATCCTGAGAACGTAACGTCTATCAAAACCGTGTACAATGTACGACACAAGTACCAAGTGATAGAGAAAGTTGGGAAATCGCAAATGCAACATTTGTTGGATCGGCTAGAAAAGTACCAGTATGTTCATTGGACCCATGGGAACGAGACTGAGAATGTCACAGAGTTGTTTTTGCCCCCCCATCTGTCGGGGAGATATTACGTGCTTTTCCCTGAGTGTTAATGGTGGATTGCACATACAAGACAAATAAGTATAAGTTTCATTTGCTTCAAATTGTTGGTGTAACATCGACGGAGATGACTTTTTGTGCAGCGTTTGCTTTCATGGAGAGTGAAAAAATGGAAAACTACACTTGGGTCTTGGAGAAGTTAAAAGGCATGATGGATCCCAACGTGCTTCCGTCCGTTATTGTCATGGATAGGGAGTTGGTGCTTATGAATGCCATCACAAATGTTTTCCCTCATGCTACCAACCTGAATATGGTACAACGCCCGCAATCTTCTTTCATCAAATAGCATGAGTTCCTCGAACCTCCCGCTGATCCATTCGGCTTCGTCTATCCCTTGTTCAGCCATGACTCTGAGTGATGGAACTTCTAGCTCGACGGGGAGAACGGCTTCCATACCGTACACCAAAGAATAGGGTGTTGCCCCTGTCGGCGTGCGGATAGACGTCCGGTATCCCCACAAAGCTTGCGGTAGCTGTTCGTGCCAATCCCTAGCTGATTCGACAGTCCTTTCGAGGATCGACTTGATGGTCTTGTTGGCTTCTTCGACTGCCCCATTCGTTTGCGGTCGATAAGTGGTCGAGTGATGCACTTGAATCTTGAATTCGTCAAAAAGTTCTAGAACTTTCCCTTTGAAGTGAACACCATTATCAGATACAAAGGCATGAGGTACCCCATATCGATAGATGATGTTTTGCCTGATAAAGTGAGCCACTTGAACTGCCGTCAGAGTCTTGTACGAAGCTGCTTCAACCCACTTGGTGAAATAATCAACCACTACCAAGATAAACCTGTGACCATTAGAAGCCGCGGGTGTGATCCTTTCGATGACATCAATGCCCCAGGCGGAGAATGGCCATGGTGTCGCCATTGGGTGTAACTCCGAGGGAGGTACGTGGATAAGATTAGCATGAGTTTGGCACTTATGACATCGGCGCACATACTCGATGCAATCTGTCTCCATGGTCGACCAATAGTAGCCCAACCTCAACACCTTCTTAGCTAGCATCATCCCATTCATGTGAGGTCCACAGACTCCCTCATGGACTTCTTCCATTACCGCTCTCTTGTCATCAGCGTGAATGCACAACTTATGAACTCCGCATGGAGATCGCCGGTACAATTTTCCACCGCAGATGATGTATTGGGACGCAAGCCGTTGCAAGGCGATCCGATCTTTCCTAGTTGAATCTGGAGGGTATTCCCCCTTCTCAACGAAATTCCAAATATCGTGAAACCAAGGAAGCCCATCATCAGGCTCATCGATGTTCATGACGTAGTCGTACACGCGCTTGCCTCTTTGCTCAATCATAATAGGCCTCAATTTCACCCCAATCGGAAGTTCCAACATGGATGCTAAGGTAGCAAGTGCATCGGCGAAGCGATTCTTCATCCTCGGAACGTGCGTGAAAGTCACCTTTTGAAAATCCAGGATAAGCTCGTCGAGCTGCTGATGATACGGCTTCAATTTCTCATCCTTGACCTTCCATTCCACGTTTGCTTGTGATACAACCAAGTTGGAATCCCCTACGACTTCCAGCACCTTGACTCCGATTTCGAGCGCAACTTCCATTCCGACAATACATGCCTCGTATTCTGCTTCATTGTTCGTGACTTCGAAATTCAATTTGAAGCAAGGGGAATATGTGACCCCTCAGGCGAGACTAGCAGTATACCAATCCCAAAACCCTTCTGATTTGCAGCTCCATCAAAGTACAATGTCCATGTTTCATCAACTGCAGTCATTACGTCTTCGTCGGGAAACTGAAACTCCGTGTGTTCTGGACCCTCGATCGGGCGATCTGCTAAAAATTCTGCTACTGCTCTTCCTTTCACAGACTTGTGGGTGACATACTTAATTTCGAATTCGGCCAATAAGAGCAACCAATGTGCTAACTTACCGGTGAGTGCTGGCTTCTCGAATAGATATTTGAGGGGGTCCATACAAGAAATCAGTATCACCGAATAAGAAGCATGTAGTGTCGCAATTTCTTTGTGGCCCAAACGAGCGCCCAACATGTCTTCTCTAATGAAGTGTATCGTTCTTCGCTCCCCACCATCTTCTTGCTCAGGTAGTAGATCGCTCTTTCAACCCCATCTTCTCCCTCTTGTGCGAGCATGCACCCCATTGACGAGGGCGTGACGGACAAGTATAGGATCAAAGGTTTTCCTGGGATGGGTGGCATCAAGATCGGCGGATTCTGTAGGTAAGTTCGTACTGCTTCGAAAGCCTTTTGGCACTTGTCGTTCCATTCGAACTTCACGTCCTTCTTGAGCAGACGAAACAACGGCTCACAGGTCAAAGTCAACTTGGCGATGAACCGACTGATAAACTGAATCTTTCCCAAGAAACACCGGACTTCCTTCTCGGACTGAGGCGGTTCCATCTCAAGAATAGCTTTAATCTTAGAAGGATCCACCTCGATTCCTCTGGTTGTGATCATGAATCCCAGCATCTTTCCAGCCGTGACCCCGAACGTGCACTTCTGCGAATTGAGACGCATTCTGTACTTTCGAATCTTCTCAAAGAACTTTCTCAATGCCGGGAGATGGTCCTTCCTTTCCTTTCCCTTCACTATCATGTCATCAACGTAAACCTCAACCTCCTTGTGAATCATGTCGTGCAACAGTGTGGTGGCACCCCTCTGATACGTAGGACCGACGTTCTTCAACCCAAATGGCATAACCCGATAACAATATGTCCCCCACTCGGTGATGAATGTGGTCTTTTCCCTGTCTTCCGGAGCTAGGAGAATCTGATTGTACCCCGAGAAGCCATCCATGAAAGAAAGTAGAGCGTGCCCTGCAGTGTTATCCACGAGTACGTCTATATGTGGCAATGGAAAATCGTCCTTAGGGCTTGCTTTGTTCAGATCTTTGAAATCGACACACACTCTGATTTTTTCGTCCTTTTTGGGGACAGGAACAATGTTAGCTACCCAAGTGGGGTACTCTGTTACAATTAGAAAACCGGCGTCGATTTGCTTCATGAGTTCTTCCTTTATTTTCAACACCCAATCAGGCCGCATTTTTCTTAGTTTTTGCTTAACGGGCTTCGCATCAGGGTAGAGAGGGATTCTATGCTCGACTATCTCAGGGTCGATTCCGGGCATGTCTGCGTGGGACCAAGCGAAAACTTCTTTGAATTCTTTTAGTAAATTAGTGAGCTCTTGGAGCTCAGTGGGAGACAGCCCGGAACCTACCTGAACCAATCGAGGGTCGTCCTCATCACCCAAGTTTATTGAGATTATTTCTTCTTTTAGAGGCTGAGCATGCCTTTCATTTTCGCGATCGATGAGGGAGCGGATCTCCTTGGGAATGTCCCCATCGAGATCTATTCCTTTATCGTTGGGATCTAAACAATTTATTTCAAAAATCGGCAAGTAAGCGAAAACGTCATTCATTTCATTAACCAGTTCATCGGATGAGTTTCTTGAAGAACTAGGTGTAACGACCCTGATTTTTGGTCAATAAAAATTTCGCTAAAAATTTGAATTTTATTTTAATACTTGGATTTCATTTTAACATCCAAAAATCGGTCGTTATCGACTTATAAAATTTTGTTATTATATTTGAAAATTCTTTATTTATTTTATAAATCCCTTTTTGCGATTAATAATCCGTCATAATTAGGTTTATGACTTAGGAGATTGGAATTCATCGCCCGGGCATTAAGGTCATTTTCTAAAGACGAGTATGCCTATTAAGACCTTGGTATAGTTACTTGGTAATTGTAGCAAAATCCTAGAATTTATTTTCTCGGCTGGAAATCCTACATGGCAATCGATTAGCTAGCAACCCTAACTACCGTTTGGCTTAGTTACATTTTCCTAACCTAGAGCGTTGCATCGATGCCAAAGTGGTTAATTTTTAGTCTTCGCCTTAACCATTGACTTGACTGCCTTGCTTTGGCTTGGCTAGGCTGCCTTGGCGTCGGCTCGCTGTCAAGCCTGCCTTGCCTAAGCGTCGGGTCGCTATCGCGCCTGCCTTGCCTTGGCGTCGGCTCGTTGTCGCGCCTGCCTTGCCTTGGCGTCGGCTCGCTGTCGCGCCTGCCTCGCCTTGGCGTCGGCTCGCTGTCGGGCCTGCCTTGCCTTGGCGTCGGCTCGCTGTCGCGCCTGCCTCGCCTAGGCGTCGGGTCGTTGTCGGGTCTACCTCGCCTAGGCGTCGGGTCACTGTCTGGTTGCTCTGCCCTGGCTGCCATCGGGTTCTGCCTTGGCGTCGGGTCGTGCTGGCTTTTGCCTTGGCATTGCTGGGCTGCCTTGCTCTGCCCTGGCTTCCATCGGGTTCTGCCTTGGCGTCGGGTCACGCCTTGCTTTTGCCTTGGCGTTACTGGGCTGCTTCGCTCACGCCTCGCCTTGGCCACCGCTTGGCCACTGCTTGGCCACCGGGCTGCCTTGACCACTGTTTGGCCACCAGGCTGCTTTGGCCACCGCTTGGCCATTGCTTGGCTACCGGTTGCTGGCCACCGCTGGCAGCTCTACAGTGCTTTGGCCGCCGTCGCTTTGACCACCGCTTTGACCACTGTCGCTTTGGCCGCCGCAGCTACGCCACCGGTCGCTTTGGCCATCGCTTGCCACGGCCGCTGGCCACCGCTACCTTGGCCTTTGGCCACCAGTCGCTGGCCACCGCTTTGCCACCAGGCTGCCTTGGCCACGCTCACGCATTGCCTTGGTGTTTGGCACCATCGGGCTTTAATATTCCGTTATTAGGCGATTTCCTACTAAATAAAACCAAAATACCACTCGAGCAATGAAAGCCTAGATTAAGTATCGTTAGTCTTTAACCGATTAGTTAGAATAGCCTAATGCCCATTTAACCTAATCACTTCTCCCTAACCCTAGATGGACCATTTTACCCTTTTTGTCTTTTTACATTGGACGATAAAAGCTATAGTAATAATTATCCGTTGGACAATAGCGTTAGAGTTTCCTTTAACCATTGGTCAATAGGTAAACCTTGGTTAATCTTCCTAAGTACGAGATTAGATTAGTTTAGTGCTTAATTACAATGTATTATACTTTTTGGTATTAACCGTTGGATAATAACCATTAGGAGATTCTTTACCCATTGGGCGATAGGCTAGAATCCTAGCCATCATTACCCATTGGTTATTGACCGCTAGGGAAACCATTATCCAATGGATAATAGTTAGTCTTGACAATCATGTACTAGGTAGATTAAAATATTAGATTTGGCATGTGTTAAAATCTATTATAGTATAATTACTACATTAGGTTATTCATTTAGGACCTTGTACTTTGAAAGTAGTATAATTGTTTACTAGATATTGTACTAGGTCATATCTAGGCTAGATTTGTGGTACATGGCTTGTATATTATATGTATGTACTTGTATGTATATATATATATATATATATATATATATATATATATATATATATATATATATATATATATATATATATATATATATATATATATATGATATTGTATTGTGCATATGTGTATTACAATTTTTAATTGGAAAATCCTTTTGCTTGTAAATCTATTAGATCTTCTAGTACACTAATACATTATTATATTTGTTTGCTTTCTAGTATGTATATATATATATATATATACACATATATATATATACATACAAGTAAGCATTAGGTTAGTTTGAAAGCATGAGAGAGAAAAAGAGAGAGAAAGCCGAGAGAGGGGAGAGAGAGATTGGGCCGAGAGAGAGAGAGAGAGAGAGAGAGAGAGAGAGAGAGAGAGAGAAAGAGAGGAGGAGAGAAAGATAGTACCTTGGATTGACTTCTTGTGCTTCCATTGTACTTTGAAAGCATTAGGTTAGTTTATTAGACTATGGAACCCTAGACTAGATTGTGTAAGTACTAGCTTGTATATTATATATATGTACTTGTATATATATAGATATAGATATATATATTATAATGAAAGTACCCATGTGTGTATATAGAATTTTATAATAAAAAAAATCTATTTTGGTTTAAAATACAAGATTTTAAAGTACCCAAAGTACTTATATATATCCTAATAAATGTATATACTTCCATAGAAGTACAAGGGAGAGAGAGAGAGAGGGAGAGAGAGAGAGAGAAAAGCCAAGTGAGATTGAGAGAGAGAGAGAGAGAGATTCGGATGGAGAGAGAAAGGGAGTGTGTGATGTGTTGCTTCCTTGAATGGCCTTGCTTGGTCATCATTGTCCTAGTTTGTGTATACTTTCAAGTGAAAGCATAACCAATGCCATCCAATCTTGTCCTTCATTGTACAAACCCCATTTCTTTACTTGAATCAAATCCACCTTCCTTGATCAACCTTCCAAAATCCAATCCAAAGGACACATCCATTGCCTTGCATGCCTAATTCTAGGGTTAAACTTGCAAGCAAACAAGATTTGCTTGAATAAAACAAAAATGAGATATAGGAGAGAGAGAGAGAGGCCGGCTAGGGAGAGAGAGAGAGGGTGCCTTGCCTATAAATACCAAGCTCTTGGTGCTTTGAACTCACACCTTCACTTCATTCTCCAACTTCTCTCTAAAACCCATTCTGTTTTGCCTAGGCAGCCTACTGTCCTCTGAAAAACTCCATTTTTTCTCCGGGCGAAAGTCGTTTCTAGGAACAACGTCCTCCACAAAAGTCGTAGAACACTTCGAGAGCTTCAGTTTAGACCCAAGAACCACCCCAAACGGTCAAGAGATGACCAAGATATCGACCTCCAAAGTTCAGTGAAAAATCTGGAAATTCCATTCCAGACAGCTCACTGTCCACTTTCTTATCCCCATTTTTCTCCAGGCGAAAGTCGTTTCTAGGAATAACGTCCTTCACGGAAGTTGTAGAAAATTTCGAGATCTTCGTTTTAGACTCAAGAACGATCCTATTCGGCCCAGTTTTGACCGAGTTACTGCCATCCAAAGTTCGGTCCAGATTTGAGAGTTTCACCGCCCGTAGAATTTTTCAACTAGCTTATTCGGCCCCGACTAGTTTCGGATTAAGGTAGAATCTTCTTATACCTCTAACTCTACGTAGATTAGCCCTTACCCTCTTCCTAAATATATTATATTGTATGAGCATGAAGCCATATGTGTAGTATGATTTGTTTTACGTAGTTTACTTTGATCTTATGACTACTTGATTGCTCGATCTCGTGATAGTTGCTTGTTTATGTATGAACTCGTCAATAAACATGTGTTGTTTTGAACGTCCAAAAAGATGGCTATACGTTGTCGTTTTAAAAAAATAAAGTGTTGTTTTAACGAAGTATTCGTATTTTGACCTTTTAAACGATTGTAAGCATGATAGCATGTTGCTTGCCTTACTTGTGGTTGTAAACAAGCATGATTAAATAGAGTTGGATGATCTTGCTAGATTACTTTAAAGTGATTCGTCCCGCCGCGGAGTCTATGCATGATTACGAGACACGAAAATCGAGAAAGTAGAAACATGACACCTAGGGTGTGGATAAAGGAAATAATTGGACTTGATAAAAGATTTTTGAAGCTACATTGTGGCCGGACTTGGTAGCCCAATGGTAGTTATGAAAACCCACAAGGTGGCCGGACTTGGTAGCCCTTTGTGTGGACTTGCGAAAACCGCAATGAGGCCGGACTTGGTAGCCCATTGTGTAGATTGCTAACGAAGCCGGACGTGGTAGCTTCATTGGTAATTTGGCTTGGTTATCCGCGGAGAGGAGCCAATGCAAGATTTGATAACGTGGCCGGACTTGGTAGCCCGTTGGTAACAAAGAATGAGAAATGATTTTCGAAATGATTTTTGGAAAGTGAAATGGTGACACGGTCTACGAAACGCTGCGTAGGAGAAACTCTGATGACATGGACACTTACGCCGATTGAGTAATGAATGTGCATGTGTTATTGTACATCTCTAAATGTGAAGTTATTGAATGTACATGTGCTAGTTTGGTTAATATCATGTATCTATGACCTGCTACGTGTAAGTTATGGGTTAGCGGGTATGGGATTGTTCTACTGAGCTTTTGTAGCTCATGGTGTTACCTTTGGTGACCCTGACATATTATGTCGGTGGCGACGCTGGTATAATGTGTCAGACTTTGTAGATGATCAAGATGGACAGTACCCCTTGGAGGCTTTTGGAACTGAGGAGCTGGCTAGGATAAAGTTACAGGCGGAGCTGTAGTTAGGAACCCTAAAACCCCTTCATTTGTATAAATATTGAACCCTAGTGGGAGTTACGATGTAATAATGAGCCAGACTCCATGTGATTTTATCATTGAATTGTTTATTTAACGTACCCAAAATTCGGGGCGTTACAAATTCAAAGTAAAAGCTATGAAGTGGAGGGCCGACGGGCACAAACTCCGACTCTATGCTAGATGACGAGTCAGCGTTGGACTCAGACTCAGACTCAGTGCAAGTGCTGTGAGTGCGAGTTACATGTGGAATGAAAGTGCAATTATCATAAACGCCTACAGCCTCCACAATGAGTTTGGAAGGGTCTTCAATTTCTTCTTCATCTCCAAGCATCAGCACAGCAGGATCTTGCATCATACCCTCTGGATCCTCGCCCTCAAACAGGAGTTGGAGACTGCCCAAACCAAAAGCTTCCAACCAGTCGAGTGCCTCAGACAGTTCTTCCACCTTTGCGACTTCTTCGTCACTCTCCCATGTATCATTGGCAAAGATTTCGAAGCCAGGATACTTCATTTTCGTCTCAAGGTCCACAAAGGGCTCAGGTTCTCCTTGGTACAGCGGCTCCTTCTCCTTTAATTTCAACTTGATCGCACGGGCTCGGGTGTGATTGCGCCATTTCTTTGCTGAATCGCCTTTCTTGGCCTCGTATCCTGGACCAAAACGCTCGTTACTTCCAGGGAAATCAGGGAACTCAGGGACTCTTTGAGCATAAAGTCCCAAGCCCATGCCCGGCAAATACTTCATCCGTTTCATAATTTCCAACGCTGCAGAGCTCACCAAGAAACCGTCCTCGGCCCGAATGGTACACACTTTCGAGGTCATAACTGCAAAGCCTCCCATGGCAATGTCTTCCTCTCCATGCATAATTTCCAGTAATGGGGAATTGTCCTCGGCGTGGGGACGGATGCCTGAGTCTCCATAGATGATAAGGGTTCGAGAGTCTAAGCCCAAGATGAGTTTCTGGTGTAATGTTGAGGGCACACCCATAACATCCGGGCGGTGTAGCCAAGGCCTTCCCAACAGGAGATTGAAAGATGCAGGTATTTCCAGCACACAGAATTCGACGGTGGTCTTGAATTTGCCAGTTGCCAATTCCAGGTTGATTGTCCCCAAGACATCACGACGGGTATTATCATAAGCACAGACGCCCAAATTCGACGGCGCGAAGTCCTTGTTTTTAAGGCCCAAACAATAAGCAGTGCGGAGTGGACATACGTTAATGGCGGAGCCGTTATCAACAAGGATTGCCGGGATCCACTTTCCCAAGCACTTCATGGTGATGTGGAGGGGTTTGTTATGATCGGTTCCCTCGGGCGGCAGGTCTTTCTCGGTGAAGGACAAGGTATGCTGGGTGAGGTTCGGGGTTATAAGGGCAATGAGAGCTTCAGGAGCAATATCGGAGGGAACTTCGAACCTGGAAAGAGTGTTGACCAGCCTGCGGTGGTGCTCGCGGGAGGCAGCTAACACTCCCCACATAGACATGCGAGCGGGGGTTTCCTGGAGTTGTCTGATAATGGGTTCAGTGGAGGCTTCAGGGTCAGATTCAGGGAGGGAGTTGAGGTCGATGGACAGTTTGGGTTGGGTAGGTGGGTTAGGTTTAGCAGAGCTTGGAGGGTTGTTTTGTGGAGCTTGCGGGATGGAGGTGTTCAGGTTTGTGGGGTTGACAGGGGTATTCTGCTGCGGCGAAGGGGCTCGGGATGAGCTACCCTGCTGGAGGTTGGTAGGCTGATAGACTCTTCCACTCCTGGTAAGGTTACTAACTGTTTTAGGAATGGGTTCCCACCAAGTACCTTCCCAGAAATCAGAGAAGTCAAAGTCACAGTCGTCCGCCTTACGCTTCCCTTTGTCAAGTGCTGTCTTCTCCAAAGTTTCGTTGAGAGTTTCCCTTTCCAAGGCGTGCCAGATGCTGTCCTCCTCCAGAGAATTCCAGAAGTTGGCATTGTTGCTACTGTTGTCATTGCTAATCTGCAGAGATCCTTCATCCAGCATGGCCTTATTGACAGTCAGTTCCTCACCGTTCATCCATACATTTACCAATTCAGACTTACCCCACAGATCTTCTGGATCCAATACACAGATGCTGGGCTCGTCAGGGATTTGTACTACGGGTTTGGAAAAGAACTCCTCGACGATGTATTCCTGCGGGAGGAAAAGATAGTCCATGGAGCGTTCCAGAGCATCAGAGTCTCGAGTAAGGTTGACAATGGTCCTGGCGTTGAGTCCTGAGAACATACGGGGATTCATCAGATCCATTTCTTCCACCACTTCTTCTTCCCGGAAAAGGTATGCCAATGATGTTTCATCCAGAGGATCAGAATCGTCCATCCAGTGCCATCCATCGGGTTCGGGCTCCCATTCCCATTCTTCTTCGTTCTCGACAGGTTCAGGTTCAGTGAACAGTGCAAATAGGGAATACCCATCCAAGGGATCGACCATCATCTCTTCCCAGTCCTGCCTCCATTCTCCATGTTCCAATTCCTCGATTTGGCTGGGGTTAAGTGCCACGGGCCATACTCCAGTAATAAGAGCCCTGTCTTCCACTGCCAAGAAATTTTGCACCAAGTCTTCCCACCTTACCTGAAAGTCCCATTCCACGGTCTCAAGCGCACAGACCGTATCCTCAACTGGCAACTCGATGGCTGGCTTGGGTTGGGTATCAGGAATGATGTAAAGGCTGGGGTTAAAAGGCTGGCTTATGGAGATAAGGTTGGTGCGGGCATTGGAATGCTTTGGGAGTGGGTTTGAGACAGTGTTTGGTTTTTGTGGTGGCATAGGGAGGGTTTTGTTGTCTATTAGGTCTTGGATTGCATGGCGGAGACGGAAGCAGTTGTCGGTTAGGTGGCCCACATTCTGGTGATAGGCACAGTACGCATTAGGGTTGTGGGATGCGGGTAGTTTTTGAGGTAGGGGAGTAGGGGTAAGTGGCTTGAGGGTGCCGCTTTTGACCAATTTCTCGAGCACGACAGAGAGTGGTGCTGAGAACTGAGCAAAAGTGCGGGGCTGGGTACGCGGTTGACTGGTTTGGGTGGCTATTTGGTTAACTGGCTCGGCTTGAGTTGTATTTGTGGAGGTGTTGGGCAGGTTGGTGTAGTTCGAGTTGCCAAACAGGGCGTTGCTGTTTCCGGAGTAAACTTTCTTGGGCTTAGGAGCAGGCTCGGGCTTGTCAAGGATTCCCAACTGAACTGCTTCTTCGACGGCTAAGCCTGTGTCGAAGAATGTCTTAAAGTCTGAGCATGCTTGGGCCATAACCATGTGCCTCGCAAGAGTGGGTTGAAGGTTACGGACAATCATCCGGATTTGGTCCCTGTCACTCGGTCTATCTTTCATCTGCGCTGCCTTAGCCCTCCATCTTTTCACGAAATTGGCGAAGGCTTCTTTTGCTTCCATCTTTGTTGACTCCAATTCACGTGTAGTTACCTCCAACTGGATGTTGTAATCGTATTGCGCCACGAAAGCCGCGCATATATCCTCCCAAGAACGTTTCTTTCTCTCATCCAGTGAAGTGAACCAGTGCAGAGCATGTCCCACCAAAGTCTGCGAAAACATCTGTGCCATAGCGTCCTTCTCGACTCCCCATATGGACAGTGCTCCAATGTATCCCGTCAGGTGTGCTTTTGGATCTCCTGTTCCGTCAAACTTAGCAAAATCAATTGGCCTGAACTTTTCTGGAAGCTTTGCATTAGGAAACAGGCAAAGCTTATTGATGTCAAAACCAGTCGACGCTATCTTCTCATTTCTTGCAACGGATTCCTCTAGTTGGGTGAGTTTTGCCAATATTGCTGCCATCTCGGGGTTTTACGGAGTTTCCAAATCAAAGACCTGCTGCTCTTGGTTCGGATTCGGGTTAGGGTTAGGGTTGAAGTTTAGGTTGGGATTTGGATTTGGGTTTACGATAGGAATTGGGTTAGGAATTTGATTTGGGTTAGGGATAGGAATTGGGTTAGGCACCGGATTATGGGTTTGCGGCGGAAGGCGTCGTGCAACTCCAGTAATCATCATCATGAGTTGGGCAATTTGGTTATCAGTACGTTCGCCCAGGCGCTGAATATCTTCTCTGATCTGAGCCATTTCTTCGTTCAGATTTCCCGGGTTTGGGTTAGGGTTTGGACGGGGATTGGGAACGGGATTAGGATTCGGATTTGGCTCGCCTCCACTCGGGTTTGGATTAGGGTTGCCTCCGTTTGGGTTAAAGTTTGGATTAGGATTCAGATTTGGGTTGCCTCCGTTCGGGTTCGGGTTTGGGTTGCCTGCGTTCGGGTTCAAGCCTCCGATCAATAGATCCATTTCCGCCCCCAAATCTGATGCCACTACTACAAAATGATATAAAGATAACGGTACAAAAACTAAAAAGATCTCACTTTTTGTAAAAGCGTAATAAAATGTTATGAACTATAGTTTTAATCTCAGTTATACGAAAAAACTGAGATAGAAAGATTTTTTAATCTCAATAATCTAAAAAGTGAGATTGTAACTTGTAGAATAGATCTCATTTTCAAAAAACTGAGATTATATATGAAAGAATGTGTCTCGTTTCGAAAAAAACTGAGATGAAAAGAATTTTTAATCTCAGTAATCTAAAAGTGAGATTGTAACTTAAAGAATAGATCTCGTTTTTGAAAAACTGAGATTGTATATAAAAGAATATATCTCATTTTAGAAAAACTGAGATAAAAAGAACCTTTAATCTCAGTAATCTAAAAATTGAGATCGTACGTTAAACGCATATGTTATATATATTAAATATTTCAATTATATATTGAAAAGTGTGTGTGGTGGAGTTGGTTAAAGCTTCTATATAAAACTCAAGAGACTTGGGTTCAAAACCCAATAGGAGACATAGAGTAGGATTTTTTCCTTTGGGAAAACACTACTTTTAATCTCGATTTTTTCAACAAGTGAGATTACTTCTCTATAAACAACCACGGTTTAATAATAAAACTGAGATGTTAAGCTATTAAAGGTCACGGTTTTGTCATTTTAATCACAGTTTTCATGTTTTTTTGTCACAGTTTTAATGAGTTTTAACCATGGTTTTTATCCTGTGGTTAAAAGATGGAGACTTTTAGTTACACCTTGATAGACCACGATTTTGAATGCGAGATTAAAAGTGAAAGATCACACCAGATGACTGAGATCTTTATCTATTTTTGTAGTAGTGTGCACTGACGGAGTCTGATTGCAGTTGGAGCCGTTCCAATCTCTGTCCCAAGGGTCTGGTCCAGGAGGGTATGATGTTCTTTTTCGGCCCAATTGCTCAGAACTGAGAGCAAAGCAAAAACTCGTGCTCAGATGCGGTTCCTGCTTGCATTTTTATGAAAATTTATGCATGATTTTTGGAAAATGAATGCTTTATCGTCACCGTCATCGACTTCGATTCTTTAAAAACGATTGACTTACGGGAGGTTGCCTTGATCCTCAGATTTTTGGGGTGTATCCTCATTTAGGAACGGTCGATTCCCAAAAGATGCTAAAATAAGCTAAGTATTTGGCTAATATTCCATCGGCAATTCGACCATTGATTCGGAATGACTCGAGGTGAACAATGTGATGCAATAACCGAGGTGGCGTAAGCGGTACACTTGCTTTTAGCCTGGATGGTGTTGGCATCGCAATGTTCTGCCCCCCTATCATTCCTTTTCTTTGGTTAAATTCCGATCAAATGCTTAGTCAAGGACTTTGCAGAATCTTAGTTTCCTCTAGGTTTGGGTTCGAGGACTAATGTGATTCATCAACACGCCTTCTGGTGCGTGACTCTTCATCGGGTCTTAGCAACCTTCCGAAGACTGCGCGAGCGAGTCTCGAGAATCGTGGCTGACAGCATGATGATGATGCAAGATGCAATGCAGCATTTAAACAGATTATAGCACATAGTCCTACCCTGCAGGTTCCTGTCCTAGTTTGGAAGGTTCTACGGCTTGCTAAACATGTACAAAGGCTGGGTTTTGGCTTGAAGAGGGTTCCCCGGACTAGAGTCAAAGTATACCTCCCGTTATCAAGCGTACACTCAATAACGGTACAAACGGCAGATATGACTCATTACGGTCGAGGGTTGCTGAGCATTCCGGGATTCCTTGTCACCGGCAAGCCGGGCAAGATTGCCGAAACACAACTGCGGGGCTGCACAGGATATATATACAAGAAATGAAAAGTGAAATAAAATCCTTTGAAAATCCCACAAATGTTTTTCAAGCTTGGCTCACTAATTTAATTAATGCTTAAGGAAATCGGGACATTTTATCAACGTACCGATTTTTCTCAAGTATCAATTAAATCATAATCCCCAGCAGAGTCGCCACTGTGGGCTACCACAGCCCCGGGTGGAATCGGGGCGGCCCGAAAAAGAGGTGCCACGCCGTTTCTTGGATTTTGAAAATTTTTGAAGAGTCGCCACCCAGATTTGTGGTTCGCCACCCGAGAAACCGTTTTGATTGAAAACAATAGATTTGAATTGAAAACCAGAGATTTGTTAATGGTTCGGAAGCCATGTTACGAGGGGGGAAGGGTTTTATGGCACCCCCTCGCCCGATTTGAAATCGGTCTCTACTAAACATTTGTGGGATTTTTCAAAAGATTTTATTTCATTAAGTCACTTAGCAAGTATCCACAGATATACATCAAGTACAGGAGGTGCATGCATGTGCATGTGTACAGGAGATGATGAATATGGTGAAGAAATGCAGAAAGGCAAAAACTGGGAAATCCTGTCACTGATCTACTCTTGAGCGCTCGGAAGCACTCTCGAGCGCTCGAGAGTACCACGTGCTCACCCTGCAATTCTTGTTAGTGCAACAGGATACAACAAAGTATAATACTGAAGAAGTTAACTGGAATAATATTTACACATGTCACAGACTTGACACAAGATTTAGCAGAATGAAATCAGACTCCATTCTGCCAAACCCTGCTTCCCTGTCTTTCTAAAAAAAATGGTTTTACAGTTGTAAGAGCTGAAAGGGGTGCATGCATGGACATACAAAAGCAGTAGGGGAATGAAACTGGAAGAAAAAGATGGACCGAGCTTGCATGCAAACACTCTCGAGCGCTTGGGAGTAAACTCGAGCGCTCGGAAGTGTTCCACAACCCAGGACCGATTTCAACCAACTAATCCATCAAATGCAGTATGCTGGTACACTGGATCTGACTTTTCAAAGTGAGAAAAAGGATTTTCCTTTTAAGAACCAGACCAAGATTCTTTTGCATGCCTTTAATGCAAATCATTTATTTTATTTCACTCTGAAAACAACAAACCGTTTGTACCAGCAAACCTTAGAAGAGATGAAAAATTTTAAAACTCATCCCCCCCCCCATGCATGTCCATTTAGGTGCTTAAAAGAATGAAACAGAGTTGGAGCCACTCTCGAGCGCTTGGGAGTAGTTCCGAGCGCTTGGGAGTGTTTCCAGTAAGCTTAATGCACAAAACTCATTCATGTCCCATTGCTCTTGTTATTACACCAAGGTCTCCCAACCCTTACGTAGTATTAAGGACTAAGAGGGCTGAGGGACCTCCCTCAGGAAGAAAAAGGAAAACAGCCCTGCTTTGCTTGACACTAAGGTGGAGGATTTCTACCTTTGAGTTGGAAGCTTGCTCCTTGGAAAAGGGTTTTGGGAAGTGAAATGAGGAAGACAGACCAGGAGGTTCAGAACTGGAGAATGATCTGATCTCCTTGCATGTCTTTCACACCTTGGGTTATCGTTGCTTTTGTTTTGAAAATGAAGTTTTTGAGAGAGATGGGGAAGAACAACTCTGTTTGAACAGTCAAGAAGGGTTTTTTTTTAGAGAGAGAAATTTTCGTCCCCTTGATAGCTGAATACCAACCTCTATTTATAGGCAAAAATTTTCCATCACATGCATTTGAAACAATTATTTTTTTAAGGGGAAAACTGCTGGTCTAAGGATTTTTTGACTGAGGTTGAGTGTGGACCGAGCTTCAGCTGGCTCAAAGGATTTGTAATGATGAATTGCATGGGTAGTGGGAAGGCTCACCACCCATTGGCCAGCATAGAAGACTCGAGCGCTCGGGTTCAGTCTCGAGCGCTTGGGAGTTAACTCTCGAGCGCTCGAGAGTTCGTCAAATCTCAGGTTTTGAGAATGGTTTGGAGCGCTCGGGATTGATCCAGAGTGCTTGGGACTGATTTTGACATTTTATTTTCCCTTTTTAAAGCCTTCCAAGGAGCATCATTCTATCGGTCCAAGGCTTGTTTAATCCAATTTCATCATCGGGGAGCCTCCGGGCCACAAATTAAGGAAATTCGAAATGTCCAAATTGGGGTGTCTACACGGTGCCAATGCTAATTAAACTTACAAAAATGCTAGGTACACTATACATTTACACTACATTCATGTGTGGCCCACTCGAGTTCCACAAAAATATAAAAAATTGTCCATAAATGTTAAAATATTATTTTATGGGGTCCTGTAAAAAATAAACTCTAACGGATCCGCAGTTTCACCCCTACAAATCCATAAGTAATTGTAGACACCCTAATCTGGGTTTCCAGATTATTTACTTTCAGTTTTTGATTCCCCTATGATAAAACGGATCGAGAACACACCGGGAATGTCGAGTGGTTGAGTTTTGAGTGTTTGACACCCTTTTAATCCTAACCAAACCAAACCAGAACCTTACTGTCATGCATTAGTTCAAACCCAACGCGCCTGAGTCAAAGTGCCAGGTGTTGGTCAAATAGTCAGGTTGGACCATTTACCAGGGTAGGTTAGCTTTGACTTGCGCGTACGCACCGGTCAACCCTTCTCATTGATTGGTGCGTGTAGGTTCCAAACTCGCGCGCGCTTATCGGAGCTCTAGTCAAACCACCTTTATTCAACATGCAGTATCCATGATTAGGGGTTTATAACACGTAGGAAGTTTCTACTCTGCTAGAAAAGCAGTCTCCAGACCAGACATGTCCACATCTCAACACTTTCACCTTTCCCCTCTCATCCAATGAGATGGAGGCTTAGGGGGCAAGTAAACTAGCCATTAAATGGCTGGTTGAAGTCCCCTCTCTCTCTCCCATCTCCTATATATATCCCTCCATGGTTTTCTTCTAAAGGGTTACAACTTGGTCATAACTTTTTTACACCAAGTGATCCCTTGTTCATCACTTTCTTGGGAAAGAAGGCTACTAACAAGCAACACACTACTCATCTTGATCCACCAACACACAACCATCCATCAAACTCATCCATTCAACTCTCAAACTCAAGCTCAATCACTCTTTTAAACCCTAAAACAAAGGTATAAACACCTATTGTATTCTGTTCTGATCCTTAAGGGGGGCTTGCAGGACCAAGGCCGGTAATCAATACTCGTTCTAGCCCTAAAGCGAGCAAAATTTCAAAATTTGTGTTATAGGGGAACAACGCGCATCGGACCATAGCGCGCTCGCCACTTCGTGGCTGCGTGCGGATCTTCCGCGGGGACTGGAATCTTGTTATTTTGTGTTAATATTTATAGATACATCACTACAAGCATTTTAAAAACCAGTTTATTGCTTTCATGTTAAAACTGCTAGTTGTCTTTCAATACACATTTCTGTTTCAATGGAATACCCCTGGGATCTTTCTGGACATGTCCCAGAACCCAAGACATGCAAAACCAAACACTGGTAGACTGGCTCAAACTTGCGCGCGATAGTGGGTGACCCACGCACATTGGTTCATCTCTGACTAGTGGGTGACCTTTGTATGAGTAACTTGACCTTAAAAGCCTTGTCTTATTCCCCCCACAGTGTTTATGGGGTGTTTTATTCATTTATATGGCTTCATATCCCATTCAACTGTCTGTAACTATCTATTATCTGTCATTAAATTGCCTGGTTTGTCCTAGATGTGCACGAGTTCTTCTAGAGCCAAGAGGGATGAAAGTAAAAGCTGTGGGTTTAAACCTACTGGCGCGCGCGGGTTATGGATTGACGCGCGCAGGTCTGATCTGCATGTAGTGACTTGATCAGTGCATGCTGGTCTTTGCCTAGGCACGTCGCTCCAAAACAGTAGCTTCCAATATGTTTAAATCCCACAGGAGTCTACTTTCATCCTATTCTAACTGTTTCAATAAAGCAAGCATGCCATCTATCACATCCTGCAAACTTGTAATAGTTTTAATCCCCTTAAACTGTTTCCCCGCCCTAAATGGCTAAAACTTGAATAATGAAGGAGAATCGCAAATGTTTTACAAATGCCAAATTAGAGACCGATTTCCGCATTGGGCTAGAGGGGTGCCTTAAAAACCTTCCCCTCTCATAACCTGGCTCCCGAACCTAAGATATTCTGGTGATGATGGATCGGGAAAAAAGCCATTTTCAAAGCAAACGTGTAGCATTATGTTTCAAGTTCGGTTCCTTGGGTGGCAAACCTTCAAACCCAAGTGACGACTTTGAATTGAGCGTTTCGCCACGCTCTAAAAAGGGGCGGACCCATCTGTCTCTCGATTTTTGGGGTGTGTGCCCTCAGTAATACTTACCAATATTCCTTGGAGTTGATTTTTTTACAGAGCCCCATAAAATAATATTTTAAAATTTATGGACATTTTTCTATATTTTTGAGGGACTCAGAGTGGACCCACATGGATGTAGTGTAAATGTGTAGTGTACGTAACATTTCTCTTAAACTTATGTTGGGGTTCTTATCTCAATCGAGTAAAACTCGTGAATGAGTTTTCTTTTAGCCATAGAGACTCGAACTCAACAGCAAGTGTGGAACCATCCAGTACTACAATGGGTTTGTAAACAAGGAGATTTACAAAGTTTCAGGCTAGTTTATATATATAGGAGTATTACCTTATCTAAAATATTTTTTTTGCTTGCCCCAAGGTGAGGGGTTGCCCAAGCCTGGAGGTTTGTGGGGCTTACCTTGGGGCTGACCCTGGAAACATTGAAGAGACCCAAGAGCACGAATTTACTTTAACGATATAGTATTGTAATACTAGCCTCGATTGGCTATTTTTGAGCGCCTGAAATTGGTCCATTAAGTTTTTAATCATGTTTATTTTTTTGGTTGTTGCAATTTTTCTAGTGTTAAACGAATCCCACTTCCAACAAAAGCAAGTCACTTTCTCTTTTTATAATTCCCATGTCCTAACATGATTGTGTGCGCGTCGACTAATTTGGAGTACAAGGATACCGATTTCATTATGTACTTACATTTATGGCATTTTGAGCAATAGGATTGCTTAACTGGTAAGAATATTTTGCACAATCATGTAGCTAAAACTACAAGAGAACTGAGGTACAGAGGCATTTTTGGTAGAGGTGATTTGTCTCCAAGCCTGTAGATGGATTTATACTATTGATTAGGAGAAGAAAAGAAAAACTATTTTTTCCTAACGTCGTAAACTTTTGGTTCTTATTGAACTTTTGCAGCCTAATTGGTCCGAGACACAACTAACATGGTAAAGTTAAAACAACTTTTTAGGGAGACCAGTGAAAAACTTTCTAGCATACAAAGAAAGCCAAGCACCCCCACTGTGGGGGGAGGCTGTTGCCTCCTCCCTCGCGGCCCCCCCCCCCCTCCCTCCCTCCCTCCCAAAATGCTTGTCAAACCACCCCTCTTTTCCAAGAATAAGTTTCCCATAAGCCCCCTCTGTGTAGAGACCCTACCCGTAATTTAAATTTCTTTATTTGCTCATCTTAATGTGAAGTTACGCATTTTAATATGAATAATGATGTGGATATTGGTCTTGGGGTCAATGTGTGTGACTTGGTTTAGGCTATTGATGTTGTGTTTAAAGAGTTAAGGGGTGTAAGTGCTATACGTGATATATGTGTATATATGTATGTGTGTGGAGGAGAAAACACCACACACACACACACAACACCCTTCACTCTCTCCTCTCCATACCATTCTCTTTCTCTACCTGACCTCTCTCTCTCTCTCTCGGCTCATCTCTGTCTCTCTTCTCAAAACCTTGCAATACACCTTGAATTGAAGATCGACCTCCATTTCACCTCTTAAACGCGATCTTGAGCTTGTATTTTGTCAGGATGAACTCGGAAAGGAGCATTTGGTTGATTTCGAGTCTTCGAGAGCTAGGGCTTGCTTGGAACACTCGGGTTCAGCTTTGATCCTTGAGGTAGGGATTTCTCACTTATATTATGTGTTGATTTGGTGCTTAAATCGATGTTTGATCATCCTGTTCATCCTTAGTGAGCTCTGTCTAAATTTGAAAAATAGCTGCTCAAAAGCTGTTGGAACCGATACCTTGGTTATGGAGGTATCGATACCCTCGCTTCTGTAAAATTGCTAAGCCCTTTGGTATCGATACCTTGATTGTGGAGGTATCAATACCCAGGCCCTTAAGGCAGATTTCTTTGTGTACCACTCCCAGTGAGTTTGTATACTTTGAGATTTGTTCCACAAAATCATTGCTTGGGCTTCGTGAGGGGCTAGTTTACATATGCTCTTACGTTTGAGAACGTTGTAGTATGCTTAAGACTTTGTGGTGGTGGTCGGCTTCCATAGGAGTCTAATGACACCGAAGTGTGAATTTAGAGAACGTAATGACTGAAGGTGAATTTAGGTGCTTTTGGGTTGTGAATGTGTTGACAGTCGATTCGAGAAACAGACATGTAGGACACACTTTTAAGCTTGACCATGCTAGGTGTGGGTATGAGAGACATTTCCTGTTTTGTGCACGATGTATCTCTTGCGTAACTTGTAAGGTTTAATGAGTTCAAGGATGGAAATTTAGGATAGTTGGGAGTGTGTATACTTTGATATACGTGAATGCTTATATGAGGACATAGGAAACTGATAGTGTAATGTTCGTGAGATGATTGAAATGAGATTTCCTTACTACTTCTATGTGAACATGAGTCTTGCTTAAAGATTTCTTATATGTATTTGAGCCGAATAATATAGTTATGAAGGGTATTAAGGAAAAGGTGGTACGATGACCTATACTGTGTGACTTGAATTAGCTCCATTAGTCAGAGACGAACTTGTGGGGAGTAATGAGACTCAATGAATAGCCCGACAAGAGCATTCGCTCATGACATGTGATGTCAATTTGAGACTGTGATATATAAATGAGTTAAAGGTTAGTGGAATTAATGAATCCATGAGAAGAATGGTTGATTATTCAGATACAATGTTATAGAGGTATGCATATTTCCTTTCAGCATGTGTGTTGCTATGTCTATTGTGAAGTCAAGATGTCAGATAGGTTATGTGGAATAAGATGAGGAGCCATGGTAGTAGTGCGTAAATCGTATAGATAGTAAGTCTTCGCGGTTAGACAAGAATCTTGGTGCGTGGTTGTTACACTTTACTTCCGTAATCGACGATGAGATAATTACCAGTCATGTTTTGTTTCACATTTGAGATATCGTATCTACTTATGTTATTCATTCTACCTGTCATCCCATTTCCATATATAATAGTTGTGTAGATTTCTCTATTGGACTAGTGTAGCTCAACCCTTCATTTTTTAGGTGTGATTCCGGAGCAGTAGCATGGTGTGGTGTGCATGCATACAAGTGCATCCTTTTGAAAGCTGACTTTGAAGAGTAGCATTGGCATCTTGGTACATCATGTTTTGGGAATGAAATATAAACTAAATTCAAATTCTTTGACGATAAGTATTTGTAAACACTCAATTCATCTTTCTCATTTATTACCATGTGAAGTTGGGTCGTGTTGCCTTGAAGTGTAATCTTTTGAAACTAAGAGTTGGTTAATAAGCATAGTAAACTCTTTTGGGGTACTAAGTGAGTTAATGTGAGAATTTTCAATTATGAAAAGTATCTTTATTTATGTTGAAAATCAAGGGCATGACACTCTGCCATTCACTCCACCGATCTAAGCTCGTGCGTCCTATGTTGCCGCCTTGCCTTTGTTCGCCGCTTTGTCGGTGCCTTCGCCTTGTCTCTGACAGCCTGCTGTTCCGGTGTTACAACCCCCTTCATTTCTAGCCACACATACATCCTTCTTTCACACCTAACCGTTCGGGCCCCATTTTTCGATCGCCCATTCACCCATCTATTTGGCAGGATTTTCTCAAACCCGATTGGCTCCCTTTTCAATTTCCCCTTCCTACCTAATTAGTTTCCTCATCTCTTTCTCTTTTGATTGGATTCGACTCCCCCATTCAATCTCCCCTTCTTCGTCGATTTTGTTCGGGTCTATCGCGTGCATGATAGTGTTCTTGATTTAGGTGTATTAGTTGCTTTACTGCAGGTTTACTGGGAGCTCCTTGAAGAACAGGGTTTTGCGAAGCTTTTGATTGGTTTTAATGGCCATTCAATCTGTGTCGACCACCGTTTACAGTGGGCGCAATTCGACCAGTGGCTTGGTCACCTTAGGTTGATGGGTTGTGGGCTGCTAGGGCTTGATTTGCTCATTGTTGGTGGATGCCAACCTCGATTGGGGTTATCTTGGGATGCATTAGTGTAAGTGCAAAAAAACGAAAGGGGTTATAAACAGCACAAGAGAGTAACGGCTAACTGTGATTTCTAGCTGGAACCCTAGTACGTCGTCGGAACCCTAATCTGCAAAACAGACAAAGGGTGAACGCACCTTTGCCTCTCATGGCAAAGGCCCTCGGATGCCTAAGATAGTATCAGGTACTAGTAGAAAACCCTAATTATCAGTAGGAAAGTCCAATGGCAATGTATTGCATACCTTTACCTCTAGGTTTACCTTGTATTTATAGATTTCATGGATGCTTCCTGCCCTAGGTTTCCTATCTCATATAGGAAACCCAGGATATCTGGGATCCTCATTCCCTTAACAACTTATTACCTTAGTCTGTTTATGACTCTTTTCCATAGCTGGCCGAACATCCCATTCTCGTTGGGTATCTTCTCCGGATCCTATTTTATCGAGATCCTATTTCCTTACGGGATGTCACCATTCTGGAACCTTCCAGAGCGTTCTCTGTAGCTAAGGCTGCCTCCTAGAATGTTGCACTTTATTGGTTCATGCTCCTGTTCGGATCTCTGGACCAATGACCTCTCGTGCCATTGGTCTATATCACTGTTCACCGTTTTAGCACTGCGATTATCATTATTACTATTATACCTTGGTTCCTCGTACCACGTGCTCGGGCCTCTCTCGCACCAGTTTAGGAATATCTCCCTACAATTGCTCCCCAGCTTTACTAGTTATTTTTTCTCTTAATATGATGAGCAAAGCTCTTGTAATCCGAGCAAGTACATTTTGCTCCTGCGCCTCATTTCTCGTATTTGGCGTAACTTTCATCATTAGTCCAGGCACAACGTCCCATCATTTGGGCTGGATAGGCTTTTCTAGCTCTTACCTTTATACGTGGCATACCTCGTGTTGCTCGCATTAAATGCGAACAGACGTCTTTTGGGAAACGGAACGCCAAAACGACGTCAGGGGTGACGTCTCTCGTATGTCTCCCATTTAATAGGGTATATGTGGTTTTTCTCTTCATTTTTAAAACCCCCATTCCCTTTCCAGATTCCCTCTACAGAAAGAAGACTGTAGCGATCCGCCATTGGAGCACTCTTCACCATCTCAAGGTTTTTCCTTTCCTGAAGCGTTAAGATCTTCAATCTTTACCTTGTAAGTCACTGCTCCCAATCTCTCCTTATCATTCTCGTTGATTTTGGGCGTCCCTTCTTTTAGGGTTTACTCTATACCCCTTCTTTCGTGTGTAAAACTCATTTTGTCAGAAATGGGGAGGTTCAGACGACACTGTAACACTCCCCAAGTGATGGCCAATTTGAGATCTCGCTACGAGATTTCTGACAATGTGGCCACTGCACTTGCTCTGGAGGACGCTGTTCGGGAGAGTCCAGACAACGATACGCACCATATTCTCGTCGTTGCCATTGTAGAATGCGGGGTTAGGTTTCCCCTGGCTCCCCTGCTTCGTCAGGTCCTTGCCCATTACTGATTGTCCCCAATGCAGGTTTCTGCTAACTTCTTTTCGCGTAGTTATGGGCACAAATGCTTTGAACCAAATGTTGGGCACCTCTTTTGGTTTACACGATATCCACCACCTATACAACATTTCTAGGACCAAAGACGCTCTAACCTACTACCTAAAGAGTAGGGATTCTAGAAAAAAGCTCGTACTGGAACTGCCTGACTCTACTCGAGGAGATGATGATGATTTCCTCATCGTCATGGGGAACATCGAGCCTAGAGACGAAGATGGCAGGGTGATAGGCTTTCATGCCCCTCACCAATTTGGGCGGCCACGTCAGTTTCTTTCTAACTGTATCCTTTTTCGTGGAATCTATTCGCTGAGCAATTTCTTCATATTGCATCTCTAACTTATCATGCATTGACTGTTATCTTTGTTTTTTGCAGCCACAAATGTCAACTAGGGTCACGATATCATCACCCCACAAGTCCACATAACAGATATCAATCATGCACTTGCTTTCAACGGGCAGGGAACATATCTCGCGGGCCGAGCAAGAGCAGCCCAAGTGCTCCTCAGCTATAAGGCTTCGTACAGCGGGTTTATTGATCGTGTACCCGCGTAGCTGACAATCCAACACTCCTCAGTCCTTCCAACCCACACCCTGAGTAAGAAGGAGAAAGGCATGCTCAAACACCTCCCATCCCGGACGAGCGAATTCTTTTGGCCGAAGAAGTAGTAACCGCTTCTTCTAGTGGTTACACCCCCTCTCCTCCAGATTCTCGTGCTATGAATCAGCCAATT
Organism: Rhododendron molle; assembly: GCA_025413875.1. NCBI lineage: Eukaryota > Viridiplantae > Streptophyta > Magnoliopsida > Ericales > Ericaceae > Rhododendron > Rhododendron molle. The sequence continues at coordinate 21,431,236 of CM046400.1, forward strand.
AATCTCAGCGATTTACTTAGAATCCCTAGAGCTGGCCGGGGACGTGGCACTACTCGTGGCCACCCTCTGCCCTGACGGATGCGCCACCAGGTTTTTCACCTAGTGAAATTGCTGAAGCCCATTGTGACAAGCACCAGGATTCATCCTCAACCGCCAATGCATCTCCAGACGGCACTCTGACCTCACGGAGACCCGTAGTCTTAATTCCTGCCTGGGCTCCTCGTTTATCTCATGGAAACTGCCTTGTAAGCATACGAGATAGTGCTGAAGCTGAGGATACTGCTTTGGCTCTATCCCAGGCATTGTTACTTCCTGGGGATATGCAAAAGGAGGTGCAGATTTCTCCTGACAAGCTCCTTAGTTTGTTCATGGTCCATAACGTTAAGGTTTGTCATTTTCCTTATCTTTCCATATTTGGATATTTGCAATTCGTGCCTGTAACGCCCCGGATTTTGGGTACGTTAAATAAACATTTTTATTGAATAAATTAAGGAGAGTCTAGCTCATTATTACAACATAATTCTCACAAGAGTACTTTTATTCAACAAAAGAGGGGATAATCTAAGGTTAACTACTGCTCCGCCTCTTCCTCCATCCTTGCAAGCTCCTCGGCTCCGAAGGCCTCCAAGGTGTACTGTTCATGCTGCTCTCCTCAGCTATAGGGCTTCGTACAGCGGGTTTATTGATCGTGTACCCGCGTAGCTGACAATCCAACACTCCTCAGTCCTTCCAACCCACACCCTGAGTAAGAAGGAGAAAGGCATGCTCAAACACCTCCCATCCCGGACGAGCCAATTCTTTTGGCCGAAGAAGTAGTAACCGCTTCTTCTAGTGGTTACACCCCCTCTCCTCCAGATTCTCGTGCTATGAATCAGCCAATTAATCTCAGCGATTTACTTAGAATCCCTAGAGCTGGCCGGGACGTGGCACTACTCGTGGCCACCCTCTGCCCTGACGGATGCGCCACCAGGTTTTTCACCTAGTGAAATTGCTGAAGCCCATTGTGACAAGCACCAGGATTCATCCTCAACCGCCAATGCATCTCCAGACGGCACTCTGACCTCACGGAGACCCGTAGTCTCAATTCCTGCCTGGGCTCCTCGTTTATCTCATGGAAACTGCCTTGTAAGCATACGAGATAGTGCTGAAGCTGAGGATACTGCTTTGGCTCTATCCCAGGCATTGTTACTTCCTGGGGATATGCAAAAGGAGGTGCAGATTTCTCCTGACAAGCTCCTTAGTTTGTTCATGGTCCATAACGTTAAGGTTTGTCATTTTCCTTATCTTTCCATATTTGGATATTTGCAATTCGTGCCTGTAACGCCCCGGATTTTGGGTACGTTAAATAAACATTTTTATTGAATAAATTAAGGAGAGTCTAGCTCATTATTACAACATAATTCTCACAAGAGTACTTTTATTCAACAAAAGAGGGGATAATCTAAGGTTAACTACTGCTCCGCCTCTTCCTCCATCCTTGCAAGCTCCTCAGCTCCGAAGGCCTCCAAGGTGTACTGTTCATGCTGCTCATCTATAAAATCTGACACATTATACCAGCGTCGCTTCAAAGATAATATGTCGTGGTTACCAAAAGGTAACACCGTGAGCTACAGAAGCTCCATAGAATAATCCAACCCGCTAACCCATAACTTATAACACGAAGGTACATAGGCAATTACACATGCTCATTCAACAACATAATTAACAATGACACATCCGCATTCATTATCTTGCCTACGTTGGTGTCATGCTTTTCTTTGTCTGTCCTACGCGACTCATCGTAAACCGTGTCACCATTTCCAAATCAACATTTTGAAAATCATTTCTCATTCTTTGTTACCAACGGGCTACCAAGTCTAGCCACGTTATCAAATCTTGCATTGGCTCCTCTCCGCGGATAACCAAGTCCAATTACCAATGAAGCTACCACGTCTGGCTCCGTTAGCAATCTACACAATGGACTACCAAGTCCGGCCTCATTGCGGTTTTCGCAAGTCTACACAAAGGGCTACCAAGTCCGGCCATTATGTAGTTTCAAAAATCCTTTTTATCCATATCAACCACTCCCTAAGTGTCATGTTTCTACTTTTCGGTTCCCGTGTCTCGTAATCATGCATAGACTCCACGGCGGGACGAATCACTTTAAAGTAATCTTGAAACTAAACTAGCAAGATCATCCAATTCTATTTAATCATGCTTGTTTACAACCACAAGTAAGGCAAGCAACATGCTATCATGCTCACAATCGTTTAAAAGGTCAAAATACAAATACTTCGTTTAAAACAACACTTTATCTTTTAAAACGACAACGTATAGCCATCTTTTTGGAAGTTCAAAATAACACGTGTTTATTGACGAGTTCATACATAAACAAGCAACTACCACGAGATTGAGCAATCAAGTAATCATAAGATCAAAGTGAACTACGTAAAACAAATCATATTACACCTAAGGCTTCATGCTCATACAATACAATATACTTAGAGAAGTAGGTTCGAAGAATTCTACAAGATCAAACATATACTTAGGAAGAGTAGATCGAAAAAATCTACCTTTCTTCTTGGCGATAGAAAAAGACTACGGAAATACGATGGAAAGAAAGTCGGCAAACGAACGGAGTAACGGCTTATGATAAGCTTCGATAGCTTCGAAAGAGAAAGGTTTCTCTCGAAACTAGATCGTGACTTATACTACTACTACTTTAGGGTCGAGGTGGTGGTCGTATGGTGGTTTAGTGGCGGAGATGGAAAGCTTCTTGAAGAACTTAGAAGAAAGTAAGCAAGAACAAGCAAGAATGAGCAAGAACAAGCAAGAACAAGCTATGCTTTCAAGAAAGAAGTTGGAGAATGGTTTGAGGTGTGAGTTCAAAGCACCAAATGGCTTGGTATTTATAGGCAAGCTCTCCCTCTCTCTCTCCCTAGGCCGGCCACTCTCTCTCTCTCTTTCCTCCAATTTTTAATTCAAGCAAATCAAGTTTGCTTGCAAGAAATAACCTAAAAACCTAGGCATGCAAAGCTATGGTGTGTCCTTTGGATTGGATTTTGGAAGATTGGCCAAGGAATTGGATTTGATTCAAGTAAACAATTAGGGTTTGTACAAGAAGGACTAGATTTGATTGCCCTTGGCCATGCTTTCACTTTGAAAGCATATCAAAGAAGGACAAGATGAGCTAAGCTAGGTCAATCAACTTGTACATACATCACACTCTCTCCCTCTCTCTCCATCCGAATCTCTCTCTCTCTCAATCTCTCTCTCTCGGCCTCTCTCTCCTCTCTCTCTCTCTCTCCTTGGTACAATGGTACACTAGATATATATATAACTATATGTATATATATATATATATATATATATATAAGATATGGAAGGACAAAGGTGGTTGGATTGGAAGAGTGAAGATTTAGGCTTGTAAGGATTGTACAAGATTTACCCTTATTGAAAATGCATTTAGGACATTTTGGTACATAGATTTGCTAGGAAGAAATCTCCAAGAAATCAAGCAAAGGTCAATGGAAGTACAAGAGATTAAAGTTACATTTCTCTCCCTCTCTTTCTTTCTCTCTCTCTCTCTCTCTCCCTCTCTCTCTCGGATCTCTCTCCTTTCTCTCTCTCGGCAAACTCTCTCTCTCTCCCCCTCTCTCCCACTTGTACTTGCATGGAAGATGTATATATATACTAATATATATATATATGTACTATGGGTCTTTAATAAAATCCAAGTTTCCAAGTAATTTAGATTTTCTAATTAAAATATTCTAATGCACACATGCACAATATAATATAATATATATACATATATATATACATACAAGTACATATATAATATAAATACAAGCAAGTACACACAATCTAGGCTAGATATACCACATGCCAATAAAGTATTCTAATACTTTCAAAGTACTATGTACTAATCTAATGAACTAATTATAATTAATTCAATTACCACACATGACAAATCTAATATTTTAATCTACCTAGTACATGATTGTCAAGACTAACTATTATCCATTGGATAATGGTTTCCCTAGCGGTCAATAACCAATGGGTAATGATGGCTAGGATTCTAGTCTATCGCCCAATGGGTAAAGAATCTCCTAATGGTTATTATCCAACGGTTAATACCAAAAAGTATAATACTTTACAATTAAGCACTAAACTAATCTAATCTCGTATTTAGGGAGATTAACCAAGGTTCTCCTATTATCCAATGGGTAAAGATAACCCTAATGCTATTGTCCAATGGTCGATGGCTAAAAGGTTCAAATGGTTCAAAGGGTTAATCAAAGGTTAGGGAGAAGTGATTAGGCTAAATGGGCATTAGGCTATTCTAACTAATCGGTTAAAGACTAACGATACTTAATCTAGGCTTTCATTGCTCGAGTGGTAATTTGGTTTTATTTAGTAGGAAATCGCCTAATAACGGAATATTAAAGCCCGACGGTGCCAAACGCCAAGGCAAGGCATGAGCGTGGCCAAGGTAGCCCGCTAGCAAAGCGGTGGCCAAGGCAGCCCGGTGGTCAAGTAGTGGCCAAGGCAGTCCGTTAGCAAAATGGTGGCCAAGCGGTGGCCAAGGCAGCCCTGTGGCCAAGCAGTGGCCAAGGCGGCCCGCTGGCAAGGCAGTGGCCAAGGCGGCCCGTTAGCAAAGCGGTGGCCAAGGCGTAGCCCAGGCAAGGCCAGAGCAAGGAAGCCCAGCAACGCCAAAGCAAAAGCAAGGCGTGACCCGACGCCAAGGCAGAACCCGATGGCAGCCAAGGCAGAGCAACCCGATAGTGACCCGACGCCTAGGCGAGGCAGGCCCGATGCCAAGGCGAAAGCAAGGCGCGACAGCGATCCGATGCCAAGGCAAGGCAGGCCCGATGTTGGCGCGACAGCGACCCGATGCCAAGGTAAGGCAGGCTCGACGGCGACCTGACGCCAAGGCGAGGCAGGCCCGACAGTGTCCCGACGTCTAGGCAGCCTAGCCAAGCCAAAGCAAGACAGTCAAGTCAACGGTCAAGGCAAAGACCAAAAATTTCTACTAACCACTTCGGCATCGATGCATCACTCTAGGTTAGGGAAATGTAACTAAGCCAAACGGTAGTTAGGGTTGCTAACTAATCGGTTGCCATGTAGGATTTCCAGCCGAGAAATATAATTCTAGGATTTTACTACAATTACCAAGTAACTATACCAAGGTCTTAATAGGCATACTCGTCTTTAGAAAATGACCTTAATGCCCGGGCGATGAATACCAATCTCCTAAGTCATTAAACGTAATTACGACAGATTATTAATCGCTAAAAAGGATTTATAAAACAAATAAAGAATTTTCAAATATAACAACAAAGTTTTTATAAGTCAATAACGACCGATGTTTGGATGTTAAAAATGAAATCCAAGTATTAAAATAAATTTCAAATTTTTAGCGAAATTTTTATTGACCAAAAATCAGGGTCGTTACAGTGCCTGTTACTGAAATCTCCTTTTTCGTTCAGTTTGTCAAAAAGATGGCGGCGATGGCCCAGAAACTTGGCCAGGTTGAACCTCAGCGTGCCAAGTTGGCCAGTGACGTCGCCAGGTTGGAACGCACGATTGCTCGCCTTGAAAGGGAGAGAGACCAAGCTCAAGGAGTTGCTGATGAGTTAAAAGGCAAATTGGTCGGGGCCAAAGATAGCTTGAACCAGACCCTTATGGAACTGGAATCGAGCAAAAACGAGGCCAAGGATGCGTATCAGCAGGGGTATAATGCAAGAATCAATGTAGCTATTGAGAGTTATAAATCTCAGATACTAGCGATTCAAGACTAGATCTAGGGTGTTTCTTGGACAGCATGCCTCACCAAGGTTGGTGCTCCTGAATCTAGCCCCCTCTGGACTAACAAGTACCTGCCGAGTTCTCAACTTGTTGCTGAGGATCAAGAAGTGGAGGAGGAGGAAGAGGACAGTCTAGACAGGGAGCTAAACGCCAATGTCCTTGAGCAGCAGGATGCAGGTGTTGATTAAAATGTCGAAGGGATAAACCCTGGCCAGAAGGAAGTCAGTGGTGGCCCACCTGAAAAGGTACTGCTCCGGAGAACACATCTGTGCCAGCCTCTCCCCTTGTCGTTCAAGATCTCACCACGAATGACTAGGTATGACCTCCTATTCGAAAAACATTCCCCTTTCTCTTAAGTCTCAGTTGCTGGCCCTGCGGGGCCGTGTAGTTTGCCCTGCGTGGCACTTGTACTTTGATATATTTTAAAATAGGTATGCAGCCCTTCATGGCTTCATGCTGGCGTTGGTGGCCGTGTTTGGCCTAAATGTAAGTACACTCGTCTCTTTGCGGCCTTTTGATCCACAGGTGGCCTTTTCGTGGCCAAACTTTTTTAGTTGCTAAGTTTTTTCATACTTAGTGTTTTATGTGGTGCGTACATTTGGTTATTCTTGCAAGTGTGCCCATGCCCGGGCAACTATCCAAGTTTTGCTTGTACTTAGATATTTTGATATAACCAGATGTGGTGTGCATGGGTTCGTATGCACCTAAGTATTTCGTACTTAGGGACTAATTTACTGCTAAGTGTCCCATAACTAGTTTGGTGCCAATGTATAACATTGTGGCAAAACTGTGCATATTTTCGTATGCGCTCCAAGTGCTTCGTACTTGTGTTTGGGTTCCAAGTGTTTCGTACTCGGAAATATTCCTAAGTGTATTCATACTTAGGTCGCCCAAATGTATTCATATTTGGTAGAGGTGTGCATGTTCACGTATGCATGCCAGGTTTATTCATACCCGAATAATTAACCAAGTATATTCGTACTTGCAAAGTTTTGAATTGCTCGAAATTCTACACATATACCATAACCCTTTGCTCCCCAATACGAATTAAGGATCAAGAACAGAGCCTAACCTCATATTTTAAGTATAGTAAAAGAAAAATTGCTAGCATTGTTTTACCAAGATCTGAGAATTTTATTCATAATTCGAAACTCAAGGGGGCGTTACGCGTAGCCCTTGCAACTAACAAAAAGCAAACACAAGAGAATTTTATTCGTAATTTCCACACAATCACGATGTGCATCGTAGAATAGAATGAGAAAATAAATTGAAGTCTTTCACACAAAGACCTTCCTCAAATTTTGGACATTCCTGTCCAAGTCTGCCTAACGATAAGCCCCAAAGCCCACAACCTCAGTAACTCGATACGGGCCTTCTCAATTAGCCCCCAACTTGCCTTCGCTGGCCACCTTGGTGTTGCAGAGCACCTTACGGAGCTCAAGGTCTCTAACACCAAATTCTCATGGGTGGACATGCTTGTTATAGCTTTTCATCAGTTGCTCTTGATATGAGGCCAAATGCACCAGAGCCCTCTCTTCGTTCTGCGGCTAGATCCAATTCAATTTCCAAGGCTCTGTCATTGCCCCCACTCTTAACCGAAGCGGTCCTATTGGTCGGCAGACCAACCTCTAATGGAATCACAGCCTCTGTTCCATATGCCAATGAGTAGGGGGTCTCTCCCGTAGACCTCCTGGGAGTTGTTCGGTGCGCCCACAGGACTAGTGGCAATTCATCGGGCCACTTCCCCTTTGCCTTGTCCAACCTCTTCTTGATCCCGTCAAGTATAGTTTTGTTGGACGCCTCTGCCTGCCCATTACTCTGAGGGTAGGCTAGGGTTGAATAGTAATTTCGTATCCCATACAGGGCACAAAAAGCCTTTGACTTTTTCTGGAACTGCGATCCATTGTCTAATTAATGAATAAGGGACTCTGAATCGGGTTATAATGCTTTTCCACACGAATCTCTCTATCATAGGTTCAGTGATTTTTGCTAGCGGTTCTGCCTCAATCCATTTAGTGAAATAGTCCGTTGCTACCAACAAAAATTTCCTATTCGCTTTTGCCTTGTGGAGTGGACTCACGATGTCCATTACCTATTGTGAGAATGGCCAAGGACTTGTCAATGGCACCAGATCCTCGGTTGGTGTTCGGATCATGGGCGAGAACTTCTGGCACTTCTCACAAATTTTTACGTACATCTTTGCATCCTCTTGCATGTGCGGTCACCAGTAACCCTTAGTAATTACTCGGTGGGCGATGGACCTGCCACCAGCATGACTCCTACACATTCCCTCATGAATCTCATGGGGGAACTTCTACACCATCTCAGGATGCACATAAAGAAAGTACGGTCCAGTGAAGGACTTTCTGTACAACTTTCCTTCCGGTGACAGCCAAAACCGTGCAGATTTCATTTTAATCTTGTGAGCCTCCTTTTTATCAGTGGGGAGTGTCCCGTCTCGTAAGAACCCTACTATCGGATCCATCTAGCTTGGTTCTTGGTTCACGTCCAAGACCAACTCCGCGCTCCTCTCGATGCATGGCTCAGCAAGATAATTTACTGCCACTCTTCTCTTGGACTCAGTTGGCACAGCTGCGGCCAACCATGCTAGGGAATCTGCATGGGTGTTCTGCCCGGAAATTATTTGCTCAATATACACGTTTTTGAAAGTGTCAAGCAAATCCTTGGCGGCCTCCATATAAGCTGCCGTCTTCTCATTCTGGGCTTCGTATTCCCCAGACATTTGGTTCACCATGAGTTGTGAATCACACTGTGTTTGTATCATCTTCACTTTCAAGGTTTTTGCACTTCTCAGTTCTGCAAGAAGTGCCTCGTACTCTGCCACATTGTTTGAAGCGATGAAACCCAATTGAAGAGACAACTCTATCATTGCTCCTTCAAGGGGGAAAAGCACGAATCCAATCCTTGATCCGGTGTTGCATGCGGAACGATCCATAAATAATTTCCATTCCAAGGGATCCTGCTCGGCAGGCGCCTTGCTCTTCCTGACTGTTGGCTCAACTGGTTGCTCCTTTCTAATAGGTGACTGGGGTGCCACTGCAGGAGAAAATTCTGCCACAAAGTTTGCCAGCACTAGCCCCTTTAGTGCAGTCCGCGGCTGGTAGCTAATGTCGTATTGGCTCAGCTCAACCGACCAGGTCAAGATACATCCCGAGAAATCTACCTTTAGGAGCAAAAATTTTAATGAAAACTCGGTGTAAACCACAATTTTGTGACTCTGGAAATAATGGGGCAACTTCCTTGCCGCTGTCCTCAATGCAAGGACCAATTTTTCGAGGGGCAGATATCTCGTCTCTGCGTCCAACAACGTCTTGCTTATGTAGTGGACAGGGATTTGCTCATATCCCTTGTCTCTTAGTAACACTGCACTGACAGCATGTTTAGAGACTGATAAGTACAAAGTTAGGGACTCACCTGGTTCAAGAGTGGACAAAAGCAAGGCTGTTGCCAAGTACTTCTTCAGGTCTTGGAACGCCTGTTCACATTCTGCTCCCCATTCATATCCTTATCTCTTTTTCAACTATTGAAAGAAGGGCCTACACTTATTGCTGGACCGGCTGATAAATCGGTTAAGGGCTGCAGCCGTCCCAGTCAGTCATTGGACCTCCTATGTGGTCCTTGGACTTTGTAGCTTCTGCAAGGCTATTATCTGATCGGGGTTTGCTTCGATCCCTCTTGTGGTCACGAGGTGACCCAAGAACTTCCCTGAACTTACTCCGAACGCACATTTCAAGGCGTTGAGCTTCAACTTTTCTTCTCTTAATATCTCGAAGGCTTCCTTCAAATCAGCTCTGTGGTCATGCTTCTCCTTGCTTTTGACCACCATGTCATCTATATACACCTCCATAGTTTTGCCGAGCAATTTTTTAGCATAATCGTTGCTAACCTTTGGTATGTTGCACTGGCATTTCTCAGACCCAAAGGCATGACGTTGTAACAATACAACCCTCTTGGAGTGTTGAAGGAAGTCTTCTCTTGATCGGGCCCAAACATGGCAATTTGGTGATATCCTCGATAAGCATCGAGGAAACTCATTCGCCCATACCCAACTGTTGCATCCACCAGTTGATCTATCCTGGGGAAGGAGAAACTGTCTTTCGGACATGCCTTATTCAAATCGGTGAAGTCGACGCACACTCGCCACTTCCCATTCTTCTTTTTTACCACCACAGCATTGGACATCCATTTTGGGTAGTACTCTTCTCGTATAGCCTTTGCTTCCAGCAAACGATCAACCTCCTTGATCACAGCATTCAGGTGCTGTGCAGCCGATCGTCATTTCTTTTGCATCACAAGCTTATGTTGGGGATCCACATTTAGGTGGTGGCAAATCAACTTAGCTGATTGATCATTGGATGGATGGATCGTCGCTGAATTGAGATTGGATGGATGGATCGTCGCTGAATTGAGATTGGACGGATGGATCGTCGCTGATTTGAAACTGGACGGATGGATTGTCGCTAAATTGAAATTGGACGGATAGATCGTCGCTAATTGATCATTGGACGGATGGATCGTCGCTGAATTGAAATTGGACGGATGGATCATCGTTGATTGGTAATCGAACGGATGGATCGTCGCTGAATTGAAATTGGATGGATGGATTATAGGGGGAAAATTCCAGACAGCGTTCAGAACGACACTGAACAATAACAGCTGCACGTGCTACCTCGCCGGAACCCTAATTTGTTGCCTGAACCCTAGCCTGCAAAACAGACAGGGGTGAGCGCACCTTTGCCTCTCGTGGCAAAGGCCCTCCGATGCTAAAGTCAGTATCACGTACTTATGATCAAAAACTCGATTAACAGCAGAATACTGCAATAGTCAGGAATTGCGCACCTTTACCTCTAGGTTTACCTCGTATTTATAGACCCATGTCTACTTGTTGTCCAAGCCATCTTGCTGCCATAAGTTTCTTTTCTCGTAAAGGGAAACCTAGAATATCGTGGATTCTCATTCCCTTAACTGCATATTTCCTTTTAGACCATTTAGGAACTCTTTCCAAAGCTGGCTGTTCATCCCATTCTCATTAGGTATCTCCTCCAAATCTCGTTTCCTTACTGAGTATTGCCATTCTTGGACCCTTCTAGAGCGTCCTCTAGAATTGTGCTCCTGTTCGGCTTGCTGATTGCCGAACAGCCCACCTGGACCAGTGACTTCATATGTCACTTACCCGGCCTAGTAATTCCTCATGTTCGTCGGAGCATGTCCCTGCTCGGGTAACTTGGACCAAAGACCTCTCGTGTCTCTGGTCCTTTTCGCCGAATAGACCGCCTAGTACTATTTACCCCTTCTGTCACCAGTTTTTAACCACTGCACGGCGGTACCCTCATTCAACAGCTCACGTGATCCCCGAACACCACATGTTTGATTACTTTTTGTGTCTGCTCGGGATTACCTCCCTACAATTGCTCCCCAGCTTTGCCCAATGGAGCTGCTCGGGCTAAAGGGTAAAGCTTTCTAGAGAACACACACTTTAGGCCGAGCTTTGTGATATCCTGTGCAGATATAGTATTGACGATCATTTGATTTCTAGCGGCTTTTAAACATCACGCTTTCTCGAAGCATGGGTTCCACGTGGCGTCGTTCGTACGTCTTGCATTTAATTCGAACTGATGTTTGAATCAGACGGTGTCAAAACGGCGTCCCATCAGATCTCTTAATCCGGTTACTTTTAGACTAACGGAGTGAGGGGAGACGTTCCGTCTCCATCCTTTACTCGTAAACTACCAAAAAAAAAGGGTCTTTTTGGGTTTTTAAAGTAAAAATTTGAACCGCGACTTTCTCTCTCTAGGACTCAGGCGAAAGCTTTGCTTCTGCCATCGCCGCCGTTTTTTGATTGTAGCTGCAGCAGTCATTACAGTCACCGTAAGATTTCTCATCCCCACTCTTCTCGTGTTCCTTTAAGATCTTCATTTCTCAGATCTTATCATTCTTAGGGTTCCAATCGCACCCATTTTCTGATTTCAGTTTATTCGTACCTTTCCTCGAATACATCCATGGCGGATGGTAAGGAACCCAGACCAGGCAAGTTCAGACACTTCTGTGAAACCCCTACTGCCATGGCGGCTTTTAGAACAAAATACAACATTCCGGATAATGTTGCACTCGAACTTGCTCCCCTTGGAGCAGATAGAGACGTTGGTTCATGGGAGATGATGGGAATCCCCATCGTAGCCATTGTCGAGGGTGGAGTTCATTTCCCCCTCGACCCATTACTTCGGCGGGTGTTAAACTGGTATAGACTTACCCCCATGCAAGTATCCACTAATTTTTTCAGATTAGTGATGGGGATAGTTGCCCTAAATAGGATTTTAGGGACCCAAGTTGGAATCTGGGATATCCAATGGTGGTATAGTATCGTAGTAAACCCTGAGTACAATACCTACTACTTCAAAGTTAGGAAAGCAGAAAAGCGTCTCAGGCTTAACTTGCCAGATTCTGCTCGTGACCACGAGATGGATTTCCTTTACGTTACTGGAGCCTTCGAGCCAAGGGGTGCAGATGGCCAGGTGGTGGGATTCCATTGCCCCCACGTATGGGGCTACCCACGTATGCTCCTATTATACTTTTGTCTTGATTCTACTGTTTTCTTTATCGAATCTCAACAGTTTGATTTACGTTTGCCTTTTCTAATTTTGCAGCCGAAAACGCAAATGTACGCCCCAGACGTGAGCCTAGTTATGTCCGAACAGCGGAAATAAACAGGATTCTGAAATATACAGGGGCACCTGGCACATCAACAGCTGGTCGGGGACGAGACGCCAGTGTTTTATTGGGCTACGATCCTATTTATAAAAGCTTTATCGATCGAAGGCTAGCCAACCCAAGTACTAGTGCAGCATCAACGTCAACTGCTCCTCAATCGAGGAATTTGATACCCGACGAAAAGGTAACACTTGCCGGACAACCAGGGGAAGTCCCCATCTCTGGAGGGGTACCACTTCCTCGTGTGGCAGTTAGAAGATCTGCTCGAAGGCGAACTGCTATTCTACCACCAACCAATCAGCCAGTTATCGATCGTAACACCTCTCAGTCTTTGTCATCCGGTTATTCCGCATCTCCAACACTCCCAGGTACAATGCCTCGTCAACCATTAAATCTGAGTTCACTTCTCACCGTGTCTTCTCGTGGACGCGGTTCAAGCCGTGCACCCTCCACTGGGCATGCTCCCTTGAGGCTGCTGATGCCCGTCAGGACAAACGTCCTAGGTTCCAAGAAACCGAAGGACCTAATGCTCTGGCAGCCGAAACTTCTGTGCCAAGCACCACCATTATTCAAGCGACCTAGGCCCCTCAACTCACCAGAGGTGACCGTCCAGTTAATGTTGGTGACAGTGCCAGCTCCTTGGAGACTGCGCTAGCCCTTGCACAAGGTCTGCTGCTGCCCGTCGACAAGCAGAAAGAGTCCTCATCATCTCCTGACCGGCTTATTGCCACTAGTATGGTCAGTGGGATAAAGGTAAACTGCTTCTCTATTGCTTTGGTCTGCATCCTTGTTTTATGGCGCTTACTGACTCTAAGTTATTTTTATTACAACTTAGTTTATCCAAAAGATGGTGGCCCTTGGCCAAAAATGCCAAGCTGCTGAGTCTGAGAGAATCAGACTTATGAACGAAAATACCAGGCTGCTCCGGATAGTTGACAGACTGGAGAGCGAGAGAAACAATGCCAAGTCTGATTATGCAGAGGCCAAGGGCCAACTTGCTGCTGCTGAGGACAGCCTGAGACAGGCCTTATATGAAATCGATAACACAAAAAAGTCTGCATTTGATGAAGGATACCAGAAGGGCTTTGATGAGGCGACGGCCAGTTACGTCGAGCAGATGCCAGCAGTGCAGGATCAAATCTCTGCAGCGGGCTGGGAGGCATGTTTGACCAAGGTTGGAGCCCCTGATGATTCTCCATTTTGGGCAGTTGAACTACCGAGCAGCCGCGGGGTAATTGTGACGGAGGACCCCAATGTTGATGATGTTGAACAGGAAATAGACAATTATGGAGACGCAGAGGGGGACATTCAGATGGAGCCTCAGGACACTGCTGCTGAAACTCGTGATGCTCAAGAGGAGCAGTCACAAGTGCAGGCAACGGTCAATGAAGCCGTAAATTTGGGGGAACAGACTGCTGAGGGTGGCATCAATGCTGAAACTACCACCGAGGTATTGACTGAGATCCATCCCGAGGTGCAAGATCTGGATTAAGTTTGGCAAGTCTTTCCCAAACTTCCGTACACTTTGGTAGCTAGTTTTGTCAGGTCCTGCGTGACTGTAGTTCTTAGCCCTGCGTGGCATCAGTACTTTCATACTTTGATAACACAAGTATTCGGCCCTTCGTCGCATATCATTTTGGTTTTGGCGGCCATTTCAAGGCCTGGTGATTTTGCTTGGCCCCTCGTGGTCGGGAACCGTTTATGATATCTCGTATCTTTTATTTATGTCTATTTAAATGCATATGATCAGATGCGTATGTTTATTGAGATACAAACATAGTCTTCATTATGTTTCTCGTACGTCTTTATTTAAGTTCCTCATGCTTAAATAATATTAAGTATCACGGACTTTAAGTGCTAAGTGTCTCGTACTTAGCAAAGTTTCTCATACTTGAATAAAATTTTCATGTACTGAGTGTATTCGCACTTGTATAAGATTAAGTATCACGTACTGTTGTACCCAAGTATTCCAGATGTGGTAATTCTATGATTTGCATTTTCTCGTATGCCAACCCAAGTGTTTCAGACTTGGTAAATCAGTACAAGTATTTCGTGCTTGTACCTTTCAATACAAGTGTTTCATACCTGTGACTACAAGTTTTTCGTACTTGGGAATTTTAATACAAGTGTTTCGTACTTGTAACTACAAGTTTTTCGTACTTGGGAATTTTAATACAAGTGTTTCGTACTTGTAACTACAAGTTTTTCGTACTTGGGAATTTTAATACAAGTGTTTTGTACTTGTAAGTTTTATATTCGTACCCATTCCCTGCTCCCCAATACGAAGAAAGGGATTAGAAGGCCATTATTTGTATTTATAGATCAAAACAATCACAATTCTAAGACAGAATTTCTGAAAAAGTTAATATCTTGCAAAAGACGTGATTTTATTCTTAAAAAAACTCAAGGGGTCGTTATGGGTACCCCATGCAACTAAAACAGGAAACATAAGGGAATTGTATTCATAATTCCCACACAATCACAATTCTAAGACAGAATAAAAAGTAAACCGAAGTCTTTTAAACAAAGAACTTCCTTAAGTTATGGACATTCCAGGGCCGTGGGACTGGGTTCCCGTCCAAGTCTGCCAGACGATAGGCCCCGATGCCCACAATCTCAGTGACTCGGTATGGGCCTTCCCAATTAGCACCTAACTTGCCCTCGCTGGCAACCTTGGCGTTGCCAAGCACTTTGCGGAGCACAAGGTCTCCAACACCAAACTCTCGTGGGTGGACTTGTTTGTTGTAGTTCCTCATCAACTGTTCCTGATAGGAGGCCAAATGCACTGTGGCTCTCTCTCCTTTCCTCGGCAAGGTCGAGCTCAATTTCAAGAGCCCTGTCATTGCCCCCACTTTCGACCAAAGCAGTTCTATTGGTAGGAAGGCCAACTTCCAATGGAATGACTGCCTCTGTTCCATAAGCCAAAGAATAGGGGGTCTCTCCCGTAGACCTCCTAGGCGTTGTTCGGTGTGCCCACAATACCAGTGGCAACTCGTCAGACCACTTACCCTTTGCTTTATCCAGCCTCTTCTTGATCCCATCCAGAATGGTTTTATTGGACGCCTCTCCTTGCCCATTACTCTGAGGGTAAACAGGGGTTGAATAATAATTTCTTATTCCATACTGGGTACAGAAAGCCTTGAACTTCTTTTGAAACTGTGACCCATTATCAGTTACCAAAGAATAAGGGACCCCGAAACGGGTAATGATACTCTTCCAGACAAACCTCTCTATCATAGGTTCAGTAATTTTAGCCAAAGGCTCAGCTTCAATCCATTTCGTGAAGTAGTTTGTTGCTACCAGCAGGAATTTTCGGTTCCAAGTAGCCTTGTGAAGTGGACCAACGATGTCCATCCCCCATTGAGCAAATGGCCATGGACTAGTCAAGGACACCAGATCTTCGGCTGGTGTTCTAATCATCGGTGAGAACTTCTGGCATTTCTCACAAATCTTTACATAAACCTTTGCATCTTCCTGCATATGTCGCCACCAGTACCCCTGCGTGATTGCGCGGTGGGCGATGGACCTGCCCCCAGCATGGCTCCCACATGTTCCCTCATGAATCTCGCGGAGGAACTTCTGCACCATCTCGGGGTGCACGCAGAGCAGGTATGGTCCAGTAAAGGACTTTCTATATAGCTTTCCTTCTGGGGACAGCCAGAACCTAGCGGACTTGGTTCTGATTTTGTGGGCCTCCCTTTTGTCAGTAGGAAGTGTCCCGTCTCGTAAGAATCCCACAATTGGATCCATCCAACTTGGCCCCTGGTTTACGTCCAGGACCATTTCAACACTCTGGCCAATGCTCGGCTGGGTCAGGTAATCCACTGCTACCTTCCTCCTGAATTCTGTGGGTACGGCTGCAGCCAACCAAGCCAAGGAATCCGCATGGGAATTTTGCCCAGAGCTTATCTATTCAATGTAAACCTTTTCAAAGGTGTCGAGCAGGTCTTTAGCTGCTTCCACGTAGGCCGCCATTTTCTCACTCCGGGTCTCGTATTCCCCGGACAGTTGACGTACCACCAATTGCGAGTCGCAGTAGATCCTTACCTTTTTCGCCCCCAAAGTTTTTGCATTTTTAAGGTCGATCAAGAGTGCTTCATATTCTGCCACGTTGTTCGAAGTGTTGAATCCCAGCCGAACAGAGAGCTCTATCATGACTCCCTGGGGAGGGAACAGGACGATGCCAGCACCAGAACCGGAGTTACACGCCGAGCCATCGACAAATAACTTCCACTCCTCGGCGTTCTGTTCGGCTGATACCTCACTTCTTTTGTTCGAGGTCCCCGTTCGGCGCTCCTTCCTCGTAGGAGGCTGGGGTGCTACAGAAGGAGAAAACTCTGCTACGAAATCAGCCAACACTTGGCCTTTAATCGCGGTGCGTGGTTGATAATCGATGTCGTACTGGCTCAACTCCACGGATCAGGTCGAGAACCTTCCCGAGAAGTCTGCTTTTCATAGCAGAGATTTCAGTGGATATTCAGTGTAGACTACCACCTTGTGGCTCTGGAAGTAGTGGGGTAATTTCCTTGTGGCTGTCCTTAAAGCAAGGACGAGTTTTTCAAGGGGCAGATACCTCGTTTCTGCGTCCAACAGCGTCTTACTCACATAGTAAACTGGAATTTGCTCAGTCTCCTTATTCCTTAACAGAACCGCACTCACTGCATGTTCAGAAACCGCCAAGTACAAAACCAAGGTCTTGCCTGGTTCTGGGGTTGATAAGAGTGGGGCAGAAGCCAGGTATTTCTTTAAGTCTTGGAATGCCTGCTCGCATTCTGCTCCCCACTCGAATCCCTCTCTTTTTTTCAACAATTGAAAGAACGGCCTGCATTTGTCGCTTGAACGGCTAATGAACCGGTTAAGAGCTGCAGCCATTCCAGTCAGCCTTTGGACTTCTCTCGTTGTCCTAGGGCTCTGTAGCCTCTGCAAGGCTGCTATCTGGTCAGGATTTGCCTCGATCCCTCTTATGGTCACCAAGTGGCCTAGAAACTTTCCAGAGCCCACTTCGAACGCGCACTTCAAGGCGTTGAGCTTTAACTTGTACTTCTTCAGGATTTCGAAGGCCTCTTTGAGGTCTGCTATGTGACCATGTTTGGCTTCGCTTTTCACAACCATATCGTCTATGTAGACCTCCATAGTCCTGCCAAGCAACTTCTTGAACATAATGGTTGCCAGCCTTTGATATGTTGCCCCTGCATTCCTCAATCCAAAAGGCATTACAGTATAACAGTACAACCCCCATGGCGTGATAAAAGATGTTTTCTCTTGATCCGGCCCATACATGGCGATCTGATGATATCCTCGATATGCGTCGAGGAAACTCATCCGCTCGTATCCAGCAGTTGCATCAACCAACTGATCTATCCTTGGGAGAGGGAAGCTGTCTTTGGGACACGCTTTATTCAAGTCTGTGAAGTCTACACAGACACGCCATTTCCCATTCTTCTTCTTCACTACTACAGCGTTGGACAGCCATTCCGGATAATAAACTTCTCGTATTGCTTGGGCCTCTAGCAGACGATCCACCTCTTCGATAACAACATCGACGTGTTGGGCCGCTGCCCTTCTCTTTTTTTGGATCACGGGCTTGTGCTGGGGATCTAGGTTTAAATGGTGGCAGATCACATCTGCATCCACCCCGGGCATCTCTTCTGGTACCCATGCAAAAACATTGACATGTTCTTTTAAGAAACCTACCAATTCGGCTTCTTCGATTCTCGGTGACTTCAATCAGAAAATACCTCTCCGGATCAGTCTCGTTGATCTGTACTTTCTTTAGGCCTTCCACCACTTTCTCCGCTGGATTCCTCCCGACGTCCTCGATAGTCGGTTGATCAGGTACTTCCACTGTATGGACGTTATGGGCCTTTGGCATTTTCTTGATGATTGAGATCAAACATTGCTGTGTCGCCTTTTGGTTACCCCTGATCTTTTCAATTCCATTAGACCCCGGGAATTTCACCATTGGGTGGTAAGTAGAAGAAACAGCCCTCATCTTGTGTAACCAAGTTCTCCCTATAATCGCGTTATAGGAAGACGGGACGTCTACAACCAAAAAGTCAGTTCTCAGGACTACTGAACCTGCACGGACAGGGAAGGTTATCTTTCCTAGGGGCCAAACTACCCCTGCTCCAAATCCCACTAAGGGTGTCTTTGACTGCTCCAAATCTGCTTGAGTCAAACCCATTCTTTTGAATGCTTCGTAGTATAATATCTCTGTACAGCTTCCTGAGTCTACTAGGATTCTCTCGATATCATACTCCCCAATTCGTAGGGTTATGACCAAGGCATCGTTATGGGGCACCTGAATTTCTTTCAAATCTTCGTCTGAGAAGACTAGGCCTTCGTTGCCTACGTCATTCTCTCGTCCTCTCTTCTTTCCCAACCTCATGACATGTTGGTCGTGTTTGATTTGTCTCTGGAGCAACCTTACCTCATTTCTCGTATAAGGCGCGGCCAACCCATGTATCATATGGATTACTCCTTTAGGATTCTGTTCGTAATCCAACTCCATGGCCTTCCCCTTATCCTTGGGATCCTCCTGGATGAACTCTTTAAGGTAGCCCCGAGAGACCAAATCGTCAAGGTGCCTCTTGAACATCTCGCAGTCTTCAGTCATGTGACCCCAGTCCTTATGGTAGCTGCAATGCTGATTCGTAGCACGTTTCGCATCCTTATCCCCCCCAGGGGTTGGGGCCATTTGAAATAAGGCTGATTCTTAATTCGGTAAAGAACCCTGTAGATGGGCTCCTTCCAAACTGTAGTAATCGAAAAGAATGACTTTGGATCAGGGGGTGGCCTTTCTCTGTTCGGCTCTCTCTTGGCTTGCCCGAATTCCTTCCTTTCCTTGTATGTTCTGGGCTCTGGCTCATCCGCCTTTTTTGCATAGACCCTGGACTGTTCGGCACCCAGCTTGCCATCCTCCCGTAGTATGTCATCCTCGTTCCTGGCATGCTGTTCAATTCGTTCCATCAGCTATGCCAACGTGCTCACCGGATTCATATTCAGGGACTTTTGCAGCTCCCCCCGAACAGGCAACCCAGTTTTGAATGTGGCTATAGCGTATTCCTCGCTGCAACTTTCAATCTTGTTGAAAGTTTCCCAATACTTTTTGGCGTAGTCTCTGATCGGCTCGTTCTCTCCCTGTTTCATAATTGAGAGGCTTTCGAAAGTCTTAGGCGGTTTTCTGCTGGTTAGGAACCGGGCAGTGAATTCTTCGGCCAACTGCCTCCATCCTCATATGGTGTTCGGCTCTAATTTATGGAACCAAGATAAGGCCACCTTTCCCAGACTCGATGGGAACATCTTGCACATGATCGCGTCATCGCCATCATGCATGAACATTGCCTGTTGGTAATGCCGTATGTGTGCCACGGGGTCACATTAGTCTCATATGGGACGAAGGTCCCGTGCTTCACCCTGCTTGGCAACCTTGCCTCCTTCAATCTCTTCACAAAAGGAGAAGAGGCTATGTTGCTAAGAGCCTTCTGTGCTGCTTCTCTTGCAGACACGGTTGCCTCTTCTTGTTCCTTTGCAGTCTTAGCAGCATGCCTCTCCCAATCGGAATCAGGTCTCTCGTACCTGTCCCTGTGGTGCTTCCTGGTCCCACCTTCTTCTGGGGTGGAACTTCTGCTCTTGTTTCTCCTTTTTCGTGAAGAAGCCCTTGGCCGTTTCGGGGTGAGGCTCCTGCTCCTTTTTCTTCGTGGAGAGGCCTTCTTACACTTCGCCACAGCCAGCCTCCCTCCTCTGGACTTTCTTCGTGAAAGTCCGGAATCTTGCGGATGTTCTCGTATCCGTTCGAGTTGTTGGATTTCGTATTCTCACCTCTTAATCAGATGAGCGTATTCCTCTATCTCCTGTCTCTTCTGGTCCAGAATATCCTTATTGCTATGCGCACTTTTTGAATGTGCCACCGATTCTATCCCGTGGTGGGACCTGCTCCTTCTCGTGGATTCCGTGGCTGTCCCACCTTCTTTGTTTTTCGGATCATCATGAGGAGTCATGGGACGATCTTTGCTCGTTATCCTCTTGCTATGGCCACCAGCATGCTTTTTCGGAGCACCTGGAGGGGATTCGCCTCCTTCCCCACCAGCCTGGTTCTTCTCAGCAAGCGGTGTGATTGGGTCTACTCCCACCATGGTCTTTTTTCAAAGGGATCTCCTTCATTTCCCACAGACGGCGCCAATTGTAGGGGGAAAATTCCAGACAGTGTTCAGAACGACACTAAATAATAACAACTGCACATGCTACCTCGCCGGAACCCTAATTTGTTGCCTGAACCCTAGCCTGCAAAACAGACAGGGGTGAGCGCACCTTTGCCTCTCGTGGCAAAGGCCCTCCGATGCTAAAGTCAGTATCACGTACTTATGATCAAAAACTCGATTAACAGCAGAATACTTGTGGACACCCCAATTTGGACGATTCGAATTTCCTTGATTCGTGGCCCGGAGGCTCCCCGATGATGAATATAGGATCGAACAAGCCTTAGACCAATGGAACGATGCTCCTTGAAGGACTTTAAATGGGAAATGAAATGTCAAAAATCATTTTTAAGCGCTCTGGATCAATCCCAAGCGCTCCAGACCTTTTCCAAAACCATTAACCAGTCAACTCTCGAGCGCTCGAGAGTGAAGTCCCAAGCGCTCGAGATCACTCTCAAGCGCTCGAGACTTTTGTACTGCCCAATGGATGGGGGAGCCTCCCCACTATCCATGCAATCATCATTTCAGCCGTTCTTGGCTGGTCTTTGCCTTCAAATACACTCTATCTCAGTCAGAGGAGTCAGAGCAAGAGATCTGATTTGGATTCCAAATGACATTTTCCCATTTTGAACCATAGCTCATGTTTTGGCTATAAAAGGAGGCTTGGTCTTCATTTGAGAGCACGAACTCTCTCTCTCTAGAACCCCTCTCCCTGGTTTTTCAAAGCAGAAAACAAGTTCCATTCTCTCTCATGCAAAAAACCCCCTTTTCAAAGGCAAAATAACCAAGAAATTTCTAGAAGAGGAAAGGAGTTCAGTCCATGACGAACCTCTGATCCTCACTCCTCTTCCATCCTTCCAAGCTTTTCCTCAAGGATCAAAGTTCCAAGCAAAAGGTATAAGTCTCATACCTTGATTTCAAGCAAAAGTGGGGCTGTTTTCTCTTCTGAGGGAGGCTTCCCAGCTCACTCCAGTCCTCAATACTGAGAGTGTGAAGGGAAGACCTTAGTATCAAAGCAAGAGCAAAGGGCCATGAATGCTTTCCATGCATGCAGTATTGGAAGAACTCCCGAGCGCTTGGGACTGTTCTAGAGCGCTCGAGAGTGATGCCAGTTTTGTTTTTCCCTTTTTCCAGCATTCAAATGGACATGCATGAGTAGGGTGTGTTCCAAAATTGTTCTTAATTCTTGTTAAGATATGTTGGTACAAATGGTCTGCTGTTTTCAGAGAAAAAGAAAATAAATGGTTTACACTTAAGGCGTGGGAAAGAGTTTTGATCAAGATCTAAAGAGAAAAGAAAAGAAATCCTTTTCCACACTTCAAAAATGCGTGATCCAGTGTACCAGCATACTACATGTAATGGATTAGTCGGTTGACATCACCCTGGGGTGTGGAAAACTCCCGAGCGCTCAAGATCACTGCAGAGCGCTCGAGAGTGTTTTGCATGCAACCTCAATCCATTCTCCTAACAGTTTTAGGTTTATTCCCCTTTTGTATGTCCATGCATGTGTCCCTTTTTGCTCCTCACAGCTGTAAAATCATTTTTCAGAAGGACAAAGATACATGGTTTGGAAGAATGGGGCCTGATCCTCGTTTTTCAAGCCTTCTGTTAAGCCCGTGTGATGTTTATGCTACTTAGGTTTATATTTACATTGTACTCTTTTCATATTCTGTCGTACTAACAAAGCTTGCAGGGTTGGAATTCAAGCACTCCCAAGCGCTCGGGACCACTCCCGAGCGCTCGAGAGTGATTTCAGTGACAGGGCTTTATCTTGCTTCAATTTGTATATTTTGCATGGTCATTTTTCATCATTCATTGTACAGTTGCACATGCATGCACTCCCTTACCTGTTAACCCTGTAAATATTTGCTAACTATTCATATGAAACAAAACCATTTTGAAAAATCCCACAAATGTTTAGTAGAGACCGATCCCGCGTCGGGCGAGGGGGGTGCCGTAAAACCCTTCCCCCCTCGTAACGTGGCTTCCGAACCCTTAACAAGTCTCTGGTTTTCAATTCAATCAATCATTTTCAAATCAAAACGGTTTCTCGGGTGGCGAACCACAAATCCGGGTGGCGACTCTTCAAAAATTTTTCGAATCAATTTTCAAAAAGCGAACGAGGCGCTTCTTTTACGGGCCGCCCCGATTCAAAACCCGGGGCTGTGGTAGCCCACAGTGGCGACTCTGCTGGGGAAAAGATTTAATTAATACTTAAGAGAAAATTTGGCATGTTTCCAAAACGGTCCGTTTTCCTTGAATATTAATTAAATTTGTGAGCCAAGCTTGAAAAACATTTGTGGGATTTTCAAAATTGTTTTGTTTCATTTTTCTATCCTTTGTATATATCTTATCCAGCCCCACTGTTGTGTTTCAGCAATCTTGCCCGGCTTGCCGGTGACAAGGAATCCTGGAACGCTCAGCAACCCTCGACCGTGATGAGTCATATCTGTCGTTCGTACCGTTATTGGGTGTACGCTCGATAACGGGAGGTATACTTTGACTCTAGTCCGGGGAACCCTCTTCAAGCCAAAACCGGCCTTTGTACATGTTTAGCAAGCCATAGAACCTTCCCAAACTAAGACAGGAACCTACAGGGCAGGATTATGTGTTATACCTGTTTACGTGCCGCATTGCATCCTGCATTGTCATGCTGTCAGCCACGATGCTTGAGACTCGCTCGCGCGGTCTTCGGAAGGTTGCCAAGACCCGATGAAGAGTCATGCGCTCCAGTGCATGTTGTTTGAATTACATTAGTCCTCGAACCCGAACCTAAAGGAAACTAAGATTTTGCTAAGTCCTTGACTAAGCATTTGATCAGGATTTAACTAAAGGAAGGACATTGTGATGCCAACACCATCCAGGCTAAAAGCAAGTGTACCGCTTACGCCACCTCGGTTATCGCATCACATTGTCCACCCCAAGTCATTCCGAACCAATGGTCGAATTGCCGATGGAATGTTAGCCGAATACTTAGCTTATTTTAGCATCTTTTGGGAATCGACCGTTCCAAAATGAGGATACACCCCAAAAATCTAAGGATCGAGGCAACCTCCAGTAAACCAATCTTTTCGGAGTCGGTGACGATGACGGTGCACTCATTTTCCAAAATCATGCATGAATTTTCATAAAAATGCAAGCAGGAACCGCGTCTGAGCACGAGTCGCGTCTGAGCACGAGTTTTTGCTTTCCTGTCAGTTCTAAGCAATTGGGCCGAAGAAGAAGAGCACCATACCCTCTTGGACCAGACCTTTGGGACAGAGATTGGAATGGCTCCAACTACAAGCAGACTCCGTTAGTGCATCAGATTTGGGGGTCGGAATGGATCTGTTGGTCGGAGGCTTAAACCCAAACCTGAATCCCGGTCCAAACCCAAACGGAGGCAATCCAAACCCGAACGCTGGTAACCCGAATCCCAACCCGAATCCAAATCCAAACGGAGGCGAGCCCAATCCAAATCCAAATCCCGTCCCCAATCCCCGTGCAAACCCTAACCCGAACCCGGGAAATTTGAATGAAGAGATGGCTCAAATTAGAGAAGACATTCAACGCCTGGGCGAACGTACTGATAACCAAATTGCCCAACTCATGATGATGATCACCGGAGTAGCACGGCGCCTTCCACCGCAAACCCAGAACCCGATTCCTATCCCTAACCCAAATCCGATTCCTAACCCAATTCCTATCCCAAACCCAAATCCAAATCCCAACCTAAACTTCAACCCTAATCCTAACCCGAATCCGAACCAAGAGCAGTTGGTCTTTGATTTGGAAACCCCGCAGAATCCTGAAATGGCAGCAGTATTGGCAAAGCTCACCCAGCTGGAGGAATCTGTCGCAAGAAGAGAGAAGATAGCATCGACCGGTTTCGATATCAATAAGCTTTGCTTGTTTCCTAATGCGAAGCTTCCAGAAAAGTTTAGGCCGATCGATTTCGCTAAGTTCGACGGAACAGGGGATCCGAAGGCACATCTCACGGGATACATTGGAGCACTGTCTATGTGGGGAGTCGAGAAGGATGCCATGGCACAGATGTTCTCACAGACTTTGGTAGGACATGCGCTACACTGGTTCACTTCATTGGATGAAAGAAAGAAGCGTTCCTGGGAGGACATATGCGCAGCCTTTGTCGCGCAATACGACTACAACATCCAGTTGGAGGTAACCACCCGTGAGCTGGAGTCAACAAAGATGGAAGCAAAAGAGACTTTCGCCGACTTTGTGAAAAGATGGAGGGGAAAAGCAGCACAGATGAAAGATAGGCCAAGTGACCGGGATCAAATCAGGATGATTGTCCGTAACCTCCAACCCAATCTCGCCCGGCACATGGTTATGGCCCAAGCACGTTCAGACTTTAAAACTTTCTTCGATACAGGCTTGGCCGTCGAAGAAGCAGTTCAGTTGGGGATACTTGACAAGCCCGAGCCCGCTCCTAAGCCCAAGAAGGTTTACTCCGGGAACAGCAACAACCTGTTTGGTAATGCCAACTATGCCAACCTACCCAACACCTCCACAAATACAGCCCAAGCCGAGCCGGTGAACCAAATAGCCACACAGACCAGTCAGCCGCGTACCCAACCCCGTACTTTTGCTCAATTCTCAGCACCGCTCTCTGCCGTGCTTGAGAAATTGGTCGAGAGCGGCACCCTCAAGCCACTTACCCCTACTCCCTTACCTCAAAAGCTACCCCCATCCCACAACCCTAATGCCTACTGTGCCTATCATCAGAATGTAGGCCACCCTACCGACAACTGCTTCCGCCTTCGTCATGCAATCTAAGATCTGATAGACAACAAAACCCACCCCATGCCACCACAAAAACCAAACACCATCTCAAACCCACTCCCAAAGCATTCCAATGCCCGCACCAACTTCATCTCCACAAGCCAACCCTTTAACCCCAGCCTTTACATCATCCCTGATTCTCAACCCAAGCCGACCGTCGAGTTGCCAACTGAAGATACTGTCTGCACACTGGAAACAGTAGAATGGGACTTTCAGGTAAGGTGGGAAGACCTGGTACAAGATTTCTTGGCGGTTGAAGAAAGAGCTCTCATCACTAGAATCTGGCCCGTGGCGCTTGATCCGCAGCAAGTCGAGGAACTGGAACAAGGAGAATGGAGACGAGACTGGGATGAGATGATGGCTGATCCACTGGATGGGTATTCTCTGTTTGCTCTGTTCACTGAGCCTGAACCTATTGAGAAGGAAGATGAATGGGAATGGGAGCCTGAACCCAACAGATGGCACTGGATGGATGATTCTGACCCCCTAGATGAGACATCATTGGTGTATCTCTTTCAAGAAGAAGAAGAAGTGGTAGAAGAGTTGGATCTGATGAACCCCCGCATGCTCTCAGGGCTCAATACCAGGACCATTGTCAACCTCACTCGAGACTCCGATGCTCTGGAGCGCGCCACGGATTATTATTTCTGCCCGCAGGAATACATCATCGAGGAGTTCTTTTCCAAACCCGTGGTTCAAATCCCTGATGAGCCCAACATTTGTGTATTGGACCCAGAAGATCTATGGGGAAAATCTGAACTGGTGAATGTGTGGATGGATGGTGAAGAGCTGACTGTCAATAAGGCCATGTTGGATGATGGATCTCTGCAGATCAGCAATGACAACAGCAATGTCAACTTCTGGAACTCTTTGGAAGAAGATAGTATCTGGCATGCTTTGGAAATGGAAACTCTAAATGACTCTTTGGAAAAGACAGCACTGGACAAAGGGAAGCGTAAGGCGGATGACTATGACTTGGACTTCTCTGATTTCTGGGAAGGTACTTGGTGGGAGCCCATTCCCAAAACAGTTAGCAACCTTACCAGAAGTGGGAGAGTTTACCAGCCTACCAACCTCCAACAGGGTAGCTCATCCCGAGCCCCTCCACCGCAGCAGAATACCCCTGTCAATCCTACAAACCCGAACACTTCCGTCCCGCAAGCTCCACAAAATAACCCTTCTAGCTCCACTAAATCTAACCCACCTACCCAGTCCAAACTATCCATCGACCTCAACTCCCTCCCTGAAGCCGACCCTGAAGCCTCCGCTGATCCTATTATCTGTCAACTCCAGGAAACCCCTGCTCGCATGTCTATGTGGGGAGTGTTAGCTGCCTCCCGCGAGCACCGTCGCAGGCTTGTCAACACCCTCTCCAGACTTGAGGTCCCCTCTGATATTGCCCCAGAAGCTCTCATTGCTCTCATAACCCCGAACTTCACTCAGCACACCTTATCCTTCACCGAGAAAGATCTGTCGCCTAAAGGAGCTGACCACAACAAGCCCCTTCACATCACCATGAAGTGCCTCGGAAAGTGGGTTCCCGCAATCCTTGTTGATAATGGCTCCGCCATTAACGTGTGTCCACTCCGCACTGCTTATTGCTTGGGCTTTAAGAACAATGACTTCGCGCCATCGAATTTGGGCGTTCGCGCTTATGATAATACGCGCCGAGATGTTCTGGGGACAATCAATCTGGAACTCGCAACTGGCAAGTTCAAGACCACCGTCGAATTCTGCGTACTGGAAATTCCTGCATCCTTCAATCTCCTATTGGGAAGGCCTTGGTTACATCGTCCGGATGTTATGGGTGTACCCTCAACATTGCACCAGAAACTGATCTTAGGGTTGGACTCTGGAACCCTCATCATTCATGGAGACTCAGGCATTCGCCCGCACTCCGAGGACAATTCCCCGCTGCTTGAGATTATGCATGGAGAGGAAGATGTTGCCATGGGAGGCTTTGCTGTCATGACTTCGAAGGTGTGTACTATCCGAGCCGAGGACGGCTTCTTGGTAAGCTTCGCAGCATTGGAAATTATGAAAAGGATGAAGTATCTGCCAGGCATGGGCTTGGGGCTTTACGCTCAAGGTGTCCCCGAATTCCCTGACTTCCCTGGGAGTAACGAACGTTTTGGTCTAAGCTATGATGCCAAGAAGAGTGATCCAGCAAAGAAGTGGCGCAATCATGCCCGGTCCCGTGCAATTGAGATGAAGTCGAAGGGGAAAGAACCACTGTACCAAGGAGAACCTGAACCGTTTGTGGACATCGAGACGAAAAAGAAGTATCCTGGCTTCGAAATCTTTGCCAATGATACCTGGGAGATTGATGAAGAGGTTCCAAAGGTGGAAGAATTGTCTGAGGCACTCGACTGGCTGGAAGCTTTTGGTTTGGGCAGTCTCCAACTTCTGTTCGAGGGCGAGGATCCGGAGGGTATGGTCGAAGATGCTGCTGTGCTTGTGCTTGGAGATGAAGAAGAGATTGAAGACCCTTCCAAGCTCATTGTCGAGGCTATAGGCACTTATGATAATTGCATTTTCATTCCACATGTAACTCGCACTCACAGCACTTGCACTGAGTCTGAGTCTGAGTCCGACACTGACTCGTCGTCTAGCACGGAGTCGGAGTTTGTGCCTATCTGCCCTCCACTTCGTAGCTTTCATTTTGAGTTCGAGTCAACCGCTGTATTCCCCCCGTCTGCTGAAATGGTTAATGAAATGAATGACGTTTTCGCTTACTTGCCGATTTTTGAAATAAATTGTTTAGATCCCGATGATGAAGGAATAGATCTCGATGGGGACATTCCCAAGGAGATCCGTTCCCTTATCGATCGTGAAAATGAAAGGCATGCTCAGCCTTTAAAAGAAGAAATAATCTCAATAAACTTGGGTGATGAGGATGACCCTCGATTGGTTCAGGTAGGTTCCGGGCTGTCTCCCACTGAGCTTCAAGAGCTCACTGATTTACTAAAAGAATTCAAAGAAGTTTTTGCTTGGTCCCACGCGGACATGCTCGGAATCGACCCGGAGATAGTCGAGCACAGAATCCCTCTCTACCCTGACGCAAAGCCCGTTAAGCAAAAACTAAGAAAAATGCGGCCTGATTGGGTTTTAAAGATAAAGAAAGAACTCACGAAACAAATCAACGCTGGTTTTCTAATTGTAACGGAGTACCCCACTTGGGTAGCCAACATCGTTCCTGTCCCCAAAAAGGACGGAAAGATCAGAGTCTGCGTTGATTTCAGAGAACTGAACAAAGCGAGCCCTAAGGATGATTTTCCATTGCCGCACATAGATGTACTTGTTGATAATACCGCAGGGCACGCTCTATTATCCTTCATGGACGGCTTCTCAGGGTACAATCAGATTCTCCTAGCTCCAGAAGACAGAGAAAAGACCACGTTCATCACTGAGTGGGGGACATATTGCTATCGGGTCATGCCGTTTGGGTTGAAGAACGCCGTCCCACGATCAGAGGGTGCTACCACACTGTT
This sequence comes from Rhododendron molle, assembly GCA_025413875.1. NCBI lineage: Eukaryota > Viridiplantae > Streptophyta > Magnoliopsida > Ericales > Ericaceae > Rhododendron > Rhododendron molle. The sequence goes on from CM046400.1 coordinate 21,460,229, forward strand.
GCACGACATGATTCACAAGGAGGTCGAGGTTTACGTCGATGACATGATAGTGAAGGGAAAAGAGCGAAAGGATCATCTACCAGCGTTGAGGAAATTCTTTGAAAGGATTCGAAAGTACAGAATGCGACTCAATCCGCAGAAGTGCACGTTCGGGGTCACGGCCGGAAAGATGCTTGGATTCATGATCACGACCAGAGGAATCGAGGTGGATCCTTCTAAGATCAAAGCCATTCTCGAGATGGAGCCGCCTCAGTCCGAGAAGGAAGTTCGGTGTTTCTTGGGAAAGATTCAGTTTATCAGTCGGTTTATCGCCAAGCTGACTCTGACCTGCGAACCGTTGTTTCGACTTCTCAAGAAAGATGTGAAATTCGAATGGAACGACAAGTGTCAAAAGGCTTTCAAAGCAGTGCGAACCTATCTTCAGAATCCGCCGATCTTGATGCCACCCGTTCCGGGAAAACCTTTGATCCTATACTTGTCTGTCACGCCCTCATCCATGGGGTGCATGCTAGCACAAGAGGAAGAAGATGGGGTTGAAAGGGCGATCTACTACCTAAGCAAAAAGATGGTTGGAAGCGAGGAGCGATACACTTCATTGGAAAAGACATGTTGGGCGCTCGTTTGGGCCACAAAGAAATTGAGATACTACATGCTGTCTTATTCGGTGATACTGATTTCTCGGATGGACCCCCTCAAATATCTATTCGAGAAGCCAGCGCTTACCGGTAAGCTAGCACGTTGGTTGCTCTTATTGGCCGAGTTCAAAATCAAGTATGTCACCCGCAAGTCGGTGAAAGGAAGAGCAGTAGCAGAGTTTTTGGCAGATCGCCCGATCGAGGGTCCAGAACACACGGAGTTTCAATTTCCCGACGAAGATGTAATGACTGCAGTTGACGAAACATGGACGTTGTATTTCGACGGCGCTTCAAACCAGAAGGGTTTTGGAATTGGCGTACTGCTAGTCTCGCCCGAGGGGTCACATATTCCCCTTGCTTTCAAGTTGAATTTCGAAGTCACGAACAACGAAGCGGAATACGAAGCATGTATTGTCGGAATGGAAGCCGCGCTGGAAATTGGAGTCAAAGTACTGGAAGTTGTTGGGGATTCTAACTTGGTCGTGTCACAAGCAAACGGAGAATGGAAGGTTAAAGATGAGAAGATGAAGCCGTATCATCAGCAACTCGACGAACTTATCCCGAATTTCCAGAAGGTAACTTTCACCCACGTCCCGAGGATGAAGAACCGCTTCGCTGACGCGCTCGCTACTTTGGCATCTATGTTGGAACTCCCGATCGGAGTAAAGTTAAGGCCTGTTATGATTGAACAAAGAGGGAAACACGTGTACGACTATGTCATGAACATCGATGAGCCTGATGATGGACTCCCTTGGTTTCACGATATTTGGAATTTCGTCGAGAAAGGAGAATTCCCTATAGATTCAACCAAGAAGGACCGCATTGCATTACAAAGATTGGCGTCTCAATACATCATTTGCGGTGGGCAATTGTACCGGCGATCTCTGTACGGAGTCCACAAGTTGTGTATCCACGGTGACGACACGAGAGCGGTAATGGAAGAGGTTCATGAAGGAGTCTGTGGACCACACATGAATGGGATGATGCTGGCTAAGAAAGTTTTGAGGTTGGGCTACTATTGGTCGACCATGGAGACAGATTGTATCGAGTACGTGCGCCGGTGTCATAAGTGCCAGACTCATGCTAATCTCATCCACGTCCCGCCTTCGGAATTGCACTCAATGGCGACACCATGGCCATTCTCCGCCTGGGGCATCGATGTCATTGGAAGAATCACGCCCGCAGCCTCTAATGGCCACAGGTTTATCTTGGTAGCGGTCGATTATTTCACCAAATGGGTCGAAGCAGCTTCATACAAGACTTTGACGGCAGTTCAAGTGGCTCACTTTATCAGGCAAAACATCATTTATCGGTATGGGGTACCTCAAGCCTTTGTATCCGATAATGGTGTGCATTTCAAAGGGAAAGTTCTCGAGCTCTTTGACGAATTCAAGATTCAAGTGCATCACTCAACCACTTATCGACCACAAACGAATGGGGCAGTCGAAGCAGCCAATAAGACCATCAAGTCGATCCTCGAAAGGACTGTCGAATCAGTAAGGGATTGGCACGAACAGCTACCGCTAGATTTGTGGGGATACCGGACGTCTATCCGCACGCCGATAGGGGCGACACCCTATTCTTTGGTGTACGGTATGGAAGCCGTTCTCCCCATCGAGCTGGAAGTTCCATCGCTCAGGGTCATGGCTGAACAAGGAATAGATGAGGCCGATTGGATCAGTGGAAGATTCGAAGAGCTCATGTTGTTTGATGAAAGGAGACTCCGGGCATTGTATCACATTCAGGGTTATCAGCGGAGAATCGCCCGGGCATTCAACAAGAAGGTGAAGTCGAGGACCTGCAAGAGGGAGACATGGTAGTCAAGGAAATTCGTGCACCGATCTTTGATTTACGGGGGAAGTTTCGACCAAAGTGGGCCGGGCCATACATCATCAAGTCGATCCTTTCCGGAGGAGCAGCTTCAATCATCGATCTGGACGGCAACGAATTCTCGAATCTTGTCAATTTGGACCAACTCAAACGATATTACCCCTGAGAGAGCTCGCTGGGCCGAAAACCGCAAGGGCGGGCGGTACCAGGCAAAAATTAGAGCAAGCCTGCTAGGTCGAAAACCCGCAAGGGCGGCCTAGGCAAAAGTAAAGGCAAAAAGTTGAAAAAGAGCTCGCTAGGCCGAAAACCCGAAAGGGCGATTCTAGGCAAAATTTAGAGCGCAAAAGGAGAGTGTTAATACCCGAGTGAACCCTAGCCTGAACTACGTATGGGCCTGATTCCCCTTTCTTAAGGGATACGTAGGCAATCTCACTTTGAGGTTCGGTCCTAAATTTCAAAACTCAAATCCAAATTGACAAGTCAAAGCTCTTTCTTTCAAAGTACATGCGATTAATGAACCGAAAGGGGGAAACCCTTAATCAGTCAATTTTATTCCGATGATTTCTTTATTACAAGCTGAGCATGAAAACGGAAAACGCACAACGAGACCTAACTTTTATTTCAAAAAACGGCAAAATAAGCAATCAACCCATTCTCGCTTCCACATCTCTCCTTAGCCATTTGCGGTATCTTCCGGTCGAAGCAATGGAGTAAAGAGGATCATTTGGCTCAGTCCTACGAGCCTCCCATGTACGAACATAACTCCGAAGGCCCGGAATGGTGAAGGGAGGGAGACGAAGCACTTCAGATCCTTGCGGCGGCACTTCTTGACTGACGAAGGATGTGGAAAGGTGAGTAGAAAGTGAAGCCTGCCAAGCCAGCCATAAACACATGCATCGAGCCCATGTTGCTCACAGTCATCACAGGGAGCCTCAGCCAATGGCACCGCCAAGCAGTATCATCTTCCTCTGCCGACGCGAGGAAATCAGCCCAGTCATCTTCACTGCTGTACATCATCTGGAAAGGACGGTTCCATCCGCTAGCCCGGTACCACCAGTCATTGGCCGGAGGGGTCAGCAAATTCAACTTGTCACAGAGCCACATCTACCCAAAAAGAGAGAAAACAAGCAAGGAGCCAGATAAAGCCTAAACTGAGTGATGAGGTAAAATGAGTCCCGCACGAACAGCATCCAACCCCATCAAGGTTTCCGCAAGAACCAAGGGCGCAACGTCTTTGCGAGCCTCGATCTGAGCAGCAACTCCCACCAACAGAGAACTGGGCTGACCGACAGATGGAACCAGCAGGAAAGCCGCCAGGAGGCAAATGCAACAGGCTGTCATCCGGCGATCTTGGTACTCGAAATCCGTCAAGTCTCCAGGTGGATTGAACTTCTCATACAGCTGCACGATGTTGATGGCATTGCCCCGGGTCAAGAACTCAGCAACGTTCCCACTGACACCGAGTTTAGCTTTTACGATATTCTTCATGCTCTCCCTAAGCATCGGAACAATTGGCTCGGCGGAGTCATGGCTGCCAAGATAGGCATGAAATTCCTCGACGGTGGGACATAGCTCTTGTGAACCGAGGCGAAAGACATGCACTTCGGGATCCCAAAAGCGTGCCGCCGCATGCAGCAAGACAGGACGGATAACAATCTCGCGGAGATATTTCAAGGCGTGGAGGCGATGCCCTCGGAAGTTCAGCCAATCGATGCCATCAAGGCTGTCCAACCAAGGGCGGAGCAAGGCTTGGTTCAACAAAGCCATGAGAAATGGGATTTTTGAGAGATGGATGATGGAATGAGGTGTGAGGACTTACCAAAGTGAGTTTGGTATTTATAGAAGCTTAGGGGAGGCATCACCACTTCCCCACCAGCTTTGAAACTCATCATTTCCAAAACCCTTTTGGAATTCAAACTTTGGAAAGCTTGAAAAAGCTTTGGAAAAGCACTAGACCTGCTTTGGGAAGCCACTGACCCCTGGGAAGCAGCATAGGGCAAGTTACAAGGTGTCTGGGAAGTGTGTACACAGAAGAAAGCAGCAGGCTAAAGCTAGGAAATGACCTTGGGAAGTTGCAGGAGTCTGTAGATTACAGAAGTCCCGAGCGCTCGAGACTTAACTCCCAAGCGCTCGACAAATCCGGAAATTCCAGGGCATGCTGCCCACAAGCAAGTTTTGTTCTCTGGTTTTGAGTCTCAAGATGGCACCTCAAGCTCTATTCCTCCTATGCAACAAATTCCAGTTTGTTCTTGAGGGGATGCAGCATGACCAATTGTCCATTTGTCTCAACATTCAAACTTATTCCTCGAAAAATCTCAAAATTTTAATAGTTTCCTTCCCGTCGACGTGTCAAAACTCGTGTCGAGAGCATTTGTCCAATTCCAATGGTGTACGCATGTCTTAATACATGATGGTGACTTTGTGGAACAGTCGAACGCACACCAAAGCTTACGAAATCAACTTCCGCCTCCCAACGTCCCTATTTCACTAATTATAGTGGCGTTAGAGGCATGCCCTCGGAATAAGTGCTCTCGTGTCCCATTCCCGTGTCCTGTCTCGGTTAAGTGTAGTTGTTATTTGCCTTAGTGCTTGCGTATTCCACGTTGAGGGCGTTCTTGTCATTCGAAGACAATTTCTATGAGTCAAGTCGATTATGTCAAGTTTTATCCCGTTTTAAGAGTATCGGTCGAAATTCGCGTGCTCTTTACTTTCTTTCAAAGCTAGACAGATATATTTTATAAAATACAATTCTTAAAGGGAGTGCGAACAAATGCAAATGGATAAAAGTGCAGATTTTCATAAGTCAATACGGTATCTACAATGAATAAGGAAGGAAGTACATAAGCTGGGGCAAACACGCGCCCAATCCTACTTACCGGGGCACGCAGACCCAAACAAAATCAAGGCACGCAGGCCCAGAAGCAACAACTATCTTGGCACGCAGGCCCATGTAAAAGAAAAGGCTAATGAAAGCAAAATCAAGACTCACTCGACGAGTCCTCTTCACGACGCCCTCGGACTCGAGCTCTCAACCTCGAACCTCGTCATCATCATCGCCATCGTCGGAAGGGCTTCGAGGCGCCGCTCGAGTCGATGACCCTAAAGCTCGTGACTCGGCGACTCCTCTGTGTCCTCCTCAGACTCCTCAGGAGCGGGTCTATGCCGAGACGCAGCGCCCTCGGAACCACCTCGAATCCCAGCCCGCTCTCCGCCTACCCTGGCCTCTCGTGGCCGGTGGAATTTGGAAGGCTCGTGGTAACTCGCGGGTGTCCTGGCTGAGTCCGTGGCTGCACTGCATATCATAAGCATTCATACATTTGGTACATGTTTTAAAATCCAATGAAATGCATGTGCATGTGTTGCATTTTCATACCTGGGCAGCAACAGGTAAAGCAGGCTCAGGAACGGGTCTGGTCTGGAGAATCCTCCCTTCGCGCAGTCCTTCAACAGCTGCCGCATCCCTACCATCAGCATAATGGCCTGCCAGCCCATTCTCTCGGCACCTGCATGATAATTCAAAGATCAAAACAGTGGATGCATGTGCAAGAAACATTTAAAGTATCGAAAGATGCAAAGTCATATTATACCTGTGCCGAGTCGCATCGGTAGATGCGGAAGGCGTGGAATGTCCAACAACGCACGCGTCTAGAAGGGTCTCTCACCCCTATCGTCTACCCAATGTCGGCCCCGATCGAGCAGTATGGTACCGCCTCAGGAACCCTGTGATCGCTCTCGCTTCGTCCCTAAAGAACCAAAGACTCTCCCAAAGAAGAAGCAGGTCTAGCACTCGCCTACCACATGAAGAGCGACCACCGCGGCCCCGCCTCCGGTCTCGGCTCCAACCTCACCTCCAGTGCTTGCCCTCACTGCAACTCCAGTCCACCTCCAGTCTTCCTCCTGGCCCTCCTGGCCTCGGCCTCTGCTATCCGTCTCTCCAGCTCCCTCCACCTGGTGGCCGGTACTGTCTCTGTCAGAGGGCTGCATAGTCCAATGTGCGCCGCAAGTACCGCTTCCAAGTCGTTGTCCGCACTGTATCGCTTCCAGCCACCGAGTGTAGGTCTCACCGCCGCACTGTGGAGGGAGTGGCTCGCACAATGAACTCAGGAACACCGAGCGACTGTCGAGTCACCCGATCTCCTAAGTACCACTGCCAGCCCAATGGACACTCCAGCAAGACTCGACTCCTGGTCACCTCCCGGCTCCTCGGAAGGAAGTCAGCCTCCACCCTCGCCCATCGATCCCAGTGAACCTGCATTCAGTTGTTGTTCATTAATAATCAAATCTGGTAAAAGAAAGCGCAGGCAGGAAAAGGAAGAAAAGATTGATGTTTGTACCGTAACCCCAGTGATGTCATCCAGCCAACGCCGGAAAACCATCACTTGCCCCCTCTGCTCTTTGGCCCTCCGATACTCCGTGCTCCATGCAAGCGCACGTGGAAGCAAGTGTGGATTTGTGCAAGTGTTCTCGGGCGGGAACATGCCCAAGGCCTCATAAGCCCAAAGCTGCAAATCATGAAGATCAAGTCGATTCAAGTCAGATACATGTTCAAATTCAATTCAATTCAATCAATCAAAAGCAATTCAAAGCAAGGATGTCGAGTCATACCTCTATCACCCGCCAAGATCCACCAATGGTGTCCCCACCCCGCGTGGTGGCAGCTCTCTAAAACAAGAGAGTGCACAGAGCAAAGACTCTCCAATCAGATCGCCCGCCGCTCGGATCAACCAGCCGCTGTAACTCAGGTGAACCGAGATCGCCTCGAAAGGGAACAGAGAAGCCCAACAGTGTAAAGAAATAGGCCTCGCCATCCGGGCCGCCTCGACGCTATCCGCCGCTCGTGATCCCAAGACACCGTGGAATCGCCTGCACTCAGATACACCTCCGCTGTGGGGCGGGACCCGGCCAAGGAACCATCTCATAGCTGCGTCATCCGGGCTATACTCGGTCGAATGGAATCGGCTCACCACCGAGCCCTCGTAATCGCGCGGCAAGCAAGGGCGTCACCGTCATCTCCCCGAAACGGAAGTGGAGCGTGTTGGTGGTGTCCCACCATCGCTCTACCGATCTGCCGCTATCACCGCACGGCCAACCTCGCCGATGTCAACAATCGATGAAAGGCCCAAACCGCCTCCTCCACTAACTCCCGCACTCTCCTAGGCAACTCCCGGAAGTATCTCGAGAGCTGGCTGAACCTCCATGGCCGAAGATATCCTTGGTACGCTGTTTCAACAGAGCAAAGGAATAGCATCAGTTAGCGAAGTAATAATTCAAGGAGGAAAGCCGAATGCAGGAAAGTAAAATATTAAACTCATACCGTAGTCCATCCTGAAGAGATGTGTGAAGCCCGATCTCGGAGAAGCAAGTCCTCCGGATAATCTGTCCGTGCAGGAGTATAGCTAATCATCCCCGTAGGCTCAAAGAAGTGCAACCGTGGTGCGTAAGTACTCGACGTAAACCTCGGGCGTGCACTAGCCAGGTAGGCCTTCGCCTCAGCCGCCGCCGTGACTCGCTCCTCAACTACCACATCCTCCTCCTCTGGCTCCTCTAGCCCGAACTCCTCCACCTCTGGCGGTCCTGTGTCCGCCGTCATCTGTGCACCACTAACTAACGTTCCCAACAAGAGGGCCGAGGTCTGATCCTCTGTTGTCCTCAGTACCTCTCTCATCCCAGCGTCGAGGCCAAGTGCGTCCAGTATATCCTGCGGCCTCGCACTGTCCGAGAAATCCCCCTCCGTGAATGGGACAGGCTGTGAAGCCCCGATCCCACTGTCACCAACCCTTGGCTCAACCACTGTCGCCCTCAGCACTGGCGTCGCGACAACGCGACCTGCTATCACCACTTCGTCACCAGCCCTGTCCCTCTGCTCATTTCCGGCCCGCTCCGCGGCCGTGAGTAACTCCTCCACTGTAGGAACATCACCCCCGCTACCCGAGGTCTCCATCTCACCACCCGATGTACCCCTGCTGCCCACAGCCAGCTCACCGCCGTCTCCTCGCACCCCCTCACTGTCACTCATGTCTCTTACCCCCGCTAGACCACCACTGCTACTCTCTACTACTACCAGGCCCTCGCCAGCCTCGACCCTCATAACTAAGTCATCACCAGCAGCTTCCCCCCGAGCTGGCGCATCAATACCACTACTGGCCGCCTCCATGGCCGCCACCTCCTCGCTCCTGGCCTTGCTGACCTCCTCCGTCACTGCTTCCGGACTCTCATCCATCCCCGTATCTGCCACTACAACCGTGCCCTCACCAGCGACCGCTCCCCTTCCTGGCGCCGTGCCGCCGGTCTCTTCCTCCATCACCGCCGCCACCTCCTCGCGGCTAGGCAGCTCCTCGTCACCACCACTGGCCATCCCTTGTTCTTCTGCTCCCCAAAACTTCTTCTTCCTCTTGATTCATATCTCCTGGCACACCACAGTCCACCGTAAGATCGAAGAGATCTCGAGATCTCCGATTCGATCCGTCTTGGAGTAAGAGAGATCGAGAGAGATTGAGAGAGTAAGGGAGATCGTCGGAGAGAGATCGCCTGAGAGAGCGGGTGTGAATAATCGAGTTGCAGAGGTGTACGGTTTGCTCTGGTTCTGGAGCGCTTGGGAGTGAGGTTTAAACCCCAAATCAGTCGAAGAAGGTGAACAGGACAGTGGCCCCCAGCAAAGGTCTCGAGCACTCGAGACCACTCCCGAGCGCTTGGGAGTGGTTCTGAGCGCTGGAGTCTGTTCCCAACCGCCGAGCCAACCCCCGTCGTCCTGTGCCTCTTCCCGCCGACGAGGCTTACTTAGCTTTTCCCTCTCTTTTTACAAAATCAATCTCAGTCCTGGCTTTGGCCGCGTCAAACAGAATTAGAGGAAGCGAGTCCTAGTCGGTGTTGTGATTTTGAGCTCACGCTCCTCGACTGGCTGTTTTACTTGGTAGTCGATTGAAATTTTGTCTATTTATGCTAATCTCAACATGTTGACAGGTATTTCTACCCTACAGATACTACTTTATCATCGTTCTGTCCGCCGAACAAAACAACAGGTGGATCATTTACATGTTTATCTTATTAAACACGTGTCGATTCTTTCTCGTGCATGCACCGCACGTGCTTCTTTCCGCCAAACAGAGCAACATGTGGATCATTTACATGTTTATCTTATTAAATTCGTGTCGATCTTTTCTCTTGCATGCATCACACGTGCTTGCATTTTCTGTCTGCCAAACAGAGCAACAGGTGGACTTTTCATACAATTATCTTATCAACCTCGTGTCAATCACTTTTCATGCATGCATCACATGTGCTTGCACTTTCTATCCACCAAACAGAGCAACAGGTGGACTTCCATTTGTATTGTCGAGATCTTGCTAATTTTACTTGTGCGTGCATTACACGTGCTCGCATTTGCCCCAAAGAACTACGTTGGTCTGATCCCTGCAGAAAAGGGTACGTAGGCAGTCCGAAAGGACGCGACCTCATGCATTGAATGTGCTGTTTTGCATTTGTTTGTGGAATTAAGGATTTGTCTTGGCTCGAATTGGGCTGTCTCAATCTTTGGACGTCACTCATATCAAGACATGATATCGAGCAACGCCTAAAGAGGGGCAACTGTGGACACCCCAATTTGGACGATTCGAATTTCCTTGATTCGTGGCCTGGAGGCTCCCCGATGATGAATATAGGATCGAACAAGCCTTAGACCAATGGAACGATGCTCCTTGAAGGACTTTAAATGGGAAATGAAATGTCAAAAATCATTTTTAAGCGCTCTGGATCAATCCCAAGCGCTCCAGACCTTTTCCAAAACCATTGACCAGTCAACTCTCGAGCGCTCGAGAGTGAAGTCCCAAGCGCTCGAGATCACTCTCAAGCGCTCGAGACTTTTGTACTGCCCAATGGATGGGGGAGCCTCCCCACTATCCATGCAATCATCATTTCAGCCGTTCTTGGCTGGTCTTTGCCTTCAAATACACTCTATCTCAGTCAGAGGAGTCAGAGCAAGAGATCTGATTTGGATTCCAAATGACATTTTCCCATTTTGAACCATAGCTCATGTTTTGGCTATAAAAGGAGGCTTGGTCTTCATTTGAGAGCACGAACTCTCTCTCTAGAACCCCTCTCTCTGGTTTTTCAAAGCAGAAAACAAGTTCCATTCTCTCTCATGCAAACAACCCCCTTTTCAAAGGCAAAATAACCAAGAAATTTCAAGAAGAGGAAAGGAGTTCAGTCCATGACGAACCTCTGATCCTCACTCCTCTTCCATCCTTCCAAGCTTTTCCTCAAGGATCAAAGTTCCAAGCAAAAGGTATAAGTCTCATACCTTGATTTCAAGCAAAAGTGGGGCCGTTTTCCCTTCTGAGGGAGGCTTCCTAGCTCACTCCAGTCCTCAATACTGAGAGTGTGAAGGGAAGACCTTAGTATCAAAGCAAGAGCAAAGGGCCATGAATGCTTTCCATGCATGCAGTATTGGAAGAACTCCCGAGCGCTCGGGACTGTTCTAGAGCGCTCGAGAGTGGTTCCAGTACTATTTTTTTTCTTTTAAGCATTCAAATGGACATGCATGAGTAGGGTGTGTTCCAAAATTGTTCTTAATTCTTGTTAAGATATGTTGGTACAAATGGTCTGCTGTTTTCAGAGAAAAAGAAAATAAATGGTTTACACTTAAGGCGTGGGAAAGAGTTTTGATCAAGATCTAAAGAGAAAAGAAAAGAAATCCTTTTCCACACTTCAAAAATGCGTGATCCAGTGTACCAGCATACTACATGTAATGGATTAGTCGGTTGACATCACCCTGGGGTGTGGAAAACTCCCGAGCGCTCGAGATCACTGCAGAGCGCTTGAGAGTGTTTTGCATGCAACCTCAATCCATTCTCCTAACAGTTTTAGGTTTATTCCCCTTTTGTATGTCCATGCATGTGTCCCTTTTTCCTCCTCACAGCTGTAAAATCATTTTTCAGAAGGACAAAGATACATGGTTTGGAAGAATGGGGCCTGATCCCCATTTTTCAAGCCTTCTGTTAAGCCCGTGTGATGTTTATGCTACTTAGGTTTATATTTACATTGTACTCTTTTCATATTCTGTTGTACTAACAAAGCTTGCAGGGTTGGAATTCAAGCACTCCCAAGTGCTCGGGACCACTCCCGAGTGCTCGAGAGTGATTTCAGTGACAGGGCTTTGTCTTGCTTCAATTTGTATATTTTGCATGGTCATTTTTCATCATTCATTGTACAGTTGCACATGCATGCACTCCCTTACCTGTTAACCTTGTAAATATTTGCTAACTGTTCATATGAAACAAAACCATTTTGAAAAATCCCACAAATGTTTAGTAGAGACTGATCCCGCGTCGGGCGAGGGGGGTGCCGTAAAACCCTTCCCCCCTCGTAACGTGGCTTCCGAACCCTTAACAAGTCTCTGGTTTTCAATTTAATCAATCATTTTCAAATCAAAACGGTTTCTCGGGTGGCGAACCACAAATCCGGGTGGCGACTCTTCAAAAAATTTTCGAATCAATTTTCAAAAAGCGAACGAGGCGCTTCTTTTACGGGCCGCCCCGATTCAAAACCCGGGGCTATGGTAGCCCACAATACTGCAATATGAATACCGAATATTGCGTATTTTTACCTCTAGGTTTACCTCGTATTTATAGACCCATGTCTACTTGCTGTCCAAGCCATCTTGCTGCCATAAGTTTCCTTTCTCGTAAAGGGAACCCAGAATATCAGGGATTCTCATTCCCTTAACTGCATATTTCCTTTTAGACCATTTAGGAACTCTTTCCAAAGCTGGCTGTTCATCCCATTCTCATTGGGTATCTCCTCCAAATCTCGTTTTGTAACGCCCCGAATTTTGGGTACGTTAAATAAACATTTTTAATTGTGCTCCTGTTCGGCTTTCTCATTGCCGAACAGCCCACCTGGACCAGTGACTTCATATGTCACTTACCCGGCCTAGTAATTTCTCATGTTCATCGGAGCATGTCCCTGCTCGGGTAACTTGGACCAAAGACCTCTCGTGTCTCTGGTCCTTTTCGCCGAATAGACCGCCTAGTACTATTTACCCCTTCTGTCACCAGTTTTTAACCACTGCACGGCGGTACCCTCATTCAACGGGTCACGTGATCCCCGAACACCACATGTTCGATTACTTTTTGTGTCTGCTCGGGATTACCTCCCTACAATTCGTCGCTGAATTGAGATTGGACGAATGGATTGTCGCTAAATTGAGATTGGACGATTGGATCGTCGCTGATTTGAAGTTGGACGGTGGATCGTTGCTGATTTGAAATTTTCTTAGGCGTGTGCGGACGGATCACTGCCGGGGAATACGAAATAACTTGAACTTGGCGATATCAGCTCAAAATCATCCCCAAAAATTGCTTTGAGACCATAATGAGAAACCATGGACTTTTACAAGAGGACCAAATGTGATTGGGCCTGGCCTGTAAATGGATTGGGCTTGAGGCCCAACTGGACCGTCGCGCGATGGTTCGGCTCTATCGCGCGATGGAGGCATGTCAAAGCCTGGAACTGAAACAGGGCCAAACCCGGCCCAAACCTGTTCTCGTTCCATATAATGACGGGGACGTTTAGAATTTGCCCATAGCAGTTTCAAACGCTTTCGAACTCTCGTCTCTCCCAAACCTTACCCCATAACCCCTGATCTTGCTCCAAAACCAAGAAACCCTTGCCCTCAAAGTCATCCATGGCGGATCACGGCAGCAATAGCGGCGGTGGTGAAGTTGTTGATCGTCCAGAGGATGTCGGAGGTCCCATGGAGACAGAAACAGAGGATCAACAACCAGCGGGGTTCATCGAGGGTATCAGTGCAGTGGTCACAAACGATGGCAACGGCGGAGAAAGCCAGCAGCAAGAGGTCGGTGTTGGATATGATCGTCGCGTGACAGAGGAGGCTGGGGCCGTGGGGTCCAGCGTTGAGCCAGTGGGCCCGGGTAATGCGGTAGAGGGCATGCCTACAGTTAGTGGGAGTTCAGGTGGTGGCGACGGTAGTGGTGCCGTGGGTGATGACCCCGGGCCAAACGGATCTCCGCCGAGGGATCCGGCGAGAGGCAAAAGGGCTGTTGTTGAGGGGGAAGAGACCACAGAGGCTCCTATTACATATCGGGAGGAGGACATGCTGTTCCAGCCAACGGCGACATCTTTGGGCCATATACCGATTACGAAATACGATGTAGCCGAGCACTTGCCTGATGAGGTGTTGGTGAAGCTTCTTGAGGACTATCCCATGATTAGCGAGATAGTCCTAAAAGCCAAAGAAGACCGGGCACGGGCTATTGTTGCAGCAGAGGTAGAGGAGAGGGCCGAGAGAGAGCAAAAAGAGAGAGAAGAGCTCGTGAGAGATGCGGAGGCCAGGGAGAAGGCCACTGCAAAGGCTCAGTGGCCTAGGGTAACAGCCGTGGTGGAGGCAGGAGCCGTGAAGCAGCTTGACTATTTAGCAGAGGCATATGTGCCTCCTACGCCACACCTATTCGCGCCGTCAGGCTTTGCAGCCTATGTGCCACAGCGGACAGAGTATGATGATGAAATGGTGCTGAGAGATCCCGAGGCTCATATTGTGAACACCTGGTCTGAGGTAATTTTCGAAAAACCCCCTTTCTAATTCAAATCCTTTTTTACTTGCATGCCCAGTAGGTTGTATAGAAGAGCATGAAACAAAACCTCGAACAAAACCAAGTCACGATAACCGAACCGTTGAATTGCATGTCATGCAGAATAATAACTTGAACCAACCATCTTAGTATCAACTGCACTGAAGTAATATGACAAAGACATAACCCTAGTAGGCCATGCATACAACAATACAAACCAGAGAACCGTTGTTATACTGCTGCATTGATTACCTAGAACTTGAAAATGAAAGCCATGGATGCTGACAATTGCCCTATTGCTTGTTTGTGTTCTTGAAACAGGACAGAGCAGGACAGAGAGATATCCGCGGCTTTGGAGGCTCGTGCAAGTCCCTGGCGCTGTATGAGGCTTTACCGCCGCGAGTGAGAGAATTGGTAGATGCAGCAGGTTTTGGGGAGTTCATTCGAACTCTCACCCCAAGCAGAAATGACCATGCTGTGCTCGTGGCACTGGTAGAGAGATGGAGGGATACTACCAACACCTTCCATTTGCCACTTGGGGAGATAACAGTGACGCCCACCGAATTCGCGGTGATCACAGGGCTGAGGGTCGGAGGAGAACCCATCCTTTTTAACTCGGGCATTCAAAATGACCGAGCTGCGCTAGAGTGGTTTCTGGGTGAGGCACCCAAAATCAAGGAGGGGATGGCGAGATACAAGCAATTCACAGGGTATCTGAAGAAGAAGGCGACCATAGAGCAGGAAGAAGAGTAGATGGCCAAAGCATACCTTCTATACCTCTTCGGTGCCACCCTGTACCCAGGCAGACGTAGCAAGGTGCACTTGTCCTACCTACCAGCTTTGAGAACCTTGAGGACAGTTTCACGCATTGACTGGGGCAGAGAAGCACTTGGTGTGTCTTACGCCTTTCTAGGCGACTCGTCGAGGACAGAGCAAAGCACTGCTGGCTACTGGAGAGTTTGGGAGGTATGATAACACAATACAACATATGTTATTCTTGTATCATGTGTTTGCAATAGCCTGCTTGAATACATATCTGCGTAATTGTAAGTGCAGAAAACGAAAAAGGCCTTCGAATAGTACAGAACTGTAACGGCTACTTCTCACACCGCCGGAGTTAAACCTGTAAAACAAACAAAAGGTGAGCGCACCTTTGCCGTCTCGTGGCAAAGGCCCTCCGATGCCAAAGTTAGTATCTCGTACTAGTAAAACCCTAATTCTCTGTAGGTAATAATCAAATAACCAGGAATTGCGTACCTTTACCTCTAGGTTTACCTCATATTTATAGACACATGTCTACTTGCTGTCCAAGCCATCTTGCTGTCCTAAGTTTCCTTTCTCGTAAAGGGAACCTAGAATATCAGGGATTCTCATTCCCATAACTGCGTATTTCCTTTGAGACCATTTAGGAACTCTTCCCAAAGCTGGCCGTTCATCCCATTCTCGTTGGGTATCTCCTCCAGATCTCGTTTCCTTACTGGATATTTCCATTTCTAGACCCCTCTGGAGTGCCTCCTAGCACCTTCTCCAGATTGTTGCTCCTGTTCGGCCTTCTCGTTGCCGAACAGACCATCTGGTCCAATGATTTCTCATATCATTGGACCCCTTATCATGCGACCTGGTCCAACAACTATCCTTGCTCTATGGACCATACCACCGCCGGGTATTTGGGACTGGGACCTCTCGTGTCTCGGTCTTCACCGCTGCTCATCTCACCGCACGGCGGATATTTCGCTATATTTATTCTCGGGCCCCACGTACCATGTGTTCGGCCACTCATTGTACCTGCGGGATTACCTCCTACAATGGCTCCCCCCTTTACTCGTTATTTTCTCTTTAATATGACGAGCAAAGCTTCGTAACACCGAGCAAGGTTCTCGTCCTTTGCTCCTGCACCCATGTTCCTCTTTCTTGGTGCAAACTTATCACTAGTCCAACCCAAACGTCTCGTCATTTGGCTTTGGACAGGCTTTTCCAGCTAACGCCTTTACACGCGGCATGCTCTGTACTGTCCGTATTAAATGCGAGCAGACGCTTCGGGGAACGGAACGCCCAAACGGCGTCTGGGGTGACGTTTCTCATACGTCACCCCCTTTGCTGGGGTATACTTGGGTTTTCGTCCCCAATTTCAAACCCACTTCATCTCTAAGTTCCCTCTGCAGACTGACGGTTCGTCCATACGCGCCATTGAAGCTCTGCTCGAAGTCTTCTTCTCTTCCGATATTAGGGTTCTCGTCCGCTAATTCGTAAGTTTTATTTCCCCTTTCCTTCCACTTTTCTCTTAAGTCTAGGGTTATCTCGGTTGATCTAGGATCTCCTCAATCTTTAGGGTTTTTTCATACCCGTCCCCCTATTAAAACCCAAACCCAGAGCTTTCGTTATGGGTCGATTTCGTAGGCACTGTGACACGCCCCAAAGAATGGCCGAGTTTAGGTCTCGCTATGAGATCCCAGACAACGTGGCCACTTCTTTGGCTGTAGAAAACGCCATTCGTGAGTGTTTTGACAACGACACTCTACACATCCCTGTCATTGCCGTCGTTGAGGGCGGCGTTAGGTTTCCCCTGGCACCGTTACTCCGCCAGGTTTTGGCCTATTACAGACTATCCCCCATGCAAGTCTCTGCCAACTTTTTCAGGGTTGTCATGGGCATCAATGCCCTGAATCAAATGCTAGGTACGTCCCTAGGCCTTCATGATATACACCACCTATACAGCATTTCCAGAACTAAGGACGCCTTAACCTACTACCTCAAGAGTAGGGATTCCAGAAAAAGGCTGGTGCTCGAACTGCCTGACTCTGCCAGAGGGGACGACGACGACTTCCTCATCGTCACAGGGAACTTCGAGCCCAGGGACGAGGACGGCAGAGTCATCGGCTTTCACGCACCCCACAGATTTGGCACACCATGTTAGTTTCTTTTCTCGTAGAACTCTTTTGCCGAGCAATTTCTCGTATTGCACCTTTCATTCACTTGTTTTCCTGACTGCCAATTTTCCTCGTATTTGCAGCCACAAACGTCAACCAGGGGCACGCCATCATCACCCCCCAGGTCCACGTCACCGACATCAACCGTGCACTCGCCTTCAACGGTCAAGGCACGTGTTTGGCTGGTCGAGCAAGGGCGGCACAGATTCTTCTCAGCTACCGGGCATCATACGGCGGATTCATCGACCGACGAATCCGAGCAGCAGACAATCCCATTATCCCCGATCCTCCACTCAACCGAGCAGGCGAGAAGAGAGGCGCTCCGGACCCTCCTCCGCCTAACGAACCAATCCAACTCGCCGAAGAGACCTCGACATCCTCCAGCGGATATTCTGCATCTCCCCCACCTCGAGAAATGGATCAACCGATAAATCTCAGCAACCTTCTCACCGTTGGCCGTGGAAGAGGCCGTGGCTCTGCTCGTGGCCGCGGAAGGTTTCAAAGCCCGGCGCCGTCTCATGGCCGCCGAGGTCCAGCTCAACCGGCCTTTCCCAACTGCTTCTTCCGAGATGCCCTCTTCACTGGCCAGGCAAGGGGTAGAGTCTTCCTTCTCGAGTATATCTCATCTTTATTAGGGTCAACTGAACACTCCATTTTTTTGAAGAAAGCTTCGGTGATGTTTCGCTCATGATTAAGTACCGAGAGCTACGTTCCCCCAGGCTTCTTGCCTGAGGAGATTGAGGCCAGTCACCGCGACAAACGTCAGAGGCTGGAAACTTCTGCGGTTGAACGTCCTCCGTCCCAACTTACAGCTCCTCCGACCCCGTTCTGGGCCCCTCAGTTTACCCATGGCGGCCGGCCGGTCACTGTCCGTGACAGTGCTGAATCTGAAGGGACTGCCCTTACCTTTATCCGCAGGCTTTTCTGCTGCCTGGGGACATGCAGAAGGAAGTCTCCTGCTCCCCTGACAACCTCCTGGGCTCGTTCATAAGCCACAGTGCTAAGGTAGACCTGTCATGCTTTTTTAGTGCGTTACGTATCCTTACTTGTGTCTGACATTGCTTTGTTTTCTGTACCTCCAGGCAATGCAAAAGATGGTTGCCATGGCGCAAAAACTTGGCCAGTCTGAGCCCCAACGTGCCAGACTGGCAAGTGAAAATGCCAAGCTGCAAAATACAATCGTCAGGCTGGAGAGGGAGAGGAACCAGGCTCGCGGGATCGTGGACGAGCTTAAGGGCAACCTGGAGGGGACCGAGGACAGCCTGAACCAAACTCTTACTGAGCTGGAGGCGAGCAAGAATGAAGCCAAGACCTCCTATCAGCAGGGCTACAATGAAGGGATCCGTGTGGCTACCGAAAGCTATACGGACCAAATGCCTGGGATCCAGGACCAAGTCTTCGAAGCTGGTTGGCTGGCCTGTCTCAAGAAATCTGGTGCAGCAGAGTCTTCTCCCCTTTGGATAGAGATTGACCTTCCTAGCACCCAGGTGGCTGCTGATGAACAGGAAGAAGTTGTAGAGGAGGACAGCCTGGACAGGGAGCTCAATGTCGACGTCCCCGAGCAGCAGAGTGCTAGTGTCGAACAAACTGGAGAAGTGACCAACCTTGGCCAAAAGGAAGCCAACGGGGGTCCATCTGAGCCGAGCATTGCTGCAGACAACCCAACCGCTTCGGCCTCTGCTGCTGCCCCGGCCTCTGCGACTGATCCTGCCTCCACAACTGCTCCAGCTTCTCCACCTATCATTCAAGACCTAACGAACGAAGAGTAAGTTGGACTCCTCGTATTTAACAACAATTGGAACTTCTTTTTAAATAGTTCTTGACTGGCCCTGCGTGGCCATTGGTTTTGCCCTGCGTGGCACTTGATACATTTCCATACATTTTTAACTCTGCTGGTTGTGGCCCTTCGTGGTCCTTTATGTTTGGCTGGCCCTTCGCGGCCTAAACTTTAGCTCTGCCTGGCCCTTCGTGGCCTTTATCTATGCAGGTGGCCATCTTTTGGCCAGCATTTGTCATGCTAAGCGTCTTCGTACTTAGCTTTTACGCATATTCACGTATGCTCCCCAGGCCTCATCGTGCCTGTTGATGGTCCAATCGTGTTCACTTTTTAACTGTTGTAGGTTTCTCGTACCTTTAAATGATGCTTTAGCAGTCTTCAAGTTTTTCGGACTTTAGATATTATTGCATGTTCATGTATGCAGCTCAAATGCTTCGTGCTTAAAAGCTTCCATTCTTAGGTTACCCAAATGTGTTTGTATTTGGACCTAGTGATCTTGGGTTTGCTCATACCCAGACTCTGTTGTGGGCATGCCCCCATACAAGTAAACAAACCTATTTGCACTTGAGATTATTCCAAACATATTCGTGTTTGAGGACAGTATGCATACTCTCATATGCTTTCTGGGCGTTTTCGTGCCTGAGCAATCGCTTAAGTATATTTATACTTGGCTCGATTCTGGGTATGTTCGTACCCGAACAAACAGACAAGTATATTCGTACTTGACATAATGCAGGTGTATTCGTGCCGAACAAGCGGTCAAGTGTATTCAGTACTTGACATAATGCGGGTATATTCGCACGAGTTAGTGTTTAAGTATATTCGTACTTAATAAAACTTTGGGTGTATTCCCGAGCAAGCTGACAAGTATATTCGCATTTGGCTCAACTCTGGGTCGTCGAGTAGAACAAATAGACAAGTATATTTGTACTTGGTATAATTTTGAAATATTCGAAATTTCATTCAACTACCCTACACCTCTCCACCTCTGCTCCCCAATACGGAGTGAGGACTAAGGATTTGGCTTGACTTCGTATTTAAAGCATAACGAAAGAAGAACGCGTAAGAAACGGTGTTTGTTTACCAAAATCCGGGAATTTTATTCATAATTCAAAGAACTCGAGGGGGCGTTACGCGTACCCCTTGCAACTAGTAAAACAAAACACAAGGGAATTTTATTCGTAATTCCCACACAATCACGATGTGCATCTTAAAACAGAATAGAAACGAAATCGAAGTTCTTTACACGTAGAACTTCCTCAGGTTGTGAACATTCCAGGGCCTTGGTACCGGGTTCCCGTCCAGGTCTGCCAATCGATATGCCCCAATGCCAACAACCTCTGTAACTCGATACGGGCCCTCCCAATTGGCCCCCAACTTGCCCTCGTTGGCCACTTTGGTGTTGCCGAGCACCTTTCTTAACACAAGATCTCCAACACCAAATTCTCGTGGGTGGACACGCTTGTTGTAGCCTTTCATCAGCTGCTCCTAGTACGAAGCCAGGTGCACCAGAGCTCGTTCTCTTCTCTCCTCGGCAAGATCCAGCTCTATTTCCAGAGCTCTGTCATTGCCCCCACTTTCCACCAATGTGGTCCTGTTGGTCGGCAAACCAACCTCCAATGGAATCACAGCCTCTGTTCCATACGCTAGCGAATAGGGGTTCTCTCCCGTACACCTCCTAAGAGTTGTTCGGTGTGCCTACAGGACCAGTGGCAGTTCGTCAGGCCACTTGCCCTTTACTTTGTCCAACCTTTTCTTGATCCCGTCAAGTATAGTCTTGTTGGACGCTTCTGCCTGTCCATTGCTCTGAGGGTAGGCCGGTGTGGAATAGTAGTTCCTTATTCCATATTGGGCGCAAAAAGCCTTAAACTTTTTCTGGAACTGTGACCCGTTATCAGTGATCAAGGAATATGGCACTCCAAATCGAGTGATGATGTTCTTCCACACGAACCTTTCTATCATAGGTTCTGTGATTTTTGCCAGTGGCTCTGCTTTAATCCACTTGGTAAAATAATCCGTTGCCACCAACAGAAACTTCCTTTTCCCAGTAGCGTTGTGAAGTGGACCTACGATGTCCATTCCCCACTGTGCAAACGGGCAGGGACTTGTCAAGGGCACCAGGTCTTCGGCTGGTGTTCGGATCATAGGTGAGAACTTCTGACACTTCTCGCAGATTTTCACATATACCTTTGCATCTTCTTGCATGTGCGGCCACCAGTAACCCTGTGTGATTGCACGGTGAGCAATGGATCTCCCACCTGCATGACTTCCACACGTTCCCTCATGTATTTCATGGAGGAATTTCTGCACCATCTCGGGATGCACACAAAGCAAATACGGTCCAGTGAAGGACTTTCTATACAATTCCCCCCTGGTGATAGCCAAAACCTTGCAGATTTTGTTTTTATCTTGTGAGCCTCCTTTTTATCTGTGGGGAGTGTCCCGCCTCGTAGGAACTCCACTATTGGATCCATCCAACTCGGTCCTTGGTTCACGCCCAAGACCAATTCCACACTTCTCCCAATGCTCGGCTCAAAGCAAGATAGTCCACCGCCACTTTCCTTTTAAACTCGGCTGGCACACCCACGCCAACCAAGCCGTTGAGTCGGCGTGGGCTTTACGCGAGCTTATTTGCTCGATGTGTACCTTATCGAAGGTATCAAGCAAATCCTTGGTTGCCTCCACGTAGGTCGCCATCTTTTCACTTCGGGCCTCATACTCCCCGGATAGCTGATTCACCATGAGTTGTGAATCACAGAATACTCGAATTCTTTTTACCTTCAAGGTTCTTGCGCTCCTTAACCCAGCCAGGAGCCTCGTACTCCGCCACGTTGTTTGGCGCACTGAAACCCGAGGCGCAGGGACAACTCGATCATAACTCCTTCAGAGGGAAAAGCACAACTCCAATTCCTAATCCGGTGTTGCATGCGGATCCATCAACAAAAAGTTTCCATTCCAAAGGATCCGCTTTCGCCGGATGCCCTTCGCTTTCACCTTGATTGCTCGACCCATCGCTTCCTTTCTCGTAGGAAGTGTGGAGCAACTGTGGGAGAAAACTCTGCCACGAAATCTGCCAAAACTTGCCCTTTAACTGCCGTGCACGGTTGATAATCAATATCATACTGGCTCAACTCCACTGACCAGGTTGATATTCGTCCCGAGAAATCGGCCTTTCGGAGTAATGACTTCAACGGGAACTCTGTGTAAACCACCACTTTGTGACTTTGGAAGTAATGGGGCAACTTCCTAGCCGCCGTCCTCAATGCCAGGACCAACTTCTCAAGGGGCAGATATCTCGTCTCTGCATCCAGTAGCGTCTTGCTTACATAATAAACAGGGATTTGCTCGGATCCCTTGCTCCTCAATAAGACTGCGCTAACAGCATGCTCTGATACTGCTAAGTACAAGGTTAGAATATCACCAGGCTCAGGAGTGGACAGAAGCGGGGCAGCTGCCAAATACTTCTTCAGGTCTTGGAACGCTTGCTCACATTCTGCTCCCCATTCGTAACCTTCTCTTTTCTTCAACAACTGAAAGAAAGGCCTGCATTTGTCACTCGAACGACTGATGAACCTGTTAAGAGCTGCCGCCATCCCTGTCAACCGCTGGACCTCCTTCGTGGTCCTTGGACTCTGTAGCTTATGTAAAGCTGTAATTTGATCGGGATTCGCCTCTATCCCTCTAATGGTCACTAAGTGACCCAGGAACTTCCCAGAATTTACTCCAAACGCACATTTTGAGGCATTGAGCTTCAGCTTATACTCTCTTAGTATCTCAAAAGCCTCTTTCAGATCAGCGATGTGGTCCCGTTTCTCCTTGCTCTTCACCACCATGTCATCTATGTACACCTCCATGGTCTTGCCGAGCAGCTTCTTTAGCATAATCGTTGCTAGTCTTTGATAAGTTGCTCCAGCATTCCTCAGACCAAAGGGCATAACACTGTAATAGTATAACCCCCGTGGTGTGATAAAGGAAGTCTTCTCCTGATCGGGGCCGTACATTGCTATCTGGTGATATCTTCGATAAGCGTCGAGGAAACTCATACGTCCATATCCAGCTGTTGCATCCACCAATTGATCTATCCGTGGAAGGGGAAAACTGTCTTTTGGACATGCCTTGTTTAGATCTGTGAAGTCGACGCAAACTCGCCATTTCCCATTCTTCTTCTTTACCACCACTATGTTAGACAACCACTCCGGGTAATACACTTCTCGGATCGCCTTTGCCTTGAGCAAGCGGTCTACCTCTTCAATGACAGCGTCCACATGCTGTACGGCAGATCTTCTCTTCTTTTGCATCACTGATTTGTGTTGTGGGTCCACGTTCAGGTGGTGGCAAATCACGTTTGCATCCACCCCAGGCATCTCCTCTGGCACCCAAGCAAACACATCGACGTGCTCTTTGAGGAACTTCACCAACTCCTCCTCCTCTTCTTTGCACAAGTTTTCCCCGACCAGGAAATACCTTTCTGGATCATTATCGTTGATCTGGATCTTCTTCAATCCTTCCACCACTTTCTCGGCTGGATTCCCCCCGACACCCTCGATGGTCGGCTGATTATTAACTTCGACGGTCTGCACCAACTGTGCCTTGGGTGCCTTCTTGATGATGGAAACCAAGCACTGTTGGGCCGTCTTTTGGTTTCCCTTTATTTTCTCGATTCCAGCGGACCCTGGAAACTTCACCATCTGGTGGTAGGTGGATGATACTGCCCTCATCTTATGCAACCAAGTCCTTCCTATAATCGCGTTATAGGAAGATGGCACATCCACTACCAAAAAATCGGTTCTCAGTACCACTGTTCTTGCCCGAACAGGGAGGGTCACTTTACCCAATGGCCAAACTGCCCCTGCACTGAACCCCACCAATGGAGTTACCGACTGTACCAAGTCCGCTTGTACTAATCCTAGCTTCTTGAACGCGTCGTAATAAAGCACCTCGGTGCAGCATCCTGAATCCACCAGGATTCTCTCCATGTCATACTCCCCAATTCGCAGGCTTATGACCAAGGCATCGTTGTGTGGCACCTGGACTCCTCCCAGGTCCTCATCCGTGAAGACTATGCCTTCGTCGCACCCTTCTGCTTCACATCCATGTTTCTTTCCCAACCGCATCACATGCTGGTCGTGTTTCACTTGCCTTTGGAGCAATCTCACCTCATTTCTCGTATAAGGTGTGGCCAATCCATGAATCATATGGATCACGCCTCTCGGATTTTGCTCGTAATCCAGTTCCATTGCTTTCTCGGCGCCCTTATGCTCCTCCTGGATGAACTCCTTCAAATACCCACGTGAGACCAGGTCATCAAGGTGCTGCTTAAACGTCTCGTAGTCCTCCGTCATATGACCCCAGTCCTTGTGGTAACTGCAGTGCTGACTCGTAGCCCTTCTTGCATCTTTGTCACCCTCCAGCCGTGGAGGCCACTTAAAGTATGGGCGGTTCTTTATCCGATAAAGAACCCGATAAATCGGTTCTTTCCAAACCGTTGTCACTGAGAAGAACGACTTCGGGTCAGGGACGTGCTTTTCTCGGTACGACTCTCTCTTAGTCTGCCCGTGCTCCTTTCTTTCTTTGTAAGTCTTGGGTTCGGGTTTATCCGCCTTCTTTGCGGGTCCCTTAACTTGCTCGACACTTAGCTTGCCGTCTTCCCGTAGTATGTCATCCTCATTCCTGGCGTGCTGCTCAATCCGTTCCATCAGCTTTGCCAGCGTGCTCACTGGACTCATGTTTAGGGACTTTCGCAGCTCTCCCCGAACAGGTAGCCCAGTTTTGAACGTTGCTATTGCATACTCCTCACTGCAACTTTCAATCTCATTGAAAGTCTCCCAATACTTCTTGGCGTAGTCTCTGATCGGCTCATTCTCTCCTTGCTTCACAACTGAGAGACTCTCAAAAGTTTTGGGAGGCTTCCTGCTCGTCAGGAACCGAGCAGTGAATTCCTCGGCCAATTGTCTCCACCCTCGTATGGTGTTCGGCCCCAACTTATGGAACCATGATAGGGCCACTTTTCCCAAACTAGATGGGAACATTTTGCACATGATTGCGTCATCACCGTCGTGCATAAACATCGCCTGCTGGTAATGCTGTATGTGCGCCACCGGGTCTGCATTGGTTTCGTACAGGATAAACGTCCCGTGCTTAACCCTGCTCGGCAACCTTGCCTCCTGCAATCTCTTTGCAAAAGGAGAAGTTGCTATGTTGCTAAGGGCTCTCCGTGCTGCTTCTCATGCAGACATGGTCCCCTCCTCTGCCACCTTTGCAGCCCTGGCATTATTTCTTTCCCAATCGGAATTAGGCCTCTCGTACCTATCCCTGTGGTGCTTTCTGCTCCCTCCTTCCTCGGGAGTGGAGCTCTTGCTCCTGCTTCTCCTTTTTCGTGAAGAAGTTCTCTATCGTTTTGGAGTGAAACTCCTGCTCCTTCTTTTTCGTGAAGAAGCCCTCTTGTACTCCGCCACATCCAACCTTTCTTTTCTGGACTTCCTTCGTGAAAGCCGAGAATCCTCTGGATGTTCTCGTATCCTCTGCAACTGTTGAATCTCATACTCGCTTTTAAGCGAGCGTACTCTTCTATCTCCTGTCTCCTTTTGTCCAGGATATCTTCCCGACTATGCACGCTTTTCGACGTGCCACCGACTCCATCTCACGGCGGACTTACTCCTTCTCGTGGATCCCGCTGCCGCTCGTCCGCCTTTGTTTCGAGTCGCCATGGATCGCCAGGGCGGTCTCTACTGTGGTCCTCCCCGCCGCCCGCCATCGGGCTTTCTTGGAGGATCGGCGGGGACTTGTCACCTCCCCACCCAGCAGATTATTCGGGTCAACTGGGTCTTTGGATCTTCCTCCACCATGGTCGCCTTTTCAAATCTTTCGTTTCCTACAGACGGTGCCAATTGTAAGTGCAGGAAAACGAAAAAGGCCTTCGAACAATACAGAACTGTAACGGCTACTTCACATCACCAGAGTCAAACCTATGAAACAAACAAAAGGTGAGCGCACCTTTGCCGCCTCGTGGCAAAGGCCCTCCGATGCCAAAGTTAGTATCTCGTACTAGTAAAACCCTAATTCTCAGAGGTAATAATCAAATAACTAGGAATTGCGTACCTTTACCTCTAGGTTTACCTCATATTTATAGACACATGTCTACTTGTTGTCCAAGCCATCTTGCTGCCCTAAGTTTCCTTAGAATATCAGGGATTCTCATTCCCATAACTGCGTATTTCCTTTTAGACCATTTAGGATCTCTTCCCAAAGCTGGCCGTTCATCCCATTCTCGTTGGGTATCTCCTCCAGGATGCTGCTTCCTTACTGGATATTTCCATTTCTAGACCCCTCTGGAGTGCCTCCTGGCACCTTCTCCAGATTGCTGCTCCTGTTCGGCCTTCTCGTTGCCGAACAGACCATCTGGTCCAATGATTTCTCATATCATTGGACCCCTTATCATGAGACTGGTCCAGCAACTATCCTTGCTCTATGGACCATACCACCGCTCGGGTATTTGGGACCTGGGACCTCTCGTGTCTCCGGTCTTCACTGCCGTTCATCTCACTGCACGGCGGATATTCCGGCTATATTTATTCTGGGCCCCACGTACCACGTGTTCGGCCACTCATTGTACCTGTTTGGGATTACCTCCCTACAGTAATCGTATATTCTGTGACTGATGCATATATAAACTTGAATTTTGAATAGCTTTGGGCTTATGAAGTCCTGCGGATGTATCCGCCAAAGTGCAAGCATCCCGACTTGAGCACTCTCCCCCGTGCACTGATATGGAGTAAGAAGAACATGGGGACCAAGGAAGGTAGAGGCGATCTCAATGCCTTCAGATTGTATTTGGACGATCTCAGAGCCTCACAGGTATATTGTAAAACCCTTACAATTAAACATGCATTCCTTTAATTGCTTTAATGCTGTCGCTGTTCAATTACATGCATTGTTTGTTTGACCTGTGTGCAGATCAATTGGGACCCTTGGAGAGTTGCAGGGCCAGAGCTTGAGTACTTGGCCAGGAGCAGGGCCGTCACAGCCAGTAGGGTGCTACTTGAGTCGGCCTTTGACTGGCAGTGGTACCTCGGAGACTGGGTGACGCGCCAGTCACTTGGCTATGCAGAGTTCCAAGTGCTAGGGTCACTTCCACCCCGAGCTTCACATACGAGCACATACACCAGGGCTGAGCTAGAGAGGTTCATGCAGCCTGACACTAAGCTTTCATGCTACCTGCGTCCTGAGATGGAGTATGCCGCTTACCAGAGAGACCGCTTGGCGGGACCGCTTCGTATTCGGGCTTTCAGAGATGTACGAAGCCAGGCCCATGGAGCTGCTAAAGAGAGAAGAGCTGCTGGAGATAAGTCAAGAGGCGGCGAAGGTCATGTCAGGCGGAGTTTAAGCGGACCTTTGGTAGGTGGGCCACTAGAGATGTCATGGAAGATCCCAGTGGTGGACACACAAGGCAATCCAGTTGAGATACACTTGGTTCCTGCCTGAGTCGAGCCACCGTCCGTGACCGTTCCGGTATGAAGTTTGCTTCCATTATATTTCGATAGACATACACTATTGTTGAATAGCTTAATGATACCGAATCGCCTTTGCAGGTGCCCAATGAGTGGGTGAATGAAGCCATTCACCGTATGCTAGCCTTGGAGAATGTGGTTAGGAGAGCGGTAAGTGGCCTGCCACTAGAGCTGCGCTACCCAGCACCATCTCCACCACGCGTTCAGCGAGCTGCTACTCAAAGACCTCAGGTATATATAACGATACATTCCTGCTTTTCGATACCGTCATGATATGCTTCTGCTTTCCATACATATGATCTGCATGCTTTGATAGCCTTTGATAGAATGTACTTGTATTCAAACATTTGATATATACAATATGCAACATGTACATTAATGTTCTAAATAATCATGATGATGCAGGCATAGGGACGGGCGGTTTCTAGGAGCAAGAGGACACGGTCACCTCCGCAAAAGAAGATGGCAGCAAAGACGCCCACACTGCCGGTCACTACTAGGTGGCAGACTAGGAGCTCACAGCCAGCTCCTGCAAGCGAGGAAGCAGCTCGGAAAGCCGTGGCACGTGCTGAGCTACAATACCAAATCAAGATGTGTGAGAGGCCAGCACAGGAAGAGGGGCGAGCTCAAAAGAGGCCAAGAATGATCCTGCCCGAGGTCTCTGAGGAGGAAGAAGATGAGGGAGAAGAGGAGGAGGGAGAAGAGGATGAGGAGCATTCTTTTGCCTGCAGCGATTCTGATGTTTCTGTTGATGATCCTCCGTACAAGAAAGATCCCAAGGAGAGAGACGACGACGACGATGACAACGGCGACGGTGATGATAGTGGCCAGGGAGACTGGCTCGATGAGGAGAGCTGAGGCTCACAACAGAGCCTCTTTATTTTCTGCACTTGATTTTGCTTTTGGGGCTTGCGCACCCAAGTAGATAGATGGAAGGCAGGTGTGCCTTAGTTGATACTGATACAGGTTTTGGGGCCGTGCGTGCCCTTTGTTCGATGGGCGGATGTGCCCGAACTAGCTTTGATGGTTTTTGCTTGGCCGAAGTGCCACAGATACAGTAGTTTCCTTTGCCTTGGATAGAGTAGCTATCAAAATTTGCATTTTTCACGGTTTATTATTTCTCGTCATGGATAAGAGAAGTAAAATCAACCACTAAAACCAAACTTGCACTGATAACAATATACTGAGACTATACACAAACACGTATGTATGTACAGGTGTGACTAGCTCGAAAGAACACGAAAAATGTACCCAAGACACGGCCAGGATACGAGGATACAGGAAATATAGTAAAATTTTGGGCATCAATGGGCCAAAATTCAAAATACCTTGCTTTTGACAAAACTGACACTTCTGCAAGATCCGGCACGCATAAGATGAATTGCACAAATCGACAGAACTGAGAAAAATACCCTAGTATAAAACTTATATCGGAAAATGATCAAAATATCGCAAAAACGGACACAAAACACAAAACATGACTCGATTATGTCCCGGACTGAAACCGACATCTCCATATAGTCACATTAGGTCCATATGACCTATGTGGCATGGTAGAACTTGACCCAAACTCTTGGAACAAATTTCGACCTCCCAAAACCTCGATTTTAACTTGAAATGGGCCACTGAGCGTTCAAAATCTTCGTTGAGCGCGACATTTCGAATTCGATGCTTGGACACAGTCATATATACCCATTATGACTTGCTGGAACCAACAAAAGTGCCAAAAACCCTCTGGAACAAAATTTGGCAAAACTTGGTCAGTAGTTGCTGTAAACTGTCAAAGTTGCAGGTGAACCCTCGCACTACAGTTTGGCTCTGTCGTGCGACTGACCCTCTCTCGCGCGATGGTGTGGAATGCTCGCGTGATAGTATGATCCTGTTAAGCTGCCCTTTTTTGACCAAATCATCCTTTGAAAGCACTAGAGGCCCTGTCATCCCCCCAAACGTCTTGCAGGCCATTCTGAAGTTTGCAGTGGAGGGTGTCCTTGCATGAAAGTTATCTCTCGACACGAAAACTGAGGACGATATTTCCAAAGTTTTGCTTATAAATAGGATGCATTTGCAGCAATGTAGAAGGCATCCTCCCTTCATACGCATAAAAACTCTCACATCACTCAAGATGGAAAGTCCGCTAGCTGCCATACTCGATCCATGGCTAATGCGGCCTGAAACCATTAATTGGGAAAGTCCTCGCTCCCAATGCTTAGCTTCCATTCACGATCTTCGATTCATGGAGCCACGCCCTAAGCTACTTCAAGCTGCGATGGTGTATTGGGATCCTGTCATGCATGTTTTCCGCTTCCACAATGACGAGATGTGCCCGACCGTACGTGGAGGAGTTTCAAGCCTACCTCTAAGGCTTCACCGATTGTGATACTCTTGCCATTCCTCCATTCCGAGAGGACATGAGTCAACTCTTACAGATGAAACTCAACATTCCCGAAGAGATGTCAACAAGTATAGTCCAAAACGGCGAGTTCAACATTATTCGTCTTATTGAACTGTACGGCCCAGAGGGAGCCCTGGGAGATTATGTCGGGCAGGCCCATAGACGCTTTGTGCTGTCAATCTGTGTGTTAGCTGCTTACATGCTGATTCCCACTGACGAAGGAGTTAGCCCTAGCATAGTGAGCATTGCCCTGCAAATGGATGTTCGAAAGAATATCATGCCTGTCGTTCTGGCGGAAACCCTCATGGGCTTAGACTTGGTCAAAAGCGGCCAAGCGAGTTGGTTCAGCGGATGCCCTCTCCTGTTCCAGGTAGGTTCTTACTCAGCTCACCTTTTCCTTATTTATGCACTTTCTCATTTTACCTCGACACTCAGGCTAGAAACGCTCGACAAACCTTACTTGTCTTCTCACTCTGGCTATATCTAACTTCTTACTTGTTTTTACACTTAGCTTTGGCTCTCAAACAAAGTGGGTGTGCTCGAAGCACCGTAAGCTGGCTTTGAACACTTCCCAAGGCAGTTGTTGAGAGACCAATAGTGTGCCCTGAGCTGCTGATAGAAGAATGGTATGCCTTCCTGAATGACATGCAATCAGAAGACATTGTCTGGAGATGCCCATGGCTGAATTTGCCAGAGATGACTGTAAGTTCTGCAGGGTTCAAAAGAGTGGTACTTGCTGGACTGACCAGCTTCACGTTCTACATCCCAGGGCAGACGCTTCGTCAATTGGGCACCACACAAGGTAATAGACGCTTTGGGCGAGAACACTTCGAACTTCCCACATTCGAAGACCATAATCTGCAGATCTATAAGTACAGTTGGAACAACAGGGAATTGGAGGGACCTCTCCTCGATTCCATCACATGGTAAGAAAACCGCTACGTGAAGTGGCTTCATAAAGAGATCAGAGCAAGATCAGGGGGATATTTCTGAAGTCCCAGGGACAATCTTGTCTGGTTAAAACATAAGTCCGAGAGCCGATGGGTTGCTCAAGCATTCCTTTGCTTTAGTAGTTTGCTTTGAAAATTGCTATAAGGCCTTTAGCCTGGCATGTCTAATAAAAAGAACATTTCGATAGGCGCAATCATCCCCATAATGCCACTTTGTTCCAAAGAAAGTCCGCCCTCTTCTGAAAACAGATGCTAGTTGATAATGAAAAGTCAACCCCAAAAGTCAGTAGACTGCCCTTATAGCTGGAAATGATATCAACCATCGCACGATGGACTGACTCCAGCGCGCTGGACTTTGTCTATCGCGCGACATATCCACACCATCGCGCGATGGTCTTGCCCTGTTAGTTGCCACTTTTGACTCATTCGAAAAGTGAAAACTTATAGGCCCTGTCATCACCCCTGTTCGTCAAAGGGGGCCCTGGGATGTTGCTTAAGGGTACCCTTGAATTGAAAGGAGTAGGACACCTCACTTAAATATTTGTCATGGTGACAGGGATTTTTTTCATCTCCTTTACCATAAAAGGGCAAGTCTTCGTGAATGAAAAGCACTCCTTCAGTAGAAACTCTCTGTATTCCATTCAGAATGGCAAACCACTTACCAACCTTAATTGGTCCATGGCTAGAAGCATTTATCGTAAGTGATTGGCTATCCTTCCGAACCCACGGGCTCGTCACATTTCGCTATCTTCGAAGCGTAAGGCTTCGCCTTGAAATCTTGTGGTCAACCTTGCAGTTCTGGGACCCGGACGTGCATGTGTTCAGATTTGGAGACAACGAGCTGTGTCCGATAGTAGAGGAATTCCAAGCATACCTCCAAGGCATCGCCTCCAGTGTGATCGTTGTGCCTCCCTACCGGAAATGCATGTCAAAACTCCTGAAAACCAGCCTAAACATTACCACTGGTGCAGCAGAAAGTCTGTTGAGCGGCAGGCAAATAAACATCATGTGCCTGATGGAATGGTACGGGCCCGAAGGCGATACCAGAGATATGGCTCTGCAGGCTCGACGTTGCTTTGCCCTGGTAATTAGCATGCTCGCTGCATATTTATTAGTACCCCCGAACGGACAAGTCGATCCCTCTCTAGTGAGCGTTGCCACACAGCTGGGCGCCCGAAGGAATGTGGTGCCAATGGTTCTTGCCGGTACGCTCATAGGGTTGGATTTGGCATCTACTGGCCAAATGATGATTTTTGGTGGCAGTCCACTCCTGTTGCAGGTAAACTCTCACTCAGCTCACTTTTTCCTGGTTTTCGCACATTCTGCTTTTACCTCAACACTCCGCTAAGGCATATGCCAGTGCTCCTTACTGGTTTTTCTGCTCAAATCTTATATGGCTTCTTACTTGTCTTTTCGCTCATGTAGCTATGGCTGTCAGACAAACTTGGACTGATTGCAGCTCCAGAAGCAATCTGGCCCTGCTTACCCGGGTGAATGCACCAGAGAGATGCTGTATCTATAGACACCGCAATCTGAGCTTCCATATTAATTTACTTACGGTTTCTTGTTTCCCCGATGATGAACAAGATCGAAAAGTAGTCTTGAGGTTGGAAAGGTTTGAGCTCGGTGTGTGTGGAACCCCTTTAAACCCTTTGAAACCATTTAAAAGAGAAAATAGAAAACTAGTCAAACCTTGGTCTGGGTTTGACCCTCGCACGTGGAAATCATTCCCTCGCACGATGGTCTGCCTAGCCAGGTGTGGTCAAAGTCAAATGTTTGACTGTTGACCCACGCGCGACAGGTGTAACCCTCGCGCGATGGTTCCACTTCCTCGCGCGATGGTCAAAAACAGCCACTTTCGCCTTTTGCCAGCCAGTTGGTTGCTTGCCTAGGGGTCTACAGGGCTACTGAACCCCGTTTTTCTCCACAGAGTACTGTTCAGTGTAGTCTTGGGGATTGCACACTCACACAACCCTTCCCATCACCTTTCCACCAAGCTTCACCACCAAGTTAAGCCTCAAGGGGTTGTTTGCCACCCTATTACACCTTCCACTCCCCCTATAAATACCCCCCTTGGTCTTTCTTTACAAGGGTGATTTTAGACACAAGGTGACAAGTCTTGAAAGGTTAAGAAGAACACCAAGCACACTAAGGCTCTCAATCCTAACTCACTTGTCATCCATTTCTTCACTCCATTTTCCATCACAAGCTTATCAAACTTGCTCAATGTTTTCCAAAACCTTCCAAGCAAAGGTATAACACCTTTACTGCTTACTGTTTTGATCCCTGAGGGGGGCTATCAGGGCCAGGATTGGTAATCAATACCAGTTCTAGTCATAAAGTCAGCAGAGTTACAAGAAACTGGGACCAAGCATACACTCACGCGACGGACTCATACTCACGCGCGACAGTCCACTGTCTTGCGCGACAGTCCTCGTGGACTTGGATCGCCTTTGCCTGTATCCTAATGCTAAGCTGCCAGACAGATTCAAGATGCCTGATTTGGTCAAATTCGATGGGAGTGGTGATCCCAAGACTCATCTCTATGGCTATCATGCTACCATGAAGCTACTCAAAGTAGAAAGTGAGGCCATGTCTCAGCTTTTCCCTCAAACTCTCTCAGGGCCTGCCTTCCATTGGTTTCTGTCACTTGACATCTCCAAGAGAAAGACTTGGGAAGATATAGGGGTTGCCTTCATTGCTCAATACAACTATAACTCCCAGCTCAAGATGACTATTCGAGAGTTGGAATCCACGAAGATGGAAGCCAAAGAGTCCTTTGCGGATTTTGTTAAAAGGTGGAGAGCCAAAGCCGCTTTAATGACTGAGCGCCTGAGATTTTCCCCCTACAGCATTATCTCCCGCAACCTGCATCTCGACTATGCCAAGCATCTCATGCAGGTTCAAGCATCTGCCAACTTCGAGACTTTCTTTGAATCTGGCCTGGCCATCGAGGATGCGCTGCAAAGTGGGATTCTGCCAAGAGGGGAGTCCTCTTCTTCCAATCCTCAGAAAGCAAAGTCAAGGGCTTACTCTAGAAACAGTAGCGCACTGTTTAGCGGTAGCAATTACGCTAGCACGGCTACAAGTGGGGACAATGCTGCTGCTTCCCCTAATTCTACAACCGACATCAATTAGGTTCAAAATACCCAAAGCTACCAGGCTCGAACCCAACCCCTGAGTTTCTTTGCATTTGAGGCATCTCTATCCGCAGTAATGGAGAAACTTGTCAAGTCTTGGCATCTCAAACCTTTGACCCCAACTTCCCCACCCAAAGTCTTTCCTGCTGGTTACAATCCTAACCTCTTCTGTGCCATCCACCAAATGCCTGGCCACCACGCTGACAAGTGCTATCGTCTTCGACATGAAATTCAAGATCTTATTGACGATGGCACGGTTCAAGTTCCACCAAAGCCCAACATCATTTCCAACTCCTTGCCTCAAAACGGGTCTGACCCTCTGGTTGGTCAGGTCTCTATCACCTCCACTCAAATCACTCGAATCAACCCGAGCTCTAACATATTCAACCCTAGCCACTACATCGTCCCAACAAATCAACCCAAACCCATCGTATCCATCCCGTCCGAGCCGGAGGTTAACATGATGGCAGTAGGTTGGGCAATTGAGGTTTTCACTGCCGATATCTGGTTTGATAGGGATGAGGGGCTTACAAATGAGAAGATTGACTGGCTGAGGTCCATTGATCAAAGGAGCATCGAGTAGGTTTGGTTGAAGAAGCTGAAGAAGCTGAAGAAGCCAAAGTGCTATTGCTTAGGCCTGACGCCCGCTGGATCTTACCTCTTTTGTGGAAGCTATGGGTAGCTTTTTAAATATTGCATTTTCAAAACTGCGTCTAGTTTGCATTGGCGATACGTCTGAGTCTGACACAGAGTCTTTTGCGTTTGTCTAAAGTCTAGCTCTGAGTCGGAGTTTGTGCT
Organism: Rhododendron molle; assembly: GCA_025413875.1. Classification (NCBI taxonomy): domain Eukaryota; kingdom Viridiplantae; phylum Streptophyta; class Magnoliopsida; order Ericales; family Ericaceae; genus Rhododendron; species Rhododendron molle. The sequence goes on from CM046400.1 coordinate 21,494,770, forward strand.
TCTTGGCCCTCTACGTCGTAGCTTTTGTTTCAAGTTTTGAGTCTGCTGTACTTGGCAAACCCCGTGGGTTTTTATGATATGCATTATCTTGCTTCTAAGTACTTCGCTAGCTTTTGAATAAAACTGTGTCGACTTTGACGACGATGAGATAAATTTCGATGGGACCACTCGATGGGACCATTCCTAAGGAAATATGTTCCCTCGCCGAAAGGAAAAACGAAAGGTATGCTCAGCCTATTAAAAGAAGGAGTAGTTTCAATAAACTTGAAAGACAAGGATAACCCCCAAAAGGTTCAATTGGTTCAAAACTATTCCTAGGAGCATTGCGCCCGGTCGGACAGGCTCGAAGAGTTCATCAAATGTCTTGGCGTGGTCTCATCAAGTCACGCCTCGCGTTGATCCTGAGATAAAGAATAGTCAAATCCCCTACTACCGGTTGCCAATCCAGAAAGCAGAAGCACCAAAGGCTTCGGGCCTTGCATTGTGTTCAAAAGCTACAACAGTGGCGTTCCGCCAAAGTACAAATGAGATAGTGTACAAAATGGCCCGGAGCAAGGCATTTCCAATCGAAGCACTCCTGACCCTACGTCATCAAAGCCATTGTATCTGGGGCTGTAGCCAAAGATCGTCGACCTCGATAGCAACAATTTCAAAACCTTGGTCAACCTGGATCAATTCTAAAATTACTTTTCCATGAGAGAAGCTCGTTGGGCTGAAAACCCCAAGGGTGGGCAATTCCAAGCAAAAGTTAGAGCAGCCTGCTAAACTGAAAACCTATGAAGGGGATCTAGGCAAAAATGAATAGGCAATATTTGAAAGATCGCTAGACTGAAGACCCGAATGAGCGGTACTAGGCAGAAGTTAGAGCGCAAAAGGAGAGGTAAACACATGAGTGAACCTTAACCTGAACTACGTTTTGACCTGATTCCCTAGCTTGGGATACGTAGGCAGTCTCTCTTTGAGACTCGATCACAAATCTACCAATTGGATCCATGGTTGACGTTTTGGTACACATCAAAGGTCGAAGAGGATCGAAGATCCAGTTGCATTGGAGGAATCAAAAGGGGGAAAGCCTTTGTCTTTCAATTTTATTGCGGAACTGCTATTTCTATTTACAGGCTGAGCATAAAGCCTGAAAAATATTTGAAGCATAAAAAACAGAATGAAATGCTAGAAGCCTAATGGCTCACACTTTATTCTAAGTTAAGTGAGGTCTGGTATGAGCAGCTGTAGCCTCGCGTGCTAACTTATAATCATGCACGGTTGTTCAAAGTGATTCGCGTTGGTTTCAGTCCTGTGCGTGCTGTTTCAATTCCAGCGGTAGCCTGCTGCTGCCCTTGAATGTCGTTCCAGGGGCTTTTGCCAAGTCTTGTCATACCATGCAAGTCATATGGACTTAATGTGACTGCACGGGGGTGTCGATTTCAGTCCGGGCCTATATGTGTCATCATTTGCGTCTTATGTCCGTTTTTGTGACATTTTTCTAGTTTTTCAATCAATTGTCGTGACGAGTGCATTTCTCGGTTCTGTTTGTTCTTACAGGTCATTGTACATCTGTTTGACCTTTCGCGAGTGTCAGTTTCACCTGTCTAGGGGATATTTGAGTTTTGGCCCGTTAATGCCCAAAATTTCATTATATTCTGTGTGTCTAAGGGTTTGCACTGTACCCTGGGGCTCTTTCTCCCCTTCGTTCGAGCTAGGCGAGTCTGTACACATGCGCGCATCTGTGTGTCAATTCAAAGCACTTGTCAATGCAAATTCGATATTAGTGGTTAGTTTTTGTATTCTCTTCAATACTTGCAAAAGAGAGTCAATAAACTGCAAAAATGCAACATTTACATTGCTACCCCAGCTCCTGTAATCCACAAGCAGTGGAATCTCTTGAACAGCAAGGGCTCGTCAGCCCAAGGCCAAGCAGAGCATCTCTGGGACTCATCTGCCCAAGCATCGAAGAAAGGGGGCATGCAGGCCCAATCTCATTGCTAAACATCAACTGGGGCACGCTGGCCCGCTCAATGTCTATCTATCTGGGTGCGCATCTCAGAAGTAACTGACAGTACAGTAAAAAGGCTCAGTGGTAGTCCTTAGGCACCGTTGTCCTCTTAGGAGCCGCCCTTAGCTTGCATCTGCATTTTCAAATTGTGCATTTGTTTAGACATTATTGCATATTGTATATCAAATGTTGAAAGCAGGAAATGACAATCAAGTGCCAAAGCATGCCTGTCCAGTATCAAAGGCAGCAAGTAAATAGGATTTTGGGGATCATGCCTGTTGCTTGGGCATGTTTGCAACTACGGTCAGAACCACTTCTTTGGGATAATGCAGCTATGATAGGGGTGTCACATACCACTTTCCTTATCTCGTTTTCCATGGCAATCGTCAAGCCTGCGACCTGTACTAGTGCGCGCAGGTAAATTCGGGCTTAAGGCCCAATCAGCAGTTATCACCAATTTCTCCCCAGCTGCAGTCCGCCTTGCCTCTATTCATGATATTATCAAGGATAACCACTGCTTGTGCTACTTGGATCAAATCAACGACAGCCGGTCCTGTCCAATTTCTCAACGGCTCGATCATTCTGCACAATGATCTGCCCGTTTCAAATCAACGACAGCTGGTCCTGTCCAATTTCTTAATGGCTCGATCATTCTGCACACTGATCTGCCTGTTTTAAATCAACGACAGCCGGTCCTGTCCAATTTCTCAACGGCTTGATCATTTGGCACACTGATATGCCCGTTTCAAATCAACGACAGTCGGTCCTGTCCAATTTCTCAACGGCTTGATCATTCAGCACATTGATCTACCCGTCTCCTATCAACGACAGGCGGTCCTGTTCAATCCACGATAGCACATTCATCCTGAAGAATGGTCCGCCAGTCCAATCCATCAACGACGATCAGTCATATCGTCTGATTAATCCTCAATAGTGATTAATCCATCAACGACGATCAGCCATATCGTCCGTCTCCAATCCATGATGATCAGCCATGTCATCGCCGACGATCAGCCATGTCGTCTCTTTCAATCAATCAACGATGATCAACCATGTCATCGCCGACGATCAGCCATGTCGTCTATTTCAATCAATCAACGATGATTAGCCATGTTATCGCCAACGATCAGCCATGTCGTCTGTTTCAATCAACCAACGATGATCAGCCATGTCATCGCCGACGATCAGCCATGTCGTCTCTTTCAATCAACCAACGATGATCAACCATGTCGTCTCTTTCAATCAACCAACGATGATCAGCCATGTCATCGCCGACGATCAGCCATGTCGTCTCTTTCAACCAACCAACGATGATCAGCCATGTCATCGTCGACGATCAGCCATGTCGTCTCTTTCAATCAACCAACGATGATCAGCCATGTCATCGCCGACGATCAACCATGTCGCCTCTTTCAATCAACCAACGATGATCAGCCATGTCATCGCCGACGATCAGCCATGTCGTCGCTTTCAATCCATCAACGATGATCAGCCATGTCATCGCCGACGATCAGCCATGTCATCGTCGACGATCAGCCATGTCGTCTCTTTCAATCAACCAACGATGATCAGCCAAGTCGTCTCTTTCAATCAACCAACGATGATCAGCCATGTCATCGCCGACGATCAGCCATGTCGTCTCTTTCAATCAATCAACGATGATCAGCCATGTCATCTCTTTCAATCAACCAACGATGATCAGCCATGTCATCGCCGACGATCAGGCATGTCGTCTCTTTCAATCAATCCACGATGATTAGCCATGTCATCGCCGACGATCAGCCATGTCATCTATTTCAAATCAACAACGATGATCAGCCATGTCATCGCCGATGATCTGCCATGTCGTCTCTTTCAAATCAATCAACGGTGATCAGCCATGTCATCGCCGACGATCAGCCATGTCGACTCTTTCAAATCAATCAACGATGATCAGCCATGTCATCGCCAGGAATTAGCCATATCGTCTATTTCCATCCATCAAAGAGGATCAGCCATATCGTCCCTATTTCTTCGATCAACGACAATCAGAATATTATTCGTTGGTCCTTTCATCCGCAACTGATTGTTTCCCTGGAGAGTCCGTCTTGGCCTATCCCGAACGACAACCACCTTCAATCTAGCCGCAAGTGCATCTTCCAGCAGGCTTATTGCTCTGTCTCGGATGGTCTTTGATAAGGAGATTGGCTCTGATTCCCAACGGATGGAATTCAACCTGCCTGACACGACCTACCCGTGTTTGTTGGAATACTTTGTGCCGAGGATAGCTTGATCCCCAGCAACGATGGCCTGTCCCGTCCACATGACGGCCTGTCCCGTCCACATCGATCAACAAGCGGCGATGCAATCGTCCACTTCTACTTCCATCCCCGCGACGGTCCGTCCGTCCATTCCGCCAATCAGGTTATGTAAGTATGCTTGTCTACTTTACTATGTTCTGCTCTAGATTGCCTTGAGGGGTGTCTAGAATTCTTTGACGTTACTTGTACCAAGTCAATGGTGCTCCAAGTGCCGTCAAAGAGGGGCTACTGTAGACACCCCATTCTGAGCTTCCAGATTAATTTACTTACGGTTTCTTGTTTCCCCGATGACGAACAAGATCGAAAAGCAGTCTTGAGGTTGGAAAGGTTGAGCTCGGTGTGCGTGGAACCCCTTTAAACCCTTTGAAACCATTTAAAAGAGAAAATAGAAAACCAGTCAAACCTTGGTTTGGGTTTGACCCTCGTGTGTGGAAGTCATTCCCTTGCGCGATGGTCTGCCTAGCCAGGTGTGGTCAAAGTCAAATATTGACTGTTGACCCACGCGCGACAGGTGTAACCCTCGCGCGATGGTCCCACTCTCTCGCGTGATGGTCCAAAATAGTCACTTTCACCTTTTGTCAGCCAGTTGGTTGCTTGCCTGGGGGTCTACAGGGCTACTGAACCCCGTTTTTCTCCACAGAGTACTGTTCAGTGCAGTCTTAGGGATTGCACACTCACACAACCCTTTCCATCACCTTTCCACCAAGCTTCACCACCAAGTTAAGCCTTAAGGGGTTGTTTGCCACCCTTTTACACCTTCCACTCCCCCTATAAATACCCCCCTTGGTCGTTCTTTACAAGGGTGATTTTAGACACAAGGTGACAAGTCTTGAAAGGTTAAGAAGAACACCAAGCACACTAAGGCTCTCAATCCTAACTCACTTGTCATCCATTTCTTCACTCCATTTTCCATCACATGCTTCTCAAACTTGCTCAATCTTTTCCAAAACCTTCCAAGCAAAGGTATAACACCTTTACTGCTTACTGTTTTAATCCCTAAGGGGGCTGTCAGGGCCAGGATTGGTAATCAATACCAGTTCTAGTCATAAAGTCAGCAGAGTTACAAGAAACTGGGACCAAGCAACCCTCGCGCGATGTACTCATACTCACGCGCGACAGTCCTCGTGGGGTTTGGGGATGCTGGATTTTCTTGTTTTATCATATTATTATTTGTTTTGAGGTATATTAGCCCTTTTTAGCACACTGTTATGCATCCTAAAACACATAGCCTAGCTTTCCATACTTATTTATTTGGTTGGAATGCTTCTGGGTTGCTTCTGGACATGTACCGAAGCCCAGAACATGCAAAGCAATTCCTGGAAGTCCAATTAGGACCCTCGCGCAAGGGAGTCATTGCCTCGCGCGATGGTCTTCCTGAGTCCAGTTGCTGCCCTTGCATAAGCAACTTGGCCCTTGGCCTTTGTTTTGGTACCCCCACTGTTTAGGGGTTGTATTTCAATTCATTTGGTTTATGTTCATATCAAATTGTAATAGTTAGTTATTTACAGTACCCTTTAAACTGCTTGGTTTGCCTCCTAGGTGTGCACTGGTCCTTCCAGAGCCCAGAAGAGGATTAAATTCAACCTGTGGTATGACATGAACCCTCGCGCGAGAGAGTAAGTGTGTCACGCGATGGTCTGCTTTGCATGCACGTAGATCCATGCATGCAAAGGTGGCCATGGTGCATGGCACATTCATTTTATGAGCAGTCTGGTTTGTTTCTAACCAGAGGGTTGGATTTTACCCTACTTTTAATATTCCATCCATCCATGCCATGTTTAAATCACATCCTGCAAAACGTATTACAGTTTTAAATCCCCGATTAACTGTTTCCCTGCCCTAATTGGCTTAAAGTTGGTTAAAGATGAAATCGAATCACAATATTTTCACAAAATGCCTAAGTAGAGACCAATCTCCGGATTGGGCGAAAGGGGTGCCTTAAAACCCTTCCCCTCTCGTAATCTGGCTCCCGAACCCAGATATGGTTATGACGGACTGGTTCCTTCACTTTTTCAAATCAAACAGCGTGGCAGGTGCTTCGAAATACGATTCCTTGGGTGTCGGACCTTCAAACCCGAGTGGCGACTCTGTATTCCGAGCGCTTGCCTGCTTCTGCGCTCGCGCTCCCTCGATCTGGGCCCGTGCGTTTTGGAATCCGGAAATTCCAGGGCATGCTACCCACAGTATCCAACGATGACCACCAAGGAATGGTATAGGTTCATGAACGAGATGTCGCCACAAGAAATCACCTGGAGGCATGAAGCGCTGGACATTCCGGACATGGCCATAACCTCAGCTGGTTTTGAAAGAATGGTGATTGTGGGCTGTCCAGCTTCACGTTCTATATTCCAGGTCATATCCTTCGACAGCTAGGGATAAGTCAAGGGTCACACCGAGCTGGATGGAGACCTTTCATATTCCTGCATTCACTACCCAAAATCTGACCGGGTATGAACATAACTGGGGTTTGAGGGAGCTTGGCGCAGTAGATCCGGACTTCAGCACAGAGCTAACAAATCGGTACAAAGCATGGCTAAGAAGAGAAGTTAACAGGAGACAAAATGCAAACTGACTCTTGACACAACTCCAATGACCTAGAATAAACTGTGAGCCTGTGAAGGCCTCTAGCATTTCATTCTGTTTTTATGCTTTAACTGTTTTAAGGACTTTGCTCAGCATGTGTAATAGAAGTAGCAGTTTGAATAAAATCGAAAGATTTAGCCCTTGTTCGGTTGTGGGTTTTGAGTAATGTTTTTGAATAAAGGTAGAGAGAGAAATGAGAGTAATGATTGTGGAGAGATGTAAAAAGTGGAGAGAGATAGAGTGAGAAATAAGAGTAATGATTGAAAAATTAGAGAGAGAAAAAGTACAAAAGTTACTTTTTTTCAAAATTTTGGGTTTTGAATTCTAAACCGAACAAAGCCTTAAGAACTTTCCCCTTTTTGGTCCAAATGTTGAAAACCGCGCTGCCCCAAACACTGAAAACACACCTCGGAGTAAGCAACCCTGGACCAAGTTGATTGATTGTGACCAAATCTCACTGAGAGATTGCCTACATATCCTTTTCAAGGAATCAGGTCAAAACGTAGTTCAGGCTAAGGTTCGCTCGTGTGTTTTGGCTCTCCTTTTGCGCTCTAATTTTTGCCTAGTGCCGTCCATTCGAGTTTTCGGCCTAGCGAGCTTTTGATTTTGCCTATTTATTTTTGCCTAGACCGCCTCCTTAGATTTTCGGTCTAGCAGGCTTGCTCTGATTTTTGCTTGGAACCGCCCACCCTTTTGGTTTTCAGCCCAACGAGCTTCTCTCAAGGATAGTAACGTTCGAGTTGATCTAGGTTAACCAGAGTGTTGGACTCGTTGCCGTCCAGATCAATGAGTTAAGCTGCCCCACCCGAGAGGATGGTCTTGATGATGAATGGTCCCAAGCGCTTCGGACGGAACTTACCACGAGGATCAAAAATAGGAGCCCAGATTTCCATTGTAACCATATCCCCTTCGACCAAGTCACGAGACTTCACCTTCTTGTTGAAACCCCGAGCAATCCTTCGCTGATACCCCTGAACATGATACAAGGCACGGAGCCTCCTCTCATTAAAGAGCATGAGTTCAACGAACCTCCCACTGAGCCACTCAGATTCTGTGAGTTCACATTTTGCCATGACCCTCAACGACAGTACCTTGAGCTCGATACAAAGTACTGCCTCCATCCCGTAGACTAAAGAGTAGGGAGTTGCCCCCGTTGATGTTCGAATTGACGTTCGATACCCCCAAAAAGCTAGAGGTAGTTGCTCCTGCCAGTCCTTGGCAGACTCTGCAGACTTCTTGATGATCGTCTCAATGTTCTTGTTAGCTGCTTTAACTGCCCCATTTGTTTGAGGGCGATAGACCGTTGAATGGTGTATTTGGATTTTGAATTTTTCAAAAAGCTCCAAAACCCTGCCTTTGAAATGAGACCCATTATTTGACATGAAGGCCTGTGGAACACCATATCGGTAGATAATTGTAGGGGGAAAAATCCAGACAATGTTTAAGAAGGCACTGTGAGATGACAGCCTCACGTGCCTCCTTGCCGGAACCCTAGTATGTTGCCTGGACCCTAGCCTGCAAAACAGACAGGAGTGAGCGCACCTTTGCCTCTCGTGGCAAAGGCCCTCCGATGCCTAAATTAGTATCACGTACCAGCAAGAAAACCTAATTATCAGTAGGAAAGTCGAATGCAGTGAATATTACGTACCTTTACCTCTAGGTTTACCTCGTATTTATAGATTTGCAGCTACTTGCTCTCCAAGCATTTTTGTTGCCCTAGGTTTCCTATCTCGTATAGGAAAACTCGTATCCCTTGGATTCTCATTCCCTAAATTGTTTATTTCCTTCTGGACCATTTAGGAACCTTTCTCATAATGGGACCGTGGATCCCATCCCCGTTAGGTATTTCGTCCAGATTCTCCTTCTTTACTGAGTATTGCCATTCTTGGACCCTTTTAGAGCGTCCTCTAGAATTGTGCTCCTGTTCGGCTTGCTCATTGCCGAACAGCCCACCTGGACCAGTGACTTCATATGTCACTTACCCGGCCTAGTAATTCCTCATGTTCATCGGAGCATGCCCCTGCTCGGGTAATTTGGACCAAAGACTTCTCGTGTCTCTGGTCCTTTTCGCCGAACAGACCGTCTAGTACTAATGACCCCTTCTGTCACTAGTTTTTCACCACTGCACGGCGGCACCCTCATTCAACGGCTCACGTGATCCCCGAACATCACATGTTCGGTTACTTTTTGTGTCTGCTCAGGATTACCTCCCTATAATTGCTTCCCAGCTTTGCCCAATGGAGCTACTCGAGCCAATGGGTAAAGCTTTCTAGAGAACACACACTTTTGGCCGAGCTTCGTGATATTCTGTGCAGATATAGTATTGATGACCATTTGATTTCTTTTGGCGGTTTACTCATCATATTATCTCGAAATATGGAGTCTACGTGGCGTACTTCGTACGCCTTGCATTTAATTCGATCTAACGTTCCTATCAAACGGTGTTTGAATATTGTACTATTCAGACCCTTCTTCCGTTACTTTTCATGTAACGTCGTGAGAGGAGTCGTTTCGACTCCGTCTCTACCCTTAAATCCCAAAAAGGGATCTTTTGGGGTTTTACCGAAAATTCGAATCTCGTCTCTTTCTAGACCAGGCGACTATACCTCCTTCTCGTATGCCATCGCTGCCGTCTGCAAAACCAGTTGCTTTTTGTAGTGGGCCGAAATATCCGAAGTCCAAAGGGTTCAAAATGATCAACCCATCTGGACCATCGTTCAGTTGTCTCAGTTCGTCTACGTTCAAAAAGTATTATTGTCCGAACAAACGTGTGTTTCAGGGTTGTTTGTCCGAAGAACACAAGCCCTATTGGAAGAATTGTGACCCGTTTATTCGGATCATCCTCCTCTTCACAACTACTGTTGCTCGGACAAACGATTCGGTTCGGTTGGACATGTATTGTTCGGATAACCGCCTCTGTGGGAACATTCTAGAAGCTTTCCACTTATGGCCGAATCTAGAAGTCTCCGATGATACGCAAGATGTCTTCTCTGATATACGAAGTGACATCTCTGGCCGATAGCGACAGATCTGACATTAGTCACTGTGACACGGCAAGATCTTCTGAAGGGGGCCCTCATTAATGTCCCTGACATGTGACGTCAGCCGAGCGTAGAAGAGCGCGTGTAGCCTACGCTCGGTTAACTCACCGCTTCCATCCCTCGCCTATAAATAGAGGAGTGCTTCACCTAAGACAAGGATCTGTTCTGAGTAATCACACACGAAAAACTACTCTCTCTCTACATATATTTTCCTACCAAATTTCTTCCTCCGCATACTAACTTGATCGTCGGAGCTTTTTCCCGGAGGAACACCCCCCTCCGGTTTGCAGGTACAAGGCGTTACACGTCATCGCTCCACGATTCAACAGCAAACAAGAAGGGTTCAAGAGGTTTAAGGTTAAAACAGCCCCCCACTTTTCTGGAAATAAACACATTTTTGTTCTTTCTAGCAAACTGTGGGCCTGTTCTTAACTCCAGTCTCTTCTCCACCCAAAGATGACCCAACGCCTACCACCACCTGGTCCGGAAAACTTCACCCTCGGTTTGGCTCGGTTCGGCTCCATAAATAACGATCCCGGCCAAACTGCTAGGACCGTGGTGCCAGTTGCTCGTCAACTTTCATTCCCACAAACCGAGCTTGACATCGCTCTGGCGGAACAAAAATGCCAAGCAGCAGTCATAGCACTCCTACAGCAACATCTAGAAGAGCGGGATGGAGGCACAATCGTCACACCAACACCTGCCCATATTGCCGAACCAAGTTGGCCGAAGAAAACGCACAAGCGGAGCAGAAAATCACGAAAAGCATTAACTTCCGAGCTAGCCGTATCCGAACGAAGAACCGTCTTTGATAGGTTGGAACACCCGTCCCGAATTCAGCCGAACTCATCTCGGCACCGTGTGGCAAGCATCATTCGGACCGAGAGTTCACATTCTTCGGCAACAAATTCCACAGCACATTCTTACCGAACAAACGTCTCGGGAAGAACACAGCGCGTTTCCAGACGGTATCAGGAGCGCACAGACGGTAAGAGGCCAATGGATTTAAACGTCCTCCCAGAGCGTCAACCAGCTGGTCACAACGAGTGAACCGAACGGTCTAGATCCACGACCGAGCTTCAACACAACAAACAACAATCAGCGGGAGCGCGTAGCCATCACCGAACGATAAGCAGGGGTGAACGCTCGGAACCCGGGAATACTATCATACTTTACGATCAGTTTACTGGGGCTCCGATCGTATATCAACCGGTAGATGAGGTTGGCCCTTGGCACGGCCAACAAGGTTCAAGGGGAGAACGGCCGGAGCAAACAGGAGGTACCCGACCTCGTCATCAAGAAGGAAATGACCAGCCAAGGGGCCGCCGAAGGGAGTCCGGAACAAACCTCGCAGAGTTCGTTCCACTGATTCCATTGGCAGTGGACAATTCCAAGCTCGGAAAAGCCAAGGCCTCTCCATTCATTGCTGCCATTCAGCAGGAACGTCCGCCAGAGCGCTTCACCATGCCGAAGCTTAAGAGATACGAAGCTAAGGAAGACGCAATGGCGTTCGTTTGCAGATTCAGGCAGACAATGAGCCTCCACAACTTTTCTGACGCACTGATGTGTAAGATCTTTCCCCTTACACTAAGCGAACCAATAATGTTGTGGTATAACCAGCTCAAACCAAAATCCATCAAAAGCTTCAACGAACTGGAATTGGAATTCACGAAACGGTTTGTAACGAGCAACGTTCAACCCAAAACACTTTCAATGTTGGTGAATATGAGAAGAACGGCTGGGGAAACCCTTCGGCAGTACACCGAACGTTACTGGGAAGTATACAACCTCATTCCTGATTGTGATCAAGGGGTGGCAGCCGAGTCATTCATGAATGGGTTGGATCCGACTTTGGCAATGTTCAGGGATTTGTCCAGGAACCCACCAAAGACGATGGGAGACCTGATGGTGATTATCGAGAAGGATTGTGTACACGAGGAAGGGGTGGCCGAACGAAACGCTCCGAAGGCTGTAGAGATGAAGACCCCGGCTTCGGCTAAGAAACAGGTAGCCAACGTTCGGCATGGGCAAAATGGACAAGGCAGCGGTGGCTCCGGGTCAGGAAAACCGAGCAACAAGAGTAAACCGCCGCAAGTCCCATACCAACAGCCATGGCAATAGGAGAAGAGGGAACCAAGGCCGGATGAGTATGTGGCCGAACGAACGGCTTTTACAGAACCAATTTACAAGTTGCTGCACACTATCGGCAAGATGCCATTCTTCGTCTGGCCTACAAGATTCCTCGGAACGGCGGGCACCGGGGCTGGATTGTGTTCGTTTCACAAAGAACGAGGGCATTACACCACACAATGCCAATCGTACAAAAGATACCTGGAAGAGCTTGCAGCAGCTGGGCATCTCAACCAATGGATTGACCTTCGACGCAATCCACTCCCTCCTCCTCCTCCTCTTCCAGCGGGCAACATCGTTGGGGTAATACAAGGACTTGTCACCGAAGGAAAGGCTGCAGAACTGCGTTCGGAAATCGACAAAGCCGAGGTTGCTTTATCAGTATGCAACGTGGGCGCCTCACCCAAGAGAAAATGGATGGATCCGAGCCTCGATGGAACAATCACCTTCACGGCCGAAGATTTGCGAGGATTACAGACACCACATGCCGATGCCCTTGTCGTGACCATAATCGTTGACAAATCTGCAGTTCAACGAGTATTGATTGACCAAGGAAGTTCGGCGGAGGTTATGTTCTACTCCACGTTCAAAAGCCTTGGGCTATCTCTTGATCGGCTTCGGACGGCAACCACCCTGCTCGTTAGCTTCACCGGAGCTCCCGTATGGCCCCTTGGGCTGACAACTCTACCCGTGCGAGTCGGCTCCCGAGTGATTGATGTTGACTTTGTAGTGGTTAATTCACCTAGCCCTTACAACATCATCCTCGGTCGAACCTGGCTACATGGGATGAAGGCAGTCGCTTCAACCCTTCACCAGGTTCTGAAGTTCACAGGCTGGAATGGAAGGCAGGAGAGCCTTCGGGGAGATCAAGTCCAATCCAAGAAGTGCTACATTAGCACCGTGACGAACAAACAATGCTTGCAAGAAGTACAGTGCATCGACACAGCGGATGTACCCGTCCTTGAAGATGTGGGTCTACCAGCCGAGCAACGTTCGGCCGAGGAACTGATTCGAATGCCAATAACTTCGGATGGAAGCCGATACTTTCTCCTCGGCAGCTCGATGGTCGAATCCGAGCGTATGGAGATGTTCAATTTCCTTAAAGAGAACATCGAAGTATTTGCTTGGACTCCCAACGAGATGCCAGGCGTGGATCCAGCCTTTGCTGCTCATCACCTGAATGTTGATCCGAACAGACGCCCTGTTGTACAAAAGGTTCGTCGTTCAGCAGCACTACATGTGGACGCAGTGATGGCCGAAGTAGACCAGTTATTAAACGCTAGGGCTATAAGAGAGATCCTATATCCAACCTGGCAAGCAAACCCGGTCGTTGTACCGAAGAAAAATGGCAAGCTCCGAGTCTGCGTTGATTACACCAATCTCAACGATGCTTGTCCGATGGATCGTTTTCCCCTTCCTCGGATTGAGCAGATGGTGGATGCAACGGCAGGGCACGAGCGACTAAGCTTCATGGATGCTTACCGAGGGTATCATCAAATTGCTTTAGCAGTTGAAGATCAAGAGAAAACGGCGTTCATCTCTCCTCGGGGGATTTTCTGCTACAATGTTGTTCCCTTCGGACTGAAGAACGCCGGAGCAACGTTTCAACGAGCAATAACCAAAATGTTTCTCCTAAAGCTCGGCAAGACGTTGGAATCTTACATCGACGATTTGGTATGTAAAAGTAAATTGGGTCGCGATCACCTTCGGGATCTTGGCGAGATCTTTGCCATACTCAAGGAATATAAGCTTCGTCTGAACGCTGAGAAGTGTGCGTTTGGAGTTGGTTCGGGTAAGTTCCTCGGATATATGGTAAGCCAATGAGGAATTGAAGCCGATCCGACTCAACTGACCGCCGTTCGGAATCTCCGAGCTCCAACAACCATTAAGGAAGTGCAACGGCTAACCGGAATGGTAGCGGCACTGAGTCGCTTTATTCGGCGATCCGGAGATCTTTGCAGACCCTTTTTCCAAGCAATAAAGACCAGTCGGCGCAGGTTTGTGTGGACTGAGGAATGTGATGTGGCTTTACAATCATTGAAAACATATCTTGCGCAAGCTCCACTCCTCGTCACACCCTTGCCCGAAGAGGATCTTTACTTGTATTTGGCGGTCTCGGATCACGCTACCAGCTCTGTTCTTGTTCGGAAGGAAGGAACGGATCACTTGCCCATCTTTTTTTCCAGCAAATCGATGACGGATTCTCAAACGAGGTATCTGCCTATGGAGAAGTTGGCCTTAGCTCTCGTGTCAGCCAAAACGAGCCTATTGCCATACTTTCAATGCCATAGGATTGTGGTCCTCACCGAGTTCCCTCTCAAGGCTGTGCTTCGGAAGACTGACTCTTCTAGTCGCATCCTCAAGTTTTCACAGGACCTGGCCAACTACGACATTCAATTCGAGCCAAGGACCGCCATTAAGGGACAGGCATTGGCAGACTTCTTTGCCGAGCTAACGCCTGGTTTGCGCGACGAAGAAAACGAGCTGACAATGGCGGCCGAGGTAGCGAAACGCTCCGAGGCCGAGGAGCTCGTTGAGTGGAATTCCCCTCCCCCTGAATCTCGCCGTGCTCGGTTCACTTTGGGAACAAAGAAACCGAAACGCGAGTGGAAGCTCTTTTCGAGTGATGCTTGGAGAATGACGGTGGACGGAGCCTCCAACATTCATGGAGCTGGGGCAGGCATTGTCATCATCTCTCCGGCTGGCACCGTTCATGAAAGTGCAGTATCACTCGGCTACCCAGCGACGAACAACGAGGCCGAATACGAAGCTCTCATTGCGGGGCTACGACTCGCTCTTCGGTTGGGGGCAGATTCAATTCACGTCTTTTGTGACTCACGATTGATCGTAGGGCATCTCAACAATGACTACCAAGCCAAAGACGAGCGTATGAATGCCTACGTCAGCTACGTCCTCACCCTCCTTAAACAATTTGGTCGAGTGGAAATAGAATGGATTGCTCGGGAACACAATGCTCATGCTGACGCCCTCGCGGGTCTCGCTTCAGCATACAAGACCTCAGGTGGTCGCACCATTGTATTTGACGAAGTGGAATCGCCGAGCTTCGAATCAGCCCTGTGCATGGTCAACACTATCACCCTTGGTCCTAGTCAGATGGATCCCATCATTGCCTTACTCAAGGATCAGGTTTTGCCAGTGGATAAACGGGAAGCGCACAAGATCCGGTGCCGAGCAGCCAACTATTTTTTAGATCCGAGCAATAATTTATATCGCCGAACATTCACCGGACCGGATTTGAAAGTCGTGCATGAGGATCAGGTGGAAAGCATCTTGGAGGAGCTACACTCGGGTAGTTGTGGGGCTCACTCGGGTGGCCGAACAATGGCCCAACGTGCTTTAACGCAAGGGTACTGGTGGGTGAAAATGGTCAAGCAGTCCGAAGAATATGTAAAGCGTTGTGTTCGGTGCCAGTTGCAAGCTTCACTCATCCACCAACCTGCTTTTCCCCTCAAGATGATTACGAGCCCATGGCCATTTGCTGTTTGGGCCTTTGACATCGTTGGTAAACTTCCGAAGGCCACTGGCGGATTTGAGTACTTGCTCACGGCTACTGATCTATTCACTAAATGGGTGGAAGCCGCCCCATTGGTCAAGACGACCGCGGGGGACGTAGAACGTTTCATTTGGAAGCACATCATTTCCAGGTTCGGCGTGCCTTATGCAATTATTTCAGACAATGGTTCCCAATTTGTTGCCGCCGCAATCAAACACTTCTACACCGAGAAACATATCAAGATTCACAATTCCTCGGTCGCTTACCCACAAGGCAACGGCCAAGCCGAAGCGTCCAACAAATCTATCACTCGGGGGCTAAAGCGACGCTTGACCAGAAAGCTCGGTAAATGGGTTGAGGAGCTTCCACAAGTTCTATGGAGCTATCGTACAACTCCTCGGCGGTCCACCGGCCGAACCCCATTCTCGATGGCTTACGGAATGGAGGCTGTTCTTCCCTTAGCAGCATTGGTGCCCACGGCTCGGTTCGAAAATTTCAATCCAGTGGATAATAACGCTTTGGTGGGCGCGAAGCTGGACTTCGCCGAAGAACTTCGGGACACTGCCAACCTGCATCATGAAGCTTACCAGCGAGAGGTTGCTCGGGGCTACAATAAAAATGTCCGAGCAAGACCATTTCAAGTTGGCGATCTGGTTCTTCGGATGGTCGTCGAGGCCAGCAAACTGACCAAGTTCAAGGATCCCTATGAAGGCCCTTACAGGGTAGTCCAAAAGATTGGTCATGCCGTCTACAAGCTAGCTGAGATGGATGGAACACCAATTGCTAACCCTTGGAACGCTCAAAAACTTCGAAAGTTCCATGGGTAGAATTGGAGTTCTCCAGTTCTCGCTTTTGCTCTTTGTTTCTTATTTTTGTGTTATTCGGTTTGTAAGCCCTCATGCGTTTTGGTAATCGGATGGTACTTTTTCAATCGTTTTCTTACTCGGTATGTTTGGTTTCATGGGTATTTCACCTAGCCCGGATTCTACTCGGTCTTTTGGCACTTCCACCCTTTTCCCTTACGTTCGGCGTATTGGATCCGCCTTCGGGCTTCGGTATAAACGTCAATAACTCGTTCGGTTGGTGTGGCGAAATTCTCGTAGCCTGATTCCTCGTTCCCATGTGCTGGGGCTCGGTATTCTCTCTTTGTGTTTACCCACTCTCTCTGCCTTAGTGCCGCCTTGTATTTTACTCACGCCATTCACTAAGGCAGGGGGCTATCTACGTGTGTAAATGTGTGAATTTTTACATGTGTAAATTCAAAGTACAAAACCCAACGTATAATACATAGTCCGAGCGTATGCTATCCAAACATTGAAACTACAATTCAATCCGAGCTAAAACACTTTGACAGTTCAATCAGATAGCTTTCTGGGCAAATTGCTGACTACTTATGTTCATACACGTTTGTTCGGTGGAAAATATTCTGGGCTTTTAACAATGTTCGTATTCAAGTGAAGCCGCCTTGATTCTGTACAAAACAACGAAACATAAAGTAACTGCAATAGATGTTGGCTATCCGAATAAAAAGACTTGGGAAATTTCTTAAACAAACTTTGCAAAACAAATCAAACGAGTACTGAGGCATGGCTGTGGTAGATCGTTCTTTGCCATCCTCACCTGTATTAGTTACAAACTACGGTTCGACAAAAGCCTATTGTTCGGCGTCGACCGTTCCAAAATATTGTTCTTAACAAAACATAAAGGAAATCAAAGTCTCATGCTTCGGGAGTAATGGTATCCGAAGGAGTGGGGATGTTGAACTCGGGGATTGAAGCCTCAACGTTCTCAGCAGCAGTCTCTTTGCTCACAGGCTGCTCGTCCTCGTCAGCAGGTAGGGGTGGTGCTTCGATCATGCCCCTCCTGATGTCGTCCGAATCGAGGCCAGCTTCATCAAAACCTTTGTGCACGCCGAGTGTGAAGCTCTTCACGTGCTGCTCCTCTTTTATCTCGTTCATGATCGCAAGCACTTCCTCGGCGGCGTTCTCCTCGGCCAGCTTGTATCCTCGGTCAAACTCCTCCTGGAGTAGCTTCTTCATCTCCTCCTCCATCTGCTTCTTGGCTTCGGCGAAGCCCTCATCCTTTCCCTCGGCCCTAGTGCGCTCGGCAGCATCCTGCAGACCCTTTATCAAATCATTTTGATTAGCAATCTGCAGCTCCTGCGACTGGCGCACGGCCTCGGACTGATCAAAGCTCTTTTTCAGAGCTTCAGACGCGTTTTGGTAATGCACGGCCTTTTGCTTCAGCAGCCTCATTTGCTTTTCGTTGTCAAGCAAATGGAATTGAGCAGACATAATGGACTGCATGGCCTGCAAAAACCGAACAAACATTCATGTAGCAAAGAACGTAAGAGTAACACAAAGGAATTTAAAGTCGAAGAGAAGTACTTACCCTGCCTGCATGATAGAAATAATCAGCGAGAGCAGTTTTCAACGTTGGTGCACAGGGGATGTCCTTCGGCAGTGCAAGGCCAGCATGGAGGGCAAACGCAATAGAGGAGTCCTCTTGGAGACTGTCGGTCTCAAGGACCTGCTTCTTCGATTGGGTAATGAAGCTCGGGGCCCAGGCAGGACCGACCTCCCGAGCACCCCTCTCACCTTCTTCGGCCCCTTCACCACCCTCAGCGCCGTCCTTCGGCAAGCCCTTAGCCGCCGACGGGTCCCTCCGAGCAGTGACCTTGAATTTCTTGGCCGGAGCTTCCTGTGAAGATGTTGGGGCTGTAGGCGGACGTTTCTGGGAGAGAGAGGGTGGGATATCTTTCGGTGGGGATTTGGGGCTCGGCGCCGAGCTGGACCCACCAGCAGCTGCGGCAGCCTTCCTCTTCTCTGCCTCTTCCCTCTTCTTCTTCTCCTTCTTTTCCTGCAGAACCGCTCTTACTCCACGAGCACCAGCCATCTCTCCTTGTTCTCCTAAAGCTTCTTCGGAGTCACCTTCTGGCTCTTCGGATGCTGGCTGGCGAATAGTTCCTCTTAGCGGCTTCTCGACGCTCGGAAGAAGTTCCTCGGGAAGATTCTCGGTGTCAGATTCAAGCAAGCCCCCTCGGATTCGGCCGCCGTATGTTGGATCGTAACCCAGGATTGTGGGGGCATCTCTTTCGAATCTTGGGATCGTAAGGAAGGAAGCTGCAAGCCCACAACCCTGTACTGCTCGGAGGAGCTCTTTATTGAGTCTTGGAACGTCTGCCGAACAAAAGAAGATCATCGTCAGTAAAAAGAAGTTACTTATAGAAATAGATCTACCGAGCAATAAACCTTAAAACAAAAAAAACAAAAAACGCACAAGAATACTTACTCAGTTCTCCTCTTTGTGTACGAATGCCGTGCACGCCATACTCACCGGCAGGAAATTCAAAGTTGCCCCGGACTACGACATAGTCCGAAGCCCACTTCTCGAAGTCATACATTCCCTCCGGTATAATTTTTACCATGTTCCTTCGGGAACACAAGAAATATCGAGAATATCTAACGTTCCTGGACATCAGATAATTCTCAAAAATGTGATGGGCTTCGAGGGGGAACATTTTTACCTCGGCCAATTTGATGATGGAGTGTATGATGCGGTAGGAGTTCACGCTCAGTTGGCAGGGGGCAAGGTCAAACCGAAATAGGATTTCCCGAGTAATCCTGTGGATGGGAAACCTAAGTCCACCCTCGGCAATGGCCATCAGGGGAACAGTAATAAGATCGTCGCCGAACAAGATGCGGTTGCCTTCGAGGGGCATTATCTCGACGTTGTCCGGAACGTCGTAGGTCTCTCGGAACAGAGCTATGCCCTCGGCATCTTTGAAGCAGTCCCAGTACGGACAGGGGTCCTTCCATCTTCGTTCGGGAATCTCGTCAGGGTCTAACTGGACGATTTTCCTTTTCATCTTCGGTGGCTGCGTGGAAGATTCACCGAAGGCCCCCATCTCGTCTATCCCCTCTACCTGGCCCGAGGATTCTGCAACTGCGTCCTCGTGAGTGGAGCGACGCTCGGATTCAGCTTCCATACCCTCCTCTCCCTCGTTGCGTAAATCCTCGGCTTCTTTCTCCGTGGACTCCTCAATGTCAATCATGGGAGGTGGACTCGCCGTTCGGACGGTAGGTGGGCTCATTGTTCGGAGAGAAGTCACCTGAACGGGGAAATCAACCCCAAGGACCCCCTGTGGCGCTTGCTCCCCTTCCCGAACGCGATAGCCACGGGCGGAAGATCTGATGATCTCAGCTATCATGGGGTCGATTGTCCTTCGGCCGAAGGCTCCAGGCGGCGAATCCATACCTAAAGACAAGTGCATGGGAGAAGACCGTTAGCGAAGAGCGAGGTCTGGATCCTAAGGTGCCTACGTTCGGTGATTCTAGGCTACCGAACGATTCTTCGGATCGTAAACGGCTTAACTATCCCGAGCGACGATTTGTCGTTGGGAATTCTTATGGGTCTAAGTGGTTGAACCTTTGTTCGGAGTTGTCACTCGGCTACTGTCCCTATAGCTTATTCCGAAGGAAAGCGTGGGTTGAATTCCTTATTTGTTGTTCGGAAGAACAAGGGTTGAAGATGCACGTGCGTTCGGAAGAACACAAGAACATCTTCAACCATTTCTGGAATTCCAGAAAACGTTACAGACGAGATAGAAGAGAAAAAGCCCGTTCTAAGCCAAAACATGTTCAAAAACAATCAAAATACATAGAAAAAGATGGAGAAACAAGAAATACCTGAAAAATGAAGTGAAATCTCTGATCAAACACTCGAAATCTTCGATTTTTGTTGGGTTTTTGGCTGGAGACTCGTTCTGGCAGATGAACGATCAAGAACAGAGGAAGAGAAAGTGATTTTCTCTCTCCGTCCGTCGCCTTTTATACCTAGGGCAGAACCCAGACTGGCGCCGAACCTTACCTGTTCGATTTTTGGCGGGAGATTGATGTACCGTTGGATGTTCGACGCGTGGAATCCTGATGCACGCGCCGAACCAGCGCTCAATGGTCTTGCGACGCGTGGCAGACTTGAAGTTGGCGGATGCAGGAGCATTAAATGCTAACTCAGAACTTGTCACTTCTGAGCTTCGGAAATTATTGGCGTTCGGACTACTGCCTCTGGTGTTTTTTCGTTCGGATATCGTGTCGTTCGGCCACTATGATTCAACTCCTCCATCTATGCCGAGCATGCAAAGCAGGAGTTGAGGGGCTATTGTAGTGGGCCGAAATATCCGAAGTCCAAAGGGTTCAAAAGGATCAACCCATCTGGACCATCGTTCAGTTGTCTCAGTTCGTCTACGTTCAAAAAGTATTATTGTCCGAACAAACGTGTGTTTCAGGGTTGTTTGTCCGAAGAACATAAGCCCTATTGGAAGAATTGTGACCCATTTATTCGAATCATCCTCCTCTTCACAACTACTGTTGCTCGGACAAACGATTCGGTTTGGTTGGACGTGTATTGTTCGAATAACCGCCTCTGTGGGAACATTCTAGAAGCTTTCCACTTATGGCCGAATCTAGAAGTCTCCGATGATACGCAAGATGTCTTCTCTGATATACGAAGTGACATCTCTGGCCGATAGCGACAGATCTGACATTAGTCACTGTGACACGGCAAGATCTTCTGAAGGCGGCCCTCATTAATGTCCCTGACATGTGACGTCAGCCGAGCGTAGAAGAGCGCGTGTAGCCTACGCTCGGCTAACTCACCGCTTCCATCCCTCGCCTATAAATAGAGGAGTGCTTCACCTAAGACAAGGATCTGTTCTGAGTAATCACACACGAAAAACTACTCTCTCTCTACATATATTTTCTTACCAAATTTCTTCCTCCGCATACTAACTTGATCGTCGGAGCTTCTTCCCGGAGGAACACCCCCCTCCGGTTTGCAGGTACAAGGCGTTACACGTCATCGCTCCACGATTCAACAGCAAGCAAGAAAGGTTCAAGAGGTTCAAGGTTAAAACAGCCCCCACACTTTTCTGGAAATCTCTGCCAAATCCTTGTAAGATTTTCGTTCTTACTTCTTTCTTAAGCTATAATATGAGAATCTCGTTCTCAGATCTTCATTTCGTTTTCAAAGATTTATTGCACCCATTTTTTGATTTCATTTCGTTTGAAACCCCCTTCGTATATATCCATGGCAGACGAAGGTAATAGTGAGCTTAAACCTGGCAAGTTTCGTAACGCCCCGAATTTTGGGTACGTTAAATAAACATTTTTATTGAATAAATTAAGGAGAGTCTAGCTCATTATTACAACATATGTCTCACAAGAGTACTTTTATTCAAAAGATGGGATAATCTAAGGTTAACTACTGCTCCGCCTCTTCCTCCATCCTGGCAAGCTCCTCGGCTCCAAAGGCCTCCAAGGTGTACTGTTCCTGTTGCTCATCTATGAAATTTGACACATTATACCAGCGTCGCCCCCAGTATAATATGTCAGGGTCACAAAAAAGGTAACACCGTGAGCTACAGAAGCGCAATAGAATAATCCAACCCGCAAACCCATAACTTACAACAAAGAGTCATATAAATAATTACACATGCTCATTAAACAACATAATTAACAATGATACATCCTCATTCACTATCTTGCTTACGTTGGTGTCATGCCTTTCTTGGTTTCTCCTACGCGACTCATCGTAAACTGTGTCACCATTTCATTTCAAAAATCATTTCTCATTCAACGGGCTACCAAGTCCGACCACGTTATAAAATCTTGCATTGGCTCCTCTCCGCGGATAACCAAGCCCAATTACCAATGAAGCTACCACGTCCGGCTCCATTAGCAATCTACACAATGGGCTACCAAGTCCGGCCTCATTGCGGTTTTCGCAAGTCCACACAAAGGGCTACCAAGTCCGGCCACCTTGCGGGTTTTCACAACTCACATAAGGCTACCAAGTCCGGCCATTATGTAGTTTCAAAAATCCTTTTTATCCATATCAACCACTCCCTAAGTGTCATGTTTCTACTTTTTGGTTCTCGTGTCTCGTAATCATGCATAGACTCCGCGGCGGGACGAATCACTTTAAAGTAATCTAGCAAGATCATCCAACTCTATTTAATCATGCTTGTTTGCAACCACACGTAAGGCAAGCCATCATGCGATCAAGTTCACAATCCTTGAAAAGGTCAAAATACAATTACTTTGTTTTGAAACAACATTTTGTTTTTAAACGAATCGTAACCACATATGTTTATTGACGAGTTAATCAAGTTGGGGAGATTCTATAAACCATGCATTCAATTATTCTCAAGATCAAGTAAACTACGTACTTTTAGTAAGAAAGTTCTACAAGATAATTATCACAACTACATTATCATGCTTATATACTTCAAAGAATTCTACGTCAAACAACAGCATGCGATCAACTAGCCAAGTATTACATATTCTTACTCACGCTCATATCATACGATATACGTAGGGTAGGGGTATAAGAAGATTCTTGTAGACACCCTATTTTGGACTGTCCAAATTAGTTTACTCGACGGAAAGAAAGTTGACAAATGAACGGAGTAACGGCTTATGATAAGCTTCCGATAGCTTCGAAAGAGAAAGGTTTCTCTCGAAACTAGATCGTAACCTATACTACTACTACTTTAGGATCGAGGTGGTGGTCGTATGGTGGTTTAGTGGCGGAGATGGAAAGAAAGCTCAAGAACAAGCTAGAACTACTCAAGAACACTAAGAATTCTTATGCTTTCAAGGAGAGAACTTGGAGAATGAAGAGGTGTGAGTTGAATGAGAAGTGTGAGGTCCTATTTATAGGCCAATGGGCTCTCCCTCTCTCTCTTTGGCCGGCTGCCCTCTGTCCCTCTTTCCTCCAATTTTTTTATTCAAGCAAATCAAGTTTGCTTGCAAGAAATAACCTACAAACCTACGCATGCAAGGCTAGGATGTGTCCTTTGGATTGGATTTTGGAAGATTGGCCAAGCAAGTGGATTTGTTTCAAGTATAAAATTTGGGTTTGTACAACGAAGGACAAGATTGGATGGCATTGGTTATGCTTTCACTTGAAAGTATACACAACTAGGACAAGGATGACTAAAGCATGTCAACCACTTGCACACACATCACTCTCTCCCTCTCTCTCCATCCGAACCTCTCTCTCTCTCAATCTCTCTCTCTCGGCCTCTCCCTCCTCCTTTCTCTCTCTCTCTCTCTCCTCTTGGTACATTGTACTATGTACATATATATATATAACCATATATATATATATAAAGACAAGAAGGGTTTGACTTTGTAAAAGATTTGTACCACAAATCTCTCTCCCATCTTCTCCTTTCTACTCCTTTCACTTAGTACAAGTACTAACATATACTTGTATCTAGGATTTGATAGACAAAAATCAAGCAATACATCACATCTCTCTCTCTCTCTCTCTCTCTCTCTTTTCCTTCTCTCTCTCTCTCTCTCTCTCGGGTTCTCTCTCTCTCTCTCCCTCTCTCTCTCTCTCTCTCTCTCTCTCCCACTTGTATGTACTATGAAAGACTACCTATATACTAATATATATATATATATATGTACTATGGAGTTTTAATAAAATTTAAGTTTTCAAGTAATTAGATTTTCTAAATAAAATATTTAATAACACACATGCTATATACAATATAATATATATATACAACAAGTACATACATGTATATATATATATATACACACATGTACTACACAATATCTATACTAGATATGACCTAGGCTAATATCTAATATAGTATTCTACTACTTTCAAGGTACTATGTATAATAATACTAACCTAATGTACTAATTGTATTTTAATCAAATAACACACATGGCCAAGTCTAATATTTAAATCCAACAAGTACATGATTGTCAAGACTAACTATTATCCAATGGATAATAGTTTCTCTAATGGTTAATAACCAATGGGTAATAATGGCTAGGATTCTAGTCTATCGTCCAATGGTTAATAAAACTCCTAACGGTTATTATCCAACGGTTAATACCAAAAGTATAATACTTTGCAAATAAAGCACTAAACTAATCTAATCTCGTACTTAGGAAGATTAACCAAGGTTTACCTATTGACCAATGGGTAAAGGAAACTCTAACGCTATTGTCCAATGGATAAAGACAAAAAGGGTAAAATGGTCCATCTAGGGTTAGGTAGAAGTGAAATGGGCATTAAGCTATTCTAACTAATTAATTAAAGACTAACGATACTTAATCTAGGCTTTCATTGCTCGAGTGGTATTTTGGTTTTATTTAGTAGGAAATCGCCTAATAACGGAATACTAAAGCCTGACGGTGCCAAACGCCAAGGCAAAGCGTGAGCGTGGCCAAGGTAGCCTGGTGGCAAAGCGGTGGCCAAAGCGACCTGGTAGCGATGGCTGGCGGCCAGCGATGGCCAAGCGGTGGCAACAAGCGACTCGGTATTAATGGCCAGCGACCGGCGACTGGTGGCCAACGTTAGCCAAAGCGACCGGTGGCCAGCGATGGCCAGCGGCGACCGCAGACAGTGGCCAAGCGATGTGGCCAAAGCGACCCGGTGGCAGCGGCGGCAGCGACTTAGTGAAAAGTGGCCAGCGGTGGCCAAAGCGACTAGTGGCCAACAGCGGTGGCCATGACCTAGTAATAACGATGGCCAAAGCGACGATATGCGATGGCCAAGTGGTGGCTAAAGCAGCCTAGGCAGCCCGATGGCCAAGCGGCGTGAGCATGGCCAAGCCAGCCCCTAGCAAAGCGGTGGCCAAAGCGGCCCGATGGCGGCGATGCCAGCGGTGGCCAGCGACCAAGGCGAGAACCCGATGGCGACCAAAGCGAGCAACCTGGCGGTGACCTACGCCTAGGCGGCCAGGCAGCGAGCAGCGCCAAAGGCAAAGCGGCGACGAGCGGCAGCGCCAAGGCAAGGCAGGCTTGTCAGCAAGCCGACGCCAAGGCAAGGCAGGCGCGACAGCGAGCCAACGCCAAGGCAAGGCAGGCCTGTCAGCGAGCCGACGCCAAGGCAAGGCAGTCAAGTTAACGGTCAAGGCAAGGACTAAACATTAACCATTTTGGCTTCGATGCAACGCTCTAGGTTAGGGAAAATGCAACTAAGCCATATGGTAGTTAGGGTTTGCTAACTAATCGGTTGCCATGCAGGATTTCTAGCCGAGAAAATAAATTCTAGGATTTTCTACAATTACCAAGTAATTATACCAAGGTCTAAATAGGCATACTCGTCTTTAGAAAATGACCTTAATGCCCGGGCGATGAATTCCAATCTCCTAAGTCATGAACCTAATTATGACGGATTATTAATCGCAAAAAAAGGGATTTATAAAATAAATAAAGAATTTTCAAATAAAATAACAAAATTTTATAAGTCGATAACGACCGATTTTTGGATGTTAAAAATGAAATCCAAGTATTAAACTAAAATTCAAATTTTTAGCGAAATTTTTATTGACCAAAAGTCAGGGTCGTTACAACCTATCCCCCTTAAAATAATTTCGTCCTCGAAATTGGTGCGTGACTACAGATTAGGTTTAGTCGCTATACTGGCATCGGAATAGTAGTCTATCCCCCTTAAAAGGAGCAAGTCACACTTAAGTCGCAGGTTAGGCGTAGGTTGGCTATTTCTTGTCCGCACTCACTACACACTTAGACTAACGGCTAACTTTCCTGAAATGGTGATGATACTGTCTTACTCGATCTTAGGGGTTTGTTACTGGTGCTAGCATGCAATGAACAAGACAGATTGTGGTAGACAAGTAAATAAGATTTGAGTTAGAAAAGATCATTATATTACACGCCTAACGGCATCATCGAATACAAGAAAATGAAAGTAAAAGCAAAAAAATGGCTAGGGTGCCATTGCTACGCCTCGAGCCGCCATCGATCGTTGAAGGCTTGGAGTGCCCGACGTTCGCATTCTTTTCCGAATGCCACAAGTGCGACGGCCACGACGGGAACCCAGTACCAGAAGGTGGTGAGGCGGTTATTCCTGTCGAACCACCGCGGCATGGCTATGGTAATCATGGCACAAAAGAGGATGAAGGTGAAGGGTAGCAACTGTATTGCTCGGATCGTCGAGGTGAGCTCGATTCGCTCCATCTCTCGGAACTGGGCGTCCTCCGGGAATCCTCGTCGCCAGATTGCCGCCATGGCTCGGTTTGATTGGATAGTGGTTTGGAGGGGTTAAGATGGTGAAAGAGAGATGAAGAGATGGTGTGAAGAAAATGGGAAGAGGACGGGGGTATTTATAGGGCCGGGTGAGGGGTGAGTGGAGGAGGAAAAATGTTTGAATTTGAATTTTTAGGGGGAGGTTGAGGGTGGTTTACCGGGGCCCCCTTTTTGAGTATGGCCGACGCGCGATTACCGGGCCCCCCCCTTTTGGGTTATGGCCGACACTTGGCGCTCCCATCAACTAAAATAAAATGTCTAAATGTAGTGTGCTACAGTACCCATAACAGAGAAGATTTTATAGATAAGCAAAAAGATTACTATCATTTAGCAACTTGCGTCAACTAAAATAATTGTCCTTTGTATTAAGGGTTTTATTTACTAAAGTAAAATATTGTATAGCATACAACAGTACTCTTTATTTTAAGAAAATAAGCTTTTCATAGATAAGCAAAGGATTACAAACATAAGCATAGAATTTTACTATAATGGCAAAAGCGACCTAAGGTTCTTTCTATTACAAGTTGAAACGATCCTATGTACTCCTGCTACGATACTACTACGACTCAAGGTGTAAAGAGAAAATCGTATACGAATAGGTATAAAATACAAGTCTTTCATTAAATGGAAACAAGTACACATAGATGATCTTACAAGTCTTTACTGAAATAGAAATGCATACAACATAGATGGACTCTTAAACAGACAAGGGTGATCCTAATTTTCCAACTTCCTACATCCCGAAGGATTACAGTTATTACTCGACTTATCTAAGATACGCTTAATTGGCATCCTCTGCTTTTGGGGTCTCGTCCTCTTCGAGATTCCCTTCATTGACATCCTTACTTCCACTGACTTCTCCCTCCTCAGTCACCTTGTTGGCAACCTTCTCATCTCTGGTTTCTTCTTCAACTTCTTCAATTATAAACCCCTCGTCATCGGGAAATGCTATTTGGACTATGACGGGTATAGCTTCATCACCATCTTCCTCCTCATTTTCGGGAAGTGGAATGGCACCATGCTTCTGATAGAAGTCATGAATGTAGGGAAAAATATAAGGAAAATTGGGATCCTCCATTAGTTGGGTTGTCATGGCTTCTATGGTGTTTCTAAATCGGCGAGCTTCTGCTAGTAGGTTGACTTGGTAAAGGTTCGGTTGGCTCATCTACAAGGAAAGTTTAAACCTCAATTAGTCACGGTTTAAAGACAAGGGTTCAATTAACACTAATGAAAAACTTGGATTTAGCTACGTTCCACATTCGATTCTTGATTTAAGTCATCATCCAATTGTTTGGGAATTCCCAGTTCGGTGGTACTGCCAATTTCCACACCTTACTTCAATCCGAAGATTGTTTTGTCAGAATTCCACCCAATTTGGGACGGTAAACTTAAACTCAAATTTACTCATACTTAGCCAAATATCGTGTTTGATCGTATTCGATCGAATTTTGGCATTATTCATTGTCATGGCCTATGTAACGCCCCGAATTTTGGGTACGTTAAATAAACATTTTTATTGAATAAATTAAGGAGAGTCTAGCTCATTTTTACAACATATGTCTCACAAGAGTACGTTTATTCAAAAGAGGGGATAATCTAAGGTTAACTACTGCTCCGCCTCTTCCTCCATCCTGGCAAGCTCCTCGGCTCCAAAGGCCTCCAAGTTGTACTGTTCCTGCTGCTCATCTATGAAATCTGACACATTATACCAGCGTCGCCCCCAGTATAATATGTCAGGGTCACCAAAAAGGTAACACCGTGAGCTACAGAAGCTCAATAGAATAATCCAACCCGCTAACCCATAACTTACAACAAAGAGTCATATAAATAATTACACATGCTCATTAAACAACATAATTGACAATGACACATCCGCATTCACTATCTTGCTTACGTTGGTGTCATGCCTTTCTTGGTTTCTCCTACGCGACTCATCGTAAACTGTGTCACCATTTCATTTCAAAAATCATTTCTCATTCAACGGGCTACCAAGTCCGGCCATGTTATAAAATCTTGCATTGGCTCCTCTCCGCGGATAACCAAGCCCAATTACCAATGAAGCTACCACGTCCGGCTCCATTAGCAATCTACACAATGGGCTACCAAGTCCGGCCTCATTGCGGTTTTCGCACGTCCACACAAAGGGCTACCAAGTCCGGCCACCTTGCGGGTTTTCACAACTCACATAAGGCTACCAAGTCTGGCCATTATGTAGTTTCAAAAATCCTTTTTATCCATATCAACCACTCCCTAAGTGTCATGTTTCTACTTTTTGGTTTTCGTGTCTCGTAATCATGCATAGACTCCGCGGCGGGACGAATCACTTTAAAGTAATCTAGCAAGATCATCCAACTCTATTTAATCATGCTTGTTTGCAACCACACGTAAGGTAAGCCATCATGCGATCAAGTTCACAATCCTTGAAAAGGTCAAAATACAATTACTTTGTTTTGAAACAACATTTTGTTTTTAAACGAATCGTAACCACATATGTTTATTGCCGAGTTAATCAAGTTGGGGAGATTCTATAAACCATGCATTCAATTATTCTCAAGATCAAGTAAACTACGTACTTTTAGTAAGAAAGTTCTACAAGCTAATTATCACAACTACATTATCATGCTTATATACTTCAAAGAATTCTACGTCAAACAACATCATGCGATCAACTAGCCAAGTATTACATATTCTTACTCACGCTCATATCATACGATATACGTAGGGTAGGGGTATAAGAAGATTCTACCTTCCTTCTTGGCGGTAGGAAGACTACGAAAAGATCGATGGAAAGAAAGTTGGCAAACGAACGGAGTAACGGCTTATGATAAGCTTCCGATAGCTTCGAAAGAGAAAGGTTTCTCTCGAAACTAGATCGTAACCTATACTACTACTACTTTAGGATCGAGGTGGTGGTCGTATGGTGGTTTAGTGGCGGAGATGGAAAGAAAGCTCAAGAACAAGCTAGAACTACTCAAGAACACTAAGAATTCTTATGCTTTCAAGGAGAGAACTTGGAGAATGAATAGGTGTGAGTTGAATGAGAAGTGTGAGGTCCTATTTATAGGCCAATGGGCTCTCCCTCCTTCTCTTTGGCCGGCTGCCCTCTCTCCCTCTTTCCTCCAATTTTTTTATTCAAGCAAATCAAGTTTGCTTGCAAGAAATAACCTACAAACCTAGGCATGCATGGCTAGGATGTGTCCTTTGGATTGGATTTCGGAAGATTGGCCAAGTAAGTGGATTTGTTTCAAGTATAAAATTTGGGTTTGTACAAAGAAGGACAAGATTGGATGGCATTGGTTATGCTTTCACTTGAAAGTATACACAACAAGGACAAGGATGACTAAAGCATGTCAACCACTTGCACACACATCACTCTCTCCCTCTCTCTCCATCCGAACCTCTCTCTCTCTCTCAATCTCTCTCTCTCGGCCTCTCCCTCCGCCTTTCTCTCTCTCTCTCCTCTTGGTACATTGTACTATGTACATATATATATATAACCATATATATATATATATAAAGACAAGAAGGGTTTGACTTTGTAAAAGATTTGTACCTCAAATCTCTCTCCCATCTTCTCCTTTCTACTCCTTTCACTTAGTACAAGTACTAACATATACATGTATCTAGGATTTGATAGACAAAAATCAAGCAATACATCACATCTCTCTCTCTCTCTTTTCCTTCTCTCTCTCTCTCTCTCTGTCTCTCTCTCTCGGGTCCTCTCTCTCTCTCTGCTTTTCTCTCTCTCTCTCCCACTTGTATGTACTATGAAAGACTACCTATATACTAATATATATATATATGTACTATGGGTTTTTAATAAAATCTAAGTTTTCAAGTAAATTAGATTTTCTAAATAAAATATTTAATAACACACATGCTATATACAATATAATATATATATACAACAAGTACATACATGTATATATATATATATACACACATGTACTACACAATATATAATATATATATACAACAAGTATATATACATACATGTACTACACACTATCTATACTAGATATGATCTAGGCTAATATCTAATATAGTATTCTACTACTTTCAAGGTACTATGTATAATAATACTAACCTAATGTACTAATTGTATTTTAATCAAATAACACACATGGCCAAGTCTAATATTTAAATCCAACAAGTACATGATTGTCAAGACTAACTATTATCCAATGGATAATAGTTTCTCTAATGGTTAATAACCAATGGGTAATAATGGCTAGGATTCTAGTCTATCGTCCAATGGTTAATAAAACTCCTAACGGTTATTATCCAACAGTTAATACCAAAAGTATAATACTTTGCAATTAAGCACTAAACTAATCTGATCTCGTACTTAGGAAGATTAACCAAGGTTTACCTATTGACCAATGGGTAAAGGAAACTCTAACGCTATTGTCCAATGGATAAAGACAAAAAGGGTAAAATGGTCCATCTAGGGTTAGGTAGAAGTGAAATGGGCATTAAGCTATTCTAACTAATTAATTAAAGACTAACGATACTTAATCTAGGCTTTCATTGCTCGAGTGGTATTTTGGTTTTATTTAGTAGGAAATCGCCTAATAACGGAATACTAAAGCGACGGTGCCAAACGCCAAGGCAAAGCGTGAGCGTGGCCAAAGCGACCTGGTGGCAGCGGTGGCCAGCGACCAGCGGCCAAAGCGACCCGGTGGCAAGC
This sequence comes from Rhododendron molle, assembly GCA_025413875.1. NCBI lineage: Eukaryota > Viridiplantae > Streptophyta > Magnoliopsida > Ericales > Ericaceae > Rhododendron > Rhododendron molle. Next base: position 21,526,099 of record CM046400.1, read on the forward strand.
GATGGCCAAAGCGACCCGGTGGCCAGCGATGGCGGCGACCACAACGACTGGTAATAACGATGGCCAAAGCGACCGGTGGCAATAGCGATGGCCAGCGGCCATAGTAACTGGTGGCCAAACACGATGGCCAAACGCCCGTTAATAGCGTTAACCAACCGGCGCCAACGACTGTGGCCAAAAGTGGCCATGTGGTGGCCATGACTTAGTAGCCAACGTTGGCCAAAGCGGCCCGGTAAGCAGCGATGGCAAGTGGTGGCCAGCGACCCGATGGCCAGCGATGGCAAGCAAGCGGCAAGCGGCGGCCAAGCGGCGTGAGCATGGCCAAAGCGGCCGACAACAAAGCGGTGGCCAAAAGCGACCGATAGCCAGCGATGGCGGTGGCCAAAGCGACCTGATGGCCAAGCGAGAACCCGATGGCGACCAAGGCAGAGCGACGATGACGATGCCTAGGCGAGGCAGACCCGACAATGAGCCGGGCAAAGCGCGCGGCAATGAGCCGACGCCAAGGCAAGGCAGGCTTGTCAGCAAGCCGACGCCAAGGCAAGGCAGGCGCGACAGCGAGCCAACGCCAAGGCAAGGCAGGCTTGTCAGCGAGCCGACGCCAAGGCAAGGCAGTCAAGTTAACGGTCAAGGCAAGGACTAAACATTAACCATTTTGGCATCGATGCAACGCTCTAGGTTGGGGAAAATGCAACTAAGCCATATGGTAGTTAGGGTTTGCTAACTAATCGGTTGCCATGTAGGATTTCTAGCCGAGAAAATAAATTCTAGGATTTTCTACAATTACCAAGTAATTATACCAAGGTCTAAATAGGCATACTCGTCTTTAGAAAATGACCTTAATGCCCGGGCGATGAATTCCAATCTCCTAAGTCATGAACCTAATTATGACGGATTATTAATCGCAAAAAAAGGGATTTATAAAATAAATAAAGAGTTTTCAAATAAAATAACAAAATTTTATAAGTCGATAACGACCGATTTTTGGATGTTAAAAATGAAATCCAAGTATTAAACTAAAATTCAAATTTTTAGCGAAATTTTTATTGACCAAAAGTCAGGGTCGTTACAAGTTTAGGAAACTTTGCGAAACCCCCGCTGCCATGGCCGCCTTTAGGATTGAATATCATGTTCCTGACAATGTAGGGCTTGAACTCGCCCCTTTAGGTGCAGATAGGGACGGCGGTTCATGGGATAGAACATGCATCCCAATCGTAGCTATAGTCGAGGGTGGAGTCCGATTTCCCCTTGACCCGTTACTCCGTTGAGTCCTTAACTGGTACAGGCTTACCCCTATGCAAGTTTCTTCCAATGTTTTTAGGCTCATTATGGGAATGGTAGCCTTAAACGAAATTCTAGGGACACAGCTAGGAATTTGGGAATTACAATGGTGGTATAGCATTGTGCTCAATCGTGAGTACAATACCTATTATTTCAAGGTTAGGAAGGTAGACAAGCGTTTCGTGCTGAATCTTCCAGACTCTGCTCGGGATCACGAGATTGACTTTCTATACGTCCCTGGAGCATTTGAGCCACAAGGGGAAGACGGCCAGGTGGTGGGCTTTCATTGCCCCCACGTGTGGGGCCACCCACGTATGCTCCCAATTTTTTTCCTTTTATTTTCAGTACTTCCAAGCTTCAATTTTTGTTATCCTTTGCATAATTCTTTCCTTCGTTTTGTTTTACAGCAACAAATGCAAACAAGCGGCCAAGCAGAGAACCGAGTTATGTCCGCACAGAGGACATAAACAAGGTTTTGAAATACAAAGGGGTGCCGGGCACGCGAACCGTAGGGCGAGGTCGTGATGCCAACGTACTGCTAGGATACGACCCTGCTTACAAGGGATTTATTGACAGAAGATTATCCACCCCAAGCAGAGACGGTGCTTTTAATTCTGCGACTCCCCAGACAAGGAGTCAGAAACGCAGTTCGGGGGTTACTATAGCCCGGCAGCCAGGAGAGGTGCCCATCTCAGAAGGGATCCCCTTACCCCGCTTGGTACTCCGGAGATCCTCACAACCTCGTGCCGAACAATCAATTCCTGATAAAGACACCAGCCAATCATCATCACAAGGGTATTCTCCTTCACCCCCGAACTCCGCAATGACGTCGCGTCAGACGATAAATTTGAGCACTCTTCTTACTGTCTCTTCTCGTGGCCGCGGTGCCGCTGGCCGGGTGGCATCAACTGGCCAGGCTCCGCCCCCGCCAAGGCGCACCAGAGGGGGCTCCATTCGAGCATCCTCTTCCCCAAGGGAACGAGATGCTTCTCTGGAGGCCGGGGATACACACCGGGACAAACGTACCCGAAACCAATCCTCCGAAGATGCAACAGCTCAAGCTGGTGCAGCGCTTACCCAACCTCAGTCTGTCAGCACCTAGCCTCCTCAAATCTGGGCTCCTGTTTTCACCAGAGGTGACAGAGCCGTGCATATCGGGGATAGCGCCAGCTCTTCGGAGACGGCAATGGCCCTTGCACAAGCTCTGCTTCTACCAGTTGATATGCAAAAGGAGTCCACATCTCCATCAGACCGGGTGCTGTCCACTGGACTCGTCAGTGGCATAAAGGTATGTTCAGTCATCTCGTGACTTGCAATCTTGGTTCAAACATATACTTGACCTTGGATTTTCATTCTGCACTTTGTTTGCTGCAGTTTATTCAAAAAATGGTCACTCTTGGCCAAAAGCTGCAAGAAGTGGAGGCTGAACGGAACGAGCTGCTGAACAACAACACCAGATTACTCCGTACAGTGACTAGGCTGGAGAGTGAGAGAGATAACGCCAAGATTGACTATAATGATGCAAAACAGAGGATGGAGACTGCTGAAGACAATCTCAAACAAGCTTTGGCTGAGATTGATACTACTAAGAAGGAAGCCTTTGAAGCTGGATATGAGAAGGGATTCGATGCTACTACTGCGGACTACGTGGGTCAGATGCCAGCCATTCAGGACCAGATCTGGGCAGCCGGCTGGGAGGCTTGCCTAGTCAAGATTGGAGCTGCAGACGATTGCCCCTTATGGGTGGAAAACGACCTGCCAAGCCGCCGTGCAGCCGCGCCTCAAGTGCCAGACGAGACCTTGGTGGATGATGTGGATCAGCAGATTGACGATTTTGCAGATGCTGATGAGAATATCGAGATGGAGATGCAGGAGGTTCAGACTGAACGGCATGATGCTCAACTCGAGGAAGCTAATGTCCAGACATCAACAATTCGTCCAAGTGACTTGGAGGAGCCAATCGCTGATGGCAACATCAACACTGGAACAACCACTGAGGTCTTAATTGAGAATCTCGAGGTCCAAAATTTGGACTGACTCTGGTAAGTCATCTTTTAATCTCACCAAATATTTTGGCATAATTTTGGCTGGTCCTGTGCGACCGTAATCTTTTGGCCCTGCGTGGCATTGGTACAATCAAACTTTTGGTAACACAGGTATTCGGCCCTGTGTGGCAAAATACTTTATTGTTTGTGGCCATTTCGAGGCCTTTGTCATTTTGTTCGGCCTTTCTTGGCCATAACTTTATCTGCTTTTGAATGCATGTGATCATATGCGTGTCTAGATATTGCTTAGGCTGCTACTAAGTTTTTTGTGCTTAGTGTGTCTAAATCTCTCGTATTTAGATTCATACAAAAATATTTATGAAACATAATTTCGTTATGCTTCTTGTCTAGTATTTCGTACTTAGCAAGTTTCACATACTTGAATAAGTTTTCATATACTAAGTGTATTCGTACTTGTATAATATTGAGTATCACGTACCTTTATACCCAAGTGTTTCAGACTTGGTAATTCTACGATTTGCATTTTGTCGTATGAAAACCCAAGTGTTTCGGACTTGGTAAATCAGTACAAGTATTAAGTGTTTCGTACTTGGGAATTTCAATACAAGTGTTTCATACTTGTGAATTTTATATTCGTATATAATTCTTGAGTATCTCGTACTCTCGTGGTTTAAAGCTTTTTCATGCATAGATAATTGAAACGTGTATTCGTACCCATTCCCTATATGAAGAAAGGGGTTGGAAGGCCATTATTCGTATTTATAGATCGAAACAATCCATAAGTAAAACAGAATTTCTGAAAAAGTCAATACATTGCCAAAAACGTGATTTTATTCATAATCCTAGAAACTCAGGGGGTCGTTACGCGTACCCCATGCAACTAAAAAGGAAACACAAGGGAATTTTATTCATAATTCCCACACAATCACATAATCCTATAACAAAATGAAAAGTAAACTGAAGGCTTTCAAACAAAGAACTTCCTCAAGTTATGGATATTCCAGGGCCGTGGCACTGGGTTCCCGTCCAAATCTGCCAGACGATAGGCCCCGATGCCCACAATATCAGTGACTCAGTATGGGCCTTCCCAATTAGCACCTAACTTGCCCTCGTTGGCAACCTTGGTGTTGCCAAGCACTTTGTGGAGTACAAGGTCTCCAACACCAAACTCTCGTGGGTGGACATGTTTGTTGTAGTTCTTCATCAACTGTTCCTGATAGGAGGCCAAATGCACCAGGGCTCTCTCTCTCCTTTCCTCGGCAAGGTCGAGCTCAATTTTAAGAGCCCTGTCATTTCCCCCACTTTCGACCAAAGCAGTTCTGTTGGTAGGAAGGCCAACTTCTAATGGAATGACTGCCTCTGTTCCATAAGCCAAAGAATAGGGGGTCTCTCCCGTATACCTCCTAGGCATTGTTCGGTGCGCCCACAATACTAGTGGCAACTCGTCAGGCCACTTGCCCTTTGCTTTATCCAGCCTCTTCTTGATCCCATCCAGAATGGTTTTATTGGATGCCTCTGCTTGCCCATTACTCTGAGGGTAAACAGGGGTTTAATAATAATTTCTTATTCCATACTGGGCACAAAAAGCCTTGAACTTTTTTTGGAATTGTGACCCATTGTCAGTAATCAAAGAATATGGGACCCCAAACCGAGTAATGATACTCTTCCAAACAAACCTCTCTATCATAGGTTCAGTAATCTAAACCAGAGGCTCAGCTCAATCCACTTTGTGAAGTAATCTGTTGCTACCAAGAGGAACTTTCGATTCCCAGTTGCCTTGTGAAGCGGACCTACGATGTCCATTCCCCATTGTGCAAATGGCCAAGGGCTAGTTAATGGCACCAGATCCTCGGCTGGCGTCCTTATCATCGGGGAAAATTTCTGGCACTTCTCGCATATCTTGACATAGACCTTAGCATCTTCTTGCATATGGGGCCACCAGTATCCCTGGGTGATTGCTCGGTGGGCAATGGACCTGCCTCTGGCATGACTTCCACATGTTCCTTCATGAATCTCACGGAGGAATTTCTGCACCATATCGGGGTGCACGCAGAGCAAATACGGTCCAGTGAAGGACTTTCTATAAAGCTTTCCCTCGGGAGACAGCCAGAACCTGGCAGACTTAGTTCTGATTTTGTGGGCCTCCTTTTTATCAGAAGGAAGCGCCCCATCTCGTAGGAACTCCATAATTGGATCCATCCAACTTGGTGCCTGGTTGACATCCAGGACCATCTCCACACTCCTTCCTATGCTTGGCTTGCTGAGGTAGTCAACTGCTACCTTCCTTCTGAACTCAGTTGGTATAGCACTAGCTAACCAGGCTAGGGAATCTACATGGGAATTCTGTCCGGAGCTTATCTGCTCGATGTATACTTTCTCGAAGGTATCAATCAAACCCTTGGCTGCCTCCACGTAGGCCGCCATCTTTTCACTTCGGGCTTCATATTCCCCGGACAGTTGACATACCACCAACTGAGAGTCACAGTAGATCCTGATTATTTTTGCCTTCAAAGTCTTTACGCTTTTAAGGCCGATGAGAAGCGCTTCGTATTCCGCCACATTATTCGACGCACTGAATCCCAACCGAATAGAGAGTTCTATCATGACTCCCTGGGGAGGGAACAGGACAATGCCAGCTCCAGAACCGGAGTTGCACGCCGAGCCATCAACAAATAACTTCCATTCCGTGGAGTTCTGTTCGGTAAGTGCCACATCTTTCTTGGTTGATGGCCTCACTGGCTGCTCCTTTCTCATAGGAGGCTAGGGGGCTATCGCGGGATAAAACTCCGCCACAAAATCAGCCAACACTTGGCCTTTGATTGCAGTGCGCGGCTAATAATCAATGTCGTACTGGCTTAACTCGACAGACCAGGTGGAGATTCTTCCCGAAAAGTCTGCCTTTCGTAGCAGAGATTTTAGTGGATATTCGGTATAAACTACTACCTTGTGGCTTTGGAAGTAGTGCGGTAACTTCCTTGTGGCAGTTCTCAAAGCAAGAACCAATTTCTCAAGGGGCAGATATCTCGTTTCTGCGTCTAAAAGGGTTTTACTCACATAATAAACTGGGGTTTGTTCGGATCCCTTGTTTCTTATCAGAACCGCACTTATAGCATGCTCAGAAACCGCCAGGTACAAAACCAAGGTCTCACCTGGTTCCGGGGTTGATAGGAGTGGGGCAGAAGCCAGGTATTTCTTCAAGTCCTGGAAAGCTTGCTCGCATTCTGCTCCCCATTCAAATCCTTCTCTCTTTTTCAACAACTGAAAGAAGGGTCTGCACTTGTCACTCGATCGGCTGATGAATCTGTTGAGGGCTGCGGCCATTCCAGTCAGCCTCTGGACTTCTTTCGTCGTCTTGGGGCTCTAGAGCCCTTGCAAGGCAGTTATCTGATCCGGGTTCGCTTCAATCCCCCTTATGGTAACAAGATGGCCCAAGAATTTTCCAGAGCTGACTCCGAACGCACATTTCGAGGCGTTGAGTTTTAACTTGTATTTCCTCAGGATTCCAAAAGTTTCTCTCAAATCCTCTATATGCCCTTGCTTGGTTTTACTCTTTACGACCATGTCATCTATGTAAACTTCCATACTCTTTCCAAGCAACCCTTTAAACATAAAGGTGGCCAGTCTCTGGTAAGTTGCCCCTGCATTCCTCAACCCAAAAGGCATTACAGTGTAACAGTATAATCCTCACGGTGTGATAAAGGAAGTTTTCTCTTGATCAGGCCCAAACATGGCGATTTGGTGATATCCTCGATACGCGTCGAGGAAACTCATCCATTCATACCCTGCAGTTGTGTTAACTAATTGATCGATCCTGGGTAGAGGGAAGCTATCCTTTGGGCACGCTTTATTCAAGTCTGTAAAATCCATGCAGACACGCCATTTCCCATTCTTCTTCTTCACTACGACAGTGTTGGACAGCCATTCCGGGTAATAAACTTCTCGTATGGCCTTGGCTTCCAGCAAGCGATCCACCTCTTCGATAACAGCATCAACATGCTGCACTGCTACCCTTCTCTTTTTTTGAATTACGGCTTATGCTGGGGGTCTACATTTAAGTGGTGGCAGATTACATCTGCATCCACTCCGAGCATCTCCTCTGGTATCCATGCAAAAACATCGACATGTTCCCACCAATTCGGCTTCCTCTGTTTCTGTGAGTGACTCTCCAATCAAAAAATACCTCTCCGGATCAATCTCGTTGATCTGTATTTTCTTCAGGCCTTCCACCACTTTTTCTGCCGGATTCCTACCGACGTCTTCGATGGTCGGTTGATCAGGTATCTCCACTGTATGGACGTTATGGGCCTTTGGCATTTTCTTGATGATAGAGATCAAGCATTACTGTGCCGCCTTTTGGTTACCCCTGATCTTTTCAATTCCATTAGACCCTGGGAATTTCACCATCTGGTGGTAAGTAGAAGAAACAGCTCTCATTTTGTGTAACCAAGTTCTCCCTATAATCGCGTTATAGGAGGATGGGACGTCTACAACCAAAAAGTCAGTTCTCAGGACTATTGAACCTGCACGGACAGGGAGGGTTATCTTCCCTAGGGGCCAAACTGACCCTACTTCAAATCCCACCAAGGGTGTCTATGACTGCTCCAAATCTGCTTGAGCCAAACCTATCCGTTTGAATGCTTCGTAGTACAATATCTCTGTACAGCTTCCTGAGTCTACTAGGATCCTCTCGATATCATATTCCCCAATTCGTAGGGTTATGACCAAGGCATCGTTGTGGGGGAGCTGTACTTCCTTCAAGTCCTCATCCGAGAAAACTAAGCCTTCATTGCCTACGTCGTTCTCTCGTCCCCTCTTTCTTCCCAACCTCATGACATGTTGGTCGTGCTTGATTTGTCTCTGGAGCAGCCTTACCTCATTTCTTGTATAAGGTGTGGCCAGCCCATGTATCATATGGATCACTCCTTTATAATTTTGTTCGTAATCCAGCTCCATTGCCTTCCTTTTATCCTTGGGATCCTCCTCGATGAATTCTTTGAGGTAGCCTCGAGAGACTAAATCGTCAAGGTGCCTTTTAAACATCTCGCAATCCTCAGTCATGTGACCCCAGTCTTTATGGTAGCTACAATGTTGATTCGTAGCACATTTCGCATCCTTATCCCCTCCTAGAGGTTGGGGCCACTTGAAATAAGGCTGATTCTTAATTCGGTAAAGAATCCTGTAGATGGGCTCCTTCCAAACTGTAGTAATTGAAAAGAATGACTTTGGGTCTAGGGGTGGCCTTTCTCTGTTCGGCTCTCTCTTAGCCTGCCCGTACTCCTTTCTTTCCTTGTATGTTTTAGGTTCCGACTTATCCGCCTTCTTGGTATGGCCCTTTGACTGCTCGGTACCGAGCCTGCCATCTTGTCGTAGTATGTCATCCTCGTTCCTGGCATGCTGCTCAATTCGTTCCATCAATTGTGCCAGCGTGCTCACCGGACTCATATTCAGGGACTTTCATAGCTCTCCCCGAACAGGCAGCCCGGTCTTGAATGTTGCTATAGCATACTCCTCGCTGCAACTCTCAATCTCGTTGAAGGTCTCCCAATACTTTTTGGCGTAGTCTCTGATCGGCTCGTTCTCTCCTTGTCTCATGATTGAGAGGCTCTCGAAAGTCTTAGGTGGTTTTCTGCTCGTTAGGAACCAAGCAGTGAATTCTTCAGCCAACTGCCTCCATCCTCGTATGGTGTTCGGCTCCAATTTATGGAACCAAGATAAGGCCACCTTCCCCAGACTAGACGGGAACATCTTGCACATGATAGCGTCATCGCCATCATGCATGAACATTGCCTGTTGGTAATGCCGTATGTGTGCCACTGGGTCAACACTAGTTTCATATGGGACGAACGTCCCGTGCTTCACCCTGCTCGGCAACCTTGCCTCCTTTAATTTCTTCACAAAAGGAGAAGAGGCTATGTTGCTAAGAGCCTTCCGTGCTGTTTCTCGTGCAGACATGGTTGCTTCTTCTTGCCCCTTCGCGATCTTAGCAGCATGCCTCTCCCAATCGGAGTCAGGTCTCTCGTACCTGTCCCTGTGATGCTTCCTGGTCCCACCTTCCTCTGGGGTGGAACTTCTGCTCTTGCTTCTCCTTTTTCGTGAAGAAGCCCTTGACCGTTTAGGAGTGAGGCTCCTGCTCCTTTTTCTTCGTGAAGAGGCTTTCTTATACTCCGCCATCACCAGACCTCCTCCTTTGGATCTTTTTCGTGAAAGTCCGAAATCTTCCGGATGGTCTCGTATCCGTTCCAGTTGCTGGATTTCGTATTCTCGCCTCTTAATCAGACGAGCGTACTCCTCTATCTCCTGTCCCTTCTGGTCCAGGATATCCTTATTGCTGCGCACACTTTTCGAATGTGCCACCGATTCTATCCCACGGTGGGACTTGCTCCTTCTCGTAGATTCTGTGGCCGTCCCTCCTTCCTTGTTCTTCGGATCATCTTGAAGAGTTACGGGACGATCTTTGCTCGTTATCCTCTTGCTATGGCCACCAGCATGCTTTTTCGGAGCGCCTGGAGGGGATTCGCCTCCTTCCCCACCAGCCTGGTTAAGCGGTGTGACTGGGTCTACTTCCACCATGGTCGTTTTTCAAATGGAACTCGTTCTTTCCCACAGGCGGCGCCAATTGTAGGGGGAAAAATCCAGACAATGCCTAAGAAAGCACTGTGAGATGACAGCCTCACGTGCCTCTTTGCCGGAACCCTAGTATGTTGCCTGGACCCTAGCCTGCAAAACAGACAGGAGTGAGCGCACCTTTGCCTCTCGTGGCAAAGGCCCTCCGATGCCTAAATTAGTATCACGTACCAGCAAGAAAACCTAATTATCAGAAAGAAACTGCAATATGAATATCGAATATTGCGTACCTTTACCTCTAGGTTTACCTCGTATTTATAGATTTGCAGCTACTTGCTCTCCAAGCATCTTTGTTGCCCTAGGTTTCCTATCTCGTATAGGAAAATCCGTATCCCTTGGATTCTCATTCCCTAAATCGTTTGTTTCCTTTTGGACCATTTAGGAACCTTTCTCATAATGGGACCGTGGATCCCATCCCCGTTAGGTATTTCGTCCAGATTCTCCTTCTTTACTGAGTATTGCCATTCTTGGACCCTTCTAGAGCGTCCTCTAGAATTGTGCTCCTGTTCGGCTTGCTCATTGCCGAACAGCCCACCTGGACCAGTGACTTCATATGTCACTTACCCGGCCTAGTAATTCCTCATGTTCGTCGGAGCATGCCCCTGCTCGGGTAACTTGGACCAAAGACTTCTCGTGTCTCTGGTCCTTTTGCCGAACAGACCGTCTAGTACTAGTGACCCCTTCTGTCACCAGTTTTTAACCACTGCACGGCGGCACCCTCATTCAACGGCTCACGTGATCCTCGAACATCACATGTTCGGTTACTTTTGTGTCTGCTCGGGATTACCTCCCTACAATAATGTTCTTCCTAATGAACTGAGCCACCAGAACTACTGTTAGGGTTTTGTAAGACTCGGTCTCCACCCACTTAGTGAAATAGTCTATTGCCACAAGAATAAAGCGATGACCATTCGAAGCAGACGTCCTAATCATGCCGGTGACGTTAATGCCTCACACAGCAAAGGGCCAAGGTGAAGTCATGCCAAACAAATTGGAGGGAGGGACGTGCATAAGATTGGCATGAATCTGGCACTTATGACAACGGCGGACATAATCCACGCACTGTGATTCCATAGTGAACCAAAAGTATCCTTGCCGTAAAATCTTCCTGGCAAGCATGACACCGCTCATGTGAGGACCACAGACTCCCTCATGAATCTCCTCCATTATCCTGGTGGATTCAGCACCGCTAACACAGAGCTTATGCATCCCGCAATGGGATCTTCTGTAAAGCTTCCCTCCACAGATGATGTATTGGGCAGCCAATCTTCGCAACGCGAGTTGATCCTTTTTAGAGGCCTCAGCAGGATATTCGCCCCTTTCTACGAAATTCCATATATCATGGTACCAAGGCAAGCCATCATGCATGTCGTCAATAGTGCTAACGTATTGATAAGCAGGGCAGTCCCGCTGTTCAATTAGAATAGGACGGAGCTTGACACCCAAAGGAAGTTCAACCATGGAAGCCAAAGTTGCTAAGGCATCAGCGAATTGATTTTTCAAGCAGGGAATGTGCGTGAAAGTTACCTTGTTAAACAAGGAATAAGATCTTCCAAGTCCTGATGATATGGCTTCAATTTTTTTCACGAACTTTTCACTCCCCATTGGCTCGAGAAACAACAAGATTAGAATCGCCAATAACCTCGAGCTTTTTAACACCGAGAGTTAGAGCGGCTTCCATGCCAACAATGCAACCTCATATTCGGCTTGGTTATTTGTGACATCAAAATTGAGCTTAAATGCCAGCGGAGTATGAGAACCATTGGGTGTTATCAACAAAACCCCGATTCCACATCCTTTCTGATTGGCTACCCCATCAAAATAGAGAGTCCACACATCTTCTACAACTGTTAGCACTGCCTCATTTGGGAAAACAAAGTCTGAGTCCTCCGGCCCATCCACAAGATGATCAGCCAAGAATTCTGCCACTGCGCATCCCTTGACGGACTTCCTTGTGACATATTCAAGATCGAATTCTACCAGCAAGAGTAACCAATGCGCTAACTTACCGGTGAGCACTAGTTTCTCAAATAGATACTTGAGAGGATCCATTCGAGAAATCAACTTCACTGGGTAAGCCAGCATGTAGTGTCTTAATTTCTTGGAAGCCCAAACAAGGGCCTAACACGTCTTTTCAAGAGCGGTGTAGCGCTCCTCACATCCCACCATCTTCTTACTCAAGTAATAAATGGCCTTCTCAACTCCCTTATCTCCTTCCTGAGCTAGCAAGCAACCCAGAGAAGAGGGGTTTACGGACAGGTAAAGTATCAAGGGCTTGCCAGGCACTGGTGGCAGTAACACCGGAGGATTCTACAGGTAATTCTGAATTGACGTGAAACCTGCTTGACACTTGTCTGACCATACAAATGGGGTATCTTTCTTGAGTAGACAAAAATCAGCTCGCAAGTTAAAGTTAACTTGGCGATGAATCTGCTGATGAACTGAACCTTCCCCAAAAAGCTCCGTACTCCCTTTTCAGACTCTGGTGGCTTCGTCTCAAGAACTGCCTTGATCTTTGACGGGTCGACCTCTATTCCACTAGAAGTGATCATGAAACCAAGCATTTTGCCAGCTGTGACTCCAAAAGTACATTTCTATGGATTGAGTCACATACGAAACTTACGGAGCCTCTCGAAGAACTTCCTAAGCATAGGAATGTGTCCCTTTCGAGTTTTAGACTTGGCAATCATATCGTCCACGTAAACCTCAACCTCTTTGTGCATCATGTCGTGCAAAATGGTCGTAGCAGCCCGTTGATAGGTAGGTCCAGCGTTCTTTAACCCAAATGGCATGACCAAATAACAGTAAGTCCCCCACTTAGTGAAGAACGTGGTTTTCTCACGGTCTTTCGGTGCCATAAGAATATGATTATAGCCTGAAAAGCAATCCATGAACGAAAGCAAAGCATGCCCCGCGGTATTATCCACAAGCACATTGATGTGTGGCAAGGGGAAATCGTCTTTGGGGCTTACTTTGTTTAAGTCCCTGAAATCGAGACTCAGATCTGTCAACAGGAACAATGTTGGCCACCCAAGTAGGATACTGAGAAACCATGAGAAAACCAGCGTCAATCTACTTGGTGACCTCATCCTTGATCTTCTGTACCCAATCCGGCCTTATCCGTCTGAGCTTTTGTTTGACAGGCTTAGCATCTGGTAGCAGGGGAATCCGCTGCTCCACTATCTTGGGATCGATGCCAGACATGTCCTGATGAGACCCTGCAAAGACATTACTATACTCGGTGAGCAACTCCTTGAAGTCATGATGCTCCTCTGGTGAAAGCGTGGAGCCCACTTGAACCATTCGGGGATCGTTCTTATCTTTCAAGTTTATTGACCCTACTTCTTCTTTTAATGGCTGAGCATGCCTTTCATCTTCCCTTTCGATAAGAGCACGGATTTCCTTGGGACTGTTCCCGTCGAAATCTATCCCTTCATTGTCAGGGTCAACACAGTTTATATGAAGATCATGCAAGTAGTCAGAAGATGAGTCATTCATTTTACAAAACCCCTCAGGGTTTCCAAGTACAAGGGAATCAAACTCAAAGTAAAAGATATGATGTGGAGGGCCCAGAGGCACAAACTCCGACTCAGAGCTAGATTTAGACGACTCACTAGACTCTGACGCTGACTCAGATGCAGACTTAGACTCAGATGTGTCATCAATGCAAGTTAAGCGTGGCTTGAAAATGCAATTTTTGAGGCTACCCTTGGCCTCCACAATGAGTGATGTAAGATCCTCGAGGGCATCGGGCCCGAGCATGAGCACTTCGGCCTTTTCAGCTTCCTCAGCCAAACCCCTTGGGAGAATTTATGAAACATCAGTTCCAGGCTCTCCTGATCAAAAGTTCCCAGCTAGTCAGTTTTCACTTTGGCTGATTAAGTTTCCTCTTGAATTCTGCCTTTGTCGACTCCTCATCACTAGATGACCAGGTGTCATCAGCAAAAACCTCAAAACCAAGCAACAGCTCCCCAGTCTCAGCATCGATAAAAGGCTCAGCCTGTCCGGTGTAAGCAGCATTCCCAACTTCATGCACGAAATAGCTGTCAGGATCACCATAGAGGGTTCGCGGTTTTCCCGTACATTTCCTTCTTTTAGCATCTTTGGCAGAGGCAACATACCCTAAACCAAAGCGGCCTTCACAGGAAGGAAAGGTAGGGAACTCCGGGATTCCTTGTTGGCGAATCCCTAAGCCCAGGCCAGGAAAGAAGGACATACTCCTTATAATGTCCATCACGACAGAGCTTATGATGAAGTCCCCGTCCACATTGATAGCCAAAGTAGAACCAGAGGTGTCGAACGAGAAGCCCCCAAGGTCAACGTCTTCTTCACCATGTAAAATCCCCAAAACAGGAGTCCCATCTTCTTTGAGCGGACGAATGCCTAAATCTCCACTGATGGTAAGGGTGCCAGTGGGAAGTCCCAGAATGACTTTTTGGTGGAGGGTTGATGGCACAACCATGATGTCAGACCGATGGAGCCATGGCCTGCCTAGCAACAGGTTGAAGGTAGCGGGAATGTCAACAACATGGAACTCAATGTCCATTTTGAAGCCCTCTGCATCGAGCTTGAGCATTAGAGTGCCCTCGACCGTACGACGTGTCCCGTCATATGCTTTGACAACCAAGTTGGAAGGCGCGAAATCCTTCTTAGCCAATCCCAGACAATAAGCCACCCTCATTGGGCAAACATTGATTGTTGAGCCATTATCAATGAGGACGGTAGGAATCCAGAGTCCTCGGCATTTGACAGTAATGTGCAAGGGGCAGTTGTGATTGACCCCTTCAACTGGCAGGTCCTTGTAAGTAAAGACCACAGTGTGCTTGGAAGTAGGAGGGAGAATGAGAGACACCATCGCCTCAGGAGTGACATAAGCCTGAATTTCAAGGAGAGAAAGAGCGTGGCACAACTTCTAACGGTGCTCGCGGGAGGAACATATTAGTCCCCAAATTGATATAGCAGCAGGAATCCGCTTAAGTTGTCGCTGAACCAGATTAGCAGCTGGTGAGCCAGTTGATACCTCAAGAGGTGTAGACTTCGGGAAAGCGATGGGTTCGTTCCATTGGTTAGAAGGGTTGGACGAATTTCAGATTTGCAGATTAGCAGGTTGAAAGATTCGTCCACTCTTCGTAACATTATGTACATTCCCCGAAGAAGGCACGACCTGAGGATCTTCATTTACATCCCAGAGATCAGCAGGGACCTCCCCCAGTTTGCGCTTCCCTTTGTCAGTGACTGTTGTAGATTTAGGTACTTCCATGTCCAACCCCAAATCCTCAGCCAAGTCTTTCATCAAGAGTGAGTCCCAGAAACTCAGAACTATGACCGCCGCAACTTCAGTAATAGGCTCTAGATTGGCCATAAAGGGAACGTCCCACAGCCCACCTTCTGCCAGGGAGCGGTTAACGGCCCAGACTTCGGTCCTTACCTGAATGTCAACTACCTCATCGACGTCCCAAAGATTAGCTGGCGGGACGAGGCCTGTAACCATAATGCTACAGTCCCTGTTACTAGGATAAGGCACCTCAGGACGCTGGTACTTCTCGTTGACAATGTAAGAGCAGGGATCGTGATTAGCATCACAAACCGAATCGAATACTGAGGTGAAAGTGGAAAGATGTTCTCCCAGAACCCGAGGGCCTTCCTGTACCAGGTCATCCTCCACGTAATGTTGCATATAATCCGGTATAGCATAGCCTTGGAGGGGATTAGGGTCCAAATCCATGGGGCCCTGCCAAATTGGCTCGGGGTCCCAGCTGTACTCTTCTTCGGGGACCGAGGGTTCTGCCTGCTGAAAAAGCATGTAGAGAGAGAAGCCATCCAAGGGGTCGAGCATCGCCGATTCTCGGCCGGCCATCCAGCCGTCGTACCAGGCTTGATCAAAAGGGAGATACTCTGGCTGTTGCGGGAATCCATCCAAGTCGAGACCTGACCAATCGTTGATTATTGGAGTGGCATAATCCATGTTGTCAGCCATGGCCCAACCCACAGCCTGTATGTCGATTTCTGGGGGAGGTGCTTGAATTGAAAGTGGTTTGTCCACTACTACAATAAACCATAAAGATCACAGCTATTGACTGTGATTGTAAATTTTCCATCACACTCTTGCTACCGTGATGGATTTGAGTGTGATTGTAAGTCACTCTCTTTTATCACAGTTTATAACCGTGATTGAAAGAGAGAAACAATCACGGCCAATAAGTGTGATCGTTTCTCTTTTATCACAGTTATAAACCGTGATCGTTTTTCTTGGCCATGATCGTTTCTCTTTTCTATGTGTGATTATAAGTCACTTTAGATCACGGTTTATAACCGTGATTAAAAGTTCAAAATGATCACACCCATAAACTGAGATGGAAAACCATTGGGCATGATCTTTTCTTTGTATCTACTAGACCATCTTTTCTTGTCATTGCCAAGTTTCGAACCCACACACCATTGGTTGATTTTCCAAACCCTTACCACTAAGCTAGCCAAGATCTTTTGTTACATCATGAAAACCAAAATATTTATACTTACTTCCTAAAGTAAGAAAACTTTTTTTTTCTTTAAAATTTGCTGAATTTTTTTGAAATGCAATTAACATGATATTAAAATATATAAAAATACATATATAAACATTGTTTAAAAAAATTTTAAAATATGACAACAGATCTTTTGCCAATCAAAATTAGTTGTTGGTCACCAAAAGATTTTTTTGGGCGAAAAATTTGTTTTTAGCCAGTAAATTTAGTAGACAATAGTGTTTTTTTGTTGTAGTGTACGCTATGTATTTTTATGAAAATTATCACAACCCGCAGATTGTAACATTATGGACAAACTTTAGATTGTTTTCTTATAAACTAACCATTTCACATATATTTTGTGTTTATATTGAATTTCAATTTCAATGGTGGCTTTCCAATTGGATTTTAATCATTTTCAGATAAGGCTAAGCCATAATAATATAATTGTTTTTTTACCTAATGTGTCAAACACTTGGAAGACATTCGAAATAACAAAATTTTACCACTACAATAAATCATAAAGATCACAGTTCGCCCACATGAAAATCGGGCACTAGTGGAACAGCTCGCCCATCGTCGAAGAAACAACTGGGCATTGGTAGAACCCAATCGTGAGATTTGCCTTCTCTCTCTCTCTCTCTCTCGATCTTTTTAGGCGTGAAGATGGAGATGAAACGTAAAGATTTTTTGGGGTGAATGTAATTAAGGCTTATCTTCTTACATTTTAAAAAAAAAAAAACTTTTCGAAGTCCTCAAATGACATCGTTTCCCACACATAACTTTTCAAAACCCGCCTAAATGAGTATTAACCCGCCCACGTGAAAATTAAGACCTATGGGTAGGCTTTTTATCTCACCGCAAGAGTGAGATAATTTATCTCAACTTTTTTTCGCGCTAATGTTTTTTATCACACCATAAGGGTGAGGCATTTTCTCTTTTATCTCGGCACAAGAGCGAGATCTTTTGTCTCATTTTTTTCCGCCTTCAAATCTTTTATCACACCACAAGGGTGAGATCTTTGCTTTTTTTTATCACGCCACAAGGGTGAGGTCTTTTATCTTTTATCTCACCATAAGAGCGAGATCTTTTATCTCATCCTTTTCAGCCCTAAAATCTTTTATCACGCCGCAAGGGTGAGATTGTTTTTCTTTTATCTCGCCGCAAGAGCGAGGTCTTTTATTCCGCGCTAAAACTCACTTTTTATCTCAGCTTTGAACTTAAACTGAGATAAAAAATTTAAGCACCACTTTTTATCACGCTTTCATTGAAAACCGTGATCTTTGTGAATCTCTTTAGTGTGATACATATCTATTATTGTAGTAGTGTGTCAGACTGGGAGATAGGTTAGGATCCGTCACATTGAAGTATGGACTGTAACGACCCTGATTTTTGGTCAATAAAAATTTCTTTAAATATTTGAACTTTATTTGAAATACTTTGATTTGCTTTGAGAAATTTTTTTTAAATTCTAATAATTCGTCATAATTAGATTTGAGACTTTTCAAATTACATATTTTCAACATTAGACAAGTTAGTCCTTTTCCAATGCAAGTATATTTTCCTAGCGAGTAAATAAAGCCTTAAAAATATATTTCTTGGCTAGAAATCCTACTTGGCAAGTAGAATTAGATTCCAACTAGTTAGTTAACCAAATCAGTTAGATTCCAAGTCTAGTTAGGTTGCCCTAACCTTAGATGGACCATTTGAACCTTTTTGTCTTTACCCGTTGGACGATAAGTGCTAGGAAAATCTTTATCCATTGGATGAGAAGTGCTAGGGAAATCATTATCCATTGGACGATAGATGCTAGAGAAGTCTTTACCCGTTGGACGATAAGTGCTAGAAAAATCTCTATCCGTTGGATAAGAATTGTTAGGGTAATGGTTAACCATTGGGTAATAGAACCAAGAATACCCAAGTTTGACTAGTCTAGTCAAAAGCAATCATTGTACCCCATGATGTGACATAACAAGGGCATACCTCCCATCTTTATCCCTTGGTCAATAAAAGTTACGAAAACTTTTATCCATTGGATAATAACCGCTAGGGGGGCCCCACCATGAGAGAGCGACACATGGAGCAAGAAGGAGAGAGGAAAGTGGGCTGACCATGAGAGAGGGAGGGAGACCAACACATGGAGCAAATCCATGAGAGATAGAGAGAGGGGGGCCGGCCATATGAGGGAAGGAGAGGGCTCAAGGTTTGCTATAAATAGCCTTTCACACTTGCCACTTAACTCACACCTCACTCCTTTGCTCCCACTTCTCTCTAGAAATCATTTTTGTTTTTC
Source organism: Rhododendron molle (assembly GCA_025413875.1). Classification (NCBI taxonomy): domain Eukaryota; kingdom Viridiplantae; phylum Streptophyta; class Magnoliopsida; order Ericales; family Ericaceae; genus Rhododendron; species Rhododendron molle. The sequence continues at coordinate 21,544,806 of CM046400.1, forward strand.
CAGACAGCTTGCTACCCTTCACAAATCCTTATTTTTCTCCTGCTTAAAGTAGTTTTTAGAACCAACTCCCTTCACAAAAGTTGTAGAGTACTTCAAGATCTTCAAGTTAGACCCAAGAACCACCCCAATCAGTCAAGAAATGACAAAGACATCGACGTCCAAAGTTCAGTAAGAAATCTCGGATTCCCAGTTCCAGACAGCTTAATGTCTCCTCCTTTATCACCATTTTCCTCCTACCTAAAGTAGTTTCTAGGATCAACTTCCTTCACAAAAGTTGTAGAGCACTTCAAGAGCTTCGATTTCAACTCAAGAACGATTGTATTCGGCCAAATATTGACCGAGTTACTGCCATCCAAAGTTTGATCCAGATTTGCGAGTTTCACAGCCCGTAGAATTTTCCAACTAGCTTATTCGGCCCCGACTAGTTTCGGATCAAGGTAGAATGTCCTTACTCTCTGGTCCTAAGTGTACTTACTTCTTTAAGTATATCTAAAGTTAGTATAATGCTTGTACGTCGAAATGCATGTTAGTTAATAAACTTATCTTGCTAATGGAAGTACAACATGTTGAATAAACAATTTCCACGTCAATAAACATTTGTTGTTTTGAATTTCCCACAAAGGAAGAAAGAACGAATTTTGGTAATATAGACTCAATTGGAAGTGTTCGTATTATTGTCTTGAGGATGATTATGAACATGTATGCCTGTTTGCTTGCATTACTTGTTATTGATAAAGCATAAGTGGTATCCACTCCAAGGGCGTCCGTACATGTGGCGTTATGCTTTGAAGGGTGATTTGAGCGTGATAAATAATATAGAGTTGGATGATCTTGCTGGTTTAGATTACAATGAATGATTTATGTGTGAAAAGTCCTACCGCGGAGTCATTGCATGTAACGAGACAAGAAATTGAGATGGTAGAAACATGGCACCTAGGGTGTTAAAGACAACGTGTGGTTTTTGAAATCGCAATGTGGCCGGACATGCCCATTGTGTGGTGTGTGTGTGTGTAAAGGAATGATTTTCGGAAACCCAATGAGAATCCGGAGCGGCGGAATCATTGTGGAGATACTCGGGAACCAAGAGCGGCGGAACCGAGGGATTAGTTGTGGTTTGGTTATCCGCGGAGAGGAGCCAATGCAATCGTTTTAATGATTTTTTTGAAAATTCCCATGGGAACCCAGAGCTGCGGAACCATGGTGGGATACTCAAGAACCCGGAGCGGCGGAACCGAGGTATGGCTTGGTTATCCGTGGAGAGGAGCCAATGCAAGTTTTATGTGCCAATGGGAACCTGGAGCGGCAGAACCATTTTGCAGATACTCGGGAACCCGGAGCGGCGGAACCGAGGTTGGGTGTGTTAAAAAATGATTTTTGAAATGTTGATTTGGTTTTTGTTAAAGGGAAAATGGTGACACAATCAATGACGAGTCGCGTAGGAGAAACTCAAATATCACGGACGCAACGATAGTTGAATAGTGAATGTGGATGTGTCATTGCTTACTATATTGTTAAGAATGCATATATCTATGACCTGCTATGTGTAAGTTATGGGTTAGCAGGTATGGGATTGTTCTGCTGAGCTTTCGTAGCTCATGGTGTTACCTTTGGTGACCCTAACATATTAAATCGGTGGCGACGCTGGTATAATGTGTCAGACCTTGTAGATGATCAAAGGGAGCTGTACACTTTGGAGGCCTTTGGAGTCGAGGAGCTGGCTAGGATGGAAGAGCATGCGGAGCTGTAGTTACGAACCCTAGATCCTCCCATTGTGTAAATATTGGACTTTAGTGGGAGTTATGATGTAATAAAGAGCCAGACTCTCTTTTGATGTTCAATAAAATGCTTATTTAACGTACCCAAAAATCAAGGGCGTTACATGGACTGTCAAGAGAAGAGGCAGAATTGAGCTGCACAGCAGGGATTGACTGATGGAAGAGATCACTAATAGATGCACTGAGGACAAATGCCCCATTCTGCAACCGTCCCAGAGGTACATCAGTATCAGAAATCTGGCCTTCCTCTACGCGTATGTATGAAACTTCGGCAGAAGATTCGGGTGGAGGAGATACAACCGGCCTAGGTTGATTTGTTGAGACTATATGGCTAGTGGGGTCAAATGTGGTAGAGTTGGGGTTGATTTTAGTGGAGCTGAGGTTATATTTGGCTGATATGTGGGACAACTTTGTGATTGGGCATGGAGTTTAAGAGGATGTTTGGCTTTTGGGACGGTGGAGGTGGAGCCTGGAGAGTTCCTTCATCTATAAGATCCTGAATCGCATGTCGGAGGCGGAAATAAGAATCTGTAAGATGACCGGCTCCCTGATGGTAAGCACAGTACAGGTTGGCTTTAAAGTATGCCGGAGGATTTTTGGATGAAGGGGTTGGATCAAGGGTGTCACGCCCTCGATTTTCAACATAAATAATAATAACATTTGATAATCTGAAATCCTCACAGGAGTTACAATTAATAACCCAAAAGGTAGTTCAATTTCCAATTCTATAAATTACAGAGTTCCAAAATAGATAAAGATAATACAACGCGATTTATTTTACAAAGATGGTGGAGTACTCCCAAAATAGCTTTAATAAAAAAACAATTGCATGCACTCCAAGCATTCCATGACGGTGACCTGCAAAATATCTAAAAATGATAGGTTGAGCTACACTAGCCCAGTAGAAAAGTCTACGCAAACTTTATATGCAAATGAGACGAATCAAATGCCATGAGTGAGAGAATATTGACAGATAGGCCCAAAGTACAAGTGACTACCAACAAGCAGCAAGCTATGGTCGAAGGGTCCTAGACTTCACAAAAATATCACTAACCATTTGCTCTTTTTCCTAATTACAATAATAAACTCACGTTGTAACGACCCTGATTTTTGGTCAATAAAAATTTCGCTAAAAATTTGAATTTTATTTTAATACTTGGATTTCATTTCAACATCCAAAAATCGGTTGTTATCGACTTATAAAATTTTGTTATTTTATTTGAAAATTCTTTATTTATTTTATAAATCCCTTTTTGCGATTAATAATCCGTCATAATTAGGTTTATGACTTAGGAGATTGGAATTCATCGCCCGGGCATTAAGGTCATTTTCTAAAGACGAGTATGCCTATTTAGACCTTGGTATAATTACTTGGTAATTGTAGAAAATCCTAGAATTTATTTTCTCGGCTGGAAATCCTGCATGGCAACCGATTAGTTAGCAAACCCTAACTACCATATGGCTTAGTTGCATTTCCTCTAACCTAGAGCATTGCATCGATGCCAAAATGGTTAATGTTTAGTCCTTGCCTTGACCGTTAACATGACTGCCTTGCCTTGGCGTCGGCTCGTCGGCTCGCTGACAAGCCTGCCTTGCCTTGGCGTCGGGTCGCTGTCGGGTCTGCCTCGCCTAGGCGTCGGGTCACTGCCAGGTTGCTCTGCCTTGGCTGCCATCGGGTTCTGCCTTGGCATCGGGTCGCGCCTTGCTTTTGCCTTGGCGTTGCTGGGCTGCTTTGCTCACGCCCTGCTTTGGCCACCGGGCTGCCTTGGCCACTGTTTGGCCACCAGGCTGCTTTGGCCGCCGCTTGGCCACTGCTTGGCCACCGGGCTGCCATGACCACTGTTTGGCCACCGGGCCGCCGCTTGGCCGCTGGTTGGCCACCGGGCTGCCTTGGCCATTGTTTGGCCACCGCTTGGCCACTGTTTGGCCACCAGGCTGCCTTGGCCACCGCTTTGCCACCGAGCTGCTTTGGCCACCGCTTGGCCACCGCTTTTCTACCAGGCCGCCTTGGCCACGCTCACGCCTTGCCTTGGCATTTGACCTAGGATAATATTTATCCGTTGGACGATAGAAGCTAGGGTAATCTATACCCATTAGTCAATAGGCAAACCTTGGTTAATCTGCCTAAGTACGAGATTAGATTAGTTTAGTGCTTAATTGCAAAGTATTATACTTTTGGTATTAACCGTTGGATAATAACCATTAGGAGATTCTTTACCCATTGGGCAATAGACTAGAATCCTAGCCATTATTACCCATTGGTTATTAACCATTAGAGAAACTATTATCCATTGGATAATAGTTAGTCTTGACAATCATGTACTTGTTTGATTTAAATATTAAATTTGGCCATGTGTTAAAATCCATTAAATTAAGATTAGTCCATTAGTATATTAGGTTAGTACATGGTACTTTGGATGAAGTAGAATACTATATTAGATATTAGTCCTAGGTCATATCTAGTATAGATATAGTGTAGTACATGTATAGATATATATATATGTATGTACTTGTTGTATGTATATTTTTTATTGTATATAGCATGTGAGTATTACATTTTCAATTGGAAAATCCTTTTGCTTGTAAATCTATTAGATATTCTAGTACACTAATACATTATTATATATGTTTGCTTTCTAGTATGTATATATATATATATATATATAGTACATGAGAGAGAAAGAGAGAAAGAAAGCCGAGAGAGGGGAGAGAGAGATTGGGCCGAGAGAGAGAGAGAGAGAGAGAGAGAGAGAGAGAAAGAAAGGAGGAGAGAGAGATAGTACCTTGGATTGACTTCTTGTGCTTCCATTGTACTTTGAAAGCATTAGGTTAGTGTATTAGACTATGGAACCCTAGACTAGATTGTAAGTACATGCTTATATATATATATATATATGTATGTGTACTTGTATGTATATATATATATAATATTGTATATAACATGTGTGTATATAGATTATTATATTTAGAAAATCTAATTTTCTTGAAAACTTAGAGATTTTATTAAAGACCCATAGTACATATGTATATATTAGTATATATATATACTTTCCAAGTGGTACAAGTGGGAGAGAGAGAGAGAGAGAGAGAGAGAGAGAGAGAAGCCGAGAGAGAGATGGGAGAGAGAGAGATTCGGATGGGAGAGGGAGAGAGAGAGTGATGTGTGTGCAAGTGATTGACATGCCTTGGTCATCCTTGTCCTAGTTGTGTATACTTCAAGTGAAAGCATGACCAATGCCATCCAATCTTGTCCTTCCTTGTACAAACCCCATTAGAATACTTGAATCAAATCTCCTTCCTTGCCTAGTCTTCCATAATCCAATCCAAAGGACACATCCATAGCCTTGCATGCCTAGTTCTAGGGTTAAACTTGCAAGCAAACAAGATTTGCTTGAATAAAAAAATGAGATATAGGAGAGAGAGAGAGAGAGAGGCCGGCTAGGGAGAGAGAGAGAGAGGGTGCCTTGCCTATAAATACCAAGCTCTTGGTGCTTTGAACTCACACCTTCACCTCATTCTCCAAACTTCTCTCTAAAACCCATTCTGTTTTGCCCAGGCAGCCTACTGTCCTCTGAAAAACTCCATTTTTCCTCCGGGCGAAAGTCGTTTCTAGGAACAACGACCTCCACAAAAGTCGTAGAACACTTCGAGAGCTTCAGTATAGACCCAAGAACCACCCCAAACGGTCAAGAGATGACCAAGATATCGACCTCCAAAGTTCAGTGAAAAATCTGGAAATTCCATTCCAGATAGCTCACTGTCCACTTTCTTATCCCCATTTTTTCTCTGGGCGAAAGTCCTTTCTAGGAACAACGACCTCCACGAAAGTCGTAGAACACTTCGAGAGCTTCAGTTTAGAGCCAAGAACCACCCCAAACGGTCAAGAGATGACCAAGATATCGACCTCCAAAGTTCAGTGAAAAATCTGGAAATTCCATTCCAGACAGCTTACTGTCACCCCCTTTACCACCATTTTTCTCCGGGCGAAAGTCGTTTTTAGGAACAACGTCCTTCATGAAAGTCGTAGAGAACTTCGAGATCTTCGTTTTAGACTCAAGAACGATCCTATTCGGCCAAGTATTGACCAAGTTACTGCCATCCAAAGTTGGGTCCAGATTGTGAGCATTCGACGCCCGTAGCACTTTCCAACTAGCTTATTCGGCCCCGACTAGTTTCGGATTAAGGTAGAATCTTCTTATACCTCTAACTCTACGTAGTATACCTATACCCCTACCCTACGTATATCGTATGATATGAGCGTGATTAAAAATATGTAGTACTTGGCTAGTTGATCGCATGATGTTGTTTGACGTAGAATTCTTTGAAGTACATGAGCATGATAATGTAGTGATATTTAGCTTGTAGAACTTTCTTGTTTAAAAGAACGTAGTTTACTTTGATCTTATGACTACTTGATTGCTTGATCACCTAGTTACCACGTGATTGTATGAACTCGTCAATAAACATGTGTTGCTTTATTGAACCTCTCGAAGGAAATGCATTTTAAAGATAAAGTATCATTTAAAACGAAGTATTTGTATTTTGACATTTTAACGAGCATGATATCGCATGAGTTATGTGAATAGCCCCACCGCGGAGTTGATGCATGTTACGAGACACATGGAATTGGAAAAGTAGAGATATGACACCTAAGATGTGGTTGATACGGATAAAAAGTGTTTTGGAAATGCATAATGGCCGAACTTGGTAGCCATTATGGCCATGAGTCAGATTTGGTAGCCTTTGTGGCAATGAGCCGGACTTGGTAGCTCATTGTTTTGCGACACAAGGTGCCGATCTTGGATGCTCATGGTTGTGTGTGTGTGTGACACAATGTGCCGGACTTGGTAGCCATTGTGGCCGTGCGTTGGTAACCTTGTGGCAATGAGCCGGACTTGGTAGCTCATTGTTGTGCGACACAAGATACTTGTAACCCATGGTTGTGTGCGTGCGTGTTTTCGGAATTGATCATAAAAGATGAGACACAAAATGATGAGTCGCGTAGGGGACACACACGGAAAACATGACACCAACGCGCGTTAGTGAATGCGCATGTGTAATTGTATGAGTTATTTGAAAGCATGTTAAAATCGTATACTATCTTTGATGTGTATGTTAAGGGTTAGTGGGTTTGGATTACTCTATTGAGCTTTCAAGCTCACGGTGTTGCTTTATGTGACCCTGACATATTATACTGGTGGCGACGCTGGTATAATGTGTCAGACTTGTTACATAAACAAGGGGAGCTGTACACCTTGGAGGCTTTGGAGCTGAGGAACTTGCTAGGATGGAAGAAGAGAAGGAGCTGTAGATAACCTTAGATATCCATCCCTTTTGTGCAATAAACAAACCCTTTGGGAGTTTATGATGTAATAAAGAGCCAGACTCTCTTTTGTTGTTCAATAAAATGTTTATTTAACGTACCCAAAATTCGGGGCGTTACACACGTCGTTCCATATTTGTTCATACTCAATTCAAAATAAAATTCGGGGCGTTACACACGTCGTTCCATATTTGTTCATACTCAATTCAAAATCATCTTATTACTCTCGTATGGTACCACAATCTTTCTCGTATCCACATTCATTACCATCAAATCCCTTTATTACAAAAACCCTTCCTTTTAACTTCAAAACAATTCAAAGAAAACTCACGACCATTGAAGGTCGATCTCCGTTGATTCGGGCCGAATACCGGAATCCGTTGATTTGTGCCCAAATACCGGAAACCGTTAATTCGCTCATGAATACCGGATGATTTCCATCAAAATCCTTTAACCAAAATCTTTTCTTTTCCTTTAATCGAGTATTTCCCATCGATAATCACTAGGGTCACCTTGGGTCTAATTCCCTCAAGCGCAGGGTCACCCCAAGTCTTTTCCCTCAATAACAATTATTTGGGTCACCTCGGGTCTATTTCCTCGAGCGTAGGATCACCCCGAGTCTATTCCCTCAATAATAATAATCACTTGGGTCACCTCGGGTCTATTCCCTCGAGCGCAGGGTCACCCCGAGTCTTTTCCCTCCATAGCGACCCCTCGGATCACTTCTCACACTTTTCATAATCGTCATCATTTCAGAATCAACTTCCCAAATGTCTATACTCATGCGTTCTTGTCAAGTTCTCATTTCACATGCATTAAATCGTTCAATCGGATCCACAAGCTATTTAATCAATCACATGGTATTACAAGACCAACAATCTACCATATCACGTATAATCGAATACACACGTCCTTACCGTACCTCTAAGTACGCCCCCGTACCCTCTCAAACCACCTGTCAGCCCCCGACTAAATTCTGCGATACCCGGTTTTCTAGTTTCTATACGTGGAGTCCGTAAAGCATATGCTAAAGGATTCTACGAGTCGAGAGAAAAAGGATTGCAATACTACTCATCGGATCTCTAGACATGCTCAGGTAAATCATTCGTATAAGTGTCGTGCAAGAAGCTCAAATTTATCAATCCATGATTCCACCAATTTAATAACCCCATGTGCATGCCACGTCAATTTTGATGGTAAGCATGGGCTGCCAATTCATTATCTTATTATAAGTATATAATAATCATATAAACCATTGAAAAGTCATAATGCCTTAGGAAAAGTTGGACCACAGCAACGCATGAAATTTTGGGATTTTACGGATGGTCTACCGGTAGGGAATGGATGTCTACCGGTACAAATGGAACAGTGGGAACACAGCTTTGACTTTCATGATTTCTACCGGTAGAAAAATAAAAGTACCAGTAGAGTTCGAGAAAAATTTAGAATCCTACCGGTAGGGAACAGATCCTACCGGTACAAACTCAAAACAGTGGGTACACACTATCACAACGACGAAGTTCTACCGGTAGAGAAAAGAGTCCTACCGGTAGGAATTCGGAATTCTGGCGATTTTTCGCAGCACGACAGATTTTGATCCCAACCGAATAACAACCAATACAAGTCCAAATAAGGCACAAATACACTCAAATAACATATAAAGAGAGGTAAAATTTCCTACCTCGAGTATCCAAGTCGAAATCAAAGAGATTGAGCGAACCCTAGCTTCTGGAATCCAAACTGAATGAAAATACGCCAAGCCGATCTCTATCCAACGCGATACGAGCTTGACTACGCAAGTAGAAAATGGTGTTGAAATGGATTATTGTGGGTCTTAGGTGATTGGGTGAGTTTTTTGGGTGAGGGAGTGAGAGAGACCGAGAGAGAACTGAGAGACGAGAGAGATGAGATGAAGAATGGGAAAAAAAAGAAAAAGTTTCCCCTGGTATACACACGACACACACATGCACTTATCACACAAAAACCCATGGTTTTCAAATCCTCGCACTTTAACCCCCATATTCTTATTCATACCACTTTCACCCTCTTCTTTTCTTTTTCAACTACAAATATTAAAATTAAATAGAGAAATTTACGGGTCTCTACATTCTACCCTCCGTAAGGAAATTTCTTCCTCGAAATTTGCAAAACCAAGCCCAACCAAAAATGCAACACATGGATACGCCTCAATCATAACAGTATTCATCATGCAATAATTCAATATTCATGGAAATCTATGTCAAACTCACATCGAGCAAACCAAAACATTACGGATACTTCGTTCTAACTTTGTCCTCCTTTTTCCCACATAAACTCGCACTATCGGCATCATCTTTTCTCTCCAAAACTAGATTACGCAAATGGAGGTTATGTATCGGTTTCTTACCATAGGACACGCCGGCTTGTAACTCAAATTCAGACCATTCTAACACATGCAATGGATTCGATTCCTATTTTCTCAATATCTACACATAACGCGAAGCACAACTACCAGAAAGTTTCAGCGGCATTGTCAAACGGTATACAATTTCGAAGCTCCCTTTTCATCGCGAAGTTTCTAGATACGATTATCTATTCAAACACAAAGATCTTGCCTCTAAACATAACCCGATAGTCCAATTGACTTCCCGAGACTTCCATTTAGAAGGTGCGGTGATCAAGCGCCTCTTCCAACTGGATTTCATCGGTTATCGCCTGGGCATCCGAAAGGCACACGCCGTATCCGACACTTAATCTATCTTTCTAGCAATGAAAGTTTCATTTTCTACCCAAGACGAGACAAATTCCAACGCGGTGATGATTTGTGAAGCACATGATTTCCCTTCTTCAAGTAACATTGGGTGACGACGACGGTCAACACGATCCTTCGGTTGACTCTACGTGGTTAGCAATCTTCGACGGTCTCTCTCTTCTTCTTTTTGTACTATGCCCTGTTCAGTCATTCTCTCCCGAGCTTTCAAATATCGTCGGCGAATAGATTTCATCGTACTAGCGGGTCCATAACACAAACCAATTCTTCTAAATGTCGCACCAAATTTTTGCTACAGGTTGGGTCATTCTATAGTATGAGAAGAATTCGATTTGTTACCTCAAGTGACACAAGCAAGCTCCAAAACTCAAACAACGCCAATCAGGGATTTCAAAGAACAATAACGAGGTATCCGGTTTTTAGAGGACACATGGAATTCTTTAAAGCGATTAGACAACAAATTCAAAGTACTTTTCTATAACAACTCAAGAAATTGAAATGACCGATCATAGCTCTGTTATTGCTCTATAGGTCAAAGGAGTCAACGGATGATGTCTTGACAAAAGAAGGATTTCGATGTTAAGGACAAGCACAAGGTAATGACACTAGTCTCTCATAAACTAATTGATCCAAAATAAGGAATTATCCAATACTAGAAATGAGGAAAACTTCCAACAATTTGAGGTTAAGCATTACAGGATGAATCATATACCTCCAGAGTTGAGGAACCACAACAAATAGGAAAAGATGATACCTCAAACAAGTGATGTTTCTAAGAGCTAGAGAGTAGTCGGAAATGGTTTAGCTACGGGACCGCATCATGTTGTTTTGGTGTACGTTTATGCTGCTGCATGGAGCTCGATTCACCATGTACTTCCAATCCCCGAGGACAATTCCTTGCCATGTGGCCAAGTTCGCCGCAAGTATAACAAGATCCCCCACGCCATGGACATTGAGAACAAATATGACCAGACTGACGACATCGATAACACACAATCTGATGCTTGAAGAGAACTCCCGAAGTCCTGGAATGAGGAGGTCGCTTAAAGTCTTGCTGACCGTGAATAGAGGGGTTTGATACCCTAGGTTTCTTCCTTCCTGAACTCTCAACACTCTCCGAGGATGACCTCACGTTAACGACTCGACACCTAGCTCCCCCCACATTCACACCAATCTGCGCACCCTCTAGAATCGCAACACGCACACTCAACGACCTCAGGAAACATGGCTTCATCCCTAGTACACTGACTTGCCTCATTCTTCCCGTATGCACTACAGCCCTGGTGCTCACGATCCTCGGTCTCACCACACCTATCTCCACGGCTCGAAGACATCCTACTATGAAAGCATAAGAAATGAAGTCATCAACATTGGTCACTTAACTATATGCCACAGCTCTCCAACCTTTCCAACAGGAGTCAACAACTCTGCGACACTCTATTGTTATATATATATGCAATGTCATTTCGATGTACTGACTCATTCATGCAAACACACATGTAGTTTTATAAAAAGATGCAGCGATTTTTGAACCCATGAGACTAAAAGCCTCCCCACGGTCTCGAAGTGTTCTAGACCTATGCTTTGATACCAAGTTGTCACGCCCTCGATTTTCAACATAAATAATAATAACATTTGATAATCTGAAATCCTCACAGGAGTTACAATTAATAACCCAAAAGGTAGTTCAATTTCCAATTCTATAAATTACAGAGTTCCAAAATAGATAAAGATAATACAACGCGATTTATTTTATAAAGATGGTGGAGTACTCCCAAAATAGCTTTAATAAAAAAAACAACTGCATGCACTCCAAGCATTCCTTGACGGTGACCTGCAAAATATCTGAAAATGATAGGTTGAGCTACACTAGCCCAGTAGAAAAGTCTACGCAAACTTTATATGCAAATGAGACGAATCAAATGCCATGAGTGAGAGAATATTGACAGATAGGCCCAAAGTACAAGTGACTACCACAAGCAGCAAGCTATGGTCGAAGGGTCCTAGACTTCACAAAAATATCACTAACCATTTGCTCTTTTTCCTAATTACAATAATAAACTCACGTCGTTTCATATTTGTTCATCCTCAATTCAAAATCATCTTATTACTCTCGTATGGTACCACAATCTTTCTCGTATCCACATTCATTACCATCAAATCCCTTTATTACAAAAACCCTTCCTTTTGACTTCAAAACAATTCAAAGAAAACTCACGACCATTGAAGGTTGAGCTCCGTTGATTCCAGCCGAATACCGGAATCCGTTGATTTGTGCCCAAATACCGGAAACCGTTGATTCGCTCATGAATACCGGATGATTTCCATCAAAATCCTTTAACCAAAATCTTTTCTTTTCCTTTAATCGAGTATTTCCCATCGATAATCACTAGGGTCACCTTGGGTCTAATTCCCTCAAGCGCAGGGTCACCCCAAGTCTTTTCCCTCAATAACAATTATTTGGGTCACCTCGGGTCTATTTCCTCGAGCGTAGGATCACCCCGAGTCTATTCCCTCAATAACAATTATTTGGGTCACCTCGGGTCTATTTCCTCGAGCGTAGGATCACCCCGAGTCTATTCCCTCAATAATAATAATCACTTGGGTCACCTCGGGTCTATTCCCTCGAGCGCAGGGTCACCCCGAGTCTTTTCCCTCCATAGCGACCCCTCGGATCACTTCTCACACTTTTCATAATCGTCATCATTTCAGAATCAACTTCCCAAATGTCTATACTCATGCGTTCTTGTCAAGTTCTCATTTCACATGCATTAAATCGTTCAATCGGATCCACAAGCTATTTAATCAATCACATGGTATTACAAGACTAACAATCTACCATATCACGTATAATCGAATACACACGTCCTTACCGTACCTCTAAGTACGCCCCCGTACCCTCTCAAACCACCTGTCAGCCCCCGACTAAATTCTGCGATACCCGGTTTTCTAGTTTCTATACTTGGAGTCAGTAAAGCGTATGCTAAAGAATTCTACGAGTCGAGAGAAAAAGGATTGCAATACTACTCATCGGATCTCTAGACATGCTCAGGTAAATCGTTCGTATAAGTGTCGTGCAAGAAGCTCAAATTTATCAATCCATGATTCCACCAATTTAATAACCCCTTGTGCATGCCACGTCAATTTTGATGGCAAGCATGGGCTGCCAATTCATTATCTTATTATAAGTATATAATAATCATATAAACCATTGAAAAGTCAAAATGCCTTAGGAAAAGTTGGACCACAGCAACGCATGAAATTTTGGGATTTTACGGATGGTCTACCGGTAGGGAATGGAAGTCTAATGGAACAGTGGGAACACAGCTTTGACTTTCATGATTTCTACCTGTAGAAAAAATAAAAGTACCGGTAGAGTCCGAGAAAAATTTAGAATCCTACCGGTAGGGAACAGATCGTACCGGTACAAACTCAAAACAGTGGATACACACTATCACAACGACGAAGTTCTACCGGTAGAGAAAAGAGTCCTACCGGTAGGAATTCCGGAATTCTGGCGATTTTTCGCAGCACGACAGATTTTGATCCCAACCGAATAAAAACCAATACAAGTCCAAATAAGGCACAAATACACTCAAATAACATATAAAGAGAGGTCGAATTTCCTACCTCGAGTATCCAAGTCGAAATCAAAGAGATTGAGCGAACCCTAGCTTCTGGAATCCAAACTGAACGAAAATACGCCAAGCCGATCTCTATCCAACGTGATACGAGCTTGAATACGCAAGTAGAAAATGGTGTTTAAATGGATTATTGTGGGTGTTAGGTGATTGGGTGAGTTTTTTGGGTGAGGGAGTGAGAGAGACCGAGAGAGAACTGAGAGACGAGAGAGATGAGATGAAGAATGGGAAAAAAAAGAAAAAGTTTCCCTTGGTATACACACGACACACACATGCACTTATCACACAAAAACCCATGGTTTTCAAATCCTCGCACTTTAACCCCCATATTCTTATTCATACCACTTTCACCCTCTTCTTTTCTTTTTCAAGTACAAATATTAAAATTAAATAGAGAAATTTACGGGTCTCTACAAAGGGGCTTGAGATGCCCTGACTTGATTAACTTTTCCAAAACTGAAGACAAAGGTGCCTCAATTGTGAAGAAACTGCGGGGCTGACCGCGAGGCCGGTTGTTCTACGATGTTTGCACTTGGTTGATATCGGTGATGTGGTTAGCAGCATTGGAAGAGGTGGCGCTAATGCCACCAGTTGTTGTATTGGAGTAAGTTCCTCCCCCAAAGAGTGCATTAGTGTTCCCAGAATAAGAACGAGACTTCGCTTTTGGTGGATTAGAAGATTCTCCCTTTGACAAAATTCCGCTTTGCAGTGCATCCTCAATGGCCAGGCCAAAGTCGAAGAAGGTTTCAAAGTTACCAGACGCTTGAGCAAGAACCAGATGCCTAGCATAGTCTGGTTGGAGGTTACGAGAGATGATGCGGAGTTGGTCTTTCTCACTGGGGCGCTCAGTCATTAGCGCTGCCTTAGCCCTCCACCTTTTGACGAAGTCAGCGAAGGATTCCTTTGCTTCCATTTTTGTAGATTCCAGTTCCCGAGTTGTCATTTTCAGCTGGGAGTTGTAACTGTACTGCGAAATAAATGTAGTCCCAATGTCCTCCCAAGTCCTTCTTTTGGCGATGTTGAGTGACAAAAACCAATGAAAAGTAGGGCCTGAAAAGGTCTAAGGGAAGAGCTGTGACATGGCCTCAGGCTCGACCGATAAAAGCTTCATTGCTGCATGGTAACTATAAAGGTGAGTCCTGGGATCACCACTTCCATCGAACTTTGCCAAGTCTGGCATTTTGAACTTCTCAGGAAGTTTAGCATTGGGATATAGGCAGAGATGATCCAAGTCAATCCCACCAGCCGTGACCTCTTTCGCTTTGGCAAAGGATTCCTCAAGTTTGGCCATTTTGGCCATAAAAGCAGTAATATCTGGATTTGCAGCAGGTATGTCGCTTGCCGGATTCGGATTTGCAGCAGGTATGCGAACTACCCTAGGGTTGGGCTGCACAATGAGATGCCCCGGATTGTTCGGATCCTCGACCATGATAGGCTGCTCCTGGTCAGACTCATCGTCCTCGTCCTTAGCCTCGAGCAGAGGCGAAAGACGAGTGTTAATAAGATTATTCAGATGAGTGATATTGGCATCGGTCTGAGCCGATCTCTGCTGCATCGCAGTGATGCTGTTCTGAAGATTCATGAGCATGTCTTCAACGGTAAGCGGCTGAACAGGTGGCGGTCCTGACATGATAAGAACTTCGGAAGTACTTGAAGCAGAAGATGGGGAAGCTGGTTGTCCTTCCCGTTGAATTGATGGTGAGCCGGACTGTTGGGTGGCAAATGGAGAAAGCGGAGAGTCTTTCGTGATGACTGATTGGGATTCAAGCCTGACAAGTCGCTGAACCGGATTGAGTTGTAGATGATCCCAAGCGGGCTTGCCCTTTCGCCTCGATACATTCCTTGGAGGCGCAATGGTTCAGAACCTTTACTTGCAAAGTGAAAGAAGACCATATAAGGGTCCTGCAGCAACTTTAATCTAAATAAAAGACTAAAGCATTGATGCAGCCAGTGCCGTTCGTGTCCCCTATACTCTAGAACTAAAAGATGAGTCTATCTCAAACCATTCGGACACTGCCAGAATCCTCATAATTCTTTTTCGAGTGTGTATCCTCACAAGAGGCAAATGAGGCTAAAGGATACCAAAAGAATCCTAAACCTTTGACTATTCTGCTAATCAGGGTTTCAACTTTCGAAGTCAGAGCAAATCGGTATGAATGTCATGCTACTATAACCATAATGGCGTGAGCGGCACAGCGCTGTTAGCCGGGCGGTGTAAGTGATGAGGCACTTGTTACCTTTTAGTGTAAGCATCATGGCATCCTCTCTATTGTTCCTCATTTTCTGTTTGAAACCATAAGCAAGGATATAGACAAGGGTGCAGAAATTTCTGATTTCCTAAAGTCTATTTGTTCAAAGGATGTTGAAATTTTGAAACCGTGCACCATCAAGATGCACGACTCCTCATCGGGTCATAGCAATGTCCTATTAAGTTTAAGACAGACTCATCTTCAATCGAGAACCTAGAAGCCGCCCTAAACATGCTCTTACGCAAAATGGTATGCATGAACAGTACATGCGATAGGGAAAGCAGTAACACGTAGACAGTATATGGTGGTTAGATGCAAGTAGATCTTACCCTGTAGGTACCTGCCCTAATTTGGAGAGTTCTAGTGCTTTGTATATGCAAAGGCCACTTTTGGTTTGTAACAGGTTCCTCGGACTAGGGCCACAGATATACCTCCCGTTGTCCGTGATATCACAAAGCAACAGTCAAACGGTAGCATGACCCATCATCGTCGAAGGTTGTTGGTCATTCGGATAGCCAAAATGATCCAACGAGGCTATCCCACATCGATGCAAATGAGAATGCTAGAAATTGATTAAGAAGAAGAAGAATCACAATGTCGTAAAAATGCCTTTTCAAATTTGGCTCACTTTATTTAGTCCATCTTTAGAGGAAACTACGCAAGTGATCAATCGAAAAAGTCCCAGATTAGATTGGCCAGACACGAGATCCTGTTAAATTACCATTCCAACCTTCAGTAGTGCAAAACTCACCGTTTTGACAGACTTTTAAGGGATTGTTCACAAACATTTTAAACTCCAAGTATGGATTAATATTGGTTTGATGATCCCCAGCAGAGTCGCCACTGTGGGCAGCATGCCCTTGGAAAAAGGATTTCGTTCCTCCTGCCAAAGCGGCCCGAAAATCGAGGGAGTGCGAGCAGAGAAGTAGGCGCTCAGAATATAGAGTCGCCACTCGGGTTTGAAGGTCCGACACCCAAGGAAT
This sequence comes from Rhododendron molle, assembly GCA_025413875.1. Classification (NCBI taxonomy): domain Eukaryota; kingdom Viridiplantae; phylum Streptophyta; class Magnoliopsida; order Ericales; family Ericaceae; genus Rhododendron; species Rhododendron molle. Next base: position 21,561,526 of record CM046400.1, read on the forward strand.
AGTATTTTGAAGCACCTGCCGCACTGTTTGTTTTGAAAAAGTGAAGGAACTAGTCCGTCATAACCATATCTGGGTTCGGGAGCCAGGTTACGAGAAGGGAAGGGTTTTAAGGCACCCTTCTCGCCCAATCCGGAGATCGGTCTCTATTTAAGCCTTTTTGAGAAAACTTTGTGATTCTTCTTTTATAAATCGATTTTTAGCCAATTAGGGCGGGGGAACAGTTAATCGGGGATTAAACCGTAACATTTTGCAGGATGTGATATGAATTGAAAACATGGATGGATGGAATATTATGAAAATGGGATAAAATTTAACCTTCTGATAAAAAATAAACAAAGTTGCTCAAAAAATGAGTGTGCCATGCACAACGGCCAACTTTGCATGCATGGATCTACGTACATGCAAAGAACGATTGCGTGACACACTCAATCCCTCGCGCGATTATTCATGTCTCACCACAGGTTGTATTCTTATCCCCATTTGGGCTCTGGAAGGACCAGTGCTCACCCAGGGGGCAAACCAAATAGTTTATATGTACTGGAATGTAAATATTTATTACAAACAGAACGAATAACATTGAATTACAACCCCTAAACAGTGGGGGTGAATAAACAGGGGCATAAGCCCTAGTTGCTGTGCAAGGGCAGCCACTGGGAATCAAAGAACCATTGCGCGACAGTGTGCCACACTCGCGCGAGGGTTCTGACTGGACTTCCAGGAATTGTTTTGCATACCTGGGCTCTGAAACATACTCAGAAATAACCCAAGGGCATTCCATACCAAATAAAGCAGCAATCTAAGTTATTCTATAGATTTTAGCATGCAAAAGCAGTGATTTTATTCCTAAACATGCTTCAAAACAGTTGAAAGCAATCAATGAAACTTAAAGACCAGCACCTCCTTCCCCACATGGTCCTTTCTCATGTTGACAGATCTGTCGTGAGAGACAGTGGGACCATCGCGCGAGGGTTTGCTTGGTGACAACTTCTTGTAACCCTGCTGACGTTAGGGCCAGGACTGGTATTGATTACCAGCCTTGGCCCTGCCAGCCCCCCTCAGGGATCAAAATAGAGGACAGGTAATAAACTTATACCTTTACTTGAGTTGTTTTTGAAATGGATTGAACAAGGTGGTGTAGCTTGAAGAATGAGTGTATGTAGAACACAAGAGTGAGAGAATAACAAGTGTGATTGAGGGTTTGTGAGCTTTTCGCTTGATTTTTGGTAACCCTTTAGCTTTGGAAGCATGGGGGGTATTTATAGGACAATGGGAGGCCAAAGGGTGATGAAGGACTAGGCCCAAACATCAGCCAACAAGGCTGGCCAGCCTAGCTTGGTAGAGAAGGTGGCCAACAAGGTGGGGGAGTGGTTACATTGGGAGGTGCCAACCATGTAGTCTACAACAGCTGTTCTGGTGGAAAATGGGGTTCCATAGGCTTACAGGCCCCCTGATGATCACAAAATCCAGCTGGAAAAAAGTGATGGGGACAGGATAGAATCATCGCGCGAGGGAGTGGGACTGTCGCGCGAGTGTTCAAACCATCACACGAGGGTCAACAGTCAACACTTTGACTTTGACCCACACCTGTCAATCTGTCCATCGCGCGGGGGTTCCAATCCATCACGCGCTGGTCAAACCTTACCTAGGGTTTTGACCTAGGGTTTTTGAAGTTCAAAAGGGTTCAAGAAATGTTCCAAACACTCCAAGCCCAATCCATTCCAATCTCAAGTTTGTTTAAATCTGATTCATCATCGGGGAAACCAGAAACCATAAAACGGTCAGGAGATTCAGATTGGGGTGTCTATAGGATGAATGCAAGCAAATGCTTCGTTCATTGATATATCAAATTAGATCACCTCAAGCGTAGGGTATAAGCGTCCAATTGAAGCATAATAATCGAGAAGACCAGGATCGTACCCACGGGAATAATTAATATGGCTTTGCTGGATTTGTAGAAGTTAGCATGGTTTTCGGCTTTTAGACAGCCAACTTTGTTTTACTTTGTAGTGGAAATAAAAAGGCTAAATTAAAAGCGAATAAACCAGGATAAAAAGCAAGTTAGGCCTAAGAGTAACTGACACTCACGACTCAAGTTGAATAACAGTTCTCACCCAAATACACGGTTTAAGATACTCAACTAAGGTTTTAACCCGGAAGATAGGATGGTTCGATTACCAAGCTAGCTCTAGAATTTATTTAGCAAACGCCTCGATCGACAGAGCTCCAAGCATCATGTGTGGTAAGTAGGCGATGCTCTTACCTACACATGATTAAGGAGGTTAACACCTTAGCTATTTGACAAACAAACCCGAGCTATACATCGATTTTCGAACCACAGATTCAAACTTTATGGCGAATAATGCAATTTTACTCAAGCCATGAGGTGCTAATCACCCCATGACCTAACCTTAGAAAACTACTCACACATATCTATAAAGATAAGAGCAAGTAAAAATCTAGCTAACATATTGACATCACAAGAAAAGAAATAAACTAGAGATATTGATAGATCGGGTGATTGCAAACAACTTTAATGAAGGGAACAAGGGCAAAAACTAACTTACTAAAGCAGAAAATGCAGAAATAAGGGCTGGAAATGAAGAACACTCAAGAACAATAAGAACAATTCAAAAATATGCAATACAAAAGTTGTTTGTACAAATGACATCACGCTTATTTATAGGGCAATTTACCTCTAGGTCCAGAAAATAGAAAGTAATTCCCACCAAGTCTCCTCTAATTAACGAAACACTAAAACCCTATGAAAGTGCCTAAAACCCCAAATATTGAAAGTGCCTAACCCCTAGGGCACCCTATGAAAGTGCCTAAACCTCAGAGTACCCTATAAAAGTGCCTAAAACTCTAGGGTACCCAATAAAAGTGCCTAAATCGCTAAAACCCTATAATAGGAAAGTGCACCCTAAAACTCCTATGAAAGTGCCTAAACCTAAGCCCTAGGGCTCTATGAAACCACCTAAACCTAAACTTTAGGGTACCTTAAACCCTAGGGTATTCTAAAATCTAAAATCTTAAAGTACCCTAAAACCCTAGGGTACCCTAAAACCCTAAAATCCTAGGGTACCCAAGGGTACTAGGGTACCCATTAGGGTACCCTAAAACCCTAGCATACCCTAAAACCCTAGGGTGACACTTCTATTAATGATAAATGTATTTTTGTAAAAGTGGACTTAGTGGTAATTAAGTACTTCATCTCTCCTTAATGGGAATTAAGTGTCACTTTTCTGTACTTAGAGGTAATTAACTCTTATTTATAGGCTCCAAGTACGCGCACGGAATATTCTCCAAGAGATCCAAAAATCCTTCTCTAAGACCCTTGGTACCAATGGCAAAGGCCTCAAGTTGCTGTGCCTGAAGGGGCCTTGGTACCGAAGGAATTGAACAAAAGGCACCGATGCCGAGTTGGTTACTGATTGCTTTTGGACTACACCTTTAGGTACTTCGGTACCGATGGAATGGAATCCTTCCTATCAATGCCGAATTGCTTAAGCTCCACCACTTGGTCTCGTTTTCTGCCTAGGCCTTGCCTTGGTCTAGGCTGGGTTGCTTTGCCATCGGGTCACCTTGCCTTGCTTTGCTTCAGCTTGTCTTGGCGTTGAGAAGCATCGGGCCTTAAAGCTCTGTTATTAGGTAATTTCCTACAATACCAAGCTACACTACCATACGAATAGAATCAATCAAAAAAACTAAGTTAAGCAATAAAATAAACTAAAACTAGATAATTAGCGCACCTTACATTGAATTATTGGGTGCTTATTAGCACACAAGAATTCAGCCAGAAAAAAGGTGGAAACTATACGGACAATGGTTGAGAGCTTCCTCTATACTCTAGAGAGAGAGAATGCACTCCCTTTCAAACCCTAACTATAACCCCACCAATTTAGAGGTATCTTCAGCTCTAATCGGATTCCAAATTCTATTCACGGAGTGGATTTAAGCTCCATTCGGAGCTTTCCATTTACTGTGCCAGCATCATCATCTATCACCACTCGTAGTATATATCTCATCATCGAACACACAATGGCTAGCATTTGAGGTGGATCTGACTGGCTATTCCTATGGCTAACTCAACCGCACCGGAATACAGGTTAATCTGGGGTGGAAGTCTTGCCAAAAGAAGGTTCTCAAAGTGGGTTCTTGAACTCACGCAACTGGGTCTCTCTTCACTGGGTTTCGGAGGCGTTCAACCATCCTTGACCCATATATCACTGAGCCGTGCTCATTCCTAGCATGGTCTATTTCAACCCAAGCTCCAGCAGTCTCGGAGAGCAACAGCGAGTGAACCCTATTTGGCCTACATCGGATCTGATGTGGCGGTGGGTGGCGGCGTCCGGGGGTGTGGTTCTGACTGAGTGTTAGCAAAAATCACCAAACTTTGGGTGCTCATGGTGGTATGGTTCTGACTTGGTTAGGTGCTCACAGACTCGGTTGGGTGCTCACAGTTCAGATCCGATTTACACTTGGGCATCCCGGTTGGACCTGAGTCCACCACCTCAGGAACAGTTCAATCTAGCAATTGGTTTGTCCGGTTTGTACTGTAAAATCTCAGTTGACAAAGCATTTGGTGGAGTGCCTAGAGGTATACCCCGACCTTGTTTCCTGTGTTCAAATAGCAGGGTTATTTCCTTATTCAATATGGAGCTTTTGCAATTGCTTATTTAATGTCAAATTTGTTGCTGGACTTTTTGGCCAGTGTACTGTTAGTATTTGGGGTTTTAATTCAGGTGATGCAACCACCAACATTAGATATAGTGTTGTTTGACACTCAGATTCATGCCCAGCTTAGTTACTGGGCTCTTTGCCCAATTTGGGGCTCAACTGCTGTGTAACTTTTTGTAGAGCTCCATTAAATTCCATGATTCTTTGTTTCACTTGCTTGGTTCTTTAGTGTAGTGTGGTGTGTCTAGGGCTTTCATTGACTGGATTGGTGGTCGTGCATTGATCGAAAGGGGTAGCCTCGTAGGCTGTTAATGATTAGATTATTGGTAGTGCACTAATCGAAAGGGGCAGCTTGGATTCACCTGCGGTTCGGGTGACCACACTTCGTGTGGCCCTCATTCTGTCCCTCTTTTAGATTATAGCGAGCCTAGGGGATTAGGTTGAGAGTGTAGCAGTTTGGTTGGAACGGGTGTGGTGTGCAGGGTACTTGGGAGGGTAGCCTTGTTGGATGTCATCATCTCCAATTTGAGCCTCTTCTCGGTGCCTAGTTCCTCTGCAATAGCTATTCTGTTAAAAGTGGGTATTATGTTTGTTCTCTGGGTTCGGTTGGATTATTAGTATCGTGGTTTGCATATCCCATCTCTGGAGTCTGGGGTGTTTGGTAGTTGGTTGTGTGCGGATTGTTTTCTGTCGAGCCTTGGGAATTAGGTTAAGGGAGTAGTAGTCCGAGCAGATTGGGTGTGGTGTACAGGGTTGGGCTCCTTGTCGGATGCTGTCATCTCTGGTTCGAGCCTCTTTCGGTGCCTGTTCCTCTGAAGTAGCTGTTCAACCTTCCCTCGATGCCAAGTTGCTATGTTACTGCTTTTCCTCTGTGATGGTTCATTATCTGGTCATTTTTTGACCGTGACTTTTTACTTTATTTTCTAACCTGGCGGAATGTGCCAGTCAATAGGTAGCTTTCATTATCTGTAATCACTTGCATTTCATTGCATATTTTGTATCATCTTGTATCCTACCCCTGTTACTCTATCGTTCTTCACAGATGGACAATGCAATGAGGGTAGGATACTAATCCACATTGTTGTTTTGTTACATTACTTTATTTTACTCTCCATGTGGGTTGTGCATGAGTTATCTCACTTTTTTCACTCTTCTTTTCTTTCTTTTCTTTTCTCCTGGGGTATGCCCCTTGTAGATTGTACATTCGATTAATCTTTTTTTAATTTCAAGCTAAATTACCCAAAAAAAAAAAAAATTTAGCCAAAATTAAATTGCTCAAAGCTACTTCATTTTTTTCAACTTTTTAGCCTATGTGTTAAGTGTCACTAAATTTGTTAAGTAATGTAAAATGTAGTAATCAGACTTAGGGGCTGTTTGATAAAACTGAAAGCTGAAAAATTAACTACTGAAAGCTGAATACTAAATTTTTTAAGCTGAAAAGCTATTTGATAAATATATTAAGCACTGAATTAAAAAAATTATGAATTAACTTTGTTCTAATTCTCTCTTAATTTACTAATAGTCACAATATATTTATGGTAATGGTGGAGTAGTGGTGATGGTGGAGCTGGTAGTAGTGGAGTGGTGGAGCTAGTGGTGGTGAAGTGGTGGGGGTGGCGGGTGGTGGAAGTGGTGGAGAATTAATTTTGTTCTAATTCGCTCTTATTACTTAATTGATTCAGCTTTAATTGTTGAATTTAGGTTATCAAACAACCTGTGGGCAGCATGCCCGTGAAAAAGGATTTCATTCCTTTCCCAGGGGGGCAAGCGCTTGGAATACAGAGTCGCCACTCGGGTTTGAAGGTCCGACACCCAAGGACCGTATTTCGAAGCACCTGCCGCGCTGTTTGATTTGAAAAAGTGAAGGAAACCAATCCGTCATAATCATATCTGGATTCGGGAGCCAGGTTACGTAAAGGGAAGGATTTTAAGGCACCCCTCTCGCCCAATCCGGAGATCGGTATCTACCTAGGCATGTTGTGAAAACTTAGTGATTCTTCTTTTATTAATCAATTTTAAGCCAGTTAGGACGGGGGAACAGTTAATTGGGGATTAAACTATAACACGATTTCCAAGATGTGATAGATGGCATGGATGAGCAATTAGTATAGGATGAAAACAGACTGTTGTGGGATTTCAAACAGACTGGAAGGCCCCTGTTTTGGAGTATCATGCGCAGGAAGAAACCAGTATGCACTGATCAAGTCAATGCAAGCTGATCACACCTGCGCGTGCCACTACAAGACCTGCGCGCGCCAGTAACCCTAAGCCCATAGCTCAAATTCTCAAACCCTCTGGTTGTGGAAGGACCAGTGCACACCCAGGACAAACCAAGTAGTTTATAGTATTTATACTACACAGTTTATAGGCTGAAAAACCCAACAAATAAACAAAACACCCCATAAACAGTGTGGGGATAAAATAACGGCCTAAAACCAAGTTACCCGTGCAAGACCACTCACTGGTCAGAGGAAGACTGGCGCGCGAGGAAGTAAGTCTGTCACGCGATGGTGCGCCCCGACGCGCGATGGTAGCGCTCTGGCGTGCGACGATTGCACCCTGACGCGCTGGTCAATGCTCCATTTAACCATCGCATGCGGGTTTGGGTGCAGCGAGTGCGGGTATGGGTCAATCTTTCAGTGTTTGGTTTCGCTCATCCTAGGTTTTGGGACAGGTCCAGAATGATCTCAGGGGTACTCCATCACAGCAGACATGCGTATTGAACTAAGACTCACAGTTTATACGAAGGAAAGTATCAAACTGGTTTTCATCATGCTTACAGAGTGATCTATATAAACAAAAAGACATAAAATAGAGGTGTCAAACGGGTCGTGTCGACCCACGACACGACCAGTTTGACACGGACACGGTGTGACACGGGACACGAAAAAGATACGGTATGGCCGGACACGACACGATACGGGCACGGTATAGTTGGGCACGGACACGGCACGAACATGAAAGCGAGCGGACACGACACGGACACAACACGGTATTTGCTGACACGTGACACGGCACGGACACGAAAGTAAGGATACACGACACGGACTCGACACGGTTCGAGTATCATCTCGACACGGCACGACACGGCACGAGCCTGAGCCGGCACGACACGGACACGATACGGTTGAAGGCACGGGCACGACACGGGCAAGGTAATGAGCAGACACTACACGGGCACGGTAATGAGCAGACACGACACGGGCACGGCAAGATTGTGTTGCACGACACGGCACGGGCACGACACGACACGACACGAGCACGACACGACACGGGGTACGGGCACAACACGACACGGGACACGGGCACGGCACAGCACGGCACGGCACGGTTACGAGCCTTTATTAAATGAAATTTCAAGAAAAATGATGATGAAATTTAGTAATATTTTAAAAATAAATAGCAAGATATAGAAAATAAAAAATAATGTTATAAAAATAATTTCAAAAATAATGTTACTAAACAATTAATTTTAATAAGATATAAAAAATCAAATTATCAAAGCCGTCATTTGCAACATGCAAGTCATGTAAAAAATGGTTTGACGACGTCGATCACTCGATTATGTATTTAATAAATGAAGGAGTAGCTATTTATTCCTAAATCCTATTGAACTTCTCATCAAATTTTACCATAGATGATTTTAAAAAAACAAAATGGGTTCATTTTATTAATAAATTTTTGAAAATAATTTGATTAAACCAAATTTCCAAAAAATAGAAGAAAACATTCGCCACCAAACACACACTTATCAATGCACACATTAAACTGGATCAAGCACTTGTAACTTGTAAGAATGAATTGAACGATTACAACAAAAAAATTGAATATTTATAAATACAGTCTCCCTCTTATTATTTTCAAAATAATTTGACAACGGAAAAAATAATTTGATTAAATGAAATTTCAAAAAAAAGTGATAAAAAATATAATTTTAATTTTTGTTGAAGAAAATTTTGACTAATTAATTGTAGAAGGAATTAAAAATGAATTTTAGTATTTAAAAATAAATAGTGACATATTAAAAAATAATAATTAATTTTATTAAAAATTAAACCATTAAATTTATTACAATAAATTTAAAATTTTGAAATAATTTTATTAAATGAGATTTTAATGTGTTTAAAATGTATTTAAAGTCAAACATATTGAAATTTCAAAGAGATCTCGCTCCGTGCATGATATTGATTCTCTAATTCTCATGGTTCGTGATTGAATTTTGATGATCGGGACCGTTGAAAGTTTTTAAAAGGTGCTTTCCAAGGGCTACATAAGAAATTGGGGAAAAAATTACTGCAAAGGGCTTGATTCAAGCAATTTTCAATAAAAAAAACTATACTTTTCTAACTTTTTTGCAATTGCGATAAAGGGGTTTCTTATAGCTGATCGAGCCAAAAATTTGTACAAATCATTAATTAAACAAGCACAACAACATCAACGATATGGATCGTCGTGATCTTTTATTGGTAGTTTAGTCACTATACATTGAATAAATGCACGAGATTCGGTTTAATATTAATTACATCCCGATGAAGGCACTAAGTAAAATCGATCGGCCCAATTTTTTATGTGAATGATGTAATCAATATCCATAATCAAATCAATGGTTCAGATTGATCGTTGTTAAAAAAAATCAATAATAAGTATTAGAATCTATACGTTTAACTTATTCTAAATGAAACTATATCTTGTGCTATAGTTGAATATACAGTAGCCATCAGACCGCGACAAAATTACGACGATCGAGACCGTTGATTTGATCACGCATGTTGATTACATCATTCGTGTAAAAAATTGTATTGATTGAGTTTATGTAGCGCCCTCATCGGGATGCAAATTTTATAAACCAAACGTATTGCATTTATTCAATATAAAGTAACCATAATGCCAATACACAATAACAACGATCCATATCGTTGATGTTGTTGTGCTTGTATAATAAACAATACTTTCAAAATTTGGGCTCGATCGGGTATAAGAAACCCTTCCATCGCACTGCTACTTTATTACGAAAATGCTATTTCTCATCCGATCAACTCTTTAATGAACACATGATTAACATGTATGAATGATCTGAATCGTTGAAATGACAAAATTATTCAAATTCTTTTGATTTTATTAGGTATTTTCTCCGGAAACCATTTTCGTGCACTGTAATTTCGATAAGGGGAACATCCATATGGTGTCTCGTATGCACATGATCACACAGATCATATAAAAGGAATGAGATGCTGCCCTTAGTGCCCTAGCAGACATCTCATTCTCCTCCGACCTCTCTCGAACTCTCAGTTACTCTCTCAGTCTCAGACTCCTCTCAACGTCTCTCTGTCTCTCTGTCCTCTCACCGAATAGACAGATCGATCGCTCAACTACTTCGCTCGTGTTCAACTCTCGAGCCCGATACACTACGAAGCCGAGGTAGCTGATCACCCGGCGACTCCGCCGTCCATTCGCATGGTATGCTCAATGAGACTTCAAAAATCTCTCTCAATTTGGAATTTTTGATTTGTGGTATCTGTCTTGTTTGATCCGGGCTTTAATATATCTCGTTCTACATGATCTAGGGTTTGTGTATACGTACGTTTTAGGTGTTATTTGTGCTTGAATTGGTTGATGGATTTGGGGAAAAAAAAAGGAGACTAATTTAGAACCGAGTTTGGTGCTTCCTGGAGAAATACATGTCTAATTACTGATAGTTTGAAAATTTGGGTTGATTTAGCATGTTTAATTTGCGAGATAAGTATTATTTGAACAGAATACATGATACAGCTTTAGCGAAACCCGGAACTAGGGGTCGTAGTGAGCAGAAACTAAGTACCTCGGTTATTTATACGAAGGCAGAGATTGATACTTTTCTTTTGATAACTCGCACTGTCCGAGCTAGCTTACACGCACCTCGATCAATTCCTGGGACTGGCTCCACAAGAGTTTGCAGCACATAAGGGGTCTCTCAGACTCTCACACACTCTCTCTCTCTCTCGCTTGCACCTGAAGATTGACTTGAGAGGGAGTTGAGATACAATGTCGCACGTGATGTGAGACGGAATTTCGAAGATGGTGGTTGCGGCGGTGCTGGTGTGGTCTTGTGTTTCATTTGAGCACGCTCGAATTTTTATTGCATCACTGATAGATCATACTAGACAGTCTTTTGCACGCAAGGCTCGCGATTTAGGCCCATTTGAGTGATGATATATTGGTGGCTCATGTGCCCATTATAAGGACGGGGTTGGAGGATCTGAACCTTAATTCTGTCAAAAGTGTTAATTGTTACTAATTTCTGAAATTAGGGTTACGAAATTGGGGCTTTTGTTGCTAATTTTTGAAATTAGTAACAAGAAATTAGGGCTTTTGTTAATCGTTTTAACCTTATTATTGTTGCTGTATAACTATAATGGGAGCCACTTTGGGAACTTGATAGGTTTGTGACCAATTACAAGAAGTGTTTGAGCAAGAACAAAAGGAAGGCTGAACTTGCTCTTCAACGAAGAGCAGAAGCTACACCTGCTGTCCCACCAACGGTAATGTCTTTCATTGTAATTTTGTGGAGTAACTTTTTACTCCATATTAGTTAAAGTGCAGTTGACTAATTAGAGATTCATCTTGATTGATTGCAGAATCCAGCTCCAGGCAGCGTGGATGCACAGAAAGAATCTAAAATAGGTGAGGGCGGGAAACAGGAGGATTACTTCATGCTGGTCTTAAATTAAATTCTATTTGTTTTGTGCTAATGTCTTTTTTATTCCTCTGGAATTTTAGCAGATGAAAAGAATGCTGCTACTTCTCCTGCTCAGGGAGAAAGGCTAGGGGATGTTGGTAGTGGGTCAAGTAGTTCTAGTAGCGACTCCGATTCTTCTTCAAGTGGTAAAGGATTTTTTTTGTTGTTGTTGGAATAAGCTTATTTTGTTGTATGTTGTAGTAAAGACTATTTTGCTTCAGTGTTCATTTAAATTTGCCATTGAAGGGTTTATTGGTTGATTGTACAGTCGTTTATTGATTGAAGCTGATATTGTACTTGCAGATTCTGATAGCGATAGTTCATCTGCAAATGGATCAGATGCAAGGCATTCGTCTAGGACTTGATTGGATCAGTTAAGGTAGGTATTACTGATGTGGATTCTGTCTTCTTTTCTCTAATGGTTTTGCTGATATTGCCATTTGAATGCCTGTTTTTTGTTTTATTAATTATGATTAACGGTTTACGTGTTAGTAGCTCGTATTTAGTTTGGTGGATACCTCTAACCAGGTCTTATGCCAAACCTGAGGTGTAACGAAGCCAGGCTAAATATTGATTTTGTTTTTAGTTAGTATAGTTAGTTTTATTTGATTGCATTGCTTAGCCGAGGTGGTGGCATAACCCCTCGCATATTCTGTTTGCTGAGTTGAGGTGGCGGCCTAGCCCCTCCAGTCTGTTAGTTTGTTAGTCTGTTAGCTGTTTATTTGACTGCATTGCATGAGCGTTAATTTGTTGCACTATAAGAAACATGTCCTTGGACTGGGAGGCAACCGAATGTGTGTTTTTTGGGAAGATTTTTTTTTAGACGAAAATCGGTTGCCGGTTGGTGATGTTTATACGAAAATCGATGGCACAACATGGCACGGCACGACACGACACACGATTAAGGGGCTGGCACGACACGACACAAGATTAAGGGCCTGCATGGCACGACACGAACTGAAAAAAGGCACGGCACGACCCGCCCGTTTGATACCTCTACACCCGCTTTAATTAAGGCACGACCCGACCCGACTCCCGACACGAATTATAAAGGCACGGCACGATAGCACGACACGATCCGTTTTAAATAAGGCATGACCCAATCCGACACGAATTCTATCGGCAAGTCACGAAAGCTCGGAACGACCCGATTTCAATAAGGCACGACCATGATCCGACACGATCAAATTAAGAAAATGGGCCGGCACGGCACGACCCGATTGCAATCGGCACGACACGAACACGACCCGATTTAGTAAATGGACACGACACGGCACGACCCGATAAAGAAAACGACACGGTTGACACGGCACGGTATGACACGGACACGGAAGTGGACACGGTTAGATTCGACCCGACCCGACCCGACCCGACACGAAAATTTTTTGACACGACACGACACGACCCACCCGTTTGACACCTCTAACGTAAAATAGTAGGACACTAATCCCCACGCGATCCTGCGCATGCAGCCACAAAGTTTCAGGCGCGAGAGTGGGACTGTCACGTGCTGGTTCCTACCACAACGGTTTTTGAAACCTTGTCAGCTTTAGGACCAGGACTGGTATTGTTTACCAGCCTTGGCCTTACCAGCCCCCCTCAGGGATCAGAATAGAGAGCAGAACAAAGGAAGCTATACCTTTGGTTCTTGAGGTTTGATAGGTGTTTAAGCTTTGAGTTGAGGTTGAGATTGATTGGGGTGTTTGAGTTGTTTTGGAGTAATGGAGGAGGAAGAACAAGCTATGTTCTCGGGGTATCTTTGTATCTCTTTTATTAGCTTTAAAGAGTACAAAGTAATGACCATTTGAAAATGAAATTTTGTAACCCAAGGTGTATGTATTTTTCTAGCCCTTTATTTTTTAACCGTTTAAATGGAAGAACCATGAGGATATAGGGAGAGAGGTGGGAAAGGTGGATGGAAGAGATACAACCAACCAAGAAGGGTTGGTTTGGCACCTTAAGCTTGAACGCCGCGGTGTATAGTAACCACGCACTTCAACCTCGGTGGCGCCAGTAACACGACATCAGTACTTTGTTGTTCTTTATTGTGTGTTGAATTCTCAATCAGGCATGAGCTGAGGATTTAGCAAATTTTGATTTCTCAAAGTCTCATTGAACTAAGGAGTTTGATGTTGATAACGAACATTCGACAGAATGAATGACTCCTCATCGGGTCCAATAACGTCTTAGACAGCGCAAGACAAACTTGAAAGAAAAAACCGCCTTAAGCATGCTCCTATGCAAAATAGTGTATGTACAGTGCACGCGATAGGGAAAGCAGTAACACGTAGACAGTATATGGGGTTAGATGGATGTAGATCTTACCCTGTAGGTACCTGTCCTAATTTGAAGAGTTCTGGTGCTTTGTATATGCAAAGACTGGTTTTGGCTCGTAACAGGTTCCTCGGACTAAGGCCAAGATATACCTCCCGCTGCCCGCGTAACCGCAGAGCAACAGTCGACCGGTAGAATGACCCATCATCGTCGAAGGTTGTTGGTCATTCAGGGTCCCCGGGCTCCAGTAAACCGTGCAAGATTGCCAAAACGATCCAACGAGACTTATCCCGTATCGATGTAAATGAGAATGCTAGAATTTGATTAAGAAGAAGAAGAATCACAAAATCGCAAAATGCCTTTTCAAATTTGGCTCACTTTATTTAGTCCATCTTTAGAGGAAACTGCGCAAGTGAACAATTGAAAACTGTTAGATATATTGGCAATTTCCGGGGTTGTCCAAAACCTTCGTTTGAAGTTTGAATTTTAATGGGTAGGCTTTTTAGTGGGTAGTTGCTCGCTCGATGCTCCTCCAATTATCTGCACCAAATTTGCCACTGCAAAGTCGATCAAATTGCGTGAAGGTAAATGCATTGCACAGCATATTATCATGCATATTATTTTCGAGATTAGCAATTTTTATGTTTTCTTCGCAAATTCAGTTATCTCACATGTGCTCTTTGAAAATTTTACTTTCCATATATATATATATATACACTGTAGTACATTTTTATATCCAGTCAAAGAAACAAAAAAAAAAAGGAAGGTCTTCTCTGATCTTCTCTTTATGGTTTCGGGGAAAAGATTATTCATTACATTGAAAGCTTTTCTTTCCTAAGTATAATAAGGAAAATGTGGAGGAGGCAAGTTAGACGCACAAAAGGGATTTCAATTAGGCGTGGGAGAGTTTTTTGGATCAGATTCTGTTCTCTGATTTTGGGAGCCGATTAAGAAGGTTTATTTGCTGCAACCCCTAATTGATTAAGAAGGTTTATTTGCTGCGACCCCTAATTGGTGCCGCACATAGTTACGAGGTAAACGAGATTCCTTATTCATTAAGATTTTCCTTTGTAAATCTTTTGGGGTTTCCTACAGTTGTTTCTTTGGTCCTCATATATCCTCCTATATATATACTCCATGTTTTCAATCAGAGGAATGATGGCAATTTTTGGTAAAACATAGTTGTTTGGAGAGTTGGGGTTTTCATTATTTTGTATGAGTTGAAATCAAATCAACTCATACTGCAGTAAGTTTTGAGGCAATTTTATTTCAACGTTCTTGCATCCCGCATCCGACCGAACGTTTTTTATTGTCTTGTTCATCCACATATCATTCATCATTCATCTGGCGATCCGTTGGTGCCTTGTTTGCTATTGGCCGGATTGACGAGGAGTCGATTCGGAGCCGGTTGATTCCGGAGATCGAACTTGAGGTTCGTGGCAGGCTATTGAATCAGAAAGAAGCTCGGGGAGCATCGTGAGTTGGCGAGAATAGGTTACGCTCAAGGGTAAGGATTGGGGTAATTTATTTCGCACTGTAACTCTCTTTTTGATTAATAGAAAATAGTAGACTAGGCCGTGGTTTTGTCTTAGGGTTATTCGGACCCTAAGGTTTTCCACGTATATCGCGTGTCTCGTCTCCTTATTTACTTTCTGCTATTTTATTTTTGTTGTTTTAGTTGTTTAATCTCTTTAAATTATCTAAGAAAAGTTTTTTTTTAAAAGGGAGGTTATTTTTAGTCCTATTCACCCCCCCTCTAGGACATTTCTAAGCTTCCGTGTAATTTCAATTGGTATCAGAGCTAAGTTGCTCTTTTTGGATTTAAATTCCTGAGTTTTTCGATCCTATCATTATGGACACAAACACACCACGTGAGGGAGCCTCAAACTCGAGGCCACCTTTTTTCGACGGTAATGACTATCCTTATTGGAAAGCCCGTATGACCACACACTTAAGTTCTCTAGGTGTTAGAGTTTGGAGGTCGGTTAGATATGGTTACGAGGCCCCGACCATAGAAGATGCTACGACTAAAACTATGAGACCTAAGGAAGACACTGAGTGGAACTCTGCCGACAATGTGAGTTTTGAAGCTAACTCTAAAGCATTAGGAGCCATTTATGGTGCTTTAAGTAAAACCGAGTTTAGCCGTATATCCGCTTGAACCACAGCTAAAGAAGCGTGGGACATTCTTCGAGTTACTCATGAGGGAACTAAAACCATAAAAACTTCGAAACTCCAAATGCGTACTACTCGGTTTGAAGAATTGAGAATGTTGGAAGATGAAAATTTTGATAATTTTATCACAAAATTGAGTGACATTGTTAATTCTTTTCATGCATTAGGGGAACCCATGGCTAATCTTAAAGTGTGTCGCAAGGTTCTTCAGTCTCTCCCAGAAAGATTTAGGGCTAAGGTTGTAGCTATTGAGGAGAGTGATAAGGTTGACGACATCCTTTTTGAAGAACTTGTTGGTAAACTTCAAACTTTTGAATTGAATCATCTTTCAAAAAATCCTAGTTCCAAGGTTGGAAAAAGTATCGCTTTTAAAACTTCAAATGAAAATTCCAGTTTTTCTCAAGAAAGTGATGATGACCTTGATGAAGAAGAACTTGCTTTCTTTGCAAAAAAATTTACAAAATTTGCTAAGTTTCGGAAAAATAACAAGCAAGGAATCTCTTCAACTTCTAAAGATGATTCGAAAGTTAACAATTTTGGTTTTAGTGAAAAGAAATTTTCTACTAATACTTCTAAGAAACCCCAAGGCATTCAATGTCATGAGTGTCATGGTTTTGGTCATGTTCAAGCTGAATGTGCCAACACACTCAAAAAGAAATCCAATAGGGGTTACAAAGTCACTTGGGATGATGATAGTGAGGAAGGGAATGATTCTCAAAATAGTCTTGAAAAGACTGACCTAGTCCCTAGATACACTGTTCTTGCTGCTAGTGTCACATCTCCTACATCACCGAAAGCGGCCATGTCCACACCTACGTATAGTGCTGCTGATAACTATGAGTCTAGTGTTGAGGGTACTAATGATGATGAGGATGACTTAGAATCTATTACTGATGCTTATAATGAACTTCTCAAAGAATGTGTTAAATTGAAAAAGAAAAAGAAAGAATTGATTCAAGTCATTAGAAATATTGAAATAGAAAGAAACGGTCTTCGTGTTGACGTTGAGTCTAAGATTCATGAGATAGAAGGGTTAAAGGCGCACCAAACAAAGTTCAATGAAAAATTTGCTAAAGTCCGAAAAGATCGTTTGGAGGCCTTGAAGGCTCTTGGGATATCTGAAGAGAGAGTTAAACTCTTAGAACATGATTTAAAAGAGGCCAGTGAGGCCATTAAGAGAAATGATTGTGGCGCCACTCGTATATCTGAATTAACTCGTACATTTAAGGATAGAAGTGGTCTTGGTTTTATTGATCCACCATCTCTTACTTCTCATGTGATTGAAAAGCCAAATAAGGAGATAAAGTTTGTGAAACCAGTAGCTCCTAGAATTATTGCTCCTTCTGCACCTGTGAAGCGTATTATTTCATGTCATTATTGTGGTGTTTCAGGTCACATTCGCCCATATTGTTATAAACTCCTCAAGGCTAACAAAAGGGAATATGGAATGACCAAACAACCTAATGCTCATTCAGGTCCTAAACACGGTGTTTCTAAATTTGATAAACCTCAAGTGTTATTAAAATCTAAGGCTGGGAAATGCAGTGAAAATTTTGAAAAACAATTGAGCAATTTGGCTAATCAAACTTCTCACATTTTAGACCAAATACAAAAATTGTCAAATAGTGCTAAGGAAGTGAATGAGCATAAGGGTGGGTCTGTCAAGCATTCTCTAGATCACATATCTCGGATGCATATTAAACCCAAACAAATGTGGAAGAAAGTGGATGTTGTTTGTCATGTTGCACACACTGCACTTAAAGCTAACGACTCTCGTGTGTGGTATTTAGATAGTGGTTGCTCCAGGCATATGACAGGTGATAAGTCTTGGTTTGACAAATTGGAGAAATACAATGGAGGTGATGTCACATTCGGAGATGGTAATACTGGTAAGATTGTTGGGCAAGGTACTGTTTCTTCTCCTGGTCTCCCTCATTTAGAAAATGTCTTTTATGTTGAAGGGTTAAAAGCTAACTTGTTAAGCATTGGTCAATTTTGTGATAGCATGCATCAAGTTCAATTTTCCAAATCCGAATGCTCTATTGTTGATGAATCTAGTACATGCATTGTTCAAGGTGTTAGATCCTCTGATAATTGTTATTGTGTTCAAACTACTAGTCCTGTAGTGTGCAATCATATATTGCTTGATGATGTTGAACTGTGGCACCAACGTTTGGGACATGTTAATTTTTCAGAGTTGCATCGTATCACTAAGAATGAGGTTGTGAGGGGTGTACCGAAACTTGCCAATGGGCAAGGTCTGATTTGTGAGGGATGCATGAAAGGGAAACAAATTAAAAACTCCCACAAAAAGGCTAACATTGTTGGTACTATGAAGTGTCTTGAGCTTCTCCATATGGACCTCATGGGTCCTTCCCGCACTGAAAGTTTGGGTGGCAAACGCTATATTCTGGTCATTGTGGATGATTTTTCTCGTTTTACTTGGGTTGGTTATCTTAGAGAAAAATCTGATGCCTTTGCATGTTTTAAATCGATATGCCTTAGGATTCAAAATGAAAAAGGTTATTCTATCATTCGGGTGAGGAGTGATCATGGTGGTGAGTTTGAGAATTCTGAAATAGAAAAATACTGTGATGACAAGGGAATTAAACATGAGTTCTCAGCTCCTCGCACACCTCAACAAAATGGGGTTGTTGAAAGGAAAAATAGAACTCTCCAAGAAATGGCTAGAGTCATGCTTCATGCTAAACATGTGCCTAGAAATTTATGGGCCAAGGCCATTAACACAGCTTGCTACACCATAAATCGGGTCTATGTGAGACACGGTACTACTTGCACTCCTTATGAGATTTGGAATGGTAAAAGACCCTCTGTGAAATATTTTCGAGTTTTTGGTAGTAAATGTCACATCCTAAGAGATAACGAATCTCTTGGAAAATTTGATTCTCAGAGTGATGATGGTATCTTTCTGGGGATACTCCAACACTAGTAGAGCTTTTAGAGTTTACAACCTTCGTACATCTACTCTTGTTGAGTCTGCTGATGTTGTAGTTGATGATACCACTCTTGATAATAATATAAACTGCAATGACGATGATGAGGGGAGTTGGGATATTTTTGAGGGGGAGACTTCGTCTAATCCCATTGATAATGTCTCTCCTACTAACTTGAAAAGTAGTGATGTGTGTGAGCCCGAGAAGGCTCATGAGGAAGAATCTATTGTAAATGAACCTCAAACTGATGAAGAACTAGGTCAACATGACTTGTTGCCCTTAGATGCTAAAGAACCTTCGTCTTGTGTTAAGCTAAATCATCCAAAAAACCTAGTTAGAGGAGATCTTAATGATAAAATGTTGACTAGACGAAAGGCTAAAAATGTGATTCACTATGTTTGTTACACCTCCTCGCTTGAACCTAAAAGAGTTGAGGAAGCATTAAGTGATGAGTTGTGGATTGAGGCCATGCAAGAGGAATTACAACAATTTGATAGAAATAGTGTGTGGTATTTAGTTCCTAGACCGACTCACACTAATGTCATTGGCACAAAATGGATTTTTAAAAATAAAAAGGATAGTGAAGGCATAGTGGTTAGAAATAAAGCGAGATTGGTCGCTCAGGGCTATACACAGATTGAGGGAATCGACTTTGAGGAAACCTTTGCTCCGGTTGCTAGGTTGGAGTCTATTAGACTTCTTTTTGGCATTGCTTCACATTTAAATATTAAACTCTCTCAAATGGATGTTAAGAGTGCGTTTTTAAATGGAGATCCGATGGAAGAGGTTTATGTTGAGCAACCGAAAGGTTTTATTGATCCTTACTTTCCTAATCATGTGTATCGTCTCCGAAAAGCCCTTTACGGTTTGAAACAAGCCCCTCATGCTTGGTATGAGCGTCTCACTGACTATTTATTAAACACTGGCTTTGTTCGAGGGGGAGTTGACCAAACTCTCTTTATTCGGAAAATTGAAAAGGATATTTTGATTGCGCAAATCTATGTGGATGATATAGTTTTCGGATCCACGTGTGAGTTATATGCCAAACAGTTTGGGGCTCAAATGTCCCATGAATTTCAAATGAGTCTTATGGGTGAGTTGACCTATTTTCTTGGTTTTCAAATTCGTCAACTCGACAATGGTATATTTTTGTCTCAATCAACTTATGCAAAGGACTTGGTTAAAAAATTTGGCATGGCTGATTCTAAAATCACACGAACACCAATGAGCACGAGTGTTAAAATTGCTAAAAATGTTGATGGTGTGAATGTTGATCCTACTCTTTATCGCAGCATGATAGGAAGTCTTTTGTATCTCACTGCTAGTCGACCTGATATTTCGTTTAGTGTGGGTATTTGTGCTCGCTACCAATCTGATCCTAAAGAGTGTCATTTAACTTCTCTCAAGCGGATAATACGTTATGTTAAAGGTACTTCTTCCCTTGGGCTCTGGTATCCTCGGGGTACTAATGTTGTCTTAGCGGCGTATTCCGACGCTGATTGGGCTGGTAGTGCTGATGACCGTAAAAGCACTTCCGGTGGTTGTTTTTATCTAGGAAATTGCTTAATTGCTTGGCATAGTAAAAAACAAAATTGTGTCTCATTGTCCACTGCCGAAGCTGAATATATTGCAGCTGGCAGTTGCTGCACTCAACTTTTGTGGATGAAGCAAATGCTTCAGGATTATGGTTTATCTCATGGTGCAATGACTGTCTTCTGTGATAACACTAGTGCCATCAATATCTCTAAAAATCCCGTTCAGCACTCTCGTACTAAACATATCGACATCCGTCACCACTTCATTCGTGAACTTGTAGAAGATGGTGTTGTTACTCTAGAGTTCGTTCCCACTCATGATCAAAAGGCTGATATTTTCACAAAACCTTTAGATTCTCTTAGGTTTGAGTACCTTAGGAAATCTATTGGTCTCGTTTCTATGGATTAAATTCAGTGGTTTTTTTCATGTCTCTCATTTGCGTGCTTTGTGTGCCATCATTCTAGAGTAGACATATATATATAAAAAATAATAATAATAGAATTCTTTTTGCATGAGACTTGAAAATTTGTGAGATTGGCTCTTGATTGACTGAGTCGAAGATGTGATTGTCATAATTTTATTATCTTGTGGCATCATAGTTCTTTTTGCTATCCTGTCGCGAAAAATTTGTCATGACACTTACACTTAGTACCTTTGCACTTCGCATTTATTTGGGCTTTGGTTGCTTGTGAGCTGTGACTTGATTATTCTTGATGGCTAGTTTAGTGGAGACTTAAGCCCGTGTGAGTTTAGAGCCTTATCTTTTCTTGGAGTGGTGTCACATAGACTCTTGTTTGTCACAAAAGAGAAAATCCGTTGTTGATCTCCTTATTTTTGTTGTCAAGTATTGAACTTTTCACATTGCTATTTATCTCTTGGGTATGGAAATTGCATGGTTTTGCTGCCCCTTGGAGAGGATTATAGGCAATCTTTGCTATTTTGAGCCGGTTCGTTTCTTCAGGTCATACACGTATCCCTTGTGAGCCCGTTTGAGCCTTCTGCATGTAACCTTTTTTTTTTTTTCTTGTTGAGCTCCTCTATCTATATTGTGTCTTGAGGAGGGCTAATTAATCATGTGATTGAAGATGGTTTATTGAGACAAGAAGGAGATGAGTATATTTGAGAATTGTGCTCGATTTGTGGTGATCTTTCCCTTTTCCCAAGGGAATGTGTGCAACATATATATATAAAGAAAACAAAGCAAAAAGGGAGGACACCAAACTATTGTGGAAAGGAGAAATACTTGTTCTTAATGTGGGAATGTGTTGGAGGAGGAAAGGAAAGAGGGCACGCATCATAATATTTGCCCTATGTATTGTTATGAGCCATTCTCAGACTCTTGAGTACTTACCTAGCTTTGAAACATTTTTCCTTACCTGACGTTATAACCAGAATCAAAGTCCTATTTGATCCTAGGGGCAATGGGCTGTGGAATGATGGAAGGAGATAAGTTTTCAATGCTTGGCATTCTGTTCATGAGATCTTGTATCCATTTTATAGAGCGTTCTTTTCGTGTCATTGTGTGCAGAATATATTTGCTTCCATTTACATTACTTCCAACCGCACATATTGAGAGTATTTAATATGCACCTTGTCTCGAGTGATTTCTTTTGTTGAGTGCATGACACGGTGAGATTTGAAGTCGAGACTCGGTCCGGAGAGAATTTTTGAGTTATTTTTCACAGGTGACCAAAGCCCTTGCCCAAACAAGCTAAATGTAGGTGCTATGACTCATGTTTCTAACGGGATAGGGTCTAGAACTACATATGTAACGCCCCCAAAATCGGGTACGTTAAATAAACATTTTTATTGAATAAATCAAGAGAGTCTGGCTCTTTATTACATCATAAACTCCCAAAGGGTTCTTACATTACACAAAAGGGATGGATATCTAAGGTTATCTCGACTCCTTATCTTCTTTCATCCTACTTGAGTTCCTCGGCAAAGCCTCAAGGTATGCTCTCCTTGTTCATCTAGAAAGTCTGACACATTATACTCGCCACCAGCATAATATGTCAGGTCACATAAGCAACACCGTGAGCTTGAAAGCTCAATAGAGAGTAATCCAAAGCCACTAACCCTTAACATACCAGTCAAAGATAGTACACGATTTTCCAACTTAACATGCTTTCAAATAAACTCATACAATGACACATCCGCATTCGCTATCTATCGTTGGTGTCCGTATCATCGGAGTTTCTCCTACGCAGCGTATCGTAGAATGTGTCTCATCTTTTATCATCAATTCCGAAAACACGCACGCACACAACCATGGGTCACAAGTACCTTGTGTCGCACAACAATGAGCTACCAAGTCCGGCTCATTGCCACAAGGTTACTAACGCATGGCCACAATGGCTACCAAGTCCGGCACATTGTGTCACACACACACACAACCATGAGCATCCAAGACCGGCACCTTGTTGGCACAACAATGAGCTACCAAGTCCAGGCTCATTGCCACAAAGGCTACCAAGTCCGACTCAAGGCCATAATGACTACCACGTCGGTCATTATGTTCTTTCCAAAACACTTTTTATCCATATCAACCACATCTTAGGTGTCATATCTTTACTTTTCCAATTCCATGTGTCTCGTAACATGCATCGACTCCGCGGTGGGACGAATCACTTTAAAGTAATCTAGCAAGATCACCCAACTCTATTTAAACATGCTTGTTTACAACCACAAGTAAGGCAAGCAACTTGCTATCATGCTTACAATCGTTTAAAAGGTCAAAATCCGAATACTTCGTTTCCAACAACACTTTATCTTTTAAAACGACAACGTATAGCCATCTTTTTGGACGTTCAAAACAACACGTGTTTATTGACGAGTTCATACATAAACAAGTATCTACCACGTTTAACGCATGTTTGCATACTCAAGGTAAGTATAATCCAAGCAAGTACATAGTATGTCCATAACCATTACTTAAAGCATAACGCCACATGTGCGGACGCCCTTGGGGTGGTAATCCACCATATGCTTTGTTATAATACCACAAGTAATACAAGCAATGGTATATAAGCTTAAGTTAACAGATCAAAGTAAACTATGTAAAACTAGCATACGATACGTTTGGCTTCATGCTCATACAATACAATATACTTAGGAAGAGGGTAAGGACTAATCTACCTTGATCCGAAACTAGTCGGGGCCGAATAAGCTAGTTGGAAAGTGCTACGGGCGTCGAATGCTCACAATCTGGACCAAACTTTGGAGGGCAGTAACTTGGTCAAAACTGAACCGAATAGGATCGTTCTTGAGTCTAAAACGAAGATCTCGAAATTTTCTACAATTTTCGTGAAGGACGTTATTCCTAGAAACGACTTTCGCCCGGAGAAAAATGGGGATAAGCAAGTGGACAGTGAGCTGTCTGGAATGGAATTTCCAGATTTTTCACTGAACTTTGGAGGTCGATATCTTGGTCATCTCTTGACTGTTCGGGGTGGTTCTTGGGTCTAAACTGAACCTCTCGAAGTGTTCTACGACTTTCATGGAGGTCGTTGTTCCTAGAAACGACTTTCGCCCGGAGAAAAATGGGGATAAGAAAGTGGACAGTGAGCTGTCTGGAATGGAATTTCCAGATTTTTCACTGAACTTTGGAGGTCGATATCTTGGTCATCTCTTGACCGTTTGGGGGTGGTTCTTGGGTCTAAACTGAAGCTCTTGAAGTGTTCTACGACTTTCATGGAGGTCGTTGTTCCTAGAAACGACTTTCGCCCCGGAGAAAAAATGGAGTTTTTCAGAGGACAGTAGGCTGTCCAGAAACTGGTTTCTTAGAGAGAAGTTGGAGAATGAGGTGAAGGTGTGAGTTCAAAGCACCAAGAGCTTGGTATTTATAGGCAAGGCACCCTCTCTCTCTCTCCCTAGCCGGCCTCTCTCTCTCTCTCCCATATCTCATTTTTATTCAAGCAAATCTTGTTTGCTTGCAAGTTTAACCCTAGAACTAGGCATGCAAGGCTAGGATGTGTCCTTTGGATTGGACTATGGAAGACTAGGCAAGCAAAGGGGATTTGATTCAAGTAAAGAAATGGGGTTTGTACAAGAAGGACTAGATTTGATTGTCCTTGGTCATGCTTCCACTTGCTAGCATATCTAACTAGGACAAGGATGATCTAAGCTAGGACAATTCAAGATGACACACATCACACTCTCCCTCTCTCTCTCCATCCGAACTCTCTCTCTCTCTCAATCTCTCTCTCGGCCAATCTTTCTCCTCTCTCTCTCTCTCTCTCTCTCTCTCTCCCACTTGGTACATATATATACTTATATAATAGTACTTATGGAAGACTACATATATTATAATGTATATATGTACAATAGAAATCTAGTAATTAATATTTTCCATTTAAGAATTCAATTACACACATGCACAATACCCTATTATATATATATATATATACATATATATATATACATACAAGTACATATATAATATATATATACAAGCTAGTACACACAATGTAGCCTAGATATACCACATGCCAATATCTAATAAAGTATTCTACTTCTTTCAAAGTACTATGTATAATAATAACCCAAGTATCACACATGGAAAATCTAGTCTTTTTATATAATAATAAGAGAATCCCATGGGAATTTAAATAATAAACCTTGTACTTTTGGCAAGACTAAGCTATTGTCCATTGGTTAATAAATCTCCTAACATTTGTTGTCCAATGGGTAAAAGAAATAAAATACTTTACAAGATTTTCTAATAAGGAAACATGCACATGGTACTTTATAATTATTATATATATATATCTATATTCATATATATATATATACAAGTACACATAAATATATATATAGTATGTACTTTGAAATCCTACTAGATATGTCAAAATCCAATATCCAATTAACTAATCTACATCATCCAAAGTACTATGTACTAACCTAATAATCTAATGAACAAATCTTATTTTATTGGATTTCACACATGCCAAATCTATTAATTAAATCATTCTAGCACATGATTGTCAAGACTAACTATTATCCAATGGATAATAGTTTCTCTAATAGTTAATAACCAATGGGTAATAATAGCTAGGATTCTAGTCTATCGTCCAATGGTCAATAAAACTCCTAACAGTTATTATCCAACGGATAATACTAGGAAGGATAATACTTGCAATTAAGCACTAAACGATCCTAATCTCATACTTAGGAAGGTTAATCAAGATTTACCTATTGACCAATGGGTAAAGGAAACCCCTGACGCTATTGTCCAATGGATAAATATTACCCCAAGATTTTATCGTCCAATGGATAAAGACAAAAGGTAAAATGGTCCATCTAGGGTTAGGGAGAAGTGATTAGACTAAATGGGCATTAGGCTGTTCGGTTAAAGACTAACGATACTAAATCTAGGCTTTCATTGCTCGAGTGTATTTCGGTTGTAATTAGTAGAAATCGCAATAGCAGTATATTAAAGTCCGACGAAGCGCAAGGCAATGCGTGGCGTGGCCAAGCGACTGGTAACAAAGCGGTGTGCGGTGGCCAAGCGACCGGTAACCAAGCAGTGGTCAAGGCGCCGATGGCCAGCGGCAGCCAGCAGCTGGCAAGCGGTATAGCTCGCGGTCAAGCGACCCGATGGCAAGCAAACCGCAACAGCGGCCGGTGGTTAACAAAGTGTAGCGGTGGCCATGACACCACAAGCGGTAGCGGCCAAGGCGGCGTGAAGTATGGCCAAAGCGTCGCTAGCCAATCGATGGCCAAGCGGCGTGAGCATGCTAAAGCTGACCATGCAATCGGTGGCAGCGGCGTGAGTATGGCAGCGGTGTGAGCATGGCAAAGCGTAACAAGGTAGAGCGAGTAAGCGGCCAGCCAACGCCAAGGCAAAAGCTAAGGCGTGACTCGATGCCAAGCGAACCCGATGGCGGCCAAAGGCGGAGCAACCCACAATGACCAGCGCAACAGCGGGCAGGCCAGCGTCAGCCGAGCCGACGCCAAGAGCAAGCGAGACAGTGAGCGACGATGGTAAACGCCAAGGCAAAGCGGTAGCGAAGTCGACGCCAAGGCAAGGCAGTCAAGCCAACGGTAGTTAAGGTTTGCTAACTTACTATACTTGCTAAGTAGGATTTCTAGTCAAGAAATATAATTTAAAGATTTTCGAATAAAAATGAGATTTTTATTAGTCAGTAACGACCGATTTTTGGTTATGGAAATAAAAATCCAAGTGTTAAAATAAAATTCAAATTTTTAACGAAATTTTTATTGACCAAAAATCAGGGTCGTTACAACATATGCATCTTTTCAAATGGCTTCATGTCTTTGCTTGAGATTTCGATGAGTTGACTTCCAGGTTTTTGGGTTTCATGTGGAAAGCGTTCACATTATGTGTGCTTCTTATGCATTTGTTACATCCGTATGTTTTTCATGTCTTTGCCTCGTCCTCCTCATATCCAGAGTAAGTGCACCCTCAGGACTTACTACAGCTAGAGCTCTTCCCAGCAGGTATGTTCGTTCCTTATTTATTATGTTGATTCAAAGAGTAAGGGTTTCCTTGGGACATTAGAGTTAATTTAGTCAGCAAGGGCCCTTACAATGGTGTTAATAGGCCCCTGGTGTTACTTTTTCTATTTTTCCATGGCCTTCCAGAGTCAATTAGTTGGGCTAGTGCCCAGTTTATCTGATCTTTACTCCTTGGTTAATTAGTTTGGCTTCCCGTGACAAAAAGGGGGAGAAGTTAGATGTCTATTTGCGCATTTTTAATCTCGATATATGCTTTCATTTGTGTTGGATGAGCTATCTTTGCAGGGTCTTGGCGATTACCATGGAAGTTTGGCTATCTAGTTAGTTTGAGTTTTGTAGATTCTCAAGCTAGTTAGGATTTTGCTTCTATGTACTTTTTGTGTGAATGGTTTTGTCCCGGAAATGCCAAAGGGGGAGATTGTTAGATATATTGGCAATTTCCGGGGTTGTCCAAAACCTTCGTTTGAAGTTTGAATTTTAATGGGTAGGCTTTTTAGTGGGTAGTTGCTCGCTCGATGCTCCTCCAATTATCTGCACCAAATTTGCCACTGCAAAGTCGATCAAATTGCGTGAAAGGTAAATGCATTGCACAGCATATTATCATGCATATTATTTTCGAGATTAGCAATTTTTATGTTTTCTTCGCAAATTCAGTTATCTCACATGTGCTCTTTGAAAATTTTACTTTCCATATATATATATATATATACTGTAGTACATTTTTATATCCAGTCAAAGAAACTTGTAGTACATTTTTATATCCAGTCAAAGAAACAAAAAAAAAAAGGAAGGTCTTCTCTGATCTTCTCTTTATGGTTTCGGGGAAAAGATTATTCATTACATTGAAAGCTTTTCTTTCCTAAGTATAATAAGGAAAATGTGGAGGAGGCAAGTTAGACGCACAAAAGGGATTTCAATTAGGCGTGGGAGAGTTTTTTGGATCAGATTCTGTTCTCTGATTTTGGGAGCCGATTAAGAAGGTTTATTTGCTGCAACCCCTAATTGATTAAGAAGGTTTATTTGCTGCGACCCCTAATTGGTGCCGCACATAGTTACGAGGTAAACGAGATTCCTTATTCATTAAGATTTTCCTTTGTAAATCTTTTGGGGTTTCCTACAGTTGTTTCTTTGGTCCTCATATATCCTCCTATATATATACTCCATGTTTTCAATCAGAGGAATGATGGCAATTTTTGGTAAAACATAGTTGTTTGGAGAGTTGGGGTTTTCATTATTTTGTATGAGTTGAAATCAAATCAACTCATACTGCAGTAAGTTTTGAGGCAATTTTATTTCAACGTTCTTGCATCCCGCATCCGACCGAACGTTTTTTATTGTCTTGTTCATCCACATATCATTCATCATTCATCTGGCGATCCGTTGGTGCCTTGTTTGCTATTGGCCGGATTGACGAGGAGTCGATTCGGAGCCGGTTGATTCCGGAGATCGAACTTGAGGTTCGTGGCAGGCTATTGAATCAGAAAGAAGCTCGGGGAGCATCGTGAGTTGGCAAGAATAGGTTACGCTCAAGGGTAAGGATTGGGGTAATTTATTTCGCACTGTAACTCTCTTTTTGATTAATAGAAAATAGTAGACTAGGCCGTGGTTTTGTCTTAGGGTTATTCGGACCCTAAGGTTTTCTACGTATATCGTGTGTCTCGTCTCCTTATTTACTTTCTGCTATTTTATTTTTGTTGTTTTAGTTGTTTAATCTCTTTAAATTATCTAAGAAAAGTTTTTTTTTAAAAGGGAGGTTATTTTTAGTCCTATTCACCCCCCCTCTAGGACATTTCTAAGCTTCCGCGTAATTTCAAAAACGTCCCAGATCAGATCGGCCGGACACAAGGCCCCTGTTAAATCACCGTTCCAACTTTCGGTTGCGCGAAACTCACCGTTTTGACAGACTTTTAAGGAATTGTTCACAAGGGTATTAAACTCTAAGTATGAATTAATATTGGTTCAATTATCCCTAGCAGACTCGCCACTGTGGGTAGCATGCCCTTGAAGAGGATTCCATTTCTTTTCCAAAAGTGAGAGCCCAAATCTAGGGAGCGTGAGCGCAGAGTGCAAGCGCTCGGAATACAGAGTCGCCACTCGGGTTTGAAGATCCGACACTCAAGGAACCATATTTCGAAACCCCTGCTGCGCCATTTGATTTGAAAAAGTGAAGGAAACCAGTCCGTCATAACCATATCTGGGTTCGGGAGCCAGGTTACGAGATGGGAAGGATTTTAAAGCACCCCTCTCGCCCAATCCGAAGATCGGTCTCTACTTGGCATTTTGTGAAAACTTTGTGATTTTTATTTTATTAATCAATTTTAAGCCAGTTAGGACGGGGGAACAGTTAATTGGGGATTAAACTTTAACACGATTTGCAAGATGTGATAGATGGCATGGATGAGCAGTTAGTATAGGATGAAAACTGACTATTGTGGGATTTTAAATTGTAACAACTTTGATTATTTACTAAATAAAAATTTCGTTGTTATTATTTGAAAAATCTTTTAATTATGCTTGGAAAGTTTTAATCGTCTTCTGACTGCTGAACACCCGTCGTTTTTAGTATTAAGTTTTAAGATTTCACCTCTTGGCTAGAAATCCTACTTAGCGAGCCTAGTTAGCTTTCTAACCAACCAGTTAACTTAACAACCGTTTAACCTAATTACCATTTGCTTCCTAACCCTGGGTGAACCTTATGAACCTTTGACCCTTGAACCTTTTGAGCTTTGTAACCCCAGAGGAACCTTTTAAACCTTTTGAACCTTTTAGTAAACCATTGGACGATAAATGTTAGGGTAATATTTACCCATTGGACAATAGGAAAAACTTAGTTTATTCTAACAAAGTACATGACTAGATTTTATTAGTACTTAGATTTATTAGTACTTAGATAGAGTATTATATAGTGATATATACACATGATTAAAAGTACATATATACTTTATACAAGTATAATACTTTGTAGTATTACCCATTGGGTAATAACCGCTAGGAGAATTATTATCCATTGGATAATAAAGTCAATTTCTCAAAAGTACTAGGATTTATTAAATTATTCAATTTCTAGATTTTCCATGTGATTAAAAGATTGAATTAGATATTAGTACAATAGATTATATAATATAAGTACTTAGTACTTCGGTGTTTAAATAAGAAAACATGTGCTAATTGAATTAATTTAATGGGAAGTTTGATTTGAAAGATCTAGTAAAATTAGGAAGTACACACACACACACACATATATATATATAATATTGTAAGTACACATGTGTGTGTGTGTGTGTGTGTGTGTGTGTGTGTGTACATGTATATATACATTGTATATATATATATATATATAGATATAGATATATATATATATATATAATATTGTAAGTACACATGTGTGTAATAAAATTTTAAAATGAAAAATCCTTTTGCTTGTAAGATTATCTAGTACTTAGATATCATAGTATACATATATATACTTCCATATTACATAAGTGTGTGTGTGTGTGTAAATATATATATATAGTACAAGAGAGAGAGAGAGAGAGAGAGAGAGAGAGAGAAAGAGGAAGGAGAGAGAGATGGTACCTTGTTTGATCTTCCTTGTGCTTTCATTGTACCATAGATTGAATCCAATCTAGGGTGATACACTTGACCAAGCCAAATCTATGTACCAATTGTCCATAAAAGCATTATCAATTGGCCAAATCTTGTACAAACCCATCCTATCTTCTCCATATCTTCCATAATCCAATCAAAAGGACTAAATCTAGCCTTGGAAGCCTAGAATTAGGCCTTGATCTTTCAAGAAAGCATGACATAAAGTCATAAAAAAAAAGAGATATAGAGAGAGAGAATTCGGCTAGAGAGAAAGAGGGGAGCCAACCTTTGCCTATAAATAGCAAGCCATTCTCACCATTTTGCTCACACCTCTCCTTGCTCCAACTTCTCTCTAGAAAGCTTAAGTGTTCTTGCTAGTTCTTTGCTTCTTCTTGCCTATTCTTGAAGTTCTTCTCTAGTTCTTCAAGAAACTCTTCCATAGCCGCCACTAAACAACCACTCGACCACCACCTCGATCCAAAAGTTCTGGTAGTATTAGTCAAGACCTAGTTTTGAGAGAAACCGTTCTCTTTCGAAGCTACCGGAAGCTCACCGTAAGCCGTTACTCTGCCCAATAGCCGACTTTCTTTCCGACGTAGCCTTCACTATCGCCAAGAAGAACGGTAGTTTACCCATACACTCTAACCTTAAGTATGGTTGATTGCATGATAATGTAGATATCCCGATCGACTTCTCTAAGTATACGTAGTACACTTTAATCCGAATAATAGTTGATTGCATGATCTTGTAGATAATCTTTACTCACTTACTTCTAGTAAATGTAGTCACCCTAATAAACATATGTTGTTTTCTTGAACTTTCCATAAAAAGGAAAATATGGTTTTACTCGAAAGATAGAATGTTGCACTTAAACTTAGTATTCGTATTTTGACCTTTTAGATGATCGTAAGCTTGTTTACATGTTGCTTGCATTACTTATGGTTATAAACAAGCATGTTAGAATAGAGTTGGATGATCTTGCTAGGTGTAAATGAATGATTCGTGTGAAAAGTCCTACCGCGTAGTCTATGCATGATTACGAGACACGAGAATGAAGAAAGTTAGAAACATGGCACTTAGGGTGTGGTTGATATGGATAAAAATATTTTTGAAACTACATAATGGCCGGACATGGTAGCCTTATGTAGCATGTGTTGCCAATGGAGCTGGACGTGGTAGTTCCATTGGAGGTGTGACTTGGTATTCCGTGGAGAGTAGCCCAGAAAGAGATGAGGCCGGACATGGTAGCCCCATTGTGAGCGTTGTCAATAGAGCTGGACTTGGTAGCTCATATTGGTAATGAGGGTTTGAAAGGTTTGTTTTTGAGAAATAATGTTAAAGATGTGATACGGTCTACGACGAGTCACGTAGGAGAAACCCGAAAAACATGACACCTACGATTGATAATTAGTGCATGTGGATATGTAATTGCGATATGTTCTTCTGAAGCATGTTAAGTTTGGAAAATCGTAACTATATTATCTTTGGCTTGTAAGTTAAGAGTTAGTGGGTTTGGGTTACTCTATTGAGCTTTTGGAGCTCATGGTGTTGCTTTATGTGACCCTGACATATTATGCTGGTGGCGACGCTAGTGTAATGTGTCAGACATTATAGATGAGCAGGGAGAGCTGTACACCTTGGAGGCATTCGGAACTGAGAAGCTTGCTAGGATGGAAAAAGAGGTGGAGCCATGGATAACCTTAGCTGTCCCTTTCTTTTTGTGCAATACAAGTACTCTCTGAGGAGTTTATGATGTAATAAGGAGCCAGACTCTACCTAGTTTATTCAATAAAATGTCTATTAAACATACCCAAAATTGGGGGTGTTACATAAACAGACTGGAAGGCCCCTATTTTGGAGTATCGTGCACAGGAAGAAACCAATACGAACTGATCAAGTCAATGCATGCTGATCACACCTGCGCGCGCTACTAAAAGACCTGCGCGCACCAGTAAGCCTAAGTCCATAACTCTTATCCTCAAACCCTCGGGGTTCTGGAAGGACCAGTGCACACCCATGACAAACCAAGCAGTTTATAGTATTTACACTACACAGTTTAAAGGCTGAAAAGCCCAACAAATAAACAAAACACCCCATAAACAGTGTGGGGACAAAATAACGACGTAAAACCAAGTTACCCGTGCAAGACCACTCACTGGTCAAAGGCAGACTGACACGCGAGGAAGTCAGTCTGTCGCGCGATGGTGCACCCCGGCATGCAATGGTTGCGCTCTGGCGCGCTGGTCAACACTCCATCATAGTAGATATGCATATTGAACAAAGACTCACAATTCATACTAAGGAAAGCAGCAAACTGGTTTTCATCATGCTTGCAGAATGACCTATATAAACAAAAGACATAAAATAGTAGGACACTAATCCCCACGCGGTCCTGTGCATGCAGCCACAAAGTGTCGCGCGCGAGAGTGGGACTGTCACATGCTGCTTCCTACCACAACGGTTTTTTAAACCTTGCCAGCTTCAGGACCAGGACTGGTATTGATTACCAACCTTGGCCCTGCCAACCCCCCTCAGGGATCAGAACAGAGAGCAAAAGAAAGGTAAGCTATACCTTTGGTTCTTGAGGTTTGAAAGGTGTTTAAGCTTTGAGTTGAGGTTGAGATTGATTGGGGTGTTTGAGTTGTTTTGGAGTAATGGAGGAGGAAGAACAAGCTATGTTCTTGGGGTGTCTTTGTATCTCTTTTATTACCTTTAAAGAGTACAAAGTAATGACCCTTTGAAAATGAAATTTTGTAACCCAAGATGTATGTATTTTTCTAACCCTTTTTTTTGAACCCTTTAAATGGAAGAACCATGAAGATATAGGGAGAGAGGTGGGAAAGGTGTATGGAGGAGATACAACCAACCAAGAAGGGTTGCTTTGGCACCTTAACCTTGAACGCCGCGGTGTATAGTGACAAGGCACTTCAACCTGGGTGGCGCCAGTGATACGGCATCAGTACTTTGATGTTCCTTATTGTCGGTTGAATTCTCAATCAGGCATGAGCCGAGGATTTAGCAAATTTTGATTTCTCAAAGTCTCATTGAACTAAGGACTTTGCTGTAGATAATGAACATTCGACAGAATGAACGACTCCTCATCGGGTCCAACAACGTCTTAGACACCGCAAGACAAACTTGAAAGAAAGAACTGCCTTAAGCACGCTTCTATGCAAAACAGTGTATGTACAGTGCATGCGATAAGGATAGGAGTAACACGTAGATAGTATATGGGGTTAGATGCAAGTAGATCTTACCCTGTCGGTACCTGTCCTAATTTGGAGAGTTCTAGTGCTTTGTATATGCAAAGGCTGGTTTTGGCTTGTAACAGGTTCCTCGGACTAAGGCTAAGATATACCTCCTGCTGCCCGCGCAACCGCAAAGCAACAGTCGAATGTTATAATGACCAATCATCGTCGAAGGTTGTTGGTCATTCGGTGTCCTCAGGCTCCGATAAACCTTGCCGTATTGGCAAAACGATCCAACGAGACTTATCCCATATCGATGCAAATGAGAATGCTAGAATTTGATTAAGAAGAAGAATCACAAAATCGCAAAATGCCTTTTCAAATTTGGCTCACTTTATTTAGTCCATCTTTAGAGGAAACTACGCAAGTGTACAATTGAAAAAGTCCTAGATCAGATTGGCCGGACACAAGGTCCCGTTAAATCACCATTCAAACCTTCGGCAGCACGAAACTCACCGTTTTGATAGACTTTTAAGGAATTGTTCACAAGGGTATTAAACTCTAATAATGAATTAATATTGGTTCGATTATCCCCAGCAGAGTCGCCACTGTGGGCAGCATGCCTTTGAAAAAGGATTCTGTTTCTTTCTCAAAAGGGAGGGCCCAAATCGAGGGAGCGCGAGCGCGGAGTGCAAGCCTTCGGAATACAGAGTCACCACTTGGGTTTGAAGGTCCGACACTCAAGGAACCGTATTTCGAAGCACCTGCCGCGCTGTTTGATTTGAAAAAGTGAAGGAAACCAGTCCGTCATAACCATATCTGGGTTCGGGAGCCAGGTTACGAGAAGGGAAGGATTTTAATGCACCCCTCTCGCCAAATCCGGAGATCGGTCTCTACTTAGCCATTTTGTGAAAACTTTGTGATTCTTATTTTATTAATCAATTTTAAGCCAGTTAGGACGGGGGAACAATTAATTGGGGATTAAACTGTAATACGATTTGCAAGATGTGATCGATGACATGGATGAGCAGTTAGTATAGGATGAAAACAGACTGTTGTGGGATTTTAAACAGACTTGAAGGCCCCTATTTTGGAGTGTCGTGCGCACGAAGAAACCAGCATGCACTAATCAAGTCAATGGATGTTGATTAAACCTGCGTGCGCTACTTCAAGAACTGAGCGCGCCGGTAAGCCTAAGCCCATAGCTTTTATCCTCAAACTCTCTGGGCTCTGGAAGGACCAGTGCACACCCATGACAAACCAATCAGTTTATAATATTTACACCACGCCGTTTAAAGGCTGAAAAACCCAACAAATAAACAAAACACCCCATAAACTGTGTGGGGACAAAAAAATGGCCTAAAACCAAGTTACCCGTGCAAGACCACTCACTGGTCAGAGGCAGACTTGCGCGCGATGGTCGCGCTTTGGCGCCCGACGGTTGCACCCTACCACGTTGGTCAACGCTCCATTTGACCATC
The DNA here is from genome assembly GCA_025413875.1 of Rhododendron molle. NCBI lineage: Eukaryota > Viridiplantae > Streptophyta > Magnoliopsida > Ericales > Ericaceae > Rhododendron > Rhododendron molle. The sequence continues at coordinate 21,596,594 of CM046400.1, forward strand.
GCGTGCGGGTTTGAGTACAGCGCGCGCAGGTATGGGTCAATCTTTCTGTGTTTGGTTTTGATCATCCTGGGTTCTAGGACAAGTCCAAAATGATCCCAGGGGTACTCCATCACAGCAGATATGCATATTGAACTAAGACTAACAGTTTATACTAAGGAAAGTAGCGAACTGGTTTTCATCATGCTTGCAGAGTGATCTATATAAACAAAAAGACATAAAATAGTAGGACACCAATCCTGACACGGTTCTGTGCATGCAGCCACAAAGTGTCGCGCACGAGAGTGGGACCGTCGGGCGTTGGTTCCTACCACAACGGTTTTTAAAACCCTGCCAGCTTTAGGAACAGGACTGGTATTGATTACCAGCCTTGGCCCTACCAGCCCCCTTCAGGGATCAGAACAGAGAGTAGAACAAATGTAAGCTATACCTTTGGTTCTTGAGGTTTGAAAGGTGTTTAAGCTTTGAGTTAAGGTTGAGATTGATTGGGGTGTTTGAGTTGTTTTGGAGTAATGGAGGAGGAAGAACAAGTTATGTTCTTGGGGTGTCTTTGTATCTCTTTTATTAGCTTTAAAGAGTACAAAGTAATGACCCTTTGAAAAGGAAATTTTGTAACTCAAGGTGTATGCATTTTTCTAACCCTTTTTTTTTTAACCCTTTAAATGGAAGAACCATGGGGATATCGGGAGAGAGGTGGGAAAGGTGTATGGAGGAGATACAACCAACCAAGAAGGGTTGGTTTGGCTTTGGTGGCTAAATGCCCTCCTTTGGAAAGGTTGGGTGATGTAAAGAGAGGAGCTCAGCCAGTCCATGAGGCTGTTTGAGAGTTACTTGGTGATTAAGCTGGCAACCCATAAAGATGATTGGGACAGGCTGTGACCATCGTGCGAGGAAGCCAGTCTGGCACGCGATGGTTGCGCCCTGGCACGCTGGTCAACACTCCGTTTGACCATCGCGCGCAGGCTTGGGTGCAGCGCGCGCTTGTACGACCTACTCATGCTTTGGTTCGGTAGGGTTTTTGGCCTTTTGAAGTGGCTTAGGGTTAGGTTAGGTTCAAGGGTTTTCAAACACTCAAAGCTCAAACACTTATCATTCCTGGGTTGTTCTTGATCCGTTTCATTATCGAAAAAATACCGTTAGTAAACTAATCTGGAAGTCCAGATTGGGGTGTCTACACAACCCCTAAGATTTGCGGTGGAGTTCTTTCCATTGTATTAGTTTTCATTTTCGTTTGTACTTGTCTTGGTCGTATGCACATAACACACACTTCCCTCAATATGCTTCGTTCATTAGGAATTTGTTGGCCTTCGCTTGTTGTAATCTTTCGTCACACTGTGCAATGTTAAACTACATGATCAAACAGGAGGCAGAACAGATGGTCTAGCGGGCTCTCAACATGGGAAATTACCCAATGAAGTATTTAATGACTGTGTAATTAAGTATATCATGCCTGGTGTAAGTTATGCAAAGACAGACAGACAGGCTATGTAATGACCCCGATTTTTGGTAAATAAAAATTTCGTTAAATATTTGAATTTTATTTTAATTACTTGGATTTGCTTTTAAAATTCCTTTTAGATTCTAGTAATCCGTCATAATTTGATTAGAGACTTTTAAAATTATATCTTTTCAACATCGGACAAGTTAGTCCTTTTCCAAGGCAAGTATATTTTCCTAGTAAGTAAATAATATCCGTAAATTATATTTCTTGGTTAGAAATCCTACTTGGCAAGTAGAATTAGATTCCAACTAGTTGATTAACCAAATCAATTGGATTCCAAGTCTAGTTAGACCTCCCTAGCCATTGTTGAACCTTATGACCTTCATGAATCCTCCTAATTCCTAGGTGAACCATTTCACCCACCCTTGAACCTTGTGAACCGTTCAACCTTAGACTAAGTTATAACGACTCTGTTTTTTGGTAAATAAAAATTTCGTTAAATATTTGAATTTTGTTTTAATTACTTGGATTTGCTTTTAAAAAATCCTTTTAAATTCTAATAATCTGTCATAAATTGATTTAAGACTTTTAAAATTATATATTTTCAACATCGGACAAGTTAGTCCTTTTCCAAGGCAAGTATATTTTCCTAGTGAGTAAATAATATCTTTAAATTATATTTCTTGACTAGAAATCCTACTTGGCAAATAGAATTAGATTCCAACTAGTTAAATAACCAATTCAATTGGATTCCAAGTCTAGTTAGACCTTCCTAGCCATTGTTGAACCTTATGAACCCTCCTAATTCCTAGATGAGCCATTTCACCCACCTTTGAATCTTGTGAACCTTTTCAACCCTAGACTAGGCAATCATTGCACCTTATTGACTAGTCAAGCTCAAACTTTATTCCTCGTCATTACATCTTCCTAGTGTATCTTTTTCCTTTTACCCATTGGACAATAATTGCTAGGGAAAATCTTATCCCTTGGGTAATAGAAGTTAGTCTTGCCAATAAAAGCTTAAGGTTTGACAAGACAAGTCATTTAAGAATCTTTGGACCATAGGAAGACATCATTTTGCTTCTATAAGTAGTACTCCTAGCCTTTCAAGTCTACTCAAATCTTAATCATTTTGCTTTCATTGAATGGTTACTTGAAAACCCATAGCCCTTATTCCTTTCCTAGACTTGGCAAAATAGACTTCATAGCCCTTAAGTGTACTTATGTAAATGTAGCACTTGGGACAAGAGGAGAGAGGAGAGAGAGGCCGAGAGAGGAGAGGGGAGAGGGAGGCCGAGAGAGAGAGAGAGAGAGAGAGAGAGATGTGTGTGCTTTGATTTGCTCTCTTGCAGTGTCTAATTGACTTGACAACTCATTCTAGTTTCTCTCAAGCATAGAATCCTAGCCCTAATCACCATAGATTGCTTCCAAACTAGCCTTTGATTACCCTAGGATTTGACTACAAACCTAGACCTAGGAATGACCATACATGGAAGGCTATACCTTAGCCTAATCAAACCCTATCTTAGACTTGTAAGACTTGCTAACCTAGACCGTAATTTCCTAGATTTACCTAAGATCCTACTTGCCTAAAATAGCCATAAGCCTAAACTTGGATTTGACAAGACTTGGCATGCTTTCAAGCATGATTTGACAAAACAATGAGAGAAAGAGAGAGAGAGAGGGAGAATCGGCCAAGAGAGGGGAGAGGGAGAGGCCGAGAGAGAGAGGGAGAGGTGGAGTGTGTGCATGGGTACTCCCACAAGCTATCTATTAGCCTTAAGCCTATTTATGCTATGACAACCCATGACTAGACTTCTTTAAGCATAAACCTAGCCTTGATCTTGTTCTTTCTTGCAAGCAACCTTTTCTAGACAAGACTAGACTAAAAACCCTTCATGATGACCTAGATTATTAGCCTTAAGCCTAAAGATTTGGACAAGACAAGTCATGGAAGGCTATGGCATGATTAAAGGTGAGATTTGACAACTCAATGAAGCAAAATCCATGGGAGAGAGGGAGAGAGATTGGCCGGCCATGAGGGAGGGAGAGAGAGCCCAAATTTTGCTATAAATAGCACCCCACACTCACCATTCAACTCACACCTTCACTCCTTTGCTCTCACTTCTCTCTAGAAACCACTTTCATTTTCCAGTCAGCTTACTGCCCTTCACAAATCCTCATTTTTCTCCTGCTTAAAGTAGTTTTTAGAACCAACTCCATTCGGGAAAGTTGTAGAGCATTTTGAGACCTTCAAGTTAGACCCAAGAACCACCCTAATCGGTCAAGAAACGACAAAGGTATTGACATCCGAAGTTCAGTAAAAATCTCGGATTTCCAGTTCCAGACAGCATACTGTCTCTTCCTTTATCACCATTTTTCTCCTACCTAAAGTCGTTTCTAGGATCAACTTCCTTCACAAAAGTTGTAGAACACTTCTAGAGCTTCGATTTCGACCCAAGAACGATTATATTCAGCCAAATATTGACCGAGTTATTGCCATCTAAAGTTTGATCCAGATTTGTGGGTTTCACTACCCGTAGAATTTTCCAACTAGCTTATTCGGCCCCGACTAGTTTCGGATCAATGTAGAATCTTCTTTTACCCCTATCTCTAAGTATAGTAGAATGTCCTTACTCTCTAGTCCTAAGTATACGTAGAATATCCCTAATCACTTTCTCTAAGTATACAAAGTTTGTTATTCACTTTAAATGTTTGAAATGCATGATGGTTAGTATGCTCGTTTGGCTAATGGTAGTAATAACAAGTTGAATAAACGACTTTAACTTCAAGAAACATATGTTGTTATTTTGAACTTCTCTTTAAGAAAGAACGGATTTCGAAAAGTAACTTATCGCTTGATAGAAGTATTCGTATTTTGATCTTAAATAGCATGAGCATGATTAGTAATATAGAGTTGGATGATCTTGCTTGTTTAGTTTCAAGTTTTCATGAAATGGTTTATGTGGAAAGTCCTACCGCGGAGTCTATGCATGAAAACGAGACACGAAAATTGAGAAAGTAGAAACATGACACCTGGGGTGTGTTAATGACAAGGTGTGTTGAAATCACAATGTGGCCGGACGTGGTAGCCCATTGCGTAAAAAGATGTTGAGAAACCGTAATGTGACAGGACTTGGTAGCTCATTGTGTGGTGTGTGTTGCCAATGGGACTGAACGTGGTAGTCTCATTGGAGGTGATTTAAATGTTTGTGAAAACCGCGATGTGGCCAGACGTGGTAGCCCATCGTGAAGATTTCCAATGTGGCCGGACGTGGTAGCCTTATTGGTAATGTGGCTTGGTTATCCGCGGAGAGGAGCCAATGCAAAGTTTGTGTGCCAATGGGAACCCGGTGCGGCGGAACCATTATGAGGATACTTGGGAGACCGGAACGGCAGAACCGAGGTTGGGTGTGTTAAATGTGACTTTCAAAATGTTGATTTGGAAATGAAAATGAGACACGTTCTACGATGAGTCGTGTAGAAGAAACTCAGAAAAATCATGGACACTAACGATAGTTGAATAGTGAATGTTGATGTGTAGTTATTAATTGTTTTGTTAAGAATGCATGTTCTATTTGGAAATTGACAGTTAAATTATCTCTCGCTTGTAAGTTATGGGTTAGTGGGTTTGGATTATTCTATTGAGCTTTATAGCTCACGATGTTACCTTTAGTGACCTTGACATATTTTGTTGGTGGCGACGCTGGTATAATGTGTTTGACCTTATACGTCACACCCTGGATTTTCGACATAAAAATAATAGGATTTCCAAAAAGGTCCATCGCAATAATACATCATAATACCCTAAAATGCTTCCCATAATCAATCCAAGAGAACAATTGAGTTTAAAAGTTTACAATAATGGCAGTCCGGCCCCAAATCCTTAGACACTAAACCAAGGAGAGAATAAGTCAAAGGATTACAATTTACATCTTCAAAATGATTTTACAAAAGATGCCATAGAGATCCCTCAGGGTTAGCTTTCAAAAGCATGGTCAAATGCACAGCAAGCACTCCTTATCAATGCCCTTGAGGTGTACCTGAAAATAATAATAGGTTCAGCTACACTAGCCCAGTAGAGAAATCTTTGCTCAAACTATATGCATATGAGATAGATAATGCACCGAGAAGAACATTTAAGAAACAGAGTCTCGGATAACAAGGAGAATACAATCGGACACCAATATCGTACCAGACATTCAAGACTCAAGGAATACTTTAGTTGTCGTTAGCTAATCCATTTAGTCAATCTATCCACCATTTATTGCACTTCCCTTTGTGTTTTCAAAATTTCATTTCGTACACTCCTACACTAAGTGTCTTGCATTCCGGGTCTTAAGGACCTCGTACATCTCCCGTTGATCCCCAATATGAACTCAAGTAGCTCTTCCTTCGTTTACATACCGAATAGTAAGCTAAGAAATTTTCCGGGTCTTAGGGCCCCATATACCCAGAACACATTTCCGGGTGCTCGTGACCCCGTACGTCCATTTTACATTCCGGGTGCTCGTGACCCCGTACATCTATTTTAAGTTTCGGGTACCAAGACCCCGTATGCCACTTTCGATTCATTTGTATTGCATTCCGCCATAAGTGTTCTTAAGACTCTAGTTTGCAAGCTACAATTTATGAGGGACGTTGACGTTAGGCAAATAGTTCGCTCCCAACTCTCATTTCCACTCCGATCCCAAACTTGTTATCTAAACCCATTCCTTGCACTATATGGCATCACGTGTCAACTTATCGCTTTTCGCTCACGGTTCACCCACTATTTAATTCAATGATCAACCCTGCCATCACATAGCTATTTACGAGTCCATATCATTCACCTTAACATTACTACAATGATCACGTAGTCCCTCAAACGTAAAAGCAATTAAACATACCACATTTTAGCTTCGACACGTTTCCTTTACATAATGGAGTCAAAGGAGAGAGATTGATCAATGAATCACTCAAGAAACGAACAATCAAGTTTAGAAGTGGTTTGAGGAGGTTTAGAGAGCATTTGAGGTGATCGGGGTTCAAAACATGGAAGAAGGAATATTTCTGAAAATTTCCAGGTGGTACATGTACTACTACAAACAGTGGTACATGTACTAGCTAAACAGAGCTGAGAATTTGTGACAGTACATGTACCAATACAAACCGAGGTACATGTACTAGCTGAACAGAACCGAGATTTCTTTGACAGTACATGTACCAATACAAACGGAGGTACATGTACTAGCTGGGTTTCACAGGACGAATTTTTCAGATTTCAAGGGTGAATTCCAAGTAACAAAACAATAATCCAACACATGATTTCAAGGCCAAATCTTCTCATAAACATGTAGAGAGAGTAAGAAATCCCTACCTCGAGTTTCAAGGCCGAACCCTTCGAGATTGATCAAGCCCTAGACTTCAAAATCTTCAATCTCAACCGAATAATCCTTCCCCGAGCTTGACCCACGAAATTTGAAGCTTGAATCGCATTTAGAAACAAATTGGAGGTTGGTTTGTGTAGGTTTCATTTGATTTTGGTGGATTTTTGGTTGAGAGATGGGAAGAGTGAGAGAGAACCGAGAGAGAGAGATAGATCGGGATGTAGAGAGAGAGTGTGTGGAGTAAAATGCTCCTCTACATACACACCCACACATATATACCAACATAAATACATATTGCACTTGCACCCTCCTACAAATAATTTTATCACATTAACCCCAACTCATTTAAACTCAACAAATTCCATATTTTTCCTCATTTATAATATCGAATAAACTCTTTAATAGTTTCTGAAAATACGGGTAATTACATTATAGATGAGCAGGGAGAGTTGTACACCTTGGAGGCTTTCGGAACTGGCTAGGATGGAGTAGCAGTCGGAGCTATAGTTAGGAACCTTAGTTTCCTCCCTTGTGTAAATATTGAACCCTGTGGGAGTTGTAATGTAATAATGAGCCAGACTCTACCTTGTTTAATCAATAAAAATGTTTATTTAACGTACTAAAAAAATGGGGGCGTTACATAAGTAATCATTGCACTTTGTTAACTAGTCAAATGAAGACTTTATTCTTCATCATTACATCTTCCAAGTGTATCTTTTCCTTTTACCCATTGAATTATAGTTGTTAGGGAAATTCTTACCCTTTGGATAATAGATCTCCTATTGACTAGAAAATCATTTCACCCATGACTAGTCATTTCCAACCTATACCCTCCATCATTACCTCTTTGTCCATTGGGTAATAAATGTTAGCGAAATTGTTATCCCTTGGTTAATGGATATAAGACAATGCCAGTAAGTATATGGAGTTGACAAGACAACTTATAGAATCTTTCCAATCATTTTGCTTCTAAAAGAAGCAACCTTAGCCTTAACCTAACTACATTACTTTTTCCTTAGCCTTAGCCTTAGCCTACCTAGTCTTTAGGTGTACTTGCATTTATATACATAGGCATATATATATATATATATCTAGTGGGAGAGAGAGAGAGAGAGAGCCGAATGGAGAGAGAGAGAGAGAGAGGGGCCGAGAGAGTAAGAGAGAGGTGGAGTGTGTGCAAGTGTCTTGGTCACTTGTACAAGCTACCTAATAGCCTTAAGCCTATTTGCCACTTGACAACCCATGACTAGACTACTTTAAGAATAATCCTAGCCTATTATCTTGTTCTTTCTTGCAAGATAACCCTTCCTAGGACAAGACAAGCCATAAAACCCCTCATGATTACCTAAGTTATGGCCTAAAATGGAATTGACAAGTGAGGGAAGGCTATGGATTGATTGAATGACTTGAAATGACAACTCAACGGAGCAAATCCATGGGAGAATTGGAGAGAGAGAGGGCCAGCCAAGAGAGGGGAAGAGGGAGCTCAAATTTTGCTATAAATAGGACCCTCCTCATGCCATTCAACTCACACCTTCATCCTCCAACTTCTCTCTCTAAGACAGCTTGGGTTCTTCTTTGCTCTTGCTTGTTCTTCCTTGTTCTTGAAGTTCTTCTTATGTTCTTCAAGAAACTCATCCTAAAACACCTTTTCAATTCATAAAGTCTAGTAGTTTTTAGTCAAGATCTAGTTTCGAGAGAAACCTTCTCTTGCGAAGCTACCGAAAGCCACCGTAAGAAGTTACTCCGTCCAACGTACTCACTTTTCTTTCGTAGTCACCCTACTACCAAGAAGAATGGTAGAATATCCCTAAACACTTTCTTTTAATTATACAAAGTTTGTTATTTACTTTAACTGTTTGAAATGCATGATAGTTAGTAAACCTATGTTGCTTGTGGTGGTATTAACATGTTAAGTAACCTTAGTAAACATTTGTTGTTTTGAACTAAAAGAGGAAAGAACGGGTTTTAAAAGATTAGAATTTATCGCTTGATTAGAAGTATTCGTATTTTGTTCTTTGAAATAGTTATGAGCTTTACTACATGTTTTGCTTGCATTACTTGTGGTTGTGTGAAAGCATAAGGGATTATCACTCCAAAGGCGTTCGTACATGTGGCATTATGCTTTACGTAATGATTTGAGCATGATTAAGTAATATAGAGTTGGATGATCTTGCTAGTTTAGTTTCAAGATTTCAATGAATGATTACGTATGTGAAAAGTCCTACTGCAGAGTCCATGCATGAAAACGAGACACGGAATCAAGAAAGTAGAAACATGACACCTAGAGTGTGATAATGACAAGGTGTGTTTTGAAATCGTAATGTGGCCGGACTTGCCCATTGTGGGGTTGTGTGTTGCAAATGATTAAAATATTTTTGAAACTACATAATGGCCGGACATGGTAGCTATTATGTGGGGTGTGCGTGTGTTCCAATGGAAATCCGGAGCAGCAAAACCATTGTGAGGTTTGTGTGCGTTCCAATGGGAATTCGGAACAGCAGAACCATTGTGAGGATGTGTGCGTTCCCATGGGAACCCAGACCGGCAGAACCATGGTTAGGTATGACTTGGTTATCCGCGGAGAGGAGCCAATGCAAATTGTGTGCCAATGGGAACCCGGTGCGGCAGAACCATTGTGAGGATACTCGGGAGACCGGAATGGCGGAACCGAGGTTGGGTGTGTTAAATGTGATTTTCAAAATGTTGATTTGGAAATGAAAAAACACGTTCTACGATGAGTCGCGTAAGAGAAACTCAGAAAAATCATGGACACCAACGATAGTTGAATAGTGAATGTAGATGTGTAATTGTTAATTATTTTATTAAGAATGCATGTTCTATTTGGAAATTGACAATTTAACTATCTTTTGCTTGTAAGTTAAGGGTTAGTGGGTTTGGATTATTCTATTAAGCTTTTGTAGCTCACGGTATTGCCTTTTGGTGACCCTGACATATTATGCTACTGGCGACACAGGTATAATGTGTCAGACTTTATAGATGAATATGATCAGATGTACACTTTGGAGGCTTTCGGAGCCGAGGAGCTGGCTAGGATGGAAGAACTGTCGGAGCTGTAGTTTAGGAACCTTAGTTTCCTTCCTTGTGTAAATATTGAACTCTGTGGGGATTGTGATGTAATAATGAGCTAGACTCTACTTGTTAATCAATAAAAATGTTTATTTAACGTACCCAAAAATGGGAACGTTATAGGCTATTTCATTTGATGGTGACAAATCAATTTTCCTAATTCAAAGAATACAAGATATGGACAATTGGCAATATGGAACAAAAGTAAAGAAAAATTGTCACTTGTTTCTAACTAAGTTGATTGGGGACCAGAAACAAAGGACAGTAGTTGAACTTTGTTTGATAGCATTGTTTCTGGAGAATTAATTGTAGGTGCTCTGAAGATATTGCACTGATTTTCCAGTGACTAGTTAAGTGGTCAGTTGAGCCGTGATCAAACTTATGTAGCAAGTTCAAACGTCGTGAAAGGATTAATCTTCTTCTGGCCACCATAGTGCTAGACCAGTTAATTGCACAATGTATGTTATGAGTGATCACATAACTCTCCAGTCATACTCTCTGTTCATGTTGTACTATTAGCGTAGAGCAAGAACGGAGGATATTATTAGAGAATGAGTTTTACAATATTGAACAAGTTACACAAATAATTAAGGAAAAATGATTTTTTCTTCAACTTTAATACAAAATGAGTCTAAAAATATCATTTAAACAAAAATAACGAAATGAAGTTGGGGAGAACGCACCACCTATAAATGCACCTTCAAAATACAATATTAGCAACGAGAGGTATCTTGGAGTTTGCCCATGTCTTAGGGTATCAGTAGTTCTTGTTCTTAAGTCATATTGGACGTCGTTAAAATGTGCAAGTTTTAGTAGTTTTATATGTTTTTGAAAGATATTTTAACGCACGCCCAATATAACTTAGGAACAAAAACTACAGACACCTTGAGACACGGGCAAAAGTCTTAGATACACCTCTTCACTAACAAAATTGTATTTTGTAGGTGCATTTATAGGTGGTGCGTTCTCCCCGACTTCATTTTGGTATTTTTTTTCGAAGTGATATTTTTAGACTCATTTTGTCTTCAAGTTGAAGACTAATCATTTTTCCTGAATTATTTGTGTAACTCATTTTTACTTAATTGCTTTGCGGAGAAAAATAATTCAACCCACCAAAGTTCATATTTGACTTCCTGTATAAAGATTACTAAATTGTTATGCTCTGTTTTTTCATGATCAAACCACCGAAGTTCATATTTTTGGTTGGGTAAAGAAAGATTAGATTTCAGAGTAAGGTCAAATAACTGCCATTGAGGATCAAGCTAAAGTTTTTTAACTTTTTAAGAAACAAACCATGAATACTTAAATACATAGGTGAAAAAATACAAACTTTATATCGGGGCTTCCTACGCTAGCAGAGGCGGAGGTAGCCCAAATTTGCATTGTTCGTGTAAAATATGTATATATTTAGATACTTGTGATGTACCTGTTCGGCTCGGATTTGGCTCAAGGACTGAACGGGCGTGCCAGGACTTGTCGCGTACCAACGTAAAGGACTGGGCGTCCCTTTTCTGACTTCTAGATCTGTGCGGGCGATAGTGCTGCAAACCTAAGGGCTAGATTGCAGTTTGGTTCGTGGTTTGCCACAACGAAGTGGACTTAATAATTTCCTAACCGTGTAAGAAAAGAAGTAACAACGTAGAATTATTTTACTATGTCGGAATAATAAAGTAGGAGGTGAGAGAGAGATATGAATAACTTTATTATGTTTCGTAATAATAAAGTTGGGATACAAGAGAGATAGAAGCTCAAGTTATTTGGTGAAATAATCGAGTGTAGATGAGGGAGTAGAGATAATTTGCTTCACGGGAAGGCTTTTGATTGTAAGCGTTGAGCTTGATTGGTGTGGGACCCTCTTTTTCTTCTTGAATCCTTTTATTTATAGGCAATTGATCTCCACGGTTTTTCGCATGCATGAAGATTTCCCGCCTTGCTCCTCCTTGCGCCACGTGTCCATGTAACCACCACTTCATGGGATCATGGGGTCATGGGTAGTGAATTGCCCATGTGTTTTTCTTCAATCATGGGTAGTTACTGGGGTGAAAGCAATTACCCCTCATGTTATTTTACTTCATGGGCAGTTGGAATGGATAGTGGTCCACCTCATCCCCCATTTCGTGGGTTAATGCCAACCACTAGCCATTTGACCCAGTGAAATGGTTTTGCAAGGCAACAAACTTTTACCCGCCTTCCACCTTCCACGGGCCTCTCGGGTAATGGGCCATTTAATTAAATTAAATGGCCTGCTAACATTTCAGCCCACATCAGCACTCAACAGGCTTAAATAGATCACGGGCCAACCGAATTCTTTCGCAAATAGGTCCAAGGCTCTAAAGCTCGAACTTAAATAAATTGGGCCTAAGTAACATGGGTTTGGCCCAATTGTTTTAGTCCAATAGATCTTCAATCCGTGGCCCATTTAATCAAATCTCAGTTAAATGGCCGTCCAACGCTTGCCCAGGACTGGGTGCCAAAAACGGGTGTAAACAATGCCCCCCCCCCCCCCCCCCATGCCTTGATCTTGCTCAAGATCTAGGCGTGTAGATTAAGACAGAGTATAGTTTTTGGCAAACCAAACGAGTCCTTATCATAGGGTTTGGAACCAAAAAGAGAATTAGGCTTAAATTTAGCCTAAAACCTTTTCAAATCCTCATATATTTTAAAGAGTTAATCAGGCTTAAACTGGGCCTAACAACTTTTTAAAACCCAACGTATATCTTTGATTGGATTCGGACTCTTCAACTTTTGAATTGATCCAATCCAGCAGTTTAGGGATAAAAATCCCACTGAAGAGTCCTTTCAACGGCAACAATTATCACCCTTTTTAGGCCTAGGGGACACGTGTCATTGCCCCAGACCCTGCATTGGCTGCCATGTAGCCTTTAAAGCCGTCAGTGCTTCCCTAAGTCAATCAAGAGTCCAACTCCTGGGTTACTTTTCAAATTTGATCCAAGAAAGAGAGAGAGAAAGAGAGAAAGCCAACGACATCCATAAATCTCGTACCGCTTCTCATTAAAGCCCCAATCTTGAACCCTTATTCTCTCTCCAACTTCTCCGCCTCCTCTCCTTTTGCACGGACGAAACCCAGAAAAACCCTAGTCTGCCATTGTTCTACCGCTGAACTTCTTGAACCCCAGAAGAAATGGCCACTCACAGAGCCCATGCCCCTCCTCCAAACCTTAATAGTCTGGCCATTCAGATTAAGAAGATCCTGGACGAAGAAAGTAATCACCCATAACATCCTGGTGGTCGCCAATTCTGATTGAGTTGGTCTGGGTCCCGCCTTCCAGCTAGGGTTTCCTTCCCAGCTTGCTCCCATGTATCCATTAGCAGAGGAGGCCCTCCCTTTGGAGTCTCCATGCCTTGACTGGCACAAGTTCTCCACCGACATCCCCAATTGCCTCTGGCATAGACCAGATACGAAGTACGTGGAGTGGTTCGATCGTATGACGGAGGCAAAAGGAGATCTGTGGAGACAAATTGGGATCAGGGACGCCGTCCTACTCAACCGTTCCCTCATCGACATGGACAAGAACCTATTCCTTGCCGCCTCCCAGTTCTGGTCAGTGACTACCAACTCTTTCCACTTCAAGGTGGGCCTCATGGGTCCTACTCTTCAGGATCTTGCCATCCTGACAGGCCTCTGTCCCCATGGGATTAAGGCCAATTACTTTTTGTCTCAGAAGACTCCCTATTTCGAGTATAAAGAACCCCTGTCCTTCGCCCCCTTTATCAACCATTATGCTAAAAAGGGTTAAGTAGAGGATAGCGAGCACGTTGCTTTTCTCCTCTATTGGCTAAACAAATTTATCTTCTGCGTCTCGGCCAATAGGGTGACAAAAGATTTCATGGATCTGGCCTGTGCCCTAGCTTCAGGGCAGAAGCTGGCATTAGGCCCTTTGGTCTTGGCTCATCTCTACCGCGAGATGAAGGAGCTCATCAGCAACAAGTCCATCTTCGCCCCCGGCCCTTTGTGGATTATGACCTTGTGGTTATGGTCTTACTTCCCCAGACTGGCCCCACCAATGAACAAGAATCCGGAACACGCCTGCAATGGACTCCATTACGCTGGCATTCGTGGCCCTAAGTATGCATTTGGTACTTATTTCAAGTTTTTCTACCATGAGCTCACGAACATGGGCAAGAACTAGATGCCCTTCACTCGAGGCACCGTGCCATGGTGGCTGAAGCAAAGTGCATCAGACCCTGGGGATGATTACAACGAGCACATGGAGATCTGGACAAGCTTCCTGATCTCAAGGGACCTGATGTATGGCATGGCCTATACCCCAACGAATTACAAGTGCGGGTCGAATACTACAACGCGGCCCAGTTTGCCAGGCAATTTGGCCTGTGTCAACTCACTCCTGTCCCTCCATACCAATCTTTGAATGAGGACTTCACTGACAGGCCCGTGATCCAACCAAGGGACCTAGAACGGGTCAGAAACGTTTTACCTGAGCGTAGGAAGGACTTTGCCCTTCACCCCTTTGTCGAACGTACTGAGAAGGGCGCCAAGTTTGATAGCTGGTGGGGATGCTACACCAAGATGCACTTCTCCAAGCCCTATCTGGACGTCCTGACGGCCATTCTGCCCAACCCTACCGGAGCCCCTGAACCTGGCATTCATATGCCTCTGCAGCAAATCAGTCCTTCCCCTTCCTAAAACACGAAAAGAAAAGGTAACTTAGAGGCCCTCTACTATTCCTATTCTCCTTTCTTACGCCTCTGAAGTTTGGACTAAATTTCTTTTGTGCTGGCAGGTCTGAGTGATGTCCTCAAGGATGCTCCTCTAGCTCCCTCAGCTACTCAAAGATCGAAAAGGGTGAAGACGACTGCCCAAAGGCAATGGCCAAAGGTATAAACCCCTTAGCCCTACATTTAGTCCTTCAGGATAAGATAATAACGCCCCTGTTCTTTTCTGCAGGCCTCTGAAACGGCGGTAGCTGGCAGGACCAGAAGTAGTGCCAAGACCAGCTCACCTGAGACTGACCCTTCTGAGAAGGTCTGGGCTTTCCTCGCTCCTTCGTCGCATTTTTCTTAGACTTCATCAAATGTTCTAACAACCTCACTCTTGCAGGCCACCTCCACGATCCAGGGAGAACATATTGAAAAGCAAGCTGAATCTGTACCTTCCAAGAAGAAAAGACTGAGAAAGAAGACCTCTACCCCATTTGATTCTGAGAAGACCGAGTCCGCCACCGAGCATAACCCAATTGTAAGGATGTACTGTGACACCAACTTCCCAGCCTTTATGGCCCCATATTATCATCAACTTCCCCTTGTTTTCAATCCTCAGGAACTTGATGCATACCTGGAAGAAGAGATCATCAAAGATGAAGTTGAAATTCAAGAGAGAGGACTAGACCCAGTCGAGATGGAGCCTGAGCACGAGGCCTCATCTAGGACTCCAGAGAAGCATGGATCTCCAGCCAAACATTCCTCTCCCCCACTCGACCCACCTGTCGATCAAGAATTTGTGCATGTACCAGAGGAGGAGGACGATGATGAAGACCTGGACTCCCTGTTCAAGTCTGCCCAAGACTTGATGAAGGTGGCCACTTCTGGCACCTCAGGCAGTGGACTTGGCTCTACCTCCCAATCTCAATTCACTCCAGAAGAGGTCAACGAAGCCAAAACGGCTCTTAGGATGGCCCTCCTTTAGAATTTCCAAGCCATTATCCATCCAGCTAGGGCCTCCAATGTCAAGAAGGCCATGGACGTGCTGGTGAAGTCTCAAGCCCTAGGACCGGATGACACTTCCCTCCAATATTTCCAAAAGGAATTCCCCAACATAGTCAAGACTCACGTCGCCTCCACTCAAGATCTGATCAAAGTGCATGCCAAGCTCCCAGAGTTAGAGGCGGTTGACATGGAGATCACCCGGTTCAATACGGAGTGGAATCAGTTGAAAGAAGACATCAAAGTCAACGGAGCCAATATCGCAGCCACCTCTGACGAGATCCAAGAGCTTAAGGACAAATTGGTCCTTACTGAGGGTCGCCTGGAAGACCTTCGAAAAGAGTCCAAGATCTTGGCCAAGCAGCATGAAGACCTGAAGACTGACTCCAAGAGTCAAAAGATGAAGCTCAATCTTCTGATTGAAAAAGTTCCAGATCTCCGGAGGAGGCGGGAAACGCTTGAAGCCCAACTCACAAGCCTCGACACTGCATGAGAGAACCTGAAGACAAGTCTCGAAGGCCTCCTGTAGGTCTTCGTCCTCCAAAACTCTAACTCCTTGAACTTTTCATTTCTTGGTTTGTAATAGGTTTCGTTTTGCCTGGCCTGGAACTTTCCTTTAAATGGCCAAAGGCAATGGTTTAACATGGTTTGGATGTTGTTTTTGGTGGCCTGAACCTGAGGCCTTTCATGGTTTTTGAATAGTAGGTACCTTGGCCTCCGTTTAGGCCTTGCTGTCATGCATCTTATGATTTGTTGGATTGATTTTCCCCAAAGTCTCTCGTTTCCCACATAGTAGGGTAATGATGCTTCAGGTACTTACCATTTGCTAAATGTTGAAACAAACCACCATTTAAATCCATAAGATGATAGACGTTACCTCTAAGGACTTTGGCAATTTGGTACGGACCTTCCCAGGTTGGAGACCATTTGCCATACCTTGAATTCTTTTCCCCTAAGGGAAAGACAACCTTCCAGACCAAATCCCCTTCAAAGAAACTCTTCTTCCTTACACGTTTGTCATAGGACCTGGCCACCCTTCTCTTCTGGACCAACATGTGATCAAGGGCTGAGAGCCTAACTTCATCTAGGTCCTCAAGCTCTATTAGCATGGCCTGGGTATAATCTGCAGGAGTGAGGCCATGTTGAAATGCAGTCCTTGCCGATTTTACTGCCACCTCCATTGGTAGGACTGGATCATGTCCATATGCCAACATATAAGGAGTTACATTAGTGGCTTCCTTCTTTGAGGTTTCGTAGGCCCATAAGGCCTCAGAAAGTAATTCATGCCAAGCCCTTGGGTTATCCTCTACCATTTTCTCAATAATGTTGACCAGAGTCCTATTAGTGGACTCGGCCTGACCATTTCCTTGTGCGTAATAGGGAGTGGAATTAGAAACGATGATGTTTTGCTGTGCAGCAAAGTTAGCCACTGGTTCTCCCATGAAGACCGTACCCCTATCTGCAACTAGGTGCTCTGGCAGCCCAAACCTATGGATGATCCTCTCCTTGATCACCTTGATTATCTCTTGTTGATCCACAGACTTCAATGGCACTGCCTCTGCCCATTTAGTGAAGTAGTCCGTGGCTACTAAGATGTAAGCATGATTCTCACAAGAAGGAGGATAGATCTTACCGATTACGTCTAGAGCCTAGCCCCTAAATGGCCAAGGTTTGACTACAGCATAATAGGTAGCTGCAGGGACACGCTGAATTGGGCCATGGGCTTGACAGGGCTGACATCCTTTTGAGAAACGAATACAATCCTCTAAGATGGTTGGCCAGTAATAACCATGCCTTCTGATTAGCCATCTCATCTTTATCCCAGATTGATGGGCTCCACAGACTCCTTCATGGACTTCACTCATGACGCTCATGGCCTCAGGGCGTCCTAGACACCTCAAAAGCAAGTCATCCTCAGGTCTTTTCTTGTATAACTCATCTCCCACAAGGATATAACTGATGGCCCTCCTTCTCACCTTCCTAGAGGCTCTAAAGTGGGGCCTCTTGAGGAAAGAAATAATAGGTGTACGCCAATCGTTCTCGGGTTCATCATCTGACTCTTCCCCTGTGAGGTCTGAAGCAAATACCTCCAGTCCTAGACCTCTTCTCTTAACAGAAGGCAACAACCTCTTCTGGACTGTGATAATTTTGTGAATCGTTTCTGGAGCCAGCTTCAGGCCTGTCGAGGCCTGAGCCAGGCTATTGGCTTCAGCGTTCATACTCCTTGGCACGTGTTTGACAGTGACATCATCAAAATCTTGCAATAATTGCATGGCTGCCATATAATAAGGCGCTAAGTCCTCACTATAGCATTTGAACGTTCCTGCCAAGTGGTTGATGACAAGGTTTGAATCCCCAATAACCCTCACGTTCCTGGCCTCTAGATCCCTAAGGACTTCAAGGCCTATAACCACTGCTTCATACTCAGCTTGATTATTAGTACATGGGAAATCAAATTGGAAGGACAATTCGGTCCTCAGGCCTTGAGGGGAGATAATAATTACACCACAGCCTGAGACCTCCTGAGTCCTCGAACCATCAAAGAGTAATGTTTAAGGAGTAAGTGATATTTCAAGGGCGCTCAGTCCTGGGTCAGATTCGTCACTAATGTCTAAGCATGGGTGATCAGCAAGGAAGTCTGCCAAGGCCTGGCCCTTCACAGCTTTCTGAGGAGTGTATTGAAAACTAAATTCCATTAGAGCTAAAGACCATTTGCCAATTCGGCCTCTCATGATGGGCCGAGACAGCAAGTACTTAACTAGGTCTGTTTTACTCATGCTGTAAACCAAAACAAGAAGCATATAGTGCCTCAACTTTATTGCTAAAAAGTACAAGGCAAGACAGATCTTCTCGATAGGACTGTATCTCCGTTCACATGGAGTCAGTAACCTACTTAAATAATACACTGCCTGTTCCTTCCCTTGAGCGTTGTCTTGAGCTAGAAGGGCTCCAATAGAGCCTTCGACTGCTGAAATGTACAGCTTCAAAGGCTTGTTTTTGATGGGAGGCATGAGGACTGGAGCTTGAGCTAAATAGCCTTTGATCTCATCAAAGGCCTTCTGATGATTTGCCTCCCACACAAAAGTGTCTTGATCCTTCAGCTTCAAGAGTTGAGAAAAGACCTGGACCTTCCCTGCTAGGTTTGAGATGAACCTTCTCAAGAAGTTGAATGAACCCAAGAGCTTCTGCAACTCCCTCTTGGTGGTAGGTGGTTTTGCGTCCATGATTGCTTTGGCCTTGTTCTTGTCAATCTTAATCCCTCGGTTGTGAACCAAAAATCCAAGGAATTCAAGGGGTTCACTTTTAAATCGAACTGTTGCATCCTCAAAAATGACCTCCTCAAGTGTTCCAAATGTTCGTCGTAGGACTGAGACTTGACCACGATGTCATCGATGTAGATTTCCATGAAACGACCAATGAAATCATGAAAAATGGCATTCATTGCACGTTGGAATATAGCACTAGCATTCTTTAGGCCGAAGGGCATTACGACCCACTCGAAGGTTCCTAGGGCTCCAGGACACCTAAAAGCGGTCTTAGCCGTATCGGCCTCATCGATGAAGATCTGATTGTAGCCAGAATGTCCGTCCATGAAGGACAGGACCTTGTGACCAGAAGCTCCGTCCACTAACTGATCTGCAACCGGCATGGGATATTCGTCCTTTGGAGATGCCAGATTCAAATTCCTAAAGTCCACACATACTCTGACCTTGCCATTCTTCTTAAGGACTGGCACAATGTTAGAGAGCCAAGTAACATACCTGGCTGTGCGTATGAACCCAGCGTTGAAGAGGCGTTCGATTTCGGCCTTGACTTACAAATAGACCTCGTTAGACATCCTCCTTGGTGGTTGCTTAAAAGGTTTGAACCCTGGTTGAATGGGTAGCTTGTGTTCAACTAGGTCTCTGGACAGACCGAGAAGCTCCTCATAGGTCCAAGCAAAGCAGGACTTGAACTCCTTTAAGAGCTGGATGAACTTCTCCTTGACGTCCTCTGGCAGGAGTTGGCTAATATACATAGGTCTGGGGTTTTCTGCATCTCCCAGATTAACTTCTTCAGGAGGATCTTGCACGTTAGCCCTAAGATCATCCAACTTGGCTGGAGCTGCCTCAAGGTCCTCCAAGCAGATTTCGTCCAGATCTTCAACCAAATTGTCACCTTCATTGATCACTTCGGCCGCACAGACCGAGTGATCTGCTCCTGATTCTTGACTTCCCATTAGCCTCCTTTCAAGTAGGTAGGCCTCAAACTTTGATAGCGTGGCCTGGAGGGCCATACTCTTCTCCTTTTCTGAAGGGTGTACTAACATTGGGAAGGGCATTTGAATGTAGTCGTAATCGGCCTACTGGACTCTGTGATTATAAGACCGATTAGCTCCTGAAAAAGTGCTTTCACTTCTTCGACCGACTTGTTACCGCATACCGGGGCAACCTTGTGGCGGCCATACTTATCCAGGCCTGCTACTTTTAAGGGACCAACCCCTTCGTCATACAAATGGGCCTCAGCGTGATTAGTAGAGGCCTGGAAAGCTCTACGGTCAGCCCATACTACCTCCACATCATCTTGGTTCCAGAAAATAAGGCACTGGTGAGGGGTTGAGGGGACAGCCAGGCAGGAGTGGATCCAATCTCTCCCCAGCAGAACGTTAAAAGAAGAGTGGGAATTAACAACGAAGAAAGGTGTTGTTAAGGTCTTGGATCCTACCGTCAAGTTCATGATCAGGATACCTTGACAAGCTGTCTCTTTTCCCGTGAAGTCAGTCAAGGTGGACGTGCAGGAGACCAGGTCTTGATCCGTCTTTCCAAGCTTTTGCATCATGAACCTGGGCATAAGGTTTGTAGCAGACCCATTATCCACAAGGATACGATTTACTGGCATCCCATCAAGACAGCCAGCCACGTACAAGGGCTTAATGTGCTTGTTCATGGCAAGGCTGGGCCTCTCAAAGATCATGCTAGCAGCCCGATCCTCGGTCTTTCCTTCAGTCTCGTCCTTCAACACAATCACTGATGGTCCACTCATCCCTACGGAGAAGGACTCGTTCAAGATCTCTGTCGTCTGCCCCATTTCCACAAAGTCTCCTTCCAAGGCTGTTGGAGCATCATCCTTAGCCTGTAGATCTGCGGGCAAGATCACCACCATGTTGCACTGCATATTAGGACCCCGTCCAGGCCTAAACTCCTTGGCCTGAGGGTTTAACTTGGATTTGCTCCCCGAGTCCAAAGCACTCGGTCCAGGGGCCTTTTTCGTGAGCAAAGTCACTTGTCTTGGAGAAGGCTCAATCCTAGCCTCCTCTAACGTCTTCTCCAAGAGAGGTTGGCTCTTGGGCTCGAAAACTTACTTTGGAAGCATCTTGGTAACCGCCTCCTTGTACGTCATCCCCGCAGGGACTTATTTCCTTGGTACAGCCCTTGGAGGAGGCTCAATGACAGCCTCTTCCAAAGTCCTTTCCAAAGGTTTGTAAACTCTCTTTGCCTTAGGTTGTTCAATCCTGGGCTCTTCTGCCAGGACCTCAGCCTTTATCTGCACCTCAACACCCTCGTCACCTTCCACCATTGGGTCGTCCAGTACATCTATCTCCTCTGCAGTCCTTCTGGCCGCCTGCCTAAACCGTTGGCGGCGCCTCTTCTGAGATCTGGACAAAGGTGGAGGTGGAGAAGGAAACTTGGGGTGCTCGACCCTGTGCCACTCATTTGGAGGAGTGACAGGGGTCTCACAGCCCTAGGTCTACCCTCAGAGGGAGCAGTTATCTTCAAGTTGTTGAGCTCATTTTCAACCTCCACCAAACCTGGCTGGATCCGGTTGAAGATCGATTCACGGGCCATCCTCCTTCCCTTAGGTCTGTGTGACTCCTCAGTCCTTGGCTCAGTCCTTCCCACGATGACGCTCTTTAGGGTTGACTTGCTAAGGCTGGCGTGGTGTCCACACTCTGCATACACCAAAGAGCAAGCTGGCCTTCCTGGCTTCTTCACCCCTGTAGGTCTGGACCACCAGAAATTATGCTTTTCAAATCTCTTTACCCGCTCAGTCCTGAAATCCCTCTCGTCATCATAGGGATCCCAGTACCTATCCGGGCTGGACTTGTGGGCTTCTCTGGAAGGTGCACCCAAATTGATCTTTTGCCTAGGAGCAGTCCTAGGCAGGCCTTTCACGTTGACAGAAACCATGTTTGTGCCCAGCCCTGAGGGGAATGGATTGCCATCTACCCCCATGGGCTTCTTCTCCTTTTTCGGGAATTTGAACTCCATCCGCTCAATTTTGTCCTGGATATCATTTCAAAAAACTATGCAATTATTCGTTGAATGACTCCATGAGTTGTGATACTTACAATATTCTTTGCCCCTCAGTTCTTCCGCGGTCGGAATCTTGTGACCAAAGGGTAGTTTGAGCAACTTGTCAGCAAGGAGTTGACCTATTAGGAGTGTTCTGGATGGGCTGCTTTGTTGGCTCCATCTTGACAAAGGCCTTGCAGACGTAACGCTTCTCGTTGATGATCTCCGCTATGGCCACGTCTGGATCTGCCTCTGCTTCCACTGCAGCCACCTCGTAGTTGGGGTCACAGTAGTACGTCCCTTTGGAGGCCGTCTTCCTGTCCTGCTCCTCCGCCAAGAGCCTTTCGTAGTGAGAGGCCTTAGCAGACAACTCGAACAGATCTCTGAACTCCGTTCCATAGAACTTTTTCTTCATTTCGAAGCTCAGTCCGTTTAGTGCTTGCGCACATATTCGGCCTCTGGAAGGGCAATCTTGCACTTGAAACGAGCTGCCTTGAAGCATAGAAGATAGGACTCCACGAACTCCAGATGGGTCTGACGGTAGCACGAAAGGTCTGCCAGCGTCACCTCTGGTTCTACCCTGTAGAACTGTTGATGAAACATCTCTTCCAACTGGGCCCAGGTCTGCACGGAGTTTGGTGGGAGGTTGATGTACCATGTAAAGGCTGTCCCAGTAAGAGAATTGGGAAAAAGCCTCAACTTCAGAGCGTCGGTAGTTCCGGCTTCTCCACACTGAACTTGGAACCTAGCAATGTGTTCCATCGTGGACTGTACGCTTTCTCCGTTGAAGGTCTGGAATTTAGGAACTCTATAGCCCTTCGGGAAAGGTGTATTGTCCACCTGCTCGGTGTGAGGCTTCCTGTACATTGGCCTTCCCAAAGGTCTGAAGCCAGGTCCTAACTGCTTCTGGAGCAAGTTAAGGACTTGGTCCAGTCCTATGAGCATGTTGGGCGCAGGAGGCGGCGGTTGGGGCGCCTTCTTGTGCCGGTTGATCCTGGGCAGGACTTGCCCCGCGAGTATCAGGGCTTTGAAGGGTGTGAGTGACTCCTCTGTCGTTTCCAGAGCTCTAGCCTCCTTGCAGAGGCCTTTTGTCCATCTTGTCAGGTCTGGGCTGGTCGTCGGCCAGAACAAACGTTTGTTCGTTGTTCACTGGAGGCGTCGAAGCTCCTCCAATTACGATTCCCTTTTCCTTATGCCCCCCGAGTGCAGGGCTGTTGGAAGAGGTTGCATGGTGGAATGTTTGAGGAGGGGGCGGTCCCCCTAGTAGGCTAGTTTGGTCTTGACCGTTGCCAAAGACCCCAAACTGTGGAAAGCCCTGCTGCTGAGGAGCGAGCGGTAGCCTCTCTGTAAGCGTCGCAGTCATCTTGTGGACTGCTATGGTCAGAGGTTCCATGGACTGAGAGAACGACTGAGAGATTGACTGTGTGATGTCACGGGAGATCTCGCGTCCTGCCATAAACATATAATTTTTGACGCTGTCAGTAGCGTCGTAAAGCTCTCGAGCGCTGACCGGAAGGTCAGCCTCCTGGAGTAATGGCACGTCGACTGCCACTCCCTCAGGACTCTTAGGTGGATCCAGGATAGGTGGATCCGATTGTTGTTGCTTTTGTTGCGCCTTCTTGACCATGATAAAACCCTTAGACGATTAGGGTCCCACCGGGCGTGCCCAAAAAAGATGTTCGGCTCGGATTTGGCTCAAGGACTGAGCGGGCGTGCCAGGACTTGTCGCGTACCAACATAAAGGACTAGGCGTCCCTTTTCTGACTTCTAGATCTGTGCGGGCAATAGTGCTACAAACCTAAGGGCTAGATTGCAGTTTGGTTCATGGTTTGCCACAACGAAGTGGACTTAATAATCCTAACCGTGTAGGAAAAGAAGTAACAACGTAGAATTACTTTACTATGTCAGAATAATAAAGTAGGAGGTGAGAGAGATATGAATAACTTTATTATGTTTCGTAATAATAAAGTTGGGATACAAGAGAGATAGAAGCTCGAGTTATTTGGTGAAATAATCGAGTGTAGGTGAGGGAGTAGAGATAATTTGCTTCACGCGGAAGGCTTTTGATTGTAAGCGTTGAGCTTGATTGGTGTGGGAACCTCTTTTTCTTCTTGAATCCTTCTATTTATAGGCAATTGATCTCCACGGTTTTTCGCATGCATGAAGATTTCCCGCCTTGCTCCTCCTTGCGCCACGTGTCCATGTAACCTCCACTTCATGGGATCATGGGGTCATGGGTAGTGAATTGCCCATGTGTTTTTCTTCAATCATGGGTGGTTACTGGGGTGAAAGCAATTACCCCTCATGTTATTTTACTTCATGGGCTGTTGGAATGGATAGTGGTCCACCTCATCCCCCATTTCGTGGGTTAATGCCAACCACTAGCCATTTGACCCAGTCAAATGGTTTTGCAAGGCAACAAGCTTTTACCCGCCTTCCACCTTCCACGGGCCTCTCGGGTAATGGGCCATTTAATTAAATTAAATGGCCTACTAACATTTCAGCCCACATCAGCACTCAACATGCCTAAATAGATCACGGGCCAACCGAATTCTTTCGCAAATAGGTCCAAGGCTCTAAAACTCGAACTTAAATAAATTGGGCCCAAGTAACATGGGTTTGGCCCAATTATTTTAGTCCAATAGATCTTCAATCCGTGGCCCATTTAATCAAATCTCAGTTAAATGGCCGTCCAATGCTTGCCCAGGACTGAGTGCCAAAAACTGGTGTAAACAGTACCATATATGTTTAAGAAGTTAGTTGTTTAAAAAATAAAAACAGCCATATACAAAAATTATAGTAATTTAAAACTTGAAAGTTCGGAGAGTCGAGACCCCAACATAGCTCCGC
Source organism: Rhododendron molle (assembly GCA_025413875.1). Taxonomy (NCBI): domain Eukaryota; kingdom Viridiplantae; phylum Streptophyta; class Magnoliopsida; order Ericales; family Ericaceae; genus Rhododendron; species Rhododendron molle. The sequence goes on from CM046400.1 coordinate 21,621,295, forward strand.
TCCTGGACCCAGGCCCGGCTTGCACCCCTCTATCTGCCCCTTGTAAGTTGAGAAAACTCTGTGAAGGCCACCAAAACTGAAGCGGACCGGGAATATATTTACTCGAACCGGTTTAGTGAAAATATTGTAAGACAAAAATGCGCGTGAAGAAGGGCGGGTATAGGTCTACAGACTAAGACAGAAGAAAGAGGACACGTCGAGAAATGAGAGGAGGAGAATAAAAGAGACAATTACACAAAGACCACAAAACGTTAGGAGAAGGTCCACAGGAATGAATACCATGAATGAATACTAGCTACTACGACCAGCGCACCAAGTGGGACTATTTGCCCCATCTTCGGGTCCTCTTCTTTTGTCTCCCTCACTAGTTAAGCCCAGTTCGACTAAATAAATCAACTGACTTATTTTTTTGTTTTTATTTAATTTTTTTTCGTATTTGGCAGTTTCTCGTCAATTTTTTGGGGATTATTATATCGTCATAACGAGAGGAATCTAAAAAATAAAAAATTATGATTGAAACCTAATTTTATTGAATAAAGACAAACAATAAGCCAATAAGCCAATTTTTTCGTCTTTATTCAAAAAAATTGGATTTCGATCATAATTTTTTACTTTTTAGATTTCTCTCGTCATGACGATACAATAATCCTTAAAAAATTGACGAGAAACTAACAAATACGGAAAAAATTTGAATAAGAACAAAAAAAAAGCCTTATTTAGCCGAACGGGGCTAGTACAGTACTACTTATTACTACTCCATTCGTCCATTTTTTAGAATCTACTATTTTATTTTGGGATATCTCTTAATAAATATCTATTTTTTGAAGTTAGTAGGTGTAGTAGGCCGAACCAAATGGCATGGACCACGTATCCGACGGATGTTGACCAAGGCTACGCCGAAGGAGGTCCTAGTGCCTTGTAGCCTAGGCTCAGCGATAACAGAAGCTCGGAGAAGGGTCTCACCGGACCTTTCCAATGCCTCGGCCGGGAAGAGAGTTCTCCGGCTCAGGTAAAGTCAAGGCCTAGACAAACGCCTTCACTTCCTCTTCTCTCCAAGTCACTTGCCTTTTGGCTCGGCCCTTCTCAGCACCATGCTCCACCCCATGCATGGGAAACGATCAAGCCAAGAGATAATGATTGGCACACATGGGGGTGCCAGCTCATTCCAAAAACGGTTTCCAGATCTTATCAGTGACGTCACAATGATGCCAATCGACCCGTGCAAGGCATGTGCCTATGCTTGGAGAGCAAGCCAAGCAGACTCTATAAATACCAAGTGATGCAGCCCTAGAGAGGTACACACAAAAACTCACACTCAAACCCTAGTCTCTTGGTTTGATCTCTGCACATTCTCATCCTCTCGTCAAAGGTCCTTGCCAACCAAACCCCCGGCCAGGTCTTAGTTGTGCGTTCACGGTGCAGGTTAGGGCAAAAAGGCTAGACAATCCACCAGACCCATTGAAGAGGAGCTCAGACCATGGATCACGTGCCACACAATTGGTGAACCCGACATGAACAGCTTTTGATTCACAGTGGCTCAAAATCTCTTCAACCACCTTCCTCTTCTCAAAACAGCCACAATCTTAGCCACGATGGATGGAGAGCTAATAGACGGTACCATCTCAGGGGCCAAGGATCCCACCAGAAATCCAATCCTCCAACCAGTGGCGGGACACATGTCCATTTCGATTCCCGCTAGCTCTGGGCTTTCTCCGGCCTAGGAGGATGTGACAGCGGATTACATTCGCCTGATGAAGGACCATCTTGGCTTTACACCCGAGAAGGGCAGATTTAGAGACACAACCGGATCATTCACAAGTACTTACTCAACCGGTCGTGCGGAATACTCCTGTAGTGCGGAATACTCCTGTACTCCACGTCAAAATACCAAACGATGGCCGAACACATGACCCAAAGGTTTAGCATGAAAGGGAAAAATCTATCGACGACCCTTACTGAGTAGACATAGAAATGAAAGAGCAGTCTCAGCATAGGAACCATGAGAAACCCTCAAACAAAGACTCCAAAGACAGAGAGCACAAGAAATCAAGAACTAACGAGCACAACAAACCACCCCGCCCAGGCTTAGAGCAACAGTTGAAGAACCTTGGTGTCTCGCCCTTCACACCTTAGATAATAAACAAGCCCGCCGAACCTACCTTCTACTTGCTGAAATTCACTAAATTCAATCCAAATACTTGTGAAGCCTACACGCACTTAATTCATTTTCGCCAAACCTTCGCCCTATGCATCATGAAGGATGATGTAGAGACCCATAATTTCGAAATTAGTTTAAAAGGCTTGATTAATGCTAGAATATGGAATAAATAAGGGATTTATTGAATTTAGTTGATTTGGGCCCAATGTGGTAGAATTGAAAGTGGAGGGAGTGCAAGTGTGATTTGTGTGTATCCTAGTATGTGTGTGTGTGTAAGGAATCAAAATCCTAACTCCCTTCTCTCTCTCATCTCTTGGCGTCTCTCTCTCTTTCTCTCGGCGTCTCTCTCTCTCTCTCTCTCTCTCTCTCTCTTGCTCCTTTGCGCTCGAAACCCACCACTCGACCTCAACACCTTCATACTTCGACCTTCAATTCATCTCTTACGCGTGATTCGAGCCTTGGATCGCGTGGGTTCGTGCCAAAACTCGTTCTTGGAGGATTTGGATGCTTGGAAAGCTAGGGCTTGATTGTTGGAGCTTGAACTTTGATCATTGATCGTTGAGGTAGGAATTTCTTGCTCATTCTATGTGGTTATGAGTGCTTTATATGCTTAATCATACCATGGATCGTCATGTTTTGTTGTTGAGTTTGTTTTTGAAATTCTGAGAAATCGCTGCTCGTAGCATCGTTGTATCGATATGGGCTTTTTGCCGTATCGATACCATAACAAAATAGAAGCTTCAGAACTTGCATATTTGATTGTTGTATTGATACGGCTATGGCTGTATTGATACCAACACCTTATGGATAGTTCTATTCTCGCTGCTCCCATTTCGATTGTTTCGACCCCCAATCACTTCTAATTCCTTTTGGATACCTCCAAACCTATTTCAAGCATGCTTAATTGAATTTCTTTGGTTTAATTAAGTTATTGTCGTCCCGTTGGCTTTCCATTGTTAGAGAAAGAGTAGTGTCTTACTAGATAAAAACTTAATCGAAAATGCTTCTATGGGATTGATGGTACTTGAGAGTCATTGTGCATGAGGTGATGTATGATATAGGTATGTTAGGTGCTATGACTTGACATGGCGAATGGTAGGACGAAAAAGCGTATTGTAAGGAGGTTATCGAATACCGTAGGATATAAGGTATGACGTGGGGTGCTTGGTTGGTTGATAGGGGTTTGCCTAGTGGTCCGGAAGAGAATACGATAACTCGGATCTTTGTGCTTCGTCTTGATTGATCAACCTAGGTTCCTTTGGCACTCGTTCTATAGATTCTTGTTTAGAACCTAGCCGGTGGTGCGTCGTGGAGTTGTTATGGGTTCGGTACGTGACAAAGGACGTTATGATAGACTTATAGGGATAACGTGGACTTAAAATATTTATCAATGTACAATGGGGCATGCTTATGAGTTTGTAATATATTGTTGATGATATATGAGCGAATGTGACCTTGGGAAATGTTGTCCTCTTGTGTACCGATTGATAATGCATGTGTGTTTGCGTGAGTTGTGAATTTTGAATTGAGGATCCTGTAACGCAAGGTGTGGTTATGCGGAAACCCAGGTGGAAAGAATTCACTGTAATGCAAGGCGTGGTAATATAGTTGAATGTCTCGCATGATGAAGGAAGTTATGATTGATTATAGAAGTTCATGTTATTGCTTGGGCTGTGTATTGCTTGAGATTTTAAATGTTGAAAAGGAGAATAAACGAATGATTCCATCAAAGTTTTGAAAAGGAAGAAATTTGGTTTTGAAGCTTGACCCGTAAAGGTCGAGAGAATCAACGGTTCCAGTATTTGGGCACCTATCAACGGATTTCGGTATTCAAGCGAATCAACGAAGCTTGACCCGTAAAGGTCGAGAGTTTTTCTCAAATTATTTTGGCAATCAAAAAAGAAAATTTTCTTTTTATGAAAAGAGGCTTGATGGTAAATGGTAAAAAATGAGGAAGTTAATGGTGGAATTCATCTGAGGAGTTTTAAAATGGTTTGAGAAATCGTCGTAGGTTATTTAGATTGATGTGAGTTTAATGCTACTTCTAGCATGAAGTACAAAAGGTTAGGGATATCTTTACGACCTATAGAATCCCGTAATCGTAATCCGTTGGTTCATTGTGGTGTCTCTTTGTATCTCATGTTCGTTTATTGGAATCCATTCACTCTTATAGCATGTATCATTACATTTGCATATAGCTTGAGTATAGAATTCTCTGCTAGGCTAGTGTAGCTCAACCTATCATTTTCAGGTATCAAACGAGGAAGTTGGCATGGTGTGCATCTCGTGCTTGTTGATCATGGGTTCGAAGGTATAAAGAAGGCGACTTGGGGTTTGGAAGAACGTTTAATGTAAACTGTAATATTATTTCGGTATTTTGTATAACTTGGGGCTTTGAGCTAGGATTGTAACTTTTGAACTTAACTTTAAGAACAGGGAAAGATATGTCATTTGGGTATTATCAGTACTTCAGCGATAATTTTATTTATTGAGAATGATTATATTTTATGTTGAAAATCGAGGGCATGACAGACGAAGTCAAGTGCGAAGTGTTCCCCTCTAGCCTTGGCTCCCTTGGACTCCAGTGGTTCAACAAATTGCCCGCTGGGTCCATCCGAAACCTTGTCGACCTTGAACGGGCGTTCAACGCCCGCTTCATAACGAGCAACAAGACAACAAAGGAGCTAGAGTCCCTATCCCAAATGAGGAAGCTTCCAAACGAGACGCTGAGGCAATACTCCGCACGCTATAGGCAACTTTTCAAAGAAATTCCTATGATTGACGAGTCTTGGGCCGCACGCTCTTTCAAAAATGGTTTGGAATCTGTCAGTAAAATCTTGGACGAATTGACAATGCATCCTCCGCATGGCATGGGCGAACAAATGCGAATTGTAGAAAGGTTTTGCGCCCTTGAAGAACTCTACGCAAACAGAGCTGCTCAAGGGATTCCCAACCCAACTTCTCCACTGCCTATAGTCACTCCTCAGCTGCTGGCACCAATACTCACCCCTCAATCACAGCCGAAGAAGCATGTGAACAACATCAAAGAATGAAAGAAACGCCTACCAAAGGCACACGATTACATGGTGGAAACAACAGTGTTCAAGGAACCCATCTGGTCTTTCCTCAAAGAGATTATGCGACAACCTTGGTTTGAGTGGCCGACAGGAAAACTCAGTACAGACATCGACCAACCCGATCAAAATCAAAGTAAGAAATGTTCCTACCACAATAAGCTCAGCCACTACATAATGGCCTGCGCCGCATACAAAGCACTCTTAGAGCGCCTTGCGACCTAGGGACATCTAGATCAGTACATTGACCGAGCCAAAACTCCCGCCTGACAGCCCGCCGCTGTCAATCCAAACCCCAATGAGCAACGAATGGTGATCCACATCATCCATGGCCTGATAACGAAAGAGTCTGAGACCCAGCTTCGAGCCGATCTAGACTGAGCTTCCACATCTAAGCAAATACTTTCAGTGGGATTCGGGTCAAAGCGACCACAAATAGAGGATGTACCAAAATGGACAATCACCTTCACCGAGCGTGACCTCGAAATGGTGCAAACCCCTCACACCGACACTCTCGTGGTTCCCATTTAGATTGGTATGAACGATGTTAAGCAATTTCTCATCGACCAAGGCAGTTCAACAGAGGTCATGTACTACGACGACCTTTTCAAGAAACTCAATCTCCTTGAGTCAGCCCTACAGCTGGCAGAAGTACCCCAAATCGACTTCAATGGAGACCCTGTTTGGCTGCTTGGCCTTATATTCCTTCCAGTCATGGTCGGTTCAAAAATGTTAAGCATCGAATTTGTTGTCGCAAACGTTCCAAGCCCATATGTAGCAGGCCGAACATGATTGTTCACGATTGTGCGAAGTCGAACCCGTCCTGAGCTGTGCCCAGACCTGGGGCTCGGCGCCATGCTGAAGACCTTCTATCGCCGTCGCACTGTAAACACCTCCCTAGAGTGGGGCATCGCCATACAGATTGATCGTTTGTTGCTCAATTGGTTGCTTGCTTCATAAACCAAGATCATGGACATTCCCATGGCTAGGAACATCGCCACACGATAACGGTTATCATCAAAATAGAGTCGCCACCCAGTTTATTAAAACTAGGAAAACAGATAGAGATTCTAGATACGGAAGCCAAAAGTACAGTAAGGGGAAGGTGTTAGGCACCCCTCTCTGCCCAGCCGCGAGGCTGGAGTTGTTCAACATAAGACATGTACTTGCTTTATTTAATTCTAACATGTAGTCTATTTAATTAAGCCTTTAAATAGTTGATATGGTGAGCCAAGACTGGAATTGAAAGCAAAACACAAAACAAACTGTCCCAAGGAGATGGATCTCGCGGCTGGTGAATAAATGTCACAGCCAAGAGATCCTCTTGGTTTGGATATATCGGTTGAGGGATCGGAGCCCCGGTCGATGTTCTTCCTCACAGCAGACAGAAAAGTTAGCAAATAATCAAATGCTATGATTAATCATAAAAATAGTAAATAAATTGAATCGGAGGCCCCTGGGCCTCACCACCTTGATCCCTCAGTAGCTTGACTGCTTCAGATTGAGGATAATTGACTGATTGCTTCTTGAAAAAACCTAGGGTTAGGGTTTGAGACTTTGGGGTTTGATCGTCGGATTGATGGCTGCCTTCAAGAGGTTAGGGCTTTTGTGGAGAGGGTTTAAGAGTATGATTCTGCAGAGTTTTGTGGTTTGAGAGGGTACGAAAGTATGTGAATCTGATGTGTTTCGTCGTGGTATTTCATGGTTGTTTATTTTGGAACCCAAAGGCCCTTTATATAGACAATTGGTGACTCACTCCATCCAATCAAAACGCACGATTGCAATTGCAATTGCAATGTAATTCAAACTCTTCGTTGTGATCTCTGAACGTGGCCCGAACGCACTGAAGAGGTAGTGTAGTTGGATTAAACAATCGATAGAACGTTCCAGAGTCTGGAAAACAGACAATTTGGCAGCTGAATAATAGATCTGGCGACTGAGGAATTGATGTTGCGACCGAAGGATAGATCTTGTGGCCATGGGATTGATCTCTTAGGGAGATTTTCAAGCAACAAGTTGCTCGGGTGAAGAAATGATGTTTTGGCCGTGAGATCAATGTTACGGCCGGCAGATGGATTCTCCTAGGATTCTGTATTTCTGTCTGAAAGGCTTTATTGCTCTAGATTGGGTCCTCTAAGTGGCTCAAAGTTCTTACCGAAAGTCCTAAGGTTCATAAGAAGTCAATCAGCAATCATTGTATTCATTTCATCATCAGGATGGTCCCCAAGGTGGGACTTGAAATAATCGTTAGGCCAAATTGGGGTGTCTATAGATGCCCCTCTTTGACTGAGTTCAGACGGATCGCGAGACATGTTTGAGTCAGAGTCAAAGCTGTAAAAGCAACTCAATTTGGTCCAACCACTATTTTAAGGGTTTTGGAAAAAAGTTTTTGTTATGGTCGGGCCGGGAGGCTGCCTACGTATTCCACAGGGGAAATTCAGACCAACCGTTGTTCGGGGGCTCAATAAAAAGTTTGGAGGGTTAGAGACAGAAGACGTACCTTCAGGCTTTAAAAGCCGTAGTGCGACGTACCTGGGCTGAGCCAGGATTTTGGCGAAGAGTAGTTGAAGGAGCGTGGGGCTGCCGGGGATATTTTTGCAGAGAGCGTCCTTAGTATTTGGGGGTAGATTAGTACACGGCAGGTGTGTTTGCTTTTCTTGATCATCCTGACTTTGACTGAGGGAAACTCGGTATAGTAGCCTATCCTTGCACATGAGCTAGAAGGAATTGATGTAATTGGGGTGGAATCCAAGCCATCTGTTGGGGATGAATTAGACGCCCATTTTGAGATATGGGGTGGAACCCAAGCCATCTTCCGGAGACGAGTTGGATGCCGTTTCTTGAGATATAGGAGGCACAGGGCTAGTAACTGGAGCACGGAGCATTGGAATGAAGGAATCGAGGAAAGGAGCTAGTTTTAGTCATGAGGTGTGAGCTTGAGGAGTCAGAGCTTTTGAGCTTGATGGAATCGAAGCGCGGAGCTGGTGTTGATCATAAGGCGAGAGCCTGGAGAGATAGAACTGGAGTGCTGAGCTGGTTGTAGTCATAAGGCGAAAGCCTGAGAGATAGAACCGGAGCGCTGAGCTGGTTGCATTCTGATGGTCTATGCATGGAGCTTTCAAGGTGTATACTAAGGGTGACACTGCTATAATTTGTCTATTTAACGTACCCAAAATTCGGGGCGTTACAATGTTTGACAACCATGTGGGATACTGCACTTCATGTAACGACCCTGATTTTTGGTCAATAAAAATTTCGCTATAAATTTGAATTTTATTTTAATACTTGGATTTCATTTTTAACATCCAAAAATCGGTCGTTATTGACTTATAAAATTTTGTTATTATATTTGAAAATTCTTTATTTATTTTATAAATCCCTCTTAGCGATTAATAATCCGTCATAATTAGGTTTATGACTTAGGAGATTGGAATTCATCGCCCGGGCATTAAGGTTATTTTCTAAAGACGAGTATGCCTAGTTAGACCTGAGTATAGTAACTTGGTAATTGTAGTAAAATCCTAGATTTATATTTCTCGACTGGAAATCCTACATGGCAACCGATTAGTTAGCAACCCTAACTACCGTTTGGCTTAGTTACATTTTCCTAACCTAGAGCGTTGCATCGATGCCAAAGTGGCTAAATTTTAGTCTTTGCCTTAACCGTTGACTTGACTGCCTTGCTTTGGCTTCGCTAGATCGCTTAGCGTGGTCATCGCCGTTGCCTCGCTTTGGTCGCCATCGGTTACGCCTTGGTGTCGGGTCACGCCTTACTTTTGCTTTGGCGTTGCTGGGCTTTGGCCTTGCCTTGGCTACTGCTTTGCCAACGGGCTGCCTTGGCCACTGCTTGGCTAACGGGCCACCTTGGCCACCGCTTGGCCACTGCTTGGCTAACAGGCCACCTTGGCCACCGCTTCGCCACTGCTTGGCTAACGGGCCACCTTGGCCACCGCTTGGCCACTGCTTGGCTACCGGGCTGCCTTGGCCTTTGCTTTGGCCACCGGTCGCTGGCCACCGCCCAGCTACCGGCAGCCTTTGTTTTGCCACGGTCGCTTTGGCCACCGCTGGCCATCGCTGGCTACGGGTCGCCTTGCCAGCCTTTGTTTGTGCCACCGGGTTGCTTTGGCCACCGCTTGGTCACCGGGCTGCTTTGGCCACTGTTTGGCCACCGGGCTGCTTTGGCCACCGCTTTGCCACCAGGCTGCCTTGGCCACACTCATGACTTGCCTTGGAGTTTGGCACCGTCAGGCTTTAATATTCCTTTATTTGGCGATTTCCTACTAAATAAAACCAAAATACCACTCGAGCAATGAAAGCCTAGATTAAGTATCGTTAGTCTTTAACCGATTAGTTAGAATAACCTAATGCCCATTTAGCCTAATCACTTGGATCCCAAATCTACTTAGGTTACCCTAACCCTAGATGGACCATTTTACCCTTTTTGTCTTTATCCATTGGACGATAAAAGCTAGGGTAATCTTTATCCGTTGGACAATAGCGTTAGGGTTTCCTTTACCCATTGGTCAATAGGTAAACCTTGGTTAATCTTCCTAATCACGAGATTAGATTAGCTTAGTGCTTCATTTCAAGTATTAGACTTTCTAGCATTACCCGTTGGATAATAACCGCTAGGAGATTTATTAACCATTGGACGATAACCCTTGGACCTTACCTTCACTAACCATTGGTCATTAACCGCTAGGGAAACTATTATCCATTGGATAATAGTTTTACTTGCCAACCAAGTACTAAATTTATTAAAATAATAGATTTGCCATGTGTGTTAAATCCATTAAAGTATAATATGTATATTAGGTTATTAATTTAGTACCCAGTACTTTGAAAGGAGTAGATAGTTAATTAGATAATGGAATGTGACACATCTAGTCTAGATATTGTTGTACTTGGCTTGAATATATAATTATGTGTACTTGTATATAATAATTGTGCTTGTTTCCTTATTTTAATAAGAAAATCTTACTTGAAAGAGTATATTTATTTTATTGCATTACCCTTTGGTCCATAAAAGTTAGGGATTTTATTAACCATTGGATAAAAGGGTCAATCTTTCAAAAGTACTAGATTTATTATTTTTAAAGTACTAGATTTACTCATAAAAGATTTTATGACTAAAATATATATTGTACATGTACCTAGTCTTAAAATATTAGATTTTCTAAGTACTTCTTATCTAGTATTTTATTAAAAGAACATGTGACCATTTGAATTATTTATTTAGGAAATCTTGTAAAGTACTTTAATTCTTTTATCCATTGGATAACAAATGTTAGGAGATTTATTAACCAATGGACAATAGCTTAGTCTTGCCAAAAGTACAAGGTTTATTATTTAATTTCCCATGGGATTCTCTTATTATTATATAAAAAGACTAGATTTTCCATGTGTGATATTTGATTAAACTAGGATTAGTACATTAGGTTAGTATTTTAATGGTTGTACTTTGAAAGTAGTAGAATACTATATTAGATATTGGTCCTAGGTCATATCTAGTATAGATATTGTGTGGTACATGTCTATATATATATATATATATATATGAGTGTACTTGTATGTGTATATATATATATATAATATTGTATATAACATGTGTGTGTTACAATATTATATTAAGAAAATCTATATTTAGTTTTAAATACAAGATTTTGAAAGACCCATAGTACATATGTATATATTAGTATATATATATACTTTCCAAGTGGTACAAGTGGGAGAGAGAGAGAGTGAGGGAGAAAGAGAGAGAAAAGCCGAGAGAGATTGAGAGAGGGAGAGGGAGATCGGATGGAGAGAGAGAGAGAGAGAGAGAGAGAGAGAGAGAGAGATGTGTTGCTTCCTTGATTGACCTTGCTTGGTCATCCTTGTCCTAGTTTGTGTATGCTTTCAAGTGAAAGCATAACCAATGCCATCCAATCTTGTCCTTCTTTGTGCAAACCCCATTTCTTTACTTGAATCAAATCCCATTTTCTTGTCTAGTCTTCCATAATCCAATCCAAAGGACACATCCTAGCCTTGCATGCCTAGTTTTTAGGTTATTTCTTGCAAGCAAACTTGATTTACTTGAATTAAAAATTGAGGGAAAGAGAGAGAGAGAGTGGCCGGCTATGAGAGAGAGAGAGGGAGTGCTTTGCCTATAAATACTCACCTCATTCTTCATTTGAACTCACACCTTTCCATTCTCCACTTCTCTCCTTGAAAGCATAAGAATTCTTAGTGTTCTTGAGTAGTTCTAGCTTGTTCTTGAGCTTTCTTTTCATCTCCGCCACTAAACCACTATACGACCACCACCTCGATCCTAAAGTAGTAGTAGTATAGGTTACGATCTAGTTTCGAGAGAAACCTTTCTCTTTCGAAGCTTTTGGAAGCTTATCGTAAGCCGTTACGCCGTTCGAGTGCCGACTTTCTTTCCGACGTTTCTTTCGTAAACCTTTCTACCGCCAAGAAGAACGGTAGACTACTCCAACCCCGCTATCTCTAACTATATGTAGTATACTTTCTTCGTAAGACTAGTTGATTGTATGATCTTGTAGAGTTCTTCGAACCTACTATTCTAAGTATAATAGAAGTTATAAGCATGATTTCGTAAGTATCGAAGGCTATGTGTTAGTATGATTGCTTTACGTAGTTTACTTTGATCTTGTGAATATTTGATAGCATGACCTTGAGAATGAAAGATCGCATGACTTTATGAACTCGTCAATAAACATATGTTGTTTTGAACTTCCAAAAAGAAGGTTATACGTTTTCATTTTAAAGATAAAGTATTGTTTTAAAACGAAGTATTCGTATTTTGACCTTTTCAAAGATTGTAAGCTTGATAGCATATTGCTTGCCTTACTTGTGGTAATATAGAATTGGATGATCTTGTTAGTTTGGTTTCAAGATTACTTTAAAGTGATTTGTCCCGCCGCGGAGTCTATGCATGATTACGAGACACGAAAATCGAGAAAGTAGAAACGTGTCACCTAGGGTGTGGATAAAGGAAATAATTGGACTTGATAAAAAGGATTTTTGAAACTACATAATGGCCGGACTTGGTAGCCTTATGTGAGTTATGAAAACCCGCAAGGTGGCCGGACTTGGTAGCCCTTTGTGTGGACTTGCGAAAACCACAATGAGGCCGGACTTGGTAGCCCATTGTGTAGATTGCTAACGGAGCCGGACGTGGTAGCTTCATTAGTGAGGTGGGCTTGGTTATCCGCGGAGAGGAGCCAATGCAAGAGTTGATGTGATAACGTGGCCGGACTTCGTAGCCTATTGGGCTTGGTTATCCGCGGAGAGGAGCCAATGCAAGAGTTGATGTGATAACATGGCCGGACTTGGTAGCCATTGTGGCCTATAAGCCGGACTTGGTAGCTTATTGGTTATGTGCGTTCACAATGTGCCGGACTTGGTAGCCATTGTGGCCAATTAGCCGGACTTGGTAGCTCATTGGTGTGTGCGTGTGATTTTTTGGAAATGATAGATGAGACACAAAACGATGAGTCACACACGGAAACATGACACCAACGATAGATAGCGAATGCGGATTTGTCATTGTTGTTGTTATTGTGATATTAATGCATGTGCTGTTATGACTCTTTATGATATATGCATGACTTGCTATTTGTAAGTTAAGGGTTAGTGGGTTTTGGATTATTCTATTGAGCTTTCAAGCTCATGGTGTTGCTTTATGTGACCCTGACATATTATACTGGTGGCGACGCTGGTATAATGTGTCAGACTTGTTAGATGAACAAGGGGAGCTGTATACCTTGGAGGCCTTTGAAGCTGAGGAACTTGCTAGGATGGAAGAAGAGAAGGAGCTGTAGATAACCTTAGATATCCATCCCTTTTGTGTAATATAAGAACCCTTTGGGAGTTTATGATGTAATAAAGAGCCAGACTCTCTTTTGTTGTTCAATAAAATGTTATTTAACGTACCCAAAATTCGAGGCGTTACAACTTGGTATCAGAGCTTTAGGTTCAAAACCTCGGCCATGGGTAGAATGGGTAGCCTTTAAGATTAGTTTTAAGATAAGCTCGACCGTTGCACAAACGTGACTTGAGTTTAAGTTTACCGTCCCAAATTGGGTGGAATTCTGACAAAACAATCTTCGGATTGAAGCAAGGAGTGGAAATTGGCAGTACCACCAAGCTAGGAATTCCCAAACAATTGGATGATGACTTAAATCAAGAATCGAATGTGGAACCTAGAAATTCCAAAGTTTCCTTAGCGCTAGTAAACCCTTGTCTTAAACCGTTACTAATTGAGGTTTTAAAAAAAATCCTTCCTCGTAGATGAACAAGCTAGTCAACCTGTTAGTTAGAACTGCATGAATGGTTGAGAGAGATTTATAGGAATTGTTTTACCCTAGAGTGGAGTACTAGCGGTGTAGGTTAGAACCTGATAACCTATAGAACCTCGTAGTAGGAGTACATAGGATCGTTTCAACTTGTAAGAACCTTAGGTCGCTATTCGCCATTGTAGTAGAATTCTATGCTTATGATTGTATCTCTCTTTTATCTATAAAAAAAGCTTGTTTCCTTCAAAAGAGTACTGTTGCATACTATGTGATAAAACTGCTTTTGACTTTGAGAAAGAAACACCATTTGCAAAAGGAAAATTGATTTAATAAACCTCCCCGTTTCGACTTCGATTCGTAGATGGTGAATCGACGCAACGGATTAGGACACGAAACTGGAGAGTCCTCGAATGCAAACCCCAACCTAACCCCGATCATACAAGCGTTTGTGGCCACTTTAAACGCCAACCGCCGAAACCAAAACTGCGATGATGAACCTATGAACCAAACCCGAGCGATGAACGAATTTTGTAAGCGCCGACCCCTGACTTTCCACGGAGATACCAACCCCACCGTGGCTGAGACATGGCTAAAGGAAATTAAGGTGAGCCTTGACACCCTGGGAATTACCCAAGACGGAGATCGTGTGGCCTTAACCACTTACCAACTAAAGGGAGAAGCTCGCTATTGGTGGGACCTGATGGAAGCAACCCATACCGTGGCCACAACGACCTTTGCCGAGTTTGAAACCCTGTTTCTTGACAAATACTTCCCTACGCCCCTTCGCCTGGCCAAGGAACAAGAGTTCATGAATCTGAAACAAGGAACAATGACCGTAACCCAGTATGCGGCCAAGTTTGAGGAACTATCCCGCTACGCCCCAAATGCAGTAGCAACTGAGGATAAGAAGGCCAGAAGATTCGAGTGGGGGCTGACAACCGCTCGAAAGGCTGTGGTGGCACAAGACTTTACCACCTATACCAGTGTCGTAACATGTGCTCTTCGACTGGAGAGTGAGGAGGCGGACTTCAAGACCCGCTAGAAGAAAGCAACTGGCAACACCGGCGGACCAATCCGGACCCAACACCCCAACAACAACCATAGACCCTACCCTCTAAATCGCCTCAAGACAACCAACTTTGGGAAACCGCTACACTAGGACGTGACAAACCACAGAGAGGTGGACGGGACTTATCGACAGCTCAGTGCTACAACTGTCAGGCTATGGGCCACTACAGGCACCAATGCCCGCAATCTCAAAAGAAGGAGAATGGGAGCCTTGGACCAACCGACTTTGGGGAACGAAGCGGACGAGACCTAGCAACAGTTAAGTGTTACAACTGTCAGGCCATGGGCCACTATAGCCGCCAATGCCCGCAACCTCAAAGGAAAGGGAACGAGAGCTTTAGACTGACCAATTTTGGGAAACAAAACCCTGGAGGCCCATCGTAGCAGCAAAATGGGCAAAAGCAGCCCATGGGAAACCAACAATGCACTGGAGGGCGTATTTTCGCACTGCAGACTGAGGAACAAGAGCAAGATCCCTCTGTGATCCAAGGTACGCCACTATAGCACCTGCGTACAAGCTTTGTTTGACAATGGAGCATCGCATTTATATCTATTACTTGCGTAACTGCTCTAGCACTAGAAACAAAACCCCTAATTACGAGTACGAAAGTAACATCGTCGTTGGAGGGAAGCATGCTGATTCAATAAGGACGTTGCGAGACATGGGCCGCATGATGATAGAAGTTTTGCATTTGGCGTTGTTATTTACAAGGAAACGTTATCAAAGGACGATAACGAGGCAAGTGATTCAACGGCGGAAACCACCTCAACCCTATCTTGTTAAGCTAGTGATGAGGCCTATTTCGATTAACAAAACCTGTAGAGAATTGCCTTAAACACCGTCATACCCATAGGACCTGCCAGAGCCTTTAGACAGTGGTCGTATATGCCGCATCGTTACGGGTGTCTTTTTCATCACATTCGTAAGGGATTAAGAGTGGCTTGCTTCTATTTTAAGGGGGATAGACGACGATTCAAGGACCAGTATAGCGACTTTGTCAAATCGGTAGACACGCACCAATTTCGAGGACGAAATTATTTTAAGGGGGATAGGTTGTAACGACCCTGATTTTTGGTCAATAAAAATTTCGCTAAAAATTTGAATTTTATTTTAATACTTGGATTTCATTTTTAACATCCAAAAATCGGTCGTTATTGACTTATAAAATTTTGTTATTATATTTGAAAATTCTTTATTTATTTTATAAATCCCTCTTAGCGATTAATAATCCGTCATAATTAGGTTTATGACTTAGGAGATTGGAATTCATCGCCCGGGCATTAAGGTTATTTTCTAAAGACGAGTATGCCTATTTTAGACCTGGGTATAGTAACTTGGTAATTGTAGTAAAATCCTAGATTTATATTTCTCGACTGGAAATCCCACTTGGCAACCGATTAGTTAGCAACCCTAACTACCGTTTGGCTTAGTTACATTTTCCTAACCTAGAGCGTTGCATCGATGCCAAAGTGGCTAAATTTTAGTCTTTGCCTTAACCGTTGACTTGACTGCCTTGCTTTGGCTTGGCTAGACTGCCTTAGCGTCGGGTCACTGTCAGGTTGCTCTGCCTTGGCTACCATCGGGTTCTGCCTTGTGTCGGGTCACGCCTTGCTTTTGCTTTGGCGTTGCTGGGCTCTGGCCTTGCCTTGGCTACGCCTTGGCCACTGCTTTGCCAGTGGGCTGCCTTGGCCACTGCTTGGCTTACGGGCCACCTTGGCCACCGCTTGGCCACTGCTTGGCTAACTGGCCACCTTGGCCACCGCTTGGCCACTGCTTGGCTACCGGGCTGCCTTGGCCACTGTTTGGCCACCGAGCTGCTTTGGTCACCGCTTTGCCACCGGGCTGCTTTGGCCACTGTTTGGCCACCGGGCTGCTTTGGCCACCGCTTGGCCACCGCTTTTCCACCAGGCTGCCTTGGCCACGCTCACGCCTTGCCTTGGCGTTTGGCACCGTCAGGCTTTAATATTCCGTTATTAGGCGATTTCCTACTAAATAAAACCAAAATACCACTCGAGCAATGAAAGCCTAGATTAAGTATCGTTAGTCTTTAACCGATTAGTTAGAATAGCCTAATGCCCATTTGGCCTAATCACTTGGATCCCAAATCTAATTAGGTTACCCTAACCCTAGATGGACCATTTTACCCTTTTTGTCTTTATCCATTGGACGATAAAAGCTAGGGTAATATTTATCTGTTGGACAATAGCGTTAGGGTTTCCTTTACCCATTGGTCAATAGGTAAACCTTGGTTAATCTTCCTAAGCACGAGATTAGATTAGCTTAGTGCTTAATTTCAAGTATTAGACTTTCTAGCATTACCCATTGGATAATAACCGCTAGGAGATTTAATAACCATTGGATGATAACCCTTGGACCTTACCTTCACTAACCATTGGTTATTAACCGCTAGGGAAACTATTATCCATTGGATAATAGTTTTACTTGCCAACCAAGTACTAAATTTATTAAAATAATAGATTTGCCATGTGTGCTAAATCCATTAAAGTATAATATGTATATTAGGTTATTAATTTAGTACCTAGTACTTTGAAAGTAGTAGGATAGTTAATTAGATATTGGAATGTGACACATCTAGTCTAGATATTGTTGTACTTGGCTTGAATATATAATTATGTGTACTTGTATATAATAATTGTGCTTGTTTCCTTATTTTAATAAGAAAATCTTACTTGAAAGAGTATATTTATTTTATTGCATTATCCTTTGGTCCATAAAAGCTAGGGATTTTATTGACCATTGGATAAAAGTGTCAATCTTTCAAAAGTACTAGATTTATTATTTTTAAAGTACTAGATTTACTCATAAAAGATTTTATGACTAAAATATATATTGTACATGTACCTAGTCTTAAAATATTAGATTTTCTAAGTACTTCTTATCTAGTATTTTATTAAAAGAACATGTGACCATTTGAATTATTTATTTAGGAAATCTTCTAAAGTACTTTAATTTTTTTATCCATTGGATAACAAATATTAGGAGATTTATTAACCAATGGACAATAGCTTAGTCTTGCCAAAAGTACAAGGTTTATTATTTAATTTCCCATGGGATTCTCTTATTATTATATAAAAAGACTAGATTTTCCTTGTGTGATATTTGATTAAACTAGGATTAGTACATTAGGTTAGTATTTTAATGGTTGTACTTTGAAAGTAGTAGAATACTATATTAGATATTGGTCCTAGGTCATATCTAGTATAGATATTGTGTGGTACATGTATATATATATATATATATATATATATGTGTACTGTATGTATATATATTATATATATATATATATATATATATATATATATATATATGTACTTGTATGTATATATATATTATATATATATATATATATATATATATGTACTTGTATGTATATATATATATGTATATATATATATATAATATTGTATATAACATGTGTGTGTTACAATATTATATTAAGAAAATCTATATTTAATTTTAAATACAAGATTTTGAAAGACCCATAGTACATATGTATTTATTAGTATATATATATACTTTCCAAGTGGTACAAGTGGGAGAGAGAGAGAGTGAGGGAGAAAGAGAGAGAAAAGCCGAGAGACATTGAGAGAGGGAGAGGGAGATCGGATGGAGAGAGAGAGAGAGAGAGAGAGAGAGAGAGTGATGTGTTGCTTCCTTGATTGACCTTGCTTGGTCATCCTTGTCCTAGTTTGTGTATGCTTTCAAGTGAAAGCATAACCAATGCCATCCAATCTTGTCCTTCTTTGTACAAACCCCATTTCTTTACTTGAATCAAATCCCATTTTCTTGTCTAGTCTTCCATAATCCAATCCAAAGGACACATCCTAGCCTTGCATGCCTAGTTTTTAGGTTATTTCTTGCAAGCAAACTTGATTTGCTTGAATTAAAAATTGAGGGAAAGAGAGAGAGAGTGGCCGGCTATGAGAGAGAGAAGGAGCGCTTTGCCTATAAATACTCACCTCATTCTTCATTTGAACTCACACCTTTCCATTCTCCACTTCTCTCCTTGAAAGCATAAGAATTCTTAGTGTTCTTGAGTAGTTCTAGCTTGTTCTTGAGCTTTCTTTTCATCTCCGCCACTAAACCACTATACGACCACCACCTCGATCCTAAAGTAGTAGTAGTATAGGTTACGATCTAGTTTCGAGAGAAACCTTTCTCTTTCGAAGCTTTTGGAAGCTTATCGTAAGCCGTTACGCCGTTCGAGTGCCGACTTTCTTTCCGACGTTTCTTTCGTAAACCTTTCTACTGCCAAGAAGAACGGTAGACTACTCCAACCCCGCTATCTCTAACTATATGTAGTATACTTTCTTCGTAAGACTAGTTGATTGTATGATCTTGTAGAGTTCTTCGAACCTACTATTCTAAGTATAATAGAAGTTATAAGCATGATTTCCTAAGTATCGAAGGCTATGTGTTAGTATGATTGCTTTACGTAGTTTACTTTGATCTTGTGAATATTTGATAGCATGACCTTGAGAATGAAAGATCGCATGACTTTATGAACTCGTCAATAAACATATGTTGTTTTGAACTTCCAAAAAGAAGGTTATACGTTTTCATTTTAAAGATAAAGTATTGTTTTAAAACGAAGTATTCGTATTTTGACCTTTTCAAAGATTGTAAGCTTGATAGCATATTGCTTGCCTTACTTGTGGTAATATAGAATTGGATGATCTTGTTAGTTTGGTTTCAAGATTACTTTAAAGTGATTTGTCCCGCCGCGGAGTCTATGCATGATTACGAGACACGAAAATCGAGAAAGTAGAAACGTGTCACCTAGGGTGTGGATAAAGGAAATAATTGGACTTGATAAAAAGGATTTTTGAAACTACATAATGGCCGGACTTGGTAGCCTTATGTGAGTTGTGAAAACCCGCAAGGTGGCCGGACTTGGTAGCCCTTTGTGTGGACTTGCAAAAACCACAATGAGGCCGGACTTAGTAGCCCATTGTGTAGATTGCTAACGGAGCCGGACGTGGTAGCTTCATTAGTGAGGTGGGCTTGGTTATCCGCGGAGAGGAGCCAATGCAAGAGTTGATGTGATAACGTGGCCGGACTTGGTAGCCTATTGGTCTTGGTTATCCGCGGAGAGGAGCCAATGCAAGAGTTGATGTGATAACGTGGCCGGACTTGGTAGCCATTGTGGCCTATAAGCCGGACTTGGTAGCTTATTGGTTATGTGCGTTCACAATGTGCCGGACTTTGTAGCCATTGTGGCAATTAGCCGGACTTGGTAGCTCATTGGTTTGTGCGTGTGATTTTTTGGAAATGATAGATGAAACACAAAACGATGAGTCACACACGGAAACATGACACCAACGATAGATAGCGAATGCGGATGTGTCATTGTTGTTGTTATTGTGATATTAATGCATGTGCTGTTATGACTCTTTATGATATATGCATGACTTGCTATTTGTAAGTTAAGGGTTAGTGGGTTTTGGATTATTCTATTGAGCTTTCAAGCTCATGGTGTTGCTTTATGTGACCCTGACATATTATACTGGTGGCGACACTGGTATAATGTGTCAGACTTGTTAAATGAACAAGGGGAGCTGTATACCTTGGAGGCCTTTGAAGCTGAGGAACTTGCTAGGATGGAAGAAGAGAAGGAGCTGTAGATAACCTTAGATATCCATCCCTTTTGTGTAATATAAGAACCCTTTGGGAGTTTATGATGTAATAAAGAACCAGACTCTCTTTTGTTGTTCAACAAAATGTTATTTAACGTACCCAAAATTCGGGGCGTTACACTTCATGGATGACATTAGCTTCCAAGAGTTGGTTGACTTCCTCAGTAACCGCCTCGGCATGCTTAGGGGCCGAACATCTAGCCTTTTGTACTACGCGCTTCCAATCTTTCTTGATGATTAGGATGTGGCTGATGAAGTTGGGTTGACCCCTGGCATTTCAAAGCGGGTCTATGCAAATACTACGATGTTGTTCTTGAGGAACTAAAACATCTATTCTCACTCGACGTCACTGAGGGAAGAGCCGAGCAAAAAGAAATGAGATTTGTCCTCATTGATTGACATATAGACAAGGTCTTCAATAGCCTTTGCTTCGGCTATTTCACCAACGTCTTCAATTACGGCTAGGTCAGACACTTCTAACCATTCGACTTGTTTCGCTTTGGTGGAATTATAGACGGCCGAGACGTAGAACTTCTTGGATGCTACTTGATCGCCGTGTAAGTCTTCTTGCCTTCCGTGGGCGCCAATGAAGCGTACGACCTGGTGATAGGTGGAGGCGATGGCTTGCATTTCATGGAGCCAAGTTCTGCCAAGAATGGCATTATATGGTGTGTGGCCCGTGATCCTCAATCTGAGTCCCTCCTCCATTGGTATAGGGAGCGTCTTGCCTCTCGTCCTTGTCTGCAAAACGAACGCACGACTAAGACCAGGCCGGGGTTTCCCCGGCAAGGCCCTCCGGCGAGAGGATAAGTATGGGTGGAGAAAAAAGGTGAGAGACTAGGGTAGTGTGTAGAAGCATGTACCTCTTAGGGTTGTCATCCTTTGGTATTTATAGGGCTCCCTTGACTTGCTGTCCAAGTACGGGCATGTGCCTGGCACGGGCCACATGACTTCATTATGACGTCACCGAACGAATCTGATAACCGTTTTGGTGTAAGCTGGCACCCTCCATGTGCATTCATGATTATCTTTTAGCGTAACCGCTTCAGCACGTGGAGAGAACACATGATTCAGCAGGTAACCAAGCCCCGCGGGTGGCCGAACACGGTCTGCGGCCTCGCGCATGGCTAAGCACCAACTTGGCCGAGCTCGATCTTACGACTCTTTAGGAGACCTTGCCAACGGGGGTTCTTGTCAGGACAGTAGCAGAGCTTGAGTTTTGTTTCTCCGAACGTAAGGGGGTGCGTGTAGACACCCCAATTTGGCCTAACAATTATTTCAAGTTCCACCTTAGGGACCATCCTGATGATGAAATGGATATAGTGATTGCTTATTGACTTCTTGTGAACCTTAGGACTTTCGGTAAGAACTTTGAGCCACTTAGAGGACCCAATCCAGAGCCATATAGCCTTTCAGACAGAAATACAGAATTCTAGGAGAATCCATCTACCGGCCGTAACATTGATCTCACGGTCTTAACATCATTTATTCACCCGCGCAACCTGTTGCTTGAAAGCAACCTGTTGCTTGAAAATCTACCTGAGAGATCAATCCCAGGGTCGCAAGATCTATCCTTCGGTCGCAACATCAATTCCTCGGCCGCCAGATCTATTATTCGGCCACCAGATTGTCTATTTTCCAGACTCTGGAATATTCTGTCGATTGTTTGATCCAACTACACTACCTCTCCGATGCGTTCGGGCCACGCTCAGAGATCACAACGAAGAGTTTGAATTACATTGCAATTGCAATTGCAATCGTGCGTTTTGATTCGACGGAGTGAGTCACCAATTGCCTATATAAAGGGCCTTTGGGTTCCCAAAAAAAAAAAAAAAACAACAACGAAATATCACGACGAAATACATCAAATTCACATACTTTCATACCCTCTCAAACCACGAAACTCTGCAGAATCATACTCTCAAACCCTCTATACAAAAGCCCTAACCTCTCGAAGGCAGCCATCAATCCGACGATCAAACCCCAAAGTCTCAAACACTAACCCTAGGTTTTTGCAAGAAGCAATCAGTCAATCATCCTCAATCCGAAGCAATCAAACTACTAAGGGATCAAGGTGGTGAGGTGTAGAGGCCTCCGATTCAATTTATTTACTGTTTTAATGATTAATCGTAGAGTTTGATTATCTGCTAACTTTTCTGTCTGGTGTGAGGAAGAACATCGACCGGGGCTTCGATCCCTCAGCCGATACATCCAAACTAAGAGGATCTCTCGGTCGCAACATTCATTCACCAGCCGCGACATCCATCTCCCTGGGTTAGTTTGTTTTGTGTTCTGGTTTCTGATGCATGCTTTCAATTCTAGTCTCGGCTCACCATATCAACTATTTAAAGGCTTAATTAAACAGACTACATGTTAGAATTAAATAAAGCATGTACATGTCTTATGTTGAACAACTATGGGCCTGCCTTGCGGCTAGGTAGAGAGGGGTGCCTAACACCTTCCCCTTACTATACTTTTGGCTTCCGTATCCCGAATCTCTATCTGTTTTCCTAGTTTTAATAAAGTGGGTAGTGACTTTGTTTTGATGATAACCGCTATCGTGTGGTGATGTTCTTAGCCATGGGAATGTCCACGATCTTGGTTTATGAAGCAAGCAACCAATCGAGCAACAAACGATCAATCTGTATGGCGATGCCCTGCTCTAGGGAGGTGTCTATAGTTTTTTGGCGACTCTGCTGGGGACTAGTGAGCCATAACCAGAAAATTCAACACAAGACTAATACATGCCTTATTTAATTCATTTATCATATAATCGAGCAGGCAAACCTCGTTGAGTTCACTTAATACATGGCTATGTTAGGAGTTCCAGCAAACTCCACAGTCACTTGTACCTATTGGTATATCAAAAAGGAAACCACCCAATTGCCACCTATAATGGGATGGTGAAAGGACTGGTGCCCTTTGACAACGGAGCACCCTGAGACTACCCAAACTTTTCATGTTCTAGAAAGCCATATAACCTACCAAAATAGGACAGGATCCTGCAAGTTAGGAACTTACTTGTATTTTTACAAAAGTTCTTCGTCACACCTTGTATATGTTGTTTTAATATCGCTTTCTGTGCAGAAAGATTGGGGCATAAACTAAGAGCCCTAACTCTAAGTCTTATTAGCTAAGCAATGAGGCATGCCATTGCCTGCATGGTATGCATCATTGCTTACTTAACACTCCCGCTTTACTTAAAGCACCTCAAAGCATGGATTTCTAAAATGAAATCAAACACTAGCTGCCCCGCCGGCAATTGAATTAGGGGCTGCTCTAGCAATCTTTGCCTTGCAAGGCTAAAGGAAAGAGGGAGTGTAAAGTAGTAGAGCAGATTATGGATGATTTTATGCAAAGCCAAGGATATTATGGATAGAACTTGGTGGGCTACCACAGCCCCGGGTGGATATCGGGGCAGCCCGTAAAAGAAGCGCCTCGCCTTTTTGAAAATCGATTTGAAAAATTTTTGAAGAGTCGCCACCCGGATTTATGGTTCGCCACCCGAGAAACCGTTTTATTTGAAAATGATTGATTTGAATTGAAAACCAGAGATTCGATTGAGGGTTCGGAAGCCATGTTACGAGGGGGGAAGGGTTTTACGGCACCCCCCTCGCCCGATTCGAAATCGGTCTCTACTGGACATTCGTGGGATTTTTCAAAAGATTTTATTTCATTAAGCAATTAGCAAGTATTTACAGTTATGTCAAGTATAGAAAGGTGCATGCATGTGCATGTGAACAGTGGGTAGATGAGAAATGGTGATAACATGCAAGAACGCTAGAAGCTGGAGCATCCTGTCACTTATATACTTTCGAGCGCTCGGAAGTACTCCCGAGCGCTTGGGAGTATTGCATGTCTAACCTGCCACTCATGTTAGTCCAACAGAATACAATGGAATATAATACTGGAAACACAAACTAGAATGTTATTAAATACTCTACAGGTTTGACAGATGACCCAATAGATTGAGAACAGGTCTCACTCTTCTGGGCCATGCAATCTTACCTTTCTGGAAAATGGTTTAACAGCTATAAGAGGCCACAAAAGATACATGCATGACCATGCAAATGTAGTACAAGAATTAAGATGGGAAGAAATTTGAGTAAGATGACATGCAGCATACTCCCGAGCGCTCTAGAATGGATTCAAGCGCTCGAGAATGATCTTTTACACTGCCAGACTGATCACCACCAACTGACACCTTATTTTGACATTCTGATGTGGTAGATCTACCTCTTTCTTTTGAATGTGAGAAATTTCTCTTTTCATCATGCTAAAAGACATGCTTTTACACTTCCTTTATGTGAAAATGATTCTTACCCTTTTGAAAATCAGGCCAACCACATCAAAACATTTCAAGAAAGCCATTTTGCTTGGGATCAGCCTGCATTCCCTCTGCATGTTAGTTTAGATGCCCAAAAAAATGGAAAATGGGACTGGTCTCACTCTCGAGCGCTCCAGAATATTCCCGAGCGCTCGGGAGTGTTTCCAGTGATGCATGCATGGAAAATACACTCATATCCCTTTGCTCTTGCTTTAATACCAAGGCATTCCCATCACACTTCCAGTATTGAGGACCAGAATGAGCTGGGAAGCCTCCCTCAGAAAGAGAAAACAGCCTTGTTTCTTGCTCAATACCAAGGTATGAAGCTTTTACCTTTTCTTTGGAACTTTGCACCTTGAAGAAAGCTTTGAAAATGGGAGAGGGATGGAAGTCCCAGAAGATCAGAAGGTGGAGATGATCAGAACCCCTTCCATCTTCTTGATACCTTGGGTTTTTGGCTTATTCTTGCTTTTGAAAAGGGAGTTTTTTACTTGCAAAAGGGTGAAAGCTGGTTTTTTTGCTTTGAACAGTCTGAGAAGGCTTCTAGAAAGAGAGAGCTCGTGCCCTGTTTTAGCTGAAGAAGGCCTTATATAGGCAAAATGTAGCATATGATTTTATTTTGGAAAATATCATTTAGAATCAAAAGAAATCTCAGCTCTGACTCATCCCCTGACTGAGGTTGAGTGAGGTCTAAGGCTAAGACCCGCTCAAACGGCTGTAATGATGGCTGCATGGATAGTGGGGAAGCTCCCTCATCCATTGGGCAGTACAAAAGTCTCGAGCGCTTGAGAGTGACCTCGAGCGCTTGGGACTTCACTCTCGAGCGCTCGAGAGTTGACTGGTCAATGGTTTTGGAAAAGGTCTGGAGCGCTTGGGATTGATCCAGAGTGCTTAAAAATGATTTTTGACATTTTATTTCCCTTTTAAAGTCCTTCAAGGAGCATCGTTCCATTGGTCTAAGGCTTGTTCGATCCCATATTCATCATCGGGGAGCCTCCGGGCCACGAATCAAGGAAATTTGAATTGTCCAAATTGGGGTGTCTACAGATTGCAATTAACGGGTGTTGCTCGATATCATGTCTGGATATGAGTGACGTCCAAAGATTGAGACAGCCCAATTCGAGCCAAGGCAAAATCCTCAATTCCACAAACAAATGCAAAACAGCACATTCAATGCATGAGGTCGCGTCCTTTCGGACTGCCTACGTACCCTTTTCTGCAGGGATCAGACCAGCGTAGTTCTTCGGGGCAAATGCGAGCACGTGTAATGCCTGCATGAGAAAGAATCGACACAATTTTGATGCAAATGGTCCACCTGTTACTCTGTTTGGCGGAAAGAAGCACGTGCGGTGCATGCACGAGAAATGATTGACACGAGTTTAATACGATAAACATGTAAATGATCGACCTGTTGCTCTGTTCGGCGAATGGAAAATGCAAGCACGTGTGATGCATGCACGAGAAATGATCGACGTGAGTGTGATGAGGTGAATGCATGAAGAGTCCACTTGTTGCTCTGTTTAGCGGACAGCAAATGCAAGCACGTGCAGTACATGCACGAGAGACAATTGACACGAGTTTGATAAGATAAACATGCAAATAGTCCACCTGTTGCTCTGTACGGCGGATAGAAGCACGTGCGGTGCATGCACGACGAATGATCGACACGAGTTTAATAAGATAAACATGTAAATGATCCACCTGTTGCTCTGTTTGGCGGAAAGAACGATGATAAAGCAGCATCTATAGGGTAGAAATACCTGTCAACATGTTGAGATTAGCCTAAATAGACAAAATTTCAATCGACTACCAAGTAAAATGCCAAGTTGAGGAGCGTGAGCTCAAAATCATAACATCGACTAGAGTCTGCTTCCTACTGTCTCGTTCGACGCTGTTAAAGTCAGGACTGAGATTGATTTTGTAAAAAGGAAGCTAAGAAAGTTCGAAGGCGGGATGCGCACAGGGCGCTGGAAGTTAGGCACGAGGGCCTAAGGCAGATCCCAGCGCTCAGAACCACTCCCAAGCGCTCGGGAGTGGTCTCGAGCGCTCGAGACCACGGCTGGGCCCACTGCCCTATTCATCTTCTTCGACTAATTTAGGGTTCAAAACCCATATCTCGAGCGCTCCAGAACCAGAGCTCCGTACACTTTCCATTTTCGTACAATTCCTCAATCTCTCTCAGGCGAACACTTTCTCTCTCACTCAACTGATCTCTCTCTACTCCCTCCATCTCAAGCTCTTTCACTTTCTCAACACGGACCGATCTCGAGATCTCCTCGATCTTCCAGTGGGCCATCGTTTGCCAGGAAGTGCGAATCAAAAGGAAGAAGAAGGCTTGGGGAGCGAAGGAACCGAGGATGACTAGTGGTGGCGACGAGGGAATGCTCAGCCGCGAGGTGGCAGCGGTTGTGGAGACTGCGGCGGCGATGGAGGTGGACAGCAGCAGTGCTGTCACACCAGCTCAGGAGGGGCACGTTGGCGAGGGTCTGGTTGCGGTGGTCGCGGCTGGTGAGGTCCAGGAGGCGAGGGGAGGTAATGGCGGAGACGTGGTGGCGGTAGAGGGTGTGGCGAGGATGGAGGAAATGAGGGATGACGCTGGTGGAGGTGATGAGGGGCTGCCCAGCCGCGAGGAGGCGGCGGCTGTGGTGGCTGCGGCGGTGACCGAGGAGACTAGCGGCAGCGCTGCCACGCCAGCCCAGGAGGGGGTCGCTGGTGAGGGTCTGGTTACGGAGGTCGAGGCCGACAGGGGTACAGAGGCACTGGAGAGTACTAGCAAAGATGTGGCGGCGGGGGGAAATGCGAGTGAAAGCGAGATAGTGCGAGGAGACGGTGATGAGCTGGCCACGGGCGGCAGGGACTCTTTAGGTGGTAAGATGGGGGTTTCAGGTAGCGGAGGAGGTGTTACGGGTGTTCCACATACTCCTACGGTGGAGGATCTGCTTGTGGCCGCGGAGCGGGCCAGTGATGAGGTGGTGATAGGCGGGCGCGTTGTCGCGACGCCGGTACTGAGGGTGACGGCTGCTGAGCCGAGGGTCGGGGACAGCGGGATTGGAGCTTCGAAGCCGGTCCCATTCGTGGAGGGAGACTTTTTAGATACAGCGAGGCCACAGGACATACTGGACGTCCTTGGTCTTGATGCTGGGGTTAGGGAGGTGCTGAGGGGAGCGAGAACCCCTGAGGATCAGACTTCAGCGCTGCTATTAGGAGCTTTGCTGAGTGGCGCTGGGGTATCAGTTGCGGGAGGACTCGGAGCGGAGTCAGAGATGGAGGATACAGAGTTGGGGGAGGAGCCGGAGGCAGAGGTGGTGATCGATGAGCGAGTTACAGTGGCCGACGAGGCGAAGGCCTATCTAGCCAGCGCGCACCCTGGGTTTGAGTCGGGGACCTATGCTCCACGGCTTCACCTCTTCGAGCCGACGGGGATGACTGGCTATACTCCTACTCGAACGGATTATCCAGAGGACTTGCTTCTCCGAGATCGGACCACCCACATCTCTTCCGGCTAGACCACGGTATGACTTTAATGCTTTACTTTCCTGCATTAGACTTGCTTCGTTGAATCATTACTTTGTTCCCTGATGCTATTTCCTTGCTTTGTTGAAACAGCGCACCAAAGACATTTATGGTCACGGAGGCTCAGGTCATTCATTGCAGCACTTCTTGGCGTTGCCCCGGAGAGTGCGAGAGCTGGTGGAGGAGGCTGGCTTCGGGCCGTTCATCCAGTTGTTGACATCGGCGAGGGTTGACCGTGCGGTGATGACAGCACTAGTGGAGCGGTGGTGGGACACCACCAACACGTTCCACCTCCGTTTCGGGGAGATGACTGTGACGCCCCTTGACTTTGCAGCGATCACGGGGCTCCGAGTTGGAGGCGAGCCGATTCCATTCGACCCGAGCATAGACTTGGATGACGCAGCTCTGAGGTGGTTTCTTGGACGGGTCTCGCGTCACAGCGGAGAAGTAGCAAAGTACGGGCAGTTCATAGCGTACTGGGACCATGAGCCGGCAGACAACGTTGAGGCGGCCCAGATGGCCAGGGCCTATCTGCTGTACCTGTTTGGGGCTTCTCTGTTCCCGCTCAGGCGATCTCGGTTTCACCTGAGTTACTTGGCAGGCCTGGTTGATCTGAGGCAGGCGGGCCGATACGACTGGGGCGGTGCGGCTCTGTGCACTCTCTACTGCTTTCTAGGAGCTGCCACACGCGGAGTGGGGGACACCATAGGCGGGTACCGGAGGGTGATTGAGGTATGACTCAATATTATTGCTTTGCACTGCTTTGATTGATTGAACTGAATTGCATTTGAACATGTATTTGACTTGAATCGACTTCCATGACTTGCAGCTTTGGGCTTACGAGGTCTTGGGCATGTTCCCGCCCGAAAATACTTGCACAAATCCAAACCTGCTTCCGCGTGCATTTGCATGGAGTACAGAGTACAGGAGAGCCAAGGAGCGACGGGGACAGGTGATGACTTTCCGGCGCTGGCTGGATAGCATTACTGGGGTTACGGTACAAACATCGGCCTTCTTTTCCTTTCTTGCTTGTGCTTTCCTTCATGAAACTTGATCATTAATGTATAACGACTGACTGCAGGTTCATTGGGACCGATGGGTGAGGCTGGAGGCTGACTTCCTTCCGAGGAGCCGGGAGGTGATGAGGAGTAGGGTCTTGCTGGAGTGTCCCTTGGGTTGGCAGTGGTACTTGGGGGATCGGGTGACACGACAGTCACTCGGTTCTCCGGAGTTCGTCGTGCTGTGGCTACTCCGCTGGTGCAATGGATCGAGACTTACACTGGCCGAGCCGAGTCACAAAGGCTGCGACACCGACTTGGAGCGGTATCTCGCGGAGGACGTTGGACTACGCCACATACAGAGACAGTACTTTGCCACCGCCAGGGGTGTAGAGCGAGAGTCGGAGAGACGATAGTGTCGAGGCCGTGAGGGCTGGGGTGAGGCCGAGGTGAGATTGGAGACGAGGCTGGAGCTGAGACCAGAGGGCGGGGCCGCGGCAGTCGCTCTTCACGTGGTAGGGGCGAGGCGCTAGGCCTTCTACTGGTGGGAGAGGTGCTAGCTCTTCGGACCGAGGTAAGGGCAGCACAGGGGTTCCCGAGACGGCTGAGGCGTCTGCTCCGGTCGGGTTGCCGACGCTGGAGTGGACGATAGGGGTGAAAGATCCTGCTGGGGCACGGGCACTGTTGGATATTCCACGCCTCCCGCATCGACCGATGCAGCTTCCTGCTCAGGTACGAATACAACCTTGCTTCTTTCCATGCTTCCGACACTTTTGCTCATGCATCCAATGTTCTGATCTTTGAATTATTATGCAGGTGCCGCGAGAATGGGCGGAGAGGGCCATCATGCTGATGGTGGGGATGCGGCAGTTGTTAAAGGACTGTGCCAAGGGGAGGACCCTTCAGACCAGACCTGTTCCTGAGCCTACCTTACCTGTTGCTGCACAGGTATGAAAAATGCAAATGCATGTACATATGTTTTATTGGATTTTAAAACATGTATCAAATGAATGAATGCTTGTGATATGCAGGTGCAGCCACGACGCTCGACCAGGACACAGTCTCAGGGCACCACGAGCCTACCAGCTTCCGCCAGCACGAGGGGCCGGGGTAGACAGAGAGCGGGGGCTGGACAGTTCGAGGTTGTCCTTAGGGTTATACCCCAGTGGAGACACGCTCGCGAGGAGTCAGAGGAGGACACAGAGGAGTCACTCGAGTCACGAGCTTTAGGGTCTACAGACTCGAGTACTGCCTCAGGCGCTTCCGATGATGACGATGACGGCGATGACGAGATCGAGAGCAGTGAGTCCGAGGGACACCAGCAGAAGAGGATCTGCTTGGGCTCAGCTTTAGGTTTTTGCTTTGTTAGTCTTTTCTTTTGCATGGGCCTGCGTGCCAGCACAGTTTTAGCTTCCGGGCCTGCGTGCTTTGGTTTTTGGTTTGGGCCTGCGTGTCCTGGTAGATAGGATTGGGCGCGTGTTTGCCCCAGCTTATGCACTTCCTTCCTTACCCATTGTAGATGCCTTATTCATTTATGAAAATTTGCACTTTTTTCCATTTGTTTTCGTTTGCACTTCCTTCATAGAATTGTATTTTATGAAATATACTCGTCTAGCTTTGAAAAAGAGCAAAGAGCACGCGAATTTCGACCGATACTCTTAAAACAGGATAAAACTTGACACAATCGACTCGACTCATGGAATTTGATTCGAAATGACATAAATGCCCTTAATGCGGAATTTGCGATCATTAAGGATTAAACTTGACCGAGATCGGGGACGAGAACGGGACACGAGAGTATTTGATCCGAGTGCATGCTTCTAACACTACCATGAGTAATGCAATGGGGGTGTTTGAAGGCAAAAATCGATTTCCCAAAGCAAGACTAGTGTATTTCCAAGGCTTTTCCAAGTTTCCAAGGTTTGAAATCTTGAAAATGCAAGCAATTAGTTTTGGAAAATACAAGTTTGCTGGGTTTCAAGGCTGGTGTGTGAAGGACTGCCCCCTCCCAGTCCTCTATAAATACTGAACCCGTCTTTTGTAAATCATTCACACTTCAAACCATCATTTTTCTTCCAAAACTTCATTTCTCATGGCCTTGTTGAACCAAGCCTTGCTCCGCTCTTGGTTGGACAGCCTCGAGGGCATCGATTGGTTGAACTTCCGAGGGCACCGCCTTCATGCTTTGAAGTACCTCCGCGAGATCGCCATCTGTCCTGTCCTGCTGCACGTGGCTACACGCTTTTGGGATCCCGAAGTGCATGTCTTTCGCTTTGGTTCTCAAGAGCTATGCGCCACTGTCGAGGAATTCCACGCCTACCTAGGGAGCCACGACTCCACGGAGCCGATTGTTCCAATGCTTAGAGAGAGCATGAAGAATATCGTAAAAGCCAAATTGGGTGTCAGCGGGAACGTTGCTGAGTTCTTGACCCGGGGTAATGCTATCAACATCGTGCAGCTGTACGAGAGATTCACTCCCCCTGGAGACTTAACGGACTTCGAGTACCAAGGTCGCCGAATGACAGCTTGCTGTATTTGCCTCCTGGTGGCCTTCCTGCTGGTTCCTCCCGTTGGCCAGCCCAGTTCTCTGTTGGTTGGAGTCGCTGCTCAGATTGAGGCTCGCAAGGACGTCGCTCCCTTGGTCCTTGCAGAAACCTTGATGGGGTTGGATGCTGTTCGTGCTGGGCGCACGAGGGTTTTTGGTGGTAGCCCACTGTTGCTGCAGGTTAGGGACCTCACTCAGCTCTCCTTTTTCTATTTCTCACATTCATTTTACCTCGACGCTTAGTTTAGGCTTTATCTGACACCTTACTTGTTTTCTCTCTTTTTCTGACAGATATGACTTTGTGACAAGTTGAATTTGCTGACACTGCCGGCAAATGACTGGTGGTATCGAGCGAGCGGATGGAACCGTCTCTTCCAGGTGATGTACAGCAATGAAGATGACTGGGCTGATTTCTTTGCATCTGCAGAGGAAGATGACATTGCTTGGCGGTGCCATTGGCTGAGGCTTCCTGCGATGACAGTGAGTAACATGGGCTCAACGCACGTGTTTGTGGCTGGCTTGACAGGCTTCACTTTCTATTCACCCTTCCGCATCCTTCGTCAGCTTGGGCTCAGCCAGGAGGTGCCGTTGCAAGGAGCTAAAGTGCTTCGTCTCCCTCCCTTCACCATTCCGGGCCTTTGAAGTTATGTCCGAACATGGGAGACTCGTAGGACTAAGCCGAATGACCCACTCTTCTCGATTGCTTCGACCGGAAGGTATCGCAGGTGGCTAAGAAGGGATGTGGAAGCAAGGAGGGGTTAAAAGCTTACTTTGCCGTTTTTTGAAATAAAGTTAGGTTCCCCCTTTCGGTTCATTAATCGCATGCGCCTTGAAAGAAAAACATCTTGACTTGTCAATTTGGATTTGGATTTTTGAAATTTAGGACCGAACCTCAGAGTGAGATTGCCTACGTATCCCTTAAGAAAGGGAATCAGGCCCATATGTAGTTCGGGCTAGGGTTCGCTCGGGTATTAACACTCTCCTTTTTATTCTCTAAATTTTGCCTAGAACCGCCCTTTCGGGTTTTCGGCCTAGCGAGCTCTTTTTCGACTTTTTGCCTTAACTTTTGCCTAGGCCGCCTTTTCGGGTTTTCGACCTAGCAGGCTTGCTCTAATTTTTGCCTGGTATCGCCCGCCCTTGCGGTTTTTGGCCCAGCGAGCTCTCTCAGGGGTAATATCGTTTGAGTTGATCCAAATTGACGAGATTTGAGAATTCGTTACCGTCAAGATCAATGATCGAGGCTGCTCCTCCGAAAGGATCGACTTGATGATGTACGGACCAGCCCACTTTGGTCGAAACTGTCCTCGAAGATCAAAGATCGGTGCACGGATTTCCTTGACTACCATGTCCCCCTCTCGCAGGTCCCTCGATTTCACCTTCTTGTTGAATGCTCGGGCGATCCTCCGCTGATAACCCTGGATGTGGTACAATGCTCGCAGTCTCCTTTCGTCAAACAACATGAGTTCCTCGAACCTTCCGCTGATCCATTCGGCATCATCTATTCCTTGTTCAGCCATGACTCTGAGCGATGGAACTTCTAGCTCGATGGGGAGAACGGCTTCCATACCGTACACCAAAGAATAGGGTGTTGCCCCCGTCGGTGTGCGGATAGACGTCCGGTATCCCCACAAAGCTAGCGGTAGCTGTTCGTGCCAATCCCTAGCTGATTCGACAGTTCTTTCGAGGATTGACTTGATGGTCTTATTAGTTGCTTCAACTGCCCCATTCGTTTGTGGCCGATAAGTGGTTGAGTGATGCACTTGAATCTTGAATTCGTCAAAAAGCTCTAGAACTTTCCCTTGAAGTGAACACCATTATCAGAGATACGAAGGCTTGAGGGACTCCATACCGATAGATGATGTTTTGCCTGATAAAGTGAGCCACTTGAACTGCCGTCAGAGTCTTATACGAGGCTGCCTCAACCCACTTAGTGAAATAATCGACCGCTACCAAAATGAACCTGTGCCGTTAGAAGCCGCAGGCGTGATCCTTCCAATGACGTCAATGCCCCAGGCGGAGAATGGCCATGGTGTCGCCATTGGGTGTAACTCCGAGGGAGGTACATGAATAAGATTAGCATGAGTTTGGCACTTGTGACATCGGCGCACATACTCAATGCAATCTGTCTCCATAGTTGACCAATAGTAACCCAACCTCAGAACTTTCTTCGCTAGCATCATCCCATTCATGTGGGGTCCACAAACCCCCTCATGGACTTCTTCCATCACTGCTCTCGTGTCATCACCGTGAATACACAACTTGTGGACTCCGCACGGAGATCGCTGGTATAATTTTCCACCACAGATAATGTATTGAGATGCCAATCGTTGTAATGCGATTCGATCCTTCCTGGTAGAATCCGCAGGGAACTCGCCCTTCTCGACGAAATTCCAAATATCGTGAAACCAAGGGAGTTCGTCATCAGGCTCGTCAATGTTCATGACATAGTCGTACACATGCTTGCCTCTTTGCTCAATCATAACAGGCCTTAGCTTCACCCCAATCGGAAGTTCCAACATAGACGCCAAGGTAGCGAGTGCGTCGGCGAAGCGATTCTTCATCCTCGGGACGTGTGTAAAGGTCACTTTTTGAAAATTCGGAATAAGCTCGTCGAGCTGTTGATGATACGGCTTCATCTTCTCGTCTTTGACCTTCCATTCCCCGTTCGCTTGTGACACAACCAAGTTGGAATCCCCCACAACTTCCAGGACCTTGACTCCAATTTCCAATGCAGCTTCCATTCCTACAATACACGCTCACTACAACACTAATTGCCTATTGCGAGGAAAAATAGTGAGGAAACTCATTTTCCTTGCAAATAGTACACATTTAGCGAGGAAAAATAATTTCGTCGCCTTTAATAACAAAACTGGCGAGGAAAATACTTTTTGTCGCAAATTATATCCATTTAGCGAGGCGATCGGGCGATCTGCTAAAAACTCCGCTACTGCTCTTCCTTTCACTGACTTGCGGGTGACATACTTGATCTCGAACTCGGCCAACAAGAGCAACCAACGTGCTAGCTTACCGGTAAGTGCTGGCTTCTCAAATAGATATTTGAGGGGGTCCATCCGAGAAATCAGTATCACCGAATAAGACAGCATGTAGTGTCTCAATTTCTTTGTGGCCCAAACGAGCGCCCAACATGTCTTCTCCAATGAAGTATATCGCTCTTGGCTTCCTACCATCTTCTTGCATAGGTAGTAGATTGCTCTTTCAACCCTATCATCTCCCTCTTGTGCGAGCATGCACCCCATTGATGAGGGCGTGACGGACAAGTACAGGATCAAAGGTTTTCCCGGGATGGGTGGCATCAAGATGGGCGGATTCTGGAGGTAAGTTCGCACTGCTTCGAAAGCCCTTTGACACTTGTCGTTCCATTCAAACTTCACGTCCTTTTTGAGCAAACGAAACAACGGCTCGCAGGTCAAAGTCAACTTCGCGATGAACCGGCTGATAAACTAATTTTTCCCAAGAAACACCAGACTTCCTTCTCGGACTGAGGCGGCTTCATCTCGAGAATAGCTTTAATCTTAGAAGGATCCACCTCAATCCCCCTAGTCGTGATCATGAATCCAAGCATCTTTCCTGCTGTGACCCCAAACGTGCACTTTTGCGGATTGAGTCGTATTCTGTACTTTCGAATCCTCTTAAAGAACTTTCTCAACGCCGGGAGATGGTCTT
Source organism: Rhododendron molle (assembly GCA_025413875.1). Lineage (NCBI taxonomy): Eukaryota > Viridiplantae > Streptophyta > Magnoliopsida > Ericales > Ericaceae > Rhododendron > Rhododendron molle. Next base: position 21,656,620 of record CM046400.1, read on the forward strand.
TCCTTCCCTTTCCCTTCACTATCATGTCATCAACGTAAACCTCGACCTCCTTGTGAATCATGTCGTGCAACAATGTGGTGGCACCCCTCTGATACGTTGGACCGGCGTTTTTCAATCCAAATGGCATAACCCAATAACAATATGTCCCCCACTCGGTGATGAATGTGGTCTTTTTCCTGTCTTCCGGAGCTAGGAGAATCTGATTGTACTCTGAAAAGCCATCCATGAAGGAAAGTAGAGCGTGCCCTGCAGTGTTATCTACGAGTACGTCTATATGTGGCAATGGAAAATCGTCCTTAGGGCTTGCTTTGTTCAAATCCCTGAAATCGACACACACTCTGATTTTTCCGTCCTTTTTGGGGACAGGAACAATGTTGGCTACCCAAGTGGGGTACTCTGTTACGATTAGAAAACCAGCGTCGATTTGTTTTGTGAGCTCTTCTTTTATTTTTAATACCCAATCAGGCCGCATTTTCCTTAATTTTTGCTTCACGGGTTTGGCGTCAGGGTAGAGTGGGATTCTGTGCTCGACTATCTCCGGGTCGATTCCGGGCATGTCTGCGTGGGACCAAGCGAAAACCTCTTTGAATTCTTTTAGTAAATCAGTGAGCTCTTGAAGCTCAGCGGGAGACAGCCCGGAACCTACCTGAACGAATCGAGGGTTGTCCTCATCACCCAAGTTTATTAAGATTATTTCTTCTTTCAAAGGTTGAGCATGCCTTTCATTTTCGCGATCGATGAGGGAACGGATCTCTTTGGGAATGTCCCCATCAAGATCTATTCCTTCATCGTCGGGATCCAAACAATTTATTTCAAAAATCGGCAAGTAAGCGAAAACGTCGTTCATTTCATTAACCATTTCATCAGATGGGGGGAATACAGCGGTTGACTCGAATTCAAAATAAAAGCTACGAAGTGGAGGGCCGATGGGCACAAACTCCGACTCTGTGCTAGACGACGAGTCAGTGTCGGACTCAGACTCAAACTCAGTGTAGGTGCTGTGAGTGCGAGTTACATGTGGAATGAAAGTGCAATTATCATAAACGCCTACTGCCTCCACAATGAGTTTGGAAGGGTCTTCAATTTCTTCTTCATCTCCAAGCGCAAGCACAGCAGGATCTTGCATCATACCCCCTGATTCCTCGCCCTCAAACAAGAGTTGGAGACTGCCCAAACCAAAAGCTTCCAACCAGTCGAGTGCCTCAGATATCTCTTCCACCTTTGCAACCTCTTCATCACTTTCCCAGGTATCATTGGCAAAGATCTCGAAGCCAGGATACTTCATCTTTGTCTCGAGATCCACAAAGGGTTCAGGTTCTCCTTGGTATAGCGGCTCCTTCTCCTTTGATTTCATCTCCATTGTACGGGCCTGGGCACGATTGCGCCATTTCTTTGCTGAATCACCTTTCTTGGCCTCATATCCCAGACCGAAACGCTCATTGTTTCCAGGAAAGTCGGGGAATTCGGGGACACCTTGACCGTAAAGTCCCAAGCCCATGCCCGGCAGATACTTCATCCGTTTCATAATTTCCAATGTTGCAGAACTTACCAAGAAACCGTCCTCAGCCCGGATGGTACACACCTTCGAGGTCATGACCGCAAAACCTCCCATGGCAACATCTTCCTCTCCATGCATAATCTCAAGCAGCGGCGAATTGTCCTCGGCGTGCGGACGGATACCTGAGTCTCCATAGATGATAAGAGTTCCGGATTCCAAACCCAGGATGAGTTTTTGATGCAGTGTTGAGGGCACACCCATAACATCCGGCCGATGTAGCCAAGGCCTTCCCAACAGGAGATTGAAAGATGCGGGTATTTCCAGCACACAGAATTCGACGGTGGTTTTGAACTTGCCAGTTGCCAACTCCAAGTTGATTGTCCCCAAAACATCTCGACGAGTATTGTCATAAGCACGAACGCCCAAGTTCGATGGTGTAAAATCCTTATTTTTGAGACCGAGACAATAGGCAGTGCGGAGTGGACACACGTTAATGGCGGAGCCATTATCAACCAGGATTGCTGGAATCCACTTTCCCAGGCACTTCATGGTGATGTGAAGGGGCTTGTTGTGGTCGGTTCCCTCAGGCGGCAGGTCTTTCTCGGTGAAGGACAATGTATGCCGGGCGAGGTTCGGGGTTATAAGGGCAATAAGAGCTTCTGGGGCAACATCAGAGGGGACCTCAAGTCTGGAAAGCGTGTTGACCAACCTACGACAGTGCTCGCGAGAGGCAGCTAACACTCCCCACATAGACATGCGGGCGGGGGTTTCCTGGAGTTGACGGATAATAGGATCAGTGGAGGCTTCCGGATCAGGTTCAGGGAGTGAGTTGAGGTCAATGGACAATTTGGGCTGGGTAGGTGGGTTAGTTTTAGTGAAGCTAGTAGGGTTGTTTTGTGGAGCTTGAGAGGTGGGGATGTTCAGGCTTGTGGGGTTGACAGGGGCATTCTGCTGCGGTGGAGGGGCTCGGGATGAGCTACCCTGTTGGAGGTTGGTAGGCTGGTAGACCCTTCCACTTCTGGTAAGGTTACTAACTGTTTTGGGGATTGGCTCCCACCATGTACCTTCCCAGAAATCAGAGAAGTCCAAATCGTAATCACCCGCCTTACGCTTCCCCTTGTCAATTGCTGTCTTCTCCAAAGTCTCGTTGAGAGTTTCCATTTCCAAAGCATGCCAGATGCTATCCTCCTCCAGAGAATTCCAGAAATTGGCATTGTTGCTGCTGTTGTCATTGCTAATCTGCAGAGATCCTTCATCCAACATGGCCTTGTTGACGGTCAGCTCCTCACCATTCATCCACACATTTACCAATTCAGACTTTCCCCACAGATCTTCTGGATCCAACACGCAGATGCTGGGCTCATCAGGGATTTGAACTACTGGTTTGGAAGAGAATTCTTCGACGATGAATTCCTGTGGGAAGAAAAGATAATCCGTGGAACGTTCCAGAGCATCGGAGTCTCGAGTAAGGTTGACAATGGTCCTAGCGTTGAGCCCTAATAACATACGGGGATTCATCAGATCCATTTCTTCCACTATCTCTTCTTCTTGAAAAAGGTATGCCAATGATGTTTCGTCTAGGGGGTCAGAATCATCCATCCAGTGCCATCCGTTGGGTTCGGGCTCCCATTCCCATTCATCTTCCTCCTTGACAGGTTCGGGCTCCATGAATAGCGCAAACAGAGAATATCCATCCAACGGATCAGCTATGATCTCATCCCAGTCCTGCCTCCATTCTCCATGTTCCAATTCCTCAACTTGGCTAGGGTTAAGTGCCACAGCCATGTTCCAAGAATAAAGCCTCTCTTCCACCGCTAAGAAATCATGCACAGATCTTCCCACCTTAGCTGAAAGTCCCATTCCACGGTCTCAAGCGCGCAGACCGTATCCTCATCTTGCAACTCGATGGCTGGCTTGGGTTGGGTATCAGGAACGATGTAAAGGCTAGGGTTAAAAGGTTGGCTTATGGAGATGAAGTTGGTGCGGGCATTGGAATGCTTTGGGAGTGGATTTGAGACGGTGTTTGGTTTCGTGGTGGCATAGGGAGAGTTTTGTTGTCTATCAGGGTCTTGGATTGCATGGCGTAGACGAAAGCAGGTTGTCGATTAGGTGGCCCACATTCTGATGAGGCACAGTATGCGTTAGGATTATGGGATGCGGGTAGTTTTGAGGTAAGGGAGTAGGGTGTTGGCTTGAGGGTGCCGCTGACCAATTTCGAGCACGGAGAGCAGTGCCGAGAATCGAGCAAAAGTGCGGGGCTGGGTACGCGGTTGACTGGTTTGTGTGGCTATCTGGTTCACCGGCTCGGCTTGGGTTGTATTTGTGGAGGTGTTGGGAAGGTTGGTGTAGTTGGCGTTGCCGAATAGGTTGCTACTGTTTTCGGAGTATACCTTCTTGGGCTTAGGAGCGGGTTCGGGCTTGTCAAGGATCCCCAATTGAACTGCTTCTTCGACGGCTAAGCCTGTGTCGAAGAATGTTTTAAAGTCTAAGCATGCTTGGGCCATCACCATATGTCTTGCCAGAGTGGGTTGTAGATTACGGACAATCATCCGGATTTGGTCCCTGTCACTCGGTCTATCCTTCATCTGTGCTGCCTTAGCCCTCCATCTTTTCACGAAATCGGCAAAGGCCTCTTTTGCTTCCATCTTCGTTGACTCCAACTCACGGGTGGTTACCTCCAACTGAATGTTGTAATCGTACTGCGCCACAAAAGCTGCACATATATCCTCCCAAGAACGCTTCTTTCTTTCATCCAGTGAAGTAAACCAATGCAAAGCATGACCCACCAAAGTCTGTGAGAACATCTGTGCCATAGCATCCTTTTCGACTCCCCACATGGAAAGTGCTCCAATGTATCCCGTCAGGTGTGCCTTTGGGTCTCCTGTTCCGTCAAACTTAGCAAAATCAATTGGCCTGAACTTTTCTAGAAGCTTTGCGTTAGGAAACAGGCAAAGCTTATTGATGTCAAAACCAGCCGACGCTATCTTCTCATTTCTTGCAACAGACTCCTCCAGTTGGGTGAGTTTTGCCAATACTGCTGCCATATCGGGGTTTTGCGGAGTTTCCAAATCAAAGACCAGCTGCTCTTGGTTTGGATTCGGGTTAGGGTTAGGGTTGAAGTTTAGGTTGGGATTTGGATTTGGGTTTGGGATGGGAATTGGGTTTGGGATAGGAATTGGGTTAGGGATAGGAATTGGGTTAGGTACCGGATTCTGGGTCTGTGGTGGAAGGCGTCATGCAACTCCAGTGATCATCATCATGAGTTGGGCAATTTGGTTATCAGTACGTTCGCCCGGGAGTTGAATATCTTCCCTGATCTGAGCCATTTCTCCGTTCAGATTTCCCGGGTTTGGGTTAGGGTTTGGACGGGGATTAGGAACAGGATTTGGGTTCGGATTTGGCTCGCCTCCACTTGGATTCAGGTTAGGGTTGCCTCCGTTTGGGTTAATGTTGGGATTGGGATTCGGATTTGGGTTGCCTCCGCTTGGGTTCGGGTTTGGGTTGCCTGCATTCGGGTTCAAACTTCCGATCAATAGATCCATTTCCGCCCCCAAATCTGATGCACTGACGAAGTCTGCTTGTAGTTGGAGCCGTTCCAATCTCTGTCCCAAGGGTCTGGTCCAGGAGGGTATGATGTTCTTCTTTCTCGGCCCAATTGCTCAGAACTGACAGCAAAGCCAAAAACTTAAGCTCAGACATGGTTCCTGCTTGAATTTTTATGATTTTAGAAAATGAGTGTCTCATCGTCACGTCATCGACTCTGATTTTTTTCAAAAACGATCGACTTGCTGGAGGTTGCCTCAATCCTCAGATTTTTAGGGTGTATCCTCATTTAGGAGCAGTCGATGCCCAAAAGATGCTAAAACAAGCTAAGTATTTGGCTAATATTCCATCGACAATTTGACCATTGGTTCGGAATGACTCGAGGCGGACAATGTGATGTGATAACCGAAGTAGCGTAAGCGGTACACTTGCTTTTAGCCTGAATGGTGTTGGCATCACAATGTTCTGCTCCCCTATCATTCCTTCCTTTTGGTTAAATCCCGATTGAATACTTAGTCAAGGACTTAGCAAAATCTTAGTTTCCTCTAGGTTCGGGTTTGAGGACTAGTGAGATTTATCAACACGCCTTAGGGTGCGTGACTCTTCATCGGGTCTTGGCAACCTTCCGAAGACTGCGCGAGCGAGCCTCGAGAATCGTGGCTGACAGCATGATGATGATGCAAGATGCAATGCAGCATTTAACAGATTATAGCACATAGTCCTACCCTGCAGGCTCCTGTCCTAGTTTGAAAGGTTCTATGGTTTGCTACACATGTACAAAGGCCGGGTTTTGGCTTGAAATAGGTCCCCCGGACTAGAGTCAAAGTATACCACCCGTTATTGAGCGTACACCCAATAATGGTACAAACGGTAGAGATGACTCATCACGGTCGAGGGTTGCCGAGCATTCCGGGATTCCTTGTCACCGGCAAGCCGGGCAAGATTGCCGAAACACAACAGCGGGGCTGCACAAGATATATATAAAAGAAATAAAAAGTGAAATAAAATCCTTTGAAAATCCCACGAATGTTTTTCAAGCTTGGCTCACTAATTTAATTAATATTCAAAGAAAACGGACTGTTTTGGAAACGTGCCAATTTTCTCTTAATTATTAATTAAATTTCATCCCCAGCAGAGTCGCCACTGTGGGCTACCACAGTCCTGGGTGGATATCGGGGCGGCCCGAAAAGAAACGCCTCGCTTTATATGAATCGATTTGAAAAATTTTGAAGAGTCGCCACCCGGATTTATGGTTCGCCACCCGAGAAACCGCTTTGATTTGAAAATGATCGATTGAATTGAAAACCAGAGATTTAAAAAGGATTCGGAAGCCACGTTACGAGGGGGGAAGGGTTTTACGGCACCCCCCGCGCCCGATTCGAAATCGGTCTCTACTGGACATTCGTGGGATTTTTCAAAAGATTTTATTTCAATAAGCAATTAGCAAGTATTTACAGTTATGTCAAGTATAGAAAGGTGCATGCATGTGCATGTGAACAGTGGGTAGATGAGAAATGGTGATAACATGCAAGAACGCTAGAAGCTGGAGCATCCTGTCACTTATAAACTTTCGAGCGCTCGGAAGTACTCCCGAGCGCTTGGGAGTATTGCATGTCTAACCTGCCACTCATGTTAGTCCAACAGAATACAATGGAATATAATACTGGAAACACAAACTAGAATGTTATTAAATACTCTACAGGTTTGACAGATGACCCAATAGATTGAGAACAGGTCTCACTCTTCTGGGCCATGCAATCTTACCTTTCTGAAAAATGGTTTAACAGCTATAAGAGGCCACAAGAGATACATGCATGACCATGCAAATGTAGTACAAGAATTAAGATGGGAAGAAATTTGAGTAAGATGACATGCAGCATACTCCCGAGCGCTCTAGAATGGATTCAAGCGCTCGAGAATGATCTTTTACACTGCCAGACTGATCACCACCAACTGACACCTTATTTTGACATTCTGATGTGGTAGATCTACCTCTTTCTTTTGAATGTGAGAAATTTCTCTTTTCATCATGCTGAAAGACATGCTTTTACACTTCCTTTATGTGAAAATGATTCTTACCCTTTTGAAAATCAGGCCAACCACATCAAAACATTTCAAGAAAGCCATTTTGCTTGGGATCAGCCTGCATTCCCTCTACATGTTGGTTTAGATGCCAAAAAAAATGGAAAATGGGACTGGTCTCACTCTCGAGCGCTCCAGAGTATTCCCGAGCGCTCGGGAGTGTTTCCAGTGATGCATGCATGGAAAATACACTCGTATCCCTTTGCTCTTGCTTTAATACCAAGGCATTCCCATCACACTTCCAGTATTGAGGACCAGAATGAGCTGGGAAGCCTCCCTCAGAAAGAAAAAACAGCCTTGTTTCTTGCTCAATACCAAGGTATGAAGCTTTTACCTTTTCTTTGGAACTTTGCACCTTGAAGAAAGCTTTGAAAATGGGAGAGGGATGGAAGTCCCAGAAGATCAGAAGGTGGAGATGATCAGAACCCCTTCCATCTTCTTGATACCTTGGGTTTTTGGCTTATTCTTGCTTTTGAAAAGGGAGTTTTTTACTTGCAAAAGGGTGAAAGCTGGTTTTTTTGCTTTGAACAGTCTGAGAAGGCTTCTAGAGAGAGAGCTCGTGCCCTGTTTTAGCTGAAGAAGGCCTTATATAGGCAAAATGTAGCATATGATTTTATTTTGGAAAATATTATTTAGAATCAAAAGAAATCTCAGCTCTGACTCATCATCTGACTGAGGTTGAGTGAGGTCTAAGGCTAAGACCCGTTCAAACGGCTGTAATGATGGCTGCATGGATAGTGGGGCAGCTCCCTCATCCATTGGGCAGTACAAAAGTCTCGAGCCCTTGAGAGTGATCTCGAGCACTTGGGACTTCACTCTCGAGCGCTCGAGAGTTGACTGGTCAATGGTTTTGGAAAAGGTCTGGAGCGCTCGAAATTGATCCAGAGCGCTCGAAAATGATTTTTGACATTTTGTTTCCCCTTTTAAAGTCCTTCAAGGAGATATTCAAAAAAAAAAAGTCCTTCAAGGAGCATCGTTCCATTGGTCTAAGGCTTGTTCGATCCCATATTCATCATCGGGGAGCCTCCGGACCACGAATCAAGGAAATTTGAATTGTCCAAATTGGGGTGTCTACACATGATTAAATAGAGTTGGATGATCTTGCTAGTTTAGTTTCAAGATTACTTTAAAGTGATTCGTCCCGCCGCGGAGTCTATGCATGCTTACGAGACACGAGAACCGAAAAAGTAGAAACATGACACTTAGGGAGTGGTTGATATGGATAAAAAGGATTTTTGAAACTACATAATGGCCGGACTTGGTAGCCCTATGTGAGTTGTGAAAACCCGCAAGGTGGCCGGACTTGGTAGCCCTTTGTGTGGACTTGCGAAAACCGCAATGAGGCCGGACTTGGTAGCCCATTGTGTAGATTGCTAACGGAGCCGGACGTGGTAGCTTCATTGGTAATTGGGCTTGGTTATCCGCGGAGAGGAGCCAATGCAAGATTTGATAACGTAGCTGGACTTGGTAGCCCGTTGGTAACAAGGAATGAGAAATGATTTTCAAAATGTTGATTTGGAAATGGTGACACGGTTTACGATAAGTCGCGTAGGAGAGACAAAGAAAGGCATGACACCAACGTAGGCAAGATAATGAATGCGGATGTGTCATTGTTAATTTATGTTGTTGAATGAGCATGTGTAATTACCTATGTACATTCGTGTTATAATTTATGGGTTAGCGGGTTGGATTATTCTATTGAGCTTCTGTAGCTCACGGTGTTACCTTTTTGGTGACCCTGACATATTATACTGGGGGCGACGCTGGTATAATGTGTCAGATTTTATAGATGAGCAGCATGAACAGTACACCTTGGAGGCCTTCGGAGCCGAGGAGCTGGCAAGGATGGAGAAAGAGGCGGAGCAGTAGTTAACCTTAGATTATTCCCTCTTTTGTTGAATAAAAGTACTCTTGTGAGAATTATGTTGTAATAATGAGCTAGACTCTCCTTAATTTATTCAATAAAAAAATGTTTATTTAACGTACCCAAAATTCGGGGCGTTACACATACAGTTTGGTATCGTTTGTTTGCTCATTTGGTTTCTTGCTTCATAAACCAGGATCATAGACATTCCCATGACTAGGAACATCGCCACATGATAGCGGTTATCATCAAAACAGAGTCGCCACCCAGTTTATTAAAACTAGGAAAATAGATAGAGATTCTGGATACGGAAGCCAAAGGTACAGTAAGGGAAAGGTGTTAGGCACCCCTTTCTGCCTAGCCGTGAGGCTAGCCCATAATCATTCAACATAAGACTTATAGATGCTTCATTTAATCCTAAACAAGTAATCTGTTTTTATGCCTTTAAACAGTAAATAAGGTGAGCCGAGACGGTAAGTAAATCATCCATTGAAAAGCAGGAAACAAACCAAAAATGTGCCAGCAGATTGATTACTCGGCCGATGAATGGATCTCAAGGCCGAGTAATAGGGCTGACTTTATGTACTGGTCGAGGGATCGAAGCCCTGGCTGGTGTTCTTCCTCACACCAGACAGAAAAGTTAACGGATTACCAAAACAATACGATTAAGCATAAAAACGATAAATAAATTGAACCAGAGGCCCCTGGGCCTCACCACCTTGATCCATCAGTGGCTTGATTGCCTCGGATTGATTGGGATTGACTCATTGATTCTTGGGCAACCCTAGGGTTAGGGTTTGAAACTTCGGGGTTTGATCGCCGGATTGATGGCTGCCTTCAGGTGGTTAGGGCTTTTGTAGAGAGGGTTTGAGAGAGTATTTTAGCAGAATATCATGGCTTCAGAGGGTGTAGATCTGATCAATTTCGCTGTTGTATTTTCGGAGTCCAAAGGCCCCTTTATGTAGGCAAAGGGATGACTCACTCGGTCCAATCAAATCGCACGATTACAATTGCAATTGCAATGTAATTCAAACTCCTCGTTGTGATCCTTGAACGTGGCCCGAACGCATCGGATAGGTAGTGTAGTCAGATCAAACAATCGACAGAACGTTCCAGAGTCTGGAAAAAGGACAATCTGGTGGCCGAGTAATGGATTAAGCGGCCGAGGTATGGATCCTGCGGCTATGGGATGGATCTCTTAGGGAGATTTTTGGTGCAACAGGTTGCTCGGGTGAGGAAATGATGTTAAGGCCGTGAGATCAATGTTACGATCGGCAGATGGATTCTCCTGGGATTCTGTATTTCTGTCTGAAAGGCTGTTTGGCTCTGAATTGGGTCTCTAAGTGGCTCAAAGCTCTTACCGAAAGTCCTACAGTTCTCAAAAAGTCAATTAGCAATCATCGTATCCATTTCATCATCGGGATGGTCCCCAAGGTGGGACCTGAAATAATCGTTAGGCCAAATTGGGGTGTCTACATGGCCGACAAGCTGAAGAAGGCCGAGCGTGAACTTGGTCAAGTTTTGAGGAAGGCGAAGAGAAAAATGAAGGAGGTTGATGAGAAGGCATATCAAGCTGGCTATGACCGTGCTGGTGCCGAGTACGTTAGGGATGCTCGGTCAATGGTCAACGACGAGGTGAAGTTGAGGGTTCCAATCGCATACCAAATAGGGTATAAGGATGGCGTGAAGGCAGCATGTGGTGTCCTTCAACTTGAGGCTGGCCTCAACATGAAAAAAAGTCAATTCCTGGGCCTGCAACTCCTGAACTTGTCCTTCCTTACACCGAGGAAGAGTGTGCACCCCGCCCCCCAGAGCATTTTCCCGAGAGCGAGGAGGATGTTGAGGACCTGACTGAAGCCAATGCCGATGGTGGTGATGGTTCTGATGGAAAAAAGACTGGTGTAGATGGTGAAGAAAATGTGGCCAAGGATGCCGAGCTGGAGAACGTGGATGTCGACAAAAATGCTGAGGCCGAGACTCATGTTGCTGTTGATGTTGCCGCTGAAGACGCTGCTCAAGTTTGAGTAGGCAATCACTGGGCTTTTGTTTAATTTTTGTTGTTTGAACTTTTTCTGGACTGGACGGCCCTGAGCATGGGGATTACCGTACCAAGTGTAATAGTTTTGTGGGGGGTTGGCAAGAATGATTTACCATGCCATACCTCCCAGCATTAGGGATTTTTGTCAGACCTGTGTTTTTCACTTTTATGAACAAATGGATGTCTGATTCCTGTTTGCAATGTCTTTGCTTTGCCGAAGTTGGTTGAATGTTTTCATGCCTTAGGAAAATTTGATAATCTTGCTTGTTATCCGTAGCCCCCACTTTGGTCTGGGTTCAGCTTAGTAGGTGAATGTTTGGTGATTGTGGAAGTGGCTACCTGTGGCGTGATAATTGCTGATCTGTGACCAAAGTAGAGAAACAAGCAGATAGGTCACTAAGCTTGCCTTTGGATGAGTTGTTATGGTCTGTGGGTGGTCTGCTCGCCAAAGTGCAAGTGTGACCTTTCGGTGGCCGACCTTAGAGTCTTGCCAAGCTGAACCAAAGCCTAAGTTCCATCAGTTATGTGTATTTTAGGCTCGGTGGGCCGTATGTCCTTTGCTTCATTGGGCAATAGAAATGGCCGAAGCTATAGGCTGAAGAGCCGTTTGTGGGTGTGACCGAAGTCATCGTTTGAGGGTGGCAGGTTTGCCGAGAGTGAGTTATTGTGTAAGTGAGATTGAAATAAGACAATATGATAAGTGCTGGAGAAATCGATTGCCGAACGTAAAGGTTGTTTTTCCATTAAGAAACTTTGAAGTACAAGACAGAAAGTAAAAACGTATGGGCCTAAGCCACTTTTTGAAATGAAGAACATAGATAAGGTCGAAGCCAAACAAAGACTGAAAGATTCGATGGCTGAAAAGTTAGCCATGGATACTACTTAGCCGAGCATAGAATGGAAGAAGAGCCTTTCACATGTATGCTCTTTTCAGATTCTGCGCATTCCATGGCTTGGTAAGCACTTTCCCATTCATATCTTCAAGGACGTAGGCACCTTCACCAGCAACTTTGACGATGCAAAAAGGCCCTTTCCAATTGGGCATGAATTTCTTTTTCTTGCTTGCTTGTACCACCTTTCGGCAAACTAAATCATCCAGCTTGAATTTCTTGGTTTGTACGCTTCGATTGTACCCTTTGGCAACTTGTTGTTGGTAGTTGGCTAGCTTGAGCCGAGCGTCGTCACGCTTCTCTTCGGCGAGTATAAGCTCCTGTGCTACAGCCTCGTCATTTGTCTTTGGGTCAAAGGTTTCGGTTCTGAGGGTGGGGAACTTGGACTCCAACGGGATGACAGCCTCCATGCCAAATGCCATGGAAAAGGGTGTTTGGCCAGTGGAACGCCGAGGTGTGGAGCGATAAGCCCAAAGTACTCTTGGTAGTTCTTCGAACCACTTGCCACGTTTGGAATTGAGCCGACGCTTAATGCCGACGCAGATGGTCATGTTCGAGGCTTCAGCTTGGCCATTTCCTTAAGGGTATGCTGGAGTGGAGTTGAAGAAGCGTACGCCGAACTCTTCTATAAGAGACTGGAGAGGCTATTGCCAACAAATTGAGTGCCGTTGTCAGAGATGATGGCGTATGGGACACTGAACTTGGTGATGATGTTCCTCCAGACGAACAGTCGAACGTCGGCCTCGGTCGTTGTGACGAGAGGTTCTGCTTCCACCTATTTTGAGAAGTAGTCAGTTGCAGTGATCAGGAACTTGAAGCCGCCAGGGGCCGTGGGAAGTTTCCCTACAATGTCAATCCCTCATTGGGTGAAGGGCCAAGGATTTGTGATTGGAGAGAGGTTTTGAGCAGGCTGCTTTGGAATTGGTGAAAACAGTTGACACGGTCGGCACTTGCAGCCGACTTCCTCACAGTCTTTCTTCATGTTCTTCTAGAAGTATCCCTGACTTAGTGTGCATTGGCAGAGTGAACGGCCTCCAGAGTGGCAACCGCAGCTGCCTGAATAGAGTTCGTTGAGAATCGTGGGTACTTGGTCTTGGTGGATGACGAGGAGATATGGTCCAGAGATAGATTTTCTGTAGAGCTGGTCGCTATCGGAGAGCCAGTAGCAGGCGGCCTTATTTCTAATACGGTAAGCTTCTTTCTTGTCGTCAGGTAGAGTGTCATTTCTGAGGAACGCGACGATCTCGTCCATCCAACTTGGGTCGAGTTCTATATTGAATACTTCTGGAGTGTTGTCGAAGCTTGGGTGGTCGATGCTGCCAAAGTTGATGGTTCTGAATTTAGAGGCTGTGGAAGCCGAGGCGAGACTGGCGAGTGCGTTTACATGCGCGTTGTGTTCACGGTTGATTTGCTCAATCTTGAATTTTTTGATGAGCTCGGCCGCTGTTGCCTGGTATTTCATCATCCTGGGGTCCCTAGCTTCGTAGTCCCCCAACACCTGGTTGACAATCAGTTGGGAATCACAATAGACAGCAAGTTCATCAACTTTCATTGCGATAGCCGAGCATAGGCTAGCAAGAAGTGTTTCGTACTCTGCTTCATTGTTGGTGGCAGGGAAATCGATGATGATAGAACTTTCATGGAGTGTCCCACAAGGGGAAACTAAGACAACGCCCGCACTAGTGTCGTTGCTATTGGAAGCACCATCGACTTGAAGTCGCCAAGTGTCTCCTTGAAAGAGGAGCCAAGGTGTCTTCCTTTCTGTGGGTTCGGCGACAGCTTGTGGTGGGGGAGATTTGTTGAACTCTGCTGTACCGTCGGGAGTTAGTTCAACTATGAAGTCGGCGAGAACCTGACCTTTAAGTGCCGTCCGAGGCTCGAAGCAGATGTCAAAATTTGCAAGTTCAATGGCCCACTTTGAGACACGATTGGAGAGGTCGGCCTTTCGAAAGAGGGTTTTGAGAGGATAATCAGTCAAAACAGTGATTGTGTGGGATTGGAAGTAAGGTAGTAGCTTCTTTGATGCTGAGACTAGAGCGAGAGCCAACTTCTCTAGTGGGAAATAGCGCGTTTGCGCTGGGAGGAGTGTTTTGCTAGTGAAGTAAATGGGCATGTCTTCTGCTCCAACTCGTCGGACTAATGTTGAGCTAATCGCGTGGGTAGAGACGGCAAGATACAAATAGAGAGTCTCGAACTCCTTAGGCTTCACCATTAGCTGTGCCGAGCTAAGGTATTCTTTGAGTTCGGGTAACGCTGCATCGCAATCTGGTGTCCAGTCAAAGCTGCATCGGTTCTTTCCCTTCAGGACGTGAAAGTAGGTGTGGCACTAATCTAATGACTTGCTGATGAAGCGATTGAGGGCAACTGCCATGTCGGTGAGCTTCTGTACTTCCTTGATTGTGCGTGGAGGCCGTAAGTCTGCCACTGCTTTGATTTGGTTGGGGTCGGCCTCGATGCCGCGCCTTGTGACCAGATGGCTGAGAAATTTTCCCGCGCTTACGCTGAATGCACATTTTTCTGGGTTGAGGTGGAGTTTGTGGAGTTTGTGAGAATGTTGAATACTTCAGCCAGTTTTGTGAGATGGTTGTGCTCCTTCTGACTTTTGACAACGAGGTCGTCGATGTAGGCTTCCAAGATGTGGCCTATCTGTGCATGAAGCATCTTGAAGATTGCGCAGTTGAAGGTGGCACTGGAGTTCTTGAGCCCAAAAGGCATGACACGGTAACAGAAAATGCCATGTGGTGTGATGAAGGTCGTTTTCTCCATGTCTTCTGGGTCCATGGCAGTTTGGTGGTACCGCGGTAGGCGTCAAGGAAACTTAGCCGAGCGTGGCCTGCGGTAGCGTCGACCAACTGATCTATCTTTGGGAGTGGGAACCAATCCTTTGGACATGCGTCGTTGAGGTTGGTGTAGTCGACGCACACTCGCCATTTGCCGTTCTTCTTCCTGACAACCATAGTGTTGGAGAGCCAAATTGGGTATTGTACTTCCAGGATGGCGTTTGCTTCCAAAAGGCGGTGGACCTCTTCAATGACGGCGTAGGCGTGTTCTAGTGCTGAACGTCGAGCTTTCTGCACAATAGGTTTCGAATCCTTCTTGATGTTCAGAGAATGGCAGATGAAGTCAGAATCGACCCCCGGCATCTCGTTGGGGGCCCAGGCGAAAACTGTAACAACCCTAATTTTTACTAAATAAAAATTTCGTTGTTACTGTTTGAAAAATCTTAATTAGGTTTTAAATGTCGTTTAACCACCGATCTTCCTGTCGTTTCTAGAGTGAAACCCTAAGATTCCACTTATCAGCTGGAAATCCTATCTAGCAACCCTAGCTAGCTTTTAACCGACATTTCAACCTAGCTATCGTTAAACCTAGCCACCGATCGTTTCTAAACCTCCGTGAATCTTATGAGCCTCAATTCACGAACCTTTTGAAACCCTTGAGTTCGGTAACCCTAGATTAACCCTTTGAACCGTTCGAACCTTTAAGCTATCGACCATTGGACAATAGCGTTAGAGTTTCCTTTACCCATTGGTCAATAGGTAAATCTTGGTTAATCTTCCTAAGTACGAGATTAGATTAGTTTAGTGCTTAATTGCAAAGTATTAACCTTTTTGGTCTTATCCATTGGATAATAACCGTTAGGAGAATTATTACCCATTGGACGATAGAGTAGAATCCTAGCCATCTTTATCCATTGGTTATTAACCGCTAGGGAAACTAATATCCATTGGATAATAGCTTTACTTGCTCACCAAGTATAAGGGTATTAAAATATTAGATTTGGCCATGTGTGATAATCCATTAAACTAAGATTAGTCCAATAGTATATTAGGTTAGTACTTAGTACTTTGGATGAAGTAGAATACTTAATTAGATATTAGATTTGGTCAATATCTAGCCTAGATTGTAAGTACATGCTTATATATATATATATATATATATATATATATATATATATATATATATATATATATATATATATATTTGTGCATGTGTGTATTAGAATATTTTATTTAGAAAATCTATATTACTTGAAAATATGGATTTTATGAATGACCCATAGTACTTAGAGCAAGTACACTAGTCATTAGGTAAAAAAAATGGTGAACAGTGCACTTTTTTCATTTTACCTACTCACATTTCTCTCAACACTACACCAATACTATCTATTTTACCTAACACCAATTAAAAAATATATTTTTTACTCATTCTTTATTATGTTTATTGTTTAAAGAGAGGAGAAAGGGGGGAGGAGAGAGAGAAAGAAATAATAAAAAAAGAAAGGAGTATGAATAGTGCTTAGGTAAAAATAGAGAACAACTATTCACAAATGCATTTTAGCTCCTCTTTTAGCTCATTTGGTGTAGACTATTTTTTTTTGTTTCTCTTAGGTAAAATAGCAAAAAATGTATTTTTGCTCATCTAGTGTACTTGCTCTTATATATATATTAGTATATATATACATCTTCCAAGAGAGTACAAGTGGGAGAGAGAGAGAGAGAGAGAGAGAGGGAGAGGGAGAGAGAATTGCCGAGAGAGAGAGAGGAGAGAGATCCGAGAGAGAGAGAGAAGGGAGAGAGAGAAAGAGAAAGAAAGAAGGAGAGAGATTGTACCTTAGATTTTCCTTGGACTTTCTTTGACCTTTGCTTGATCTCTTGGTAATCTTCTTCTTACAAAATCTATGACCTAATTGTCCTAAATACATATTCTACTAGGGTAAATCTTGTACAAACCCTAGCTTGCCAAAACTTTACTCTTCCAATCCATCAACCTTTGTCCTTCCAAATCTATACATATATAGTTATATATATGTACATTGTACTTTGTACCAAGAGAGGAAGAAAGAGAGAGGGAGAAAGGAGGAGAGAGAGGCTGAGAGAGATTGGAAGAGAGAGAGAGAGTTCGAATGGGAGAGGGAGAGAGAGTGTGATGTGTGTGCTAGTGTACTCACCTTGATTGACCTAGCTTAGATCACCCTTGTCCTTCTTTGATATGCTTTCAAAGTGAAAGTATGACCTTTGTAAGCAAAATCTTGTACTCTTGTACAAAACCCTAATTGAATACTTGAATCAAATCCCATTTCTTGCCCAATCTTCCATGATCCAATCCTTGGTACACATCCTAGCCTTGCATGCCTAGTTTTTAGGTTGTTTCTTGCAAGAAAGCAAGATTTGCTTGGAATTAAAAATTGAGAGAAAGAGAGAGAGAGAGAGGGCCGGCCAAGAGAGGAGAGAGGAGAGGCTTTGCTTATAAATACCAAGCCATTTGGTGCTTTGAACTCACACCTCAAACCATTCTCCCACTTCTTTCTTGAAAGCATAGCTTATTCTTGCTTGTTCTTGCTCATTCTTGCTTGTTCTTGCTTACTTTCTTCTAAGGTTTTCAAGAAGCTTTCCATCTCCGCCACTAAACCACCATACGACCACCACCTCGATCCTAAAGTAGTAGTAGTATAGGTTACGATCTAGTTTCGAGAGAAACCTTTCTCTTTCGAAGCTATCGGAAGTTTATCGTAAGCCGTTACGCCGTTCGAGTGCCGACTTTCTTTCCGTCGTATTTCCGTAGTCTTTTTCTACCGCCAAGAAGAAAGGTAGATTTTTCCGATCTACTCTTCCTAAGTATAGATAAGATGTGTGTGAGCTTTTCGAACTATTTTCGCTAAAGAAAATAAAGTTAGTAATATGATTTAGCTTGTAGAACTTTCTTGTTAAAGGTACGTAGTTTACTTTGATGTTGTGGTTACTTGATTGCTTGATTGCCTAATTGCTACGTGATTGTATGAAATCGTCAATAAACATGTGTTGTTTTATTGAACTTCTCGAAAGAAATGCATTTTAAAGATAAAGCGTCGTTTTGAAACAAAGTATTCGTATTTTGACCCTTTTAACGAGCATGATAGTATAGAGTTGGATGATCTTGCTATTCGATATCGCATGAGTTATGTGAATAGTCCCACCGCGGAGTCGATGCATGTTACGAGACACATGGAATTGGAAAAGTAGAGATATGACACCTAAGATGTGGTTGATATGGATAAAAAGTGTTTTGGAAATGCATAATGGCCGAACTTGGTAGCCATTGTGACATGATATGCCGACTTGGTAGCCTTTGTGGCAATGAGCCGGACTTGGTAGCTCATTGTTGTGCGACACAAGGTGCCGGTCTTGGATGTTCATGGTTGTGTGTGTGTGTGTGACACAATGTGCCGGACTTGGTAGCCATTGTGGCCATGCGTTGGTATCCTTGTGGCAATGAGCTGGACTTGGTAGCTCATTGTTGTGCGACACAAGGTACTTGTAACCCATGGTTGTGTGCGTGCGTGTTTTCGGAATTGATGATAAAAGATGAGACACAAAACGATGAGTCGCGTAGGAGAGACACACGAAAAACATGACACCAACGCTCGTTAGTGAATGCGCATGTGTAATCGTATGAGTTTATTTGAAAGCATGTTAAGTTTGGAAAATCGTATACTATCTTTGATGTGTATGTTAAGGGTTAGTGGGTTTGGATTACTCTATTGAGCTTTCAAGCTCACAGTGTTGCTTTATGTGATCCTGACATATTATACTGGTGGCGACGCTGGTATAATGTGTTAGACTTTCTAGATGAACAAGAAGAGCTGTATACCGTGGAGGCTTTCGGAGCTGAGGAACTCGCTACGATGGAGGAAGAGAAGGAACTTTAGTTAGCCTTAGTGACCCTCCTTTTGTGTAATATAAACCTCTCTAAGGAGATTGGATGTAATAATGAGCTAGACTCTGCCTTGTTTGTCTAATAAAACCTTTATTTAACGAACCCGATTTTGGGGGCGTTACAAAAACTTCCATGTTGTCCTTGAGGAATTGAAACATCTCTTCGCGCTCGGCGTCACTGAGTGAAGAGCCGAGTAGGAAGAAGCATGAGTCGTCCTCATTGATGGGCGTTTTGACCAAGTCTTCTTCCGCTTTGTCTTCGGCCTTCTGGCCGACGTCGTCAATGACGGCCATGTCTAGGACTTCAACCCACTGTACTTGCTTGGCTTTAGAAGAGTTGTGAATGGCTGAAACGTAGCACTTCTTGGACGCGACTTGATCACCTCGCAGATCTTCCTGCCGCCCATTGGTGCCGATGAAGCGAACGACTTGGTGGTAAGTGGAGGCAATAGCCTGCATTCCGTGGAGCCAGGTTCGGCCGAGAATGGCGTTGTACGGGCTCGGTGCGTTGACGACGATGAATTCGACGGACAGAGTCTTTGAGCCGACGGCGACGGGAAGAAAGATTTTGCCAGTGTGGCCAAACAGGTGCTCCGTGAAGTCAATGAGAGGTACTTCGGTGGTTTGGAAAGCAGATTCTGGAAGATCAAGTTTCTTGAATAGGTCGTAATACATGACCTCTACCGAGCTTCCTTGATCAATGAGGACGCGCTTGACGTCGTGAACGCCGATTTGGATGGTGACAACGAGTGCGTCAAAGTGTGGAGTTTGCACGTGTTCAAGGTCGCGCTGGGTGATTGTGATTGTCCACTTGGGCACGTCTTGCGGTCATTGACGCTTGGATCTGCACCCGACGGAGAGTACTTGCTTTGATGTGGAAGCACGATCAAGGTCGGCACAGAGTGTGCCTTCGAACTCCTTTGTTACTAGCCCGTGGATAACATGTATCAACGGCCACTATTCGCTGGGGTTGGGGTTGCCTGCTGGTTGGTTGGTGGGAGTTTTTGTTTGATCGATGTATTGATCGAGATGTCCTTGAGAGGTGAGTTTCTCCAGGAGAGCCTTGTATGGAGCGCAGGCAGTCGTGTAGTGGCCGAGTTCATTGTGCTAGGAACACTTTTTCCTTGGATTTTGATTTGGCTGTCCAATGTCTGTGCCTAGCTTTCCCGTCGGCCACTCAAACCATGGTTGCCTCGTGATCTATTTTAAGAACGACCAGATAGGCTCTTTGAAGTATGTGGTTTCGACCACGTAGTCATGTACCTTCGACTGGCGCTTCTTTCCTTCTTTGATGTTGTTGATGTGTTTCTTTGACTGAGACTGTTGCGTAATTATTGGTGATGACAGCTGTGGTACGGCCAAAGGGAAGGTTATGGTGGAGCTCGAGATCCATTGAGCTGCGCGATCCGCATAGATTCTTCAAGAGCACAAAATCTTTCAACAACATGCATCAACTTGCCCATGCCGTGGGGTGGTCGGATGGCGAGTTCATCAAGAATTTTGCTACCAGTTTCCAAACCGTTTTTGAAGGTATGTGCAGCCGAGTACTCGTCGATCCCAAGGATTTCATTGAACAATTGCCAGTAGCACTCGGCGTATTGTTTGAGAGTCTCAGATGGGAGCTTCCTCATTTGAGATAAGGACTCAGGCTCTTTGGCGATTTTGTTGCTTGTGATGAAGCGGGTGTTGAAGGCGCGTTCAAGGTCGGCCAAGTTCTGTATGGATCCAGCGGGCAATTTGTTGAACCACTGGAGTCCAAGGGAGCCAAGGTTGGATGGGAAAGCCTTGCATTTGACTTCATCTTTTTGCGTGCAGAGTTCGATGGTTTGGTGGAAATGGATCAGGTGGGTGTAAGCTTCACAGGTGGCTGGGTCAAACTTCGTGAATTTGGGTAAGTGGAAGGTGGATTCGGGTGGCGTGTTGATTATGTGGGAGGTGAAGGCTGAGACGCCAAGGTCCTTTAGCTGTCTTTCGAATCCTGGGCGCGGCGATTTATCGTGCTCATCTGTTTTCGTCCGTTTGGAGTCCCTCCCTTTGGGCTCCTTTTCTGAAGTCTTCTCGTCGTCTCTGTGTCTCAGCTTGTCTCTCAAGTCGGCGGTTGTTTAGCGTGGGCCGTCGATGGACTTCTCTCTATCACGACGGGTTTTGTCATCGTCATTCGCACCTTCGGTCCTTACGCCTTTCCCGTTCCGCCGTCCACGGTGCTTAGAATTCTGCGCGACCTGTCGAGTACGTGCTCGTGAATGACTCAGTATCCCTTGTTCTGGTACGCTCATGATGACTTTTAGAACGATGCGTTCCAGATGTGGTAGGTCGCTTGTAGAGGATTATTTCCTTAGCATCGCCAGGCGCTGGGGTGAAGCCAAGGCGGTCTTTTCACGGAGCCGCATTGGCTTATCTCGTGCGGTCGCTCTTGTGGTGATGGTGGAAGTGGTGGGGGTGGTGGCTGCCTTCGTCGCCTCCCGCTTCCATCAGATCTGGACATTGCGGGGGTTGCGGTTTGCTGCATGTGTTGTTTCATTTGAGCCACCTCCGCCCTTAGCGTCGCCAATTCGTGATCTTGTTCGTCGTCACGACGCTGTAACA
Organism: Rhododendron molle; assembly: GCA_025413875.1. Taxonomy (NCBI): domain Eukaryota; kingdom Viridiplantae; phylum Streptophyta; class Magnoliopsida; order Ericales; family Ericaceae; genus Rhododendron; species Rhododendron molle. Next base: position 21,677,816 of record CM046400.1, read on the forward strand.
GGCGGATGTAGGTAGCCGTCACGTCCTCCGTGGCTGGTGATAGCCCAGAACTTGCGGGGATGGAGATGGACATGTGCCTCTTCGGGGGCTGTAGGATGATGTTTCCACTGGAGTCTTTGGCCCCCGAAATGGTAACGTCCGTCAAATCTCCACCCATTGTGGTTGAATTTGTGGTTGTTTATGGGAGGAGGAAGGGTGATTTGAAGGAAGTGTGAGTCGTTTAAATCAGAAGCGATTCACGTCGGGTTCACCAATTGTGTGGCTTGTGATCTTCAATCTGAGTCTATCCTCCGTTGGTTCAAGAATCGCCTAGCCTCTCAACCTAATCTGCAAAACGAACACACAACTAAGACCTGGCCGGGGTTCACCCTGCAAGGCCCTCCGGCGAGAGGATAAGTATATGTGGAGAGAAGGTGAGAGAATAGTCTAGTCTATAGAAGAATGTACCTCTTAGGGTTGTTATCCATTGGTATTTTATAGAGCCTCCTTGACTTGCTCTCCAAGTACGGGCATATGCCCTGCACGAGCTGAGTGACGTCATTACACATCACTGAATGGATTTGATAACCGTTTCGGTGTGAGCGGGCACCTTCCATGTGCACTCATGATTACCCTCCAGAATAACCATTTCTGCACGTGGAGAGAGCACGTGACTCCGCAGGTGGCCGAGCCAAACGATCGACATGCGAGAAGAACGAACCGACCCATCTTTCTGAGGGTTGCCAATCGTAAGTTACCATTGCCTTCTGCCGAATGTAAGGTGAAAACGACATCTGAGGACCGACAGTCCATGGCTAAGAACCGAGCCCGATCTCACGTTCGGCTATGGATGGACTTGACGAAAGTAATATGACCAACTTCGAACAGCTATGTTCGGCCCGCTACAGGTAGTAAATACCAATTTGGTAATGACTGTTCTAATAGACTTGCCCTTTATGTTCGAGAGAAAATTGACCCAATCAACACAAGATCTAGAGGGCCAGGAAACATGAAGTTTGGAAAGGATAGAGTCCCACGCTTGTTGGGAGAAGGGACAATTGAAGAAAAGATGGTCATGGCTTTCACTCCCAGAGCAGAAGCTGCAAAGTGGAGAGTGGTTGAGGCCAAAAAGTGCCAGCCTATCTGCAATGGATAACCTATTCTGAATAGCTAGCCAAGTGATAAAACTACATTTTGGGATGTGGCCTGAATACCACACCAATTTATGCCACACAACCTTTGGAAAAGAAGTTCTCAATTTGTTCCAAAGGGAGGCAATTGTGAACTAGCCGTTAGGATTGAGGGTCCATCTAATGTGATCAGTCTCACTTAACCTGGATGGAATTAGAGCTGGCAAAGTTCTTTTGATCTCATTAAGCTCCACAGATCGGGTAATGGGAAAAGCCCAATTTGAATCGAGGATGATGTGGGACACTGAAACATCTCTAGGGATGCCAGAGTCAATTGCAAATCTGGAGCCAGCCCTATCTATCAAAGGTCCAAGTGAATGCCAGTTATCATACCACAAAGAAGTGGATTGACCATTACCAAGTACAGTAAAGATAAAGGGCTGCACTAAAGGTCTGATATTCAAGAGTTTCCTCCATACAAAGCTTGCTGGAGACGGAGCTCTGATTTTTTTGCTGATATTCAAGGTCTGATATTCTAGCTTGCTGGTTGTCTTGCTGGAGACGGAGCTCTGATTTTTTGGCTGGTCGTGTTGCCATTGCCGATGCGTAGCTTTGATTTACAGATTGAAGGGTTTTATTTTATTGTTTTGTTCTTGTTTCGGTTGTTTCGTTCAGTTTAGATCACTCTGTTTGGTTTGAATTATAAGGGAGACTTAGGGTAATAAGTAGAGATATAGATACATAAATGACGAAAATAATTGGAGAGAGAATTTATAAGGGACCGTACACTTGCGCGTGCACTGTGGGGGTTGTTGGGTTTCGAGACCCAAAGCAAATAGTAGTCAGAATGTTAAAACAAACACTATCCTGGCAAAACCTTATATGGAAACACTATTATTCTTTTCCTAATAACTGCATTACAAACTTTAATTATGCAAGATTGGTTGAAGAAGCAATTTTCTTCACCTCAAAAATATTATACAAGCAGAGAGCCGATATACAAACGGTTCTCACTATATCTTTCTTCAAAACTGTGTATACACTGTGATAAGCTTATTTAAAGACGTTTGTAACTTATCATGTCAATCTCCTAATTTTGTGCTGAGCACTGTTTTTCATAGAAGAAGAGGACGCTGAAGAAGACAAACCAGAGCGGTGAAGGTCTGCCTTGTCCTTGTTAAATGCCTTCTGAACATCTTCCTTGAGCTCCAAGAAACGTGTCCTCTTGATTCTCTGTTCCTCTGGAGTCCCCTTATCTAACAAATCAGGTAGGTCATCCTCCATGAACTTATCCAAAACTTGTGAGCAATGAGGGAAATATCGTCGACCCATCTCCACTGCCGCCATGAAAATCAGAAAGGTTAACTGAGAGAGAGAGTGAAAATGTGGAACATAAATGACTTCTTAAATGATTGCCCCTCCTCCCTTCACCCTTTTTAGGGAATGCAGCAAAACGAAGGAAAACCCATGGACCAACCCCATTGTGTCTTGGTTCAGGGCTCCAAGAAGCATTTGCTCTTCCAAATTTCATTGTACAAGGTTTCCTATGCACTAGCTCCCGCGTCTACCAAGTCTTATGTTAATGGATATAAAAACTGGCTACTTCACATCTTATAAGGCATACACACAAACATGCACAATCTGTGTCACCATACTTTTATGGTCATTCTCTACTGCTAATAAATTGCCACATCTGAGGTGAATCAAGATGCATTGTGAAAAACATAGGACATACTTCATATCAACTCCATTCCAAATTACCTAGCTTTAGATAGCTAAGGAACCACAACTTGCTACTGTTAAAATCACTCGCAGAAATTTACCACTTGAAGTTCATTTTTTATTTTGAGGGATATGACCAGAATTGTGAATGGGGATAGACCAGAATAATAATCCTGGAAGGGGTAACAGCTAAAAGAAGCAGAATCGAAATCTTGGAAAAATACCTGTTTTTGAAAGAGCTTCCACTCTTGATTGCAGCCTTTTCTGCCGCATTATGGGCGTCTCGTTCAAATCAACCTCCCTCAAGTTCCCACTTGAACCTCTTGATGCCAGACGACCGGCATATGGAGATGTTGTCTCAGCATGTGCGATATCCATGGCTAGCTTGGCTTCAGTAGGGAAGAACAATCGTGCAAATGCAACTACTCGCATACAAAAATATAAAACAGCAATAATCAAGCACTGGTCCACGAAAGTATTGGAATTCATGATAGATGCAGTCAAAATGGGAAGGGAGGGCAAGCAAACATGATTCGGTATTAGTCTTAACTCTTATGTTGTATACAAATGTACCTGCAGAAATCAAAGGCCACTTCTGGAGGTAAATGTCCCCGGAAACAGTGAGCATATCACTAATCAGATTCTTATGATTAACAATAAGGAAACAAGCTACGATATATTGCATATGTAGTTCTTTAGCAAATGCTTTACTTCTATTTGAATTTTTTCTTCAGCACAATATAACAAGAATTATTAGTGACGAATTACTATCTTTTAGAATCACCATGAAACTGCAAATCAAAACATGCACATGAGTTTATAAAACCAATATAAACTCGTCTTTAAAAAGATGCAAGTACTATTTTTGACAAAATCATGTGAATAGTATCTTTAAACAGTGCAGGCAACACTATGTTATCTTTCAGCAATATCATGCAAACAACAACATTAAGCAAGAACCATGTTTTAAAAAATATTCTGCATTTACCATTTTGGAAAGTTGCCTGCCCATACTACCATTGAAGGTGGCCAAGGTATAGTACGTTTCAAGTAATAGGTTGCTCATTGTAATTTTTATTTTCCTCCATCACAAATTTCCTTTTTCAATGTCTAGTCAAAAGGAAAGAAAAAGAAATCTCCCAGATATTATTCATCAGATCTGCATCCGTGATCAAGATTTCCAATGCCACGAGTTGGCACATATTGTCATATATGAACGAATTCCGTTACGACGTCACATCCAAATGACATGCAAAACAATTGGAGGGCTTTCTTTTCTACAAGGACAGGAAGTCAATGAGCAACATCAATTTGGACATTTTTGTTAAGGAATTTCAGTGAATAGAATTCGTGGATAAAATGTAGTGTGCACCAAGAAATATAAAGAAACAGGACAGTATCAGATCCCTATAACTACCACCATTCGGATATGTCATTACCTTTTTCTCAAGGAAATCCTATATCTCTTGCACAATAGTAACACTCTCATGCCTGGGAAAAACCTTGACCATGAAAATTCCCAAAACTAGAGAAACAAATCAAGGATGCACCTATTGCAAGAAAGATAAATCATACCGTAAAATGTACAGTATAGTTATGCACCTATACCGATCTGTGAGAAGCAAACAAAGAATTTCTTAACATGATCATGCTTATCTGATGTTACAGCTATTTAATTACTTACTTTGTTATTAGTAAGCTGAAGTCACGATTCACATCCCATGTTTTATTCGTTACGTGGGAGGAAATCTTAACACATCCAATAAATTTTATCAAAATAGGATTCAAAAGTTAACCTCACTTTAGTTGAAAAAGAGATCAAAGGAAAGCATTCAAGCTGAGAAGAGAACTCGAAAAGCCATTCCCTGAGAATAGAAGAGAAGAAAAGAAGAAACTGGAAGGCCCAATAAATGATGGGTAAACAAAATTCCACTTCCGATCTCACAAGAAGCTAGTAACGGGAGGATTACAAATATCACTAAGACGAAACAACTAAAGATCCCACAATGATTTCCTGAAACTCTGTCGCAAGATAGCCTGCAAAGGTAAGCAGCCAAGAAAAAGTTATATAGCCCCATACCAAAACATTTTTATTACCTCTATTTTCTAGGTATAACAGCTTCATGTGCAAATCATCAGCGATTGTAGGGGAAGACATTGACACTTCTGCAGCCATTGGATTCCTCCACATCTCTCTCTCCAAAACATCAATGCATATTCGGTCCTTGTTAGTTTCCTGCCCCTGCTCCTTTTTCGCATGGTAATCCTTAGGCCTTGTTTGCCTTCGGCAAATGCTAACAGCACTCCGCCCATCCGATGTCATTTCTGACGCATGAGCTCCTTTGTTGAGAAGTGACACTATAATTGACGGCTCCTTACGTGTGGCAGCAACATGAAGCACTGTATAACCTCTAGCATTTAGAAGATTGACATTGGCAAGACCTAAACCAAGCACCTCAGACACTACCTTTGGATCACAGTAGGCAGCAGCGTAATGAAGAGCATAGGCTTCATCTAAGGTGATATTAGACTCGCTAAGTAGGAGTTTCACGAGTTCAACATCATCCGAGTCTAATGCCTTGTGTATTCTTCTTACTCTCTTTTCATGTAATGGGTCTGGAGACCGCATTTCATTTTTGTCATCCGCCTGCGATTTGAGGCGGAGCAATTTAATATTCTCTGAAACTTCAAAAGGGAGCTCTTTCTCAAGACAGATGGTGTCAAGATCTGATCTTGCGACTCTATCGACACATTGAGTGACAAGCTGAGTTGATTGACAATGAAAGGCAACAACAAGAATCGGAATGACATCTTCCACAAGCGCTTTGCCAACAAAATTGAGAAGACGCCGCTGAAATCATGGTTTAGCAAGTAAATAATTTTAAATTTGCATAAAAAACTGAAGAATGGAAGAAAAGGAGATGAGGAAATCATGAAATGCTGAATACTAGTGGTCAATCCTCTCTTTTGAAAGAGAAAAATGATTCAGACACACGAAAACGGATTACATTCTACTACGTCCGTGTTTTTTGAGAGTCATTCTTATTTTTTGGATCTTACATTCATGAAACTGAATTGATCTCAAGATTAATAAGGCTAATTAATATTCCCCTGTTTATTTACTTTTCCTTTTTAAATTAAAAGGCAACCCAATTGGATGTACAGTACTGAATTACAATCACAGCAAGAGCAATTCCACCTAAACTGTTTGGTATTTCTGGATTACAACTTATGGTATCACATTCACACTTCAAAAACAACCAACCATAGTGTCAAAAATAACTTGGATTTTGCACGGCAAGGGCCAAAAAAGGAGCTATATGACTAGCAATCAAATCCCTCCGGAGACTATACTGTTTATGATATATCACTACAGAGACTTTGTAGCCTTTGTCAGCATTAGTGTGAAGAGCTCGTTGCCTAACTAAATTCCAGAGTCAATGTATCATTGTATATTTGTATTTAAAATGCCATTTGATTCTAGTTGCTATATTTATTTTTTTGGGTGTGAACTGTAATTGCTAGTATAATTTAAGGATTTAAGATACTCCCCATAATACAGTTCTCTTGATGCAGGTAAATTGTCATGAAAGAATTGGTGGTTTCGCATATTTACCAGCACCCTTCCTCCCCACAATAAGCCGCAAAATGACACAATAATAAATTATTCCAATATTGGTTTGCATTTTGAAGGAAATATACCCTTTCCCGATTAAATAAATTAAAGCATTGCAAGTTTGGAACATGCTAAAAACAAAACATGTCGCTTTTTTATACAAAGTGGCAAGTGAATGGTAATGAATTTTAGTGTTGCAATGCCGCCAGAGTAAGTACTGACCTGAGAAAGTGAAGCCAGCTCAGGAACCTGAAAAACTGAAGACGCATACATCAATTCCACAGAAAAATCAATACCCGGTCTGCACGCATCATGGGCACATTCGTTATCAACACATGTGGAAACCTCAGGAGGGAAAGGCTTAAGCTTTCCAGTATACAGGTAGCTCAAGAAAATAAGGAAGGCCTCATAACCCACACCACCATAAGGCAACAAATCGCTCATGCTATACTTTGGCTTACTCCCTTCCTTCTCGGATGCCCCCTTTTCTTTCTTGAAAAACTCGTGGAAAAATTTACTTCGAGCGGCCAATATACATCTGTGAACTCCAACTGGTACGCTCTCAACAATAATCTCAGCATCGCTATAGGCGCAACTGGAATCAATCAAAAGCTGTTCTAAATTACAGCTTAGCTTGCTTAAACTGATGATCTCGAGACTGGACCCCGTCTCAGCACCAGAGGGCGATATATTGTAGCTAATGGATCCGTTTGATACTTGAGAAGTTGAAGTAAAGCTTATCGACGAAGATGGTTCAGCAGAATTAGCCATTAATCAACTTTTCAGAACTTAAAACCTCCCCTCGAGACCGAATTTGATTTATACCGATCAGATCAATACAAACAAATCACTTAAACTTGTAAATGAGCCTCGCTTATAGATTCTCCATTTGGAAAAGTCACACCCTCTTTACTGCAGGTAATGGTCATGCAATTACTGGTAGGATACAACCACGGAATCCACAACGAATTTACGAAACAACCTAGATACGGAATTAGTCTCCAAAAATCAGGAATTCAAGCAATATAATGAATAGCACTTTTATTCATTATAAAGAGTTGACTCAAGGGCAAGAAGTTTTCTTTCGGGGATCCGAAGACCATGGCAATTACTGATCGATTCCTCAAGAAAGACCATATAAACAACTTTTCAAGATGCATATACTAAAAGACATGGTGAAAAAAATCCCAGATAAGTGTTGGAAAACACAAAAACTCAAGAACAGATCCTAATAAACAATCTCAAGCAGAAAGATAATCGATTAGATCTCACTTGAACTGGAAGCCATATTGAGCTTAACGCAAAAAACCCAGATGAATTCTACCCAAGAACCAACCAAAAAAATCTGGACAGTTACTATATCAGAACAAGAAAGATCCAATTTTAAGAGCGACCCAATATCAAAGGATTATTTTCGAGGAATATGCAGTGGTGAAGCCACACAGTACGCGTCCCCGAAGTCTAAAGAGGAAGCTTCGTTGTTTCGTTGGATAGAATCTAGATAGGGTAAGTGGAGAGGGAGAGAGAAAGAGAGAAAGAGAGAGAGAGAGATTGTCGGTTTGTTATAGAGGGAAGGAGAGAGAGTGGTGGGGGCATGTATCATCATAGCAGGTGAAGTCGTTTAGGTGACGCTTGCACTGGTGTCACGCTTCATTGTTGGGTTTTGATTACGCACCAAATGGTGTCACCCTTCTACGGACCTACACCAGGGAGAGAGAGATCATCAGAAAAGTCTTTTTTTAATGCAGAAAATTGGGCTAGAGTCACAGTCTTGATTTATTGGGCCTCCTTGTTCATGTCATTCTTTTAAAAGGCTGAGGATCCATAATAATAAGTTCTATGTAGCGTTAGGTCCATTAACGGATCAAACTACCCTCAGCATATAACGGCAAGATTCAAACTCCGAGAAAATTGGGCGCTATCATTACTGTCGTGAATTTGGGGACGACCAAATTCACGATCAATGCTTCCTCTCTCTCGCTCTCACAATTTAGGTTTCAATTTCTCAACTCTCTCTCTCTCTCGTTTATTTTCATTAGTGCGATTTGAAGGTTTCTCTCTCTGCATTTGAGTGTGTGTGCATTTGTGCAATATGTGGACTGAATTTGATAGAACAGATCGTTGTTGAAGGTCTCTCTGTCTCTGTTCTCTCTCTGCATTTGATACAACAGATCGATGTTGACAATGATATTTTGTTTTCATTTTTTTGGAGCAGATTAGTAGGACAGATCGACACATATAATGATATTTGTTTTCATTTTTTGTTTACAGAGGGAGTTAAATTTCCAGTATGGAATCTTCTATTACTTTTTTTTTGTGGGTAAAATAGCTTGAAATAGAAAAGAGGCTAAGCGAATGTACAGCCTATAAGGGGCATACCCCAGGAGGAAAAGAGAAAAAACAAAGATTGAAAAAAATGAACTACGCCAAGTGGCTACATTGATCTAGGCCAAAGGCTATAATGAAAATGGTACAATGAAAAGAGATCCACATATTTCCATTCCTTCTTAAAGATGAAAGAGAAACACATGCCAAAAGATGAGGATTTGCACAGTAAAATTTGAACAAAAAAAGCTTGTCAAAAGTATAGTCAGCATGCCAAATCATCCCCTTCAACTAGCAGGATAGCAGGTGCACCAAGATGCAGATAGAGTAGTAGCAGGACTTGTTGCCAAACAATAGCCCTCTTGCCAAAGTCCAGCAGCAGTCGTAGACTATATCAGGAGCAAAACTAGCAAACAAGATCAGCAGCAATAGGCCAATACTGATAGTAGACAAGATCAGCAGTAGCCAGCTGAATAAGAACAAAATGGAGAACATGGAAAATGGAGCAGCTGTGTAGTTATGTGGCTATGTAAACAGTAGCAGCAGCCCTTTTGCTGGTACATAGTAGCAGCAGCAAAACTAATGAAAGCAGACACTTCTTGTATACTAACTATTGCAGTGATGAGCTAGGGACATGCCCCCTAGAAAAGCCTAAACGCTCCAAGGGACAACCCCTCAAGGATAGTTCAAAGCAAATTGGGTAGCTGTTGACAGAAATAGCAAGGTACAGCAAACAAATGTAAATGCAGTATAACAAGGTACATACCAAAACAGTCACCAAACGGTGGGTAAACTGCCATGTTCAGGGCGAAGTTGTTAAACCTACACACCTATTCCTAGAAAACTCCTTATTTCAAACACTGAGGTCGACTGTTTCCAATTCAACACTGCTTCAACCTTACTTTCGTCTACCGCGATTCCATCCTTGGATACTATATGCCCCAAGAACTTAACCACTTCCAACCAAAACTTGCATTTACTTGCTTCGGCATAGAATTGGCTATCTCGAAGTACTTGTAGTACCATCCGAAGGTGTCCTTCGTGCTCCTCCTTAGTGGCTGAGTATATCAAGATGTCATCAATGAACACTACTACAAATTTGTCTAAGTAGGGTTGAAAGATCTTGTTCATGAGACACATGAATACTGCCAGAGCATTAGTCAGTCCGAACGGCATCACTACAAACTCGTAGTGTCCGTATCTAGTATGAAAGGCTGTCTTAGCGATATCCTCATCCCGGATCCTTAACTGATGATAGCCTGATCGAAGATTGATCTTAGAGAAGCAGGTTGCTCCTCTCAATTGATCAAATAGATCATCGATCCTACGCAATGGATATCGATTTTTAACTTTGTGGCTTGGTTTAATTTCCTATAGACGATGCACAGTCGAAGCGTCCATTCTTTCTTCTTTACGAACAATGCCGGCGCTCCCCATCGTGACATACTCGGCCTAATGAATCCTTTATCCAACAGCTCTTTCAATTGGGTCTTGAGCTCCTTTAGCTCGGTAGGGGCCATTCGGTACTGCGCCATAGAGATTGGTGTCATCCCCGATTGGAGTTCTATAGAGAAGTCTATCTCTCTTTGGGGTGGTAAGCCAGGAAGTTCTTCAGGAAAAACATCGGCGTACTTGCACACGATGTGTGGTAATCCCACTTCCATTCTATCGGCTTCTTCCAATTGGAAGCTAGTTAGCCATCCAAATAGTTGGTTCTACCCCCTTGACCTACTCATCATCGAACTTGCCATTTGTCTATCCCCCTTAAAACGAAAACGAGTCCCTTCTAGGGTATAAGCTGTCACCATCTTCTGGTGACAATGTATGACTACTCGATGTGCTGATAGACAGTCCATCCCTAGGATTACGTCAAAGTCCACCATGTCGATCACCCTAAGATCGCAGGTCAGATGTAGGTTGGCTACTTCTACTTTGCACCCTCTACATACTAGACTAACAGTTATACCTCCCCCCAATGGTGATGCTACTTTCACACTCGTACTTAGGGGTTCGGTTTCTAGTTGTGGGCAGCATGCCTTTAAAAAGGATTCCGTTCCTTTCTAAATGCAAGGGCCCGAATCGAGAGAGCGTGAGCGCGGATGGCAAGCGCTCAGAATACAGAGTCGCCACTCGGGTTTGAAGGTCCATCACCCAAGGAACCGTATTTCTAAGCACCAGCTGCGCTATTTGATCTGAAAAAGTGAAGACACCAGTCCGTCATAACCATATTTGGGTTTGAGAGCTAGGTTAAGAGAGAGGAAGAGTTTTAAGGCACCCCTCTCGCCCAATCCAGAGATCGGTCTCTACTTAGGCATTTTGTGAAAATGTTTGTGATTCTTCTTTTATTAATTGATTTTTAGCCAATTAGGGCAGGGGAGTAGTTAATCGGAGATTTAAAACTGTAACACGATTTACAGGATGCGATTGAATAGCATGGATGAGCAGTTATAGGATAAAAATAGACTCATGTGAGACAGACTGGAAGGCCATTGTTTTGGAGTGTCGTGCGCAGGAAAAAACCAGCATGCACTGATCTTGTCACTGCATGCTGACCAAACCTGCTTGCGCCAGTGAGCTTAAGCCCATAGCTCTTATTTTCAACCCTCTGTGCTCTGGGAGGACCAGTGCACTCCCAGGACAAACCAAGCAGTTTATAGTACGTAAGTGCAGAAAAACGAATGAGGCTATAAACAGCACAAGAGAGTAACGGCTAACCGTGATTCCTAGCCGTAACCCTAACACGTCGTCAGAGCCCTAATCTGCAAAACAGACAAGCGGTGAGCGCACCTTTACCTCTCATGGCAAAGGCCCTCTAATGCCTAAATTAGTGTCACGTACGAGCAGAAAACCCTAAATATCAGTAGGAAGTATCATGTAATGGAAAGTATTGCATACCTTTTACCTCTAAGTTCACCTTGTTTATATAGGCATATGGATGCTCGCTGCCTAAGCATTCTCGTTGCCCTAAGTTTCCTATCTCATATAGGGAATCCTTCATGGATTCTCGTTCCCTTATCAATTCATTACCTTGGTCCTTTTAGGACTCTTTCCCGTAACTGGCCGAACATCCCATTCTCGTTAGGTATCTCCTCCAGATCCTACTTTATCGAGATCCTATTTCCTTATGGGATGTCACCATTTTGGAACCTTCCAGAGCATTGCCTGCAACTGAGGCTGCTTCCTAGAATGTTGCTCCTATTCGGCCTTCTCGTTGCCGAACCGAGTACTTGGACCAATGACTTCACATGTCACTGTCTTTTTACCAGACTCTTGGTCCAATAACTTTTTGTGTTCATTGGATCACGCTCCTGTTCGGATTTCAGGACCAATGACCTTTCATGTCATTGGTTCATATCGTCGTTCATCGACTATCATTATTATTGTTATACCGTAGTCCCACGTACCACGTGTTCGGGCCTCTCTTGCACCTGTTCGGAAATACCTCCCTACAATTGCTTCCCAGCTTTACTCGTTATTTTCTCTTAATAGGACGAGCAAAGCTTTGAACACCAAGCAAATCTTATTAATATATATATATATATATATATATATATATATATATATATATATATTTGCTCCTGCACTTTGTTCCTCAAGACTGATGCAATTTTCATTATTAGCCCAGGCTAAACGTCCTATTGTTTGGGCTGGACAGGCTTTTCCTGCCCTTATTTTTCCACGTGGCATACGTTATACTGCTCACATTAAATGTGGGCAAGTGTCTTTAGGGAACGGAACGCCCAAAACGGCGTTTGGGGTGACATTTCACGTACGCCACCCCACTCATCAGGGTATTTCTGGGTTTTCGTCCTATTTCAAACCCACTTTCTCTCTCGAAGTTGCCACTGTAGAAAGAAGAGTTTGAGCACACCCCCCATCAAAATACTGCGCATCCCCTTCGAGACCCTTTCCTTTCTGCACTCTAGGAACTTTGGTCGTCACAGTTGTAAGTTATCGCTCCCCATTCTTTCTATATTTTTCTCATTTGATTTAGGGTTGTCAATCACCCTAGGGCTTACTCGATTCTCCTCCCCCTTTCCGCCTGGTAAAGTTTGTGAAGCTCATCTTCTTTAGAGAATGGGAAGGTTCAAACGTCATTGTAGCACCCCTCCTGCCATGGCTGCTTTCAGAGATCTCGGTACGAGTTCCTTGATGACGTAGTCACTTCACTAGCTCCTGTAGACGCCATTGTGAAAGCCCTGATAACGACACCCTTCATCTTTCCATCATCGACGTCGTCTAGCCGGTGTTAGGTTTCCTCTAGTGCCTCTACTTCGCCAGGTTTTAGCTTTTTATAGGTCATCACCAATGCAGGTATCTGCAAATTTCTTTCGTGTAGTCATGGGTATAAATACCCTGAACCAGATGCTAGGCACATTCCTAGCCCTACAAGACATTCATCATCTTTACAGCATCTCTCGGACCAAAGATGCCTTAACCTATTATCTTAAGAGTAGAGATTCATCATCTTTACAGCATTTCTCGGACCAAAGATGCCTTAACCTATTATCTTAAGAGTAGAGATTCCAGGAAACGTCTTGTGCTTAATTGCCTGACTCCGCTCGAGGAGACGATGACGACTTCTTCATCGTTACTGGGAACTTCAAGCCCAAAAATGAAAATGGCCGAGTGATAGGTTTTCATGCCACACACAAATTTGGGGCAACCACGTTAGTTTCCTTTTTATCTATTTAAAAGTTTTTTCGTACTTTACCTATGCAATTTCATTGCACATGACTGTCCTGCACTCCTCATTTTGTAGCAACAAATGTCAACCAAGGGCACGACATCATAACCCCTCAAGCTCACGAAGTAGATATCAACCGGGCGCCGGGCTTCAACGGGGAAAGTACTCCTCCTGCTGGCCGAGCAAGAGCAGCCCAGATCCTCCTTAGCTACAGGGCATCGTACGGGGGTTTTATTGATCGGCAAATCCGAGTAGTCGACAACCCTATAATTCCTGGTCCCTCGTTACAGCAGCTCGAACAAGAAGAAAGGCGTTCCCAAACTCTGCCCATACCAGATGAACCAATCACTTTGGCCGACGAAGTTTCCACCTCTAGCTTCAGCGGCTACACCCCATCTCCTCCAAATACTCAAGTCATGAACCAACCTATGGACCTCAGTAGCTTACTTACCATCCCTGGTGCTGGTTGTGGAAGAGGTCGTGGCACCGTGCGAAGCCGTAGACATTCTCAGAGTCCGTTGCCTCCCCACGGCCACCGCGGGCCCGCTCAATTGGACGCCCCCTGGCTTCTCACCAAAAGAGGTTGAAGCTAGCCATAGGGACAAGCGCCAACACCTGGACTCGACTCCAGAGCAACACCTATCAACCCAAAATCCAGTGACAACACCTCCCGCCTGGGCCCCCTAGTTCTCTCATGGGAACAGGCTCTTGGCCGTCAAGGATAGTGTAGAATCCGAGGGAACTGCTATGGCCTTGTCCTAAGCTTTCATGTTACCCGGAGACTTGCAAAGGAAGTAACCAGCACCCCGGACAACTTGCTTGGGTCTTTTATGGTTCACAGTGCCAAGGTACACCCTTCTTTAATCTCAAAGTTTTTAATTAACATTGTACTCAGCCGGTCAGTATCTCTAACGTTTAATGGCCATGTCAGGCAATGCAAAAGATGGTGGCCATGGCCCAAAAGTTTGGGCAATCCGAGCCCCAGCGTGCCAAACTTGCAAGTGAAAATTCCAAGTTATAGCATACCATTTTACGGCTCGAAAGGGAGAGGAACCAAGCTTGTGCCGATGCTGAGGCACTGAAGATCAAGCTAAATGGTACTGAAGACAGCCTTAACCAAGCCCTAATGGAACTAGAGGCAAGCAAAGAAGATGGCAAGACGGCCTACTAACAAGGTTACAATGCTGGGATTAAGGTGGCCACGGACAGCTACAAAGCCTAAATGCCCAAGATTCAGGACCAGATTTGGGCTGCATCCTGAGAGGCTTACCTCAAAAAGTCTGAAGTTCCAGAGACTTTCCTTCTGTGGACCGAGAACGATCTCCCAAGCACCATGGCTGCGTCAGACAAAAAAGAAGAGATCGTGGAAAAGAAGGATAGGCTGGCCAGGGAGCTTAATACCAACGTCCCTGAGCAGCAGGTTGCGGATACGAACTAAACAGCTGATACATCCAACCCTGGCCAGAAGGAAGCCAGTGGTGGACCTCCTAAAGAGAGCACTGCTGTGGAAAACACAACTTCATCGACTCTTCTTTCTGTCGGTCAAGATTTAACGGTTGAAGAGTAAGTTGGTTTTTGTCCTCCTCTGAACATGATTACCTTTTGCTGGCCCTGCGTGGCCATTGAATGTTGCCCTGTGTGGTACCGATACATTTCTTATACATTTTAAACAAGTATTTGGCCCTTCGTGGCTCTGGTTTTAGTTGTAGTGGCCCTTTTAGCTTGAACACAGGTGATATTAGCCCTTTGTGGCCGTTTAACTTTGCCGGTTGCCATCTCAAGGCCAAACTGCTTATTTTAGTTGCTAAGTTTGTTCGTACTTAGTTGATTTCATGTCTATATTAAGTGTTTCATACTATGATGTTGTTGCATGTTTACGTATGCTACCTGAGTGTTTCATACTCGGGAGTATGCTTGAGTGTACTCATACTCGATTTATCCAAATGTTTTCGTATTTGGCATATCGTGTATGTTCTCATATGCAGTCCAGGTTTGTTCGTACCTGGGAATATTCCCAAGTGCATTCATACTTAGGGTGCATGTTCTCGTATGCACGCCAGGTGTTATCGTACCCATTCATATGACCAAGTATATTCGAACTTGCCAGT
Source organism: Rhododendron molle (assembly GCA_025413875.1). Taxonomy (NCBI): domain Eukaryota; kingdom Viridiplantae; phylum Streptophyta; class Magnoliopsida; order Ericales; family Ericaceae; genus Rhododendron; species Rhododendron molle. The sequence continues at coordinate 21,693,383 of CM046400.1, forward strand.
TTTGATCTGCTCGTAATTTTAAACACATCAGAACCCTCTGCTCCCCAATATGAAGTGAGGATAAAGGAGGAGGCCTTACATCGTATTCAGAAAAAAGAGATCAAAAAACAATATTCAAAATTCAAAATCTTAGGATTTTATTCATAATCCAGAACTCAAAGGGGCGTTACGCGCAACCTTTGCAACTAATCAAAAAGTAAAAACAAAGGAATTTTATTCGTAATTCCCACACAATCACGATGTGCATCCTAAAACAGAATGAATAAAAAAAAACAAATTGAAGCCTTTCACACAAAGAACTTCCTCAGATTGTGGATATTCCAAGGCCATGGCACCGGGTTCCCGTGAAAGTCTGCCAAACGATAAGCCCAAATGCCCACAACCTCTGTAACTCAATATGGACCTTCCCAATTAGCCCCCAACTTTCCCTTGTTGGCCACCTTGGTGTTGCCGAGCACCTTTCGAAGCACCGGTCTCCAACACCAAACATTCTCGGGTGGACGTGCTTGTTATTGCTTTTCATCAGCTGCTCTTGATATGAGGCCAAATGCACCAGAGCCCTTTCTCTCCATTCCTCGGCAAGATCCAATTTAACTTTTAAGGCTCTGTCATTGCCCCCACTTTCAACCAAAGCGGTTCCGTTGGTCGGCAGGCCAACCTCTAATGGAATCACAGCCTTCGTTCCATATGCCAATGAGTAAGGGGTCTCTCCCGTAGACCTCCTAGGAGTTGTTTGGTGCGCCCACAGGACCGGTGGCAATTCATCAAGCCACTTCCCCTTTGCTTTGTCCAACCTCTTCTTGATCCGGTCAAGTATAATTTTGTTGGACGCCTCTACCTGTCCATTACTCTGAGGGTAGGCTGGGGTCGAGTAGTAATTTCATATCCCATACTGGGCACAAAAAGCCTTGAACTTTTTCTGGAACTGCGATCCATTATCCGTAATCATTGAATAAGGGATTCCAAATCGGGTTATAATACTCTTCCACACGAACCTCTCTATCATAGGTTCAGTGATTTTTGCTAGTGGTTCTACCTCAATCCATGTAGTGTAATAATCCGTTGCTACCAACAGAAATTTCCTATTCCCTGTTGCCTTGTGGAGTGGACCCACGATGTCCATTCCCCATTGTGCGAATGGCCAAGGACTTGTTAACGGCACCAGATCCTCGGCTGGTGTTCGGATCATGGGCGAGAACTTTTTGCACTTCTCACAAATCTTTACGTACACCTTTGCATCATCTTGCATGTGCGGCCACCAGTAACCCTGAGTAATTTCTCAGTGGGCGATGGACCTGCCACCAGCATGGCTTCCACATGTTCCCTCGTGAATCTCATGGAGGAACTTCTGCAGCATCTTGGGATGCACACAAAGTAAGTACGGTCCAGTGCAGGACTTTCTGTACAATTTTCCTTCAGGTGACAGCCAAAACCATGCAGATTGCGTTTTAATCTTGTGAGCCTCCTTTTTATCAAAGGGGAGTGTCCCGTCTCATAAGAACTCTACTATCGGATCCATCCAACTTGGTCCTTGGTTCACGTCCAAGACCAACTCCACACTCTTCCCAATGCTTGGCTCAACAAGACAATCTACTGCCACTTTTCTCCTGAACTCAGTTGGCACAGCTGCGGCCAACCATGCTAGGGAATCTACATGGGCGTTCTGCCCGGAACTTATTTGCTCAATATACACTTTTTTGAAAGTGTCGAGCAAATCCTTGGCGGCCTCCACATAAGCTGCCATCTTCTTATTCCGGGCTTCGTATTCCCCAGACAATTGGTTCACCACGAGTTGTGAATCACAGTGTATTCGTATCCTCTTCACTTTCAAGGTTTTAGCACTTCTCAGTCCTGCCAGAAGTGCCTCGTACTTTGCCACATTGTTTGAAGTGCTGAAACCCAGTCGATGAGACAACTCTATCATTGCTCCTTTAGGGGGAAAAGCATGATTCCTATGATCTGGTGTTGCATGCAGACCCATCCACAAATAGTTTTCATTCCAAGGGATCTTGCTTGGCAGGCGCCTTGCCTTTCTTGATTGTTGGCTCAACTGGTTGCTCCTTTCTCATAGGAGGCTGGGGTGCCACTGCAGGAGAAAATTCTGCCACAAAGTCTGCCATCACCTGCCCCTTTATTGCAGTGTGCGGCTGGTAGTCGATGTCATACTGGCTCAACTCAACCGACCAGGTCGAGATACGTCTCGAGAAATCCGCCTTTCGTAGCAAAGATTTCAATGGAAACTCGGTGTAAACCACAAAATTTTGACTCTGGAAATAGTGGGGCAACTTCCTTGCCGCTGTCCTTAATGCCAGGACCAATTTTTCGAGGGGCAGATACCTCGTCTCTGCATCCAGCAACGTCTTGCTTACGTAGTAGGCTGGGATTTGCTTGAATTCCATGTCTCTTAGTAACACTGCCCTGACAGCATGTTCAGAGACTGCTAAATACAAAGTTAGGGACTCACCTGGTTTAGGAGTGGACGAAAGCGGGGCTGTTGCCAAGTACTTCTTCAGGTCTTGGAACGCCTGTTCGTATTCTGCTCCCCATTCATATCCTTCTCTCTTTTTCAATAATTGAAAGAAGGGCCTACACTTATCACTGGACCGGTTGATAAATCGGTTGAGAGCTACAGCCATTCCAGCCAGTCATTGGACCTCCTTCGTGGTCCTTGGACTTTGAAGCTTTTGTAAGGCTATTATCTGATCGGGGTTTTCTTCGATCCCTCTTATGGTCACGAGGTGACCCAAGAACTTCCCTGAATTTACTCCGAATGCACATTTCGAGTCGTTGAGCTTCAACTTGTACTCCCTTAATATTTCGAAGGCCTCCTTCAAATTAGCTATGTGGTCGTGCTTCTCCTTACTCTTGACCACCATGTCGTCTATGTATACCTCCATGATCTTGCCGAGCAACTTCTATAGCATAATCGTTGCTAATCTCTGGTACGTTGCTCCGGCATTCCTTAGACCAAAAGGCATGACGTTGTAACAATACAACCCTCTTGGAGTGATAAAGGAAGTCTTCTCTTGATTGGGCCTATACATGGCAATCTGGTGATACCCTCGATAAGCATTTAGGAAACTCATTCGCCCATACCCAGCCATTGCATCCACCAGTTGATCTATCCTGGGGAGGGGAAAACTGTCCTTCGGACATGCTTTATTCAAGTCTGTGAAGTCGACACAGACTCGCCACTTCCAGTTCTTCTTTTTTACCACCATAGTGTTCGACAACCATTCTGGGTAGTACACCTCTCATATAGCCTTCGCTTCTAATAAATGGTCAACCTCCTCGATAACAGCGTCTCCGTGTTGTACGGCTGATCATCGCTTCTTTTGCATTATGGGCCTATGTTTAGGATCCACATTCAGGTGGTGTCAAATCACGTTTGTGTCCAACCCAGGCATCTCTTCGGGTACCCAAGCAAACAAATCAACGTGTTCTTTGAGAAACCTTACCAACTCTTCCTCTTCTTCATGGTCCAAGTTTTCCCCAATCAGGAAATATCTCTCTGGATCATTCTCGTTGATCTGAATTTTCTTCAATCCTTCCATCACTTTCTCGGCGGGATTCCCTCCGACATCCTCGATGGTCGGCTAGTACGGAACTTCGACTGCTTGAACTAACTGTGCTTTTGGTGTCTTCTTGATTATGGAAATCAAGCACTGCTGGGCAACCTTTTGGTTTTCTCTAATCCTCTCAATGCCATTGGATCCTAGGAACTTCACCATTTGATGGTAGGTGGAGGAAACCGCCCTCATCTTATGCTGCAACAACTCTGATTTTTACTAAATAAAAATTTTGTTGTTATTGTTCGAAAAATCTTTAAATGGTTTATGATCGACTTCTAATTGCTTACTATCCGCCGTGGATTAGATTAAGGCCTTGTAATTTCGATTCTTGCCTGGAAATCCTACTAGACTAATACCGTTAGCCTTTAACCAACCAGGTAGAATAACATAATTACCATTAGCCTTCGAACCCTTGATGGACTCATGAACCTTTTGAATCCTTTGAGCCTTGTGAACCTTTTGAACCTTTTAGACCTTTTAGCCTTTAACCACTGGACGATAAATGTTAGGATAATCTTTACCCATTGGACAATAGGAAAACTTAGTTTATTCTACCCAAGGTACTTAATTAGATTTTGTTAGTACATAGATATAGTATTAAATGGCCATATATACACATGACCAAAAGTACATATATACTTTATACAAGTATAATACTTTCTATCTTTACCCATTGGTTAATAACCGCTAGGAGAATTATTATTCATTGGATAATAGGTTAAGCTTTGCCCAAAGTACCAAGGTAAATTAAATTAGTCAATTCCTAGATTGCCCATGTGATGGAAGGATTAAAATAGGTATTAGTACATTGGATTATATAATATAAGTACTTAGTACCCTAGTTATTAAAATAAGAAAACATGTGCCAATTAGATTAGTTTAATAGGAAAGCTTGATTTGAAAGATCTAGTGAGATCACTAGGTACATACCTACATACATACATACATATATATATGTGTGTGTGTGTGTGTCCTTGTATATATATATAGTAAAAGAGAGAGAGAGAGAGAGAGAATCCGAGAGGGAGAGAGAGATGGGCCTAGAGAGAGAGAGAAAGAAGGAGAAAGAGAGAGAGTGAGAGAGAGAGATAGTACCTTGCATTGATCTTTCTTGTGCTTCCATTGTCCTTTGATATTCTCCCAATCCATGGTTGTATCATCTTTCAAGCAAAATCTTGTACAAATCGTACATTGGCCAATATTTAACTTGTACAAAACCCATTCTTTCTTCATCAAATCTTCCATGATCCAATCAAAAGGACTAAAACTAGCCATGCAAGCCTAAGAGCTAGGTGGTTGATGTGCAAACAAGCCTTCCATCAAGCTTTCAATCAAGCTTGAAAAAAGAAAAAAATCAAAGATAGGAGAGAGAGAGAATTCGGCTAGAGAGAGAGAGAGAGAGGGAGAGCTTGGCCTATAAATAGCAAACTCATTTGAGCATTCAACTCACACCTTCACTTCATACTTCAACTTCTCTCTCTAGAAAGCTTAGTGTTCTTGTTCTTTCTTTGCTTGTTCTTGCTTTTTCTTGAAGTTCTTCCCTAGTTCTTCAAGAAACTCTTCCATAGCCGCCACTAAACTGCCACTCGACCACCCTCTCGATCCAAAAGTTCTAGTAGTGTTAGTCAACATCTAGTTGTGAGAGAAAACTTTCTCTTTCGAAGCTACCGGAAGCTTACCGTAAGCTGTTACTCCGCCCGATAGCCGACTTTCCTCTGTAGCCTTCACTACGTCCAAGAAGAACGGTAGAGTTCTCCGAACTTACTTCCTCTAAGTATAAGAAGTTATATGTAGTATATGATTTTGTAGATAACCTTTACTCACTTGCTCTAAGTATGGTAGTTACCCTAATAAACATATGTTGTTTTTTTGAACTTTCCATAAGAAAGTAAATAACGGTTTTATTTGAAAAAGAAGTATTTATCACTTAATTATAAGTATTTGTATTTTGACCTTTAAGATGATCGTAAACTTGTTCACATATTGCTTGCATTACTTATGGTTATGATTAAGTAATAACGAGCATGATAGAATAGAGTTGAAAGTAGAAACATGACACATAGGGTGTGTTAAAGATAAGGTGTGTTTGAAATCGCAATGTGGCCGGACTTGCCCATTGTGGAGTTGTGTTTGTGATAAGTGCCAAAATATACACATTTTGGCTCTCCAAATTGCATTTATTAGTTTTTTATTTTAGTTACTTGATAATTATTTTGTCCCTTTTATGGTTATAGGTTGCTCGAGCCGATGTCCGAGATTTTGAATAAAAACAGAAGTTAAGAGAAGAGTTGGGGTTAAAGTGCAAAGGGCTTGAAAGTTGAATGTTAATTTATCACCTCAAAAAGTCCAAGGGGCCTTTATGTTATTGGTGCCCTAAAGCCCTACTTGGCTACTTCTATATAAATCAGTGAAGCATTGACTTCAGGGGCAGCTTTTGGCCGTGGGAAAAGGAAAACGAAAAAAGAAAAAAAGAAAGCTGTAACGACCCTGTTTTTTGGTCAATAAAAATTTCGCTAAAAATTTGAATTTTATTTTAATACTTGGATTTCATTTTAACATCCAAAAATCAGTCGTTATCGACTTATAAAATTTTGTTATTATATTTGAAAATTCTTTATTTATTTTATAAATCCCTTTTTGCGATTAATAATCCGTCATAATTAGGTTTATGACTTAGGAGATTGGGATTCATCGCCCGGGCATTAAGGTCATTTTCTAAAGACAAGTATGCCTATTAAGACCTTGGTATAGTTACTTGGTAATTGTAGTAAAATCCTAGAATTTATTTTCTCGGCTGGAAATCCTACATGGCAACCGATTAGCTAGCAACCCTAATTACCGTTTGGCTTAGTTACATTTCCCTAACCTAGAGTGTTGCATCGATGCCATAGTAGTGAGTAGAAATTTTTGGTCTTTGCCTTAACCGTCGGATTGACCGCCTTGCTTTGGCTTGGCTAGGCTGCCTAGGCATCGGGTCGTCATAGCTGCCGCTTGGCGTCGGCTCATTGACGGACTGCTTGCCTTGGCGTCGTTGTCGCTACCGCTTTGCCTTTGGCGTCGGCTCATTGTCGCGCTGCTTGCCTTAAGCGTCGGCCGTCGTCGCGCTCGCCTAGGCGTCGTCATTGTCGCCTCGCTGGCGCTGGCGTCACGCTTGCTTTTGCTTTGGCGTTCTTTGGCCGCTGCTCGGCCTTGCCTGGGATACGCCTTTGCCAGCCTTTGTTGGCCACCAGTCGCTTTGGCCGCTGGCCACATCGCTGCCACCGCCGCTTTGGCCACTATTTGGCCACCAGTCGCTGGCCGCCAGCCACAACGCCTTGGCTACCAGTCGCTTGCCAGCCACATCGCTTTACCATGCGCTTTGGCCACCGCTTGGCCACCGTTGCTTTGGCCACCGCTTTACCACCGCCTTGGCCACGCTCACGCATTGCCTTGGCGTTTGGCACCATCGGGCTTTAATATTCCGTTATTAGGCGATTTCCTACTAAATAAAACCAAAATACCACTCGAGCAATGAAAGCCTAGATTAAGTATCGTTAGTCTTTAACCAATTAGTTAGATTCCTAATAGACTGCTAACCTAATCACTTGGATCCCAAATCTAATTAGGTTACCCTAACCCTAGATGGACCATTTTACCCTTTTTGTCTTTATCCATTGGACGATAAAAGCTAGAGTAATAATTATCCGTTGGACAATAGCGTTAGAGTTTCCTTTAACCATTAGTCAATAGGTAAACTTTGGTTAATCTTCCTAAGTACGAGATTAGATTAGTTTAGTGCTTAATTGCAAAGTATTATACCTTTTGGTATTAACCGTTGGATAATAACCATTAGGAGATTCTTTACCCATTGGGCGATAGACTAGAATCCTAGCCATCATTACCCATTGGTTATTGACCGCTAGGGAAACCATTATCCAATGGATAATAGTTAGTCTTGACAATCATGTACTGGATAGATTAAAATATTAGATTTGGCATGTGTTAAAATCTATTATAGTATAATTAGTACATTAGGTTATTCATTTAGGACCTTGTACTTTGAAAGTAGTATAATTGTTTATTAGATATTGTACTAGGTCATATCTAGGCTAGATTTGTGGTACATGGCTTGTATATTATATGTATGTACTTGTATGTATATATATGTGTATATATATATAATATTGTATTGTGCATGTGTATTGTGCACATGTGTATTACAATTTTTAATTGGAAAAATCCTTTTGCTTGTAAATCTATTAGATATTCTAGTACACTAATACATTATTATATATGTTGGCTTTCTAGTATGTGTGTATATATATTTATATATATATAGTACATGAGAGAGAAAAAGAGAGAGAAAGCCGAGAGAGGGGAGAGAGAGATTGGGCCGAGAGAGAGAGAGAGAGAGAGAGAAAGAAAGGAGGAGAGAGAGATAGTACCTTGGATTGACTTCTTCTGCTTCCATTGTACTTTGAAAGCATTAGGTTAGTTTATTAGACTATGGAACCCTAGACTAGATTGTGTAAGTACTAGCTTGAATATTATATATATGTACTTGTATATATATATATATATAGATATATATATATATATGTACTTGTATATATATATATATATAGATATATATATTATAATGAAAGTACCCATGTGTGTATATAGAATTTTATAATAAGAAAAATCTATATTTAGTTTTAAATACAAGATTTTGAAAGACCCGTAGTACATATATATATTAGTATATATGTAGTCTTTCATAGTACAAACAAGTGAGAGAGAGAGAGAGATTCGGATGGAGAGAGAAAGGGAGAGTGTGATGTGTTGCTTCCTTGAATGGCCTTGCTTGGTCATCCTTGTCCTAGTTTGTGTATACTTTCAAGTGAAAGCATAACCAATGCCATCCAATCTTGTCCTTCATTGTACAAACCCCATTTCTTTACTTGAATCAAATCCACCTTCCTTGATCAATCTTCCAAAATCCAATCCAAAGGACACATCCATAGCCTTGCATGCCTAGTTCTAGGGTTAAACTTGCAAGCAAACAAGATTTGCTTGAATAAAAAAAATGAGATATAGGAGAGAGAGAGAGAGAGGGTGCCTTGCCTATAAATACCAAGCTCTTGGTGCTTTGAACTCACACCTTCACCTCATTCTCCAACTTCTCTCTAAAAAAACCCATTCTGTTTTGCCCAGGCAGCCTGCTGTCCTCTGAAAAACTCCATTTTTTCTCCGGGCGAAAGTCATTTCTAGGAACAACGACCTCCACAAAAGTCGTAGAACACTTCGAGAGCTTCAGTTTAGACCAAGAACCACCCCAAAAGGTCAAGAAATGACCAAGATATTGCCATCCGAAGTTCAGTGAAATTTTCGGATTTCCAGTCCAGACAGCTCACTGTCCACTTTCTTATCCCCATTTTTCTCCGGGCGAAAGTCGTTTCTAGGAACAACGTCCTCCACGAAAGTCGTAGAACACTTCGAGAGCTTCAGTTTAGACCCAAGAACCACCCCAAACGGTCAAGAAATGACCAAGATATTGCCATCCAAAGTTCAGTGAAATTTTCGGATTTCCAGTCCAGACAGCTCACTGTCCACTTTCTTATCCCCATTTTTCTCCGGGCGAAAGTCGTTTCTAGGAATAACGTCCTTCACGGAAGTTGTAGAAAATTTCGAGATCTTCGTTTTAGACTCAAGAACGATCCTATTCGGCCCAGTTTTGACCGAGTTACTGCCATCCAAAGTTCGGTCCCGATTTGAGAGTTTCACAGCCCGTAGAATTTTTCAACTAGCTTATTCGGCCCCGACTAGTTTCGGATTAAGGTAGAATCTTCTTATACCTCTAACTCTATGTAGATTAGCCCTTACCCTCTTCCCAAGTATATTGTATTGTATGAGCATGAAGCCATATGTGTAGTATGATTTGTTTTACGTAGTTTACTTTGATCTTATGACTACTTCATTGCTCGATCTCGTGATAGTTGCTTGTTTATGTATGAACTCGTCAATAAACATGTGTTGTTTTGAACGTCCAAAAAGATGACTATACGTTGTCATTTTAAAAGATAAAGTGTTGTTTTAACGAAGTATTCGTATTTTGACCCTTTTAAACGATTGTAAGCATGATAGCATGTTGCTTGCCTTACTTGTGGTTGTAAACAAGCATGATTAAATAGAGTTGGATGATCTTACTAGATTACTTTAAAGTGATTCGTCCCGCCGCGGAGTCTATGCATGATTACAAGACACGAAAATCGAGAAAGTAGAAACATGACACCTAGGGTGTGGATAAAGGAAATAATTGGACTTGGTAAAAGGTTTTTGAAGCTACATTGTGGCCGGACTTGGTAGCCCAATGGTAGTTATGAAAACCCGCAAGGTGGCCGGACTTGGTAGCCCTTTGTGTGGATTTGCAAAAACCGCAATGAGGCCGGACTTGGTAGCCCATTGTGTAGATTGCTAACGGAGCCGGACGTGGTAGCTTCATTGGTAATTGGGCTTGGTTATCCGCGGAGAGGAGCCAATGCAAGATTTGATAACGTGGCCGGACTTGGTAGCCCGTTGGTAACAAAGAATGAGAAATGATTTTCAAAATGTTGATTTGGAAAGTGAAATGGTGACACGGTCTACGAAACGCTGCGTAGGAGAAACTCTGATGACACGGACACTTACGCCGATTGAGTAATGAATGTGCATGTGTTATTGTACATCTCTAAATGTGAAGTTATTGAATGCACATGTGTTAGTTTGGCTAATATCATGTATCTATGACCTGCTACGTGTAAGTTATGGGTTAGCGGGTATGGGTTTGTTCTACTGAGCTTTTGTAGCTCACGGTGCTACCTTTGGTGACCCTGACATATTATATCGGTGGCGACGCTGGTATAATGTGTCAGACTTTGTAGATGATCAAGATGGACAGTACCCCTTGGAGGCTTTTGGAACTGAGGAGCTGGCTAGGATGAAGCTATAGGCGGAGCTGTAGTTAGGAACCCTAAAACCCCTTCATTTGTATAAATATTGAACCCTAGTGGGAGTTATGATGTAATAAAGAGCCAAACTCTCTTTTGTTGTTCAATAAAATGTTTATTTAACGTACCCAAAATTCGGGGCGTTACAAAAGCAGTGGCTTTGATCGAGAAGGCAGTGGACGAAACGAAAGACAATGGTGTTCTACATGGAGATACACCCAACGTCTTTTGATTCTCTCCGGTCCATGGACAACTAATCATCTTTCTTAGGGTGTAGATGAAACCCTAATCAAGTAACTATGTTTTTATGTTGATTTTGGATTTCAATTGCCGAAACGATGGTTGTATAACATTGAGACTTGTTTTATGATTCAAACTTATTTTTCCAATCTAATTTTATGTATTTGTTTTCTGTGATTGCAAATACATAGTTATGCAACGGTGTTCTTTGTGCATAAAATTGAGAATTAGAATAATCTATGCCTAGGAAAGACGAGTCGTGCCTAGATTAATTAGTTGTAGAATCGAAGACGATTCGTGCCAACCGAAGATAGATTATGTCCGGTTTTCAATCACATGCAATTTTCTTGGCGATGTCACTAGGGCTTGTAGCTTTTAGTGAATCAATATCGTTTTGGTAGTTGGCTTCTTAAATTAACATAATCGTTTGGTTACGAAATTAGGGTGGATTCGAAACCCTAAGACCTTTTCCATATTTGAACTCAACTTCTCTCTTGCTTTTAATTACTTAGATAATTTTAGTTAACCAAACTCCAATCATGCTTTCTTGAATTAAATTAGGAATTGATTTTAGAAATAAATAACTAGTCTCTTGATCTCCGTGGTACGATACCTGGACTTAAACCACTATTCTATTTGAATTGAGATTTTCGCTCAGTTTTTATTATTTATTTTGGTGTGAAAAACGACCTACCAAATTTTGGCACCGTTGCCGGGGATCAAAAGCACGGTTGTTTGTTTTTAAGATTGGTTCTTATTTTAATTCCTAGCTTAGATTATTATTATTTTTTTTATTAGTATTTTTTTTCGTTAATTGTTTCGTTTAAAGTTCTTCTAGTGCAGGTTACTTACTTTCACATTCAGGAATTTGAACTTGTAGCTGCGGAGGAGACTTTAAAGAGCACAACATTGCTACCTTAGCTTAAAAAAAAAAAAAAACAAGAAGAAGACGAGACTCCAAAAATCCGCTAGTTTTAGTTACTACAGTAAAGGTACAGTAGCTACTAAGTAATTTAATACTGTTATTGCATTTGTTAGTTTAGGAGTAATTCATAATTGCAAAGTTACTCACGTAACTCACCGTAGACTTGCACTGTTAATGCACAATTAGTTTAATGCTACTAGTTTCATACTTGCACAATTAGTTTAAGTCTGCCTTAGTTTAATATTTTCACATTCCATTAGATTTAATTAGTTTGAGTTTCTATTGAGTTGTTTGCCATTAGCGATACTTGTTACACGTAGAGTGGTGTTAATTTCATATGCTTGGGCGTCGGTCTTGTCATCGAGACTTAATCCCTATTGACCTTGAGTTAGAGAGGACTCTTAAGAATATTCGAACAGTTAAACGTTCCAATAGACCTAGCAACTCACTTTCAATCATGGCGTTACAAGCTAATCAAGAGAACCAGGATAGGCAATTGAGGGAGTACTTTGCTCCCCCTGCATACACATCACCTTCTTGCATCTTGCTGCCCACTATCACGGCAGCTCAATATGAGATCAAGTCTCACACTCTTCAGATGCTCCCATCCTTTCATGGGCTTGACAATGAGGATCCTTTTAAGCATATTGATGAATTTGTAGAGAAAAGTTCCACAGTAAAAATTCAAAACTTTTCTGATGATGCCCTTAAGCTAAAACTTTTTCCCTTTTCCCTTAAGGATAGAGCCAAAGATTGGCTTAATTCCTTGGCAACTGGATCTATCACTACTTGGGCCCAATTACAGCAGGAATTCCTCACAAAGTACTTCCCCATAGGTAAGACAATTCTGTATAGGCAAGCTATCACGAGCTTCTCTCAAGTTGATGGCGAGCAATTTCATAAGACACGGGAAAGGCTTCGTCAGCTCACTCGAAAGTGTCCCCACCATGAAGTTCCTAAGTGGCAATTAGTTCGTATTTTTATGACAGGTTGTCTGAACGGCACCGTCAAATGGTTGATGCCTCTTGTGGTGGGACTTTTATGCTTAAGACCCCGGACGAGGCATGGTTGTTATTTGATAACCTGAGTAACAATTCTCAACAACATGCCTCGGCCGCTAGAAGAGTTAATATGGTGGCCTCGAATTCCCAACAGCAAAGAGGGATTTATGAGGTTGGGCACTCCAACGATCTTTCTAACCAAGTGGTCGCTTTGAACAAAAAATTTGACAAGGTTCTATCCCTTGGTCAAGTTCCTTCTCCACCTTCTCAGCCTTCATATTTTCAGGAGGCTTGTGCAATTTGTTCGAGTCCTACTCACTTTGTGAGTGAGTGCCATATGGCTTCCCAATTCCCCGACCTTGTTCAGGAGCATGTTAATGCTGCGCAAGGGTTTGCCAGACCCGGTAATAATCCTTATTCTAATACATACAACCCGAGATGGAGAAATCACCCGAATTTCTCTTGGAAACAACAAGCTCCGAGCAATTCTCCTGCTCCACCCCAGAGGCCTATGTTTACCAACTCTGCCAATCCTTCAGCCTACCATCCGACTCAATCGTTGCAGCCATATCAGTACCATAATACTCCTCCACCTCAAAGAAACTCTGATTTTGAGGATAAGGTGCTGCAAGCTCTCCAAGGGCTTGAGGCTAATTCGCGTAAACTTGACGCGAACACACAAGCCGTCAACTCTCACACACAATCCATTTCTAAGATAGAAGCCCAAATAGGGCAACTAGCTAATGCACTCAGTCGACGAGAGGAGGGTAGGTTACCGAGTCAACCAGTAGGCAATCCTAAGGGTCAATATGTTTTAGAGAATGCACAAGTGAATGATCCTTACCATGTGCAAGCCAAGGCAGTAGTGACCCTAAGAAACGGGCGTGTACTTGACACTAGACCTGAGGGCAACAAGGGTACTTTGGAAGAGTCCGTCACTAACTCCCAGAGTTCTGAGGCTACAAGAGACCAATCACCTCTAAAAGAGGATCCAATCTCTCATCCTCAATCGAGCCCCACTCCGGCATCCTATGTGCCCAAAGCACCATTCCCTACCCGGCTTGACTCTCTTTCTCCTCGTGGTAAGAAAGGTGCTACCATAGAAAATATGATGGAGGTGTTCAAGCAGGTGACAATCAATCTCCCATTTCTTGATGCCATTCAGCAAATCCCTTCGTATGCGAAATTTCTTAAGGACCTTTGCACCCAAAAGCGCAAAACTCGGACTCATGTGTCCAAAAAGGTCCTTCTCACTAAGCAAGTGAGCTCTATCATCCAGCATAACACTCCCCCTAAGCTCAAAGACCCAGGTGCTCCAATTATCTCTTGTGTTATTGGTAATCATTTCATTGAGCGAGCACTCTTAGACTTGGGAGCAAGTGTCAATTGACTCCCTTATTCGGTTTATGAGCAATTCGGGCTTGGTGAGTTGAAGCCCACGTCACTCACCCTCCAATTAGCTGATAGGTTAATTAAGGTGCCACGTGGCATTATAGAGGATGTCCTTGTCATGGTTGAAAACTTCTATTTTCCTGCCAACTTCATAGTACTTGACACGGAACCGGTGCATAACCTTAGGAAGCAAACGCCTATCATACTCGGCCGCCCCTTTTTAGCTACAGCTAATGCTAGCATCCATTGTAGGACTGGGGCAATGGATGTCTCCTTTGGTAACCAAACCTTGCGCTTAAATGTTTTCAATGCCTCCGAACAACCTCATCAAGAGGAGGACTGCTTTGCAGTTGACATGATTGATAACTTAGTAGATGAGGCACTACCTTATATTCTTACTGAAGACCCATTAGAGGCATGTTTGGCTCATTTTGGCTTTGACAAATTTGATATAGACCAGTCTATTAAGGAGGTAAATGCTCTACTTGATGCTACACCCCTCTTGGATTTTCCCCCTTGGAAAGCCGTAGTTGAGCCATTGCCTAATCTTTCTAGTACACCGGCCCTTCCCTCTATTGAGTGTCCGCCCAAACTTGAGTTGAAGCCACTTCCGTGTACGCTCAAGTATGCTTTTTTAGGACCGAAGGACACCTTACCTGTTATCATTGCTTCTGACTTGACTGATGACCAACAAAGCCAACTTTTGCGTGTGCTTGGAGAGCACAAAGGTGCCATTGGATGGTCTGTAGCGGACTTGAAAGGCATTGACCCCTCTGTTTGCATGCATCGCATATATTGTGAAGATAATGCGAAACCTACTCGCGAGATGCAACGGAGATTGAATCCGAATATGAAAGAGGTTGTGATGAAGGAAGTTGTGAAATTGCTTGATGCAGGTATCATTTACCCAATCTCCGATAGCAAGTGGGTGAGCCCTACCCAAGTGGTGCCCAAAAAGTCGGGCATAACTGTTGTTGAAAATGAGAAAGGAGAGTTGGTTCCCACGCGCACCACCACTGGCTGGCGCGTATGCATAGACTATAGGAAATTGAATTCCATGACTAGGAAGGATCATTTTCCATTGCCCTTTATTGATCAAATCCTAGAGAGGTTAGCAGGCAAAAGCTACTATTGTTTCCTTGACGGTTATTCTGGATATAACCAAGTGCCTGTTTACCCGAAGACCAAGAGAAGACCACTTTCACTTGTCCTTTTGGTACTTTTGCCTACCGGCGGATGCCATTTGGACTTTGTAATGCACCTGCGACCTTTCAAAGGTGCATGATGGCCATATTTTCCGACATGGTGGAAGATTTTCTTGAGGTTTTTATGGATGATTTTTCTGTGTTTGGGACCTCTTTTGAGTGTTGTCTTCAAAACTTGTCTAAAGTTCTTCAACGTTGCAAAGAGACGAACTTAGTTTTGAGTTGGGAGAAGAGCCATTTTATGGTTCAAGAAGGTATCGTGTTAGGCCACATTGTCTCCAAGCGGGGGATAGAAGTTGATAAGGTCAAGGTCGATCTCATCTCTAGGCTTCCACCCCCTACTTCAGTTAAGCAAATCCGATCATTCCTAGGGCATGCAGGTTTTTACCGCCGCTTCATTAAAGACTTTAGCAAGATTTCTCGACCTTTGTGCGAACTCCTCGCCAAAGATACTCCTTTTGTCTTTGATGAAGCATGTCTGCAAGCTTTTGAGAAGCTACGTGCTTTACTATCGTCTGCCCCGATTATGCAGTCCCCTGATTGGAACCTTCCCTTTGAGATTATGTGCGATGCATCCGACTATGCAGTTGGTGCAGTATTGGGACAACGGGTGGACAAGGTCCCTCATGTCATCTACTATGCTAGCAAGACTCTTGCGGATGCGCAATTGAATTACACTACTACTGAAAAAGAGTTGTTAGCAGTAGTTTTTGCTTTAGATAAGTTTCATTCATATCTCCTAGTATCCAAGGTACTAGTGTACTCCGATCATGCCGCTTTGCGATATTTGTTCTCAAAGAAAGACACTAAGCCTCGGCTAATTCGATGGATCCTTTTGCTACAAGAGTTTGATTATGAGATTCGGGACAAGAAAGGTTCCGAAAATTCAGTAGCGGATCATTTGTCTAGGATCCTGGTAGAAACCTTGAGTGACCCTCTTCCCTTCAAGGACTCATTTCCAGATGAGCAACTTTTTGCGGTGTCACAGGTCAATCCCCCATGGTATGCTGACATAGTGAACTATCTTGCTATAGGCAAAATCCCCTCGCATTGGTCCAAGCAAGATAAGGACCGATTCTTTGCGCAAGTTAAGTTCTATTTCTGGGAGGATCCAGAATTGTTTAAGTATTGCCCAGACCAAATTATTCGTAGGTGCGTCCCTGAGAGTGAATTCCATAGTATTCTTAACTTTTGTCATACTCTCGAGTGTGGCGGCCACTTCAATGGGAAGCGGACTGCCACTAAGGTCTTGCAGAGTGGCTTTTACTGGCCAACTCTGTTTAAAGATGCACATGAGTTCTGTCGAAGTTGCTTGCGATGTCAGCAAACCGGGAACATGTCACGTCGAGACATGATGCCACTTACCTCTATTCTTATTGTGGAAATCTTTGATGTGTGGGGGATTGACTTCATGGGTCCCTTTCCGTCCTCTTTTGGGTTTGAATATATTCTTGTGGCAGTGGACTATGTCTCAAAGTGGGTGGAAGCGGTAGCCACTAGGACTAATGACCACAAGGTGGTGGTCAAATTCTTACAAAGTAATATCTTTAGTCTATTTGGCTTTCCGCGGGCGATCATAAGTGATGAGGGTACCCATTTTATCAATCGACACTTCGCGGCTTTAGTGCGGAAATATTCGATCACTCATAAGGTAACCACTCCTTATCATCCTCAAACAAGTGGTCAAGTCGAAGTGTCAAATAGGGAGGTTAAGAGTATTCTTGAAAAAACGGTGAGATCCGACCGTAAGGATTGGTCTCTCCGTCTAGATGATGCATTGTGGGCCTATCGAACAGCCTACAAGACTCCCATTGGCATGTCTCCTTATCAGATGGTTTTTGGTAAGGCATGCCACTTACCGGTTGAGTTGGAACATCGCGCGTTTTGGGCCATAAAGAGATTGAACTTCGATATGGATGCTGCTGGTTCCACTCGAAAACTACAACTTAATGAGTTAGATGAGATTCGCAATGATGCCTATGAGAGTTCTAAGATTTATAAGGCTAGGACAAAAGCTTTCCATGACAAGCATATTAATCATGAGTCCTTCGAGCCTAACCAAAAGGTGTGCCTCTTCAATTCTAAGTTGCGGCTCTTTCCCGGTAAGCTTCGGTCTAGATGGGATGGTCCCATTCATTGTTATATTAGTTTTTCCCCACAGTGCAGTAGAGGTGCGGAACCCACGTAATGGTAAAGTTTTTAAAGTTAACGGCCAACGTTTGAAGCCGTATGTGGATGGTATTTCGGATGGGGAGGTGGTTGAGTCTATTGATTTGTTCGACCCTAAATATTTAGACTTTTGAGCTTTCATGATGTCTGGCTGAAGACGTTAAATTTAGCTCTTCTTGGGAGGAAACCTAAGTACTGTATGCATGAGTTTTCTTTATTTTAGGTATTGTTTCTTCCTTATGTTCTTGCCATTTATTTATTTTTTTTAAATTTGTTGTTCTTTTGTTTGCTTTTATTTTCTATATTTTGTTGTCGTGGAGGCTAACATTTTGTAGGTTCATCCATCCAAGTTGGGGGGTCTCTCTCTCACTATATCGTACCTTGCTTAGTCACTCTTGTTCGAGGTGATATCTTTCCTTTCTTTTGCTATCTGTCCTCTCTTTTCACGTTCATGGTTTCAATGCGGACATTGAATGGTGTAAGTTAGGGGGAGGGATCACCTTGTTTCACAGTTAGAAAATGAAAAAAAAAATTGAAAAATTGAAAAAAAAAATAGTTGGATTACTTTTGTACGAGACTCGATACTTGTTGAGATTAGCTCTTGGTTGATTGAGCTGAGATGTGATGATTCCTTGGATATCTTTATGGCATTGTAGTTCTTTTTGCTAGCTTGTTGCGAGAAATTCGTCATGGCACTTATTCTTAACACTTTTGCACTTCACGTTTAGTGGGCTTTGGTCGCTTGTGAGTTGCATACTGACTGTTCTTAATGGCTTGTTTAGTGGAGACTTATACCCATGTGAGTTTAGAGCCTTATCTTCTCTTGGAGTGGTGTCTCATAAAGTCTCGTTGTCACAGAAGAACATATTCGTAGTTGATCTCATTATCTTGTTGTCAAGCGTTGGGAACTTAATGTGATGCTTATTTATCTCTTGGGTTTGGAAATTTGCATGGTTGTGTTGCCCCTAGGAGAGGATCATAGGCCATTTTTGACACTTTTGGGCCAGTTCGTTTCTTTCTTTCATACACTTATCCCTTGTGAGCCCATTTGAGCCTCTTGCATGATAACCTTTTCTTGTTGAACTCTACCATCTATATTGTGTCTTGAGAAAGCTTAATTAATCATGTGGAGGTGATTTATTGACAAAAGATGGGGTAAACAGAGTTGGTAATAAAGCTTTGTTTATGGTAGTCCTTAAAAAAAAGTATCAAAAGAAAAAAAAAAGAAAAAAAGAGAGAAGAAAGATTTGAAAAAAAAAAAGAGAATTGAAATTGATTTGAAAAAAAAAGGACACCAAGTTTAATGAAAGAAGGAGTAACTCTATCTTATTTTGGGAGGGTGTTGAAGGATAGGAAAGAGAGATGTGGCGAAGTATCAAAAGAAAAAAAAAACAATGAGAAGAGGGCACATTTTGTGATACTTGCCCTATATGAGTTGTTGTGACCCTATTCTCGGTCACTTGAATATGTTATCCTACCCTTGAAACACTTTCCCTTACCTAACACTACAACCAGAATTGAAAGTTCTATTTGATCCTAGGGGCAATGGGATGTGGATTGATGGAAAGAGAGGGTTCTCGATGCTTGCATTCCGTTCATGAGATCATGTATCCACTTTATAAAGCGTTCTTTTCGTGTCTTTGTGTGCGGAATACTTTGTTTTCATGTTGTATAACTTCCACCCGCACATGTTAAGAGCACGTAATATGCACCTTGTTTCGAGTGAATTCATTTGTTGAGTGCATGACATGGTGAGGTTTGAAGTCGAGACTCGGTCCGGAGAGAATTTTGAGTTGTTACCCACCTTGCTACCGAGGCCCTTATTCAGACACGTTAAGTGTCGGTGCCATGGCTTATTTTTATGATTTGATAGCCTTTAGAACTACTCTTGCCTGTTATGTTTCTGCGATGGTTTCATTTTCTCTGCTAGAGATATCGATGAGTTGTCTTACAGGTTTTTGGGTCTCATGTGAAAAAGATTCACAGTGTTTGTGGGAGTTCATTGCTGTAAACCCTCACGAGACTACACTCGTCCTCTAGGGATCGCCTAGGGGTTTAAAGGGCTTGTTGCACGGGCTAAGTGCAATCGTGAGTCCTACGAAAGTGGCGTAGTTAGAATTTGTCTTATTTATTTTTGCTCGGGACTAGCAAAGTGTAAGTTAGGGGGCGTGATAAGTGCCAAAATATACACATTTTGGCTCTCCAAATTGCATTTATTAGTTTTTTATTTTAGTTACTTGATAATTATTTTGTCCCTTTTATGTTTATAGGTTGCTCGAGCCCGATGTCCGAGATTTTGAATAAAAACAGAAGTTAAGAGAAGAGTTGGGGTTAAAGTGCAAAGGGCTTGAAAGTTGAATGTTAATTTATCACCTCAAAAAGTCCAAGGGGCATTTATGTTATTGGTGCCCTAAAGCCCTACTTGGTTACTTCTATATAAATCAGTGAAGCATTGACTTCGGGGGCAGCTTTTGGCCGTGGGAAAAGGAAAACGAACAAAGAAAAAAAGAAAGCAGTGGCTTTGATCGAGAAGGCAGTGGACGAAACGAAAGACAATGCTGTTCTACATGGAGATGCACCCAACGTCTTCTGATTCTCTCCGGTCCATGGGCAACTAATCATCTTTCTTAGGGTGTAGATGAAACCCTAATCGAGTAACTATGTTTTTATGTTGATTTTGGATTTCAATTGCCGAAACGATGGTTGTATAACATTGAGACTTGTTTTATGATTCAAACTTATTTTTCCAATCTAATTTTATGTATTTGTTTTCTGTGAATGCAAATACATAGTTATGCAATGGTGTTCTTTGTGCCTAGGAAAGACGAGTCGTGCCTAGATTAATTAGTTGTAGAATCGAAGACGATTCGTGCCAACCGAAGATAGATTATGTCCGGTTTTCAATCACATGCAATTTTCTTTGCGATGTCACTAGGGCTTGTAGCTTTTAGTGAATCAATATCGTTTTGGTAGTTGGCTTCTTAAATTAACATAATCGTTTGGTTACGAAGTTAGGGTGGATTCGAAACCCTAAGACCTTTTCCATATTTGAACTCAACTTCTCTCTTGCTTTTAATTACTTAGATAATTTTAGTTAACCAAACTCCAATCACGCTTTCTTGAATGGAATTAGGAATCGATTTTAGAAATAAATAACTAGTCTTTTGATCTCCGTGGTACGATACCTGGACTTAAACCACTATTCTATTTGAATTGAGATTTTCGCTCAGTTTTTATTATTTATTTTGGTGTGAAAAACGATCTACCAGTTTGCAAAGGATAAAATATTTTTGAAACTACATAATGACTTAGTGTGAAGATCATTATGTAGTGTGTGTGTGTGTGTGCCAATGGGAACCCGGGATGGCGGAACCATTGTGAGAATACTCGGGAGACCGGAACGGCAGAACCGAGGTTGGGTGTGTGGCTTGGCTATCCGTGGAGAGGAGCCAATGCTAATGTATGCCAATGGGAACCTGGGACAGCAGAAACCCGAGAATCATGACACCAACGATAGTTAAATAGTAAATGTGGATGTGTAATTGTTATATGTTCTTTATGAGGCATGTTAAGTTTGGAAAATCGTTGATTATATTATCTTTGCCTTGTAAGTTAAGGGTTAGTGGGTTTGGGTTACTCTATTGAGCTTTTTAAGCTCACGGTGTTACTTTATGTGACCCTGACATATTAGGCTGGTGGCAACGCTGGTATAATGTGTCAAACCGTATAGATGAGCAAGGAGAGCTGTACACTTTGGAGGCATTCGGAGCTTGCTAGGATGGAAGAAGAGGCGGAGCAGTAGATAACCTTAGCTGTCCTTTCCTTTTGTGTAATATAAGTTCCCTCTGGGAGTTGTGATGTAATAATGAGCCAGTCTCAACGTAGTTATCCAATAAAATGTTTATTTAACATACTCAAAGTTTGGGGGCGCTACATATGCAACCATGTTCTTCCTATGATCACGTTATAGGAAGATGGTACATCCACCACCAGGAAATCGATTCGTAAGACCACCGTTCCTACCCGAACAAGTAAAGTGATTTTGCCCAGCAGCCAGACTGCTCCTGCATTGAATCCTACTAAAGGAGTTATCGATTGCACCAAATCCGCCCGTGTCAGTCCTAACTTCTTAAATGCGCGTAGTACAGCACCCCTGTGCAGCTCCCTGAATCCACCAAGATTCTCTCCATGTCATATTCCCCAATACGTAGGGTTATGACCAAAGCATCATTGTGTGGCACCTAGACTCCTCCCAGGTCTTCATCCGTGAAGACTATGCCCTCGTTGCGTTCTTTGGCTTCCCGTCCTTATTTCTTTCCCAATTGCATCGTGTACTGGTCATGCTTCACCTACCTCTGGAGCAACCTCACCTCATTTCTCGTATAAGGTGCGGCCAATCCATGTATCATATGGATTACACCCCTTGGATTTTGTTCAAAATCCAACTCCATTGCTTTTTTTGCACCCTTCTTTCAAATAACCTCGAGAGACCAAGTTGTCGAGGTGTTGTTTAAACATCTCGCAATCCTCTGTCATGTGACGCCAATCCTTGTGATTACTGCAATGCTGACTCGTAGCTCTTTTTGCATCCTTATCACCTTCTAGTCTTGGGGGCCACTTAAAGTATGGGTTGTTCTTTATTCGATAAAGAATCCGATAGATTGGTTTTTTCCAAACTGTCGTTACTGAGAAGAAAGACTTGGGTTTGGGGCGTGCTTTTCATTGTACAGCTCTTTCTTGGCTTGCCCATATTCCTTTCTTTCTCTATAAGTTTTAGGCTCTGGCTTATCCATTTTCTTTGTAGGACCCTTGGCTTGCTCGGCAACCACCTTGTTGTCTTCCCGTAGTATGTCATCCTCGTTCCTGGCATTCTATTCTATTCGCTGCATTAGCTTTGCCAGCGTGCTTATTGGAGTCATGTTTAGGGACATACGTAGCTCCCCCCAAACAGGTAGCCCAGTCTTGAACGTTGCAATTGCGTACTCCTCACTGCAACTTTCTATCTCGTTGAAAGTCTCCCAGTATTTCTTAGCATAGTCCCTGATCGGTTCATTCTTTCCCTGTCTCATAACGAAGAGGCTCTCAAAAGTCTTTGGTGGCTTTCTGCTCGTCAGAAACTGAGCAGTGAATTCCTCGGCTAACTGCCTCCATCCTCGTATGGTGTTCGGCCCTAGCTTGTGGAACCAAGACAAGGCCACCTTTCCCAAACTAGATGGGAACATCTTGCACATGATTGCATCATCACCGTCATGCATAAACATTGCCTGTTGGTAATGTTGCATGTGTGCCACTAGGTCAGCATTTGTCTCGTACCGGATGAACGCCCCATGTTTCACCCTGCTCGGCAGCCTTGCCTCTTGCAATCTTTTTGCAAAGGGAGACGATGCTATGTTGCTAAGGGCCTTCCATGCAGACATGGTCCCCTCTTCTTGTTCCTTCGTATTTTTGTGAGCAGCCCTCTCCCAATCGGAATCAGGTCTCTCGTACCTATCCCTGTGATGTTTTCCGGTCCCTCTTTCCTCGGGGGTGGGACTTCGACTCTTGCTCCTTCTTTTTCGTGAAGAAGCCCTCCTTCGTCCAGGAGTGGGGCTCCTGCTCCTGTTCCTCCTTCTTCGTGAAGGAGCTTTCTTGTATTTCACTAGGGCCAACCTATCTCCTCTGGAATTCCTTCGTGAAAGTCCAGAATCTTCCGGGTGTTCTCATATCCGTTGCAGTTCTCGAATCTCGTATTCTCGTCTCGTAATCAGATGAGCATACTCCTCGATCTCCTGTCTTTTCCTATCCAGGCTATCCTTGTCATTGTGCACACTTTTCGAGTGCGCAACCGACTCTCTCACACGGTGGGACTTGCTCCTTCTCGTGGATTCTGTGGCTGTCTTGCCCTATCTGTTCTTAGAGTCACCATGGATAGCTAGGGGCGGCCCTTGCGTGGAGTCCTCTTGCTGTGCCCGCCATCGGGCTTTCTTGGAGAACCCGGTGGGATCACCTCCCCTACCCAGCTGGTTGTTTGGATCAAGTGGTGTTTTTGGATTTTCTTCCACCATGGTCACTTTTTCAAATGGATCTCTTTCGTTTCCCACAGACGGCGCCAATTGTAAGTGCAAAAAAACGAATGAGGCTATAAACAGCACATGTAAGTGACGGCTAACCATGATTCCTAGCCGTAACCCTAACACGTCGTCGGAGCCCTAATTTGCAAAACAGACAAGGGGTGAGCGCACTTTTGCCTCTCGTGGCAAAGGCCTTCCGATGCCTAAATTAGTGTCACGTACTAGCAGAAAACCCTAAATATCAGTAGGAAGTAACATGTAATGCAAAGTATTGCGTACCTTTTATCTCTAAGTTCACCCTGTTTATATAGGCATATGGATGCTTGCTGCCTAAGCATCCTCGTTGCCCTAAGTTTCCTATCTCATATAGGGAACCCAGGATATCATGGATTCTCGTTCCCTTATCAATTCATTACCTTAGTCCTTTTAGGACTCTTTCCCATAACTGGCCGAACATTCCATTCTTGTTAAGTATCTCCTCCAGATCCTATTTTATCGAGATCCTATTTCCTTACGGGATGTCACTGTTTTGGAACCTTCCAGAGCGTTGCTTGCAATTGAGGCAGCTTCCCAGAATGTTGCTCCTGTTCGGCCTTCTCGTTGCCGAACAGATTACTTGGACCAATGACTTCACATGTCACTGTCTTTTTACCAGACTCCTGGCCCAATAACTCTCCATGTTCATTAGATCATGCTCCTGTTCAGATTTCTGGACCAATGACCTTTCATGCCATTGGTCCATATCACCGTTCATTGACTATCATTATTACTGTTATACTGTAGTCCCACTACCACGTGTTCGGGCCTCTCTTGCACCTGTCTGGAAATACCTCCCTACATAGTACTTACACTACATTGTTTAAAGGCTGAAAGCCCTACAAATTAACAAAACACCCCATAAACAGTGTGGGACAGACCAAAAGCCTAGTTAACCATGCAAGGCCAGCCACTGGTCGGAGAAGGACCTGCGCGCGTGGGTATGATACTGGCACACGCTGGTCTGAACCACTTAACTAGTGCTTGGTTTACATGCTTCTGGGTTATGGGACATGCCCGGTAAGACCCCAGGAGTACTCCACAGCAGCTGATTTGCATATTGAAATACAGCTAGCATTTTAACTAAGGAAAGCAGTAAACTGGTTATTTACATGCTTGCAGTGATCTATATGCAAAATAAAACATAAAAGGGCACGCAACACCCCTGTCCCCACGCATACCAGTGCGCGCAGGTGTGTTGATCACTCGATTTTTTGAAACCTTGCCAGCCTTAGGGTCAGGGCATGGTATTGATTACTAGCCTTGACCCTGCCAGCCCCCCTCAGAGATCAGAACATAGTAACACAAAGGTGTTACACTTTTGGTTTTTGAGTTTGAAAGGTGTTTGAGCTTTTAGGTTTGAGGTTGATTGTGAGCTTATTGAGTGATTGAGGATGAAGAACAAGAATTGTGTTCTTGGGTGCCTTTGTATCGCTTTGGTTAAAGAGATCAAAGTTGGTAGCTAATATGGTGACCCTAATTTTTGAAACCCTTTGGAAGAAGAACCATGGGGGCGTATTTATAGGAAGGAGACATGATGGTGAATAAAGATATAACCAGCCAACAAAGGCTAGTTTGAGTTGCTTTGGTGGCCAAGTATCCTCCTATGGAAATGGTTTGTGGGAGATATTGAGGATGTTCCTGCCCGAATACTGCTTTTCCGGCAAAATAGAAGCTTCTCACGGGCTATAATCCACTGATAATGACTTTTGCACATTGAATAAAGCAAGTTTGACCAGACGTGACCGACGTACGCGAATCTAGGACATATGTGCGCTAATCAATGCCATAGGTTGACCAGCGCGCTGCAGTTGTGGACTATCGCGTGAGAGTCCAAACCACCCCAAGCTAGTCCACAGTCAAACCTAACCATTTGACCAAAACCTGGCACTTTGAACCACGCGCATTGGGGCTCAACCAACGCATGCTCCCATCCTTGGTAAGTCTACTCGAAAGGAAAAGCTATCCTTCGTTCTTTTGCTTTACGTCGATTGGCTTAACCCGATTCTATTTCTATGTTTTGAAAAGCTTAGGCTAGGTTCAAGGGTTCAAAAGGGTATCAAACAGTCGAAGCTCAAACACTTGACATTCTCGGGGTGTTCTTGATCCGTTTCATCATCGGGGAATCAAAAACCGAAAGTAAACTAATCTAGCAACCCAGATTGGGGTGTCTACAGTAGCCCCTCTTTGACAGTACTTGGAGCACCATTGACTTGGTACAAGTAACGTCAAAGATTTCTAGACACTCTTCAAGGCAATCCAGAGCAGAACGTACTGGAAAAGTAGACAAATAAACTTAAGGAACCTAATTGGAGAAATGGATGAACGGTCCATTGCTAGGGATGAAAGTAGAATTGGATGATTGCATCGCCGTTCGTTGATCGAATTTGGACAGGTGTAGACACCCCAATTTGGACCTATTAACTATCCCTAATTTGTGCCCTCGAGGCTCCCCGATGATGAAATAAGGTCAAAACAGGCCTTGGAAAACTTGGACGATGCTTCTTGGACATTTTCAAAACCAAAACCATCCTTTTTTCGGACACCCTAAGGGCAAAATTGGCACACATTTCAGTGTATAAAAATGGATTTGAATGAAACCAATTGGGTTAGAAAGAGGACTTAACGAGCTTTCCAACGCTTCAAAAAACACCCACAACCGAGTTCGGGAGTGTCCGTGGCGCCCTTCTGAAGTTGGGCAGCCACTCCCAAGCGCTCGGGACCACTCTAGAGCGCTCAGGAGTGCCACTCTAGAGCGCTGGGGAGTGCTGATAGACCAGTGCATGTTGAGCTTGGCTTTGACCATGGCTTTTCAGGCTTTTTCAGTTCATTCAACGTTCAAACTTGGTCTTACCTGAGTATGCAAGCATGCCTGAGCTAGCAGAGCATCTAATGATGCCATTCCCTCTCCCCAAAACATTTTCTTTTCATTTTCATTTGATTTTCAAGTCAAAACCCCAATTTTTCACTCCCCTATATATACCCTCATGTTCTACCACACAAAGGACACGAAATTTCAGTCCCTCTCTCCCCCGTTTTGCTGTAAAAAACTCAATCTCCAATTCTCTCTCAAACTCCTTCAAAACAATCTCCATCTCTAAGAGAAATTACCAACTCTCAAGGGAAAGCTCTTAGAGAAATGGAGGCCTAAATTCTCCCTCTTCCTACTGTTTTCTAACCATTCTCAAACACCAAAATCAGTCCAAGAAGCACAGTCCAAGAAGCATAGTCCAAGCAATAAGAAAAAGGTATAAACTATGCTTTTTCCAAGAAGCATAGTCCAGTTTTTTCCGAGGGGGATCAAAGAGCTCATGCTAGTTCCTCATACTAGTTTTGAGTTCATTTTGTTGAATCTTAGTTGATTTGGCTTGCATGCAAGTCAAAAGGGATGCTAAGACATGTTGTAAGTTTAGGACAGATTTTCTGAGCTTCAGTTTTTGCGATCTTTGGCCTTTTTAAACCATGAATTATTTTTGGGTTCCTTCATGTAAGTTGTAGATCTTTTTGTTGGGAAGATTTGGCCGCTAGAATCAGCTTATCGGACTTAAAATGAATTAGTTATGATTTTTTTTCTACAAGCTGTCCAGTGTAGGATGAATCTGGAAATACCCATTTTGTTTTGAGATTTATGCTTTTGTTTTGTAAAGAGAGTCTCTATATTTTCTTTTCGAGAGTTACATCTATGGATTAGTTAACTTTGGAGACTAATATTGCATTGATTAGATTAAAAATGAGTGAGTTATACTCCTTTTATTAAAAGGTAGCGATTTTTCCTATCTTGAGTTGTTTGTGATCATTTTTTCGAGAGTTCTCCCGAGCGTTAGGGACTGTTTCCAGTCCCATGCATGATAGTTTGGCACACAACAGGCTGGGGGTGAGTTGCATTCTTCAGTAAAATGGTTTCATCTTGACATGCATGCACAGGAAATCAATTTTTCCCAAAACAGAAACATCTCTCACAAATTTTCATGCAAGAATAGGTTTCTTTAAACTTAAAAGATGATTTTCTTTAAAACAAGGGTGTTCGCATGTCAAAACAGTGCCATTTCCTGTTTGAAACCAAGCTGGTGTGCAGCTCACTCCCAAGCGCTTCGAACCGTTCCCGAGGTGCATGCATGCCATTGCATCCCATTTCCCCCAGTTTGTTATATTTTCTGACTTTCTGCATGCATGAATGTATCTATTTGCTCTTTCAAAGTTGTATATCTAATCTTGTCAGTGGCAAGGATGCATGGCTTGGAAGAATGGGATCTGATCCCAGTCTGCTAAGCCCCCTGTTAAGCCTATAATGTGTTTAGAGCTTCTCTAGTTTACATCTCCAGTATTGTATTCTGTGGTGCTAACAAGACTTGCAGGTTGGGCATGCAGTACTCCCAAGCGCTCGGGAGTGCTCCCGAGCGCTCGAGAGTGAGATCAGTGACAGGGTCCCAGTTTTCTATCATTTTGCATTTCGTGATCATTTCCATTATATCCTGTACATATGCACATGCATGCACCTTCTTACTTGCTATACTTGTGAATACTTGCTAGTTGTTCAATGAAACAAAATATTTTTGACAAAATCCCACAAATGTTTAGTAGAGACCGATTTCGAATCGGGCGAGGGGGGTGCCGTAAAACCCTTCCCCCCTCGTAACGTGGCTTCCGAACCCAAAGCAATCTCTGGTTTTCAATTCAAATCAATCATTTTCAATCAAAACGGTTTCTCAGGTGGCGAACCATAAATCCGGGTGGCGACTCTTCAAACTTTTCAAATCGATTCTAAAGCGTGCGTTTTTCAGGCCGCCCCAAAACCACCCGGGGCTGTGGTAGCCCACAGTGGCGACTCTGCTGGGGAGTAGGTTTAATTAATACTTGAGAAAAAGTTGGCATGTTGTCAAAACGGCCCGCTTTCCTTGAGCATTAATTAAACTTGTGAGCCAAGCTTGAAAAATATTTGTGGGATTTTTCAAA
This sequence comes from Rhododendron molle, assembly GCA_025413875.1. Lineage (NCBI taxonomy): Eukaryota > Viridiplantae > Streptophyta > Magnoliopsida > Ericales > Ericaceae > Rhododendron > Rhododendron molle. Next base: position 21,721,873 of record CM046400.1, read on the forward strand.
CCATTTTGTTTCATTTTCTATCTTTTGTATATATATCTTGTTCAGCCTCGCTGTTGTGTTCTGGCAATCTTGCCCGGCTTGCCGGTGACAAGGAATCCCAGAATGCTCGGCAACCCTCGACTATGATGAGTCATACCTGCCGTTTGTACCGTTATTGGGTGTACGCTCGATAATCGGGAGGCATACATTGACTCTAGTCCGGGGAACCCTTTCTAAACCAAAACCCGGCCTCTGTACATGTGTAGAAAGCAATAGAACCATCCAAATTAGGATAGGGACCCGCAAAGTAGGACTATGTGCTATATCCTGCCAACATGTTACTGCTTTCCGCATCTCACCATGCATTTCATCCATGCCATGCCATCATGCTGTCTGTTTCAAATGTAGTGCTTCTTAGACTCGCTCGCGCGGTCTATAGAGGGTTGCCAAGACCCGATGAAGAATCGTGCACTCCAGTGTACGTTGTCTAAACTACATGAGTCCTTAGAACAATAAGACTTTGGGAAATCAAAATATGCTAAGTCCTTGACTAATGCCTAATCGAAAATTCAACAGAGAATAAGGAATAACAGGAAACGACGCCGTGATGTCACTTTACTTACACCACTTTGGCTAATGGCACCATGCCACTGACACCACTCTGGTTGTGGTTTCACGTCGTCTATACTAAGCTATTCCAAGTTCAAAATTGAAACTTCGAATGAGGACTAGTTGAATACTTAGTTCATTTTGACATCTCTTAGAACTTGTTGTTCTAAACAAAGGATACACCCTAAAAGAAATTCTGAGGATTGAGGCAACCTTCGAAAGACCGTGATCTTATCCCGCTTGCACATTGCACATCGCATCTTATGTTGTCTGTTTGCTTTTGGGTAGAACTCTTAGACTCGCTCGCGCGGCTTGTTTAGGATTGCCTGGACCGATGAAGAGTCGTGCTTTTTAAAGGCACGTTGTCGAAATTAATTAGTCCTTACAACGATGAGGTTTCGGGGATATCAAAATTCATTAAGTCTTCAATACATTTTTCAATCATGGATTCAATGTAAATCAACGAAACAATTAGGCTACATTGCCGTGATACCCACACCACTCAGGTTATAGTGCGAAGTCACTTACACCGCTTAGGCTAATGGCGCCATGCCACCTACGCCACCCCGGTTACGGTATCATGTCCTATATGCCAAACGGTTTTGAAACCAAAACAGAAATTTCGGTTGGGAAATGTTAAAGACTTAATTTATCTTGATATCCCCCAAGTCTCGTCATTCCTAATCAAAGGATACATATTCAAAAGAATCTCTAAGGACTAAGGCAATCCTTCGTAGGTTGTCATTTCTTGAGTCAGGGTCTAGGAGACCATAAATCCACGGAGTTTGAGCTACCTCCGGTGTTCGTCGTGCCTGAACGGCTCCCTCTAATTCAGTGCATCTTCCAGCAGTCTTATTGCTCTGTCTCGGATGGTCTTAGATAAGGAGATTGGCTCTGATTCCCAACGTGTGGAATTTAACCTGCCGACATCGACCTGCCCGTGACTGTTGGAACTATCCGTAAAGTTTGATCCCTTGAGTCGACGATGACAACACGTGAATAACAATTCTTTTATTCATACACGTTTTTTTTTTCAATAAATCACAACAGGGGCATATTCTGAATTCGCTTTTTTTACTTTACTGTCAGCACTGGGCCACCCATCCTACACAAAGCCATACCACCTTCTTCGACCACCTCAAATGGCAGGGCAAACGGAGCTGGTCGAGCTGAAAAAGGCTATAGAGGAATTGAGTCAGAAAATTGACAAGCATATGACTCTGGTCCAAGGGCTGGTTGACCTTTTCACTTCCGCCATGTCAAATCCAGATTTGGGACTAAATGCTGATAATGCCAGGATCAAAGAAACTCCACAAATCTACCACCCTCCAACAGTCGGAATCAAGCCATGCTCAAAAGTGAAGCTCTCTGACATGTTCAAAGACTTTGTTGAATTCTATGATGCCAGAACTCACTCAAAGGAGGATATTGGATCCAGTGCTGAAAATCAAGATGTGCACATTGATGAGATTAACCCGAAAAGCAAAAGAGTGCTATGCAGTTGCGAAGCAAGCAAAGCTTTCGCCAGGGGCCCACTAGGCACCACCAAGAACCCTCAACCCAGCTGCAAAATCCAACCAAGGATCTTCTCCCGCTTCCCCGTACCTTTGTCCTCAATTTATGAGGAGCTCCTCGAAGCTGGCCTCATCGAGCCACTCCCTCTGACTCTTCCACCTCGAAAGCTCCCGGCATCCCACAACCCAAATGTCTACTGTGCTTTCCACCAATATACCGGCCATTCCACCAATAACTGCTTCCGTCTCCGCCAAAAAATCCAAGATCTCATCGATAATGGAACCATCTCACCTCCGCTTTCAAACCCAAACACCACCATAAACCCTCCACCAAAGCACCCGCAAAACCCCTGTGTCAACCTCATCAATCTCAACCCAACCTCATTCGACCCTAGCCAATACATCATACCCACAACTGAGCCAAAACCCACTGTCAATATACCTGAAGAAGTCGGGATTTGCATGCTTGAGAACATGGACCTGGTATGGGAGTCAACACCTGATGGGTGGCGATTGCTTGGGGAAAACTATCCTCTGATCTTTGAGGAGTTCAAGGCTGGACCGGCTAGTGAATCAATGGGACATGGCACATTTGGACAACTTCTAAGCAACCAAACCATCAACGGGATCTTAAATGGCATAAAAATTCATCCCCACCAGTGCATTATCGACAATTGGCTGCCAGAATCCATTATTTCAACCCCTAACGAGCTCGATACTTCCAGGCCGACACAGAATCTGAGGATGGATCAAGATCCAAATGATGCCTGAGATAGTCAGAAAGGACCAGAACCATCTCAATGCCAGACCTCAGATTTGGAGAAGAATCGTGAATGCAAGGAAGTCAATCCATGAATGGAATTTCTCACGAGTCTAGAAAGTTTTTAGGTTTCAAGTCGAGTCTTCGTCTTTCAATTTCAGGTCAGTTTGTACTTCGAGTCTTGCATGTTTTCATGTCTGTATGTTTTCAAATTCAAGTTGGTAAAAAATAAAAAAAAAAAGAAAAAAAGAAAAAAAATCAAAAGAGAGTCAGTTTCGTAGGCCCGAACTACGTTACGACCTGATTCCTTTGCAAGAAGGATACGTAGGCAGCCTTATCTTGAGGCCCGGTCATGTTCATTCGAGTCGATCCCAAAATTCGGTCACAATCCTTCGTGTCAATCTTTTGTCGGTCCGTTCCGTCTTTCGAAATCAATCTGAAGCTTCTTGTGTCGAAATTATGATAATAAACTCGCGTTTTTTGATAATCCCTTAGCTTGGAATTGTTTTTTTCACCATCAATTGAGAAATCAAAACACGAGATACTTTGCCCTTGCAAGAAGAAGAATTTCATGGGACCACTCCCTGGCACCGTCAAGAAGAAACGTCATGACCCGAGAAAAAGCTGGCTAGATCACAAATCTCTTAACTTGCATCTAGGATCCAATTATCAAGTTGTGCAATTCAAAATGAAGAAAGGCATTCTTTTCTTTTATCAACAACTTGAAGATATATATCCATTGATAACCCCCTTTGAGCCTAAATCAATTTCTTTGAAAGAACCCAGCTAGGCAGCTATCCCCCACACTGGGGTGAAATGAGGAAGACGAAAGTGCCAAACACATGGCTATCATCAGCGCATCAGAATTCAAAGCGTGAAAGTGCCAAATACATGGGCACAATGAGATGCAAAACTTTGAAGAAAAATCAAAGAAAACTCAAAATCAATGAAAGTGCCAAACACATCGGCACAACAAAGTGTGAAGCAAATCAAGTGAAAGAAGGTGCCCATCAAAAGCAAAAAGGGCACAAAGATATTCAAGATGGCTGCTAGCTTTCAAAACCCAAAGAAAATGAAAAATTTTGAGCCTATTATCCTTTCTTTGTTGAGCCAAACCTTGGCCACGTTACAACCCAAATAAAGTCCTTTCAGATTGGAAAACACAACTTGATAACAAAACTCCTAGACAATAGGAGAAAACAAGAAGGAGGGGCGAGGCATTTTGTAAATCCCGCAAAATCCAAGCTGGGGCATTTTCAATATCCATGGGTTGTCATCAGCAATCTGGGGCATGGCTCGTGTATTGACAAAACAAGATCAAAGAAAATCCTGAATAAGCATCACTTGATGGAGCTAAAACAATTTCAAAACCCAGAATGGGAAAATTACCAAAACTTGATTTTATCATGACAATTTCAAACATCAATTGTGGGGCATGCTTGCCATTTTTCAAACCCTCAAATAATCAAGTTTCTTGTCGAGTCAAGATCATCATGGAGAGTCAGTCCTCTCATAAATGGTCTTTCTTGTCTTTTGAGTCATCTAAGCCTTGTCCAAATTCACACAAGGTCATCTGTTTAGTCAAGTCATATTGATCTTGAAGTCCCAACTCGTGAGAGAAATTCCAATACATGGAAGAACCCGTGCTTACATTCATGATAAAACTGGTTGCCGAAACTATCAGTGGAATTAAGGGAAAGAATCAAAACTAAGGTCCGTAACTCACTGGGGCGCACCAGCCCAATGCCATCAATCATAGTAAGCATACAACTAATATCAAGACTGGGGCATGAATGCTCAAAACTCAAGCCCTGATCAAAGTCAAACTCCATCCAGCTCAAACCCAATCCCGACTCCCAAGATCCTGAAAATACCAGCCCGCTGGCCAAAAATAGTAAAGCAAAAGGAGTACTCGGACATGTCCTTTGTTTTTCATAAATAAAAAAATAAAATAAAATAAAAATATCATCATTGTTGTTAGATGTCGAAACACGGGTTTCACTTTCTAGCCTCGACCTCTTATGGTTGCATTCATCTATCATGTTTGTCAACACGACCACTTGACAATCTGCCATAGATTGGGCATTGTCCTGAGGGACACCTTTCAATCATCTTGTGCCATAGATTTGGCATTGTCCTGAGGGACATCTTTCCATCATCTTGTGCCATAGATTTGGCATTGTCCTGAGGGACATCTTTTCAATCATCTTGTGCCATAGATTTGGCAGTGTCCTAAGGGACACCTTTCCATCATCTTCTGCCATAGATTTGGCATTGTCCTGAGGGACACCTTTCAATCATCTTGTGCCATAGATTTGGCGTTGTCCTGAGGGACACCTTTCCATCATCTTGTGCCATAGATTTGGCAGTGTCCTAAGGGACACCTTTCCATCATCTTGTGCCATAGATTTGGCGTTGTCCTGAGGGACATCTTTCCATCATCTTGTGCCATAGATTTGGCATTGTCCTGAGGGACATCTTTTCAATCATCTTCTGCCATAGATTTGGCATTGTCCTGAGGGACACCTTTCAATCATCTTGTGCTATAGATTTGGCGTTGTCCTGAGGGACACCTTTCCATCATCTTGTGCCATAGATTTGGCAGTGTCCTAAGGGACACCTTTCCATCATCTTGTGCCATAGATTTGGCGTTGCCCTGAGGGACACCTTTCCATCATCTTGTGCCATAGATTTGGCATTGTCCTGAAGGACACCTTTCGATCATCTTGTGCCACAGATTTGGCATTGTCCTGAGGGACACCTTTTGATCATCTTGTGCCATAGATTTGGCACCGTCCTGAGGGACACCTTTCGATCGTTTTCTGCCATAGATTTGGCACCGTCCTGAGGGACATCTTTCAATCATCTTGTGCCATAGATTTGGCATTGTCCTGAGGGACATCTTTCCATCATCTTGTGCCATAGATTTGGCACCGTCCTGAGGGACATCTTTCAATCATCTTGTGCCATAGATTTGGCATTGTCCTGAGGGACACCTTTCCATCATCCTGTGCCATAGATTTGGCATTGTCCTAAGGGACATCTTTCAATCATCTTGCGCTATAGATTTGGCATTGTCCTAATGGACACCTTTCAATCGACTTCCGCCATAGATTTGGCATCGTCCTGAGGGACACCTTTCGATTGAATGCTGCCATAAGTTTGACATTGTCCTGAGGGACATCTTTCAACCGACTTCTGCCATAGATTTGGCATCTGGTCACTTATTCGCTTGCCTGATTTTATGTCTTCTGCAGCATGCATATTTGCATTTGCCCCAAAAAACTACGCTAGTTTGATCCCTACAAACGGGGTACGTAGGCAGCTCGAAAGAGCACGACCTCATGTTTCGAATGCTTGTACATCTTTACTTGCATTTGGTTTTGGAATTAAGGATTTAGTAGGGCTCGAACTGGGCTGTCTCAATCTTTGGGCGTCACTCGTATCCAGACATGATACCGAGCGCCGTCCAAAGAGGGGCAACTGTAGACACCCCAATTTGGACCTATTAACTATCCTTAATTTGTGCCCTCGAGGCTCCCCGATGATGAAATAAGGTCAAAACAGGCCTTGGAAAACTTGGACGATGCTTCTTGGACATTTTCAAAACCAAAACCATCCTTTTTTCGGACACCCTGAGGGCAAAATTGGCACACATTTCAGTGTATAAAATGGATTTGAATGAAACCAATTGGGTTAGAAAGAGGACTTAACGAGCTTTCCAACGCTTCGAAATACACCCAAAACCGAGTTCGGGAGTGTCCGTGGCGCCCTTCTGAAGTTGGGCAGCCACTCCCAAGCGCTCGGGACCACTCCCAAGCGCTCGGGACCACTCTAGAGCGCTCGGGAGTGCCACTCTAGAGCGCTTGGGAGTGCTGATAGACCAATGCATGTTGAGCTTGGCTTTGACCATGGCTTTTCAGGCTTTTTCAGTTCATTCAACGTTCAAACTTGGTCTTACCTGAGTATGCAAGCATGCCTGAGCCAGCAGAGCATCTAATGATGCCATTCCCTCTCCCCAAAACATTTTCTTTTCATTTTCATTTGATTTTCAAGTCAAAACCCCAATTTTTCACTCCCCTATATATACCCTCATGTTCTACCACACAAAGGACATGAAATTTCAGTCCCTCTCTCCCCCCTTTTGCTGCAAAAAACTCAGTCTCCAATTCTCTCTCAAACTCCTTCAAAACAATCTCCATCTCTAAGAGAAATTACCAACTCTCAAGGGAAAGCTCTTAGAGAAATGGAGGCCTAAATTCTCCCTCTTCCTACTGTTTTCTAACCATTCTCAAACACCAAAATCAGTCCAAGAAGCACAGTCCAAGAAGCATAGTCCAAGCAACAAGAAAAAGGTATAAACTTGGTTTTTTCCAAGAAGCATAGTCCAGTTTTTTCCGAGGGGGATCAAAGAGCTCATGCTAGTTCCTCATACTAGTTTTGAGTTCATTTTGTTGAATCTTAGTTGATTTGGCTTGCATGCAAGTCAAAAGGGATGCTAAGACATGTTGTAAGTTTAGGACGGATTTTCTGAGCTTCAGTTTTTTTCCATCTTTGGCTTTTTTAAACCACGAATTATTTTTGGGTTCCTTCATGTAAGTTGTAGATCTTTTTGTTGGGAAGCTTTGGCCGCTGGAATCAGCTTAATCGGACTTAAAATGAATTAGTTATGATTTTTTTTCTACAAGCTATCCAGTGTAGGATGAATATGGAAATACCCATTTTGTTTTGAGATTTATGCTTTTGTTTTGTAAAGAGAGTCTCTATATTTTCTTTTCAAGAGTTACATCTATGGATTAGTTAACTTTGGAGACTAATATTGCTTTGATTAGATTAAAAATGAGTGAGTTATACTCCTTTTATTAAAAGGTAGCGATTTTTCCTATCTTGAGTTGTTTGTGATCATTTTTTCGAGAGTTCTCCCGAGCGTTAGGGACTGTTTCCAGTCCCATGCATGACAGTTTGGCACACAACAGGCTGGGGGTGAGTTGCATTCTTCAGTAAAATGGTTTCATCTTGACATGCATGCACAGGAAATCAATTTTTCCCAAAATAGAAACATCTCTCACAAATTTTCATGCAAGAATAGGTTTCTTTAAACTTAAAAGATGATTTTCTTTAAAACAAGGGTGTTCGCATGTCAAAACAGTGCCATTTCCTGTTTGAAACCAAGCTGGTGTGCAGCTCACTCCCAAGCGCTTCGAACCGTTCCCGAGCGCATGCATGCCATTGCATCCCATTTCCCCCAGTTTGTTATATTTTCTGACTTTCTGCATGCATGAATGTATCTATTTGCTCTTTCCAAGTTGTATATCTAATCTTGTCAGTGGCAAGGATGCATGGCTTGGAAGAATGGGATCTGATCCCAGTCTGCTAAGCCCCCTGTTGAGCCTATAATGTGTTTAGAGCTTCTCTAGTTTACATCTCCAGTATTGTATTCTGTGGTGCTAACAAGACTTGCAGGTTGGGCATGCAGTACTCCCAAGCGCTCGGGAGTACTCCCAAGCGCTCGGGAGTGCTCCCGAGCGCTCGTGAGTGAGATCAGTGACAGGGTCCCAGTTTTCTATCATTTTGCATTTCGTGATCATTTCCATTATATCCTGTACATATGCACATGCATACACCTTCTTACTTGCTATACTTGTGAATACTTGCTAGTTGTTCAGTGAAACAAAATATTTTTGACAAAATCCCACAAATGTTTAGTAGAGACCGATTTCGAATCGGGCGAGGGGGGTGCCGTAAAACCCTTCCCCCCTCGTAACGTGGCTTCCGAACCCAAAGCAATCTCTGGTTTTCAATTCAAATCAACCATTTTCAATCAAAACGGTTTCTCGGGTGGCGAACCATAAATCCGGGTGGCGACTCTTCAAACTTTTCAAATCGATTCTAAAGCGTGCGTTTTTCGGGCCGCACCAAAACCACCCGGGGCTGTGGTATCCCACAACAGGATAGGCCGTCGATGTAGATGTGGATGGGGCACGCCATCGTTGCCGGGGATCAAGCTATTCTTGGCACAAAGTATTCCAACAAACATGGGTAGGTCATGTCAGGTAGGTTGAATTCCATCTGTTGGAAATCAGAGCCAATCTCCTTATCAAATACCATCCGAGACAGAGCAATAAGGCTGCTGGAAGATGTGCTTGCGGCTAGACTGAAGATGGTTGTTCGAGATAGGCCAAGGCAGACTCTCCTAGGGAGCATTTAGTTGCAAATGAATGGACCATCGGACGATATTCACATAGTCGTTGTGGACTAAATGGATGATATTCTGATCACCATTAAGGGAGTGAATGCGGATGATATTCTGATCTTCGTTGATCGATGGAATGGACGACATGGCTGATCGTCATTGATGACTGGAAACAGACAATATGGCTGATCGTCGTTGAATGATTGAGACAGACGATATGGCTAATCGTCATTTGTTGATGGAAACAGACAATATGGCTGATCGTCGTTAATGATATGGTTGATCATCGTTGAATGACTAAGATAGACGATATGGTTGATAGTCGTTTGATGATATGGCTGATCATCGTTGAATAACTGAGATGGACGGTATGGCTGGTCATCGTTTGATGATATGGCTAATCATCGCTGAATGACTGAGATGGACGATATGGCTAATCGTCGTTGATGATATGGCTGATCATCAGTGAATGGTTGAGACAGGCGATATGGTTGATCATCGGTGAATGGCTGGGATGAATGATATGGCTGATCGTCATTGATGATATGGCTGATCATCGGTGAATGGCTAGGACAGACGATATGGTTGATCATCGTTTGATGATATGGCGAATCATCATTGTAAGTGCAGGAAACCGAAAGAGCCTTTTGAACCACACCGAATCGTAATGGCTACTTCGAACCCCTTGCCGGAATCCTAGCGCACCGCCGGAGTTCAACTTGTAAAACAGACAAAGGGTGAGCGCACCTTTGCCTTCTCGTGGCAAAGGCCCTCCGATGCCAAAGTTAGTATCTCGTACTAGTAAAAACCCTAATTATCAGTAGGTAATGAGCAAATAGCCAAGAGTTGCGTACCTTTTCCTCTAGGTTTACCTCATATTTATAGATCCACTCATGCTTGCTGTCCAAGCCATCTTGTTGCCCTAAGTTTCCTTTCTCGTAAAGGGAACCCAGAATATTAGGGATTCTCATTCCCTTAACTGTATATTACCTTATAGACCATTTAGGAACTTCTTCCTTAATTGGCCGTTCACCCCATTCCCATTGGGTATCTTCTCCAGACATTATTTCCTTACTGGGTATTTGCCATCTCTGGACCCCTCTGGAGCGTCTCCTGGCACCTCCTCCAAAATGCTGCTCCTGTTCGGCCCTCTCGTTGCCGAACAGTCTATCTGGACCAATGATCTCTCATATCATTGGTCCTTTTACCATGCAACTGGTCCGACAACTTCCCTTGCTCTTTGGACCATACCCCTGCTCGGGTATCTTGGACCTGGGACCTCTCGTGTCCCCAGTCCTTACTGCTGTTCACCGTACTGCACGGCGGATGCTCCGATTATATTTATCCTGGACCCCACGTACCACGCGTTTGGGCCATTTTTTGTACCTGTTCGGGATTACCTCCCTACAATGGCTCCCCAACTTTACTCGTTATTTTCTCTTAATATGACGAGCAAAGCTTCTGAACACCGAGCAAGGTTCTCGTCCTTTGCTCCTGCACCCTGTTTCTCGTACTTGGTGCAAACTTCATCATTAGTCTAGGCCAAACGTCTCATCGTTTGGTCTGGGCAGGCTTTTCCAGCTATTACCTTTACACGCGGCATGCTCTGTACCACCCACATTAAATGCGAGCAGACGTTTCGGGGAGCGGAACGCCAAAACGGCGTCTGGGGTGACGTTTCTCATACGTCACCCCTTTTACTGGGCTATACTTGGGTTTTCGTCCCAATTTCAAACCCACTTTCTCTCTCTTAGTTCCCTCTTCAAAAAAACGCTCGAGCGCTCCCGCCATTGAAGCTCTATTCACCATCTCAGGCTCCTTCTTCTCTGATTCTAGGGTTCTCGTCTACTTATTCGTAAGTTCTTATTCCCCTTTTCTATTCCGTCTTCCTCATCGATCTAGGACTTCCACAGTCTCTTTTAGGGCTTTTTCGTACCCAACTTTCTCTTAGAAAACCCGTACCCACAGTTTTCAGTCTGGGTAGGTTTCGTAGACATTGTGACACCCCCCAAAGGATGGCCGAGTTCAGATCTCGTTACGAGATCCCTGACAATATAGCCACTGCATTGGCTCCTGAAAACGCCATTCGTGAGTGTTTTGACAATGACACTCTGCACATCCCTGTCGTCGCCGTCGTTGAGGGCGGCGTCAGGTTTCCCCTGGCCCCATTGCTCCGCCAGGTTCTGTCCCATTACAGACTATCCCCTATGCAGGTGTCTGCCAATTTTTTTAGGGTCGTATGGGCATCAACGCCCTAAACCACATGCTAGGCACATCCCTTGGTTTACATGACATACACCACCTGTATAGTATTTCCAGAACCAAGGACGCCTTGACTTACTATCTCAAGAGTAGGGATTCCAGAAAAGGCTCGTGCTTGAACTGCCTGATTCTGCCCGAGGAGATGACGACGACTTCCTCATCGTCACGGGGAACCTCGAGCCCAGAGACGAGGATGGTAGAATCGTCGGGTTTCACGCACCCCACACATTTGGCACCCCACGTTAGTTCTTTTTCTCGTAGAACTTTATTGCCGAGCAAAATTTTGTTTTGCATCGCCCTCTTTTTGCTTTACTGACTGCTAATTTTTTTTCGTATTTTGCAGCCACAAACGTCAACCAGGGGCACGCCATCATCACCCCTCAGGGGCACGTTGCTGACATTAACCGTGCTCTTACCTTCAACGGGCAAGGTACGTGCTTGGCTGGCTGAGCAAGAGCGGCGCAGGTCCTCCTCAGCTACCGAGCATCATACGGCGTATTCATTGACCGGCGTATCCGAGCAGCAGACGACCCCATCATCCCAAATCCTCCTGCTCATCAACCCGAGCAACAAGAGGAGAGGCATTCTCGGACCCCTCCGCTCCCCAACGAGCCCATCCAACTCGCCGAAGAAGCGTCCACGTCTTCAAGCGGTTACTCCCAATCTCCCCCTCCTCAGGAAATGGATCGACCCATCAACCTCAGCAACCTGCTCACCATCTCAGCAGCTGGCCGTGGAAGAGGCCGCGGCGCTGTTCGTGGCCGTGGACACAATCAGAATCCGGCACCTTCTCATGGCCGCCGAGGATCAACTCAAATGGACGTTCCTCTAGGCTTCTCTCCCGAGGAGATCGAAGCCAGTCATCGTGACAAACGACAGAGGCTGGAAACCTTCGAGCGGCCTTCATTACAACCTTCCGCACCCCCAACACCCCTCTGGGCTCCACAACTCACACATGGCGGCCGGCCAGTCACCGTCCGTGACAGTGTGGAGTCTGAGGGTACAGCCCTTGCATTGTCCCAAGCTTTTCTGCTGCCTGGGGACATGCAAAAAGAAGTCTCTTGCTCCCCAGACAATCTCCTCGGCTCGTTCATGAGCTATAGTGCTAAGGTAACTTTGCCATGCTTACTTAGTAATGATGTCAGTCTCGCATCCCTGTTTCTGCCTAATGCTGCTTTGTGTTTAAACTCTCTAGGCAATGCAGAAGATGGTGGCCATGGCACAGAAACTTGGCCAGTTTGAGCCCCAACGTGCCAGGCTTGCCAGTGAAAACGCCAAACTCCAAAACACGATTGTCGGAGAGAGAGAAATCAAGCTCGTGGGACGGTGGACGAGCTGAGGAGTAAGCTGGAGGGGTCTTGAAGGCAGCCTAAACCAGGACTCTCACGGAGCTGGAGACGAGCAAAATGAGGCCAAGGATGCCTACCAGCAGGGCTACAATGAGGGAATCCACGTGGCCACTGAGAGCACGGACCAAATGCCCGGGATCCAAGACCAAGTCTTTGAGGCTGGTTGGTTGGCTTGCCTCAAGAAATCTGGTGCGATGAGTCTTCCCCCTTTGGGCAGAGATCGACCTCCCGAGCACCCAAGTTGTTGAGGACCAGGAAGAGGCTGTAGAAGTAGACAGCCTGGACAGGGAGCTTAACGCAGCTCGCTGCTAATGCCGACCAAGAGCCTAGAGAAGTTACCAACCCTGGCGAGAAGGAAGCCAGCGGTGATATTAGAGCTAAGCACTGCTGCGGACAACACAACTGCTTTAGCCTCTGCAGCTGCTCCGGCCTCCACGACTGCCCCAGCCTCTCCACCTGCCATCGAGGACCTGACAATTGAAGAGTAAGCTAGGTCTTTCTTCTCGTTGGTGATGATAACTGGAACTTCTTTTAATCAGTTTTGACTGGCCCTGCGTGGCCATTGGTATTGCCCTGCGTGGCACCGATACATTTCCATACATTTTAACTTTGTTGGTTCTGGCCCTTCGTGGTCTTTTTGAATGTGTCTGGAGGCCCTGTTTGGCCTGAACAATTTTTGCTTGGCCCTTCGTGGCCTTTCTTCAATGCAGGTGGTCGTCCCATGGCCAGAATGTTATGTGCTAAGTGTCTTCGTACTTAGCTTTATGCATGTTTACGTATGCTCCCCAGGCCTTAATGGGTCTGGTGATGATTCAACTGTGTTCACATTTAAACTGTTGCAGGTTTCTCGTACCTTAAAATGATGCTAGAAGCACTCCTAGCTTTGCCAGATAATATATGCACTCGTGTGTATTCAGGGTCTTGCTCGTACCCGAGCAAGCTGTTAACCATGTTCATATAATGTTGTATGTTCACGTGTGTGCTCAAGGTTTGTTCATACCCGAGCAACCTTCAAGTTTTTTCGAACTTAGATATTGCTGCATGTCCACATATGAAGCCCATAGGTTTCATGCTTATGTCACCCAAATGTACTCGTACTTGGCCATAGTAATCCTGAGTTTATTCATGCTCTGATTTATCCCAAACATATTCGTGTTTGAGAATAGTGTGCAAAGTTTCGTATGTGCCCTAGGTATATTCTTACCCGAGCAAACAGTCAAGTATATTCGTACTTGACTTAATTCTGGGTGTATTCGTACCTGAGCAACAGTCAAGTATATTTGTACTTGGCTTAATTCTGGGTGTATTCGTACCCGAGCAAATAGTCAAGTATATTCATACTTGGCAAAATTCTGGGTGTATTCGTACCCGAGCGAACAGTCAAGTATATTTGTACTTGGAAGAATTCCGGGTGTATTCGTACCCGAGCAGACAGTCAAGTATATTCGTACTTGGTAAAATTCTGGGTGCATTCGTACCCGAGCAGACAGTCAAGTATATTCGTACTTGTAGAATTCTGGGTGTATTCGTACCCGAGCAAACAGTCAAGTATATTCGTACTTGGCAAAATTTGAAACATTCGAAATTTCATTTAGTTACCCTATACCTCTGCTCCCCAATACGAAGTGAGGACTAAGGACATAGCTTGACTTCGTATTTAAAGCATAATAGAAGAAAAACTTGTAAAAAAAAAAAAAAAAAACAAAAAACAGCATTTGTGTTACCAAAATCCGTGAATTTTATTCATAATTCAAAAACTCAAGGGGGCGTTACGCATACCCCTTGCAACTAGTAAAAGTAAACACAAGGGAATTTTATTCGTAATTCCCACACAATCACGATGTGCATCCTAAACAGAATAAAAACGAAATCGAATTTTTTTACACGTAGAACTTCCTTAAGTTGTGAACATTCCATGGCCTTGGCACCGGGTTCCCGTCCAGGTCTGCCAATCAATATGCCCCAATGCCCACAACCTCTGTAACTCGATATGGGCCCTCCTAATTGGCCCACAGCTTGCCCTCGTTGGCCACCTTGGTGTTGTCGAGCACCTTTCGTAGCACAAGGTCTCCAACACCGAACTCTCGTGGGTGGACATGCTTGTTGTAGCTTTTCATTAGCTGCTCCTGGTACGAGGCCAGGTGCACCAGAGCTCGTTCTCTCCTCTCCTCGGCGAGGTCTAGCTCAATTTCCAGGGCTCTATCATTACCCCCACTCTCCACCAATGTGGTCCTGTTGGTCGGCAATCCAACCTCCATTGGAATCACAGCCTCCGTTCCGTATGCTAGCGAATAGGGGGTCTCTCCCGTAGACCTCCTAGGAGTTGTTCGGTGCGCCCACAGGACCAGTGGCAATTCGTCGGGCCACTTGCCTTTTGCTTTGTCCAACCTTTTCTTGATCCCGTCAAGTATAGTCTTGTTGGACGCCTCCGCCTGCCATTGCTCTGAGGGTAGGGTTCCTTATTCCATACTGGGCACAAAAAGCTTTGAACTTTTTCTGGAACTGCGACCCATTATCAGTGATCAAAGAGTAAGGATTCCCAAATCGAGTGATGATGCTCTTCCACACGAACCTTTCTATCATAGGTTCTGTGATTTTTGCCAGTGGTTCTGCTTCAATCCACTTGGTAAAGTAGTCCGTTGCTACCAACAGAAACTTCCTGTTCCCAGTAGCCTTGTGGAGTGGACCCACGATGTCCATTCCCCACTGCGCAAACGGCCAAGGACTTATCAAGGGTACCAGATCTTCGGCTGGTGTTCGGATCATAGGTGAGAACTTCTGACACTTCTCACAAATTTTCACATACACCTTTACATCTTCTTGCATGTGCGGCCACCAGTAACCCTGGGTGATTGCACGGTAAGCAATGGATCTCCCACTTGCATGACTTCCGCATGTTCCCTCGTGTATCTCGTGGAGAAATTTCTGCACCATCTCGGGATGCACACAAAGCAGGTACGGTCGAGTGAAGAACTTCCTGTACAGTTTCCCCTCTAGTGATAGCCAAAACCTTGCAGATTTTGTCTTTATCTTGCGAGCCTCTTTTTTATCTGTGGGGAGTGTCCCACCTCGTAGGAACTCCACTATTGGGTCCATCCAACTTGGTCCTTGGTTCACGTCCAAGACCAATTCCACACTTTTACCAATGCTCGGCTCAGCAAGATAATCCACTGCCACCTTTCTCCTGAACTCTGTTAGCCCGCCGCCAACCAAGCGATGAGTCGGCGTGGGCGTTACGCGAGCTTATCTGCTCAATGTGTACCTTCTCAAAGGTGTCAAGCAAATCCTTGGCTGCCTCCACGTAGGCCGCCATCTTCTCATTCCGGGCCTCATACTCCCCGGACAGCTGATTCACCACGAGTTGTGAATCACAGAATACTCGAACTCTCTTAACTTTTAAGGTCTTCGGCTTCGTAATCCTGCCAAGAGTGCCTCGTACTCCGCCACGTTGTTTGATGCACTGAAACCCAGGCGCAGGGACAACTCAATCATAACTCCTTCAGGGGGGAAATGCACCACCCCAATTCCAGATCCGGTGTTGCATGCGGATCCATCAACAAAAAGCTTCCATTCCAAAGGGTCTTGCTCGGCGAATGCCCTTTGCTTCTCGGCTGCTGGCTCGACCAACTGCTCCTTTCTCGTAGGAGGCAGTGGAGCCATTATGGGAGAGAACTCTGCCACAAAGTCTGCCAAAACTTGCCCTTTGACTGCCGTGCGCGGCTGATAATCAATATCATACTGGCTCAATTCCACCGACCATGTTGATATCCGTCCCGAGAAATCGGCCTTTCGAAGCAACGACTTCAATAGGAACTCTGTGTAACCACAACTTTGTGACTTTGGAAGTAATGGGGCAACTTCCTAGCCGCTGTCCTCAGTGCCAAGACCAATTTTTCAAGGGGCAGATATCTCGTCTCTGCATCCAATAGCATCTTGCTCACGTAATAGACAGGGATTTGCTCGGATCCCTTGTTCCTTAGTAAGACCGCACTTACAGCATGTTCAGAGACTGCTAAGTACAAGGTCAAGATCTCACCAGGCTCAGGGGTTGACAGGAGTGGGGCTGCCGCCAAGTACTTCTTCAGGTCTTAGAACGCTTGCTCACAAACTGCTCCCCATTCGTAACCTTCTCTTTTCTTCATCAATTGAAAGAAAGGTCTACATTTGTCGCTCGACCGACTAATGAACCTATTAAGGGCTGCCGCCATCCCCATCAATCGCTGGACCTCCTTCGTGGTCCTTGGAATCTGTAGCTTCTGCAAAGCTATTATTTGATCGGGATTCGCCTCTATCCCTCTAACGGTCACTAGGTGACCTAGGAACTTCCCAGAACTTACTCCAAGCGCACATTTCGAGGCGTTGAGCTTCAGCTTATACTCCCTCAGTATCTCAAAAGCTTCTTTCAGATCAGCGATGTGGTCCCATTTCTCCTTGCTTTTCACCACCATATCGTCTATGTACACCTCCATGGTCTTGCCGAGCAACTTTTTTAGCATAATCGTTGCTTGTCTCTGTTAAGTTGCTCCAGCATTCCTCAAACCAAAGGGCATAACACTGTAACAATACAGCCCTCGTGGTGTGATAAAAGACGTCTTCTCCTAATCGGGGCCGTACATGGCTATCTGGTGATATCCTCGATAAGCATCGAGAAAACTCATACGTCCATACCCAGCTGTTGCATCCACCAACTGATCTATCTTGGGCAGGGGAAAACTGTCTTTTGGACACGCCTTGTTTAGATCTGTGAAGTCGACGCAAACTCGCCATTTCCCATTCTTCTTTTTCACCACCACTGTGTTGGATAACCACTCGGGGTAGTACACCTCTCGTATCGCCTTTGCCTCGAGCAAACGATCGACTTCCTCGATGACAGCATCCACATGCTGCACGGCAGATCTTCTTTTCTTCTACATTACAGGTCTGTGTTGTGGTTCCACATTTAGGTGGTGGCAAATCACGTTTCATCCACCCCAGGCATCTCCTCGGGCAACCAAGCAAACACATCAACGTGCTTGTGGGCAGCATGCCCTGGAATTTCCGGATTCCAAAGCGAGCCTTCGGGAATTTCGTTCCCCGAAGCAAGGGCCCATAATCGAGGGAGCGCGAGCGGAGAAACAGGCGCTCGCAAAAATACAGAGTCGCCACTTGGGTTTGAAGGTCTGACACCCAAGGAACCGTATTTCGAAGCACCTGCCGCGCTATTTGATTTGAAAAAGTGAAGGAACCAGTCCGTCATAACCATATCTGGGTTCGGGAGCCAGGTTACGAGAGGGGAAGGGTTTTAAGGCACCCCTTTCGCCCAATCCGGAGATCGGTCTCTACTTAGGCATTTTGTGAAAGTTTTTGTGATTCTTCTTCTTTTTAACCAATTTTAGCCAATTAGGGCGGGGGAACAGTTAATCGGGGATTAAAACTGTAACACGATTTGCAAGATGTGTTTGTATTTGAGCATGGATGAATGGAATACTATGAAAAATGGGATAAAACTCAACCCTCTGATCAGAACATCAAGAATACTGCACAAGGTTTAGGCATGCCAACGCCATGGCCACCTTTGCATGCATGGATCTACGTACATGCAAAGAACCATCGCGTGTCAATTCTAAACACTCGCGCGAGTGTTTGTTCCACCACAAGTTGGATTTTAATCCCCTTCTGGGCTCTGGAAGGACCAGTGCTCACCCAGGGGGCAAACCAAGCAGTTGATATGTACTGGAGAGTAAATAATTATTACAATTTGAGATAAACAGAAACCAAATGAATTGAAAGGCAACCCTAAACAGTGGGGGTGAATAAACAAAGGCTTGAGCCTTGGTTGCCAAGCAAGGGCAGTTACTGGAAGATGAAGAACCATCGCGCGAGGATGGAGAACCCTCATGCGAGTGTTCCTGACTGGACGTCCAGGAATTGCTTTGCATGCTTGGGGCTCTGAAACATACTCAGAAGCTTCCCAAAGGCATTCCAAACTAAATGATACTGCAAAATAAGCTAACTATGGCTTTTTCATGCAACACAGTGATCTAACAGCCCTAATATACTTAAAAACAGTAATAACAGTATGAAGGACTCAAAAACCAGGATACCCTTCCCCACGATGTTCATCATCACACAGACAAGAACGGTCGCGTGAGAGTAAAGAACAATCGCGCGAGGGTTCGTAGTTGTAAGCCTCTTGTAACTTTGCTGACTTTAGGGCCAGAACTGGTATTGATTACCAGCCTTGGCCCTGACCCCCTCAGGGATCAGAACAGAAAGCAGGTAAATGTTTATACCTTTTGCTTGAGTTGGATTGGTTTGAACAAGGTGGTGTAGCTTTGAAAATGAGTGTATGTAGAACACAAGAGTGAGAGACAAAACTGGAGTGGTTGAGGTTTTGTGAGCTTTGTGCTTGAATTAGTGCAATTTTTGTAACCCTTTAGCTATTGGAAGCATGGGGGGTATTTATAGGGAAATGCATGAGAGGTAGACATGGCCCAAAAATCAGCCAACAAGGCTGGTCAATCAGACTTGGTGGAGAAGGCCTCCAACAAGGTGCAATGAGTGGTTGTGTTGGGAAGAGCCAACCATGCAGTCTACAACAGCTGTGCTGGTGGAAAACGGGGTTCCTCAGGCTTAATAGACCTCTAATCATCATAAAATCCAGCTGGAAATTAAGGATGGGACAGAAGATAACACGCGCGTGAGGGTTCCAAATACTCGCGCGCGAGTTCTACAGATCACGCGAGGGTCAACGGTCAACAAATTGACTTTGACCCACACCTGGCAGAGAACACTCGCGTGAGGGTTCCAAACCCACGCGCGAGGGTCAACTCTGGTCTGGGATTTTGACTAAAAGGTTCAAGAAGGGCTCCACACACACAAAGCTCAAACCATTCTAAACTCAAGTATGTTCTAAATCCAATTTCATCATCGGGGAATCAAAAACCGTAAATAAGCTAATCTGAAAGCCAGATTGGGGTGTCTACAGTGCTCTTTAAGAAACTCCACCAACTCTTCCTCTTCTTCTTTGCACAGGTTTTCCCCAATCAGGAAATACCTTTCAAGATCATTCTCGTTGATCTGGACTTTCTTCAATCCTTCCACCACTTTCTCGGTTGGATTCCCTCCGACATCCTCGATGGTCGGCTGGTTGGTGACCTCGACTGTTTGCACCAACTGTGCCTTAGGTGCCTTTTTGATTATGAAAACCAAGCATTGTTGGGCTGTCTTTTGGTTTCCCCTTATTCTCTTAATACCATTGGACCCTGGAAACTTTACCATCTGATGGTAGGTGGAAGAAACCGCCCTCATTTTGTGTAACCAGGTTCTTCCTATAATCGCATTATAGGAAGATGGCAAGTCCACCGCTAAGAAGTCGGTTCTCAGAACCACTGTTCCTGCCCGAACAGGAAGGGTCACCTTGCCCAATGGCCAGACTGCCCCTGCACTGAGCCCGACCAACGGAGTTATTGACTGTACCAAGTCCGCCTGTGCCAACCCCAATTTCTTGAATGCGTCGTAATAAAGCACCTTGGTGCAACTTCCTGAATCGACCATGATCCTCTCCATGTCATATTCCCCAATTCGTAGGGTTATGACAAGAGCATCATTGTGCGGCACCTGGACTCCTCCCAGGTCCTCATCCGTGAAGACTATGCCCTCATCGCATCCTCCCGCTTCACGCCCTCGTTTCTTTCCCAACCGCATCACGTGCTGGTCGTGCTTTACTTGCCTCTGGAGCAATCTCACCTCATTTCTTGTATAAGGTGTGGCCAATCCATGTATCATATGGACCACGCCCCTTGGATTCTGCTCGTAACCCAGCTCCATTGCTTTCTCGGCACCCTTGTACTCCTCTTGGATGAACTCCTTCAGGTATCCACGTGAGACCAGGTCATCAAGGTGCTGCTTGAACATCTCGCAGTCTTCTGTCATGTGACCCCAGTCCTTGTGGTAACTGCAGTGCTGACTCGTAGCCCTTCTTGCATCTTTATCACCTTCCAGCCTTGGAGGCCACTTGAAGTACGGGCGATTCTTTATTCGATAAAGAACCTGATAAATCGGTTCTTTCCAAACCGTCGTTACTGAGAAGAAGGACTTTGGGTCAGCGACGTGCTTCTCCCGGTACGACTCTTTCCTAGTCTGCCCATGTTCCTTCCTCTCTTTGTAAGACTTGGGCTCGGGCTTATCCGCCTTCTTCGCAGGGCCCTTGACTTGCTCGACACTTAACTTGACATCTTCCCGTAGTATGTCATCCTCGTTCCTGGCGTGCTGCTCAATTCGTTCCATCAGCTTCGCTAGTGTGCTCACTGGGCTCATGTTTAGGGACTTTCGTAGCTCCCCCCGAACAGGCAACCCAGTCTTGAACGTTGCTATAGCATACTCCTCACTACAACTTTCAATGTCGTTCAAAGTCTCCCAATACTTCTTGGCATAGTCCCTGATTGGCTCGTTTTCTCCCTGTTTCATAATGGAGAGACTCTCAAATGTCTTGGGGGGCTTCCTCCTCGTCAGGAGCCGAGCAGTGAATTCCTCGGCCAACTGTGTCCATCCCCGTATGGTGTTCGGCCCCAACTTATGGAACCAAGACAGGGCCACCTTTCCCAAACTAGATGGGAACATCTTGCACATGATTGCGTCATCACCATCGTGCATAAACATCGCCTGCTGGTAATGCTGTATATGCGCCACCGAGTCTGCATTGGTTTTGTACAGGATAAACGTCCCGTGTTTAACCCTGCTCGGCAGCCTTGCCTCCTGCAATCTCTTTGCAAAAGGAGAAGTTGATATGTTGCTAAGGGCTCTCCGTGCTACTTCTCGTGCAGACATGGTCCCCTCCTCTGGCCCCTTTGCAGCCCTGGCATTATTTCTTTCCCAGTCGGAATTAGGTCTCTCGTACCTATCCCTGTGGTGCTTCCTGCTCCCTCTTTCCTCGGGGGAGGAACTCTTGCTCCTGCTTCTCCTTTTTCGTGAAGAAGCTCTCAACCGCTTTGGAGTGAAACTCCTGCTCCTTTTTCGTGAAGAAGCTCTCTTGTACCCTGCCATATCCAGCCTTTCTTTTTTGGACTTTCTTCGTGAAAGTCCAGAATCCACCGGATGTTCTCGTATCCGTTGCAGTTGTTGAATCTCATATTCTCGCCTCCTAATCAGGCGAGCGTATTCCTCTATTTCCTGTCTCTTCTTATCCAGGATATCTTCCCTGCTGTGCAGCTTTTCAAACGTGCCACTGATTCCCTCCCACGGCAGGACTTACTCTTTCTCGTGGATCCTGTGGCTGTCCTTCCGTCCTTGTTTTTGGAATCGCCATGGATCGTCAGAGGGTGGTCCTTGCTCGTGGTCCTTCCCGCACGCCCACCGTCGGGCTTCCTCAGAGGGCTTGGTGGGGATTTGTCACCTCCCCCACCCAGCTGATTGTTTGGGTCAAGTGGAGTCTTTGGATCTTCTTCTGCCGTGGTCACTTTTTCAAAGGGATCTCTTTCGTTTCCCATAGGCGGCGCCAATTGTAAGTGCAGGAAACCGAAAGAGCGTTTGAACCACACCGAATCGTAACGGCTACTTCGAACGCTCGCCGAAATCCTAGCGCACCGTCGGAGTTCAACCTGTAAAACAGACAAAGGGTGAGTGCACCTTTGCCTTCTCGTGGCAAAAGCCCTCCGATGCCAAAGTTAGTATCTCGTACTAGTAAAAACCCTAATTATCAGTAGGTAATGAGCAAATAGCCAAGAGTTGCGTACATTTTCCTCTAGGTTTACCTCATATTTATAGATCCACTCATGCTTGCTGTCCAAGCCATCTTATTGCCCTAAGTTTCCTTTCTCGTAAAGGGAACCCAGAATATCAGGGATTCTCATTCCCTTAACTGTATATTACCTTATAGACCATTTAGGAACTTCTTCCTTAATTGGCCGTTCACTCCATTCCCGTTGAGTATCTTCTCCAGACATTGTTTCCTTACTGGGTATTTGCCATCTCTGGACCCCTCTGGAGCGTCTTCTGGCACCTCCTCCAGAATGCTGCTCCTATTCGGTCCTCTCGTTGCCGAACAGTCTATCTGGACCAATGATCTCTCATATCATTGGTCCTTTTACCATGCGACTGGTCCGACAACTTCCCTTGCTCTCACGAAATCGAAGTACTTTACACGTAGAACTTCCTCAAGTTGTGAACATTCCAGGGCCTTGGTACCGGGTTCCCGTCCAGGTTTGCCAATCGGTATGCCCCAATGCCCACAACCTCCGTAACTCGATATGGGCCTTTCCAATTGGCCCCCAACTTGCCCTCGTTGGCCACCTTGGTGTTGCCGAGCACCTTTCGTAGCACAAGGTCTCCAACACCGAACTCTCGTAGGTGTACATTCTTGTTGTAGCTTTTCATCAGCTGCTCCTGGTACGAGGCCAGGTGCACCAGAGCTCGTTCTCTCCTCTCCTCGGCGAGGTCCAACTCGATTTTCAGGGCTCTGTCATTGCCCCCACTCTCCACCAATGTGGTCCTGTTGGTCGGCAAACCAACCTCCAATGGAATCAAAGCCTTTGTTCCATATGCTAGCGAATAGGGGGTCTCTCCCGTAGACCTCCTAGGAGTTGTTCGGTGTGCCCACAGGACCAGTGGCAATTCGTCAGGCCACTTGCCTTTTGCTTTGTCCAACCTTTTCTTGATCCCGTCAAGTACAGTTTTGTTGGACGCCTCTGCCTGCCCATTGCTCTGAGGGTAGGCCGGTGTGGAATAGTAGTTCCTTATTCCATACTGGGCGCAAAAAGCCTTGAACTTTTTGTGGAACTGTGACCCATTATTAGTGATCAAGGAATAAGGAACTCCAAATCGAGTGATGATGCTCTTCCACACGAACCTTTCTATCATAGGTTCTGTGATTTTTGCAAGTGGCTCTGCTTCAATCCACTTGGTAAAATAGTCCATTGCTACCAACAGAAACTTCCTGTTCCCAGTAGCCTTGTGGAGGGGACCCACGATGTCCATTCCCCATTGCCCAAACGGCCAAGGGCTTGTTAATGGCACCAGATCTTCGGCTGGTGTTCGGATCATAGGTGAGAATTTCTGACACTTCTCACAGATTTTCACATACACCTTTGCATCTTCTTGCATGTGCGGCCACCAGTATCCCTGGGTAATTGCACGGTGAGCAATGGACCTGCCCCTAGCATGACTCCCACACGTTCCCTCGTGTATTTCATGGAGCAATTTCTGCACCATCTCGGGGTGCACACAAAGCAGGTACGGTCCAGTGAAGGACTTTCTGTACAATTTCCCCTCTGGTGATAGCCAAAATCTCGCAGATTTTGTCTTTATCTTGTGAGCTTCTTTTTTATCTGTGGGGAGTGTCCCGTCTCGTAGGAACTCCATTATTGGATCCATCCAACTTGGTCCTTGGTTCACGTCCAAGACCAATTCCACACTTCTCCCAATGCTCGGCTCAGTAAGATAGTCCACTGCCACCTTCCTCTTGAACTCTGTTGGCACCCGGCCGCCAAGCCAAGTGAGTCGGCGTGGGCGTTACGCCAGAGCTTATCTCGCTCGATGTGTATCTTCTCAAAGGTATCAAGCAAATCCTTGGCTGCCTCCACGTAGGTCGCCATCTTTTCACTTCGGGCCTGATTCGAGTATTCTGTGATTCACCACGAGTTGTGAATCACAGAATACTCGAATTCTTTTTACCTTCAAGGTTCTTGCGCTCCATAACCCGGTCAGGAGTGCCTCGTACTCCGCCATGTTGTTCGACGCACTGAAACCCAGGCGCAGGGACAATTCGATCATAACTCCTTCAGGAGGGAAAAGCACCACTCCAATTCCAGATCCAGTGTTGCATGCGGATCCATCTACAAAAGCTTCCATTCCAATGGGTCCTGCTCGGCGAACGCCTTTCGCTTCTCGGCTGACGGCTCGACCAACTGCTCCTTTCTCGTAGGAGGTCGTCGAGCCACTGTGGGAGAGAACTCTGCCACGAAATCTGCCAAAACTTGCCCTTTGACTGTCGTGCGCAGCTGATAATCAATATCATACTAGCTCAATTCCACCGACCAAGTTGATATTCGTTCCGAGAAATCGGCCTTTCGAAGCAATGACTTCAACGGGAACTCTGTGTAAACCACCACTTTGTGACTTTGGAAGTAGTGGGGCAACTTCCTAGCTGTCGTCCTCAGTGCCAGGACCAACTTCTCAAGAGGCAGATATCATGTTTCTGCATCCAATAGCGTCTTGCTCAAGTAATAGACAGGGATTTGCTCGGATCCCTTGTTCCTCAGTAAGACCACACTTATAGCATGTTTGGATACTGCTAAGTATAGGGTCAGGATCTCGCCAGGCTCAAGAGTAGACAGGAGTGGGGCTGCCGCCAAGTACTTCTTCAGGTCTTGGAACGCTTGCTCACACTCTGCTCCCCATTCGTAACCTTCTCTCTTCTTCAATAACTGAAAAAAAGGTCTACACTTGTCACTTGAGCGACTACTGAACCTATTAAGGGCTGCCGCCATCCCCGTCAACCGCTGGACCTCCTTCGTGGTCCTTGGACTCTGCAGCTTCTGCAAAGCTATTATTTGATCGGGATTCGCCTCTATCCCTCTAATGGTCACTAAGTGACCCAGAAACTTCCTATAACTTACCCCAAACGCACATTTCGAGGCGTTGAGCTTCAGCTTATACTCTCTCAGTATCTCAAAAGCTTCTTCAGATCAGCGATGTGGTCCCGTTTCTCCTTACTCTTAACCACCATATCATCTATGTATACCTCCATGGTTCTGCCGAGCAACTTCTTTAGCATAATCGTTGCTAGTCTCTGGTAAGTTGCTCCAGCATTCCTCAGACCAAAGGGCATAACACTGTAACAGTACAACCCTCGTGGTGTGATAAAGGACGTCTTCTCTTGATCGGGGCCGTACATGGCTATCTGGTGATATCCTCGATAAGCGTCGAGAAAACTCATACGCCCGTACCCAGCTGTTGCATCCACCAGCTGATCTATCCTGGGCAGGGGAAAACTGTCTTTTGGACAAGCCTTGTTCAGATCTGTGAAATCGACGCAAACCCGCCATTTCCCATTCTTCTTTTTCACCACCACTGTGTTGGATAACCACTCGGGGTAGTAAACCTCTCGTATCGCCTTTGCCTCGAGCAGACGGTCGACCTCTTCAATAACAGCATCCACATGCTGTACGGCAGACCTTCTTCTCTTCTGTATTACGGGCTTGTGTTGTGGGTCCACATTCAGGTGGTGGCAAATCACGTTTGCATCCACCCCAGGCATCTCCTCGGGCACCCAAGCAAACACATCAACGTGCTCTTTGAGAAACTTCACCAACTCTTCCTCCTCTTCTTTGCACAGGTTTTCCCCAATCAGGAAATACCTTTCAGGATCATTCTCGTTGATCTGGATTTTCTTCAATCCTTCCACCACTTTCTCGGCCGGATCCCCTCCGACATCCTCGATGGTCGGCTGGTTGGTAACCTCAACTGTTTGCACCAACTGTGCCTTGGGTGCCTTTTTGATTATGGAAACCAAGCATTGCTGGGCTGTCTTCTGGTTCCCCCTTATTCTCTCGATCCCATTGGACCCTGGAAACTTCACCATCTGATGGTAGGTGGATGAAACTGCCCTCATCTTATGCAACCAGGTCCTTCCTATAATCGCGTTATAGGAAGATGGCACGTCCACCACCAAAAAGTCGGTTCTCAGCGCCACTGTTCCTGCCCGAACAGGAAGGGTCACCTTGCCCAATGGCCAGACTGCCCCTGCACTGAACCCAACCAACGGAGTTACTGACTGTACCAAGTCTGCTTGTGCCAATCCCAGCTTCTTGAACGCGTCGTAATAGAGCACCTCGGTGCAGCTCCCTGAATCCACCAGGATCCTCTCCATGTCATATTTCCCAATTCGTAGGGTTATCACAAGAGCATCATTGTGCGGCACCTGGACTCCTCCCAGGTCCTCATCCGTGAAGACTATGCCCTCGTTGCATCCTTCCGCTTCACGTCCTCGTTTCTTTCCCAACCGCATCACGTGATGGTCGTGTTTTACCTGCCTTTGGAGCAACCTCACCTCATTTCTCATATAAGGTGTGGCTAATCCATGTATCATATGGATCACGCCCCTTGGATTCTGCTCGTAATCCAGCTCCATTGCTCTCTCTGCACTTTTGTGCTCCTCTTGGATGAATTCCTTCAAATACCCACGTGAGACCAGGTCACTCGTAGCCCTTCTTGCATCTTTATCACCCTCCAGCTGTGGAGGCCACTTAAAGTACGGACGGTTCTTTATCCGATAAAGAACCCGATAAATTGGTTCTTTCCAAACTGTCGTTACTGAGAAGAACGACTTTGGGTCAGGGGCATGCTTCTCCCGGTATGACTCTTTCTTAGTCTATCCGTGCTCCTTCCTCTCTTTGTAAGTCCTGGGCTCGGGTTTATCAACTTTCTTCGCGGAACCCTTGACTTGCTCGGCACTTAACTTGCCATCTTCCCGTAGTATGTCATCCTCATTCTGGGCATGCTGCTCAATACGTTCCATCAGCTTTGCCAGCGTGCTCACTGGACTCATGTTTAGGGACTTTCGTAGCTCCCCCCGAACAGGCAGCCCAGTCTTGAACGTTGCTATTGCATACTCCTTACTGCAATTTTCAATCTCGTTGAAAGTCTCCCAGTGCCTACGAAATCGACCCATAATGAAAGCTCTGGGTTTGGGTTTTAATAGGGGGATGGGTATGAAAAAACCCTAAAGAGATTGAGGAGATCCTAGATCAACCGAGATAACCCTAGACTTAAGAGAAAAGTGGAGGGAAAGGGGAAATAAAACTTAGGAATTAGCAGACGAGAACCCTAATATCGGAAGAGAAGAAGACATCAAGCAGAGCTTCAATGGCGCGTATGGACGAACCGTCTGTCTGCAGAGGGAACTTAGAGATGAAGTGGGTTTGAAATTGGGGACGAAAACCCAAGTATACCCCAGCAAAGGGGGTGACGTATGAGAAACGTCACCCCAGACGCCGTTTGGGCGTTCCGTTCCCCGAAGCGTCTGCTCGCATTTAATACGGACAGTACAGAGCATGCCGCGTGTAAAGGCGTTAGCTGGAAAAGCCTGTCCAAAGCCAAATGACGAGACGTTTGGGTTGGACTAGTGATAAGTTTGCACCAAGAAAGAGGAACATGGGTGCAGGAGCAAAGGACGAGAACCTTGCTCGGTGTTCTGAAGCTTTGCTCGTCATATTAAAGAGAAAATAACGAGTAAAGCTGGGGAGCCATTGTAGGGAGGTAATCCCGAACAGGTACAATGAGTGGCCGAACACGTGGTACGTGGGGCCCAGAATAAATATAGCCGGAATATCCGCCGTGCAGTGAGATGAACGGCAGTGAAGACCGGAGACACGAGAGGTCCCAGGTCCCAAATACCCGAGCAGTGGTATGGTCCATAGAGCAAGGATAGTTGCTGGACCAGTCTCATGATAAGGGGTCCAATGATATGAGAAATCATTGGACCAGATGGTCTGTTCGGCAACGAGAAGGCAGCAGTAGCAGCAATCTGGAGAAGGTGCCAGGAGGCGCTCCAGAGTGGTCCAGAAATGGAATATCCAGTAAGGAAACGAGATCCGGAGGAGATACCCAACGAGAATGGGATGAACGGCCAGCTTTGGGAAGAGTTCCTAAATGGTCTAAAAGGAAATACGCAGTTATGGGAATGAGAATCCCTGATATTCTAGGTTCCCTTTACGAGAAAGGAAACTTAGGGCAGCAAGATGGCTTGGACAACAAGTAGACATGTGTCTATAAATATGAGGTAAACCTAGAGGTAAAGGTACGCAATTCCTGGTTATTTGATTATTACCTACTGAGAATTAGGGTTTTACTAGTACGAGATACTAACTTTGGCATCGGAGGGCCTTTGCCACGAGACGGCAAAGGTGCGCTCACCTTTTGTTTGTTTTACAGGTTTAACTCCGGCGGTGTGAGAAGTAGCCGTTACAGTTCTGTACTGTTCGAAGGCCTTTTTCGTTTTCTGCACTTACATTGATGTCGTGATATTGATGTCATTTTGGTTATCGTGCTAAGCACGTACATCGCCCGGCTAACGCGCGTTGTCGCTGAAGCCACCCCGGTAAAGGTGTGACGCCATCAATACCGAGTTGTTCCAAGTTCAAAGTCGAATCTTCAAAAGGGACTAGTCGAAGACTTAGTCTGTTTTGATATCTCTTAGGATCAGTTTGATCTATTCAAAGGATACACCCTCGAAAAGAAATCTGAGGATTTTGGCAGCGTCCGAACATCATGAGACAAGCTCGTCTCTGGTTTTAGAGTCTAGGAGGACACTGACAACGGTGACCTGTGCATTTTTGCTCTTTCAATTCTTTTAATAAACTGCTGAAAGAACGTCACTGAGCTTTCATTACTTTACTGTCCGAAGTTCAAAGCCTTTGCACCGAGCAAGAGAATACTGAAAAGAAGAGCCAAACCTACTTGGGAGAGTCTGTTGGGGCTGTTACACCTTCGCTTCCAAGATCATATCACCTTCCTCATTCATCAATCCAGAATGGCAGCACAAATGGAGCTGGCTGAGCTCAAAAAAGCTGTAGAGGAATTAGGTCACAAGATGGACAAACAAATGATTATGGTCCAGGGACTCGTTGGCCTCTTTACCTCCACAGCCCAGCAGTCGGATATGGGGCTAGTCCAAGAACCTTCTCAAGCTTACCACCCTCCAACGGTCGGAATCAAGCTGTGCTCAGGAGACATGTTCAAAGACCTGGCTGAGTTCCATGAGGCTAGGACCTACCCAAAGGAGGATGCTGGGTCCTTATTCACAACCATTGCCGAAGGGGAAGACACGCTTCGTGGTGATTTCCACCCTGAAGGCAAAAGAATGCATCCTATTGATGAGGAAATGTGTTGCAACTGCAAAGCAAACAGGGGTCCTGCTTTGAATTCTCAATCTGGTCGCCAGAGCCAACCGAGGACTTTCACATGCTTCGCTGCACCTTTGGCTTCGATTTATGGGAAGCTCCTTGATGCTGGTTCCATCAAACCCCTCAATCCAACTTCATTACCCCAAGAATCCCCCTGCCAACTTCAAATATAACCTCTATTGCACCTACCATCAAATGCCTGGCCATTCTACCAATGCCTGCTTCCGGCTTCGACATGCCATTCAAGATCTCATCGATTGTGGCACCATCACAACCCCACCTCCATCAACAATCAATGTCAATCAGGTTCAAAACACTCAAAGCTTTCAAGCCCGAACCCAACCCCGGAGTTTCTCTGCCTTTGAGGCATCTCTATCCGCAGTAATGGAGCAGCTTTTCCATTATGGCCATCTTAAGCCTTTGACCTCAACTTCCCACCCAAAGTCTTACCAGCCAACTACCATGCCAACCATTTTTGTGTCTTCCATCAAATGCCTGGCCATCTCACGGATGACTGCCTGCGTCTCCGACACGAGATACAAGATCTAATTGACAATGGTACATTTCAAGTTCCGCCAAAGCCCAGCGTCATTTCCAACCCCTTGCCTCAACACGGGTCTGACCCTCTGGTTGGTCAGATAACTATTAACTCTACTCAAATCAACCCAAACTCCAAGCCGGCTACATCCATCCCGTCCGAGCCTGAGGACAGCCTGCTGGCCGCTGTTTGTGCGAATGAGGTTTTCACTGCTGACATCTGGATTGACAGTGATGAGGGGCTTGCAAATGAGAAGACTAACTAGCTAAGGTCCACTGATCAAAGGAGCATCGAGTAGGTTTGGTTGAAGAAGCTGAAGGAGCTGAAGTGCTATTGCTTGGGCCTGACGCCCGCTGGATCCTACCTCTTTTGTAAAAGCTACGGGTAGCTTTTTAAATATTGCGTTTTCAAAACTGCGTCTAGTTTGCATTGGCGATATGTCTGAATCTGACACAGAGTCTTTTGCGTTTGTCTAAGTCTAGCTCTGAGTCGGAGTTCGTGCCTCTTGGCCCTCCACGTCGTAGCTTTTGTTTCAAGTTTTGAGTCTGCTATACTTGGCAAACCCCATGGGTTTTTTATGCTATGCATTATTCTGCTTCCAAGTACTTCGCTGGCTTTTATATAAACTGTGTCAATCCTAACGACGAAGGGGTAGATTTCGATGGGATCATCCCCAAGGAAATGTGTTCCCTCGCCGACAGGGAAGACGAAAGGCATGCTCAGCCTATTGAAAGAAGAAGTAGTTTCAATAAACTTGAAAGACAAAGATAACCCCCGAATGGTTCAATTGGTTCAAAGTTGTTCCCAGAGGAGCATTGCGCCCTGTCAGACAGGCACGAAGAGTTCATCGACGTCTTGGCGTGGTCTCATCAAGTCACGCCTCGCGTTGGTCTTGAGATACAAAAGCATCAAACCCCCTGCTACCGGGTGCCAATCCAGAAAATAGAAGCTCAAGAGGGCTCCGGGCCTCATACCATGTTCAAAAGCAACAACAGTGGCGTTCCGCTGAGTACCAATGAGAAAGTGTACAAAATGGCCCGGAGCAAGGCATTTCCAACCGAAGCACTTTTGACTCTGTGTCATCAAAGCCATTTTATCTGAGGCTATAGCCAGATCGTCGATCTCGATGACAACAAATTCAATACTTTGGTAAACCTGGATCAATTCAAAAGTTACTTTTCCCTGAGAGAAGTTCGTTGGGCTAAAAACCCCAAGGGTGAGCAGTTCCAAGCAAAAGTTAGAGCAGCCTGCTAGCCCGAAAACCTATGAAGGGGGTCTAGGCAAAAGTAATAGGCAATATTCAAAAGCTCGCTAGACCGAAGACCCGAATGGGCGGTACTAGGCAAAAGTTAGAGCACAAAAGGAGAGGTGAAACACACGAGTGAGCCTTAGCCTGAACTACGTTTTGACCTGATTCCCCAAAGTGGGATACGTAGGCAGTCTCCCTTTGAGACTCGGTCACAAATCTATCAAATTGGATCCATGGTTGACGTTTTGGTACATATCGAAGATCGGAAAGGATCAAAGATCCAACTGCATTGGAGGAATCAGAAGGGGGAAAACCTTTGTCTTTCAATTTTATTGCAAACTGCTGTTTCTATTACGGGCTGAACATAAGTCTTAAAATATTTGAAGCATAAAAAACAGAACGAAATGCTAGAAGCCTAATGGCTCATAGTTTATTCTAAGTTCAGCGAGGTCTGGTATGAGCAGCTGCAGCCTCGCGTGCTTATAGTCACGTGCGTTTGTTCAAAAGTGATTCGCGTGGGTTTCAGTCCTGTGCGTGCTTTTTCAATTCCAGCGGTAGCCTGCTACTGCCCTCGAATGTCGTTCCAGGGGCTTTTGCCAAGTCTTGTCATACTATGCAAGTCATGTGGACCTTATGTGACTGCACGGGGGTGTCGGTTTCAGTCCGGGCCTATATGAGTCATCATCTGCGTCTTACGTCCGTCTTTGTGGCATTTTTCCAGTTTTTCAATCAATTGTCATGTCGAGATGCTTTTCTCGATGTTGTTTGTACAGGTCTTTGTACCTTTTGCACTTTCGTAAGTGTCAGTTTCACCTGTTTAGGAATGTCGTGAGTTTTGGCCCTTAATGCCCAAAATTTCATTGTGTTCTGTGTGTCTAAGGGTTCGCATTTGTACCCTGGGACTCTTTCTCCCTTTTTATTTGAGCTAGGCTAGTCTGTACATGTGCGCATGTCTGTGTGTCAATTCAGGTCACTTATCAATGCAAATTAGATATTAACGGGTAGAAAGTGCAATTTTTACATTTGCTACTCTAGCTCCTATCATCCACAAGCTATGGAAATCTCATGAACAGTAAGGGCTCGTCAGCCTAAGGCCAAGCAGAGCATCTCTGGGGCTCATCTGCCCAAGCATCGAAGAAAGGGGGCATGCAGGCCCAATCTCATTGCTAAACATCAACTGGGGCACGCTTGCCCGCTCAATGTCTATCTATCTGGGTGCGCATCTCAGAAGTAACTGATAGTACAGTAATAAGGCTCAGTGGTAGTCCTTAGGCATCGTTGTCCTCTTAGTAGCCGCCCTTAGCTTGCATCTGCATTTTCAAATTGTGCATTTGTTTACAGATTATTGCATATTGTATATCAAATGTTGAAAGCAGGAAAATTCTATCAAGTGTCAAAGCACGCTTGTCCAGTATCAAAGGCAGCAAGTAAACAGGGTTTTGGGGATCATGCCTGTTGCCTAGTCACTTTTGTAACTGCGGCCGGAACCGCTACTTTGGGATAATGCAGCTGTAAGAGGGGTGTCACACGCCGCTTTCCTTATCTCGTTTTCCATGGCAACCGTCAAAGCCTGCGACCTGTACTAGCACGCGCATGTAAATTCGGGCCAGAGGCCCAATCAGCAGTTATCACCAATCTCTCCCCAGCTGCAGTCCGCCTTGCCTCTATCCATGCTATTATCAAGGATAACCACTGCTTGTGCTTCTTGGATCAAATCAACGAGAGCTAGTCCTGTCCAGTTTCTCAACGGCTTGATCTTTCAGCACACTGATCTGCCTATCTCTTTCAACGACAGCCGGTCCTGTCCAACCTCAACGGCTTGATCACTTTGTATAGCGATCTGCTCGTTTCAATTCAACGACAACCGGTCCTATCCAATCTTCAAGGGTCTGATCATTCTGCACACTGATCTGCCCATCTCCAATTCAATGATGGTCAGCCATATCATCAATGACGGTCAGCCATATCAGTCATTCAACGATGGTCAGCCATATCATCAATGACGGTCAGCCATATCAGTCATTCAACGATGGTCAGCCATATCATCAATGACGGTCAGCCATATCAGTCATTCAACGATGGTCAGCCATATCATCAATGACGGTCAGCCATATCAGTCATTCAACGATGGTCAGCCATATCATCAATGACGGTCAGCCATATCAGTCATTCAACGACGGTCAGCCATATCATCCATGACGGTCAGCCATATCAGTCATTCAACGATGGTCAGCCGTATCATCAATGACGGTCAGCCATATCAGTCATTCAACGATGGTCAGCCATATCATCAATGACGGTCAGCCATATCAATCATCCATGACGGTGGTCAGCCATATCATCCATGACGGTCAGCCATATTAGTCATTCAACGATGATCAGCCATGTCATCACCGACGATCAGCCATGTCGTCTCTTTCAATCAATCCACGATGATCAGCCATGTCATCGCCGACGATCAGCCATGTCGTCTCTTTCAATCCATCAACGATGATCAGCCATGTCATCGCCGACGATCAGCCATGTCGTCTCTTTCAATCAACCAACGACGATCAGCCATATCGTCTATTGCCTTCCATCGCCGACGATCAGCCATATCGTCTATTTTCGTCCTTCAAAGACGATCAGCCATATCGTCCCTATTCCATTCAATCCACAACGACGATCAGAATATCGTCCAATGGTCCGTTCATTCGCAACTGATTGTTCCCCCAGGAGAGTTCGCCTTGGCCTGTCCCGAACAACCACCCTCAATCTAGCCACAAGTACATCTTCCAGCAGCCTTATTGCTCTGTCTCGGATGGTCTTTGATAAGGAGATTGGCTCTGATTCCCTACAAATGGAATTCAACCTGCCTGACACAACCTACCGGTGTTTGTTGGAATACTTTGTGCCGAGGATAGCTTGATCCCCAGCAACGACGGCCTGTCCCGTCCACATCTGTAGCGACAGCCTGTCCTGTCCAAATTCAATCAACAAGCGGCGATGCAATCGTCCACTTCTACTTCCATCCCCAGCTCCCGTCCCCTTTCAAACCGATTAGGTTCTGTAAGTATGCTTGTCTACTTTACTATGTTCTGCTCTAGATTGCCTTGAGGGGTGTCTAGAAACCTTTGACGTTACTTGTACCAAGTCAATGGTGCTCCAAGTGCCGTCAAAGGGGGCTACTATAGACACCCCAATCTGGTTTCCAGACTAATTTACTTACGGTATTTGATTCCCCGATGATAAATTGGATCAAGAACACCCTGGGAATGATAGGTGTTTGAGCTTTGAGTGTTTGAAACCCTTGAACCTAATCTAACCTCAGCCACTTCCAAAAGCCAAAAACCCTCCTGACCCGCGCCAGGGCGCATTTGTCTCGCGCCAGGGCGCATCGTCGCGCGACGGTTTGACTCCATCGCGCGATGGTCAACCATCGCACGCCAGACCCACTCCATCGCGCACCAGGGCGCACCCTCGCGCGCCAGGGCGCACCCTCGCGCGACAGACTAACTCCTTCGCGCGAGAGTCAGCCTGGGTCAAAGTCAAAGATTTGACTGTTGACCCACGCGCGACAGCTGTCACACTCGCGCGATTGTCCCATTCCAGCGCGTGATGGTCCCAAACCTGTCGCAGTCACCTTTATCAGCTGGGAAACTTAGCCACGAAGTTACCCTCATCCAGCACGTCTCTTTGCACCAGATCTACCTCCCCCTCTCCATTTATGGAAGGTGCTAACTCTATAAATACCCCCCATTTGTTCTCTTTCAAAGGGTTAACAAAAATTGGCATTCAAGGCTTACACCTCAAGAACATAGCTTGTTCTTCTTCTTCCACTCAAACACCTCAATCAATCTCAACCTCAACTCAAAGCTCAAACCCTTTTCAAACCTCAGAAGCCGAAGGTATAGCTTACTTTTGTTTTGCTCTCTGTTCTGATCTCTGAGGGGAACTGGCAGGGCCAAGGCTGGTAATCAATACCAGTCCTGGCCCTAAAGTCAGCAGAAATACAAGAATCCGTGCCAAGCACTCCCTCGCGCGATGGACTCGCTCACTCGCGCGACTATTCTCAGTTGCTCGCGACAGTCCACGTGGGGTTTGGGATGCTGGACATATTCTTGATTTTGTTATGTCTATGTTTACAGAGCATGTTAGGCTTTTAGCTCACTATTTTGCATGTTAAAACTCTTAGCTTAGCTTTTATTGCTTATTTACTTTGTTGGAATGCTTCTGGGTTGCTTCTGGATATGTACCAGAGCCCAGAGCATGCAAAGCAGTTCCTGGAAGTCCAGTCAGGACTCTCGCTCGAGGGACTCACTGTCTCGCGCGATGGTCCTCCTGATTCTAGTGATTGCCCTTGCATGAGCAGCTTGGCCCTTGGCCTCTATTTTAATACCCCCACTGTTTAGGGGTTGTATTTCAATTTATTTAGCTCCTGTTTATAATAATTTGTAATAATTATTTACTTTCAGTACCTATAAATTGCTTGGTTTGCCTCCTGGGTGTGAACTGGTCCTTCCAGAGCCCAGAAGGGGATAAAATTCGACCTATGGTGAGACTTGAACACTCGCGCGAGGGAGTGGGTGTATCGCGCGATGGTCCTTTTTGCATGCACGTAGATCCATGTGTGCAAAGGTGGCTGTCATGTGTGATACACCTATTCCAGGAGCAGCTTGGTTTATTCTGATCAGGGGGTTAAGTTTTATCCCGTTTCATATTTGCCATTCATCCATGCCATATTCAATCACATCCTGCAAAACATGTTACAGTTTTAAATCCCCGATTAACTGTTCCCCCACCCTAATTGGCTTAAAATTGGTTAAAGAAGAAATCGAATCACAATCATTTGCAAAATGTCTAAGTAGAGACCGATCTCCGGATTGGGCGAGAGGGGTGCCTTAAAACCCTTCTCCTCTCGTAACCTAGCTCCCGAACCAAGATATGGTTATGACGGACTGGTTCCTTCACTTTTTCAAATCAAATAGCACGGCAGGTGCTTCGAAATACGGTTCCTTGGGTGTCAGACCTTCAAACCCGAGTGGCAACTCTGTATTCCGAGCGCTTGCCTGCTTCTCCGCTCATGCTCCCTCGCTTTGGAATCCAAAAATTCCAAGGCATGCTGCCCACAGGGGGTTCCCTGGGTTGGCGGAGGCTCTACTTGCATCCCGCGAGGCGGAGCTACAGGTCGAGCTCGGGACTGGGGGTGCTAGGGAGCCGAAGGACGCGGAGGAGCGAGTTGACGAGGAGGCCGGAGAGGTGATGGCCCCTCGCTGCAGTGTAGTTGACGAGGCGACGCTAGCCTTACAGAGGCGGGGAGCCTATGACGAGGCGACCTACGTGCCCTTCCAGCACGTGGTGGTGTCTTCGCTTCTAGAACCTTACGCACCGAGGAGGCCTACGTACGACGAGGCTTTGGTTTTGAGGGACCCTCAGCAGCACCTTTCCTTGCGCCGAGACGAGGTATACTTTAAATATTCATATTTCAAATTCTAATGCATTGCATTTCCATTGCCCATAAGTGTACCATTCGTATCGCGTGTTATGCTTGTGTATTAAATATTGCTGAATTGTTGCAACAGGCGATCTCGCTTTCGTGCTACGTCAGTTCGGCAGACGTGCCCACTTTCTGGGAGAGGTTGCCCGAGGCGGCGCAGGAGATAGTGAGGCAGGTAGGTTTTGGTGAGTTTGTTGGGGTGTTGACGAGGGGCGTGTGCAATGACCGCCCAGTGGTGAGGGCCCTGGCTGAGAGGTGGTGGGACACGACGAATACCCTCCACTTCTCCTTTGGTGAGCTGACCGTGATGCCGTTGGACTTCGCGGCGATCACTGGTCTCAAGGTCGGAGGTGACCTTATCCCTTTTGACGCTGCCATAGGGAGGCAGGCGGCGTTCCAGCGGGCGATGCGGGGGTATGAGCTAAGGGTGGAGGCTGACGATGCTAAGTACGCTCAGCTACTTGGGTTTTGGACGGAGAGGCTTCCGACTGACAGGGCGGAGGAGGAGCAGATGGTGAGGTGCTTTCTGCTGTACTTACTTGGTGCGTCCCTGTTTCCCAACAGGCGCAACCGAGTACACCTTTCGCTCCTCCCAGCCTTGAAGGACGTCGGGGAGATCGCCCGTTTTGACTGGGGAGGTGCAGCACTGGGGACATGCTACGCCTTCATAAGGTCTTTTTCTCGTGGGGCAGGAGTGAGCCTCGGAGGCTACTGGAGGGTTTGGGAGGTATACCTTACTTCCTTTGTTAGGAATAGTTAGCTTTCCGTTTGTATTTATTCAATGTATATCTTGTGCTAACTTTCAATATCTTGAATTGTAGCTTTGGACGTATGAGGTGATAGGGATGTACCCTCTCGAGACCATGTGTCCCAGCGACACGATACTCCCTCGGGCCTTGCGCTGGTTAAAGGAGTACAAGGGCGTGAAGAAGAGAAGGGGCAAACTAGATGCCTTCCGCCTTTACTGAGACGAGCTGCGTCCCGACCAGGTACTAATGCAATTCCATATTCATTTCATAGCTTTCCTGTTTATTTCCATTTAAACAGGCCTTGAAATCGCTCATCCTTGATGACAGGTCCACTGGCGGATCTGGGACCGCTTCGAAATCCCCTATGTTGCGCAAAGTAGGGAGGTTGCCAAGGGGAGGGTGCTTCTCGAGTCCCCTTACGGCTGGCAGTGGTACTTGGGTGACCGAGTGTCACGCTAGTCGCTGGGGCTGGACGCTTTTTGAGTCCCTGGGCCGCTTCCTGCTCTGGTGTAGAGGACAGGCCAGTACACGCGAAGGGAGGTCGAGCAGTTCACACGGCCAGACCTTGAGTTGGAGCCGTTCTTCGAGGCGGGCGCCAGTCTCGCTGCTGACTACGCAGAGTACCGTGCTCGGTACTTGATGCCGAGTCTAAGGACACGCGCCGCTTGGGAAGCGGCACAGGCGGCGCGAGGCAACGTTGGAGGAAGAAGGAAGCGAGATAGAGGTGATGGAGGTAGAAGAGGTGGAGGTCGCGGAGACGGTGGCCGCAGCGAGGGTGCGGGCCCGAGTGGTACTAGCTTCCCTGCCCTTTCTTGGATAGTGGAGGTGACGACTCATCAGGGAGCCCCCGGCCTGGTCGCGGTGCCACGCCCTTCAGCTGAGGCTCCAGCGTTCCTTGCTCAGGTATAACGTGCTTCCATTCTTTCGTAAATTCGTCCCCTTTGCATGTCCTGATCGACTTTTTCATTACAGGCGCCTCGAGAGTACGTGAAGGAGATGGCAGAGGCCATGATGGGCCTGGAGCAGCTGGTGAGGCAGTACGCCATGGGCCACCCTCCGGAGGTGTTGCTTCGCGCTGGCGGGACTATGGTAAACTCTCGAACCCTAGTCATTTGCTCTACTGTTATTGCTTATATCATGATTATGATGCAAATGCTATATGGATGTTACACCATTGCAGGCTAGAGGAGGGGCTTCACGAGGGCTACGGCGGAAGTCTGTCCACTTTTTAGTGCGATAGGTCTCCTCTGCGGGTTCACGGGAAGAGCCGCCGTCAAAGAGGGCACGACATTCGGCGGGGATCGAGGACGAGCCTATTGACGTCTCTGAGGACGAGACTAACGAGCCCACGGACGTTGACCTGGAGGCCACTTCAGGGGGCACCATGCCCAGAGCGACTGGCACTTGGGAGGTGAGCAGCTCTCACGCGGACGAGGTGTCTGAGGAGGACGAGGAGGAGGGCGAGGACGGGGACGATGATGAGAGTTGAGCTCCTTCTTTTGTTTTGTTCTTTTGATGAAGCCTGTGTGCTTCTTTTGTAGGGCGCTTGTTTGCCCTTGGTAGATAAAGTCTTGATCATCGGGCCATTATGCCCCTTTTGTACTTCGACTCATTGATGCCTTTTGCATTTATATATAGAGATTTATTCTTTCATTGTTTATGCCATTCAATCTTCTTCCGTTTGCATGAAGAAAACTGAATAACTAAAACATTGACTGGAACGTGCAACTAGCCGTTGAGTCAAGAGATTGAGCTGAGGTTCACGATGAGTGGCACGTTAACAAATCAAAGCATATTGACAATGGAATAGAAATCAAAGAAAGTAATTAGATAAACCTTCGTAAGATTGACTTTGCATACGAGAACTTACACAGACACCTTCCTAACCAACTTCGGACATAGCTATGAGACAATAATGACCTTTAAACTCCGATACAAGACTTGGAAACTCAACCTTGCTTTCAAAATATACTCAAAAAGTAAGAAAATGTTGATTTTAAAATGTGACACTCTCGAGTTTTGACTTTGGATACGCACCGGAACTTAGACTAAGTCACTTTTGACCATTATGACCTGTGGGACTCAGAAAATCAACTTGAAACGAGTTTTGACACCTTGAAGTAGCTTAAAAAATGGATTTTTATCAAG
Source organism: Rhododendron molle (assembly GCA_025413875.1). NCBI lineage: Eukaryota > Viridiplantae > Streptophyta > Magnoliopsida > Ericales > Ericaceae > Rhododendron > Rhododendron molle. Next base: position 21,761,579 of record CM046400.1, read on the forward strand.
TTTCCATATCACGACAGTGAATCCCGGGAGTTGTCCTGAAACGAGACGTCTCTGAAGTCTCAAATACCCGTTAGAGTGTGTTCTGGTGGTTGTTGGTGCTTTATAATGCCCCAATTTCATTTTGGTCTCCTGCTGCCAAAAACTGCAGAAATGCAGGCTTAACATGCCGCGCGGATGCCTCCAGGTGCCGCACGGGTCTTGATGCAGCACACGGTACCTCAATCACCTTGCTGTGGGGTTTCTCTGGTCTCACCATGCCGCGCGACTTTGTCAAGGTGCCGCACATGGTTCCTTTACTGACAGATTCCAATTTTGCTGTTTTCCAAGGCAGGTTGCTCGGGGTTGAGGTTTGACCCCTACAATGGCATTTCTGAACCAGTGCATATTTGTTTCAGACCTTTTAGGACTTGACCAAGCCTTTCCCCATGTAGGACTCATGGAAAACATGCATTTTTGGAAGCCCAAGGCTTTTTGAAAGTTGAAGTTGTCCTCTCCACCCCTCCTATAAATTCAAGCTCCCTTATACCACATTCTCCTCATCTCATTCAACTCCTATCTTCTTTCCTTACTCCTGGAAATGGCTCTTTCTCTTACCGGTTCACTCCGTCCATGGTTGGCTTCCATAGAAGGTGTTGATTGGCTCAACTTTTGAGCCCACGGTCTCTATTCTATGCGGTACCTCTGTAACATTCGTCTTCGTCCCGAGCTTTTAAGGTCAGCTGTGAGTTTTTGGGATCCGGAGGTCCATGTGTTCCGTTTTGGTGATCAGGAGCTTTGTCCTACTGTTGAGGAGTTTCGTGCATACCTTGGGGGTTTCGGCTCATGGGAGGTCATCATTCCTCTTGTGCGTGAGAGCGCTTACAGAGTCCTGGTCGTGGCCCTCGGATTGGGTGATGGTGCTGCTCGCTACTTGGTTAGGAATGGTCATCTCAATGTTATGCGCCTTATCGAGCTGTTTTCTCCTTCTGGTGATCTTGCGGATATGACTTATCAGACTCGACGCATGATCACCCTCTGCATGTGCTTGCTTGTGGCCTACCTCTTGGCCCCTTCTGTAGGCCATGTTAGCTCGGCATTGGTTAGCGTTGATGCTCAGGTTGAGGCCCGAACGGATGTGATCCCGATGATTTTGGCCGAGACGTTGATAGGATTGGACAAGGTTCATTTTGGAGAGGCCGGGGCTTTGGAGGTAGTCCTCTCCTCTTAAAGGTTGGCTTCTCACTCAGCTCTCCTTTTTCGGGTTTCTCTCACGTTTTCATTTTACCTCAACACTCGGCTAGGCTTTCTATGGTTTCTTACTTGTTTTCTCTCTATTCTTCACAAATTTGGCTCTGCGACAAGGTAAATGTGCTGACCGTTCCCCCCCGGTAATTGGTCGTATGAGGCGAGGTTACTTTCTCAGTGATGTTTCAAGTTTGTTGATAGGAGCAGGGTTGAGTGGGTTGACTTCTTCAAGCGCCAGCGAGCTGAGACCATTTCTTGAAGGTGCAGATGGCTGGACCTCCCGCCTATGACACTACACTACATGGGCCCTCAATGGGTCGTTCTTGTTGGTCTGGGGGCCTTCACCTTCTATATCCCTTACCGTATCCAGCGCTAGCTAGGTCTGAGGCAGGAGGCCCCTGCGGAGGTTCTCGTGGACGTGGTTCTGCCTCTTTTTAGCCATTCAGTTCTTTGCCATTACCAACGCTTCCGGAGGACGCGCGAGGTGACCGATGCACATCCCTACCCCTCTGTGGCGATACGTGAGAGTTACCGGAAGTGGCTTAGGAGGGACATTGCTGCAAGGGCTGGAGCTCAAGGAAACTGATTTGACCATACTACCCTGACCGTTGAATAAATTGTGGACCCATTTTCATTGTGTCGTACTTCTTTTCAATTTTGAAAGCTTTTCTCAACCTTATGTAGTAAAAGTAATCATATTAATAAAAATGAGTTTTAGAGGGTTTCCTCTTCCTCAACTCCGTTCTTCAAGCCTTCTCAACCTGGATTTTTATTTTGATAGATTGTGACCGGGTCTCGGTGTGAGACTGCCTACGTATCCTCCTAGTGAAGGAATCAGGTCATGACGTAGTTCAGGGTAGGGTTCGCTCGGGTTTTTACACTTTCCTTTTGCGCTCTAACTTTTGTCTAGAACCGCCCTTTCGGGTTTTCGGTCTAGCGAGCTCATTTATTGTATGCCTTAACTTTTGCCTAGGATGCCTTGACGTGTTTTCATCCTAGCAGGCTTTGTAGACACCTCCCAGACGGGGCATCACCATACAATTGGGTCATCACTGTGTTTGCTCGATTGGTTGCTCGCTTCATAAACCAAGATCGTGGATACTTCCATGGCTAGAGGTATCGCCACACGATAGCGGTTATCATCAAAACAGAGTCGCCACCTAGTTTGTTAAAGCTAGGAAAACAGATAGAGATTCTGGATACGGAAGCCAAAAGTACAGTAAGGGGAAGGTGTTAGGCACCCCTCTCTGCCTAGCCGTGAAGCTAGCCCATAATCATTCAACATAAGACATATAGATGCTTTATTCAATTCCATACACGTAGTCTATTTTTATGCCTTAAACAGTTAATAAGGTGCGTCGAGACTGTAAATAAGCATGCATCAGAAAGCAAGAAACAAAACAAAAAGCAAATCGATCACTCGGCCGGCGAATGGAAGTCGCGGCCGAGGGATCACACTGGGTCAATGTACCGGCCGAGGCATCGAAGCCCCAGCTGGTGTTCTTCCTCACACCAGACAGAAAACTAACAGACGATCAGAAAGCTACGATTAACGACATAAAACATTAAATAAACCAAACCAGAGGCCGTTGGGCCTCACCACCTTGATCCCTCAATTGCTTGATTGCTTCGGATCGATGGGGATCGACTGATTGATTGCTACTTGGACGAAACCCTAGGGCTAGGGTTTGGAACTCCGGGGTTGGATCGTCGGATTGATGGCCGCCTTCGGGAGGTTAGGGCTTTTTTAGAGAGGGATTTTGGGAGTATATAGCCAGAGTTTCGTGGCTTGAATGTATATGGATCTCAGGAATTTTGTGTCTATTTGGGTGTATCCGAGGGTCTCTTTATATAGGCAAGGGGGTGACTCACTCGGTCCAATCAAATCACGGGGTTGCAATTGCACTTGCATTGCAACTCAAACTCTTCATTGCAATCTCTGAACGTGGCCCGAACGCATCGGAGAGGCGGCGGGATTGGATCAAACAACCGACAGAAGGTTCGAGAGTCTGGAAAAAGGCCGATTTGGCGGCCGAGCAAAGGATGTCGCGGCCTGGAAATGGATGTGGTGGCCGAGCCATTGATCTGGCGGCCGAGGCTTCGATCTCTCAGGGAGATTTTTGGTGCAACAGGTTGCTCGGGTGAGGAATGGATGTTGAGGCCGTGATATCGATGTTGAGTCCGTGATATCGATGTTACGGCCGTCCGATGGATTTTCCTAACACACTATCTTTCTGTCTGAAAGGCTATTTGGCTCTGGATTGGGTCCTCTAAGTGGCTCAAAGTTCGAACCATAAGTCTAGGGGTTTCACAAGAAAGCAATCAGCAATCATCGAATCCGTATCATCATCGGGATGGTCCCAAGGTGGGAGTTGAAATAATCGTTAGGCCAAATTGGGGTGTCTACAGGCTTTTGCTCTAATTTTTGCCTGGGACTGCCCGCCCTTGCTGTTTTCAGCCCAGCGAGCTTCTCTCAGGGGTAATAACGCTTGAGTTGATCCAAGTTAACTAAGGTTGAGAATTCGTTTCCGTCCAAGTCGATGAGCTGTGTAGCTCCTCTAGATAGGATAGTTTTGATAATGTATGGCCCGAACCACTTTGGTCGAAACTTTCCTCGTGGGTCGTAAACCGGAGCTCGAATTTCTTTCAAAACCATGTCACCCTCTGCCAAATTCCTGGGTTTCTCTTTCTTATTAAATGCCCACGCGATCCTTCGTTGATACCCTTGAATGTGGTAAAGGGCCCTTAACCGGCGTTCATTGAACAGCATAAGTTTTTCGAATCGATTACTCAACCATTCTGTCTCTTGGACCTCACACTCAATCATAGTCCGAAGAGATGGGACTTCCAACTCGATGGGAAGCACTGCTTCCATTCCATAAACTAAAGAGTAGGGGGTTGCTCCCGTTGGTGTTCGCACAGATGTGCGATACCCCCACAAAGCTAGGGGTAGTTGTTCATGCCAGTCCCTTGCAGATTGAATAGTCTTCTCCAGAATGGCTTTGATCGTTTTGTTTGCCGCTTCCACAGCCCCATTGGTTTGCGATCGGTAAGTTGTTGACTTGTGCACTTGGATTTGGCACTCATCCAATACTTCTCGAGCTCGCCCTTTAAAATGAATCCCATTATCAGATACGAAAGCCTGAGGGACCCCGTATCGGTAAATGACATTTTGCTTGATAAAGTGCGCAACTTGAACTACGGTCAAAGTGGTGTAGGAAGCAGTTTCTACCCATTTTGTAAAGTAATCGATGGCTACTAAAATGAACTTGTGACCGTTGGAAGCTGCTGGCACTATTCTTCTGATGACGTCGATTCCCCATGTTGAGAAAGGCCATGGCATGGTCATTTGTTGTAATTTGTGTGGCGGAACATGCGTGAGGTTAGTATGAATTTGACACTTTCGGCACCTCCACACATATTCCACACATTCCGTTTCCATGGTGGACCAGAAGTATCCTTGCCTGAGGATTTTCTTGGCAAGCATTATGCCATTCATGTGAGGACCACATACTCCTTCGTGAACTTCTTCCATTACCCTTTTCGCATCTTCTCCATGAATGCACAATTTGTGCGTGCCACAGTGTGATCTTCGGTATAGGTTTCCTTCGCAGATAATGTATTGAGCCGCCATCCTTTGAAGAGCGATTCGGTCCTTCTTACTTGCTCCCATGGGGTACTCTCCTTCTTCTACATATCTCCAAATGTCATAGTACCATGGGTGGCCATCGTCGGGCTCGTCAACCATCATGACATGCTGGTGTACCGGCGTATCCCTTTTTTCTATCACAATCGGTCTTAACTTTATGCCAACGGAGATCTCAACCATTGATGCCAGTGTTGCTAAAGCGTCTGCAAATTGATTTTTGAGCCTCGGGACATGAGTGAATGTCACCTTGCTGAAGTGAGGGATAAGGTCTTCGAGATCCTGATGATACGGTGTAACGACCCTGATTTTTTGTCAATAAAAAATTTCGCTAAAAATTTGAATTTTATTTTAATACTTGGATTTCATTTTTTTAACGTCCAAAAATCGGTCGTTATTGACTTATAAAAATTTTGTTGTTATATTTGAAAATTCTTATTTGTTTTATAAATCCCTTTTAGCGATTAATAATCCATCATAATTAGATTTATGACTTAGGAGATTGGAATTCATCGCCCGGACATTAAGGTCATTTTCTAAAGACGAGTATGCCTATTAAGACCTGGGTATAGTAACTTGGTAATTGTAGTAAAATCCTATAATTATATTTCTCGACTGGAAATCCTACATGGCAACCGATTAGTTAGCAACCCTAACTACCGTTTGACTTAGTGATGCATCGATTGCCAGAGTGGTTAGTAGAAAAATTTTGGTCTTTGCCTTGACCGATGACTTGACTGATTTTGCTTTGGCTTAGCTAGGCTGCCTTGGCGTCGGGTCGCCGCCGAGCCTGCCTTGCCTTGGCATCGGGTCATTGTCGCGCTTGCTTCGCCTTGGCGTCGAACTCGTCGCCTGAGACAACGGGTCAGCGATGGGCTGCCTTGCCTTGGCGTCGGCTCATTGACGGCTGCCTGCCTTAGCGTCGGCTAGGCTGCCTTGGCCACTGCTTCGCTAACGGGCCACCTTGGCCACCGCTGTACCGTTGCCACCTTTGGCCAGCCGCTTTGGCAGCTCGGGTTTGGCCTTTGCCACCGTGCTGGTCACCGCTGGCAGCTAATGGGCCACCTTGGCCACCATTTGGCCATTGTTTGGCCATCGGGTCGCTGGCCACCGCAGCGCTAGCTCTTACGCCTTTGGCCTTTGTTGCCGACTACTTTGTACCGCTGGCCACGCTATTATGCCGCTTTGTTTGGCCACCGGGCTGCTTTGGCCACCGCTTGGCCACCGGGCTGCTTTGGCCACCGCTTTGCCACCAGGCTGCCTTGGCCACGCTCACGCCTTGCCTTGGTGTTTGGCACCGTCGGGCTTTAATATTCCGTTATTAGGCGATTTCCTACTAAATAAAACCAAAATACCACTCGAGCAATGAAAGCCTAGATTAAGTATCGCTAGTCTTTAACCAATTAGTTAAATTCCTAATAGGCTGTTAACCTAATCACTTGGATCCCAAAATTAATTAGGTTACCCTAACCCTAGATGGACCACTTTACCCTTTTTGTCTTTATCCATTGGACGATAAAGGCTAGGGTAATAATTATCCGTTGGACAATAGCGTTAAGGTTTCCTTTACCCATTGGTCAATAGGTAAACCTTGGTTAATCTTCCAAAGTACGAGATTAGATTAGTTTAGTGCTTAATTGCAAAGTATTATACTTTTTGGTATTAACCGTTGGATAATAACCATTAGGAGATTCTTTACCCATTGGGCAATAGACTAGAATCCTAGCCATCATTACCCATTGGTTATTGACCGCTAGGGAAACCATTATCCAATGGATAATAGTTAGTCTTGACAATCATGTACTAGGTAGATTAAAATATTAGATTTGGCATGTGTTAAAATCTATTATAGTATAATTAGTACATTAGGTTATTCATTTAGGACTTTGTACTTTGAAAGTAGTATAATTGTTTATTAGATATTGTACTAGGTCATATCTAGGCTAGATTTTGTGGTACGTTGCTTGTATATTATATGTATGTACTTGTATGTATATATATATGTATATATATATAATATAATATTGTATTGTGCATGTGTGTATTACAATATAATATTTGGAAAATCTAAGTTACTTGAAAATATGGATTTTCTTAAAGACCCATAGTACATATATATATAATAGTATATTAGTATACTTTCTAGGGTGTACAAGTGGGAGGGAGAGAGAGAGAGAGATTGAGAGAGAGAGAGCCAAGAGAGATTGGGAGAGAGAGAGATGGAGTTCGGACGAGAGAGGGAGAGAGAGTGATGTGTATGTCATTTGATTGGCCATGCTTTGGTCACCATATCTAGGGTTTTCCTTGTTCTTCCAATCCAAGGACAAGCAAATCTTGTCCTTTGTACCAAAACCCTAATTATTTACTTGATTCAAATCCAATTCCTTGGCCAATCTTCCAAACCCTTATCCTTTCTCATATAGATTAGTATACATATACATTGTACTTGTACCAAAGACTTAAAATATTAGATTTTCTTAAGTACTTCTTATCTAGTATTTTAATAAAAAAACATGTGACCATTTGAATTATTTATTTAGGAAATCTTGTAAAGTACTTTAATTCTTTTATCCATTGGATAACAAATGTTAGGAGGTTTATTAACCAATGGACAATAGCTTAGTCTTGCCAAGAGTACAAGGTTTATTATTTAATTTTTCCATGGGATTCTCTTATTATTAAAGACTAGATTGCCCATGTGTTAAAATCCATTAAAATAGATTTAGTTCATTAGGTTAATAATTTAGTACGTAGTACTTTGAAAGAAGTAGATTAGTATATTAGATCTTGGAAAGTGACATATCTAGTCTAGATATTGTAGTACTTGCTTGTATATATAATATGTGTACTTGTATGTATATATGTATGTATATATATATTATATTGTAATACACGTGTGTATATAGATTTTTATAATAAGAAAATCTAATTTTGGTTTAACATACAAGATTTCAAAGTACCCATAGTACCCATATCTATAATATATTATGTGTATTCTTCCTAGTGCATATATATATATATATATATATAGTACTTGAGAGAGAGAGAGAGATTTGGAGAGAGAGAGCCGAGAGAGATAGGAGAGAGAGCCGAGAGAGATTTGGGGAGGGAGAGAGAGAGAGAATGATGTGTGCATGTGTACTCTTCCAATCTAGACCAAATCCTTGGCCAATCTTCATACCTCACCATGTACCATCATATCTAGGGTTTTATGCTTCCATATCTAGCCTAAATCTCCTAAAGTACTAACCCCAGCTTTTCTTATTTGTTCAAAGGACTAGACAAGACCAAAACCCCAATAGAATAACATAGTTTTGTCCTAGTTCTTGGAGTGAAAGCAAAGCAATATCTTGGTAGCCATGCAAGCCTAGTTTTAGGCCTTGAGCTTTCAAGCAAACTTGACATAAAATAATTTAAAAAATGCGATATGGAGAGAGAGAGAGTGGGCCGGCCAAGGGGAGAGAGAGAGGGCCAATCCTTGCCTATAAATAGCAAGCCATTCCTCCATTTCATTCACACCTCTCCATTCTCCAACTTCTCTCCTTGAAAGCATAAGAGTTCTTAGTGTTCTTGAGTAGTTCTAGCTTGTTCTTGAGCTTTCTTTCCATCTCCGCCACTAAACCACCCTACGACCACCACCTCAATCCAAAAGTAGTAGTAGTTTAGGTTGCGATCTAGTTTCGAGAGAAATCATTCTCTTTCGAAGCTTTTGGAAGCTTACCGTAAGCCGTTACTCCGTTCGTTTGCCGACTTTCTTTCCGTCGTATTTCCGTAGTCTTTTTCTACCGCCAAGAAGAAAGGTAGATTTTTCCGATCTACTCTTCCTAAGTATACGTGATTTTATGTTAGTGTAGAGTTCTTCGAACCTACTTATCTTAAGTATAATTTATGAGCATGATAGAAAATATGTAGTATACTTGGATAAGTTGATCGTATGCTTTTATTTTACGTAGTTTACTTTGATCTTGAGAATAATTGAATGCATGGTTTATAGAATCTTCCCAACTTGATTAACTCGTCAATAAACATATGTTGTTACAATTTCGTTTAAAGATAAAGTGTTGTTCAAAACGAAGTATTTGTATTTTGACCTTTTCAAGGATTGTGAACTTGATCGCATGATTGCTTACCTTACTTATGGTTGTAAACAAGCATGATTAAATAGAGTTGGATGATCTTGCTAGTTTAGTTTCAAGATTACTTTAAAGTGATTCGTCCCGCCGCAGAGTCTATGCATGCTTACGAGACACGAGAACCGAAAAGTAGAAACATGACACTTAGGGAGTGGTTGATATGGATAAAAAGGATTTTTGAAACTACATAATGGTCGGACTTGGTAGCCTTATGTGAGTTGTGAAAACCCGCAAGGTGGCCGGACTTGGTAGCCCTTTGTGTGGACTTGCGAAGACCGCAATGAGGCCGGACTTGGTAGCCCATTGTGTAGATTGCTAACGGAGCCGGACGTGGTAGCTTCATTGGTAATTGGGCTTGGTGATCCGCAGAGAGGAGCCAATGCAAGATTTGATAACGTGGCTGGATTTGGTAGTCCGTTGGTAACAAGGAATGAGAAATGATTTTCAAAATGTTGATTTGGAAATGGTGACACGGTTTACGATGAGTCGCGTAGGAGAGACAAAGAAAGGCATGACACCAACGTAGGCAAGATAATGAATGCGGATGTGTCATTGTTAATTTATGTTGTTGAATGAGCATGTGTAATTACCTATGTACCTTCGTGTTATAAGTTATGGGTTAGCGGGTTGGATTATTCTATTGAGCTTCTGTAGCTCATGGTGTTACCTTTTTGGTGACCCTGACATATTATACTGGGGGCGACGCTGGTATAATGTGTCAGATTTTATAGATGAGCAGCATGAACAGTACATCTTGGAGGCCTTCGGAGCCGAGGAGCTGGCAAGGATGGAGGAAGAGGCGGAGCAGTAATTAACCTTAGATTATTCCCTCTTTTGTTGAATAAAAGTACTCTTGTGAGAATTATGTTGTAATAATCAGCTAGACTCTCCTTAATTTATTCAATAAAAATGTTTATTTAACGTACCCAAAATTCGGGGCGTTACATACGGTTTCAGCTTTTCTTCTTTAACCTTCCAGTCACCATTCGCTTGGGATACAACCAGGTTCGAGTCGCCCACAACTTCCAGCTTTTTTATGCCAATCTCGATGGCTGCCTCCATGCCCACGATGCAAGCTTCGTATTCCGCCTGATTATTGGTGACTTCAAAGTTAAGCTTGAAGGCCAACGGGATGTGCAATCCATCGGGCGAAATTAGCAACACACCGATTCCGAACCCTTTCTGGTTGGCTGCTCCATCAAAGTACAACCGCCAAACATCTTCGGCCACTGCCATTATGTCTTCGTCAGGGAAATTGAATTCGGCATCTTCTCCTTCCTCGATTGGACAATCGACTAGGAATTCTGCAACTGCTCTTCCTTTTACTGACTTTCGGGTGACATACTTTAACTCAAATTTGGCCAGCATTACCAACCATCGCGCCATTCTACCTGTGAGAGCCGGTTTCTCCAATAGGTATTTTAGGGGATCCATTCGAGAGATCAGTTTTACCGGGTAGGCCAGCATATAATGCCTCAACTTCCTGAAAGCCCATACAAGTGCCCAACATGTCTTTTCTAAAGGGGTATAACGTTCTTTGGGTCCAACCATCTTTTTACTGAGGGAGTAAACTGCCCTTTCAACCCCATCGTCGCTAACATACACCCCATCGAAGACGGAGTGACTGACAGGTATAGGATCAAAGGTTTTCCTGTTGCGGGCGGTGTCAATACTAGCGGCTTGTGTAGGTAGGGCTTAATGGCTTCGAAAGCTTCCTGGCACCTGTCATCCCAAGTGAACGACACTCCTTTCTTGAGCAAGCGGAATAGGGGTTCACAAGTCGATGTCAGCTTTGCAATGAATCTACTAATGAACTATACCTTGCCAAGGAAACTCCTTACATCCTTCTCAGATCGCGGCGGTTCCATTTCTAGTATGGCTTTGATCTTTGATGGGTCGACTTCGATGCCGCGGGTGGTGATCATGAACCCAAGCATTTTCCCTACAGTGACTCTAAATGTGCATTTGGCAGGATTGAGGCACATTTTGTACTTTCTGATCCTTTCGAAGAATTTCCTGAGGGTGGGCAGATGTCCTTCTCGCTCTTTGGCTTTAACAATTATATCATCAACGTACACTTCTACCTCTTTGTGAATCATGTCGTGTAGCAATGCCGTGGCGGCCCGCTGGTAAGTAGATCCTGCGTTCTTCAGTCCAAAGGGCATGACTCAATAACAGTACGTCCCCCATTTAGTGACGAACGTAGTCTTTGCCCGATCTTTCGGAGCCATGAGGATTTGGTTGTACCCCGAAAAGCCATCCATGAAAGAGAGCAGGGCGTGGCTGGCGGTATTATCAACCAGCACATCAATGTACGGTAACGGGAAGTCATCTTTAGGGCTAGCTTTGTTAAGATCCCTGAAATCAACACAAACTCTTATTTTACCATCCTTCTTTGGCACAAGGATGATGTTTGCGACCCACTGAGGGTACTCGGTTACCATTAAGAATCCAGCGTTGATCTGTTTGGTGACTTCTTCCTTTATCTTAAGCACCCAGTCAGGTCTCATGCGTCTCAATTTCTGTTTCACTGGTTTTGCATCGGGAAAAAGGGGGATCCGGTGTTCTACGATTTCGGGATCGATTCTGGGCATATCTGCGTGTGACCATGCAAACACATCTTCGAACTCCTTGAGCAAGTTTACAAGGGCTTCGTGTTCTTCAGCAAATAGTGCGGAACCGATCTGGGTCATTCGGGGATCCCCTCCATCTCTCAAATTTATTAAAACGATTTCTTCTTTTACAGGTTGAGCATGCCTTTCATCTTCCCTGTCGATTAGGGATCGAATTTCTTTGGGGATATCCCCGTCGAAATCAATCTCTTCATCATCAGGGCCAACGCAATTTATTTCAAAGTCAGGGAAGTAAGCAGAATCAGATTCATTCATTTCATTGCTAACGAAGGCCTCGGGGGCACCATACACCTGGGTGGACTCGAACTCGAAATACAGACTTTGAGAGTTTGGGCCGAGAGGCACCAACTCGGACTTGACGGACTCAGAAGACTTAGAGGACTCAGCAAACTCAGACTCAGATCCTCATAATGGTTCCGCCGCACCGGGTTCCCATTGGCACACACACACAGACACAACTCACATAGGGCTACCATGTCCGGCCACTATGTAGTTTCAAAAAAATATTTCATCCATGTAGTAACACATCTTTTCATTAACCACACCCTACGTGTCATGTTTCTAACTTTCTTGATTGTTGTGTCTCGTTATCATGTATAGACTCCGCGGTAGGACTTCTCATGTAGACAATCATAAATCATTCATTGTAATCTTAGTAAGATCATCCAACTCTATCTTAATTAACATGCTTAAATTACTACCTAAAGCATAACGCCACATGTACGGACGCCTTTGGAGTGGAAACCACTTATGCTTTATCAAACAACCACAAGTAATGCAAGCAATCATATAAACAAGCTCATTACCATCCTTAAGATCAAAATACGAATACTTCCATTCAAGTGATACATTCTTATATTTCAAAATCCGTACTTTCTTTCTTTTGGAAAGTTCAAAACAACATATGTTTTTCCAGAAAAATAAAATCGGGATATTCAACATACTCCCCTTCCTTTTCAAATCTTTAGTAGAACACTTTTCAAGTTCTTATGCATTTCAATCATACAAACAACATATAAGAATCATACGATATCTATACTTAGAATTAAAGTGTAAGGATAATCTACTATACTTAGAGTTAGGAAGTATAGGAAAAATATACCTTGATCCGAAACTAGTCAGGGCCGAATAAGCTAGTTGGAAAATTCCACGGGTGGTGAAACTCACAAATCTGGACCAAACTTTGGATGGCAGTAACTCGGTCAATATTTGGCCGAATATGATCGTTCTTGGGTCGAAATTGAAACTCTAGAAGTGCTCTACAACTTTTGTGAAGAAAGTTGATCCTAGAAACTACTTTCGGTAGGAGAAAATGGTGATAAAGGAAGAGACAGTGTGCTGTTTGGAACTGGAAATCCGAGATTTTTACTGAACTTCGAATGTCAATACCTTAGTCATTTCTTGACCAATTGGGGTGGTTCTTGGGTCTAACTTAAATATCTCGAAGTGCTCTACAACTTTCCCGAAGGGAGTTGGTTCTAAAAACTACTTTAAGCAGGAGAAAAATGAGAATTTGTGAAGGGCAGTAGGCTGTCTGGAAATAGAAATGGTTTCTAGAGAGAAGTGAGAGCAAATGAGTGAAGGTGTGAGTTGAATGGTGAGTGTGGGGTGCTATTTATAGCAAAAATTTGGCTCTCCCTCTCCCTCTCTTGGCCGGCCATCTCTCTCTCTCTCTCTCTTGTACCAAGTATACTTAAGTGTGTGTGTGTGTATATATATATATATATATATATATATATATATATATATATATATATATATATATATATATATATATATATATATATATATATATATATATATATATATATATATATATATATATATATATATATATATATATATATATATATATATATATATATATATATATATATATATATATATATATATACTAACACAATCTAGGTAAATTTCAAATCCTAATAAACTATTCTAATATATAGATGTTTCTATTATAATAATACTAGTACATATATTAAATAACCCAAGGTACTAAGTACTTATAATAAATAAAATAAGGTACCTAAACTTATTTTAATCTTTCAAGCACATGGGAAATCTAATGAATGACCAGAATAATAAATCCTAGTACTTTTGGCAAGGCTAAGCTTATCCAATGGGTAATAATTTTCCTAACGGTTAGTGACCAATGGTTAAAAGGGTGAGGTACTTTCTATACCTAAATAATACATATATACTTTAATCATGTGCATATATATCTATATATAACTATATCTATGTACTTTTACAAAATCTAGTAAAGTACTATTGGTAGAAAATCCAGGTTTTCTATTATCCAATGGATAAAGATTTCCCTAGCATCTATCGACCAATGGATAAAGCTAAAGGTCCAAAGGGTTCTCATTGGAAGGTTCAAAAGGCTCAACTAGGGTTTGAGAGGTTCATAAGGTTCAAAGAGTTCAAGGAAATGTGACTAGATGAATCGGTAGTTAGGTTACTCTAACTAATTGCTCAGAAACTAACTATACCTGTCAAGTAGGGTTTTTAGCCAAGAAATATAATCTTAAAACTTATTTCAATTATTAAGAAAAAAACTAACACACTTGTCTTTAGAAAATGACCATGTTGACCGATGGGGTGAAAACCAATTTTGTAAGTCAAAACTCTAATTATAAGAAATTTATATGGCCATCCAAGAGGAATTCAAGAATTTTTGAATAAACAACGAGATTTTTATTAGTCAGTAACGACAGATTTTTGGATATTAAAATAAAATCCAAGTAATTAAAATAAAATCCAAATTTTTAACGAAATTTTTATTTACCAAAAATCAGGGTCGTTACAACTAATGATCACAATGTACTTATGGTAATAGTGAAGTGGTGATTGTGGTGGTGGTGGGTTGGTGGTGATGGAGCAAGGGAGTGGTGGTGGAGGTGGAATGGTGAGGGTGCAGATGGAGTGGGAGTGGTGGTGGTGTTGGAGTGGTGGTGGTGTTGGAGTGGTGGCGGTGGTGGTGTAATGGTGGGGTGGCGGTGGAGTGATGGTGGTGGTTGTGCAATGGAGGCGGCGGGGTGATAGTGGTGATGGTGGTGGGCTGGAGTGGTGGTGGTGGTGGTGGATTGATGGTTATGGTGGTGGTGGAGCGGTGGTGGTATTGGTAGTGGTGGTAGAATGCTGGTGGTAGTGGAGGTGGTGGTGATGGAGTGGTTGTAGGAATGGTGGTTGAATGCAAATACATAAAAATTCAGTCAAAATTAAGTAGCTCAAAGCTACTTAATTGTTTTTAAATTTTTAGCCTACATTTTAAGTAGTACTTAATTTGTCAAGCAACATAAAATGTAATTATTAAATCTACTGAATCACTTATTACTTAATTGATTCAATTTTATATTTGAAATTTAGGTGATCAAAGCCTAAGAGGAGGAGAGAGAAAAAAACCACATGGGTCCAGAAAACCGCGAGTTTCTTGACTCGACCGATTTAGGCTTAAAACCCCTGATAAACCCATCTGTAGATCTTGCTATCTCTATCATCGTCCAGTAGCCCGTAATCTTGTTCAGGAAAAATTCTCCTTGTTCAGAATACTGAAAATGTCGATTTCTTTCTCTTCTCCGTTGTTCTTTCCTCAATTAGCTTCTTCAACTGTAAGTCTTCCCCCCCCCCCCCCCTTCTCTCTCTCTCCACACACACTGACTCACAGAGTAAGGTGTGTTATTCTAGTGTTGACCTACATGTTTATTGTCAGAACCGAAGGGGAAGTGAAAGGGTTTCTGGGATATGGAGATACTCACAGATTGTGAAGAAGTTCGTCGTGAGAGCTGGGCCTAAGAGGATATCCTTCGACAACGAATGTAGAGCGACCTTAGTAGCTGGGATTAACAAGCTTGCTGATGCTGTTTCTGTTACCCTAGGTCCTAAAGGTCTCTCTCTCTCTCCCCGTCGTTTGATGTTCAACTTATTGCTCTCTCCGTAGATGCAGGACTGGATTTGATGCCGACCTTTTTTTTCAATACCCCATATGGTTGAATTTACTCTTACCAGTGCTGAGTTGTCCTTGTTTTCTGATTGAATCTTTATGCATTTGGGTCCTATTTGTTTTTCTTCGGGGAACTTTTTTGGGAACTTAGAACCAGTCCACCTGTTGGTACAAACGATCTTTGCCAAAGTCATTGTTTGGCACCAAAGAATAGCATTGTTGATGTACCGGTTTATTGCCATTTTGGCACACTCTCCAATGACCTTTGGGATTGAACTCCTCTCATTTTGACACCAAAGATGGCTATTGCCATTTCTTGGCATCATCAAATGGCTTGGGCACCCTAATGGCAATGGGTGGACTTGAATTTTGCCAAAAAACTTGCCAAATTATGGCTTGGGCACCCTAAATGGCAATGGGTGAATGCTTCTTTGGTTTGCTTTTATAGTACTAACACTTGAACCCCAAGGGCATCGGTGGCTGTACATGTTGCTAACAATGGTCAAATGAACACCCAAAATTTTTTAATTTTTTTTGCTTAGGATACATGTATTTCTTTGAACACCCAACCCAAAGAGTAATGAGCACCCAATCTTTAAATAAATGAACACTCACCCAAAAAAGTAGCCCACAAATCAATCCACTTTGAAATTGAACAACCGAAACATGATTGAATTGCTTGTATCTAATGACCGGCCACAACGCAAAGCCCCACAAATAACGATTTCCCATCGTTAATTGCATTGAGCTATTCTATGTAGTCTTGGATATGCAACTTCGCGCGCCAAACAATCGTTTCACAGAGGTTGGCCTAGTGGTCAAGGCCTGAAACTTAGAGGTTTGATCCCTCCTAAGGTTTCACGTTTGAAACCTCTTAGGTGCTATCAACTCCTTTTGGGCCAATCCATACAGAGCTTTGTTCTTGCTTTAATTGGGACCCCCACAAGTGGGCAGTGGGATTGGTCCCTAGATTGGTCGAGGTGCATGTAAGTTGGCTTGAACACCCGAGTTATCACAAAAGAAACAATACGTGACTTGGATTACTTAATGAATGGGAGAAAAAAAAAAGAAAAAGAAGCGATTCCACCATTTTTGAGAACTCCACTGTTAGTTATCTAGAACAAAGTAAAATTGTTTATACATAGATGTATAATGCAGGCAGTGATTCAACCATTGTTTCCAACTCAAATCTTATTTGAAAGGAGCATAATATTTGAAATTTAGTAAGACAAAGTTTTCCTTTTTCCCTTCCATTCCAGAATGGTAGTCTGTTTATTTTTCTATTATGGTAGGTACCGGATTTCCTATGTGTTTAATGCCACTAACCATACTTGTTTGTGGTCTTAGAAATTAGAAAGAAAAAAAATCTAGTAGAATGAAATGATTCTCACCTGTCTTACTTTGGACTCTCCATTCATACCTAAACACGGCCATAGTTCCGATTTTTTTTGTAATATTTACAATATTGGCTTACCCTTTAATGCAAAAGCACATAGGATTTCATTTATGTGAGAGGGAAAATATCAATTGGCCTAATACTGATTCCTGCTTCTTTATAGGATTCTTTTTTATTGATTTTGGAGTGGTAGTTTGAGAAATATGTTATCATAGTTAATTAGTGTGAGTTAGGCCGCGTTCTTTTAAACTTATAAGTTTGGAACTTATTTTGGTATTTTTTACTTTTTGTAACTTTTTTTTTTTTAATTTTTTTGGTAAATCAGCTTGAAATTGAAAAAGAGGCTAACCGAATATACAGCCTACAAGGGGCATACCCTAGGAGGAAAAGAAAACAAAACAAAACAAAAGTAAAGAAAATTGCCTACGCCAAGTGCAGGGCCGGCCCGAGGGCAAAGCCCAAGAGGCCACCGCCTTGGGCCTCCAAATTTTGGGCCCCAAATAGGGCACCCTTCTTAAAGTAAGTATATATATTATTTGTTCCTAGTTTTGAACAAGTACCTTCATTGCTTCAGTGGTAAGATGATATGATTCTTTACTAAAGGCTTGAGTTCGAATCCTTGAACGGAACTTTCTTATTTTCAATTGTTTTTTGACCAAAAAGAAGCTCAAGCTTGAGCTTTGTAGCTGCTGTGACCCGAACATAGGCTAAGGAGGTTTCAAGGCAGTCGCTCAAGCCACCAGAACAGAAGTATTTAACGTGCTCAATATGAACCAAAATACTTATATAATAAAGATTTGGATTATTGTTGTTTAATTCAAAAATACGTAGGGCCCACCTCAAGATTTCGCCTAGGGCCTCCCAATCCCTTGGGCCGGCCCTGGCCAAGTGGCTACATGGGATAAATGATATGCGATGTTTCAAATCCATCTAGTAAGAGGGAGGAAAACAACGCCTTAATGAATGTCAAAGCCAGTGCTTGGACTCCCACGCATTACAAAAGTGACATGGAACCATTGCTGGACAGCAGTTTGCTGCCGTGGGGAACAACTAGCAACATTTACAGCAACAACTAGCAACATTGCTGGACAGCAGTTTGCTGCTATTTTACAGCAGCAAAATAACACCCCCTTGACATCAGAATGGTAAAATGAGTCCCACACATTTAGCTCCCAGCAGCATCAACAGAACAGCAGCAGAAAACAGCAGAAGAATAGCAGCAGTTTGTTGAACAGCAGGTTGCTGGACAGCAAGATTGCAATAGCAGCCGAAGCCGAAGGAAAATACTGTCGTAGCAGACTGTAGTAGCAGCCAAAGTAAACAGACCAACTTGGTTTGAACAACAACCAAAACAGCAAATTTAACAGTGCAGCTGCTGCCAAAGGATACAGCAGAATCAGTAGCAGTGGCAATAGCAGCCACACAGCAATTAACAGTAGAAAACTAGGGACATGCCCCCTAGAAAAGCATAAACGCTCCAAGGGACAACCCCCCAAGGATAGGACAACATAATGAAATAAGAGTGACTGACAGGCAGCAAACAGCATGAGCAATACATACAATCGATATCAGGACAGTAGCCAATTACCTTAAAATCAACTCAGGATGCCCTGTGATACTCTATGATGCTTTCACAACAGCAGTAACAGAAAACAGGATAAACAGCACTGTAACAGCAGGATAAATAAAACCCAAACATAATAGCACTGATCAAGATCTGACAGGGAGACCAATATCAGAGTTCCAACTATGAATCACAAAAGAGCATATAGCCCAACATATCTGCTCACCTTCTACTCCCTCAAAGCCTATCTCTCCATCAACTAGAAGCAAAGGGGGAGCCACAACTCCCTCCACTCTCCCTCACAAAAAGACTCCCACTAACTATTACCTCCACTCTCAAGGAATTTGGGGCTCAAGCACATAGCTCACAGGATCACACATATGTGGGCACACTCAAACCAAAGGGAAGAGGCAGTGGATTAAAGTTTCCAGGGCTGGAAACACCTTCAGAAGCTGTCGCAAATAACCATGAGATAAGATTAAGCTAATACCTTATAAATAGAAGTATTAGCAGCCAAGTATCCCTATTGTTGACCTGTTGCACCTAGCCTAGCCAGCACAGGAAGCAAACAAGTGAGATGCAAGAAGTATATGCAAGACCAGAAACCAATCATCAGCAAATGACATTATTGATCACTAATGTTCCCCTCATTTACAACCCAGTCTGCTTGTAATGAGTGTATACTGGATAATGATAAAAGTCTTGCTTTGATCATGGAATAGATTTTGTGAACAACTACCTCACAAGAACAAGATTTCCCTTGAAATTTCCTCACATTCCTCTCAATCCACACATGATAAACAGAGGCAGTAAATACCAATTTAGTAATGATAGCTTTAATAGACTTGCCTTTAATGTTAGAGAGAAAATTGACCCACTCAGTCCAAGTTCTAGAAGGCCAGGAAACGTGCAGTTTGGAAAGGATAGTGTCCCACACCTGTTGAGAAAAGAAACAATTGAAGAAAAGATGGTCATGGCTTTCACTCCCATAGCAGAAGTTGCACTGTGGAGAATGGTGAAGGCCAAAAAGTGCCATCCTATCAGCAGTGGATAACCTATTCTGAATGGCTAGCCAAGTGATAAGGCTACATTTTGGGATGTGGCCAGAAAACCACACCAATTTATGCCACACAACCCTTGGAAAAGGAGTTCTCAATTTGTTCCAAAGGGAGGCAATTGTGAACTGGCCGTTAGGATTGAGGGTCCATCTAATGCGGTCAGACTCACTCAATTTGGATGGAATCAAAGGTGGCAAGGTTCTTCTGATCTCATTGAGCTCCACATTTCAAGTAATGGGTAAAGCCCAATTTGAATTGAGGATGATGTGGGACACTGAAGCATCTCTAGTGATGCCAGAGTCAATTATAAATCTAGGGCTGACCTTGTCTATCAAAGGGCCATGTGGATGCCAGTTATCATACCACAGAGAAGTGGAATGGCCATTACCAAGCACACTAAGAATAAAGGGCTGTACTAGAGGTCTGATATTTTTCGTAACTTTTTGTTTAGCTTTTCGATGTAATTTTAGGGGTTAATCGTTCGTCGTGACGAGACGAATCGGAAAAGTATAAAAATATGGATCGATCTTGAAGAAATTCAAATAAGATGACCCTTAAGCTCCAAAAGACAGCTATTTGATACTTTTTTCATTTTTAGTGAACTTTTAGTGAACTTTTTTTTGTTTTTGTTTTTTTGTTTTTGGTCATAATTTTGTACTTTTTAGACTCATCTCGTCAAGATGGATGATTAATCCAAAAAAAAATCATGTGAATCTAATAAAAATTCAGAAAAGACAAACAAAACACACAAAACGAAGAAATAAGTTAAGTTTAGAAGAACTCAGCCTTAGCTTAATTGTACAGGACGCAATGTTGTGCTTTCGGAGGGTGGGAAGTTAAGAGTTATCAATGATGGCGTTACAATTGCCGAAGCCATAGAGCTCTCAGATACAATTGAAAATGCAGGAGCTGTGCTAATTAAAGAGGTCATCTATGCTGTCTTCAATTCTTGTTTTTTTTTTTGTTTTTCGTTTTTTCTAGAATTTACCGCTCAAAAGCTCACAGAATATAAGTATGATGTATTTTTTTATGTGCCCTGTTTGCAGGTTGCTTCTAAGACAAATGATTTAGCTGGTGATGGTACTACCACTGCAATCATACTGGCTCGAGAAATAATAAAATCTGGTTTACTAGCTATTGCTTCTGGTGCTAACCCTGTTTCTTTGAAGAAAGGAATGGACAAGACTGTAAAAGAACTGGTCAAAGTTCTAAGGAAGAAAAGTTGTCCTGTAAAAGGGAGGGATGATATAAGAGGTTTTTCTCTATTTTCTGGGGTATAATTATTGTAGAGAACCCCATATTGGTCGGGTGTGGATGAGGTTATTACTTTATATAATTTTGGATCACCTAATAGTTTAAGGCTTAAGCTTTTGGGTTGTATACGAAGTTTGTTCACGTTATTAGAGGCAGATAAATCATCCTTTTAACTGAGAAAGTAATAGCATTTAACCCATACTCCATGATGACATACCCTAGTAAAGAGGCTGCACATTGGTAGACCTATAAAAAGGCTACACATGACATACTAAAAAAAAAGGAGGTTGCACATCAAGGGTGTGTTCGGGTTGGTTATTGAATGGGCTATGACTTACTATAATTTTGTACTCCTACATCTAATTACTTGGACTTTCAGGTTAGATACAAATGTTCTTCAAATTATTCTCAAGGGGAGAATATTGAAACTTTTTTTGCTTTTTTGCAGCCATAGCTTCAATTTCTTCCGGAAATGATGATTTCATTGGGAACTTAATTGCTGAAATCATAGGTAGGATTGGCCCTGATGGAGTAATCGATGTTGAATCTTCCTCATCATCTGATACCTCTGTGATTGTTGAAGAAGGAATGAAGGTAAAATTCATATAATCATTGGTAAGGGTGCTCTTTAATTTTGTTGAATATTATGAACTTGTTCATTGATAGTAATTGTGACCCAGACAATATCAGTTTGACGTAGACATACCCATTACAATCAAAACATGATACAATATCTTGGTACATAAAATGCTGGGTAATGAATCACTTCAGATATTGACTGTGAGCTTTTCTTTTATTTATGAACAATAAAAATAAAATGCTCACATTAGGTCAGCGTGTAGCATTTATGGAGGTCTATCTGATTGAAGTCATAGCAGGGATTGTTTCATCGGTCACATTTTTATTTAATGGTTAATTGCGATACAATTTCGATTACATTCATCACATGTTTCACAATATTATACAAATGTGCTCTATTAGTTGAATGGCTGCAGTACTTCCAATTGAAGATCTCTCTCACAAAGTGAACTGATATGTAATGGGTGGGACATGCATTGCAGTTTTTTTTTTTTTTTTTTTTTTTTTGGGGGTGGTGGTTAGGGATGGCAAAGTTTTTATGTCATTTCCTTTCATGTGGAATCATATGTTCCTTCTTCTTTTTGGTGTTCTTTTAATTTTTTTTATTCTTTCCCTGCAGATCGACAGGGGATATATGTCACCCGAATTTATAACAAACCAGGACAAATCGACAGTGGAGTTTGAAAATGCTAAAGTCCTAGTGACTGATCAAACAATAACAAGTGTCGAAGAGATTGTTCCTTTACTAGAAAAGACAACCCAACTGAGCGTCCCACTGCTAATAATTGCCGAAGAAATCTCACTGCGAGTAATGGAAACACTGGTTCTGAACAAAAGGAATGGCATGCTTAATGTTGCTGTTGTGAGGTGTCCGGGACTTTTAGAAGGAAAAAAAGGTTTGCTGCAAGATATTGCCCTTATGACAGGTGAGCTTATGTGCTTTCTACGTTTGAACTAGATGTTTCGGCCTTAGGTTCATCATCCAAGTTAATAGCACATGCAGTTGTGTGGAAGGTATAAATTTTAAGAGTCCTGCTATAGGGACCGACCGGTCCCCTACCAAAATCGTATCGACGGCCACGCAAGGCCATCTCCGGCCACCGAACGGCCGATCCGAACCGTCCAAAAATTCTATAAAAAAAAAAAAAAAAACGAGGGGGCTCACGCATGAATCAACGGCATCCGATGTGTGTAGGGTGCTTGATCCAAACACCCTATTTTTCATCCCTATAGCTTTGTAGAAATTTTAATTCAGCAAATATGTCAGTTGTAACTGCTGGAAAAAAATGATTAGAAAAAGTTTTGAAAATAAGATATAAAGCAAGTAATGTAGCAATTACAAGTTTCATTTAAGAAAACTCATCTCTGTTTAGGGAAGGAGAAGCTAAAAGCATTAGCACCCGAAATATTGTTGGTATGACTTTTCAACCCAGCTTTGCCATAGTATATATGTTCATACACATCATCCAGATTGATAGTTGGCTGGCTCACTTTATTAAACAGCGTTCCATGTGTCCTTGACCTTGGTCAATTCCAAGAGAACGTCAAAGTTGAGCATAAATAAACTTTCAAAATCGCTCGAAATTGAATATGGGGTTCTATTTCAAATGGAACCCTGGAACTTACTCTTTGTGAAGTATGCTTGAAGTTCCAGATAGCTTTTTGTTCATATATACACACGCACACACGCATTTGACAATACATTTGCCAATACATTTTTCGAAACCCCATGTGGGACCTTCACACAAATGATCGGAGCCGTTGAATGTGTTTAAAACATGTTTTAAAAGGGTCCTGCAAAAAATTAACTCATTTGGATATCAGTAAGGGTTTGATCGGCTCATTTAGTTAATTCCTGTCAAATTTGACAGAATAAAATTGAATGAGCCGATCAAGCCCTTACCAATATCCAAATGAGTTGATTTTTTACGGGAACCCTTAAAAAAATATTTTAAACAAATTGAACGGCTCCAATTATTCGTGTGGGGCTCCGAAAAATGTATTGTATATATATTCAATCGGGATCTATGAGGTCCGCCCTTAAGCTACGTAAGGGATCCCTCATAAGAAGGGGACTGTATATATTATTTTTTGGGATCAAATCTATGGTTTGGATTTGTATGTGTCCTTTTCCACATAACACAAACTTTTCTTTTCTGTACAAAATTTCATGGGGGCAATAAGTATGAACACAATGTTGGCTGTATTTCAAATTCTGACCTGACAACCCATTTTCTGTCAGAATCATATGCGTAGAGTCAGAGGAGTTCTACTGGTTATGAAGAACTGGTCTTTCAATGGCCACTTAGTCTTGTTATCTCTTGGAATTCCTATCTGCTCAGTGCTCACACATTTTTGCTGACAGTTATATTGGATCAGGTGCTGATTTTATCTGTGGAGACTTGGGCCTGACCCTTGAAGGTGCGACCTCAGATCAACTTGGTATTGCACGAAAAGTCACCATAAGTAAGAAATCAACCACTATTGTCGCTGACCCTTCTACCAAAGCTGAAATTCAGGCAAGAGTTTTGGAGATAAAGAAAGATCTAGCTGAAACAGAGAGTAAATTTATGTCTAGAAAGCTTTCTGAAAGAATTGCTAAACTCTCTGCCGGGGTGGCGGTAATTAAGGTCTGCAATCCTTA
This sequence comes from Rhododendron molle, assembly GCA_025413875.1. Taxonomy (NCBI): domain Eukaryota; kingdom Viridiplantae; phylum Streptophyta; class Magnoliopsida; order Ericales; family Ericaceae; genus Rhododendron; species Rhododendron molle. The sequence goes on from CM046400.1 coordinate 21,785,653, forward strand.
CAATTGGACCCTCATGATCTTTTTCTGCTCTTACGTCATTGCCGGTTATTTGTTCTCCAGTTGTAGTTGGCATTATTAAAAATGGCTTTGCAAAATTTTCAACTTTGACTTAGAACATGAGAATTTTTAGAAACAATCAAATTTTTGTTAGATTTTGTTGGAATAAGAGATTTTATGTTGACGTAGTCAATAGTTTCAAGTCAATGCAGTTATCCCGAGTTTCTGCATTTTGAAATGTTGATGTATCTTTTCAAGCTATGTGGTCAATAGTTTGAAGTCAATGTGGTTATCCCAGATTTCTACGTTCTTGAACATTGTCAATATTCATTTCTCATTATCCAATGCCTTACAGCGTTGATGTATGCTTTCTTGTTTCTCAATTAAGATCAATCCATATCAGAATGAACTGTAGTAGTGGGGTGGTGAAAAATATTTATGGCGTAAGAAATGCCTGCATAAGTGTTGTTTTTCAAAAGAAACGGTTAAACCTGCATAAGAAATGCCTGCATATGTTTCCAGCAGAATGGGAATAAAACTTGGTGGAAAGAAAGTGATGGGAATCAGAGTGTTTGAGAACGAATTTCTCTCTCTCTCTCTCTCTCATATCGACTCTAGTTATCCAGAAATAGAATCATCTATTCATCTCTACTTCAAAAAAAACTTGGATTTAGGTCGGAGCACACACAGAGGTGGAACTAGATGATCGGAAGCTAAGAATTGAGGACGCAAAAAATGCCACATTTGCTGCCATGGTTGAAGGGATAGTACCTGGTGGTGGAGCAACCTACGTACACCTCGCAGAACAAGTACCAATCATAAAGAAGTCCTTGGAAGATCTGGATGAGAAGATTGGCGCTGATATTGTTGGGATGGTATGGTGCTTCTTAGTTGCTCTTTCCTTTGCATGATCTATCTTTTCTTTTCTTTTCTTTTATGCAGAAAATAGATGTATCTATACATGCTTTTATGTAACTAAATGTATTGAAATGAAATGCGTAGAACAAGAAGTCCACCCAAAAAACCAAAAATTACAAATGCCATTGAACTTTTCAAATTGGTCTCCAATCACTGCTAAAAAAATTAAGGCACCATTCAAAAGGAGTAGATGCCGGTACCCAAGAAGAGGTTAGGAAACAAATATTTCCGTATATGCGTTCAATATTATCAACATTCCTTAATAATTCTTGACTTCCTTTCAACCCAAATAATCAAACCCACTAAACTTTGAAGGCTTCCATGCTTTTTTATTGGATCTGAAACCCCAAAAGTGAATGCTGAACTTATGCTCACCCAAGGAGTTACGCAATCAACCTCTGCCGGCCCCACTTTTGCTCTGCCACTGTCCCAGCCTGTTAATATTAGGACAAGGAAACACTGTTGAATTGTGGCAATTAGTATTTATACCCCCATATGCCAAAAACAGGGGAGGCCTCTCATTATGCAGAAAGGAAAAAGGTACAATGAAAGGGAAAAAACTTCGTTCATGTATGTAAAGATATTCTCCTTTTCTTATGGTAGATGTGTACAGCCTGAACTCTGAATAGATACACCCATAGTTACTGATCATACTACTTGAACTCTTCGAAATATATAAAGTACCAGATTCGGACACTTCACACTCGGGAAATGCTATGGCATCTGTGTGCGGAAAGATTAGTTGGACATTCACAGTGCAAGCATATTTTGTATTGTAAATTTATCACGATCGATGCTTAGGACTGCCATATTATACGCATCCTAAGGTTTGTGTGTGTGTGTGTGGGGTAAGGAGGAGATGTCCTAAGTTACATTCTAAACATCCTTAGTCATAGAAAGTAAAAGAGATAACGTAAAAAATACCAATTCTGTGGTATGCTCTTGAGTCATTGAGATGGAAATTAGATGAATCTGATACTTGCACCCGAGCCTTGTACCTGACCACATGTAACATGTAACTTAGTGGTGTGGAGTTGCTTGTAACTGAAGACTGTTTAAAGATGCATTCATGTTAGTTGATAGAGCTAATGTTCTGAATTTTCTGTCAAATAATTCAAGGACCACCTCTAATCTGATGTTGATAATTTTGAATCTTTTGAGTTCAGTATTAATTTTTGGGAAAGCCACCTTTTTATATGTATTTGACCCAAACGATTCGTTATCGATGGATTTCAGGCGCTTCTTGCACCTGCAAATTTGATTGCAAATAATGCTGGAGTGGATGGAACAGTGGTAGTGGAGAAGATTCGGACTAGTGACTGGGAAATTGGATATAACGTGATGACAGACAAATATGAAGACCTATTTGTTGCTGGGGTTGTTGATTCTTGTAGGGTTTCAAGGTGTGCTCTTCAGAATGCAGTGTCTGTTGCTAGTGTGGTCCTAACAACTCAAGCTGTATTGGTAGAGAGAATAAGGAAGCCCGAACCATTGATTCCTCATGTTCCTGGAATAACTGATCAATGATAACTCTTTGTTTTTCTGTGATCACCTTGTTTGGATCTACAAGAGGAACCTCTTTTTTTGTGTGTGTAGGATTTTGCAAAAAATTAAATTATGAACGTCTCATTTTATTTGTCTTGCCATGGTATTTTTTTGTCATTTAATTTTTCAGTTAAATTCTTGGATTGGTTTTTACCTGCTAATGCTATACTTGATAAATCTTAGCGCATGATGAAGTGGAGAAAATGATCCATGACAAAACTAGATGACGAAATGGAAAAGGAAATTGCAGGGGAAGGAAATGGAAGGAGATTAAAAAGTTGAAAATAAAAAGTGGAGGGAAAAGGAAAATTAATTGTTGTTAGACTTTCTTTTAGGAAATGACATTAAATGTTAGAAAATATTACATATTTGTTGCATCTTAACTAGTGTTTCGGGGCATTTGTTAGCAGATGATCATTTGAACATATTTATTCACTGGGACTAGGTATGTGAGCTCTAGACGAGAGTATTAAGGACCCGCGTTAGGTAGATTTTAAAGTTAGTCCACTATTTATTTATTTATTTTTATATAGGAGAATATTGGGTATTAATTTAGGTACTTATGAACTATAGGACTTGAGAGAGAGTCTAATTAAGTAGAGGGGTGTGAAGTGTAATAGTTACACATATATAACAAATTTGATCAGGAGACCCCATTTCCTTTCCCTTTTTTCTTCTTCTACCACATCTCTCTCTCTCTCTCTCTCTGGTTAATCAGCTTAAAATTAAAAAAAAAAAAAACTAATCGAATATACTACCTACAAGAGACATACTCTAAGAGGAAAAGAAAAAAAAACTGAAAAACTTGTGGCAAGCTAGGAGGGAGTCTATTCTTGGTAGGCTACAACAAGTTCAAGCTTTGAGCACCTAGGTTTTGCTTGCATTTTGGGGATTTGGCTTCTTGAGATAGGGTTTATGTTAGATGAGTAAATAAGGATGTGTGTATTGGTGTACACTTATTTTGAGTTTTTGTTAGAGTAATCAAACCCTAGTGAATGTGTTAGGTATAGTTGCTACATATGTTTTTTCTTAGAAATTTGGTATTGATATTTATTGGATTATGCTATCTTTGACATTTTTTGTCATATGTGCACAGTTATCGCTGTATAAATATCATCGGGACTCTTTTTTTTTTGGATAATTTAGTTTGAAATTAAAAAATGTTAACCGAATGTACAGCCTACAAGGGGCATATCCCAGGAGGAAAAGAAAAGGAAAAAAGAAAATTGAAAAAAGTGCGATAACTAATGCACAACCCGCATAGAGAGTAGGGTAGAGTAAGTAATATAACAAAAGTGCCACGTGTTGTGATCATAGCCCTGTTGGACTATCCAAGAACAGCTACTACAGAGGGACAGGCACTAAGAAGAGGCTCAAACTGGAGATGATGGCATCCGCCAAGGTTACCCTCCCAAGTACCCTGCACACTATGCCCATTCCATCCAGACTACTACACCCTCAACCTAATCCCCTAGGCTCGCTATAATCTAAAGCGAGACAATTCAAAAACCAAAACAACGCATAACCACCGAATTGTGGTCACTTGAACCGCAGGTGAAACCAAGCTGTCCCTTTCAATCAGTGCACAACCACCAATCTGTTCAAAGACAGCCCGCAAAACTATCCCTTTCAATTAGCGCACGACCACCAATCTAATCAATGACAGCCCATGAAGCTACCCCTTTCGATCAGAACACGATCACCAATCTAGTCGAAGATAACCCCAGTCACACCATACTCACTAGAGAACTAGGCCAGTGAATCAAAGAATCATAGAATTTACGGAGCTCCACAACAAGTTGCACAACATTTGAGCCCCAAAATGCGCAATTGAACCCTAATTTGGGCAATGAACCCAGTAACTAAACTGGGCAATTTGAGCCCCAAACTGGGCAGTGAGCCCAGTATCTAAACTGGGCATGAATCTCAGTGTCGAGCAACACTATATCTGATGTTGGAGTTTGCAGCACCTGGATTGAATCTCCAACTACTAACAGTACACTGGCCCAAAGTCCAGCAACAATTTGACATTAAATAAGCAAATGCTAAACTCTATATTGAACAAGAATTCAACTCTGCGCTTGAACACAGGAAGCAAGGATGGGGTATACCTCTCGGCACGCCCCCGTAGGCTTCGTCAACACCCGTTCAAAAAAAAAAAAAAAAAGGCTTCGTCAACTGTGATTTTCCAGCACCGTTAATCTGTGTGCTAACAGACCGTGAACGCCAACATCTCTGAACCCATGGCCGCCGGAGCATCACCAACGCCAACAGTACAAGCCGTAGCTAACTGGAGTTTTCCCAAACAGCGTCATACCGACGAGCTTGAATTGGGGAACCCTCTGTCTGATAAATGAGATAATATGGGTTGATCCAAGATGGATGCCCCTCAGATGACAAATGAAGAATCGATTAGAGCTTTGATACCTTAAAATCGGGTTCTTCTTTGTGGGGGGATGAATTCCAATTAAATCCTTGTTGAACGGTGTGGGGGCTCGTCGAGTCTAGAGAGATTTCTACCGAGCTTGGAGTGGTTGTTGCCGAGCCTGATACCTGCAAATCGAAGAGGGGTTCCTCCGGGTAGAACCTCCGACGAGCTAGTTAGTACCCGGGGGAGATAAATCGAAACATAAAGCAAAGGAAAAATAAGTCATTTGTGTAGGAGAGGAGTGTTGTGTACCTAAGGAGAGGGAGAGAACTTTGCTTATATAGAGAAAAAGTGAATGAAACTTAATGACTAAGTAAAGGCTATTAATGGAAAGTTACTATAAATGGAAAGGAAGCTTCTAGAAATTTCTAGAAGATCACAACTTGTCGTGTCCACGTACTGAGCAACAGCAGTACGGGCCGAGCAACATAAAGAACCTTCTGAGCGATACAAAGAGCTGCCGAACCATACTAAGAACTGCCGAGTAATAATAAGAATCGTCTGCCGAACGATAAAAAAGAACCCTCTGCCGAGCGATAATAAGAACTGCCGAGCGATGGAAAGAACCCCCGTGCGTACTTAAGACAAATGTTTGGCACTACTTGTGAGATAATACTTGTTGAAATCGTTCGGCTTATGGTTCTTCCGAGATATAACAGTACCCCTTTTGGACTTTATGAACTAAGGGAAATTTAGTCCCCTATAATAGCCCCTCAACTTCTTCTTTATCGCTTAGATGAAGGAGGAGTTTAACCCAGGTGTGTCCAAATGACCGAAGTGAATTCCTTGTAAGAGACAAATAGACCATAATTGCGCTTCGAATAGATTTAGCATAATAACCCAAGCCGAGGTGATGTAGCTGAGGCCCAGATTGCTAATAGAAGTCCTGTCCTCGGCTAGATTTGGTTGGAATGAGAGAGAGCTCCACGGCCAGATTCAGCCAGAGTGAGAGAAAGCCCCACGGCCAGATTCAACTGGAGTAAAAGAAAGCCCCACAGCCAGATTCGGCCGGATTGTCCAAAGGTAATGAAATCCGAATGCGATAGTAACACGAAATTCCATACGCTCTTGAAACCTGAATGTCTATAAGATGATGCATACAAAATAACAAGTATGAAATGAACTAAAAGTGAACAACTGAGGATACACGCCGCTTGGTATTCCTAAGAACTGAACACTCGGGCAAAAATACTGAAGGTATGCATTGGGTTATGTGCCGAGCAATCAAGATAGTAACCGAAAGAGTATCCGAGATGGTAACAAATCCGAGATGTCTTCGTCTTCTTCGTCGCCCGAACGTTGGAGGCCTACAACCCGTAGGGTGGTTTTAGTCCAGTCATGAGAATCCTTCGACCCGCAGGGAAGGCTTTAAACGAACGTAGGAGACATGCGACCTAGAGGGAGGGCTTAGTCCGAACGTAAGGATTCTTCGTAGACCTTTGGCGTAGCTGCATGACTCTTCGAGAGGGACGGGCTGAGGTTGGAGTGCTGAATCTTCATTGCTTGGAGGATTTGGGCCATCTTTAGCTTGTGAGCCCCTACTTCGGACTAGAAGAGTTGGTGGTGGAAAGTGGGACCATCTGGATGTGAAACTAAGAGTGAGCCCCAATGCTCGGTGGAAGAGTCCACCGCCGAGAGTGAATGCCCCACTGAACGGTGGAGTTGCATGGAAAGAGTTTGCCATTTTTCAAGTCTGATAGATTTTGCGATGTTCAAACGTGTAGATTTCCGAGGGCTACGAGGATTTTGCCTGAACGATTATGTTGCCGAGGGCTACGAGGATTTCGCCCGAACGAATAGATTGCCGAGGGCTACGAAGATTTCGCCCGAACGAAGAGATTGCCGAGGGCTACGAGGATTTCGCCCTAACGAATAGATTGCCGAGGGCTACGAGGATTTCGCCCGAATGAAAAATAAGTTCAGTACATAGCCGAACAATTGGGCAGAATGTCACGTAGTTTGTAGAATATAAATCGCAATTAAAGAGTCTAGCACTTTAACTTGCTATTTAAGAATAAAAAGGACAAAAAACCTGTTCCACAAAAGAGAAGAATAGAGGGTTCTAGATGAGGACCCAAAAGCAAAAATTGAAGAGAGAACCGCCATCGCACGATCAAAAATTGAGACGCTCGAAGTCAGATCAGGATGAGCCCACCAATATATGCCATGTTTTGATCCCTAGCAGAGTCGCCAATTGTGGGGGGGGAGGGGGGGGGGGGGTGAATTCCACTTAAATCCTTGTTGAACGGTGTGGGGGTTCGCCGAGTCTGGAGAGATTTCTACCAAGCTTGGGGTGGTTGTTGCTGAGCCTGATACCTGCAAACCGGAGGGGGGTTCCTCCGGGTAGAGCCTTCGACGAGCTAGTTAGTACCCGGAGGAGATAAATCGAAACATAAAGCAAAGGAAAAATAAGTCATGTGTAGGAGAGGAGTGTTGTGTACCTTAGGAGAGGGAGAGAGCTTTGCTTATATAGAGAAAAAGTGAATGAAACTTAATTACTAAATAAAGGCTATTAATGGAAAGTTACTATAAATGAAAAGTTACTATAAGTGGAAAGGAAGCTTCTAGAAACTTCTAGAAGATCACAACTTGTCGCGTCCACATACCGAGCAATAGCTGTATGGGCCGAGCAACATAAAGAACCTTTTGAGAGATACAAAGAGCTGCCGAACCATACTAAGAACTGCTGAGCAATAATCAGAACCGCCTGCTGAACGATAAAAAAGAACCATCTGCCGAACGATAATAAGAACTGCCGAGCAATAGAAAGAACCCCCGAGCGTACTTAAGACAAATGTTTGGCACTACTTGTGGGATAATACTTGTTGAAATCGTTCGGCTTATGGTTCTTCCGAGATATGACAGTATCCCTTTTGGACTTTATGAACTGAGGGAAATTTGGCCCCCTACATTCTTCAAGCTGATTCTTCCAGTCGACAGCTCATCCCGACGTGTTCCAGGCAGATCACTGAGTTCATGAAGATTCCAAGGTTCTCCCTGTGAATTTGTGGAACCGAAAACAAGTTAGGGATTTTGCAAAATCAGGTTTGGAACCCAAAATAGGTTCCGATTAGAGTTGGTACCTTAGAATCGGATCTCGGTACCCAGTTGTTGAAAGATGCAGAATCTTGAAGCTGAGTTTAGATTTTCGGTGTTGGTTTCTACACCGAGGTTGAAGACAACACCACTGCCAGTCATTTTGCCCTTGAGGCCGTGATATCGATGTTACGGTCGTCCGATGGATTTTCCTAACACACTATCTTTCTGTCTGAAAGGCTATTTGGCTCTGGATTGGGTCCTCTAAGTGGCTCAAAGTTCGAACCATAAGTCCAGGGGTTTCACAAGAAAGCAATCAGCAATCATCGAATCCGTATCATCATCGGGATGGTCCCAAGGTGGGGGTTGAAATAATCGTTAGGCCAAATTGGGGTGTCTACAATTGTGTTATGCTTTATTCATTAACATGTTTTAGGTGATGGCCCCAACGACTTGTAATACTGGACGAGCCCATGTAGAGCCTGATTCCAATCAGTCACATGAAAGGAAGTATGGATGGTGCGGCCATCGTTTTGCCCCTTAATGAACTAGGTAAATGATAGGGGAATGGGTTCAGTTTTACAATTTATGGGTTACAGCTTGTGTATCGATTTCTAGTCTGACAGTGACTTTTTTATACACAGCATTCACCTAATTGCCTTAGAATTCAAATTCTATAGTAATCATTGATTACTCATGATTTATGCGCTAAAAGTTGTGCATTTTATTTTTTGTTTGACAGTGGCTTTTAGACATATCAGAGCCATCATGCCTATTAGTGCACCATGTACCTGCTATTTCACTAAACAATTGAAAACCTGAGTTTATGAGGTTTGGTCACCCTTGTCATGCTATTGTAGTAGAATGAAATTCATTACTTTCCTAACCATTTGTCAATATGACGTTTTCTTATTGATTGATGCTAGGTGGGGGATTGTGTTTATTTCAAGAGCGTAGCCAACCCCATAGAAGTTGTAGGCAAAGGGCGGAATGCTAGTATGGATCTAGCTAAGAAGGTAGGCGGAGAAAAACTCAAAGTTAATTGGAGTGAGATTCATGTTCAAATCCCAATTATATGGGGCGAGCATTTGATAAGGCCTTACGCAGGCCTTAAGACCGTTGGTGATGCCATTGGTACACCAATAGCATGGCTTGTTTCTTTGGTACGTTTGATGCCCAATATTGTCTATTTTTCAATTCTTATTGCAAGACAATGACTTTTAAAACCGTGTACCTGGTTTTATTTTGATCAGGTAGTGAGAGATGATGATGATGATGGCTTTAGTGAATGAATGAGATCAGTTGGAAGATGCCTAGTAGACTGAGTTGTCACATGAATGCTGGACTTATGGGTTTTGTTTTGTTTTGTTTCTACTGGTGGTTCTTTTAAGGGTAGGCATCTTTCATGCTCTGATCTAGACTTTGGTAGGTTAGGTTTTTGCTGGAAACTGTAGAAAGTTTCTTAGAAGTGAAGTTTGTTTTTTGATGAAAACATTAGAGTTCTGCTATGGTTCTTTAAGACAGTTGGAAATTTGTTTCTATTTCATGTTTTGTGATTTGTTTTTAGATCCTTGTGATGTTTGTTAACTAGTAGTCTCTATTGAACGACTATAGTTTATGTTGCTTGGACATAGTTGAGAAACAAATTGCAATTTATTATGGTTCTATTGTATCTGTAGAGTAGTAAAAAAGAAGAAAAAAAAACTAACGCTTTAGAAGGCATTCATAAGTGCCATGAAAGATATTTGAAAAAAAAAACAGAATTCTGAGGTGGCATCCAAAAATGCCTTAATAAGTAAACTATAGGGCACTTAGCAGTGTAGGGAGAAGAAACTCTTGAGGCTCCACAAAGTGCCTCATTATAAGTGCCGTAATAGGTAATTTATGCAGCACCTGAAAGTGCAGCTAGAAGAAGTTCTTGAGGCGCCTTAAAGTGCCTCAAAACAAGTGTCGCGTTAGACCTATAGCTGCATCGATACATGCAGCACTAAGGTGGAGTGCCCCAATAGACAAACTGCCCCAATAGGTCTTTTATTAGGGCAATTTTGACTGCCCTAAAAAGTCGTTTTTGTTGTAGTGACTTTAACCTATTACCCAATGGCTAATGATTCTCCTAGCAGTTATTAACCAATGGTTAAAGTTTTGTACTTTGAATAAAGTATATATATGTACTTTTAACCATGTGTATATATCTCAGTATAATACTAATCCTAAGTACTAATAAAATCTAGTCATGTACTTTAATGAATAAACTAAGGTTTCCTCTTTTGTCCAATGGGTAACGATTATCCTAACATTTATCGTCCAATGGTTAATAGCTAAAAGGTCCAAAAGGTTCATCTAGGGTTTACAAGCTCAAGGGTTCAAAAGGTTCAAGGATCAAAGGTTCACCCAAGGTTAGGAAACAAATGGTAATTAGGTTAAACGATCGTTAAGCTAACTAGTTGAATAAAAGCTAAGTAGGCTTGTTATGTAGGATTTCCAGCCAAGATGTGAAATCTTAAGTCTTATACTAGAAACGACGGAAGAATTGGCGGTTAGAAGACGATTAAAACCTAATTAAAGATTTTTGAATAATAACAACAAAATTTTTATTTAGTAAAAATCAAAGTTGTTACAATCTCTCTCTCTCTCTCTCTCTCTCTCTCTCTCTCTCTCTCTCTCCTAGTACTAGTACATATATATATATATAAAAGTACATAAGGTACTGTGTGATCTAATGGGATTTTCAAGTATAAAGATTTTCAAATAAACAATTCTATTAATCACATGTGTACCTGTAGGATTATATATATATATATATATAGAGAGAGAGAGAGAGAGAGAGAGACTCATGTGTGTATATATATATATAAGTATGTACTATGTAATCTAGGTAGATTTTCTAGGCCAAGATTTTCTTAATAAACTAATCAATTATGCATATGTTCTTATAGTATTATAATATTAATGTACTTAAAGAATCCTAGGATAATAAATTCATATGGTACATATCTATATCTTTTAAGCTTTCAAGGACATGGGCAATCTAGGAAATAACTAAATTAATAAACCCTAGTACTTGTTGGCAAGACTAAGCTATTATCAAATGGGTAATAATTTCCCTAACAATTATCGTCGAATGGATAAAAGAGTGAGGTGATATATATACTTAAATAATAACTAAATGTCCTTTAAGCAAGTGTATAATCCTATATATAACTATATATATATATACTTTTAACAAAATCTAATAAAGTACTATTGGTAGAAAATTTAGGTTTTTTATTGTCCAATGGATAAAGATTTCCCTAACATTTATCGTCCAATGGGTAATGGTTAAAAGGTGACAATAAGGACTAGAAATGTCTAATCAAGGAGTATACACATACCTATACACATTTATAAATGTATAATACTACTTTGGTCCAAAGGGTTCTCATTGGAAGCTTCAAAGGTTCAAGAGGGTTTAAAAGCTCACTTAGGGTTAGAAGAAAGTAACCAGATGAATTGGTAGTTAAGTTTCTCTAACTAGTTGGTTGGAAGCTAACTAAACTTGTCATGTAGGATTTCTAGCCAAGAAATAATTTAAAGATATCATTTACTCACTTAGAAAAAATACACAAGTTCTTTTACAAGCATACTTGTCTTTAAAAAATGACTAGATTGCCGATGAGAGAAAATCGAATTTTATAAGTCAAAAATCTAATTATGACGGATTATTAGAAATTAAGAGAAATTTTAAAAGCAAATCCAAGTAATTAAAATAAAATTTAAATATTTAACGAAATTTTTATTTACCAAAAATCATGGTCGTCACACGGATAGTCCACTTGGTAATGAAATCCACAATTCAGACCCTGGACTAATAAATCCCATAAGGATAATAACACCTGCAGTAAAGTTTCTAACAGTCGTAGCAGCAAAAGGTACATTACCAAGCTACACATCCAGCCACAGCAGCATGACCAACATATGCACACTATCAGCTAATAATTCAACCAAAAGACAGCCACTTTGGTTATGAAGTCCACAACTCAAACAGTCCACAAACCTATCCTTGGGACACTCCTATTGCTTATATCACCTCACTCTACTTCTCCCTCGGAGCCTAATTCACCAACACTAATTGATAGGGTGAGCTACTACTCCCTCACCTCTCCCTCACAAAATGCCTCCCTCTATTTATTACCTCCTCTCGCAGGAGGATTAGGCTCAAAGCCATAACTCACAGGTTCGCACAAAAGGTGGCAAACTCAAATGTCAAAAAATAGACCTTAACCTTTCAGATTCCAATAAGAAACCATATGCAGCAGCTGTCACAAAACCAACTTGAGATTAAGATATTTACCTCATAAGTAGAAGTACTAGTAGTCAATAACCCCTCAAATCATGAACCTTGTAGCTCCTGCACTTGGCAATAACTTGTCAAATCAACAGATACAATAGTGATACAGAACTGGCACAAAATTAGCTTAAACAGTGTTCCACCCATGTACAATCCAATTTGCTTGAGAATGTGGCAAATTAGAAAGTGATAAAATCCTAGCTCTTACCATTGTGCAAATTTTGTGAACAACTATCTCCCAGGTACAGGATTTATTTTGGAACTTCCTCAAATTTCTCTCAATCCAGATATGATAAACAGTTACAATAAAGGCCAATCGAGTGATCACACTTTTAAGAGATTTTGCCTTAACACCTGATAACAGGGTTACCCAGTTTGCCCAAGATCTAGCAAGCCAAGAAGCTTAGAGTTTGGCCTGAATGGTATTCCACAACTGTTTGATGGATGGGCAGTTAAATAAAAGATGGTCATGGCTTTTACTCCCCTGACACAAACCACACTGTGGGAAAATGTTAGGCCAAGCTTTCCTAAAAAAACCAGCATTGTAGCTATTAGGACCATGTGCTTTGCTGGGGTTGAGGGACCAAAATGTGTCCTTGATTTCTTGATCTGTGACCTCAACAATCATTGCAAACTTTTGATTATTAGTAAGTTTCCTATTGACTAGTTGTTGGATTCTGCTATGCCCATGGTAAGAATCAGAATGGGCAGTACCAAGCAGCTTTATGAAAAAGTTAATAAAACTTTACTTAATGACCCCAATGTCATGGGTGAGTGACCCATCCTCTAGAACCAAACTGGTTAACTTACTTCTATTTCTTCTGTTGGTCACAAATTTGAAGAAATAAGAAGTACATTGGTCACCCAACTTCAACCATTGTACCCTAGACTTTTGCTTAGCCAGACTTTCCTTTGCTCTAAGCATTGTGAGAAGCTGTTTATAAACCATTCTTTCGTGACTAATCAAAGAAAGATGAGGGTTATGAGAACTAAAGGCATGCTGTAAAGTTTCTAGGAGTCGTCTAGTGTCAACAACCCTAGCAGAAATATCACTAAAATCTCTAGTATTAATTAACTTAAACTCACCTTTTAACATCTTAAGCTTTTCGCGTACAGAGAACATTAATTAACTTAAACCTTTGCACCATAGAAATAAACTGTGGATGGTCAGCCAGGAAATCAAAAAACTTAAAAGGTTGGCTAGATTTCCTATGACCAGGAAGGATGGTTATAATGGCTAGGGAGTGATCAGACATCCGGGGAGTGATCAAACATCCCAGGAGTGGAAAAATGAGCAAAGGAACAATTGAAGACCCTCATCCAATGCTCATTAACTAACACTCGATCTAGTTTTGTATTGACAAAATGAGTGGGTCCTGCTTGTTGGCCCAAGTGAGGAAGCAGCCAGAGTACCTACGATCATCAAGTTGTAATGCATACAAGCAGCTATTAAACTCATCCATATAAGAAGGCCAAGAAACAGTGCCCCTACTTTTTCTCTAGGGAATCTAATTACATTGAAATCACCAAGCACTATCCAAGGGGATGTTGAACCTAGGTGATGTAGATGAGACGAAAGGGCTTGCCTACTCAAATAGTTAAACTCATCCATATAAGAAGGCCAAGAAATAGTGCCCACTACTTTTTCTCTAGGGAATCTAATTACATTGAAATTGTAGGGAGGTAATCCCGAACAGGTACAAAGAGTGGCCCGAACACGTGGTACGTGGGGTCCAGGATAAATATAATCGGAGCATCCGCCGAGCAGTAAGGTGAACGGCAGTAAGGACCGGGGACACGAGAGGTCCCGGGTCCAAGATACCCGAGCAGGGGTATGGTTCAAAGAGCAAGGATAGTTGTTGGACCAATTGCATGCTAAGGAGACCAATGATATGAGACATCATTGGTCCAGATAGGCTGTTCGGCAATAAGGGGGCCGAACAGGAGCAGCAGTCTGGAGGAGGTGCCTGGAGGCACTCCAGAGGGGTCCTGAAATGGTAATTCCCAGTAAGGAAAAGAGATCTGGAGGAGATACCCAACGAGAATGGGATGAACGGCCAGCTTTGGGAAAAGTTCCTAAATGGTCTATAAGGTAACACGCAATTAAGGGAACGAGAATCCCTGATATTCCGAGTTCCCTTTACGAGAAAGGAAACTTAGGGCAGCAAGATGGCTTGGACAGCAAGTAGACATGGGTCTATAAATATGAGGTAAACCTAGAGGTAAAGGTATGCAATTCCTAGTTATTGACTCATTACCTACTGAGAATTAGAGTTTCCACTAGTACGAGATACTAACTTTGGCATCGGAGGGCCTTTGCCACGAGAAGGCAAAGGTGCGCTCACCCTTGTCTGTTTTACAGGTTCAACTCCGGCGGAGTGCTAGGGTTCTGGCGAGGGGTTCCGTTGGATCTTGGTGCTGTTCGAAGGCCTTTTTGTTTTCCTGCACTTACAATTGGCGCCGTCTGTGGGAAACGAAAGAGATCCCTTTGAAAAAGCGACCATGGCGGAAGAAGATCCAAAAACTCCATTTGATGCAAACAATCAGCTGGGTGGGGGAGGTGACAAATCCCCACCAGACCCTCCGAGGAAGCCCGACGGCGGGCGTGCGGGGAGGACCACAAGCAAGGACCGGCCCCTGGCAATCCATGGCGATTCTAGAAACAAGGACGGACGGACGGCCACAGGATCCACGAGAAGGAGTAAGTCCCGCCGTGGGAGGGAGTCAGTGGCACGTTCGAAAAGCGTGCACAGCAGGGAAGACATCCTGGACAAAAAGAGACTTACTCCTTCTCGTGGTTATTGACTCATTACCTACTGAGAATTAGAGTTTCCACTAGTACGAGATATTAACTTTGGCATCGGAGGGCCTTTGCCACGAGAAGGCAAAGGTGCGCTCACCCTTGTCTGCCTTGCAGATTAGGATTCCGGTAGTTCCGGCGTGGAGGAGGAAGTAGCCGTTGGATCTTGGTGCTGTTCGAAGGCCTTTTTGTTTTCTGCACTTACAATTGGCATCATCTGTGGGAAACGAAAGAGATCCCTTTGAAAAAGCGACCATGGCGGAAGAAGATCCAAAGACTCCACTTGATGCAAACAATCAGCTGGATGGGGGAGGTGACAAATCCCCACCAGACCCTCCGAGGAAGCCCGACGGCGGGCGTGCAGGGAGGACCACGAGCAAGGACCGCCCCCTGGCAATCCATGGCGATTCTAGAAACAAGGACGGACGGACGGCCACAGGATCCACGAGAAGGAGTAAGTCCCGCTGGGAGGAAGTCGATGGCACGTTCAAAAGCGTGCGGCGGGGAAGACATCCTGGACAAAAAGAGACAGGAAATAGAGGAATATGCTCGTCGATTAAAAGACGAGAATATGAGATTCAACAGCAAATGGATACGAGAACATCCGGAAGATTCAGGACTTCACAAAGGAAGTCCAGAAAGAAAGGTTGGATATGGCGGAGTACTAGGAGAGCTTCTTCACGAAAAGAAGAAGCAGAGCCTCACTCGAAAGCGGCCGAGGGCTTCTTCATGAAAAAGGAGAAGCAGGAGTAGGAGCTCCTCCCCCGAGGAAGGAGGGAGCAGGAAGCACCACAGGGACAGGTACGAGAGACCTGATTCCAACTGGGAAAAATATAATACCAGGGGTGTAAAGGGGTCAGAAGAGGGAACCATGTCTGCACGAGAAGCAGCACAGAGAGCCCTTAGCAACATAGCAACCTCTCCTTTTGCAAAGAGATTGTAGGAGGCAAGGTTGCCGAGCAGGGTGAAACACGGGACGTTTATCCTATACGAGACCAATGCAGACCCCGTGGCACACATACAGCACTACCAGCAGGCGATGTTTATGCACGATGGTGACGCCGCGATACCGGGAGAAGCATGCCCTTGACCCAAAGTCTTTCTTCTCAGTGACAACGGTTTGGAAAGAACCTATTTATCGGGTTCTTTATCGAATAAAGAACCATCCATACTTCAAGTGGCCCCCAAGGCTGGAGGGAGATAAAGACGCAAGAAGGACTACGAGTCAGCACTGCAGTTACCACAAGGACTGGGGTCACATGACGGAGGATTGCAAGATGTTTAAACAGCACCTTGATGACCTAGTCTCACGTGGGTATCTGAAAGAGTTCATCCAGGAGGAGCACAAGGGTGCCAAGAAAGCGATGGAACTGGATTACGAGCAAAATCCAAGGGGCGTGATCCATATGATACATGGATTGGCCACACCTTATACGAGAAATGAGGTAAGGTTGCTCCAAAGGTAAGTGAAGCACGACCAGCACGTGATGCGGTTGGGAAAGAAACGAGGACGTGAAGCGGAAGGATGCAACGAGGGCATAGTCTTCATGGATGAGGACCTGGGAGGAGTCCAGGTGCCGCACAACGATGCTCTTATCATAACCTTACGAATTGGGGAGTATGACATGGAGAGGATCCTGGTGGATTCAGGAAGTTGCACCGAAGTGCTCTATTACGACGCATTTAGGAAGCTGGGATTGGCACAGGCGGACTTGGTACAGTCAATAACCCCGTTGGTCGGGTTTTGTGCAGGCGCAGTTTGGCCGTTGGGTAAGGTGACCCTCCCTGTTCGGGCAGGAACAGTTGTACTGAGAACCGATTTTTTGGTGGTGGATGTGCCGTCTTCCTATAACGCGATTATAGGAAGGACCTGGTTGCATAAGATGAGGGCAGTTTCATCCACCTACCATCAGATGGTGAAGTTTCGTGGTCCAATGGAATCGAGAGAATAAGGGGGAACCAGAAGACAGCCCAGCAATGCTTGGTTTCCATAATCAAAAAGGCACCCAAGGCACAGTTGGTGCAAACAGTTGAGGTTACCAATCAGCCGACCATCGAGGATGTCGGGAAGAATCTAGCCGAGAAAGTGGTGGAAGGATTGAAGAAAGTCCAGATCAACGAGAATGATCCCGAAAGGTATTTCCTGATCGGGGAAAACCTGTGTAAAGAAGAAGAGGAAGAACTGGTGAAATTTCTCAAAGAGCACGTGGACGTGTTTGCTTGGGTTCCCGAGGAGATGCCTGGGGTGGATGCAAACGTGATTTGCCACCACCTAAATGTGGACCCATGACACAAGCCTGTAATGCAGAAGAAAAGAAGATCTACAGTACAGCATGTGGACGCTGTTATCGAAGAAGTCGACCGTTTGCTCGAGGCAAAGGCGATACGAGAGGTTTACTACCCCGAGTGGTTATCCAACACAGTGGTGGTGAAAAAGAAGAATGGGAAATGGCGGGTATGCGTCGATTTCACAGATCTAAACAAGGCTTGTCCGAAAGACAGTTTTCCCCTGCCCAGGATAGATCAGTTGGTGGATGCAACAGCTGGGTATGGGCGTATGAGTTTTCTCGACGCTTATCGAGGATATCACCAGATAGCCATGTACGGCCCCGATCAGGAAAAGACGTCCTTTATCACACCACGAGGGTTGTACTGTTACAGTGTTATGCCCTTTGGTCTGAGGAATGCTGGAGCAACTTACCAGAGACTAGCAACGATTATGCTAAAGAATCTGCTCGGCAAGACCATGGAGGTGTACATAGACGATATGGTGGTGAAAAGCAAGGAGAAATGGGACCACATCGCTGATCTGAAAGAAGCTTTTGAGATACTGAGAGAGTATAAGCTGAAGCTCAACGCCTCGAAATGTGCATTTGGGGTAAGTTCTGGGAAGTTCCTGGGTCACTTAGTGACCATTAGAGGGATAGAGGCGAATCCCGATCAAATAACAGCTTTGCAGAAGCTGCAGAGTCCGAGGACCACGAAGGAGGTCCAGCGGTTGACAGGGATGGTGGTAGCCCTTAACAGGTTCATCAGTCGTTTGAATGACAAGTGTAGACCTTTCTTTCAGTTGTTAAAGAAGAGAGAAGGTTACGAATGGGGAGCGGAGTGTGAACAAGCGTTCCAAGACCTGAAGAAGTACTTGGCGGCAGCCCCACTTCTATCTACTCCTGAGCCTGGCGAGGTCCTGACCCTGTACTTAGCAGTCTCTGAACATGCTGTGAGTGCGGTCTTACTGAGGAACAAGGGATCCGAACAAATCCCTGTCTATTATGTGAGCAAGACGCTACTGGACGCAGAGACGAGATATCTGCCCCTTGAGAAGTTGGTCCTGGCACTGAGGACGGCGGCTAGGAAGTTGCCCCATTACTTCCAAAGTCACAAAGTGGTGGTTTACACAGAGTTCCCGTTGAAGTCATTGCTTCGAAAGGCCGACTTCTCGAGACGAATATCAACTTGGTCGGTGGAATTGAGCCAGAATGATATTGATTATCAGTCGCGCACGGCAGTCAAAGGGCAAGTTTTGGCAGATTTTGTGGCAGAGCTCTCTCCCGTAGTGGCTCCACGGCCTCCTACGAAAAAGGAGCAGTTGGTCGAGCCATCAGCCAAGAAGCGAAAGGCGTCCGCCGAGCAGGACCCTTTGGAGTGGAAGCTTTTTGTAGATGGATCCGCATGCAACACCGGATCTGGAATCGGAGTGGTGCTTTTCCCTCCTGAAGGAATTATGATCGAATTGTCCCTGCTCTTGGGTTTCAGTGCGTCGAACAACGTGACGGAGTACGAGGCACTCCTGGCCGGGTTACGGAGCGCAAGAACCTTGAAGGTAAAAAGAATTCGAGTATTCTGTGATTCACAACTTGTGGTGAATCAGCTGTCCGGGGAATACGAGGCCCGGAATGAGAAGATGGCAGCCTACGTGGAGGCAGCCAAGGATTTGCTTAATACCTTCGAGAAGATACACATCGAGAAGATAAGCTCTGGGCAGAACGCCCACGCCGACTCATTGGCTTGGTTGGCAGCGGCTGTGCCAACAGAGTTCAAGAGGAAGGTGGCAGTGGACTATCTTGCTGAGCCGAGCATCGGGAGGAGTGTGGAATTGGTCTTGGATGTGAACCAAGGACCAAGTTGGATGGATCCAATAGTGGAGTTCCTACGAGATGGGACACTCCCCACAAATAAGAAAGAAGCTCACAAGATAAAGACAAAATCTGCAAGATTTTGGCTATCACCAGAGGGGAAATTGTACAGGAAGTCCTTCACTAGACCGTACCTGCTTTGTGTGCACCCCAAGATGGTGCAGAAATTCCTACACGAGATACACGAGGGAACATGCGGAAGTCATGCAGGTGGGAGATCCATTGCACACCGTGCAATCACCCAGGGTTACTGGTGGCCACACATGCAAGAAGATGCAAAGGTGTATGTAAAAATCTGTGAGAAGTGTCAGAAGTTCTCACCCATGATCCGAACACCAGCCGAAGATTTGGTGCCCCTGACAAGTCCTTGGCCATTTGCGCAGTGGGGTATGGACATCGTGGGTCCACTCTACAAGGCTACTGGGAACAGGAAGTTTCTGTTGGTAGCAACGGACTACTTTACCAAATGGATTGAAGCAGAACCACTAGCAAAAATAACAGAACCTATGATAGAAAGGTTCGTGTGGAAGAGCATCATCACTCGATTTGGGGTTCCTTATTCCTTGATCACTGATAATGGGTCGCAGTTCCAGAAAAAGTTCAAGGCTTTTTGCACCCAGTATGGAATAAGGAACTACTATTTCACACCGGCCTACCCTCAAAGCAATGGGCAGGCAGAGGCGTCCAACAAGACTATACTTGACGGGATCAAGAAAATGTTGGACAAAGCAAAAGGCAAGTGGCCTGACGAATTGCCACTGGTCCTGTGGGCACACCGAACAACTCCTAGGAGGTCTACGGGAGAGACCCCCTATTCGCTAGCATATGAAACAGAGGCTGTGATTCCATTGGAGGTTGGTTTGCCGACCAACAGAACCACACTGATGGAGAGTGGGGGCAATGACAGAGCCCTGGAAATTGAGCTGGACCTCGCCGAGGAGAGGAGAGAACGAGCTCTGGTGCACCTGGCTTCGTACCAGGAGCAGTTGATGAAAAGTTACAACAAGCATGTCCACCCATGAGAGTTTGGTGTTGGAGACCTTGTGCTACGAAAGGTGCTCGGCAACACCAAGGTGGCCAAAGAGGGCAAGTTAGGGGCCAATTGGGAGGGCCTGTATCGAGTAACAGAGGTTGTGGGCATTGGGGCATATCGATTGGCAGACCTGGACGGGAACCCGGTACCAAGGCCCTGGAATGTTCACAACTTGAGGAAGTTCTACGTGTGAAGAACTTCGATTTCGTTTCTATTCTGTTTTAGACGCACATCGTGATTGTGTGGGAATTACGAATAAAATTCCCTTGTGTTTTCTTTTACTAGTTGCAAGGGATACGCGTAACGCCCCCTTGAGTTTTGCGAATTATGAATAAAATTCCCAGATTTTGGTAACAAACGCTATTTTTTACAAGTTTTTCATTTATCATGTTTTAAATACGAAGTCAAGCTATGTCCTTAGTCCTCACTTCGTATTGGGGAGCAAAGGTATAGGATAACTAAATGGAATTTCGAATATTTCAAATTTTACCAAGTACGAATATACTTGTCTGTTTGCTCGGGTACGAATACACCCAGAATTAAGCCAAGTACGAATATACTTGACTGTTTGCTCGGGTACGAATACACCCAAAATTGAGCCAAGTACGAACATACTTGTCTGCTTGCTCGGGTACGAATACACCCAGAATTGAGCCAAGTACGAATATACTTGACTGTTTGCTCGGGTACGAATACACCCAAAATTGAGCCAAGTACGAATATACTGACTATTGCTCAGGTACGAATACACCCAAAATTGAGCCAAGTACGAATATACTTGTCTGCTTGCTCGGGTACGAATACACCCAGAATTGAGCCAAGTACGAATATACTTGTCTGCTTGCTCGGGTACGAATACACCCAAAATTGAGCCAAGTACGAATATACTTGTCTGCTTGCTCGGGTACGAATACACCCAGAATTGAGCCAAGTACGAATATACTTGTCTGCTTTCTCGGGTACGAATACAAACAGAATTGAGCCAAGTACGAATATACTTGTCTGTTTGCTCGGGTACGAACAAACCCAGTATTTACCAAGTACGAATATACTTGATTGTTTGCTTGGGTATGAATACACCCAGAATGCATACGAGGTTATGCACACTGCTCTCAAATTCGAATATGTTTGGGATTATTCCAGGATTACTAAGTCCAAATACGAGCACATTTGGGCAACCTAAGCACGGATATACTAAGGAGAGTTTACAAGAATGAATCGTATGGGCTGCGTACGTAAACATGCAGCAGTATCTAAGTTCGAAAAAACTTGAAGATTGCTCAGGTATGAACAAACCTTGAGCACGTGCATATACAATGTTATACAGGTATGGTCAAACAGCATGCTCGGGTACGAACAGACCCCGGATACATATGAGTGAATGTACTGGTAGACAAGCTGCGAGTGCAAATTAGCACTGACACTAAGGTACAAGAAACCTGCAACGGTGTAAATGAGAATACAGCTAGATTATCAACAGGCACGATGAGGCCTATGAAGCATACGTGAATATGCATCAAGCTGAGTACGAAGACACTTAGCACACGAAGATACTGGCCATGGGACGGCCACCTGTATTAAAGAAAGGCCACGAAGGGCCAGCCAAGCATATTTAAGCCACGAAGGGCCAGGCAGATCAAAAGTATAGGCCAAACAGGGCCACCAAAAGCATAAAATGCCACGAAGGGCCAAAAAACCAGAGTTAAAGTATTTTGAAATGTATCAGGTGCCACGCAGGGCAATGCCAACGGCCTCGCAGGGCCAGCAGAAGTTGGTTCAAAAACGAAAGGATCAACTGTCATAGGGCTTACTCTTCGATCGTCAGGTCCTCAATGACAGGGGGAGAAGCTGGAGCAGTTGCAGAGGTTGGAGCAGTTGTAGAGGCAGAGACTGTTGCATCATCCACAGCAGAGCCAGGTTCAGACGGACCGCCCCCGGCTTCCTTCTGGCCAGGGCTGGTCACTTCTCCAGTTTGATCAGCTTCAGCGTTTTGCTGTTCGGGGATGTTGGCATTAAGCTCCCTGTCTAGGCTGTCTTCCTCTTCCACAATCTCTTCCAGCTCCTCGGTAACCATCTGGATGCTTGGAAGGTCGATCTCAGTCCACAGGGTAGAAGACTCTGAGGCACTAGATTTTTTGAGGCATGCCAGCCAGCCAGCTTCAAACACTTGGTCCTGGATCCCGAGCATCTGGTTTGTGTAGCTCTCAGTGGCCACATGGATTCCCTCGTTGTAGCCCTGCTTGTAGGAGGACTTGGCCTCGTTCTTGCTTGTCTCCAGCCCCGTGACGGTCTGATTCAAGCTATCTTCGGCTCCCTCCAACTTGCTCTTTAGCTCGTCCACGGTCCCACGAGCTTGGTTCCTTTCTCTCTCCAATCTGACGATAGTATTCTGCAGCTTGGCATTCTCACTGGTGAGCTTGGCACGCTGGGGCTCGGAGTGTCCCAGCTTTCGGGCCATGGCCACCATTTTTTGCATCGCCTAGACAAACGCATGGTTAGACGAACGGCAGGAATGAGCAATTTGAAGCCACTGGCATGAAAAAACGGATACAATAGCTTTACCTTAGCTTGGCGGCTCATGAAAGAGACAAGAAGGTTGTCTGGGGAGCTGGCAATCTCCTTTTGCATGTCCCCAGGAAGCATGAATGCTTGGGACAATGCAAGTGCGGTGCCTTCAGACTCCACACTGTCGCGGACGGTGACTGGCCGCCCACCGTGAGTGAGTTGAGGAGTCCAGAGAGGGGTTGGAGGTGCTGCAAGCTGGGAAGGAGGCTGTTCGACAGAAGAGGCTTCCAACCGTTGGCATTTGTCCCTGTGGCTGGCCTCAATCTCCTCGGGGGAGCAGCCAGGAGGGACGTCCAGTTGAGCTGGGCCACGGCGGCCATGAGAAGGCGCCGGGCTCTGGGAAAGCCCGCGGCCACGAGCAGTGCCGCGGCCTCTTCCACGGCCAGCTCCTGGGATGTTGAGGAGGCTGCTAAGGTTGATCGGCTGCTACATTTCGTGGGGAGAAGGAGATGGAGAATAACCACTTGAGGATGTCGAGGCCTCTTCGGCAAGTTGAATGGGCTCGTTGGGCAGTGGAGGGGTCCGAGAGCGCCTCTTTTCGTGTTGATCAGGTTGTTGAGCAGGAGGATCTGGGGCGACGGGGTTGTCTGCTGCTCGGATTCGCCGATCAATAAATCCCCCGTATGAAGCCCGGTAACTCAGAAGGACCTGCACTACCCTTGCTCGGCCAGCCAAGCACGTGCCTTGACCGTTGAAGGCGAGTGCACGGTTGATATCGGTAACATGAACCTGAGGGGTGATGATGGCGTGCCCCTGGTTAACGTTTGTGGCTGCAAAATACGAGAAAAATTAGCAGTCAGTAAAACTAAAAGAAGGCTATACAAAACGGAATTTTGCTCGGCAATAAAGTTCTACGAGAAAAGGACTAACGTGGAGTGCCAAATCTGCGCGGCGCGTGAAAGCCAATGACCCTACCATCTTCATCCCTGGGCTCAAAATTCCCTGTGACGATGAGGAAGTCATCATCGTCTCCTCAGGCAGAATCAGGCAATTCGAGCACCAACCTTTTACTGGAATCCCTACTCTTAAGATAGTAGGTTAAGGCGTCCTTAGTTCTGGATATGCTATAGAGGTGGTGGATGTCGTGTAAACCTAAGGATGTGCCAAGCATTTGGTTCAGGGCATTGATGCCCATGACAACCCTAAAAAAGTTGGCTGAGACCTGCATTGGGGATAGTCTATAATGGGCTAAAACCTGGCGGAGTAGCGGTGCCAGGGGAAACTTGAAGCCGCCCTCAACGACGGCGACAACAGGGATGTGCAGAGTGTCATTGTCAAAGCACTCGCGAATGGCGTTTTCAGTGGCCAACGAAGTGGCCACGTTGTCTGGGATCTCATACCGAGATCTGAACTCGGCCATCCTTTGGAGAGTGTCGCAGTGTCTACGAAACCTACCCATATCGAGAACTATGGGTATGGGTTTTCTAAAAAAAAAAAAAAAAAGGCTAGGTACGAAGAAGCCCTAAAAGAGACTGTGGGAGTCCTAAATCGATGAGGAAAATGGAATAGAAAGGGGGGTAAGAACTTACGAATGAGAAGAACCCTAGAATCAGAGAAGAATGAGACCCTGAGATGGTGAGCAGAGCTTCAATGGCGGGAACGCTTGGGCGTGCTTTCTGCAGAGGGAACTAAGGTGAGAGAAAAGTGGGTTTGAAATTGGGACGAAAACCCAAGTATACCCCAGCAAGGGGGGTGACGTATGAGAGATGTCACCCCAGACGCCGTTTGGGCGTTTCGTTCTCCGAAACGTCTACTCGCATTTAATACGGGCCGTACAAAGCATGCTGCGTGTAAAGGCAATAGCTGGAAAAGCCTGCCAGACCAAACGATGAGACGTTTGGCCTGGACTAATGATGAAGTTTGCACCAAGTACGAGAAACGTGGTGCAGGAGCAAAGGACGAGAACCTTGCTCGGTGTTCAGAAGCTTTGCTCGTCATATTAAGAGAAAATAATGAGTAAAGTTGGGGAGCCATTGTAGGGAGGTGATCCCGAACAGGTACAAAAAGTGGCCCAAACACGTGGTACGTGGGGTCCAGGATAAATATAATCGGAGCATCCGCCGAGCAGTAAGGTGAACGGCAGTAAGGACCGGGGACACGAGAGGTCCCGGGTCCAAGATACCTGAGCAGGGGTATGGTTCAAAGAGCAAGGGTAGTTGTTGGACCAATCGCATGCTAAGGAGACCAATGATATGAGACATCATTGGTCCAAATAGGCTGTTCGGCAACAAGGGGGCCGAACAGGAGCAGCAGTCTAGAGGAGGTGCCTGGAGGCACTCCAGAGGGGTCCTGAAATGGTAATTCCCAGTAAGGAAAAGAGATTTGGAGGAGATACCCAACGAGAATGGGATGAACGGCCAGCTTTGGGAAAAGTTCCTAAATGGTCTATAAGGTAACACGAAGTTAAGGGAACGAGAATCCCTGATATTTTCGAGTTCCCTTTACGAGAAAGGAAACTTAGGGCAGCAAGATGGCTTGGACAGCAAGTAGACATGGGTCTATAAGTATGAGGTAAACCTAGAGGTAAAGGTACGCAATTCCTGGTTATTGACTCATTACCTACTGCGAATTAGAGTTTCCACTAGTACGAGATACTAACTTTGGCATCGGAGGGCCTTTGCCACGAGAAGGCAAAGGTGCGCTCACCCTTGTCTGTTTTACAGGTTCAACTCCGGCAGAGTGCTAGGGTTCCGGCGTGGAGGAGGAAGTAGCCGTTGGATCTTGGTGCTGTTCGAAGGCCTTTTCGTTTTCCTGCACTTACAGAAATCACCAAGCACTATCCAAGGGTGTAGAACCTAGGTGATATAAACTAGACCAAAGGGCTTGCCTACTCAAATAGTTGTGCTCTCCATACACAAAAGTTGCAAAGAAGGATAGGTCTCCAATTTTTAGTGTGATAGGTAATGGTCATTCTACTTCTTTGTGGCATGATAATTGGCATCCTATGGGCCCTTTAATTCCCAAATTCTGCCCTAGAGTCGCCTATGATTCAGGAATTCCAAAAGAGGCTATTGTGTCACACATCATTCATAACTCTAGTTGGTCTTTTCCCATTACTCAAACTTTCGAGCTTAATGAGGTGAGGAGTGCTCTGCCTGTTTTCTTACCTTCCAGGGTGAATGAGAATGATCAATTCAAGTGGTCCCTCACCCCTAATGGTCAATTCACAATCTCCTTCTTTTGGACAAATTAAGAACTTTTTTCCTCAAGGTGTTGCGGCATAAGTTGGTGCGGTTTTCTGGTCACATTCCCAAGTGTAGCTTTATCACCTGGCTGGCTATTCAGAACATGCTTTCCACAGCTGATAGACTTGTGTGTTTTGGTCTTCCTCTCTCAGCTAAATGTAGTTTTTGCCAAGAAAATGAAAGCCATGACCACCTTTTCTTTAATTGCTCATTTTCAAAGCTAGTTTGGGGTTCTATTTAGTCCAAGCTTCTTGTTTCTTGGTCCCCTAGAACTTGGGCAGATTGGGTCTCCCTTCTCTCTAATTCAAAAGGCAAATCTCTCCAAATTGTTACACTAAGTTGGCTTTTACAATCACTGTTTACCATTTGTGGATTGAAAGGAATGTGAGGAAATTCCAAGGGAATCCATCTACTTGGGAGGTAGTTGTTCATAGAATTTGTTCAATGGTGAGAGCAAGGATTCTATCCTTACCCAATCTCCCTCAATATCAAGCAGATCAGGTTGTTAATGAGTGGCATTATGCTGGAAGTTAACTGTTCATTTTGTTACATCTTTTAACTCATCCTTCATATGTATTCTTACTTTGTTTTGCATTTGGTAGCAGTAAATATCAGCATTTGTTAACTACAAGATATGAAGTGTTACTTTTGTCAGGTTTATAGTGATGTATCTCCCTTATTTTGGAAGTTAGGAGGCAGGCAGACTTTAAAGGAGTATTCCTACTACTACAAGGTGGTTCTATGGGTTCTTGGCTGCTAGTCCTCTATTTACAAGGAGCAGTGCTCATCTGATTCAAATGTTGTTCAGTTTGCTAGATACTGCTATTACTTCTATCATAGCAGGTATATACTTTAATCTTTGGTGACTGCCATCTGAGTTCCAATTTTGATGTGTGTCCTTCTATATTGTGTGTTATCCTAGTGAGTTGTGTGATTGTGCCTCATCCTTCTCGTTTGAGAGTCAAGGTAATATTTAGTGAGGAAATCATGTGAGAACTAGCGGAAGGAGTTGGTGGAGCGCTTTATTCCCTATGTTTGTGAGAAAGAAGATGAGTGGGCAGTCAATTTTCAAGGGTGATATAAGTCAGTGAGAACTCATATTGAGATTGGGAAGCCCTGTTTGTTCTGCACTTACATTGCTGCAATTGTTCAGTCCTTTGAATGCTTCTGCTATGTGTTAACTGATATGGCTTTTTTTAAGTCATGATGATGTGTATGATAAATCCTTGGATCAGTTGTGGCCCCAATTGTGATCTCTCAAGACCAATGATGAATCCTTTTGCTGCTATTACTGCTTCTTTGTAGACACCTCCCTGGAGCAGGGGCATTGCCATACAGATTGATCGTTATTTGCTCGTTTGGTTGCTTGCTTCATAAACCAAGATCGTGGATATTCCCATGGCTAGGAACATCGCCACACGATAGCAATTATCATCAAAACAGAGTCGCCACCAAGTTTATTAAAACTAGGAAAATAGGTAGAGATTCTGGATATAGGAGCCAAAAGTACAGGAAGGGGAAGGTGTTAGGCACTCCTTTCTGCCCAACCGTGAGACTGGCCCATAGTTGTTCAACATAAGACGTATACATGCTTTATTTAATTCTAACACGTAGTTTGTTTTTAGCCTTTAAGCAGTTAAGGGTGAGCCAAGATTGTAATTGAAATCATGCGTCAGAAAGCAGAATAAAATAAACATGTCCCAGGGTAATGGATCTCGCGGGCAGTGAATAAATGTCACGACCGAGAGATCCTTCTAGTTCGATGTACCGGCCAATGGATCGAAGCCCCAGTTGATGTTCTTCCTCACACTAGACAGAAAAGTTACCAGATAATCAAACGCTACGATTAAGTATAAAAATAATAAATAAATTTCCCCTAGGCCTCACCACCTTGATCCCTCAGTAGCTTGATTGCTTCGGATTGAACGAGATTGAGTGATTGCTTCGTGGGAACCCTAGGGTTGGGGTTTGAACTTTGGGGTTTGATCGTCAAATTGATGGCTGCCTTCAGAAGGTTAGGGCTTTTGAAGAGAGGGTTAAAGAGTGTATGTGTGCAGAATTTTGTGGTTTGAGAAAGTGATTCCGTAGGTGAATCTGATCTTTTATTTTCGGAACCCAAAGGCCCTTTATATAGGCAATTGGTGACTCACTCCGGCCAATCAAAACGCACAACGGGAATTGGAGTTATAATGCATCTCAAACTCCTCATGGGTATCCCCAGGCGTAGCCTGAACGCATCGGGAGGTTTCATGTTTGGATCAAACGTTTAACAGAACATTCGAGAATCTGGAAAAAGGATGATCTGGTGACTGAGTAATGGATCTGGCGGCCGAGGAAATGATGTTGCGGCCGTAGAATAGATCTGGCGGCCGAGTGATCGATCTCTCAAGGAGATTTTCAGGCAACAGGTTGCTCGGGTGAAGAAATGATGTTAAGGCCGTGAGATCAATGTCATGGCCGACAGATGGATTCTCCTAGGATTCTGTATTTTCTGTCTGAAAGGCTATATGGCTCTGGATTGGGTCCTTTAAATGACTCAAAGTTCTTACCGAAAGTCCTAAGGTTCACAAGAAGTCCATCAGCAATCACTGTATCTATTTCATCATCGGGATGGTCCCCAAGGTGGGACTTGAAATAATCGTTAGGCCAAATTGGGGTGTATACATTCTTGTTACTGCTATTTGCTGTTTGCTGCTGCTGACTGCTGTTGTAGTGGTAGCAGCTTGCTGTTGTTTTGTTGGCTTCTCTGTTTTGGCTATCTGTTAGCTATAGTTCTGTTCTACTTTTGTCTTCCTGTCTTTTGTGAAGCATTATCAAGTCCCCTAGCTGTTGGGCTTTTGCTTTCATTTGATTAACTGTTGATTTTCTGTCCAGTAGTGGTTAGCCTTAGTATCATAGCTCAGTTGTTGTCAAGCTAGTTGATGCTGTATTTCATTTGTTTTTAATGTTTATGGTAGCTTTGATTTTGAATTGACCTATCCTGGGGGGTTGTCCCTTGGAGAGTTATGCTTTTCTAGGGGGTTGTCCCTAGCTTTCTTTTGCATCATTTATCTACTGATGTTGTCCAGTTTTGGCTGCCCAGTTAGTTGTCTACTATGTTGCTGTGGGTGGTCGTTGCTGCTACTACAGTTCGATCATGTTGCTAATGGTACTACAGTTCAATTGCTGAATACAGAGTTGGTCGAACTAGTTCCAGATTTGGAGTTGTCTTCTCTAGATCAGGTGGAATGGGACTGAATACACTCATGTGGATTTACAGTTCAAATGCTGACTGCTGTTCTGTTCAAGCTGCAAGTTGCTGCCCTTCGGTTGCTACAGTTTATGTTCTGTTATTGCTTCTGCTGCTGCTGTAACGGCAGCAGTTAACTGCTGATCTCTGCTAAACTGTACTGTTCTGTAATTTTGGCTCTGAAACTGTTCGTTTGTTGCTCTCCATAATGCTTTTAAGACTTCTCCCCTGTTGTGCCATTCGGTGGTTCAAGTAGTGCGGCTAGGTTCAATTAGGTCTATCTTGTAAAGTATTATTTGGTTGTGTTCGGTTGTCAAGTATTGCACTAAGTGTAATCTTTTGCCATCTTTTTCGTATCCCTCTATTAGATGGATGGGGAACAGATGTTCTATCTACTTCTAGTCCTATGTAGCCGGTTGGTGTAGGCTTTCCTCTTTTTGTTTGTTTTATTTTGTTTTCCTCCTGGGGTATGCCCCTTGTAAGCTGTATATCCGATTAGCCTCTTTTTAATTTCAAGCTGATTTATCCCAAAATCAAAGCATGGGTCTCCACAATGGATAAACTTATCTGACTGATCAATAACTTGAATTTGGAGAACATTTGAGTCCCAACACACAAAAATCCTACCCAATGAAGCTTGAGGGTAGCTGTTCACAAAATTCCATTGAGGGCAAATATACTTCATCACCCTAGTAGCCTTATCTTCCTTTATTTTATGCTCTAATAAACCCACAAGTGAGAGTTGTTATTATTCACGGAACATTTAACCTCATTTTGTTTGATTGGGTCATTAAGACCCCTAATGTTCCAAAAGCTAGTATTAAAGGGGTTGTTTAGCCATAAAATAAACTTAAAGCAAAATGACAACTGTAAATGGCAAAATATGAAAGAATTAAGATTCTGCCTTGACAAAAGGATGTGGTTACATCAAAGCTTCTGTTTATGCTGAGGACAAACAAGTTGCTCCTTATTGTTCCTCTTAAGTCTTCTTATGGCAGACTAGGAAAGATTCTTATTAGCCTCAATGATGCCCTGTATAGCTAATTTTGCAGCTTCCTCCTTATCTCTAGAACTGTGAATGTTAGGAGGTTTAAGGGCTGGAAGTTGGCTCATCCCATTTATGGTGTTCACCTTTACCCCTACCTCTAAAGCTGTGGAAATCTCCTTGTTGGCTGGCAGAATGGGGGTGAAAGAGCTAGATAACTCATCGTCCTCTGTCCCTGAAACCATTAACTGCTGGTTACTGTTCACTAGTGCATCCTTAGTTTCTAGAACTTCTTCCTCAGACTCCTCCAGACTAGTAGCAAATGTAGCAGGTGAAATAGACAATGACTCCGGTTGGAGGGAACCTACTAAATGCTGCTGAAGAGTGTTTTTCTTTCCATTCCCAACTGGAATCCAGCCCTATTCTTCGTGCTTGATTGGCTTCTTATTGCTTACTCTAGTATTGTTCTTCAAGTGTTCTTAGTTAATTTCTACAAAAACTCCTTTAGATAATTGTAGTTTGTTATTTTCTCGTTCATTAAAGTTGTAGCGCGCTATGCTCTCGATCTTTACTAATCTCAAGTTTATTTCAATTTCCATTGGTTTTATACATTTTGCATGATTTGCTTTGTTCTTTATCTTTCTAGCATGAGTGAGTAGTTAATTAGGCTTGGTCATGGGGGTGAATAACACTCCAAGGCTTGGGTTGATCATGCTTTTTCTATGTGTGTGTGTGTGGGTAAATTATCTTGAAATTAAATCTTCATGTTTAGTTTGAAAATCAAGTTAGTTCATTTTTGTCTATCAAAACTCGGCGGTGTTAACCTCTTTAATCATGTGTAGGCAAGATCGTGCTACTTGCCACACATGATGCTTGGAGCTATGTCACCCCTTGCATTTGCTAAATGAACGGTAGAACTTGCTTGATATTCAATCTACGTTTCTAGTCTAAAATGGTTTTAACGCTAAATCCTCCGGTTTGAGAACCATTGCCACATATCTCAAACCGAGTAAATTCAAAGAGAAAAGCTGATTGACTTGAGTTATGAGGTGTTAGGACCCCCTAGACCTAGCCACTCATTTAAATAGTTTAAAACCTCATTTTATTGCCGTTTTTTTCCTCTCGTTTAAAAGCACCTAAAAGTTGGTTGTCTTAACGCCACAACTCTCACATCTACAAATCCAATCAAGCCGTTATTGATATTCCCTTGGGTATGTGTAGACACCTCAATTTGGCCTAACGATTATTTCAACTCCCACCTTGGGGCCATCCCGATGATGATACGGATTCGATGATTGCTGATTGCCTTCTTGTGAAACCCCTGGACTTATGGTAAGAACATTGAGCCAGTTAGAGGACCCAATCCAGAGCCAAATAGCCTTTCAGACAGAAACACAGTGTTCTAGGAAAATCCATCGGTCGGCCTTAACATCAATCTCATGGCCTTAACATCCATTCCTCACCCGAGCAATCTGTTGCTAGCAAAATCTCCCTGAGAGATCAAAGCCTCGGCCGCCAGATCAATGGCTCGGCCGCTCAATCCATACCTCGACCGCGAGATCCTTTGCTCGGCCGCCAGATCGACCTTTTTCCAGACTCTCGAATGTTTGTCGGTTGT
Source organism: Rhododendron molle (assembly GCA_025413875.1). NCBI lineage: Eukaryota > Viridiplantae > Streptophyta > Magnoliopsida > Ericales > Ericaceae > Rhododendron > Rhododendron molle. The sequence goes on from CM046400.1 coordinate 21,817,455, forward strand.
TTGATCCAATCACGATACCTTTCCGATGCGTTCGGGCCACGTTCAGAGATTACGATAAGGAGTTCAAATTGCATGGCAATTGCAACTGCAATCGCGTGCTTTGCTTGGCTGGAGTGAGTCATCAAAATTGCCTACATATAGAGAGGCCTTTGCACCACGAAATTGATATACTTTCACACCCTTTCAAGTCACGAAACTTTGCAGAAACACATATACAAACCCTCTCTACAAAAGCCCTAACCTCCCGAAGGCAGCCATCAATCTGACAATCAAACCCCGGAGTTCAAACCCTAAACCTAGGGTTTCATTCAAGAAACAATCAATTAGTCAATCCCCATCGATTCGAAGCAATCAAGCAACTGAGGGATCAAGGTGGTGAGGCCCAACGGCCTCTGGTTTGGTCTATTTATCGTATTTGCATTTAATTTTAGCGTTTTAATCATCTGTTAAACTTTCTGTCTAGTGTGAGGAAGAACACCAGCCGGGGCTTCGATGCCTCGGCCGGTACATTGAATCAGCATGATTACTCGACCGTGACATCCATTCACCGGCCGAGTAATCGATACGCTGGCACAGTCTGCTTTGTTTTGTTGCTTTCTGAAGTATGTTCATTTAGTATCTCGGCTCACCTTATCTACTGTTTAAGGCATAAAAATAGACTACTTGTTTAGAATTGAATAAACCATCTATACGTCTTATGTTGAGCAATTATGGGCTAGCTTCACGGCTAGGCAGAGAGGGGTGCCTAACACCTTCCCCTTACTGTACTTTTGGCTTCCGTACCCAGAATCTCTATTTATTTTCCTAGTTTTAATAAACTGGGTGGCGACTCTGTTTTGATGATAACCGCCATGGAAGTATCCACGATCTTGGTTTATGAAGCGAGCAACCAATCGAGCAAACACGATGATGATCAACTGTATGGTGATGCCCCGTTTGGAGGTGTCTATAGTTTTCTGGCGACTCTACTAGGGAAATGAGAGCCATAACCAGAAAGTTCAACATAAGACAAATACATGCCTTATTTAATTCATTTATCATATGCATCAAGCAGGCAAGCCTCGTTGAGTTCACTTAATACCCCGGAATGACACGGGCTATGTTAAGGGTTCCAGCAAACTCCACATAGTGGTATATCAAAAAGGGAATCACCCAATCACCTCCTATGATGGGCTGGTGAAAGGACTGGTGCCCATTGACAACGGAGCACCCTGAGACCACCTAAACCTTTCATGTATTAGAAAGCCATAGAACTTATCAAATTAAGACAGGAACCTACAAGCTAGGAACCTACTTGCATTCTATTTGCAAGAGTTCTTCCTCACACCTTGTATCATCTGTTGTTGTAATATCGTTTTCTATGCAGAAGGGTTGGGGCATGAACTAAGAGCCCTAACTCTAAGTCTTTTTTTAGCTAAACACTAAGGCATATGTTAGTGCAGGAAAACAGAAAGGTCTTCGACAGCACCAAAATTCGACGGCCACTTCTTACTCCTTGCCGGAACCCTAGCACACCGCCGGAGTTCAACCTGTAAAACAGACAAGGGGTGAGCGCATCTTTGCGTTCTCATGGCAAAGGCCCTCCGATGCCAAAATTAGTATCTCGTACTAGTGTAAACCCTAATTCTCAGTAGGTGTGGAGCGTATAGCCAAGAATTGCATACTTTGCCTCTAGGTTTACCTCATATCTATAGACCCACATATGCTTGTTGTCCAAGCCATCTCGTTGCCCTAGTTTCTTTTCTCGTACAGAAAACCCAAAATATCAGGGATCTTCGTTCCCTTAACCGTGTATTACCTTACAGACCATTTAGGAACTCTTTCCTTAATTGGCCATTCATCCCACTCCCGTTGGGTATCTTCTCCAGATCTCTTTTCCTTACTGGGTATTTGCCATTTCCAGACTTTTCTGGAGCATCTCCCCAGAATGCTGCTCCTGTTCGGCCTTCTCGTTGCCGAACAGCCCATCTGGGCCAATGATTTCTCATATCACTGGCCCTCCTACCATGCGACTGGTCCAACAACTTCCCTTGCTCTTTGGACCATACCACTGCTCGGGTATCTTGGACCTGGGACCCCTCATATCTCCGGTCCTTATTGCCGTTCACCGTACTGCACAGCAAATGCTCCGATTATATTTATTCTGGGCCCCGCGTACTGCGTGTTCGGGCAACTTTTTGTACCTGTTCGGGACTACCTCCCTACAATGGCTCCCTAGCTTTACTCGTTATTTTCTCTTAATATGACGAGCAAAGCTTCTGAACACCGAGCAAGGTTCTCATCCTTTGTTCCTCCACCCTGTTTCTCGTACTTGATGCAAACTTCATCATTAGTCCAGGCCATACGTCTCATCGTTTGGTCTAGACAGGCTTTTCCAGCTACTACCTCTACACGCGGCATGCTTTGTATTGCCTGTATTAAATGCAAGCAGACGTTTCGGGGAACGGAGCGCCCCCAAACAGCGTCTAGGGTGACGTTTCTCATACGTCACCCTCTTTGCTGGGGTATACTTGGGTTTTCATCTCTATTTCAAACCCACTTTCTCTCTCTTTGTTCCCTCTGCAAATAGAACGCTCGAGTGCTCCCGCCATTGAAGCTTTGTTCACCATCTCAGGGTCTCCTTCTTCTCTGATTCTAGGGCTCTCGTCCATTAATTCGTAAGTCTTCATTTACCCCTTCTCTCCATTTCTTTCTTAGGTCTAGGGTTTTCCCTGTCAATTTAGGATCTCCGTCTTTCACTTAGATAGCCCACACCCACGTTCTTCGTCATGGGTAGGTTTCGTAGGCACTGCGACACCCCACAGACAATGGCTGATTTTAGATCTCGCTATGAGATCCCCGATAACGTAGCCATTGCATTGGCCCCTGAAAACGCCATCCGTGAGTGTTTTGACAATGACACCCTGCACATCCCTGTTGTCGCCGTCATCGAGGGCGGCGTCAGGTTTCCTCTGGCGCCGGTGCTCTGCCAGGTTTTGTCCCATTACAGATTATCCCCTATGCAGGTGTCTGCCAATTTCTTTAGGGTTGTCATGGGCATCAATGCCCTTAATCAAATGGTGGGCACGTCCCTGGGTTTGCATGACATTCACCACCTATATAGCATTTCACGAACTAAGGACGCCTTGACCTACTATCTCAAAAGTAGGGACTCCAGAACAAGGCTCGTGCTTGAACTGCCTGATTCTGCCCGAGGAGATGACGACGACTTCCTCATCGTCACAAGGAATTTCGAGCCCAGAGACGAGGACGGTAGAGTCATCGGCTTTCACGCACCCCACAGATTTGGCACTCCACGTTAGTCCTTTTTCTCGTAGAACTCTATTGCCGAGCAAAATTTCATTTTGCATCGCCTTTTTCGCTTTACTGACTGCTAATTTTTCTCGTATTTTGCAGCCACAAACGTCAACCAGGGGCACGCCATCATCACCCCTCAGGTGCACGTCGCTGACATCAACCGTGCTCTTACGTTCAACGGGCAGGGTACGTGCCTGGCTGGCCGAGCAAGAGCGGCGCAGGTCTTCCTCAGCTATCGAGCATCATACGGCGGGTTCATTGATTGGCGAATCTGAGCATCAGACGACCCTCTCATCCCAGATCCTCCTGCTCAACAACCCGAGCAACAAGAGGAGAGGCGTTCTCGGACCCCTCCGCTTCCCAACGAGCCCATTCAACTCGCCGAAGAAGCTTCCACATCTTCGAGTGGTTATTCCCCCTCTCCTCCTTAGGAAATGGACCAACCAATTAACCTTAGCAGCCTCATCAACATCCCAGGGGCTGGCCGTGGAAGAGGCCGCGGCACATCTCATGGCCGTGGATGCTCTCAGAGCCCGGCACCGTCTTATGGCCGCCGTGGATCAACCCAGCCAGACGTCCCCCCAGGCTTTTCCCCCAAGGAAATTGAGGCCAGCCACAGGGACAAACGCCAACGGCTGGAAGCCTCTTCAGTCAAACAGCCTCCTTCTCAACTCACAGCACCTCCAACCCCCCTCTGGGCTCCTCAATTTACTCATGGCGGACGTCCAGTCACCGTCCGCGATAGTGTGGAGTCTGAAGGCACTGCACTTGCACTGTCCCAAGCGTTCATGCTTCCTAGGGACATGCAAAAAGTGATCGCCAGCTCCCCGGACAACCTCCTCGGCTCGTTCATGAGCCACAGTGCTAAGGTAAAGACGTCCTACTTTTAACGTAAATCATGCATCTTCATCTTTGCCTAATGCTACTTTTGAGTTTAAAATCTCCAGGCAATGCAGAAGATGGTGGCCATGGCACAAAAACTTGGCCAGTAGTCTGAGCCCCAACGTGCTAGATTGGCAAGTGAGAACGCCAAGCTGCAAAATACCATCATCAGGCTGGAGAGAGAGAGGAACCAGGCTCGGGGAACTGTGGATGAGCTAAGGGGCAAGCTAGAGGGAGCCGAAGACAGTCTGAGCCAAACTCTCACGGAGCTGGAGGTGAGTAAGAACGAGATCAAGGCCGCCTATCAACAGGGCTACAACGAGGGAATCCGTGTGGCCATTGAGAGCTATACGGATCAGATGCCCGGAATCCAAGATCAAGTGTTTGAGGCTGGCTGGTTGGCCTACCTCAAAAAGTTTGGCACAGCTGAGTCTTCACCTCTCTGGACGGAGATTGACCTTCCAAGCACCATGGCCGTTGCCGAGGAACAGAAGGGGGTAGAAGAAGACAACGTGGAGGGTCAATCAAACGCACAAGTTGCCGAGCAAACGGGGATTAACACTACTGCTGAAGATGGCACCAACCCTGGCCAGAAAGAAGCTAGTGGTGGTGCTCCTGAATCAACCCCGGTGGTGGGAGACGCGACTGCCCCAGCTTCTCCTCCAACTGTTCCAACTTCTCCTGTCATCCAAGACATGACAAACGAAGAGTAAGTTGGACTCTTCGTAGTGATAACAATTGGAACTTTCAATCATCTTTTGCTGGCCCTACGTGGCCATTGGTATTGCCTTGCGTGGCACTGATACACTTTCAAATACTTTAACTCTGGTTTTTTGGCCCTTCGTGGCATTTTGATTGTCTCTGATGGCCCTGTTTGTCATGTACAATTTTTTTTTGGCCCTTCGTGGCCTTTCTTCAATGCAGGTGGCCATCCCATGGCCAGAATTTTATGTGCTAAGTGTCTTGTTAGCTTTAGGCATATTCACGTATGCTCCCCAAGTCTCATCGTGCCTGTTGATGATTTTAGTTGTATTCTCGTTCACACCGTTGCAGGTTTCTCGTACCTTAGAGTAATGCTAGTTGCATTCGTGGCTTGTGTACCAGTACATGCACTCGTATGTATTCAGGGTCTATTCGTACCCAAGCAAGCTGTTAACCATGTTCACGTACGAGCTTAAGGTTTGTTCGTACCCGAGCAGCCTTTGAACTCAGATATTGCTGCGTGTTCACGCATGCAGCCCATATGTTTCGTGCTTGGAAACTTTCCCCAGTATATTCGTACTTAGGTCACCCAAATGTACTCGTATTTGGCCATAGTAATCCTGAGTTCGTTCGTACTCTGTACACTCGTATAAGCAAACAAGTTTATTCGTACTTGGAGACAACGTGCATAGTCTCTCGTGCGTTCAGGGTGTATTCGTACCCGAGCAAATGGTTAAGTTTATTCGTACTTTAGGATATCCAAACGTATTCGTGCGTAGGGACAGTGTGCATAGTCTCTTATGCATTCTGGGTATACTCGTACCCGAGCAAATGGTCAAGTATATTCGTACTTGACAAAAGTCTGGGTATATTCGTACCCAAGCAGACGGTCAAGTATATTCATACTTGGTAAAATTCTGGGTGTATTCGTACCCGAGTAGACGATCAAGTATATTCATACTTGGTAAAATTCTGGGTGTATTCGTACCCGAGCAAACGGTCAAGTATATTCGTACTTGGCAAAATTTGAAACATTCAAAATTTCATTTAACCCTATACCTCTGCTCCCCAATACGAAGTGAGGACTAAGAACATAGCTTGACTTCATATTTAAAGCATAATAAAAGAAAAACTCATAAAAAACAATGTTTGTGGAACCAAAATCCGAGAATTTTATTCATAATTCGAAAAACTCAAGGAGGCGTTACGCGTACCCCTTGCAACTAATAAAAGCAAACACAAGAGAATTTTATTCGTAATTCCCACACAATCACGATGTGCATCTAAAACAGAATAAAAATGAAATCAAAGTTCTTTACACGTAGAACTTCCTCAAGTTGTGAACATTCTAGGGCCTTGGTACCGGGTTCCCGTCCAGGTCTGCCAATCGATAAGCCAAAATGCCCACAACCTCAGTAACTCGATATGGGCCCTCCCAATTGGCCCCTAACTTGCCCTCATTGGCCACCTTGGTGTTGCCGAGCACCTTTCGTAGCACAAGGTCACCAACGCCAAATTCTCATGGGTGGACATTCTTGTTGTAGCTTTTCATCAGCTGCTCCTGGTACGAGGCCAGGTGCACCAGAGCTCATTCTCTCCTCTCCTCGGCGAGGTCTAGCTCAATTTCCAGGGCTCTATCATTGCCCCCACTCTCCACCAATGTGGTCCTGATGGTCGGCAAGCCAACCTCCAATGGAATCACAACCTCTGTTCCATATGCTAGCGAGTAGGGGGTCTCTCCCGTAGACCTCCTAGGAGTTGTTCGGTGCGCCCACAGGACCAGTGGCAATTCGTCGGGCCACTTGCCTTTTGCTTTGTCCAACCTTTTCTTGATCCCGTCAAGTATAGTCTTGTTGGACGCCTCTGCCTGCCCATTGCTCTGAGGGTAGGTTGGTGTGGAGTAGTAGTTCCTTATTCCATACTAGGCACAAAAAGCTTTGAACTTTTTCTGGAACTGTGACCCATTATCAGTGATCAAAGAATAAGGAACCCCAAATCAAGTGATGATGCTCCTCCACATGAACCTTTCTATCATAGGTTCTGTGATCTTTGCCAGTGGTTCTGCTTCTATCCACTTGGTAAAGTAGTTCGTTGATACCAACAGAAACTTCCTGTTCCTAGTTGCCTTGTGGAGTGGACCCACGATGTCCATTCCCCACTGTGCAAACGGCCAGGGACTTGTCAGGGGCACCAGATCTTCGGCTGGTGTTCGGATCATTGGTGAGAACTTCTGACACTTCTCACAAATTTTCACATACACCTTCGCATCTTCTTGCATGTGCGGCCACCAGTAACCCTGGGTGATTGCACGGTGAGCAATGGATCTCCCCCCTGCATGACTTCCGCACGTCCCCTCGTGTATCTCGTGGAGGAATTTCTGCACCATCTCGGGATGCACACAAAGCAGGTACGATCCCGTGAAGGACTTCCTGTACAATTTCCCTTCTGGTGATAGCCAAAACCTTGCAGATTTCGTCTTTATCTTGTGAGCCTCCTTTTTATCTGTGGGGAGTGTCCCATCTCGTAGGAACTCCACTATTGGATCCATCCAACTTGGTCCTTGGTTCACGTCCAAGACCAATTCCACGCTCTTACGAATGCTCGGTTCAGCAAGATAATCCACCGCTACCGTTCTCCTGAACTCTGTTGGCACAGCCGCTGCCAACCAAGCTAGTGAGTCAGCGTGGGCGTTCTGCCCAGAGCTTATCTGCTCAATGTGTACCTTCTCAAAGGTGTCGAGCAAATCTTTGGCTGCCTCCACGTAGGCTGCCATCTTCTCATTCCGGGTCTCATACTCCCCGGACATTTAATTCACCACAAGTTGTGAATCACAAAATACTCGAATTCTCTTAACTTTCAAGGTCTTCGCGCTTCGTAATCCTGCCAAGAGTGCCTCGTACTCTGCCACGTTGTTTGACGCACTGAAACCCAGGCGCAGGGACAACTCGATCATAACTCCTTCAGGAGGGAAAAGCACCACCCCAATTCCAGATCCGGTGTTGCATGTGGATCCATCAACAAAAAGCTTCCATTCCAAAGGGTCCTGCTTGGCAGATGCCCTTCGTCTCTCGGCTGATGGCTCGACCAACTGCTCCTTTCTCGTAGGAGGCAGTAGAGCCACTGTGGGAGAGAACTCTGCCACGAAGTCTGCCAGAACTTGCCCTTTGACTGTCATACGCGGCTGATAATCAATATCATACTGGCTCAATTCCACCGACCATGTTGATATTCGTCCCGAGAAATCGGCCTTTTGAAGCAACGACTTCAACGGGAACTCCGTGTAAACCACAACTTTGTGACTTTTGAAGTAATGGGGCAACTTCCTGGCTGCCGTCCTCAGTGCCAGGACCAATTTTTCAAGGGGCAGATATCTAGTCTCTGCATCCAGTAGTGTCTTGCTCACGTAATAGACAGGGATTTGCTCGAGTCCCTTATTCCTCAGTAAGACCGCGCTTACAGCATGTTTAGAGACTGCTAAGTACAAGGTCAAGATCTCACCTAGCTTAGGAGTGGACAGAAGCGGGGCTGCCACCAAGTACTTCTTCAGGTCTTGGAATGCCCGCTCACACTCTGCTCCCCACTCGTAACCCTCTCTTTTCTTCAACAATTGAAAGAAAGGTCTACACTTGTCGCTAGACCGACTAATGAAGCTGTTAAGAGCTGCAGCCATACCCGTCAATCGTTGGACCTCCTTCGTGGTCCTGGGACTCTGGAGCTTCTGCAAAGCAATTATTTGATCGGGATTTGCCTCTATCCCTCTTATGGTCACCAGGTGACCCAGGAATTTCCCAGAACTTACTCCAAACGCACATTTCGAGGCATTGAGCTTCAGCTTGTACTCCCTTAATATCTCAAAAGCTTCCTTCAAATGTCACGCCCTCGATTTTGAACATAAAATAATAGCCTTTCAAAGAAAAATCATCACTAATATAAGTCATAATACCCCAAAAACTTTTCCATAATCCGTACAAGGGGCAAACAAATCCGATTACAATAATGGCACACCGGCCCCAAATTCCATAGTTAAACAAAAGATGATAAGTGTAGAGATTTCATAAGTACAAATGTAAAATTTCAATTACATCTTCCAAAAGTGGAGTTTATACGAGATGCTAAGATAACTTCTTCAATGTCAGCTTTCAAAAGAACGAAGGCATATGCACGTCAAGCACTCCATATCAATGCCCTTGAGGTGTACCTGAAAATAATAATAGGTTGAGCTACACTAGCACAGTAGAGCAATCTTTGCTCAAACTATATGCATATGAGATAGATAATGCACCGAGATGAACGTGTAAGAAACAAAGTCTCGGATAGCAAGGGAGAATACAATCGGACACCAATGTCATACCGGAATTCCAAGACTCAAGGAATACTTCTCTGTCGTTAGCTAATCCATCTTGTCAATCTATCCACCATCTACTGCATTTCCCTTTGTAATTATTCGAAGTTTCATTTCTACATTAAGTGCCTTGCATTCCAGGTCTTAAGGACCCCGTACATCTCCCGTTGATCTCCAATATGAACTCAAGTAGCTTTTCCTCCATTAACATACCAAATAGTGAACTAAGAAAGTTTCCGGGTCTTAGGGCCCCATATACCCACAATACATTCCGGGTACTCATGACCCCGTACATCCATTTACATTCCGGGTCTTAGGGCCCCATATACCCATAATACATTTCCGGGTCTCGTGACCCCGTACATCCGTTTATGTTTCGGGTATCAAGACCCTGTATGCCGATTCCAATTCATTTGTATTGCATTCCGCCATAAGTGCTTTTTAGGACTCTAGCTTGCAAGAATGTAATTAATGAGGGACAATGATGATAAGTAAACGACCCACGTACTAACTCGTATTTCCAACTTGTTTCCAAACTCGTTATCCCAATTTACTCCTTGCACTACATTGTATCAAGTGTCAGGTCCTCGCATTACGTGTGTAGTTATCCATCCATTCATTCATCCTTCTATCTAACATTCGATCTTAACAACAAGCATAAGGTTCGATGAGTTCACATTGTCTATTTTAACAGTTTATAGTATCATTAATAATTAGACAAACACGCCATCAAGAAATTGGGACAATACTCATTTCAAGGGATGCTAAAACTCTATACCACGAGAGCCACGGATGAAGATAATCAAGGAATCATTGGAATGCGAGCAACTATGTTTAGAAGTGATTAGAATGTGATCTAAACCCATTCCTTGCACTATATGGCATCATGTGTCAACTTATCGCTTTTCGCTCACGGTTCACCCACCATTTAATTCAACGATCAACCTTGCCATCACGTAGCTATTTACGAGTCCATATCATTCACCTTAACATTACTACTATGATCACGTAGTCCCTTAAACGTAAAAGCAAGTAAACATACCACATTTTAGTTTCGACACGTTTCCCTTACATAACGGAGTCAAAGGAGAGAGATTGATCAATGAATCACTCAAGATACAAACAATCAAGTTTATAAGTGGTTTGAGGAGGTTTAGAGAGCATTTGAGGTGATCGGGATTCAAAACATGGAAGAAGAAACATTGCTGAAAATTTCCAGGTAGTACATGTACCTGTACAAACCGAAGTACATTTACTAGCTGAACAGAACCGAAATTTCTTTGACAGTACATGTACCAATACAAACCGAGGTACATGTACTAGCTGGGTTTCACAGGACGAATTTTTTCAGATTTCAAGGGTGAATTCCAAGTAACAAAACAACAATCCAACACATGAATTCAAGGCCAAATCTTCTCATAAACATGTAGAGAGAGTAAGAAATCCCTACCTCAATGATCAAAGATCGAAGTTCAAGCTCCAACAACCGAGCCCTAGCTTTCAAACTCAAAATCCTCCATGAATACTCCTCTCCGAGCTCCGTCCAACGAACCACAAGCTTGAAATCGTGTCTAGAGGGTGGAATGAAGGTTGATTACCATGGGTTTTGAGTTTGGGGGTGAGTTTGAGAGTGGAGGAGTAGAGAGAGAGAGAGCCGAAGGAAAGGGAGAGAGTCGGCTGGAGTGAGAGAGAGATAAGAGAGACTTTTATCTCCTACCACACACACACACCTCTTTTATACTAACACTCAACTTAATCACACTTACACTAACAATCCTTTCATTTCAACTCCAAATCAAATAAATTCTCAAATTTCTCATTTATGCACTACTTTGGCATTTATAAAAACCTTTAAACCATTTTCGTAAAATATGGGTCTCTACATCAAATCAGCGATGTGGTCCCGTTTCTCCTTACTCTTGACCACCATATCTTCTATGTATACCTCCATGGTCCTGCCGAGCAATTTCTTCAGCATAATCGTTGCTAGTCTCTGGTAAGTTGCTCCAGCATTCCTCAGACCAAAGGGCATAACACTGTAACAGTATAGCCCTTGTGATGTGATAAAGGACGTCTTCTCCTGATCGGGGCCGTACATGGCTATCTGGTGATATCCTCGATAAGCGTCGAGAAAACTCATACGCCTATACCCAGCTGTTGTATCTACCAACTGATTTATCCTGGGCAGGGGAAAACTGTCTTTCGGACAAGCCTTGTTTAGATCTATGAAATCGACGCAAACTCGCCATTTCCCATTCTTCTTTTTCACCACCACTATGTTGGATAACCACTCGGGGTAGTACACCTCTCGTATCACCTTTGCCCCGAGCAAACGGTCGACTTCCTCGATAACAGCATCCACATGCTGTACGGCAGATCTTCTTTTCTTCTGCATTACAGGTTTGTGTTGTGGGTCTACATTCAGGTGGTGGCAAATCACGTTTGCATCCACCCCAGGCATCTCCTCGGGCACCCAAGAAAACACATCAACGCGCTCTTTGAGAAACTTCACCAACTCTTCCTCTTCTTCTTTGCACAGGTTTTCCCCAATCAGGAAATACCTTTCAGGATCATTCTCGTTGATCTGGACTTTCTTCAATCCTTCAACCACTTTCTCGGCTGGATTCCCTCCGACATCCTCGATGGTCGGCTGGTTGGTAACCTCGACTGTTTGCACCAACTGTGCCTTGGGTGCCTTCTTGATTATGGAAACCAAGCACTGTTGGGCTGTCTTTTGGTTCCCCCTTATTCTCTCGATACCATTGGACCCTGGAAACTTTACCATCTGATGGTAGGTCAAGGAAACTGCCCGCATCTTATGTAACCAAGTCCTTCCTATAATCGCGTTATAGGAAGATGGCACGTCCACCACCAAAAAGTTGGTCCTCAGCACTACTGTCCCTGCCCGAACGGGAGGGTCACCTTGCCCAATGGCCAGGCTGCCCCTGCACTGAACCCGACCAACGGAGTTACCGACTGTACCAAGTCTACCTGTGCCAACCCCAATTTCTTGAATGCGTCGTAATAGAGCACCTCGGTGCAACTTCCTGAATCTACCAGGATCCTCTCCATGTCATATTCCCCAATTCGTAGGGTTATGACCAGAGCATCATTGTGTGGCACTTGGACTCCTCCCAGGTCCTCATTCGTGAAGACTATGCCCTCGTCGCATCCTTCCGCTTCACGTCCTCGTTTCTTTCCCAACCGCATCACATGCTGGTCGTGTTTTACCTGTCTCTGGAGCAGCCTCACCTCATTTCTCGTATAAAGTGTGGCCAATCCATGTATCATATGGATCACGCCCCTTGGATTCTGCTCGTAATCCAGCTCCATCGCTTTCTCGGCACCCTTGTGCTCCTCTTTGATGAACTCCTTCAAATATCCACGTGAGACCAGGTCATCAAGGTGCTGCTTGAACATCTCGCAGTCCTCCGTCATGTGACCCCAGTCCTTGTGGTAACTGTAGTGCTGACTCGTATTCCTTCTTGCATCTTTATCACCCTCCAGCCTTGGAGGCCACTTAAAGTACGGACGATTCTTTATTCGATAAAGAATCCGATAAATCGGTTGTTTCCAGACCGTCGTTACAGAGAAGAAAGACTTTGGGTTAGGGGCATGCTTCTCCCTATATGACTCCTTCTTAGTCGGCCCATGCTCCTTCCTCTCTTTGTAAGTCTTGGGATCTGACTTATCCGCCCTCTTTGCAGAGCCCTTGGCTTGCTCGGCTCCCGACTTACCGTCTTCCCATAGTATGTCATCTTCATTCCTGGCGTACTGCTCAATTCGTTCCATCAGCTTTGCCAATGTGCTCACTAGACTCATGTTCAGGGACTTTCGTAGCTCCCCCCGAACAGGCAACCCAGTCTTAAACGTTGCTATAGCATACTCCTCGCTGCAACTTTCAATCTCATTGAAAGTCTCCCAATACTTCTCGGCGTAGTCTCTGATCGGCTCATTCTCTCCTTGTTTCATAACTGAGAGACTCTCAAAAGTTTTGGGTGGCTTCCTGCTCGTCAGGAACCGAGCAGTGAATTCCTCGGCCAACTGTCTCCATCCTCGTATGGTGTTCGGCCCCAACTTATGGAACCAAGACAGGGCCACCTTTCCCAAACTAGATGGGAACATCTTGCACATGATCGCGTCATCGCCGTCATGCATAAACATCGCTTACTGGTAATGTTGTATGTGAGCCACTGGGTCTGCATTGGTCTCGTACAGGATAAACGTCCCGTGTTTCACCCTGCTCGGCAACCTTGCGTCCTGCAATCTCTTTGCAAAAGGAGAAGTCGCTATGTTGCTAAGGGCCTTCCGTGCTGCTTCTCGTGCAGACATGGTTCCCTCTTACCGCACCTTTGCAGCCGGGCGTCATTCCTCTCCCGGTCGAATCAGTCTCGCACTGTCCCTCGTGGTGTTTTCCTCGTCCCTCCTTCCTCGGGGTAGAGCTTCGCCTCCGCTTCTCCTTTTCGTGGAGAAGCCTCACTGCTTTGGAGTGAGACTCCTGCTCCTCCTTTTTCATGAAGAAGCTCTCTTGTACTCCGCCACAGCCAGCCTTTCTCCTCTGGACTTTCTTCGTGAAAGCCCAGAATCTCCCGGATGTTCTCGTATCCGTTGCAGTTGCTGAATCTCGTATTCTCGCCTTCTAATCAGAAGAGCATACTCCTCTATTTCCTGTCTCTTTTTGTCCAGGATGTCCTCCCTGCTATGCACACTTTTCGAACGTGCAACTGATTCTCTCCCATGGCGGGACTTAGTCCTTCTCGTGGATTCTGTGGCCGTCCTTCCTTCTTTGTTCTTAGAATCGCCACGTACAGTCAATGGGCGGTCCTTGCTTGTAGTCCTCCTTGCATGCCCACCGTCGGGCTTCCTCGGAGGGTCGGGTGGGGACTTGTCGCCTCCCGCACCCAGTTGATTGTTTGGGTCAAGTGGGGTTTTTGGATCTTCTTCCACCATGGTCGCTTTTTCAAAGGGATCTCTTTCGTTTCCCACAGACGGCGCCAATTGTAAGTGCAGGAAAACGGAAAGGTCTTCGACAGCACCAGAATCCGACAGCCACTTCTTACTCCTCGCCGGAACCCTAACACACCGCCGGAGTTCAACCTGTAAAATAGACAAGGGGTGAGCGCACCTTTGCCTTCTCGTGGCAAAGGCCCTCCGATGCCAAATTTAGTATCTCGTAGTAGTGTAAACCCTAATTCTCAGTAGGTGTGGAACGTATAGCCAAGAATTGCATACCTTTGCCTCTAGGTTTACCTCATATCTATAGACCCACATATGCTAGCTGTCCAAGCCATCTCGTTGCCCTAGTTTCCTTTCTCGTACAGGAAACCCAGAATATCAGGGATCTTCGTTCCTTAACTGCATATTTCCTTTTACACCATTTAGGAACTCTTTCCTTAATCGGCCACTCACCCCACTCCCGTTGGGTATCTTCTCTAGATCTCTTTTCCTTATGGGTATTTGCCATTTCCGGACTTTTCTCGAGCGCCTCCCCAGTATCGCCGCTCCTGCTCGCCCTCTCGTCCGAATGTACCCATCTCGGGCCAATGATTTCTCATATCACTGGTCCCTCTACCATACGACTGGTCCAACAACTTCCCTTGCTCTTTGGACCATACCACTGCTCGGGTATCTTGGACCTGGGACCCCTCATGTCTCCGGTCCTTATTGCCGTTCACCGTACTGCACAGCGGATGCTCTGATTATATTTATTCTGGGTCCCGCGTACCGCGTGTTTGGGCCACTTTTTGTACCTATTCGGGACTACCTCCCTACAGCATAGCATTGCCCACAAGGTATGTTTTTGGTAAGATGAAAGCACCATTGCTTGGTTCTTACTCCCACTTTGCTTGAAGCACTACGAAGCATGGGTTTCTAGAACAAAAAAATCAAACATCAAAAAAAAAAAGAGCCGCCCCGTCGGCAATTAAACTGGGATTGCTCTAGAAATCTCTGCCTTGCAAGGCTAAAGGAAAGCGGGAGTGTGAGGTAGTAGAGCCGGTCATGGATGATGAGTCAAGGATACCATCGATAGAACTGATAATACTTATTTCTCAATGGATGATTCAACATGACAAGTTTAGAATTTTGATTCTTATTCGGCTTAGCAACCCATCTTTTAAATTCAAAATTTTGAGCATGCTTACTACAACGAGCTGGTAAGATTTAGGAGTTTGTCAATGTACTGGCAATTAATTACGTGGATCTAAATTACCTCAATCATATTTTGAGAAAAAAAAAACTTGTTGAATGAGTTTCTGAAAGACCAACCTTGATGTGTTTTGGTGAAAATAAGTTTTGATAAGCACTACTAAAAAAAAAAAAAATAATCCAAAGCTGGTAAAAGGTCGTGTTAGCATTATTTGGAATGAAGGGATCTTCCCTAACCAAGAATTGAAAGAATTTTCAAAACTTTTTGCAAAACCTGATCTAATCCTCAAATGACAAGAGTTGTGGAACATTCAAATAGCCATCAGCACTGCGATAAAACTTTGAGTCTACTTTCTGTTGTAGGCATCTGCTCAACTTTTTCGTTCTGTCTTATAGTATGGATTGGCTTGGAAGTAGGATCTTAAGCGGTATGTAGTATTTGTAAGCAACGAGTCGTAGGAATCATTCATATAAAATTGCTGGCTATCTATGGTATCCGATAAACTCATGCATGCACACGAATTGCTATGTATGACCCATCCATAATCTGTGCAAGTAGCTATGGTGCTATGTATATCATTTTGTTTGCCTTTCTCTAACCATGCAGGGGGCGAACCAAAAGAAGAGTTCATTACCCTAATTTCCTTTCTTTGTTCGTCAAGTATCATTTGGTTAAGCCACCCCATCATGCTAGATTCGCATTTTAAGGGCAATAAGTGTGTTTGATGTGTGCATTGCATAGACACTTGATTTGGACATCTCAGGCCGAGCGTAACTAAATTCTTGCTTTTCCTAAATTTTGGGTTTGGTCTTAGACGTGACAGTAATGGCTGACAAGAAGATTGAAGCTCTGGCTGCTAAAGTTAATGAATTGGCTGAATCAGTGGCTGCCCTAGGCACCATTGTTCACAGTTTGCAAAGAAGTTCTCCACAAACTCCACCTCCACCTCCCCCTGCTAGATGGATGGAGAAAACAATTCAAGCAGAAAGTCATTCTGCCAAGGAAGGACAAGGAAGAACAACGATGAACCTGCAGCCTCAGCATATGGAACAAGTCGAGGGAGAAATCACCCAACCAAAAAGAAGCCTTCCTAACCATATCGTTGTCACCAATACCAGCAGTGCCATATTTCCACACACCCCTGCTCACCATAACCCCACTTCCAGAAATCCCAAACGACGTGCATTCCGTCATCGCCGAAATCTTAACTCATCCCCATCTCAAGCCCTAGCTACTCTGGTCGAACAAGGACTCCTTGAACCTTTAGAAACTCAGTCGCCCCACCCACCATTTGGCCCAAACTTTGATCCTACCAAGCACTGTGCCTACCATCAGATTTCTAGGCATGAAACTGATTATTGCATCCAATTGCAACGTGATATCAAAAAACTCATTGATCAAGGGGTGTTCTGATCCAACCAAGTTGAAAGTTTGAGTAGTAACAGCCATGTCTGTCACGTCATAGTCTGAGTGTTGAGTCAATATTTTTGTAAGCTTCTTTTTACAATCTGAGTCTTGAATTTATTTTCTTTTAGGAGTTTGAGTCTTGAGTTTATTTTCTTTTAAAATTAAAGCCATTTTGTTTGTCATGATGTTTGATCAACTCTTTGCACTGGACATGAAATGTGAATCTCTTCCAAAATGTGAATCTCCTTAGATATGAACTACAAATGACCTGATTCTCTATTGGGATACGTAGGCACCTTTTGGTCGGCCACAATTTTGAAAATGTTCCCTTATATGCTGGTTTGCTGCCATAGAATGCTCATGATAACATCAAACGTTGAAAACAATCCGCAAGAGTTTCAAAGTAATCTTATAACATCTTTTGAAACACATCATAATCACTTGAATTGTCAAAAGCGCAAAATGTGTTTGTCAAAGCTATGACCCGCGTCATTTCTGTTGAGCTAAGAAGGAGTTGACACATCTCTGCACCCTCACAGAGATCACTTGTAAGCAAGACATGCTGTTGAATATGAAGAGTAGAAAAGAGGAGAAAGAAGAAAAGAAAAAATGAAGATAAAAAAAATGATGAGCTCGCTAGATTGAAAGCCCGTAAGGGCGGTCTAGGCAAAAGTTAGAGCACAAACAAAGTGAGAAATTAGCCATGCATCTACTATGTGTCTCAAAGGATTGTCCTCAGTCTTAGAAAATTCACTTGGTTAAACATCAAAGCTCTTAATCTCTTAGGCCGAATCTTTGGCACTTTGTCATGTGTTTCAAGATGACAAAAGGCATTCATTTCTCTATCCCTAACACTTATCCTTTGCTAGCCACGTTGAGCCTCTGGATAATTCTTTTGAAAAGCCTGCTAGACAGTCATCCCCTACACTGGGGCATACACAAAAAAAATGCAAGGAGAAATGAAAAAAAAATCAAATGAAAGAATGAGCGCCCCGTCAAGCAAGGGGCATTTTGAAAGAAACATTTCTTCCAATACATACAAAGGACAGTTTTGAAGAAAACAACTCTTTCACACAAAGTGAGGCAAGAGACGACAAGAGTTGATAAAAATGTTAAAGATGGCTGCTAGCTTTTAAAACCCAAGCGTGAGTAGAAATTAGGTTTGAGCCTTTACATCCACTTCTTTCTCGAGCCAAAACCCCAAGCCTACATTATGGTCCATAACAAAGTCCTCTCAAATTGGGGAACACAACTTAGTAGCAAGGTCCTAGACACTAGGGGCATCACCAATGTGGGACTTAACACGAAGGGCAAGAATCCTGAAATTTGCATCATCTTGGCAAATCACACGACATGGAAGGTTACGTGAGACAAGGGGCCTGGCTATATTCCCCTTTATGCAAGTATCCAACCTCTTATGAGGGTCTCAGTAGACGCTTATCAATCCAACTCAAGTCAACCAAATCAAGTTCGAAGCAACAAACTCACCTAATTGACTAGGGGCATAGGTTTGCAAAATAGTTCTGTGTCCTTTGATGATTGAATGACGTAAGTGTGGGGCATGGGTGGAATAATATGACCTTGAAATCCTCGAGGAAAAGCTTTCAAAAATGGTTTTATCCTAAGCATTCTTAACACAGCAAATACGAGCGCAGTCACTTTTTGCAACTTTTTAAGGAAATAACGTGGGTCTCTCATTTCATGAAGAGTGTAGCAATATGGTCCCTTAACCAAAACAATGTTGTCAGTGGTGCCGCTAGGGCATTGCAGTCTTTCAAAACACCTGGCTAGTATAAACCAATAAGTCATTATCTGTCTCCCTAGGGCAAGGGGAAACGTTTGATCAAATGCGCGAAAGTTGAGATGCCGAGAATACATTGTGGATTTCTTTGCATATCATTATCACCCTGTCTTTGCATTAACCTCTTGATCCTAGTATTTCACGTGTATGTCATTATGGCTGCTTAATGAAAGTAGGTGTCTTGGTTGCACGACCTAACCCCAAGTATGAGGTGTTCTTATAAGGCAGGTTCATCAAGGCATCATGGCTATCATCTCTATACAAGAAATAAAGGGCAACAAAGGGATGCACTGTAAAGTCTACCTCCCTGTCAACACACTTGAAGAAAGCTCAGCCTGAGAAGCATCATATCCTAGGGAACAACCTCAACTCATTTTGTGAAGTGTTGTCACACAGCACTGTCAAGGGCATGCCAAGATTTTTGCCAAACAGAAACATTGCACTCATATTCATTGTAATTTACATCGCATGTTTCTATGCTAGGGGCAATTAGTTCATTGTCATCAGGCACAATTAAGTTAGAATCAAGCATCCATTGCCTAAACAGGGGGCTTGCGTTTCTTTACTCAAATTAACATGCATATATGTTGCATTGCAAATCTAGGTCACCCAAAATCGTTCAAGCTCTTGAACTAGGGTTCTTCAAATATGATGGTCCTGCCCCTAGCAGTCAGCATAAAAGGACTTCGGCCCGTGGTCGACTCCAAGCCTGTTGCATGTTGTTTTCTTATCCATTGCTGTGTTCTAAACTATTCAAATGTGGATTGCAGGATTCCCTTGGATTTTGGTCCTTGAAGCTATCAGGATCAACCACATCAAGCTTTGTGTCTATGACTGACAAAGCCAATTCAAAGAAGCTGAAAGATAGCCTCAAGTAAATGGCACCATATCAGCAACATTAAAGTGGCTTCGCAATTTACATCTCCAAAGCTCCTTGCTTCACGCTTTCATCTCCATGTCAGCAGCTCTGCCTTCATAACTCAGAAGCTTCAGTAGAACCATGCACATACCTTGTCGTATTCATGACCATGTCAGGTTTCATGAACTTCGAGCAACTCCACACTTAGGCAACCTCGCGCTCAGCAGCTCTGAGTCAACAGCCAACAGGAAAAAGCACCTGTATAAAGCTTACGATAACCTAGTGCACACTTCAGCTCTTCAAAAGACATCCGTATTACTAAAGCCCTCCAGAAGGCATTTATGTTGCTAGCTTCCAGAAAACGTTTGTATTGCCAGCTTCTAGAAAGCGTTCAGCCTCCGAAAGGCACCCCGTTAATGGAGGCGATAGAAATCTCCCAAAAACAAGTTGAATTTACCAAAAGGAGGCGATGGAAATCTCCTAAAGCGTATGTGTGGATCACCCCATTAGTCGAGGTGATGGAAACCTCTGAAGGCCATATTAGCCAAAGTGTTTTACAAGCCTTATGGCATTTTGGGTCAACAAGTCGATAGAATCGAAGCGGAATAGGGTCAAGAACTAGCCTTGGAGGGAGTCCCAGGCATATTCAGAACTAGCCTTGGGGGGAGTCCCGAGCATACTCAAATCTAGTATTGAGGGGAGTCCCGAGCATACTCAAAACTAGCCTTGGGGGGGAGTCCTAAGCATACTCAAAACTAGCCTTGGAAGCATTCCAAGCAAGAAGAACAAATCAAACCCCGTGGAAGATGGAAGATGGAATACTCAACAGCTTAACAGTTCTACAAACTCACTACTCAACAAAGCCATACAACAAGATATCATCTACTCTCAAAGCCTGTACTTTGAATGCTCAAGCCTATACTTGAATGCACAAGCTCTACGTTTGGATGCCCAACCACTGTGTACTGGACGCTCGAACTCGATGTTTAAATGCTTAAGGTTTATACCTTGAATGCACAAGCTCTACGTTTTGATGCCCAACCACTGCGTACTGGATGCTCAAAGCCTATACTTTGAATGCTCGGATTTTACCCTCCGAATGCTTGAGCTCTATGCTCCGAGTGCTCAAGTCCGGAACTTGAAAGAAGCTTTATGCTTAAATCAAACACACACGCACGGGCCTGTGCACATTAGCATCAATTGCATCACCATTGTTATCATCGAGTCTGCATCATCATATCTGCTCATATCTAACCACTATCACCATATACGCACTTTGCATCTCTCTCTTATTCATGAAACAGGTCAATCCTGCAAATCAACCGGCTCTAAGCCTCGGTTTTATTGATCGGCCCGGCGCCTCAATCCTTTGGCTCAAAGCCAAAATTTATGATGAGAAAGCTCCATGCACAGACCATCAAAATGCAACCGGTTCTACACCTTGGTTTAAATCACGTCAAGCTCTAAGTGCCGACTCCTCAGGCTCTCACCTTACCAGCTCCGCCCTTCAGTTCCATCAAGCTCATTCGTAAGGATAGGCTGTTCTACCGAGCTCCCCTTAGTCAAAATGGTTTGGACTCCACCCAATTACATCAGTTCCATCAAGTTGATTCGAAAGGATGAACTACTCTACTGAGCTCCCCTCAGTCAAAGTAAGGATGATCAAGAAGGGCCAACACACCCGTTGTGTACTGATCTACCCCCAAATACTAAGGGCGCTCTCCGCAACAATTTCCCCGGCAGCCCCGCTCTCCTTCAACTATTCTCCGCCAAAATCCTGGCACCACCAAGGTACGTCACACTACGGCTTTTAAAGCCCGAAGGTACGTCTTGTATCTCTAACCCTCTAAACTTTTCATTTTCTTTATTGCCCCAGAACTACAGTTGGTCTGAATTTCCCCTGTGGAATACGTAGGCAGCCTTCTGGCCCGACCATAACAAAACCTTTTTCAAAAAAAAAAAAAAACCTTGGAATAGTGGTTGGACCAAATTGAGTTGCTTTTACAGCTTTGACTTTTACTCAAACATGTCTCGCGATCCGTCTGAGCGCAGTCAAAGAGGGGCATCTGTAGACACCCCAATTTGGCCTAACGATTATTTCAACTCCCACCTTGGGGCCATCCCGATGATGATACGGATTCGATGATTGCTGATTGCCTTCTTGTGAAACCCCTGGACTTATGGTAAAAACTTTGAGCCAGTTAGAGGACCTAATCCAAAGCCAAATAGCCTTTCAGACAGAAACACAGTGTTCTAGGAAAATCCATCGGTCGGCCGTAACATCGATCTCACGGCCTTAACACCCATTCCTCACCCGAGCAACCTGTTACTAGCAAAATCTCCCTGAGAGATCAAAGCCTCGGCCGCCAGATCAATGGCTCAGCCGCTCAATCCATACCTCGGTCGCGAGATCCTTTGCTCGGCCGCCAGATCGACCTTTTTTCAGACTCTCGAATGTTCTGTCGATCGTTTGATCCAATCACGATACCTTTCCGATGCGTTCGGGCCACATTCAGAGATTATGATAAGGAGTTCGAATTGCATTGCAATTGCAACTGCAATTGCGTGCTTTGATTGGCTGGAGTGAGTCATCAAAATTGCCTATATATAGAGGCCTTTGCACCACGAAATTGATATACTTTCACACCCTCTCAAGTCACGAAACTTTGCAGAAACACATATACAAACCCTCTCTACAAAAGCCCTAACCTCCCGAAGGCAGCCATCAATCCGACGATCAAACCCCAGAGTTCAAACCCTAAACCTAGGGTTTCATTCAAGAAGCAATCAATCAGTCAATCCCCATCTGAAGCAATCAAGCAACTGAGGGATCAAGGTGGTGAGGCCCAACGGCCTCTGGTTTGGTCTATTTATCGTATTTGCATTTAATTTTAGCGTTTTAATCGTCTGTTAAACTTTCTGTCTGGTGTGAGAAAGAACACCAGCCGGGGCTTCGATGCCTCAACCGGTACATTGAATCAGCATGATTACTCGGCCGTGACATCCATTCACCGGCCGAGTAATCGATATGCTGGCACAGTCTGCTTTGTTTTGTTGCTTTCTGACGTATGTTCATTTATTATCTCGGCTCACCTTATCTACTGTTTAAGGCATAAAAATAGACTACTTGTTTAGAATTGAATAAACCATCTATACGTCTTATGTTGAGCAATTATGGTCTAGCTTCACGGCTAGGCAAAGAGGGGTGCCTAACACCTTTCCCTTACTATACTTTTGGCTTCCGTACCCAGAATCTCTATTTATTTTCCTAGTTATAATAAACTGGGTGGCGACTCTGTTTTGATGATAATCGCCATTGTGTGGCGATACCTCTAGCCATGGAAGTATCCACGATCTTGGTTTATGAAGCGAGCAACCAATCGAGCAAACACGATGATGATCAACTGTATGGCAATGCCCCGTTTGGAGGTGTCTACAGTACGATACCCGGACTTCCGGATTATTATGCTTCTATCAACGTATTAGCCTTACACTTGGGGAGTTCTTATATCGACAAGCAAGCATTTTTGGCGCCGTTGCCGGGGATAGTTCTTATTATGGCTTTCTTGGAGGTTCGACAAACCATTGTGAGTATCCCGCTTTATTTAATGCTTCGTAACTCATACTTAGTCTAGCGAAAACCTCTAACCGATCTTCATATCATAACTTGAGGTGTAACAAAGCTAGACTACATATAGAGTTTGTCTTTCTTTTCTTTTATTGGTTATAGCCAAGGTGGTGGCTTAACCCCTCGCAATTGCTTTGAGAACGAGGTGGCGGCATAGCCCCTCTGGTCTGGATAATTAGTTAGTAGTTGTTGTATGCCTGTTTGTCACGTACTCGATTTTAAACATATTTATTCATAAATTTTAATAAAGAGAATCCTTGCAATATCAAACGTAACTCCTACAAAAGATTTTCATACTCATCTTACTAAATCATACGCATTTCAAATATTACAGTAGAGGGATTCCAGCCCAAAGCTACAAGAGGAAGAGATCAGTGAATATGTTAAGTTTATTATAGTCCTTTAGTGTCAACGAAAAAGATAGAAAATTTACAAGTACATCTTTCAAAATATGGTTTACAAAGATGATTGGACAACTCCGTCAAACTCGCTTCCAAAAGACACCCAAGATGCACTCCAAGCTACACGGCAAAGTGAGTGCCTGAAAGTGAAGGGTTGAGCTACACTAGCTCAATAGGAAAATCTCTAACAAACTCTATATGCTTATGACAAGACGGGTGCCAAGGAAATACATTTTAATAACAATAATGACGTTTTGACTAAAAGTAAGAATGTGACTCAATCCCAACTTTTAAACAAAAGCATTCTCAGAACTGTATCTCACAAACAATTACATTCTTATCCTAGCACCACCACCTCTTTACTTAATCTTATCTTATCCTCACCCAAATTAAACCTTATTATCTTGTTTCCATTTCCAGAACTTACAACCACTTTCTCTTTCTTATCTTATTTCACTAATCAACTTCTCATTTATGTCTACACACAATGTTTAAGGGAAATATAAAACTAGTAATGACACCTTAGACACCACCACTGACACGACCTCCTGACGCTCACATGGACATCTAAGCCAATCTTTCAAGTCTTAGACTAATACTTACCATATCCTCCACGTGTCCCCTTTTTATTATATTTTATCTCAACGAAAACAAGTCATAAGTTATCCCACCTTCAAACACACGTACGTCTTTCATCCTAGCATCAAATTTATCATCTAACCAAAATTCCCTTTTAATTGAGTTTCCCTTATACGTCTAGTATACCGGTACCATTATAAATCCTTCACAATACTTATGTTGTGTCACAACTACCAAACATGCATTCATACCAAATAAAAGTCTTCACCGATACCATAACAACAGGTTACAGTAATTGAAAAGTCTATAAGAAGAAAACAAGGCTGGTATCGACATTTCAAATGGTCCTCGATGCCAAATCCAATCCAAGGTTCACAATTTCTCATCTCACAATTTGAATAAAAAGACACATACTCCCAAACCATTGCATTTCCACCCCTTGCATTGCAGTAAACATTACCTATTAATTGGGTTTCTCCATTACCACCTCTTGCGTTGCAGTCAACATCACCCATTAGTTGGGCCTCTGCATTACCACCCCTTGCGTTGCAGTAATCTTTTTTTTTTGTGTGTGGATAAATTAGTTTGAAATTAAAAAAGATTAACTGAATATACAGTCTATAAGGGACATACCCCAGGAGGAAAAGAAAAGGAAAGAAAAAAAAAGATTGAAAAAAGTGCGATATCTCATGCACAACCCGCATGGTGAGTAAAGTAGATTAAGTAAGATAACAAAAGTACTAAGTGTATGGAGATCATACCTGTAACAACTCTAATTTTTACTAAATAAAAATTTTGTTGTTATTATTCGAAAAGTCTTTAATTATTTTTGGATGGTTTATAAATCCCTTCTAATTGCTATTAATCCGTCATAATTAGATTGGAGTCTTATAATTACAATTCTTGGCTGGAAATCCTACTTTACTAGTATAGTTACATTTTAACCAACTAGTTAGAATAACCTAACTACCATTTTATCTAGTTATTGCCTCCTAACTCTTGGTGAACTTCTTGAACCCTTTGAACCTTATGAACCTCTTGACCCTAGGTGAACCTTTTGATCCTTCCAATGAGAACCCTTTGGACCTTTAGCTTTACCCATTGGTTGATAGATGCTAGAGGGAAATCTTTACCCATTGACAATAGAAAACCTAGATTTTCTACCAAAAGTACCTTACTAGATTTGGTTAAAAGTACATAGATATAGTTATATATATATATATATGCACACACACACACATTTAAAGTATATAAGTATTACTTAGGTATCAAAAGTACCTCACCCTTTTAACCATTGGTCAATAATCGTTAGGAGAATTATTACCCATTGGATAATAGCTTTGTCTTGCCAACAAGTACTAGGATTTATTAATTTAGTCATTCATTAGATTTTCCATATGCTTGAAAGCTTAAAAGATATGGATATGTACCTTATGAATCTATTAAACTAAGATTCTTTAAGTACATTAGTATTATAATACTATATGAACATGTGCTTATTTGACTAGTTTATTAGGAAAATCTTGCATTGTACTAGGTGTATCTGTAGTAGATATTTGTAGATATACTTATATATATACTTGATTTTATATATATATATATATGGGGGCGGTTCCGGGGACACCTTTATTTTTTATCGAACGGTTCAAATAAAAACTGCTCAAATCAAGCCTTTCCTGGTCATTTTTTTTGCCGATTTCTCACGGGTACCCTTAAAATCACATTCTGAATATATTGAGCGGCTCAGATCATCAAAATTCAATCGAAAAATGGGAGAAATGGGGAGGTCCTTATTTTATTTTAACTAAAATAAGGACCTCCTTATTTGAAGGAGATTATATATATATAGAGGCCGGTTCTAGGAACAATACATTTGACAATACTTTTGACAATAGATTTTTTGAAACCTCGCGTGGGACCTTCAAACAAATGATCGGAGCCGCTCAATGTATTTAATACATGTTTTTAAGGGGTCCCGTAAGAAATTAACGCATTTGGATATCGGTAAAGGCTTGATCGGCTCATTTAGTTGATTCCTGTCAAATTTGACAGGATAAAATTGAATGAGCTGATCAAGTCCTTGCCGATATCCAAATGAGTTGATTTTTTACGGGAACCCTTAAAAACATGTTTTAAACAAATTGAACGGCTCCGATTATTTGTGTGGGGCTCCAAAAAATATATTGTCAAATTTATTGTCTCTAGAACCGACCCCTATATATATATATATATATATATATATATAAAATTTCAAAAGTACACATGTGTTCAATTGAATATTTTAATAAGAAAATCTTTATACTTGAAATCCTATTAAATTATGAAGTACCATATGTACTTATATATA
This sequence comes from Rhododendron molle, assembly GCA_025413875.1. Lineage (NCBI taxonomy): Eukaryota > Viridiplantae > Streptophyta > Magnoliopsida > Ericales > Ericaceae > Rhododendron > Rhododendron molle. The sequence continues at coordinate 21,843,848 of CM046400.1, forward strand.
TATATTAGGATATAGAGTGCCCTTCCGTTGCGGACGCCCGTAACTTCCTTAAATGCGGACTTTGCCTTTCCCGATCGAATTTCGATGATTCGAGCTGTTCAATGTGTTCAGAACGTGATTTTAAGGGTACTCGCGAGAAATTAGCAAAAAAAAAGACCAGAAAGGGCTTCATCCGAGCAGTTTTTGTTTATTTTTAATTGAACAGTTCAAATATATATTACCTCACCACTTTAAGCATTGGTCAATAACTACTAGGGAAAATATTACCCATTGGATAATAAAGTTAGTCTTACCAACAAGTACTAGGATAAATAAAATAAGTCACTTCTTAGATTTCATGTGCTTGTATACTTTAAGATATATATATATATATATATATGTGTGTGTGTGTGTGTGTGTGTGTGTGTGTGTGTGTGTACTAGTACTAGGGAGAGAGAGAGAGAGAGAGAGAGAGAGAGAGAATAGCTGAGAGAGAGAAAGAGGAAGAGAGAGAGAGAGATTTAGTGTGTACCTTGGCCTTGATCTTCCTTGATCTTTCATTGTACCTTGACTTGAATACAATCTATGGTGATTTATTTCTTTCAAGTAAAATCCATTCACATTGTCCTTATTTGTATATTTACCAATTTAAAACTTTGTACAATCCTCCTTTCTTCCACCAAAATCTTCCATAATCAAATCCAAGTACCAAAACCTAGCCTTGCATGCCTAAACTAGGTATAGGTTGTCCAAGCAAACCTTTATCCATTGGACAATAATTGTTAGGGGAAAATTTATCCATTGGACAATAAGCCAAGCTTTTGCTATAAGTAGCAAGGCATTCCAAGCATTCAACTCACACCTTTCCATACTTCAACTTCTCTTTCTAGAAAGTCTTGTGTTCTTACTTGTTCTTGGTTGTTCTTCCTTGTTCTTGAAGTTCTTCCTAGTTCTTCAAGAAACTCATCCAAGATAGCTACTAAACCGCCACTCCACCACCCTCTCAATCCAAAAAGTCTAGTAGTGTTAGTCAAGATCTAGTTTCAAGAGAAAACTTTCTCTTTCGAAGCTACCGAAAGCTCACCGTAGGAAGTTACTATGCCCAATCACCGACGTACTTTCCGTAGCCGCCCTACCGCCAAGAAAAAGGGTAGTTTTTCCATACACTCTAACCTTAAGTATAGTGCTTAACTCCGCAACTTACCCTCCAAATAAGGTGAAGGGCTAGGTCGTTGATAGCATATAAATCCGGTAAGACCGGGATCGTTCCCACAGAGAAGTTTTTTTTAGCAAATTTTGGAATAGAAAGTATGTAGCACGGCTTTCAAGCAGCCAACTTGGAGTTTGGTTTGGTTAACGAAATTGAACTTGAAATTAACCTAGATTAAAAGTGGTCAAATCATAGGGATTGATTACCCGCGACTTAGCCGTCAAACGGTTTCTTCATCTAACTTATGAGTCGACCGAAACCGTTCGGATTCCACTTGAAGAATTAACAGTTGAAGACTTCTTGTAACTCAACTCAAAGCATTAATTCATACCGAACTCATTTAACGCAAGTGAGAGACGAAAATGGATCATTCGCACGCGTAGGATTATCAAGCACGTAGCATAGGTCGATAGACTTCATTGATCAAAGAAGCCACCGACCCCATGATCGATACAAGAAATCATGGGTTTAATTCATTCAACACATTGAAATCGAGCTAAAGTTTAGGCGAAACCGTTTAAACGACTAATCCATAGGGTGCATCTCACCCCATGACCAAACCTATTAACTACTCATACATAATTGAAAGACTAGAAATTGTGCTTGGAAAGGAAAACATGCTTAACCGATAAAAATGAAATTAAACTTGATTTATATGAAGATCTAACTTGTAGCTACAACATTAACAAGCAAGAAAATAACATATGACAATTACCTTAAAGAGTTCTTGAAAGAAATACACTTAAAAAGCTTAAGGAGAGCAACTATGGAGTCCTAGGAAAATAAAAGACTTAGGCCTAAAAAATACTAGAAATGGCCATGCCTTCCATAAATGGCATACAAGCCTATTTATAGGCTTACAAAATCAGTCAAACAATGGACAAAAAGGCCCCCAAAATATCCCAAAAACAATCCAAAAGTAGAAAGTTTCCATAGGTGGAAAGTCTGAAAAGCAGGAAAAATATCTTCTGGAACCAATTGTTATCGATAACACAAGGAAGTGTTATTGATAACACTGCCCTGCAACTGGTTATCGATACCCAAGGCCAATCGTTATCGATACTCCCAAGGCTGGAAACTTCAGGACCAAAATCATCAAGATGGTATCGATAACCTTGTTGATGTTATCGATAACATTCTTCAAAAACTGCAGATTTCAGGCAGGCTTCAGCTTTAGCACATAGCTCCTCAGCAACTTCCAGCTTCTCAGCACCTTAGTTTCATTCTCTAAAGACAGTAAAGACTACATTTTAAACCTTTCTTTTACCTTTTCTTTACTTTAATTTATTTAATGAAAATAAGAAAGTACCCCCCATTTGAAAACAATGGCATTACCAGAATTTCATGATTCTAATTAAATCAAAATGTCAACCCCCCACTTTTAGTGTAAAATGGAAAACTGCACGTTTTTCTCGAGAGAAAATGGCTCAAAACATGACGTTGCTCTTCGAATCAAACCTTGCAACTTTGAAGTTACTCTTAGAAAAATTCAAGGATCAATTACCGCCATTTTTTATCTCGAAAATCGATACTTTTTCAGAAAGTCATTTTTTCATACTTAGACAGATTTTAAGGGGCCGACAGGATCTTCGGGTACTTGGAAGCACTTGGGCCATGCATGGCGTAGAAATGCGCCTTATTTGCACGTTTTACCTGAAACATACAAAAACCTACCTTACGTGCAATATCGAATAAAACATTAACTTTATGAACATAAATACTACAAAACCAGGGATTTAAGCAACCAGAATCTACATTATTGGGTGCTTATCATATAGTTAGTTGTATGATCTTGTAGATTAGTCTTATCCCTACCTAAGTATGATTAGAAATGTGTATATTAAAAGATAAAATGTAGCACTTGATTAGAAGTATTCGTATTTTGATCTTTAAGATGGTTATGAGCTTGTTTACATGTTACTTGCATTACTTGTGGTTGTTTGAGAAAGCATAAGTGATTATCACTCCAAAGGCATCCATACATGTGGCGTTATGCATATCGAAATGTTGATTTGTTAAAGTGAAAACAAGACACAGTCTACGACGAGTCGCGTAGGAGGAACTTAGAAAACATGGGCACCAACGTTAGTTGAATAATGAATGTGGATGTGTAATTGTTAACTGCTATGATTTGAGATGCATGTTCTTTTTGGAAATCATTAACTTTATGATATGTTGCTTGTAAGTTAAGGGTTAGTGGGTTTGGATTATTCTATTGAGCTTTTGAAGCTCACGATGTTGCCTTTGGTGATCCTGACATATTATGCTGGTGGCAACGCTAGTATAATGTGTCAGACCTTATAGATGAATAGGGAAAGATGTACAACTTGGAGGCTTTTGGAGCCGAGGAGCTGGCTAGAATGGAGGAGCAGTCGGAGCTGTAGTTAGGAACCCTAGTTTCCCTCCCTTGTGTAAATAAGGAACTATATGAGAATTGTGATGTAATAATGAGCCAAACTCTGCTTAGTTTTATCAATAAAATGTTTAATTAACGTACCCAAAATTGGGGGCATTACAACTTGGTATCAGAGCTTTAGGTTCAAAACCTCGGCCGTGGGTAGAATGGGTAGCCTATAAGATAAGCTTGACCGTTGCACAAACATGAATTGAGTTTAAGTTTATCGTCCCAAATTGGGTGGAATTCTGACAAAACAATTTTCGGATTGAAGCAAGGTGGAAATTGGCAGTACCACCGAGCTGGGAATTCTCAAATAATTGGATGATGACTTAAATCAAGAATCGGATGTGGAACTTAAAAAAAAGGGAAATTTGCACTTACACCCCCTGTACTTACACGGTTTGGCAGATACACCCCTCGTACTTTAAATTTAGGCACTTACACCCCTTATACTGTGCAGTACCGTTAAATTGGATGGAAAAGTGAGTGGCGGGAGTTTTCCCTCCAAAATGACTGAAAAAATGCCTAAAATACCCCTAGAAGCCATTGTGAGCAAGGCGGAGTCGGGATTCGGAGGCGGGGGTGGCACCGTTCAATGAAAATCTAATTACATGTTATGCGAAAAAATATGAAAAATGAATTAATTGTGAAGTCGTATAATTAGGTTATGTCGTGGACTTTTTTACAGTATTTGTATAAAGTATTAACTTTTTTTTGTGGGAAAAAATTTAAATTAATTGTGAAGTCGTATAATTAGGTTATGTCGTGGACTTTTTTTATAGTATTTGTATAAAGTATTAACTTTTTTTTGTGGGAAAAAATTTAATTTCCAAATGGGTTACATTCGTTTCCAATTTGTGGGAAAAAAATTACAAATCTTGTTAATAAAAACTTGTGCCACAAGAGAGAAAGTGTGTGTGTGTGTGTGTTTTTGAAAAAAGAAAGCACATCGGGTGCCAGGGGTTTCGATTCTTATGAACCGTGGCGCAAGGCACCAGCCAACAGAACACTTTGCCACTCTACCAAGATATAATCGATTGAAAAATAGCACGTACTCCAAAAAAATTATTAAATCCGGACAGAGGGAGTACTATTCATGTACAATTCTTTAAATTTTTTTTATTTAACCTTATTATGTGTATTTTTTTTTTTTTGATATTTTTGAAACCGAAGGTGGCACGTGCCACCTCCCCCACATACTAGCTCCGCCCCAAAATGGATAATCTGAGCCCTCCAAATGGATAATCCGAGCCCCACACGGATAATCCAAGCCGTTCAATAATTTTTAAAAAAATAACCGAGTGGGACTCGTGAGAAATCACCCAAAAGCGGGCACTTACATGTACCGGACGGGGGTCATTTTGGAGGAAAAACTCCCGCCACTCACTTTTCCATCCAATTTAACGGTACTGCACAGTACAAGGGGTGTAAGTGCCTAAATTTAAAGTACGAGGGGTGTATCTACCAAACTGTGTAAGTACAGGGGGTGTAAGTGCAAATTCCCCTAAAAAAAAATAAAAGTTCAAAGCTTCTTTAGTGACTTGTAAAACGTTGTCTTAAAACGTGACTAATTGAGGTTTAAAACTTTTCCTTGTAGATGGATCAACCAAATCTTTATCAACTTAACCTACTAGCCGAAGCCCGTCAGCTTAAAGGTACCCTGAGGTCTATGGCAAACCAACTTGTAGAAGATCCTTACTTTCCTTATGCCTTTCCTTACATCCATGACTACTACCAAGAGCATGGTGCTTTTCCACTTCCCGAGGCTGAGGAAGAGGGTGATGAAGAAGCCGCACCTATCTTAGTTCAAATAGCACCCCTTAATGATGTAGAGTTTGTAGTCGAAGGAGTTGAGGAGGATCCCGAGGAAGAAGATCCCGAGGGAGACCCTGAAGAGGACCCCGAGGAGTTCAACGACCCACCACAAAATGAGGCCGACTGGCAGCACTTAATGCTGGGACCAAATCCGGACTTGTCGTCTGATGATGAGGAGAATGAGGGATTGCAATCTGATGAAGGGGAAATGTTGATTTATGAAGAGGAGACGGATTGGCTGTGGAGGGTTGCGCCCGATGTTATGGATATAAACTCTGACCCCGATGATGTACCACCACCACCCGTCGAGGACGACATAGGCCCGTACAAGGCCCAATTCCCGAATATCTTTTAGACGCATTAAGAAGCCTAGCGAAAATTGTAATCCTTCAAGATGTAGGATGTTAAACTAGGATCGCTGTTGCTTAAGGTTTCCTAGATTGTACTAAGACTTAGCTATCGTTAGACTTTTGATGTAGTAGGAAGCTTAAGGCTAATATAAGCCACCTAAGATGTACTTGTCCTATTTAAGTAATGAAAGTTATGTGTTTCTGTTCTACATGAGATCACTGTTTATGTGCGTACTTATGCTTTATACGTGATTACCATTCACACCTTTAAGTCTAATATATAATTTTTCTATTTGTAGATATGGCTAGTCATACCTCTGCTGCCCAGACCACCGTTGCGGATCTGCTTTACTACAAGGCCTTACTAGCACTCGAGAGTCCTATCCCTATGCCCCACCTGGGTATATGTGACCCCGACATTGGCGAACAACTGTATGAGACTGTCGTGATGCCACCCCTTACCTATGAAGACCAACACATGGATGTGGAGACCCAGACACTTGATGAGTTAGCTGAGGAAATCTGTCAAAAGGGAGAACATTGGCTCGAGATAAGAGAGAAAGAGTGGATGGAGTAGTTGAGAGAGTTCTTCGGACTTGTCCCACCCCGTCAGTAGAGTAGTAGTACTAGAATAAGGTCTCGAGAGTTGTTGTTGCACTTGTGGTATATTACAACAAATCGGATCATGTAGTAGGAGTAGGTAGAACCATTTCAACTTGTATTAGGAAGATTCTACCTCTTGTTTTTGTAGTAGAACTCTATGCTTATGTTTGTAATTCTCAGCTTATCTATGAAAAGTTTGCTTTGTTAAAAAGAGTATTGTTGCGTACTATTTGATATTTTGCCTTTAATTTAGTAGATAAACCACTAATCACAAAAGACAATCGTTTAAAGTAGACTAAACCTCCCCCTTTTGATTTCAACTCGTAGATGGTGAACCGACAAAGCGGATTAGGACACGAAACCGGAGAATCCTCTAATGCAAACCCCAACCTGACCCAAATCATGCAAGCGTTTGTGGCCGCTTTGAATGCCAACCACCCGAAACCAAAACCGCGATGAGGAACCTATGAACCGAACCCGAGCGATGAATGAGTTCTGCAAGCGCCGACCCCCGACTTTCAACGGAGATACCAACCCACTGTGGCTGAAACATGGCTGAAAGAAGTTAAGGTGATCCTGGACACCTTGGAGATTACCAAGGATGGAGATCGTGTAGCCTTAGCTACATACCAACTGAAAGGAGAAGCCCGTTATTGGTGGGAGTTAATGGAGGCAACTCATGCCATAGCCACCCTGACCTTTGCCGAATTCAAAACCCTGTTCCTTGACAAATATTTTCCCACACCCCTTTGCCTAGCTAAGGAGCAGGAATTTCTGAACCTGAAATAAGGAACAATGACCGTTACCCAGTACGCGGCCAAATTTGAGGAGCTATCTCGATACGCCCCAACCGCTGTAGCAATTGAAGACAAGAAGGCGAAAAGGTTCGAGTGGGGGCTGACAAACGCTCGAAGGGCCGTGGTGGCATAGGCCTTTACCACCTATATTGGTGTTGTAAAGTGTGCTTTCCGGTTGGAGAGTAAGGAGGCTGACTTCAAGACCCGCTGGAGGAAGGCAATGGGCAACGCTGGCGGACCGATCGGAACCCAGTGACCCAACAACAACCGTGGACCCTACCCTTGGCGAACCCTGGTGGGCAGAAAAAAGTAAATACATGTGTGCCATCTATGAAATTTCAAATCTCACGGGACCAAACATTTTAAACCTTGGGGACATTGGAGGGTTTGTCCGATCGTTAACTTCAAGACAAGAATTGAATTAGTCAAGATACGCATAAGCTGACTCAAACATCTGGTACAAACAACTACGCTCGAATTCCCAATAGAAAAATGAGTTTGATGCATTAAAATTTCAATAAGTTTAGAACCACAAACAAAGCCAAAAACACTTACACACACACACACACACTTAACTCACAATAGAGGTGGGACCCATACACTGGAGGTGTGTAGTGTGTGTGGGGCCCACTACTATTGTGAGTGTGTGTGTGGTTGTAGCATTATTGTTAAAATTTATTGTGATCTCCAATCGGGTTCTGTTCACATTTCACAAGCTAAAAATTCGAATAAATGATTTTTGTATTTTGTGGAGAGAAATGAGGCTTCTAGATTTCAAAGTCTTTGAACTCAAATTTGTCATAGTCTTAAATTCTTAATAAACGAACTTCAAACTTTCTTGAGAGAAATGAAAAGGATTTTTAGGTTTTACTTTGGACTCAACTAATTTTCTAAGTGGCAGAATCATAGGAGTAGTATGGACCCGTTTTGCTAAGTTTCTTATTTTTTAAGTACTTGTTTTTTGTTTTACGAGACAGATTATTCTCTCATAATACATTATCTTTAAATAAAAAAAAAGTACTTATTTGAGTAAGTGGAAAGGAAAAAATGCTAACATGCTTACCACACTCTCCAGATGGTGAATAATAGGTAAAAAGTGAATTAATATACGAGAAAAGTTTATTGATATTTGCGAAAGTGTATGAATATCAATGAGCGTATGGAATTCTAACTTATTATGGTCATGGGGTTTGGAATAAGAATAAAAATACGTGGCTTTAGAAGCTCCCCTCCGGTCCAAGTGGTTGATTCTTGCCTTCCTCGCTAAGTAGTACACCAATTTTACATAAATGCAACCACCCAACAACTAAAACAACAAAACTCTAGAGAGCTCGCATACCACATCCACCACACATCTCTGTGCACTGACACACACACACATACAAAGTGAGAGTGATAGAGATCTAGAGAGAGAAACACTGATATATATATATATATACACACACACACACAGAGAGAGGGAGAGAGAGAGAGAGAGAGAGAGAGAATGATGGAACCAGCTACACAATTGGTCAACGGTAACAACAACGGATCGTCAGGTTGTTATGGCGCAACTTCAAGATAAGCCCGAATAAACTCATCACGCCTCGATGTTGGAAGCTTCAGTATTGATTCTCGTAACGCTGGATCCCTTACCAAAGTAGATTTATCAAATTCTTGCACTTCAACTCTAAGACTTTTAATAGGGCGATATTTGGGTTCAACTATTGAAGTTTCACCAATATGTTTTGAAGGTTCCAAATTTGCACAATCTTCAACGTTTTGAGAACCTGTCTTTCTAAAGAACGAATCAATTATTTTTTATTTTCCCATCATTACCTGTCAATAAAATATAAATATTCAATCCAATTTTCTCCCCATTATGAAAGACAAGAAAGAAACCAACTAAAAGGGTAAAGGCCGGCACTGTTAAATGTCATTCTTTTAAAATATATATAAATCGGTTTAACTAATGGGATCAATCAATCATGAATCTTGTTTTTCTTTATTGTTCATCTTCTTTTTTTTCCATTCATCACAACTGAACGAATTCAGTACATAAGCTTTCATGTTACTTGATTTTGCTAGTCAAAAACCAAAGAATTAGAAATCTAGAACAACAATTGGGGAAAAACATACCTACAACTTGTATTTCACCAAAATTACTTAGGGTCTCCAAAATCTCTTCTCCTTCATTGCTATTTTCTCGAAATTGCCTTTGCAATCTTTAATGATCGGGAATTTTTGTGCAGAGAGAGAGAAAGAGAGGAGGGGGAGGATTAAAAAATCAGTCAACGGCAAAGAGCAATAAAACTGTAGAACACTAAACCCATCTAACGAAATGTGGAAGTAATAAAAAAAATCTAATGAAACGTGGAAGTTTATTACTTGAATATTCACAATGTTAATCCTTTAATTTTACATTTTGTTATATTTTAACCCTTAACCTTTCGTAATTAATGTTGGTATCCTCGTATTTTAAATGTTACTATTATATATATATATATATTTTCAAAATTCTACACAGGGCGAGCCTATATACTTTCATAGGAATATTTTTTTTTACATATAATAGTAGTGTTTTTTTTTTCTTGTAGGGGCGACCCCCCAGCTCCATTCTTGCTTGAGAGGCTCAAGGATTATGGCCAAGAAGGTGCTTTTACCCTTTGAGACGAGCTTTCTCCCAATGAACGTGACCTTCTCGTTAGGGACATCAAAGTCAATCAATTCCCACACAACATTTCATCACATTCACATTTTTGTATTTATTTCGATAGATCTCTCTCATCTTCTATCTTCGTGAATTCAATTTACGTTCCAATCCAATTTTTATATTGAACGATCGCTTTGAGTTTTGATCCGCGACAGTAAATAATAAGTAAAAAGTAAATTAATATAAAAAAATTTATTGATATTTGTGAAAACGTATAAATATCAGTGAGTGAGTGCATGAAGGTACTATGGTTGTTTGTATGGGCGGGGCCGGGGCCGGGGCCGTTTGGAATAAGAATAAAAATGAGTGACTTTAGATGCTCCTCTCCGGTCCAAGTGGTTGATTCTTGTCTTCCTCGCTAAGTAGTACTCCAATTTTACACAAACACAACCACCCCAACAACTGAAACAGCAAAACTCCAGAGAGCTCCCATACCACACCCACCACACATCTCTGCGCACAGACACACACACAAAGGGAGAGTGACAGAGATCTAGAGAGAGAAACACTGAGATCTCTGTATATATATATATAGTGAGAGTGAGAGAGAGAGAATGAGGGAACCAGCTACGCAATTGGTCGACGGTAACAACAACGGATCTTCATCGCCTCCACAAGCCCTCCTTGAGAGGCTCAAGGATTACGGCCAAGAAGACGCTTTTACCCTCTGGGACGAGCTTTCTCCCGACGAACGCGACCTTCTCGTTAGGGACATCGAAGTCAGTCATTTCCCACAACATTTCACCACATTCACATTTTTGTATTTATTTCGATAGATCTCTCTCATCTTCTATCTTCGTGAATTCAATTTGCGTTCCAATCCAATTTTTATATTTAACAATCGCCTCGAGTAATTCAATCTTGTTTTATTCGATTGTTTCGTGCTTTAAATCCAATTCTGTTGGTCGAATTCAGGGCATAGATCTTCCAAGGATCGACAGGATCGTCCGTTGTTCGCTTCAATCCCAAGGTCTCTCTCTGATTTGAAACAAACCGTATATCAGTCCGTTTCACATGAGGGTACCTCCTCATTTCTCCCCCTTTCATCGAATTTTGATGATCTAATCAGAACTTGATTTTAAGGGCACTCGCGAGAAATCAGAAAAAAAATGATCAGAAAAGACTTGATTTGAGCAGTTTTTATTTGAATTGTTCAATAAAAAACTGTTCGGATGAAGCCATTTCCTGTCATTTTTTTGCCGATTTTTCGTAGGTACCTTTAAAAGGTACCTTTAAAATCACGTTCTGAACACATTGAGCGGCTTGGATCATTAAAGTTCGATTGGGAACGGGGGTCCGCATTTTAACTAAAATGAGGATCCCCTCCTTTGAAACAAACCGTATGTGTGTACATATATATATATGTACACTACTCGACTGGGCACACGTGCTGCATTTCCAAATCGTGTTATAAAAGATAAAAAGAGAAAAGTCTTGAATCTTGATTAATCTGCATTGAAATCTGGGATGTGAGACTACAATAGAAAAGAGTTTGGGGTGGCAGTTTTGTTTGTCTTCTTTCTTGGCAGTTTCTTTAGGTAATTAAAGCCTAGTTTGGGACGACGTCGTGTGAGCCACAGTAATAGATGATAGATACATATATGTGGATGTGTTTTTAGTGGGAATATACACTTCTTTTTTCTGTTTTCCCAATTGTTCAGGAGTTCCGGCAGCGGCAATCGAACCAGTGCCGGAGGGTAGTGTATCGACGGTGGAGGAGCGAACGCTAGAAGAGAGAGAGAAATGGTGGAAAATGGGGTTGAAGGCTATCTCAGATGGCAAGTTAGCTGTATTACTTCTTTCTGGTGGCCAGGTATTCTATCTTATTTTTAAAAAAAATTACAATCCACACCCCGCGATGATAGACTAGCAAAAAGGGTACATGATAATAGACCCAACAAGAGGCTATATGTGATAGACCTCAAACGCAGCTGCACGTGAGGGCGGATGTTAAAGAAATATAATTCCACATTGCTTGGGAGTGGAATGGGTGATCACTTAATAACATTTGGGACTTCTCCACTCATTGCCAATTGGCTTTAAGATGGATATAAAGTTTCCACAACTACTTGTACAGTTCATCTTGTGTGGCTCGTGATTTTAGGAGTTATTATGGTTCAACTTTTTGTGGTGAATATTTTACAAAACCAAAAAAGGTGAAATAACAATTTTTTTTTGTCAATGATGCATGCTTTATGGGGAATCTACAAGTGGGAATTCGGTGATGGATATGTTCATGCAATACAAGTAAGAATGCAACTTTGTTAATGATCTGCGAATAAGGAGTTTATACCCATTCCGTGCATAAATGTTGATAGCATATTCCAGATTCTTGTTATCTGAACCCATTCGAGAATAGCAAGGGGAAAGAAAAACCAAAATAAGGACTTATTGTTGGGCTGATGCGCGATAATGTTATAGGGAATAGTGTTGTTATCTACTGCCTTGGGAGAGCAATTCAGGGCCAAAACAACCCCTTTTTTTCTTCCTTGGAATGAGTCTTATCTGCAGTCTGAGGTTGGATTGTAGATAATTGTCGGTGTAATCTCGGCCATCTTAAAGTGTTTCTAATGGCTTAGATATGTTGAAAGAATTTTTCCGGGATGTCTTTTTGAAATCGGGACCACTGATTATTGAGATGGACCTCTGATATGCAACTGTCCAATTGAGAGAAGCCGGGTCATTTTTTGATACCCCAGAGGCCAGATCCATTGCCTTGTGGGACAGATTACTGTGTGCGTAACATATCTGTCAAAGCTAAACATATTTATTAGGGAAAGTTGATCATTTGGTTTCTGTTCGTCGTTGGATTCACAACTTTGGTTGTTACTTTGATCTTTCTACGAGTAAAATGGTGGTTGATTGTGAAATTTATAATTAGTAACAGAGGTTCAATGGTAGTTTATTGTTTCAGCACCTATTATTTGATGTCCTCTTCTTTTTAAGTGATACAAAAAAGATGAAATGCTGCTGTCAAAATGAAATACATCATTATGTTTGGTGATTTAGCTGTAAATGAAGTGCAAAAGTAAGGAACTTTTTGTTTCTGTTTTTCATTCACAGTCACACTTATAACTTATCAGTACTAAGAGGGAAGCTATACATTCATCGATAAAGAAAGGGAGATATTATGTCTTTTTTGAAAGTATACGCTGCTTGTTATTCTAATGCTGCCTTTCTGAGTCTGTTCTTCTCAGTGTTTCTTATTTCATATTACGTGCTCTTCTTTGATTTGTACACTACCATAAATCCTTTGAAGGTTGACTCTTTTGGTGGTTCATAGATGTGCTTCTCATGGTTGAATTTGGAATGCAGGGAACTAGGCTGGGAAGCTCAGATCCAAAGGGCTGTTTTAGTGAGTATTGTGTTGTTATTGGATTCATGTAACTTTTAGTGCCTTAAAATGTTCATTGGCTAATATTGCAGCAAACAATTTATGCTTTGTTTTCTTTACAACTTAAAAAGAATTTTTCAAAAAATACCTACTAGATTCCCCCTAGATTCCTCCTACTTTCAACATTTCTCTCTCTATCTCTCTCCACTTATTACCCCTACTATTTTTCAAAAAAATTTTCAAATATCAATCCAAACAAAGCATTAGTGCTATCAATAATTGCCTACCATGCTCAGCCTAAAGGGGCTAGATATTCTTGAGTTTGGAAACACGGGACGGGAGTGCTACTTGAAGAGATAGCTTGATTGATATATACATTTTTACATTTATGAAAACTTACTCTTTCTTTATCCACTTCTTTAGGAAGCGTGCAGGAGATCAAACATTTTTATACTTCTCCTCAAATCCTAGACCTCCAACCTACTTTGGTTTGTATAATTCCACCATTTGAGGAATTTATCTCTCCTCTTCCAGTTGACGTCAAGGAATCATGATTGACCTGAATAACTTTTTTTTTTTGTTTTGAATGAGAAGGAATGGTCTCGTAATTGTGGGATTTTCCATTCTCAGAAAATACACATCGGTCAACAAACAAGTGAAACAGCTTTGCTCCTTATTCTGTATGTTTGTTTGTTTTTTTGTTCACTTTCTATCTCATCACTCAAAAAGTTCATTGGTAATTTGCGTGTACCTGCGGCTGTATTGCATTACGATTCATGCCTGTTGTACGAGGTTTGCTCCTTTTACGGCACCTTGCTTTTAAATTATATTTTTTCTCTTATCAGAAAAAAAAAAAACTAGTGGAAAGGGTATAGTCGTTATGGTATTCACAGAATTATAAGTTGTGTGATTAATGGATACAGATTTCCTTTTTTTATTTCTTGAAGTTCATCTTCCTTTTTGTCTTCCATAGAAATCCCAAATATGCACACACATTGGCCTAGGTAAAGGCCCTTTGATTATATTTCAATGATTTCATCACCATGAGGAAATCCTTATTTTCTCCTGGATTTCAGGAATTTTTGTGGTTCATTTGTAGTTGTGGATGCATTTACCTCAAAGATTGCTATTTCCTTCTTTTGTATTGTTTGGTAAAGATTCTAATTTCTTAGATGACTCTATGTTGTAACCTCATCAATGCAGAGATTGGACTTCCGTCTGGAAAGTCACTTTTCCAACTTCAAGCTGAGCGAATTTTATGTCTACAAAAATTAGCGGCTCAATCTCTAAGTGAGGGTGAGGTTCATCTTCTGCGTTCCTTTAGTCCATACTTGGTGACTCTTGCCATCCTAATTCTTCAGCTAAATTTTACGCAGGCTTGGCTGGGTTTGTGCATATTCATTGGTACATAATGACTAGCCCATTTACTGACGACCCAACACGCAAATTCTTTGAATGTCACAAATATTTTGGTCTCGAAGCTGATCAAGTAAGATGCAGCAATTTTTTGTGCTTTGGACGTAGTTCTTAGTATTTACTTAACCTTTCAGAAGTCATCTTTTCATGCAGGTCACCTTCTTCCAACAGGGTACCATACCTTGTGTCTCAAAGGATGGTAGATTTATAATGGAAACCCCATACAGAGTAGGTTTTGTTCTTTTTTTTTCTTGCACGTACTGTTTCTTTTTATGTAAATCTTGGTGGAGTCTCTTGATTTGAATTAGTCTTTGGAATTAGTTTCCCTGCTATTTGTTGGAGACTTGAAGAAATACCCAACTTAGCTGCTGCCCAGAATTGGTAAAGTGCTAAAAGTAAAGCTTATCCAGCTTGGCAAATTAATGATCAAGTCTTGGGTTTACATTCTATGCATATCTAGTGGTAGCTGTTGCAAAGGATCAACCTATCACAAGTGGTAGTGATTAAAAGGACCGAGTAATCCCTAGATCTTCTTAGGTACTTCGTGTATTGGCATATATTATGCAATTTGTTCTTTGAAAGGGATTATGTTTTGCCGTATATCCCTTTCCAATTATTTTGTTCTTTTATTCAGGTCCAGTTTTTGAGTTTCACACCTAGTTTTGTTACTTTCGTAGCTGACGAAAAACCTGTGAAATTTTGAAAGCAAAAAAGTGAAATTTTGAAAGCAAAAAAGAACGTCTCCTAGAACCTATAGGCAGTTCCCACTCATTTTGTATCAGATGTACATTAGAACTTTAGGTGGAGCCTGAGATGTCTGAAGATCAAGAAACGATAAGTCCTAAAGCAATGCAACACAAGTTGGGAAAAAAGTAAGACATCATATAGGCAACAAATAACAAAGAAAAGTAAATCGAGGCAAGGAAAGCAATAGTGTGAAGTTGATAATTGTCTCGAAAACTTAAGCTGTTTGAAAATATGTCTGGATACTATGTTCAACCTCTTAGTTTAAGTCAACAAGTGTATCGTTTTCTTTGGGGTTGGGAGCGAACATTTCCTGGCATTACAATATGTGTATGATTGAACAAAACTGACTGAGAAACCAGTATTTGTCATTTTTGCTGATATGATTGTATTATTGTTAAGTTCCAATAGTCCCAAAAGATTAAGCCCTTAGGAAAAGGGTCCAACAATGTATATCAAGCTGTCTAACACCCTCCCTCGTGTGCAACCCCGTCTTGCACGTAGAGATGCAAACATCCACACATATTGCAGTGGAATGCAAAGGGGAGAAACGTAATGCAAATAGGGACCAAATGCAAATAGAGACTTGAACCCAAGACCTGTTGCAACCTGAGCTCTGATACCATGTTAAGTTACCAGTAGCCCTAAAAGCTTAAGCTATTAGTAAATGGGCCCAACAATGTATATCCAGGTATCTAACATTATTTAGTTGCTTATTAGATAGTTATATTTGTTAATATTTTGAAGAAAGTGGTTTGGTTGGCTTTGCTGTTTGATAGAATTGATAAGAACCTTGCTACTGGTACATAAAATCTGTGCACAGATCGTGCACAGATTGCGTTGTGGGGCCCACTAAGGGTCCCATACAAATAATCTGATCCGTTAATTATGTTTAAAATATTTTTTCAAGGGCCTCTGCGAAAAATTAGCTCAATTCGATACCTAGAAGTGCTTGATCTAATTATCTAACTTTTCATTCAGGTTTTTACAGAATGAAAAGTTAGACGATTAGATCAAGCACTTATAGGTTCGGATTGAGCTGATTTTTTGCGAGAGCCCTTGAAAAAATGTTTTAAACATAATGAACGGCTTGGATCACTTGTGTGGGACCCATAGTAGGCCCTACATAGAAATCTCTGCACAATCTGGGCACAGATTTGCTGTGTCCACAGACTTTCTGAATTGATAATGTCGTACCTTGTAGTTCAACATTGTCCGGGCAACTCTTTGCATTGTAACGTGATAATGGTAGTGAAATTGTCTTTTGTCTTCTTTGTTCTTTTTTATTTAACTATGTCTGTAAAACCAGGTTGCAAAGGCTCCTGATGGAAATGGAGGAGTTTATTCAGGTAGTTTCCTTGAGCAATGTCATGTGTCCCTTGTCACCATCTTACATTTGATTCTTTGCTACCTTGTCGCTTGATGTATTCAAAACTAATTGGATTTTGGACGCCAACAATGGAGCAGCTTTGAAATCTTCAAGACTGTTGGAAGATATGGCCATGAGAGGGGTTAAATATTTGGACTGCTACGGGGTCGATAATGCATTAGTGAGTTTTTCGCTTGACTTCGATTGTTTTGTTCTTGTTCTAATTGATATTTCTTAGAAACTTGTCCTATTTTGAGATATAGTGATTAGCATCTTGAAAGCAGGTCCGTGTTGGTGATCCCACTTTCTTGGGCTATTTTATAGACAAAGGTGTAGCCGCAGCTGCAAAAGTGGTCCGCAAGGTGAGAAACCTTAATGGTTTTCATAAACTTGTGTGTGAAATTCAACTTTGATCTCAGTTGTGCAACGTGTTATACTGTGGACTTCGGAACGCTATAATCTCTCATTGCATCCCTCCTCTATTGTTCTATTTGGAACTAAGGCTTTGCTGAAATGGGACAACCTCCGTACATGTACAAGAGACTGTTGAAGCATCCACTCAAAATCAATTTGCAATTAGTAGAGGTCCATTCTTATCTACTAGTTTTGGAGGTTATAATTAACCCATGCGGACAAGCTCAACGCCTTGCTCAGACAAAGAATCCATAGCGAAACTAGTTCCGCTTAAGGCACAAACAATGGGGCAATCAATCAAGAAAGACTTGTCCAAAAGCCTCCGAAAGCCTAGCTCAGATACCATGTTATAGCATCCACTCAAAACCAATTGACAATGATTGGAGAGGCCACCAATGCTCATGTACTAGTTTTGGAGGTTAGAATTAACCAATGCAGGACAAGCTCTTATAGAGGCTACACAACATCTAAAAAACTTGAACTTGTAGAGTGTTTGAAGTTTTTGTTTATGTGTGCATATTAACCAAAAGACTAATTACTCGTATACCAATCGCAATTGATAGAAGAAAAAACTCACCAGGAGGGAACACATAAAGACTAAAAACTAAACTAATCAAAGAATAAAATCGTTCAGGTACACTTGAATTTTCAATCAAATTCATAAGCAAACCTCCCCCAAGTTTTGCTAAGTCACATGCCCATCCCTTCTCATAAATTTTTATTTTCCTACCTTCCAGTCATCTTGGAATATCATTTGTTTGGGATAAATTGGTAATTATAAAGACCATTATCGAATATTGGTATCTATATCTATAAATAGAAAGTAGTCAGACGCCTGAAGATATTTCTCATTTATTTATTTTATCATCAACCTTCACATATCAGTCAAAGAAAGAACTAAGGCAGAAGGCTCTTGGAATCACCGTTCCAATTACCCGCTTGTATTGTTGCCACTTACAAAACCACCATGCCCCCCTCTCTCTCTCTCTATAGATATACATACACACACACCAAGCTTATACTAAGGGCGCCCTTAACTTGTCAGGACGTCCCCTTTCTTGATCAAATTTGATGATCCGAACCATTCAATGTGTGCAGAACGTGATTTTAAGAGTACACGAGAGAAATCAGCAAAAAATACGATCGGGAAGGGCTTGATCCGATCAATTTTTCATAAAAATGAACTTGTTAAGTTAAGGACTTCCCCTTTCTTTATCAAATTTTGATGATCTGAACCGTTCAATGTGTGCATAACGTGAATTTAAGGGTACACGTTAGAAATTGACAAAAAATATGACCAGGAATGGCTTGATCCGAGCAGTTTTTCATAAAAATGCATTTATAGCGTTTTCATTAAAAACTGCTTGGATCAAGCCCTTCCCGGTCATATTTTTTTCTGATTTCTCGCGTGTACCCTTAAAATCACGTTTTAAACACATTGAACGGTTTGGATCATCAAAATTTGATCAGGAACAATGTCAAACTCATGAGGTCCTTAACTTAGCAAGTTAAGGGCGCCCTTAGTAGAAGGGGACTGTGTGTATATATATTCTAGATTTGAAGGTTCATAGGGTGAAATGTCAAAACTTAAACTTGACTAACTAAATACACCAACCAACGTAGGTATTCAGTGCTGTCTTAATTGGTATTTAATCTTGATTTCCTTTTCCTCTTTTGAAGTTCTCCCTTACAAGTAGAAAGTAAGAAGCTATTGAATTTCAAACGCATTGCATTCAACACAGGCATACCCACAAGAAAAGGTTGGCGTGTTTGTACGGCGGGGGAAAGGTGGACCTCTATCTGTAGTTGAATATAGTGAGTTGGATCCATCACTGGCTAGTGCAATAAACCAAGGAACTGGTCGTCTTCGCTTTTGTTGGAGTAATGTAAGCTTCTTTGCTACCTTTGCTCAGCCTAATTGTGCTTGTTCTTAACAAGTATCTGCTTCCTGTAACATAAGACCAACAAAAATCTTGTAACCAACTGCCTGAAGATTCAGAGGCTGTTTGTTTCTATATATCTTTTCAGTATTGCCAAGTGCTGAGTGATTCTGTTAAATGCTACCGTGTTGGTAAAGTCCATTGTTTAAAACTATCTAAACTTCCATGTTTGATCAACTTTCTAGTCGCTCTTAGTCCTTTGAGTTCAATAATAAGTGGAAGTACACTTCTGGACCTTTTTAGTTCTTTTGAACAATTTATGCTAATATAACATTCCTGGTATTCGACTGTTCATTCTGTACAAGTTCTCTGTTGAAATGAACAACTTCAATTGCATGGGTAGAGATGGCACATAACTTAACAATCAAGCCTCCTTTGTTGGCGCATATTTAAACAACCAATGACCTCTTGCTCTAATAACAAAAAGCTGCACAGCACTGTTCATAGCTGTGTAAGTCTTTAGAGATACTGTTAACTAGGCATGATATTATACTCTGTCATCTCGGCATTTAAGTCATGATTTAGGCTAAATAAATGGATGGACCTCTACATTCAGTTCTGTTGTTTCCTCAGAATACTATATAATTTTTTTGTGAGCTACAGACATGCACACATAAAGAATGGTAGGGAAAGAGACTGCAAAAATAAGAAGGAAAACAAATGATGAAATAACATGCACATTATGGGCGAAAGAAAGTTGGTAGTTGCTTGGCGCGCCAGTGGAGGCTTGTGCTATCAATCATGACCATGTGAGTTCTAATATGAGAGCACTCCCATGTCTTATTCTGTCTGCTGTCTGGTACCCCCCAGTTCTCACCCTTAATCGGGATCTCAATACGAGTAACGTCCTTTGGTTAAGCTTGTAAGGAAGCTAGCGAAATTTCATGTGCTTTTCCCATCTAGTTTTCGTAATTTACTCGGATTTTTATAACAATATATGTTTGATCAAACTAATAAATCACGAAATCATCTGCACTTCCGCCTGCTATATCCTTCAAAAGTCAAAACAGCATAATGGTTCAGTTACATGTTTCCCCATCTTTGTGCTAGCTTGTATTTGCTGAATTTCTTGTGGTTCATGCTTTTCAGCTGTGCTTACATATGTTTACTTTGGATTTCCTGAACCAAGTAGCAAGTGGCCTTGAGAAGGACAGTATGTGAGTAGTAATATCCTTCTCATTCTCATTTTCACCTTTTCTTTCATATTTGAGGCAGTCAAATTCGTTTCGCGAGTCCAATAATATGATTTCTGGTTTATGGAAAAGAATGTCAAATATTCAATTTGGGTTGTCACGGCTCACGACAATGATGTATTAGAATGACTTGATCAATGTTAAAAGATATTTTTCCAAAGATTTTGATTTTAAGAAAAACACGTCAGTTCACTTGTTAATCTATAACGCCACGATGTTTTTGTTAGAGATATGTAGAATGAATTAGTATTCTTTGGAGGAGATTGTTCTGAGCATTTTGATAGTTGCATCCTATAATAAAAACAAGGGTAAATTTCAGATACACCCCTTGTACTTCCCCCGTTGTTCAACTACCCCCCCTACACTTCATTTTTAAACACTCACACCCCTTGTACTTGAGACTAGTTTGAAACGGTTAGTATTTCCGCTGAAATACCCAATCGTATTGCCCTTCCTTATTCCCCTTTTTTCAAACAGGGACAATACTACAAGGGATTCTAGCTTGTGATAGCATAACCAAAATATTGCATTGCCTTTTCAATTTTTTACAATGGAGACACCAATTTATTGTATTGGTTCTACTGGATTATGTTGTTTAGGAAGGAAAAATGTGTAGGGTATTGTGTTAACTAACCCTAACACAATCAACTCTTATTTATATAATGGGAAATCATAACATAAGACTACATTAACCAATGTGGGACTAATACCAGTACTATATTCTAACACTACCCCTCAAGCTAGAGACTCTCCAGCTTCTTACATATCAACCAACGAAACAATTACCTCAACTACTAACAGCAATAACGAAAAACAACCAACTTGTTAAAACAATGGAACAACTACGACCATCGAACGACTTCAACCAACGAAACGACTTCCAATGATTTCAACGACTTCAATGATTTCAACGACCAACGAATCAACGAATGAATTCAACGACCAACGAACAGTGAACGAATTCAACGACCAACGAACGATTTCAACGATCAACGAACGACTTCAACAACCAACTTTAACTACCATCAACCAACTACCAACGTCAACGAAATAGACGACAAAACAATATATGTTACCACGCTCACCAAAAGCTTGGCCAAAAACCCGACCACGATACCCAGAATCACGGTTGCGACCATGACCATGGCTGAATGAAGAACCACACCCACCAGAGACACCAGAAACAGAATCAGAATCAGATTTCATTGCAACTATGTCACCGTGCAATGAGAGACAACCAACGGATCAACCATTAATATTCCACCAACTAAAAATAAGCATCAATACCAATACGAATATACCTTCGGCAACAAAAAGCAGGACCCTAGAACAGATCTAACCGGCCATGAGTGATGGAACAGTACTAAACAGCGATGAACAGTGGCAATGAACAGTAACGATGATGAAGAGTAATATGTGAACAATGTCGACGGTGAACATTAATCGGTGAATAGTGGTAATGGCTATAGATTTCAGTTAAGTGTCCGATTTGAGATTTCGATGGGTGGAAGAGATTAGGGTTATGATAGAGGCCAGAATTAGGGTTGTGATTTTAGGGATTATGTACTGCGGCTAGGGTTATGTATATCTAAGGTGGATGGTGAACCCGCTCTGATACCATATTGTTTAGGAATGAAAAGTGTGTAGGGTATTGTGTTAACTAACCCTTACACAATCAACTCTTATTTATATAATGGGAAATCATAATATAAGACTACATTAACCAATGTGGGACTAATACCAATACTATATTCTAAGTTTCTAACAGATCACATAACCCATTAACAAAACATTGAATTGGTTCTACAGGACCAGAAATATACTGGATTACATGCACATTTTACTTAGATAAATACAACACCATAAAACAGATAATGGCAACCCAAGTGGCCACCAACATCCCCCTCTGCCTTCTTTCCTCACCCTTGTTTTCTCCAACTCCCTCTCTAACGGGTCAATGTTATGCAACAGCTCGTCCCTTCCGCAATCAAAAGCTGGAGGGTCAACCCACTAAAAAAATTCGCATTTTGTGCGCTGTATAAAAAAATAATATTACATCACCACTCATTTTTTATATTTAATGTGTATGACTATATTTAACTTACCGGAAACCTTGCACACCCGTAAAACCGTTTTCCCATGGATGGTGGTATGTTAGACGTACGCAGAGGAGCTGGTTCACCACAATGTCACCTGGGGCTGGGTAGGTCGATTTCAAGTTGAGGGGGAATGGGAGTAAGAAGAAGCCATGGGTGTTTTTTCAAACCTACCAGTGGAAAGAAACAATATATAGGATGTAAATAGGTTTTAGGGGCAAACTGGTCTTATAAAAGATTTTTAAGGAGGGAAACTTCCCGCCAATACACCATTACCTGCTTCTTCGTTAAAATTGACGGAAATACTAACAGTTTCAAACTAGTCTTAAGTACAAGGGGTGTGAGTATTTAAAAATGAAGTGTGTGTGTGTGTGTGTGTGTGTGGGGGTGGTTCTTTGTTGAAAACGGGGAACGTACAAGTAGTGTATCTGAAATTTACCCTAAAAAGAATTATCTTAATAATAGTAATTTTAGCGGTGAGCACCTTCTCTAAAGCTCTTGATTGATTTTATGAATGGTAGACCAGTTGGTAAATTTAGTTCCTTGTGGAGCTGTTTACGTAAAATATAATTTCATAATAAATCAGCTTGAATTTAATCTGTCTTACGCCTCCCTTGATGTCGTAAACCATTTAGATATTGAAGATATGAAATACTAACACATTAAGTTCATTCTTTACAGCAGTTTGCCCTAATTGACTTCCTCTATAGGTTTTCCTGTCGAAGTGAATGCGTATAGAACACTTTTGCCGATAAGCTTTCACAGAGAGATATTCATCGCATAATATTTACAATTGTCTAATTCTCTCAATTGCGCTTTTGAGTTGTCCATGTCATTCTCTGCATGTTTTCCATATGCATTTTTCGTTTTCTTATTTCTTGAACCTTTTTTGCGTTTCTGAATAAAAACTAAAAATATTATTTTGGGACAGTTTTGCTACTTAAAGTTTTAGGTACCACCCGTCATCACTTACACTTTCATAGGAAAGTGAATCATTCCCAAGGATGATGTGGATCGATTCATAATGAGTTTGTTAAAGCATCCAACTCTAAGCCAATTGGCAAAGAGTGGAGAGGCCGTCCAAGCTCATATACTAGTTTTGGAGGAGATAATTAACCGATGTGGGACAAATCCTAACACTCTCCCTCATGTGCGACCCTCGACTCGCACGT
The DNA here is from genome assembly GCA_025413875.1 of Rhododendron molle. Lineage (NCBI taxonomy): Eukaryota > Viridiplantae > Streptophyta > Magnoliopsida > Ericales > Ericaceae > Rhododendron > Rhododendron molle. The sequence goes on from CM046400.1 coordinate 21,867,370, forward strand.
GGAGAGGTAAATAAAGGATCCATATAACACTTGGATCACAACAAATAGTGGTGCACTTATGGCACGAACAAGGGGAATAAATTCTCCGAAATTTTAGCTCTGATACCATGTTAAAGCATCCAACTCCAAACCAATTGGTAAAGAGTGGAGAGGCTGACCAAACTCATATACTAGTTTTGGAGGAGATAATTAACCGATGTGGGACAAATCCCAACAAGGTTATTATTATCTTCTTCTCTTTTTTTTATTTCTTGAGAATTGGCCCCTAGGCCTTTTGTCACACCTTATTTATCTCCTCTTGGTTTTTATTTGTGTTGTGTCTACTTCGTTCAATATTGTGCTGCTGCTTAATGTTGAATCATCAATCACTCAGAATTCATAAACTCGGGTACCAATATAGGGTATGGATACTTTGAACGAGTCTTAAGCGTCATATTCATTCGATTTTTGTGTCCAATAACTCATCAACATGCCATAATATCCGTATATCTTAAGCAGTGCTTATCATGTAGTCTAGGGCATTATTTTGTTTGCAAAGTGCAATCCAGCATTCATGAATATATGGGGCATATGGTAAAGTGAACGGGTAAATATTCTTGCTAGTTACCCCTAAACTCGATTGCCAGTTGTAATGGGAGAAGAAAAAAGACCAGATCTTCAATCGGCTGTTCTATTTTGCAATTGGATGATTATTCATGCTTCGTTCATGGATAGTCAAGCTTGATGGTTGATTTCTTTGCTTTGCTAGTTATCTGTTTTGTTGAGCCTTTTTTACTGTTTGCCTTCGGGGCATTCTCCTCTTACGTGATATGCCATGCCCAATACTTCACTGTGCTCTTCATATAACTTTTTTCCCAGCACAGCTGAATTAATTTTCAGAGATTGATCTAAAACTTCATGCAATGTGAGTGCAGTTATCATCTTGCTGAGAAGAAAATCCCTTCAATCCGTGGACAAACCATGGGATACAAATTAGAGCAGTTTATTTTTGATGCATTTCCCTACTCACCTTCCACAGCCCTTTTTGAGGTCTCTCTCTCTCTCTCTCTCTCTCTCTCTCTCTCTCTCTCCACAGCCCTTTTATGTCATCATCTCATAAGTTACTTGTGATTTAACTATATCACCCTTGGATTTTTCAAAATACTTTAAATATTTAGGTGTTGCGTGAAGAAGAATTTGCACCAGTAAAAAATGCCAATGGGTCAAATTTTGACACTCCAGACAGTGCTCGGCTGCTAGTTCTCCGTCTCCATACTCGTTGGGTGGTTGCTGCAGGAGGTTTCTTAACGCATTCAGTGCCCCTATATGCGACTGGTATTATTGATTATAATACATACGATTAAGTCCTTTCCTTTTTTTCTTCAAGGAAAGAAATTCTTATTAGAAACCCCAAGTGATTGACAGATCTGGATCCTCTATGAGGATTCCTCAGTGAGGATTGTGTGAGACTTTTAACCTGGAGCTGCCACCTCATTAATGAAGAGATCCAAGGGTGGTTAATGCGAGACTCCTTTTCAAAAGTGAAACGACATCGTTTAGCAAGCAAAAATCTCAAACAGAAAGAAAACAGAAACTCCCCAAACATTCTCTCTCTCTTTCTCCCTCCCTCCTTTGCAATACCTGTTTTCCTCCACACCCTACGACCAAACCCTTCTAAACTCTCCCTTATCCCATATCCAACCCCATGGTATCTCCTGACGGTGATTTTTCCCGAGCATTGGTCGTTTATTCTCCCTCCCCAGTTCCATTTTCATCCAAATCAAAGGATTAAATCTCCATAGTTTTCTATCTTGTCCCAATCTCAAGGTTTGTTCCTCGATCCATTTTGGGCTTTTTTAACTTTGTTTGGTATGTGAAAGGAATAGAATTTCTGGAGTAAATTAACAAATATTAGGGCCAGATTTAGTGAGTCTAAATCAGTTCTGTTTCAATTCCAATCCGAAATAGCTTTTGATTTAAGTCAAATATTGATACAAATCTCTGATTCTCTGATCATCAAATCATGTTAATGACCCATCAAACCACTGATAGTGTAGAAACAAAAAAAATGAAGCCGGAACTCCAAGATTCTATGTCCACTGCTGCAACAATAGCAAACTTGATAATTTGGAGATGGGTTTTAGTCAGAGTTTGGTAGGGAGGATAAGAAGATAACGTCGGTGGAGGGCCGCTGTTTTCTCTCCGTTTATGATATTAGTGGCTAAGCGATGTCGTGCTGTCTAAAAGGAGGAGTTCCCTATTATCCACCATCGGATCTCTTCATTAATGAGGTGGTAGCGCCAGGTTAAAAGTCTCACACGATTCTCACAGAGGAAACGTCATAGAGGATCCGCGATCCTCACAGAGGAAGCCTTATATAGGATCCGAATACTTGACGGACGGACTAGGGTTTCGGGGCCCATCTGATAAGGGTTTTAAGAGTTAATAAAGTCATTTCAATTTTTTCGCTTTAACGGCGGGGTGTCTTGTGTTTTGAATCCAGGTGTGGAAGTTTCACCGCTTTGTTCTTATGCTGGAGAAAACCTAGAAGCTATTTGCCGCGGGAGAACATTTCATGCACCTTGTGAGATCACGTTCTAGTTGCGACTTTTTTCTTCATCAATAATCAGTTTAGCGGCTCTGTTTTGTTTAAATGTGTAATGAACGGAGGCCTAAATATATGTACAACTGCGAATGCTGTTATTTGTGCAAAGGACAAGGGTTTGGCTAGCTTGAGGTACAAAGTGTGGCCTAATAATAATCTCCATTTTTGCCTTGAGACTTTTAAACCGAGACTCAAACCTAAAGCGCTTTCTTTGAAATAGAGACACAATATAATCGTGCACGATGATTATAGTTTGGAAACCCTTACAAGAAAGAAACTCTCGCTGAACGACTGACAATTGTGGTATGTCTGGGTCTCGGTTTTGCCGAAAGAAAGAAATTATAAAATACATACAAAAAAGTAAATGAAGTGAAATTAGGTAGTCATATTGCTTGATCCGGAAAAGGAAGGGTACAAGGGAGGGAAAAAACTATGGGCATGTTTGAAAGCATGCGGGGGATGGGGGTGGTTAATTTTAGGAGTTTTTAAATATATATCCTCAAATTTCATCTCATGTAAGTATTTATTTTGGTCATTTTGTACAGTTATGTTTTTATCCACACTTTTAAAGAATTTCAAGTTTGCCCTTTATTACATAGATACACTAGTGGTACCCCGTGCCTACGGCATTACGCATTCTGGTTGGAAGGGGATGGCAGTTGTATAATTTAGGTAAAAATCATGGGCACTTAACCAGGAAGTGGGAGGATGCACTATAGCCTTTGGATCAAATGAATCTGAGCCGTTCCAACAACTTGTCCTCACACCCTTCTGTTTTATAATAGAGATGACTATTATATATATAGTATGTATATATAGGCAGAGATTTCTGGGACTAAAAACTAATTTTTAAAGTTCCGTAGCATAATTTTAGGTGTCAGATCCCAAAACTTTCGGCAAAAACTTTCCATTTAATAAAACTCATTTTAGCAAACCCCCCAAACCCCCATTTTCATTTGCAGATTTCTCCGCCCCTAATTTCCGAAATGGTCGAGCAGCGAACCGCGGGAGGCGAGCGGCGAAACGTCTCCATCAATCAGCCCAGAATATCTCAATGGTGGCCACCGGAGCAGTCTTTTTCATAGCTGTTTCGTCGTCGATTTTACGCTCCCAATTGTCTCCATCAATCATCCCGAAATATTTCGTGTCGGCAAGAGTTATGAGCCGACAACCTGTTTCGTCAACTGAACCACCGACACGACACAAACACCGTCATCGATGATCGCCTCTGGTAACGGAAGATTGAACCTTAAAGATAACTCGAAATCTCTGATCTCTTCGTTTCCTCTGTTTTTAAACTCTTTTAAGTGGTTGGGGAGTCTGAGCTTTTTATTTTTTTATTTTGATCCACCCGGTCTGGGCTTTTTACTCCTGCTGATATTGCTTATGTACAAGAATTTGATGTTAAAGGCAGTAAGCTCCATTGCGATGTTACCTTTTCTCGCCCTATTTATTGACGCACTTCACCTTGTTTTAATAAAATATATCTTTTTCGCCGTTCAAAAAAATAAAATAAAATAAAAAGCAGTAAGATCCATTAGTTCTTTGACACAGTTTTTCGTTTCAAACATGGTGTATTTTTCATATTGTTGTGTTTTCATGAATAAAAATGGTGTGTTCATGAAAAATGTGGCTAATTAATTTAATCATATTTTTCATGGTCGATTAAAAACATGGTGTATTCATGTTTTTTTGATTAATTTATTCGTGTTTTCATGTTTTTTTGATAATTTATTCATGTATTTTCATGAATAAAACACGGTGTATTCATAATTTTTTTAATCTAAATCATGAATTTTCGTGAAACTGGTTGAACCATATTCACGTAAGTTTATAATATAATGCGATCAATTTACCAAAATTTACAAAAATTAAGAATTGAAAAACTCACGAAATTAAGGAGGGAGAATGATTTACAATATATCCATTAAAGATTTTAAAAATTGAAAATTCCCCCTATTTTTATCCATTAATCAACCCATGATTTTTTTTCTTTTTGGGTAAACCAGCTTGAAATAGAACAAACGATAACCGAATGTACAGCCTACAAGGGGCATACCCCAGAAGGAAAAAAAGAGAAAAAGAATAATGAAAATTGACACATAAGCCAAAAGGCTAAAATAGACTAAGATAGAGAATACCAATTGTTTCCATACCATCTAAAACAACAGAGGGAACGGAAACAACGGGGAAATTTAGGATCATTCACAAAAGAACCATTTCCATAGCATATAGATCATTTACAAAAGAACCTAGCAACATTGGAAGCAACCGTAGCAGAATATGGCACCTCAGCCAAGCAAAACTATAACACCATTGTGGTCTGCCCTCACGGAACAGCAGCAGAAACGGCTCATCAAAAGCCATAGAAATGTTTCATTATGGATGTAGTTCTGGACAGCAGCAGATCTAAACATTAACCAAAGTTGAAGAGCACCCATTTGTGTCATGAGCTTCACCCGTTCAGTAGCAGCTCTGGACAGCAGCTCCGGCGTGATCCCCATTGAACAACAGCTACAGAAACAGCTATGTGTAACATTGAGCAAAGTTTCGTTTGCTGAGCAAAAAAAAAAAAACCATTGAGCAAGAGCTACAGCAGCAGCTCTGGACAGCAGCAAAACATTTCCCCTTGATTCCCTGATTTACATTGAGCAAGAACACCTAAATGATGCACCAACGTGCAGCCACTAAACATGACCTTCAACAAAGCAGCTGCTGCTAGAAGTATTAGCACTGGACACGGCAGCAAAGCACTAGTAGAAACAGCAAGTAACATCAGAAAACAGAAGCCATAACAGGGTACAACAAAGAATAGACCATGCAGAGGACGTCCCCCTCTGCGAAGGTAGATCCCAACGACAGCTCCTGTTGGTTAGGCGCAATTGAAACTTTCAAAATTATGTACGAACTTCCAGAGATGCCGAAGCCGTAATAGCATTTTTAGCAACTCCATAACAGAATCAGAAGCTATTATAGAACAGTCAGTAGAGTAGCAGCAACAGACATGTCAAGCAACTACAAAACTGGAAAATGGACTAAGAAGCTCAAAGCAAACAGAGAAAAGACAGAACTAGAAGATAACAGACACTCTAGGCTGTTCAGCTCATCAAAATCAACATAATTGAAATCACCATATCATATCATGAGAGAACCAAACAACAAACAAATGTGTTGGAGGGACAATAGCAACAGCAAAACAACGAAACCCTATTGCTTTATCTTCTACACTACTACTCCCTCGAGACCTAAACCACCAAAACTAGAAGTAACAAGGTGGATCCCAACTCCCTCACCTCTCCCTCACCAAATAACTCCCACTAGATATTACCTCCTCTCCCAAGAAAATTGAGGCTCAATCACACATCTCACGGGTACACACAAAAGCTGGACACACAAATATGGTACCGAGAATAAGATATATACCTGATAATAACCCAACAGAAAAAGCAATGGAAGGCCTAAAGAAAATACAAATCAGCAAGACTGATCCTGAGAGATATTTTCTGATTGGGGAATCACTGCCAAGGGAGGAGGAAGCTGAACTGCAGGAGTTCTTAAAAGAGCATGTTGATGTTTTTGCATGGGTACCAGAAGAGATGCCCCAGAGTAGGCGCAGAGGTAATCTGCCACCATCCAAATGTAGATCCACAACACAAACTTGTGATACAAAAAAAAAAAAAGAAGGGCAGTTGTACAGCATGTTGATGCTCCCATTGAAGAGGTAGACCGTTTGTTGGAGGCCAAAGCGATACGAGAGGTTTACTATCCGGAGTGGCTGTCTAACACTGTGGTTGTGAAGAAAAAGAATGGGAATTGGTGTGTTTGTGTGGATTTCACAGACCTAAACAAGGCATGTCCCAAGGATAGCTTCCCTCTTCCAAGGATAGACCAGTTGGTTGACGTAACTGCTGGATACGAACGTATGAGTTTTCTCGACGCATATCGAGGATATCATTAGAGTGCCATGTTTGGGCCTGATCAAGAGAAGACTTCCTTCATTACACCACAAGGGTTGTACTGTTATAGTGTCATGCCCTTAAGGCTAAAGAATGCAGGGGCAACGTACCAGAGGCTGACAACCGTCATGTTTAAAAACCTGCTTGGCAAAACCATGGAAGTATACATAGACGATATGGTGGTGAAGAGTAAAAGCAGACAAGGGCACATAGCAGATTTGAAGGAGGTCTTCGGAATCCTGAGGAAGTTCAAATTGAAACTCAACGCCTCGAAGTGTGTGTTTGGAGTTAGTTCTGGAAAATTCTTGGGCCACCTTGTGACCATAAGAGGGATTGAAGCAAGTCCTGATCAAATAACAGCCTTGCAAAGGCTACAGAGTCCCAGGACAACAAAGGAGGTTCAAAGATTAACTAGAATGGCTGCAACCCTCAATATATTCATTAGTAGGTCAAGTGACAAGTGTAGGCCCTTTTCCAATTGCTAAAAAAGAATGAAGGATATGAATGGGGAGCAGAGTGCGAGCAGGCCTTCCAAGACCTGAAGCAGTATTTGGCAGAAGCTCTACTCTTGTCAACTCCAGAACCAGGTGAGTCTCTAGTTTTGTATTTGGCAGTTTCTAAACATGCTGTGAATGTTGTTCTGTTAAGAAATAAGGGGTCCAAGCAAATCCCTATCTATTATGTGAGCAAAACATTGCTGGATGCAGAAACAAGATATCTGCCCCTAGAAACGTTGGTCCTGGCATTAAGGATAGCAACTAGGAAGTTGCCACATTATTTCCAGAGCCACAAGGTTGTGGTATATACTGAGTTCCCACTAAGATCACTACTTCGAAAAGCAGACTTCTCAAGACAAATATCGACTTGGTCCATCAAGTTAAGTCAATATGATATCGACTTTTAGCCACACACTGCAATCAAAGGCTAGGTGTTGGCAGACTATGTGGCAAAATTTTCACCAGCAGTAGCACCCAAGCCTCCTATGAGAAAGGAAGAAGCACCTGGGCTGCCGTTAAGAAAAACAAGGCTCCAGTCGAACAAGACCCTCAAGAATGGAAGTTATTCATTGATTGTTTGACCTGTAAGACTGGTTTAGGGATTGGAATAGTACATTTCCCCCCTAAATGAGTAATGATGGAGTTGTCTGTTCGGCTGGGCTTCAATGCATCATAAAGTGGCAGAATATGAGGTACTCCTGATCGACCACAAAAGTGCAAGGACCTTGAAAGTAAAAGGAATTAGAATATACTGTGTTTCGCAGCTTGTGGTGAATCAACTGTCCGGGGAGTATGAAACCCAGAGTGAGAAGATGGCGGCCTATTTGGAAGCAACCAAAGACTTGCTTGATACTTTTGAAAAAGTATATATCGAGCAGATAAGTTCTGGATAGAATGCCCACGCAGATTCTCTAGCTTGGTTGGCTGCAGCTGTTCCAACTGAGTTTAAAAGGAAGGTAGCAATCGACTATCTTAGTGAGCCGAGCATTGGAAGAAGCATGGAATTGGTCTTGGACGTGAACCAAGGACCAAGTTGGATGAATCCAACTGTGGAGTTTTTACGAGATGAAACACTCCCTTCTGATAAGAAAGAGGCTCACAAAATAAGGTCCAAATCTGCAAGGTTTTGGTTGTACCCGGAGGGAAAGCTGCATAGGAAGTCTTTTACAGGGCCTTATCTGCTTTGTGTGCACCCCAAGATAGTGCAAAAATTCCTTCAAGAAATTCATGAGGGGACTTGTGGGAGCCATGCAGGGGGAGGATTCATAGCCCATCGAGTTGTCACGTCCTCAATTTTCAACATAAATATAAGGGATTTTCATAAATAAAACCTTGCAATATTCCGTATAATACCCAAAAGGATTTAACATTTCCAATCCAAAATTTCACGTCATGCACCTTAAATATACAAACGATTACATTTCTGGCTCCGAGGCCCAATTTAACATAAGTATCAAGTATAAAAGAGAATTAAGCGTTTACAATCTTTCCTTAAGTCAAAAGATTTACAACAGGATTACAAATACATCTTTCCAAAAATACTAGACAAAGATGGCCAAATAACCCTTCAAGTTAGCTTTCAAAACGATGCTCACATCCAAGCACTCCAAGTATGCACTACTGTCCCACATTAGCACCTGAAAATGAAGGAAGGTCTGAGCTATACTAGCCCAGCAGAAAACTCTAATCTAACAATGTATGCTTATGAAATGTGGGAATGGACACATGAATAACAAAAGAGACAAGGTTCGATAATCGAATAAAGATAACAACGACACCAATTTTTGGAACCCAACCTTTCATTTTCAAAACCAACCATGTTTCAAATGTGTCTCATACATGTGTCACAAGCCGAAACTCCTGTCGGACCAGTTAAAGGACCCCGATGTCGTCTGCCAGGCACCTTACCCATAGGGAGGTCCTGAAATACCAAATACGAGCGTATAGCTCCTGCCGGGCCAATTAAAGGACCCCGATATCCTCTGCCAGGCACTCACCCGTCGATGAGTCCTGAAATATTCTCGTCGCGTCGTGAAGTTTCAAAATCCTTTAACCATCGTGTTCGGACCGTTCAAATTTAACTTATATGTAAAATGAGGATTTAAACCCAAATGAGAAATTAAAAGTTAAGGAAGCATTTAACTAATTCATGCATTACAGGTGGTGGGAGTTAGAATGCTCTCGGAAAGTAGTTGGAGTAGATTAATGATGGTCAAACCCAAGGCAGTGGAATAAGGATCAAGATCAATGGGGCTGTCCGAATATAAACTGTTATCGATGACGCAGAGGAACGGTATCGATTACCATGGGTCGAAATTTGTGAAAATCATAACGTTATCGATAATAAAAAAAAAGGTATCGATAACAAAAGAATTTTGGTCAGTCAAACTACGATGGTATCGATAACAACGAGAAAGGTATCGATACCCATAGGGTTGAAATCATTCCAGACGTGAGGGTATCGATAATGGAAGTAGAGGGTATCGATAACGTTGGTTCTTCTGGGTTTTGGGACAAAGTGTTATCGATAACAATAAAAATGTTATCGATAATGATGGGTTTCGAGCAGATTTTTGACAGACAAAGATGGATTTTCCAACAACAACAACATCAACAACAACAACGATCCAAGGCACAAATCAAGCTTCAAGAAACACATCATAAACATATATTGAGAGTTAGAATTTCCTACCTCAAGATCGAAGAACGAAATCAAATGATTTTTCAAGCCCTAGCTCCAATCCTTGAACTTGAACGAAATGCACCTCTACCGAGCTCACACCGGAGTAATACGTGCTGCAATATGCGAAGGAGTGAAGAATTTGAGGTTGTTTCGTGTGGGTTTGAGATTGAATGGGTGAGATTTTGGGTGAGAGTGAGAGAGAGCCGAGAGATGAGGAGGAGAACGGGAGAGTGAGAGGAGTAAAATGGAATTTTAATTCCCTACACACACACCTGACATATACACAAGGCACAAATCACACACTCACCCCTCAAATGCAACATTTAACACATTAGTCTCAATTCTCGATATTCCGAATCGATTTCTTTGTTTTATTCCTTATAAAACATTTAAATAAAATCTAGAAATTACGGGTCTTTACAGAGCAATCACTCAGGGATATTGGTGGCCTCACATCCAAGAGGATGCAAAAGTCTACGTGAAGATTTGTGAGAAATGTCAAAAGTTTTCACCAATGATTAGAACACCAGCTAGGGATCTGGTACCACTTATAAGTCCCTGGCCGTTTGCTCAATGGGGAATAGACATCATAGGTCCACTCCACAAGGTAATAGGAAATCGAAATTTCCTGTTGGTAGCAACAGATTACTTCATAAAATGGATCGAGGCAGAGCCCTTGGCCAAAATTACAGAGCCTATGATAGAAAGGTTCGTCTGGAAGAGTATTATTACTGGGTTTGGGGTCCCTTATTCTTTGATTACAGATAATGGGGCACAATTCCAAAAGAAATTCTAAGATTTCTATTCCCAGTATGGGGATAAAAAACTATTACTCAACTCCAGCTTACCCTTAGAGTAATAGGCAAGTGAAGGCATCTAATAAGACCATTCTTGATGGGATCAAGAAAAGGCTGGACAAGGCAAAGGGAAAATGGCCCAATGAGCTGCCACTGGTCCTATGGGCGCATCGAACAATGCCTTGGAGGTCTACGGGAGAGAACCCCTATTTGTTGGCATATGGTACAGATGCAGTTATACCATTAGAGGTGGTCTCCCAACCAACAAGACAGCGTTGGTTGAAAGAGGGGGAAACGACAGGGCCCTAGAAATTGAGTTGGACCTTGCCGAGGAAAGGCGAGAAAGGGCCCTGGTGCACTTAGCCTCTTATCAGGAACAACTAATGAAGAGTTATAATAAGCACGTTCACCCACGGGAATTTGGTGTTGAGGACCTTGTACTACGAAAGGTGCTTGGCAATACCAAGGTGGCGAACGAGGGCAAGTTGGGGGCAATTGGGAAGGCCCGTATCGGGTGACTGAAATTGTCGGCATTGGGGCCTATAAATTGGTGGACCTAGATGGGAACCCGGTGCTGAGGCCCTGTAATGTCCATAATTTGAGGATGTTCTTTGTTTAAAAGGCTTCAGTTTATTTTTTATTTTGTTTTAGAATGCATAACGTGATTGTGTGGGAGTTATGAATACGACTCCCTTGCTTTTTCTCTTTTATTAGTTGCAAGGGGTACAAGTAACGACCCCTTGAGTTTTTGTGATTATGAATATAATCCCATTTTTTGCAATAAAGATTATCAATTTTTTAGAAATTTTGTTTCTTCTCTTTTTGTTCTATCAAATACGAAATTTGGACTTCTATTCCTTTTTCCTCTTTCGTATTGGGGAGTAGGGAATGGGCACGAATGCCCTGGTACGTACGAAGACACGTATCAACTGGCTAAGTATGAGAAACTTAGATTTTACAAGTACGAAAAACTTGAACTGCATACGTAAATATGCATACTTGAACTGCATACGTAAATGTGCATAGTTTGCTGAGTATGAAAACACTTAGGCTTCTGTTTAAGTATGAGAAACTTAGAAGCACATGAGCAAAACATTTTTCAAGTATGAAACACTTGGGAGGATAAATAACGAGGTGTGTTTAGAACATTTGACCAAGTCTGAAACACTTAGTACTTATATGCATTTGGAACGAACATGTGTGTACGAGCATACACAGTTCTTCTAAGTAGTTCTGGTAAGTATAATTCTAAGCCTAAATCAGGTTACATAAACAGTAGTATGGCATTCAAGTATGAGGCACTTGGGAGCATACGAATTAGACTAATGAAAGGTATGTCTAGAGTATAAACAGTCTAACAGTGTACGAGCATATGCCAAAATTTGTGTAAGTATGACGCACTTAGATGTTTTCCATCATTTGGACACATACCTACGAAGCACAGAGATGTGTTTTGAATAAATTAAAAACTACCGGCCTTGTTACGAGAAACAACAATTCTATGGCCATGAAGGGCTGAGCAAAATGTAAGGCCATGCATGGCCACAAAAGCAATATTATGCCACAAGGGGCCGAATACCTATGTTATCAAGAGTATTAAGTGTACTAGTGCCACGCAGGGTTAAATGTTATGGTCACGCAGGGCCTGCAAATTGTTCTAGATGGCAAGGAGAGTACTTACTAATTAGTCCAACTCTTGGACATCTGAAGGAGTCTCACTAGGAACTTCTATATTGACCTCAGTGTTGGAGCCACCACCACAAGCAACATTCTCCTTTAGGTTGATAGTCTCATTGGTGGCCTCCCGAGCAGGCGAACATTCAGCTGAGGCATCCTGAAGCTCTGTTGGGGTGTTCTCATTAGCATCAGCAAAGTCATCAATTTGTTGTTCCACATTGTCCTCTAGATGCTCCAAAGGCTCGTGCGTGTCTAGAAGCCTGTTGCTTGGTAGATCATTCTCAACTCAGAGGGGGGACTCATCTGCAACTCCAGTTTTAGTGAGGCATGCTTCCCAACTGGCGGCCCAGATTTGGTCTTGAATAGCTGGCATTTGCTCTACGTAGTTGGCTATTGCAACGTCAAACCTTTTCTGGTATCCCTCATCATAAGACGCCTTTTTGGCACTGTCAATCTCGGATAGTGCCTGGTTAAGGCTGTCCTCCACGGTTTTGAGCTTCCTTTTCATTTCATCTGCATCCAATTTTGCCTTGTTGCTTTCTCTTTCTCTCCAGTCTTGAGACAGTCTGCAACAGCGTAGGGTTGTCATTCAGAAGCCTGATTCGTTCAGGCTCTATCTCTTGCAGCTTCTGGTCGAGCACGACCATCTTTTGGATAAACTGAAAAGTACCAAGTATAAGAAAATGAGTTAAACATCTCTAATGTACTTCGAGGAAAGTTGAACTTCGACTACGAATACAACATGTTACCTTAATTCCACTAACGAGACCAGTGGACACTAGCCGTTCTGGAGGGGACGAGGACTCCTTCTGCATATCCACTGGCAGCAACAGGCTTTGAGCGAGGGCGAGTGTGGTCTCTGAAGAACTCGCACTATCGCCAATATGAACGGGCCGATCACCCCTGATGTGTTGGGGAGCCCAGGTTTGAGGAAGTGACTGGGTGCTCAGTGGGAAAGGCTACTGAATAGATGCAGCGGCTAGAGCTGCAGCATCCTTGGCTTTATGATTTCGGGGATGTTTCTTTCAATGAGCTTCATCAACCTCAAGAGAAGTGTCATGCTCCCGAGGAGAGGAGGTAGACCGTGTGGAACCTGTAGGATTTCGTAAGAAACCCTAAACCCAAGATCCCATGTCAAACCATTGAAGAAAATAATACCGAATGCGTACCTGTCGCCATGGAGGATGAAAACCTTTGTGTGTGGTTATTCGTCTTCCACCTCTAAAACCCTTCTCTTGATCTTGACCTTAGTCTCACACACGATGGGATGGTATGAGAAAAGAGACTAGGGTTTGGAGTGGGGACCTTGACCACATATTTATAAGCCCCTGTTCCATCATAGCCCATCATAATAGATGGAACCATATTGGGCCTTTACATATAAAATAAGCCCGCACCACTTAACGCACGTTATATGACCCAAATACGTGCTAATAGAGACGTGTCCATTACCCGGGTCACATTAATTGAACGATCACAACCTTACGCGTAATACCGACATCACTCAAGCCTTATTCGACAACATACAATGCTAATTTTCTGATCTATGTAGGCCCACCAACAGAAAATTGCTAACAGAACCGCCCCTGTTACGACGAGGTGGGGGAGGGGCGTTCCAAGTTGACGTCACCCAACTAGAAGTGCCCCGTCCTCGAGCCGAGACGGTGAGTAGAGAGCTAAGATTCATAGGCTGGCGGGACATTGTGCCTGGAGTTGGTGGTGAGAAAGTATACCCGGATGATGATGACTGGCTGCTATTGCGATATTGGACTTGCTGTTCGGCTTGTCGTTGAGGTGACCGTCAGACAATCAATTGAGGCAACAACACACCTTCAGAGATGGGCACTTCACCTGGTTGCCCGGTGATTATTACTCCTACACTGGACTTTGGGTTCCTTGATTGGGGAGCAGAAGGGGTTGAAGCTCCACATCGTAGTTTAATGATTGGTCAACTATATCTTGTTTATCAATGGAGAGAGAGAGGAAGCAATTGAGATTTTCACTGATAGTTTCAGATGAGGAGGGCAGGAAAACCGGTAGGGTGGCTGGTGGTGGTGAGAGCTAACAGCCCCTTTGGATGGAGGGGTGAGAAAGGAGAAGAAAAGGGAGTCTTCTCCATTAATGGTGAGAAAGGAGAAGAAAGGGGAGTCTTCTCCATTAATGGTGAGAAAGGAGAAGAAAGGGGAGTGATTTCTCATTGTTCAACCCAAACAACCGTGAGAAATCAAACCCTCTCCTGTGAGAAACTCGCTCCGGCGTAAACTCTAGTGACCAAGATCTGTAAACTCCGGCGTCGAAACTTTCTCCGGCGATAATCTCCCAACACCGGCGACGAGCTAGCAATTCCGGCGACGATCGAGCAACTCCGGCGCGCCTTCCTTTCCTTTCTCATGGAATCGCGCCACATCCGGCGCGATTCAGAAATGGGGTCTTGAGAGAAAATGATTTCTCTCCTTCCCCACTCCTTTCTCGCCTGATGGCTCTCCCAAACGTGGGAGAGAGTCGGATTTCTCACTCTCTCCTTTCTTCTCCCTCGGAATCACACATTCCAAATGAGCTGTAATGAAAATGGAGGAGTTTGAGTGGGGAGGGAGAAGGAGGGAGGCATAAAAATGGGGAGGGAAATAGGCAACCCTTATGGTTGTATGTATGAATAAGTTTAGGAATACAATGGTCAAATAACATAATAACATGGGGCTCTAGGGGTATAAAGGTCACATTCCAGGAGGGCATTTTTGTCCATAAATGAAAAAAAATAAGGGAAAATTACCGGCAGGGGGCGTGGACAGGAATTAATCCCCAATACATGGACTGGAATCTTGAAATCACCACTCTCATGATATAAACAAAATTATTCACCAAAACATGGCCAGTCAATGTTAGTTTACAATTGTACCCCTACATATATATGCAACATTGAAGCCCTAACACACCATTTCAACATTTTCCTTTTCTCTGCAAGAGCTATCCGGGTATTCCCCCTCTCTTTCAACCTCTCTTGTTCTCTCTCTGAACCCCTCTCTCTGTTCTCCTCTCTCTGGCTTTCTCTTCTCTCTCCTCTTTCTCTATTGTTTTGTCTCTGTCTCTCTCTCTAATATTCGGGCGTTTGAGACGATTTTATGGTTGTTTAACACAAATTTTGACCCAATCGTATGTGTGTGTAAGCATTACTTTTGCGCATGCCGATTGTCCTCTTTACGGCGAGATTTCGACACCAATATGCCTATTTGACTGTTCTGTAACTGGAGAATCCCCATTGATTATTTTGGTAAATATTATCTGCTTTCTTTAATTTCTTGTTTGGTTTGTGAGAAAATGGAAGAAAATGAAGCAAGAATTGCATCTTGGGTCTTGTTTCTTTTTTGGGTAAAGTGATTCTTTGGTCTTGGTCTTATTTCTTTTTCTGTTTTCGAAGGCAACGAACAAAAGATGCCTTAAGTCACCGGAATACATGTCAAGGTCTCCAACTTAACAAAAGCTCTTGCCATCGAACAAAATAGAGCTCAAAATTGAAAGAGTTTCCTTGCACTATTAGTAACTAGTGACGACGAAAAAACTTGAAAAGATTTAGCTTCTGTTCCCATAGGTATCATTGCCTAACTTGTTTGCAAAGTGGGATTAATGGTAGTACCATTGTATAACAAACGTAAGTTTCAATCACCATGTTAAAAACATGAGTTAGTTATGTTAATGAAGACTGTTAAAAAATAGTGTCTGAAATCAAGAATTGAGGTCAAATTCAAGGAGACCTTTTTCCTAAACCGTAAACACGATCTTCATTCAAGATGATCTATCCCGAACGCAACTGCATAACATCAACTGTCTTTTGTGTTTAAATTTTTTTAGAACATTTATTTTTGCATGTGTATGTGCAAAATGAATTGTAATTGCTTGGTAACCTTTGTTTTCAACACAATGGTCCATGATTCACTAATGCACCGAAAAGAGTATAGAATGGTGCTGGAGAGTGGCTTCCCATTCTATAATGACAACATTTGTCCCTCCACATACTCCACATTAGAAAATGTTCAAATAAGTTATAGTAGTACTGTAGTAGTATTAGTAGAGTGGGTCTCTTTCTACTGTTATTGTTGTTCTCTGCTGGAATTATTGCCTAGCCTCCTATTGTTGTGGTGTATTGTTCTGGAGATGCTGGTTTCTGATGATATCATAGTCGATATATGGTCTGATCTTAATGAAGACTGATGTTTTATGGTCGCATTACAACAAAGATGGCTTTTTATAGCATTATCTAATAGCGTTCTAAGGTCCTGACTGAATGTTTATTGTCTTTTTGCTTATCAGGAGAAAGAGAAGATAGCAAGTTGACAGACTAATATGTAGTAGCACATCAGATATAGGGATGTGTAAAAGCCAACTGAAGGATTGGCTCAGAGAAGTGCTTCAACCTGCCATCTTATTCATGTGTCCAAGAAGGTTCGGATCATACGTTGAGGCTGGCAGAATATGTTGTTGCAGAGATAGCTCTGAACACCCTTGTGTAGACACCCTAATTTGGACATTTCAAACTTCCTTAATTTGTGGCCTGGAGGCTCCCCAATGATGAATTTGGATTGAAACAAGCCCTAGATCGGTCAAGACAATGCTCCTTGGAAGACTTTAAAAAGGGAAAATAAAATGTCAAAATCAGTCTCAAGCGCTCAGGAACAGTCCCAAGCGCTCAAAACTATTTTCAAAATCTGGGATCTGACAAATTCTCGAGCGCTCGAGAATGAACTCCCAAGCGCTCGAGAGTGCTCCCGAGCGCTCGAGACTTCTGTACTGCCCAATGGATGGTGGAACTCCCCCACTTCCCATGCAAGCCATCATCACAGCCGTTTTCAGCTGGTCCAAATCTCAGACAACACTCAACCTCAGTTAGAGGAAGAGTCAGGCCTGGAGATTTGAATTGATTCTAAATTATATTTTCCGACCATAGGTTATTTTGCCTATATAAGGCCTCATTCCAGCTCAAAACAGGGATGAATTCTCTCTCTCTGAGACCCTCTTGACTGTTCAAACAGAGCTGTTTTTCCCCATCTCTTTCAAAAACTTTATTTTCAAAAACAAAAGCAACAAAAACCCAAAGTATGGAAGACATGCAAGGAGTTCAGATCATTCTCTAGTCCTGAACCTCTTGATCTTCCTTCCTCATTTCACTTTCTAAAGCCCTTTTCCAAAGAGCAAGGTCTTAAACTTAAAGGTAGAAGTTCTCTACCTTGGTCTCAACATAAACAAAACAGGGCTGCCATTTCCTTTCTGAGGGAGGTCTCTCAGCCCTCTCAATCTTTAATACTGAGTATGGGTTGAGAGACCTTGGCGCAAAAGCAAGAGCAAAGGGGTGCAGATGTGTTTTCTGTGTTCAGTCTACTGGAAACACTCCCAAGCACTCGGGACTCTCGAGAGTGGCTATAGTTCTGCTTCCTTTCTGTTGAGCGTTTAAATGGACATGCATGGCGAGGGTGTGTTTTTTTTTTTAAACTGTTTTTTTTTTTAACTCTTTGTAAGGTGTGTAGGTACAAGTTATCTGCTGTTTTCAGAGAAAAATAAAATAAATCATTTGCATTTAAGGCATGCAAAAGAGTTTTGGTCTAGATCTAAAAAGAAAAAATCCTTTTTCATACTTTGAAATGTAAGATCCAGTGTACCAGCATGTTGCATTTAATGGATTAGTTGGTTGACATCAGTCCTGGGGTGTGGAACACTCCCGAGCGCTGGAGTTTACTCCCAAGCGCTCGAGAGTGTTTGCATGCAAACTTGGTTTATTTTTCTTCCAGTTTGACCCCCCCTACTGCCCTTGCATGGCCATGCATGTGTCCCTTTTTGCCTCTTATAATTGTTAAACCATTTTCCAGAAAGGCGAGGTTGTATGGCCCAGAAGAATGAGACCTATTCTCAGTCTATCATGTCCTCTGTTGAGCCTATAATGTGTTTAAGATTATTTCAGTTTATATTTTCAGCATTGTATTCTATCGTACTAACAAAACTTGCAGGATTGGGCATTAACACTCCCAAGCGTTCGGGACCACTCCCGAGCGCTTGAGAGTGAATCCAGTGACAAGATTTCATTTTATCATAACTTGTATATCTTGCATGGCCATTCTTCATCACCCTCTGTACATATGCACATGCATGCACTCCTTACGTGTCATAACTGTGGATACTTGCTAGTTGGTTTAATGAAACAAAATCCCTTTGAAAAATCCCTCAAACGTTTAGTAGAGACCGACATTGCGTCGGGCGAGGGGGGTGCCGTAAAACCCTTCCCCCCTCGTAATGTGGCTTCCGAACCCTTTTTCAAATCTCTGGTTTTTAATTCAAATCAATCATTTTCAATCAAAACGGTTTCTCGGGTGGCAAACCTCAAATCCGGGTGGCGACTCTTCAAAAATTTTCAAATCGATTCTAAAACGTGGCGTTTCTTTTCGGGCCGCCCCGAAACCACCCGGGGCTGTGGTAGCCCACAGTGGCGACTCTGCTGGGGAAGTTTAATTGATACTTGAGAAAAAGTTGGTTTGTTGATGAAACGGCCCACTTTTCTTGAATATCAATTAAACTTGTGAGCCAAGCTTGAAAAATGTTTGTGGGATTTTTCAAAATTATTTTATTTCATTTTCCATTTTTATATATATGTCTTGTGCAGCCCCGCTGTTGTGTTTCGACAATCCTACCCGGCTTGCCGGTGATAGGGAATCCCGGAATGCTCAGCAACCCTCGACCATGATGAGTCATCCGTACCGTTTGTACCGTTACTGGGTGTACGCTCAATAATGAGAGGTATACTTTGACTCTAGTCCGGGAAACCCTCTTCAAGCCAAAACCCGGCCTTTGTACATGTTTAGCAAGCCGTAGAACCTTCCAAACTAAGACAGGGGCCTGCAGGGTAGGACTACGTGTTATAATCTATTTAAGTGCGGCATTGCATCTTGCATCATCATGCTATCAGCCACGATTCTCGAGACTCGCTCGCGCGGTCTTCGGAAAGTTGCCAAGACCCGATGAAGAGTCGCGCACCCTAATGCGTGTTGCTAAATCACATGAGTCCTCGAACTCGAACCTAGAGGAAACTAAAATTTTGCTAAGTCCTTGGCTAGTGTTTAACCGAGGTTTAACCAAAGGAAAGGAATAATAGGGGAGCAGAACATTGTAATGCCAACACCATCCAGGCTAAAAGCAAGTGTACAGCTTACACCACTTCGGTTATCGTATCACATCGTTCACCCCGAGCCATTCCGAACCAACGGTCAAATTGTTGATGGAATATTAGCCAAATACTTAGCCTATTTTAGCATCTTTTGGGAATCGACCATTCCTAAATGAGGATACACCGCAAGAGTCTGAGGGTCAAAGCAACCTCCCGTAAGTCGATTGTTTAGAAAAATCGGAGTCGATGACGGTGACGATGAGGCACTCATTTTCCAAAAATCATGCACAAATTTCATAAAAATGCAAGCAGGAACCGCGTCTGAGCACAAGTTTTTGCTTTGCTAACAGTTCTGAGTAATTGGGTCGAAAAAGAAGAACATCATACCCTCCTGGACCAGATCCTTGGGACAGAGATTGGAACAGCTCCAACTGCAAGCAGACTCCATCAGTGCATCAGATTTAGGGGTGGAAATGGATCTATTGGTCGGAGGCTTAAACCCAAACCCGAACCCCACGCTAAACCCAAACGGAGGTAACCTAAACCCGAACGATGGCAATCCTAACCCAAGTGTCAACCCAAACGGAGGCAACCCAAACCCAAACCCAAACGGATGCGAGCCAAATCCAAATCCAAATCCCGGCCCCAATCCTCATCCAAATCCTAACCCAAACCCGGGAAATCTGTACGAAGAAATGGGGCAGATCAGAGAGGGTATCCAACGCCTGGGCGAACGCACCGATAACCAAATTGCCCAACTCATGATGATGATTACTGGAGTTGCAAGACGCCTTCCACCTCAAAACCCAAATCCGATCCCAAACCCTAACCCAATTCTTAATCCGATTTCAGTTCCTAACCCGAATCCAATTCCAAACCCAAACCCAATTCCCAACTTAAACTTCAATCCTAACCCTAACCCGAATCCGAACCAAGAGCAGCTAGTCTTTGATTTAGAAACTCCGCAAAACCCCGAGATGGCGGCGGTGTTGGCAAAGCTCACCCAACTAGAGGAATCCATTGCAAGAAATGAGAAGATAGCGTCAACCGGTTTCGACATCAATAAGCTTTGCCTGTTTCCTAACGCAAAGCTTCCGGACAAGTTCAGGCCAATCGACTTCGCTAAGTTTGACGGAACAGGAGATCCAAAGGCGCACCTGACGGGATACATTGGAGCACTTTCCATGTGGGGAGTCGAGAAGGATGCTATGGCACAAATGTTCTCGCAGACTTTGGTGGGACATGCTCTGCACTGGTTCACTTCACTGGATGAGAGAAAGAAGCGTTCTTGGGAGGATATATGCACGGCTTTTGTGGCGCAGTATGATTATAACATTCAGTTGGAGGTGACTACTCGTGAATTGGAGTCAACAAAGATGGAAGCAAAGGAGGCCTTTGCCGATTTCGTGAAAAGATGGAGAGCAAAGGCGGCGCAGATGAAAGATAGACCGAGCGACAGGGACTAAATCCGGATGATTGTTCGTAACCTTCAACCCACTCTTGCAAGGCATATGGTTATGGCCCAAGCATGCTCAGACTTTAAAACATTCTTTGATACAGGCTTAGCCGTCGAAGAAGCAGTTCAATTAGGGATCCTCGACAAGCCCGAGCCTGCTCCCAAGCCCAAGAAGGTTTACTCCGGAAATAGCAATGCTCTGTTTGGCAACTCAAACTACACCAATCTTCCCAACACCTCCACAAACACGGCCCAAGCCGAGCCGGTGAACCAAATAGCCACCCAAACCAGTCAACCGCGTACCCAACCTCGCACTTTTGCTCAGTTCTCAGCGCCTCTTTCCGCCATACTCGAGAAATTGGTCGAAAGCGGCACCCTCAAATCTCTTACCCCTACTCCCTTACCTCAAAAACTCCCTGCTTCCCACAACCCTAACGCATACTGCGCCTATCATCAGAATGTGGGCCACCTAACCGACAATTGCTTCTGCCTTCGCCACGCAATTCAAGACCTTATAGACAACAAAACTCTCCCTATGCCACCACAAAAACCAAATACTGTCTCAAACCCACTCCCAAAGCACTCCAATGCCCGCACCAATCACATCTCCATAAGCCAACCCTTTAACCCCAACCATTACATCATTCCTGATACCCAACCCAAGCCAACCGTCGAGCTGCCAGTTGAGGATGCCATCTGTGCATTGAAAACCGTGGAATGGGACTTTCAGAGAAGGTGGGAAGACTTAGTGCAAGATTTCTTGGCGGTAGAAGACAGGGCTCTTGTCACTGGAATTTGGCCCGCGGCACTTAATCCCGACCAAGCTGAGGAATTGGAACATGGAGAATGGAGGCAAGACTGGGAGGAGCTGATGGCTGACCCGTTGGATGGGTATTCTCTATTTGCTCTGTTCATGGAACCTGAACCTGTCGAGAAGGAAGACGAATGGGAATGGGAGCCTGAACCTAATGGATGGCACTGGATGGACGATTCTGATCCTCTGGATGAAACATCATTGGCGTGCCTTTTTCAAGAAGAAGAAACGGTGGAAGAGATAGATCTGATGAACCCCCGCATGTTCTCAGAGCTCAACGCCAAGACCATTGTCAACCTCACTCGAAACTCCGATGCTCTGGACCGCGCCATGGACTATCTTTTCCTCCCACAGGAATACATCATCGAGGAGTTCTTCCCCAAGCCTATAGTCGAAATCCCTGATGAGCTCAACGTCTGTGTATTGGATCCAGAAGACCTGTGGGGAAAGTCTGAATTGGTAAATGTGTGGATTGATGGTGAGAAGTTGACCGTCAATAAGGCCATGTTGGATGAAGGATCTTTGCAGGCTGGCAACAGCAACAATGACAACAGCAGCAACAACGTCAACTTCTGGAATTCTCCGGAAGAGGACAGCATATGGCACGCTCTGGAAATGGAAACCCTCAATGAGACTTTGGAGAAGACGGCACTTGACAAAGGGAAACGTAAAGCTGACGAGTGCGACTTTGACTTCTCCGATTTCTGGGAAGGTACTTGGTGGGAGCCTGTTCCCAAAACAGTTAGCAATCTTACCAGGAGTGGAAGAGTCTACCAACCTACCAACCTCTAGCAGGGTAGCTCATCCCGAGCCCCTCCACCACAGCAAAATGCCCCAGTCAAACCCACAAACTTGAACACTCCCGTCCCGCAAGCTCCACAAAATGACCCTCCTAGCTCCACTAAACCTAACCCGCCTTCTCGGCCCAAATTGTCCATCGACCTCAACTCCCTCCCTGAATCTGACCCTGAAGCTTCCACTGACCCCATTATCCGACAACTCCAGGAAACCCCCGCTCGCATGTCTATGTGGGGAGTGTTAGCTACCTCCCGCAAGCACCGTTGTAGGCTTGTGAACACCCTTTCCAGATTTGAAGTCCCCTCTGATATTGCTCCAGAAGCCCTCATCGCCCTTATAACCCCGAACTTCGCCCAGCACACCTTATCCTTCACTGAGAAAGACCTACCGCTTGGGGGAGCTGACCACAACAAGCCCCTTCACATCACCATGAAGTGCCTGGGAAAGTGGGTCCCGGCAATCGTTGTTGATAATGGCTCCGCCATTAACGTGTGTCCACTTCACACTGCTTATTGCTTGGGCCTCAAGAACAAGGACTTTGCGCCGTCGAATTTGGGCGTCCGTGCTTATGATAATACGCGCCGTGATGTTTTGGGGACAATCAACTTGGAACTCGCAACTGGCAAGTTTAAGACCACCATAGAATTCTGTGTGTTGGAAATACTTGCATCATTCAATCTCCTGTTGGGAAGGACTTGGCTACATCGCCCGGACGTCATGGGTGTGCCCTCAACATTGCATCAGAAACTCATCTTGGGTTTGGATTCTGGAACCCTGATCATCCATGGAGACTCAGGTATTCGTCCGCACTCCGAGGACAATTCCCCGCTGCTAGAGATTATGCATGGAGAGGAAGATATTGCCATGGGGGGCTTTGCAGTTATGACCTCGAAAGTGTGTACCATCCGAGCCGAGGACGGCTTCTTGGTGAGTTTCGCAGCGCTGAAAATTATGAAACGGATGAAGTATCTGCCGGGCAAGGGCTTGGGACTTTATGCTCAAGGAGTCCCCGAGTTCCCCGAATTCCCTAGAAGTAACGAGCATTTTGGTCTAGGATATGAGGCCAAGAAAAGCGACCCAGCAAGGAAGTGGCGCAATCGCGCCCGGGGCCGTGCAACGGAGATAAAATTGAAGGAGAATGAGGCGCTGTACCAAGGAGAACCTGAGCCCTTTGTGGACCTTGAAACAAAAATAAAGTATCCTGGCTTCGAGATCTTTGCCAATGATACATGGGAGAATGATGAAAAGGCTGCAAAGGTAGAGGAGATATCTGAGGCATTTGACTGGCTGGAGGCTTTTAGTTTGGGCAGTCTCCAATTCCTATTCGAGGGCGAGGAATCATGGGGTATGATGCAAGATCCTGCTGTGCTGATGCTCGGAGATGAATAAGAAGTTGAAGACCCTTCCAAACTCATTGTGGAGGTTGTAGGCATTTATGATAATTGCACTTTTGTACCACATGTAACTCGCACTCACAGCACCTGCACTGAGTTTGAGTCCGAGTCCGAGTCCGAGTCCGAGTCCGACACTGACTCGTCGTCTAGCACAGAGTCGGAGTTTGTGCCCATCGGCCCTCCACATCGTAGCTTTTACTTTGAATTCGAGTCGACCGCTGTATTCCCCCCGTCTGTTGAACTGGTTAATGAAATGGATGATGTTTTCGCTTACTTGCCAATTTTTGAAATAAACTATTTGGACCCCGACGATGAAGGAATAGATCTCGATGGGGACATCCCCAAGGAGATCCGTTCCCTCATCGGTCGTGAAAATGAAAGGCATGCTCAGCCTTTAAAAGAAGAAATAATCTCAATAAACTTGGGTGATGAGGAGAACCCTCGATTGGCTCAGGTCGGTTCCGGACTGTTTCCCAGTGAGCTTCAAGAGCTCACAGATTTGCTAAAAGAATTCAAAGAAGTTTTCGCTTGGTCCCACGCAGACATGCCCGGAATCGACCCGGAGATAGTCGAGCACAGAATCCCTCTCTACCCTGACGCTAAACCCATTAAGCAAAAACTAAGAAGAATGCAGCCCGATTGGGTATTAAAGATAAAAGAAGAGCTCACAAAGCAAATCGACGCCGGTTTTCTAATCATAACGGAGTACCCCACTTGGGTAGCCAACATCGTTCCTGTCCCTAAAAAGGACGGAAAAATCAGAGTGTGTGTCGATTTCAGAGATCTAAACAAAGCGAGCCCTAAGGACGAGTTCCCACTGCCGCGTATAGACATGCTTGTCGATAATACTGCAGGGCACGCCCTACTATCCTTCATGGACGGCTTCTCGGGGTACAATTAGATTCTCCTAGCTCCAGAGGACAGGGAAAAAACCACATTCATCACTGAGTGGGGGACATATTGCTATCGGGTTATGCCATTTGGGTTGAAAAATGCCGGTCCTACGTATCAGAGGGGTGCTACCACACTGTTGCATGACACAAGGAGGTCGAAGTTTACGTCGATGACATGATTGTAAAGGGGAAGAAAAGAGAAGACCACCTCCCGGCATTGAGAAAGTTCTTTGAGAGAATTCGGAAGTACAAGATGCGTCTTAATCCGCAGAAGTGCACTTTCGGGGTCACTGCTGGCAAAATGCTCGGGTTCATGATCACAACCAGGGGGATCGAGGTGGATCCTACTAAGATTAAAGCCATTCTCGAGATGGAGCCACCTCAATCCGAGAAGGAAGTCCGGTGTTTCTTAGGAAAGATTCAGTTTATCAGCCGATTCATCGCCAAGCTGACTCTGACCTGTGAACTGTTGTTTCGTCTGCTCAAGAAGGATGTGAAATTCGAGTGGAATGACAAGTGTCAAAAGGCTTTTGAAGCAGTACGGACTTACCTACAGAATCCGCCGATCTTGATGCCACCCATTCTAGGAAAACCTTTGATCCTATACTTGTCTGTCACGCCCTCGTCAATGGGGTGCATGCTGGCACAAGAGGGAGATGATGGGGTTGAAAGGCCAATTTACTACCTGAGCAAGAAGATGGTTGGAAGCGAAGAGCGATACACTTCATTGGAAAAGACATGCTGGGCGCTGGTATGGGCCACGAAGAAATTGAGACACTACATGCTGTCTTACTTGTAGGGAGGTAATCCCGAACAGGTACAATGAGTGGCCGAACACGTGGTACGTGGGGCCCAGAATAAATATAGCCGGAATATCCGCCGTGCAGTGAGATGAACGGCAGTGAAGACCGGAGACACGAGAGGTCCCAGGTCCCAAATACCCGAGCGGTGGTATGGTCCATAGAGCAAGGATAGTTGCTGGACCAGTCTCATGATAAGGGGTCCAATGATATGAGAAATCATTGGACCAGATGGTCTGTTCGGCAACGAGAAGGCCGAACAGGAGCAGCAATCTGGAGAAGGTGCCAGGAGGCACTCCAGAGGGGTCTAGAAATGGAAATATCCAGTAAGGAAACGAGATCTGGAGGAGATACCCAACGAGAATGAGATGAACGGCCAGCTTTGGGAAGAGTTCCTAAATGGTCTAAAAGGAAATACGCAGTTATGGGAATGAGAATCCCTGATATTCTAGGTTCCCTTTACGAGAAAGGAAACTTAGGGCAGCAAGATGGCTTGGATAGCAAGTAGACATGTGTCTATAAATATGAGGTAAACCTAGAGGTAAAGGTACGCAATTCCTGGTTATTTGATTATTACCTACTGAGAATTAGGGTTTTACTAGTACGAGATACTAACTTTGGCATCGGAGGGCCTTTGCCACGAGACGGCAAAGGTGCGCTCACCTTTTGTTTGTTTTACTGAGTTTAACCCGGTGTGAGAAGTAGCTATTCGCTTTGTATCGTCAAGGCCTTTTTCGCTTTACGCACTTACGATTGGCGCCGTCTGTGGAAGCGAAAGAGGTCCCTTTGAAAGCGACCATGGTGGAGGAAGATCCAAAGACCCCAATTGACCCGAATAATCTGGCTGGGTGGGGAGGTGACAAGTCCTCGCCGGATCCTCCAAGAAAGCCCGATGGCGGGCGAGCGGGAGGACCACAGTAAGGACCGCCCCCTGCAGTCCATGGCGACTCCATAAACAAAGACGGACGGACGGCAACGGATCCACGAGAAGGAGTAAGTCCCGCCGTGAGAGGGAGTCGGTGGCACGTTCAAAAGCCGTGCATAGCCGGAAGATATCTGGACAAAAAGAGACAGTGATAGAAGAGCACGCCGCTCGATTAAAAAGGCGAGAGTATGAGATTCAACGATTGCAGAGGATACGAGAACATCCAGAGGATTCTCGGGCTTTCACGAAGGAAGTCCGAAAAAGAAAGGTTGGATGTGGCGGAGTACAAGAGGGCTTCTTCACGAAAAGAAGGAGCAGGAGTTTCACTCCAAAACGACAGAGAACTTCTTCACGAAAAGGAGAAGCAGAGCAAGAGCTCCACTCCCGAGGAAGGAGGGAGCAGGAAGCACCACAGGGATAGGTACGAGAGGCCTGATTCCGACTGGGAAAGAAATAATGCCAGGGCTGCAAAGGTGGCAGAGGAGGGGACCATGTCTGCACGAGAAGCAGCACGGAGAGCCCTTAGCAACATAGCAACTTCTCCTTTTGCAAAGAGATTGCAGGAGGCAAGGTTGCCGAGCAGGGTTAAGCACGGGACGTCTATCCTGTACGAAACCAATGCAGACCCGGTGGCGCACATACAGCATTACCAACAGGCGATGTTTATGCACGGCGGTGATGACGCAATCATGTGCAAAATGTTCCCATCTAGTTTGGGAAAAGTAGCCCTATCATGGTTCCATAAGTTAGGGCCGAACACCATACGAGGGTGGAGACAGTTGGCCGAGGAATTCACTGCTCGGTTCCTGACGAGCAGGAAGACTCCCAAAACTTTTGAGAGTCTCTCAGTTATGAAGCAAGGAGAGAATGAGCCGATCAGAGACTACGCCAAGAAGTGTTGGGAGACTTTCAACGAGATTGAAAGTTGCAGTGAGGAGTATGCAATAGCAACGTTCAAAACTGGGCTACCTGTTCGGGGAGAGCTGCGAAAGTCCTAAACATGAGTCCAAAGTGAGCACGCCGGCAAAGCCGATGGAACGGATTGAGCAAAGACGCCAGAACGAGGATGACATACTACGGGAAGACGGCAAGCTAAGTGCCGAGCAAGTCAAGCGACCCACAAAGAAGGCGGATAAACCCAACCCAAGACTTACAAAGAAAGAAAGGAGCACGGGCAGACTAAGAGAGAGTCGTACCGAGAAAAGCACGTCCCTGACCCGAAGTCGTTCTTCTCGGTGACAACGGTTTGGAAAGAACCGATTTATCGGGTTCTTTATCGGATAAAGAACCGCCCATACTTTAAGTGGCCTCCACGGCTGGAGGGTGACAAAGATGCAAGAAAGGCTACGAGTCAGCACTGCAGTTACCACAAGGACTGGGGTCATATGACGGAGGACTGCGAGATGTTTAAGCAGCACCTTGATGACCTGGTCTCACGTGGGTATTTGAAGGAGTTCATCCAGGAGGAGCATAAGGGCGCCGAGAAAGCAATGGAACTAGATTACGAGCAAAATCCGAGAGGCGTGATCCATATGATTCATGGATTGGCCACACCTTATACGAGAAATGAGGTGAGATTGCTCCAAAGGCAAGTGAAACACGACCAGCACGTGATGCGGTTGGGAAAGAAACGTGGACGTGAAGCAGAAGGGTGCGACGAAGGCATAGTCTTCACGGATGAGGACCTGGGAGGAGTCCAGGTGCCACACAACGATGCCTTGGTCATAACCCTACGAATTGGGGAGTATGACATGGAGAGAATCCTGGTGGATTCAAGAAGCTGCACCGAGGTGCTTTATTACGACGCGTTCAAGAAGCTAGGATTGGTACAAACGGACTTGGTACAGTCGGTAACTCCATTGGTGGGGTTCAGTGCAGGGGCAGTTTGGCCATTGGGTAAAGTGACCCTCCCTGTTCGGGCAGGAACAGTGGTACTGAGAACCGATTTTTTGGTAGTGGATGTGCCATCTTCCTATAACGCGATTATAGGAAGGACTTGGTTGCATAAGATGAGGGCAGTATCATCCACCTACCACCAGATGGTGAAGTTTCCGGGGTCCGCTGGAATCGAGAAAAATAAGGGGAAACCAAAAGACAGCCCAACAGTGCTTGGTTTCCATCATCAAGAAGGCACCCAAGGCACAGTTGGTGCAGACCGTCGAAGTTACCAATCACCATCGAGGATGTCGGGGGGAATCCAGCCGAGAAAGTGGTGGAAGGATTGAAGAAGATCCAGATCAACGAGAATGATCCAGAAAGGTATTTCCTAGTCGAGGAAAACTTGTGCAAAGAAGAGGAGGAGGAGTTGGTGAAGTTCCTCAAAGAGCACGTCGATGTGTTTGCTTGGGTGCCAGAGGAGATGCCTGGGGTGGATGCAAACGTGATTTGCCACCACCTGAACGTGGACCCACAACACAAACCAGTGATGCAAAAGAAGAGAAGATCTGCCGTACAGCATGTGGACGCTGTCATCGAAGAGGTAGACCGCTTGCTCGAGGCAAAGGCGATCCGAGAAGTGTATTACCCGGAGTGGTTGTCTAACACAGTGGTGGCAAAGAAGAAGAATGGGAAATGGCGAGTTTGCGTCGACTTCACAGATCTAAACAAGGCATGTCCAAAAGACAGTTTTCCCCTTCCACGGATAGATCAATTGGTGGATGCAATAGCTGGATATGGATGTATGAGTTTCCGCGACGCTTATCGAGGATATCACCAGATAGCAATGTACGGCCCCGATCAGGAGAAGACTTCCTTTATCACACCACGGGGGTTATACTGTTACAGTGTTATGCCCTTTGGTCTGAGGAATGCTGGAGCACCTTATCAAAGACTAGCAACGATTATGCTAAAGAAGCTGCTCGGCAAGACCATGGAGGTGTACATAGACGACATGGTGGTGAAGAGCAAGGAGAAACGGGACCACATCGCTGATCTGAAAGAGGCTTTTGAGATACTAAGAGAGTATAAGCTGAAGCTCAACGCCTCGAAATGTGCGTTTGGAGTAAGTTCTGGGAAGTTCCTGGGTCACTTAGTGACCATTAGAGGGATAGAGGCGAATCCCGATCAAATTACAGCTTTACAGAAGCTACAGAGTCCAAGGACCACGAAGGAGGTCCGGTTGACAGGGA
The DNA here is from genome assembly GCA_025413875.1 of Rhododendron molle. Lineage (NCBI taxonomy): Eukaryota > Viridiplantae > Streptophyta > Magnoliopsida > Ericales > Ericaceae > Rhododendron > Rhododendron molle. Next base: position 21,896,916 of record CM046400.1, read on the forward strand.
TGGCGACCCTCAACAGGTTCATCAGTCGCTCGAGTGACAAGTGTAGACCTTTCTTTCAGCTGTAAGAAAAAAGAGAAGGTTACGAATGGGGAGCGGAATGTGAGCAAGCGTTCCAAGAACTGAAGAAGTATTTGGCAGCCGCCCCTCTGTCCACTCCCGAGCCTGGTGATATTCTAACCTTGTACTTAGCAGTATCAGAGCATGTGTTAGCGCAGTCTTATTGAGGAGCAAGGGATCCAAGCAAATCCTTGCGTTTATTATGTAAGCAAGACGCTACTCGACGCAGAGACGAGATATCCGCCTCGAGAAGTTGGTCCTGGCATTGAGGGCGGCGGAAGTTGCCCCATTACTTCCAAAGTCACAAAGTGGTGGTTTACACAGAGTTCCCGTTGAAGTCATTACTCCGAAAGGCCGATTTCTGGGGACGAATATCAACCTGGTCGGTGGAGTTGAGCCAAGATGATATTGATTATCAGCCGCACGGCAGTTAAAGGGCAAGTTTTGGCAGATTGCGGCGAGTTTTCTCCCATTAATTGCTCCACCGCCTCCTACGAAAGGAGCCGGGTCGAGCAATCAGCCGAGAAACGAAGGGCATCCGCCAGCAGGATCCTTTGGAATGGAAACTTTTGTTGATGGATCCGCATGCAACACCGGATCTGGAATTGAGTTGTGCTTTTCCCTCCTCAAGGAGTTATGATCGAAGTTGTCCTCGCCTGGGTTTCGGCATCAAACAACGTATGGAGTACGAGGCACTGCTGGCCGGGTTAAGGAGCGCAAGAACCTTGAAGGTAAAAAGAATTCGAGTATTCGTAATTCACAGCTCGTGGTGAATCAGCTGTCTGGGAGTATGAGGCCCGAAATGAGAAATGGCAGCCTACGTGGAGGCAACCAAAGATTTGCTTGATACCTTCGAGAAGGTACACATTGAGCAAATAAGCTCGCGTAACGCCCACGCCGACTCATCGGCTTGGTTGGCGCCGGGCCGTAAGCAACGGAGTTTAAAAAGAAAGTGGCAGTGGACTATCTTGCTGAGCCGAGCATTGGGAGAAGTGTGGAATTGGTCTTGGACGTGAACCAAAGACTGAGTTGGATGGATCCAATAGTGGAGTTCCTACGAGACGTGACACTCCCCACAGATAAAAAGGAGGCTCACAAGATAAAAACAAAATCTGCAAGGTTTTGGCTATCACCAGAGGGGAAGTTGTACAGAAAGTCCTTCACTGGACCGTATTTGCTTTGTGTGCATCCCGAGATGGTGCAGAAATTCCTCCATGAAATACATGAGAGAACCTGTGGGAGTCATGCAGGTGGGAGATCCATTGCTCATCGTGCAATCACATAGGTTTATTGGTGGCCGCACATGCAAGAAGATGCAAAGGTGTATGTGAAAATCTGCGAGAAATGTCAGAAGTTCTCGCCTATGATCCGAACACCAGCCGAAGACCTGGTGCCCTTGACAAGTCCCTGGCCGTTTGCACAGTGGGGAATGGACATCGTGGGTCCACTTCACAAGGCTACTGGGAATAGGAAGTTTCTGTTGGTGGCAACGGATTATTTTACCAAGTGGATTGAAGCAGAGCCACTGGCAAAAATCACAGAACCTATGATAGAAAGGTTCGTGTGGAAAAACATCATCACTCGATTTGGAGTGCCATATTCCTTGATCACTGATAACGGGTCACAGTTCCAGAAAAAGTTTAAGGCTTTTTGCGCCCAATATGGAATAAGGAACTACTATTCCACACCGGCCTACCCTCAGAGCAATGGACATGCAGAAGCGTCCAACAAGACTATACTTGACGGGATCAAGAAAAGGTTGGACAAAGCAAAGGGCAAGTGGCCTGACGAACTGCCACTGGTCCTATAGGCACACCGAACAACTCCTAGGAGGTCTACGGGAGAGACCCCCTATTCGCTAGCGTATGGAACAGAGGCTGTGATTCCATTGGAGGTTGGTTTGCCGACCAATAGGACCACATTGGTGGAAAGTGGGGGCAATGACAGAGCTCTGGAAATCGAGCTGGATCTCGCCGAGGAGAGAAGAGAACGAGCTCTGGTGCACCTGGCTTCGTACTAGGAGCAGCTGATGAAAGGCTACAACAAGCGTGTCCACCCACGAGAATTTGGTGTTGGAGATCTTGTGTTAAGAAAGGTGCTCGGCAATACCAAAGTGGCCAACGAGGGCAAGTTGGGGGCCAATTGGGAGGGCCCGTATTGAGTTACAGAGGTTGTTGGCATTGGGGCATATCGATTGGCAGACCTGGACGGGAACCCGGTACCAAGGCCCTGGAATGTTCACAACCTGAGGAAGTTCTACGTGTAAAGAACTTCGATTTCGTTTCTATTCTGTTTTAAGATGCACATCGTGATTGTGTGGAAATTACGAATAAAATTCCCTTGTGTTTTGTTTTACTAGTTGCAAGGGGTACGCGTAACGCCCCCTCGAGTTCTTTGAATTATGAATAAAATTCCCGGATTTTGGTAAACAAACACCGTTTCTTACGCGTTCTTCTTTCGTTATGCTTTAAATACGAAGTCAAGCCAAATCCTTAGTCCTCACTCCGTATTGGGGAGCAGAGGTGGAGAGGTGTAGGGTAGTTGAATGAAATTTCGAATATTTCAAAATTATACCAAGTATGAATATACTTGTCTATTTGTTCGGGTACGAATACACCCAGAATTGAGCCAAGTACGAATATACTTGTCTGCTTGCTCGGGTACGAATACACCCAAAGTTTTATTAAGTACGAATATACTTAAACACTAACTCGGGTACGAATACATGTCAAGTACGAATACACTTGACTGTTTGTTCGGGTACGAATACACCCAGAATTATGTCAAGTACGAATACACTTGACTGTTTGTTCGGATACGAACATACCCAGAATCGAGCCAAGTATAAATATACTTAAGCGATTGCTCGGGCACGAAAACGCCCAGAAAGCATATGAGAGTATGCATACTGTCCTCAAACACGAATATGTTTGGAATAATCTCAAGTGCAAATAGGTTTGTTTACTTGTATGGGGGCATGCCCACAACAGAGTCTGGGTATGAGCAAACCCAAGATCACTAGGTCCAAATACGAACACATTTGGGTAACCTAAGAATGGAAGCTTTCAAGCACGAAGCATTTGAGCTGCATACGTGAACATGCAATAATATCTAAAGTCCGAAAACTTGAAAACTGCTAAAGCATCATTTAAAGGTACGAGAAACCTACAACAGTTAAAAAGTGAACACGATTGGACCATCAACAGGCACGATGAGGCCTGAGGAGCATACGTGAATATGTGTAAAAGCTAAGTACGAAGACGCTTAGCATGACAAATGCTGGCCAAGAGATGGCCACCTGCAAACATAAAGGACCACGAAGGGCCAAAACCAGCAGAGTTAAAAATGTATGGAAATGTATCAAGTGCAAAGCAGGGCCAGTCAAGAACTGTTTAAAAAGAAGTTCCAATTGTTGTTAAATACGAGGAGTCCAACTTACTCTTCGTTCGTCAGGTCTTGAATGATAGGTGGAGAAGCTGGAGCAGTTGTGGAGGCAGGATCAGTCGCAGAGGCCGGGGCAGCAGCAGAGGCCGAAGCGGTTGGGTTGTCTGCAGCAATGCTCGGCTCAGATGGACCCCCGTTGGCTTCCTTTTTGCCAAGGCTGGTCACTTCTCCAGTTTGTTCGACACTAGCACTCTGCTGCTCGGGGACGTCGGCATTGAGCTCCCTGTCCAGGCTGTCCTCCTCTACAACTTCTTCCTGTTCATCAGCAGCCACCTGGGTACTAGGAAGGTCAATCTCTGTCCAAAAGGGAGAAGACTCTGCTGCACCAGATTTCTTGAGACAGGCCAGCCAACCAGCTTCGAAGACTTGGTCCTGGATCCCAAGCATTTGGTCCGTATAGCTTTCGGTAGCCACACGGATCCCTTCATTGTAGCCTTGCTGATAGGAGGTCTTGGCTTCATTCTTGCTCGCCTCCAGCTCAGTAAGAGTTTGGTTCAGGCTGTCCTCGGTCCCCTCCAGCTTGCCCTTAAGCTCGTCCACGGTCCCGCGAGCCTGGTTCCTCTCCCTCTCCAGCCTGACGATTGTATTTTGCAACTTGGCATTTTCACTTGCCAGTCTGGCACGTTGGGGCTCAGACTGGCCAAGTTTTTGCGCCATGGCAACCATCTTTTGCATTGCCTGGAGGTACAGAAAACAAAGCAATGTCAGACACAAGTAAGGATACGTAACGCACTAAAAAAGCACGACAGGTCTACTTTAGCGCTGCGGGCTCATGAACAAGCCAGGAGGTTGTCGAGGAGCAGAGACTTCTTACGCATGTCCTCAGCAGCGTAAAAGCCTCGTGATAAAGGTGCGGCAATTCTTCAGATTCAAGATCGCCACGACGGATCCGGCCGACCGCCATAGGTAAGCTGAGGGGCCCAGAGCGGGGTCGGAGGAGCTGTAAGTTGGGACGGAGGACGTTCAACCGCAGAAGTTTCTAGCCTATGACGTTTGTCGCGGTGACTGGCCTCAATCTCCTCAGGCGAGAAGCCTGGGGGAACGTCTGGTTGAGCTAGACCTCGGCGGCCATGAGACGGCGCCGGGCTTTGAAACCTTCCGCGGCCACGAGCATAGCCGCGACCTCTTCCACGGCCAACGGTGAGAAGGTTGCTGAGATTTATCGGTTGATCCATTTCTCGAGGTGGGGAGATGGGGAATTCCGCTCGAGGATGTCGAGGTCTCTTCGGCGAGTTGGATTGGTTCGTTGGGCGGCGGAGGGTCCGAGAACGCTTCTTCGTTGCTCGGGCCGTTGAGCCGAGGATCGTGGATAATGGGATTGTTCGCCGCCGGATTCGCTTGGTCGATGAATCCGCCGCTTGATGCCCTGGTAGTCGAGAAGAATTGCGTACCCTTGCTCGGCCACCAAACACGTGCCTCGACCGTTGAAGGCGAGTGCACGGTTGATGTCGGTGACGTGGACCTGGGGTGATGATGGCGTGCCCTGGTTGACGCTTGTGGCTGCAAATACGAGGAAAATTGGCAGTCAGGAAAACAAGTGAATGAAAGGTGCAATACGAGAAATTGCTCGGCAAAAGAGTTCTACAAGAAAAGAAACTAACGTGGTGTGCGAAATCTGTGGGGTGCGTGAAAGCCGATGACTCTGCCGTCCTCGTCCCTGGGCTCGAAGTTCCCTGTGACGATGAGGAAGTCGTCGTCGTCCGCAGAGTCAGGCAGTTCGAGCACCAGCCTTTTTCTGGAATCCCTACTCTTGAGGTAGTAGGTTAAGGCGTCCTTAGTTCTGGAAATGCTGTATAGGTGGTGTATATCAAGAAGGCCTAGGGACGTACCTAGCATTTGATTCAGGGCATTGATGCCCATGACAACCCTGAAAAAGTTGGCAGAGACTTGCATGGGGGATAGTCTGTAATAGGCCAAAACCTGGCGGAGTAACGGTGCCAGGGGAAACCTAACGCCGCCCTCAACGACGGCAATGACAGGGATGTGCAGAGTGTCGTTGTCAAAACACTTACGAATGGCATTTTCTGCAGCCAAAGAAGTGGCCACGTTGTCTGGGATCTCATAGCGAGACCTAAACTCGGCCATTCTTTGGGGCGTGTCACAGTGCCTACGAAATCGACCCATAACGAAAGCTCTGGTTTTGGGTTTTAATAGGGGGATGGGTACGAAAAAACCCTAAAGAGATTGAGGAGATCCTAGATCAACCGAGATAACCCTAGACTTAAGAGAAAAGTGGAGGGAAAGGGGAAATAAAACTTACGAATTAGCGGACGAGAACCCTAATATCGGAAGAGAAGAAGACTTCGAGCAGAGCTTCAATGGCGCGTATGGACGAACCGTCAGTCTGCAGAGGGAACTTAGAGATGAAGTGGGTTTGAAATTGGGGACGAAAACCCAAGTATACCCCAGCAAAGGGGGTGACGTTTCTCATGCCGTTTGGGCGTTCCGTTCCCCGAAACGTCTGCTCGCATTTAATACGAACAGTACAGAGCATGCCGCGTGTAAAGGCGTTAGCTGGAAAAGCCTGTCCAAAGCCAAATGACCAGACGTTTGGGTTGGACTAGTGATAAGTTTGCACCAAGAAAGAGGAACATGGGTGCAGGAGCAAAGGACGAGAACCTTGCTCGGTGTTCTGAAGCTTTGCTCGTCATATTAAAGAGAAAATAACGAGTAAAGCTGGGGAGCCATTGTAGGGAGATAATCCCGAACAGGTACAATGAGTGGCCGAACACGTGGTACGTGGGGCCCAGAATAAATATAGCCGGAATATCCGCCGTGCAGTGAGATGAACGGCAGTGAAGACCGGAGACACGAGAGGTCCCAGGTCCCAAATACCCGAGCGGTGGTATGGTCCATAGAGTAAGGATAGTTGCTAGACCAGTCTCATGATAAGGGGTCCAATGATATAAGAAATCATTGGACCAGATGGTCTGTTCGGCAACAAGAAGGCCGAACAGAAGCACCAATCTGGAGAAGGTGCCAGGAGGCACTCCAGAGGGGTCTAGAAATGGAAATATCCAGTAAGGAAACGAGATCTGGAGGAGATACCCAACAAGAATGGGATGAACGGCCAGCTTTGGGAAGAGTTCCTAAATTGTCTAAAAGGAAATACGCAGTTATGGGAATGAGAATCCCTGATATTCTAGGTTCCCTTTACGAGAAAGGAAACTTAGGGCAGCAAGATGGTTTGGACAGCAAGTAGACATGTGTCTATAAATATGAGGTAAACCTAGAGGTAAAGGTACGCAATTCCTGGTTATTTGATTATTACCTACTGAGAATTAGGGTTTTACTAGTACGAGATACTAACTTTGGCATCGGAGGGCCTTTGCCACGAGACGGCAAAGGTGCGCTCACCTTTTGTTTGTTTTACAGGTTTAACTCCGGCGGTGTGAGAAGTAGCCGTTACAGTTCTGTACTGTTCGAAGGCCTTTTTCATTTTCTGCACTTACATTACTCGGTGATACTCATTTCTCGGATGGACCCTCTCAAATATCTATTCGAGAAGCCAGCACTTACCGGTAAGTTAGCACGTTGGTTGCTCTTATTGGCCGAATTCGAAATCAAGTACGTCACCCGCAAGTCAGTGAAAGGAAGAGCAGTAGCAAAGTTTTTGGCAGATCGCCCGATCGATGGGCCAGAACACACGGAGTTTCGATTTCCCGACGAAGACGTGATGACTCCTGTTGACGAAACATGGATGTTGTACTTCGACGGAGCTGCTAACCAGAAGGGCTTTGGGATTGGCATACTGCTGGTCTCGCCTGAGGGGTCACATATTCCCCTCGCCTTCAAGCTGAACTTCGAAGTCACGAATAACGAGGCAGAGTACAAAGCGTGTATTATGGGAATGGAAGCCGCGCTAGAATTCGGAGTCAAGGTGCTGGAAGTTGTGGGGGACTCCAACTTGGTTGTATCACAAGCAAACGGGGAATGGAGAGTTAGGGATGAAAAAATGAAACCATATCATCAGCAGCTCGATGAGCTTATCCCGAATTTTCAAAAAGTGACCTTCACGCATGTCCCGAGAATGAAGAATCGCTTCGCACACGCACTAGCAACCTTGGCATCCATGCTGGAACTCCCAATCGGGGTAAAGCTGAGGCCTATTATGATTGAGTAGAGAGGAAAGCATGTGTACGACTACGTCATGAACATCGACGAGCCTGATGATGGGCTTCCTTGGTTTCACGATATTTGGAATCTCGTCGAAAAGGGAGAGTTCCCTGCAGATTCAACCAAGAAGGATAGGATCGCTTTACAACGACTGGCGTCTCAGTACATCATCTGTGGTGGACAATTGTACCGACGATCTCCGTGCGGAGTCCATAAGTTATGTGTTCACGGTGACGACACGAGAACTGTAATGGAAGAGGTGCATGAAGGAGTCTGTGGGCCGCACATGAACGGGATGATGCTGGCTAAGAAAGTTTTGAGATTGGGCTACTATTAGTCGACTATGGAAACAGATTGCATCGAGTATGTACGCCGGTGTCATAAGTGCCAGACTCATGCTAATCTTATCCACGTCCCGCCTTCGGAATTACGCTCAATGGCGACACCATGGCCATTCTCCGCCTGGGGCATCGACATCGTCGGAAGGATCACGCCTGCGGCTTTTAACGATCACAGGTTCATCTTGGTAGTGGTCGATTATTTCACCAAATGGGTCGAAGCAGCTTCGTACAAGACTTTGACGACAGTTCAAGTGGCTCACTTTATCAGGCAAAACATCATTTATCGGTATGGAGTCCCTCAAGCCTTCGTATCTGATAATGGCATTCACTTCAAAGGGAAAGTCCTAGAGCTCTTTGGCGAATTCAAGATTCAAGTGCATCACTCGACCACTTATCGGCTGCAAACGAATGGGGCAGTTGAAGCAGCCAATAAGACCATCAAGTCGATCCTCGAAAGGACTGTCGAATCAGCTAGGAATTGGCACGAGCAGCTACCACTAGCTTTGTGGGGATACCGAACGTCTATCCGCACACCGACAGGGGCAACACCCTATTCCTTGGTGTACGGTATGGAAGCCATTCTCCCCATCGAGCTGGAAGTTCCATCGCTCAGAGTCATGGTTGAACAAGGAATAGATGAGGCCGAATGGATCAATGGAAGGTTCGAAGTGCTCATGTTGTTTGATGAAAGGAGGCTACGAGCATTGTACCACATTCAAGGTTATCAGCGGAGAATCGCCCGAGTATTCAACAAGAAGGTGAAGTCGAGGGACCTGCAAGAGGGGGATATGGTAGTCAAGGAGATCCGTGCTCCGATTTTCGATTTGCGAGGGAAGTTCTGACCAAAGTGGGCGGGACCGTACATCATCAAGACTATCCTTTCCGGAGGAGCAGCATCAATCATCGACCTCGACGGCAACGAATTTTCGAACCTTGTCAATTTGGATCAGCTTAAGCGGTATTACCCCTGAGAGAGCTCGCTGGGCCGAAAACCGCAAGGGCGGGCGGTCCGAGGCAAAAATTAGAGCAAGCCTGCTAGGTTGAAAACCCGCAAGGGCGGCCTAGGCAAAAGTTAAGGCAAAGAGTCGAAAAGAGCTCGCTAGGCCGAAAACCCGAAAGGGCGGTATTAGGCAAAATTTAGAGCGTAAAAAGGAGAGTGTTAATACCCGAGCGAACCCTTGCCCGAACTACGTATAGGCCTGATTCCCTTTCTTAAGGGATACGTAGGCAATCTCACTCTGAGGTTTGGTCCTAAATTCCAAAAATCCAAGTCCAAATTGACGAGTCAAAATGCTTTCTTTCAAGGTGCATGCGATTAACGAACCGAAAGGGGGAAACCCTTAATCAGTCTATTTTATTCAGATTACTTCTTTATTACAGGCTGAGCATGAAAAAGGAAAAACACACAACGTGACCTAACTTTTATTTCAAAAACTAGCAAAGTAAGCTTTTAACCCCTCCTTACTTCCACATCTCTCCTTAGCCATTTGCGGTACCTTCCGGTGGAAGCAATTGAGAAAAGTGGATCGCTTGGCTCAGTCCTGCGGGCCTCCCACGTTCGAACATAGCTCCGAAGACCTGGAATGGTAAAGGGAGGGAGACGAAGCGCTTTAGATTCTTGCGGCGGCACGTCCTGGCTGAGCCCAAGCTGACGAAGGATGCGAAAGGGTGAATAGAAAGTGAAGCCTGTCAAGCTAGCCACAAACACGTGCGTTGAGCCCATGTTACTCACGGTCATCGCAGGAAGCCTCAGCCAATGGCACCGCCAAACGATGTCATCTTCCTCTGCAGATGCGAGGAAATCAGCCCAGTCATCTTCAATACCGTACATCACCTGGAAAGGACAGTTCCATCCACTCGCTCGATACCACCAGTCATTCGCCGGCGGCGTCAGCAAACCCAACTTATCACAGAGCCACATCTATCCAAAAAGAGAGAAAACAAGTAAGGAGCCAGATAAAGCCTAAACCGAGCGTCAAGGTAAAAAGAGTGTGAGAAATAGAAAAAGGAGAGCTGAGTGAGGTCCCTACCCTGCAACAACAGCGGGCTACCACCAAAAACCCTTGTGTGACCGGCATGGACAGCATCCAACCCCATTAAGGTCTCAGCAAGGACCAAAGGCGCAACATCCTTGCGAGCCTCGATCTGAGTAACGACTCCAATCAATAGAGAACTGGGCTGACCAACAAAAGGAACCAACAAGAAGGCCGCCAAGAGACAAATACAGCAGGCCATCATCCGGCGACCTTGATACTCAAAGTCCGTCAGGTTTCCAAGAGGACTGAATCTCTCGTACAACTGCATGATGTTGATGGCGTTCCCCCGGGTCAGGAACTCAGCAACATTACCACTAACACCCAGCTTGGCTTTGAGGATGTTCTTCATGCTCTCCCGGATCATAGGAACAATAGGCTCAGTGGAATCATGGCTTTCCAAATAGACATGGAATTCCTCGACGGTGGGGGATAGCTCTTGGGAACCGAAGCGAAAGACATGCACTTCAGGATCCCAAATGCGTGCCGCCGCATGCAACAAGACAGGACGGATCGCAATCTCGCGGAGGTATTTCAAGGCATGGAGGCGATGCCCTCTGAAGTTCAGCAAGTCGATGCTTTCGAGGCTGTCCAACCAAGGGCGGAGCAAGGTTTGGTTCAACAAAGCCATGAGAAATGGGACTTTTGAGAGAAGAATGATGGAATGGAGTGTGAGTGACTTACCAAAGCAAGTCTGGTATTTATAGAGGCCTAGGGGAGACAACACCACTTCCCCACTAGCCTTGAAACTCATCATGTTCCATATTTTCAAAACATTTTCAAGATTCAAACTTTGGAAAGCTTGAAAAAGCATTGGAAAAGCACTAGACTTGCTTTGGGAAGCCACTGACCCTTGGGAAGCAGCACAAGGTGAGATACAAGGTGACTGGGAAGGGTGCATGCAGAAGAAAACAACTTGGTAGAGCTGAGAAATGATCTTGGAAAAGGACACAAGACTGCAGATCACAGCAGTCCCGAGCGCTCAGGAGTAAATTCCCAAGCGCTCGACAACACTCTCGAGCGCTCGAGAGTGCTACAGTTTTGCAGCAGATTCTGCTTCCCAGTTTTTCACCTCAACGCAGCACCGTAATCTCAAAGTACCCAATTCCACAACTTTCAACATGTTCTTAAGGGAATACAGCGGATCCAGTTGTTCGTTTCTCCGAATATTTGAGCATATCCCTTGAAAAATCTCAAAATATCGATCATTTCCTTCCCGTCGACGTGTCAAAATTCGTGTCAAGAGCGTTTGGTCGAGTTTAATGGTGTACGCAGGTCTTAATGTGTGATAGTGACTACGTGAAGTGGTCAAGCGCGCACCGAAGCTTGCAAAATCGATTTTTACCCTCATACACCCCTATTTCATCGTTCATGGTGGCGTTGAGGGCATACACCTGGGCCAAATACACTCGTGTCCCATTCTTGTGCCAAAATTGGACGCCGTTTTCCTTAATGATCGCAAATTCTACATTAAGGGCGTTTCGGTCATCGCATGTTAAATTTTCTAAACCGAGTCGATGGTGTCAAATTTTATTCTATTTTGAGAGTATCGGTTGAAATTCGCGTGCTCTTTACTTTCTTTCAAAGCTAGACGGACATATTTCATAAAATACAATTCTTGAAGGGAGTGCAAACGAATGCAAATGGAGAAAAGTGCAAATTTTCATAAAACAAATACAGCATCTACAATGAGTAAAGAAGGAAGTGCATGAGCTGGGGCAAACACACGCCCAATCCTAACTACCGGGGCACGCAGGCCCAAACAAAACCAAGGCACGCAAGCCCAGAAGCTACAACTGTGTTGGCACGCGCCCATGCAAAAAAAAGGCTAGTAAAGCAAAAACCCAAAGCTCAGCCCAGGCGGATCCTCTTTTGCTGGCGTCCCTCAGACTCAGAGCTCTTAACGTCGTCCCCGTCATCGTCGTTGTCATCTGGGCGGCCTGAGGTCAGTACGAGTCCAGAGACCCTAAAGCTTGTGACTCGAGTGACTCCTTCAGATCCTCCTCCGACTCCTCAGGAGCGAGTCTGCGCCGAGACACTGCCCTAGGGACCACCTCGAACTGCCCAGCCCCTACTCTCTGCCTACCTCGGCCTCTCGCGCTGGTGGAAGCTGGAAGGCTCGTAGTGTCCTGCGGCTGTGTCCTGGCCGAACGTCGTGGTTGCACCTCCATATCATGAGTATTCATTCATTTGATACATATTTTAAAATCCAATGAAATGTATATGCATGTTCATACCTAAGAAGCAACAGGTAAAGCAGGCTCAGGAACAGGTCTGGTCTGGAGGGTCCTCCCCTTGGCGCAGTCCTTCAGCAACTGCCGCATCCCCACCATCAGCATGATAGCCTGCTCTGCCCATTCTAGCGGCACCTACACAATGGTTCAAAGGTCAAAACAATGTGTGCATGGACAAGAAACATTTGAAGCATGGAAAGAAACAAAGTTGTGGTATACTTGCGCAGGAAGCTGCATCCGCGGCTGCGGAAGGCGTGGAATGTCCAACATCGCCCGTGCCCCAGAAGGGTCCCTCACGCCTATCACCCAGTCCAACGTCGGCAACCCAGGGGGAGTAGGTGTCTTAGTTGCCTTCGGAGCCCCCGTGCTGCTCTCGCCTCGTCCCGAAAAGCCAGCACCCCGCCCGCCAGTAGGAGGTCCGGCACCTCGCCCCCTATCGCGTGAAGAGCGACCGTCGCGGCCCCGCACTCCGGTCTTAGCTCCTGCCTCGTCTCCAATCTCACCTCCGGCCTCACCCCTGGCCCTACTAGCCTCAGCCTCTGCTACGCGCCTCTCCAGCTCCCTCTCCACACCCAAGCTGGTGGCTAGATGTCTATCTCTGTAAGCCGCATAGTCCAACATGCGCCGCAAGTATCTCTCCAAGTCATCCTCAGTTTAGTCATTAGTGGCTAATTAAATGTGGTGGCCAATATAAGCGGTTTCCAATGACTCTCTCTATAGCTTCCCTCCAACGTACGAATGCAACAGAACAGACTTTTAATTGGACAACCCAACCATTTCCACTATCCACGCTCTGGTCACCTCTCGGCTCTGGTGGTCCTTCCTCTATGGATGGCCAACAATTTCATCTCTCTCTCTCTCTCTCTCTCTCTCTCTCTGATAATGTCAAAGATATCACAGCTTTAAATGGATAATGTTTGTACCGTGACTCCGGTGATGTTATCCAGCCAATGCCGGAAAGTCATCACTTGTCCCCGCCGCTCCTTCGCCCTCGGGTATTCTTTACCCCATGCAAGTGCACGCGGAAGCAGGTGAGGATTTGTGCAAGTATTTTCGGGCGGGAACATGCCCAAAACCTCGTAAGCCCAAAGCAGCAAGTTGTCAAGATCAAGTCAGTTTAAATCAAGACGTATTCAAATCGATCGATCAATCAAAGCAATTCAAGGCAGTGGCATTGAGACATACCTCAATCACCCTCCAGTAGCCGCCAATGGTGTCTCCCACTCCGCGTGAGGCAGCTCCTAGAAAGCAGTAGAGCGTGCACAGAGCAGCACCGCCCCAGTCGAACCGTCCAGCCTGCCTCAGGTCAACTAGGCCCGCCAAGTAGCTTAGGTGAACCCGAGATTGTTTAAGTGGGAACAGAGAAACCCCGAACAGGTACAACAGATAGGCCCTGGCCATCTGGGCCACCTCAACGTCGTCCGCCGGCTCGTGGTCCCAGTACGTAGTAAACTGCCCGTACTCTGCTACCCCTCCGCTGTGGCGCGGGACCCGTCCAAGGAACCACCTCAAAGCTGCATCGTCCAAATCTATGCTCGGATCATACGGGATCGGCTCACCTCCGACTCGGAGTCCAGTGATGGCTGCGAAGTCGAGAGGAGTCACTGTCATCTCCCCGAAGCGGAAGTTGAACGTGTTGGTGGTGTCCCACCACCGCTCTGCCAGTGCTGTCATAACGGCATGATCCACCCTCACCGCCGTCAGCAGCTGGATGAATGGCTCGAAACCCGCCTCCTCCACCAACTCCCGCACTCTCTAGGGCAACTCTCTGAAGTACTTCAGTGAGTGGCCTGAGCCTCCATGGCCGTAGATCTCTTTGGTACGCTGTTTCAACAGAGCAAAGAAATGGTATCAGTAAGCAATGCAATGATTCATGGAAGCAAGTCTAATGCAGGAAGTAAAACATTAAACTCATACCGTCGTCCATCCAGAAGAGATGTGTGTGGCCCGATCTCGAAGAAGCAAGTCCTCAGGATAGTCATCCCGGGCTGGAACGTAGCCGGTCATCCCCGTCGGCTCGAAGAGGTGTAGCCGTGGAGCATAAGTCCCCGACTCAAACCCAGGATGTGCACTGGCCAGGTAGGCCTTCGCCTCAGCCGCCGCGGTGACCCGCTCCTCAATCACCACCTCCTCCTCCTGCCCCAAATCATCCATCTCCGGCGGTCCCGTATCCGCCTCCGTCCCCGCACCGCTGAGCAACGCCCCTAGCAACAGTGCTGAGGTCTGATCCTCCGGAGTCCTCGCACCCCTCAGAACCTCTCTAATCCCGGCGTCGAGGCCAAGAGCGTCCAGTATGTCCTGCGGCCTCGCTGTGTCCAAGAAGTCCCCCTCCGTGAGTGGAACCAGGCACAAAGCGCCGATCCCGCTATCTCCGCCCCTCGACTCTGCGACCGTCGCCCTCAGAACCGGTGTCATAATGACACGCCCAGCCGTCACTACCTCTTCACCACTGCCTTCCCTCCGCTCACCACTAACCCGCTCGGCCGCCGCCAGCAAATCCTCTACTGTCGGAGTATCGGGAGTGCCCACGGCACCTCCGCTGCTGCTCATGGTATCTCCTCCGCTACCCGAGACCCCCATCTCACTATCCGGTGTGTCTCTGCTGACCGCGGCCAGTTCGCTGTCTCCTCGCACAACCTCACCGTCACCCGCATCCCCTACCGTCACTAGACATCCGCTAGTACTCTCTGCTACCGCTAGATCCTTGCCAGCACCCCTCACTGCCCTCAGATCATCATCAACCACCTCCTCCTGAGTTGGTGTGACAGCACTGCTACTGTCCACCTCCATCGCCGTCGCGTCATCACCCCCGACCCCACTGTCCTCACCCTCTACTGCCACCGCACCTCCGCCAACGTCATCCCTCGCTTTTGGAACTTCACCGGCATCAACCATCGCCGCCGTGTCCTCACCCCTGGCCCTGCTGGCCTCCTCCGTCGCTGCCACAACCTCAGCCGCCGCCGCCTCGCGGCTGGGCGTCGTCTCCTCCCCGTCTCTGGCCATAGCTTGCCCTTCACCTCCCCAAGCTTTCTTCCTGCGCTTGATCCGCACCTCCTGGCACACCACAGCCCACCGTAGGATCGTGGAGATCTCGAGATCTCGAGCTCGGTCCATTTTGAGAAAATGGGAGAGTCTGAGACGGAGAGAGTGGAGAGAGATCAGTCGAATGAGAGAGAGAGATCACCCAAAAAAGAGTGTGAGAATGATCGAGGTTCGAGGGTGTGGGCACACGCCCCTAAAAATCCCGCATTTTCAATTTGCGAGAAGTTCGGTTTGCGCCCTTTTGTTTGAAAGCATGACGAAATGCTGTTTTGAGAGAGTCGCCACCCGGGTTTTGCAGAAAACACCCAAGAAACCAATTTGAAAACGCTTTTGTTCACGTTTGTTTGATTTGAAAAGGCTTGTAGACTGGACCACCATCACCTTCGATATCTGAGGTTCGGGAGCCAGGTTACGAGAGGGGAAGGATTTTATGGCACCCCTCTCGCCCAATCCGGAGATCGGTCTCTACTCAGTCATTTTGTAAAACATTTGCATTTTTCTTTCTTTTAATCATTTTCAGCCAATTAGGGCGGGGGAACAGTTAATAGGGATTTAACAAATGGCAAGTTGTATTTACATGGCAAAATGTGATGTATGAGCTATGGGCAATGATAACAGATTGAGAACAAGCGCTTCTGTGAGCATTTGAACAAATTAGAACACGCTGCCCCTGAACGATGCACGCAGGAGTAAACTTGTATGCACTGGCCATGCCACCGCATACAAAGATCACTTGTGTGCGCCACCCTAGGACTGGCATGCGCCGGTAGGCTCAAACTCACAGCTTCTGAACTCAACCCTCTGGGCTCTGGAATGGACCAGTGCACGCCTAGGACAAACCACGCAATTGAATATCACAGGCTATATACGGTTACAGAGTACAACAACAAATCAAACAGAAATAACTAGACTGAAAACCCCATAAACAGTGTGGGGATCAAACAGAGGCCAAGACTAAGCTAAGAAGCAAGGGCCAGCCACTGGAATCTTGGCACAGGTGGCGCACGCCAGTAACGGAAAGCCGTGCACCACTTGTTCCATTTGTCTAGTGATTGGCTTTGCTTCATATGGGTTCTGGAACATAACCAGAAGAAACCCAGAGGCCTTTCTGAACAGTTATAGCAGATATCTAACTACACAGTTCTAAAATATGGAAAAACAGTGAACTGGTTTTAACATGCTGCATGGTGATGAATAGGCAAGATATAAAGCATAAAATAGAGATCGACCTAATTCACAATCGAGTACGCCAGCTTAATCACTAGAGTATGCCTATGGCGATCACGATCGGGCGACGCCACTCAACGATCGCGACGCCATCAACGATCGGGCGACGCCACTCAACGATCGCCACGCCACTCAACGATCGGGCGACGCGATCAGGCTCAGATCCCAGAAAGGTCCCAGTCCCCACGCCAGATCTGCGTGTGCAACCACGGAGTG
Organism: Rhododendron molle; assembly: GCA_025413875.1. NCBI lineage: Eukaryota > Viridiplantae > Streptophyta > Magnoliopsida > Ericales > Ericaceae > Rhododendron > Rhododendron molle. The sequence continues at coordinate 21,913,626 of CM046400.1, forward strand.
GCGCACGCGTACTAACAATCGGCGTGCGCTGGTCCCTTGTTCACACGATTTTGTGACTTGCTAGCTTTAGGGCCAGGACTGGTATTGATTACCAGCCTTGACCCCTGCCAGCCCCCCTCAGGGATCAGAACAGAGAAGCAGTGCAAAGATGTTATACCTTTGGTTTGAGTTTGTTGGGATGTTTTGAGCTTTTGAGCTTAAAGCTTGAGGGTTGGATGACGGGGGATGATGGATGTTTGACTGTAAGAGGTGTATGGAGGGGCCTCTTGTTTACTCTTTCAATGGATGAAAGAAGAGTAAGCAAGAAAACCAAGAAAAGAGAAAGAAAGAGACTTGGGAACTCTTTTTTGTAACTTTGTAACCCTTTGAAAGAGCAATGGAGGGGGGTATATATAGGAGGTGAGGGAGAGAGAGGGGTGTAACCAGTCAAAGAGGCTGGTTCCTTAGCCCCAAAGGCTTCCCTCTCATTGGATGAGAAGAAAAGGTGATGGGATGGGTGTGTAAGAGATGTCCCCGGTCGAAAATTGCTTTTTCGTCTGATTAAAGGTTCCCACGTGCTGTAGACCCCTAACCATAGCTTCTGCATGCTGAAAAACACAAGTTTGACCAAAGGTTTGACTGGCGTGCGCCAGTAAATGAGTGGCGTGCGCCAGTGGAAGTTAGACAAATGCTCGATGACTGACACGTGGCAAATCACCGGCGTACGCCAGTTGAGTACCAGTGTAAGCAAGTAGGGTTTTGCTGTGGCCATTTGGTTCTAGGTTATAGAGTTTGAAAGGGATCTGAAAGGGGTTTAGAATGCTCAAAGCTCAAACATACTAACACTTCCGGGGTGTTCTTGATCCGTTTCATCATCGGGGAAACAAATACCGTAAGTAAACTATTCTGGCAAGTCCAAAATAGGGTGTCTATAGAGGGCGTGCGGCTGCTCTATTTCTCGAGCGCTCGAGAATGGGTTTTGAACCCTTGAACGAGCGAAGAAGATGAAAAGGACAGTGGCCCCCAGCAACGGCCTCGAGCGCTCGAGACCACTCCCGAGAGCTTGGGAGTGGTTCTGAGCGCTCAGCTCTGTCCTCGGCCCCTGCGCTGATCCTCTGTTGTCCCGTGCATTTTCCCACTTCCAAGGCTTCTTTAGCTACCCCCTTCCTTTTACAAAATCAATCTCAGTCCTGACTTTAACCGCGTCGAACGAGACTACAAGAAGCAGACTCTAGTCGATGTTATGATTTTGAGCTCACGCTCCTCAATGTGGCATTTTACTTGATAGTCGATTGAAGAGTTGTCTATTGTTTTGTCCGCCAAACAGAGCAACAGGTGGACCCCTTTGTGCATTTTATCAAAATTGTGTCGATCGTTTCTCGTGCATGCATCACACGGGCCTGCATTCTCCATCCGCCAAACAGAGCAACAGGTGGGCCCTTTGTGCATTTTATCAAAATTGTTTCGATCGTTTCTCGTGCATGCATCACACGTGCCTGCATTCTCCATCCGGCAAACAGAGCAACAGGTGGACCCCTTTGTGCATTTTATCAAAATTGTGTCGATCGTTTCTCGTGCATGCATCACACGTGCCTGCACTCTCCGTCCGCCAAACAGAGCAACAGGTGGGCCCTTTGTGCACTTGCCTTATCAAACTCACGTCAATTCTTTTTCATGCATGCATCATACGTGCTTGCACTTTTCGTTCGCCAAACAGAGTAACAGGTGGACCCCTTTTGCATATTTACCTTGTCAAGATCTTGTCAATCTTTCTCGTGCATGCATCACACGTGTTTGCACTTGCCCCAAGGAACTACGCTGGTCTGATCCTTGCAGAAAAGGGTACGTAGGCAGTCTGGAAAGACGCGACCACATGCATCGAGCACTTTTATTTGCATTTGTGTTTTAAATTAAGGGTTTGACGTGGCTCGAATTGGGCTGTCTCAATCTTTGGATGTCACTCGTGCCCGGACATGACTCTGAGCGCCATCCAAAGAGGGGCAACTGTAGACACCCCAATTTGGACATTTCCAACTTCCTTAATTTGTGGCCTGGAGGCTCCCCAATGATGAATTTGGATTGAAACAAGCCCTAGATCGGTCAAGACAATGCTCCTTGGAAGACTTTAAAAAGGGAAAATAAAATGTTAAAATTAGTCTCAAGCGCTCAGGAACAGTCCCAAGCGCTCAAAACTATTTTCAAAATCTGGGATCTGACAAATTCTCGAGCGCTCGAGAATGAACTCCCAAGCGCTCGAGAGTGCTCCCGAGCACTCGAGACTTCTGTACTGCCCAATGGATGGTGGAACTCCCCCACTTCCCATGCAAGCCATCATCACAGCCGTTTTCAGCTGGTCCAAATCTCAAACAACACTCAACCTCAGTCAAAGGAAGAGTCAGGCCTGGAGATTTGAATTGATTCTAAATTATATTTTCCAAAATGAGACCATAGGTTATTTTGCCTATATAAGGCCTCATTCCAGCTCAAAACAGGGACGAATTCTCTCTCTCTGAGACCCTCTTGACTGTTCAAACAGAGCTGTTTTTCCCCATCTCTCTTAAAAACTTCATTTTCAAAAACAAAAGCAACAAAAACCCAAAGTATGGAAGACATGCAAGGAGTTCAGATCATTCTCCAGTCCTGAACCTCTTGATCTTCCTTCCTCATTTCACTTTCTAAAGCCCTTTTCCAAAGAGCAAGGTCTTAAACTTAAAGGTAGAAGTTCTCTACCTTGGTCTCAACATAAACAAAATAGGGCTGCCATTTTCTTTCTGAGGGAGGTCTCTCAGCCCTCTCAGTCTTTAATACTGAGTATGTGTTGAGAGACCTTGGCACAAAAGCAAGAGCAAAGGGGTGCAGATGTGTTTTCTGTGTTCAGCCTACTGGAAACACTCCCAAGCGCTCGGGACTACTCCCAAGCGCTCGAGAGTGACTCCAGTTCTGCTTCCCTTCTTTTGAGTGTTTAAATAGACATGCATGGTTAAAACTGTTTTTTAACCCTTTTTAAGGTGTGTTGGTACAAGTGATTTGCTGTTTTCAGAGAAAAATAAAATAAATCATTTGCATTTAAGGCATGCAAAAGAGTTTTGGTCTAGATCTAAAAAGAAAAAATCCTTTTTCATACTTTGAAATGTAAGATCCAGTGTACCAGCATGCTGCATTTAATGGATTAGTTGGTTGACATCAGTCCTGGGGTGTGGAACACTCCCGAGCGCTCGAGTTTACTCCCAAGCGCTCGAGAGGGTTTGCATGCAAGCTTGGTTTATTTTTCTTCCAGTTTGACCCCCCCTACTGCCCTTGCATGGCCATGCATGTGTCCCTTTTTGCCTCTTATAATTGTTAAACCATTTTCTAGAAAGGCGAGGTTGTATGGCCCAGAAGAATGAGACCTATTCTCAGTTTATCATGTCCTCTGTTGAGCCTATAATGTGTTTAAGATTATTTCAGTTTATATTTTCAGCATTGTATTCTGTCGTACTAACAAAACTTACAGGATTGGGCATTAACACTCCTGAGCGCTCGGGACCACTCCCGAGCGCTCGAAAGTGAATCCAATGATAGGATTTCATTTTATCATAACTTGTATATCTTGCATGGCCATTCTTCATCACCCTCTGTACATATGCACATGCATGCACTCCTTACGTGTCATAACTGTGGATACTTGCTAGTTGGTTTAATGAAACAAAATCCCTTTGAAAAATCCCGCAAACGTTTAGTAGAGACCGACATTGCGTCGGGCGAAGGGGGTGCCGTAAAACCCTTCCCCCCTCGTAACGTGGCTTCCGAACCCTTTTTCAAATCTCTGGTTTTCAATTCAAATCAATCATTTTCAATCAAATCGGTTTCTCGGGTGGCAAACCTCAAATCCGGGTGGCGACTCTTCAAAAATTTTCAAATCGATTCTAAAATGTGGCGTTTCTTTTCGGGCCGCCCCGAAACCACTCGGGGCTGTGGTAGCCCACACCTTGCAAACAAAGGCCCTTCTAAGGCGCTGGCTTTAAAAGTCTTGATAAGCGATTAACTATGGTGGTTTCCCTTTACCACTAAGTTTGGTCGGTCATTTTGGTCATAAAATAGAGTGCTTATTGTCTTCTAGCGTCACTTTGGAAAAATTCCATTAGTTATTGGCTTGAACTAGCAGTATATGTGGCAGACATACTAGCACATAAGTTAGGGAAACATTGGTAATATAGATTCAAGGTCTAGTATATTGTGGGAAGATCTAGAACTCTTTATAACCTTACCTGCAAACTTCTTCACCAATGCCTTAATCCAATCTCACAATGACTGAATATTTATTAGGTTTTATCTGGTAAACCGAGTGATTTTTCTGTTCAATTTACTTACATGAGTAATGCCATGCTTGAACTATTTTTTTGTCATTGAGATTGTTTTACTTTTGTAGATTACATTAGTTATTTGCTCACCACATTTACATTCCAGTGAATGACCTGGTTTGGAATTGCTGACATGAAGCTAACTATTGTCCTGCTCTGTTGACATGGAGCAAAGTTGTTTACCTATTGCGCCCATTGAAGCCAAGAGCTGTTGAACGGAGAAGCCCTATACAGGTTCACACTAGAAGCAAAAGTTGACTAGCAAAAACTTGAGATATAATTTGTCTTTTAGGATGGGGTAGTGATAATCTTTCACTAATAGTCTGGTTGAATTATTCATCCTCCGTTCCTAACAATGTTCTTGTTATAAGTCAGAATAATCAAAATGTAGTGTCTAACATATGAAATGTAGAAACCAAGGTATGCCGTGGATTATAGTTTCTGTACTGAAAACACTAATTGCTTTTCTTTTATCTTGGGGGTTGAGTTTGAGTACTTGGTCCCAAGAGGCGTGTCCGTTTAAGAGGATTTAGGTTTGATTTTCTAGCTGCCATAGGTAATTATTACTCCATGTTATAATTTTTTCCTTTACAGAATCCTAGCTCCACCTTTATCCTTTTCTTTCCATCTTTAGGTGTTGCATGTGGATCATTGTATGCAGGTCTTTGATGTTTATTACTGGAAGATGGGTTTGTTTGTTGAAATACGTTAGTGTAATGTTTGGTTGCCGTATACTGAACGATAAATGCATGCCTGTGTTACTGATCTCCATGTTGGAGGGCAAAGGGCTTAGGCTACCAGAATTTATGGATCGCTAGTGTAGGTCTCTATAGTGGAAGGGCAGTGTAGCTCTCTATAGTTACTTCTTTCAATAGGACAGTGCTTGTGTTCTTGCCATCTTATCTAGCTTCAAACTTTTTGATCTCTGGAGACTTCTCGATCGTGCTAACTGGTAGGAGAAATTACCCGAAATGAGAGGGTCTGAAGCATGATGACCTGCAAAAGTTCAGCTATCTTTGTTTTTTTTGGGACTGTTAAGTGTTATCTACTAAGTCTCTTTCTCATATGGAATGTAGGTTGATTGGTTCACTTTTGTTGAAGATGGAGATATGATATCATTGCTAGTATCGGGCAATTTGGTCCACAACAATGGACAAAGATGACCTCATATGGTAACCAATTTAACTTCAATGTCAATCTTAGTATCGACATCATGATTGGTTCAGTTGGTTGCCTTGGCTCATTCTTTATTTCTGACTATTTGGTGCACAATTATTTCAGTATGGTTCTGTTTCCTTTCCATTTTGCATTGTAGTATTACTTTGTCTGTTGGAAAATTCAAGAGGCATAAAATTTCTACGGTAATCCAGAAACAAGGTATTAGTTGCAAATGGTAAGGAGACTTAGGTTGGTGATCTATAAGTAGGAAAACAACTCAGACTTAGGTGCCTTTGTTGTTTATTGATCCCTTTAGAGTTCAAACTGCTCAGAAATTCCCCGGTGCAAGTTAAGGTAAGCGGATATGCATTTTGGTTTGAGGTGCTTAATTAATGGGTTGTCTAAAATGCTTTGGATTCTTGTATACAAGTTGAAATCTTGGACCCTAGTTGTAGTATGCAATATCATCACACCTAAAGCTGAATAGTCCGATTTGGTGTTACCTGGAATATAAAATTACATATGCATCTTCTAAGACAGGTGATTATTGAGACGAGAGCCACTAGAACATGAAGCTGTAACATCAGTGGCAGGAATTATGCAATATGACAATGCTTCCTCTTTTAAAGTTTTTTTTTAGGTTGGGCCACCGTTCAGTGCTGGTTCATTCTAGTTCTAGGAACGTGTATCTTTAGATGTGTGAATGAAAGCAGAACATTTATTACCCAAGAAGATAGAAATCACCCAACCCTATTGATGTGTCCGTGAACTGAAGTTTGTTGGATGGGTTAGATGCCTTTGCACTCCAACTGGTGGCTCAACTGTTAGGTTGCATCAATTCACATTCTTGGCTTTGGGAGGAAAGAGAGACCAAATTGCTTGAAGATTGGATCAATTTCAACAAGCTTGCAGCATAAGAAATTTCAAGTAATATGTTGGTTAGCTTGTTTATGGCTACCTTTGGTAATAAGGTGATTATGTTCATGACTTCATGTTCGCTAATGCCTATTTTTTTCGTAATTTTTATGGTCCAGGAAATCGTGCCCTCTGAGAAAGGTTTGTCAGGGACCTGAAACTGATTCTAGGTTTGTGAACCAGCAGAAGAAGATAGCTAGTCGTCATACAGCCAACAATAGAGAGATTTTGTTGCTTCAATTTGCTGAAACTGTGAAGTACAGGTCTTCAGTTCATTTAGTATCTCTAGTTTCTTGATTGAATTAGAACCCAGAAACTAACTTTAAGTGTTATCTTCTTAGTTTCTTTCTTGTATTGTATGTAGGTCGATTGGTTGAAATAGAAGATCGATAATTCATCACTTTTTGCTCGAGATGGAGATTATGATCTTGCTAGTGTTGGACATTGGATCTCAATTGAAGTTTTCGCATTGATATCTCCTCTCTTTTTTTGTAGAGCCTCAATGCTCCTTTTTTGTATGAAGACATATAGCTGGGCAACTTTCCTCCTTGCAAATGTTGTTAGCAAGATGAAAGCTATAGCTAGCTAGTTACTTATATTTAGACTTAAGTGATGTTAGATGAAGTCTCCTCCTGTATGGTTTTGTATGGAATAATATGTGAATATATGGGAGCTTATTTATGACAATTAGTTGAACTCGACGGTTGGTTTTGGTTGTTCTTTGCATAGGATGCGATGAATGCTTACAATTGTATATGTGAAGTTGACAGGTTATAGCGGGTATAAATGCTACGGAATGTCCAAATTTTATTAGTGTAGTTACTTATTCATAGCAATTTTTGAATGTTATGAAAAGTCTTTTATTTATACCAGTCTTTGAACGCTATGGAAGATCTAGTATCTATAACAGCCAGGGCTATAGTACAGCACCCATCTAAACGCTATGTTTAACTTTTTATAGCGTTCTTTGCTCGCTGTGGATTATGTTAACAATAGCGGACAATGAACGCTATTGAAAGAAAGGACTTTTAATTGCTTCGGCTAATAAGGCGTCCTTGGGAATGCTATGTATATCATTCTATAGCGTTTTTGGCACGCTATGAAAGGACTTATTTGTTATAGTGAATGCTATAATGAGTAGTTAAAGTTGCAGTCCTTTGTTTTTCGTTTATGAGATTACTGGGTTTGCCTTGGCACGCGGTATGCCTAGAGCTCGTGCCCTCTTACGTGTTCGATTAATGAGTTAAACAAGTTAGTTCGCCTCCGCGAAATCAAGAACCTCGGATCAGGCCGGGGAGGTCGGAGGCAGGGACGGATCGAAAGTAATTGTCATTACTACATAGCAACAAGAAAGTTATGCAAGCACTAGAACTCTAAGTTTATGCAACACTCATGACAGTTATGCGACTACTAGAACTCTATGTTTATAAATGCAAGTTAAATAGGAGATGGTTCACCTAACTTTTCACACTTACCAATTGTCAAAAATTATGACGTGGTCTTTTTATAATAAAGATATGGTCCACAAAGACATACAGTATAGTCTTTTAGCAATATGGATTTGGTTTTGAAAGCACCTCCACCTAACTTTGAACGCTTACCACTTGCTAAAAAATATGACGTGCTCTTTATACAATAAACGTATAGTCCACAAATACATAGAGTGTTGTCCTTTTGCAATATGGACTTCGTCTTGGTCTTCAAAGAACCACCACCTAACTTTTCACCCCTTCACACTTATCACATGCCAAAAAATATGATGTGCTCTTTATACAATAAACATGTGGTCCATACAGAAATAGGGTGTAGTCTTTCAACAATATAGATTTGGTCTTGGTCTTGAAAAAATCACCAACTTTCAATGCTTACCACTTGCCCAAAAATATGACATGCTCATTATACAATAAATATGAGGTCCATACAAACATAGGGTGTAGTCTTTTACCAATATGGACTTGGTCTTGAAATAACCTCCACCTAACTTTGAACGCTTACCATTTGCCAAAAAATATGACGCGGTCTTTATACAATAAACATGTGGTCCATACAGAAATAGGGTGTAGTCTTTTAGCAGACTTGGTCTTGGTCTTGAAAAAACCATCAACTTTCCAAGCTTACCACTTGCCCAAAAATATAATGTGCTCTTTATACAATAAACATGTGGTCCATAGAGACATAGAGTGTAGTCTTTTACCAATATGGACTTAGTCTTGAAACAACCTCCACCTAACTTTGAACGCTTACCACTTGCCCAAAAATATGACGTGCTCTTTATACAATAAACATGTGATCCATATAGACATAGGGTGTAGTCTTTTAGCGACGTAGTTTTGATCTTGTTCTTGAAAGAACCACCAACTTTTCACGCTTACCACTTACCTAAAAATATGACGTGCTCTTTATAAAATAAACATGTGGTCCATAGAGACATAGGGTGTAGTCTTTTACCAATATAGACTTGGTCTTGAAACAATATCCACCTAATTTTGAACGCTTACCACTTGTCAAAAAATATGACGTGCTCTTTATACAATAAACATGTGGTTCATGTAGACATAGGGTGTAGTCTTTAAGTAATATGGACTTCGTCTTGGTCTTGGTTTTGGTCTTGAAAGAACCACCTACTTTCCACTCTTACCACTTGCCCAAAAATATGACGTGCTCTTTATACAATAAACATATAGTCCATAGAGAGTACTTTTTTACCAATATGGACTTGGTCTTGAAACAACTTCCACCTAACTTTGAACGCTTATCACTTGCCAAAAATATGACGTGCTCTTTATATAATAAACATGTGGTCCATATAGACATAAGGTGTTGTTCTTTAGTAATATAGACTTGGTCTTGGTTTTGAAAGAACCACCAACTTTCCATGCTTACCACTTGCCCAAAAATATGACATGCTCTTTATACAATAAACATGTGGTCTATAGAGACATAGCATGTAATCTTTTACCAATATGGACTTGGTCCTGAAACAACCTCCACCTAACTTTGAACGATTACCACTTGCCAAAAAATATGACGTGCTCATAAATATGTGGTCTATAAAACAACTCCATCAAAAGATCCTATGCGATCCTAATTGACAGCAATAGAATGTGACATATCAATTGTGAAGTTATTTTTTTGTTTTTTCTTGTGCGGATGTTGATTTCACCCTGACTGTGTCTGGGTGCATACAATCCTCTCGTCTTTCTGTCTAACAACAGAAATTGCCATCCATTTTGCATTGTATTGTTCAGTGGGATGCTACGTAGATTTGTAGCGGTTGCCCTTTTTTGGTGAAATGGAATTTACTTACAAAAATTATCTTATCTTTCCCTTTTTGTGTTCTTGAAAGTTGTCCATATTGCGTATATTGTGTCCTGTGTTTTGTGTCCTTGAAAGCCGTCCATATTCCTTTTTGCTTGTTGGTCTTGTAATGACCTTTAATGAGGTAGATGGTATCGAGATTTCTGTTTCAAGTTTACTTCTTTGATAATACACATTCTACTTTAATTCATAAAATTGCACCACTTTAGTTATTGTTCATGATAGGTCCCTTTTTTATTAATGGAAATGGACAGACCTGGTAGAATGTCAAAACAAATCACAAAGGTAGGTTTTGGAAAAATTTCGGCAAAGTCTCCCTAATTTTTGATCCTAGCCTAACGTCTCGCGTCTCACTCAGTACAATAATAACCACAACAGGAACAACATCATGTTATGCACAAGCTCATGCCGGGCATTTCACATTCTCTATAACCATTCACAAGCCACATTCATAGCCAAAATCCATTGGTAAATTATCCATTCAAAACAAAGTTAGGTTTCACATCACAATTATATAAACTTTCACAATTCAATTATATAAAACTTAATACTACAACTTGATATTTCAATAAATTACAGTTTGATATTCCAAATTACAACAAATTGATCATTTTTGTTGGTCTTTGATTGACTTGAATAGATTCAATCTTTTTTACTGCCTTGTCGAGTTTTCCAAACACCACACTAGAAAGACTAGACTTATAGCATAAAGAAAGAAGCAAGGCCACTAGATTTGCTTTCCTCTGCTCCACTACTTTCATGTTTCCACATTTCCCGCAGAAGCACCTTGCTAAAAAATAGCATGATCAACCCCGTACATTTCCTGCTACAAAAACAGCATGATCATAACCTTGGTCACCAGAAGTTGTATTATGAAACATTGTAGCTCCAAACTTTTCCTACTTTTGGCAAACTGTTGCAGCTCGTAGTAATTCACTTTGAATTACATAGGAGTCTCAGAACTACTACAATCTCCAACAATTTTTGAAAAAGCAAACAAATGCACCAAAAGGAAGCAACAAAAGTTGAAAAAAAGGAGAAATAACATGGTCAACCAACACATAATCAACATATTTCACGCTACTGCAAAAACAAACAACTAAGCCTATTTGGGTCTTCCAAGAGGCTCCTTTTTGGGTCAGCTTACGAGTTTTGCTCACAAGTCATATGGGTCCAAGAATAATTGGTATTAGCTTACAACAGTAATATACGAAAAAGTTCAGCTTAATAAGAAACATGCTACTCTTCAAAATACTGAAATGATCAGGTGACAAAGAACTCTTACCAATTAGAAGACATCAATTTGGCTCTCTTTTTGCTTGAGGAAACTCATCATTGTCTTTTTCTACAAACTAAAACGAGCAAGTGACAAAAGTATGCTGCCAAATTCAGCGAAGAAATTTTCTCCTACAATCTATGCAATCATATATGCTAAAATATTTAGATTATGTACAATAGGAGAAGTTATCCAATTTATTTTTCCATTTAGTGCCGCGTCGACGCATTCATAGATTTGCTCCAAGCTTTTTAAAATTATCTTCACTTTTGGTGCAAAGTTATCTTCATGTTTTCCGTTTGTCATGACATGATCCTTTGGATTTCCATTTGGTCATTAAAAGTGACATGGTAAATAAGGATCAATCTTCAAATCAAACACTAAGGTCTAGTTTAGCAGTTTTCACATTGTCTAGCTAATATAAGAATATTAGGCATAGGGATAAGAATATTGGCAGCAAACCTTGGCCAATCATACAATTGTAGCAAGCTAAGCTACCTTCTCCCTCTCAAGGATAAGATAGATTTCTTCATAGTAGTTTCCTTAATTCTTGAAGAAACAATCTACAGATAATCCAAAAATGACTAAACTCTAGACGATTACGGAGTACCTAATTAGCAAGTTTCAGTTGGTACGTTTTAGGGTTGAATGAAGAAATTTAGGGTTAACAAAATAATAAGGGTTTACAGTTAACGAAATACTCCATTAGCTATTTTCCATACCATTATCCTTCCCATTCTCCTGTTCTCTCTACTTTTATCCCAACCATAATCCTTTCTTTTCTTTTCCCTCTTGGTCTCTTTTCTTTTCTCACCAATTCCGCCAAATGGACATTAAATAAAGTTGGGCATAAACATAAAGTATACATTAATCAGAACTTCTAGGTCGTGGTAGTCAAATTAATAGAATTGTAGATGTTGAGGATCTATAAATTTATACGGAATTGTGGCGATTAAACTAAAATGCAAAGGTTTGTTGAATTTCAGAGCACAAAATCAACAGCAATATTGAAACAAAAAAAGCAATGGCGGCAGTACAAAAGCGTGGACGGCGATGAATTGGGGATACAATTTCTGATGGGTGGTGGAATAAGGGAGCAACTTACCTGATGACGATGAATTTGGGATACGAGCTCTGATGATGTGTGGACGATTAACGGTCTCGAGCTACCGTCTCCAGCAAAACAAGGGAGCCGATTATGGGTTGGAAGTTGGGGAGCAAGGTTGGTCGCCGGAGGTAGGGGCAATTCTTGCGAGGAGGGAGAGAACAGAGGAGAAGAAAGGGGGAGCAAACCCTAGAGACAGAGAGAGGGGGGAGGAGGAAGGAGTTTACGTTCTAGTGGAGAGAAGAAGGGAGAAAAGAAATTAAGGGTTTTGAGGAGCTAAATGACGTCGTTTTAGTAGAAGGGTAGGATGGTCCGTTCAGAACATGGTTACCATGTATTTGTGATTAAAATAGGATGGTGATTTGGAAACTCAAGACCATTTAAGTGGTAAATAAGGCCATGGCCCTCTTCTTTCTGGTAATTTTCCCAAAAAATAATCGGCTGCAGGTATCAAAAAGGGAAAATTACCGGTAAAAGGAGTTGACCAGACTTATTCACCACCTCATGGACTCCACTCTCTAAATCACCACCCTGATGACACAAGGAAAAATATTCACCAACACATGGTGTGAGAAGTTGAATTGATAATTATACCCTCCCATATATTTCAGTAAAAAGCCCTAACACCCATTTTCCTCCCAAATCCTCAATGTCTCCTGGGAACCTCCTCTCACCGACTCTCCCATCTCTGTCTCTCTCTTCCTCTCTCTCTCTCTCCCTCTCTCTCTCTCTCTCTCTCTCTCTCTGTAGAACAGTTCCTCTCTCTCTATAGAACGGTTCTTGTTAGCGATTTGCAGTCAGATGGACCGGTGGTAGATGGTTTGGAGAAGCGGTGGAGGGAATAAAGAGTTGCGAAGTTGGACATATTGGGTCGACGATTAAGGTTGGTTCTCGAGCACTCCCTTCAGAAGCAATGAATAGAACTAGTTTTGTACATGGAATCGGCATAACATCTTGTTTTCTTTGTTTTTTTAAACTTGTTCAATATTTTTCCAGATGACTATTTGAAGAATTGCTCCGAACTTTTTATCGTCTTCTATGTTCCTCTCTCTCTCTCTCTGAAAAGGTAAACCCAGCAACAAGTGGGGGTAAATAAACTCGACCGTCGACGGCGAGACCAACAAATTCTTTGTACTTTTGCGTGGGCCGATTGTCCTCCTTACGAGCGAGATTTCAACACCCTTATGCCTACTGGATGGTTTTGTAATTGGAGAATCCCTATTGATTATCTTGGTAAATATCATCTGCTTTCTTGATTTTCTTGTTTGGTTTATGAGAAAATGGAAGAAAATGAAGCAAGAAATGCATCTTGGGTCTTGTTTCTTTTTTGGGTACAGTGTTACTTATTTTTTGTGTTTGATTTTTGTGCATCGTGTCATAGGTTTTGTTTTTCTGGAGTAATATAGATTTGAATGCTTTGCTCTCTAGCTGAAGGTAGAATCTTATTCGCTAGGAAAATTTCCCAGTAATGTCAGATTAAAACAAGGCTTGAATAGTTGGTGAAACTTTGTTAGGTTTTATAGTTATTGAATAGTTGGCGAAACTTTGTAGGTATTTTTTAGGCAAATTTTATTGAAGTAGAAGCCGTGTAGAATCTGAACTAGTTGAGGATGGATACAAAAAACTCTGTCATTAGCCTAAAGAGATCGTTTTCAGCGCAATCTAGGTGTGCGTCGCAGGGGTGCCACCCCCCGCCCCTTGGGCAGTCTACATTCCACAATAATTTAGCTTGTGTTTTTCCTGATTGATATTATGACTTACCCACCATCTTGTTTGTTGCCTTCGGTGATGGACCTTGATGTTCCCCCCCTCTTTGCCAGTTATGTTTGTGTTGGATTAGATCTACAAAGATGTGGAGCATTATTAAAGACCAGCTATGTGGATAATTTAGAGTTGCAGATTTAATATGCAAGTACCAGTTTTTTGATGACATTGAGATTGAGTACGTGGAAAAATGTAAAGGTTAAACGCGACTCGATTGTTTTGTCAACTACAATAAGAGATAAGGTACTATTGAACCCTACTGTTGTATTCTTTTTGTAGATGGACGAGATGATGAAAGGATAACCAACGTTAGAGGATGATTGTGAGGGTACATTAGTTTGATTTATGTGCTTACCAAGGTATGAAAAGGAATTTTAGCTTCTATAACTTGCATTTGTTGTTCTTGTTGGTTAAATACGACTTCTATTTGTTTACATCATTTTTTTTTTTTTGCATATCATATCTATGCCTAATTATTGGGTTGCTCCATAGTGTTGATTATGGCCTTATCAAAGTCTTATTCTTACAAGTTATATGCATGGTTTGATTCAATAACTAGTTGGTTCTTTTGTGCTAATAGGTGTACTATGGTTCATACCAAGATGGGGGAGAGAACAAGTTTTTAAGCAAATGGCTAAAGTTTGGCGAGCCTCTAAGTCAAGATTAGTCTCGAAAATGTGACACGCTATAGTTGAAGGCTACGACTCCAGCTAGATAATATCAAATCACTCTACGATTGGAAGGATTTTGTGAAGGAAAAGACTAGTAAAAAGTGTAAGGTATGTGCAACCTGGTTTATCTTTAATATTGGTTCAAGACTTGTGTTTTACAGAAATGAGAAAGAAACAGATTGGCATACTCTGAGCCGTGAGGAATATGCACTGCAAACAAGTGAGATGGTAATCTACATTGTTGTAGTTTGTTATCACAGTTTCTTATACTACCTATCAGCAAGTAAAAAAAAGTGTATTCTTAACCTTGTAGTTGTCATTGTAGAAAGTAAAAACAGGGAGCCCTCTTCCATAACTATACATTTTGTTTACTGTTTTAAAATCACACAACTGCTCTGTTTTGCCAACTTGGCTACCAGGTTTTTAAGTTTCCAGCCCCCTCTCTCTAGAATTTGAAACAACATCGGGATGTTTAGATGATTTATTTTTAATGGAGAAGCAAGAAAGAACTCCCAAGCTTTTGTAGTAAATCGCTTGCTATATTGTAAGCGAAGTGGACTCTTGTATGCTTGAAACTTTGAACAGAATTGTGATAGATGAGAGTTTGCATATCTTTTTGAAGCTCAGATTTTTATGATTAAGACTGGTATCTCTCTCTATTTGGGTACTTCTGCAAAACTTTTTGATTTCCAAGTGTTGAACCATCTAACATAAGTATACTTCTCCTAATGTAAAGAATTAATTCTGCATTGAGCTACCAGGCTTAAAATTTGCACCTATTTTTTTTGATCTGATGGAAAAATCAGCACTCAAAGTCTTGTGTCCAAGGGTAGTCAGGCTTAGCTTCATGTCTGATTGAAACTCTAAGCTTTTTTTTTCATTACGATTTATGTTTAAAACACAATAGTATCTAAGCCACGAAAACAAAGGTAAAACACAGTTAAGCTACTAAATGAAATTAGGAATTCACTTCCTTCTCTTAATGCCATTAGTAAACTGTTTGTAGATAAGTGTTATTGGACCCTCACTCCTACAGACCAATTTACTATTTCATCACTTTGGGATCATCTCAGAGTTCACTACCCTGACATTCCTCGGCATCGTGTAGTTTGGTTCCAAGGTCATTCCTAGATGCAGTGTTATCACTTGGGTTGCCTCACTGAACAGACTTTCCACAGAGGATAGACTTGTTCTTTTTGGCTTAAAGCCATCTTCATCATGCATACTATGTTTGGGAGTTGAAAGTCATGAACATTTGTTCACTGTCCTGTGGCTACCCAGGTTAGGGGTATTCTTTCTCTTAAACTTCCTATGGGTTGGGTTATTCAGTCTTGGTCACATTGGATCATGTTGTTGTCTTCATTGAAGGGTAATTCCCTTATTACCACAATTACTAAGTTAGTGTTCACAGTCTTTGTGCATCATATCTGGATAGAAAGGAACTATAGAAAATTTCAAAATGTGTCCTGCACTCCTAATGTTATTGCAAATAAAATCATTTCTGCGGTGAGATGTAGGTTTTTATCATTATCAAAACTGCCTAGTGGACCTGACTATGCTAATCTAGTTCATGTCTAGCAGCCTGTGTGATATTCATCTCTAACTGATTGGTATTTGGTGGTGTGTCTGTGCAGCCTGCCAAGCTTTTGCAGCTAACAGCTAGCAGGTTCAGTTAGCAAGCAGATTGTGTCGACTGGAACTGCTTTGGTGAAGTTGGGTACAGATTGTGCAGGTACAGGTGTGCAGGTGGGCATGTCACATGTTGTGAGCATCTCTAAAGAATCTATTCCAGCACTTCCAGTTGGACGACTTGGTGTGTCGCTGTTTGGTACCGAATGGGCCTCACCCATTGGAGTTGGAAGGGAGTAAAGGCAGTCGTTGAGCTATTACTTCTATTATCAATGGTAATTATCTTAAATCCTTATGATGTTAACTTTTCAAAGCCATCGGTAACATGCTTTTATATAGTCCATTTGGGCTTCTTGGTTTGAGAGAGATCTACTAAAATGTGTGTTTTCTGGTGAGTTATGTGTTCGAGCCTCATCCTTTCTTTTAGAGGAGGTAATAAGTAGGGGGGCATCATGTGAGAATTAGTAGTGGGAATTGGTGGAGCCCTCAAGTCCCAATGCTTGCGAGAAAAAAGATAAGTGGGAGTTCAGCTTTTTAAGGAGATATGAATCACTGAGACCTCATATTGAGCTTGGAGAATCCTGTTACGCTGCTTTAGTTTAATGTTAATTACCTTTGTTGTGACATGAATCTTGGCTGAATGGCCTTATTTTCTTTTGGTTCATGATTTTAACATCTGGAAGTTTAAATGGTGGACTTGGTGTTGTTATCTAAATGGCCCATGGGTATTACCGTTCAAAGCACAGTGTAGTTTATGTGGGAGATGTCATCTACTTTTGTGCACAGTTTACTACCCCAGTCGTCATCATTCATTTACCTTGTTCGGTGAGTTTTCTTTCACTTAGAACTACAAATTTGTATGTGTTGCTGTTTTGCATGACTCTATTTGGTAGTTGAGATAAGCCAATGTAGTATGCTTTTGCCTAATTAAACATGTTGTCGAGGTTGATAGTTGTTTATACTTCTAGCAAGTACCATTTTTGCCTATCCATGGGAGATGTCCCGAGACTCTTTTGTGCGTAGTTGGTTACAAGTTCTGTGGTGGGTACATGTCCAGCTATCGTTCATGTCCAGCTAGCCTTAGTAAGGATTGGTTTGCTTGTGTGACGTTGAATGCCATGTTCCCACTTGTGTATGAAGTTGCTAGATTTGTTTAAGGAATGGCACTGATGCCTTGTTAGATGCTGCCTCATTATGCTCCCTTGTTAGATGTTCCCTATTTTACCATGGAATTTCATTTTATTTTTTTTGAGGGTAAATCAGCTTGAAATAGAAAAAAGGCAAACCGAATATACAGCTTATAAGAGGCATACACTGGGAGGAAAAAAAGAAAAAGAAAAGGAAAAGGTAAAATAGTAACTCTAGGCCAAACGGCTACAAGATACTTCAAGATAACCTTATCGGGTGTTTCTGACCCATCTAATAAGAGGGAGTAGAAACACACTTCCGTAGTGATCCACTTATTTAATAATGCTTGTGCTTTTGTAGTATAAATACTTTCGCGAATCATGAGCTTATTCTACACCCATCTATTGATCCAAAATTTTGTACCACAGGAAACCTCGCAAGATTGCATCAATTCCACATGCTTGGCTTTGGGAGGAAAGAAAGACCAAATTGCTCAAAAGATTGCATCGATTTCAACAAGCTTACAGCATAAGAAATTTTCAAGTAATATGTTGGTTAGCTTGTTTATGGCTACCTTTGGTAACATTGGACACCTGGATACTATATGAATCCATTGTAATTCTTTCACCCTTTCACGTAATTTGTGTTTTCGAGTTGTTTCGAAAGCTGGTGTAATGAATACTTGCCCAATTGAATGAATTTGGTTAATTATATTGGCAACATTGAAATGTAGTCTTTAGGACGTGGTCTTTTTACAATAAAGATATGGTCCACAAAGACATACAGTGTAGTCTTCTACCAATATGGACTTGGTCTTAAAAGAACCTCCACCAAACTTTCAACGCTTACCACTTGCCAAAAAATATGACGTGCTCTTTATATAATAAACATGTGGTCCATACATACATAGGGTGTAGTCTTTTAGCAATATAGACTTGGTCTTGGTCTTGAAAGAACCAACTTTCCACGCTTACCACTTATCCAAAATTATGACGTGCTCTGTATACAATACACATATGGTTCACAAAGCCATAAAGTGTAGTCTTTTTACAATATGGACTTGGTCTTGGTCTTCAAAAAATCACCACCTAACTTTCAACGCTTACCACTTGCCAAAAAATATGGCGTGTTCTTTACACAATAAACATGTGATTCATACAGACATAGGGTGTAGTCTTTATGCAATATGGACTTGGTCTTGGCCTTGAAACAACCACCAACTTTCCACTCTTACCACTTGCCCAAAAATATGACGTGCTTTTTATACAATAAACATATGGTCCATACAGATATAGGGTGTAGTCTTTTAGCAATATGGATTTGGTTTTGGTCTTCCAAAAACTACCACCTACCTTTTAATGCCTACCACTTGCCAAAAAAATATGACGTGCTCTTTATACAATAAACATATAGTTCACAAAGACATAGAGTGTAGTCTTTTTGCAATATGGACTTGGTCTTGGTTTTCAAAGAACCACCACCTAACTTTTCACACTTATCACTTATCAAAAATATGACGTGCTCTTTATATAATAAACATGTGGTCCATACATACATAGGGTGTAATCTTTTTGCAATATGGATTTGGTCTTCATCTTGAAAGAACCACCAACTTTCCACGGTTACCACTTGCCCAAAAATATGACGTGCTCTTTATACAATAAACATGTTATCCATACAGACATAGGGTGTAGTCTTTTAGCAATATGGACTTGGTCTTGGTTCTAAAAGAACCACCACCTAACTTTTAACGCCTACCACTTGCCAAAAAAATATGACGTGCTCTTTATACAATAAACATATGGTTCACAAAGACATAGAGTGTAATCTTTTTGCAATATGGACTTGGTCTTGGTCTTCAAAGAACCACCACCTAACTTTTCACTTACCAAAAAATATGACGTGTTCTTTATACAATAAACATGTGGTCCATACAGACATATGGTGTAGTCTATTTGCAATATGGACTTGGTCTTGGTTTTCAAAGAACCACCAATTTTCCACGCTTACCACTTGCCCAAAAATATGACGTGCTCTTTATACAATAAACATGTGGTCCATACAGACATAGGGTGTAGTCTTTTAGCAATATAGACTTGGTCTTGGTCTTGAAAGAACCACCAACTTTCCACTCTTACCACTTGCCCAAAAATATGACGTGCTCTTTATACAATAAACATCTGATCCATACAGACATAGAGTGTAGTCTTTTAACAATATAGATTTAGTCTTGGTCTTGAAAGAAACACCAACTTTCCACGCTTACCACTTGTCCAAAATATGACGTGTTCTTTATACAATAAACATATGGTCCACACGGATATAGAGTGTAGCCTTTTAGCAATATGGACTTGGTCTCGAATAAATTAAAATTTGGTCATTAAAGATAAAAAGTGTAACTTGTTTGGTTTGATTGATATTGCGCGAAGGTTGTGTTTTTGGTATTTTCAGGTTAATCTTGCGAATAAGGCATTCTTTGACGCCATGGATGGCTACCAAGAGTGTCCAAGTCCTTGAGGCCATGTGGCACCCCGCCCCTGGGTCCCAAGAATCATGAATTGACGTATCGGAGGGTACCCGGGCCTTCGAATGGCTAAGAGAAGATGAAGAAATGAAGGGTTGAAAACTGCCCAGATGCTACATGTACCACTTTTACCCTGGTACATGTAGCCAGTGAACAGAAGTTTCAAAAAGAAGTTTGCTACATGTATCACTTTTACCCTCCTACATGTATCCAAGGATTAGAGCCGAATTTAAGAGGTTTGCTACATGTAGCGCTTTTACCCTGCTACATGTAGCAACTGGGAAAAATCTGCAGATTTTGTGCCCGAATTTGGGAGATTTTAAGGGCATTTAGAACTTTTTTAACACAACTCCAGGGGCTAGAAATACCTTTAAGTCTCATTTTCATTACATTATCTTTCATTTTGCTAACTTAGAGCTTTCTCTCTCTACCTCCCTCTCTTCTTCAACTCTCAATCCTTCATTAATGAGCATTGATTGTTGGATTTTGAGGTAGTTGCCTTTATTAATGTTGTAAGAAATTCTCTCCTCTTCAAGAATCTTGTCTTTATTTCAATTAATATTGATGTTTAGTTTTTACCTTGTCTTTTCCCTAGTTCATTTCATGTCGCCCTTTAATATGTGTGAGTAGTGTAGTGAGGTTAGGTTGTGGGATGATTAACATCCCGTAACCAAGGGTGTAGCTTGTTATTCTCTTGTAAAATTTCATTTTCTAGCTTAAACATGGTTAGGGTTAATTTTATGTATCAAAACTAAGAGGTGTTAATCTCTTTGATCAAATGTAGGCAAGGGTTAAGCTTCTTGCCACATTTGATGCTTGGAGCTATGTCCCTCCTTGTGTTTGTCCAAATGAATCAAAAGAACCCTAGACATGTTTAGCACTTGTGTTGAAAAGAGAAGAATTGAGTTTATCCTTGAGTTATGGGTGTTAATTATCCCTAAACCTATCCTTTAGTTTAATCTTCAGTTAAAAAGCCGTAGTTAGGTTAAGTAGCCAATTAACTAAATCCTTTAGTTGGCCATCTCAACGCCAAAGTTTGGTTGGTGGTCTTAACGCCAAAATCTCTACGCAAGCTAATCTCCAAATCGAGTTATGGATGCGCTCCTTGTGGATTCAACCCCGGACTTCCGGATTTTATTATGCTTTTAACCTACCTTGGGGCATTCTTATCTTGGCACACAATTTGGTCACAAGCAGAAACCTCGCAAAATATTTTTTCCAAAGGTCGGCTCTTAGTGATGATATTACCTTGCCAGGGTTGCAAGACTACAAAGAAATTTTATGTCTGCCACAATCAAACAACATACAATGCTATCTTAAATGCGAACACAAAATACTAGAAAGAATAGCATTGTACATCATTTGCATTCATTCTCCTTCAAGAACATACACCATCTTCTACATTACTAATAAAAGAAGTTGCTTCTAACTCGTTTGTCGATGGCGCCGGGGCTGGAGTGTGTGGCATCACTATCCTAATTAGCTTCTTGCTCTTCCCAGTCTTTGTTATGCTCTCTCTTACTACCCTTAACTCCAATCTCTACTAGCCTTCCTTGGTTGTTGCTTGATGTTGCTGAGAATATTAGCCAAACTGATATAAGGCATTCCTGAAACCAATTACCACTGAATGGAGAGGCAGCTGAACAACTCCTCACTTGAGTACTTGATTCTTTGATGGTTAAACAGTGCAATGCCGGTACATTCAGCAATTTGAAAATAAACCCACAGTGATTTTGAATGAAATTCATGGCTACTGGCTAATAATAATTTGATTTCTTTGTACTAATGAGAATGAGATTAGATTTGACAAAACATTGGGTTTGAAGTGTATTATTAAAATGCGGACTCTCTTGAATTGGGGACCTAAATGCCTGAATAAAACGTTCAAATCCATAAGACAAAACCGAGACAACGAGATATCCATGTCTGTTACAGTGAAGCATAGAAAAAATCAAATTACTTTCTTTCATAAAAAGCCTAGGACAGTAAATGGAACCCTAGCGACTTGAGCTCAAGCGCTCAACTCATATTGTGCACCATTTGGGAACAATTTGTTACCTAAACAAGCAGAGTCCATATTTCAAGCCATTTAAATATTTTAGCCCTAGGGTTTCATTATCTTTTCCAACAGAGTACGCATCTCGCACAAGCATTTCATCAAACATGTTACTTGCGGCATGCCGGCGTGGCATTTGACATAAGCAAGAGTGTAACGACCCTAACCCGTCCCTAGGGGTTAAGCCAAAACAAAGCGCCGATGGAAATCCCACCAAGGCCAAATCAAGTAACAAACCTTATAAGCAATGACAATGTGACAAATATGGATTCAATGAAAACAAAACATATATTACCATATCAAACTTCACAGGTTATATACATGGTTTTCCTTGTCAACCTCTTAAAGCTGTGCCTTCTACATATCTTACAAGATTCAACTACAAACAAACAAGCCTCTAAAGTAAGCTTCACCATCTACAACAAAAGTACAAGTCTTCTTTTACAACCTATCCACACACACCAAAAAAAAGTCCACGTCAACTCTTTAATCTTCACATCCTGAAAGGTGGAGAAAAATACATAAGCTAATGCTCGTATGAGTGACCAATACATAATTTACACGCTTTCTGTAACGACCCTGATTTTTGGTTAGTAAAAATTTCGCTGAAAATTTGAATTTTATTTTAATACTTGGATTTCATTTTTAACATCCAAAAATCGGTCGTTATTGACTTATAAAAATTTTGTTGTTTCGCTATTTGTTTTATAAATCCCTTTTAGCGATTAATAATCCGTCGTAATTAGGTTTAATGACTTAAGAGATTGGTATTCATCGCCCGGGCATTAAGGTCATTTTCTAAAGACGAGTATGCCTATTAAGACCTTGGTATAATTACTTGGTAATTGTAGTAAAATCCTAGAATTATATTTCTCGGCTGGAAATCCTACATGGCAACCGATTAGTTAGCAACCCTAACTACCATTTGGCTTAGTTACATTTCCCTAACCTAGAGTGATGCATCGATGCCGAAGTGGTTAGTAGAAATTTTTGGTCTTTGCCTTGACCGTTGACTTGACTGTCTTGCTTTGGCTTGGCTAGGCTGCCTAGGCATCGGCTCACTGTTGGGCCTGCCTTGCCTTGGCGTCATTGTCGGCCTGGCTTTGCCTTTGGCATCGATCGCTGCCGCTTGCTTTCGCTTGGCATCGGCCTGCCTCGCTTAGGCGTGGTCACTATCGGGTTGCTCGCTTTGGCCGCCATCGTTCGCTTGGCCGTCACGCTTGCTTTTGCTTTGGGCGTTGTTGTCGCTTTGCTCGGCCTTGCCTGGCTACACCTTTGCCATCGCTATTAGCGGTCACCTGGCCACCGCTACATCGCTGGCTACCTTGGCCACCGCTTGAGGCCACCTTGCCACCGCCACCGCTGCTAGCGGTCGCTTTGGCCATCGCTGCTAGTGGGCCACCTTGGCCACCGCTTGCTAACGGGCCGCTTGCACATCGTTGCTGCCGCTTGGCTACTACTTGGCCAACGGTCGCTTTGGCCACCGCCATAATGGTCGCTTTGGCCACTTCTTGGCCACCGGGCTGTCTTGGCCACCGCTTTGCTATCGGGCTGCCTTGGCCACCGCTTGGCTGGCGGGCTGCCTTGGCCACACTCATGCCTTGCCTTGGCGTTTGGCACCGTCGGGCTTTAATATTCCGTTATCAGGCGATTTCCTACTAAATAAAACCAAAATACCACTCGAGCAATGAAAGCCTAGATTAAGTATCGTTAGTCTTTAACCAATTAGTTAGAATAGCCTAATGCCCATTTAACCTAATCACTTGGATCCCAAATCTAATTAGGTTACCCTAACCCTAGATGGACCATTTTACCCTTTTTGTCTTTATCCATTGGACGATAAAAGCTAGGGTAATATTTATCCGTTGGACGATAGATGCTAGGGTAATCTTTATCCATTGGACGATAACCCTTGGACCTTACCTTCACTAACCATTGGTTATTAACCGCTAGGGAAACTATTATCCATTGGATAATAGTTTTACTTGCCAACCAAATACTAGATTGATTAAAATACTAGATTTTGGCCATGTGTGAAATCCATTAAAATAGAATTAGTACATTAGGTTATATGTTATAAGTACTTGTACTTTGAAAGTATATCATAGTTTATTAGGATATTAGATATGACATATCTAGTAGGATTTTGTAGTACATGGTCATATATATATATATGTGTGTGTGTGTGTGTGTGTGTACTTGTATATATATATATATAGTTATATATATATAATAATAAGATCTTCCATGTGTGTTAATTGATTAAATTATAGTTAGTACATGGATTTAATATCATTAGTACCTAGTACTTTGAAAGTATAAGTTAGTTTATTAGGAAAACTAGATATGGAAGATATAGTCTAGATTAGGAGGTACATACATATATTTATATATAGGTGTACTTGTATATATATATATATATATAATAATGTAAGTACACATGTGTGTATTACAATTTTTAATTGGAAAATCCTTTTGCTTGTAAATCTATTAGATATTCTAGTACACTAATACATTATTATATATGTTTACTTGCAAGTATATATGTACATATATATATATATATGTAATACATAAGAAAGAGAGAGAGAGAGAAAGAGAAAGCCGAGAGAGGAGAGAAAGAGAGATTGGGCCGAGAGAAAGAAAGAAGGAGAGGGAGAGAAATGTACCTTTGATCTATTGTGCTTCCATTGACCTTTGTTTGATTTCTTGGAGATTTCTTCCTAGCAAATCTATGTACCAAGTCTTAAAATATTAGATTTTCTAAGTACTTCTTACCTAGTATTTTATTAAAAGAACATGTGATCAATTGAATTATTTATTTAGAAAATCTTGTAAAGTACTTAATTCTTTTATCCATTGGGTAAAGAAGGTTAGGGGAATTATTACCCCTTGGATAATAGCTATACTTGCCAATCAAGTATTAGGGTTAATAAAATAATAAGATCTTCCATGTGTGTCTATTGAATAAACTAGAATTAATACATTAGGTTAATATTATAAGGACTTGTACTTTGAAAGATTAGATTAGTTTAGTACTTAATTTCAAGTATTAGACTTTCTAGCATTAATCGTTGGATAATAACCGTTAGGAGTTTTATTAACCATTGGACGATAGACTAGAATCCTAGCCATTATTACCCATTGGTTATTAACCATTAGAGAAGTTAGTCTTGACAATCATGCACTTGTTTGATTTAAATAATAGATTTGGTCATGTGTGTTAAATCCATTAAAATACAATTAGTACTTTAGGTTAGTATTATTTTACATAGTACTTTGAAAGTAGTAGAATACTTTATTAGATATTGGCATGTGGTATATCTAGGCTAGATTTTGTGGTACATGGCTTGTATATTATATGTATGTACTTGTATGTATATATATATAGATATATATATATATATAATATTGTATATAACATGTGTGTATTACAATATTATATTAAGAAAATCTAAATTAATTGGAAACTTGGATTTTATTAAAGACCCATAGTACATAGATATATATTAGTATATATATACATCTTCCATGCAAGTACAAGTGGGAGAGAGAGGGGGAGAGAGAGAGAAGGAGAGAGAGAGAGAGGAGAGAGAGGCCGAGAGAGAGAGATTGAGAGAGAGAGATTCGGATGGAGAGGGAGGGAGAGAGTGTGATGTGTGTGCAAGTTGATTGACCTAGCTTATCTCATCTTGTCCTTCTTTGATATGCTTTCAAAGTGAAAGCATGGCCAAGGACAATC
Source organism: Rhododendron molle (assembly GCA_025413875.1). Taxonomy (NCBI): domain Eukaryota; kingdom Viridiplantae; phylum Streptophyta; class Magnoliopsida; order Ericales; family Ericaceae; genus Rhododendron; species Rhododendron molle. Next base: position 21,939,231 of record CM046400.1, read on the forward strand.
AAATCTAGTCCTTCTTGTACAAACCCTAATTTTATACTTGAATCAAATCCCATTTGCTTGCCTAGTCTTCCATAATCCAATCCAAAGGACACATCCTAGCCTTGCATGCCTAGTTTTTAGGTTGTTTCTTGCAAGGAAGCAAGATTGGATGAAATAAAAAAATAAGATATAGAGAGAGAGAGGGAAATTCGGCTAGGGAGAGAGAGATGGAGTTCTTGGCCTATAAATAGCAAGCCACTTCTTCATTTGAACTCACACCTTTCCATTCTCCAACTTCTCTCTCTAGAAAACTTAGTGTTCTTATTGTTCTTGCTTAGTTCTTTAGTTGTTCTTGAAGTTCTTCCTTAGTTTCAAGAAACTCTTCTAGTGCCGCCACTAAACCACCACTCAACCACCACCTCGATCCTAAAGTAGTAGTAGTATAGGTTATGATCTAGTTTCGAGAGAAACCTTTCTCTTTCGAAGCTATCGGAAGCTTATCGTAAGACGTTACGCCATTCGAGTGCCGACTTTCTTTCTGTCGTATTTCCGTACTCTTTTTCTACCGCCAAGAACAAAGGTAGATTTTTCCGATCTACTCTTCCCAAGTATACGTGATTTTATGTTAGTGTAGAGTTCTTCGAACCTACTTATCCTAAGTATAGTTATGAGCATGATAGAAAAATATGTAGTATACTTGGATAAGTTGATCGTATGCTTTTATTTTACGTAGTTTACTTTGATCTTAAGAATAATTGAATGCATGGTTTATAGAATCTTCCCAACTTGATTAACTCGTCAATAAACATATGTTGTTACGATTTCATGTAAAGATAAAGTGTTGTTTCAAAACGAAGTATTCGTATTTTGACCTTTTCAGGGATTGTGAACTTGATCGCATGATTGCTTACCGTACTTGTGGTTGTAAACAAGCATGATTAAATAGAGTTGGATGATCTTGCTAGTTTAGTTTCAAAATTACTTTAAAGTGATTCATCCCGCCACGGAGTCTATGCATGCTTACGAGACACGAGAACCGGAAAGTAGAAACATGACACTTAGGGAGTGGTTGATATGGATAAAAAGGATTTTTGAAACTACATAAATGCCGGACTTGGTAGCCTTTGTGTAGACTTGCGAAAACCGCAATGAAGCCGGACTTGGTAGTCCATTGTGTAGATTGCTAACGGAGCCGGACATGGTAGCTTCATTGGTAATTGGGCTTGGTTATCCGCGGAGAGGAGCCAATGCAAGATTTGATAACGTGGCTGGACTTGGTAGCCCGTTGGTAACAAAGAATGAGAAATGATTTTCAAAATGTTGATTTGGAAATGGTGACACGGTTTACGATGAGTCGCGTAGGAGAGACAAAGAAAGGCATGACACCAATGTAGGCAAGATAATGAATGCGGATGTGTCATTGTTAATTATGTTGTTGAATGAGCATGTGTAATTGCCTATGTACCTTCGTGTTATAAGTTATGGGTTAGCGGGTTGGATTATTCTATGGAGCTTCTGAGCTCACGGTGTTACCTTTTGGTGACCATGACATATTATGGTGGTGAGACTGGTATAATGTGTTAGATTTTATAGATGAGGAGCATGAACAGTACACCTTGGACGCCTTCGGAGCCGAGGAGCTTGCAAGGATGGAGGAAGAGGCGGAGCAGTAGTTAACCTTAGATTATCCCCTCTTTTGTTGAATAAAAGTACTCTTGTGAGAATTATGTTGTAATAATGAGCTAGACTCTCCTTAATTTATTCAATAAAAATGTTTATTTAACGTACCCAAAATTCGGGGCGTTACACTTTCCATGGAAATGATAGAGATTTCAAACATAGAAGCATAGCCTTTATAAAGCACATTCCCCATAATTGGTGTATCTACCGGGCGTCCCCGGTAGTAGATAAGCTTCGACATCTCAGCATTACCCCTAGCGTATAAGTGTCACATAGTAGGAATGTCTTTCTAGATAGGAAAACATAAGCCACCTTTCATTTGTTTACATGGAATTCAACTCATAGCACAAAACATGTAATTTAGGTATTGAGTCACTCACCTCGATTCACGTGTCACCCGAACCTCCTATGACAAATAGGCAATAGAAACATGATTAGAAGATGCTAATAAACCTATTTTTATGAACATAAGGTCCTAGGGTCAAGATAAATAGCTAGTCTCAAGAAATAATTTCAGAATCTGCAATTTCATCAACTTCAACTTAAAATCTGACTTTGCACAGAAATAACTAAGGTACAAACTCCACATACTTTTTAAGGTCTATGAATCTAGTTTCAAAATCAGAAAACGGTTCGTTATTTCGTCGCTCGAGCTAAAAAATATGGCCGTTTTCCCAACATGTGTCAGTGCTGACTGCACAGTTTCGAAAATGAGTGATGCTAGGTTAAGAATTTCTATAGAGCTTAATACTTCGAACTTGATCCTGAAATTATTACCGTAGATAGAAGACTCATAGAAGAACTCTCAGTAAAATTTTCAGAAATTTCAGAACTTCCGAACTATCTCAATAAAATTCCCCAAAATCAGGTCAGATACAAGTAACTCAATTCTGCAGATTTTCCAGAGATGTTCATCTTGTTCTTCCTTCAATTTTTACTCTTAAACCCTTCCAAAATACTTTGAACTCACATCAAAACCTCACTAATCATGCTCAAACTCATAGATATAGAAGAGCTACTCCAAGAAAATCAAATTCATGCATCAAACAAGCTTTAAACTCATCAATTCAAGAAATTCAAGTGGTGTTCCTCCCCAAACCCAAGTTCACCAAATACATGCAAGATTCATCAACTAACATGAAATTCAACTATTAAAGCATGGAATTCAACATACAAAATATGAATTCAAGTAGGAGATGCAAGAATTACCAAGTTCAATCTTCAACTTCAAGCCAAGTAAGGTTTCCCCTAATTTTTCTTCTTTCTCCTCTTCCTGTTTGATTCTCTCTCTCTCTCTCTCTCACACACACACACACACAGATGAATGAAGCGGTGGAATTCTCAGGAGGAATACACATACGTCTTTTTCCTTTTCTTTTCTCTTCTTAGGAAGATTATCAAGTGTGCTAGTAACCATGTGCTATTTGTATTCCAACCTAACTTAACAAATAAGATTAAGTCTATAACTACGTACTTAATAGAAGCACAACAATTATCCATGTATTAAGCATATTTAGAATGAGGGTTATTACAAAGAGTGGCACAACTAATTTTGTAAGGTCACTTGCACCATAAATCTTGAGTATTCATTGCATGAACCACTAGAACAACATAGATATAAGGCATGCAAGCTCTTAGATTCCGAAGTCGACACTAATGAGTAATGAAATCATACGTGATTAGTGGTGTAATCTGCTTTGGAAAAGCTTAGCTTTGAGGGATTCACTTTTAGTAAGTTTTCAGAAATGAAACTAGGATACTTGACACTTTTTTGAGTAAATTAAGGTCTTATCCACTCCTTACCCAAATTTGAGTAAAAATTTGGGTAAAAACCTAATTTGGTATCACTCCTTCCAGTGACAAACCTTTGTTTTACGCAAAATTGTCTAAAACAGTAGTTTTCGTCCAAAACTTTCCCACTTTCGTCCCTCCACTTCATTCCCGTCCATAGTGTTGCCTTTACCAAAAAAATTCCCTCTATTCCCATTTTCTTCCCGCCAAAGAGTATAATATTCTCTACATTACTTTCAGTAAGAAACCATTATTCCATCAAGTCCATTCAAAGGGGCATCAACAAAATGGAACTTTCACAGACAAAGTATACCCTTTTTTCATCGTCATCCTCCTCCTCTTCTAATGGTGATGAGGATAAAACCTCTCTTGTTGCTCTTGAAAATTGGGCTGGGCGTTGAAAATTGCAGAGAATTCAATTGAATGGCAAAAGTGTAAATAGTAGTGAGCAAAATAGAGCCATTTCAAATTTGGTACAAGATTTGGTTCAGTATCAAGTTTGAGGAAAAATTTGAGTAAAACCCAAATTTGGTATAAGTTTGAGTAAGGAGTGGAGCTTCAATTCTGGTGGTTTTTCCTCAAATGTGGGTTTGAGTAAGGAGTGAAGATGCTCTAAGCAAACAAACCTCAATGCATTCAACACTAGCCCTTACAGAATCAAATCAACCGGGACACAGCTGGGAAACTAATAAAAGGCAGACACAAGCAGCTAACAAAAGCCAACAGAACTACAGCACAACCCAGCCAAGAGCAAAGATAAAAATACTCCCCATTCAGTAGCAATCAACATGATACAATTAGTTTAGGATAATTGATACTTCTAATCCCCAAATATTCACACGAAAATTGAGGGACAGGAAAATCAAGAGAGAGAGAGAGAGGGGGTTCTACGCATATCAAGAATTTATTCAACGTACCTGGCGGCGATGAGTCAGAATCGATTATGATGAAGCATGGACAATTGACGGACTCGAGCTAGTGAGGGAGACAATTAGGGGATGAAAGTTGGAGAGCAAGGTTGGGGCGTCGTGGTAGTGGCAACTCTTGGGCGAATGGGGAGCATAGAAACCCTAGAGAGAGGAAGGAAAGAGTTACGTTGTACTGGAGAGAGAAGAAGGGAGGAAAGAAGGGGGGGTCTGGGGATTGGGGGATATAACGTTGTCTAATAAGGGTAGAATGGTCCATTCCTGACATGGTTACCATGTATTGGTGAATAAAATAAAAGATACCATGTATTTGTAATTTGAAGCGTGAAGACCATGAAAGTGGTGATAAAGCCTTCCTTGCTCCGCCTGCCGGTAATTTTGCCTATCAAAAACCAGGCTGCGAATCGCAGCGGTTTTTTTTTATTTATTTTTTTATTTTTAAAGCCTGGAACTGGAAGAGGGAAAGAGAAAGAAGTGGGTGAAGCAACAGCGGGGTAAGAAATGGAGAGCAGTGAAGAAGAAGACGACTTCCCATCCATCGAATCCGTCACTCCGCAGTCCGAAATCGACACCATTTACCAGTCCAACACTGAAAAGGTTAATAACTTTCATCTCTTTTTTCCCATAGTCCCATTGGTTTGGTCGCTGAGAAAATCCAGTCGAGGGAAATTAAAGTAAAGCCCAATGTTGTGTTCTACTTCAATTTCCACAAGTTCCAAACAAACCTGAGTGTTGAAATTTCTCCATTTTAACCTTCATCATTGATTAAAGTTGTTTAATGGGTTTTCGTTACATTTCTTGGGATAAGAATATCGGCAGGAACATTCATTTTTTTGAAAATAAAAATTACTTAGAATGGGTTCTTGGGATAAGTTGGGAATATTTCAAAAGTTTGATCAGAACCATTGGAGGGGGTTCTTATCTCATTAACCTTCTAAACCAAATTAACACTGAAATTTGATGAAAAATTGGGTGAAGGACTTGGAGGTTTTCTTACCGCGAGGACTCTGTTAAAGTCACTACCACATTATATTAACACACAGACTTTTCTTCATAAGGTGAAACCACGGTGATATCTGTGTGAATATTTCAACAAAAGTGAATGCATAACACAATTCAATATTCATCGGGATAGAAGGTAAAATAAAATTACGTGGGGTCATTGAAATAAAATTACATGCGCCACAAAGAACAACAACCATTGAAATAAAATTATGTGCGCCACACAGAACTCAGTAGGAGGTGACTTTAAAAAGGGCAAATTAAAAGATTACAGAAGTACTATGGGTTAAATAAGTGTTGAAGAGTTGAGGGGGGCATATACCCCCATTGGCCATAGTGTAAATCCTGAGGATAGGGCGGAGGATGAGGTTGGAGTTGGTATGGCTGCTGTCTTTGCCAAGGGAAAAGGTGCTGTTGAAGAGAAAGATTGGTTTGATTGTTGTGACAATTCTGTTTTGAATGAGTTTTTGCAACCTAGCCAAATATGATGTATGCTGTGCTTGCACATGTGGGCGTAGATGTTTGCCTCCCGGTTAGTTGAAAATGGGTTTGAACACACCAAACACCCTAACAAATGGGTGCGGACGCATTAAACACTCCTCTCCTTAAAATGTTTTGTTTTCCCTCAGGTACTTTATTTCGCGGACCGGAGCATGAATCTAGAGAGGATTTCATTTGATTGTTTGGTATAATTGTTCCTAATTATGTCTCTCTTTTGTTTGTTTTTTTGAAAATTGTCTCTCTTTTGTTTAACCACGAAAAAATTACATATAAAAAGGACGCAACTCTTTGAGCTATTGATATGCAATATGTATGCTCCTGAAGAGGTAGAAGCCCTTTTACTATCTGAGTTTTGTGTTTTTAAGCTGTTTTTGCAGTGTCGCCGAATATGGTGTCATATGCCTGCATGTTTTAGTGTAGATGTGTGCCTTCCCTGATATGCTTAATAGCGTTTCAATTTGTTACTTTTTAGGCTTTGGGATAGTCAAACGCCCACCACAACAATTTTCCCCGCATTTCCTTGGATTAATGCAACAGTTATAAGTTGAAAACATTATGCATGTAGGGAATCAGGAAACTCTGTTTTGAGCTTTTGGATTTAAAGGATGCAGTGGAGAACTTGTGTGGAAATACTCGCACAAAATACCTGGCTTTCTTGAGGTAATGTAGTGTGTCTGTTTTTCTGCTGACATCTCTCTTTTCTGTTGATAGCACACAATGAGCGAATTTGTGAATAACCGTAGGAACCAAACATGACATATACCTCTGCAAAAATGTCTCTATAAAACTTCCTAATATTTCCAATCTCTCTCTAAAGCCTTGGCTATGGTTGCATGACTATTGACATAGACTGTGAAGGGCGAAAATGAACTTGATATCCTGTCTAATTTTGGTGTGTTCATAATGGGAGATCGTGGTAGAAAGTTAAAACCATCAAGGAACCAAGTTTTTACACACGTAAGTGATGCGTTTTACAAATTTTGCCCATTTCTTGATGAATCTTCGTTACTTGGAATAGTAAATTTAAGAAGTCAAATGTAGTTCATTGTTTAGTGTTTGATGATTGTGACACTCAGGCAAGTTTTTCACAACACGCTTGCGTTAGTGCAATGACTGGGCTAAGGTCATTATGTTGTCCTGTATATTGAGTAACTTGAGTTATATTGTTAGAAACATGAAGCCTCAAAACGTTGCACCCAAAGCTTCTAAACTCCTGAAGTATCAACATTTCATATTTTGGGACTGCTAAACGAACAGCAGTTCAAAGAGTCGTCGACTTCTCATGGTATTGCCATAGTCAGTGTTACCAGTCTGACGTATTTTAGTAACATTGTTGAGATATCACCTCCTTGTTGAATATACGTCCTGACAAACATTGTGGCTATTAAATGATTCATCAACTGCATATAAGCTTAGTTGAATGTCTTTTCGTTCGGTAACTTTGGTAAATAGATCTGATCCACATATGCAGAATATTAATTATGGTGATTATTGCAGGCTATCTGAAGAAGTGGTGGAAACGGAGCATGAGTTGAATGATCTACGAAAGCTTATTTCTGCTCAAGGGATCCTTGTGCATGATTTGATGAGTGGTGTATGCCGTGAATTGGATGAGTGGAACCAAGTTATTGGTGACATCCGGGAAACTGAGCAAAACCAGGAAAATTCTAAACTTGAGGATCCCTTGCCAAATGAAGCAGAAGATCACAAAAGGATATTTTTGGAGAATGTTGATGTTCTCTTGGCTGAGCACAAAGTGGAAGAAGCATTGGAGGCATTGGACGTTGAAGAGACAAGTCACCCAGAGCTGAAAGGCTCAGGAGATACTTCATCTGCTGAACCCTCGTCGTACAAGTCCGCCTTTCTGAAAAGAAAGGCAATGGTTGAGGATCAGCTAGTTGAGATCACTGAACAACCCTTGGTTGGTACTCTTGAACTGAAGAAGGCTTTATCTGGCTTAGTAAAGCTTGGAAAAAGCGCTTTGGCTAATCAGTTACTGTTGAAATCTCATGGATCGCGGCTTCAAAGAAACATCGAGGCTTTTCTTCCATTTTGCCCTAGTTACCTGGAAACATATTCAGCCACATTATCGAACCTTGTGTTTTCGGCGATCTCATTGACATCAAAGGACTCTAGCTTGGTGTTTGGCGACAATCCTACTTATACAAATAGAGTCATTCAATGGGCAGAATGTGAAATTGAATCTTTTGTACGGTTGGTTAAGGAGAATGCTCTTCCTTCTGAGATGGTTTATGCTTTGCGTGCAGCCAGTATTTGTGTTCAGGCCAGTCTTAGTCACTGCTCTGCATTGGAATCGCAAGGCCTAAAACTCTCAAAGTTGCTTTTGGTGCTTTTGCAACCATACATTGACGAAGTCATGGAGTTGAATTTTAGACGGGCTACAAGACAAGTTCTTGACTTTGCTGAAACTGATGAGAGCTTGCCACTGTCACCTCGCTTTGCCTCTCCACTTTCTATTTTTGCCACATCATCTGATAACTTTCTCATCGGTTGTGGAATGAGGTTCATTTTCATCATCAAAGTATGTTGATTCTAGGGAATGGAAACTTATATAGTACATGGTTTGCTGTCGGGTACACTAGAAACAAAATATTTGCTTGGCATAGACATCAGGGATTGCAGAACTATTAGTATTTTGAGAATGACTTTGACCATGTGATTCATGGTGTTACTCAAGAGTCTCAGAACCATTTTTCCTATGATATGACATGCATGAGAAAATCTTAGGTGGCCTATAATCAGACTTTTTCATCTTATAAATTGACTGTCAAGTGTCAAACCATATTCCTTGTTGTCGTCCACCTATATGTGGTCCTGATCTTTTGTGATTTTTGCAATGACCCTTAGCATCTAGTAATCCGAGGAAACAAGCTTCTGGAATTAGCCCATGTGCCAGAAATTTTTGAGCTTGTTAGTTCAGATTACATGTAGACTCTACATACACTAGGAGGCATGGTCACTCCTCCTAGCATAATGCATCCCCTGTATTTGGTAATGATACTTGTCGGGCATTAATATATAAGTGTAAGACCCACGTCCTAATGTATATATATTGTTTCCGTAATTCATCTAGAAGAGTCTATGCTTCAGACATACATTAGAAAGCCCCGTCCATCGCGGGGGATGCACATTAAACTCTTCTCGGCGCTTCACACAAGCTTCCAGAAACTATAATGGAGGTGTTCATGGACACAAATGAGTTACCCCTGGGGTCTTAACACAAGCCTCGAAAAACTAAATGGAGGATTAAAAGAATTATGCATTTGGCTATCTAGTTATTGCGATGGTAAACCTTTTTAACCGCAGAGGGTTTCCTATTTCAACTTTCTTCAACATGTGAACTTAGAGAATCAATTAATTACTATTTTCCGTATAAATAATTATATCTTTGCCCAATTTTGTTCTTCATTCTTTAAAAACTGCCATGATTTTTTGTCCAGTTTTGTGTCATATACTTGCCACGCCTTTGCATTCATGCCTTGTGGTATGATGTATTGGTAATGGTAGAGACATGTGTTCGTGTAAACGGGTGGGGAGGGGTGTTAAGTATGTCGCCGTACATGCTTATTGGAACATGAATTTGGTACCAAGTCAAACTCAGATCTCAAAATTCTCTGCATGGATATGTGGTGTGATTGGCTGGATGGTGACTTAAATTTGTTTTGTTATACTTTGGGGATGTGTAGATAGCTGAAATATCTACATGGCTGTTACTACATTCATGGTTTAGTTATCAATTGATAATGTAGACGATGACATATTCTTTGCAGGAGATCGTAGAGCAGTTAACTCCCCTAGTCATTTTTCACTTTGGAGTGAACATCCTGACCAGAATTTCACATCTATTTGACAAGTATGTGGATTCTTTAATTAAAGCGTTACCTAGCCATTCTGAAGATGACAATCTTACAGACTTGAAAGAAGCTCTACCTTTTAGAGCAGAGACGGACTCTGAACAGCTTGCGTTATTGGGAACTGCGTATACTGTTGCAGACGAGCTATTACCAATGGCTGTGTCCCGAATTTTGAGTGCACTTAATGAAAGCAAGGAAGCAGGGACTGGAGTAGGTGATAACATCATTGCCACATCAGGTAGTACTATAGAACTCAAGGATTGGAGGCGCCATCTTCAACATTCACTGGACAAGCTCAGAGATCACTTCTGTCAACAATATGTTTTGAGTTTCATTTACAACAGAGATGGGAAAACACGTTTAGCTGCACAGATTTATTTAACTGGTGAAGGAAAGGATCTTTTCTGGGATTCTGATCCTCTGCCTTCACTACCCTTCCAGGTTGTCTTTTCCTCCTCAAACTGCTGAAAGTATCATATTTGGTCGATGCTTTTACTCTTCAATTTTGCATGATTTTGTTAATTACGATGTTCCTTGTCATGTCAAAAGCAATGGTAACTTGTAAAATATTCTATGAGGAACTTATAGGAATGTGGACATTGGGTCAACTTTAGCCACTTCATGCAATCTTATCTGCTTTAGTTCTTCTGTTTCCTTGTAATGGAAATTTGTTTCAGGTATTTGAATCGTTTTCCCCTGCCAGTCTATAGTTGCATTTGGTTATTAACTTGTTTGTCTGTTTCAAGTTATTTTATCGATCTTTCATGTTTTATTCCTGCTAAATGTTGTGGTATTCCTGCTAAATGTTGTGGTATTAACATGTTTGAGTGCAGTTTTACCTTGTACTTGCAATCCTTCTGATATTAATATGCAAAGGAAATACCCCTTTTGGTGTCCTTTCTTGAGATTGTGTATTTTCTTCTACTGCTGAAGCTGTGTTCCTGAAATTGAACTTTTTACACTAAAAGATTTTTAGTCTCTATCAACTGGTATGGGCAAAATGGTAAAAGACTAAATTGATGAGTACCCATCTACACCCATTATCCACGTTAATAGATCACCCTCCCTCCCTCTCTAAAACTACCCCTTTTGATCTCTCTCTCTCTCTCTCTCTCTCTCTCTCTCTCTGTGTGTGAAAACTCTTGAACATGTTGAATGACGGGCAACAAGATCACAGAAGTTAAAATTGGTGGGTATATCTTCCTTTTTCTTAATGTGTTATGCAAAAACTTACAGAGAGCATTCTTCAAAGTACCACCTCAATGTGTTTCAGTTCATTTTGAATCCGTCTTCTTACTGCAAAGTGCAATTTTGTAGCAACATGGGAATGCAAAATGGTTTAGTGAGTTTTTTCTTTTATGTAGCCAAAAAAAAAAAAATTACATATCTCCTTTCCTTGTTTGCATCTAGTCCTCTTGATTTCTTGCTGAAGATATCTCACGGTATGGTTGCAGGCACTATTTGGGAAGCTGCAACAGTTAGCAACTGTGGCTGGAGATGTGTTGGTCGGGAGAGAGAAAATACAGAAAACTTTGCTTGCCAGGCTAACATTAACTGTGGTTATGTGGTTATCTGATGAACAGGAGTTCTGGGGTGTGTTAGAGGACCAGTCTGCACCTCTTCAGGCACCAGGGCTGCAGCAGGTGATTTTCTATCCAGACAAAAGATGGGAAGGTGCGCTGAGCACAGTTGTATTGCAGATATAGGGTCCAAACTGTCCAATATTCTTGCATGTGCACAGCACAGCTGCTTTCGCTTGGGGTTTAATTTGGATTTTGTTCTTGATTCCTGATTTTAGTTTCCTTTGAATTCATTTTAATTAGGAAGCTTATCAGTTGTTTCCTTCTAGCATTAGGATTCTAATTTTTTAAAAATCTTTGTTTGGGTTTTAGCCTCTATAACTAAGAGCTTTGATGTAGGTGTTGAGTAAGAATTGATTGATGGGAGATATGGTGATTGGTCCACTATAGTGATTTTATAAAACCATACGTCCACCCACCGTAGGGTACCCAATGTAAAACAGAGGGGAGAAAACTGATATATGTGTTATTGATTCATAGATGATTACAAAGTTGGGTATAAATAACCCTAGAAATGATACACAAAAGGAAAACCTAATCAAGCCTAATCGATATGATTACGCTAATCAAGCCTAATTGATATGATTACGCTAATTAAGTCTAATTGATATGATTATGCCTAATCTATGATTACAATATGATTACGCCTAATCTGTGCAATAATTGGAGGGATACACTATGATACATTTCCTTTCACACCCTTCCTCAAACTCAGGATGCGCGAGCGGAGAGCATCGAGAGTTTGCCAAGGAGGAAGCGAAATCGGGCTGCAGTGTGGGTCTTCGTGAAGAAGTCAGCCAACTGCAACGTGGAGGAAACAAAGTGTAAGGTAATGGTAGCTGACTGAAGATACTGACGAACAAAATGGCAATTGATTTCAATGTGCTTGCTACATTCATGGAAGACCTGAGAGGAGCCAACGAAGCCAAATTATTTTTGAGGTAGCATGAGCCATAACACGATATTCAGCTTCAGCAGTGGAACGAGCAACAACAGATTGCTTTTTGCTTTCGCAGGAGATAAGGGAATTGCCTAGAAAAACACAAAGGCCAGAGGTTGATTTGCGGTCACTAATATCACTTGCCCAATCAGCATCGGAGTAAGCTTGAAGAGTCAAACTTGACGTAGAAGAGAGCAAAAGACATTGATGGATATTACCACAAACATAACACAAAATGCATAATAGGGCGGCCCAATGGATAGACCGAGGAGCCCAAACATACTGACTCACAATATGAACAGCATGGGCAATGTTAGGTCGAGTCACAATAAGATAAACCAGGCAGCCCACCAACTCACGATATTCAGTAGGATCCTCTAAAGGAACACCATCAGAGGGAGAGAACTTGGCATGGAGCTCAAGAAGAGTGTCAACGATTTTGTTATCAGTGAGACGAGCACGGTGGAGAATATCAGTAGCATACTTGGACTGACCCAGAAGATACACTTAAGGAGAAGAAGCAACCTCAATACCAAGAAAATAACGAAGAGGGCCCAAAGCTTCATTTCAAACTCACGGAAGAGATGACATTTCACATCATCAATAGCAGTAGTATCAGAACCAGTGATGATTATATCATCCATGAACACCAATAGAAGGACCAGGCCACGAGAGGTGCGCCGAAGAAAGAGTGCAGAGTCATGCATACTAGGCTGAAACCCAATCTGAAGAACCACATCATGAAAACGGGCATACCAAGCATGAGGAGATTGTTTCAAACCATAAAGGGTGCGGCGCAGGCGACAAACAAGACCAGAGGGGTGAGAGAAGCCGGGAGGAGGACGCATATAAACCTCTTCAGAAAGATACCCATTAAGAAACGCATTCTTCATATCTAACTGATAAAGAGGCCACTAATGCATTGCAGCAACAGTGGTCATTTTGGTGACAGGTGCAAAGGTCTCCTCATAATCAATCTCATACTCCTGAGAAAACCCCTTAGAAACTAAGTGGGCTTTGTAGCGTTCCAAAGAGCCATTAGTAGAATGAGTTTTCACCTTATACACCCATTTGCAACCAATGAGATTCTTACCCTCTGGTAGCGGAACCAACTCCCAAGTAAGTTCAACACTTATGGCTTCCCCCCAATTAGGATCATTACAAGCTTCTTTAAGTAAGTGTGAATCCAAGAAAGAAAAGATTGATAAGAAGATGAAAAGCAAGTATGAGAAAAACCAAATTTTACCGGTGGATGGTGATTTTCACGAGCAGGATACCGACAAAGAGGCGAATCAGGAGCTTTCGAAGCAGGTTGGGAGGCAGAAGAGTTGGGAGGCGGAGGTGGAGAAGAAGCTATAGGAATATCGGATACCTCAAGAGCGGAGGTATATTCGTCTGACGGCACGTCCATAGGGAGTGAATCAATATGAATTAGATCCTCTTTGGCCACAGGAGTAGCTTTAGGAGGAAGAGTGAAATAAGGTAAACGCTCTAAGAATGTGACATGTCGTGATACATATAGCTTCTTTGTCTCTGGATCATAACACTGATAACCTTTTTGATTAATGCCATACCCCAAGAAGACACAGACAGCACATCGACCACTGAGCTTAGTACGATCCTTCTTAGGGAGAAGGACAAAACAAGTAGAACCAAACACACAGAGGAGAGAGTAGTTGGGAATTTGACCGTAGAGTCGCTCATAAGGAGAACTGCCAAACAAAAGGGGAGTGGGCATCAAATTCAGAAGATAAGCTGCTGTAAGGATGGCTTCTCCCCAGAAAACCGAAGGAACGGAAGATGACAATAAGAGGGATCGAGCGGTGTTAAGAATGTGACGATGCTTCCTTTTGGCTCCACCATTCTAGGAATGAGTGTCATTGCAAGAGGATTGATGAATAGTCCTATGTGTGTCTAAGAAGGCTGTAAATTCAGAAAGAGAGTACTTCCCACCCAAGTCAGAACGAAGGGTTTTAATAGATGCAAAAAACTGAGTTTGAACCATGGCATGAAAAGTCTTGAAAAGTCTGATAAATTTTAAAGAAATCAGACTTGTGTGTCAACAAATTAACCCAGGTATACCAACTAGGCGACTATAATCATCGACAAAAGAAACATAATAAATAGAACCAGCTTTTGTTGCAACTGGGGATGGGCCCCATAAATCTGTATGAACAAGCTGAAAGGAGATGAAGAGACAGAAGTACTTTTATTAAAAGGCAATGCAGACATTTTGGAAAGTTTGCAACCACCACAATCTGAAATATCACCGATAGAAATTTGACCCAAAGAACCAGACTTAACGAAGAGTTTAAGACGCTCACTAGACAAATGTCCTAATCTAGAATGCCCAAGATAGAAAAGAGACGACTTTGATCTAAACAGAAAGACGATGCAGCAGTAGGAGATGACTTGGATGGGATGTGCAAGTTCTCCAAGGTATAGAGGTCACCAACTCTATGGCCTATCCCAATCTGCTTCTTGGACTCCCGATCCTGCACAACACAACCACAGGAAGAAAATACGACATCAAAACCAGAGTCAGATAGCTGGCTAATTGAAAGGAGGCTTAATGTTAAATGAGGAACATAAAAGACATTAGAAATAGACAGCAAAGTTGAGTGAATGGAACCAATAGAAACAACATGCAAGGGAAGATCCATTTGCAGTGGCAACACTAATCGGAGAGGTGGGAGAGACACATTTAATAAGAAGAAAGGAATCAGAAGTCATATGATGTGAACAACCAGAGTAAAAAATCCAAGTGGTCGGTAATATACTGTGACACCTGAACCATGCAAACCTGAGTGGGTAGAGGACATGGCAGAAGCTTGGGAATGATCCCCCTGAGTGGCTTCCATCAAAGCCTTATACTGTTGATATTGCTTGAACATGGGAGGAGAAGGAACCACAC
Organism: Rhododendron molle; assembly: GCA_025413875.1. Taxonomy (NCBI): domain Eukaryota; kingdom Viridiplantae; phylum Streptophyta; class Magnoliopsida; order Ericales; family Ericaceae; genus Rhododendron; species Rhododendron molle. The sequence continues at coordinate 21,954,419 of CM046400.1, forward strand.
CAGAGGTAGGTGCTACTAAGGCTGCAGAAGGGCGATAATGCTGGTGTGATGACTGAGAAGGGCCACTTGAAGGAGAATTATTTCTGCCCTTTGGCTGAACACGCTTAGAGCATGCATGCTTCCAATGACCCTTCTGATGGCAGTAGCTGCACTCATCTGTGGGAATGTGAGGCCGAGGATTGCCCAAATCCTGAGAAATATGGGATGCCGGAGTGGGCAAGAGAGGTGCAGAGTACTGAATAGGCGGGGTAGATTGGGTAGCAAAGACAAACTTGTGAGGGAGGTGCAAGATTAGCCACTTTGAACCGGGTTTCCTCAGCAATAAGCTCATGACCAGCACCATCTACTGAGGGCAATGGAGACCGGTGCAAGATAGCCCCACGAAGAGGCTCAAACTGAGTCCGAAGGGCCATAAGAAACTGCACAAGTTGTTGCTCCTCACGAAACTTGACATAGCTATCAAGTAACTGTAAATCTGATGGTTCCATTAAGAGCTAACTGATCCCAACAAGTAGTCATCTCATTATAAAACTCCTGAATCGATTTATTGTTTTGGGTGGTATTCCGGATAGAAATTTCAAGCTCGTATCGTTTAGCAAAGTTCGATTCAAGATACAGAGCTTTTAAATAATCCCAAACTTTCTTTGCTGTGTTATTTTTTGAGAAATTCATACCAATACTTGGTTCCATGGAGTTGTGAAACCAAGTCAGAATTTGAGCATTCTCTTTGGTCCATTTTCCTAGGGCAGTGGCATACCTGGGTCTTTTGGATCAGAAGGGGGTAACGTCGAACCATCTACGTGCCCCCACATTTCCTTACCCACAACAAAATTTTTCATCACATGTGACCAATATGAGTAGTTATTACCAGTCAAACGTACGCTAATAGGGATCTTATCGTCAACCACGGTGAATAACGGAACAAAGAATCTGAAATAAAGCCAAAGTACTGAAATACCAGATCTGTTTTAAAGAAGCAGAATCAGAGCAGTTGCAATCAAACAGAGTCACCGGAGAGTAGTCAGAAGGATGCCGGAGATGACTGAGTGATGAGTAGCGTCTGAAACAGGCAGGAAAAGGCTGGAGGAGCACCTTTGGAGGTCGTTGGAGACTGTTGAGGGTCGCTGGAGTGCAGAGAAGTGTTGATGAGGGTCAGAAAGGGTTTTGTAGTTGTCGATTGTGTATGTGAGAGATGGAGATGGACAGATTTAACAGAGGGAAGTTACGGAGCTATTCCGATGAAATGCCGGATCAGTATAGCTCTGATACCATGAAACCAGACAAGTGTAAAACAGAGGGGAGAAAACTGATATGTGTTATTGATTCATAGATGATTACAAAGTTGGGTATAAATAACCCTAGAAATGATACACAAAAGGAAAACCTAATCAAGCCTAATTGATATGATTACGCTAATCAAGCCTAATTGATATGATTACGCCTAATCTATATGATTACGCCTAATCTGTGCCATAATTGGAGGGATACACTACGATACATTTCCTTTCACAGTACCCTACCCTACCTTATAATAGGAAAGTGCACCCTAAAATCTTATGAAAGTCCCTAAACCCTAAGGTACCCTACGCTAGTGTACCCTAACCTACCCTAGGGTACCCTACCCTAGGGAGTGGCTTGGGCCTACTATGAACTTTTTAAAATGGACTTGACACCTTACAAAACTAATAGGTAGACTTGTGGGCTTATGAAATTCACATAATGGACCTAAGACCAATTTTTTATTGATTCATTTAAAATTGAGTTGATAAGGCTATGGCCCTTGTTTGGTTCTTCTTCCCTTTCTATTTCTCTCAAATCTATATCAATTTTTTCAACAACACTTTGCAAGGTAAAGAGCATCTGAGTGAGAAATGACATGAAAGATAAATGTAAAGAGTGTCCTATGAGTGCCACTGTGCCGACACGTGTTCAAACAAAAAGAGCACTCTATTAGAAGTGCGTATGCTTCTTAGTATTCTATGGAGTTTTTAGAGATGTATTGGTAATTGGTATTACAATAGTTTTGTGTTTGTTTGATACGTGTTCATGAGTCTATATTATATGCATTGCTAAATAGTTGTGAATAGTCTCTCTCTCTCTCTCTCTCTCTCTCTCTCTCTCTCTCTCAACTTCTTGTTGGCAGTTGATTCTAGACATGCACTTCACTGTTGAAATAGCGCGTTTTGCGGGTTACCCATCACGACAGATCCATCAGATGGCATCTGCCATAATAGCTCGCTCAATTCGGACCTTCTCCGCCAGGGGCATAGATCCACAAAGGTACCCATCTATTTGCTTTGATTTTTCCCCCTCAGAATATAAAAATTTGCTTGGATTATGACTTTATTCTGCCTGAAAATTAAACTCTCATTCCTTGTAAGTGCACTTCCCGAGGACGAATGGTTTGTTGAGACTGCCAAAACAGCTATAAACAAGCTTCTACAGGGAGCCTCCGGTTCGGACGGATCTGACATTGAGGAAGAACACCTCATGATGATGCATGATGATGGACACATGATGATGATGATGAGTGATGGTGGTCACATCTTGATGAATGATGAGGACGTCTCTGATTCTGATGACTCTCCTTCTTCCCTTTCAACACTTGGTTCCCTCGAGTCATTTGTTTCTGCAGAGATGGGTGAACTTGAAAGTCCTGGTTACCTAACCGATCCTGAAAGCTGAAAGCATTGGATAAATTCATAGAGAGATTTGTATGTTCATATGCAAGGGAATATGTAGAAAGAGTTAGTTTGGTTATCGCTGTTGTAGTTTGTATATTTAAGATGTTCTCTACTAGTACTACGCGTTTGTCATATTTTAGTGCTTCATGGTAGAACTGAGAAGAGCATGTCTTGGAAATTTAGTTAGGGGGCTGCTACCTCCTTGTAGATCCAAGCAATATGTAGCAAAACAAAAAACAAAAATCATGTCAATTGGCTGAAACTTTAGTATGTTGGTGCATTTGTTCAGGATCATTTTAAAATTTCCAGTTTTGATAAGGCAATTTTGTGTTCAATTTGTGTTTCCATCGTAGATTGTCTGGGTAAGGGAAAGTAAAAAAAAGGAATATGATTGGGGCTAGTTTGTAGGTAAATAAACCTAAGAAGGCCTTTTGTTCAATTTTTGAAGGAAAATGCTAGTAATGAGCAAAAAGTGTATCAGTATTCATGGAAAATATTTAGAAATTGACAAACAATGGGGTTGGTGTTTACCGGTATTCATGGAAAATATTTAGAAATTGACAAGTATAAAGATTTAGAAATTGACAAACAATGGGATTGGTGTTTATTGGTATTCATGGAAATTTTTTAGAAATTGACAAACGTAAATATTTAGAAATTGACGAACAATGGGGTAGGTGTTTAACGGTATTCATGGAAATTTTTTAGAAATTGACAAACAATGGGGTTGGTGTTTGTAATTGACTTATTGGAAGGTAATTAGCAAAAGCGAATACTCATCCACTTTTTTCCATTTTCCTAAACTAACCCAAAAAAATAGAAAAGCATCATTTTTGTTTTGTTTTATTTTCTAATGGAGTATCATTTTAAATTTATTTCCTTCTTAATATCCACTAGAAGTGGGTCACTCACTATTGTTATAAGGAAAATAAAAACAGTTACATGAGGTCAGGTGGTTTCTTATGGCCGCTGCTATTCGTAGCCCAGTTCCTACTATCCGTAGCCGATTGCTACCTACAAACCACTATCTTACAAAGATTTGCTACTTACAACCAAAAAATATTCCTGAACTCTCCCTTTTGCCCTTGTATACATTATACATACAACCCAACAATCTAAAATATCCCAATACCTCTCTTTCTCTCTCTTGTCCGTTCCTTTTCTCTGACCTAGGTCTTCTCTCTCTCTCCCCCTGTTCCTTCTCCAATTCTCCCCACCCCACAGTGCCACCACCCACCCACCATTACCTCCACCATCCACCATTACCGCCACCACCCACCCCCACCCCACTGTGCCACCTCTCTCTTTCTCTCTCTCTCTTCCCCCGTTTCTTCTTCTCCCCAATCACCACCACAACACCACTCCCACCACACCACAACAATAGCACAACTTTGAGGTGAAGAAAGTACAACACGTCGGCATCACCAACGATTTCGAAGTTGAACATTGGTAAAATTTTGAATCTTGTTATTACGCGGGTTTTTATTTTCGTTTGATTTTTGTTTGAATTTTTCTTGAAAAACCCATAGTACGTAATGCTATTTCATGTATTTCAAATTTAATCGAACATTTGACTCCGATTGTTTTCCACAGTTTCAGATAGACGATTGTTTGCCCCTTATTCGGATTTTCATATCTAAAATTGATTGCCTCATTCGGATTTTAATTTCCAATTGGCCCTTTTCGAATATTATAAAAGTTGAATTGTTAGCTCATTCAGAATTTGATATCCAAAATTTATTGCCTTATTCGGATTTTAATATCTGTAACGCCCCCAAAATTGGGTTCGTTAATTAAACATTTTATTGAATAAACGGGGTAGAGTCTGGCTCATTATTACATCACAAACCCCCAGAGGGTACTTATATTACACAAAAAGGGAGGACATCTAACGTTATCTAGCTCCTGTTCTTCTTCCATCTAGCAAGCTCCTCAGCTCCAAATGCCTCCAAGGTATACAGCTCTCCTTGCTCATCTATAAGGTCTGACACATTATACCAGCGTCAACACCAGCATAATATGTCAGGGTCACGTAAAGCAACACTGTGAGCTTGAAAGCTCAATAGAGTAACCCAAAACCCACTAACCCTTAACTTACAAGTCAAAGATAATAACGATTTTCCAAACTTAACATGCTTCAACAAGAACATCTAACAATTACGCATGCGCATTCACTAACTATCGTTGGTGTCATGTTTTCTAGGTTTCTCCTACGTGACTCATCGTATAACGTGTCTCATTTTCATTTCCAAACACAACATTTTGAAAATCACATTTAACACACCCAACCTCGGTTCCGCTGTTTTGGGTTCCCGAGTATCCTCACAATAGTTCCGCCGCACCGGGTTCCCATTGGCACACATTAGCATTGGCTCCTCTCCGCGGATAACCAAGCCACACACCCAACCTCGGTTCCGCCGTTTCGGGTTCCAGAGTATCCTCACAATGGTTCCATCGCACCGGGTTCCCATTGGCACACAACGCGCACACACACACACATAATGCACCCACAAATGGTCATTATGTAGTTTCTAAAATCCTTTTTATCCATATCAACCACACCCTAGGTGTCATGTTTCTACTTTCCAATTTCACGTGTCTCGTATCATGCATAGACTCCGCGGTAGAACTTTTCACATGAATCATGCATTCATAACTATCAAGATCATCCAACTCTATCTTATCATGCTTGTTCATAACCACAAGTAAGGCAAGCAACATACCCACAAACTCATGGTCATCTAAGAGGTCAAAATACGAATACTTTCTTTTTAGAAACAACACTTTATCTTTAAAGTAAAAACATATTTTCTTCTTTTTGGAGGTTCAATAAAACAACATAAGTTTATCAAAGTGACTATGTTTACCAAAAGTAAGCAACCATCACGAGATCATGCATTCAAGTATTCTTAAGATCAAAGTAACTACGTAAAACAAGATCGTACTAAACATATAGCTTTTTATACTTAGAGTAAGTAGGTTCGGAGAACTCTACCGTTCTTCTTGGCGGTAGGGTGAATACGGAAGAAAGATAGCACGTCGCGTGGAGTAACGGCTTATGGATGAGCTTCGGTAGCTTCGAAAGAGAAAGGTTCTCTCGAAACTAGATCTTGACCTAAACTACTTAGCTTTATGGATTGAAAAGGTGTTTTGGGATGAGTTTCTTGAAGAACAAGAGAAGAACTTCAAGAACAACTTAAGAACAAAGCAAGAACAAGTAAGAACACTAGACTTTCTTAGAGAGAAAAGTTGGAGAATGGAGGTGTGAGTTGAAATGAGAGAATGGCTTGCTATTTATAGGCAAACTCTTGGGCTTCTCCTCTCCCCTTTGGCCGGTCCCCCCTCTCTCCCTTTTGCTCTCATCAATTAGCTCCATGACTTGTCATTTCATGCTTTTCAAGCATGCCATGACTTGTCACTCAAATGTCATTCCAACTTTAAGCTAAAACTAGGTCATCATGAAGGGTTTATGGACTTGTCTTGTCCTAGAATGGGTTAGCTTAAGGCTAATGAACTAGGTTATCATGAAGGGTTTTGGTTTAGTCATTTCATGCTTTGAAAGCATGCCAAGTCTTCCATGACTTATTTTATCCAATCTTTTTAGGCTTAAGGCTAATGGACTAGGTTATAATGAAGGGTTTCTAGTCAAGTCTTGTCCTAGGGATGCTTTGCTTGCAAGAAAGCACAAAATCCTTGGCTAGGTAGTCCTTTGGAAGGCTAGGAATGAGTTGGAAAGAAAGTAATAGGCTTAGGGCTATTTAGTTAGCTTGTGCCAGTAACCAAGCACACATGCACACACCTCACCTCTCCCTTACTCTTTCAACCGGCCCCTCTCTCCCTCTCTTGGCCAAAATTTCCCCTCTCTCTCCTTTTCTCATTGTGTTGTCCAATCATGCTTTGAAAGCATGCAACTTTCTCCTTCATGGGTCAATCAAAGCATGCCAAGAGTTGTCTTTTCCATTTAAGGCTAAGTCTTAGGTTATCATGTGGGGTTTTATGAGTTATCTTAGTCTAGAAAGGGCTTGCTTGTGAAAGCACAAGAAAAGGGTCATGACGGTTGTACCTTGGTTGCAAAAGACAAGGAAGGTGGCTTGTTGGAGTGGCCAAAACCAACACACACACTCACTCTCTTTCTCTCTCTCTCGGCCTCCTTCTCTCTCCCCCTCTCTCTCTCCTCTTAAAGTATATATACATATATAGCTATATATAGGTAGACTAGAAAAGTAGGCTTTCAAAAAGGTTTGGGTATTAACCAATGGGTAATGATTTCCTAAAAAGGGAATCTTGTCATAAAGGTAATGCTTACAAGTCAAAAGTAATTACTTTTGGAATCTCATGATGGTTTTCTATTGTCCAAAGGTCCTAGAATGTTAGGAGGATATAACTTGGTTAGTAAGACTTATGTTAGGCCAACTAACTAGTTAGAAACTAGTTCCACTAACCGATTAGGGTTTTCTAGCCGGACACTAGAACGTTAAGGTCTCGTATCAAATATTCTAGCGTTCTAATAAATACCCTAGTCCTTAAAGATCGTCTAAGTCTATCGGTGATGGAAATTCAATTTACGAATATCGAATCTAATTCAGACGGATTACAAGAATTTTGAAATGGGAATTAAAATACGATTTTCGATTAAACAACGAGATTTTTATTTACTGAAAATCGGAGTTGTTACAATATCCAAATGTTTATACCCCATTTGGACATTACAGTCCGATTAGTCCCCCCTATTTCGGTTATTAGAATCTGATTTACTTATCTTTATTCAGAAATTAGTATTCAATTCTCCTATCTTTTAATTCGTGTGTTGTAACCATAGTTGTCAAATCGTGAATCGGATTGACCTTTTTCCCAATTATAAAAGTTGAATTGTTAGCTCATTCATGTGATTTCATATTAGTCAAATGCAACAATATGATAAACCTTGATTCATATATAGATTCGTATCGTTTTACGTGAATCGTACGATTTTGACAACTACGGTTCTAAGTTATTGTTCGCAATGTACAGGAAATGAAACGAGTTCCTCCAACAGTTTCTGCAAGTAAGAGGAAGGGAGGCCAAATCGTGTTCAAACTCCGATGGATCCCTACGCGTCGAATTTTGTTCTTGGGCTGCATTTTTTTCTTTTGTTGACTTCTGACCAAGTGGTTGTGCATTCACTTTGGGTTCAAGGAGAGTACTGCTTTTCGGATAAGCAAGCTTTTGCATCTTCTTAACATAATTTACCTTTACATCATATTGATCTTCATTCAAAAACTTATTGTAAAAACAATCAAAGTGAGCCAAAAGCGTGTCCTCCATCGAACCCTCATTTCGGGGTGAAAGCAAAGAAAGCCTCTTCCAATGGTCGTGGATTAACTCAATCGGTAGAAGGATATTTGCCATCTTGTAAGGAGCAATCTTATGAGCGCAAGATAAACCACGGGTGTGCCTCAAAGAACACTTGCAATCACGCTTCGATTCCACAAACCATTTGACTTGATGGATGCTGTTAAAACAAATGTCATGGCATTCGACGAAACAACTCCCCTTAGCCTATCAAATAGAATTGTCCTAAAATCATGTTGCACAGAACTAAGGCTAGCTCGTCTCAAAAGAAACTTTGACTTCAGTAAATTGTAACAGCATTAATCTGTGAATCTTCTCCCATATAGTATCAAAATTGCAATGCGAGTTTTCAAGATAATTTTTTAGTTTCGAATGTGAACTCTCCGCCCTACGAATAAATATGGCAAGATATTAGCCATAACAAATAACATGAATATATGAAAATTTTCCAAAAAAGCGTGAATAACATGAATATTAAGGAAAGTGCTGGAGTTGCGAATGAAGCGTTTACCTGTTACTTGTTAGGTTTTCATAATGCATGACTTTGTCCGTCCAAGCTCCTACAAACCTCTCTTTGTAGGGTACCAACCAATTTTTCTTGATGTACTCAAGTGCTGTAGGAACCATTTCAAAATCACACTTCAAAACACAAAGGTGCTCCTCGTACTGTGCAACACTCGCTGAAAGGACGACTAGGCCCCAGCCAACTACAAATAAACTCCTCCCATATCTTGTCATCAAACATCTTTCTAAACTTGGTTAATATGTTCTTGCCAATACCCCACCTACATAGGAGGTTGGTAGCATGAGGGAAAACATTTGTGATGACATTCATAAGCGCCAACTCCCTATCCGTGACAATAATGGACAGAAACGCATTGGGATCCATCATGTCTTTTAGCCTCTCCAAGAACCAAGTGTAGTTTTCCATTTTTTCACACTCTATGAATGCAAACACTGCACAAAAAGTCATCTCTGTTGATGTTACACCAACAATTTGAAGTAAAGGAAACTTGTACTTATTTGTCTTGTATGTGCAATCCATTGTAGACACCCCAATTTGGCCTAACAATTATTTCAAGTCCCACCTTGGGGACCATCCCGATGATGAAATGGATACAGTGATTGCTGATTGACTTCTTGTGAACCTTAGGACTTATGGTAAGAACTTTGAGCCACTTAGAGGACCCAATTAAGAGCCATATAGCCTTTCAAACAGAAATACAGTATCCCAGGAAAATCTATCTGTCGGCCGTAACATTGATCTCACAGCCTTAACATCATTTCTTCACCCGAGCAATCTGTTGCTTAAAAATCTCCCTGAGAGATCAAACCCACGACCGCAAGATCTATCTTTCGGCCGCAACATCCTTTCCTCGGCCGCCAGATCCATTGCTTGGCCGCCAGATTGTCTATTTTCCAGACTCTGGAATGTTCTGTCGATTGTTTGATCCAACTATGCTACCTCCCCGATGCGTTCGGGCTACGCTCAAAGATCATCATGAAGAGTTTGCATTGCATTGAAATTGCAATTACAATGGTGCGTTTTGATTGGCCGGAGTGAGTCACCAATTGCCTATATAAAGGGCCTTTGGGTTCCAAAATAAACACATTAGATTCACCTACGAAATTACTCCCTCAAACCACGAAACTCTATAGAATCATACTCTCAAACCCTCTCTTCAAAAACCCTAACCTCCCGCAGGCAGCCACTAATCCAACGATCAAACCCCAAAGTCTCAAACCCTAACCCTAGGGTTTTTCAAGAAGCAATCAGTCAATCATCCTCAATCCGAAGCAATCAAGCTACTGAGGGATCAAGGTGGTGAGGCCCAGGAGCCTAGCCTCTTGTTCAATTTATTTACTATTTTTATGCTTGGTCGTAGCGTCTAATTATCTACTAACTTTTCTGTCTGGTGTGAGGAAGAATATCGACCAGGGCTTCGATCCCTCGGCCGATACATTAATCCAGTGCGATTGCTCGGCCGTGATATCCATACACCGGCCGCGTAATCGATTTCCTGGGACAGTTTGTTTTGTGTTCTGCTTTCTGATGCATGATTTCAATTATAGTCCTGACTCATCTTTAACTACTTAAAGGCTAAAAACAGACTACGTGTTAGAATTAAATAAAGCATGCATATGTCTTATGTTGAATAACTATGGGCCGGTCTTACGACTGGGCAGAGAGGGGTGCCTAACACCTTCCCCTTATTGTACATTTGGCTCCCATACCCATAATCTCTATCTATTTTCCTAATTTTAATAAACTGGATGGCGACTCTGTTTTGATGATAACCGCTATCGTGTGGCGATATTCCTAGCCATGGGAATATCCATGATCTTAGTTTATGAAGCAAGCAACCAAACGAGCAAACAATGATCAATCTGTATGGCGATGCTCCGCTCCAGGGAGGTGTCTACATCCATCAATAACAAAAGCACGTAACATCTCCCCCGCAGATGGGGGAGACCAAAACAACTCTGTGACATTCTCAGTCTTGTTCTTATGGGTCCAATGAACGTATTTGTACTTTTCTACCCGATCCGACAAATGTTGCATTTGAGATTTTTCAGTTTTCTCTATCACGCGGTACTTTTGTCGTACATTATACACGATTTTGATAGACGTTACGTTCTCATGATCTTGAACCTTCAAATGGGTTAGGATTTTTTTGGGTTTCACCAAAGAGACCGACAAATCAACCACTATGCTAGTCTGCTCTGCTGACAACCTCCCGACATATGAAGGACCCTTCAAGTACACTACTGGAGGCTAGTTGTGAATGCCATTGTGGACATAGACAGTCCAACCATCATTGCCCTTTACAGCTTTCAATTCAAATGGGCATTCACATTTTTTGGTGTCCGTGGACCGCACTCTCTTCTTCATCCTTCCCATCAATCTTCTTAACAAATGGCCTATACTTACCGCTCCTTTCACATGAAAATCTCATCCTAGGTGTGCGATTCTTAATTCATTTCTCAGAGCCCTTAATCACAATGATAAACCCGTGTTGTTTATTAGTGCATCTTATCCAATCTACCAACGCTTCATTGGATGGAAAAACCTACACAAAAAAAAAAAAAATTATAGCCCATAATATAAAATTGCACATGATAAATACTCCATCAAAAAACACTCATCGTCTCCGTTGTAAAATGCTCTGTATAATCGTATGGAGGACGAGTGGAAGTAGGTATAGTCGATGGCCCTACATAACTACCAAGTGTTGAGTGTCACCCTGTAACACCCAAAGACAAACCAGGTAAGCGCTGGATTCTCTGCAGTTTCATTCGGATATTAACATCTGAAAACTAGCACCAAATTAGGATATAAGATTCCAAAAATATTGACAATATTCAGATATTAATATCCGAATAGTTGTACATAATTCAGACATTAGAGTCCAAAAAGTTAGTAAAGTTTCGGCATTGTATGTCCGACTGTGTTGGGCCAGAACTAAAATTGAAAATGGAGGGCAGGCTTACCTCTTATAGCAGTTTTTGCTTCGTGACTACAACATCTGTACTATCAACTTGTTTAAAAAACTTCCATTGTGTGATCTTCCAACTCCAAATTGTGGTGTATTGATGGGTCAACTATTTCTTATTTATCAATGGAGGAAGAGGAAGCAATCGAGGTTTCCATTGACAATTTAGGAGGAAGAGGAGGGGAGGAAGACAGGTAAGGTTGGCTGCTGGTGGGAGGGGCTTGCTGGTAGGTGGTGGGAGCTAGGTAGGGATGAAAATGGATGAGTTTGAATGGGGAGGGAGGAGACGTCATTCTTCAAATGGGGAGGGAAAAGGGAAAATCAGGGAAATCAGAGAGAGAAGTATGTGGTTGTATGTAATATTCTTAGGGGGGTAAAATGGTCAAATAACATGAGGTTTTAGGGGTGTAATGGTCAAACTGCACAAGGGCATTTTTGTCCGTAATTGATAAAAGTTTTAATCGGCTGTGGGTAGCAGGAACTGGGCTACGAATAGCATCCCCCTTTCTTATTGAATTACTATTGTCCCCAAAATAGTAATTCTACACATAACAATTACAATGTAGAAATAGTAACATTAGGAATAATTTAAGAAACTTAAAAGTCTATACAGTTTCACAAAAGGAGTGGCAACAAATGGTGCTCTCGTTTTATATAAAATAAAATAAAATGTTTAAAATAAATAATAAATAAAATAGTAATTTGATAGGAGTAATAATCGCAAATTACGTCCAAATCTATAAAATTAGTCTTTAATTCATATCAAGGATCACATGAGCATTTAATTACGTGCAAGGAGCCTCTCCTTCCTTTTTCCCATGTGTCCGAAATTCACTAACTTGAAACTTGTGAATTTCATTGAGTTTTACTAATTCTGAAATTTCGAACTCATGAATTTTATTACGAGTAATTTTTAGCTCATGAATTTTACTGGATTTCAAAAAACAACAATCACCTTATGGATTTTGTTAGCTTCGAACTCATAAATTTCATTGTGTTTCAAAACACAACAAAACAAAAATTTTCAAATAACCATAGACATTGGGTTTGAAAGCACAACGTAAATTCATAATGAACAACGTAAAATCAAAATTCAAAGTGTAAAATTTTCTTTTAGAACTTTAAAATGCAAAAAGAAAAAAGAAAAAAGAAAAAAAGAAAAGAGAGCATACATTCAAAAAATTATTTTTTTGAAGTAGGTTTTAGAAATATATATTTTTCAAAATCGGATCTGTGCAACAAAAGTTATGAATATTTTAAAATTTAAAATTGAAAATGAAAAGGAGAGAGAGATCCAGATCCGAAAGGGAGACAAATATGAGAGAAAGAGTGACGTGGAAAGAGAGAAGGGAAGGGAATCCTTTTGCAGAAAGTCTACTGGTACAGATTTGTTGCGGGGCCCACTACGGGTCTCACACAAATGATCCGAGCCGTTCATTAAATGTAAAACAGTTTTTCAAGGGCCTCCGTGAAAAATTAATTTAATCCGATACTTATAGATACTCGATCCAATAATCTAACTTTTGATTTAGATTCCCGGATAATAAAACATTATATGATTAGATCGAGTATCTATACGTATCGGATTTAACTGATTTTTTGTAAGGATCCTTGAAAACTTGTTTTACATTTAATGAACCGCTCGGATTTAACTGATTTTTCGTAAGGGCCCTTGAACACCTGTTTTACATTTAATGAACGGCTCGAATTATATATGTGATACCCTTAGTGGGCCCCACAACAAATCAATACAGAAAATTTGACAGATTTTCTGTACCAGTAGACTGGTTCATCCTTTTGTGTGCTTTTCAAGATTGGGCCGGAGCTGGAGGGAATCCGGCCCGTCATTTATCCTAACAACAAAGGAGAGTAGACAATAGTGAAAAGCGCGGGAAAATATGAAAACGACAGCTTGGGAGTGGCCCAAAATTAGGGTTTTCAATTTTGAGATAGAGATTGGGAAGTTTTTTGTGGAGCCTGCAAATGGATAGAGATGGCAACGGACAGGGAAGTTGCGCGATGGGCGCCTTCGGAAGCATCGATCTGAGCCGTTTTAATGATTCGACAGCGGTGGATCTGAAAGGTCAGGTCCATCGGCTCCCTTGCTGCATCAAATACGATGGAGATGCTGTCGAAGCACACTGACACACTGTCTACAACGAAGAAGAGTAAGGAGGCCCATCTATATATACATATACACACACACAGAGTTGATTAACGAGGTTAGAGTGAATTAGCAGGGATTGAGGTAGATGGTCTGAAGATGGAGGAAGCTTACTTCAGGGGAAGGAAGTTGCAAGGCACCACCATTCACCTTCCTCAAGGCTATACTGGTCAGTTGTCTGTCTCAAATCAAAAATATATAAAAAAATGGGATGTCATGTTTTTATGAAATGTTTTAGTTAGTGATTGGTTTAGTTTGATAATTAACCCATATCTCTTAATAAAAGAAGCTCCTGGGGGTGAAATCTCATTGTATTGCTGTAATTTCCTAGAGAAGGGCTTTTGATGGCATGGAAAACACCAATACTAGCAAGTTGAGACAATAGGCATTTCATAGAAGCGGTCCCCACAAACTGCAAAGAGATTATTATAACTGATTTCCAAAGCATCATAAATTGGAACTCATTTCTATGTCCATTGTTTTACTCAGATTTTTACTTCTTTACTTCTTTTTTTTATTTTGGTCTAGACCATCCTCCCTAATTCCAAAATGCTGACAACGGTTTCAATGTGATGGAACTGTAGTTAGACATTTTTCAGTTAAAAGTGTCCAGTCACTAATCTCACATCATCTCTACTAGCTTACTTTAGCCTTGAGTTGCCCAATGGATTTAACATCCGTCTATTCTAGGAATAAAAACTTAATGGAGCGTGTTTAGAGTATAAGTTAGAGTGTTAGACAAGCATGGTTGAAGGTCGTTAATATCCCGAGGCATCCATCATCAGGCAATTGTCATCAAGGCTGTGGTTTACCAGATAATATCCTCACTTTATTGGATTAAGCAGTTGACGATATTTTTTTTTGGTTCTAAAAAGATTGAAGACTTGGGTCAACGTTATAGTTGAAAGACCGCACTTGTTGGCCTAATCTTCCAAAGCTAAAGAAAATTTTGCATTTCCATAAACAGCTTTGTCCTTGTTAGTTTGTCAATGATTGCTTTAAGTTCTAACTTTAATGTCTATGACATAATGTTATTAAACTTGTGTGTGTGAAAACATACAAAGACGTTTGTTCTCAGTTGTGTTGCAAACTCTGATACAGTGTCGTGACACTGTAAAATCTTTTCATTAGGGTTGAGCTTCAAAATCTCAACCGAAATGGTCAATCCTTTTTTTTGTCCTCCTATTTTATTTTTCTATACATGTAATGATTTTTGGCACGCAGGCTTTGTAATAGGAAAGAAGAGTCTGGGAAAAAGAAAAGCCTCTGATCAGTCTGAAGAAATCTCAAATTATTGGGAGATGAAGGCAAAGTTTCAAAGTATAACCTTTTGGAATCATGACAGCCTTCCATCGCAAGATGACGCTTTTGTTCGTTCCTTTCACTGGTTGGCTGTCACAAAAGCTGTAAGTTTTTGCTTGATATGTGTTTTGAAGGAAAAAGGATAAAATTTGATCAGTCATTGGTGGCTTTGTCCTTGGTAACATGGTTAAAGATGTTAAAGTTTTTGCCCAGTCAATGCCACTGCTTTTGGGAGAGCCTCAGATGTAAATGTCCAATTCATGGCTTTGAATTCCAAAGGAAGCAACAAATGGCATAAATATCTAACTACCGGAATAAAGATCATGTCAAGGTGTCTAGAGCTTGCTATTGTTAATTTTAACTGGTAATTACGTTTCCTTTGGGATCAAGGGAGTCAAGATTCAGGCTAGATGACTTGATACATATTGGTAGTTTGTCCTGGCAGGAATGAAGACAAAGTCGCTGCTGTTATATTTTGCAAATCATTATGTTCTGATAGATGTTCAAGCCGATCTTTAACCTCCTACTAAACTTGTTTTTCTCTTGTTCGTAAGTATTGGTTTTCTGAACATGATTTTGGCATTTGGACCTGTTGTCAAAGATAGGAGAAAGTGTATAGGGGGTTAATTAACCCTAAAACATTCTTCTATTATTTATATTATGAGATACTTGATTACAATACTTCATTAACTGATGTGGGACAAGACTAAGACTAAACAAATATTCTAACACTCCCCTGCAAGCTAGAGAGTAGATATTACAAAGTCCCACCTTGTTACATAGCAACTCTAGGCATGATTTGAACAATAACTTAGTAAACATATTTGCCAATTGAGCACCTGTAGACACGAAAGGAGTAGTAATCACACCACCAACTAACTTTTCCTGCACAAGATATCAGTCAACTTCAACGTGCTTAGTTCTCCAATTAAACACCGGATTAGATGCAATGTGAATCACTGCTCAATTATCACAGTACAAATTCATAGACAATTGCACACTGAATCCTATCTCCTCAAGAAAAGAGTGCACCTATACAGGTTCACATGTTGTGTGAGCTGTGGCTCTTTATTCGGGCTTCTGCACTAGAGTCCAATGTTTTCAAATGCATTTTTTGGGCTCGCCTCGAGGCATTGGGGTGGTGAGGCAATGCCAAAATGCCTCAGGGCGTGAAAATTTAGGTGGTGAACCACAAAGGCAGTCGCCTAATTTCCTTAGGCAAGGCGTAAGACTCAGAAGAGAAATTTTCCTAATCTAATTTTGGAAATTTTGTAAGTCTAAGCTCTTTGCCTTGTTAAAGTCGATCATCGTCTACAGTCGTGCTCTGTTTTCGTTTACTAAATGACGAATTGATGTGCTCTGTTAAATAACTACTAAAGTGATGTTATAGGGTTTCTCAATTAGCTATTAACTGATAAGGTAATAATAAGTCATTAAGCGATAATCTACTTTATGCTTTCTTTTTGTATTAATCTATCTTTTATGAAATGCGCATTTTTTGTATTTTTAAGTTATTTTATTAATTTAATTATTTAAAAAATAAAAATAAAAAGGCTTACGCCTCATTGTCTTGGGGTGTACTCCTTGCCTTGCGCTTTCGTCTCTGAAAACTTTGCACTAAACCGTGCAACTATTGTCCATTCTATGTTCATATTAATTCAGAATTGAATAGATAAGTGTAGTGGGATTTTCCCCGAGCTAGGGAAATCACACCCGAGCACGTGCGATGTGCGAAAGGATACAGGAAACACCACGTGGGGGTGCGTATTAGATGATGACCTCGACCACTTGTGAGATACGTGGCAGCTCGGGAACGTCGCAGAAGGATGTGTAAGAGTTGGACACGTGGTAACACCATAGCACCATGAGAGAGGGTGGAAGGCTAACCAAGGGACATGAATGAAGTTAGGGTGTTATGCTGCACGACGCGGTAGCCGAGCAGAGGTGGATTTTGGGGAAAAAGGAGAACCCAAAATTGGGTTTCTCTCTCTCACACTTTGTATTTATATGGATGAGTAAAAGTACAAATATACCCCTAAGTAACAAATACATCACATAGTGAACCCTAACTTAACACTCCCTCTCAAGTTGGTGCAAAAGATATCTATCAAGCCCAACTTGAACACAATGGGTTGAAAGATCTTACTACTAAGCCCCTTCGTAAATATATCAGCTAACTGGTCCACAGACCTTACAAACGGCATACATATCAAACCCCTGCTCAGCTTCTTCTTTATGAAATGCCAATCAATTTCTATATGCTTCGTTCTATCATGTTGCACAGGATTATGAGCAATATTTATTACCGCTTTGTTATCATAATAAAGCTTTCATAGGACCACCATCAGAGATTCTCAAATCCTTCAACAAGGTTTGGAGCCACAAAGCTCACACATGCCATGAGCCATAGCCCTATATTCAGCTCTGCACTCGATCTAGCTACCACTGACTGTTTCTTAGACGTCCCACAAGTCTCTAATATCTCTCCTTATCTGTATGCTCTCCAACATCTCCACTAAGATGATGATTCGCCTCAATGGGAGAGTCTGCAGGTTTGCTTCCTAACATACATGTTTCTTCCAAAAGATCAAGAATATACTTCCTTTTGGGGGATAAAAATGCCTTTATCAGATCGGGCCACCTCCATCCTAAGAAAGTATCTCAAGGATCCCAAGTCTTTAATCTTGAATTCTTGAGCAAGATGAGCTTTAAGATTAAGTATTTCATCAACATCATTGCCTGTCATGATTATGTCATCCACATAGACAATAAGAATAGCAATCTTATCATTACCTCCCTTGATGAACATAGTATGATCTGTGTGCATACCAATGCTTTGGACTATCAATGAAGGAAGCATGATAATGTGCACATAAATTGATTTGGGTCTCTAGGCATGTCCTCTCTGATGCCATTTGGCTTTGATTTAGGGGTATGGTTCTACAACAAAATGTCCTTGTAGCTCTTTGGTTCTTGGAGGTTTAGGGGGGCCACTGTTTCAGTAGTATTCTGAGAGCAGCCACTTTGTCCATATATTGCCAAAGGTTAGGTCTGTCTCCAATCATCCCCTGCCCATACCCCCAATGATTGGGGACTAGATGGGTTATGTTATGTTGTTGGTGTTGATGAACATAGTATGATCTGCATGACTCTGTCTGTATCCAAATCTCAACACAGCTTTGAAAAATCTGTCAAACCAACCTCTAGGTAACTGCTTTAATCCATAGAGGGCCTTTCTCAATTTACACACCTTCCCTTGAGTAACAATAACAGAGGAAGAGAAATCTGGTGGTATATCCATGTACACTTCTTCTAAGTCACTATGAAGGAATGCATTTTTTTACTTCAAATTATTGAAAAGGCCAATTCAAAATAGCAGCACAAGAGAGCAAAGTCCGAATAGAGTTCATCTTTGCTACCGAAGCAAAGGTTTCCTCATAGTCGATACTGTATGTCTGAGTAAAGCCCTTAGCAACAAGTCTCGCCTTGTATCTCTCAACCGTTTCATCTGCTTTATGTTTTACTGTGAACACCCATTTACAACCCATTGATTTCTTTCCCTCTGGAGGAAATACTAGTTCCAAGGTGCCGTTCCTTTTCAAAGCTATCATCTCCTTTACCATAGCTTCCTTTCACTTAGGTATTATGAGTGCTTCCTTCCAACTTTGTGGGATAGATATGGAAGAGAGAGGGGAAACAAGTGCACGATACGAAGGGGATAAACAATCATATGTAACAAACTGTGAGATGGGATGTTGAGTACATGTTCTAACTCCTTTTCTAAGAGCAACAATAGCATCAAGTTCATCAGAAACAAGAAGGGATGGTTCATTACCAGATGAGTCAACCGAAGAATTAGAAACTGGAATTGGAGCTGGAGAGGTGATAGTGATTGGCAAGGTGGCATCGCACAGGCAAGCTGTCCCTTTTCAGTTGAGAAAACTTCTGCAAGTTAGGCAACCTATGGGGGTAAAGCCTATCGTCGTCAACATCTCAACCAATCATGTCATGTTTGGCTCTTTCTTCAGATATAGGTTCTTTCCTAGAGTTTTCCGTCTCCCCCTCACCATAACAAGGTATTGGGAAGTACGACCATGACTCTTGATTATGGGATGTCAACATCTCTTCATCTTCCTCCATATTATTCTCCCTCTGAAGAGATGTAAGGGAGAAAGGGTAAAAGGAAGTTGTTTCCCAAAAAGTGACATCTATAGAAACAAAATGTTTACGGGAGTGAGGGTCAAAGCATTTATATCCCTTTTGGGTAGGGGAATAACCAAGGAAAATGCATTTACGAACCTTGGGATCTAACTTGCCACTAGGATGTTTAGGAGTATAGACAAAACACACGCAATCAAAAACTTTGGGTGGAAAGGAAGAGACCGAAGACCTACGAGGGAGAAACTCAAGAGGAATTTTAAACTGAAGAACACTGGATGACATGCGATTGATAAGCTACAGTAAGAATAGATTCACCCCAATAACATTTTGGGACAGTCATGGTGAACAAGAGAGAACGGGCTACCTCAGCAAGGTGACGATTTTTGCGTTCAGTAACCCCATTCTGCTGTGGAGTGCCAACACAAGTCGTTTGAAAAAGAATGCCATACTCGCTAAGATATGCCCGAAAATGCCCATCAAGGTACTCAGTCCCATTATCACTACGAAGGATTTTGATGTTAGTGTCAAATTGAGTACGAACCATCTAAATTTAAAGGATAAAAAAACTTCATTTTTGGACCGAAGTAAATACACCCAAGTGACACGAGAAGAACAACCAATAAAAGTGACAAACCATCGATAACCAGAAATAGAAGTAACATGGGAAGGATCCCAAACATTAGAATGGATAACCATAAATGGTGAAGCACTTCTTTGATTAATAGGATTATAAAAAGAGCATTTATGTTTAGACAGCTCACAAGCTTCACAAAAAACTGACTCCTAGTACATTGTTTAGTTAAGGTAGGAAAAAGTTTTTCTAAAATTCCAAAAGACGGGTGACCCAATCTACGATGCCACTGATGCAATAAAGGAAGAGCTGAACTTGTATCTGCTTCAAGAGCTTGACCCAATGACAAGGGTGTAAAAGATGGACGAGGTGCAGGCTCTAAAAAATATAGACCACCATGGGCTTTACCACTACTGCCAATCATTCTCCCCGTATCCAGCTCCTGAAAGACACAATGTGTAGGAAAAAAAGTCACAGAGCAATTCAAGGAATGGGTAAGACTACTAATAGTAGGGCTGTTAGCCGAAATCGAAAAATCGTTGAAAACCGGAAAAACCGGACCGGATATTTTAAACCGGTTGAATAATTTCGATCCGGTTCCAGTTTATAAAATTTTATAAACCGGAAAAATAATTTCGATTCGGTTTATGTGTTTTAGAAACCGGTCGAAACCGGACCGGTTATATATATGTATATTGGTCTAATAAATATATTTATTATATAAAATCAACCATATATATATATATATATAAAAACTGTTTTTATAGGCTTAATTATATTTTTATGAGTTTTTTTTATGTATCGGGTTCAAAATTGATTCTTTTTTGTTGGGCCCAAAAAAAGGGTTGAATTATGGGTTTTTGGTTGATATTTTGTGGGTTGAATTGTGGATTTTTTGATGTATTGGGCCCAAAATATATCCCGTGAATGAAAACCGGATAAACCGGTTGAGCCAATCGAAACCGGACCAGATTATCTCAACCGGTTCCGGTTTCTAAAAATATCAAACCTATTAACCGGTTTCGACTGAAAAACATGCCGAAACCGGTCGAAAAATGGTTGGAGATTTTTTCGGTCGAAAAATTTGGAACATGGATAACGGACGAAAGAAAAATGGTTGGAGAGTAGCGAATGAAACCTTTTCCTCAAATAGCAGATAGAGAACCATCAGCTACTTTAACCTTATCCTTACTGGAACACGTAGAGTAGGAGTCAAAAAAATGATGAATAACCTATCATAATCTATGGCACCAGAATCTATTATCCAAGGAAGAGAGGAGGATGCAATAGATGCTAACTGGGATACCTGTGTGAGCAAAGTACGAGGATGTAGTGGAAGTAGAAGCTGTGGAAGATGGCCTAGTCCAGTGATTTAAATACGCGAGGCGACAAAGCCCTCATTGGAGCGAGGTGAGGCGAGCGCCTCATTGAAGTGAGGCGAGCATTTAAAAAATTATTAAAATTATAAATATTTTTATGTTTTTTATATAACTGTTTCGTTAATAATTTGAAGGGTTAATAATTTGAGGGGGTTAACTGTTATGCTAATAAACAATAAGGGACTTAGTGTAGTTTATATATATATAAACATATAAACAGAAGTACATGTCGGTCAAAAACCAGATCAAAACCACATTGATCTTCGACGACAATGTGCTGCTCGACGACCGACGGCGGCTTGCACACATCGATCTTCGACGGCGATGATCTACTGCTCCTCGCCTCCTCCGACGAAATAAGTATGCCTCTTACCTCTTCTTCTCCTCCCTCGTCTTCTTCTTCTTCTTCTTCCTCTTCTTCTTCATCGGTGAACCAAATCTGCTCTGCAACGTGTCTGGGCTTGGTCGATGGTGGTCGCCGACGGCTGGGCTTGGTCGACGGTGGTCGCCGACGGCTGGGCTTGGTCCACAGTGGTCGCCGAGGCCTAGTCGTGCTTTTTAGGTCGCCTCACGCCTCACGACTAGGCGAGGTTTTATCGACTAGTCGCTCGCCTCTTCTAAGCTCGCCTCGCCTCGCACCCCTGAGGCGTTGTAGTGTCGCCTCACGCCTCGCCTCGCCTAGGCGGTCGCCTAGGCGCGCTTTTTCAATCACTGGCCTAGTCATTAGGCGCCTGAGAGTTTGTAACTCCCCCTGAGAAAGAGTACCACCACTTTGGGAAGTATTAGGCACGGGAGCTTGCAAACGAGCACCAATAGGGTCAGGCAACATGTCAACAGTAGACTCCAAAACATGTGCATGAGAACGCACAGGACCACCACCTCGACTACTTCCTCGTCCACGAGATCGGCAACCATGTAACTTCCAACAAAATTCCCTTGTATTCCTGGTTTTGTTGCAATAATCACACCGGAGCAGTTCTTTATCAACAGAGCTACTTTTATCACCAAGCTGACCCTGAGTAGACTTACCATCTCGTGGAGTGGGAATGGCAATCAAGGCAGCGATCCGGAATTGGAGGATGAACCATCACACTCTGTCTACTCTCCTCCCGTTGAACGCATGCATAGGCCTCTCTTAGATTGGGAAAAGGAATACAGCTCAACACTTGCACACGAATTGGGTCATATTCCACATCAAGGCAAGAAAGAATGTCATAGATGCGCTCCTTGTCAACCATCTCTTGGAAAGTAGTTGTATCGGCAGTACAAATAGCTTGAAACCCTTGATAATAATCAAGTTCTTGCCACACTCTATTCAATTCAGCATAATACTCAGCAAAAGATTGATTGTGTTGATCCAACTTACGGAGTTTCTTCCTCAACTCAAAAGCCTAAGCAGTGATTTAAAAAGCGCGTGCGGCGCAACACAGCGCAGGTTCTGCGGTTCGACGAATTGCGCTATGGCGGAAAACCCAAAGGCGCAGAATAGGCGCCAAGGTGCAAAGCGCAGAGGTGTAGAGGCGTACGCCTTTTGTCTGTGATCCAAAAATTGATCCTACGGTGCAGAAAACACACGGCGATGGTGGCGATGCACTGAATAATTGTTTGTTTAAGTCTGATTTCAACCCTAATCCATCATACGATACATACCCAGCCAGCAGAGCAGCTTTAGTCGATCGAGACCTCTTCTGGTCCTTTTCGATCGACGATCGATCGAGATAGCTTCAGTCGACAACAGCTTCAGGCAGGGACGGTAGTCACGGTAACCTCCTCCTCTTCTTCTTCGATCGATCTGATTTTTCTTCTTTCTTTCTTTCTTTTTTCGTTTTCTCCGGCTCTTCTTTCTTTTTTCGTTTTCTCTCTTTTTTCATTTTCTCCAGCTCTTCTTTCTCTCTTTTTCCGTTTTCTCCAGCTCTTCTTTCTTTCTTTCTTAAAGACCTCATCATACATTTCCTTCAATCAAAATAAGATGTATGATGAGGTCTTTAAGATAATCGACAAGAGGTGGGAATCCCAATTGCATCTGCCTTTGCATGCAACTAGTTTTTACTTAAATCCTAAATTTTTTTACAAAGATCCAGAGGCTTGCCAAGTTCCAGAGGTCATTGGAGGCCTATACAAATGTATCACAAAGTTGATTCCCAATAATGATACACAAGGCCTTGTTTGTGCCGACTTGATGAAGTGTGAGAGAGCTGAAGGACTCTTCGGTAACCCAATGGCAAAGGGGGAAAGAAATACAAGGGCACCAGGTATCACCATGTTAACCTTAATCTAGTAACTAATTTAAGTCCTAAGAGTTGCCCTTTAAGAATGTTTTCCAATATCAAGGATTCAATATTCTATGGTGTGCAGCTGACTGGTGGGCCTTATTTGGTCATGACACTCCCGACTTGCAAAAATTTGCCATCAAAGTTTTTAGCCTTGTAGTTCCTCAGGATGCGAGCGTAATTGAAGTGTCTTTGAGCATGTGAGTATATGAATAATCAAGTTCATTCATTGACTTCCTTTAGTTATGTATGATCCGTGAATTTAAGTCCCTTTTATAATTAATTGTTAATGCAGATTCACACACAAAAAAAAGAATAGACTAGCTCAAAAGCGTCTCAATGATTTGGTATTTGTTAAGTACAATAGAGCATTGAAACGTTGATACCTCAAACGTGATCGCATTGATCCCATATCCTTGAAAGATATTGATGAGAGCAATGAATGGTTGGTTGGGAAGATGGAGGAAGAGTTTGTGTTTGAGGGTGATGATTTGAATTGGGATGATGTTGCTTTAGCTTTTGGAGCCGAAGAACCAAGGAAAACAACTAGAGCATCAAGTTCAAAGTCTACAAAGTCAACACCTATCGCCAAAATGGCAAAACCAACTCCAAAGGCTAAGGCTTCAAGAGGAAAGACATCTCTTATAGATGAGGAGAATGAAGAGGGAGAATGGGAGATGGATGATGAGGAGGAAGAAGATGTGGAAGGATATAAATCAGAATCATCAGATGATGATGATGAAGAAGATGAAGTTCTTGGTTATGAGAATGATGATTAATGCCTATCCATGCCTCTAGATTTTTTTTCCTTTAAATCCTTTTGTAATGTCTTTATGGCAAAACATTATTATGTTAGCTTTTCATGAATGATATGTTTAGTGTTTGGTACTTTCATTTAACCATTGACATATTATGCTTTATGACATTTGAAAGTTTTACAAGTGTTTGTTTGTGTTGAAAACCTGTTCTAATAAAATTTGCCTCGTTGCGAAGAATTTTTTTTTTTTTTTTTTGCGCTTCGCGTCAATAAAGCGCGCGCTGTGCCTTGCCCTAAAGCCCTAGGGGATTGTTGCGCCTCGGTGTGCCTTTTGCCATTTAAAACAGTGAGCTTAAGCATCATTACCTTTTTGGGAATAGGTTTGGGCTGCAGCAAGCCAAATCGTATAAGGTGTGTTCAGAAGCAAAAGGGTATGGCGAACGGTGGGAATCATAGAGTTAAATAGCCAAGTCCATGTCTTAAGTTATGGTCCAGGAGCTGTTGGTTTTTGAACAAGGCCTATGATGAAGTTCAACAAGTCACGGGCAGTAATAGCCAAAGTAAAGGTGTGAGACCAAAGTAAATAGTTGGAAACATCCTACTTAATGTGGCAAATATCCAGAGGAGAGTTATCCAAAGACCCAACACAACTCAACTCATTCTTCGTACCAGCGGAAGCATTTTTGGGATCCTCTGACATATTAACAGTAACAGATTACGAAGGGTTTGTCAGATAGAACAAGACATGTAATTGAAAGCCTAAAAAAAAAAGGATTAAAAGAACACCCAAATTTCGAACAAACCTTAGAGATCGGACCCAGTCGATTTTGTGGTCACCAAGTCAGTTTCGGACACGATCGGTGATGACCTAGTTGATTTTCAACATAAATAAGCGTACCCAGACCTTTAACGATCCCAAATCAAGCCTAGATAGACCACTGACAACACAAACAACATGAAACGTACCTGTACGTGGTTACCCAGTGAGTTTTGGAGGCAGATTCAAGTTGACAAGGGCAAACGAGAGTCGTACGGCGTCGGAAATGGTCGGGAACGATTGGAGAGACATCATACAGCGTCGGAAATGAGCTAGGACGATTGGAGTGACGCCATACGGTGTTGAAAAGTGATCAACAAAGGTAGTCGATCATGGGTTTTTGTTGCTAGAGGTAAACGATAGTGGCTCTGATACCATGTGGATTTTGGGGAAAGGAGAACCCAAAATTGGGTTTCTCTCTCACACTTCGTATTTATATGGACAGGAGTGAAAGTACAAATATACCCCTAAATAACAAATACATAACAAAGTGAACCCTAACTTAATAGCAGTAACCATACATGTATGAACCAAGTTATGCCGACCAATGAGATGGGCGGTTGGGTCATTCTAGAATGCTCTAGAATAAGCTCCTTGCATGATAGGGGCGAATCCCACGAATAAGAGAATGATATATTCCGCCATAATGGGCAGAGATTGAGTAAAATATATGGAACGAACTTCCACACAGAGGAGGATTCCTAATGAGGTAGGGTTTCCTAACGAATTAGGGTGCTTGGGGAGCAAGCAAGATGAAATCTATAAATACAAGGTACAACCTATTGAAAGGTACATTGTTATTAGCAATTGCATTACTCACATGAGTTAGGGTTTCCAGTATACGTGATACTAAATTAGGCATCGCAGGGCCCAGTGATTTAAACGTGTGAGGCGAAGGTGAGGCGACAAAGCCCGTAAAAGACAAGGCGAGCGCCTCATTGAAGCGAGGCGAGCGTTTAAAACAAAAAAAGATATACTGCATAAATGACCAATATTCACTCCTTAACATCATCATATTGCATAATAACCAACAATCCAACATATAAATACTAATAAAAAACACAAAATACACTCATTCATAAAATGAGAACAATCCACATATTCCAAACAAGGAATTAAAGTTGAACGGAAGTACGGAACCACCAAACACTAACTAAACAAAACATATCATCCATGATTAGCCTTAGAGACATAGCAAAACGATTAATGGAAAACAAATCTAGCGGCATGCATAGGCATTAATCATCACCCTCAACACCAGGAAATTCATCATCATCATCATCATTTGATTTATATCCTTCCACATCTTCTTCTTCATCTTATCTCCTATTTCATATTCATTCTAGTCTTCATTCTCATCATCTACAAGATTGTATAAAGAAGTCTTTCCTCTTGAAGCCCTTGGAGTTGGTCTTGCCTGTGTCGCGGTAGGTGTTGGGATAGAAGAAGTTGCTTTATGAGTGGACCTAGTAACTTTGCTTGGTTCTTCAACTCCACTAGCCCTCGCAACCTCATCCCAATCCAAATCTTCACCCTCAAATACAACCTCCTCCTCCAATTTCCCAATCAACCATTCATTGCTTTCATCAATGTTCTTCAAGGAATTCGGGTCAAGTTTGCCACGATTTGCATATCAACGTCTCAATACTCTATTGTACTTAACAAACACCAAGTCATTGAGGCACTTTTGATCTAGCTTATTTCTTTTTTTGGTGTGAAGCGCCAAAATAAACGTTAAAGGGATTTAAGTTTATATCACACCTTAAAAACAACTAGAAACCCTGTAATGTAACACTCACATGCTTGAACACACTCCAGTTTCTCTCACATTCGGATGAACTACAAGGCTAAGGATTTTGATGGCACATTTTTGCAAATTTGGAGTATCACGACCAAATGCAGACCACCATTCAACTGCCACATTATAGCGATATAACTAATAACTAATTAGCACAAGATAAACATTAAGGAACAAAGGCGTATTAATGTACTAGACTACAAGGAGTAAGAAAATTTGTGATCACCTGTTGTCCTTGTAGTTCTTTGCCTAATTGCCATGGAATTTCCAAAGAGTCCTTCCGCCAGCTCATATCTTGTTTTGAGAGAGAAGGAGAGAGATTACTACTACTTTTAAATAACCAATGGCATTAATGTAAATGAGAGAGAGAGAGAGAGAGAGAGAGAGAGAGAGAGAGAGAGAGAGAGAGAATATTTTCTGTTTAAAATCCCTAGTTCATACCTCCTATTTGCCTTGTTTCATATTATGATTGATTTGTGGTACGTCATAGGGGCTAATGAATATATTCAGCAAGACATTCTCAGGTAACTTGATTCTTTTTGTGAGTGCAGCTGCATCAGCCAGTGACACCTGAAGACTTGGAATCTGCTTCTAATTCACAAACAGGCCAAGGCTAAGTAATAGGCTGAGTTTTGTGGGAAGCTTCTTGTTACCTTATTTGAGAACTGCAATGCCTGGCTCTTGCTTTGGCACAAAACCTTCTCCCTTTGTGCCCACACGAACATTTGCAATACGAAGACTTTCTCTGCTGCGTTTCAATGCCTTGGCTAAATATTGAGGTTATAATTTCGCATCATGACTTTTGCTTCATACACCACCCATCTCCTGAGGTCTTATTTTTCTGAGTGTGTACTCCTAAAAGATTTATTAGATGTATTGTTCTAATGGGTCCGTTGTTTTATAATTGCACGGCCCTAGTGAGTGAAAAAAGTGCGTAAAAATTGTTAGCTCGTGTAACATTTGTTCTTGGGACGTTATTTTTATGACCCCTCTCTCTCTCTCTCTCTCTCTCTCTCTCTCTCAATAAACTAACCTCTTCAACAGTTAAGTGGAATCATCTCCTGATAAATTTGTGGAGGATTATGAAGACATGAAAATGGTAAGAAGAAAGAAATCAACTCATATTTGCTTTAGTTTTTCTTTTGCTTCACGAATTATCCAAGAATGACTTAACCTTTTTCTAGTTTCTCTGGTTGCAGATTTTGCTAATGCAAGTTTATTAAAAAAAAAAAGTGATACTAGAAAGCATTACGTTGACAGGATGCACTCAAAGTACGTTGCCATCTTTCCAGTAATGGTCCCATGAGCATCTGATCTTCACTCCTTCCGTATATTCCGTATAGAAAGCAAGATGCTCATCAGAATTCATCGCTTAGCAGAATCAATAGGATGTTTTTTTTTTAGCAGAATCAATACCTATAGAAAGCTATTGCCATCTCTCTCTCTCTCTCTCTCTCAGCACAAGATTGTTACCAATCTCATTTTCAAGGCCAAGTTCTGGTATTTTTTATTCCATTATTCTACCATAATAGGAACATATCAATATTGGGAGAGCAATTGAGAAGAGAAATTTTGATTAGTACATGAGTCCTCCCCTCCATTTTGATGAAAAGAGGTTAAGTATTAATATCCAATCTCGGACTAACGCTGAGAGCAGATGGCACTTGTTTTTTATTACAACCTCTAAAGTCTATGAACAAGCCACGGATAAACTTGGTTACGCAAAAAATTACCAGGAGTCTATGCAACTGATGGATAATTTTATGTCCAACTCGAATCAGTTTTTCACCTCTCTAAACTTTTCATCAGTTAGGGCTGCACAAAAACTTCTTCCACCTGGGGGAGG
Source organism: Rhododendron molle (assembly GCA_025413875.1). Lineage (NCBI taxonomy): Eukaryota > Viridiplantae > Streptophyta > Magnoliopsida > Ericales > Ericaceae > Rhododendron > Rhododendron molle. Next base: position 21,982,993 of record CM046400.1, read on the forward strand.
CGCCTCCTCCCTCCTCCCCCTAGGCCTTCTCGTCCTCTCTTTCCTCCCTGTCCTCATACACACCTGTCTGTGCGTCTCCTCCCTGTCCTCATACACACCTGTCTGTGCGTCTCCTCCCTTTTCCGCCCTCCACCACCACCGTTCGGTTGTTGGGATCTACATCTGGGGGATTTCGGTTTTGTGCTTAACGGCAAGGCGTGGCGGTGGGTAATGGTGGCGGGACGCCCGTTGGGTCTCCGGTTTCGTGCCTAACGGCTAGGTGTTGGTCCTCGTGTGTACCAACGATACATGATCTAGTAGATCTATGTTTTTGGTGAGGTTTTGTTGGGTTTGTGTGGCGTGTGGTTAGTGGTGTGCGGCGGTTCTATTTTTTTTGTAGGTGGAGGTTGGGGGTTTGGCTAGAGTTCGGTGGTAGCGGCTTGTAGGGGTGGCTTTGCCGTTGCGGTTCTAGTCATCTTCCTACCTCGGACTAGGCTTGGCCCGTTCAGGGCTGGGTTGGGGCCATGTTCAACTGATTTCCATAGACTTTCTGCTATGTGACCATGTATCCCGAAGCGCCTGGATACATGCTCCACGTTTGCCAATTCATGTATTTTTAGGTGTGAAGCAGTTAGTGACTCCTGCTTATGTAATAGCTCCATATTAGAGTTTTCAACTATGTTTTGAAGTTCGACGAAGTCGTCTCAAATTTGGACCGGCGGTTGTTTGTTATTTCATTGTTTTAGTTGGTTATCAGTTGCTGTTGTATGGCTTGTTTTGTAATTGAATTATTTGAAGATGCCGTATGTCAGATATTAATGAACTGGTTTGCTCTTCCAATTGAAAAAATAATCATCAGTTTTACCTAATATTACATTTTGACCTCGATGTTGTGAATTGGAATTGGGCACTATAAAGCAACCCCACAAAGCTTTGATAAATGAAGCACAGAATTAGATGCCAAAACATGAACTCATAATCGTTGGATGGTTTATTAGTGTGTTCTTTAAAAACTTGAGAACAAATGTTCTTGAGCTGAATTCAACCCTTTAGCACCTGTATGCTGTGTGCGGATCTTTTTCACGAAGAAAAATGAAAAAGGTGAAGGAGAAGATTGGGAAAAAAGTATAATTGCACAATCTCGTTTTATACATTACTCCCTTTATACCAAAATCTTTTAACGTTTTTTGATATTTGTGTCATTCTTTAAGTTCTTATATTTTTTAATATGAATATCTAAAAACATGCAATATGAATTTTATTTGATAGTTATCAATTAGATCTATAACATAAAGTTTTTAAAATTATGAAAAATATCTTAAATTGAGAGATAAATGACGCAAATTTCAAAAAAGACCAAAGATTTTGGAATGAAAGGAGTATTTGTTGTTAATGAAGTCTTAAAATTGTCCTTTCACGTATAAAAAGATGCAACAGAAATTAATGGATGAATTGGACCTTTAATAATCCCTCAACAACCAAAAACAAAAGGAGGAAAAAGAATGAAAGAAGCATCTCTGCACAACTAGAAGTCATGATACCGAGTGGCGTGAGAAGAACGCTAGAGAGAGAAACTCTGGGGAGAGTTTCCACCCCCCACCCCTCCGGGCCCCCTTCCTGCTTCCCCCTTCTTTTTTCTCTATTGCTCTCTTCCTTCCTCCTCCCCTCTGAGTCAACCATCACCCAAACTCTCTCCTCTTCTCTCTTCCGCTATGGTTGAGTTGTGATCGAGACTCTCATCCTCAGGGGAGATGATCTCCCACTACCTATCATTTTTGGACATTAGTGACCCATACTTGGTTTTCAGATTTGGGTTTTTTTAGCCCTCAAATCCGATTAGCCTTGGTGACGGGTCCGTGGGTTCTTATGCAACAACGATGGTAGCGCTTAGCAGCTTTGACTGCAGTGGGATGAATGGACATTAAGCTTTAGCTACCAGGGAGAATCTTTCATCTTCCTCCAGCCACATCCACATGTGGACTAGTGGTCTCCATCAACACAATTCTCAATTTTGGCGGAATCTTTATTTTGTTGTTTTTTCTTATTTTGTTCGGATCTTTTGGATCCTTTGTTTATTTTCTGTCGTTGTAGTTGTACTCTTTTCGTTTTAATATAAATGGGGCAAACTCTTGTTCGTAAAAAAAAAAATACTAAGTCATGAAAATCAACTTACATTTTCTTTCCCCATCAGTTTCTCACAATTTGATGGAATTCCCAGAGAGAGAGAGAGAGAGAGAGAGAGAGACCATCAGTTTCTCACAATTTGATGGAATTCCCAGAATCAGAGAGAGAGAGAGAGGAACTTGGGAGAGGGAGGAAGAGAGAGACTTGGGGGTTGAATATGGAAGAAAAATTATTCTATGCCTTTGCAAGGGTATTGTTCCATAGTACTCCACCACACGTTTTTTAGTGCATAGAATGAAATCGGTGTTAACATGCATCGAATACGGTACCGAAAAAGTATTAAACTATACTCTTTTTTTTTTATGTGATTTTTTATCCTGTGTATTGAAAGGGAACAAACGCTAGAACTCTATAAGTACAAGATCTCCACGCATAGTTTTGAGGAAGAGATGAGATGGGAACAGGGTGGTCGCAAGACGAAACTCCACAGGTTCGGGAAGAGTCTCTTCCACAAATTACAGAACAAGGTAGCCCGAGGAAACCAATAATTTCACACAGCACTGAGAAAGATTCTTCAAGGGTTAGGGATGCAAAAACACCAGAAGTAAAGCTGCCCCACAACTACGAAGCCATTGTCAAACATGCAGACTCACCATTTGACGACTCCTCCACTGAAAAGCTGTATAACCAGCTCCAGGCTGGAGTATTCTTAAACCAAGAAAAGAAGGCAAGTTTCAATTTTCTCACAATTTGATGGAATTCCCAGAATCATGCATTCATTTCTCCAAAATCAGTTTCCAATGGAGTACCAAAAAAAATGCAAGTTTCATTTTCCACACAAGGGGATGGATGAGCTTTACGTAGTCAAACAGTCGTATCCCCAAAACCAAACCCCAACAAGAGTGAAAGAGGACGGCAAGTTTCATTTTCTCACAATTGAATGGATTTCCACGGTCAAATAGTGATATCTCTCAAACTAGTTTAACAAGCGTAAAAAAAAGGACGGCAAGTTTTAAATTTTTTTTTACCGTTTTACAAAATTTCTACAACTAAAGAATGATCTCCAAAACCAGTTTCCAACGGAGTACAAAAAAAAAAAAAAAAAAAAAATGTAAGTTTCATTTTCTCACAATCACACACAATAGTCGTATCTCAAAACTAGTTTCCAACAAGCGTAAAATGCGGATGCAAGTTTCTTTTTTTTTTTTGTGTGGCAATTGGAAAAAATTTCTACCACCACTTTCAGACAACAGCAGAAAAGGAATGCAAGGTTCATTTCTCACAATTCCAAGGAATATATATACAAACACACATGGATCTTCAAAACAAGCTTCCACTTAGAGTTACTACATCAGAAGCAGAGGTAGGACTAGCCAAGGGCTTTGTTAAGCTAGTAACTCCATAGATAAGGGTTCTTTTTGTGTGTGTGAGGTTAGTACTTAGTAAATAAATTCCGTAAGAGTTTAAGCTCTAAGGCAACTATCCATCCAATCTTCTGAATTAACATCACAATAGACATCCAACCTCAATTTTCACTGTTGATTTGTATATGATACTTTGAACAATTATTATACTTACATCATTGGCATCGATATTCTCTTCTAATTAGCATTTTGATTTTGTATGCAGAAGTATTGGGTCGATCGGAAGTCCAGCAGCAACTGCTTCATGTTATTTGCAAGGGATCTCTCAATCACTTGGGCTGAAGACAACCGCTATTGGCACTGGTCCTATCTCAAAGAAACAAGGTAATAACTACGTACAAGGGTTTACCTTAAGTTTTATGGCTCCTCGTAAATTTTCTTACATTGATAAACAAACCCATCCAAAAATCCAAGAAAATGGAGGGAAAATATGAACAAGTTGCCAGCAATCCAATATCCAAAACATGACCTATGGTGATCCATCATCCATGACTATGATAGGTCGCCCTAGAACGCTCTGCAACCAAATTCCAATCCATGATCCAAAATCTTGATTTGTGGAGGGAAAAGAGGTCGGAAGAGGAAGATACAGGTTTTTTTTTTTTCCCAGCACTCTAATATCCAAATACAACCTATGGCTATGGAGCACTGTCACACCTAAGTGTGTTGTCGTCTAACATGCTAAAAACATGAATAAGCCGGGTAAACGGCGGGGAACGCCACGTGGTCTGTCCATTTATTTTAATTAGTTTTCTCCGATTGACACGAGGGTTTCTACCATGTCCCAGGTAGAACACATATGGGACACTGCATAGTAGAGTTTACAATTTAACAAAGCTCTTTTGGGGGTTAAACTTTAATAATCAATATCACAAACCTGGGATAAAACTTTTAAAAAGAATACAGTTATGTGTGTTAATGACCGAGCTCAAAACCAACTAATTCTTTGCCTAGACCTAGTTAGTTCAGGAACCAAATTCCAATCCTTGAGAAGGATACCCCCAACCTGACCAAAGAGTTGATGATGTAAAATCCAATTTGATAACCATCAAAGTCGTGCGGTCAACCCTTGCTCCAGATCCTCCTACCAATTCAATAATGTTTTGTTTGTTTCTGTTTCACAGTAATGTGTTTGTTGATGTTGCTGAACTGCTAAAAGTTTGCTGGCTGGAAATTCAAGGAAAATTTGAGATGGTAAACCTCTCACCAGGAACCGTGTATGAGGTGGTGTTTTTGGTCATGCTGAAAGATCCCACTTTTGGGTGGGAAGTTCCAGTGAATGTTAGGCTCATTCTCCCTGATGGAACAACTCAACAGCATGAAGAAAATTTGATGGAAAAGCCAAGGGGACGATGGATAGAAATTCCAGCAGGGGAGTTTAGGACATCTACTGAAAAAATTGGAGACATTCAATTCTCCCTCTATGAATGCAAAGCTGGGATGTGGAAGAGAGGTCTGGTCATCAAAGGTGTTGCCATTCGGCCAAAAGCCTGAAGCTTTAGAACTACCCAGAGTACAATACCCATTCTTAGTCAGATTTTTATTTAGACGTTGTGACCTAGCATGGTAGCAAGTGCTATATAATGCTAGTTCTGTGGCCCGGGTTCATACTACAAGGATCTGTCTGTCTGCAAAAGTGCGAGTAATAATGCCTACCTACTATCGCTTCCAAACCCCACTATAAAAGGAAGCCTAGCAAACTAGGCACAAGACATGTAATAAATATAATCATAACCTGAGGTTGGACAATAATAAAGCTCCATTCTCGGACAAATGCTTCACTTTCTTTTTCATGCAAACTTGCAAATCAAGTAGCCCTTCAAATTTTTCCATCTCCTTTTCATGATCAGTTAAAAGTATCCAATTCAAAATCCATTTGCAATGAGTTTAGAGACCACTTAGGCTTGTATAGTACTAGAAGTGATAATTAACCAATGTGGGACAATCTTAATACTCCTATGTGTGACCTTAGAATCATACTGGAGAGGTAAACAAAGGATTCATGGGTCTCAATGAAAGAAAGAGCTTTTATGACACAAAGGGAAAATCAATTTGGAGAGTCTTTCTTAAGCCTTGCTTTGAAATCCTAAAAGCATCTAATTCAAAACCAATTGACAATCAATGGAGATATCACCCATATTCTTGTGTTGGAAGTGATAATTAACCAAAGTGGGACACGCTCTGAAATTAGGGGTGCAAATGAGCTAAGCTTGGTATCGTTCGAGCTTAGCTCGTTTGCTAACGAGCCTAGAGCCTAAAACTCGAGCTCGAGCTGAAAAATGAGCCCTTAATGAGCCAAGTCAGGTTCATTTACTAAATGAGCCTCTATAATCGAGCCGATCCTATACAAACGAAGACGAGCCTAAAACTCAAGCTCGGCTCGATTGCTAAACTAGTCGACCTGAGCCAAGCCTCGAGCAGCTCGGTTCATTTGCAGTCCTATCTAATAAGAATGCTAGCAGCTTTCCCTAGTTTCCCAAACGATCACTGTGTGTGTACTTAAAAAAAATATATATAGATATATGTTAAGGGGAAGTTCAAGAGACTGAAGAACTGAATGGCTCAATATATAAATGTTTTCTGATGCTTTCATTTGGTTTCAAATTTGAAATTCAGCATATTGACAAAAATGTCATGGAAATACCAAATTGCATGCAGTATCCAAGACAGAGTCCCACACATGTCTTCAACTCAAAGACCGCCAAAGAAAGTAAAGTGAAACCAATCAATCTATTAAATCACGCCCTGCGACCTGTACTAGCGCGCGCAGGTAAATTCGGGCCTGAGGCCCAATCAGAAGTTATCACCAATTTCTCCCCAGCTGCAGTCCGCCTTGCCTCTATCCATGCTATTATCAAGGATAACCACTGTTTGTGCTACTTGGATCAAATCAATGATAGCCGGTCCTGTCCAATTTCTCAACGGCTCGATCATTCTACACACTGATCTGCCCGTTTCCTATCAACGACAACCGGTCCTGTTCAATCCACAACGGTACATTCATCCTGAAGAATGGTCCGCCAGTCCTATCCATCAACGACGATCAGTCATATCGTCTGATTAACCTATCAACGACGAACAACCACATCGTCCATGTCACGCCCCGCCCCGGAACGACACCCGAAGTGGGCCCGAACCGACACGGCCACGTGGCATTCCACACAGAAGAACAACAACTAAACGACAAACCATATATGAAAACAGAGAACCATTCCAGCGGAAGACTTAACATTAATATTAACAAGGTGTCTACGATAATTACAACTTGCATTGTACAAATGAAACCCAACATATTTACAAACTTGAAGTCAAAAAAAAATACTTGACAACATTAGTCACAAAATGAGTTTAGCAAAAATCAGAGTTTGACCCATTACAACCAATTCGACTACAAACACTAACACTCGATATTAATCCAAGTGTTCCCAAAACGTCGACCAGTAGTGGACCAACTCTACGACCACCTGTGGCTTGGTAATCCAAAAAGAAAACCAGAGTGTGTGAGATATAGAATACATTCACTAACATACTACAATACCCGAAGGACATCTCACATGAATGTGACTCACATAACTTAGCACAAGTATTCAATTTGAACAACACACATATAAATACAACACATGCTGTGGCACATCTACCACAATCCCATATACCCCAGGAGTGGTGTCCCACACACCACGCTCCCAACTACCGTTAATTAGGCGGCATGGCTTACGACATGGTGTGCCTCACACACAAACCTTCGGCGGTATAATCAACATCCCACAAGTATGCATACCGTTAGCTAAATTTCAAATAGCATGATACACAAACACCTCCATGCAATATACCATTGAACATATCCATATCAAACACACTCACCTTTGTGTCGACCGAAGTATGCCAAACTAAGGTTTCGGCACCTCCCGAATGACCGGCTCTTTACCTAGCCACAAGTTAACTCATATTAGCTACGAATTCAACAAATACTCGACACAAGGTTATAAAGCTAACAAGAAGCTAAACAATGTCTAACGGATACAAACATGTTCCTGTTAATACCTAGAAGTGTCTCACAATAAATGTGAAACTCAAACACCGTCCAATTCACCAAAAGATAACATATTCCACAACCAATCTGTCTTAGAATGATCATAACATTTAATAGGTTAATAATTGGATCATGAAATCATCACCATTAGAAAGAACACTTCCAGGACACACCAATATCGATATAAAGTTTGTCCCAAATAGATTCCGGATGACCAAGATACGCACAAACGAAGTTACACAACTACAACAGAGCTCAAAGTTTCAGAAGAACAGTCTACGATCGAAAACCCATTAAAAATTACCACCACAATAAATATCAATGATTCCAACACCAAAACATTACCAACAAATCAATGTATAAGACTCATGAGATCCCATAGTCATTTAGCACACTCAACTATGATAAAATTGATGAAAACATAGCTCCAAAATCTGCCCAGATTTCCAGATTTACCAAAACCTGAACTTTAACCTAAAACTGCTATAACCTAGAAAGATTCACGGCACAACCCATACATATTCAGAAAGATATGTAAGTCTAGTTTCAGAATCAAGAAACGGTGCATAAAAACGATACCCGAGCAAGAAGTTATGCCCGTTTTTCCAACACGTGTCTGTGCTGCCAGCACAGACGCGAACCAGACACCAGTTCAGTCCACGAATTTTGTAGGCCAGAATACTTCCGAGTTATTTTCTAAAAATTTTACACGATGCAATAGACTCACAGACGAACGTTCATGATTTATTTCAAGAATTTAGAAGATTTCTAGGTACCTTGAATAAATTTGTCAAAAACAGGACAGATGCAACTTGGTTCAGACACAGTTTTGCATAATCATAAGATGCACGAATTTCTTGGAATAATTCTCAACTTTAACCTCAAAAACCCTCTCCCATGACTTCAATTTAGTGCATATAAGATGCAGAACAAGAAACCTAGCATGAGAAATAGGAAATTCAACACTTAAAGAGATGTAAATTACCTAATTAAGCTTGAAACAACCTAACTCTAGTTTCTCCTTCTTCTTCCTCTTTCTCTCCTCTTCTTCTTTTTCACGGCTGATCTCTCTCTCTCTCTCCCTCTCTCACGTAGAAAAGCAATGAGATTGGGAAAGAAATATCTCCCAGGATATTTAGTAATGACTCAAGGAAAAATTATCCAATACAAGTGAAGCCAAGCTAACTTATGCTCCACACCTAAATCACATACAAGATCCTCGAACTTCCATTATATGCAAATCAACTCCGAAAGCATATAATTCAATTAAAAGATAAATTAAATATTCTAATATCCGGGACGGGTATTACAGTCCATCTCCAATCCACAATGATCAGCCATGTCATCACCAACGATTAGCCATGTCGTCTCTTTCAAACAATCAACGATGATCGGCCATGTCATCGCCGACGATCAGCCATGTCGTCTCTTTCAAAGAATCAACGATGATCGGCCATGTCATCGCCGACGATCAGCCATGTCGTCTCTTTCAAAGAATCAACGATGATCGGCCATGTCATTGCCGACGATCAGCCACGTCGCCTCTTTCAAAGAATCAACGATGATCGGCCATGTCATCGCCGACGATCAGCCACGTCGCCTCTTTCAAAGAATCAACGATGATCGGCCATGTCATCGCCGACGATCAGCCATGTCGCCTCTTTCAATGAATCAACGATGCTCAGCCATGTCATCGCCGACGATCAGCCATGTCGCCTCTTTCAATGAAGCAACGATGATCAGCCATGTCATCGCCGACGATCAGCCATGTCGTCTCTTTCAATCCACCAACGACGATCAGCCATGTCATCTCTTTCAATCCACCAACGATGATCAGCCATGTCATCGCCGACGATCAGCCATGTCACCTCTTTCAGTCCATCAACGATGATCAGCCATGCCATCGCCGACGATCAGCCATGTCGTCTCTTTCAATCCATCAACGATGATCAGCCATGTCGTTGCCGACGATCAGCCATGTCGTTGCCGACGATCAGCCATGTCGTCTCTTTCGACCAATCCACGATGATCAGCCATGTTATCGCCGACGATTAGCCATATCGTCTATTTCCATCCATCAACGACGATCAGCCATATCGTCCCTAATCCATTCAATCCACAACGACGATCAGATTATCGTCTAATGGTCTATTTGTAGACACCGCAATCTGGGCTTCCAGATTAGTTTACTTACGGTTTTTTGTTTCCCCGATGATGAACAAGATCAAAAAGCAGTCTTGAGGTTGGAAAGGTTTGAGCTCGGTGTGCGTGGAACCCCTTTAAACCCTTTGAAACCATTTAAGAGAGAAAATAGAAAACCAGCCAAACCTTGGTTTGGGTTTGACCCTCGCGTGTGGAAGTCATTCCCTCGCGCGATGGTCTGCCTAGCCAGGTGTGGTCAAAGTCAAATGTTTGACTGTTGACCCACGCACGACAGGTGTAACCCTCGCGCGATGGTCCCACTCCCTCGCGCGATGGTCCAAAACAGTCACTTTCACCTTTTGCTAGCCAGTTGGTTGCTTGCCTGGGGGTCTACAGGGCTACTGAACCCCGTTTTTCTCCACAGGGTACTGTGCAGTGCAGGCTTTGGGACTTCACACTCACACAACCCTTCCCATCACATTTTGTAAGTCTTCACCACCAAGTTAAGCCCTAAGGGGGTGTTTGCCACCCTCCTACACCTTCTACTCCTCCTATAAATACCCCCCCACTCTTTCAAGAAAGACACACAAGGTGACAAGTCTTGAAAGGTTAAGAAGAACACCAAGCACACTAAGGCTCTCAACCCTAGCACACTTGCTCATCACTTCTTCATTCCATTTTCAATCACAAGCTTTTCAAACTTGCTCAATCTTTTCCAAAACCTTTCAAGCAAAGGTATAACACCTTTATTGCTTACTGTTTTGATCCCTGAGGGGGGCTGTCAAGGCTAGGATTGGTAATCAATACCAGTTCTGGTCCTAAAGTCAACAGAGTTACAAGAAACTGGGACCAAGCATACCCTCGCGCGACAGAATTATACTCACGCGCGACAGTCCACTGTCTCGCGCGACAATCCTCGTGGGGTTTGAGGATGCTGGCTTTTCTTGTTTTATCATGTTATTATTTGTTTTGAGGTATGTTAGCTCTTTTAGCTCATTGTTGTGCATGTTAAAACACATAGCCTAGCTTTCCATACTTATTTATTTGGTTAGAATGCTTCTGGGTTGCTTCTGGATATGTACCAGAGCCTAGAAGTTAGGACCCTTCGCGCGAGGGAGTCATTGCCTCGGGCGATGGTCTTCCTGAGTCCAGTAGCTGCCCTTGCATGAGCAACTTGGCCTTTGGCCTCTGTTTTGGTACCCCCACTGTTTAGGGGTTGTATTTCAATTCATTTGGTTTCTGTTCATATCAATTTGTAATAATTAGTTATTTACAGTACCCTTTAAACTGCTTGGTTTGCCCCTGGGTGTGCACTGGTCCTTCTAGAGCCCAGAAGAGGATTAAATTCAACATGTGGTGTGACATGAACCCTCGCGCGAGAGAGTGAGTGTGTCGCGCGATGGTCTGCTTTGCATGCACGTAGATCCATGCATGCAAAGGTGACCATGGTGCATGGCATATTCATTTTATGAGCAGCCTGGTTTGTTTCTGACCAGAGGGTTGGGTTTTACCCTACTTTTATTATTCCATACATCCATGCCATCTATCACATCTTGCAAACTGTTACAGTTTTAATCCCCGATTAACTGTTCCCCCGCCTTAATTGGCTTAAAATTGGTTAAAGAATCACAATATTTTCACAAAATGCCTAAGTAGAGACCGATCTCCGGATTGGGCGAGAGGGGTGCCTTAAAACCCTTCTCCCTTCGTAACCTGGCTCCCGAACCCAGATATGGTTATGACGGACTGGTTCCTTCACTTTTTCAAATCAAATAGCGCGGCAGGTGCTTCGAAATACGGTTCCTTGGGTGTCGGACCTTCAAACCCGAGTGGCGACTCTATATTTTGCGAGCGCCTGTTGCTTCTGCGCTCGCGCTCCCTCGATTATGGGCCCTTGCATTTTGAAATCCGAAAATTCCAGGGCATGCTGCCCACACTATTCATCCGCTATTGGTTGTTCCCCAGGAGAGTCCGTCTTGGCCAGTTCCAAACGACGATCACCCTCAATCTAGCCGCAAGTGCATCTTCCAGCAGGCTTATTGCTTTGTCTTGGATGGTCTTTGATAAGGAGATTGGCTCTGATTCCTAACAATTGGAATTCAACCTGCCTGACACGACCTACCCGTGTTTGTTGGAATACTTTGTGCCGAGAATAGCTTGATCCCTAGCAACGATGGCCTGTCCCGTCCAAATTTGCAGTGACAGCCTGTCCTGTCCAAATTCAATCAACAAGCGGCGATGCAATCGTCCACTTCTACTTCCATCCCCAGCGTCGGTCCGTTCGTCCATTCAACCGATCAGGTTCTGTAAGTATGCTTGTCTACTTTACTATGTTCTGCTCTAGATCGCCATGAGGGGAGTCTAGAAACCTTTGACGTTATTTATACCAAGTCAATGGTGCTCCAAGTGCTGTCAAAGGGGGGCTACTGTAGACACCCCAATCTGGGTTTCCAGATTAATTTACCTGCGGTATTTGATTCCCCGATGATGAATTGGATCAAGAACATCCCGGGAATGATAGGTGTTTAAGCTTTGAGTGTTTGAAACCCTTGAACCCAACCTAACCTAAGCCACTTCCAAAAGCCAAAAACCCTACTGACCCGCGCCAGGGCGCAACCGTTGCGTGCCAGGGCGCACCGTCGTGCGACGGTCTGACTCCATCGCCCGTCAGGGCGCACCATCGCGCAATGGAGTGACTCCCTCGCGCGAGAGTCAGCCTAGGTCAAAGTCAAAGTGTTGACTGTTGACCCACGCGCGACAGATGGCACACTCGCGCGATGGTTCCCAGCAGTCACTTTCACCTTTTCCAGCCAGTTGGTTGCTTGCCTGGGAGTCTACAGGGCTATTTGAACCCCGTTTTTCTCCACAGGAGAGTGGCAGTGCAGGCTTTGGGCACTCCACCCTCACAGCAACCTTTCCTATCACCTTTTGCAAGCCTTCACCACCAAGTTTTGGCCTTGGGCCTTGTTTGCCACCCTCCTACACCTTCCAAGCCTCCTATAAATACCCCCATTTGTTAATCTTTTCAAAGGTTCCAAAAAATCAAGCAAAAAAAGGTTCTAACCCTAGCCCTTTGTTTATCTCCTCCATTAGCAAGTTGTTCTCACTCAAATCCTACTTTCAACTTCAAACATTCAAAGCTCAAACACCTTTCAAACTCAAAAAGCCAAAGGTATAGCTTACCTTTGTTCTGTGCTCTGTTCTGATCCCTGAGGGGGGCTGGCTGGGTCAAGGCTGGTAATCAATACCAGTCCTGGTCCAAAAGCTGGCAAGGTTTCAAAAACCGTCATGGCTAGAATCAATGCGCGATGGACTCACTGTATCGCGCGACGGTCCTCTGTTGCTCGCGACAATCCACGTGGGGATTGGTGTCTTGCTCGTTTATGTTTTTCTTTCATATAGATCATTGCTAAGCATGAAAATAACCAGTTTATTGCTTTTCCTTTGTTAGAAATGCTAGTTTTACATTTCAATATTCATTTCTGTTGCTATGGAGTACCCCTGAAAGCTTTCTGAACATGTCCCAGAATCCAGAAACATGTTAACCAAACATTGGAAGGTTGCCCGAACCCTCGGGCGATGCACCCAAACCATCGCGCGATGGTCAAGTGGAGAGTTGACCATCGCGCCAAGGCTCAACCGTCGCGCGCCAGGGCGCACCATCGCGCGACGGTCTGATTCCATCGCGCGATAGTTGACCATCACGCGCCAGAGCGCAACCCTCGCGCACTAGGGCGCACCCTCACGCGACAGAGGGGCTTCCTCGCGCAACTGTTTGTCCCCGACCAGTGAGTGGCCTTGCACGAGTAACTTGGTTTTAGACTGTTATTTTGTCCCCACACTGTTTATGGGGTGTTCTGTCAATTTGTAGGGCTTTTCAGCCTTTAAACTGTATATTATAACTGCTTATCAACTGCTTGGTTTGTCCTAGGCGTGCACTGGTCCTTCCAAAGCCCAGAGAGTTTGAGAATAAAAGCTGTGGGCTTAGGCTTACTGGCCCGCGCAGGTTTAGTCAGCATGCATTGACTTGATCAGTGCATACTTGTTTCTTCCTGCGCACGATACTCCAAAACAGGGGCTTTCCAGTCTGTTTTCATCCTATACTAACTGCTCATCCATGCCATCTATCACATCTTGCAAACTGTTACAGTTTTAATCCCCGATTAACTGTTCCCCCGCCTTAATTGGCTAAAATTGATTAATAAAAGAAGAATCGCAATGTTTTCAAAATGCCTAAGTAGAGACCGATCTCCGGATTGGGCGAGCGGGGTGCCTTAAAACCCTTCTCCTCTTGTAACCTGGCTCCCGAACCCAGATATGGTTATGACGGACCGGTTCCTTCACTTTTTCAAATCAAATAGTGCGGCAAGTGCTTCGAAATACTGTTCCTTGGGTGTCAGACCTTCAAACCCGAGTGGCGACTCTGTATTCCGAGCGCTTGCCTCTTCTGCGCTCACGCTCCCTCGATTATGGGCCCTTGCATTTTGGTATCCGAAAATTCCAGGGCACGCTGCCCACAATGTAGTGAAGGTACGTCCTCGTTACTTGTTCTTCTCTTAAAAATTCTTTTCTTTTGGTCGAGCTCTACTTGCTAATCCCTTCCCGTTGCAGGTTGAGCAGTGTACTCGCCAGGCCTACGTCGACATGTACTCCCTCTTGACTCGAAGATGTCATTGAAAGGGGAGCTCAATGCTGAAAAAGCTGAGGTGCAGAAGGCCGCTGAGGAGATTGAGAAGCTAAAAAAGTCTGTGGCCGACGCAGCGATCGGGCTGGCAGAGAAGGAGAAGCTGGGGACTGAGGTCAAGGACCTAAAGGAAAAAATGGACTGACTGCTCCGGGAGAAGGCCCGGATGGAGGAAGAGATGGCGAAGAAGCTTGAAGAGGCCAGTGAATACTACAAGAACCAACTGTTGGGACTGATCGAATCGGCCTTCAAAGAGGGGTAAGGTGAAGGGGGTGAAGGAGACCTACCGCCACTCTTTCCTTCTAGGGTACCAAGTCGGGCTCAACTACGCCGAGGTCCCCAAGGATATGGTCATCTAAGGGAACCTCCAGTGGTGCTCGAGGTCGAACTGTTGAGCCATCTGCTTCCCTTCGAGCAGCCGGACCCTAGCGCAGCAGTGCCAATACTGATGAAGATGCCGCCTAGATCTGCTTCTGGCATACCTTGTACTTTTCTTGATTTTTCTATTTCTATTTATTTTGTAATAAGGGCCGGCAAAGAACAATATGCTATCGTTGAGTCCCATTGACTGTAGGCTTTTGATGGGGTGCTTGCACAGGCCCCCAGAAATTAAAAAGTTTCGTTTGTCCCATGTTTCTGCACGTCATGCACATGTTCGCTCATTTGTTTGTAGAAGCCCCAACTTTTGCCGTACCCTGCCCCTTAATCGGTAGAAACCTGCCCAATCGGCGTATGGTTCTGCCTAAGAAAAAGTAGTGGCAAAAGCCGAGCATTCCCTCTTCACGATATGGCATGACTCATTGCACCGAACAAGTACTAGGAAAGTGCCCTTCAGGACTTTTGGTGCCTCGGTGCCCTTCAGGTTTTATACGAGGGCTTAGAAAGAATTATCGTAAGGATCCTGCCGTGGGAAGTAGCTAAACAAAATTATAGAATGGCAAAACATAAATAGAAAAAGTACATGTATAGAACTGGTAGAGTTGAGCTTGGCTTTACAAAAATAGCCGAGGGCCCAAATAGGCTAAAAGAAAATTAACCACAAAATTTCCTAAGTTGTTGAGCGTTGCAATGGTTAGGGATAGCCGTGCTGTCCATTTCCGACAGCTCATAAGACCCATAACCCACTTTCTTGACAACCTGAAATGGGCCTTCCCACTTGGGCATAAATTTCTTCAAGTCTTTCTTCTGGATCACCTGCCGAAGGACAGGATCGTCCACGTTAAAAGGCCGGGCGTTCTTGTTATAGCCATGGGCCAAGTATTGTTGATAGGCAGCATACTTAATGTGGGCATCATCCTGGAAGTCGTCAATGCAATCCTCCTCGGCGGCCAATATGGCATTGTTTGCCGGGATGTCAAAAGTGGTAGTACGAGCAATTGGCCATGTAATCGCCACTGGAAGTATAGCCTCAACACCGAATGCCATAGAGAAAGAAGTTCGATCGGTGCCACCCCGAGGTGTGGTGTGGTTGCCCCACAGAATGTTAGGTAACTTGGCCGCCCACTTCCCTCGTTTATTAGTAAGATGTCGCTTCAGACCAAAGGAAATGGCCTTGTTGGAGGCTTCAGCTTGTCCGTTCCCTCGAGGGTAGGACACAGAGGCCGTCTTCATCTGAATATTGTGCTTCTTGTAAAGTGCCTTAATGGCGTCTGCTACAAACTCGGTGCCGTTGTCAAACACAATAGCATATGGAACTCCGAACCGAGTTATGATCTGCTTCCAAAGGAACTTCTAAACACCGGCGGCCGAGATCGTAATGAGCTCCCTAGCCTCCACCCACTATGTATAGTAGTCAGTGGCAATAATGAGGTGTGTGAAACCACCGGGGGCTTTAGGCAACTTCCCAACGATGTCAACCCCCCACTGGGCCAAAGGCCAAGGGCTGGAGATTGGCTGTAAGGGCAGGGTCGGCTAGTGGAGAGGCGGAGAGTGTTTTTGGCACGACTCACACCTCTTGACGAACTCAGTAGCAGAGTGCATCATCTTCTCCCACTTGTAGCCCTGGGAAATGGCACAGTCAACCAAAGAGCGACCGTCGGAGTTGCATCGAGCACTCTCATCGTGGAGTTCTTTAAGGATGTTTGGCACCTCTTGGTCATGGACCACTTGGAGATCAGGCCCCGTGTAAGACCGGCAGTACAGCACACCGGAGGGATCAAAGAAGTAAGAGGCTGATTG
Source organism: Rhododendron molle (assembly GCA_025413875.1). Lineage (NCBI taxonomy): Eukaryota > Viridiplantae > Streptophyta > Magnoliopsida > Ericales > Ericaceae > Rhododendron > Rhododendron molle. Next base: position 21,999,554 of record CM046400.1, read on the forward strand.
GCAACGTATCTTGTGAGCTTCCTTGCGATCGGTGGGGAGGGTGGCATGTTTCAAATAGGAGATAAGAGGTTTCATCCAACTTGGCCCTAAATGACTGTACATGACCTCTAGGAGGTCTGGCTCAAAGCTCGGGGAAGGAACCTCGCCGAGGATGATGGTGCAACTGCCATCGTGCGCGGCGTAGACAGCTCCGAGGCCAGCTAGAGCATCAACATGAGAGTTGAGGTCTCTGCCAATATGATCAAAGACCACATGTTGGAAAGAGCCGGTCAAAGAAATGACCTGTCTCATGTACTTGTTCATTTTTGCATCCTTGGCTGCATAATCATTGTTAAGTTGATTTACAACAAGATGAGAGTTGCTGTAGACCTAAACCTCTTCGGCACCCATATGCTTGGCGAGTCGGAGCCAGGTGATTAGGGCTTCGTACTCAGCTTCATTGTTAGAAGTAGGAAAGCCAATGCTGAGGGCATGCTCATGCATGGTCCCACTCGGCGAAACCAACACTATCCCAGCACTAGCCCCACAACTGTTGGATGCACCGTCGACGTGTAGTCGCTAGGCATGTACGGTGAAGATTTTTGCTCGATGAGCCGGAATGGGACGCTTGGTGATAAACTCAGCGTGCGTTGGGTGGCTCAACTGGGTTCTGGGAGCTGGCACAGCTGGCTCATTACTCGGCGTGGGCTCACTTATGTCCTCATTCGTGACCAGGCCCGGCGAAAGCTGGGTGACAAAGTCTGCCAGTACTTGACCTTATGAGGCTGATACCGAATGTCGAAGTAAGCCAATTCCAAGGACCATTTGCAAATTCGGTTTGATAAATCCGCCTTTCGAAGGATGGCTTTCGAAGGGTACTCGGTGATGACCACAATGGTGAAACTCTAAAAGTATGGCAAGCGCTTTCTCTTGGCCGTAACCAATGCCAACGCCAACTTTTTGATAGGCAAGTAACACACCTCAGCAGGGACCAGAGTCTTGCTTATGTAGCAGATCGGCCGTTGCTTGGTGCCTTCCTGCCGAACCAACACTGAGCTTGTTGCATGCTCGGATACGGCAAGGTAGAGATAGAGCTCTTCTCCTTCCTTCGATACAACAAGTAAGGGGGCTCGGGATAAGTAAACTTTTAGTTCAGGGAGAGCGTGATTGCATTCTGCCGTCCACTAAAAGCTCCTCCGACTACCCTTAATTGACTAGAAGAACGGTCGGCACACATTTAAAGACTTGCTAATAAATCAATTAAGAGTGGCAGCCATGCCGGTGAGCCGTTGAACCTCCCTCACCGTGGATGGAGCCCAGAGGTCTTGAATGGCTTTGATTTGGCTCGGATTGGCTTCAATCCCTCGGCACGTGACTAAATGGTCGAGGAATTTGCCGAACCCAACACCAAAGGCGCACTTCTCCACATTAAGATTTAGGCTAAACTTCTTCAAGATCTCAAATATTTTGTCGAGATGAAGCAGATGGTCGGCTGCGTCCTAGCTCTTGGCGACCATATCATCTATGTATCTTCCATTATCCAGCCAATCTGCCTCTTGAACAGTTGGGCCACCATACGCTAGAAGGTGGCCCCGGCATTCAACCCAAAGGGCATCACCCGATCGCAATAAGTTCCCTCGGAGGTGATGAAGGCCGTCTTCTCTTGATCCCTCTCATCCATGGCTATTTGGTGGTAGCCTCGGTAAGCATCCATGAAGCTTAGCCCTGCATGTTCGGCGGTGGCATCTACCAACTGAATGATCCAATGACAAGGAAAGCAGTCCTTGGGGCATGAATTATTCAGATTGGTGTAGGCGATGCACACTTGCCACTTGCCGTTCTTTCAAACCACCACCGGATTAGCTAGCCAGGTCGGGTATTGGACTTCGTGTATTGCGCCAACATTGATGAGGCGTTCAACTTCATCATTCACCACCTCGGCATGCAACGTCGAGGCACGACTTCTACATAATGGGCCCTCTATCCAAGTCTACATTAAGTGAATGCCTGATCACCTCAAGGCTCACGCTCGGCATTTCGTATGTAGTCCAAGCAAACACCTCAATGTTGTCCTTGTGGTATTGAACTAACTGATCGCGTTTGGTAGCAAATGAGCTCAGAACTGACCAGAAAGAACCGTGAACTGTCTTCGTTGGCTGGGACCTGGAGTAAATCCTCGACAGCTTTGTCATTTGCAGGTATGCCGACCACCTTCATTGCTTCTCCGGGCACACTTCCGTTCAGCAGTTCTGGGACCTCAATCCATTGAACTTCCTTCACTTTGCCCTATCCACGAACGGAGTTGACAAAGCAGTTCTTGGAGGCCATTTGATCTCCTTTAATGGTCTTCTGCCGATCGGACTCGCCAATGAACCGGACACATTGGTGGAGTGTAGATGCGACAGCATTCATGCCGTGCATCTAGTTGCGGCCTAGAATGGCATTGTAGGGACTTGGCAAATTAACCACAATAAACTCAACGTCCAGTCCTACCAAGCCGGCAAAGATTGGGAGAACTATCTTGCTGACCGAATAAACTGGAATCCCAGTGAAGCCAACCAGAGGGGCATCCACCAGAGACAAATGATCCTTGGTAAAGCCAACGGCCTTAAATGCCGTGTAGTACAATATTTCTGCGGAGCTCCCTTGATCGACCAATACCCTCCGGACCATCTTTCGCTAGATGGGTATCGAGAGGACCAAAGCGTCGCTACGGGGAAATGTCACCCTTTCCATATCGTGCTCATTGAATGTGATCTCCCACTATATCGTCATCACCTCGACAAATGGTGAAGGCCCATAGAGTTCACTATGAAGCTCATTGGCCTGGCGTTGATTCATCGGGCCATGAATACAGTGTACAACTCCCTCAATGGCCTAATCGCGTGCCGAGACTCCTACGACCGGTGACTTGGTCCGGTCGATCCATTGCTCCATCTTCCCCTGCTGGACAAGTTCTTCGAGGTAGAGCTTGTATGGTTGACACGCCGTCGTGTAGTGGCCTTGCTCGTTATAGAATATACAAAACACCCTTCGATCCGGTTTGCACCCATCAGCTGTACCTAATTTCACGGTTAGCCACTGGAATCGGACCATCCGGCCGCACTCACGGAGTATCCGGAAGATGGGCTCTTTGAAATTGGTTGTGATGGCAAGGTGGTCCCGATCGTCTCTCAACGGCCGGTCCCATGTCTTTTCGCCACTCTTATTGCCTCCGTTGCCATTGCCCTTCTTTCGGGCAACGCTGTTGACTTGCTTCTTCACTTCCTTCCTATGAAACACCGACACCACTAGAGGTCGACGAATCGCGGTGTCAGGACAAGGGGACAAGAGGACACGCGGGGACACCTCGGGAACACGTACGGGACACGCCACATGACGTGTCCCATAATTTAATATTAAATTTTGAGGGGGCCATGGTGGGACACCAATGGGGACACGGCAGGGGTCAAATTGTAATTTTTTTAAAAAATTTTGGGGCCAAATTGTAAATTTTAAAAATATTTGGGGTCAAACTATTATTATTTAAAATATTGGGTTAAAACGTAATTAACCCAATATATAAACATTACCCACGGCTTTAAAACCCTAAAAAATTGAAGGATCAGCTGGAATCCTCTGAGAGACGACGTAGAAGTGTAGAACGAAGGAAGAACAAGAATAATAAGCAGCTCTGTCTCTTCTCACTCTATCTTGTATTCTCTCTCTCATCTCGGTATGTCTCTCTCTCAGTCTCGTATTCTCTCTCGGCATCTCGGTCTCTCCCTCACACACACACACTGACACAGGTCTCTCTCCCTGAAAAACTGTTCGTATGTGTGTGTTTGTTGTGTACTGTGTCGTATACTGGTCCAGTGTATTTTTTTTGGTAAATAGTCCAGTATAGTTAGTAGTTACTAGTAGAGGAGTATACCACGTATACTGTTGTTTAATCCCAGATTTTTCAAATATATCCTTTATAGAGGCATGTCTTCCTCAACGGGTGCTAGTAGCACACCCACTATCAGGGATGATGCAGGGGGGGGAGCACTTTGGAAATTTGTAACTAAATTACCTGAAAAAGGAAAAAAATTTTAAATGAAGGTGCAACTTTTGCGGTGTAACAAAAAATGGGTCATGCACAAGGGTGAAAGCTCACTTGCTGAAAATTGCGCATCAGAGAACAGGGCCATGTCTTTCGGTAACAAATAAAGATACTTTGTTACTTAAGAAATTATTGGAAGAGGAGTAACATAAATCACAAGAATCCCCACCAAAGGAAGTTCCATTGCCTCCATCTAGTGCATCTCTTTCGGGCATGAGTAACACACAAGAAGGCTTGGGATCAAAGAGGAGGAGGGGGAATGTTACTCAAGTTAATAATCCTGTCGTTAAATGCTTTAATGTTGGGCTCGAGATCAATTACATAGTGAGATTGCTTGAATGTTTTGCTCCGCCGGATTGCCTTTCAATTTGGCAAGAAATCCCTACTATGTTAACTCATACGTATGCCGCGAATAATAGCATACCAGGATATCTACCTCTGGGGTACAACTCGTTGAGAACTACGTTGCTTCAAAAAGAAAGGGCGAATGTTGAACGGTTGTTAGAGCCTATTAAAGGCACATGGAAGGAGAAGGGAGTGACGATTGCAAGTGATGGTTGAAGTGATCCTCAACGAAGATCTTTAATCAACTTTATGTCAGTCACCAGAGGTTTACCAATGTTTCTTAAGGCTGTTAATTGTGAGGGGGAAACAAAAGATGAACATTTTATTGCTTCATTGATGAAGGAGGTTGTTATTGAGATAGGGGCTAAGAATGTGGTTCAAATTCTCACAGATAATGCTCCAAATTGTAAGGCCGCGGGACAAATTATTGAAACACAATACCCTCACATCTTTTGGACTCCTTGCGTGGTGCACACTCTCAATCTTGCTTTGAAGAACATTGGCTACAAAAAAATGTTGACAATAACTCACTTGAATATGATGAGTGTAGCTGGATTAATATTACCATTGGTGATGCATCGATCATTAACAATTTCATAATGAATCACTCGATGAGATTGCTATTTCCAATGAGTTTGTTCCTTTGAAGTTGCTTTCGGTTGCCGAGACTCGCTTTGCTTCATCCATTGTGATGCTTAGGAGGTTTAAGCTCATCGATCAAGGTCTTCAATCGATGGTAATTAACTCAATGGAATTCTCATAGGCAAGATGAAGGGGCTTCATTTGTGAGGGAGACTTTGTTGAATGAGAGGTGGTGGGATAAGGTGGACTACATTCTATCCTTTACGGCACCTATTTATGACATGCATAGAGCATGTGACACGGATAAACCTACTCTTCACTTGATTTATGACATGTGGGATACTATGATTGAGAAAGTGAAGCTTGCCATCTACACACACGAAAATATCCAATTGGATGATGAGATTGAATTTTATCACGTCATTCATAAAATACTTGTGGATAGGTGGAACAAGAACAACACACCGCTTTATTGCTTGGCGCATGCTCTAAATCCAAGGAAATTCATTTACCAATTTCACTAACTTAGTCTCTATACCATTATTCACCTCTTAATTATTTATTTATGTTATAATTTAGGTATTATAGTGAGAAATGGCTTCAAGAAGATCCAAAGCGAGTTCCTCCACATAAGGATGAAGATGTCACAAATGAGAGAAAGAAATGCTTGAAAAGGTACTTTGATGATTCCATAATGCGTACCAAAGCCAATATGGAGTATGCCAAATTCTCAACCAAGGATGGGCCATTTACCGACATCGATTCTATTGAAGATATGTAGACTATGGATCCTCATAGTTGGTGGGTTATTCATGGTGCATCCGGCCCGACTCTTCAAACTATTGCCTTGAAGGTTCTCATTCAACCTTCTTCTTCTTCACGTTGTGAGAGAAATTGGAGTACATACTCATTCATCCATTCATTGCAAAGGAATAGGATGACCCCCCAACGGGCGAAGGACTTGGTGTTTGTTCATAGCAACCTTCGGCTTTTATCGAGGAGAAGCCCACAATATTGACAAGGGTAGACTAAGATGTGGGATATTGCGGGAGACCAATTTGGCTCACTTGATGAGGTTGGGATGCTTGAGGTTGCAAACATCTCACTTGATGAACCCGAAATGGAGGCTATAGTCTTTACGGATGATGGAGATGAGATTCTTGAAGAATCGATGGAAGTTGGGTCTAATTGAAATTTGGAGACTAGTTGCTTAGTTTATTTCTTTGGCATAGTATTATAGAACTATGGATGGTTATCATGTTTGTTTTCAATCGGCTATTTGGATTGTATTGAACTTATGGATCATGGATGTCTTGTTTTGTTTGAATGGTATTAGAACTATGGATGTTATGTTTTGTCTACATTTTGCCATTTAAACTTGGAAAAAATTGAAATATATATATATATATACACGTGGCGTGTCCCCCGCCGTGTCCGTATCCTCATTTTTTAGAATTGCCATGTCCTCGTGTCCGTGTCCGTGCATCATAGCTTCCTTCACCACCGGTTTTGTTGAGTCAGCAACCTCTGCTGAACCAGAATTTCCGATATACTCTTTGAGTTCGATATAACGGGCGACAGTATGCATGAGGTACTACATGTCGCTTGGCGGCCAGAGCATTAACTCCTTGGAGAGATCGGAAGTTTGGTCTAGACCGCGCTTAAAGGACGTGGCAGCAGTCTTCTGGTCACAGCTTTCGACCAAGTTGTAGACATTGTAAAAACAATCAAAGTAGTCTTTCAAAGACTTATCGACCTTCCACCTCAGGTCTGTTAAAGCTTCAATCGTCTTCGGCTGCCGATTGCTCGTGACAAACCGAGATGTGAACAAACACTTTAATTCATTGAAGCTGTTAATAGACCCCAGGTTTGAGCTGGATGTACCACAGCATGGCAGCGTCCGGAAGGCTTAAGGAGAACGTCTGGCACATCACGCCTCACTAAGTCCACAAAGCGCAGCCATCGACCTAAATTACTGAACATGGGTCAGAGCATCCGATTTTGGATTGTAGACATTGAACTTTAGGACCTTGAAATTAGGAGGTGGAACTTCTTCTGCTATAGCTCGGGAGAAAGGTAGCCCTGTCTTCTTGGCCGTGGTCGCGGCCTTGACCGGAGGACTTGGCAGGGTGGCTGCTAAAGGAATGACATCTGCCGCGGGAACGGTATCCCGAGAACGTTTGTCGGAGAGCGGCAAATGGCCACGTTCACGCCCGCCGACACTCTGCTTGTGTTGTTGTGCTACCCGGTAGTATTAATCATAGTCAAGGCTCCACCGCCGCTGCTGACTTCGCACCTTTCTTCTGGGAGAAGCCCCTGGCTGTCCTCCATGCATGCACGAGACGGGCCTGTGGAGTGTTTCGCCGAGCAATGTTGGGAATGAATTCTTACCCCTTTTTCGTGGTCGTCATTCCGCTAATCCCCAGACTCGGTCTCATCACGATCATCCCGGCGGTCGTGAGATCTAAAAGGATGATGATCACGGGAACTTTCAGGAATGTTCCTTCTTCCGTCTGTCCGTCGAGTTACCTCGGTCGCCAGACACCCCGTCTTTGGATCCTTTTGTTAGAGCACTCAAGACCAAGGTGCTTGTTTCGGGCATTAGGGCTCGGCGCATGCGGCCATCACCGGATTGTTCGTTTCGAGAAGCCGTTTGATGTCTAGACTCTAGAGGAATGCGTCCATTAGTGTCGAGGCGGTACAGTGGGCCGAGCCTCGAAAAGGCTGAGGCCCTAGTAGTGTCGGTTGTTTGGGCCGGGTGGACCGCATTCCTCTGCTGACGTTGTTCCTTAAACCTGGAGACAAAAGAAGCTCTCTAGAGCTCCTCGAGCACTTGCACTCGTGTCCTCAATCATAGTAACTACTCTGCCATACTCACCGAGAGATTCAGCGGAGGAGGAGGTGGAGTAGGGGCCAGGCCTCCCGTCGTGTGGTTGACCCCATCAACATGGAACAAAGCCACTCCTGCATTGAGGTTACTTGTTCCAGACACGGTTGATCCTATCATAATGGAACCATCGGTCCCTCTGGTCGGAGTACCAAAGAGCCCCAAATCCTCCCATACTTGGTTAAGGAGACCTGGGGCACATGGGTACTGAGTCCGAAGTGTGAGAGACTGAGAAATCGCCCGTCCGCTCCTGTCATCTTGAGAAAGGATGTGAGGAGAAAGGGGTAACCACAAAAAGATCTCCCTGGGGCACATGGGTACTGAGTCTGAAGTGTGAGAGACCGAGAAGTCACCCGTTCGCGCCTGTCATCTTGAGAAAGGATGTGAGGAGAAAGGGGTAATCACAAAAAGATCTGAGCAAGTAGGTTCCCCAGCAAAGTTGCCAATTGTGGGTTATGCTTTCTCCGGTTGAGTCTTCGTGGAAAGTGGTTAGGTTGATAGTGCCCTTGAGTGTGGAGACAGAGGTCCTGCATACTTAGCACGCACGTTAGTGCCAAACCCGGATCGTTCGAAGTCCAGGGAGGGCACTCCAACGATCAAGTTAGAATGAGAAGGAAAGCTTTTAATGACTATGAGGGGGTTTGGGTGAAGAAAAGCATTACCTTATTCTGAAGGTGGAACACTCCTTTTATAGGCAAAGGTAGCTTGGAGCCCAATACAAGCGTGTATACCACGCGCTCGGGGGTTTGAGCCAGCGTGATATACTCAGACAGGCCTGCTCTTATCCAAAAGCTTGTCACGAGCTATGCCCTCCATTTGTTTGCCTGGATGGGTGGTGTCGCGCCACTTTCCAACAACCTGTTAGCTTCTAACTGTCATGCCACCTGCCCCTCCTGCCCAACTCTACCTGACTTCCTCTCCAAGTCAGGGGACAGAGGTGGCTCAGTGGTAGACCTTCAATCGGGTAACGCCCAGCTCTATCCGAGTTGCTCTATCAGGTATTCTTTGGTCTGGCGAGACCTTGCTGGTCTGTCACTGAGTGCGACAGACATACTACAATACAAGTCTCTGGTTCTTACTTTGGCCGAACGGACTCAGCCGGCACTAGACAAACTCAGCTCAGCAATATGAGCGTCAGAGATATAATGAGCAGACTGCGCATTGCTGGTCAACCCTTGAGACCTTGGGTTTGACTGTTTATTAGAGTGAAGTGGCGTCCCTTGGGTCTTTCTCTGAGCCTGGCCACCACACTCTCTCCTCTCTTTCTCTCGTCTCGTCTCTCTCTTATCTCTCGGTCTCTCGCTTTCTCTCTCTCGTCTCTCTTCCACTTTGGGCTAAAACGTACCCGCGAAGTACCGAAGGCGTACATACGGAGTACCCTTGCCGTACCCAAAGATACCAAAAGTACCTGATGCGATTTTGCCGTACCCGGTACATTTTTGTTGTACCGAGGCCATACCCATACCCAATGCGAGTACGGTGACATTTCCGGAGTACCCGTGCTTCATAGTGTGAAAAGAATATTAAATTGTCAATGACTAGTAGCAACAAATGAAGCCAATTTTCCACTATTTTCCTTTTTCAAATTCAGTTACAGCAGAATGAATGTAGACAGCACCTGATTGAGAGATTTCAAATGAAATTGCACTCGGGCACGTCAAAGTTCTGTGCGGTAGTTTTCTGGCTTAAACCACAACGAAAAATCAATTCCCTTCTTCTTCAGTTTCTCTGTAGCAGGACCAATTCTCTCCAAAAGCTGCAATTCATTTGAGTATAAATTATGCAATCCCGTTCACCGTTACACAAAAGCGATGCAAATTTTTATCACAATCAAATGCCTACAAAAGAAACAAAGACCAACCTGGGCATGCAACACACCATTGGATACCAAGACAGATCTATCAAATACACAAAAAATTTCACCATCCATGCAGGAAACTACCCCACCAGCTTCTTCAACTATCTGCTTGAAGTGTCAATCAGACACATGCAACAAAAAGGGCATAAAAAGCAAAAATTTGAAACAGCAAGTGAGCAAAAGATGATTATAATTCCGTTGATCATAGCAACATTTAATGTAGATCTCTCATAGGCAAGAAGAGATTGTCAAAACTTATTTTAATACAGTAAGTTTTAGATAGAGTGCATCAGTTTATCTGTTAATTCAACTTTGCTATTCAGGATTGCCCCTCATAAATAATTCTTAACCTAAGCAGCCAAGCCCAATAGTTGAACTAACAAAAACGATTATATTGTTCCCGCCGTAAGAAATGTCATCTACCATTAAGGTAGTAAAACAAAGTTTGAATGTCCTTTTGCTGTTGCAGCATCACAAGGGAAATGCCATTTCATCTTATCGTGTTTTTTGTTCTGCATGCTAGTGAAGGGAAAGATGATGTACTTGCAACTGTTTCATACAATACCGCAGTCTATACGTAAACTAGGTAGAATTGACAAAATTTCAACAGACAAATTAACTAACGAGATTGATTGATTTGTTCTCAGGGGCGGAGCCAAGAATTTTTATTAGTGAACTATAACAGTAAAAATACCTAAAACAGTAAGAATTTTAATTCGCAACCGCCCATAAGGCTACAACAGTAGAAACATGCATCTTCAAGACCACCACCAGCAGAACATCTACTTCCGCAACAATAAAATAAAATAAAGAACATCAAAAGAATTTTGATTGTGAAACTTGAAAGTGTCAATCCACGGTAAACATGTATCACAACTAAATAGTAGTTTGTGGTCATTTGAGATATAGTGTGAGATAACGCTAAGATTGTAGTTCATGGCGGATTTGTTCACACCCATGTAAAAGGATTTGAGAGAGATAGATAACAAGAGTGGGAGAAAAGCATCTCATTGTTTGCCCTCTAATTGGTTGCTCTAAAAAAACTTAGCAAACTGTGTAATTTGTGCATTTTGTGGGGTCAAGACTATCAAAAACATCCAAAACCTTAAGAGAAGTATTGGGCAAGTGACCCCACTTGCCCCATAATCCCTCCAATTGTTCTGGAAGAAAAAATATCTTTGTCTAGAATCACTGTCTTTCATATCAACCTGCCATTGTTATCCAGAAGAGAAATCAGCAAAGATCAGAAAGTGACATTACCAAAACACCAGCAGCCATATCCCATGGTTTTAGACGATATTCCCAATATGCTTCAACAATTCCAAGAGCTACATGGCACATATCCACCGCTGCAGCACCTAGCCTTCTTACACCCTAAATATAAAGGCGAAAAAGGGGAGAGATGGAGGGAGAGAGAATATTACATAAACTATCCTCCCATATGTGATATACAAGAAAATCTACGACAACATATTGATCCTATAGTCCTATGCATGTATAAGCACAAAAGCAAGATATCACTGTAAGGAATCATAATTACCCGGCTGACATCAGTAAATTCTTTGAATAAGTCAATGTTGGTAGCCCATGCATCATCATGTTCATACCCAAACCCAGTAACTAGAAGAGATTGCTCCACCTAAGAAGAACAATGAAAGAAGGTGAGTTTTAAAAGAGGAATTCCAGCTTTAAGTTCCACCGTAATCTACGCTCTTCTATGAGTATCTTAAACTAACCCTGTGTCTGTTTTTAGTTAATATTTTGCCCCTGACAACTCCTTTCAAGTTCGCAATCACAACTTTTGGGGAAAATAGATTAGGCAAAGATATCACTACAAATGCCAACAGAGTAATGTATATGCTTCCATAACATAATAATATTGGTTAATGTGATTAGCCACTCTGGAACCAACTGTCCCACAAGTTCTTCTCTTGTATCATCACTTCTTTTTATTCAAAAACCTTTCTTTGTTGTTGGGCACACATGCTCAATCAGTCCCTCTTACTACATCTACCACTGGACAAAAAGACAATATATTATAAACACAAGGCAGCTTGTCTTCCAAGATGACTGATACCGTATGAGGGCAACCTATTAATATATAGCACTTCAACTCACCTTATCAGTAAGACTTGCATGAATTTTTTGCCCATTACAAAATGCACCTCCACCTAGAATAAAGAGGATCAAATATCTAGTCTGTAACTCAAAAATTCAATCTTGTATGCAAAAGAGCATGCTATATGGCTACTTAGATTATGCCTTCTTACCAGAAACTGCAGAAAAGATCCGTGTATTCCAACACATAGGTCCTCCAACAAATTCAACCTTTAAGGACAAGCAACAGCGTCATCTCTTGCAGTCAGAAATAGATAAATAAACACACTTCATCAACAAAAACTAAACATTGGCCGTCGGTTTTACTTCTCTAGTACAGTAGCCTTTTGTACACTAACAGGTTCCATAAACTAGGCTTTGAACAGATAAAACAGCCAACTACTCATTGGGTGTTAATAGATAAAAATAGTCATAGGGTATAAATAAGATAGAAGTTGATTTATGGCTATAACCAGATGATTCTGGATGCCTTTGAGTTACATGAATACATCAACTTTTCACCTCCCCCAAGATATTTTTCCGTGCTATTAGTTTTTCTGTTGTGTATCTCAGGGTTTAATTTTCAATGGATAGCCCTGACAGGCCTTCGACAGACTAACGGCAAAATTGGTCAGGTGTGGAGTACAGCCTCAGTTGAGAAATTTAAGCTCATACTGGAAATTGTTCATCCATGCAAAAGCTATAACTCTTTTTTTGCTCAGAGCAACAAATGATTTGACCACTTACCTGGTTAAAACAGCAAAATGGGATGAGCAATATAGTCAAGGGAAATAATACACTTTAAGTGGTTAAAAGTCGGGATATTAATCTTGCGGTTATGACTTTGAACCTGACGACAACCATTTTGCCCATTTAATGCCAAAGGTTAGGTCCACACCCTATGTAAACGGTAAACCTCCTAGAGCACATTGATGGAGACTACTGGGTATGGTTTCTTTTACTGTAAAGGTCATCTCTATTGGTCACAAGACACAAAGTAATCAACATGTTTTCTACCGACCCATTTAATTGCATTTTTTGTGATTCCTCAGCCATTTCACGAGAACTAATCTTCTGCCTATTACAGGATCAACGACCATATTATTTCATATTTCCTCTTGCCATCTGAAGGACCAAAAGTGAAGTACACAAGTTCATTTCAGATTCCAGAAACTATAAGTGATTAAGTACCACAGCAGCAGCAGCTGGTTTTCCTCTAAAGAGAACTCCCACAGAGACAGCAAAGCTAGGGTAGCAATGTGCAAAATTCGTTGTCCCATCTACATAGATAGCATAAGTCAGATGACCAGAGGTTGGAAAGTCAGCAGCCATCACAAAAAGTAAATGCAGAAAGTGAAGTTCCACACTCATGAAAGCAGAAGGTAACAATGTGGTGAGTTATCATAGAATTTTTAACGAAAGTCTAATTTCAAGGAACTCTAACAAACTATAATGATACATCTTTAAATCAATTAAGTCCACAAAGAGGAGTATGATCCATTGTGTAATAAGCAATCATAGACATACGAGAAAGATTTGGAGTGAGAAAAACCCTTAAATGTGAAGATTAAACTATGATACACCATCCGCTAGCCGATGAATCAAGTTTCTAATTACTCAAGATCCAAACAAAGATCCTACCCAGTCAACTACTACGATCAGTTCCTTAGAGCATCCACAATGGGAATAACCAAAATCAATAATCAAAATGTGCCGCGTCAGCATTTGATTATCCATTTAGTTCATAATCAAACTTAACAACAACTACCTCCACATTGGTTATTTTTACATTCATAACAAAAAAAAAACCCCACAATATACAAGGCACCAATGTCCAATCGCAAACAAGTTCCAATCACGCACCCGGCCACACCAAATTATTCGTCTCGATGAGACGATTCTAATGTGAGGTGTTTTTGAATTATTGAGTTTTGAGTTTGGTTATTGGGTTTGGTTATTGAGTTTTGGTTATTGGTAAAAGCTGTTAAGTTTTTTTTTTTGGGTAAAAAAAGCTGTTAAGTTTGGTTATGGAATGGGTGGAATTTGATTATTTGCTAAAAGACTTGTAACTTTGCTTATTACAATGTGAGGTATTTTTTGAGCAATGTTGTTAAGTTTGCTTATTCACATCTATTTGCTTATTACAATGCGGATGCTCTTAGTTTCAACCTCTGTCCTCCTGTTTCTTCATCTTTTAAAATTTTTAGATCTATTGTCTGCATTCCATGCCATGACCACAAATGCACAAGAAAAATCTCAGAACCAAGCCAAAATGAACAGCGCCTGGCCACGTGGAACAACTGTAATGATTGTATGCTATATGCTTATGTACAATGTTCCTCATCTTCTTAGTATCTTACATATCCCTCACTCGCCTAACAATGCTATGGCGAAATATCAAAGAACTGTGCACTCAATATGATTGATCAAATGGTCCCCGAGACAATCCTCGTGTGATACACTTAAAAAAATCGCTAAATCCTGTACCAATATGGGTAAAGGAAACCTAGACAATTGAGGAAATAAAGTTTCTATGATTCGAAGTCCATAACTTCGTTTGGAATAACAACCGTGTTTGAACTGTGAACACTCGAGATGCCATTGAACATTACTAACTAAACTAAGAACATTCACTTGAGACTCAACAACTTCTAGAAGAAAGGGTTAAAGCACGCTGTAAAAATTTTAGGATAGTAACACTGCCAATTTAATTGTATCCAGAATAAGACCCCCCAGAATTAGTAGTCGAGTTATGAGTTCTAAGGAACTTAGTCAATAGGTTGTGAGCCAAACCTAACGGATCTATGCACCAAAGATAATCAGAAGATGAATCGCCAATAAGCCCTCCCTCCTCCCCAAGAATAAGGTGATCTGAGAAGTTCTTTTTCACAACTTCTAGAATTGCAGCCTCACTCATTTTATCTGTTCTGCAAGTAAATCCAAGTAGAAAACATCAAATCAAAAGGAAAACAGGAGAGAGAAATTTAGACCAACAAATAAAATAAAACAAAACAGGAGTCGCAAAAAAAGAATGTTAAATATAATATAAGAAAGTTGAAGTTGTATGCATATAATTTAAAATGAAGCTTTTAGTCTGCAGTGTCCATGCATATGTTGGTCTCACTATAGAAGTGAGGGCACAATATAAGAGATGCAGGAATCAACTAACTGCACGTAACATGTAAATGTTATGGAACCATAGATGCAGAAAAAGTGCATTGGAGGAAACTTTTGAATCTTAGACCCAAAGTGCAACCCTATATTCTTAGTGCGATAGGTAATGGTCAGTCTACCTCTTGGTGGTATGAAAATTGGCATCTATTAGGCCCTTTGATTGGAAAATTTGGCCCTAGAGTTGCCTATGATTCTGGAATACAAATAGAGGCTACTGCGTCTCACATCATTCATAACTCAAGGTGGGAATTTCCAATTACTCAAACTTTTGAGCTTAATGAGGTAAGGAGTGCACTGCCTATCCTTTTACCCTCCAGGGTGAATGAGAATGACCAAGTCAGATGGTCCCTCACTCCTAATGGCCAATTCACAATCACCTCTCTTTGGGACAAATTAAGAATTCCCTTTCCCAAGGTGTTGTGGCACAAATTGGTGTGGTTCTCTGGTCACATTCCCAAATGTAGTTTTATCACCTGGCTGGCTATTCAGTATTGGCTATCCACAGCTGATAGACTGGTGTCTTTTGGTCTTCCTCTCTCAGCTCAATGTAGCTTTTGTCAAGAAAGTGAAAGCCATGATCACCTATTCTTTAATTGCACATTTTCCAAACAAGTATGGGGCTTTATTCAGTCCAAACTTCATGTTTCTTGGACCTCTAGAACTTGGGCTGATTGGGTCTCCCTTCTCTCTAATACAAAAGGCAAATCTCTCCAAGTTGTTATCACTAAACTGGGTTTTACAATCACAGTCTACCAGGTGTGGATTGAAAGGAATGTGAGGAAATTCCATGGGAATCCCTCTACTTGGGAGGTAGTTGTTCATAAAATTTGTTCAATGGTGAGAGCAAGGATTCTATCATTACCCAAACTACCACAAGCTCAAGCAGAACTGGTTGTTAATGCACGGAGTTTTGCTGGAAGTTAATTGCTCATCCTTGTTACATGTTGATATTCAATTGACACTTGCTCCATTTGTTTTCCAATCTGTCCAATATGCTATCTTCAAGATATGTAGTTTAAATTTTGACAGGTTACAAAGGAGGATCTTGAAGGGTTCTTGGTTACTAGTACTTCTATTAATGAGGTATTTATCTTGTAACCTCTATACCATTTTATGCTTGAACTATCTCTTACTTCCAGTTTTGGAGGCCTTGGGGGTTGGGCTTTTAAGCTCTTTGGAAGACTT
Organism: Rhododendron molle; assembly: GCA_025413875.1. Lineage (NCBI taxonomy): Eukaryota > Viridiplantae > Streptophyta > Magnoliopsida > Ericales > Ericaceae > Rhododendron > Rhododendron molle. The sequence continues at coordinate 22,015,745 of CM046400.1, forward strand.
GAGTGAGCCAACATATGTGTGAACCGTGAGCTGGGTGTTTGAGCCCCAATCTTCTTGTGAGTGGAGATAATAATTAGTGGGAGGCAATTTGTGAGGGCGAGCCGAGGGAGTTGAGGTCCATCCTATTGCCTATAGATTATTGGTGAGCTAGGCTTCAAGGGAGTAGTGGGGTAAGCAAATAAGGCAATAGGCTCTACTGGTTCCTTGGAGTAAGCTCTTATGATCTGGTTTCAGGTTGTGTCCTTTTCTTCTCAGCTCCTAGTGTCTTATAGATGTCTTTGTTTGTGTTGGCATGTAGTTTGTCTGCTGGCACTCTTATGGAAAGTCTATTTTGTTGTACTGTAAATACAGTTGCTGCTCTGTCCTGTTAAGCTCGGACTGTTGGTTGATTCTACTGTCTCTAGTTCAGTTGTATTAGCTTTTGAACTGCTGAGCAGCATTGGTTTTGCATTGGTATCAATATCTGCTTTGTTTATAGTAGCTTGTTCTAGCTTCTTTTGTTTTTTTGACCTATCCATGGGGGGTTGTCCCTTGGAATGTTTAAGCTTTTCTAGGGGGCTTGTCACTAGTTGTTGCTGTGTGACTGCTGCTGATCAGTATTGTGGCTGCCTGCTATGGCTGTTTTGCTGATGCTGCTGCTCTGCTACTTGTTTCCTACGGCTACTGTTGTTCTGTTTCTGTTACTGTTTTCTGGTATAGCTGCTGTTTCTGTTATTGTTTTTCTGCTACGGTTGCTGCCGCTGTTCTGTTGTGTCCAACCCAGCAGTTGTAATATTTTGTTGCTGCTGTTTATTGGCTCTCCTGTGAAGTTGAAGTTCAAGCAACTTGAAATTAGGCATTCGGAAGTTATCCTTGGCTGTATTTCAGTAGTTTTGGTTACTCTCAGATCATGGCTATAATGTACCTTGAGGTACCTAATCATTACTCTCGGATCATCGCTAATTCATCTTCTGGGTTTCTGGGGGTGTTGTAGAAGATTGGGATTCATGTCCTTTGATACTTCATCCTCTCTCATTTCGTGATCGTTTCAAGATAGCTACTGAATCTGGTTGTTCATCTGCTGGATAGTTCTTCTGTTACTGCTGCAGATTACTGTTGGAATGTGGCCTGCTATTAGAATGCAGCTGACTATTGCTGCTATCTTTGGCTACTTCGGTGAGGTTGCCTATTGTCATTTGGGAGCTATGCTGTTTGGAATGATAGTTTCTACATCTCTTATTATGCTGCGTTACCACGTTTTGCTGCTGTGTGGTAATTGCTTGCCATTCATCTGTGGAGTACGTGCTCTGCAGGAGTTTATACCCTATAGCTCTATGTTATCTTGTCAGGTGTTTTCCTTCCCTCTTGTAAGATGGATTGCAAACATCATGCTTCATCTAGCTTTATGTAGCCATTTGGCGTAGACAATATTTTGTTATTTTCTTTCATTTTTTTTTTCTTTTCTTTCCTCTTGGAGTATGCCCCTTGTAGGCGGTATATTCTGTTAGCCTTTTTTTTTCAATTTCAAGCTGATTTACCCAAATAAAAATAAAAATCTCAGATAAAACAAAAAAAAACAATAACCAAGGCTAGTTATCCACTATAAACTTTGCACTAGGTGAAGTCTGCATTGCAATGAAAACTGGAAAAAATCTAGGTTAAATGGTTTTGCATCAGCTAATCATTCCACACCACCAACACAAAAGCATTCCAACGCCTTGGCGGAAAAATTTGGCCTTTAGGCAAAACTTGGAGCACCAAGAAGTTCCAAAATGTCGCTGCTTACATGAGGTGCACACAACAAGTAGGGACCGCCTACCTGGTATAAACTCTAACTTTGCAGCAGAAAGAGTAGATTATGATATTTCAGCTAAGTTTAGTCTCCCAAATTATGCACCTAACACCCCCAAGAGACATCCAAACTGCTGCAGCTGGTTATCTCATATGCCATAATACACTATCATGTTCGAACAAACCATAGATCTTAATGTCAATAAAACGAAGCAAGCATAAGATCATACATCATGGAAATGAGAGCTTAAAATGTTAGTCTTACTCTGTCACTAAGTCAGTGAGTCCTTTGTAGGTAATTGTTCGAGGCTTATTCACGGCGTCCATCACGACCTGAACAAGAAAAAGTATACATAACTAGAGATTCATAACACTAAAAGTCAGTCTTGAACAACAGAGTCGGGATTAAAAACACATTCGCATGCTCCATCTGGCTCGTCTTCAAACGAGCATAAGTACAAGAGTGAAATGCAGAATGAAGACCATGCTGAGAGACAATGGGGTGGGAAAAAAACATATGTTAAGGATATATGACAGAAGTAAAGGTTAAGTTTGACAATAAATTTTGTACAGAACTTTATAAAAACATTTGATAGAATGAACATGAATATTTGATGTATGAGGGATTGTTCCAGGATAGTTGCTGATATCAGATCTTGCGTGAGCTCATGGAGAAATGTGAAGAAAACTGATGCCAATAGATTGCTAATTTGCTATGTATGCCTGGAGTGGCAAATCTCTCCTAACTGATGCCAATAGATTGCTAATTTGCTATGTATGCCTGGAGTGGCAAATCTCTCCTAAAGTGCTTGTTCCTAATGGCTCTTCTTGAATCTGGTGTCTTGGTATTGTTCTCTAGCTTTAATTTTTTGGTTTTATTGGCTCTGTTTGTCCGTTGGGCCGTGTGTCTGTTTTCCTAGGTTTGGGGTTTCCGGGTGCTTGTAGTAGACTGTTGTTGTCTGTTCTCCTCCTTCTGAGGGACTGGTTTTGTTTTGCTTTGCTGGGGTATGCCCCTAAGAACCTGTATCTGGTTTTGCTTTCAATGAACTAATTTACCAAAAAAGAGCTAAATAAAGATTTAAACAGTTAAATGCATATATGAGTATTCAAAACATGGGAATGCGTAGAAATTGGGAATATAATATAAATACCTCAGCACCAGTTGTAGCAGCAGTCTCAACCGCTAGAAGAAGCTGATTAGAGGGAATGGGGCCTGTTGATTCAGCAGCAACTTTCGAATAATTTTTCTTCTGATTTGGAATTTCAGGAGATAACACAGCTTTTGTGCAAGAGGATGATGATGAGGGTGTAGAAGAGTTGAAGAACGGAGTATAAATTCCAAACCCATGCAGCAGGAGGAGTCTCTTCTTCTGGGGTTGAGATTTTTGACAAGAAATACTCCTACTATGTGCAAGTGATATGCTGATGCTGGGTATTTGAGAGAATAGGAGGGGGGTTAATTGGGATGACAGTAGACACCTTCCCATTTCCATGGCGGTGAGTTGATCGGGACGTGGATAGTTGGATACTGTGCCGGCGCCACACGATATCTAGGGGTAAAAGCATGGGAAAATTACCGGGAGGAGGCCTGGACCGGAATTAATCACCCATGAATGGTTTTTACTCTTAAAATCACCGCTCTCATGACACAAGCAAAATTATCAAAACTGCTACGGGTACACCACTTATGTACACCATTTGTACACTGCTTATGTGGCAAAGGTAATGGGCCCCACTTCCTTCATTTACATTTCAAAATTTCACCTAAAATTTTGCCCGGGAGATTTACCCCTGTTTAACCCATCACCTCCTGACTTTATACTCTATCCCACCATTGACGCCATTTTCATGAACCCATCCCTGTCGACACTGGCGACCGCCGCCACCACCATCGACGCCGGCGACCACCATCTCTGACTCCCATCTTTAAATCCCCCGTTCTGAGAATCAACAGAGGAAAAAAGACCCAATTTTTGCACCAAACCCAAAAGCCATTGATGACCACCTGACTACCAGTGACGACTTCATCTCTCCCACACCACGGACCACCAGTGACGACCGCATCACTACTCCCCGAACTCCTATTTATCCCTCTCTCTCTCTCTTTGTCTCTCTCTCACATGCAACTGTAAACTCAAAGGTAAACCCAAATTTCATATGTCTACTCTTTAATCACTTCTTATTTCTTTCTTTAATGTGCTCAGAATTATAGGCAGTGGGTTGTTGAATATTAAAGGGTTTTTTTTTGTCTGTTGTGTGTTTTGACTTTTGGCTATAAAGATAACGTGGTTCTCCATTGTGTCTTATTTATATATTTTCTGGCTATACTGGTGTATGGGTTGCTTCTTAATGACCATGTACCCCAACACATAACAAGTACTCACACAGTTTTTATTTAACACTAATGTAAATGTCTTCTCTGACTTCATGAATTTCAATAAGATATAAAAAAGACCATTGCCGAGAACCACCAAAATGTTTGTGGATTGATTATTAATTTCATGTGTTACGTGTGCATTTTTGTTGCTTACTTGTGTGTGTCTAATATTGATATTTGTTTGTTTGTAGAAATATGGAAATAGTAATACATGAATCAACACCCGAACTTGACGAAGATGACAATGAAGATTCAAATTCGGAGGATGTAGGGGAACCTAAGGTTGGAATGTCCTTTGATACAGAAGCTGAAGCTCGTACCTACTATGCTAGTTATGCTCAAAAGAAAGGTTTTGTTGTGATCACAAGAAGCTCTAGAAAGCGTGAAGATGGGCGAAGGGGGCATGTAACTTTCTGTTGTCATAGGGGTGGAAAGGCGAGGACAAAGGCACTCAACCCACTTAAAGCCCATCCAACAGCAAAAACAGAATGTAAAGCAGCAATGAATGTCTCTTTGCAAATCGACGGGAAGTGGATATTGAATACAATTGTTCTCGAGCATAATCATGAAATCTGCCCAAAGAAAGCTCGGTATCTTAAGGCCAACCGGGTTATTCCAAACCATACGAAAAGGACATTGGAATTGAATTGCTTAGCTGGAATAACGTTAACCAAAACTATTAGCTCATGTGTGATTGAGGCTAAGGGGCATGAGAATTTGACATTTACAAAAAAAGATGCAAGGAATTACATGGATCAAGTGCGACGCTCGGAACTTAAGGAAGGGGATGCCGAGGCTATGCACAAGTACTTCATGAGAATGCACAAAGACAACGGTAACTTTTTCTATGCTATGGATCTAGATAAGGAAAACCGCTTATGTAACGTTTTTTGGGCTGATGCGAGGAGTAGGGAGGCATGCAAAGAATTTGGTGAGGTGGTCACATTTGACACCACATACTTGGTTAATACTCACAATATGCCTTTTGCTCCATTTGTAGGAGTAAATCACCACGGACAGTCAATCTTGTTGGGATGTGGGTTGATACTACGAGAGGACACTCCGTCATTTGTGTGGTTGTTTGAGACATGGGTTTCTTGCATGTCTGGGCGTTCACCTAATGCCATCATCACCGACCAATGTAAGGCCATGCAAAATGCAATAAGTATCGTGCTTCCAAATGCACGACATCGTTGGTGTTTGTGGCATATCTTAAAAAAGGTACCTGAAAAGTTAAATGGGTATGATGATTATGAATCGATTAAATCCATGCTCCATAATGTTGTATACGATTCATTGACAATTGTGGAATTCGAAGAAAATTGGGCGCACCTGATTGATACTTATCAATTAGGGGACAATAATTGGCTAAGTGGCTTGTATGAGGAGAGACACCGTTAGGTGCCAGCATTTGTTAAAGATACTTTTTGGGCGGGAATGTCAACAACCCAACGGAGCGAAAGCATAAATGCATTTTTTGATGGCTACGTCCACTCTAAAACCACATTGAAAGAATTTGTTGGGCAATATGAGAATGCCTTACGTAACAAGGTGCAAAAGGAAGAAGAGGAAGACGCTCATTCTTTCAACGTACAAGTGAAGAACGTGTCCCCTTATGGATTTGAGGATCAATTTCTAGAAGCATACACAATTGCCAAATGCAAAGATTTTCGAACTGAATTAGCCGGTAAGATTGCTTGCACCTTGATTTCTGTGAAGACAATGGATGGTATTTCAGAATTTTTGATAGAAGAAGACATCAAAGTTGGTGCCAATGGATATTTAAAAACAGTAACCTTTCATGTTTGCTTTAATGAGGAGTCAAGAGAAACTAACTGTAATTGCCGGTTGTTCGAGTCAAAGGGAATTGTGTGTAAGCATGTCATTGTGGTTTGGACAAGAGAGAAGCTTAGTAGAGTGCCAGAGAAGTACATTCTACGAAGATGGAGGAAAGATGTGAGGAGGAGTCACCAAAAAGTCAAAATTAGTTATGTAAATTGGGAAACAAAGCCCGAATGGCGTCGCTATGATATTATGATGGCTGCTTTCCATGATGTTGCTGATAATGCCATGGATTCTGAGGCCAAGAGTGAGAGGGTGGTGGCTAAATTGCGAGAAGTGAAAGCTGAGAATGAAGTGTGTGATGATGATTGCCAAATGACATCCATGTCCATTGATGTCCAAGATAGTACTGTGAGTCCCAAAGAAAAACAAAAACCTGTAGGTGATCCAAATAAACGTCGTCGAAGAGGCCGACCGCCAATAAATAGAAAACAATCAACGATTGAGAAGATCATTAAGAAGGTTCGGAAATCAAGCAAAAAAACTCAACCATGTCAAGGCAATACGAATAGCAAACTGGTATGACTTCTTATAATTTTGTTAGTTGAAACCAATATTAATCAGATAAATTACTTTATAATAAAAACTCATTATTCATTTGACCTTATGTACGAGTAGGCTTCCGTAAAGGATGGGGATGTTGATGTTATTGCGCAAGAGAATGTGAATTTTAGAGTATGTATGCGTATTTGGCTTCTTAAGTTGTGAATAGAAACTCATTGGTGTTTATGTATATGACATTTGATTTTCTATTTCAGATGTCTCAAATGAGTAGACCGAGTGGTGGTATGTGGAGTTATGACCTGAATGAGACTCCAATTGATTTGGAAAACTAGAGGATTCGACGAAGAGGTGCTGGCACAATAGATGGAAGAGCTGGTTGCACAATAGCTGGTGGATCTTCTTATTTTATGGCTTTTGGATATCTTTTTGGTATAGTTAACACCGTGCTTTTTGGGTACATAATAGGTGACATAGAGATATTTGTCCACTGTGTTTTTTTTTTTTTTGGAAGTGGGCAATTTCCACTAGTGAAAATTGTGTAGTAGGTTTACTAGTTTTTGGATCAAGCAGCTCATGTTTTTTGGTTCAGTAAAGTATTATCTTTTGCCCACGGATTTGCAGCGTGTCTTGTGGAATTTGCTTAACTATGGTGAATGGAAATTATTTGGCTATGGAATTATGCATGGAAATGATATGGATGAAAATTTTTGTGTATTGTTTTTTTTTTCGACAGAACACACGGACACGATGGGGTTTCCAGACACGAATATGGGACACAACTATTTTAGCAAGCATTTTACATCCTCTTTCAAGTTTGGTAAAAAGTAAATGCCACAGTTACAGCAGGAAAGGCTAACAACATTGAAACAAAAACTAAACAAGCAGCTTCTCTTCATGGGATGGTAATTGGTGAGGATTGTCTTCCTTTTGACCAACTTGAAAGCAACAGACCATCCTCATGCTTTAGATAGTAATACTATTTCTGTTTCCGAAAAAAAAAGAAGAAGAAGGCCCAAACAGCAGAGATGGGACCAACTAGATAATGCCATACACAGAACTTTTGTTGCCCTCTTTAAAAAACAGAACTAGATAACTTAAAGGATATGTACACGCAAGTAGAAGAACATCAAAAAATGACATAACGATAGCCATCTAAACTTGAATTTTTATTGAAGGTCTAATTCAATTACATCATCTGAGTATAAGTTACAAAATTCATCTCCCTCTGACATTTCAAAAATACTAGGATACAAGGGTGACATTAGGAAAATACTAGCAGTCCAAAAAACAAGCTGCAAATGGTAAAATTTGGAGCTTTGCAATGCATCAGAAAAAGCCTTGAATCCAACAACAAAGATCACAGCAGCTTCACGACCACCACTCCTTCTAATCGGTTGCCATCCAGATCAGTTACCACTGTGTTGAATTAGTGGTAATCAAGTTGGTCCTTCTCATATCTATGAACATTCTCCAAACTTTTGTCTTGCAGTTTAGTGACACACCCAACTTCAAACTTCCACCTTGCTTCAATGTTGGTAAAGAGTTCCAAAAAAATAGCACAACAGGCATAAGTGCACGGTCGACGCGCCAGTCAATTGATAAGAGAATCTTGATTAACAAATAACAAAAAGTCATTCCAGGTAGAGCTTAATTCATACATAACCCAATAAAAATTACATATGCCTTGAAATCTACACATAATATCCGTATCTACATATTGATAAACAAGACAGAAGGGAGCTTGGTTCTTTGTAAATACATGAATCAAATGGGGATGTAGGACAAAATGAATCTCTATTCTCAGATAGCAAACATATATATGAAGTAATTTTAAAAAGTTGGAGCACACTGATTTTTTTTATATATAAAATAGAAGAAATCTAGCCATGTAACAGTTCTAGGTATCCAAAAGCCCTAATTGGGTAAATTCGAAGTAGGATACAAGAATGCCAATCAAGTAGGATACAACAATGGCTTCATCCATGTCTAGGTTTTCAAAGCCCTAATTTTCGAGCAACCCTAATCTCAGAACAGGGGATTTTTTGGGGAAAATTAGGGAAATTAATTTGTATTAAAATTAAAGAAATCTAAGGAAGAAACAGAAAATGGGAAAGATTAGTAGGGGAAAATGAGTGATTTACCCCTTTCGGATCAAGCCTTCTTTGAGATTCTGACCTTTCAAGTTTCATTTGATTTCGTGGAGAGAGTTAGGCAAACGGATTTGATTTTGTAGAGAGAGAGAGAGAGAGAGAGAGAGAGAGATGGGAGTCGGAGATGGTGGTCGCCGACGTCGATGGTGGTGGTGGCGGTCGCCGGCGTCGATGGTGGTGGTGGCGGTCGCCAGCGTCGATGGTGGTGGTGGTGGTGGCGGTCGCCGGTGTCAGACAGGGATGGGTTCGTCAAAATAGCTTCAATGGTGGGATATAGAGTATAAAGTCAGGAGGTGATGGGTTTGAGGGGGGTAGGTGAAATTTTGAAACGTAAATGAAGGAAGTGGGGCCCATTACCTTTGCCACATAAGCAGTGTACAAATGGTGTACATAAGTGGTGTACCCATAGCACTTTTGCAAAATTATTCACCAAAAAATATGGTAAGGTTATGTTTACAATTCTATTCCTACATATGCAACATTGAAGCCTTAATACTCCATTTCAACGTTTTCCTTCTCTTTGCAAGAGCTATCCGGCTATTCCCGCCCCCTCTCTCAACCTCTCTTGCGTTCTCTCTCTGAACCTTTCTCTCGTTCTCTCTCTCCTCTGCTCTCTTCTCTCTATCTAGCTTTATCTTCTCTCTCTCTCCCTCTCTCTCTCTCTCTCATATTTGGACATTTTCGACGATTTTGTGGTTGTTTTACACCTTTTTTGATCCAATCGTATGTGTGTAAGCATTACTTTTGAGCGTGCCAATTGTCCTCTTTATAGGCGAGATTTCGACACCAATATGCCTACTGGACGGTTTTGTAACGGGAGAATCCCCGTTGATTATCTAGGTAAATATTTTCTGCTTTCTTGATTTTCTTGTTTGGTGTGTGAGAAAATGGAAGAAAATGAAGTAAGAATTGCATCTTGGGTCTTGTTTCTTTTTTGGGTAAAGTGATTCTTGGGTCTTGGTCTTGTTCGGACCAGCATCCTTCTGATCCTAATTACAACCTGATTATATTGATCGATGAACTACGTAATATGGAGAGAGGCTAATGGTTGCGCTCATAATCTAGCAAGGTTGAACTTCAGTTAGATTGAGAGCAAGTGCTTGATCAAGCCCCAACAACAGTGACGGGGGCTTTGCGCAATGACCTCAATGGTCTTGGAGTTCATCGAGCTACAGCGTCAAGTGTTTTTGTTTCTTAAGGTCTAGGCCCTCTTATGTACCAAAAAAAAAGAAGACAGCGACCAAAAGATGCCTAAGTCACCGAAATACATGTCAAGGTCTTTAACTTAACCAAAGCTCTTGCCATTGAACAAAACAGAGCTCAAAATTGAAAGAGTTTCCTTGCTCCAGTTTTTTTGCTAAGCAGTTTCCTTACTCCGTTAGTAACAAGTGATGACGAAAAGACTTGAAAAGATTTAGCTTTTGTCGCCATAGGCTTGGTCACAAAGATTTAAGTCATTGTCCTAGGTTGAATGTAGTGGATTTCAAGTTTTAGCACGATTAGTTTTAGGATGTTCTTGACCTGAACCTTTTTTAGTTCAATTCTATGCTCTATGTCCACCTTTCCTTTTGTTTTCCTCTTTGTATGAGTTTTATAATTATGATTAGTCTGAGGTATGTTTTTTAATATGTTTTTTATGTTATAGTTCGTCTTGTCGGCACCCTTCCTTTTCACCCTTTACATGTCCTCTTTTTTCAAGGTGGTTATGTTGCAAACTTCACATTGTTTTGTGGTGTGAGTACAATATGAGGGCACTTCACCCAACTACTTTGATGGTGGCATTTCTTGCTCATTTTGTTGCTATATTTCTATAGTTTGGTGGAATTGGAGCAACTATTAACATATACCAGCTTTCCTTTCTCTCTCTTTTATCCCCATGAACTAGCAAGTTTTAGGCTTCCTTAATTGGAATGGAGGATACTACTAAGAGAACGCTAAGGTTGCTAATAGTTTCAAGTAGTAACATGCACAGTTGACATATGTTGTCATGGGTAAATGTCATGGGCAAGACTTCTATTCATATTGTCTCTTCAAATTAAGTAAAGTTGGGTCTCCCAGGAGCAAACTTCAGCCAAAATTAGCACTCCTTACATTAGTTGGACTGACAAAACCATGAGCTTTCTACAAGGAACTTACTGTGGGCAGTATGCCCTGGAATTTTCGGATTCCAAAGCGAGGGCCCATAATCAAGGGAGGGCGAGCGAAGAAGCAGGCGCTCGTAAATACAGAGTCGCCACCTGGGTTTGAAGGTCCGACACCCAAGGAACCGTATTTCGAAGCACCTGTCGCGCCGTTTGATTTGAAAATGTGAAGGAACCAGTCCGTCATAACCATATCTGGGTTCGGGAGCCAGGTTACGAGAGGGGAAGGGTTTTAAGGCCCCCCTCTCGCCCAATCCAGAGATCGGTCTCTACATAGGCATTTTGTGAAAATGTTTGTGATTCTTCTTTTATTAACCAATTTTTAGCCAATTAGGGCGGGGGAACAGTTAATCGGGGAGTAAAACTGTAACGTGTTTGCAAGATGTGTTTGTATTGAACATGGATGGATGGAATATTACGAATATGGGATAAAACCCAACCCTCTGATCAGAACATCAAGGACACTGCACAAGGTTTAGGCATGCCAACACCATGGCCAACTTTGCATGCATGGATCTACGTACATGCAAAGAACCATCACGCAACAATTCTAAACGCTTGCGCGAATGTTTGTTCCTACCACAGGTTGAATTTTGATCCCCTTCTGGGCTCTGGAAGGACCAGTGCTCACCCAGGGGGCAAACCAAGCAGTTTATAGCAGTTTAAATATACAGTTTAAAGGCTGAAAAGCCCAACAAATGAACAAAACACCCCATAAACAGTGTGGGGACAAAAATAGAGGCCTAAAACCAAGTTAAACCATGCATGGCTAGCTATTGGTCGAGGACAAACCGTCGCGCGAGGGTTTCAAACTGTCACGCGAGGGTTCTCCCTAGAGCGCAATGGTTTGCGCCCTAGCGCGCGACGGATGCGCCCTGGCGCGATGGTCAACGCTCCACTTGACCATCGCGCGATGGTTCCAGTATGTCGTGCGAGGGTTCAGATCAACCTTCCAATGTTTGATTTTGCTCATCTTGGTTTCTGGGACAGGTCCAGAATGATCCCAGGGGTACTCCACAGTAGCAGATTGAAATACAGCTAGCAGTTTAAACTAAGAAAAGCAGTAAACTGGTTGTTTAGCATGCTCACAGTGATCTAAAAACCTAAACATGCTTCAAAACAGTAAAAACTATGTATGAAACACAAAGACCAGGATACACTTCCCCACGTGGTTCATTCTCACACTGACACAAAGTGTCGCGTGAGTATTGAGAACCATCGCACGAGGGTTCTTGGTCCACTGCTTCTTGTAATCTTGCTGATTTTAGGGTCAGGACTGGTATTGATTACCAGACTTGGCCCTGCCAGCCCCCCTCAGAGATCAGAACAGAGAGCAAAACAAATGTAAGCTATACCTTTGGTCGTTGAAGTTTGAAAAGTGTTTGAACTTTGAGTTGAGATTGAGGTTGCTTGAGGTGTTTATGTTGCTTTGAGTAATGAAGGAGAAAGAACAAGCTATGTTCTTGGATTGACTTTGTATCGCTTTTATTAGCTTAAAAGAGTACAAAGTAATGCCCCTTTGAAAGTGGAATTCTTGTAACCCTTTAAAAGAGAGACAATGGGGGAGTATTTATAGGAGAAGGGGGTGTAAATGGTGTATGGAGGAAAAACAACCAACCAAACAAGGGTTGGTTTGGCTTGGTGGCCAAATTCCATCCTTTGGAAAGGTTGGCTGATGTAAAGAGAGGAGCTCAGCCAGTCCACGAGGCTGGCTGAGGGTTTTGGTGATTAAGTTGCCCAGCTGAAAAAGGTGATAGGATCAGGCTTAGAACCGTCGCGCGATGATTCCAAACTATTGCGCGAGGGTTATCCCTGGTGCGCGATGGTCAACGGTCAAGCTTTGACTGTTGACCACACCTGGCAACCTGATCCTCGTGCGATGGTTCTAAACCCTCGCGCAACAATTGGTTTTTGGCTTTTTGATGTGGCTTAGGCTAGGTTAGATTCAAGGATTTTGCAAACACTCAAAGCTCAAACACTCGACATTCCCGAGGTGTTCTGTAACGCCCCGAATTTTGGGTACGTTAAATAAACATTTTTATTGAATAAGCTTAAAGAGAGTCTAGCTCATTATTACAACATAATTCTCACAAGAGTACTTTTATTCAACAAAGGAGGGGATAAACTAAGGTTAACTACTGCTCCGCCTCTTCTTCCATCCTTGCAAGCTCCTCGGCTCCGAAGGCCTCCAAGGTGTACTGTTCATGCTGCTCATCTATAAAGTCTGACACATTATACCAGCGTCGCCACCGATATATGTCAGGGTCACCATAAAGGTAACACCGTGAGCTACAAAAGCTCAATAGAATAATCCAACCCGCTAACCCATAACTTACAACAAATAGTCATATAAATAATCATATATACTCATTTAACAACATAATTAACAATGATACATCCGCATTCACTATCCTGCTTACGTTGGTGTCATGCCTTTCTTGGTTTCTCCTACGCGACTCATCGTATTGTGTCACCATTTCATTTTAAGAAAATCATTTGTCATTCAACGGGCTACCAAGTCCGGCCACGTTACAAATCTTGCATTGGCTCCTCCCGGGGATAACCAAGCCCAATTACCAATGAAACTACCACGTCAGGCTCCAATGGCAATCTACACAATGGCTACCGAGTCCGGCCTCATTGCGGTTTCGCAAGTCCGCACAAAGGGCTACCCAAGTCCGGCCACCTTGCAGGTTTTCACAACTCACATAAGGCTACCAAGTCAGGCCATTATGTAGTCTCAAAAATCCTTTTTATCCATATCAACCATTCCTTAAGTGTCATGTTTCTATTTTCCGGTTTTCGTGTCTCGTAATCATGCATAGACGCGGCGGGACAAATCACTTTAAAATAATCTTGAAACTAAACTAGCAAGATCATCCAACTCTATATTACCTAATCGTACTCAAATTATTACTTAAAGCCACTTATGTTTTATCAGCAACAAGTAATGCAACAAATATACATACATGTTCATAATCACCCTCAGACAATAATATATTACAAAAATCCGTTCTTTCTTCCTTTGGGGGAAAACAACATATGTTTATTGACCTAGAAATTCATTATTTGGCATGCTCATTCTTCTTTAGTACTTTAGTAAACAAGTTCTACTAACTAGCTTTGATACCTTAACCGTTTAACTCATGGTTGTATACTTAAGGTAAGTATAATCCAAGCAAGTACATAGCATGTCCATAATCATTACTTAAAGCATAACGCCACATGTGCGGACGCCCTTGGGGTGGTAATCCACCATATGCTTTGTTACTTTACCACAAGTAATACAAGCAAGTACATAGATCCATAATCATTACTTAAAGCATAACGCCACATGTGCGGACGCCCTTGGGGTGGTAATCCACCATATGCTTTGTTACTTTACCACAAGTAATACAAGCAAGTACATAGTAGATCCATAATCATTACTTAAAGCATAACGCCACATGTGCGGACACCCTTGGGGTGGTAATCCACCATATGCTTTGTTATAATATCACAAGCACTGGAATATAAGCTTATAGTTAAGTTAAAAGATCAACATGCGATTACTTTTACACGAAGTTATATCTTAAGTTGATTCCAATCATGCTTAATCATCCAATGGCAATATTAAGTTCACTAACTATCATGCATCCAACGTTTTAAGAAAATAAACTATCATTATCATGCTTTCATTATCACGACTTAGCTAGGTTAAAAACTAAGACAAGGAGTAGTGTCTAACATATATTTAGGATTATGGGTTGATTACACTACCTTTCTTCTTGGCGGTAGAAAAGGACTACGAAAAGATCGACGGAAAGAAAGTCTGCTTGGCGGTAGGGTGGCTACGGGAATTTCGTCGGAGTAACGGCTTACGGTGGACTTCCGGTAGCTTCGAAAGAGAAGGGTTTCTCTCGAAACTAAGTCTTGACTATACTACTAAACTCTTATGGATCGAAGGGTGGTGGAGTGGTGGTTTAGTGGCGGCTTAGGATGAGTTTCTTGAAGAACAAGGGAAGAACTTCAAGAACACTCAAGAACAAGGCAAGAACAAGCAAGAACACTAAGCTTTCTAGAGAGAGAAGTTGAATGGTGAAGGTGTGAGTTGAAAGGCATGGAATGGATGCTAGTTATAGGCAAAATGGAGCTTCCCCCCTCACTCCACTTGGCCGGCCCTCACTCTCTCTTTCTTCCCCATAAATTTGCTCCATGGACTAGTCTTATCAAGCAATAGTATGCCAACTAAGTGCCACTTGGTGAAATAGTGTCAAAGTACAACCATGTGTCTAAATTCAACCAACATACACCTCACTCTCCCTCTCTCCCTATTCGGCCTCTCTCTCACTCTCCTCTCCCATGGATTTGTCTCATAGTCTAGTCTTGTCAAGCCAAAGTACAACACAAGTGCAACTTGGTCAAATAGTATCAAAGTACTACAACATTTGCCATGGTACAACACACATACACTACACCTTTCCCTCTCCCTTCATTCCATGTCTCTCTCTCTCTTCCCATGGATTTGTTCCATGGTCTTGTCTTGTCAAGCCAAAGTACATCATTCAAGTGTATCTAGGTCAAATAGTGTCAAGTACAATGCACATGTCCAAGTACAACACACATGCACTCACTCTCCCTCTCCCTCTCCATTCGGCCCTCTCTCTCTCTCTTGGTCAAAGTATGATCATGTATGTATATATATATATATATATATATATGTGTGTGTATATCTATATGTATATTTATGGAAAGAACAAGGAAGGTAAGGACAAACTACTTAAATGTACACATGGCTTATGATTATTCTCTTTGTATGGCAAAGTACACATGACTAGTCTTGTCATGCTATAGTACTCCAACCAAGTGTATCTAGGTAATGATGAGGGTCCAAACAATGATGAGGTGGTCATGGTGTAGTCTTGTCCTAGAATGGGTCTACTTGGAAGAAAGACTAGAATCATTGGCTAGGTTTGACTAGGCATGGGTTGGCATGTAACAAATAGGCTCAAGGCTATTAGGTGGCTTGGACAAGTGGCCAAAGGTACATACACACACCTCACTCTCTCTCTCCTCACATTCGGCCCCCCTCTTCTCTCTCCCTAGCCGATTCTCTAACTTGGTCAAAGTACTTATATGTATATATATATATATATATATATATATATCTATATATATGTGTGTACATTTGTGGTAGACAAGGAGGATAAGGACAAGGCTACTTAAATGCACACATGGTTAATGATTATTCTTTTTGTAGGAGAAGGTACTATCATATCTTTCACCAAGAATCCCATGGGAATATTGGACAATGCTATTATCAAGGGATAATGATTTCCCTAATGGTTATTGTCCAAGGGTCTAACATTTCACTAGCGGTTATTAACCAATGGGTGAAAGAAGTAATGATGAGGAAGACATGTCTTGTCTTGTCATCCTATTTGGCAAATCCTAACATCTATTATCAAATGGGTAAAGTTGTTAGGAGATTTATTAACCAATGGTCAACAGCTTAGTCTTGCCAAAAGTACAATTGCTTTTGACTAGACTATTCCAACTACTAGTCAAACTTGGTCTTCTCCCTAACAACTATTGTCCAATGGTCAAAAGTCTTCCTAGCATGTAATAACCAATGGATAAAGACTACCCTAGTATCTATTGTCCAATGGATAAAGATTACCCTAGTATCTATTGACCCATGGATAAAGATTACCCTAGCCTTTATCGTCCAATGGATAAAGATTCAAGGTTGACTTTGGTCAAGGTTTTAGTTAGGGTTTCCAAATGACCTAATTAGGATCAACTGGAACTTGCTAAGTAGGATAATTAAACAAGTCGAGAAATATAATTCTTAGGATTTTACCACAATCACCAAGTAATTATACAAGGGTCTTAATAGGCAGGCTCGTCTTTAGAAAATGATCTTATCGACCGAGGTGATAGAATCTAATTATGACCGATTATTAGAATTAAAAAGGAAAGTATTAATACGATAAAGAATTTCTTAGATAACAACGAAATTTTTATTCAGTAAAAATCCGAGTTGTTACATGTTCTTGATCCGTTTCATCATCGGGGATCAAATACCGTAAGTAAATAAATTTGGAAGCCCAGATTGGGGTGTCTACAGTAGCCCCCCTTTGACGGCACTTGGAGGACCACTGACTTGGTTCAAGTAACGTCAAAGGTTTCTAAACACCCCTCAAGGCAATCCAGAACAAAGCATACTAACAAAGTAGACACGAATACTTAAAGAACCTGATTGGTGGAATGGACGAGCGGTCCATTGCCGGGGATGGAAGTAGAAGTGGACGATTGCATCGCCACTTGTTGATCGAATTTGGATAGGACAGGCTGTCGCTGTAGATTGGACGAGACAGGCCGTCATTGCTGGGGATCAAGCTATCCTCGGCACAAAGTATTCCAACAAACACAGGTAGGCCGTGTCAGGCAGGTTGAATTCCATTTGTTGGGAATCAGAGCCAATCTCCTTATCAAAGACCATCCGAGACAGAGCAATAAGCCTGCTGGAAGATGCATTTGCGGCTAGATTGAGGGTGGTTGTTCGGGACAGGCCAAGGTGGATTCTCCTGGGGAACAATTAGTTGCAGATGAATGGACCATCGGACGATATGGCTGATCGTTGTTGAAGGATTAACCACTGTTGAGGATCAATCGGATGACATGGCTGATCGCCGTTGATGGATTAATCACTATTGAGGATTAATCGGACGATATGGCTGATCGTCGTTGATGGATTTGGCAGGATCGTCGCCGTGGAAGGCGGACAGAGATCAATGTCCGAATGATCAAACCCGAGGAACTCACAGACAGACCGATTGTCATGAATGTGGACGGGAAGATCAATGTCTTGATTGATCAAACCGCTGACTTTGACAGGACCGGCTGTCATGAATGCGGATGGAAAGATCAATGTGCTGATTGATCAACGTTGAGAAGTTTTGCGGGACCGGCTGTCGTTGAAAGCGGACGCGCAGGATAGCATCCTTTGGTTTACAAACCGAGAATTGAACAGGAGAGATTTCCATCGCATCCGCTGACCAATGATAACAAAATCGCAGGAGATCGCATCGCATCCTTCGGCAAACAAATCGAGAGTTACGGAGATTTCCATCGCATCCGTTAACCAACGAGAACAAGACCGCAGGAGATTGCATCGCATCCTTCGGCAAACCAGATTGAGAGTTAGGGAGATTTCCATCGCATCCGTTAACAACTTGAACCAAAACCGCAGGAGATTGCATCGCATCCTTTGGCAAACAAACTTGTATGATGGCAACCATGCTGGCCATCTTCCTGCGTCAACATTTAATATACATAATATGCGATAATGTATAATATATTGAAAATGCAGATGCAAGTTAAGGGCGGCTCCTAGGAGAACAACGACGCCTAAGGACTACCACTGAGTCTTATTACTGTACTGTCTGACGCTTCTGAGATGTGCACCCAAATAGATAGACGCTGAACGGGCTGGCGTGCCCTAGTTGACGGAATTATGCTTGCGTGCCCCTTCTTTGATGCCTTGGCAGATGTGCCAGACAGATACTTTGCTTGGCCTTGGGCTGACGTGCCCTTGCTGTTCATGAGATTTCCACAACTTGGATTAGAGGAGCTAGGGTAGCAATGTAAAAATTGCACTTTTCAGTCGATAATATCTAATTTGCATTGACAAGTGACCTGAATTGACACACAGACATGCGCACATATATAGACTCGCCTAGCTTAAATGAAAAGGGTGAAAGAGTCCCAGGGTACAATGCGAACCCTTTGACACACAGAACACAATGAAATTTTGGGCATTCAGCAGCCAAAACTCACCACATTCCTTAGATAGGTGAAACTGACACTTACGAAAGTGAAAAAGGTACAAAGACCTGTACAAACAAAATTGAGAAAAGCATCTCGACATGACAATTGATTGAAAAACTAGAAAAATGTCGCGAAGATGGATATAAGACGCAAAAGATGACTCATATATGCCCGGATTGAAACCGACACCCCCGTGCAGTCACATTAAGTCCATATGACTTGCATGGTATGACAAGACTTGGCAAAAGCCCCTGGAACGTCATTCGAGGGCAATAGCATGCTACCGCTGGAATTGAAAAAGCACGCACAGGACTGAGACCAACGCGAATCACTTTGAACAAATGCGCGTGACTATAAGCTAGCACGCGAGGCTGCAGCTGCTCATACCAGACCTCACTAAACTTAGAATAAACTGTGAGCCATCAGGCTTCTAGCATTTCGTTCTGTTTTTGATGCTTCAAATATTTTTAAGGCTTTATGCTCAACCCGTAATAGAAATAGCAGTTTGCAATAAAATTGAAAGACAAAGGTTTTCCCCTTTTGATTCCTTCATTGTAGCTTGACTTGATCTTCAATCCTTTTCGACCTTTGATGTGTACCAAAACGTCAACCACGGATCCAATTGATAGATTTGTGACCGAGTCTCGAAGAGAGACTGCCTACGTATCCCAAGCTAGGGAATCAGGTCAGAACGTAGTTCAGGCTAAGGTTCTCTCGTGTGTTTACCTCTCCTTTTGTGCTCTAACTTTTGCCTAGTACTGCCCATTCGGGTCTTCGGTCTAGCGAGCTTTCGAATATTGCCTATTACTTTTGCCTAGACCCCTTTCATAGGTTTTCGGGCTAGCAGGCTGCTCTTACTTTTGCTTGGAATTGCCCACCCTTGGGGTTTTCAACCCAATGAGCTTCTCTCAGGGAAAAGTTACTTTTGAATTGATCCAGGTTGACCAAGGTGTTGAATATGTTGCCGTCGAGGTCGACGATCCTTGGTTGCAGCCCCAGATACTATGGCTTTGATGACACAGAGTCAAGAGTGCTTTGGCTGGAAATGCCTTGCGCCGGGCCGTTTTGACCATTTTCTCATTTGTGCTTGGCGGAACGCGGCTGCTGTTGCTTTTGAACATGGTACGAGGCTTGGAGCTTTCTGAGCCACTGCTTTCTGGATTGGCACCCGGTAGCAGAGGAATTTGATGTTTCTTTATCTCAGGATCAATGTGAAGCGTGACTTGATGAAACCATGCCAAGACGTCGATGAATTCTTCGAGCCTGTCTGACTGGGCACAATGCTCCTCTAGGGGCAGCGCTTGGACCAACTTTGAACCTTTCGGGAGGTTATACTTGTCTTTCAAGTTTATTGAAATTACTTCTTCTTTTAATAGGCTGAGCATGCCATTTGTCTTTCCTTTCGGCGAGGGAACATATTTCCTTGGGGATGATCCCATCAAAATCTATCCCTTCGTCGTTAGGGTCGACACAGTTTATTCAAAAGCTAGAGAAGTACTTTAGAAGCAGAATAATGCATATCATAAAACCCACGGGGTTTGCCAAGTACAGCGGACTCGAAATTTGAAACAAAAGCTACGACGTGGAGGGCCAAGAGGCACAACCTCCAACTCAGAGCTAGACTTAGACAAACGCAAAAGACTTCGTGTCAGACTCAGACATAACGCCAATGCAAACTAGACACGGTTTTGAAAATGCAACAGTTAAAAAGCTACCCGTAGCTTTTACAAAAGAGGTAGGATCCAACGGGCGTCAGGCCCAAGCAACAGCACTTCGGCTTCCTCAGTTTCTTCGACCAAACCTACTCGATGCTCCTTCGATCAATGGACCTCAGCCAGTCAGTCTTCTCCTTTGCAAGCCCCTCATCATTATCAAACCAGATGTTGGCTGTGAAAACCTCGATTGCCCAACCTACTGCCATCATGTTAACCTCCGGCTCGGACGGGATGGATACAATGGGTTTGGATTGATTTGCTGGGACGATATAGTGGCTAGGGTTGAATATGGTGGAGCTTGGGTTAATTTGAGTGGAGGTGATAGATACCTGACCAACCAGAGGGTCAGACCTGTGTTGAGGCAAAGCGTTGGTAACGATGTTAGGCTTTGGTGGAACTTGGACCGTGCCATCATCAATAAGATCTTGAATCTCATGTCGAAGACGATAGCACTTGTCAGTGTGGTGGCCAGGCATTTGGTGGAAGGCACAGAAGAGGCTAGGATTATAAGCAGCAGGTAAGACTTTGGGAGGGGAAGTAGGGGTCAAAGGTTTGAGATGTCCAGACTTGACAAGTTTCTCCATCACTGCGGATAGAGATGCCTCAAAGGCAGAGAAACTCCGGGGTTAGGTTCGAGCTTGGAAGCTTTGAGCGTTTTGAACCTGATTGATGTCAGCTGTAGGATTAGGGGAAGCAGCAGTGTTGTCCCCACTTGTAGCCGTGCTAGAGTAATTGCTACCACCAGACAGTGCACTATTGTTTCCAGAGTAAGCCCTCGACTTTGATTTCTGAGGATTGGAAGAAGAGGACTCCCCTCTTGGCAGAATCCCATTTTGCAGCGCATCCTCGATGGCCAGGCCAGCGTCGAAGAAGGTTTCAAAGTTGGCGGACGCTTGAACCAGCACGAGATGCTTAGCATAGTCGAGATGCAGGTTGCGGGAGATGATGCGGAGTTGATCCCTCTCGCTCGGGCGCTCAGTCATTAGAGCGGCTTTGGCTCTCCACCGTTTGACAAAGTCCGCAAAGGACTCCTTTGCTTCCATCTTCGTGGATTCTAACTCTCGAGTAGTCATCTTAAGCTGAGAGTTGTAGTTGTATTGAGTGATGAAGGCAACCCCAATGTCTTCCCAAGTCTTTCTCTTGGAGATGTCAAGCGACAGAAACCAATGGAAGGCAGGCCCTGAGAGAGTTTGAGGGAAAAGCTGAGACATGGCCCCACTTTCTACTTTGAGCAACTTCATGGCAGCATGATAGCTGTAGAGATTAGTCTTGGGGTCACCACTCCCGTCAAACTTGACCAAGTCAGGCATTTTGAATTTGTTTGGCAGTTTAGCATTAGGATATAGGCAGAGACGATCCAAGTCAATTCCCCCTGCACTGATCTTCTCAGATTTTGAGACAGCCTCCTCCAGCTTTTCCATCTTAGCCATAAGAGCTACCATATCAGGATTCAAAATAGGCCTACCACCTACCGGATCTAGGTTTGCAACAGGTGCGCGAACCTCTTTAGGGTTGGGCTGAACAATGAGACGCCCCTCGTGATTCGGATCTGGGACCATGATAGGCTGCTCCTGATTGTCCTCATCGTCCTCGCCTTCCTCTTCGAGTGGAGGTGGAAGACGAGTGTTGATAAGGTCATTGAGACGGGTAATGTTAGCATCAGTTTGGATGGCCCTCTGCTGCATGGTGGTAATGCTGTTCTGAAGGTTTGTGAGCACGATCTCTAGACTGAGCGGTTGATCTGCCATGACTTGTGTCTCGGAGGTGCTTGATGCAGAAGACGAGGAAGTTGGTGGCGTGGCTTTTTGCAAAAGCGATGGCGAACCCGACTGTAGGGCGGCCGACAATGAACTCAGAGAAGCCTCCGTTGCAACTGACTGAGTTTCGAGCCTGACAAGTCTTTGAATCTGATTCTGAAGACGTTCCCAAGTAGGTTTGGCTCTTCCTTTCGGTACTCTCTTGCTCGGTGCAATGGCTATGAACTAGACAGTAAAATAAGTGAAAGCTCAGTGGTGTTCTTGCAGCAATTAGAATGCAATGTACACTTTGTCGTCGGTGTCAACCCTAGACTCTAGAACTAGAGACGAGTCTGTCTCATGATGTTCGGACACTGCCAAAATCCTCATATTTCTTTTCGTCGGTGTGTCCTTTGGAAAGATCAAGTTGATCCTAAGAGATGCCAAAACAGACTAAATCTTTGGTTAGTCCCTTTTGAAGATTCGACTTTGAACTTATAACAACTCGGCATTGATGGCGTGACACCTTTACCGGGGTGGCTTCAGCGACAAAGCGCGTTAGCCGGAGCGGTGTACGTGCTGTGCACGATAACCAAAATGACATCAATATCACGACATCAATACTTTTTGGTTCCTTATTTTTTGGTTGAATCCTCAATCGGGCATGAGCCAAGGACTTAATAAGGTTTGATTTCCCAAAGTCTCGCTGATCTAAGGACTTTGAAAAATTAACAACGTGCACCATCGAGATGCACGACTCTTCATTGGGCCTAGCAGGGTCCAAATTAGCATAAGACAGACTCGAAAACGAGAGACAACCTAGAAGCCGCCCTAAACATGCTCCTATGCAAAATGACATGTATGTATGTAGAGTTCCAGAGACAAGTTTGCCTCATGAATTTCAGATGTTGCCGGAATCCTCAGAATTCTTTTCGGCGATGTGTCCCCGTGTAGATCGACAGATCCTAAAAGATGTCAAAATAGACTAAATCTTCGTCTAGTCCCTTTTGAAGATTTAACTTTGAATTAGAAACAACTCGGTATTGATGACATGGCACCTTAACCTTGAACAACGTGGTGTATAGTGACAACGCACTTCAACCTGGGTGGCGCCAGTGACACAGCATTAACACTTTATTGTTCCTAATTGTCGGTTGAATCCTCAATTAGGCATGAGCTAAGGATTTAGCAAATTTTGATTTCTCAAAGTCTCATTGAACTAAGGACTTTGAAATGACAACGAACATTCAACAGAATGAACGACTCCTCATCGGGTCTAGCAACGTCTTAGACAGCGTAAGACAAACTCGAAATAAAGAACTGCCTTAAGCATGCTTCTATGCAAAACAATGTATGTACAGTGCATGCGATAGGAAAAGCAGTAACACATAAACAGTTACGGGGGTTAGATGCAAGTAGATCTTACCCTGCAGCTACCTGTCTTAGTTTGAAGAGTTCTAATGCTTTGTATATGCAGAGGCCGGTTTTGGTTTGTAACAGGTTCCTCGGACTAGGGCCACAGATATACCTCCCGTTACCCGCGATTCACAGAGCAACAGTCAAACGGTAGCATGACCCATCATCGTCGAAGGTTGTTAGTCATTCGGGGTCCCCGGGCTCCGGTAAACCGTGCCGGATTGCCAAAACGATCCAACGAGGCTTATCCCACATCGATGCAAATGAAATGCTAGAAATCAATTAAGAAGAAAAAGAATCACAAAATGACTTTTCAAATTTGGCTCACTTTATTTAGTCCATCTTTAGAGGAAACTACACAAGTGAACAATTGAAAAAGTCCCAGATCAGATTGGCCGGACACGAGGTCCTGTTAAATCACAATTCCAACCTTCGGCAGCGCGAAACTCACCGTTTTGACAGACTTTTTAGGAATTGTTCACAAACGTATTAAACTCTAAGTATGAATTAATATTGGTTCGATTATCCCCAGCAGAGTCGCCACTGTGGGCAGCATCCCCTGGATTCCAAAGCGAGGGCCCATAATCAAGGGAGCGCGAGCGGAGAAGCAGGCGCTCGTAAATACAGAGTCGCCACCTGGGTTTAAAGGTCC
The DNA here is from genome assembly GCA_025413875.1 of Rhododendron molle. Lineage (NCBI taxonomy): Eukaryota > Viridiplantae > Streptophyta > Magnoliopsida > Ericales > Ericaceae > Rhododendron > Rhododendron molle. Next base: position 22,039,860 of record CM046400.1, read on the forward strand.
GACACCCAAGGAACCGTATTTCGAAGCACCTGTCGCGCCGTTTGATTTGAAAATGTGAAGGAACCAGTCCGTCATAACCATATCAAGGTTCGGGAGCCCGAGAGGGGAAGGGTTTTAAGGCACCCCTCTCGCCCAATCCGGAGATCGGTCTCTACTTAGTCATTTTGTGAAAATGTTTGTGATTCTTCTTTTATTAACCAATTTTTAGCCAATTAGGGCGGGGGAACAGTTAATCGGGGAGTAAAACTGTAATGTGTTTGCAAGATGTATTTGTATTGAGCATGGATGGATGGAATATTATGAATATGGGATAAAATCCAACCCTCTGATCAGAACATCAAGGACACTGCACAAGGTTTAGGCATGCCAACACCATGGCCAACTTTGCATGCATGGATCTACGTACATGCAAAGAACCATCACGCAACAATTCTAAACCCTTGCGCGAGGTTTTGTTCCTACCCCAGGTTGAATTTTGATCCCCTTCTGGGCTCTGGAAGGACCAGTGCTCACCCAGGGGCAAACCAAGCAGTTTATAGCAATTTAAATATACAGTTTAAAGGCTGAAAAGCCCAACAAATGAACAAAACACCCCATAAACAGTGTGGGGACAAAAATAGAGGCCTAAAACCAAGTTAAACCATGCATGGCTAGCTATTGGTCGGGGACAAACCGTCGCGCGAGGGTTTCAAACTGTCGCGCGAGGGTTCTCCCTAGAGCGCGATGGTTTGCGCCCTGGCGCGCGACGGTTGCGCCCTGGCGCGATGGTCAACGCTCCACTTGACCATCGCGCGATGGTTCCAGTATGTCGCGCGAGGGTTCAGATCAACCTTCCAGTGTTTGGTTTTGCTCATCCTGGTTTCTCGGACAGGTCCATAATGATCCCAGGGGTACTCCACAGTAGCATATTGAAATACAGCTAGCAGTTTAAACTAAGAAAAGCAGTAAACTGGTTGTTTAGCATGCTCACAGTGATCTAAAAACCTAAACATGCTTCAAAATAGTAAAAACTATGTATGAAACACAAAGACCAGGATACCCTTCCCCACGTGGTTCATTCTCACACTGACACAAAGTGTCGCGCGAGTATTGAGAACCATCGCGCGAGGGTTCTTGGTCCACTGCTTCTTGTAATCTTGCTGACTTTAGGGCCAGTACTGGTATTGATTACCAGACTTGGCCCTGCCAGCCCCCCTCAGAGATCAGAACAGAGAGTAGAACAAAGGTAAGCTATACCTTTGGTCGTTGAAGTTTGAAAAGTGTTTGAACTTTGAGTTGAGATTGAGGTTGCTTGAGGTGTTTATGTTGCTTTGAGTAATGAAGGAGAAAGAACAAGCTATGCTCTTGGATTGACTTTGTATCGCTTTTATTAGCTTAAATGAGTACAAAGTAATGCCCCTTTGAAAGTGGAATTCTTGTAACCCTTTAAAAGAGAGACAATGGGGGAGTATTTATAGGAGAAGGGGGTGTAAATGGTGTATGGAGGAAAAACAACCAACCAAACAAGGGTTGGTTTGGCTTGGTGGCCAAATTCCATCCTTTGGAAAGGTTGGCTGATGTAAAGAGAGGAGCTCAGCTAGTCCACGAGGCTGGCTGAGGGTTTTGGTGATTAAGTTGCCCAGCTGAAAAAGGTGATAGGGACACACTTAGAATCGTCGCGCGATGATTCCAAACTGTCGCGCGAGGGTTATCCCTGGTGCGCGATGGTCAACGATCAAGCTTTGACTGTTGACCACACCTGGCAACCTGATCCTCGTGTGATGGTTCTAAACCCTCGCGCAATAATTGGTTTTTGGCTTTTTGATGTGGCTTAGGCTAGGTTAGATTCAAGGATTTTGCAAACACTCAAAGCTTAAACACTCGACATTCCCGAGGTGTTCTTGATCCATTTCATCATCGGGGAATCAAATACCGTAAGTAAATAAATCTGGAAGCCCAGATTGGGGTGTCTACACTTAGTTCGACCAAAATCATCACAAGTTGCGGAAAATGATGGGGTTGCTTAGCTTTTCATGCAAGGGAGGTGTTATTGTTCTTGATTCCTACTTGAAATGGGATTTGTTCCTTATTTCTTGGGACAACATTTTGCAAATTCTCATCATTAGTTGTTGACACTATTGAGTTTGGTTTCTTTTTGCACATTAACTTAATATCCTTACAGTTTTGCATCTAATGTTGCATACGCCCATTAAAGCACATGCTGGTATTGTGTTTAAACCAATTCTATTAACTGTAGTTCAAGGTGATTATGTTCATGAACTTCATGTTCGCTAATGCCTAATTTGTTCATAATTTTTATGGTTTAGGAAATCGTGCCCTATGAGAAAGGCTCGTCAGAGACCTGAAACTGATTCTATGTTCGCAAACCAACAGAAGAAGGCAGTTGGTCCTCATACAGCCAACTCTTTGCGAGTGTATCCACCTACTGAAACAACATAGAAACAGTCAAAAGTGGAGGTGGTTCCCCTTGCTCCTCAGGCTAATGCAACAATATTCGCGGAAACAAATGAGCATTTCTCATAAGAAGGCTTCTGTATTTTAGGAGAGGGATTTGGTAGAGATATTTTTATGAATCTCCTCAATGTTTGTACTTTTATAATGGGCAACCTAACTCTAAGTGTTCTTACAAAAATAGCGCCTTCTTTCTTAGTTTTGACAAAAATCTAGTTTTATGCAACCAAAGTTCATCCCTACTTTTCCTTTTGTCAACGACACAAAGAACTTGATTCTTTGGCAAAAAGACAGTAGTGTATAGCCATTGAAATCAAGAACCAAATCATTTAATAAGCATAAAGCAGATGTTGACACCTCCCGAACAGGGCATCACCATACAGTTAGATCATCATGAGTTTGCACGATTGGTTGCTCGCTTCATAAACCAAGATCGTGGATACTTCCATGTCTAGAGGTATCACCACACGATAGCGGTCATCATCAAAACAGAGTCGCCACCCAGTTTGTTAAAACTAGGAAAATAAATAGAGATTCTGGTACGGAAGCCAAAAGTACAGTAAGGGGAAGGTGTTAGGCACCCCGCTCTGCCTAGCTGCGAGTCTAGCCCATAATCATTCAACATAAGACATATAGATGCTTTATTCAATTCCATACACTTAGTCTGTTTTTATGCCTTAAACAGTTAATAAGGTGAGTCGAGACTGTAAATAAGCATGCATCAGAAAGCAAGAAACAAAACAAAGCTGTGCCAGCAAATCGATCACTCGGCCGGCGAATGGCAGTCGCGGCCGAGGGATCACACTGGGTCAATGTACCGGCCGAGGCATCGAAGCCCCGGCTGGTGTTCTTCCTCACACCATACAGAAAACTAACAGACGATCAGAAAGCTACGATTAACGACATAAAACATTAAATAAACCAAACCAGAGGCCGTTGGGCCTCACCACCTTGATCCCTCAGTTGCTTGATTGCTTCGGATCGATGGGGATCGACTGATTGATTGCTACTTGGACGAAACCCTAAGGCTAGGGTTTGGAACTCCGGGGTTGGATCGTCGGATTGATGGCTGCCTTTGGGAGGTTAGGGCTTTTGTAGAGAGGGATTTGGGGAGTATATAGCCAGAGTTTCATGGCTTGAATGTATATGGATCTCAGGAATTTCGTGTCTATTTGGGTGTATCCGAGGGTCTCTTTATATAGGCAAGGGGGTGACTCACTCGCTCCAATCAAATCATGGGGTTGCAATTGCATTTGCATTGCAACTCAAACTCTTCATTGCAATCTCTGAACGTGGCCCGAACGCATCGGAGAGGCGGCGGGATTGGATCAAACAACCGACAGAAGGTTTGAGAGTCTGGAAAAAGGCCGATCTGGCGGCCGAGCAAAGGATGTCGCGGCCTGGAAATGGATGTGGCGGCCGAGCCATTGATCTGGCGGCCGAGGCTTCGATCTCTCAGGGAGATTTTTTGTGCAACAGGTTGCTCGGGTGAGGAATGGATGTTGAGGCCGTGATATCGATGTTACGGCCTTCTGATGGATTTTCCTAACACACTATCTTTCTGTCTGAAAGGCTATTTGGCTTTGGATTGGGTCCTCTAAGTGGCTCAAAGTTCGAACCATAAGTCCAGGGGTTTCACAAGAAAGCAATCAGCAATCATCGAATCCGTATCATCATCGGGATGGTCCCAAGGTGGGAGTTGAAATAATCGTTAGGCCAAATTGGGGTGTCTACAGCAGAAGATGAAACGGGAATTCATTTAGCAATAGTAAAATGCCCAAAACATGTCATTGCTTGATTTAGAAAATAAAAGTAATGTTTATTGTTTTTGCCATGCCACAACTTTGCAACTACTGCAGCATCTTGGGGCTCGCTCATTTTTTTGCCTTTCGCAGTTTTATACTCTTCTTTGCCAAATAGAATCTTTAGGTCAAACCCAGCTAGTAACTCGATCCAGTATTCGGGGACGGGGGGTGAGTTTGTTAGTTCTTCTTCCATGTCACTGTCAGTCCATTCTTGATCGAAGAAGATTTGCATTCCAGGATGCCTTTGCTTGGTGGCTTCATCCTCCTATGTTTCTGCAAAACCACAAAATGGGAACTCATCGCCTTCTCTTACAAACCAACCGTTAAGGGTCTTTGGGACCACAAATTCCTTTTCCTTGATCATACTTCCTTTTGCCCTGGCCTTTTCCATGCTTTCTTTCATCTTTTTGTCTATTTCGACCTCCGTCGGGCTATAGCCAAGACCAAAGACATATTGATTATGTGGGAAATCAATCATTTGTGGGATGCCTTGTGATCTTTTGGCTAAACCCAATCTAGGAAAGTAGTTCTGCTTCTTCATCATCCATATGGCAGGGGCACTTACATAGAAACTCCTTTCAACCATCAAAACTTGCACGACAGTTGCTTTCTCAAGACTGAACCTAGTAAGAAAAGTTTCTTCCGCTTCGGTCCCTACCTCTTGCACAAGCATATTAGAATGAACCCAGTAAGAAAACTTATTAAGGGTCCTATGAGGAAGACATTTAAAGCGGACCCGTTATCTATTAGAACTAGCAAGATCCACTTAGTGAGACACTTTAGAGAGATGTATAGAGGTCTGTTATGTGCAAGACCTTTAGAAGGCAGATCCTTATTAGTAAAAGCTATTATCGACTTTGGTGCTTTGGACGCCATTATAAAACCCACCAAATCCTCAGCAGTGATATTGATGGGAACTTTGACTTTTCCCAAAGTTCTGAAAAAGGAATTACAATGCTCGTAGGAAGACATGATCGGTCCCCAGATAGAGGTATCGGCTTAGATCTTCTTAATCTGTCTTAATACCCTATTTTCCTTAGGTTCCATTTCTTGACTTTCTTCCTCCACTTCTTCCATCACTCGAGTTGTGGCTGGGTTTTCTCCACTAAGCTTGGGAGGCTTGTACACTCTTCCACTTGGGGTAAGATGGCCTATTCTTCTTTTTGGGTGCCCCAAGGGTCTGCGGGCTCAATTCTTTTGGCCTCCTAATCACTCGGTAGGGGCTTGGCACATTTCCAACCACCAATCTTCATTGTCAATTGCATAGACATAAGGGGAAGTAATCACCAGAGATGCTAACAAATCCTTTTTCTCTTCCATCATAAAGCACCCATTCTCCTCAATAAAGGTCAAGGTTGGCTTGGTTTGGGTAATTGGGACAATGTATTGGCTAGGGTTGTATGTAGAGTTGTGAGATAGGCTTATAAGATTGATGTTTTGGGGTGGTGGTTCAGCATTATGAGTAGGGAGTGGGTTGACTTGCACATTGGGTTTGGGTGGCTTTATGGCTTGGCTATCAATGAGATCTTGGATATCATGGCGGAGATGCATGCAACAGTTTGTCTCATGCCCAAGGTGTTGGTGGTAAGCGCACTGTTTGTTGGGGTCATGGTTCAGGCCGTAAAGTGGTTTGTTCAAAGGCTTGAAATGCCCTTGGCGGCTCAGAATGGTTAAAGCTTGGAACAAAGTCATGTAGAGAGGGTCGAAATTATGGCTGGGGCAATTTGAGTTTTGGGAAGAGCTAGCTTGGAAAGGGTCTTGTTGTAAGGCTGGGTCAAGGGTGTTTACGGAGGCATGAGATGTACGGGTTGGGAAGTTTTTCTTAGGTGGAGGAGCTTTTTCTTTCCCAATGAGTCCCAACTTGATTCCTTCCTCAATTTGTAGCCCAGTAGCATGTAGTGTTTGAAATTAGTGATAGCCTGAGTGTAGATATGCCTAACATACTTGGGCTGCAGATTCTTGACAACTATCCGTACTTGGTCTTCCTCAGAAGGGCAATTCTTCATCTTGGCAGCCTTTTCCCTCCATCTAGCCCCGAAAGTAGCAAAGTCTTCGTTCGATCCTTGCTTGGTCATCTCCAAATCTCGAGTGGTCAACTCAATTTGGACATTGTATGCATACTGCTTGACAAAAGCATTGGCAATTTGCGGCCAAGTTTGATAGTGAACAAATTCTAGGGTGAGAAACCAATCAAGAGCACTTCCAGTGAGAGTCCTTTGAAATAATTGAGCGATGAACTCATCACTCAATCCCATCGGCTTTAGGGTGTTAATAACATGGCAGACATGGCTTGTAGGGTTACCAGTCCCATTGAACTTCTCGATGTTTGGCATCTTGAATTTCTCAGGCAGTTGAGAGTCTGGGAAGAGGCAAAGTCCCTCAAAATCAAGAATTTGGTCTTTTTGTGAACAGGCCAAAGCATGCCTAATTTCTTTGACTTGCTTGGCCAACTCGGGGTTCTTTGCCAGCACCATTTTATGAGTATTCTCATCTTCTTCCTCGTCCTCCTTGTCCTCAGCGTCTCTTGTTGCTTTGACGGGCGAGGATGGTAATAATGGTGTCGTTGTCTGACATTTTTGAAGTGGGAGTAGGATAAGAGCTTGATGGAACTCGAGGATTGGTAGATGATTGGGTTTGTTGAGAGGATGACTGTGAAGACCCAAGAAGTCATTGAGACAGTTGCGATGGGGGTGTTCTAACGGGCGAGGATGTTAGATGGGATGGTTGCAAAGATTTCTATTTGGCGCAGCTTCGGGTGTTGTAAAAGTATAAAACTGGCTGTGGTTGCTTCCTTGACCTACCTATCGTGCATGCTTGAAAATAGAATACCTGCAAGTCAATACTTGGCTGTATAGGGTTAGGATTTGGGTTGAAAATCCCAACCCTTTTGCACATAAAGAAATGTTACAACAATAATTTATACAAGGTGTGAGGAAGAACCTCAAAGTTAAATGCAAGTAAATCCCTTAACCTGTGGGTCCCTGTCTTATTTTAATAAGTTCTATGGCTCTCTAATCACATGTAAGGTTTGGGTGGTCTCGTAGGTGCTCCGTTGTTAAAGGGCATTAACCCTTTTGCTTGCCCATCATAGGTAGCAATCAGGCGTTTTCCTTTTTATATACTGTAGACACCCCAATCCGGACCTCGGAGAGTTTTTGTCCGCCCCGATGATGAAATAAAGGAAACGATACCTTTGTGAGCTCGAAAAAGGATCTCCTCTAAACCCATGTAAACCAAAAAACCAAAAAACCCAGATAAAAGGCCCAAAAACCCTGGACTGGATAGGAGGAACCGTACGGAACGACACAGTAGCGCACGGCATGGTGAAATTCAAGGGGCCGTGCACGGCCAAACTGCACTGCATGGCACCTTGAGGAAAAAGTCTGACTGGCTCAGAAAGCTGTCGGCCACGCTAGTTTGAGCCACAGTTGATGAATGGCTCAGTCGAATATGCACTTCTGGCCCGCCCAGAAAATACCTCAACTATTTGAAATTCAAAATCCTTGGCCATTTGCCTATAAATTGACCCCTCCACTCAAGGGAAAGGGGCCCCTTCTTTTGGCCCTTCTCCTTGCTTTTGGGGGCATTCTTACTCCATAAGCTTTGTCTCTCTAGTTTTCATACCCACTTTCCCATTTCCATTTCTAAGTCTTAAAGAATGTCATTCCCAAAAGACATTCTTTAAGCACTTTCACTCACTCCCTTCTCATCATTGAAGTTGATCTCTCATTAACTCCAAAGTCTCACACCCCCCCCCCCCCCCCAAAGTATCTAACCTTCCCTCACACCCATACTCACTTTGTCTCATTCAACCTCCTCCATCTACATCCGGCATGATCCACCCTCGTTTTCGCATCAACCATCCTTGATCAAGCTCAACACCAAAGGTAAAAATAAGTTTCCTTGGACTTGACTCAGTTCTGGTCCTGAGGGGACCTTTCTGTCAAAGGGTCTAATCCCTTTTGGTTAGATCCTGACTTAAAACCCATTTTCATAAAATAAGTCCAATACTGTGCTGAGGTTGGGGGACCGTGCGGCTGGATGACCAAACGCGCGCCACCTCGATCTAAAGCGCACGGTACCTGACACGTTCATATTATTGTAAGCAGGCTGTCTGGATCTGGTTATTCTCTGTTGTGGTTGTCTGCATCTGCTGTTTACTGCTTTTGTTTCTTTCAAAACAAGACCATATCTACAAGCCATGTCTTGGCTCTTTAAAAGGGTTTTCTAGATCATCCCAAACGATCGGATATGCCAAAAACCGTTTTAAAACTATGTTTTGACAAAATGACGACATCTTTGGGATGATCTGACTGTTATGAGGTTTCTGATGAGTTTTTCAAAAGATGTATGAAGAAAATAATGAGCTAGATGGTGTTTTGAAAGCTTGTAACAGTTCGACAGCAGGGAAAACGCCCCGCACGGCATGTTGAGGTGCCGCGTGCGGCACTCACTGTGCCATGTACAGTGAATAAGGTCCAGACAGTTTGCTGAATGTTTTTTTTTTCATTTAGTCACGTCATTTTATCACCACTGTACAGACTGCACCACGTACACGTCAATGTGATATATTTCCCATGTCCCTTCCCTGCTATTTGCTTTTATTAAAGAACTTGATATTCCAAACGATATTCGAAATTTCCCCTTTTGAAAACATAAGTAGAGACCGGTCTTTACCGGGCGAGTGGGGTGCTTTTTAAAGAAAAGCCTTCCTCATTCGTAATGTGGCTCCCGAACCCAAAATCTCAACGTTCTCGCTAGACCAAAAGCCTTTTGCAAATGAGTTCTCGGTTTCTCGGATCATCCATCTCAAAAATCTAGGTGGCGACTCTTCGAACCGAAAAGGGCGTGGGAGCCCACAGTGGCGACTCTGCTGGGGACTTTAAACTTCGTTCAATACTTTTTTTTTTAAAATGTACGAAAGTATTGAATGATCAAGAGAGCCAAACTTGAAAGGTGTTTTCAAAGGGGGAATTTTCAAATATTTTTCAGAAACTTAAGCTCTTTTATCCTGCACACTTTGCACTGCACAAGTCTCGCTAGCGTGTTTCGGCTACCTTACCCGGTTTACCGGTGACAAGCTCGTCCGGAATGCCTAGCAACCCTCGACTATGATGAGCCATCATGCTATTCAACCATTGTCTTGCAATACACTTGACATGGGATAGTACATCTTGGCTCTAGTCCGGGGAACCCTTCTGAGACCAAAACCAGCCTCTGCACTTGTACATAGCCATAAAACCATCCCAACTAGGACAGGAACCCATGGCTAGGACTTATGTGTTATATCCTGCTTACGTGCCTTTTATTCCTATAAGCACACATCATTCATACATCATTGCATCTTGCAGGCTAGAGGATTAGGCTCCCTTAGAATTCTTTAGGGCCCTCCTGTAACGCCCCGAATTTTGGGTACGTTAAATAACATTTTATTGAACAACAAAAGAGAGTCTGGCTCTTTATTACATCATAAACTCCCAAAGGGTTCTTATAATACACAAAAAGGATGGATATCTAAGGTTATCTACAGCTTCTTCTCTTCTTCCATCCTAGCAAGTTCATCAGCTCCAAAGGCCTCCAAGGTATACAGCTCCCCTTGTTCATCTAACAAGTCTGACACATTATACCAGCGTCGCCACCAGTATAATATGTCAGGGTCACATAAAGCAACACCATGAGCTTGAAAGCTCAATAGAATAATCCAAAACCCATTAACCCTTAACTTACAAATAGCAAGTCATGCATATATCATAAAGAGTTATAACAGCACATGCATTAATATAACAATAACAACAACAATGACACATCCGCATTCGCTATCTATCGTTGGTGTCATGTTTCTGTGTGTTTCTCCTACGTGACTCATCGTTTTGTGTCTCATCTATCATTTCAAAAAAATCACATGCACACACCAATGAGCTACCAAGTCCGGCTCATTGGCCACAATGGCTACCAAGTCCGGCACATTGTGAACGCACATAACCAATAAGCTACCAAGTCCGGCTTATAGGCCACAATGGCTACCAAGTCCGGCCATGTTATCAAATCTTGCATTGGCTCCTCTCCGCGGATAACCAAGCCCAATCAATCAATGAAGCTACCACGTCCGGCTCCGATAACAATCTACACAATGGGATACCAAGTCCGGCACATTATGAACGCACACAATCAATAAGCTACCAAGTCCGGCTTATTGGCCACAATGGCTACTAAGTTCGGCACATTGTGTCACATACTCATCTCCAAATGAAGCTACCAAGTCCGGCTCCATTGGCCACGCATACCAACGTAAGGCTACCAATTCCGGCCATTATGTAGTTTCAAAAATATTTTACCAAGTCCAATTATTTCCTTTATCCACACCCTAGGTGTCATGTTTCTACTTCTCGGTTGTCGTGTCTCGTAATCATGCATTGACTCCGCGGTGGGACTTATCACATAAATCATGCAATAACAACTAGCAAGATCATCCAACTCTATACTATAATATAAGTAAAACAAACAACTATCACGAGATCAAGCAAACAAGTAGCCATAAGATCAAAGTAAACTACGTACTTAACAAGAAAGTTCTACAAGCTAAATTCAAGTCAAACATGCATATAACTATTCAAGTACCACATATACTTAGAGATAGCGGGGTCGGGGTAATCTACCATTCTTCTTGGCGGTAGAAAGGTTTACGAAAGAAACGTCGGAAAGAAAGTCGGCACTCGAACGGCGTAACGGCTTACGATAAGCTTCAAAAAGCTTCGAAAGAGAAAGGTTTCTCTCGAAACTAGATCGTAACCTATACTACTACTACTTTAGGATCGAGGTGGTGGTCGTATAGTGGTTTAGTGGCGGAGATGAAAAGAAAGCTCAAGAACAAGCTAGAACTACTTAAGAACACTAAGAATTCTTATGCTTTCAAGGAGAGAACTTGGAGATGGGAATGGTGTGAGTTGAATGAGAAGTGTGATGTCCTATTTATAGGCAAATGGGCTCTCCCTCTCCCTCTTTGGCAGGCTGCCTTCTTTCTCTCTTATTCTCAATTTTTAATTCCAAGCAAATCTTGCTTCCTTGCAAGAAACATCCTAAAAACTAGGCATGCAAGGCTAGGATGTGTCCTTTGGATTGGATTTTGGAAGATTGGCCAAGGAATTGGATTTGTTTCAAGTAAACAAATGGGGTTTGTACAAAGAAGGACAAGATTGGATGGCATTGGTTATGCTTTCACTTGAAAGCATACACAAACTAGGACAAGGATGACCAAGCAAGGTCAATCAAGGAAGCAACACATCACACACACACACTCTCTCTCTCTCTCTCTCCATCCGATCTCTCTCTCCCTCTCTCAATCTCTCTCGGCTTTTCTCTCTCTCTCTCCCTCTCTCTCTCTCTCTCTCTCCCACTTGTACCACTTGGAAAGTATATATATATATACTAATATATACATATGTACTATGGGTCTTTCAAAATCTTGTATTTAAAACTAAATATAGATTTTCTTAATATAATATTGTAATACACACATGTTATATTCAATATTATATATATATACATACAAGTACACTCATATATATATATACACATGTTCCACACAATATCTATACTAGATATGACCTAGGACCAATATCTAATATAGTATTCTACTACTTTCAAAGTACAACCATTAAAATACTAACTTAATGTACTAATCCTATTTTAATCAAATATCACACATGGAAAATCTAGTCTTTTTATATAATAATAAGAGAATCCCATGGGAAATTAAATAATAAACCTTGTACTTTTGGCAAGACTAAGCTATTGTCCATTGGTTAATAAATCTCCTAACATTTGTTATCCAATGGATAAAAGAATTAAAGTACTTTACAAGATTTTCTAAATAAATAATTCAAATGGTCACATGTTCTTTTAATAAAATACTAGATAAGAAGCACTTAGAAAATCTAATATTTTAAGACTAGGTACATGTACAATATATATTTTAGTCATAAAATCTTTTATGAGTAAATCTAGTACTTCAAAAATAATAAATCTAGTACTTTTGAAAGATTGACCCTATTATCCAATGGTTAATAAAATCCCTAATTTTTATGGACCAAAGGATAATGCAATAAAATAAATATATACTTTCAAGTAAGATTTTCTTATTAAAATAAGAAAACAAGCACATGGCCCTTTACAATTATTATATACAAGTACACATAATTATATATTCAAGCCAAGTACAACAATATCTAGACTAGATATGTCACATTCCAATATCTAATTAACTATCCTACTACTTTCAAAGTACTAGGTACTAAATTAATAACCTAATATACATATTATACTTTAATGGATTTAACACACATGGCAAATCTATTATTTTATTCAACCCAATCTTGGTTGGCAAGTAAAGCTATTATCCAATGGATAATAGTTTCCCTAGCAGTTAATAACCAATGGTTAGTGAAGGTAAGGTCCAAGGGTTATCGTCCAATGGTTAATAAATCTCCTAGCGGTTATTATCCAACAGGTAATGCTAGAAAGTCTAATACTTGAAATTAAGCACTAAGCTAATCTAATCTCGTACTTCGAAAGATTAACCAAGGTTTACCTATTGACCAATGGGTAAAGGAAACCCTAACGCTATTGTCCAACGGATAATTATTACCCTAGCTTTTATCGTCCAATGGATAAAGATTACCCTAGCATCTATCGTCCAACGGATAAATATTATCCTAGCTTTTATCGTCCAATGCATAAAGACAAAAAGGGTAAAATGGTCCATCTAGGGTTAGGGTAACCTAATTAGATTTGGGATCCAAGTGATTAGGTTAACAGTCTATTAGGAATCTAACTAATTGGTTAAAGACTAACGATACTTAATCTAGGCTTTCATTGCTCGAGTGGTATTTTGGTTTTATTTAGTAGGGAATCGCCTAATAACGGAATATTAAAGCCCGACGGTGCCAAACGCCAAGGCAAGGCGTGAGTGTGGCCAAGGCAGCCCGCTAGCAAAGCGGTGGCCAAGCGGTGGCCAAACAGCGGCCAAGGCGTAGCCAAGGCTGGTAATAGCGGTGGCCAAAGACCTGGTAGCCAAACAAAGGCCAAGGCAGCCCAGAGCTGCTAAAGGCTGGCCAGCGGCCAAAGTGGCACAAACAGCGGTGGCCAACGCACTAGTGGCCAAACATTGGCAACACAAACAGCTAAGGCGATGGCAAAAGCGATGTTAGAGCTGCTAAGGCTGCGGCCAAAGCAACGAGCTGGTTAGTAGACGATTAAAACCAATTTAAAGATTTTCGAATAAAAATGAGATGTTTATTAGTCAATAACGACCGATTTTTGGTTATGGAAAATAAAAATCCAAGTAGTTAAAATAAAATTCAAATTTTTAACGAAATTTTTATTTACAAAAAATCAGGGTCGTTACACCTCCGGTCGGTCTAGGAGACCTTAAATCCATGGAGTTTGCGATACCTCCGGTGTTTGCCGTGCCCAAACGGCTCCCTTGGTTTGAGTCTAGCCTTAAGCGCGTGCGTATCTGGATTCCAATGGTCACATTGCTCTGTCTCGGATGGTCACGGTAAGGAGATTGGCTCTGGTTCCGACCCGCTCGGAATTCAACCTGCCTGACAGCACCTACCAGGACTATTGGAAATCTTTTGTACAAACGTCTGAAGTGTGATTCAAGTCACGGTAGGTCCTAGACCTTGTTTCTAGGAGATGCGTAGGAGGTAGGGCGAGCGTTCGGATCAGTTATGAGTTGCTCCCTTTTGACTTGTTGCCAGTGCTGCCAACATTGATCGCCTGCAAAGAAAAGAGGCTATACCCAATTGGTTTCGTCCGTCCCAAAGACTAGTTCGCGTAGACACCCTGGAAGAAACTCCACTGTTTAAAGTCCGAGTTGAGCAAGAGGAACAACAATTGTTAGAAGAACCCATAGTCTCAATCCTGCCCGAAAATCCTTTACCCATGGCTGATCAAGGAGACGGAATAGAAGAACTCAGGTAGAACATGGCTAACATGGATATTCAGTTTAAGGAGTCACTCGCCGGTGTCGATGCACAACTCAAGGCTACCGTAGTCTCTATGAAAAATGACATGAACATGATAATGGAAAGTATGCAAGAAATCAGCGATAAACTTCAAGCTAGGCCACAGCTCGAGCGACTCAAAGAAGAAACACCAGCAGCTTATCCCAACCTGGCTGCCCTCATTGCTAAGATTGGTAAGCTGGAGGAATCTGTCCAAGAGACTAGGCGGCTTGGAAAAAGGAGAAATTGACATGAGCAAGTTATGCCTCTTTTGAATTACCCAAAAAAAAAAGTTATGCCTCTTTCCAAATGCCAAGTTGCCGGAAAAGTTCAAAAGAGTGGACTTTGCAAAGTTCGACGGTACCGGTGATCCAAGGGCCCATCTCTAGGGATATGTTGGATCTCTCACTATGCGTGGCATCGAAAAAGAAGCTATGGCCGAATTGTTCCACGAGTCCTTGTCTGGTCCAGCCCTGCAATGGTTCCTCACTCTCGAACCATCCAAGAGGAGGACTTGGGAAAACATCGGGACAGCTTTCGTGGCTCAGTATGACTTCAATGTTGACCTGAAAATGACCACGAAGGAGTTGGAAAGCACTAAGATGAGTGAGAAGAAAAACTTTGCCGACTTTGTGAAACGTTGGAGGGCTAAGGCCGCCCAGATGCAAAATAAGCCTGACTTGAAAGAACAGATACGGATCATCACCAAGAACTTGCCAAGCTCCTTCGCTCCTTACATGGTTCTTTCTCAGGCTGCCCCAAATTTCGAAACCTTTTATGATTCTTGTAAGTGCAGAAAAACGAACGATCCTTTGAACAGCACCAGAACGTAACGGCTACTTCGGACTCCTCACCGGAACCCTAGCACACCACCGGAACTAAACCTGTAAAACAAACAGAAGGTGAGCGCACCCTTGCCTCCTGTGGCAAAGGCCCTCCGATGCCAAAGTTAGTATCACATACTAGTGGAAAACCCTAACTCTCAGTAGGTATAGATGAATAGCCAAGAACTGCTTACCTTTACCTCTAGGTTTACCTCATATTTATAGATCCTCATTTCTTGCTGTCCAAGCCATCTCGTTGCCCTAAGTTTCCTTTCTCGTATAGGGAACCCAGAATTTCAGGGATTCTCATTCCCTTAACTGTATACTTCCTTATAGACCGTTTAGGAATCCCTTCCTTAATTGGCCGTTCACCCCATTCCCGTTGGGTATCTCCTCCAAATTTCGTTTCCTTACTGGGTATTACCATTTCCGAATCCTTCTGGAGCGTCATCTGCTGACTACTCCAGAATGCTGCTCCTATTCGGCGTTCTCGTTGCCGAACAGCCTATCTGGACCAATGATTTCTCATATCACTGGTCCCTTTATCATACAACTGGTCCAACAACTTCCCTTGCTCTTTGGATCATACCCCTGCTCGGGTATTTTGGACCTGGGACCTCTCGTGTCTCCGGTCCTTATTGCTGCTTACTGTACTGCACGGTGGATGCTCCGATTATGCTTACTCCTAGGCCTCACATATCACGTGTTCGGGCCATTTTTGTGCTTGTTCGGGATTACCTCCCTACAATGTCTCCCCAGCTTTACTCGTTATTTTCTCTTAATATGACGAGCAAAGCTCTTTGACACCGAGCAAGGTTCTCGTCCTTTGCTCCTGCACCTTGTTTCTCGTACTTGGTGCGGATTTCATCATTAGTCCAGGCCAAACGTCCCGTCATTTTGTCTGGGCAGGCTCTTCCAGCTATTACCTTTACACGCGGCATGCTCTGTACTGCCTGCATTAGATGCGAGCAGACGTTTCGGGGAACGGAGCGGCCCCAAATGGCGTCTGGGACGTCACCCCATCCGTTAGGGTATATTTGGATTTTCGTCCAAATTCGAAATCACTTTCTCTCTCCAACTTCCCTCTGCAGAAAGAACGCTTGAGTACTCTGCCATTGGAGTTCTGTTCACCACCTCAAGGCTTCTTCCCTTCTTCTGCACTAGAGTTCTTCGATCGTCACCCCTGTAAGTTACCATTCCTCTTCTCATTCTATCGATTTATTTCCACTCCTCCTTGTCATTCCCATTGATCTAGGGTTCTCACAACTCTTTAGGGCTCTTCCGATATCCCTCACACTATATTCGAAAATGGGGAGATTTAGACGTTTCTGCAATACTCCTCAAACGATGGCGGACTTCAGATCTCGTTGCGAGATCCCTGATAATATTGCCACGAAACTGGCACCTGTAGACGACATCCGTGAAAGTCCAAACAATGACACTCTCCACATCCTCGTAGTGGCCGTCGTGGAAGGCGGCGTTAGGTTTCCCCCGGCGCCATTACTTGGCCAGGTTCTGGCTTTTTATAAGTTATCTCTAATGCAAGTTTCCGCCAATTTCTTTCGTGTGGTCATGGGTATAAACACCCTAAACCAGATGCTAGGCACATCTCTTGGCCTACATGACATTCACCACCTATACAGTATCTCCCGAACAAAAGATGCCTTGACCTACTATCTGAAGAGTAGGGATTCCAGAAAAAGGCTTGTGCTTGAACTACTTGATTCAGCTCGAGGAGACGACGATGACTTCCTCATCGTCACTAGGAACTTCGAGCCCAGGAACAAGGAGGGCCGAGTGATAGGATTTCATGCCCCACACAGATTTGGCACTCCACGTTAGTCCTTTTTCTCGTAGAATTTCTTTGTCAAGCAATATTTCGTATTGCACTGCATGTTTGTTCGTTTTAATGACTGTTATCTTTCTTATGCTTCTGCAGCCACAAACGTCAACCAGGGGCACACCATCATCACCCCCCAGGTACACGTTACCGATATCAACCGTGCACTTGCTTTCAACGGGCAGGGCACAATTCTGGCAGGCCGAGCAAGAGCTGCACAAGTGCTTCTCAGCTACCGAGCATTATACGGGGGTTTTATTGATCGACGTATCCGAGCAGCCGACGACCCTGTCATCCCAGATCCTCCTGCTCAACAGCTCGAGCATCAAGAAGAAAGGTGCTCTCAGACCCCACCTCTTCCCAACGAGCCCATCCAACTCGCCGAAGAGGCATCTTCGTCATCCAGCGGTTACTCCCTATCTCCTCCTCAGGAAATGGATCAACCAATCAACCTCAGCAGCCTACTCACCATCCCTGGTACTGGCCGAGGAAGAGGCCGCGGCACTTCTCGTGGCCGTGGACACTCTCAGATTCCGGCGCCTTCTCATGGTCGCTGAGGATCTACCCAACCCAACGCTCCTCCAGGCTTCTCTCCCGAGGAGATTGAGGCTAGTCTTCGCGACAAGCGCCAGAGGCTGGAAACCTCTGCGGTTGAGCGGCCTCCATCTCAACTTGTTGCACCCCCAACCCCACTCTGGGCTCCCCAACTCACTCATGGCGGCCGGCCAGTCACCGTCCGTGATAGTGTGGAGTCTGAAGGGACTGCACTTGCACTGTCCCAAGCATTCATGCTTCCTGGGGACATGCAGAAAGAGATCGCTAGCTCCCCAGACAACCTCCTCGGCTCATTCATGAGCCATAGTGCCAAGGTAAACCTGTCGTGTTCATCTTTTTATGCTAATGGCCTTAGACCGTTGTTCCTGTTGTCTGTCTAATCCTGTGCTCGTCCAGGTAATGCAAAAAATGGTGGCTATGGCCCAGAGATTTGGTCAATCTGAGCCCTAGCGTGCCAGATTGGCTAGTGAAAATGCCAAATTACAGAACACTATCATCAGATTGGAAAGGGAGAGAAACCAAGCTCGTGGGATCGTGGACGAACTGAAGAGCAAGTTGGAGGGAGCTGAAGACAGCTTAAACCAAACTCTCACAGAGCTGGAGACAAGCACGAACGAGGCCAAGACCTTCTACCAGCAGGGCTACAACGAGGGAATCCGTGTGGCCACTAAGAGCTACACGGACCAAATGCCCGGGATCCAGGATCAAGTTTTTGAGGCTGGTTGGTTGGCTTGCCTTAAGAAATCTGGTACAGCAGAGTCTTCTCCCCTCTGGACAGAAATTGACCTACCAAGTGCCATGGTTGTTGTCGAGGGGCAGGAAGAAATTGTAGAGGAAGAAGACAGCTTGGAAAGGGAGCTTAATGCCAATATCCCCGAACAGCAGAATGCTGGTGTTGATCGAATTGAAGAAGTGACCAATCCTGGCCAAAAGGAAGCCAGCAGTGGTCCGCCTGAACCCAGCGCTGCTGCGGATGACACAACCGCGCCGGCCTCTACAACTGCTCCCGCCTCTCCACCTGTCATCCAAGACCTAACAATTGAAGAGTAAGCTGGTTTCCTTCTCCCCTTCAGTGATGACAATCGGGAATTCTTTTGTTTTTAAATTGATTTTGGCTGGCCTTGTGTGGCCGTTGATATTGCCTTGCATGGCACTGATACATTTCTCCACACTTTAAGTCTGTTGGTTTTGGCCCTTCGTGGCTTCT
Source organism: Rhododendron molle (assembly GCA_025413875.1). Classification (NCBI taxonomy): domain Eukaryota; kingdom Viridiplantae; phylum Streptophyta; class Magnoliopsida; order Ericales; family Ericaceae; genus Rhododendron; species Rhododendron molle. The sequence continues at coordinate 22,058,549 of CM046400.1, forward strand.
GAATGTTTCTAGTGGCCCTGTTTGGCCTAAACAATGATTTTGCTTGGCCCTTCGTGGCTCTTTCCTTTCAAATGCAGGTGGCCTTCTCATGGCCGGTATCTGTGTGCTAAGTGTTTTTTGTACTTAGTTTCGTGTTTGCATGCTCTCGTATGCTCCCCAGGTTTCATCATGTTTGTTGATGATTCAGCTGTTATTCACATTTACACTTTTGCAGGTTTCTCGTACCTTAAACTGATGCTAGAAGCATCCGTAGTCTGTTAAACAATACATGTTCTCGTATGTATTCAGGTTCTGCTAGTGTTCGAGCAATCTGTTAAGTATACTAATACTTAGATAATATCTCACGTACGTGCTCCAGGTCTGTCCTTACCCGAGCAAATCATCAAATATAGCCCAAGTGTTTTGTACCAATAGATTCATACTGCACTCATGTTTGGCCATAGTAATCCCAAGTCTATTCGTATTTGGAATTATCCCAAACATATTCATGTTTGAGAATACTGTGCATAGTTTCGTATGCACTTTGGGTATATTCGTACCCAAGCAAAATGGTCAAGTATACTCGTACTTGGAAATATCCCAAACATGTTCGTGTTGGGGACATTGTGCATAATCTCGTATGGATTCTGGGTGTATTCGTACTCGAGCAAAATGGGTAAGTATACTCGTACTTAGCAAAATTTGAAACATTCAAAATTTCATTTAGTTACCCTATACCTCTGCTCCCCAATACGAAGTGAGGACTAAGGACATAGCTTGACTTCGTATTTAAAGCATAATACAAGAAAAACTCGTAAAAAACAGCGTTTGTGTTGCCAAAATCTAGGAATTTTTATTCATAATTCGAAAAACTCAAGGGGGCGTTACGCGTACCCCTTGCAATTAATAAAAGCAAACACAAGGGAATTTTATTCATAATTCCCACACAATCACGATGTGCATCTAAAACAGAATGAAAACAAAATCGAAGTTCTTTACACGTAGAACTTCCTCAAGTTGTGAACATTCCAGGGCCTTAGTACCGGGTTCCCGTCCAGGTCTGCCAATCGATATGCCCCAATGCCCATGACCTTTGTAACTCGCCATGGGCCCTCCCAATTGGCCCCCAACTTGCCCTCATTGGCCACCTTGGTGTTGCCGAGCACCTTTCGTAGCACAAGGTCACCAACGCCAAATTCTCGTGGGTGGACATTCTTGTTGTAGCTTTTCATTAGCTGCTCCAGGTACGAGGCCAGGTGCACCAGAGCTCGTTCTCTCCTCTCCTCGGCGAGATCCAGCTCAATTTCCAGGGCTCTGTCATTGCCCCCACTCTCCACCAGTGCGGTCCTGTTGGTCGGCAAACCAACCTCTAATGGAATCACAGCCTTTGTTCCATATGCTAGCGAGTAGGGGGTCTCTCCCGTAGATCTCCTAGGAGTTGTTCGGTGTGCCCACAGGACCAGTGGCAATTCTTCGGGCCACTTGCCTTTTGCTTTGTCCAACCTTTTCTTGATCCCGTCAAGTATAGTCTTGTTGGACGCCTCTGCCTACCCATTGCTCTGAGGGTAGTGTCACACCCTCGATTTTCAACATAATTATAATCGATTTTTATAAATAAAACCTCACGATATTCCGTACAATTCCCAAAATAATATGGCGTTTTCCTTTTTCATCATCCCATTCCAAACATCCAAGGGTTTCCAAAATAATACAACGTTGGCTTCGAGGCCCAAATTACCGTAAACAAGAATGTCAGTAGATTTAACAAATTACAACCTTTCATCGTCAAAAGATTTACAAATAAGAGTTACTAATACATCTTCCAAAATGAAATACAAAGATGATTTAATAACTCCACGGTGTTAGCTTTCAAAATAATGCTCACATCCAAACACACAAGTATGCTGCTATTGCCCCGGGTTAGTACCTGAAAATGAAGGAAGGTCGGAGCTACACTAGCCCAGTAGAAAACTCTAATCTAACAATGTATGCGGATGACATGTAGAAAAGATGAATAAATGAATGACTGTATCAAGAATCAATGAGGGATCGACAAGAGCAATCCAATTTTACACTTTTTTTTTTTTTAAAACCATTCACATGCTTTACTAAACAATTTCCGAAATATCACAAAATGCCAAAGATGTGTCTCGTTCAGGTGTCATGAGCCGAAGCTCCTGCCGGGCCAATTAAAGGACCCCGATGTCCTCTGCCAGGCACCTTACCCATAGGGAGGTCCTGAAAAATCAAATACGAGCATATAGCTCCTGCCGGGCCAATTAAAGGACCCCGATGTCCTCTGCCAGGCACTCACCCATCGATGAGTCCTGAAATAACCGTCGTGTTAGTAAAGTTTTCAAAATCCACTTTCCATCTCATTTAAAACGTTCAAACCCAATTTTGATACGTAAAGGTGATTTTATGAAATCGTTGTCAAACGAGCATTAAAGTTATAGTAACGTTCAACGAAGGCGTTAAGATAAGGACAATCAAATAGGAGTCACTCGGGAGATGTTTAGGATGGATTAGAAATGATCGGAGCCCAAGATAATGAAGCAAGAGTCAACACAAGCAAAACTGTCCAAAGGCAAAACGTTATTGATAACATGGAAGAAGGTTATCGATAACACTGGCTTGGAAGTGGTCAGAAACGTGACGTTATTGATAACATGGGCGTTGTTATCGATAACGATGGGGTTAAAAATGATTCCAGACGTGGGAGTATGGATAACAAGGGCTATGGTTATCGATAACAATGGCTTTCTGGGAACGTTATCGATAACAAAGGAGAACGTTATCGATAACGATGGGAATTTTCTGGGTTTTGGACAAGTGTTATCGATAACGAAGAAAACGCTATCGATAACGATGGGTTTTCGAGCAGATCTCTGACAGACAATGATGGGTTTTCGGGCAACTACAACGACAACAACAACGACAACAATCCAAGGCACAAATCAAGCTTCAAGAAACACATCATAAACATATATCGATAGTTAGAACCTCCTACCTCAAGGATTAAAGATCAAAACCAAATGATTTTCAAGCCCAAGCTCCAATCTTCGGATTCAAACGGAATGCACCTCCATCGAGCTCACACCGGTGCGATACGGACTGAAATACGCGGAGAAGTGAAGGATTGGAGGTTGGGTTTTGTGGTTTTGAGGTTGAATGGGTAAAATTTTGGGTGAGAGTGAGAGTGAGCGAGAGAGAGCCGAGAGAGAGAGAACGGGAGAAAGTGAGAAGAGGAAAATGGGAAAGTTATTCCCTGGATTCACACACACACACATGCTATATACACGCTAAGCACAATTTACACATTTATCCCTCACATGCAACACTTTAACATGTTAACCCCAAATCTCAATAATTCAATCGATTTCCTCCCTTTATTTCTTATAAAACATTTAAATCAATTTTAGAAAATTATGGGTCTTTACAGGTAGGCTGGTGTGGAATAGTAGTTCATTCCCCATTGCGCAAACGGCCAAGGGCTTGTCAAGGGCACCAGATCTTCGGCTGGTGTTCGGATCATAGGTGAGAACTTCTGACACCTCTCATGAATCTTTGCATCTTCTTGCATGTGCGGCCACCAGTAACCCTGGGTGATTGCACGGTGAGCAATGGATCTCCCTCCTGCATGACTTCTGCATGTTCCCTCGTGTATCTCATGGAGGAATTTCTGCACCATCTCGGGATGCACACAGAGCAGGTACAGTCCAGTGAAGGACTTCCTGTACAATTTCTCCTCTGGTGATAACTAAAACCTTGCAGATTTTGTCTTTATCTTGTAAGCCTCCTTTTTGTCTGTGGGGAGTGTCCCATCTCGTAGGAACTCCACTATTGGATCCATCCAACTTGGTCCTTGGTTCACATGCAAGACCAACTCCACACTTGTACCAATGCTCGACTTAGCAAGATAATCCACTGCTACCTTTCTCCTAAACTCTATTGGCACAGCTGTTGCCAGCCAAGCCAGTGAGTCAGCGTGGGCGTTCTGCCCAGAGCTTATCTGCTCAATGTATACCTTCTCAAAGGTGTCAAGCAAATCCTTGGCTGCCTCCACGTAGGCTGCCATCTTTTCGTTCCGGGCCTCGTACTCCCCGGATAGCTAATTCACCACGAGTTGTGAATCACAGAATACTCGAATCCTCTTAACTTTTAAGGTCTTCGCGCGTCGTAATCCCGCCAAGAGTGCCTCGTACTCCACCACGTTGTTCGACGCACTGAAACCCAGGCGCAGGTGTGGGCTACCACAGCCCCGGGTGGATCGGGGCGGCCCGAAAGACACTAGTTTTTGGATTTGAAAAATTTTGAAGAGTTGAAGAGTCGCCACCCGGATTTGTGGTTCGCCACCCGAGAAACCGTTATATTTGAAAATGATTGATTTGAATTGAAAACCAGAGATTGCTTTGGGTTCGGAAGCCATATTACGAGGGGAAGAGTTTTACGGCACCCCCCTCGTCCGATACAAGATCGGTCTCTACTAAGCATTTGTGAGATTTTTCGAAAATATTTTGTTTCATCAAGCAACTAGTAAGTATCCACAGTTATAACAGATAAGAAGTGCATGCATATGCAACTGTTCAGTTGATGGATAAAACTGTAAGTAAATGAGATGCATGATAGTGGAAATTGGGGATCTGTCACTGGTTTCACTCTCGAGCGCTCGGGAGTAGTCCCGAGCGCTTGGGAGTTCTGATATCCAACCTACAGTGTTTGTTAGTCCAAACAGTAAATAAACCTAATAACAATGAACAGGAATGATTTTAAACATGTTAAGGGCTCAACATAGGACTTTGATAGACTAAGGTAGGACCTCAATCTCTTAAGCCATGCTTCCCTGCCACTACACAGTTAAATATGTGAGCTTAGCAAAGATTAAAGAGGTGCATTGACGCATGCAGGAAGTCAAAAAGTGCAACAAACTGGAAAATGGGATGCAAGGGCATGCATGCACTCCCGAGCACTCAGGAATGGTCTCGAGCGCTTGGGAGTGAGTTGCATGCTGACTTTCTCTCAAATGGAAAATGGTACTGTGTTAGCATGCAAAAGACTCCTGTTTTGATCTTTCCAAATGAAAGTGATCTTTTAAGCTTGGACATCCCTGATCTTACACGAAAATTTTTTTAGAGATGTTTCTGCCTCTGGAAAACTAATTTTCTGTGCATGCATGTTAGGGTAACACCATTTTATTTGAGATTGCACCTCACCCCCAGCCTACTGCTTACTAAGATGCCATGCATGGGACTGGAAACAATCCCGAGCGCTCGGGAGCACTCTGGAGCGCTCGGGAGTGTTTCCAGTAAGGGTTTTAAGAAAATATTTTTTTTGGGTAACCCTTTGCTCTTGTTTTTACACCAAGGTCTCTCAACCCACACTCAGTATTAAGGACTGAGACAGGCTGAGAGGCCTCCCTCAGAAAGAAAGAACAGCCCTCTTTTATTTGTGTTTGACACTAAGGTAGAGAATTTCTACCTTTAAGTTGGAACCTTGCTCCTTGAAAAAGCTTTGGAAGATGATAGAAAAATGAGAACTTCAGAAGATCAGAGATTGGTGGTGATCTGAACTTCTTGCATCGTCTCCATATTTTGATTTTTGGTTATTTTGCTTTTGAAAATGGAGTTTTTCGAAGGAATGAAGACTGGTCTTGTTTGAACAGTCAAAGGGATTCTAGAGAGAGAGAGTTTTTCTCTTTTCTGTGCTGGAATGGCCTCTTATATAGGCAAAATAACATATGGTCCTATTTTAGAAAATGCAATTTAGAATCTTTGAAAATCCTCAGGCCTGACTCCCCTCTGACTGAGGTGGAGTGTTGTCTGAGTTTTGCACCGGCTGAAAACGGCTGCAATGATGGTTTGCATGGGAAGTGGGGAAGCTTCATCACCCATTGGGCAACACAGAAGTCTCGAGCGCTCGGGAGCATTCTCGAGTGCTTGGGACTTCACGCTCGAGCGCTCGAGAGTAAACCCAGCCAGTGTTTTTGAAAATGATTTGGAGCGCTTGGGACTGCTCCCAAGCGCTTGGAAATTATTTTTGACCAATTTATTCCCTTTTCAAGTCTTTTAAGGAGCCAAGTTTCAATTGGTATCAGGCTTGTCTTAATCCAAAATCATCATCAGGGAGCCTCCGGGCCACAAATTAAGGAAATTCAAAGAGTCCAAATTGGGGTGTCTACAGCAGGGACAACTCGATCATGACTCCTTCAGGAGGAAAAAGCACCACCCCAATTCCAGATCCGGTGTTGCATGCGGATCCGTCAACAAAAAGCTTCCACTCCAAAGGGTCCTGCTTGGCAGATGCCCCTCGCTTCTCGGCTGGTGGCTCGACCAACTGCTCATTTCTCGTAGGAGGCAGTGGAGCCACTGTGGGAGAAAACTCTGCCACGAAGTCTGCCAAAACTTGCCCTTTGACAGCCGTGCGCGGCTGATAATCAATATCATACTGGCTCAATTCTACCGACCAAGTTGATATTCGTCCCGAGAAATCTGCCTTTCGTAGCAACGATTTCAACGGAAATTCTGTGTATACCACAACTTTGTGACTTTGGAAGTAATGGGGTAACTTCCTGGCCGCTGTCCTTAGTGCCAGGACCAATTTTTCAAGGGGCAGATATCTCGTCTCTGCATCCAGTAGCGTCTTGCTCACGTAATAGACAGGGATTTACTCGGATCCCTTGTTCCTCAGTAAGACCGTACTAACAGCGTGTTCTGAGACTGCCAAGTATAAGGTTAAGATCTCACCAGGCTCTGGGGTTGACAAGAGTGGGGCTATCGCCAAGTACTTTTTCAGGTCTTGGAACGCCTGCTCACATTCTGCTCCCCATTCGTAACCTTCTCTTTTCTTCAGCAATTGAAAAAAGGGTCTACACTTGTCGCTGGACCGACTAATGAATCTATTAAGGGCTGCGGCCATTCCACTTAGCCTTCGGACCTCCTTCGTGGTCCTTGGACTTTGTAGCTTCTGTAAAGCCGCTATTTGATCGGGATTTGCTTCTATCCCTCTTATAGTCAGAAGGTGACCCAGGAACTTCCCAGATCCTACTCCAAACGCACATTTTGAGGCATTGAGCTTCAGCTTGTATTCCCTTAGTATCTCAAAAGCTTCCTTCAGATCGGCGATGTGGTTCCGTTTCTCCTTGCTCTTTACCACCATATCGTCTATGTATACCTCCATGGTCTTGCCGAGCAACTTCTTTAGCATAATCGTTGCTAGTCTCTGGTAAGTTGCCCCAGCATTCCTCAGGCCAAAGGGCATAACACTGTAACAATACAGCCCTCGAGGTGTAATAAAAGACGTTTTCTCCTAATCGGGCCCGTGCATGGCTATCTGGTGGTATCCTCGATAAGCATCGAGAAAACTCATACGCCCATACCCAGCTGTTGCATCCACCAACTGGTCTATCCTGGGAAGAGGAAAACTGTCTTTTTGACACGCCTTGGTTTAGATCTGTGAAGTCGACGCAAACTCGCCTCTTCCCATTCTTCTTTTTAACTACCACTGTGTTGGACAGCCACTCTGGGTAGTATACCTCTCATATCGCTTTTGCCTCGAGCAAACGGTCAACTTCCTCGATTACAGCGTCCACATGCTGTACGGCAGATCGTCTCTTCTTCTGCATTACGGGCTTGTGTTGTGGATCCACGTTCAGGTGGTGGCAAATCATGTTTGCATCTACCCTAGGCATCTCTTCGGGCACCCAGGCAAACACGTCGACGTGCTCTTTGAGAAACTTTACCAGCTCTTCCTCTTCTTCTTTGCACAAATTTTCCCCAATCAAAAAATACATTTCAGGATCACTCTCATTGATCTATACTTTCTTCAATCCTTCCACCACTTTTTCGGCCGGATTCCCTCTGACATCCTCGATGGTCGGCTGGTTGGTAACCTTAATTGTTTGCACCAACTGTGCCTTGGGCGCCTTCTTGATTATGGAAACCAAGCACTGTTGGGCTATCTTTTGGTTCCCTCTTATTCTCTCAATAGCACTGGACCCTGAGAACTTCACCATCTGATGGTAGGTGGAGGAAACTGCCCTCATCTTGTGTAACCAAGTTCTTCCTATAATCGCGTTATAGGAAGATGGCACGTCCACCACTAAAAAGTCGGTTCTCAGCACCACTGTTCCTGCCCGAACAGGGAAGGTCACCTTCCCCAATGGCCAAACTGCCCCTGCACTGAACCCAACCAATGGAGTTACTGACTACACCAAGTCTGCTTGTGCCAATCCCAACTTCTTAAATGCATCGTAATAGAGCACCTCGGTGCAACTTCCTGAATCCACCAAGATCCTCTCCATGTCATACTCCCCAATTTGTAGGGTTATGACCAAAGCATCATTGTGTGGCACCTGGACTCCTCCCAGGTACTCATTCGTGAAGACTATGCCCTTGTCGCACCTTTCTGCTTCACGTCCTCGTTTCTTTCCCAACCGCATCACGTGCTGGTCATGTTTTACCTGCCTCTGGAGCAATCTCACCTCATTTCTCGTATAAGGTGTGGCCAATCCATGTATCATATGGATCACGCCCCTTGGATTCTGCTCGTAATCCAGCTCCATTGCTTTCTCGGCAACCTTGTGTTCTTCTTGGATGAACTCTTTCAAGTACCCACGTAAGACCAGGTCATCAAGGTGTTGCTTGAACATCTCGCAATCCTCTGTCATGTGACCCCAGTCCTTGTGATAACTGCAATGCTGACTCGTAGCTCTTCTTGCATCTTTATCACCTTCTAGCCTCGGAGGCCACTTGAAATATGGGTGATTCTTTATTCGATAAAGAATCCGATAAATTGGTTCTTTCCAAACTGTTGTTATCGAGAAGAAAGATTTGGGATCTAGGGCTTGCTTCTCCCTGTAGGACTCCTTCTTAGCCTGCCCATGTTCCTTCCTCTCTTTGTACGTCTTGGGCTCTGGCTTATCCGCCTTCTTTGCAGAGCCCTTGGATTGCTCGGCACCCATCTTGCCATCTTCCCGTAGTATGTCATCCTCATTCCTGGCGTGCTGCTCAATTCGTTCCATCAATTTTGCCAGTGTGCTCACTGGATTCATGTTCAGGGACTTTCGTAACTCCCCCCAAACAGGCAGCCCAGTTTTGAACGTTGCTATGGCATACTCCTCACTGCAACTTTGAATCTCGTTGAATCGAGCAGTGAATTCCTTGGCCAACTGCCTCCATCCTCGTATGGTGTTCGGCCCCAACTTATGGAACCAGGATAGGGCCACCTTTCCCAAACTAGATGGGAACATCTTGCACATGATCGCATCGTCGCCATCGTGCATAAACATCGCTTGCTGGTAATGTTGTATGTGAGCCACCGGGTCCGCGTTGGTCTCGTACAGGATAAACATTCTGTGTTTCACCCTGCTCGGCAACCTTGCTTCCTGCAATCTCTTTGCAAAGGGAGAGGTTGCTATGTTGCTAAGGGCCTTCCGTGCTGCTTCTCGTGCAGACACGGTTCCCTCTTCTAGCCCCTTTGCAGCCCTGGCATCATTCCTTTCCCAATCAAAATCAGGCCTCTCGTACCTATCCCTGTGGTGCTTCTTGGTCCCTCCTTCCTCGGGAGTTGAGCTTCTGCTCCTGCTTTTCCTTTTTCGTGAAGAAGCCCTCAGTCGTTTTAGAGTGAGACTCCTGCTCCTTCTTTTTCGTGAAGAAGCCCTCTTGTACTCCGTCATAGCCAGCCTTTCTCTTCTGGACTTCCTTCGTGAAAGTCCAGAATCCTCCAGATGTTCTCGTATCCGTTGCAGTTGCTGAATCTCGTATTCTTATCTCTTAATCAGACGAGCATACTTTTCTATTTTCTGTCTCTTCTTGTCCAGGATATCCTCCTTGCTGTGCATACTTTTCGAATGTGCAACTGACTCTCTCCCACAGCGGGACTTACTCCTCCTTGTGGACTCGGTGGTCGTCCTTTCGTCCTTGTTTCTAGAATCGCCATGGACAGTCAGGGGGCGGTCCTTGCTCGTGGTCCTCCTTACATGCCTACCATCGGGCTTTCTCGGAGGGCTTGGTGGGGACTTGTCGCCTCCCCCACCCAGCTGATTGTTTGGATCAAGTGGGGTTTTTGGATCTTCTTCCACCATGGTCGCTTTTTCAAGGGTATCTCTTCGCTTCCTGACCGGCGCCAATTGTAAGTGCAGGAAAACGAACGATCCTTTGAACAGCACCAGAACGTAACGGCTACTTCGGACTCCTCGCCGGAACCCTAGCACGCCACCGGAACTAAACCTGTAAAACAAACAGAAGGTGAGCGCACCTTTTTCTCTCATGGCAAAGGCCCTCCGATGCCAAAGTTAGTATCACGTACTAGTGGAAAACCCTAACTCTCAGTAGGTATAGATGAATAGCCAAGAACTGCTTACCTTTACCTCTAGGTTTACCTCATATTTATAGATCCTCATTTACTTGCTGTCCAAGCCATCTCGTTGCCCTAAGTTTCCTTTCTCGTATAGGGAACCCAGAATTTCAAGGATTCTCATTCCCTTAACTGTATACTTCTTATAGACCGTTGAGGAATCCCTTCCTTAATTGGCCGTTCACCCCATTCCTGTTGGGTATCTCCTCCAGATTTCGTTTCCTTACTGGGCATTACCATTTTTGGATCCTTCTGGAGCGTTATCTGCTGACTATGAATCGTGCTCTGTTCACCTTCTCGCCGAACCTATCTAGACCAATGATTTCTCATATCACTGGTCCCTTTATCATACAACTAGTCCAACAACTTCCCTTGCTCTTTGGATCATACCCCTACTCGGGTATTTTGGACCTGGGATCTCTCGTGTTTCCGGTCCTTATTACTGCTTACTGTACTGCACGGCGGATGTTCTGATTATACTTACTCCTGGGCCCCACGTATCATGTGTTCGGGCCATTTTTTTGCTTGTTCGGGATTACCTCCCTACAATTCTGGACTGGCTATAGAGGAGGCTTTGCGAGATGGAACTTTGAAGAAGAAAGAATCAGGATCCGGATCAAAATCCAAAAGGGCATACTCAGGAAATAACAATGTTCTCTTCGGGAATGCTAATCAGGCGGGAACCTCATCCACCAAACCCATAGAAGTCAACCAGATTTCTGAAAAACCAAAGTCTCAGAGCCGAACCTTCACCCAATTCAACACTCCCAGATCCACTCTTCTTAAGAAACTCACAGAAATCGGAGTGTTGAAACCTCTTACGCCACCACAAGCCATTCCACCAAACCTAAACCAAAATGTCTACTGCGATTTCCACCAAATGCCTGGCCATACCACCGACAACTGCATCCGCCTCCGTCACGAAATCCAAAACCTCATCGACAACAAGGTTGTCGATGCTCCACCCTCAGATAAACCAAACACCGTTTCAAACCCTCTACCGCAGCACAATGCTCCTTTCCGTATTAACCAAATCACCCTAGCCGAAAATCAAAACATCCCAGAATTTGACCCTACCCTGTTCATTGTCCCTGATACCGAACCGATGCCTGTTGATGAAATTCCCGGAGAGACTGCCCTTCGTTCTATATGGGAATGGGAAGACACATGGGACGAACTGATTGTTGATTGGGAAGAGTTTGAAGCCGCCAACTTCCAAAGGAATGACGAACCTTTGTTCGAGGCCGGATGGGAAGTTGACTGGCAAAACATCCATGCAGATCCTCTTGATGGATACTTGTAGACACCCCAATTTGGACTTTTCAAATTCCCTTAATTTGTGGCCCGGAGGCTCCCCAATGATGATTTTGGATTAAGACAGGCTCAATATCATTTGAAATTTGGCTCTTTGAAGGACTTGAAAGAGGAATAATTTGGTCAAAATCATTTTCAAGCGCTCTGGATCGATCTCAAGCGCTCTAAACCATTTTCAAAAACTTGGGATCCGACCAACTCTCGAGCGCTCGAGAGTGATGTCCCAAGCGCTCGGGACCACTCCCTAGCGCTCGAGTCCTCTGTGGTTGACCAATGGGTGACTGGCCCCCCCCACTACCCATGCAAGCCATCATTACAGCCGTTTTGGCCGGTTCAAACCTCAGGCAACACTCCACCTCAGTCAGAGGGGAGTCAGGCCTGAAGATTTCTGTTGGATTCCAAATTTCATTTTTCAAATCAAACCATATGCTATATTTTGCCTATAAAAGGAGGCTTGGCCTCCATTTGAGGGGACGAACTCTCTCTCTCTAAACTCTCTTCTTCTCTCCCCAGTTCAGAAAAGTCTTTCAAACTCAAAGAGTTCTTGCAATCAAAAACCACCTTGAAAGAAAAACAAGGTTTTCAAATATCAGAAATAAAGGGGAATGATAAGGAATCCATAATAGCTTAAACTTCTGGTTCTTCTGCATTCTTCTTCTCCCATCCATCCTCTCTAAACTCATCTAAAGGGTCAATCTTCATCCAAAGGTAAAAACAACTCTTACCTTGATATCAAAACAGGGCTGTCATTTCCTTTTCTGAGGGAGGTCTCTTAGCCTTCTCAGTCTTCTATATTGAGTATGGGTTGAGAGACCTTGGTGTAAGAATAAGACCAAAGGGGCACGAGTGTATTTTTTTCATGCATGTAGCACTGGAAGTACTCCCGAGCGCTCGAGACTGTTTTAGAGCGCTCGAGAGTGGCTCCAGTCCTGTTTTCCCTCTTTCAAGCGTTTAGATGGACATGCATGGGTGGTAGGATGTGTTTTGAAACTGTTCTAACTCTTTTGAAGTGCGTTGGTACAAATGATCTACCTCTTTAGAGAAAAATAAAGAGAATGATCTTCATCTAAAGACTTGCAGAAGAGTTTTACTCAAGATCTAAAAGGACAAATTTTCATATTTCAGAAGTATAAGATCTGATGTACCAGCATACTACATTGAGTGTATTGGATGGCTGAAGTCAGTTCTGGGGTGTAAACTACTCCCGAGCGCTAGAGATCACTTTGGAGCGCTCGAGAGTATTTGCATGCAAGCTCTGTCCATTTTTCTTCCAATTTCATCCTCCTATTGCCTTTGTATGTCGATGCATGTGTCCCTTCTTGTTCCTCACAACTGTAAAATTATTTTTCAGAAGGACAAAGATGCATGGTTCGAAAGAATGAGGCATGATCTCAGTTTTTCAAGCCTTCTATTGAGTCTGTGTGATGTTTCATGTTACTTAGGTTTACATTTACAGTATTGTACTCTTTTACATTCTGTTGCACTAACAAAGCTTGCAGGGTTGGGACTCAAGCACTCCCAAGCGCTCGGGACCACTCCCGAGCGCTCAAGAGTGAATCCAGTGACAGGGTCTAATTTTTGCTTTAATTTGTATATTTTGCATGGCCATCCTTCATCACCCTTTGTATAGTTGCACATGCACGCACTTCCTTACCTGATATATCTATAAATACATGCTACTTGTTTAAAAAAACAAAACCATTTTGAAAAATCCCACAAATGTTTAGTAGAGACCGATTTAGAATCGGGCGAGTAAAACCCTTCCTCCTCGTAACATGGCTTCCGAACCTCAAACGAATCTCTGGTTTTCAATTCAAATCGATCATTTTCCAAATAAAACGGTTTCTCGGGTGGCGAACCACAAATCCGGTGGCGACTCTTCAAAACATTTTTCAAATTGATCCTAAACGCTGGCGCTTCTACGGGCCGCCCCGATTCAAAACCCGGGGCTGTGGTAGCCCACAGTGGCGACTCTGCTGGGGATAAGATTTAATTAATACTTCAGAGAAAATTGGCATGTCTCCAAAACGGTCCGTTTTCTTTAAAGATTAATTAAATTAGTGAGCCAAGCTTGAAAGATATTGGTGGGATTTTCAAAATTGTTTTGTTTCATTTTTCTATTCTTTGTATATATCTTGTGTAGCCCCGCTGTTGTGTTTCGGCAATCTTGCCCGGCTTGCCGGTGACAAGGAATCTCAGAACGCTCAGCAACCCTCGACCGTGATGTGTTATATCTACCGTTTGTACCGTTATTGAGTGTACGCTCAATAATGGGAGGTGTACTTTGACTCTAGTCTGGGGAACCCTCTTCAAACCAAAACCGGCCTTTATACATGTTTAGCACGCCGTAGGACCTTCCAAACTAGGACAGGAACCTACAGGGCAGGATTACGTGCTATAATCTGTTTACGTGCCGCATTGCATTATGCATGGTCATGCTGTCAGCCACAGTTCTCAGGACTTGCTCGCGCGGTCTTCGGAGGTTTGCCAAGGCCCGATGAAGAGTCGTGCACCCCGGTGTACGTTATCTAAATTACATAAAGTCCTTAGAACGAGGAGACTTCGGGAAATCGAGACATATTAAGCCTTTGACTAATATCTAATTGGAAATTCAACAAAGAACAAGGAATGGCAAGGAAACGATGTCGTGATGCCCACACCACCCAGGTTACAGTGCAAAGTCACTTACACCAGTTAGGCTAATGGCACCATGCTACTGACGCCGCTTTGGTTATGGTATCACGCTGTCTATACTAAGCTATTTCAAGTTCAAAATTGAAATTTCAAGTAGAGAATTAGTCGAATACTTAGTCTGTTTTGGGCATCCCTTAGAATTTGGTGTTCCAAATAAAGGATACACTTCAAAAGAAAATCTGAGGATCGAGGCAACCTCCCATGAATCAATCTTTTTTTCGAAAAATTAGGGTCGATGACGATGGTGACAACGGCGCACTCATTTTCCAAAATCATGCATGAATTTTTATGAAAAGTGCAAGCAGGAACCGCGTCTGAGCACGAGTTTTTGCTTTCCTGTCAGTTCTAAGCAATTGGGCCGAAGAAGAAGAGCACCATACCCTCCTGGACCAGACCTTTGGGACAGAGATTGGAATGGCTCCAACTACAAGCAGACTCCGTCAGTGCATCAGATTTGGGGGTCGGAATGGATCTGTTGGTCGGAGGCTTAAACCCAAACCTGAATCCCGGTCCAAACCCGAACGGAGGCAATCCAAACCTGAACGCTGGTAACCCGAATCCCAACCCGAATCCAAATCCAAACGGAGGCGAGCCCAATCCAAATCTGAATCCCATCCCCAATCCCCGTGCAAACCCTAACCCGAACCCGGGAAATTTGAATGGAGAAATGGCACAGATTAGAGAAGACATTCAACGCCTGGGCGAACGTACTGATAACCAAATTGCCCAACTCATGATGATGATCACCGGAGTAGCACGGCGCTTTCCACCACAAACCCAGAACCCGATTCCTATCCCTAACCCAAATCCGATTCCTAACCCAATTCCTATCCCAAATCCAAATCCAAATCCCAACCTAAATTTCAACCCTAATCCTAACCCGAATCCGAACCAAGAACAGCTGATGTTTGATTTGGAAACCCCGCAGAATCCCGAAATGGCAGCAGTATTGGCGAAACTTACCCAGCTGGAGGAATCTGTTGCAAGGAACGAGAAGATAGCATCAACCGGTTTCGACATCAATAAGCTTTGCTTGTTTCCTAATGCGAAGCTTCCAGAAAAGTTTAGGCCAATCGATTTCGCCAAATTTGATGGAACGGGGGATCCAAAGGCCCATCTGACGGGATACATTGGAGCACTGTCTATGTGGGGAGTCGAGAAAGACGCTATGGCACAGATGTTCTCACAGACCTTGGTAGGACATGCACTACACTGGTTCACTTCGTTGGATGAGAGAAAGAAGCGATCTTGGGAGGACATATGCGCGGCTTTCGTGGCGCAGTACGACTACAACATTCAGTTGGAAGTAACTACTCGTGAGCTAGAGTCGACAAAGATGGAAGCAAAAGAGGCTTTCGCCGACTTTGTGAAAAGATGGAGGGGAAAAGCAGCACAGATGAAAGATAGGCCAAGTGACCGGGATCAAATCAGGATGATTGTCCGTAACCTCCAACCCAATCTCGCCCGGCACATGGTTATGGCCCAAGCATGTTCAGACTTTAAAACTTTCTTCGATACAGGCTTGGCCGTCGAAGAAGCAGTTCAGTTGGGAATACTTGACAAGCCCGAGCCCGCTCCTAAGCCCAAGAAGGTATACTCCGGAAACAGCAACGCCCTCTTTGGCAACCCGAACTACGCCAACCTACCCAACACCTCCACAAATTCAAACCAAGCCGAGCCGGTGAACCAAATAGCCACTCAGAACAGTCAGCCTCGTACCCAGCCTCGTACTTTTGCTCAATTCTCAGCACCGCTCTCTGCCGTGCTCGAGAAATTGGTCGAGAGCGGCACCCTCAAGCCACTTGCCCCTACTCCTTTACCTCAAAAGCTACCCCCATCCCACAACCCTAATGCCTACTGTGCCTATCATCAGAATGTAGGCCACCCTACCGACAACTGCTTCCGCCTTCGTCATGCAATCCAAGATTTGATAGATAACAAAACCCTCCCCATGCCTCCGCAAAAACCCAACACCGTCTCAAACCCACTCCCAAAGCATTCCAATGCCCGCACCAACTTCATCTCCACAAGCCAACCCTTTAACCCCAGCCTTTACATCATTCCTGATTCTCAACCCAAGCCGACCGTCGAGTTCCCTATTGAAGATACTGTCTGCGCACTGGAAACAGTGGAATGGGATTTTCAGGTAAGGTGGGAAGACCTGGTACAAGATTTCTTGGCGGTAGAAGAAAGAGCTCTCATCACTGGAGCATGGCCTGTGGCACTTGATGCGCAGCAAGTTGAGGAATTGGAACAAGGAGAATGGAGGCAGGATTGGGAGGAGATGATGGTCGATCCTTTGGATGGGTACTCTCTGTTTGCTCTGTTCTTGGAACCTGAACCGGTTAGAGAAGAAGATGAATGGGAATGGGAGCCCGAACCCAATGGATGGCACTGGATGGATGATTCCGACCCCCTAGATGAGACATCATTGGTGTATCTCTTTCAAGAAGAAGAGGAAGTGGTAGAAGAGTTGGATCTGATGAACCCCCGCATGCTCTCAGGGCTCAATGCCAGGACCATTGTCAACCTCACTCGAGACTCCGATGCTCTGGAGCGCGCCACGGATTATTATTTCTGCCCGCAGGAATACATCATCGAGGAGTTCTTTTCCAGACCCATAGTTCAAATCCCTGACGATCCCAGCATTTGCATATTGGACCCAGAAGATCTATGGGGAAAATCTGAATTGGTGAACGTATGGATGGATGGTGAAGAGCTAACTGTCAATAAGGCCATGTTGGATGAGGGATCTCTGCAGATCAGTAATGACAACAGCAATGTCAACTTCTGGAATTCGCTGGAGGAGGATAGTATCTGGCATGCTTTGGAGATGGAAACCCTCAATGACTCTTTGGAGAAGACAGCACTGGACAAAGGGAAGCGTAAGGCGGATGACTATGACTTGGACTTCTCTGATTTCTGGGAAGGTACTTGGTGGGAGCCCATTCCCAAAACAGTTAGCAACCTTACCAGAAGTGGGAGAGTTTACCAGCCTACCAACCTCCAACAGGGTAGCTCATCCCGAGCTCCTCCACCGCAGCAGAATACCCCTGTCAATCCTACAAACCCGAACACTTCCGTCCCGCAAGCTCCACAAAATAACCCTTCTAGCTCCACTAAATCTAACCCACCGTCTCAGCCCAAACTGTCCATCGACCTCAACTCCCTCCCTGAAGCCGACCCTGAAGCCTCCGCTGATCCTATTATCCGTCAACTCCAGGAAACTCCCGCCCGCATGTCTATGTGGGGAGTGTTAGCTGCCTCTCGTGAGCACCACCGCAGGCTTGTCAACACCCTCTCCAGACTTGAGGTCCCCTCTGATATTGCCCCAGAAGCTCTCATTGCTCTCATAACCCCGAACTTCACCCAGCACACCTTATCCTTCACCGAGAAAGATCTGCCGCCTGAAGGAGCTGACCACAACAAGCCCCTTCACATCACCATGAAGTGCCTCGGGAAGTGGGTTCCCGCAATCCTTGTTGATAATGGCTCCGCCATTAACGTGTGTCCACTCCGCACTGCTTATTGCTTGGGCTTTAAGAACAAAGACTTCGCGCCGTCGAATTTGGGTGTTCGTGCTTATGATAATACACGCCGAGATGTTCTGGGGACAATCAATCTGGAACTCGCAACTGGCAAGTTCAAGACCACCGTCGAATTCTGCGTACTGGAAATTCCTGCATCCTTCAATCTCCTATTGGGAAGGCCTTGGCTACATCGTCCGGATGTTATGGGTGTACCCTCAACATTGCACCAGAAACTGATCTTGGGTTTGGACTCTGGAACCCTCATCATTCATGGAGACTCAGGCATTCGCCCGCACTCCGAGGACAATTCCCCGCTGCTTGAGATTATGCATGGAGAGGAAGATGTTGCCATGGGAGGCTTTGCTGTCATGACTTCGAAGGTGTGTACTATCCGAGCCGAGGACGGCTTCTTGGTAAGCTCCGCAGCATTGGAAATTATGAAAAGGATGAAGTATCTGCCAGGCATGGGCTTGGGGCTTTACGCTCAAGGTGTCCCCAAATTCCCTGACTTCCCTGGGAGTAACGAACGTTTTGGTCTAGGCTATGATGCCAAGAAGAGTGATCCAGCAAAGAAGTGGCGTGATCGTGCCCAGTCCCGTGCAATTGAGATGAAGTCAAAGGGGAAAGAACCACTGTACCAAGGAGAACCTGAACCATTTGTGGACATCGAGACGAAAAAGAAGTATCCTGGCTTCGAAATCTTTGCCAATGATACCTGAGAGAGTGATGAAGAGGTTCCAAAGGTGGAAGAATTGTCTGAGGCACTTGACTGGCTGGAAGCTTTTGGTTTGGGCAGTCTCCAACTTCCGTTCGAGGGCGAGGATCCGGAGGGTATGGTCGAAGATGCTGCTGTGCTTGCGCTTGGGGGTGAAGAAGAGATTGAAGACCCTTCCAAGCTCATTGTCGAGGCTATAGGCACTTATGATAATTGCACTTTCATTCCACATGTAACTCGCACTCACAGCACTTGCACTGAGTCTGAATCTGAGTCCGACACTGACTCGTCGTCTAGCACGGAGTCGGAGTTTGTGCCTATCGGCCCTCCACGTCGTAGCTTTCATTTTGAGTTCGAGTCAACCGCTGTATTCCCCCCGTCTGCTGAAATGGTTAATGAAATGAACGATCTTTTCGCTTACTTGCCGATTTTTGAAATAAATTGTTTAGATCCCGATGATGAAGGAATAGATCTCGATGGGGACATTCCCAAGGAGATCCGTTCCCTTATCGATCGCGAAAATGAAAGGCATGCTCAGCCTTTAAAAGAAGAAATAATCTCAATAAACTTGGGTGATGAGGATGACTCTCGATTGGTTCAGGCAGGTTCCGGGCTGTCTCCCACTGAGCTTCAAGAGCTCACTGATTTACTAAAAGAATTCAAAGAAGTTTTTGCTTGGTCCCACGCGGACATGCCCGGAATCGACCCGGAGATAGTCGAGCACAGAATCCCTCTCTACCCTGACGCAAAGCCCGTTAAGCAAAAACTAAGGAAAATGCGGCCTGATTGGGTATTAAAAATAAAAGAAGAGCTCACGAAACAAATCGACGCTGGTTTTCTAATTGTAACGGAGTACCCCACTTGGGTAGCAAACATCGTTCCTGTCCCCAAAAAGGATGGAAAGATCAGAGTCTGCGTTGATTTCAGAGATCTAAACAAAGCGAGCCCTAAAGACGATTTTCCATTGCCACACATAGACGTACTTGTTGATAATACCGCAGGGCACGCTCTATTATCCTTCATGGACGGCTTCTCAGGGTACAATCAGATTCTCCTAGCTCCGTAAGACAGGGAAAAGACCACATTCATCACCGAGTGGGGACATATTGCTATCGGGTCATGCCGTTTGGATTGAAGAACGGCCGGTCCTACGTATCAGAGAGGTGCTACCACACTGTTCCATGACATGATTCACAAGGAGGTCGAGGTTTACATCGATGACATGATAGTGAAGGGAAAAGAGCGAAAGGATCATCTACCAGCGTTGAGGAAATTCTTTGAAAGGATTCGAAAGTACAGAATGCGACTCAATCCGCAGAAGTGCACGTTCGGGGTCACGGCCGGAAAGATGCTTGGATTCATGATCACGACCAGGGGGATCGAGGTGGATCCTTCTAAGATCAAAGCCATTCTCGAGATGGAGCCGCCTCAATCCGAGAAGGAAGTCCGGTGTTTCTTGGGAAAGATTCAGTTTATCAGTCGATTCATCGCTAAGCTGACTCTAACCTGCGAACCGTTGTTTCGACTTTATAAGAAAGATGTGAAATTCGAATGGAACGACAAGTGTCAAAAGGCTTTTGAAGCAATCCGAACCTACCTACAGAATCCGCCGATCTTGATGCCACCCATTCCAGGAAAACCTTTGATCCTATTGGGGTGTCTACACACGCCCTCATCCATGGGGTGCATGTTAGCACTTGAGGGAGAAGATGGGGTTGAAAGGGCAATCTACTACCTGAGCAAGAAAATGGTCGGAAGCGAAGAGCGATACACTTCATTGGAGAAGACGTGCTGGGCGCTCGTTTGGGCCACAGAGAAATTGAGACACTACATGCTGTCTTATTCGGTGATACTGATTTCTCGGATGGACCCCCTCAAATATCTGTTCGAGAAGCCAGCACTTACCGGTAAGTTAGCACGTTGGTTGCTCTTATTGGCCGAGTTCGAAATCAAGTATGTCACACGCAAGTCAGTAAAAGGAAGAGCAGTAGCAGAGTTTTTGGCAGATCGCCCGATCGAGGGTCCAGAACACACGGAGTTTCAATTTCCCGACGAAGATGTAATGACTGCAGTTGACGAAACATGGACGTTGTATTTCGACGGCGCTGCAAACCAGAAGGGTTTTGGAATTGGCGTACTGCTGGTCTCGCCCGAGGGGTCACATATTCCCCTGGCCTTCAAATTGAACTTCGAAGTCACAAATAATGAGGCAGAGTATGAAGCATGTATTGTTGGAATGGAAGCCGCACTGGAAATTGGAGTCAAAGTACTGGAGGTCGTGGGAGATTCTAACTTGGTCGTGTCACAAGCAAACGGGGAATGGAAGGTCAAAGACGAAAAGATGAAGCCGTATCATCAGCGACTCGACGAACTTATCCCGAATTTCCAGAAGGTAACTTTCACGCACGTCCCGAGGATGAAGAACCGCTTCGCTGATGCGCTCGCTACTTTGGCAACTATGTTGGAACTCCCGATCGGAGTAAAGTTAAGGCCCGTTATGATTGAACAAAGAGGGACACACGTGTACGACTATGTCATGAACATCGATGAGCCTGATGATGGACTCCCTTGGTTCCACGATATTTGGAATTTCATCGAGAAAGGAGAATTCCCTACAGATTCAACCAAGAAGGACTGCATTGCATTACAAAGATTGGCGTCTCAATACATCATTTGTGGTGGGCAATTGTATCGGCGATCTCCATGCGGGGTTCACAAGCTGTGCATTCACGGCGACGACACGAGAGCGGTAATGGAAGAGGTTCATGAAGGAGTCTGTGGACCACACATGAATGGGATGATGCTGGCTAAGAAAGTTTTGAGGTTGGGCTACTATTGGTCGACCATGGAGACAGATTGTATCGAGTACGTGCGCCGGTGTCATAAGTGCCAGACTCATGCTAATCTCATCCACGTCCCGCCTTCGGAATTACACTCGATGGCGACACCATGGCCATTCTCCGCCTGGGGCATCGATGTCATTGGAAGAATCACGCCCGCAGCCTCTAATGGCCACAGGTTTATCTTGGTAGCGGTCGATTATTTCACCAAATGGGTCGAAGCAGCTTCGTACAAGACTCTGACGGCAGTTCAAGTGGCTCACTTTATCAGGCAAAACATCATTTATCGGTATGGGGTACCTCAAGCCTTTGTATCCGACAATGGTGTGCATTTCAAAGGGAAAGTTCTCGAGCTCTTTGACGAATTCAAGATTCAGGTGCATCACTCAACCACTTATCGACCACAAATGGGATGGTCGAAGTAGCCAACAAAACCATCAAGTCGATTCTTGAGAGGACTGTCGAATCAGCTAGGGATTGGCATGAACAGCTACCACTAGCTTTATGGGGATACCGGACGTCTATTCGCACACCGACGGGGGCAACACCGTATTCTTTGGTGTACGGTATGGAAGCCGTTCTCCCTATCGAGCTAGAAGTGCCATCACTCAGAGTCATGGCTGAACAAGGAATAGATGAGGCTGAATGGATCAGTGGAAGGTTCGAAGAACTCATGTTGTTTGACGAAAGGAGGCTGCGAGCGTTGTATCACATTCAGGGCTATCAGCGGAGAATCGCCCGAGCATTCAACAAGAAAGTGAAGTCGAGGGACCTGCAAGAGGGGGACATGGTAGTCAAAGAAATCCGTGCTCCGATCTTTGATTTACGGGGGAAGTTTCGACCGAAATGGGCCGGGCCGTACATCATCAAGTCGATCCTTTCCGAGGAGCAGCTTCAATCATCGATCCGACGGCAACGAATTCTCGAATCTTGTCAATTTAGACCAACTCAAACGATATTACCCCCGAGAGGCTCACAATTAAAACCGCAAGTGGCGGGCAGACCGGGCAAAATTAGAGCAAGCCTGCTAGGTCGAAACCCGCAAGGGCGGTCTAGGCAAAAGTAAAGGCAAAAAGTTGAAAAGAGCTCGCTAGGCCGAAACCCGAAAGGGCGGCTCTAGGCAAAATTTAGAGCACAAAAGGAGAGTGTCAATACCCGAGCGAACCCTAGCCCGAACTACGTATGGGCCTGATTCCCTTTCTTAAGGGATACGTAGGCAATCTCACTTTGAGGTTCGGTCCTAAATTCCAAAAATTCAAATCCAAATTGACAAGTCGAATGCATGCAATTAATGAACCGAAAAGGGGAAACCCTTAATCAGTCAATTTTATTCCGATGATTTCTTTATTACAAGCTGAGCATAAAAACAGAAAACGCACGACGAGACCTAACTTTTATTTCAAAAAACGGCAAAATAAGCAATCAACCCATTCTCGCTTCCACATCTCTCCGTAGCCACTTGCGGTACCTTCCGGTTGAAGCAATGGAGTAAAGAGGATCACTTGGCTCAGTCCTACGAGCCTCCCATGTTCGAACATAACTCCGAAGGCCCGGAATGGTGAAGGGAGGGAGACGAAGCACTTCAAATCCTTGCGGCGGCACTTTTTGACTAAGTCCGACCTGACGAAGGATGCGGAAAGGCGAGTAGAAAGTAAAGCCTGCCAAGCCAGCCATAAACACATGCATCGAGCCCATGTTGCTCACAGTCATCACAGGGAGCCTCAGCCAATGGCACCGCCAAGCAATATCATCTTCCTCTGCAGACGCGAGGAAATCAGCCCAGTCATCTCCACTACTGTACATCACCTGGAAAGGACGATCCCATCCGCTTGCTCGATACCACCAGTCATTCGCCGGGGGCGTTAGCAAATTCAACTTGTCACAGAGCCACATCTACCCAAAAAGAGAGAAAACAAGTAAGGAGCCAGATAAAGCCTAAACTGAGTGATGAGGTAAAATGAACGTGAGAAATAGAAAAAGGAGAGCTGAGTGAGGTCCCTAACCTGCAGCAACAGCGGGCTACCACCGAAAACCCTTGTGCGACCTGCATGAACGGCATCCAACCCCATCAAGGTTTCCGCAAGAACCAAAGGCGCAACGTCTTTGCGAGCCTCGATCTGAGCAGCAACTCCCACCAACAGAGAACTGGGCTGACCAACAGATGGAACCAACAAGAAAGCCGCCAGGAGGCAAATGCAGCAGGCTGTCATCCGACGACCTTGATGCTCAAAGTCCGTCAGGTTTCCAGGTGGACTGAATCTCTCGTACAGTTGCACGATGTTGATGGCATTGCCCCGGGTCAAGAACTCAGCAACGTTCCCACTGACACCCAGTTTAGCTTTTACGATATTCTTCATGCTCTCCCTAAGCATCGGAACAATTGGCTCGGCGGAGTCATGGCTGCCAAGATAGGCATGAAATTCCTCGACGGTGGGACATAGCTCTTGTGAATCGAAGCGAAAGACATGCACTTCGGGATCCCAAAAGCGTGCCGCCGCATGCAGCAAGACAGGACGGATGGCAATCTCGCGGAGATACTTCAAGGCGTGGAGGCGATGCCCTCGGAAATTTAGCCAATCAATACCATCAAGGCTGTCCAACCAAGGGCGAAGTAAGGCTTGGTTCAACAAGGCCATGTGGAATGAAATTTCGAAAGGGGGATGATGGTTTGAAGCATGAATGACTTGCCAAAGCTAAACTCGGTATTTATAGAGGGCTGGATGAGACAACCCCTCACCCACCAGCATTGAAACTCAGCATGCTCATCCTTTCCAATGCCATGTCTTTGTGTTTTCAAAGTTTCAAATCTTGGAAACTTGAGAAAACATTGGAAAGATGCTTGTCTTACCTTGGGAAATCACTGACCCTGGGAAATCAGCATAAGGAGAGTTACAGGACGTCTTGGAAGTGTAAATGCAGTGCAAAAAGACACAAGGGAACTGAAAAATGATCTTGGAAATGAACACTGGTCTGTTGATCACAGTAGTCCCGAGCGCTCGATAGTTAATTCCCAAGCGCTCGACAATACTCTCAAGCGCTCGAGAGTTCTGCAATTTTCAGCAGGTCTGATTTCATGGTTCTTGGCTCCAACGCAGCACCGCAATCTCAATAAGCCTGGCTCAGCGGTTTGCAATCTCTTTTAGAGGGAATACAGCATTTCCAGTCATCAGTTTGTTCAAATGTTCAGACATATTTCTTGAAAAACCTCAAAATTTCAATGGTTTCCTTCCCATCGATGTGTCCAAATTCATGTCAAGAGCATTCATGTGACTCCAATGGTGTATGCAAGTTTTAATGTGTGTTTATAACTACGTAAAGCGATCAAACGCGTGTTAAAGCTTATGGAACCAATTTTTGCCGTCAAACACCTCAAATTTCATTACTTATGATGGCACTAAGAACATGCACCTTAGTCAGACAATCTCGTGTCCTATTTTCGTGTTTAATCCCGGTCAAGTCTTGTCATTATTCTCCTTGATGATTGTAAATTCCACATTAAGGGCATTTCTGTCATTCCAAGTCAATTTCCATGAGTCGAGTCGATTATGTCAAGTTTTATCCTGTTTTAAGAGTATCGGTCAAAAT
Source organism: Rhododendron molle (assembly GCA_025413875.1). NCBI lineage: Eukaryota > Viridiplantae > Streptophyta > Magnoliopsida > Ericales > Ericaceae > Rhododendron > Rhododendron molle. The sequence goes on from CM046400.1 coordinate 22,083,559, forward strand.
TCGCGTGCTCTTTACTTTCTTTCAAAGCTAGACGGACATATTTCATAAAATACAATTCTTAAAGGGAGTGCGAACGAAGGCAAATGAAGGAAAGTGCAAATTCTCATAAATCAATACGGTATTTACAATGAGTAAGGGAGGAAAGTACATAAACTGGGGCAAGCACACGCCCAATCCTACCTACCGAGGCACACAGGCGCAAACGAAATCGAGGCACGCAGGCCCAAAAGCTACAATTGTGATGGCACGCAAGCCCATGTACAAGAAAGTCTGACAAAGCAAAAACCTAACCGAGACGAGTCCTCTTCTGCCGGTGTCCCTCCGACTCGGAGCTCTCGACCTCGTCGCCGTCGTCATCACTGTCATCGTCACTGGAAGAACCCAAGGCTGAACTCGAGTCTGTAGACCCTAAAGCTCGCAACTCGAGTGACTCCTCCGTGTCCTCCTCGGACTCCTCTCGAGCACGTCTCCGCTGTGGCATAGCCCTAGGGACCACCTCGAACTGTCGCGCTCCCGCCGTGGACTTTGACGCCCTCTGTGTACCCCGGCCTCGTGTGCTCGCGGGAGCCGAAACGCTCGTGGCACCCCGTGGCTGTGCCCTAGCTGAACGCCGTGGCTGTGCCTGCATGGCATATGCATATATTCATACATTTGTTCTATAAAATTGTTGTTTTCAATAAATTGTGAATGCAGTGTCATACCTGAGGAGCAACAACTGGAACAGGCTCTGGAGCGGGTCTGGTCTGCAGGGCGCATCCCTTCGCGCAATCCTTCAAGAGATGGCGCATCCCCACCATTAGCATGATTGCCTGCTCCGCCCACTCTCGCGGTACCTGCATAATGGTTCAGAAGTCAGAAACAGTATATGTGTGAACAGGAAACAGTTGAAGCATGAAAGAAGCAATGTCATGTTATACCTGTGTAGGAAGCTGCATCGGCCGGTGTGGAAGGCGCGGGATATCCAGAACCACCCGTGCCCCAGCAGGGTCCCTCACGCTGATCGACCAGTCCTGTATCGATAACCCTACTGGAGCAGGAATCTCGGACACCCCAGCAACCCCCGTGCTACCCTCACCTCGTCCTGAGGAACCAGCACCTCGCCCACCAGCAGGAGCCCTACCACCTCGGCCCCTACCACGTGAAGATCGACCGCGGCGACCTCGTCCTCCCTCCTGGACCTCAGCCGCGTCAACAGTGATGGTCTCACCTCTCGCCCTCCTAGCCTCAGTCTCGGCTATCCGCCTCCTCAGCTCTACCTCTACACCCAGGCTGGTGGCTAGGTACCTGTCTCTGTAAGCCGCGTAGTCCAGTGTGCGCCGCAGGTACTGCTCCAAGTCGGTGTCTGGCACCGTGTATCGCTCCAACTCAGCTCGAGTGTAGGTCTCAGTCCGCTGCACTCGTGGTGGAAGTGGCCCCGGCACAATGAACTCAGGAGTACCAAGCGACTGTCGTGTCACCCGATCCCCCAAGTACCACTGCCAGCCTAGTGGGCACTCCAGCAGGACCCGACTCCTCGTCACCTCCCGGCTTCGTGGAAGGAAATCAGCCTCCACCCTGGCCCAGCGATTCCAGTGTACCTGCATTCAGATTTCTTGCATCAGTAACCAAAGTTTACCAGGAGAAACATGAATCAAGAAAGGAAAGTCGAGGTGTGTACCGTAACCCCGGTGATGTTATCCAGCCAGCGCCGGAAAACCATCACTTGCCCCCTCTGCTCCTTGGCCCTCCTATACTCCTTGGCCCATGCACGCCCTCGAGGAAGCAGATTCTGATCTGCACAGGTATTCTCAGGCGGAAACATGCCCAAGACCTCGTAAGCCCAAAGCTGCACATTGTGGAAGTCGATTCAATTCGAGTCAATGCATATTCAATTCAATCAAAAGCAATCAATAGCAATCAAAGCAATTCAAAGCGAAAAGAAGAAGGTTCAAGATTATACCTCAACCACTCTCCAGTATCCACCTATGGTGTCCCCCACTCCGCGTGAGGCCGCTCCCAGGAAGCAATAGAGCGTGCACAGAGCAGCACCGCCCCAGTCGAAGCGCCCGGCCTGCCTCAGGTCAACCAAGCTCGCCAAATAGCTCAAGTGAACTCGAGATCGCCTGAGCGGGAACAAGGAAGCCCCGAACATGTACAGCAAGTAGGCCCTGGCCATATGGGCCACCTCGACGTCGTCTGCCGGCTCATGGTCCCGACGCCAGAATCGCCTGCACTCTGCTACCCTTCCATCGTGACGCGACCCGCCCAAGGAACCACCGTAGAGCCGTGTCGTCCAGGTCTATGCTTGGGTCGGATGGAATCGGCCTCCGACGCGTAGCCCCGTGATCGCCGAGAAGTCAAGAGGCGTCACTGTCATTTCCCCGAAGAGGAGATGGAACGTATTGGTGGTGTCCCACCACCGCTCCGTCAACGCCGTCATCACAGCACGGTCGACCCTCACTGACGCCAGCAACAGCATGAAGGGCCTGAAGCCAGTCTATTCCACTAACTCTCGTACTCTCCTGGGCAACTCCCGGAAATGTCTCAGAGAGCTAGCTGAACCTCCGTGGCCGTAGATGTCCTTCGTACGCTGTTTCAACAGAGCAAAGGAATACTATCAGCAAGCGGTGCAATAATTCATGAGAAACAAGTCTAATGCAGAAAAATGAATACTAAAATCATACCGTGGTCCAGCTAGAAGAGATGTGTGAGGCTCGATCTCGGAGAACCAAGTCCTCGGGGTAATCCGTCCGTGCAGGGACGTAGCCAGTCATCCCTGTCGGCTCGAAGAAGTGTAGCCGTGGAGCGTAAGTCGCCGACTCAAAACTAGGGCGCGCACTGGCCAAGTAGGCCTTCGCCTCAGCCGCCGCTGTAACCCTCTCCTCTACTATCACCTCATCCTCGACTCTGACCTCCTCTGGCTCCCTCGCCTCCACCTCTACCTCCTCCGTCTCCGTCTCCACCCCGAATCCCCCAGTATCAGAAATCCCAGCACCGCAGCGCTCCCAGCGGCAGCGCTGAGGTCCGATCCTCCGGAATCCTCGCCCTCCTTAGCACCTCTCTAACTCCAAAGATCGAGACCAAGGACGCCCAAGATGTCCCGTGGGCCTCGCAGCCCAAGAAGTCTCTCTCTACAGCGGGACGGCCCAAAGCCCCGATCCCGCCGCCACCTCCTCGACTCCACTATCGCCTCAGATCGGGTCGCAGTAACGCCGACCGCTATCACTACCTCGTCTCCACCTTCCTTCCGCTCGTCACCGGCCCCTCCGCTCGCCGCGAACAAATCCTCTACTGCGGGAGTATCGGAGCGCCGTGGCACCTCCCTTGCCGCTCATGCCATCTCCTCATCGCTCACGGCCTCGCTACCGTGGCCGCTCATCGCTACTTCTCGCACCGCCACTGTCCCCGAGATCCCCACGCCTCGCATCTCTGCCGGTCCCTTCGGTGTCTCTCGCACTTTCTCAGCCTTTCAACCATCGCCTCGATCATCACCAACCACCTCCTCCTCAGCTGGTGCACGCCGTTGCCGCCCACCTCCATCGCCGCCGTGGTCGTCACCACCGCCGCCTCTTCGCGGCCGAGCGTCCTCTCGCCGCCACCACTAGTCGTCATCGATTCCTCCATTCCCCAAGCCTTCTTCCTTCGTTTGATCCGCACCTCCTGGCACACTACCACCCACTGGAGGATCGTGGAGAGTTCGAGATCTCGGGCTCGATATGGAGAATGGTTGTCGTTTGAGTGAGAGAGAGAGATCGGTCGAGTGAGTGAGAGAGAGTTTGCCTGAGAATGAGAGCGCGCGATCGAGTTTCAGAAGTGTACGGCTGCTCTGGTTCTGGAGCGCTTGAGAGTGAGGTTTAACCCCGAGCTCGTTGAAGAAGATGAAAGGACTGTGGACCCCTCGAGCGCTCGAGACCACTCCCGAGCGCTTGGGAGTGATTCTGAGCGCTCAGGTCTGTTATTATCCCGTAATTCCCCGGCCGTCGAGACTTCCTTGGATATTTCTGTCTTTTTACAAAATCAATCTCAGTCCTGACTTTGGCCGTGTCGAATGAAACTGCAAGAAGCGAAGCCTAGTCGGTGTTGTGATTTTGAGCTCGCGCTCCGCAACTTGGTATTTTGCTTGATGGTCGATCGAAATTTTACCTCTCCATACTAATATCGATGTGTCTACAGGTATTTTCCTGCTCTACAGGTGTTATTTTACCCTCATCCACCGAACAGAGCAACAGGTGGATTGTTTGCACGTCTACCGCATCAAACACGTGTCGATCATTTCACGCGCATGAACCGCACATGCTCCATCCGCCAAACAGAGCAACAGGTGGACCTTCCTTAAAACTCGTATCAATCTTTTCTTTTGCATGCATCACACGTGCTTGCATTTCCCGTCCGCCGAACAGAGCAACGAGTGGACCCATGGCATAGTTATCTTGTCAAGGTATTGTCTATCTTTTCGGTGCATGCATTACGCGTGCTTGCATTTGCCCCAAAGAACTACGCTGGTCTGATCCCTGCAGACAAGGGTACGTAGGCAGTCTTGAAAGACGCGACCATGTGCATTAAACACCTTCACTTGTATTGGTGTTTTGAAATTAAGGGTTTGACTTGGCTCGAATTGGGCTGTCTCAATCTTTGGATGATACTCGTATCCAGACATGATGCCGAGCATCATCCAAAGAGGGGCAACTGTAGACACCCCAATTTGGACTTTTCAAATTCCCTTAATTTGTGGCCCGGAGGCTCCCCAATGATGATTTTGGATTAAGACAGGCTCAATATCATTTGAAATTTGGCTCTTTGAAGGACTTGAAAGAGGAATAATTTGGTCAAAATCATTTTCAAGCGCTCTGGATCGATCCCAAGCGCTCTAAACCATTTTCAAAAACCTGGGATCCGACCAACTCTCGAGCGCTCGAGAGTGATGTCCCAAGCGCTCGGGACCACTCCCAAGCGCTCGAGTCCTCTGTGGTTGACCAATGGGTGACTGGCCCCCCCCCACTACCCATGCAAGCCATCATTATAGCCGTTTTGGCCGGTTCAAACCTCTGGCAACACTCCACCTCAATCAGAGGGGAGTCAGGCCTGAAGATTTCTGTTGGATTCCAAATTTCATTTTTCAAATCAAACCATATGCTATATTTTGCCTATAAAAGGAGGCTTGGCCTCCATTTGAGGGGACGAACTCTCTCTCTCTAAACTCTCTTCTTCTCTCCCCAGTTCAGAAAAGTCTTTCAAACTCAAAGAGTTCTTGCAATCAAAAACCACCTTGAAAGAAAAACAAGGTTTTCAAATATCAGAAATAAAGGGGAATGGTAAGGAATCCAGAATAGCTTAAACTTCTGGTTCTTCTGCATTCTTCTTCTCCCATCCATCCTCTCTAAACTCATCTAAAGGGTCAATCTTCATCCAAAGGTAAAAACAACTCTTACCTTGATATCAAAACAGGGCTGTCATTTCCTTTTCTGAGGGAGGTCTCTTAGCCTTCTCAGTCTTCTATACTGAGTATGGGTTGAGAGACCTTGGTGTAAGAATAAGAGCAAAGGGGCACGAGTGTATTTTTTTCATGCATGTAGCACTGGAAGTACTCCCGAGCGCTCGAGACTGTTTTAGAGTGCTCGAGAGTGGCTCCAGTCCTGTTTTCCCTCTTTCAAGCGTTTAGATGGACATGCATGGGTGGTAGGATGTGTTTTGAAACTGTTCTAACTCTTTTGAAGTGTGTTGGTACAAATGATCTACCTCTTTAGAGAAAAATAAAGAGAATGATCTTCATCTAAAGACATGCAGAAGAGTTTTACTCAAGATCTAAAAGGACAAATTTTCATATTTCAGAAGTATAAGATCTGATGTACCAGCATACTACATTGAGTGTATTGGATGGCTGAAGTCAGTTCTGGGGTGTAAACTACTCCCGAGCGCTAGAGATCACTTTGGAGCGCTCGAGAGTATTTGCATGCAAGCTCTGTCCGTTTTTCTTCCAGTTTCATCCTCCTATTGCCTTTGTATGTCCATGCATGTGTCCCTTCTTGTTCCTCACAACTGTAAAATTATTTTTCAGAAGGACAAAGATGCATGGTTCGAAAGAATGAGGCATGGTCTTAGTTTTTCAAGCCTTCTATTAAGTCTGTGTGATGTTTCATGTTACTTAGGTTTACATTTACAGTATTGTACTCTTTTACATTCTGTTGCACTAACAAAGCTTGCAGGGTTGGGACTCAAGCACTCCCAAGCGCTCGGGACCACTCCCGAGCGCTCAAGAGTGAATCCAGTGACAGGGTCTAATTTTTGCTTTAATTTGTATATTTTGCATGGTCATCCTTCATCACCCTTTGTATAGTTGCACATGCACGCACTTCCTTACCTGATATATCTGTAAATACATGCTACTTGTTTAAAAAAACAAAACCATTTTGAAAAATCCCACAAATGTTTAGTAGAGACCGATTTCGTGTCGGGTGAGGGGGGTGCCGTAAAACCCTTCCCCCCTCGTAACATGGCTTCCGAACCCTCAAACGAATCTCTGGTTTTCAATTCAAATCGATCATTTTCCAAATAAAACGGTTTCTCGGGTGGCGAACCACAAGTCCGGGTGGCGACTCTTCAAAACATTTTTCAAATCGATCCTAAAACGCGGCGCTTCTTTTACGGGCCGCCCCGATTCAAAACCCGGGGCTGTGGTAGCCCACAATACTCTTTGTATTCGCTGTTTGAAAATCAAGGGGAAGAATACCAAGTTTTTTAAGACATGCCTGAGTGGGGATGGGACCCAGCGCCGGATGAGTACCAGCTTTTGACTTGGAATGACCCTCTAGACACCTTCTCCTTGCCGGCACTGTTCGCCGAAGAATATCAGCCGAGGTACCAACCTGAGATGATGACGTACAACTGGCCAGAGCTCGCTCCGCTCCGCTTCGCCCGGATTTCTCTCATTTTAATGATTTTGTCATCAATAACTTATACGGTAATGTGGACCTCACCTTGTACCCAAACCTTCCTGAATTCGAAGAAGAAGTTGCTAGTAATGGGTGTGATCCGATGGACTACCTTGTCGATGGGACTGAATCCGAACCGCCAGTTACTTTTCCAAAGGACGCTGATGTTGCTATGATGAACTTGTGGGAAGATGAACCAGGGGCTGGAACAAACTTGTGGGCAAACACTGAGGTGGTCAACATAAAAGTGGGAAATGAGGAATGGACCGTCAATAAGACAGTGATGGAGGCTAAAAAGTGGAAACCCGAAGATTTGTGGGATGACTTGGTCATTGCTGATTTGGCCGCCAATCTGCAGGATACGACTATCGGAAACAAACGTAAAGCCCTTGCAGACTTATGGAGCGAGGAATCGAAGTACCGCCAGATTGACCACCTGACCAGAAGCGGTCGTGTTTACCAACCTCCGAACCTTCAAGTCGGAAAATCTTCCAACCCTGCAGCCCCGGGGCCTTATAACGCGCCCAAAATCGAGTTCATTAAGTTAAACATTTATTAGATAAACAAGGTCGAGTCTAGCTCATTATTACATCACAAACTCCTAAAGGTTCTTATATTACACAAAAGGGATGGACATCTAAGGTTATCTACAACTCCTTCTTTTCTTCCATCCTAGCAAGCTTATCAGCTCCAAAGGCCTCCAAGGTATATAGCTCTCCTTGCTCATCTAATAAGTCTGACACATTATACCAGCGTCGCCACCAGCATAATATGTCAGGGTCACATAAAATAACACCGTGAGCTTGAAAGCTCAATAGAGTAACCCAAAACCCACTAACCCTTAACTTACACATATCAAGTCATGCATATATCGTATAGGGTCATAAACAGCACATGCCATGATATAACAACAACAACAACAATGACACATCCACATTCGCTATCTATCGTTGGTGTCATGTTTTCCGTGTTTCTCCTACGCGACTCATCGTTTTGTATCTCATCTTTCATCATCATTTCTCAAAATCACACGCACACACCAATGAGCTACCAAGTCCGACCCATTGGCCACAATGGCTACCAAGTCCGGCACATTGTGAACGCACACAACCAGTAAGCTACCAAGTCCGGCTTATTGGCCACAATGGCTATTGTAGACACCCCAATTTGGACCTATTAATTATCCTTAATTTGTGGCCTTGAGGCTCCCCGATGATGAAACGGAATCAAAACAGGCCTTGGACGAACTTGGACGATGCTTCATGGACTTTTTCAAAACCAAAATCCTCTTTTTTCCGACACCCTGAGGGTAAAATTGGCACACATTTCAGCATATAAAATAACTTTGAATGAAACCAATTGGGTTAGAAAGAGGACTTAATGAGCTTTCCAACGCTTCGAAACCACCCGGGGCTGTGGTAGCCCACAATGGCGACTCCGCTGGCACTCGAGACCACTCTAGAGCGCTCGGGAGTGCCACTCCCAAGCGCTCGAGACCACTCTAGAGCGTTTGGAAGTGCTGATAGACCAATGCATGTTGAGCTTGGCCTTTGACCATGGCTTTTCAGGCTTTTTCAGTCCATTCAACGTTCAACCTGGTCCTGCCTGAGTATTCAGATGGGGCAGAAGAATAATCATGCCTGTTTTCCCTCCCAAAACCATTTTGTCTTTATTTTTCATTTTATTTTCAAAGTTCAAACATTTTCTCCCCTCCCCTATATAAACCCCCATCTTCTACCTCACAAAAGGGACACGAAATTTCAGTCTCTCCCTCCCTCTTTTGCTGCCAAAAACCACCCTCTAAACTTCTCTCTCAACTCTTTCAAAACAACCTCCATTTTCTAAGAAAAATCTCCAAATTCTCAAGGAAAATCTCTAAGAGAAGTGGAGGCCTAAATTCCCTCCTCTTAAACTGTTTTCTAACCATTTTCAAGCTCCAAAGTCAGTCCAGAAGCCAAGTTCAAAGTCAAGCAAAGGTATAAAGGCTCACTTTATACTTCGAAATTTACTATTTTTCAAACTTCTGAGGGGGATCAAGGGCTCATGCCAGTTCCTCATACTGGTTCTGAGCTCATTTGATCTGAGTTTAACTACAAGAGCAAAGGGGCATGAATGTGTTTTCTGTACTAAGCTTACTGGAGGCATTCCCGATCGCTCGGGACTACTCTAGAGCGCTCGAGAGTGGCTCCAGTCCATTTTTCCCTCTTTTAAGCGTTTAAATGGACATGCATGGATAGTGGAGTGTGTTTTAAAACAATTTAACTCTTTTGAGGTGTGTTGGTACATACGATCTGCCTTTTTAGAGAAAAATAAAGAAGATGGTCTTCATTTAAAGACATGCAAAAGAGTTTTGGTCTGGATCTAAAAAGAGAAACCTCATTCATATTTCAAAGACATAAGATCCAGTGTACCAACATACTACAATGAGGGCATTATTTGGTTGAAATCACTTCTGGGGTGTAGATCACTCCCAAGCGCTCGAGATCACTCCCAAGCGCTCAGGAGTGTCTGCATGTAGCTTCAGTCCATCTTTCTTCCAGTTTGATCCTTCTACTGCCTTTGGATGTCCATGCATGTGTCCCTTTTTATCTCTTAGCACTGTAAAACCACTGTTTAGAGATGCAAGGATGCATGGCTTGGAAGAATGGGGTCTGATCGTAATTTGCCAAATCCTCTGTTGAGCCTGTAACATGTTTGAGTTTATTCCAGTTTACATTTTAGTGTTGTATCTTGTTGTACTAACATGACTTGCAGGTTGAGCATGCAATACTCCCAAGCGCTCGGGAGTGCTTCCGAGCGCTCGAGAGTGAATTTAATGACAGCGTTTCAGCTTCAGTCATTTTGCATTTACTTACCACTTTTAAATTGCGCTATGTACACATGCACATGCATGCACCTCTGTACTTAACATATCTCTGGATATCTGCTACTTGTGTAATGAAACAAAATCCCTTTGAAAAATCCTGCAAACGTTTAGTAGAGACCGACATTGCGTCGGGCGAGGGGGGTGCCGTAAAACCCTTCCCCCCTCGTAACATGGCTTCCGAACCCAAAGCAATCTCTGGTTTTCAAATTCAATCAATCAATTTTCAATCAAAATGGTTTCTCGGGTGGCGAACCATAAATCCAAGTGGCGACTCTTCAAATTTTTCAACTCGATTAAAAAATGAGGCGTTTCTTTTCGGGCCGCCCCGATTCCACCCGGGGATGTGGTAGCCCACAGTTCCAAGTCCGGCACATTGTGTCACAAACACACCTCCAAATGAAGCTACCAAGTCCGGCTCCATTGGCAACGCACACCAACGTAAGGCTACCAAGTCCAGCCATTACGTAGTTTCGAAAGTATTTTTATCCATATCAACCACATCTTACGTGTCATGTCTCTACTTTTCCATTTCATGTGTCTCGTATCATGCATGGACTCCGTTGCGGGACTTCGCAAACAAGTACGACTCATACATACCAAATCTTGAAATTAAACTAGCAAGATCATCCAACTCTATTCAATCATGCTCGTTCATAACCACAAATAAGACAAGCAATCATGCGATCAAGCTTACATTCCTCGAAAAGGTCAAAATACGAATACTTCGTTTGAAACAACACTTTATCTTTAAAACCAAAAACGTATATCCTTCTTTTGGAAAGTCAAATCAACATATGTTTATTGACGAGTTCATAAAGTCATGTAATCAATCATTTACATAATCATACTTCCACGTATTCATAAGATCAAAGTAAACTACGTAAGATAAATTCATATTAAACATAACTTCCTACACTTAGGTAAATCATGCTTATAACATGTATTATACTTAGAGAAGTAGGTTCGAAGAACTCTACCGTTCTTCTTGGCGGTAGTAAGTTACGGAAGGTGCAACGGAAAGAAAGTCGGCGGTCGAACGGAATAACAGCTTACGGTAAGCTTCCGGTAGCTTCGAAAGAGAATGGTTTCTCTTGAAACTAGAACCTAACTACAACTACTACTACTTTTGGATCGAGGTGGTGGTTTAGTGGCGGCGATGGAAGAGTTTTTCTTGAAAACAAGAAGAAAGTCTTCAAGAACAAGCTAGAACTAAGCAAGAACAAGCTAGAACTAAGCAAGAACAAACTATACTTTCTAGAGAGAAGTTGGAGAATGTATTGAAGGTGTGAGTTTAAGGCACAAGTGGCTTGGTATTTGTAGGCAAGTCCTCCCTCTCTCTTTCTCTAGCCGAAATCTCTCTCTCTCTATATCTCATTTTTTTATTACTTCAAATCTTGGTTGCTTGGAAGATCAAGGTCTATCCTAGGCTTGCATGGCTATGATGTAGTCCTTTGGATTGGATTTTGGTAGATTGAACAAGGAATGGAGATTTGATTCAAGTATTCAAATGGGGTTTGTACAAGATGTACAAGATTTGATTGTCCTTGGATTGAAAGAATAAGAAACCCTAGATTTAGTAGTACTAGGATTCTATACAAAAGTGGCCAAAAGAGGTAAGTACACTAGCACACACATCATCCCTCTCTCTCCCTCTCAATCCGGCCCCCTCTCTCTCTCTTAATCTCTCTCGGCCTCTCTCTCCTTCTCTCTCTCTCTTCTTCTCTCCTTCGTACAAAGTACAATACATATATATACATACATATATATATATATATTTACATATATGAATATATACAAGGACAAGGGTTTGGTGGGTTGAAAGAGTGAAGATTTTGTATTGCTAGGGATTGTACAAGATTTACCCTAATTGAAAAATGTATTTAGGACAATAGGTCATAGATTTGCTAGGAAAGAATACAATCAAGGAGATCATCAAGGTACAATGGAAGATCAAGAAGGTCAAGGTACAATTCTCTCCCTCTCTTTCCTTCTCTTTTTCTCTCTCTCTCTCTCCCTCTCTCTCTCAGATTCTCTCTCCTCTCTCCCTCTCTCCCTCTCTCTCTCTCTCTCCCACTTGTACTTGCATGAAAGAGTACATATATACTAATGTATATATAAGTACTATGGGTGTTGAAAGATCTAAGGGTTTACAAGTAATTTAGATTTTCTAAATATAATAATGTAATACACATGTGCTACTTACAATATAATATATATATATACATACAAGTACACACACATATATATAACCATGTACCTTACAATCTAGGCTAGATATGTAAGGATACAATATCTAATAAACTAATTTAAGTCTTCCAAAGTACTAAGTACTAATTTAATAACCTAATGTACAAATTCTAGTTTAATGGATTTTAACACATGGCAATCTAGTATTTTAATCCAACCTAGTACTTGATTGTCAAGACTAACTATTATCCAATGGATAATAGTTTCCCTAGCGGTTATTAACCAACGGGTAAAGATGGCTAGGAATTTAGTCTATCGTTCAATGGGTAATGAATTTACTAGGAATAAAGTATATATATACATTTAGTCATGTGTATATATCAAATATAATAATATAGATATGTACCAATGAAATCTAGAAATGTACTTAAAAGGATAAACTATTGGTTGCTCTTTTATCCAATGGTTAAAGGTAACCCTAACAATTATCGTCCAACGGTTAATAGCTTAAAGGGTCAAAGGGTTCAAAAGGTTCATCTAGGGTTTACAAGCTTAAAGGGTTCAAAAGGTTCGCAGATCAAAGGTTCATAAGGTTCACCAAGGATTAGGAAGCAAATGACGATTAGGTTAATGATCCTTATGTCAACAGGTTGGCTAAAAGCTAACTAGAGTTGCTAGATAGGATTTCCAGCCGAGATGTGAAATCTTAAGACTTAACCCTAGAAATGACGGAAAAATCGACAGTCGAACGACGATTAAAACCTAATTACGATTTTTAATTACTAACAATGAAATTTTTATTTAGTAAAAATCAGAGTTGTTACAGGCCCTCTGATCTCTTTACCACCCCAGTCAAAAACACCTTCCGGCCCTTTTACCCACCGGCCAAGGAGCCTTCCCGACCAGAGAAGAACCCTGAAGGAATGGTCAAGCGCCAACTTGAGCAAACTCAGGCCAAGATGTCCGTTTGGGATGTGCTAGTTCATTCCACACGCCATCGTGAAGGGCTCATTCAAGCACTCTCCCAGTTGAAAGTTCCCTCTGCCGTAACCCCCGATGAGCTTGTGGCACTGATCAAAACCATACCTATCAAGCATGCCATCACCTTTACCGATCGAGACCTACCTACCGAAGGAACTAACCATAATTGGCCGCTGCACATCACCCTGAAATGCCATGGCAAGTCGATTCCAGTGATATTGGTTGACAATAGTTCAGCAATTAACGTCTGTCCACTCCGCGTTACTTACTGCTTGGGGTACAAAAATAAAGACTTCTCTCCATCAGAAGTCAAGGTCCGAGCATATGACAACACTCAGAGAGATGTGGTGGGGACTCTCATGCTTCCTATGACTTTTGGACCATATCAGACAGAGGTGGAATTTCATGTGGTGAACATTCCCGCCTCTTTTAACCTGCTACTTGGAAGGCCCTGGCTGCACCGGCCAGACATCATGGCTGTGCCCTCTACACTCCATTAGAAAATTCGGCTAGGACTGGAAACGGAAATGCTTACTATTCACGGGGACTCTGGGATCCATGCCCCTGTTGAAGACAATGCCCCACTCCTGGAAATTCAACACGGAGAAGAAGACATCGCTTTAGGAGGCTTCTCTCTGGATACCTCCCCGATCTGTCCATTCAGTTAGAATTGATGATGACTTCGTCGTTAGCAATGTCGCCATCAAAATAATGAAAAAGATGTCCTACATGCCGGGATTAGGACTAGGAAAGAATCTCCAAGGCCCTGCAAAGTTCGAAGCCCAGGGTACTCTAATGCGAACAACTGGCCTTGGTTACTTAACCTCGAGTAATAGCAAGGTGAAGAAAGGAAACAGGCTAGAAGACTACTTTGTCAAAGAGAAAGCAAAACAGATCTACCAGGGGCAGCCAGAACCGTTTTGGGATCAGGAAACTAACACCTTTTTGCCAGGATTTGAAATATTCGCGAACGATGTCTGGCCGAAGAGTGACGAGGAAGTCGAAGTTGTGAAAGAACAGAAAGAGCCCGCCGACTGGATTGAGGTTTTTGCTATGGGAAGTCTCATAACTCTGTTCAGGGAGGACGAACCAATGGGTACAGATATGGAAGCAGAAGTGCTGATGATGGAACAAGATGCTCCTGAGGATCCGACTTTGCTCATCATGGATGCCGCTGGGGAGTACAAGAACTGGACCTTCATACCAAGTGCAACCCACCGTGGATCTGAGTCCAAGTCTGAGTCTGAGTCTGAGTCCGAGTCTGCTAAGTCCTCTGAGTCTTCTGAGTCCGTCAAGTTCGAGTTGGTGCCTCTTGGCCCAAGCTCTCAGAATCTGTATTTCAAGTTCGAATCCACCCGTGTGTATGGTGTCCCTGAGGCCTCTGTTGACAATAAAATGAATGAATCTGATTCTTACTTCCCTGACTTTGAAATAAATTGTGTCGACCCTGATGATGAAGAGATCAATTTCGATGGGGACATGCCCAAAGAGATTCGATCCTTAATCGACAGGGAAGATGAAATACATGCTCAACCCGTAAAAGAAGAAATCGTTTTAATAAATTTGAGAGATGAAGGGAATCCCCGAATGACTCAGATCGGTTCCGCGCTATCTGCTGAAGAACGCGAAGCCCTGTAAACTTACTCAAAGAGTTCGAAGATGTGTTTGCATGGTCACACGTGGATATGCCCGGAATCGATCCCGAAATCGTGGAACACCGGATCCCCCTTTATCCCAATGCAAAACCAGTAAAACAGAAACTAAGACGCATGAGGCCTGACTGGGTGTTTAAGATAAAAGAGGAAGTCACCAAATAGATCAACGCTAGGTTCTTAATGGTAACCGAGTACCCTCAGTGGGTCGCAAACATTGTCCCCGTGCCAAAGAAGGACGGTAAAATAAGAGTCTGTGTTGATTTCAGGGATCTCAACAAAGCTAGCCCTAAAGATGACTTCCCGTTACCGCACATTGATGTGCTGGTTGATAACACCGCCAGCCATGCCCTGCTCTGTTTCATGGATGGCTTCTCGGGGTACAATCAAATTCTCATGGCCCCGGAGGATCGGGAAAAGACTACATTCGTCACTGAATGGGGGACATATTGTTATCGAGTCATGCCCTTTGGACTGAAGAACGCATGATCTACTTACCAGCGGGCCGCCACGGCGTTGCTGCATGACATGATTCACAAGGAGGTGGAAGTCTACGTTGATGATATGATTGTTAAAGCCAAAGAGCGAGAAGGGCATCTGCCTGCCCTCAGGAAATTCTTCAAAAGGATCAGAAAGTACAAAATGTGCCTCAATCCGGCCAAATGCACGTTTGGAGTCACTGTAGGGAAAATGCTTGGGTTCATGATCACCACCCGCGGCATCGAAGTTGACCCGTCAAAGATCAAAGCCATCCTAGAAATAGAGCCGCCGCGATCTGAAAAGGATGTAAGGAGTTTTCTTGGAAAAGTGCAGTTCATCAGTAGATTCATCACAAAGTTGACTTCGACTTGCGAACCCTTATTCCGCTTACTCAAGAAAGGAGGGCAATTCACTTGGGATGACAGGTGCTAGAAAGCTTTCGAAGCCATTAAGGCCTACCTGCACAAGCCGCCAGTACTAACACCGCCCATAACAGGAAAACCTTTGATCCTATACCTGTCAGTCACTCCGTCTTCGATGGGGTGTATGTTAGCGCAGGAAGGAGACGATAGGGTTGAAAGGGCAGTTTACTACCTCAGTAAGAAGATGGTTGGACCCGAAGAATGTTAAACCCCTTTGGAAAAGACATGTTGGGCACTCGTATGGGCTTCCAAGAAGTTGAGGCATTATATGCTGGCATACCCGGTGAGGCTAATATCCCGAATGGATCCCCTAAAATATCTATTCGAGAAACCGGCTCTCACCGGTAGGATGGCACGATGGTTGCTGATGTTGGCCGAATTTGAGTTAAAATATGTCACCCAAAAGTCGGTAAAAGGAAGAGCAGTCGCAGAATTCCTAGCCGATTGCCCAGTCGAGGGAGGGGAAGATGCCGAATTCAATTTCCCCGACGAGGACATTATGGCGGTGGCCGAGGATGTTTGGCATTTGTACTTTGATGGAGCGGCCAACCAGAAAGGGTTTGGAATCGGTGTGTTGCTAATATCGCCTGATGGGTCGCACATCTCGTTGACGTTCAACCTTAATTTTGAAGTCACCAATAATCAGGCAGAATACGAGGCTTGCATCGTGGGCATGGAGGCAGCCATCAAGATCGGCATAGAAAAGCTGAAAATTGTGGGAGATTCGAACTTGGTTGTGTCCCAGGTGAATGGCGACTTGAAGGTCAAGGAAGAAAAACTGAAACCGTATCATCAGGATCTCGAAGATCTTATCCCCCACTTTAGCAAGGTGACATTCACTCACGTCCCGAGGCTCAGAAATCAATTTGCAGATACTTTGGCAACACTAGCATCTATGGTGGAGATTCATGTTGGCGTAAAATTAAGACCGATTGTGATAGAACAAAGGGATGCACCCGTATACCAACATGTCATGGTGATCGACGAGCCCGATGACGGCCACCCATGGTACTATGACATTTAGAGATATGTGGAAAGAGGAGAGTACCCCAACGGAGCAAGCAAGAAGGATCGAATCGCTCTTCAAAGGATGGTAGCTCAATACATTATCTGCGGAGGAAACCTATACCGAAGATCGCACTGTGGCACACACAAGCTGTGCGTCCATGGAGAAGATGCAAAAAGGGCAATGGAAGAAGTTCATGAAGGTATATGCGGTCCCCACATGAACGGAATAATGCTCGCCAAGAAGATCCTCAGGCAAGGATACTTCTGGACCACCATGGAAACGAAATGTGTAGAGTACCTGCAAAGGTGCCGAAAATGCCAAATTCATGCCAATCTCACGCATATTCCACCGCACGAGCTACAACAAATGACCTTGCCATGGCCTTTCTCGACATGGGGAATTAATGTCATCGGGAGAATTGTGCCAGCGGCTTCCAACGGTCACAAGTTCATTTTGGTAGCCATCGATTATTTCACGAAATGGGTAGAAGCTGCCTCTTACACCACTTTGACTGCAGTTCAAGTTGCACATTTCATCAAGCAACATGTCATTTATCGGTATGGGGTTCCTCAGGCTTTTGTATCTGATAATGGGGTTCATTTCAAAGGGCGAGCTCAAGAAGTATTGAATGAGTTCCAAATCCAAGTGCACAAGTCAACAACTTACCGACCGCAAACCAATGGGGCTGTGGAAGCGGCGAACAAAACGATCAAAGCCATTCTGGAGAAAACTATTCAATCTGCAAGGGACTGGCATGAACAACTACCCCTAGCTTTATGGGGGTATCGCACATTTGTGCGAACACCAACGGGAGCAACCCCCTACTCTTTGGTTTATGGAATGGAAGCAGTACTTCCCATCGAGTTGGAAGTCCCATCTCTTCGGACTATGATTGAGTGTGAGGTCCAAGAGGCGGAATGGTTGAGTAATCGATTCTAAGAACTCATGCTGTTTGATGAACGCCGGTTAAGGGCTCTTTACCACATTCAAGGGTATCAACGAAGGATCGCACGGGCATTTAACAAGAAAGTGAAACCCAGGGACTTGGCAGAAGGTGACATGGTTTTGAAGGAAATTCGGGCTCTGGTCTACGACCCACGAGAAAAGTTTCGACCAAAGTGGTCCGGGCCATACATTATCAAAACTATCCTGTCTGAAGGAGCTACGCAGCTTATCGACTTGGACGGAAATGAATTCTCAACCTTGGTTAACCTGGTTCAACTCAAGCGCTATTACCCCTGAAAGAAGCTCGCTGGGCTGAAAACCGCAAGGGCGGGCAGTTCCAGGCAAAAATTAGAGCAAAAGCCTGCTAGGATGAAAACCCGTCAGGGCATCCTAGGCAAAAGTTAAGGCATACAATAAATGAGCTCGCTAGACCGAAAACCCGAAAGAGCGGTTCTAGGCAAAAGTTAGAGCGCAAAAGGAGAGTATAAAAACCTGAGCGAACCCTACCCTGAACTACGTCATGACTTGATTCCTTCGCCAGAAGGATACGTAGGTAGTCTCACACCGAGACCCGGTCACAATCTATCAAAATGAAAATCCAGGTTGAGAAGGCTTGAAGAACAAAAGTCAATGAAGGGGAAACCTTCCAAAACTCATTTTTATTAACACAATTACTTCTACTACATAAGATTGAGCAAAGTTTTCAAAAATGAAAAGAAGTACGACATAATGAAAATGGGTCCACAATTTATTCAATGGTCAGGGTTGTGTGGTCGAGTCAGTTTCCTTGAGCTCCAGCCCTTGCAGCAATGTCCCTCCTAAGCCACTTCCGGTAACTCCCGCGTACCGCCACAGAAGGGTAAGGATGCGCGTCGGTCACTTCGCGCGTCCTCCAGAAGCGCTGGTAATGGCAAAGAACTGAATGGTTGAAAAACGCAAAACGATATCCATGAGAACCTCCGCAGGGGCCTCCTGCCTCAAATCTAGCTGGCGCTGGATACGGTAAGGGATGTAGAAGGTGAAAGCTCCCAAACCAGCAAGAGCGACCCACTGAGGACCCATGTAATGCACTGTCATAGGCGGGAGGTCCAACCATTGACACCTCCAAGAAATGGTCTCAGCTCGCTGGCGCCTGAAGAAGTCAACCCACTCAATCCTGCTCCTATCAGTGAACTCAAAACATCGCTGAGAAAGTAACCTCGCTTCATACGACCAGTTGCCAGGAGGAATGGTCAGCACATTCACCTTGTCGCAGAGCCAAATCTGTGGGAAGAGAGAGAAAATAAGTAAGAAACCATAGAAAACAAAGCCGAGTGTTGAGGTAAAATGAGAACGTGGGAGAAACCCAAAAAAGGAGAGCTAAGTGAGAAGCCAACCTATAAGAGGAGAGTACTACCCCCAAAAGCCCCTGCCTCTCCAAAACGAACCTTGTCTAGACCTATCAGTGTCTCACCAGAACCATCGGAACCACGTCCTTTCGGGCCTCAACCTGGATAGCAACGCTAACTAAAGCCGAGCTAGCATGACCAGCAGAAGGGACCAAGAGATAGGCCGCAAGTAAGCACATGCAAAGAGTGGTCATGCGCCGAGTCTGATAAGTCATGTCTGCAAGATCGCCAGGAGGAGAAAACAGCTCAATAAGGCGCATGACATTGAGATGGTTGTTCCTAACCAAGTAGCGAGCAGCACCGTCACCCAATCCGAGGGCCGCAGCCAAGACTCTGTAAGCACTCTCACGCACGGGAAGGATGATGACCTCCCCTGAACCAAAACCCCCGAGGTACGCACGGAATTCCTCGACAGTAGGACAAAGCTCCTGATCGCCAAAACGGAACACATGAACCTCCGGATCCCAAAAACTCACAGCTGCCCTCAAAAGCTCAGGACGAAGACGAATGTTGCAGAGGTACCGCATAGAATAGAGACCGTGGGCTCGAAAGTTGAGCCAATCAACAGCTTCCATGGAAGCCAACCATGGACGGAGTGAACCGGTGAGAGAGAGAGCCATTGCAAGGGGTAAAGAGGAGGATAGGAGTTGAATGAGGTGAGGAGAATGTGGTATGAGGAAGCTTGAATTTATAGGAAGGGTGGAGAGGACAACTTCAACTTTCAAAAAGCCTTGGGTTTCCAAAAGTGCATGTTTTCCATGAGTTCTACATGGGGAAAAGCTTGGTCAAGTCCTAAAAGGTTCAAAACAGACATGCACTGGTTCAGAAATGCCATTGCATGGGTCAAACCTCAATCCCCGAGCAACCTACCTTGGAAAACAGCAAAACTGAAATCTGTCAGGAAAGGCGCCACGCACGGCACCTGGACTTGTCGCATGACATGTTGAAACCGGAGAAACCCCACGGCAAGCTGATTGCGATACCGTGTTCTGGATCAAGACCCGCGCGGCACCTTGAGGCATCCGCGCGGCACCTTAAGTCTGCATTTCTGCAGATTTTGGCAGCAGAGCAACAAAATGGAATCGGGGCATTGTAAAGCACCAACAACCACCAGAACACACTCTAACGGGTATTTGAGACTTCAGAGACGTCTTATTTCAGGACAACTCCCGGGATTCGCTGTCACGATATGGAAACTCGATAAAAATCCGTTTCTTAAGCTACTTCAAGGCGTCAAAACTCGTTTCGAGTCATTCCAAGTTGATTTTCTGAGTCCCACAGGTCATAATGGTCAAAAGTGACTTAGTCCAAGTTCCGGTGCGTATCCAAAGTCAAAACTCGAGAGTGTGACATGTTAAAATCAACATTTTCTTACTTTTCGAGTATATTTTGAAAGCAAGGTTGAGTTTCCAAGCCTTGTATTGGAGTTTAAAGGTCATTATTGTCTCATAGCTGTGTCTGAAGTTGGTTACGAAGGTGTCTGCGTAAGTTTTTGTGTGCAAAGTCAATCGTACAAAGGTTTATCTAATTACTTTCTTTGATTTCTATTCCATTGTCAATATGCTTTGATTTGTTAATGTGCCACTCATCGTAAACCTCAGCTCAATCTCGTGAATCAATGGCTAGTTGCACGTTCCAGTCAATTTTTAGTTATTTAGTTTTCTTCATGCAAACGAAAGAAGATTGAATGGCATAAACAATGAAAGAATAGATCTCTGTATATAAATCCCAAAGGCATCCATGAAGTCAAAGAACAAAAGGGGCATAATGGCCTAATGATCAAGACCCTATCTACCAAGGGCAAACAAGCGCCCTACAGAAGAAGCACGCAGGCTCCATCAAAAGAACAAAACAAAAGAAGGAGCTCAACTCTCATCATCCCCGTCCTCGCCCTCCTCCTCGTCCTCCTCAGAGAACTCCTCGTCCGCCCGAGAGCTGCTCACCTCCTGAGTGCCAGTCGCTCTGGGCACGGTGCCCCCTGAAGTAGCCTCTAGGTCGACGTCTGTAGGCTCGTTAGTCTCCTCCTCAGAGACGTCAATAGGCTCGTCCTCGGTCCCCACCGAATGTCGAGCCTTCTTCGATGGCGGCTCTTCCCGTGAGTCGGCAGAGTAAACCTGTCGCACTAGAAAGCGGACAGACTTCCGCCGTAACCCTCGTGAAGCTCCTCCTCTAGCCTGCAATAGTACAACATGCATATGACATTTACATCATAATCATAATAGAAGAAATAGAAGTAGAGCAAATAACTAGGGTTCAAGAGATTACCATCGTCCCACCAGTGCAAGGCAACACCTCTGGAGGGTGGCCCATGGCGTACTGCCTCACCAGCTGCTCCAAGCCCATCATGGCCTCTGCCACCTCCTTCACGTACCCTGGAGGAGCCTGCAATAAAGAAGTTGATCAGAGCATGCAAACGAGCGAACTTACGAAAGAAAGAAAGCACGTTATACCTGGGTAAGGAACTCTGGGACCTCGGCTGAAGGGCGTGGCACCACGACCAGGCCAGGGGCTCCCTGAGGAGTTGTCACATCCACTGTCCAAGAAAGGACAGGGAAGCTAGTCCCACTCGGGCCCGCACCTTCACTGCGACCTCCGTCTCCGTGGCTTCCGCCTCCACTGCCTCCATCACCTCCACCTCGTCTCCTTCCCCTTCTGCCTCCAACACCACCTCGTGCCGCCTGCGCCGCTTCCCAAGTAGCGCGTATCCCCAGCTTTGGCATCAGGTATCGAGCACAGTACTCCGCGTAGTTAGCAGCCAGACTAGTGCCTGCTTGGAAGAATGGTTCCAACTCGAGGTCCGGCCGTGTGAACTGCTCGACTTCCCTCCGCGTGTACTGGCCCGTCCTCTGCACTAGAGCAGGAAGCGGCCCAGGGACTCGAAAAGTGTCCAACCTCAACGACTGGCGTGACACTCGGTCACCCAAGTACCACTGCCAGCCGTAATGGGACTCGAGAAGAACCCTCCCCCTGGCAACCTCCCTACTCTGCGCAACGTAGAGGATCTCGAAGCGGTCCCACATCCGCCAGCGGACCTGTCATCAAGGATGAGCGATACCAAGGTGCTGTTTAAATGGAAATAAATAGGAAAGCTATGAAACGAATATAGAAGTGCATTAGTACCTGGTCGGGTCGCAGCTCGTCTAGGTAAAGACGGAAGGCATCCAGTTTGCCCCTTCCCTTCTTCACTCCCTTGTACTCCTTCGACCAGTGCAAGGCCCGAGGGAGTATCGTGTCGCTAGGACACGTGGTCTCAGGAGGGTACATCCCTATCATTTCATACGTCCAAAGCTGTAATCCAAGACATTAAGAGTTAGCACAAGATATACATCGAATGAATGCAAATGGAAGGCTAACTATTCAAAAGAGAGGAAATGAGATATACCTCCCAGACTCTCTAGTAGCCTCCGAGGCTCACTCCTGCCCCACGTGAAAGAGACCCCATGAAGGCATAACACGTCCCCAGTGCTGCACCTCCCCAGTCAAAGCGGACAATCTCCCCGACGTCCCTTAAGGCCGGGAGAAGCGAAAGGTGTACTCGGCTGCGCCTGTTGGGAAATAGGGATGCACCAAGCAGGTACAGCAGAAAGCACCTCGCCATCTTGTAGACACCCCAATCTGGGCTTCCAGATTACTTTACTTACGGTATTTGATTCCCCGATGATGAAACGGATCAAGAACACCCAGGGAATGTCAAGTGTTTGAGCTTTGAGTGTTTGCAAAACCCTTGAACCTAACCTAGCCTAAACCGCTTCCAAAAGCCAAAAACCCTACTGACCCGCGCTAGGGCGCAATCGTCTCGCGCCAGGGCGCACCGTCGCGCGACTGTTTGACTCCATCGCGCGATGGTCAACCATCGTGCGTCGGGGCGCACCATCGCGCGCCAGACCCATTCCAGCGCGACAGACTGACTCCCTCGCGCGAGAGTCAGCCTGGGTCAAAGTCAAAGATTTGACCGTTGACCCACGCGCGACAGCTGTCACACTCGCGCGATGGTCCCATTCCTTCGCGCGACGGTCCCTAACCTATCACAGTCACCTTTATCAGCTGGGAAAACTTAGCCATAAAGTAACCCATAACCTGCACGCCTCTTTGCACCAAATCTACCTCCCCCTCTCCATTTATGGAAGGTGCTAACTCTATAAATACCCCCCATTTGTTCTCTTTCAAAGGGTTAACAAAAATTGGCATTCAAGGCTTACACCCCAAGAACAAAGCTTGTTCTTTCTCCCCATTTTCACACCTCAATCAATCTCAATTCAACTCAAAGTTCAAACACTTTTCAAACCAACAAAACCAAAGGTATAGCTTACCTTTGTTCTGCTCTCTGCTACGATCTCACGAGAAATTTGGCGGGTCAAGGCTGATAATCAATACCAGTCCTGGTCCAAAAGCTGGCAAGGTTTCAAAAACCGTCATGGCTTGAACCAACGCGCGATGGACTCACTGTATCGCGCGACGGTCCTCCGTTGCTCGTGACAGTCCACGTGGGGATTGGTGTCTTGCTGTTTTATGTTTTTTTTATATAGATCACTGTTAAGCATGAAAACAACCAATTTACTGCTTTCCTTTGTTAAAAATTGCTAGCTTGCACTTCAATACGTTGTTCTATTTTGTTGGAGTACCCCTGGGACCTTTCTGAATATGTCTCAGAACCCAGAAACATGTAAACCAAGCACTGGTCTGGTCCAGTCCCTCGAGCGACAGACTGACACCATCGCGCGATGTGGCGTCAGGGCGCACCGTCACGCGAGAGAGTGACTGTCTCGCGCGATGGTTTGCTTCTGACCAGTGGTTGGCCTTGCATGGATAACTATGGGTAACTGGGCCTTTGGTCTCTGTTTTGTCCACACTGTTTATGGACTATTCTGTCAATTTGTAGGGCTTTTCAGCCTTTAAACTGTATATTATAACTGCTTATCAACTGCTTGGTTTGTCCTGGGTGTGCACTGGTCCTTCCAGAGCCCAGAGGGTTTGAGAATAAGAGCTGTGGGCTTAGGCTTACTGGCGCGCGCATGTGTGATCAGCATGCATTGATTTAATCAGTGCATACCGGTTTCTTCCTGCGCCCGATACTCCAAGACAGGGGCTTTCCAGTCTGTCTAATTCTCACAGCAGTCTATTTTCATCTTATACTAACTGTTTCAATAGAGCAAACATGCTTTCTATCACATCTTGCAAACATGTTACAGCTTAATCCCCGATTAACTGTTCCCCCGCCCTAATTGGCTAAAATTGGTTAATAAAAGAAGAATCACATTTTCTCAAAATACCTAAGTAGAGACCAATCTCGGATTGGGTGAGAGAAGTGCCTTAAAACCCTTCCCTCTCGTAACCTAGCTCCCGAACCCGGATATGGTTATGACGGATTTGGTTCCTTCACTTTTTCAAATCAAATAACGCGGCAGGTGCTTTGAAAGGGTGACGGACCTTCAAACCCAGGTGGCGACTCTGTGTTTTGCGAGCGCCTGCTTTTCCGCTCGCGCTCCCTCGATCTATCGGGCCGCTTTGGCAAAAATGGGGAACGGAATCCTCCTTTTTCCAAGGGCATGCTGCCCACAGTGGCGACTCCGCTAGGGAAAATCGAACCAATATTAATTCATACTTAGAGTTTAATACGCTTGCGAACAATTCCTTAAAAGTCTATCAAAACGGTGAGCTTCGCGCTGCCGAAGATTGGAATGGTGATTTAACAGGACCTCGTGTCCGGCCAATCTGATCTGGGACTTTTTCGATTGTTCACTTGCGTAGTTTCCTCTAAAGATGGACTAAATAAAGTGAGCCGAGCTTGAAAAGACATTTTGTGATTTTGTGATTCTTCTTCTTCTTAATCAATTTCTAGCATTCTCATTTGCATCGATGTGGGATAAGTCTCGTTGGATCGTTTTGGAAATCCGGCATGGTTTACTGGAGCCCGGGGACCCCGAATGACCAACAACTTTCGACGATGATGGGTCATGCTACCGTTTGACTGTTGCTCAGCGATATCGTAGGCATTGGGAGGTATATCTGTGGCCCTAGTCCGAGGAACCTGTTACGAACCAAAACCAGCCTTTGCATATACAAAGCATTAGAACTCTCCAAACTAGGACAGGTACCTACAGGGTAGGATCTACTTGCATCTAACCCCATATACTGTCTACGTGTTACTGCTTTCCCTATTGCATGCACTGTACATACACTGTTTTGCATAGGAGCATGCTTAGGGCAGTTCTTTCTTTCGAGTTTGTCTTACGCTGTCTAAGACGTTGTTGGACCCGATGAGGAGTCGTTCATTCTATCGAATGTTCGTTATCAATCGCAAAGTCCTTAGTTCAATGAGACTTTGAGAAATCAAAAATTTGCTAAATCCTCGGCTCATGCCTGATTGAGGATTCAACCGACAATAAGGAACAACAAAGTATTGATGCCGTGTCACTGGCGCCACCCAGGTTGAAGTGCGTTGTCACTATACACCACGTTGTTCGAGGTTAAGGTGCCATGTCATCAATGCCGAGTTGTTTCTAATTCAAAGTTGAATCTTCAAAAGGGACTAGACGAAGATTTAGTCTATTTTGACATCTTTTAGGATCTGTCGATCTACTCAAGGACACATCGCCGAAAAGAATTCTGAGGATTCTGGCAACGTCTGAAACTTGTGAGGCAAACTTGTCTCTAGAACTGTACATACATACATGTTGTTTTGCATAAGAGCATGTTTAGGGCGGCTTCTAGGTTGTCTCTCGCTTTCGAGTCTGTCTTATGCTAATTTGGACGCTGCTAGACCCGATGAAGAGTCGTGCATCTCGATGGTGCATGTTGTCAATTTTTTTCAAGTCCCTAGATCAACGAGACTTTGGGAAATCAGACCATATTAAATCCTTGGCTCATGCCCGGTTGAAGATTCAACCAAAAATAAGGAACCACAAAGTGTTGATGTCGTGATATTGATGTCATTTTGGTTATCGTGCTAAGCACGTACACCGCCCGGCTAATGCGCGTTGTCGCTGAAGCCACCCCGGCAAAGGTGTCACACCATCAATACCGAGTTGTTCCAAGTTCAAAGTCGAATCTTCAAAAGGGACTAACCAAAGATTTAGTCTGTTTTGGCATCTCTTAGGATCAACTTGATCTTTCCAAAGGACACACCGTCGAAAAGAAATCTGAGGATTTTGGCAGTGTCCGAACATCATGAGACAGACTCGTCTCTAGTTTTAGAGTCTAGGGTTGACACCGACGACAATGTGTACATTGCATTCTAATTGCTACAAGAACACCACTGAGCTTTCACTTATTTTACTGTCTAGTTCATAGCCATTGTACCGAGCAAGAGAGTACCGAAAGGAAGAGCCAAACCTACTTGGCAACGTCTTCAGAATCCGATTCATAGACTTGTCAGGCTCGAAACTCAGTCAGTTGCAACGGAGGCTTCTCCGAGTTCATTGTCGGCCGCCCTACAGTCGGGTTCGCCGTCGCTTTTGCAAAAAGCCACGCCGCCAGCTTCCTCGTCTTCTGCATCAAGCACCTCCGAGACACAAGTCATGGCAGATCAACCGCTCAGTCTAGAGACTGTGCTCACAAACCTTCAGAACAGCATTACCACCATGCAACAGAGGGCCATCCAGACCGATGCTAGCATCACCCGTCTCAATGACCTTATCAACACTCGTCTTCCACCTCCACTCGAAGAGGAATGGGAGGACGATGAGGACGACCAGGAGCAGCCTGTCATGGTCCCAAATCCGAATCACGAGGGGCGTCTCATTGTTCAGCCCAACCCTAGGGAGGTTCACGCACCTGTTGCAAAGCCAGATTCGACTGGTGGTAGGCTTGTTTTGAATCCTGATATGGTAGCTCTTATGGCTAAGATGGCTAAGCTAGAAGACGCTGTCTCAAAATCTGGGAAGATCAGTGCAGGAGGGATTGATTTGGATCGTCTCTGCCTGTACCCTAATGCTAAACTGCCAGACAAATTCAAAATGCCTGACTTGGTCAAGTTCGATGGGAGCGGTGATCCCAAGACTCATCTCTATGGCTATCATGCTGCTATGACGCTACTCAAAATAGAAAGTGAGGCCATGTCTCAGCTCTTCCCTCAAACTCTCTCTGGGCCTGCCTTCCATTGGTTTCTGTCGCTCGACATCTCCAAAACAAGAACTTGGGAAGACATTGGGGCTGCCTTCATTGCTCAATACAACTACAACTCTCAGCTCAAGATGACTACTCGGGAGTTAGAATCCACGAAAATGGAAGCTAAGGAGTCCTTTGCGGATTTTGTTAAAAGGTGGAGAGCCAAAGCCGCTCTAATGACTGAGCGCCCGAGCGAGAGGGACCAACTCCGCATTATTTCCCGCAATCTCCAGCCGGACTATGCTAGGCACCTGGTGCTTGCTCAAGCGTCCACCAACTTTGAAACCTTCTTCGACGCTGGCCTGGCCATCGAGGATGCGCTACAAAGTGGGATTCTACCAAGAGGGGAGTTTTCTTCTTCCAATCCTCAGAAATCAAAGCTGAAGGCTTACTCTGGAAACAGTAGTGCACTGTTTGGCGGTAGCAATTACACTAGCACGACTACAAGTGGGGATAACGCTGCTGCTTCCCCTAATCATACAGCCGATGTCAATCAGGTTCAGAACGCCCAAAGCTACCGGGCCCGAACCCAACCTAGAAGTTTTTCTGTCTTCGAGGCACCTCTGTCCGCAGTGATGGAGAAACTTGTCAAGTCTGGGCATCTCAAACCTTTGACCCCTACTTCCCCACCCAAAGTCTTACCTACCGGTTACAACCCTAATCTCTTCTGTGCCTTCCACCAAATGCCTGGCCACCACACTGACAAGTGCTATCGTCTTCGACATGAGATTCAAGATCTTATTGATGATGGCACGGTTCAAGTTCCACCAAAGCCCGACATCATTTCCAACTCCTTACCTCAACACAGGTCTGACCCTCTGGTTGGTCAGGTATCTATCACCTCCACTCAAATCAACCTGAGCTCCACCATATTCAATCCTAGCCACTATATCGTCCCAACAAATCAACCCAACCCATCGTATCCATCCCATCCGAGTCGGAGGTTAACATGATGGTAGTAGATTGGGCAATCGAGGTTTCCACTGCCAACATCTGGTTTGACAATGATGAGGGGTTTACAAAGGAGAAGACCGACTGGTTGAGTTCCATTGATCAAAGGAGCATCGAGTAGGTTTGGTTGAAGAAACTGAAGAAGCCGAAGTGCTGTTGCTTGGGCCTGACACCTGCAGAATCCTACCTCTTTTTGTGGAAGCTACGGGTAGCTTTTTAACAGTTTCATTTTCAAAATCGCGTCTAGTTTGCATTGGCGTCTTGTCTGAGTATGACATAGTCTTTTGCGTTTGTCTAGTCTAGCTCTGAGTCGGAGTTCGAGCCTCTTGGCCCTCCACGTCGTAGCTTTTGTTTCAGTCAGTGAGTCTCTTGTACTTGGCAAACCCCGAGGGTTTTTATGATATGCATTATCTTGCTTCTAAGTACTTCGCTAGCTTTTGAATAAACTGTGTCGACCCTGACGACGAAGGGATAAATTTCGATGGGACCATTCCCAAGGAAATGTGTTCTCTCGCCAAAAGGGAAGATAAAAGGCATGCTCAGCCTATTAAAAGAAGAAGTAATTTTCAATAAACTTGAAAGACAAGTATAACCTCCCGAAGGATTCAAAGTTGGTCCAAGCACCGCCCCCAGAAAAGCATTGCGCCCGGTCAGACAAACTCAAAGAATTCATCAAACGTCTTGGCGTGGTCTCATCAAGTCACTCCTCGCGTTGATCCTGAGATAAAGAAGAGTCAAAACCCCCTGCCACCGGGTGCCAATCCAGAAAACAGAAGCTCAAGAAGACTCCAAGCCTCGTACCGTGTTCAAAAACAGTAACAGTGGCGTTCCGCCAAGTACAAATGAGAAAGTGTACAAAATGGCCTGGAGTGAGGCATTTCCAACCGAAGCACTTTTGACTCTGTGTCATCAAAGCCATAGTATCTGGGGCTGCAACCAAGGATCGTCGACGGCAACAAATTCAATACTTTGGTCAACCTGGATCAATTCAAAAGTAACTTTTCCCTGAGAGAAGCTCGTTGGGCTAAAAACCCCAAGGGTGGGCAGTTCCAAGCAAAAGTTAGAGTAGCCTGCTAGACCGAAAACCTATGAAGGGGGTTTAGGCAAAAATGAATAGGCAATATTTGAAAGCTCGCTAGACCGAAGACTCGAATGGGCGGTACTAGGCAAAAGTTAGAGTGCAAAAGGAGAGGTAAACACATGAGTGAACCTTAGCCCGAACTACGGTTGGACCTGATTCCCGAGCTTGGGATACGTAGGCAGTCTCTCTTCGAGACTCGGTCACATATCTATCAATTGGATCCATGGTTGACGTTTTGGTACACATCAAAGGTCAAAGAGGATCAAAGATCAAGCTGAATTGGAGGAACCAGAAGGGGAAAAAACCTTTGTCTTTCAATTTTATTGCAAACTGCTATTTCTATTACGGGCTGAGCATAAGTCTTAAAATATTTGAAGCATCAAAAAACAGAACGAAATGCTAGAAGCCTAATGGCTCACAGTTTATTCTAAGTTCAGCGAGGTCTGGTATGAGCAGCTGCAGCCTCGCATGCTAGCTTATAGCCATGCGCGTTTGGTCTTACACATGCGCGCGCTTTTTCAATTTTTGCAGCACACAGTAGCAATCTACGACTGCCCTCAAAAGTCGTTCCAGGGGCTTTTGCCAAGTCTTGTCATACCATGCAGGTCATATGGCCTAATGTGACTGCACGGGGGTGTCGGTTTCAGTCCGGGCCTATACGAGTCATCATCTGCGTCTTATGTCCGTCTTTGCGACATTTTTCCAGTTTTTCAATCAAATGTCGTATCGGGATGCTTTTCTCGATTTCGTTTGTACAGGTCTTTGTACCTTTTTCACTGTTCGTAAGTGTCAGTTTCACCTGTTCAGGGATGTTGTGAGTTTTGGCACGTTAATGCCCAAAATTTCATTGTATTCCGTGTGCCTAAGGGTTTGCATTGTATCCTTGGGGCTCTTTCTCCCCTTCGTTCGAGCTAGGCAAGTCTGTATACATGCACGGTTTTGTGTGTCAATTCAGGTCACTTGTCAATGGAAGTTAGATATTAGCGGCTAGAAAGCGCAATTTTTTATATATTTGCTACCCTAACTCCCCTAATCCACAAGCTGTGGAAATCTCATGAGCAGCAAGGGCACGTCAGCCCAAGGCCAAGCAAAGCATATCTGTCTGGCACGTCTTCCCAAGCATCAAAGAGAGGGCACACAAGCCCAAATCCATCAACTGGGGCATGTCAGCCCGTTCAATGTCTCTCTATCTGGGTGCGTATCTCAGAAGTAACAGAAAGTACAATAATGAGGCTCAATGGTAGTCCTTAGGTGTCGTTGTCCTCATAGGAGCCGCCTTTAGCTTGCATCTGCATTTTCAATTTCGTATACATCATTGCATATTGTGTATATTAAATGTTGAAGTAGGAAGATGGCCAGCATGGTTGCCGTCATACAGGTTTGTTTGCCAAATGATGCGATGCAATCTCCTGCGGTTTTGTTATCGTTGGTTAGCGGATGCGATGGAAATCTCCCTAACTCTCGATTTGGTTTGCCGAAGGATGCGATGCAATCTCCTGCAGTTTTGTTATCGTTGGTTAGTGGATGCGATGGAAATCTCCCTAACTCTCGATTTGGTTTGCCGAAGGATGCGATGCAATCTCCTGCGGTCTTGTTCTCGTTGGTTAACGGATGCGATGGAAATCTCCGTAACTCTCGATTTGTTTGCCGAAGGATGCAATGTGATCTCCTGCGGTTTTGTTATCATTGGTCAGCGGATGCGATGGAAATCTCTCCTGTCCAATTCTCGGTTCGTAAACCAAAGGATGCTATCCTGCGGAGCCGCATTCACGACAGCCGGTCCTGTCAAAGTTCCCCAGCGGTTTGATCAATCAGCAAATTGATCTTCCCGTCTGCATTCACGACAGCCGGTCCTGTCAGAGTTCTCCAGCGGTTTGATCAATCAGCACATTGATCTCTCCATCCGCCTTCACGACAGCCAGTCCTGTCAAATTCATCAAACGGCGATCAACACATCGTCCATCCAGTCCACAACGACGATCATATATCGTCCAATGGTCCGTTCATCCGCAATTGATTGTTCCCCAGGAGAGTCCGTCTTGGCCTGTCCCTAATGACAATCACCCTCAGTCTAGCCGCAAGTGCATCTTCCAACAGGCTTATTGCTCTGTCTCGGATGGTCTTTGATAAGGAGATTGGCTCTGATTCCCAACATATGGAATTTAACCTGCCTGACATGACCTACCCGTGTTTGATGGAATACTTTGTGCCGAGGATAGCTTGATCCCCAGCAACGACGGCCTATCCCGTCCACATCTGTGACGACAGCCTGTCCTGTCCAAATTCGATCAACAAGCGGCGATACAATCGTCCACTTCTACTTCCATCCCTAGCAATGGATCACACGTCCATTCCACCAATTAGG
Source organism: Rhododendron molle (assembly GCA_025413875.1). Lineage (NCBI taxonomy): Eukaryota > Viridiplantae > Streptophyta > Magnoliopsida > Ericales > Ericaceae > Rhododendron > Rhododendron molle. The sequence continues at coordinate 22,114,900 of CM046400.1, forward strand.
TTATGTAAGTATGTTTGTCTACTTTACTATGTTCTGCTCTGGATTACCTTGAGGGGTGTCTAGAATTCTTTGACGTTACTTGTACCAAGTCAACGGTGCTTCAAGTGCCGTCAAAGAGGGGCTACTGTAGACACCCCAATCTGGGCTTCCAGATTACTTTACTTACGGTATTTGATTCCCCGATGATGAAACGGATCAAGAACACCCTGGGAATGTCAAAGTGTTTGAGCTTTGAGTGTTTGCAAAACCCTTGAACCTAACCTAGCCTAAGCCGCTTTCGAAAGCCAAAAATCCTACTGACCCGCGCCAGGGCGCAATCGTCCCGCGCCAGGGCGCGCGATGGTTTGACTCCATCGCGCGCTGGGGCACACCATCGCGTGCCAGACCCATTCCATCGCGCGCCAGGGCGCACCCTCGCGCGACAGACTGACTCCCTCGCGCGAGAGTCAGCCTGGGTCAAAGTCAAAGATTTGACCGTTGACCCGCGCGCGACAGCTGTCACACTCGCGCGATGGTCCCAATCCATCGCGAGACGGTCCCAAACCTGTCACAGTCACCTTTATCAGCTGGGAAAACTTAGTCATGAAGTAACCCACAACCTCCACGGCTCTTTGCACCAGATCTACCTCCCCCTCTCCATTTATGGAAGGTGCTAACTCTATAAATACCCCCCATTTGTTCTCTTTCAAAGGGTTAACAAAAATTGGCATTCAAGGCTTACACCCCAAGAACAAAGCTTGTTCTTTCTCCCCATTTTCACACCTCAATCAATCTCAATTCAACTCAAAGTTCAAACACTTTTCAAACCAAAAAAACCAAAGGTATAGCTTACCTTTGTTCTGCTCTCTGTTCTGATCTCTGAGGGGGGCTGGCAGGGTCAAGGCTGATAATCAATACCAGTCCTGGTCCAAAAGCTGGCAAGGTTTCAAAAACCGTCATGGCTTGAACCAACGCGCGATGGACTCACTGTATCGCGCGTCGGTCCTCCGTTGCTCGTGACAGTTCACGTGGGGATTGGTGTCTTGCTGTTTTATGTTTTTCTTTTATATAGATCACTGTTAAGCATGAAAACAACCAATTTACTGCTTTCCTTTGTTAAAAATTGCTAGCTTGCACTTCAATACTTTGTTCTGTTTTGTTGGAGTACCCCTGAGACCTTTCTGAATATGTCTCAGAACCCAGAAACATGTAAACCAAGCACTGGTCTGGTCCAGTCCCTCGCGCGACAGACTGACACCATCGCGCGATGCAGCGCCAGGGCGCACCGTCGCGCGCCTGAGGCGCACCTCGCGCAAGAGAGTGACTGTCTCGCGCGATGGTTTGCTTCTGACCAGTGGTTGGCCTTGCATGGATAACTATGGGTAACTAGGCCTTTGGTCTCTGTTTTGTCCACACTGTTTATGGACTATTCTGTCAATTTGTAGGGCTTTTCAGCCTTTAAACTGTATATTATAACTGCTTATCAACTGCTTGGTTTGTTCTGGGTGTGCACTGGTCCTTCTAGAGCCCAGAGGGTTTGAGAATAAGAGCTGTGGGCTTAAGCTTCTTGGCGCGTGCAGGTCTTGTAGTAGCGGCGCAGGTGTGATCAGCATGCATTGATTTGATCAGTGCATACTGGTTTCTTCCTGCGCCCGATACTCCAAGACAGGGGCTTTCCAGTCTGTCTAATTCCCACAGCAGTCTATTTTCATCCTATACTAACTGTTTCAATAGAGCAAACATACTTTCTATCACATCTTGCAAACATGTTACAGCTTAATCCTCGATTAACTGTTCCCCCGCCCTGATTGGCTAAAATTGGTTAATAAAAGAAGAATCACATTTTCGCAAAATGCCTAAGTAGAGACCAATCTCCGGATTGGGCGAGAGGGGTGCCTTAAAACCCTTCCCCTCTCGTAACCTGGCTCCCGAACCCAGATATGGTTATGACGGACTGGTTCCTTCACTTTTTCAAATCAAATAGCGCGGCAGGTGCTTCGAAATTCGGTTCCTTGGGTGTCGGACCTTTAAACCCGAGTGGCGACTCTGTATTCCGAGCGCTTGCCTCTTCTCCGCTCGCGCTCCCTCGATTAAAGGGCCCTTGCCCTTTGGAATCCGGAAATTCCAGGGCATGCTGCCCACACATCTGCTCCTCCTCCACCTTGTCAGTCAGAAGCCTCTCTGTCCAGAACCCGAGTAGCTGAGCATACTTAGCATCGTCAACCTCGGCCCTCAGCTCATAACCCATCATCGCCCGCTAGAATGCCGCCTGCCTCCCTGTGGCAGCGTCAAAAGGGATAGGGTCACCTCCGGCCCTGAGACCAGTGATCGCCGCAAAGTCCAACGGCGTCACGGTCAGCTCGCCAAAAGAGAAGTGAAGGGTATTCGTCGTGTCCCACCACCTCTCAGCTAAAGCCTTCACCACCGGGCGGTCATTGCACACGCCCCTCGTCAGCACCCCGACGAACTCCCCAAAACCTGCCAGCCTCACTATCTCCTGCACTGCCCCGAGCAGCCTCTCCCAGAAAGTCGGCACGTCCGCCGAACCACCGTAGCACGAGAGCGAGATCACCTGTTGCAGCAAATCAACAATATTTAATAGACAGGCATGACATGCGATACAAATGGTATACTTAGATGCAAGGAAATGGAAATACAGTGCATTGGAATTCGAAATGCAGATATTTAAAGTATACCTCGTCTCGGCGCAAAGAAAGGTGCTGCTGTGGGTCCCTCAGAACTAGAGCCTCATCGTACGTAGGCCTCCTCGGTGCGTAAGGGTCTAGAAGCGAAGGCACCACCACGTGCTGAAAGAGCACGTAGGTCGCCTCGTCATAAGCTCCTCGTTCCTGTAAAGCCAGCGTCGCCTCATCAACTACATTGCTGCGAGGGGTCATCACCTCTCTGGCCTCCTCTTGCTCCTCCGCAGCCTCTGGCTCCCTAGCACCCCCAGTCCCGAGCTCGGCCTATAGCTCCTCCTCGCGAGACGTGAGTAAGGCCTCCGCCAACCCAGAGAACCCCTGCACAACCTCAAGAACGTCCTCCATGGACGCCGTTGCTAAATAGTCACCCATGCCTATATGGCGTGACGACCCTGCACCTGCGCCGCTGCCCACGAAAATGGGCGGTATATCCCTCTCCACCGACTCCACCACCGGCTCGTCCTCGACGACGGGGGCCTTCCCCAAATCCGCCCGGGGCTCCCTCACAAGAGAGGTCTCCGCCTCTTCTACTGCCTGGTCTAGACCACCACCACCGGTACCCTCTGTGGTCCTCTCCTCCAAACCCGCCGCTGCCTCCGATCGGCCCGAGACCTCGGCACTGCCCCTCGACTCCACTGCACCCGGAGTCTCCATCTCCTAGCCATACCCGGCCAATATCACACTGTCGCCATCGCCACCACCACTGCCGTCCACCGGAGTAGCCTCGGTCACGGTCCCCTCGGTCAATGCCGGCTGAACCGAGACCTCTGTGGTCTCCGGTGCGTCCCTAACTGTCGTAATATCCCCCGGGGGAATGAGAGATGATGTAGCCTCAAGCTGGAGTGACGTATCGTCACCAGGTATATCGCCCCGCTCCATGAACGCAATATAGGAGAAAGAGAAACGAGAGAGAGAGAGAGAGAGCTGTCGAGAGAAAGAGATGGACGTGAGAGAGAGAAAGAGCTGTCAAGAGAGAGAGAAAGATGGACGTGAGAGAGAGAGAGGTGATTGAGAGAGAGGAGAGAGGGAAATTTGAACGGTGCGAGGTGTACCGTGTACACCTCGCGTATATATATCCCTGAATCGGTTCACCTGGGAACCAACTCTGGACCGGGTTCGCCGCCAACAAAGCCTCACGGCACCTTGCAGCAGGCGCGCGGCATCTTGAGCGAGCATACAACACTTTTGGAATGCGGTACCGTACGCCCCTAAATTGACTACGCACGACATGATAGTTCGTTTCGATAGTTTTGAGTTTTGAAAGCAGATTCGTAGCGTTTGAGGAAGATTCTAAGAACGGATGCAAGAAAGGGACTTTTCATTAAATAAAAGCCCGGGGTTTCCCCCGGGGATCTTTCCATTACATTTTTCAAAAAAAAAAAAAAAACAAAGAAGACAAACAAAAAGAAAAATAGAAAACGGGCTTACTGCCCTTTCTTCTTCTTCTTCTCCGCTCCCCCCTCCTTTTTTCTGTTTAATTTCAAAGCGACGTTCGCGCCGTCCGAGCGGTTATCCGAACCATTCGGATTACCTTGGGAATTTTCCACGGTTTCATCAGACCCGTGCCCCGGTGCGTACTCGGGGTCATGCTTGTCATCCAATTGCTCAAAAGCAAAGTCCTGCAGATTGGAGACGGCACGACGGAGAGTGCGAATGGTAGTGATAAGCCTCACGATCTGCGCGTTCAGTTCTTCAATCTCCCCGCAATAAGAGGCCATCTCGGCCTCCAGGGAGACGACCCGCGCTGCTAAATCATTGTTCGCCATGGACTGGTCTTGAAAGATGCGAAGAATGTAGAAAGAATTTGGAGAATTTATTGGTGGTGCATAGAATGAGGCACCACCATGCTTATAAAGCCATTCCAACCATCAAAGGGGCACGCTCGAAGTAATGGCGCCTTTAAAACCTGTCAACTGTTCTCGGAAATCGAAGGGGTGCCTAGAAAAATGAGGTGCCGTGCGCCGCGGACATGGCCCGCGCGGCATGTTGACTCCAGAAGATTAAATGCTTCTTCTCGAAAGTTGATCCACTCAGCCACCAAAATCCTCTTGAAAACTCAATTTTCCAGCCGTTTTGTAGCCATAATCTCTTAGAATGTTGTGCGTTAGTTATTGCACCATTTGATTCTTATTCCTCGGGACTTGTGGGATTTCGCGTTCCCTGAAAATCCGTCATAATTCACAAAATACGTCCATCGGGACTCAACTCAATTTACCGTCCCGTAGGCTCGTCTCAATTTTGCCTCTCCGTAGGCTCGTCTCAATTTCAAAATCGCCTCTCCGAAGGCTCGTCTCAATTTCAAAAAAAAATCGCCTCTCCGTAAGCTCGTCTCAATTTCAAAAATCGCCTCTCCGTAGGCTCATCTCAATTTCAAAAATCGCCTCTCCGTAGGCTCGTCTCAATTTCAAAATCGCCTCTCCGTAGGCTCGTCTCAATTTCAAAAAAAAAAAAAAATTTTGCCTCCCCGTCGGCTCGTCTCAATTTCAAAAAAAAATTGCCTCTCCGTAGGCTCGTCTCAATTTCAAAAATCGCCTCTCCGTAGGCTCGTCTCTATTTCAAAAAAATCGCCTCTCTGTAGGCTCGCTTCGATTTCAATTTCGCCTCTCGAGGGCTCGTCTCGAATTTTTCATGATATTTGCATGACACACGGCACCGCAAGCACTCAATTGTTTTCTCTGCACGATTTTTGTCCCCCGGACTTGTTTTCTCGTATTATCAATTTCAATGTCCCAATTGAAGTACGTTGGTCTGATCCCTACAACGGGGTACGTAGGCAGCTCCCTGAGCGCGACCACCATTGTTATTTGCTTGTGTTTTCATTTTGTCTCTGTTCAAAGGCTCTAGAGCAACGGATTGGGATGCCTATTCTTTAAGCGTCACTCGTACCAACTAATGATATCCAAGTTACGTTAAAGAGGGACTACTGTAGACACTCCAATCCGGACCTCGGAGAGTCTTGTCCGCCCTGATGATGAAATAAAGAAAACGATACCTTTGTGAGCTCGAAAAAGGATCTCCTCTAAACCCATGTAAACCAAAAAACCCAAAAACCCAGATAAAAGGCCCAAAAACCCCTGGACTGGATAGGAGGAACCGTACGGAACGGCACAGTAGCGCATGTCATGGTGAAATTCAAGGGGCCGTGCGCGGCCAAACTGCACCGCACAGCACTTTGAGCAAAAAGTCTGACTGGCTCAGAAAGTTGTCGGCCATGCCAGTTTGAGCCATAGCTGATGACTAGCTCAGCCGAATATGCACTTCTGGCCCACCCAGAAAATACCTCCACTATTTGAAATTCAAAATCCTTAGCCATTTGCCTATAAATTGACCCCTCCACTCAAGGGAAAGGGGCCCCTTCTTTTGGCTATTCTCCTTGCTTTTGGGGACATTCTTACTCCATAAGCTTTCTATCTCTAGTTTTCATACCCACTTTCCCATTTCCATTTCTAAGTCTTAAAGAATGCCATTCTCAAAAGACATTCTTTAAGCATTTTCACTCACTCCCTTCTCATCATTGAAGTTGATCTCTCATTAACTCCAAAGTATCACCCCCCCCCCCCCCCCCCTCAAAGTATCTAACCTTCCCTCACACCCATACTCCATTTGTCTCATTCAACCTCCTCTATCTACATCCGTCATGATCCACCCTCATTTTCGCATCAACCATCTTTGATCAAGCTCAACACCAAAGGTAAAAATAAGTTTCCTTGGACTAGACTCAGTTCTGGTCCTGAGGGGACCTTTCTGTCAAAGGGTCTAATCCCTTTTGGTTAGATCCTGACTTAAAATCCATTTTCACAAAATAAGTCCAGTACTGTGCTGAGGTTGGGGGACCGTGCGGCTGGATGACCAGGCGCGCGGTACCTCGATCTAAAGCGCACGGTACCTGACATGTTCATATTATCGTAAGCAGGCTGTCTGGATCTGGTTATTCTCTGTTGTGGTTGTCTGCATCTGCTGTTTACTGCTTTTGTTTCTTTCAAAACAAGATCATATCTACAAGCCATGTCTTGGCTCTTTAAAAGGGTTTTCTAGATCATCCCGAACGATCGGATATGCCAAAAACCGTTTTAAAACTATGTTTTGAGAAAATGACGATATCTTTGGGATGATTTGACTGTTATGAGGTTTCTGATGAGTTTTCCAAAAGATGTATGAAGAAAATAATGGGCTAAATGGTGTTTTGAAAGCTTGTAACAGTTCGACAGCAGGGAAAATGCCCCGCACGGCATGTTGAGGTGCCGCGCGCGGCACTCACCGTGCCGTGTACAGTGAATAAGGTTCAGACAGTTTGCTGAATGTTTATTTATTTATTTATTTCATTTAGTCACGTCATTTTATCACCACTGTACAGACTACACCACGTACACGTCAATGTGATATATTTCCCATGTCTCTTCCCCGCTATTTGCTTTTATTAAAGAACTTGATATTCCAAACGATATTCAAAATTTTCCCTTTTGAAAACATAAGTAGAGACCGGTCTTTACCGGGCGAGTGGGGTGCTTTTTAAAGAAAAACCTTCCCCATTCGTAATGTGGCTCCCGAACCCAAAATCTCAACCTTCTCGCTAGACCAAAAGCCTTTTGCAAATGAGTTCTCAGTTTCTCGGATCATCCATCTCAAAAATCCGGGTGGCGACTCTTCGAATCGAAAAGGGCGCGGGAGCCCACATATACCACAAGGGTACCAGTGGCCATGGAGTTTGCTGGAACCCCTAACATAGCCCGTGACATGCCAAGATATTAGGTGAACTCAATGAGATTGCCCGCTAGATGCATATGATATAAGAATTAAATGAACAAGCATTAATCCTATGTCGGATTTTCTGGTTATGGCTCTCAAGTCCCCAACGGAGTCGCCAAAAACTGTAGACACCTCCTAAATGGGGCATCGCCATAAAAATATCCTTTCTCCTCACTTCCACTTCATAAACCAAAATCGTGGATATTCCCATGGCTAGAAATATCTCCACACGATAGCGGTTATCATCAAAATAGAGTCACCACCTAATTTATAAAAACTAGAAAAAATAGATAGAAATTCCGGGTATGGGAGCCAAGAGTATAATACAGGGAAGGTGTCTCTTTGCCCCGTCATGAGATCGACCCATAATCATTCGACATATGATATGTGCTTGCTTTATTTAATTCTAAACAAGTAATTTGTTTTCAACCTTTAAGCAGTTAATATGGTGAGCCAGGACAGTAAGTAAAGCATGTATCATAGACAAATAAGGAACGACAGGCTGTCCCAGTAAATGGATTCCACGACCAGTGAATTGATCTCACGGTCGTGGGATCCCACTGGTTCAATGTATCGATCGTGGGAATGATGTCCATGTCGATGTTCTTCCTCACACCAGAACAAACAGTTTAACAGAAAATAAAACAATTAAAGCATGCTACGAATTAAAAGTACAAACAAACCACAGGCCCTTGGGCCTCACCGGCTTGATCCCTTAATACTTGATTGCATTAGATTGAGGGTGATTGACTGACTTTCTTCTCGAAACCCTAGGGTTAGGGTTTGTACTTCGGGGGTTTGATCGTCAGACTACAGCTGCCTACAGGAGTTTAGGGCTTTTGTGGAGGGAGTATGAGAGAGTATTTTTGCATAGATTCGTGGCTAGAGAATGTGTATTGTGTTCTTTTTTTCGAACCCTAAGTGCCTCTTTATATAGGGAATTGGTGACTCACTCCGGCTAATTAAATGGCGTGAATCGAAATGGAATTATAGGGTAACAAGATCTCTAGTCAAAATCTCTTTTGTAGCTCTAAAGAATCAGAGAATGGCTACTAGGGTTTTGTGCTCTGGTCAAACAAATGATAGAACATTCCAGAATTCTAGAAAAAGACGATCTGGCGGCCGCCAAAAGGATCAGGCAGCCGAGGAATCAATCTCTCTGGGAGAATTTCAAACACCATATTCCATGGGTGAAAGAAGGAAGTGGGGGATGTGAGATAGATCTTACGGTTGACAGATGTATTTTCCTAGGATGCTATATTTCTATCTGAAAGACTAGCTATTTGGCTTTGAATTGGGTCCTTTAAGTGGCTAAAAGTACTCACCAAAGTCCTCAGGTTTTGCAAGAAGGCAATCAACAATCAATGTATCCACTCATCATCGGGATGGTCCCCAAGGTGGGACTTGAAATAATCGTTAGGCCAAATTGGGATGTCTACAACCCGTTTGAAACTCAATAAACCGTGCAAGAGCTTGCATGATGTCTGATTGACTTTGAGTTTTAGGTTCACCTTGACCTGCTTGACCCCCTGAATATTTCTCCTGACCATCCATAACTTTATTTGCCATTGAACTCAAGATAAGAAACAAATATCATAGCAGTTTAGTTTTTATCACGCATGCAAAGATAAGCTAACCACCCACTCAACTGACTCCCTATGGTCCACTGCAAGTTCTAGACTCCAAAATGTCTACAAAACCTAATAATCATATGCTCTGATACCAAAAATTGTCACACCCCATCCCGGAAAACACCATAATTAATTATTTTCCAACCCACACCGTGGTCCTGTTCAAATAGTAAATAAAGACGCTAGCCAGGTGTCCAACTCATGAAAGCTTAACTTGCATATATACGGAAAATAACTGTCATATAAGATGTGCCCACACGTATTTACAACATAAACAAACTCCAAAAATAGGCACATAACCAAAAGAGTATAAAAAAAAAAGAAAAGAAATTAGACTACTATATCCACAACTCTTGTCTAGACTCTATAGTGGACCCGTGTGTTGTCATGCACCTAAAAAGAAAACACTGTAGGGGTGTGAGCTATCAACATGCTTAGTGAATGGTTTTATCTATAATGAGAGAAGCAATATGATAAGTGCTTTAAAAAGAATTAAGCGACAATATTCAACTCAGCAAATAACTTCCCACTTCTTTTATCAACTCGTACTAATTTATAGGCCTTTGGCCATGGCTATATCAACACCAATATAGTACTCATTACGCCACTAAGGCAATATACTTTCTGCCACTAAGGCAATACTTGTCACGCCACTAAGGCTATATTACTCGCAACGCCACTAAGGCCATATTCATAACACCACTAAAGCTATATAGCAATTAACTTCAAGCCAAGCATGATTATCACCATTTACCACATTTCACAAGCTATACACATTACCATAATCTTCTGTAAAAACAGATAAGTACACCCACCTCGAGGCCCAACAAAAATGTACCAACACAATCTCACTTCCTACATGGAGTCGCGGTACTCGTCGCCGCCTCAAAACCTGGCATGTAACACATTAATCCACTCATGTCAGTATTAATATTGAGATACTCATAAAAAGAAAGGATTGTAACCATCACTCTCTAATACTCTTTCTTTCACTAGGTATAGCAATTGATTTCTAGTTTCCGAAAGAAGTCACAAATTAAGATGCAATTCAGCTCTTAGCATTTATTTACAGCAGACATAGAGCTAATTTCCAGTAACTATACATCCAATGAAATTCAGCACTTCACATACACTTACAACAGCTATGAAGATTATTTCCAGCATCTAGCACAAAAATCTTGCTCTTTAACAAACATTTTTAACTAAAACAAGCATACATAGTAACAGATTCAGTCAACTGCCTCAGCTTATCAACCCGTAACAATGGAATTTAGCCCTACTTCCTACAAACTTTATTACCTAAGTCCTAATTATGTGCTTCCAGTCACCAATAACAATTCCAAAAGGGAAAAACAGCAAAGAATAGCCCTGATTATGGTATTTGAACCCAACGGAAATCAAAACCCCAAAATTACCCACTTCAATTACAAGATATATGGTAACTAATCAATATGGAAAAGAGGCTAAGAATTACCTACCGAGATTAGGACTTCCATTAACGCTAATCCTCTCTTCTTCATTCCTTCTCTCTGTGCCTTTTTCCTCTCTCCTGAACATTTTTTCTTCTTTTTTGCCTTTAAGTTTATCCTTCTTCTCCTGCGTCTGTTTTTAATTTTCCTTTGTGTCTATTTTTTTTAATTTGTTTCTTTTCATTAGATATATATGTATCACATACACATACATGCACAACAAATGGTCTCAACGTGCACACACAACACATCCCATCTCTTTTTTTACAACTTAAACCCAATAGTTCTAGGAAATCACATTGAGGGTCCACATAAAATAAGACTCACTTTTCCATATTTTTTTTTTACTTATTCTATTTTTTTTTAAAAGAACCGAGTCTTACAGAAGCTTTGTCGAAATTCCGCCACGAGCTGTCTAATCATCCGAAATTGTAACAACTCGGATTTTTACTGAATAAAAATTTCGTTGTTATATTGGAAATCCTTTAATTAATCTTGTTGTCTTAATAATTCTCTGTTAATTTTAAATATCCGTCATAATTAGGTTTTGACTTAGGAGTTTGGAATTCATCGTCTGGGCTGCCCTGGCCACCACCTTGCTTGTGGGCTGCCTTGGCCATGCTCACGCCGCCTCGGCCGTCGCCTTGCGGACGCTTTGTACCGACAGCCTTTGTTTGGCCACCGACGCCTTAGCCTTGTTTGTGCCAGAGTCGCTTTGGCGCCGACAGCCTTCTTGTGCCGGGTGCCTTAGCCTTGTTTGGCCAGCTTTGCTGTCGCCGACAGCCTTTGCTTGCCATTGCCTTGCCAGCCTTCTTGTACCAGCGCTTTGCAGCCAACGCGCATTTGCCAGCCATTTGCCTTATTGTTGTACCGATTTGCTAGCCACCGACAGCCGCCATTTGCCTTTTACGCCTTCACGCCTTGCCTTGGCGTTTGACCTAGGGTAATATCTATCCGTTGGACGATAGATGCTAGGGTAATCTTTACCCATTGGTCAATAGGTAAACCTTGGTTAATCTTTCTAAGTACGAGATTAGATTAGTTTAGTGCTTAATTGCAAAATATTATACTTTTGGGTATTAACCGTTGGATAATAATCGTTAGGAGTTTTATTAACCATTGGACGATAGATTAGAATCCTAGCCATTATTACCCATTGGTTATTAACCATTAGAGAAACTATTATCCATTGGATAATAGTTAGTCTTGACAATCATGTACTAAATTGATTAAAATACTAGATTTTGCCATGTGTGTACTTTATTAAAATACAATTTGTACATTAGGTTAGTATTAATATACATGGTACTTTGAAAGTAGTAGAATAATTTAATAGATATTGGCATGTGGTATAGCTAGCCTAGATTGAGTAGTACTTGGCTTGTACATTATATATGTGTACTTGTATGTATATAGATAAAGGCTATATATATATAATATTGTATATGACATATGTGTATTACAATATTATAATAAGAAAATCTACACTTGGTTTAAAATACAAGATTTCAAAAGACCCAAAGTACATGTACATATAATAGTATATTGTATCTCTTTCTTGGTACAAACAAGTGGGAGAGAGAGAGGGAGAGAGAGAGAGGGAGAGAGAGAGAGTTAGCCGAGAGGGAGAGAAAGAGGGAGAGAGAGAAAGAGAAGGAAAGAGAGGGAGAGATTGTACCTTAGATTTTCCTTGGACTTTCTTTGACCTTTGCTTGATTTCTTGGTAGTCTTCCTCCTACAAAATCTATGACCTAAATGTCCTAAATACATTTTTTAATTGGGTGAAACTTGTACAAACCCTAGCTTGCCAAATCCTTACTCTTCCAATCCACCAAATTTTGTCCTTATATATATATATATATATATATATAGATATATATATATATGGTTATCTATATATATATGTACATAGTACAATGTACCAAGATGAAAGAAAGGCCGAGAGAGAGAGGTGGGAGAGAGAGAGGGAGGCCGGATTGAGGGAGAGAGAGAGTGTGTGATGTATGTGACTTGTGTACTTCCATTCTAGCCTAGATCACATTGCATCATCCAAAGTACAACCAAATCTAACATTTCTTGTGCTTTCACTCCAAAGGACTACCAAATCCAATATTCTAACCTTTCAAAGGACTTGATTGGACTAAAACCCTAATAGAATAGCATTGATCTTGTCCTTGGTTGGAAGAAAGAACAAGGAAGACCTTTGGATAGTCTTTCAAGGCATGACATCACTTGGATAAAAGCTTTATCTAATGGATAAAGGGGGGAGAGGGCAGCCGGCCATGAGAGGGAGAGAGAGCCATCCAATTGCCTATAAATAGGCCTCACACTTCTCATTCAACTCACACCATTCCAATCTCCAACTTCTCTCTCTAGAAAGCTTAGTGTTCTTGTTGTTCTTGAGTAGTTCTAGCTTGTTCTTGAACTTTCTTTCCACCTCCGCCACTAAACCACCATACGACCACCACCTCGATCCTAAAGTAGTAGTAATATAAGTCACGATCTAGTTTCGAGAGAAACCTTTCTCTTTCGAAGCTATCGGAAGGTTATCGTAAGCCGTTACTCCGTCCGTCCGCCGACTTTCTTTCCGTCGATCTTTTCGTAGTCCTTTTCTACCGCCAAGAAGAAAGGTAGTGTAATCAACCCATAATCCTAAGTATATATTAGACACTACTCCTTGTCTTAGTTTTAACCCTAGCTAAGTCGTTATAATGAAAGCATAATAATGATAGTTTATTTCTTAAAACGTTGGATGCATGATAATTAGTGAACTTAATATTGGTATTGGATGATTAAGCATGATTAGAATCGACTTAAGATATAACTTCATGTAGAAGTAATCGCATGTTGATCTTTTAACTTAACTATAAGCTTATATTCCATTGCTTGTATTACTTGTGGTATTATAACAAAGCATATGGTGGATTACCACCCCAAGGGCGTCCGCACATGTGGCGTTATGCTTTATGTAATGGTTATGGACATGCTATGTACTTGCTTGGATTATACTTACCTTAAGTATGCGTAGTAAATTTCTAAACATGAGTTAAATGGTTAAGGTATCAAAGCTAGTTAGCAAAACTTGTTTTACTAAAGTACTAAAGAAGAATGAGCATGTCAAATAATGAATTTCTACATCAACAACCATATGTTGTTTTGAAAATCCCACAAAGGAAGAAAGAACGGATTTTTCGTAATATATTATTGTCTTGAGGATGATTATGAATATGTATGTATATTTGTTTGCATTACTTGTTGCTGATAAAACATAAGTGGCTTTAAGTAATAATTTGAGTACGATTAGGTAATATAGAGTTGGATGATCTTGCTAGTTTAGTTTCAAGATTACTTTAAAGTGATTTGTCCCGCCGCGGAGTCTATGCATGATTACGAGACACGAGAACCGAAAAGTAGAAACATGACACTTAAAGAGTGGTTGATATGGATAAAAAGTGTTTTTGAGACTACATAATGGCCGGACTTGGTAGCCTTATGTGAGTTGTGAAAACCCGCAAGGTGGCCGGACTTGGTAGCCCTTTGTGCAGACTTGCGAAAACCGCAATGAGGCCGGACTTGGTAGCCCATTGTGTAGATTGCTAATGGAGCCGGACGTGGTAGCTTCATTGGTAATTGGGCTTGGTTATCCGCGGAGAGGAGCCAATGCAAGATTTTGTAACGTGGCCGGACTTGGTAGCCCGTTGAATGAGAAATGATTTTTGAAATGAAATGGTGACACAATACGATGAGTCGCATAGGAGAAACCAAGAAAAGCATGACACCAACGTAAGCAAGTTAGTGAATGCGGATGTATCATTGTTAATTATGTTGTTTAATGAGTATGTGTAATTATTTATATGACTCTTTATTGTAAGTTATGGGTTAGCGGGTTGGATTATTCTATTGAGCCACATAGCTCACGGTGTTACCTTTTGGTGACCACGACATATTATCTTGAGGCGACTTTGGTATAATGTGTCAGATTTCATAGATGAGCAGCAGGAACAGTACACCTTGGAGGCCTTTGGAGCCGAGGAGCTTGCAAGGATGGAGGAAGAGGCGGAGCAGTAGTTAACCTTAGATTATCCCCTCTTTTGAATAAAAGTACTCTTGTGAGACTTATGTTGTAATAATGAGCTAGACTCTCCTTAATTTATAAAAATGTTTATTTAACGTAAACAAAATTCGGGGCGTTACAGAAATATTGTCGAAAAGCTACCTGATTCCTATTCGAAAAAACTAAGAGCAGGGACACTTTGCAGGGATCCGTACAGAGACAATCGTGTTTAGCCTTATTTCGAGTCCCAAAAAAATCTAGAAAAATATCCATAAATTTTTGAATATTATTTTATGAGACCCTGTAAAAAATTAACTCCTGCGGATATCGGTAAGTATTTCTTTTGGATTCGTAGGGGCAAACTGAGCAGTTCGCCCCGACGAATCCAAAAGTAATACTTACCAATATCCGCAGGAGCTGATTTTTTACATGGCCCCATAAAAATAATATTCAAAAATTTATGGATATTTTTCTAGATTTTTTTGGGACCCGAAATAAGGCCAAACGCGATTGTCTCTGTATAGATCCCTGCAAAATGTCCCTGCTCGTAGCAGGACTCATTCCTATTGGCACTTTATCTCTCCAGCATAACTGAAGCTCTGTCCGGATCTCTGAAGATTTATTTTCTCTCTCAGCTTCTGTTCTCGGGTCACTACTGAGAGTCTGTAAGCAACTTTCGATTTTTGTCTTTTACTTCAGCTACTTACTTTATAGCCTCGTACTCGTAGCTAGGTAATCGAATAGAAGAAATCCGTGTTCCTGCATGATAGTCGAGCGCACGCTTCGAGGCCTACAGTGGTCTACCTATACGGAGTGTCGGATTAGGGAAAGACAAAAAGAAATGTTGGAACTATGCCTGACATGATTTCTCCTTCGACCGGAGATACGTAGGCTACCCGATGAGGGCTCAATCAGAATCTATCCTTACTCTCACTTCACTTTACCATTTTACCCCCATTATCGAAACTACGATTGGCCTAACTTTTCCTTTGCCTCGGAATACGTAGGCTGTCCGATGACGGCCTCGGTCAGAATCTATCCAACTCTCTTTCTAAGTTGTTGTTTCGCATCGAAGGTGCCTCTAATTACCATTTTGCCCCCTCGAAGGACCACATCTAAAAAAGACAAAAATACCCTTCTCCCCAAGTGGAGATGTTGAAAATACCTTTTTACCCCTCTTAGGGTCATGCATAAAAACTATCTTTCAAAAGACGATAAAACATCTCTCACCCTAAACTGAGTCGTTATTATTGCCTTTTTACCTTTCTACCCTTCCCGAGCCTCAATTGACTTTTTTTGGGCCCCGGGTTGACTTTTTTTAGAAAATCACAAAATGATAATAAAATCCAACAAGGGTGGCCTCTTTGCTCGATTACCGTTCTACCCTTCCCAGGGCCCGATTAACTTTTTCCAAGCCTCGAGTTGACTTTTCTCAGAAAATCACAAAAATGGTACTCCCTCCGTCCCTTTTTTAGGGTCCAGTATTTCATTTTAGGCTGTCCCTTAATAAGTGTCCATTTTTGTAAAGTTAGTGAGTAAAAGTTGGTACAATGTCTATTTTGTCCCTAAAAGTAGATTCCATTTTGAAAAGTTAGTGAGTAAAAGTGTAATGATTATAAGTAAGTAAGGAAAGTGGAGGAAAAAGTTGACGTGAAAGGTATAATGATGTCCTTTTAATAAGTTGGAATTACGAAGCAAGACACTCAAAAAGGGACGAAGGGAGTAATAACATCCAAGAGGGAGGCCTCGTTGCTCTTTTTACCTTTCTACCCTTCCCAAGCCTCGGTTGACTTTTTTGGGGCCCGGGATGACATTTTTCAGAAAATCCCAAAAAACATTTTAAAAATTAGTGGTAGTAAATTCATTGGCCAAATTATCATTTTATCCTTCCTGGGCCCAGGGTCAACTTTCTTGGTTACCATTTTACACTTCTAGGCCTTGGTTGACTTTTTCTTAAATTTTTACCCAAACAATGTTTCAACCAGTAAAGCCATTTTTGGCCCCAAATTACCATTTTACCCTTCCGGACGCTGGCCAACTTTTACTACCAAAATTTCTCCAAATCAATGTTTTACCCCCACGAAGTCGTTTTATCATCAAATTACCTTTTTACCCCTCTCGGCCCCAGTTGATTTTTGCTCGGCCTAGGTTGGCTATTTTCCAATTTTTTGGCAATTGTCTCGTTTTAGACCAAATAAATCTTTTCTAGGCTTGTGATAAGACCCTTTCATCCCCAACGGCCCATCGAGGGTCGTCCCCTTCTCAAACCCCAAACTCACGGATCTGAATTCTCTCATTCTAAAGATATGTAAGCAGCTTTTCGACCAATGCGCGGTCCACCGCTCCCCCTACTGAAAAAGGTCTCTTCCCTAATAAGTATGTGCGTGAATAAATCCATAAAATAACAAACATAATGATCATCTATATCATTTTCATTCAAAAACAACTCATTTCTATTGCATGTTTAAAGGAGCAAGTACCGCAAGGGTGGGGTAGGGTGCTCCGGCTTCCCTACACATAATAGTGAATTACTGAACCCTTTCTTTTCTAACCTCGCAAATCTAAAGCATTTTCCTAAAAAGTAAAACGGAGTCATTCTTTTATAAAAATCGAGCTCTTTGGCCTGCAATCCTTTTTCTAAAATACTTAAACTATTCTTTAGATATTCAAGAAGTGATTAGGCATACATAAACTCTATACCTTGCGGCGACTCTGAGTTATTTTCTAAACCCTTTTTGTGGCCCGAACTATGACTGGACCTAATTCTCCTTTCCTTGGTGATACGTACGTAGCTTGATGAATGCTCGGTCCCTTTTTTAATAAAACTGCTTTCATCTTCTAAAATTCAAGCCTTTTTCTATAATATCCGAATCTCTTTTATAGAACACCAAACTCCTCCTTTTCCCTTCTTTTCAAAAACCACATCGCAATCCATAAGAACCAGATCACTTATCCTCCCAAATCCCGCCTTCCTTTCCTCCCCGAGGGGCGAGGGCGAGACTTCCCGAAAGAGGGTAAAATCCTGGGTGTGACACTATACATATTTTCTGAATACTAATCATGTTACAAAATAGATTCTACTCATATCTCCCGAACACTTTACCAGATTCAAAATATATTCTGAACATAGTCCAAAAAGCTAATAAGGCAATAAGTAAAATGCAAAAAGTCAAAAATCAAGACTCCCAAAAATCCCCTTAGTGTGGTGTCAATGGGTAAAGTCCTACCTTCTCAGGGTTAGAAACCTATGAAGTCTTAAGCTACCTAGTTATCCATCATGGGTCTAGAGGAAACTGCTTAATCTTAGACCACTTGTGCACCCTACATAAATCTTTTCTAGGCTTGTGATAAGCCCCTTTCATCCCCAACGGCCCATCGAGGGTCGTCCCCTTCTCAAACCCCGAACTCACGGATCTGAATTCTTCCGTTTTAGAGATATGTAGGCAGCCTTTCGACCAATGCGCGGTCCACCGCTCCCCCTACTGAAAAGGTCTCTTCCCTAATAAGTATGTGCATGAATAAATCCATAAAATAACAAACATAATGATCATCTATTTCATTTTCATTCAGAAACAACTCATTTCTATTGCATCTTTAAAGGAGCAAGTACCGCAAGGGTGGGGTAGGGTGCTCCGGCTTCCCTACACATAATAGTGAATTATTGAACCCTTTCTTTTCTAACCTCGCAAACCTAAAGCATTTTCCTAAAAAGTAAAACGGAGTCATTCTTTTATAAAAATCGAGCTCTTTGGCCTGCAATCCTTTTTCTAAAATACTTAATCTATTCTTCAGATATTCAAGAGGTGATTAGGCACACATAAACTCTATACCTTGCGGCGACTCTGAGTTATTTTCTAAACCCTTTTTGTGGTCCGAACTATGACCGGACCTAATTCTCCTTTCCTTGGAGATACGTACGCAGATTGATGAATGCTCGGTCCCTTTTTTAATAAAATCCCTTTCATCTTCTAAAATTCAAACCTTTTTCTATAATATCCGAATCTCTTTTATAGAACACCAAACTCCTCCTTTTCCCTTCTTTTCAAAAACCACATCGCAATCCATAGGAACCAGATCACTTGTCCTCCCAAATCCCGCCTTCCTTTCCTCCCCGAGGGGCGAGGGCGAGACTTCCCGAAAGAGGGTAAAATCCTGGGTGTGACACTATATATATTTCCTAAATACTAATCATGTTACAAAATAGATTCTACTCATATCTCCCGAACACTTTACCAGATTCAAAATATATTCTGAACATAATCCAAAAAGCTAATAAGGCAATAAGTAAAATGCAAAAAGTCAAAAATCAAGACTCCCAAAAATCCCCTTAGTGTGGTGTCAATGGGTAAAGTCCTACCTTCTCAGGGTTAGAAACCTATGAAGTCTTAAGCTACCTAGTTATCCATCATGGGTCTAGAGAAACTGCTTAATCTTAGACCACTTGTGCACCCTACATAGAGCATGTTATAAGGGATGGCCTCCAAACCTCACCGTGTCATGATAACTGGCATCCTCTTGGTCCATTGGTATTGAAGTTTGGCCCTAGGATAATGTATGATTCAGGTGTATCTAATGATGCAATTGTTAGTATGATATTGAATCATGACAATTGGGCCCAAACGTGGGAGCTTAATGAAGTAAGGGACTCTCTCCCTGCTCATGGATATAGCAGTAGAGAGGTTGAGGATAAATGCCTTTAGACACTCACTTCTTCAAGGCAATTCCTTATCTCATCTTTGTGGAATGCACTTAGACTCCACTTACCAATCATTCCTCGGCATCATGTAGCATGGTTTCCCAGCCATATACCCATGTTTAGTGTCATTGTCTGGTTAGCTCTCCATAATTGTCTATAAACTAAGGATAGACTTGTCCAGTTTGGAATCAAGTCTTTCTCCTCTTGCATCTTTTGCTTGGGAACAAAGACTCATGAACATCTATTCTTTGATTGCCCCTTAATAGCACGTGTAAAGGAGCATCTTCTCACCAAGATTTCCTTCAAACTAGAGCATTCAATCGTAGGCACAGCGGCTCACACTACTCTGTGCATTGAGGGGGAAATCTCTTACCACCACCATCAGTAAACTAGTATTCACAGTTCTAGTCCATCACATTTGGGTGGAGCGAAATTATAGGAAATTTCAAAACATAAGTTGCCCCTCCAAATGTCATTGCCACTAAAGTAACAATGAAGTGAGATGTTGTTTACTTTCACTCCCTAAATTACCCAAAGATGTTCACTCTGCTTATTTGATATCATTATGGCAACTTGGATGATTGGTGCTACTTTTTTGGAATTTGATGCTCCCTAGTTTCAATGTTTCCTTATTATATCTTCTTCTCATCTTTGTGTTGTTAAGTCTTCACTATAGTTCATTTACTTGTTTGTGGGTTATGTTCAACCGTGTAATGGGCTATGACTCTGCCATGCCGTGGGCCAATGTTGTGAGTTTGGCTTGATGCACATTGTGACCACTATTACTCTCCTATTTTAGAAGAAGGTAAATAGCTTACTCATTGTACCATACTAATACCATCAGATGGCATGATCTTATGTAGCCCATATGGGCTCTTTTGGTTTGAAAGAGGCCTACTAAACTATGTGATTCCCATTGAGTTTTTTTTTTTTTTTGGTAAATCAGCTTGAAATAGAAAAAAAGGCTAGCCGAATGTACAGCCTATAACGGGCATATCCTAGGAGGACATAGAAAAACAAAGAAAATGAAAATAGCAAAAGAAAATTGGAGTAGTTGGCCAAGTGGCTACATGAATGTCCTAACCACTTGTTTCCAATCGATCAAAAGAGGGAGAAGAAACACATGGACGTATAAAATAGGCAAATCATTAGCGAGATGGCAGCTACGTAGAGCTGCTACCAAAATGGTAAATGCTAAATGAGGCCTTCAACTTGGAACCAAGGCCTTCAACTTGAACAGTAGTGTTCAAAATGAAGGCTTGGGCCGAATTAGCATTGGATTGGCCAATCACGCTTTCAAAATGAACTCCTACGATGATGGCCTTTTGACAAGGAGGCCGAGCAAACTTGTTCCGCAAAACTTCAAACTGGAGGATATTGAACCAAACAATGCTCTCACATACTGTAATCTGGCAATCCAAGGACAAATCATTCCCATTGAGTTATGTGTTTAAGCCCAATTTTCTTAGAGAGGAGATAATATTTAAAGAGGGAATCTTGTGAGCTTAAAGCAGAGGGAGTAGAGGATCCCGCCCTATGCAGATTAGAGAAAATATGATTTAAAGGAGTAGTGAGGCCTCGGGGGGGTTGGTGTGTGTAAGCACAAAACTGCATCAGGCCATGTTCTCATTGTATTTGCAGTTTGATAACTGTATGTACCAAAGTTGCATATGGATTACCGTGTTTAGTGAAATCAATAAACGATAATCGACTATCCAATCGAAACAAACAAGAGACCTCATACCACATCCTTCTCAGTACATGATTAGTGACCCTCCCCATTACCTTCCTCACCAAGCCACGACAGACCCATTCAGGATATAGGACAGGCTATTGGTAAGGTCACTCAATCCCTGAACTAAGCATTTCTATAGCCAACAATATCATATTCAATAACAATTATTCCACTTTTCAACAATATTGTATAGGATTGAACAAATATTACAAGATAATCAAGAAGAGTACAAAATGAGAATTTAAAAAGGATTTCGAAAGTAGGAAGCATATTGTACTCTCCTTGGATTACCTCAAAATATGATGTGAAACACATAACCGAGTACCACTACTCCACACCGATTGAATTCGATCTGCTGTCAAACACCTCAAACAATATCCACAACCAGAAGACCATTGACCTAAGGCAGAATGTGTTCTATAATACTATTATTATTCAGCCCACCTATTCCTATGCATTATATAAGAAAACTAGTATTGAATTCCATCACCAACCTCACATTCAGTATATCAACTAACACCTCAGGAGCATTTAACAAGGCCCATCATGTGCATTCAACTAATAGGTGCATTTCACTCCACGTCTATCTCTGCCTCATCTCTTATCTGAAACTCTCTATCTAATCAATAATGACTACCATAGTGAGTTGTAGACAAAGTTGTATAAGAGCATCCGCATTGTAATAATCAAATGGATGTGAATAAGCAAATTTAACAATAATGCTCAAAAAACACCTCACATTGTAATAAGCAAAGTTACAAGTCTTTTAGCAAATAATCAAATTCCACCCATTCCATAACCAAATTTAACAACTTTTACCAATAACCAAAACTCAATAACCAAACCCGATAAGAAAACTCGAAACTCAATAACTCAAAAACACCCCTCATTGGAATCGTCTTATCTAGACGAATAATTTAGTGTGATCGGATACGTGATTAAAATTCATTTGCGATTGGACATAGGTGCATAGAGTATTTTGAGTTTTTTTTTTTGTTAGGGATGCAAAAATAACCAATGTGGAAATAGAGGTTGTTAAGTTTGATTATGAACTAAATTGATAATCAAATGCTGACGTGGCACATTTTGATTATTGATTTTGATTATTCCCATTGCGGATGCTCTAATGAGTATATATTTTAAGAGTATGAAATCAATTGCATTAATGAACATAAAATATAGTTGCTTACAATTCCAAAATGGTAACTTTAATCTCTCTCTCTCTCTCTCTCTCTCTCTCTCTCTCTTTAGGGTATATATTGTGGAAAATATAAAATACGGGTTGTTACAAGTTGGGCATTTTGTTTTATGCAGAACTAGCAGATGCCTGTGCCTAAAGGCACATTAGAACATTATATAGTTCTAATTAAAATAAATTATTACATGCTCGAATGACAAACGTAATCTACACATAGTGTGAGTTACCATTTTGAGAAGTATTCCTATTTGATCATATATAAGAGGCAACATTTAAATATGGATACATTACTGTAACGACCCGTTCCAACTGACCTGCTTAACAATTTGCCTCACCATGTGGCTCAAAAAGTTAACCTCAAGTTATTCAGTAGCTCGTCGCGTTTTATTATATATGGAATCACTTTCCATATATTTCCCGATGTGGGACTGTCACAATCTCCCCCACTTGGACCGTAACGTCCTCGTTGCATCCTAAGGCCCATCACTTTCACCTACCAAGCGTTGTGAGACGAGTACTCGCTTAAACATGACAAGCACCTCGGGCCCATCTCATGCTTGACAAGCACCCCAAGCTCATCCTATGCGGGATCCGCCCAAGCAAGACAAGCACCTCACTTGTCGGGCCCACCCAAGCATGTTTCCTCGTGGGGCCCGCCTCACACTTCCGGTTGGTGCAAGATCTGATACCACCTGTAACGACCCGCGCCAATTAATCTGCTTAACCATTTGCCTAATCACATGGCTCAAAAGGTTAACCTCAATTTATACAGTAGCTTGTTGCATTTCATTATATATGGAATCACTTTCCATATATTTCCTGATGTGGAACTGTCATAATTACCTTAAAAATGATGAGAGAGGGAAGGGTAGATTTATTAAGAATCTTCTTTGTATCTTTCAAAAAAGAAAGTGATCTAACAGCTATAGTTTAACGCGAAAATTTGATCGGACGGCCGTGAATGTTACTTTCTTTGTTTTCTTAGACAAAAACAAGTTTTGTTTATAATATAGAATAGCTTATGCCTATGCCTGAAAACACGGCTCGAACAATCAACACACGGAAACAAATACTAAACTCTCGTGCAATATATGGCTCAAACAATCACAACAAGCAGATTAATATTAAACTTGTGTGCAATATACCAACCGGCCGTGTCCAACAAATTCAACTATGCTATAAATAATAACACAACATATACATTGATAAAACATCATAATCTCGTCTTGGCCGGATCCCAGACGAGATTCATGTGAAGTCAAATACATACATAATAAGAAGATTGAGCAACCATTTTAGCAGCCAATTGAGATGGCATGGCAAGATTTACCAAATGTGAGCAAAGTGGATCAAGGTTCTGATGGGGGTATAATGCATAAGTTCATTTTCGAAAAACCAAAGAAAAAGAAAAAGGCGGTGGTTCGTTTGGGCAGAAACTTTCTCCTCGTAGATCGTCAACTTCTACAAAATCAACACCTTGGTAAGCCTTTTAAATTTTACCATTATCCTAGCTTATCAACGGTCGATTTAAGGAAGATAGATCGAGATGATATGCATGTCGACTCGTTGGATGAAAAGTACCATGCATGCCTTGAAGACATTAGTTGTCCCACGTTTAATGAGGAGAATAACTTAACGCTTAATGAGAAGGATAACTTGGTTGAGGAGTTGCTTGAAAATTCTTCTATGGATTTAAATGATATGGCATCAGGAGAATCTCTTGTCACATCTCCCCAACTCTTTGAGGCAGCCACATTGCAAGAAATACATACTTCGAAGCTCAGGCTTTAAGGAAAAAGAGACCCAACTCTCAGCAGGTTGTGACTTTTAGCGCTTGGAGATCAAAACGAATCCAGGCGTCAAGAGTTTGGCATGTGGACGGGGATGTTTCGAACCCTTCCCTAGCCTACCGTGGCTATGCTCGAAGTAAGCGTAAACGAGAGCATGTTATTGAAGATAGCTATACTGATCCATATTTGTTCCGAGCCTCACAACGTCGGTCTCTCTGTCACTAGTTTGTGAGTTTTCCATTCTATCTTTTTTCATTTATGTTTTCGCTTGTAGTATCTCTTTGCAGGTGGTCGTGGCATCTTTTGGTTATGGTGCTTCCTCTATGATCATATTTCCACTCCAGTCCTCCTTTTCCGTTTATCAATATGTGATCGTACCAGAATCCATCAAGCATATTCTTTGGCAAGCTTCCCTGCATCAACTAGGATTCATTCAGAAGCGGATATTACCTATCCTTTCGACAACAGTTAATCGTCTCGATGGATCTTTTTGCTTTGGATGTTGCCTTTCTTAGTTATGCTTGTTGCATTCCCTTTTGTTTCTTGTAATCTTCTAGTTCTTGTTGGCTTTGTTTTCAGTTTTTGGGTGTAACTTTCCTTATTTTGACTCTTTATTTATCTATGAAGTTCTTCTTTGATGCAAAAAAAAAAAAAAAAAAACATCATAATCTTAATGAAAAGAAAATGGGTAGCAAATATACAAAAAATAATGGAAGAACTCACCTTGGTGGTTTCGGTGAAGTAGATTTTGGTAGTATTGAACTTCCCAAGAGAGAGAGGAGGGGAAAGGTAGAGAAAGTAAAGAAGAAGAATGTGAAAATCATATGAACACGGTGATTTTCATGATGTATGTTTGATAGCCTAGAAATAGGAAATGAGGATGCTATGGATACCGACCCAAGCACACAAATCGTACATACCGACCATCGCGAGGCCCACTTTGGATCCGCATGGATGATCTGAGCTGTTCAATAATTTTCAAAATAAAAATCAAATGGATTTGTGAAAAATCAGCTCCATTCGATATGTATACGTGCTCGATCCAATCTTCTCATTTTTCATCCAATATTTCCATATTTTTTCGATTTTTCAAAAATGGGAAGATTTGATCAAACATTTAGACATATCGAATGGAGCTGATTTTTCACGAGCCCACTTGTTTTGTTTTTTTTAAATTATTAAACGGGTTGGATCATCCACGCGGAGCCCGGAGTGGGCCTCATTTACTGTCAATGGCCATGGTCGGTATGCTCGGGTCAGTATCCATAGAGTTTTCGAATAGGAAAAGGACTGTTGGCTTTGATTTCCGTGATCTTGGTGGCTTTGATTTCAGTTTTGTGCAAAGGTTATATATGATTTTGGTTTTCATTAGAATACAATGCCTTAATGAGAGTAATTTATGGGGAGAGAGAGAGATTGCTTCATTTGTTTGATCCAACAGCTATAACCTTATCATTATAAATACGATCAAACGACTGTAGATGCATCTATGTTTGTATGCCTAGACATTTTTAAAGAAAACCGCTTTGTTTTATAATATAAACTAGTGCATGCTCGTGCCTGAAGGCACGACGCTACATGTTTCTATCATACGCTTGGCGATACAAGAGAGAGCGAGGGAAAGGGATGTGCTGGTCCTGTAATGATTTGATCACATTATTACCAAGGGAAAGGGATGTGCTAATCCTCAAGTGATCTGATCAAGTAATACCATTCAAACAAAAGAGGAACAAAGTCCACAACAAATAAACTCCCAATTGGAATACTTTTTAAAAAGTGTTGAATTCACTTTGTCGTATCCCCAGCATTTCCCCAGACATGTCACCATGTGTTGTTACCATCATGTTTCCTATCCTCGTAGTATCGAACCACAAAATCTATCCAAAAATTAAGAGAGCTACAGAAAAGTGGGCATAAAAAATTAATTCACTCCCCACTATTTTCACTCTATCAAACATGCGGTTTAACAAACACAAAATGAGCATCTTTGAAAGACAAACAACAAAAGTTATAGATCAAAAAGATTCTCATCCTAAACAGCAAAATCGATTTTCTTTTTCTAAATAGCAAAAAATTTCCCTAGACATGTCTCCATGTGTTGTTTCCGTCGTGTTGCGTGTCCTTGAAGTGTCGAACCACAAAGTCTATCCAAAAATCTATATAAACAAAGAGGCCATGACATGAAGCCCATATTCTATCAATCCTAATAATCGAGATCCAAAAACTACTTTGTAGAATTTGGAAGCGACAGTCGCTATCAATTTTTGAAGTTCGAAACTGAACGAAAATTCAAGTTGGAAAACTTCATAGGCCATATCTAGGCAATTAGAGTTTGGAAATTAAACTCCCAAACAAAAGCCGTGTATTAGTAGTAGTAAATCAAACTCGCAAACAAGGGCCGTTGTGCCTAGTGCATGCCCGTGCAACACATTTCGGTTATACGCTTGGCAACAGGGGAGAGAGCGAAGGACAGGGATGTGTTGGTCATGTAATGATTTGATCACATTGTTACCTAGGGAAAGGAATGTGCTAGTCCTATAATGCTTTGATTTGATCAAACAATACCATTCAAACAAAAGAGGAACAAAGTCCATAACAAATAAACTCCCAATTGGAATACTTTTTAAAAAGTGTTGAATTCACTTTGCCATGTCCTCAGCATTTCCCCAGACATGTCTCTACGTGTTGTTACCATCGTGTCGTGTGTCCTCACAGTATTGGACCACAAAGTCTATCCAAAAATTAAGAGAGCTACACAAAAGTGGGCATAAAGAATTAATTCACTCTCCACTATTTCCACTATGTCAAACATGCATTTTAACAAATACAAAGTGAGCATCTTTGAAAGACAAATAACAAAAGTTATAGATCAAAAAAATTCCCATCCTAAATAACAAAATCAATTTTCTTTTTCTACACAGCAAAAAATTTCCCCAAACATGTCTCCACGTGTTGTTTCCGTCGTGTCGTGTGTCCTCGAAGTGTTGGACCACAAAGTCTATCCAAAAATTAAGAGAGCTACACAAAAGTGGGCATAAAGAATTAATTCACTCCCTATTATTTTCACTCTGTCAAACATGCATTTTAACAAATATAAAGTGAGCATCTTTGAAACATAAATAACAAAAGATATAGATCAAAAAAATTTATATCCTAAACAGCATAATCGATTTTCTTTTTAGAAACAGCAAAAAAAAATTCTCCTCCTAAACAGCAATTTTTTTTCCCGTAAGACTCCCATCAAAAAAATTCCTATCCTAAACAGCAATTCAGGCCACATTATTTTTTATGTTGGAAGACCCTAAAGATGATGGGAGTCTTACAAGAGAGGGAGAACCAAATCGATTTCATGGATGGCTGATTGGTGGAGGTGCTTTGTGGGCATTGTTTTTTTTGGAGTGCCTAGGAGAGAGAGAGAGAGAGAGAGAGAGAGAGAGAGAGAGAGAGAGAGAGAGAGAGAGAGAGAGAGAGAGAGTATGGAGGAATGAAGGAAACACAATGGAGAAGAGGAAAACTGACACGATGGAGAAGAGGAAGGGAAAAACTGCTAGGTAGACAGGCGCGGGAAATAGGTTGAGATCAATGATTCAGTCCAACGGCCATAACCTATTGAAATTGCGATCCAATGGTTGGAGGGGTGCTCATGTTTGTATGAGTAGACTAAAGACCGCTCTATTTTATAATATAGAAATATAGATATCCACTATCTCTTTTTACATTCTTTTGCATGATTTCGATTGGTTTAAAAAATAGGATTGAGCAAATTGTTTGAAAAGCCTATCGTGGAGGGTTGTCCCCGATTTTCCAGTTTTCAATTGGTTATGGACTGATTTTATTTTTATCCTTATTGTTTATCTATGGGGGATGTCCCTTAGAATCATTTGAAAGTTTGGGTTCTCGTTGCTTAATCTACCATCGCTTTATAGCAGATTGGTTGTGTGTAGGGGTGATAAATTGAACCCAGACCTATTAACAAATTCATACCTATCAACTAAAAAGTAGATCCAATCCAAGCCATTTATTAGTTGGGTAAGAATGGGTCCAAACCCAGCTAACCCATTATTAGTTGGGTCTTAATTGAGCATCAATTGGATCAACGTAAATGACCCAATGGATAATGTTAGAAACCCGCCAAATATTTTTGCCTCTGTACCAATTACCAGGTTTTTGTGCATTTTGCAATTGGGCCGTGAGGAGTACGGGCTTCTCTCTCTCTCTCTCCCCGAGGAGTATGGCCCCCTCGCTCTTTCTCTCTCTTATTCAATTGTTCTGACTCTGTGCTAAATCACACGCGTCTAAAAATATTTTGGACGGTCCAAATTAAAAATTAATTGTGACCTGTAACAATTATTTTGACCAGTCAAAATTGAAAACACAACTCAGCCATTGATTGCGCGAATGGACTGGTGAAATTGCGCTTCGCCGTGAATAAATTTCTCTCATGGTAGTCCCGCATAGGGTTTGGATTAAAAAATTAAGTGACTTATTTTTTTGTCCTTATTCAATTTTTTTTTGCATTTTTTTTTTGTTTTGTGTCAAACTTTTGTGATTTATTGATTTGTTTCGACGAGAGGAATCGAAAAAATAAAAAAAATTTGGTCGAAACTTATAATTTTTTGAATAAAGACAAAAATAAATCAATAAGACAAAAAAATTTACTTATTCTTGTCTTTTTGGAAAAATTTATGAGTTTCAATCATAATTTTAATATATATGTAATTGGGTTAATGAGCGGGTCGGATTTGCTTTTAAATAAATGGGTCGGGTTGGGTATGGGTAATTAGGCTCATAGTTAATGGGTCTAAATGGGTCAATGACCCATTAAAGACCCAACCCATTAACAACTTACCCAATTTGACCCAAACACGCCCGTTTGCCACCCCTAATTGTGTGTGAGCCCCTAGTCCCCGTTTCTTGGGCTTGTCACGACCAAAGGTAGTCAATCTCCTATTGCTGTCTTCATTTGGGCCTCTCAAGTGACTTGTTGCTGTTCTAAAAAATAAACTGGAGAAGGCTTTGGATTGAGAAACAAGAGCAACAGCCCATGACGAGGCCCACTATACGGACTTTATCACGATCCAGACCGTCAACTAGGCCCGCGTCACATGACGGTTCAGCCCAAGAAAACCCTTGGAAGTTAGGGTTCCTAATTACTACTCTACTCCACTATGATTTTATCCCGCTCTTCTCTCTCTCCCCTCTGTCTCACTAATCCTTGCCACAGCCCTCTAGACGAGATCCCCACCCACGCTCATTTTCAGAGAGAGAGAGAGAGAGAGAGAGAGAGAGAGAGAGAGACAGACAGACAGACAGAGAGAGTTTGTAGCAATGGCCCCGGCACAGAAGGTAAGGACTAGCAGAAATCCAGATTTGATCCCAGGGGTGGGAAAATACTCTCGGTCTCAGATGTACCACAAGAGAGGTCTGTGGGCCATCAAGGCTAAAAACGGCGGCGTTTTCCCCCGCCACGACAAGAAACCCGCTCAGCAACCACCCGCCGAGAAGCCTCCTAAGTTCTATCCCGCCGATGACGTCAAGAAGCCCCTCGTTAACAAACGCAAACCCAAACCAACCAAGCTCAAGTATACCCCCACACACTTACAAAATTACAAGTATAGACATCATATCATGTATGTTTGTATTCATATTCGTATGTTGAGCTATAAGTGTCTCTCTCTGTTTTGTTGTTTAGGGCTGGTATTACTCCTGGGACGGTGTTGATTATGTTGGCTGGGAGGTTTAAGGGGAAGAGAGTTATTTTCCTCAAACAGCTTCCATCTGGGTTGCTTCTTGTTACTGGTGAGCTCTTTTCTTTTCTGTATGTAATATATATGGTGGTGTGTCTTGGATCGGTTATAGGTTTATGTTAATTTTATGAAATGAGTGTGGGACAATCAAAGTTCTAAAACAAGGAATTAATTAATCGCTGGCCGGGCCTATCTGATTAGGTCAGACTACCAATTAATCATCGATTACTAATTAATAATAGCACCGATTAATCCAATTAATTGCTCGGAGGTGGTGGACTGCCTATTAGCGCCTAGCGACTTAGCAAACGATTCCTTCTTTTTGTTTTCCCTTTCAAATCTCCGATTGATCATAATATGCTGGTCGTTTGAGCTATGTTATTATGTGGTTATTAGGTTTCTTTCTATTGGGTTTTCTCCGTGAGAGAAGCTCGTGGTAGCCATTTGTTGTTTTAGTAGCTTATACATTGAAATTCAATCGTGAGAATAATCTTGAACCTTGTTTTGCAGTTATTTAGCATTTCCTTGTCACAGAACTTTCCGTGATTTCTATTGCTTGTCTTTTACCTTGAGTTTTCCTAATGGAGTGTGATTAGTTTTATTTGGATGTCTCCTCCTGGTAGATTGAATGTGCATGCTTTAATCGTTTGACCTATGTAGCACAGACACTCCTAGAAGCCGGCATGTCCCATACGGGGGACTAGGAAAAATACGTTTCGGACACGCCACGTGGCGTGTCCAATAAATGTCCAATAAATTTAATTAATTTTTTAGGGGGACACAACAGGGACATTAGAGGGACACGTATTGGGACGCGACAAGAGTTAAATATGCAATTTTTTTTTAAAACTTTGGGTGGTAAATGTGTAGTTGCTTCATACATTTTGGAATAAATACTGTGTGTTACCATGTATATATGATGCCTGCTTATAAATATTGAAGCTTCAAGTTTGTACACCTAACTATATTTTCACTGTTATATAATAATATTATTTATTTATTTTTGCCGTGTTCCCATTTTTTAAGAAATTCCGTGTCGCGCATCTGTATCCATGTCCGAGTCCGTATCTATGTCCGTGCTACAAAGGGTTTGACGGATTTCAAAATTATCAAACAGGAAATCAAGTGGAAATGGATGCCCTTAATGCAGGCCGTAATTCAGTGTGGGATATCAATATTCACCATTCCTATTAATCATTGTGAAGAAGTCTTATAGTTGCCTGATAGGTTGCTCCCTTGGTATTATTGTAGTTCTTACCTCTGCCAGTTACATTAAATTTTTCTGTATAATCTCTGAGTAATGTTGGAGGTTGCAATGATGTTTTCTTTGAACTTTGGTTGCATCAGCACGCTAATCAGGGGCTAGAACTGCCTTGTCCCCTTGATGAATGGTGAGCTGTGGTCATACGTAGTCTTTTTTATCTTTAGATATCCATCCATATAGGTACTTGTTTCCTTTTTGGACTTCACCTTATCTGGGTGAATGGTTTTCTAGGAGTGGTCAATCATACTGTTGTAACTTTATATGGTTTGACTCTTAAATATTTGCTTATAAGTAAATCTATTTCTTTTGTAGCATATGACTAACCAATGCCTGGCTTCCCCTTTTTTGGCCGTTCGTATGTTTATTTTGCTTGGATGCATACTTCCAATGCAGAATGTTTGACATTTTTTGGTTTTTAAATTGATTTTCCTCTATGGCTTGTCCTCAAGACTACCACGATGTACTTCTCTTTCATCCCCTTCCCTTTCATTTTGTTTTGGTGCTATATTCATGAGTAGCTTTATGGAGAACCGTCCCATTAGTCGTCATTTCCTTTACTGTATCAGGACCTTTCAAAATTAATGGTGTTCCTCTTAGACGTGTGAATCAATCTTACATGGTAACAACTTCTACCAAGGTTGATATCACTGGGTGCAATGTCGATAAGTTTGACGAC
This sequence comes from Rhododendron molle, assembly GCA_025413875.1. NCBI lineage: Eukaryota > Viridiplantae > Streptophyta > Magnoliopsida > Ericales > Ericaceae > Rhododendron > Rhododendron molle. The sequence continues at coordinate 22,146,587 of CM046400.1, forward strand.
AGGTATTTTGCGAAGCAAGTTGCGAAGAAGAAAAAGAAGGGAGAAGGCGAGTTCTTTGAGGCTGAGAAAGAGGTTAGTTTTTCATCTATTGTAGAAGTTCAGAGTAGGCTTTTTACTTCTTTAGTTTGTTCCTATTTTTAGTCTGGTACTTTATAAATTATTACATATCTTCTCTTTTAAAATGTAGGAGAAGAATGTTCTTCCACAGGAAAAGAAGGATGATCAGAAAACTGTGGATGAAGCCTTGATAAAAGCCATTGAAGCTGTTCCAGATTTTAGGACTTATTTGGCTTCAAGGTTTTCACTCAAGGCAGGCGTGAAACCTCATGAGCTCACCTTTTAGGCGAAGAATTTCTGAATTTGTTAGGGATCTGAGTTTTTACTCCTGTGAACTTGTTCTAGTCGATGTACTCTTTGAGATTTTTGTGGTGGATAATCATCTAATTTTTTTTTTGTCAGCTTATTTGGTGGGATGGTTTTTTCTGTTGGTTTTTTCTATTAGAATATATGCTCCATGAGTTTCCCACTCCAACTGTTTTTCTATTGGGTATTGTTCTTATTGCTGCTTTTTGGGCATGCAGTAATCTTTTTCGTTATAGGGCACTTAGAAACTATGTTGCCATGGCTGGGCAGTACTTTATTTCTTCTAGCTTAATCAAAGTTGTCAATACTGTTACGTATTGGCCGGTATATACGGTTCTGGAAGAGAACCGGTAAAATAGTGGTGATTCCATTTCGTTAAACTTTCTGGCGTATACTGTTGGTACCGGCCGGTACCGGTGAGTTCCGGCCTTCTCAGTGGCATCTGGCGGTATGTACCATCCAGTGAGAAAAATGAAGAAATAAAGAAAAGATCGGAACCAAATGAAACTCCTGTTGGTCTTTTCCGGTGCATTCTTGCAGCTCGTGTTTGTCTCTGTCTTCTCCGGTTATATTTGGGAGAGAGAGAAAGAGACTGGTCGGTTCATCTTACCAGTCTAAAAAGTTGGATTGGGAAAAGTTAATCTGGGTTCCTAGAAAGGAACAAATGCTAGCAACCGTTCGGTGAGGAAGCAGAATAGTGGTATTGAAACGTTGCATAAAACGTTTTGGAGAAACGTTATTGCGTAGAACAGCACTCTTTTATGCCTCTCACTCTTTAGTCTTATTTTTTTGGGGTTGCCGGTCCTGTTTGAGCATCCACCGGATGTTTAGACCCGGTGCACGTCATACCATTTCCGTCAAAGCCTTTTTTTCTTTATACGCATGCGCATTCATTTTAAGATAGGGAAAAACTATCCAACGCGGATGAAACATTAGAATCTCATGTCTCAACTCATACATCATTGGTTAATATCGCGGGACCTATTACTTTTTGTTAGTAATTTGATAAACCAATTGACATTTGACATTTGATAAGTGGTAGAGCATTGTTTGAAAACCACAAAATAATATTTCTAATCATAATTTTCTCTCTAGAATTGTCACATGTTTACACATACATACATAAACATACATAGCTTATATATATATTTAAAATTTTAAACAATTATAACTTTTGTAATGCATATCCAGTTTTTGAAAAATAAATATTTTCGAAACCTTTTCAATGAGATCTTTCAAACAAGATTCATTTTGAATATGAAATTGTGTACACATAAAAAGGTTATTTTGTAATACCCCATATTTTCTTTGCTGAAAAGAATAAAAATTTAGTAATATTGAATCATAAAAATTTATCAAGTTTTGTGCTAAAATTTCCGGTTAGCAATATTTGTTTTTAACAGTGTATGGCTTGTTTAGTGTATTGATGATAGGGAGTAATTATTGGCCGGGTTTTTTTTCCCCAAAATGTTAGGAGTTTCTATTAATAGGAGAAACAGTACATTAAGAAGAGCAAGATCCCCACAACAACACGGGTGAATCTGCTTGCGACTTGAATGTGTGTTGAAACAAGAGCGCCCCAAGCGTAGGGCTAGGTCGGTTGCAGCATAATAAACTCGGAAGTCCGAGGTCGAATCCACAGGGAGCCAATGGAGCTGGGCCAGAGGTTTGATTTACGAAGGGTTTTTAGCGTTAGGACTGCCAACCTTTAGTTCGGCTTTGAGACGGCCAACTTTTGAGTGATGGAAATTCTCTCTACCTCCTAACTTTAATTGAAAACAAAGATTGACTAGAAATTAAAAGTGGCAAGGTCTAGGGGTTCATTCCGCCCATAACTTAGGCCGTTCAATGCTTCTCTTTGATAACTCAAGTGAGAGTCATTGTCCTTTGATCTCACTCGAAAGATTTAACCATGAAAATCTAGTATAAATCATACAACGGGGTTTGGAAATGGAAAGGAACTCATTTAAGCATTTTATCAAACACATGGAGTGCCATGATTCTAAGCATTGGGTGCGCCAAGGAGACTTGTCTACACACAATCAAAGAAATTAACAACCCTAAGTTTAGACCAAAGATTAGAGTTCAACAAGTTCTTTGAGGCATTTTGGCAAACACCTAGAGTGACATAGCTTCAAGCATTATATGTGGCAAGAGATCAAGTCATTGCCTACATATAATCAAAGAGGTTAACAACCCTAAGTTTTGTTACATTAAAATGAACTTAATCCATTCTCAAACCACATTAAGCACAAGAAATGAGAGAAGCCATTAAACTACCTAAATCATGGGGTAGAAATCACCCCATGACCAAGCCTTGATCACTACTCACCCATAGTGGGTGTAAACACAAAGGAAAGCATAGAGAGAAATGAAAACATGGATGAAACTTGAAATATGAGTTAGATTGATGAAGAACACAAGTATACTTACAACATTAATGAAGGAAAAAGCCCCAAAACCTTAGCAATCCTCCTCCTTTGAAGAGAGAAGGAAAGCTAGAGAAGAGAGGAAAAGAGGGAGGTAGAGAGAGAATAGAAAAATGAAGAATGCCCTAGAATCGGGCTAAGGGTGGTATATATACCCCCTTTACAAAAAAAACTACAAAAATGCCACTGAAAGTCCACGCAGGAGTGAGGGATCGATCTCTGGTCAGGGGGGGATCGATCCCTGTTGTTTCTGAAGCTTTTTGATGGTGGGGGGATCGATCCCTAAACATTGGGGGATCGATCCCTGCGCTGGCTGGATTCTGCATACACTTTTTCAACTTCGCGGGCTCGCTCTGGACACTCCCGAACTCGGATTTGGGTGTTTTTCAAACCGTTGGAAAGCTTGTTGAGTCTACCTTCTAACCCCAAGTGGTTTGGATCAAAAGTAATTTTCACATCAAAACTTATGACGATTCTACCCTCAACTGGTCGGAAAATGAGTTGCTTTGGGTAACATCCTTGCATCTCCCTCACTTCCCTTGATCATTGGACATCCTGAGTATGCTTCAAAGCTTCTTTTCATGACTTTTGGGACTCGGTCACGGAGCGCCACGTGGTCTTGGGTACTTGGACACACTCGCGGCTATTCATGGCCTTCAAATGTGCTTTATTCGCATGATTTACTTGAAAACGCCAAAAACACACCTTTCGTGCAATATCGTTCAAATCAAGCAAGTTTATGCACTTGTGTGTGACAAAAATGAGAGAGATAAGCCCTATTATTTACAATATTGAGGGCTTATCAGAATCAAAGCCATAAGGGAGAGGCCAGTAAGAAAGCATCCCACTTCCACACACAATCTTTCTGGGCACAACATTCACCGCAGAAAAAATGCACAACCAAACCAAAGGAAACCCCGAAGGGGAGGAAACAACTCTATCAGGGTAGGAAACCAAAAAAACAAATGCAGCAGCGAAAAACAAACCGATACCTACAGAAACAGATCTACACTCCTAAATCCGGTCATCGGGATTGCAGATCACCATAGCAACCACACCCCATCATCTAGCAATACCAATAGTTATCTCCGTCCCACAACAACAAGCTTGTAAGAACAAGCGACACCCAAATGATAAGGCCGGGCCGGGTTTGGTGGTGTGTGATAGAGGGGTAAATTTCACAGACCTCCCCTGAGGTTTCTGACAAAGACAAAAACCTCCCTTGAGGTTTCTGAAATGTCACTGACCTCCGTTGCTTTACCTGACAATGTGCAAATACCCCCTTCTGTTAGTTAGACTTCAAACGGTGTCTAATTTGGGGTTTGAATGACTTAAATACCCCTCCTTTTCTTGAAACCAAACACCATCTTCTGTGCGATATCCAACAGAAAAATAGAAATTAGTTGGCTTTTTCTTGAAAAATATATGTAAACAATATTAGCACCTAAGTCCAACTCAATTCTTTTCCCGTACACTCTATATATTATTGATTGACAAAAAAAAAATCCTCTACTCTTTTCCGTAGAGTCTATATATCAAGCTCCATTGTCACCCATTGGATTGTCAACAACTACCCATGATCTGACTGAAATAGGCCTGATTCATGCTTGGTATCGATACAGATATTTTACTCGTATCGATACCATTTCGAAATGCAACTTCAACGCTTTGTTGCAATTATGTATCGATACGGCCATTACTCCCATATCGATACTGTCTCATTTTCACCAGAATTTCCCTTGCCAACCCCACTTTGCCCTGCCATTGCCCCGTTGGCCCCAAAAACACACAAAACATGATACCCGGAGCCACAAAACCTGAAGATTGCCCTTTTGTGGAAGCATAGAACCTTGATTCACAAAACCAAGTTCGAACCATTCACCCTAACATCCGGTTTCCTAAGGATAAGAGTACGACACGGACTTGGCTTCATTTTTAAGGTCAAAGAGACACAAATGTGGTTAAATCATAGAACAATGCCTTCTATCACATCCTAAGTGCGCAATAGATTCCGAAATCGATTCCGATAGACAACAAACATATTAAGGCATGAACATGAGATTATCTATCTAACTACGAATGGAAGAAGAACAACAACGGGATATGGGTAAAACTTAGTCAAAACATACTCAAACGTCATGAATTCCACCTTAGTCCATTCATGCATGTTGCGAGACACAAAATTTGTGTAAAATGAACTCTTGCAAAATAACTCTTCATGAGCATGTGCCAAGTTGTTTTAATCCACTAATTTTGTAATAACGGAAGGATTGCGAAACAAAAACCGAAAAATTTATGCTAAAAACAAAACCATATATATAGCTAATATATATCCCTCCCCCCAACTTGAAATATGCTATGCCCTCATAGCATGGAGAACAACAATATGGAGAGGGAAAAAACAAAAGAGGTTACCTCCGTGGGAATGTCAACCCCCGTATACCTCGACCAAGTTAGAGGCTTTTTGATATGCACCCAATAATACATATTCTTGGTGCTTAGTCCTCTAGTATGTTGTGTTTGTACATATATGTTGTCGTTTCTATGCGATATTGCACGTAAGGTAGGTTTTTGTGTGTTTCACGTAATTCGTATAAATAAGGCGCGCTTGAATGCCGATGAATGCTCCGGGTGCAACCAAGTGCTCAAGGCCATGTGCTACCACGTTGTTGTGCCCGAAGAGTCATGAAAAGATGGTTTGGAGGTTGCTCGGGTCGCCCAAGGGTAAAGGGAATTGAAGAAGTGAGGATTTTACCAAAGCTACTTATCTTCCGACTAGCTGAGGGTAGAATCGTCATAAATTTTTATGTACAAAGTAGTTTTGATCCAAACCACTTGGGTTAGAAAGTAGACTCAACGAGCTTTCCAACGGTCTAAAGAACACCCAAATCCGAGTTCGGGAGTGTCCGGAGCAAGCCCGCAAAGTTCAGCCAAAATCTGCCATAACAATGTGGTATCGATACAAGCATTTTTGCCACATCGATACAGTAAGGAAACAGAGAGATTGGAATCCGTAAAGATTCTGTATCGATACGGGCATTTTTGTCATACTGATACGACTTCTTTTCTGCAGATTTTTTGCTACTTTTTGGACTTTCCATTTATGGAATACTTGCCACTTTTGGCAAGTTATGGGATATTTTGAGGAGAGAGAGGCTGAGATGTATAAATACCCCTCTCTCTCCCCATTAGTCATTAGCTAGTTACATTTTAATTGTAAGCCTTTTTATTTTAGAACTCCATTAGTGTTTCAAGCTTTCCTAGCTTAATTCCTTAAAGAACCTTGGTAAGTCTTTGTCGTTTGTTGTTTTCTCGTTTGTTAATGTTGTAGCTACGGTTGAGATCCTTACTAATATCAAGTTTATTTCCATTTTCGTTGGTTAATCATGTTTTCTTTCTCTAGCATGCTTTCTAGTCTTTTAGCCATGTGTGAGTAGTTTACTTGGTTAAGTCTTGGGCTAATCTATCCCAATGACTTAGGTTGTTATTTGGTTCTCAAATCTTTGGGCTTAAAATCATGGTTTTCGGAATTGGATTAATCTAGCCATTTTGGTCTAAGTGAGGGGTGTTAACTCCTTGATATGAAGTTTAGTCAAGCGTTCTTAGCAAGCGACATACCGAGGGCTCGTGGCCTTCTACATGTTAGATACATTAGCAAAAATAGATTGGTTTAGTGTAGACACCTCTCGAACGGGGCATCGCCATACAGTTTGATATCGTTTGTTCGCTCATTTGGTTTCTTGCTTCATAAACCAAGATCATGGACATCCTATGGCTAGGAACATCGCCACATGATAGCGGTTATCATCAAAACAGAGTCGCCACCTAGTTTGTTAAAACTAGGAAAACAAATAGAGATTCTGGATACGGAAGCCAAAGGTACAGTAAAGGGAAGGTGTTAGGCACCCCTCTCTGCCTAGCCGTGAGGCTAGCCCATAATTGCTCAACATAAGACATATAAATGCTTTATTTGATTCTAAGCAAGTAGTCCATTTTCATGCCTTTAAACAGTAAATTAGGTGAGCCGAGACTGTAATTTAAACATGCGTCAAAAACCAAAAAGCAAAACAAAGCTGTGCCAGCAGATCGATTACTCGGTCGGTGAATAGATGTCACGACCGAGTAATCAGGCTAGTTTGATGTACCGGCCGAGGGATCGAAGCCTCGGCTGGTGTTCTTCCTCACACCAGACAGAAGAGTTAGTAGACTATCAAAACGCTACGATTAGGTATAAAAATGATAAATAAACTGAACCAGAGGCCCATGGGCCTCACCACCTTGATCCCTCAGTAGCTTGATTGCTTCGAATTTGATCAGGATTGACTGATTGATTGCTTCTTGAATGAAACCCTAGGGTTAGGGTTTGAAACTTCGGGGTTTGATCGTCGGATTGATGACTAACTTCGGGAGGTTAGGGCTTTTTTAGAGGGGTTTTTGGAGAGTAAATCTGCAGAGTTTCATGGCTTGAGAGGGTATGAATCTTATGAATTTCGTTGTTCTATTTTCGGAGTCCAAAGGCCCCTTTGAGTAAAAGTCAAAGCTGTAAAAGCAACTCAATTTGGTCCAACCACTATTCCAAGGGTTTTCGGAAAAGGTTTTTGTTATGGTCGGGCCGGGAGGGTGCCTACGTATTCCACAGGGGAAATTCAGACCAACCGTAGTTTGGGGGCAAGAAAAAAAGAAAAAGTTTGGAGGGTTAGAGACAGAAGGCGTACCTTCGGGCTTTAAAAGTCATAGTGCGACCTACCTAGGCTGAGCCAGGATTTTGGCGGAGAGTAGTTGAAGGAGCGCGGGGCTGCCAGTGATGCTTTTGCGGAAAGCGTCCTTAGTATTTCGGGGTAGATCAGTACACGGTGGGTGTTTTTGCTTTTCTTGATCATCCTGACTTTAACTGAGAGAAGCTCGGTAGAGTAGCCTATCCTTGCGAATGAGCTGGAAGGAATTGATGTAATCGTAGTGGAATCCAAGCCATCTGTTGGGGATGAATTGGATGCCATTTCTTGAAATATGAGGAGGCACAGGGCCAGTAGTTTAAGCACGGAGCATTGGAATGAAGGAACCGAGGCACGAAGCCGGTAGAGCTTTTGATGAAACCGAAGCGCCAAGCTGGTGTTGATCATAAGGCGAGAGCCTGGAGGGATAGAACCGAAGCGCGGAGCTGGTTTTGATCACAAGGCGAGGGCCTAGAATTTTGGAGCTTTGATGGAACTGAGGCTCGGAACCGGTTGATAGTTTGAGGAGCTTTGCCTTCTGGAAGCGAGAACTTTGAGATGTCAGAGCTTTGAGCTTGACGTGATTGAACCGAAGCATAGAGCTGGTTGTATTCTGATGGTCTGTGCACGGAGCTTTCTTATCATAAATTTTGGCATGGAGCCAAAGGATCGAGGTTCTAGACCGATCAATAAAACCGAGGCGCGGAGCCGGTTGATTGCACGATTGACCTGTTTCATGAATAAGAGAGATATGCAGAAATGTGTATATGATGATGGTGGTTAGGTGTGAACATATATGATGATGCAGACTCGATGTGATAATGGTGATGCAATTGATGCAATATGTGCACGGGCCCGTGTGTGTGTGTGTTTGATTTAAGCTTAGAGCTTCTATCAAGTTTTGGACTTGAGCATTCAGAGCATAGAGCTCGAGCATTCGGATGGCAGAATCCGAGCATTCAAAGTACAGGCTTTGAGCATCCAGTACGCAGTGCTTGGGCATCCAAGCATAGAGCTTGAGCATTCAAGTGTAGAACTTGAGCATCCAGTACACAGTGGTTGGGCATTCGAAGAGCTTCGAGCATTCAAAGTGTTGGATTTTGAGCATTCAAGCGTAGAGCCTGAGAATTGATTGGGGCGGCGTAGAGCCTGCTGAGGATTGTTGTTATGGCGTAGAGCCAGTTGAAGTGGTCATAGCATAGAGCCATTTGAAATAATGGGCGCGGAGCCGTTGAGATAATAGGCTTGGAGCCGCTGAAGTGGTGAATATAAGCTTAGAGCCGCTGAGATGGTAGACATGGGCACGGAGCTGCTGAGTTTATGGTGAGAAGCGAGGCGCTGAGATGATAGCTTGATGGCGGGCTTAGAGCTGCTAAGATGACTAGTACGAGCATATAGCCATTGAAGGAATGGGCTTGGAGCTGCTGAAATGACAGGCGTGGAGCTTGTTGAGTTGATGGACATGGGCACGGAGCCGCCGAGATGGTTGGTACGGGCGTGGAGCTACTGGGATGATAGGCGTGGAGCCTGTTAAGTTTGATAGATATGGGCGTGGAGCCGCTGAAATGATTGGTATGGGCGTAGAGCCGCTGAAGTGGTGAATATAGGCTTAGAGCTGCTGAGATGGTAGATATGGGCATGAAGCCGCCGTGATGATGGGCAAGGAGCCTGTTGTTTTGAAGCTTTTGAACTACTGAGATGATGGGCACGGAGCCTATTGAGGATTTGGTACGACGAATAGCAGAGCTGCCGGGTGTCTTGATTTGCTGTAGCAAAGGCTTCAGCCAGCAGTTTGTGGGGAGACAGCTTCCTTTATGCTGGGGCATGCTCCCAAGGCTAATTTTGATCACGTTGTTATTGGCTCAGGGATGCCCCCAAGGCTAATCCAATCTTTGGTTTTGTTAGTCATGGACCCAAACTTCATAATAGCTTGAATTGTTGCACTGGGCAAGATCCACTAGGGGTTGAAGGAAATCGATTTGAAGGGCCAGGAGATCGATCCAGTGGCCGCATAATGGATACCTCGACCGAGTTATGGATGTCTCGGCCGCGGCATCGCTTTATTTCCATGGGCCTATAAAAGGCCACGGCTTCGGCCGTTTCATTTCATTTTCCTTTCTTCCTTCTCTCTTCGTTCATGCCCGAGAGTTCTACCGGAGATTTCTCCTTTTTGCTGCCGGGGCCGGGCCATGGGTGATGTGCGGCCAGTGATCGCGGAGGGAGACCCCACCGTTCTTGGTCTTGTCTTGCTGCTTGATTAGGAACCCTTGCATGGGTGGCTTGCTTCCGTGATGCGGAGCTTCCGGGGTGGCGCTTGTACGCGGTATGATGGTTTTTCTGGGCTGCGTGATATCTCTTCTGCACCGCAGTGCTTCTTTGGTATACGTTGCCCTGGGGGTTTCTTTTTCTTTTTTGCAGCTGGTCTCTGGTGTTTGGATCACCAGAGAACTTGGCATCCTCTTCTCCTTCTTTTTGCTTCCCTGCATAGGTTAGTCTGACAGGAAACCGATGTATAGCTTGTTTAGGAAATATGGGATGATTCACCTTGCGATATAAAAGAACTTTTGTTATATGAAACAAAGTATTTTGCTCTTGATACGTGATTGTGTATGCTTTTGTTTAAACCTGCGATGGCACAAAATTGGTTTGATAGAAATTTTGACTGAACCGTGGAAACTTTCTGTAAAACGGTCGTTTTGGCGGCCAAGCCATCGATTCTGCGGCCAAGGGATCGATCTGTCTTCCCTGGTGGACTTTGAACCAGCCTTGATTTTTTTATGGGCCGATGAATCGATCTGACGGCCGCTATATCGATGTTGCGGCCGGGATACCGACTAGCTTAACGCGAGTTTAGAATCCGATTCCGATTAGAACTAGGACTCATCCTAGCCTATAAGTATACATTCTACGAACTCGAAGGTATTTGTCAGCAATGATTTCATGGCACAACCAGTCCTTGATTAGTGGTTGAATTCCTTTAACGGCCTCGACCGTTTGCACTTTAAGTCCTTTCGTATGGACTTCATTTTCTCCCTTCGCTAAATTCCTGTGAATTTTGCTTTCCTTTGGGCAGCCACTAGCCTGTGGGACCCTGTTTTGCATGTCTTTCGATTTAGAAGAAAGGAATTGTGTCCTACTATCGAGGAATTTGCTGGGTCATTTGGATAGAGAAGGTCTCATTATTCCTAACCCTTTGTTTAATCGGGGCAATCTCCTAAAGGATCTGCTCCAAGTTCAGAAACACGAAGCTAGGTTTTTCACGGTGAATGGAAGGTTGGAAACTTTATAGCTCGTTCAGCGTTTTGGTATCGCTGAAGCTCATCATCACATTCCTCAACAGAAGGCGTGCTTTCATGCGCTGTGCATTTGTATTCTCCATTACTACTTGCTTGGACCTTTTACTGGCCATGCGGACTCTATGCTGCTTGACTTTGCCCACCAGATGGGAAACCGTGTAGGTTTTGCTGGTTGTGGGCAGAGACCTTGATAGGCCTTGATATGATAAAGGGTAATCCTACAGCCCAGTTTTCAGGCAGCTCTCTGTTATTGCAGCTTCGCTCATTGTTATTTTTCTTTCTTTTACCAAGTAATCATACTTCGAAGCACCTGCCGCACTGTTTGATTTAAAAAAGTGAAGGAACCAGTCCATCATAATCATATCTGGGTTCGGGAGCCAGGTTACGAGAGAGGCACCCCTCTCGCCCAATCTGGAGATCGGTCTCTACTTAGGCATTTTGTGAAAACTTTTGTGATTCTTCTTTTAATTAATCATTTTTTATCCAGTTAGGGCGGGAGAACAGTTAATCGGGGATCAAGCTGTAACACGTTTGCAGGATGTGATCGGTATAGCATGGATGGATGAAATAATGGAAAATAAAATGAGATAAAACCCCATCCTCTGATCAGAACAACAAAAACCACATAGGGAGTGCACAGCAGCCAGCTTGCATGCATGGATCTTCATACATGCAAGCTGACCGTCGCGCGAGACACTCACTCCATCGCGCGAGGGTTGATGTCTTACCAAAGATGGAACTTCATCCCCTTCTAGGCTCTGGAAGGACCAGCGCACACCTAGAAGGCAAACCAAGCAATTTAATAGCTACTGTAAATGACTAATTATTACAAATCAGTTCAAATAGGAGCCAAATAAATTGAAATGCAACCCCTAAACAGTGGAGGTATCAAAACAAGGGCCAAGGGCCAAGTTGCTCATGCAAGGGCAGCTACTGGAAATCAGAGGACCATCGCGTGAGACAGTGACACCATCGCACGAGGGTCCTGACTGGACTTTCAGGAATTGCTTTGCATGTTATGGGCTTTGGTTCAGGTCCAGAAGTAACCCAGAAGCATTCCAAACTAAATAAAACAGAAAGGAAAGCTAGCCTATGTGCTTTATCATGCAAAACAGTGAGCTAAGTACAAATCATAGTATAAAATGAGTATTTAACATGACAAAACAAGAAAAGCCAGCATCCTAAACCCCACGTGGACTGTCGCGCGAGATAGAGGGCTGTCGCGCGTGATAGTGAGTCCATCGCGCGAGGGAGTGCTAGGCCACGGTTTCTTGTATTTCTGCTGACTTCAGGGCCAGGACTGGTATTGATTACCAGCCTTGGCCCTGCCAGTCCCCCTCAGAGATCTGAACAGGAAAATAGTAGGTATGCTATACCTTTGGTTGAGTTTGAAAAAGTGCTTGAACTTGAGTTGAAAGAGTGCTTGAGCTTTGAGTTGAGTTGAGGTTGAATGCTTTTGAGTGATAAAAACAAGGTGTAAAAAATTAGGTGTAAGATTTGTAACCTTTTTTTCCAACCCAATGTGTATGGATTTCTAAGCTTTAATCTTTGAAATTTTTGAACCCTTAAAAAAAGACTAACATGGGGGGTATTTATAGGGCAAGATGCTTCCATTATTGGAAACATTCTAGAACATTCTAGAATCCTTCCAATAATAGAAACATTCTAGAAACATGCTAATAATGGAAACATTCTAGAATCTTCTAGAACATTCTAGAATCCTTCCATTAATGGAAAGCTTCCAGAAACCTTCCAAAATGGAAAGTCACAGGTCGGTTACAAATTTAACCAGCGCGCGCGGATCAAAAATCGGTGCGTGTCAAAAGGGTTTCGAAAATTTTAAAGAGTTTTGAAAACACTCAAAGCTCAAACATGCTATCACTCCCGGGGTGTTCTTGATCCATTTCATTATCAGGGAATCAAAAACCGTAAGTAAATTAATCTGGAAGCCCAGATTGGGGTGTCTACAGTAGCCCTTGTTTGACGGCACTTGGAGCACCATTGACTTGGTACAAGTAATGTCAAAGAATTCTAGACACCCCTCAAGGCAATCCAGAGCAGAACATAGTAAAGTAGACAAGCATAATTACAGAACCTGATTGGTGGAATGGATGTGCGATCCATTGCCAGGGATGGAAGTAGAAGTGGACTATTGCATCGCCGCTTGTTGATCAATTTTGGACAGGATAGGCTGTCGCTACAGATTTGGGCGGAGACGGGCCGTCGTTCTTTGGGGATCAAGCTATCCTCGACACAAAGTATTCCAACAAACATGGGTAGGTCGTGTCAATAGTTAAATTCCATTTGTTGGGAATCGAGCCAATCTCTTTATCAAAGACCATCCGAGATAGAGCAATAAGCTTGCTGGAAGATGCACTTGCGGCTAGATTGAGGTGATTGTCGTCGACAGGCCAAGACGAACTCTCCTGGGAACAATTAGTTGCGGATGAGCGGACCATTTGGATGATATCCATCGTTGTCGAGTGGATGGACGATGTGTTGATCGCCGTTTGATGAATTTGACAGATCGGCCGTGTGAAGGCGACGGAGAGATCAATGTCTCGATTGATCAAACCGCCGGGAAACTTTGACAACTGGCTGCCGTGAATGCGGACGGGGAGATCAATGTCGATTGATCAAAGCTCGGGAACTCGGCGGGATCGGTGTCGTGAATGCAGACGGGAAGATCAATGTCTTTGATTGATCAAACCGTGGGAACCGACAAGACCGGTGTCGTTGAAAGCGGCTCCAGCGAGATAGCATCCTTTGGTTTACAAACCGAGAATTGGACAGGAGAGATTTCCATCGCATCCGCTGACAAATGATAACAAAACCGCAGGAGATCGCATCGCATCGCATCCTTCGGCAAACAAATCGAGAGTTAGGGAGATTTCCATCGCATCCGCTAACTAACGAGACAAGACCGCAGGAGATTGCATCGCATCCTTCGGCAAACCAAATCGAGAGTTAGGGAGATTTCCATCGCATCCACTAACCAACGATGACAAAACCGCAGGAGATTGCATCGTATCCTTCGGCAAACTAGATTGAGAGTTAGGGAGATTTCCATCGCATCCGCTAACAACTTGAACCAAAACCGCAGGAGATTGCATCGCATCCTTCGGCAAACTAGATTGAGAGTTAAGGAGATTTCCATCGCATCCGCTAACAACTTGAACCAAAACCGTTGGAGATTGTATCGCATCCTTCGGCAAACAAACCTGTATGACGGCAACCATGCGGGCCATCTTCCTGCTTCAACATTTAATATACACAATATGCAATGATGTATATGAAATTGAAAATGTAGATGCTAGCTAAGGGCGGCTCCTAGGAGGACAACGACACCTAAGGACTACCACCGAGCCTCATTATTGTACTGTCTGTTACTTCTGAGATGCGCACCCAGATAGAGAGACATTGAACGGGCTGACATGCCCCAGTTGACGGCATTGGGCTTGCGTGCCCCTTCTGCGATGCTTGGGCAGACGTGCCAGACAGATATGCTTTGCTTGGCCTTGGGCTGACGTGCCCTTGCTGTTCATGAGATTCCACAGCTTGTGGATTACAGGAGCTAGGGTAGCAATGTAACAATTGCATTTTCCAATTTGTTGATAAAAACTAACCGCTAATATCTAAATTGCATTGACAAGTGACCTGAATTGACACACAGAACCGCGCACATATGTACAGGCTTGCCTAGCTCGAATGAAAAAGGGGGAAAAAGCCCCGGGGTACAATGCGAACCCTTAAGCACACAGAACATAATGAATTTTGGGCATTAAGGGGCCAAAACTCACAACATTCTTTAGACAGGTGAAACTGACACTTGCGAGAGACACAAAAAGGCACAAAGACCTGTACAAACGAAATCGTGAAAAGCATCCCGATACGACATTTGATTGAAAAACTGGAAAAATATCGCAAAGACGAACATAAGACGCAGATGATGACTCGTATAGGCCCGGACTGAAACCGACACCCCCGTGCAGTCACATTAAGTCCATATGACTTGCATGGTATGACAAGACTTGGCAAAAGCCCCTGGAATGATATTCGAGGGCAGTGGCAGGCTACCGCTGGAACTGCAAGAGCACGCACAGGACTGAAACCAACGCGAATCACTTTGAACAAATGCGCATGACTATAAGCTAGCACGCGAGGCTACAGCTGCTCATACCAGAACTCGCCGAACTTAGAATAAACTGTGAGCTATCAGGCTTCTAGCATTTCGTTTTGTTTTTGATGCTTCAAATATTTTTAAGGCTTTATGCTCAGCCTGTAAATAGAAATAGCAGTTTTGCAATAAAATTGAAAGACAAAGGTTTTCCCCCTTCTGGTTCCTCCAATGCAGCTTGATCTTTGATCCTCTTCGACCTTTGATTGTACCAAAACGTCAACCATGGATCCAATTGATAGATTGTGACCGAGTCTCAAAGAGAGACTACCTACGTATCCCAAGTAGGGAATCAGATCAGAACGTAGTTCAGGCTAAGGTTCACTCGTGTGTTTACCTCTCCTTTGCGCTTTAACTTTTGCCTAGTACCGCCCATTCGGGTCTGCGGTCTAGCGAGCTTTCAAATATTGCCTATTACTTTTGCCTAAACTACCTTCATAGGTTTTCGGTCTAGCAGGCTGCTCTAACTTTTGCTTGGAACTGCCCACCCTTGGGGTTTTTAGCCCAACGAGCTTCTCTCAGGGAAAAGTAATTTTTGAATTGATCCAGATTGACCAAGGTATTGAATTTGTTGTTGTCGAGGTCGACGATCTTTGGCCGCAGCCCCAGATGGAATGGCTTTGATGACGCAGGGTCAAGAGTGCTTTGGTTGGAAATGCCTTGCTCCGGGCTATTTTTACACTTCATAACTTGTGCTTGGCGGAATGTCACTATTGCTGCTTTGAACACGGTATGAGGCCTGGAGCCTTTTGCTTATGTTTTCTGCATTGGCACCCGGTAGCAGGGAATTTGATGCTTTTGTATCTCAAGACCAACGCGAGGCGTGACGTGATGAGACCACGCCAAGACGTCGATGAACTCTTTGTGCCTGTCTGACAGGGTGCAATGCTCCTCTAGGAACAGCTTTGAACCAACTGAACCATTCGGGGTTTATCCTTGTCTTTCAAGTTTATTGAAACTACTTCTTCTTTCAATAGATTGAGCATGCCTTTCGTCTTCCCTGTCAGCGAGGGATCACATTTCTTTGGGGATGATCCCATCAAAATCTATCCCTTCGCCGTCAGGGTTGACACAGTTTATATAAAAGCCAGCGAAGTAATTAGAAGCAAGATAAAGCATATCATAAAAGCCCTCGGGGTTTGCCAAGTACAGCAGACTCAAAACTTGAAACAAAAGCTACGACGCGGAGGGCCAAAAGACACAACCTCTGACTCAAAGCTAGACTTTAGACAAATGCAAAAGACTCGGTGTCAGACTCAGACATATTGCCAATGCAAACTAGACGCAGTTTTGAAAACGCAATCTTTTAAAAGCTACCCTTAGCTTTCACAAAAAGAGGTAGGATCCAGTAGATGTCAGGCCCAAGCAACAGCACTTCGGCTTCTTCAGCTTCTTCAACCAAAACTACTCGATGCTCATTTGATCAATGGACCTCAGCCAGTCAATCTTCTCATTTGTAAGCCCCTCATCACTATCAAACCAAATATCGACAGTGAAAACCTCAATTGCCTAACCTACTGCCATCATGTTAACCTCCGACTCAGACGGGATGGATACGATGGGTTTGGGTTGATTTGCTGGGACGATATAGTGGCTAGGGTTGAATATGGTGGAGCTCGGGTTGATTCGAGTGATTTGAGTGGAGGTGATAGATACCTGACCAACCAGAGGGTCAGGACTGTGCTGAGGCAGAGAGTTTGTAACGATGTTGGGCTTTGGTGGAACTTGAACCGTGCCATCGTCAATAAGACCTTGAATTTCATGTCGAAGACGATAGCATTTGTCAGTGTGGTGGCCAGGCATTTGGTGGAAGGCACAGAAGAGGTTAGGATTGTAACCACCAGGTAAGACTTTGGGTGGGGAAGTTGGGGTCAAAGGTTTGAGATGCCCAGACTTGACAAGTTTCTCCATCACTACGGATAGAGATGCCTCAAACGTAGAGAAACTCCAGGGTTGGGTTCAAGCCCGGTAGCTTTGGGTATTTTGAACCTGTTTGATGTCAGCTGTAGGATTAGAGGAAGCAGCAGCGTTGTCCCCACTTGTAGCCGTGCTGGCGTAATTGCTACCGCCAAATAGTGCGCTACTGTTTCCAGAGTAAGCCCTCGACTTTGATTTCTAAGGATTGGAAGAAGAGGACTCCCCTCTTAGCAGAATCCCACTTTGCAGCGCATCCTCGATGGCCAGGCCAGATTCAAAGAAAGTCTCGAAGTTGGCAGATGCTTGAACCAGCATGAGATGCTTAGCATAGTCGAGATGCAGGTTGTGGGAGATAATGCGGAGTTGATCCCTCTCGCTCGGGCGCTCAGTCATTAGAGCGACTTTGGCTCTCCACCTTTTAACAAAATCCGCAAAGGACTCTTTGGCTTCCATTTTCGTGGATTCCAACTCTCGAATAGTCATCTTGAGCTGGGAGTTGTAGTTGTATTGAGCAATGAAGGCAGCCCCTATATCTTCCCAAGTCTTTTTGTTAAAGATGTCAAGCAACAAAAACCAATGGAAGGCAGGCCCTGAGAGAGTTTGAGGGAAAAGCTGAGACATGACCTCACTTTCTACTTTGAGTAACTTCATGGCAGCATGGTAGCCGTAGAGATGAGTTTTGGGATCACCGCTCCCATCAAATTTGACCAAATTAGGCATCTTGAATTTGTCTGGCAGCTTAGCATTAGGATACAGGCAAAGACGATCCAAGTCTATTCCGCCCGTGCTGATCTTTTCAGATTTTGTGACGGATTCTTCTAGCTTTGCCATCTTGGCCATAAGAGCAGCTATGTCAGGGTTTCGAACAAGTTCCCTACCTGCAAGATTCGGGTTTGCAGTAGGCGCACGAGCCTTCCTAGGGTTGGGCTGAACAATGAGACGCCCCTCGTGATTCGGATCTGGGACCATGACAGGCTGCTCCTGGTCGTTCTCATCGTCCTCGCCTTCCTCTTCGAGTGGAGGTGGAAGACGAGTGTTGATAAGGTCATTGAGATGGGTGATGTTAGCATCGGTCTGGATGGCCCTCTGCTGCATGGTGGTAATGCTGTTCTGAAGGTTTGTGAGCACGGTCTCTAGACTAAGCGGTTGATCTGCCATGACTTGTGTCTCGGAGGTGCTTGATGCAGAAGATGGGGAGGCTAGCGGCGTGGCTTTTTGCAAAAGTGACGGAGAACCCGACTGTAGGGCGGCCAACGGTGAACCTGGAGAAGCCTCCGTTGCAACTGACCGAGTTTCGAGCCTGACAAATGCAAGTCTTTGAATCAGATTCTGAAGACGTTCCCAAGTAGGTTTGGCTCTTCCTTTCGGTACTCTCTTGCTCGGTGCAATGGCTATGAACTAGATAGTAAAATAAGTGAAAGCTCAGTGGTGTTCCTGCAGCAATCGGAATGCAACGTACACGTCATTGTCGGTGTCAACCCTAGACTCTAGAACTAAAGACGAGTCTGTCTCATGATGTTCGGACGCTGCCAAAAATCCTCAGATTTCTTTTTGAGGGTGTATCCTTTGAATAGATCAAACTGATCCTAAGACATGTCAAAACAGGCTAAGTCTTGGACCAGTCCCATTTGAAGATTCAACTTTGAACTTGAAACAACTCGGTATTGATGGCGTGACACCTTTACCGGGGTGGCTTCAGCGACAACGCGCGTTAGCCGGGCGGTGTACGTGCTTAGCACGATAACCAAAATGACATCAATATCATGACATCAACACTTTGTGGTTCCTTATTTTTGGTTGAATCTTCAACCGGGCATGAGCCAAGGATTTAATAAGGTTTGATTTCCCAAAGTCTCGTTGATCTAGGGACTTGAAAAATTAACAACATGCACCATCGAGATGCACGACTCTTCATCGGGTCTAGCAGCGTCCACATTAGCATAAGACAGACTCGAAAGCGAGAGACAACCTAGAAGCCGCCCTAAACATGCTCCTATGCAACATGACATGTATGTATTTACAGTTCCAGAGACGAGTTTGCCTCATGAATTTCAGACGTTGCCGGAATCCTCAGAATTCTTTTCGGCGATGTGTCCTTGAGTAGATCGACAGATCCTAAAAGATGTCAAATAGACTAAATCTTCGTCTAGTCCCTTTTGAAAATTCAACTTTGAATTACAAACAACTCGGCATTGATGACATGGCACCTTAACCTTGAACAACGTGGTGTATAGTGACAACGCACTTCAACCTGGGTGGCGCCAGTGACACAGCATCAATACTTTGTTGTTCTTTATTGTCCGTTGAATCCTCAATTAGGCATGAGCAGAGGATTTAGCAAAATTTGATTTCTCAAAGTCTCATTGAACTAGGGGTGTACAAAAAACCGACCGAACCGAACCGAACCGAATTGCCGAACCGAACCGAACCGGTCCCGAACCGAACCGAATCAAACCGAACCGAACCGGTTCGGTTCTTAGATGTTAAAAATTTGTGAAACCGGTTCGGTTCTCGGTTCTTGAAAATTTCCAGCGAACCGAGCCGAGCCGAACCGAACCGAACCGAACCGGTTTAATATATATATATTAAATATTTTTAAATATATTTTAATATATATATTAAATATTTTTTAAATTTCTTAATATATATATATATTAAATATTTTTTAAATATATTAAATATTTTTTAATATATTTTAATATATATATATATATTAATTGTTTTTCCTGAACCGAACCGATCCGGCTCCGAACCGAACCGGGATCAATATAACCGGTTCGGTTCAGTGAACCTCCCGAACCGAACCGAACCGGTTCGCACAAAAACGTCCAAGAACCGAACCGAACCGAACCGGTTTCAGCCCTACATTGAACTAAGGACTTTGCGATTGATAACGAACATTCGACATAATGAACGACTCCTCATCGGGTCCAACAACGTCTTAGATAGCGTAAGACAAACTCGAAAGAAAGAACCGCCTTAAGCATGCTCCTATGCAAAATGACATGTATGTATTTACAGTTCCAGAGACGAGTTTGCCTCATGAATTTCAGACGTTGTCGGAATCCTCAGAATTCTTTTCGGTGATGTGTCCTTGAGTAGATCGACAGATCTTAAAAGATGTCAAAATAGACTAAATCTTCGTTTAGTCCCTTTTGAAAATTCAACTTTGAATTAGAAACAACTCGGCATTGATGACATGGCACTTTAACCTTGAACAACGTGGTGTATAGTGACAACGCACTTTAACCTGGGTGGCGCCAGTGGCACAGCATCAATACTTTGTTGTTCCTTATTGTCGGTTGAATCCTCAATTAGGCATGAGCAGAGGATTTAGCGAATTTTGATTTCTCAAAGTCTCATTGAACTTAG
The DNA here is from genome assembly GCA_025413875.1 of Rhododendron molle. Classification (NCBI taxonomy): domain Eukaryota; kingdom Viridiplantae; phylum Streptophyta; class Magnoliopsida; order Ericales; family Ericaceae; genus Rhododendron; species Rhododendron molle. Next base: position 22,166,853 of record CM046400.1, read on the forward strand.
GACTTTGCGATTGATAACGAACATTCGACAGAATGAACGACTCCTCATCGGGTCCAACAACGTCTTAGATAGCGTAAGACAAACTCGAAAGAAAGAACCGCCTTAAGCATGCTCCTATGCAAAACAGTGTATGTACAGTGCATGCGATAGGGAAAGCAGTAACACGTAGACAGTATATGGGGTTAGATGCAAATAAACCATACCCTGTAGGTACCTGTCTTAGTTTGGAAAGTGCTAGAGCTTTGTATATGCAAAGGCTGGTTTTGGCTTGTAACGGGTTCCTCGGACTAGGGCCACAAATATACCTCCCGTTGCCCATGATATCGCTGAGCAACAGTCAAACGGTAGCATGACCCATCATCGTCGAAGGTTATTGGTCATTCGGGGTCCCCGGTCTCCGAAAAACCATGCCGGATTGCTAAAACGATCCAACGAGGCTTATCCCACATCCATGCAAACGAGAATGCTAGAAATTGATTAAGAAGAAGAAGAATCACAAAATCACAAAATGTCTTTTCAAGCTCGGCTCACTTTATTTAGTCCATCTTTAGAGGAAACTACACAAGTGAACAATCGAAAAAGTCCCATCAGATTGGCCGGACACGGGGTCTTGTTAAATCACCATTCCAACCTTCGGCAACGCGAAACTCACCGTTTTGACAAACTTTTAAGGAATTGTTCGCAAGTGTTTTAAACTCTAAGTATGAATTAATATTGGTTCGATTATCCCCAGCAGAGTCGCCACTGTGGGCAGCATGCCCTGGAATTTTCGAATTCCAAAATACACGGGCCCATAATCGAGGGAGCGCGAGCGCAGAAGCAGGCAAGCGCTCGGAATACAGAGTCGCCACTCGGGTTTTGAGGTCCGACACCCAAGGAACCGTATTTTGAAGTACCTGCCGCGCTGTTTGATTTAAAAAAGTGAAGGAACCAGTCCGTTATAACCATATCTGGGTTCGGGAGCCAGGTAACGAAAGGGAACGGTTTTTAAGGCACCCTTCTCGCCCAATCCGAAGATCGGTCTCTACATAGGCATTTTGTGAAAACTTTTGTGATTCTTCTTTTAATTAATCATTTTTTAACCTGTTAGGGCGGGGGAATAGTTAGTCGGGGATCAAGCTGTAACACGTTAGCAGGATGTGATCAGTATAGCATGGATGGATGAAATAATGGAAAATAAAATGAGATAAAACCCCATCCTCTGATCAGAACAACAAAAACCACACAAGGAGCGCACAGCAGCCAGCTTGCATGCATGGATCTTCATACATGCAAGCTAACCGTCGCGCGAGACACTCACTCCATCGTGCGAGGGTTGATGTCCTACCAAAGATGGAACTTCATCCCCTTCTGGGCTCTGGAAGGACCAGTGCACACCTAGGAGGCAAACCAAGCAATTTAATAGGTACTGTAAATAACTAATTATTACAAATCAGTTCAAATAGGAGCCAAATAAATTGAAATGCAACCCATAAACAGTGGAGGTATCAAAACAGGGGCTAAGGGCCAAGTTGCTCATGCAAGGGCAACTACTGGAAATCAGAGGACCATCGCGCGAGACAGTGACACCATCGCGCGAGGGTCCTAACTGAACTTCCAGGAATTGCTTTACATGTTTTGGGCTCTGGTTCAGGTCCAGAAGTAACCCAGAAGCATTCCAAACTAAATAAAACAGAAAGGAAAGCTAGCCTATGTGCTTTATCATGCAAAACAATGAGCTAACTACAAATCATAGTATAAAATGAGTATTTAACATGACAAAACAAGAAAAGCCAGCATCCCAAACCCCACGTGGACTGTCGCGCGAGACAGAGGACTGTCGCGCGTGATAGTGAGTCCATCGCGCGAGGGAGTGCTAGGCCACGGTTTCTTGTATTGCTGACCAGGGCGGGATCGGTATTGATTACCGACCTTGCCTGCCGATCCCTCAGAAATCTGAACAGGAAAATAGTAGGTATGCTATACCTTTGGTTGAGTTTGAAAAAGTGCTTGAACTTGAGTTGAAAGAGTGCTTGAGCTTTGAGTTGAGTTGAGGTTGAATGCTTTTGAGTGGTAGAAACAAGGTGTAAAAAATTAGGTGTAAGATTTGTAACCTTTTTTTCCAACCCAATGTGTATGGATTTCTAAGCTTTAATCTTTGAAATTTTTGAACCCTTAAAAAAAGACTAACATGGGGGGTATTTATAGGGCAAGACGCCTTCATTATTGGAAACATTCTAGAATCCTTCCAATAATAGAAACATTCTAGAAACATGCTAATAATGGAAACATTCTAGAATCCTTCCATTAATGGAAAGCTTCCAGAAACCTTCCAAAAATGGAAAGTCACAGGTCAGTTGCAAATTTAACCAGCGTGCGCGGATCAAAAATCGGCGCGTGTCAAAAGGGTTCCAAAAATTTTAAAGAGTTTTTAAAACACTCAAAGCTTAAACATGCTATCACTCCCGGGGTGTTCTTGATCCATTTCATCATCGGGGAATCAAAAACCGTAAGTAAATTAATCTGGAAGCCCAGATTGGGGTGTCTACACTGGTTTAGTGTTGGCAGAGACTTTGATTGGCCTCGATATGGTATAGGGTAATCCTACAGCTCAGTTTTCAGGCAGCCCTTTGTTACTGCAGGTTCGCTCTTTATCTATTTTTCTTTTGTCAAGTTTATCTTTTCGCTCGACACTCTTTTGTTTTGACTCACGTGTTCCAACAACTCGCAATTTTCCCTTGTTTTCTATAGGTATGGCTTTATGAGAAGTTGAGGGTGTGAGATGTGCCAGAGCGGCTACCTTATAGTTTAGATCACTGCGTGGAGCGTCGTGTGATCAGACAGCTTCCCACCGAGGCTGCTTGGAAAGCATAGATGGAGACGCGTAAGGGTGACCGGATTCAATGGGTTTGCCCCTGGTATGGTATAAAGAGCATGACTGCAAGTACCATGAACCATTTTGGTGTAGCAGTGATTGTTTTTATTTAATAAAAATCAGAGTTACACGTTTCTAGAGGCAGTTTGGGGTTGAACAGGTTAAGGTTTTGGGTGACCCTGAGTATGTTGTTTCTAAGGTTCATGATGCCAACCTTCGTTGTAATGTGCTTCGTTTATGGCCAAATCGAGTAATGCAAGAGGTGGCTGAGAACTTTGCTGACAAACTATTGGGTTCGTATAAGCGTTGGTTAGAGAAGAACCTTTTAGAGGACAAAAGTGCAAAGAGAAGGAAGACCTAGAGAAAGATTTTTTATTCTAGTTTTCATAGACTGGAAATTGTTTGAGCTTGCTTTTCCTTTTTCCTTGGAAGTAATAAAACATTGGTTGCTTTATTTAGGAAATGTTATTGCCACGGTTTGACAGTTAACATGCTTTAGGATAGACCTGGAAATTAGGAAGTGATAATAATAGCAGTGGCCGGATCTCAATTCAGAGATTGCCTACGTATCCCATGGAGGGAATCAGGCCATAAACGTAGTTCCAACAGAGTTTGTTTGTTTTAGTTAGGGTTCACTCGGGTATTTTCTCTCCTTTTGTGCTCTTGATTTTGCCCAAACTGCCATTGTAGGTTTTCAGTCTAGCGAGCGCTTTTATTTATGCCTTAGTTTTTGCCTAAGCCGCCCTTGCGGGTTTTCGACCTAGCAGGCTTGCTCTAATTTTTGCTTGGGTCCGCCCACCCTTGTGGTTTTCGGCCCAACGAGCATCTCTCAGGGGTAATACTTCCTCAGCTTGTTAATATTGACTGGCGTTGCGAACTCTATTCCATCCAAATCTGCAATGTAGGCTGCTCCTCTAGGTAGTATGCACTTGATAAGGTAGGTTCCTCCCCAGTTTGGTCTAAACTTGCCTCTTGGGTTTGAAACGTGGCGACGGATTGCTTTGAGCACCATATCCCCCACTTTGAAGTCTCGTGGCTTCACCTTTTAGTTAAATGCTCGTGCGATGCGGCGTTGATACCCTTGCACATGGTATGGTATAATGCTCTCAGTCTCCTTTCATCTATCAATGCTAGCTCGTCGTAGTGGTTTTGAATCCAATCTTCTTCGATCATACCCGTCTTAGCTAGAACCCTTAATGAGGGTAGTTCTAGTTCGATAAGTAAGACAGCTTCCATCCTGTAGACCAGAGAGTAAGGAGTGGCCCCAGTTGAAGTTCTTTTAGTTGTTCGATAACCCCATAGTGCCAGGGGTAGCATTTCTGGCCAGTCTGTGTAAGTGTCGGTTGTCTTCCGTAGAATCCTCTTGATGTTTTTGTTTGCAGCCTCGACTGCTCCATTAGTTTGAGGTCGATAAGTAGTTGACCGATGATTTTGTATCCCAAATTCGGCAAAAAGCTTCTTTGTCGCCCCTTTGAAATGTGACCCATTATCGCAGATGAACTCGTGAGGTACTCCATATCGGTAGATGATATTGGTGCGAATGAACTTAGCCACATGCGTAGCCTTAAGGGTGGCATAGGAGGCTGCTTCTACCCACTTGGTGAAATAATCGATGGCTACTAAGATGAAATGATGCTTGTATTTTCCCTTTGGATTTATACTCCCTATGACGTCAATTCCCCAAGTGGAGAATGGCCAAGGAGATGTCATGCTATATAATTCCGTAGGGCGAATACGCATGTGATCAGCGTGAGCCTGGCATTTGTAACATCGGCGAACATAATTAGCACAATCGGCTTCCATCGTAGTCTAGTAGTACCCCTGACACAGGATTTTCTTTGCCATTGTGGCCCCATTCATGTGCGGCCCACAGATTCCCTCATGTATTTTGATGAGCACAAAATACTGACACTTAGAGGCCCCAATTTTATATGTTGTTAGTTCCTAATTATGCTTAATTGACTAGTATTATTATCTTTTATTCATTTTTCTTATACAATTGTATTTTTGCAGGAAACGATGATAATCACAATTATTTGATCTTAAAGCCGAGCTCGCGGTTTAAGTAGTCAAAGTGCAATCCAAAGGAATCTAGTCCCGAAAGAATTCTGGCTAATGGAGGGCAAAATAAGGAATGATATTAGATATTGCCTAATAAATAGAGTTTGGGAAGGAAATAATTATATTTACCTAAGGTCAATTTCTAGCATTATATAGAGAAGAATAGAGAGTTCGGCCTGGGAGATCACCACGGGCAGCAACACCATGGCTGGAGGCCACGGCTGAGAGGAAAAAAATAGAGGAGCAAAAGAAATTATTGTAAGCGTATTATTTTTATGGATTGTAGTCGGATGCTTGATTTGTTTTCATATATGAGAGGCTAAAATCCTCAATTAGGGTTGAGGATGAAACCCCGTAAGTTCTATTGATTAATTTTATGCATATGATTTTTTCCTACTTGCTCTCATAGTTTATTGTTCTGATCTCATTAATTAATTTGGTCGAAACTCGGATATGGATTCAATCGGAATGGGTTTTTTCCCATGATTTGATATCACCATATTAATCGAACTGCTTGGTTTGTCATTGTTAATATTTAAGTACGGGATATTTACTGTGATTTGTTTTACGCGGATACAGTTAATGATTTTGACTTAAACTTGCAAAGCAGAGGAGGAACATATTTTTGTTATAAATAAAAAGGGCTTATTTATACATTATCCAGGGTGGTTAAGATTGGCTTCTAAATCATTGTGTAGAAATCAAAGGAAAAATCATTGCGTAGAATTTATTGATAAATATTTAATGGATGTGGATTCCAAAACCTTAGTTGCCTTTCTCATCGTAATCTCCACGTACTACTTTTCCGTTATAGGTTCATAATTAGTTGTTTTCTTTTATCACAGTTTTATTAAGTTTTTAGTTTCAAAATCAATCACAACTTTCGTCAATTAGGTTAGTGTAACGCCCCGAATTTTGGGTACGTTAAATAAACATTTTATTGAACAACAAAAGAGAGTCTGGCTCTTTTATTACACAAAAGGAATGGATATCTAAGGTTATCTACAGCTCCTTCTCTTCTTCCATCCTAGCAAATTCCTTAGCTCCAAAAGCCTCCAAGGTGTACAGCTCCCCTTGTTCATCTAACAAGTCTGACACATTATACCAGCGTCGCCACCAGTATAATATGTCAGGGTCACATAAGCAACACCATGAGCTTGAAAGCTCAATAGAATAATCCAAAGATCCACTAACCCTTAACTTACAAATAGCAAGTCATGCATATATCATAAAGAGTCATAACAGCACATGCATTAATATAACAATAACAACAACAATGACACATCCGCATTCGCTATCTATCGTTGGTGTCATGTTTCCATGTGTTTCTCCTACGTGACTCATCATTTTGTGTCTCATCTTTCAACATCATTTCCAAAAATCACACGCACACACCAATGAGCTACCAAGTCCGGCTCATTGGCCACAATGGCTACCAAGTCCGGCACATTGTGAACGCACATAACCAATAAGCTACCAAGTCCGGCTTATTGGCCACAATGGCTACCAAGTCCGGCACATTGTGTCACATACTCATCCACGCTATCAAATCTTGCATTGGCTCCTCTCTGCGGATAACCAAGCCTAATTACCAATGAAGCTACCACGTCCGGCTCCGTTAGCAATCTACACAATGGGCTACCAAGTCCGGCCTCATTGCGGTTTTCGCAAGTCCACACAAAGGGCTACCAAGTCCGGCCACCTTGCGGATTTTCATAACTACCATTGGGCTACCAAGTCCGGCCACAATGTAGCTTCAAAAATCTTTTACCAAGTCCAATTATTTCCTTTATCCACACCCTAGGTTTCATGTTTCTACTTTCTCGATTTTCGTGTCTCGTAATCATGCATAGACTCCGTGGCGGGACAAATCGCTTTAAAGTAATCTTGAAACCAAACTAGCAAGATCATCCAATTCTATTTTACCTAATCGTACTCAAATTATTACTTAAAGCATAACGCCACATGTACGGACGCCCTTGGAGTGGAAAGCCACTTATGCTTTATCAAGAACAAGTAATGCAAGCAAATATACATACATGCTCATAATCATCCTCAAGACAATAATATATTACCAAAATCCGTTCTTTCTTCTTTTGTGGAAATTTCAAAACAACATATGTTTATTGATGAGTTCATACATGAACAAGCAACTATCATGAGATCGAGCAATCAAGTAGTCATAAGATCAAAGTAAACTACATACTTAACAAGAAAGTTCTACAAGCTAAATTCAAGTCAAACATGCATATAACTATTCAAGTACCACATATACTTAGAGATAGCGGGGTCGGAGTATTCTACCTTAATCCGAAACTAGTCGGGGCCGAATAAGCTAGTTGAAAAATTCTACGGGCGGTGAAACTCTCAAATCTGGACCGAACTTTGGATGGCAGTAACTTGGTCAAAACTGGGCCGAATACGATCGTTCTTGAGTCTAAAACGAAGATCTCGAAATTTTCTACAACTTCCGTGAAGGACGTTATTCCTAGAAACGACTTTCGCCCGGAGAAAAATGGGGATAAGAAAGTGGACAGTGAGCTGTCTGGAATGGAATTTCCAGATTTTTCACTGAACTTTGGAGGTCGATATCTTGGTCATCTCTTGACCGTTTGGGGTGGTTCTTGGCTCTAAACTGAAGCTCTCAAAGTGTTCTACGACTTTTGTGGAGGTCGTTGTTCCTAGAAACGACTTTCGCCCGGAGAAAAATGGGGATAAGAAAGTGGACAGTGAGCTGTCTGGAATGGAATTTCCAAAATTTTCACTGAACTTTGGAGGTCGATATCTTGGTCATCTCTTGACTGTTTGGGGTGGTTCTTAGGTCAAAACTGAAGCTCTCGAAGTGTTCTACGACTTTCGTGGAGGTCGTTGTTCCTGAAAATGAATTTCGCCCGGAGAAAAAATGGAGTTTTTCAGAGGACAGTAGGCTGTCCAGAAACTGGTTTCTTAGAGATTTTAGAGAGAAGTTGGAGAATGAGGTGAAGGTTTGAGTTCAAATGAAGAAGTGGCTTGCTATTTATAGGCCAAGAACTCCCTCTCTCTCTCCCTAGCCGAATTTCCCTCTCTCTCTCTATACCTTATTTTTTTATTTCATCAAATCTTGCTTCCTTGCAAGAAACAACCTAAAAACTAGGCATGCAAGGCTAGGATGTGTCCTTTGGATTGGATTATGGAAGACTAGGCAAGGAAGGAGATTTGATTCAAGTATTCTAATGGGGTTTGAACAAGGACGGACAAGATTGGATGGCATTGGTTATGCTTTCACTTGAAGCATACACAAACTAGGACAAGGATGACCAAGCAAGGTCAATCAAAGGAAAGCACACCACTCTATCTCTCCCTCTCCCATCCGAATCTCTCTCTCTCTCTCCCATCTCTCTCTCGGCTTCTCTCCTCTCTCTCTCTCTCTCTCTCTCTCTCCCACTTGTATCACTTGGAAAGTATATATATATATACTAATATATACATATGTACTATGGGTCTTTAATAAAATCTAAGTTTTCAAGTAAATTAGATTTTCTAAATATAATAATCTATATACACACATGTTATATACAATATTATATATATATATATATATACATACAAGTACACACACACACACACACACACACACATATATATATATATATATATATATATATAAGCATGTACTTACAATCTAGTATAGGGTTCCATAGTCTAATACACTAACCTAATGCTTTCAAAGTACAATGGAAGCACAAGAAGTCAATCCAAGGTACTATCTCTCTCTCCTCTTTCTTTCTCTCTCTCTCTCTCTCTCGGCCCAATCTCTCTCTCCCCTCTCTCGGCTTTCTTTCTCTCTTTCTCTCTCATGTACTATATATATATATATATATAAATACTAGAAAGCAAACATATATAATAATGTATTAGTGTACTAGAATATCTAATAGATTTACAAGCAAAAGGATTTTCCAATTAAAAATGTAATACTCACATGCTATATACAATAAAATATATATATACAACAAGTACATACATATATATATATATATACATGTACTACACTATATCTATACTAGATATGACCTAGGACTAATATCTAATATAGTATTCTACTTCATCCAAAGTACCATGTACTAACCTAATATACTAATGGACTAATCTTAATTTAATGGATTTTAACCCATGGCCAAATTTAATATTTAAATCAAACAAGTACATGATTGTCAAGACTAACTATTATCCAATGGATAATAGTTTCTCTAATGGTTAATCACCAATGGGTAATAATGGCTAGGATTCTAGTCTATCGCCCAATGGGTAAAGAATCTCCTAATGGTTATTATCCAACGGTTAATACCCAAAAGTATAATACTTTGCAATTAAGCTCTAAACTAATCTAATCTCGTACTTAGGAAGATTAACCAAGGTTTACCTATTGACCAATGGGTAAAGGAAATCCTAACGCTATTGTCCAACGGATAAATATTACCCTAGCTTCTATCGTCCAATGTAAAAAGACAAAAAGGGTAAAATGGTCCATCTAGGGTTAGGGAGAAGTGATTAGGCTAAATGGGCATTAGGCTATTCTAACTAATCGGTTAAAGACTAACGATACTTAGTCTAGGCTTTCATTGCTCGAGTGGTATTTTGGTTTTATTTAGTAGGAAATCGCCTAATAACGGAATATTAAAGCCCGACGGTGCCAAACACCAAGGCAATGCGTGAGCGTGGCCAAGGCCGCCTGGTAGCAAAGCGGTGGCCAAAGCAGCCCGGTAGCTAAGCAGTGGCCAAGCGGTGGCCAAGGCGGTCCGTTAGCCAAGCTGTGGCCAAAGCAGCCCAGTGGCCAAGCGGCGTGTAGCGGTAGCTGCGGTGGCAGCGACTGGTGGCCAAATAGTGGCCAAAGCGACCGGTGGCCAGCGATGGCAGCGTAAAAGCGACTGGTGGCCAAACAGTGGCCAAGGCAGCCCGGTGGCCAAACAGTGGTCATGGCAGCCCGGTGGCCAAGCAGTGGCCAAGGCAGCCCGGAGGCCAAGCAGAGCCAAGGCAGCCCGGCAACGCCAAGGCAAAAGCAAGGCGCGACCCGACGCCAAGGCAGAACCCGATGGCAGCCAAGGCAGAGCAACCCGACAGTGACCCGACGCCTGGCGAGGCAGGCCCGACAGCGACCCGACGCCAAGGCAAGGCAGTCAAGTCAACGGTTAAGGCAAAGACTAAAATTTAACCACTTTGGCATCGATGCAATCGCTCTAGGTTAGGAAAATGTAACTAAGCCAAACGGTAGTTAGGGTTGCTAACTAATCGGTTGTCATGTAGGATTTCCAGCCGAGAAATATAATTCTAGGATTTTACTACAATTACCAAGTAACTATACCAAGGTCTTAATAGGCATACTCGTCTTTAGAAAATGACCTTAATGCCCGGGCGATGAATTCCAATCTCCTAAGTCATAAACCTAATTATGACGGATTATTAATCGCAAAAAGGGATTTATAAAACAAATAAAGAATTTTCAAATATAACAACAAAATTTTTATAAGTCAATAACGACCGATTTTTGGATGTTAAAAATGAAATCCAAGTATTAAAATAAAATTCAAATTTTTAGCAAAATTTTTATTGACCAAAAATCAGGGTCGTTACAGTTAGGGTTTAATCGATTTAAGTTTATCTAGTTTTCCTATAAAAAATCACAAGTCCCTGTAGGTTCAACCTCGCTTTTGCATTACTATACTTCGGTATGATTCGTGCGCTTGCGAGTACATTAAAATTTTACATCATATTTCCTCCATTATCTTATGGCTTTCCTCTGTCGTGACACAAAGCTGGTTGGGACCTAGATATGCTCTTCAATACAATGCTCCCCCGCAGGTTACAAATCGAGTGGCAAACTTTCGTAGAGCCACCTTGTCTTTCAAAGTGGCTTCAGAGGGGTACTCTCTTTCTTCCAAGAATTTCTTCACGTCTCCATACCAGGGTTTACCATCATCTTCATCCTCTTCAATGAAAGTGCACTCGCATGTTGGTTTGACCTTTTGCTCGATCATAAGGGGTCGCATAGTGAATCCCAAGGGTATTTCGACCATGGAGGTCAGTGTTGCCAATGCCTATGCGAATCTATTGCTTTCTTGGGGAGTGTGCGTGAAGATGACTGAGTCGAATTGTGGAATCAGGTCTTCTAGTACAGAGTGATATAGCTTTAGCGTATCCTCTTTGACCTTCCAGTCTCCTCTTGCTTGGGATACTACTAGGTTTGAATCTCGAGTGACTTCTACCCTTCTTGCCCCTAGTTCCAGGGCCGCCTTCATTCCAGCAATGCAAGCTTCATATTCAGCCTGGTTATTGGTGACTTCAAACCTTAGTTTATATGACAAAGGAATATGAGAGTTGTTTGGGGAAACTAGCAGTATCCCTATGCCATATCCACTTTGGTTCGATGTTCCATCGAAGTATAGTTGCCAGGTGTCGTCTAAGAGACATAAGATGTCCTTGTCAGGGAACATGAAGTCTTCTGCCTCGGCTTCTGTTACAGGGTGATCTGCCAAGAATTCTGCCACAGCCCTTCCTTTTACTGATTTCCTTGTCATGAACTTGAGGTCAAATTCTGCTAGAAGCAATAGCCACCTAGCTAGTTTTCCAATAAGTGCTGGTTTCTCGAAAAGATATTTGATTGGATCTAAACGAGAAACTAACACTACCAGATGTGCTAATAGGTATTGCCTTAGTTTCTCGTGGCCCATACTAGCCCCCAACAGGTCTTTTCCAGGAGAGTATACCTTGTTTCATAGTCCATCATCTTCTTGCTGAGGTAGTATATGGCGCACTCTACTTTGGCGTCGTTTTCTTGCGCTTGCATACATCCCATGGATGTGTTTGTTACCGAAAGATATAGAATCAATGGTTTCCTAGGGATGGGTGGTGACAACACAGGTGGGTTCTGAAGATACTCTTTGATGGCTTCGAACGATTGCTGACAGTCTTGGCTCCATTCAAAATTAGTGCCTTTCTTCAGAAGCTTGAAGAGGGGTTTGCATGTGGTTGTGAGTTTGGAAATGAACCTGCTGATGAATTGCACTTTCCCCAGGAAGCTCCTTACCTCCTTTTCTGTCTTTGGTGGTAATATCTCCATGATAGCTTGTATTTTGGAAGGGTCTACCTCGATTCTTCTTTGAGTGATGAGAAATCCTAACATTTTGCCAGCCGTTACCCCAAAAGTGCATTTTTGAGGATTGAGACGTAGCTTGTATTGCCTAATCCTCTCGAAGAACTTTTGAAGTGCTTCGTAGTGTCCCTCCCTTTCCTTAGATTTGACTATCATATCATCGACATACACCTCTACTTCTTTGTGCATCATGTCATGCAACAATGTGGTTGCCATCCTTTGGTAAGTGGCTCCAGCATTCTTTAACCCGAAGGGCATCACTCGGTAATAGTAAGTTCCCCATGGCGTGGTGAAGGTGGTCTTCTCTCTGTCCTCGGGGGACATCAAAATCTGATTATACCCAGAAAACCCATCCATGAAAGATAGCAGTGCATGTCCCGCGGTGTTGTCCACGAGCTCGTCTATGTGTGGTAGTGGGAAGTCATCCTTTGGGCTGGCTTTGTTGAGATCTCGAAAATCTACACAGACCCTGATTCCTCCAGTTTTCTTCAGCACTGGAACGATGTTGGCTACCCACTGTGGGTACTCGGTGACTACGAGGAAACAGGCATTGATTTGCTTAGTGACTTCTTCTTTTTATTTTCAAGACCCAATCAGGGCGCATACGTCTTAGCTTTTGTTTAACAGGTTTTGCATCAGAATGATGTGGAATTTTGTGCTGAACAATTTCAGGGTCTATCCCAGGCATGTCTTTGTAAGACCAAACAAAAACATCTTTGTATTCTTTTAGCAAAAAGATTAATTTTTCACTTTCTTAAGAAGAGAGTGTTGCACCAATTTTAACCAGTTTGGGCTCATCTTTAGAGCCTATGTTGGCTGTAATTATTTCCTCAGAAAAAGGTTTAGCGCGCCTTTCTTCTTCTCTTTCGATGAATTCTAGAATTTCTTTGGGAATTTCGGATTGTCGGAATCCACACAGTTGATTATAGGCAAAGTGAAATACTCTAAATTTTCCTTCTCATTGCTAAAATTGTCAAAAGACATTTCAGAGTCAAATTCAAAATAGATGCTACTCTTTGGTACTTTGACCAGGTTTTTCTCACTAGACTCGGTAGTTTGGGAAGATGAAAAACTAGACTCTGATTGAGTTGACCTAGAGTCAGAATCAGAATCAGAGCTAAAATCGAAATCAGCATTTTTCGTTTTGTATTTTAAGGTGTATTCCACGGTCCAGTTAGGGTAAGCCCCTTTTTCAGCATCCACAATCAGCTCAGAGCAGTCTTTTTCATCACAAAGGTTGATCATCAGCACTTCGTTGTCACTTTGATTCGCACTTTCATCATTGTCACCCTGTAAGTCTTGGAGGGCCATTTGATTTGCTATTGCCGTTATCTCCTCCAGTTGAGCTTCAATTTCTGCTTCGTCGCTGTTGTCGATTCTTCGGGTGCCAACAAATCCCCACCAATTACCAAACCTATCTGTGATGGGATGGATCACCCTCATTAAAGAGTAAGTTTAGTGATACTTCGGCTAGTGGATCATTGTCAGTAGATTCTTCCTCCCTTGCTTCTTTAGCTTCAAGGTTGTTGACCTCATCGATTGGCCAGTAGTCATCGATAGGTGCATAAGGGTCATAGAAATAGATTGGGACCCTGCCAAGCCCTCTTCTTCCATCATGTCGTTTATCTCTTCTTCATAGACTGTTCTTGTGAACATGACATGGTTGTCTTCAATGATAGTTACCACAGGCCTTGGTTGTTCCATCGGAGTGATGTATTTGGAGGGATCGAAATCCTTGACGGCAGAGTGGGATGGACCAGACAGCTTGGTGACAATTTGAAAGTGCAAATCGAACATGAACAGCGATGCGGCCATTTTTCCTGAAATTTTTTTGCTTTTAGTTAGATTAGTTTAGCTTACTTACTTCCATTTGGCTTAGAAAGGCCCCTGAGGTTAAACCTGCAAAAGAAGATTTTACACGTATACAATGGGTGTGAGGAAGAACTTGGAAACAAAATGCAGGAAATTTCCTTAACCTGCTGGTTCCTGTCTTAGTTTGATGAGTTCTATGGCTTTCTAACACATGTAAGGTTTAGGTAGTCTCAGGGTGCTCCGTTGTCAAAGGGCACCAATCCTTTCGCCAGCCCATCATAGGCGGCGATTGGGCGATTCCCTTTTTGATATACCAATAGGTATAAGTGATTGTGGAGTTTGCTGGAACCCCTAACATAGCCCGTGTCGTGTCGGGGTATTTGGTGAACTCAACGAGGCTTGCCTGCTTGATGCACATGATAAACAAATTAAATAAGGCATGTATTAGTCTTATGTTGAACTTTCTAATTATGGCTCTCATGTCCCCAGCAGAGTCGCCAGAAAATTGTAGACACCTCCCAAACGGGGCATCGCCATACAGTTTGATATCGTTTGTTCGCTCATTTGGTTTCTTGCTTCATAAACCAAGATCATGGACATTCCCATGGCTAGGAACATCGCTACATGATAGCGGTTATCATCAAAACAGAGTCGCCACCTAGTTTGTTAAAACTAGGAAAACAAATAGAGATTCTGGATACGAAAGCCAAAGGTACAGTAAGGGGAAGGTGTTAGGCACCCCTTTCTGCCTAGCCGTGAGGCTAGCCCATAATTGCTCAACATAAGACATATAGATGCTTTATTTGATTCTAAGCAAGTAGTCCATTTTCATGCCTTTAAACAGTAAATAAGGTGAGCCGAGACTATGATTTAAACATGCGTCAAAAACCAGAAAGCAAAACAAAGCTATGCTAGGAGATCGATTACTCGGCCGGTGAATGGATGTCACGGCCGAGTAATCAGGCTGGTTTGATGTACTTGCCGAGGGATCGAAGCCCCGGCTGGTGTTCTTCCTCACACCAGACAGAAGAGTTAGCAAACTATCAAAACGCTACGATTAGGTTTAAAAATGATAAATAAACTGAACCAGAGACCCCTGGGCCTCACCACCTTGATCCTTCAGTAGATTGATTGCTTCGGATTTGATCGGGATTGAAGGATTGATTGCTTCTTGAATGAAACCCTAGGGTTAGGGTTTGAAACTTTGGGGCTTGATCGTCGGATTGATGGCTGACTTCGGGAGGTTAGGGCTTTTGTAGAGGGGTTTTTGGAGAGTAAATCTGCAGAGTTTTGTGGCTTGAGAGGGTATGAATTTCGTTGTTCTATTTTCGGAGTCCAAAGGCCCCTTTATATAGGCCAAGGGATGACTCACTCGGTCCAATCAAATCGCAAGATTGCAATTGCAATGCAATTTCAACTGTTTGTTGTGATCCCTGAACGTGGCCCGAACGCATCGGAGAGGTAGTGTAGTCGGATCAAACAATCGAGTCTGCATCATCATATCTATTCACATCTAACCACCACCATCATATATACATTCCTGCATATCTCTCCTATTCATGGGCAACAGGTTGCTCGGGTGAGGAAAAGATGTAAAGGCCGTAAGATCAATGTTACGGCAGGCAGATGGATTCTCCTAGGATTCTGTATTTCTGTCTGAAAGGCTGTTTGGCTCTGAATTGGGTCCTCTAAGTGGCTCAAAGTTCTTACCGAAAGTCCTAAGGTTCTCAAGAAAGCAATCAGCAATCATCGTATCCATTTCATCATCGGGATGGTCCCCAAGGTGGGACCTAAAATAATCGTTAGGCCAAATTGGGGTGTCTACATTTAGTTCCGTTTAATCTCATCTCTTGTTAAACGTAGTCTTTAAAGTTAAATTTTCTGAGCGTGAGCACGCGGTCGTGACTCTCGCTTGAGTTATAATTGAGAATCGGTAACGGCTTTTGTCAAGGGTTAGATGATCCTTAGACTTGCCTCTTTTAGTTCATAAAGTTCATTTCTAGTCTTTTTACTTAGCATTTCTATCGTTTAAAGCAAAACCAAGTTGGCCGTTTTAAACGTCGCAATCCACCATATAAAACCTACAATTCCAATTAAGCTATATTCGATTCTCTGTGGGTACGATCCCGGACTTTCCGGTTATTATGCTATCGATGACCTAGCCCTACGCTTGGGGTATTCCAACCTTATTTGAAGGTGAGGTTGTGGCATAAGCACTTTTTCATCACCGGCTCCCTTCGTCACCTGAACTGCTTTCAAGGTCGACTCCTTCAGCTCTTCCAACGGAACCACAGCTAGTCACACAGAATCATGGCCAAAGGTTTGTTGGACTAACAACTGCAACATATAATCGCACCCATGCTTAAGGCTCCTGAATGCCTTATTTACTCCGACTTTAGATCCAATCCACCAAGGCTGGTGTGGTATCACGTTCACCCTGCAAAAGATTTAAGCTCGAACTACCTACTAAGAGCCAAATGACATTAGAACCGCCCGGCTCGTGTTATCCGGGCGCCAGCAAACAGAAATATATACAAATGCACATAAAGGACACCACCCGATTTTCACACAATCTTACGAGTCATACTTTTCTTCTCGTGTCTCACCGACGAGGTAAGATACGGGTGGCTATACTAGACCGTCAAATTTGTTACATCATGCCCGAAGTAAAATTCACCGCTTGACCTCGCCAAGCAATTAAGCCGAGCGTTCCTAATGATCAAAACAAAGCGACAAGACAGAGCCTAGTGCCCAAGCACAGGAATATCAAGTCTCACCCAAAGACCTAAATTGCCCCTGATAGGGACATATCTGGTGAGCATGGATCATTAATGGTAAACTACTACAAAGAGGGCTATTGAAAGCCCGATACAATGATGCATTGGTGAAATCTCGTAGTGAGAAAATCCCGAAAACATGGAAAACATGCAAAAACCAAAAAGTAATATAGACAATATGCACAAAGGTACAACATAAAGAATTTAATATTAGAACTCGGAGCATCCAAGTCACAGCTAGACTCTGCCAAATAATAAAGTCCAGCATCCCCTATGATCGTAACCAGGCAAGCTCAAGATAGAGCTAAGTGCGGTAATGAAGCACGGGAATATCAAGGCCTAACCTATGATCTATACCGCCCCCGTTGGGGCGAATCTGGTAGACGTGAGCAATTCACTGTGAATTACTCCTATCAGAAAAGCTAATGAAAGCCCTATGTCACTGATACTAAAATTGCCCTTACTAACCGGAGCTGGGCACACGATCCTTCTTTTAATAGCGGCGTGCGGAGCTATATATACCCAAGTCAATGGTGGGTACCCCTTACCCGGGTCGTGTCCGACAAATAATTAAGTTCAGCAGTTACGGTTTCGCTCCCTGTGCAAATTAAAGTAACACAAACTATACCGACGGGCCATCCGTGTAAACTAGATCGACCAACACCTCATCGGGCTCTCCAATTCCGAAGCCGCCAAGGAAAGGCTTAAGCCTTTGACCATTCACCTTAAATGAAGAACCATTAGTCATGCTCTCGACTTCCAATGCCCCATGAGGGAAAACAATTTTGACAATATAAGGACCGACCCAACGTGAGTGCAATTTTCCGAGGTGAAGATGCAAACGAGAGTTATACAATAACACCTTTTGATCGGGCTCAAAATTTTTAAGCACAATGTTCTTATCATGCCAGGCTTTAAGTTTAGACTTGTAAGCACTAGAATGGTCGTAAGCATTGTACCTCATTTCCTCAAGTTCTGTCAATTGGAGTTTGCGGTGGGCACCAGCTTTAGCTAAATTGAAATTTAGCTTCTTTATTGCCCAATACGCCTTGTGCTCAAGTTTCACCGGTAAATGGCATGCTTTTCCATAGACAAGCCGATAGGGTGACATGCCCAAAATTGTCTTGTAAGCAGTACGGTAAGCCTACAAGGCGTCAGTCAAACTAGTTGATCAATCCTTATGGGTAGGATTAACCATCTTCTCCAATATGTTCTTGATCCTCCGATACGTTAGCTCCGCTTGACCATTTGTTTGAGGATGGTAAGCCGTTGAAACCTTGTGCACGATTGAATACTTCTTCATAAGAGCGGCAATTAACCGGTTGCAAAAATGTGACCCTTGATCACTAATAATAGCCCTCGGCATCCCAAATCGTGATAAGATGTGGTCCCTCAGAAATTCAACCACAACAACATGATTGTTTGTACGCGTAGGAATAGCCTCTACCCATTTGGAGACGTAATCAACTGCCAACAAGATGTAGAGGTACCCGAAAGACGACGAAAATGGCCCCATGAAGTCGATTCCCCAGCAATCGAATACTTCAATGATCAAGATAGGAGTAAGCGACATCTCATTGCGTTGCGTCACACATCCCAAAAGCTGACAACGAGCACAACCTCGGGAATAGGCAAAGGTATCCTTGTACAAGTTTGGCCAATAGAAACCGCATTGCAAAATTGTAACACCCCAAATTTTGGGTACGTTAAATAAACATCTTTATTGAAAACTTAAAGAGAGTCTGGTTCATTATTACATCATATACCCCACAGAGTTCAATATTTACATAAGGGAAGGAAACTAGGGTTCCTAACTACAGCTCCGACTGCTCCTCCATCCTAGCAAGCTCCTCGGCTCCGAAAGCCTCTAACGTATACAGCTCACCCTATTCATCTATAAGGTCTAACACATTATCCCAGCGTCGCCACCAGCATAATATGTCAGGGTCACCAAAGGCAACACCGTGAGCTTCAAAAGCTCAATAGAATAATCCAAACCCACTAACCTTTAACTTACAAGCAATAGATCATAAAGTTAACGATTTCCAAATAGAACATGCATCTCGAATCATAGCAGTTAACAATTACACATCCACATTCACTATTCAACTAACGTTGGTGTCCATGTTTTTTGAGTTTCTCCTACGCGACTCGTCGTAGACTGTGTCTCGTTTTCACTTTAACAAATCAACATTTCGATACGCATTCCAAACCTCGTTACCAATGAGGCTACCACGTCTGGCTCCATTGGCAACACACACAATGGGCTACCAAGTCTGGCCACATTGTGGTTTTCACAATCCATTCAAATCTTGCATTGGCTCCTCTCCGCGGATAACCAAGCCATATCACCAATGAGACTACCACGTCCGGCCCCATTGGCAATCTTCACAATGGGCTACCAAGTCCGGCCACATTGCAGGTTTTCATACACACAATGGGATACCACGTTCGGCCACATTGCGGTTTCAAAACACATATTTTCATTAACCACACCTTAGGTGTCATGTTTCTACTTTCTCGATTTTCGTGTCTCATTTTCATGCATAGGCTCCGCGGTAGGACTTCTCCTACAAGCAACCATAATTCATTCATTGAAATCTTGAAACTAAACTGGCAAGATCATCCAACTCTATATTACCAAATCATGCTTAAACAACACTTAAAGCATAACGCCAGATGTAAGGACACCCTTGGAGTGGATACCATTTATGCTTTATCAAACAACCACAAGTAATGCAAGCAAACATGTAACCAAGCTCATAACCATCTTAAAGAGCAAAATACGAATACTTTTAATCAAGCATTAAACTCCTATTTTTCAAAATCCGTTCTTTTCCTCTTTGGTGGGAAGTTCAAAACAATATATGTTTATTGAAGTAAAAGTCATTTATTCAACATGTTATTACCACCATCAGCCCTACAAGTATGTTAACTATCATGCTTACTACACAATTCAAGAAATGAACCAACTTCTAGCTATACGTAGAGATAGTAAGTGGAGACATCCTACATATACTTTCCAAACTTGCACATCACAGACGATATACTTAAAGACATGGGATAAGAACATTCTACTATACATAGGAGTAGTAGATAGAGAAAATCTACATATACTTAGAGGTAGGGGTAAGATTTCTCTACCGTTCTTCTTGACGGTTGGTCGGTTTTGAGATTTGGTCGTTGGTTTTGCGAATCGGCGGTGTAACGGCTCCGGATTGCTTTGGAAGGAAGAGAGATGGATTTTCTCTTCCTAGAAACAACTTTGCTAACTAAACTAGACTATTTTAAAGATCTAGGGATGGTTTTGGATAGGGGTGCTCGAGGTCCGGTTCGGTTCGGTTTTTTAAGAATCCAAGGACCGAACCGCTAGTCACGGTTTTTTGAAAATGAAATCTGTGTCTGGACCAAAAGTCCCACGGTTCGGTTCGGTTCCAATCCAATCCATCCATGACTCACGGTTCGGTTACGATTTTGTCCACGGATTTTGGTACATAAGTAAGCAAAAATTAAAGACTTGCATATATTATCTTGCAAACTAAAGCATTACACCAAATGAAAGCAAACACCAAATGAAAACAATACATGCAGTTCTAGTCTTCCAGACGTTCATTAAAACCAAACAACAAAGTGGAACAAAAAAAATAGCAAAGATCTTTCATCAAAATGCAAGGCACGGCACAGCAATCGGCAAGAGTCACTCTAGAATTGGATGAAGTGAAACATTTTGTAGAGCTGCAAGTAAATGAATGAAGCGAAATTAGATTATAGTAAATGAAACTCTAGCATACAAATTAACTAAGTTATAAACAGAACTAGAAAAAGCACAGTAAACTAAAACTTTACCCAATTCAAGTTGTTGCATTTCTTCCATATTCTCTTCCACTTCCAATTCAAGTTTTTGCAGATTTACAATATATCCCAACATTAAGTAAAATACTAAAATTGGTATAAAAATTTATTTATAGGTGAAAATTATTTATGTATAGACATATATATTAATATATTTATTTATAATAAATTCTCACGGTCTGGTTCGGTTAATCCACGGTCTCGTAATGAAAATCCATGGACCGAACCGCGAGTCAAGGTTTTTTAATTTTTCAATCCGTGTCCGGACCATTAATCCACGGACAAAATCCAAAAGGTACGGATCGGTTCGGTCCGGTCCGGTTTCACGGTTCACCGGATTTTTTGAGCAGCCCTAGTTTTGGAGGTGGTTTGGTGGTAGCTTTCAAGAACTTCAAAAAAAAACTCAAGAAACTTGAACTTTGGAACTTGGAAAGCTTAGAAATTCTAGAGAGAAGTTGGAGCAAAGAGTGAAGGTGTGAGTTTAAGCTTGGAATGACTTGCCATTTATAGGCCAAGGCTCCCCCCCTCTCTTTCTATCCGAAATCTCCATCTCTCTTTCTATATCTTATTTTTTATTCACCTTGTCATGCTTTGATTGGAAGATTATGGGTTTGCTTGCACACTTTCTACCTAGTTCTCGGTTTGCATAGCTAGATTTAGTACTATGGATTTGGTTTTGGAAAGATTTGTGGAAGAAAGGAGGGATTGTACAAAGATTTAGTGATTAAAAAGGACATATAGGGACAAAGGAGATAGATTTTACTTGGAGAGTATATATTCATAGATTTAGTAGATCATGGAAGATCAAGTCAAGATACAACCCAATCTCTCCCTCTTCTCTCTCTTTCCTTCTTTCTATCTCTCCCTTTCTCTCTCTCTCTTGGCCTTGCTCTCTCTCTCTCTCTCTCGGCCGTTCTCTCTCTCTCTCTCTCTCTAGTACTAGTACTATGGAAGTATGTGTGTACTAGTAATATTATATTGGAAACATGTGCATATTTGATTAGTTTATTAAGGAAATCTTGCATAGTACCTAGGTGTATCTATATTTATATGTTCATAGATGTGTGTGTGTGTGTGTGTGTGTGTGTGTATATATATATATATATATATATATATATATATATATATATATATATATATATATATATATATATATATATATATATATATATATATGTGTGTGTGTGTGTATATATATATATATAACCAAGTATATATATAAGTACTTCTATGTACCATGTAATCTAATAGATTTTCAAGTAAAAGGATTTTTTAATAAACTATTCTAATAAGCACCTGTTCCATTTACAATATTATATTAGTGTACTTTGAAATCTAGGAAATCAATCTATAAGGTACATACACATATATATAAGTATATCATCATATGGAAAATCTAGGAAATGATTATTCAATGAACCCTAGTACTTTGGTAGTAAGACTATCCTCATTAACCAATGGGTAATAATTCCCCTAGCGGTTATTGTCTAGTGGATAAAGGATGAGGTACTTTCTATACTTAAATAATACTTATATGTCCTTTAGGCATGTGTATATAAGCTTATATATAACTATATACATGTCCTTTTAACAAATCTAGCAAGATATCATGGATAAAAGGTCTATTATCCAATGGATAAAAGTTTCCCTAACTTTTATTGACAAATGGGTAAAAGTTAAAAGTCCAAAGGGTTCTACTAGGGTTGGAAAGGTTCAAGAAGGTTTAAAAAGCTCATCTAGGGATATGAGAAAGTAACTAAGTGAAATAGTAGTTAGGTTTGGAAAGGTTCAAGAAGGTTTAAAAGGCTCATCTAGGGATATGAGAAAGTAACTAAGTGAAATAGTAGTTAGGTTTTTCTAACTAGTTGGCTAGAAGCTAACTAGACTTGCCATGTGGGGTTTCTAGCCAATAAATAAAATTTTGAGATTTATTAGGAAATATATAAGTGTATTTATAAGTGCACTTGTCTTTAGAAAATAACTAGATTGCCGATCGAATTTTATAAGTCAAAAATCTAATTATGACGGATTATTAGAAATTAAGAGAAATTTTAAAAGCAAATCCAAGTAATTAAAATAAAATTCGAATATTTAACGAAATTTTTATTTACCAAAAATCAGGGTCGTTAAAAAAATGTTGGCGGCGGTCTTCTTGAAAGAAAAATGGCCTCCACAAGCCTCCGTGTGGCAAAATTTGATAACACTTTGTTGCTCGGAATCAGGTACACAATGTCGGACGAGTTGGTTCGCACAATATTTGAAAGGGTAGGGGTCGTCAAAGGAAAACCTTTTCACCTCCGCCAAAAACCGACGGCGTTCTTGCATATTTCAATGAGCCGACATCAAACCAGTAACCAAATAGTTCAAAATATCCGCATACTATGGGGCCATGGAGATGCCAAACAACTGCTCATCTGGAAGGAGTCTCTGATAGGAATATGAGAGGTGTGGTCTTCGAACTCCAAGCGAGACAAGTGATCGGCGACCACATTCTCGACGCCCTTCTTATCCTTAATTGTAAGGTAAAATTCTTGTAAGAGTAAAATCCACCTAATCAGCCGTGCTTTGGCATCTTGCTTTGTAAAGAGATATTTGAGTGCGGAGTGATTGGTGTAGACAGTGATTGGGGCTCCCACTAAATAAGAACGAAACTTGTCCAATGCAAAGACGACCGCTAACAACTCCTTCTCGGTTGTTGAATAATTCATTTGGGCCTCGTTCAACGTCTTGCTAGCGTAATAGATGACATACGGCTCCTTGCCTCGGTGTTGGCCTAGAACAGCCCCGACGGCATAATCACTGGCGTCACACATAAGCTCAAATGGCAACTCCCTATCCGAAGACCGCACAATTGGTGGGGAGGTGAGACTTGACTTTAACTTGGCGAAAGCGGCTTCACAAGCCAGCGTCCACTTAAACGGCACATCCTTGGCGAGCAAATGGCACAATGGCTGGGCGATGGCACTGAAATCCTTTATAAACCGCCGCTAGAAACCGGCATGCCCCAAGAAAGAACGGATGTCCTTTAAGCACTTTGGAGTCGCGAGGTTTCCAATCAACTCAATCTTGGCTTGATCTACTTCAATGCCCTTAGATGACACAATGTAGCCGAGCACAATGCCTTTGGTGACCATGAAATGCCACTTCTCCCAATTTAATACCAAATTCTTCTCCTCACAACGGGCTAACACGAGCCCCAAATTAGTAAGACACGCCTTGAAGGAATCACCAAAAACGGAAAAGTCATCCATGAACACCTTCATGATTTTCTCCACCATGTCACTAAAAAGACCCATTATACACCTTGAGAAGGAACCGGGGCCATTGCAAAGCCCGAACGGCATACAACGATACACAAAGGTCCCGAATGGGCATGTGAATGTTGTCTTTTCTTGGTCTTCCAAGGCCACCTCAATCTGGTTGTATCCAGAGTACCCATCCAAGAAGCAATAAAACTTGTGGCCGGCCACCCTTTCTAAGATTTGATCTATGAAGGGAAGAGGAAAGTGGTCCTTTCGCGTACTTGCATTCAACTTCCGGTAGTGTATACACACCCTCCAATCGGTTTGGACACGAGTTGGGATCAATTCATCCTTTTCGTTCCTCACTACCGTCACCCCGAACTTCTTAGGTACCATTTGAATCGGGCTAACCCACTTAGAATTCGTTATCGGGTAAATGATGCCGATGTCCAACAACTTGAGTACCTCCGATCGCACGACATCTTTCATAATCGGGTCCAATGGCCGTTGAGGTTCGCGAGATGGCTTGACATCATCCTCAAGGTACATATGGTGGGAGTAGAGGGAAGCATCAATTCCCTTAATATCGGCGATGGACCACCCAATGGCCTTGGAATGCTACCTTAACAAAACAAGCAATTCCAATTCTTGAAGTTCGCTTAGGGCGGAGGAGATCACTACCGGGTAAGTTTGGCCTTTGCCAAGATACGCATACTTGAGCGTGTCCGGTGGCGGTTTTAGCTCGAGTGTCGAGGGTTCCACACAAGATGGAACGGCTCGCTTCTCAATAAGGGTAGCTCCTCGAATTTCAGGACCAACGGGTTAATACTACACACTTCCTCCCCATCTAGCAAAGAACATAAGTACGCCACCTCGGGCGCATGAAGAAAATCGGCCTCGGCGGAAGTAAGCGGAACTTCCAACTCACCCTTGCGAATGAACTCATCAACATGATCTTGAACAAGTGAATCGATCATGCTCACTCCGCACACATCTTCGTCATCCCCCATTTGACTCCCAATATGGAATATGTTGACTTGCATCTTCATGTTACCAAAACTCATATTAAGTCAGCCATCCCGACAATGAATCACAGCATCGAATGTTTCTAAGAAAGGCCTCCCGAGAATAATAGAAACTGATGATTGAGCCGCCGATGCTGGGCATGTATCTAAGACCACGAAGTCCATCGGGTACACAAATTGGTCGAATTGCACTAAGACATCTTCGACCATTCCCTTCAGAACTCGGATACTCCGATCTGCCAATTGCAAAGTCACCCTAGTTGGCTTCATTTCCCCCCATCCGAGTTGCTCATAAACCGAGAATGGTAAAAGACTCATGCTCGCCCTTAAATCAAGGAGAGCCTTCTCCACAACCTTTGTAGACACCCCAATTTGGCCTAATGATTATTTCAGGTCCCACCTTGGGGACCATCCCGATGATGAAATGGATACAGTGATTGCTGATTGACTTCTTGAGAACCTTAGGACTTTCGGTAAGAACTTTGAGCCACTTAGAGGACCCAATCCAGAGCCATAAAGCCTTTCAGACAGAAATACAGAATCTTAGGAGAATCCATCTACCGGCCGTAACATTGATCTCACAGCCTTAACATCATTTCCTCACCCGAGCAACCTGTTGCCCAAAAATCTCCCTGAGAGATCCATCACACGGCCGCAAGATCCATCCTTCGGCAGCCACATTCATTCCTCGGCCGCCAGATTCATTGCTCGGCTGCGAGATCATCTATTTTTCAGACTCTAGAACGTTCTGTCGATTGTTTGATCCAACTACACTACCTCTCCGATGCGTTTGGGTCACGTTTAGGGATCACAACGAAGAGTTTGCATTGCATTGCATTGTAATTGCAATTGCAATCGTGTGTTTTGATTGGACGGAGTGAGTCACCAATTGCCTATATAAAGGGGCCTTTGGACTCCGAAAATATACACACGAAATTCATATCATTATACACCCTCTCTAGTCACGATACTTTGCAGAATTACACTCTCAAATCCCCTCTACAAAAGCCCTTACCTCCCGAAGGCAGCCATCAATCTGACGATCAAACCCCGAAGTCTCAAACCCTAACCCTAGGGTTTTTCAAAAAGCAATTAGTCAATCCCGATCAAATCCGAAGCAATCAAGCTACCGAGGGATCAAGGTGGTGAGGCCCAGGGGCCTCCGGTTCAATTTATTTACTGTTTTTATGCTTAATCGTAGCTTTTGATTATCCGCTAACTTTTCTGTCTGGTGTGAGGAAGAACATCAGCAGGGGCCTCGATCCCTCGGCTGATACATCAAACCAGTGGGATTACTCAGCCGTGACATCCATTCACCGGCCGAGTAATCGATTTCCTGGGATATCTTTATTTTATTGTTTTATGATGCATGATTTACTTATCGTCTCAGCTCACCTTATTTACTGTTTAAAGGCATAAAAATAGACTACTTGTTTAGGATTAAATGAAGCATCTATATGTCTTATGTTGAACAACTATGGGCCAGTCTTGCGGCTGGGTAGAGAGGGGTGCTTAACACCTTTCCGTTACTGTACTTTTGGCTCCTGTACCCAGAATCTCTATCTATTTTCCTAGTTTTAATAAACTGGGTGGCGACTCTGTTTTGATGATAACCGCTATCGTCTGGCGATATTCCTAGCCATGGGAATATCCACGATCTTGGTTTATGAAGCAAGCAACCAAATGAGCAAACAACGATCAATCTGTGTGGCGATGCCCCGTTCCAGGGAGGTGTCTACAGTTGTTTGGCGACTCTGCTGGGGAGTTGAGAGCCACAGCCAGAAAGTTCAACATAAGACTAATACAAGCTTTATTTAATTCATTTATCATATGCATCGAGTGGGCAAACGTCGTTGAGTTCACTTGATATCCCGGCATGTCACGGGCTATGTTAGGGGTTATAGCAAACTCCACAGTCACTTGTACCTAGTGGTATATCAAAAAGGACATCGCCCGATTGTCGCTTATGATGGGCTGGCAAAAGGACTGGTGCCCTTTGACAATGAAGCACCCTTGAGACTACCCAAGCCTTCCATGTGTTAGAAAGCCATAGAACTTATCAAAATAAGACAGGATCCTGCAGGATAGGAATCTACTTGCATTTTTTTTAGAAGTTCTTCCTCACACCCTGTATATGTTGTTTTAATATTGCTTTCTGTGCAGAAGGGTTGAGGCATGAACTAAGAGCCCTTACTCTAAGTCTTTATAACTAAGCACTGAGGCATGCCATTGCCTACATGGTATGTTTTTGGCAAGTTGAAAGCATCATTGCTTACTTAAACACTCCAGCTTTACTTGAAGCACCGCAAAGCATGGATTTCTAGAACGAAATCAAACATTGGCCGCCTCATCGGCAATTGAACTAGGGATTGATTTAGCAATCTTTGCCTTGCGAGGTTAAAGGAATGAGGTAGTGTAAAGTAGTAGAGCAGATTATGGATGATTGTATGCAAAGTCAAGGATATTATGGATAGAACTTGCAATACTTATTTCTCCATGGATGATTCAGCATGACAAGTGTAGGACTTTGGTTCCTATTTCCAAATTGGCCTAGCAACCCATCTTTCAAAATTCAAAATTTTGAGCATGTTTGCCGCAATGAGACGGTAAGATTTAGGAGTTTGTCAATGTGCTAGCGAATAATCAAGTGGATCAATTACCTCAATCACGTTTTGAGAAAGAATCTTCCCTAACCAAGAATTGAAAGAACTTTCAAAACTTTTTGCAATGCCTAGTCTAATCCTCAAATGACAAGTTTTTTTGAAACATTCATATAGCCGCTAGCACAGCGATGGACTCCGAGTCTACCTTCTGTTATAGTCATATGCTCAACCTTTTCGGTTTGTCTCGTAATATGGATTGGCTTAGAAATGGGATCTTAAATGGCAGCAACGAGTCTTAAGAATCATCCATATCAAAAATGGCTGGCTATCTATAGTATCCGATAAACTCATGCATACAAACAAATAGCAATGCATGACTCATCCATAATCCGTGTAAGTAGCTGTGGTGCTATATGTATACATATCGTTTGTCTTGCCTCTTTCTAACTATGCAATGGCCAAACCAAAAAAGGAGTCCATCCCCCTCATTTCCTTTCTTTGTTCATTGCATGTCATTTGGTTGCACCACCACTAAGGGCAGTTTGCATATTAGAAAATGCGCCGCATGGACAATTAGTTTTAGACATCTCAACTTTAGCATGATTAGGTTTCTCCTTCTCTTAGATTTGGAGTTTGATATCAGATGTGATGGTAATGGCTGACAAAAAAATTGAAGTTTTAATTCAACTAAGTTTTCAGTAATGGCAGCCATGTCCATCACGTCTTGGCTTAGATTTTAAAACAATCTTTTCGTACCTAGCTAACTTTTGCCGCCATTTTGGCCCACGTTTTGCTTCTCTTGAAAAATTGATATCAGTTTGCTCATGATGGTTTCTAACCAATTGTCGCACTCAGCATGAAATGTGGATTCGAGTCTCCTCGAATACGAACTACGAATGGCCTGATTCTCTGTTGGGATACGTAGGCACCTTTTGGTCGGCCACAATTTTGAAAATATTCCCTCCTGTGCTAGTTTGCTACCATAGAATGCTCATGATAACATCAAACATTGAAAACAATCTGTAGGAATTTCAAAGTAATCTTATGGCATCTTTTGGAACACATCATAATCACTTGCATTATCAAAAGCGCAAAACAAGTTTTTCAAAGCTATGACCCGCGTCATTTCTGTTGAGCTAAGAAGGAGTTGACACATCTCTGTACCCTCACAGAGATCACTTGTAAGCAAAACATGTTGTTGAAAATGAAGAGAGGAAAAATGAAGAAAAGAAAATGATGATGATGAGCTCGGTAGATTGAAAACCCGAAAGGGTGGTCTAGGCAAAAGTTAGAGCACGAACAAAGTAGCCATGTCTCCATGCATCTACTATGTGTCTCAAAGGATTGTCCTCAATCTTAGAAAATTCACATGGTTAAACATCGAAGCCCATAATTTCTTGGTTAGGATCCTTGCCACTGTGTCGTGTGTTTCAAGATGAAAAAATGCATTCATTTCTCTATCCCAAACACTTATCCTTTGCTAGCCACGTTGAGCCTCTGGATAATTCATTTGAAAAGCCTGCTAGACAGCCATCCCCTACACTGGGGCAAATACAAAAAATACAAGGAGAGATGAAAGAAAAATCGATGAAAGAATGAGCACCCCGTCATACTAAGGGCATTTTAAAGGAAACATTTCTTCCAATACATACAAAGGACATTTTTGAAGAAACCAACTCTTTCACACAAAGTGAGGCAAGAGACAACAACAGTTGGTAAAAATATTGAAGATGGTTGCTAGCTTTTAAAACCCAAGCATGAGTAGAAATTAGGTTTGAGCCTTTACATCCACTTCTTTCTCAAGCCAAAACCCAAGCCTACATTATGGTCCATGACAAAGTCCTCTCAAATTGGGGAACACGACTTAGTAGCAAGGTCCTAAACACTAGGGGCATCACCAGTGTGGGACTTAACACGAAGGGCAACAATCCTGAAATTTGCATCATCTTGGCAAATTACACAACATGGAGAGTTATGTGAGACAAGGGGCATGGCTATGTTCCCCTTTATGGATTTCTCTCAAAAGTATCCAACCTCTTATGTGGGTCTCAGTAGGCGCTTATCAATCCAACTCAAGTCAACCAAATCAAGCTCGAAGCAACAAACTCACCAAATTGACTAGGGGCATAGGTTTGCAAAATAGTTCTATGTCCTTTGGTGATTGAATGACGTGAGTATGGAACATGGATGGAGTGATATGACTTTGAAATCCTCGAGGAAAAGCTTTCAAATATGGTTTTATCCTAAGTATTCTTACACAACAAATACAAGCGCAGTCACTTTTTGTAAATTTCTGAGGAAATAACATGGGTCTCTCATTTCATGAAGAGTGCAGCAATATGGTTCCTTGACCAAACAATGTTTTTCAGTGGTGCCGCTAGGGCATTGCGATCTTTCAGAACACCTGGCTAGTATAAGCAATAAGCCATTACCAAACACGCCAAAGTTGAGATGTCCAGAATGCATTGCGGATTCACATGTGTATCATTATCACCCTGTCTTTTGCATTAACCTCTTAATCCTAGTATTTCATGTATATGTCATTATGGCTGCTTAATGGAAGTAGTTGTCTTGGTTGCACGAGCTAACCCCAAGGAGAAGGTGTTCTTATGCTCAAGTAAGGCAGGTTCATCAAGGTATCATGGCCATCATCTCTATACAAGGAATAAAGGGCAACAAAAGGGATGCACTGTAAAGTCTACCTCTTTGTCAACACACTTGAAGAAAGCTCAGCCTGAGAAGCATCATATCTTGGGGAACACGTCAACTCTTTTGTGGAATGCTGTCACATAGCACTGTCAAGGGCACACCAAGATCTCTGCTGAACAGAAACATTGCACTCACATTCATTGCTATATACATTGCATGCTTCTATGCTAGGGGCAATTAGATCATTATCATCATGCACAATTGAGCTAGGGTCAAGCATTCATGGCCTAAATAGGGGGCTTAAGTTTCTTTTTAAATATTCAAATTAACATGCCTATGTGTTGCATTGCAAACCATGTCACCCAAAATCGTTCAAGCTCTTGAACTAGGGTTCTTTAAGTATGGTGGTCCTGCCCCTAGCAGTCAGCATAAAAGGACTTCGACCTGTGGTCGATTCCAAGCCTGTTGCATGTTGTTTTCCTATCCATTACTATTTTCTAAACTATTCAAATGTGGATTGCAGGATTCTCCTGGATTTCGGTCCTTGAATTGACCATACCAAGCTTGGTATCTGTAACCGACAAAGCCAAGTCAAAGAGGTTGAAAGATAGCCTCGTAACTAGTCCTGAGCAAACTCTACAATTGGCACCATGTCAACAACATTAAAGTGGCTTCGCACTTCACATCTCCATAGCTTCTTGCTTCATGCTATCATCAAGCAAATCGAGCAGCTCTACGCCAACCAGCTCAGCGGTTCTATGTCCACAATCATTTAATGGCCTCACTCACCTAGCAGCCTCATGCTTATCACTCCAACAGTTAGGCTCATTCAGTAGCTCCAAGTAGCCACCTGGCAACACCATGTGCTCTTTGCTCGCCATCTCAGACAGCATCATAACTCAGCAACTCTCTGGTACTCAACTCAGCGGCTCAAACGCCCATGGAAACACCGTCTCTGCAAGCATCATATCTCTTGCACCATCAGGTCACTCAACAGCACCATGTGCTCACTTTTCAAGCCGTTCAACAGTTCTATGCTCATCCCCATGCTCAAAAGCTCCATGCCTAAGTCACTCGGCAAGCTCCATCATCATTATCCTAACATCTCCATAACCAGCAGCTTTAAGAACTCTGAGCAACTCTACACTCAGGCCTTGCCATATGCACAGCCTCGCGCTCAGCAGGTCCCATCTCAACAATGCAGTGCTCACATATTGAAGCTAAGCAGCCTCGCCACATCCAGGCCAATAAAACAATCCTGTGGCTTTCACTTAATACGTTGAGTGAACAGCCAACAAGAAAAAATACCTGTATAAAGCTTGCAATACCCTAGTGCACACTTCAACCCTTCAGCCCCTCAGAAGGCATCTATGGGGCTAAAATCCTCCAAAAAGGGCATCCGTGTTCCTAAAGCCCTTCAAAAGGTTTTTATGTTGCTAGCTTCCAGAAAGCGTTTGTATGGTCAGCTTCCAAAAAGCGTGCAACCTCCGAAAGGAACCCCATTAATGGAGGCGATGGAAATCTCCCAAACAAGGTGTATCATCCCATCAGGCGAGGCAATGGAACCTCCCATGGCACCAAGTTGAAGAAGGTAATGAAAATCTCTGAAAGCAATAATGGTCGACAGGTTTCGCTCGAAAGCATTTAACGGGCCTTATGGCATTTTGGGTCAACAAGTTGACAAAGTCAACATGGGATTATGGTCAGATTAGCCTTGGGAGGCATCCCAAGCATGTGGAAACTAGCCTTAAGGGCACCCCAAGCACATGGAATTGATCCTCTGACTCCTGGCGTTCCCACGCCCGATAAATTAACCTTTCAGCTACTGCATCCTTCTGCAAAATCTCCCCTTTCAAAATCGATGTGAACCTAGGCACCAACAAAGCATTCACGGTATATTGGGCCCGCAGCCAATAGAATTTATAATCAAATCTAGTCTTGGGCGCATCCCTAAGTGTGCATGATATCAAGCACCAGCGTTAAAAGCCTTGCGTAGGTTGTCAAATGTTTGCCAGAAGCACTCAGAACTAGCCTTGGGGACAATCCCGAGGATGTGGAAACTAGCCTTGGAAGCATCCCAAGCATGAGGAACAAATCAATCCCTGTGGAAAATGGAAGATGGAATACTCAATAGCCCTAATCCCAACAGCTCTACACTATCTCAACCGACTTGATGCCGTAATATACAGCAAGATAACATTTGTTCTCAAGTTCTATACTTGACGTTTATATCAAACACACACGCACGGGCCCGTGCACATTAGCATCACTTGCATCACATCGAGTCTACATTAGTTGCATTACCATATCTACTCACATCTAATCGCCAGTATCATCATATACATGTTTTGCATATCTCTCTCATTCATGAAATAGGTCAACCCTGCAATCAACCGGCTCGACACCTCGATTTTATTGATCGGCCCGGCGCCTCGATCCTTTGGCTTTATATCAAAACTTATGATGAGAAAGCTCTGTGCACAGACCATCAGAACGCAACCGGCTCTATGCCTCAGTTCAATCAAGCTCCTCAAATCGGCTCGATGCCTCGGTTTTATTGATCGGCCTGGCACCTTGATCCTTTGGCTCTATGTCAAAACTTATGATGAGAAAGCTCCGTGCACAGACCATTAGAACGCAACCGGCTCTATGCCTTGGTTCAATCAAGCTCTTCAAACTGGCCCCGTGCCTCGGTTCCCTCATCTCAAACGCTCCATGCTCTAGTTATCGGCCTCGCGCCCCCCTTATCTCAATAACCGGTGTCCGAATCATCCCCAACAGATGGCTTGGATTCCACCCAAATTACATCAATTCCATCAAGCTGATTCGCAAGGATAGGCTATTCTACTGAGTTCCCCTCAGTCAAAGTCAAGATGATCAAGAAAAGTAAACGCACCTGCAGTGTACCGATCTACCTCAAAATACTAAGGACGCTCTCCTCAAAAATATCCCCGGTAGCCCCGCGCTTCTTCAACTACTCTGCGCCAAAATCCTGGCTCAGCCCAGGTACGTCGTACTACGGCTTTTAAAGCCCAAAGGTATGTCTTTTGTCTCTAACCCTCTAAACTTTTCCTTTTTATTCCCGAACTACGGTTGGTCTGAATTTCCCCTATGGAATACGTAGGCAGCCTCCTGGCCTGACCATAACAAAAACCTTTTTTCAAAAACCCTTAGAATAGTGGTTAGACCAAATTGAGTTGCTTTTACAGCTTTGACTCTTACTCAAACATGTCTCGCGATCCGTCTGAGCTCAATCAAAGAGGGGCATCTGTAGATACCCCAATTTGGCCTAATGATTATTTCAGGTCCCACCTTGGGGACCATCCCGATGATGAAATGGATACAGTGATTGCTGATTGACTTCTTGAGAACCTTAGGACTTTCGGTAAAAACTTTGAGCCACTTAGAGGACCCAATCCAGAGCCATATAGCCTTTTAGACAGAAATACAGAATCCTAGGAGAATCCATCTATCGGCCGTAACATTGATCTCACGGCCTTAGCATCATTTCCTCGCCCGGGCAACCTGTTGCTTGAAAATCTCCCTGAGAGATCCATCCCACAGCCACAAGATCCATCCTTCGGCCGCCACATCCTTTCCTCGGCCGCCAGATTGTCCTTTTTCCAGACTCTGGAACGTTCTGTCGATTGTTTGATCCAACTACACTACCTCTCTGATGCGTTCGGGCCACGTTCAGAGATCACAAGAGGAGTTTGTATTGCATTGCATTTGCAATTGCAATCATGCGTTTTGATAGGACTGAGTGAGTCACCAATTGCCTATATAAAGGGGCCTTTGGACTCCGAAAAGACACACCAAATTCATATCATTATACATCCTCCCTAGCCACGAAACTCTGTCAACATATACTCTTAAACCCTCTCTACAAAAGCTCTAACCTCCCGAAGGCAGCCATCAATCCAACGATCAAACCTCGAAGTCTCAAACCCTAACCCTAGGGTTTTTCAAAAAGCAATCAGTCAATCCCGATCAAATCCGAAGCGATCAAGCTACTAAGGGATCAAGGTGGTGAGGCTTAGGGGCCTCTGGTTCGGTTTATTTATCATTTTTATGCTTAATCGTAGCGTTTTGATAATCTGCTAACTTTTCTGTCTGGTGTGAGGAAGAACATCGATCGGGGCTTCGATCCTTCGGCCGGTACATCAATCTAGGAGGATCCCTCGGCCGTGACATCCATTCACCGGCCGTAGGATCCATTCCCCTGGAACAGCTTCGTTTTGTTTTCTGCTTTCCGATGCATGTTTTAATTACAGTCTCGGCTCACCTTATTTACTGTTTAAAGGCATAAAAACAGATTACGTATTAGAATTAAATGAAGCATTTACATGTCTTCTGTTGAACAATTATGGGCTAGCCTCACGGCTAGGCATATAGGGGTGCCTAACAACTTCCCCTTACTATACCTTTGGCTCTCGTACCCAGAATCTCTACTTATTTTCCTAGTTTTAATAAACTGGGTGGTGACTCTGTTTTGATGATAACTGCTATCGTGTGACGATACTCCTAGCCATGGGAATATCCACAATCTTGGTTTATGATGCAAGCAACCAAACGAGCAAACAACGATCAATCTGTATGGCGATGCCCCTTTTTGGGAGGTGTCTACATTGTGCATCCCGGTGGCATGAAGATGTATCATGACCTACGGAGGACGTACAGGTGGGAAGGAATAAAGAGAGATGTGGCGAACTTCGTGTCAACCTCTTTGGTTTGTCAACAAGTTAAGGCCGAACATCGAAAGCCCGGAGGAGACCTGCAACCCTTACCGATTCCGACTTAGAAGTGGGAACAAATTTCCATGGATTTTGTGACTGGTTTGCCCAAGTCGCCGAAGTCAAATACCGCTATCTAGGTAATAGTTGACCGCCTCACTAAGTCTGCACATTTTTTACCAGTAAAAAAGACAGAGAGCATGGAGACTTTGAGTTGGCTCTATATTCAAGAGCTTGCCTGATTGCACGGAGTACCCCTGTCCATAGTATCTGACTGGGACTTGAGGTTTGTGTCAAATTTTTGGAAGGGACTACAAAAAGCCTTGGGAACAGACATTCGACTGACCACCACATTTCATCCTCAAACGGATGGACAAACGGAGAGGACAATTCAAACACTGGAGGATATGCTGAGAGCCTGTGCACTTGACTTTTCTGGGAATTGGGAACGACACTTGGCCTTAGTTGAGTTCACTTACAACAACAGCTATCAGTTGAGCATTGAAATGGCCCCCTACGAGGCTTTGTAAGGATGACCTTGCCATTCACCTGTCTGCTGGACCGATGTTGGAGAAGCTGGGTTGATTGGACCAGATTTAGTCAAAAATACAATCGAGAAAATCAAAATCATCCGAGAGAAGCTAATTACTGCTCATAGTCGTCAGAAGAGTTATTTGGACAAGAAGAACAGACCCTTGTATTTTCAAGTTGGAGACCATGTGTTTCTAAAAATCAGACCCCATCGAGGAGTGATTCGGTTTGGGAAAAAGGGGAAACTGTCACCACGATATATTGGACCATTCGATATTTTGGAAAAGATTGAAGAAGTAGCTTAACATCTAGCATTACCGCCGCAGCTAGATCAAGTCCATAATGTGTTTCACGTCTCCATGCTTCGCAAGTACATGGTCCACCCCATTCATGTTATCAATTGGGAGGACGTCACCCTGAATGAAGACACGACATTCGAGGAGCAACCAGTGGAAATTGAGGATCATAGTGAGAAAAATATCCGAGGGAAGACGATCAAATTGGTGCGGGTTCTATGGAAACATCAAGGGATACAAGAATCCATCTGGGAACGAGAAAACGCTATGTGAGAAAATTTTCTTCGCCTTTTTCAGTCGTAGTGTGTACCTAATTTCGATGACGAAATTATTTTAAGGAGGATAGGTTGTAACGATCTTAATTTTCATCAATAAAGTTAAATATTTATTATTAATTTTTTTTCTTGATCATCATTTTATTAAAATTAATTAGATTGTTTAATCATAATTAAACCCTAAATCTAACTTAGACCGAATATATATCCATATATGCTTAGTTTACATGAATACACACTAATATGTGTATATGTACATGTATATGCATTAATTGTTGGCTTATTTGCAAGGACACCCCTTCAACTATCACCATTTGGCAACTTCACCCCCTCAACTATAAAACTCGACAACTTCACCCCCTCAACTATTAAAACTCGACAACTTCACCCCTTGTGTGAAATTCCGTTAAAAAAGTGGACGGAGATGGGTGAAAGGACCATTATACCCTTCTTATGTTAAAAATGGTTTCGTACTGATGAAACCCCATTACTCCTCTCTCTCTCTTCGACCCTCGACCCTCCACTCCTCTCTCTCTCTCACTCCTCTCCTCTCGACCGAACCACATGAAGAGAAATCTACAACCAGCATGAGGGAACCCACATGAATCATTTCGTTTGAGAGAACCCACGGTTTGTGAAGAACATCGGTCTCTGGTCTCGCTCGGTCATCTGGTGTGGATGCTTTGAAAACCCTGAAGTGTGAGAACCCGAAGTGTGGACGACGAACAACTACTGCGATGTCCACCATGTAAGTCGCACCATATCTGTTCAGGTTCAGTACGATTTTGAACCTGGTTATATGTTTTACGTGTTTATTTCTCAGAAATATTGGGTTTTGAACTGAAACCCTAATTATTTGAATTAAAAATTAGGGTTTCTGTATATATTTGCAAAATTTCAGTACGATTTGGAACCCTAAACCTTTGATCGAAGTCGTTAAATGATTTACGTGGATTTTGTCAAAAATTTTGGGTTCTGAACCGAAACCCTAAATTTCCGAAAAAAAATTTAGGGATTCTGTATAATTAGTTATTATTCAGTACGAATTTGAAATCTTAACCTTTATTCGGAGTTGTTCTCAAATATTTTGGGGTTTGAACCGAAACCCTAAAATTTTGAATTAAAAATTGGGGATTATGTGTAAAGTTGAAATTTTTCAGTACGAATTTGAAACCTTAACCTTTCTTCGGAGTTGTTAAATGGTTTACGTGGTTTTTGTCAAATAATTTGGGTTCTGAACCGAAACCCTAAATTTTAGAATTGGGATCAGTAGAGATTTGTTCTTTTTCAGTACGGTTCTGTATATAGCTGTATATATACTGTATATTGTGAACCCTAACTTAGGGCTAATCCTGACAGTCACCTAACTTAGGGCTAATCCTGACATTCACCTAACTTAGGGCTAATCCTGACATAGAGTTCCCAGACTCAAAACTCAATCAAAAGAAAATAGAAAAAACCCACCAACAGTCCAACAGTCCCAAAACAATCTCTGATAAAACAGGAGGAGCAAACCCTGAAGAGATTGTGAAACACCCTACCATTCCTGTCCCTCCACAGCCAATACATAGTTGTAGCTAGGGATAACTTGAAAATAGTGTGAACCATGGAACTGGCACCTCTGTGTTGCTTGGTCCAGCTCAACATTCCAGAAAACTCCATAGGACCAGTAGTCAGACCAACAATATAGAAGACCAGACTAGCTGAGCATAAGGACAACAAAAAAATAGATGAGAAATCCCATAAACTGTGAGATTCTGTATAACTTTGTGAATCTTTTGAACATAAGTTTAGTGCTTTCTTCTTGTATTTGTGGATATGGTTGTCCTATTGATAATCTAACTTATTTGTTGCAGAGAAAACAATCTTGACTTTAGGTCTACTTTGGAAATTCATGTTGGTGGTAAACTTGTGAGGGGGGCCCAGGTTGAATACTTGGGTGGGTTTAATGCACAAAGCAAGGTAGATCCAGATTTCTTCTCATTTTATGACTTAATGACTGTAATTAAGGAGTGTGGGTATTCACAAGAAGATAACATTAGTGTGTTTTATAGACTTCCCAACACTGACATGAACAATGGCTTAGTTGAATTGACTTCTCATGATGAAATGCTTAACATGTTTGCAACACATTCTCCTGGTATGAAGTATTTCTCTATTGATATGTATGTTGACTGTCCTAATGTGGTTAATTCAGAGGATGAGGAGGCGATAGATAGATTGCTTAACACTGTAGACGAAGGTTGCTTAACTGAGTTAGAATTTGACTTACAAGTTGAGGAAGGACAAGGAGGTGTTGACTTAGGAGTAGAGGGAGGACAGGATATTGTTGACTTAGAAGTGGAAGGTGTAGTCCAAGGTGTGGATGCAAATGAAACTGATCATATGGAGTTCCAATTGGATGATGATGATAGCTCAGACATTGAGTGGTTTCCGAATGATGATAGCTCAACTTCCACTGGGTCTTTTAGTGGGGTAGAAGAGTCTTCTGATGAGGAGGAGGAGGACAATATTCCCTTGGTAGGTTTAGGTAAAAACTTGGGTCAAAACATAGGAGATGAAGATGACCTTAGTTCTGATAGTGATGATAACAACTTGGTTGATGATGTGATTGATGAGGATGGGAAACCTATTTTTCCAGAGTTCAAAGAGCACCTAATGAAGAAGTCTGAATTAATAGAAGGGATGAAGTTCCCTAATGTGCAGGTGTTTAGGAAACTATTGAGAGAATATCATATAAAGGAAGGTTATACATTTACTTTTTTGAAGAATGAGTCTAAGAGGGTCACAGTGAAGTGTACACATGATTGCGGCTTTAGACTTCATGCCTCTCCCATGTACGAAGAGAGATCCTTCCAAATAAAAAAGATAAATCAACAACATTCATGTACTAGGAAGTACACCAATAATAATGCAACCTCGTCTTGGCTTTCCGAAAAGTACTTAGCGAAAGTTAGTGATGCCCCAGAGACTAAGGTGAGTTCAATGAAGAAAATAGTTAGGAGGGAATGGTTGTTAAATGTTTCAGAGGCAAAGGTCTATAGGGCAAAGAGGAAGGCACTTGAACTGATTCAAGGAGATCACAAAGTTCAATATGTGAGGTTGTGGGACTATTGTGAAATGGTAAGAATACAGAATCCACATAGTACTGCAAAGTTGAAGGTGGATAGGCCCTTGCCTGATCAAGGAGCAGTGTTTCAAAGGATGTTCATAAGCTATGCTGCACAACTGAGGGGATTTTTAGCAGGTTGTAGACCAATAATTGGGTTAGATGCGTGTTTTTTGAAAGGGCCATTTGGTGGTCAGTTGATGCATGCAACTGCCAAAGATGCCAACAATCAAATGTTTCCTTTGGCATTTGCTGTTGTGGAGGCTGAAACAAAAGAGAGTTGGACTTGGTTCTTGGATAATCTGATGGACATCATAGGCAATCCACGGGAAAGGGGTTGGTGCTTCATCTCTGACAGGCAGAAGGTATACGTAACAGTTTTTTTACTTAATCACTTCTTTTCTTTACTTCATTACATGTTGCCTATATTTAACTACACTTTTTTGTTTCCCTTAGGGATTGACACAAACATTTGCACAGTTGTACCCCAATGTGGAACATAGATATTGCATTAGGCACATGTACTCTAATTTTAGTAAAGTGTACAAGGGCAAGGAGTGGAAAGACCTCATGTGGAGGGCTGCATCAGTGTATACAATTCCTGAATTTGACCAAGCTATGGAGGCAATTAAAGCAATTAATGAGGAAGCATACGAGTATTTAATGAGTGAAGAACCCTCAACATGGGCTAGGTGCATGTATGGAACAAGGTCTAAATGCAACCGAATGGACAATAACACAAGTGAAGCATTCAATAGAGCAATCAAAGATGCAAGGGACCAACCAATACTGACCATGGCTGAAAGTATTAGAAGGTACCTAATGACAAGGTTGCAAACAAGAAACCAATTGTGCCAAGGCTGGAAGGGTAATGTATGTCCAAGAATTAGAAGAACGGTAGAGAAATCATGCAAGTTAATGGGAGAGTGTGAGGTGATTTACAGTGGTGGCAGAATATTCGAAGTAATTACTGTACATAGGACCCATGTTGTGGACATAGGAGAGAGAACATGCACATGTAGGAAGTGGGATGTCAGTGGGATACCATATGGACATGGTATGGCTGCAATAATAGAAGATAAAAGTGACCCATTGGACTATGTTGATGAGTGCTTCCATATAAGTACATTTGCCAAGATATACAACTTCATCATCAAACCAATTCCTGACCAAACAATGTGGGTTCATACAGAGTTTGATCCTATAGGTCCTCCCCCTTTAAGAAAGAAGAGTGGTAGACCCAAGAAGAATAGAAGGAAAGGACTTG
Organism: Rhododendron molle; assembly: GCA_025413875.1. Taxonomy (NCBI): domain Eukaryota; kingdom Viridiplantae; phylum Streptophyta; class Magnoliopsida; order Ericales; family Ericaceae; genus Rhododendron; species Rhododendron molle. Next base: position 22,207,068 of record CM046400.1, read on the forward strand.
ATGAACCAAAGAAACCCAATGGAGGTGTTAGGAAGTATCACACAACCCTCAAGTGTGGCATATGCAAGCAGCCAGGACATAATGCCAGAACATGCTCTCAAAAGGCTACCAGTACTACTGTTGACCAAGTAAGGCAAATTCTGTTTTTTTACCATTGTCCTTTATTGGTTTTTACCATTTGCAATGGTACTTGAATTCAGTTTTTTAACCATTTGAAATGGTACTTTCATTTTTTCTACAGGAATGTGAAGTGGCAATGGAAACAACAATGGTTGGAGGACATGAATGTGAAGTGGCAACGGATACAAGAGCCAATAGTGGGAGAGGTAGTGCTAGAGGAGGTAGAGGAAGAGGAGGGAAGACTGGCAGAGGCGGTAAGACTGGCAGAGGAGGGAAGACTGGTACAGGAAATGGTGCAATGGTGGTTGGAGGCACAGGAAAATGTGGTGATCCTTCATCAAAGTGTGGCACTATTGCCCCAAGAGGTAAAGGAAGAGGAAGAGGTGGAACCACTACTCCACTTCCTGGAATTGTGATTAGAGAAACAAATCCTAACACTAGGGTGGATATTGGTACAAACAAAGGTGTAAACTGTGGGAAGGGTAAACAACCCATAGTTTGTAGAGGAAAAGCACCAATAACAAGGTTTGGAGGTGCCCCAAGGGTGGGTTTGCCAGCACCACAGGTAATACACTAACCTCATGCCCCTACTTTACAATTTAGTCCGTACAATAAGCTAAGTTATGCATGGTGTTAATGTAGGGTTGGAGAAGATCCACAAGAATGGGGAATGCCATTTTTTGGACTCAACCAGAAACATCATCTGCAGCATCATGTGGCAGTGGTGGTGGAAGTGGCAGTACCACAATGCCAAGTACTCAACCATCAAGTTCAACCCCAAGTACCCAAAAATCAGCCACTTGAATGGAGGTGTTAGGAAATGGATTAGGACAAGTCTTTTGGAAGCAATGTGTAATGTTTAGGACAAGTCTTTTGGAAGCAATGGGAAGCAATGTGTAATGTTTAGGACAAGTCTTTTGGAAGCAATGTGTATTGTTTAGGACAAGTCTTTTGGAACTAATGTGTAATGTTTACACACAGTTGGAACAATGTGTAATCCATTAACTACTACTTTAATCTTTCTTTTGTGGGTTGAAACTACTTTATTAGCTTTTGTATGCAATCAATGTAAAGTGACACTTGGAATGAATGAAATGGATAATCTTTTGGTTTCTGGGCTGCCAATCTGCTTTGTGGGTTTCAAGTCTTACTTAATCATGTTTTGTTATTAATCTGACTGCTATTCACTACTGGTTGGTTATGATACATAGAGGCTGCTCTACTGATGTTTCTCAAGTGCTGTCATTAGTAGTAGTTTTCATACTGATTCTGCTGATACATAGAGGCTGCTCTGCTGTTTCTCATGGCTTCTGATGTTTTCATACTGATTCTGTTAAGACTATTATGGCTACATGTTCTGTTGTTTTTCTGCTGTTATACCAGATCTGTTATGCTGCTGTTCTTCTGGTACAGATGGACTGGATTGCTCTGCTATGGACTGGCTGTCTGTTGTACCTCTGTTCTGCTCTGTTATAGCAGGAATGGACTGCTGTTCTGCTGATTGCAGGTATTGTTTGCAGCAACATTCTGCTCTGGTTATGTTTTATTACACTGCTTCTAGTACTTGTGTTAGTTTTGTATGGGTAATAACTAATGGTTATGTTTTCTTTGTTGCCCTTAATCTGAAAGCTTTCTTTTCCCAAATGTAGTGGAACTTGGTAGTTGAAGTTGTGTTTTGTGCTAGGTGTTTTGGGTGTTCTTGGTAGTTGAAGTTTGTGTTTTGTGCTGCTGTTCTACTACTTAATCTGTGGTTTGAACCTTGACTGCTGTCATTAGCAGTAGTTTATTCTTCCTGCTGTCCAGCTGCTGCTATGGATCTGTCCAGTTGTTGTTATTCTTTGTGCATGCAAGTTAATGGGATACCTGTTATGACTGTAATAGCTACCTGTTATGTTGTTTTTCTGCTGTTATAGCAGCCCTGTTAAGCTGCTGTTCTGTTGGTAGTGATGGACTGGACTGCTGTTCTACCTCTGTTCTGCTCTGTTATGGACTGCCTGTATGTTCTACCTCTGTTCTGCTCTGTTATACAAGGAATGGACTGCTGTTCTGCTGATTGCAGGTACTGATTGTGGCTCCTTTCTGCTCTGGTTATGTTTTATTGTAATGGTCGTAGTACTTGTGTTAGTTTTGTATGTGTAATAAGTAATGAAAAGGGGAGAAGCAGCCTGTGGTGTATTTCAGTGGGTTCAATACTTGAAGTCTAATTGCTGTTGCTTCTTCTTCTGTTCTTTCATTTCCTTTTACTAGTTTGAGCAATGTAAAGGCAGTTATTCTATGGGTTAGCTGGTGCTTCTTCTTCTGCCCTATTATATGTGCTTATTGTAGCTTTATGGTGGTATTATATGGTGGTATTATATGGGTTAGCTTTGTGGTGGTAATTCTTTTCTCATTACGTCTGGTTTTGGTAAAGTAAGTAAATACCCTCAAGTGGAATCCATGTGCTTGGTTGAACTAGTGTTGACTTGATTAACTTTTCAATGTACACCACACAACTCTTTGTTTGAATGAAATTTCTGGATTGCATAGCATTAAGGCTGTCTATTTATTTGAACATGTCTACTGAAGTCCATTATTCTTCCAAGTTCCAACTTTTGTACCTGCTGTTCTATTGCATGTCTGTCATCTTTTGTATGCTGGCCTAAGAGCTTTGGGACAGTTCTTGGCATTGAGGGAGTAGCACATCACAATTCAAAAACCGGTTTATAATTGCAAATGGAATCATATATGAACATCTGCATTAAAAAGCCATGAAATACCATGGTGGAAAATGCATGCTTTTCATTCATAGTTAAGGCAAATACAAATATTTTTTCTTAGGGGTATTATGGTTCACAATTGACATAAGCACACCAATCACACACACAATGACTACCACTACTATGATGTTCCTAAAATAACTTGGTCCTATCTCTCTAGTCTTCATTGCTCCAATATGTGCATTTAGGGCTTCAATAGTAGTTGTAAGGTTGACATTCATTTCAGTCAAGTCTGCCAATTTGACGACCAGTGCATCATTTTCTTCTTCCACCATTTGTCTTCCTCTTTCCAACCTCTCAGTTCTCAGTTTCAACTTCAACTTGTTTCTCAAGTTCTTCCTTTTTCGCTTGCATGATCTTGGCATATTCCAATCCTCTAGGGCACGTTTGAGGATCTATCCAGACAAAGAAATTGCATCCATTTTCCTTCTGAAATGAAAACACAAACATATTGCATTGTCTGCATAGCATTATAATGTACTAACAGTTACATAATTTGGTGTACTCGAAAATTCAACAAATTACCTTGTAATTGATACACCCAAGGAACCTTCTTCCTGGATTTTTCACAGTTAGTGACGTTTGCATCACAACCCTCCGACCACATCTGCATCTTTCATCTCCATCGTACTGAGATAGGTTGGTGGTGTAGCTACTAGAGCTGCTCATGGTCAATCTGGGTTTGAGTGGGTTTTCAAATCAGTGGGTTTTGTGGTTTCAGAGTTTGGTTTGAAATCTGGAGTTAGATGGGGAGATGGGGTGGTTTGAAATCTGGAGTTAGATGGGGAGATGGGGTGGGGAGGGCAGGAGAGAGGGGGGAGAGATATATATGACTGAGATGAGAAATTTCAACAGAAATTTCAAAAGTCAGATTTTGAAATTTCAACAGATATATGTGTACATTTTCGAATTTGTCACTGGACACACCAAATGCAGTATATGCTCCAAAGATGAGTAGTTTCAAAATCTGAAATTTAGAGAGAGAGAGAGAGAGAGAGATGAGATCAGTAGAGATTAGAGACAGAGAGAGATGAGATCAGTAGAGACAGAGAGAGAAAGAGCAGTAGAGACATACCTGGTGGCTGAGAGAGATATGAGTTATGAGAGACCCAGAGAGAGGACGGGATGAGAGAGGGAGAGAGAGTATGATCTGGTGTAAAACACACAGAGAGAGAGAGAGAGGGGTATTAAATACCCAAAAACCCAAGGGCAGGGGCATTTTTGGCCACCATTCTGTTTTTCCATCCATTTTAACCTTTAAACTTAACATTTCTTAGCAAAAATGGACGGAAGGGGTGAAGTTGTCGAGTTTTAATAGTTGAGGGGGTGAAGTTATCGAGTTTTATAGTTGAGGGGGTGAAGTTGCCAAACGGTGATAGTTGAAGGGGTGTCCTTGCAAATAAGCCTTAATTGTTTGCACACCAATTATATACTATTCCTATCCTATTATTGTACTTATCTTATTAGTAATCTTAGTGGGCAAGAAAGAGTGAGAAATAAGATAGGATAGAAATAAATGAGAGAGAAAGAGAGAGCAGGATCAGAAGAGAGAAAAGAAATTGGGTTTGGTCTTAAATGCATGAACTACACTATCTTATCTTATAGCCTTAAATACATGTGAGAGAGAGGGGGAGAGAGAGAGAGAGGAGTGGTGGCCTATAAATACTCCCATTTCCTTTCCCAATTTCGGCACCCACACCCATTATCAATTCCCCACATTTCTTTTCTCCTGTAAGTGCAGAAAAACGAAAGAGGCTATAAACAGCACGAAAGAGTAACGGCTAACCGCGACTTCTAGCAGGAACCCTAACACATTGCCAGAACCCTAATCTGCAAAACAGACAAGGGGTGAGCGCACTTTTGCCTCTCGTAGCAAAGGTCCTCCGATGCCTAAGTTAGTATCACGTACTAGCAAGAAACCCTAATTATCAGTAGGAAAGTCGAATTGTAATGTATTGCGTATCTTTACCTCTAAGTTTACCTCTTATTTATAGATTTACGAATGCTTGTTGTCCAAGTATCCTCATAGCCCTAGGTTTCCTATCTCGTAAAGGAAACCTAGTATATCTTGGATTCTCGTTTCCTTGTATCAAATCATTACCTTAGTCCTTTTAGGACTTCTTTCCATAGTTGGCCGAACATCCCATTCTCATTGGGTATCTTCTCCATATCCTATTTTATTGAGATCCTATTTCCTTACGAGACATCACCGTTCTGGAACCTTCCAGAGCGTTCCCTACAGCTGAGGCTACTTCCCAGAATGTTGCTCCTGTTCGGCCCTCTCATTGCCGAACAAATTACTTGGACCGAAGACTTCACATGTCACTGTATTTTTACCAAACTCTTGGTCCAATAACTACTCGTGTTTATTGGATCAAGCTCTTGCGTCATCGGTCTATATCGCCGTTCACCATCTTGCTCGGCGACTATCCTTATCACTATTATATAGTGGTTCCACGTACCATGTGTTAGGGTCCTCTATTTGCTTGTTCGGGAATACCTCCTTACAATTGCTCCCCAGCTTTACTCGTTATTTTCTCTTAATATGATGAACAAAGCTTTTAAACTTCGAGCAAACCTTCTTTCTTTGCTCCTGCACCTTATTTCTCATATCTGGTGCAACTTTCATCATTAGTCCAGGCAAAACGTCCCATCGTTTGGTCTGGGCAGGCTTTTCCAACTCTTAACTTTACACGCGGCATGCTTCGCTTTGCCCTTAATTAATGCGCACAGCCGTTCTTCGTGAAACGAGACACACAAACGGCGTCCGGGGTGACGTTTCACGTACGTCCCCAACTTTCTTTAGGGTATAGTGGGATTTCTTCCCCATTTTTAAAACCCACTTCCTCTCTCTAGACTCCCTCTATAGAAAAAGAAGATTAAGGCACTTCTACCATTGAAGCACTATTTACTATTTCAAGGTTTTTTCTTTCCTGCACTTTTAGAGTCTTCGACCATTTCTTCGTAAGTTATTGCTCCCCACTTCTCTTGTCATTTCGTTAACTTAGGGCTTCTGTCGCTTTTTAGGGTTTACTCGTTACCCCTCCATTTGTCTGTAAAACACATCTTTCTAGAAGATGGGGAGATTCAGATGCCACTGTAACACTCCTCAAGCCATGGCGACGTTCAGATCTCGTTACGAGATCCCCGACGACGTCGCTACTGCACTGGCTCCTGAGGATGCCATCCGTGAGGGCCCAGACAACGATACTCTCCACATTCCGGTAGTTGCCATCGTAGAGGGCGGAGTTAGATTGCCCCTGGCTCCTTTGCTTCGCCAGGTCTTGGCCCATTACAGATTATCCCCAATGCAGGTCTTGGCCAATTTCTTCCGCGTAGTCATAGGCGTAAACACTCTAAACCAGATGTTAGGCACATCCTTAGGTTTACACGACATCCACCACTTATATAGTATTTCTCGTACCAAGGATGCCCTGACCTACTATTTGAAAAGTAGGGATTCCAGGAAACGAATGGTCCTCGAACTTCCTGATTCTGCCCGGGGTGACGACGATGATTTCCTCTTCATTACAGGGAATTTCGAGCCCAGGGACGAGGATGGCAGAGTGATAGGCTTTCATGCCCCTCATCGGTTTGGGCAACCACGTTAGTTTCCTTTATCTTGTTAAAAAAGTTTCTTTCGTACTTTGCCTATGCAATTTCGCTGCACATAATTCGTTCTACATTTTTCATTGCAGCAACAAATGTTAACCAGGGCCACGACATCATTACCCCCTAGGTCCACGTAGCAGACATTAACTGGGCGCTGGGCTTCAACGGGGAAGGCACTTCTCTTGCTGGCCGAGCAAGAGCAGCCCAGATCCTTCTCAGCTACAGGGCATTGTACTGGGGTTTCATTGATCGGTGGATCCGGGCAGTCGACAACCCAATAATTCCCGGTCCCTAGTTCCCTCGGCCTGAGCAAGTAGAAGAAAGGCGTTCACAAACTCCGCCCATTCCCGACGAACCCATACAACTCGTCGAAGAAGCTTCCACGTCATCCAGTGGTTACTCTCCGTCTCCCCTGCCTCAGGAAATGAATCGTCCAATCGATCTCAGTGATCTCCTCACCATTCTGGGGGCCGACCGTGGAAGAGGTTGTGGTGCTGTTCGTGGCTACGGTCATTCTCAAGGTCCGCTGCTATCCCATGGGCGCCATGGGCCCGCTCAACTGGATACTCCACCCGGTTTATCTCCTGAAGAAATCGAGGCCAGTCATCGAGACAAACACCAACGCCCGGACTCGACTTCAGAACAGGACCAACCATCATAAACCCTATCAACTACATCTCTCGTTTGGGCCCTCTGATTGTCTCATGGGAACCAGCTCGTTCGTGTCAGGGATAATGCTGAGTCTGAAGGAACTGCTATGGCTCTGTCCCAGGCTTTCATGCTTCCTGGAGATATGCAGAAAGAGGTGGCCAGCTTCCCTAACAATCTGCTTGGATCATTCATGGTTCATAGTGCTAAGGTACATGGTCTTATACCAACGATCTTAGATCATATTCCCTTTACTATGCCTGACTGTTCTCTAATCCCCCAGGCGATGTAGAAGATGGTGGCCATGGCTCAAAAGCTTGGCCAATCTGAGCCTCAACGTGCCAATCTTGCCAGCAAGAATGCCAAACTACATAGCACGATCATTAGGCTCTCGAGAGCGAGAGAAACCAAGCTCGTGCTGATGTCGAGGCATTGAAGATCAAGCTAGATGGTACCGAGGACAGCTTCAACCAAAGCCCTGACAGAACTGGAGGCAAGCAAAGAAGAAAGCAAGACGGCCTACCAACAAGGTTACAGTGCCGGGATTGCGGTAGCTACTAACCACTACAAAACCCAAATACCCAAGATTCAGGACCAGATATGGGCCGCATCCTGGGAGGCCTGCCTTTAAAAGTCTGAAGCTCCAGAGACTTCCCCTCTGTGGACCGAGGATGATCTCCTAAGCATGATGGCTGCACTGGACGAAGAAAAAGAGGTCATGGAGGAGGAGGATAGCTTGGACAGGGAGCTTAATACCAACGTCCCCGAGCAGCAGGTTGCGGATACAGATCAAACGGCTGATACATCCAACCCTGGCCAGAAGGAAGCCAATGGTGGACCTCCTGAAGAGAGCTCTGTTGTGGAAAATAAAACTGCATCGACTTCCCCTCGTGCCGTTCAAGATTTAACCGGGGATGAGTAAGCATGAGTTCCTTCTCCAACAAACAATTTTATGTCTTCATACAGTTTGGCTGGCCGTGCGTGGTCATTGAATATTGCCCTGCGTGGCACTGGTACGTACTTTGATACACTTTTCTACAGGTATTTGGCCCTTCGTGGCACTGGTTGGTGGCCCTGTTTGGCCTGAACACAGGTAATCCTCACCCTTTGTGGCCGTTTTGACTTTGCCAGTGGCTATCTCGTGGTCAGTCCTTCATGAGTCAATTGCCAAGTATGGGCTACCACAGCCTTGGGTGGAATCGGGGCGGCCCGAAAAGAAACGCCACGCTTTTTTTGAATTTGAGTTGAAAAATTTGAAGAGTCGCCACCCGGATTTATGGTTCGCCACCCGAGAAACCGTTTTGATTGAAAATTGATTGATTGAATTTGAAAACCAGAGATTTGTTTGAGGGTTCGGAAGCCATGTTACGAGGGGGGAAGCGTTTTACGGCAACCCCCCTCGCCTGATGCAAGATCGGTCTCTACTAAACGTTTGCGGGATTTTTTTTAAAAGATCTAGTTTCATTAAACCATTTAGCAAGTATCCACAGTTATAACACATAAGAAGTGCATGCATGTGCATGTGTACAGGGGTGATAGAATGGGCATGCATGATATTACGAGATGACTGAAAAATGGAACCCTATCACTGGATTCACTCTCGAGCGCTCGGGAATGGTCCCGAGCGCTTGGGAGTGCTCGAACCCCAATCCTGCAAGTTTTGTTAGTGCCAACAAGACATAATACTAAACTATCAACTGAAGTACTATTAAGTACGCTATTGGCTCAGCATAGAATTTGAAAGATTGAGACAGGCCCTCAACCTTTTAGATCATGCATCCCTTTCTCAACAAAATTAGATCTGCATTCTTTCAAGAGCAAATGAACACATCCCCTGCATGTGGAATATCAGTAACTTGGAAAAATAGAGGAGTAATGAACTGCAGTAGCATGTATGCACTCCCGAGCGCTCGGGAACAGTTCCAAGCGCTTGGGAGTGGATTGCATGTCAGCTTGCTATCAGGCAGGAAATGTCCTCATCTTGACATGCAATTACTCCAATTTTGATTTTCTAAAAGCAAACCTCCCTTTTAACTTGGAAAAGAACTTTTATTTTTACTTGAGCATTGGTAAGAAAGATCTCTAATTTGAGAAAATAGGTTTTCTGAGTTTGCATGTCACAGAAAGACCATTTTACACAAGAGTGCACTTCACTTCTACCCACTATCCACCAAAATGCAGCACACAGGGACTGGAGGCAGTCTCGAGCGCTTGGGACCACTCTCGAGCGCTCGGGAGTGGTTCCAGTAAGCTTCAAAAATAAGTTTGTGGTCCCTTTGCTCTTGTCTTTACACTAAGATCAAATGGACTTATGACCAGTATGAGGAACTGATACAAGCCCTTGATCTCCTTCAGAAATGGAAAAACAGTGGCTTATGAAGGTGTTTATACCTGTACTTGACTTGAAGTTGGCTTCCCGGACTGATTTTGGTGCTTGAGAATAGTTAGAAAATAGTTTGAAAAGATGGGATTTAGGCCTCCATTTCTCTTAGAGATTTTCCTTGAGAATTGGAGATTTTTCTTAGAAAATGGAGGTTGTTTTGAAGGAGTTTGAGGGAGAGCTTTGGAGATTGATTCTTGGCAGCAAAAGGGGGAGGGAGAGACTAATTTTTGTGGCCCTTATGTGGTAGAACATGAGGGTATATATAGGGGAGTGAAAAATTGGGGTTTTGTCTTGAAAATCAAATAAGAAATGAAAAGAAAATGGCTTTGGGAGGGAAAAATGGAATGATTAGATGCTCTGCTGGCTCAGGCATGCTTGGATTATGCAGGTTTGAATGTTGAACGGATTGAAAAGCCTGAAAAGCCATGGTCAAAGCCAAGCTCAACATGCATTGGTCTGTCAGCACTCCTAAGCACTCTAGAGTGGTCTCGAGCGCTCTAGAGTGGTCTCAAGCGCTTGGGAGTGTCTGCCCAACTTCAGAAGGGTGCCACGGACACTCCCGAACTCGGTTTTGGGTGTTTTTCGAAGCATTGGAAAGCTCATTAAGTCCTCTTTCTAACCCAATTGGTTTCATTCAAAGTTATTTTATATGCTGAAATGTGTGCCAATTTTACCCTCAGGGTGTCGGAAAAAAGAGGATTTTGGTTTTGAAAAAAGTCCATGAAGCATCGTCCAAGTTCGTTCAAGGCCTGTTTTGATTCCGTTTCATCATCGGGGAGCCTCAAGGACACAAATTAAGGATAATTAATAGGTCCAAATTGGGGTGTCTACACTAAGTTTCCTCATACTTAGTCGATCTTTAGGTGCTTCGTACTTAGCCTGTCTGGTTGCTCTTGCAAGCGTGTCCATGCTCGGGCAGCTGTCTGAGTATTATTTGTATTTAGATAATTCTGCAAGTCCTTATAGGCTGGCATAGTATTTTTACAGATACCAAGTTAGGTTTGCTTGCACATAGCTATTAGGTGCATGTTCTCGTATGTTTTCGAGTTATCTCGTACCCAAGGGTAATTTTCACCCCTGAGTGTCCCATGCTTAAATGTGGTGCCAAATGTACACACGTTTTGGCAAAATAGTGCATGTATTCGTAAGCATCTTGAGTGTTTCATTTTCGAAAACAATTCTAAGTGTATTCGTACTTAGGTTACCCAAATGTATTCATATTTGGCGTATCGTGCATGTTCTCGTATGCAATCCAAGTTTGTTCGTAACTAGACATATTCCTAAGTTCATTCATACTTAGGGTGCATGTTCTCGTATGCACACCGGCCAGGTATTATCGTACCCGTACAAATAACCAAGTGTATTCGTGTAACGACCCTGATTTTTGGTCAATAAAAATTTCTCTAAAAAATTTGAATTTTATTTTAATACTTGGATTTCATTTTTAACATCCAAAAATCGGTCATTATCAACTTATAAAATTTTGTTATTATATTTGAAAATTCTTTTTTAAATCCCTTTTAGCGATTAATAATCCGTCATAATTAGGTTTATGACTTAGGAGATTGGAATTCATCGTCCGGGCATTAAGGTCATTTTCTAAAGACGAGTATGCCTATTAAGACCTTGGTATAGTTACTTGGTAATTGTAGTAAAATCCTAGAATTTATTTTCTCGGCTGGAAATCCTACATGGCAACCGATTAGCTAGCAACCCTAACTACCGTTTGGCTTAGTTACATTTTCTAACCTAGAGCGTTGCATTGATGCCAAAGTGGTTAATTTTTAGTCTTCGCCTTAACCGTTGACTTGACTGCCTTGCTTTGGCTTGGCTAGGCTGCCTTGGCGTCGGCTCGCTATCAAGCCTGCCTCGCCTAAGCGTCGGGTCACTGTCAAGCCTGCCCCACCTAAGCGTCGGGTCGCGCCTTGTTTTTGCCTTGGCGTGGCTGGACTGCTTTTCTCTGGCCTTGCCTTGACTACGCCTTGGCCACCGGGCTGCCTTGGCCACTGTTTGGCCACCAGGCTGCTTTGGCCACTTTTTGGCCACTCGAGCAATGAAAGCCTAGATTAAGTATCATTAGTCTTTAACCGATTAGTTAGAATAGCCTAATGCCCATTTAGCCTAATCACTTCTCGGTAACCCTAGATTAACCCTTTGAACCGTTCGAACCTTTAAGCTATCAACCATTGGACAATAGCGTTAGGAATTCCTTTACCCAATGGTCAATAGGTAAACCTTGGTTAATCTTCCTAAGTATGAGATTAGATTAGCTTAGTGCTTAATTACAAGTATTAGACTTTCTAGCATTAACCGTTGGTTAATAACCGTTAGGAGTTTTATTAACCATTGGATGATAGACTAGAATCCTAGCCATTATTACCCATTGGTTATTCACCATTAGAGAAACTATTATCCATTGGATAATAGTTAGTCTTGACAATCAGGTACTTGTTTGATTTAAATATTAGATTTGGCATGTGTGATAATCCATTAAAATAAGATTAGTTCATTAGTATATTAGGTTAGTACTTAGTACTTTGGATGAAGTAGAATACTTAATTAGATATTGTCATGTGGTATATCTAGCCTAGATTGTGTGTACTTACTTGTATATATATATTATGTGTACTTGCATGTATATATATATGTATATATATATAATATTGAATCGTGCATGTGTGCATTAGAATATTTTAATTTGAAAATCTAATTTACTTGAAAATGTGGATTTTATTAAAGACCCAAAGTACATATACATATATTAGTATATTGTATGTCTTCCATGCAAGTACAAGTGGGAGAGAGAGAGAGAGAGGGAGAGAGGAGAGAGATTGCTGAGAGAGAGAGAAGGAGGGAAAGAGAGAAAGAGAAGGAAAGAGGGAGAGAGAATTGTACCTTGATCTCCTTGACCTTCTTGATGTACCATTGCTTGATTTCTTGGTGATTTCCTTCCTAGCAATCTATGACCAAATTGTCCTAAATTCATTTCTTATTGGGGAAATCTTGGACAAACCCTTGCTAGCCAAAATCCTTACTCTTCCAATCCAAATCCTTGTCCTTCCATATCTATTATATATATAGTTATATTTATATATTGTGTACCAATGTACCAAGAAGGAGAGAGAGAGAGAGAGAGAGAGGAGGAGGAGAGAGAGAGAGATTGAGAGAGAGAGAGAGATCGGATGGAGAGAGAGAGGGAGAGTGTGATGTGTGTGCAAGTTGATTGACCTAGCTTAGATCACCCTTGTCCTTCTTTGACATGCTTTCAAAGTGAAAGCGTGGCCAAGGACAATCAAATCTAGTCCTTCTTGTACAAACCCTAAATTTTATACTTGAATCAAATCCCATTTGCTTGCCTAGTCTTCCATAATCCAATCCAAAGGACACATCCTAGCCTTGCATGCCTAATTTTTAGGTTATTTCTTGCAAGCAAACTTGATTTGCTTGAATTAAAAATTGGAGGAAAGAGAGAGAGAGAGTGGCCGGCCTAGGGAGAGAGAGAGGGAAAGCTTGCTATAAATACCAAGCCATTTGGTGCTTTGAACTCACACCTCAAACCATTCTCCAACTTCTCTCCTTGAAAGCATAAGAGTTCTTAGTGTTCTTGAGTAGTTCTAGCTTGTTCTTGAGCTTTCTTTCTAGTTTTTCAAGAAGCTTTCCATCTCCGCCACTAAACCACCACTCGACCACCACCTCATTCCTAAAGTAGTAATAGTATAGGTTACGATCTAGTTTCGAGAGAAACCTTTCTCTTTCGAAGCTATCGGAAGCTTATCATAAGCCGTTACTCCGTTCGTTTACCGACTTTCTTCCCGTCGATCTTTTCGTAGTCTTCCTACCGCCAAGAAGAAAGGTAGATTTTTCCGATCTACTCTTCCTAAGTATACGTGATTTTATGCTAGTGTAGAGTTCTTCGAACCTACTTATCTTAAGTATAATTTATGAGCATGATAGAAAAATATGTAGTATACTTGGATAAGTTGATCGTATGCTTTTATTTTACGTAGTTACTTTGATCTTGAGAATAATTGAATGCATAGTTTATAGAATCTTCCCAACTTGATTAACTCGTCAATAAACATATGTGGTTACGATTTCGTTTAAAGATAAAGTGTTGTTTCAAAACGAAGTATTCGTATTTTGACCTTTTCAAGGATTGTGAACTTGACCGCATGATTGCTTACCTTACTTATGGTTGTAAACAAGCATGATTAAATAGAGTTGGATGATCTTGCTAGTTTAGTTTCAAGATTACTTTAAAGTGATTCGTCCCGCCGCGGAGTCTATGCATGCTTACGAGGCACGAGAACCGAAAAGTAGAAACATGACACTTAGGGAGTGGTTGATATGGATAAAAAGGATTTTGAAACTACATAATGGCCGGACTTGGTAGCCTTATGTGAGTTGTGAAAACCCGCAAGGTAGCCGGACTTGGTAGCCCTTTGTGTGGACTTGCGAAAACCGCAATGAGGCCGGACTTGGTAGCCCATTGTGTAGATTGCTAACGGAGCCGGACGTGGTAGCTTCATTGGTAATTGGGCTTGGTTATCCGCGGAAAGGAGCCAATGCAAGATTTGATAACGTGGCCGGACTTGGTAGCCCATTGGTAACAAAGAATGAGAAATGATTTTCGAAATGTTGATTTGGAAAGTGAAACGGTGACATTGTCTACGAAACGCTGCGAAGGAGAACTCTGATGACACGGACACTTACGCCGATTGAGTAATGAATGTGCATGTGTTATTGTACATCTCTAAATGTGAAGTTATTGAATGCACATGTGTTAGTTTGGTTAATATCATGTATCTATGACCTGCTACGTGTAAGTTAAGGGTTAGTGGGTTTTGGATTATTCTACTGAGCCTGTAGCTCACGGTGTTACCTTTGGTGACCCTGACATAATATACTAGGGGCGACGCTGAGCCGTAGCTCACGGTGTTAACTTTGGTGACCCTGACATATTATACTAGGGGCGACGCTGGTATAATGTGTCAGATTTCATAGATGAACAGAATGAACAATACACACTGGAGGCCTTCGGAGCCGAGGAGCTTGCAAGGCTGGAGGAAGAGGCAGAGCAGTAGTTAACCCTAGATTATCCTATCTTCTATTGAATAAAAGTAATCTTGTGAGAATTATGTGTAATAATGAGCTAGACTCTCCTTAATTTATTCAATAAAAATGTTTATTTAACGTACCCAAAATTCGGGGCGTTACAACTTGGTATCAGAGCTTTAGGTTCAAAACCTCGGCCATGGGTAGAATGGGTAGCCTTTAAGATTCGTTTTAAGATAAGCTTGACCGTTGCACAAACGTGAATTGAGTTTAAGTTTACCGTCCCAAATTGGGTGGAATTCTGACAAAACAATCTTCGGATTGAAGCAAGGTGTGGAAATTGGCAGTACCACCGAGCTGGGAATTCCTGAACAATTGGATGATGACTTAAATCAAGAATCGAATGTGGAGCATAGAAATTTCAATGTGTCCATAAGCATTAGCAAACCTTGTTTTAAAATGTTACTAATTGAGGTTAAAACTTCTTCTTATAGATGGATCACCTAGCCAACCTGATAGTTGGAGCTCACCAACTCGAGGTCACCCTAGAAACTATGACCATCCAACTGATGGAGAAGCCTGACTACATTGTCATGATACTCGCAGAAATCCGTGATTTCAAAAGAGTACAGCATCATACCCCTACCCCTGTGGAAGATGAGCCTTGGTTTCCTGTAATGTTCCCAATCCTGTGTGCCTTCCGTGGATTCTTTGGAGCCCTACCCCTGATGGAAAACTTTACGCATGGTGAAGAAGAAACCGGAGACGAGAAGGTTGCTCATGAGGTGACTAAGGAAGTAGATAGTGGAAGCAAAGATGAGCCTGAGGAAATTGAGGTTCTAGCGTATCCATGAAGCCAAGGATACTATCTAGGAGTCCCGAAATAAACCTAGCAATAGTTGTAATCCTTTGGGATGTAGGATCTTTTAAACTAGGATCACTGTTGTTAGGCCTTTTGATTTAAAATAGGAAAATGTAGGACTCTTGATGTATTAAGCTTAAGGCTACTATAACCCACCTAAGATGTACTTGTTTTCCCTAAGTAATGGAATTATGTGTTCTTTTATACGTGTTCATTATTTATGTGTGTACATGTGTCTTTACGAGACTACCCTTTCACACCGATAAGTCTAACATATAATTTTCTTATTATTGTAGATATGGCAAGCTGTACCCCTGCTACACCATTCACCTTTGCGGACTTGCTTACGTACAAGGCTCTGCTTGCACCCGAGAGTTACATCCCTATACCCCACTTGGGTATATTTGACCCTGCCACTGGCGAGCACACCTTCGAGATTATTCTCGTGTCACCTTTAGCTGAGACCATGGACGTGGAGACCCTACGTTTATCACTTAGTGACGCTGTTGAGGATGCCCGACAACGAGGGGAGTATTGGCTCGAGAAGAGGGAGAAGGAATGGAAGGAGGAGTTACGAGTGTATTTTGGACTTACTCCACCACATTAGTAGAGTCGTAGTTTTAGAATAAGGTCCCGAGAGTTGTAGTCGCAATTGTGTGAGTACAAACTTAGACCATGTATTAAGAGTATGTAGGATCTTTCCACTTGTATTAGGAGGAATCGTGTCATTTGCTTTGTAGTAGAATTCTATGCTTATGATTGTATCTCTCTTTTATCTATAAAAAGCTTGTTTCATTCAAAAGAGTACTGTTGCATACTATTCTTTAGTAAATGAAACCCTTATTACCAAGGACAATTATTTTAGTTGACGCAAGTTGCTAAAGGATAGTGATTTTCTTGGATTACGGGTGTTGTAACCCTCTGCCAATAGTCATTTTGTTTTTAGGAACCATTTTTGGATAGATTTTATTTCTTCAGGAGAGCGACAAGTGTTGGCCAAAATCAAGGAGGGCCTGGCCTTCACACGCCGGCCATACCCGAAAAAGGGGGCCCTGGCAACCACCCCCCAACCCTTCAAAATTTCAGACTCCCAATTATCAAATTTCAACCTCCAAATGCAAATTTCAAAATTTAAATCATTTCCCTCCTCCACTCACCCCTCACCCGGCCCTATATGTACCCCACCACCACTTCCCATTTCTTCATCCCCTCTCTTCACCTTTTCTCTTCATCCCCCAACCCGAACCATGGCCACCCGAAGACGAGAATTTCCGGAAGACGCCGCGTTCCGAGAAATCGAGCGAATCGAGCTCACCCTAACAACCCAAACGCTACGGTTGCAACCCTTCATCTTCATCCTGTTCTGTGTTGTGCTGACAATGGGCATGCCACGGTGGTTCGGTAGGAACAACCGTCTCCGCACCTTCTGGTGCTGCGTTCTCGCTGTGACCGTCGCACTCGAGGTGCTCGTAAGGGAATACGAATGTCATTTGATCCAAGCCTTCAATGATAGGTGGTGGGGCGAGGCACGTCAATGGCACCATAGCCATTATTATCTGCTTTTCCTTACTTTTTCTTGTACCTAATGATGCCTTTAGACATGTAGTATGTTGATCTTATGTTATCTTAAGAAATTTAATTGCTTGCCTGCAATAATCTGTCGTGTTCATTAGACACTTGCACCCGAAGCAAAACCCCTTAGTTCAAGATAGTATCATCACCATTTTGGGAGAGTGCAACTGTTAGTCTAAAGTGAGTAGCGAGTGCGAACTAGAAATAGCCAACCTACGCCTACCCTGCGACTTAAGTGTGACTTGCTTACTTTAAGGGGGATAGACGACGATTCAAGGACCAGTATAGCGACTTTGTCAAATCCGTAGACACGCACAAATTTCGAGGACGAAATTATTTTAAGGGGGATAGGTTGTAACGACCCTGATTTTTGGTCAATAAAAATTTCGCTAAAAAATTTGAATTTTATTTTAATACTTGGATTTCATTTTTAACATCCAAAAATCGGTCGTTATCGACTTATAAAATTTTGTTATTATATTTGAAAATTCTTTTTTAAATCCCTTTTAGCGATTAATAATCCATCATAATTAGGTTTATGACTTAGGAGATTGGAATTCATCGCCCGGGCATTAAGGCCATTTTCTAAAGACGAGTATGCCTATTAAGACCTTGGTATAGTTACTTGGTAATTGTAGTCAAATCCTAGAATTTATTTTCTCGGCTGGAAATCCTACATGGCAACTGATTAGCTAGCAACCTAACTACCGTTTGGCTTAGTTACATTTTCTAACCTAGAGCGTTGCATTGATGCCAAAGTGGTTAATTTTTAGTCTTCGCCTTAACCGTTGACTTGACTGCCTTGCTTTGGCTTGGCTAGGCTGCCTTGGCGTCGGCTCGCTATCAAGCCTGTCTCGCTGTTGCCGGGTCATCGTCAAGCTCGCTTCACCTAAGCGTCGGTCGCGCTTGTTTTTGCCTTGGCGTGGCTGGACCGTCTCTGGCCTTGCCTTGACCACGCCTTGCCACCGGCCGCTTTGCCACTGGTCGCTTTGGCCATCGTTGGCTACCAGTCGCTTTGGCCACCGCTTGTTGGCCACCAGTCGCTGGCGCCACCGCTGCCACCGGCGCTTTGACCACTATTTGGCCACCAGTCGCTTTGACCACCGCCTACCGCTGCCACCGGCCGCTTTGGCCATCTGTTGGCCACCGGTCGCTGGCCACCGCTTTACCAGTCGCTTTGGCCACGCTTACGCCTTGCCTTGGCGTTTGACACCGTCGGGCTTTAATATTCCGTTATTAGGCGATTTCCTACTAAATAAAACCAAAATACCACTCGAGCAATGAAAGCCTAGATTAAGTATCGTTAGTCTTTAATCGATTAGTTAGAATAGCCTAATGCCCATTTAGCCTAATCACTTCTCGGTAACCCTAGATTAACCCTTTGAACCGTTCGAACCTTTAAGCTATCAACCATTGGACAATAGCGTTAGGAATTCCTTTACCCATTGGTCAATAGGTAAACCTTGGTTAATCTTCCTAAGTACGAGATTAGATTAGCTTAGTGCTTAATTACAAGTATTAGACTTTCTAGCATTAACCGTTGGTTAATAACCGTTAGGAGTTTTATTAACCATTGGACGATAGACTAGAATCCTAGCCATTATTACCCATTGGTTATTAACCATTAGAGAAACTATTATCCATTGGATAATAGTTAGTCTTGACAATCATGTACTTGTTTGATTTAAATATTAGATTTGGCATGTGTGATAATCCATTAAACTAAGATTAGTTCATTAGTATATTAGGTTAGTACTTAGTACTTTGGATGAAGTAGAATACTTAATTAGATATTATCATGTGGTATATCTAGCCTAGATTGTGTGTACTTACTTGTATATATATATTACGTGTACTTGTATGTATATATATATATATATATATGTATTTATATATAATATTGAATTGTGCATGTGTGCATTAGAATATTTTAATTTGAAAATCTAATTTACTTGAAAATGTGGATTTTATTAAAGACCCAAAGTACATATACATATATTTGTATATTGTATGTCTTCCATGCAAGTACAAGTGGGAGACAGAGAGAGAGAGAGGGAGAGAGGAGAGAGATTGCCGAGAGAGAGAGAGGAGAGAGATCCGAGAGAGAGAGAAGGAGGGAGAGAGAGAAAGAGATGGAAAGAGGGAGAGAGAATTGTACCTTGATCTCCTTGACCTTCTTGATGTACCATTGCTTGATTTCTTGGTGATTTCCTTCCTAGCAATCTATGACCAAATTGTCCTAAATTCATTTCTTATTGGGGAAATCTTGTACAAACCCTTGCTAGCCAAAATCCTTACTCTTCCAATCCAAATCCTTGTCCTTCCATATCTATTATATATATAGTTATATTTATATATTGTGTACCAATGTACCAAGAAGGAGAGAGAGAGAGAGAGGAGGAGAGAGAGGCCGAGAGAGAGAGAGATCGGATGGAGAGAGAGAGGGAGAGTGTGATGTGTGTGCAAGTTGATTGACCTAGCTTAGATCACCCTTGTCCTTCTTTGACATGCTTTCAAAGTGAAAGCATGGCCAAGGACAATCAAATCTAGTCCTTCTTGTGCAAACCCTAAATTTCATACTTGAATCAAATCCCATTTGCTTGCCTAGTCTTCCATAATCCAATCCAAAGGACACATCCTAGCCTTGCATGCCAAGTTTTTAGGTTATTTCTTGCAAGCAAACTTGATTTGCTTGAATTAAAAATTGGAGGAAAGAGAGAGAGAGAGTGGCCGGCCTAGGGAGAGAGAGAGGGAGAGCTTGCCTATAAATACCAAGCCATTTGGTGCTTTGAACTCACACCTCAAACCATTCTCCAACTTCTCTCCTTGAAAGCATAAGAGTTCTTAGTGTTCTTGAATAGTTCTAGCTTGTTCTTGAGCTTTCTTTCTAGTTTTTCCAGAAGCTTTCCATCTCCGCCACTAAACCACCACTCGACCACCACCTCATTCCTAAAGTAGTAATAGTATAGGTTACGATCTAGTTTTGAGAGAAACCTTTCTCTTTCGAAGCTATTGGAAGCTTATCATAAGCCCTTACTCCATTCGTTTACCGACTTTCTTCCCGTCGATCATTTCGTAGTCTTCCTACCGCCAAGAAGAAAGGTAGATTTTTCCGATCTACTCTTCCTAAGTATACGTGATTTTATGCTAGTGTAGAGTTCTTCGAACCTACTTATCTTAAGTATAATTTATGAGCATGATAGAAAAATATGTAGTATACTTGGATAAGTTGATCGTATGCTTTTATTTTACGTAGTTACTTTGATCTTGAGAATAATTGAATGCATAGTTTATAGAATCTTCCCAACTTGATTAACTCGTCAATAAACGTATGTGGTTACGATTTCGTTTAAAGATAAAGTGTTGTTTCAAAATGAAGTATTCGTATTTTGACCTTTTCAAGGATTGTGAACTTGACCGCATGATTGCTTACCTTACTTATGGTTGTAAACAAGCATGATTAAATAGAGTTGGATGATCTTGCTAGTTTAGTTTCAAGATTACTTTAAAGTGATTCGTCCCGCCGCGGAGTCTATGCATGCTTACGAGGCACGAGAACCGAAAAGTAGAAACATGACACTTAGGGAGTGGTTGATATGGATAAAAAGGATTTTGAAACTACATAATGGCCGGACTTGGTAGCCTTATGTGAGTTGTGAAAACCCGCAAGGTGGCCGGACTTGGTAGCCCTTTGTGTGGACTTGCGAAAACCGCAATGAGGCCGGACTTGGTAGCCCATTGTGTAGATTGCTAACGGAGCCGGACGTGGTAGCTTCATTGATTGATTGGGCTTGGTTATCCGCGGAGAGGAGCCAATGCAAGATTTGATAACGTGGCGGACTTGGTAGCCCATTGTGTAGATTGTTAATAGAGCCGGACGTGGTTTGGAAAGTGAAATGGTGACACGGTCTACGAAACGCTGCGTAGGAGAAACTCTGATGACACGGACACTTACGCCGATTGAGTAATGAATGTGCATGTGTTATTGTACATCTCTAAATGTGAAGTTATTGAATGCACATGTGTTAGTTTGGTTAATATCATGTATCTATGACCTGCTACGTGTAAGTTAAGGGTTAGTGGGTTTTGGATTATTCTACTGAGCCTGTAGCTCACGGTGTTACCTTTGGTGACCCTGACATATTATACTGGGGGCGACGCTGGTATAATGTGTCAGATTTCATAGATGAACAGAATGAACAGTACACACTGGAGGCCTTCGGAGCCGAGGAGCTTGCAAGGCTGGAGGAAGAGGCGGAGCAGTAGTTAACCCTAGATTACCCTTTCTTCTATTGAATAAAATTACTCTTGTGAGAATTATGTGTAATAATGAGCTAGACTCTCCTTAATTTATTCAATAAAAATGTTTATTTAACGTACCCAAAATTCGGGGCGTTACAATTCGTACTTAGGTTATTTCTTGCATATATTCGTATGCTTCCCGAGGTCTCAAAAATTTCACTACTCGTAATTTCACATATCACATCCCTCTGCTCCCCAATACGAAGTTAGGGGGAGGGAAGAAGCCTGACTTCGTATTTAGGAAAAAGAGATTGCAAAAACAACATTCGTAATTCAAAATCTTTAGGATTTTATTCATAATCCACAACTCAATGGGGCGTTACGCGTACCCCTTGCAACTATTAAAAAGTAAAAACAAGGGAATTATACTCGTAATTCCCACACAATCACGATGTGCATCCTAGAACATAATGAAAAGTAAATAAGTTGACTCCGTTCAAACAAAGAATTTTCTCAGGTTATGCGTATTCCAAGGCCTTGGCACTGGGTTCCTGTCCAAGTCTGCCAATCGATAAGCCCCAATGCCCACTATTTCTGTAACTCGATATGGGCCTTCCTAGTTGGCCCCCAACTTACCCTCATTGGTCACCTTGGTGTTGCCGAGCACCTTTCGAAGCACCAGGTCTCCAACACCAAACCCTCGTGGGTGGACGTGCTTGTTATAGCTTTTCATCAGCTGCTCCTGATATGAGGCCAAATGCACCAGGGCCCTTTCTCTTCATTCCTCAGCTAGATCCAATTCAATTTCCAAGGCTCTGTCATTGCCCCACTCCCAACCAAGGCGGTCCTGTTGGTCGGCAGACCAACCTCCAATGGAATTACAGCTTCTGTTCCATATGTCAATGAGTAAGGGGTCTCTCTCGTAGACCTCCTTGGAGTTGTTCGGTGCGCCCACAGGACCAGTGGCAGTTCGTCAGGCCACTTCCCGTTTGCCTTGTCCAACCACTTCTTGATCCCGTCAAGTATAGTCTTGTTGGACGCCTCTGCCTGCCCATTACTCTGTGGGTAGGCAGGAGTTGGGTAGTAATTTTGTATCCCATATTGGGCATAGAATGCCTTGAACTTTTTCTGGAACTGTGATCCATTATCTGTAATCAATGAATATGGGACTCCAAATTGGGTTATAATGTTTTTCCATATAAACCTTTTTATCATAGGTTCAGTGATTTTTGCCAATGGTTCCGCCTCGATCCATTTAGTGAAATAATCCGTTGCTACCAATTGAAATTTCCTATTTCCTGTTGCCTTGTGGAGTGGACCCACGATGTCCATTCCCCACTGTGCAAATGGCCAAGGACTTGTCAACGACACTAGATCCTCGGCTAGTGTTTGGATCATGGGCGAGAAATTCTGACACTTCTCACAAATTTTTACGTACACCTTTGCATCCTCTTGCATGTGCGGCCACCAGTAACCCTGGGTAATTGCTCGGTGGGCAATAGACTTGCCACTAGCATGACTTCCACACGTTCCCTTGTGAATCTCATGGAGGAACTTCTGCACCATCTCGGGATGCACATAAAGTAAGTACGGTCCAGTGAAAAACTTTCTGTACAGCTTTCCTTCAGGTGACAGCCAAAACCGTGCAGATTTCATTTTAATCTTGTGAGCCTCCTTTTTTTCGGTGGGAAGTGTCCCGTCTCGTAAGAACTCTACTATCAGATCCATCCAGCTTGGTCCTTGGTTCACGTCCAAGACCAACTCCACGCTCCTCCCAATGCTCGGCTCAGCAAGATAATCTACTGCCACTCTTCTCCTGAACTCAGTTGGCACAGCTGCGACCAACCATGCTAAGGAATCTGCATGGGCGTTCTGCCCGGAACTTATCTGCTCAATATATTCTTTTTCAAAAGTGTCGAGCAAGTCCTTGGCGGCCTCCATGTAAGCTGCCATCTTCTCATTCCGGGCTTCGTATTCCCCAAACAATTGGTTCACCACGAGTTGTGAATCACAGTGTATCCGTATACTCTTTACTTTCAAGGTTTTTGCACTTCTCAGTCCCGCCAAAAGTGCCTCATATTCTGTCACGTTGTTTGAAGCGCTGAAACCTAGTCGAAGAGATAACTCTATCATTGCTCCTTCGTGGGGAAAAGCACGATTCCAATCCCTGATTCGGTGTTGCACGTGGAACCATCAACAAATAGTTTCCATTCTAAGTGATCCTGCTCAGCAGGTGTTTTGCCTTTGCTGACTGTCGGCTTAACTGGTTGCTCCTTTCTCATAGAAGGCTGAGGTGCCACTACAGGGGAGAATTCTGCTACAAAATCTGCAAGCACTTGCCCCTATATTATAGTGCGCGGCTGGTAGTCAACGTCGTATTAGCTCAACTCAATCGACCAAGTCGAGATACGTCCCGAGAAATTTGCCTTTCGTAGCAAAGATTTCAATGGAAACTCGGTGTAAACCACAATTTTGTGACTCTGGAAATAATGGGGCAACTTCCTTGCCGCTGTCCTCAATGCCAGGACTAATTTCTCGAGGGGCAGATATCTCGTCTCTGTGTCCAACAACGTTTTGCTTTTGTAGTAGACAGGGATTTGCTCGGATCCCTGTCTTTTAGTAACACTACACTGACAGCATGTTCAGAGACTGCTAAATACAAAGTTAGGGACTCACCTAGTTCTGGAGTGGACAAAAGCGGGGCCGTTGCCAAGTACTTCTTCAAGTATTGGAACACCTGTTCACATTCTGCACCCCATTCATATCCCTCTCTCTTTTTCAACAATTGAAAGAAGGGCCTACACTTATCACTTGACCGGCTGATAAATCGGTTAAGGGCTGCAGCCATTCCAGTCACTCGTTGGACCTCCTTCGTGGTCCTTTGACTTTGAAGCTTCTGTAAGGCTATTATCTGATCGGGTTTGCTTCGATCCCTCTTATGGTCACGAGGTGTCCCAAGAACTTCCCTGAACTTACTCCGAACGCACATTTCGAGGCGTTGAGCTTCAACTTGTACTCCTCCTCCTTCAAATCAGCTACGTGGTCTTGCTTCTCCTTGCTCTTGACCACCATGTCATCTATGTATACCTCCATGGTCTTGCCGAGCAACTTCTTTAGCATAATCGTTGCTAACCTTTGGTACATTGCTCCAGCATTCCTCAGACCAAAAGGCATGACGTTGTAACAATACAACCCTCTTGGAGTGATAAAGGATGTCTTCTCTTGATCGGGCCCATACATGGCAATCTGGTGATATCCTCGATATGCATCGAGGAAACTCATTCGCCCATACTCAGCTGTTGCATGCACCAATTGATCTATTCTAGGGATGGGAAAACTGTCCTTCGGACACGCCTTATTCAAATCCGTGAAGTCGACGCACACTTGCCACTTTCCGTTCTTCTTCTTTACCACCATAGTGTTGGATAGCCATTCTGGGTAGTAGATTTCTCGTATAGCCTTTGCTTCCAACAAACGGTCAACCTCCTCGATCACAGCGTCTACGTGTTGTGCGGTTGATCGTCGTTTCTTTTGCATCACGGGCTTATGTTGGGGATCCACATTCAGGTGGTGGCAAATCACGTTTGCGTCCACCCCTGGCATCTCTTCAGGTACCCATGCAAACACATCGACGTGCTCCTTGAGGAATCCCACCAACTCGTCTTCTTCTTGCTTGCTTAGGTTTTCCCCGATCAGGAAATACCTTACCAGATCACTCTCGTTGATCTAAATTTTCTTTAATCCTTCCACCATTTTCTCGGCGGGGTTCCCTTCGACATCTTCGATGGTCGGCTAGTCTAGGAGCTCGATTGCTTGAACTAACTGTGCTTTTGGTGCCTTCTTGATTATGGAAATCAAGCACTGCTGGGCAACCTTTTGGTTTCCTCTGATCCTCTCAATACCATTGGATCCAGGGAATTTTACCATCTGATGGTAAGTGGAGGAAACTGCTCTCATTTTATGCAACCAAGTCCTTCGTATGATTGCGTTACAGGAAGATGGTACATCCACCACCAGGAAATCGGTTCGTAAGACCACTGTTCCTGCCCGAACAGGTAGGGTGATTTTACCTAAGGGCCAGACTGCTCCTGCACTGAACCCAACCAAAGGAGTTATCGACTGTACCAAGTTCGCCTGTGTCAGTCCCAACTTTTTAAACGCATTGTAGTATAGCACCTTCGTGCAGCTCCCTAAATCCACCAAGATTCTCTCCATGTCATATTCCCTAACGCGTAGGGTTATGACCAAAGCATCATTATGTGGCACTTGGACTCCTCCCAGGTCCTCATCCGTGAATATTATGCCTTCGTTGCATTCTTCTGCTTCACGTCCTCGTTTCCTTCCTAATTGCATCATATGCTGGTCGTGCTTCACTTGCCTCTGGAGCAACCTCACCTCATTTCTTGTATAAGGTGCGGCCAATCCATGTATCATATGGATTATACCCCTTGGATTTTGCTCGAAATCCAGCTCCATTGCTTTTTCTGCACCCTTGTGCTCTTCCTGAATGAATTCTTTTAAATAACCTTGAGAGACCAATGCTTTGTTCTCTTACCAACTCAAAAAGAATTTTTCAAAAAATTCCCCCTACATTCCCCCTAGATTCCTCCTACTTCCCCCATTTCTCTCTCTATCTCTCTCCACTTATTACCCCTACTATTTTTTAAAAACTTTTCAAAACACAATCCAAACACACCACAAGTCATCGAGGTGCTGTTTGAACATTTCGCAGCCCTCTGTCATGTGACCCCAATCCTTGTGATAACTGCAATGCTGACTCGTAGCTCTTTTTGCATCCTTATCACCTTCTAGCCTTGAGGGCCACTTAAAATATGGGCGGTTCTTTATTTGATAAAAAAATTTGATAGATTGGTTCTTTCCAAATCGTCGTTACTGAGAAGAAAGACTTGGGGTCCGGGGCATGCTTCTCCCTGTACGGCTCTTTCTTGGCTTGCCCATATTCCTTTCTCTCTCTGTAAGTTTTGGGCTCTAGCTTATCCGCTTTCTTTGCAGGAGGACCCTTGGCTTGCTCGGCAACCACTTTGTTGTCTTACCGCAGTATGTCATCCTCGTTTCCGGCATGCTATTCTATTCGCTCCATCAGCTTCGCCAACGTGCTTACTGGAGTCATGTTCAGGGACTTACGTAGCTCCCCCTGAACAGGCAACCCAGTCTTGAACGTCACTATTGCATACTCCTCACTGCAATTCTCTATCTCGTTGAAAGTCTCCTAGTATTTCTTACCATAGTCCCTGATGGGTTCGTTCTCTCCCTGTTTCATAACGGAGAGGCTCTCAAAAGTCTTTGGTGGCTTTTTGCTTGTCAAAAACCGAGCAGTGAATTCCTCGACAAATTGCCTCCATCCTCGTATGGTGTTTGGCTCTAGCTTATGGAACCAAGACAAGGCCACCTTTCCCAAACTGGATGGGAACATCTTGCACATGATTGCATCATCGCCGTCATGCATGAACATTGCCTGTTGGTAATGCTGTATGTGTGCCACTGGGTCAACATTCGTCTCGTACAGGATGAACATCCCATTTTTCACCCTGCTCGGCAACTTTGCCTCCTGCAATCTCTTTGCAAAGGGAGAGGATGCTATGTTGCTAAGGACTTTCTATGTCGCCTCTCGTGTAGACATGGTCCCCTCTTTTTGTTCCTTTGTATTTTTTGGAGCATTCCTTTTCCAATCGGAATCAGGTCTCTCGTACCTGTCCTTGTGGTGCTTCCTGGTCCCTCCTTCCTCGGGGGTGGGACTTCTGCTCCTGTTCCTTCTTTTCTGTGAACAAGCCCTCCTTCATCTTAGAGTGGGACTCCTGCTCCTGCTCCTCCTTCTTCGTGAAGGAGCTTTCTTATACTCCACCATAACCAACCTGTCTCCTCTGGAATTTCTACGTGAAAGTCCAGAATCTTCCGGATGTTCTCGTATCCGTTGCAATTGTTGAATCTCGTATTCTCATCTCTTAATCAGACGAGCATATTCCTCAATTTCCTGTCTCTTCTTATCCAGGATATCCTCATTGTTGTGCACACTTTTCGAATGTGCAACTGACTCTCTCCCATGGTGGGACTTGCTCATTCTCGTGGATTCCGTGGCCGTCCTTCTGTCTCTGTTCCTAGAGTCACCATGGACCGCCAAGGGGCGGTCCTTGCTCGTGGTCCTTTTTGCATGCCCGCCATCAGGCTTTCTCGGAGGACCCGATGGGGAATTATCACCTGCCCTACCTAGCTGATTGTTTGGATCAAGCGGCGTTTTTGGATCTTTTTCCACCATGGTCGCTTTTTCAAAGGGATCTCTTTCGTTTCCCATAAACGGCGCCAATTGTAAGTGCAGAAAAATGAAAGAGGCTATAAACAACCCGAGAGAGTAACAGCTAACTGCGACTTCTAGCCAGAACCCTAACACGTCGCCGGAACCCTAATCTGCAAAAACAGACAAGGGGTGAGCGCACCTTTGCCTCTCGTGGCAAAGGCCCTCCGATGCCTAAGTTAGTATCACGTACTAGCAAGAAACCCTAATTATCAGTAGGAAAGTCGAACTGTAATGTATTGCGTACCTTTACCTCTAAGTTTACCTCATATTTATAGATTTACGAATGCTTGTTGTCCAAGTATCCTCATAGCCCTAGGTTTCCTATCTCGTATAGGAAACCTAGTATATCTTGAATTCTCGTTCCCTTTTATCAAATCATTACCTTAGTCCTTTTAGGACTTCTTTCCATAGCTGGCCAAACATCCCATTCTCGTTGGGTATCTTCTCCGGATCCTATTTTATTGAGATCATATTTCCTTACGAGACGTCACCGTTCTGGAACCTTCCAGAGCGTTCCCTACAGCTGAGGCTACTTCCCAGAATGCTGCTCCTACTCAGCCCTCTCGTCGCCGAACAAATTACTTGGACCAATGACTTCACATGTCACTGTCTTTTTACCAAACTCTTGGTCCAATAACTGTAACGCCCCCAAAATCGGGTTCGTTAAATAGACATTTCATTGATAAAACCAAATGGAGTATGGCTCATTCTTACAACATAACTTCCACTAGGGTTCAATATTTTATACAAATGAAGGAGTTCTAGGGTTCCTAACTACAGCTCCGCCTGCTGCTTCATTCTAGCCAGCTCCTCAGCTCCAAAAGCCTCCAAGGTGTACTGTTCATCTTGATCATCTACAAAATCTAACACATTATACCAGTCTCACCACCAATATAATATGTCAGGGTCACCAAAGGTAACACCGTGAGCTACAAGAGATCAACAGAATAATCCTATACCCATTAACCCGTAACTTACCAATATCAGAGTATAAGAGTAGCATACCAACAAGCAGCGGAATAATACATACATGTTTAACAGGGCATTAATCAATGACAAGTCCACATTCCTTAGTCTAACGTTGGTGTCTGCATTGTATGTGTTTCTCCTACGCTACTCATCGTATAATGTGTCTCATTTTCATTTCCAAATCAACATTTTGAAAATCACAATTTAACACACCCAACCTCGGTTCTGCTGCGCCGGGTTCCCGAGTATCCTCACAATGGTTCCGCCCCACCAAGTTCCCAATGGCACACAAAACATTGAATTTGGCATTAGCTCCTTTCCACGGATAACCAATCCACAATTCAAAACCCTCGGTTCCGCCACTCCGGGTGATAAGCACCCATTATTGTAGATAATTGGTGCGCCTAGTCCCATTTTAGGTTTATTATGTGTGGGCAGCATGCCTTGGAATTTCCGGATTCCAAAGCGCAAGGGCCCAGAATTGAGGGAGCGCGAGCGGAGAAGAGGCAAGCGCTCGGAATACAGAGTCGCCACTAGGGTTTGAAGGTCAGACACCCAAGGAACCTTATTTCGAAGCACCTGCCGCGCTATTTGATTTGAAAAAGTGAAGGAACCAGTCCGTCATAACCATATCTGGGTTCGAGAGCCAGGTTATGAGAGGGGAAGGGTTTTAAGGCACCCCTCTCGCCCAATCCGGAGATCGGTCTCTACTTAGGCATTTTGTGAAAATATTTGTGATTCGTTTTCTTCTTTAACCAATTTTAGCCAATTAGGGCGGGGGAACAGTTAATCGGGGATTAAGCTGTAACATGTTTGCAAGATGTGATAGAAAGCATGTTTGCTCTATTGAAACAGTTAGTATAGGATGAAAACAGACTGCTGTGGGAATTAGACAGACTGGAAAGCCCCTGTCTTGGAGTATTGGGCGCAGGAAGAAACCAGTATGCACTGATCAAATCAATGCATGCTGATCACACCTGCGCGCGCTACTACAAGACCTGCGCGCGCCAGTAAGCCTAAGCCCACAGCTCTTATTCTCAAACCCTCTGGGCTCTGGAAGGACCAGTGCACACCCAGGACAAACCAAGCAGTTGATAAGCAGTTATAATATACAGTTTAAAGGCTGAAAAGCCCAACAAATAAACAAAAACACCCCATAAACAGTGTGGGAGCAAAATAATGGCCTAAAACCAAGTTACCCGTGCAATACCACTCACTAGTCGGGGACAAACAGTCGCGCGAGACAGTCACTCTGTCGCGCGAGGGTGCGCCTCAGGCGCGCGACGATGCACCCTTGCGCATCATCGCGCGATGGTGTCAGTCTATCGCGCGAGCGACTGGACCAGACCAGTGCTTGGTTTACATGTTTCTGGGTTCTGAAACATATTCAGAAAGGTCCCAGGGGTACTCCAACAGAACAGAACGAAGTATTGAAATGCAAGCTAGCAATTCTAACAAAGGAAAAGCAATAAACTGGTTATTTTCATGCTTAACAGTGATCTATATAAAAGAAAAACATAAACCAGCAAGACACAAATCCCCACGTGGACTGTCACGAGCAACGGAGGACCGTCGCGCGATACAGTGAGTCCATCGCGCGTTGGTTCTAGCCATGACGGTTTTTGAAACCTTGCCAGCTTTTGGACCGGGACTGGTATTGATTACCAGCCTTGGCCTAGCCAGCCCCCCTCAGGGATCAGAATAGAGAGCAAAACAAAGGTAAGCTATACCTTCGGCTTTTGAGGTTTGAAAAGTGTTTGAGCTTTGAGTTGAGGTTGAGATTAATTGAGGTGTTTAAGTGGAAGAAGAAGAACAAGCTATGTTCTTGAGGTGTCTTTGTATCTCTTTTATTAGCTTAAAAGAGTACAAAGCAAAAACCCTTTGAAAATGAAATTTGGTAACTTTTTTTTCTACCCTTTCATGAAAGACCAAGGGGGGGTATTTATAGGAGACTTGGAAGGGTGCAAGGGGTGGCAAAGAAGGCCTAAGGCCAAAACTTAGTGGTGAAGGCTTGCAAAAGGTGATAGGAAAGGTTGTTGTGAGGGTGTAGTGCCCAAAGCCTGCACTGCTACTGTCCTGGGAAGAAAACGGGGTTCAAATAGCCCTGTAGACTCCCAGGCAAGCAACCAACTGGCTGGAAAAAGGTGAAAGTGACTGCTGGGAACCATCGCGCGATGGGCTGGGACCATCGCGCGAATGTACCACTTGTCGCGTGTGGATCAACACTCAACACTTTGACTTTGACCCAGGCTGACTCTCGCGCGAGGGGGTCAGTTCATCGCGCGATGGTGCGCCCTGGCGCGCGATGGAGTGAGTCTGTTCCACGATGATCAACCATCGCGTGATGGAGTCAGACCGTCGCGCAACGGTGCGCCCTGGCGCGCAATGGTTGCGCCCTGGCGCGAGACGATTGCGCCTTGGCGCGGGTCATAGGGTTTTTGGCTTTTGGAAGTCGCTTAGGTTAGGTTAGGTTCAAGGGTTTCAAACACTCAAAGCTCAAACAGTTGACATTCCCAGGGTGTTCTTGATCCATTTCATCATCGGGGAATCAAATACCGTAAGTAAAGTAATCTGGAAGCCCAAATTGGGGTGTCTACATTATTTTCTATTTAATTGCCGTTTTAAGTCATTTTGCGCGTAAGGTTTCGTTTTGAGCATTTCAGGTAATACGCAATTAGAAGGCTTGTTTTGTTGTTTGGTGCCGCCCTTGAGGGTATTCAAGTGTTTCTGCCCGGTGGATTTTGGCCGTCGAGCATCGGAGTGAGCAATCGCCTGCTTGGCAATGCTTGCTAGGCATTTGGAAGGCCGTCGGGTCATCGAGGAAGTCAGCTAGGCCA
Organism: Rhododendron molle; assembly: GCA_025413875.1. Taxonomy (NCBI): domain Eukaryota; kingdom Viridiplantae; phylum Streptophyta; class Magnoliopsida; order Ericales; family Ericaceae; genus Rhododendron; species Rhododendron molle. Next base: position 22,238,437 of record CM046400.1, read on the forward strand.
AGCCATGGCCAAAACCTGGGAGGCAGGCCATAAGGAAGCGGTATCGATACAAGCAAAACAGCTGTATCGATACCATAAAGTTACAATGCACTTGCTTTTGGCCGAAGCAAACCTGTATCCATACAGGCAAAACCTTTGTATCGATACCAGTTGCTTACTGAAGATATTTCCAGTTTTGGTATTTTTTACTTTTTGGATATTTTGTTCCCCTTTTGGGATATTTTGAGGACGTGTTGTGTGAGACTGAGGCACCATGTGTATAAATACCTCACTCTCTCACTCTTGTATCTCTCTCTTATCTCCTCCCTCTTGAAGTCTTCCAAGTTTTTAGCTTTCCTCCGTTAATGTTCCAAGGTTTTTCTTAGCTAAGTTCTTCAAGAACCTTTGTAAGTTGTTCTCATTTATTAAATTGTCGTGCATTAACGTTGTAGCTACGGTTAAGGTGATTATTAATATCAAGTTTATTTTCATTTTCGTCGATTAAATATCATGTCTCGTTTTTATGCTTTCCTTTGTGCTTTAGCTATGTGTGAGTAATCGTTTGGCTAAGTCTCGGGATAATCTTTCCTGAGGACTTAGGTTGTTAGTTGGTTCTCGAGCCATCGGGCTTTCAAGCATGATTTTTGGAATAGGGCTAAATTGGTAATTTCGGTCTAAACTTAGGGGTGTTAACTCCTCGGAATGCCGTTTGTCAAGCGGTCTTCGCAAATAGTATGTCGAGGGCTCATGGCCTCTTTTGGACTCGACAAATGATTCAAACAAGTTGGTTCGCCTCCGTTTAATCACATCTATCGTTAAACGTAGTCTTTAATGCTAAATCCCCCGAGCGTGAGCACGCGGTCATGACTCTCGCTTGAGTTATAATTGAGAACCGATAACGGCCTTTGTCAAGGGTTAGAAGATCCTTAGACTTGCCTCTTTAAGTTAAGAAAGCAAAACTTTAGTCATCGTTTTAGTCTTTCCATTTTCAAAGCAAAACCGACAGTTGGCCGTCTTAAACGCCACAAACCGACCATATAAAACCTTCAATCCGAATCAAGCTGTTATCGAATTCTCTGTGGGAACGATCCCGGACTTCCGGATATTATGCTACTAACGACCTAGCCCTACGCTTCGGGTTTTTATCAACCTTATAATTGAAGGCAAGGTTTTGACGTAAGCATTTTTGGTGCCGTTGCCGGGGATTTCTTTATTCTAGCTTATTTAGAGGATCGTCAAACCACTGTAAGTATTCCGTTTGTTTTCACTTTGTGTATATTGAACTCAAATTAGCGGATTCCTCTAACCGAGCCACCAATTCGACTTGAGGTTTAATGAAGCTAAAGTGAGCGTCAATTGCCTTTTACTATTTTTATTCTATAGCCGTGGTGGTGGCATAACCCACAAGACTGTTTGTGAACGAGGTGGCGGCATAGCCCCTCTAGTCTGGGTAGCTAGTTTTGTGCAGGGTATATGCTAAACGTTTATCGTAGCCCTTTCTCAAACCAGCTACATCGGTCTTCTTCTCCGCCACCGCTTGAGGCATATTCGCCACCGCTTGAGTTATCACCTCCGTTAAGGCCAATGGAAGAACAACAAGCAGCCCGTACTTTGTGTGATTACCTAACACAGGAAAGAGGTCCGCATGTGTCACCGATTGCTATTCCGAATTGCACCGCCGCCAATGCATTTGCTTTCAAGCCAGAATATCATCGGGTTATACCGGAATTTCGGGGGCGTGAACTTGAGGATCCGTATTCGCATATCCGGGAGTTTGAAACTATTGTAAGTACATTTGTGATAACTCCGGGACAACTAGACCAAGCTCGGTTGAAGTTATTTCCTTTTTCACTTAAGGATAAGGCAAAACAGTGGTTCCATTCTTTGAAGTCTCAGTCGTTGCGTACTTGGAGGGAAGTTCAAGACATTTTTACTCAGAAGTACTTTCCGGTGAGCCAAACCAAGCTTCTCATGGACCAAATTGCAAATTTCAAACGAAAAGATGGGGAGATCTTCTACAAGTATTGGGAGCGGTATAAGGATTTGCTTGCAGCCGTTCCACACCACAACTACCCGATGTACTTGGTGATCAACTATTTCTATGTGGGATGCAACCAACAAGCCAAGCAGCTTCTTGACACTATAGGAAGCGGTGATTTCTTGGGCAAGGATCCGGATGCTGCATGGGAATTTCTGGATGCCTTGGCAGAACGGGCTCAAACTTGGGAATTCATAGATGCGGGAGATCAAGCAATGAGAAACCAAGGACCCAGAGGCTCGGGCAAGTTTTCAGTGAGCGAGCATACCATGTTTGAATCAAAGTTAGATGATTTATCAACTGTAAGGACTCGTAGCTTCGGAAAATTTTTAAAGGTTTATTAAAATTATAAATTGAAGGAAAATATGGAAATTGTTAAGTTTATTTGATTTTGGGGTTAATATGAGAGGATTGTTAGTGGAGGGAGTGCAAGTGTGAGTTGTGTGTGTGTGAGTATATAAAATAAGGTGTGTGTGTGTGTAGGGGATTTAAAATCCCAACTCCTTCATCTCTCTCATCTCCCGATCTCTCTCTCTCGGCATCTCTATCTCTCTCTCACTCTCACTCTTGCTCTCACCCAAAACCACCTCAAACCTCCACAAAATCACCATCAATCCTTCATCCCATCACACATTGCAGCGCATATGACTCCGGTTTGAGCTCGGTGGAGGTGCTATTCGTTCGAACTCAAAGATTGGAGCTAGGGCTTGGAAATCCTTTCAAATTCGTTCTTGAATCTTGAGGTAGGGGGTTCTAACTCTCAATATATGTAAATGACTTGTTTCTTGTAGCTTGATTCTTACCTTTGATCATGGTTATTGTTCTTGATGTAGTTGTGGCTGAAAAACCCATCTCTGTCTGTTAAAAATCTGCTTGAAACCCATTGTTTTCGATAATACTTTCTTTGTTATCGATAACACTTTGTTCTTGAGCCCAAAAAACCAATCGTTATCCCTAACGTTTTCCATCGTTATCCCTAATGTTTTCCAATCGTTATCCCTAACGTTTTCCATCGTTATCCCTAACGTTTTCCAATCGTTATCCCTAACGTTTTCCATCGTTATCCCTAACGTTTTCCATCGTTATCGATACCCTCGTGTCTGGACTAACCTAGGCCAAAACGTTATCCATACCTTAGACAATGGTAGGGATAACACTGTGCTTTTGGGCAACTTTGCTGATCTTGATTCTTTCTCCATTGTTCTAGGTTCCGATCATTTCTAATACCTCTAAAGCACCTTTAAACCTTTCGTAAGCTTGGTTGCTCGTCCCATGATGATCCATTGATTGTTCTCATTCCCTAGGCACCGGTTAAGCGTAATTTTAGTATTTTTGTAAATGAAGAACGTATCGTAGAGTGTTTATGAGTGCCGTAGGTTGTTCGAATATCGTGGTGGGCATAAATGGTAGATGTGAGCAGCATGATGACTTTAAGGGTAAGGTTGTAACTTGTATCTTCACAACTCGTTGAACCTCTCGATAGTCCTTGGTACACTTATTACGGGATCCAAGTATAGGAACTAGTAGGTCGGACACTTTGGAAACCGCTTGTAAGTAGTATGTTGTGTAGGTACGGGGATACAATTGGAGGTATGGTGAGGACATGTGTATTAGTCTATAAGCGATACGGTTGATTATTGGCCTTGTAACGCCATGCGATAGATTGAATGATTCTTGGATTTGATTGAGTGATTGGAGGTTCGTGAAATGGAAGTAGAATGAATGTGGATAACAAATGGATAGAGTACAGTAGGATTGTATATAAATGGGCTTAGTACGTCATGTGCGATGTGGATATGCTAATTAACGAATAGGCATGAACACATGTGTTTTTAGATGTTATAATGGTTGGTTGAAGAATTGTGGTACAATCGATCGATTGATGATGAAGTTGATTATGAAATGGTGCAGGGTCGGTTAAGCGATGTGCGTTTCCGCTAACCAATGTTTGTTATTATTAAGGGAATAGACTCGGGGTGACCCTGCGCTCGAGGGAATAGACCCGAGGTGACCCGAATGATTGTTATTGTTGAGGGAAAAGACTCGGGGTGATCCTACGCTCGAGGAGATAGACCCGATGTGACCCAAGCTATTATTGTCAAGGGAATAGACTCGGGGTGACCCTGTGCTCGAGGGAAGTAGACCCGAGGTGACCCTAGTGTTCATTGAAGGAATAAATCTGATTAAAAGAAAAGAAAGATTATGTAATGAAGGGATTGAATAATGATGATTGTAGACTCGAGGAAGACTATAGTATCGTATGAAGGAAAATAAAATGATTCGGAATTGGTTGTAGACTAAAGTGGATTAACGTAAGCTTATCGATGTATCTAGTCTGAGAAGTGAACGGTTAGTGACTTGCCGGTGAAGTCTAGGATCCTTTGATCTAAGAGTATAACTCGGTGGTAATCATTCGTACTTTGGGTGTATCCATCAATATTCACTCACTCATTCATGGTGCATGACTCATTTCATTTTCATATAGTTTGAATATAAAATTCTCTACTGGGCACGTGTTTTGCTCAACCTTATCCTTCTTTCAGGTACACTCGAACAGGGGGACATGAAGTGCTTGGCATGCATTTGACATCATTCTTTTGAAAGCTAATACGGGAAATCACATGGGCATCTTTTTGTAAAACTCTTTGGGAATGATATTAATTTCTATTATGAATATGATTTGATCATGGAGGATTGTAAACCCTAAACCTTCTTTTCTATCATGTTATTTGAATCTTCGAGCTTGATAAGAAATTCCGAATTTAAGTTGCAATCATGGGAATGAACCTTGATTTTGGGGTATTATCTGTATTATTGCGAGGTATTGTTATTCAGAAATCTTTATACTTTATGTTGAAAATTGAGGGCGTGACAACTTGGTATCAGAGCATAAGTTTAGAACACCTCGAGACCGTGGGGAGACTTTTAGTCTCATGGGTTCAAAAGTCACTGCATCTTTTTACAAAACCACATGTGTGCTTGCATGAATGAGTTAGTACGTCGATATAGCATTGCATTTATATTACGGTAGAGTGGCGTTGTGTTGTTTCTGATGCTGGAAAGGTTGTAGACTTGCATCGTATAGCAATGTGGTTAATACTGATGACTTTCTTTTTATTCTTTCATGATAAGATGTTTTCGAGGTATGGAGTTAGGTGTGGAGAAACAGGGGATCATGAACACCAGGGCCGTAGTGCATATGAAGAGAATGAAGCGAATCAATGTACTAGGGATGAAGCGATGTTTCCTGAGATCGTTGAGTGTGCGAAGAGTGTTGAGATTCCGGAGAGTGCGTAGGTTGGTGTGAATGTAGGGGAGATTAGAAGTCGAGTCGTTAGTGCGAGGTCATCCTCAGAGAGTGTTGAGAGTTCAGGAAAGAAGAAATCTAGGATATCAAAGCCAGAGATTCAGGGTCAACAGGACCTTAAGCCACCTCCTCATTTTTGGACATTGGGAGTTCTCCTCAAGCGTCAGATTGTGTGTTATCGATGTCGTCAGTTTGGTCACATTCGTTCTCAATGCCCACGGCGTGGGGGATCTTGTTATGCTTGCGACAAACCTGGCCACGTGGTGAGCAATTGTCCTCAGAGACTGGGAGTGCATGGTGAGTCTAGTTCAATGCAGCAGCACAAACGTACACCGATGCAACAACAGATGCAGTTCTGCAGCTAAATCACCTCCTGCTACTCTTTAGCTCTCAGAAAACGTTACTTGTTTGAGGTATCATCTTTTCCTAGTTATTCTACTCGCTCGCTCCAATACTTTTGATTCGGAAGCATTTCACTCATTGAGAGCCATATTCTTGTTCATGTTTGGAATCGAAAATGAGAAATCTTAGTCCACGCGTGTAGAGGAATATCGATAGACCATATTTGCCGAGATTAGGGGTCAATCGTTCCATATGGACGTGATATCTTTGACTTCTTTAATTTAAGCACGAGGAGAATAGATATGATTTGGGAAGAGATTGGTTATGTCCATGATAGTAGGTGGGATTCCGAATGCGATTTTGTAAGCGTTGTTTCTTTAAGTGCCCTTGTTTGTTAGCCTAATTGAGCCTTGTTAGAATTGTATCGTAATCTGCTTTCCGTGAAATCTGTTAAAGTCGTTGGTCTGTTGTAACTCTTGATTTTTTTTTAAATAACTGGTATACTATCCGTTCCTAGCTTTACTTGGATATATCCGAACCCTTGTGGCAAAGCATCCTATGACACTTTTGCTATTCAATTTGACGAATATTTCTCATTCTCTATTTGAGGTCTTATGTTGACACCACCCTGCTTGAGATAAATTTATATTGGTCAATTTAGATTCCCTTGATGCGACTATCATTTTTGTCATTTGCTTGTAACCGTTATTCCACATGAGTACTTAATTTGCAGCTTCAACCACTTGAACCCAATTGTGGTCATGTACCTTATGATATACAAATTTGTTGGCACCATCAAAATTTGGATCTTGTTACCATTGTTGCCTACTTTGGGCCGTCATTTGTTTTGATCCCATGACTAAGAAGTCGTACAGATTGAACTCGTATCCGTTTTGTATCTGTTTGTTTGCCCATGCCTATTCGGTTGGTTTGAATTCCAATTGTTGGAGTCAACTCTTGTGATGACATATTTGTTGATATCTATTCATTGGCACTATTCAATACGAGTTCAATTGTTGAAATTAATCTCAGTGGCATTTAACCCTTCTGTGGTTCCTCGACTCTAGAGGTATGTGATGGTTCATTCTGTAATGTTTAGTCTCAACTTGTTAAAAGTATTGCTCAAATCTGGTACTGGACCAATTTCCAATCTTGTATGAGTTGGTTTGTTAAGAATCTACTTCATTACTTCATGTTCATCGTCAGTAACGTTATGATCGGTTGTTTTAAGATTCCTCGGAGTATCGTGAGCTTGTACGTTGAGTTTGTTGACAAATTATTTTTAAAGATTTCAAGTATTCTTTGAATTCTGGATACTTCAATATCGTTCCTGAAATTCTTGATTAGCGTTGATCAAGTTTTGGAGCCTACTCTTTTTATTTGAGATGTCAATCGAATTCTTTTCATGATCTTAGAATTACTCAACCTGGAGCGAGAATTTGGTGCGACTCTTAGAAGAATTGGCTTGTGTTGTAGATTCGCTAGATTTAGTATTGAGAAGTACGGTGAAACCTATTCACTAACGATACTTGGAAGCTCGAGGGAGAATGACTGAACAGATTAAGGTAATTCGTCAGAGATTGCTAACCATGTAAGGCTGACCAAAGGATTGTGTTGATCATCATCGTCACCCAATGTAAATTGAAGAAGGGGAATCATGTGTTTTCATAAACTATCACCGCGTTGGGGTTTGTCTCGTCTTGGGCAGAAAGGAAGCGTTAACCGCTGGAAGGATAGATTAAAGTGTCAGATACGGTGTGTGTTTTGGATAGCCAAGCGACTACCGATGAAATCCACTTGGAAGAGGCGTTTGATCACCGCCCATTCTAAATGGAAGTCTCGAAGAGTCAATTGGATTATCAGGTTACGTTTAGAGGCAAGATCTTCGTGTTTGGATAGATAATCGTATGTAGAGACTTCGCGATAAAAAGGAGCTTAGAAATTGCATACCGTTTGGCATTGTTGCTGAGGTCTTCAAGTATTTGTGATGCATTAAATGTATACGGCTATTGTGGAAGTATGAGCCGAATCCAATGTTTGTGTTAGAACGATCCGAACTCGAGTTAGAGGCTGATGTGTCCTATGGTAATAAACTGATATGTGTCCTAGACTTGCATGATCACATTTTTAGGGGTAAGAGGATACCGTTAGTGCGAGTTTACGTGGGAAAAGGAGGGCAAGGTTAGAAAGAAATGCTTGCGTTTGTTTCAATTTTATTGACATGAGTTTTGACGTAAATTTTAATGATTACTGAATTGTTGCATGATGAACCATGTTATGGTTGAGGTGTATCTGTGTAGTGTGTGTTGGTTGGACTTGGTTTGGCAAATTTCGAGGACGAAATTTTTTTAAGGGGGGAAGGGTGTAAGGACTCGTAATTTCGGAAAATTTTTAAAGGTTTATTAAAATTATAAATTGAAGGAAAATATGGAAATTGTTATGTTTATTTGATTTTGGGGTTAATATGAGAGGATTGTTAGTGGAGGGAGTGCAAATGTGAGTTGTGTGTGTGTGAGTATATAAAATAAGGTGTGTGTGTGTGTGTGTAGGGGATTTAAAATCCCAACTCCTTCATCTCTCTCATCTCCCGATCTCTCTCTCTCTCGGCATCTCTATCTCTCTCTCACTCTCACTCTTGCTCTCACCCAAAACCACCTCAAACCTCCACAAAATCACCATCAATCATTCATCCCATCACACATTGCAGCGCATATGACTCCGGTTTGAGCTCGGTGGAGGTGCTTTTCGTTCGAACTCAAAGATTGGAGCTAAGGCTTGGAAATCCTTTCAAATTCGTTCTTGAATCTTGAGGTAGGGGGTTCTAACTCTCAATATATGTAAATGACTTGTTTCTTGTAGCTTGATTCTTACCTTTGATCATGGTTATTGTTCTTGATGTTGTTGTGGCTGAAAAACCCATCTCTGTCTGTTAAAAATCTGCTCGAAACCCATTGTTATCGATAACATTTTCTTTGTTATCGATAACACTTTGTTCCTGAGCCCAGAAAACCAATCGTTATCCCTAACGTTTTCCATCGTTATCCCTAACGTTTTCCATCGTTATCCCTAATGTTTTCCATCGTTATCGATACCCTCACGTCTGGACTAACCTAGGCCAAAACGTTATCCATACCTTAGACCATGGTAGGGATAACACTGTGCTTTTGGGCAACTTTGCTGATCTTGATTCTTTCTCCATTGTTCTAGGTTCCGATCATTTCTAATACCTCTAAAGCACCTTTAAACCTTCCGTAAGCTTGGTTGCTCGTCCCATGATGATCCATTGATTGTTCTCATTCCCTAGGCACCGGTTAAGCGTAATTTTAGTATTTTTGTAAATGAAGAACGTATCGTAGAGTGTTTATAAGTGTCGTAGGTTGTTCGAATATCGTGGTGGGCATAAATGGTAGATGTGAGCAGCATGATGACTTTAAGGGTAAGGTAGTAACTTGTATCTTCACAACTCGTTGAACCTCTCGATAGTCCTTGGTACACTTATTACGGGATTCAAGTATAGGAACTAGTAGATCGGACACTTTGGAAACCGCTTGTAAGTAGTATGCTACATAGGTGCGGGGATACAATTGGAGGTATGGTGAGGACATGTGTATTAGTCTATAAGCGATACGGTTGATTGTTGGCCTTGTAACGCCATGCGATTGATTGAATGATTCTTGGATTCGATTGAGTGATTGGAGGTTCGTGAAATGGAAGTAGAATGAATGTGGATAACAAATGGATAGAGTATTGTAGGATTGTATATAAATGGGCTTAGTACGTCATGTGCGATGTGGATATGCTAATTAACGAATAGGCATGAACACATGTGTTTGTAGATGTATATAATGGTTGGTTGAAGAATTGTGGTACAATCGATAGATTGATGATGAAGTTGATTATGAAATGGTGGAGGGTCGGTTAAGCGATGTGCGTTTCCGCTAACCAATGTTTGTTATTATTAAGGGAATAGACTCGGGGTGACCCTGCGCTCGAGGGAATAGACCCGAGGTGACCCGAATGATTGTTATTGTTGAGGGAAAAGACTCGGGGTGATCCTACGCTCGAGGAGATAGACCCGAGGTGACCCAAGCTATTATTATCAAGGGAATAGACTCGGGGTGACCCTGCGCTCGAGAGAAATAGACCCGAGGTGACCCTAGTGTTCATTGAAGGAGTAAATCTGATTAAAAGAAAAGAAAGATTATGTAATGAAGGGATTGAATAATGATGATTGTAGACTCGAGGAAGACTGTAGTTTCGTATGAAGGAAAATAAAATGATTCGGAATTGGTTGTAGACTAAAGTGGATTAACGTAAGCTTATCGATGTATCTAGTCTGAGAAGTGAACGGTTAGTGACTTGCCGGTGAAGTCTAGGATCCTTTGATCTAAGAGTATAACTCGGTGGTAATCATTCGTACTTTGGGTGTATCCATCAATATTCACTCACTCATTCATGGTGCATGACTCATTTCATTTTCATATAGTTTGAATATAGAATTCTCTACTGGGCACGTGTTTTGCTCAACCTTATCCTTCTTTCAAGTACACTTGAACAAGGGGACATGAAGTGCTTGGCGTGCATTTGACATCATTCTTTTGAAAGCTAATACGGGAAATCACATGGGCATCTTTTTGTAAAACTCTTTGGGAACGTAATATTAATTTCTATTTTGAATATCAATTGATCATGGAGGATTGTAAACCCTAAACCTTCTTTTCTATCATGTTATTTGAATCTTCGAGCTTGATAAGAAATTTCGAATTTAAGTTGCAATCATGGGAATGAACCTTGATTTTGGGGTATTATCTGTATTATTGCGAGGTATTGCTATTCAGAAATCTTTATACTTTATGTTGAAAATCGAAGGCGTGACATCAACTAAGTTGGACAAGATGAAGTTGGATGCGATTCAGGCGAAACCAGTAAAGGAAGTGAATGAGGTGCGTCAAGTGGACGAGGCGTGTGTTATTTGTGAGATAGTGGGTCATTCAACTGACAACTGCCATACCATTCCCGCCCTTCGACAACATTATAGTCAACTCCCCGTGGAAGAGGTTTGCGCATTCAACCAACGATGGGATCCGTACTCTAATACCTATACTCCGGGGTTGAGGTCTAATCCGGCATTCTGTTGGAGTAATCAAAATGAGGCCGGGTCTTCATCGGCTCCGCAAGCTCCACCTCCGGCCCAAAATCAAAATTGGCAGCAACCCCAACTGCAAGGGCCGCCACGTTTCCCTGCTATCCAAGGCCTGCCAGGCTTTATACCATTGGGCCCGTTTCAAGGCCAAAATCAGTTTCAGCCACCCAACAAGCGCCTCCACCACGACGTTCTTTGGAGGATACCATGAATACCTTTTGTCAAATGCAAATCACCACCAATGAGCAAACGGCTCAAGCGATGAATGATATTCGGAATCAAATGGGCAAATTGACAATGGCTGTTGGTGTGCTGCAACAAGAAAGAGGGAAACTCCCCACTCAACCTTTGGCTAATCCACAAGGACAACACTTAATTGGTAGCTCTTCAGTGCCTCTCCCCGAGCAAGCCAAGGCCATTATAACGTTGAAAAGTGGGAAGAATGTTGACAATGCCCAAGTGGAGCCTTCGGTTATCCCTATTTTATTCCCAACTCTGACACCATCGACTCCACCAACATCAATTCAGGAACCTCCCAAGCAAGCGCCAGAGGATAAGGAACTCGAGAAGGGAAAGGCCAAGGAAGCGGTTGTTCCACCATCTTTTACCGTTCCCGCTCCATTTCTGAATCGGCTAAGGACGCCGGCTAAGCCAAATTTAAATACCGATATCTATGAGGTGCTCAAGCAAGTGACCGTTAACCTTCCTTTGCTCGATGCTATCAAGCAAATCCCGCCTTATGCAAAGTTTTTGAAGGATTTGTGTACTCATAAACGTAAGTTGCAAGTACAGAAGAGAGTCTTTCTGACTGAGCAAGTGAGCTCTCTTTTCGAGTCAACCCTTCTGCCTAAGTATAATGATCCGGGGTGTCCTACGATATCCATCACTATTAGGGGAAAGATTGTAGAGAAAGCTTTACTTGATTTGGGTGCGAGCGTCAATCTTCTACCTTTCTCGGTCTACGAGCAACTAGGTTTAGGTGAGATGAAACCAACAAGGGTGACTTTGCAACTGGCGGATAGGAGTATCCGCATTCCTAAGGGGATGGTCGAAGATGTGCTTGTCCAAGTTGGTCAATTTGTGTATCCGGTGGATTTTGTGGTTCTAGACACTTGTCCGGTGCCGGCGGCTCAATCATCAGTCCCAATTATTCTCGGGCGGCCGTTCTTGGCGACATCCGATGCAGTCATTCATTGTCGAGATGGTCGTTTGAAGATGAGTTTGGTAACATGAAGATGCAAGTCAACATGTTCAGTATTGGAAGCCAATTGGGAGACGATGACGATGTTTGCGGGGTTAGCATGATTGATTCACTTGTCCAGGACCATGTTGATTTACAAGGATGAGTTGGAATTGGCTCTTACTTCTGCCGAGGCTGATTTTCTAGATGCTCCCGAGGTTGCCTACTTGTGTTCTTTGTTGGATGAGGAGGAGGCGTGTGGTCTAAATCCGTGGAGTCCAAAATTTGAGGAGCTACCGCCTTTCGAGAAGCGAGTCGTTCCGTCTAGTGAGGAACCCCCAAAGCTTGACCTCAAACCGCTCCCGGACACGCTCAAGTATGCTTACCTTGGTGATAGCCAAACTTACCCGGTGGTGATCTCCTCCTGCTTAGGCGACTCTCAAGAGTTGGCACTGCTTGCCTTGCTAAGGAAGCACTCCAAGGCCATCGGGTGGTCTATAGCTGACATCAAGGGTATCGATGCATCCCTTTGCTCGCACCATATTTATATGGAGGAAGATGTCAAGCCATCTCGCCAACCTCAAAGGCGTTTGAACCCAATAATGAAGGATGTTGTCGTCCAGGCAGAAGTGATCAAGTTATTAGATGTTGGCATTATCTACCCAATAGCCGATTCAAAATGGGTGAGCCCGATACAAGTGGTTCCAAAGAAGTCTGGCGTGACAGTTGTGAAAAACGATAAGGATGAGCTTATTCCAACGCGTGTTCAGACCGGTTGGAGGGTTTGTATCGATTATCGAAAACTGAATGCAAGTACAAGGAAGGATCACTTTCCTCTCCCCTTCATCGATCAAATCTTGGAGAGGGTGGCCGGTCACAAGTTTTGTTGCTTTCTTGACGAGTACTCCGGGTATAATCAGATTGAGGTGGCCTTAGAAGACCAAGAGAAGACTACTTTCACGTGCCCATTCGGGACGTTTGCGTATCGTCGTATGTCGTTCGGGCTATGCAACGCCCCCGGTACTTTCTCGAGGTGTACTATGGGTTTGTTTAGTGATGTGGTGGAGAAGATCATGGAAGTGTTCATGGATGACTTCTCCGTTTTCGGTGATTCCTTTGAGGCGTGTCTTACTAATTTGGGGCTCGCGTTAGCCCGGTGCGAGGAGAAGAACCTGGTGTTAAATTGGGAGAAGTGCCACTTCATGGTAACCGAGGGCATCGTGCTAGGCCACATCGTTTCTTCGAAAGGCATTGAAGTTGACCGGGCAAAAATCGACTTGATCAGTAACTTGCCACCTCCAAAGTGTTTAAAGGACGTCCGTTTCTTCTTGGGGCATGCCGGTTTCTATCGGCGGTTTATTAAGGATTTCAGTGCCATTGCCAGGCCGTTATGTCATTTGCTAGCCAAGGATGTGCCGTTTGAGTGGACGCCTACCTGTGAGGCCGCCTTCGCCAAGCTAAAGTCCAGTCTGACCTCCCCACCTATCGTACGGTCTCCGGATTGGGAATTGCCATTTGAGCTCATGTGCGACACCAGTGACTATGCCGTCGGGGCCGTTTTGGGCCAACGCCAAGGCAAGGAGCCGTATGTGATTTATTATGCGAGCAAGACCTTAAATGAGGCTCAGATGAATTATTCAACCACCGAGAAGGAGTTGTTAGCGGTAGTCTTTGCATTGGACAAGTTTCGATCTTATTTGGTGGGCGCCCCGATTATCGTCTATACCGATCATTCGGCACTTAAGTACCTTTTTACCAAGCAAGACGCCAAGGCGCGATTGATCCGGTGGATTTTACTTTTGCAAGAGTTCGATCTTACCATAAAGGATAAGAAGGGTGTAGAGAATGTGGTGGCCGATCACTTGTCGCGTTTGGAGTTTGAGGACCACACTGCTCACATACCGATCGGTGACTCTTTTCCCGACGAGAAGCTCTTTGTAATCTCTAAGGCTCCGTGGTATGTCGATATCGTGTACTACTTGGTTACCGGGCTGATGCCGGCCCATTGGAATTTGCAAGAGAAGCGTCGGTTTTTGGCGGAAGTGAAGCGATTTTCTTTTGATGACCCGTATCTCTTTAAGTATTGTGCCGACCAACTTGTCCGACGTTGCGTGCCCGACTCCAAACAACAAAGTGTGATACAATTTTGCCATACGGAGGCTTGTGGGGGTCATTTCTCTTTCCGGAAAACCGTAGCCAAGATCTTGCAAAGCGGTTTCTATTGGCCACAGCTGTACAAGGATACGTATGCCTTTTGCCGGAGTTGTGCTCGCTGCCAATTGTTGGGATGTGTCACGCAACGGAATGAGATGTCGCTTACTCCCATTTTGATTATTGAAGTGTTCGATTGTTGGGGCATCGACTTCATGGGGCCGTTTCCATCGTCCTTCGGGTATCTCTATATCTTGTTGGCGGTTGATTACGTGAGCAAATGGGTAGAAGCCATTCCCACTCGTACAAATGATGCGGCGGTTGTGGTTGAATTTCTCCGGGAGTATATTTTAGCACGGTTTAGGATGCCGAGGGCAATCATTAGTGATCAAGGGTCCCACTTTTGCAACCGATCGTTTGCTGCCCTTATGAAGAAATACTCTATCATGCACAAAGTTTCAACGGCTTACCATCCTCAAACAAATGGCCAAGCGGAGTTAGCTAATAGGGAGATCAAAAACATCTTGGAAAAGACGGTGAATCCTAACCGCAAAGACTGGTCTACTCGTTTGGTTGATGCTTTGTGGGCATACCGTACTGCTTACAAGACAATTCTGGGCATGTCTCCGTACCGGCTTGTATATAGGAAAGCGAGCCATTTGCCGGTGGAACTCGAGCACAAAGCTTATTGGACCATCAAGAAACTCAATTTCAATATGGCAAAGGCCGGTGTCCGGAGGAAGCTCCAACTCACCGAGGTCGAGGAGATGAGGTACAATGCTTACGACCACTCTCGTGCTTACAAGTCTAAAATTAAAGCCAAGCATGATAAGAACATTGTAATTAAAAATTTCAAGCCCGGTCAACAAGTGCTATTGTATAACTCTCGTTTGCATCTCCACCCCGGTAAATTGCGGTCACGTTGGGCCGGACCTTATATTGTCAAAACTGTTTTCCCTCATGGGGCGATAGAAGTAGAGAGCATGCTAAATGGTTCTTCGTTTAAAGTAAATGGTCAAAGGCTTAAGCCTTTCCTCGGTGGCTTCGAAATTGGAGAGCCCGACGAGGTGTTGGCCGATCCAGTTTACACGGATGGCTCGTCAGCTTAGTGTTGTTTTACTTTCATTTGCACGGGGAGCGAAAGCGTAACCACTGAACTTAACTGTTTGTCAAACCCAGCCCCTTGACTTAATTGTAAGGGGTACCCTCCATTGACTTGGGTATTTGTAGCTTCGCACGCCGCTACTAAAAAAAGGATCGTGTGCCCAGCCCCGGTTCGAAGGACAATTTTAATATCAGTGACATACGGCTTTTATTAGCTTTTCTGATAGGAGTAATTCACAGGGAACCACTCACGTCTTCCAGATTAGCCCCAACGGGGGCGGTATAGATCATAGGTTAGGCCTTGATATTCCCGTGCTCCACTACCGCACTTGGCTCTGTCTTGTGCCTGCCTAGTTACGATCTTAGGGGACACTGGACTTAATTGTTTGGCGGAGTCCATCTGTGACTTGGATGCTCCAAGTTCTAATATTAAATTCTTTTTGTTTGAACATATTGTTACTCGTGTAGATATTGTTGATATTGCTTAGTTGTCTTTGTTTGTTTTTGTGTTTCGGGCTTTTCTCACTAAAAGAATTCATTAATGCATCATTGTATCGGGCTTTCATTAGCCCTCTTTGTGGTAGTTTACCGTTAATGATCTGTGCTCTCCGAAATTGTCCCTATCGGAGGCAGCTTAGGTCTTTGGGTGAGCTTTGCTTATCTTGGCTCACTTTGTTTTGATCATTGGGAATGCTAGGCTTAATTGCTTGGCGAGGTCAAGCGGTGAATTTTACTTCGGGCGTGATGTAACACATTTGACGGTCTAGTATAGCCACCTGTGTCCTACCTCGCGGTGCGATACGGGAAGAAAAGTATGACTCGTGAAATTGCGTGAAAATCGGGTGGTGTTTTTTATGTTCTTTGTTTATTTCTTCTGTTTGTTGGTGCTCGGATAACACGAGCCGGGCGGTTCTAATGTCATTTGTTTCTTAGTACATAGTTCAAACTTAGGTCTTTTGCAGGGTGAACGTGCTACCACACCAGCCTTGGTGGATTGGGTCTAAAGTCGGACTGATTGAGGCATTCAGGAGCCCTAAGCATGGGTGCGATTACGTGTCGCGGTTGTTAGTCCAAAAAGCTCTGACCATGTCCCTGTGTGACTAGCTGTGGTTCCGTTGGAAGAGCCGAAGGAGTCGACCTTGAAAGCCGTTCGGATGACGAAAGGAAGCGATGACGAAAAAGCCTCCAACTTGGTCGCGGTATAAGGGGGTTGACATTCCCCCGTGGGTAATCTCTTTTGTTCTTTCCCTCTCAATACTGTTGTTCTCCATGCTATGAGGGCATAGCATATTTTAAGTTGGGGGGAGGGGTTTATCTATGCATATGTTTTTCGTTTTTGTTTTTCATGTTTTTCGTTTTTGTTTTTCGTTTTTAGCTTAATCTTTTTCGATTTTAGGTTGAATCCTTCCATTATTACAAAATTGGTGGATTAAAATAACTTACATGCTTGTTGGTGTTAATTTTGCAAGAGTTTGTTACGCAAATTTTGTATATTGCAACTTGCATGAATGGACTTAGGTGGAATTTACGAAGTTTGAATGTGTCTCGGCCAAGTTTGGCCCATATCCTGATTTTGTCTTCGTACACTTGTAAATAAGTAGATCATCTCATGTTCATGCCCAATTATGCTCATTGTCTAATTTGAATCGATTTGGAATTTACGGCGCACTTAGGATGTGATACAAGGCATTTTTCTATGATTGAACCACATATGAGTCTCTTCGTCCCTTTAAAATAAAGCCAAGTCTGAGTCACAATCTTTCCTTTAGGAAGCTGGATGTTAGGGTGGCTGGTTGGTACTTGGTCTATGCAAAAAAGGGTGAATCAGCAGGTTTCTGAGGCTTCGGATGGCTCATCGGGTGCAGTGTATGGCTATCGGGCAACACCAAGGCAGGGACATGGGCTGGCAAGTGAAATTCAACAATGAGGAAGCGGTATCGATACAAGAAAAAGGGCTGTATCGATAGCTAACAGAGGCCAGACTGAACACAGCAAACCTGTATCGATACAGGCAAAACCTCTGTATCGATACCGAAGCCTTATCCGGCCTACTTCAGACGGTTTCACGCCCGTTCAAATTCATTTCTTCTTCCCCTGTCTCTCTCTTCAACTCCATAACCGCCCATCTCTCTCTCATACACCCCCCCCCCCCCAAATCCTTCAAAATCCCACCAAATCTTACGATTCTTTCACCAAATCTTCGCCAAATCACGTTCTCTGCAAGATTCAAGCAAGGAATCGTGGATTTGGCTTTCAAACACCCCCATGCAAGGTAAATTCGGATTCTCTCTCTCTCTCCTTGTTTTTGCCTTGTTTCTACCATTAAACACCCATTAATCTTCTATAAAAACCATCTCAAACCCATTTCCAACATCAATTTCGACCCCATTGTCCAAAATCCAAAATTTCCAAGCACTATCCCCAAAAATCCGAAAATTATGGCACCCCGGGCGAAACCCGTGTCGAAAATGGCTAAGGGGAAGGCTCCGCTTGATGCGGCCCCTTCTCGAAACTCTGAGAGTGAGGATGAGGGTAATGTGCAGTCGGAGGAGGCTAAGGAGGAGATGGTTGAGGCTCGTCCTTCCTGTAGGAGGAAGAGGACTGCCGAGGAGATGGTTTCAGCCCGTCAAAAGAAGTGGGAGGATAGTTTTGCGAAGCGGAATGTGAAGAATGAGCGGCATGTGGATGCTTCAAGTTTTGGGTCACAGAATCGGGCTATTCGGCGAATCACTGATCAAGGTTTGTCTTACTTTTTTGGTGCATGCCCTGGTTATAACAAGAGTTTAGTGGCGCCTTTCTATAAGAAAATGATTGTGCCTAATCCTGATGATATTGGGCGAGATAAGGCTCAAATTGTGTCTAAAATAGGGCGAGTGGATATAGTGATTACTCGAGAAATAATTGCCAAGGCTTTAGATTATGCTCGCCCGGCTGCGCATGAAATTAATTACCCTAGGGCTAATTTTGCTACGTTTGATGAGATTTGTCAAGCAATGTATGAGGGTGAAGTTGGGAATATAGTTGAAACTCATGTGCTAGGCAGGTTTCGAGAGGGGTATAAGCTGATTAACCAATTTGTGCATCATAATTTGAACCCTCGTGGGACGGAAAACAAACCAACTTTAAAAGATGGAGAGCTGCTTTATGCTTTTATGCAACCGGGGATGAAAACGGATTGGGCCTCACATATTTTCCGTGAGATTGTGGCGTTTAAGGTCGATGCACCGCTGAATACAAGGATGCCCTATCCATGCTTGATTACCAAAATTTGCAAAGAACAGGGTGTGACATCCGACAAGTACAGTGAGAAGGGAAGGTTAGAGCCTAGGGTTATAAACATTACAGTGCTGACTAAGAGCATGTCTCAAACTAGGATTCCGAGAGCTGCGCCGGCGGGCGATTACTTGACTACGGCTTCGCCTAGGGATGCACCAAAGCAAGTTTGGTATAAGAAGCTTTTTATCAAGGGGTAGCAATGATTGGGAGTCGGAGGAAGGAAAAGAAAGAGAGAAGGGACATGGCAAAGAAGCAGGATCGTATGGAGCATCGTTTGGAGTGGCTTACTAGTCGAGCTGAGGGGTCTTCTACTGAGCCTTATGTTCCGCCACCTATTGAGCAAGCTGAGGATTCTGATGATTTTGCTGGAGATGAGCCGGTTTCTGGGGATGAGGCATAGTTAGTGGTTGTCGGTGATAGTATTTGAAAAACCCTATACTTGGTTGGGGTGCGTGGTGGTTGACAACCCACCTATCCTATCTGTTTTTATTTTTATGTTTAGTAGTTGAACTCGTACTTAGTAGTTTTAATTGGTTTTTGTTGTGGCCGGCATGTGGCCTTTTGACTTGGTGTTCTTATAGTTAGTGACGGCCAATGGGTAGTTAGTTGACCAAGCTAGAATAGGGCCGTCACCCGCTTTGGCTAACCGTTCTTTTGTTCGTCCAAGGTCATTAAACGCTTAATGAAGACCTTAGTTGATATTTAGTGCGCGTTAATTCCTTTTTGATGCATTTAGTTGATAACATGCATAACTAGCTTGTGGCATGCTTGCTTTCATTTCTTTAGCTTTTGACTTGTGCTTTTGAATTCTATTCAAAGTGCTCTCCATATACCGAGGCATGACGTTTGTTCCCCATGGCCGTTTCCGAGCACTTTTTGTGGGATATGGTTAGTAGCGTGCTAATGCATTTGTGGCGTCCGTATCCTCCTTTTTGCTTAGGATACGGATTCTTGTACTTGGTTTGGATGCGTTTGATACTTAGTAATCCGCCTGAGTTTTCAGCTGTCTGTTGCGGAATTTGAATAAATTTGCTTTTGGAACTCTTGCTAGTTGGATACAAGGTGGGATGTGCTAAGTTATTTTAAACGAAAGGATTTCATAGATAGTCTCGTAGTGTGTTTTGGTTGCTCGGGACTAGCAACGTTCAAGTTGGGGGGTGTGATAAGCACCCATTATTGTAGATAATTGGTGCGCTTAGTCCCGTTTTAGGTTTATTATGTTCTATTTAATTGTCGTTTTAAGTCATTTTGCGCATAAGGTTTCCTTCTGAGCGTTTAAGGTAATACGCGATTAGAAGGCGTGTTTTGTTGTTTAGTGCCGCCCTTGAGGGTATTCAAGTGTTTCTGCCCGGTGGATTTTGGTCGTCGGGCATCGGAGTGAGCAATCGCCTGCTTGGCAATGCTTGCTTGGCATTTGGAAGGCCGTCGGGTCATCGTGGAAGTCAGCTAGGCCAAGCCATGGCCAAAATCTGGGAGGCAGGCCATAAGGAAGCGGTATTGATACAAGCAAAACAGCTGTATCGATACCATAAGGTTACAGTGCACTTGCTTTTGGCCGTAGCAAACCTGTATTGATACAGGAAAAACCTTTGTATCAATACCAGTTGCTTTCTGAAGATATTTCCAGTTTTGGTATTTTCTACTGTTTGGATATTTTGTTCCCCTTTTGGGATATTTTGAGGACGTGTTGTGTGAGACTGAGGCACCATGTGTATAAATACCTCACTCTCTCACTCTTGTATCTCTCTCTTGTCTCCTCCCTCTTGAAGTCTTCCAAGTTTTTAGCTTTCCTCCATTAATGTTCCAAGGTTTTTCTTAGCTAAGTTCTTCAAGAACCTTTGTAAGTTGTTTTCGTTTATTAAATTGTCGTGCATTAACGTTGTAGCTATGGTTAAGGTGATCATTAATATCAAGTTTATTTTCATTTTCGTCGGTTAAATATCATGTCTCGTTTTTATGCTTTCCTTTGTGCTTTAGCTATGTGTGAGTAATCGTTTGGCTAAGTCTCGGGATAATCTTTCCCGAGGACTTAGGTTGTTAGTTGGTTCTCGAGCCGTCGGGCTTTCAAGCATGATTTTTGGAATAAGGCTAAATTGGTAATTTCGGTCTAAACTTAGGGGTGTTAACTCCTCAGAATGCCATTTGTCAAGCGATCTTCGCAAATAGTATGTCGAGGGCTCGCGGCCTCCTTTGGACTCGACAAATGATTCAAACAAGTTCGTTCGCCTCCATTTAATCACATCTATCGTTAAACGTAGTCTTTCATGCTAAATCCCCCGGGCGTGAGCACGCGGTCGTGACTCTCGCTTGAGTTATAATTGAGAACCGGTAACGGCCTTTGTCAAGGGTTAGAAGATCCTTAGACTTGCCTCTTTAAGTTAAGAAAGCAAAACTTTAGTCTTCATTTTAGTCTTTCCATTTTCAAAGCACAACCAACAGTTGGCCGTCTTAAACGCCACAAACCGACCATATAAAACCTTCAATCCAAATCAAGCTGTTATCGAATTCTTTGAGGGAACGATCCCGAACTTCCGGATATTATGCTACTGACGACCTAGCCCTACGCTTCGGGTTTCTATCAACCTTATATTTGAAGGCAAGGTATTGACGTAAGCACCGGGTTCACGAGTATTCCCCACAATGATTCCGTCGGTCCGGGTTCTTATTGGGTTTTTCACAAATCTTTCTTTCACACACATACACCACACAATGGGCAAGTCCGGCCACATTGTGGTTTTCAAATATCACACACGATGGGCTACCACGTCTGGCCACATCGCGGTTTTCAAAATCCACCCAAGGGCTTTCACGCCAGGTCCCTATTGCGTGTATAGATAAATCATGTTACCAATGAAACTACCACGTCCGGTTTCATTGGTGACACACACACAATGGGCTACAAAGTCTGGCCACATTGCTGCTTTCAAAATCTATCCACACAATGAGCTGCCACGTTCGGCCACATGAGGTTTATACACACCCAACCTTGGTTCCGCCGCGCCGGGTTCCCGAGTATCCTCACAATGGTTCCGCCACGCCGGGTTCCCATTGGCACACATTTGCATTGGCTCCTCTCCACAGATAACTAAGCCACACACCCAACCTCGGTTTCGTCACACCGAGTTCCCATTGGCACACACACACACACACATAATGCACCCACAAATGGTCATTATGTAGTTTCAAAAATCATTTTTATCCATATCAACCACACCCTAGGTGTCATGTTTCTACTTTCCAATTTCATGTGTCTCGTATCATGCATAGACTCCGCAGTAGGACTTTTCACATCAATCATGCATTCACAACTAACAAGATCATCCAATTCTATCTTATCATGCTTGTTCATAACCACAAGTAAGGCAAGCAACATACTAACAAACTCATGATCATCTAAGAGGTCAAAATACGAATATTTTCTTTCAAAACAACACTTTATCTTTAAAGTAAAAGCGTATTTCCCTCTTTTTAGAAGTTCAAATAAACAACACATGTTTATCAAGGTGAGTAAGCAACCATTACGAGATCATGCATTCAAGTATTCTTAAGATCAAAGTATACTACATAAAATAAGGTTATACTAAACATATAGCTTAGAGTAAGTAGGTTAGGAGAACTTTACATGATCAAATAATATCTATACTTAGGGATAGGGGCAAAAGAAGATTCTACGTATACTTAGGATTAACAAGTAAAGGAGAATCTATTATACTTAGAGTTAGGAAGTATAGGAAAAATCTACCTTGATCCGAAACTAGTCGGGGCCGAATAAGGTAGTTGGAAATCTCTACGGGCAGTGAACCTCACGAATCTGGACCAAACTTTGGATGGCAGTAACTCGGTCAATATTTGGCCGAATAGGATCGTTCTTGGGTCTAAGTCGAAGCTCGAGAAGTGATCTACAACTTTTGTGAAGAAAATTGATCCTAGAAACTAGTTTAGGTTGGAGAAAATGGGGATAAAGGAAGTGACAGTAAGCTGTCTGGATTCTGGAATCCGAGATTTTTACTGAACTTCGGATGGCAATATCTTGGTCATTTCTTGACCGATTGGGGTGGTTCTTGGGTCTAACTTGAAGGTTTCGAAGTGCTCTACAACTTTCTCGAAGGGAGTTGGTTCTAAAAACTAACTTAAACAGGAAAAAAATGGGGATTTATGAAGGGCAGTAAGCTGACTGAAAAACAGAGAATGGTTTCTAGAGAGAAGTTGAAGCAAGGGATGAAGGTGTGAGTTGAATGGCAAGCATTGGGTGCTATTTATAGGCAAAATCCTTGGCTCCTCCTCTCCCCTTTGGCCGGCCCCCCTCTCTCTCTTTCTCCCTCATTAATTAGCTCCACGACTTGTCATTTTATGCTTTTCAAGCATGCCTTGACTTGTCACTTCATGCTTTGAAAGCATGCCAAGTCTTCCATGACTTGTCTTGTCCTAGAATGGGTTAGCTTAAGGCTAATGAACTAGGTTATCATGAAGGGTTCATGGACTTGTCATTTCATGCTTTGAAAGCATGCCATGTCTAGTCATATTATGCCAAGTCTTCCATGACTTGTCTTGTCCAATCCTTTTAGGCTTAAGGCTAATAAACTAGATTATCATGAAGGGTTTTTTTGTCAAGTCTTGTCTAGGTTGGCAAGTCTTACAAGTCTAAGTTAGGGTTTGATTAGGCTAGGGTATAGCCTTCCATGTATGGTCATTCTTGTAGTCAAATCCTAGGGGCTAGTTCTAGGATGATTAAATGCTAGAATTCTATGCTAGAAATTGACTAGAAATGGGTTGTCAAATAGGGTTTAGGCTTAAGGGCTATTTGGTAGCTTGTGTAAGTATGGCAAGTCTTGTCAAATCCATGTACGTATTGGCAAGTCTTATTCCTATTATCAAAGGGATAAAAATTCCCCTAACAATCCTTGTCCAATGGATAAAGAGGTAAATGATGAGTATGGTCTTGTCTTAGGATGGGTTGGCTTGGAAGAGTAAAAGGCTAGGATTGTACTTAAATTAGTCTAGGATGGGTTGTCAAGAAGTAAATAGGCTTAGGGCTATAAGGTGGCTTGGAGTGCACATCACGCAATCACACACCTCACTCTCCTTCTCTCCACAACCGACCCCCTTCTCCCTCCTTGGCCGAATTTCTCTCTCTCTCTCCTTCTCCCATTGTTTTGTCACATCATGCTTGAAAGCATGCCATGACTTGTCAAATCCAAGTTTAGGCTTATGGCTATTTAGTCTAGGGTGGCATGCATGCAAGGCTAAAGTTACTTCCTTGAGAAGCAAAATGATTGAAAGAATCTAATGAGTTGTCTTGTCAACTCATTATACTCATTGGCCATGACTAATATCCATTATCCAATGGATAAAAATTCTCCTAGCATTTATTGACCAATGGTCAATGAAATAATGAAGGAAGGCATGGGCTTGAATGGTCAAATCAAGGGGTATAATGATTAAAGATCCTAATGACTTGTCTTGTCATCTTATTTGGCAAGTCTTATATCCATTAACCAATGGATAAAAATTACCCTAGCATGTAATGACCAAAAGTTAAAGAATAAAGATGGCCTTGTTATGTCACATCATGGGGTGTAATCATTGCTTTTGACTAGGCTAGTCCAACTTAGGTATTCTTGGTTCTATTACCCAATGGTTAACCATTTTCCTAATAAATCTAATCCAATGGGTAGAGATTCCCCTAGCACTTATCATCCAATGGATAAAGATTTCCTCGAAAGGGAATCTTGTCATAAAGGTAATGATTACCAAGCCAAAAGTAATTACTTTTGGAATCGCATGATTGTTTTCTATCGTCCAATGGTCCTAGAATGTTAGGAGGATGTAACTAAGTTAGTTTATAATTAGGTTAGGCTAACTAACTAATTGGAAACTAGTTCTACTAACCGAGTAGGGTTGCTAGCCGGAAACTAGATTGTCGAGGTCTTATATCGAATATCCTAGCATTCCTATAAATGTCTTAGCATATAGGATTATATCTAGGTTTATCGGCAAAGAAATTCTATGTAGGAATATCGAATCTAATTAAGACGGATTATAAGAAATTTAAAAGGGAATTTAAATACGGTTTCGATTAAACGAGAATTACAACGAGATTTTTATTAGTCAATAACGACAGATTTTTGGTTATGAAAATAAAAATTCAAGTAATAAAATAAAAT
Source organism: Rhododendron molle (assembly GCA_025413875.1). Taxonomy (NCBI): domain Eukaryota; kingdom Viridiplantae; phylum Streptophyta; class Magnoliopsida; order Ericales; family Ericaceae; genus Rhododendron; species Rhododendron molle. The sequence goes on from CM046400.1 coordinate 22,263,121, forward strand.
TTAATTTTTTAACGAAATTTTTATTGACCAAAAATCAGGGTCATTACAATAACTACTCGTGTTTATTGGATCAAGCTCCTGCGTCATCGGTCTATATCGCTGTTCACCGTCTTGCTCGGCGACTATCCTTATTACTGTTATACAGTGGTTCCACGTACCACGTGTTCGGGCCCTCTATTTGCTTGTTTGGGAATACCTCCCTACACCTCCTTTGAAAAAGTTTGAGAGAAATAGAAAGAGGGAGAGAGGCCGAGAGACGTTAGAGTGTGAGAGTGGGGAAAAAATAAAGTTTTCAATCAATTCGGAATCGGAGGAGACGTGCCGCCCACCACTCGACACGACACCGTTAGACTCAACCCACCACCACCTCGAAGCAAGGTAGAAACCTCCTTCCTACTCCCCTAAATATATAATCGTTATAATTTAAATTTAGATATCGCAAATCGGCCTTCTTGCTAATTGCATGTAAAAAGAAAAATTAATACGTTGCTAACTGGAAACCGGGAAATAATTTTCATGTTAAATGAAGAAAAGAATGCTAGCCCAGTGATGTACCCTTTTTTTTTTTTAGCATGACTTAGGATTTGATTAGTAGAATTCGAATTTTAATATCCCGCATGATGAAGTTCCGCATTTTGGGAAGTTGATCTGGAAATGTACACTTGGGGTTTGGTCCAATTGTTTACCAAAACTTACATTAAAATGAAGTTCCGCATTTTGGGAAGTTGATTTTTATTGTTATACTGTCAAACACACGACTAGAAATGTTTTAATGAATTGACGAGGTTGTGACGTCATAACTTATATTGCTATTGAAAGTAGAAAAGCATGAAATTAGGATTGATTTCATCGCATGATTTTTAGCAAGTTTTGAAAGAATAATGTGAACGCGAGAAAATAATGCATGTTTACGAGACACGAGAAAGGAGACGGAAAGAGACAAGAAACTGAAATAATGGAAAAGATTTGATAATTGTGTGAGCATGGGAGCCCGGTAGGTCCTGAAAGAATGGTCGGCGGAACCATGGCTCGGGTGTACGTGTGTGGCCTAGGAGCCCGGTAGGTCCTAAAAAATGGTCAGTGGAACTAGTGCTGTATGTGTTGAGAAATGTGAAATGATTAAAGACTGAGAGCCCGGTAGGTCCTGAAAGCGATTAGCGGAATCAGTACTTTAGGGTGGCAAAATTTGAATTTAGCCTGAGAACCTGATAGGTCTTGAACGACGGTCAACGGAACCAGTGCTCAAGAAAATAAGATGGAAAGTGGAATTGATACTTGAAAATTGAGGACACGGATTACGATACGCTGCAATGATGATAAACTCTGACAAGACACTGACACTTTATCTGTTGATTTGATTTTTATGAGATGAATTGTTGACTCCTGAAATTTTACTATTCAAAGTTATATCCTATTTTTGTTAGTGTAAAAGACATAGAGGTAGGAGTTAGCTACTGAGGTTAATTGCTCATCTGATCTACCTTTTTGTGGACCTGGCATCTTATGCCAGATAATAGAGATGGACAGGAAGGGTACTATAGTCTATCAATAAAAATGTAAGATGGAAAAATAACATTCAATCTTGTTAGTCATCAATCTACATAAATAGAGAGGTAAAATCGAACAATTAGTAATTCAAGTTGATTAAAAATATTTACAATACCTGCCAAAAAAAAAACTTATAGCCCAGAGAGAGAGAGAGAGAGATAGAAGGGGGGTTGGGGGATAAAGATTGAAGTAGCAGGAAGAAGAGACCAGAGAGAGAAGGTATGAAAATTATTGGCGGGTAAACGAGATGGGTGAAGAGGGGATTTAGCACCAAATTTTTTTACACTGGTTGGGGAAATTTTTTGATGGCGCGTTAAAGGAGATAACGGAGGAAAGGGAGAAAAGTTATCTGCCGGTTTGGAGCCATTAATGGGATGACGTCGTTTCACTAAAGGAGCGGCTGTGTTTTAATCCTAGCCGTTGGATGAGCTCATTAATGTGGTGGCAAGTTGTGGTGAAAAGATGGGATAGATATGGGGAGAAAAAGCTGTGGATCCGGTCTATACTGAACCAAGTAGAGTAGGGAGGTGGAATCCAGAACAGCCAGCCCCCCCCCCCCCCCCAAACAAATCTAATCCAACTAGTTCTTTTATTAACCACAACAAGGCTGCCTTTGGTTTTCTAGCCAGAGATAGTGATGAACAAGCTCTTTTTTGGAGATCTGGTCAAGTTGTAGCCTCCTCGGCTCTTTTTACAGAGGCATGGACCCGTCGCATAGCATGTGGGGTGGCTATAGATATGGGTATCATGGACGTAGTTTTTGAATTTGATTGGAAAGAGATAATTGACTGTCTTTCAAAGGAAGATCACCATGCGGGTTGTGCATGGATTATCGCATTTTTTTTGCTCTTCTTTTTCTTTCTTCTCTTTTCCTCGTGGGGTATGTCCCTTGTAAGTTGTACATTCGATTAACCTTTTTTAATTTCAAGCTATACAAAAAAAAAATCACCATTGTACTTGGAAAATTGCAGTGTTGATTGCTGATATCAAATGTTGGGCAATCCAGAGGAATTGGAGCTTTTCGTGGGTTTATTGAGAAACAGAACCAAGTATAGTTCATTGGCTTGCTACTAACAGCTTTGATAAGAATTTTGTATTTAATCTAGATTGTATTCCGTATGGGATAAAGGTTCTTCTAGCTAGAGATAGGCCTCTTTGGATCATCCACAATATAATAATCAAAAGTGAATAATTAAAATTTGGGACATCAGATTTTGATTATCCATTTAGAAGTTGTTAAAATTAGTAATGCAAGTCTCACATTATTTAATTTTTGCCCATAATCAAAATGAGTTGGCAAAAATTCAAATCTAACGGTTAATTTTTTTCTTCTCAATCTAATGGTCTACATTAAATGACATTATAGTAAAATAAGTGAAAATTGAGAACATTTGTTAAAATCCATAAAGTGATTAATATTGTTAAATGCACAACACTTGCAAAAGTGGAGAGTTAGTTTTACCTACCAATAAAATATTTTTGCCTTATGAAGACTGAGTTTTACTTTTTCACGATGGTTGAACTTGATTGAGAAAATGTAGGGACTATTAAATTTAGTTGGCAAAAGATTGTTAATTTTTGTTAGCTAAAGACCAAAATTTGATAAGTTTTTTTTTAATCAGAAAATTTGATGAGTTACTAAGAGATTGTTAAATTTGATTATTATAATGTGAGCATTCTTTTGAGCAAACATTACTAATTTTAGCAACCCTTTGATTTTGATTATTACATTGTGGATGCTCTTATTTTCTTGTAATGGTCCCCTTAGAGCATATCCAAAGTGGAACAAGCAAAACCATAAGATTGGTAAAGTTAGCAATGTCCCCTAAAAAAAGTGCTCACAATGACATAACCAAACTTAACAATCTCTTAGCAACTCATTTGGCCATTGAACAATTAAAACTAACAACATTTTGCCAATAACCAAAACCTCTCTCTCTCTCTCTCTCTCTCTCTCTCTCTCTCTCTCTCTCTCTCTCTCTCTCTCTCAAAACAATGTTTCTAAAAAAAACATTTTTAAAAGAAGTTTTTTTTTAAAGTTAAACTATTTTTTTAAAACTTTTTCGAAAAAGTTTTTTTTTAACATAAAAGTTTTCAAAAAATTATTTTCTATTTCTAATAACTTGTTTTTATTAGTTTGAATTCTATTTTAAAAAAATTATTTTATATGGTGACAATTTTTAGATTTTTACAGGTTGAAAAGGTGATGTGGCAAGTTTTAATTATTCAACGTAGATTATGTCACTGTGGACATTTACATTGTTAACCTTAGTAATCCCTTAAATAGATAATCAAAAGGTGATGTGACAACTTTTAATTATCCAATTTTGATTAGTCCACTGTAGATGCCCTTAGCTATGTTTGTCTTCTCCTTTTTTTCATCCGAAGCATATTTCATTAAAATAACAAACGGTACTTATAATGATTCCATCCGAATACAATGAAAAGGAAAACTACAACCAATCCATCACAAAAAAATGCACAAGAAAGGCATGGGTGATGTAGTGGCCATGGAAGAGGAGTATCACTTTTGGCGTTCTAAGCAGAGTGGCAAAGTCGTAAATATGCGGAGATGGAATTAGAGTCGGGCCTACCTAGGTTTGATCCGAAACGGCCCAACGGTTATGCCGCGTGTTTTTTAGCCATTTGAGATTGTTTAGGCCTCCGAAAGGGCGATTTTGTCATTTTAGAAAATAATCGTTTTGCTTATAACTTTTCGTAGGAATTTCCGTTTTCGTCCGTTCTTTTTTGGAGAAGTCTTATTTTTTCTCTATTTTCTGAGTTTGTAATAATTTTGGTTTTTTCCGAAATTGGTAGTTTTTCGTTTTCTAGAGTTAGGGTCGCTACCTATATAATAAGTTGTAAGCCTTAGGGCAAAGTCGATGTAAACTTCGGATGTGGAACGGAGTGTTACATAAGGCGGATCCTCGAACCAAAGTGGTAGATATGAACTCCGGCAAGCCCCTACTAACACAACAGGCTCTGGGTGCGGAAACTGAAATAGAAATCCATTGTGGGCTAGGGTTCCAATCAAAGTGACCACGATGACTGATGACAACCCTTCTTCTTGGCCTAATCAAACCCCAGGGCTAACCAAACTAGTGACCAAACCAGAGAAAAACAGACTCAAGGCAAAGCCATGATCCTTATGAACCTGTAGACACCCCAATCTGGGTTTTTGGATTAATTTACTTTCGGTTTTTTATTCCTTAATGATGAAACAGATCAAGAACACTTCGGGAATGTCGAGTGGTTGAGTTTTGAGTATTAACATCATTTTAACCCAATCAAACCTAAGTCAGAACCCAACTTGCCCGCGTTTGGTTCACAACCAGCGTGCACTGGTCCATGTGCCACATCTTGGTCAACGGTCAGCTTTGACCATTGACCAGGGCAAGGGCAGCTAGACCAGCGCGCGCAGGTCCACAATTGGTGCGCACTGGTTAAACCTTGTCCCATCACATTTTTTCAACCTGTTTTTTCCATGATCACAAGACTTTTGGGGCCGGGGAGGCTTCTAATTCGCCTGAAATGTAGTCTGTAGGCAGGGGAAACATCCCCTGCCCTCTCTAACACCTCCCATCACATTTTCCCTCTCCTTTAACGACAGGGAGACTTTGTGGCCAAGCCAACTAGCCATGCATTGGCTGGTTGTAGCCCCTCTCACACTCCCTTTCTAACACCTCCCATCACATTTTCCCTCTCCTTTAACGACAGGGAGACTTTGTGGCCAAGCCAACTAACCATGCATTGGCTGGTTGAAGCCCCTCTCACACTCCCTTTCTCTATATATACCCCCCATGCACTTCATACCAAAGGGTTATCAAGTTACAACTTTGATCTCAAGCCTTTCTTTGTTTATCCCTTTCTTGCAAAAGAAGGTTACAAGCGAACAACTCAAGCTCAAGCTCAAACATCCATCAAATGCCACCATTCAACCATCAAACTCAAGCTCAATTACTATTTCAAACCTAAAAATCCAAAGGTATAAACACCTACTGTATTTTGTTCTGATCTCTAAGGGGGGTTGGTAATTAATACCAGTTATGACCCTAAAGCTAGCAAGGTTTCAAAAATCGTTATTACAAGGAACCAATGCGCGCCGGTCCACAGTACGCGCGCCACTTAGTGGCTGCTCGCACAGATCTTGCGCGGGGACTGGAATCCTGTTATTTTGTGTTATTTTTCATATGTACACCATTGCAAGCATGCTAACAACCAGTCTACTATTTTTTATGCTAAAATTGCTAGCTGTCTATCAATAGTTATTTCTGCTTCAATGGAATGCCCCTGGGGTCTTTTTGGACGTGTCCCATAACTCAGGACATGCAAAACGAAGAATTGGTAGGATGGCTCAAACTTGCATGCGACAGTGATATACCCACGCAGGCTGGTTTATCCTCATCCAATGAGTGGGCTTTGCATGGGTAGCTTGGCCCTATGCCTCTGTTTTATCCCCACACTGTTTATGGGTTTACTATTCTTTTGGTGGCTTTCATGCCTATTAAATTGTTTGTAACTGTATATTAGCTGCCATATAAACTTGGTTTGTCCTGGGTGTGCACTGGTACTTCCAGTGCCCAGAGGGTTGAAAGTAAGAGCTGTGGGTTTGAACTCATTGGCTCGCGCAGGTTTGGATGTAGTGCGCGCAGGCCTAGTCAGCATGTAGTAACTTGATCAGTGCATGCTGGTTTCTTCTTATGCATGTCGCTCCAAAACAATGGCCTCTAATCTGTTTAAATCCCACAGCAGTCTATTTTCATCCCGTTCTAATCGTTTAATAAAGCAAAGCATACCGACTATCACATCCTGCAAATATGTTAGTTTTAATCCCTTTAAACTGTTCCCCCACCCTGACTGGCTAAAAGTTGATAAATGAAATAGAATCGCAAATATTTTACAAATGCCCGAGTAGAGACCCCTCTCCGAATTGGGCGAGAGGGGTGCCTTAAAAATCTTCTCTCTCGTAACCTGGCTCCCGAACCTAAGATATTCTAGTGATGACGGACTAGAAACAAGCTTTTTTTAAATCAAACATGTAGCGTTATATTACAAGTTCAGTTCCTTGGGTGGCGAATCTTCAAACCCAAGTGGCAACTCTGAACTGAGCGTTTTGTCATGCTTTTTTGAAAAGGGGCACACCCATCAATTTTTGGGGCATGTGCCCACAAAACCCACCATCGCAACCCGCCGAATCTGGGGAAAACCCAAATCAGAAACAAAACCGGAATTGGGGAAAACCCAGACCGGAGACAGCCCCAAACCTGGGAAGCCAGTCGACCAACAGAGAAAGGAGAACAAATGGAAAAAACCCTTCGCCCAACCGCACAACTTACGACCTTACCGCAAATCCAAAGCATCAGATCTAAAGACGCCAAATGAGAAAACTGGCTGAGGAAACCACTATATGCCGAAATGCTTCGACGAGAAGGAGTTTTCGTCGTTCACCAAATATTGTCCCCCCTAATTGGGGATTTTGGAAGCTTAGACGGTGAGAGAGGAGAGAGGCGAGGAGGGACAAGGAGAGGGGCGAGAGATACAATCACGGTGAAGAGAGCAGAGAGGCGAGGAAGAGGCGGCGGCCTCCCCCTCAAAACGGCACTCTAGGCCCCTCAAAACGGCACTCTAGGATTTTCTTGATATCAAGAGTTTTTGTTTTGTCATTTCAAAAAAAAAATATTATGTAGTATTTGGTAGTGGTAGGTGTAGTCTACACCAGACATGACAATCATGCAAGTGTTGGGACCCACTCCTGACAAATGCATACCAATAAGATAGCCCCCGCCACAAATAAACCTTTCCTTAATAAGCAAAGTAGTTTTTTTTTTTTGTTTTCATTCAATTTTTTTTCGTATTTGTTACTCTCTCTGTCCCTTTTTAAATGTTTTGCTTTGTAATTCCAATTTATTAAAAAGACATCATCATTACACCTTTCACATCAACTTTTTTCTCCATTTTTCCTACTTACCCATCATCATTACATTTTAACTCCCTAACTTTTCAAAATGAAACACACTTTTAAGGACAAAATAGACAATGCACCAATTTTTACCCCTCTAACTTAACAAAATAGACACTTATTGAGGGACAGCCCAAAATGGAATACTGGACTATAAATAAGGGACGGAGGGAGTAATTTTTTGCATCTCCATGACGAGAGGAATCAAAAAAGTAAAAAATTATGATCGAAATTTATTTTTTGGAATAAAAACAAAAAAATTGGCTTATTGACTTATTTTTGTCTTTATTTAAAAAAATTAGGTTTCGATCGTAACTTTTTAATTTATAGATTCCTCTTGTCGTGGCGATGAAAGATTCTTCTTGTCATGGCGATGAAATAATTCCTAAAAATTTGACAAAACTAAGAAATATAAATTTTTTTTGAATAAAAAAAATCATTTAGCTTATTTAGCAGTCAAGGTGTACTAATTTACATCACAAAATTTAACAATGGGGACCATTTATATATATTGTTGTGCTTCAAGATCTGCCAATGTACCTGATAAACTATCGCGCGGAACCGCAAAGACGTCGACCTCTCTCTCTGCCCCTTTCTCGCTCTACAATGGCAGAGAATGATGGTGAAAGAGAGAGAGACCGAGAACAGTCTCTTTCTCTCTCCACAATGTCGTAGAGAGAGGGCAGGGGAGAATTTTGTCCGTTAATGATTAGCAGAACTCTTTATCTGATGAAACCTGTTCTGCTGTAATAATAATAATAATATAATATTAAAAAAAACAGCGAGTCAGAACTCATTCTCTCCACGCCCTTAAATCAATTGAATTGGTTTCTTGGTTTGTGGGTTTCGCTTGGTTTCTTCAATTTCAACGTGCTTCCTTTTGCAGTTTTTGCATCATAGGTCGGTGTAATTTTCAGCTGGGTCTTGGGGTTGTTACTTTTGTGTTCGGCTGAAAAGAGTGATTGACCAATTGTGCTGACTCATCTGACCCCACCTCCGAATTTCGGCCACAGTGTGTGAAATTATCGTAATAATTTCATCTGGGGTTTTGCCCTTCCCTATATGATGCGTTGTTGACCTGTGTTAGATCATCCATATACTTTTCTGGCCTTTCTGGTGTTTATGTTGGGTCATATGTTTTGTGGGTTAAAATCTTTTCAGCTTTCAATTCCTCTGACGGATGAAATTATGCTTTTGATTTGAGTAATATCAATTTGGAGAATCGGGTATCGATTTGTTTCGTTTAATTTGTTGGTTTTCTTGAAAGGGTGCAAGTCTAGATTAGATTTGAGGTATGGAATTGTATTGAGAAGACAATCAGGGTGTAGATTGTTAAGTATTTGTGAAGGATTTGGAGTGGTGGAATCAGTTGTTGAATTTGCATGGCCAGCGGATTGGAAATTGAAGATGAGGCTGAAAACAAAGGAAGCATGTGGGTTTTGGAGCAGAAGCTTGACCAGCCCATGGATGAAGAGGCTGGGAGACTCAGAAATATGTATAGAGAAAAAGTAAGATGCCCATCCCCTCTCTTTGGTTGACTTTACTCTTTCTTACTTTTTGCCTTGAAAGAGATGTGCCAGAAAAATGTGAGTTTAGTAGGTTGGTAAAGTGTTCTGAAGGCCAATCGGTTTTATATCAAGCTTGAACATCAAACTGAGAAGACCCAGATTTCTTCAACTGTGTTTGGCTGTTTGCAGCACTTATTATTTTTCTTTCTTTTGATTTTTGTTGCATCACTAATGTTTTGAAAGTGTTGTTCGGCTCTGTGGAAAATGGATTGCATGACATAAGGTGTAAATAAAAGGTCATTTTACGTTAAGATTTTTCTGCACTCTTGATAAGTTTTGAGTTCTTCTGAATCTTCTGATTTAAATCTATTAAGATGAAATCATTAATGTTTCTCGTTTTATGTTGCACCCCTGTTGTTGATATGGAAAATTGGTGTCATATGGAAGCTACCGCATTTAATGATTAGGTCAATAGCTATAGATACGTTTGGGTATGTGTTTATATAGCCGCCTTTTTTCCAGCAACATTGTTCAAATTAGGGAAAGTTTTGCTTCAAATGTCATCAAGTTACTGATGTAATTTGTTTCGCAAACTCGGTAATAGTGTGAATTTCCTAGAAACAGATCCCAGATAGCAGATGAAAGGATTATTTGAGATTTGGAGCTGGCTTTCATGCTTTTGTTTTGCAATTTCCTTATGAATCCTGCAGAAGTTCTCCGCATTACTGCTTCTGCGACTTGCATTTCAGAGTCTTGGAGTGGTCTATGGGGACCTAGGTACATCTCCCTTGTATGTGTTCTACAATACTTTCCCTCATGGAGTTCGAGATCCGGAGGATGTCATTGGGGCTCTTTCGTTGATCATTTACTCCCTTACTCTTATACCACTACTGAAGTACGTTTTCATAGTGTGCAAGGCAAATGACAATGGTCAAGGTAAGTTGATCCCATGTTGTTACCATACTTCATTGAAGTCTGCTTTTGTGGAGCCATATAGAACTGATAGTGTGAATTCTAAGCATGATAGTTTAACTGTGTTTGAATGGGGATTTTGAGCAGCGTAACAGAATCGAACCCAATAGCAGTCATACGTGGTCAGATTTTCATTTACAACGTTATGCTGGATCAGGGTAATAGTGTGATACCCACGTATCTGCTAGGTGATTAGCACTATGACTTGTTGCATATTATGGTCTATTTGACTTGGCTATGATTAGCAGAGTGACTTAGCTATGATCTGCAGAGTGATGGGTTTTGAAGATGAAAATCCGACAAAAACATAGCGTGAAGAAAAAACACACCCATACAAGAAAAGGATCTCACTGATGCTTTGCCAGTATTTGCAAAAAAGTTAATAATTATGTATTTGTGCGATATGGTGAAAAAGCACTCAACCGCACAGGAAAAGGAGGGAGGACTGATTCTGTACAAATCGTTTGCAAAATGTTTATATCTTGCTTGCCAGCATTCTTGTTGTGGTAGCCAGAAGGTGTCTTGTAGTATATGGATATTGAATAGTGTTGTCTCTAAAGCAGGGTGCAGTTTTTGGAGTGAGAAGATGGAGTCTAAAGCGACAGATTATTTGTTCCATCTAGACTATTAGTGACGGTCATGCCTTTATATATATATATAGGGCACTTCTAATGCGGGCGCCCGTATTCAAGCAAGTTGCGAACCACCCCATTTCTCCCCTTTTCCGATTGAATTTTGATGATCCGAGCTATTTAATATGTTCAGAACGTGATTTTAAGGGTACTTGCAAGAAATTGGGAAAAAAAAAAAAGACCAGGAAGGGCTTGATTTGAGCAGTTTTTATCTGAACCGTTCAATAAAAAATAAACAAAAACTACTCGGATGAAGCCCTTCCCAGTCTTTTTTTTTTCCTGATTCCTCGCGGGTACCCTTAAAATCACGTTTTGAACACATTGAGCAATTCAGATCATTAAAATTCGATCGGGAAAGGCATAGTCCGCAACTTGCTTGAATGCGGGTGCCCGCATTAGAAGTGCCCTGATATATATATATAATTTGCTTGTCACGATAAATTGAAGTTGATATGAAGTGCTTGTGTATGACAATAGTGGTTTTTCCTTTGGACATGGCTTCTCAGCAGTTTGCCGAGAAACTGCACGGGATGCAGTTTTGTTTTTTCCAGCCACTTGCCGGACCTAATTCAATAAGCGGTTCCGTTCATGTTGTAGATCTTATCTAAATGCATATGAGTATGTGAACAAAATAAATAAAATAAAACAACTCAAAACTCAAATCTTGGTGGTTCTGATCCTGTGTGTGTAGAACATCATTTTGTTTTGTTAGTTTACTCCGTTCACATACTAATTGGTCCAATTAATTTAATTTTAAACTACATTTTTGCGTTTCAATGAGATCTACATTATTGGCGGAACCGATTATTGAAATAGGTCCAGCAAGTGGCCAGAAAAGACCAGACTGCACCCAGTGCAGTTCTCGGTAAACTGCCGCGAGAAGCAATTTCCTTTTTCTTATGTAGACTAATGTGGCTCAAAAGATTATTGTTTTTCCATTGCTTTGTTCTCTGTGTAAAACACTGAATTAATCAGCATATACATGCGACTGAGCTGAATATGTTGTAATGCATGGGTTCATGTACGGGCAGTAGATACAATTATGGTCAGTGTTTTAAAAGGCACTAGTCAGGCGGCGACCCACGGCCTAGCAATTTCGGGTTTTTTTTTTTTTTTAATTTTGGGAATTGATTTCTACACTCCTTTTTTTGACAACCACACTCTCTTTTTTGGATTTTAGTATTGAAAGTGTGTGTATTTTTTTTTGCTAAAAGACAAAAAAGGGAGTACAGAAATCAATTCCCTTAATTTTTTAAATTTCTTTAAGACAATCAGGAGATTATTTCATCTCGGCTGTCACACACACACAATGCTAACATTACAGAGAGAGAGAGTCGGTGACGCGATCGGCAATGACGGGTGACGTGATCGGTGAGTCTGCGACGAGATCGCTTTCTCCTTGTCGATGTCTGGGCTAGTTGCAACTGGGTTAGGGCAAAAGATGATGACTGGAAATCGTATATACTTTGGTAAAATTACACCAACGGCACTTTTATTGCATTACCACAACACTAAGGCCCTCAGCCGCCTAGCTCCACCTAGTCTCCTTGAGCACCTGCCGCCTAGCACCTAGGCGACGCCTAGGCTGCTTTTTAGAACACTGGTTATAGTATATGAAATGTTTTTCATTTGCATTGCTTTCTGTGTGCTGTATATTCCATTCTCTGTTACTAGTATACTTTTGCCTATCATTGTGCAGGTGGAACTTTCGCTCTTTATTCACTACTATGTCGACATGCAAAAATCAATACGATTCCTAATCAACACCGGACTGATGAGGAGCTGACAACATATAGTCGCAACACATTCCACGAGCATTCATATGCTGCAAAAACAAAGAGATGGTTGGAGAAATATGCTTCAAGAAAGCACGCTCTTCTTGTACTTGTCCTTGTTGGCACTTGCATGGTTATCGGGGATGGAATTCTCACTCCAGCAATATCAGGTATAACTTCTTTTTTCTGTCATATTGTTTGTGTGAAGCACAACTTTCTTCATGCTTGAGCCATTTGAAGTGTTGTACGTAAGCAAACCTATGTCATCTGTAACAAGTTTGCTCGGATTGGAGCAGACAGCTGATGATACCATGATTGTTTGACAATTTTTTTCATACACAAGAAGTACAAGACAAAACAAACAACAACTGGGAGCTCAAGCTCTCATAGTCAAAACCCCAGCTTTATGAGCTGCTAGGAGGGCTCCACTGCAATCCTCCACAAGATAAGAATGTGCAAAATGACTTGGTGCTCCATCTTTCCAATTCACGAGTATTGTAGTATGAAGGAAGGAGATATTTTTCTTACATGGTTTTTACTTATGCTGTTGATTATCCACTCTTTGACCTTTAGTGTGGACCTTCTTCTGATGAATTACCTTCACAAGCCATCCACTCCTGTTTTACTCCCTTCCAACTTTGTTTGTCCATTTTGAGATTTCATTTTGATTGATGGAATATGCATTCATTGCATTCAAATTCAATAAAAGGTATAAATTTCCGACATTGCTGCTTGATCCCTCAATAATGAAATTATTTCAGACCATTTTCAAGTGATAGCTTTCGAAAGCTACAAGTTTTATGCTTTGACTTTTCAAAGTGTCCAAGCGTTATGGGACACCCGAAAATGGAAAGATGGACATACAAGTGGGACGGAGAGAGTATATACGTTGTCTTCCATTGCTAAAGCTTGTATATCCGATGGAAGACAACATATACTTCTTCTCCGCTCTTATAGACGGCATCAGTCTTCTGTTGAATTTGTTTTTTTTAGGATGCATTTTTCCATCATAAGATTCTTAACCAAGGTATCTTTAACAGTTCTGTCAGCTTCTGGAGGAATCAAGGTAGACCACCCCAAGATGAGTAATGGTAATTCCTTACCTAAATGTTGTATTTGCTTCTCTATTATTGAAGCCTCTTTCATTTGTTTTATAACACTTCATTTCAGTTTCGTTTTTGTATTGTTTCTTCTCTTAAATGATATAGATTGGACTCAAATGATATTTATGGTTTGTGGTGCAGATATAGTTGTGCTGGTCGCTGTTGTCATTTTGATATTCTTGTTTAGCCTGCAACACTATGGTACAGATAAAGTAGGGTGGCTCTTTGCTCCAATTGTGCTACTTTGGTTTATTTTAATTGGAGGTATTGGCATATTCAACATTTGGAAATATGATAGCAGTGTTCTGAGAGCTTTTTCACCGGTGTATATAGTTCATTATTTCAGAAGGGGAGGAAAAGATGCTTGGACCTCCCTCGGAGGGATCATGCTTAGTATCACAGGTGAACTTCCTGTTTTGTCTTAGGTATCTGTGATCCATTTTCTCTCAAAACCCATTCATGATTGGGCTCTTCTGTTTTGATGTAAAAGTGCTTGAATTTGGAGTTTGGACTATATTCTCGTGTGAAACATCTTTCATTAAAGTGGTCTTCCATCTTTTCACATGTTGGTGCTTGGTTGGGTGTTGGGAAAATGTCTTATTAAAAAGAGAACATGAAAAGTACCTCAAATCGTTCTTACCAAATAGGAATCCTCTTTATGCTCTTTTTTTTTTTGGCTCCCTTTCTCGCCCATTGAGCACACAATGAATTCCTCTTCAATGTCAAGCTATCTCAGCCATCATCGACACTGTGGCAACATTGCAGCCCATGGCTGTTCTTTAATGATGATGACGAGTTGAAGTGGTACATAAAATTACTTACCTAGGTTAGAAAGGGACTCATTTTACATTGACTTATTGCAAAATATTTTTTGTGTACAATGTTTCCCTCATGTTATGTGCAACCAAATATAGAAAACTAGGAAAATATTTTTGACAAATATGTTTTCACACCGAGACAAAGGGAGCTTTAGTGAATCACTTGTAAAATCAATGGCTTGTATCTGACGTATTCTGTTAAACATTGCAGGGACAGAGGCTCTTTTTGCTGACCTAACCCATTTTCCAGTTTCTGCTATACAGCTTGCTTTCACAGTAGTTGTGTTTCCGTGTCTGCTTTTAGCCTACTGTGGGCAAGCTGCCTACCTTGTCAAACACAAGGATCATGTCATTGATGCATTCTATCATTCTATTCCAGGTTTGTTGTGACATCATTTTATTTTTCTTGTTTTATTTCATTTTCTTGGCCTCTGTCCATAAGAGAAGTAAAACTGCTTCAAAAATTGAAGTCAGAAGCACTACTGATGTAGGACAGACTTTGGGTGAACCTCGAAAAAACTGAGAGACTACAACAGAAAGCAGGATAGCCAAATGGGTTGGAAACTTATTTGTGATCTCAAGCCAATTTGCCAAAAAACAAAAAAAACAAAAAAAAATACTTGTTTGGGATCCTGCAGTGTGCCTAACAGATATATAAATTTTGAAATGCATATGAAAGTATTAAACCTGCTTAAGTTTGATGTATTCAGATGAAGTAGTTATTTTGGGTATAAAGGATGATTAAATTGCACTCTGAAAAAAAAGGAAGGGAGTGGGTCTAAGGGTAATCTAGGCAATAGCATTATAAAATTTTCTTAAGGGTACTAAGTACCATAAAGCCCTCGGGCCCACAATCTTAGAATGAAGAAGATGCTTAGAATGTTAGAAAAGTTTATCGCGTTTGCAGAGTTGTATAACCATCACCCATCCCTCTTCTCTGAATCCAGAATAAAAATAATGTAAGACCGAAAAAATGAAAAAACATTTCTCCATTTTATTGCTATGCTGCCAAGTGCCAACTTTATACTTTCTTACTTGGCAGATAGGATTTACTGGCCGGTTTTTCTCGTTGCAACTTTAGCTGCTATTGTTGCAAGTCAAGCCACTATATCTGCTACCTTTTCAATAATCAACCAGGCTCTGGCACTTGGATGTTTCCCTAGAGTCAAGGTTGTGCACACATCAAAGAAATTCCTCGGGCAGATATACATACCAGATATTAATTGGATCCTTATGATTCTTTGCATTGCTGTGACTGCGGGATTTAAAAATCAAAGCCAAATTGGGAACGCATATGGTTAGTTTATCCACAGTTAAGAGTTGGAACGTGATGCTGTCATTCTTCTTGCAGTTCATATGCCATATTTAAGCAAATTGTGGTTCTCTGCAAATTAAAGTTGTCATCTGCAAATATTTTTTAAAGGGAGATAAGCATTTCCAAAGACAAACCTCATAAATGGACACTTATTTGGCTTAAAACTAAGAAAATCAGCAAAAGCCACTTCTAAAGAGTCCAAGCCCAAATCTAAACTGCTCACAGAAGTAACACACATTATTGTGGAAGCAAGCTCATTAGATATGGGCTTGGACTCTTTAACACTGCCTCTAGATCCTCCACCTGTTCCATTATGCTGTAAGGGAACTTTGCAATAAGAAGCATAATTGGATGGGGGAGATTTCTATATCAATCCATTTGACTTGGGAAAGTATTGTTATGTTAATCTCACACTATGGCAGAAAATTGATGAGCTAACAAGATGAAGCAGCTTTCAACCCTCATGAGGAAATCTGTTATGGTCATAATTCAAAGAACTCCCCCACATATATTTGATGCTTCTAGTTCCTACGAAAATCTATGCCTCTAGAAAACATAACTGATGAACACAAGTCTGATATTTTCTCATACTTAAAAATATGTCTGCATCATTTACCGAATGATGTTCTTCTGAAGACATTTGTATTTGTGTTCAATTTAATGTGCTTAAATTAGGAATATGGTTAAAAAGTTAGGAATAAGTTAAGAATTTGAAGAATTTTTGTTCCGTTGAGTTAGAAGTAAACTTGGTAGTGGGAATTGTGGGGTTATCTGACAACGTATATCATACAAGTTTTTATGTTGATGACTAGGTGTTTGGGCCAGCTTATGCGCTTCTCGATTAATTCTAGGGGACCAATCCCACCGTCCAATGGGGGCTCCGTTTAAAAGCCAGAGCAAAGGCTCTGAATTGACTAGCCCCAAAGGCGATGATAGCACTTGAGAGGTTTCGCATCTGAGACTTTAGGAGGGATCAAACCCCCATGTCTCAGGCCTTGACAACCTAGCTAACCACTTGGGTTTCATATACCATACAAGTTAACGCTGTTAGCACTGCACCACAGTTTAAAACCACGAATCGGTAAATTAGTTGTTTGTAGAACTTAGAATTCCCTGAAGGCCAATCCATAGGACGTCAAATCAGCTTAACCCAAAACAAATAGCTCGTTCAAACTCGTTGGCTCCCACGTATTTTTGTTTCCCTCATGAAGTGTATAGCCGTACTAGTCTTCTTTTCCAAATCTAAATTGAACTTGCACAACGTTATTTCCAATGTCACCACAGGGACTGCAGTCGTGATAGTAATGCTGGCGACCACATTGCTCATGACTCTAATTATGTTACTAGTGTGGCATTGCCACTGGATTGTTGTCGTTATCTTCACCGGCTTATCTCTGATAGTGGAATGCACTTACTTCTCAGCTGTACTTTTCAAGGTTGATCAGGGTGGGTGGGTCCCGCTCGTGATCGCAGCAGCCTTTCTTCTCATCATGTACTTCTGGCATTATGGTACGTTGAAGCGCTATGAATTTGAGATGCATAGTAAGGTCTCGATGGCGTGGATCCTTGGATTGGGACCCAGTTTAGGGTTGGTCCGTGTCCCTGGGATAGGCCTTGTGTACACTGAGCTGGCAAGTGGGGTCCCACACATTTTCTCTCACTTCATTACAAACTTACCCGCCATTCATTCCGTTGTCGTGTTTGTGTGCGTGAAATACCTTCCGGTGTATACAGTTCCAGAAGAGGAGAGATTCCTTGTAAAACGGATTGGACCTAAAAATTTTCACATGTTTCGGTGTGTCGCGAGATACGGCTATAAAGACCACAAGAAGGATGATGAGTTTGAGAACAAGCTGTTTGATAATCTTTTCATGTTTGTTCGGCTTGAGTCAATGATGGAAGGGTGTTCTGATTCCGATGAGTATAGCTTGTACGGACAACAAACAGAGAGGTCAAAAGATTCTCTTCTGAGGGATAATCCCAACTCAGCTTATTGCAACTTTGACCCTACAATCTCGTCTGTGGACTCAATTGTGCAGGTGAAATCGCCGTTGCACAGAACTAATCATAGTGGGGTGTCATCAGGGCAGACAAGCAATCAGACAGAGGTGAATGAGTTGGAGTTTTTGACCAACTGTAGAGATGCTGGGGTGGTGCACATACTTGGTAACACAGTGGTGAGAGCAAGTAGGGATTCTAAAATCTGTAAGAAAATAGCTGTTGATTATATTTATGCATTTCTTAGGAAGATTTGCAGGGAAAATAGTGTCATCTTCAATGTTCCTCATGAAAGCCTCTTGAACGTTGGGCAGATATTCTATGTGTGAAAATTCTTTGAGAATGTCATCAGTGAGAATATAGTCATGTTTTTATCACTTGGGCGTGAACTGTGTTCTTGATTTTTTACTGCTCTTTTCATACAGTATAATATATCCATCCATGGTCTTTGTTTGGTTGGTAGGAGGTGTGTGTATATATATATATATATATATGCATGCTCTTTTAGAATTGGGAAAGGTAGGAGGTGTGTATATATATATATGCTCTTTTAGAATTGGGAAAGGTAGGAGGACACCTACCTTTGGTTTTGTATGCAGATTTGAAGAGGAGGATTCACATGTAATGAGTGTTGGAATTTCAATTTTCAACATTCATTTGAGTGGTTTCTTTCTTTATCTCATAAGCCGTGTCTTTTTTGAGAACAAACACCACGTGGTCTGTCTATATGAACCCATCCATGGGTGTTTAGAGTTTTCATATACACACACACGTACGTATGCTATTACCAACTTCTATGATAGACAAGTTCATTAAACTTTTGGTGATTGCGAGCATTGGGATATATGTCTTGTTTAGGGATGTCTCTTAGAGTTGTTCATCAAACAGAATACTGGGCACAGACTCGCTCATATTCACAGCTCAGATTTTCTACTTGTTTCCTGATATATCTGTAGCATATGCGATTGTTATGATTTATTTACTTTTGTGATGATTTTTATGTTAGGTTTGTAATGACTTTTGATGATTCTACTTCATAACTTTCCCTAACATGCAATACACACACACACACACACACACAGAGAGAGAACACTCGATTGATATTCTATGTGCTGAAAAACCATTGGATAAATAGTCCGATATTGATCCTGTAGTTTGTCTCTATTAAAATAGGATTAGCTTCGGTTGGCTTCTTTCTGTTGGTAAAATATTATGGAGTCCATCTTTTTGGATTTTGGGTTGTTTCTTAGTGAAGGGTATGAAGAGTGATTGAGGCAAAGTGGGATGGGAAGGGAAGGGAAAGGAAAAGAAAATAATTACTCCATCTGTCCCTTATTTAGAATCCAGTATTTCATTTTACACTGTCCCTTAATAAGTGTCCATTTTGTAAAGTTAGGAGGGTAATAATTGCTGCATTATCTATTTTGCCTTTAAAAATATATTTTATTTTGAAAAGTAGTGAGTAAAAGTGTAATGGTGATGGGTAAGTAGGGAAAGTGGAGGAAAAAGTTGATGTGAAAGGTGTAATGATGATATATTTTTAATAAGTTGGAGTTACGAAACAGGACACTTAGAAAGAGACAGAGGGAGTATTTTTCTTCCTTTATTGTAACAGGGAACTAAAAGGAGACAAAAGAAAGAAACAAAATATACTCGTAATAGCTATGAATCAATCTTAAACTTTTTCTCCACTTTTTCCCTTGTTGTTTTCTTTTGGGAGCTTAAAGCTAAAATAAAAAATGGGGTCTCTTTTGTTGGAATATAATAAGGGATAGTAGGAGGAGCTCTTATAATTCTGAAATTTTTTAGAGGCCTAGACGGCTCTGCTCAACTATCGAACAAAATATTTGGGAGAGTTGAATACTGATTTCCGATTGATTGTCAAAGTTTATTTTGCCTGTCAAATTATTGTCTCTAAGCTACATATTGGGGGTGGATCAAAAAAAAAAAAAAAAAAAGCCTACATATTGGGGATTATTATGCCTTTTACAAGGAAAGGTCAAATACAATGGAACATGACTTCCATGGAGAAACTGATTTCTTCTGGAAGTACATCATTTTTCATTTTCTTCTCACTTTTCAAATCAAAATCAAAATCAAAACAAAGAAAATAAAACGAAGAGTGTAGCTTCTTACTGTAATTTAATTTTCACATATTTCTTCTTTCCGTTTCCTTCCTTTCGAAAATCCCATATCCAAACACCCCATGACCCTCCTATGGTCACAGAAATCGTTAAGTAGAGGCAGAGGCATATAAAAGATCAATTTGTATGTTCCAGCAATGTGATCTTTTCAACAACAAAAAAAATGTTCCAGCAATAATACATATTTCCCTGGACTGATTTTTTTTTTTTTTTTTGTTGTTGTCAAAAATGAGAAGATTGTATTATTAAACGCCCAGCGGCACTTATAAAATAGAGATTATTACAAAGAATTTGGACAAAACCAAACTAATTGTCTAATAAATACAAAATGAGTAAATCACAAGGCAATCGACGTCTTTCATTTTAACCCAGGTATGGTATGACGCAACGGCACTTTTAAACAACCTAACATTTAATTAGGAGTCTCAAACGAGAAAAGTGCAAAGTTAAGGACAAAAGATACCAAGTATCCAGACGATCAGATGCACTCCAACCAAGGATGAACGCACCAATGAATTCCCAAAACTACAGATCTGCCAAGCAACCACGAGTTACCCTGCCAAGTCATCATGTAAGGATAGAACGCTAAACCACAGATATTACTGTGAAGCAATCTCAATTGAGAGAACCTGATCTGTAGAATAAATTTGTCCAAAGACGAAACTAACAATTCTCGTAAGATAAGAGACAAAATTCTCACAGATCTGGACGGAAGGAAAAGAGGAAAAAAACAAAAAAAAAGAGAGTCGGAATAGTACTATGGCATTTCCCTCTCACCGCCGCACACGGGTATGAAACCGGGGGGGGGGGGCGGGCTTCCCTAGACTGATAAGAAAGAGGGGGAAAAAAAAAAAGTGAGGCAGGCTTGCCTCCTGGTACCATTATCAACATCTAATCCAGATCACATTAAAAAACAACTCAAAAAGAATATTTCTCAATCCGCCATCTCTAAAAATTTATGCCTTGTTCCTTTCACTTTTCAAAAAGTATTTTTCAAAAAATACCTATTAGATTTTCCCTACTTCTACTATTTCTCTCTCTATTTCTCTTCACTTATTACCCCTATTATTTTTCAAAAAAATTTTCAAAAACCAAACCAAACACAGCATTAGCATCGACGGGGAACTTCTCTAAAAATTTAGCATTGCCAGGGAATTTACATAAATTGCTCACGCAGCCTTCGCTTGTGTCCAACAAGAATGCACTGTCGACAACTAGCCTTCATTCTCTCTCTTTCTGAGATGAGAAAGTTTCCAATTTGTCTCCGATCACAACAAATATATCATTTTTCTTCTCCTTTAAATTTCGCTCGGAAAAAAGGGGCCCAAGCTTGTATTGAATTGCTCTTCGGGATTCAGAGATAGATCACTTTTTCTTCTCTCATTTAAATTTCACTCCGAAAAAAGGGACCCAACTTGTATTGAACTGCTCTTGGTGATTCAGAGAGAGAGAGAGAGGAATGCAACAAACCGAAGCACAAACTTTGAATTTGATATTTTCCATAGATACAAATAATAGCTTTACACACAGTAATCATTTCTTCAGTTTTTACACAAGAAAATATGTATACTTCTCAATGACAATCCCAAACCAACGACCTATAACCTCTGTTTCAAAGGGAGCCCACTCTCCATCCGCATATTGTACAAACCATCTTTACCAGTATAATGTGATCGATAACTTCCTATTATAGCTCACTGGAGGTCGGGGCACACGCGATGCGTGTGCAAGTCGGACTTTAAAAAAATTTGCACAAATGCTTCCCACTTTGATTGAATTTTCACAAATTTTGTCAAAATTTGACTTGCACATGTATCGCATGTGCTCAACCTCTAATTTTTGTTCTCTGCAGTTTTTAAAATAACAACCAACTATTCAAAAAAATTCACTCCAGAGTATCAATTATCAAATATTCTTCCTAATTCAGTACTTATTACTAAAAAAGGAAGGCAGAAGATGGAAAAATTAAAAAGAGAATGAGAGATTAGCTTTTAGATTCTTATGTTACAGACTACACAAATAAGAAAATGGCAAAGAACACAAATTAGAAGAATACAAACTCCATGGTATCCTAATTTTTAAAAATACAAAATTTAGAATGTCAAAATTAAAGACACTGCTAGTGGGGTAGTCTCTTATGTTGGTCTTAAGTCCCTATGGTCACGCCTCATGCCTAAGGGAGGGTTGCTACTTACTATGCCCGGTGGCTCCCTCCTCCTCCCTTTTTTTGTAGTTATGAAAAACTAAATTAATGTCTCTTCGCACTTAAAAAAAAAACAAGAACAGAAAAATTAGACATTAGTTCTACCGACTCATCAGTACTGTTTCGTTTTTTTTTTTTTTTTTTGAGGAAAACCAAAACACCTAATAAGAGAATATATGAAATTGAGACAAACCAAGAAAACCTGTTCTTTTCGAGGAGGACAACACCGCCCACAAATCAGAAGGCCTTGATGGTAGTGGGAGTTAAATCGGAATTATCAGAAGGGTTTGCAAAGTGCAGAGTCACCCACACCCAATACAATTACTAACCGTACTGGTTGTCACAATCTCTTGCGAATGACAACTGGGATAGCAATTGTTAATGACAACTGGTTTCCGTGATGAAGGAGAAGAACAGAGAGGATTGGAAGGTGCGTTGTGTGCGCAGTTTGTGGAGTAAGATATGTAGTGGGGCTATAACTGTTTTCGGAAATTTTTTTGGTGATAAAATGTTCAATATATCCCTATCTTTAACTGTTTTGTATTGTGGTGGTGTTTTTTGAGACGACACTTGTGAAAAAAAAAAAAACATGACAGGCTCCAAAAATAGAAAGACACCAAAGTAGTACTCTTCCTTTATATATTAGAATAGATAATATATTTGAAAAAACAACTGTCTTGTTCGTTTAGCATATTTACTTTGTTTTAACTTTGTTTTTCAATCATTACCCTATATCTTTCTCTAATCATTACCCTATTTCTCCAATTATTAATTTTATTTATCTCTCTATCTCTTTCCACTTATTACCCCTCTCTCCACCCACTACCAAAACAAAAATAACCAAATGTGTTAAACGAACAAGGCCGTTGGGGGAGCACCCAACTACACTACTTGGATACCTAGTTGTGTGGTGGATGGCCCAATAGTTTTGTTTGGCATGTAGCTGACATCAGACGTAACCGTTCGGCAATTTCTGTAACTGATGGATGTGCAAAAGGAACGGGGGCTCAGCACTGCTCCATATGCAATATCCATTCATGGTTCACAGTAGCCGCACGGGTGACCTTAGTGTACGTGTTATTTACAATACCCCTTAAACCAGAGACACAGGTAATCAAACAATATGAACCAAGCCCCCATTGCATAAAGGGCACATCAGTGATACCACATAGTGGTCACAACCCAGTGGAATGTCATACATAACGGTAGGGACCAATATATCGTTGGGTGCCCCTTTCAGTAGTAAATGGTCAAGCTATCAAGACGTGCACCCGTTATAAACGCATATCTATTCTCCATTTTATGATTTATCAGTCAAATGCAAATCACAAAGAACATCTACCTCGAATCAATTGATCAATCTTTGATAGAACATTAACAAATCACACATCATTTGCAAATTATTGATAAGCACCCAATAATACATATTCTTAGTGCTTAAGTCCTTAGTTTTATCGTACTTATGTTTATAAAGTTAGTGTTTTCTTTGATATTGCACTTAAGGAACGTTTTTGGTATTTTCAGGTAAATAGTTGAATAAGGCGTGTTTTTGACGTCATGGATGGCCCGAGTACGTCCAAGTACCCGATGAACTAAGGAAGACCCTGTCGGTCTCTTAAAATCTAAGTATGAAAAAATGACTTTCTGAAGAAGTTTCGATTTTTGAGATGAAGATGACGGTAATTGATCCTTGGATTTTTCTAAGAGCAACTTCAAAATTGCAAGGTTTTATTCGAAGAGTAAGGTCATATTTTGAGCTATTACTTCTCAAGAAAAACGTGCAATTTTCTGTTTTACACTAAAAGCTGGGGGTCAACATTTTGATTGGATTGAAATCTCAATTTTCGGGTAATGACATTGTTTCTAAATGGGGGGTACTTCTTAATTTTCATTAAATAAATTAAAGTAAAGAAAAGGTAAAAGAAATGTTTAAAATGTGGACTATCATTTACTTAAGTTTAGGGAATGAAAATAAGATGCTGTGGAAACCGTTGGGAGCTGTGGAGCTAAAGTTTTGGTTATTTGAAAGTAGTATCGATACTAGTTTGCAACTAGAATCCAGTGGGCTTGTAGACATTGGGTACTTGTATCGATATCGAGTTGGTATGGCAGCTCAATAAGAAAAGATCAAAGTTGTTCGTATCGATACCGAGAGCCTTCAGAGCAGATTTTAGGGCGTTTGTGAGATATTTTGTGGGCAAATGAGGGCTTGTATAAATACCCCATTATGTCACAATTATCCGAGTACACACTTTTCTAGATCTAGAAAAGATTTACTTGTTGCTTACTCTTGCTATTGTTCTTGCTTTGTTTTTCATTTTTTTAGCTTAATCCTGCATTTTCTACCTTAGATAATCTTAGTTTGTTGTTTTTCCCTTCATTAAAGTTGTAGCTATAGTCTTGATCTCTATAAATCTCTAGTTTATTTTGAATTTCGTTGATTGAATATGTTTTCCATAATTAGCTTTGTTGATTCAATTTCTAGCATGAGTGAGTAGTTAATTAGGCTTGGTCATGAGGTGATTAACACTCCATGGCTTGAATTGATCATGTTTTTCTCTCAATACATCTTCATGTTTAGTTGAAAAATCAAGGTAGTTCGTGTTTGTTTATCAAAACTTGGTGGTTTTAACCTCTTTGATCTTGCGTAGGTAAGAGCGAGCCTACTTGCTATGCATGATGCTTGGAGCTATGTCATCTCTTGCGTTTGTTAGATGAATACTAGAAATCACTTGGTGTTTTGACTCCTTTTCGAGTAAAATGGTCTTAATGATAAATCTTTCGATTTGGGAGATCGTTGACATGTATCTCAAATCGAGTAATTCAAGAGAAAAACTAGTTAATTCGAGTTATGAGTGTTGAGATCCCCTAGACCTTGCCGCTTAGTTTAAATAGTTTAAAACTCAAGTTTATCACATTTCTTTTATCCGTTTCAAACTGCACCTAAAGTAGGCCAACTCAACACTGCGATTCTTACATCTACAAATCCAATCAAGCTGTGATGATATTCCCTTGGGTATGATATCCGGTCTTCCGGATTATTATGCTTCAATTGACATTTTAGCCCTACACTTAGGTTGTTATTATTCATATTGAGTAGACGACGAAGCATTTTTGGCGCCATTGCCGGGGATTATCTTATTATGGCTTTCTTAGAGGTTCGACAAACCACTTTAAGTATCCTGCTCTACTTTAGATTTAGTAGTTTATGTTTGGTAGCTCATATTTAGTTTAGCAGATACCTCTAACCGATCTTCATATCATAACTTGGGTGTAACGAAGCTAAGCTAAATATCGAGTTTGTTTTAGTTGCTTTTAGTTGTTTGCTTTGCTTAGCTGAGGTGGTGGCATAACCTGTAACGACCCTGATTTTTGGTCAATAAAAATTTCGTTAAAAATTTGAATTTTATTTTAATACTTGGATTTCATTTTTTACATCCAAAAATCGGTCGTTATTGACTTATAAAAATTTTGTTATTATATTTGAAAATTCTTTATTTGTTTTATAAATCCCTTTTAGCGATTAATAATCCGTCATAGTTAGATTTGAAACTTGTAAAATTGAATCATTTTACTCCGGACAATTTAGTCCTTCTCCCATGACTAGTATACTTGTAAACGTACTCGTATATTTTTCCTAATAAGTAAATAATATCCTTAAATTATATTTCTCGGCTGGAAATCCTACTTAACAAGCATAGTTAGCTTTTAACCGATTAGTTAGCAAACCCTAACTACCGTTTGGCTTAGTGATGCATCGATGCCGGAGTGGTTAGTAGAAAAATTTTGGTCTTTGCCTTGACCGTCGGCTTGACCGCCTTGCGTTGGCTTGGCTAGGCTGCCTAGGCATCGGGTCGCTGTTAGGCCTGCCTCGCCCAGGCATCGGGCCTCTGTCGCGCCTGCCTTGCCTTGGCGTCGGCTCGCTGTCGCGCCTGCCTCGCCTAGGCGTCGGGTCGCTGTCGGGTCTGCCTCGCCTAGACGTCGGGACACTGTCGGGTTGCTCTGGCTGCCATCGGGTTCTGCCTCGGCGTCGGGTCGCGCCTCGCTTTTGCCTTGACGTTACCGGGCTGCCTTGGCCTCTGCGCAGCTACGGCGGCAGCCTTTGGTCGCCAGCTCGCTGCACTACGGCAGCCTTTGCCAGCCGCTGCCGCCGCCAGCCGCCACACACCGCACTAGTAGCGGGCTGCCTTGGCCACGTTTACGCATTGCCTTGGCGTTTGGCACCGCCGGGCTTTAATATTCCATTATTAGGCGAGTTCCTAAATAAAATCAAAATACCACTCGAGCAATGGAAGCCTAGATTAAGTATCGTTAGCCTAATGCCCATTTAGCCTAATTACTTTTCCCTAACCCTAGAAGGACTATTTTACCCTTTCCTTTTAATCTTTATCCATTGGACAATAGATACTAGGGTAGTCTTCATCCATTGGTTATTACATCCTAGGAAGACCTTTGACGGACAATAGTTGTTAGGGAGAAGACCAAGTTTGACTAGTAGTTGGAATAGTCTAGTCAAAAGCAAATAGTGTACTTCATGATGACTAGTCTTTACCCATTGGTTATTACATGCTAGAAAGATCTTTTGACCATTGGACAATAGTTGTTAGGGAGAAGACCAAGTTTGACTAGTAGTTGGAATAGTCTAGTCAAAAGCAAATAATGTACTCCATGATGACTTTCTTTGGACCATTGGTTAATAACCGCTAGGGAAAACTTTACCCATTGGATAATAGATGTTAGGATTTGCCAAATAGGATGACAAGACAAGTCATGTGCTTCCTCATCATTACTTCTTTCGCCCATTGGTTAATAACCGCTAGGGAAATGTTAGACCCTTGGACAATAACCATTAGGGAAATTATTATCCCTTGGATAATAGCATTGTCCAATATTCCCATGGGATTCTTGGTGAAAGATATGATAGTACTTTCTCCTACAAAAAGAATAATCATAAGCCATGTGAGCATTTAAGTGGTCTTGTCCTTTTCTTCCTAGTTCTTTCCATAAATGTACATATATGTATATACATAGATGTACTTTGACCAAGAGAGAGAGAGAGAGATGGCCGAATGAGAGGGAGAGGGAAGGTAAGATGTATGTGTGTCATACTTTGACAAGTTATAGTACTTGAACACTATTTGACCAAGTTGCACTTGTTGTTGGGATTTGGCTTGACAAGACTAGACTATGAAACAAATCCATGGGAGAGGAGAGAGAGAGAGAGAGAGAGAGGCCGAATAGGGAGAGAGGGAGAGTGAGGTGTATGTTGGTTGAATTTAGACATGTGGGTTGTACTTTGACACTATTTGACCAAGTTGCACTTGTTGGAGTACTATTGCTTGACAAGACTAGACTATGAAACAAATCCATGGGAGAGGAGAGAGAGAGAGAGGCCGAATAGGGAGAGAGGGAGAGTGAGGTGTATGTTGGTTGAATTTAGACATGTGGGTTGTACTTTGACACTATTTGACCTAGCTACACTTGGATGGAGTACTATTGCTTGACAAGACTAGTCCATGGAGCAAATTTATGGGGGAGAGAGAGAGAGATATGGCCGGCCAAGTGGAGTGAGGGGGGAAGCTCCATTTTGCCTATAAATAGCATCCATTCCATGCCTTTCAACTCACACCTTCACCATTCAACTTCTCTCTCTAGAAAGCCTAGTGTTCTTGCTTGTTCTTGCTTTGTTCTTGAGTGTTCTTGAAGTTCTTCTCTTGTTCTTCAAGAAACTCATCCTAAGCCGCCACTAAACCACCACTCCACCACCCTTCGATCCATAAGAGTTTAGTAGTATAGTCAAGACTTAGTTTCGAGAGAAACCTTTCTCTTTCGAAGCTACCGGAAGTCCACCGTAAGCCGTTACTCCGACGAAATTCCCGTAGCCACCCTACCGCCAAGAAGAACGGTAGAGTTCTTCGAACCTACTTATCCTAAGTATAGTTGTATGCATGTTCGAATTAAATGTAGACTCTTCCTAACTACTTCCTCTAAGTATATTGTATTGTATGAGCATGAAGCCATATGAATAGCATGATTTGTTTTACGTAGTTTACTTTGATCTTATGACTACTTAATTGCTTGATCTCGTGATAGTTGCTTGTTCATGTATGAACTCGTCAATAAACATATGTTGTTTTGAAAACTCCACAAAGGAAGAAAGAACGGATTTTGGTAATATATTATTATCTTGAGGATGATTATGAGCATGTATGTATATTTACTTGCATTACTTGTTGTTGATAAAGCATAAGTGGCTTTCCACTCCAAGGGCGTCCGTACATGTGGCGTTATGCTTTAAGGAATAATTTGAATACGATTAGGTAATATAGAATTGGATGATCTTGCTAGTTTGGTTTCAAGATTACGTTAAAGTGATTTGTCCCGCCGCGGAGTCTATACATGATTACGAGACACGAGAACCGGAAAGTAGAAACATGACACCTAGGGTGTGGCTAAAGGAAAGAATTGAACTTGGTAAAATACTTTTGAAACTACATAATGGCCGGACTTGGTAGCCTTTGTGTAGACTTGCAAAAACCGCAATGAGGCCGGACTTGGTAGCCCATTGTGTAGATTGCTAACGGAGCCGGACGTGGTAGCTTCATTGGTAATTGGGCTTGGTTATCCGCGGAGAGGAGCCAATGCAAGATTTGATAACGTGGGTGGACTTGGTAGCCCGTTGGTAACAAAGAATGAGAAATGATTTTCAAAATGTTGATTTGGAAATGGTGACACGGTTTACGATGAGTCGCGTAGGAGAAACAAAGAAAGGCATGACACCCACGTAGACAAGATAATGAATGCGGATGTGTCATTGTTAATTATGTTGTTGAATGAGCATGTGTAATTGCCTATATACCTTCGTGTTATAAGTTATGGATTAGTGGGTTGGATTATTCTATTGAGCTTCTGTAGCTCACGGTGTTACCTTTGTGGTGACCCTGACATATTATCTTGGGGCGACCGATATAATGTGTCAGATTTTATAGATGAGCAGCATGAACAGTACACTTTGGAGGCCTTCGGAGCCGAGGAGCTTGCAAGGATGGAAGAAGAGGCGGAGCAGTAGTTAACCTTAGCTTATCCCCTCTTTTGTTGAACAAAAGTACTCTTGTGAGAATTATGTTGTAATAATGAGCTAGACTCTCTTTAGTTTATTCAATAAAAATGTTTATTTAACGTACCCAAAATTCGGGGCGTTACATAACCCCTTGCAATCTTGTTGAGAACAAGGTGGCGGCATAGCCCCTCTAGCCTGTTTACTTTATGTTTTAGCTTTAAAATAGTGTTGGGGTTCGAATTATCAGGAACAGATCCAAGGCTCAGGTTGGTCCCTCCTCTTGATGCTGCTCCGCGCTTCCGCCGCTGAGACCTGCACCAAGTCACTAGGGGTTGGACACCCCAGTGACCCTCCGATGATCAAGTTAGATCTCAGGAAGGGAGTGTAGGTCTAGGGTTAGGGTAGAATGGCATACCTCTTTAGGTTAGAGTCCCTTTGTATTTATAGACCTAGGGTTCTTGGACTCCAAGCTAACGCGTGGAGTAAACGCTCTGGTAACCGCCTCGGGTGACGTCATAGATGACGGAAGGGACGAAGCGGTTACGGAGCACATGGTAGAGGGGAATCCCAATGATTACATTCGTTGCACGATCTTTGTGGGGACCGCATGGCGTAACAACATTCTGTTGATTGCCTCAGGAATATCCTCAGGAGAGGCAGGACAGCTGTTGTAACAACTCGGATTTTTACTGAATAAAAATTTCGTTGTTATATTGGAAATTCTTTAATTAATCTTGTTGTCTTAATAATTCTCTTTTAATTCTAATAATCGGCCATAATTAGATTCTATCGCTCCGGTCGATAAGATCATTTCCCAAAGACAAGTGTACCTGTATAAGCAGTTATATGTATTTACTTAGTAATTGTAGTAAGCCTTAAATTACATTCCTTGGCTGGAAATCCTACCAGACAAGTAGAGTTAGATTCCTAACAAACCGTTAACCTAATCACTTGGATCCCAAATCTTAACTAGGTTTTAAAACGTCGTTTAACCGCCGATCTTCCTGTCATTTCTAGGGTGAAACCCTAAGATCCCACTTATCGGCTGGAAACCCTATCTAGCAACCCTAGCCAGCTTTTACCGACGTTTCAACTTAGCTATCGTTAAACCTAGCCACCGATCGTTCTTAAACCTCCGTGGATCTTATGAACCTCGATTCACGAACCTTTTGAAACCCTTGAGTTCGGTAACCCTAGATTAACCCTTTGAACCGTTCGAACCTTTAAGCTATCAACCATTGGACAATAGCGTTAGGAATTCCTTTACCCATTGGTCAATAGGTAAACCTTGGTTAATCTTTCTAAGTACGAGATTAGATTAGCTTAGTGCTTAATTACAAGTATTAGACTTTCTAGCATTAACCGTTGGTTAATAATCGTTAGGAGTTTTATTAACCATTGGACGATAGACTAGAATCCTAGCCATTATTACCCATTGGTTATTAACCATTAGAGAAACTATTATCCATTGGATAATAGTTAGTCTTGACAATCATGTACTTGTTTGATTTAAATATTAGATTTGGCATGTGTGATAATCCATTAAACTAAGATTAGTTCATTAGTATATTAGGTTAGTACTTTGTACTTTGGATGAAGTAGAATACCTAATTAGATATTGTCATGTGGTATATCTAGCCTAGATTGTGTGTACTTACTTGTATATATATATTATGTGTACTTGTATGTATATATATATGTGTATATATATAATATTGAATTGTGCATGTGTGCATTAGAATATTTTAATTTGAAAATCTAATTTACTTGAAAATGTGGATTTTATTAAAGACCCAAAGTACATATACATATATTAGTATATTGTATGTCTTCCATGCAAGTACAAGTGGGAGAGAGAGAGAGAGAGGGAGAGAGGAGAGAGATTGCCGAGAGAGAGAGAGGAGAGAGATTCGAGATAGAGAGAAGGAGGGAGAGAGAGAAAGAGAAGGAAAGAGGGAGAGAGAATTGTACCTTGATCTCCTTGACCTTCTTGATGTACCATTGCTTGATTTCTTGGTGATTTCCTTCCTAGCAATCTATGACCAAATTGTCCTAAATTCATTTCTTATTGGGGAAATTTTGTACAAACCCTTGCTAGCCAAAATCCTTACTCTTCCAATCCAAATCCTTGTCCTTCCATATCTATTATATATATAGTTATACTTATATATTGTGTACCAATGTACCAAGAAGGAGAGAGAGAGAGAGAGAGAGAGAGGAGGAGAGAGAGGCCGAGAGAGAGATTGAGAGAGATCGGATGGAGAGAGAGAGGGAGAGTGTGATGTGTGTGCAAGTTGATTGACCTAGCTTAGATCACCCTTGTCCTTCTTTGACATGCTTTCAAAATGAAAGCATGGCCAAGGACAATCAAATCTAGTCCTTCTTGTACAAACCCTAAATTTTATACTTGAATCAAATCCCATTTGCTTGCCTAGTCTTCCATAATCCAATCCAAAGGACACATCCTAGCCTTGCATGCCTAGTTTTTAGGTTATTTCTTGCAAGCAAACTTGATTTGCTTGAATTAAAAATTGGAGGAAAGAGAGAGAGAGAGAGTGGCCGGCCTAGGGAGAGAGAGAGGGAGAGCTTGCCTATAAATACCAAGCCATTTGGTGCTTTGAACTCACACCTCAAACCATTCTCCAACTTCTCTCCTTGAAAGCATAAGAGTTCTTAGTGTTCTTGAGTAGTTCTAGCTTGTTCTTGAGCTTTCTTTCTAGTTTTTCAAGAAGCTTTCCATCTCCACCACTAAACCACCACTCGACCACCACCTCATTCCTAAAGTAGTAATAGTATAGGTTACGATCTAGTTTCGAGAGAAACCTTTCTCTTTCGAAGCTATCGGAAGCTTATCATAAGCCGTTACTCCGTTCGTTTACCGACTTTCTTCCCGTCGATCTTTTCGTAGTCTTCCTACCGCCAAGAAGAAAGGTAGATTTTTTCGATCTACTCTTCCTAAGTATACGTGATTCTATGTTAGTGTAGAGTTCTTCGAACCTACTTATCTTAAGTATAATTTATGAGCATGATAGAAAATATGTAGTATACTTGGATAAGTTGATCGTATGCTTTTATTTTACGTAGTTTACTTTGATCTTGAGAATAATTGAATGCATGGTTTATAGAATCTTCCCAACTGGATTAACTCGTCAATAAACATATGTTGTTACGATTTCGTTTAAAGATAAAGTGTTGTTTCAAAACGAAGTATTCGTATTTTGACCTTTTCAAGGATTGGGAACTTGATCGCATGATTGCTTACCTTACTTATGGTTGTAAACAAGCATGATTAAATAGAGTTGGATGATCTTGCTAGTTTAGTTTCAAGATTACTTTAAAGTGATTCGTCCTGCCGCGGAGTCTATGCATGCTTACGAGACACGAGAACCGAAAAGTAGAAACATGACACTTAGGGAGTGGTTGATATGGATAAAAAGGATTTTTGAAACTACATAATGGCCGGACTTGGTAGCCTTATGTGAGTTGTGAAAACCCGCAAGGTGGCCGGACTTGGTAGCCCTTTGTGTGGACTTGCGAAAACCGCAATGAGGCCGGACTTGGTAGCCCATTGTGTAGATTGCTAACGGAGCCGAACGTGGTAGCTTCATTGGTAATTGGGCTTGGTTATCCGCGGAGAGGAGCCAATGCAAGATTTGATAACGTGGCCGGACTTGGTAGCCCGTTGGTAACAAAGAATGAGAAATGATTTTCGAAATGAAATGGTGACACGGTTTACGATGAGTCGCGTAGGAGAAACAAAGAAAGGCATGACACCAACGTAAGCAAGATAATGAATGCAGATGTGTCATTGTTAATTATGTTGTTGAATGAGCATGTGTAATTATTTATATGACTCTTCGTTGTAAGTTAAGGGTTAGTGGGTTTTGGATTATTCTATTGAGCCCGTAGCTCACGGTGTTACCTTGGTGACCCTGACATATTATACTGGGGGCGACGCTGGTATAATGTGTCAAATTTCATAGATCAACAGAATGAACAGTACACACTGGAGGCCTTCGGAGCAGAGGAGCTTGCAAGGCTGGAGGAAGAGGCGGAGCAGTAGTTAACTCTAGATTATCCTTTCTTCTATTGAATAAAAGTACTCTTGTGAGAATTATGTGTAATAATGAGCTAGACTCTCCTTAATTTATTCAATAAAAATGTTTATTTAACGTACCCAAAATTCGGGGCGTTACAGCTGTCATCAATGCAGCATGCGGGAAACTGACCCCGAAGGAAGCACCGAGGAACAAACCGAAGTGTGGAACCGCTACGACGCTTCGGCTTAGGGCTCCTTGAGTGCCGGAGTCACCTCATATGGCCCGGTTACCGAGCTTGTAACCGAGGCCACCACAATAGCCCCTCAACTCCTCAGAGCTCAACGCTTGCTTCGGCTCTGGGGAGTTGATTCTTCGCGTGAACCGGCCGAACCGGGATCTCCGATATCCAAGGCACCGAGGAGTGAACTGAATGACGGTAACCGAGGCCAGCCAGCCCCAGCCCTAGGAGCCACATGTCAGCATCTGCCGAAGCACTAGAATCCAAAAAGCTACCTCGGAACGTGAAACGTCAGACGATTTGTACGAACCGTCCTATCAAGGACACGTGTCGAGGTATAAAAGGTCCGGGAACGGCGCGTCTGTCTCGGTTCAGAGCCCTGAACGCTGACCGTCCGATGGGGACGCGTGTTAGAGATCCAATGGCTCGAAGCACGACACTTCGTTTCCCGCGCGTCCCTTCGTCTGCTCCATTATAAAAAGAGGAGGGGGAGGAGAGAGATGGTTCATCGTTCTTCAGTGCACGTCAAACCGCCGCCGCCGTGAACTACAAACCTTTGATCAAGCCTTTGCAGCCGTTTGGGAGCAGATTTTTGCACAAAAACCAGGTATATTGATCTTTAAGTCACAATCTTCAAGTCTTGGTGCTTTTTCCAAGCTTTTGCGATGATTTTGTCACCCATTGGGGCGGAGACACCGTTCGCCGCCGCCTGGTTCGCGGTGTCGATGGCGTTCTCCACCTTGGTTCCTGAAACCGGGGCCCAATGTTCTTCCCGAGGCCTCAGTTCTTCCCGAGGCCTTCCCTTATACTTGGACCCATAGGAATTAGTGCGAGACCTGAGGGGGCTCCTCCCGAGGAGGGATTTCCTTGAGATGACCGAGGCTAATCCCCACCGAAGAGTGATGACCATTCTGTCCCGAGCGTCAGGACCTTTTGCCTTCCCCGAAGCACCTAGCTGATGGGTTTTTTGCATGTTCTTGTCTTTGTTTAGGTCGGGGCGGATGGTCGTTGATATCTCTTCGGACAGCTCAAGTAGTTTGGACTCTTCCACGCTCGAGGGCATCTTTCAACAAGCTTGGAACCGAAGACTATACTGAATCCCAATCGACGTCATCGAACCGGCTGATCCTGACCGAGCTCATCGTGAAGTGACGTCTTTTGACCCAAATATGACAGAACCCGAGAGCACGTCAAACCAAGCCCCGGGGCCATATACGGGTGCTCCCGATGAAGTTCGGGGTCGGAGGAGGCCTATGAGACCGTGCCCCTTCCTGGGGCAATACTTCAGCGGCACGCCCGCGGCATATGTTGAGTTCAAGAGGGTCTTCAGCATACCTCCGGATGTCGAGGTTCGGTTACTTCGAGACGCCGACCCCTTGAATCTTCCATACAGCCAGGGGGAGTTGATCTTTCCCCTAATGGCGATCACCGAGGGAGGAATCAGATTCCCCCTCCACCAGTTTGTCCGACGGGTGCTCCGGGCCCTCACTCTTACCTCTTCGCAACTCACGGTGAACTCATACCGAATCATTACCAGCATCATTGAGTTGAGGAGGCAGTACAACCTGACCTTCGGTCTTGAAGAACTCTTCGGAGTGTATTCGCTTGGCATCAACCGAGAGTGCGGCCGACACTATTTGTCGTGCAGAGCGGATTACGACACTTTTCTTATTGACCACCTACCGGATTCCAAGGAGTGGGCGGGAATATATGCCGCGGTCTCCGGGAACTTCATGTTTGGTCCCGGGGAGATAGCCGACACAACCACCTTGGTTCAATTCGAAGCCGGGAAGCCTAGTCGGTAAATTTAGGCTTCGGTATCAGCGCTGCATACTTCAATTATTTCTTGAATAGTCACTAACTTCTTCTCCCTTTTGGTATTTTATTGCAGCCGAGGGAGTCGCAGCTGGTCTTCAGGAGAAAGCCCTAAAAGCTCGGATTGACGCTGCTTACGCCATCCCAATCACCAACCGATACGCTCCGGAACTGCTCGGGCATAAGCCGACGTACACGAGTTATCTGAAGAAGAGACCAAGGCAGCAAGGCGTTCCAAGGGCTGGCCGAGGACGAGGCCGAGGTCAGGGTGCAGGGGCAGGAAGAGGAGGCAGCAGAGGAGCCGGGCCTGATACCGAGGGGAGTAGCTCCGGGCCTCAGGGAGTCATAAGGGAGGAGGTTGATCGCGAGACCCCAGAAAGAACCGGGCTCAGCGACGAAATGGCAGGCCCCGAAACTCGCGAAGTACAAAACCTTCGGCAATCGAGACAGAGGGGTCAGGGCATGGCTGTTGCTACTTCTGGAGCGCCAGGCGCCGGGACTTCTGGAGTAACTCCTGTTTCTCCGCAGGAGCCTCCGCAGAAGAGGGCCCACCCAGACGAGGGAGATGGTGGCAAGGGGAAACAAACCGAGACAATTACAATTGAGGACGAGCAACAAAGGCAGACGGGAGAGGGGACCGTGGACGGGGAAGAAGGGTCCTGGGTGCATCCGAAGGATCTCCCGTGGACTCCGGAGTTTCGTCATTACTCCGGTCGCCAAATCCACCATGCTGACAGCATTGTTAACCTCGGAGTGGCGTATGGCATGCTTCGGGGCACTGTCCTTCCGAGGGATTCGAAGGCCATCCAGAGAATGACCGAGGATCTGACCGGGGAGATAGCACAATTGGTTCTTGCTGTAAGTAGTCGTTGCTCTTTGACTTTTCCCTTTGGCTAATCTGCTCATACTTTGTAATGCCTAATTCTATCCTGTGTTGTCAGGCTGGCGCTCGGGCACTAGTGATCAACCAATTCAGGGCGCAGGAGGAGGGGATCAAGGAGCTGAAGAAAACCTTGGCGCAGAAGGAAGATGATCTAAAGGTGCCTCGGGAAACCTGCGAGCTTTACCTTGCAGACTTCCAGAGGTGTGACAGAGAGAGGCTGCTAGCCGAGGGTCGAGCTGCTCAGGCCGAGGAGGATGTTAAGACATTGAGGGCATCCCGAGCTCTTGAAGTGGATGGCGCGCTGAAGAAGGGATATGACGATGGCTGGGATGCAGCCGAGGCGTCGTACAAGCAACAGGTGAGGGAGATTGAGAATGAGCTGTTCCGGGACCGTTTTCTAGACGGCCTACGCTTCGGTCACGAAGCCCTTTTGCAGAAGCTCAATCTCCCAGAGGACTCAGCTCTTCGCGCACTTCCCGAGGCTCTGCCCGAAGAGCTTGTCATGCCCGAGGAGGAAGCCGAAGGCGCCCAGAATGCAGATGCAAACGCTCAGCCCGAGGTCTTCTCAGACTGCTGCTCCTGTCAATGTTGCGACCGAAGACCCCTCCCCTCCAAGCACTTAGAATTTTTCCTTCTTTTGCTTTGCTGTTTTTCTTGACTGGATGGCTCCGGACATTTTGGAGTTTGCCGTTCCAGGAATCGCTTTGGTGACAGGCGCCGAACATCTGGCCGAAGTCTAATCACTTGTAATAGCTTAAGTAGGATTTGAATTTGTAGTTTTTATCGTTTGCTTGAATGAATGCTCTTCTGTTTGAATGAATGCTTCTGTTTTCCGAACTCTTATTTTATCGTTTGAGATGTATGGGTTCATAATTACCGCCGAAGGGAGCCTCTGCCCCTGCTTCAGTTAGACATTTGGAAGAAGCCAAATTGTAACGGTAGCATGGACCGAGGTGATCTCAAAGACGTATAGAGTTGGTATAGAAAATGTAGCGTTGGTTAGCCCCTGCGGGCGGTAAGTTTGCATGGTAGGCAGGGAAAGAACCGAAGAGAATATAATAGCACCGAAGCTCCTGTGTGTGAAGTAGACCGAGAGACTTGACCCAAAGCAAAGAGGATTCAAACGTTGAATTGTGCGTGCCCGTGCTTCGGGTAAGGTGCCTCGGGCGGTTGTGGATTGGATAGCCTGAGTGATAGTTCTTTAGGGTGAAATTCTGCGAAGGGATTGAGGCGAGAGTCCTAAAGGGAAATGGCATCGGCCATTGCTTCGGAATCCTGCGAATCCTAAGCAGTGGATGACGGCCGGGAAGGGCGGCATAAGGGGCTCCGGAAGAGGCCGAGTATCCTTAAGACGAACAACCGAGAGTCCGAACGACCGAGAAGGTCGTGCTGACTTTGTGGGGATTTTCGTCCGAGGGGGATGCCCATGGGAGGACGGAGGCCCGAAGTCAAGGTAAAACGATTCAAACAATGCTGAACCGAGTAGTAAAAAGTAGATAATGAGAGTAATAACATAGTGATGTCAGGAAAATTCTCATTGAACTGAAGTAGGACAAACCAGTACATAGGTACGCATAAGCGTTTCTTGGGAAAACAAAAACTAGGGAAAAAGGGATAGGTCCTCGGTGGCTGAAGCCTGGCTAGCCATAGAACTTCTTGAGGTTGTTGGCATTCTAGGTCTTGCCTATTGGGGAACCGTCCAGCTTCTCCAGCTTATAATTGCCCGAGCCTAGGTGCTTTAGGACTCGGAAGGGACCCTCCCAGTTGGGCATCAACTTCCTCTTCTTTGATTTCTCTATCACTTTTTTCCAGACGAGGTCGTCTGGTTTGAAAGACCGGAGGCGGACGCTTCGGTTATACCCCTTAGCGACCTCCTGTTGGTACGAGGCAAGCTTTATCCGGGCAGTCTCACGCTCTTCCTCAGCCAGGTCGAGATCTGCAGCAATGTTGTCATTGTTGACCTCGCAGTCGAAGTTTTCGGTACGGATCGTCGGAAGACCGACCTGCAGAGGGATAACAGCCTCCATTCCGAAGGCCAAAGAGAATGGGGTACGACTTGTCGATCGTCGGGGTGTGGTTCGGTAGCCCCAGAGGACTCTTGGCAATTCTTCAGCCCACTTGCCCCGGCGGGACTCAAGTCGGCGCTTGAGGCCGGAGGAGATGGCCTTGTTGGCGGCTTCGGCCTGGCCGTTGCCTTATGGATAGCCCGGCGTGGAGGTGTCCCACTTAATACCATACTCATCCAAGAGAGCCCGGTACTACTGCCCGGTAAACTGCTTACCGTTGTCCGTGATGATGGCGAAGGGTACGCCGAAGCGAGAAATTATGTTGCGCCAGACGAAGCGAATGACATCTGTTTCCTCGATGGTGACCAGGGGCTCGGTCTCAACCCATTTGGAGAAGTAATCAGTGGCGGTGAGAAGGAACTTGAAGCCTCCGGCTACGACGGGAAGCTTGCCAACGATGTCCATGCCCCATTGAGAGAAGGGCCAGGGACTGGTGAGTGGGCTGAGATCCCGAGCTGGCTGGTGGATGATGGGGGCAAACATCTGGCACTTGCGGCAATGCTTGACATAGTCTTCGGAGTCTTTCTTCATGGTGGGCCACCAGTACCCCTGGGAAATGGCTCGGTGAGCAAGTGAGCGCCCACCAGAATGGCAACCGCTGTCGCCGGAGTGAAGCTCTTCAATGATGCAGGGGACCTGGTGGGGGTGGGCTACCAACAAGTAGGGACCGGTAAAGGACCGTCGGTAAAGCTTTCCATTGGGGTCTAGCCAAAATAGAGTAGCCCTGTTGCGGAGTCGGTGCGCTTCCTTCTTATCGGCAGGGAGGGTATCATCCTTTAGGTATCCGACGATCTCATCCATCCAGCTCGGACCGAGCTCGATGTTAAGAACCTCGTGGCTTAGTACTTCAAGTTCGAAGCTGGGTTTGTCAATGGAGCTGAAGGAGATGGAACGGTGCTTCGAGGCTGCGCAAGCCAAAGCGAGCCCAGCTAGGGCGTTGGCGTGAGCGTTCTGTTCCCTGGGAATATGTTCAACGCGAATGGCCTTAAAGCTTTTGAGGAGCCGGATGGCGGAGCTGAGGTAGGTACGCATTCGGTCCTCCCGAGCTTCATATTCTTCGAAGAGCTGATTGACCACCAATTGAGAGTCGCTGTAGATGACGAGTTCTTCGATACCGATGGCTTCGGCAGTCCTGAGTTCGGAGAGAAGTGCTTCGTACTTAGCCTCATTGTTGGAGGCCGAGAAGTTGATGGAGAGGGAGCTTTCATGCAAGACGCCGGAGGGGGAGAGGAGCACGACTCCAGCCCCGGCGCCTCGGCTGTTAGACGCACCGTCAACGTACATTTTCCATACATCACCATGAAAAAGCTTCCAGGCAGTGCTTGGATTGGCTTGGAGGACGGCTTCGGGACGGGAGGGCGGGGTTGAAGCCAAGACGTCGGCCGGAGTGAGCTCGACGATGAAGTCGGCAAGAACCTGGGCTTTGATTGCTGTCCGAGGCCGGAAATGGATTTTGTAATTTGCCAGCTCGACGGCCCATTGGGAGATTCGGTTGGAAAGGTCCGCTTTTCGGAGGAGTGATTTGAGCGGGTACTCAGTAAGAACAATGATGCAGTGGGACTGGAAATATGGGGCAAGCTTCCGAGATGCCGAGACGAGGGCGAGAACGAGCTTTTCCAGGGGAAGATAGCGTGTCTCGGCGGGGGTCATCGTCTTGCTGGAGTAGTAAATGGGTTGGTGTTCCCGTCCTTCCTGTCGAACGAGAACCGAACTGATTGCATGTGAGGAGACGGCAAGATACAGGAACAAGTCCTCCTAGTCCCGAGGCGTGACGAGAAGCGGTGCTTCAGAGAGATAAGTCTTCAATTGCTGCAGGGCTCGGTCACAGTCCTCGGTCCACTGGAAACTTCGTCGGCTGCCTTTTAGGAGGGCAAAGAAGGGCTGGCACTTGTCGGAAGATCGGCTGATGAAGCGATTCAAGGCTGCAGCCATACCCGTCAAGCGTTGCACGTCTTTCTTGTTGTGGGGAGCCGAGAGCTTCTCGATGGCCAGTAATTGAGCAGGGTCGGCTTCAATCCCGCGCCGGGACACGAGGTGTCCTAAGAATTTGCC
This sequence comes from Rhododendron molle, assembly GCA_025413875.1. Taxonomy (NCBI): domain Eukaryota; kingdom Viridiplantae; phylum Streptophyta; class Magnoliopsida; order Ericales; family Ericaceae; genus Rhododendron; species Rhododendron molle. Next base: position 22,303,250 of record CM046400.1, read on the forward strand.
GGAGCTGACACCGAAGGCACATTTCTCTGCGTTGAGGCAAAGTTTGTGCTGTTTGAGGATTTCGAAGGTTTCGGCGAGATGGGTGAGGTGGTCACCAGCGAGCATGCTTTTGACCACCATATCGTCAATGTAAGCCATCATTGTGTCACCTAGGAGACGCTCGAACATCTTGGTGATCATCCTCTGAAAAGTTGCCCCAGCGTTCTTGAGTCCGAAGGGCATGAAGAGATATCCGAAGATTCCATGGGGGGTGATGAAGGCCGTGTTCTCGACGTCGCCTTCTGTAACGCCCCGAATTTTGGGTACGTTAAATAAACATTTTTATTGAATAAACTAAAGAGAGTCTAGCTCATTATTACAACATAATTCTCACAAGAGTACTTTTATTCAACAAAAGAGGGGATAAGCTAAGGTTAACTACTGCTCCGCCTCTTCTTCCATCCTTGCAAGCTCCTCGGCTCCGAAGGCCTCCAAAGTGTACTGTTCATGCTGCTCATCTATAAAATCTGACACATTATACCAGCGTCGCCCCCAGTATAATATGTCAGGGTCACCACAAAGGTAACACCGTGAGCTACAGAAGCTCAATAGAATAATCCAACCCACTAATCCATAACTTATAACACGAAGGTATATAGGCAATTACACATGCTCATTCAACAACATAATTAACAATGACACATCCGCATTCATTATCTTGCCTACGTTGGTGTCATGCCTTTCTTTGTTTCTCCTACGCGACTCATCGTAAACCGTGTCACCATTTCCAAATCAACATTTTGAAAATCATTTCTCATTCTTTGTTACCAACGGGCTACCAAGTCCAGCCACGTTATCAAATCTTGCATTGGCTCCTCTCCGCGGACAACCAAGCCCAATTACCAATGAAGCTACCACGTCCGGCTCCGTTAGCAATCTACACAATGGGCTACCAAGTCCGGCCTCATTGCGGTTTTCGCAAGTCTACACAAAGGCTACCAAGTCCGGCCATTATGTAGTTTCAAAAGTATTTTACCAAGTTCAATTCTTTCCTTTATCCACACCCTAGGTGTCATGTTTCTACTTTCCGGTTCTCGTGTCTCGTAATCATGCATAGACTCCGCGGCGGGACAAATCACGTTAAAGTAATCTTGAAACTAAACTAGCAAGATCATCCAACTCTATATTACCTACTCGTACTCAAATTATTACTTAAAGCATAACGCCACATGTACGGACGCCCTTGGAGTGGAAAGCCACTTATGCTTTATCAACAACAAGTAGTGCAAGCAAATATATATACATGCTCATAATCATCCTCAAGACAATAATATATTATCAAAATCCGTTCTTTCTTCCTTTGTGGAGTTTTCAAAACAACATATGTTTATTGACGAGTTCATACTTGAATAAGCAACTATCATGAGATCAAGCAATTAAGTAGTCATAATATCAAGGTAAACTACGTAAAACAAATCATACTACATATATGGCTTCATGCTCATACAATACAATATACTTAGAGGAAGTAGTTAGGGGTTAACTACATTCAATTCAACATGCATACAATTATACTTAGGATAAGTAGGTTCGAAGAACTCTACCGTTCTTCTTGGCGGTAGGGTGGCTACGGGAATTTCGTCGGAGTAACGGCTTACGGTGGACTTCCGGTAGCTTCAAAAGAGAAAGGTTTCTCTCGAAACTAAGTCTTGACTATACTACTAAACTCTTATGGATCGAAGGGTGGTGGAGTGGTGGTTTAGTGGCGGCTTAGGATGAGTTTCTTGAAGAACAAGAGAAGAACTTCAAGAACACTCAAGAACAAAGCAAGAACAAGCAAGAACACTAAGCTTTCTAGAGAGAGAAGTTGAATGGTGAAGGTGTGAGTTGAAAGGCATGGAATGGATGCTATTTATAGGCAAAATGGAGCTTCCCCCCTCACTCCACTTGGCCGGCCATATCTCTCTCTCTCTCCCCCATAAATTTGCTCCATGGACTAGTCTTGTCAAGCAATAGTACTCCATCCAAGTGTAGCTAGGTCAAATAGTGTCAAAGTACAACCCACATGTCTAAATTCAACCAACATACACCTCACTCTCCCTCTCTCCCTATTAGGCCTCTCTCTCTCTCTCTCTCCCATGGATTTGTTTCATAGTCTAGTCTTGTCAAGCAATAGCACTCCAACAAGTGCAACTTGGTCAAATAGTGTCAAAGTACTACAACTTGCCAAGGTACAACACACATACACTTCACCTTCCCTCTCCCTCTCATTCGGCCATGTCTCTCTCTCTCTTCCCCATGGATTTGTTCCATGGTCTTGTCTTGTCAAGCCAAAGTACAACACAAGTGCAACTTGGTCAAATAGTATCAAAGTACAATGCACATGTCCAAGTACAACACACATGCACTCACTTTCCCTCTCCCCTCATTCGGCCCTCTCTCTCTCTCTCTTGGTCAAAGTACTATCATGTATATATATATATATATATATATATATATATGTATATTTATATGTACATTTATGGAAAGAACAAGGAAGGTAAGGACAAGACTACTTAAATGCACACATGGCTTATGATTATAAGGTACACATGACTAGTCTTGTCATGCTATAGTACTCCAACCAAGTGTATCTAGGTCAAATAGTGTCAAAGTACAACACACATGTCAAAATACAACTCACATACACTCACTCTTCCTTTCTCCCAATCGGCCTCTCTCTCCTTTCTCATGGATTCATTCCATGGACTTGTCAAATCAAGTCCATAATCATGGCAAGCAGCCTAAGTCTAGTCACATCAAGTTCTTTCTCTTTCAAATCAAATCTAGGTAATGATGAGGGTCCAAACAATGATGGAGGTGGTCATGGTGTAGTCTTGTCCTAGGATGGTCTACTTGGAAGAAAGACTAGAATCATTGGCTAGGTTTTGACTAGAAATGGGTTGGTATGTAACAAATAGGCTTAAGGCTATCAGGTGGCTTGGACAAGTGGCCAAAGATACATACACACACCTCACTCTCTCTCCTCACATTCGGTCTCCCTCTCCACTCTCTCTAGCCGATTCTCTCTCTTTGTCAAATTATATATATTTATATATATATATATATATATATATATATATATATATATATGTGTGTGTGTGTGTGTGTACATTTGTGGAAGAACAAGGAGGATAAAGACAAGGCTACTTAAATGCACACATGGTTAATGATTATTCTTTTTGTAGGAGAAAGTACTATCATATCTTTCACCAAGAATCCCATGGGAATATTGGACAATGCTATTATCCAAGGGATAATGATTCCCCTAATGGTTATTGTCCAAGGGTCTAACAATTACCCTAGCATGTAATAACCAATGGTCCAAAGAAGTAATGATGAAGGAACACATGACTTGTCTTGTCATCCTATCCTAACATCTATTGTCCAATGGGTAAAGCTTTTCCTAGCATGTAATAACCAGTGGTCCAAGGAAAGTCATCATGAAGTACAATATTCACTTTTGACTAGACTATTCCAACTACTAGTCAAACTTGGTCTTCTTCCAAACAATTATTGTCCAATGGTCAAAGATCTTCCTAGCATGTATTAACCAATGGATAAAGATTTTCCTAGAACTTATCATCCAATGGATAAAGATCACCCTAGCATCTATCGTCCGATGGATAAAGATTACCCTAGTATGTAATAACCAATGGTTCAAAGAAAGTCATCATGAAGTACAATGTTCACTTTTGACTAGACTATTCCAACTACTAGTCAAACTTGGTCTTCTCCCTAACAACTATTGTCCAATGGTCAAAGGTCTTCCTAGCATGTAATAACCAATGGATAAAGACTACCCTAGTATCTATTGTCCAATGGATAAAGCTTAAAAGGAAAGGGTAAAATAGTCCTACTAGGGTTAGGGAAAAGTAATTAGGCTAAATGGGCATTAGGCTAACGATACTTAATCTAGGCTTCCATTGCTCGAGTGGTATTTTGGTTTTATTTAGGAACTTGCCTAATAACGGAATATTAAAGCCCGACGGTGCCAAACACCAAGGCAAGGCGTAAACGTGGCCAAGGCAGCCCGCTACTAGTGCGGTGGCCAAGGCTGTGACCAGCGATGGCAAGTGGTGGCAGTGCAAAGGCCAGCGGTGGCGTGGTGCAAAGGCAGCGGTGGCGGCGTGTGCAAAGGCTGGCAGCGGTGGCGAGCGGTGGCGAGCGGCCCTTGGCCAAAAAGTGGCCAAGGCAGTCCGGTAGCCAAGCAGAGGCCAAGCGGTAGCCAAGGCAGCTCGATGGCCAAACAGTGGCCAAGGCAAAAGCAAGGCGCGACCCGACGCCAAGGCAGAACCCGATGGCAGCCAGAGCAGAGCAACCCGACAGCGACCCGACGCCTAGGCGAGGCAAGCGCGACAGCGAGCCGACGCCAAGACAAGGCAGGCGCGACAGCGACCCGATGCCAAGGCAAGGCAGGCTTGATGGCGACCCGACGCCAAGGCAGCCTAGCTAAGCCAAAGCAAAAGCAGTCAAGTCAACAGTCAAGGTAAAGACCAAAATTTTTCTACTAACCACTTCGGCATCGATGCATCACTAATCCAAACGGTAGTTAGGGTTTGCTAACTAATCGGTTAAAAGCTAACTATGCTTGCTAAGTAGGATTTCCAGCCGAGAAATATAATTTAAAGATATTATTTACTTATTAGGAAAAATATACGAGTACGTTTACAAGTATACTAGTCATGGGAGAAGGACTAAATTGTCCGGAGAAAAATGATTCAATTTTACAAGTTTCAAATCTAATTATGACGGATTATTAGAATTTAAAAGAAAATTTTAAAGCAATCCAAGCAATTAAAATAAAATTTAAATATTTATCAAAATTTTCATAAGTCAGTCAATAACGACCAATTTTTGGATGTTAAAAATGAAATCCAAGTATTAAAATAAAATTCAAATTTTTAACGAAATTTTTATTTACCAAAAATCAGGATCGTTACACCTTCACTCATGGCAATCTGATGGTAGCCTCGGTAGGCGTCCATAAAACTGAGTCGGTCGTGGCCTGCCGTAGCGTCAACAAGTTGGTCGATCCTCGAGAGGGGGAAGAAATCCTTCGGGCAGGCGTCGTTAAGGTTGGAATAATCAACGCAGACGCACCACTTGCCATTCTTCTTCTTGACAACCACGGTATTGGCCAACCACTTGGGGTATTGGACTTCTCGGATGGCATTGGCGTTGAGGAGGCGGTTAACTTCCTCAATGACAGCTTCGGAATGAACCGGAGAGGAGCGCCGGGCCTTCTGGATGACAGGGCGCTTGGTCTTGTCGATGTTGAGTTCGTGACAGATGAAAGAGGGATCGACTCCGGGCGTCTCGTAAGGAGTCCATGCGAATACTTTGATGTTCTTTTTGAGAAATTCCACCATGTCATTCCGCTTGGTGTCACCAAGTGACGAACCGACAAGGAAAAAACGCGATCCGTCTTCGGTAATGGGTACGGTGACAAGCTCTTCGACTGCTTTCTCGTCGGCGGGTCTTCCGACATCTTCTAGGACGGGAGCATCGGGGATCTCAATGAGGTTGACCCAGGAAGTCTTCCTGTTGCTTCGGACTGCGTTAACATAGCACCTCTTTGCTGCTGTTTGGTCACCATACAGGTCCTCCTATCGTCCGTTAGCGCCTATGAAGCGAACTACCTGGTGATAAGTGGAGGCGATGGCCTTCAACTTATGGAGCCAGGTGCGTCCGACGATTGCATTGTAAGGGCTAGGGACGTCAACGACCATGAACTCCATATCAAGAACCATCGAGCCTGAGCGGACGGGGAGAGTGATTAATCCGAAAGGCCATACCGGGGCCCCGTTGAAGCCTATCAAGGGGGACTTCGGAAGGACAGAGGTCGGAATCCAAGAGTTTCAGGTCCTGGAACAGGGAGTAGTACATGACTTCGGCCGAGCTGCCTTGGTCAACGAGGACGCGACGGACGTTGAAAGTTCCGATGCGGAGTGTGACGACGAGGGCGTCATTATGTGGCAGCTGGACACGGTCGAGGTCCTTCTCGGTAAACGTGATTGTCCACTTTGAACCGTCGTCGGTGCGGGCGCGCTTGGTGTCGGGACCGACTAGCATAACTTGTTTGGAAGAGGATGCGTCATTCAACTCAGCACGGATGATGCGAGCAGCATCGGGGTGTAGAAGGCCGTGGATAACGTGGATCTTCTGGATTTCTTCCTCGGTCCTATGCTCGGCGCGCTCTGCCCGAGCCTTTGTTTTCTCCTGATCAATGAGGTGATTGAGGTGGCCACCGGCGACAAGCTGCTCCAAGTAGGCCTTGAAGGGCTTGCAGGTGGTGGTGAAGTGGCCTTGCTCGTTATGATAGCTGCATCGGACGATTGGATTTTTGATCTTCTCGTTCTCGGTGCCGAGCTTCTAATTCAGGAAGGAGAAAAAGGGCTGGTCCTTTACCTGATCAATGATCCGGTAAATATGGATGGTGAAGACAGTTTTCTCAGCATTGAAATCACTTGGCTTCGGTCCCTTCTTCGGTGATTGCTTGATGTTGTTGACCTGCTTCTTAGGTGTTGAGACAGGTGCGAGAACCGAGGAGTTTGCCGAGACAGAATGGATTTTGGAGCTCGTGGACTTCCCGATGCCCCTTTCAGCTTTGGACTCGATGAGCTGGCACCAGCCTTCAATGTGGGTCATGAGGTCTTTCATGGAGTCCGGCTTGTTGCGGGCGAGATCGTCGTAGACTTGCTCGTCCTGGGCGGTGAGACCGAGCTTGAATCCGCGGGCCGAGATGACACCGTCGCAGCCTTCGATTTCGTTGAATAGCTCCCAGTAACAACCGACGTACTGGCGGAGAGTTTCGTCGGGGCATTTCTGGGGAGAGAGGAAGGAATCGATTTCCTTCTCGTGCTTGTTGCTCGTGACGAACCGAGCCATGAAGGCGTCGCACAGGGAGTCAAACAATGAGATGGACTGGCAGGCAGCTGGTTAAACCATGTAAGGCCTAGGTTCCCGAGACTGGCGGGGAAGACCTTACAGAGGAAGGCGTCGTCCAAGGGCTCATTTCTGAGGAAGAGGGACATGACGAGCTTGTATTGTACCAGGTGGGTGTATGCCTCTGTCTTGCCATCGTACTTGGCAAATTTGGGCTGGGTGAATCCTTTAGGGGGGTGACCGAGTCGATCTCCCGTGTGAAGGGGGAGGTCGTGAGTCTCTTGAGTCGGGCGTCACGATGAGGTCGGATCGAACGGTCAAGACCGTCTGGACGCTCTGGCGCGGGACGCTTTTTTGGGACCGATTCGTCCAGCCTTTCGTATTCCTTCCTCTTCGGTGGGGTGCCTCCTGATCTCTGATGAGATCGCTCCTGTTGGCCCTTCTTGTAGCTATCTCGGGCATAGGGCCCGAGGTGCTCCGTGACGTGGCTTCCGCCACCTTTCTCTCCTGGGTGCGAGACGAATGGGCTTTTGGTTCGAGCGTTCTTGAGGCGCTCGCGATACCCCTTTGTCTGGAACTCCAGGAGGCCCTCTTCGTCGTTGGCAATTTTGGTGAAGCTTGGGGTGGGCTCACGAGTCCCCTTCCCTCTTCTGACCGGGTGTGTGGAGGAAGCGGAGTCACTGCCAACACCGAGCCTCTCAAAGGCGGATCGCTTCTGTCGTGGATCCTTGGGGTCAGGGGAACGGGAGCGTCCCTACGCCCAGCGCCACCTTCAGTTCGACCACCCTTTGCAACTGGAGGCTCGAGGCGGTCTTTGACAGAAGGTCGAGACTCATGTTCGATCAAACGGCCCCCCTCGCGACTGCGGGAAGGGCTTTGGTGGCTTCTTCTCCCGCCACGGCTTCCTGCGGAGTGGGATGTGGAGATCTGAAGGAGATGTTTGATCTCAGTGAGCTCGTCGCGGACGTGCTTGTCTCGTTCCACGGCTGTTGACAAGTCGTCGATCTTTCGCTCTAGGTGACGAATGTAGGTGTGGAGTTCGGTGCCGGCTCCCATGTCCTGGGTTGAAGTTCAGCTCCGACTCCGATTGACATATGAGCCTTCCATGGGGCACCGGCCCCGCCAGGAACCAAGAGTGGTTCTCCGAACGGTCTGAGGCCAAGGCTCAGGTTGGTCCCTCCTCTTGATGCTGCTCCGCGCTTCCGCCGCTGAGACCTGCACCAAGTCACTAGGGGTTGGACACCCCAGTGACCCTCCGATGATCAAGTTAGATCTCAGGAAGGGAGTGTAGGTCTAGGGTTAGGGTAGAATGGCATACCTTTTTAGGTTAGAGTCCCTTTGTATTTATAGACCTAGGGTTGCTTGGACTCCAAGCTAACGCATGGAGTAAACGCTCTGGTAACCGCCTCGGGTGACGTCATAGATGACGGAAGGGACGAAGCGGTTACGGAGCACATGGTAGAGGGGAATCCCAATGATTACATTCGTTGCACGATCTTTGTGGGGACCGCATGGCGTAACAACATTCTGTTGATTGCCTCAGGAATATCCTCAGGAGAGGCGGGACAGCTGTCATCAATGCAGCATGCGGGAAACTGACCCCGAAGGAAGCACCGAGGAACAAACCGAATGTGGAACCCCTATGACGTTTCGGCTTAGGGCTCCTTGAGTGCCGGAGTCACCTCATATGGCCCAGTTACCGAGCTTGTAACCGAGGCCACCACAAATAGTATGTTTTTGGCACATGAGGTGAAGTCTGTGGGACTATGTAGGAGTTACGGTATCTTGAACACACATTTACGCTCCTTTGCATAGCTACTCATGCCACCAACATTTTTAGGATTCAAATGCGCTTTTCCAATTGGCTCCCCCACTTCCATGTCATGGATCATGAAAACCCTTATTCTCATATTAGGGCTTTCGAGGAAAAAGTTGGTACCCTAGTGAAATTTGAGTCTGCGCGAACGAATAATTTTTCTCTCTCTTTAAGGGATAGTGCCAAAGCTTGGCTCGATTCTTTAAACCCTCAATCTGTGCGGATTAAGGTTGATTTGCTAAAGAAATTCCTCAACAGGTTCTTTCCCATATATTATACAAGGGCTCTTAAGCAACAAATTCAAAATTTTGCCGAAAAAGAGAATAAGTCATTTTTTGCATGTTAGGGAAGATTCAAGGACTTGCTCAATGCGGTCCCGCATCATGGCTATGAAAATTTTCAAATTGCTAACTATTTTTATGACGGACTTTTCTCAAAAGAGTCATGATTTCATAGACATGATGTGCAATGGAGAACTTTTTGATAAAGAACCCGCTCAAGCCTTAGATTTCTTTGATCGTTTGGCCGAAACTTCACAATCTTGGGCTTTTGATAAACATTTTGAGGATTCCAACTCGGATGCCATGGAAGAGGAAATTAAGCCGCATATCTTTGTTAAAACTGTTAGTTTAGATTGTGATAGCTCCTCAAAGTTTGCATGGAGTGATGGGCCTATTGATAAACCTAAAGTCCAGAGTTCTCCTCTTGTGGATCCCCCTCCATGTAATGATCTGAGGGAGAAATGCCTACCGCTAAAGTTGTCTCTTTCGATCTCCCATATCTTGATCCTTCCTCGGGGGAATTACTCCTTGCTCACGAGATGAACATGCTTAACATGTCTGGCGTTTACTATGAAGATCTGTTGGAAAAACTTCTCATCGCTAAAGAATGGATGCCGAAGTGGATTACTTGTATTCGTTGTTGGCTAAACAGGATGCTTGTGGACCAATTTTTGAAGAGTTAGAGCCCATGGAAGCTACAATTGTCCCTTCAAATCCCCCATGCCTTGATCCTCTCACCGCTAAGGAAATGAATGCTGAAGTAGATTACTTATACTCTTTGTTAGAAAAACAAGATGAGTGGGCCTAATCTTGAGAAGTTACCAATCATAGAACTAGTTAATTTTCTTGGTGTTGATGATGTTTACAATCCTCTTATAGTAGATTTTGTCAACAATTTGAAAATTAATTTTGTTTGGGCTATGCACTTGGTGGAACTTAAGTTTTTAAAACGAATTCAGCAATTGCTTTACTCAAAGTATCTTCTTATCTTGTGGCATGGTCGAATTCAATTCTTGGCAAAAAGTGTAGCTTGGAGTACTCTATTTCTTCTAATAGTTCTTAATGGTGTGCTAAATGTTCGAAGCCCTCGTGTGGTTGAATACACACACACACACACGCACACACACGCACACACGCACACTCTCTCTCTTTTCTTTTTTCTTTTAATGGTCCGGTATAGCCACTCATTTCAAGCTTAAGATGTTGTATGACTTGCTCTGCAGCACTTTGAGTGAGAAATGGGGAGAAAAGTACTACCCGTGTAATCGCGTGAAGATTTGGTTGTGTTTTACTTTTGGTTACTTTTGGGCCTAGCCAACACGAGTCGGTGGTTCTAATGTCATTTTTATCTTAGTAGGTAGTTGGTTCTTAAGTCTTCTATAGGGTAAACATGCCACCACACTAGCCTTGGTAGGTCTTGAAGGCATGGTGAGCGAGGCATTCATGAGCCCTAAGCATGGGTATGGCTACATGTCGCGGTTGTAAGACCAAGAAAGCCCCGGCAACGGCCTTGTGTGACTACCTATGGTTCCGATGGAGGAGCCGAAAGTGTAAGCCGTGGAAGCCATTTTGATGACGAAACAAGGCAGTGACATAAAAGCCTCAAACTTGGTCGAGATATTTAGGGGTTTACATTCCCCCCCGAGGTACAATAAATAGCTCTTCCCTCTTTTTACTATTGTTCTTCATGCTATGTCTGTGAGGACATAGCATTGTTTAAGTTTGGGGGAGGGATATTTATTTGCTATGTATATGTTTTGGTTTTTGTTAAAATTTAAAAAAAAATAAAAAAATTTTCGTTTTTTCATGGAATCTTCCCGTTAGTAGTGTTTTCACATGCTAGATACTTTAATTATGCTCAATCACGTAAATAATGGCAAGAGTAATGTATCCCATCAAATTTGATTATATGTTGAATCTATGTCACATGCATATACATGAAATTTGATGAATAAGTTGAGCCTAAAAGTTCAAGTGATGTGCATTGCTAGAGTGGAGATTCATTTCTTAAGCATCCCATGCTTTTTACTTTTATTTATCACATTTGCATAAATAATATCTTCTTTTGCTCATGCTTGAGTAGCGTAAATATCTCTTGTACATCTTGTTGGAGTTGGTTGCCATACGTAGGAAATGATACAAGGCATTTTTGTTTGAATAAACCACATAAGAGTCTCCTCGTCCTTGTTTTGAACAATAATCTGAGTCTCTGGGAATTCAATAATAGACACCTGTTGGCATTTTCCAAGTCTTGAACCCCGCTTATTCTGACACCCTGGTACTAGAGTAGGTAAGGCCGCTACATAATACTAAGCCGTAACATGAGAAATTATGATTATACAAGAAAAGTTTTGATTAATTCTGATTACGATTTCTTCCTATTCATTTAATCTGGAAGTTCTTCTCAGATATAAGGAAATGCTTCAGTTCCAGAGCCAGATGAGCAACCTTCTTTGGAAAAGGAATAGTGGAAAGCCATGTCACTTGGAACAGAACTGGTTGCTTACACCTTAGCCTTCGTCAGTAAGGGAGGGGGATGACTATTAGATAGGGACTCTGGAAGTTCATGGGAAGAGGTTAGTGGAAGAGATCATCTTTCGGGGTTGGAGTCACCGAAGTGGATGATAGGCAAGAAGATTGGCCTGCAAATCGATCTTTATCTTCAACTTTCTAATCAGAGCAATTCGATTCCTTGGGTTTCCCGCAAAGGAGGAATACAAGCAAAGATGAGACAGAGGCAGCATTAGGCAGCAACAAGGAGTTCTTTCGTTCCTTTCCACTTGAACGGAACCTTTTCACCTTTGCACTTTCTTGCGACAACTCTGGAACCTTCTTTTCTGTTCCATTCTTTCGTCTTTCTTTTTTCGTTCTTATTCTCTTTTCTTAGAAAAGGGGAGACTTCAAATAGGGAAAAGATTCTTTCGTTCCTAATAGTTATTTACAACATCGGTGGATAGTAGCATACTCTAGATAGAAATCATGGGGAGTACTGCTTGATCATTTCTACTAATTGTTAGCCCCAATGCAAATTCTTTTTATGTAGAAATATCCAGTTGGCTAACTTTTCAAATTTCCATTACTAATCCTTTTTGTATCTTCGTGTTCCTAACCATCCCCTCTTTTTGATGAATCCTCTGTTATGGTAATACAGATATGGTAATACAAGTATGGTAATAGATAGTCAAAACTCCATAACATAGAGTTGATCTTTTAAACCCGCTTCAAGTCATGATGATTAATCAATCTTGGGGTAAACAGTCTATAATGTTTATGTTTACTTTTCACTTAACTCTTGTACATAGGAAATGAGACTCAATCTTTTTACTGCAAATTTATAAGTCGTTTTCTTTCACTCATATAACTATTTGGTTTAGTTCATCACCCAAATGATGAATAAAAAAATGAAAATCGAAATTCAATTCATTTTTTAGTTTTCTTGCAGTCGCGAAGAACCAAAGGGCCGACATAAGCACCTTTCTTCTAGGGGTTTAGTTAAGCGGGTTAGGATAGGAAGGAATGCCGGGTTGAAGAGGAGCTTTCCCTTTTCTTGCGGGGAGATTGACTGCACCCTTCCGCCACTCCTTTCCTGGCCACAGTCAGTTGGGAGAGAAGAGAGTTGGGATTGAATGCCGGGTAGGAAAGAAAATCTTCATTTTAGAATGTAATAAAGGCAATTGAGCTTATAATCAGCAACCTGATTGAGATTCACTCATGAACTCTGGAACTGGTTTGAAATTCTTCCTAAGCCTGTCAGTCATAGGTTCCACTAATAAATGACTCCTTTCAGGAATGGCTATTCGCCGGAAGCTGAATCAGTTGCACCAGGATATCTATTCACCTACGTCTTTTTGTTCGAAAGGGGAATCCTTGTCCCTGCACCAGGAAGAGGCAGTGAATCTCTTCCCGACCGGGCCAGGAATTCTTGCCTTTGTCCCAACTAACATACGATACAATTGAACTTCACGGCACGGCCCGTAAGAAAAGAGAGCGGGCACATTCATTCATTCGTCTTTGATGGAACATTGACAAAAATGGTTGTGGTATTCGCATCCTGCCTTGGGATCGTATCCCCACAAGATTGGACTAGTTGAGGGGAAAGACAAGACAGAGAGGGGTAGGGTTCTTCTTATTAGACTTTCGGTTTGGTTAAGGAAGTCAGAATCTGAGTGAAACTCTTTGCTTGCTCGTCAAGTGCAAGAAAGGATCTTTGCCGACAGGTTACCGGCCTCGTAGGCCTACCCCACCCTAGCCCTGGGTCGCGGTTCCTCGAGACTACTGCACTTGAAAAGAAGCATTAAATTCCTCCTCACTCTCGAGTAAACTTTAGTGATATCAGATTCTTCCTCAAGCTTGGAATGGATCAACGCTGGTGGGTGACCGGCCGCGATGGCCCTACTCGACCGTGCTTGCGGGCTCATTGGGCCCCCAGTTCCTCAATGCCAGTACCTTAAGGGTCCCATCCCATCCATATTCTATTAATTGGATTTCGAACCTGAACTCTACTATCTAAGTCATCAGACTTTCTGATGATCGATTCTCTACCCTTTCTTCTTTCAAGTCCGGTCTGTAACTTGAGCGTCAGAAACAACCTTTGAGAGGGAACTACCTTCCTTTGTTGTTCTATTGAATTTGCATATTCCCCTGCCGCGGGTTCGTTTCTGTATTACCCGTAGTCTTTTGTCAAGATCATTCCCCTTTTGGTCTCCCCCGCCCTTGAAAAAGGTTTCTTTCTTCTGCAATTCCCGTTTTGAGAAGAAAAAGGAGCTCTTAAAAGAAAAGTCTGACTTTGGCCTCCCTCAACGTTTGAAAGGGACAATCCCTTCCTTTCTTCTTCACCTTTCGAACTAGAACGAGATCCGGCCGGAAAGATGAAATAGAAATATCTTCTTCATCTTCGCGTCAAGCGAGACGAGAAAACCATAACCATTAGGGGTATTCTATAGAAGCTTTAGCAGCAACCCGGACCTAAAAAGAAAGGACCAGAGGCTACGGCGCAGCTGAGGAAGACCAGAAGTGAACTGATCGAAAAAGGGGAGCTTGGTAAACTAAATCTTCATCATCTCATCTTATGTCATTAATTGTGTTTTTCAACGTCGATGTTGCCTCTCTCCATCTAAAGGCTTTGGGACATTCGCTCTAGATTGGTGGAAGGAGAGAGAGTTGTCAAAGCAGGAAAAACAAGCTACCAGTGCCTATCGGCGAGAACTGGGCTTGGCTAGGTTAGTAGTGCCCGCCCATTCTTTCTCGCCCGCTGTAGACACCCCAATCCGGACCTCGGAGAGTCTTTGACCGTTCCGATGATGAAATAAAGGAAACGGTACCTTTGTGAGCTTGAAAAAGGATTCCCAAAACCCATGCAAACCAAACAAACCAAAAAGCCCCAAAAAAACCAAAAGAGCCCATACAAAACCCAAAAGCCCCTGGACCGAAACATGAGGTACCGCGCGGAATGGTACTGTAGCGCACGGCAGGTAGAAATTCAACGGGCTGTGTGCGACCTTGACTTGTACCGCACGGCACCTTGGGAAAAGTTCTGACTGGCTCAGAAAGCTATCGGCCACACCAGTTTGAGCCACAGCTGATGAATGGCTCAACCGAAAGTGCACTTCTGGCCTGCCCAGAAAATACCTCCACTATTTGAAATTCAAAATCCTTAGCCTTTTGCCTATAAATTACCCCTCCACTCAAGGGAAAGGGGCTCTTCTCTTGGCTTTTGGGCATTCTTACTCCATAAGCTTTCTCTCTCTAGTTTTACACCCATTATCCAATTCCCATTTCCAAGTCTTAAAGAATGTCATTCCCAAAAGACATTCTTTGAGCACTTTCACTCACTCCCTTCTCATCATTGAAGTTGATCTCTCATTAACTTCAAGGTCTCACTTACTCGGACTATCGAAAATCTTCTGTACAAACGTCTTAAGTGAGATCCAAGCCACGGTAGGTCCTAGGCCTTGTTTCTAGGAGGCGCATAGAAGGTAGGGCAAGCATTTGGATCGGTTATGAGATGCTCCCTTTTGACTTGTTGCCAGTACTACAAACATTGATCGCCTGCGAAGAAAAGAAGCTGTACCTAATTGGTTTCGTCCGTCCCAAAGACTAGTTCGCATAGGCACCCTGGAAGAAACTCCGCTGTTTGAAGTCCAAGTCGAGCAAGAGGAACAACTGTTATTAGAAGAACCTGTAGTAGAAGAACCCATAGTTTTAGTCCCTCCCAAAAATCCTTTACCCATGGCTGACCAAGGAAACGGGGTGGAAGAGCTCAGGCAAAGCATGGCCAACATGGATGCTCAGTTCAAACAATCCCTTGCTGGAGTCGATGTGCAACTCAAGGCTTCTATTGCCTCCATGAAAGGCGATATGAACATGATAATGGAAACCATGCAAGAAATTTGCGACAAATTCCTGACTAAGACTCCTCCACAGCTCGAACAACCCAAAGTTGAGATGCCAGCCGCTGACCCCAACCTGGCTGCTCTCATTGATAAGATTGGCAAATTGAAAGAATTTGTCCAAGAGACTAAGCGACTTGGAAAAGGAGAGATTGATATGAGCAAGCTATGCCTCTTTCCAAATGCCAAATTACCGAAAAAGTTCAAAGGAGTGGACTTTGCAAAGTTTGATGGTACCGACGATCCAAGGGCCCATCTCCAGGGATATGTTGGCTCCCTCACCATGCGCGGCATCGAGAAGGAAGCTATGGCCCAATTATTCCACGAATCTTTGTCTGGTCCAGCTCTACAATGGTTCCTCACTCTCGAATCATCTAAGAAAAGGACATGGGAAGACATGGGGACAGCTTTTGTGGCCCAATATGACTTCAACGTCGATTTGAAAATGACCACGAGGGAGTGAGAGAGCACCAAGATGAGTGAGAAGGAAAACTTCGCCGATTTTGTGAAACGTTGGAGGGCTAAGGCTGCTTAGATGCAAAACAAACCCGATTTGAAGGAACAAATACGGATTATAACCAAGAACTTGCCAAGCTCCTTTGCTCCGGACATGGTTCTTTCCCAAGCTGCCCTAAATTTCGAAACCTTCTATGATTCTGGACTGGCCGTGGAGGAGGCCTTACGAGATGGAACTTTGGAAAAGAAGGAATCAGGGGCAGGATCAAAATCCAAAAGGGCATATTCGGGAAATAGCAACGTTCCCTTCGGGAACACCAATCAGGCAGGAACCTCATCCCCTAAACCTGTAGAAGTCAACCAAATCTCCGAAAAACCAAAATCCCAGAGCCGAACCTTCACCCAATTCAGCACTCCCAGATCCACTCTTCTTAAGAAACTCACAGAAATTGGAGTGTTGAAACCTCTCCCGCCACCACAAACTATCCCGCCAAACCTTAACCAAAACGTCTACTGTGATTTCCACCAAATGCCCTGCCATACCACCGACAACTGCATTTGCCTCTGTCATGAGATTTAAAACCTCATTGACAACAAAATTGTCGACGCTCCTCCCTCAGATAAGCCAAACACTGTTTCAAACCCTCTTATGGGCTCCCGTGCCCTCGTTCAAAAACCACCTGGATTTTTGAGATGGATCATCCGAGAAACCGAGGAGTCATTTGAAAAAGGCTTTTGGTCTAGCGAAAACGTTGAGATTTCAGGTTCAGGAGCCACATTACGGATGGGAAAGGTTTTTCTTTAAAAAGCACCCCACTCGCTCGGTAAAACCGGTCTCTAGTTAGTGTTTTCAAAAGGGGAAATCTTCAAGTATCATTTGAAAGATTAAGTTCTTTCATAAGAGCACATAGCGGGAAAGGGACATGGAGAATATATCACGTTGACGTGCATGTGGTGCTATCTGTGCAGTAGTGGTAAAATGATATGAACAAAAGAAATAAACAATTATCAAACTGTCCGGACCTCAGCCGTACTGTTCACGGCACCTCAACACGCCGTGCGGGGTAGCTGCTCTGCTGTCAGACTGTTGCGGACTTTCAATACATCATCTAGCTTATTTCTGTCTCTGGATGTCTCTTGGAAAACTCATCGGAAGCCTCGTAATGGTCAGATCATCCCAAAGATGTTGTTATCTTTCACAAAACAAGGTTTTGAAAATGGTTTTTGACATATTTGATCATTTGGGATGATCTAGGAAAGCTTTTGAATAGCCAAAACATGGTTTGTAGATATGGTCTTATTTTAAAAGCAACAGAAACAGTGAACAGAGGATACAGATAGCCACAATAGAGGAAAACTCAGATCCAGACAGCCTGTCTAAGATAATACCAACATGTAAGGTGCCGTGCGATGGGGGTCAAGGTGCCGCGCGCCTGATACACAGGCCGCGCGGTTCCCTGACCTCAGCACAGTACTGGTTTTTATTTTGTGAAAATGGGTTTTAAGTCAGGATCTAACCAAAAGCGGTTAGATCTGCTGACAGGAGAGTCCCCTCAGGACCAGAACGGGGCCTAGTCCAAGGAAACTAGTTTTTACCTTTAATGTTGAGCTTGATCAAGGGTTGTTGATGTAAGAATGAGGATGGATCGTCACGGATGTAAATGGAGAAGGTTGTATAAGACAAAAGGGGTATAGGTGTGAGTGAAGGTTAGGTATTTTGGATGGTGGGGGCTTTGAAGTTGATGAGAGATCAACTTCAATGATGAGGAGGGAGTGAGTGGAAGCACTTAAAGAATGTCTTTTGGGAATGGCATTCTTCAGGACTTGGAAATGGACATGGAAATAAAGAAAGTGGGTATGAAAACTAGAGAGAGAAAGCTTATGAAGTGAAAATGCCCAAAGCAAAGAAAGCCAAAAGAAAGGCCAAGAGGGACTCAAAAGAAGGGCTCTTTCTCCTTGAGTGGAGGGGTCAATTTATAGGCAAAGGCCAAGGATTTTGAATTTCAAGTGGTGGAGGTATTTTCTGGGCGGGCCAGAAGTGCATTTTCGGCTGAGCCAGTCATCAGCTGTGGCTCAAACTAGCGTGGCCGATAGCTTCGAGCGATCACCTTTTTGCTCAAGGTGCCGTGCGGCTCAGTTTTGCCACCATGGCTCCTTCAATTTCAAGGTGCCGTGCGCTCGAGCTCTCCCCACGATACCTCTTCCTTCGGTCGAGTCTTTTGGGCTTTGTCTGGGCTTTATCCGGGCTTTTCAGGTTTTTGTTCATGGGCTTAGAGGAGATCCCTTTTCAAGCTCGCAAAGGTACCGCTTCCTCTGTTTCATCATCGGGTGGACAAAGACTCTCCAAGATCCGGATTGGGGTGTCTACAAGAGTCCTGTTAACGTAACTCGGATACCATTAGTTGGTACGAGTGACGCTTAAAGAATAGGCATTCCAATCCGTTGCTCTAGTGCCTTTGAACAGAGACAAAGTGAAAAATGCAAGTAAGTAACGATGGCGGTCGCGCTCGGGGAGCTGCCTACGTACCCCGTTGTAGGGATCAGACCAGCGTAGTTCAATTGGGACAATGCAATGCGAGAAAACAAGTCCCGGAGGACAAAATCGTGCAGAGGCAACAATGAAGTGCTTATAGTGTCAGGTGTTATGCAAATATCGTGAAAAACTTGAGACGAGCCCTCGGAAGGCAAAAATCGAGACGAGCCTTCGGGAGGCGAAAAATCGAGGCGAGAAGAGACGTTAGGTCCATTAGACCGTGGCTCGAGAGACGAAGAGACGTTAGGTCCGTTAGACCGTGGCTCCAGAGATGAAAAAGCGAGACAAGCCCTCGGGAGGCGAAAATCGAATTTTTGAGACGAGCCCTCAGGAGGTGAAAATTGAATTTTTAATTTTTGAGACGAGCCCTCGGAAGGCGAAAATTGAATTTTGAATTTTCGAGACGAGCCCTCGGGAGGCGAAAATTGAATTTTTGAATTTTTGAGACGAGCCCTCGGAAGGCGAAAATTGAATTTTGAATTTTTGAGACGAGCCCTCGGGAGGCGAAAATTGAATTTTTGAATTTTGAATTTTTGAGACGAGCCCTCGGAAGGCAAAAATTGAATTTTGAATTTTTGAGACGAGCCATCGGGAGGCGAGAATTGAATTTTTGAATTTTGAATTTTTGAGACGAGCCATCGGGAGGCGAAAATTGAATTTTTTGAATTTTTGACCTGCTGGGGAAAATATGTCGAGCTAAAAACGTCAGACTAAAAATCCAGAGACCGGTCACGGCAAGTCCCGGAGGACGGATACCGAGGAAAAGACAAATACGGCCAATTCCCGGAGGATTAAATGGCGCTCTAACCGATGCACAACATTCTAGGGGTTAAAACGGCTGGGGATTGAGTTTCCATGAGGATTTTGGTGGCTGGTTGGATCAATTTTCGAGAAAAGCATTAAACCTCCTGAACCCAGGGTGTCGTGCGGGCCAGTTCAAAGGCGCGCGGCACCTCGTTCTTCTAAGCACCCTTTCGATTTTCGAGAACAGTTGACAGGCTTAAGGGCGCCATTAATTCAGGCGTGCCCTTTCGTCGGCCGGGGTCTCTTTAAAAGGGGAAGGGGTGCCTTAATCTATGCATTACAATCAAAACTCCTCAAGCCTCTTGGAATTCTTCTTATACACTTCGAGCAAATTGCTTTCGACATGGCAGGCAACAACTTGTCCGAACGGGTGCCGTCTCTCGAGGCCAAAATGGCCTTTTTCCGGGGGGAAATCGAATAGCTCAACGAGCAAATCGCGCGATTGATTACCACCATCCGTACCCTTCGCCGTGCCGTCTCCAACCTGCAGGACTTTGCATTTGACCAACTGGATGACAAGCATGACCCGAGTACGCATCGGAGCACGGGTCTGATGAAACTGTGGAAGATTCGGAGGGTAATCCGAATGGTTCGGATAACCGCTCGGACGGCGCGAACGATGCTTCAGACGGGGGGAGCGACTGAGGAGCAGAGAGGAGGAGGAAGAAGGCCAGTAGGCCCACTGTCTTGTTTTTCTTTTGTTTGTTTGTTTTTTTTTTTTTTTAAATGTAATGCCAAGATCCCCGGGAGAAACCCCGGGTTTTTATTTAATGAAAAAGTCCCTTTCTTCTTCCATTCTTCCGCATTCAAACTTCTTATCTCATACGAATCTAAACGAATCAAACACTGTCTGCCACAAACTGTCTTCAGAAAGCAAAATAGCCGAAATAACACGCCGTGCGCAGATGTTTTTTAGGACGCACGGGACCTTGGACTAAAAGTACTGCCTGTTCATTCGACGTGCCGTGCGCCTATGCTAAGGTGCCGTGCGGCTATTCTAGCTGTGAACCCGGTCCAGAGTTGATCTTCAAGTGAACCGGTTTGGGGGATATATAAATACGCGAGGTGTACACAATACACCTCGCACGTTCGAATTTCCCTCTCTCTCTGTTCTCTGCTATCCCTCTCTCTCTCGCAACGTCTCTCTCTCTCGATCATCCTCTCTCTCGGTCACTCTCTCTCTCTCGTCTGCTCTCCCTCTCTCGATCACTCTCTCTCTCAGTTACTCTCTCCCTCTCACATATTGTGATCATGGAGCGGAGTGACATGCCCGGTGACGGTACACCATCCCAGGTCGAGACTACACCACCTCCGATCGTCCCAGAGAGTGTTACGACGGCCGAGGGCGTTCCGGAGGCCACGGGGACCTTGGACCAGGTGGCATTGGCCGAGGGAGTCACGACCCCGGCCGCTACAGTGGTCGGTAGTGATGGTGGTGGTGTAGTGCTGGCTCGGTATGGTCAGGAGACGGAGACTCCGGGTGCGGTGGAGTCGAGGGGCGACACTGAGGCTTCGAGCCGGTTGGAGGTGATGGCGGGCGTGGGGGAGAGGACCACGGAGGGTCCCAGTGGTGGCGGTTTGGACGGGGCAGTAGAGGAGACAGAGGCCTCTCCTGTGAGAGAGCCTCGGACTGACTTGGGGAAGGCCCCTATCGTTGAAGGCGAGCCGGTGGTGGAGCCGATGATGGAGGACACTCCGCCCATGTTTGTGGGCAGCGGTACAGGTGCAGGGTCGTCACGCCGTATAAGCGTGGGCGACTACTTAGCGACGGCGTCCATGGAGGACGTGCTGGAGATAGTGCGAGGGTTTCCTGGGTTAGCGGACGCTTTACTTGCGGCCCGCGAGGCGGAGCTGGAAGCCGAGGTTAGGACTGGGGGTGCCAGAGAGCCTGGGGCTGAGGAGAGGCGGGCTGACGAGGAGGCCGGAGGGGTGATGGCTCCTTGCACTGCTGTGGTGGCTGAGGCGATGCTAGCCTTGGAGGGGCGAGGAGCTTATGACGGGCGGCTTATGTGCCTTTTCAGTACGTGGTGGTGCCCTCGCTTTTTGACCCTTACACACCGAGGAGGCCGGCGTATGACGAGGCTCTTGTTCTGAGGGACGCTCAGCAGCACCTTTCTTTGCGGCGAGATGAGGTATAATTCCAATACATCGTATTTCCATTCCTTTGTATCCAAATATACCACTGTATTGCAGGCCATGTCTGTTTACTGAATATTTGCTGTTTTGTTGAAACAGGCGATCTCGCTCTCGTGTTACGGAGGCTCGGCGGCTGTACTGACATTATGGGAGAGGTTGCCCGAGGCTGTGCAGGAGATAGTGAGGCAGGCGGGCTTCGGGGAGTTTATTGGGGTACTGGCGAGGGGCGTGTGCAATGACCGCCCGGTGGTGAGGGCTCTGGCTGAGAGGTAGTGGGACACGATGAACACCCTCCACTTCTCCTTTGGCGAGCTGACTGTGACGCCGTTGGACTTCGCGGCGATCACTGGTCTCAGGGTTGGAGGTGACCCTATCCCTTTTGACTTTTGACACTGCCACGGGGAGGCAGGCGGTGTTCCAGCGGGCGATGCTGGGGTACGAGCTGAGGGCAGAGGGAGACGATGCGAAGTATGCTCAGCTTCTCAGGTTTTGGACAGAGAGGCTCCCGACTGACAGGGTGGAAGAGGAGCAGATGGCGAGGTGTTTTCTGCTATACCTGCTTGGTGCGTCCCTGTTTCCCAACAGGCGCAACCGAGTACACCTTTCACTTCTCCCGGCCTTGAGGGACGTCGGGGAGATCGCCCGCTTTGACTGGGGAGGTGCAGCACTGGGGACGTGCTACGCCTTCATGGGCTCTCTTTCTCGCGGGGCAGGGGTGAGCCTCGGGGGCTACTGGAGGGTCTGGGAGGTATATTTCATTTCCTTTCTTATGAATAGTTAGCTTTCCATTCATATCTATTCGATGAATATCTTGTGCTAACTTTCAATGTCTCTGATTTGCAGCTTTGGACGTACGAGGTGATAGGGATGTACCCTCCCGAGACCACGTGTCCTGACGACACGATACTCCCTCGAGCTTTACGCTGGTCGACAGAGTACAAGGGAGTGAAGAGGGGAAGAGGCAAGCTGGATGCCTTCCGGCTTTACCTGGACGAGCTGCGGCCTGACCAGGTACTAATGCATTTTCGTATCTGCTCCATAGCTTTCCTTTTTCATTTAAACAACGTCTTGATATTACTCCTCTTTGATGATAGGTTCACTGGCAGGTGTGCGACCGCTTCGGGATCCCCTACGTTGCTCAGAGTAGGGAGGTCTCTGTGGGGACGGTGCTTTTAGTCCCCTTACTACCGGCAAGGGTACTTGGGTGACCGGAAAGTGTCACGTCGGGCCGAGGTTGGACTCCTTCCGAGTCCCTGGGCCACTTCCTCGCCTCGTGCGCAGGACGGGCCAAGACACGCGAGGAGATCGAGCGCCACACGCCGCACTCCAGGTTGGAGCCGTTTCTTCCAAAGTGTGCTAGTTTGGTCGCTAACTATGCGAGTACTATGCCCAAGATTGATGCCGAAGTTCGGGATACGCGCCACTGGGAGGCAAAGACAAAGTGCTCGAGGCGGCGTCGGAGGAAGAAGGGAGCGGAGACGAGGTAAGGATGACAGAGGCAGCGGCAGCGGAGGCCGCGAGGGCGGAGGTCGCAGTGAGGGTGCGGGCCCGAGTGGGACTAGCTTCCCTGTCCTCTTTTTGACAGTGGACATGACGACCGCTCAGGGAGTCCTGGGCTTGGTCGTGGTGCAACGCCCTGCAGCTGAGGCTCCGGAGTTCCTTGCTCAGGTACAACGTACTTCCTTTCTTTCGTAAATTCGCTCGCTCGCATGTTCTAATCAACTTCTTCCATTGCAGGCTCCTCCAAGGTACGTGTAGGAGATGGCGGAGGCCATGATGGGCCTGGAGCAGCTGGTGCGACAGTACGCCATGGGTCGCTCTCCTGAGGTGTTACCTCACGCTGGCGGGACGATGGTAAATTCTTGAACCTTAGCTACTTACTTTGCTTATACAATGATCATGATGCAAATGACATATGGATGCTATACCATTGCAGGCTAGAGGAGTGGCTTTGCGGGGGCTGTGGCGGAAGTCCGTCCGCTTCCTAGTGCCACAGGTCTCTTCTGCTGGCTCTCGGGAGGAGCCGCCATCGAAGAGGGCACGACACTCAGCAGGGACCGAGGACGAGCCCATCGACGTTTCTGAGGACGAGACTCCCGAGCCTACGGACGTCGACCTGGAGGCCACCTCAGGAGGCACCGTGCCAAGAGCGACTGGCACTCCAGAGGCGAGCAACTCTCCGGCGGTCGAGGAGGTCTCCTAGGAGGACGAGGAGGAGGACGAGGACGAGGATGAGAGTTGAGCTCCTCTGTTGTTTTGTGCTTCTGATAGGGCCTGCGTGCTCCTTTTTGTTAGGGTGCCTGTTTGCCCTTTGATAGATAGGATCTTGATCATACTTCTTTTGTACTTCGACTCACGGATGCTTTTGGATTTATATACAGAGATCTTGTCCTTTCATTGTTTACGCCATTCAATCTTCTTTTGTTTCTGAAGAAAACTGAATAACTAAAACATTGACCAGGTAGTGCAACGGGATTGAGCTGAACGTGAGGTTGAGGATGAGCGACACACTAATAATCAGAGCATATTGACAATGGAATAGAAATCAAAGAAAGCAACTAGATGAACCGTTCGCGAGATTGATTCTACACACGAGAATTGGCACTTTCGTATCCAATCCTAGAGCACGATTATGGGGCAATGACGACCTTTGAATCTTGACATGAGACTCGAGAACTCAACCTTGCCTTTGAAATATACTCAGAAGTAGGAAGACGTTGACTTTGATATGTGACATTTTTGAGTTTTGACCCTGGACACGAACCGGAACCTGGACTAAGTCACTTTTGATCATTATGACCTGTAGGACTTGAAAGAATGGCTTGGAATGACCTGAAACGGACTTTGACACCTTGACACGGCCTAAGAGACAGATTTTATTGAGTTTTTGTGCCACGACGACGAATCCTGGGAGTTGTCTTAAAACGAAACATCCCTGAAGTCCCAAATACCCGTTAGAGTGTGTTCTGGTGCTTGCTGGTGCTTCATAGTATCCCGATTCCATTTTGGCATGTTGCTGCTAAAAACTGTAGAAATACAGATTCAATCTGCCGTGTGGATCGCCCAAGGTGCCGTGCGGGTCAAAACCTGTCACACGGTACCTTAATCACTTTACCGTGGGATCTCCTTCGTTTCAACATGCCGTGCGATGCGGCAAGGTGCCGCGCGAGGCATCTTTCCTGACAGATTCCAGTTTTGCTGTTTTCCAAGGCAGATTGCTCGGGGGTTGGGGTTTGACCCATGCAATGGCATTTCTGAACCTATGCATGTCTACTTTGAACCTTTTAGGACTTGACCAAGCCTTTCCCTATGTAGGACTCATGGTAAACATGCACCTTTTGAAACCCAAGACTCTTTGAAAGTTGAAGTTGTCTTCTCCACTCTTTTTATAAATTCAAGTTCCCTCATGCTACATTCTCCTCATCTCACTTGAGCCCCGTTCTACTTCCTACCCCTTGCAATGGCCCTTTCTCTCACCGGTTCACTCCGTCCATGGTTGGTTTCCATGGATGGCGTTGATTGGTTGAACTTCCGGGCCCATGGGCTTTACTCCATGCGGTACCTTCGTAACATTCGCCTTCGCCCCGAGCTTTTGAGGGTGGTTGTAAGTTTTTGGGATCCGGAGGTTCATGTGTTCTGGTTTGGCGACCAGGAGCTCTGTCCTACTATCGAGGAGTTCCGTGCGTACCTCGGGGGCTTCGGTTCAGGGGAGGTCATCATTCCCCCTGCACGCGAGAGCGCTTACAGAGTCTTGGCCGCGGCCCTTGGACTGAGCGATGGTGCTGCTCGCTACTTGGTCAGAGATGGTCATCTCAATGTTATGCGCCTCATCGAGCTGTTTTCTCCTCCTGGTGAGCTCGCGGATATGGCTTATCAGACTCGACCATGACTGTACTCTGCATGTGCTTACTTGCGGCACTTTCTAGTTCATACCAGGTCTGCTAGCGCTCGACGCAGCAGTTGCATCATTTATTCGGGTGGAAACCGGAAGGATGTGGTTCCGATGGTTTTGGCCGAAACACTTATAGGTTTTGGACAAGAGTTTGTTTTGGAAGGTCAGACTTTGGTGATGCCTCCCTACCGAGTTGTAGCTTTTCCTCGGCCACTCCTTTTGGGTTTTCTGCGTTCTCATTTTACCTAAACACTCGACTTGGCTTTCTGGCTTCTTACTTGTTTTTCTTCCCGCAGATTTGGCTTTGCGACAAGGTAGATGTCTTTGACCATTCCACCGGCAGCATGTCATATGAGGCGAGTTACTTTACCAGCGATGTTTTGAGTTTGAGGATAGGAGCCAGGCCGAGTGGGTTATTCTTGACGCCCGTGGCGGGAACTATTGCTTGGAGGTAATAGATGGCTAGATCTCCACTCCCGAGTGCCCCATGGGCACTCGAGTGGGATTTGTTCTTCTTTGCATTGAGTGATTTGATTCCAGTAAAATATGGACCTCCGGCGTCGGCTCGGTTTGAAGCGAGGAGGTCCTGTTTGAGGTTCTCGTGGATGTGGTTATGCCTCTCTTCAACCATTCGTTCTTTGCCATTACGGCGCCACGGAGGACAGCGAGGTGGTAAGCCTTTATCCCTACTTGCTCTGTAGCGTCTGCGAGTTATCGAAGGTGGGCAAGGAGGGGATGTGCTGTGAAATTTTGGAGTTCAGAAACTAACCTCAGAATCCTACCACACATTGTTGAATAAATTGAGGACCCTTTATTTTGTAGTGTATTTTGTTTTGAAAGCTTTGCTAAGCCTTATGTAGTGAAGTAATCATGTTAATAAAAGCGAGTCTTGGAGAGTTTCCCCTTCTCGACTTTTGTTCTTTAAATCTTCCCAACACCTGGATTTTTTTATTTTGATGGATTGTGGCCGGGTCTCCATGGGTCGCCTACGTATCCTCCTAGCGAAGGAATCGTCATGGCGTAGTTGAGGTAGGGTCGCTCTGGTTTCACTGCTATCGCTGGCAGCTAACTTTGCCTAAAATCGGCCTTCCGGGTTTCGGTCTAAGCGAGCTCATTTATTGCATGCCTTAACTTTCGCCTAGGATGCCCTGAGGGTTTCATCCTGTGAGGCTTTGCTCTAATTTTGCCTAGGGCGCGCCCTTGCGGTTTCAACCTAGCGAGCTTCTCTCAGGAGTAATAGCGCTTGAGTTGATCAAGGTTAACCAAGGTTGAGAATTTGTTTCCGTCCAAGTCGATGAGTACTCCTCCGGAAAGGATAGTCTTGATAATGTATGGCCGGACCACTTTGGTGACACCCTCACCGGGTCGTAAGCCCCGGGCCGGTTCTTCCAAGCTCTCTCCTACTCTAATTCTAAATTTCTCTGCGGAAATCTCAAATATAATCCTGTTAAATATCATAGATGTAATAAAAACCATAATGGCGCGTTCATTAAACAACGCAAGAGTTCTTCAAATCGATTACTCAACCATTACGCCTCTTGGACTTCACACTCGATCATTGTGCGAAGAGATGGGACTTCTAACTCGATGGGGAGCACCACTTCCATTCCATAAACCAAAGGTAGGGAGTAAACTCGATGGTCGCTGCAGGATGTACGATACTTATAAAGCCAGGTAGTTGTTCGTCTGGGTCCTTGCGGATTGAATAGTTTTTCGAATAAGCTTTGATCGTTTATTTACCTTCCATAGCGCCACCATTGGTCTATGACGATCGTCGTTGATTTGTGCATGAATTTGGAATTCATCGGAAGAACTTGGGCCTCGATCGCTGAAATGGACTCCATTGTTAGATCTGAAGCTTGGGGACCCCGTGCCGATCACTTGACATTTGCTTGATAAAGTGTGACTGAAGGCTGCGAGTCGGAGTGTGGTGTAAAGATCACCGAACCACCCGTTCATTAGAGGAAATAGTAAACTGACCACCAAAACTAGACTTGTGACCATTGAGACACTTGCCACGACACTATTCTCCGATGTCGTCAATTTCCATGTTGAAAGGCCATGGCGGTCGTTATTGCGGCTCATGTGGCGGGTTTGTCAATGATTGGTAGTGAATCGACATTTTACCGGCACTTTGCACATACTCTGCCCATTCCATTTCCATAGTGGTCCAGAAATAACTGAGAATTTTCTTAGCGAGCATTATGCCATTCAATAATGGGGACCGCGCCGCATCGTGAACTTCTTCCATCACCCTTTTGCATCTTCTCCATGGATCACGGAAGAGCATACCCATGATGCGATCCAGTATAGGTTTCCTCCATGAGATGATATGATGAGTAGCCATCCTTTGAAGAAGCGATCCGGTCCTTTTTGCTTGCTCCCGCTGGGCTATTCTCCTCTTTCCACATAATATCTCCAAATGTCATAATACCATGGATGGCCATCATCGGGCTCGTCAATTGCCATGACATCTTCGGTGTCTTGGTGTATCCGCTGTTCAATCTGTCGGCCTTGAAACACTCACGCCAGCGAATCACGACCATTAGCGCCCGGCGTTATAAACATACGCAAATTGATTTTGAGCCTCGGTACATGGTGAATGTCACCTTGCTAAAGTGGGGATAAGATCTTCAAAGTCACGATAATACAGTTTTGACTTTTTCTTCCCCCAACCTTCGATGCGCCATTACTTTGGGACCGCGACCAAGCTTCGAATCTCCACAACTTCGGTTTTTCTATACGATCTCGATGGCTGCCTCCATGCCCACGATGCAACCCGTATTCCGCCTGATTATTGGTGACCTCAAAGTTGAGTTTGAACGCCAAATGGGATGTGAGACCCATCGGGTGATATTAGCAACACACGGAATTCGAACCGCTACGATTGGTGCTCCATCCAAAATACAGCGCAGAAACATCCTCGACCATCGACATTATGTCTTCGTTGGGGAAATTGGTCGACATCTTCCCCTCCGTCAAGCTAGGCGGTCGACTAGGAATTCATGACGACTGCTTCCTATTATTGACCTCGAGGGTGACATATTTTAACTTCGAATTCGGCTAACGTAGCCACGGACCATCCACCGTAGGTTTGGTTTCTCAAATAGGTATTTTAAGGGATCCATCCCGATATCAGCCTCACGGGTAGGCGAGCATATCTCAACTTCTACAGGAAGCCATCGAGTGCCCATGTTTTTTCTAGGGGAGTGTAACGCTCCTCGGGTCCATTTTTTACTGAGGTAGTAAACCGCCCTTTCAACCCCATTGTCTCTTTCTGTAACATACATCCCGCCAGCGGGTGACCCCGGCAATTATAGGATCAAAGTTTTTCTGATACGAGGCGGTGTGCTCTTGGCGAGCTTGTTCAAGTAGGCTTTGATGGCTTGAAGGCTTTCGGCGCGAAGTCGTCCCAGTGAATGGCACTTCCTTTCTTGAGCAAAGCGAAGCAGAGGTTCAGCGAATTAGTCGGCTTTGCAATGAATCTGATGGGTGCCTTACCAAGGAAACTCATACATCTTTCTCGAATCGCGTAGGCTCCATTTCTAAGATGGCTTTAATCTTTGATGAGTCGGCTTGATGCCACGAGTGATCATGAACGAGCATCTTGTGATGACTCCAAAGCGTGCATTAATGGGGATTAGAGAGCGCATCTTGTACTTTCTGATCCGAAGAATTTCTGAGGGGCGGGCAAATGCCCTTCTAAGCTCCTGGCACGGCAATCCCTTATCGTCAAAACGTAAACTTCCAGCACAGCTGTGTGAATCATGTCATGCGATAATCTTAGTAGCGACCGTTGGTAAAGTGGATCCTGCGTTCTCTTTGCTTTAATCCGAAGGAGCATGACTCGATAACAATCGTCCATTCGGTGTGAAGCGTGATCTTTTCCGATCTCACGGAGCCATAAGGATTTGGTTGTACTCCGAAAAACCATTTATAAAAGAAGCACATGCGAGTTAGATTATCGGCTAACACATCAGTGAATTTCATGGAAAGGAAATGGGAGAGGACTTTGTTAAGATCACGAAATGAAACCGCAGACCCTTATTTACCATCCTTCTTTAGTGCAAGGGGCGATGTTTGCGACGGGGGTACTGATTTCATTAAAATCAGCGTTAATGTTTAGTAACACCTGCTTATGTGACACGATCGGTCTCATCGCGTCTTAGCTTCTACTTTCACGGTTTTGCATGGGATAAAGGGAATCCGATTGCTCCGCGATTCGAGATCGATTAGGGCATATCTGCGTGTGACCACTGCAGAAGCATCTTCGAACTCCTTAATATATCAAGTTTAGGGCTACCTGGCTGCTTGAGGGAGATAGCGTGGGCGATTTGAACCATCAGATGATTCCCTTCATCTCTCAAATTTATTAAAGCGATTTCTTCTTTTACAGGACATGCCTTTCATCTTCCCTGTCGATTAAGGATCAAATTTCTTTGAGGATGTCACATAAAAAATCAATCTCTTCATCACGAGGGTGCGACCTGATTATTTCAAAATCCAGGAGTAAGCGGAGATGAATTCGGTGTTCATGATCGGAGGCCTCGAGGCACCATACACGGGTGGATTGAGCTTCAAGCCACAGAGACTACGAGTTTGGGGCTGAAGAGAGCACCAACTTTCGGACTCGACGGACTGGAGGACAACGATTCGGTTCGGACTCGGATTTAGGACTGGATCCATGGTAAGTTACCTTTAGTATGAAGGTCAATTCTTGTATTCTCGACATCCATGATGGCGAATCGGATCTAAGGGTATCTTGTCCCATCATGACACTTGCACTTCCTACCGTGTACTTAACCCAGTTCGTCCTCCTTGAAACGAGTTGCGAGACTACCCATGGCAAAAACCTCAATCCGATTAATTTTGGTTCTTTATCCGCTACAATCGGCTTCTTCATCACTATCTGGCCAGACCTCGTTGGCGAATATCTCAAACCCGGTAAGAAAGGTATTGTTTTCCGCTCCCAAAAGGTTAATTTGCCCTTGATAGATACATTTTTGCCTTTTCTTGCTGACAAAGCCATCTTCTAGCACAAATTCCCCGCACTGCCTTCTTGTTACTCGGTGAGTAACCAAAGACGTTAAATGCGTCAGTGCCCACGAGCCAAACTTCTGCGAGACTACTGGACATTTCTCAACCCCAATCACGGCATGTAGATATTTTCTTCGTATCTTGATGGCAACATTGCTCATGACAAGTCGTCATCAATTCCCCTAGCTGAATGAGCCAGTTTGGAGGTATCGGGAAAATCCTCCCCGATCATTATCGCTAATATCGTGTTGAATTTCCAAGAATTGGGGCATTATCTTCAACAGGGCACGAATTCCGAGTCCCTGTGAATAGTAAGCATTCCCATTTCGGTCCCAAGCCCAGATTTTCGATGGAGTGTGGAGGGCACGACCATGATGTCGGGCGGTAACGAGGTCTCCCAGGAGCAGGTTGGCGGGGATATTCATCCGCGTGAAGCTCACCTCGTCGATATGATCGAAAGGTCGCAAAGGAATCATAGAAAGTCCCAATCACATCCCTCAGAGTGTTGTCATATGCTTTCCGGACCTTGACTTTTCGGTAGGGGAGAAATCCTTATTTTGTACCCCAAGCAATAGGCAACGCGGAGTGGGCGGACATTAATTGCTGAACCATTATACCGACCAAGATTCAAGATGTCATTTGCCGTGGCATTTAAGGTGACGTCACGGCGGCGGTGTGATCAGTTCAATACGCGGGCAAGTCTCATTGATAAAGGTGATAGCATGTTTGACAGAGTATGGTTTTGATCGGTGCCACAAGCTCGCCGGGAGTTATAGCGAGAAGGCAACTTTCAGGCGAGAGAACGGATGAGACCTTCATAGTGGCGCGTGGAATGGACGGCCTCCCCAGGCGGACATCTTGGCATCGGTTTGCTCCGAGTTGTAAACAATAATTCCCTCGAGTTCTTTTACAGTCGGGAAGGCTCTTTGGTGGGTGGAGCAAAGGATTGGAAGGTGTTTTTGACTAGGGTGGTAAAAGGATCAGAGGGTTCTTCGATTAGTGGGGGCGCAGGATTGGAAGGCTCTCCGGTCTGGAGGTTCGGGGGTTGGTAGATACGGTCACTTCTAGTTAGGTGATCAATCTGACGGTACTTTGATTCTTCGCTCCATAAGTCAGCAAGGGCCTGTTTCCAATAGTCGTATCCCGCAGATTGGCAGCCAAATCAGCAATAACCAAGTCATCCCACAGATCTTCGGGCTTCCATTTTTCGGCCTTCATTACGGTCTTGTTGACGGTCCATTCTTCGTTTCCCACTTTTATATTGACTACATCGGTGCTAGCCCACAGGTTTGTTCCAGCTCCTTGTTCATATCATGGCGACATCGACGTCTTTTGGAAAAGTAGCCGAAGGTTCGGATTCAGCTCCATCGACAAGGTAGTCCATTGGGTCACACTCGTTACTGGCGACCTCTTCTTCAATTCCAGGGAGATTCGAGTACGGGGTGAGGCCCACATTGCCGTACAAATTATTGATGACGAAATCTTCAAAATGAGAGAAATCCAGGCGGAGCGAGGCAAGTTCCGGCCAATCATGTGTCATTACCCCTGGCTGGTATTCTCCACTAAACAGTGCTGGCAGGGAAAAGGCATCTAAAGGATCATTCCAAGCTAACAGCTGATATTCATTTGGGGTTGGGTCACATTCCCATTCAAGCATCTCTTGAAAGACTTGGTACTTTCCCCCTTGATTTTCGAACAGTGTATGCAGAGAGAATCCATCGAGGGGATCTGCATAGACGTTTTGCCAGTCGACCTCCCATCCGGCTTCGAATAAAAGTTCATCATTTCCTTGGAAGTGGGCGGCTTCGAACTCTTCCCAGTCAGCAATCAGTTCTCCCCATGTATCCTCCCACTCCCACATGGAACGAAAGGCAGTCTCTCCGGGAATTTCACCAACAGGTATTGGTTCGGTATTAGAGGTAATGAACAGGGTAGGGTCAATTTCTGAAAGATTTTGATTTTTAGGCTAGAGTGATTTAGTTATCGGAAGGAGCATTGTCTTGAGTAGAGGTTAGAAAGCAGTATTTAGTTTGCTCTGAGGTGGAGCATCGACAATTTTGTTTCAATGAGGTTTTGAATTTCATGGCGAGGGCGGATGCAGTTGTCGGTGGTATGGCGGGCATTTGGTGGAAATCACAGTAGACATTTTAGTTTAGGTTTGGTGGAATGGTTTGTGGTAGTGGAAGAGGTTTCAATACTCCGATTTCTGTGAGTGAGAATAGTGTTGGACCTGGGAGTCTTGAATTGGGTGAAGGTTCGCTGCAGGATTTGGATTTTCGAGAATCTGGTCGACTTCTCTGGTTTAGTGGATGAGTTCTGCTGGTTGGCATTTCGAAGAAGAGCGTTGCTGTTTCGAATATGCCGCTTTCGATTTTCGACGAATCCTGGTTCCTTCTTCTCCAGAGTTCCATCTCGCCCTCTACAGCCAATCCCGAGTCATAAAAGGTTTCAAAATTTGGGAAAACCTGAGAAAGAACCGGAGCGAAGGAGCTTGGTAAATTCTTGGTTATTATCCGTATCTGTTCTTCAGGTCAGGCTTATTCTGCACGAGCGGCCTTTGCCTCAGCTTCACAAAGTCGGCAAAACTCTCCTTCTCGTTCATCTTAGTGCTCTAACTCCCTGTTGGTCATCTTTTAGGTCAGCATTGAAGTCATGCCGAGAGCCACTAGCTTGCCGTCTTCAGTCCTTTTTTGGATGGTTCGAGAGAGAGGAACCATTGTAGAGCTGGACCGGACAACTCGTGGAACAATTGAGCCATAGCTTCTTTTTCAATGCCGCGCATAGTGAGGATCCCTTATCCTTGAAGATGGGTTAAGTTGCCGATGCCATCAGGCTTAGCAAAATCCTTTCATTTAGACCTGCAGCGACGGCATTGAAGAGGCATAAGCTTGCTCATGTCAATTTCTCCTTTTCCAAGTTGCTTGGTTTTGGATAGATTCCTCCAATTTGCCAATCTTATCCATAGGCGGCTAGGTTAGGAGTGGAGTTCTTTGGTGATATCTATGACTTTGGGTGTATTTCGAGCGCGGAGGAGTCTTAGTCGAGGAGCATATCGGTGATTTCTGTATGCTTTCCATTAACTGTTCATGTCGTTCTTCATGGAAACCACGGTGGCCTTGAGTTGTGCATCAACACCAGCTTTAAACTGAACATCCATGTTAGCCATGTTCTGCCTGATTTTTCGTCTCCCTGATCGGCCATGGGTAAAGGGTTTTGGACGGGATTAAGGAGCTATAAGGTTCCCCTTACGGGTTAGCTGCTTAGCGATTTATTCTT
Organism: Rhododendron molle; assembly: GCA_025413875.1. Lineage (NCBI taxonomy): Eukaryota > Viridiplantae > Streptophyta > Magnoliopsida > Ericales > Ericaceae > Rhododendron > Rhododendron molle. Next base: position 22,336,776 of record CM046400.1, read on the forward strand.
CTAGCAACTTGGACTTCAAGCGGCGGGGTTCCTTCCGGTGTCTACGCGAACTAGTCTTTGGGACCGACGAAACCAATTGGGTACGACTATGCTTTTCTCATGGGCGATCAATGTTGGTAGCATTGACAACAGAAGTCGAGGGCAACTCAAAACGTCTGAATGCTCGCGCTATTCTACCCATCTCACAGAAACAAGGTGGCCTAGGACTACGTGGCTTGAATCTCACTTAAAGCGTTTGTGCGAAGATTTCCCGATAGTCAGGGTAGGTCTTGTCGAGCGGGTTAAATTCGAGCAGGTGAGGGCGAGCCAATCTCATATCGTGACCATCAGGGGCGGCAATGTGACTCAGGAATCGGTCTGGCACTTAAGGCTGGGCCAAGCCAGGGGGAGCCCGTTCGAACGCGACAAACACCGAAGTATCACAAACTCCATGGATTTAAAATTCTCCTAGACCGGCCAGGAGGAGCAAGGATTCTAAGGGGCTGTTCCTCTAGCCCACAGATGCAATGGTGTGGCGAGATGATGGCGTGTACAAGCACATAGCCAGGATATAACACATAAGTCCTAGCCATGGGTTCACATCCTAGTTGCAGGAAGGTTCTCACAGGTTATGTACAAGTCGCAGGCGGTTTTGGTCTCGAAGGATTCCCACAGGACTAGAGCCCGGATGGCACTACCCCATGTCGAAGTGTATTGCCAGGGCAATGTAATTCGAGCGGCCGATGGCTCATCATAGTCGAGGGTTGCTAGGCGTTCGGAGGCATCACCGGTAAGCCGAATAAGATAGCCGAAACACACTAGCGAGGCTTGCGCGGTGCAAAGTGTACAGGATAAGAGAGATCTTCCAGAAAATATTTGAAAATCCCCACTTTTGAAAATACCTTCAGAAACTTGACCTCTTGATCATCAACACTTTACTCTTTTTAAAAAAGTAAAGTATTGAATAAAGTCCCCGACCAAAGTCGCCAACTGTGGAGCTCAGTGCCCTAATTTAGAAAGAGTAGCCACCCGGTACAGAGATGGATCATCAGAAGCCCAGGGAGTGGTTTGAAAGATTTTTGGTCCTGGCGGCAGGTGAGATTTAGTTCGGGAGCCACATACGAATGGAAAGTTTTTCCTTAAAAGCACCCCATGAATTAAGGTGGAGCAGGTCGGGATTGGGTTCAAGATTGATGATTGAGATTGATTTTATTAGACAGAATTTGAGACATGAATATATCGTTGTGTAATGTTGCTGTAAATGATAGTGATAAATAATGTGAACAAAATAATAATTGTCAGCTTTGTATGAACCATAGCCATGTATTAACTGTAGCTACATATACCTAACTGTATGTAAGCCATTGCTATATCAAGCTATTGCGAACTTTGTATCATCACCTTCTGTCTCTGAATTAATGCTCTTGAAAAACTCGCCGAGAAGCCTCGTATTAGTCCAGGATCATCCCAAATATGTTATCTTTCATTAAAACAAGGTTTTAAAATGGTTTTTGATATATTTGATCATTTGGGATGATATTGAAAAGCTTTGAATAACCAAAACATGGTTTGTAGATATGATGCTTATTTTAAAAGCAGCGAAGCTTGATGAACAAAGGATGAGATAGCCACAGCAGGAGGCTTCAGGATCGAGGCATTTGTCTAAGATAATACCAACATGTAAGTGTGCGTGGGGGTCGGGGGTGCGGCGCTGATACAGCGGCAGCGGTTCACGACCTCGGCCGCAGTCTTGGTTTTATTTTGTGAAAATGGATTTTAAGTCAAAATCTAACCAAAAGGGTTAGATCTGCTTGTGAGAGAGTTCCCGGACGAGCGGGGCTAGTCAGAAACTAGTTTTTACCTTTAATGTTGAGTTTGATCAAGGGTTGTTGATGCAAGAATGAGAATGTATCGTCACGGATGTAAATGGAGAAGGTTGTATAAGACAAAATGGATATGGGTGTGAGTGAAGCTTAGGTATTTTGGATGGTGGGGGCTTTGAAGTTGATGAGAGATCAACTTCAATGATGATGAGGGAGTGAGTGGAAGCACTTAAAGAATGTCTTTTGGGAATAGCATTGTTCAGGACTTGGAAATGGACATGGAAATAAAGAAAGTGGGTAGAAAACTAGAGGAAAAAAGCTTATGGAGTGAAAATGCCCAAAGCAAAGGAAGCCAAAAAAAGGGCCAAGAGAGACTCAAAAGAAGGGCTCTTTCTCCTAGAGTGGAGGGGTCAATTTATAGGCAAAGGCCAAGGATTTTGAATTTCAAATGGTGAAGTGTATTTTTGGCTAAGCCATTTTGCAGCTGTGCATAAAGTTGTGGCTCCAGCTGGCGTGTGGCTGACCCAGTCTGACCTTTGCTCAAGGTGCCGTGCGGCTCAATTTTGCCACCCTTGCGGTCCCTTCAATTTCAAGGGTGTCGTGCGCTCCCGATTGCCAATCCATGCAGTACCCTCTTCAGCCGATTAAAGTCTTTTAAGTATGCGAGAACACTATCTGGGCTGTCCCAGGTTTTAGGTTTGCAGGCTTAGGGAGATCCTTTTCAAGCTATAAAGGTACCGTTTCTCTGTTTCATCATCGGAAATTGGACAAAGACTCTCCAAGATCGGATTGAGAGTGTCTGCCTCTCTGTAATGTTTCCTGATGCTCTTCGCATTAACGAAATTACTGGCGAAAACGGAATCTCCGGAGTTTGACCTACCCTTTTCGCCGTTCGATCTGAGGCCAAAACTGTCGTTAGAAATTCCCAAGAGGCGGCTCTTTGTTTCACAATGGGAATGGGAAGTATAGGGGCCCGATCGTGATTGGGAGAATTTGAAGCTGCAGAACTTTCGAGATAGCGAACCTTTGTTCGAGAAGCCGGATGGGAGAGTCATTGCGAGAACATCCCATCGCGATCCCTCTTGATGGATTCTCTTTGTATGCATTGTTTGAAAATCAAGAGGAAAGTACCAAGTTTTCAAAGAGATGCCTGAATGAGGATGGGATCGACCCCGAGCAGTACCGACTTTTGGCTTGGAGGCGACCGCTGGATACCTTCTCCCTTGCGTAGCGTGCGATGAAGAATATCGGCCGAGTACCCACGAGATGATGATACAATTGGTGGAACTCGCCCCGCTTGGCCGGTTCTCTCATTTTAATGATTTTTGTCACTGATAACTTATGTAGCAATGTGAAACATTTAAAGTGCGAACCTTCACGGACTCGAAGAAAAGTTGCGATGTGGGTGCAGTCAATGGATTACCTTCGATGAGGCTGAATCCGAACCCTCAGTAACCTTTCCAAAAGACGTTGAGGATTAAGCCGCAGTGAACTTATGGGAAGATGAACCAGAGGCTGGAACAAATTCATGAAGCGAGCAAGGGTGAGGTCAATGAAAGTGGGAAAGCGAAGAATGGACCGTTAACGGGGTGATGGCCGATGAAAGATGGAAACCGAAGACACGTAGGATGGTCGTCTTGGTTGGCATGTCTGCGGGATACAACCATCGAGAAACAGCGTAAAGCCGCTATAGATTTATGGGCGAAGAATCAAAGTATCATTGGGTCGATCATTTGACCGGAGCGGCGCGTTGACTTCGAACCTCTAAGTCGGAGTGCCAATCCACCCCAGCAACGAAGAACCTTACAGTCCTTTACTACCCGCGATTAAAACACCTTCGACTCTTTGCTCCGTGAAAGAGCTTTCATTTCAGAGAAAAATCAGGAAGGAATGATGAAGTGCCAGCAGGCAAGCCCAAGCACTAAGATATACTGTTTGAATGTCTTTGGTTCATTCCTGCATCATCGTGAGGGTTCATTCAAGCACTCTCTCAACTGAAAGTTCCCTCCGCTATAACCCCAGATGAGCTTGTGGTGCTCATCAAAACCATACCCATCAAGCATGCCATCACCTTTATTGTCGAGTCTTACCGCGAAGGGTAGTCTGTCGGCCAGATTGCATATCACCCTGAAATGCCATGGCAAATGGGTTCCAGTGATCCTCGTTGATAATGGTTCAGCAATTAATGTCTGTCCACTCCGCGTTGCCTATTGCTTAGGGTACAAAAATAAGGACTTCTCTCCATTAGAAGTCAAGGTCCGAGCGTACGACAACACCCGGAGGGACGTAGTTGGGACCCTTATGCTTCCTATGACTTTCGGGCCGTATCAAACAGAGGTGGAATTCCATGTGGTAAACATTCCTGCTTATTTTAACTTGCTATTAGGGAGGCCCTGGCTGCACCGACCAGACATCATGGCTGTGCCTCTGCTCCATAATCAGATTGGGACTTAGGCAGGAATACTTACCATCACGGGGACTCCTGAAAATTCTTGCTCTTAAGAAGACAATGCCCCGCTTCTAGAGATTCAACATGGGGAAGAATATATCGCTTTGGTAGGTTTCTCTGCGAATACACTCGGAATCAAATCTATTAGATTAGAATTGTTGACTTTGTTATCCGACAATGTTCTTTATCGAATAATGAAGAAGATGTCTTACATGCCTGGATTAGGAATGGGAAAAAAGAACCTCTGGGGCACAAGTTGAGGCCAAGGGAACTCTGTCTGTGAGGCGGCCTTGAGGTGCTCCACCACAGTGGCGACAACGTGAAAAAGAAATGGCTGGAAAATTCGCCGTCGAAAGAGAGCTTCATGATTGCAGGCCGATCCGAGCCATTTTGGGATGAGGAAACCAACACCTTTACGAGTTTGCGTCATGCCAAGCGGCGTCGGCGAGGAAAGCGGTAGAGTGAAGTTGTGAAAGGGCGGAGAAACCGGTAAATGGATCGAAGTCTTTATATACGGTAGCCTTGAGCTGTCGGGGCAGACAGTAAATGCGGCTATAGGCGAAGTGCGATGATGGAACAAGATATTCTTTGAAAGTCCAGGCTGACCAGCCATCATGGATCTTTGTGGGGATTACAAGGCTGGACTCTGCAATTTTTAACTGCTGTGAATCGATTACAGTCCAGTCTGAGTCTGTCGAGAGTCCTCAAGTCTTACGAGTCCGTCGAGTCCGAGTTGGTGCCTATCGGCCCAAACTCTCAGAGTCTCGCGAGTTTGAATCTACAGTATGTATGGTGCCCCGAGGCCTCGTTAACGATGAGAATATCCAGCGAATGCAGTGCTGCACTTCCACATTTGAAATAGTGATAGACTCGATGATGAAGAGATCGATTTCGGCGGGGGACATCCCAAAGAAATCCGATCCCTAATCGAGAAAGATAGAAAGACATACTCAGAAACTTGTAAAAGAGAAGTGTCTTGCTGATGTAATAGATCGGATGTTGGTCGGTTCCTTCTCTGTTGAAGAACCAGCCGCGTAAGCTTACTTTCGAGAGTTGAAGATGTGTTTGCATAGTGCGTGATATCACGAGAATTGATCACGAATTGTGGAACAGTTCCATTTTATCGATGCAAAACCCCGTTGCTAAGGCGCGCGGGAGACTTGATTTGGTGCTTAAGATAAAGGAAGAGGTCACCAAACAGTCGATGTTGGATTCTTAATGGTAACGAGTACCCCAGGTGGATTATGAGCATCGTCCGTGCCCGAAGGATGGGATAAGTGCATGTTGATTTCAGGATCTCAAGCTTGGCTAGCCCAGGATGACACAGCTACCACACATCGACGTCTTGGTTGATATCTGCCGGTCATGCTCTGCTATCTTTTATGGATGGTTTGGGATGCAATCGGTCTTTGTGGCGGAAGATCGGGAAAGACTATTAGTTCTTGGATGGGAGCGTCTTTGTTGTCGAGTCATGCCTTTGGTTAAAAAATGCTGGATCTACCTGCTCAGTGATTCGCTCTGGCGTTGTTGCATGATAACGATTCACAAGGAGGTGGAGATCTCGTTGATGACATGATCGTTAGGTCGAAAAATTGAAGGACATTTGCATTTTCGAGAGAATTCTTTGAATTAGAAAGTACAAGATGCGCCTCAATCCGGCCAAATGCATTCGGAGTCACGGACGGGAAGATGCTTGGATTCATGATCACTACGCGGCATCGAGTCAATCCATCAAAGATCAGCCATCTAGAAATGGAGCATGCGCGATGCAGGAAGAAGGATGTAGGAGTTTCTGGGCAAGGTGCGATTCATGATGAAGTTCATTTACCAGCGGCTTGACTTGCGAACCCCTATTCCGCTTACTTTCGAAGGTGCCATTAAGCCAGGGCGATAGGTGCCAAAAGCACGAAGCCATGAGGCCTATCACATAACCATGATATTAGCGCCGCGTATGACGCACGATCCTATACATCCGATCCTCCGTCTTTGATAAGGTGTATGTTAAGCGAGAAGGGTTGAAAGGGATGTTTTACTACACTCAGTAAAAGATGGTTGGACTGAGAGCGTTACTGCTCGCACGAAAAGACATGCTGAAACTCGTATGGGCTACCGAAGTTGAGGCATTACATCTTTGCTGCAGGTGAAGGTGATATCTCGAATGGATCTAAAATGCTCTATTCGAAAGCCGATCTCCGCAGCGAGAATGGCGATGGTTCTTGATGTTGGCGGTGAGTTAAATCGTTACTCGAAAGTCAGTGAAGGAAGAGAGTATCGCGAATTGTAATTGCGAGATGCTGAATTCAAATTCCCTGCTGAAGACATAATGATAGTGGCCGAGGACATTTAGTAATTGTACTTCGATGGAGCGGCGAACCAAAAAGGGTTTGGGATTGGTGTATTACTCGACATGATGGTCATCCCGTTGGCGTTGAATTAATTTAAGTCACCAATAATCAAGCGAGAATCTGGCTTGTGTGGGCATAGGCGACCATCGAAGTTGGCATAGAAGAATTTGGAAGTTGTGGAGACTCAGGCTTAGTTATTATCTGAAGCAAATGGTGATTAGAGGTCAATGAAGAAAGACTGAAGCAAATCGCCGGGATGCCAGAGGGCCAACTATTCCCCACTTTGTAAGGTAACATTCACTCCCGTCTTGAGGCTCGAAAAATCAATTTGAGCCTTGTATCCTTGCTTGGCATCTATGGTTGAGATCCCCGTGTTGGCATAAAGTTAAGGCCTATTATGTGGGCAAAGGACACACGGTGTACCAACATGTCATAATTAGTTGTGAGTAGGCAGTGGCCATCCATGAATGCTTATGACATTGGAGATATGTGGAAGGAGGAGAGTACAACATGGGAGCAAGTAAGAAGGATTCGAATCACTCTTCAAAGGATAGCTGCACAGTACATTATCCGTGGAGGAAACTTATACCGAAGATAACGTGGAACCCCACCTGGCTGTGCATCCATGGAGAAGGTAAAGAGGGTAATGGAAGAAGTTCACGGCGTATGTGGCCCCACATAGATGGCATAATGCTCTTGAAAATCTCGGCGAGGATAGCCACGGTCCACCATGGAAAGCTTGAAATGTTTGGAATATGTGCAGTGGCAGAAAATGCCCAAATTCACGCCAGCCTCATGTTCATACGGGGAGCTCGACAAGCTGACCTCGCTTCACTGGCCTTCTCAGCATGGGGAATTGATGTCTCGGGAGAATAGTCTTGCGAGCCGTGATGCAAGTTCATTTGTTGGCACGTCAGTGTACAAAATGGGTAGAAGCTCTTCTACACCACTTGGTAGCAATTCAAGTTGCACACTTCATTAAGCAAAATGTCATTTATCGGTACGGAGTTCCTCCAGGCTTTTGTGTTCGATAATGGGGTTCATTTCAAAGGAGTGAGCTCGGGAAGTATTGGATGGTTCAAATTCAAATTACACGATCAGACTTGCGGCCATGAGACAATGGCGTTGTGGAGCGACTAACAAGGCGATCAAGCCGATACGGAAAGACTATTCCAATACCGCGAGGATGGCACTGACCGGCCTTTAACTTTGTGGGGATATCACGCATGCAATGCGGAACACCAATAGAACGACTGCTCTTTGGTTTCTGGCGGAATGGAGGCGGTGCTCCCCATCGAATTGAGTCCCATCTTTTCGGACTATGATTGAGTGTGAAGTCAGGCGGAATGGTTGAGTATTCGATTCGAAGAACTTATGTTGTTTGATGAACGGCTGTTAAGGGCTCTTTACCACATCCAAAGGTACCAACGAAGGATTGCACGGGCAGCTGCAAAGTGAAACCCGAGGACTTGGCGAGAGGTGACATGGTTTGAAGAAGTCGGGGGCTCGGTTTCACGACCCACGAGGAAAGTTGGAGGCGGGTAGTGGACCTGCCCGTATGCTCTCCCTTGGAAGCTCCTGCTCATAAACTTAAGCAGAAGCTCGTCTCAGCCAGTTAAATTAGGATCGAAACGGCGCTGTACTTGCGAGGAGAGCTGTTGGGCGTTTGAGAAACCGCCAGGCGGTCCAGGCAGAGGTAGAGCAAGCACGCTGGATGAAAACCCGTCAGGGCATCCAAGGCAAAAGTTAAGGCATACAATGCACGAGCTCGGTAGGCCAAAAACCCGAAAGGACGGTTCTAGGCAAAAATTAGAGCGTAAAAGGAGAGTCTTAAAACCATAGCGAACCTTACCCTGAACTACATCATGACCTGATTTTTTTCGCCAGAAGGATACGTAGGCAGTCTCACATTGAGACCCAGTCACAATCTATCAAAGTAAAAATCCAGGTTGAGAAGATCCAAAAAACGGAATCAAGGAGGGGGAAACCCTCCAAAACTCATTTTTATTAAAACGATAGCTTCTATTACATAAGGTTGAGCAGGACTTTCAAAAACAAAAAGAATTGTGACGTAATGAAAGTGGGTCCACAATTTATTCAACGGTCAGTGTGGTAGGATTGAGTCAGTTTCCCTGAGCCCCGACTCTTGCAGCAATGTCCCTCTGGCCTTTAGGTGGCTCCACGTGCCGCCACAAGGATAAGGATGTCGTCGGTCCTTGTAGCGTCCTCGGGCCAGTAATGTGTACGGCGAATGGCTAAAAAAGCCAAAACCACAGCCCGAGAACCTCTGCGAGAACCTCACTTGTCTCGAACCTAGTTAATGGCCGGGTCGGTAGGGATGAAAGGTAAAGCATAGACGTGAAGCGACCAGCGAGGCCCATGTAGTGCAGTCATAAATGGGAGGTCAGCCGGCACCTCCAAGGCGTAGTCTGTTTCGCGGCGCCCGAAGAAGTGTTAACTCAAGCCACTCCCCTGTCGGCAAACTCGAAGCATCGTGGGGAAGTGCATTCTTCGTATGACCGATTTGGGAGGAATGGTCGACCACGTTCACCTTGTCATAAAAGCCAAATGCAGCAGAAGGAAAACAAGTAAGCAGTGCGAGGCAGTGTTGGTAAAATGAAACGTGAGAAAAAACCGGAAAGGTGGTGGTGAGAAAATTTAGCTTTGTGGGATCAATTTACCCCAAAAGTGGTCTCTCCTGGCGAACCTTGTCCAAACCTATGATTCCAAACCAGTGTTGGACTCTGTCCTTTGACCTCAACTGACGACAGTTAACCAGTGCCGAGCTAACGTGGTGCAGTGAAGAATTCAGAAGTATCTGACGGCTTGCATGCAGGCGGTGCGCCGAGTGCGATGAAATCCTATCAAAATGCAAAAGCCTGTCCGCTTATCATAGCCATCTCGCCTTCACTGCTCTTAACAGCGCCGTCACAATCAAAACCCGCAGCGAACATAGATGCTCTCACGTACGAGGAGAGGTGTTGACCCTCTGGGCGACGCGAAGGTATGCGGAACTCTGAGTCGAGACAAAGCTCTTGACCACGAAGCGAAACACAGAACAACCAGTCGAAAGCTGTGGTACGCCTCAAAGCTACGGGCGAAGGCAGATATTAGCGGAGTACGCGCTGAACGAGGCAAGTAGAACGGAAGTTGAACCAATCAGCGCCTTTCATTGGAAAATAACCCACGGACGGAAGCGGCAGTGAAGAAAAACCATTACAAAAATGGGAAAACCAGAGATTAATAAGTGAGAAAAATACTTAAGTAGAAACTGTAGATTTATAGGAAGAATTAGAGAGACAACTAACTTAAGCATAAGCTTCAAAAGTACATATTTCCTAAATCCCACATAGAGAAAAAACAGTCGCCTACCCAAAAGTTCAGCGTTCTACTAGTCAAAAATACTTGTTTGTGGGTCCAGGCCTGGGTCGGGAGATGTTGTGGGGGATGTGTGTGGCGATGAGCAATTGTCCTGGCTGTGGTTGACATCGTATCTGGATCCCGTCGCTGTAACATCCTTTGGCATGCGTTGCATTTACGCAATTTTGGCAGGCTATCAAATAAGATTTTGAGCATTATAAAAGCCTGCCAACCACCAACATTCTGAGTAGCCCAGGACTTCAGGGGGTGTTTTGTTCCAAAGCAGAGCTCTCAAGATTAGATGGTTTGTAACGCGAAAGTTGATAAAAATCCACTTTTTGAGCTATGTTGAAGTGTCAAAGTCCGTTCAATTAGTTCAATATTTTTACGATCCAGCGATAACCGTCAGTGACTTGATCAGGACTCAGTTTGTGTTCAAAGTCAAAACTTGGGAATATCATGTGTTAATTAAGCTCTTTAATTAATATTTCAAAAGCAAAGATTGAGTTTCCAAGTCTTGTATTAGAATTTGAAGGTCATTATTGTCACGTGGCTGTGTCCAAAGTTGGTGACAAAGATGTCTATATAAATTCTCGTATATAGAGTCAATCTTTCAAAGGTTCATCTAATTACTTTCCTTGATTTCTATTCCATCGTCAATATATTTTGGTTGTTAATATGTCGCTCATCGTAAACCTCGCATTCAGCTCAATTCTTGAATCAACGGCTAGTTGCATGTTCCAGTCAATGTTTTAGTTATTCGGTTTTCTTCATACAAACAAAAGAAGAATGAATGGCATAAACAATCAAAGAACATATCTCTGTATATAAATCCAAAAAGCATCCATGAGTCGAAGTACAAAAGAAGCATGATGGCCCAATGATCAAAATCCTATCTACCAAGGGCAAACAGGCGACCTACAAAAGGAAGCACGCAGGCTCCATCAAAAAGAGCAAAAGAAGGAACTCAGCTCTCATCCCTATCCTCGCCCTCCTCCTCGTCCTCCTCAGAAACCCCCTCAGCTGCCTGGGAGCTGCTCACCTTTTGAGTGCCAGTCGCCCTGGGCACGGTGCTCCCTGAGGTGGCCTCCAGGTCAACGTCCGTAGTTTCGTCGGTCTCATCCTCGGAGACGTCAATAGGCTCACCCTCGGTCCCCGCTGAGTGTCGTGCCCTCTTCGATGACGGCTCTTCCCGTGAGCCGACAGAGGAGACTTGTGGCACCAGAAAGTGGACAGACTTTCGCCGTAACCCTCATGAGGCCCCACCTTTAGCCTGCAATGATTCAACATCCATATAATAATTGCATCATGATCATAATATAAGCAATAGAAGTAGAGCAAATAACTAGGGTTCGAGAGATTACCATCGTCCCGCCAGCACGAGGCAACATCTCTGAGGGTGGCCCGTGGCGTACTACCGTACCAGTTGCTCCAGGCCCATCATGGCCTCCGCCATCTCCTTCACATACTCTGGAGGTGCCTGCAATCAAGAAGTTGATCAGAACATGAAAAGGACGAAAATATGCAAGAATGAAAGCACGTTATACCTGAGCAAGGAACTCTGGAGCCTCAGTTGAAGGGCGTGGCACCACAACCAGGTCAGGGACTCCCTGGGCGATCGTCATGTCCACTGTCCAAGAGAGGGCAGGGAAGCTAGTCCCATTCGGGCCTGCACCGTCGCTGTGACCTCCGTCACCGCGGCCTCCATCTCCTCTGCTATCGTCACCTCTACCTCGCTTCCTTCCCCTTCTTCCTCCAGCACCGCCTCGCGCCGTCTGCGCTGCTCCCCAAGTGGTACATATCTCGAGACTAGGCATCAAGTACCGAGCACAGTACTCTGCGTAGTCAGCGGCAAGACCAGCACCCGCCTGAAAGAACGACTCCAACTCAAAGTCTGGCCGCGTAAACCGCTCGATCTCCATCCGCGTGTACTGGACTGTCCTCTGCACCAGAGCAGGGAGCGGCCCAGGGACTCGAAAAGCGTCCAGCCTCAGCGACTAACGTGACAATCGGTCACCTAAGTACCACTGCCAGCCGTAAACGGACTCGAGAAGCACCCTCCCTACTCTGTGCGATGTAGGGGATCTCGAAGCGGTCCCAGATCCGCCAACGAACCTGCCATCGAGAATGAACGATATCAGCATGCCGTTTGAATTGAAATGGACAAGAAAGTTATGGAACAAATATGGAAGCGCATTAGTACCTGGTCGGGACGCAGCACGTCTAGGTAGAGGCGAAAGGCATTCAGATTGCCTCTTTCCCTCTTCACCCCCTTGTACTCCTTCGACCAGTGCAAGGCCCGAGGGAGTATCGTGTCGTCAGGACACGTGGTCTCAGGAGGGTACATCCCAATCACCTCGTATGACCAGAGCTGCAAGTCAAGACATTAAAAGTTAGCACATGATATACATCGAATAGATACAAATGGAAAGCTAACTATTCAAAATAAAGGAACCAAGGTATACCTCCCAGACCCTCTAGTAACCTCCGAGGCTCACTCCTGCCCCGCGGGAAAGAGACCCCATGAAGGCATAACACGTCCCCAGTGCGGCACCTCCCCAGTCGAAGCGGGCAATCTCTCCGATGTCCCTCAAAGCCGAAAGAAGCAAAAGGTGTACCCAGTTGCACCTGTTGGGAAACAGGGACGCACCGAGCATGTATAATAGGAAGCACCTCGCCATCTGCTTCTTCTGCACCCTGGTCGTCGGGTCATCCTCTGTCCAAAACTCCAAAAGCTAGGCGTACTTGGCATCGTCAGTCTCCACCCTCAGCTCATACCCCAGCATCTCCTGCTGGAACTCCGCTTGTCTGCCTGTAGTGGTGTCCAAAGGGATAGGGTCACGTCCGACCCTGGACCGGTGATCACCGCGAAGTCCAATGGCGTCACGGTCAGCTCACCAAAGGAAAAGTGAAGGGTATTCGTCGTATCCCACCACCTCTCAGCAAGAGCCCTCACCACTGGTTGATCATTGCTCACACCCCTCGCCAACACCTTGACAAACTCCCCGAAACCCGCCTGCCTCACTATCTCCTGCACCGCCTCGGGGAGCCTCTCCCAGAACGTCGACACATCCGCCGAACCACCGTAGCACGAGAGTGAGATCGCCTGTTGCAGCAAATCAGCAGTATTTAGTATACAGGCATAGCACGCGGTACACATGATATACTCAGAGCAAGGAAATGAAAGTACAAGTACACTGGAATTTGAAATACAAATATTTAAAGTATACCTCGTCTCAGCGCAAGGAAAAGTGCTATTGCGGATCCCTCAGAACCAAAGCCTCATCGTACATAGGCCTCCCCGGTGTGTAAGGGTCTAGGAGAGATGGCACCACTACGTGCTGGAAGGGCACGTAGGTCGCCTCGTCGTAAGCCGTCCTCCTCTGTAAGGCTGTCATCGCCTCGTCAACCACACTCCTGCGAGGGGCTATCTCCTCTCCAGCCTCCTCATCAACTTGCTCCTCCTCCACCTGTGACTCCTTAGCACCCCCGGTCCCAAGCTCAGCCTACAGCTCCGACTCGCGGGACGCAAGCAAAGCCTCCGCCAACCCGGGGACCCTCCGCACGGTCTCAAGCCAGTCTTCCATGGACGACGCCTCTAAGTAGTCGCCCATGCCTATGTGGCGTGACGACCCCGCATCTACGCCGCTGCCCACAAACATGGGCGGTGTATCCCTCTCCACCGGCTCCACCACCGGCTCATCCTCGACAATGGGGGCTTTCCCCAAGTCAGCTCGAGGCTCTCTCGCAGGAGAGGCCTCTGTCTCCTCTGCTGCCCGGTCCAAACCGCCACTACCGAGACCCTCTGTGGTCCTCTCATCCAAACCCGCCGCTGCCTCCGATTGGCCCAAGGCCTCGGCATCACCCCTCAACTCCATTGCACCCGGAGTCTCCGTCCCTTGGCCGTACCCGGCCAATACCACACTACCACCATCGCCACCATCACCGCCGTCCACCACGGCGGCCGAGGTTGTAGCCTCCTCGACCAATGCCGGTTGAATCGAAACCCCTGTAATCTCCGGTACACCCCCAACTGTCGGGTCACCCCCCGAAGGAGTCGGGGGTGGTGTAACATCGACTCGAGGTGATTGATCACCCCCGGGTACATCGTTCTGCTCCATGATCGTAATGTGGGAGAGAGAGAGGGATCGAGAGAGCAGTCGAGAGAGAGAGAACAGAGAGAGAGGGAGAGAGCAGTCTTGAGAGAGAGATACCTGGAGAGAGAGAGATACGTTGGGAGAGAGAGAGCAGAGATCGAGAGAGAGAGGGAAATTCGAACGGCGCGAGGTGTACTATATACACCTCGCGTATATATATATTCTCCTGAACCGATTCGTTTGGAAATCAACTCTGGACTGGGTTCACAGCCCATGGCGCCGCACGACACCTTAGAGTAGGCGCGCGACACATTGAGCAAGCATGCAGTATCCTTGGGTTGAGGTACCGTGCATCCCTAAATTGGCTACGCACGGTACATTAGGTTATTTCGACAGTTTGATTCCTGAGAACAGTTCGTGGCGTTAGAGAGATCATATTCGATTCATTCAAAATCAAAGGTTGGATGCAAGCAAGTACAAGAAGAAGGGACCTTTTCATTGATGCAAACCCGGGGTTTCCCTCGGGGATCTTTTCATTACATTTTTCAAAAAAAAAAAGAGAAAAATAGGAAATGGGCCTACTGCCCTCCTCCTCCTCCTTCTTCTTCTTCTTCTTCTTCTTCTTCTTCTTCTTCTTCTTCTTCTACTTCTTCTTCTTCTCTCCTCCCATCCTCAGTCGCTCCCCCAGTCCAAGGCGTCATTCACCCCGTTCGAGCGGTCGTCCGACTCATTCGGGTTGCCCTCGAAATTCTCTGTCGTCTCCTCCGAGTCACCCCCTGGTGCATGCTCCAGGTCATCTTTGTTGTCCAACTGGTCGAAGCAGAAATCCTGCAAGTTGGACACCGCGCGGCGGAGAGAACGGATCATTGAGATAAGTCGCGCAATTTGTGTGTTCAATTCTTTGATTTCTCCTCGGTAGAAGGCCATCTCAGCCTCTAAAGATTCTACGCGAACAGCCAAATTGCTGTTATCCATGCCGAGATCTCGAAAGAGGCTTGTTTTTTTTAGAAAAGCAGGGAGAATGTAGATAGACTTGAGAGATTTTTGTTGGTGGTGCATGGAATGAGGCACCACCATGCTTATAAAGTAGTTCCAGCCGTCGAAGAGGCACGCCCGAATTAATGGCACCCTTGAACATGTCAACTGTTCCCGGAAATCGAAGAGGTGCATGGGGAAAAGAGGTGTCGTGCGCCACCCCTATGGCCCGCACGGCATGTTGACTCCAGGAGATTAAATGCTTTCTCTCAGAAATTGATCCACTCAGCCACCGAAATGTTCTTGAAAACTCAATTTTCCAGCCGTTTTGTAGCCCTGATCTTTTGGAATGTTGTGCATTGATTATGGTGCCATTTGATTCATATCCCACGGGACTCGTGGGATTTCGCGTCCCCTGAGGATCCGTCGTAATTCACAAAATCCGTCCTCCGAGACTCGACGTAATTTGCCATCACGGTTTCGCCTCCCGAAGGCTCGTCTCGATTTCCCCGCCTCCCGAAGGCTCCTCTCGATTTCCCTGCCTCCCGAAGGCTCGTCTCGATTTTCCCCGCCTCCCGAAGGCTCGTCTCGATTTTCCCCGCCTCCCGAAGGCTCGTCTCGATTTCTCCGCCTCCCGAAGGCTCGTCTCGATTTTCCCCGCCTCCCGAAGGCTCGTCTTCATTTCCCCGCCTCCCGAAGGCTCGTCTCGATTTTTCCCGCCTCCCGAAGGCTCGTCTCGATTTTTTGGCCTCCCGAAGGCCCGTCTCGAATTTTTCGGTCTTTTGAAGACCAGTCTCGAATTTTTCGGCCTCCCGAAGGCCCATCTCGAATTTTTCAGCCTCCCGAAGGCCGATCTCGAATTCTTCGCGATATTTGCACGATACGTGGCACCACCAGCACTCTGATGTTCTTTGTCCCCCGGAACTTGTTTTCTTGCATTTTCGATTTCACTGTCCTAATTGAACTACGCTGGTCTGATCCCTACAAAGGGGTACGTAGGCAACTCCCCGAGCGCGACCACCATTGTTATTTACTCACATTTTGCAGTGCATTTTTGTTTCTGTTCAAAGGCTCTAGAGCGGCGGATTGGGATGCCTATTCTTTAAGCGTCACTCGTACCAACCAATGGTATCCGAGTTACGTTAAAGAGGGACTATTGTAGATACCCCAATCCAGACCTCGGAGAGTCTTTGACCGCCCCGATGATGAAATAAAGGAAATGGTACCTTTGTGAGCTTGAAAAAGGATTCCCTAAGCCCATGCAAACCAAACAAACCAAAAAGCCCAAAAAAAAACAAAAAGAACCCAGACAAAGCCCAAAAGCCCCTGGACCGAAACATGAGGTACCGGGCGAAATGGTACTGTAGCGCACGACAGGTAGAAATTCAATGGGTCGTGTGCGACCTTGACTTGTACCGCACGGCACCTTGGGAACCCTGCTCTATTTGTCAAGAAGAAAGAGGGCACGCTCTAACTTTTTATCGACTACCGCCAACTCAATGGAGCCACAATCAAGAACCAATGCCCCCTCTTCCAAGAATAGACGACTTGTTTAACCAATTGAGAGGGTCAACTTGTTTCTCAAAGATTGATCTAAGATCCGGATACAACCAATTGCGAATCAAAGATTGTGACATATCTAAGACGGCGTTCCGCACAAGTTACGGACACTACAGGTTCGTAGTCATGCCTTTCGGTCTAACCAATGCTCCTGCCATTTTCATGTGTGATGGAAAAGATCTGCATGCCGCACTTGGACAAGTTTCTGGTAGTGTTCATTGATGACATTCTTGTATACTCTCCAACAGAGAAAAAACACGAAGACCACTTGGAATTGTCCTACAAGTACTCCGAGACAATCATTTGTATGCAAAAGCTAGCAAGTGCAAATTTTGGATGAAAGAAATCAAGTTCCTAGGACACGTAGTGTTAAGGAATCTCATTAGATGATAGTAAGGTAGAAGCTATATAGTGTACTATGATGCATCCAAAGATGGATTGGAAGCTGTGCTTATGCAAAATGGAAAGGTCGTTGCTTACGGATCCCAACAATTGAGGCCGCATGAAAGGAACTACCCAACTCACGATTTAGAGCTGACAACAGTAGTGTTCACCCTAAAATCTTAATGACATTATCTATATGAAGAGCAGTTCGAGGAAAGGCAAACGTGGTCGCTGATGCGCTGAATTGCAAGAACCGAGGATAAATGGCTAGTTTAGCTATAAGGGATTGGAAGATGATGGAAGCCATCAGCGGATTCAAGCTGCAGCCAACCATAGAAGATATCAACTATCAACTGGAAAAGCTGCTACTAAATGGGCAATCCATGTTGATAAGAGCTTTCGCTTCTAGGAATTTTTTTTTTTTTGGTACCAGACATCGATACCCTTTGAAAAGCTGTACTTAAGGAGTTTCATCACTCCAATTTTTTTGTCCACCTAGGGATGATGACCACCCAATATTGTAGATATTTGGTGCGACTAGTCCCGACTTATGTTGCTTTTACTTGCGTTTATTTAGCTTTTATAGTGATATTGCACGTAAGGTAGGTTTTTGTGTATTTCAGGTAAAAGGTGCTAATAAGGCGGTTTTGAACGCCAAGGAATGCTCCGGGTGCAACCAAGTGCTCAAGGCCATGTGCCACCCCGTTGTGGTGCTCAAAGAGTCAAGAAAAGATGGTTTGGAGGTTGCTCGGGCCACCCAAGGGTCAAGGGAATTGAAGGAGATGTGAGAATTTTGCCAAAGCTTTTCATTTTCCGACCAACTAAGGGTAGAATTGTCACATATTTTGACGTACAAATCATGTTGGATCCAAACCACTTGGGTTAGAAAGTAGACTCAACGAGCTTTCCAACGGTCTAAAGAACACCCAAATCCGAGTTCGGGAGTGTCCGGAGCGAGCCCATGAAGTTCAGTCAAAATCTGCCAGGAGACATAACCGTATCGATACGGTTTTGAAGTATTGATACGGTTTCAAAACAGAGAGAAATTGAGCCTTCAGCGTATCGATACGGGTTTCAGCGTATCGATACGGTTTGATAACAGTGGGTTTTCCAAGCTTCAGCGTATCGATACAGTTCTTAGCGTATCGATACGGTTCTGTGCGTATCGATACAGGTCATCTACGGGGGATTTTGAGGATTAAGGCAAGGCAGAACCATATCGATACGATTATGGAGTATCGATACGGGTGGCTTACCGACTTACTTTTTGATAGCTTTTCACTTTCCGTAAGTAGCAAGTTACCACTTTTTGGATATTTTCATGGAGAGAGGGTGTCCTCTTGTATAAATACTCTTCTCTCTCTCACTTGTAAAGAAGTAGATAGTTAGCTTAGGTTAGCTTTCCTCCATTAAAGTCTTTCAAGCTTTCTAGTTTAATTTCCTTCTAACACTTGTAAGTCTTTCTCGATTGTTAATTTCTCGTTTATTAAAATTGTAGCTACGCTTTAGATTCTCCTTAATATCAAGTTTATTTTCATTTTCATCGGTTAAATATCATGTCTCATTTTTATGCTATGTTTTGTTCTTTAGCTATGTGTGAGTAGTCTTTTGGCTAAGTCTTGGGTTAATCTTTCCTAATGACTTAGGAGGTTATTTGGTTCTCAAACCTTTGGGCTTAAAATCTTGGTTTTTGGAATTGGATTAACCTAGCCATTTTGGTCTAAGCGAGGGGTGTTAACTCCTTGATATGAAGTTTGTCAAGCGGTCTTGGCAAGTGACATACCGAGGGCTCATGGCCTCCTACGTGTTAGATACATTAGCAAAAATAGGTGGCTTTTGTTCCGTTTAATCACATCTTTCTATAAACATAGTCATTAAAGTTAAATCTTCCGAGCGTGAGCACGCGGTCGTGACTCTCATTTGAGTTATAATTGAGAACCGGTAACGACGTTTGTCAATGGAAGGATGATCACTAGACTTGCCTCTCTTAGTTTATAAAGCTCATTTCTAGTCTTTTACTTAGTATTTCCACTTTAAAAGCAAAACCAAGTTGGCCGTCTTAAACGCCAAAATCCTTACAAACTACAATCCGATTACGCTATATTCGATTCTCTGTGGGTACGATCCCGGACTTCCGGATATTATGCTACTGACGACCTAGCCCTACGCTTTGGGTTTCTATCAACCTTATATTTGAAGGCAAGGTTTTGACGTAAGCATTTTTGGTGCCGTTGCTGGGGAATCTTACTATAGCTTATTTGGAGGTTTGACAAACCACTGTAAGTACTCCGTTTATTTTTCCTTTGTGTAATTTGAACTCAACTTAGTGGATACCTCTACCCGAGTCACCAATTCGACTTGAGGTGTAACGAAGCCAGATTGAGCATCAATTGCCTTTTTACTGCTTTTTATCTATATATCGTGGTGGTGGCATAACCCCACGGAACTGTTTTGAGAAAGAGGTGGCGGCATAGCCCCTCTAGCCTTTTTACTTTTTGTCTTATCTTACTAATAAAATGGTGGCGGCAAATTGGGAAACACCTCCCAAGACTTTGCGGGAGTACCTTTGTCCCATTCAAACTTACACACGCCCCAAAACTTTGCGGGAGTACCTTTCTCCCTATCAAATTTTCACACCCCCTTGCATAGCCACTCATGACGCCAACGTTTTTGAAAGTCGTATGACCTTTTCCATTTGGCTGGATCTCAAGAACCAAATTCAAACTTTTGCTGAAAGAGAGAATGAGTCATTTTATGCATGTTGGAGAAGATACAAGGACTTGCTCATTGCGGTCCCGCATCATGGCTTTGATAATTTTCAAATTGCTAACTATTTTTATGATGGACTTTCTCCAACGAGTCAACGATTCTTAGACAAGATATGCGATGGCAAACTTTTTGAAAAAGAACCCGCTCAAGCCTTAGATTTCTTTGATTGTTTAGCCGCAATTTTACAATCTCGGCTTTATGCTCAACATTGTCAAGAGTCCAACTCAAATGCCATGGAAGAGGATATTGAGCTGCCTATCTTTGTTGAAGATGTTAGTTTAGATTCTGACAACTCCTCAGAGTATATTTAGAGTGATGAGTCGAGTCTTGAACCTGTTGTCCAGTGTTCTTCCCCATAGCTCCCTTTCTGTGTGACGATTCGGGGGAGAAATTTCTCATTGTTGAGAAAACGAATGCAGAGGTAGACTTTTTGTATGCTCTGTTGAATGAGCAGGATGGGAAGAATGTGAATAGACCTGAAAGTTTGTCTCTTTCCTTTGAGGAGATACCATCCATACAAGTTCTGAACAATCAAAAAGTCTTGGCTCTTGATGCTGCCACCCTTCATATTGAGTTTCCATTGCAAGAATTTCTAAAAGTCAAATTGATTGATTTTCTTGGTGTTGATGAATTTGATTAAGTTTATCATCCTTACATTGTAGATTTTGTCAACAATTTGAAAATTGATTTTGTTTGGGCTATGTACTTGGTGGAACTTAAGTTTTTAAAACGAATTCGGCAAATGCCCTACTCGAAGTATCTATTTTTGTGGCATGGTCGGATTCAATTTGTGAAGCAGAGTGTGGAGTGGAGTGTGATGTTCATTTTATTAGCTCTAGTTGGCATGTTAAATGTTCGGAGCCCGCGTTTGGCTGCATGTACATAAACTCTTTCTTTTTCTTTTCCTTTCCTCTTTTGATGGTCCGGTATAGCCACCCGTTTCTCGCTTGGGAAATGGGGAGAAAAGGAGTACCCGTGCGATCACGTGATGATTTGGTGGATTTAATTTTACTTGTCAGTTTTTGAGCCCGGATAACATGAGCCGGGCAGTTCTAACGTCATTTGGCTCTTAGTAGGTAGTTCGAGCTTAAGTCTTTTGCAGGGTGTACGTGCTACCACACCAGCCTTGGTGGATTGGATCTAAAGTTAGAGTGATTAAGGCATTCAGGAGCCCTAAGCATGGTTGCGATTACGTGTCACAGTTGTTAGTCCAAAAAGCTTTGGTCATGATCCTGTGTGACTAGCTGTGGTTCCGTTGGAAGAGCCGAAGGAGTCGACCTTGAAAGCTGTTCGGATGACGAACGGAGCCGGTGCCGGAAAAGCCTCCAACTTGGTCGAGGTATACGGGGGTTGACATTCCCCCGGAGGTACAATCTTTTATTCTTTCCCTCTCAATACTGTTGTTCTTCATGCTATGAGGACATAGCCTCGTTTAAGTTGGGGGGAGAGATATATATGTTATATATATGTTCATGAGACTTGTCTCATTGGTAAAATTTTCAAATTTTTTGTGCAATCTTCCCTCGTTAGTAGTGTTTTACATGCTAGATACTTTAATTATGCTCAATTGTGTCAATATGGCAAGAGTCATATATCCCGTCGAATTCAGTTGTGTGTTTTAATCTATGTCATAAGCATATACATGAACATTGATGAACAAGTTGAGCCTAAAAGTTGAGTCAAGTGTGTGCATCGCTTAGAGTAGAGATTCTTTTCTTAAGCATCCCATGCTTTTTGTTCTCATTTTCTGCACTTGCGTAAATAATATCTTTTGTTCATGCTTGAGTAATGTATATATCTTTCTTGCATCTTGTTGGAGTTGTTGGCATACTTAGGAAATGATTCAAGGCATTTTTTGCTTAATTAAACCACATAAGAGTCACCTTGTCCTTATTTTGAACCATAGTCCGAGTCTCTTCCATTGTTAAAACCTAGGTAACCGAATGTTCGGAGGGTTGTGTGTCTATTGTTTCTCAATGTTCCAAGGAGTTTTGGGGGTGTTGTGCATGTGATAGAAGTGGTTGGGTTGTAAAAAGGTGAAGATTTTGGTACGTGATTCCTTATCGTTCCTCTCCCACTACAAATGCTAAAACCCCAAATTTTCATCTCCCTCTCCAAAGCTCTCAAAATTGGCCATTCAATCTCTCTTACTACAAATCTCAATTCAAATGACCCTAGTCCTCAAAGGAAGATCAAAGAAATACTATGAAAGAGCAAAATCATATTCGAAAAAGGGGTGAATATTATGATGAGAGAATTGGTTAGACATATGAGCTAGCATACATTCCGGATGAGAAAGAGTCCGATTAGGAAGGGGGAGCTCGATGCTCAATACCATGAGGAGTCGGATGTGGATGACGACTATGTGTGGTAGAGTCGGTGGTAGTAATTTTAGTAGGACTTATCTAGTAGTTTTTCTTTATTTCTTGCTCGTATCTTTGTTTGGTGTTTGGTGTTTGGTCGTTATGTGGCCACGCCTTGAGTAGTTAGGGTCGGTAGTGGCCAAGGATAGATGAACCGTGCTAGCATATGGCCGCTACACTTTTTGTAATTCCTTTCCCTTTGTATCCTAGGTCGTTTTAAGCTAATAAAGTCCTCTGTTGATCTTTTGTACGCTAATTAACTCCGTTTGATGCATGGTCGATATCTATTATTACTTAAGGTGTGATATTCCTAATCTTTCCATACTTGTCAATATATAGCTTTCCTTTTGTTCTTACCGCTCTTTTGATAGCACGCGTAGCATTTTGTCTCTTGCTATTCCATTTACTCGCTAGCGCTTGTCATGGGATGTATCTTGTATCTCACTGTGTGAAAAGTCGAATAAGAGCGTATCCTTGTGAGTTTTGGAGTCGAAACTTGTTGTGGTGCATGCGTACTTGACTACTCTAATATGGTAAAGTTTGTTCTTCCTAGTTCATGGCATGTTTGTGCGTGGATTGCACATGATTGGATTTGAAAGGGTGCTTTGGACTCTTACCTAGTTGTAGTAGTTGAGCATAATTTTTGTATCTTGAATTTCGGGACGATTGCATAGCTTAGTTAATACATTTTGCTTTAGTTTGCTAGGGACTAGCAAAGTTCAAGTTGGGGGCGTGATGAGCACCCAATATTGTAGATATTTGGTGCGACTAGTCCCGACTTATGTTGCTTTTACTTGCGTTTATTTAGCTTTTATAGTGATATTGCACGTAAGGTAGGTTTTTGTGTATTTCAGGTAAAACGTGCTAATAAGGCAGTTTTGAACGCCAAAGAATGCTCCGGGTGCAACCAAGTGCTCAAGGCCATGTGCCACCCCGTTGTGGTGCTCGAAGAGTCATGAAGAGATGGTTTGGAGGTTGCTTGGGCTGCCCAAGGGTCAAGGGAATTGAAGGAGATGTGAGAATTTTGCCAAAGCTTTTCATTTTCCAACCAACTGAGGGTAGAATTGTCACATATTTTGATGTGCAAATCATGTTGGATCCAAACCACTTGGGTTAGAAAGTAGACTCAACGAGCTTTCCAACGGTCCAAGGAACACCCAAATCCAAATTCGGGAGTGTCCGGAGCGAGCCCATGAAGTTCAGTCAAAATCTGCCAGGAGACATAACCGTATCGATACGGTTTCGGAGTATCGATACGGTTTCAAAACAGAGCAATGTCTGCTCTAAGTGCCCATCAACGTATAGGGAAGCGGCTTTGATAACAAAGTGGGACCAAAAAAGACTTCTTGGTCCATAAACTCGTAGCTAGCTATCACCATTTTTATGGATATTAATGTTGTGCATTTCAGGGCAAAGAAATTTAAGGCAAGGTAGAACCGTATCGATACGGGTGGCTTACCGACTTATTTTTTGACAGCTTTTCACTTTCCATAAGTAGCAAGTTACCACTTTTTGGATATTTTCGTGGAGAGAGGATGTCCTCTTGTATAAATACTCTTCTCTCTCTCACTTGTAAAGAAGTTGATAGTTAGTTTAGGTTAGCTTTCCTCCATTAAAGTCTTTCAAGCTTTCTAGTTTAATTTCCTTCTAACACTTGTAAGTCTTTCTCGATTGTTAATTTCTCGTTTATTAAAGTTGTAGCTACGCTTTAGATTCTCCTTAATATCAAGTTTATTTTCGTTTTCGTCGGTTAAATATCATGTCTCGTTTTTATGCTATGTTTTGTTCTTTAGCTATGTGTGAGTAGTCTTTTGGCTAAGTCTTGAGTTAATCTTTCCTAATGACTTAGGAGGTTATTTGGTTCTCAAACCTTCGGGCTTAAAATCTTGGTTTTTGGAATTGGATTAACCTAGCCATTTTGGTCTAAGCGAGGGGTGTTGACTCCTTGATATGAAGTTTGTCAAGCGGTCTTGGCAAGCGACATACCGAGGGCTCGTGGTGTAACAACCCTAATTTTTACTAAATAAAAATTTCGTTGTTACTATTTGAAAAATCTTAATTAGGTTTTAAATCGCCGATTTACTGTCAATCTTCCCGTCGTTTCTAGGATTGAGTCCTAAGATTCCACATCTCGGCTGGAAATCCTATCGAGCAACCCTAGCTAGCTTTTAACCGACGTGTTAACCTAGCAATCATTTGACCTAATTACCAATCGTTCCTAAACCTCCGTGAACCTTATGAGACCTAGACTCGTGAACCTTTTGAAACCCTTGAGTTTGGTAACCCTAGATTCAACCTTTGAACCGTTGGAACCTTTTAGCTATCGACCATTGGACAATAGCGTTAGGGTTTTCCTTTATCCATTGGTTAGTAGGATAACCTTAGTTAACCATCCTAAGTATGAGATTAGATTAGTTTAGTGCTTAATTGCAAAGTATTATACTTTCTAGTATTAACCGTTGGTTAATAACCGCTAGGAGTTTTATTATCCATTGGACAATAGACTAGAATCCTAGCCATCCTTAACCATTGGTTATTAACCGTTAGGGAAACCATTAGCCATTGGACAATAGTTAGTCTTAACAATCAAGTACTAGGTTGGATTAAAATACTAGATTACCACGTATTAGAATCCATTAAAGTATAATTAGTACATTAGGTTAGTATTATTATACTTAGTACTTTGAAAGTATTAGGTTAGTTTATTAGATATTGGCATGTGCCATATCTAGTCTAGATATGGTAGTACTTGGCTTGTATATATATATATATATATATATATATATATATATATATATATATATATATATATATATATATATATATATATATATATATGTACTTGTATGTATATTTTATTGTATTGTGCATGTGTGTATTAGAGTATTATATTTATAAAATCTATTTTACTTGAAAACTTAGATTTTATGAATGACCCATAGTACTTATATATATATATATATATATATATATATATATATATATATATATATATATATATATATTAAGTTATATATATACTTTCAAGTGAGTACAAGTGGGAGAGAGAGAGAGAGAGAGGGAGAGAGAGAGAAGGAAAGAGAGGGAGATAGAATTGTACCTTGATCTTTCTTGATCTTCCATTTGATTTCTTCCTAGCAAATCTATGTACTAAGGTCCTAAATACATTTTCAATTCGGTAAATCTTGTACAAACCCTAGCAAGCCAATATTTCCACTCTTTCAATCCACCAACCTTGTCCTTCCATATCTTATATATATAGTTATATATATAAATACCTAGTACTTTGTACCAAGAGAAGAGAGAGAGAGAGAGAGGTCGAGAGAGATTGAGAGAGAGAGAGAGAGATCGGATGGAGAGAGAGAGAGGGAGTGTGATGTGTGCTTCCTTGATTGACCTAGCTGAGATCACCCTTGTCCTATTTTGATGTGCTTTCAAGTGAAAGCATGACCATTGCAAGCAAGATCTTGTCCTTTGTACAAAACCCTAATTCTTTACTTGAATCAAATCCCCATTCCTTGATCAATCTTCCAAAATCCAATCCAAAGGACACATGCATAGCCATGCAAGCCTAGGTTTTAGGTTGTTTCTTCCAAGCAAGCAAGATTTGCTTGAATTAAAAAGTGAGATATAGGAGAGAGAGAGAGTGGCCGACTAGGGAGAGAGAGAGGGAGTGCTTGCCTATAAATACTAAGCCATTTGGTGCTTTGAACTCACACCTCTCCATTCTCCAACTTCTCTCTAGAAAGTATAGCTTGTTCTTGTTGTTCTTGCTTAGTTCTTTCTTTGTTCTTGAGGGTTCTCAAGAGACTTTCTTTTGCTGCCACTAAACCACCACTCGACCACCACCTCGATCCAAAAGTAGTAGTAGTTTAGGTTACGATCTAGTTTCGAGAGAAATCATTCTCTTTCGAAGCTATCGGAAGCTTACCGCAAGCCGTTACTCCGTTCGAGTGCCAACTTTCTTCCATCGAACTTCCGTAGTCTTTTCTACCGCCAAGAAGAACGGTAGTGTACCCGTACACTCTCAACCTAAGTATAGTTGTGTGCATGTTTAGTTGTATGTAGAGTTCTTCGAACCTACTTTCTCTAAGTATATGTAGTACTTGAATAGTGGATTGCATAATTTTGTAGTGTACCCTTACACTCTAATCCTAAGTATAGTTAAGAATCGTGTTGAGTTTTCGAACTATGTTCTCTAAAAATAAAGTTAGTTGTGGTATTTAGCTTGTAAAACTTTCTTGTTAAAAGTACGTAGTTTACTTTGATCTTATGGCTACTTGATTGCTTGATTTCATGATTGCTACTTGTTTGTATGAACTCGTCAATAAACATATGTTGTTTTATTGAACTTCTCAAAAGGAAATGTTTTTAAAGATAAAGCGTTGTTTTAAAACGAAGTGTTCGTATTTTGACCTTTTAACGAGCATGATACACTACAAGAAAATCGTTCAATAGCAACGGTCAAAAGTGTTGCTAGAGATGCAAAAAAGCGTTGCCAAAGACCAATATAGGCTATACCAACGGTTATAGAACCGTTGGTTAAACCGTCGCGAGATATCCGTTGCTGTAGGGTTATAGCAACGGTTTTGGCAAGCGTTGGTACAGATTTTTTTTTGGCAACGCTTGAAACCGTTGCTAAAGGCAAGTTTTTTTTATTTATAAAAATCTGGGGTAAAATATGACATGGCAGCCACGTGGCCTCCCCCCTTGTCGCCACGTGTCGCTAACGTGGCACCCACGTGGCCTCCACCTGACGCTGACGTGGCGCCTACGTGTCACCCGCGTGGCAACACAACAATGTTTTGCTCCTCATGGGAATCGAACCCAGGACCTCCCGCATGCGCACGCGAGTGCAAACCAGCTGGGCTAGCCCAACACTTGTGTAATATCAATGGACTACTAATATTTATACTATGCAAACCAGCTGGGTTAGCTTATTTCATTTGAGTTTTATCGATTTATTCTTAACCCAAGTTTTTAAATTCAGTTTATTCTATACAAACACCTACTTTTTTTTTCCCCCGATTAGAACCATCTATTTTTTACATAGTAAAGAGTACATCCTTCATAGGAAAAATGAAATTAATCGGGTATCGTTACATACTTGATCGGGCAGAAAAATTTATTTTACTAATGAAATTTTGTCTAAATAAAGAAGTTTTCTAGACTCGATCAAGCCAAATTTTTATGAGAATGATTTAATCAACAAATAAGGAAAACAAAATCAATGGTCTCGATTATAGTCCGCTTTTTAGTAACGGTTATGGAAAACCGTTGCTATAGGCCGGATTTTAGTACCGGTTATGGGAAACCGTTGCTATAGGTCAGGTTTTAGTAACGGTTATGGAAAACCGTTGCTAGAGGTCGGTTTTTAGTAACAGTTATGGAAAACCGTTGCTATAGTCTTATAATCTAGTAACGGTTGCATGAAAACCGTTGCTATAGTCCTGTTTCTAGTAACGGTTTAAAAACCGTTCCTACACACCGTCTATACCAACGGTTTTTTGAACCGTTGCTAGCTAAACCGTTGGGAGATCTCGATTTTCTTGTAGTGATAGAGTTGGATGATCTTGCCATTTGTTATTGCATGAGTTATGTGAAAAGTCCCACCGCGGAGTCTATGCATGATACGAGACACGTGAAATTGGAAAGTAGAAACACGACACTTAAGATGTGGTTGATATGGATAAAAATACTTTTGAAACTACGTAATGGCCGGACTTGGTAGCCTTACGTTGGTGTGCGTTGCCAATGGAGCCGGACTTGGTAGCTTCATTAAAGGTGTGTGACTTGGTAATCCGCGGAGAGGAGCCAAGATGTGACACAATGTGCCGGACTTGGTAGCCATTGTGGCCAATAAGTCAGCCTTGGTAGCCTTTGTGGCAATGAGCCGGACTTGGTAGCCATTGTTGTGCGACACAAGGTGCCGGGCTTGGATGCTTATTGGTTGTGTGCGTTCACAATGTGCCGGACTTGGTAGCCATTGTGGCCAATGAGCCGGACTTGCTAGCTCATTGGTGTGTGTGTGTGTGTGTTTTCGGAAATGATGATAAAAGATGAAACACAAAACGATGAGTCGCGTAGGAGAAACACACGGAAACATGACACCAACGCTCGTTAGTAAATGCGCATGTGTAATTGTTATGTGTTCTTGTTTAAGCATGTCAAGTTTGAAAACCTGTATATATACTATCTTTGACTTGTATGTTAAGGGTTAGTGAGTTTGGGTTACTCTATTGAGCTTTCAAGCTCACGGTGTTACTTTATGTGACCCTGATATATTATACTGGTGGCGACGCTGGTATAATGTGTCAGACTTCTTGGATGAGCAAGGAGAGCTGTACACCTTGGAGGCCTTCGGAGCTGAGGAACTTGCTAGGATGGAAGAAGAGAAGGAGCTGTAGATAACCCTAGATGTCCATCCCTTTTGTGTAATATAAGTACTCTATGAGGAGTTTGATGTAATAATGAGCTAGACTCTTCCTTGTTTATCTAATAAGATGATTATTTAACGAACCCAATTTTGGGGGCGTTACAACTTGGTATCAAAGCTTTAGGTTCAAAACCTCAGCCATGGGTAGAATGGGTAGCCTTTAAGATAAGTTTGAGTAGCCTTTAAGATAAGTTTGAGTAGCCTTTAAGATAAGTTTGACTGTTGCACAAACGTGAATTGAGTTTAAGTTTACCGTCCCAAATTGGGTGGAATTCTGACAAAACAATCTTCGGATTGAAGCAAGGTGGAAATTGGCAGTACTGCCGAGCTGGGAATTCCCGAACAATTGGATGATGACTTAAATCAAAGATCGAATGTGGAATTTCGAAACTCCTAAGCTTTTCCTTAATAAATTGTAAAAGCCCGTCTTAAACCATTACTAATTGAGGTTTAAATTTCTCTTTGTAGATGAGTATCTATCAAGCCAACCTACTAGCCGAGGCCCGTCAACTTAGAGGTACCCTGAGGTCGATGACAAACCAACTTGTGGCAGACCCTTACTTCCTTACTTTCCCTATGCTTTTCCCTACGTCCATGACTACTATCAAGAGCATGGTGCCTTTCCACTTCCCGAGGCCAAGGAAGAAGGTGATGAAGAAGTGGCACCCGTCCTAGTCCAAATAGCACCCCTTGATAATGTGGAATTTGTAGTCGAGGGAGTTGAAGAGGACCCCGAGGAAGAAGACCCCGAGGAAGACCCTGAAGAGGACCTCAAGGAGTTCAACGACCCACCCCAAAATGAGGTCGACTGGCAGCACTTAATGCAAATGCCAAATCCAAACTTGCCATCTGAGGATGATCAGAATGAGGGATGGCAATCTGACGGAGACGAAGAGGAGATAGTAATTTTCAAGGGAGAACCAGGTTGGTTGCGGTGGACTGCACCCAACATTATAAATATTGACTTTGACTCCAGCGATGTACCACCGCCACCCGTCGAGACCGATATAGGCCGTACAAGGCCCATTTCCCGAACATCTTTTAGGCACACCTAAATAAGCTTAGCTATAGTTGTAATCCTTTGGGGATGTAGGTTTGTTAAGCTAGGATCACTGTTGCTTGCGTAAGATGTTAGGCTTTTGATGTAAAATAGGAAGTAGTTGGACTTTTGGTGTAAATATAGGCTAATATAAGCAACCTATGATGTACTAGTTTCATTTAAGTAATGGAAGTTATGTGTTTATTCCCTGTGTATGATCACTGTTTATGTGTGTACTTGTGCCTTATACGTGACTACCCCTTCACACCTGTAAGTCTAACATATAATTCTCTTATTGTAGATATGGATAGCCGTACCTTCGCTGCCCCAATCACCTTTGCGGACTTGCTTTACTACATGGCCTTGCTAGCACCCGAGAGTCATATCCCTATACCCCAACTGGGTATACGCGACCCCGACATTGGCGACCAACTATGTGAGATCGTCGTCATGGCACCTTTTGCCGACGAAGACCAACCTATGGATGTGGAGACCCTAAGCGTAGCACTTGGAGACCTAGCCAAAGAAATCAGTCGAGAAGGAGAACGTTGGCTCGAGATAAGGGGGAAGGAGTGGAAGAAGCGGTTGCAAGAGTTCTTTGGACTTATTCCACCCCAGTAGTAGAGTCGTAGTATTAGAATAAGGTCCCGAGAGTTGTAGTTGTACTTGTGGTATATTACGACAAACCTGGATCATGCAATAGGAGTATGTAGGACCGTTTCAACTTGTATTAGGAAGATTCTATCTGTTGTTTTTGTAGTAGAACTCTATGCTTATGGTTGTAATCCTTTGCTTATCTATGAAAAGTTTGCTTTGTTTAAAAAGAGTGTTGTTGCTTACTATTCGATATTTTGCCTTAGTAGTTAAAACATTAATTATGAAAGACAACAGTTTAATGTAGACTAAACCTTCCCCTCTCGATTTCAACTCATAGATGGTGAACCGATGCAGCGAATTAGAACACGAAACCGAAGAATCCTCTAACGCTAACCCCAACCTAACCCAGATCATGCAAGCTTTTGTGGCCGCTTTGAATGCCAACCGTCGGAACCCGAACCGTGACAATGAACCTATGACTCGAACCCGAGCGATGAACGAATTCTGCAAACGCCGACCCCCGACCTTCAACGGAGACCCTAACCCTACTGTGGCTGAGACATGGCTAAAGGAGGTCAAGGTGATCCTGGACACCTTGGAGATCACCCGAGATGGAGACTGTGTAGCTTTAGATACTGACCAACTGAAAGGAGAAGCCCGCTATTGGTCGGATCTGATGGAGGCAACCCATGCCATAGCCACCATGACATTCGCTGAATTTGAAACCCTATTCCTTGATAAATACTTTCCCACACCCCTCCGCCTGGCTAAGGAGCAGGAATTTATGAATCTGAAACAAGGAACAATGACTGTTACCCAATACGCGGCCAAATTTGAAGAACTATCCCATTACGCCCCAACCGCCGTAGCAACTGAGGACAAAAAAGCGAGGAGATTCGAGTGGGGACTAACAACCGCTCGAAGGGCCGTGGTAGCTCAAGCATTCACACCTATGTTGGAGTGGTGAAATGTGCGCTCCGGCTAGAGAGCGAAGAGGGTGACTTCAAGACCCACTGGAGAAAGGCAGCAGGCAACACTGGCGGACCGATCCGAACCCAACCAGCCAACAACAACAACTGTGGACCCTACCCTACCAAACCCTTTGCCTCATCTCAAAACAACCATGCTTGGAAGACTGCGGCAGCCAGACGTGGTGAACCACAGAGGAGCAGCCAGAACAGAGCGACTATTCAGTGCTTCAACTGCCAAGCCATGGGCCATTACAAGTTTGAATGCCCCCAACCCCAGAGGGAAAGGACCAGGAGCTTTAGGAACCAGAGAGCTCAACAAACTGGGCAAGCCAGATTTGGGAAGCAAAACCCCGGAGGACCCCCGCAGCAACAGAACGAGCAAAACAAAGGAAAGCAGCCCGTAGGAACCCAACAAGGCACTAGAGGGCGCATCTTTGCACTGCAGACTGAGGAACAAAAGCAAGATCCCTCTGTGATCCAAGGTACGCTGTTATTATACAGTACCTGCGTACAAGCCTTGTTTGACTCTGGTGCATCACATTCATTCATATCCACTGCCTGCGTAACTGCCCTAGCACTAGAAACAGAACCCCTAAGTACGAGTATGACAGTAGCATCACCGTTGGGGGGAAGTATAACTGTTAGTCTACTGTGTAGAGGGTGCGAGCTAGAAGTAGACAACTTGCGATTAACCTGCGATCTTAGGGTAATCGACATGGCGGATTTCGACGTAATCGTGGGAATGGACTGGCTATCAGCACACCGAGCGGTCATAGACTGACACCAGAAGATCGTGACGGCTTTAACCCCAAAGGGAACTCGTTTCCGTTTTAAGGGGGATAGACAGACTTCGAGTTCAACGACTGTAACGCCCCGAATTTTGGATACGTTAAATAAACATTTTTATTGAATAAATTAAGGAGAGTCTAGCTCATTATTACAACATAAGTCTCACAAGAGTACTTTTATTCAAAAGAGGGGATAATCTAAGGTTAACTACTGCTCCGCCTCTTCCTCCATCCTTGCAAGCTCCAAAGGCCTCCAAGGTGTACTGTTCCTGCTACTCATCTATGAAATCTGACATATTATACCAGCATCGCCCCCAGTATAATATGTCAGGGTCACCAAAAAGGTAACACCGTGAGCTACAGAAACTCAATAGAATAATCCAACCCGCTAACCCATAACTTTCAACAAAGAGTCATATAAATAATTACACATGCTCATTAACCAACATACTTAACAATGATACATCCGTATTCACTATCTTGCTTACGTTGGTGTCATGCCTTTCTTGGTTTCTCCTACGCGACTCATCGTATTGTGTCACCATTTCATTTCAAAAATCATTTCTCATTCAACGGGCTACCAAGTCTGGCCACGTTATAAAATCTTGCATTGGCTCCTCTCCGCGGATAACCAAGCCCAATTACCAATGAAGCTACCACGTCCGGCTCCATTAGCAATCTACACAATGGGCTACCAAGTCCGGCCTAATTGTGGTTTTCGCAAGTCCACACAAAGGGCTACCAAGTCCGGCCACCTTGCGGGTTTTCATAACTCACGTAAGGCTACCAAGTCCGGCCATTATGTAGTTCCAAAATCCTTTTTATCCATATCAACCACTCTCTAAGTGTCATGTTTCTACTTTCCGGTTCTCGTGTCTCGTAAGCATGCATAGACTCCGCGGCAGGACGAATCACTTTAAAGTAATCTTGAAACTAAACTAGCAAGATCATCCAACTTTATTTAATCATGCTTGTCTACAACCACAAGTAAGGTAAGCAATCAGGCGATTAAGTTCACAATCCTTGGAAAGGTCAAAATACAAATACTTTGTTTTGAAACAACGTTTTGTTTTTAAACGAATCGTAACCACATATGTTTATTGACGAGTTAATCAAGTTGAGGAGATTCTATAAACCATGCCTTCAATTATTCTCACGATCAAAGTAAACTACGTATACTTTTAGTAAGAAAGTTCCACAAGCTAATTATCACAACTACATTATCATGCTCATATACTTCAAAGAATTCTACGTCAAACAACATCATGCGATCAACTAACCAAGTATTAAATATTCTTACTCACGCTCATATTATATGATATACGTAGGGTATGGGTATAAGAAGATTCTACCTTTCTTCTTGGCGGTAGGAAGACTACGATAAGATCGACGGAAAGAAAGTTGGCAAACGAACGGAGTAACGGCTTATGATAAGCTTCCGATAGCTTCGAAAGAGAAAGGTTTCTCTCGAAACTAGATCGTAACCTATACTACTACTACTTTAGGATCGAGGTGGTGGTCGTATGGTGGTTTAGTGGCGGAGATGGAAAGAAAGCTCAAGAACAAGCTAGAACTACTCAAGAACACTAAGAATTCTTATGCTTTCAAGGAGAGAACTTGGAGAATGAAGAGGTGTGAGTTGAATGAGAAGTGTGAGGTCCTATTTATAGGCAAATGGGCTCTCCCTCCTCTCTATGGCCGGCTGCCCTCTCTCCCTCTTTCCTCCAATTTTTTTATTCAAGCAAATCAAGTTTGCTTGCAAGAAATCACCTACAAACCTAGGCATGCAAGGCTAGGATGTGTCCTTTGGATTGGATTTTGGAAGATTGGCCATGCAAGTGGATTTGTTTCAAATATAGAATTGGGGTTTGTACAAGGAAGGACAAGATTGGATGGCATTGGTTATGCTTGCACTTGAAAGCATACACAACTAGGACAAAGATGACCAAAGCATGTCATCCACTTGCACACACATCACTCTCTCCCTCTCTCTCCATCCGAACCTCTCTCTCTCTCTCAATCTCTCTCTCTCGGCCTCTTTCTCCTCCTCTCTCTCTCTCTCTCTCTCTTTCTCCTCTTGGTACATTGTACTATGTACATATATATATATATAACCATATCTATATATATATAGACAAGAAGGGTTTGACTTTGTAGGAGATTTGTACTTCAAATCTCTCTCCCATCCTCTCCTTTCTACTTCTTTCACTTAGTACAAGTACTAACCTATACATGTATCTAGGGTTTGATAGACAAAAGTCAAGCAATACATCACATCTTTCTCTCTCTTTTCCTTCTCTCTCTCTCTCTCTCCCACTTGTATGTACTATGAAAGACTACCTATATACATACATATATATATATATATATGTATTATGGGTCTTTAATAAAATCTAAGTTTTCAAGTGAATTTGATTTTCTAAATATAATATTTAATAACACACATGCTATATACAATATAATACATATATACAACAAGTACATACATATATATATATATATATATATATATATACATGTACTACACTATATCTATACTAGATATGAACTAGGGCTAATATCTAATATAGTATTCTACTACTTTCAAAGTACTATGTATAATAATACTAACCTAATGTACCAATTGTATTTTAATCAATAACACACATGGCCAAGTCCAATATTTAAATCAAACAAGTACATGATTGTCAAGACTAACTATTATCCAATGGATAATAGTTTCTCTAATGGTTAATAACCAAAGGGTAATAATGGCTAGGATTCTAGTCTATCGCCCAATGGGTAAAGAATCTCCTAATGGTTATTATCCAACGGTTAATACCAAAAAGTATAATACTTTGCAATTAAGCTCTAAACTAATCTAATCTCGTATTTAGGAAGATTAACCAAGGTTTACCTATTGACCAATGGGTAAAGATTACCCTAGCATCTATCGTCCAACGGATAAATATTACCCTAGGTCAAATGCCAAGGCAAGGCGTGAGCGTGGCCAAGGCAGCCTGGTGGCAAAGCGGTGGCCAAAGCAGCCCGGTGGCCAAACAGTGGTCAAGGCGGCCTGAGCATGGCCAAGCGACTGGTAGCTAATAGCGATGGCCAGCGGTGGCCAGCACTGGTGGCCAGCGTTGGCGGCCACAAGACCTGGCGCCAAAGCACGGGCAGCGGTGGCCAGCGACTTAGTGGCCAAGGCAGCCCGGTAGCCAAGCAGTGGCCAAGTGGTGGCCAAAGCAGCCTAGTGGCCAAATAGTGGCCAAGTGGTGGCCAAAGCAGCTCGGTGGCAAGCAAGCGGTGGCCAAGCGGCGTGAGCATGGCCAAGGCAGCCCATAAGCAAGGCGGTGGCCAAGGCAGCCCAGACGATGAATTCCAATCTCCTAAGTCAAAAACCTAATTATGACGGATTAATAAAATTAACAGAGAATTATTAAGACAACAAGTTTAATTAAAGGATTTCCAATATAACAACGAAATTTTTATTCAGTAAAAATCCGAGTTGTTATAACCTATCCCCCTTAAACAATTTCGTCCTCGAAATTAGGCGAATGCTCAGATTCGAACATGTGAGGGTAGTTGGCCTTCATGGTCTCTTCTCTCTCCCAGGTGGTCTCTCCAGTTCCACGGTTTTTCCACAAGACTCGAACTAGTTTGATGGTCTTGTTTCGGATTGTCTTCTCACTTCGGTCTTGTATCTCTATCGGTTCTTCTTCATACGTCGCGTCTTCCTCAATGTTGATGTCTTCCCAGTTGAGAATATGTGTGGGTAATGCGAGATACTTGCGGAGCATTGAAACGTGAAATACGTTATGCACTCTGTCTAACTGCGGTGGCAGTGCTAGGCGATACGCAACCTTCCCGATCTTTTCCACAATGTCGAATGGTCCAATGTAGCGTGGGGATAACTTTCCCTTCTTCCCAAATCTGATAATTCCTTTCTTTGGTCTGATCTTTAGGAACACGTGGTCTCCTACTGCAAAGGTTAACGGTCGGCTCCTCTTATCTGCATAACTCTTCTGTCGGCTTTGTGCGGTTTGAATTCTTTGCCTGATGAGCTTGACCTTTTCTGTGGTATCCCGTACTATGTCAGGTCCAATCAATCCAGTTTCCCCAGCATCTGTCCAACAGACGGGAGATCGACAGGGTCGACCGTACAGAGCTTCATAGGGTGCCATCCCAATACTTGCTTGATAGCTATTGTTGTAGGCAAACTCTACCAATGGTAAGTGCTGCTCCCAATTTCCAGAAAAATCCAAGGCGCAGGCCCTTAGCATGTCTTCCAGTGTCTGTATTGTCCGCTCAGTTTGTCCATCCGTTTGCGGGTGAAAGGTTGTACTAAGCCTTACGTCAGTCCCCATTGCCTTTTGTAATCCTTTCCAAAAGTGTGACACGAAACGTGGGTCTCTGTCAGATACTATCGAGATAGGTACTCCATACAGGCGTACAATCTCTCGAATATGCAGCAAACTTAGCTGTTCTACATTCTCGGTCATCTTGACAGGCAAGAAATGCGCAGATTTGGTGAGTCGGTCCACGATCACCCAGATAGCGGTGTTAGACTTAGCAGATCTCGGTAGTCCGGTCACATAATCCATAGAGATGTGCTCCCACTTCCATGTCGGAATCGGCAAGGGTTGAAGATCTCCTCCAGGTTTCTGATGTTCAGCTTTGACTTGTTGACATACCAGGCACGTAGATATAAATTGAGCTACGTCTTTCTTCATTCCTTCCCACCAGTACGTCCTTCGCAGGTCATGATACATCTTTGTACCACCAGGGTGTACCGCGAAGTTCGAATGGTGAGCCTCTCGGAGCACTGCTTCTCGCAGGGTTCCAATGTTAGGCACAAACACCTTCCCCTTGAATCTCAGGCTGTTGTCCTTCTCGATCATCCATCCCGGTAATGCCTTTCCTTCTCGGATTCGATACCGGATGAATTCGCAGTTTTGCTCGGAGGTTTGGGCGAGCAAAATTTCTCTGTGAAGTGCTGGTTCTGCAACGAGAGCGTACAAACGTGTGTTCCCATCCTTTGAGGATGGTCGCAGATTGAACTCGTTGAGAGTGTCCACCATCTCCCATTCCTTGATGGCGGTCTTGACCTTCTGTGCTCTGTCCTTCCGACTAAGGGCGTCAGCCACCACATTGGCCTTACCGGGGTGGTACTGAAGTGTAAACTTGTAATCCTCTAGATATTCCATCCAGCGGCGCTGTCTCAGATTCAACTCTTTCTGAGTGAAAAGATACTTGAGGCTTTTATGGTCGGTAAAGACTTCGAATTGTTCTCCCCACAGATAGTAGCGCCAGGTTTTAAGGGCGAATACTACAGCAGCCAATTCTAAGTCATGGGTAGGGTAGTTCTTCTCATGCGGTCGGAGTTGTCGGGATCCGTAAGCTACAACTTTCCCATTCTGCATCAGCACGCATCCTAGACCGTCCTTGACGTATCGCAGTAAACTGTATAATCTACACCCCGCTCAGGGATGATGAGTATCGGTGCACGGTCAGCCTTTTCTTCAATTCCTGAAAGGATTTCTCGCAAACCTCATTCCAATCCAGCTTTACTCCTTTCTGAGTCAGTCTCGTCATTGGTTTAGCCAGTGTGGAGAAGTCGGGTATGAATCTTCGGTAATACCCAGCCAATCCTAGAAAACTCCGGATTTCGAATACGGAGGTTGGCTGTTTCCAGTTCAACACGGCCTCCACCTTGCCTTCATCCACCGCTATTCCGTCTTTAGTTACTACATGTCCCAAAAACTTAACCACCTCCAGCCAAAATTCGCATTTACTTGCCTTGGCGTAGAGTTGGTTATCTCGGAGTACTTGTAGTACTATTCAGAGATGTTCTTCGTGCTCCTCCTTATTAGCAGAGTATATCAAGATGTCATCAATGAACACCACTACAAACCTGTCCAAGTAGGGCTGGAAAACTTTGTTCATGAGACACATGAATACTGCCGGAGCGTTGGTCAGTCCGAACGGCATCCCTACAAACTCGTTGTGTCCGTATCTGGTGCGGAAGGTTGTCTTGTCAATATCCTCATTTTGGATTCTCAATTGATGGTAACCTGATCTGAGATCGATTTTAGAGAAGCAAGTTGCTCCTCTTAATTGGTCAAACAGGTCATCGATCCTGGGCAAGGGGTATCGGTTCTTAATTGTGACCTGGTTCAGCTTCCTATAGTCGATACATAAACGAAGCGTTCCCTCTTTCTTCTTCACAAATAATGCAGGTGCTCCCCATGGTGACGTACTTGGCCTGATATACCCTTTGTCCAATAGCTCTTGCAATTGGGTCTTCAGTTTAATTCTGCTGTGGCCATACGGTATGGTGCCATCGAGATTGGTGCTGTTCCTGGTTGGAGCTCTATAGAGAAATCTACCTCTCTCTGAGGAGGTAAGCCAGGAAGTTCCTCCGGAAACACATCGGCGTATTCGCAAACGATGTGGGGTAATCCCAGTTCCTCCCTATCGGTTTCTTCCATTTGGAGACTAGCTAGCCATCCAAGTAGTTGATTCTGCCACCTAGATCTTTTCGTCGTCGAGCTTGTTGTTTGCCTATCCCCCTTAAAACGGAAACGAGTTCCCTCTAGGGTGTAAGCTGTTACTGTCTTCTGATGACAGTCTATGACTGCTCTGTGTGCAGATAACCAATCCATTCCTAGGATTATATCGAAATCTGCCATTTCAATTACCCGAAGGTCGCAGGTTAGTCGCAAGTTGGTTACTTCTAGCTCGCACCCTCTACACACTAGACTAACGGTTATACTTCCCCCCAATGGTGATGCTACCTTCGTACTCATGCTTAGGGGTTCTGTTTCTAGTGCTAAAGTAGTTACGCAGGCAGTAGATATGAATGAATGTGATGCACCAGAGTCAAACAAGGCTTGTACGCAGGTACTATATAATAGTAGCGCACCTTGGATCACAGAGGGATCCGACTCCTGTTCCTCAGTCTGTAGTGCAAAGATCCGCCCTCTAGTCTCCTGCTGAGTGTTCATGGCCTGCTTCCCTTTGTTTAGCCCATTTGATTGCGAGGATGGTTCTCCATGGTTCTGCTTCCCAAATCCAGCTTGCCCATTCTGTAGCACCCTCTGATTTCCGAAGTTCCTATTCCTCTCCTTCTGTGGTTGTGGGCATTGACGACTGTAGTGGCCCATCTGCTGACAGTTGTAGCACCTTATTGTTGACAGATCTCGAGTGCCTCCCTATGGTTGGTTGAGTCCTGGGGTAGCAGTTTTCCACGCTTGGTTGTTTTGGGTCGGGGTAAAGGTCTTAGCGGGGTAGGGTCCTCGATTGTTATTGGATGTTTGGGTACGGATTGGTCCCCCGGTATTGCCTGTTGCCTTCCTCCAGCGGGTTTTGAAGTCTGCTTCTTCACTCTCCAATCGAAGAGCACACTGGACGATGCCGGAATAGGTAGGAAAGGCCAGTGCTACCACGGCCCTTCGAGCCGTCGTCAG
Organism: Rhododendron molle; assembly: GCA_025413875.1. Classification (NCBI taxonomy): domain Eukaryota; kingdom Viridiplantae; phylum Streptophyta; class Magnoliopsida; order Ericales; family Ericaceae; genus Rhododendron; species Rhododendron molle. Next base: position 22,376,159 of record CM046400.1, read on the forward strand.
TCCCCACTCGAATCTTCTTGCTTTCTTATCCTCAGTTGCTACAGCGTCTGGGGCGTAGCGAGACAGCTCCTCGAACTTTGTTGCATATTGAGTGACAGTCATGCTTCCTTGCTTCAGGTTCATGAATTCTTGCTCCTTGGCCAGGCGAATGGGTGTGGGAAAGTACTTGTCAAGGAACAGGGTTTCAAACTCGTCGAATGTCATGGTGGCTACGGTATGAGTTGTTTCCATCATCTCCCACCAATAACGGGCTTCTCCCTTTAGTTGGTACGTGGCCAGGGCCACGCGATCCCCATTCCGGGTGATCTCCAAGGTGTCTAGGATCACCTTGGTTTCCTTCAGCCATGATTCGACCACAGTGGGGTTAGGGTATCCACCGAAGGTTGGGGGTCGGCGTTTGCAGAATTCGTTCATCGCTCGGGTTCGGGTCATAGGTTCATCATCGCGGTTTTGGTTTCGGCAGTTGGCATTCAAAGCAGTCATGAAAGCTTGCATGATTTGGGCTATGCAAGGGTTAGTGTTAGAGGTTTCTCCATTCTCAAATCCCAGTCCACTGCGTCGGTTCACCATCTACGAGTAGAAATTTTTAAGGGAGGTTAAGTTACTAGAATTTAGCACGTAATGAACAAGACAGCTAGATTTGTGATTAGAAATATCATTAGATTACATGCCTAACGGCATCATCAAATACAATAAAAATGAAAGTAAAACAGATAATAACGGCTATGGTGCCGTTGCTACGCCTCGAGCCGCCATCGATCGTTGAAGGCTTGGAGTGCACGACGTTCGTATTCTTTTCCGAACGCCGCGAGTGCGACAGCCACCGCGGGAATCCAGTACCAGAAGGTAGTAAGGCGGTCGCTCCTGTCGAACCACCGTGGCATGGCTATGGTGACCACGGCACAGAAGAGGACGAAGGTGAAAGGCAGTAGCTATATTGCTCGGATCATCGAGGTGAGCTCGATTCGCTCCATCTCTCGGAACTGGGCGTCCTCCGGGAATCCTCGTCGGTAGATCACCATGGCTCGGTTTGATAGTAGTTTGGAGGGGTTAGGATGGTGAAAGAGAGATGAAGAGATGAAGAGATGGGGTGAAGAAAATGGGAAGAGGAGGGGGGTATTTATAGGGCCGGGTGAGGGGTGTGAAGGAGGGAAATGTTTAATTTTGAATTTTGGGGGGGAGGTTGAGGGTGGTTTACAGGGGCCCCCTTTTTGGGTATGGCCGACGCCCGATTACCGGGCCCTCCCCTTTTGGGTTATGGCCGCCACTCGGCGCTCTTATCAAAATAAAATGTCTAATGCTAGTGTGCTACAGTACCCATAACAGAGAAGATTTTATGGATAAGCAAACATATTACTATCATTTAGCAACTTACGTCAACTAAAATAATTGTCCTTTGTAATAAGGATTTCATTTACTAAGGTGAAATAGTACATGAAATAAGTTCTCCATAGCTAAGCAAAGGGCTACAAGTAGAAGTATCGAGTTCTATTACAAAACAAAAGATAAGTCTTAACGGTGTGAGAGGTAATTACAAGCATGCACATAAACAGTGATTTCACGTAGGAAAGAAATACATATTTTCATTACTTAATCGGATCAAGTACAACATAAATGGCTAAAATTAGCCTAGGCTTTCTACTACCTTACAAGTTCAACTACTACCAACCTTCTTATTACATTTGCATCACAAGCTTCTTAATGAGCCTAAAAGGTGTTCGGGAATTGGGCCTTATATGGGCCTATGTCAGTCTCAACGGGTGGCGGAGGTACATCGCCGGTGTCAGAGGCTATGTCCATGATGTCGGGCATAACCATTAGCCATCCAGGCTCTTCTTCGTCATCAGATTCACTTTCTTCGTCATCAGATTCACTTTCTCCGTCAGATCCCTCATTTCCCCAAATCTCCATTGGTTCTTCCTCCTCGGGATCTTCTTCGGGGTCTTCTTCGGGATCCTCATTCTCGGGAGGTGCTATTGGAACTGGAGCGGGAATGGCTTCAGCTTCGTTCCCCACCACTACAAGTTCTTCATGAAAAAGGGGTGCTATTTGGACGAGGACCGGTATTGCTTCTTCGTCTCCCACCTCCTCCTCATCAGGGAGTGGCAAGGCACCATGCTCTTGATAGAAGTCATGAATGTAGGGAAAGGCGTAAGGGAAGTAGGGGTCTCCTGCTAGTAGGTTGGTCATTGTCCTCAGGGTACCTCTAAGTTGACGGGCTTCGGCTAGTAGGTTGTCTCGGTAGTTACTCATCTACAAGGAAAAGTTTTAACCTCAATTAGTAACGTTTAAGACGTAGTTTGATAGTGCTAAGGAAACATTGAAATTTCTATGCTCCACATTCGATTCTTGATTTAAGTCATCATCCAATTGTTCGGGAATTCCCAGTTCGGCGGTACTGCCAGTTTCCACCTTACTTCAATCTGAAGATTGTTTTGTCAGAATTCCGCCCAATTTGGGACGGTAAACTTAAAAATCAAGTCACGTTTGTGCAACGGTCAACTTATCTTAAAACTAATCTTAAAGGCTACTCATTCTACCCATGGCCGAGGTTTTGAACCTAAAGCTCTGATACCAAGTTGTAACGCCCCGAATTTTGGGTATGTTAAATAAACATTTTTATTGAATAAATTAAGGAGAGTCTAGCTCATTATTACAACATAAGTCTCACAAGAGTACTTTTATTTAAAAGAGGGGATAATCTAAGGTTAACTACTGCTCCGCCTCTTCCTCCATCCTTGCAAGCTCCTCGGCTCCAAAGGCCTCCAAGGTGTACTGTTCCTGCTGTTCATCTATGAAATCTGACATATTATACCAGCGTCGCCCCCAGTATAATATGTCAGGGTCACCAAAAAGGTAACACCGTGAGCTACAAAAGCTCAATAGAATAATCCAACCCGCTAACCCATAACTTTCAACAAAGAGTCATATAAATAATTACACATGCTCATTAAACAACATACTTAACAATGATACATCTGTATTCACTATCTTGCTTACGTTGGTGTCATGCCTTTCTTGGTTTCTCCTACGCGACTCATCGTATTGTGTCACCATTTCATTTTAAAAATCATTTCTCATTCAACGGGCTACCAAGTCTGGCCACGTTATAAAATCTTGCATTGGCTCCTCTCCGCGGATAACCAAGCCCAATTACCAATGAAGCTACCACGTCTGGCTCCATTAGCAATCTACACAATGGGCTACCAAGTCCGGCCTCATTGTGGTTTTTGCAAGTCCACACAAAGGGCTACCAAGTCCGGCCACCTTGTGGGTTTTCATAACTCACATAAGGCTACCAAGTCCGGCCATTATGTAGTTCCAAAATCCTTTTTATCCATATCAACCACTCCCTAAGTGTCATGTTTCTACTTTCCGGTTCTCGTGTCTCGTAAGCATGCATAGACTCCGCGGCGGGACGAATCACTTTAAAGTAATCTTAAAACTAAACTAGCAAGATCATCCAACTCTATTTAATCATGCTTATCTACAACCACAAGTAAGGTAAGCAATCAGGCGATCCAGTTCACAATCCTTGGAAAGGTCAAAATACAAATACTTTGTTTTGAAACAACGTTTTGTTTTTAAACGAATCGTAACCACATATGTTTATTGACGAGTTAATCAAGTTGAGGAGATTCTATAAACCATGCATTCAATTATTCTCAAGATCAAAGTAAACTACGTATACTTTTAGTAAGAAAGTTCTACAAGCTAATTATCACAACTACATTATCATGCTCATATACTTCAAAGAATTCTACGTCAAACAACATCATGCGATCAACTAACCAAGTATTAAATATTCTTACTCACGCTCATATCATATGATATACGTAGGGTAGGGGTATAAGAAGATTCTACCTTTCTTCTTGGCAGTAGAAAGACTACGATAAGATCGACGGAAAGAAAGTTGGCAAACGAACGGAGTAACGGCTTATGATAAGCTTCCGATAGCTTCGAAAGAGAAAGGTTTCTCTCGAAACTAGGTCGTAACCTATACTACTACTACTTTAGGATCGAGGTGGTGGTCGTATGGTGGTTTAGTGGCAGAGATGGAAAGAAAGCTCAAGAACAAGCTAGAACTACTCAAGAACACTAAGAATTCTTATGCTTTCAAGGAGAGAACTTGGAGAATGAAGAGGTGTGAGTTGAATGAGAAGTGTGAGGTCCTATTTAAAGGCAAATGGGCTCTCCCTCCCTCTCTATGGCCGGCTGCCCTCTCTCCCTCTTTCCTCCAATTTTTTTATTCAAGCAAATCAAGTTTGCTTGCAAGAAATCACCTACAAACCTAGGCATGCAAGGCTAGGATGTGTCCTTTGGATTGGATTTTGGAAGATTGGCCATGCAAGTGGATTTGTTTCAAATATAGAATTGGGGTTTGTACAAGGAAGGACAAGATTGGATGGCATTGGTTATGCTTTCACTTGAAAGCATACACAACTAGGACAAAGATGACCAAAGCATGTCATCCACTTGCACACACATCACTCTCTCCCTCTCTCTCCATCCGAACCTCTCTCTCTCTCAATCTCTCTCTCTCGGCCTCTTTCTCCTCCTCCTCTCTCTCTCTCTCCTCTTGGTACATTGTACTATGTACATATATATATATATATATAACCATATATATATATATAAGGACAAGAAGGGTTTGAATTTGTAGGAGATTTGTACTTCAAATCTCTCTCCCATCCTCTCCTTTCTACTTCTTTCACTTAGTACAAGTACTAACCTATACATGTATCTAGGGTTTGATAGACAAAAGTCAAGCAATACATCACATCTTTCTCTCTCTTTTCCTTCTCTCTCTCTCTCTCTCTCTTTCTCTCGGGTTCTCTCTCTCTCTCTCTCTCTCCCACTTGTATGTACTATGAAAGACTACCTATATACATATATATATATGTACTATGGGTCTTTAATAAAATCTAAGTTTTCAAGTGAATTTGATTTTCTAAATATAATATTTAATAACACACATGCTATATACAATATAATACATATATACAACAAGTACATACATATATATATATATATATATATACATGTACTACACTATATCTATACTAGATATGAACTAGGGCTAATATCTAATATAGTATTCTACTACTTTCAAAGTACTATGTATAATAATACTAACCTAATGTACCAATTGTATTTTAATCAATAACACACATGGCCAAGTCCAATATTTAAATCAAACAAGTACATTATTGTCAAGACTAACTATTGTCCAATGGATAATAGTTTCTCTAATGGTTAATAACCAATGGGTAATAATAGCTAGGATTCTAGTCTATCGCCCAATGGGTAAAGAATCTCCTAATGGTTATTATCCAACGGTTAATACCAAAAAGTATAATACTTTGCAATTAAGCTCTAAACTAATCTAATCTCGTATTTAGGAAGATTAACCAAGGTTTACCTATTGACCAATGGGTAAAGATTACCCTAGAATCTATCGTCCAACGGATAAATATTACCCTAGGTCAAACGCCAAGGCAAGGCGTGAGCGTGGCCAAACGCGGTGGTAAAGCGGTGGCCAAAGCGGCTGGCCAACGATGGTCAAGCGGCTGAGCATGGCCAAGCGACTGGTAGCCAGCGTGGCTCAGCGGTGGCCAGCGACTGGTGGCTGCCAGCGGCGGCCAGCGACCGGTGGCAGCGGTGGCCAGCGGCGGCACAGCTGACCTAGTGGCCAAGCAGTGGCCAAGTGGTGGCCAAAGCAGCCTAGTGGCCAAATAGTGGCCAAGTGGTGGCCAAAGCAGCCTAGTGGCCAAACAGTGGCCAAGCGGCCTGCAAGCAAGGCGACGGCCGAGGCGGCGTGAGCATGGCCAAGGCAGCCCATAAGCAAGGCGGTGGCCAAGGCAGCCCAGACGATGAATTCCAATCTCCTAAGTCAAAAACCTAATTATGACGGATTAATAAAATTAACAGAGAATTATTAAGACAACAAGATTAATTAAAGGATTTCCAATATAACAACGAAATTTTTCTTCAGTAAAAATCCGAGTTGTTACAACGACGAAGAGAACGAGGTGGCAGAATCAACTATTTGGATGGCTAGCTAATCTCCAAATGGAAGAAACAGACCAGATGGAATTAGGATTACCACACATCGTGTGTGAGTACGTCGATGTATTTCTCGAGGAACTTCCTGGGTTACCACCTCAGAGAGAGATAGACTTCTCTATAGAACTCCAACCGAGAACAGCCCCGATCTCTATGGCACCATACCATATGGCCCCCGCAGAACTAAAGGAGCTCAAAACCCAATTGCAGGAGCTGTTGGACAAAGGATTTATCAGACCTAGTACGTCACCATGGAGAACGCCTGCCCTATTTGTGAAGAAAAAAGAAGGGACACTCCGTCTATGTATCGACTATAGGAAGCTTAACCAAGTCACTATCAAGAACCGGTATCCCCTGCCTAGGATCGATGACCTATTTGATCAATTGAGAGGAGCAACCTACTTCTCGAAAATCGATCTCCGATCGGGATACCATCAACTTAGAATCCGAGATGAAGACATCGCCAAGACAGCCTTCCGTACCAGATATGGGCACCACAAGTTTGTAGTGATGCCATTTGGTCTGACGAATGCTCCGGCAGTATTCATGTGTCTCATGAACAAAATCTTTCAACCCTACTTAGACAAGTTTGTAGTGGTGTTTATTGATGACATTTTGGTATACTCCGCCAGTAAGGAGGAGCATGACGAACATCTGCGAATAGTGCTACAAGTACTTCGAGACAGCCAACTCTATGCCAAGGCGAGTAAATACGAGTTTTGGCTAGAAGTGGTTAAGTTCTTGGGCCACGTAGTATTCAAAGACGGAATCGCAGTGGACGAAGACAAGGTTGAAGCAGTGCTGAAATGGAAACAGCCAACCTCTATGTTTGAAATCAGGAGTTTCCTAGGATTAGCCGGATATTACCGAAGATTCATACCAAATTTCTCTACCCTTGCCAAACCAATGACGAGACTAACCCAGAAAGGAGTGAAGCTAGATTAGGATGAAGCTTGCAAGAAATCCTTCCAAGAGTTGAAGAAGAGACTGATCAGCGCGCCGATACTCATCATACCCGAGCGGGGTGTAGATTATACGGTCTACTGCGACGCATCGAAAGACGATTTAGGATGCGTGCTGATGTAGAATGGAAAAGTTGTAGCCTACGGATCCCGACAACTCTGACCACATGAGAAGATCGAATTACCCCACCCATGACTTAGAATTGGCCATAGTAGTATTCGCCCTCAAAACATGGCGTTACTATTTATAGGGAGAACAATTCAAGATCTTCACCGATCATAAGAGCCTCAAGTATCTTTTCACTCAGAAGGAGTTGAACCTGAGGCAGCGTCGATGGATGGAGTATTTGGAGGACTACAAGTTTACGCTTCAGTATCACCCCAGCAAGGCCAACGTGGTAGCTGATGCGCTGAGCCGAAAGGACAAGACGCAGAAGGTCAAGAATGCCATTAAGGAATGGGAAATGGTGGATACTCTTAACGAGTTCAACCTGCGACCATCGTCAGAAGATGAGAGTGCGCGCCTGTATGCCTTAGTTGCAGAACCAGCACTTCACCGGGAGATCCTACTAGCTCAGACTTCCGAGCAAGATTGCGAATTCATCCGGTATCGAATCCGAGAAGGAAAGGCGTTACCGAGCCGGACGATCGAGGAGGACAACAGTTTGAGATTCAAGGGAAAGGTATTTGTACCTAATATCGGAATTCCCCGAGAGGCTGTACTCCGAGAAGCTCGCCATTCGAACTTCGCAGTTCACCCTGGCGGTACGAAGATGTATCATGATCTGTGAAAGACGTACTGGTGGGAAGGAATGAAGAAGGACGTAGCCCGATTCGTATCTACCTGCTTGGTGTGTCAACAAGTCAAAGCCGAGCATCAGAAACCTGGAGGAGACCTTCAACCTTTACCGATCCCTACTTGGAAGTGGGAGCACATCTCAATGGATTTCGTGACTGGACTACCAAGATCTACCAAGTCCAACACCGCTATTTGGGTGATCGTGGATCGACTCACCAAATCTGTGCATTTCCTGCCTATCAAGATGACAGAGAACGTGGAACAGTTGAGCCTGTTGTACATTCGAGAGATCGTACGACTACATGGAGTACCTATCTCGATAGTGTCTGACAGAGATCCACGTTTTGTATCGCATTTCTGGAAAGGGTTACAGAAGGCATTGGGAACGGATGTAAGACTTAGTACTGCCTTCCACCCCCAGACAGACGGACAAATGGAAAGGACAATACAGACGTTGGAAGACATGCTAAGAGTCTGTGCCTTAGATTTCTCTGGAAACTGGGAGCAGCACCTACCCTTAGTCAAGTTTGCCTACAACAACAGTTATCAGGCGAGTATGGTGATGGCACCGTACGAAGCTTTATACGGACAACCCTGTCGATCTCCCGTCTGCTAGACAGATGCTGGGGAAACCGGAGATTGGACCAGACATAGTACGGGATACTACAGAGAAGGTCAAAACTATTAGGCAAAGGATCCAGACCGCTCAAAGCCGACAAAAGAGTTATGCGGATAAAAGGAGCCGACCGATAAGCTTTGAAGTAGGAGATCACGTGTTCCTAAAGATTCGACCGAAGAAAGGAGTTATCCGATTTGGGAAGGAAGGAAAACTGTCTCCGCGCTACATCGGACCCTTTGACATCGTAGAGAAAATTGGGAAGGTTGCGTATCGTTTAGCCCTGCCGCCGCAACTAGATAGAGTGCATAACGTGTTTCACGTTTCGATGCTTCGCAAGTATCTCGCATTGCCTACGCATGTACTCAACTGGGAAGACATCGTCATCGAGGAAGACGCAACTTACGAGGAGGAACCAATTGAGATTCAAGACCGGAGTGAGAAGATCATCCGGAACAAGACAATCAAGTTGGTACGAGTCTTGTGGAAACATCATCGAACTGGAGAAACCACATGGGAGAGGGAGGAGACCATGAGAGCGAACTATCCTCACCTGTTCGAAACCGAGCGTGCACCTAATTTCGATAACGAAATTGTTTAAGGGGGATAGGTTGTAACAACTCTGATTTTTACTAAATAAAAATTTCGTTGTTAATATTTGAAAATTCTTTCCTTGGTTGGTTATTAATCGACTTCTAATTGCTTAATATTTGTCACGATTAGATTAAGACCTTGTAATTACAATTCTTGGTTGGAAATCCTACTAGACTAATATAATTAGTTTCTAAGCAACTAGTTAAAATAACCTAACTACCAATTGCCTCCTAACCATTGGTGAACTTCTTGAACCTTTTGACCCTTGAACCTTTGAACCCTTTGAGCCTTGTGAACCTCTTAACCCTAGATGAACCTTTTGAACCTTTTAGCTTCTAACCATTGGACAATAAATGTTAGGGTAATCTTTACCCATTGGACAATAGGAAAACTTAGTTTATTCTACCAATAGTACTTTATTAAATTTTGTTAGTACTTAGATATAGTATTATATAGCTATATATTCACATGATCAAAAGTACATATATACTTTAAACAAGTATAATACTTTCTATCTTTACCCATTGGTTAATGACTGCTAGGAGAATTATTACCCAATGGACAATAGGTTAAGTCTTGCCAAAGTACTAAAGTATATTATTTTAGTCAATTCCTAAATTGCCCATGTCATGGAAAGATTAAAATAGGTTTAAATACATTGGATTATTTAATGGGTGTACTTAGTACCCTAGTTATTAAAATATGTACAAGTATTATTATATTGTAATAACCCATGTATTAATAAAATAGTTTATTATGATTGAAATCTAGTAAGATCATGTAGTACCCTAGGTACATATATATACATATATATATAAAATATTGTAAGTACCATGTGCTTGTTTTCCTTATTTTAATAAGAAAATCTTATTTACTTAAAAGATTATTAGATTTCTATTGTACTTATACATATAGTAATATATATATATATATATATATATATTTCCATAAGTACAAGAGAGAGAGAGAGAGAGAGAAAGAGAAGGAGGAAGGAGAGAGAGATAGTACCTTGACCTTGATATTTCTTGATCTCCCATTGTCCTTTGATATACTTCAATCCATGGTTGCATCATCTTTCAAAGCAAAATCTTGTACAATTTGTACATTCTCCATTTTTAAACTTGTACAAACCCACCATATCTTCCATAATCACATCCAAAGGACTAAACCTAGCCTTGGAAGCCTAGAACTAGGCCTTGATCTTTCAAGAAAGCATGACAAAAGTGATTAAAAAATGACATATAGAGAAAGAGGGAGGGAGAATCGGCTAGAGAGAGAGGGGAGAGCTTGGCCTATAAATAGCAAGCTCAATTGAGCATTCAACTCACACCTTCATTGCATACTTCAACTTCTCTCCCTAGAAAGCTTAGTGTTCTTGTTCTTTCTTTGCTTGTTCTTGAAGTTCTTTCCTATTTCTTCGAGAAACTCATCTTAAGTCGCCACTAAACCGCCACTCGACCACCCTCTCGATCCAAAAGTTCTAGTAGTGTTAGTCAAGACTTAGTTTCGAGAGAAACTTTTCTCTTTTGAAGCTATCGGAATCTTGCCGTAAGCCGTTATTTCGTCCGATAGCCAACTTTCTTACAGTAGCCGCCTACCGCAAAGAAGAACGGTAGTTTACCCATACACTCTAACCTTAAGTATAGTTGATTGCATGATAATATAAATTAATCTTAACCCCTATCTCTAAGTATATCGTATGTTATGAGCATGATTGAAAAGTATGTAGAACTTTTCTATACCCTCTAATTATAAGTATGCATACTATGTAGATGTCCCTATCTATTTCTCCTAAGTGTGATTAGAGATATGTATGCTAAAATATAAAATGTTGCACTTGATTGAAGTATTCGTATTTTGACTTTCAAGATAGTTGATAGTTTGTTTATACATTGCTTGTCTTTTTTGTGGTTATGATTAAGTGATAAACGAGCATGATAGCATAGAGTTGGATGATCTTGCTAGATTACAATGAATGATTTATGTTTACTTATGTGAAAAGTCCTACCGTAAAGTCTATGCATGAGAATGAGACACGAGAATCGAGAAAGTAGAAACATGACACATAGGGTGTGTTAAAGACAAGGTGTATTTTGAAATTGCAATGTGGCCGGATTTACCCATTGTGGAGATGTGTTTGCAAAGGATAAAATATTTTTGAAACTACATAATGACCAAGTGTGGAAATCATTATGTGGTGTGTGCGTGTGTGCCAATGGGAACCCGGGACGGCTGAACCATTGTAAGGATACTCGGGAGACCGGAACGGCGGAACCGTAGTTGGGTGTGTGGCTTGGTTATCCGCGGAGAGGAGCCAATGCTAATGTGTGACAATGGAAACCCGGAACGGCGGAACCATTGTGAGGATACTCGGGAATCCGGAATGGCGGAACCGAGGTTGGGTGTGTTGAAAATCGATTTTTTTTGAAATGATAATCGAAAATGTTGTTTTTGTAAAGTGGAAATTGGAGACACAGTCTACGACGAGTCGCGCAGGAGAAACCCAGAAATCATGACAGCAACGATAGACAATTAATGAATGTGGATGTGTAATTGTTATATGTTCTTTATGAAGTATGTTAAGTTTGGAAAATCGTTAACTATATTAACTTGGGCTTGTAAGTTAAGGGTTACTGGGTTTAAGTTATTCTATTGGGTTTTTGAATTTCACGGTGTTACTTTATGTGACCCTGACATATTATGTTGGTGGCGACGCTGGTATAATTTGTCAGACCTTATAGATGAGTAGGGAGAGCTGTGCACTTTGGAGGCTTTCGGAGCCGAGAAGTTTGCTAGGATGGAAGAAGAGGCGGAGCAGTAAATAACCTTAGCTGTCCCTTTCTTTTATGTAATATAAGCACTCTCTGAGGAGTTTATGATGTAATAATGAGCCAGACTCTACCCAATTTATTCAATAAAATGTTTAATTAACGTACTCAAAATTGAGGGCATTACAAGCTTATTGAAATATACTATCAAACAAGATGCATATTACATATAAATAGTGTTATAATTAATTTTTTATCTGATTAAAATAGGACGAAAGACAAAAGAATGAATGCAGAGGGCATAATTCGGAATAAATTTTTTGGGTACTCCTCGACAGAAAAAATCAATCTCTATTTTTCTTCCCACTACGTAGTACTCCCTCCGTCTCTTTTTAAATGTCTCATTTCATAACACCAATTTGTTAAAAAAATATTATTATTACACATTTTACATCAACTTTTACCTCAACTTTTCATACTTACTTTTTATGGAGATATCATTATTACACTATTCCTCGCTAATTTTTCAAAATGGAATCTATTTTTATAAGCAAAATAGATTTTTTTTAATTGAATGGAAAAATAGATAATGTACCAATTTTTATCTATTAATTTTATAAAATAGACATTTATTAAGAGACAATTCAAAATAGAATACAAACTTAAAAAAAAGAGACGAAGGATACTGTTTTATAACCAACGGATCAAACCATACCGCAAGGATCAAAAAAAAAAAAACCATACCCCCCGGACGCCAAGCATAAACACCAATCGAAATCGAAATGATTCACGCGAACCTCCTCCGACCAAAAACCAGAACCACCACCAGCACCACGACAACGTCACCACCAAAACCCACTCCCGAATCTCCACCGCACTCATCTAATGCTAAAACCCTAACCCTACCTTCCAAAATGTCTCATCGCAGCAAATCCCTCCTCAAACCCGCACTGGCCATCCTATTCCTCCTCTTATCCTCCTACGCTTTCTTCAACACCTTCTTCTTCCCAAACCCTAACATTAATAATCCCTTTGTATATTCCCAAAGAAAAAATCCCATCACTAACTCCCCCCCAGTAGTAAAAGTCTACATGTACGATCTGCCCAGAAAATTCACCTACGGAGTGATCGAGAGCTACGCGATGGCCAGAGGGGGTATCAAGGTACAAGATGACTCGCTCTTGACCTACCCGGGTAACCAGCACTCGGCCGAGTGGTACCTGTTTTCAGATTTGAACCGAGTTGGCCGAGTCGATTCGGTCGTGACTCGTGTTCTTGATCCGGAACAGGCGGATTTGTTCTACGTTCCCTTCTTCTCGTCTTTGAGCTTGGTGGTGAACCCGATTCGGTCTGCTACAGTTAAAACAACGGAAGAGGGTCATGTTTATTACAATGATGAGGAGATGCAGGAGGGTTTGATCGAGTGGTTGGAGGAGCATTCGTATTGGAAAAGGAACAATGGGTGGGACCACGTTTTTGTGTGTCAGGACCCCAATGCCTTGTACAAGGTTGTGGAGAGAGTCAAGAGTGGGGTGCTACTTGTTTCCGATTTCGGGAGGTTGGGCCGTGATCAGGCCTCGTTGCTGAAGGATGTGATTTTGCCCTATTCACATCGGATTAAGACCTTTGGTGGGGATGTTGGGGTGGAGTCGAGGAATTCGTTGTTGTTCTTTATGGGGAATCGGTATCGGAAAGAGGTATACTTTTATGGTTCTCATTGGTTTTCGTGTTGGGTATGCTTGATTTTTCTGTGAGTAGATTGTGTTTCTCGTGCTAAATCATTCAGTGAATGAGCTTGATGATAGACACTGGTATGGGTATATCGGTGTAGTTTTTTTTTGGTAAGTGACTTCTTATTGAAACAAACCAATAAAAGAAGGCAAGGGAATGGCCTTGAAACCTGAATACAGCAAAACCAAACCCAATAAAGCAGCACAAAAAAAGCAATACAGAAGGCAAAACCGTACAGCAAACAAACAACAAGTCCTACCAGAACAAGTGGAACCTATCAAACATGCCATATCTCCTTAATCCAGAGCCATCCAGCACTTTGAACACTGCCCAACACTACCTCCCCATCACCTTTCCTAGCCTTAAAAATCCTTGCATTCCTTTGTCCCCAAAGACCAACTTCAGAAGATTATTGTAGAGAGAGGCTTGACAGCAATACTGAACAAACCAGTTAAGCTCCCGATCAAGACCCATAGGAGCTCTAGAGAGCACAGATTGGCTTAACAAACCATGCCACACCCCTCCAGAGAAAGGGCAGTCAAAGAACAAGTGCGAGTGACTCTCTTCTGCAGCCTCACAAAGCACACAAGTAGAATCAGTGATTATTGTACCCCGTTTAACCAATCTGTCTCTAGTGCTAAGCCTGTCCCGGCAACCATCCACAAAATGACTGCCCATCTAGGGACATATTTTTTAAACCAAACCACCTTGTACCAGCTTACAACAGGTCTGACAGGATCTCAAGGCCTCCTCCCGCGCTGATCTTAGAAGAGAACTCATCTGTCCCAGTCAAAGTCCATTGGACCCTATCCTCATTATGCAAACAAGGTTTTAAATCAACTGGAATAGACTCAATGATTTCCTGAATAACAGGATTCCTGGCCCTAGGCGATTTCCAATCCCCATTCTTGATGACAGAACAAACTTTAGCAGACAAAGATATGTTTAGTTGTAGTATATGTACATTCTAAGATAACGAAACAAGTGATTTTCTGGAGAATTATCTTACCTCTCTTATCCAAAAGTGAACTTGTACTGTATAAATGAAAATATGGTAAATCTACAACCCAAACAAGAAAATAGCTATTATGGGTAATCTACAACCAAAAGAGGTCCAGTAAATGTATATGCGGTTTGCTTTTCTGCTTGCTTGATTCTGTTATCGTAGTGTACGATTTGTGATAAGCTTATTCAGTTCACAGGCATGCCGCTTGTTGGTTAGCATTGGAGAACGTATCCATGTTGTCCAAAAATAGAGTTGTTTCTTTAAAGAGCAATACGATATATTTAGAACCGAAATTAGCATGTGGATGTAAGCTTTCAGACATTAAGCTGATTATCATGAAGGGTAGTGCAATTGCTGGAATAAAAGTTGCATCAATTTACCTTTCTGATATTCTTTAGCGGAATTTAACTTGATTTCTCAGTAGCGGCGATGACTGAACTTATTCAGTTCAGAGGCATGCCGCTTGTTGGTTAGCATTGGAGAACGTATCCATGTTGTCCAAAAATAGAGTTGTTTCTTTAAAGAGCAATACACATATTTAGAACCGAAATTAGCATGTGGATGTAAGCTTTCAGACATCAAGCTGATTATCATGACACAAGGGCAGTGCAATTGATGGAATAAAAGTTGCATCAATTTACCTTTCTGATGTTCTTTAGCGGAATTTAACTTGATTTCTCAGTAGCGGCGATGACTGAACTTGTGCTTTAGCCTTTATGTGGATTGAAACCATGGCTATTCAATGTTCTTTTTCCTCTCTTTTATCAGCTTTCTTTTGATGTTAATTGTACGTCATAGTTCATATTGCAGTGCTTGATTGTCATTATGTTCACGACTTAGATCTCATTCATGACCTCATCACATTTGATTGTCATTATGTTCACGACTTAGATCTCATTCATGACCTCATCACATTCTACCATTTGGGAGGGTCAATTTGGACCACGTGACCGTTCTTAATATTTGCATTTGAGTGGGTTCGGACTTCAGGTGTACTGATCTCTGTTTTGTTTCTGATGTTGTGTAACTCCAATGGTGTAACCTTGTATCTGTATTTTTCTTCTAGTGTCTGTCGTCAGTAAAAAACTGTTCTTGAGGAATGGGAATCGAATAGAACACAAATGTATAATAGGAGAATGAACTCCAAAGTACCTCGTGATTGAATTTGAGCTCTTGTTAAGTACCTATAGGATTTTGTCTATTCATCACCTCTCTGAGGTATATAATCAACCAGTTGCAAAAGAGTACTATTTACTTTGATCCAAAATGTTTTGCCAAGTAGAAGAATACCGATGCTCTGGACTATCAATGAAGGAAGCATGGTAATGTGCATATAAATTGATTTGGGTCTCTAGGCCTGCTCTCTCTGATGCCATTTGGCTTTGATTTAGGGGCATGGTTCTACAACAAAACGTTCCTATAGCTCCTTGGATCTTGGAGGTTTAGGGGGGCCACTGTTTCAGTGGTATTCTGAGAGCAGCCACTTTGTGCATATATTGCCAAAGGTTAGATCTGTCTCCAATTATCCCCGCCCATACTCCCAATGATTGGGGACTAGATGGGTTATGTTATGTTGTTATTGTTTTACTATTTGCTCTTAATTTCTTTCATGTAAAGACGTGTATCAGTGGTTTCTGAATGTGCTAACGATTGGTGCACTTGTTAATTCGATATTTCAGAAAATGATTTTCTAGGTTGTGTGATGCTTACTCTTAAAACTTTTTGTTTACAAGTGGTGATACTATCTGTTTCACTCTTCATCTTTGGGGAAGTACATCTGTTTCTTTAACAGTGGGATGGTATTGTTGTGGTATAATTGCTAGGAACGGGATGAAGCATGAAAATGTTATGTACAGTTAAAAATTGCTGCAAACTACATAGAGTAGAATTGCTTCTATTTTACATGTATATATGCTCTCTCTCTGTATGCGTCTGTGTGTGCGTTTACCTATACTTGTGTGGGTGAGAGGTGTTTGGCATATTCTTTTTGAGACTATATTGAGGCTGACAATTGTTTGAATTGTAGGGTGGGAAGGTCCGTGACTTGCTTTTTCAAATACTTGAGAATGAAGAAGGTGTCACTATTAAACATGGTGCACAGTCAAGAGAGAGTCGGCGTGCAGCTTCGCAAGGGATGCATACATCAAAGTTCTGTTTACATCCTGCTGGTGATACTCCATCAGCCTGTCGTCTCTTTGATGCTATTCTGAGCTTGTGTGTTCCGGTTATAGTTAGCGACTATATTGAGTTGCCTTTTGAAGATGTCATAGATTATAGAAAAATCGCAGTTTTTGTAGATACAAACTCAGCTGTAAAGCCGGGATACTTGAGTAAATTACTCAGGAGAGTAAGTACAGAGAGAATTCTGGAATTCCAGCGGGAGCTGAAAAAGGTATTTTCTATTTATATAATCTCTCTCTGTCTCTCTCTGATATACAAGCGCGCGCGCGCGCACACACACACACATATATTCACATATATATATATATATATATACACAGTCCGGTTCAAGTCCAAACCTCTTCCTGTCCACACTGTCCGCACCTCCTCTTTTTCGATCGAATTTCGATGATCCGAGTAGCTTAATGTGATCAGAACGTAATTTTAAGGGTACTCGCGAGAAATCGGCAAAAAAAAATGATCGGGAAGGGCTTCATCCGAACAGTTTTTGTTTGTATTTTATTGAACGGTTTAATAAAAAATTGCTCAAATCAAGCCATTCCCGGGTTTTTTTTTTTTTTTTTGCCGATTTCTCGCGGGTACCCTTAAAATGATCACGTTTTGAACATATTGTGCGGCTCGGATCATCGAAATTCGATTGGAACAGGGGAGGCGCGGATGGGTGTGGACTGAAAGAGGTGTAGATAGAAACCGGACTATATATCAGTCCGGTTCGAGTCCAAACCTCTTCCCGTCTGCACCTCCTCTTTTCCGATCGAATTTCGATGATCCGAGTAGCTCAATGTGATCAGGACATGATTTTAAGGGCCCGATTGGATGCCGTTTGAGTTTTGGGTGTATTATTTAAGAAGGGTTGATAAGATAGTAAGGGGTATTAGTTAAGAAGGGAGGACCCACATTGATGTGACGTTTATGCAGGGGGGATAAAATAATACTTGGTTTGGATGAAGGATAAATTTGGGGTATAAGGGAAGGTATATGATATAAAAAATTGTCAAATGACTTTTTTGTCCTTGTACAGTATTAAATTAATTTATTCATTAAATTAAATATAAAATTGCTTAATTTAATAAAATTAATTATTTTTCAAAATTAAGCAATAATAATTTAATTTACTAAGAAATTAATTAATTCAGTACATATAAAAATTTAAAATTTGTATTTTAAGTGTTTTTTAATTAATTTCATTGTTTTTAAGTGTGAAACTTGTCACACATGCACACAATTATTTTTCTTCCCCTCCTTATTCTTGTTGCCCTTTTGGGAGAGAGAGAGAGAGAGAGAGTGAGAAAGAACAGCAAAAGCAGCGGCAGCAGAAGAAGAAAAGCTACGGGCTGGTTCGATTCCTTCTCTCGCCGATCCTGGTGAACGTCATGGCCAAGGTTCGATCCCTCCCCCCTCTGATCTGCTGTTCTTCTTCTTCTTCTTCCTCTTGGTTGCTGTCATTGTTCATCCCTCCCCCTTCTGGCCAGGCGAACAGCTTGTGGGTTCGCCTGTGTGTGTGGGTGTGTGACTGTATTAGGGAGGGTAGAAAGGTCAAAAAATAGGTGTATAAGGCCGGATTATTTATTGCTACCTTTGAAGGTGGCAATAAATTAGTACCCCTTCCACTGTGTTAACAAAGCCGGGGATAAAGAAATATAGGAGAAAACAATGATCCCAAACGGTGCAAACCTGTCCAATCAGGAGCCTTTACACCCGGATTGGCTAATACACCCAACGAAACACAACAGGCATCCAATCGGGCCCTAAGGGTACTCACGAGAAATCGGGAAGGGCTTCATCCGAACAGTTTTTGTTTGTATTTTATTGAACGGTTCAATAAAAAACTGCTAAATCAAGCCCTTCCTGGTGTTTTTTTTTTTTTGCTGATTTCTGGCGGGTACCCTGAAAATCACGTTTTGAACATGTTCAGCGTCTCGGATCATCGAAATTCGATTGGAAAAGGGGAGACGCAGACGGGTGTGGACGGAAAGAGGTGTGGATTGGAATCGGACTATATATCAGTCCAACTCAAGTCCAAACCTCTTCCCGTCCGCACCTCCTCTTTTCCGATCAAATTTCGATGATTCGAGTAGCTCAATGTGATCAGGACGTGATTTTAAGGGTACTCGCGAGAGATCAGCAAAAAAAATGATCGGGAAGGGATTCATCCGAACAGTTTTTGTTTTTGTGTGTGTGTGTGTGTACATACATACATAGACAGTGAGCTTCCTATGAGAGATCCCTCATTTTGCTTCGGTGCGGGTCTCCCATTTCCGGGGTATATTTCGATGATTCTAATCGTTATTTGTTTAAAACATGTTTTTGAGGTACCTGCAAGAAATCAGCTCAAATTATGACGGGGAAGTACTTGATTCAAATTATCAAGCTTTATGAAAAACTATTTGGATCAATCACTTCTTGGTCATATTTTGAGCTGATTTCTTGCGGTTACCTAAAAAACTTGTTTTAAACAAATTGAACGGTTCAGATCATCGAAATATGACCCGAAAATGGGAGGTCCGCACTTAAGCAAATTGAGGGATCCCTAATAGGAAAGGGATTGTGTGTGTGTATATATAGTCTGTTTCCCATGAGTGGGTCCTCATTTTAGTTAAAATGCAGAACTTTCCATTTCTCCTATTTTTCGATTGAATTTCGATGATCTGAGCCGCTCAATGTAATCAAAACGTGATTTTAAGGGTTTGCTAGAGAAATCAGCAAAAAAAATGACCGAGAAAGGCTTGATCTGAACAATTTTTTTTTTGAACGGTTCAGTAAAAAATTGCTCAAATCAAGCTATTTCCAGTCAATTTTTTTACTGATTTCTCGTGAGTACCCTTAAAATCACGTTCTGAATACATAAAGCAGCTTGGATCATCGAAATTCGATCGGGAAAGGGGAGTCCGCATTTTAAGAGGTTCTCATTTGAAACTTTCCTGATGGTTCAATGAAAAACTGCTCGGATGAAGCACTTTACAATCATATTTTTTGCTGATTTCTCACGAAAACTCTTAAAATCACGTTCTGCACCC
The DNA here is from genome assembly GCA_025413875.1 of Rhododendron molle. NCBI lineage: Eukaryota > Viridiplantae > Streptophyta > Magnoliopsida > Ericales > Ericaceae > Rhododendron > Rhododendron molle. The sequence continues at coordinate 22,395,899 of CM046400.1, forward strand.
ATTAAATCGTTTGGATCATCGAAATTTGATCTGGAACTATGAGGTCCTCATTTTAACAAAATGAGGGATATACACACACACTAGCCTTCTTGTGAGGACTCCCTTACATAAGCTATGTAAGGAGTTATAATAAGGGCCGTTGGATCGTGTTTTCAATGGTAAAAATCCGCGGATGGTTTTTATAAACTATCTACGGATCTGGACCATTGAAAACATGATCAAAAGGCTGATAACATACATCCCTATGTAGCTTGTGTAAGGGAATCCGATTGAATTTTTATGATCCGAGCCGTTCAATGTGTTCATAACGTGATTTTAAGGGTACCCGCGAGAAATCGGCAAAAAGAATGACCCAGGAAGGACTTGATTTGAGCAGTTTTTATTTGAATCGTTCAATAAAAAATAGACAAAAATTGCTCGAACGAAGCCTTTCCCGGTCTCTTTTTTGCTGATTTCTAGCGGGAACCCTTAAAATCACGTTCTGAACATATTGAGCGGCTCGGATCATCGAAATTCAATCTGGAAAGGGAAGATCCGCACTTTGCTTGGATGCTGAGGTCCGCATTAAAAGTTTACTATATATATATATATATACACACACACACACACACACAGTCCCTTCTTATAAGGGCGTCCGCATTTTATTTAAAATATGGACGTCCCCTTTTCTCCCCTCCCCTTTTCCGATCAAATTTTGATGATCCGAGCTGCTCAATGTGTTCAGAACGTGATTTTAAGGCTATCTGCGAGAAATTGGCAAAAAAAAAAAAAGACCGGGAAGGGCTCGATCGGGAAAAGGGGGCGCCCTTATAAGAAGATTTGCGTGTATATATATATACACACACGTTTGTGTGAGCATATGTTTGACGTGCATCTTTCCTTTGTCATATGCACCCGGACACCGATATCAGATACGAGGTTTGTCAAGTTGAATGCTTTGGTGAAATGTGTTTAATGAGGTCCCTACCGTTCTCTTTATAAGTTTCTGTGAGACAATGTTTGTCTCATGTACTGGTTATGTTTAACAAGGTGCTACCATTCTCGTTCACACTTGTACAAATGTTCATCTCATTAACTGGTTTCAGTTGGACTGATATGATTATAGCTTTCTGCAGTTATGGAATGTAATTGTGATGAGTTATTCCAAATCCGTTCACTTGATCTTATGTTGCCTTTCTGCAGATGACTTGTTGGATAGTTAGGAAATGTTGTAAAATCACTTTGCTGAAATTCCAATTACACAATGCAGGTGAAGCGATACTTTGAGTACGAGGATCCAAATGGAACGGTAAATGAAATATGGCGTCAAGTCTCTCTAAAGTTACCGCTTATCCAATTGATGATAAATCGTGATAAACGTCTTGTCAAGAGGGAATTGCCTGAACCAGACTGCTCTTGTTTGTGTTCGAACCAGTCTGGAATCCACACCACACTATGATGCTTCTTTTGGGGATTCTACGGCGATTACAAAGGATTTAAGATTTGTTTCATACCTGTGGTAATTAAAATGGTCCTTTTCTTCATACGTGTTCAGGAAGAAAATAACTTGCGCATGTATCATGGCAGGAAAATAACTTCAAATACATGTTTTAGTTCATTCTTTGGAGACATGGAGAAGTGCAGTTCGGCAATAAACGTTTTGCTTTGTTGTATTGTGACAATAAGGGCTACACATCAGGGTAATTTTTTTTTTTTTTGTAATTATATTTTGTCATGTATGTGACCTAGAGATCAGAGCTTATTCATTTGATTTTTGTTTGGACAAACACGTCCTCCATTGATGGTTTGAAAATGTCTCATTTGCATTAAGCGATATGGTGCAAGCAAACTGATTTGCTGTTTGCAGTTCCCCCCTGCTGCAGGTAGCCCAGTGACAGAAAATGTTTGCAATTTCCCCCTGCTCAATCGAGTTTTTAAGATAACACTAGGCTGTGGTCCCAAGAGCAAGGGTGTAATTGGTTCGGTCCAGTTTTTGCCACTTCTATGAGCTGACCGAACTTTCTGGTTATGAAAAATTCATCTGAAACTGGACAGGTTAGTAATCGGTTTGGACCAGTTCGGATTATAGGTTTGGCCGGTTTTTTTGATTTTTCATGCTTTGGATGTGTGTGCGCGAGTGAATTGAAGACCAACCGAAGTGAGGTCGATGTAAAAAAAAAAAAACCCCAAGTGGAAACGAGAAATAAGCTAGTGATCAAGTTATTACAATCTCGTTTTTAAAATACTAATTAAAAAAAACCCCAAAAAGAATTGATAGCTCAATCAATTGACAATGCAAGTGATACTCCACGAACGGAAACAAATACGTATTTTTACAGATAGATTATCTGTGAGTTGGTTTATTATTTGTGAGTTGATATTTTTTTTCTAAAAAATCGTCTCGTCATAGTAGCCCTTCTCATTCATGGGCTTGCTATATTTCCTTCTCTGCAACATTGCTTTCTATACCACTCATGGAACCAAGCAAGAACAACCAGAACTATTGGGATGAGAGAGAGAGAGAGAGATGATTTCCAGCAAAATAACTAGAAATCGAGACCCAAACTAGCAAATCAGATGAACAGAACAAAGCTACCAATGACTCAATGAGACACCCAGAACAAATATGAAGCAGAGTAAGTTACAATATATAGAGACTTGCATAAAGAGAAAGGGTTGAAGTGAGCTGGAGTTAATGGGATTTTGGGACTGGGGATGCATAGGAATCTCGTTAAGATCGTCTTACACGCGCGCGCAGAGAGAGAGAGAGAGAGAGAGAGAGACCAAAAGAGAAGCAGAGAATAGTTGAAGTCGGTACGGCCCTGTTTTGATCAATGAAAACTTCTCCGCCCAAGGAGAAGCAGCATAGGGGCTTGGGCCGCTTGGCAGCTTGCTAGGCTGGGAACTTTTTATTTTGTTCATAACTCTGCCAGTTGGGTTCAATCTGAACCGAAATTTCTAGACAGAAACTAAGATCTGAAACCCAACCGGTACGTAGGAGGGGATATGGAATCTAACCGAACCGAATCAAACCAAACCAATTTTTTTCTCCGGTTTTCTCGGTTTTTATTTCACCCCCACATACGAGGGGATCTGGGACCGGTAAGTGTAAGTGTAAGGTGGTGTTCCACTTTCCCAAAAAGTACATTTTTTCAAACGAAGATAATTTCAAACTCAAATATAATGAATATAAAAAATATTTTTTAATTTTTTTTGCATCATTTAAAAGATCTTAATGAGATCTATCAAACAAGATCCATATTGGTAGAAAAATTATTTACATAAACTCATGATCTTTGAGTTTGAAATTATTTTCTTTTTCAAAAAAATATTTTTTTCACAAAAGTGGAACACCCCTAAGTCCACTTGAGGCCCATCAGGCCATCATCATAATCCGACCATTCATTTAATAGGGCTCCATATTAATTGAGAATTGATTGCAACATAAGGAATACATCCATTTGAAAGCTCATTTCCTAAATCACACAAGACATCCCTTTAAAACCCATTGTCATTAGATGTAGCTACCGATATTTGAAGGGAAAATGATGGACCATGACGTGTTTTGATAATTAATATCTGTCAAAGACAAATTAAAATATTTGTTAATGTTGAAAATGTCATTGGCAGGTATTAATTATCAAAATACGTCATTGGCCGTCATTTTCCCATATTTGAACAACTTGAATTTTAGATGGGTCCGTGAAAAAAAAAAAAGAATTTTAGATGGGCATACATAATAGTAGGGGTTGCAAATTAAACCCAAATCCATTAATAAACCTAAATTCACCCACTGAAAAATAGATCCAATCCAACTTATTAGTTGGATAAGAATGAGTCCAACCCATCTAACTCATTTACTAATTACCTTAATTGGGTCAACTTAAATGACCCAATAAGTCGTGAACATAACCTAACTTAAATGACCCAATAATTTCAGTTTCAATTTTCTTTGGAAAAATGACGGTCAAGGACGTGTTTTAATAATTAATACTGAAAATATCCTTGACGGATGTATTAATTATTAAAACGTGCTATGGCCGTCATTTTTCCAATTTCTTTTCTCGCGTTCATCATCCGTGGTTTGTCGTTTATTTTGCTGTTAAACAAATTGCTCGAGATAAGCGAACTTTATAGGATTAGATCGTTGAATTTTGCACCATTGCTTGAAGTAAATGTATTTCACCAAAAACGCACCAACAAGCCAGTCCGGTTACTGGGTCTTCTCACTGGTCTACTCAACAATCACTCTGTACCATACATGTGTATCAGATTCTCTTATCAGTAAGAGTTTTTGAGTAAATTCGAACCATTAATTACAGCAATGAATGATCTAAAATTTGAACTATCTCTTCCAATTCAAATTAATGACTAGAGAGGATCAATTCCGAGCTGAAGAGTCCTAGAAACAATCCTTCAGAAGCATTTAATAATCTTTGACGAGACAACTTTCAAATACTCCTACTCCTTAATTGCTTGGGTTCGTTCGAGTTCGACTCTCGTAGTGGGCGTTTGGGGTCAGGAGGCACAAGAAGCTGCTGTGGATCGAGCACCACGACGCGGTCTCGGGATTGGCTGCTAGTGGCAATTTGATTTGTTCGGTGTCTTGGGACAAGTGTTTGAAGATTTGGAGGCTGTCGGATTTTCGTTGCATGCAATCGATTAAGGCACATGACGACGCGATTAACGCGGTCGCAGTTTCCACCGACGGTAATGACACAATATTCTACAGAATACTTTTTTTGATAATTCATGTGTCCAAACCAACTTTCGCACATCTCGACTAATTAATCGCTTGCGGTATCAAATACGGACTATATTAAGTCCCTGAATACGATGTTAATCAAAGTTTATTAGTATTTGCCATAATGCAAATTCATTAACATGCATTGCATAGTTTTCACTTGTTTTTTTTTAGTTTACATTGGTATATTTACCCATTTTAAATTTTAGTATATATAGTATGTAATATTTGGGTTAATGAGCGGGTCGGGTTTGGTTTTAAATAAATGGGTCGGACTTGATATGGGTAATTAAACTCATAACTAATGGGTCTAATTGACCCATTAAGACCTAACTCACTTACAACTTGTTCAATTTGACTCAAACCCTCCCATTTGACACCCCTACAAAATAGTACCATGGTTTAAATGTACTCATTACAATCTCAGATCTGGGACTCTACATCCCAGTCGTGCTTTGGGGCAGGGTTCCCGGATCCAGTCGGTAGTTTGATGCTCAACTGCATCACTTAGACTAAAATCACAATATCGTTGGTTCTAGTGATTTCAAAAACAGGGAAAAGAGCAAAGAGAAGGGATAAAAGGTAAACTCGACGGTAAGCATAATGCCAGAGAGTTTATTAGTTGTCCATGCAATATCGGAAATACAAAATGCTAAGCCTGTACTTGTTTTTGAAAGAAAGGCGCACAAAAGAATAAATTCTATTTACCGTCGGTGTAAAACCCCATTTCTCATAAGATGCAAAAATGGGACACTAGGTTCTACTTTGGTGACTCGAACTATTCATTAATTTGTTAATCTCGATGTTTAAATCGCAAAAGATCAAATTAATTAGACTTCAATAGCTTCTCATCAAATCATGTACTCCACTAGTTCTTGAGAGATGGACAATCAGATGTGGGTTAGGTCAATTTGCATTAATTTTTCCTCCTAAATGAGATTGTGCCGGAGTTGAAATGTATTGTATGGAGTATTTGGGAGGCACACAAACCAAACTAAGATGTTTGGTCGGTTTGTCTAGAACCCACCAACCTAATAGCATCTTTCGATGCACCATCCCAACGTACAATCCAAGGCATGGCATGGTTTTTGAAATTCCTTTTGCAGATATGAGAAGCCGGGCCTTCCAAGCATTTTTGCAAGGGCAATCAGGATTATAATCCAAAAAATGTGTTTCCGAAATTATCCAAGAATTCACAATCACAATGTATCGAAATCATTTGGGTGTGATTTCTAGGACGAAATCTACTGTTCCAGATCATGTAGAAGATTGATCTGAAAAAATCATAATCCCGCAGCCGTAGGATCAACCAAGCAGTGGGGTGTTCGCGGCTGCATAGCAGAACCAAATTTTAGTGGTTTACCCTAGCTATTCTCGAACTCCGTTTTGAGCGTGATTTAAACTATAGAAAAACTATTTAAATCAACTTTAATTTTAACCTTAATTGGTTTAGCTCTAATATCTTTTCAAGATTTTTTGATATTAGCCGTTTGACCATTAGTACGTAGGGAGAATTTTTTTTATTGCAAATCGCGCACATCTGGGCCGTCAAAAAATACAATTGACGGTCCGAATTGAAAGTACCAAATGAATTTAAAAAAAAAAAAAGAAAGAAAAGGAAAAGAAAAAATGTGTTTCAATTGTATAAATACTCATTTTAGAATGGCCGCGTCATACTTTTTGCTCTAAAATTGTATAAATACTCATTTTATACAGATGAAAAACCAGCTTCAATAATTAATTCAGTTGCATGTTCCTATGATTATGTGCTGTAGGAGTATGTAAAATGCCTTATCACTGTTTCAGTTATTTTATAATAAGTGACATGCACACAGCCCAAAATTACAAAGCTACACTTCGTTGTTTCCAGTTACTCAATACATTATAGGCTTAATTGCAAGAACACTCCCATTAACTATTATTTTTTGGCAACTTTACCTCTTTAATTACCAAACTCCCCAATTACACCCCCTTAACTACCAAATTCGAGCAATTTCACCCCTCCCCCATTTTCCATCCAATTCTGTTAGCAGGGACGGAGCCAGGAATTTTGCCACGCAGGGGCGACCGTGCATGTTAGAAAAAAATATAAATACACATGCATAATCACACAAATACATTAAAACTCAAAATTTCATAAATACACAAATCAGTTTAACTAATGGAAACGATCTTGATGTATGTGTCTTGTTTTTCTTCATTGTTCATCTTCTTCTTTTTCATTCATCACAACTGGACGAATTCGGTACATGGGTTTTCATCTTACATGATTTTACCAGGCAAAAAACAAAGAATTAGTAGAAGTTTAGAACAACAATTGAGGAAAGATATAGCTACAATTTAAATTTCACCAAATTACTTAGGGTTTCCAAAATCTCTTCTCCTCCGTCGCTATTTTCTCAAAATTGCCCTTGAAGTCTTAACAATTAGGAATGTTTGGGCCGAGAGAGAGAGAGAGAGAGAGGGAGGGAGAGAGAGCGGATTTGGTGTGCCATTGAGATTTTAGGGCAAAAGATAAAATAAAACTGTAAAACACTAAACCCATCTAATGAAAGGTGGAAGGTTATTACTTGAATATTCACAATATTAACCCTATAGTTTTATTTTTTGTTATATTTTAGCCATTAGCCTTTAGTAATTAATGTTGGTATCATCGTATTTCAAATGTTAATATTATATATTTTTTTCAAAATTCTACACAGGGGCGAGCCTATATACTTTTTGAAGATTTTTTCTTTTTTACATATAATAGTAATGTTTCTTTTTCTTCTTGCAGGGGCGACCGCCCCTACTGGCCCCCCTCTGGCTCCATCCCTGTCTGTTAGGAATTTGGATGGAAAATTGAAAAATTGGATGAAAAATTAATTCAACATACCAAAATGCCCTTTTGGAGTGTTATACACCCTCACTCTCTCTCTCTCTCTCTACACTAAATTATACCCCCCTCCCTCTCTCCTCCACACCAGATCTTCTCCTATCTCTGCACAATCTCTTTTCTCCCTCTACACCATCTGACCTAAACCTAGCAACCCCCTCTCACGACCAACACATATTGAAACTATTTTTTTAAACTTAGGGGTATGTTGGTCATTTTCTTTTAATTCGTCCATTTTTTTAACGAAAAATGGGGAAGGGATGAAGTTGCTCGAATTTGATAGTTAAGGGGGTGTAGTTGGGGAGTTTGGTAGTTAAGGGGGTAAAGTTACCAAAAAATGATAGTTAAAGGGGTGTTCTTACAATTAAGCCTACATTATACATGCAACCATAACCATTTACCTACTACCGTTATTTTAGTAACTCGATGAGTTGAAGATAAAAAATAGGAAAATTAAGAACAACTCAATATATAACTAAGAATAAAGGACATTTTTGCCATATCACTAGCTTGTATCCCGAGGTAGGGCTATGTACTGTACTGCCTGTTGAAACCCCCCAAAAATAATTTTAATAACCCCCAAAAAACAGCTCATATTGCTCTCCATCAATCTTTTTGAAAAACCCAAAAGACAAATACTCCATTATAAGTGATGAAAAATTTTAAAGCTGAAGCTATTGTAAAGGGTAGAAAAGTGTGTTAAAATTTGTGTAGAAAACGCATGAAGTGTATGAAAAGGTAGTGATCCAAACAAAACTTGAATTACCCGACAGCTGTGGTTATCCATCCTGAACTGCTGGAGCTAAGAGCATCTGCAATGACATAACCAAAAGTGAATAATCAAAAGTTGTCACATCAACTTTTGATTATTCATTTAAGGGATTGCTAAGGTTAGAAATATAAAGGTCCACAATGACATAATCAAAATTATATAGCTCAAACTTGTCACATCACATTTTCAAACTATGCAAATCTAAAAATTGTGAACATAGAAAATAATTTTTTTAAAAATAGTTTCCAAACTAATAAAAATAGGTTATTAGAAATGAAAAAAAGTTTCTTGAGAATTTTTTTTTTTAAAAAAAAACAGTTTTCAAAAAAAATTAAAATCAAAACAATTTTTGTGTAAAAAAGAGTTTTTGAAAGAAAATTCTTTCAAATGTTTTTAAAAAAAACTGTTTTTTATATTTTCGTAACAATTTTTTTTAAAAAAAAACAGTTTTAATATAAAATAAAAAGTATTTTTAAATATTTTTCTTAGAAACATTGTTGATAGAGAGAGAGAAGATTTTTGTGTATTGATGAGTGTACTAGAATGAGAAAATATGGGACCACTAAATTTGGTTATTGGCAAAAGATTTCAAGTTTTGGTTATCCAAAAGTCAAAATTTGATGAGTTACTAAGAGATTGCTAAATTTGGTTATTTCAATATTAGCACTTTTTTGAACAAAAGTTGTTAACCTTAGCAACTTCTTGGTTTTGATTATTCCACTGCGAATTATGCTCTAATACCTGGCCACCGCACCGGCTGACCTTATCTCCTCGGGAAAATTACCGGCAGGCTGTGTGGACCGGACTTAATTACCACTTTCATGGTGTCAAGTCTCCAAATTACCAAGACATGGCATTTGCAAACAATATCACCAATACATGGTATGGGGTAATAAACATGATGAGGTTGGACAAATTTGCCCTTTGTTAAGACGACACCGTTCAATCTACCAATCCCTTTCCTTTTTCCTTCTCTCTTTTTCTTCTCATTCCCCACAGACGAACCACATCCTCCCCTCTCTAGGGTTTCGCTCCTGCCGTTCTCTCCTTTGTGCTCCCCACACTCTGAAGACTACTGCCTACTCCTTCCTTCGAGAGCCAACCTTGTTCCCCAACTCCCTCCTTCGCATCTGTTTGAATCTTCTACCCCGGAGACGCTGCCTTCAATCGTCCACGCTTCCAACATTGCCATCCCCAGTTCATCAGGTTAGTTGAATCGATTCCCCTTCCTGGTATGCGTAGCACACACTCTCTCTCGCTCTCTCTCATCAGACCAAGTCAGTTCGAGCTCTCTCGATCTCGTACGGAACTGCAACGAAAAGGAACGAAAACCCTAGGTCCCGTACTCTATCAAATACTGTATATCACATGTATCGACAATTGAAGCACATTTTTGGCGTTTTTGTTTTTATATGTAGTTATTGGAATTTACCCCTTTGTGTTGATGTTCTTGCCATGTGTAATTTAGTTGTTTAATCGACTGTCAGGGTTTGTTACTTGATGAATTTTGGGCGTTTTTCCATTGGTGCGATTGAATCACACACACATATATAGGCTGAAGAACACACCTCATTTGAAGAACACACCTCAATCGTGTTGTTTGAAGTTATCCGGACAATTATCGCGTCCTCCATTAACCGGAAACCTTTCCATCTTTGAAAGGTAATTTTAGTACCTAGTTTAGCTACCAATTACCATTTACTATATTTGGGTACACCTCTGGTTTCCACCTCAAAAAATTTGTTTCTCAGAATAATTCCTAGCAGTGACTTGTGAACTTCTCAGTGTGCGTGTGGTAGGTGAAGGGCAATAGCTTAGTCTCATAGAGTCACCTAGTGCAAGAATAAAGGTAGGCATATTTTGGTCATGGAGAGTACAGTTCCGGTAATATATTTGAAGCATGCTTGACTTCAGTTCTTGGCATGAACAATTTTTTTCCCCTTTTCTGTCAGAATCATAACACTCCATTAAATCCTTTTCTGCAAGAGGACTTGTTTGGATATCTACAGAATGAATCATGGGTCTGTACTTCGTGGGACTATATTTGTAGCGCTTTCTTGTTCAGCCGCCTCAACAAAAATAACTATATACAGGGTCTGCACTTAGTGGTCCACTGTATATGACATGCATTAGTATAGTGTCTTGTTTTTGCGTATCAAATCTCAGTCAATCTCATCTGTCTAAATGGTCTTAGTGTCTCTCGGGGGGAGATTTCTGAAAACAATGTGGTTAACGTAATGGGGAAATTTTAGTACACGTACGGATTTCCAATTATAAGGTTGTTTTCAATCAATGTTCTTTCTTTCTTTTTTTCGAATTCAATCAATGTTCTTAATACCCTCTAGGTTTGACAAGTGTAAAAACTTGTGATTCTTTCAGATATTGTTTTGGCTCTCATATCTGACAAAGTCTACTGGATTCTGTAGGACTTTGATGTCCAGCAAACAAGAAGTTTACTAGTGAGAGGGGGAAATAATCAGCTAGAATTTGTGCACTTGTAAAATCGTAACTTTGAACTTTAGATAAATGACACATTGACACCTAGTAGGTAGGCTCAATCGGGAACAAGTCACTACAACAAATATAGGTTTTAATAGCATAACTTAATAGCGTTTTTTTATATATGCTATTGTAAGGGTGGCAATAATAGCGTTGCTGCTACTGTATGAGACGGAGAAAAGCGGGAGTCAAACAATAGCGTTTCATTAATTGGATTATAGCGTTCCACCCAATTTAGGGCAAGAATCTCTCTCCACTTGCCGCCTAAAAACCACACGCGAACTCAAAATTTCCACCGAATCCTTGGGCACAGAGATTTCACTCTCGTTTCTTGCAAATTGGTTTCGGTTTCTGCTGGATAGAACAAGCGTTCAGTCGTGAGTTCAATCGTGAGTTCTTTCATGAGCAAGGGTTTTAATCGTGAGTTCTTTCATGAGCAAGGGTTTCAATCGTGAGTTCTTCCATGATTTGTTCTTTCTCCTCTCTTGTTATGCGATTTAGCTAATACTCGGTTTAATGTACAAAACCCTTTTTGTGCTCGATCCCTCCTTCCTCCGCAGAAAGAAGCAAATCACCATGATCGATTGCACCAGTTGAAGCAAAAAGCCATCCAGCGGAGAAGCCCTAGCCAGGTTCCCTTCGATTTTTTCCTTGATTTTTGCCCAAATACAGGCTAGGGGTTTAATATTCTCTCATTGGCTAATCAAAGGTTATGGATTTTTAATTTTGCTCAGCCGTCAAAGGTTATGATCTATAGCGGTTTGCACAAATTATGCTCTTAAACTATGTGGTTTACTTAAATCTGGTTTTTTATTTTCGTTCTAATAAGAATATGAGGCTTTTCATTTGCTTCGATTTGGAAAGAGAGAATACAATGTGTATGGGGCTTCACTATTTGCCCAGAAAGCACGAGAAGATTATTGTGGGTTCTATATTTTCCCTGAAAAAGAGAAGTCGAGGCTTTGCTTTTTACAGATTCATGTGTTAAAGAAGATGACATTTTATTGTAGAATCTGAACTATTTGAGGATGGACAGAAAAAACACTGTCGTTAGTAGCCTAAAAAGACCATTTTTGGCGCAATCTAGGCGTGCGTCGCAGGGGACCCACCCCTCGCCCCCTAGGCTGTCTACATTCCACTATAATTTGGGTCGTGTTTTTCCTGATTGATATTATGACTTACCCACCATCTTGTTTGTTGCCTTCGGTGATGGGCCTTGGTGTTCCCTCCCTCTTTGCCTGTTATTTTTGTGTTAGAGAAACTGACACTTTTAATTAGTTCTAGAAAGATGTGGAGCATTATTAAAGACCAGCTATGTAGATAATTTAGAGTTGCAGATTTAATATTCAAGTACAAGTTTTTTAATGACACTCATAAAGGTAACACTCATTTGGAATATTTGGTTGTAGGCAATGAATAAGAGACAGGCGTTAGTTTTTGGAAGATTTTGGCATAGAGTGGTTGCACTTATTGAGAAATGGGTAGGGTTAGATTTGTGGTTCAGTTTCATGGCAGCATTCCAGTTAATAGGCTAGTTTTAGCAAGACTAGTTTGAGATTGCCAGGATTGATTAGGAGTTGTCAGACACGGAAATCTGGAGAAGGCCTATGCGAAATTGCCGAGGGACTAGGGTCAAGCGTGGACATCTTCTACCTATAACAAGTGGAAGCATCTGGAAAAAGGGTTGTTAATTGTTTATCTTGTATCCGGAGACTGGGGTATGATGAATGAACATAAGGCTATTTTACTTTCAGAGGACTTGCTAACTCTGATTCCTATAGACTGGGCTCATCAATATGTTGCTCCATGGCATGTTATAAACCCTTTTCAGCTTTATTTTGAAGTCAAATTCAGCATTATTTTAGTTTGGACTCTGGTTTTATGAGCTTATTGCGTTATAGGATGATAAAGGGCACTTTCTATGTTTTCAAAAAATTTAGAGTTTCACTTTCCACCAAAATTTTATTTGGATGTGGAGCATATTGCGCTTCATCTTCTTTACAAATTATGGTAGCATTATTAAAATCCTTTGTTCAAAATCCTTTTCTTCCAGTAATATAGGTGAAAATCTTCCTCTGTTTGTCTTGGGTACTCTATAAATTGAACGTCTTCGTCTTGGCAAGTTATGTTTGAACATATTATATATAGTAATGGGGTTTGAGCTCCTTTATTACTAATTAAATACAGTGTTGTTTGGTTTACCCGTGCATGTGACCAAGATTCCATTGTCTGCTAATCACATGGCTAAGAACAGTCATTATAACTTCTTATTAATTTTGAATTGAATTCCTCTCCTTGGATTGGTAGAGCTTTTTTTTCCCAATTGATGTATTATGTCTGCAAAGTATTGGGAAAAAAGATAGGTTGTTAGCCCTGATTCAGCGGATGCTAGGCAAGTCTCATGCTGTGAAACTAAACTTCTTTCTCCATATTTTTAAATTGCATCACTCATGCTTTCCAATTTTACATTTTCTTATCGATCTTCCAATCAGATGATAGATCGTTATTGGATTGCATTTTTGTGGTGCTTTCACTTCTCGTTGGAGCATTTGACGCTAGTGCTGGAGATTTTGATCCTATTTACAGGTAATCCTTCTTCCTTCTTAATGTTGTCACTTGGTATAGTGGCGGTGCAGGCATCTTTCTTGCTGTGGTTGGGATGATATTGTGCTAGCAGTTATATTTCTCTCTCCTGTCCCCCACGCTTACGAGGGTTCTTATTGTGCATATAACCGTGCCCATAAGATACCTCAAAACTCTGGAATTTAAGTGGTGCAACAGTCAAGTTCCTGCATTTGTGCTCTCTAATGGTTTAAGCACCAATGTTGGTTAAGTTTTGGTCGCTTTAGATTAGGCCCATTTATCCAAATAGCTGAATGACTTGATTCTGTAAAGACCCATTTTATTCACGGGATAGAGCTTGGAATCAGATTCCAAATCCCAAAGGGACCACATTTGGAGTGTTTGGCTACACAATTGGTGGAGAGATTCCTTATCAGTTAGGCAATCCATCCATGTAACGTGGTTGAATATTGACGGTCTGTTGTATTGGTAATTCCAGTTTGTGTTACTCGTCCTATACTAATTCCAAGATATTGTCTATGGGTTCACTATTAGTTTGGTTTGTGGAGAAGGGCCCAAAATACATAACTTGAAAGATTTGGTCAGTTGGACTGGTCAACTGTTACATCAATTTGTAAAATTGGAAGACCTGAAGACTAACATATTACTTTGGATTTCCCTGTTAGTACCCATGAGTTGATTTCGTAAATAACGAGAACTGGTTGCAAAACAATTAGTACCTGACATTTTGACTTCTTTAATTTTCAATTTTTTGTCTCAGCTCTTTTCTTTGTTCTATAGCTACTCCCTTATGCAGTATGGGGCCTATGGGCAGACAATTAACACCTGAATTTAGGCTTCTTTAATTTAACAGAGGCCTTTTCTTTTGTTTCTTGTTGTTTGGAAAGGTTACAAGTGCCAAAAAAAAGAAAGAAAGGTTACGACCACATCCATTGGACACTCCAGATTACTGAAGTTCTTAGCTCTTGTTTTGCGTGAAGATATTTAAGAAGGCTACCACAGATGCATATCCTGGTAAGGTAAAGAGATGCAATCAAAAAATGTGCTTGTCGAGCAAGGATTTTATTTGTGCATCAAAGAATAACAAAACAAGGATTTTATTTGTGCATCTAGGCTGGGGTGTTGGGAACAATGGACCAGTTTCTAATGTTTTCTAGGTACAGGAACCTTTAATGGAGAGATAAGTTGGAATGTCCTTAGCACTTAACTGATGGACATGCTTCTAGAATCTCTACAATTGACATGCCATCCGTTCTGTAAATTACTCTGCCTTCGAGGAATATGTTACGTGCTATGTGGACCCTGTAACCCATTTGCTGTTTAATATGACATGTAGAGGTTAATTTGCCCATTTACATTGATACTTCATCTTGCTTAAGAGTTAAGACAACTGGCACAATAATACCAAGTGTACTCATCAATAACTCAATTTCTTATCTCGTCATATAAGAAGGTTTTATTTCTTTTGCCTTCCCAGTCTTTGGTCTTGGCTATCAGTGAATCCACCAAAGCTGCAAGAAAAACCATGACATGAATTACTCACTTTCTAGATCTTTTTGAGTTTTGATCATTCATTCGTCTTATTACAGAGTTAGATTTAAAACTGGTTGGCACACCCTACATTGGACTTCATACGAGCTAATAGCTCTTCTATATAAATCTTTTCTTTTTTCGTTTCATGATATATGAGGTTATATCTGCCAATATCAATACCATATTGTCGGGCAAAAAAATTTATCAATACCATATATAACCATTCTCTTAGTTGCTTTGTATTTTCATTGAACATATTTCTTGTTTGTGACTTGATTAAATACAAAGGAAGTTACTACTTTCTGTTGTGGTTGTTAAGATTCATAAAACTTTCTTGAATCCTACCAGGTATTTTGTTCACCATTATTCGGGCACGTTCTGCCCGCCTCAGATTCTTGTGAGCACATCTACTGACTGAATATCAATTCTCGTCCTGATAAATATAAATGGTTTGATTAATATTCAGACAACATGTAAGTGATCAAATATGTGTAAATAAATGGGTCAAGGGAATTGACCCTGCTATATTCTTCCAGCCATCTCTCCTCTTTACATGCTGACATCCAGTTTTCCACTTTCTCCATTATAACCTTTCTGCTAGAAGCTTTATCTTTTGCTTTGGATATTTGATCATTCATGCTCATGAGGAGATGAGCATAATCAATCTCCCCTATTTGCAAGCATTAGTCAGTCTGTGAACTACCATTAAACTTGAGAAAACAATATTACACAACGTTAGATAATTTTTATGCACACGATCTCACCAGAGTTTATTAGGTTTATGATATTATCCATCTCGGATCGTGAAGGGATCTCCATGTGTGATCCATGGCATATCTCCTCAAGTTCAAATTGTTTCTTGAGGAAAAGCTCTTTCATCTTGCTCGCTTTCAATTGTTCTAGTCTCTTGACTTCAGCTTCAGCCTTGTAACAATTTGAAATACATCAAATCTTTAGTGAAGCTAACGATATGGAGAATAACAGACTACACTTGGACTGACCTGCTGTATTATATCAAGAGTTAGTATTCCAGGAGTGGATCATGCAAGTGCATTGATTTATCCATGGGGATTATGTTCTAGTATATTTTGGCATTTTACTTGTTTCCTTTTATGCCTGCATAGTGTTTTTCTTTGTTTGTTTTGGTGGTCAACTATTTTTGCTGTATTGGTCTTGGGGCTTCACAAGTTTCTATTAGTGTAAGATCGTGATTGACTGTTCCAACTTTGGAACACTTCTAACATCCTTTTTTTCACTATCATGAAGAAAGTATATGATACACCGGGAGTCCATCTCCACCATAGCTGGTTCATTCTGAGGACTTACCTGCCCTTGCTCCCCGAAGTCTGCTCAGGGGTCGGTCATTCCCAGTATGTTTTCTCCATTACTTCATGCAGCACCAATGTATGATGAATTATTCTGTTATACTGAGTCCTTTGCCTAACCAGAATTCTCAGGTAACTTTAGATGAATGTGCGGCTGATAAAATTGGATCCAATGGCTTGAATGGTTTCTCAATATTGTGGGGAGGTCTTAAATGGCTTGTTCGAATTGATGTCTTAAAGGTTAACCTTGTTCTCATGTTTCTATTACAAGACTGTTATGGGTAGCGTGTTTTTTTTTGCCAATATTGTATACATCAGCGGGGTTCCCCTACGGTTAGTAGGGGAAGTTAGTAAGTTAGTCCACAGGGGTTCAGAGGCTATCCATAACCCTGAACCCACAAACCGCCCACAATGGGGCTCGAACCCTGGTCTCCCACAAGGGAGAGCCAGGAGTTACCAACTGGGCTACAAGCCCATTGGTCTGTTATGGGTAGTTTGCAGCTTAACTGGTTTCAACTTGTAATCTCCTCATTTTGTTTTCCAGGCACTCCCTCAGACATGTTTAACATTTTACGGGCCCAAAGCATTGCAGATTCACTTGGTTCCCACAGTTGATGCAGATGAATTTTATCGGGTAGTATACTATTTAATTCCATGTACATAGTTTAATGACAACTTCTGGCTTTGCATTGGACTTCTTGCATGGGGGGATATGTAGTTATAGTTAAAAGAACTCAGGGAATGGAAAACAGATAGTGCGATTGCTTGTTAATCTAAATCTAATAGCATTGAAAATATAGATGCCCTTTTGGCATAAGATTTGTTTGGTGCATCAGTTCTCTTAAACAATTATCATTGGAAAAATTTGGTAGCTGGAGTGATTGCAATGCTTGCTGGACCTAGAATCTGTTATTGATATGTCCAAGATGTAGTTGACAAAATGAGGTCTGAGCTGTTCTTGGATTAGCGTGATTCATAATGTTAGTCTTAATACAAAAGTGGGTGCAGACCTTCAGCTTGCTATGTACGTTTTCCCACATCAAAGTGGCAAAAGAAAAGAACATAGAAGGCATAAGTAGATGAATTGGATGACATATCATCACATGTTCAATCTTCAATGCACTAGGTGTGAATTTGAATTTCGAATTTATAATTACACCCATACTGTGTTCATTGTCATGGTCAGTAAATGCATTGTTGGATGAACTTTTTTCCCCCCTTAAAGAAACGAGGAATGAAGTTAGTTTAAATTTTAGTTGCTCATAAAAGACTTTATCTTTGAATTTTAGGTTAGACAAAAAAGTGGATTAAGATTATGAAAATTTTAACAGATGAGTTTTTACATATCCATTAGGTCGTTAACTATCTCGTTTCTACACAAAAAATACACATATGTTCCTTAGGCATTCCTGCAATCGAGACACGTTTCTATCATATGTATGGAAGCCATTCTTGCTAGTTAACTCATTCAGGCATATGAATTATTAGTCCTTTTCTCAGACTCCTCATTTTTTAAAAATATCAAACTCTTCATTCTGTTTCCCAATCAGCAGATAACTTGTGCTTCTCTGCAAGAGTTTGATAAATTACTTTTGGTTGAAGCTGCTTCAATTTGGATATTTGAGTGTGCCAATATAGAATACCATATCATGTTAGAATTCTAGGTTTATCTTATTAACAGCATTTTGATATTCCTGTTATGTTGGCTGTGTTGCATTTGAAGTTATTGATACGTATGGCAAGATAACCATAAATGGACGTAACAAAAAAGTCCTTTGAATTAACCAATTGTACATTTCAGGCACGCCCGCATTGAAAAACTTGTCTCCCCTTTTTGCTAAATATCCTGTCTGTTTCGATAATAGAGGATCTTACCTTGCTATTGCAAAGAGAAGTTGATGTTGAACCAATAAGCAGATCTCCCGGAGTGTGATTCAAATCTAGAAGAAGCCGATAGAGAGTTGCTTCGGGTTGTCCATGTCCCGAAGCCGGTTGAGATTTTTGTTAGGCCTCCTTTGCCAATGGGCAAAGGTGGAGAAGAATGGTCCAGTATCGAGAGTTCATAGAGAAGGAATTGGAAGTTAGGCCAAAATGGCATTTTTGATGCAAGTTTTATTGAAATCTGTTTGTATAAATAATCGAAAGTTCAATGTAGAAAGGCCTCCCCCTAAACACTGGGCTAGGCATATGGAGAGGGAAAAAATTAGTACAAAACTAGGACAACAAAACAAAAACTATTGTATATTGGTTTGTTTGTATTGTTGAGCTGATATCGTAGCGTTTGTAGTGTTTGATTTGTTGACATAAATGTTAGGGTGGCGAAGGCAACATTATTTCATGATGTAGTCGAAAGGTGATTTTGTTTATTCTTCATTTGATTTGGCTGATTCTATACTCTTACATTTCTATCTATACTCATACTTCCACTATTGCGAAGGCAAACCTATAGGCCTGTTTTAGCCTTTCCTAGTACAACTACTTGGGGACCAGGCGAAAAATCTTTGGAACTGCTGCCACCTAGTGAAGAGGGAAAAAGGAAACACAAAACCAAAGAAGTGAACGGATTTCTTTCGGTCCAAAATATGGACTTGGTCTTGAAACAACTTCTCTTTAACTTTAAATGCTTACCACTTGTCAAAAAATATGACGAGCTTTTTATACAATAAACATGTGGTCCATACAGACATAGGGTGCAGTCTTTTAGCAATATAGACTTGGTCTTGGTCTTGAAAGAACCATCAATTTTTCACGCTTACCGCTTGCCCAAAAATATGACATGCTCTTTATTAAATAAACATATAGTCCATAGAGATATAGGGTATAGTCTTTTAGCAATATAGACTTGGTCTTGAACAACCTCCCCTAACTTTAAACGCTTACCACTTGCCCAAAAATATGACGTGCTCTTTATAAAATAAACATGTAATCCATAGAGATATAGGGTGTAGTCTTTTACCAATATGGACTTGGTCTTGAAACAACCTCCCCTAACTTTAAACGCTTACCACTTGTCAAAAAATATGACGTGCTCTTTATACAATAAACATGTGGTCCATTGAGACATAGGATGTAGTCTTTTACCATTATGGACTTGGTCTTGATTTTGAAAGAACCAGTAACTTTCCACGCTTACCACTTGTCCAAAAATATGACGTGCTCTTTATACAATAAACATGTGGTCCATTGAGACATAGGATGTAGTCTTTTACCATTATGGACTTGGTCTTGAACAACCCCCCTAACTTTAAACGCTTACCACTTGTCAAAAAATATGACATGCTCTTTATTAAATAAACATGTAGTCCATAGAGATATAGGGTGTAGTCTTTTACCAATATGGACTTGGTCTTGAACAACCTTCCCTAACTTTAAACGCTTAACACTTGCCCAAAAATATGACGTGCTCTTTATAAAATTAACATGTAATCCATAGAGATATAGGGTGTAGTCTTTTACCAATATGGACTTGGTCTTGAAACAACCTCCCCTAACTTTAAACGCTTACCACTTATCAAAAAATATGACGTGCTCTTTATACAATAAACATGTGGTCCATACAGACATAGGGTGTAGTCTTTTGGCAATATAGACTTGGTCTTGGTTTTGAAAGAATCAGCAACTTTCCACGCTTACCACTTGTCCAAAAATATGACATGCTCTTTATACAATAAACATGTGGTCCATTGAGACATAGGATGTAGTCTTTTACCATTATGGACTTGGTCTTGGACAACCTCCCCCTAACTTTAAACGCTTACCACTTGTCAAAAAATATGACGTGCTCTTTATACAATAAACATTTGGTCCATACAGACATAGGGTGTAGTCTTTTGGCAATATAGACTTGGTCTTGGTTTTGAAAGAACCAGTAACTTTCCACGCTTATCACTTGCCCAAAAATATGAAGTGTAAAAATCACAAAGGATAAAGTCAATGGTACATTTACTTCTTTATGCAAGATGATTTGATCATGTTTGTTTAATTAGAACTATAATTTTTTGCTAGTTATATCTATAAAACAACTCCATCAAAAGATCCTAATTGAGAGTAATAGAATGTGACATATCAATTGTGGAGTTATTTTTTTGTTTTGTCTTATGAGGATGTTGATTTCACCTTGACTGTGTCTGGTTGCATTTATTCCTCTCGTCTTTCTGTCTAACAAAAGAAATTGCCTTCCATTTTGCAACTGGTACCTCTGCTTCAGCATTTCCAAAACTTTGCCGAGTTGGTTATGGTCAAAGAAGCAGGCAGAAATCATTCTTATTTAATGATAATACCATGTTCTAACAAGTAAATGACTACACAGTTCTAAAAACAGAAAGCTATAAATTGGGTTTTATCATGCAACAAGGTGATAAAATGAAAAGGAAAGTAGAAAATGGTTGATCAATGATCCCCATGCCAGTATTGCACGTACTACCATAACTGGCGTATGGCTCTATGGTACTGGCATGCGCCACTAATGATCCCACACGATCCTTGAAACCTTGCCAGTATTAGGGCTAGGACTAGTATAGATTACCAGCCTTGACCCTGCCAGCCCCCTCAGGGGTCAGAACAGAAAGCTTACAAAAGGTGGTATACCTTTGTTTTTGCGTTTGGAGAAGTGTTTTGAGCTTGAACTCGGGGTTTGATAGATGAATGGTGAATGAAAGGGTGTTGTAGACTGTGGGATGATGTTTCCTTGCCTAATCCTTCAATGGATGAAAAGGTTAGCAAGAAAACAAGAGAGAGAGAGAGAGAGAGAGGAAGAGGGCTTGGAAGCTCTTAATGGTGGTTAACCCCTTGCATATGAATGCAAGGGGAGTATTTATAGGCAAGAGGACAACTGAAGGGGGCTGGTAATCAGTTGGGTTAAGGGCTGGTTGGGTTTGGAGGGAGCCTCCCATGCATTATTTAATGCATGGGACTTGGGTTGAAAGGTGGTGTAGGAGAGAGGGGGAAACAACCTACCCGTCCGAAATGATCATGGAACTGTAGATTACGTCGGGGTGGGCTCAAAAGTCTCTTACACATGGTTGAATAAAGTTGATTTGATTGGCGTACGCCATATATGTACCTGCGTGCGCCAGTGGCAACTGGGTCAACGATCGATGACTGACACATGGCAATCCACCAGTGCACCCAACGCAGTACCAACGTACGCATGTAGGGTTTTGCTAAGGCCATTTGGTTCTGGCTTGAAGGGTTTGAAAAGGAATGCAAAACGTTTTTAAAGGGTTTGAAATACTCAAAGCTCAAACACACCAGCAATCTCGGGATGTTCTTGACCTTAATCATCACCGGGGAATCAAAGACTGTAAGTAAACTAATCTGGACACTCCAGAATAGGGTGTGTATGGCAAGTGGTAGGCGTTTAAAGTTAGGTGGTGGTTCTTTGAAAACCAAGACCAAGTCCATATAGCATAAAGACTACACTCTATGTCTTTGTGAACCATGTGTTTATTGTATAAAGAGCACGTCATATTTTTGGATAAGTGGTAAGCGTGGAAAGTTGGTGATTCTTTCGAGATCAAGACCAAGTCTATATTGCTAAAAGACTACACCCTATGAATGTATGGACCACATGTTTATTGTATAAAGAGCACGTCATATTTTTGGGCAAGTGGTAAGCGTGGAAAGTTGGTGGTTCTTTCAAAACCAAGACCAAGTCTATATTGCTAAAAGACTACACCCTATGTCTGTATGGACCACATGTTTATTGTATAAAGAGCACGTTATATTTTTGAGCAAGTAGTAAGCGTGAAAAGTTGGTGGTTCATACCATGAGGCCACGAGCTCTAGGCATACCGCGTGCCAAGACCGTTTGACTAAATGGCATGCCATGGAGTTAACACCCCTAGTTAAGACCAAAAATGCAAGATTAGCTCTTATTTCGCAAAACCATGCTTTTAAGCCTGAGGGTTCGAGAACCAAGCAACAACCCAAGTCCTTGGGAAAGATTAACCGAAGACTTAGCCAAGAAACTACTCACACATAGCTAAAGAACAAAGCAAAGCATAATAATTAGACATGTTATTTAACCGTAGAAAACGAAAATAAACTTGATATTACTAAGGATCTAGTCCGTACAAGCAACTTTAATAAAGGAGAAATTAACGAACAACAATTACCTTAAGGTGTTTTTAGGAGATTACACTTGAAAAAGCTTGAAAGCTATGGAAGAAAATTTAGAGAGGAAGAAATATTTACAGCATAAAAGAAATTTAGAGAGGAAGCTATTTTGTATCGAGTGCTCCAGTCCAGTAAACACGTTTGGTCATTCCCATGAAGTTGTTCTCCCAGACTGCCATTAGCCATATACTCATACAATAGAACATTAGAGTCCTGGTGGTAGCAAATGCCATAGAGCTTTACAATATTCCGGTGGCTGATCTTTCCAAGGGTTAATATCTCAGCATGAAAGCTGCTGTCAACACTAGCTCCTTCTCCGCGAGACTTCAACTATTTGACAGCAATCATCTTTCCATCAGTCATGACAGCATTGTAGACAATGCCACAGGCTCCCTTTCCTATGACCACACCTGCTGAAAAATTCCCAATAGCCTCCACAAGGTCCTGATATGTGAACCCTTCTTTGGGAAAGTAGTAATGATTATCTAAATTCCTAAGTTGGCCTAATTCTGGGGGTATAGGCCCGGAGAATCTGTTCTGATACAGCTCCAGAGCAGATAGATTGTGAAGTTCAGAAAATTCAACAGGGAGGCTTCCTGTGAGCAAATTATCTCCTAACATTAGATGCATAAGGGACTTGTATCCTCCACTTTTTTCCATGTCTTTCAAAGTAAGGACCGCTATTGTTGCATCTCTATTACAGCATTTTTAAAAAAACGCTATGAAATTATGCTATTAAAAGCTATATATGTTGTAGTGAATGGAAAGATAAGTACCAAACCATATGTCATTTGGGAGATGCTGCAAGAGGAAATATCATAAATTTAATCAGTTTCGAATGCTTGACAAAACCTTGCCTGATCAAGACCTTAACTGTCACCAATGGGTGTTACCAAATTTGAACCATGCATCTACAAAAACATAATGCATGTAATTAGGTATGGGGGCAAAATGGCAAATAGGAGTGACGGCACAAGACGACCAAGCCAAAGTTCAAATGGGCAGCTCAGTTCACCTTCTTATCAACAATATGCACGTAATACCCACACACAAGTAGGAATAATACGCACATACATACACACAGTGAGAGACAGAGAGGCACAAAGATTGAGAGAGAGGCAAAGTCAGAGAGAAATTGAGCGAGAGACAAAGATAGATGCTATGTTGCCACTTTGGGCTAACGGTTAGAAGATTTTAGCATTAAATGGGTGGCTATTGTATAACATTGTGCACCTAGGTTATAGAAGATAAGAGCCATATGTAAGAAGAAGTCAATTGTTTATGTACATCATGTGTACGTAAACAAGAATATATAGATGCAATTACGCCAATCGGAGAAAGCCATATATAGACAAAATTATCAATAATTATCTTTTTTTCTCTTACATGAATACCAAGACGAGAGGGGCGAAGGGTACGTCCAGCAACACAACTTGTTGGGGTGAAATTTGTCAACAAGTAGAAAAACCCATTTGGTTTGTTGTATGACAAACAGTAGCGGGAGCCAATTTATTTTGACGGGGGGACGGAAAAATGTTCCCACATCTTTCCTAATTTACATCATCTTAAATTAGAAACTAGCATGAGAACAGGTTGCGTTAAACGGCAAATACGCAATGAAATCTACATCTACCAAAACTAATCAAGAAAATACACAATTAATTGTTGATCCCACAGCAAACTAATGTAGAAAATAGTAAAAATACACGACGACAACTTTACAAAATTCTCTCTATTTATACTTTCCAAAATCTGTTGGGCTAAATGGTTCAGATCTTTACCATCTATGATTGTGAGTTCATGGAGGCGTTGCGGCAACGGAGCCAAACAAGAAAAGAAAGAGGTTTGGAGAAAATTTCAAAGATTTCGGGAGAGATTTGGGGGAAAAAGAATTGCATTATCAAATCCTAATGAATGAAGATTAAAAACCTACCACTCAAAAATCAAGCCCTATTTGGATCAATTGCACAGCTTTTTTTCAAAATACAATAGTTTTTTTCCTTCTCGTTCAAGGAGTACCCATTCGCATCTATCGTATTTTTTGGATTCTTTTGTCCAAATATCTAAGGGTACTAGGGCACAAAAGTTTGTTTCAGACCGAGCCTTAGGGTTCATATGTGGCAGACAGCAGCCCCAAATACTGTCGAACAAACTATAGAACATAATCAAGAAGACAGAATGAAAACTCAAGTCAGATAGTAGGGTGTGAAGCTTCAGATTTTCGGAAAATAGAGGAGGAGGAACAAACCTTTGGAAGACAGAACGAATTCAGGATTGAAACCCTAGCACAGCAGCAATCGATCCTGAGCGAGCAGAAAAACCAGAAGATAAGTCATTGTAGATATAACAAGTTTCAGTCCAAGGTTGAGAACAGTGTCCATCATACCCGGCATGGATATCTAAATGGTAAATATGGAAACAGAGTTACTATATGCATTGAACAAAAAAAAAGAAATAAGCCAAAGGTAGTTACTCTCCTATAGTTATGGTCTCATACTTTCATCTTCCATTGGCTCAAGCTGAGTACTTTTCGAGTGATTATAGCAAAAAATAAGTCATTGTAGATATAACAAGTTTCTTATCTACTGTAAGATGTGAAGAATATTTCGTCTTGCTTTGAGCCGTGATGGAAAAAAGAAACCCATCAGAATTGACTGAAATATTTTGTCTTGCTTTGTACCTTTGATGCACCGTTGAACAGAAAAGGAACTTACCGCAGGACCAGATTGAACAGAAAGGAGGAGAGGCTTGGGAGGGTCACCAAGGAATGCACCCATGTCCCTCAACACTCTCTAAGCCTTCCAGTATCTCTTCCCACAGACCCTTAATTGGTTTAGATTCTAAATATGTGTACAAACGAAAAGGTATATTTAGGCTACTAACAAGAGTGTTTTTTTATTTTTTTGTGTCCATCCTCAAATAGTTCTGATTCTACACAAAAATGTCATCTTCTTCTTCAACACTAGAATTTGTAAAAGCAAAGCCTCATGTAGCACGAACATTAATCCGACTTGATCATAGCTCAAGAGAATGAGAAAATAAAACTAGAACTTTGCAACCCGTACGTAAAAAGAGCAGTGCAATGGGAGAAAAATGACACTCTAGGAAATGCATCCCAAATAACAAAAGACAACATCAACAAACAAGCACCACCTGAAACAACATATCCAAACTGGAAAAACAGAAATTTGTAGCCCCCACAACAAAGTATTTTGTGTAGACAACCAATAGATAAAGCACCAGCATATGTAAACTACAAGATACAGATTCTACAGATACGACATTGACCTTTCGACTCCTAAATCTCTATTGACTCCCTCAATATAGATAAATAACATGCTTACCGGGGGAGGAACAAGAGTGTAGGTGGTGGTCCTTTTTTAGTTGCCTACTGATTCTGACTCTAGAAAGCTCAACAACAAAAAAAAGAAGGCATAATGTAATTATTCAAAATGGTCCAAAATAACCGTCAAGGCATCCATGTAGAAAATTAAAGTGTCTTCTTCCACTAGGTGGCATCCAACCCGACATCTTCCTTAAAGTGTTTGGCCTACTAAATTATTATCTTATTGACTGATTTGTTAGATGGGCTTCAGGTTTACAGAGTAAAGCGATGGAGGAATGGCAATTGGGTACGTTGTGCATGGACCACTCTTTTTCAAATGCACCCCAATTTATCCACCACCAACACCACAACAACAAAACAGACCACCCATCTTCCTGCTTTCTAGACTCCACTTAACTAAAAAAATTGTTTTATCCCAAATCCTAATTACCTAAGGACTACTAGAAGATTGAACTCCGCACAAAGAACTAAGCTTCAAATAGCAGCGTACAAGACCATTCTAGAACACCAATACCAATATAGACAACACCGTCAGCATTTGGGGTAGGGGTACAAAAGCTCAAGCTTAAAAACCCAATAGCAGAACAAGGTTGTGAACCACTATTTATCTCATATCCAGAAATATTAAGGAAGATCACTTTCTTCCTTAAGTACAAGAAAATGCTAGAAAAACCGTTTTAGCGGCATGAATGCCAATGACCTAGTGTAGGTACCACCAATACTAGTATTTC
The DNA here is from genome assembly GCA_025413875.1 of Rhododendron molle. NCBI lineage: Eukaryota > Viridiplantae > Streptophyta > Magnoliopsida > Ericales > Ericaceae > Rhododendron > Rhododendron molle. The sequence goes on from CM046400.1 coordinate 22,422,403, forward strand.
TTTTACGATTAGGTTTTCATCAATTTTCAGCTATTATTTTTCTCTCCATCTGTGAAAATTGTATTGAGCTTTTTAGGTCTGGTTTGGTTTCGACATATCTTTTTCAAGGACATCAGACCACCAAAATCTAAAAAGTGTAACCCATAAGCTCAACCTAACAGATCTTGTGAAGAGAACAAGATCCATTACCAGTTCCAAATGTAGAATTTTACACTAATAGTGAATAGTTTGGAATGAATCAACACAAAAGCTCCAATATCTTTTCCGATTGAAACAGATGCCCCAATTGAAGTAAATCCAAACTCTCTAAAGTCAATAATCTGTGCAAATCCTTAAATGATTCTCACAAGCTAGTAAAGGCGATTAAAACCCTAGCCATGTATTTGAGAAAGAATTAAGGGAAGAAATCAAATCATACTTGGTGAGGACTCTCCGACCTATGACTGTATGCTTCAACTGGTCCGACAACGAAATGAGGAAGCAGAAGTATGATGAACGTCAGGCGATAAGTATAGAAACAGAGATTAACCAGTCAGATATTAGGAGAAATAGAGAAGAAAAACCTATTATTCACGAACCCTAGAATACCAATAGATCGATCTATTAGGAAAACCTGCTCGCACAACTTGAGAAATCTAGCAGCAACTCACACGAAAAGATTGGGAGATATGGCGCCTATAATTTTGGGGGAACCGATTGAAGTTTTCGGGAAGGGCGAAGTGCGATATTGGGTGCCAAGGATTGGCGCTTATGTTTTTTGGTGGAACGCTGTTGAAGACCCTTTAATGAAACGCTATAATATTGGGGCGCGAGCGTTTCCTCCGGTGAATTTCACTGAACGCTATAATTGCTTGCCTACAATAGCATATAAAAAAGAACGCTATCTCTTTAAACTATGAAAAGTTGTATTTGTTGTAGTGCTTGGTGAGGAACCTTCTAGCAAAAAATAAATCACCTCCACTCAAGCTCAGGAAGCATACTGTTGGGGTCATGAACCGCACGCACCCCACACACAAGCTCAAAGAAACAATCAATCAACACTAAGAAATCATGACACAGATATATCATAGGTGATTAGCAAGATTGCCTACTTTGAGCTCGTATTAGTTTTCACTATATTACCAAAAGAAGAAGAGGAGAGCTTCGGCTGTTAAGGTAGCTTAGCATTACATATGCTACGACTAGGATTAGAGTACAAAATCCATTAACACCTACAGTCCTTAGAGGGAATTTTGCCTAAGATGCAATTGACCTTGGTACTAATCAGGCTCCACAAACCAAATAGGTAACCAAATCCAACTAACAACGAAATCAACACTTAGTCTACTACCACAATCGTCACATCCCATTGATTCTCCTCGAAGACCAAGATATGTGGCACATCCCCCGTTGGTGTCATGGAGTCAAATGCTTAGATCTTTCGGTACTAAATGATCCACGTGAAAGTGGCAGTCACACAACTAATCTGGTGCAGTAAATCCAATCAAGTGAATCTCCTTATGGGTTTTAACTTCGTTCTAGAGCAATCTTTATGTATTTTGGATAGTCAAAACTTCTTAAATCTCTTGGATAGAGGCAAGTCTTGTAGAAATTTCAAAGGTAAATCACTAAATCCAATAGAGCAATCTTTAAGTATTTTGGTACACTTTTGTAAAATCCTGTACTCCGCACTCCACAGATTTTGTTATAGTCAATACTGTACCAAAATGCAAATGACTAAAATACTTAATGTATCAAATCAGATGGGGGGAAGATTGTAGTAAGAAAACTCAGAAAAATTCTCAGCAAAAGATTCCGGAATTAGTCCCATTCTACGACCATTTTCAGCTTTCTACCCTTGCAGAATTTTTGTTGAATCACATTTGAACATATCAAGTACTTTCTAGGAGTCAAAATCCACCAACTGCCGATGTCTAAGTTTTAGAGTGTCAAACGTTTAATCCCCTAAAAAATTGGAATATAGAAAGGAAAATAAAGAATTTACCTTGATGAATGAAACTGAACACCATCACAGCCTCAAAGGGACCACTGAGGCGTCGAACCTTCGATCTTGCTCATTGCTAACACGCATCGCAATTCGTAACAACTTCCTTTTCCATGGCAGCTACTTCTCTCCTCATTTTTTCGGCCAACTTCCATTGCGGCATTGTTTAATGTTTCTACCTTCTTCGCCAACATCTGCAAGATACACATCAGAACAATTGTATCGACACACCCACCCACCCACCCACGCAGAGAGGGAGAGAGAGAGAGAGAGAGAGAGAGAGAGACCCTAGAAATGGTAGGCGGGGAGAGGCAGAGAGAGGAGCAGAGGAAAACGTTGGGACAGAAATGGGATTAGGGTTTTTTACTGATACATAAGGAAGGGTATAATTGTCAATTCAACTTGGCACACCATGTCTTGGTGAATATTTTCCCTTGTGTCATGAGAGTGGTAATTTCGAGAGTGGAGTCCATCAGATGGTAAATAAGCCTGGTCCACGCCACCTGCCGGTAATTTTCCCTATCTCCTATCTCCTTGGATAGGTAATTAAATTAGAGGATGCTCTCCCTAGATCTAATCATTGCAGTTTGAGTGAGATTTCCAAGCAAGTGAGAAAGACAGAACTGTCATAAGTCGCTTTGTTCGTCTGAAACCGGATGCAGATAGAACTAATTGGATAGAGGACATTCCCGTCCCCAGATTTTTTTTTTTAGGTAAATCAACTTGAAATAAAAAAGAGAATAACCGAATATACAGCCTACAAATGGCATATCCTAGGAGGAAAAGAAAAGAAAGGAAGGAAAAGAAAACATTAGAAAAAGCCTATGCCAAACGGCTACATAGGACTAGAAGTAAATAGGCCATCTGTTTCGTATCCATCTAATAGAGGGATACGAAACAGATGGCAAAATGATTACACTTAGTGCAACCTGCATAATGAAAGAGCCAACATGACAATAGGTGTAACCAATTTACATGTTACTGAAATACAACTAGCTAGAGCTAGACATTATGGATGCTTCAATCTGGGCTTCTTAACGCCTAGAACCGAATCTACTAACGCGGACAGCAGCTTGTAGCATTACAAAACAGCAAAAACAACTCGCTGGTAGAAGTAGCAGAAGCCGTAGCAGCGGCCAACCAGATGTTGTACAGCAGCCACACGGCACTCAGAAAACTGGATGGTAGCAGCCCAAAACAGCAGGGGAAGCACGGCTGCCTCTACTGGACAGCAGCCACCACAGCAGCAGACAGCCAAAAACAGACCACTACCTAATAGATTAGTAGAATGAACTAGCAACGTTGAGGAAATCAATGGACAACTAGGGACATGCTCCCTAGGAAGGCTTAAACAACCCAAGGGACAACCCCCTAAGGGTAGGTACAGACAATGGGACAACCCCCGAGCTCTTAACTACAAAACATAAACAGCTTGATACCATATTCAACATAGATACTGCCATCAACACAGTCACCACTTGAAGATTACAGAAGAGGGAACTTGACAACACTAGAAAACCAACACAATTTGACCTAAACAATTGAACTATACTGAGCAACTACCATTGAGCAATATAGACAGCAATATAAACAGACCCTTTTGCATTTTGGTGCTCACACCCAACACCCGTGAAAAACTCACACCTCCCACTCTACTTTTCACTCTAATGCAAAAGGGCCAGGATCCACCAACTCCCTCCACTTGTTCTCACATGATTCCCCCGCTATTTATTACATCCTCTCCAATAAAAAGGATGGGGCTCAAACACACAACTAACTGGGAAGCACACACTTGGGTAGAAGCCAAACCACTCCACACAAGAGAGTAAGATATATACCTATTATATAGAAGTAATAACAGCAGCAACACAGCAGCCAAATGAACCCTATTGTTGCAGCCTTCAACCTTGAAGAAGCTCCCAACCTTTGACTCCACAAAACACTCATTGATAGATAGAAGTATTAGCAGCCAAGTATCCCGATTGTTGACTTGTTTCACCTTGCCTAGCTAGCACAGGAAGTAAACAAGTGAAATGCAAAAGTAAATGCAAGACCAGGAAACATGCAGTTTGGAAAGGATGGAGTTCCAAACCTGTTGAGAAAAGGAACAACTGAAGAAAAGGTGGTCATGGCTTTCACTGCCATAGCAGAAACTGCACTGTGGAGAGTGAGTAAGGCCAAAAAGTGTCAGCCTATCAGCAGTGGATAACCTATTCTGAACAACTAACCAAGTGATAAAGCTACACTTTGGAATGTGGGCTGAAAACCACACCAATTTATGCCACCCAACTTGTGGAAATGGAGTTCTCAATTTGTTCCAAAGGGAGGCAATTGTGAACTGACCGTTAGGATTGAGGGTCCGTCTAAAATGGTCAGGCTCATGCAATCTGGAAGGAATTAGGGGTGGCAAGGAACTTCTAATTTCATTGAGCGCTACAAATCGGGTAATAGGAAAATCCCAATCGGAATTAACGATGATGTGGGACACGGAAGCATCACGAGGAATGCCAGAGTCAATACAAACTCTGGGGCCAAACCGGTCTATCAGCGGGCCAAGTGGATGCCAGTTATAGTACCACAAAGAAGTGGAATGGCCATTCCCTAGCATACTAAGAATAAAGGGCTGCACTAAAGGTCTTATACTCAAGAGTTTCCTCCATACCCAGGAGCAATCACCTGGAATTTTTAGAGTCCAAAAATTCCTCCGTTTTATTAAATATGATTTAACCCATTGGCACCACATGGACTGTTCCCCACCAGAGATGAGGAACCAAATGTGTTTGGTAATGGCAGCCTTATTCCAAACTTACATGGACTTGAAACCAAGCCCCCCTTCCTGTTTAGGGGAGCACAGATGCTCCCAAGAGACCTTAGCACCCGATTTTTTAAGATCAGGACCAGACCAAAGAAAAGCCCTAAGGATTGACTCAACTTCCTTTATGACCTTTTTTGGGATGATGGCCCGTTGATCTGTGTCCTTCTAACAAGGTTACTAGACTTAGTTGGAATAAGTTCGGCCGCGAATCACAAGATCTTGGTGATCTTCCTATCGAATGGATGGGGAAGTTGAATTCAGATGACTGGGGTCTCAGTTAGAAAGTTTCAACCAATGTTCGTTCAATCAAGCAGCATTCTTCTTTTTCTTAAACTTAAGCGTCTTTACTGTCCTTAACTTCCTAAAAGATAACTAAGGATAAGGAAGAAAGCTATGCAAGAAAGAAAGCCCAATTTAATTATGATGAAGTTTTAATTGTGCCAAAAAAGGACTAGATGGCTAACGCATAATAATTGTACACTACAACAAATCAGGTAAGGCGGAAAATAGCGATGAAATTCATTTTCGTCGCAAATAGTACATATTGGTGATGAAAAACTAATTTCGTCGCCAAACCAATTTTGTCGCCAATTTAAAAAAATTGGTGACACAGTCACATTTCGTTGCAAAACAGTACAGATTAGCTATGAATTTACAAGTTCCTCGCCACTCTTTACACGAAATTTATTTTTTCGTCGATAACTCTTCATTTATTTAGTTCTATGACTCTCTTAGGGCTCTCATTGAAAGCCCTAGAGTCAAAAATTAATTATGGCCATTAAGGATAAAATGATCAAAAAAATAAAATCTTCACACCGGTTCAAACGGATTAAAAATTGGAGCATTTAATTTTTTAATCATGATTTCACTTAAAAAATAGTGGACAAAAGAAAACAAAAACAAGAAGGCCCACTGGCAAATCATGAACACCCCTACACAGGGAATGGATCCAGGAATTTGCGATAGTGGGGGCAGCAATTTCTACTTAACAAAAGAGTTACCACCCAATCAGTGGCGAAACTTGAAATTGAATATGGGGGTGGCACCAATTGAAATCAGGGAAACCACTAGATCCCGTTTTCTCTCCCGACAGACATCATAAATTCAAATCTCTAGTAAGCGCTGCAACCCGTTTTCTCCCATAACAAGTAGCATAAATTCAAATCTCTAAGAGGAAGAGCCACTACGTTGCGCTTTCTCCTTTGGTGAGCACCAAAAAGATTTGACAAATTTGAAGGGATGCCGAGGAAAATGAGAGTCCCTCTTTCACCCTAAGTGTAAAAAAAGGAAGTGATGCGCCCATTTCGGTAGTCGTTGAAATTTATCAAACGGTCGTCAAATTCAATTATTTATAAACCGGACTACGCCTAAAGATTTGCAAAGTATAGTGAGGAAGTCCGAGTCGATCCACAGGGAGCTCGAATATAGCTTAATCGGAGGGTAGGCTTGTAAGATGGATTTCGGCGTTTAAGACGGCCAACTTCGGTGTTTGATTCAAATGACGATATTAAACTTGAATATAACCTAGATTAAGATGGTCAAGTTAAGAAGGATTGATTTACCCACGACTTAGCCATTCAAACGGTTTCTTCATCTAACTCAAGAGTGGACCGAAACCGTCCGGATTCCACTTGAAGTATTAAAGGCTGAAGACTACTTGTACCTCAATTCAATGCTCTAATTCAAATTGAACTCATTTAACGCAAGTGAGAGATGAAAAAGGATCGTTCGCATGCGTAGGATAATCAAGCACGTAGCATAAGGCAATAGACCTCATTGATCAAAGAAGCCACAAACCCCATGATCAAAGCTAGACATCATGGGTTTAATTCATTCAAAACATTGAAATTAAGCTAAAGTTTAAGCGAAACCATTTGATCGACTAATTCATAGAGTAAACCTCACCCCGAGACCGAACTGATTAACTACTCACACATAGCAAAAAGACTAGAAATTATGCTAAGGAAGGAAAACATGATTAACCGATAAAAACGAAATTAAACTTGATTTATATGAAGATCTAACTTGTAGCTACAACATTTATAAACGACAAATTAACATAAGACAATTACCTTAAGGAGTTTTTGAAGGAAATACACTCAAAAGCTTGAAAGACTAACAATGGAGAAACTTATAACAAAAACTAGAAAACTAGGCCTAAATCTAACTAATGGTGTAACGCCCCGAATTTTGGGTACATTAAATAAACATTTTTATTGAATAAACTAAGGAGAGTCTACCTCATTATTACAACAAAATTCTCACAAGAGTACTTTTATTCAACAAAAGAGGGGATAATCTAAGGTTAACTACTGCTCCGCCTCTTCCTCCATCCTTGCAAGCTCCTCGGCTCCGAAGACCTCTAAGGTGTACTGTTCATGTTGCTCATCTATAAAATCTGACACATTATACCAGCGTCACCCCCAGTATAATATATCAGGGTCACCACAAAGGTAACACCGTGAGCTACAGAAGCTCAATAGAATAATCCAACCCGCTAACCCATAACTTATAACACGAAGGTACATAGGCAATTACACATGCTCATTCAACAACATAATTAACAATGACACATCCGCATTCATTATCTCGCCTACATTGGTGTCATGCCTTTCTTTGTTTCTCCTACGCGACTCATCGTAAACCGTGTCACCATTTCCAAATCAACATTTTAAAAATCATTTCTCATTCTTTGTTACCAACGGGCTACCAAGTCCAGCCACGTTATCAAATCTTGCATTGGCTCCTCTCCGCGGATAACCAAGCCCAATTACCAATGAAGCTACCACGTCCGGCTCCGTTAGCAATCTACACAATGGACTACCAAGTCCGGCCTCATTGCGGTTTTCGCAAGTCTACACAAAGGGCTACCAAGTCCGGCCATTATGTAGTTTCAAAATCCTTTTTATCCATATCAACCACTCCCTAAGTGTCATGTTTCTACTTTTCGATTTTCGTGTCTCGTAATCATGCATAGACTCCGCGGCGGGACAAATCACTTTTAAAGTAATCTTGAAACCAAACTAGTAAGATCATCCAACTCTATTTAATCATGCTCGTTCATAACCACAAGTAAGGTAAGCAATCATGCGATCAAGTTCACAATCCTTGAAAAGGTCAAAATACGAATACTTCGTTTTGAAACAACACTTTATCTTTAAACGAAATCATAACAACATATGTTTATTGACGAGTTAATCAAGTTGGAAAGATTCTATAAATCATGCATTCAATTATTCTCAAGATCAAAGTAAACTACGTAAAATAAAAGCATACGATCAACTTATCCAAGTATACTACATATTTTTCTATCATGCTCATAAACTATACTTAGGGGTAGAGATTAAAAATTTTCTACATATACTTAGAGTTAGAGGTCATAAGAAAAGTCTACCATTCTTCTAGGCGGTAGGGTGGCTACGGGAATTTCGTCGGAGCAACGGCTTACGGTGGACTTCCGGTAGCTTCGAAAGAGAAAGGTTTCTCTCGAAACTAAATCTTAACTATACTACTAAACTTTTATGGATCGAAGGGTGGTGGAGTGGTGGTTTAGTGGCGGCTTAGAATGAGTTTCTTGAAGAACAAGAGAAGAACTTCAAGAACACTCAAGAACAAAGCAAGAACACTAAGCTTTCTAGAGAGAGAAGTTGAATGGTGAAGGTGTGAGTTGAAAGGCATGGAATGGAGGCTATTTATAGGCAAATGAAGCTCTCTCCCTCACTCCACTTGGCCGGCCACTATCTCTCTCTCTCTCCCCCCCATGGATTTGCTCCATGGACTTGTCTTGTCAAGCAATAGTATTCCAACCAAATGCCACTAGGTCAAATAGTGTTCAAGTACTCCCACATGTCAAAGTACAACACACATACACCTCATTCTCCCTCTCTTCCAACTGTCCTTTCTCTCTCTCTCTCTCCCTCCTATTCGGCCATTTCTCTCTCTCTCTCTCTCCCATGGATTTGTTCCATGGTCTTGTCTTGTCAAGCGAAAGTACAACAACCAAGTGCAACTTGATCAATAGTGTTCAAGTACAACACACATGTCAAAATACAACTCACATACACCTCACTCTTCCTCTCTCCCAACCGGCCTCTCTCTCCTTTCCCATGGATTTGTTCCATGGTCTTGTCTTGTCAAGCCAAAGTACAATAACCAAGTGCAACTTGATCAATAGTGTTCAAGTACACACACATGTCCAAGTACATACACCTCACTCTCACTCTCCCTCTCATTCGGCCATCTCTCTCTCTCTTGGTCAAAGTACTTCCATGTGTATATATATGTATGTGTACAATTATGGAAAGAACAAGGAAGGTATGGACAAATTCACTTAAATGCACACATGGCTATGATTGTTCTTTGTAGGAGAAAGGACACATGAATAGTCTTGTCATCCTATTTGGCAATCCTAACATCTATTGTCCAAGGGGTAAAGCTTTCCCTAGCATATAATAACCAATGGTCCAAGGAAAGTCATCATGAAGTACAATATTTACTTTTGACTAGACTATTCCAACTACTAGTCAAGCTTGGTCTTCTCCCTAGCAACTATTGTCCAATGGTCAAAGATCTTCCTAGCATGTAATAACCAATGGTCCAAGGAAGCTCGTCATGAAGTACAATGTTTGCTTTTGACTGGACTATTCCAACTACTAGTCAAACTTGGTCTTCTCCCTAACAACTATTGTCCAATGGTCAAAGATCTTCCTAGCATGTAATAACCAATGGTCCAAGGAAGGTCATCATGAAGTACAATGTTTGCTTTTGACTAGACTATTCCAACTACTAGTCAAACTTGGTCTTCTCCCTAACAACTATTGTCCAATGGTCAAAGATCTTCCTAGCATCTATCGTCCCATGGATAAGGATTACCCTAGCATTTATTGTCCAATGGATAAGATTACCCTAGCACTTATTGTCCAACGGATAAGGACAAAAAGGTTCAAGTGGTCTAACTAGGGTTAGGAAGAAATGATTAGGCTAAATGGGCATTAGGCTATTCTAACTAATTGGTTAAAGACTAACGATACTTAAATCTAGGCTTTCATTGCTCGAGTGGTATTTTGGTTTTATTTAGTAGGAAATCGCCTAATAACGGAATATTAAAGCCCGACGGTGCCAAACGCCAAGGCAAGGTGTGAGCGTGGCCAAGGCAGCCTGCTAGCAAAGCGGTGGCCAAGGCGTAGCCAAAGTAAGGCGTGAGTGTGGCCAAGGCAGCCAGCTAGCAAAGCGGTGGCCAAGGCATAGCCAAGGCAAGGCGTGAGCGTGGCCAAGGCAGCCCGCTAGCAAAGCGGTGGCAAGGCGTAGCCAAGGCAAGGCATGAGTGTGGCCAAGGCAGCCCGCTAGCAAAGCGGTGGCCAAGGCGTAGCCAAGGCAAGGCGTGAGCGTGGCCAAGGCAGCCCGCTAGCAAAGCGGTGGCCAAGGCTGGGCCAGAGCAAGGTAGCCCAACAACGCCAAGGCAAAAGCAAGGCGCGACCCGATGACAAGGCAGAACCCGATGGCAGCCAAGGCAGAGCAAGGCCTCCCAGCAACGCCAAGGCAAAAGCAGGGGTTTTTAGAAGCCAAGGCGTGCCAAAGTTATTCAAGACAATAGCAAGCCGACGCCAAGGCAGAAAGCAAGGCGTGGCCCGAGCGTGGCCAAGGCAAAGCAGCAAGCCAACGCCAAGGCAAGGCAAAGCCCGACGGCTGGCAAAGCAAGGCATGGCCAAGGCGTGGCCATAAGCCCTCGGTATTGGTACCCGACCCGACGCCAAGGCAACCTAGCCAAGCCAAAGCAAGACAGTCAAGTCAACGGTCAAGGCAAAGACCAAAAATTAACCACTTTGGCATCGATGCAACGCTCTAGGTTAGGGAAATGTAACTAAGCCAAACGGTAGTTAGGGTTTGCTAACTAATCGGTTAAAAGCTAACTATGCTTGCTAAGTAGGATTTCCAGCCGAGAAATATAATTTAAAGATATTATTTACTTATTAGGAAAAATATACGAGTACGTTTACAAGTATACTAGTCATGGGAGAAGGACTAGATTGTCCGGAGAAAAAGAATTCAATTTTACAAGTTTCAAATCTAATTATGACGGATTATTAAAATTTAAAAGAAATTTTTAAAGCAATCCAAGCAATTAAAATAAAATTCAAATATTTAACAAAATTTTTATTTACCAAAAATCAGGGTCATTACAACCTATCCCCCTTAAAATAATTTCGTCCTCGAAATTGGTGCGTGACTATGGATTAGGCTTAGTCGCTATACTGGCCTCGGAATCGTAGTCTATCCCCCTTAAATTGGAGACGAGTCCCTTCTAAGGTATTAAGCTGTCACCATCTTTTGGTGGCAATCTATGAGCGCTCGAGGTGTTGATAGTCAGTCCCTTTTCGGATTTGTCGAAATCTACCACGTTGATCACTCTAAGGTTGCGGTTAGGCGTAGGTTGGCTATTTCTAGTTCGCACTCACTACACATTTGGACTAACGGCTATGCTTTCCCGAAATGGTGATGATACATTCTCGAACTAAGGGGTTTTTGTAGACACCCCAATCTGGGCTTCCAGATTGCTTTACTTATGGTATTTGATTCCCCGATGATGAAACGGATCAAGAACACCTTGGGAATGTCGAGTGTTTGAACTTTGAGTGTTTGAAAAACCCTTGAACCTAACCTAACCCTAAGCCACTTCAAAAAGGCCAAAAAACCCTTCTGACCCGCGCCAGGGCGCACCATCGCGCGCCAGAGGCGCACCCTCGCGCGACAGAGGCGCACCCTCGCGCGATGGTCCCACTCCCTCGCGCGATGGTCAGTTTTCCAGGTGTGGTCAAAGTCAAAGTTTTGACCGTTGACCCACGCGCGACAGCTGTCACACTCGCGCGACGGTCCCACACCATCGCGCGACGGTCCCAAACCTGTCACAGTCACCTTTAACAGCTGGGAAAACTTAGCCATGAAGTAACCCACAACCTGCACGTCTCTTTGTTCCAGATCCTTCCAAGCCTCCTATAAATACCCCCATTTGTTCACTTTCAAAGGGTTAACAAAAATTGGCATTCAAAGGCTTACACCTCAAGAACAAAGGTTGTTCTTCCTCCTCCATCACTCAAATCCCCCTTTTCACCTCAACTCAACTCAAAGTTCAAACACTTTTCAAACCAAAAGCCGAAGGTATAGCTTACCTTTGTTTTGCTCTCTGTTCTGATCTCTGAGGGGAACTGGCAGGGCCAAGGCTGGTAATCAATACCAGTCCTGGCCCTAAAGTCACAGTAAATACAAGAATCTGTGCCAAGCACTCCCTCGCGCGATAGACTCACATACGCGCGCGACAGTCCTCGTGGGGTTTGGGGGTGCTGGTTATTCTTGTTTTATCATGTTGTTCATTGTTTTGAAGTATGAAAGGCCTTTTAGCTCACTGCTCAGCATGTTAAAACACATAGACTAGCTTTTCTAGCTTATTTACTTTGTTGGAATGCTTCTGGGTTGCATCTGGACCTGTACCAGAGCTCAGAGCATGCAAAGCAATTCCTGGAAATCCAGCCAGGACACTCGCGCGAGGGACTCACTGTCGCGCGCGATGGTCCTCTAAGTCCAGTAACTGCCCTTGCATGAGCAGCCTGGCCCTTGGCCTTTGTTTTGATACCCCCACTGTTTAGGGGTTGTATTTCAATTTGTTTAGCTCCTGTTTATAATAATTTGTAATAATTATTTACTTTCAGTACCTATAAACTGCTTGGTTTGCCTCCTGGGTGTGCACTGGTCCTTCCAGAGCCTAGGAGGATAAAATTCAACCTGTGGTGAGACTTAAACTCTCGCGAGGGAATGGGTGTATCGCGCGATGGTCCTTTTGCATGCACGTTGATCCATGCGTGCAAAGGTGGTGTCATGTGTGATACACCTATTCCATGAGCAGCTTGGTTTATTCTAATCAGGGGTTAAGTTTTATCCCGTTTCATATTTGCCATCCATCCATGCCATGTTTAGATCACATCTTGCAAACTTGTTACAGTTTTAATCCCCGATTAACTGTTCCCCCGCCCTAACTGGCTAAAAAATGATTAAAGAAGAAGAAGAATCACAAAGTTTTCACAAAATGTCTAAGTAGAGACCGATCTCCGGATTGGGCGAGAGGGGTGCCTTAAAACCCTTCCCCTCTCGTAACCTGGCTCCCGAACCCAGATATGGTTATGACGGACTGGTTCCTTCACTTTTTCAAATCAAATAGCGCGGCAGGTGCTTCGAAATATGGTTCCTTGGGTGACGGACCTTCAAACCCAGGTGGCGACTCTGTGTTTTTGCGAGCACCTGCTTCTCCGCTCGCGCTCCCTCGATTATGGGCCCTTGCTTCGGGGAACGAAATTCCCGAAGGCTCGCTTTGGAATCCGGAAATTCCAGGGCATGCTGCCCACAGTTTTGTTACTGGTGTTAGCATGCAATGAACAAGACAACTAAATTTTGATTTAGAAAAGATCATTATATTACACGCCTAACGGCATCATCAGATACAAGAAAATAAAAGTAAAAGCGGACAATAATGGCTATGGTGCCATTGCTACTCCTCGGGCCGCCATCGATCGTTGAAGGCTTGGAGTGCACGACGTTCGTATTCTTTTCCGAACGCCGCAAGTGCAACGGCCACGACGGGAATCCAGTACCAGAAGGTAGTGAGGCGGTTATTCCTGTCGAACCACCGCGGCATGGCTATGGTAATCACAACACAGAAGAGGACGAAGGTAAAGGGTAGCAACTGTATTGCTCGGATCATCGAGGTGAGCTCGATTCGCTACATCTCTCAGAACTGGGCGTCCTCCGGGAATCCTCGTCGCCAGATCGCCGCCATGGCTTGGTTTGATTGGATAGTGGTTTGGAGGGGTTAAAATGGTAAGAGAGATGAAGATAAGAAAAGGGGTGAAGAAAATGGGAATAGAAGTGGAGTATATATAAGATCGGGTGAAGGGTGTGGAGGAGGGAAAATTTTGAATTTGAATTTTGGGGGGAGGTTGAGGGTGGCGGTTTACCGGGTCCCCCCTTTTTGGGTTATGGCCGACACGTGGCGCTCTCATCGAACTCAATTTTGGGGGGAGGTTGAGGGTGGCGGTTTACCGGGTCCCCCCTTTTTGGGTTATGGCCGACACTTGGCGCTCTCATCGAACTCAAAATAAAAAAAAATTTGTCTAACGATAGTGTGCTACAATACCCGTGAAAAAGAAAATTTTATAGATAAGCAAAAAGATTACTATCATTTAGTAGCTTGCGTCAACTAAAATAATTGTCATTTATAATAAGGATTTTATTTACTAAAGTAAAATATTGTATAGCACATAACAGTACTCTTTATTTTAAGAAAATAAGCTTTTCATAGATAAGCAAAGGATTACAAACATAAGCATATAGTTCTATTACAAGACAAAAGATAAGAGTTTCCTATTACATCAAAAGTCTACTACTACCAAGCTTCTTACTATAATGGCAAATAGCGTCCTAAGCTTCTCCCTAATACAAGTTGAAACGATCCTACATACTCCTACTATGATACTACTACGACTCGGGGTGTAAATGTAACGACCCTGATTTTTGGTCAATAAAAAATTTCGCTAAAAATTTGAATTTTATTTTAATACTTGGATTTCATTTTTTAACATCCAAAAATCGGTCGTTATTGACTTATAAAATTTTGTTATTATATTTGAAAATTCTTTATTTGTTTTATAAATCCCTTTTTGCGATTAATAATCCGTCCTAATTAGGTTTAATGACTTAGGAGATTGGTATTCATCGCCCGGGCATTAAGGTCATTTTCTAAAGACGAGTATGCCTATTAAGACCTTGGTATAGTTACTTGGTAAATGTAGTAAAATCCTAGATTTATATTTCTCGGCTGGAAATCCTACATGGCAACCGATTAGTTAGCAACCCTAACTACCGTTTGGCTTAGTTACTTTTTCCTAACCTAGAGCGTTGCATCAATGCCAAAGTGATTAAATTTTAGTCTTTGCCTTGACCGTTGACTTGACAGCCTCGCCTGGGCGTGGGCTCATTGTCGAACTGCCTTGCCTTAAGCGTCGCTCGCTGTCGAACTGGCCTCGCTTAGTGTCGGTCATTGTCGGGTTGCTCGCCCTGGCCGCCATCGGGTTACGCCTTGGCATCGGTCGCGCTTGCTTTTGCCTTGGCGTTGTTGGCCTGCCTTGGCCTCTGTTTGGCCATCGGGTTACGCTTTGGCATCGGTCGCGCTTGCTTTTGCCTTGGCGTTCCTGGGCTGCCTTGCTCGCCTTGGCTACGCATTGGCCACCGCTTTGCTAGCGGGCTGCCTTGGCCACGCTCACGCCTTGCCTTGGCTACTCCTTGGCCACCGCTTTGCTAGCAGGCTGCCTTGGCCACGCTCACGCCTTGCCTTGGCGTTTGGCACCGTCGGGCTTTAATATTCCGTTATTAGGCGATTTCCTACTAAATAAAACCAAAATACCACTCGAGCAATGAAAGCCTAGATTAAGTATCGTTAGTCTTTAACCGATTAGTTAGAATAGCCTAATGCCCATTTAGCCTAATCACTTCTCCCTAACCCTAGATGGACCATTTTACCCTTTTTGTCTTTATCCATTGGACGATAAGTTCTAGGGAAATCCTTAACCATTGGTTATTAACCGCTAGGGGAACTATTATCCATTGGATAATAGCTTTACTTGCCAACCAAGATTAGGTTGATTAAATAATAGATTTGGTTATGTGTGATAATCCATTAAACTAATATTAGTATATTAGATTATTAGTTTAGTACATAGTACTTTGGATGAAGTAGATTAGTTAATTGTATATGGGATTCTTCCATATCTAGCCTAGATTATGTGTACTTGGCTTGTGTATATTATATGTATGTACTTGCATGCATATATATATATATAGATATATATATATAATATTGTATATAACATGTGTGTATTACAATATTATATTAAGAAAATCTAAATTACTTGGAAACTTGGATTTTATTAAAGACCCATAGTACATATATATATATATTAGTATATATATACATCTTCCATGCAAGTACAAGTGGGAGAGAGAGAGGGAGAGAGAGAGAGAGAGAGTTTGCCGAGAGAGAGAGAGAGGAGAGAGATCCGAGAGAGAGAGGGGGAGAGAGAGAGAGAAAGAGAGAGAGGGAGAGAAATGTACCTTTGGTCTCTTGTGCTTCCATTGACCTTTGCTTGATTTCTTGGAGATTTCTTCCTAGCAAATCTATGTACCAAATTGTCCTAAATACATTTTCTACTAGGGTAAATCTTGTACAAACCCTAGCTTGCCAAATCTTTACTCTTCCAATCCATCAACCTTTGTCCTTCCATATCTTATATATATAGATATATATATCTATTGTACCATTGTACCAAGGAGAGAGAGAGAGAGAGGGAGAGAGGAGGAGAGAGAGGCCGAGAGAGAGAGATTGAGAGAGAGAGAGATTGAGATGGAGAGAGAGGGAGAGAGTGTGATGTGTGTGCAAGTTGATTGACCTAGCTTAGCTCATCTTGTCCTTCTTTGATATGCTTTCAAAGTGAAAGCATGACCTTTGTAAGCAAATCTAGTCCTTCTTTGTACAAACCCTAATTGAATACTTGAATCAAATCCAATTCCTTGGCCAATCTTCCAAAATCCAATCCATGGTACACACCATAGCCATGCAACCCTAGGATTCTAGGTTGTTTCTTGCAAGGAAGCAAGATTGCTTGGAATTAAAAAATGAGAGATAGGAGAGAGAGAGAGAATTCGGCCATGAGAGGAGAGAGGAGAGGCTTGCCTATAAATACCAAGCCATTTGGTGCTTTGAACTCACACCTCATTCCATTCTCCAACTTCTTTCTTGAAAGCATAACTTATTCTTGATGTTCTTGGCTTGTTCTTGAAGTTTCTTTCTAGTTCTTTCAAGAAACTTTCCATCTCCGCCACTAAACCACCATACGACCACCACCTCGATCCTAAAGTAGTAGTAGTATAAGTCACGATCTAGTTTCGAGAGAAACCTTTCTCTTTTGAAGCTATCGGAAGCTTTTCGTAAGCCGTTACGCCGTTCGAGTGCCGACTTTCTTTCCGTCGATCTTTCGTAGTCCTTTTCTACCGTCAAGAAGAACGGTAGAGTTCTTCGAACCTACTTATCCTAAGTATAGTTGTATGCATGTTTGAATTAAATGTAGACTTTTCTTAACTACTTCCTCTAAGTGTATCGTATTGTATGAGCATGAAGCCATATGTGTAGTATGATTTGTTTTACGTAGTTTACTTTGATCTTATGACTACTTGATTGCTCGATCTCGTGATAGTTGCTTGTTTATGTATGAACTCGTCAATAAACATGTGTTGTTTTGAACTTCCAAAAAGATGGCTATACGTTATCGTTTTAAAAGATAAAGTGTTGTTTTAAACGAAGTATTCGTATTTTGACCTTTTAAACGATTGTGAGCATGATAGCATGTTGCTTGCCTTACTTGTGGTTGTAAACAAGCATGATTAAATAGAGTTGGATGATCTTGCTAGTGTAGTTTCAAGATTACTTTAAAGTGATTCGTCCCGCCGCGAGTCTATGCATGATTACGAGACACGAGAACCGAAAAGTAGAAACATGACACTTAGCGAGTGGTTGATATGGATAAAAAGGATTTTTGAAATTACATAATGGCCGAACTTGGTAGCCCTTTGTGTAGACTTGCGAAAACCGCAATGAGGCCGGACTTGGTAGCCCTTTGTGTAGACTTGCGAAAACCGCAATGAGGCCGGACTTGGTAGTCCATTGTGTAGATTGCTAACGGAGCCAGGCATGGTAGCTTCATTGGTAATTGGGCTTGGTTATCCGCGGAGAGGAGCCAATGCAAGATTTGATAACGTGGCTGGACTTGGTAGCCCGTTGGTAACAAAAAATGAGAAATGATTTTCAAAATGTTGATTTGGAAATGGTGACACGATTTACGATGAGTCGCGTAGGAGAAACAAAGAAAGGCATGACACCAACGTAGGCAAGATAATGAATGCGGATGTGTCATTGTTAATTATGTTGTTGAATGAGCATGTGTAATTGCCTATGTACCTTCGTGTTATAAGTTATGGGTTAGCGGGTTGGATTATTCTATTGAGCTTCTGTAGCTCACGGTGGTACCTTTTTGGTGACCCTGACATATTATCTTGGGGCGTATTTGGTATAATGTGTCAGATTTTATAGATGAGCAGCATGAACAGTACACCTTGGAGGCCTTCGGAGCCGAGGAGCTTGCAAGGATGGAGGAAGAGGCGGAGCAGTAGTTAACCTTAAATTATCCCTTCTTTTGTTGAATAAAAGTACTCTTGTGAGAATTATGTTGTAATAATGAGCTAGACTCTCCTTAATTTATTCAATAAAAATGTTTATTTAACGTACCCAAATTTCGGGGCGTTACAACTTGGTATCAGAGCTTTAGGTTCAAAACCTCGGCCATGGGTAGAATGGGTAGCCTTTAAGAATAGTTTTAAGATAAGCTTGACTGTTGCCATGGGTAGAATGGCCAAGGCGTAGCCAAGGCAAGGCGTGAGTGTGGCCAAGGCAACCCGCTAGCAAAGCGGTGGCCAAGGCGTGAGCGTGGCCAAGGCAGCCCGCTAGCAAAGCGGTGGCCAAGGCGTAGCCAAGGCAAGGCGTGAGTGTGGCCAAGGCAGCCCGCTAGCAAAGCGGTGGCCAAGGCGTAGCTAAGGCAAGGCGTGAGTGTGGCCAAGGCAGCCCGCTAGCAAAGCAGTGGCCAAGGCTGGGCCAGATCAAGGCAGCCCAGCAACGCCAAGGCAAAAGCAAGGCGCGACCCGACGCCAAGGCAGAACCCGATGGCAGCCAAGGCAGAGCAACCCGACAGCGACCCGACGCCTAGGCGAGGCAGACCCGACAGCGACCCGGCGCCTAGGCGAGGCAGGCGCGACAGCGAGCCAACGCTAAGGCAAGGCAGGCGCGACAGCGAGCCGATGCCAAGGCGAGGCAGGCCCAACAGCGACCCGATGCCTAGGCGAGGCAGGCCTAATAGCGACCCGACGCCAAGGCAACCTAGCTAAGCCAAAGCAAGATAGTCAAGTCAACGGTCAAGGCAAAGACCAAAAATTAACCACTTTGGCATCGATGCAACGCTCTAGGTTAGGGAAATGTAACTAAGCCAAACGGTAGTTAGGGTTTGCTAACTAATCGGTTAAAAGCTAACTATGCTTGCTAAGTAGGATTTCCAGTCGAGAAATATAATTTAAAGATTTTCGAATAAAAATGAGATTTTTATTAGTACGTTTACAAGTATATTAGTCATGGGAGAAGGACTAGATTGTCCGAAGAAAAAGAATTCAATTTTTTACAAGTTTCAAATCTAATTATGACGGATTATTAAAATTTAAAAGAAATTTTTAAAGCAATCCAAGCAATTAAAATAAAATTCAAATATTTAACGAAATTTTTATTTACCAAAAATCAGGGTCGTTACAAATGGCCTCTCTTTCTATAAATGGCATACAAGCCTATTTATAGGGCTTACAAAATCAGCCAACCAATGGACAAAAAGGCCCCCAAAATATCCTAAAAACCAACCAAAAGTAGAAAGTTTCCATAAATGAAAAGTCTGAAAAACATGAAAAATATCTGCTGGAGACCTACTCGATAACACAAGGAGGTGTTATCGATAACATTCCCCCGTAGCACCATGTTATCGATAACCAAGGCCAATCGTTATCGATACTCCCAAGGCTGGAAACTTTCTGGACCAAGATGACCAAATGTTATCGATGACATTGAGGATGTTATTGATAACACCATGAAAAACTGTAGATTCCAGGCAAGGCTTCAGTTTCAGCAAACTGCTCCCAGCACTTCACAGCTTCTCAGCACCTTATTTTCATTCTCTAAACTTAAGTAAAGATTACATTTTAAACCTTTCTTTTACCTTTTCTTTACTTTAATTTATTTAATGAAAATAAGAAAGTACCCCACATTTGGAAACAATGACATTACCAGAATTTCAAGATTCTAATTAAATTAAAATGCCAACCTCCCAGTTTTAGTGTAAAATGGAATACTGCACATTTTTCTCGAGAGAAAATGGCTCAAAACATGACCTTGCTCTTCGAATAAAACCTTGTAACTTCGTAGTTACTCTTAGAAAAATTCTAGGATCAATTACCGCCATTTTTTATCTCGAAAATCAAAACTTTTCCAGAAAGTCATTTTTCCATACTTAGACAAATTTTAAGAGGCCGACAAGGTCTTCGAGTACTTGGAAGCACTTGGGCCATGCATGGCGTTGAAATGCTCTTTATTTGCACGTTTTACCTGAAACATACAAAAACCTACCTTACGTGCAATATCGAATAAAACATTAACTTTATGAACATAAATACTACAAAACCAGGGACTTAAGTACCAAGAATCTACATTATTGGGTGCTTATCAGAAAGGAATTGTAATTCATAATTTATTCATATAAGTCATAAATTGGCATATTTGTGAATTTAATATATGCGTTTATTAACATCATCATAATTTGTAATGAAACATGCAGTAAAAATATAAATTGTGAAAAAAAATTAATGTTAAATGAATCATCTTTGTTTCTAATTAGTGAGAATTTATGGAGAGAGAGAAGAGTTTTTGGAAAGGAAAAAACTGTGTCAAGCCGTGGGAGTCGAACCCTTTGGGACGCATGTAACACATTCCCCAACCACTGAGCAAAAGATCGACACGTGTAGCATTTCCACATATTTATATTTAACGTTTCTATAAGTACAAAAAAATTTAAAAAAGAAATTGAGTGGGGCACGTGCCCTGTGTACGACCGTGCCTGCCCCCTACATTTTCCAATTTTTTGGTATAACATATGAGTAATTTTTTTCAAACCCAAATCCAAATATAGATGGATTTCGATTATTTGGCCAAAATACCAAGCTATCATGTTAGGAGCCACCAAAAATAATCTTAATGGCATCTACTTTTATTAATCGAAGGAGTCAAAGAAAGAAAAAAAAGAAGCAAATTAAAAATCATATACTTTTTTTTTTTTGAAACAGAAAGGTAAGAGACTCTTATAAAAAATAAAAATAAAAATAAAAAAGGTAATGTATTTGTTTTTGGAAAAAAGAATCACAAAAGGTATATATACTAAATATTTCCATACTCCTACAAGAATTATGGCCTGGTGTGGTGGTTGGGTGTTATGTCATGTTCATGTGAGGTTTTGCCGTTTTGGCTTTGAAACCCAGCGCAAACAAAGATGTAGCAGCTGTATGGGATTTCATTGATTTTTTAAACTTTTGAAGTTTAGTGACAAAATTACAAATAGGCAACGAAAAAAATGGGCGACAGAAATTTTTCATCACAAATTAGTCCAAATAGGGTGACTAAAAAATTTGTCGCCAAAATGAAAAATGGGCTAGGATTTTTTTTTTTCCCCCTTCGCCGGGGTCTTTTGCGTCAAACATTTGGTGACCAATGTTGGCGACGGAATTTTCGTCGCCAATGACTTAGGCAACGAAATCTGACCCTTTGAAGACGAAATTTTTTCGTAACCTCTTACCTGTTTTCTTGTAGTGGTAGTCCAGGATGATTAAATGAGTTCTTACAAAGAAATGCATTAACCCGATGACATAATTCCAAGACTGAGTTGAACATTGCGGTTGTCATCGCTGTTATCTTACTCCCTCCGTCCACGTTAGTCCATTTTTGAAATCTATGCATTTTCTATTGCTTATTATAATATTTTAATATGAATATCAAAAAATATGTAATATGAATCTTGTTTACAGATTTCAATTAGTTTTATTATACAAAATTTGTAAATTTATAAAAACTATTATAAATTAAAAATTATAAATAATAAAAAATGAACCAACAAATGCGGACGAAGATAGTATATTTTTAACACATGAATATCTACATATACCGAATTAATGTTGACCCCATATAGACGAAATGGTATCAATGTTTTTGGGGTAAATTTCATTGACCTCCCTTGAGGTTTTTGATAAATACAAGAATCTCTCCTGAGGTTTTTGAAATAACTCTAACCTCCCTTGCATTTTCTGACAATCTTAAAATTCCCCCTTCTGTTACATTAGGCTCTAATAGCGTTAAATTTGATGGATAAATGACTTAGATACCCTTATTCCTTTAAATGGTTATCACCGGGCAATTACTTTTACATAATCCTACACGATTAATCCTCCACCACTATTGTGAACCCACCTCCTACAGCTGTTGCCCAATTCCTCACAACCATAATATTTGTCATCCCACTACTTAAGGTATCCACAATACTATAATCAAAAGTTGTCATATTATCTTTTAATTATTCATTTAAGAGATTACTAAAGCTAGCAATGTAGATATCTACAATGATATAATCAAAATTAGATAACTAAAACTTATAACATTATAATTTCAAACTACAAAAATCTAAAAAAAATTCTAAAAATAGTTTTGAAACTGATAAAAACTATTTGCTAGAAATAGAAAATAGTTTTTTGAAAAACTTTTTTTTTTGGAAAAAAACTATTTTTAAAAAACTGTACGTAATCTAAAAAAAACAATTTTTTAGTAAAATATTTGTTTTTCAAAAATATTGTTCGAAAAGAAAGAGAGAGGAAAAGGGAAGAAAGATAGAACATTTTTGTATAATGATTGGTGTATTTGATTGAGAATATGTAGGGTCTATTAAATTTGGTTATTGTCAAAAGGTTGCTAGTTTTGATTATCCAAAGTCAAAAATTTGATTATTTCTAAGGGGTTGTTAAGTTTGATTATATCATTTTTAGCCATATTTTGCCCCAACATTGTTAACTTTAAAAACTTTTTACTTTTGATTATAGTATTGTGAATACTCTTAAAGCACTAACAGTGTCGCTGTATTTGTGAACTAATCAAAAGTATAAAAAATAAGATATTTATCCAATTTATATGCACTTCGTTGTTAACAATTCAATCAAAATCAGTTTGTTAAATAATTATACCAAAATTGAATATTTTCCGGAAGCTCGTTCAGCTTTTGAACCA
This sequence comes from Rhododendron molle, assembly GCA_025413875.1. Lineage (NCBI taxonomy): Eukaryota > Viridiplantae > Streptophyta > Magnoliopsida > Ericales > Ericaceae > Rhododendron > Rhododendron molle. The sequence goes on from CM046400.1 coordinate 22,445,206, forward strand.
AGCTCAAACAAGCTACTATTTGACTTGTTCGGTTTATGATGTACAAAAATATTCTAGCTACTCGAGATCGACTCAATTAAAGCTCGTTCAAGGATCGAGATTGACTTGTCTCATAAATAAATTAAGTTTGAACAAGTTTTGAAGCTTGTCAAGTATTCAAACAAATTTGGACAACTCATTGTTCAGCTCGTTCAGACCCAAAAATTATTTCCCCCAAGAATACAAGTGCATCAAATATCAACAATTTAAACTACATATGAAACATACATATTGAACCTCAGAAGTGTCTTACATAATTCCGCTATCAAGAATTGAACCCCCTTTCGTCCCATTATTATCCTTTTTGAAATTCATGTTATTTATTGAAAAAACACACTATCATGCATTTTTATCTTTTTGAGTTTTCAAACCAATTTAAAGATTTCATTTACTTCTTCAAATTGTTGTAAAAAAAAAAAACTACATACGCACGGAAGTTTTAAATTTTTTTAATCCAAAAAATGGCACGCATTTAGAAAAGGACAAAAAGATATTGGAAGGTGGCCGGGGGTAACTAATTTTTTTTTTTTTTTGATCCGAGAGTAACTAATTTACTGGAGTACTACTTAGGGGCGTTTCGACAAATAAGCCACTGTGGCTTATTTTTTGTCCTTATTCAAATTTTTTCCGCATTTTGTGGCTTATTGTCAATTTTTTGGGGATTATTGCTTCGTTATGACGAGATGAATCGGAAAAGTAAAAAATTTCGATCGGAATCCAATTTTTTTGAAATTTCGACGAAATTTGGCGAGAAAGCCACGTTTTCGTCTTTTTGTGCAAAAATTTGGATTTCGACCAAATGTTTTTACTTTTTAGATTCCTCTCGTCATAACAAAGCAATAATCCCCAAAAAATTGACAATAAGCCACAAAATGCAGAAAAAATTTGAATAAGAACAAAAAATAAGTCAAAGTGGCTTATTTGTCCAAACGGGGCCTTAGGGGCTGTTTGCCCAAATAAGCTACTTTGGCTTATTTTTTGTCCTTATTCAAATTTTTTCAACATTTGCTAGGTTTGTTTTTTGGGATTATTGCATTCTCATGACGAGAGGAATCTAAAAAGTAAAAAATTTGAGTCGAAATCCAAATTTTTGCACAAAAAGACGAAAACGTGGCTTTCCCTCCAAATTTCGTCGAAATTCCAAAAAAATTGGATTTCGATCAAAATTTTTTACTTTTCCGATTCCTCTCGTCATAACGAGGCAATAATCCCCAAAAAATTGACAATAAGCCACAAAATGGAAAATTTTTTTGAATAAGGACAAAAAATAAGCCACAATGGCTTATTTGCCCAAACAACCCCTTAATATGAAATAAATTAGTACAAACTGATCATTATGCATCACATTAGCAGCAACAAAGGGGTGTTTCCACTAACCAATAAGTTGTGGATCAATATTTTTTGGTTTCCTTATTATATAAATTTTTTCTTGTTTGTTTGTTTTGTGTCAAATTTTTATGTAATATTGGTTTGTCTAGATGAGAGAAATCAAAAAAATACAAAATTATGAATTTATACAAGTATTTTTTAAAATATCTAAGAAAAAGTCCAAAAAATTGAGCTTTTCTTTAAATATTTTCCAAAACACTTGTCTAAAAGTCGTAATTTCTTCTTTTCTCATTCATCTCATCGAGACAAACCAATATTACATAAAAGTTTAGCGCAAAACTGACAACTTTAAATTTTTTTTCTATCAGTAAAAAACCGAAAACTTGTGGTCCACAGCTGATTAGTTAGTACAAACAGCCACTAAGCATTCGATCAAATGCTAATTTCTTACATCATATTTGCATGAACAAATAAGGGAGCCATAAAATTTAATGAACAGATGCGTTAAAAAAGGCCTAAAATTTTAAGGGTGATTTACCTAAACACCTCCCCAACTTTATCCGTTTTTCACGGTCACCTCCTCTCTTGAATTTCGCTACGGCTAAACCCCCTCATTAACATTTTTTTGTCCCGTACACCCCTTTCGTTAGAATTCTGTCAAATTCTGTTAATTTTTTACTGAAATTATTTCAAAAATAATACTAAAATGTTTCAATATTACCCTCAACAACCATGTTTTCTCTCTTCCCTCAATCCTTCCTTCCTCCCAGCAAACCATAGCAGCAGCACCACAGACCACTGACCACTCCTTGACCGTCGTCGACAACCGGCGACCACCTCCTGACCTTTGGTGAACAAGCTTTTTTCATCCCCACGTCCTCTGCCATCAACTCAGGAAATCTGTGTCTGAGATCAAGAGAAATCAAGCAGAAATCAACCCAAGCTAGGGAAATCTCCCTCCGCCGGCCCACCCTCCTCTCCATCTCCGACGCCTCCGTCACCCTCCTACCCCTCGGCGACCACCCCTCCCTACCCCCAACTCCTCCTTCCTCGGCGTCCTCGGCAACCACCACACCCGCTGCCTCCTCGCCGTCCTCCGCTTCCCCTCCCTCGATCAACGCCCTCACCGCCTTTGACCTGCAATCCCCCTGCTCCTCGCCCTCATTTTCCTAACCCCCCCTCCCCTCCTCCTCCCACAACGACGTCGCCGCCGACTGCCGACCATCACCACGGACAAGCACCCACCGCCAGTTGTTTAATCAACTACAAATCAGCAACAAAAAATCCACAAGTCGTATTCTAAAGTTTCAATTCACTGCAATAGACTCAAAGTAAGGCAAAAATCTGGTGAATAGTACGCTCGAGACACCATCGCCCACACATCGATCTGGGCCCAATAATGCTCGGATCTGTCACTGTTACCTTCTAGATATCGTCAAGGAAAAAAATAAACAGATTACATGAGAGAGAAAGAGAGAGAGAGAGATGGCTTCCGTGGTGGCCGGTGCCGGCCTTGGTGGTGGCTGGAATGTGAATGAGATTTGGGGCTTTCAGAGAGTTGGGGAATGATTTGGTGTGTTTGGTTTGTTGTGGGTATATATTGGGGTAAAATGGTCTTTTTATTTATTCCGTCCAACGGAGTTAGGACCTCCAAATGAAAACTTTAATGAGGGGGTCTTGCCGTAGCGAAAATTCGTAGAGGAGGTGACCGTGAAAAACAGATAGAATTGGAGGGATGTATAGGTAAATCACCCTAATTTTAATTATGTATGTTGGGCGTTGTCAATGTTAGATAATCCAAAAGGATTGGTCTGGTGGTCAAGAGACATGGAATTTCGGGGGTTTACTCCCTTCTAAAGTCGGTTGCAAACTTGATAGGTACTATCAACTTCATTCCGAAGGATTGGCCTGGTGGTCTATTTATTTTTCTTTTCAATTAACGTTCTTTAATTTTTTTTTATATAATTAAATCTTCAGAATTTGATCTCATTATGCATAGAATTCAATTTCAATTTTCAATTAACGGTCTTTAATTTTTTTATATGATTAAATCTTCAGAATTTGATCTCATTATGCATAGTATTCAATTTCAATTTCGATATTGTTCCCATAATCTTTGCACCATGTATTGTAAGAGGGAGGAGAAAGAATAGAATAAAAATTGCTAAGGTAGAAGTTTCTACAAACAATTACATTGTAAGAGGGGACTGTATACATTCAAAAATATATGTGAAAAGAATAAACTTATATTCTTTTCTAGCACGCCTGCACATAATCAATTATCAAAATTGAGTTGATTTAAGGCCCCGTTCCACTTTTGCTTCTGTTTGCAAAAGTACTTTTTTCTGCCATGAACAGTAAAAAAAAAGAAAGCCCATTCCACTTTTGCTTCTGTTTGTGGTTCCTTTTTAAAAAGATTAGTAGCGTAATTACCATATTGCCCCTGTTATCAATATAATTTCCCCATACACCCTCCCTCTTGTTTGAGGCAGAGACGTCATTTTGGCCTAACATTTTTCAAAAAAAGGAAAGGCTAGGAAAGTGGAATCAGGCTTCTTTTTGGACAAAAAAAAATCACTTTTTCTAAAACTGGAATGGGACCTTAGCCCAAACAAGTACATAAAAATAGAGAAATAAGAGTACAATAAAGAGAATAATATAAAATAGATTGCTCTAATTTTAACTCACACCGGGAAAATGAAAAAGAAGAGAGGGTGATGTTTTTTTTTTGGATCTGCAGAGAGGGTGATGTTTGGTTAAAAGTATATCAAATAAAAGGGTATTTTTGGCATTTAAATACTAAAAAGGGATGACATCAGCAATTCCCGTCAAGTTTTTAACGTTTGGGTAACCAAGGGGGGAATCTGAAGATTGTCAGTAAAAGCAAGTCATTTCAGAAAATTTAGGGGAGGTATTTGCATTTGTCAAAAACCTCAGGGAAGGTCAGTGAAATTTACCATGTTTTTGACCGGAGGAGTAGGGGTACTGTAGTCCAAAGAGTAAAAAGGAAAGCTCCATTATGTGGGGCGCCCAAATCAACTTCCCAAAAAAGGAATTTGTATATATATATTTTTTGTGATGGACAAAAAAAGTACACATAGGTGGGCTGTCTTCCCGCCATAAGCACCACCACTCCGCGGTACGCAGACACTCCCCACCACACCAATCGTCCTCTACTGACTAATCTCTCTCTCTCTCTCTCTCTCTCTCTCTCTCTCCACATACGCAGGCACATATATACACAACACTGCCTATTTTGTTTTTTTCTTTGGTCCTTCTCAATGAATTGTGCAAAAGGAAAATATATGAATATACATCTTGTTTCACAATATATTTCTTATTTATGGAAACCCCCCACTATAAATAGAGGAGGATCTTTGTGGTAGGGTTTGCTCCAACTTTACATGACACCATACTAAAACAGAGTATGTGAAATACTACTCCTATAAATTCCTATATGTAATTGGAATCCAGACCAACCCGGCCAATGTTTTATGTTTACTGAGTATATTAGTAAGACACTTGAGAGAGAGAGAGAGAGAGAGAGAAAGAATCCTCATCATCATCCTCGTCAGGTGGGGAAGTGGGAGGGGGAGGAGGAGAGAGAGAGAGGGATCTGGTGATGAAGCCTGCATGGCTAGAAGGGCTAATGGGTGAGACATTCTTTGCTGGGTGTGGGGCCCACGAGAACCGAAGGAAGAACGAGAAGAACATCTTCTGCCTTGATTGCTGTCAATCCTTTTGCCTCCACTGCCTTCCCTCTCATCGCTCTCACCCCCTACTTCAGGTATGCATTCCATCATACATACATACATACATACATACATGTCGGAATAACAGAGTGTTATTTTCTGAAATTGGGTTCAAGTCCTTATATATATTTGGGTTCTCTCAATTTTAGCCCCTCATTTTCTACTGGGAATCTTTGAATTTTGCTGATTTTTACTTTTTATGGTTCGAATGAAACAATTTGTTTGATATTTAATTGTTTCAGTCCCTGTTGAGCTCATTGGGAACCATATTCCCCATATATATATATTACTATACAAGATCAGTGAATTTTTGCAATTCAGTTCACAGCCATCTTTTTCTTCTTCTGTGGTTTTCGCCTTTTTATGTTGGTTTTTTTTTCCGACCTCATCATTACTAAATCTTTACTGGGGTATCTTTGAACTTCATGGGTTTCGGTCCAATTTGTTTGGTGTTTAGTAGCGCTATCAAGTCTCTGGTGAGTTCATGTGGCATTTAGTACATGTAGTTGGTGAGTGAAACTAAATATTCTTTCTTAAGATTCTGTGAAAATTCCCAATTATTTTCACCAATTCTGAGTGTAATTTGGCAGTTTGATCTAGTAGTTCTTTTGGAAATTGGGCATGATTTTTGAAACCAAATTCTCTCATGTCAAATGAATTTTTAGCTATGCATTAATTTGTGGTTATATGTAGAAACTTCACCTTAAAGTCCTCTGTTCAGTTTTCCTTCTTATTCCCTTGAAATTTATAATTCTTCAAATAAAATACACTTTTGATAGCTTAATATAGTTAAATTTCTTCCACCAAAAATTTTACTGCTATCTTTTAGCTCAAATACATATACAATTCTCTTTTCCTGCTTTCTAAATTTTCTTTAAAAAAATGCAGTATGATTTCTCTATAATTTTTATTGTCCAACAATATACCTATATCTATCTATATTCTATATATTTTTTTTGGTCAAACGGAATAGTAGCTATATTCTATACACTATGTATAAGAATGTTATTACCTAAAATATAAAATAGCCCTCTCCTTAACTCTCTCTCTCTCCTACATGGAATTTCTCATTTTTCAACTTTTAATTCATTAATCAACATTTTTTACAAAATGTAAGACATATATAGTTTATCTTGGTTGAAAAGAAAACTATGTTCAATCAATAACTGAATAACATAACAAATATGTACTATATTTTGCATGAAACTATCTTTTTTTTTTCTAGCTTAGTTTTTTTTTTTTTTTTTTGTGGAATTTCGCTAATTTTTTTGGTGAGAAAAGGGAGTACATTTCAAGAGTTATACATGACGAATTGTTGATTTACAGAACAAAAAAAAAAAAAAAAAGATTCTTACATGTTTATTTTTTTGGTCATGTTCATCGAACAAACAAAACGCACGCTAGCAATATCCTATTTGGAAGTTGCACTTTAATTTCTTTGAAAAAAGATAATGACCCTGTTCTACAGTATGTATTTGATAATTTTTTTTTTTTTTTGGGGTAATATAGCTATTTGATAATTTGTTGTTCAATCAATGCTTTAATGGTGTTTTCTAAAAGGGGAGGGCTCTTGTTTCCACTTTCTTGTTTTGTTTGGTTTCCTATATTTAGACACTTCTTTATAATTATCCATTTTAATGACCCTGCAAAGGCCCCTTTCCCGTTGCTTTCAAGAAAGTGAAAGTTTGACCCGATTGTCCAGAAATGAGAAATTCATTTACTAGGCCTCTCTCTCTTGGTTTTTACTGATCAACCAAACACTCAATTTCCTTTGTCTTTCTCTCGCTTCGCTTGTGATGGAATTTCTTTTTCTTTTTCTTTTTCTTTTTCTTTTTCCTTATCAGAGGAAGAAAGAAGGCCAGAAAAGAGTGCTGAGATATATAGCTGTAATAAGATGAATACAACTTAACCCGAATTCGGTATAAATTATAACGATGGAGTAATCAAACAAATAGTAGAATATTTGTAGTCAGTTCTTTTAGTTACGTTAGTATTTCATATTGAATCACCTCCCATTACAAATTTCTACACGTAAATCATTTTCCAAGAAAAATTGGCTCGAAGTCGAGCAGGATGCTTCACCAATTGGTCTCCTAGTTAACCAATATATGAGTATGATTTTAAAAAAAATTAAAAAAAAAATTAATCAAAGGGTAATACATATATATACCAAACAACGTACAGAATTTTGTCCATGATATCGTTTTACATTTGAAAAAAATTGAACAAGTGAAGGAGATAATAGTGATACTGCATGTATATATATATACTAGAAAAAGGAGTAGTAGCTTTTTGATAGACGAAACTCGAGTTTTGATCCCATGTGGCAGGTGAGACGATATGTCTACCATGATGTTGTTAGATTGGACGACCTCGAGAAGCTCATTGACTGTTCCTATATTCAGGTATGTATTTAACTAGCAATTTGAATTTCAATTTGACTTCTGAACAAAATTGAAGGCCGGTTCACTATTATGATCGAGAAATGTTTTTTTTATTTATTTATTATAATTAATTAGTAGTATTATTGAAAAGGCGTTATTCCTTACTTGGGCAGCCTTATACTATAAACAGTGCAAAGGTAATATTCTTGAATCAGAGGGCACAGTCTAGGTCTTGCAAGGGCTCTAGCAACTTTTGCTTCAATTGTGACAGAATCCTTCAGGACCCATTCCACTTCTGCTCTCTTTCATGCAAGGTCAATTTCTCTTTGAAAATTAATTCTTACACTTTCCTAATTAATGCATACACTCATTTTTTCGTCTTTAGCGAGTGAACTTACAAAATATTCTCTGAAATTTGTAAAAAATATATGCATGGAGGGACAGTGATGTAAATTCACATGCTAAAAGACAGAAAAATGAGTATTTACGTCAATTAGAAAGGTGTAGAAATCAATTTCATTCTCTTTCCCGAACTATCTTTTCCTTTGTTTAGTATCATTGCTTTTCATATGCATGCTTGCACAATTACCTATCCATGTCCCAACTCTCTCTCTCTCTCTCTCTCTCTCTCTCTCTCTCTCTCACCTACACATACCAATACAAATAGGTATCCACATTTTAGCAACAATACTTACTTAAAACTAACCGACATTTATTTGATTCTCTTTTTAAAATCTTGTAGAACTTGGATTAGAAAATACTCCATTCCATAGGGCTTGTTTTTCGGAAACTGATAACAGAAAAGAAAGACAATACCAGTTATATGCCACTAAGAAAACATCATCATATAGGTTGATCATATGGTGTATCAAGGAGAAGATTTACCAAGCATTCTATACCGGTTTGACGAATCAGATTTCGCTCTCTCTCAATTTGAGGGACTTCAGATGGACAGCTCCGATCTGCTTGACGATGATGGCGGCCAAATTACCCCGAACTCCATCCTAGAGGACCCACTACAGCTCAAAGGCTCATCATACTCTAACATTACCATGGGAAGTTCTGGAATTTCACATGATACCGATAGAAGAATGAAGAAGAAAGGAAGCACTGGATTCCTCCCTGGGATTGTACTATCCCTCTCTAGCAGGAGAAAGGGTGCTCCACATAGGTCCCCTCTTTCTTGAATAAAACTGAGACTATTTCTACCCCAAAAAGGGGGGAAAAAATTGGACTAGGGTTCCACAAATTAACTACTACATAGTACTATTTCTATTTCCAGTGTTATTAAGCTATAAGGTCAGGGATGTTTTATATTTATCCATGTAACGCGAATGTATGGATGAATGTGTTTGTGAGACGGATTTATTTATATGATTCTCTAACTAGTAGCTAGTTATAGCTCGGAAAAATTCCGTAGCCGACTGAGGTGGCCCTGGAGAGACTGTAATGGTAGAATTAGGCTCTTGGTTTCCACCAATTTTGTACGGGTGTACTGGAATTTGCAGTTATGTAGTTATGAAAATTATGTTCAACATTGTAAGTTTGTAACTTGACAAGTATATATCTTCACATGAAAATAAAAGTTAGTCATCGATGAACTTGCAGTTATGTATTTACGAAATTTATGTTCAACATTAATATAGAATTGTCTTATTAGTGTGTATGTTTCATGCCAATAAGTGGTATATCTCTTCACAAGAAAATAAAATTTTGGTTTTTTTTTTTAATCCAAAATGCAATTTTGCATTCAGAATGCCATATGACATCTACAGTTTCCATCCGAAACAGAGATAGGGATTCAAACAATCCGGAACAATCTAAACATAAACCATAAACACAGAAAGCAGACCAAGTGCCAATAAGTGGCCCTCGAGTGGTTTTTTTTTTTCCTTTAAATTTTTAATTTTAATATTAGTTATATATTATTTGTTAAGAGCACTTAGATATTGTGCTTTGTATTGGGGCTATTGAAAAATGTGATCGAATGATTTAAACTATGTTCGTTGGATCCCAAAACCCAATCTTTCTATCTGCGCACAATCTCTTAGAAGTTTCCTATTTAATTATTACTCTCATTTCTTTTTCCATCTCTCTTCCCTCATTACCCAAAAAATCTCCCTCCAAATCGAAATCAAACGAACTACTGTAATAGATTCCAGAACCTTGAAATTTCAAAATCCTTTCCCCTGCGTTCACAAAATCCTGGTTCCGTCCCAGGTCTAAACCCTAAGCATTTTCACGTATTGTTGAGGCATGTAGGGAGGTATTCCTGAATAGACACAATAAATACCTGAACACGTGGTACATAGGACCACATGATAAGTAAAACGGATCGCACCGCCGATGAGAGTGGAGGTCGGCAATAAGGACAGATGATATGAGAAGTCATTGGGAGAAGGGGTTTGTTCAGCTGCGAGATGGCCAAACAGAGGAAGAACTCTTATAACTACTGCTTATGTGATAAGGCGATGAGAATATTCCAGAAGGATCCAGGAGCGACTGTACTTAGTAAAGAAATAGGATCCCATGAATAAAGGATCCACGTAAAGTAGGATGTACCGCCCATAAAGGAAAAGAGTTCTAAATGGACTCTTTTAGTGATTTGATAACAGAACGAGAATCTGGAGTAGTTAGGGTTTCCTATACGAGATAGGAAACCTAGGGCAACAAGGATGCTTGGGCGGCAAGCAAATAAATGTCTATATAAATGAGGTAAACCTAGAGGCAAAAGGTACGCAAACATTGCATTCACGTTCTTTTCCTACTGATATTAGGGTTTTCATCTAAGTACGAGATACTAACTTAGTCATCGGAGGGCCTTTGCGGACGAGAGGCAAAGGTGGACTCACCCCTATCTATCTTGTAGATTAGGGTTCCGGCGAGACGCTAAGGTTCCGGAACAGTGGCACGTGAAGCTGAACATTCAGCGTGCTATTTCGAGCGCCAGCAGTTTTTGTCCACCTACGATTGGTGTAGTCTCTGGGAAACGAATGAGTTCCCTTTGAACGACCATGGGGAGGAAGATCCAAAGACCCCATTCGACCCAAAGAACCTGTTGGATGTAGGGACAGACAAGTCCCCGCCGAACATTCCGAGAAAACCCAAAGTAGGACAGGCGAAAAAGACAGCAAGCAAGTGGAACCCTCTGACCATTCCTGATAATTCTAAGATTAAAGAAGGAAGAACGGCTACAAGGTCCACAGAGAGGGAGAAGTCTCACCATAGGAAAGAGTTTGTTGCGCACTCGAAAAGTGTGCACAACATTGACGATATCCTCGATAAAAGGAGGCAAGAAATTAAGGAGTTTGCACATTTGATCAAGAGACGAGAGTACGAGATTTGGGAAATATAGCGGATCTGGGAGTATCCCAAAGACTCCGGACTATCACAGAGAAACTCCAAGGAAAATGGACGAGCACTGGTAAAATAAGAAGGCTTCTTCACGAGGAAGAAGAAGCAGGAATAGGAGTCGTACCCCAAAGTAGAAAAGGTCTTTTTCACGAAAAAGGAGGAGCAGAAGTAGGAGTTGTACCCCCGAACGGAGGAGGGCTTCTTCACAAAAAAGAAGGAATAGGAACCGAAGCCCCACCCCCAAGGAGGGATGGACTAGGAAGCACCATAGGGATAGGTACGAGAGAGCAAACTCCAATTGGGAGAAGAATAGAGCGCATAATACCAGAAGACATGAGGATGGGACCGTGGCTGCACGGGAAGCAGCACGGAAAGTCCTTAGCAACATAGCTGCCTCTCTCTTCGCAAGAAGGTTGCAAGAAGCAAGGTTGCCGAGCCGAGTGAAGCACGACACATTCGTTCTGTTCGAAACAAATATGGATCCCGTGGCTCATGTACAGCATTACCAGTAGGCTATGTTCATGCACCATCATGTGCAAGATGTTCCCATTGAGTTTGGGGAAGGTAGCTTTGTCCTGGTTCCATAAGCTGGACCCGCGCTCCATATGAGGATGGAGGCAACTAGCCAAAGAGTTCACTGCTCGGTTTTTAACGAGCAGAAGAGCACCAATAACCTTTGAGAGCCTCTCCGCAATGAAGCAGGGAGAGAGAGCCAATCAGGGAGTACACGAAGAAGTTTAGGGAAACTTTCAACGAGATTGAAAGCTGCAACGAGGAGTATGCAATAGCAACATTTAAAACTAGATTGCCTGTTAAGGGAGAGTTGCGTCGATCATTAAACATGAGTCCGGTCGATATGTTAGCTAAGATGATAGAGCGAATTGAACAGCATTCCAGGATGGAGGATGACATACTCCGGGTAGATGGTAAAGTTGTTGCCGAACAGGCGAAGGGGCCCATGAGAAAGGCGGACAAGCCAGAACCCAAGACCTATAGGGAGAGAAAGGAGCATGCGTAGGCTAAGAAAGAGCCGTACAAGGAGAGGCAAATCCAATCTTTCTTTTCAATAACAACGATCTGGAAAGAACCAATTTATAGAATTCTTTATCGAATAAAAAACCGCCCCTATTTTTAGTGGCCCTCAAGATTGGATGGAGACAAGGATGCAAAGCGAACTACGAGTCAACACTGCAGCTACCATAAAGATTGGGGTCACATGACAGAGGACTGCGAGATGTTCAAGAGACACCTAGATAATCTGGTGGCTCAAGGATACCTCAAAGAGTTCATCCAAGAAGGCCCCAAAGAGAATGGGAGAGCAATGAAGTTGGATTACGAACAAAATCCAAAGGGTGTTATCCATATGATACATGGATTGGCCACAACTTATACGAGAAATGAGGTGAGGCTGCTCTAGAGGCAAGTCAAGCATGACCAACATGTCATGCATATGGGGAAGAAAAAAGGACGTGAAGGTGAAGTATGCGATGAAGGCATAGTCTTTACAGATGAGGACTTGGGTGGAGTCCAGGTACCACACAATGACGCTTTGGTCATAACCCTACGAATTGGGGAGTATGACATTGAAAGAATCCTGGTAGACTCAGAAAAAATTGTATGGAAGTTCTGTACTACGATGTGTTTAACAAGTTAGGACTGACATAGGCAGATCTGGTACAGTTGATAACCCCTTTAGTTGGATTTAGTGCGGGAGCAATTTGGCCATTGCGGAAAGTAACGTTCCCTGTTCGGGCAAGAACAATAATGTTACGAGCTGACTTCCTAGTGGTAGATATTTTGTCCTCCTATAACGCAATTATAGGAAGAATGTGACTGCACAAGATGAGGGCGGTCTCCTCTACCTATCATCAGATGTTGAAGTTTACTGGTTCTAATGGAGTTGAGAAAATCGGGGGCAACCAGAAGGTGGCACAGCTGTGCCTTATCTCCATTATTAAGAAGGTCTCGAAGGCCCATCATGTTCATATAGTGGAAGTTTCAGATCAACCGACCATCGAAGATGTCGGAGATAACCCAGCCAAGAAAGTGGTTGAAGGTTTAAAGAAGGTACAGATCAATGAGACTAATTCGGAGATGTATTTTCTAATTGAAGAATAACTAAGAATGGACGAGGAAGTCGAACTGGTAGAGTTCTTAAAAGAACATGTTGATGTGTTTGCTTGGGTACTTGAGGAAATGCTCAGGGTAGACGAGAACGTTATTTTTCACAATTTGAATGTGGATCGCCGGCATAAACCCGTGATTCAAAAAAGAGGAGATCAGCCGTACAGCACGTGGATGTTGTCATTGAGGTGGTTGATCGATTATTGGAAGCCAAAGCTATACAGGAAGTTTACTACCCATAGTGGTTGTCCAACACAGTAGTTGTGAAAAAGAAGAATGGAAAGTGGCGTGGCTATGTGGACTTCACGGACTTGAACAACGCTTGCCCGAAGGATAGCTTTTCACTCCCAAGAATAAACCAATTGTTTGATGCTACTGCGAGGTATGGATGGATGAGCTTCGTTGAAGCATATCGGGGATATTATCAGATTGCTATGTTTGGGCCTGACCAGGAGAAGACCTCCTTTATTACGCCAAGAGGGCTGTACTGCTACAACGTTATTCCCTTTGGACTCAGGAATGCCGGAGTAACATACCAGAGGCCAGCAACGATTATGCTCAAGAAGTTGCTCGACAAAACTATGGAGGTATACGTAGATGATATGGTGGTGAAAAGCAAGGACAAGCAGAACCACATCAATGACTTAAAGGAGGCTTTCGAGATCCTGCAAAATTACAAGTTGAAATTCAATTGCCTCGAAGTGCGCGTTTGGGGTCAATTCTGGGAAATTTCTAGGCCACCTTGTGAATATAAGAGGGATAGTGGTGAATCACGATCAAATAACAGCCTTGTAAAGGCTGCAAAGTCCCATGAGCTTTGTTGAAGCATATTGAGGATATTATCAGATTGCTATGTTTGGGCCTGACCAGGAGAAAACCTCCTTTATTACGCTAAGAGGGTTGTACTACTACAACGTTATGCCATTTGGACTCAGGAATGCCGGAGTAACATACCAGAGGCCAGCAACGATTATGCTTAAGAAGTTGCTCGACAAAACTATGGAGGTATACGTAGATGATATGGTGGTGAAGAGCAAGGACAAGCAGAACCACATCAATGACTTAAAGGAGGCTTTCGAGATCCTGCAAAACTACAAGTTGAAATTCAATGCCTCGAAGTGCGCATTTGGGGTCAGTTCTGGGAAGTTTCTAGGCCACCTTGTGACTATAAGAGGGATAGAGGTGAATCACAATCAAATAACAGCCTTGTAGAGGCTGCAAAGTCCCATGACAACGAAGGAGGTCCAAAGGCTAACCGGGATGGCAGCGACTCTCAACAGATTTATCAGCTGGTCAAGTGACAAGTGCAGACCCTTTCTTTCAGTTATTGAAGAAAAGGGAAAGGTATGAATGGGGAGCAGGGTGTAAAAAGGCCTTTCAAGACCTAAAGAAGTACTTAGCAGCAGCACTACACTTGTCAACTCCAGAACCGAGTGAGTCTTTGACTTGTACTTAGCAGTTTCTGAACGTGCAATGAGTGCTGCTAAGGAATAAGGGAACCGAACAAATCCTTGTGTACTATGTGAGCAAGACACTGTTGGATGCAAAATTGAGGTACTTGCCACTAGAGAAGCTGGTCTTGGCATTAAGGAGAGCAGCAAGGAAGTTGCCACACTATTTCCAAAGTTACAAGATAGTGGTTTACACAGAATATCCATTGAAATCACTGCTACGAAAGGCAGATTTCTCGGGATGAATATCGACGTGGTCGGCAGAGTTGAGTCAATTTGATATTGACTATCAGCCGCACACCGCGATCAAAGGACAAGTGTTAGCCAACTTTGTTGCAGAGTTCTCTCATGCAGTAACTCCCCTGTCTCCTACGAGAAAGGGGTAGGCACTTAAGCTTTAATAGAAAAAAATTCTTTGGAGGGGGTAGATTCCTTTGGAAAATAAAATTCTCAGAGGGGATGGGTCCCTTTGGCAATATAAAATCTTTGAAGAGGATAGATCTCTTTGGGAGAGAATGGATCCCTTTGACAGATAAAATTTTCTTTAAAGGAGATAGATTTCTTTGGCAGGGGGTGAATCCCTTTGGTAGGAGGGTGAAGGCCTCGACAATTCTGGATAAGTCACTACACTATAGGTCACTGTACCAATCACTTTTCATGACCATCCTTAATTTGACCGAGGTAGTTTGCTAAGCAAACTGAATTTGAATAATGCCTCTGAGGACACATTGAACTTGAACAGTGCTTCGGAGGATAGATGTCCTAAGCGAATTGAACTATAGAATGTAACTTGTAACCGGGCCTTAGAAGATTTTTGTCGCCTATGCTGGGGATAATTGCTTAAACTGAAAAACCTTCGCATTCCAATATAAGGTTGGAAACCCCAAGTGTAAGGCTAAATCGTCGATAGCATAATTTCCGAAAGTCCGGGATCGTATGCACAGAGAAGCGAATATAGCTTAATCGGATTATACGTTTTATATGGTGGATTTCAACGTTTAAGACGACCAATTTGGTTTTGCTTTAAACAGTGGAAATGCTAAGTAAAAAGACTAGAACGAACTTTATGAGCTAAAAAGAGGCAAGTTTAGGGATCGTCTATCCCTTGACAAAGGTTGTTACCGGTTCTCGATTATAACTAAAACGAGAGTCACGACCGCGTGCTCATGCTCGGAAGATTTAGTTTTAATGACTACGTTTATCGAAAGATGCGATTAATCAGAACTAAACCAACCTATTTTTGCTAATGTATCTAACACGTAAGAGGTGATGAACCCTCGGTATGCCACTTGCCAAGACCGCTTGACTAACCAACATACTAAGGAGTTAACACCCCTTGTTTAGACCAAAATGGCACCTTATGTCACGACCCTGACCCGCCCCTTGAGGTCTAAATCATGACAAATGCCAGTGATTTCTCACTAAGGCCAAATCACAAATCAAATATCACCTAAACAAGTGATAATCAAAAGGGACTAACACATAACAACGGAAGCAAAAGTCAACTTTTATTGATAACAAACCAAAGTCTTACATAGGTCTTACAAACCAAAAGGGAAACCTCTCAGAGCTGTGCATATTTACATGTCAAAAGAGTTCACAAAGTGCAACTCCCTATCTACATAGCACGTTCAAAATAAGGGCTGCACGTCACCACTCTACTTCTTGTTGCCTGGAAGGTGGGAAAAATTCATAAGCCAAAGCTCGTATGAATGATTAATACGCAATTCACATACTTTCCATGACAATGATAAAGCCTTTTGAAAACGAATCACATTTTATAGCAACATAACATAGTAATGCACATCCTCTATTCATTTCATGTCTACCAGGCGTCCCCGGTAGTGGATAAGTTAAGACGTCTTACATTATCCCATATCAGTCATATCTTGCTAGCCTTTTAGCACATGTCCCCTAGCAAGCTGGGACGTGGGAGGATATCATTAATAGATATAAAACATGTCCACCTTTCATTCACAA
The DNA here is from genome assembly GCA_025413875.1 of Rhododendron molle. Classification (NCBI taxonomy): domain Eukaryota; kingdom Viridiplantae; phylum Streptophyta; class Magnoliopsida; order Ericales; family Ericaceae; genus Rhododendron; species Rhododendron molle. The sequence goes on from CM046400.1 coordinate 22,461,619, forward strand.
TCTATGGAGTTCATATCAAAGTATAAAACATCATTAAAACATCATTGAAGCGAAAAGCTTGTAACAAACCATGTGTTTTGGGTATTAATCACTCACCTCGGCTCTACGAACCACCCGAACTTCCTATAACAATTAGGCAATAAAAACATGATTGGAAGATGCTAAATAAGCCTATCTTTAATGAACATAAGGTCCTAGAGCGGAAGATATGAAGTTAAACAACCAATCTCAGGAAATAATTTCAGAATTTGCAATTTCATCAACTTTAACTTAAAATCTGATTTTGCACAGAGATAACTAAGGTACAAACTCCACATACTTTTTAAGGTCTATGAATCTAGTTTCAAAATCAGAAAACGGATCGCAATTTCATCGCTCGAGCTAAAAAATATGACCGTTTCCGTAAAGTGCAACGATGCAGTCAGCACTGCAGAAACCACAACAGCAGGTCGGTTAACGAATTTTAACTCCTTCCACATTTTGAGTTAGGTTCTGAAAATTTTACACAATAAAATAGACACATCCAGGTATCTTCAGTAAAAATATCAAAAAATATTAAGGTCGGGAAATTGGTGAGAAAAATTCATCAAGAACAGGGCAGATTCCATTCTGTAGATTTTCCAAAAAAACACAACTTGTTCCTCTTTCAATTTTCAACCCTAAAACCTATCAATACACCTCCGAATTCACACCAAAACTTGACAAATTACACCTAAACATGTAGATACCAGAGAGCTACTCTAGAAACATCAAATTCCTAGGTCAAAGCAAGTTCGAGTCATCAAATTCAAGGGATTCAATTAGGGTTCTTGAGCTTCTTCAAGAGTTCAATCCTAAAACTCAAATTCAACTTAAATCAAACATCTAGAGCATGAATTCAGTCCCCAAGATATGAAATTTAACATACAAATCATGGTATCAAGTAAAGGAAACATATATTACCAAGTTAGAGTTTCAATTCCAAGCCAAGCAAGGATTTTCCCCAAATTTCCCTTCTTCTTCTTCTTCTTTCTTCCTACTATTCCGTTCTCTCTCTCTCTCTCTCTCTCTCTCTCTCTCTCTCTCTCTCTCTCTCTATCTCTCTCTCTCTCTCTCTCTCAAAACATGGTCAATAGAAACAAGAATGGAAGAACGTAGAAACTATCGGTTTTGTTTTGCTAGACTAATAGGAAAGTTATTGGGTGTGTGTGTGTCATGTGGCAACTTATGTTCCAATTTCATTTAACTAGCAAATTAAGCCCAATAACTCACATAATTAACTCAAAAACATAGCACATAATCAAACTCTAATTATAATTAAGATCAGGGGTATTACACCTTAATTCCGAAAATAATGATTTTAAGCCCGAATGCTTGAGAACCAAATAACGCTCTAAATCTTCAGAAAATAGTAGCCCAAGACTTAGCCAAGTGACTACTCAACCATACTAAAAAGATTAAGCATAAAGCTAGAAATGAAAAACATATTTAACCGACGAAAACGGAAATAAACTTGATATCAATGAAGATCCAACAAGTAGCTACAACATTAATAAACGAGAAAACAACAAACTAGAATTAAACTTACAAGTATTGAAACTTGAAACTAAGAACAACAATGGAGTAAAACTAGAGAGAAACTAACCTAAAGCATAAAGTAGATTATAAGATAAAGTAGGAGAGAAGGGTATTTATACTACTCAACTTCTCTCCCAACAAATATCCTACAAACATACTACAAGTAATAAGTATTCCATAAATGGAAAGTCCAAAAAGCAGCAAATATCTGGCCGACGGCTCGTGGTATCGATACTTATTATGGAATGTATAGTTACCACACTGCTAAGCTGAAAATGATCACTTTCCCGTAATGCTCTGGTACGTATCGATACAACAAAAATTGCCCTCCATGGAAGCCTACGTGTATCGATACAGATTTAGGCTGTATTGATACCAGGAGCTTATCTCAAATCTTCAAGCCAGCTTCCAAAACCAGGCACCCGTCGACCCCGGAGCTCACCTGACATCTTATTTTCATTCTTTAAAATTAAGTAAAGACTACATTTTAAACCTTTATTTTACCTTTTCTTTACTTTAATTCATTTAATGAAAATAAGAAAGTACCCCCCATTTGGAAACAATGGCATTACTAGAATTTTAAGATTTCAATTATATCAAAATGTCAACCCAACTTTTAGTATGAAACAGAAAACTGCACATTTTTCACAGGAGGAAATGGCTCACAACATGACCTTACTCTTCAAATAAAACCTTGTAACTTTGTAATTACTCTTAGAAAAATTCAAGGATCAATTTCCACCATTTTTTATCTCGAAAATTGATACTTTTTCGGGAAGTCATTTTTCCATACTTAAGACAGATTTTAAGGGGCCGACAGGGTCTTCGGGTACTTTGAAGCACTTAGGCCATGTATGACATTGAAATGCACCTTATTTGCACGTTTACTTGAAAACACTAAAAACACACCTTACGATGCAATATCATTATAAAAGCTAAATAAACGCAAGTTAAAACAACATAAAACGGGACTAGTCGCACCAAATATCTACAATATTGGGTGCTCATCAATAATGCACACTTTACTGGGGAACAATGCACTTGAACACTAAGCTATGAGAGATTTCCGTTGCCTCTCCAACTGCTAGGAAGTTGAAATTGTTCGGGAAGATTTCTGTCGCCTCCACTAATAGTGTGATCCAAAAAATACGTCTTGGGAGATTTCCATCGCTTTCATCGACCAATTGAACTGATGTTAGGAAGATTTCCATCACCTCCACTAAAGGGGTCATCCAAAAACATGCCTTCAAAGATTTCCCCTCCATCGGTAAACTTAACTAATGTTAGGGAGATTTCCATTGTCTCCACTAATAGGGTGATCCTAAAAATATGTCTTAGGATATTTCCTTTGCCTCCGTCGACAAACTGAACTGATATTAGGGAGATTTTCATCGCCTCCCTCGACAAAATTATCCACCACAAACCTAAAGATTTCCATCCCCTTTGTTGGGGATATGATATACTTTAAGAGAATTTTCAACAAAATAACCAATATGCCTTAGGGGGGATGCCAATCGTCAAATGATCTGTAAAACTGCCTCAGGGGGATGCCCATCGGAAAGATAATAAAAACTGCCTCAGAGGGATGCCCTTCGAAAATATGATATACTGCCTCAGGGTGATGCCCTTCGAAAAGATGATATGGAAAGAAGATAAACTGCCTCAGGAGGATGCCCTTCAGAAAGATGATACAAACCGCCTCAAGGGAATGCCCTTCAGAAAGATGATAAAAATCGCCTTAGGGTGATGCCCTCTGGAAAGATGATAAACCGCCTCAGAGGGATGCCCTTTAGAAAGATAATAAAAATCGCCTCAAGGAGATGCCCTTTGAAAAGATGATGAAAACTGCCTTAGGGGATGCCCTTCGGAAAGATGATGAAAAACCGCCTGAAGGGGATGCCCTTCGGAAAGATAATAAAAACCGCCTGAAGGGGATGCCCATCAGAAAGATGATAAAAATTGCCTCAGGGGGATGCCCATCAGAAAGATGATAAAAATTGCCTTAGGGGGATGCCCTTCGGAAAGATGATAAAAACTGCCTCAGGGGATACCCTACGGAAAGTTGATGAAAACCACCTCAGGGGGATGCCCTTCGAAAAGATGATGAAAATCGACTCAAGGGGATGCCCTTTGAAAAGATAATAAAAACTGCCTCAGGAGGATGCCCTTTGGAAAGATGATAAAAACTGCCGCAAGGGATGCCCTTCGAAAAGATGATTCAGGGGTTTCTGCTGGAGAGTTAAAAGATAGAAGCTTTCCACTGATAACCAAAACTTTCATGCTTAGGGAGCTTTCTATTGTTTCCGCCAATTAATGCAATGCTTGCAAGAATCCTCGGAGTGTACTATATTGTTGTGCTATCTGACTGAGCTAATACTTTGGCGAGGGCACGAAGTCGAAGGCCACCAAAATTTGATTTTCACCCTTGAAGTGCATCCAAAAACTAAGGGGTTCAGTGCCTTGGCCACTTAATCATGATGCTCTTGTTATCCTTGTAGAGTCAAGCACGTAGCTTTAAAGCGGCGGGATCTCATGTGCCCATCTAATATGCATCTATTGGACAGGTTCACTCTTCGAGGCAGACTCGTCACTTTACCAATGGGGGATCCTTTCGCCATGCCAGTAACAATGGGTAATGTGGTGGCCTCGGTTACCAGCTCGGTAACCGGACCATGATGTGTGGACCAGAGTCCGGAGGAGGTTCAACACGCAACTTGCATAAGTAGAGTCCTCGATTGGACAGTTCGGTCCTCGGTTCAGAGATACGTCTTTTGATGTTCCGGTGTGCTTGATAGCTCAACATCTGCTTCGGATGTTCCTGGAGGCACCTAGGAGGAGCAGTTACGCCGGATGGGCCCTATGAGGGTCGTGCAGCAGGCGTAATCATTGGGATTACCCCTGCCTATGTGCTTCGTAACCGCTTCGCTCCTTTCGTCACATATGACGTCACTCGAGGCGGTTACCCGAGCGTGACCTCCACGCGCTAGCTTGGAGGCCAAGTAAACCAGGGTCTATAAATACAAAGGGATACTCACTTGAGAGAGGTATGTCATTCTACCCTAATTCTAGACCTATATATACACTTTTCCCTAAGATCTAACTTGATCGTCGGAGGGTCATTGGGCTATCCAAGCTCTAGTGACTTGTTGCAGGTCCCAGCGGCGGAAGCACGGAGCCACGGAGAGGTGGAACCTAACCAGAGCCTTGGTCCTAATCCCGATAAATTGAACCCCCACAGGTAAGATATGGGTGGAGGTGCCTCACAGTGAGGCGATTGAAGCTCTTCTCGGAGGAGACCTGCAAGTGAGATGGAACAGGAAAAATGGTCACCGCAGGGACGACACTCCTATTCTGGCTATGATGAGGGGGGACCTAGTACTAGCACTAGAACTAGCGTTGCGGAGCGCGACAACGCAACTCTACGTCCCTCGTCTTGCTTGAGTTCTTCGATGAGAGACCGACAATGACTTGTACTTCATGCTATGTATTTTATAAAAATTCATGCTCATGATCTATGATACTGACAACCAATCGCACTCGCAAAACTCTGTTGCCTGCTTTCTTTATCAGTTCAGGGACACTGTGGAATTATGAAAAACATTTGAAAATGTCTCGAAACTTTCATTGATTTCACCCTAGTAGAAGTCATGCAACTTGATTCAAAGATAAAGAAAAATACAATGGGAACTCAAAAGACATAGAAGAATAAAGGACACTTGTTTTTCTCGTTTGCTCATTTCATTGTGCCTTAGGCTAGTAGATGTTCCTTATTTCCTTTATGCCCCTATCTTGTGATTGTCTTAGAGTAAATTGGTACCTATGCCCTAGTATTGAACTTCAAGTGATAAGAACTTCTTTTCGCAAATCTAGATCGTTTTCCCCAACCATGCTCTCTAATTGCTCAAATTGGTATCATGCTCTAAAAACATAAGGTGATACTTGCTAACTCTCACCTAAATCTTCCCAGATAAATCCTTCATCGATTCCACTGACCTTGAAACTTAGCACCTTAACTAGCCGTCAAGCAAAGGCTTCACAGGGAATATGTCCTTAGTGTCTCCAATCAATTCAATGCCCCAAAGATGCCCCTAGTGTGGACAAACTGAATGAGTTAGTGAACTTGGGATGGCCAGATCTCAGGGTGGGATTGCCTACGTATCTCAAGAAGAGAATCAGGCCTTAATGTAGTTTGGCTTAGGTTCTCTCGGGTTTTTTACTCACATTTTTTTTTGTACTATGATTTTCAACTAGATTGCTCTTGCGGGTTTTCAATCAAGCGAGCACTCTTTTTTTTCTTTTCCTTTTTCAACCCTAACTTTTTTGACTGGGCCGTCCTTTCGGATTTTCAACCTAGCAAGCTTCTCTCAATGGTGATACTTTTTCAAACTGTCCAAGAAGTCAGCTCAACAAACTCATTTTCGTCCATGTCTACTAAACATATAGCTCTATCACTGAGAATCTTCTTCGTGATGTAGGCACTTGTCCAGCGGGGCCGAAATTTCCCTCTGGATCATATATGAGTCCTTAAATTCCCTTTAGGACCGTGCCACTTTCTTTCAAGTTTCGGGGTGGCATCTTCTTGTTGAATGCCACAGCGACTCTCCTTTGATTAACTTGAGTATAGTATTTAGAGTTAGATTAATAAAACAACCACTTTAGTTTAATAATAAATGATAAGATGTCATTTAAGTAAGAGAATTATAATAAAATGTTTGATTTTATTCGGAAAAAATTGTCCAAAATTTTGGGTATATAGTTACACAAACACCCCTTTGTATGTGCAAATTATAATATCTCAAGCATGTACAATAATAGCACTATGTGCTTTCTTGAACTAGGTGGGTAGTGGTCATGACCACGCAATCATTTTATATGGAGTTCAAAATTGTGGACATTTAACAATCTCTTTGCAGCCAAGGAAAAAAAATTTATGTGTGGAAGATTGCACTATGTAGGTACGTGTTTTTCATCTTGAGAATTAGAATATATGAATGTGTATTTTGCGCAATAGGCACTACCTTGAAATAGATAAGTAGGAAGGTTAGGTATTCTCTTTTTAACATTGATCAGTACATAATAGATATTGATTCTATAGCATATTTTATGGATTTGTAAGTCGATTTTTTAGGGGTTTTTTCGACCTGTTGTGTCAAATTATTCGGCATGGTTTTTACTTCTGCTGATAGAGGTGAAAGTAGCTGTAATAAGTTGAAAAAAGAACGATAATTTGGAAGCTTCACTTTGATACTTTGGACAAAAGATAATCCATATGTTTTGCACAAAGTGCCGATCACAATTATTTATTTATTTTTTGGTAAAATGACTCGTGAAGAGTTATTTATTTTTCAATAAAACAACTTTTATCCTAAGTTGGTCCGCAACTTTGTAAACAAAAAAATGCATAGTGCCATTAATAGATTATTATGTCTTTGTTACCGTCAAGTGGCGGATTACACTCTTCTACCGTAATATCTTGATGCAAAGTGTATCACTTTTGATGGAGTACTAGTCTGAGGCTCCATTTTGTTAAAATTCTTACTTTTTAAATATTTATTTTTTATTTTACGAAATATGTCATTTTTTTACGATACATAACTTCAACTCAAAAAATATTCAAAAAAAAAAAGAGAGGGGATGTGCCAATTGGGCTGGTCCACTAGACCATGTTATTTATTTATTTATTTATTTTCTATTTGTACTCCCTCCGTTCTTAATTGAGAGTCTATTATTTCATTTTGAGTTGTTTCAAAATAATGATTCTTTTCCAAAAATGGTAGGAGAAATTTGGTAATTTTTCAAAAGTGTCCCTCACGCAGTGAATATAAGTGTTATAAAATAAGTAGAATATAAGGATAATAGTGAAAACGATAGGCATTAAATTTGAATGTATGTGTAATCATTACATATTCTCTTAAATTATTGGAATTCTCAAAAGGGACTCTCAATTAAGAAGTGATGGAGTATTTGTTTGTGTATCAGTGTATGACTTAGGGATGACAAACGAACTTGCCCCGCCACGAAAGGGGCGGGTTTTTCACCCCATTTTCGGGTATCGGATTGGGGTCGGGTAAAAAAATTTCAACCCCGCCCGGGTTCGGGTAGGGTTCGGGGCGAAGGTACCCCGCCCCTAAACCCTCCCCGAAATTACCCGACCCCGACCCGCTTAAATATATATATTTATATATGTATATATACTTATATACATGTCATTTCATTTTTTTTTTAGCATTAATCCAAAAAACAATGTCTCTTTACTGTTAAGTAGCCTAATTAAATTTAAAAAAGAAATAAAAATTGATATTTATGGGTGTTTAGTGGATTTTTTAAAAAGTTTTCTTCAAATATTTAGAATAAATTCTACACATAAAGAAGTGGAATGAGGTATCTAAAATATTGATTGCAATTAAAAATTTAGATAAAACTGCGATACCAAAAGACACAAAAATAATTTCAAAAATTTTATTTTTTAGATAATTTTTATTCTTATTTAGCTTTTTTTTTTTTACTTTTTTACTTATCCTTTTATTATTTTAATTTTTATTGGCAGGGCTGGCCGGGTAAACCCATTTTCCGATCGGGGCGGATCGGGAAAGTGAACACCCGCCCCGCCCCGTTGTCATTCCTACTGTATGTTGTATAGGGAGAGATGGAGAATCCTTGTCACCTCGTGTACTCTTGTAAAAACAGGTGACGAAAAAGAAGAACGTGAATGGACCAAACATCATCAGATCCTCCAGATCCTATCATTGTCCCAATCCTTTGACCATTTGGCCTGGTGTTGGTCCTATCAATACCTTTGACCCTACTACTCTATACCTGCCCCCCTAACTGGAAGAATAGGTCTGTACCGATGGAGGTGTCTTTATTTCCAAGACCAACTCGAGCTGCTTCTGTTTTCCATGCCAACCAACAGGTTAACAATTTACTCATAATCTATATAGCAGATTTTCATCCTTTTTTGGTGAACCCTACGCAATGACGAAAAAGTTACTCCGTATTATTCATTCCCAATTTTAAAGACGTGAGATATAAATTGACTTGGTTGTTCGGCTAAATGAACCAAATGGCACTCCCTCCGTCTCTTTTTAATTGTCCTGCTTCGTAACTCTAACTTATTAAAAAGACATCATTATTATACCTTTCACATCAACTCTTTCCTCTACTTTTCCTATTTACCCACCATCATTACACTTTGAAAGGGACAGGGAGTATTTTTTTTTATCCTTATTCAAACTTTTTTTGCATTTGTTAAGCTTTGTCAATTTTTTTTGGATTATTGATTCTTCTTGGCGGAAGGAATCTAAAAAATAAAAAATTACTATCGAAATCTAAAATTTTTTTGAATAAAGACAAAAATAATCCAATAAGTCAATTTTTTCGTCTTTATTCAAAATAATTTGGGTTTTGATTATAATTTTGTACTTTTTAGATTTCTCTTGTCATGATGAAGCAATAATTCACCAAAAAAAATAACGAAAAACTAACAAATGCAAAAAAAAAAATTGAATAAAAACAAAAAAATAAGCCATTTAACTTATTTAACCAAACAACTTTTATTAGTCAAATCTAACCATATAAGCACCACCAACTACTAGCAATGAATTTTTTTCTACAAATAAATTAGTCCCTCTCTCCCTCTAAGGCGTCGATGTCCATCAGGTCAAGCTCGACTGGCAGCTCCACAGCCAGGCAAAATTGTTCAATTGAACACCCTTCAAAAAGAATTTCCAACGTACCAAAAAAAAAAAGAACACCCTTCAAAAAAACAAATTGGAATACATGTACTAATAATTTTGGTTTTCCATTTTTTGAACACCAAGTCATAATAATATTGGATTCAAGCCCCAAAAGCCCAGTTTTTTGGAGTTTTCGAGCTTTATTTTGGATATTTTCTAAAATATTTGAACAAAAGTAAAAAAAATTTAATTTTTCGATTTCTTGCATCGTGATGAATCAATAATTCAAAAAAAAAAATGCAAAATGAACAAATGCAAAAAACAAATTAGATAAAGACAAATGAAAAAATCCCACAAATAAGCCACTCAATACATTATCGGAATTTGAATAATTTCTCCTGCAGCTTTTCATCAAAGAATTCATTTTCAGACAAGATGTTAGAAATCGTCAATGATTCTTCACGTTTAATTCCTTATCTCTCTGCCCAAAACAAGTCATTTCCCCTGCGGGCAACTACGCAAGGTGCACAAGGAAACATCATATATCAATGGAAAGAACACAGAGAGATTTGGCCACCATGATTTATATTGATGGCAAATCTAACAATAAACCCAAAAATTAAAGAAAATAGCGTCTATTGTATTCGCAACAGCGTTCTCCCCTCCAAATGAAACAACCTGATCATTCAACGATACTACGGTAAGTAGAAAACAATGGTTCCGCAGTTGGATCTAGTAAAACAAAGCAAAGATGGACCTAAACTTTATAGACAGGACCACCGGAACCTATATGTTGTGCTGTGATTGACTAGCTTCAAGTGCAAATACACGGTTTATTTGTAAAGATCTTCCATGGTATCTTTCAAGCGTTGAAGATCAGCACCAATAACTTCAGACACTTTTTTCCCATCTTTGTAGAATTGGAGAGTTGGCTGCAGAAAATTACTCTCAGCGTGAGAACCAATTATATAACCCGTTTACATAAGCAAATACACCACCTTTATTGGCAATTGTGATGATAAAAAATAAGCGATATTGCGATTGTGGTATACTTGCAGAAGGTGTGAAAGACGAGCAACAAAATTAGCCAAACGCATTGTGATGAAAATTAGTATTTGCCAATCAGTAACCTTGACACAACCATAATTGACCAATATATAGTGCAGTGTAACATAATCCAGGAAAGCAAAATGAAGCATATCATTACAATGAGTCCAGCTTGAATTTTCTTTTTATATGCACAGGTGCCGGTTCCTATTCAAAACTTGTGTACAATAATATACAAAAACTGACCAAAAACTTCATTACAAATAAAACTTGCATCATAATGCATCTAGTGACCAGTGACCACTACACATAAAGAAAAAAGGGAAAATTAGCCATAAGTACGATAAAATAGTTTTTATTTAGGGGAACGACGCCATCAAAATAATTTTTCGTGAAAATCCTTCAACTTTTTGAGTTATTGAGCCATAAGGACAAAATATATTTTCACGTAAAAACTACCCTAGGATAGGGTAGGATAGGGTACGGACATAGGGCACTCTAGGGTAGGGTACCTTAGGGTTTAGGCCTAGGGTGCACTTTCCTATTATAGGATTTTAGTAATTTAGGCACTTTCATAGGATTTAAGATTTTACGTACTTTCATAGAGTACCCTAGAATTTTAGACACTTTCATAGGGTACTCTAGAGTTTAGGTAGTTTTAGGCACTTTTACTAAGTTTCGGTTATTAGTGAACTTTCACAAGTTTTGCAAAAAGTATATGTTAGTAATCATGCAACACATTTGTCCATTTGTCCTTATGTTTGATTGCAAAAAGTGATTGTCCTTGCGTTTGATTGTAAAAGGTGTTTGTCCTTAAACTCAAAAAATGTAAATATGAAAGATGGCCAAGTCTCCCTAGAAAAAATCGTTTATATTGAATCATTTCTAAAAATTTCCACTTGTTTATTCTTGAAAATAAAAAACAAACCACGCCTCCCAACTTGAGATTGCAGAGATGAAATCTTTCCAGTTTTGCAACCAAGGAAACCTATCACGAAAGAAGGCCAACATTTGGTTCACAGTTTTTTCTACCAGCACCTTGTTCTTGTTGACACAAGGAATCATGCACTCAAAAAAATGTCTGAAAAGGCCACCTTCTAAGTTTTCGGAAAAAAAAAACATTATCATATTGAAAGAAAATGCTCATCAGCTGCCTACTGCACATCCACTTCTCCCGTACTGTTTTTGACCAATGGAACTGGCATCTCCATAATCTGATTATAAAGGTTTAAGCATTTTGTACCCTCAACGTATTGTACCCAACACTGGGAACAAAAGAGAACTTCAAACCCAAGACTCCAAACAAGCAACTGACATGCATCGCTAGAAAATTCAATAAGACGAGGTCACAAGCAATAGAGGATAAGGAAAAGAAGAAGATAAACAGTTGTCTCACGGCTCTCACCACTGAGTGAATATTCAATTCACTTAAGGTGCTTCCAAGCCCCTCCTGCAAATACATTGAACTGATTAAAGGAACAAAAATTCCAATTATATTAGGAAAAGAAAGGAAAATCTATCAACAAAACAACTACTAATAAAAAAGCATGATGTAGTCAACTTTGTCAGGATTTAAGACATAATTTCCTACAGTCCTTTTTCTTTTACATGTGAAATAAATTTATTGAACAAAGAAAGAGAGCATTTGAGACATGAAGAACTCCAAAGTAGGCATGTCAGCATAAATCATCAAAAACTGAAAGAAGCAGCTTCGCGGGGGCACCAAGTCTCCACATAAAATATAACAAGCAGCTCTTTAGTATAAATAAACGGGAGATCGTGAGTCTTAGCTGATGCAGTAGCTTTGAGGGTACTCTAAGTCATTTTAGCGTCCTTAGTGTTAATAGAGTGCTGGAAAACCCATTTCAAGCTTGGGACAGCTGGGAGATCCCTTGGGAATGGTCTTCAATCAAGCTAGTTTAGAGCATAGTGTGAGTTTTCCAACATCCTAAGGTGGATAGTTCATGGCAAGACTTGGGGGTGTGTATTGTGAGATAGTACGAAGATATCTTGATTCACAGGAGGCATAGTAAATTGGTGATTTCATTGCACAAAAGCATGGATGCAGTGGATGTACACAAATGGAAGCTCCTATTGAAGATGGGTTATTGCATGAGAGTGACATGGATCAAGGAAATGCAACCACATGCCTACTTCGGAGCTGCATAATAAATTAGTTCTATTTTTCCTTCATAAGTTGCCTTGCGTCTTGTGTCCAACATGAGGACAAGTTTTTTTTTCTTTAAAGGGGGTGTATGATGCAGTAGCTTTGAGGGTGCTCATGTCATTTTAGTGTCCTTAGTATTAAATAGAGTCTTGAGTCTATAAATAGGTGAGTTGGTCTTTTATTTGGTGGCTTTTGATTATTAAGAATATTGAATATATTGATTGAGACATAATTTCTCTCTAACCTTTGGGGTTTATCTCCTTGAATGGGATTTTGCTCATTTCTTTGAATCTCTAATTCTCTTTGATATTTTGATTGCATCATTAGCTCTCAGCCAAACCCCAAGTTTGCAAACCATATCTTCTAATAAAATGGTCAATTATAGGCCTCAAAGAGAAAATTTTACATTAACCCAAAAGGGTTGGCCTAGCGGTCAAGGTTTGGGACTTAGAGTTAGAGGTTTGCTCCCTCCTAAGCCTAAGGTGCAAAACCTCTCAAGTGCTATAGACTCTTTTAGGGTCAATCCATAAAGAGATTTGCTCTGAATTTAATTGGGATCCCTCCGCAAGTGGACAGTGGGATTGGTTCCCCAAGATTAGTTGAGGGTGTATAGGCTAGCCTGGACACCTGAGTTATCAACAAAAAGGGCAAATTTTACATGATCCATGGGATATAATAGCCTCGTTGATCTCCACAAGAAAATATAAAAACTCAGCATTCTCCTAAGCTTGTAGAACCTCTCAATGTATCGCAAAGAACATTGACCTAGATACTATAAGAATGTTCGTCCGGACTATGCTTCAAAGCTCTGGTGGCAAAGTTAATACATATGATAAATCATTGTCTTAAATCTCTTGATGATTATTTCAAACGGCCATTTCTTGATCCTGCTTGTTATCCAATAGGAAGATTCCAACATCTTCCTCACATATGTTATTGTTAGCTGCATACAACGTGTGATATGTAACCCGTGAGTATTTCCGAAGCCGTGCTGGTTGAGATGCCCCAGTAGAATAACTTTCGCCTACATGTGATATGTGACCCAGAGGTCATAGAAGCCCAAAGTTAAAGATGGTCAAGCAGCTTCAAGATGGTCAAGCAGAAGCTGTATCAATATGGACGTCAGTGACTATCACCATCAAGAAAGACCGCATAAAACACATGAAAACTTTTGGGATACATGCTATGGTGCGCTGGCATAGGTTTACCACACACTGCTCTAACAATTGACAGAATTGATGAAGATAAAGTGTTTTACACATGATAGTGCGATTAATATGAAACTTTTTAAAACACCTACATCATGGATACTTATTTTCATTCCCTGATCTCGAAATAGTAAAATGACAAGCATGCTTCATTACGTGGGTAGTGAGGTCTGAGCCCAAGCCATATGCCAACATATGTCAGGTGAGCATGCTGAGGGCTAGATTTCTCTTATGTTCTCCATTGTATTTACTTTTACTAATCTACATTCTACAATGTTCTAAAAATCGCTAGGCGGCAGAGGCTCTGGTTGCGCTGGAAAAGGGGCACCTAGCACAAGGCGGGGAATGGGCATTGAACCACTGCTTAGCACCTAGGTGGAGACCAAAGTTATCAGTCTCGTATAGGTCAGCGTACCCTTTTATCTATTGGGATGGTACATGTAGTGGCCCGAATAACCGGATCAGGGAATGCCCGAGCCACATGACACATGACGGTATGTTCGGTGCGAATAGGGTGAATGTAACCGAGCGAGTTATGGTTCGCTCAATTCAAACCTTATTCGGGTACTACGGCGAGCCACTCTCTTGTGCAGGCAGGTCACCGACCGAGCAATTGTTGGGTGTTTGATTCCATGCATGCTCGATCACCAAGCTATGGGGTCATTCACCGAATCACCGGTGCAACCAGGTTGCCTTACCTGGGCTGTTGGATAGACCCGACCCAGATCCGAACGATCTGACCCGCATAATGTAGGGAAGGCAGTTTGTGCACGTGAACATAACTGCCAGGTCCATACGTCATGATTGACATCACCCAAGGCGGTTATCTCGCGTGCCGAGAACGTGTTTGCTTGGAGAGCAAGCAAGAGGATCTATATAAAGAAGGAGCTAAAACCCTAAAGAGGTATCCCGCTACTCCTACCCTAATGCTATGTCCATAACTTAGTTGCAGGAAACTCCTAAAATGGAGCCGCTCCCTCCTTGGGAGCCCGCTTTTGCGCTCCCAACTAAGGAGCTTGACGGGAACGCGCTCCCATTGAGATAGGAGCTCGCTCCTTACAAAGATGGGAGCTTTTGTCTGATCTTTGTCTAGGAAAACCGGGATTTGTCACTTGGCTTTATTCATTGATCTTCAATGAACACATGATATCTAGTCCAAGTCATGATATCTTGAAAAGAAAATCATATATTGTAACACTAGCCCATTTCTTACATTTATGGCGGACATGGCCCATATTTTTACTTCTTAAAATGATTGTACTTTCAAAGTGAATACTCTATGGTACATTACTTTAATAATATATATACACGCTACTCTCACGCTCCCAACTTGAGAGCTTCTGTATTCCCTCGCTCCCCCGCTACTAAGGTTCATAAGCGGAGTGCCTTCCTGATCAATTCTGGCCAGAGTGGCACTAACCATGGGTGCACCTAAGAGTGGAGGCCCGTCTTCTCTTCTCTTTTTTATTCTTCCTCTTGAGGGCTTCACAACGGCCTTTCTCAATGGTCAAAACCTCTGTTCAACATACTGGACGAGATCCGGAAAATGGCTGGAACAACCCATAATGGCTGAAACAAAGCGGGATTTTAGGCGGAACGGAACATAGTGCCAGGTATCACATTTTTTCTCCGGCACCATACAAACCAGCCGGAACAGGACGAGATTAATAACTTTGGCGGGGACTAATCATCCTAAGTGGTCAACTTTTAGAACACTGCTAATCTAGCAAGTGAATACTTAGCTCAAGACATTTGAGATTTTCATGTGTTCAGATTTACTTTACCTGTCATTGGATTTTGTCATTGGTGGTTTAGGTGTTCCATGGGCAGTGTCTCGTGGTTCACAGCCAGTCCTTCCCCAGATTTCAAAGTGCAAAAGTATAGCTAATTGTAGGTTGATTGAGGCAAGCACCTCAGCCATTAGGCGCAAAATAGGGGGAAAAAAAAACACAAAAAACAAACATGACCAAACATCCACTCATAAGCACTACCCTAGGACAGCAAGGTCGATGTTGGTTGATGAAGCATTAAGGATTGCTATAACCTCCTCGCCCTAAAGCCATTGCCCGTAATGCCTTTTTCAACTCCATAATATCAACAAATCAGAAATCATTCCTACCTGATCAATATCGATCTTATATGTGGTGACATTAGGGTACTTTTCGCTCAACTGTCCAATTACGGGAGATAATAACCTACCTGCAGCAGATGAAAATAACACAACACTTACACCAAAGTTATACCAGTATCCTGGAAAGTAAAATCTGCCAACTGCCTATTCTTAATTCCAAAGGCAAAATAAACTGAAACACGTATCACCCCATTAACAAACGATCTATGATACTCTTACATGGACCGCACCATACTGCAGTGAAGTAGAATACTGCTGGCAAAGTTTCATCTGATGCAACAGAATTCAGCAAAGATGTAAGCAATTAATCTACTTCTACCAGAAACTATGGAACTGAAAGTTGAAAGAAAGAAGACGGTAACATGAAATTAACATTGAAACATGTCTTTTATAAGTAAAGTTTTTACCTTGAACCTTACGAAGAGAGCTTCTGAACTTTTCTTCTGAATCAATCCCCACAATATTTGATGAACCTGGCATTAGTAATTGCATCAAGAACAATAGCAAAATGAACATTACCATACATCACACTAAAGATGACGTGACAATTTGCATCCACAGAACACACTTGAATATGATAACCTGATTGTCAAATGAAATACTTTTTTTTTCAGGTCAAACGGAAATTCGTCAAATGAAATACTGAAAGGAAAGTTCAACATGAATGAAAACTGATGCAAGAAATTAGTTGTGAATGACAATCCTTCTAAATATCCAAATCAGTTTTTTGAAATCACTAGGATTATGTCGGTGATTCAGATTTCAAAAACATTCAATTGCCATCGGAATTAACAACCCATCCTCCTCTACATCACTTACACAAAAGAGATTTTAAATTTGCTTATCTGAACACTACATTTTACACACGACTTTATCATATTCTTTTGTTATCTCAGTGTGACTGGGTCAGCTTAGAGCCTTAGACCAAGGTTTTATTTAACTACAGTAGGTCGTGGTGTAAGGGTATGGGGAATATCAAACCACACTGTACGAGAATCAGTTGTAGAAGTCGTAAATTTTTGAAAGATCACTTTTGACCTGTAACGATCAAAAGTAAAATTAAGAGCCTAAATCACCCGTAACGGTCAAGTATCGGCCGTGGATCGGTCCCATTACATAAAAGGAACCAGCCGGTACGCATGCAATTTTCATCTCACCATTTTCATCTCCCCGGTAGGTATCTCAGAGTGTAACGATATCGGAAGGCTAAAAAAAAGTTGCGTATCAGCCAATATTTAAAACCTCTGCTTTGGTGCACCTCGACGAATGCCTGCTCCGCCCACAAGCGGGGTGCCCATTTAAAACTGGAGAGACTTCCTGTACGGACGGGCCCACAAGAGTTGATAGAACCTAAAAGTTTGCAAATCTGAGACCTTTGGAGGGTGCATACCATGAGTTGTCCCCAACCTTGGCCAACAGGTTTAGACCACCTTTGTTATAACCAATTAGACCATTTTATTTATCTTTTATGTGCCACCCTATTTTCTTTTCTTTTCTTTCTTTTATAAAAAATCGAATCACAAACTGGCACATAAACAATGCTGATACTTACAAATTACAGCAATAGAAGTTTAATTAACAAATTAGCCGGAAAAATAAAAGAACTTGGACGACCCTCCGATTGGTTAACTGGTGGAGTATCAATGAGAAACATAAACCCTACATCGCCACAACAGAAATACATAGCAACTGCTAACTGAGAGAGAGAGAGAGAGAGAGAGAGATACCTGAGGACGATGAGCACAGGCTTCTGCGGAGGCTGAAATGCGGAGGCAACTCAAATTCGGCGGTGGTAGAAGCGGTGAAGGTTGCGGTGGAACTGAAAAAGGTTTTAAGACAACCCAGAGAATTGGAGTTTGAAACTGCTGCTGTTGTTATATTCGAAGACGAATTGATTAGGGCTTCGTTGATAGAAGGCGAAAGAAGCCTCTTCTTACGATTTAGATTTCGCAGTAGAATTGCGTTTCTCCTCATTTTTCTCTCCTTCCTCTGCGGAAACGAGTTTGTTGCCTGTTGGTTGATAATGAAAACCCTCTTCTACAATTTAGGCTTTGTGCTTTGTTAAGGTGTGAGAAAAGAAGGGGAAATTTTCCATTATATCCCTTCAACTTCTACCAAAAATTCATTTTCCAGTTTCAGCATAAAAATGCTTCGATTTTTTAATTTTTCTCAATGTTATCCTTCGGAAGGAATTTATTTTCTTTGAATCCTGCTTTAGGGACCGACAGCGGCGCTGGGCCATCTCTGGCCACGGAACGGCCGATCGGAGCCGTCCAAAAATTCTAAGAAAAAAAATGAGGGTGTTAGCGCGAGAATCAACAGCATCCGATGTGTATAGAGTGTTTGGATCAAACACCCCATTTTTTTGTGTATATATGTATATATCCCTAAAGAATGACATTGAAAAAAATTGAAAAGTCGAAGTATTTTTTATACCAAAATTGAAAAGTGAAGGACTAAAATGAATTTTTGGTCAAAGTCGAAAGGATATATAAGAAATTTTCTAGAAAAGAAGAGAAATGAAAAAGGAAATTTAAATAAGGGTCCCGTTCTACCAAAATAAGTAAATTCTAATATTAATAGGTAGGGGTGTTATTCGAAACCGGAAAATCGATCGAAACCGAAAAAATCGAACCGGACCGGATTTTTTAAACCGGTTGAATAATTTCGATCCGGTTTCTGTGTTTTAGAAACCGGTTAAAACCGGACCGGTTATATATATGTATATTGGTCTAATAAATATATTTATTATATAAAATCAACCATTTATATATATATATATATACACACACACTGTTTTTATGGTTTAATTATATTTTTATGAGTTTTTTTAAAAATGTATTGGGTTCAAAATTGATCCTTTTTTGTTAGGCCCCAAAAAAGGGGTTGAATTATGGATTTTTGGTTGATATTTTGCGGGTTGAATTGTGGATTTTTTTGATGTGTGTTGAGCCCAAAATATGTCCCATGAATGAAAATCAGATAAACCGGACCGAAACCGGTTGAGCCAAATGAAACCGGACCGGATTATCTCAACCAGTTCGGGTTTCTAAAAATCTCAAACTGGATAACCGATTTCGACCGAAAAATATGCCGAAACCGGACCGGTATCACCCTATTAATAGGTTTAAAAACATTTATGTTTGTCATTCTGAAATTCAAATAAAGATCCCGCTATGCATCGTTTAAAAGTATTATTTAATTGTTATATTTCAATCTCATCGTTTAAAAATATTATTACTTTACAAATGATTGCTTTTGGTACAACATTGAAAATCATTCTTGTCTGACTTTTATATTTTGCAATTGACAAATCTAACCTCCATTACTCAAAACGAAAATGCTACTGCTACAATATCTTTACAACAAGCAAGTAGGCCCCACCACTTCCCAAATCCAAATTGTTCAGCCCAAAATTATTTTTCCCAAATCGTCTCTCTCTCCCTCTCAAAAAACCCAAATTGTTCAATCCAAAATCAGTTCCCCCAAATCGTTACCAGTGAACAAAATCAAAAGTGAAAAGTGAAAACAGTAAAATCTTGAATTAGGGTATAGTAAAATATCCACTCAATTTGTAAACTTATAGAGGTCCAAGAAAAGAAAACTGCCACTGCCACAACCGACCCCATCACCACCTCTGGTGACCACCTCCACCGAAGCTCCTCTAAGCACGGTCAAATTGCGAAAATCAAATCGCCCACATTTGAAGCTCCATTGTCAAGGTCTCTCCTGATTTTCTCCATTTCTCTAACATGGAGAAAACTAAAAAAGCTCTAAATCGAAGAACATAATACAGATCAAGAAGGGGGGAAAATCCTAAATAAAACAGAACACTATCAACCCTCAATCCCTAATTCAGAATATACATTAGCTAAAGAGGAAAAGAGTTCGTAGAAGACACAAGTAGCAATAGTTTTAGTAACACTTGAAACAGGGATTAGGGCTCATACAAAAATTGTGTGCAAGAAAAAGAGAGTGAGAGAGAGGCCACAATGCTCGATCGAGAGAGATTGATCGATCAAGAGAGGGAGAGAGACAGACCTTGGTCGAAGTTCGAGGTCATCGTCACTGTTGGTGCAATGGTGGTGGTCGGCAGAAGGCAGAGGCCCAGGAGTGGTCGTCGGAGTGGAGAAGACAGTGGTGGTGGAGGGATGGTGGCTAGGTTGGTACAACCTAGAGGGTTTTCTGTTGCGTTTTTTTGATTTTTTAGTTTTCAATTTTTTTTTTTTTGGCTGGGTTAATTAGTGGGTCCCCTGGAGCTGCCACTTCACATGTTGTAACAATGTTGTAAAAAAATGTTGTAGGTGTAGCATTACTCAAAGCTCCACCTACACTCTAAATTGAAAATGATATGCCCATCGCACGGCCATCCACTGCAAGTTGTGCAGGGCCCACTTAAGGTCTCGCACAGATAATCTGAGTCGTTCAATAATTTTAAAAAAATTGAGTGGGTCTTGTGAAAAATCAGCTTAATTCGATATGTGTAGGTGCTCGATCCAAACTTCCCTTGACTAAAAAAATAAGAAAATCCAATCTTTCCGTTTTTTCTAATTTTTCAGTTAAGGGAATTTTGGATTGAACATCTACACACATCGGATTGAGCTAATTTTTCATATATTAAACTCATTTTTTTTTAATTATTGAACAGCTCGAATTATCCATGCGGGATCTTAAGTGGGCCTAAAGTGGGCCACCGCAAGGCAGTGCAGTGGGCATATAATTATTGCACTTTGAATAGGGACTATTAAATAGGGACGGATGGAGCATGTGGGATGATTTGATCTGTTTCAATACTCTTAAAATATAATTTTTAGTAGTGCAACAAAAAATCAGCTCAATTGAACATATTTTGAGTATTTGATTTAATTTTGTATTCAAAAGTTAGTATCCTAACTTCCAAATAAAAAATTGAAAGGTTGCATGAAGCACTTACATATATTCAATGTAGCTGATTTTTTACGAGATCACTCAAAAATACAATTTAAAATTATTGAGCGGCTCGAATTATCTGTATGAGGCCTCTTAGTAGGTCTCAACCAAAAAGCTTGTTTTGACTAAATAATTGAGTCGTATTTTTTTTTTTCCTCAGACCCCATTCCACTAAGCAGTAAAAGTACTTTTAGGACCTTTTTTTTTATTGTTGTCCTTATTTGAAATTTTTTCTCGTTTGTTAATTTTGCGCCAAATTTTCTTGACTTCTTGATTCGTAAGTAAAAAATTTTTACTTTTCCGATTCGTCTCGTCAAAACGAAACAATAAGTCACAAAAGTTTGGCACAAAACTAACTAATGCGAAAAAAATTTAAATAAAGACAACCAAAAATTTTCAAAAATGGAAAAAGTTAGTGAAATGGGATCTCACTCATTTTTTGGATTGTGGGACACCCGATCTTGCTTTTGTGCATGGCTTTTGTTTGTGTGAAGCACTATTTTTTATCCTGTGGATGGGGCCAATTTCGTTATTTTGCAATAAAAGTTTAAACAGTCTTTCCTAAAGCTGACAAGAGTTGACAACATTTAACATTCATTGCCATGAAAAGTAAATGGCCACATTTGACCCGCGCGTTTACACCACTAATTGGGGCGGCGGTGGGGTGGTTAGCTTTTGCCTTCATATAATACCCATTCCGCCCTTATTAAGTGTTTTGGTAACTTTTTTTAGTTAAATAGATTTATAGGGAAAATCCCATAATCAAAGAAAACGTAGGTTCGGGAGCCAGATTACAAGAAAAAAATAGTTTTAAGGCACCCCCTACCAAAGAAAAACCGGTCTGTACTCAGTGTTTATGGGGATTTCAAAATCATTTTGCTTCTTAACTCTTTAAACAAGCAGGGAAGGCGGACAATAATGGAGTTTGAAAACAATAAACGCATTGTTTGTGAGTGTATGCATGTGTGCAATGTACAGTTTATGATGATAAATATGAGATGGCAGAATATACAACAAAACAGAAAGCTGCTACTGCTAACACTGTTGAGCGCTTAGCTATGGACCTGAGCGCTCAAGAATTGGTCTTAAGCACCCAGGTCTTACTTCCTTGCAGGCTCTAGAATAACTACTCTGGGCTCTGGAAAGACCAGTGCAGACCCAATGATTACCTTGAACTGGAAAATGATATTCACAGTGAATAAAACAAAACATGGTATTAAGACATCTTTTGAGCGCTTAACAACACTTCTGAGCACTCAAGGATTAGTCTTGAGTACTCAATTGTGAGGCTCACAATAATGATGAAATTAAACAAAGATTAATATCTACACAGATAGAACCAACATCTAGATTAAATGGACAAGAATACTAAACATATCGATAGGTTATAAGTATTGCTCAAATGAAATAGTATGCAAATGGGCCTTAAATAACAAGTGAAAACATATTTTGACCTTCCTGGTATGGACGACCAAGCGGCCTAAAGAAAACAACCTGGGGTGCTCTTTGGAGAATGAGAGCGCTCAAGACTAGTTCTTGAGCGCTCAGGTTCCCCTAAGCTCATAAGTTTTGAACTTCTGTTTTATTTTGATCGAAGGTGAAGCTAAATTCAGAGTCAGTATATGGAATTGACTTATGGAACTGACTTGAGCCCAGTGGCTCCCCTCAGAGTGATAAAACAGTAGCCTAAAATAGCTTTTTACCTTCGTTGTGATTGACCAGTGCCTTCTTTCAATTTGAAAATTGATTTTTGAAGTGGGAGAAAGTGTTTTTCTGGTAGAACAATACAGATTTCAGATAGTTCTCTCTAAAAAAACAAGTCTTTTTCTCTTTAGAAAATCAAATGCTTTCTTTAAAACACAAGTTTTGTATTTAAAGAGAGATTTTGGTTCAAAGGGTGGTGGAAGTCATCATGGTGTTCAAAGGGAATCCCATCATGGTTATTTTGGGAGAGGGGGAAGTTGTGCCTGCATGGCCGAAATCAGCAAAAATTCGGCAGACAGATCTTTACTTTTGCAGGCGCACGCAGTGAACCTATGCGCTTAAGTTTGACCCCAAGCGCTCTAGTCAACCATACTCCTAAGCGTTTTTGTAACGCCCTGAATTTTGGAAATGTTAAATAAACAATTTTATTGAAAATCTAAACAAAGTTTGGCTCGTTATTACATCATAACTCCCACAAGAGTTCATTAATTACAAAGGGAGGGAAATCTAGGGTTCCTATTTACAGCTCCGCCTGCTCCTCCATCCTAGCCAGCTCTTCGGCTCCAAAAGCCTCCAAGGTGTACAGCTCACCCTGTTCGTCTACAAAGTCTGACACATTATACCAGCTTCGCCACCAGTATAATATGTTAGGGTTACCAAAGGTAATACCATGAGCTACGAGAGCTCAGTAGAATAATCCTATACCCACTAACCGATAACTTACAAACAATAGGTCATAACAAATAGCATACAAGCTCATGATTTTCAAATAGCACATGCATATTCAATAAAAGCAATTAACAATGACACATCCACATTCCCTATTCCAACGTTGGTATCTGTGTTATCTGTGTTTCTCCTACGCGACTCATCGTAGACCGTGTCTCATTTTCATTTACAAAATCAACATTTCGAAAAGCTTTTTCAAATCACATTACCAATGAAGCTACCACGTCTAGCTCCATTGGCAACAAACACAATGGGTTACCAAGTGCGGCCACATTGCCATTTTCAAATCCATACACACAATGGGCTACCACGTCCGGCCATATTGCGGTTTTTCTTGGCTCCTCTCTGCGGATAACCAAGACACACCTCCAATGAGACTACCACGTCCGGTCCCATTAGCAACACACACCACACAATGGGCTACCACGTCCGGCCACATTACGGTTTCAAAACATTATCCACACCCTAGGTGTCATGTTTCTACTTTCGTTTTCTGTGTCTCATTTGCATGCATAGACTCCACGGCAGAACTTTTCACGTAAGTACACATAAATCATTCATTGTAATCTTAAAACTAAAATAGTAAGATCATCAAACTCTATATTACTTACCATGCTCATATTATCCCTAAGTTCACACAATCATGCTCAAACATTTAACATACAACTTAAAGCATAGTGTCATATGGACAGACACCTTTGGAGTGGAAAACCACTTATGCTTTATCATACCTCAAACAAGAAATCCAAGTAATTACATATACATGCTCATAACCATCCTTAAGATCAAACTACGAATACTTTCAATCAAGCCATTATTTTCTTTTATTTTCAAATTCGTTCTTTCTCGCCTTTAGGGAAGTTCAAAACAACATATGTTTTTCCGAAAAATAAAGTCGAGTTATTCAACATATTCATATTTCCTTTCAAGCCTTTAGTAAAATGCTTTTCAAGTTCTCATGCAATTCAAACAATACAAGCAATAAATCGTTTTACTTTTATACTTAGGGTAGTGAGTAAGGAAAATCTATCGTTCTTCTTAGCAGTGGGGATGACTACGAAAAAAGATAAGCGCGTCAGATATCGAATGGAATGACTTCCTACGGTAAGCTTCCAATAATTTCGAAAGAGAAAAGGTTTCTCTGGAAACTAGTTCTTGACTAAACTATGACGACCCGGATTTTCGACCCAAATTTTTTTTTATATAAAAATTTATATTGTTAAATTTCTAATTCAATAATTAATTAGATTTAATAATTAAAATACATTATTATGTGTATAATTGATATTATTTACACTCTTGTATAAGTTATATATTTATACTATAGATATACAGGGATTTATATTCATCTCTTATCATTCCTATCTAAACCCTAACTAGAACTCCATTTGAACTAACTCTCCACTTCACTTCCACACTCTACCACCTCCATCCTTATCCTCCCACACTCCCACCACCTCCAAACTTGCACTTCCTCTCTCTCTCACTTCTCTATACATAAAAATGTCCACATACATTCTCACCTTATACATAAACACCTACATACATTCTCACCTTATACATACACGCGTCCACATACTCTAGAATTATTGAAAACCCCACCAAATGTGGCACTTGTCCCCTATCTCTCTTATCATTATTAGTATCCCTTTCCTTCACTCTCCTTTTCCATTCCACCACTTCCGCACTTATCCTCTCACCTTCTCACTACCTTATTCTCTCTCATTATACATACCCACATAAATTCAAAAATTGAACACCAGTATATTATTTCACTCCCAATGATTTCGACATCGCACGGTCGAAATCAGTATTCTCCTATTTTGCTTCAAATTCCACGTTCTGTTTTGCATGTTTAAAAGTGATAGTTAAGTTCTAAAAATAAAATAAAGAATGTTTAAATGTTAATATTGTACTTAAGAAATATATAATAGTACATATTTAATAAAGCTATGATATGATTAGCCTAAGTAAAAACTAGTGTAAAAAAAAATATTTATCTTTATTTATTTATTCTTGTTTTTAGTGAAACAAATGAAAATGAAAATGTGTTCTGGTATAATAATAAAGTATGAATACTTTTAATGTAAGTTAGTTGTACTTATACAGTAAAAGAATAAATTTGTTAGTAGTGAACTTACTTACAGTAGGTTCGGAATAAAATAAATAAAACTTCTTAGTGTCTTTAGGTTATAAGTCGGTAAGAATAACCACCTAGATTACGTAGATTAGTAAAACTACATTAATTCTACCAGACTTTAATGAACTTTGAATTTTTTTTTTGTTATATACTTACGACAGAATTTGGAGAAATAACAGATTACTAACAAAATTCAAGGGGTTTACGAAATTGTTAATTAAATCTCACATTTAAATAAATTGATTAAAGAACAAAGACGTCCATTGAAATTTTAAGCAACCCAAGAAGGCATTGGCCCAATCCAAATCCCATATGTGTTTATTTATTTGCAGTTATCAATTGTTGTATTGTTGTCTCACTGAAATGTATGTTTGAGCTATTGATTGATTGTATCATGTTGTACGTGCTAGAATGGATTTAGATTCTGGGGTGGTTACGAGTAGTGACTCACGTAGACGTGGTTAAGTAAAAGGATAAAATGGTAAAGTTAATTGAGGATGTTGGGTGCCGGTAAAGGACCCTGGTACGGTAAAGTACCTTTAGATGAGTTGGGGAACAGTAAAGGACCCCGAGTATGGTAAAGTACTCAGAGTGTGTGGAGGACGGTAAAGGACTCCGGGTACAGTATTTGGATATGGTAAAGGATCCTAAATGCGATACAGTGCCCAATGTGTGTGTGGAGGAAGGTAAAGGACTCCGAGTACAGGATTTGGGATATGGTAAAAGATCCTAAATGAGGTACAGTACCTTGTGTGTGTGTGAAGGACGGTAAAGGACTTTAGATACAGTATTTTGGAAAACTGTAAAGGATCCCTGAATACGGTATAATACCCAGTGTGTAAATTAGGGGTACGGTAAAGTACCCAGTGTGTAGAGTTGGGAGATGATAAAGGATCCTGAAAATGAGATAGTGCGGCCCCTAATGCTGAGTTGTCATAGTGAGCTGTTCATTTATTATGGTTGTAGGCATATCCACACTGAGTACATAATTTAGTAGTATTCGCTTAGAACCTGTAACGCCCTGACTTTTCGGAAACAAAATAAAATAATTTCTCAAGAAATTATTTCTAAATAAATATAATTTTTTTAAAATAAAGGTTTAACTATTACAATCTTAAGAAATTTACTGATTCAAAATACATAAACTTCAGAGCTGACTCTAGACTTGATACGAATCCCAAGCATACTCGATCTCCGTTCCTGATATTCTTTCTGCGTCGAACTGCAACATCATTGAATCCTGCGCCCTCTAGCAAATTGATCACCGAAGCAATCGATTTGCCAGGATACAAACGTATCCGTGAGTGATAAATCACCCAATAGAATAATCCAACCCAACTACCCCTCTTACATTACAGCTAGCAAGTAAACAGGATAATAATGATACGAATAAGTAAAACAGAGATTTTTCACGTCAACCAGTTCATTACTATCCATTAGCCTAACGTGTGATCCAAAATCTCCCTACGAGATCTTTCCTCTCCAACCGCTAGCCATGCTCGGTCCCATGAGATCACTTCCCTTTGTTGTCGTAGATAACCTAAGTTACAATACTACAACAAGGGGATAGCTTATCATGCCTGAATCACAATTAGGGTTCGCCTATCTTATATACTACATCATAATCATTACTGGACACATGCCAGCCTATCAACTCACCACTGGACACACGCCAGTCTACCACCACAAAACATCACTGGACACACGCCAGGTTTTATCGTCACAAAATATCTCTGGAACACTCGCCAGGTTTTATCAACATAAAACGTCACTGGACTACCGCCAGGTTTTATCAACATAAAACATCGCTGGACTACCTCCAGGTTTTATCAACATAAAATATCGCTGGACCTCCGCCAGGTTTTATCAAAACATCATTGGGCTTACTTTGCCAAGTTTTATATCATCACTGGGCTTACTTTGCCAGTTTTAATTCACATCGCATCTCAAAATCATCTCCGGGCTTACTCTGCCGGTTTTAAATCATCACAGACATCACTGGGCTTACTCTGCCACTTTTAAATCATCTCCGGGCTTACTCTGCCAGTTTTAAATCATCACAGACATCACTGGGCTTACTCTGCCAGTTTTAAATCATCACAGACATCACTGGACTACCCGCCAGTTTCAAATCATATCATTGGACTACCCGCCAGTTTCAAATCACAATCCTAGTCCATCAGCCGCCTCGAGTCCCGCTCAGGCTACCCCAATACTGAGGTCTCGCTGCCCCTAAGGTCCCGCTGGCCCTTCTCACAATTCTAGGTCCATCAGTCTGCTCAAGGTCCCGCTCAGGCTACCCCGATCGCACGAGGTCCCGAGCCACCCCCGAGGTCCTGCCTGGCCACCCTAGCGACACTGGTTCTTTCAGGCTGCCCGGTCCTACTCAGGCTACCCCCGATCACACGAGGTCCTGTTAGGCCACCCCCGAGGTCCTGCTAAGCCCACGACTTTCATTTGTTTCCTTTTCCCTTAACAATAACAACGTCTGTATACTTTCTCACCACAAATCTCATCATATCTCAGAATCACGCCTGCAAACAATCCTCTAAAAAGAAAGAAACTTCACAATTTATCCATTACTTAGCATCGTCTAAGTGATTTCTATCTCGTACACCACCCCATGTCTCTAGGGTCCCATCTAGCATTCAAATCCAACATCGACATAATTTTATTTCCAATAATAATCAAAAACGAATAACAGACGGATCAAAACAAATATTAGGCAATGCAATCACATAACTTTTTATGATTGGACCGTTGCCCCTAATCTTGTATGGCCACGAAATCATTAATAAGGTATGAACTATTTAATAAAGATTTAAAAATAATTTTTCTAGGCTTTAATTAATTATTCTTAATTAATTAGATTGGTTAAATACTAATTAAATACATTAATTAGGTAAAAATATTAGAATAATTATCATAACCTTAATAAGAGTTCTAAAAGTCCTCTATAACAAGTTCGAGTGCTAAAAGTTAGGTTTGGAGGTCCATGGGATTATTTTAAATAAAAGGATTAAGATAATTAACGAAAGAAGAATAAATAATTAATAAATAGTTAAACAATTAAAAATCTATTGATATTAACAAAGTATCATCTTAGGACAGTAAGAAGTCTAAATAAAATTATTCGGAATTATTAACATCTTTTATAATATTTTAAAGTATTTTTATTTAGAAACAATGCGTAAATAATAATAATTAGTTAATGAAATAAATAAAATAATATTTTAATAAAATATCATCTTTGAGATGTCAGAAGTCCAGGAAAAATAGTTTAGATGTTAAAATCATTGTTTGTAAGGTCGCAAAAAAAAAATGTTAATCACAAAAAAAAAAATGAAGTCAGCAAGTTATGATCTCTAATATGTTAGGAATCTAGGAAAAATAGTTTGGGGATTTATACAGTAGTTTATAAGGTCGCAATGATTTTTAGTTTACAAACTTTTACACGATAACGAATAAAAATTTAATAAATAGATAAATAAATAAAAAAAATATGACCTTAACAAGGTATGAACTTTGAAGTGTTAGGAACCTAGGAAAAATAGTTCGGGGGTCGAAATCGAAGTCCGGGATGTCGAAAAATCGATTCGATCCATAATGAAACAACCCGCAAGGCTGTATCGAGTAAAGTTCGCGGCCGCGAGGTACGCTGAACTGGTTCTTGCGGTGGCAGAACCCGAAGGTCGCGGCCGCAAGGTCTGCGCCAGTTTTCGTTTTTTTGTTTTTTTTTGCATGGTTTTCGATGCATGGGGGCATGAGGGCTATTGGGTTACGTCTATAAACATTAAATATACTTAGAGGAGGCTTCAGATCGAATTATAATACCTTGAATTGGTTCGGATTGATTTTCGATTGAAACTTGAATTTTGGAGAAGAAGGCTTCGATCGGGGGACCTTGGGTTCGAATTGAACGATGTTTGGGGATGCTTGGGGTTGAGGGAAGAGATTGGAACGATCAATTTGAGTTTCGGTTGATCGTAGATACGAAACCCACTTTTCTCTCTCTTTCTTTCTCTCTCTAAAACTCCATGGATTGGAGCTTTGCTTTCCTTCGGTTTTTCTCTCTTTTCTGGATAGTTGGGGCGTGGAAAATAATGTGTGTGCCCTAGGGTCGGAGTAATGATGTATTTATAAGAGAATTGGGATGAGTTTCGATTAAAATTGAATCCTAATGGAATTGGGTTTTGAAACGGATGAATTGAACTCGGTTTTAGGGTTACGGAGGAGGTAGAGGTCGAGTAGGAGTAGGAGAGGGAGAGGTAGAAGGAGTGTGCATGCATGTAGGAAAATAAAAAGAAAATATGCATGCATGTATTTAAATGCTTTCATAATTGTATCTAAATAATAATAATAATAATAATAATAATAATAATAATAATAATAATAATAATAATAATTGTATTAAGAAATATAATTCTAATAACATTAAAAAAATTTGGGTCAAAAATCCGGGTCGTTACAGAACCCTGGTGCAGGACAAATAAAGGGATAGTTATTCCATGGGACGGTCAAAGTTGGTGGATGTGGGAAGAAAGGATCTCGTGGAGAGGTTCCTTAGATTTCATGTAAGATGATGGATAGTAAAGAAAAAGAAGGTGTGCTATTATTCTATACCATATGTATATTATCAATTGTTATATTGTTGAACTAATAATTGTAGAGTAAGGGTTGGTAGGGTTAGGATTATTCTACTGGGTGAATTATCACTCACGGATACGTTTGTATCCTGGTAAATCGGTTGCTTTGGTGATCAATTTGCCAGAGGGTGCAGGTTACCAGGAGACCGAAGAACAGGATCCTCTGTAAGTTGATCAGTACTAGGGTGAGGACCTCCCAGCTGAGGAAAGGGAGTTTGTCGAGTCTTGGATGTCTTACCCTTAGAAGCTCTGTTAATTTGAAATACTGTTATTTAAATTTTCAAAAGTATTATCTCATTAGTCAATTTTTGTTTTATTTTTGTTGAGTTGTAAGACAATGTTATTTTGAATTTAGTATTTGAGATTTTCGCTGCTAAACTTTGTTTAATAGAATTTCATTTCTTAAATAAGTTTTCTAAATTATTAAATCAATTAAAAATAATTTAATTAATATGTCCAAAAATTGGGGCGTTACGAAACTACTAAACTTTTTGAACCGAGGGGGTGGTTGAATGGTGGTTTAGTGGCGGGCTTGGATGGGTTTCTTGAAGAATTCAAAAAGAACTCAAGAACAAGGAAGAACAAAGCACAAGGACAAGAATTCTAGAGAGAGAAGTTGAAAGGGTTGAATGTGTGAGTTGAATGACATGAGGGGGGGGTGCTATTTATAGCAAAATCTTGGGCTCTCTCTCCCTCTCTCTTGGCCGGCCTCCCTCTCTCTCTCTTTCTCTCATTTTTTTGTTCCATTGCATTGTCATATCTTGTCTCCAAGCATGCTAAAGTCTACCCTCACTTGTCATTTCTATTTTTAGGAATAAGGCTATATAATCAAGTAGGATCTTAAGGCTTGTAAGTCAATCCTAGGTGATTATAGTCTAGGTTGCAAGTCTTACAAGTCTAATGATGCTAAAAGAAGAAGCCTTTCCATGTTTAGTCAATCCTAGACTTGGTTGTAAGTCAATTTCTAGGATGATTAAAGGCCAAGTCTTATGCTTAAAGTAGTTTAAAAATGGGTTGTCAAGTAGTAATTAGGCTTAAGGGCTAAGATGGGTAGCTTGAATTAGGCACATGCACACACACACACACACTTTTCTCTCTCTCTCTCTCTATCTTCCTAGTACTATGTAAGTATGTGTGTGTGTGTGTGTGTGTGTATATATATATATATATATATAAGTATACTTAAGTACTAAGTAGTCCTATTAGGCCTAGGAGGAAAGGTTATGATGGTATAAGGCTTTCAAGTGTAGTTTATTGACAAATGGGTAAGTCCTTTCCTAGAAAGTGTATAGCAAAGTATATAGGCATACTTATAATGTGCTATGATGTCTATATATATACAACTAAGTATACTTACGTCTAAGTAGACTTACCAAGTCTAGGAAAAAGGGTAATGATTAAGTAAGCCTTTAAGTGCAACATATTGTCCAATGGTTAACAGTTTTCCTAGAAAGCATATACTCCGTATGTATATATATAGGCATATTTATAATAGGCCATGAGGTATATCTACATATGTATACCTAGGAAAATATATAGGAAACTAACTTTGGTGGGTAATTAGGTTCAAGGCTAAAAATCCTTAGATTTGCCTACATGGCAAGCCTAAATTTTCTATTTTTGGAAGCATAAAGATTACTTCCTATGGTCCAATGTGTAACGACCCGAATTTCAGGCCATTTTTTTTTCAATTAAAAACTTTCGTCCCAAATTTTATTTACTTTAGCGTCGTAACGAGAATAAAATTAGGATAATTTTGGAAGGTTTAAAATTTAATAAATAAGGATATTTTATATTCAATTATATATATATATATATATATATATATATATATATATATATACCATGACAACGGAAGACTGACAGACAGAGAAGGAAGAACAAGACATAATCAGAGTACTGAATAAAAACAGTTTAATATTTCATTAAACTAGTAGTAGTAGAGACTACTACATTAACAGAAGACTTACTGGTTTAACAGGGGAAGAACAAAGAAGAACTGCAAATACAAGAAAGAGAGAGAGAGAGTTAGAAACCAAGTTTTAATCCAAACTTGGTTCTGACTAGAACCAGTGAATCCTTTTATAGAATAAGGATTACTAACTGTTTACAATTAATAATTGGTCTTACTGTGACCATGTGAGTGCTTTTGGTGGGAAAGCAGTTGAGTTACTGTGGGCAGATGGTGCCTGTCTTCAGCACATGGGTGAACAGGTTAAGTGAACAGTTGATTAGTCCTTTTTTCCGTGATTACACAGTAAAAGGATGAACAGTGGTCGTTGATCAGTGACTTGTTGGTGGTGAACAGTACTGAGTGAACAGTGGTCGTTGAATGAATAGTGACTTGTTGGTAGCACTGAGTGAACAGTAACTTTTACTATTCAATCGTTGAAAGTAAAAGTTTGTTGATTGATTACTGGACTGGCCAAAGGAATGCCAGCTGTTAACTGATGATGACTTTTACCCAAACGGGTTTTGGACATTTTGAGCATCTTGAGTAGTAGCTATAAGGCTGGCTGAACAGATGATGACATAATGGTGGTTGACTTGACTGGTATTTCTTCAGTAGCTTGTGAAGGCTGGTTGAACAGTTTACTGATGATAACATAAAGGATTAGTATTCCATCATGTTATCATAATTTTGTAATTCTTCCGAGGACAGATTATGCCAATAATCCTCAGCATCTTCAGTTGGGCAAGAGGTAGATGTGGAAGAATTATTGTTGACTAGTTGATTTTGATACTGGGTAACTAGTCTTCCAAACTGGGTGTGGAAGTTAAATGGAACTTCTTTAATGGGTTCAATGGATCGGATCTTTTGAATAGGATCTTCATAGATTAAGTAGTTAATATAACTTAGCCTTTGATCACCAGTTTGACTATTGTCACCAAGTTGGGTAGCAATGCACCAAGCTCGGTGATGTCTAATTTTGCTTCTGATTAAATTATTTGAACAGGGCCAAGGGATATCATCTTCAATAAGTTGAATAGGAAGATGGACCCTGCTGAATGGCCAGTTGGCTGATATATGCATGACGTGTTGGGCTGGGATGATGTTCCCAGTGAATGTCCATTCAGGCATTTTGCTTTTGATCAAGACTTGACATCGGAGTGCACCATATTTAGCAAAAAGGTTTAAAATGGAGACAGCCAGTTTTCTGGTAACATATTCAGTCTGCTCCGGATCAGTAAAAATAATTTGTCTTAACAGTCCATGATCCAATAGGGTCATAGGAGTAATTTCAATTACTTTTTTTTATTATATTCAACATTAATATTTTTGAAATACTGCATATCAATGTAGGCTTTTGGAATACTATATATTAAATTACATTGGCAATCAATTTTATCCAAAGGATAATTTGAGCAAATAGGATTAATTTTTGGGCAAGTAACCCTATCTTGGTCCTCATTATAAAGGGATTCCCAAGTTATTTGTAAACCATGAATAGTTTAAGCAGATAAATCAGTAAGAGTTTGGAATAGAAATTCTTGGAAATGGTGGCCATCCCTTTTGGCCATATTTTGAATATCTTTTATCAAATCAATAGGGAAATTAGCAGGGAAAATCATTTGATTGTTTAATGAAATAGGGGTTTTTGGAATACTCTGCAGGAGAGTAGAGAAATAACTTTGAATAGATGCAATATGCATGTTCTTAATTCTAATATTGCTTGCTACTCTACTGGAGCTATTTTATAAGTCATTGGTCAATATGCCATAGGTGGCAATTCCTGCACTCCCTATATGCTGCTTAATGTTGCTTACTAATTTCTCACTTTTTTGCTCTCTCAATACAGGATGCTGAGAAAACTGTTTTTTAATAGTTTTAATATCATGATGCAGAATGTGATTTTTTGCTTGAAGTTGAATATTTTGTTGAAGCAGTTTTGAATATTTAGCATTTAAATGTTCTAGCTCAGAGGCTATTGATACATAAGCATTATCATTATTTTTTGAAATTATGTTTTGTTCACAAAAATAGTAATTCAAGCCATTTAAACAGTTAATAAAATGCGTATTATAACGATATTCTCCACACAAGTTTCAGAAAGCATCTAGAAGGCATTGCTGGGTTTCGTCAATATTTTGTAAATGATTTAATTTTTTAAATTGAAGGCTGGATCCTTCAGAAAGTACTGGCATGGTGGTTGTTTCCAAGGCTATGCTCCTGTGAGTCATCTGTAGATGAGTAAATCATATTAATAGGATGAATAGAATAATTTTGCAATTGTTTTAAATCATTTTGGTCCGGAACTGATAGTAGTGGAAAATTTATTATTTGATCAGAAAATATAGTAGTAATTTTATCAAAACTAACTGTGAATGGATAAAGTAAATAGATGAAGGACATTCCTAGAATGACTTTATCAGTTAAATTTTTGACTAAAAACAAATGAGGTTTTGAAACAGAGATTATTTTGTCAAATATTTACTTCAGGTATTTTATATTTAATAAACATTTTACTATCATTGGCAGAACTTAATCTTTTAGTAGTTCTTATGTAATATTGACTAGGTATTAATCCTTCTTGAATACAATTTAAGTCTGCTCCTGTATCTATAAGAGCAGTAACTTGGATTTCATAATTTCCAATTACTAGTTTGATTTTAGCATGCCATTTCTGGAGGTTAATCTTTGTTATTAGATTTAATCTATTAGTTTCTTGGTCACTAATTTCTTTATCAGGGTTTAGTTGTGTTTCTTTGAGACTATTTGTTTCATTACTTACTACGGATTCATCAGAAGAGTAATTAATACTTTTGAATTTAATATTTCTTTTCTTCCTGTGTGGAAGATGGTTTTTGAGCAATGTAATTTCTTTTTTGATTATCTCAATTTCGAGCTGCAAATCCTGTAAATTAATTTCTTTAGCAACTTTACTAAATCTTTCAATAGTAGCATGAAGATTGACTATGGGTTTATCATATTGAGGTGTCTTACCTTGTTGTGATAAAACATCTTTTCATTTTTTAATGTATTGTTGCTTTAATTCTAAATCATCAATTTTACTAATTAAATCAATTAATAATTCTTCTTCAGGTAACTCTCTAGTGAGCACATTTAATTTTTTACAACAATTATCAGTACATCCAATTTCTATTTGGTTTTCACTAGCACTGTTATTACTAGCAGAATGGTATTCCGATGATTGAATTGTTTCATCATTATCTGAGTCACTTAGATTTGTCATTTTGAATATTTCTAAGATTTGTTGTTTATCATTATCAGATATATTGAGTTGATTAATTTTTTGTTTAACTTTGCATTGGGACTTATAATGACCCTTTTTACCACAATTATAACAGGTAACATTAGTGTTATTAGGTTTAGTAGAGTGTCTCTTTTTACTACTTTGGGTTTTGGGTTTATCATAATATTTATCTTTGGATGATTGTGGTTTATTAGTTCTATGTTTTTTAATATTGGTTTCAATCTTTTTTCTCCTTCTGGATGGTGCCACAGGTGGTAGACCATATTGTTCACAGAAGTTACCTAACTCATATTTAGCTTTATTTTTATCTTTTTGATTTTGTTTATTAATTTTCATATCAATACACATTCTTAAACCTTCTTTTTGAATAATACTAACTATATCCCCATATGTTAGTTTATCATATTCAATTATTCCGGTTGGTTGACTAAGGACATCTCTAATTTTATGAGCAAATAGATTAGGTAATCCATTAATAAATTTTTCTTTCCAGAAGGATTTAACATATTCGTCTCTAAGCATAACTCTAGAAATAAATACGTCTTTATACCATCTAAAATCACTCAGTGTTGGGCAGTGTAAATTGCTTAATTGATCATGGATTCTAGAAGTAATGTTACTAGGTTGACTAATGAAATGTTTAATTATGGTGTAGATTAAGGTATTAACTCCATCAGGGATACCTCTTTCGTGATCCATCAATGGGAGACCATCTTCATCAGTTTGAACAACATATTTTATTTCTTCTCTTGATTCATTATTAAGATATTTATCCCACCAATCTTTTATCATTCCAGTAAATCCTGAAGTTAACAAGTCTACAATTTGGAGTTGATCTAGATTAGTATT
Organism: Rhododendron molle; assembly: GCA_025413875.1. Classification (NCBI taxonomy): domain Eukaryota; kingdom Viridiplantae; phylum Streptophyta; class Magnoliopsida; order Ericales; family Ericaceae; genus Rhododendron; species Rhododendron molle. The sequence goes on from CM046400.1 coordinate 22,497,618, forward strand.
GCTTAAGTAACTGTTAGCAATGATTGACATGTGATTCAATTTTTCTAAAATTTGATGTTCACTTAATCCATTAATATTCTATTCATACAGTTTACTAGATGAAACAGAAAATTGATTAGCAAGATTATTTTTTTCATATTGTAAATCAGGAGGGGTAGGTCTAGAATACCAATTTTTGGTAAGACTAGTAGGATTAGTAGATGAGTAAATAAGTCGTTTAATGTTGTTGTTTATTTTTTGACCAGAGAATTGTTCTTGGAGTTTAGAAATCTCTTCATCGGAAGATGACAGTTGACTAGAAGAACTAGTATTATTAGTTTGAGTCATGACAGTAATTTGGGGGGTTATTGGTTCTGTTTTAATAACTAAGGTTGTTAACAGTTCTTCAATTTTTTGAATATTTTCATTTTGATTTAATTTTATTAGTGGTCGTTGCTCTGGTAGGTGGATTAGTGGTTTTTCAACAGTTTTACTAGTTGATGAGACATCAGAGGATATTCCATCATCAATTTTAGTTTCTATTTTATCTAGTTGTTTACCTATTACCTTTAAGCATTGATTAGTATAATTAATTTGTTCAATAATTTGTTTACATTCAGCTCTTTCACTAGGTAGTTTAAAAGGAGAAGCAATTATGCTTGATCCTTTATAATCAATAATAATTGGTTCTAGGGGTGGGTGGCTAGAAGTTACAGTAGTATTATCAGATTTTTTCCATTTTGACTTAGTAATTACTTGTGTATCTGGTTGACTGATTTGGTTACCAATTTTTGAGTAAGACAAAGTTTCCTTGGTAGTTCTTGATTCATAAACATTTTCTAAGTAATCAAAGAAATAAATTTCAATATTTTTTTTCTTTATGAATTGTTCCCAGCGGGTTACAATTTTATCATGTTGATCAAATAAGTATTTACCTCGATAATCTTTTCTTTTTTGTTTATTCTTTTTAGATTTATATTCATCATAATTAATATCAGTATGATCATTATTACTTAACAGATTAATTTCTTCATTAAGTTTTTTGAGTTTTAGTATATTATCTTTATTTTTAATATTTTTATTTCGGGGTGGTAGATTTATAAATCCTATTTCTCTTGACCTAAGAGGAGGATATTCCAAATTTAACTCATTTCTTTATTCCTGATATTCATCATTTAATTCTTGATATTCATTATTAGAATTTATTTCATAATTATCTTGTTCATCAAAATATTCTATGTCTGATTCAAATTCGAAAATACTCATTATTAATTTTTTGATCCTAGAGTCAAACAGAGGGGACTGGTGGATAAGATTATTCCTGAACTAGGGTGGGACTGGTGGATGAATGATACCTGGATAATCTGTTTATTCCTTTAAAAGAAATTAATCCGAGACTTATATCTAAATGATCTATTTACTGCTCTTGATTCTAGATGTAAACTTATTTGGTATTTCTGTTCTAGATTTGTACTTCTTTGGAACATACTGTTATACACCCCTTATTACTTGAACCACAGTTACATACACACATACCCAAATGCTTGATACTGGCCACATACGCACATACCATCTTGGATGAAACCCAACCCTCACTGCCCTACCGCGGGACTTACCAACGAGATTTTTACAGAAAATCCTAGGCGGCTTAAGTGGTTTAGTATCAAGTCTCTAGGCGGCTTAAGTGTCAGTGATTCAAAATAATAAGTGGCTTTAAGCAGCGTCTAAACAAGTATAATCAGGGACAGACCTACCTGTAATATTCATAGATTCAAGACAATAAACAGAGACATCTAACTATAAAGATCGTATCAATTACTTTTAAAAACACAAACAGATAATCCAGTAATTACTCATCCACCCATCTCTACCCTGCTCAGTAGCAATCCATCCACCAATCACCTACACACTACTCCCTACTTGGCTCTGATACCATGACAACAGAAGACTGACAGACAGAGAAGGAAGAACAAGACATAATCAGAGTACTGAATAAAAACAGTTTGATATTTCATTAAACTAGTAGTAGTAGAGACTACTACATTAACAGAAGACTTACTGGTTTAACAGGGGAAGAACAAAGAAGAACTGCAAATACAAGAAAGAGAGAGAGAGTTATAAACCAAATATATATATATATATATGTTATATATATTTAGATATTTATATATATACTTATATATACAAATATCCAAACCCTCTCACCATCATCTACCCCATCAAACTCTCTCCCTCTCTCTGCCGTGACTTTCTTTCTTTCTTTCTCTCTCTCCCCCTATGCTTGGCCACCAAGCCACCAACTCCCCACCTTGTTGTCTCCCTCTCCTCCTCACCACCCACCTACTTCCTCCCCAACTGTCCCTCCCTCTCACTCACAGTCTCTCTCTTTCCCTCATTTCTCTCGTATCTCTCTCTATCTCCTCCTTTGCTTGGGCACCACCCAACCTCCTTCCTATAAATAACCCTCCTCTCTTCCTCTCAACACACACCTAGCATCACCATTATCCCAGAAAACAGTGGAGAAGAGGGAAAGAGAAAGAAAGCTCAAGAAATTCGGTTATGGAGGTCTACAGAGAGAAAGAAGTGGGTTTCGATCCAAACGACGAGCTACAATCCAATTCGAGGTTCCAAACATCACCACCATCCTCGGGCAGTCCAAAACCATCAACTAATCCCAAAGAAGCAGCCCCAAAGTCCCCTGTTATAGTCGTCTTCCTCAAATTATCGAAAACGCTTCGTTTACGTTTCGAGCTCGTACAATCGAAACTAAGGTAGATAAACCCTTAAACTACCATCTCCTAAGTATATTTAAGTATTTTGAACATTACCCGTGGTCCCTAGAAGGCCCCTGCATCAAAACGATGCGATAGAAAAATCTGCGATGAACCAGTTGCGAGTTCGCGGCAGCAACGTCGAAAGTTGCGGGCCGCCACCTTGGACCCGTTTGACCTTGTGGCCATGATCCCAGCCGCAACCTCCGTTTGGTTTTAATTAAAAATGGTTCGAATTGACTTTGCGACCTTCCAAACATCATTTTTTTACACCCAAACTAATTTTTATAGACTCCTCACGCCTCAAAGACCATAACTTGTTAATATCATTTTTTTATTTAATTATCTATTTATTAATTATTATTAGTTATCATTCAAAGTTTTCAATCAAAAATTACTTCGCGACCTTATAAATCATGTTATTAATACCCGAAGTATACTCCTTAGATAAAACCTTGTTAATCTCAACATATTTTATTTAGTAAGATTAATTATTACTTAATTATTTTACTTTCAACAATTTTTCGATAATATCTCTTATTAAAATAATCTCACGACCCTCCGGACCCAACGCTTGACACCCGAACATGATGCGTAGGACCATAGGACTTATTTTTAAAGTCATGCTACTTATCTTAATTTTAGTATTTATTATGTTATTAATCAATTTAAATTTGTAAATAAAAGTATTAAATTAGAAATTTACTATCTTTAGTTCGATTAAAGACTAAATTAATCTTTTTAGCATTAATAACATTCTTGTTCATTAAAGAAAGCTTAAGGGCATCGGCCAAACCATAAAATGTTAATTAATTAATTATCTGCATTTTATTAATTGATATACTTGCTACAGCGTGTGATAAGTTAATGTTATTATTGATAAATGACGTCGAATATGCTTTCTTACTACATTGTGAGTTGAATTGAGGCTTGGACACCATTGTATGATTGAGTTACTGCTTTATATGCATTGTACTTACTTTAAAGTTGCGGTTATGCTATGATTGATAAGATCAGACTTAGATCATTGGGTTGGTGTATGTCATGGATCATCTAGACGATATTAGGTAAAGGATGAATTGGCAATTAATTGAGTTAAGTTTTGGAGATGGGTGCGAACAGGGGCCCAGTCTCATGTTAAGATGGGTGCTAACAGGGGCCCAGTCTTGTGTTAAGGTGGGTGCGAACAGGGGCCCAGCCTTGTATTAAGATGGGTGCGAACAGGGGCCTAGTCTTGTCTGTTGAAAGATGGATGCGAACAGGGGTCCAGTCTTGTGTTAATAAAAGTTTGCGGGGACCAAATTATTTCAATAATTATGGCAATCTTAACTGATGATATGCCATGGGCAGTTCCAAAGGGTAATCGTGCCCTTGCTATGGCCTTAAATGGAACATATCCATTTAGGACCCCGTGTGCAGGACAGGTAAGAGGGGATTGTCCCATAACACGATCATAGTTAGAGATTGGGGAGGACCGATCTTGAGGAAAAGATCGTAGAATTCACATAAAGTAATGGATAGTAAGAAAAGAATTATGTGAGATACTCTCTGACTCTTGTATTTCGATTATTGAATTATCTGCTAGCTGTAAAGTAAGGGGTTAGTAGGGTAAGGGTTTTTCTTTTGAGTTTCGACTCACGGCGTTTTAAAACGCTAGGTACCGAGGAGGAGCAATGCAATCAACCGGATGAGCAATACACCCCTGAAGGCCTCCCGGTCCAGGAAGGGGAGTTTGTCGAGCCGTGGACCAACTATTATTAGGAGATGCTCTGATGTAATTTAAATTCCAAAAAGTGCTTGCACATCTGTCGAGCTTTGGTTATTTGATATTTTGTAAAGACCAAATATGGTTAACTTAAGTTTTTATTATTAAGACTTCCGCTGTTGAAACTCTGTTTTCGAGATTAAAGTTCTTTATAATGTTTTTAGTATTATTAAACCAAATGAAAATGATTTAATTAACGTGTTTGAAAATCGGGGCGTTACACAATGGTTCATAATGGTTAGGGAAATGTAACTAAGTTGAATGGTACTTAGGTTTCTCTAACTAAATGATTGAAAGCTAATTCTACTTGCTGAGTAGGATTTCTAGCCAAAAAATATAATTTAAAGATTTTATTTTACTCACTTGAAAAATATACAAGCGCTTCTACAAGCATACTTGCCTTTGGAAAAGGACGAGATTGTCCGGAGCTAAGAGATTTAATTTTGAAAGTCTCGAATCTAATTATGACGAATTATTAAGGTTAAAAATAAATTTTATAAAGCAAAAAATAAAATTTTCAAATATTTAACGAGATTTTTATTTACTAAAAATCGGAGTTGTTACAGCTCTGATCCAATTAGGACCTGAGCGCCCGGGCCATGGTTCTAAGCGCCGGACTCCAATTTTTGAAAAGGTTTTATTTGGGTTCCAAAGTTTAAAGGAAACATTGTTCTGGTCCCTTCAAAGATCGTTTTGTTTTTCTATCATCATTGGGGAAGTTTAAAGGTATTTTAAGAGGGTTCAAATTGAGGTGTCTACTTGTATCGATACCGGGTGTCTATTAGCCTACTAATTTCTGCTTACAAACGGGTATCGATACAGCATTACTCTATATCGATACTGCCCTCGTTATTTCTGGATCTTCAGCTTTTGGCCTTCGGCTTGGCTTCCAATGGTCTTGGCCACTCAACGAGTCTTCGACTCTTCATTTTCAGGCTCTGATGATGGCTCCATTCTTGGTCATCTTGAGTCTTGGATGCCTCCGGCTTGCTCCAAGTTTTTAAATCCTTCTTTATTCACCGGTTTTCCTACAAAATAAAATAACAATACCAAGTTATCACACCATCGATTTTTAACATAAATAACAATACTATTTGAAATATAAAATTCTCACGATAGTACATACAAATACCCAAAAAATACAATATGGTACCCAATTTCACAAACTTGTCCACAAATACAACGATCCAAAATAAAAAATACATAACAATATGGTTTAGTTTACAAGGATAATAAAGTACTCTCCAAAAATAGCTTTAAACCATACATCAGCATGTACTCCAAGCACTCCATGACAGTGACCTGTGTTGTACTTGAAAATGGTAGGGTTGAGCAAACACGCGCCCAGTAGAGAAATCTATACGCAAGTTATACGAAAATACAATGAATTATGTATCTAGAGTGAGTGAATATAACAGAAATACCCAAGGTACAGATGACCATCAACTAGTATCACATATATCTAACTAGAACCAGTTTTATTCCCACATCAATCATAATACGGTCTTACTATTGTCAACCTACTGAGCTGACCACAAGTATACTAAAAAACAAGGAAAATACGTAATTCTGTGTACTTTTGTACCCTTTAATACACATTCATACACTTATTATTGTCAACCCATTGGGCTGATTTTAGAATTTTCCATCATAATAAACCAAATAACAAGTTCACAATCATTTTACCACATCACACATGATTCCACAATCATTTCTCACTTCGTTATCACTCGTCATCAAAATCCGTTTCATCCATCATCATAATCCTTTCTTCAGAATTCCTTTGTTTTCAAATAGATGTAATGTTGGCGGATAAAAAAAATAGATGTAATGTAGAGAAATACATGACCTTTAATGGTCAAGCTCCATTGATTTGAGCTTGGATAGCTGGAGTCCGTTGATTCTGTGTATGAATACCAAAAACTGTTGATTTGCTTAAGAATAACCGGAGGATTTTTAATAAAAATCAATTTTTTTTTTAAAACAAGTCAATTTGGTAAAACCAATCTTTCTTCCTTTTTCCGATAGTCCCAGATCATAACAAACAAGGTTTTTGCATGTATCACTCGTTTCCGGTCATCTCACTAATTGGTGATACACATTCATTTGTGTGGTCCGATCATCTCACCGAATGTCCATGGTAATATCCGTTCATTTTATCTACAGATCTTATCACTTCACCAAATGTCCATGGCAATACCAACAGTGTCCATTCTGGTCATCTCACCACTCCGGATTTAGCCGAATGGTGATACCCAATGTGTCATGTTCTTGTTGTGTTCACAATCTCATACAGTTATTCGTATCCCATTTTATTGCAAACAATCAACCATGTCATAAATCAATAAACACATAAGTTCACACATTTTCCCCGAGTATAACACCATGCTTGACATAACGTACCAACCTGTAACGCCCCGAATTTTGGGTATGTTAAATAAACATTTTTATTGAATAAACTAAAGAGAGTCTAGCTCATTATTACAACATAATTCTCACAGAGTACTTTTATTCAACAGAAGAGGGGATAATCTAAGGTTAACTACTGCTCTGCCTCTTCCTCCATCCTTGCAAGCTCCTCGGCTCCGAAGGCCTCCAAAGTGTACTGTTCATGCTGCTCATCTATAAAATCTGACACATTATACCAGCGTCGCCCCCAGTATAATATGTCTGGGTCACCACAAAGGTAACACCGTGAGCTACAGAAGCTCAATAGAATAATCCAACCCGCTAAACCATAACTTATAACACGAAGGTACATAGGCAATTACACATGCTCATTCAACAACATAATTAACAATGACACATCCGCATTCATTATCTTGCCTATGTTGGTGTCATGCCTTTCTTTGTTTCTCCTACGCGACTCATCGTAAACCGTGTCACCATTTCCAAATCAACATTTTGAAAATCATTTCTCATTCTTTGTTACCAACGGGCTACCAAGTCCAGCCACGTTATCAAATCTTGCATTGGCTCCTCTCCGCGGATAACCAAGCCCAATTACCAATGAAGCTACCACGTCCGGCTCCGTTAGCAATCTACACAATGGGCTACCAAGTCCGGCCTCATTGCGGTTTTCGCAAGTCTACACAAAGGGCTACCAAGTCCGGCCATTATGTAGTTTCAAAAGTATTTTACCAAGTTCAATTCTTTCCTTTATCCACACCCTAGGTGACATGTTTCTACTTTCTCGATTTTCGTGTCTCGTAATCATGCATAGACTCCGCGGCGGAACAAATCACTTTTAAGTAATCTAGCAGGATCATCCAATTCTATATTACCTAAACGTACTCAAATTATTTCTTAAAGCATAACGCCACATGTACGGACGCCCTTGGAGTGGAAAGCCACTTATGCTTTATCAACAACAAGTAGTGCAAGCAAATATACATACATGCTCATAATCATCCTCAAGACAATAATATATTATCAAAATCCGTTCTTTCTTCCTTTGTGGAGTTTTCAAAACAACATATGTTTATTGACGAGTTCATACATGAACAAGCAACTATCATGAGATCAAGCAATTAAGTAGTCATAAGATCAAGGTAAACTACGTAAAACAAATCATACTACACATATGGCTTCATGCTCATACAATACAATATACTTAGAGGAAGTAGTTAGGGATTAACTACATTCAATTCAACATGCATACAATTATACTTAGGATAAGTAGGTTCGAAGAACTCTACCGTTCTTCTTGGCGGTAGGGTGGCTACGGGAATTTCGTCGGAGTAACGGCTTACGGTGGACTTCCGGTAGCTTCGAAAGAGAAAGGTTTCTCTCGAAACTAAGTCTTGACTATACTACTAAACTCTATTGGATCGAAGGGTGGTGGAGTGGTGGTTTAGTGGCGGCTTAGGATGAGTTTCTTGAAGAACAAGAGAAGAACTTCAAGAACACTCAAGAACAAAGCAAGAACAAGCAAGAACACTAAGCTTTCTAGAGAGAGAAGTTGAATGGTGAAGGTGTGAGTTGAAAGGCATGGAATGGATGCTATTTATAGGCAAAATGAAGCTTCCCCCCTCACTCCACTTGGCCGGCCATCTCTCTCTCTCTCTCTCTCCCCCATGGATTTGCTCCATGGACTTGTCTTGTCAAGCAATAGTACTCCAACAAGTGCCACTTGGTCAAATAGTGTCAAAGTACTTCAACTTGTCAAAGTCTAGCACACATACACCTCACTTTCCCCCTCCCTCTCATTCGGCCATGTCTCTCTCTCTCTCTTCCCCATGGATTTGCTCCATGGACTAGTCTTGTCAAGCCAAGGTACAATACAAGTGCAACTTGGTCAAATAGTATCAAAGTACAATGCACATGTCCAAGTACAACACACATGCACTCACTTTCCCTCTCCCCTCATTCGGCCCTCTCTCTCTCTCTTGGTCAAAGTACTATCATGTGTATATATATATATATATGTATATCTATATGTACATTTATGGAAAGAACAAGGTAAGGACAAGACTACTTAAATGCACACATGGCTTATGATTATTCTTTTTGTAGGATAAAGTACACATGACTAGTCTTGTCATGCTATAGTACTCCAACCAAGTGCCATAGGTCAAATAGTGTTCAAGTACAACCCACATGTCAAAGTACAACTCACACACACCTCACTCTCCCTCTTCCTATTCGGCCACTCTCTCTCTCCTCTCCCATAGTTTTGTTTCATAGTCTTGTCATGCAATAGTACTTCATCCAAGTGTATCTAGGTCAAATAGTGTCAAAGTACAACACACATGTCAAAATACAACTCACATACACTCACTCTTCCTCTCTCCCAACCGGCCTCTCTCTCCTTTCCCATGGATTTATTCCATGGACTTGTCAAATCAAGTCCATAATCATGGCAAGCAACCTAAGTCTAGTCACATCAAATCCTTTCTCTTTCAAATCAAATCTAGGTAATGATGAGGGTCCAAACAATGATGGAGGTGGTCATGGTGTAGTCTTATCCTAGAATGGGTCTACTTGGAAGAAAGACTAGAATCATTGGCTAGGTTTTGACTAGAAATGGGTTGGCATGTAACAAATAGGCTTAAGGCTATTAGGTGGCTTGGACAAGTGGCCAAAGATACATACACACACCTCACTTTCTCTCCTCACATTCGGCCTCCCTCTCTTCTCTCTAGCCGATTCTCTCTCTTGGTCAAAGTACATATATGTATGTGTATATATATATATATATATATATATGTGTGTGTGTGTGTGTGTGTACATTTGTGGAAAGAACAAGGAGGATAAGGACAAGGCTACTTAAATGCACACATGGTTAGGTTTATTCTCTTTGTAGGAGAATATTGAAGAAAGGACACATGACTTGACTTGTCATCCTATTTGGCAAGTCTAACATCTATTGTCCAAGGGGTAAAGATTTCCCTAGCATGTAATAACCAATGGTCCAAGGAAAGTCATCATGAAGTACAATGTTTGCTTTTGACTAGACTATTCTAACTACTAGTCAAACTTGGTCTTCTTCCTAACAACTATTGTCCAATGGTCAAAGATCTTCCTAGCATGTAATAATCAATGGATAAAGATTCCCCTAGAACTTATCGTCCAATGGATAAAGATTACCCTAGCATGTAATAACCAATGGTCCAAGGAAAGTCATCATGAAGTACAATGTTTGCTTTTGACTAGACTATTCTAACTACTAGTCAAACTTGGTCTTCTTCCTAACAACTATTGTCCAATGGTCAAAGATCTTCCTAGCATGTAATAATCAATGGATAAAGATTCCCCTAGAACTTATCGTCCAATGGATAAAGATTACCCTAGCATGTAATAACCAATGGTCCAAGGAAAGTCATCATGAAGTACAATGTTTGCTTGTGACTAGACTATTCCAACTACTAGTCAAACTTGGTCTTCTTCCTAACAACTATTGTCCAATGGTCAAAGATCTTCCTAGCATGTATTAACCAATGGATAAACATTAAAAAGGGTACAATGGTCCATCTAGGGCTAGGGGGAAGTGATTAGGCTAAATGGGCATTAGGCTGTTCTAACTAATCGGTTAAAGACTAACGATACTTAATCTAGGCTTTCATTGCTCGAGTGGTATTTTGGTTTTTTTTAGTAGGAAATCGCCTAATAACAGAATATTAAAGTCCGACGGTGCCGAATGCCAAGGCAAGGCGTGAGCGTGGCCAAGGCGAGGCGAAACAGTGGCTAGGTGGTGGCCAAAGTAGCCCGGTACAAACAAAGGCCAAGGCACCAGAGCTGCAGGCGGGCTGGTGGTACAAAGCTGGTACAAACAAAGGCTGGCGTATCGGCAGCGGCCGCCAAAGCGACTGGTGGCCAAACAAGGCTGGCAAGGCAAAAGGCTGCGGCTGGCGGCGGCCAGCAAATGGCGGCTGGCAAGCGACCGGTGGCAAGAAGGCTGCCGGTGGCCCAAGCACTTTTAGCAAAGTTGGCGGGCGGCCCGCTAACCAAGCAATGGCCAAGCGGTGGCTAAGGCGCCCGTTAGCTGCTAAAGGCTGCGGTGGCTAAGGTGTAGCCAAGGCAAGGCGTGAGCAAGGGGCCAGAGCAACGCTAAGGCAAAAGCAAGGCGCGACCCGACGCTAAGGCGAAGCAGATGCCAGGGCAGAGCAACCCGACAGCGACCCGACTGCCTAGGCGAGGCAAGCGCGACAGCGAGCCGACGCCAAGGCAGCCTAGCTAAGCCAAAGCAAAAGCAGTCAAGTCAACGGTCAAGGCAAAGACCAAAATTTTTCTACTAACCACTCCGGCATCGATGCATCAATAAGCCAAACGGTAGTTAGGGTTTGCTAACTAATCGGTTAAAAGCTAACTATGCTTGCTAAGTAGGATTTCCAGCCGAGAAATATAATTTAAAGATATTATTTATTTATTAGGAAAATATACGAGTACGTTTACAAGTATACTAGTCATGGGAGAAGGACTAAATTGTCCGAAGTAAAACGATTCAATTTTTACAAGTTTCAAATCTAATTATGACGGATTATTAATCGCTAAAAGGGATTTATAAAACAAATAAAGAATTTTCAAATGTAACAATAAAATTTTTTTTATAAGTCAATAACGACCGATTTTTGGATGTTAAAAATGAAATCCAAGTATTAAAATAAAATTCAAATTTTTAACGAAATTTTTATTGACCAAAAATCAGGGTCGTTACACAACCCATAGCGTCTCTACGACATACTACCCGATAATATCGATATTTAGATCTCATGGAACAAGTGCCAAAGGAATTTAGAACGATTGACAAGACAAATCATGAGAACGAGAATTTCTATGCTACCTTTCAGATCACTAGCCACTCTCACATCTACCCATTATACTCATCACAACGCCTCGTACAGCCTACGATACTCCTAAACAACCTTTTGGTACATTTCCGTTTACGACGATACCAAGGTTATGTTTAAAGTGTGTTTAGGGAATGAGAACAATCAATAAGTCAATGGAGGTCGAGCGATCAAGTTTAGAGATGGTTTAAAGGAGTTTAAGAGGTGTTAGAAGTGGTCGGGGTTCAAAACAATTGAAGGGGATTTCACGTTCTTAAAAGTACTGGGTACTGATACCACAAAATATAGGTATCGGTACCAAATCAATCCAGAGAGCAACCCAGAGACCAAGGCACCAGTACCTCAAAAAGTAGATATCAGTACCAAGGTATCGGTATCTCAAAAAGTAGGTACCAGTACCAATGCTTTACAGCGGGCGATTTGTAGAAAATCAAGTATGAGTACAAATTCAAAATCCTACGAATTAAAACACGATTTAGGCACACAATCATCTCATAAACGTATAACAAGAGTAAGAAATCCCTACCTCAAGTCGAGGATCGAAACCCACGCGATTTGAGCAAACCCTAGCTCTCCAAACTTCGAAATCAACTGAATACTCCTCCTTTGAGCGAAACCCACGAAATTCAAGCTCAATACTACAATTGAGGGGTGGAATGGAGGTGGATCTTGGTGGTTTTTTGGTGGAATTTTGGATGAGATAGAGCAAGAGAGTGGGAGAGAGCCGAGAGAGAGATCGGCCGAGAGATAGGGAGAGAGTAGGAGATGAGAACTTTGTTCTCCTACACACACAACCACACTTATATACTAGCACCCACACAAATCACACTTCCAGTCCCTCAAATAACAATCCTAACGCATTAACCCCAAATCAAATAAACTCAATAAATTTCACATTTTTCTCAATTTCTGACATTTATAAAACTTTTAAATAATATCCGAAAATAAGGGTCCTTACATAAATTAGGCAAAAATTTAAAACGATAGTGTGGCAATTGAATTTCCTAAACATAGTTTTTTGGTAGAAAAATGATTTGTGTGGCAATTGGTCGTCTTCAATTGTCTTGAATTTTGTTATACTCAATAATATTTAGTCAACAAAAGAAAAAAGATTAAATATGTATTGCATTCATTTCAATAATGTTCAATTTTAGTGCACAAATCAAAACCTGGCGAAATACATATTACATTCATTTCAATAACTTTCAATTTGAGTGCATGAATAAAAAACCTAGCAAAAGAATAGTAATTGACAGAGGCAATATGAGAATAAAAATGGGATCGTATGCCCAACGTCAAGGGCACAATTAATAAATTATTAGTGTTTACTGTTGTATAAGGCATATTATTGGAATGTACTGTCATATATAGTGATGTGTAAAAAGGAAGGTAGTCATGTACGTGTAAGAAATTAATGTAGTGCTTATGTCATCCTTTATGTATGTATGTAATGAGCACTGATGTGAATAGTAACTATGTCACCAGAAGTCAAGGCTTGTAATAGTATGAACCAATGATATGCAAGTACTGTAGCTACTGTAGCAATAATATGTTTATACTGTAAGCAGCTCCTCCTGACGCCTATAAAAGGAGGAGCACCCCCCGTTAATAAAAAAAGTCAGTCTAATACCAAGTGTGTGTGTTTAAATATCTTCTTGTGTTCTCTCCCGATCCTAATCTACTTAGTATTTGTACCCACTTCGTGTTTGTAAATTGCAATGGGGGAAACTGGAATATCGGATGCTAATTATGGATGAGTTTCTATACTTCAAGGGTGGTGTTATTCGCAGCTACGTATTTTCTCCCATAGCCCGCTAAAAATTTTCGACTATACTCGACAGTTAGTTACCGAAATTGAGATACATTTTCAGCACCCAATTACCGAAATATAATCTTTTTTTCAACAGCTACTTACCGAAATGTATGTATTAGCAGTTGCATACCGAAAGTTGAACATATTTTCGACATGCAGTTGTCGAAATATAATTTTGTTTTCAACATCTATTTACCGAAATGTTATTTATAATTTTCAACAATTACCTACCGAAATATAGCGGGGTATGGGAGAAAATACGTAGCTGCGAATAACACCACCCTACTTCAAATGAGAGTATATGAGCATTTGTGCATACGCAACATGACAGACAGGGTAGGACATTGCAATTGCAGAAATCTAACTAGAGATTTATGTTGTTGTGGGAAACCTTAAAGAAGGTAAAGTGAAATGCAGAAACCTCAGGGAAGGTAAGTGAAATTTTACCACAAAAGAAGAAGCAAGGTATCAAAAAGAGAGAGAGAGAGAGAGAGAGAGCGAGCTGTTCAGTTCCCAAAACTAAAGCAGAGAGAGGTGGCAGTTAGAGAGAGAGAGAGAGAGAGAGAGAGAGAGAGAGGGAGAATGGAAGATGAACTAGAGGAGAATAAGCAGCAGAGCAATTGTGGCAATTTGGTGTGTGAGCCACCAACGGATGATCCGGTTCGGGTATACGCAGATGGTATATACGATCTCTTCCACTTCGGCCTCGCTCGCTCTCTCGAACAAGCCAAGAAATCGTAACCCCGTCTTTACTTTTCCTCCGTTTTCTTAATTTTTCCTCGACGTTTTTTTTTTTTTTTTTTTGTAGAATTGGGTCGTTTTCATGGTGAATTCTCTCACGTCGTCAACAAACAAAATTGAAGATACATATTCTGAATCTGATTCTCAACGTATGTGTGCCTTGATGGTTCTACCCATCTATGTAGTTGCAGTATTAGGTCATTTCTGCAATTTTATTCTTTTGCCCTCGTTCTGTCTGTTTGATTTTTATTTCATTTTGAATACAATAACAACCAAAAGCTGGATTCACATAACCAATAGAAAGACACTATTATTCGTCGTTCAACACAAGCTTCCTACGGGAAGGAGAGGAAAAAAAGTACAAACGTTCAAAACCTACTTGTTAGAAAAAAGAGAGTCCAAACTCGAAACCTCTCTCGTACAAGTCATTGCCAACTCTTTCCTATGTCGCACCCCTTAGAATTTCCACAAGTTCATTATTTATAGGCAAACCTAGACATCCTAATCTACGATACAGTCAGGAAAAACTTGCACATTATTGGATTTCCTAGAGGGTTTAATGTTTTTATGAAGTTAATAACTATGTTTTCTGTATGCATAGTACACAAGATTGCGACACACGCAATGATATTCATTCCAACTTGAATTTTGCAAACCATCCTGTTTTGATTTCAATTACGTTTGTGATCAATCTGCCACAGTAGCTCAAACCTGCATGGCCAACTCCTGCACACCATGGTGGAAGAAGCCCCTTCCCAAAGTGTCTCACAAAGCTCAATGTTTTGCTGATAGACGGGACTCCATTCCACTCCATTGTTCGTGCATGTCACGACTGGCTTCCATGAGAGGAACAGGGCCGGCCTTCGGCTAAGCCCACCAGGCCATTGCCTAGGCCCCCCAAAGAATGACTCATTGAAGGCCCCCTCAATATTTTCAAGTCCTAAGTTAAATATATAGACCAATGCTCTAACTAAAGAACTCCAACGGTAGATAGGAATGGTAACGGGGCGGGTTTTTGCCTACCCCGACCCGAAAATCATCACCCGCCCCCGGCCCCGCCCCGACCCCGACCGGGTTTTTTTTGGGTACCCCCGTCCCCGCCCCGATCGGGGAACGAGTTTACCCGCCCCGCCCCACCACTAAAATTAAAATAATAAAATGATAAGTAAAAAAGTAAAAAAAAAGAAGCTAAATAAGAATAAAAATTATCTAAAAAATAAAACTTTTGAAATTATTTTTGTGTCTTTTGGTATCGTGGTTTTATCTAAACTTTTAATTGCAATCAATATTTTAGATATCTCATTCCATTTCTTTATGTGTAAAATTTATTCTAAATAATTGAAAAACTTTTTAAAAAATCCACTAAACACCCAAAAATATCAATTTTTATTTCTTTTTTAAATTTAATTAGGCTACTTGACAGAAAGAGACATTTGTTTTTTGGATTAATACTTAAAAAAAAAGAAATGACATGTATATAAGTATATATACATATATAAATATATATATATATATACACGCGGGTCGGGGTCGGGTAATTTCGGGGCCGGTGTTTCGAGGCGGGGTTCCTTCGCCCCGAACCCTACCCGAACCCGGGCGGGTTTAGAATTTTTTTTTACCCGATCCCGACCCGATACCTGAAAATGGGGTGGAAAATTCGCTCCGTTCGGGACGGGGAGGGTACGTTTGCCATCCCTACCTGTAGACCTCCATGTTCTCACTCTTTGATCCTGAAGGCCTGCAAGCTCTCCATTTTGCAAATGTTTGTATCTGATGCATAGTGAATTTTGTGGAGTATGTTGATTCTGGCTGGAGGGTAAAGGGTCAATCATTGGATGAGGAAAGGCTGGATGATTTTAAATGTTTCTTAACTTTGCAAGATAAATAATGTAGATATAGTCCAATTCCTAAAGGCAATTCAAGGTTATCAATACCGTTCCGTACTGATCGGTACATACCGTTTTTGACAGGATTCGGTACCTTGAACCCCATATTCCATTACGCTCTCAATACCAGTGCTTACCGGAGAATACCGGCGATTTCGGAAAATTCCGGCCGAGAAGCAGGTACCGTTGATTCCATCCGGTATGTTGCACTGACTGACTTTTCTGTCTCTAACTTCAAAAATCACCTCCGCCGGTGTCTTCCACGTCTCCGGCAACTTTGTACCAACTGAGCAGAAACTATTGGTGGGAGAAGAAGATTGATCGGAGAGAAGAGAGTGTGGAATCGATCAGATCGAAAACCCATAGAGAAACCCAAATCTATTCTCCATTGTTGATGAGAGAGAGAGAGAGGTCGGCCGAAAAAAACAATGAAAAGAATGGAACTGGATGAGGTTGAGAAGAATCAGAAGATAATGAGAGCCCTAATATCGACAATGACGAAATTACCCTTAACTTTAATTCCACGTTCAAAAGTGCACGTGGTTGCCGTGTGTTGGGACTTTTTATTTGAAAATTTCACATACTGTGTGTTGGAAATTGGTAATTAAGTTGTACAGTATATTGGTATTTTTGAATGGATGTAATTTTTTATGTTTTTGTTTCTGGTATGTAGGATAAATTGGATGGTATCAGAAAATTATATATTTATTACTATATATTAAGATAGTAGCGCTAACCCGGTATCTGACCGGTACCGGTATGTACTGTGCCAATAGAAAAACCGGTACCTTATCCGAAACGGTATTTAGAACCTTGAGGCAACTGCTAATGGTCACTAACTACTAAAGTGCTGGTGAAGTTGTGCTTTCATTGTGAGCTCTTTTCTCGAGTAAATCTACTCAGGTTTTGAATGTTAACAATGAAAGAGATGTAGCCTGATCCGACGGTTGCTTTCTCTTGGTTCATGCTTCTGGAAGTGCTTTTTGATGCTAATTTTAACGTTGGGTTTTCCTATTCATGTGTTTAAATCTAGGTTTCCCAACTCCTATCTGCTTGTTGGATGCTGCAATGATGAAGTGACTCATAAATACAAGGGCAAAACTGTCATGGCTGACAAGGAACGCTATGAATCTCTCCGCCACTGCAAGTTGGTTTCATGTTGATACCTAAAATTTCAATTTTTGATTTTGACATATGCAAGTTAGTGTTATTTTAGTTTGGATTAGTCCTTTTGGTTGTTTCGTAAAGTCATCTATTATCAGGAGATTCAGGACCAATAAATTAGTCAATTGTGAGTAAATTTCCTTACTGTTTGATTATTCAGGTGGGTCGATGAGGTAATTCTTGATGCACCATGGGTGATCACACAAGAGTTCCTTGACAAACATAAAATTGACTATGTTGCACACGACTCTCTTCCGTAAGGTTATCCAACCCAAAACTACACTTACTTTATCAATGAACTCGTTTTGTCCTTGTACCGATCCATTTAAATCTTTGAGTAACGCCATGAAGGGTAGCCTGGTTATACTCTGTTCTAAAATTCACATTTGATTTTTTGTTTTCCGTTGGAAATTGATTCTTCTGGCGAACTTCAGGTAGGGTTAATTATTGTAAGTGGGGAGACATTCTCGGACACACCATTTGGTCACATAGTTACCACCACACGCCCACCAAACCATAGAACCATCTGCATATGTCTAAAAAAATTCAGTTTTTGGTCATTCCCTTATAACAAAAGTTTTTCAAGAAGCAAGTTACATAGGTTGTATTTTGTGATTTGTTTTATGCTTTGTAATGGTTCATGAAGGTTGGTGTTGGTCCCTAGGTTTAATCTTTGAATTATGTCCACAGTATCTAGAAAAACATCTCTCAAGTTTGAATTGGAGTATCTTTTTATTGAGAATATTCTCCCTGGAAATGTGTTCCGACACAGCATATAGCATTTAACTTCTCAACTACCTGCTGGCGTGCACAAATATTGTGACTGTTGGTTTTACATTTCATAGAAATAAAATGGATTCTTTTATTTTCTTATTAGCATTTTAGGAGTCATTTTTTTAGTCTATGCTCATTTCATGTCATATTTTACTTCTGTCCTCGTTCTGAGTTGTATAATATGGAGATTCACTCAGTGGTCACTTTTGTACGTGATTACTAGATGCCCAGTGATTTTAATGTTGGAGTTCTATTGTCCTGCATTTGTAAGTACACGAAGTGTTAATAGATTTTATTTACTCTAAATTTCAACTATGCTGATGCAAGTGGGGCAGGCAAGGATGTTTATGAGTTTGTAAGTTGAAATAGTGTCCCTCTCTTATCTATTCATAGCCATTTAACTGACTTTTTGACTTGGAAAAACTCTGATTTACTTCTTGTCTTGCATCTAATTAAGTTTAGTTTGGCTGTTATAGTGTCATGGGTTATAATTCTGTCATGTTATTATCCATTAGGATTTCCGTGGGGATATTCCCCTTTCTTTGGCCTTTGCTTGTATCAGCGTTTGTACTTCTTTTTGCACCTGTATTTTGCAGCTACTGCCCCTTCGGTGATGAAAGACTCATTTAGCCCAATACATAAATGTCTTGTTTCAGGTCAAGGCTGCATGTAGGGAAGTTTAAGGAGACAAAACGAACTGAAGGGATCTCAACATCAGCTATAATAATGAGGATTGTCAAAGATTATAACCAGTATGTATTGCGCAACTTGAACCGGGGATACTCAAGAAAGGAACTTGGCGTCAGCTATGTGAAGGCATGTCTTGCCATCACTTGTTTATTTTTTCAAATGCAGTACAACATCTTCTTTGGCACATTTTATTCTTCGGACAATTCTTTGGTGGCCAGAAATCTGATTTCTTTTTCCACTGTTATCTTTTTCCAGCCAGAAATCTGATTATTAATTTTTTTGGCCACTGTTTCTTTCTATCAGGAAAAGAGGTTGAGAGTGAACAGGGGACTGAAAAAGTTGCGTGAGAAAGTTCAGAAACATCAAGAGAAAGTGGAAGAAAAAGTTACTGTTTTCATGCTAACTAATTATAAGCTTATGGTTTGATAATGTGTATAGACTGTTGTTTTTTGTTTTTTTTTTTGTTTTTTAATGACAATAAGCAAGTAGGCCTTACAGCGAGGAGGGCGTTCAATGAGTATTTGGTTTTTCCTACTAGTCGGCGTAGACTTGCACCTCCTTCATGCCTGTCTTTTCGAAAGTCTTAACAGAAGATGAAAAAGGTCTTACTCTGAAAATTCTCTCATAATCCTTTCGGGCGATACTCAATTTGTTTGAGAGGAAAACCTGAGGAATGTAATAGTTGTCTGAAAGTCGCGTGCTCTAAGAATGTTGAATTTTTGGCTTAATATTATGGTAACTTTTTTTGGTTGGTAATTTTTTAATTAGAAAATTAGAGGCTGGTCCTAGTTTTAAGATTCGGTTTTATCCCAACCTTAAATATTGTTGCCGAACTTGGATAGGCTTGGTTATGTTGCAATAGTTTTTTCACCCCATATACTCCTTAAAAGACTTCTTTCGTCTTTGGAACAATGTCATGGATGGCATGATCCATTGCCGATTCACTCCGCATCGACGGCGACGACGGTGATGAAAACACAGACGACAAGGATGATGAAGAAGAACAAGAAACCAACACCAAAAAACCAAACCTTAACCACTCACAATCCAAACACAAAGGAGAGAGTAATAGAAAGAGAGATCAACGAAAACAAAGATCCATTTGCCATGGCCTCTACCTCTATCTCCGCACCGCCACTGCAGTTGTATTTTGACAAGACATGGAAGTTGTCGAAGAAGAAAGATGAGAAACAAAAAGATATCACCGGACCTCCAGAACGTCAAAGCCGAAGGCAGAGTGAGCTCTCTGATCATCAATCTTGTCTCTCATCTAATCTCATCTCACCATCTGTTTGTATATCCTTTCAACAATTTGTTTTGGAATTTGTTTACCGAGCTTAATCTTTTGAGTATTCAAGTGGCACTTTGTTAGTGAGTGGAATGAAATTAGAGAATGTGGAGAATTTGTTTACTATTTCGACTGAGCAGTTGTCGGTAATTGGATTAGAAATGCCAAGGTAGATGGAGAAATAGCTTCTCTTTCCACACCCACTGCACATTTATGCAAATTTACTGAATAAATTAATAATGTCGTGTTCTTAAAAAAAAAAAGGGCTCCGATTTTGATTTCTAATTTTTTTTTGAAGAATTCTTATTTAATTTTCTATGTGAATTGTGTTGGTGAACTATGTGAATTGTGTATTTTTGTATATGAACACTGTGGTGGGCTATAAGAAATGTGTGTGGTGAGGCTATGTGAGCTGTCTATGTGAACCATTTATTTTAGTGTGCGGAGAAGCTATGTGAATTGTGTGATGTACTGTGTAAACTGCATATGTGAACTATGTGAATTGTGTATTTTAGTGTGTGGTGAGCTAATGTGAGTTGTGTTATGTGAGCGGAGGGGAATTTTTTTTCCCGAAATAATGAGTTAGGATTATATTGGGTAGCAATAATATGTTAAAGGACTATTGTAAAGACAAAGCTAAAAAAAAAAAGGGTTGGCCTCTAAAAACCCCTTTAAAATACACGCATTTGTATGTGAATTGTGTATTTACTTTTTTATGTGAACTTTCTGAGGTATCTATGTGAACTTTGTATTTGAGTGTGTGTTGGGGCTATGCAAACTGTGTGGTGGGCTGTGAAGTGTGTGTAGTGAAGCTATTTGAACCTTTTATTTTAGTGTGTGGCAAAGCTATGTAAACTGTGTGGTGGGCTATGTGAAGTGCGTGTAGTGAAGCTACGTGAACTTTTTATTTTAGTGCGTGGCAAAGCTATGTGAACTGTGTGTAGTCTATGTGAACTTTTTATTTTAGTGGCTATGCGAACTGTGTGGTGGACTATATGAGTCGCATATTAGAACTCTGTGCTATGTGAAACTGTAATATGTGAATTGTGCGGTATGTGAACTGTGTTATGTGATTCGAGGGGTATTTTTGTTCGAAATAATATGGGTTAGGACTTTTAAAAATACTATAGGTCGGAGCACACGCGATGCGTGTGCAAGTCGGATTTTCACAACATTTGTGAAAATTTGATCAAACATTAAGTGGGAAGCATTTTTACAAAAATTTTGTGAAAATTCGACTTGCACACGCATCGCATGTGCCCCGGCCTCTCGTATTAACTTATTATGATAGATAAACAACAATGAAATTCTCAAAAAATCAATCGAATGGGGTATATACTGTAGTAATAATTAACATGTATATATACATTACCATGTTTTGCATGGGCATGGATCTAATTTTTCTAAATTTAGAAATGTGGTACTCTATCGGGCGGAAGGGTAGAGACTTTACCACTTTGTAAAAAGTTTAAAAAAAAAAAAAAGGAGTTCAAAATGGTGCCCCAAACAGCACGCTCAAGTTGGGTACAAAATTATTAATTAATTTGATAAGGGCTAGAGAAAAACGGCATAGATGATAGGAAACATACCGAAAATATAGAATTAACTTTTGTAGCAGATCACAATGTCCATCCTAGAAGCAAATTAACCATGAGCAAGTTTGTTTTTTCCCACTCGGGTGCTGTAAGTAACGGTGGAGAGGAGACGAAAACTGTTTTGTTTGTGGATATATATGTGGTACAGTTGTTGAACGAGGAGTGAAATTTCGACTTGTACACGTATAACGTATCCCCCGGTCTCTAATTTTTATTTATATCCTTCCCAATCCAGTACTTAAGCATCTCTCCAAAAAATAATGAAAATATGTAGGAAAGTAAAATAAGGAGAATTAGGTACCCACAAACGGAACCCAATTTGCACAAACCCATATAAAGTTAACATGCATATAGCAAATTAACATGATACGCATGTGCAAGTAGAAAAATAAAACCTCCGTCTTGGGTTCTTGGTCTCTTCTTTTTTAAAAATCTATAACAAACAACACAATAATCAATTTTTATCACTCCAGAGTAACACACGATGTTTGCAATTCACAAATTCACTAAATGGTTAACTAATCTCTCTCTCTCTCTCTCTCTCTCTCTCTCTCTTTCCGCACAAATATACAAAAAGTACAAACAGAGCAAGGGAAAGGGGAAAGGGTAAATACATCATGATATCAAAAAATGATGGGGGAAAATCCTTTCTAACTCACATAACATTATTGCAATTTGCTTCTCCAAACGGATCAAGTCACGAGCATGAAGAACTTTACTACACAATTCTCTAAAAAAATTGCACAATTTAATCAAAGGGGACCGCACTTGCTTAGGCAATACTCTTCGCAAAGCTAATGGGAGCAATTGCTGCATCAGAATATGATTGTCATGACTCTTCATCCCAGAAACTTTATGTTCTTTGTCTTGAAAAGACCTTGAAATATTCGAAGCATACCCATCTGGAACTTTTACATTTTTTAAGACTTTGTAAAGATATCTCTCTCCTTTTTAGTCATTGAAAAACATGCGGCAAGCAAGTATGTTCTCCTTGATTCATCTTCTATGGGATGAAGCTCACTTCTAATGCCCATATCTTTTAAATCTTGACGTGCCTTCCAATGATCCTTTGATTTCCCAACCAAATTTACCAATGTCGCAAGCACACTATCGCAAACATTTTTTTCTATATGCATCACATCTAGATTGTGTCGCAATAAATTATCTTTCCAATAAGCTAATTCAAAAAATATGCTAGGCTTCTTCCAGTTGAATGGCAACTTAGGATTATCCTTAACTAGCTTTCCAAACTTAAACTGAACGCCTTTTAGCTGATCTTGTATCATAGACCCAGTTAAGCGACAAGGTGCCTTCCGACGTTCTTCCTTTCCATTAAATGACCTCTTATCTCGTCTAAACATATGGCTATCCTCCAAGAATCGTCGATGGTCCATGTAGATGTGCTTCCCACTATACTTCAACCAAGAAGAACATGTGTTTTTATGGCATGATGGACAAGCAAGACGCCCTTTAGTGCTCTGCCCAGACAAATTAGCATATGCAGGAAAATCATTGATAGTCCACATTAAGGCAGCATGCATCTTAAAATTTTGATTGGTTGAAGCATCAAGTGTATCTACTCCGACCGCCCATAACTCTTTCAGCTCATCTATCAATGGTTGCAAATAAACATCAATGTTATTTCCAGGTGCTGAACGACCGGGTATAAGCAACGACATTATAAAGTACGATTGTTTCATACACATCCAAGGTGGCAGGTTGCATGGCATCAAGACGACAGGCCATGTACTATGCACATTACTCATCATCCCAAAAGGATTAAATCCATCTGACGCTAATCCAAGTCTAACATTACGTGAATCTGTAGCAAATTCCTTATGTTGGAAGTCAAAAGTCTGCCAAGCAGGGGAATCAGCAGGATGACGCATGCTACCATCTTTGGTGCGACCCTCATCATGCCACTTCATAAAAGATGCAATCTTTGACGACATGAACAACTTTTGTAGCCTTGGTATCAATGGAAAATGGCGTAAAACCTTTATGGGGACCTTTTTACACTTTTTTGTTGAGGTTCCTTCTTCTCCTTCATGATTGTCAACAATTTTGTACCTCTGTTCATGACATACATGACATTCTGTATCATTAATATGTTCTTTCCAGTACAACATGCAATCATTAGGGCAAGCATGAATCTTTTTGTATGAGAGACCCAATTCTCCCAACACTTTTTTCGCTTCATAGTATGAGTTGGGCAATTTCTCACCCTCTGGAAGTACCCTGTTGAACGTCCGAAGTAGCCTAGTAAATGAGTCGTTAGTCCATTTTTCAAGGCACTTATTGCGAAATAGTTCAACGAGTAATGAAAGCTTTGAAAACTCTTTACACCCAGGGTACAAAGGTTTTTGGGCATCACTTACCAACTTATAAAATTTTTTAGCATCTCCATTCGACAACTCTACATTATTTGGCATGTCAACCATGCCAATATCTCTATTTGAGATCCCGAATGTATCATACAGCATCTCAAGCATGCTATTATTTGTGCCCAAAGCATTACCAGAATTAGTGGGAATCGGAGCAGTTGTAGTAGATGACAAAGCTTCTCCATGAGCTATCCATTTTGTATAACCCTTGATAAAACCGTCACATACTAGATGGTCTACTGCCTCAGATCGCGTAACCCATCTGCCATTTCCACACTTCACACATGGACAAACAATTTTTCCATCGATACTCGCGTTTTGGAATGCGAAATTCAAGAATCCCTCTACTCCGTTCAAATACTCACTGGTCAACCGAGATTGATACATCCAACTCTTATCCATTACGTTTCTCCGTAAACTGATATCAGAATTCTGTAAGAAGGCAGCATAATTAAGCAACATGACAAATAGATATTTATACAAAAAGAAAAAATGGCAGTCATGTATTATGTATAAGAACACAAAATCATCGTGCTACAAATCATCATGCAATTCATCCAAAAACAGAGTTCTTGAGTTTGGTTGGAGAATCAACTATCACTAGTGATGAGTTTGTCGGTGTGATAATATTTTATAACAAGTGTGTGCTAATCTAATTTGGCAACTAAACAACTGCTAAAATGGGCTAGAAAGGTATGAATTTAGTTACGCAAATTATTTGAATGTTCTATATGAAAGCTAGTTTCAAAATCAAAATTAAAATTGCAAGCCAGAAGGCCGATCAGAAATTCAAAATCCTCATCTATGAATACACCATTAGTTGCAATAACAAATGAATCACAAAGGCAAGGGAAAGACAACACAAGAAGATCAAGCATACGAGAATTGTGAGAATGTTGTCCTTGTGTCAAGGTAAATATTACATTTTATAGCTAAGTTCACTAACGCTTTGTTTGTGTCCGGGAAAATATTTTTCCGGGGATTGACCATGGGGTAGGTATAAAACAAAAGAAAACACTAAAACTTTTTTTTTTTTTTTTTGATTGGCAACACAGATTACAGAGGGGCAGCCTCAAGAATCCAACGAGGCACACTTCAAATTCTGCATATATCTTTATTCTCCTGACTAGGCTTCATATTCCTCCAAGACATCTTAGAATCTCTTATAGCATTGCAGACCAAAAGGTGAATTGCTTCTGTGTGACTTATTGTGATTCATTAGCTTTTTCAATAAGCTTTCGGCTCTTGATCACGCACCAAAACATGGAAATTGTCATTTCCTATATATTTTCTTCCGTCAACCATGCACTGTCCATGACAGTGGAGATTCTGCAGGCATCTAGTTGTATTTAGGAATCTCTTAAGTGGTATTTATGTCGTGGTGTAGAACTATGACTTCTATCCTTTCAATTGTAAAATCTATCCCATAGGGTTGACTTGAGAAAGCAATTTTATCCATCAAATCTCATCCAATCCAGGTGCTTTATTGGAATATTGGATGGCAACCTCATCAAATATTCAGTAAAAACATGATATAGGAATGACACTTACAAAAACTATCCATCAATCTTCATACATTAGCGACACCATGGAATGAGTATTACCTTTGGTCATGAAATTCATAAATCACAGTACCAGACTACATGATTAGAGGGAAAGAGCAATATCAAAGAACAAGAGTTCCAATCTTCTATGGCACCCAAAAATTTCCACACAATTGTATCGTACTCCATTTAAATCATCAACTGACCCATCTACTACTTTGTCAAAATTTAAAGTGACCAAAATTCAAAACACATGTCGCTATATTGACTATTTGTTGCAACTACATGTTCCTATATTTTGGTGTCAAATTCTCTGTTTACGCCTGTAGACCCAATTTTTTTTCCACTGGGCATGTATCTCCGCAAACAATGACTGTGTGTTTAAAGGGGCTGCCACGTCTACGCTTGTGTGGTTATTATGTTTCTGTATTTTTATCATATCACATATAGAACCAAAAGTTTTAGTGAGTGGAAACGATTTCTACGCCTTCCCACGTTTGGACCCAAAAGGAGAAAGGATGTCATGGATTGAATGGGAACACCCCTAACATGCCATGAGATAAATCATACAAAGGCATAAAAAATTTAGCCACCAACACACAAAGGCATAAAAAATTGGTGGAGGTCATATTGTAATCCCATGGAATAAGGATAAAGAAGTACCCCAGGTTTAAGAAATAAAAAGTGATAGGAAAAATCGTCCTGTTACTACTGTGTTAGACCATTTTTTCTTTCCCGAATTGCTGCCGTTGGGTTGGTCGAATGTATTTTTCCGCAAAACTTCTTTGTACAAAACTTATTTTTACATGCTTGTGAATGTATATACGTACCAGATGGAATTGTTCAAGGAATTCTGTGTTATTTGCAAAAATATGACCAAAATCTATGAAATACCTCGTATCCCGCGGTGAAAGCTTCAAACAGAAACAAGAAACGAGATGCGCGCAAATAGAGATGGAAGAGTGGTGCCGTTTTCTTCCAATCGTCACGAGTCTGGTGCAATCAATATCTGAATCAAAGGGACAACTTCTTCTACCTGCTTCCTTAGTTCTCACTTTCAATTCTTCACAGCGGCATTAATGAAGAAGTCTCACGATCATGAAGGACTCCTTTGAGTAGCTGGAAACTTCGGAGGAAACTATTTTGATTTGGAGTCTAGATTGTGACGACGTTGTGGGCAAAGATGCCCTATTAGAAACGTGGGTTTTAAACATATTACAAAAACGACGTAGTTTTATGTCTCTAAATAAGTACCCTATTAAACCCAGCTTTTCGAGGCACTTTCAACTACCTTATTATATTAAATTAAAATAATAAAAAATGATAAATTTAAACGTCGGTTTTAAACAAAGAAGTTTATTACAAAAACGACGTAGTTTTATGTCTCCAAATAAATGCCCTATTAAACCCAGCTTTTCGAGGCACTTTCAACTGCCTTATTATATTAAATTAAAATAATAAAAACTATTAAATTTGGTGTCTAGGCTGACTGCCGCAATAGGTAGAATCAAATGGGGCACTTTACGAGATGGTGCCTCATTAATAACTTGATAAAGCAGTGTTGGAAAAATGCCCTTTTAAAAGTGCCCCTTAATCTCCATTTTGTTGTAGTGTATGCAATGGAAGATTGGCGTTGTGGATGATTAAATGAACATTGTGGTTGAAATGTTGCAGATAGAAACCGTAAAAAAGCAGCGTAACATATGGGTGGAGAATGCTGATCGATTGGTAGCTGGCTTCCTAGAAATGTTTGAAGAAAGTTGCCACAAAATGGTGAGCACCCTTAACCCATTCCATGACAAAAAAGTTGTCAGGAAAAAGGCCTAAGGTGAAAGATTTAGTGAATTGGTGAACTTCATGCATGACATGCACACACACATGACATGGAATTTGGGCGCCCCAATGATGAACATATAATGTGGTTTGTGGTTGAGATATATTCCAAAGTTGGCCCACATTTTACGTACAATATTCACGCAGAATGTATCTAAGCCAGACTGTCTCCTCAATAGATATTTAGGAGATTATTGATTACAGTTTCCTTTCTTCTTGGTTTTTTTTCTTATTTTTAAAAAGATCAATGCTTTGTTAATTTGGATTGATATTTGAAAAGTTTTTTGAAAAATGGAAAGCTTAATAAGTGGAGAGAGATAGAAAGAGAAATGTTGGAAGTAAGGGGAATCTAAGTGGAATCTAGCGGGTATTTTTTGAAAAATTCTTTTTAAGTTACAAAGAGAACAAAGCACAAATCTTCCATTCAGATGAAACTTGAGTTTTTTTTTTTCTTTCCATAGGGTACTGTCATCAAAGGCCAAATACAAGAGCGACTACTGGCAAAGGCAAATACAAGAGGACTTATCTATGACGATGAAGAAGGTGATTGAGATGAGGATGATGATGGTGAATACTACTACGATGACAGTACTGAAGAAGAGTATTACGATGATGAACATGAACTGGAATGAACTACTTCATTGTTCTCTTCTTGCATTCCTCTGGTTGTCCACTTTAACTTTTAAGTACGGTTCCATAGCAGATGTGCAAGTTTGCAAAACCTAGATTCTGGTATGAGTGGGAATTGTTTATTCAATAAGTATATCTGTTGCTCTCCCTAGTATTGGATGTAAGAAATGGAAGTTTGAGTGTGTGAATAATTATTGCAGATACTGAAACAAGTTTTAGGATTGAAATTTTCGAAGTTTAAACATATGGGTGACTTTTACTTGTTATTTATGTACGCAGTTTTCGCCTTATATTGCAACTTGGTGGGAGAACAATTTTGATATGAAAATTTAATCTCTTGGAGTTTTTATTGTGCATACCGATGCTCTCGACTATTAATGAAGGAAGCATAGTAATATGCACATAAATTGAATTGGGTTTCTAGACCTGCCATCTCTGATGCTATTCGACTTTGATTTGGGGCATGGTTCCGCAACAAAACAGGTATAGGGGGCCATTGTTTCAGTGGTATTTTGAGAGCAGCTACTTTGTGCATATTGCTAAAGGTTAGGTCTGTCTCCAATTTTCTCCTGCCCATATCTTCAATGATTGGGGACTACATGGGTTCTGTTGTGTGTGTGTAATCTCTTGGAGTTTTTAGTCTATCTCCCTTTTTGCCCATTTGCTGTTCAACTGTTTAGGCTATAGCCGAGTTGCCTTTACAAGCATTGCCTGTACGTTTGTTTTTCATAAGTTGAGCAGCCATGGTATACTCTTTTCAGATTTTTATTTATTCTTAAAATCAGATCATTTCCGATTAAGCTTGTGATACTATTAAGTACAATAAGTGAGATATTTCATGTATTACGTCTAGGCTTCTATAGACTTGAATTTTATGGCCATCTTGGTACCGGGTCATAAAAGTTACTCCCTCTGCCCTAATTTGCTGGTCTCTTTTAGGGGATTCCAACTTGATAATTATATTTCTTATCATTTTATTTTCTAATTTACCATTTAATCATAACCTTGTCTTACTTTATCAGTTAACTAGGTCCGTTCTCGTGTTAAGCACGAGAATCATGCCCGTTGAAGAGGATGTCTTTTTGTGGTTTGTGGCTGAAATGAATGTTGTTCTTCTTTGTTAAAATGTTGAAGCTCATATTGGGTTTGGAAAGAAGCATAGCGTATGTAGCATGAGCTGTACATCAGGTTTGGCATTAGATGTTGGTAAATGGTAGTAGTATTAACCAAGGGAAGAGCAGGGGTAGAAAATGGTACTAACTGAAGTCTTGAAATTGTTAGAGAAGACACGTAACCAGATTCCTTAGCCGTTGGAAAGTATTGCAAGATGAGCGTTTGGAAGGAAAGCAAAGTATTGACACTAAAAGATTTGTTAGGTTAAGTATTGACACAAAAAGAACAGGCATTATGTGAGCAAATGGCCTAAAAGTTGATGCAACTGTTTTGGGGGCCTTATGGGAAAGGTTTTGTTGGCAATAACTCTGGACTGTAGATTCTTTTTTCGTGCTGGTTGAAAATAGATATTAATATAGGCGTGCAAAGATGATAAATTCAGCACATCTTGTCTTTGTAATAGGGAGACGCTAAACAGCTTTTCCTGGCCCGAACATATATACACACGCAATAGCTAACCGAAGCAGGAAGACACTCATGCAACTGCGCACAGTACTACTCCCATTATGTACGAACCATGCGTAAAATCATTTTTGTTAATTACTTATTGCTTTATATTGTTGCATAGCGATAAATTTTTAACTGGCCATTATTGTTAGCAACCCTATTTCCCCCTCTAGGTTGGCTTTTGGGTAACATAACATTATCAACATCGTCCTTTCATGTCTCACAAAATGTACAAAATGGTCATTAACTCGAATCTATCTTCATATCAATTGGAAGATGATCAATTTTAAAAAGTGAAAATGCAACTTAATAGGCTCCATTATTTTCACTTGTACAAAGGCCTTGTTTGGCTTGCGATTTTAAGCCTTTATGCTTCTTCCAAATGCAAAGTTTAAATGTAATTTTCATGTGTATAGGTGAGTGTCCACGCAACGCCTTGTGTATTCATCCTTGGATAACCAGGTTCTTGAGGTCTAGGAAATGCAAGTCTAATTACCTTTGAAATTTCAAAGGCAAATGCAAGCCTAATTACCTTTTAAATTTCAAAAAAATCAATATATTTTAAATAAATAATACACATAAATAAAAAATTATGGTATATTTTAAATAAATAATACATATCGACATATTTTTATACATAATTAACATAGATTACTTTGAAAATTATTAAAAAAAAATTGAAATATATATTAAATTTTGCAATTATTATTAACGAAGTGATAAGTGGTGTAGTGATGGGAGTAGTTTAGAAAACTGAGGTCCAAGGTTCTAGTTTGGTAGTTTTCCCATTCGGAGGTGGAAAAAATTTTCGTCGCCAAAAAGTACTTTTGCCAACGAAAAAATTTGTCGCCAATTGGAGGCACCACTTCCGCGTGAAACATAAGAAGATGAAATTTCGTCAAGAAAAGCTTCAACGATGAATTTTGCATTTTCGGCAATGAATTTTATTTGTCGTCTTTGACTGATTTTGTTGTAGTGTCTGTACGTATACCCAACGACGGGCTTTGGATGTTGGGATTTTGTAGCCTCTAAACAGTTTTCTTTTCTTTTTGAGCAATGCAATTGTCCTTTTTGTTTAAAAAAAAAAAAAAAGGTTTAAATGTTACAGTGTAATTTAAGAGAGCTTCCAGATTCATTTGGTCTCTCTCCGCAAGAGAAAATCAACTTTCCCTCATGAAATTTGTCAAAGTTTGCAACTGGATTCCTGACCAAGTCATAAACATTAGTACTCCACAATCTTATTCAACATGAGTCTAAAATTCCATGAGTGCAAAAAGAAAATTACAAACATCTTGGAACTGACCAAGTTATAAACATTAGTAGTACAATCTTGTTCAACATGAGTCTAAAATTGCATGAGCGCAACAAGAAAATTACAAAAATCTTGGAATTGGCCAAGTTATAAACATTAGTACAATCTTATTAAACATGTGTCTAAAATTCCATGAGCGCAACAAGAAAATTACAATACATCTTGAAACTGAATTGAGATACTTTTCCTATTTGAAGGTTTGACCGTTTGAGCACCCCTTTGGGTTACATTGATTTGAATTTGAAATTTCATTAATTAAAAAAAAAAAAAACTAGTAATTATACCCGACAATGGCATAGATACCAATTTTCCACCATGTACATTTAGTCAAAATTACGATCAATTAAAACCCAAAGTAGGTTAATCTCTAGTACTAAACCCCTTGATCTACGATGATTAACAACTTTGCTGAAACAGCCACATCCGTTTCAATCACAACTCGGTTATTAGACGTATTACGCAAGGCATGGTTAGGAAACGAGCTTCCGGGTGTGCTTAGCGAGTATTGTACGTTCTTTATAAGGTTAGGAAATAATAAAGTCGGGCTAAAATCAACGGTCCACGAGCTCCCGTTTCCTTGCACTGATCCTTTGGCTATCGTTGATTTAATGTTCATCCCGTTCACGACATTTCTATCAACGACAACTTGATCAACTTTTCTAAAAGGTCCATTACTCTGATCCAACTGAACGATCTCGATCCCTTTTCCGAATCCACTGAACATGTTATCGACGATACTGACACCATTTACAGCACCGTGAATGGATTTGAGAAGAATGAATGCATCCCCAAGGAAGAAACTACTTGAGATGTGGAGTTGGACAGGGTCTTCCGCGACAATACCCGTGTAGTCCAAATAACAGTTGACAATCCGGGTTTGGGTCAAGCCCGGTAACTTGAGGTAAATCCCAGTACCACCAAATCCGGTAGCTTTGTTGTAGCAATGGACACCGGAAAGGGTATTGGCCTGACCCGAAATCATTATCCCTATTCCAGCTGAAAAGATGACCACATCCGTGATAGCATTGTCATTACCTGTTTGGAATTTAGACACCGACACAAAAAAAAAAAATTAAAAAAGAATGAAACGCACAATAAACAGCACAGGTACTATAAGGAAATCAACAACTAACTTTACCTACCATGAATTAAAGATCAAAAAAAGAACAGAAAATTATTATTATCCTTATTTTTTAGGTGAATTTATTACAACTGTGAAAGTACTAGTAGAAGAACAAGAAATTGATTTCCGACGGACCAAAAAAGAAAAAGAAAAAAAAGAACAAGAAATGAATGAAGGGTAGGTAGGGAGTATGTCATTTAATAGCGATAGGAAGATGTCTTAAGGTTAGGTTTCAAGTTGGTGCGATGTTTGTCAACTAAAACGAGTATATATGATCCACACAATTCATTTTGTGAGTAATTTATCTTTATGTGGAGTATCTTTTTTCTGGACGTGATGTAAAACATTAATCTAGACTAGCTGGATCAAAAGGTCGCATGTGTGTAGGGGGGTTTCCGGGGACACCTAAAAAAACAGGTAATGACGAATTCCGCTCCGATAATCCTAGGTAGTGGTCTCTGTTGATCTTTTTTTTTTTTTCTTCCCAAAATGATAAGTAGTGATATTATAGATCTAAGAAACAATACATCAATAGGAAGCTTCATCCCTAAACAATGAATCAAGAAACCAAATTGGGGGGGGGGAACACAGTCCAAAAACTACACCTAACTCTAACTAAACCCACCACTCCAAAAGGACAGAGCGCTGCAGAAAACAACCAAAAACACCCACACAGGGGTGATAGAAGCCCGACAAATTGGGAGGAATTTCACACATGGGACACCAAAGAGGAGAACCAGAAAAAAAAAAAAAAAAGTTTCTTGGGGTCATAATTAAATTTTGTCTCTAAGACTCTCATAATTAAGTTTATACTCTTTAGAGTTCTAAATAATCATTTTTAACATTGGTAAGTAACTGAACGGGGAGTGAATTGATGAGTTGTCCTGTTTTCAATGCATTGCCGTTCACTTCATTCTACACGGACTATCCGCGTAGAATTTATTCTCATATATAATTGAAGATTTATCAATAGTGTATCGATATTTGATTATTCACAAGTCTATTTAGAATAAGAAGATCTCTTTTTCTTTTTCTAAATCAAATTCACTCGGATTGAATCCCAGATCAGTTCAATTAGGAAATGCTTAACTATTAGAGAATTCCATCATATCACTTACTCATGAGGTTGATGCCGGTGCCCGAGAAGTTTCTCTCTCCGGGATCACTTCCAGCGGTAATGTGTTGCCCTAAAAATGAGTTCCGTATATAGGTCTCGTGGCCGCCTTGGACTAAAATCCCGTTTGTGTTGAAATGGGCAATGTAACAGTTATCAATGGTGGTCCTAAGTGAATTGATGACTTGAATTCCACCACCCGTGAAATTGGAGTCCAACATGAGGTCCCTCAGCGTTATGTACTCAAAGTCGTATTCCTTGTCGTGGGCAGGAGCCGAGGAGATATCGATCAGATAGCCGTCTGCCGGAAAATTATCCGAGGCTTTCAGTGTCCCTCCTTGTATCTGTTTCATATAATATTATTATGAGTTACATATTGAGATGAAGGAGTTAAGACATTCACATACGATCTAGCGACTGAATATGCTGCACCAGAAAATGAGCACACTAACTAAAAGATGGTCAATGTGTCTTCGTTTCCTAAATGATGATACTCCGTACTTACTAGGACATGCAACAAAGTTTCAAATGGCTTGAATTTGAGACAAACCTCCTAAAACTGGCAATGGTTTAAAGTCAAATTAAGAATGTTGAAAATTGTGAACGCTTGACATCACTTATGCAGGTAATTTAGGTGAACGGCATATATTTTCAGTCATTGAGAATTTTTCAAGTGATCCCCAAAGTCAAAAAAATACTGAGACACCGGTATATATATGCAAAATTAGGTACAAAAGAGCTTATGGGCCAAATAATATGACATTGTCATATTTAATAGACCATCTAATTCGTGTCCACGATATAGAAACAATAATCCCACAGAGAGTGAGATCTTTTGAACAATGCCAAAAAATCCGAAAACTATTTTCATAAATACATTATTTTTTAAGAACCCTTAGCGGAACGAATAGGGTTAACTCTACTACAACACAGTCCAAACTCAGCCTAAATTTGTACCATAATTTTCCAACACTATTAATACAACTGCATAGGATGTGTTCGATTGCTATTTATCTTTAGTTTTAGTTTTGTTTTTCAATCATTACCTTATATCTTTCTCCAACTATTACTCTGTATCTCCAATTATTAATTTCATTTCTCTCTCTATCTCTCTCCAATCATTACCTTCTCTCCAATCGCTACCATATTTCTCTCTCTACCCATTACCAAAACTAAACTAAACTACCAACCAAACAAAGCAGAGGCATAATTTTTTCCGAGCGCATAATTAATTGAGCCGTGCATCTCAATTGTTTCATGGAATAACCATCAAATTTTGAAAGCATACGTACCTTGAAGTTACCTCGACCGGAGATGGGAAGGCGGAGGGGACGGCTGATGGAGTAAGTTCCTCCTTCCAAATCAATCTCTGCGCCACCGAGATTAACAATTCCGTTCATCAAGAACCCATCACTTAATTCTTGATTAAACGCATCCGATAATGCTCCAATTAGTGCATCTGTGCTGTCTGTTTTGCCCGTTGGGTCTGCTCCGTACGAGGTCACGTGATACACACGACGTGAACTTGGGTTTTCCTGCATGTCGACAATATCAGCACCAATCACCCTAACTATTACTACAAGGAACAAGGCCCGTTTCATTGGTTGAATATATTAATGGATATGTATAACAATATCATCAAAATAGCGAGAGAATTATACTACTCCAGTATACTCCAGCTTTCAAAAATGACCCAACAGTTGGGGGAGGGTGTGTATCATGCTTCTTAAAATTTTGTTACTCCACCTTCATCTTATATATAAATCTTATGTCATTCTTTTTTTTTTTTTTGATCAATCAATAGAATATATCATTTTTACATCAGATACAAAGTACATAGTATAAACTTGGGATGACCAAAGGAAAGAACACTCAAACGCACGTGGAAAACTCGAACTCCTGACCTTCGATCTAGTGAGATGCGAGAGTCCTGGCCAACTAAGCTATCCCCAATTGGTTATATAACTTATGTCATTCAAAAGTCAAAATTAAATAAAGTCCCACAAAATCTTCATAATAATTCATCGCTAGATCAAATTTAATACTCCCTCCGTCCCGGTTTGTTTGTCCCCTTTTTGACTTTTTGAGGGCGTTTGACCTCTAAAAAAATTGTCTATAATTTTCAATTCGTAATGTTTTTAATATGCAATAAACGCCCTCTAAAAAAATTGTCTATAATTTTCAATTCGTAATGTTTTTAATATGCAATATGGATCTTATTTGATAGATCTCAATTAGTTTTATTATACAAAATCTTCAAAATCATAAAAAATATTATAAAATGTAAGATATAAGTATGTTTTTGAAAGACACGAATTTCGACAATTGAACAAACAAATTGGGACGGAGGGAGTAGGTCGTTAATGCAATTCTTTTATGACTCGGTGTTTGACCATGTTGACCAACTAATCTTAGAGATCAATCCAAATAGTCACACGAGGATAGTTAAACTAGTATGCACTGCTGCAATACAAGAATTAATAGATCGTGAATGAGATACTAATCATTCCCATACTAAAGACTTCAGAATGTCTACCTCTTAATTGAGTCCTTTTGGGTTAGATCCTTAAAGTAAAAGCACACAATAAGTTTTATGCATAATTTAACGGAGTAAATAAGGTGGCACACACCTAGCCGACCCTATCTCTTTCTCCCCATCTCTCAACCCTAGCCACCACAACTCCCATTCTTCTTTTCCCTTCCTATGTAGGTTCCATACCAGTGTGCGGCGGCAGAAGGAGAAGGTCATGGTAGTATTCCGACTCCATTTCTTTGTTTTTTCCTTTTTTTATTCCGTCTCTCCAGATCAATGACTTGTCGTCTGATTTGTGAGAGTTTTGTCTCTCATTGTATGAGAGTTGTTAGTTTCGTCTTTGGACGAATTTTGTCTACAAATCGGGTTCTCTCAGTCAAGATTGTTTCACAACGATATTTGTGTTTCAGTGTTCTATTTCAACACGATGTCTTTGGCAAGGCAACTCGTGATGACATGGCAGATCTGTAGCTCTTTGAAGTTTATTGGTGCATTCATCCTTGACTGGAGTGCATTTGATCGTCTGTGTATTTGGTGTCTTTTGTCCTTAACTTTGCACTTTTTCTCGTTTGAGACTCCTAATTAGATATTAGGCAGTTTAAAAGTGTCGCTGTTGCGTCAGGCCATGCTTAGGTTAGGATGAAAGACATCGATTACCTAGTGATTTACTCGTTTTGTATTTGTTAGACGATTAGCTTGATTTTGTCCAAGTTCTTTGTAATGATCTCTGTTTTGTAAGTGCCGCTGGACGTTTATCAATGCCATCTTTCCACTTTTGACAAAATAATAATAATAAGAAGGTGGCAATTTTTTCTCCTTTTAACTTGAAAAACGAAAGTTTACTTATTGAAACGTATAACTTTTTTTTTTATAAGGAGAGATAATTTCCTGGACTTCTAACATATAAAAAGTGAGATTAAATTCAATAGCGTGCAACCTAAACTTTATGCGCATCCAAACAAGAATTGACACGTCCTTAATTAACAGGAGAAAAAAAGAAAAGAAATCGGTTATGGATACCATTTTAACCAACCTCGGTTACAAACAAATGGACCCCACTTTGATTATGGTTAAATAATAATTAGAAGTTGTTTGATACCTAGCAGGATTAGGTGGTGTTCCAATTTCTAGAAATAAGAATTTTTGGAAAAAGAAGGTAATTTTAAACTTAAAAATTATGTATTTATGTAAATAATTTTTCTATCAATATGGATCTTATTTGATAGATCTCATTGAGCTTTTTTAAACTGTATAAAAAAAATTAAAAAAATATTTTTTCATTTTTATTATATTTGAGTTTGAAATTATTATTATTTTTTTTAAAAAAAGAATTTTTTAAAAAAGTGGAACACCTCCCTAATCGATTGGGAAAAAAAGGAAAACAAGAATTCAACCAAGAACGGAAATCCAAAGAGCTTCACCGAGGAAGAAGAGCAAACGCCAATTGATCGGATGACCGAAAAAATCTCATCTTCGTCTTCATGAAAAGAAAAAGAACGGAACCTTTGGACATGAAGAAAAAGCCATTCTTCATGGAAACAAAAACAGAGAATCCGAAAAGGGACAAAAAAATCACGTCTCCTAGTAAAAGAGCATTTGAACTACCAAAATCACTTCCAGTTCGTGGAATTAAAAACCAAAGCCTTTGTTGTTGTTGTTTTCCTTGAAGATGTGACTTTTCCTGTAATCCTATCGATTACAGTTTGTTCTTCTTCCTCTCTAGAGTTGTATAGAATTTAATCTCGTAAAAAGTAGCAATGTACCATCATTTTGATGGAATTAGCTATAACAAAATAAATAAATTTCCTCTCTCTAGATTCAACGAAGATTCACAAAGAATTATAGAAAGAAAGATTTTAACTAACCCATAAACTAAAAACAAGATTCAAGATTTTGAATGCTCACCGACGGAGACGGAGACGCAGATGTAGCTAAGCTAGGAGAGGGAGAGACAGAGGTTGGTGGCAGAGAAACAGAGTCATGCCGAACAAGTGATTGCATTTTTCGCACGTGGTCACGGTAGAAACCGCTGGGAAACTGACCCACCGGCGACAAATTCCGGCCGGAGATATTACCGACGATGAGACTCACCAAACCTACTAGTATTACCATTGATAGCATCACAGCTCTTCTTGCCATTGTTATTTCCATTTCTCCGGCCCTCCTGTCTCTACCGTGCCTGGCCTAATATGACTTTTTTTTTTTTTTTTGATCGTTGCCTAATATGACTTCTTGATCACCCACCTAGCCTTATATCTATCTTATGAGAGAGAGAGAGAAAATAGGACTCGTCAAGAGAGGGGCTGACCGAGATTTCTAAAGAAAATGGGTCATACATATAGCACCTAGAATGGCTTCCAACTTTCTTGATGTTTGGTTTACATAAATATGGTTTATTTTTATATGTATTAATTTGAAGCTCAATGCAACGGACCCAGACATATGTGTAAAAAAGCGGACAAGAATTAATTTGGAATCACCCAATACACATGAATTCCACGAAGCAAACATGAAAACAGCACACATCTAATGAAAATGTTCGAATATGTGCACCAAACGTTTGTGTTAATAGCATTTTGCAATTTGTATATACGTGTATGTGTGTGGAGCTAGCTTTTTCTTAATTTTTCTTGTTTGACGGAAAAGTAGGCAGTGACCAACTTCTTACTTCAAGGATCCCAACTTAATGTGTAAAAGCTAGTAACTCTTAACGTCAAGTTACTACCTTGAGCAAATATTAGTATATTACTGTATCTGTTTATAAATCTAAATTGGGAAAATTTCTTTTATATCCCTTCGACTTTGATCAAAAATTTATTTTGATTCTTCACCTTTCAATTTCGGTATAAAAATACTTTGACTTTCCAATTTTTTTCAATGTTATCCTTTAGAAGGAATTCATTTTTTTTTGAGTCCTGCTATAGGGACCGACGACGGCGCCGGGTCGTCTCCGGCCACTGGACGGCCGATCCGAGCTGTCGAAAAATCTAAAAAAAAAACGAGAGAGCTTGCGTGGGAATCAACGGCATCCGATGTGTGTAGAGTACTTGATTCAAACACTCTATTTTTCGTGTATATATGAATATATCCCTAAAGGATGACATTGAAAAAAATTAGAAAGTCGAAGTATTTTTTTCCGAAATTGAAAGGTGAAGAAGGACCAAAATGAATTTTTGGTCAAAGTGGAAGGTATATAGAAGGAAAATTTTCATCTAAATTTATTACAAGTAAATGTTGCACTAGAAGAATACAAATGCTAGTGTGGGGCCTATAAAAGCAACTCTTTTTTTCATTTCCGACATTTAAAGGTGTCCAGACCAGTTCACGTGTATATCAATTAATTTTCTTTTTGATCCAGTCAAAAACAAGTCCTTTATGTCGGGACTAGAGAATGCATAATAAATTATCTTTTCGCGACTTGACCCTAAGAATCGAATCCAAATTATTTGTGTGTTGAGCAAACCTACCAACCAACCAAACTAACCATCCGGACCGAAAAGCAACCCATTACTGTAGACTCTTGGGGCAGGTTAATTTATGTTCGTTTTGAAGGACTTGGTGGCCGATGGGTAGATCGGTTAATACGAAATACTGTACAAGATTAATTCAAAAATTCTAGTAATTTTTTTATTTTTTGGTAATGAAAAATTGTTGTAATTGCTTGATGTGAATACATATTTCTGTAAAAAAAAAAATCAAACCAATCAAAATCCAATGAATAATATAAAATCAAACCAATCAAAATCCAATGAATAATATAATATTGTTGGATCCAATTCAAATCTAGGTTCCGTTCATGTTGTAGATCTCGTCGACACACTTAATTGTGGTTTAAAATCATATTATTCGGATACCAATTAATATGTAATCAAAATAAATAAAAAAATATTAACTCTGAACTATATGTTACTTAGTTCAGATCCAGCGTGTGCAAAAAAACCATTTTCATGTACAGTCCCCATTACAACATTCCATTACAACATGTATACAACATGTTGATGTGGCACCAGTCCCCACCAACTCAATCCCAGCCAAAAAAAAAATTTCAAAATCTAAAAATAAAAAATTAGGTTCACTTTCCCCAAATCATCATACACAATAGAGAGAGACAGGGTCTACCACCCACCAACACCACTGCCTCCCCACCTCCGGCGAGAGAAGCAACTGAAAGTACGTTCAAACTATTTACTGAAAGAAAAAGTTCAATTTTATCTTTATCTGCTGAAAAGACATGTTCAATTAGTTAATTGATCACATGGGTTTTGATTCTTAGGAATCAGAGTAGACGACGGCGTTCGTCCATAAACTTTCTTGTTGATCTAAATAGGCACAAGAGATGAATCCGTGGTTTTGCAGATTCAACCCGATGTCCCTAAAGGAAAAGTGGGACTCTGTTTTCCACATGATCAATTACACTAGAATACAATTATTACGACAAAAAAACAAGATTATTGGGGACTAGCAACACAATTTACCACCAATTTTTCATCTGGGTATTGTTTAATCTCTACTCAAACGATGATCTCTATAATATGCTTTCTCTCAAACTCCTCCCTTCGTGGCTCAAAGCTCGCCGTCAGTGGTGTTTGAAGGAGGCCCAGGAGTCTCTCGCCGGAGGTGGTGATGGGTGGCCGTCCCTCTCTCTGTATTGTGTATCGATGATTTCGGTACATTTAGATTTTTTTTGGCTGGGATTAAGTTTGTGGGGACCGGTGCCACGTCAACATGTTGTATACATGTCGTAAATGAAATGTTGTAAGCGTAGCATTCCTCATACGTCGTATTTTTGTATGCCGATTACATAGGAGACTTCAGACTAGGAGTAGGACTTAATTGGTAACCTAACCACTCGCAACGTTTTTCTCCTTCTGGGGTTTTCTTCGGGGTGGGTTGCCGTCACTCCTCACCTCCACTTCCCTGTTTCTTTTGGCCTCCCTCTTTTTCACCTCCTAGTCTCGTCGTGCTCCACCTACGCCTCCCCTCCCCCTCCCCCTCCACCCTCCACCTCCATCTTCCCCCCTTTGCCTCTGCCTCCTTCCTTCGTCCACTTGTCTAGTTTTGCTGGGGCCGATTTGGTGATGATTTGAAGATGGGATGACTTGGCTTTGCTCATTCGGCGAATAAGCCGATGGATCCGGTGCGGCAGCTTCCGGCGACAATATCCTCGGCTTTTTTTTCATTTTTCATTTTCTTGTCTCTTTTTAGTTTTGTTTGTTTTGGATTTTGTTGGTTTGCTTCTCTCCCTTTAATGAGAGTTTTCTCTCCCTAGTGTGGAGTTTCTGGTGTTGTTTTGATTGTCTTTACTGTAGTTGATGGTTTGTATTGCTTTCTTTGTTTGGGTGATCTTGGGTAGCTAGGCCTCTTGTTTGGTTATTTACTCCCCTTGAGACGATATTCAATTTCGATGTATTCGATTGTTTTATGATATAATACAACTCCTACTATTTTTTTTGGGGAAAAAAAAAACCACTCACAATGAGATCTTTGAATTGGAACCCATTTTTTAATTGAATCCAGTAAGCGTCCGGAAGCAGAACTGCACCGCATCATGCAGTTTATTGGCAAACTGCTGCCGAGCCAGGTCCATTTTTAAAGCCCCAAAACTTTCACCGTAATTTTGTATAATTAAGTTCACATCATAGATCTTCTTCATAAAAAGTTCCATTAGAGCATTTACCAAATAAAATAGAAGGGTGTGGAGACTACACAAATACAAGTTAAAAGAAGAGTTGAGGTTTATTTGATCGAAGGGTTGATGTGTGTTCTCCAACTCTCTTAAGAAAGCACCCACATGAGAATAACCAAACTTAGCAACATTTAATGCACTAACCCAATTTTGGCCATTGTATATATAACCGAAACTGGCAATCTCTTATTAATAATCAAATTGAGTACACCTCACATATTCACACTCAAGTACACTCATCATTATACAAAAACCTTCACTATCTCCCCTTATCTCTCTCTCAACAATGTTTTCAAAAAAGCATTTTAAAAAACGATTTTGAAAAAAATTACAGTTTCGAAAGAAATTTTTTTATTTTCGCAAAAAACTGTTTTTCTTATCAAAAACTATTTTCTAATTGTTTTTTCAAAAACTTTATTTTGAAGAAACTGTTCTTATTAAAATTTGTTTTTTCTTAAACTGATTTTTTTTTCAGAAATTGTGTTGTTCGAAAAACTTTTTTTTTTTTCATAACATCTTTTCTAGAAATCTATTTCTTCAAAAACTATTTTAAACAATGTCCTTATTTTAAAACTTTTTTTTTAAAACGGTTTTTCTAAATTATTTTGTATTTCTAATTACTAGTTTTTAATAGATTGATAACTATTTTAAAAAAAAAAAGATTATGTTCACAATTTTTAGTTTTTTGTGGTTTGATAATGTAATGTGACAATTTTTAATTATCCAATTTTGATTATGCCAATATGCCATTGTAGATTTCTACATTGCTAACCTTAATGAATAATCAAAAAGTGATGTGACAACCTTTTGTTATTCAATTTTGGTTAAGGCCAAAATATGAAGTTGATTTTCCAAAGTCAAATGTAATCTCCACATGTCATTACAAATCTGATTACGTAATTAATGCTTTTACAGCAATGGATTTCTGGAAAATAAACGTGAATACATGAGATTTGTATTCACGTTTATTAGATTTACTCTACTAAAAACGTACAGTCCAAACTCAGCCTAGCTACTTGGCTTTATATACCCTATTTTCCAATGCTATTTAAATGATACGACTGCATAATTTTTCCCAACACAAATACTTTTAAGGAGATCCCCTCCCATGTATTAGTAATTTTTTTTAATCAGAATATTTGAGTCAATTTATGCACGTATATCTTAATTAATTAATTCATGGAAAAATCACCAACTTTTGAAAGCATACGTACCCTAAAGTTACCTCGGCCGGCGGTGGGAACCCGGAGGGGGCGGTTGATGGAGTAAGTTCCTTCTTCAAAATTAGCCTCTGCGCCACCAAGATTAGCAATTCCCTTCATCAAGAACCCATCACTTAAGCCTTGATTAAATGCATTTGTTATTGCATTAAATAGTGCATCTGGGCCCTCCGTTTTGCCCGTTGGATCTGGTCCATACGAGGTCACGTGATACAAACGTGGACTTTGATTTACCTACATGTCAACAATATCTTACCATCACCACCAATCACCCTAATTACAAGGCCCGTATAATTTATTAAATTAATGGATATATATAACAATATCATTAAAAGGGAAATGATTTTGCCACTCCCATTTTTGTTAACGCCACTCCCCTGCAAGTGTATTTTTCCACCATAAATACACTTGCAGGGGAGTGACGTTAACAAAAAATGGAGTGACAAAATTAGCAACCCGTTAAAATAATGAGAGGGTTATTATACTATTGCTTTCAAACATGACCAGCAATTGGGGATCGGTGTTCAATCCTGGTGACCAACTAATCTTGAAGATCAATCGCAACTGTCACACGAGGATAGTTACGCTTGTATGCAATACTCCAATAGAAGAATTAATAGTTTGTGAATGAGAGACAAACCATTCTGTACTAAAGATTTCCTTAATACACTTGCAGGGGAGTGGCGTTAACTAAAAAGGGAGTGGCAAAATCAACAATCCGTTAAAATAATGAGAGGGTTATTATACTATTGCTTTCAAACATGACCAGCAATTGGGGATCGGTGTTCGACCCTTGTGACCAACTAATCTTGAAGATCAATCGCAACTGTCACACGAGGATAGTTACGCTCGTATGCAATGCTCCAATAGAAGAATTAATAGTTTGTGAATGAGAGACAAATCATTCCGTACTAAAGATTTCCTTAAGTCTTAGAATATCTGTGACTACCTCTAAGTCAGCCCTTT
Organism: Rhododendron molle; assembly: GCA_025413875.1. Lineage (NCBI taxonomy): Eukaryota > Viridiplantae > Streptophyta > Magnoliopsida > Ericales > Ericaceae > Rhododendron > Rhododendron molle. Next base: position 22,541,338 of record CM046400.1, read on the forward strand.
AGGGTTTGGTCCTTAAAGTAAATACTAAACAAATAAGAATATTTATGCGTACGTAATTTAACATATTAAATATGGTGGTATTTTGTTCTCCTTTTAACTTGAAAAAACCGAACACTTTTGGTGGAATTAGCTCTAGCAAAATTAATAAATTTCCTCTCTCTCAAGAATCAACAAAGACTAACAAATTAGGAAGGATGAAAGAGAGATTTTAATTAACCCAAAAACTAAAATCAGGACTTAAGATTTTGAATGCTCACCAACGGAGGTGGAGACGGAGCTAAGCCAGGAGAGGGAGAGTCAGAGGTTGGTGGCAAAGACCGTCGACCTCTATCATGGTAGAGACTGTCGGAAAATGAGGCCTTAAATGATTGCATATTTTCCACGTGGTCACGATAGAGACCGGCAGGAAAATGACCCACGGGCGACAAATTCTGGCCAGAGATATTACCCGCGATGAGACTCGCCAAACCTACTAGCATTACAATTGATAGCATCAGAGCTCTTCTTGCCAATGTTAATTCCATTTATCCCTCTCTGTCTCTACTGTGCCTGGCTTAATATGACTTCTTGATCACCCACCTAGCCTTATATCTATCTATATATCTATCTTGATTGAGAGAGAGAGAGAGAGAGAGAGAGAGAGAGAGAGAGAGAGAGAGAGAGAGAGAAAAGGACATATTTACCCCACACACACAAAAAATAAAATAGAAGCTAGGACATGGCAAGAGAAGGGCTAACCAAGACTTTGTAAACAAAACTGTTTTGGCTTTAAGGGTAATAACATAATGGGTCACACATATAGCACCCCCATCTGCCACTACTAGCATGGCTCCAACTTTCTTGATGCTTGGTTTATTTTTTTTTTTCTATTAATTTGAAGAGCAATGTTATGGAGACATACGTCTGTGTAAAAATTTGGAATAAGATTTATTTGGAATCACATAATGCACGCGGATTCCACATGGTAAACATGGAACTAGCCCATCCACATTTGATGGATGTGTTTGAATTTGTGCGCGCCGATGTCTTTATCAGTAAGATTTCTGTAAGTTGTGCACGTGTGTGGAGCTAAGCTTTTTCTTAATTTTTGTTGTTTGACAGAAAAGTAAGCAGTGACCAACTTCTTACTTTTAGGATCCCACCAAAGTTTGACATTGTGTAAAAGGTTAGGTATATTTACTCTTGACGTCAAGTTATACCACCTTGAGCAAATATTATCTGTTTATAGAATTTATATTGAGTACAAGAAAATGTTTCACTAGAAGAATACAAATGCGGATGTGGGAACTAGAAAAGCAACTCTCTCTTTTATCGACAATCAGGGGTACTGTTTATGCAAACTTATGCGTGCGCACTTCAACTAATTTCCTCCTTGCAAGTTCGGTCAAAGGCAGACCATCCATGTCGAAATTAGGAAAATCACAAAAAAGTACCTTTTTGCATCCTGAACCTAAAAGTCGAACCCTCAAACGCATCAACCAACCGGACTAACCTTGATCGAGACTGGAAAGCAACTGATTAATGTAACCTCATGGGCCAGGCACTAATATTTGGGTGATTTAATTTCTGCTGGTTTTGAAGGACTTGGTGGGTAGACACTACAACAAATTACACAATTATCGATTAAAATTGCCGACTAAACAACGTTAGTCGCCAAAATATTAGGCAATTACCGACTAAAAATAACTTAGTCGGTAGAAATTTAAATTTTTCCCGACTAAATATATTTTAGTCGTTAATAGTAGTTATTTGCCGACTAATAATAACTTTAGTCGGTGAAAATTAATTTTTAACCAATTTAAAAAATCAATAAATAAAATAAATTTTCCGACAAATAATTTTTAGTCGGTATTTAATGATATTAGACGACTAATAATAATTATAGTCGGAAAAATTAATTTTTAACGAATTTTAAAAAATCAATAAATAAAATACAAGTCGCCGACTAAGAATTTTAGTCGGGATTTAATGTATTAGACTACTAAAAATTAGTTTAGTCGGTAAAATTCATTTTTAACATATTTAAACAATCATTAAAGAAAATAAAATTGGCCGACTAATTATTTTAGTTGGTATTTAATGATATTAGGCGACTAATAATATATTTAGTCGGTAAAATTCGTTTTTAACATATTTAAAAAATAATTAAAGGAAATAAAATTGGCCGACTAATTATTGTAGTCGGTATTTAATGATATTAGACGACTAATAATAAAGTTAGTCGGTAAAATTCGTTTTTAACATATTTAAAAAATAATTAAAGAAAATAAAATTGGCCGACTAATTATTTTAGTCGGTATTTTAATGATATTAGTAGACTAATAAGGAATTTAGTCGGTAAAATTCATTTTTTACGAATTTAAAAAATAAAAATAACTTATTTTCCCGACTAAAATGGTTTGTCGGGAATTATTATTTTTTTGAATTTAATGTGTTAGAAATTTAATTCCGACTAACCAAAGGATTAAATGGGTTTTCTGAAGTCTTGATTAAAGATGGATTAAGCTTTAAGACAGAAAAAGAATGGTACCCTATCCAGACGATTCTAATGAGTAAATATTCTCCATTTTTCAGACGGAAGTTCGATAACATCAAGGCGGCGAGAAAAGAGAGTGTATTAGCCTATTAGGGTTTCTGATGGCAGCTTGAGGCTTATATACTCTTAAATAGCCGAGATTGTGGGGTGGAGCTCACGTTGTATTCCTGTAAAATAAAAAAATAAAAAAAATTCTAAAACATCTTTTGGTAATTGCATTTTTTGTAATTTTTATTTTGTTTTTTATTTTAATTTTTTATGGTTAATCGTTCATTTCAACGAGAAGAATTTGTAAAGTATCAAAATGTGTTGATGAAATTAAAATTTATATAAAACAACACCGTAGACAAAATAAAAAAAGAAGAAAGATATATATTAGTCGGGTAATAAAATATCATTTTTTTGAATTTAATAAAATAGAAAACAAAATTAAAATTTCCGACCAAATATATATTAGTCGGGTAATATCATTTAATCCGAATCAAAAAATCAAATCTATTTCCCAACTAGTCATGGAATATCAACTTTTCCCCACTTTTAAAAATTTCAAAGAAAGGAAATATTAGTTCCAACTATATTGCTCACGATGCAACCTTTCCGATCACTAGTGCTCATTTTTTTTCCCTTCTTAATCATAAGATTCTCATAAAATTGTGGCTCGATTGGGCCGAGGAAGCCCCTTTATCGGCACAGAAATTCTTAAATGTAAAGAATTTTGTTTTCCGATTAAGTGTCTACCCATATGCAGTTAACTTCATTCTTGGTACGACTGTTCAAATTCGTATTATGTCCAAGATAGATGATTTCGATCGTGAAAAAATACCTCAATCGGGGCTCGATTAGTTCACTATAACACTTAAACGCCTTCAAACGCATTAAATGTCTTTCAATAATGTAGTTGCCAATACCACATGATCTCCGATTTTAGTGACAATGCTATAATAAGTAAGACGTAAAATCCTAACGGTTTAGATTGATCATTATAAAAAATGACTCAACAGTTATCTTAACAATATATATGTTTGATATATTTGATAGTTAACTAAGTATTATGTTGTACTTGTTATCAGAGTAGCCGCAAGTTCGCGAGACATTCTTGACGATCAAGATCGTTGATTTTCTTGCACTTGGTGAATTATTCATTCCAGTAAATTTACGGCTCAATCAGGTTTAGAATATCCATTTATCGAGACATGAATTCATTAGAAATTTAGTATTTTTTTGTACGATCAATTGTCTAACGGAAAAAGATCAATTGTATATTATAAGAATAATCTAAATGATAATATTAGAGAAGATAAATGGTTCTGCTCGAGCAAAAAAATCTCAAGTGAGGCTCGGGTGGTGTGTTATAAGACTTTAATATTTTTTGGACACAGTAAAAGCCATTTTGACTCAAAGAATTATTGTCGACTAAATATTTAGTCAGCCAAGACAAAAAATACCGACTAATTAATATTTGGTCGAGAATGATACAATTTTTGTCCGCCAATCCGAAATTTTCGCGGGAAAAAAAGGCGGGATTTAAGTAATTTCTAACTAATTATTTAGTCGGCAAATCTTTTATAATACGAAACGGCGCCGTTACACCATATCCAAACCCATCCGGTTATATTATATGCTTTCCCCTTCTCCCTCACGCATCGTCTATCAATCCATCCCCCTCCCAATCGACCCTAAGGCACAGGCCCTTAGCATGTCTTCCAGCATCTGTATTGTCCGCTCAGTTTGTCCATCCGTTTGCGGGTGAAAGGCCGTACTAAGGCTTACGTCAGTCCCTATTGCCTTCTGTAATCCTTTTCAAAAGTGTGACACGAAACGTGGGTCTCTGTCAGATACTATCGAGACAGGTACTCCATGCAGGCATACAATCTCTCGAATATACAGCAAACTTAGCTGTTCCACATTCTCGATCATCTTGGCAGGCAAGAAATGCGCAGATTTGGTGAGTCGGTCCACGATCACCCAGATAGCGGTGTTAGACTTAGCAGATCTCGGTAGTCCGGTCACATAATCCATAGAGATGTGCTCCCACTTCCATGTCGGAATCGGCAAGGGTTGAAGATCCCCTCCAGGTCTCTAATGTTCAGCTTTGACTTGTTGACATACCAGGCACGTAGATACAAATTGAGCTACGTCCTTCTTCATTCCTTCCCACCAGTATGTCCTTCGCAGGTCATGATACATCTTTGTACCACCAGGGTGTACCGCGAAGTTCGAATGGTGAGCCTCTCGGAGCACTGCTTCTCGCAGGGTTCCAATATTAGGCACAAACACCTTCCCCTTGAATCTCAGGCTGTTGTCCTTCTCGATCATCCATCCAGGCAATGCCTTTCCTTCTCGGATTCGATACCGGATGAATTCGCAGTCTTGCTCGGAGGTTTGGGCGAGCAAAATTTCTCTGTGAAGCGCCGGTTCTGCAACGAGAGCGTACAAACGTGTGTTCCCATCTTTTGAGGATGGTCGCAGATTGAACTCGTTGAGAGTGTCCACCATCTCCCATTCCTTGATGGCGGTCTTGACCTTCTGTTCTCTGTCCTTCCGACTAAGAGCGTCAGCCACCACATTGGCCTTACCGGGGTGGGACTGAAGTGTAAACTTGTAATCCTCTAGATATTCCATCCAGCGGCGCTGTCTCAGATTCAACTCTTTCTGAGTGAAAAGATACTTGAGGCTTTTATGGTCGGTAAAGACTTCGAATTGTTCTCCCCACAGATAGTAACGCCAGGTTTTAAGGGCGAATACTACAGCAGCCAATTCTAAGTCATGGGTAGGGTAGTTCTTCTCATGCGGTCGGAGTTGTCGGGATCCGTAAGCTACAACTTTCCCATTCTGCATCAGCACACATCCTAGACCGTCTTTTGACGCATCGCAGTAAACTGTGTAATCTACACCCCGCTCAGGGATGATGAGTATCGGTGCACTGGTCAGCCTTTTCTTCAATTCCTGAAAGGATTTCTCGCAAACCTCATTCCAATCCAGCTTTACTCCTTTCTGAGTCAGTCTCGTCATTGGTTTAGCAAGTGTTGAGAAGTCGGGTATGAATCTTCGGTAATACCCAGCCAATCCTAGAAAACTCCGGATTTCGAATACGGAGGTTGGCTTATTCCAGTTCAACACGCCCTCCACCTTGCCTTCATTCACCGCGATTCCGTCTTTAGATACTACATGTCCCAAAAACTTAACCACCTCCAGCCAAAATTCGCATTTACTTGCCTTGGCGTAGAGTTGGTTATCTCGGAGTACTTGTAATACTATTCGGAGATGTTCTTCGTGCTCCTCCTTATTAGCAGAGTATATCAAGATGTCATCAATGAACACCACTACAAATCTGTCCAAGTAGGGTTGTAAAACTTTGTTCATGAGACACATGAATACTGCCGGAGCGTTGGTCGGTCCGAACGGCATCACCACAAACTCGTAGTGTCCGTATCTGGTGCGGAAGGCTGTCTTGTCAATATCCTCATCTTGGATTCTCAGTTGATGGTAACCTGATCTGAGATCGATTTTAGAGAAGCAAGTTGCTCCTCTTAATTGGTCAAACAGGTCATCGATCCTGGGCAAGGGGTATCGGTTCTTAATTGTGACCTGATTCAGCTTCCTATAGTCGATACATAAACGAAGCGTTCCCTCATTCTTCTTCACAAATAATGCAGGTGCTCCCCATGGTGATGTACTTGGCCTGATATATCCTTTATCCAATAGCTCTTGCAATTGGGTCTTCAGTTCCTTTAGCTCTATTGGGGCCATACGGTATGGTGTCATCGAGATTGGTGCTGTTCCTGGTTGGAGCTCTATAGAGAAGTCTATCTCTCTCTGAGGAGGTAAGCCAGTAAGTTCCTCCGGAAACACATCGGCGTATTCGCAAACGATGTGGGGTAATCCCAGTTCCTCCCTATCGGTTTCTTCTATTTGAAGACTAGCTAGCCATCCAAGTAGTTGATTCTGCCACCTAGATCTTTTAGGTAAATCCGAACTTGTTGTCGCCTATCCCCTTAAAAGCGAAGCGAGTTCCTCTGGGTGTAAGTTTATTCTTGTCTTCGATGACGATCTATGAGCTCGTGTGCGAATAACCAATCCATTCCTAGGATTATATCGAATTCCGCCATTCGATCACCCGGAGGTCGCAGGTTAGTCGCAAGTTGGCTACTTCTAGCTCGCACTTCTACACACTAGACTAACGGTTATACTTCCCCCTAATGATGCTACCCTCGTACTCATGCTTAGGGGTTATGTTTTCTAGTGCTAAAGTAGTTATGTAGGCGGTAGATATGAATGAATGTGATGCACCGTAATCAAACAAGGCTTATGCAGTACTATATAAAGTAGCGTGCCTTGGATCACGAGAGGGATCCGGCTCTCTGCTCTCGATGTAGTGCAAAGATCCGCCTCTAGTCTCTGGCGAGTGTTCATGGCCTGCTTCCCTTTGTTTAGCCCATTTGGTTGCGAGGATGGTCCTCCATGGTTCTGCTTCCCAAATCCAACCTGCCCATTCTGTAGCGTCTTCTGGTTTCCGAAGTTCTCATTCCTCTCCTTCTGAGGTTGCGGGCATTGGCGACTGTAGTGGCCCATCTGCTGACAGTTGTAGCACTTTACTGTCGACAGATCTCGAGTGCCTCTCTGTGGTTGGTCGTGTCCTGGGGTAGCAGTTTTCCATGCTTGGTTGTTTTGGGTCGGGGTAAAGGTCTTAGCGGGGTAGGGTCCTCGATTGTTATTGGATGTTTGGGTACGGATTGGTCCCCCGGTATTTCCCGTTGCCTTCCTCCAGCGGCTTTTGAAGTCTGCTTCTTCACTCTCCAACCGAAGAGCACACTGGACGATGCCGGAATACGTGGGAAAGGCCTGTGCTACCACGGCCCTTCGAGCAGTTGTCAGTCCCCACTCGAATCTTCTCACTTTCTTATCCTCAGTTGCTACAGCGTTTGGGGTGTAGCGAGACAGCTCCTCGAACTTTGCCGCATATTGAGTGACGGACATGGTTCCTTGCTTCAGGTTCATGAATTCTTGCTCCTTGGCCAGGCGAATGGGCGTAGGAAAGTACTTGTCAAGGAACAGGGTTTCAAACTCGTCGAATGTCATGGTGGCTACGGTATGAGTTGTTTCCATTAACTCCCACCAATAACGGGCTTCTCCCTTTAGTTGGTATGTGGCCAGGGCCACGCGATCCCCATTTCGGGTGATCTCCAAGGTGTCCAGGATCACCTTGGTTTCCTTCAGCCACGTCTCGGCCACAGTGGGGTTAGGGTCTCCACTGAAGGCTGGGGGTCAGCGTTTGCAGAACTCATTCATCGCTCGGGTTCGGGTCATAGGTTCATCATCGCGGTTTTGGTTTCGACGGCTGGCATTCAAAGCAGTCATGAAAGCTTGCATGATCTGGGCTATGCAAGGGTTAGTGTTAGAGGTTTCTCCATTCTCAAATCCCAGTCCACTGCGTCGGTTCACCATCTACGAGTAGAAATTTTAAGGGAGGTTTAGTTATTAGAATTAGCACGCAATGAACAAGACAGCTAGATTTTTTATTAGAAAATATCATTAGATTACATGCCTAACGGCATCATCAGATACAAGAGAATGAAAGTAAAAGCGGATAACAATGGCTATGGTGCCATTGCTACTCCTCGGGCCGCCATCGATCATTGAAGGCTTGGAGTGCACGTCGTTCGTATTCCTTTCCGAACGCTGCGAGTGCGATGGCCACCGCGGGAATCCAGTACCAGAAGGTAGTGAGGCGGTCGTTCCTGTCGAACCACCGTGGTATGGCTATAGTAAGCACGGCCCAGAACAGGACGAAGATGAAGGGTAGTAACTGTATCGTTTGGATCGTCGCGGCGAGCTCGATTCGCTCATCCTGTCGGAGCGCGTCGTCTTCTGGAAATCCTCGTCGCCAGATCGCTGCCATGGCTCGGTTTGATTGGATAGTGGTTTGGAGGGGTTAAGATGGTGAAAGAGAGATGAAGAGATAAGAAGAGGGGTGAAGAAAATGGGAATGGGAATGGGGTTTATATAGGGCCAGTTGAGGAGTGAGTGGAGGAGGGAAAATTTTGAATTTGAGTTTGAAATTTGGAGGATTGAGAGGATGGGTTGCCGGGCCCCCTCCCCTTTTTTCGGGTGTGGCCGATGTGTGATGGCCGGGCCCCCCTTGGGCTTGGCCGACACTTGTCACTCTCTAGGAGGAATAAAATCTATCCAAAAATGGTCCCAAAAAAAAATGTCTATCGGCAGAATGCTACATTACCCATAAACAAAGAAAGTCACCATCTTCTAGCAACTTTGCGTCAACTAAAATAATTGTCCTTGTAATCCGGGTTTCATTTACTAAAGTGAAATAGTACACAACATTACTTTTTATCTTTAACAAAATAAGTTTTCCATAGCTAAGCAAAGGGTTACAAATAGAAGCATCGAGTTCTACTACAAAACAGAAGATAGACCTTTCCTACTACAAAACAAGTAAATATAGGATAGGGTTTCCTAATACAACTGCAGCGATCTCACACATGATCCTAACAGGTTTATTCTACATTACTAATCCTTTCTAAGGCATGTTGATTCCGAACTTCTCCCTCAGCCACATCTTGTCGTTCTTTTCAGCCTCAGTTTCATTTATCCGAAACAGCTCCTGTTCTTGTTTAAGTATTTCCTACTGCGTTAGCACGGGCGGTTCCTCTAATGGTTCGGGGTAGCACGGGAAGAGTTTCATCATGACAGCCTCCCAATCTATGCCGGTCTCCATGTCGGACACCGGAAAGCTAAATGACTGCTCGAAGTCCTGCACAGGTGGTACAGGGGCTTGGATGGGAGGTAGGTACTCGGGGTTTTGAGCTAGTAGGGGTACCTCCCAAATGATGGGAACTTCATAGAGTTCCATGTCATCCACATGTGGGAGTGTTGGTCCGGTGTACTCGGGTGACAGTAGTGATCGGTAGATGGCCCTAGTTTTCGGGGCGAAAGGTGGGCAACCTCTTTGTGGTACTCTTGACATCTATACAATTGGAAGAGTTCTATATTAGACTTAACGGTACGAAGGGTAACTATAAGCATGCATATAAACAGTGATTTTACGTAGGAAAGAAATACATATTTTCATTACTTAATCGGATCAAGTACAACATAAATGGCTAATAATAGCCTAGGCTTACTACCACCTTACAGGTTCAACTACTACCAACCTTCTTATTACATTTGCAACACAAGCTTCTTAACGAGCCTAAAAGGTGTTCGGGAATTGGGCCATATATGGGCCTATGTCAGTCTCAACGGGTGGCGGAGGTACATCGCCGGTGTCAGAGGCTATGTCCATGATGTCGGGCACAACCCTTAGCCATCCAGGCTCTTCTTCGTCATCAGATTCACTCTCTCCGTCAGATCCCTCATTTCCCCAAATCTCCATTGGTTCTTCCTCCTCGGGATCTTCTTCGGGATCTTCTTCGAGATCCTCATTCTCGGGAGGTGCTATTGGAGCTGGAGCGGGAATGGCTTCAGCTTTGTTCCCCACAACTACAAGTTCCTCATGGAAAAGGGGTGCTATTTGGACGAGGACAGGTATTGCTTCTTCGTCTCCCACCTCCTCCTCATCAGGGAGTGGCAAGGCACCATGCTCTTGATAGTAGTCATAAATGTAGGGAAAGGCGTAAGGGAAGTAGGGGTCTCCTGCTAGTAGGTTGGTCATCGTCCTCAGGGTACCTCTAAGTTGACGGGCCTCGGCTAGTAGGTTGTCTCGATAGTTACTCATCTACAAGGAAAAGTTTTAACCTCGATTAGTAGTGTTTTAAGTCAAAGTTTTACTAATGTTAAAGAAACATCGAAATTTCTATGTTCCACATTCGATTCTTGATTTAAGTCATCATCCAATTGTTCGGGAATTCCCAGTTCGGCGGTACTGCCAGTTTCCACCTTACTTCAATCCGAAGATTGTTTTGTCAGAATTCCACCCAATTTGGGACGGTAAACTTAAACTCAAGTCACGTTTGTGCAACGGTCAAGCTTGTCTTAAAACTAATCTTAAAGGCTACCCATTCTACCCATGGCCGAGGTTTTGAACCTAAAGCTCTGATACCAAGTTGTAACGCCCCGAATTTTGGGTACGTTAAATAAACATTTTTATTGAATAAACTAAGGAGAGTCTAGCTTATTATTACAACATAATTCTCACAAGAGTACTTTTATTTAACAAAAGAGGGGATAATCTAAGGTTAACTACTGCTCCGCCTCTTCCTCCATCTTTGCAAGCTCCTCGGCTCCGAAGGCCTCCAAGGTGTACTGTTCATGCTGTTCATCTATAAAATCTGACACATTATACCAAATACGCTCTCAAAGATAATATGTCAGGGTCACCACAAAGGTAACACCGTGAGGTACAGAAGCTCAATAGAATAATCCAACCCGCTAATCCATAACTTATAACACGAAGGTATATAGGCAATTACACATGCTCATTCAACAACATAATTAACAATGACACATCCGCATTCATTATCTTGCCTACGTTGGTGTCATGCCTTTCTTTGTTTCTCATACGCGACTCATCGTAAACCATGTCACCATTTCCAAATCAACATTTTGAAAATCATTTCTCATTCTTTGTTACCAACGGGCTACCAAGTCCAGCCACGTTATCAAATCTTGCATTGGCTCCTCTCCGCGGATAACCAAGCCCAATTACCAATGAAGCTATCACGTCCGGCTCCGTTAGCAATCTACACAATGGACTACCAAGTCCGGCCTCATTGCGGTTTTCGCAAGTCTACACAAAGGGCTACCAAGTCCGGCCATTATGTAGTTTCAAAATCCTTTTTATCCATATCAACCACTCCTTAAGTGTCATGTTTCTACTTTTCGGTTTTCGTGTCTCGTAATCATGCATAGACTCCGCGGCGGGACAAATCACTTTTAAAGTAATCTTGAAACCAAACTAGTAAGATCATCCAACTTTATTTAATCATGCTCGTTCATAACCACAAGTAAGGTAAGCAATCATGCGATCGAGTTCACAATCCTTGAAAAGGTCAAAATACGAATACTTCGTTTTGAAACAACACTTTATCTTTAAACGAAATCGTAACAACATATGTTTATTGACGAGTTAATCAAGTTGGAAAGATTCTATAAATCATGCATTCAATTATTCTCACGATCAAAGTAAACTACGTAAAATAAAAGCATACGATCAACTTATCCAAGTATACTACATATTTTTCTATCATGCTCATAAACTATACTTTGGGGTAGAGATTAAAAATTTTCTACATATACTTAGAGTTAAAGGTCATAAGAAAAGTCTACCATTCTTCTAGGCGGTAGGGTGGCTATGGGAATTTCGTCGGAGTAACGGCTTACGGTGGACTTTCGGTAGTTTCGAAAGAGAAAGGTTTCTCTCGAAACTAAATCTTGACTATACTACTAAACTTTTATGGATCGAAGGGTGGTGGAGTGGCCGTTTAGTGGCGGCTTAGGATGAGTTTCTTGAAGAACAAGAGAAGAACTTCAAGAACACTCAAGAACAAAGCAAGAACAAGCAAGAACACTAAGCTTTCTAGAAAGAGAAGTTGAATGGTGAAGGTGTGAGTTGAAAGGCATGGAATGGATGCTATTTATAGGTAAAATGGAGCTCCCCCCTCACTCCACTTGGCTGGCCACTAGCTCTCTCTCTCTCCCCCATGGATTTGCTCCATGGACTTGTCTTGTCAAGCAATAGTACTCCAACCAAGTGCAACTAGGTCAAATAGTGTCAAAGTACTACAACATGTCAAAGTACAACACACATACACCTCACTCTCCCTTTCATTCGGCCATCTCTTCTCTCTCTCCCCCATGGATTTGTTCCATGGTCTTGTCTTGTCAAGCCAAAGTACAACAACCAAGTGCAACTTGATCAAATAGTGTCAAAGTACTACAACATGTGAAAGTATATAACACACATACACCTCACTTTCCCTCTCCCTCTCATTCGGCCATCTCGCTCTCTCTCTCCCCCATGGATTTGTTCCATGGTCTTGTCTTGTCAAGCCAAAGTACAACAACCAAGTGCAACTTGATCAAATAGTGTTCAAGTACACACACATGTCAAAGTACATACACCTCACTCTCCCTCTCCCTCTCTCATTCGGCCACTTCCTCTCTCTCTCTCTCTCTTTCTTGGTCAAAGTACTTCCATATGTATATGTATATATATATATATATGTGTGTGTGTGTGTGTGTGTGTGTACATTTATGGAAAGAACAAGGAGGATAAGGATAAGGCCGCTTAAATGCACACATGGCTATGATTATTCTTTTTGTAGGAGAAATGACACATGACTAGTCTTGTCATCCTAGTTGGCAATCCTAACATCTATTGTCCAAGGGGCAAAGCTTTTCCTAGCGTGTAATAACCAATGGTCCAAGGAAAGTCATCATGAAGTACAATGTTTGCTTTTGACTATACTATTCCAACTACTAGTCAAACTTGGTCTTCTCCCTAACAACTATTGTCCAATGGTCAAAGATCTTCCTAGCATGTAATAACCAATGGATAAAGATTTCCCTAAAACTTATCGTCCCATGGATAAAGATTATCCTAGCATCTATCGTCCAACGGATAAATATTACCCTAGTTTTTATCGTCCAATGGAAAAGACAAAAAGGGTAAAATGGTCCATCTAGGGTTAGGGTAACCTAATTAGATTTGGGATCCAAATGATTAGGTTAACAGTCTATTAGGAATCTAACTCTACTTGTCAGGTAGGATTTCCAGCCAAGGAATGTAATTTAAGGCTTACTACAATTACTAAGTAAATATATATAACTGCTTATACAGGTACACTTGTCTTTGGAAAATGATCTTATCGACCGGAGCGATAGAATCTAATTTTATGGTTTAGAATCTAATTATGACCGATTATTAGAATTAAAAGAGAATTATTAAGACATACAAGATTAATTAAAGAATTTCCAATATAACAACGAAGTTTTTATTTAGTAAAAATCCGAGTTGTTACAATATTCTAGCGACACTATTGAAAATATTGTTTGGCCCAGGGCCCATCTAGCTGCACCCCTCATAAAATGAGAAACTTATTTTATCTCCTCGAAAGCATGTAAAAGCAATTGTGCTTGTATTGCTGTGTCAAGAATGTTTAGGATAAAATTAACATTGAAAACTTTTCCTCAAGGATTTCAAAGTCATATCACTCCATCCATGTTCCACACTCACGTCATTCAATTATCAAAGGACATAGAACTATTCTACAAACCCATGCCCCTAGTCAATTAGGTGAGTTTGTTGCTTTGAGTTTGATTTGGTTGACTTGAGTTGGATTGATAAGTGCCTACTGAGACCCACATAAGAGGTTGGATACTTTTGAGAGAGGTGCATAAAGGGAAACATAGGCATACCCCTTGTCTCACGTAACTCTCCATGTTGTTTGATTTGCCAAGATGATGCAAATTTCAAGATTCTTGCCCTTCGTGTTAAGTTCCACATTGGTGATACTCCCTAGTGTCTAGGACCATGCTACTAAGTCGTATTTCTCAATCTGAAAGGACTTTGTTATGGACCATAATGTAGGCTTGGGTTTTGGCTTGAGAAAGAAGCGGATGTAAAGGCTCAAACCTAATTTCTACTCATGCTTGAGATTTAAAAGCTAGCAGCCATCTTCAACATTTTTATCAACTCTTGCTGTCTCTTGCCTCACTTTGTGTGAAAGAGTTGATTTCTTCAAAAATGGCCTTTGTATGCATTGGAAGAAATATTTCCTTCAAAATGCCCTTTGTATGACAGGGTGCTCATTCTTTCATTGATTTTTCTTTCATCTCTCCTTGTATTTTTTTGTATTTGCCCCAGTGTAGGGGATGGCTACCTAGTAGGCTTTTCAAAGAAATTATCCAGAGGCTCGACGTGGCTAGCAAGGGATAAGTGTTTGGGATAGAGAAATGAATGTCTTTCTTCATCTTGAAACATACGACAAAGTGACAGGAATCCTAGCCAAGAGATTAAGAGCTTTGATGTTTAACCAAGCGAATTTTAATCCTTTGAGACACATAGCAGATGCATGGAGACACGGCTAATTTCTCACTTTGTTCGTGCTCTAACTTTTGCCTAGACAGCCCTTGCAGGTTTTCAATCTAGTGAGCTCATCATTTTTTCTCTGTATTTTTCCTCTCTTTTCTTCTTTCTCCTTTCTTCATCTTCAACAACATGTTTTGCTTACAAGTGATCTTTGTGAGGGTGCAAAGATGTGTCAACTCCTCTTTAGCTCAACAGAAATGACGCGGGTCATAGCTTTGAAAAACTCCTTTTGCTCTTTTGACAATTCAAGTGATTATGATGTGTTCCAAAAGATGTCATAAGATTACTTCGAAACCCTTGTGGATTGTTTTCAACGTTTAATGTTATCATGAGTATTCTATGGCAGCGAACTAGCACAGGAGAAAACATTTTCAAAATTGTGGCTGACCATAAGGTGCCTACGTATCCCAACAGAGAATTAGGCCATTCGTAGTTCCAGTCTAAGGAGATTCACATTCTGGAAGAGATTCACATTTCATGCTAGGTGCAACAAGCAGACTTATGACCAAAATAAACTCAAGACATAGACCTTTTAAAAAGGAAACAAATATGGACCAAAATAGTAGCCAAAAATAGCTAGATAAGACTCCTCAAAAGATTGACTCTTAGTCTAAGACATGACAGGCATGGATGCTGCTACTGCCTAGTGATCAAACTCAGTTGGATCAATCTTCTTTTGATCGATGAGGTCTTGAATTGCATTCTTGAGAGCCCCGCATCCTCTGATAGAGTGACCATTTACTTGGTGGTACTTGCAATACTCACTGCCTTTTTGTATAGAGTTTGGAAATTTTGGCTGCAACGGCTTCAATACCCCTTTCGCTTCCAAGATACAGAACACCTTTCCCAAGTTCACTCCAAGAGGAACAAAGTTTCTCTTTGGCCTACGGTCGAGATGAGATCCTACCAATTTATCATTACTGTTGCTTATGTTCATCTTACAGCTGTTTTTCTCTTTGGGAGATTCCTGGTTTAGATCGACGATATCGAGAAGAAGTTGTTTCTCATGTTGCTGCTGCAGATCATCCACCACCATTTCAATTTGGTTGTCCTTAATGGAATAAGTTTCTCTCTGAGCTGCCCTTTTCAGCCATCTAGTAGGGGGAGGTGGAGGTGGAGCTTGAGCTTGTGGAAGACTTCTTTGCAAACTATGAACAACGGTGCCTAGGGCAGCCACTGATTCAACCAATACATTAACTTTAGCAGCCAGAGCTTCAATCTTCTTGTCGGCCATTGCTGTCACGTCTAAGACCAAACCTAAAATTTAGGAAAAGCAAGAACTTAGCTACGCTCAGGTTGAGATGTCCAAAATCAAGTGTCTATGCAATGCATACATCAAACACACTTATTGCAAATCTAGCATGATGGGGGGCTTAACCAAATGATAATCGGTGTTGACACGTGATCATGCAATGTGCTATAAGAAGAAATGAGGGTAATTGACTCCTCTTTTGGTTTAGTCCCCTGTATGGTTAGAGAAAGGCAAACAACATGATATACATAGCACCATAGCTACTTTTACAGATTATGGATGAGTCATGCATAGCAATTCGTTTTGTATGCATGAGTTTATCGAATAGCATAGATAGCCAGTCATTTTTGACATGGATGATTCTTAAGACTCGTTGCTGCCACTCAAGATCCCATTTCCAAGCCAATCCATATTATGAGACAAACCGAAAAGGTTGAGCATATGACTATAACAAAAAGTAGACTCGGAGTCCACCACTGTGCTAGCAGCTATTTGAATGTTTCAGAAAAACTTGTCCTTTGAGGATTAGACTAGGCATTGCAAAAAGTTTTGAAAGTTCTTTCAATTCTTGGTTAGGGAAGATTCTTTCTCAAAATGTGATTGAGGTAATTGAAATCTACTTGATTATTTGCTAGCACATTGACAAACTCCTAGATCTTACCGGCTCGTTGCGATAAGCATGGTCAAAATTTTGAATTTTGAAAAATGGGTTGCTAGGCTGATTTGGAAATAGGAACCAAAGTCCTACACTTGTCATGCTGAATCATCCATGGAGAAACAAGTATTGCGAGTTCTATTCATAATATCCATGACTTTGGAAAAACAATCATCCATAATCTGCTCTACTACTTTACACTACCTCTTTCCTTTAGCCTTGCAAGGCAAAGATTGCTAAAGCAATCCCTAGTTCAATTGTCGATGAGGCGGCCAATGTTTGATTTCGTTCTAGAAATCCATGCTTTGTGGTGCTTCAAGTAAAGAGGGAGTGTTTAAGTAAGCAATGATGCTTTCAACTTGCCAAAAACATACCTTGCAGGCAATGGCATGCCTCAATGCTTAGCTATAAAGACTTAGAGTTAGGGCTCTTAGTTCATGCCCCAACCCTGTAGACACCCCAATTTGGCCTAACGATTATTTCAGGTCCCACCTTGGGACCATCCCGATGATGAAATGGATTCGATGATTGCTGATTGCCTTCTTGTGAAACCCATGGACTTATGGTAAGAACTTTGAGCCACTTAGAGGACCCAATCTAGAGCCAAATAGCCTTTCAGACAGAAACACAGTGTTTTAGGAAAATCCATCGGTCGGCCGTAACATCGATCTCACGACCTTAACATCCATCCTTCACCCGAGCAACCTGTTGCTAGCAAAATCTCCCTGAGAGATCAAAACCTTGGCCGCAAGATCAATACCTCGGCTGCCATAAACATTCCTCGGCCGCAAGATCGACCTATTTCCAGACTCTTGAATGTTCTGTCGATTGTTTGATCCAACCACGATACCTTTCCGATGCGTTCGGGCTACGTTCAGAGATCACAACGAAGAGTTCAAATTGCATTGCAATTGCAATCGCGTGATTTGATTGGACCGAGTGAGTCATCCCTTTGCCTATATAACGAGGCCTTTGCACCATGAAATTAACCGAGATTCACACCCTCATTAGCCACGAAACTCTGTAAAAATACTCATACAAACCCTCTCTACAGAAGCCCTAACCTCCCGAAGGTAGCCACCAATCCGAAGATCAAACCCCGGAGTTCAAACCCTAACCCTAGGGTTTCGTCCAAGAAGCAATCAATTAATCAATCCCGATCAATCCGAAGCAATCAAGCAACTGAGGGATCAAGGTGGTGAGGCCCAACGGCCTCTGGTTTTGTTTATTTACTGCTTATTTTACTAATCGTAGTGTTTTAGTCACCTGTTAAACTTTCTGTCTGGTGTGAGGAAGAACACCAGCTAGGGTTTCGATCCCTCAGCCGGTACATAAAATCAGCATGATTACTCGGCCATGACATCCATTCACCGGCCGGGTAATCGATCTGCTAGCACACATTTTGTTTTGTTTTCTGCTTTTCTGACGCATGTTCATTTATTGTTTCGGCTCACCTTATTTATTATTTAAAGGCATAAAGAAAACAGATTATGTGTTAAGGTTAAATAAAGCATCTATATGTCTTATGTTGAATGATTATGGGCTAGCCTCACGGCTAGACAGAGAGGGGTGCCTAACACCTTCCCCTTACTGTACATTTGGCTTCCGTATCCAGAATCTCTATCTGTTTTCCTAACTGTAACAAACTAGGTGGCGACTCTGTTTTGATGATAACCGCTATCATGTGGCGATGTTCCTAGCCATGGGAATATCCATGATCTTGGTTTATGAAGCAAGGAACCAAACGAGCAAACACGGCTTGATCAATTTGTATGGCGATGCCCCGCTCGGGAGGTGTCTACAAACCCTTCTGCACAGAAAGAGATATTAAAACAACATATTCAAAGTGTGAGGAAGAACTTCTGTAAAAATGCAAGTAAGTTCCTAACTTGCAGGATCCTGTCCTATTTTGATAGGTTCTATGGCTTTCTAACACATGTAAGGTTTGGGTAGTCTCAGAGTGCTCCGTTGTCAAAGGGCACCAGTCCTTTCACCAGCCCATTATAGGCGGTGATTGGGTGGTTTCCTTTTTGATATACCACCAGGAACAAGTGACTGTAGAGTTTGCTGGAACCCCCAACATTGCCCGTGTCATGCCGGGGTATTACGTGAACTCAACGAGGTTTGCCTACTCAATGCATATGATAAATGAATTAAATAAAGCAAATATTAATTTCATGTTGAACTTTTTGGTTATGGCTTTCATATCCCCAGCAGAGTCGCCAAAAAACTGTAGACACCTCCCAAACGGGGCATCGCCATACAGATTGATCGTTTGTTGCTCGATTGGTTGCTTGCTTCATAAACCAAGATCGTGGACATTCCCATGGCTAGGAATATCGCCACACGATAGCGGTCATTAAAACAGAGTCGCCACCCAATTTATTAAAACTAGGAAAACAGATAGAGATTCTGGATACGGAAGCCAAAAGTACAGTAAGGGGAAGGTGTTAGGCACCCCTCTCTCTGCCCAGCCGTGAGGCTGGCCCATAGTTGTTCAACATACAATGTATATTTGCTTTATTTAATTCTAACACATAATCTGATTTTTAGCCTTTAACAATTGATAAGGTGAGCCAGTACGATAAATGAAAACATGCATCAGAATAAGCAAAAAACAAATATGTCCCAGCAAATAGATCCCTCGGCAGGTGAATTGATGTCACGGCCAAGGAATCCCACTGGATCGATGTATTAACCGAAGGATTGATTCCTCAGCCGATGTTCTTCCTCACACCAGAATACGAACAGCTAATAGAAAGAACTAATTAAAAGCGCGAGACAAAAATTAAATCAAACCATAGGCCCCTGGGCCTCACTACCTTGATCCCTCAGAGATTGATTGCTTGGATTGCGATTGATTGTAGATAATAGTGGTTGATTGTGGTGGTCAACTTCACAAAACCCTAGAACAAAGTGAGATCTTTGGGGGGGTTTTTACTCTCGGATGCAGCTACTCACAGGAGGTTAGGGCTTTTGTAGAGGATTGATAGGAGATGATTTCTGTAGAGTTTGGGGGCGGATCATGGAGTGGAGAGATGTGTATTTCGAAGCTCTAGAGGACCCCTATTTATAGGGTTTCGAAGGATCGATCAAATGGACGAGATTAAACCCAATTGATATGGAAGTTTAGGGCTTCAAGACCTCTATGGAAGTGTATTCGTAGCCCCGAAGTAATGGTTTGTGGCTGCTAGGGTTTGGGTGAACGGATCAAACGTATGATAGAACATTCCAGAATCTAGAAAAAGGACGATCTGGTGGCCGAAGGAAAGATCTTGCGGCCGAGGGATTGATCTCTCAGGGAGATTTTCAAGCAACTAGTTGCTCGGGTGAAGAAATGATGTTGAGGCCGTGAGATGGATGTCTCGGCCGCTCAATAGATTTCGCGGCCGTGAAAATTATTCTTCAGCAAAAGGCCAAACTTCGTGGGCTCACTCCAGACACTCCCGAACTCGGTTTTGCGTGTTCTTTGGACCGTTGGAAAGCTTGTTAAGTCTACTTTCTAACCCAAGTGGTTTGCATCAAATATATTTAGTAGATCAAAAGATATGACAATTTTACCCTTAGTGGCCCAGAAAATGAATTATTTTGGTAAAATTCTCGTATCTCCCTCGTTTCAAATTGGTTTAAGGATTATTATATATCAATAAAGAGGGTTTTGAAAGAACTACAAGATGGTGGAATCCAACCATAAAAATAAGGAAGTTTAGCTTATAAAAAATGGGCTGAAAGCAGACTTAATTGAAGATCGACGATGCTACCAAGGCTAAAACACGTGTTAACACATTTCTATCCACTCTAAGTGTCGCTTGGCTCTCCTATCACCTATTCCAAAGTGTTCTTTAATCCCTTAAGAGTTCCACAAGGTTTCTAAGGCTTTCATGAAGTCAACCACAACAACCACATATCCTATTCATCATCGGGATGGTCCCCAAGGTGGGATTTGAAATAATTGTTAGGCCAAATTGGGGTGTCTACGTGGGGCGACGGGGGGGATTGGGTTTAGGAATCTGGGAGAGTGCATGGAGGTAATCCCTGAAACCCACAAAAGTAGCTTCAATAGTATCTCTAGGGATTGGGGCCTTTTTGGTGAAATCATAGGCATGTCGAGCTTTGCAAATAGCCCAACACACCTGGAAAATAGCTGCCATATTCTCCATTGTAGTTTCCTTTGCCATTTGTCCACATAGAAGGTCCTCCATCCATCTAGCAGCTGAAGAGATGCCCAAACTAGCAGTCCAAAAGGACTTTCCACAGCCAACCCAAACGGCTCTAGTCCAAGGACAATGAAACAGAGAGTGCTCAATAGTTTTAGGCGCAACATCACTAAGGGGACAGGTTGGGGAGGGGGAGCATTTCCTTTTGAACAAATTTGCTTTGCACGCAACCCAGTTCTTGACCACACATGAAATGACACACTTTGGGCATAGTAGGGACAGACCAAAGTTTACTCCATAAAGATTTAGGAGGAGAGTGGGAAGTTGAGGCCTGGTTTGAATTTAAAGGGGAAAATTTCTTCAATATCTGATGATAGCCTGATTTGACACCGTATTGCCGTGATTTAGTGAAAGACCAAAAATGCTTATCCCCTCTTCTTGCCAAACTAATAGGAATTACAAGAATGACTCTCATATCTTCTCTTGAGACACAAGTGGAAAGTCGCTCCACATCCCACGATTGAGAATCCTCTTTAATGAAATCTGCTACTTTGGACCATGCACAATCAGGAGGGGGTGTAGACACCTCAATTTGGCCTAACGATTATTTCAAGTCCCACCTTGGGACCATCCCGATGATGAAATGGATTCGATAATTGCTGATTGCCTTCTTGTGAAACCCTTGGACTTATGGAAAGAACTTTAAGCCACTTAGAGAACCCAATCCAGGGCCAAATAGCCTTTCAGACAGAAACACAGTGCTCTAGGAAAATCCATCGGTCGGCCGTAACATCGATCTCACGGCCTTAACATCCATTCCTCACCCGAACAACAACCTGATGCTAAGCAAATCTCCCTGAGAGATCAAAGCCTCGGCCGCCAGATCAATGGCTCGGCCGCCCAAACCATTCCTCGGCCACCAGTTCCTTTCTACGGCTGCTAGATCGACCTTTTTCCAGACTCTCGAATGTTCTGTCGGTTGTTTGATCCAACCACGATACCTTTTCGATGCGTTCGGGCTACGTTCAGAGATCACAACGAGGAGTTCGAATTGCATTGCAATTGCAATCGCGTGATTTGATTGGACCGAGTGAGTCATCAAAATTGCCTATATATGGAGGCCTTTGCACCACGAAATTGATATACTTTCACACCCTCTCTAGCCACGAAACTCTGCAGAAATACTCACATAAACCCTCTCTACAAAAGCCTTAACCTCCCGAAGGTAGCCATCAATCCGACGATCAAACCCCGGAGTTCAAACTCTAACCCTAGGGTTTTGTTCAAGAAGCAATCAATCAGTCAATCCCAATCAATCCGAATCAATCAAGCAACTGAGGGATCAAGGTAGTGAGGCCCAACGGCATCTGATTTGGTTTATTTACTGCTATTTTTACTAATCGTAGTGTTTTAGTCATCTGTTAAACTTTCTGTCTGGTGTGAGGAAGAACACCAGCCGAGGCTTCGATGCCTCGGCCGGTACATTGAATCAGCATGATTACTCAGCCATGACATCCATTCACCGGCGGAGTAATCGATCTGTTGGCACAGCTTTGTTTTGTCCTGCTTTCTGATGCATGTTTATTTGTAGTCTCGGCTCACCTTATTTATTGTTTAAAGGCATAAAAACAGATTACGTGTTAGGGTCAAATAAAGCATCTACATGTCTTATGTTGAATGATTATGGGCTGGCCTCACAGCTAGGCAGAGAGGGGTGCCTAACACCTTCCCCTTATTGTACTTTTGGCTTCCGTACCTAGAATCTCTATCTATTTTCCTAGTTTTAATAAACTGTGTGGCGACTCTGTTTTGATGATAACCGCTATCATGTGGCGATGTTTCTAGCCATGGGAATGTCCATGAATTTGGTTTATGAAGCAAGGAACCAAACGAGCAAAACAAACATATCAAACTGTATGGCGATGCCCCGTCCGAGAGGTGTCTACAGGGGGTACTAGTGACTCGATTGTGTGGGTTAGTGTGAACCCAATCGTCATTCCAAAACTAGACAGATTCTCCATTGCCAATATTCTATTTCACTCCCTCCTCTAGGACCTTCTTTTCTTCCAACATACTGCATCAAGCCCATGAGGGAGAGTGACCCTTCTTTGCTTCCCAACAAGAAGTGTTTAGAAAGTATTTCCCCTTTAAGATTTTAACCCAAAGTGCATTCGGGTTCTCACTAATTCTCCAGAATTGACGAGCAAGAAGGGCATTATTAAAAGCAGCGAAATCCTTAAAACCAAAACCCCCTTCTCCTTTTGGAGCAACCAACTTACTCCAATCCCCCCAGTGAATACCAGCTTGAGATTCAGAGTTTTTCCACCAGACTTTACTAACAATTGAGTTAAGACGAGAGCAGAGAGAAAGGGGTGCTTTAAAACACATGAAGGGGTAAACAGGCATGTTTTGAATCACCGATTTGACAAGGACCTCTTTGCTTGCCTGGTTAAGATTTTTACCCCCCCCCCCATCCTTGAATTTTTCCATCAACCCTGTCATTAATATAGCTCATTACTTCCTTTTTTGATCTCCCCCAATCAGAAGGCAGCCCCAGATATTTGGATTTGGGATCCATTTCTTTCATACCTAGGATCTCTGTAATATCCTTTGCTGAGAAATAGAGGCTGGATTTGTGGACATCGGTGGTTAAACCTAAAGCTTCACTAAAGCAGGTAGCCAGATACTTGAAGTTGGAGCAAGAAATAGCCTCAGCATCAAGGAAAATGATAGAGTCGTCAGCAAATAGAAGATGAGACACCACATGGCATTCTCTGTTCATCCTCACACCATTTATAGATTTGTTTTGGATTGCTGTCTAGATAAGGATAGAAAACACATCCACCACAAATAGAAAAAGGTATGGAGATAAGGGATCCCCTTGTCTAAAGACCACAAGAAGGAATCACATTACACACTTAACTCTCATTCGCATAAATATAATATTTCATAGTGCACACACATTGTTTCACCCAGTTAATCCATCGTTATCAAAACCCATTTTTTCTAACACTTTGAAGAGAAAATCCCAGCATACACGGTCATAAGCCTTATTTAAATCTAACTTTATGGCCACAGCTGCTTTTGAGCCAGTTTTCTTGTGCTTAAGATGGTGGAAAACCTCATGAGCTACAATAATATTATCTTGTATCTGGCGGCCAAGGATAAAGGTAGATTGGTGTTCGGAAATTAACCCATGCATAAAAGGTTGAAGTCTATTGGTAAGAATCTTGGAGATGATCTTGTAAACAAAACGGCACAGGCTTATAGGACGAAGCGGATTCATTGATTCTGGATTTCTAACTTTGGGAATAAGGGTGACATTAGTGTGATTGAGTTCGGGTGGCATAGAACCCAAAATAAAGAAAGATTTTATAGCCTCAGTGATGTCATTTCCCACAATATCCCAATACTTTTGAAAAAATACGCCATGAAACTCGTCAGAGCCAGGGGCTTTTAGATGTCCCATTTGGAAAGTAGCCAAACGAATTTCCTCATTAGAGATGGGCTTTATCAGAGAAGCATTGATATTAGGTGTAACCATAGGAGTAATTAAGCTAAGAATATCATCAAAATCCCTAAGGGGAGGGGGAGAGTAGAGCCCTTGAAAGTGAGTGCGAATGATACCTGAAATGTCATTCTCCTTTGTTTTCCAGATACCAACTTCATCCTTGAGCTTTACAACTTGGTTTTGCTATCTTCGCTTAATGGTGCTTAGGTGAAAGAAACGGGAATTTTATCCCCCATTTGGAGCCATTTAATATGTGAACGTTGATGCCAATACATAGCGTCTTTCTGCCAGAGATCCTTCAGTTTACTCTTGATAATTTTCTCTTCCGCCAAGCAAACAGAACTGGAACCAGAAACTTGCTGCTTCTGAAGGTGGGCCAATCTATCCTTAAGAGTCGCAATTTGGAGATGGACGTCCCCAAAATTCTGTCGATGCCTCACCTTAAGCTTCTCTTTACATCCCTTTAGCTTTTTACACACCTTTGCCAACCCAGATCCCTCATAAATAGCATCCCAAGACTCAGCAATTATAATTTTGCAGCTCTCTTCAGTCCAAAAGGATTCGAATCGAAAAGGTTTCCTCACTTTCTTCAAAGGAAAAGAAGATTCAGGATTAGCGGGTTGTGATCTGACCCAATAATAGCTTCAACAAAAACAATGGCTTGATCGTATAGCTCTCTCCATTTGTCATTTGCAAAAGCCATATCCAGACGCTCCATAATAAGGTCCCCTCCCAACCTATTATTCCTCCAGGTAAACCTTGGTCCCTTAAAACCTAAATCCACCAAGCCACACGTAGTAAGCATCTCATGAAAGGAGGATAGCCTCCGTGGACTAGGAATGGAACCCCCCAGTTTATCACTTGTACTCAAAACTTCATTGAAATCGCCGATGCACAACCACGGTAAAGACTCAGAACATCCAATGCGTTTTACCTCCTCCCATACCTGATCTCTCCCTTCTCTGTTGGGACTCCCTTAGATGAAAGACCAAGCCCAGGCATGAGAAGTAGATTTTTCTGAAATGACAGTATGGACATTATTTTTTGTTGAAGTTCAATATCAATCTCCACTTCATTTTTCCACCATAAAGCAAGACCCCTAGAGAGGCCAATGGGATCAACATACATACTAGAATCAAAACATAAACTACGGCAGATGGTTTCCAAACAAACCTTATTATTCTTGGTCTCCATCAGGAAGATGATGGAGGGACGGTTTTTATGCACAATATCACCTAAAGCTTGGGTTGTCAAAGTATGCCCAACTCCTTGACAATTCCAGGTTAGGACAGTCATTGGGGTGGTGGCTGTTCAGGGCCAGCCACACGCCCATCCAATTTGAGTTCAGTTGCCATATTACCAAGAACCAAAGAAGGCTCAATATCCAGCATCTGCATAGGGACATCGAAGAGATAGGAATTTGACTCCTCGAAAGAGACAGTGGTGGAAGATAGCCCCCCCTTTCTAGGGCTCTTTCTGATTCGAGAAGCATTGGGTTTTGAAACACGCTTGGCAGGGGATTTTGATATAGGGTTAGAAAGGGGGGGATTCGGGTCAGGACCACACAAGCAAAGCAATTTAGATTTCATATTAACACCTAATTCCTCCTCAAGTTTACATTTGATTGCAAGGTTTCGGAAGATAGTGGTTAGGGCGTTGTCAGGTGAGGGTAAAGTGGAAGGAGAGGTGATGAGAAGAGGGTTAGTGATAGAAAGGTTGGTTATGGATTTTGGGATATCAGGGGCGATTTCTTCAATATGGAGGGGTGTTTGGTTTTGGTTATGAGTATTGGGCTTATGGTTTAGGGAGGGGGGATTATCAGAGGGTTCGGTGATGAAATAGATGGGTTCTTGGTTGGGTTTTGATGGGGGGCGAGGGCCAGAATTGGAGTGGGCTTGGACTACAGGAGGGGATGAGGGTTTGATATTTTCGGTACGAGAATCCGGACCAGAGGAAATTTGGACCCTATCCGTAGTGGGAAAAAGGAGAGTAGGGATACCTTTAGGAATATTCCCCTGCTTTGTACGAGGAGGAGGAGCACGACTGTCCTTGACGATGATGTCACTTGGCGTGCGGAGCACCACCGGCCTCACTCCCACGATTTCCATAGGGATCTGTGTGGGAATAGAGGTCTCCTCACGCGCATCGGAGGGATTGGGATCACGCGCTCCACCATTGAGATTCTGCACCGCCACCCGCTGCCCAAGCAGCTTTGTGACACGTTCCTCCTCCTCATCCACTTCTTGACGGATAACTTCAATCGGAATATGGGATCTTCGAATGGCCGAAGCTCTAATATTAGGACCATAACCAGAATCGGAGCTACTGTTCCTAGGGGTAAACCTGCAGCTCCTGTTATCATGCCCTAGTCTTCCACAGGCAAAACAAAGGTCTGAAAGCTTTTCATACTTGTAAGAGATCCATAGGTCTTTGGTTGCCGCCGACTGAGCTCAAAGCTAGAAGCCTAGTGGTAAGGGTAAGCCTAGATTTATCTCTACTCTAACTTGGAGGAAGCGACGGTCCAACATAATCCCACTTGGGTTTGTTTCAATAGCTAATAGTTTTTGGAATCGTCTACCAATAATCTCAGCATTAGACCTGGTCATCTTCCCAATTGGGAGCCCATGGATTTGGACCCAGAACGGGCATACAGATAAATCATGGTCGGGGATGGCCATTCCATCCAACACCGGCTGGAGAATAAACAAGCTGTTCATGATGGACCATGGTCTCTCTCCTAGAACCATTTCTCGGTCGTCTGCTTCCTCAAAACGGAAAAGAAAAATGTTATTGTTCCAAGAGGTTACAGCAAAAGGAGATCTGGTTTTCCAAGCGCTCGTACAGATGTTGGTAATGGCAACTGTGTTAATGGCTTTAGGGTTGAGAACTTTCCCAACCAGACACAGATTGCTCACAACCTCAATGTAACGCCTCGAATTTTGGGTACGTTAAATAACATTTTATTGAACAACAAAAGAGAGTCTGGCTCTTTATTACATCATAAACTCCCAAAGGGTTCTTATATTACACAAAAAGGATGGATATCTAAGGTTATCTACAGCTCCTTCTCTTCTTCCATTCTAGCAAGTTCCTCAGTTCCAAAGGCCTCCAAGGTATACAGCTCCCCTTGTTCATCTAACAAGTCTGACACATTATACCAGCGTCGCCACCAGTATAATATGTCAGGGTCACATAAAGCAACACCATGAGCTTGAAAGCTCAATAGAATAATCCAAAACCCACTAACCCTTAACTTACAAATAGCAAGTCATGCATATATCATAAAGAGTCATAACAGCACATGCATTAATATAACAATAACAACAACAATGACACATCCGCATTCGCTATCTATCGTTGGTGTCATGTTTCCGTGTGTTTCTCCTACGTGACTCATCGTTTTGTGTCTCATCTATCATTTCCAAAAATCACACGCACACACCAATGAGCTACCAAGTCCGGCTCATTGGCCACAATGGCTACCAAGTCCGGCACATTGTGAACGCACATAACCAATAAGCTACCAAGTCCGGCTTATAGGCCACAAT
This sequence comes from Rhododendron molle, assembly GCA_025413875.1. Lineage (NCBI taxonomy): Eukaryota > Viridiplantae > Streptophyta > Magnoliopsida > Ericales > Ericaceae > Rhododendron > Rhododendron molle. The sequence continues at coordinate 22,569,043 of CM046400.1, forward strand.
GGCTACCAAGTCCGGCCACGTTATCAAATCTTGTATTGGCTCCTCTCCGCGGATAACCAAGCCCAATCAATCAATGAAGCTACCACGTCCGGCTCCGTTAACAATCTACACAATGGGCTATCAAGTCCGGCACATTGTGAACGCACATAACCAATAAGCTACCAAGTCCGGCACATTGTGTCACATCTTGGCTCTTCTCCGCGGATAACCAAGTCACACACCTCCAATGAAGCTACCAAGTCCGGCTCCGTTGGCAACGCATACCAACATAAGGCTACCAAGTCCGGCAATTATGTAGTTTCAAAAGTATTTTACCAAGTCCAATTATTTCTTTTATCCACACCCTAGGTGACATGTTTCTACTTTCTCGATTTTCGTGTCTCGTAATTATGCATAGACTCCGCGGCGGGACTTCACACCAAGTACTACTCATTCAAAGAAATCTTCAAACTAAACTAGCAAGATCATCCAACTCTATTTAGTCATGCTTGTTCATTCCACAAGTAAAGCATTCAACATGCCATCAAGCTTATATCCTTTGAAAGGTCAAAATACAAATACTTGGTTTTGAAACAACACTTTATCTTTAAGCGAAAACGTTTAATCCTCTTTTCAAGACAACATATGTATATTGACGAGTTCATACAAACACGTAGCAATTAGGCGATCAAGCAATCAAGTAGCCCCAAGATCAAAGTAAACTACGTACTTTTAACAAGAAAGTTCTACAAGCTAAATCATTCAACAAACTTTATTTCCTTAAAGAAATAGTTTGAAAAGCTCAACACACATCTTATCTATACTTAGGGGTAGAGAGTAAGGACACTCTACCTTGATCCGAAACTAGTCGGGGCCGAATAAGCTAGTTGGAAAGTGCTACGGGCTTCGAATGCTCACAATCTGGACCAAACTTTGGATGGTAGTAACTCGGTCAATACTTGGCCGAATAGGAGCGTTCTTGAGTCTAAAACGAAGATCTCGAAGTTCTCTACGACTTTCGTGAAGGACGTTGTTCCTAAAAACGACTTTCGCCCGGAGAAAAATGGTGATAAAGAGATCGACAGTAAGCTGTCTGGACTGGAAATCCGAGAATTTCACTGAACTTCGGATGGCAATATCTTGGTCATTTCTTGACCGTTTGGGGTGGTTCTTGGGTCTAAACTGAAGCTCTCGAAGTGTTCTACGACTTTCGTGGAGGATGTTGTTCCTAGAAATGACTTTCGCCCAGAGAAAAAATGGAGTTTTTCAGAGGACAGTAGGCTGTCCAGAAACTGGTTTAGAGATTTTAGAGAGAAGTGAGAGCTATGCTTGGAGGTGTGAGTTGAATGAAAGTATGGGGTGCTATTTATAGGCAAATGAAGCTCTCTCCCTCACTCCACTTGGCCGGCCACTATCTCTCTCTCTCTCCCCCATGGATGTGCTCCATGGACTAGTCTTGTCAAGCCAAAGTACAACAAGAAGTGCAACTTGTGCAATAGTTGTCAAAGTACAATGCATGCACCTCATCTCTCCTCTCATCCGTATCTATCTCTCTCTCTCTCTCTCTCTCTCCCACTTGTACTAGTCTATATATATATATATATACACACTAGGATGAAAACATATATAATAGTATAAATATGGGTACTTTGGGTACTACAAGATCTAGGGTTTTTCTAGTAAATTGATTTTCCAACTAAAATATACAATTACACAGATGGTACTTTTCCATTATAATATATACATATAGATACAAGTACATATATTTATATATATAGCCATGTACTTTACAAAATCTAGCCTAGATATACCACATGCCAATATCTAATAAAGTATTCTACTACTTTCAAAGTACTATGTACTAAACTAATAACCTAATATACATATTATACTTTAATGGATTTAACACACATGGCAAATCTATTATTTAAATCAAACAAGTACATGATTGTCAAGACTAACTATTATCCAATGGATAATAGTTTCTCTAATGGTTAATAACCAATGGGTAATAATGGCTAGGATTCTAGTCTATCGTCCAATGGTTAATAAAACTCCTAACGGTTATTATCCAACGGTTAATGCTAGAAAGTCTAATACTTGCAATTAAGCACTAAGCTAATCTAATCTCGTACTTAGGAGGATTAACCAAGGTTTACCTATTGACCAATGGGTAAAGGAAACTCTAACGCTATTGTCCAATGGATAAAGACAAAAAGGGTAAAATGGTCCATCTAGGGTTAGGGAGAAGTGATTAGGCTAAATGGGCATTAGGCTATTCTAACTAATCGGTTAAAGACTAACGATACTTAATCTAGGCTTTCATTGCTCGAGTGGTATTTTGGTTTTATTTAGTAGGAAATCGCCTAATAACGGAATATTAAAGCCCGACGGTGCCAAACGCCAAAGCAATGCGTGAGCGTGGCTAAGGCAGCCTGGTGGCAAAGCGATGGACTGCGGTGGCCAAAGCGACTGGTGGCAAGCGATGGCCAAGGCGACCGATAATAGCGAAGGCAGCGGTGGCCAGCGACTGGTGGCCAAAACGATGGCTAAGGCAGGCCGATAATAGCGATGGCAGCGGTGGCCAGCGACCGGTGTAGCGATGTGCCAGCGACGTGTAGCGTTAGCGGTGGCCAGCGACCAAATAAGCGATGGCCAAAGCGACTGGTAGCCAGCGATGGCCAAGCGGTGGCCAAAGCAGCTTGGTGACCAAACAGTGGCCAAGGCAGCCCGCTAGGAAAGCGGTGGCCAAGGTGGCCCTTTAGCACAGCGGCCCAGGCACGCCAAGGCAAAGCAAGGCGCGACTTGATGCCAAGGCAGAACCCGATGGCAGCCAAGGCAGAGCAAGGCAGCCCAGCAACGGCAAGGCAAGAGCAAGGCGCGACCTGACGCCAAGGCAAGGCAGGCGCGACAGCGAGCCGGCGCCAAGGCAAGGCAGGCCCGACAGCGAGCCGACGCCAAGGCAAGGCAGGCTCGACAGCGAGCCGACGCCAAGGCAGTCTAGCCAAGCCAAAGCAAGGCAGTCAAGTCAACGGTTAAGGCAAAGACTAAAAATTAACCACTTTGGCATCGATGCAACGCTCTAGGTTAGGAAAATGTAACTAAGCCAAACGGTAGTTAGGGTTGCTAACTAATCGGTTGCCATGTAGGATGTCCAGCCGAGAAATATAATTCTAGGATTTTACTATAATTGCCAAGTAATTATACCAAGGTCTTAATAGGCATACTCGTCTTTAGAAAATGACCTTAATGCCCGGGCGATGAATTCCAATCTCCTAAGTCATAAACCTAATTATGACGGATTATTAATCGCTAAAAGGGATTTATAAAATAAATAAAAAATTTTCAAATATAATAACAAAATTTTTTTATAAGTCAATAACGACCGATTTTTGGATGTTAAAAATGAAATCCAAGTATTAAAATAAAATTCAAATTTTTAGCAAAATTTTTTTATTGACCAAAAATCAGGGTCGTTACACTCAATGTCGCCAGAGCCTTCCTCAAGGTCCAGGATCTCGAGACTCTCCATGGAGGCAGAGTAAGAGTAGGTAAGGGAGAGACAAAGAAGGAAGGGAAGAAAGAGGGGATGGGGGAAGAAGGATGAGGCTGGGGAGAAAAACAGGGGAAAAGACGGTGGAGGTGGAGGAGAAAAAGAAAAGGGGAAAGAGGAATAAACGAGAAAAAAACAATCCTATGGACACTGCCAAGGATAGGGAGCTCTCATTTTAGAGAGAGAAGCTCTCATTTTAGAGAGAGAAGCTCGGTTACAATAACTTCATACATACCGCCACCTCATGCTCTTAGTTGGAGTCAATTGGAACTCAAGAGAATCCTTGGTTCTTCTTTGTTGCCGCTGCACCGAGAGAGAGAGAGAGTGAAAGGGAGAAAGAAAGAAGAAGAGGACGAAAATTAGGGAAAACCTAATTAAGAGTAAGTCCTATGTTTTTATACTTAATTTCATGTGTCCTTTGTTTTTGCCAAATCTGATATCTAAATTAAAAGGGTAGAGGAAGAAGGATTGAAAAGAATTAGAGTTTGGCTATTGATTTCAAGAAAAGTCTGTATTTTGGTTTGATTATGCAAAAAAAAAAAAAGGGAAGCGATGCATATCTCTTTCATGTTTTGAGAAATAATACAACCATGGATATCTGAATGGGTAGTTTAGGTTCTGATTAGGTCATGGGATATGAGTTTTACTTCAGAAAATTCGTTTAGCCTATGGGTATGCAAGTTAGAGTTCGAACATAATTTAATTTCCAGGTTCTTGATGAATTTTTATGTCCAACTTTCTGACCTTGTAATTTCTCAATATTTTTATAGGAGATGCCTCTATATGTCTCGCTTATTGTGTAAAATCTATAGAACTGAATTTAAAACGTGGAAGGAATTAAAAATCATATACTGAGCTGCTGTTGCGAAACTCTCAGTGCTGACAACACCATCGCACTTCACGGAAACAGCTATAACTCTGCCTAGAAAACTCGAAAACACATTCCGCTTTCTTTGATGGAAACTAAACTCAGAGAGCTTCAACTATATGCAAGACACGTGCCTTAGTTGTGCCTGACTAATAACAGATTTCAGTTTGAAGTTGGCCTAAAATCTGTTTTCTGGAAATCGTTGTGAGTTTTTGGTCTAGTCGGTACCTATTTAAAAATACTTCCCAAGGTCAGAAAGTTCTGAAACTTTGATATGATCTTCATTTATGTGTCTGAGTTTTACGGTAAAAATCTTGTGGCAAACGAATTCATTGAAAATTTTCAAAAATTCATAGAGCATAGCATGGTTGGATTTCATATAGCATTTCATTTGCATTTGGGCATGAGCTTTGGTAGTGAACCTTATGGGTGGAGCGTTATTCATATATTTTTTAGGTGGAGATAATATAAGGACTGTCACTGTGACGTCTCTTGCTCGTAGGGAGTAGAGTTGGTAACGGAGTCGGCGTTTTGTAAGATGAGAATGTACAGCTTCAATAATAAATTGAAATGTCTCTTTTTCTTATAACTCAATTGTGGTATTATTTTTATTGATTGAGAAGCGTTATCATGTTTCAAGAAAAGTTTTGGAGATAAATAATTGCTTAGATGGATCAAAACTGTTTGATGAGTTGAAAGGAATAGTATTTATGCCTCTTGTGCCAATTTTCTTATTAGCAAGCTTGGTTGTTGCTTGCTTTTGGTTGATTGGCAAACTTGATTGTTGTTTGCCGGTAAGCTTGATTGGTGCTTACCCTTCAGTTGATTACTAATCTAACTTGCTAGCACCTACCATGGGTGATAAAGAATGGCCCTCGTCACTATCGCTATATGCGAGCCTGTGACTGAGGTCACGGTACCGTCTTAACCTTGGTCATGAGGTAGATGACTCGTTGGCACATTTGGTAAAAAGATATACTACTATATTGGAATGGAAATGAAAGATGTGAATATTAGCAGTCCTTTTGGATATGTTGATGGAATGAATTTGCAAATTGAGGAAGTTTATTGAAGTGTTGGAGATAATACTTTATGTGGGATTTTTGGTTACTATTTTTATCAAGTTGATATTGGCTGGATGTTTTGACTTCAATCCATCTAAAGTGTTTAATTGCATTTCTTTTTATTATGTTGCTAATGTACATTCTCCTGTAACCTTATTGGTTGCAGAGTCCCGTTGAGCTAAAGGTCAATCTACTACAGTGCCTGTCAGGTGTTTATAGAGGTTGCTCTTGTAAATCTTTTAGTTAGAGCTATGTACTCTATGGTTTGCGAGGTTGGTGTGGTTGAATAGGAAGGCAAGTACTTTAGACTTGTTCATGTGTAAAAAAAAAATGTGGTTAGCATATAGTTGTACAAACTGTTGGGTTTTGATGTAATAAAATCTTTCCTTTGGTCTCCGTTGCGAGTTGTAGTTTATTTTATTTATTTCAAGGCACTAGTTTTCAACAGTTGCACAGGTTGTGGCAGGCGTCACGCCACTTTGGGTGGGCCTTAGTCCAGCCGGAGTGGGGTGTGACATAATGTACGTACGATTGTGAGGATTTTGTATTTCAAATAGTTTTGTTAATTATGTTAAAAATTGAGGGTGTGACATTAAAAGTTTAGTTGGGGAGTGCCATAAGCACAAATAATTCTCTTTCGTGCCACTAAGAAGAGGATTATATATTATACACTAATGAATCGATTTAGTGTTTGAGCCACTAGCTAGCAAATGCCTTAGGCACGGACAATTCCAACCGTAGTGCGTAGAGTCGTAGGCACGGGCAACTACTAATATATATATATAGAATCCAGTTCCGGTGAGGGATCCCTCATTTTGTTAAAATGCGGGACTCCCCCTTCCCGATTGAATTTCGATGATCCGAGCCGCTCAAAGTGATCAGAATGTGATTTTAAGGGTCCTCGCGAGAAATCAGCAAAAAAAATGACCGGGAAGGGCTTCATCCAGGCAGTTTTTTTCTGAACGGTTCAGAAAAAAACTGCTCGGATGAAGCCCTTCCCGGTCATTTTTTTTACTAATTTCTCGCGGGAACCCTTAAAATCACGTTCTGCACACATTGAACGGTTCGGATTTTCAAAATTTGATCGGAAAATGAGAGTCCCGCATTTTAGTCCCTCATTTTAATCCCTCACTTGATCCGTCACCTATATATATATACACATACACTTGTAATGCTAAAAGAACCTAGGTAAGCCAAGACATGGTGTTAAATTACAAAATTGCCCTCGTCATTTGTTTTCCAATTTCTTCTTGCATGTGTTTAGGAGGGGTAGTTTAGGTTTTCTATATTTTCCTTATTGCACTCAATTATCTTGTACTTCCTCAGCCATTCTCCTGGATTTCCGGCCAAGCTTTTATCCTTTTTCCGTTGCTTTGTCGAGAAGTTTACTGTTCTTGCGGTGAGAAACTGTTCTTCGGTGTGAGCATATACATATTCTCAAAGAAGAATGAATTTTTAGTTTTTGAAAACTCATCACTGATATTAGGAGGAAGAACTGAGTAGAAACCATCTCTCTCATCCGCAAATCGATGGCTTTCGGAGAAGACCTCGACGACGGCAAAGATGACAACAACGATGAACCGGTGTTGACGATAATGAAACAGTGTTGAGTAATATTGATTCGGGTAAAGAGATTGTCGTCAAGAGCCCGCACCGGGTGAGTTCTTTCTATCCACATCCATCTCTCAATCTAAGGCTAATTTATTTTTATTTTTTGCATCACAGCAAAAGCAATTTGAGTCAATTATTAACACTGGTTCATCGGAATTAGAACATAGCTTCCCAGTGAAAGCAATTTTAATGTTTTTCGGCTTTTCATTTTAAGTCGATTATTAACGTACATACCTTTGATAGCTGAGACGGACGGGTGAGATCATGTGGCTCCGAAACTAACCTATTTACAATGGCTCTGTGAATAAGTATATCCCATCAGTATCATAGGTTAAATATTATCTCTAATGATTTGTATAACCTTTATGGAATCTTCTTAGGCTGTGTTCCTAATTAAAAGTTCACATGATCTAATTCTTTTGCTCAGTTCTCCGCACCATTTACATTTTTACATTTGTATATGGCCGAAGAACGAGTGATGTATATGATTGATCAGTTGGTGTTCAAAGTAGGATGCGAAGGATAGTGCCTTCCGATTGTTTGAAAAAAATCCTTAATGACAAAAATGCAGTCAGCTAACGTTAATTGATTGTTTGATGTTGATGGGACTCTTACAGCTCCACGGAAGGTGCCGTTTTCTCCCCTTATTCTTGTTATTTTTCCCACGTTTAACTTTGTTTAGGCCAAAATTCTATTTTTTTAAACATGAATGTGGCCTACTTTTGGTATCCTGACCAACTTCAATTTGGATGTTTATTTCATTGAAACGTAGATCCATTTAGTTGATATTTGAGACTAAGCTTGTCAATTTCCATAACAAGAGTTTTCATGCTTGATTCTATGACAATTAGTCATTTAGTTGTAGAAAAGCTCTCGTAGCTCTACATTTTTGTTCCTTGTAACATGGTCAGTGGCCAATTTAGCAAGACCACGCTTGTGTGTGACCAATTGAACTTGCCATAGTTATTTGATTAGCTTAGTCTGTAATGAATCACTATAGAGACTGATTGTTGAATCTCTCTTATTCACATTTGCTTGGCCACGTGTCAGGTAGTTACTCCAGATATGTTGAAGTTCATGCAGGAACTTCGGAAGGTATTCACTGGAGGCCTTTTTAATTTTTTCCATCTTTTCTATTCAATGTGCCATGCTTTTTTCCATATGATGGTTCCTTCCCACAACTGCTTTACAGCTTGGTTTCACTACAGGTTGTTATTTCAAGCCCCTTTTAGCTTAGTGAACTTCAGGTTTGTAGAAAGTATTTAAACAAAGTTGTAGAGAATCGAATTACCTATTCAATGCACTTTGAATCGAGTGAAATAGACATGAGAAAGTTATGCCCGAAATACGAAAGGTTGTATAAGAGGAAAAACAAGACATCTAGTGCTGAAAATAGCATGTAAACAACATTTTAATCATTGATTCTCAAGGTGTATGCGGAGTCTTGTACACAAGTTTGGGATATGAGACATGCTATATATAATCATCCAGAGAATTTTTTAATCAAAAGCTTGATTTTCAGGTTGATGGTCAGTTCCAAACTGGTGTTCTTGAAATTTTTGCTATTGGAGATGTAGCAGCATTCTCCCTAAAGGTATACCTTTGTCAATTGATTGCTTTTCTTCCCTTTCTCTTTTAAGATAGGAAAAGCAAAAATGCAACTTGTGTGTGGTTCCTTCTAAGCAAATGTATGACTGCATTGCAAGGGTCGAAGAAGGTTTGTGACGTTGAGGCAATAGGATGGGACCCCACAGAACATGAGCATTACTTAATTATTTAGAGCTCGAACTTCAATCTTTGTTCCTTTTTTTTTTTTTTTTTTTTTTTTTTCCAGATTCTTAGTTCTCTCTTCCTCCGAGTCTCTCGTTGAAGCCCTCTCAATGGATGTTCTGGAAACCTTCCGGAATTGAAGGTCAGTTTGGTGTAAATTTTCACTTATTTTTTTCCTTCGCAATGTAGTGTCAAAGGGATCACCCCAACATGTGTCATACTGCTCTATTGTATGCAACTTTTTTGGGTCTAAAATTTTAGTTGTCATTATGATGGTAGAAAAGGAAATAGTTTTGTTTTGTCATTTTTATTTTGGATGGTCTAATAAGATTTGTTGAGAATGATCCTCTTTGTTGATGATATGTGTGGTTCTATGAGGTTCTTGTTGTGATTTTATTTGCCTTAGTCATAATTTCAAGTTTAGATAGGTCAGCTTCTTTAATTGCTTGAAACAGTTTTAACACTTTTAACTTTGTTGGAAAACTATGATTCCAAGTCTGCTATACAATACTATCAGTTAGTGATGACTGAGAAAGGCATTCAGTATAATTATCTATGGTTATATTATGTACTAGTACATAGCTATTGACGTCCTTATCATCTGCTACTACATAGCTATTCCACGCCAGACATTGCATTTTACTAGAGAATCCGAGGCATTATGTTTAAACTTGAGCCGCAGGATTTGTTTCACGCCCTGCCAAGGGTTCATTTAGTGATTCACTTTTATCAGCTCCCAATGGAATTATTGGACATTTGATTGAATGGAATCTCCTTTGGTGAATTAGCTCACCAGAAATATTTGCATTTTTTTTTCATTCTTAGATGTTGAATTTCCTTCTGGGGTCCACTCTGATTTTCTGACTTTGGATGTGAACTCACTACTTGTAAAGCTATCTTTTGTTTTTAGGCTGTGGACTTTATTACTGTCCATGGACCAAATTGCCTTGTTCTCTCAGAAAAAGTGAGGAGAGAATTCTTATCAGCAATTCAGGAAGCTGCCAACATGGGCTTACCTTATCCTGCGGAGAGAAGATCTGTTGCCCAACTAGCAACAAAATTGCATCAAATATGCGGTGAGGCATTTTAATTTTTTCATCGATTCAGTCCACAAGTTCACCTCTCTTCAACATCAACCAAAATAAAAGCTATCGATTAAAAAAGAAAGCTAAATGTACCAACCATCTCTCCCTCAAAAACTCTCTCTCAATCGCTGCCAAATCAAGGTTTTTTTTGGAAACGAAGGAGACGAGTCTACGAACTCCGTCGCAATGCCGGCAACATGGATGTCGATGCTGGTACTGGGTTTCTCTCTCTCGTCAGTTTGAAAAGGTATTTTCCTTCATCCCTTGAAGTAATTATTCTTCTGTACTTGATCTCTCCATAGTGAGTACGTTGATATGGATGTATGTAGTAATCGTTGCAGGATCACCAATTTCTAGGGTTTCGAAGTAGCCATGCCTTGATATCGAAAAAAAATGATAGCGGAATAGAAGAATGAGGAATTGTGAAACTGGTTCCTATTATACACCTTGCTTAGGTTATGGGTGAATCTTGGAGAAAGGAGGAATATTTCAACTGGGGACACACACAGTGAAAAATTGGCTATTGCTTTTAGTCTCCTAAGCTTGTCTAATGCACTACCCATATGCATAATTAAGAATCTTCGGATCTGTAATGATTGTCATAATTCGTTTTGAAAATTTCACACCAGGCCATTGTAGTACGGGATGCATATCGCTTTCATTACTTTGAAGGTGGTGTCTGTTCATGCAAAGATTTATGCTAATTGAAACGATCTGATTGTGGAGAAAATTGAAACTATTTTAGGGGTCCAAGACTCAGAAACACATCTAAGCCTCCAAGGACAACTATAAACTCTCTCTGGATACATATCCGATGGTATGTGGAATTTTCTTTTGCCTCTACTTAATTCATTTACTTATTGATTGTGCTTTTATGTATGTGTATCCCCCTATTAGTAACTGACTTCAAAAAGGCAATCAAGAGTAAAAAAAAGAAAAGAAAAAGATTAATCTTTCTCGAGATGCCTAAACTGAGTCGTAGTATAGACATTAAATATGTCTTTCTTGAACTTGCTAATGCACTTCTCAAGCAATAGAAATCAAGCCCACCTTCCATGATAACAGACAAAAAAAAAAAGGGGGGCGGGGAGTGGTATGGTGGCCCTGGTCGCCCTCAACTGTTGAGTAATCATATTATTGCACTAATCAGTTAAAGGGTTCTCCCAAACTAAAACGAATGGCAACTGAAGGTAGTGGGAGACATTTTTATTACCTCTATGTTATCATGGGAAACAAGCAGGAGTCTGGAAGTATTGATATTCAAGGTGTTGACTCAACCATGCTTGCTATGGAGGAACTGCATCTTTATTAATTTTGTCAACTGGGTGGAAAGTAGTTCATGGGGTGCACGCTATAGACTCGTGGTGTGCAAAGTCTGTGTATAATGCAATTATTTCCATAGATGCAATCATTGCATTGAATTGGATCATTAATTTTTGTGTTTGTAATTATCTTAGATCTCCCCATCCATAGGCTGTAATCTTCTCTTTTTGTGCTGGGGGTTTCATTAGCAGGTTTATGCAGAGGGACAGCTGGACCTACTGGGGATGCAGCAGCTATTGGTAGGCTTATAGGGCCTGATTCACCTAGAGCATTTGAAGCAAAATCAGGGGAAGCCATATGTCTCATTTTTTTTTGAAACAGCAAAAATACGACTCATTACCTTAACTAATGTTTTACCCCATTTTCACTGAACTGATCATGGTAAGCATTTCTTTTTCTGTATCTCTTAGTTTCATGCGAGGTTATAAATCTCAATTGTCCACACAATCACAGATGGTTGCCTGAATGGAAGTTTGCGAGGATCGTCGGGAAGGAAGCCTGACCTCTAAAACTATACAAAAACTATACAGGTGAAAAAGCTTTGGTGGTCATATTGTAGAAAGTAAATTAGTGGCTCTTTTTCACAAGTTTCCTGTGTGCTTGTTCTTTAGATGTTCTATTGATATCGGTAGCTGACGACAACTATTCTATGGGGAATTTCAGCATTGATTCTAGTGTAATTTATCTTATCCAGCATATGGTTCTTTTTATATTAGAATTGCTTTGTTTGGATAGATGCAATTGTCCAAAAGGAATGGCACATAGCACCCATGCGCACACACATCAGTATACACTTCTTTCCAAGTCCCTTGACACTTGCCTTCCCCTCAGCCAGTCTGTCAGTCACTTTCTAAACTTATAGTCCAAGCCTATCTCATACATAGAGCGGTGCAAAACGCATTCCAACTACACCAGTTTGCTTTCTATACTTGATTTTAGTCAAAAGCTCGTTGTAGACACCCCAATCTGGATCTCGGAGAGTCTTTGTTCGCCCCCGATGATGAAATGAAGGAAACGATACCTTTGTGAGCTTGAAAAAGGATTTCCCTAAGCCCATATAAACCAAAGACCAAGAAACCCAAAAAATCTGAAAAAGCCCGAATAAACCCCAGACAAAACCCAAAAGACCCTGGACCGAAGAAGGAAGCACCGTGCGGAGTGGCACTGGAGCGCACGACACCTTGAAATTCAAGGAGCCGTGCGCGGCAAAACTTCACCGCACGGCACCTTGACCAAAAGGCTGACTGGCTCAGAAAGCTGTCGGCCACGCCAGTTTGAGCCACAGCTGATGACTGGCTCAACCGAAAATGCACTTCTGGCCCGCCCAGAAAATACCTCCACCATTTGAAATTCAAAATCCTTGGCTTTTGCCTATAAATTAACCCCTCTACTCAAGGGAAAAGGGCCCTTCCTTTGAGTCCCCTTTTGGCCTTTCTTTTGGCTCTCTTTACTTTTGGGTATTCTTACTCTATAAGCTATCTCTCTCTAGTTTCCACACTCACTTTCCCATTACCACTTCAATTTTCAAGTCTTAAAGAATGTCATTCCCAAAAGACATTCTTTAAGCACCTTCACTCACACCTTTCTCATCATTGAAGTTGATCACTTATTAACTTCAAGGTCTTATCCCCCAAAACACCTAATTTTCACTCACACTCATGCTCCCTTTGTCTCATTTAACCTCCTCCATCTACATCCGTGACGATCCATCCTCTTCCTTGCATCAACGATCCTTGATCAAGCTCAACACTAAAGGTAAAAGCTAGTTTCATTGGACTAGACTCTATTCTAGTCCTGAGAGGACTTTTCTGTCAGCAGGTCTAGTCCCTTTTGGTTAGATCTTGATTTAAAACTCATTTTCATAAAATAAAAACAGTACTGTGCTGAGGTTGGGGAACCGCGCGGCTGGATGACCAGATGCACGGCACCCTGACCATCAGCGCACGGCAACTGTGTATGTTGGTGTTATCACAGGCAGGCTATCTGGATCTGAGTTGTTATCTGCTGTGGATGTTTGCATCTGCTATTTACTGTTTCAGTTCTTTTAAAACAACACCATATCTACAAGCCATGTCTTGGCCCTTCGAAAAAGATTTTCTAGATCATCCCGAATGATCAAATACATCAAAAACCGTTTTAAAGACATGTTTTAAGGAAATAAAAAAATGTTTGGGATGATCTGTCTTCCATGAAGTCTCTGATGAGTTTTCCAAAAGATGTACAGAGATAGCAATGAGCTAGATGATGTTTTGAAAGTCTGCAACAGTCTGACAGCAGAGCAAGTACCCCGCACGGCATCTTGAGGTGCCGCGCACGGCATCTCAGGGTGCCGTGTACAGTATGACTGAGGTCCAGACAGTTTGCTGAACGCTTTTATTCCCTCTGCATACATCATTTTTACCACTACTGTACAGACAGCACCACACGCATGCCAACGTGATATATTTCCCATGTCCTTTCCCCGCTATTTGCTTTTATTAAAGAGCTTAATCTTTTAAATGATACTCGAAGATTTCCCCTTTTGAAAACATTAAGTAGAGACCGGTCTTACCGGGCGAGTGGGTTGCTTTTTAAAGAAAAATCTTCCCCATTCGTAACGTGGCTCCCGAACCCAAGATCTTAACGTTTTCGCTAGACCAAAAGCCTTTTGTAACTGAGTTCTCGGTTTCTCGGATCATCCATCTCAAAATCCGGGTGGCGACTCTTCGAATAAGGGCGCGGGAGCCCACAGTGGCGACTCTGCTGGGGATAATAACTTTACTCAATACTTTTTTTTTTTAAATGTACAAAAGTATTGAATGATCAAGAGGGCCAAGCTTGAAAAGTGTTTTCAAAAAGGGGATTTTCAAATATTTTTCGGAAGATTAAGCTCTTTTATCCTGTACACTTTGCACTGCAAAAGCCTCGCTAGCGTGTCTCGGCTATCTTGCCCGATTTATGCCTAGCAACCCTCGACTATGATGAGCCATCGTGTTGTTCGACCATTGTCTTGCAATACACTTGACATGGGGTAGTACATCTTGGCTCTAGTCCGGGGAACCCTTCTGAGACCAAAACCAGCCTTTGCACTTGTACATAGCCATAGAACCTTCCCAACTAGGACAGGAACCCGTGGCTAGGACTTATGTGTTATATCCTGCTTACGTGCCTTTTATTCTTGTACACACACATCATTCATGCATCATTGTATCTTGCGGGCTAGAGGATTAGGCTCCCTTAGAATTCTTTAGGGCCCTACCGGTCGGTCTAGGAGACCTTAAATCCATGGAGTTTGCGATACCTCCGATGTTTGCCGTGCCCGAACGGTTCCCTTGGTTTGAATCTAGCCTTAAGCGCGTGCGTAGCTAGATTCCGATAGTCACATTGCTCTGTCTCGGATGGTCACGGTAAGGAGATTGGCTCTGGTTCTGACATGTTCGGAATTTAACCTGCCTGACAGCACCTACCCGGACTATGAAAATCTTCTGTACAAACGTCTTAAGTGAGATTCAAGCCACGGTAGGTCCTAGGCCTTGTTTCTAAGAGATGGGTAGAAGTAGGGCGAGCATTCGGATCGGTTATGAGTTGCTCCCTTTTGACTTGTTGCCAGTGCTGCCAACATTGATCGCTTGTACCCAACTGGTTCCGTCCGTCCCAAAGACTAGTTCGCGTAGACACCCTGGAAGAAACCCCACTGTTCGAAATCCAAGTTGAGGAGGAACAACCGTTGCTAGAAGAACCCATAGTAGAAGGACCCATAGTCTCAATTCTGCCAGAAGATCCTTTACCCATGGCCGATCAAGGAGGTGGAATAGAAGAACTCAGGCAAAACATGGCCAACATGGATATTCAATTCAAGCAGTCTCTCGCCGGTGTCGATGCACAGCTTAAGGCCGCCGTAGTCTCCATGAAAAACGACATGAACATGATGATGGAAAGCATGCAAGAAATCACTGACAAGCTCCTGACCAAGACTCCCCCACAGCTCGAACAACCCAAAGTTGAAATACCGGCCGCTGATCTCGACCTGGCCGCTATCATGGATAAGATTGGCAAATTGGAGGAATCTGTCCAAGAAACTAAGCGATTTGGAAAAGGAGAAATTGACATGAGCAAGCTATATCTCTTTTCGAATGCCAAGTTACCGGAAAAATTCAAAGGAGTGGACTTTGCGAAGTTTGACGGTACTGGCGATCCGAGGGCCCATCTCCAAGGATACGTTGGTTCCCTCACTATGCGTGGCATCGAAAAAGAAGCTATGGCCCAACTCTTCCACGAGTCCTTGACTGGTCCAGCCCTGCAATGGTTCCCCACTCTCGAACCATCCAAGAAAAGGACTTAGGAAGACATCGGAACGGCTTTCGTGGCTCAGTACGACTTCAATGTTGACCTGAAGATGACCACGAGGGAGTTGGAAAGCACTAAGATGAGTGAGAAGGAAAGTTTCGTGGACTTTGTGAAGCGTTGGAGGGCCAAGGCTGCCCAGATGCAGAACAACCTTGATTTGAAAGAACAGATACGGATAATAACCAAGAACTTGCCAAGCTCCTTTGCCCCTTACATGGTTCTTTCTCAGGCTGCCCTAAATTTCGAAACCTTTTATGATTCCGGACTAGCTGTAGAAGAGGCTTTACGGGATGGAACTCTGGAGAAGAAAGAATCAGGATCTGGGTCAAAATCCAAGAGGGCATTGTAGACACCCCAATTTGGACAACTCGAATTTTCTTGATTCGTGGCCCGAAGGCTCTCCGATAATGAAAATTGGATTAAGCAAGCCTTGGACTGATAGAACAATGCTCCTTGGAAGGCTTTAAAAAGAGAAATAAAATATCAAAAATAGCTTTCAAGCGCTCTGGATCAATCCCAAGCGCTCAAGAGCATCTTTCAAAACCTTGGACCAGTCAACTCTCAAGCGCTCGAGAGTGAAGTCCCAAGCGCTCGAGACCACTCCCCAGCGCTCAAGACTTTTGTGCTGCCCAATGGATGTTGGAGCTTCTCCACTATCCTTGCAGCCATCATTGCAGCTGTTTGAACGGGTCTTAGCCTTAGACCACACTCAACCTCAGTCAGAGGGTGAGTCAGGGCTGGAGATCTTATTGGATTCCAAATCATATTTTTCCAAAATAAGACCATATGGTATTTTGCCTATATAAGGCCTTCTTCAGCTCAAACAGAGAGAGAACTCTCTCTCTCTAGATCTCTTCTCTGAGATTTCAAAGCAGAAAAACCAGTTCTCACCCTTTTGCAAGCAAAAAAAAATCCCATTTTCAAAAGCAAAAACAAGCCAAAAACCCAAGGTATCAAGAAGATGGAAGGAGTTCTGATCATCTCCACCTTTTGATCTTCTGAGGCTTCCATCCCTCTCCCATTTTCCAAGCCCTTCTTTCAAGGAGCAAGGTTCCAAGTTAAAAGGTAAAAGCCTCACACTTTGGTGTCAACCAAAGGCAAGGCTGCTTCTTTCCTTCTGAGGGAGGCTTCCCAGCTCACTCTAGTCCTCAATACTGGAAGTGAGAAGGAAAAGCCTTAGTGTTAAAACAAGAGCAAAGGGTCACAAGTGTTTTCCATGCATGCAGCACTGGAAACACTCCCGAGCGCTCGGGACTACTTTAGAGCGCTCGAGAGTGGTGCCAGTCTCATTTTCTATTTTTGTAGCATTTAAGCTAACATGCAAGGGATATAAAGACAAGTCTCAAGCAAGAAGGGTTTTCTTAAAATGTTTTTGCTGTATCTGATCTGATTTTCAAAAAAGGATGAAGATCACTTTTCATGTAAAAGAAGTACAAAAACATGTTTTTCAGTAGGTTAAAAAGGGGAATCTTTGACATGCAAAATGAACAAATAGATCAGTTGCATTAAGACATCAAGGCTTTGGTTGGTTGAGATCAGTCTGGGGTGCAGCTCACTCCAGAGCGCTCGAGTCTACTCCAGAGCACTCGGGAGTTCTCTGCATGCCATTTTATTCATGTCTTCCTTCATTTTAGTTCTTGTAATGCTCTTACATGCCTTGCATGTGACCCTTTAGTCTTTTGATCTATAAAACCACTGTTCTTGGAAGGAAAGGACACATGACTTGGTGGAATAGGGGCCTGACCCTGATCTACCAGGTCTCCTGTTGAGTCTGTTCATGCTTGAAACCACTTTAGTTTACATTTTCAGTATTATATCCTATTGTATTCTGTTGTACTAACACTATTTGCAGGTTGGGCATGCAAAACTCTCAAGCGCTCGGGAATGCTCCCAAGCGCTCGAGAGTGTATATGTGACAGGGTGTTTCAACTTCTAGTGTTATTGCATTCCGTCACCATCCCTCATCTACTCACTGTTCACATGCACATTCTGTACTTGATGCAATTGCGGATACGTGCTAACTGTTTAATGAAATAAAATCCTTTGAAAAATCCCACGAATGTCTAGTAGAGACCGATTTCGAATCGAGCGAGGGGGGTGCCGTAAAACCCTTCCCCCCTCGTAACGTGGCTCCCGAACCCTTTTCAAACAAATCTCTAGTTTTCAATTCAAATCAACCATTTTCCAAATGAAACGGTTTCTCGGGTGACGAACCACAAATCCGGGTGGCGACTCTTCTAAAAAATTTTCAAAATCCAAGAAACGGCGTGGCGCCTCTCTTTCGGGCTGCCCCGATTCCACCCTGGGCTGTGGTAGCCCACAGTGGCGACTCTGCTGGGGATGTTTAATTGATACTTGAGAAAGAGTTGGTTTGTTGATAAAACCGTTTTTCTTGAATATCAATTAAACTTGTGAGCCAAGCTTGAAAAATGTTTGTGGGATTTTCAAAGTTATTTTGTTTCATTGTCTATTTCTTGTGTATATATCTTGTGCAGCCCCGCTGTTGTGTTTCGGCAATCCTACCCGACTTGCCGGTGATGGGGACTCCCGGAATGCTCAGCAACCCTCGACCGTGACGAATCATCCCTACCGTTTGTACCATTACTGGGCGTACGCTCAATAGTGGGAGGTATACTTTGATTCTACTCCGGGGAACCCTC
Source organism: Rhododendron molle (assembly GCA_025413875.1). Classification (NCBI taxonomy): domain Eukaryota; kingdom Viridiplantae; phylum Streptophyta; class Magnoliopsida; order Ericales; family Ericaceae; genus Rhododendron; species Rhododendron molle. The sequence goes on from CM046400.1 coordinate 22,587,282, forward strand.
TTCAAGCCAAAACCGGCCTTTATACGTGTGTAGAAAGCAATAGAACCATCCAAATTAGGACAGGGACCCGCAAAGTAGGACTATGTGCTATATCCTGCCTACATGTTACTGCTTTCTGCATCTCACCATGCATCTCATCCATGACATGCCGTCATGCTGTCGATCTATTCAATTTCAAGTCATGTGCTCTTAATCTCGCTCGCGCGGTCTGTAGAAGGTTGCCAAGACCCGATGAAGAGTCGTGCACCCCAGTGTACGTTGTCTAAACTACAAAAGTCCTTAGAACAATGAGACTTTGGGAAATCAAAATATGCTAAGTTCTTGACTAATGCCTAATCGAAAATTCAACAGAGAATAAGGAATAACAGGAAACGACGCCGTGATGTCACTTTACTTACACCACTTTGGCTAATGGCACCATGCCACTGACACCACTTTGGTTGTGGTTTCACGTCGTCTATACTAAGCTATTCCAAGTTCAAAATTGAAACTTCGAACGAGGACTAGTCGAATACTTAGTTTATTTTGACATCTCTTAGAACCTGTCGTTCTAAACAAAGGATACACACTAAAAGAAATTCTGAGGAATCAGGCAACCTTCGAAGGACCGTAATCTTACCCCGCATGCACATCGCACCTTGCATCTTCTGCTTACTTTTGTGTCCCGTATAGAACTCTTAGACTCGCTTGCGCGGCATGTTTAGGATTGCCTAGACCGATGAAGAGTCGTGTCTTTTTAAAAGGCACGTTGTCGAAATTAGTTAGTCCTTGGAACAATGAGGTTTCGGAGGTATCAAAATTCATTAAGTCTTTAATACAATTTTCAATCATGGATTCAATGAAAATCAACGAAACAATTAGGCTACAATGCCGTGATACCCACACCACTCAGATTATAGTGCGAAGTCACTTACACCGCTTAGGCTAATGGCGCCATGCCACCTACGCCACCACCGCCACCCCGGTTACGGTATCATGTCATTTACGCCAAACGTTTTTTTTTTAAAACCAAAACAGAAAATCCGAGTAAAAATGTTAAAGACTTTATTTGTCTTGATATCTCCCAAGTCTTGTCATTCCTAATCAAAGGATACATATTCAAAAGAATCTCTGAGGACTAAGGCAACCCTTCATAGGTTGTCATTTCTTGAGTCAAGGTCTAGGAGACCACAAATCCATGGAGTTTGAGATAACTCCGGTGTTCGCCGTGCCCGAACGGCTCCCTCTTATTCAGTCTATCCTTAGGTGCATCTTCCGGCAGTCTTATTGCTCTGTCTCGGATGGTCTTAGATAAGGAAATTGGCTCTGATTCCCAACGTGCGGAATTTAACCTGCCTGACAACGACCTACCCGCGGCTGCTGGAACTGTCTGTAAAGTGTGATCCTTTGAGTTGACAATGACAACACATCAGCAACGATTCTTTCATGCACGTTTCTTTTCAATAAATCATAACAACGGCACATTCTGAGTTCACTTTCTGCTTTACTATCAGTGCTGGGCCAACCATCCTATTCAAAGCCATACCACCTCCTTCAACTACCTCAAAATGACAGGGTAGGCAGAACTGGTTGAACTGAAAAAGGCTATAGAGGAAATGAATCAGAAAATGAATAGCAGACGATTCTATTGCAAGGGCTAATGGACCTTTTCACCTCCGCCATGTCAAATCTGGATTTGGGACAGAATGCTAGTAAGGCCAGGATCAAAGAAACTCCACAAACCCACCACCCTCCAACAGTTGGAGCCAAACTGCGCCCAAAAGGGAAGCTCTCTGACATGCTCAAAGACTTAGCTGAATTCCATGATGCCAGGGCTCACTCAAATGAGAATATCAGATCCTCATATGAAACTGGTGCTGAAAGGCAAGATGTGTGCGTTGATGGGATCAACCCCAAAAACAAAAGAGCATCATGCAGTTGCAAAGCAAGCAAAGCTTCCTCCAAACATCCAATCAGCACCCCCATGAACCCTCAACCCAGCCACAAAACCCCACCGAGGGTCCTCTCTCGTTTTCCTGTACCCTTGTCCTTAGTTTATGAGATGCTCCTCGAAGTTGGCCTCATCAAGCCGCTCCCTCCAACTCCCCTACCTCAGAAGCTCTCCTCTTCTCACAACCCAGATGCCTATTATGCCTTCCACCAAATGCCCGGTCATGCTACCAACAGTTGCTTCCGTCTCCGTCACACGATCCAAGACTTGGTCGACAGTGGGATCATCGCAGTGCCGGACCATAGATTTGGAAGAGGATTTTGAGTACAGTAGGGAATGAATGGAACTTCTCACGAGTTTGGGAAGCTTTTGAGTTTCAAGTCGAGTCGAGTCTTTCAATTTCGAGTCAGTGTGTATCGTCAGTCTTTCATGCTTTCGTGTCTGTACGCTTTCAAATTCAAGTTTGTAGCAAAAACAACAAAAAACCAAAAAACCAAAAAGAGAGTCAGTTTCGCGTTCTTGAACTACGTTATGACCTGATTCCTTTGCGAAAAGGATACGTAGGCAGCCTCATCCTGAGGCCCGGTCATGTTCGTTCGAGTCGATTCCAAATCTTTCCAGTCATTCCTTTGTGGGTCAGTCTTGTCTGTTGAAAATCAACATCAAACCTCTTGCGTCGAAATTGTGATAATAAAACCGCGTTTTGTGATAATCCCTTAACTTGGAATGGTTTTTCGCCATCAATTGAGGAATCAAAACATGAGATACTTTTCCCTTGCAAGAAGAAGAGTTTCGCAGGGCCACTCCCTCACGCCGTCAAGAAGCAATGCCTTGGTCTGAGAACAAGCTCGCTAGATCAAAACCTCAAAATGTGATCTAGGCAAAAGTTAGAGCACACAAGTCTCTTATCCTGCATCTAGGATTCAGTTATCGAGTTGTGCAATTCGAAATGAAGAAAGGCATTCTTTCCTTTTCCAAATGTTTGAAGATATATATCCATTGATAACCCCTTTGAGCTTAAATCGGTTTCTTTAAAATGACCCAGCTAGACAGCCATCCCCCACACTGGGGTGAAATGAGGAAGACAAACGTGTCAAATTCATTGACGCATCAAAATTCGAAGTGCAAAAGTGCCAAACACATGGTTATCATCGACGCATTAGAATTCAAAGAAAGTGCCAAATACATGGGCACAATGTGATGTAAAACTTCGAAGAAAAATTAGAGAAAGCTCAAAATCAACGAAAGTGCCAAACACATCGGCACAAACGCAAAGCAAAGCAAACGAAAGAAGGCGCCTATCAAAAGCAAAAAGAGCACAAAAAAGCTCAAGATGGCTGCTAGCTCTTGAAACCCAAGGAAAATGAAAAATTTTGAGCCTATTATCCTTTCTTTGTTGAGCCAAACCTTGGCCACGTTACAACCCGAGTAAAGTCCTTTCAGATTGAAAAACTCAACTTGATAACAAAAATCCTAGGCAATAGAGAGAGGGGCAAGACATTTTGTCGATCCCGCAAAATCTAAGCTGGGGCATTTTCAATATTCATGAGTTATCATCAGCAACATGGGGCATAGTTCATGGTAAAACCCTCGTGGTTTTGCCAAAACGAGATCAAAGAGCCCCGAACAAACATCACTTGATGGGTCTGAAACAATTTCGAAACCTCGAATGGGAAAATCATCAAAACTCGATTTTATCATGGTAATTTCAAACCCCCAAATAACCAAACTCCCCGTCCGGTCAGATCAAACTCCTCGTCGAGTCGAGGTCATCATTGGGAGTCAGTCCTCTGATAAAGAGTCAGCCGGGCTTTGTCCAAATTCACACAAGGTCATTTAGGTCCTAACTCGTGAGAGAAATTCCAGTACATGGAAGAACCTGCACTTGTGCTCATGACAAAATCAGTTGCTAGAACTATCAATGGAATCAAGGGAAAGAACCAGAACTAAGGTCCGTCACTCAAGGAGGCACAGCAACCCGATGCCATCAATTATTGCAAGCATTCAGCCAATGTCAAGACTACGGCAGGAATGCTCAAAACTCAAGCCCTGATCAAAGTCAAACTCAAACCAACTCCAACTCCAACTCAAGCCCTGGATCCAGCTCAAACCCAATTTCCATCCAAGGAAAAACTTCATCCCAAATCCCAAGGTCCTGAAAATACCGTCCGCTGGCCAATAACAGTAAAGCAGAAAGGGTACTCGAACATGTCCTTTGTTTTTCAGAAACAAAAATAAAATAAAATAAAAAATCACTGTTGTTGTCAAATGTCGAAACGCGGGTCTCACTTTCTAGCCTCGGCCTTTTATGGTCACCTTCGTATTCCGTCAACATGGCCACTTGGCATTCCTGCCATGTACTTGACATTGTCCTCTTGGACATCGTTCAATCGTCTGTCGCCATAGACTTGGCATCGTCCTCTCGGACACCCTCTTCGAATCAAATCCAGCCGTAGATTTTGGCATCACCTTTCAACTGTTTGCTGCCATAGAAGGTCACTTTTCAACCAGATAGGGGACTGCAGAAATCAATAGACGTCAGCAATCCCGAGCGCTCGGGAGTGAAGTCCTAAGCGCTCAGCACTACTCTCGAGCGCTCGAGAGTTCTGCTATTTACAGCAGATTCTGGCTTTCAGTCTTGCAGTCTCATCTCAGCAGGCTAACTGCATGTAGCCTAGTTCAGAAGGTTCCTAGCATGTTTATAAGGGACCGCGGGGGTTTTGTTCAACTGTTTTGCAGGTATTTAAGCGCGTTTCTCAAAAAATCTCAAAATCTCCAAGATTTTCATCCCTCAGGTGTGTCGAAATCCTCATTAAGCGTGTTCCTTTGAGTCCAACACTGTGTATAAGTCACGACGTGCATTAGTGACTGTACCACATAATCAAATGCGCGTTTACACTCTTAGTTCGACTTTTCATCGTCAATCATCATTTTCAAGTGTAATTGGAGTTCGATCTTCGTGTCAAGGGTATTTTGGTAATTCTAACGGTTATCGCAGGTCACGACACTTAGCGTCAGCTGCACAGTGCACTCGATTACGGTCAAACGCCCTTAAATTCAAGATTCACGGTCAATCGCTCAAAAATTCGCTATTGTGTATCAATAACTAAGCTTTCGCTCATGCTTTGAGAGTGTTGTTTGAGATTCGCATGCTTTTTGTAACGACCCTGATTTTTGGTCAATAAAAATTTCGCTAAAAATTTGAATTTTATTTTAATACTTGGATTTCATTCTTAACATCCAAAAATCGGTCGTTATCGACTTATAAAATTTTGTCATTATATTTGAAAATTCTTTATTTATTTTATAAATCCCTTTTTGCGATTAATAATCCGTCATAATTAGGTTTATGACTTAGGAGATTGGAATTCATCGCCCGGGCATTAAGGTCATTTTTCTAAAGACGAGTATGCCTATTAAGACCTGGGTATAGTAACTTGGTAATTGTAGTAAAACCCTAGAATTATATTTCTCGGCTGGAAATCTTACATGGCAACCGATTAGTTAGCAACCCTAACTACCGTTTGGCTTAGTTACTTTTTCCTACCCTAGAGCGTTGCATCAATGCCAAAGTGGTTAAATTTTAGTCTTTGCCTTGACCATTGACTTGACAGCCTCCCTTGGGCGTCGGCTCGCTGTCGCGCCTGCCTTGCCTTGGCGTCGGGCCTGCCTTGCCTTGGCATCGGATCGTTGTCGCGCCTTGCTTTCGCCTTGGCATCGGGCCTGCCTCGCCTAGGCGTCGGGTCATTGTCAGGTTGCTCTGCCTTGGCTGCCATCGGGTTCTGCCTTGGTTGCCATCGGGTTCTGCCTTGGCGTCGTGTCACGCCTTGCTTTTGCCTTGGCGTTACTGGGCTGCCTTGCCTGGCCACTACTTGACTAGCGGGCCACCTTGGCCGTCGCTTGGCCACTGCTTGGCTAGCGGGCCGCCTTGGCCACTGCTTGGCTAGCAGGCCACCGCTTGGCCACTGCTTTGCTAGTGGGCCACCTTGGCCCCTGCTTTGCTAGCAGGCCACCTTGGCCACGCAGCGCTGGCAGCTAGCGGGCCACCTTGCCGACAGCCTTTGCTTTGCTAGTGGGCCACCTTAGCCATTGCTTTGTACCGGGCTGCTTTGGCCACCGCTTGGCCACTGCTTGGCCACCGGGCTGCCTTGGCCACTGTTTGGCCATGCTCACGCCTTGCCTTGGCGTTTGGCACCGTCGGGCTTTAATATTCCATTATTAGGCAATTTCCTACTAAATAAAACCAAAATACCACTCGAGCAATGAAGCCTAGATTAAGTATCGTTAGTCTTTAACCAATTAGTTAGATTCCTAATAGACTGTTAACCTAATCACTTGGATCCCAAATCTAATTAGGTTACCCAAACCCGAGATGGACCATTTTACCCTTTTTGTCTTTATCCATTGAAAGATAAAAGCTAGGGTAATATTTATCCATTGGACGATAGATGCTAGGGTAATCTTTATCCATTGGACAATAAGTTCTAGGGAAATCCTTAACCATTGGTTATTGACCGCTAGGGGAACTATTATCCATTGGATATTAGCTCTGCTTGCCAACCAAGAATAGGTGATTAAAATATTAGATTTGGCCATGTGTGATAATCCATTAAACTAAGATTAGTCCGTTAGTATATTAGGTTAGTACTTAGTACTTTGGATGAAGTAGAATACTTTATTAGATATTGTATTAGGTCATATCTAGCCTAGATTGTGTGTACATGCTTGTATATATATTATATATGTACTTGTATGTATATATATATGTGTATATATATAATATTGTATTGACATGTGTGTAATAGAATATTTTATTTAGAAAATCTATATTACTTGAAAATATGGATTTTATGAATGACCCAAAGTACTTATATATATTATAGGATATATATATATATACTTTCAAGACTAGTACAAGTGGGAGAGAGAGAGAGAGAGAGAGTTTGCCGAGAGAGAGAGGAGAGAGATCCGAGAGAGAGAGAGGAGGAGAGAGAGAGAGAGAAAGAAAGAAGGAGAGGGAGAGAAATGTACCTTTGATCTATTGTGCTTCCATTGACCTTTGCTTGATTTCTTGGAGATTTCTTCCTAGCAAATCTATGTACCAAGTCTTAAAATATTAGATTTTCTAAGTACTTCTTATCTAGTATTTTATTAAAAGAACATGTGATCAATTGAATTATTTATTTAGAAAATCTTGTAAAGTACTTTTGTCCATTGGGTAAAGAAGGTTAGGGGAATTATTACCCCTTGGATAATAACCGTTAGGAGTTTTATTAACCATTGGGCAATAGACTAGAATCCTAGCATTATTACCCATTGGTTATTAACCATTAGAGAAACTATTATCCATTGGATAATAGTTAGTCTTGACAATCATGTACTTGTTTGATTTAAATAATAGATTTGGTCATGAGTGTTAAATCCATTAAAATACAATTAGTACTTTAGGTTAGTATTATTATACATAGTACTTTGAAAGTAGTAGAATACTTTATTAGATATTGGCATGTGATATGTCTAGGCTAGATTTTGTGGTACATGGCTTGTATATTATATGTATGTACTTGTATGCATATATATATATAGATATATATATATATATATAATATTGTATATAACATGTGTGTATTACAATATTATATTGAGAAAATCTAAATTTCTTGGAAACTTGGATTTTATTAAAGACCCATAGTACATAGATATATATTAGTATATATATACATCTTCCATGCAAGTACAAGAGGGAGAGAGAGAGAGAGGGAGAGAGATTGAGAGAGAGAGAGAGAGAGAGAGATTCGGATGGAGAGGGAGGGAGAGAGTGTGATGTGTGTGCAAGTTGATTGACCTAGCTTAGCTCATCTTGTCCTTCTTTGATATGCTTTCAAAGTGAAAGCATGGCCAAGGACAATCAAATCTAGTCCTTCTTGTACAAACCCTAATTTTATGCTTGAATCAAATCCCATTTGCTTGCCTAGTCTTCCATAATCCAATCCAAAGGACACATCCTAGCCTTGCATGCCTAGTTTTTAGGTTGTTTCTTGCAAGGAAGCAAGATTGGATGAAATAAAAAAATAAGATATAGAGAGAGAGGGAAATTCAGCTAGGGAGAGAGAGAGAGAGAGGGACTTCTTGGCCTATAAATAGCAAGCCACTTCTTCATTTGAACTCACACCTTTCCATTCTCCAACTTCTTTCTTGAAAGCATAACTTATTCTTGATGTTCTTGGCTTGTTCTTGAGTTTCCTTTCCATCTCCGCCACTAAACCACCATACGACCACCACCTCGATCCTAAAGTAATAGTAGTATAGGTTACGATCTAGTTTCGAGAGAAACCTTTCTCTTTCGAAGCTATCGGAAGCTTATCGTAAGCCGTTACGCCGTTCGAATGCCGACATTCTTTCCGTCGTATTTCCGAAGTCTTTTTCTACCGCCAAGAAGAAAGGTAGATTTTTCCGATCTACTCTTCCTAAGTATACGTGATTTTATGTTAGTGTAGAGTTCTTCGAACCTAATTATCCTAAGTATAGTTTATGAGCATGATAGAAAAATATGTAGTATACTTGGATAAGTTGATCGTATGCTTTTATTTTACGTAGTTTACTTTGATCTTATGACTACTTGATTGCTCGATCTCGTGATAGTTGCTTGTTTATGTATGAACTCGTCAATAAACATGTGTTGTTTTGAACTTCCAAAAAGATGGCTATACGTTATCGTTTTAAAAGATAAAGTGTTGTTTTAAACGAAGTATTCGTATTTTGACCTTTTAAATGATCGTGAGTATGATAGCATGTTGCTTGCCTTACTTGTGGTTGTAAACAAGCATGATTAAATAGACGTGGATGATCTTGCTAGTTTAGTTTCAAGATTACTTTAAAGTGATTCGTCCCGCCGCGGAGTCTATGCATGCTTACGAGACACGAGAACCGAAAAGTAGAAACATGACACTTAGGAAGTGGTTGATATGGATAAAAAGGATTTTTGAAACTACATAAATGCCGGACTTGGTAGCCTTTGTGTAGACTTGCGAAAACCGCAATGAGGCCGGACTTGGTAGTCCATTGTGTAGATTGCTAACGGAGCCGAACGTGGTAGCTTCATTGGTAATTGGGCTTGGTTATCCGCGGAGAGGAGCCAATGCAAGATTTGATAACGTGGCTGGACTTGGTAGCCCGTTGGTAACAAAGAATGAGAAATGATTTTCAAAATGTTGATTTGAAAATGGTGACACGGTTTACGATGAGTCGCGTAGGAGAGACAAAGAAAGGCATGACACCAACATAGGCAAGATAATGAATGCGGATGTGTCATTGTTAATTATGTTGTTGAATGAGCATGTGTAATTGCCTATGTACCTTCATGTTATAAGTTATGGGTGTGCGGGTTGGATTATTCTATTGAGCTTCTGTAGCTCACGGTGTTACCTTTTTGGTGACCCTGACATATTATACTGGGAGCGACGCTGGTATAATGTGTCAGATTTTATAGATGAGCAGCATGAACAGTACACCTTGGAGACCTTCGGAGCCGAGGAGCTTGCAAGGATGGAGGAAGAGGCGGAGCAGTAGTTAACCTTAGATTATCCCCTCTTTTGTTGAATAAAAGTACTCTTGTGAGAATTATGTTGTAATAATGAGCTAGACTCTCCTTAATTTATTCAATAAAAATGTTTATTTAACGTACCCAAAATTCGGGGCGTTACAACTTGGTATCAAAGCTTTAGGTTCAAAACCTCGGCCATGGGTAGAATGGGTAGCCTTTAAGATTAGTTTTAAGATAAGTTGACCGTTGCACAAACGTGACTTGATTTTTAAGTTTACCGTCCCAAATTGGGTGGAATTCTGACAAAACAATCTTCGGATTGAAGTAAGGTGGAAACTGGCAGTACCGCCGAACTGGGAATTCCCGAACAATTGGATGATGACTTAAATCAAGAATCGAATGTGGAACATAGAAATTTCGATGTTTCTTTAACATTAGCAAACTATGTCTTAAACGTTACTAATTGAGATTTAAAACTTTTCCTTATAGATGGATCACCTAACCAACCTGATAGTTGGAGCTCACCAACTCGAGGTCACCCTAGAAGCTATGACCATCCAACTGATGGAGAAGCCTGACTACATTGTCATGATACTCGCAGAAATCCGTGATTTCAAAAGAGTACAGCATCATACCCCTACCCCTGTGGAAGATGACCCTTGGTTTCCTATAATGTTCCCAATCCTGTGTGCCCTCCGTGGATTCTTTGGAGCCCTACCCCCGATGGAAAACTTTACGTATGGTGAAGAAGAAACCGGAGACGAGAAGGTTGCTCATGAGGTGACTAAGGAAGGAGAAGCTAGTGAGAGTAAGGATGAGCCCGAGGAGGACGAAGTTCTAGCCTGACCTTGAAGCCAAGAATACTATTAGGAGTCCCTAAATAAACCTAGCAATAGTTGTAATCCTTTGGGATGTAGGATCGTTTAAACTAGGATCACTGTTGTTAGGCCTTTTGATGTAAAATAGGAAAATGTAGGACTCTTGATGTATTAAGCTTAAGGCTACTATAAGGCACCTATGATGTACTTGTTTTCCCTAAGTAATGGAATCATGTGTTTCTTTTATACGTGTTCATTGTTTATGTGTGTACATGTGTCTTTACGAGACTACCCTTTCACACCGATAAGTCTAACATATAATTTCTTATTATTGTAGATATGGCTAGCTGTACCCCTGCTACACCGTTCACCTTTGCGGACCTGCTTACGTACAAGGCTCTGCTTGCACCCGAGAGTTACATCCCTATACCCCACTTGGGTATATTTGACCCTGCCACTGGCGAGCACACCTTCGAGGTTATTCTCGTGTCACCTTTAGCTGAGAACATGGACGTGGAGACCCTACGTTTATCACTTAGTGACGCTGTTGAGGATGCCCGACAACGAGGGGAGTATTGGCTCGAGAAGAGGGAGAAGGAATGGAAGGAGGAGTTCCGAGTGTATTTTGGACTTACTCCACCGCAGCAGTAGAGTCGTAGTTTTAGAATAAGGACCCGAGAGTTGTAGTCGCACTTGTGTGAGTACGAACTTAGACCATGTATTAAGAGTATGTAGGATCATTCCACATGTATTAGGAGGAATCGTGTCATTTGCTTTATAGTAGAATTCTATGCTTATGATTGTATCTCTCTCTTATCTATAAAAAGCTTGTTTCCTTCAAAAGAGTACTGTTGCGTACTATTCTTTAGTAAATGAAACCCTTATTACCAAGGACAATTATTTTTGACGCAAGTTGCTAAAGGATAGTGATTTTCTTTGATTACGGGTATTGTAACCCTCTGCCGATAGACATTTTGTTTTTTGGAACCATTTTTGGATAAATTTTATTTCTTCAGGAGAGCGACAAGTGTTGGCCAAAACCGAGGGGGGGCCCGACCTTCGCACGCCGGCCATACCCGAAAAAGGGGGCCCCGTCAACCACCCCCCAACCCTTCAAAATTTCAAACTCCCAATTATCAAATTTCAACCTCCAAATTCAAATTTCAAAATTTAAATCATTTCCCTCCTCCACTCACCCCTCACCCGGCCCTATATGTACCCCACCACCACTTCCCATTTCTTCATCCCCTCTCTTCACCTTTTCTCTTCATCCCCCAACCTGAACCATGGCCACCCGACGGCGAGAATTTCCGGAAGACGCCACGTTCCGAGAAATCGAGCGAATCGAGCTCACCCTAACGACCCAAACGCTGCGGTTGCAACCCTTCATCTTCATCCTGTTCTGTGTCGTGCTTACAATGGGCATGCCACGGTGGTTCGGTAGGAACAACCGTCTCCGCACCTTCTGGTGCTGCGTTCTCGCTGTGACCGTCGCACTCGAGGTGCTCGTAAGGGAATACGAACGTCGTTTGATCCAAGCCTTCAATGATAGGTGGTAGGGCGAGGCACGTCAATGGCACCATAGCCATTATTATCTGCTTTTCCTTACTTTTTCTTGTACCTAATGATGCCTTTAGGCATCTAATATGTTGATCTTATGTTATCTTAAGAAATTTAATTGCTTGCCTGCAATAATCTGTCGTGTTCATTAGACACTTGCACCCGAAGCAAAACCCCTTAGTTCAAGATAGTATCAGCACCATTTCGGGAGAGTGCAACTGTTAGTCTAAAGTGAGTAGCGAGTGCGAACTAGAAATAGCCAACCTACGCTAACCTACGACTTAAGAGTGACTTACTTCTTTTAAGGGGGATAGATGACGATTCAAGGACCAGTATGGCGACTTTGTCAAATCGGTAGACACGCACCAATTTCGAGGACGAAATTATTTTAAGGGGGATAGGTTGTAACGACCCTGATTTTTGGTCAATAAAAATTTCGCTAAAAATTTGAATTTTATTTTAATACTTGGATTTCATTCTTAACATCCAAAAATCAGTCGTTATCGACTTATAAAATTTTGTCATTATATTTGAAAATTCTTTATTTATTTTATAAATCCCTTTTTGCGATTAATAATCCGTCATAATTAGGTTTATGACTTAGGAGAATGGAATTCATCGCCCGGACATTAAGGTCATTTTTCTAAAGACGAGTATGCCTATTAAGACCTGGGTATAGTAACTTGGTAATTGTAGTAAAATCCTAGAATTATATTTCTCGGCTGGAAATCCTACATGGCAACCGATTAGTTAGCAACCCTAACTACCGTTTGGCTTAGTTACTTTTTCCTAACCTAGAGCATTGCATCAATGCCAAAGTGGTTAAATTTTAGTCTTTGCCTTGACCATTGACTTGACAGCCTCGCCTGGGCGTCAGCTCGCTGTCGCGCCTGCCTTGCCTTGGCATCGGATCGCTGTCGCGCCTTGCTTTCGCCTTGGAATCGGGCCTGCCTCGCCTAGGCATCGGGTCACTGTCAGGTTGCTCTGCCTTGGCTGCCATCGGGTTCTGCCTTGGCGTCGGGTCACGCCTTGCTTTTGCCTTGGCGTTGCTGGCCTGCCTTGCCCTGGCCTTGCCTGGGCTACGCCTTGGCCACTCTTTGACTAGCGGGCCACCGCTTGGCCACAGCTTGGCTAGCGGGCTGCCTTGGCCACTGCTTGGCTAGCGGGCCACCTTGGCCACTGCTTTGCTAGCAGGCCACCTTGGCCACCGCTTGGCCACTGCTTTGCTAGTGGGCCACCTTGGCCACTGCTTTGCTAGCAGGCCACCTTGGCCACCGCTTGGCCACTGCTTTACTAGTGGGCCACCTTGGCCACTGCTTTGCCACCAGGCTGCCGGCCACTGTTTGGCCACCAGGATACTTTGGCCACCGCTTGGCCACTGCTTGGCCACCGGGCTGCCTTGACCACTGTTTGGCCATGCTCACGCCTTGCCTTGGCGTTTGGCACCGTCGGGCTTTAATATTCCGTTATTAGGCAATTTCCTACTAAATAAAACCAAAATACCACTCGAGCAATGAAGCCTAGATTAAGTATCGTTAGTCTTTAACCAATTACTTAGATTCCTAATAGACTGTTAACCTAATCACTTGGATCCCAAATCTAATTAGGTTACCCTAACCCTAGATGGGCCATTTTACCCTTTTTGTCTTTATCCATTGAAAGATAAAAGCTAGGGTAATATTTATCCATTGGACGATAGATGCTAGGGTAATCTTTATCCATTGGACGATAAGTTCTAGGGAAATTCTTAACCATTGGTTATTAACCGCTAGGGGAACTATTATCCATTGGATATTAGCTCTGCTTGCCAACCAAGAATAGGTGATTAAAATATTAGATTTGGCCATGTGTGATAATCCATTAAACTAAGATTAGTCCATTAGTATATTAGGTTAGTACTTAGTACTTTGGATGAAGTAGAATACTTTATTAGATATTGTATTAGGTCATATCTAGCCTAGATTGTGTGTACATGCTTGTATATATATTATATATGTACTTGTATGTATATATATATATGTGTATATATATAATATTGTATTGACATGTGTGTAATAGAATATTTTATTTAGAAAATCTATATTACTTGAAAATATGGATTTTATGAATGACCCAAAGTACTTATATATATTATAGGATATATATATACTTTCAAGACTAGTACAAGTGGGAGAGAGAGAGAGAGAGAGAGTTTGCCGAGAGAGAGAGAGGAGAGAGAGAGTTTGCCGAGAGAGAGAGAGGAGAGAGATCCGAGAGAGAGAGAGGAGGAGAGAGAAAGAGAAAGAAAGAAGGAGAGGGAGAGAAATGTACCTTTGATCTATTGAACTTCCATTGACCTTTGCTTGATTTCTTGGAGATTTCTTCCTAGCAAATCTATGTACCAAGTCTTAAAATATTAGATTTTCTAAGTACTTCTTATCTAGTATTTTATTAAAAAATATGTGATCAATTGAATTATTTATTTAGAAAATCTTGTAAAGTACTTTTGTCCATTGGGTAAAGAAGGTTAGGGGAATTATTACCCCTTGGATAATAACCGTTAGGAGTTTTATTAACCATTGGGCGATAGACTAGAATCCTAGCCATTATTACCCATTGGTTATTAACCATTAGAGAAACTATTATCCGTTGGATAATAGTTAGTCTTTACAATCATGTACTTGTTTGATTTAAATAATAGATTTGGTCATGAGTGTTAAATCCATTAAAATACAATTAGTACTTTAGGTTAGTATTATTATACATAGTACTTTGAAAGTAGTAGAATACTTTATTAGATATTGGCATGTGATATATCTAGGCTAGATTTTGTGGTACATGGCTTCTATATTATATGTATGTACTTGTATGCATATATATATATATATATATATATATATATATATATATATATATATATATAATATTGTATATAACATGTGTGTATTACAATATTATATTAAGAAAATCTAAATTTCTTGGAAACTTGGATTTTATTAAAGACCCATAGTACATAGATATATATTAGTATATATATACATCTTCCATGCAAGTACAAGAGGGAGAGAGAGAGAGAGGGAGAGAGAGAGAGAGAGGAGAGAGAGGCCGAGAGAGAGAGATTGAGAGAGAGAGAGAGAGATTCGGATGGAGAGGGAGGGAGAGAGTGTGATGTGTGTGCAAGTTGATTGACCTAGCTTAGCTCATCTTGTCCTTCTTTGATATGCTTTCAAAGTGAAAGCATGGCCAAGGACAATCAAATCTAGTCCTTCTTGTACAAACCCTAATTTTATACTTGAATCAAATCCCATTTGCTTGCCTAGTCTTCCATAATCCAATCCAAAGGACACATCCTAGCCTTGCATGCCTAGTTTTTAGGTTGTTTCTTGCAAGGAAGCAAGATTGGATGAAATAAAAAAATAAGATATAGAGAGAGAGAGAGGGAAATTCAGCTAGGGAGAGAGAGAGGGAGTTCTTGGCCTATAAATAGCAAGCCATTTCTTCATTTGAACTCACACCTTTCCATTCTCCAACTTCTTTCTTGAAAGCATAACTTGTTCTTGATGTTCTTGGCTTGTTCTTGAGTTTCCTTTCCATCTCCGCCACTAAACCACCATACGACCACCACCTCGATCCTAAAGTAATAGTAGTATAGGTTACGATCTAGTTTCGAGAGAAACCTTTCTCTTTCGAAGCTATCGGAAGCTTATCGTAAGCCGTTACGCCGTTCGAGTGCCGACATTCTTTCCGTCGTATTTCCGTAGTCTTTTTCTACCGCCAAGAAGAAAGGTAGATTTTTCCGATCTACTCTTCCTAAGTATACGTGATTTTATGTTAGTGTAGAGTTCTTCGAACCTAATTATCCTAAGTATAGTTTATGAGCATGATAGAAAAATATGTAGTATACTTGGATAAGTTGATCGTATGCTTTTATTTTACGTAGTTTACTTTGATCTTATGACTACTTGATTGCTCGATCTCTGATAGTTGCTTGTTTATGTATGAACTCATCAATAAACATGTGTTGTTTTGAACTTCCAAAAAGATGGCTATACGTTATCGTTTTAAAAGATAAAGTGTTGTTTTAAACGAAGTATTCGTATTTTGACATTTTAAATGATTGTGAGTATGATAGCATGTTGCTTGCCTTACTTGTGGTTGTAAACAAGCATGATTAAATAGAGTTGGATGATCTTGCTAGTTTAGTTTCAAGATTACTTTAAAGTGATTCGTCCTGCCGCGGAGTCTATGCATGCTTACGAGACACGAGAATCGGAAAGTAGAAACATGACACTTAGGGAGTG
Source organism: Rhododendron molle (assembly GCA_025413875.1). NCBI lineage: Eukaryota > Viridiplantae > Streptophyta > Magnoliopsida > Ericales > Ericaceae > Rhododendron > Rhododendron molle. The sequence goes on from CM046400.1 coordinate 22,603,413, forward strand.
GTTGATATGGATAAAAAGGATTTTTGAAACTACATAAATGCCGGACTTGGTAGCCTTTGTGTAGACTTGCGAAAACCGCAATGAGGCCGGACTTGGTAGTCCATTGTGTAGATTGCTAACGGAGCCGGACGTGGTAGCTTCATTGGTAATTGAGCTTGGTTATCCGCGCAGAAGAGCCAATGCAAGATTTGATAACGTGGCTGGACTTGGTGGCCCGTTGGTAACAAAGAATGAGAAATGATTTTCAAAATGTTGATTTGGAAATGGTGACACGGTTTACGATGAGTCGCATAGGAGAGACAAAGAAAGGCATGACACCAACGTAGGCAAGATAATGAATGCGGATGTGTCATTGTTAATTATGTTGTTGAATGAGCATGTGTAATTGCCTATGTACCTTTGTGTTATAAGTTATGGGTTAGCGGGTTGGATTATTCTATTGAGCTTCTGTAGCTCACGGTGTTAACTTTTTGGTGACCCTGACATATTATACTGGAGGCGACGCTGGTATAATGTGTCAGATTTTATAGATGAGCAGCATGAACAGTACACCTTGGAGACTTTCGGAGCCGAGGAGCTTGCAAGGATGGAGGAAGAGGCAGAACAGTAGTTAACCTTAGATTATCCCCTCTTTTGTTGAATAAAACTACTCTTGTGAGAATTATGTTGTAATAATGAGCTAGACTCTCCTTAATTTACTCAATAAAAATGTTTATTTAACGTACCCAAAATTCAGGGTGTTACACTTTTTATTTTCTTTTAAAACTAAACAAACATATTTCATAAAATACAATTCTTTACAGGAAATGCGAACCGATGGAAGGGACAAAAGTGCGGAATCTCACAAATAAATACAGCGTTTACAATGAGTATGGGATGGAGTACATAAGCTGGGGTAAACACATAGCCAATCCTATTTGCCGGGGCACGCAGGCCCAAAACAAAATCAAGGCACGCAAGCCTAGAAGCTACGACTAGATTGGCACACAGGCCTATGTACAAGGTCTAGCAAAGCAAAAACTTAAAGCTCAGCCCAGGCGGATCCTCTTCTGCTGGTGTCCCTCAGACTCACTGCTTACAACCTCGTCGTCGCCATCGTCGTCATCGTCATCATCGGAAGGGCCTGATGCAGTACTCGAGTCCGTAGACCCTAAGGCCTGTGACTCAAGTGACTCCTCGGTCTCCTCCTCTGACTCCTCGCGAGCGGGTCTCCGCCGGGGCGCTGCCCTGGGAACAACCTCGAACTGTCGCGCCCCTGTAGCGGACCGTGACACCCTCTGTGTACCCCGGCCTTTCGTGCTGGTAGGAGCTGGAAAGCTCGTGGTGCCCTGAGATCGTGTCCTGGTCGGACGTCGTGGCTGCACCTGCATATCACGAGCATTCATTCATTTAATGCATGTTTAAAATCCAATAAAATGTATATGCACGCATTTTTTTTGTACCTGTGAAGCAATAGGTAAAGCAGGCTCAGGAACAGGTCGAGTCTGAAGGGTCTTCCCCTTGGCGCAGTCCTTCAGCAACTGCTGCATCCCCACCATAAGCATGATGGCCTTCTCCGCCCATTCTCGCGGCACCTGCATGATAATTCAAGGATCAGAACAATGGTTGCATGAGCAAAAGCATTTGAAGCATGGAAAGGAGCAAGGTTGTACCTGAGCAGCCAGTCGCATCGGCAGATGCGGGAGGCATGGGATATCTAGTAAAGCCCGGGCCCCAGAAGGGTCTCTCACCCCTATCGTCCACTCCAGTGTCGGCAGCCCGGCTGGAGTAGAGGTCGCAGCCTTCGCCGGAGCCTGCGAGCTGCCCTCGCCTTGGCCCGAAGAGCTAGCACCTCGCCCACCGGTAGGAGGCCTGGCACTCCAACCTCTACCGTGCGAAGAGCGACCGCCGCGGCCCCGCCCTCTGGTCTCAGCTCCAACCTCATCTCCAGCCTCACCCCTGGCTCTCCTGGCCTCGGCCTCTGCCACCCGTCTCTCCAACTCCCTCCCCACTCCCAAGCTGGTGGCCAAGTATCTATCTCTGTACACCGCATAGTCCAACATGCGCCGTAGGTATCTCTCTAAGTCAATATCCGGCACCGTGAACTGCTCCAGTTCAGCTCGAGTATAGGTCTCTGTCTTCTGCACCCGTAAAGGAAGTGACCCTGGCACAACGAACTCTGGAAGACCGAGTGACTGTCGCGTCACCCGATCCCCCAGGTACCACTGCCAGCCCAGCGGGCACTCCAGCAGGACTCGGCTCCTAGTCACCTCCCGACTCCTCGGAAGGAAGTCAGCCTCCAGCCTCGCCCATCGGTCCCAGTGAACCTGCGTTCAATTGTTGTACATTAATGATCAAGTTTCGTAAAAGAAAGCATAAGCATGAAAGAGAAAGGAAGGATAGTGTTTGTACCGTGACCCCAGTGATGTTATCCAGCGAGCGCCGGAAAATCATCACTTGTCCCTGTCGCTCCTTCGCCCTCCCGTACTCTTTACCCCACGCAAGTGCACGTGGAAGAAGGTGAGGATTTGTGCAAGTATTCTCGGGCGGGAACATGCCCAAAACTTCATAAGCCCAAAGCTGCAAGTTGTCGAGATCAATTCAATTCAAATCAGTACATTTTCAAGTCAATCAAAGCAGGATGAAAGCAATGATCCGAGTCATACCTTAATCACCCTCCAGTATCCGCCTATGGTGTCTCCCACTCCGCGTGGCGGCGCTCGTAGCAAAGCGATGGCGTGCCGCGAGCAAAGACCGCCCGATCGAAGCGTCCGGCTGTCTCGAGATCCACCAGGCCGCTAAGTAGCTCGAAGTGGACCGGGATCGCTGGCGAGGGAGAGAAGCCCTGAACAGATATAGCAAATAGGCCCTGGCCATCTCTGACGCCTCGGCATCGTCTGGCGGCTCGTGATCTGATACTCCTGAGCGGCGTGCTACTGCTACCCCTCATGTGGCGGGACCCGTCCAAGGAACCACATCAGAGCCGTGTCGTCCAAGTCTATGCTCGGTCGAAAGGAATCGGCTCGCCTCCAACCCTAAGTCCCGTGATCACCGCAAAGTCGAGGGGCGTAATCTCCCCGAAGCGAAGGTGGAATGTGTTGGTGGTGTCCTACCACGCTCGCTTGATCTTGTCGAAGGCTACCGCACGTCGACCTCGACGTCGGCCCGGTGAATGAATGGCCGAAACCCGCATCCTCTACCAACTCCCGCACTCTCCGGCGCAGCTCCCTGAAATACTCCAATGAGTGACCTGAGGTAGTAGATGTCTTTGGGCATTTGTTTCAACAAAGCAAAAAATAGCATCAATAAGCAATGCAGTAATTCAGGGAAGAAAACATAATGCAGGAAAGTAAAATATCAAGTTCATACCGTCGTCCATCCGGAAGAGATGTGCGTAGCCCGGTCGCGGAGAAGCAAGTCCTCAGGATAGTCATCCCGGGCTGGAACATAGCCGGTCATCCCCGTTGGCTCAAAGAGGTGAAGCCGTGGAGCATAAGTCCCCGACTTCGAACCAGTGTCGTGCAGGCGGCCAAGTAGGCGCCGCGTCGTCGGCCGTAATTCCGCTCTCAATCACCATCTCCTTTCCGCCTCGGCCCCTGAGATCGACCATCTCTGGCAACCCCGCATTCCGCGATCCTCGCACTGGGCAACACTCTTAGCAAAAGCACCAAAGTCTGATCCTCCGGGTCTCGCACCCCTCGGCACCTCCCTCGCCCCTGCATCCGAGACCAAGAGCGCTCCAAGATATCCCCGCGCCTCGCTCGCCCAAGAAATCCCTCCGTGAATGGGACCAGGGTGTGAAGCGCCGATCCCATTGTCGCTACCTCGGCTCAACGGCCGTGCCACCAATCTTGGCGTCGCGACAGCGTGCCCGCCTATCACCACTATCCCGGCCCGCTCGCGTCACGCACAGATCTTCCACGGTGGGAGTATGTGGAACACCAGTAACACCTCCTCCATTACACCGAAACCCCATCTCACGCCCAAAGAGCCCCATTGCTGTGCTCGGCTCGTCTCTCTCGCACTATCTCGCCTCACTCACATTTCCCGCGCTACATCTCTGCTTTGGTACTCTCCATTGCCCTGTACCACAGCGGCCTCGACCTCCGTGTGACCTCTACTTTGCACACCTCATTGCCGTCAAATCCTCACGACCACACCTCTCGGTGGTGTGGCGGCACTCTCTTGGCCTCGATCGCCGCCGCTTCTCGTCGCCCGCCATGCCCAGTGGCCCGCCTCTTCGCGGCGGGGCAGCCCCTCATCGCCCCCACCCGCATCACCCCTCGCTACTGGAACTTCACCAGTCTCCACCATCGTCACCACGTCCTCATTCCTGGCCCTGCTGGCCCCCACCGTCGCCACCATAGCCTCCACCACCGCCGCCTCGCGGCTGGGCGTTGTCTCCTCACCACCGCTCGCCATTGCTGGTTCTTCTACCCCTCAGGCCTTCTTTTTCCTCTTGATTCGTGCTTCTTGGCAAACGATAGCCCACTGGAAGATCGTGGAGAAATCAAGATCTTGAGCTCGATCCGTTTTGGAGAGAGGAGGGTCGTCTGAACGAGAGAGAGATTGACCCAGAGGGGAGAGAGAGAGATCAGTCGAGTGAAGAAGAGCGATCGCCTAAGAGAAGGGGTGAGTGCGGTCGAGCTTTAGAACGTACGGTTTGCTCTGGTTCTTGAGCGCTCGGGAGTATGAAGTTTAAACCTCAAATCAGCTGGAGAAGATGAAAAGGATAGTGGACCCCATCGCGGTCTTGAGCGCTCGAGACCACTCCCGAGCGCTGGGATCTTTCCCAGCCTCCGTACCAGCCCTCCGTTGTCCCGTGCCCTTCCCCTCTCTCGAGGCTTGTTTAACTTCTTCTTCCTTCCTGTCAAAACAGAGCATTTGATCACAAACCTTAGTCGATCACCCGCATTTGATTCACGTTTAAAATTTGGTTCTTTATGTCGAAGTCGATAAAAACAGTCTAACTATGTCATTTTATGTTCTTACCGTCGTTTTATCTACCGAACCGAGCAACAGGTGGATTTTACGATTTCATCATCGTTTTATCTGCCAAACCGAGCAACAGGTGGATTTTAAGTTCTTACCCTCGTTTTATCCGCCAAACCGAGCAACAGGTGGATTTTACGTTCTTACCCTCGTTTTATCTGCCAAATCGAGCAACAGGTGGGTTCTTACCCTCGTTTTATCTGCCAAACCGAGCAACAGGGGGATTTTACGTTCTTACCCTCGTTTTATCCGCCAAACCGAGCAACAGGTGGATTTTACGTTCTTACCCTCGTTCTATCCGCCAAACCGAGCAACAGGTGGATTTTACGTTCTTACCCTCGTTCTATCCGCCAAACCGAGCAACGGGTGGATTTTACGTTCTTACCCTCGTTTTATCTGCCAAATCGAGCAACGGGTGGATTTTACGTTCTTACCTTCGTTTTATCTGCCAAACCGAGCAACCGGTGGATTTTACGTTCTTACCCTTGTTTTATCCGCCAAACCGAGCGACGGGTGGATTTTATGTTCTTACCCTCGTTTTATCCGCCAAACCGAGCAACAGGTGGATTTTACGTTCTTACCCTCATTTTATCTGCCAAACGGAGCTGGATTTTACGTTTACACCGCTTGTTTTATCGCCAACCCGAAGCGAGGTGGATTTACGTTTACACCCTTGTTCCATCTGCCAAACCGAGCAACAGGTGGATTTATGTTCTTTATCCTCGTTTTGTCCGCCAAACCGAGCAATGTGGATTTCACGTTCTTTACCGCGTTGTCACCAAGCCGAGCAGCAGGTGGATTTCCGCGTTCTTACCTCGTTTTATCGCCAAGCGAGGAGCAGGTGGATTTTACGTTCTTACCTTCGTTTTATCCGCCAAACCGAGCAAAGGAGGATTTTGGCTTAACCCTCGTTTTATCCGCCAAACCGAGCAGCAAGGTGGATTTTACGTTCTTTACGCCGTTTTATCGCCAAACCGAGCAAGAGGTGGATTTTACGTTCTTACCTTCGTTTTATCAAACCGAGCAACATGTGGATTTTACGTTCTTACCTCGTTTTATCCGCCAAACCGAGCAACGTGTGGATTTTACGTTCTTGACCTCGTTTTATCCGCCAAACAGCGGTGGATTTTACGTTCTTACCCTCGTTTTATCCGCCAAACCGAGCAACAAGTGGATTTTACGTTCTTACCTCCGTTTTATCGCGCCAAATCGAGCAACGGTGGAGTTCTTACACCTCGTTTTATCGCCAAACCGAGAACAGCGAGGATTTTACGTTCTTACCTCGTTTTATCACGCCCGAGTAGCGGTGGATTTTACGTTCTACCTGGATTATCTGTCAAACCGAGCAGCAGGTGGATTTTACGTTCTTGCCCTCGTTCCCGCCAAACAGAGCAGCGGGTGGATTTTACGTTCTTACCTTTGTATTGTCCCCGAACAACCGGTGGATTTTACGTTCTTACCTCGTTTTATCCGCCAAACCGAGCCAGGTGGATTTTAGCTTCATACCCTCGTTTTATCCGCCAAACCGAGCAATGTGGATTTCACGTTCTTACGCCCGTTTTATCCGCCAAACCAGGAGCAGCGGTGGATTTTGCGTTCTTACGCGTTTTCCGCCAAACCGAGCAGCGGTGGATTTACGTTAACACCCTCGTTTTATCCGCCAAACCAAGCAACATGTGGATTTTACGTTCTTACCCTCGTTTTATCCGCCAAACAGAGCAACCGGTGGATTTTACGTTCTTACCTTCGTTTTATCCGCCAAACCGAGCAACAAGTGGATTTTACGTTCTTACCTTCGTTTTATCTGCCAAACGTGGATTTTACGTTCTTGACCTCGTTTTATCCGCCAAACCGAGCGGCAGGAGGATTCTTTCTTTTATCTTTATCCGCCAAACCGAGCAACCGGTGGATTTTACGTTCTTACCCTCGTTTTATCCGTCAAACCGAGCAGCAATTGGATTTTACGTTCTTTACCTCGTTACATCCGCGCCGAGCAACAGGTGCATTTTACGTTCTTGCCCTCGTTCTATCCGCCAAACCGAGCAACAGGTGAATTTTACGTTCTTACCCTCGTTCTATCCGCCAAACCGAGCAACAGGTGGATTTTACGTTCTTACCCTCGTTCTATCCGCCAATTCGAGCAACGGGTGGATTTTACGTTCTTACCCTCGTTTTATCTGCCAAATCGAGCAACGGGTGGATTTTACGTTCTTACCTTCGTTTTATCTGCCAAACCGAGCAACCAGTGGATTTTACGTTCTTACCCTTGTTTTGTCCGCCAAACCGAGCGACGGGTGGATTTTACGTTCTTACCCTCGTTTTATCTGCCAAACCGAGCAACAGGTGGATTTTACGTTCTTACCCTCATTTTATCTGCCAAACGGAGCTGGATTTTACGTTCTTACCCTTGTTTTATCTGCCAAACCGAGCAAGAGGTGGATTTTACGTTCTTACCCTTGTTCTATCTGCCAAACCGAGCAACAGGTGGATTTTACGTTCTTACCCTCGTATTATCCGCCAAACCGAGCAACAGGTGGATTTTACGTTCTTACCCTCATTTTATGCGCCAAACCGAGCTGGATTTTACGTTCTTACCCTAGTTTTATCTGTCAAACCGAGCAACAGGTGGATTTTACGTTCTTACCCTCGTTTTATCGGCCAAACCCAGCAACAGGTGGATTTTACGTTTTTACCCTCGTTTTATCCGCAAAACCAAGTAACAGGTGGATTTTACGTTCTTACCCTTGTTTTATCTGCCAAACCGAGCAATGGGTGGATTTTACGTTCTTACCCTTGTTCTATCTGCCAAACCGAGCAACGGGTGGATTTTACGTTCTAACACTCGTTTTATCCGCCAAACCGAGCAACGGGTGGATTTTACGTTCTTACCCACGTTTTATCCGCCAAACCGAGCAACGGGTGGATTTTACGTTCTTACCCTCGTTTTATCCGCCAAACCGAGCAACGGGTGGATTTTACGTTCTTACCCTCGTTTTATCCGCCAAACCGAGCAACAGGTGGATTTTACGTTCTTACCCTCGTTTTCTCTGCCAAATCGAGCAACGGGTGGATTTTACGTTCTTACCCTCGTTTTATCCGCCAAACCGAGCAACGGGTGGATTTTACGTTCTTACCCTCGTTTTCTCTGCCAAATCGAGCAACGGGTGGATTTTACGTTCTTACCCTCGTTTTATCCGCCAAATCGAGCAACGGGTGGATTTTACGTTCTTACCCTCGTTTTATCCGCCAACCCCGGTGGATTTTACGTTCTTACCTTCGTTTTATCCGCAACCGAGCAACAGTTGGATTTTACGTTCTTACCCTCATTTTATCCGCCAAACCGAGCAATAGCTAGACCTCGTTTTATCCGCCAAACCGAGCAAGAGGTGGATTTTACGTTCTTACCCTTGTTCTATCTGCCAAACAGCAACCGGTGGATTTTACGTTCTTACCCTTGTTATATCTGCCAAACCGAGCAACCGGTGGATTTTACGTTCTTACCTTCGTTTTATCTGCCAAACCGAGCAGGTGGATTTTACGTTCTTATTCTCGTTTTATCGCCAAACCGAGCAACAGGTGGATTTTACGTTCTTACCTTCGTTTTATCTGCCAACCGAGCAACGGGTGGATTTTACGTTCTTATCCTTGTTTTATCCGCCAAACCGAGCAACAGCGGGTGGATTTACGTTCTTACCCTCGTTTTATCCGCCAAACCGAGCGGCAGGAGGATTCGCTTCTTATCCTTATTTTATCCGCCAAACCGAGTGGATTTTACGTTCTTACCACTTGTTTTATCTCACAAACCGAGCAACAAGTGGATTTTAGTTCTTACCTCGCTTTTTACGCCAAAGCAACAGGTGGATTTTACGTTTTTACCCTCGTTTTATCCGCCAAACCAAGCAACCAGTGGATTTTACGTTCTTACCGCGTTCTATCTCGCCAAACCGAGCGGTGGATTTTACGTTCTTTACCGCTTGTTGTATCACGCCAAACCAGAGCAACGGGTGGATTTTACGTTCTTACCATTGTTTTATCCACCAAGCAACGGGTGGATTTTACGTTCTTACACTCGTTTTATCCGCCAAACCGAGCAACGGGTGGATTTTACGTTCTTACCCTCATTTTATCTGCCAAACCAAGGTGGATTTTACGTTCCTACCCTTGTTTTATCTGCCAAACCGAGCAAGAGGTGGATTTTACGTTCTTACCCTTTATCTATGTGCCAAACCGAGCAACAGGTGGATTTTACATTCTTACCCTCGTTTTATCCGCCAAACCGAGCAACAGGTGGATTTTACATTCTTACCCTTGTTCTATCTGCCAAACCGAGCAACAGGTGGATTTTACGTTCTTACCCTCGTTTTATCTGCCAAACCGAGCAACAGGTGGATTTTACGTTCTTACCCTCGTTCTATCCGCCAAACCGAGCAACAGGAGGATTTTACGTTCTTATTCTCGTTTTACCTGCCAAACCGAGCAACAGGTGGATTTTACGTTCTTACCCTCGTTTTCTCTGCCAAACCGAGCAACGGGTGGATTTTACGTTCTTACCCTCGTTTTATCCGCCAAACCGAGCAACGGGTGGATTTTACGTTCTTACCACGCTTTTTTATCGCCAAATCGAGCAGCGTGGATTTTACGTTCTTAACCTCATTTTATCTGCCAAACCGAGCTGAATTTTACGTTCTTACCCTTGTTTTATCTGTCAAACCGAGCAACTGGTGGATTTTACGTTCTTACCCTCGTTTTATCTGCCAAACCGAGCAACAGGTGGATTTTATGTTTTTACCCTTGTTTTATCAGCCAAACCAAGTAACAGGTGGATTTTACGTTCTTACCCTTGTTCTATCTGCCAAACCGAGTAACAGGTGGATTTTACGTTCTTACCCTTGTTCTATCTGCCAAACCGAGGAACAGGTGGATTTTACGTTCTTACCCTTGTTCTATCTGCCAAACCGAGGAACAGGTGGATTTTACGTTCTTACCCTTGTTCTATCTGCCAAACCGAGCAACAGGTGGATTTTACGTTCTTACCATTGTTGTATCTGCCAAACCGAGCAACAGGTGGATTTTACAATCTTACCCTCGTTTTATCCGCCAAACCGAGCAACGGGTGGATTTTACGTTCTTACACTCGTTTTATCCGCCAAACCGAGCAACGGGTGGATTATACGTTCTTACCCTCCTTTTATCTGCCAAACCGAGCAACCGGTGGATTTTACGTTCTTACCCTCGGTTTCTCTGCCAAACCGAGCAACAGGTGGATTTTACGTTCTTACCCTCGTTTTATCCGCCAAACCGAGCAACAGGTGGATTTTACGTTCTTACCCTCATTTTATCTACCGAGCAACAGGTGGATTTTACGTTCTTACCCTCATTTTATCTGCCAAACCAAGCTGGATTTTACGTTCCTACCCTTGTTTTATCTGCCAAACCGAGCAAGAGGTGGATTTTACGTTCTTACCCTTTATCTATGTGCCAAACCGAGCAACAGGTGGATTTTACATTCTTACCCTCGTTTTATCCGCCAAACCGAGCAACAGGTGGATTTTACATTCTTACCCTTGTTCTATCTGCCAAACCGAGCAACAGGTGGATTTTACGTTCTTACCCTCGTTTTATCTGCCAAACCGAGCAACAGGTGGATTTTACGCGTTAGCACCTTCGCTTTATCCGCCAAACCGAGCAATAGGGTGGATTTTACGTTCTTATTCTCGTTTTATCCGCCAAAGCGAGCAACGGGTGGATTTACGTTCTTACCCTCGTTTTATCCGCCAAACAGAGCAGCGGGTGGATTTTACGTTCTTACCTCGTTTTATCCGCCAAACCGAGCAACGCGGTGGATTTTACGTTCTTACCCTCGTTTTATCCGCCAAACCGAGAAACCGGTGGATTTTACGTTCTTACCCTCATTTTATCCGCCAAACCGAGCAACAGGTTACGTTCTTACCCCTGTTTTATCTGTCAAACCGAGCAGCAGGTGGATTTTACTTTCATACCCTCGCTTTTATCCGCCAAACCGAGCAACAGGTGGATTTACGTTTTTACCCTCGTTTTATCCGCCAAACCAACAGATGGATTTTACGTTCTTACCTTCGTTATTCGCCAAACCGAGCAACAGGTGCATTTTACGTTCTTACCACTTTTTCTATCCGCCAAGCCAGGAGCAGCAGGTGGATTTTACGTTCTTAACCTCGTTTTATCCGCCAAACCGAGCAGCAGGTGGATTTTACATTCTTACCCCTCATTTTATCTGCCAGCGAAATTTGGATTTACGTTTCACCACTTGTTTTATCGTCACAAAGCGAAAGTAAGAGGTGGATTTCACGTTCTACCCTTGTTCTATCTCGCAAAACCGGCGAGCAGCGGGTGGATTTTACGTTCCTACCCTCGTTTTATCAGGCCAGCCAGAACAGCGGGTGGATTTTCGTTCTTACCTCGCTTTATCGCCAAATCGAGCAACGGGTTGATTTTACGTTTACCTCATTTTATCGCCGCTAAACCGAAATCAGATTTTACGTTTACCACTTGTTTTATCTGTCACAAATTGAGCCGGTGGATTTTACGTTTACCCTCGCTTTTATCGCCAAACCGAGCGGTGGATTTACGTTTTTACCCTTGTTTTATCAGCCAAACCGAGCAACACGTGGATTTTACGTTCTTACCCTTGTTCTATCACGCCAAACCGAGGTAACGAATGTGGATTTTACGTTCTACCTCGTTTATCCACAAACCGAGAACGGTGGATTTTACGTTTACCGCGTTATCTCGCCAAACCGAAATGTGGATTTTACGTTTTACCTTGTTTCTATCTCGCCAGAACCGAGCAACAGGGTGAATTTTACGTTCTACCCTTGTTGTATCGCCAAACCGAGCAACAGGTGGATTTAACGTTCTTACCCTCGTTTTATCCGCCAAACCGAGCAGCAGGTGGATTTTACGTTCTTACACTCGTTTTATCCGCCAAACCGAAGCACGCGGTGGATTATCGTTTACCTCGCTTTTATCCGCTAAACCGAGAACCGTGGATTTTACGTTCTTACCCTCGGTTTCTCTAAACAGAGCAGCGGGTGGATTTTACGTTTCTTACCCTCGTTTTATCCGCCAAACCGAGCAACAGTGGATTTTACGTTCTTACCCTCATTTTATCTACCGAGCAACAGGTGGATTTTACGTTCTTACCCTCATTTTATCTGCCAAACCAAGCTGGATTTTACGTTCCTACCCTTGTTTTATCTGCCAAACCGAGCAAGAGGTGGATTTTACGTTCTTACCCTTTATCTATGTGCCAAACCGAGCAATAGGTGGATTTTACATTCTTACCCTCGTTTTATCCGGCAAACCGAGCAATAGGTGGATTTTACATTCTTACCCTTGTTCTATCTGCCAAACCGAGCAACGGGTGGATTTTACGTTCTTACCTTCGTTTTATCCGCCAAACCGAGCAATGTGTCGATTTTACGTTCCTACCTCGCTTTATCCGCCAAACCGAGCAAACAGGTGGATTTTAAGTTCTTATTCTCGTTTTATCGCCAAACAGAGCAACGGGTGGATTTTACGTTCTTACCTTCGTTTTATCCCCAAACCGAGCAACGGGTGGATTTTACGTTCTTACCTTCGCTTTTATCCGCCAAACCGAGCACACGGGTGGATTTTACGTTCTTACCCTCGCTTTATCCGCCAAACCGAAGCAACGCGGTTGATTTTGCGTTCTACCTCGTTCTATCCGGCCAGAACCGGCAGGTGGATTTTGCGTTCTACCTCGCTCTATCCGCCAATTCGAACGGGTGGATTTTACGTTCTAACACTCGTTTTATCCGAAACCGAGCAACAGTTGGATTTTACGTTCTTACCTTCGCTTTTATCCGCCAAACCGAGCAACGATGGATTTTACGTTCTTACCCTTGTTTTGTCCGCCAAACCCGAGCGACGGGTGGATTTTACGTTCTTACCCTCGCTTTATTCGCCAAACCGAGCAACAGGTGGATTTTACGTTTACCCTCATTTTATCTCGCTAAGCGAGCTGGATTTTACGTTTCTTACTCTTGTTTTATCGCCAAACCGAGCAAGAGGTGGATTTTACGTTTACACCCTTGTTCTATCTCGCTAAACCGAGCAACGGTGGATTTCGTTCTTACCCTGCGTATTATCCGCCAAACCGAACAGCAATGTGGATTTTACGTTCTTACCTCATTTTATGCGCCAAAGAACGGATTTTAGTTTCGTTTACCCTAGTTTTATCACAAAGCCAGAACGCGGTGGATTTTACGTTTTACCCTCGTTTTATCGGCCAAACCCAGCAACAGGGATTTTACGTTTTTACCCTCGTTTTATCCGCCAAAAGCAAAAGGTGGATTTTACGTTCTTACCCTTGTTTTATCCGGGCCAAACCGAGCAATACGGGTGGATTTTCACGTTCTACCTCGTTTCTATCACGCCAAACCGAGCAACGGGTGGATTTACGTTCTAACACTCGTTTTATCCGCCAAACCGAGCAACGGGTGGATTTTACGTTCTTACCCACGCTTTTATCCGCCAAACCGAGCAACGGGTGGATTTACGTTCCTACCCTCGTTTTATCCGCCAAACCAAGCAACGGGTGGATTTTACGTTCTTACCTTCTATTGTCCGCCAAACCGAGCAGCGGTGGATTTTACGTTCTTACCTTCGTTTTATCCGAAACCGAGCAACCGGTGGATTTTACGTTCTTACCTTCCTTTTATCCGCCAAACCGAGCAACGGGTGGATTTTACGTTCTTACCCCGTTTTATCCGCCAAATCGAGCAACGGGTGGATTTTACGTTCTTACCTTCCGTTTTATCCGCCAAATCGAGCAACGGGTGGATTTTACGTTCTTGACCTCGTTTTATCCGCCAAACCGAGCAGGTGGATTTTACGTTCTTACCTTCGCTTTTATCCGCCAAACCGAGCAACAGGTGGATTTTACGTTCTTACCCTCGTTTTATCTGCCAAACCGAGTAACAGGTGGATTTTACGTTCTTACCCTCGTTCTATCTGTCAAACCGAGCAACAGGTGGATTTTACGTTCTTGCCCTCGTTCTATCCGCCAAACCGAGCAACAGGTGGATTTTACGTTCTTACCCTCGTTCTATCCGCCAAACCGAGCAACAGGTGGATTTTACGTTCTTACCCTCGTTTTATCTGCCAAACCGAGCAACAGGTGGATTTTACGTTCTTATTCTCGTTTTATCTGCCAAACCGAGCAACAGGTGGATTTTACGTTCTTACCCTCGTTTTCTCTGCCAAACCGAGCAACGGGTGGATTTTACGTTCTTATCCTTGTTTTATCCGCCAAACCGAGCAACGGGTGGATTTTACGTTCTTACCCTCGTTTTATCCGCCAAACCGAGCAACAGATGGATTTTACGTTCTTACCCTTATTTTATCTGCCAAACCGAGCTGGATTTTACGTTCTTACCCTTGTTTTATCTGTCAAACCGAGCAACAAGTGGATTTTTAGTTCTTACCCTCGTTTTTTCTGCCAAATCGAGCAACAGGTGGATTTTACGTTTTTACCCTCGTTTTATCCGCCAAACCAAGCAACAGGTGGATTTTACGTTCTTACCCTTGTTCTATCTGCCAAACCGAGCAACAGGTGGATTTTACGTTCTTACCCTTGTTGTATCTGCCAAACCGAGCAACGGGTGGATTTTACGTTCTTACCCTCGTTTTATCCGCCAAACCGAGCAACGGGTGGATTTTACGTTCTTACACTCGTTTTATCCGCCAAACCGAGCAACGGGTGGATTTTACGTTCTTACCCTCATTTTATCTGCCAAACCAAGGTGGATTTTACGTTCCTACCCTTGTTTTATCTGCCAAACCGAGCAAGAGGTGGATTTTACGTTCTTACCCTTTATCTATGTGCCAAACCGAGCAACAGGTGGATTTTACATTCTTACCCTCGTTTTATCCGCCAAACCGAGCAACAGGTGGATTTTACATTCTTACCCTTGTTCTATCTGCCAAACCGAGCAACAGGTGGATTTTACGTTCTTACCCTCGTTTTATCCGCCAAACCGAGCAACAGGTGGATTTTACGTTCTTACCCTCGTTCTATCCGCCAAACCGAGCGGAGGATTTTACGTTCTTATTCTCGTTTTACCGCCAAACCGAGCAACAGGTGGATTTTACGTTCTTACCTTCATTTTCCGCCAAACCGAGCAACGGGTGGATTTTACGTTCTTACCCTCGCTTTTATCCGCCAAACCGAGCAACGGGTGGATTTTACGTTCTTACCTTCCGTTTTATCTGCCAAATCGAGCAACGGGTGGATTTTACGTTCTTAACCTCATTTTATCTGCCAAACCGAGCTGAATTTTACGTTCTTACCCTTGTTTTATCTCACAAACCGAGCAACAGGTGGATTTCGTTCTTACCTCGCTTTTATCCGCCAAACCGAGCAAAGGTGGATTTTATGTTTTTACCCTTGTTTTATCAGCCAAACCGAGCAACGGGATTTTACGTTCTTGACCTCGTTTTATCCGCCAAACCGAGTAGCAGGTGGATTTTACGTTCTTACCTTCGTTTTATCCGAAACCGAGCAACATGTGGATTTTACGTTCTTACCTTCGTTTTATCTGCCAAACCGAGCAACATGTGGATTTTACGTTCTTACCTTTGTTATCCGCCAAACCGAGCAGCAGTGGATTTTACGTTCTTACCATTGTTGTATCTGGCCAAACCGAGCAGGTGGATTTTACGTTCTTCCCTCGTTTTATCCGCCAAACCGAGCAACGGGTGGATTTTACGTTCTTACACTCGTTCTATCTGCCAAACCGAGCAACGGGTGGATTATACGTTCTTACCCTCCTTTTATCTGCCAAACCGAGCAACCGGTGGATTTTACGTTCTTACCCTCGCTTTTATCCGCCAAACCGAGCAATAGGTGGATTTTCTTACCTCGCTTTTATCCGCCAAACCGAGCAGGTGGATTTTACGTTCTTACCCTCATTTTATCTACCGAGCAACAGCGGTGGATTTTACGTTCTTACCCTCATTTTATCCGCCAAACCGAGCAACTTACGTTCCTACCCTTGTTTTATCCGCCAAACCGAGCAAGAGGTGGATTTTACGTTCTTACCCCCTTTATCTATGTGCCAAACCGAGCAACATAGGTGGATTTTACATTCTTACCCTCGCTTTTATCCGCCAAACCGAGCAAAAGGTGGATTTTACATTCTTACCCTTGTTTTATCTCGCCAAACCGAGCAACAGGTGGATTTACGTTCTTACCCTCGTTTTATCGGCCAAACGAGCAACCGGTGGATTTTACGTTCTTACCTCGTTTTATCCGCCAAACCGAGCAACGAGGTGGATTTTACGTTCTTACCCTCGTTTTATCCGCCAAACCGAGCAACGGGTGGATTTTACGTTCTTATTCTCGGCCAAACAGAGCAGCGGGTGGATTTTACGTTTTACCCTCGTTTTATCCGCCAAACCGCGGGTGGATTTTACGTTCTTACCCTTTTTATCCGCCAAACCGAGCGGTGGATTTTACGTTCTTACCCTCATTTTATCCGCCAAACCGAGCAATGTGGATTTTACGTTCTTACCTTCGTTTTATCTGCCAAACCGAGCAAGGTGGATTTTACGTTCTTACCGCTTTTTATCCGCCAAACCGAGCAGCAGGTGGATTTTACGTTCTTACCCTCGTTTTATCTGCCAAACCAGTGGATTTTACGTTCTTACCCTTATTCTATCTGCCGAGCAACCGGTGGATTTTACGTTCTTACCTTCGTTTTATCCCAAGCAACAGGTGGATTTTACATTCTTACCCTCATTTTATCCGCCAAACCGAAGTGGATTTTACGTTCTTACCTTGTTCTATCTGCCAAACCGAGCAACAGGTGGATTTTACGTTCTTACCCTCGTTTTCTCTGCCAAACCGAGCAACGGGTGGATTTTACGTTCTTACCCTCGTTTTATCCGCCAAACCGAGCAACGGGTGGATTTTACGTTCTTACCCTCGTTTTATCTGCCAAATCGAGCAACGGGTGGATTTTACGTTCTTAACCTCATTTTATCTGCCAAACCGAGCTGAATTTTACGTTCTTACCCTTGTTTTATCTGTCAAACCGAGCAACTGGTGGATTTTACGTTCTTACCCTCGTTTTATCTGCCAAACCGAGCAACAGGTGGATTTTATGTTTTTACCCTTGTTTTATCAGCCAAACCAAGTAACTGGTGGATTTTACGTTCTTACCCTTGTTCTATCTGCCAAACCGAGTAACAGGTGGATTTTACGTTCTTACCCTTGTTCTATCTGCCAAACCGAGGAACAGGTGGATTTTACGTTCTTACCCTTGTTCTATCTGCCAAACCGAGGAACAGGTGGATTTTACGTTCTTACCCTTTATTCGCCAAACCGAGCAACAGGTGGATTTTACGTTCTTACCATTGTTGTATCCGCCAAACCGAGCAACAGGTGGATTTTACAATCTTACCTCGTTTTATCCGCCAAACCGAGCAGCGGGTGGATTTTACGATCTTACACTCGTTTTATCCGCCAAACCGAGCAACGGGTGGATTATACGTTCTTACCACTCCTTTTATCGCCAAACCGAGCAGCGGTGGATTTTACGTTTACCTCGTTCGCCAAACCGAGCAATGGTGGATTTTACGTTTACCTCGCTTTTATCCGCCAAACCGAGCAATAGGTGGATTTACGTTCTTACCCTCATTTTATCTACCGAGCAGGTGGATTTTACGTTCTTACCCTCATTTTATCCGCCAAACCGAGCATTTTACGTTCCTACCCTTGTTTTATCCGCCAAACCGAAAGAGGTGGATTTTACGTTCTTACCGCTTTATCTATGTGCCAAACCGAGCAGGTGGATTTTACATTCTTACCCGCTTTTATCCGCCAAACCGAGCAGGTGGATTTTACATTCTTACCCTTGTTCTATCCGCCAAACCGAGCAACAGGTGGATTTTACGTTTTACCCTCATTTTATCCGCCAAACGAGCAGGTTCGATTTTACGTTCTTACCCTCGTTTTATCCGCCAAACCGAGCAGCGGTGGATTTTACGTTCTTATTCTCGTTTTATCTGCCAAACAGAGCAACGGGTGGATTTTACGTTCTTACCCTCGTTTTCTCTGCCAAACGAGCAACGGGTGGATTTTACGTTCTTACCCTCGCATTGTCCGCCAAACCGAGCAACGGGTGGATTTTACGTTCTTACCTCGTTTTATCCGCCAAACCGAGCAGCGGTGGATTTTACGTTCTTACCCTCATTTTATCCGCCAAACCGAAATGGATTTACGTTTCACTGTTTTATCCACAAACCGAGCAACAGGTGGATTTTACTTTCTTACCCTCGTTTTATCTGCCAAACCGAGCAACAGGTGGATTTTACGTTTTTACCCTCGTTTTATCCGCCAAACCAAGCAACAGATGGATTTTACGTTCTTACCCTTGTTCTATCTGCCAAACCGAGCAACAGGTGCATTTTACGTTCTTACCCTTTTTCTATCTGCCAAACCGAGCAACAGGTGGATTTTACGTTCTTACCCTCGTTTTATCCGCCAAACCGAGCAACAGGTGGATTTTACATTCTTACCCTCATTTTATCTGCCAAACCGAGCTGGATTTTACGTTCTTACCCTTGTTTTATCTGTCAAACCGAGCAAGAGGTGGATTTTACGTTCTTACCCTTGTTCTATCTGCAAAACCGAGCAACGGGTGGATTTTACGTTCTTACCCTCGTTTTATCCGCCAAACCGAGCAACGGGTGGATTTTACGTTCTTACCCTCGTTTTATCTGCCAAATCGAGCAACGGGTTGATTTTACGTTCTTACCCTCATTTTATCTGCCAAACCGAGCTGAATTTTACGTTCTTACCCTTGTTTTATCTGTCAAACTGAGCAACTGGTGGATTTTACGTTCTTACCCTCGTTTTATCTGCCAAACCGAGCAACAGGTGGATTTTACGTTTTTACCCTTGTTTTATCAGCCAAACCGAGTAACAGGTGGATTTTACGTTCTTACCCTTGTTCTATCTGCCAAACCGAGTAACAGGTGGATTTTACGTTCTTACCCTTGTTCTATCTGCCAAACCGAGGAACAGGTGGATTTTACGTTCTTACCCTTGTTCTATCTGCCAAACCGAGCAACAGGTGGATTTTACGTTTTTACCCTTGTTCTATCTGCCAAACCGAGCAACAGGTGGATTTTACGTTCTTACCCTTGTTGTATCTGCCAAACCGAGCAACAGGTGGATTTTACAATCTTACCCTCGTTTTATCCGCCAAACCGAGCAACGGGTGGATTATACGTTCTTACCCTCCTTTTATCTGCCAAACCGAGCAACCGGTGGATTTTACGTTCTTACCCTCGGTTTCTCTGCCAAACCGAGCAACAGGTGGATTTTACGTTCTTACCCTCGTTTTATCCGCCAAACCGAGCAACAGGTGGATTTTACGTTCTTACCCTCATTTTATCTACCGAGCAACAGGTGGATTTTACGTTCTTACCCTCATTTTATCTGCCAAACCAAGCTGGATTTTACGTTCCTACCCTTGTTTTATCTGCCAAACCGAGCAAGAGGTGGATTTTACGTTCTTACCCTTTATCTATGTGCCAAACCGAGCAACAGGTGGATTTTACATTCTTACCCTCGTTTTATCCGCCAAACCGAGCAACAGGTGGATTTTACATTCTTACCCTTGTTCTATCTGCCAAACCGAGCAACAGGTGGATTTTACGTTCTTACCCTCGTTTTATCTGCCAAACGAGCAACAGGTTGATTTTACGTTCTTACCCTCGTTTTATCCGCCAAACCGAGCAACAGGTGGATTTTACGTTCTTATTCTCGTTTTATCTGCCAAACAGAGCAACGGGTGGATTTTACGTTCTTACCCTCGTTTTCTCTGCCAAACCGAGCAACGGGTGGATTTTACGTTCTTACCCTCGTTTTATCCGCCAAACCGAGCAACGGGTGGATTTTACGTTCTTACCCTCGTTTTATCCGCCAAACCGAGCAACAGGTGGATTTTACGTTCTTACCCTCATTTTATCTGCCAAACCGAGCTGGATTTTACGTTCTTACCCCTGTTTTATCTGTCAAACCGAGCAACAGGTGGATTTTACTTTCTTACCCTCGTTTTATCTGCCAAACCGAGCAACAGGTGGATTTTACGTTTTTACCCTCGTTTTATCCGCCAAACCAAGCAACAGGTGGATTTTACGTTCTTACCCTTGTTCTATCTGCCAAACCGAGCAACAGGTGCATTTTACGTTCTTACCCTTTTTCTATCTGCCAAACCGAGCAACAGGTGGATTTTACATTCTTACCCTTGTTGTATATGCCAAACCGAGCAACGGGTGGATTTTACGTTCTTACCCTCGTTTTATCCGCCAAACCGAGCAACGGGTGGATTTTACGTTCTTACACTCGTTTTATCCGCCAAACCGAGCAACAGGTGGATTTTACGTTCTTACCCTCGTTTTATCCGCCAAACCGAGCAACAGGTGGATTTTACGTTCTTACCCTCCTTTTATCTGCCAAACCGAGCAACAGGTGGATTTTACGTTCTTACCCTCATTTTATCTGCCAAATCGAGCAACAGGTGGATTTTACGTTCTTACCCTTGTTCTATCTGCCAAACCGAGCAACAGGCGGATTTTACTTTCTTACCCTTGTTTTATCTGCTAAACCGAGCAACAGGCGGATTTTACGTTCTTACCCTTGTTTTATCTGCCAAACCGAGCAACAGGTGGATTTTTTCTCCTTACCCTCGTTTTATCTGTCAAACCGAGCAACAGGTGGATTTCTACGTTTTTTATCCTTGCATTATCCGCCAAAACCGCGCAGCAGGTGGATTCTTCCTACATCAATGCCTTGTCGATGCCTTTTCTTGCATGCATCACAAATGTTTGCATTCGCCCCGAAGAACTACGCTGGTATGATCCCTGCAGAAAAGGGTACGTAGGCAGTCCGAAAGGACACGACCTCATGCATTGAATGTGCTGTTTTGCATTTGTTTGTGGAATTGAGGATTTTGACTTGGCTCGAATTGGGCTGTCTCAATCTTTGGATGTCACTCATATCCAGACATGATATCGAGCGACGCCCAAAGGCAACAGCTATGAGACACCCCAATTTGGACAACTCGAATTTCCTTGATTCGTGGTCGAGGCTCCCGATGATGAAAATTGGATTAAGCAAGCCTTGGATGATAGAACAATGCTCCTTGGAAGGCTTTAAAAGAGAAATAAAATGTCAAAGCTTTCAAGCGCCTGGTCAATCCCAAGCGCTCCAGAGCATCTTTCAAAACCTTGGACCGACCAACTCTCGAGCACTCGAGAGTGAAGTCCCAAGCGCCGAGGCCACTCCCGGTCGAGACTTTTGTGCGGCCCAATGGATGTTGGAGCTTCACTATCCTTGCAGCCATCATTGCAGCCGTTTGAGCGGGTCTTAGCCTTAGACCACACTCAACCTCGGTCGGAGGGTGAGTTACGTTCGCGTGCTATTGGATTCCAAATCATATTTTTCCAAAATAAGACCATATGGTATTTTGCCTATATAAGGCCTTCTTCAGCTCAAACAGATAGAGAACTCTCTCTCTCTAGATCTCTTCTCTGAGATTTCAAAGCATAAAAACCAGTTCTCACCCTTTTGCAAGCAAAAAAAAAATCCCATTTTCAAAAGCAAAAACAAGCCAAAAACCCAAGGTATCAAGAAGATGGAAGGAGTTCTGATCATCTCCACCTTCTGATCTTCTGAGGCTTCCATCCCTCTCCCATTTTCCAAGCCCTTCTTTCAAGGAGCAAGGTTCCAAGTTAAAAGGTAAAAGCCTCACACTTTGGTGTCAACCAAAGGCAAGGCTGCTTCTTTCCTTCTGAGGGAGGCTTCCCAGCTCACTCTAGTCCTCAATACTGGAAATGAGAAGGAAAAGCCTTAGTGTTAAAACAAGAGCAAAGGGTCACAAGTGTTTTCCATGCATGCAGCACTGGAAACACTCCCGAGCGCTCGGGACTACTTTAGAGCGCTCGAGAGTGGTGCCAGTCTCATTTTCCATTTTTGCAGCATTTAAGCTAACATGCAAGGGATATAAAGACAAGTCTCAAGCAAGAAGGGTTTTCTTAAAATGTTTTTGCTGTATCTGATCTGATTTTCAAAAAAGGATGAAGATCACTTTTCATGTAAAAGAAGTACAAAAACATGTTTTTCAGTAGGTTAAAAAGGGGAATCTTTGACATGCAAAATGAACAAATAGATCAATTGCATTAAGACACCAAGGCTTTGGTTGGTTGAGATCAGTCTGGGGTGCAGCTCACTCCAAAGCGCTCGAGTCTACTCCAGAGCGCTCGGGAGTTCTCTGCATGCCATTTTATTCATGTCTTCCTTCATTTTAGTTCTTGTAATGCTCTTACATGCCTTGCATGTGACCCTTTAGTCTTTCGATCTATAAAACCACTGTTCTTGGAAGGAAAGGACACATGACTTGGTGGAATAGGGGCCTGACCCTGATCTACCAGGTCTCCTGTTGAGTCTGTTCATGCTTGAAACCACTTTAGTTTACATTTCCAGTATTATATCCTATTGTATTCTGTTGTACTAACACTATTTGCAGGTTGGGCATGCAAAACTCTCAAGCGCTCGGGAATGCTCCCAAGCGCTCGAGAGTGTATAAGTGACAGGGTGTTTCAACTTCTAGTGTTATTGCATTCCGTCACCATCCCTCATCTACTCACTGTTCACATGCACATTCTGTACTTGATGCAATTGCGGATACGTGCTAACTGTTTAATGAAATAAAATCCTTTGAAAAATCCCACGAATGTCTAGTAGAGACCGATTTCGAATCGAGCGAGGGGGGTGCCGTAAAACCCTTCCCCCTCGTAACGTGGCTCCCGAACCCTTTTCAAACAAATCTCTGGTTTTCAATTCAAATCAACCATTTTCCAAATGAAACGGTTTCTCGGGTGACGAACCACAAATCCGGGTGGCGACTCTTCTAAAAAATTTTCAAAATCCAAGAAACGGCGTGGCGCCTCCCTTTCGGGCCGCCCCGATTCCACCCGGGGCTGTGGTAGCCCACAGGCATATTCGGGAAACAGCAACGTTCTCTTCGGGAATACCAACCAGGCAGGAACCTCATCCACTAAACCTGTAGAAGTCAACCAAATCTCCGAAAAACCAAAATCCCAGAACCGAACCTTCACCGAATTCAGCGCTCCCAGATCCACTCTTCTTAAGAAACTCACAGAAATCGGAGTGTTAAAACCTCTCCCGCCACCACAAACCATTCCACCAAACCTAAACCAAAATGTCTACTGCAACTTCCACCAAATACCTGGCCATACCACCGACAACTGCATCCGCCTCCGCCATGAAATCCAAAACCTCATCGACAACAAGTTTGTCGATGCTCCACCCGTAGATAAACCAAACACTGTCTCAAACCCTCTACCGCAACACAACGCTCCCTTCCGCCTTAACCAAAACACTCTAGCCGAAAATCAAAACCTCCCAGAATTTGACCCTACCCTGTTCATTGTCTCCGATACCGAACCGAGGCCTGTTGCTGAAATTCCAGAAGAAACTGCCCTTCGTTCTATATGGGGATGGGAAGACACGTGGGGAGAACTGATTGTCGATTGGGAAGAGTTCGAAGCCGCCAACTTCCAAAGAAATGATGAACCTTTGTTCGAGGCTGGATGGGAAGTTGACTGGCAAAACATCCATGCAAATCCTCTTGATGGATTCTCTCTGCATGCGCTGTTTGAAAATTAAGAGGAAGAATACCAAGTTTTCCAAGAGATGCCTGAGTGGGGATGGGACCCAACCCCAAACGAATACCAGCTTTTGGCCTGGAATGATCCTTTGGATACATTCTCCCTGCCAGCACTGTTCGGTGGAGAATACCAGCCAAGGTATCCACCTGAGATGATGACGTACAACTGGCCAGAGCTCGCTCCGCTCCGTCCAGATTTCTCTCATTTTAATGATTCTGTCATCAATAACTTGTATAGCAATGTGAACCTCACCCCGTACCCAAATCTCCCTGGGTGCGAAGAGGAAGTCGATAGCAATGGGTTTGACCCAATGGACTACCTTGTAGATGGAACTGAATCCGAACCATCGGTTACTTTTCCAAAAGACGCTGATGTTGCTATGATGAACTTATGGGAAGATGAACCAGGGGTTGGAACAAACTTGTGGGCAAACACCGAGGTGGTCAACATAAAAGTGGGAAACGAGGAATGGACCGTCAACAAAATCGTAATGGAGGCTGAAAAGTGGAAACCCGAAGATCTGTGGGACGATCTAGTCATTGCCGACCTGGCTGCCAATCTACAGGATACGACTATCGGAAATAAGCGTAAGGCCCTTACAGACTTATGGAGCGAGGAATCGAAGTATCGTCAGATTGATCACCTGACCAGAAGCGGCTGTGTTTACCAACCTCCGAACCTTCAAGTCGAAGAATCTTCCAACTCTGCAGCCCCACGGCCCTCTGATCCCTTTAACACCCCAATTAAAAACACCTTCCGACCCTTTGACCCACCAGCCAAGGAACCTTCCCGACCAGAAAAGAACCCCAAGGGAATGATTAAGCGTCGACTCGAGCAAACCCATGCCAAGATGTCCGTTTGGGATGTGCTGGTTCATTCCACACGCCATCGTGAAGGGCTCATCCAAGCACTCTCTCAACTGAAGGTTCCCTCCGCCATAACCCCCGATGAGCTTGTGGCACTAATCAAGACCATACCAATCAAGCATGCCATCACCTTTACTGATCGAGACTTACCCGCCGAAGGAACTGATCATAATCGGCCGCTGCACATCATCCTGAAATGCCATGGTAAATCGGTTCCAGTGATCCTGGTTGACAATGGTTCAGCGATTCATGTTTGTCCACTCCGCGTTGCTTACTACTTGGGGTACAAAAATAAGGATTTCTCCCCATCAGAAGTCAAGGTCCGAGCATATGACAACACTCGGAGAGATGTGGTTGGGACTCTCATGATTCCAATGACCTTTGGACCATATCAGACAGAAGTAGAATTTCACGTGGTGAATATTACCGCCTCTTTTAACCTGCTATTGGGAAGGCCCTGGCTGCACCGGCCCGACATCATGGCTGTGCCCTCTACACTCCATCAGAAAATTCGGCTGGGACTGGAAACGGGAATGCTCACCATCCACGGGGACTCTGGAATTCATGCCCCTGTTGAGGACAATGCCCCACTCCTGAAAATTCACAACGGGGAAGAAGATATCGCCTTGGGAGGTTTTTCTTTAGACACCTCCAAATCCATCTACTCGGTTAGAATGATGACGACTTTGTTGTTAGCAATGTCGCTATCAGAATGATGAAGAAGATGTCTTACATGCCAGGATTGGGACTGGGAAAGAACCTCCAAGGCCCTGCAAAGTTTGAAACCCAGGGCACCCTGACGCGCACAACTGGCCTTGGTTACTCACCCTCGAGTAACAGTAAAGCAAAAAAAGGGAACAGGCTAGAAGATTACTTTGTCAAAGAAGAAGCAAAATAGATCTACCAGGGGCAGCCTGAACCATATCTGGGATAAAGAAACTAACACATTTCTGCCAGGGTTTGAGATATTCGCAAACGACGTCTGGCCGGAGAGTGATGAAGAGGTTGAAGTTGTGAAAGGACAGAAGGAACTAGCCGACTGGATTGAGGTTTTTTACCATGGGTAGTCTCGCAACTTTGTTCAGGGAGGATGAACCAATGGGTACAGCTAAGGAAGCAGAAGTGCTGATGATGGAACAAGATACTCCTAAGGATCCGACTTCGCTCATCATGGATGCTGCTGGGGAGTACAAGAACTAGACCTTCATACCAAGTGCAACTTACCGTGGATCTGAGTCCGAGTCTAAGTCTGAGTCTGAGTCCGAGTCTGAGTCCGCTGAATCTTCTCAGTCTAATGAGTCTATCGAGTCCGAGTTGGTGCCTCTCGGCCCAAACTCTCAGAGTCTGTATTTCAAGTTCGAGTCCACCCGTGTGTATGGTGCCCCCGAGGCCTCCGTTAGCAATGAAATGGATGAATCTGATTCTGCTTATTTCCCTGACTTTGAAATAAATTGCGTCGACCCTGATGATGAAGAGATTGATTTCGACGGGGACATCCCCAGAGAAATCCGATCCCTAATCGACAAGGAAGATGAAAGGCCTGCTCAACCTATAAAAGAAGAAATCATTTTAATAAATGTGAGAGATGAAGGGAATCCCCGGATGACCCAGATCGGTTCCGCGCTATCCACTGAAGAGCGCGAAGCCCTTGTAAATTTGCTCAAGGAGTTCGAAGATGTGTTTGCATGGTCACACGCAGATATGCCCGGAATCGATCCTGAAATCGTGGAGCACCGGATTCCCCTTTATGCCGACACAAAACCTATAAAACGGAAACTAAGACGCGTGAGACCAGACTGGGTGCTTAAGATAAAAGAGGAAGTCACTAAACAGGTTAACGCTGAGTTTTTAATGGTAACTGAGTACCCTCAGTGGGTTGCAAACATCGTCCCCGTGCCAAAGAAAGACGATAAAATAAGGGTCTGTGTTGATTTTAGGGACCTTAACAAAGCTAGCCCTAAAGATGATTTCCCGCTACCACACATCGATGTGCTAATCGACAATACTGCCGGCCATGCCCTGCTCTCTTTCATGGATGATTTTTCAGGGTACAACCAAATTCTCATGGCTCCGGAGGATCGAGAAAAGACTACGTTCGTCACTGAATGGGGAACATATTGTTATCAAGTCATGCCCTTTGGACTAAAAAATGCAGGATCTACTTACCAGCGGGCCGCCACGGCATTACTGCATGACATGATTCACAAAGAGGTGGAGGTCTACGTTGATGATGTGATTGTTAAAGCCAAAGAGCGAGAAGGGCATCTGTCCGCGCTCAGGAAGTTCTTCGAAAGAATCAGGAAGTACAAGATGCGCCAAATGCACGTTTGGGGTCACTGCAGGGAAGATGCTTGGGTTCATGATCACCACCCGAGGCATCGAAGTCGATCCATCAAAGATCAAAACCATCCTAGAAATGGAGCCGTCGCAATCTGAGAAGGATGTAAGGAGTTTCCTCGGCAAGGTACAATTCATTAGTAGATTCATTACAAAGCTGACCTCGACTTGCGAACCCCTGTTCCACTTGCTCAAGAAGGGAGTACCATTCGCCTGGGATGATCAGTGCCAGAAAGCCTTCGAAGCCATCAAAGCCTACCTGAACAAGCCACCAGTATTAACACCACCCGTGACAGGAAAGCCTTTGATCCAATACCTGTCAGTCACTCCGTCTTCGATGGGGTGAATGTTGGCACAGGAAGGAGACGATGGGGTTGAAAGGGCAATTTACTACCTCAGCAAAAAGATGGTTGGACCCGAAGAACGTTATACCCCTTTAGAGAAGACATGCTGGGCACTCGTATGGGCTTCCAGAAAGTTGAGGCATTATATGCTGGCCTACCCGGTGAGGTTAATATCTCGGATGGATCCCTTAAAATATCTATTCGAGAAATCGGCCCTCACAGGTAGGATGGCACGATGGCTGCTGATGTTGGCCGAATTTGAGTTAAAGTATGTCACCCGAAAATTAGTGAAAGGAAGAGCCATTGCAGAATTCCTAACCGATTACCCAGTTGAGGGAGTGGAGGACGCCGAATTCAATTTCCCCGACGAAGACATAATGACAGTAGCCGAGGATGTTTGGCAGTTGTACTTTGATGGAGCAGCTAACCAAAAAGGGTTCGGAATTGGTGTATTACTTATTTCGCCCGATGGATCGCACATCCCGTTGGCATTCAAGCTTAACTTTGAAGTCACCAATAATCAGGCAGAGTACGAGGCTTGCATCGTGGGCATGGAAGCAGCCGTCGAGATCGGCATAGAAAAATTGGAAGTTGTGGGAGATTCGAACTTGGTTGTATCCCGGGCGAATGGCGACTGGAAGGTCAAAGAAGAAAAGCTGAAACCGTATCATCAGGATCTTGAAGACCTTATCCCTCATTTCAGTAAGGTGACATTTACTCATGTCCCGAGGCTCAAAAATCAATTTGCAGATGCTTTGGCAACACTAGTATCTATGGTGGAGATTCCCGTTGGTGTAAAACTAAGACCAATCGTAATAGAACAAAGGGACACACCTATATACCAACACGTCATGGTGATCGACGAGCCCGATGATGGCCACCCATGGTATTATGATATTTGGAGATATATAGAGAAAGGAGAGTACCCCATGGGAGCAAGCAAGAAGGACTGAATCACTCTCCAGAGAATGGCGGCTCAATACATTATCTACGGAGGGAACCTATACCGAAGATCGCACTGTGGCACGCACAAGCTCTGCATCCATGGAGAAGATGCGAAAAGGGTAATGGAAGAAGTTCACGAAGGTGTATGCGGTCCCCACATGAATGGAATAATGCTTGCCAAGAAAATCCTCAGGCAGGGATACTTCTGGACCATCATGGAAACGGAATGTGTAAAGTATGTGCGAAGGTGTAGCAAATGCCAAATTCACGCCAATCTCATGCATGTCCCGCCACATGAGCTGCAACAAATGACCTCACCATGGCCTTTCTCGACATGGGGAATCGACGTCATCGGAAGAATAGTGCCAGCAGCTTCCAACTGTCACAAGTTCATTTTGGTAGCTGTTGATTATTTCACGAAATGGGTAGAAGTTGCTACCTACACCACTTTGACCGCAGTTCAAGTTGCACACTTTATCAAGCAAAATGTCGTTTACCGTTACAGGGTCCCCCAAGCTTTCGTATCTGATAATGGGGTTCATTTCAAAGGACTAGCCCGGGAAGTTTTGGATGAGTTCCAAATTCAAGTGCACAAGTCAATAACTTATCGGCCGCAGACCAATGGCGCTATGAAAGCAGCTAACAAGACGATCAAAGCCATTCTGGAGAAGACTATTCAATCTGCAAGGGACTGGCATGAACAACTACCCCTGGCTTTGTGGGGGTATCGCACATCTGTGCGAACACCGATGGGAGCAACCCCCTACTCTTTGGTTATGGAATGGAAGCAGTGCTTCCCATCGAGTTAGAAGTCCCATCTCTTCGGACTATGATTGAGTGTGAGGTCCAAGAGGCAAAATGGTTGAATAATCGATTCGAAGAACTCATGCTGTTTGACGAACGCCGGTTAAGGGCTCTTTACCACATTCAAGGGTATCAACGAAGGATTGCACGAGCATTCAACAAGAAAGTGAAACCCAGGAACTTGGCAGAGGGTGACATGGTTTTGAAGGAAATCCGGGCTCCAGTCTACGACCCACGAGGAAAGTTCCGACGAAAGTGGTCTGGCCCATACATCATCAAGACCATCCTTTCCGGAGGAGCTACGCAACTCATCGACCTGGACGGAAACGAATTCTCAACCCTAGTTAACTTGGATCAACTCAAACGTTATTACCCCTGAGAGAAGCTCGCTAGGCTAAAAACTGCAAGGGCGGGTAGTCCTAGGCAAAAATTAGAGCAAAGCCTGCAAGGATGAAAACCCGTCAGGGCATCCTAGGCAAAAGTTAAGGTATATAATAAATGAGCTCGCTAGACCGAAAACCCGAAAGGGCGGTGCTAGGCAAAAGTTAGAGCGCAAAAGGAGAGTGTTAAAATCAGAGCGAACCCTACCCTGAACTACGTCATGACCTGATTCCTTCGCCAGGAGGATACATAGGCAGTCTCATACCGAGACCCGGTCACGATCCATCAAAACAAAAACCCAGGTTGAGAAGGCTTGAGGAACAAGAGTCAAGAAGGGGGAAACCCTCCAAAACTCGTTTTTATTAACACGATTACTTCTACTACATAAGGTTGAGCAAAGCTTTCAAAACAAAAAGAAGTACGAAATAATAAAAATGGGTCCACAATTTATTCAACGATCAGGGTGATAGGATTGAGTCAGTTTCCTTGAGCTCCAGCCCTTGCAGCAATGTCCCTCCTAAGCCACTTTCGATAGCTCCCGCGTATCGCCACAGAAGGGTAGGGATGCGCGTCGGTCACCTCGCGTGTCCTCCAAAAGCGCTGGTAATGGCAAAGAACTAAATGGTTGAAGAGAGGCAGAACCTCTGCAGGGGCCTCCTGCCTCAAACCTAGCTGTCGTTGGATACGGTAAGGGGTGTAGAAGGTGAAGGCTCCCAAGCCAACAAGAACGACCCACTGAGGGCCCATATAGTGCATTGTCATGGGAGGGAGATCTAGCCATCGACACCTCCAAGCAATAGCCTCCGCTCGCCGGCGCCTGAAAAAGTCGACCCACTCGACCCTGCTCCTATCAGCAAACTCAAAATATCACTGAGAAAGTAACCTTGCCTCATATGACCAATTGCTAGGAGGAATGGTTAGCACATTCATCTTGTCACAAAGCCAAATCTATGGGAAGAGAGAAAACAAGTAAGAAGCTATAGAAAGCCAAACCGAGTGATTAAGGTAAAATAAGAACGTGAGATGAACCCGAAAAAGAAGAGCTGAGTGAGAAGCCAACCTGTAGGAGGAGAGGACTACCCCCGAAAGTCTCAGTCTCTCCAAGATGAACCTTGTCCAAACCTATCAAAGTCTCGGCCAAAACCGTCGGAACCATGTCCTTTCGGGCCTCAACCTGAATAGCAATGCTGACCAATGCCGAGCTAGCGTGACCGACAGAAGGAACCAGAAGGTAGGCTGCAAGCAAGCACATGCAGAGAGCAGTCATGCGTCGAGTCTGATAAGCCATATCCGCAAGCTCACCGGGAGGAGAAAACAGCTCGATGAGGCGCTTAACATTGAGATGGCCATCCCTAACCAAGTAGCGAGCAGCACCATCACTCAATCCAAGGGTCGCGGCTAAGACTCTGTAAGCGCTCTCGCGCACAGGAGGAATGATGACCTCCCCTGAACCAAAACCCCCGAGGTACGCACGGAACTCCTCGACGATAGGACAAAGCTCCTGGTCGCTGAAAAGGAATACATGAACCACCAGATCCCAGCAAACTCACAGCTGCCCTCAAAAGCTCGGGACGAAGACGAATGTTACGGAGGTATGCATGGAATAGAAACCGTGGGCTCAGAAGTTGAGCCAATCAACACCTTCCATGGAAGCCAACCATAGACAGAGTGAACCGGTAAGAGAAAGAGCCATTGCAAGAAGTAAAAGGGAAGATAGAGGTTCAATGAGATGAGGAGAATGTGGTATGAGGGAGCTTGAATTTATAGGAAGAGTGTAAAGGACAACTTCAACTTTCAAAGAGCCTTGGGTTCCAAAAGTGCACATTTTCCATGAGTCCTACATGGGGAAAAGCTTGGTCAAGTCCTAAAAGGGTCAAAACAAACATGCACTGGCTCAGAAATGCCATTGCATGGGTCAAACCTCAACCCCCGAGCAATCTGCCTTGGAAAACAGCAAAATTGGAATCTGTCAGGAAATTCGCCACGCACGGCACCTTGCCGTGTCGCACGACACCTTGCAACCAGGGGAATCTCACGGCACAATGTTTGAGGTACCGTGTCCAGGATCAAGACCCGTGCGGCACCTTGGAGCATTTGTGCGGCACCTTAAGTCTGCATTTCTGCAGTTTTTGGCAGCAATACATCAAGATGGAATCGAGGCACTATGAAGCACCAGCAACCGCCAAAACACACTCTAACGGGTATTTGGGACTTCAGGGATGTTTCGCTTCGAGACAATTCCCGGGATTCGTCGTCGTGACATGAAAACTCGATAAAATCCGTTTCTGAAGCTATGTCAAGGTGTCAAAATTCGTTTCGAGTCATTCCGAGCTGTTTTTCCAAGTCCCACAGGTCACAATGGTCGAAAGTGACTTAGTCCAAGTTCCGGTTCGTGTCCCAAGTCAAAACTCGAGAATGTCGCATATTAAAATCAATGTTTTCCTACTTTTCAAGTATATTCCAAAAGCAAAGTGGAATTTTCGAGTCTCATATCAAGATTTAAAGGTCGTCATTGTGTCCGGAGTCGGTTACGAAGGTGTCCATATAAATTCTCGCATGCGGAGTCAATTTTACAAAGATTTACCTAATTGCTTTCTTTGATTTCTATTCCATTGTCAATATGCTTTGATTGTTAATGTGTCACTCATCACAAACCTCACATTCTGTCACGACCCAAAACCTACCTTGGTAGTCATGACCGGCCAAGCAGGTGTTAAGCCGCTGAAGGCCTACTCAAAAACTAGTTTAGGGATTTCTCGCACAACATTGTCATTATAAACCATACAAGCAGAGTAAGCGGAAGCGTAGAATAAATAAGATAATCCCAAAACTTCTAAGTGTACAAGTATAATAAATACAAACCAATAGATACCACTTGATTCTTCACGGCTATTCTAACACTTCAATCGGCCCACAACTTGCTATCTACCTTAACCTGGAAAGATTGGAAAAGGTTTTCATAAGCCGAAGCTCAGATGAGAAACGTATACCAAATTACAAGTTTGACCATGGAAATACCCCACATTATAAAATAGTTCAAAGCAACAATCCAAATATTTCATTGTACATCTAGTACATGCATTTTAGCCCGTAAGCTCATTTCTTTGGTCCAAGAGATGGACCTTTTCATTTCATTTCCCTTTCAACTTTTGAGCGATAATATCATTCAACGGTATTTTTGCCAGTCGGTTGGGGAGCGACCCCATTGAAGAGTGGTAAGATATCATTACCCGGTGATGCCTGGCTGCATCTCCTACCTTATTACTTCACGCCACTAGTATCTTTACCTGTCCCCTAATGCTCGGGACACCATTCGAATGAATCATATTATCACGAGCATGTACTAGCAACCAGTAAAATTTGAGTTTTCCAAACATATTGCCATTGTCTAATTTAACTGAAGCTCAAAAGATTTATAAACCAACCATCGCATGCCTTAACATCAATTAAACCAAGCAGGAAGCTAGTTCAAATTCCATATTTTCCAGCAAAAACAAGCGATGGCATTTCTTTCCAAAAATTCAGAAAAATACATGTAACCAAGGTATGCGCAACTCACCTAAAAGGGAGCGTTTAGCTCATCACGCGTGCGAACGACTCCATTGAATTGATACCTAGTAGAAGCGCACTGATTATCACTAACCCAAAAATATGGCTAAGTAATTAGTCTAAATCAGGACACCTCTGTAGGACCAATAACAATTAGTTCCCGAATCTCCTACAAAAAATCCAATTCTCAACCTTTCACCGACTGAAATTCCAAAAGGACCATAATGAAGTGTAGTTTAATGACATGAAATATTTATCCATTTAATACTCTTAACTATGAAGAAAATGTCAAAAATTACTACTCCTGTGAGTTTTGTCTGAAAATTCAGGAATACGTATGGATAAATTGAGGGAATGGGACTAGAACTCAACAATCAGTCTGATCCTTTGTCAAAAATAAGTATCCTCTGAGATTATAAAATGGGTTTTATGATGTAGGGCTCGAAAATTAGGAGTAGGGATCAAGAACGATGAAGGATAGAAGGATTCAAATTTACCGGCAAAGTTTCCTTGACTTCCCAAAAGAAATTGATGTTGAACGGTGATGGCCAGGGCTGGACCAGACCTTAAACGGAGAAAAATGGCCGCCTCCTCCTCCTTCTCTCTCTCTCTCTCTCTCTCTCTCTCTCTCTCTCTCTCCGTAAACAGTGGAAGAAAACAGGGGTGGGGTTGATACCCTACTAATTACTAAGAGCAATTAACTAATATAATATTTTTATACATGAAGAATATATATACTTCGGTGGCTTCAACGGATGAATAGGACCCATTTCACCCATGCATGCCACATGTCACCACAAAGCACCACATCGCACCAGGTGGCACTTCGCGCCCGATCATCACTATTCTGGTCTGTTCGCGTACAAATTCCCGTCTTCCAAAAATTCTCATAATTTCAACATAAACAAATAAAAATATGAGAACTATTGTAGTGGTGTTCGATTTTTCAAGGAAAATCCTAACATAGAATAACTCGTACAGTGTATCAGACGTAACTCAATTGTTCCTTAGTTTTTATTAAATAAATTGACATTCACATTTTTTTATGCCGCGATACACTTCACTTGGCCTGCCTTACTATTCGAATTACATTAGAGTGTCAATTCCTATTCGGATCACATGACTAAAATTTCAAAAGTCAGGGGTTTACATTTCTCCCCACCTCAGGAAGTTTGGTCCTCCAAACTTGAACATAGCTGATAATAATCGAATAACAATACGTTTTCACAAAGCTTGAGCATCTTGATCTGCGGCTGGTTCGACACGTTAGTCAGATTTGGTTTGCGTTCTGAAATTAACCTGACTTGTTCCTGGTATGTTGTCCCCTTCCCATCGTTGCTCTAAGCGAGGCATATCTAGATTATATAACACTTCTTGTATAAAGCTTTGAAAAACATGTGGCTTATAATTGCTACTGATGTAGGCGAAGTCCGTTGGTAGTCAATGCACCCCTTTGACTTGAAAATTGTCGAACGAACTTGCTTCGATCAAGTCTTCTAGACACAGAATTATTCGCTCGTAAGTGATGGAAAATTTTCAAATCTAAACTCAGATTTTAGATACCAATATTCGTACGATGACTTGGACACGGAGTTCAAAAGATTGAGGTAGAGAGTAGTTAGTCTTTTAAGCAAAAAGTTACATATAATACTTATTGCAAGGAATTTTTTTATTATTATTTTTTTTTAGGGTTGTGGCTTGAACTATCATCACATATAAGTGATCGCTTTCTTATTCTCCATCAGTATGTTTCCCATGCCTTGTCATTGAGCCCTTATATTTCTGTCCCATCCAGAAGAGTGAGAATTGGTGTCGTTGCATCTCCATGCTTTAGCTTTTAAAGTCCTTTTCATGTGTGTGCATCCAAAGCTTTCCCCTTTTCTTTTTCATCTTCCATAGCAGCATGCCTTTGAGAGAAGTCTTGGAACTTCTATTTGTATCACGCAAGTAGAGAAAAATACAAAACTCTTGTCGTCATTGATAACTAGAGCCTCGACCTTTCCTATGTTCTACCAAATTTCCCCTCTATCACTCGTTTCCCCTCTATAACTCATATGAAAGGTTTAAGAAATCGATGAATCAAGCATTGATTTTCATAAAAGCCGAGAATTCAAGGAGAAAGAGGGTATTCATGGCCGACATGGGTAAGTTCAACAGAGTTCAATGACAACAGAGAAGATATTTTGAAATTTATCAGATGGAGCATCAAGCATAAATATGAGCATGCCACAAAGTTTGAAATCAAGAAAGTTCTCAACTTGTTTGAAACAAATTTCTTACTTTGGATTTGCACTTGGACTTCATTAGAACACGAATAGGGTTCAGAAGCGAGGGGCGTGGAAGAAAAGCATGATCAATTTCTGATTTGTACATACACTGAACCCACATAAGCCAAATGAAATCATGTTCACAAAAGAGTTTGAAAGGAGCTGAAAAGAGAATTGCAAAGAGTCTAGGAATTAATCAAGGTACTCATATGCACGTCTTTGAATATATGATGAGGGTTGAGTAGAAGAATTTCTGAGGTTTCACCATTAAGATTCACAAAAACAAACGGAACAAAGTTATACAAAGGCTCAAAAGAAGACCACAAGGGCTAATTGAATCAAAGTTTCACAATAGAGTTCAAAAGAATACCACATGAAGCAATAGAATCAAAGTTTCACAACATAGTTCAAAAGAAGTTGAGTAGATTTTGTTGAGAGTTTAAAGACTAATCTAGATATTTCTCTTGAAATTGCGTCGGCCTAACGCATTTCAAACCAAACATCCAAGACTAGTCATCTAATACAGGCAGAAAAATAATTTGGAGAACAATAATCAGTGTTCAAGGGCTATACGGGACTATCAGAGAGCGATAGCTTTCATCTTGCAATGTGAGAGCTGCGAACAATTGTTGGAGTTCAAACTTCAAACAATCGATGGAACAATTCCCCTATTTCATTCTAGAATAAACTTTCAAGAAGGTGGAGGAAATGAGAACGATTCAGATTCAATTGATTCATGCTCAATTATAAGAAGTTCAGCTGAGAAACAATGCTAAGAAATAAGCAATGCTGATTCGAAATATGCCCATCAAGTTCATATTTGATCACAAGAAACACAAGAAGGAACTGAAGCAGCGCAACAAATGAGATTCATCAATAAGGAGTATTGTATGTCACAAATAGATTGAACAAAATTACCTTATGTCAAGAGGACTTATAACAATGTTGACACAATGAGAGTTAAGCAAATAGGCTTCATCTATAATGAGTACAACTTAATAGCTCCAGACTCTTGGGAAAGGTATACTCGATATCCACGCTTCCACTGCACACTCTGATTATCTTTCTCCCAAGTCATTTCTTCTCTCTCTTTTTTTTTTTTTTTTAAATATAGTTTACTCAGGTCGTCTCATATCAGAATTTAGCATCCTATCCCATGCCTTCCGTTAGATATAAAATAAAGTCTTAACGTTGAGTACTTTCTAGGACCCGCATTTCATAATTTCACACACACAATCTATTCTTTGCTGCTTGTGTATTTTGTGACCACATTTTAACGTTTCACATCACCCATATTCACTAGAGCCTCCTTCCACATAGAGTGTTGGGTCTGAGATCATTATTAAACAAAGGCACGATGCCATTCAGTGTCTAAAAGGATTTCCTCAACGCCATTCTCTTTAATTCTCAATCCACAAGGTAGTTTGACATCAATTCTTGTCTATCTCAAAACATTATCTCTAAATACAAGATCAACTTAAAGGTAGAACAAACAGAACACTAAGGCACATAAGTTGGTGCAACTATTGTGTAGGTGACTCCTAAAGCTCTGGGTTTTAAGAAATCCGTAAACTAATGCTCTGATACCACTTCTGTCATGACCCAAAACCTACCTTGGAAGTCATGACCGGCCAAGCAGGTGTTAAGCCGCCGAAGGCCTACTCAAAAACTAGTTTAGGGATTTCTCGCACAACATTGTCATTATAAACCATACAAGCAGAGTAATCAGAAGCGTAGAATAAATAAGATAATCCCAGAGCTTCTAAGTGTACAAGTATAATAAATACAAACCAATAGATACCACTTGATTCTTCACGGCTATTCTAACACTTCAATCGGCCCACAACTTGCTATCTACCTTAACCTGGAAAGATTGGAAAAGGTTTTCATAAGCCGAAGCTCGGATGAGAAACGTATACCAAATTACAAGTTTGACCATGGAAATACCCCACATTATAAAATAGTTCAAAGCAACAATCCAAATATTTCATTGTACATCTAGTACATGCATTTTAGCCCGTAAGCTCATTTCTTTGGTCCAAGAGATGGACCTTTTCATTTCATTTCTCTTTCAACTTTTGAGCGTTAATATCATTCAACGGTATTTTTGCCAGTCGGTTGGGAAGCGACCCCATTGAAGAGTGGTAAGATATCATTACCCGGTGATGCCTGGCTGCATCTCCTACCTTATTACTTCACGCCACTAGTATCTTTACCTGTCCCCTAATGCTCGGGACACCGTTCGAATGAATCATATTATCACGAGCATGTACTAGCAACCAGTAAAATTTGAGTTTTCCAAACATATTGCCATGGTCTAATTTAACTGAAGCTCAAAAGATTTATAAACCAGCCATCGCATGCATTAACATCAATTAAACCAAGCAGGAAGCTAGTTCAAATTCCATATTTTCCAGCAAAAACAAGCGATGGCATTTCTTTCCAAAAATTCAGAAAAATACATGTAACCAAGGTATGCGCAACTCACCTAAAAGGGAGCGTTTAGCTCATCACGCGTGCGAACGACTCCATTGAATTGATACCTAGTAGAAGCGCACTGATTATCACTAACCCAAAAATATGGCTAAGTAATTAGTCTAAATCAGGACACCTCTGTAGGACCAATAACAATTAGTTCCCGAATCTCCTACAAAAAATCCAATTCTCAACCTTTCACCGACTGAAATTCCAAAAGGACCATAATGAAGTGTAGTTTAAATGACATGAAATATTTATCCATTTAATACTCTTAACTATGAAGAAAATGTCAAAAATTACTACTCCTGTGAGTTTTGTCTGAAAATTCAGGAATACGTATGGATAAATTGAGGGAATGGGACTAGAACTCAACAATCAATCTGATCCTTTGTCAAAAATAAGTATCCTCTGAGATAATAAAATGGGTTTTATGATGTAGGGCTCGAAAATTAGGAGTAGGGATCAAGAACGATGAAGGATAGAAGGATTCAAATTTACCGGCAAAGTTTCCTTGACTTCCCAAAAGAAATTGATGTTGAACGGTGATGGCCAGGCCGGACCAGACCTTAAACGGAGAAAAATGGCCGCCTCCTCCTCCTTCTCTCTCTCTCTCTCTCTCTCTCTCTCTCTCTCTCCGTAAACAGTGGAAGAAAACAGGGGTGGGGTTGATACCCTACTAATTACTAAGAGCAATTAACTAATATAATATTTTTATACATGATTTTATATACTTCGGTGGCTTCAACGGATGAATAGAACCCATTTCACCCATGCATGCCATATGTCACCACAAAGCACCACATCGCACCAGGTGGCACTTCGCGCCGGATCATCACTATTCTGGTCTGTTCGCGTACAAATTCCCGTCTTCCAAAAATTCTCATAATTTCAACATAAACAAATAAAAATATGAGGACTATTGTAGTGGTGTTCGATTTTTCAAGGAAAATCCT
This sequence comes from Rhododendron molle, assembly GCA_025413875.1. Taxonomy (NCBI): domain Eukaryota; kingdom Viridiplantae; phylum Streptophyta; class Magnoliopsida; order Ericales; family Ericaceae; genus Rhododendron; species Rhododendron molle. Next base: position 22,642,073 of record CM046400.1, read on the forward strand.
AACATAGAATAACTCGTACAGTGTATCAGACATAACTCAATTGTTCCTTAGTTTTTATTAAATAAATTGACATTCACATTTTTTTTATGCCGCGATACACTTCACTTGGCCTGCCTTACTATTCGAATTACATTAAAGTGTCAATTCCTATTCGGATCACATGACTAAAATTTCAAAAGTCAGGAGTTTACACATTCAGCTCAATCTCTCGAGTCAACGGTTAGTTGCACATTCCAATCCATGTTTTGGTTATTCAGTTTTCTCAATGCAAGCAAAAGGAGATTGAATGGCATAAATAATGGAGGAACAAAATCTTTGTATATAAATCCCAAAGGCATCCATGAGTCAAAGTACAAAAGGGGCATAATGGCCCAATGATGAAAATCCTATCTACCGAAGGCAAACAGGCGCCCTACAAAAGAAGCACGCAGACTCCATCAAAAGAACAAAACAAAAGAGGGATCTCAACTCTCGTCATCCCCATCCTCGCCCTCATCCTCGTCCTCCTCAGAGACCTCCTCGTCCGCCGAGGAGCTACTCACCTCTCGAGTGCCGGTCGCTCTGGGCACGGTGCTCCGTGAGGTGGCCCCCAGGTCGACGTCCGTAGGCTCGGCGGTCTCGTCCTCAGAGACATCAATAGGCTCATCCTCGGTCCCTGCCGAGTGCCGTGCCCTCTTCGATGGCGGCTCCTCCCGTGAGCCGGCAGAGGAGACCTGTCCTGCTGGAAAACGGACAGACTTCCGTCGTAACCCTCGTGAAGCCCCTCCTCTAGCCTGCAATGGTATAACATTCATATAGCATTTGCATCACAATCATGATATAAGCAATAGAAGTAAAGTAAATAGCTAAGGTTCGAGAGAGTACCATCGTCCCACCAATGCGAGGCAACAACTCCGGGGGGTGGCCCATGGCGTACTGCCTCACCAGCTGCTCCAGGCCCATCATGGCCTCCGCCATCTCCTTCACGTACCCTGGAGGAGCCTGCAATAAAGAAGATGGTCAGAACTTGCAAAAGAGCGAATTTACGAAGGAATGGAAGCACATTATACCTGAGCAAGACACTCTGGAGCCTCAGCTGAAGGGCGTGGCACTACAACCAGGCCTGGGCCTCCCTGAGGAGTCGTCACGTCCACTGTCCAAGAGAGGGCAGGGAGGCTAGTACCACTAGGGCCCGCACCCTCGCTGCGACCTCTGTCACCGCGGCCCCCATCTCCTCCGCTGCCTCCATCACCTCTGTCTTGTCTCCTTCCTCTCCTCCACGCCAACCGCCTCCTCTGACCGGCCCAAGGCCTCGGCGTCACCCCTCGACTCCACTGCACCCGGAGTCTCCGTCTTCTGACCGTACTCGGCCAATACTACACTGCCACCATCATCACCGCCACTACCAACCACCGTAGCGGCCGGGGCCGTGACCTCCTCGATCAATGCCGCCTGGTCCGAGACCCCCGTGGTCTCCAGAACGCCATCGGCCATCGTAACACCCTCCGGAGCAATCGGAGGTGGTGTAACCTCGATCCGTGATGAATGATCAGCACCGAGTGTCTCACCGCTATCCATGTACGAGAGAGAGAGCAGTCGGGAGAAAGAGAGAGTGAACAGCAGTGAGAGAGAGAGAATAACGAGAGAGGAAAAGAGATGATTCTCGAGAGAGAGAGAGATAGCCGTGAGGGAGAGACAGATGATCGAGAGAGAGAGATAGGAAATTCAAAACGTGCAGGGTGTACTGTAGACACCCCGCGTATATATATATATATTCCCCCGAACCGGTTCGCCTGGAAATCGATTCTGAACCGGGTTCACAGCCAGCCAAGCCGCACGGCACCCTGGACGGGGCGCACGGCACGATGAATAGGCGTGCAGTCCTTTTGGTTCGAGGTACCATGCATCCCTAAATTGGCTGCGCACGGCACATTGATTTGTTCCGACAGTTTGCTTCCTGAAAGCAGTTCGTGGCATTTTCATGTACGATTCGATTCAGAATTAGGAGATAGATGTAAGTAGAAGGAGGAAGAAAGGGCTTTTCATTAAATAAAACCCGGGATAACCCCCAGGATTTGTCATTACATTTCAAAAAAAAAAACAAAACAAAAACCAAAACAACAAACAGGGCCTACTGCCCTTCTTCCTCCTTCTTCTTCTTCCTTCTCCTCCTTCTTCCTCCTCTCCTCTAGCCCCCCGTCTCAGTCACTCGCCCCGTTCGAGCGGTTATCCGAACCATTCGGATTACTCTCGGAGTCTTCCGTCGTCTCATCTGACTCACGCCCCGGAGCATACTCGGGGTCATGTTTGTCATCCTGCTGGTCGAAGGCAAAGTCTTGTAAGTTGGACACCGCGCGACGGAGGGTCCGGATCGTAGAGATGAGGCGGGCGATTTGAGCGTTGGGTTGTTCTATCTCCTCGCAATAGAAGGCCATCTCGACCTCTAGAGAAACGACCCGTGCTGCCAAGTCGTTGTTCGCCATGCTTGAAAGATGAACTGGTCTTGAAAAAATGGAAGGATGCGAAGAGTTTAGAGAAGTTTTGTTGGTGGTGCATAGAATGTGTCACCCCCCATGCTTATAAAGACGCTCCAACCATCGAAAGGGCACGCCCGAATTAATGGGTACCCTTAAACCTGTCAACTGTTCTCGGAAACCGAAGAGGTGCCTGGGAAAACGAGGTACCGCGCGCCGCGGCCCTTACCTGAACGGCATGTTGACCCAGAAGGATAAATGCTTTTTCTCGAAAATTGATCCACTCAGCCACCAAAATCTTGTTGGAAATCCAATGTTCCAGCCGTTTTGCAGCCATAATCTCTTAGAATGTTGTGCATTGATTATTGCACCATTTGATTCTTATCCCCCGGGACTCGTGGGATTTCGCATCCCCCGAAAATCCACCGTAATACACAAAATTCATCCTCCGGGACTCGACGTAATTTACCATCCCCGTTCCGATCTAAAGTCTCTTCGTCTCTCGAGCTACGGTCTAATGGACCTAAAGTCTCTTCGTCTTTCGAGCTACGGTCTAACGGACTTAAAGTCTCTTCGTCTCTCGAGCTATGATTTAACCGACCTAAAGTCTCTTCTCGTCTCGATTTTCGCCTCCCGAGGGCTCGTCCCAAGTTTTTTGCCTCCCGAGGGCTCGTCTCGATTTTTTGCCTCCCGAGGGCTCGTCTCAAGTTTTTTGCCTTCCGAGGGCTCGTCTCGAGTTTTTCACGATATTTTGCATGACACACGGCACCGTAAACACTCTATTGTTTTTCTCTGCACGATTTCGTCACCCGGGACTTGTTTTCTTGCATTTCACTGTCCCAATTGAACTACGCTGGTCTGATCCCTACAACGGGATACGAAGGCAGCTCCCTGAGTGCGACCACCATCGTTATTTACTTGCATTTTTCATTTTGCCTCCATTCAAAGGCTCTAGAGCAACGGATTGGGATGCCTATTCTTTAAGCGTCACTCGTACCAACCAATAGTATCCGACTTACGTTAAATAGGGACTACTGTAGACACCCCAATCCGGACCTCAGAGAGTCTTTGTCCGCCCCGATGATCAAATGAAGGAAACGATACCTTTGTGAGCTTGAAAAAGGATTTCCCTAAGCCCAAATAAACCAAAGACCAAAAAACCCAAAAAACCTGAAAAAGTCCGGATAAAGCCCAGATAAAGCCCAAAAGACCCTGGACCGAAGGAGGCACCGTGCGGAGTGGCACTGGAGCGCACAGCACCTTGAAATTCAAGAAGCCGTGCGTGGCAAAACTTCACCGCACAGCACCTTGACCAAAAGGCTGACTGGCTCAGAAAGCTGTCAGCCACGCCAGTTTGAGCCACAGCTAATGACTGCTCGGTAAAATGCACTTCCCGCCTGCCTAAAATACCTCCACCATTTGAAATTCAAAATCCTTGGCCTTTGCCTATAAATTAACCCCTCCACTCAAGGGAAAAAGGCCCTTCCTTTGAGTCCCCTTTTGGCCTTTCTTTTGGCTCTCTTTACTTTTGGGTATTCGTACTCCATAAGCTTTCTCTCTCTAGTTTCTACACCCACTTTCCCATTACCACTTCCATTTCCAAGTCTTAAAGAATGTCATTCCCAAAAGACATTCTTTAAGCACCTTCACTCACACCCTTCTCATCATTGAAGTTGATCACTCATTAACTTCAAGGTCCTATCCCCCAAAACACCTAATCTTCACTCACACCCATACTTCCTTTGTCTCATTTAACCTCCTCCATCTACATCCGTGACGATCCATCCTCTTCCTTGCATCAACGATCCTTGATCAAGCTCAACACTAAAGGTAAAAGCTAGTTTCCTTGGACTAGACTCCGTTCTGGTCCTAAGGGGACTTTTCTGTCAGCAGGTCTAATCCCTTTTGGTTAGATCCTAACTTAAAACTCATTTTCATAAAATAAAAACAGTACTGTGCTGAGGTTGGGGAACCACGCAACTGGATGACCAGACGCACGGCACCCTGACCATCAGCGCACGGCAACTGTGTCTGTTGGTGTTATCACAGGCAGGCTATTTGGATCTGAGTTGTTATCTGCTGTGGCTGTCTGCATCTACTGTTTACTGTTTCAGTTCTTTTAAAACAAGACCATATCTACAAGCCATGTCTTGGCCCTTCGAAAAAGGTTTTCTAGATCATCCCGAATGATCAAATACATCAAAAACCGTTTTAAAGACATGTTTTAAGGAAATAACAAGATGTTTGGGATGATCTATCTTCCATGAAGTCTCTGATGAGCTTTCCAAAAGACGTACAGAGATAGCAATGAACTAGATGATGTTTTGAAAGTCTGCAACAGTCTGACAGCAGAGCAAGTACCCTGCACGGCATGTTGAGGTGCCGTGCACGGCATCTCAGGGTGCTATGTACAGTATGACTGAGGTCCAGACAGTTTGCTGAAAGCTTTTATTCCCTCTGCATACATCATTTTTACCACTACTGTACAGACAGCACCACACGCACGCCAACGTGATATATTTCCCATGTCCCTTCCCCGCCATTTGCTTTTATTAAAGAGCTTAATCTTTTAAATGATACTCGAAGATTTCCCCTTTTGAAAACATTAAGTAGAGACCGGTTTTACCGGGTGAGTGAGGTGCTTTATAAAGAAAAACCTTCCCCATTCGTAACGTGGCTCCCGAACCCAAGATCTTAACGTTTTCGCTAGACCAAAAGCCTTTTGTAAGCGAGTTCTCGATTTCTCGGATCATCCATCTCAAAATCCGGGTGGCGACTCTTCGAAAAAGGGCGCGGGAGCCCACACTCGTTATTAGTTATTGATGTTAACATGGTTCACGCTGAAATCCCAGGTCATTTGCATATCTGTAAGCTTTTTCTTCCATATGTTTAATTGCTTTTAGTTCATTTGCAATCATGGGTGTTGTTTAAAAAGTGATTTATTAGGGACTTTCAGTTACATTTCATCTCTTCTAGAAGTTTGGTTTCTCAAATTCTATTCAACTTGCGTGATTCCTTATTTGGCGACACATTCTATATAGATTAGCCACTTATTCTAACTTGCAAGCCCCAGTGTTTCACGTTTAGGTTAACTCTCATAGTCCCCTTCAACAACCTTGTTGTGACTTTCCTTCTCTGAGAAATGATGGTTTTAAGGCAAGAAAGACTCATTGAGAACCATAGGTTTACTGTAGACAGAATAGGCAAAAGATTTAGGAAATACAATACATTAGTGGATTTCTCGTCGACCAAGGCTGGTTTATGTTGCTGCACACAATCTGAGGTGCTATGACACTCTGATCTTCACTCTTGATTGGCAGCTAAGGCTGAGTGTCTTGGTTTTTGATGACGTTGGATGTGAACGCACATATACTAAGGACATCAAGTCTCTTTTGGGTGTACTAGCTATTGGACTTCCTCGTACCTTTTTGAAAACTTCACTCGAATATGTAGAAGCTTTTTGTCGTGCTACTTACTTAAGACTAGCCAATATCGGTTCCTTCTTCCAATACTTTAAGTGGCAAAAGAGCGAAGCAAGGATCCAAAAGAATGGCTTTTTGTATGTATATGTAGATGATTTGGTTCAACTTGGATGTTGACAATGAACAATGGAATACTTGGCTTTTGGTATGTGTAGACACCCCAATTCGGATCTCGGAGATTCCCTGAATGCCCCGATGATGAAATAAAGGAAACAGTGCCTTTGTGAGTTTGAATAAAGGATTACCCTAAATCCAAAAACCCCAGAAGCCCAAGAGCCCAGAAAAAGCCCAAAAGCCCAGGACTAAACCTGGAATACCGCGCGGAACACACCTGCAACGTGTGGTGTAACAAAACTTATTACACCGTGCGACACCCCAAGGTCAACCGCATGGCATTTCAAGAAAAGTTCTGATTGGCTCAGAAAGTTGTCGGCCATGCTCATTTGAGCCACAGCTGCAAAATGGCTCAGCCGAAAATACACTTCTGGCCCACCCAGAAAATACCTCCACCATTTGAATTCAAATTTCTTTGCTCTTGCCTATAAATACACTCCACTCAAGAGAAAAGGGCCCTTGATCATTAATCCCAAGCCTTTCTCTCTCTTCTTGCCTTTGCACCCATTCAAGCCTTGAGAATTCCATTCCCAAAAGACATTCTCTAAGCACTATATTCCATTTTTCTCCTAACCATCAAAGTTAGTAATTCACCTACCAAAATACCCAAAAACCACTTACACTTACACCTACACCTTTTTCTTCTCACCCAATCTCACCCACTCACATCCTTCATCATCCATCTTCATCATTCATCATCCGTTTTCATTCAAGCTCAAGATCAAAGGTAAAAATATCAAGTTTCCTTGGGCTAGGGTCTGTCCTAGCCCTGAGGGGGGCTCCTCTGCTGTCTGGTTTAATCCCTTTAGGTTAAGTTCTGGCCTAAAAAATTATTTTCACAGAACAAAACAGCCCCTGTGTTGGACGAGCCACACCATGTGACACTTTGATGCGTTGCACGGCGTAGCATGTTCACGCGCACGGCTTTTTAATTAACTATTGTTTTCTTACTCAAGTTGTCTGGATCATGGTTATTCTTCGTTGGACCTGCTTCTGTTGTTAAAATGTCTGTTGTTAATGTCTTTAGAGCAGGACCATATCTACAAGTCATGTTTTATCTCATAAATAAGATTTTCTAAATCATCTCGAGTGATCAAATGCACCAAAAGTTGTTTTATATTCATGGCTTGAAGAAACGGTACTGCTCTGAGGAGATCCAATGGCTATGCATTTCTTAATGTTTCTGAAGAACGTCACACGACATATACAATATGCCGGGTGATTTTCTAGACACTGATGATAGTCTGATGACAGGAAAGGTACCACGCACGGCGTATCTGTAGACACCCCAATTTGGCTTAACGATTATTCAAGTCCCACCTTGGGGACCATCCCGATGATGAAATGGATACAGTGATTGCTGATTGACTTCTTGTGAACCTTAGGACTTTCGGTAAGAACTTTTAGCCACTTAGAGGACCTAATCTAGAGCCAAATAGCCTTTTAGATAGAAATACAGTATCCCAAGAAAATCCATCTGTCGGCCGTAACATTGATCTCACGGCCTCAACATCATTTCTTCAACCGAGCAACCTGTTGCTCAAAAATCTCCCTGACAGATCAATCCCTCGGCCGTAAGATCCATCCTTTGGCCGCATCTTCATTCCCTCAGCCGCCAGATCTATGGCTCGACCTCTAGATTGTCCTTTTTCCAGATTCTGGAACATTCTGTCAAACATTTGATCCATTCGCAAAACCCTAGCAGCCAAATCCCAATGCGTTCGGGCTATGGCAGAGGATTGCCATGAAGAGTTAGAATCACTCTCTAACTCCAATTTTACTCGTGCATTTTGATTGGTTGAGGTGTGTCCTTTGCACCACGAAATTCATATACATACACATCCTCTCAAGTCACGAAATTCTGTCAACATACACCCTCACATCCCCTCTACAAAAGCCCTAACCTTCCTAAGGCAGCCGCTAATCCGACGATCAAACTCCGAAGTTCAAACCCTAACAGGCTAACACTAGGGTTTTTCAAGAAGCAATCAGTCCATCACCCACAATCCGAAGCAATCAAGCTAACGAGGGATCAAGGTGGTGAGGCCCAAGGGCCTCTGGTTTGATTTATTTATCGTTTTTATGCTTAATCGTAGCGTTTGATTATCTGCTAAGTTTTCTGTCTGGTGTGAGGAAGAACATCGACCAGGGCATCGATCCCTCGGCCAGTACATCAAGCCAGGAGGATCTCTCGGCCGTGACATCCATTCATCGGCCGCGAGATCCATCTCCCTGGGACAATTTGTTTCTGCTTTCTGATGCATGCTTCAATTACAGTCTTGGATCACCCTTTACTGCTTAAAGGCTAAAAACAGACTACGTGTTAAAATTAAATAAAGCATGTATATGTCTTATGTTGAACAACTATGGGCCAGTCTCACGACTAGGCAGAGAGAGGTGCCTAACACCTTCCCCTTACTGTACTTTTGGCTCCCGTACCTAGAATCTCAACCTATTTTCCTAGTTTTAATAAACTAGGTGGCAACTCTGTTTGATGATAACCGCTATCGTGTGGCGATGTTCCTAGCCATGAGAATATCCACGATCTTGGTTTATGAAGCAAGCAACCAAACGAGCAAACAACGATCAATCTGTATGGCGATGCCCCGCTCCAGGGAGGTGTCTACATTATCATAAAGCCGTGTGCTTTATTATAATATGCCGTGTTGAAGGTCACTGTAGCCTAGACAGCTTGTTGGGTAGTTGTGCTCTTCTTTTCTTCACTTCATCATCTTTATCATCTCTATACAGTGAGCACCACGTGCACACTAATGTGATATACTCTCCGTGTCCCTTTCCCCCTTATTTGCTTTATTTAAGAGCTTGATTTTCCAAAAAGATATTTAAGATTCCCCCTTTTGACAATGCTTAGTAGAGACCGGTCTTTACCGGGCGAGTGGGGTGCTTTTTCAACAAAACCTTCCCCACTCGTAACGTGGCTCCCAGATCCAAAATCTCAACGTTTTCGCTAGATCAAAAACCTTTTTTCTCAAACAAACTCTCGGTTTCTCAGATTATCCATCTCAAAAATTCGGGTGGCGACTCTTCGAAGGCGCGCGTCGGGCGCGGGAGCCCACAGTATGTAAAGCACATGATCTATAACAGTTTGAACTCAACTGTGAATTTATATGATGGAATAGTTCATGTGCAGTCATATAAATAGATTACATTAGGATTGATTTGTGTTTCAATAAGCTCTTGATATTTCTCTACTATCATCACTAAAAAAAACCAATAACATTTCCCGACTAACAATTAATCCAATGAATACGCGGAAACGTGCGAGGCATGTGCATTACACTAGTGTGTGTGTGTGTGTGTGTGTGTATATATATATATATATATATATTATGAACCATTGTATAAAAATTCACAAATTGTATAAGTTTCTTCAAAAGGTATAATTATAGTTTAACCCAAATATTTTGAATAATTTCATATTAATTCCCAAAAATTAAAAATATTATGTTTTGACCTCAACCGTGTCCCTCTCGTGTCCCCTATCAAAATTATTGGACAAGCCACGTGACGTGTCTAATACATGTCCCCACGTGTTTCCTTGTCCAATACGTGAACACGGCGCCCTTTTAGAGTGTCGATGCCTAGTGGAGTATTTAATTTTGTAAGAACTAAGATACATATATGTACCTCGATTGACATACATCATGTGGCTATAAGATACCAGCTAGGTATTAATTTCTTCTGTTCACAATCAAAGTGAGAAGCTAGTCTTTACAATGAATGGGTATGGTAAAACTATCAAGCCCTCACTACTACAATAATCGTAAAAGATGACAGTTTTGAAACTGTCATCTATGGAGCTGTCATTAAAAGTTTGACTATTAAAATGACGGTTTGAAACTATCATTAATATCTATAAAGATGACGCTTTATAAACGTAATTGAAAGTAAAAGATGACAGTTGTGAAACGTCATTAAAGTGCTCTAAAGCCGTCATCTTTTGTAACGAGCCGCTCTCACCCTGTATAATATTGTCCACTTTGAACACCAAATCCCATCAAACCTCCCAGTGAGGTCACCCATCTCAGGATTACTCCAGTGCGAACACGCTTAACTATGAAGTTTCAATTGGCTTTGGCACCCTCATAGCTTTAAAATTCCTTGTCCAAGATAGGATAACGATTCAATTAGCCTTTTTTCAATTTCAAGCTGATTTACCAAAAAAAAAAAGATAGGATGACGATATATTATTTATAGCACACAACTTGGCCTATATTTACGCATCCAGATTGCAGAATGTTGCAATTTAATTTGGTTCCCCAGCTAAAAAGCATATGATCCATATCCTAAGATGATTGAATGTTGGTTTTCTTTAATCAACAAAGAAAGGCTTCTCTATCATTAATATAAATGATACAAAACAGAAATCCTGTAATGATAAACCAAGGGCTGAGCTCGAGCTGTCAAAATTATTTGCAAGCCGAGCTCAAGCCAACTTATTTAAGCTCGATTCGAGCTTGTAGACACCCTATTCTGGACTGCGCAGATTAGTTTACTTACAATCTTTGATTCCCCAATGATTAATAAGGTCAAGGACATCCCGAGATTGTTAGCGTGTTTGAGTCTTGAGCATTCTGAACCTCAGTCAAACCGTTTTGGAACTCTTTTCAAACCCTTCAAGCCAGAGCCAAATGGCCTCAGCAAAACCCTACTTGCATACGCCAGTAGTGTATTGCCGTGCGCAGGTAAGTTGGCACGTGTCAGTCATCGACTGTTGACCCAGTTTCCACTGGCGTACACAGGTATAGTAATGGCGTACACAGGTCAAAACCAGTCAAATCACCTTTATTCAACCACGTGCACGAGACTTTTGCAGCCACCCGGTATGTTGAACAGTCTGCTGATGATTGCAAACGTGCAGGAATGTCCCCCTCTCTCCTACAACTCTTTTCAAGCTACGTCCCATGCATTTAATGCATGAAGACTCTTCTTCACTAACCCAACCAGCCCCAACCAAACTGGTTACCAGCCTTCTCTCCTACACTTCTTGCCTATATATACCCCCTTGCATTTATATGCAAGGGGTTACTCTCATTAAGGCTCCAAGACTCTTCTCGCTCTCTCTTGGTTTCTTGCTCTCTTTTCCTTCATCCATTGGAAGAGCAAGCAAGTAGCCTCTCCATACACCCTATTTACTGTCAAACATCCTTCAGCCATCCCTCAAACCTCAGGCTCAAGCTCAAAACACATCACCAAACTCAAAACCAAAGGTATACCACCTTTTGCAAGTTTTCTATTCTGACCCCTGAGGGGGGCTGGAAGGGTCAAGGCCGGTTTTCAATACCAGTCATGGCCCTAAAGCTGGCAAGGTTTCAAGGATCGTGCATGGCTATCAGTGGCGCACACCAGTCATGTTGAGTCGTATGCCAGTTATGGTAGTGCGTGCAATACTGGCGTGGGGATCACTAATCAGCTATTTCTTGTTTTCTTTTTACTTCATCACCTTATTGCATGTTAAAAACCAGTTTACTACTTTCTGTATTTAGAACTGTGTAGCTATTTATTCGTTTATTGTGCTTTGGAAAGCCTCTGGGATCTTTCTAGTCATGTTCCAGAGCCCAGAAGATGCAAAGCCAAGCACTGGATGAAGAGGTATAACTGGCATACAGCGTCTTACGATCGGCGTACGGCAGTTATATCCAGCCCAGTGGCTGGCCCTTGCATGGCATTTAGGTCTCGGCCTCCTTTTATTTCCCCACACTGTTTATGGGGTGTTTTGTTCATTTTATTTCCTCAGATCCATTTCTGTTGCCTGTATCTGTATATATCCTACTTTATAAACTGCGTGGTTTGTTCTGGGTATTCACTGGTCCATTCCAGAGCCCATAGGGTTTAGAATAGAAGTTGTGAGTTTAGGTCTACCGGCGCACGCCAGTCTTGATGTGGAGTACGCAAGTCATCTCTGTATGTAGTGGCATGGCCAGTGCATACAAGTTTCTTCCTGTGTACGCCATCTTGGGTCAGTGTGTTCTAGTTTATCTAAAATGCTCACAGGTGCTTGTTCTCAATCTATGTTCATTGTTTCAACAAATCAAGCATCACATTTTGTCACATAATGCAACTTGTTACAGTTTTAATCCCCCTTTAACTGTTCCCCCGCCCTAATTGGCTAAAAAATGATTAATGAGAGAAAAATGCAAATGTTTTACAAAATATCCGAGTAGAGACTGATCTCCGAATTGGGCGAGAAGGAGTGCCACAAAACCCTTCCCCTCTCGTAACCTGGCTCCCGAACCTCAGATATCGAAGGTGACAACAATCCAGTCTACAAGCCTTTTTCAAATAAAAAACGTAGCAAACGTTTCAAATTCGGTTCCTTGGGTGCATACCGTAAAATCAGAGTGGCGACTCTGAATTGTAGCATTTCGCCGCGCTTTTCAAAAAGGGTGCACCCAAATTTTAGGGGCGTGTGCCCACAGAGCTCGAGCCCAAGAATATTAAGGCGAGCCAAGCTCGAACAAGGCAAAACTTGGCTCGACTTGGCTCGTTTGCAGCCCTAGATCCAACCAGGGAAGGAAATCGATGGGCTACGACACAATAGTATAGGCCGACCATCGAAAAGGAATCATGGAAAACAGAGAGGTGGAAAGGAGAAGGCACAAAAAGGCAAGGAAAAGGGAAAATGTCATGTCCTCGATTTTCAACATAAAGGAGAATATCAAATTTACTTGGCATAATACCCAAAGAGTTCATAGTTCTCATAAGTTCCACTTACAAATCCACCTTTTAAGTTTCAAAGATTACAGATGTGGCAACTCCGACCCAACTTTACTTAAGTACAAATACGAATAAGTTTAGAGGTTACAAACGAACCTTTAACCAAATAAAACCATTACAAAGATGTTTAAGTAACTACACAAGTTAGCTTCCAAAAAATGTTCTTCTTCATCCATGCACTTAATACATGCGGGCTACTGACGAGGTTTGTACCTGAAAATTATGAAAGGTTGAGCTACACTAACCCAATAGAAAAATCTTCTATCAATTCTATATGGAAATTTGAAGACAAGTGCAATAGAATGGTAAGCACGGTGAATACAATTTAATAGAAAGAGACACAACCAAATCATAAGTCCTTCTATGATGGCATGGATAGTACGTTCGACAAAGTTAAGCAAATCCCACGATGACATGGTAGAGAAGAGATTAAGATGCAACAAGTAAGTCAACAATCATCATGTTTCAATCTATGGCATGTCACAATCTCAAATAGACATTTAGTTCAAGAAACGACAAGTAATTCCGACACCCACTATACCGCAATCTATCTCATGTCACACTTGGTTATATTTCCACCCCTTGTGATACAGTGTAACCATTCCCAGAGTTACTGTATTTTCACCCCTTGCGTTACAGTGAACTCTAACTATTTGGGTCACCGTATTACCACCCCATGCGTTATGGGATCCATTTAAGTCTCTGTATTACCATCCCTTGCATTACGGGACCCCAAAACCCCATTTCCTTACACACGTATGCCAAACCGATTCAATAGCCATGGCAAGCACATTCCAATATTCACAAGTCATTCACAACATCAAACTAACAAGATATATGTGCCACAATTATCCACACACATAATCTAGTGCATACGTGACATTCTGATATAATTTCTAATCGAGCAGCCTTTCAATCCTTTCAATAACGAAAGCCTAACGACACAAGGATGATTACGATTTAACTAAGGAAATTCAAATAACCATGCTTGAAAAGATTCATAGGTGTCAAAAGGTGTTAGAGGAGATCGGGGTTCAAAGCAATAGGAGAGAAAAAACATTTTAAACGAAGCTTGAAGTTACTAATAACATCTAGTGAAGTTTGATGTTACCAACAGTAACATCCAAGGAATCGATACCCAAGAGACAGGTATTGATACCAGCAAACAGCTGGTCCAGAGACAGATGGGGTATCGATACCCCTTGGAGAGGTATCGATACCCACACAGTTTTTCAGTGATTTCTACAACTTTTTGACAGATTTCAACAATGCAAAGGGCGATGATCTAAACTCAAATAGCATACCTAATCAACACATTAACACATAGAGAAGGAGAATAAGTCTCTACCTCGCAACAAAGACCAAGATCCAAGCGATTCGAACGAGAGCTCTAAGAACTTTGAAATCAACTGAAAGCTTTCATCCAAGCTTAACCCAGCAAAAGCCAAGCTCAAAATCGTGAGTGCAAGGTGGAATGGAGATTGATCTTGTGGGTTTTGGAGTGATTGAGTGAGGTTTTGTGAGAGGGAGGGAGAGAGAGTCTGAGTAGAGAGAGAGAAGAGAGAATAGAGGGGGAGCCGTGATCTCCTATACACATTCACCCCTATATATACCAACACATATGCAATTCACACCCCCCCCCCTCCACTAACCATTCTATCACTTTAAACCCCACATCAATTAATCATCATACTATTCACCTTTTCTCAATTTCGGCATTATAGAACATTTTCATAATTAAAATTTTACAAGTTTCTACAGGAAAAAATGAGAAAGAAGATTCTTGTAGACACCTCCCTGAAGCGGGGTATCGCCATACAGATGGATCGTTATTGCTGTTTGTTGGTTGTTTGCTTCGTAAACCACAATCGTGGATATTCCCATGGTTAGAAACATCGCCACACGATAGCGGTTATCATTAAAACAGAGTCGCCACCGAGTTTATTAAAATTGGAAAACAGATAGAGATTCCGGGTACAGGAGCCAAAGGTATAGTAAGGGAAAGGTGTTAGGCACCCCTCCATGCCTAGTCGTGAGACTGGCCCATAGTTATTCGACATAAGATTAACACATGCTTTATTTAATTCCAACACATAATCTGTTTAATTAAGCCCTTAAATAGTTGATATGGTGAGCCAGTGCGATAATTAAAACATGCATAAAGCAGAAGACAAAACAGAGCTGTACCAGGGAGATGGATCTCGCGGTCGGTGAATAGATGTCACGACTGAGAGATCCTCCTGGTTCAATGTATTAGCCAAGGGATTGATTCTCCAGTCAATGTTCTTCCTCACACCAGACAAAATAGTTAGCAGATAATCAAAACGCTACGATTAAGCATGAAAACAGTAAATAAATTGAACCAGAGGCCCTTGGGCCTCACCACCTTGATCCCTCAGTGGCTTGATTGCTTCGGATTGATCGTGATTGACTGATTTACTTCTTGAAAACCCTAGGGTTAGGGTTTGAACTTCGGGGTTTAATCGTCGGATTGATGGCTGCCTTCGAGAGGTTGGGGCTTTTGCAGAAGAGATTTGAGAGTGTATATTGACAGAGTTTCGTGGCTTGAATGGGTGTGTGAACTTATTAATGTCGGAGCCCAAAGGATCCTTTATATAGGCAATTGGTGACTCACTCCGTCCAATCAAAATGCACAGTAGGAATTGGAGTTGCAATGCAATACAAACTCTTCATGATGATCTCTAAACGTAGGCTGAACGCATCGGGGAGGTATCGCAGTTGGATCAAACGATTGACAGAACATTTCAGAATCTGGAAAATAAACAATTTGGCGGCCGTAGAAAGGATCTGGCGGCCGAGAAATAGATGTTGCGGCCGAAGGATAGATCTTGCGGCCGAGGGATTGATCTCTCAAGGAGATTTTCAAGCAACAGGTTGCTCAGGTGAAGAAATGATGTTGAGGCCATGAGATCAATGTTGCGGCCAACAGATTGATTCTCCTGGGATACTGTATTTCTGTCTGAAAGGTTATTTGGCTCGGGATTGGGCCCTCTAAGTGGCTAAAAGTTCTTACCGAAAGTCCTAAGATTTACAAGAATTCAATCAGCAATCACTGTATCCATTTCATCATCGGAATGCTCTCCAAGGTGGGGACCATCTCGAAAAAAGAGCCATTTTACAGCTGTAACGTTTTTCTTTCAATCGATAAAAGAGATCATTTTTAAATAAAATATGAAGTACAGAGTACAAACCCAAGATACTATATCAATTGTGAGAGTCCACGAGACAACCTAACGTGACAACTCAACCAATTCACGAAATAAACCCATTATATGGTAGAACGAAAGAAATGTCCTCTAAGGGAAGAACACCTACACGCAGGTAGAGAGATTCAAACTCCTGACCTTCTAGTGAGATGCAAGAGTCCTGACCAACAGAGTTAGCCCCAGTTGGTTCAGCTGTAAACGTTTGGTTTGGTCAATTAGTTCATTTTACTTTTTGTTTTTTCAATTT
The DNA here is from genome assembly GCA_025413875.1 of Rhododendron molle. Lineage (NCBI taxonomy): Eukaryota > Viridiplantae > Streptophyta > Magnoliopsida > Ericales > Ericaceae > Rhododendron > Rhododendron molle. The sequence goes on from CM046400.1 coordinate 22,658,334, forward strand.
TTTTGCCCAATTTAAAAATAAAGGTTGTGGGCAATCGTAGCTATTTTTTATTTCTTTTTACTGATTAGTACGAATTGTTTATCCAGTAAATAGTAAGACGACTTGTTAATTGCGAGTTATTTAATAGGTCGCCCAAAGATCAATGCTTTCACATTGTTATATTTTCTCAACGATAATTAGCTGGCAAGTTATAAATTGAATCAGTTGTCTCTACATGGTTGCTTGGGTTTGCTTGTCTCCGCTTGTTTCTCCTGAGTTCACTTGGTTTCTAGCTTAATGGCTTGTGGGGCGGCGGCAGCAACTTTTAGGTGGCTCTCCGGGCTATCAGTGCGGTGGCTAGAGGTGGTGCTATCCTTCTGCTGTGGTGGCTGGTAGTGGATGGTGGAGGTGTTGGCAGCAGTAGCTAGGGTTTTGTTTAAGCTGTATTGGTTGGGCTTGTTCCATTGTTTGGATTTTTAGGCCCTTAGGTGTTTGATCTTTCATTTAATTATTTGGGCTTTTAGGCCAATGGGTGTGAGATTTGTCCCAATGAGTTTTTCGTGTTTGGTTGCTTGCCAAACTTGGGGAATGGGTATAAGATTATTCTTAGCATTGAAGATTGTTTGGGTCTCGAGTTAGGAATTTGACGTCATCATTCCTTATTCCTATTAATCTTTGTAATAATTTTAAAAATTAATGAAATTTTTTTGCCGTTCAAAAAAAGTTATAAATTGATTCATTCTCAAATAACTGATCTTTTCAACCAATAACTTCCACATGGAGTATCTATCTAATGGTGATAGAAAGATGTAGATAATTTTTTTTTTAGGATAACATACCTCATTTTTGGAATCCATCTTTCATTTTCTTTTGTCTTCTATCTAATTTGTCTTTGAAATGTCTGTTCTTGGAGAAAAATTTAGTTACAATGGTTATTTCTAATGTTCCTCTCACATGATGTAACGATCTGTCCTAGAAGGATTAGCATAATCTATTTCAATGAAGATTAAGTATCATCCACAATAAAGCTCTTTCCACAAACAGAAGACAATGTCGACTAAGTAGATTACATCTAGCTTCTAAGACAAACTCAACAAAAGAGAACTATACACGATCGGTTTTGCATCCACGTTACAAACTTTTCCCTAAAAATATATCATAAAGTGTACAAAGCCAAAAAGAACACCAAGTCAACTCTCATCTCAACTCCTACAGCCTCTCAGACCAGTAGTGGACCAAACCTCTACTTCAGTCACCTGAAATGGTTAGTGAGTGCTACTGCTCCATTCATGCAAAAAGCATAAAAACAGTTTACAAGAGCAAACATGGATCGAGTACTGTTTCCAATCATATATAGCAAGAAACATACTACTTTTCACAAAATCAAAAAGTAAGCAACAATTTTTCAACAAGCCATAGAATTGCTTCCATCGCAACCAGGAGTTATGACGGTGCCGTGACCTTGTAAACAAGGGACTTCCTATATATTCTATTTGTGTACGATAAATAGACGATTTATGTACCCTTCTTGTGTACATCAAGAAGAAAACAAATCCAACAAACATTAAAGTTATGGCATGCTCTTGAAATAAAAACACTTTTCAAGTAGCTTGATCCATATCCAACATTGCATAAAAAAGTATAGGCTTAGTATTGGCTTACCACTCCAATGTAACAGCACACTCACCTTATAAATTCAAAAGATACAAGCAGAAAGCCCCCTTCTCAATCTTGAGGTGGAGACACATCCCCAAAACCTAGGATATAAATGACACTACACAAGTATAGTTCATGCTCCAACTCATGTTGCAATGCAAGTAAAATGCATGAATAAGTCTAATATCCACTCCTAATTCTTAATCTCCATCTCTAATATTAAATCAAATGCAACCAATGCAATAAAACTAGTAGATAATGTGTTTCAATGCTCCAAAGATGACTCAATGAAATTAGATACAAGAATTCCCAAGAATAGAGACCTAGTTTGTGGCCAAGGTAAGTAACGTGAATTTAAGAATGACTCTTAGGCTGCATTCTGTAACGCCCCGAATTTTGGGTACGTTAAATAAACACTTTTATTGAATAAATTAAGGAGAGTCTAGCTCATTATTACAACATAAGTCTCACAAGAGTACTTTTATTCAACAAAAGAGGGGATAATCTAAGGTTAACTACTGCTCCGCCTCTTCCTCCATCCTTGCAAGCTCCTCAGCTCCAAAGGCCTCCAAGGTGTACTGTTCCTGCTGCTCATCTATAAAATCTGACACATTATACCAGCGTCGCCCCCAGTATAATATGTCAGGGTCACCAAAAAAGTAACACCGTGAGCTACAGAAGCTCAATAGAATAATCCAACCCGCTAACCCATAACTTACAATGAAGAGTCATATAAATAATTACACATGCTCATTTAACAACATAATTAACAATGACACATCCGCATTCACTATCTTGCTTACGTTGGTGTCATGCCTTTCTTTGTTTCTACTACGCGACTCATCGTAAACTGTGTCACCATTTCATTTCAAAAATCATTTCTCATTCAACGGGCTACCAAGTCCGGCCACGTTATAAAATCTTGCATTGGCTCCTCTCCGCGGATAACCAAGCCCAATTACCAATGAAGCTACCACGTCCGGCTCCATTAGCAATCTACACAATGGGCTACCAAGTCCGGCCTCATTGCGGTTTTCGCAAGTCCACACAAAGGGCTACCAAGTCCGGCCACCTTGCGGGTTTTCACAACTCACATAAGGCTACCAAGTCCAGCCATTATGTAGTTTCAAAAAAAATCCTTTTTATTCATATCAACCACTCCCTAAGTGTCATGTTTCTACTTTTCGGTTCTCGTGTCTCGTAATCATGCATAGACTCACGGCGGGACGAATCACTTTAAAGTCATCTAGCAAGATCATCCAACTCTATTTAATCATGCTTGTTTACAACCACAAGTAAGGTAAGCAATCATGCGATCAAGTTTCACAATCCTTGAAAAGGTCAAAATACGAATACTTCGTTTTGAAACAACACTTTATCGTAACAACATATGTTTATTGATGAGTTAATCAAGTTGGGAGATTCTTTAAACCATGCATTCAATTATTCTCAAGATCAAAGTAAACTACGTACTTTTAGTAAGAAAGTTCTACAAGCTAATTCATACAACTAACTTTATTTCCTTTAGCGAAAATAGTTCGAAAAGCTCAACACACATCGTATCTATATTTTAGGAAGAGTAGATTGGGAAAATCTACATAGAGTTAGAGGTATAAGAAGATTCTACCTTTCTTCTTGGCGGTAGGAAGACTACGAAAAGATCGACGGAAAGAAAGTTGGCAAACGAACGGAGTAACGGCTTATGATAAGCTTCCGATAGCTTCGAAAGAGAAAGGTTTCTCTCGAAACTAGATCGTAACCTATACTACTACTACTTTAGGATCGAGGTGGTGGTCGTATGGTGGTTTAGTGGCGGAGATGGAAAGGAAGCTCAAGAACAAGCTAGAACTACTCAAGAACACTAAGAATTCTTATGCTTTCAAGGAGAGAACTTGGAGAATGAAGAGGCGTGAGTTGAATGAGAAGTGTGAGGTCCTATTTATAGGCAAATGGGCTCTCCCTCCCTCTCTTTGGCCGGCTGCCCTCTCTCCCTCTTTCCTCCAATTTTTTATTCAAGCAAATCAAGTTTGCTTGCAAGAAATAACCTAAAAACCTAGGCATGCAAGGCTAGGATGTGTCCTTTGGATTGGATTTTGGAAGATTGGCCAAGCAAGTGGATTTATTTCAAGTATAAAATTAGGGTTTGTACAAAGAAGGACAAGATTGGATGGCATTGGTTATGCTTTCACTTGGAAGTATACACAAACTAGGACAAGGATGACCAAAGTATGTCAATCACTTGCACACACATCACTCTCTCCCTCTCTCTCTCCATCCGAATCTCTCTCTCTCTCAATCTCTCTCTCTCGGCCTCTCTCTCCTCCTATCTCTCTCTCTCTCTCTCCTCTTGGTACATTGGTACACAATATATAAATATAACTATATATATAATAGATATGGAAGGACAAGGATTTGGATTGGAAGAGTAAGGATTTTGGCTAGCAAGGGTTTGTACAAGATTTCCCCAATAAGAAATGAATTTAGGACAACTAGGTCATAGATTGCTAGGAAGGTAATCACCAAGAAATCAAGCAATGGTACATCAAGAAGGTCAAGGAGATCAAGGTACAATTCTCTCTCCCTCTTTCCTTCTCTCTCTATCTCTGTAACGACCCTGATTTTTGGCCAAAAAAAAAAATTTCGCTAAAAATTTGAATTTTTATTTTAATACTTGGATTTCATTTTTAACATCCAAAAATCGGTCGTTATTGACTGATAAAAATTTTATTGTTATATTTGAAAATTCTTTATCTTATAAATCCCTTTTTTTTGCGATTAATAATCCGTCATAATTAGGTTTATGAATTAGGAGGTTGGAATTCATCGCCCGGGCATTAAGGTCATTCTCTGAAAGACGAGTATGCCTATTAAGACCTTGGTATAGTTACTTAGTAATTGTAGTAAAATCCTAGAATTTATTTTCTCGGCTGGAAATCCTACTTAGCTTGCATAGTTAGCTTTTAACCAATTAGTTAGCCAACCCTAACTACCGTCTGGCTTAGTTACGTTTCCCTAACCTAGAGCGTTGCATCGATGCCAAAGTGGTTAAATTTCGGCCTTTGCCTTGACCGTTGACTTGACTTCCTTGCTTTGGCTCGCCTTGGCGTCGGGCCGCTGTCGCGCCTTGCTTTCGCCTTGGCATCGGGCCTGCCTTGCCTTGGCGTCGGCTCGCTGTCACGCCTGCCTTGCCTTGGCGTCGGCTCGCTGTCGGGTCTGCCTCGCCTAGGCGTCGGGTCGCTATCGGGTTGCTCGCTTCGCCGCCATCAGTCTTTGTCGCGGCATCAAGTCACGCTTGCTTACGCCTTGGCCATTCTCGCCGCTTGGCCATGCTCGCGCCTTGCCATGATCACGCCGCCTTGGCCATGATCCGCTTGCCTTGGCCGCGTGCTTCACGCCAGCCATGATCACCGCCTTGGCCATGCTCACGCCGCCTTGGCCATGATCACGCCGCCTTGGCCATGCTCACGCCGCTTGGCCGTGCTTTCACACTGGCCATGCTCACGTCGCCTTGGCCATGCTCACGCCTTGGCCATGATCACGCCGCCTTGGCCATGCTCACGTGTTTTGCCTTGGCCATGCTCACGCCGCTTTGGCCGTCGCCTTGCTTGCCATGCTCACGCCGCTTTGGCCATGCTCACGCCTTGGCGTACTCACGCAGCCATGCTCACATCGCCGCCATGCTCACGCCGCTCGCCACCGGTCGCTTTGGCCGCCGGCCACGCTTAGCTATCGGTCGCTTGGCCATCATACCGGCTTTGGCGCCCGGCAGCGTTGTTTGCCACCGGCTGCTGCGCTTGGCTACCGCTACCGCTTGCCACCGGTCGCTTTGCCACCGCTTGCCAGTCGCTGGGCCACGCTCACGCCTTGCCTTGGCGTTTGACCTAGAATTTCCTTTACCCATTGGTCAATAGGTAAACCTTGATTTATCTCCCTAAGTACGAAATTAGATTAGTTGAGTGCTTAATTACAAAGTATTACACTTTTAGTATTAACCGTTGGATAATAACCGTTAGGAATTTTATTAACCATTGGACGATAGGCTAGAATCCTAGCCATTATTACCCATTGGTTATTGACCGCTAGGGAAAGTATTATCCATTGGATAATAGTTCATCTTGACAATCATGTACTAAATTGAGTAAAATACTAGATTTTGCCATATGTGTACTTTATTAAAATACAATTTGTACATTAGGTTAGTACATGGTACTTTGAATGAAGTAGAATACTTAGTTGGATATGGGATTCTCCCACACCTAGCCTAGATTGAGAAGTACTAGACTTTACATATTATATGTATGTACTTATATATATATATATATATAGATATACATATATTATATTGTATATGTGCATGTGTGTATTGGAATATAATAATTAGAAAACCTATATTACTTAAAAATGTGAATTTTATGAATAACCCAAAGTACATATATATATATTATTATTTGTATACTCTTTTATAGTACAAACAAGTGGAAGAGAGAGAGAGAGGAGAGAGAGTGCCGAGAGAGGAGAGAGAGAGACCCGAGAGAGAGGGAGAGGGAGAGAGAGAGAAAGAGAAGGAAAGAGAGGGAGAGAGATGGTACCTTGAATTGACCTAGCTCTTCCATTGTACCTTAGTGATCTTTTCCTACAAAATCTATGTACTAAATGTCCTAAATACATTTTCAATTCTTGTACAATCCTTCCGAGCCTAAATCCTCACTCTTTCCTTTGTCATCCTAATCTTGTCCTTTTATTATATATCTATGTGGTTATATATATATAAATATACATAGTACAATGTACCAAAGAAGAGAGAAGGAGAGAGAGGCCAAGAGAGAGAGAGAGAGAATTCGGATGGAGAGGGAGAGAGAGAGTGTGATATGTGTGTGCAAGTGGATTGACATAGCATAGGCCATCTTGTCCTTGCATATATATATATATATAGTTGTATATGTATATAAATATACATAGTACAATGTACCAAAGAGAGAGAGAGAGAGAGAGAGGGAGGCCGAGAGAGAGATTGAGAGGGAGAGAGAGATTTCGGATGGGAGAGGAAGAAAGAAGAGTGATGTGTGCATATGTACTCTTGCATCTAATCCATCCTTGTTGGCCAATCCAAGTACAAACCCAATCTAGACCTTCTTGCATCAATGTACCATAAAATCTAGGGTTTCTTGTGCTTTCACTCCAAAGGACAACCAAAACCATTTTCCTATAATTTCCAAGGACTTGATTGGACCAAAACCCCATTAGAATAGATTAAACCTAGTCCTTGTTTGGAAGGAAGAACAAGGAAGGTCTTTGGATGGTCTTTCAAGGCATGACATCACTTGGTTCATGACAAAATCCATGGGATTTAGAGAGAGAGAGAAGGCCGGCCATTGAGGGGGAGGGAGAGCCCTTGCTTGCCTATAAATAGGACTCCATTCTCCTCATTTAACTCACACCATTCCAACCTCCAACTTTTCTCTCTAGGAAGCATAAGTATTCTTGTAGTTTAGCTTTGTTCTTGAGTGTTCTTGAGCGTTCTTGAGGTTCTTCCCTAGGCTTCAAGAAACACCTCTAGTACCGCCACTAAACCGCCCTACGACCACCCTTTCGATCCAAAAGTAGTAGTCTAGTAGTCAAGATCAAGTTTCGAGAGAAACCTTTCTCTTTCGAAGCTAACGAAAGCCACCTCCTAAGCCGTTACTCCGTCCGTAGGAATTTCCAACCTAGCTAATTCGGCCCCGACTAGTTTCGGATCAAGGTAGAATCTTCCGTACCCATTTCTCCGTAATATATGTACTTATGTTAGTTAGTATGCATGATAATAGTTATGTCTTAGAACGTTGGATGCATGATAGTTAGTGAACTTACTATTGGATGATTAAGCATAATTAGAATCAACTTAAGATATAACTTCGTGTAGAAGAAATCGCATGTTGATCTTTTAACTTAACTATAAGCCTATATTCCATTGCTTGTATTACTTGTGGTATATTAACAAAGCATATGGTGGATTACCACCCCAAGGCGTCCGCACATGTGGCGTTATGCTTTAAGTAATGGTTATGGACATGCTATGTACTTGCTTGGATTATACTTACCTTAAGTATGCATAGTAAATTTCTAAACATGAGTTAAACGGTTAAGGTATCAAAGCTAGTTAGCAAAAACTTGTTTTACTACCGTACTAAAGAAGAATGAGCATGTCAAATAATGAATTTCTACGCCAATAACCATATGTTGTTTTAAAAATCCCACAAAGGAAGAAAAGAATGGATATTTCAAAATATATTATTGTCTTGAGGATGATTATGAACATGTATGCACTACTTGTTGCTGATAAAACATAAGTGGCTTTAAGAAATAATTTGAGTACGATTAGGTAATATAGAGTTGGATGATCTTGCTAGTTTAGTTTCAAGATTACTTTAAAGTGATTCGTCCCGCCGCGGAGTCTATGCATGATTACGAGACACGAGAACCAAAAAGTAGAAACATGACATTTAAGGAGTGGTTGATATGGATAAAAAAAGGATTTTGAGACTACATAATGGCCGGACTTGGTAGCCTTATGTGAGTTGTGAAAACCCGCAAGGTGGCCGGACTTGGTAGCCCTTTGTGCGGACTTGCGAAAACCACGATGAGGCCGGACTTGGTAGCCCCTTTGTGTAGATTGCTAATGGAGCCGGACGTGGTAGCTTCATTGGTAATTGGGCTTGGTTATCCGCGGAGAGGAGCCAATGCGAGATTTTGTAACGTGGCCGGACTTGGTAGCCCGTTGAATGAGAAATGATTTTGGAAATAAAATGGTGACACAATACGGTGAGTCGCGTAGGAGAAACCAAGAAAGGCATGACACCAACGTAAGCAAGATAGTGATTGTGGATGTATCATGGTTAATTATGTCGTTTAATGAGCATGTGAAATCATTTATATGACTCTTTGTTGTAAGTTATGGGTTAGCGGGTTGGATTATTCTATTGAGCTTCTGTAGCTCACGGTGTTACCTTTTGGTGACCCTGACATATTATACTGGGGGCGACGCTGGTATAATGTGTCAGATTTCATAGATGAGCAGCAGGAACAGTACACCTTGGAGGCCTTTGGAGCCGAGGAGCTTGCAAGGATGGAGGAAGAGGCGGAGCAGTAGTTAACCTTAGATTATCCCCTCATTTGAATAAAAGTACTCTTGTGAGACTTATGTTGGAATAATGAGCTAAACTCTCCTTAATTTATTCAATAAAATGTTTATTTAACGTACCCGATTTTGGGGGCGTTACAATCTCCCTCCTTCTCTCTCTCTCGGATCTCTCTCCTCCCTCTCTCTCGGCAATCTCTCTCCTCTCTCCCTCTCTCTCTCTCTCTCTCTCCCACTTGTGTGTACTATGAAAGACTACATATATACTAATATATATATATATGTACTATGGGTCTTTAATAAAATCTAAGTTTTCAAGTAAATTAGATTTTCTAAATATAATAATCTATATACACACATGTTATATCCAATATTATATATATATACATACAAGTACACACACACACATATATATATATATAAGCATGTACTTACAATCTAGGCTAGATATTGACCAAATCTAATATCTAATTAAGTATTCTACTTCATCCAAAGTACCATGTACTAACCTAATATACTAATGGACTAATCTTAATTTAATGGATTTTAACACATGGCCAAATTTAATATTTTAATCAACCTAGTACATGATTGTCAAGACTAACTATTATCCAATGGATAATAGTTTCTCTAATGGTTAATAACCAATGGGTAATAATGGCTAGGATTCTAGTCTATCGTCCAATGGTTAATAAAACTCCTAATGGTTATTATCCAACGGTTAATGCTAGAAAGTCTAATATTTGTAATTAAGCTCTAAGCTAATCTAATCTCATACTTAGGAAGGTTAACCAAGGTTTACCTATTGACCAACGGGTAAAAGAAATCCTAACGCTATTGTCCAACGGATAAATATTACCCTAGCTTTTATCGTCCAATGGATAAAGACAAAAAGGGTAAAATGGTCCATCTAGGGTTAGGGAGAAGTGATTAGGCTAAATGGGCATTAGGCTATTCTAACTAATCGGTTAAAGACTAACGATACTTAATCTATGCTTTCATTGCTCGAGTGGTATTTTGGTTTTATTTAGTAGGAAATTGCCTAATAACGGAATATTAAAGTCCGACGGTGCCAAACTCCAAGGCAAGGCGTGAGCGTGGCCAAGGCGGCCTGGTAGCAAAGCGGTGGCCAAAGCAGCTCGGTGGCAAAGCGGTGGCCAAGGCAGCCTGGTGGCCAAACAGTGGCCAAGCGGTGGCCAAAGCAGCCCGGTGGCCAAACAGTGGCCAAGGCAGCCCGGTAGCCAAGCAGAGGCCAAGGCAGCCCGGTAGCCAAGCAGAGGCCAAGGCAGCCCAGCAACGCCAAGGCAAAAGCGAGGCGCGACCCGATGCCAAGGCAGAACCCAATGGCAGCCAAGGCAGAGCAAGGCAGCCCAGCAACGCCAAGGCAAAAGCAAGGCGCGACCCGACGCCAAGGCAGAACCCGATGGCAGCCAGGGCAGAGCAACCCGACAGTGACCCGACGCCTAGGCGAGGCAGACCCGACAGCGACCCGACGCCTAGGCGAGGCAGGCGCGACAGCGAGCCGACGCCAAGGCAAGGCAGGCGCGACAGCGAGCCGACGCCAAGGCAAGGCAGGCCCGACAGCGAGCCGACGCCAAGGCAAGGCAGGCGCGACAGCGAGCCGACGCCAAGGCAAGGCAGCCCGCTAAGTGAGCCGACGCTAAGGCAAGGCAGCCCGACAGAGACCGATGCCTGGCGAGGCAGCCTAATGACCGATGCCTAGGCAGCCTAGCCAAGCCAAAGCAAGGCGGTCAAGCCGACGGTTAAGGCAAAGACCAAAAATTTCTACTAACCACTTCGGCATCGATGCAACACTCTAGGTTAGGGAAATGTAACTAAGCCAAACGGTAATTAGGGTTGCTAGCTAATCGGTTGCCATGTAGGATTTCCAGCCGAGAAAATAAATTCTAGGATTTTACTACAATTACCAAGTAACTATACCAAGGTCTTAATAGGCATACTCGTCTTTAGAAAATGACCTTAATACCCGGGCGATGAATTCTAATCTCCTAAGTCATAAACCTAATTATGACGGATTATTAATCGTAAAAAAAGGGATTTTTAAAATAAATAAAGAATTTTCAAATATAATAACAAAATTTTATAAGTCGATAACGACCAATTTTTGGACGTTGAAATAAAATCCAAGTATTAAAATAAAATTCAAATTTTTAGCGAAATTTTTATTGACCAAAAATCAGGGTCGTTACACATTCTCTTAGACTTAACTTAAACTTAATTTAAATCTGAAAATTTTGTTCTTATTTGAATTTTTTTCTCATTTACTAGTTTTGTGCCAAACTTTTGTGGGTTGTTGATTTGTCTCAACGAGAGAAATCGGAAAAATAAAATTTCGGTACTTTCTCAAAATACTTAGGTAAAAGTAAAAAAAAAAATTACTTTTACAATTCTTCTCGTCGAGACGAATCAATAGCCCACAAAAGTTTGGCGCAAAACTAAAAAATGCGAAAAAAATTCAAATAAGGATAAACTTTCCAGATTTAAGTTAAGTCCAAGAGACGCAACCTTAAACCGTTGAAAAGTAGACTTCTTCCTCTTTGAATTGATTGGTCATAAATTAAAAACCGAGTTCAGATAATCTTACTACGACTTTGCGATTATAACTCAGAATAACAACAAAATTGGTGCAAAGACAGATTTTGGTCAACTTTAAATGCAAATCTGTTATCGCTTAGGCTTAATCATGGTGCACGGGTTGCATTGTTGAAAAGCTTTATGAGTCGAATTTGAAACAAAACAAGTGGAATATGTTTTTGAATCTCAAGCCGGAACATATGACCATTTTTCCAACTAGTGTCAGTACACTCAGCATTGCGGGTGCCAAAAATCTAATTAACCCCAAATAGCCCGCATATTGTTACAATTTCTCACCAACGAGAACCCTCAAGCCAAATTGCTGTCTGTTTGGAGAAGTCGGATTCATGGTGTGTTTCAACTTAAAGTAAATACTATTTATTTAAAACTTATATTTTTTGAATTAAATAAAATATAATATGAGAGATTAATAAATCTCGTAAAATAAAAAATAAATTATAAAATAATAATCTTCTCTGAAGGGGGAGAAATTATTCGTTGCCCTTGGGGCAACACCTCACTTTTGGTAGGTGGTGCCTCCCACCAATCAAAATTTGCCTTGTGAGTAAAGTGGTCAGTCAAGAAGTCTACCACTGACACACATCTTCTCTCTCTCCACCGAAATTCTGAAACAAAGCATTCACTCTCTAAAAATAGGCGCGTACATCAAAACTCAAGTTCTCTGAATCAAAAGCAAAAGGCTTTCTGCTAAAAATTTTGGGTTTTTATTTTATTTTATTCTTATTCAAATTTTGTTTGCGTTTGTTAGTTTTGCGCCTAATTTTTTTGGATTATTGATTTGTCACGTCAAATAGAATAGGAAAAGTAAAAAAATTAAAACTGTTACCCAGATATTTTGTTATAATATCCAAGATAAAGCCAAAAAACTCGATTTTTTGGACTTTATCTTGAACATTTCAAATACAATTTGTAAAAAAAAATTATAATTTTTTACTTTATCAATTTTTTTCGTCGAGACGAATCAATAATTTACAAAAAAAAACTAACAAATACGAAAAATATGAATAAGGACAAAACAAGAAATGTCAAAAAAAATTTAAATACCCTTAGCGGAACTCGACGATTTTTGGATTTTTTTCTTCTTTTGTCCTTATTCAAAAAGGTAATTTTTTGGAGCTTTATCTTGAATAAGAAAATACTATGACTCTTTTAACCAAATATTTTTGGAAGTATTCAAGATAAAGCCCCAAAAAGCTTACTTTTTAGAATAAGGACAAAAGAAGAAAAAAACCCAAAAATCTGTCGAGTTCTGAATTTTTTTCGGTATATACACTTAAGGCTTCCATAACTTTTAGAAAAAAATTTAGTTTTGTCCTTATTTAAATTTTTTTTTTTGCATTTGTTAGTTTTGTGCCAAACTTTTGTGACTTATTCATTCGTCTCGACGGAAAAGTAAAATTTTTTTACTTTTACCAAATATTTTGAATAAGGACCACTTTTAAGTAAAAAAAAAAAATCAACTTTTTTTTACTTCAAAGTGGCATTTATTCAAAATATTTGGGTAAAAGTAAAAAACAATTAGTTTTCGGATTCGTCTTGACGAGACGAATTGGAAAACTAAAAAAATGAGGCATAAAACTAACAAATGCAAAAAATAAAATAAAATAAGGACAAACAAAAAAGTGAAAAAAGTTGTTAGTGGAACGGGATTGACAAAAAAAATTAAAATTGAAAAACAACCAGTGATTGTGAAAACCTTCTACTTTTTTCCGTATAATCCATCGTCACCCATTGGATTGTCAACAACTACCCAACAATACAGGTCATCTTGTACTCATGCATTTATGAAGGTATTTATCAGAAAGAAGTTTAGATTAATGAAAAAGAATTCAAAATGTAAAAAACAAAAAAAAAGGTATTTATCCAATATTGACTATGAACCAAAGCTAATCAATCTCGTACCGACCAGCATACAATTTTCTCTACTGGAACGGTACATACCGGTACCGGTGTATATCTCGGGGCTCAAACCCTGGCCTTCCACTTGGGGAGGACAAGAGTTACCAACTAGGACAGGAGCCCATTGGTGTTTTAAAGATAAGTTGGAGATACTCTAATTTGAGTAGAAACTTTGGTATGAAACACTCCAATGAATGAACCCAAATCTAAGCACAAATTTGAGTGCAATTTTCATTACTGAAAGTGTTGTAAATTTGGAAGGGGAAAAATAGCCTTTCAAAATTTGAGTCTCCCTTGATCTAATTAAAAATTTGAGTAAAACCCAATTTGGTTTAAATTTGAGTAAATGAGTGGAGTGAATTTTTTTAAAGAATTTTACTCAAATTTTGAGTTGATAAAATAAAGGGTAAGGGTTGGAGATGCTCCCTCCATCTCAAATTAAATATCCCCTACGATTTTTTGTACATTTTTAAACCCCAAAGAAATATACTTCTACATATTATTTATTTAATTTTTGTTATATCAAATTAAGGTACTCAATGAGCACATTATTTTGGTGTTAAAAATTAAAAAAAAAAACTGTAAAAGTATATTTTTTTTAGAGTTTTAAAATGCACGAAAAATCATAAGGGACATTTAAATTGGGACGGAGGAAGTAGTTGGTTAATTATTCATGTTATCTTAGTCAAATATAATGGCACTTTGCATTTATTGTTTATATACAGACACATTTATTATATGTAGTATATGCAAACACAAAAGAAGATGAGGTGTTATGGTGGAGGTAGAGTATTGTCATGGAGTGAAGCTACACGTGGTTCACTGTGAAAGTGGTGTTTGGTTATGGTGGGAATAGGTTGTGGGAAGGGTAATCTTGTAATCTAACCACTAAAAGATGCTAACATCATTGCTTTCCGTTAAATATCTAACAGCAAGTTAAGTGAAGGGGGTATTTGCACATTGTCAGGTAAAGCAAGGGAGGTCAGTGACATTTCAGAAATCTCAGGGGAGGTTTTTGCCTTTGTTAGAAACCTCAGGGGAAGTCAGTGAAATTTACCCGGCAAATTTTAATAATTTGACTGGTGGGAGGCACCACGTGCCAAAAGTGAGGTGTCGCCCCAAGGGCAACGAAAAATTCTTCCTGAAGGGGACCTCAAAATTAATGCAGCAGTCTCTCCTGCCAGCAAAATCAACGACCAACGGTACCCACTACCAACACTCCTTCCTACGAATTTAATGCCCAAAACTCACTCTGACCGGCTGATATTAACATCTCTCTCTCTCTCTCTCTCTCTCTCTCTCTCTCTCTCTCTCTCTCTCTCTAAATGCAGCCCTTTTAGGGTTTTGTGTGTTCTCGGAGTACTCTAACAGCATAATCGTTATACGAATTTCTTCGGCGATGGGAGAAAGTCTTCTCTCTCTGCTTGTAATTGCTTGCGTTGTGCTTCCCCTTAGCTCTTCCAGCTCCGTGAGTAGTCCGACTCATTACCTGTGTTTCAACTATTTCGTGCGATTTTGAGTTGATTTCATTGTTTTTCGTCTCATTTAAGCATACACAAGTATAAATGTTATGGTTTTACTGCTTTAGGTCCTCAACAATTCAGTTGGTGTGCAATTTGTCGCCCCTTCTGACAGAGAAAACCGCAATGAAGGTGCGCCATTTCTATCACTGATATTTTCTTCTTTGAACGCGATTTCTCGTAGTTACGTTCGGTCTTCGTAAAAATTAGTTGCCCAAATGTAAGCCATTGTGTATTGGAGCTCAAAAGTCTGTTTTTTTGTCTGTCCCAATTTTAGAAAGTAGGTGACTCTTCAGATCTTTCCAGGGTGAGACGTTCCGGTAAAAAGTAGTTTAACTTCCTTGTTGATTTAGCTTAGTGGCATAACCATGGGAATTTCAAGTGGGGTAGTTTTCGCCTGGGGTTTGGGCCCTTTGGGGGTGTTTGTCTCGATGCTGCATTACAATCTGCTTGAAAATGGAGATGATTCCGAAATAAAAAAGTGGCGAATAACCTAAGAAATGTGCGAGCTTTATCATAAACAAAAAATTGGACCTATTTTATGCATGCGCACATACACACAGTGAATCAGTACATAACTTGGTAGTAGAACATGCACTGCAGATGGAAGAAGTCAATCTTCAATTTCCAGCAAATCAATGTTCAAACCAAGTAGTACGTCTATCTTACAGGGATGAAAAAAATAAGGGTGATTAATAGAGAAGTAACATCGAAGGCGTGAGTTCTAGTGGTCTGGGAGAGTGAGGTTGAGGTGTATGCTATTGACATAGATTTTGAATTTATAAACAACCCTATGGTAAAAACTTAGTAGATTCTTTTCAAAAAAAAAATTTAATGTGAAGCGAGCTAGCCTAGGAAGATCACTTTATAGCAGGACTCAGAGCTCCATTCTATTCCACCACCATGACGTGGTTTCCAAGAATTTCTTCTAAGTAAGAGTACCTTTAGTTTATTTTTTTAAAACAGCAATCCAATTAGAATGTTGTTTCTTTTCCAAAAGGACAAGCCATCTCAGTCCCTTGAGTGTATGAGGTTTGATGGTAACCACAGAAAATTAGAATGCTGAATCCTCCGCTTCTGAAGAATTGTCATCCAAGTTAGGAGTGCTAGGCTTGAGTTGCTACTGAATTCATCTAAAATGTTATTGTTGAAGGTGTAATCTACATAGGTCATTGGAAAAATAAGTTGATCTTTCTATCACACTAGGCATCAAAAAGCAGGTGAAGATGAAATGGGATGAGGAGGATTATTAGGTTCCTCGATTAGTTCTAAAAGTGAATCTTTGTGGTGTCCCACTTGTTCTACATCTGTGTCATGAATTCCATTGAACTCAGCATGGTGTCCCCTGGTCAATCCCATTAAACTCAGCATTCTTTGACCATTTAAATTTGTCTTCGTCTTTGTCATTGATTCAAAAAACCTGGGTTCTTACTTGGTTTATTGATCTGGATCAATTAGCATACCTCTGGTTTGTAGATTTTAACTGATGCTTATTCTTTCCAAATATATTTAAAGCCCTAGGACTCTTTGATCTCAGCTGTAGAATTCATAGGAGTATACGACAACTTCGAACCATTGGATTTATGTAGTACATAAGATTCAAATACTGAACTACTCCCTCCGTCCCAATTTGTTTGTCCAATTTCGGGTTTCTAACTTATTAAGAAAACCAAATCTAATCCTTTGATTTGAAAATCTATATAATCCGGGCCATTGATTTTGAAATTGGACAGTCAATTTGGGACATATATAAGTCAAAAATATATATATATATATATATATATATATATATATATATATATATATAGATATATATATATATATATATATATATATATATATATATAATCTCCTTCAAATAAGGAGGTCCTTATTTTAGTTAAAATAAGGACCTCCCCATTTCTCCCATTTTTCGATTGAATTTTGATGATCCGAGCCGCTCAATATGTTCAGAACGTGATTTTAAAAGTACCCGTGAGAAAGTGGCAAAAAAAATGACTGGGAAGGGCTTGATTTGAGCAGTTTTTATTTGAACCGTTCGATAAAAAATAAACAAAAACTGCTCGGATGAAACCCTTCCCGATCTTTTTTTTTTGCTGATTTCTTGCGGGTACCCTTAAAATCACGTTCTGAACACATTGAGCGGCTCGGATTATTGAAATTCGATCAGAAAATGGAGGTCCGCATTTTATTAAAATAAGGTAGTCCTTATTAGAAGAGGACTCATATATATATATGTATGTATGTATGTATGTATGTATGAGTGAGAGAGAGAGAGGGGGGGTGGAGAGAAAGAGAGAGCTGCCTATGAGGGATCCCTCATTTTGCTTAGGTGCGGATCTCCATTTCTGGGTCATATATCGATGATTCGAACCGTTCAACTCATTTAGAACATGTTTTTAAGGAAACCCACGAGAAATCAGCTCAAAATATGACCAAGAAGTGCTTGATCTAAATAGTTTTTTGTAAAACAGTTCCTATCAAGTTTTATGAAAAACTATTTGGATCAAGCACTTTCTGGTCATATTTTGAGCTGATTTATTGAGGGGTACCCTTAAAACATGTTTTAAACAAGTTGAACGGTTTGAATCATCAAAATATGACCCAGAAATGGGAAGTCCACACCTAAGCAAAATGAGGGATCCCTCGTAGTAAGGGGACTGTATATATATACGGGCCGGATCAGTTAACACCAAATGATCGGAGCCATTCAATTCTTTGAAAATAGGTTTTGAAGAGTTTCCATAAAAAATCAACTCATTCTGGTATCGGTAAGGGCTTGATCGGTTCATTCAATTTTATCCTATAAAATTTGACAGGAATCAAATGAATGAACCAATTAAATAGCACTTACCGATATCCAAATAAGTTGATTTTTTATGGGAACCCTTACAAATAGGTTTTAAACAAATTGAACGGCTCCGATCATTTGCATGGGACTCCGAAATGGGTCCCACAAAAAAACTTGTGTCAAAATATGTGTGTGGGGAACCAGCTTGTGGGTTTCTTTATACTTTGTAAAAGTTATGGACATGTTCAATAAGCTTAAATCTTAGAATTTTCTTCTTGAACAGCACCATGCCTTTCTGGTTGGGTTACCAACCCAAGTAAGACAAATTGCTTTGCATATATGGCAAGCTCTCAGTCATGAAATGAGTCGGAGACCCAATGCAATGGTAATCATGGACACTTGGCAGCTGTTACATCATT
Source organism: Rhododendron molle (assembly GCA_025413875.1). Lineage (NCBI taxonomy): Eukaryota > Viridiplantae > Streptophyta > Magnoliopsida > Ericales > Ericaceae > Rhododendron > Rhododendron molle. The sequence goes on from CM046400.1 coordinate 22,676,331, forward strand.
TCAGGAACTAAGCTTTGTTCAAAATATGTGCGGTGATGTTGCTAATGGATGTTGGGTTGGAGGGAGAGACATCAATTCTCAAGCTTATTTGGGTTGGACATGGTCTGACAATACATCAGAGTGGAATGACTCTATCATTGTTAGAGCACCTTTACATTCTGGTTGCACCAATTTATTATGCTATGCCAAGACCTCAAATGAGTGGTGTACGTTGGTGACTAATGAAACCGCATCACTTGTAGCTGGGAGATGCAATGGAACTCATTCTTTAATATGCATGCTCGATATAGGTTTGTGATGACACTCCCTTTTACATTTTTGCTTGCTGTTCACGTGGTAACTTTTCACTGAAGCTTTCCGCACCGTCTTTCAGTTTTTGTTCATCGTTTTTGTCTCTATAAGATATGAGAGTACAGGTCATGGTGGGCATTATCTTATTCTTCTAAATGGTTGATTACCTTTTTGTCTTTATACTATATGGAAGTACGATTCATGGTGGTATGCCGCTTTCTAATTCTTCTAAATCGTTGATTTCTTTGGATTTGCTTCATTAATTTGAGAAACTTCTTTTGTCCCTTTGTTTTCAGAGGACAAGTGTTACCATATGCATTGCCATATGGACTATCTCATTATCCTTGCTGTTGTAAGTGGGTTGATTCTCTGTACTACACTAGCTGTCGTTATTTGGCTCCTTGTATATAAGCGGAGCAAGAGGCGCAGAAAATCTCGCAAACTATCTAATCCTGCTGCGACTGCTTTAGTTCCGCCATCATGGAAAGTTTTCACCAGTGAGGAACTGAGGTCTATAACTAAGAATTTCAGTGAAGGAAACCGTCTTCTTGGGGATGCCAAAACAGGTGGGACGTATAGCGGTCTTCTCCCTGATGGATCAAGGGTGGCTGTTAAAAGGTTGAAGAGGTCTAGTTTTCAGAGGAAAAAGGAATTTTATTCGGAGATTGGAAGAGTTGCCAGGCTTCATCATCTGAATTTGGTGGCTGTAAAAGGATGCTGCTATGATCACGGTGACCGATACATTGCTTACGAGTTTATTGCAAATGGGCCTTTGGATAGATGGCTGCATCACATACCTAGGGGGGGCAGAAGCTTGGATTGGGCCATGAGAATGAAAGTTGCCACATCTCTTGCTCAAGGAATTGCGTACGTAGGATGTGCAACTTTTTCCTTCTTCATTATACAGTATATGTTTATCTTGCTCTTGAAGATACATGTTTTCTCTGAGAAAATTTGGTTAGCAAAAACTTTTCAGGCATATGTTTCAACCATAGTGCCATATTACCCTATTTGGAAGAGGAGATTCAAAGACGGTAAATATATTTTGAAAAGATGTGCTACCTGTGGTGCCATCATTCTCCAAAATATTATCCTCTTAACACATGACCATAGCTAAAACAAGCAAGACGGTGACTTGTAAAACAAGTTTTCTCACTCGAGCATCCAATTGCTGTGGTTCGTTTGTGACTGTGTCTAGGTGTACTTCAATGCTATTTGAAGCCCATGCAAAACTCATGAAAATAATAAGAGGTTTTCTATCTTTGTCTTTTGGATGTAAATCTTATGTCTCTGTAATGAGTAAAATTGCAGATTCAGTCTTAGCTATGACCTGTACTTGTATAATACTATCTTGCATTAATGTTTAAATGCATACTTGGGTAATAAAACTTGATAAAATTTCTGTGTTGCAGTACTTCATTGATTCATTTGATGTATTGAAACAGGTTCTTGCATGACAAGGTCAAACCTCAGGTTGTGCATCGTGATATCCGTGCAAGTAACGTGCTGCTTGACGAAGATTTTGGGGCCCATCTTATGGGAGTTGGTCTCTCCAAATTTGTGCCATGGGAAGTGATGCATGAGAGGACAGTAATGGCTGGGGGCACATACGGCTACCTTGCTCCAAAGTTTGTGTACAGAAACGAGCTTACAACAAAGAGCGATGTTTACAGCTTCGGAGTGCTTCTACTTGAAATTGTTAGTGGGCGTAGACCAGCACAGGCTGTTGATTCTGTGGGTTGGCAAAGTATATTCGAGTGGGCCACACCTTTGGTGCAGGCTCACCACTACCCAGAGCTCTTGGATCCTCTTATATCCTCTTCATCTTCTACTTCTTCTCAAATTCCTGAAGATGGAGTCATTCAAAAAGTGGTGGACCTTGTTTATGCTTGCACCCAACATGTCCCATCGATGCGCCCTAGAATGTCTCATGTTGTTCATCAGTTACAGTTGGCTCAGCCTTCGATTTTGAACTAAACGTCAATCATTTTCATGAGCTCCTGTGCTTTCTATTCCTTGATAAATGATTTGATGTTGATTCGAATAACTCAAGATTAGTTTATTTGCTAACATAGTTCTACGGCTGATTTAGTTTTGTATGATGGACTTGCTTGTTGGAGAAATCAATACTACTTTCATCTGAACCTATTGTACTGCTAAGTTAATTATGCAAATCTTATTCCGGGTATAACCCTAAATTTCTTTGGAAGTGTTCTGATCTTTCTTTGTTCATGTTGGAATAAAAAAATATCCAACCAGTAGGACAAGTTCACGTACCCATCCTGTGTAGGTCCCAGATTGGATTCCATTCACATTCAAATTCAGTATTCAATGTGAATGTGAATGAATTTGTGTAATTGTTTGTGATTGTAGGGTAAAATAGTAAACTGCACCTAGACAACACAAGGTTTCAAGAATCTGCTGAGCCATGAAATACACATGCAAGTAGGGAGGAACGGCCCAAAAAAATTCTAAAGAAATTCAGCGAAGGCTTCAAAACTATGTCGTTGCAAGCAGGGCCGGATCTAGTCCATTTGCTCCGGACCAGTTCGGTCTATTTTGTACATCCGAACCATCTAATAGTGTTTTGGATGGCTTAGATTTAAAGGGGTGTTTTTTTAAAAAAATAAAAAATACTTTTTTTAAATCTGAGCCGTCTAAAACACTTTTGGAAGGCTAGAATGCAGGCCCAAACTAGTTCGGAGCAAAGGTACTGGATCCGAGCCTGTTGCAAGCAACATGTGTAGACGGTCCACGTCAACTCTCTCTCAGTGATGATTTATTGCAATTTGTAAAGAAAGACCATAAGGAGAAGACTTGAGCTTGACTTTTATATTGCCTCTGCAATTACCCTCTCAAACCCAACATCACTCATTTCATCAATTGCCGTTTCTGAAAATCATTCTTCTCCATCATCATCATCATCATCATCATCATCATCATCATCATATCATTATCTCTCATATCTCCAACAACTTTTGCTCTGTTTTAATTTACACATTCATTCATATACACAGAGGGGGCTCTGTGTTAGACATTCTGTACACGTACAGCCGGCTCTCTCACTAGGCCAAGTCTGAAAGAGACGACACTTACAAAGTTATACTAAATTTCTCCAAAGCTGGTTTGCGTGATTCGAATTTGCGTGGAACTTCTAGGGGAGGCCGCTGAAGCCGGGTTTTTGAGGTTAGTGTTATCCTAGCATATATATAGAGATCGATGGTTGGGTAGATCGTTTTGTATTTTGAGAAATTGCATGCTAAAATAGACTTTTCCATGTTAGATTTCTTTGACTTCTCTTTGGTATTCATAATACATATGTGTAGTGATCAGTTCAAATTTACTGCCTTCTGGATGGTGAGATAAGAAAAGAGAGTCATTTCTTCACAAATCTCGCCATTTTTTGTGAGATTCAGGGCGAAGGAAATGTGTGTCCAATGGGGCATGAACTCCTGGCTTGAGAGCTGACTTAGAAGTCATGAGCTACTTCTTTTTCTTTCTTTTTTTTCTTTTTTCACAACCTACTCAAAAAAACGTTTGAGGAATTGAAAATTTTGGGTGCTGGATTTATTGTCTACTGTCACATCCTCGATTTTCAACATAAATATAATCGATTTTTATAAATAAAATCTCACGATATTCCGTACAATAACTCAAAAGAGTTTAGCATTTCCATGTAATAATTTTACTTCATCCACCAAATATTTTCAAAAGATTACAATTTTGGCTTCGAGGCCCGAATGAACATAAGTATCAAATATGAAAGAGAGTTAAGCGTTTACAATCATTCATTCCTTAAGTCAAAAGATTTACAATAGGGTTACAAATACATCTTTCCAAAAATACTAGACAAAGATGGCCAAATAACCCTTCAAGTTAGCTTTCAAAACGATGCTCACATCCAAGCACTCCAAGTATGCACTACTGTCCCATATTAGCACCTGAAAATGAAGGAAGGTCTGAGCTACATTAGCCCAGTAGAAAACTCTAGTCTAACAATGTATGCAGATGACATGTAGAAAAGATGAATAAATGAACGACTGGATCAAGAATCAATAAGGGATCGACAAGAGCAATCCAATTTTACACTTCTTTTCTAAAACCGGTCACATGCTTTAATAAACGATTTCTGTAAATCACCAAATGCCAAAACGTGTCTCGTTCAAGTGTCATGAGCCGAAACTCCTGCCGGGCCAATTAAAGGACCCCGATGTCCTCTGCCAAGCACCTTACCCATAGGGAGGTCCTGAAATATCAATTACGAGCTTATAGCTCCTGCCGGGCCAATTAAAGGACCCCGATATCCTCTGCCAGGCACTCACCCGTCGATGAGTCCTGAAATGATCTCGTTGTGTCCGTAAAGTTTCAAAATTCCTTTAACCGTCATGTTCGTACCATTCAAACCCAACTTTGATACATGAAGTGATTTTCGTAAATCATGTCCAAACGAGCTTTAGAGTCATGGGAATGTTCAACGAGGCCTTCAAATACAAGTAATCAAGTTAGGGATCATTTGGGAAGTGTTTGAATGGGTTGAAAGTGATTGGAAACCAAAACGCTGAAAAATGAGCAAAACAGTGAAAGCTGGAGATAAGCAACAGGTATCGATATCTAACACAAAGGTATCGATACCTTTTGGTCAAAAATGGTTCCAGACGCAAGGGTATCGATAACAATGGCAAATGGTATCGATAATAAGTGGTTTTCTGGGTTTTGGACACAAAGGTATCGATAACAAAGCCTAAGGTATCGATAACAAAGGCTGTTCAAGCAGATTTTCTGCAGATTTTCATGGGTTTCTCAACAACGACAACACCAACAACAATGACCACGATCAATGGCATGAATCAAGCAATAGAAACACGTCATATATATATATTGAGAGTTAGAACTTTCTACCTCAAGATCCAAGAACGAATTTGCAAGATTTCTCAAGCCCTAGCTCCAATCTTGAAAACGGAAGGATTTCGCCTCTACCGAGCTTACACCGGTGCAATTCGGGCTACAATACGCGAAGGGATGATGGATTGAAGGTAGCTTTGTGTGGGTTTTGGGTGGCTTTGAGAGAAACAGTGAGAGGGAGCCAAGAGAGAGTGAGAGTCGGGAGAGAGGGAGAGAACGGGGAGTGAGAGTGAGGAAAGGGGGGATTTTTATTCCCTAGTCTCATACACACATACATATATGCATACACTACACACTCTTCACACATTTACTCCCCAAATAAAACATTTTAACACATTCACCCCCACACCTCAATTTTCCAAACCAATCTCATCCTTTTATTTCTTTTAAAACCTTTAAATATGTTTACGAATTAACGGATCTTTACATCTACTATATTGTGTTGTGGATTTCTCACGAAAACAATAGTTTCCTTTTCAAGAATTAAAATTGTTAAGCAATGACATGGGGATACACATTAGGCGAGATGTTTTTAATGGATTTAGTAACGAAGCCATCATGCAGAGCTTCAAGATGAAACACTCGTCAGGTTAGTTGGAAAGAAATTTAGCAACGTATATTTAGACTTTTTTGCTTATATTTAGAAGCTTTATTTCTTTATTATATGTTACAATAATATTTTTTTATTTACTGCAAAAAGGTGCACCTTTGAATGAGATTCCTAGTTCCGCCACTGGCGAGATTAGGGCGAGAGACGGAAGAAGTTAATCAAAACATTTTATTTTTTTACTTTTCTCTCAATTTCTTACCAAAATACTCAATCCAAATAAGTGATTTGGCTAAAAACCACAACCCTTTCTTCTCATTCATCCCAATCAGTCATACCATTTAAGTATTCATCTCGCCCACTTTTCATTATTATGTTTTCATTCTCTCAATGTGTGAATTACCTTGATTACCCCTTTATGGTGATATCTACATGTATACACATTTAGTGTTTCCTAATTAAGGGGATTGAAATGAATATATGTAGGTATAGTTGTATATTTGTTTCGTATCTTGGTGGGATTTGATTTTTAATAATATTTAATCCTCCCTCCGTCCCTAAATAAGTGTCCGACTCGCAAACTTAGGCTTTTAAAAAAATACACTTGTTTCGTTAAAAAAATCAATTTTTTTCACAAATCAATAGATGGCAATGGGGTCTATTAAATTGTTGAAAAAAATTAGATTTTTTAGCGAAAAACAAGCATATTTTGTAAGGCCTAGTTTTGCACGCCGGACACTTATTTAGGGACGGAGGGAGTAGGTGATTTCAAAATGGAAGTAATGCATAATATTAGGTAATTATAAAAAGTGATGATTGGGAACGGATGTACCTCCTTACCAACAATTATGGTATTTTCACATATTTTCATGGTAAATTTGAGTATGATTAATTACTTTTATGTTTCAAATTTAATCAAACCAAAACAATCATGATTGATTTGGTAACCCTACATTTGACAAGACAAATCTAAGTTGGAAAATGCACCATAATCTGATAATGAATCATGAATCACACTATTTGAAATACACCATGATCATAAAATACAAATCTGAGTTGGCAAATGCACCATGATAATAAAACACACCATGAACATAAAAATCACACTATTCGAAATACACCATGAATCCACATCTGATATCCAGTGATCACACTATTCAAAATACATCATGAATCCGCGCTTAATTTCCGACGAGTGGCTCTAAGGCTCCAGCGAGAGTTTTTGGTGCTCGAGCCTCATCAATCATCTTCTTGTCCACCATTCTATTTGTATCGTCTTCCTCTTCACCGTTTTCTTTTCTTCTCAACAACAATGGAGGATTCTAAATGCGTCTTGACAATGGAGGTTAGATGGAGGACTGCGACGGCGATAGAGGACAGCGATGACAATACTGATGTCGATATAAAAACCAAAGTTTTAATTTCATGGATCTGAACTTCATTAGCCCTTTAGCAATCGAAGTCTAGAGAGAGGAATTAATTGTGGAAATCTTAATTGGATCGAAGCTCCACATTTAATGCATTTTCATTGTTTTCTTCCTTCTCTATGCGTTGATCACTTCATCAACGGGAAATTGCATTATTTTTGCAGTTGGTGAAAAATATCAGACTATCAGTATGATAAATCTGTCTTAAATTAGCATGGGAAAAAAATCCTGGACGCTCTCGTTAGCCAAACTAAATTTTTAAGGAACAAGAAACTGGTGGGACTGAGTGAGCGTTTGTGGGTGTGTAGAGTGAGGAGGCCGGCACATTGGGTGCATGGCACCGATGTGGGACGCCATTGATGCACAGAGAGAGAGAGAGAGAGAGAGAGAGATCATGTTAGTTTAAACAAGGGTAAAATTAGGTTTATTTGAATTTGGGGATGAAAACATAACCCTCAAAAGTGACTGGGATGAGAACACAAGTCCAAGTGATTGGAATGATGGATATTTACGTACCCCTTATTAAATCAGGGAACCTATTTACCTTTGTAAAAATTTTATTAGTTTTGATCTTAGAATCCTCAATCCTTGTAGCTTTTGTAGTTTCTTGAGTGTGTAAAAGTTCACCATATTTAATATGTATCAATGTTGTTATTCACACATTACGCCCGTGTCCTTTTAATAAATAAAAAAGAGTTAGGCCCGTACATAGCATAGTGTACTTAATTACCACTAAGTCCACTTTTACAAAAATACATTTATCATTAATAGAAGTGTCACCCTAGGGTTTTAGGGTATGCTAGGGTTTTAGGGTACCCTAATGGGTACCCTAGTACCCTTGGGTACCCTAAAATCTTAGGGTACCCTAGGATTTTAGGATTTTAGGGTACCCTAGGGTTTTAGGGTACTTTAAGATTTTAGATTTTAGGATACCCTAGGGTTTAAGGTACCCTAAAGTTTAGGTTTAGGTGCTTTCATAGAGCCCTAGGGCTTAGGTTTAGGCACTTTCATAGGAGTTTTAGGGTGCACTTTCCTATTATAGGGTTTTAGCGATTTAGGCACTTTTATTGGGTACCCTAGAGTTTTAGGCACTTTTATAGGGTACTCTGAGGTTTAGGCACTTTCATAGGGTGCCCTAGGGGTTAGGCACTTTCAATATTTGGGGTTTTAGGCACTTTCATAGGGTTTTAGTGTTTCGTTAATTAGAGGAGACTTGGTGGGAATTACTTTCTATTTTCTGGACCTAGAGGTAAATTGCCCAATAAAAAAAAGGTTAGGCCCGTACATAGCATAGTGTATGAAAGTCAATTTTTTTTTTTTTTTTATTTTGAATTCTAGATCATAGATTGTAGAATTGAATTCTAATCAAAATCTGTAAAAGTAGTAGTAGAATTCGTGCATAATAATTAAATAGAAGAATTTGTATGTGAAAACAAAACCAGGATCCAAAAACCTCATCTAAAGCAAAACTTCTACAATGCTTCGAAGTGGTATTATATGGACTCTTAGATTGAAAAGTAGGTAAATTGCAATATTTAGATCAAAACCACCAACAAAATGTAAAGTGAGTTTGCTAAAAACGAGATGATTTTAAGAATTTTTGACTAAAAAACGTAGTATTACTTTCCACGTAAACATGTTTCATATATCATTTTTTAAGGTAACACGTACTATGTTACATGGTTACACTTTCTTAAAAAATACTTTCTATACTTGTTGACAACACTTATCACATTACTGACAACACTTACCATAGGGAAAAAATGACTTGGGAGTATGATGCTCCCAAACCACTCAGTAAGCATCATAGCCGAAGCGCCCATCCAAAGAACACTTTTGAATTTTACGTTCTATTGTTCATCTTGCAAAATTCATTTTGAGGTGTCTAGGATAGGCTTTCCTTCAGTTATGAACTTCTTTTTCTAAAACTGGCAGCGGATTTGCCGATTTGTATCCTTCATAAGTTAGGGACAAATTTGCAAATATGGTGAAAAGTAACAATGCATAATCCAAAAATAGAGCTCCCAAGCCCCACACCCTATTAAATGGAACTTAACAGTGGGTGTGAGCTACTGTAAAAAATTCGTGTGTTAGCCTTCATTTGTATTTCAAAAATGAGTTGGTTGTTTTGCTTCCAACAAATTATTAAGAATTTCGAAATCTACTCCAGATTCTTTCTACCCTGCAAGGAAATAATGAAACAAAAGACTGGTGGTGAATAAATTCAGAAACCTCATGAATGTGTAGCATGCACTTGCCAGTTTTAGTGAAAGGAAACCATCAACATGGAAAAGAAAGCTTATGTTACACTCCTCAAAAAATATTTGCACCATATTTGCAAATTTGTTCTTAACTTACGAAGGATACAAACCGGCAAAATCCCTGCCAGCTTTAAAGAAAGAATTCATAACTGAAGGATAGGATAGAAAAAAAGCCTATCCTACACACCTCAAAAACGGCTTGCACCACAAGCAATTCTGTAACAAGTTTACCGCAAGGCTTATCACTAAAAACACCAAGGCTCATGACGAAAACACCATAAATCTCATAACAAAAAGCATCATAAAAGCCTCGAATCAAGAAACCATAACGATTCGTAACAAGCCATAAAACCTCATCACTAAGTTAAGATAGCCACACAGACTGTCATAGTCAGTAAACAACACCACAATACTTCGTAACCTTGGTACAGTATACCTCATAACAAAACATCCACGTCAATATATTCTTTTACCAACAAACAGAAAAATGAGAGTTCAGAATTCCTTTCCCATTTCCGACAAAAGGTGAAATCAAATTACCAACCTGTGAATAATTACAAAAACTAGAAAGTACGTATAACGAGTACCCATTACAAATAGTATTTGTTCACAGAAAGGACCACAAAACCCTCTCTTCAGCAGAGAATTTTCAGCAAAGTTGAAAACTCATAAGGTCGGATCAAGTTCCTACCATTTCTATTCTTCACCACATGCTTGGAAAGAGAGCGCACAAAATTTGCTTTCCCTCAGGATTCAATAGACCACTATCACGAGAGCTTCTAAATACACTCCAACACCAGACAAAAATTCTTCCAGAGTACAGCCATACTTATGCATATGGTCTGTGTACAGAGAAAGTGTGTGTATTACGCAGCTCCCATCCTTCATGCAGTTAGGTCTTCTATTCCATTTTCAGGTACAACTATTCTCCCATTTTTGCCCCCATCACTTCTCCTGATGCCCCACAAGTAACAACATTTCTTTCTCCACAGTCTGAGGCCCAGTTTCCACTAAACTATAAGTTGTAAACTACAACTTTTTTTGTTTGGTCCTTATTCAAAAAAAATTCGCATTTGGTAGTTTTACCCCAAACTTTTATTTATATTATTGTTTTGTCTTTACGAAAGGAATCAGAAAAGTAAATAATTATGACTTTTACACAAGTATTTGTGAAAATATCTAAGAAAAAACCTGGATATTTCCCTTAAAAATATAGGTAAAAGTCATAATTTTTTATTTTTCCGATTCCTCTCGTAGAGACGAACCAATAATATATAAAAGTTTGGCGCAAAACTAACAAACATGATTTTTTTTTTTTTTTGAATACGGACAACACAATTGTAGTCTACAACGTGCAGTTTAGCAGAAACAAGGCCTGAATTGGTATTACCAACTTAACAAATGGTTGGATTGGTCACATGTATCAAGCCAACATCTTGAGATGAGATGTTATCACTTTCATGGCTTCTAGTCAACCCAATGCAGCATCCTGTATTCTCTTTGGCATTGAAACCTTCACAAGACGATAGTAGCAAATTTGAAGTGCTAGCTCTCTTAGTGCCTCCATCAAATGACTCTTTTCTGTCGTAATATACATACTTTTTCCCTCCACAGTATAAACTTTGTTTCATGCAAGCATTTTTACCTTTACAACCACTAAGAGATTTCAACTGAACTGACATACTGTTTGGAGATGAACAATCCTCATTATCTCAGCTTTTAGCTGAATCATCCAACTTTCCAATACCATCAATGAGACCAGAAGATGATACCTGCAAATTTGGACTTCCATCACTGCTCAAACCTTTATTCAATTGTAGTTTTTTACCAAAAACTGGCCTAACCAACTTTCTCCTCTTATGTTGCGTGCCCTCCGATCCCTCTCTCCCCCATTTCTGAAAAGAACATTCTCTCTCATGCTCTGAAGTGTCAACATAAGTTTTTTCCTTGGCATTGTCCTTTATCTTCTTGGTTTCACTCCTGCGCTTAAAACTCACAACTCGTGTCTCTTCAACTATTTCGTCCCAATTCACTTCAATGACATGCTCAACGTCATCTTCCATCTTTGAAGTCGGCATTTTCAACCTATCACACAACGTTTCACGTTTTCTAACTAATGAAGATTTTCTCCCCTCACATATATCGTCCATAACCTGATCCACTGATGCACCCATATCGCACTCATCATATTGCAAGTCAAAATAGCTTTCTTCTTCTGCCGAGCAGGAAGCGTCGGAACTTTCTCGTGCATGTACTTCTGAAGTCAAGCGCGCAAATACACTTGTTCTCTTGCTCTTAGAATCAGTGGGCTTGCCCTTGGCATTTTGGTAGTAGTATTGGGTATCCCAATTATTAGATTTTCCATTGGAAGAACCAGAATGCAAATAACCTTTCTTGTTGTTAAAGGAAGCATCATCAACTCTTAATGCTTGACTATTCTCATACTGTGGACTTTTTGGTTCATATCTACCTTGCGATGTAAGGGCATGCTTATCAAACTCGGAGAAAGGGCTCCCGTTTTGCCTATCATACATATCACTCCTTGAATAATGTGGAGAAGTTGAAGTTGCCTCTGGGAATAGTGAACCATTGTAGACTTCTTGACTAGTGGCTTTTGCTTCCATCTTTCCATGATATGCAGCACCTAACAACGAACTGTTGGTCCGGAAGCCAGAATGAGCGTAATAGTTGGGAGAGGTAGGCAATGGAACTTTATTTCCAAAACCAGAGGCAACATCATGACGCTGGCTTAAATCTTCTGCCTCAGAGTACGGCGATGACCGTATGAAGGAAGCCGCGAGACGATTCCCATTAGAATTCTGATGCAAAGGCATATCTTGGAGTGAGCAAGAAGTGCAATCAACAGCAAAAGACGACAGATTTCTACAATCAATTCCAGGCACCTCAGGATCGTAGGGAACAGTCCTTGTAACCATTGCATCATGATATGTTGGACAAGAGAAACCAAAGGTTTTTTGTTCCATTGAAGGAGGTAATGCGGACCGAAGCTTAGGTTGATCTTGACAGAACGAATTCTCAGTCTCCAAATTCCTTGAAAAGAACGCAGTACTTTGACTAGACTGACATACACTGGTTGATGCTTGAAAATTTGCAAGTCGGAAAGAATTTTGCATAGTGTATGCATTATCCAATCCGTCAGTCTTTTTGAGGATGCCTTCATCAGAAACTCGCTTTATTTTGTCCAAGGGATATCTCAAATTAATAGTATTTCCATTTTCCATACTCAATCTTGCCAAAAACCGGCCATTATCATTTGCTCTACTTGCACAGTCCAGAAGGTTTGCAAAATTTTCACTTGGAACATCCACCCTATTATTACTCCTTAAAAAATTGCCTTCACTACTTTCATTTCTCACTTCACCCATTCCATAGTCCGCATACTGTCCAATCACATTCCTATCGTTCCCAAAGAACACTTCCTTATCACTTGTTCTTAGTCTACCCGACAGAGGGGGATCAGCAGATTTGGCTGGGTCAGGATAATTTGCAAAGTTAAAGTCATTTTCTACTCCGCAATTCCCAAAAAATTTAAAATCATCAGATGCTCTTGCTTGAATTGTAGAGTTCTCAAGGTGACCCGTTGATGCGACTAACCCAAAAACATGGTTTGGAGTATACTTGTCTCCTAAGATACCCACTTGAGAAAATCTGCCATTATCAGTGGCTCTTCCGACTTTAGCCAAAGATTCCCAAAAGTACTTGGGCGAGGCAATGGGACCAGTATTGCTGCCCATATTATGTTTCGTAAGTGAAAACTTTCTTTCTTCAGCTACTCTCTCAGAGTTATCCGAGTCTCCTGGCTGTTTAATGTGGATGACCCGTCCTTCGTCCAAGTCATGATAATATGCCATACTATTTTGCATAAAAAACTTGTCATCATCATTATCTCTTCTTCTTTTACTGAAAGAGACACTGGGTGGCTCATTCAAGATATCATACCCTTGACAGCAGCTCCCATTAAGATCATTCTGTATCCCATCATTCTTAATAATATTACTATTTAGTTTTCTTCCATTGTTTCTTGAAGCGTTCCCTGGATACTTTGCATATTGGCCTGAGACAAGACTATCATCCTCAACAAACTTTTCTGCCTTATTTCTCAGAAAATAGTAGTCATCACCAGCTATGCTCCTTTCTTTTCCCATTGATTTGCTGACTTGTCTCTGAAATGGTCTGTGTGGTTTTTGTAATTTCCTTGAACTAAACAAGCATAGAAGCCTACGAACCTACATATGCAAAACGGGGTTAGGGAAAAAATAGAGGGAGATTAATATATCAGGAACTAATATTTCAGACAATTTTAGGCAAGCTTGGTGGGGATGGACCAAACCTGGTCTTCAGACAGACCAAAGTTGAACTTCTTCTTTGAATAGTAATTCTCTTTGATAGCATCTTGAAATTCATATTCAGTAAGCGGATCACAATACCAAATTGGGGTAAAACGAACCTGCAAGGAGTATGAGGTTCAGATCTACATATTTATTGGCAAGAAAATCCATTCCTAATGCAACATAGCAACTTAATTCCACTGACTTCTCTTCAAACAAAAATTTGGATTAAAAAGAGTTGAGGCATCCATACCTGTGCAGGGAACTGCTTCCCGGACGAAGTAAATGCATGGGGCACTATATTCGTTGACCCATCAGAGCATGCTCGAAACACACCATAAAGTTCCCTCCTCTCATATTCAAACAGAAACAAAACCATTCCTGCTTTAATCTGTTTTACAAAGTTTGCCTGAGCAGAGGGAAGACCTAAAAGTTTCCGTCTAAAACATTCACTTTTTGTTGTAGCGTTAGACATGAAGATTGCACCACACTCGGGAACTCTTCCCAGAACATCATACTCCACTTCATATTCCATTGAAAATCTTACACACTGCCATAGAATCATTGAGTGATAATAATGCTATCAACAGTAACGTAAATCTCAGTGCAGTTGATACAAAACAGAAAAAGAAAAACTGTATCATCACACATAAATGAGGCCATAGTACTAGTAGTTTACAGGGTGTTTCATAGTATGCATTCTATCCTAGACATGTTTCTTCTTCCTCAAAAATAAAACTAATATAGGATGAAAGAAAGAATGGAAAGTACAGTTCCGATAGCTAGAAAATAATTGGTTATAGTCTTTCCATGGATGAGAATATAGCAACTCCACATTTCTCACAATCCCAATGGATTTCAATTACAGTTCCGATAACTGAAAACATGAACCTGCGCCCCCACCCGGCGAGTCCATGTAACTTGAGACTAAGATAAACCACGCTATCCAACAAGAGAGCATTATGGGTCGCTATAGAGTTAACACATTACTAGACAAGAACTGAGTATAAGGTCAAAAACTTGGGAATGCACCTGCACCCCCACCCGGCGAGTCCAAGTAACTTGAGACTAAGATAAACCATGCTATCCAACAAGTGAGTACTATGAGTCGCTATAGAGTTAACACATTACGAGACAAGCTTACTTGGTGAATGAGCAAGCAGAATGTCAAATAAATACATACGTATAATTCCCATGCATGGAATGTCTGACATGGGCCTCCCATGCCACTATCTGAGCTTTTACATATCCAAAACAAAAGGACAAAACCCGTTCCTGGATGTCTAGGAATTCTGGCAATAACTTATCGATTTTTCATGGTTTAAATTTGCCAGTATTTGAACCTTTTGCAGCACCAATTGCATGAAGCAGCATAAACAGTGTACTATAACCATAGGAATATGATGATGATGATGATGATGGAGAGAGAGAGAGAGAGAAACAACCAATCAAATTTACCATCCTGAGAAAAATAACATACATTCCAATATGACCTCATCAGTTTAGAAGAACAATTTATGAACAGCTATGGCTTTGATAGGAAGCCCATGCAGGCAGATTGAATATAGCTTTCCATTGGAAGCCCATGCAGAACGATAGCACATGGTTTTCATAGGAAGCCCCGCATAGGATGAGGTCAAAGGAATCAAGTTTGAGAAGTCATCATCACAAGCACCCTAAGGAGCACAGATACGGACACGGAACACCGACACAACACAGATACGCGGACACGTGATTTTCTCAAAAACTAGCACATGGGCACTTTGGGGGACACGTTATAGTAAAAATAGTAAATAAATACTTAGTATGCATAAAGTTCAAATATTATGTGAAATATTTTATTTTTTCACATTAAAGATACAAAAAGTCCATCAAGATCTAAACAAAGCAGAGACCATGTAAGAGAACAGAGAATGAGATCCAAACTTGAACTAGGGCTTCTACTATGACTGTATGAGAAAGAAGCAGCGAACAGATTCTTCTTGATTTCAAGCTCTTGATGATCGAAATCTCTCTCTCCTATGTCTCTCTCAGTCGATCTCTACCATGGCTTTCTCTCCCCCATGGATATCTAGGGCTTCTGGTTTCTGTTTAACATTGATACATACCAGAGGAAGAGAACGTATTTGTGCTTATGTTTTATGTATACTATTACATGTTTTACACCTTAGTTACTGAATATTACTTCCTTATCCTGTTTTGGATAAAAAAAATAATAGTTTTCACCCTGTTGAAGTTTTGAAAATTGTATTTTGACCCATAACGTGTCTGAAACGTGTCTGTCATGAGTCTGAGCTTGTCTGAAACATGTCCAACTTGCGGAAAAATAAAAAAAATATGCGGACACCTTATTCCACTTGTCGGATATGTGTCCATGTCCAACAACTCCAGGATATGGATTCGTGAGGTCCAGGGAAGTGTCTGTGCTTCTTACCAAGCACCTTATCAAGTATTCATTTTTGCACAAATACATGCACAGAAGTAAGGCACAGATCTAAAACACAAGTTGAATTAACAATTCTCAGGTAAAGTTCACAGACTTGAGATGGCTGTTAAGTGTCACCTCTGCACGTGTAAGCTTAGGATTCTTCTACTTTCCCATATCCAAAATATAGGGGACAAGGCTAGAAACTACAACTCTTTAACATTTGTTTAACAATGCTTTCAATTCCAAGGTTAAATGATGTAAAGATAGTACAATTGCGCATAACATGAAAGCTTTATGAGTTATGACCACACAATAAACCCAATCACTAGACAAGGTTTCTGGAGCACGGTCGACTCAACATGAAGGACATATGCCGTTCAAACACTTATGTTTTCAGTATCCAACATGGGCACGTCATACTGTTAGAAGAATAGATGAAGCAAAAGCACAAACAGAAAGCAAAATAACACCCACCCAAATACATGTTTGCAATAAATCACTACAAAACGCTCAATATTATCACAAATCATTTACATACTAGGACAAATCGTAAAAAAATGGTTTTATGCAAACAAAAACTTTCGTGGAATGGTAGGGCAGCACTGATAGAAGATGAGATAAGAGAAAATACAATAAGGTAGGGTTGGAAATGTATACCGTAGTTTGGGCGATGTGCTTAGGAGGAGTGATATGGTTACAGTAGAGGGTAACCAAGGGAGGGGCGAACCAAAATTGACTTTAGAGGCATTAGGTCAAAAGGATCTAGATTTTTTGAATATCACGGAACACGATGCCCTTTGACATAGCTCAATAGAGAAAAGGAATTCATGTCGCAGACCCAATTAATGGGGACCTAAAGCTCGATTTGGTTTGATATGCAATGAAAAATCAATATGATAAACTGATAAAAGGTGGTCTTTTATAAAGCTAATTGTTGGATGCTGTTATTGCTTCAAGTATTCAAACATTGGCATGGCACTAGTGATTTCTCCTATACTCCTAAGACATTTCTATGTTGCATCCTTAAAGGTCATGAGGAATGACTAGCAATGTCCAAGGAATTTTAACTCAACAACAATCCTACAGAAAGTTGAGTGTTATCACATAAATTTGTCAACATTAATTTTGGTGAAAATAACTTGTAGTGTTTCATTACATGTGGATATATAGACGTACATTATGCTTTTGTCATCCTCTTCAATGACTATGAACAAGGAATATTTGCAGAAACAAACTACTCCGTATTGCGTACTAAATAACATGTACACACATGCTAATGCTACCCACATATATGAAGTTAAAACTACATGGAAAGGAAGATAAACGGGAAGATATAGCAAAATAAACCAAGTAAAAGAAGAACTCGTATTGTTTATGTCAGATTGGGTGATCAATACGTAGGAAACTACAACGAAAAAAGATTTTGGGTTAGCTTGGATGGGCCGGAATCTGGAGGAAAAATGAGGATATGATTCGTATCTCCATGATTCTTGTGGTTGAAATGGACCGGAATAGCAAAGTGATTTCCAACCAGAAACCTCATTCCCGCCATTAGAAATACATTCTGATTCCCGAGATTCCAGGCCTCCTCCGCAAGGAAAGATAAAACTTTAGTTTTTTCCGGAAATGAAAAGTTCACTTTGAAGATTCCTAAATTAAACTACTGTAGTTGAATAAATGGGAATAACTTGGGAATTAAACTAGTACTGGTCGTAGTTGAATTCTCCGACTGATACGGCCATCCTCACATATATTCATTCCCAAACATTTTCCCATTAACCAAAAAATATACTAAGCGAAATTAGAAAGCAGAGATACCCAACCCAACCGGTCCGATTTTCATCGTCAAATACAAATAATTAAAATGATAACATTGGAACGGCACGACGGTTCGGTTTCTTACATCAATTGAGAGTTCGATTACAAAAACAAACCTAAACATGAAACGAAAATCAATAAGGACCAAATCAGCGCAAACACAAAGTAGAGAGAGAGAGAGTGTGTGTGTGTTTTACCAGTTGAACAATAAAGACGACAACGATGAAAGCGGTTCTGCTTCGTGGCGTAGCAAATCGACAACTGTTCTGTTCCCCCTCCCTCCCTTCCTCTCTCTCTCTCTCTCGCTCTAAAACCAGACCGCTTCGTATGTTCACATGCGTATATATATAGGGCTGTGAAACAGTCCGGATCAGGTCAGGATCCCTACCTGACTCCGGTCCGCACCTCTCCTTTTCTGATCTCCTTTTCTGATCAAATTCTGATGATCTGAGTCGTTCAATATGATTAGAACATTATTTTAAAGTTACATCCTGAATAAATCGGCAAAAAAAATGATTGGAAAAGACTTCATCCGACAGTTTTTTATTGAATGGTTCAATAAAAAACTACTCAAATCAAATATTTCATGGTTTTTTTTTTTTTTGCTAATTTCTCTCGAATATCTTTAAAATCACGTTCTGAACACATTGAACGTTTCGAATTATCGAAATTGGATCAAAACATGAGAGGCGACAATACAGACCGTAAGAGATGTGTACTTGATCGGGATTGGGCTGTGAAAATGAAGTAGTTCTTTTTATTGTTAAAATAATAATAAAATAAAATATAATAATTAATTTCATTAACTCCCTCCTTCTATTTCACTGAAATAACACCGGACACCCCTTTAGTTTTTGAAATCACGCTGCTAACTCTTGTTAATTACTCAATCAAGTTACTTACCATGAAACCCCTCGATCTAATTATTCCTACCAACCCCCATCGCAGCCACGAACTCTCCGGCGCCACAAGCATAATTTCCTTAAAATGAGACAACTGTTTGTACCCATGAAATATTACAACTGTTGAGTTCTCCAAAACTTGAAATTCGAACCCATTACTTCTACATTTGGAAATTGGATTTGCCGAACAACACGGTTGATTGACAACTCTTTCTTCACATGCCAATATACCATTAGTATGACATCCCACTTTTTTCTATAAACAAAAAAAAATTTAATTTTCATATAAATAATTAAATTATTCATTGTGAATGTGCTCAAACTTCTTTATATCGCCTATGTGTACAACATTTATTTTAAAAATTCTTCTAACCTCAAATAACGTTTTTATATATATATGCTGGACCGCTTATTTTTATTTGGGTCGAACTGAATGTTTTAAGTTCCGGACGGGCCGAGTATTTTGGTTATGGCATACAAGGTTTATTGATAATGTTTTGGATTGATGAATTGCTCTTATTTTCTTGTCATTGTTCATTGACTCCTTAATATTGTTGAGACTATGCAACGACACGGGGAATATTTTTGGTGTAGATAACTCTGGTTTGGTGTCGTTCTTATGTGCTAGGACCATGAATTATGTTTATATTTGTTGAAAGTCTAGGGAAAAGACTCGTGAAATATCGTGGTGACTTTGGCTGTTAGGAAAAAGACTTGTGAAATACCATGTGACTCTAGTACTCATCAGATAGCGAAAAGACTTGTAAAATACTCTGTGATCCTATTCCGTATCAACTTAGAGAAACGAAGTCTCAGGCGCCATCCTCTGATAATTGGAAAATATGGTTCCCACTTTATTTTAGATTCCTGTACTATTGTGGTTCGTCATTATGATATTCTTGGGCAGACTGTTTGGCATAGGGCCTGCTTGGATGCCACAATAGAAAGGAGTATTGTAATATACACCCTTTTAATACGTGGGCCCTCCTCTATGGCGTGGTTTGGCAAATCAATAAGCGGAGGGATATCTTAATCCATCCGTCACTTCAATGTGGACCCACCATTCTTACATAATACCCCCTACTATCCAATCCCCCCCTTCTTACATAATACCTCCAAATCTAATACCTCATCCAAACAAGCCCTAAATTTGTATTGTTGTGATTCGACTTATTGATCCTTTTATTCATTAATCAGTTATTTACCCTCTTGATACTAATTGTTGAGCCATTGACTTCATCAATCATTATTCAATTGAAACCATTCTTTTGGAACCCTCAGTTATTGTTTGTTCATACGTATGCCACTTTGTACTCATTAGTTTTAATATGTTTAACTACTTACTGAGCTTTCAGCTGACAGATTTATTCCACATTTTTTTTCAGGATAGCTTATAGAGCATTGTAGTGGACTCTGTGGCATTATCAGGGTCTTCTATTTGAACCCCTAGGACATTTGCATTTTTATTTCTTCTCTCTTGTCAAACAGCTTTCGCGCAATTATTTATTAGCAATTTCATTGAGGAAGATGTTGAATATCGGATATTGTGTCATCTTGGTTTAATAAATTATTCAATTTCTCTTTTATTACTTTCGAGTTGTTAAAGTATTTTTCAATTAGGTTTCGTGTTCCATGATTGCTTCATGGTTCACGGCTGGTCATGCTCTCAAATTTGGAGCGTGACAATTAGAGCCCGTTCCGCTTTCTTTTTAAACCTTCCTTTTTAAAAAAGAAGGTAATTTCAAACTCACATATTATGAAAATAAAAAATAATTTTTCAATTCTTTTTTACATTGTTTAAAAAATCTCAATTAAATCTATCAAAAAGAATCCATATTGATAGAAAAATTATTTGCGTAAACATATAATTATTGAGTTTGAAATTACCTCTTTTTTTTTTAAATTCCTTTTACTGTTCATCTAAACAAGCCTTAGAGATGCTACAGGACCTCAACTGTCTTATTCAACCATGATGATTGAACTATATCTTATCAGCATCACTGTTTCTCTTTAACATAAATACATCTCCACATATCCCCTCTATCTCCCTCCCCCTAAAACCATGAAAAAAGCCTCCTCCTACTCAAACATACTTGTGTTCTTATTCCTATCGATTCTTTTCCAACCCACCTTATCCCAAGCAAAATGCACATGCGAAACAGAGTACAAAGACCAAGACAGAACAGAGGCATTCAAATACAAGCTCATCGCAATAGCCTCAATCCTAATCTCAAGCGCCCTCGGAATTTCCCTCCCACTTTTACTCCAAAACATATCGGCGTTACAACCCAACAGTGGGCCCCACTTCCTGATCAAGGCCTTTGCTGCTGGCGTGATCCTGGCCACCGGATTCATTCACATTCTTCCCGACGCTTTCGACAGCTTATCGAGCCCGTGCTTGGAAAACCGGTGGGGGGATTTTCCGTTTGCCGGGCTTATAGCGATGAGTTCGGCGATTGGGACTCTGATGATGGAGGCTTTCGCTACCGGGTACCATAAGAGGGCGGAGCTGAGAAAAGCTCGGCCGGTGGTTAGTGGGGACGAGGAGAGTGATGGAGGAGGAGGAAATAGTACAGGGCATGTTCATAGAGCCGGTGCCCTTGTTTTGCAGCGGTCGGATTCATCAGAACTTATTCGGAATCGTGTCATTTCCCAGGTAAGCGTTATAAGTACTAGTAAATTACGGAGTAGTAGATTACAGACCCCAACGTACGTATCACCATTTATACTTTAACCTGAGACATGTCTTACGGCACTAGTGCTGCTTTTCCACAACGCTGGGCCAAAAGCAAGCCTGTTGGGCAAATTCAGTTCAATTCAAACTTTTCCCAACAGGAAAAATCTACTTCTTCCATCTTCCTGTTCAAAAATAGTTTAGTTTGTGGAGTACTCATGACCTAATCAATTTCACAAGACTAAATACCCGGTCTTCCCAAAATTTTAAGGTATTATTTATTATTCCTAATTTTTTATTTAATTTTTATTTGTAAATTTTGGGTAATCATTAATTCATCTCGACAAGATGAATTAAAAAAATAAAAAACGTGGACCGAACAAGATGAAAAAATTTCACATAAGACGGAAGTAAATATAAAATATCACTTGTTGGTGTTTTTTTTTTTTTTTTGTCTTTAGTGAATTTTTTTCGCTTTTGGTCACAATTTTTTACTTTATAGACTCATTTTGTCGAGCGAATGATTAATTCAAAAAATACAACGTGAATCTAAAAAAACATAAACAAAAATATCAAAATAAAATTTTAAGTTGAAAGTACAAGATATCGATCGGTGTTAGTTTGTACTTTTCGTGTATCATATGAGTTAAACCTACTTAATTACTAGATCGAAATGTAGTAAACAAACAATACAAACCAAAAAATAGTAGTAATGACTTTTCTAAATTGGATAAACTAAGCCAAGAAAAAGTTTCTTCGTCACATAATGTTACTCCTATTAAGTAGAGACTGACTAGACCTTTTTTCACCATATGATCAAAATCAAAATCGTTAAACAGCTTGGAAAAAAGAATCCTAGAGTCACCCCGGCCATATATATGCATGGTGCATGTTAGTTGAAGTACGCTTAAATTGATCCGGACAATGACACCGGAGTTACCAAAAAAAAATTCTTACGTAAACAAAGTTGCAAGATTATGGTGTAGAATAGAAATTAATGTGGTGTTAGCTACTATTAACTAAATGGGTTTCAACTATTAGTATATCTGCGGATAAGAAAAAAAAAACTATTAGTATATCGGTCGTTCATATCGATCTCCTTTTTTAGGGAAGCTGAGCCATAAAATTTAGAACTAAATATAGGCTTCGTAACGCACCCACAAATATGTACACATAATTTTTCTTACAATACATGCCTATACATTACAATGCCAAAAAGCACATAAGATAAAATAAAATTTAAAAAAAGTACGTAATGTGAAAAAAAAATAATAATAATAGTAACATTGCTACGTGTACCATAACTTTTTCTTGCTTCTATGCCATTTTGGCATTATTAAAAGTTCTATTGATATCCCAACATTTCCCTCACCATGAATCAATTGAAATTAGAAAGGGTCGTTTTCGCAGGAACATTTTGTTGGGCTTGTTTGGTTTTATCTGGTTTATTTTGATTCTACATTCAATTATTGATTTTGATGCTACATGGAATTTTGCATGTTTTTCTTTGTCTCTGTCTTATCTGTGTTTTTGTTTGACAGAAAAGAAAAGGGAGAATAAAGGAAGTTTGTGGATAAAATTTTGTGATGAGAAAAACCAACATTATTGCAGGATTCTCTCGTAATGAGGATCGTGATCCTCATGGGAGGAAAAATAAAAACTTATTGTATTAATTCTGTTTTGATAATTTGACCTGTTTATTTTGTAAATTCGATCACTATGTTTAGCATTACCTTATTTTGCTCTGGAGAGCCTTTGTGACTGATCAAACGATTTGCCAATGCACTGCCGTGCTAGAGCATTAAAAATCGGAGAGCAATTATGATCACTTGCCGTCGCGTCAAAACATAAAGATGTAGGTGTTGATAGTCAAACTGCTGAAGGCAAAATGCATGTTAGATCGATGGAAGGAAAAACAACAATCTCAATATTTAACTTTAATTACTTGGAGAATTCAAATATGTACAGTAATAGAATTTCCTCAATGGTTGATGCATGTTTTCTGCAATGGCATATACATATATACATAGGTTTTGGAGATGGGAATTGTGGTGCATTCGGTGGTTATTGGGATATCCATGGGTGCTACACAAAGTCCCAAAACAATCAAACCCCTTACTACAGCTTTGAGTTTCCATCAATTCTTTGAGGGCATGGGATTGGGCGGATGTATTTCTCAGGTATCATCTCCATCTCAAATTTTCTGTTAAACAATACTTCTATAAGTCTAGACCTTTCATTTCTAAATCGTATGGTTAGCAAGTGTTACGAGTTTGTTAAATCTGGACCATCCCTGTTTTGTTACCAAGGGTTAGGATCAATTTCCAAAACACTTACTTATCTAAAAGGAATGATTTTAGACTGATTTTATTTGTTATGGAAGGAAAACTTTAATTGATATATACATGGTAATGGACACAATCTATGTTGATTTTATTTGATATGGAAGTAAAACTCATAAATGGTAGAACTTTAATTGAGCGTTTGGGCTGTGCCAGGCACAGGCAAATACTAGTAGTCGTATATAAGGTCATCCACAGTGATATAATAAAAAAAGAATAACCAAAAGTTGACACATCAGTTTTTTATTATTCACTAAAGAGGTTGCTAAGCTTAACAATGTTGGTTAGAAACATATAACCATAGTGCGAAAGCAGGTGGTTCGGGTTACCTCGCGAACGTTAACTGAACCGGACTTTGATGTGGATGGATTACGAACTCTCGATCACGTACCAAAACAGCGACAAATTCCTGCGATGGAGTGATACTACAAGGATCGAGTATCACCCTCAATTCCACGGTGTAAAAGCTCGAATTGCTCTTTAATGGCAGAGAGAGAACTATCGATGAGAGGGAGAGTTTCCCAGAACTCTATATCTCTTTTGTATACCTCTGATGTATATTATCGTATATCGTTTATGAACATCCTGCAGGAAAATAAATAGAGGGAAAGAGCATCCTAGATGCTTTAGAAGTCTTCTAATCCTAAGAGATTAGAATTACTTCGACTTATCCTATCTTATCTCCAAGTTGAGATAGGACTCTCTAATACATGGGTCACCGGGTCATGCCCACATGGGCGACCTGCAAGTGGGAGCTCTACACTAGAAACTCTTTAAGAGCCAGCATAGTGACATCAACCCATAAGAGTGTCTCATGTACCCTGAATCCATTTAGTTACACCGGACCAAGCATCTTTAATCCTTCCAAAACATCATGCACTCTATATTCACACCCGATCTGCGTCCCAATAGAGTGACTTGAGTTGTCGACAATGAATATATCGCAAGGGTGTACTACTAAATGATCCTTTTTTCGCCCTCATGTCACTTCATTTTAACCTTGCTGCTTTCCCAGACATGCTCCATGGGACCCTGACATTTTGTGGTCTTAGGTAGTCGAGCTAGAGTAGCAACACAAAGCCTCTACTACATGACATAGTCAAAAATCAAAGAGCACATTTAATATATATGTAGTCACCTTATCTAAATGACTCCTCAGACTCACACAGTGAGAAAACAAGGATCCATTCACTCACCTCTAAAATAAATTATCGCCAAGCACATGTAGTATGAATACATGCTATGGTGGAGTTACTTTTCCAAAAAGCGACGTCATACTCCCAAACACCGTACAGACCTTAGTTTAGTTGCTACCTAGCGCACAACCTGAGTTCTCAGATAGCAAACCATCATATTGCTATGCGAGTCCTCACATCTGGCTTACAAAGACAGGTTAATCTCAAGATAGGGGGAACTATCATCATCTACGCAGTCCTAAAGCCTTATCATAAGTCTCAAAAGCCCCATTAGTAATGGGCTTAGACAAAGGGCAGACAGCTATGTGACTCGTAGCTATGTGTTTTATAATCACTTTCTTTTTGCGCAACAATATCTTTGACCCAACAAGGCATAGATTCACACTTTGAAAGCAAAGCATATAATTAGCAGTCCATGAGAGATATCCTAATATCCTCTCGACCGCTTGCCAACGATCACGACCAAGACTGGACCAATAACTACTTATAAGCTCCAACGGTACTTGAATAGGGCACGTGGGCCATCGGTTCCAATTCTTTAGGAGTTTTAGGTTCCATTTTAAGCCTCTAAGTCTAGCCTTTTACAATAGAAGTGTTTATGAGTTTGCAGCTTTGTCTTCGAAAATCGTCCTAAAAACATTCTTAAAGAAAGAATCTTCTTAGAAGGATCCCTTAAGATCTCAACTCTGAGCACATAGCTTGCTTTGTCCATTCCTTCATCTCATAAGTGAAGGATAACCACAACTTTGTGGTGACATCATCTCCTAGTGATTCCAGCCAACTAAAATGTCATCATCATAGAATGACAATATCAAGAAACTATTGCTGGATCGTCTCATATGCACGATGGCCTTCAATGATCATCATAAACCCAAATGGCTCGATGAAATCTCAGGTACCACTGCCTGAATGATTGTTTTTAGGCAATAGATAGACCGTTGGAGCTAACAAACTCTGCGCTCCTAGCCTTTTGCCTTAACGTCCACCTCAAATAGTTCCAAGGCTAGAATAAAGCGATTGGGGTGTAACCCTTCGCTACTAGACGAGTCTTATTGCTTAGTATGGAATCATCTACTTCGCGTTTGATCTTAAGAAACCATTTGTTCCCAAGGATCTTACGCCTAAGCGGAAGATCAACCAAGTCCCAGAAAAGTTTTATCTTCATCAACTCCATTTCATATTACATTGCAGCTATCCATACCTACTAACAGGCAATAAAGGAATTCCTCCCACTGTTTTGGGCTCTCCTTCATCTCCAGGAGCAATCATGGAAACTACCCCTCAATCTCAAAAAGACGACAAGGGATTATTCAATGTTTGCTTCTATGCCTAAGAGGATCTTGAGAATCCATATCCATTAGATCTAATCCGTGATTAAGCAAGTCGCTCCCACTATCTTCAGGAGGTAGGAGAATTTCTTCCCCATTCTCAACTGGACAATTTGGTGCGTCTCTCGTTGGATTCTCCATCTCATAGAGTTCTACATCTCTTCTAACCTCTCATCTGCTAGGGAAATCCTCCTCGAGGAATCCACATTTCGTGACTCAATTTTAGCCATAAATGTCTAACGGATAGGCTGTAATGGAACAAATGCCCTTATGATTTTCTGAATAATTTTCTAATTGTTTTTCTTGTTGGGCTATGGTCACAAATGGGCAGGTTGACTCAACAAATCCCCCTCTTGCCCAATATGACCTAATCTCGAATGCCATTTAATAGAATCAACATCAACATAAGATGTAACAAAGCAAATAGAACCACTAGCATTATTATTAAAATAAATAACATCTAGTATCATCAAACCATCCAAAATCATAACAAATTGTACTCAAATCAATCATCACTAAGCTACTCTCAAATAGAAATAAAAACTTAGACCCATCATGTTAGTGACTAATAACAAGGTTCATCAAATTCTTGGAGCATAAAGTATTTCATGAAAAAATAAAGTGCGCCCATGTCGCATGTCCAGCTTGCCAACGCTCAACACTAACACACTAGAATTGTTTCCCATGAAAATTCTTTGGCCGCCAACTGGAATTCGGCGATACTCCACAAACCTATCTTGTTTTCTCACTAATTGGTTGGTTGCTCCTGAGTCTACTAAACCTTGACATGTTCCAAAACAGTCAATACGAGAAACAAAAAATATGGAGCACCTGCTTAGGCTCAGTGCTTCGTTCGTCGATATATCCAATAAGATCACCCCAAGCGTAGGGTATAAGCGTCCAATTGAAGCATAATAATCCGAAAGACCGGGATCGTACCAAAGGGAATAATTAATACGGCTTTGCTGGATTTGTAGGAGTAAGCACGAGTTTTCGGCCTTAGACAGCCAACTTTGTTTTACGTTTGCGATGGAAAGTAAAAAGGCTAAATTAAAAGCGAATTAACTAGGAAAAAGGCAGCTCATGTCTAGGAACAACTAACACCCATGACTCAAATTGAATCACATTTCTCACCTAATTACGCGGTTTAAGATACTCAACTAAGGTTCTTAATCCGGAAGATAAAATGGTTCGAATATCAAGCTAGCTATAGAATTCATTTAACAAACGCCTCGAGCGACAGAGCTCCAAGTATCATGTGTGGTAAGTAGGCGATGCTCTTACCTACACATGATCAAGGAGGTTAACACCTTAGCAATTTGACAAACAAATCCAAGCCCCACATCAATTTTCGAACCAAAGATTCAAACTTTATTGGTGAAAAATGCAATTTTACTTGAACCATGGGGTGCTAATCACCCCATGACCCAACCTTGAAAAACTACTCACACATATCTATGGAGATAAGAGCAAGCAAAAATCTACTTAGCATAATTGTAAATACAACACTAGGAGAAAATTAGCTAGAAAGATAGATCGAGCAACAACAAACTTTAATAAAGACAACAATAGCAAAAACTAACTAAATAAGGCAAGAAATGAAATATTCAAGGGCTGGAAAATAAGAACACTCAAGAACAATTCAAATCTAGCTCTAGATCTAAAAAGTAAGCAATACAAAAGTTCCTACTTGTTTTGTACAATGACATCACTCCTATTTATATTCTCCATGGTACGCGCACAGAATATCCCAAAAAGGTGCTCCAGAAATCTGCTACGTGGGCTATTGGTATGGTACAATGGAATGGAGTATCGATACCGGATCACTTTCGTCCATCACTATTGAGTTGTAGAAAATCAACCAGTATCGATACATAAAAACCTTATATCGATACTGCTTCATAATCCTGGGCTTTCAGCTTCTAACCTTGCTAGCCATCGGGCCATCTTTGCCATCCTTTGCCTTCTGCCTTGGCTGACATCAAGTCTTCGTCAAGAGTCATCGGCTGCTTTGCCTTGGCGTTGAGCACCGTCGGGGCTTGACATGCCTTGGAACACTTTATGCTTTAAAAACCTCACTATTGATTGATTTTCCTACAAAACACGATTAAAAAGTCCTACGCACCAAAGTAATTAAAACAACTAAATTATGCATTAAAATAAACTAAAACTAAACACTAGCGCACTCACGAGCAAAGTGTCCCAACTTGTCACAGTAAAAACACATCTTTCTGGCCATGTTTTTGTTACCACTCTTCTTCTTGCCTCTATTGCACTTAAAAGAACCAGCGCCAATAGGGTTAAGGGCTATAGCAACTCCTTTCTTAAGGGCGCGTTTAGCCTTCCTTCGCTAGTACCCAGACCTGCGAAGGACAGTCTCAACTATGATGCATGAACCATCTAGCTCAATTGCCTCTTGGTGCTTAGCCTTCATGAACCCTGATTTATGTTCATCATCACATTTCAAGTTCGAGACCATCTTAGTCAAGAAGTCGATATCATATTTATGTTTGATAGCTTCCCACAGCTTATGAGCAGTCTCATAGTACTCAAACTCACATATCAAATCGTTGTGGATGCTGCGTACCATAATAAGTCGTGCACACTGATCTTTCTCGAACCATTTTTCAAAGGCCTCAAGATCACGAAGATATTGTGGTGAGTCACAACGTTTTGGCTCAACCATCTCATGGTCGAGGGTCTCCAAGACCTCTAGCTCATTGAGGAGAAATTGGATCTCATAGCGCCAAATATTATAGTAGTCGCTTTTCAATTTCTCAACCTGGGTCAAATCAGCTACAACTTTCTTAGCTTCCATTTCAACTCTATCAAAGAAATGCACGTAAGATAATTAATAACAATTGTCACGACCCAAACCCGTGGGTTAAAGGTCTAATGACCGGCCAATGAATTTAGGTCACCCTAGGCCTATCTTAATAAATCAGTTTAGGGAATTCATAAAATCCTCTCATCAAAATAGTTTACCTTAAGAAATTCAGTAAGTTGCAGAAGCACAATTTCAATAGTTCCAATATATTCCAGAGTTCTACGTGCGGAAATAAATATAATTACCTAACAATATCAATACAAATAACCATACTATAACTCCTCCGGGACAAACCAGTTCTTAAAATAAAAGACTACAAATTTTAGCAGTCCTATATTCACAGCAGAAACGGTACTTCTATATACACAGAAGAACTGATCACAAAAAAAAAAATACTTTGGCTTGATAGCAAAGCCAAGTCCATCTATAGCTGCTGACCTGAAAAGTATGATTTTTGAAAAACTCCATAAGTTAAAGCTCGTATGAAACATGACATATCTAGTCAACACATTAAATCATGGATACAAATAACATCTTATAAAAAGTGTAGTCATACTCTTCAGTATCGAACATGTAAAATGTACTTCCTTTTCAAAGATAATCAAATCTCCAGTCCATAATAAAATGAATTCAAGCCTTTCGATAGACTTATGCTAAAAGCAATAATTCTCAGTCATCAGTTCATTCACATAATGAAATCCAACTTTTCAGGATAAAGCAGAAAACCATCATGATATTAAAAATATCACATTTCATAATACTCGTCAATTTCGCACATCTTTCATGAACAAGTTTCAACCAGAATCTAGAGGAGCGACCTCTATATCATAAAAGGGAATGACGTCAAACCATCAGGATACCTGGTTAGTATCCCCAACCTTATAACTCCAAATCCACTTTGTCTGTTCAAAGTCCTCAAGCGCGGACACTTGTTCAGATGTATCGACAGGAAAAATATACATTTCATCAAATCATTTAGCAAGTTAATCAATATCCATGATTCTATGGAAAACATTTCTAAAATATTTCAACAATGAAATATTTAAACAACACATGTAAACAAGATATGCATGTTTCACCTTGATCCTGAAGACGCAGCTAATCTCTACTCGAGTCTTCACGAATTTCATACTAACGATCACACAGACCTAATAAGAATATCATAAACGTCTAAGTATGAGCACAATTAATGTATTACGTTCAAACAGTCCAATTCTAGTAATCTAAGCCATGGCTTAGAGCCGATCTAATACTAGGGGTAAAACGGTCATTTTACGTTCCAGAGTCAATCTATCCAAGTGCTATGAACTCAGATCTCTTATCTTATCAAATCTGGTCCAAAAATCATAAATTACTCAAAACTCAAGTATAAAACTCAGGTTTAAAACGGTTATGACTAAAAAGGTTATTTTAGCACACATCGAATCCCAAGGGCAAAATTAGTCATTTAAAATCTCCTAACTACAAAGTGTAAAATTTAAGTATCCTAATTATTCAAAAATTACAATCCTGTAATTTTTACAAAAATCAATAAGATTTTATACAAAGTCTATTTTTGGCGTAGAAACGCAACATAATGAATCGAAGGCTCAATAGCCTCTATTGGTAAAATGGTAAACACAATTCCACCTTAAGATCAAATGGAAATTCTGGGTAAAAACTTAGTTTTGTCAAAAACTCTCAAAAAAAACTATGCATGCAAGGTATTTTAAGAAATAGAAACAATACTTTGTTCATTTACTAAAATTTGTCACCCTTTCTTTGAAAAAAATCATAACTTATTCATATAATGTCCAAAAATACTCAAACCAGCGCCCAAACTTGCATAACATCCATGTGTATCTACTGTAAAAATTGAAAGATTAGTTATCAACTAAATATTCTCCAAATTTCAAAAGAACAAGCTGTTCTACAAAAAAAACAATAGGGCATAGTAGAAAATTCATAACTAATTCATTTCAACTCCAAAAGTGTTGAAACCAACGCTAAAAGTTGCGAAACGTAAATTATTATTCTCAGTAAAAATATCAAATTCATAAATCGAAAGGATTTTACTCGGCAAACAAAAGAAACAGCTTGATCACAGTTTATGTCTCTGTCAGACAACTCTACTTTAAAAATCCACCAAATATTGTATATTTGTCCAAATGATTTGATTCCAACGTCAAAATGTTTCCCACTAAAAGTTCTAGTCTCTGGAAAAAAACCAGTAGCCATGCAAGAAGTGAAATTTCCCATAAATTTAAAAGAAGACAGACACAATTAAATTCGGACACCCAGGTGACAGTCAGTATTTAAAAATTCATAACTAATTCTGTGTTGATCGGTTTTGCATGTTATTGGTATCAAAATCTTCGTATTTAAACGTACTTTAAAAGTTATGAAGACTTCAAAAATTGAATCATAGCAGAAGGGTTCTCAAAATACGAATTTCAAAAAGGACAGTATTCTGTCTTCAAAAATTGGAGTGGTTTTGCCTAATCTTTTGATGCTAATCAAATCCTAACACCTCAAAACCATACTCATCTGTTAAGAATATGATAATAGGTGTCCAAAACCAGAGGTTTATAGCTTCCTAATCAAAATTATTCACATGAAAAATGGCTAAAGAAACAATTACCTAGTTGATCTTGAAAGAGATATTTGATGTCTAAGAGCTTGGAGGGTGTTAGCTTCTTCTTCTTCTTCTTCTCTCTCTCTTCTCCCCCTGCCGTACTCTCTCTCTCTCTCTCTCTCTCTCTCTCTCTCTCTCTCTCTCCTCTAGAGAGTAATACACTAGTATATCTATAATTATGAGTTAAAGTAAAAGAAATATACTAATTATTCTAGTGCCACCAAGCCATAATACTTGTCACCTAGCCATGTTAGTGGGCTTGCCAAGTGTTGGCATGGTGTTGACACCTAGCCATGCATGCATGGCTAGTTCCGGAGCCCGACTCGCGCGCGCGGCTCAAAAAGCTGTACGGGTTTCAAACTCAGAAAAATATGAAATTCGCACAGTACCCTAAATAAATTATTCTAAGAATAACCCCATTCTCGGAATTTCATGGAAAAATCCAGAACACAGAGATTTGAAATATCTGGCCAATTGACTTGTAAAATGTGTTCGAGACTCCGTCCGCGACTAATAATTAATGAAAGTGATGAATTATTATCGTAATAATATTTTTAACGTGAGGGCTCTCACAACAACACAACACAAAATTATTTTGCAGCAAGAATCTAAATTAGAAAATAATAATCTATAATACGAATCGCGACGGTGTGGTGGCCCACATATTTTTTCTACATAAATTTTGACCGTTAACTTAATACACATTTTCCTGCACAAATCTCCACCCTTCATGCAACCTTTGGCAATTTGGTAATTACACCGCATTTTCTGGAAAGTAAATATGAATTCAATCCGAGGGCCAAAAATAGAAAGGCAAAGTCATGGGTACACAATCTGTGATGGTAATTGGGTTGACTTTTGGTTTCCCAAAAATCAGGCATACAAAGCTTGCTAAATCTTGGTTTCCCAAAAATTAGGCGTACTCTTCCTCAGTGATTTTCGAATTAGTCTGAAGCTTAACAAGGTGGTACTAAAACCTGTCCTCAGTTGCAAAAATTGAAAAAGGCAAATTTTTGTTATTCTTTTTTACTCACCACACCACCGAAAATCACTGAACTCTACTTCTGAGACTACAAAAATTGAGGTGAGTGATCTATTGTTTTAACTGTAAATAGAAATTGTTTTCTTTCGGTTTATACCCAACCACAGTTCTCTCAATGTTTCCCCTTTTGTTTAATCGTTTTTTTTTTTACAGTTGCGTAAATAGTTTTGGAGTCCTTCTTCTATGTTACGTACCCTTTTTTTTTGGGTTCAATTTTTCCTCCATTTGGGTTCCCTGTCTAACAATTTTTTGGTTTCCCCTATTATCCATATTCCAGTGTGTGTGTGTGTTATTAAGCAATCTCAATCTTTTCTATTAGGCACATTAACCGTAGACTTTTAGGCCAAACAAAATATAATACCCGACGTGCAGGTAAGTCTTAATATTTTCTGTTTACAGTCATTTTTTTGTTGTTGCCCCTACCATACTTTTTTATTAACACTTTAAGGGGCATTTGGATCTCACCTTTTTATAACCCCGTTAGTTTTAGGCCTAACAAAAGATTGTTAATGTTTACAAAATCTAACAATAAAAAAGGAAAAAAGTTTGATGTGGTTTTGAGTATGTTTATACCACAATGGTATTTGAAGTGTATGAAAAAGGCTGGTAGGAACAAAAGAATGTAAATGACCTTTCATGACTATGTCCATCCCTGCCGCCCCTACATCTGGTTTTTCTCTTTTCTATTAGCGAATTACCCTTGCATACGGCACTCCAAACTACATCAAATAATTCAAATCAATTACTACATTGGAAGGTTAAGTTTCTACACGAAAGAAATGTAAGTGTGGTGATCCATAGCAAGCAAGAACTGACTTACTTGCGAGCGTAAGCCCATAAATGCCATCATTTTTTTCTGGTATGTGTTTTCTATTGTTGATTTCATCCGATGGTTAAGAATTTCTAAATGGTTGAGTTTCTTCCCTATGTTTTTTAAACAGTTCTTACTTGGAACTACACAATGTAAAGAACTTATTTTTGGTAGTGATTCCACTTCTGACAACTCTCTCTCTCTCTCTCTCTCTCTCTCTTGGGTGGGAAAAACTTCTCCAATCTGTCCTATTTCAATGTCTCTCTCTCCTTTTCTATTCACAGGGTAATAAAAATAAGGCAAAATCTTCTCCAATTTTTCCTATTCCTGCTCTTTTTTCTCCAAACAAATTCTTTCGGTCTTCCCATAACAGTCACACAAAAGTGAAAATGAAAGTCTGCTCTCATATTCATGATCCAATATATCTCTCTCTGACTCGCCTGCTCCTTCCCCTTCTATCTTCACCTCTGGTGCTCTCTCTGTAGCGGCTTCGCCGCCTAACGGATATTTTTGCACATGTATTTTCTTTCCCATATTGCCAAGACTTAGTCTTGGACGTCTACTCAAAAAATTTCCACACAGATATGTATGGGGATCGAAAATTTTTATTTCTCAACTTCATTATTTATTCGATAGTTTGGGCTTATAATTCAAAGTTAGAAATTGGATTGATACGTGTTTCTTTTTGTACTATTCAACAACATTGATTTTTTGATTGAATTTGTGTACCTTCATTTTATGGCGTTTTTTAAGAACTGCCTTTTGTCAAAAAACCAAACGTGAATCAAATTTTTTTACCGGTAAAATGTTGTATTATTGGACTTTCAAAGCACGGGTTTTTAAATTCATGTTATGAGGTTTTTTATTAGTTGATTAGTGGGCAAGTTTATTTGGTTTTTAATTGGTTTTTTAAATTCATCTAATACCTTCATTTTATAGCTATGTTTTTTAAAGACATTCCTTCTTTTCAGTGGTTAACTAAGAAAATACCCGTTGGAAACTTACTAAACTTAGATAGTTCTGATCCCATTGGGAGTTGTCACAAAAACAGATATTTTGAAGTTGGTAAATGCGATATTCTTCAAATATTACAAATTTTGGTAGAAGTGCAATTTGTGGGTTGGAGAGGCCAATGGTAAGGACACATAAATTTAAGCTAGGTTCGGATTGAGTTGTGTTGTGACTTTAGGCGTGGGCTATTACTAGCGTCAAAGAATGGGAATTGGAGTGAATCTACAAAGGAGTACTTCGAATGTTCTAGAACCTCCCACCGGAAAGAAAATGACTAGGCACGAACACAGTCGCTGGGGATTGAGAATTTGTTTGTTCTTTTTTTAATTCAAGTTAAACAGGTCAATGAATATACTTGGATTGTTTTTTTCCGAATAGTTGGATTTGTTGGGCAAGGGATGATATATTGTACGTGAGTCCAGTATTTATTTGTGTGTGCTGATCGTTTAAATCGTGCCTTTAGGTTAGGGCGGTTGTAAAGAACAGATCATTATGCAGTGGTTTAATTGGCCTAGGTTGTGACCATACTTTATCCCGAAATTTAGACACCTTTCTTTTTATTGATTGTTGTGGATTGATGTATTTTTTTAAATCTGCTTAGTTGAATCTGATTAGATGAATGTTGTGTGAAGCTTATTTAACAAAGGAAAAAAAGATCGCGAAATTCGGGTTTGTTGTTCGGTTGGCCAGAAGGGAAGGGTAATTCGATTTAATTGTGCTCGGAAGGTGTTGAACCGTGCCTTCAGGCACGGGCAATTACTAGTACCATACATGTCGCAAGATCGAAAACTCGCAAAGGTTATAATCATCTCTTGCGCCTCTAAGTATTTTATTATTACAATTTAATCTAATTCATGCGCAAAATTTCAGTTTTCGGGAAAAACATGTATAAATATTTTCTTTACCGAACAACCTCCCACTCGATATGGCATATCACAAGCATGAAATAAATTTATTATAGTGCATAATACAATTTATGCATTAAAAAGTATTTTTCATGCTATCAAAATGAATAATTTAAACATTGAACAATACCAAAAATTATCCAACATGCCACATACAACATGTAAAATCGTCCAAAATATTAAACATGTTGTTTTCAATATTTTGTACATTTCCAGTCGGTCACATGCAATTATTATCAATTTTCAGAATTTATTCTAATTCTCCAAGAATAAATAATAGGTAGAAAATGCCAAATAATATCAACATGTACTAAAAAAATACACAACCTACACCAATGAATAGGTACTGAAACCAGTAGGTTGAATCCAAAAATTTGTAATTTTTCAGATTTTTATTCTAATTTTCCCAAATTATCAGCTGATAGAAAATACAAAATAAAAAATCAGCATACATTGAAAAATTACACAAACCACTCCTATAAATTGATTCTGATTCCAGGAGGTTAAATCTAAAAATTTATAATTTTTCAGAATTTTATTCTAATTTTCCTGATTAAACAAAGAATAGAAAATACAGAATAAAAAATCATGCTCACTGGAATATTACACCTCATACCCCAAATAATAGGTAACAGTAGCAGAATATGCCACCAAAAATTTGGCTCCCAACGGGGGAGGCGCGCATCCCCACTCTCTTCTAAACCGAGTCAAAAATTTTATTTTTCTTGTATTTAAAATTCTGAAAATAATTTCATTTCAGAAAAATAAAATAAATACACAGAAACGTAGGAAATTCAATTTCAAGTCCAGCGGTACTCTCAGTGTTTCCATATGACATCGGTACAGTGAGGGGTGAATCTCACTCTCTCTCGGCTGAGAGTGAGAGAGTGCAGAAACTGCACTTCATCTTCTCCAAATCATGCCCAAACTAAGGTTTGCCATAACTTTTGATCCGTAACTCCAAATCAAGCTTATAATATACCGATGAAAAGCTAGAAACAAGAGCTACACAATGATACAAGTCCCGCATGTTAAATCAAAACACAGAAAAAACACTATCTAGTTAAAGTTTCGGAAAAACCAACTAGGGTTTGATTTTTCTTACAAACGGTTTATCCAATAAACACGAAACTTTCCAAATATGATCTACATGTTATGGACTACGTTCTGGTAAAATTTGAAGCAATTCCGAGAACTTTTGAAAAATCATGTTTTTCGGACCCATATCTGTCATACACGAAAATCAGTCAACACGTACGCCTAAAACATGATGCATATGGCTATTCAAGTACTAAAGAGCACGAAAACATCCAACTAAGGCTCTGATACCAATGTTAGAAACATATAACCATAGTGCGGAAGCGGGTGGTTCGGGTTACCTTGCGAACTTTAACCAAACCGGACCTTGATGTGGATGGATTACGAACTCTCGATCACGTACCAAAACAGTGACAAATTCCTGCGATGGAGTGATACTACGAGGATCAAGTATCACCCTCAATTCCACGGTGCAAAAGCTCGGATTGCTTTTTAATTGCAGAGAGAGAACTATTGACGAGAGAGAGTTTCCTAGAACTCTATATCTCTTTTGTATACCTCTGATGTATATTCTCGTATTTCGTTTATGAACATTCTGCTGGAAAATAAATAGAGAGAGAGAGAGAGCACCCTAGATGCTTTAGACGTCTTCTAATCCTAAGAGATTAGAATTACTTCAACTTCTCCTATCTTATCTCCAAGAGAAGATAGGACTCTCTAATACATGGGTCACGGGTCATGCCCACATGGGCGACCCAATTTGGTCCCGGACCGGCTCCAAATTCTAACACATGGTAATGGACACAATCTATGTTGATTTTATTTGATATGGAAGTAAAACTCATAAATGGTAGAACTTTAATTGAGCATTTGGGCTGTGCCAGGCACAGGCAAATACTAGTAGTCAAGGTCATCCACAGTGGTATAATCAAAAAAGAATAACCAAAAGTTGACACATCAGCTTTTGATTATTCACTAAAGAGGTTGCTAAGCTTAACAATGTTGAGTTTCACACTGGTTACTTCTAGTCCATAAACAAAATAAGAGTCAACTATAATTTCACTCTCTCTCTCCCTCCCCCTTTGTTTCCTGCCATTCACTTTCCTCCATTTACGTTTTTTTTTTGACAAAAATATATCGATTCCCACTCTTAATTTTGGAGAAAAAATGGTGACTTTCCTCCCTCCTATTATGAATTTTTTTGGGGGAAAAAATAGAAATATGGGAGAAAAGAGTGAAATACCTTAATCCGGCAACGTTGGGTTGAATTGTAGCTGATCTAAAGATATGAGCTTCACTTTTCGAGGGAAAGAAAGAGAAATAGTTTGTGGGTGAAATGAAGAAGATATAGAGTAGGCGAAGAAGAGAAGAAGAAAATACCAGTTGAAACACGCGTGTATACAAATTTTGGAACTAGTTAACTTATGTGGTGTGGGGTCCACAAATTTTGATTATTGAAAAATGTTGCTAGTTTTGATTATGCAAAACCCAAAAGTTGATTATTTATAAGGATGTTGCTAAGTTTGATTATACTATTGTGAGCCATCTTTTACACTAACATTGTTAACTTTAAAAATAATTGATTTTTGATTATACCACTGTGGATGGCCTAATAACACACCATTAATAATACTCCAAAACAAAAACAATACCCAGGAAAAGTACATACCGCGGGTGCACTTTTATACATAATTGGATTCTGTCTTCTTCTTAATTACTGCTTCTTCTTTTTTCGGTTTTTGCAATTGCTTTAGGGGGTGTTCCAATTTTAGAAAAAGTTCCTTTTTTTCAAACGGAGGAAAATTCAAACCCAAAAATTATGTGGTTACGTAAATAATTTCCCTACCAATATCGATCTTGTTTGATAGATCTCATCGAGATCTTCAAAACGGTGCAAAAAAAATTAAAAAATTATTTTTCGTTTTCATTATATTTGAATTTGAAAATTGAAAAAAAAGAACTTTTAAAAAAAGAAGGGAAACCGGAACGCCCCCTTAATTTCATCATTAGTTATCTTCTTATAGCGTTTGGTCCTTTTTTTAAGACTTTTTCAATTCTTCTCGGCGTGAAATATAACAAAAATACAAGTCGTTTGAATATGTGTGTGTGTATATATATATATATGTACATATATATGTACATATATATATGTATGTATGTAATCCAAAAACTTTTTGTGGTTTGGCTTATTTTTTACTACTCCCTCCGTCCCTTTATTATTGTCCAGTATTCCATTTTGGGCTGTCCCTTAATAAGTGTCCATTTTGTAAAGTTAGTAGGTAAAAGTTGGTGTATTGTCTATTTTGTCCTTAAAAGTAGATTCCTTTTTGAAAAGTAAGTGAGTAAAAGAGTAATGATGATGGGTAAGTAGGGAAAGTGGAGGAAAAAGTTGATGTAAAAGGTATAATGATGATGTCCTTTTAATAAGTTGGAGTTACGAAGCAGGACACTTAAAAAGGGACGGAGGGAGTACTATTTAAGAGCATTCCCATTGTAATAAGCAAATTGGTGTGGATAAGCAAATTTAATAATAATGCTCAAAAAATATCCACATTGTAATAAGCAAAATTACAAGTTTTTTAACAAATAACCAAATTCCACCCATTCCATAACCAAACTTAACAACTTTTACCAATAATCAAAAGTTACTGATTTTGCCACTCCGTTTTTTGTTAACGGCACTCTCCTGCGAGTGTATTTTTAGTGCAAAAATACACTTGCAGGGGAGTGCCGTTAACAAAAAGGAGAGTGGCAAAATCATTTCCCTAACCAAAACTCAATAACCAAACTCAAAATTCAATAACCAAACTAAAAAACACTCTACATTGGAATCGTCTCATTGAGACGAATAATTTGGTGTTGTCGAGTGCGTGATTGAAACTCGTTTGCGATTGGACAAATGTGTATCATCTATTGTGGGGGGTTTTTTTGGTTAGGGATGTAAAAATAACCAATGTTGAGATATAGGTTGTTATGTTTGATTATAGACTAAATGGATAATCAAATGCTAATGTGGGCACATTTTGGTTATTGATTTTGATTATTATCATTGCGGATGCTCTAATATAGTGAGTTTTTTCTAACTTACCTTTTTTGCAATATTTTTTACTTTTTGATTCATTAATTTGTCAAGACGAATCAAGAAAGTAAAAGCACTTACTCAAAGCTACCAAACAAAAAACAAAAGGTCAGAGAAGACTAAAATGAATAAGTTAAGCCAAACTCACATATGTTTATTTTTGAATTGATCACAATGCTCAGGCGAAATACAGGAAGGGAGCAATCACAATAATGATACTATTCTTCTCCCTCACGACTCCAACGGGGATAGGCATTGGAATTGGGATATCAAACATATACAATGAGTACAGCCCAACTGCACTCATTGTTGAAGGTGTTCTAAATTCGGCTTCGGCTGGAATCCTAATCTACATGGCTCTTGTTGATCTTCTTGCATCCGATTTCATGAACCCTAATTTGCAAATCAATTTTAGGCTCCAGCTTGGATCCAATGTTGCCCTTCTCATTGGAGCTTGTTCCATGTCAATTTTAGCCAAATGGGGAGGAGCATAGTTATTTGTTGTTCTCTTGCTTTTCTCCGTTGCAACTTGCAATGTAATCTAAAGGTTCTCCTTTAATGTGCAAAGTTTATGTGTCATGGAGTATGCTTTTATGTGTCATGGAGTATGCTTACATCATTTAGATCTCGCAGGGGTCAAAATGCCAAAAATCTTGGGGAGTGATTGGACTTGATTTTCGCACTAATTTGGGAAGTATGAATATTATTAATTTCATAGTTGGTAAAAGAGCTCAAGGGTTTCATCCTACCTTCTCCCTACCTAGTTAGGGTTTTTTCCACTTTTTTTTGTTCCTAGTATCCCTACCCGTTTCTCAGACTCAGCCCAATTCTCTTGTCTTCTTCCACGCTCGCCTCCGCCCACGGCCTCTATTGCGGGGAGGTGGGGCCGCCGCCCTCCTTGGCCCACCTCCCCCCCACTTTGTGTCTTGCCGGCCACCCTCCCTCAACCCCAGGCCGGTCACCAGACCAAATCTTGTTCCCTCAACCTCTTCCACCGCCTTTCTCATATCACCGCCGCTGATCTCCCTTACCACTCCTTCCTCACCTCCTAACCCCCATCACCTCCCACCCTCCTCTCCACCACTTTTAACCCCCGCTTCTCCCCTCACCATGGGTCCGTTTTTGGTCAAATCTGACCGTGGGTTGATGTTGGGTGGCTTGTGCCCGTCCTACGCGTTATAATCTGACTTGGACTTCTTTGTCACGTAGGAGTTGGTCTAACCGTTATAACGTGTTTTGATAAAGCGCGATGGCCTATTTTTACAAAACGTTTTAGAAGATGGATATTCCTTCAATTTGTTTAAAATTAATGGCCATTTCGACGAAAAACTTGAGGGTTTTGGACCTTTGACCCGTCGGGATTGGCGAAATGTGGGAGACGACAAGTCTATTGGAGATGCTCCAACATCTATCAATTAAACTTGGGTCCTACGGAGTATAACTTTTTTAATTAATACTACTCCTGTGCTTTTCAAAAAAAAAAAAAAAAAACTACTAATACTCTTGTTAATGGAATTTAAATCAATATCCCCTGATTCTAATTTTGAATTACCAGTTTATTACTTAGTTGATGGCAATTGAGTTCGACATTAAAGCTCATTATCGTCATTCGATCAAGTGGTTAATGAGAATTGTAACGACCCTGATTTTTGGTAAATAAAAATTTCGTTAAAAATTTGAATTTTATTTTAATACTTGGATTTCATTTTTAACACCCAAAAATCGGTCGTTATTGACTTATGAAAATTTTGATAAATATTTAAATTTTATTTTAATTGCTTGGATTGCTTTAAAATTTCCTTTTAAATTCTAATAATCCGTCATAATTAGATTTGAAACTTGTAAAATTGAATCGTTTTACTCCGGACAATTTAGTCCTTCTCCCATGACTAGTATACTTGTAAACGTACTTGTATATTTTCCCTATTAAGTAAATAATATCTTTAAATTATATTTCTCGGCTGGAAATCCTACTTAGCAAGTATAGTTAGCTTTTAACCGATTAGTTAGCAAACCCTAACTACCGTTTGGCTTAGTGACGCATCGATGCCGGAGTGGTTAGTAGGAAAATTTTGGTTTTTGCCTTGACCGTCGGCTTGACCGCTCTACTTTGGCTTGGCTAGGGTGCCTAGGCATCGGGCCTCTGTCAGGCCTGCCTCGCCTCGGCGTCGGCTCTGTCAGGCCTGCCTTGCCTTGGCGTCGGCTCGCTGTCGCGCCTGCCTCGCCTCGGCGTCGGCTCGCTGTCGCGCCTGCCTTGCCTTGGCGTCGGCTCGCTGTCGCGCCTGCCTCGCCTCGGCGTCGGCTCTGTCAGGCCTGCCTTGCCTTGGCGTCAGCTCGCTGTCGCGCCTGCCTCGCCTCGGCGTCGGCTCGCTGTCGCGCCTGCCTCGCCTCGGCGTCGGCTCGCTGTCGCGCCTGCCTCGCCCAGGCGTCGGGTCGCTGTCGGGTCTGCCTCGCCTAGGCGTCGGGTCACTGTCGGGTTGCTCTGCCTTGGCTGCCATTGGGTTCTGCCTTGGCATCGGATCGCGCCTCGCTTTTGCCTTGGCGTTGCTGGGCTGCCTTGCTCTGCCTTGGCTGCCATTGGGCTCTGCCTTGGCATCGGGTCGCGCCTCGCTTTTGCCTTGGCGTTGCTGGGCTACCTTGCTC
Organism: Rhododendron molle; assembly: GCA_025413875.1. Lineage (NCBI taxonomy): Eukaryota > Viridiplantae > Streptophyta > Magnoliopsida > Ericales > Ericaceae > Rhododendron > Rhododendron molle. Next base: position 22,718,766 of record CM046400.1, read on the forward strand.
TGCCTTGGCTGCCATTGGGTTCTGCCTTGGCATCGGGTCACGCCTCGCTTTTGCCTTGGCATTGCTGGGCTGCCTTGGCCACTGTTTGGCCACCGGGCTGTTTTGGCCACCGCTTGGCCACCGCTTCGCCACCGCTTTGCCACCAGGCTGCCTTGGCCATGCTCACGCCTTGCCTTGGCGTTTGGCACCGTCGGGCTTTAATATTCCGTTACTAGGCAATTTCCTACTAAATAAAAACCAAAATACCACTCGAGCAATGAAAGCCTAGATTAAGTATCATTAGTCTTTAAACGATTAGTTAGAACAGCCTAATGCCCATTTAGTCTAATTAGGTTGCCCTAACCCTAGATGGACCATTTTACCCTTTTTGTCTTTATCCATTGGACGATAAAGGCTAGGGTAATCTTTATCCATTGGACAATAGATACTAGGGTAATCTTTATCCATTGGACAATAGATACTAGGGTAGTCTTTACCCATTGGTTATTACATGCTAGAAAGATCTTTTGACCATTGGACAATAGTTGTTAGGGAGAAGACCAAGTTTGACTAGTAGTTGGAATAGTCTAGTCAAAAGCAAATAGTATACTCCATGATGACTTTCCTTGGACCATTGGTTAATAACCGCTAGGGAAAACTTTACCCATTGGATAATAGATGTTAGGATTTGCCAAATAGGATGACAAGACAAGTCATGTGCTTCCTCATCATTACTTCTTTCGCCCATTGGTTAATAACCGCTAGGGAAAACTTTACCCATTGGATAATAGCATTGTCCAATATTCCCATGGGATTCTTGGTGAAAGATATGATAGTACTTTCTCCTACAAAAAGAATAATCATTAACCATGTGTGCATTTAAGTAGCCTTGTCCTTATCCCCCTTGTTCTTCCACAAATGTACACACATATATATATATATATGTATACATACATATAGGTACCTTGACCAAGAGAGAGAATCGGCTAGAGGGAGAGGAGAGGGAGGCCGAATGTGAGGAGAGAGAGAGTGAGGTGTGTGTATGTATCTTTGGCCACTTGTCCAAGCCACCTGATAGCCTTAAGCCTATTTGCTACCTACCAACCCATTTCTAGTCAAAACCTAGCCAATGATTCTAGTCTTTCTTCCAAGTAGACCATCCTAGGACAAGACTACACCATGACCACCTCCATCATTGTTTGGACCCTTATCATTACCTAGATTTGATTTGAAAGAGAAAGGACTTGATGTGACTAGACTTAGGTTGCTTGCCATGATTATGGAATTGATTTGACAAGTCCATGGAATAAATCCATGGGAAAGGAGAGAGAGGCCGGTTGGGAGAGAGGAAGAGTGAGTGTATGTGAGTTGTATTTTGACATGTGTGTTGTACTTTGGCACTATTTGACCTAGATACACTTGGTTGGAGTACTATAGAATGACAAGACTAGTCATGTGTACCTTATCATACAAAGAGAATAATCATAAGCCATGTGTACATTTAAGTTGTTTTGTCCTTACCTTCCTTGTTCTTTCCATAAATGTACATATAGATATACACACACACATATATATATATATATATACATGATAGTACTTTGACCAAGAGAGAGAGAGAGGGCCGAATGAGGGGAGAGGGAAAGTGAGTGCATGTGTGTTGTACTTGGACATGTGCATTGTACTTTGATACTATTTGACCAAGTTGCACTTGTGTTGTACTTTGGCTTGACAAGACAAGACCATAGAACAAATCCATGGGGAAGAGAGAGAGAGACATGGCCGAATGAGAGGGAGAGGGAAGGTGAAGTGCATGTGTGTTGTACCTTGGCAAGTTGTAGTACTTTGACACTATTTGACCAAGTTGCATTGGATGGAGTACTATTGCTTGACAAGACTAGACTATGAGACAAATCCATGGGAGAGGAGAGAGAGAGAGAGGCCGAATAGGGAGAGAGGGAGAGTGAGGTGTATGTTGGTTGAATTTAGACATGGGGATTGTACTTGACACTATTTGACCTAGATACACTTGGATGGAGTACTATTGCTTGATAAGACTAGTCCATGGAGCAAATTTATGGGGGAGAGAGAGAGAGTAATGGCCGGCCAAGTGGAGTGAGGGGGGAAGCTCCATTTTGCCTATAAATAGCATCCATTCCATGCCTTTCAACTCACACCTTCACCATTCAACTTCTCTCTCTAGAAAGCTTAGTGTTCTTGCTTGTTCTTGCTTTGTTCTTGAGTGTTCTTGAAGTTCTTCTCTTGTTCTTCAAGAAACTCATCCTAGGCCGCCACTAAACCACCACTCCACCACCCTTCGATCCATAAGAGTTTAGTAGTATAGTCAAGACTTAGTTTCGAGAGAAACCTTTCTCTTTCGAAGCTACCGGAAGTCCACCGTAAGCCGTTACTCCGACGAAATTCCCGTAGCCACCCTACCGCCAAGAAGAACGGTAGAATTCTTCGAACCTACTTATCCTAACTATAATTGTATGCATGTCGAATTGAATATAGTGTAATCATCCATAATCCTAAATATATGTTAGACACTACTTCTTGTCTTAGTTTTAACCTAGCTAAGTCGTTAAAAGGAAAGCATGATAATGATAGTTTATTTTCTTAAAACGTTGGATGCATGTGAGCTTAATATTGCTATTGGATGATTAAGCATGATTAGAATCAACTTAAGATATAACTTCGTGTAGAAGTAATCGCATGTTGATCTTTTAACTTAACTATAAGCTTATATTCTATTGCTTGTGATATTATAACAAAGCATATGGTGGATTACCACCCCAGGCGTCGCACATGTGGCGTTATGCTTTAAGTAATGGTTATGGATCTACTATGTACTTGCTTGTATTACTTGTGGTAAAGTAACAAAGCATATGGTGGATTACCACCCCAAGGGCGTCCGCACATGTGGCGTTATGCTTTAAGTAATGATTATGGACATGCTATGTACTTGCTTGGATTATACTTACTTTAAGTATACAACCATGAGTTAAACGGTTAAGGTATCAAAGCTAGTTAGTAAAACTTGTTTACTAAAGTACTAAAGAAGAATGAGCATGCCAAACAATGAATTTCTACGTCAATAAACATATGTTGTTTTCCCACAAAGGAAGAAAGAACAGATTTTTGTAATATATTATTGTCTTGAGGATGATTATGAACATGTATGTATATTTGTTGCATTACTTGTTGCTGATAAAACATAAGTAGCTTTAAGTAATAATTTGAGTACGATTAGGTAATATAGAGTTGGATGATCTTGCTAATTTAATTTCAAGATTTCTTTAAAGTGATTCGTCCCGCCGCGGAGTCTATGCATGATTACGAGACACGAAAACCGGAAAGTAGAAACATGACACTTAAGGAGTGGTTGATATGGATAAAAAGGATTTTTGAGACTACATAATGGCCGGACTTGGTAGCCTTATGTGAGTTGTGAAAACCCGCAAGGTGGCCGGACTTGGTAGCCCTTTGTGTGGACTTGCGAAAACCACAATGAGGCCGGACTTGGTAGCCCATTGTGTAGATTGCCATTGGAGCCGGACGTGGTAGCTTCATTGGTAATTGGGCTTGGTTATCCGCGGAGAGGAGCCAATGCAAGATTTTGTAACGTGGCCGGACTTGGTAGCCCGTTAAATGACAAATGATTTTCTTAAAATGAAATGGTGACACAATACGATGAGTCGCGTAGGAGAAACCAAGAAAGGCATGACACCAACGTAAGCAGGATAGTGAATGCGGATGTATCATTGTTAATTATGTTGTTAAATGAGTAGATGTGATTATTTATATGACTATTTGTTGTAAGTTATGGGTTAGCGGGTTGGATTATTCTATTGAGCTTTTGTAGCTCACGGTGTTACCTTTGTGGTGACCCTGACATATTATACTGGGGGCGACGCTGGTATAATGTGTCAGACTTTATAGATGAGCAGCATGAACAGTACACTTTGGAGGCCTTCGGAGCCGAGGAGCTTGCAAGGATGGAAGAAGAGGCGGAGCAGTAGTTAACCTTAGTTTATCCCCTCCTTTGTTGAATAAAAGTACTCTTGTGAGAATTATGTTGTAATAATGAGCTAGACTCTCTTTAAGTTTATTCAATAAAAATGTTTAAATGTTTATTTAACGTACCCAAAATTCGGGGCGTTACAAGAATAATTTGCAGCAAGTGTGAGGTACACATATACCGTGCATAATGTATATGAAGAGGGAAAAACATTTTTTTTTTTTTATAATGTAGTTAAAAACATTGTTCCTTAATTTTAACAAAACAACTAGTTAAAGAACATTATTCCTAAAATCTCAGTTTTTTTATGAATATTATTTGTATCTAGGAAACAACAATTTATATGATATTTCATAAAGAACTCCGGCCTTCATCCAATAAATAGACTGGAAATGCATTAGACTAACAACATGTTTGGAACTTGAGGAAAATGAAAGAAAATAAAATAAATTGGGAGTGAAAATGGAAATGGAAAGAAAGTAGGTGGAGAATTTAACTGTAAACTAATTAATTTTGTTATTTTCTTTCTCCAACGCCCGAATCAATCAATGAAATAGAATTTTTTTTTTAATTTATCTGTTCTTTCGTTTTTCTTCCCATAAGTTCCAAACAAATCTTTAGGGCCTTGCTTGAAACTTGGGGTAAAAAAAAAAAGGTGAAATTTTGAGAAAAATATGGAGAAACGTTTATTATTTAAGGTGCTCGCCGCTCCTCGATAGCTTTGATGCCCATTTTTAGGCCCCGTTTTTACTAACAAAAACACTGAAAACTTAACGCATTTTTTCATCTCATTTTCAATAACAAAAAAGTTTCAATATTTTACCACAACATATCCACTAACAAAAAAGTTGTCAACAAAAACTGTTTCGCTACAGTAACTCTACTTACAAATCAACAACTTATTCACTATCGAAAACACCTACAGATTTCTTAACTACAAATAAAAATCTACAAATTTTTCACTCCCAGAAACACCCCTAACACCCCTTAGTTGAGAGCTAAAGATGGAAAGGAAAGCGTTATTATCCCGCACGCTTTGTGGAAGTGTCGTTGGTCAAACCGGATTCCGAACACGCCCAAAACACAAACCCTAAACGTAAGAAATCCCCAACCCAGCTACAATAGTTGGTTTCACACGCAAAACCAAAACAGAACAAAACGAGAAGAAGAGAACAGAAATAGAGAGAAGAGAACCACCACCCAAACCCTAGAGCCCGGTCTCAACGATTTTATTTGTTCGATTAATTGAGGTTAAAGTGATTAATTTGGAGAGAGGGAGGGTTGAAGAGATCAGATGGGAAAGAAGAAGAAGAGAGCGGCATTGAAAGAGGTATGGTGCTATTACTGCGACAGAGAGTTCGACGACGAAAAGATACTTGTTCAGCACCAGAAAGCCAAACACTTCAAGTGCCATGTCTGCCACAAAAAGCTCTCCACTGCCGGCGGCATGGTCATTCACGTCCTCCAGGTTCACAAAGAATCCGTCCCTAAGTAATATCTCTCTCTCTCTCTCTCTCTCTCTCTATATATATATATATATATATATATATATATACACACACACACACACACACATACATATAGTATATATTTACATATACACGTATCCATTATCCCTACCTAGTTCTATTATAGCTGTTCTGAGGTTGAACGATTTGAAATTCTCATCCTCGTTTTCTTGTGTTTCTGATTGTTGTGCTTCTCAATGATCTAAAAATTACTAGGCGCTCGTCGAAGATAGGTGACTAGCACCTAGGTTGTCTAGTGGGGACTAATCGGGGCCTAGGTTGTCAGTTTTTCTATTTTTTCTCAAAAAATACCTGCCTGCCTCCCCCTAATACTCATTTGCGTAAGACCTGCCGAGAGCCGCCCACCCACTAATTGGGACTAATTGGCCGGCTTTTAGAAGATTGGTGTGCTTTTCTCTGTTTATTTGCCTTTTGGGCTTTTCCAATAAGGCAAATCGGTCCTTACGGGAAGTGTTGAATCTTGGCAGGAACTTATTGTGCTGTTCAATTTTAAGAATGGAGGATGGTATTTTGAGACCCTCTTCTTTTTTTCTTTTCTTTTTTTGCTCGGCTTTTGAGACCCCTCTTTTAGTTCTCTGGAAATTTTTAATTGCTAGTAATGTTTTTATGTTACAAGGATTCTTCAAAATTTTATCAACTAGACTACTTCAATGGTCTAGACGCTCGATACTTGTGGGGTTTTGGGAAGTGTGTGCTATTTTAGTTGGAAAATAACCTAGAAAAAAGCTAGTTGGATCAGGTTTACTTCTTAACTATTAACACAAGCTATCTGAAAAATATAGGAACTGTATCAGGAAATATGAATATGTTGCTTGGTACCTTGTCTCTGACACGAGATTAAGATTAATCTAGCACTTAGACACATATCCTTGGGCATGCCTAGCTATTCATTCGAGATATTATCAAGCTTGCGGCCCTGGATAGATACGGGATAGTATTGGTGATTTAAAGTATGGTAGTGACGGGGTGCCTGGTCTTTGATCAACAGTACTACGTCATTTGGGAAGGTTATTTGGATTGGTTGGATAGTTTTGGAGTCAAACTGGGTTTAGAGTTAGAATTATGAGAAGTTGCTTTTTTGGGAGCACCTTTGGTGTGAGTAAGAGAAGCTTTTTAGGAGACTTTCCCTGCATAGTACTGCTGAATGAAATGGAGGAGGCTTCATGGTTAAATATCTATCAAAGAAGGTAATCTTAGTTTCGTGGGAGGTTGCCTTTCAGAGATAGTGGAAGTTTGAGGTGATCTACTGAATCTGTGGGTACTTAAGCATGTTGATCTTAATGTATAGCAAAGTGAAGTTCATTTACGAATTAATAGTGGCCAAGTTTGTGGTCTTTAGTTGCTTTTTTTGGTTCCAGTATCTTTAGATTGTCAATGTAGTTAGAAATTTGTCAAACTCTAACCTGGGTATTGCCTATAATTATTTTTAAACTTGGTTTAGCGTCGCCATTGGACTACTCTGCTGTGTACCTGACCAAATTTTCCTTTAGTACGAACCTTTTTCTTCTCTGAGTGGATGACTTGAGTATAGCACTAGACAGGATGTGTACCATGCCAAGTGCTATAAATTGTAGCTCCAAAAGCAAGGTTTCCAGTTTGTTGCGAGTGTTTCGATTTCTGTTAATTGTCTGAAAACGTATGTCAAGACTACAATTGTCTGACACAAGATTTGATTAACCTAGCACTCAGAAACATATCCTTGGGCATGCCTAGATAATCATTAGGGATATTATCAAGCTTGTGACCAGAATGGATATGGGATGGTATTGGTTATATAAATTTTGAATTATAGTAGTGACGGGGAGTCTTGTCTTCAATCAACAGTAGTTTGCCATTTGAGAAGGGTATTTGGATTGGGTGGATATTTTTGGAGTCAAACAGGGTTATTGTTGAGAATGATGAGAAGTTTCTTTTTTGGGAGCACCTTTGGTGTGAGTAGGAGAAGCTTTTTAGGAGACTGTCACTGCATGGTACTGCGGAATGAAATGGAGGAGGCTTCGTGGTTAAATATCTAGCAAAGAAGGTAATCTTAGTATGGTGGGATGTTGCCTTTCAAAGGTAGTGGAATGTTGGGAGGGTGGGGGAGTTGATGAGTCATCTTGGGATTACTTTTATGCTACTCACTGTACAGATGAAATATTTTGTGGAAATTACATTTATGGAACCTTGGGAGATGATAAGGCTCCTACCTCATAGAAAGTGGTCTAGTCCAAGGCACCAAGTTTGCGTGTTAGTGTGAACTGTGAACTTCTGTGCTGTGCAGGATAGTCCATGGAAATTTGGATCTTAGTTGCACGAAGCGGGAGCGGGGGCGGGAGCAGGGGAGCGGAGGTACCCAGAAGCTCCTAAGATTGGGAGCGGCTATGTATATTTTATTTTATATATTTTTTAAATAATACCATATCTTTTATTTTTTTATTGTTGGTACTTCCATATTTTTTATTTATATTATACAGAAAATATGTATTTTATGTCTGTTTTTTAGATAATTTTTGTATGCTTCATTTTTTATATTACAAGTAGTATATCACAATTTACCAATAAAGGCAAGATAAGGGGTCTATCGAGTAATAAACTAAAACATAAGGTCTTGAAACTGTTAGCTGAAATATACAAGCCCATTTAGTAGTAAAAAAATAAGTAAGCCCATTAAACAACATACAAAGCCCAACTTTACAACCCAAAATAATACTTAAAACAAACCCTAGCCGCTTTTCAAAAAAAAAACCCCTAAAGCCAGGGAAAAAAACCACCGAGCTGCACGTTGTTCTGCAGCAGCGACTGCGTCGACCATATCGGCTTCCACACATCAACGAAACAAGGTATGCCGCTTACCTCTTCTTCTTTTTCTTCTTCTTCTTCTTCTTCGTCGCCGCCCAAAACAAGGGATCCGCGTAGCATAGCCGACGACGAGTCGACGACTGATCTCTCCTCCGGCCAACTCTCTCTCTCTCTCTCTCTCTCTCTCTCTCTCTCTCTCTCTCTCCCCATAAACTCCCATCTACCGTAGGAGCGTGATCCAGTCTCAAGGGGAACGCGCTCCCATCGCGTTTCTGAGTGAGAAGCAGGGATTCGCGGTTCTCGTGCGGGAGCGCCTCCAAGTTAGGCGTTTCCTGCAACTAAGATTTGGATTAAGAGAGAAAATTCGTGTTAATTCCTGCTGCATGCAGAAGCTACATGCACATTGGTTAACCACCTTGCTTACTTACTGATTCAAGAGACCTTTGGCCTCGGTTCTTTGTATGCTAAGGTTGATGTGGATGTTTCCTAGTGGTGAAATGGATCTTCACAAATTTGGATGGGGCTATAGTGGGGAAGAGAAGGAGGAATGCTTGGTTCTTTGTTTGACGTGGATTGTTGAGAATAGCTCAAGAACGACTCTTTGATGGCCTCAAAGTATCCTTTTTTTGCTTCCTCCCTTCCTCCTTACCCACCCAAGCGGCCAAGCCCTAACACTGGTTAAACCTTATTTCTCTCCCTTTCTAACATTGGTTAAACCTTATCCATGGAAAATTAGAAACACAGATGGTTGCTGAAGCTCAATATTGATTTGAATTTTATAACACTGCTTGAGTACGTGGTTTATTTACTTTCTCTTGAATGAAAGTAATGTCCCTTTCAACCATATTGAACTGTTAAATACTTTTGATCTGAGCTATTTTAAAGATTGGTTACTTTCAAAACAAGATCCGATTTGTTTGCAGTAGGACAATAACAGTGAACTAGTTGTATATCTTCCAAACTATGAAGCACAGATACTCTATTTTGGCCTCTGTATCACGTATCATATCCGTATCGGATACCTATACTCTCGGATACGCTCCAGATACATATCCGTATCGGATACCGATACTCTTGGATACTCTCTGGATACATATCCGATATGGTTTTTTAAAGTATCATGCTTTTAGAATTATTTTTTTGGTATCCTGATACGTTTCGGATACACGCGGTTACTCTTGAATACGCTTTGGATGTGTATCTGATATGTTTTGGATACGTGCGGATATGTGTTGGATATGCTCGGATACGTTTTGGATACACGCGAGGGTAAATATGTTATTACTTAATATATATGGGTCAAAATTGCAAGTAGGACTATTTTTTTTCCCCCCACCAATTGACACCAGAAACACACCAACGATATCCTCTATCTTGACAACCTTGTTAGTCTCTTGTCTCTCTCTCTTGTTGTGTGTATGTAAACATACAAATAACTATGTAGACACAATTATATATATAACTATACGTAAATATATATCTCTCGGTATGTGAAATGATGAACTTGTGTAATGGAAAACTTTAATCACTAATGAAATTTTAGGAATTAAAAATTATATATAATTTAATTTTTATTTACTTTTATATTCAATGTATCCAACAACTTATTATATCCTTTTTTTTGGAAAAATCATGTATCCACATATCCGTATCGTATCGTATCCGTATCCGTGCTTCTTAGTTCCAAAGCAATATTAAGGCTATTACAAACTACAAAGCTCCCCCTTTTCTTCCTAATGACCTAAAGTTTAATCATTGGATTCTCAAGTTAAACACCTGTACTATATAGTCTTATTAGGTGATATAAAAATATGGGAAATTTTGATGGCTGGTGGCTGAGCAATTTGTTTTGTAGTAACTGATGTGTTTGTGTGCATTATCTTTCAAAGTCCGGTGAATTTTTTGCTACCTGACTTTTTTGTGCTCTAATTGTTCCATTTTTGTTATTTTTTTCTTTACGAGTGGTAAGATTAAATTATTTATGGGGAAGACATTCCTCTTCTTAAATCTCTATGCTTGTGTTTATTGCTGTGGCGATGTTCATGTACTGATTCAAGGTGAATCTCTTACAGGGTGCCCAATGCAAAACCAGGTAGAGAATCAACTGACATTGAAATATATGGAATGCAAGGTATCCCACCCGACGTTTTGGCAGCTCACTATGGGGAAGAAGGTACGATTGTTACACATTCTTATACTTGAAGCTGATTTGCTATATTGCTTTTGTCAGCATCCACATGTCGGAGAGTATGTTGTTACTGCACTTAAAAAGTTTGACACATCAAATGGGTATGAAGTTTTAGATGATCTGCTGGATTTGTGGTACTTTAGCATGTTGGTCTTGATGTATATCATAGTATATCAAAGTGAAGTTCAGTTACGGTGTAGTATGTGGTGGCGCGGTTCATCAGTAGGTAGTAGTGGCTAAGTTTGTGGTCTTTTGTTACCTTTTTTTGGGTTCCCGTATATTTAGATTGTCAATATAGTCAGAAATTTGTAGAACTCCAACCTGCTTATTGCCTATGATTAATTTTAACTTGGTTTTAGTGTTTCCATTGGACTACTCTGCTGTGTACCTGACCAAATTTTCCTTTAGTAGCTAGGACCCTTCTCTTGTCTAAGTGGATGACTTGAGTATAGCACTGGACAGGATATGCCATGCTCAATGCTATATATTGTAGCTCCGAAAGCAAGGTTTCCAGTTTCTTGCAAGTGTTGCGGTTTCTTAGTTGTCTCTGAAAAAGTACCTCAAGACTTCTAATTTTTATGTGCATGAAGAACCTTGTGTGTTTTGTCAGTGCTGTCAATCTGTGCCTTATTTTTGTGTATGAGGACCATTTAGTTTTGTAGGTTTGATCCTATGAGAAAAATGTTACTGTTCTCGTGTGTAAATTTCTGTAACGCTTCTAATTTGCGTAAATAGGAGAGGATAAAGTGTTACTAACAATTCTTGTTATTTGCCTTTCGTACACTTGCTAGTTAGTACTTGTGATTTAAAGCAAAAACTAAGCTCTCTTTTCTGACTATCTGAAAACAGTTTTGCTCCTGTAGTTGGTGAGAGAATCAGAAAAATGTTTTAAATTCGTGTTATTAGTTTTTTACACACAATTTTAGCTACATCATTTTTCATTCCAGGGATTAAACAATTATGTAAGAAGACGTGAGGGCTTTTTTTGTTGTTGCTATTATAGGTTCACAATGATATATGTGGAAACTACTTAGGGTCTATCCATCCTATGCATAAAACCACAGTCTAATCTACCAAATTAGCTATAGCCATCAAAAGGTTTACAAAGTGCTTCCAAGAGAGGAATCACAAACTAACCCCAATAGCTCTACGTAACTCCACTACTTTAATGTAGCTCCATGAGCCCCTTCTTGATCCCATAGCCACCACGAGTCCACCGCCTCGATCTCCGTTCAAAATGGCTTTGGATCCATCCGGCCAAGACGCCAAGTAGAAGAGAAGGCAACAATGTATGGATTTTAAAAATTATTAAGGTTTTACCAAACAAAGCAAACGAGAGAGAATACATGGTAATTAGAGTATTTCTCAAGAGTAATATAAGATGATCAAATACAATATTTAAATTATCCAAATGCAATAAAAGCACAAGTGTAAAACGCGGAAAAGCTTTCTCCCTTTAAAAGTGGTCTTATGCAACACTTGTACCCTAAAAGGGTGAAAAAGATGCTATATGCACCAGGGATGCCCTAATTTTCCACCAATCACAATGCCAGGCGTTTAAGAGCTCTCGCCCTACTGAGACGCTATTGCGGGTTGGATAAGGGCTCTAACCTTACTAAGGCGCTATTGAAGCGCTCTTCAAATTTCATACTCCCTCCGTCCCAAAATCATTGTCCAATCGGCAAAACGGAGTCTTAAAAATAATGCGATTTTTTAAAGAAAAAATTCAAACTTTTTTCACAAATTAATAGAACTCATTGATATCTAGTAAGTTGTTAAAAAACTTTTGAATTTTTCTTGCAAAAATAGCATTATTTTTAAGACTCCGTTTTGCGGATTGGACAATGATTTTGGGACGGAGGAAGTATTAAAATTAAATCATAAATCAAGAGTTAGATGAAGAGGGCCTTAGAAGTGCTTGACTCCCATCGGAAGCGCAGCCCTCTGTATTTAGGAAATGCTTGACAACCTGAGGGAGCCCGTACAAGGGCCTTAGAAAGTGCCTGGCTCCCTTCGGGATTGATGCCCTATGTGAACAATAATTTGCCTTAGAAAAATCATGTTTTCTCAAGCCAATGCTCCACACAATGCCTTAGAAAAATTTCTCTTCTTCAAAACAAGGTCAACCAAATAAGCCTAATGCCTTAAAATGCAAACGTGAAAATTCTTCAAAGATTTAGACATTAAAAAGCTTATGATGCATGAAAAATGTTAAGCTAAATGTATATTCCTTCCCAATCAAATTCCGAGCAAGTTGCCTGGCAAGGCTTTCTCAACAACTCTTGAACCACCGCGGAGTATCTAGAATAGACAAGATAAAAACTACGTCCTGAACCCAAATGGAAAAAATAAGGCTTAATTTCAATTCAAGAACACCCCCTCAACTATCACGTTTTGTCAATGTCACCCCCTTAACTAAAAAAAACCCATCAACATGACCCCCTCAAATATCAAAACCAAGCAACGTCACCCCCTCCGTCCAAATCTGTTAACAAATACTAATATTTTGGACGGAAATTAGATAAGTTAGACATAAAATGAAATTCGAAGCCTAAATGCCCTTAACATTCTTTCTCCTCTCCCTATCCAACCCTACCATTCCCCCTCAACTCCACCACCAACAGATCTGTCATTCCCCCCTTCTCCCCCAACAATCCTCATGGCCGAAAGACTTGGCTAGGCCGGAATCGAGCTCCTCAAGACATTCGCCAATGTGGACTGCTACTACGACATGACCACAGAAGACCTCTGCGCTGAGATCTTCCTCTGTGATGCCCTAATCGTCCGGAGCTGCACCAAGGTCACCCGCCAGGTGTTCGAGTCCTCCGCCAGTCGACTTAAGGTTGTTGGATGCGCCGGCGTTGGGATTGACAGCGTTGACCTGGCAGTGGCGACCAAGCACGGGTACCTCATCGTGAATGCTCCCACGGCGAACACGATTGCCGTCGCAGAGCATGGGATTGCTCTACTTAGTACCGTTAAGTTTGTTTCTGTGAACCTTATCTAGTTATCATAGGAATATTTGTGCTTACTGATCAGTCTGTTTACTCACACGCGGTGGCAGTAATACTTCCCCAATTTTCTTTGTTGCAAAAAGAGTATTGTGTTTCCTTAAAAATGAGTTTTGTGTTTCCTGAAAACGGAGTGTTTTCACAAAAATCTTCAAAAGCAGATTTCATGTACGATTCTGTCAAGCGAAAATATACAATGTTTTCTGGAATCTGAACCCAGGGAAAAAGAAAAAAAGAAAAAACCCGTCCAAATTTGCTTTCAATCTTGTTCAGGAGGGAAGAGATGCTCACTGTGCAACCGAATACCCAACGCACTATATATATATATATATATATATATAGGGGATGGATCTAGGGACATAATATTTACCAATACTTTTGACACTAAATCCTAACCATTGCTTTGGATGGCTAGGATTAAAAGTAAAAGACCACACTTTCTCTCTCTTCCCCCTTTCTCACGTGTTGTACCTCTTTCTCTCTCGTTCACTGTTCTCTCTCCTCACGACACCCACTCCCCACTCTCCTACCAACACCCCATTGCCAAATTACCTCCAGGAATTCTCATATAATGTCACAAGAAATAGACAAAGTACACAAAAATCACACCCACTATTCTTTAGATGCTATGCCCTAATATCCCTCAAAATCAAAAGGAAAAATAAGCTATACTTGTAAAAAGATCTAGATTTTTTGGGATATTGCATCACCAGATGAAGACATGCAACCCACGGGCTCTCTCGATTGCCGCTCGTCCGCGACATTATATGTGTTGAACCTCTGTCTCTCTCCCTCCCCTGCTCTCGGACTTCCCCGTTTTAAAAGAAACAAAACAGGAAAGAAAAGCAGATTCGGCTGCTCCGGGCAACGGTAGCAGACGACTCCGGCACACCATCAGTGTTAATTTAGGTGTCAAACGAAATTTGTGAACGGGTGTGTTTTATTTTCAATTGATGTAACTATGCTATCCTCTTGTTGCTATCTATTGTTCATTTTTGTTTTGTTTGGTGAAAATTAATCGTCGTGGAAGAAGAAGATTCAGTGAGATACATCTTTTTGTTTTGCCTAGATTTTCATTTGGATTTTCTTGTATAAATTGTTGAAACTTTCCGCCATTACTGTGCTTGTTTATCATTTATGTTCATGTTTGGGTGTGCCCCTGTTTTGGATTTGGGATTTACAGTTGACACTTCACAGGAGAGAGAGAGAGAGAGAGAGGTACATGAGGGAGGGAGGGGAGAGAGAGAAAGTGTGGTCTTTTTCCTTTTAATCCTAGCCATCCAAAGCAATGGTTAGGATTTAGTGTCAAAAGTATTGGCAAATATTTTGTCCCTAGATCCATCCCCATATATATATATATATATATATATATATATATATATATATATATATAAACTGGGTAAGATTAGAGAGAGTAGTATAAGAGAGGTGAAGGTTGAGGCCCCAAATGCTAATGGGCGAACCTCTGCCCTAGTTTCCCCAACCCACCCGACCCGCATTCAGTTACAATATCGATCCAGTTCCATCCCCTATATTTCAGACTGGTGCGAGAAACTTCCCATAAGAAGTTGGGAACAGGAGCATTTCGGAGTCGGTGGAGGTGTTGTCGTGGAAGCTTCAGAGGTTCAGAGTGAGGACTCTTGATTTGGGTGGGTCAGTTGTCGTGAAGGAGGAAGAAGCAAAAAAGTGATGATTTGATTTTAACGTAAGGGTATCTTGGTCATTTCCTTTGTTTCCGTCCAAAATTTTAACGGATTTGGGCGGAGGGGGTGATGTTGCTTGGTTTTGATAGTTGAGGGGGTGATGTTGATCGGTTTTTTAGTTTGGGGGGCCATGTTGACAAAACGTGATAGTTGGGGGGGTGTTTTTGTAATTAAGCCAAAAAATAATGAATACAGACTCCAATGGTTTGTTGATATCCGGGAATCGAAGAGTGTAGAGTCACTTTGATGGATAACTGACAATACCAAAAATCCTTTGTTGTGTTTTTTCTTGTTAACCATTTGTTGATGAAAGGTGGTTATTTCCTATATAGGGAGGTACGATAGTTTATGCCTTATTGTGCAAGTATTAATTTCATGTGTCCAAGATGGAGTCCCCCTTTTCACTGCTAGATGTTTCTGCACTTAGCAAGTTAACAGTTGACTGTGCATTGCATATTTTCATCTTGTTCATCATAGTCTTTGATAGGCATTATTCGATTGCACAAGTTTGTTTAGGGCAATTTTACACTAGATGGTGATGAAATAGTACTGCTCGTTCTCTGCATGTTTCCTGGTGAGATCTAGTAGCAGCTGAATATAAGTTTATAATTTCGAAGCCTCAAAAGGAATAAATTTGATGAGAATGAAATATTTAGGTGTTTACACATGTGCTGGATCTTATGATAGCATCCATCTCTTATTTACTATGTATTGATGTCTGTTGTTCTTCTTGCAGAAGATGATGCCCCATCAAAAATGCCCAAAGTGGAGTTTCCTTCGTCTGTCTTACCAGGATCCTTGGGCATTCAGTACCCCTCTCAGCCTACTTTAGGCACAATGCAACCAGTGTACGTGTTTCGTTTCTATTATGAGATCATTTAGCTTCCTATGTGGAAACTATAGTTTTGAAAAAATACATGTTTTTACTGCATGATAAGTTTGACACGTGGTCACTTAATTTGGGAAGTTAAATTTTTGTTTAGTTTTTAGTATGTTTAACTTGTGGGATTGCCACTTATTATTGTGGAAACAAATATCTCATTCCTTGTTATGCAAACATTCTTTTATTTTGTCAGGTGATGCACGACTATTGTAATGGCATAGATGCTGTCCATTTCAGTACATTTCATAGCCCTTCTCAAGAAAATCTCGGGGGCTATTTGCTAGAGTTATCATCTTCTTGACTGCCTTTTCTTTTTTTATTTAGGAGATAGTATATGGTGTTCACAAAAATTTGATATCTGACGCTTAAAAATATAGTCTCATCTGCTTTGATAAGCCATAAGTCGATTTACTGTTCTTTTGTGACTTATTTGTTTGAAGAATAAAAGAGTATTTAATCGTACGTGGACATTAGTGGATCTTTCTTACTGGGAGTTTTCTTGGTCGCTGTGTTTACGAGTTAACCTCATTCCTTTTCCTTTCTATCAAGGACAATTGTTCATTGATGGTAAGCTGTACTCTCGTTATGTTTCACAAAAAGTTGATATCTGCTGCTCAGCACTATAGATGTCTATTTGATGTGTTGCAGAGTTGATTTACTGGCCTGTTGTGACTGATTTCTGCATGAAGATTAGAAGAGTATATTATCTACTCATCTAAGTATAATTGTAGTTCTTTGGATGAACTTTAACCATATATGCACCAGAAGTGATTCTTTTTTCGGTTGCTTGGGTGCAGTTACAATCCTGCAGTACCTCCTGCTGGTTGGCCAGTTCCTCCTCGTCCCCAACCTTGGTTCCCACAGCGTCCACCTGTTTCAGTTTCTCCTGCTCCAATGGGATTGATACAACAGCCTCTGTTTCCTATACAGAATGTGAGGCCATCTGTGTCATCCACTACGTCGCCAGCATTTCCACCATCTTTGCCTCTTGCGCCTCCTGGTTTGACCCCAGCTACACCTGTTGCTGTATCTCAACCGCTTTTTCCTGTTGTCGCCAATAACAACAATATCCCAACTCAAAGTACGCCATTTCCCACGCCGATGCTTCCGACAAGTATTCAATCAAGCTCTCCTGTAGAATTGAAAATCTCAATTGATGGCAACAGTGCTTCTGCAGCAAGTAACTATCACCCACTTGGCATTCAAGGTTTGACTTGTCTTCTCGTTATTACTCCATCTGTGTTTGTTAGTCCACAAACAACTTTTTTCCATCCCTCAATGTTTATGTTTGAAAGTCAATGAGCAAATTGTGTCAATTGTACTCTTTTACCGTTGTATTCAAATATTGAATTTATTGATTGAAGGGTAAACTTGGAAAGACAAGAATTGTACAAAGCAATCACGATGTTCCCTAGAAAAGTTGAAAACCCCGAATGGACTAACAAACACGGATATTATTTTTGTAACCATTTTCAAGTTGAGGCTTTAATAGGTTCCTGTTTTGAAAATAATCACGATAAGTTGGAGGTCTCAAAAATCTGGAGAAGTGGATTGCAATTTGTTGTAGATCTTGAATATTTGTCCATGGATAAATCCAGAAACTAAACCCGTGTTGATAACATGTATTCCATGATTTAAGGGTACTTAATCTTTCAGTTGCACCAAATGTTCTTTTGGTGGGCAGCGTACTGCCTTGCTTGTGCACTTTCAGGCCAAATAGCATCTCATCAAATCTTTGGCAAGCATGTCTAGAAATAGTTTTCTAGTTCATAAGCGCGCCTTTTATTTTCTTTCCTTCCTGAAATTTAGTAGATTTTGGCATGATACTACTGGTATTAGCATCTTGCATGCCTAACAAAGCAATGAATGCGCAAGTTTAAAAAACTAATGGCGATTGTGTTTTGAAGTTCTGCGGAATGGGTGATAGTCAGTTTCATGGATGTTACACAGAATAGGTTCCGGTTTCTCGTTCATCTCTGTTCTTTTCCACAATCCATACCAGTACTATCTACACACATCCTTTTCAACTTAGATATCACTAAATTGGATTTTCTGTTGAACTAGTACTCAGCAAGTGACTATTGTTCTCTCTCACACACGTGCATGCTCAAACACGGTCACATAGGCAAACACACTCACAATCAAATTCACACGTTAATTAACTACTGTTGCAAACCATCTTGAAATGGTCAAATGGGATACTTCTAGCTGGTTGCCTGTTGGTTGGTTTTGTTATTGGATTTCAAATTGATCAGTTATCACCACCTATCTTAAATAATCAAGAACTGTGCTTGATGATGTTTAAGCATCCCAGGTATATTGTGGAGTTTGCATATGATGTGGCTTTGCATTTGTTTGATGCAGGTGCAATACCAGTCAATTCACATTCTTATGCTTCTGGTCCAAATACTGGTGGTCCATCAATTGGACCACCTCCTGTAATTGCAAACAAAGCTCCCCAGCTTGCCACAAATGAAGTCTATTTAGTTTGGGATGATGAGGCTATGTCGATGGTTAGTTTTCCCCTCACTCCTTTTCTTCCTCGTAGTCTGTATCCAGGATGCATCTTTTTTAACTCTCCAAACATTGTGAGCTTACTAAAAAGAAAAAGAAATATTTGGTTGACTTGTCCAACTTGGTGTTTGTAGGAGGAAAGAAGAATGTCCTTGCAGAAGTATCAGGTGCATGATGAGACTAGCCAGGTAAGTTATCACTGCCTCTTGTTATTATTTCTTTCAAATTGAAATGCAGTTGCTTTGCGCATCTAACCAGATGGGTAGGTGTTACCTTCCGGGTACTTCTGTTTACCAAGCTGTTACCCTCAGAATCAGTTGTTTACGTATTGTTTCATATTATCGAGGTACTTCTGTTTATATTTGCGTTCTATTTTTATTCCTTCCGGAGAAGAATATACTGTGCTAAGTTTGTATCGGCCTTTCCGGGTCAAGTGTTTTTGTGACTTTCAAACCCATTGATCAACGGGTATTTTCTTCTCTTCCATTCCCCCACCGGATTTGGCAAGCAATCCCACACATTTTGTGGCCATTAAAGACTCAAGTAGGTATTTCTGTTATTTTTGCTGGTAGTTAGTATTGACAATTCTGATGAGCTTGCTGCAATCAACTCGAGGATGCTCCAATCTAGCATCATATTCTGTTACCAAGAGCGTATGTATTTTCTCTTTAGATATTTTACTTCCTGCATCGTTCTATAATCTCGCTAAGCTTGATTACGATCTTTGGGGGTTGATTGGAACCTGATATATCCGACAGAAATTTGCCCATTGATATCGTGGTTCCACTATTAAATTTATGATCACTCAGTGGCCAGGTCAGCTTCTCCCGCAAAGTTTGGAATCTCTATATGGAACCAAAACCTCTGATTCTTTAGCATGGTTCTTCCAAGCGATTTTTACATGGTTCCGGTCTAATTTTCTGTCTCGTGGTTGTATTTTCCAGATGAGCTCAATTGATGCAGCTATTGACAAAAGGATTTCTGCAAGTAGGCTTGCTGGTCGTATGACTTTCTAGATTGGCTGCTGTCTATTTCCGCATGGGTAATCTTTCTCTGATCTGGATTGTTAAGCATGATCAAGGTGGAATTGAGGGGTTGAACTGAAATTGAGGTCCTATCTCTCATACATTGCATTTCTTCCGAAGAAATTTATGTTGGACAGAGATCTTTCAACCATTTGCTAAGGCGTTTCGTCAATTTCTTTTCCTTTTTTCCTTTGTGGAGGAGGGGAAAGAAATCGATACACTTCTCTTGGGGTTTTGTAATTTGGTGGGACTTGGCTGTTTATTAAATTGAGTGGTTTTGGGTTTTTCATATTTGTAACAAGATAGTCAAGAAATAATTTAACTTTCGTTACAATATAAAAGTTAATCTTTTTTTGTTGGTTGGTCTTTTTTTAAGTTCACCTATATCGGGAACTACTGAAACGAGCTAGTTGGAAGTTTTGGCCCTTCAATTAAGTGCTAATTGGGCAGGACTTTACGCATTTCCTCGGCTATAATGGATGAGGCAGCTGGGACCAGGACAGATCTTTCTTTGATGATCTGAATTATTTGATTTTAAGTCCTAATGTAGATTGTTCTAAAAGATTCCGTTAAAACCCGGGTGATTATATTCCGGGTGCCCGCACGAAAAATGTAGATGTCCTTCTTACCTTCTTACATTATAAGTTCCTGTACTATGGATTCCTAGCCAAAGCTTCCTTTATTTATTTCAAAAAGTTTAGGAATGAATATGTACGGAATAGAAAGATTCCATAAGTTATACAATATTATTATTTATTATACAAACATTCTATTCTCATCATTTTGTCTTAATTCTATAGGATTCAATAATCGATTAAACAAACTACTTTATGTAACTTCTTTTTTCAGAGACACAGATACTTCTAATATTGGTGGTTAACAAAAAAGGATGATTGGAGTTCGAGAATAGTAAATACCGCTAGAAACTTTTCCCCCTTGTTTTTAAACACAAAATGTTACTCCTAGTTAGTTAATTGACTTACTATTAGGAGTCTCAAATGTTCTCTTAACTTCGAAGCTACAATTTCAACACTAAACAATTTGTCCCATTAGACTACACGGTAATCTTGCAGCAAAGGGGGCAAAACCATTTCAGTCGATTCAAAAGAGAGAGAGAGAGAGGAAGCGAAAGGGGAGAAAGAGAACGGTTCGACGACAGTGGGAATAATAAGGACGTCAACGTCTCAGTTGTTGCGGTTGTGGAAGGGAAGTTACTCCCTCAACTTTGACGACGGCGCGGGGCCATTAACATGTTATCTCGGAAGCGGAGCTAGTGGTTCAATTGTCGATGACGCGAGAGATTGGTTTGTATTAGAGAAGAACTTGTTGCACTCAACCGTGAGCTTCATCGTAGAAGAGGTTCCGGCAGCGAGGCAATGTTGGGTGCCGGAGACGGGGACGTGAAGGGCGAGCTTGTGGCGGGGAAGATGATGGGCTTAGGTGTGGATCAGAGATGGGGAAAGAGGAGGAGTCACCGGAGATGGAGTCGACATTTGTATGGCGGTGAGTTTTGGGATTTATGGTTCTTGACATCTATTTTCAAACATTTTGTTACTGAATTTGTATAAACTATAAGTTATTCGCGGATTTTGTTTGTTTACTGGCATTTAATGGTTTTTCCTCTATTTTGTCATTTCTGCTTCAAAAATCTGTTGCGCTTGGAAAATAATGTAGTAGTACTCCCTCCGTCCCTTTTTTAGAGTTCGGTATTCCATTTTGGGTTGTCCCTTAATAAGTATCCATTTTGTAAAGTTAGGGGGTAAAAGTTGGTGAATTTTCTATTTTGCCCCTAAAAGTTTTTTTTTTTTTATCCATCCTAAAAGTATATTCCATTTTGAAAAGTTAGTGAGTAAAAGTGTAATGATGATGGATAAGTAGGGAAAGTGGATAAAAAAGTTGATGTGAAAGGTGTAATAATGATATCTTTTTAATAAGTTAGAATTACGAAGCAATACACTTAAAAGGGACGGAGGGAGTAGTAATTTTAGAGTGATTCAGACTTTTTTTTTTGGGTAATGAACGCGGGAAATTATACTAAACCGAAACAATAAGTTTAAGATATTTAACCCCTACAATGTACGTCTTTATATAACTGAAACGCCACCACAAACGATGGAACATAAAATAAAATAAAAAATCCTAAAGCATGATTGAAAGCTTCCTTGACAAGGATGTCTGCACACTTGTTTTGTTCCCAATAGACGTGGACTCTAGCCCTTAAGAATAGTTAACCCATGCTAAATAGGTCGATACCTCCTTTTTTAGACTTCACACAAAGGTCATATTCAAATGTTATTTTTTCTTGTTTTGTCTTGTGTCGTGATTTTTATTTCTTTCCATATTGTGTAAATGATGAGAAATGTGTTCAACTGTGTTGGATTGCCATGATTTGTTGTTTTTGGAAGATTTTTTTTTTCTCATAAATCTTGAATTTTTTGTGAAGAGAAGAGAAATTGTGAAACTTTAAAAAAGAGAGTGTGTGACTTTGTGACATGCAAAATAAATAGATATCCATATTTGTGTCACTTTTACATTTATGTGTAGCACTAAATTAAAATACTCCGTACAACTCAATTTGTATAATTTTTCTTTAACAGATATGGTTATTTGTCTAAATTCATACTCTTTATTATCCCAAAAAGGCCAATACACACAATTAATTATTCTATCTTTAATCACAATAAAATCAACAAATGATGTTGCCTATCCAAGTCAGTACTCTTGTATTTTTCCAAAAAGATTAACAGATAATGTTATGTTTGTGAAATATGTACTCTCTTTAATTGTAATAAAAAATATATACGGTTATTTATCCAACTCTATACGTTGTATTGTTCCAAAAGACCAATACATAAGTTATACAAAATTTGTAGTTTTTGTAATTGCAATAAAATCGATAGATGTTGTTATCTTGCT
Source organism: Rhododendron molle (assembly GCA_025413875.1). Lineage (NCBI taxonomy): Eukaryota > Viridiplantae > Streptophyta > Magnoliopsida > Ericales > Ericaceae > Rhododendron > Rhododendron molle. Next base: position 22,741,313 of record CM046400.1, read on the forward strand.
GTCTCAATCAATACTACTATATGTGTTTTTTCAAAAATGATCAGCAGATAACGTTATCTTTTGCGAAGTATGTGCTCTGTCTAATTGGAATAGACCCAACAAATATGGTTATCTGTCCAAATTTATAATTTCATTGGTCTAAAACACCAACAGATAAGGTTATGTACTATGTATAATCATAATAATAAGATCAACAAATACAGTTATCTATCCAAATTTATAGCCTGCATTATCCCCAAAAGATTAACAGATAAGGTTATGTCTGTGAAATTTGTAATTTGTATAATCGTAATAAAACCAACAGATGTGATTGTTTATCTGAACAAACTATGTGTTTCATTTTTTGACTTTAGGCTAATTTTTTGTTGTATAATAGTGGAGGTATGTTTTCTTTTTTTTAGGAAACGAAATATATCTTCTAAACAAGTGGATGTATTTTTTTTTTTTTAAAAAAAGTAACAAATAATGTTATGTGCTATTTTTTTTTTTATAAAAAGATGTGATTATCGGTCCAAATCTACTCTATGTTTTTTCAAAAGTACCAACATATAAATCTATATGATCACATTAAAACCAATAGATATGATTATTTATAGAAATCTATATTTTTTATCATCCAAAAAAGACTAACAAATAAGGACATTTGTTCCAAACCAACATATGTGTTTCATCTGTCACGATAAGAGGAGTTTAACAAGTAAAAAAATTATGACCTAAAGCAGAAACAAGTAAATTACAAAAAAATCTAGCTCGGACTAAATGGCCAATTGGACCCCTTCCTTTGGAGTTTAGCCCGATTTTCTAATAAATAAAGTATGAAAAGTCTTTGGAACAATAATGGGTATCTTTATTACATTTGTTAAAACTTATGAAGTATTGTATTTGTCTTGTTCATTTCTATTAAAATAACATGGACTTTACCAAGGCTGAGAATGGACCAACTATTAAATCTTGGATGGAAATTTCTTTTACCTATTTCTCTAGGTAATCTATTACTTATTAGAAACTCCATCCCAACTTCTTTCGCTATAAAGAAATACTATATTCTATTTTATATTCACGATTTGTCTCAAACATCACATCAAACAAGAAAAAAAATCCATTTTTTAGATATTTATAATATGTTCCTTGTGGTGACTGGGTTCATGAATTACAGTCTACAAACAGTACGAATTGCAAGGTACATTGGTCAAAGTTTCATGATTTCCTTATCCTACGTCCAACATTTCTATGTAATTATTTAATACCCTTATGAAAAATTGATCACATCCGAGTGATTCCGGGGTCGAGTCCACTTTGAATTTGATAAATGCATTGCTTGTGAAGTATGTGTTCGTGCATGTCCTTTAGATCTACTTGGTGTAGATTAGAAATTGGAAACCGATATTCAAAAGGAACGGTTGTTTAGTTACAATATTGATTCCGGGATCTGTATATTTTGCGGCAATTGCGTTGAGTATTATCCAACAAATTATTTATGAAGAATATGAACTTTCTAATTATGACCGTCACGGTTTCAGAGGTAAAAGGGCAAAGGTAAACAAAGCTATAGACAAATTAATATAGCAATAAAATTGCAAAAGAGTACTCATAGTAAAATAGTATTAAAAGTAATGCTACAAAAATATTTAGAACACAACTCTCAACAATTGTTACTCCCTCCATCCCTTTTTTAGAGTTCAGTATTTCATTTTGGATTGTTCCTTAATCATTGTTCATTTTGTAAAGTTAATAGGTAAATGTTCCATTTTCCCCCTAAAAGTAGATTTTATTTTGAAAAGTTAGTGAGTAAAAGTGTAATAATGATGTCTTCATAGAGGGTAGTAGAAAAAGTATAGGTAAAAGTTGATGCGAAAGGTATAATAATGATGTCTTTATAATAAATTGGAGTTGCTCGACACTTGAAAAGGGACAGCTAGAGTATAATTTTTTTTCCAGCAATTTTACCTTAATATGATAGTATATTGTAACAATTAATATAGGGGAAATAGGGATCATGTCCTCTAGTGATACTTAAGTCCCCATTTAAATACTTAAGTCTCCATCTTGACATCCCAAAAATGCCAATAACACCCTTCATTAATATGAATAACTATTAGTATTTGTTTCTAATTAACCTTTCGTTAATATGAATAAATTGTACCCAAGAATCATGGGATCATTATCTCTTTCCTCATCTGAACACATTCAAACACCCACACAAAAAGAAAATGGAAAAAATAGAACAGCAAAACCTACCCAGGTGTAGACACCCCAATTTGGCCTAACGATTATTTCAGGTCTCACCTTGGGGACCATCCCGATGATGAAATGGATACGATGATTGCTGATTGACTTCTTGAGAACCTTAGGACTTTCGGTAAGAACTTTGAGCCACTTAGAGGACCCAATTCAGAGCCAAACAGCCTTTCAAACAGAAATACAGAATCCTAGGAGAATCTATCTGCCGGCCGTAACATTGATCTCACGGCCTTAACATCTTTTCCTCACCTGAGCAACCTGTTGCAACAAACATCTCCCTGAGAGATCCATCCCTCGGCCGCAGGATCATTTCCTCGGCCGCACAATCCATATCTCGGCCGCCACAACCTTTCTATGGCTGCCAGATTGTTTATTTTCCACACTCTGGAACGTTCTGTCGATTGTTTGATCCGATCGCACTACTTCTTCGATGCATTCGGGCCACGTTCAGAGATCACAACGAGGAGTTTGAATTACATTGCAATTGCAATCGTGCGATTTGATTGGACCGAGTGAGTCATCCCTTGGCCTATATAAAGAGGACATTACACAACGAAATTAATAAGATTCATCCCCCCTCAAACCACGAAACTCTGCAGACTTACTCTCTCAAACCCTTTCTACAAAAGCCCTAACCTCCCAAAGGCAGCCATTAATCCGGCGATCAAACCCCGAAGTTTCAAACCCTAATCCTAGGGTTTCCCAAAAAGCAATCAGTCAATCCCGATCAAATCCGAAGCAATCAAGCTACTGAGGGATCAAGGTGGTGAGGCCCAGGGGCCTCTGGTTCGGTTTATTTATCATTTTCCTGTTTAATCGTAGCTTTTAATCGTTTGTTAACTTTTCTGTCTGGTGTGAGGAAGAACGTCAACCGGGGCTTCGATCTAGGAGGATCCTTCGGCCGTGATATCTATTAACCGGCCGCGAGATCCATCCCCTGGGACAGCTTTGTTGTGTTTTGCTTTCTGATGCATGTTTTGCTTATCGTCTCGACTCACCTTATTTACTGTTTAAAGGCATAAAATCAAACTACGTGTATAGAATTAGATAAAGCATCTATATGTCTTATGTTGAATGATTTTGGGCTAGCCTCACGGCTAGGCAGAAAGGGGTGCCTAACACCTTCCCCTTTTTGTACCTTTGGCTTCCATATCCAGAATCTCTATCTATTTTTCTAGTTTTAATAAACTGGGTGGCGACTCTGTTTTGATGATAACCGCTATCATGTGGCGATGTTCCTAGCCATGGGAATGTCCATGATCTTGGTTTATGAAGCAAACAACCAACCGAGCAAACAAACGATATCAAACTGTATGGCGATGCCCCGTTCGGAAGGTGCCTACGGTTTTCTGGTGACTCTGCTAGGGACATTAGAGCCATAACCAAAAAGTTCAACATAAGACTAATACATGCCTTGTTTAATTCATTTACCATATGCATCGAGCAGGCAAGCCTCGTTGAGTTCACCTAATACTCCGGCATGACACGGGCTATGTTAGGGGTTCCAGCAAAGTCCACAGTCACTTGTACCTATTGGTATATCGAAAAGGGAATCGCCCAATCACCGCTATGATGGGCTGGCGAAAGGTCTGGTGCCCTTTAACAACGGAGCACCCTGAGACTACCTAAACCCTACATGTGTTAGAAAGCCATAGAACCTATCAAGCTAAGACAGGAACCTGCAGGTTAAGGAAATTTCCCGTGTTTTTTCCAAAGTTTTTCCTCACACCCTGTATCATTCCTTGTTGTAACATCTCTTTCTGTGCAGAAGGGTTGGGATTTTCAGCCCAAGTCCTAACCCTATACAGCCAAATACTGATTTGAAGGTATTTTTACTTTTAAAGCAGGCACAATAGGTAGGCCAAGAAAGCAACCACATCCAATTTTAGACTCTTATAACACCCGAAGCCACGCCAAACAGAGGCCACTGCAGCCATCTCGCTTGTCATCTTCACCTATCAAGACACCTTCACCGCAACGGTCCCAATCACTTTCTGGGACTTCGCGGTCATCTTCTTAGCAACACCGATCATCCACCAAATCCCAAGCTTTGCCAAGCAATCCTCCTATTCCCATGGTAGACAATGACGCCACTATCGCCGACCTTTAGGCACAAATTGCTACTTTGCTAGCAGAAAAAGCAGCAAGAGATGCTGAAGATGAAGAAAGATCAATCACAAACAAGAATAGGCCAGAAAACCCTGAATTAGCCAAGCAAGTCAAAGAAATCAAGCATGCCCTAGCTTGTTCACAAGGAGACCAAATTTTGGATTTTGAAGGACTTTGCCTTTTTCCAAACTCTCAACTGCCTGAGAAGTTCAAAATGTCAAACATTGAGAAGTTCAATGGAACTGGCAACCCTACCAGTCATGTTCGCCATGTCATCAATACCCTAAAGCCGATGGGTCTAAATGACGAACTTATCGCTCAACTATTTCAAAGAACTCTCACTGGAAGTGCTCTCGACTGGTTCCTCACTTTGGAGTTTGAACACTATCACACTTGGCCTGAAATCGCTAATGCTTTCATTAAGCAATATGCATACAACGTCCAAGTTGAGCTGACTACTCGAGATTTGGAGATAACCAAGCAAGAGTCGAACGAGAACTTTGTCACTTTCGTGGCTAGGTGGAGGGAAAAGGCTACCAAGATGAAGAATCGCCCGTCTGAGGAAGATCAAGTGAGGATAGTCGTCAAAAATCTGCAATCAAAGTATCTCAAGCATATCTACACACAGGCTATCACTGATTTCAAACGTTTGCATGCTACTGGGCTGCAGATTGAAGAAGGGCTCCAGCTAGGCCTCATTGGGAAAGAGGAAACTCCTTCACCTAAGAAAACCTTCTCAACTCGTACATCTCATGCCTCTATCAACAACCTTAATTCAGCCTCACCACAAGACCCTTTCCAAGCTAGCTCGTCCCGAAACTCAAACCGGCCCTGCCGTAATTTTAGCCCTCTCTACATGACTCTTTCCCAAGCCTTAACCATTCTAAGCCGTCAAGGACATCTCAAACCCTTGAACAAACCGCCTCCTCAACCACCTTATGGACCAAACCATGATCCCAACAAGCAATGTGCCTATCATCAACATTCTGGGCATGAGACGACAACTGTATACGTCTCCGCCATGACATTTAAGATCTCATTGATAGCCGCACCATAAAACCTCCACAACCTGATACCCAAACCAAACCACCCAATGCTGAACCACCCCGAAATGTCAACCTCATAAACCTATCTCACAATCCCACATACAACCCGAGCCAGTACATTGTCCAAAATAACCAAGCCAAACCAACCTTAATCTTCCCAGAGGAGGATGAGTGCTTCATGATGGAGGAAGAAGAAGATGTTGAATCTGATCAATCCGAAGTAATTGATCCCAATATGAGTGATGAAAAAGAGCGAGCAAAGGAGGAAAAACTAAAGAAATGGAAGGAGCATTCCTGGGCGAAACACAATTTAGAGGATCCTGACATCCCGTTTGTAGAAGATGACGAATGGCTACATAACTGGTTTGAGAACAGGAAGAAGGAAAAAGAAAGGGTCATTATGATGAGAAGGCACACCCGCTTCGGGCCCGCCCAAACAGTGGTACCCATTAACCGCCCTCAAATTCCGATGCCTCCCATTGTTTGGGAAACAATCAATCTCATAGAAAAGGTGGAAGAATTCCAAATGCAGCCATGGATCAATGAATGTGATTACAGCCAATGGATAGAGGAGAGAGAAGATCTGGATTTCATATGCTCCGATCCATACAAAGCAGGGGAGAACGACTTCAACGAAATGGAAGAGGAATACGATGATCCACTCGATGGAATTTCCTTGGCATCACTATTCAATCAAATAGAGATGAATTTCATTCATATAATCAACAAGGAGGACGAAGAGGTGTTAAAAGCCCTGGGTGATGTTCCCATTTGGGGATTGCTTATCTCCCACCGTGCAAGTTTCAAAGGTGAATCCGTTTCAAAGGCTCTGTTGGGCAAAGAAGAAGGTGGAAAAGAGTATAAAATTACGAAAGACAAAGCAAAAGAGGGCAACCCTGAAATGCTGCAATAGGCTGAGGAAGTCACAACATGGCAAAGAACATCAAAAACATTGCTTTTTGCTTATTAGATTAAACTAGAACACGTTTTGGGCCCCTGTTTGGGCATTTTATTTTCGAGTGAACTCCTGTTTTATCTCCCTGATTATGCTTGTTCAAACAGCCTTATTCTTAAATTGCAATTGCTATATTCCATAATCTCCTTGCCAAACGAGAGAAACTTCAAGGAATTAAGGTCTTTTGTGTTGGTGACAAAAGGGAAAGAAGGTATGAACTTTAGTTACATGAGCCTGAGTTTTTGCCGAGACTTAGAAAAAGACACTATCCCCGTGAGATCACTTAGGGTTAGCTTGCCCATCAGGAAAGTACAAACACAAGAGGTGATCCATAAAATATCCTCATCAAATTCCCTTCCAAAGGTACAACAAAACTTCTTGAGAAAGAATGCTCGTTGGGTGACCAAGTAGCCCAAGCAAAAGTAAGACCAAGCCTGCTAGGGCAAGAAAACGCAAAAATGCAGCCTAGGCAAAAGTTAAAGGCATTCAAAAGTTCGCTAGGGACTCAACCTCCATTAGGTAACCTAGACAAAATCAAGAGCATGTGAGAAGAAAAACCAAGAGTGAAAGCCCAACCTCAAAGGTGATGATTTTGGAACTACGTGAAAGGCCTGATTCCCTGATCGGGATACGTAGACAATCTCACATTGAGATGCGGCCCAAACATTTGGGAAAAGGAACAACATCAACAAGTTTGTACTCAATGATAGGTATAGCTAACCCTGCGTATTGAGCTCACAAAAGATAAGTATGTCTTTTTTGAAGAATTGGCAATAGCAAGGGATATGAGAATTGTTGTTCATCCCCTCTAACGCAAGCGTCATTAATGAAGTAAGCAGAATACCTTGAAAGCTCTCAAGTTTGGCAAAGAGACTATGCAAAAGCGAAAAGGAGAAATTAAAAACAAGCATAAGACGAAAAAAAAAGAGGATGCAAACTTGGCTAAATCTACCTTTTGGAAAATCAAAGTAACAGACGACGAATTGATTCTTTTGTCGAGTAATCGATTCCTCAGCCAGTACTTCATTTTACACAGGTTACTACCTATCAGCAAATACTTGTTCAAAAAAGCCGTGTTCTGACTTTTGCATGCATTTAGGGGCACAAAAAGCTTTTTCCCATCTCATTGCATAAACAAAAAGTTTAAACTACAAAATTCTCGTTGTGGTTGCCTTCATTATACAATTTCTGCTTGTCTCTTTCACAAACTATGAATAGGAAAAGAAATCCTAAAAGCTAGTCATGGCAGCGCCTCCGAGATGATCTCTGAGACAAAGACGGGGACTGCTCATTGGCACCCGTACCCTGCCCACCAGCAGCTGGAACTCGCTCGACCTCAAGCTGCAGCAAAAAGAAGATGCAAACATTCAGACTCAAGGAATGATGCAAGGCAAACGAAATGTGGAAAAAGCCGTACCTCGAGGATCCGACGGTGCTGCCTCTGAATCAAAGCCTCCGCGCTCTGATAAGCATGCAGCCACTCCTGCACCACCTCAGCGGGCACCTGTAGAAACAAATCGAATATTTCAAGCACTGAAATAGCAGATACAAACAGAGAAACAAGTTCAGAATGATACCTGTGAAACCCCAGCTGGCAATGTATAAAGCTGGGTCGTGCAAGGAGTAAGGGCCAAGCGCTCCTCCTCCCCATCATCAGAATGGAAGGAAACAAAAGAGGGGGTCCGCGGCCAAACAGGAGCAACAGAAAGAGCTGCAGCAGCGGGAGTCAAGAAGAGACGGTAGTACTCCATATAGTCACCTGTCTGAAGAAGCAAGCTTGCCCAATCTCTAATTCGACCATGCTTCAGATCTTCCTTAGACATCAAGGAAGTGGACCTCATCGATGCTGGAGGAAGAGGAGGAATGAACCGAAGTGCCTCAGCACGCGGGCGCCACTGGCTAGCTACCCGGTCACCTAAATGCCAAGCCCGGCAAAATGGACCCTCAAGCAAGCTGCGAGTACGGTTCAAGACCCTGGAACGCGCAAGAGGGACATCCTCCGGTACACCACCCCAAGGGTCAAACCGTACCTACAAAAATAAGATCCAATCAGCCACAATACAAAGATATGGAAATTTAAAGGTAAAGAACATAAAGGGAGAAGAAAGGTACCTGATCGACCGTCAATCGGTCCAAAACTCGCCGCCACTCAGGAAGGCTCAAAACAGGTGACCTCAGCTTCCGCTGCCCCGCCAACCATCACTTGTAGCGAGGTATACAGTTTGCATCTCTATGTCTCGTCTCAGGGGGAAACTGGAGAAGGTGCTCGAAAGCCCAGAGCTGAAAAGCAAAATTAACCAAAACAAGTTCAGTACTCGGAGAAGTCAAAACAAGAAAGGAAGCAAAAGAGAAGGATATATACCTCAAGCACTTGGTAGTGACCGCCGAGAATGGGACTCTTGTCCCGTGAACAGGCTCCAAGATTGTCGTATAGGGTGGCCAAAGCAGACGACCCCCAATCAAAATCCCTAACACTCTCCAAGTGCTGCAAAGGGGCCAAGAACTGTGTATGCACTGAACCATCCTTGTTGGCAAACAACGTTTGCCCAAGGAGGTAAAGAAGGAAAGCCTGTGTCAGCTGCTCGACACTCACCTGGGTCAGAATATCAGTTTTCATGAACGTCCTGCTGAGCTAAGACATATCAACGGGACCTCGTGAATGAAGAGGGGGCACCTTGCCCAAGAACCACTCCAAAGCCCCTATTCGCTCCCAAAGCCTATGATCAACCCGAAGAGGAATCCCGTCTACCCGCAAACCAGTCAGCAAGGAGAAGTCACCTGGCATAATGGTCATCTCGCCAGCAGAAGGAAGGTGGAATGTATTGGTGGTATCCCACCATTTCTCAACCAGTGAGGTCATCAATGACCAATCAATCTTCGGAAGATTGAGGCCCAAAACAAATGCCTCGAAGCCAGTAGCACGAACCAACTCCCGAGCCTGCTCAGGCAGCGCCAGAAACCACTTGTGCACCTCTTTGCCTCCGCCACGAGCCTCCAGCTTCCTATTTCTCTACCAAGACAAAAAGGGAGTCAACTTCATAATCGCATAAAAAAAAAAAAAGAAAAGACCAAAGGCATTAAGTTAACATTCAAAAGCATGCATTGCCTAAACAAGGGGCACGATTATTTTGGTCTTTTAACAAAACAAATTCGACCCAACATTGGGTCCTTCCTATTCACGCCATTGGCTAAAAGGGATTTCATCCCGAGAACAAAATTCATGATTAAAACAAATTCCAAACTAAAGTAAACTTTTCTTTTTACTTTTCAGGAAACTCACCGTAACATTGAGAATGCTCAGGTGCTGCTCGGACTCTCTACGGACAATCTCGGCCTCTGGGCCACCAACGGGAGGGCGATACTGCAAGAAACCACCAAACCCAATCGACGCGAAGGGAGGACGTAGGTAGTAGCGTCAAACACGCCGAGCTCCTCAATCGCCTCCTCGTCGGAAGACGGATACTCGCACCTACATGGAGGGTGTGAGGATGAAGCCGCAACGTCCGAAGATGGTGTAGCCATCGCAAAAGAAAGCAACAATAACGGCTGCTGGAGACAATGGCAGCCGGCGGTGAACAGTAACAATGGTGGCCGGACGACGGTGGTCAGAGGAGTGGTGGTGGAAAGGAGGAACGGAGAAGAAGAATGGAGGAAGGGAAAAGGAAAAGTGAGCTGTGAAATCGATTAAACTGAACTTAAATCGATCTTCTGACTTTTGGCGTTCCCACGGCCGAGACGTTGACTCCTCGGTCGAGACATCCATCCTTCGGCCGTGAGATCGATCCCCTGCCCCCTCAATCAATTTCCCTTAGCAGCATCAGATCTTGCTAATGCACCAATTATGGAGTTTTGGGTCCACGACCATTAAAACCAATGATTGAATCGACCTTTGGGGGCATCCCTAAGCAAATGCAATGCAACAAAACCAGCGTCAGGGGCATACCCAAGCACGGAAAACGTCAGAAACAACACAAACAATAAATTCACCAAGGTTTGGCATACTTCATGGCTCGACGGCTCATAACTCATTCCTCAGTATCTCAGAGTCCATCAATTAGCAGCTCTAGTAGCTTACTCATTGCCTTTAGCAAGCAGCCCTGTGCTTATCAAGCTATAAGTTCACTCAGTAGCTCAACGGCCGTGCTCAAGCCACACAACAGCTTTGTAGCTTCATCTACTACAGCAGCTCCGAGCTCAAGCTCACTATCTATTCAGCAGCTCTACGCTTGCCACCATCAACGGCTCAACGCCAAATACCTTCCAAAAAATCCAGCGGCTCCACTCCCATACTAATCATATCTCCGCAGCTCCAAGCTTGCAAACCATTCAGTGGCTCTGCGCCCATATCTATCAACTCCACGGGCTCCATGCCTATCATCTCAGCGGCTCTACGCCCCCCATCTATCAATTCAATGGCTCTAAGCCCATTATCTCAGCAGCTCCAAGCTTGCCACTATCTCATCGGCTCCAAGCTCGCCAACGGCCCCAAACCAATCATTTTAGCGGCTCCAAGCCCACTGTTTCAACTGGCCCCACGCCATAAAAACAATCTTCAGCAGGCTCTATGGCGCCCCAATCAAGATATCATCAATTCTCAGGCTCTACGCTTGAATGCTCAAAGTCCAACATTTTGAATACTCGAAGCTCTTCGGATGCCCAACCACTGTGTACTGGATGCTCAAGTTCTACACTTGAATGCTCAAGCTCTATGCTTGGATGCCCAACCACTGCGTACTAGATGCTCAAAGCCTGTACTTTGAATGCTCAGATTCTGTCGTCCGAATGCTCGAGCTCTACGCTCTGAATGCTCAAGTCCAGAACTTGATAGAAGTTCCATGCTTAAATCAAACACACACGCACGGGCCTGTGCACATATTGCATCAATTGCATCACCACAATCACATCGAGTCTGCATAATTATCATATCTGTTCTCATCTAACCATCATCACATATATTTTGCATATCTCTCTTATTCATGAAACAGGTCAACCCTGCAATCAACTGGCTCCGCGCCTCGGTTTTATTGATCGGTCCGGAACCTCGATCCTTTGGCTCCAAGCCAAAATTTATGATGAGAAAGCTCCGCGCACAGACCATCAGAACACATCCTGCTCTACGCCTCGGTTCAATCACGTCAAGCTCAAACCTCTGACATCTCAAAATTCTAGCCTCCAGAAGGCAAAGCTCTTTAAGTCATCAGCCGGCTCCGAGCCTTAGTTTCGCCAAAGCTCCAAAAACCTCAGGATCTCGCCTTATGATCAACACCAGCTCCACGCTTCGGTTCTATCTCCCCAGGACCTCGCCTTATGATCAACACCAGCTCTGCGCTCCGATTTTATCAAAAGCTCTACCGGCTCCGTGCCTCGGTTCCTTCATCCCAATGTTCCGTGCTTAAGTTACTGGCCCTACGCTCCTAATATCTCAAGAAACGACATCCAAATCATCTCCGAAAGATGGCTTGGGTTCCACCCCGTATCTCAAAACCCGGCGTCCAATTCATCCCAATAGATGGCTTGGATTTCCCACCATTACATCAATTCCTTCCAGCTCATTCGCAAGGATAAGCTACCCTACCGAACTTCCCTTAGTTAAAGTCAGGATGATCAAGAAAAGCAAATACACCCGCCGTGTATTGATCTACCCCAAAATGCTAAGGACGCTCTCCTCAAAAACATCCCCGGCAGCCCTGCACTCCTCCAACTACTTTTTGCCAAAATCCTGGCTCAGTCTAGGTACGTCGCACTATGGCTTTTTAAGCCCGAAGGTACGTCTTCTGTCTCTAACCCTCCAAACTTTTTCTTTCTTTATTGTCCCGAACTACGGTTGGTCTGAATTTCCCCTGTGGAATACGTAGGCAGCCTCCCGGCCCGACCACAACAAAACCTTTTTTCTAAAACCCTTGGACTAGTGGTTGGACCAAATTGAGTTGCTTTTACAGCTTTGACTTTTACTCAAACATGTCTCGTGATCCGTCTGAGCTCAGTCAAAGAGGGGCATCTATAGACACCCCAATTTGGTCTAATGATTATTTCAGGTGTGGGACCATCCCGATGATGAAATGGATACGATGATTGCTGATTGACTTCTTGAGACCCTTAGAACTTTCGGTAAGAACTTTGAGCCACTTAGAGGACCCAATTCAAAGCAAAACAGCCTTTCAAACAGAAATACAGAATCCTAGGAGAATCTATCTGCCGGCCGTAACATTGATCTCACGGCCTTAACATCTTTTCCTCACCCGAGCAACTTGTTGCAACAAACATCTCCCTGAGAGATCCATCCCTCAGCCGTAGGATCATTTCCTCGGCCGCTCAATCCATATCTCGGCCGCCACAACCTTTCTACGACCGCCAGATTGTCTATTTTCCACACTCTGGAACGTTCTGTCGATTATTTGATCCGATCGCACTACTTCTTCGATGCGTTCGGGCCACGTTCAGAGATCACAACGAGGAGTTTGAATTACATTGCAATTGCAATCGTGCGATTTGATTGGACCGAATGAGTCATCCCTTGGCCTATATAAAGGGGACCTTACACAACGAAATTAATAAGATTCATCCCCCCTCAAACCACGAAACTCTGCAGAATTACTCTCTCAAACCCTCTCTACAAAAGCCCTAACCTCCCGAAGGCAGCCATCAATCCGGTGATCAAACCCCGAAGTTTCAAACCCTAACCCTAGGGTTTCCCAAGAAGCAATCAGTCAATCCCGATCAAATCCGAAGCAATCAAGCTACTGAGGGATCAAGGTGGTGAGGCCCAGGGGCCTCTGGTTCGGTTTATTTATCATTTTCCTATTTAATCATAGCTTTTAATCGTCTGCTAACTTTTCTGTCTGGTGTGAGGAAGAACATCGACTGGGGCTTCGATCCCTCGGCCGGTACATCGATCCAGAAGGATCCCTCGGCCGTGATATCTATTCACCAGCCGCGAGATCCATCCCCTGGGACAGCTTTGTTGTGTTTTGCTTTCTGATGCATGTTTTACTTATTGTCTCGACTCACCTTATTTACTGTTTAAAGGCATAAAATCAGACTACGTGTTTAGAATTAGATAAAGCATCTATAGGTCTTATGTTGAATGATTATGGGTTAGCCTCACGGCTAGGCAGAAATGGGTGTCTAACACCTTCCCCTTTTTGTACCTTTGGCTTCCGTATCCAGAATCTCTATCTATTTTTCTAGTTTTAATAAATTGGGTGGCGACTCTGTTTTGATGATAACCGCTATCATGTGGCGATGTTCCTAGCCATGGGAATGTCCATGATCTTGGTTTATGAAGCAAGCAACCAACCGAGCAAACAAACGATATCAAACTGTATGGCGATGTCCCGTTCGGGAGGTGTCTACACCAGGCGATTCCCAAACTTTTCGAACAACAAAACTTGACTACCAATTTTCACTTGAGGCAGAGTATATGCAAAGCTTTGACTGCCTGAGGGATGAAGTTACTGAGCTAGCTATTTCGCATGCTGAAACTAACAATTCAGGCGGTGAACACTTGGCTAGAGCACTATAGTTTAACATAGCACTACATCTGCTACAAACAATGCCATGAACTTGTGCGGCAAGAAATCAATGACCAAATGCAGTGTGAACTAGAAGAATTCGAGCAAACCTACCGATGAAATGCAGTAACCGATGGACCTGCATTCCATGATTTTTATAAGTGCGGAGGATTGTATTAATTATTTTGGGCAATCCTATCCTATGTAAAAAAAAAAAACTGCTGTATGGCAGCGCCACATTTAGATAACTATGTATGGACACATTTTGCTGAAGCCTGATAATGCTTGGTTTCCATTAGGTTGGTTAAGATAGTATCCTCAATTTAAAACAGTGACTAATGAATGCTAAGACTCAAATTGTTTTGTACTCCTACCTAAATCTTGTATGCCTATCAATGCTGAAATTCTAAAGATAATTTATCTCCTTCTATGTCGGGTATAGCATATATTTTTCATATTCATCTCGCATTTGATAGAAATGTTGAAACGCTATGCATTCTATTGGAAATTTATTGTTTTAATATTAAATTTCTTTACATTATTGGTGCTAGTTAGACTTTTTAAAGCCCTGTGTATGTCCATGCATGTGGGAGGCTCTTCTCTTCAGGTTCTTATCTTGTCGCTTACTCATGACATAGCATTTATTTTTGTGTTGGATATCAAGGAGCATATCTAGCAAATCTAGAAAAATCAATGATGAATCTAGCAAATCTTGTTGGGAAAAAATAAAGAGTGTTTATTTTTTTATTGGATCCTATGCACTGTGTTTTCTAAATTGGATTGCAATATGACTTAATAGATTCGGTCATGCTAGTCAATTATGTGATCTACTTAGTAGCATAGGTTTTTTCCTATTGGGTAGTGGTTTCCCAATTATAATGGGTGAGATTAAATCTTTACCAATGATTTTATTGTTTCTATAATGGGAAAAGAAACATATGGTATACCCGTTGTAGAGAAGCCGTCCCCGGTGAGGTTATGTTTGTGTAAGCTCATTCTTTTATATAAAGGAGGCTTACATTTTTACACCGATCGGTTTTTGAACATAACCATCACTTGGGGTAGAGCTCTCTGTGTTCTTCTAAGCTCTTGGAAGATGATGAACTTTCCTCCAGGTATGTGAAAACGTTTTTCTTCTCCCTCATTCTTGATGACATCTACTTGATATCCCTAAGATTTTGAAGTTTTTCCCAACATATGGATTAGAATAGAACTAAGGGTTTTCTTACAAAAATAGATGAAGTTTTTACGATTACTCTTTGAAATTTGTTCGATTCACGTTGCCGGCTTTGTTACACCCCGTCTTTTCTTATTCCTACTAATTATATTTCTATAATAAAAAAAGAGAGGGATTTTTATGGTTTGGAGCCTAATCAATATTTCTCCCTCTGCATGGTATAACTGTTGTCGGCATTATTATAATTTCAGGGTGAAAGTCAAAATAGTTTTAGTATTTAGTGTTGTACTGTATTTAAACTCTTTTATTAAGTGGTTGCCTATTATTTAGGAGAGAACGTGTGTAATTAGTGGGTAGTTTGATAGACTTTAACTTGGGGCATATTATTTCACCAGTTCATTAGGGTTGGTTTTGAGAACCGTCCGACTTTCGAGAAGAGCAGTAGCCGTAGTACAGAGGAGATTATCTTTGGATTCTTTCGAGGTAGTATTCACTTCATCCCTCTCGTTCTTTTTGATCTACCGTTTCACAAAGCAATAGACCCATGGATTGGGCACTGCCGCACAAGTGTCAAGTTAATTTATTGGGATATTTGTAGTGTTTGTGGAGGGATTATTTGGTGTGGTTAATGAGAGAGAGAGAGAGAGGTGCGTGGGTTGGTGCAGTGCTGTGTGTGTACGCTTATAGCGTACGTGGTGATTATGTTGGTGGAGGTGGTGCCAGGCCCGGCCCTGACAATTTCGAGGCCATAGGCAGAGTTTTGAAAATGGGGCCTTTTATTTTTAAGTATATTAATTAGTTGTTTGATAAAAGAAACCAGGTGAGCTTGTAGGTCAGTGGCAATGTTGTTGGACAAACCTTAAGAACTGCAGGTCGGGAGTTCAAGCTTGGTAAGTGCCGTTTTTTAGATCTTTTAAGGTCAAAGAGACTCCAAAATTTTAAATAAAAACGGACGAAGGCAGGATTTGAACTCTAGACCTACTGTTCCACACACGCATGGCTTACCGCTAGGCTACTTCATTCTTGTTGTAAATTATTTCACATACTTAATATTTATTATAATTTACTATTTGGGGGCCCTATTATTTGGCCCAAAAGGGGAGGCCCTAGGCGACCGCCTGGTGGGCCTACGCTCAGGGCCGGCCCTGGGTGGTGCAAGAAATTGAATTGCGGTGTGATCCGGTGCTGTGATGTGAGTGACGGCATCTTTTGCTTTTAGTATATTCAGAATCTAGTTTATAATATAGTAAATAAGGGTAGTGTTATTGCTCGGTGTTTTAGATACTGAACAGGTGGTAATTTGTGAAGGAATACATCATTGTAATTGAAAATTATTGGTTGGAGGCTTGGAAGTTAGTGTTTTGTATTTTTGAGTTGGCTGTGGCATGAGTTTTGGTGCTTTGATGATGTACACATGGAGAACTAATTCTTGAAGGGAGGATTTTTGGTTCCTTAGTGGTAGTTCTAGTACCTAGGTTAATTAGGCTAGGTTGAGTTTAATTTCTTAGAACTGATTTTATTGATGTGTAATCATATAAGATTCGTTTCTCGGTCAGGTTCGTTGATCGATTGCATTACTTTTGGACTCAGATGAGTAGTTAAGTATATTACATATTTTCAATAGTTCCTTGTGTCCCTTAAAAGTATTTCCTTCAGAAATTTATAATGTTATTTAGAAACTCAAAACTATTTATAAGTTGTTCTATAAATTGGCATGTGATGAACTTTTGGTGAAATCTACAGACACCCTATTCTGGGCTGTCCGGATTAGTTTTCTTACGGTCTTTGATTCCCCAATGATGAATAAGGTCAACAACACCTTGATAATGGTAGTGTGTTTGAGCTTTGAGCGTTTTGAACCTCAGTCAAACCCTTTCGAACCTCTTTCAAACCCTTCAAAGCCAGAACCAAATGGCCTCAGCAAAACCCTACTTGCATACGCTGGTCTTAAAGTGGCGTGCGCTGGTAAGCTACCTCGTGTTAGTCATCGACCATTGACTCAGTTGCTACTGGCCCACGCAAGTAATGGGCTGGCGTACGCCAGTCAAGGCCAGTCAAATCAACTTTATTCAACCACGTGCGCGAGACTTTTGTGGCCACCCAGTACACTGAATAGTCTGCTGATATTTGCAAACGTGTAGGAGTGTCCCCCTCTCTCCTACAACTCCTTTCAAGCCAAGTCCCATGCATTTAATGCATGGAGACTCCTCTCCTTAACCCAACCAGCCATAAACTCAACTGGTTATAGCCCCTTCTCAATTATTCCTTGCATTTATATGCAAGGGGTTACTCTCATTAAGGCTCCAAGTCCCTTTCTCTCTCTATTTCTCTTGGTCTCGTTCTCTCATCTCTTATCACTTGAAAGAGGAAGCAAGAAACATCTCCATACTCTTCTTACACCCTCTTTATTCATCTTCCATCCATCACACCTTAAGCTCAAACTCAAAACACATCATCAACCTCAAAAACAAAGGTATACCAACTTTTGTAACCTTCTGTTCTGACCCCTGAGGGGGGCTAGCAGGGTTTCAAAGATCGTGTGTGATCATCAGTGGCGCACGCCAGTATCCGGAAGTTGTACGCCAGTTATGGTAGGACGTGCAAAACTGGCCTGAGGATCATTGTTCATCCATTTTATGCTTTTACTTTTGTTTTGACACCTTACTACATGCTAATAACCAGTTTCCAACTTTATGTATTTTGGAACTGTGTAGTTGTCTATTTACTTCTTCTGCTTTGGAATGCCTCTGGGGTCTTTCTGGTCATGTTTCAGAGCCCAGAAGATGCGAAGCCAAGCACTGGACAAAACGTGTAACTGGCGTACGGACTCCACTGACTAGCGTACGACGGTTAGATCTCATCCAATGGCTGGCCCTTGCATGGCAACTAGGCCTTGGCCCTTGTTTATTTCCTCACACTGTTTATAGGGTGTCCTGTTTATTTTTATGGCTTAAAGCCATTTCTACTGTCTGTAATTGCTTAATATCTGATTTCTAAACTGCATGGTTTGTCCTGGGTGTGCATTGGTCCTTTCCAGAGCCCAGAGGGTTAAGAATAGAAGCTGTGAGTTTAGTTCTACCAGCGCACACCACTTCTGGTGTGGAGTACGCAAGTCATCTCTGTATGCAGTGGCATGGCCAGTGCATACAGGTTTCATCCTGTGTACGCCATTTTGGATTAATGTGTTCCAGTTTATCTAAAATGATCACAGGTGCCTATTCTCAATCTACATTCATTGTTTCAACAAATCAAGCATCACATTTTGTCGCATAATGCAACCTTGTTGCAGTTTTAATCCCCTTTAACTGCTCTCCTGCCCTAATTGGCTAAAAAATGATTAATGAGAGAAACATGCAAATGTTTTACAAAATGCCCGAGTAAAGACCGATCTCCAGATTGGGCGAGAGGGGTGCCATAAAACCCTTCCCCTCTCGTAACCTGGCTCCCGAACCTCAGATATCGAAGGTAACGACTGACCAGTCTACAAGCCTTTTCAAATCAAAACTTAGCAAACATTTCAAGTTCGGTTCTTTGGGTGTTTTCCGCAAAACCCAAGTGGCGACTCTAAATTGTAGCGTTTCACCGCGCTTTCCAAAAGGGCACACCCGATTTTATAACCAAATATAAAATTTTCAGGGGCGTATGCCTACAAAATCAATTGTTATTATTTCTTGTTGGTGAGATCTTGGTGGATATTAATGGGAACAATTATTTATTTTGGAAGTCCAGGAAAATTATTCCTCTTCTTGTTGGTGACCCTAGTCATTGGGAAAAAAATCGTGTTAGGCCGGTGACCCTAATGCTCAATGACTTTCTTTCGCCGGATCGTTTTAGGGAAAAGTACCACAAGCTCCCAACCCTTGGAGACTCTAAGTTCGATATTGGATCCAATTTTGATGAGATTTATTTTGGTCATGGTACTGTTTGATTGTGGTTCTCCATTGTTAATGGAGTTAATGTTGTGATCACCACGAAGAATATTTATTGGTTAAATGCTTTATTGATTAATTTATTATTCTGCTGGACACTTCGTATGCCAAATTATGTTTAATGGTAAATTATCTTCATCTCCGCTTTCAACTTTATTTAATACACATACTTGTTATTCACTGAGCTCATCAGCTGACGGATTTTTATCCACCTTCTCTTTCAGGCAAGTTGGGGAGTTAGGCAAGGGCTTTAGCGGCATCTCAGGGATTTATTTTGGTTGACCTCTTTAGGGTGTTGTAGACACCCCAATTTGGACCTATTAAATATCCTTAATTTGTGCCCTCGAGGCTCCCCGATGATGAAATAGGGTCAAAACAAACCGTGGAAAACTTGGACGATGCTTCTTGGACTTTTTCAAAATCAAAACATTCCTTTTTCCCGGCACCCTGAGGGTAAAATTGGCATACATTTCAGCATATAAAATACCTTTGAATGAAACCAATTGGGTTAGAAAGAGGACTTAACGAGCTTTCCAACGCTTCCAAAAACACCCAAAACCGAGTTCGGGAGTGTCCGTGGCGCCCTTCTGAAGTTGGGCTGCCACTCTTGACCACTCGGGAACACTCTAGAGCGCTCGGGAGTGCCACTCTAGAGCGCTTGGGAGTGCTGACAGACCAATGCATGTTGAGCTTGGTTTTGACCATGGCTTTTCAGGATTTTCAGGTCTTCCAACGTTCAAACCTGGTCTTACCTGAGTATGCAGGTCTGGCGGGGCATCTCATGATGCCATTTTTCCCCCCAAAACCATTTTCCATTTGATTTTCTTTTATTTTTCAAGTTTCAAACTTATATTTCCCTCCCCTATAAT
Source organism: Rhododendron molle (assembly GCA_025413875.1). Lineage (NCBI taxonomy): Eukaryota > Viridiplantae > Streptophyta > Magnoliopsida > Ericales > Ericaceae > Rhododendron > Rhododendron molle. Next base: position 22,761,150 of record CM046400.1, read on the forward strand.
ACCCCCTTCATTCTACACCCAAAGCACGACGAAATTTCAGTCTCTCCCTCCCCTTTTTGCCAATCTCCATCTCTAAGAGAAATTACCAACTCTCAAGTAACATCTCTTAGAGAAATGGAGGCCTAAATTCCCCCTCTTCAAACTGTTTTCTAACCATTCTCAAGCACCAAAATCAGTCCAAGAAGCTAAGTTCAAGTCAAGCATAGGTATAAAATCTCATTTTATACTTAAAGTTTGCTGTTTTACTACTTTTGGGGGGGATCAAGGGCTCATACCAGTTCTCCATACTGGTTGTGAGTTCCTTTGATCTTCGTTTAATAACAAGAGGAGCACAAAGAAACCAAACTTTTTCTGGGCACTGCGTGCACTCCCGAGCGCTCGAACCATTCCTGAGCGCTCAGGAGTGATGCTGCTACTAAAACCCTATTTTGTTCATTATGTATTTCATTTTCTGTTTTCAGTAGACACTGGGTGTGTTCTGGTCCTTCCAGAGCCCAGTTAGATTTCTTTACAGTTGCGAGGAAGCCATGTTTGAATGGTTAAGACCAGTTCTTAGCTGTTTAAGCCTTTGGCTGAGCATGCATGCACTTTGATTTTTTTTGTGATTTTGTTGGCAGTACTAGCATGTGAACATGTCTAACAAAATTTGCAGGGTGGCTTGACAACACTCCCGAGCGCTCAGGAGTGATTCTAGTAACAGTTCTTTCTGTTTTCTTACTTCATCATTCTATCGCACCTTGTACACTTTGCACATGCATGCACTGCTATCTTTTGGTATTTATACATACTTGCCAGTTAGGTTTATTTACAATTGCAAAGAAGCAAAGTTTGAATGGTTAAGACCAGTTCTTAGCTATTTAAGCTTCTGGCTGAGCACTTCTGTACTTTGATTTCCTTTTGTCTAGCTGGCATCATTAGTATGTGGATATGTCTAACCAAATTTGCAGGATGGCTTGACAGTGGTCCCAAGCGCTCGAGACCACTCCCGAGCGCTCGAGAGTGAAACCAGTGGCAGGATTTTAGCTTTCTATTATTTTGTATTTCTTTATCATTTCTATTGTCTCATGTACACATGGACATGCATGCACCCCTTTAATTGATATACTTCTGGATACTTGCTAATTGTTTAATGAAGTAAAATATTTTTAATAAATCCCACAAACATTGTGTAGAGACTGACTTCGTGTCGGGCGAGGGGGGTGCCATAAAACCCTTCCCCCCTCGTAACGTGGCTTCCGAACCCTTAATAAATCTCTGGTTTTCAATTCAACTATTCAATTTCAAATCAAAACGGTTTCTCGGGTGGCAAACCACAAATTCGGGTGGCGACTCCTCAAATTTTTCAACTCGATTCGTAAACGTGTGTTTTTCGGGCCGCCCCGATCCACCCGGGGCTGTGGTAGCCCACAGGTGTCTCATTCTTGTTTTATTTTAAAAATTGCTTTCGCATTCAAAACAATTGTCAGATAATGAATTCTTTTTATTATTATTGGATCACTAGATATTATTTGGTTCATGGGATGCTTGTGCCCTATATTTATGATTGAGACATATTTGGCTTTGGATTTGATTAATAACGAAAAGTGATCATTTTATTTTCGGTTCCTTAAATTTATTTAGGTTGCGTGTTCCATGGGTTAGCCTCATGGCTCACGGCCGGTCACTTCTCATTTTTGGGGTGTGACAAGCTTATTTTCTGGTTATAATAATGTTAGATCGTGGACATCAAGCCCTCCAATATGTGAATCAGTGGTGTATCACTGGAGTCAGTTTCTCCGTTAAAGTGTTAAACTATTCATTGATTCTTGTCGCCTTTTATAAGAACCATTGCTCACTTAATTTGGACATTTTCTGTTTCATGCTTCCGCTTCACTTCAATATTGCTTTTGATCTCTTTATTTTGCATATTACAATGATGAGAGAATCTTATGATCCATGGTGACTTGTGACTACAAGTTTGTTTATTGTTGTTCCTAAAATCCGATTTAGTGATTTGCCACATGTGTAGTTTGTATTATATCATTAAGTGTAGTTGTTTACTTAATTGATTTTAAGGATTTTGGGATCAGGTGTATTAAGTTATTAACCCCTTTGATTCTGGTGATTTTGTATAACCCTGATTGTTGGAAAATAAAAATTTCGTTAAATATTTGAATTTTATTTTTAATTACTTGGATATGTTTTTAAAATTCCTTTTTAATTTCCAATAATTCGTCATAATTGAATTTGAAACTTATAAAAATTGAATCTTTCAACTCCAGACAATGTAGTCATTTTCTAAAGACAAGTATGCTTGTAAAAACACTTGTGCATTTTACTAAGTGAGTAAATGATATCTTTAAATTATATTCTTGGCTAGAAATTCTATTTGGCAAGTAGCATTAGTTTCTAACCAATTAGTTAGAGAAACCTAACTAACAATTCATCTAGTTACTTTTTCCTAACCCTAGATGAACCCTAGTTAAACCATTTTATATATATATATATCCATTGGGTAATAGAAACTAGGAAAAATATTGTCCATTAGGTAATAGCATGCCTTGATTACACATCATTGTACTTTTGACTTGTCATGAATTGGGTAACATGTTTACCTTGTCCATTGGAATAATAGAATGTAGAGAAATTATTATCCATGCTTTAATAAGATGACTAGATATATATATATATATATATGTCATTGTACTTTTTCCAATCCATGAGCCACTGTACTTTTCCCAACTTATATTATATACCTCTCCAAATCTATGTGTTGTCTTGTCTAGAATAATCTTGACATCACCATCACTCTTTTACCACTAGGTAACAAATTGGAGGGTAGATTTTAACAATTGGATAAGAAATTGTAGAAAAAGTTCAAAACTTTGGATAATAGAAATAAGATTGCCTATTGTCTAGATACTAGTATACAAGATCTCCTAAAGATTTCCCTAGAAATTCTTGTACTTCCTTAATCATGTACTTGAAAGACTAATATACTTTGTTTGATCACCTCATAGTATATTATAAAAATACCTAAAAGGACATATAGTCATTTCAAGGCCTTATTCAAGTATATCTCCTCATTTTCCTTCTTTACCTATTGAATAATAATTGCAAGGGAAATGGTTATCCTTTGAGTAATAGGAGCAAGAATCTCCATAGTATCCAAACTTAACTAGACAAGTCAAACCAAATTCATTTCTTCTTTACCCATTGAACAATAGTTAGTAGGGAAAATATTATCCGTTGAGTAATGGAAAACCTAGACTTGCCATTGACCACCAAAGTACATTTCTAGATTCTCTAAGTACACTTATATGATTATAAATAGGTGTATGTACTGTCACGCCCTCGATTTTCAACATAATATAAATGATTTCCATAAATAAAATCTCATAATATTCTATTCGATACCCAAAAGATTTCGATATTGCCATAATAGTACCTCCAAGTTCATAAGGTTCCAAAATATTACAACATTGGCTCAATGGCCCCAAATTAACGTAAGTATCAAGTTTCGGAAGAGAATTAATGGTTACAATTTTCCAAGTCAAAAGAATTATAATTAAGTTACAAATACATCTTCCAAAAAAAAATTTATAAAGATGAATAGGTAACTCCTTTTGTTAGATTTCAAAAGTCTTTCCACACTCTAAGCATAGCATGCATGCAAGCTACTGTCCAAGGTTAGCACCTGAAAATGATGTAAGGCTTGAGCTACACTAGTCCAGTAGAAAAGTCTACGCAAACTCTATATGCAAATGAGCTAAACGAGAGAACAAATGATGGGAAATCAAATGACAACGAAGGAAGCACAACTATCATGATCAAGTGTCCCAATATCTCCAATCCTTCTTTTATTCAAACTCATAAGTCATATTCACTCGACTTGTGTCTCAACATATCGTATCCTTTGTGTCCAAGCCAAAGCTTCTGCCGGGCTATTTATGGGACCCCGATATCTCCTACCAAGCACCCACCTTATAGGTTAGGCCTTGAATATTCAATACGAGCATTAGCTCCTGCCAGGCTATTTATGGGACCCTGATATCCCCTGCTAGGCACCCACCCGTCAATGGGCCCCGAGTGTTCGCACGTCTTTCACATGCTCAAGTGTATCGTTCGTATCTCAATGTGTTATTCTTACATTTCTCATATTTTAACTTAACGAGTTCATTCAAGTCCATCAGATACCCCTCTAAGAGTGAGACGAATAATACTCTTCAAAACACATGAAAGAATGTGCAAACAAGCCCATTAGAGTCAGTGAGAAGCTTTAAAATGGGATTTGGAAGATACAGGAAAGCAGGTGAAATATACTGCAGCAGCTCAATCTACCTACCGGTAGGTATTCAATTCCTACCGATAGACATTGAACTTGACCTTGACCTTGACCTTGACCTTGACCTACCGGTAGGTATTCAATCCCTACCGGTAAAAAAGGAAAACAAGAAGGCCAACAATTGAATGAAACAATTTTGCACTTTACCTACCGGTAGGTATTCAATTTGTACCGGTAGACATTGAATACGTTCAGCAGCTTTTGAGCTACTGCTATACGTTTGAGCTGGTTACATAGAAATTTCTCAATCGATCTACCAGTAGGTATTCAATTCCTACCGGTAGAGAAAGTAACTTACAGATGATTTTTGACAGACAATTTCAAGTTTCGATCCAACCTCAACAACAACAAACACAAACTCGAACAGGGCATAGAAAGACTCAAATAACATATAAAGAGAGGTAGAATTTCCTACCTTGGGTATCCAAACTGAAATCGAAGAGGTTGAGCAAGCCCTAGCTTCCAGAATTCAAACCGAACGAAAATACTTCAAGCCGAGCTCTATCCAACGCGATACGAGCCCGAATACGCAAATAAACGATGGAGTTGAGGTTGATTGTTGTGGGTTTTAGGTTTGGAGATGGGTTTTTGGGTGAGAGGGTGAGAGAGATCGAGAGAGAGAGATCGAGAGAGAGAGAGCTGAGAGACGAGAGAGATGATATGGGAATGGAAAAAGAAAAAAAAATGTTTCACCTGATATACACACACGACACACACATGCACAAATTACACCAACACCCTTGGTTTTTCATATCCTCACACTTTGAACCCCAATTATAATTTTCCACATTAAATCATCATCCATCCATTTATAAAATATTAAAAAATTATATAACGAAAATTTACGGGTCTCTACATGTACCTTATGTAAGTGCAGGAAAACGAAACAGGCCTTCGAACAGCACCAAACTGTAACGGCTACTTTTCTCTCTACACCGGAACCCTAGCACACCGCCGGAATTGAACCTATAAAACAAACAAAAGGTGAGCGCACCTTTGCCGTCTCGTGGCAAAGGCCCTCCAATGCCAAAGTTAGTATCTCGTACTAGTGAAACCTTAATTCTCAGTAAATAATAAGCCAATAGCCAGGAATTGCGTACCTTTACCTCTAGGTTTACCTCATATTTATAGACCCATGTTTACTTGCTGTCCAAGCCATCTTGCTGCCCTAAGTTTTCCTTTCTCGTAAAGGGAACCCAGAATATCAGGGATTCTCATTCCCTTAGCTGCATATTTCCTTTTAGACCTTTTAGGAACTCTTTCCAAAGCTGGCTGTTCACCTCATTCTCGTTGGGTATCTCAGCATTTCCTTACTGGGAATTACCATTTCTGGACCCCTTTGGAGCGCCTTCTGGCACCTCCTCCAAATTGCTGCTCCTGTTCGGCCCTCTCGTTGCCGAACAACCTATCTGGACCAATGATGTCTCAAACCATTGGTCCCTTTAAGGTTGGTCCAACAACTACCCTTGCTCTTTGGACCATACCTGCGATCGGGTATCTTGGACCTGGGACCCCTCGTGTCCCTGGTCCTTACTGCCGTTCACCGTATTGTACGGCGGGTACTCCGTCTACATTTATTTTGGGCCCCACGTACCACATGTTCGGGCCACTCTTTGTACCTGTTCGGGATTACCTCCTACAATGGCTCCCAGCTTTACTCGTTGTTTTTCTCTTAATATGACGAGCAAAGCTTCTGAACACCGAGCAAGATTCTCTTCCTTTGCTCCTGCACCCATGTTTCTCGTACTTGGTGCAAACTCATCATTAGTCCAACCCAAACATCTCGTCGTTTGGTCTGGACAGGCTTTTCCAGCTATCACCTTTACACGCGGCGCGCCCTGTACTGCCCACATTCAATGCGAGCAGACGTTTCGGGGAACGGTACGGCCAAACGGCGTCTGGGGTGACGTTTCTCATACGTCACCCCCTTTACTGGGGTATACTTGGGTTTTCATTCCTGATTTCAAACCCACTTTCGCTCTCCAACTTCCCTCTTGCAGAAAGAACGCTTGAGCAGTCCGCCATTTGAAGCACTGTTCACCATCTCGTGGTTCATCTCTTCTGCATCTAGAATCTCCAATCCTTGTAAGTCATCATTCACCCTTTCTACTCTGTCTTGGTCATCAATCTAGGACCACTATAGTCTTCTTAGGGTTTCTTCGTACCCATCTCTTTTTTCGAAAACCCGTACCCACAGTTCACAGTATGGGTAGGTTTCGTAGGCACTGTGACACACCCCAAAGGATGGCCGAGTTCAGGTCTCGCTATGAGATCCCAGACAACGTGGCCACTTCGTTGGCCGCAGAAAATGCCATTCGTGAGTGTTTTGACAATGATACCTTGCACATCCCTGTCGTCGCCGTCGTTGAGGGCGGCGTCAGGTTTCCCCTGGCACCGCTTCTCCGCCAGGTTTTAGCCCATTACAGACTATCCCCTATGCAAGTGTCCGCCAATTTTTTCAGGGTCGTCATGGGCATCAATGCCCTGAACCAAATGCTAGGCACGTCCCTAGGTTTACATGATATTCACCATCTGTACAGCATCTCTCGAACCAAAGATGCTTTGACCTACTATCTCAAGAGTAGGAATTCCAGAAAAGGCTGGTGCTTGAATTGCTTGACTCCGCTCGGGGATGACGGCGACTTCCTCATCGTCACGGGAAACTTCGAGCCCGGAGATGAGGGCGGTAGAGTCGCCGGCTTTCACGCACCCCCAGTTTGGCACTCCACGTTAGTTCTTTTCTCATAGAACTTCTTTGCCGTGCAATATTTCGTGTGCATTTCCTATTTACCTTTGCGATTGCAAATTTTTCTCAGATTTGCAGCCACAAACGTCAACCAGGGGCACGCCATCATCACCCCCCAGGTTCACGTTACTGATATCAACCGTGCTCTTGCATTTAACGGGCAAGGCACGTGCTTGGCTGGCCGAGCAAGAGCTGCGCAGATCCTTCTCAGTTACCGTGCATCATACGGCAGATTCATTGACCGACGAATCCGAGCAGCAGACAATCCCATCATCCCTGATCCTCCAGCTCAACAGCCCGAGCAACGAGAAGAGAGGCGTTCTCGGACCCCTCCTCTGCCCAACGAGCCCATCCCACTCGCCGAAGAGGCCTTGACATCCTCCAGCGGATATTCTCCTTCTCACTCTCCTCAAGAAATGCAGCAACCGACCGATCAACCTCAGCAGCCTCCTCAATATCCCGGGGGCGGGTCGTGGACGGGGCCGCGACACATCTCGTGGCCGCGGACACTCTCAGAGCCCGGCGCCTTCTCATGGCCGCCGTGGCGCTGCCCAACGTGCCTCCTGGCTTCTCTCCCGAGGAGATTGAGGCCGACCACAGGGAAAAACGTCAACGGCTCGAAACCTCTTCCGTTGAGCGACTTCCTTCCCAGCTTGCAGCACTTTCAACCCCTCTCTGGACTCCACAATTCACTCACGGTGAACGGCCAGTCACAGTCCGCGACAGTGTGGAGTCTGAAGGCACCGCACTTGCATTGTCCCAAGCATTCATGCTTCCTGGGGACATGCAAAAGGAGATTGCTAGCTCCCCAGACAACCTTCTCGGCTCTTTCATGAGCCATCAAGCTAAGGTAAAGCTATCGTATTCATTTTTACATGCTAATGGCTTTAAATTGCTTGTTCCTGCCATTCGTCTGACCATGTGTTTGTCCAGGCGATGCAAAAGATGGTGGCCATGGCTCAGAGGTTCGGTCAGTCTGAGCCTCAGCGTGCCAGACTGGCCAGCGAGAACGCCAAGCTGCAGAACACAATCGTTAAGCTGGAAAGGGAGAGAAATCAAGCTCGCGGGACGGCAAATGAGCTGAGGGGTAAGCTGGAGGGTGCCGAAGACAGCTTGAACCAGACTCTCACAGAGCTGGAGGCGAGCAAGAACGAGGCCAAGGCAGCCTATCAGCAGGGCTACAATGAAGGGATCCTATAGACACCTTAATTTGGCCTAATGATTATTTCAACTCCCACATTGGGACCATCCCGATGATGATACGGATTCGATGATTGCTGATTGCTTTTTGATGAAACCCATGGACTTATGGTACGAACTCTGAGCCACTTAGAGGACCCAATCCAGAGCCAAATAGCCTTTCAGACAGAAGTGTAGTGTGTTAGGAAAATCCATCGACCGGCCGCAACATCGATTTCACGGCCTTAACATCCATTCCTCACCCGAGCAACCTGTTGCACCCAAAATCTCCCTGAGAGATCGAAGCCTCGGCCGCCAGATCAATGGCTCGGCCGCTACATCCATTTCCAGGCCGTGACATCCTTTGCTCGGCCGCAGATCGGCCTTTTTCCAGACTCTCGAACCTTCTGCCGGTTGATCGATCCACCGCCTCTCCGATGCGTTCGGGCTACGTTCAGGATTACGTTGAAGAGTTCGAGTTACAATGCAAATGCAATTGTAACCCGTGATTTGATTGGACGAAGTGTGTCATCCCTTTGCCTATATAAAGAGGCCTTTGGCCTCCGAAAATAGAGACCACAATACAACGAAAATCCTCAGATCTATACACATTCAAGCCACGAAATTCTGGCTATACACTCCCAAAAACCCTCTCTGCAAAAGCCCCAACCTTCCATAGGCGGCCATCAATCAGACGATCCAACCGGAGTTCAAACCCTAGCCCTAGGGTTTCGTCCAAGAAGCAATCAATCAGTCAATCTCCATCGATCCAAAGCAATCAAGCAACCGAGGGATCAAGGTGGTGAGGCCCAACGGCCTCTGGTTTGGTTTATTTTATGTTTAATTTACTAATCGTAGCCTTCGATGATGCATTAAACTTTACATGCGGTGTGAGGAAGAACACGGTAGGAGCTTCGATGCCTCGTGGTACATTAAACCAGCCCAATTCCTCGGCCGTGACATCCATTCACCGGCCGAGTAATCGATCTGCTGGCACAGTTTTGATTTGTTTACTGCTTTCTGACGCATGATTTATTTACAGTCTCGGCTCACCTTATTAACTGTTTAAAGGATAAAAACAGACTACGTGTATGGATAGATAAAGCATCTATACGTCTTATGTTGAATGATTATGGGCTAGCCTCATGGCTAGGCAAAGAGGGGTGCCTAACACCTTCCCCTTACTGTACTTTTGGCTTCCGTACCCAGAATCTCTACTTATTTCCTAGTTTTAATAAACTGGGTGGCGACTCTGTTTTGATGATAACTGCTATCGTGTGGTGATACCTCTAGCCATGGAAGTATCCACGATCTTGGTTTATGAAGCAAGCAACCAATCGAGCAAACAACGTGATGATACAACTGTATGGTGATGCCCCGTCTGGGAGGCGGCTACAGATCCGTGTGGCCACTGAGAGCTACATGGACTAGATGCCTGGGATCCAGGACCAGGTCTTTGAAGCTGGCTGGCTGGCTTACCTCAGAAAATCTGGTGCCCCAGAGTCTTCTACCCTGTGGACTGAGATTGACCTTCCAAGCACCCAGGTGGCCACCGAGGAGCTGGAAGAGGTGGTGGAGGAGGAGGACAGCTTGGACAGGGAGCTTAACAACATCCCTGAACAGCAAAGTGCCGAAGCTGATCAAACTGGAGAAGCGACCAACACTGGTCAGAAGGAAGCCGGTGGCGGTCCGTCTGAACCTGGCACCGCTGTGGATGATGCAACAATCTCTGCCTCTACAACTGCTCCAACTTCTGCAACTATTCCAGCCTCTCCCCCTGTCATTGAGGATCTGACGATCGAAGAGTAAGTTGGACTCTTCGTAGTGATAACATTTGAAACTTTTTTGAATCAGTTTTTTGATTGGCCCTGCGTGGCCATTGGTCTTGCCCTGCGTGGCATTGATACATTTCTGCTTACTTTAACTCTGCTGGTTCTGGCCCTTCGTGGCTTTTTATGTCTTTGGTGGCCCTTCGTGGCCTTTTTTTTTTAACACAGGTGGCCGTCTCATGGCTAGTATTTTATGAGCTTAGTGTCTTCGTACTTAGCCTTATGTACATTCACGTATGCTCCCCAGGTCTCTTTGTGCCTGCTGATGATTAAACTGTATTCACTTACTCTGTTGCAGGTTTCTCATACCTTAGAGTAATGCTTGTTGCATTAGCAGCTTGCAACACGTATAGTTGTTTGTATTCAGGGTCTGTTCGAACCCGAGCAACCTTCAAGTTTTTTCGAACTCTAGATATTACTGCATGTTCACATATGCAGCTCAAATGCTTTCCCCAGTATATTCATACTTAGGTTACCCAAATGTGCTTGTGTTTGGACTTAGTGATCTTGGGTTTGTTCATACCCAAATTGTGTTGTAGATCCGCGTGGGCATGCACCCATACAACAGTGTGCATAATCATGCACTCTGGGTATATTCGAACCCGAGCAAACAGACAAGTATATTCGTACTTGGCTTAACTCTGGGTGTATTCGTACAGAGCAAGCAGACAAGTATATTCGTACTTGGCTTAGTTTGGGTGTATTCGTACCCGATCAAGCAGTCAAGTATATTCGCACTTGGCTTAACTCTGGGTGTATTCGTACGAGCAAGCAGACAAGTATATTCGTACTTGGCTTAGCGTGGGTGTATTCGTGCAGAGCAAGCAGACAAGTACATTCGTATTTGGCTTAACTCTGGTGTATTCGTGCCGAGCAAGCAGACAAGTATATTCGTACTTGGCTTAACTCTGGGTGTATTCGTACGAGCAAGCAGACAAGTATATTAAATACTTGGTTCAGTGCAGGTGTATTCGAGCAACTGTCAAGTGTATTCGTACCTGGCAAAACTATGGGTGTATTCGTACCCGAGCAACTGTCAAGTGTATTCGTACTTGGCAAAAATTTGAAATATTCGAAATTCCATTTAGTTACCCTATACCTCTGCTCCCCAATACGAAGTGAGGACTAAGGACATAGCTTGACTTCGTATTTAAAGCATAATAAACGGAAAGCTCGTAAAAAAAAAAAAAATTACCAAAATTTGGGAATTTTATTCATAATTCGTAAAACTCAAGGGGGCGTTACTCGTACCCCTTGCAACTAGTAAAAGAAAACACAAGGGAATTTTATTCGTAATTCCCACACAATCACGATATGCATCTAAAACAGAATAGAAACGAAATCGAAGTTCTTCACACGTAGAACTTCCTCAAGTTGTGAATATTCCAGGGCCTTGGTACCGGGTTCCCGTCCAGGTCTGCCAATCGATATGCCCCAATGCCCACAACCTCTGTTACTCGATATGGGCCCTCCCAATTGGCCCCCAACTTGCCATCATTGGCCACCTTGGTGTTGCCGAGCACCTTTCGTAGCACAAGGTCTCCAACACCAAACTCTCATGGGTGGATATGCTTGTTGTAACTTTTCATCAATTGCTCCTAGTACGAAGCCAGGTGCACCAGAGCTCGTTCTCTCCTTTCCTCGGCGAGGTCCAGCTCAATTTCCAGGGCTCTGTCATTGCCCCGACTCTCCACCAATGTGGTTCTGTTGGTCGGCAAACCAACCTCCAATGGAATCACAGCCTCTGTTCCATATGCTAGCGAATAGGGGGTCTCTCCCGTAGACCTCCTAGGAGTTGTTCGGTGTGCCCACAGGACCAATGGCAATTCGTCAGGCCACTTGCCTTTTGCTTTGTCCAACCTTTTCTTGATCCCGTCAAGTATAGCCTTGTTGGACACCTCTGCCTGCCCATTGCTTTGAGGGTAGGCCGGTGTGGAATAGTAGTTCCTTATTCCATACTGGGCGCAAAAAGCCTTGAACTTTTTCTGGAACTGGGACCCATTATCAGTGATCAAGGAATAAGGAACCCCAAATCAAGTGATGATGCTCTTCCACATGAACCTTTCTATCATAGGTTCTGTGATTTTTGCCAGTGGTTCTGCTTTAATCCCCTTGGTAAAGTAGTCCGTTGCTACCAACAGAAATTTTCTGTTCCCAGTAGCCTTGTGGAGGGGACCCACAATGTCCATCCCCCACTGCGCGAACGGCCAAGGACTCGTCAAGGGCACCAGATCTTCGGCTGGTGTTCGGATCATAGGTGAGAACTTCTGACACTTCTCACAGATTTTCACGTACACCTTTGCATCTTCTTGCATGTGCGGCCACCAGTAACCCTGGGTGATTGCACGGTGAGCAATGGATCTCCCACTTGCGGACTTCTACATGTTCCCTCATGTATTTCATGGAGGAATTTCTGCACCATCTCGGGGTGCACGCAAAGCAGGTACGGTCCAGTGAAAGACTTTCTGTACAACTTCCCTTCTGGTGATAGCCAAAATCTTGCAGATTTCGTCTTTATCTTGTGAGCTTCTTTTTTATCTGTGGGGAGTGTCCCATCTCGTAGGAACTCCACTATTGGATCCATCCAACTTGGTCCTTGGTTCACGTCCAGGACCAATTCCACACTTCTCCCAATGCTCGGCTCAGCAAGATAGTCCACTGCTACCTTCCTCTTGAACTCTGTTGGCACAGCCGCTGCCAACCAAGCCAGTGAGTCGGCGTGGGCGTTCTGTCCAGAGCTTATCTGCTCGATGTGTATCTTCTCAAAGGTATCAAGCAAATCCTTGGCTGCCTCCATGTAGGCTGCCATCTTTTCACTCCGGGCCTCGTATTCCCCGGACAGCTGATTCACCACGAGTTGCGAATCACAGAATACTCGAATTCTTTTTACTTTCAAGGTTCTTGCGCTCCGTAACCCGGCCAGGAGTGCCTCGTACTCCGCCACGTTATTCGACGCACTGAAACCCAGGCGCAGGGACAATTCGATCATAACTCCTTCAGGAGGGAAAAGCACCACTCCAATTCCAGATCCGGTGTTGCATGCGGATCCATCTACAAAAAGCTTCCATTCCAATGGGTCTTGCTCGGCGGATGCCCCTCGCTTCTCGACTGACGGCTCGTCCAACTGCTCCTTTCTCGTAGGAGGCCGTGGAGTTCTTGTGGGAGAGAACTTCGCCACGAAGTCTACCAAAACTTGCCCTTTGATCGCCGTGGCGTGGTCGATAATCAATATCATCTTGGCTCAATTCCACCGACCAAGTTGATATTCGCCCCGAGAAATCGGCCTTTAAGCAATGACTTCAACGGGAACTCCGTGTAAACAACCACTTTGTGACTTTGGAAGTAGTGGGGCAACTTCCTAGGCGCCGTCCTCAGCGCCAGGACCAACTTCTCAAGGGATATCTCGTTTACGCATCCAATAGCGTCTGCTCACGTAATAGACGAGGATTTGCTTGGATCCCTTGTTCCTCGATAAGACCGCGCCACGGCATGTTAGGATCTTTGCTAAAGTGCGAGTCGAGGACCTCGCCAGGTTCGAGGAGTAGAGCGAAGTAAACTTTGCCAAGTACTTCTTCAGGTCTTGGAACGCTTGCTCACACTCTGCTCCCCATTCGTAACCTTCTCTCTTTTTTAACAACTGAAAGAAAGGTCTACACTTGTCACTCGAATGACTTATGAACCTGTTAAGGGCTGCCGCCATCCCTGTTAACCGTTGGACCTCCTTCATGGTCCTCGGACTCTGCAGCTTCTGCAAAGCTGTTATTTGATCGGGATTCGCCTCTATCCCCCTAATGGTCACTAAGTGACCACCCAGAAACTTCCCAGAACTTACCCCAAACGCACATTTCGAGGCGATGAGCTTTAGCTTATACTCTCTCAGTATCTCAAAAGCTTCTTTCAGATCAGTGATGTGGTCCCGTTTCTCCTTGTTTTTCACCACCATATCGTCTATGTACACCTCCATGGTCTTGCCGAGCAGCTTCTTTAGCATAATCGTTGCTAGTCTCTGGTAAGTTGCTCCAGCATTCCTCAGACCAAAGGGCATAACATTGTAACAGTACAACCCCCGTGGTGCGATAAAGGACGTCTTCTCCTGATCGGGGCCGTACATAGCTATCTTGTGATATCCTCGATAAGCGTCGAGAAAACTCATACGCCCATACCCAGCTGTTGCATCCACCAACTGATCTATCCTGGGCAGGGGAAAACTGTCTTTCGGACAAGCCTTGTTTAGATCCGTGAAATCGACACATACCCGCCATTTCCCACTCTTCTTTTTTACCACCACTGTGTTAGACAACCATTCGGGGTAGTATACCTCTCGGATCGCCTTTGCTTCGAGCAAACAGTCGACCTCCTCGATAACAGCGTCCACATGCTGTACGGCAGACCTTCTTTTCTTCTGCATCACCGGTTTGTGCTGTGGGTCCACATTCAGGCGGTGGCAAATCACGTTTGCATCCACCCCAGGCATCTCCTCGGGCACCCAAGCAAACACATCAACGTGCTCTTTGAGAAATTTCACCAACTCTTCCTCCTCTTCTTTGCACAGGTTTTCCCCAATCAGGAAATACCTTTCAGGATCATTCTCGTTGATCTGAATTTTCTTCAATCCTTCCACCACCTTCTCGGCTGGATTCCCTCCGACATCCTCGATGGTCGGCCGATTAGTAACCTCGACGGTTTGCACCAACTGTGCCTTGGGTGCTTTCTTGATTATGGAAACCAAGCACTGTTGGGCTGTCTTTTGGTTCCCTTTTATTTTCTCGATTCTAGTGGATCCTGGAAATTTTACCATCCGATGGTAGGTGGAGGAAACCGCCCTCATCTTATGCAACCAAGTCCTCCCTATAATCGTGTTATAGGAAGATGGCACGTCCACCACTAAAAAGTCGGTTCTCAGCACCACTGTTCCTGCCCGAACAAGTAGGGTCACCTTGCCCAATGGCCAGACTGCCCCTGCACTGAACCCAACCAACTTAGTTACTGACTATTCCAAGTCTGCTTGTGCCAATCCCAGCTTTTTGAACGCATCATAATAAAGCACCTCGGTGCAGCTTCCTGAATCCACCAGGACCCTTTCCATGTCATATTCCCCAATTCGTAGGGTTATCACAAGAGCGTCATTGTGCAGCACCTGGACTCCCCCCAGGTCCTCGTCCGTGAAGGTTATGCCCCCGTTGCATCCTTCCGCTTCACGTCCTCGTTTCTTTCCCAACCGCATCACGTGCTGGTCTTGTTTTACCTGCCTTTGGAGCAACCTCACCTCATTTCTCGTACAAGGCATGGCTAATCCATGTATCATATGGATCACGCCCCTTGGATTCTGCTCGTTATCCAGCTCCATTGCCCTCTCGGCACCCTTGTGCTCCTCTTGAATGAATTCCTTCAAATACCCTTGTGAGACCAGGTCATCAAGGTGCTGCTTGAACATCTCGCAGTCCTCCGTCATGTGATCCCAGTCCTTGTGGTAACTGCAATGCTGACTCGTAGCCTTTCTTGCATCTTTATCACCCTCCAGCCGTGGAGGCCACTTAAAGTATGGGCGGTTCTTTATTCGATAAAGAACCCGATAAATCGGTTCTTTCCATACCGTCGTTACTGAGAAGAACGACTTTGGGTCAGGGGCATGCTTCTCCCGGTACGACTCTTTCTTAGTCTGTCCGTGCTCCTTCCTCTCTTTGTAAGTCCTGGGCTCGGGTTATTCGCCTTCTTCGCGGGACCCTTGGCTTGCTCGACACTCAACTTGCCGTCTTCCCGTAGTATGTCATCCTCATTCCTGGCATACTGCTCAATACGTTCCATCAGCTTTGCCAGCGTGCTCACTGGACTCATGTTTAGGGACTTTCGTAGCTCCCCCCGAACAGGCAACCCAGTCTTGAACGTTGCTATTGCATACTCCTCACTGCAACTTTCAATCTCGTTGAAAGTCTCCCAATACTTCTTGGCGTAGTCCCTGATCGGCTCATTCTCTCCTTGCTTCATAACTGAGAGACTCTCAAAAGTTTTGGGTGGTTTCCTGCTCGTCAGGAACCGAGCAGTGAATTCCTCGGCCAACTGTTTCCATCCTCGTATGGTGTTCCGCCCCAACTTATGGAACCATGACAGGGCCACCTTTCCCAGACTAGATGGGAACATCTTGCACATGATCGCGTCATCACCATCGTGCATAAACATCGCCTGCTGGTAATGCTGTATGTGTGCCACCGGGTCTGCATTCGTTTCGTACAGGATAAACGTCCCATGTTTAACCCTGCTCGGCAACTTTGCCTCCTGCAATCTCTTTGCAAAAGGAGAAGTTGCTATGTTGCTAAGGGCTCTCCGCGCTGCTTCTCGTGCAGACATGGTCCCCTCTTCTGATCCCTTTGCATTATTCTTTTCCCAATCGGAATCAAGTCTCTCGTACCTGTCGCTGTGGTGCTTCCTTCTCCCTCCTTCCTCGGGGGAGGAGCTCCTACTCCTGCTTCTCCTTTTTCGTGAAGAAACCTTTTGTCGTTTCGGACTGAGGCTCCTGCTTCTTCTTTTTCGTGAAGAAGCTCTCCTGTACTCCGCCGTATCCAACCTTTCTTTTCTGGACTTCCTTCGTGAAAGCCCAGAATCCTCCGGATGTTCTCGTATCCGCTGCAGCTGTTGAATCTCATATTCTCGTCTTTTAATCAGACGAGCGTATTCCTCTATTTCCTGTCTCTTTTTGTCCAGGATGTCTTCCCTGCTGTGCACGCTTTTCGAACGTGCCACTGACTCCCTCCCACGGCGGGACTTACTCCTTCTCGTGGATCCTGTGGCCGTCCGTCCGTCCTTGTTTCTGGAGTCGCCATGGATTGCCAGGGGGCGGTCCTTGCTCGTGGTCCTCCCCGCACGCCCACCGTCGGGCTTCCTCGGAGGATCTGGTGGGGATTTGTCACCTCCCCCACCCAGCTGATTGTTTGCATCAAGTGGAGTCTTTGGATCTTCTTCCGCCATGGTCGCTTTTTCAAAGGGATCTCTTTCGTTTCCCACAGACGGCGCCAATTGTAAGTGCAGGAAAACGAAACAGGCCTTCGAACAATACCAAACTGTAACGGCTACTTTTCTCTCTACACCGGAACCCTAGCACACCGCCGGAATTGAACCTATAAAACAAACAAAAGGTGAGCGCACCTTTGCCGTCTCGTGGTAAAGGCCCTCCGATGCCAAAGTTAGTATCTTGTACTAGTGAAACCTTAATTCTCAGTAAGTAATAAGCCAATAGCCAGGAATTGCGTACCTTTACCTCTAGGTTTACCTCATATTTATAGACCCATGTCTACTTGCTGTCCAAGCCATCTTGCTGCCCTAAGTTTTCCTTTCTCGTAAAGGAAACCCAAAATATCAGGGATTCTCATTCCCTTAGCTGCATATTTCCTTTTAGACCTTTTAGGAACTCTTTCCAAAGCTGGCCGTTCACCTCATTCTCATTGGGTATCTCCTTGTTTCCCTACTGGGAATTACCATTTCTGGACCCCTTTGGAGTGCCTTCTGGCACCTCCTCCAAATTGCTGCTCCTGTTCGGCCCTCTCGTTGCCGAACAGCCTATCTGGACCAATGATGTCTCAAACCATTGGTCCCCTTAGCATGCGACTGGTCCAACAACTACCCTTGCTCTTTGGACCATACCCCGATCGGGTATCTTGGACCTGGGACCCCTCGTGTCTCTGGTCCTTACTGCCGTTCACCGTACTGCACAGCGGGTACTCCGTCTACATTTATTCTGGGCCCCACGTACCACGTGTTTGGGCCACTCTTTGTACCTGTTTGGGATTACCTCCCTAGACCTTATAAAGTATTTTACTAGATTTCCTAGATACACATATATGTTTATATATAGGTACATGTACCTTATAAGGTTATTCCTAGATTTGCCAAGTACACACATATGTTTTTATATAGGTATATGTACCACATAGCCTATTATTATATTTCTAAGGACTTCTAGGTCATACTTGTCACCTTTTTTCTCTTTACCCATTGGATAATAAATGTTAGGGAAACTTTTATCCCTTGGATAATAGAAAACCTAGACTTACCATTGGCCACCCAAGTTATTGTCCTAAGATTGCTAGGTACACATATATAGTTATATATAGGTATATGTACTTTAAAAAGACAATATCCTAGATTTCCTAAGTACACATATATGTTTATATATAAGTATATGTACTTCCTAGCCTATTATTCATTCTAAGGGAATCTTGACCATATCCTAAGACTAGATCACATAGTACTTATAATATACTTATATATATATATATATATATATATATATATATATATATTCATAGATGTATATATACATAGTACTAAAGAGAGAGAGAGTGTGCATGTGTTTGCTCACTCAAACAAGTCATCTCTTTTAGCCACCCTCACACACAATCTAAGTACAACATGACAACCAAATCTAGACTTTCTTTTGCCCTTTCATGCAAGCAAGATCTTCTAGTTCAAGACTAGACCAAAAACCCATTTTTATAATCTAAAGTTTGTCCTAGAATGGAAGTACAAGGGAGGAAGGTCTTTGTATGCTTTCAAAGCATGAAATAACAACACAATGGAGCCAATCCATGGGAGAGAAAGAGAGAGATATGGCCAACCAAAGAGGAGAGAGAGGGAGCCAAACTTTTGCTATAAATAGGACCCCCCCTCATGCCATTCAAATCACACATTCCATTCTTCAACTTCTCTCTCTAGAAATCCTTGTGTTCTTGCCTTGTTCTTCCCTTGTTCTTGAGTTCTTCTTGTGTTCTTCAAGAACTCATCCTAAGCTGCCACTAAACCACCACTCGACCACCCTCTCGATCCAAAAAGTTTAGAAAGTTTAGTCAAGATTTAGTTTCGAGAGAAACCTTTCTCTTTCGAAGCTACCGTAAGCTTTCCGTAGGACGTTACTCCGTTCAATCGCCAACTTTCTTTTCTTAGCCGCCCTATTGCCAAGAAGAACGGTAGACTTTTCCTATACTTTCTATCTCAAAGTATATCGTATGATTCTTGTATGTAGTTTGTATGTTGATACGTTCGAGGAAATTGAAAAGTGTTTTTACTAAAGTTTTGAAAAAGGAAGGGGAGTATGTTGTATGTCCCTGTAACGCCCCCAAAATTTGGGTATGTTAAATAAACATTTTATTGATTAAACAAGGTAGAGTCTGGCTCATTATTACATCACAACTCCCACAGAGTTCAATATTTACACAAGGGAGGGAAACTAAGGTTCCTAACTACAGCTCCGACTGCTCCTCCATCTTAGCCAGCTCTTCGGCTCCGAAAGCCTCCAAGATGTACAACTCTCCCTGCTCATCTATAAGGTCTGTCACATTATACTAGCATCGCCACGAGCATAATATGTCAGGGTCACCAAAGGTAACACCGTGAGCTATGTAGACACCCCAATTTGGACTTCTCGAATTTCCTTGATTCGTGGCCCGGAGGCTCCCCGATGATGAATTTGGATTAAACAAGCCTTGGATCCAGCGAGACCATGCTTCTTGAATGACTTTGAAAAGGGAAATAAAACGTGCAAAATCTGTTTCAAGCGCCTAGGAGTTCTCCTAAGCGCTCCAAACCATTTGCCAAAACCACTGACCTGGCTCACTCTTGAGCGCTCGAGAGTGAGGTCCCAAGCGCTCGGGACTACTCCCAAGCGCTCGAGACCGCCTTGCTGCCCAATGGGTGAAAAAGGTCTCCCTCTTTCCATACAAACCATCATTTTGGTCGTTTGGACCAAGAGAAGACTCTGACTCAGTCAGAGAGTTCCAGGCCAGAAGATTTTCTCCCCAATGAAAAAATGATTTCATGTCATTGCAAATTAAACCATATGATATGTTTTTCTATAAAAGGGCATGTTTTCAACAAGAGAGAGGAGAACGAACTCTCTCTCTCTCTAGAACCCCTCTGACTATTCAAACAAGACCTGTTTTTCATCCCTTTGAGAAACTCCATTTTCAAAAGTAAAACAACCAAGAATCAAAACATGAAGAAGATGGAGGAAGTTCAGATCATCTCCAGCCTCTGATCTTCTGAAATTTTCATTTCTTTTTCCTCTTTCAAAGCTTTTTCAAGGAGCAAGGTTCCAACTTAAAGGTAGAAGTCCTCTACCTTAGTGTCAAACACAAATAAAACAAGGCTGTTTTCCTTTCTGAGGGGTCCCTTAGCCTTCTCAGTCTTTAATACTGAGCATGGGTTGAGAGACCTCAGTGTTAAAGCAAGAGCAAAGGGGTACAAATGCATTTTCTGTGTTAGCTCACTGAAAGCACTCCCGAGCGCTCGAGAGTGGTTCCAGTCCAGTTTCCTTTTTTTTAGCGTTTAAATGGACATGCATGAGGAGTAGGATGTGTTTTAAAACTGTTTTAACTCTTTTGAAGTGTGTTGGTACAAATGATCTGCCTTTTTGGAGAAAAATAAAGAAGATGATCTTCATTCAAGGGCATGCAAAAGAGTTTTACTCAAGATTTAAAAAGACAAATTTTCATACTTCAAAAGTATAAGATCTGTTGTACCAGCATTCTACATTGAGTGTACTGGATGGTTGAAGTCAGTTCTGGGGTTTAGATTACTCCCAAGCACTCGAGTCCACTCCCAAGCGCTCGGGAGTGGCTGCATGCAGCTTTGGTCCATTTTCCTTCCAGTTTGATCCTCCTACTCCCTTTTTATGTCCATGCATGCATCCCCTTTTGCCTCTTATAACTATAAAACTACTTTTCAGAAGGGCAAAGACGCATGGGTTGGAAGAGTGGGTCTGATCCCAGTCTACTAAGGCCTCTGTTGAGCCTACGGCATGTTTGATGTTATTTCAGTTTACATTTTCAGTATTATACTCTGTTGTATCCTGTTGTACTAACAAGATGTGTAGGTTGGGCGTGTGGTACTCCCAAGCGCTCGGGAGTGCTCCCGAGCGCTCGAGAGTGGATCAGTGACAGTGTAACGCCCCCAAAATCGGGTTCGTTAAATAATCCTTTTATTGAATAAAAGGGGCATAGTCTGGCTCATTATTACATCATAAACCACTAGAGGGTACTTATATTACACAAAAGGGAGGTCATCTAAGGTTATCTACAGCTCCTTCTCTTCCTCCATCCTAGCAAGCTCTTCAGCTCCATATGCCTCCAAGTTGTACAGCTCTCCTTGCTCATCTATGAGGTCTAACACATTATACCAGCGTCGCCACCGATATAATATGTCAGGGTCACCAAAGGTAACACCGTGAGCTTGAAAGCTCAATAGAGTAACCCAAAACCCACTAACCCTTAACATACAAGTCAAAGATAGTATAGATACGAGTTTTCCAAACTTGTCATGCAAAAAAAAGAACACACCACAAACACACATGCGCATACCCTAACTAACGTTGGTGTCATATTTCACGTGTTTCTCCTACGCGACTCATCGTATAACGTGTCTCATTTTCATTTCCAAAACAACCTTTCGAAAATCACATTTTAACACACCCAACCTCGGTTCCGCTGCGCCAGGTTCCCGAGTATCCTCACAATGGTTCCGCCGCGCCGGGTTCCCATTGGCACACATTAGCATTGGCTCCTTTCTAAGGATCACCAAACTATACACACCCAACCTCAGTTTCGCCGCGCCGGGTTCCCGAGTATCCTCACAATGGTTCTGCCGCGCCGGGTTCCCATTGGCACACACACACACACATAATGCACCCACAAAATGGTCATTATGTAGTTTCAAAATCCTTCTTATCCATATCAACCACACCCTAGGTGTCATGTTTCTACTTTCCAATTTCATGTGTCTCGTATCATGCATAGACTCCGCGGTAGAACTTTTCGTATGAATCATGCATCCACCTCTATTCTAACATGCTTGTTCATAACCACAAGTAAGGCAAGCAACATACAAACAAACTTTCAATCTTTGAAAAGGTCAAAATACGAATACTTCCTTTAAAACAACACTTTATCTTTAAAAAAAAACCGCAAATCCTTTTTCTTCAAAACAACACATGTTTATTGACGAGTTCATAAAGTCATGCAATCAATCATTCTCAAGTTCATGCTTCACACGTTCATAAGATCAAAGTAAGCTACATAAAGCAATCATATTAACACATAGCTTTCTACTCTTAGGTAAATCATGCGTATAACTTCTAATATACTTAGAGAAAGTAGATTAAGGATAATCTACACACAAAATATACTTAGAGTAAGCGAGTAAAGGTTATCTACCGTTCTACTTGGCAGTAGGCGGCTACGTCAGTGATTTGGCGGAGTGACTTCCTACGGTAAGCTTCCAATAGCTTCGAAAGAGAAAGGTTTCTCTTGAAACTAAGTCTCGACCTAAAACTACTTGGCTTTATGGATCTAAAAGGTGTTTAGGGATGAGTTTATGAAAGAACAAGTGAAGAAACTCAAGAACACTCAAGGACAAAGCAAGAACAAGTAAGAACACAAGACTTTTTTAGAGAGAAAAGTTGGAGAATGGAGGTGTGCGTTGAATGGCAAGAATGGCTTCCTATTTATAGGCAAACTCTTGGCTCTCCCTCCCTCTCTTGGCCGGCCCCTCTCTCTCTCCTTTTGCTCTCATTAATTAGCTCCATGTCTAGTCTTATCATGCTTTCCAAGCATGCCTTGTCTTGTCTTTTCATGCTTTCCAAGCATGGTAAATCTTTCCATGACTTGTCTCGTCCTAGAATAGGTTAGCTAAGGCTAGCATGTCAAGTCTTCCATGACTTGTCATTTCATACTTTTTAAGCATGCCAAATCTAGTCATATCTAATCAAATCTTCTATGACTTGTCTTGTCCTAAACCTTTTAGACTTAAGGCTAATAAGCTAGGTTAATCATGAAGGGTTTTATGTCTAGTCTTGTCCTAGAGTTGCTTTGCTTGCAAGAAGGCACAAAATCTTAGGCTAGGTAGTCCTTTTGGAAGGTTAGGCTTGGTTGTAAAGAAACAATAGGCTTAGGGCTATTTGGTTAGCTTGTACAAGTAGCCATGCCACATGCACACACCACACTCTCCCTCTCTCTCCCAAATCCGGCCCCCCTCTCATCTCCTTGGCCAAAATTCCTCTCTCTCTCCCTCCCTCATTGTGTTGCCAAGTCATGCTTTGAAAGCATGCAAATCTTCTCCTTCTTTTGTCAAATCAAGCATGCCATGGGTTGTGTTTTCCATTTATGGCTAAATCTTAGGTTATCATAAGGGATTTTATGAGTTGTCCTAGGCTAGAAAGGATCTTACTTGGGATAGCACAAGATATGGGCCATGATGGTTGTACTTGGGTTGCAAAAGACAAGGAAGTAACTTGTTGGAGTGACCAAAACACTCACACACACATGCACTCTCTTTCTCTCTCTCTCGGCCTCACTCTCTCTCTCCTCTCTCGGCTCTCTCTCTCCTCCCTCTCTCTCTCTCTCTCCTCCTAACATACATATATATATATATATATATATATATAGCTATATATAGGTAGGCTAGAAAGTAGGCTTCCAAAAAGTATGGGTAATAACCAATGGGTAAAGAAAAGGAATCTTTCTAATGATTACAAGCTAAAAAGTAATAAAGGTAATGATTACTAGCTAAAAAGTGATATCTTTTAGAATCTAATGATGGTTTTCTATCGTCCAACAGTCCTTGGATGCTAGGAGAAAGTAACTAGGTTAGTTCTAGTTAGGTTAAACCAACTAACTAGTTAGGGTCTAGTTTCACCTGTCGATTAGGATTTTTAGTCGGAAACTCAAAAGTCGAGGTCTCGAAATGAATTATCGAGCGTTCTTAGGAACATCCTAGTCCTTAGAGATCGTCTAAGTCTATTGGCGAAGGAAAATTCAATTTACGAATATCAAATCTAATTAGGACGGATTATAGGAATTTAAAAGGAAATTTTTAAATACGATTTTCATTTAAACAACGAGATTTTTATTTACTGAAAATCGGAGTTGTTACAGACAGGATTTCCCACTTTTTAGCATTTTGCATTTCATTACCATTTTTCATTTATTCACTGTACACATGCACATGCATGCACCCCTGTACCTGATATGCTGAATACATGCTACTTGTTTAATGAAACAAAATTCTTTGAAAAATCCCACAAATATTTAGTAGAGACCGATTTCGAATCGGGCGAGGGGGGGTGCCGTAAAACCCTTCCCCCCTCGTAACATGGCTTCCGAACCCTCAAACAAATCTCTGGTTTTCAATTCAAATCAATCAATCCTTTTTAATTAAAATGGTTTCTCGGGTGGCGAACCACAAATCCGGGTGGCGACTCTTCAAATTTTTCAACTCGATTCTAAAACGTGGCGTTTCTTTTCGGGCCGCCCCGATTCCACCCGGGGCTGTGGTAGCCCACAGTGGCGACTCCGCTGGGGACATGATTTAATTGATACTTGAGAAAAAGTTGGTATGTTGTCAAAACGGTCCGCTTTCCTTAAGCATCAATTAGACTTGTGAGCCAAGCTTGAAAAATGTTTGCGGGACTTTTCAAATCATTTTGTTTCATTTTCTATCTTTTTGTATGTATCTTGAGCAGCCCCGCTGTTGTGTTTCGGCAATCCTACCCGGCTCGCCGGTGATAGGGAATCCCGGAATGCCCAGCAACCCTCGGCCGTGATGAGTCATCCCTACCGTTTGTACCATTACTGGGTGTATGCTCCAAAATGGGAGGTATACTTTGACTCTAGTCCGAGGAACCCGCTTCAAGCCAAAACCGGCCTTTATACATGTATAGAAAGCAATAAAACCTTCCAAACTAGGACAGGGACCCGCGGGGTAGAATTATGTGCTATATCTTACATACATGTCATTACTTTCTGCATCTCACCATGCATCTCATGCCATCGTGCTGTTGATCTATTCGATTTCAAGTCATGTGCTCTTAATCTCGCTCGCACGGTCTGTAGAAGGTTGCCAAGACCCGATGAAGAGTCGTGCACCCCGGCGTACGTTGTTTAAAACTATATGAGTCTTTAGAACAATGAGACTTTGGGAAATCAAATCATACTAAGTCTTTGACTAACGCCTAATCGAAAATTCAACAAAGAATAAGGAATAACAGGAAACGACGCCGTGATGTCACTTTACTTACACCACTTCGGCTAATGGCACCATGCCACTGACACCACTCTGGTTGTAGTTTCACGTCGTCTATACTAAGCTATTCCAAGTTCAAAATTGAAATTTTGAATGAGGACTAGTTGAATACTTAGTTCTTTTGACATCTCTTAGAATTTGTCGTTCCAAACAAAGGATACACCCTAAAAGGAATTCTGAGGATTGAGGCAGCCTTCGAAAGACCGTAATCTTATCCCGCTTGCACATCGCACATCGCATCTTATGTTGTCCGTTTGCTTTTGGGTAGAACTCTTAGACTCGCTTGTGCGGCATGTTTAGGATTGCCTGGACCGATGAAGAGTCGTGCCTTTTAAAAGGCACGTTGTCGAAATTAATTAGACCTTGGAACAATGAGGTTTCGGAGATATCAAAAGTCATTAAGTCTTTAATACAATTTTACATCAAGGATTCGATGAAAATCAACGAAACAATTAGGCTACAATGCCGTGATACCCACATCACTCAGGTTATAGTGCGAAGTCACTTACACCGCTTAGGCTAATGGCGCCATGCCACCTATGCCACTCCAGTTACGGTATCATGTCATTTGCGCCAAACGGTTTTTGAAACCAAAATAGAAATTTCTGGTGAAAAATGTTGAAGACTTAATTTGTCTTGATATCTCCCAAGTCTTGTTATTCCTAATCAAAGGATACACATTCAAAAGAATCTCTGAGGACTAAGGCAATCCTTCTTAGGTTGTCATTTCTTGAGTCAAGGTCTAGGAGACCATAAATCCATGGAGTTTGGGATAACTCCAGTGTTCGCCGTGCCCGAACGGCTCCCTCTAATTAGGTGCATCTTCCATCAGTCTTATTGCTCTGTCTCAGATGGTCTTAGATAAGGAGATTGGCTCTGATTCCCAACGTGCGGAATTTAACCTGCCTGACAACGACCTACCCGTGGCTGCTGGAACTATCCGTAAATTGTGATCCCTTGAGTCGACAATGACCACACATCAGCAACAATTCTTTCATATACGTTTCTTTTCAATAAATCATAACAACGGCACATTCTGAGCTCACTTTCTGCTTTACTGTCAGTGCTGGCCAACCATCCTATTCAAAGCCATACCACCTCCTTCAACCACCTCAAAATGACAGGGCAGGCAGAACTGGTTGAACTGAAAAATGCTATAGAGGAAATGAATCAGAAAATGAATGAGCAGACGATTCTATTGCAAGGGCTGATGGACCTTTTCACCTCCTCCATGTCAAATCTGGATCTGGGACGAAATGCTGGTAAGGCCAGAATCAAAGAAACTCCACAAACCTACCACCCTCCAACAGTCGGAGCCAAACTGCGCCCAAAAGGGAAGCTCTCTGACTTGCTCAAAGACTTAGCCGAATTCCATGATGTCAGAGCTCACTCAAATGAGAATATCGGATCCTCACATGAAACTGGTGCTGAAGGGCAAGATGTGTGCGTTGATGGGATCAACCCCAAAAACAAAATAGCGTCATGCAGTTGCAAAGCAAGCAAAGCTTCCTCCAAATGTCCAATCAGCACCCCCATGAACCCTCAACCCAGCCACAAAACCCCACCGAGGATCCTTTCCCATTTTCCTATACCCTTGTCCTCAGTTTATGAGATGCTCCTTGAAGTTGGCCTCATCAAGCCGCTCCCTCCAACTCCCCTACCTTAGAAGCGCTCCTCTTCTCACAACCCAGATGCCTATTGCGCCCTCCACCAAATGCCCGGTCATGCTACCAACAGCTGCTTCCGTCTCCGTCACACGATCCAAGACTTGGTCGACAGCGGGATCATCGCAGTGCCGGACCACAGATTTGGAAGAGGATTTTGAGTACAGTAGGGAATAAATGGAACTTCTCACGAGTTTGGGAAGCTTTTGAGTTTCAAGTCGAGTCGAGTCTTTCAATTTCGAGTCAGTTTGTATCGTCAGTCCTTCGTGCTTTCATGTCTGTACGCTTTCAAATTCAAAAAAAAAAAAAGAGAGAACAAAAAACAAAAAAAAACCAAAAAACCAAAAAACCAAAAAGAGAGTCAGTTTCGTGGTCTTGAACTACGTTATGACCTGATTCCTTTGCAAGAAGGATACGTAGGCAGCCTCATCCTAAGGCCCGGTCATGTTCATTCGAGTCGATTCCAAATCTTTCCAGTTAATCCTTTGTGGGTCAGTCTTGTCTTTTGAAATCAACATCAAGCCTCTTGTGTCGAAATTGTGATAATAAACTCGCTTTTTGTAATAATCCCTTAACTTGGAATTGTTTTTCGCCATGAATTGAGGAATCAAAGATGGGGTACTTTTCCCTTGCAAGAAGAAGAGTTTCATGGGGCCACTCCCTCATGCCGTCAAGAAGCAATGCCTTGGTCTGAGAACAAGCTCGCTAGATCAAAACCTCAAAATGTGATTGTAGACACCCCAATTTGGACAACTCGAATTTCCTTGATTCGTGGCCCGGAGGCTCCCCGATGATGAAAATTGGATTAAACAAGCCTTGGACCGATAGAACAATGCTCCTTGAAGGACTTTAAGAGGAAATAAAATGTCAAAAATAGCTTTCAAGCGCTCTGGATCAATCCCAAGCGCTCAAGAGCATCTTTCAAAACCTTGGACCAGTCAACTCTCGAGCGCTCGAGAGTGAAGTCCCAAGCGCTCGAGACCACTCCCCAGCGCTCGAGACTTTTGTGCTGCCCAATGGATGTTGGAGCTTCTCCACTATCCTTGCAGCCATCATTGCAGCTGTTTGAACGGGTCTTAGCCTTAGACCACACTCAACCTCAGTCAGAGGGTGAGTCAGGGCTGGAGATTTTATTGGATTCCAAATCATATTTTTCCAAAATAAGACCATATGGTATTTTGCCTATATAAGGCCTTCTTCAGCTCAAACAGGGGGAGAACTCTCTCTCTCTCTAGATCTCTTCTCTGAGATTTCAAAGCAGAAAAACCAGTTCTCACCCTTTTGCAAGCAAAAAAAATCCCATTTTCAAAAGCAGAAACAAGCCAAAAACCTAAGGTATCAAGAAGATGGAAGGGGTTCTGATCATCTCCACCTTCTGATCTTCTGAGACTTCCATCCCTCTCCCATTTTCCAAGCCCTTCTTTCAAGGAGCAAGGTTCCAAGTTAAAAGGTAAAAGCCTCACACTTTGGTGTCAACCAAAGACAAGGCTGCTTCTTTCCTTCTGAGGGAGGCTTCCCAGCTCACTCTAGTCCTCAATACTAGAAGTGAGAAGGAAAAGCCTTAGTGTTAAAACAAGAGCAAAGGGTCACAAGTGTTTTCCATGCATGCAGCACTGGAAACACTCCCGAGTGCTCGGGACTACTTTAGAGCGCTCGAGAGTGGTGCCAGTTTCATTTTCCATTTTTGCAGCATTTAAGCTAACATGCAAGGGATATAAAGACAAGTCTCAAGCAAGAAGGGTTTTCTTAAAATGTTTTTGCTGTATCTGATCTGATTTTCAAAAAAAGGATGAAGATCACTTTTCATGTAAAAGAAGTACAAAAACATGTTTTTCAGTAGGTTAAAAAGGGGAATCTTTGACATGCAAAATGAACAAATAGATCAGTTGCATTAAGACATCAAGGCTTTGGTTGGTTGAGATCAGTCTGGGGTGCAGCTCACTCCAGAGCGCTCGAGTCTACTCCAGAGCGCTTGGGAGTTCTCTGCATGCCATTTTATTCATGTCTTCCTTTATTTTAGTTCTTGTAATGCTCTTGCATGCCTTGCATGTGACCCTTTAGTCTTTTGATCTATAAAACCACTGTTCTTGGAAGGAAAGGACACATGACTTGGTGGAATAGGGGCCTGACCCTGATCTACCAGGTCTCCTGTTGAGCCTGTTCATGCTTGAAATCACTTTAGTTTACATTTTCAGTATTATATCCTATTGTATTCTGTTGTACTAACACTATTTGTAGGTTGGGCATGCAAAACTCTCAAGCGCTCGGGAATGCTCCCAAGCGCTCGAGAGTATATACGTGACAGGGTGTTTCAACTTCTAGCGTTTTTGCATTCCGTCACCATCCCTCATCTACTCACTGTTCACATGCACATTCTGTACTTGATGCAATTGCAGATACGTGCTAACTGTTTAATGAAATAAAATCTTTTGAAAAATCCCACGAATGTCTAGTAGAGACCGATTTCGAATCGGGCGAGGGGGGTGCCGTAAAACCCTTCCCCCCTCGTAACGTGGCTCCCGAACCCTTTTCAAACGAATCTCTGGTTTTCAATTCAAATCGATCATTTTCAAATCAAAACGGTTTCTCGGGTGGCGAACCACAAATCCGGGTGGCGACTCTTCTAAACCTTTTTCAAATCGATTTCAAGAAACGGCGTGGCGCCTCTTTTTCGGGCCGCCCCGATTCCACTCGGGGCTGTGGTAGCCCACAGTGGCGACTCTGCTGGGGATGTTTAATTGATACTTGAGAAAGAGTTGGTTTGTTGATAAAATGGCCCGCTTTTCTTGAATATCAATTAAACTTGTGAGCCAAGCTTGAAAAACGTTTGTGGGATTTTCAAAGTTATTTTGTTTCATTGTTTATTTCTTGTGTATATATCTTGTGCAGTCCCGCTGTTATGTTTCGGCAATCCTACCCGGCTTGCCGGTGATGGGGAATCCCGGAATGCTCAGCAACCCTCGACCGTGACGAGTCCTCCCTACCGTTTGTACCATTACTGGGCGTACGCTCAATAGTGGGAGGTATACTTTGATTCTAGTCCGGGGAACCCTCTTCAAGCCAAAACCGGCCTTTATACGTGTGTAGAAAGCAATAGAACCATCCAAATTAGGACAGGGACCCGCAAAGTAGGACTATGTGCTATATCCTGCCTACATGTTACTGCTTTCTGCATCTCACCAAGCATCTCATCCATGACATGCCGTCATGCTGTCGATCTATTCAATTTCAAGTCATCTGCTCTTAATCTCGCTTGCGCGGTCTGTAGAAGGTTGCCAAGACCCGATGAAGAGTCGTGCACCCCGGTGTACGTTGTCTAAACTACATAAGTCCTTAGAACAATGAGACTTTGGGAAATCAAAATATGCTAAGTCCTTGACTAATGCCTAATCGAAAATTCAACAGAGAATAAGGAATAACAGGAAACGACGCCGTGATGTCACTTTACTTACACCACTTTGGCTAATGGCACCATGCCACTGACACCACTTTGGTTGTGGTTTCACGTCATCTATACTAAGCTATTCCAAGTTCAAAATTGGAACTTCGAATGAGTACTAGTCGAATACTTAGTTTATTTTGACATCTCTTAGAACCTGTCGTTCTAAACAAAGGATACACCCTAAAAGAAATTCTGAGGAATCAGGCAACCTTCGAAGGACCGTAATCTTACCCCGCTTGCACATCGCACCTTGCATCTTCTGCTTACTTTTGTGTCCCGTATAGAACTCTTAGACTCGCTTGCGCGGCATGTTTAGGATTGCCTAGACCGATGAAGAGTCGTGTCTTTTTAAAAGGCACGTTGTTGAAATTAGTTAGTCCTTGGAACAATGAGGTTTCGGAGGTATCAAAATTCATTAAGTCTTTAATACAATTTTCAATCATGGATTCAATGAAAATCAACGAAACAATTAGGCTACAATGCCGTGATACCCACACCACTCAGGTTATAGTGCGAAGTCACTTACACCGCTTAGGCTAATGGCGCCATGCCACCTACGCCACCCCGGTTACGGTATCATGTCATTTACGCCAAACGTTTTTTTTTAAACCAAAACAGAAAATCCGAGTAAAAATGTTAAAGACTTTATTTGTCTTGATATCTCCCAAGTCTTGTCATTCCTAATCAAAGGATACATATTCAAAAGAATCTCTGAGGACTGAGGCAATCCTTCGTAGGTTGTCATTTCTTGAGTCAGGGTCTAGGAGACCATAAATCCATGGAGTTTGAGATAACTCCGGTGTTCGCCGTGCCCGAACGGCTCCCTCTTATTCAGTCTATCCTTAGGTGCATCTTCCGGCAGTCTTATTGCTCTGTCTCGGATGGTCTTAGATAAGGAAATTGGCTCTGATTCCCAACATGCAGAATTTAACCTGCCTAACAACGACCTACCCGAGGCTGCTGGAACTGTCTGTAAAGTGTGATCCCTTGAGTTGACAATGACAACACATCAGCGACGATTCTTTCATGCACATTTCTTTTCAATAAATCATAACAACGGCACATTCTGAGTTCACTTTCTGCTTTACTGTCAGTGCTGGGCCAACCATCCTATTCAAAGCCATACCACCTCCTTCAACTACCTCAAAATGACAGGGCAGGCAGAACTGGTTGAACTGAAAAAGGCTATAGAGGAAATGAATCAGAAAATGAATGAGCAGACGATTCTATTGCAAGGGCTGATGGACCTTTTCACCTTCGCCATGTCAAATCTGGATCTGGGACGGAATGCTGGTAAGACCAGGATCAAAGAAACTCCACAAACCCACCACCCTCCAACAGTTGGGGCCAAACCGCGCCCAAAAGGGAACCTCTCTGACATGCTCAAAGACTTAGCTGAATTCCATGATGCCAGAGCTCACTCAAATGAGAATATCAGATCCTCATATGAAACTGGTGCTGAAAGGCAAGATGTGTGCGTTGATGGGATCAACCCCAAAAACAAAAGAGCATCATGCAGTTGCAAAGCAAGCAAAGCTTCCTCCAAACATCCAATCAGCACCCCCATGAACCCTCAACCCAGCCACAAAACCCCACCGAGGGTCCTCTCTCGTTTTCCTGTACCCTTGTCCTCAGTTTATGAGATGCTCCTCGAAGTTGGCCTCATCAAGCCGCTCCCTCCAACTCCCCTGCCTCAGAAGCTCTCCTCTTCTTACAACCCAGATGCCTATTGTGCCTTCCACCAAATGCCCGGTCATGCCACCAACAGCTGCTTCCGTCTCCGTCACACGATCCAAGACTTGGTCGACAGCGGGATCATCGCAGTGCCGGACCACAGATTTGGAAGAGGATTTTGAGTACAGTAGGGAATGAATGGAACTTCTCACGAGTTTGGGAAGCTTTTGAGTTTCAAGTCAAGTCGAGTCTTTCAATTTCGAGTCAGTGTGTATCATCAGTCTTTCATGCTTTCGTGTCTGTACGCTTTCAAATTCGAGTTTGTAGCAAAAAAGCAAAAAAACCAAAAAACTAAAAAGAGAGTCAGTTTCGCGTTCTTGAACTACGTTATGACCTGATTCCTTTGGGAAAATGATACGCAGGCAGCAGTGGCTAAGGAACCCTCGCGCGATAGTTCTTCAGACTCGCGCGACACTTTGTGTCAGTGTGAGAATGAACCTCGTGGGGAAGGGTATCCTGGTCTTTAAGTTTCATATATTGTTTAGAACTGTTTTGAAGCATATTTAGGTTTTAGATCACTGTGTTGCATGTTAAAAGCCATGGCTTAGCATTGTTTCCTATCTTATTTGGTTTGGAATGCCCATGGGTTGTTTCTAAGTATGTTTCAGAACCCCAAGCATGCAAAGCAATTCCTAGAAGTCCAGTCAGAACCCTTGCGCGATGGTTCGTGTGTCTCGCGCGATGGTTCTCCACTTTTCAGTAACTGCCCTTGCATGGCAGCTAAGGCTTAAGCCTCTGTTTATTCACCCCCACTGTTTAGGGGTTGTGTTTCAATTCCATTCACTCTATTTGTAATAATTCTTTACATTCCAGTTCATATAAAACTGGTTGGTTTGCCCCCTGGGTGAGCACTGGTCCTTCCAAAGCCCAGAAAGGGATAAAATTCAACCTGTGGTTGGAAACAAATACTCGCGCGAGTGTTTAGAAATGTCGCGCGATGGTTCTTTGCATGTACGTAGACCCATGCATGCAAAGTTGGCCATGGTGCATGGCATGCTTAAGCCTTGTGCAGTTTTTGAGGTTTCCGATCAGAGGGTTAAGTTTGATCCCATTTTCATAGTATTCCATCCATACATGCTCAATACAAACACATCTTGCAAATCGTGTTACAATTTTAATCCCCGATTAACTGTTCTCCCACCCTAATTGGCTAGAAATTAATTAATTAAAAGAAGAATCACAAAATTTTTTCACAAAATGCCTAAGTAGAGACCGATCTCCAGATTGGGCGAGAGAGGTGCCTTAAAACCCTTCCCCTCTCGTAACCTGGCTCCCGAATGCAGATATGGTTATGACGGACTGGTTCCTTCACTTTTTCAAATCAAATAGCGCGGCAGGTGCTTCGAAATACGATTCCTTGGGTGTGACCTTCAAACCCGAGTGGAGACTCTGTATTTTGCGAGCGCCTGCTTCTCCGCTTGCGCTCCCTCGATTTTCGGGCTGCTTTGGCAAAACGGGAAACGAAATCCTCCTTTTCCAAGGGCATGCTGCCCACAGTGGCGACTCTGCTGGCGATAATCGAACCAATATTAATTCATACTTAGAGTTTAATACATTTGCGAACAATTCCTAAAAAGTCTGTCAAAACGGTGAGCTTCGCGCTGCCACAGGTTGGAATGGTGATTTAACAGGACCCCGTATCCGGCCAATTTGATCTGGGACTTTTTCAATTGTTCACTTGCGTGGTTTCCTCTAAAGATGGACTAGATAAAGTGAGCCAAATTTGAAAAGGCATTTTATGATTTTGTGATTCTTCTTCTTTTTAATCAAATTCTAGCATCTCATTTGCATCGATGTGGGATAAGCCTCGTTGGATCGTTTTGGCAATCCGGCAAGGTTTACCGAAGCCTGGGGACCCCGAATGACCAACAACCTTCGACAATGATGGGTCATGCTACCGTTTGACTGTTGCTCTACGAATCGCGGGCAACGAGACGTATATCTGTGGCCCTAGTTCGAGGAACCCGTTACAAACCAAAACCGGCCTTTACATATACAAAGCATTTGAACTTTCCACACTAAGACAGGTACCTGCAGGGTAGGATCTATCTGCATCTAACCCCATATACTACCTATGTGTTATAGCTTTCCCTACCGCATGTTCTGTTCATAACATTTTGCGTAGAAGCATGTTTAGGGCGACTTCTAGGTTCTCGTTTAAAAACGAGTCTATCTTAAAATTATCGGGACGCTGCTATACCCGATGAAGAGTCGTGCATCTCGATGGTGCATGTTTTCAATTCAAATCCTTAGGGAGAAGGGACTTTAGGAAATCAGAAATTTCTACACCATCGTCTTTGTGCCTGCTTAAGGTTTCAAAACTGAAAACAAGGATCAATAAAGAGAACGCCATGATGCTTACACCAAAAGGTAACAAGTGCCCCGTCACTTACGCCGCCTGGCTAACAGCGTTGTGCCGCTCACGCCATTATGGTTATGGTATCATGGCATTCATACTGAGTTGTTCCTGTTTCAAAAGTTGAAACCCTAATCAGCAGATTTGCCGACGGTTTAGGATTCTTTTGGCATTTTTTAGTCCCATCTGCCTGTAGCAAGGATACATATTCGAAAAAAAATTTTGAGGATTGTGGCAGTGTTTGGATACTTTGAGATAGACTCGATTTTTAGTTCTAGAGTCTAGGGGACACGGACGCTAGCTACATTTACGCTTTAGTCTTTTATTTAGATTAAAGTGGCTGTAGATCCCTCATATCGTCTTCTTTGCTTTGCAAGCAAAGTTCTGAGCCATTGCACCGCTAAGGAAAGTATCGAGGCAAGTTGGCAAACCCGCTTGGGAACGTTTGCAACAGAATCCGAGTCAGAGGCTTGTTAGGTTGCATCCCCAGTCGATCACAGCGGAAGACTCTCCACTTTCTTCATTGGCCGCCTTACGAGCAAGCTCACCGTCGATCTTGGAAGAGGTCTTACAGCCAGCATCTCCGACTCCTTCTTTAGCTACAAGCACTCCCGAAAATCCCAACATGGCTGGAACACCACCACATCAACCGCTTACTGTTGAAGATATGCTCATGAATCTCCAGAATAGCATCGCTACAATGCAGCAGAGATCAACTTAGACTGATGCCAACATCACCCGTCTCAATGACCTTATCAACACTCGTCTTCCACCTCTACTCGAAGAGGATGGCAAGGACGATGAGGACGACCAGGAGCAGCCTATGATGGTCCCAAATCCGAACCACGAGGGGCGTCTCATTGTGCAGCCCAATCCTAGGATACTTCACATGCCTGCTGCTAATCCGAATCCTGCAGGCAATGTCCCGGCTGCAAATCCGGATATTACTGCTCTTATGGCCAAGATGGCCCAACTTGAGGAATCCATTGCCGAAGCTGAAAAAGTCAAAGCTGGGGGAATCGACCTGGATCGTCTCTGCCTATACCCCAATGCTAAGCTCCCTGAGAAATTCAAAATGCCAGATCTGACAAAATTCGATGGAAGTGGCGACCCTCGGACCCGCCTCTATAGTTACCACGCTGCTATGAAGCTCTTGCCAGTTGAGCCCGAGGCCATGTCATAGCTCTTTCCTCAGACCCTCTCGGGCCCTACTTTTCATTGGTTCTTGTCACTCGACATAGCCAAAAGGAGGACTTGGGAGGATATTGGGGCTGCATTTATTTTGTAGTATAGCTACAACTCTCAGCTGAAGACGACAACATGGGAGTTGGAATCCACAAAAATGGAAGCAAAGGAGACCTTTGCTGACTTCGTCAAGAGGTGGAGGGCCAAGGCTGCATTGATGACTGATCGCCCTAGCGAGAAAGACCAACTCCGCATCATCTCTTGGAATCTCCAGCCAGACTATGCCAAGTATCTGGTTCTCGCTCAAGCATCTGCAAACTTTGTAACCTTCTTCGACTCTGGCCTGGCCATCGAAGACGCACTGCAAAGCGGGATACTGTCAAAAGGAGAATCTTCTGCCCCCTCGAAAGCAAAGCCTCGCACTTATTCTGGGAACACCAATGCTCTGTTTGGAGGCAGAACTTACTCAAATACAGCAACCAGCGTCACAAATGCCACCTCTTCCAACACCGCCAACCACACCTCTGATGTCAATCAGGTGCAAACGCCACAGAACAACCGGCCTCGCGGCCAGCCCCGCAGCTTCTCTGCAATTGAGGCACCTGTGTCCGTAGTTTTGGAGAAGTTGGTCAAGTCAGGGCACCTGAAGCCCTTCGACCCAATTCCTCTACCCAAAAATCCCCCGGTAAGCTTCAAGGCCAATCTGTACTGAGCCTATCATCAGGGAGCCGGTCATCTTACAGATTCCTGCTTTCGCCTCCAACATGCGATTCAGGATCTCATTGATGAAGGGACTCTCTAGGCTCCACCTCCGCCTTCTCAAAAGCCAAACATCCTCTCCAATTCCTTGCCTAACCACAAAGCCATCCCACATATTAGCCAGATATCTCTAAGCTCCACTAAAATCAACCCCAACTTTACCTCATTTGACCCCACTAGCCATATAGTTTCCACGGATCAACTAAAGCTGGTTGTATCATCTCCTTCTGAACTCTGTGCGGAAGTTTCATACATACGTGTGGAGGAGGGACAGATCACTGACACTGATGTGCCTTTGGCACGGTTGCAGAATGGGGCTTTTGTCCTGGGCACATCTATCAGCGACCTTTTCCATCAATCGATTCCCGTTGTGCAGCTCAATTCCGCCTCTTCCCTGGATAGTCCATACTTCAATGCAACGGACCCTAATCCGTCTCCCAGTTTGACGGATCGCTTTCAGTTCAGCGCACCTCCTCTAGAAATTGACATGCGAGCTGTAAGTTGGGCCATCACCAACGACATGGATTACGCGCTGCTCTGATAATCAACGAGTGGTCAGCACTCGAACTAGATGGATTCCCACAACAGCCTGAATACCTCCCGTTTGATCATGTAACGCCCCGAATTTTGGGTACGTTAAATAAACATTTATATTGAATAAACTAAAGAGAGTCTAGCTCATTATTACAACATAATTCTCACAAGAGTACTTTTATTCAACAAAAGAGGGGATAAGCTAAGGTTAACTACTGCTCTGCCTCTTCTTCCATCCTTGCAAGCTCCTCGGCTCCGAAGGCCTCCAAAGTGTACTGTTCATGCTGCTCATCTATAAAATCTGACACATTATACCGGTCGCCCCAGTATAATATGTCAGGGTCACCACAAAGGTAACACCATGAGCTACAGAAGCTCAATAGAATAATCCAACCCACTAATCCATAACTTATAACACGAAGGTATATAGGCAATTACACATGCTCATTCAACAACATAATTAACAATGACACATCCGCATTTATTATCTTGCCTACGTTGGTGTCATGCCTTTCTTTGTTTCTCCTACGCGACTCATCGTAAACCGTGTCACCATTTCCAAATCAACATTTTGAAAATCATTTCTCATTCTTTGTTACCAACGGGCTACCAAGTCCAGCCACGTTATCAAATCTTGCATTGGCTCCTCTCCGCGGATAACCAAGCCTAATTACCAATGAAGCTACCACGTCCGGCTCCGTTAGCAATCTACACAATGGGCTACCAAGTCCGGCCTCATTGCGGTTTTCGCAAGTCTACACAAAGGCTACCAAGTCCGGCCATTATGTAGTTTCAAAAGTATTTTACCAAGTTCAATTCTTTCCTTTATCCACACCCTAGGTGTCATGTTTCTACTTTCCGGTTCTCGTGTCTCGTAATCATGCATAGACTCCGCGGGACAAATCACGTTAAAGTAATCTTGAAACTAAACTAGCAAGATCATCCAACTCTATATTACCTACTCGTACTCAAATTATTACTTAAAGCATAACGCCACATGTACGGACGCCCTTGGAGTGGAAAGCCACTTATGCTTTATCAACAACAAGTAGTGCAAGCAAATATACATACATGCTCATAATCATCCTCAAGACAATAATATATTATCAAAATCCGTTCTTTCTTCCTTTGTGGAGTTTTCAAAACAACATATGTTTATTGACGAGTTCATACATGAACAAGCAACTATTATGAGATCAAGCAATTAAGTAGTCATAATATCAAGGTAAACTACGTAAAACAAATCATACTACATATATGGCTTCATGCTCATACAATACAATATACTTAGAGGAAGTAGTTAGGGGTTAACTACATTCAATTCAACATGCATACAATTATACTTAGGATAAGTAGGTTCGAAGAACTCTACCGCTCTTCTTGGCGGTAGGGTGGCTACGGGAATTTCGTCGGCTTACGGTGGACTTCCGGTAGCTTCGAAAGAGAAAAGTTTCTCTCGAAACTAAGTCTTGACTATACTACTAAACTCTTATGGATCGAAGGGTGGTGGAGTGGTGGTTTAGTGGCGGCTTAGGATGAGTTTCTTGAAGAACAAGAGAAGAACTTCAAGAACACTCAAGAACAAAGCAAGAACAAGCAAGAACACTAAGCTTTCTAGAGAGAGAAGTTGAATGGTGAAGGTGTGAGTTGAAAGGCATGGAATGGATGCTATTTATAGGCAAAATGGAGCTTCCCCCCTCACTCCACTTGGCCGGCCATATCTCTCTCTCTCTCCCCCATAAATTTGCTCCATGGACTAGTCTTGTCAAGCAAAGTACTCCATCCAAGTGTATCTCGGTCAAATAGTGTCAAAGTACAACCCACATGTCTAAATTCAACCAACATACACCTCACTCTCCCTCTCTCCCTATTCGGCCTCTCTCTCTCTCTCCTCTCCCATGGATTTGTTTCATAGTCTAGTCTTGTCAAGCAATAGCACTCCAACAAGTGCAACTTGGTCAAATGATGTCAAAGTACTACAACTTGCCAAGGTACAACACACATACACTTCACCTTCCCTCTCCCTCTCATTCGGCCATGTCTCTCTCTCTCTTCCCCATGGATTTGTTCCATGGTCTTGTCTTGTCAAGCCAAAGTACAACACAAGTGCAACTTGGTCAAATAGTATCAAAGTACAATGCACATGTCCAAGTACAACACACATGCACTCACTTTCCCTCTCCCCTCATTCGGCCCTCTCTCTCTCTCTTGGTCAAAGTACTATCATGTATATATATATATATATATGTAAATTTATATGTATATTTATAGAAAGAACAAGGAAGGTAAGGACAAGACTACTTAAATGTACACATGGCTTATGATTATTCTCTTTGTATGATAAAGTACACATGACTAGTCTTGTCATCCTATTTGGCAATCCTAACATCTATTGTCCAAGGGGTAAAGCTTCTCCTAGCATGTAATAACCAATGGTCCAAGGAAAGTCATCATGAAGTACAATATTCACTTTTGACTAGACTATTCCAACTACTAGTCAAACTTGGTCTTCTCCCAAGCAACTATTGTCCAATGGTCAAAGATCTTCCTAGCATGTATTAACCAATGGATAAGGATTTCCCTAGATCTTATTGTCCAACGGATAAATATTACCCTAGCCTTTATCGTCCAATGGGTAAAGACAAAAAGGGTAAAATGGTCCCTCTAAGGTTAGAGAGGAGTGATAAGGCTAATTGGGCATTAGGCTTTTCTAACTAATTGGTTAAAGACTAACGATATTTAATCTAGGCTTTTATTGCTCGAGTGGTAATTTGGTTTTATTAGCAGGAAATTGCCTAATAATGGAATATTAAAGTCCGACGGTGCCAAACGCCAAGGCAAGGCGTAAACGTGGCCAAGGCAGCCCTGCTACTAGTGCGGTGGCCAAGGCTGTGGCCAAGCAGTGGCCAAGTGGTGGCCAAGCAGTGGCCAAGCAAGCAGTGGCCAGGCGGTGGCCAGGCGGTGGCCAGGCAGTGGCCAAGGCAGAGCAAGGCAGCCCAGCAAAGCCAAAGCAAGGTAGTTAAGTCAACTGCTAAGGTAAGACTAAAAATTATCCCCTTTGGCATCGATGCAACGCTCTTAGGTTAGGAAAATGTAACTAAGCCAAATGGTATATGGGGTCGCTAACTAATCGGTCGCCAAGTAGGATTTCCAGCCGAGAAATATAATTCTTAAGATTTTGCTACAATTACCAAGTAATTATACCAAGGTCTTAATAGGCATGCTCGTCTTTAGAAAATGATCTTATCGACCGAGGTGATAGAATCTAATTATGACCGATTATTAGAATTAAAAAGAGAAGTATTAATACGATAAAGAATTTCTTAGATAACAACGAAATTTTTATTCAGTAAAAATCCGAGTTGTTACAGATCAAGCTTGGTACGATGGTTGGATGGCTGGTCATGAGGCCGCAATGGTTGATCCTTTGGATGAGTTCTCCCTTTACATGTTATTCCATCAGGCTGAACCCCGTTGTCCCTGAGGAGAAGTACAACTGGGACCCCGAGCCAATCTGGCAGGATCCCGTGATCTTGGATCCTAACCCTCTGCAAGGTTATGCTATACCAGACTATCTGCAACATTACGTAGAAGATGACCCAGTTCAGGAGGACCTTCGGGTTTTGGGTGATCACATTTCCATTTTCAACTCAGTATTTAACTCGGTCTGTGATGCTGGTCACGACCCTTGCTCTTACATCACTAATGGGGGACTTCCCCGTCCAAAGGTTCCATATCCCAACAATAGGGACTGCAGCATCATGGTAACCGATCTTGTTCCTCCTGCTAACCTGTGGGACGTTGATAAGATTATCGACATCCAAGTAGGGGCGGAAGTCTGGGCAGTTAACCGCTCATTGACAGAGGGTGGACTGTGGGACGTTCCATTTATGGGCCAATCCGGAGCCTGTTACCGAAGTGGCAACGGTCGCTGACTTGAGTTTCTGGGACTCACTCTTGATGAAAGACCTGGCTGAAGACTTGGGGCTGGACATGGAGGTACCAAAATCTGCAACAGCCACTAAAAAAGGGAAGCGCAAACTGGGGGAAGTGCCTGCTGATCTATGGGATGTGAATGAAAGTCCTCAGGTTGTGCCTTCTTCTGGGAACGTGCATAATGTTACGAGGAGTGGACGGATTTTCCAACCTACAAATCTGCAAGCTGGGACTTCGCCCAACCCTTCTAACCCAAGGAATGAACCCATTCCTTTCCCAAAGTCTGCACCTCTTGAAGGATTGACTGGGTCACCCGCTGCTAATTTAGTTCAGCGACAGCTTGAGCGGATTCCTACCGCTATATCCATCTGGGGACTGATCGATTCCTCCCGAGAGCACCGTCAGATGTTATGCCATGCTCTCTCCCGCCTCGAAATTCAAGCCGATATCACTCCTGAGGCGATGATATCTTTCATTCTCCCTCCTACTTCCAAGCACACTGTTGTTTTCACTGACAAGGATCTGCCGGTTGAAGGGGTTGACCACAATCGTCCTTTGCATATTAGGGTCAAATGCCGCGGACTTTGGGTTCCGACTGTCCTCATTGACAACGGCTCTGCCATCAACGTCTGTCCTATGAGGGCGGCCTATCGGCTGGGACTAGCCAAGAAGGATTTTGCACCTTCCACCTCGGCTGTTAAGGCATACGACAGGACACATCGTATGGTTGAGGGCACTCTAATGCTTAAGCTTGATGCAGAGTGATAGGTGCGTAAATATACCTATTTATGCCCCCTAACTTAGGTTTGTTATGTCCGTTTAATGCACTACTTGGGATTTCATACTTGTTAATTGTGTTTCAGAACCTACAGAGTTGTTGGATGGCAATTGGAGTTAAATGGAGAATTTTATACGGTGCCGATCAAATTAATCAAGAGATGGGACCAAATTTAGATGAATGAAGGAGAGAGGCACCTGATCAAATTCCTACATGAGATGGAATAATTCCCACGTGTTGCCAGTGAAAGACCATTTGGGTATTTGAATTAAAAGAAACAAATGGGCCAAAAAAACCTTGGCTGGCACATGCATATATGACGCCCAGTGAATCCACTGGTGGAAGAGGTTTACGGCTACATTATAAAAGAGAGGAAAAAGGGTTTTGAGGGGATATATTTTTCTGACGCAAAAACAGAGAAACATAAGGGGGCTGCATCGGGACGGATCTTTCAGAGGAATAAGCCGAGAACGGGGCTGCCATCAGGAGACGAAGCAATTCAATCACGCCTCGTGGATCACGGCCAAACCAGCAACAACAAGAGCTTCGGGTTTTATTTATTTTCATTCATTCGAAAGCTTTTAGATTGTTGTTCAATGGAGCTTTATTCTTGCCTGGTTATTTATTCTAACTCCATGAGTGGCTAAACTTCTTGACTAGGGTAATGAGGAGGTCTCTCTAAGTAGCGTAGTTGTTAGATTTCTAGGGTTTTATATTCGACTTGATTGCATGACTTGATCGATTCATAACTTTTTATGAAGTTTTATATATTTCCACTATTCGAATGTGTTTTTATCCATGGATTCAAGCACCGTCATGCAATGGTTTATAATATTCCAGGATAGGCTTTGAGATAGACTATACGACGTGAGACGGGTCGTGCCGTGGTTAAATCCAATGAGACGATCCGTGCCGTGTTGAGATAGCCTATACGAAGTACGAATCTTGATTACATTTTTGAGGATTATCGATAGGAATTGCTACCCTACGG
Organism: Rhododendron molle; assembly: GCA_025413875.1. Lineage (NCBI taxonomy): Eukaryota > Viridiplantae > Streptophyta > Magnoliopsida > Ericales > Ericaceae > Rhododendron > Rhododendron molle. The sequence goes on from CM046400.1 coordinate 22,803,670, forward strand.
TGATCTAGTTGAATGTTGAATATGAACCCTAGGTTTCGAAGCAATTGCGTTATAAGGGGAGACTGAATCGGAAACCCTAGTCCCTTCTCTAATCTGTTATAACTCCTTTAATCTTTAATCTGCTTTCTAGTTTAGTTTTAGTTTAATCAACTCAAATCCAAATCTTTTCCTTTCAGAATTAAATTAAAAATCAATTGAACGTATTGCAACTTAGCTTTTTACTCTCCGTGGACGATCTCGGACTTAACTGCTATTCTTCGGGATAATTGTTAATTCCCTATTTTATAAATTATATTTTTGGTACGAAAACGACAGACCACAGAGGGCTTTGAAATGGACGTTGAGTTCCATGTTGTTGACATTCCTGCCACTTTCAACCTACTGCTAGGCAGGCCATGGCTCCATCGATCAGACATCATGGCTGTGCCATCAACTCTCCATCAGAAAGTCATTCTGGGACTTCCCACTGGCACCCTTACCATCTGTGGAGATTCAGGCATTCGCCCGCTCAAAGAAGTTGGGACTCCTGTTTTAGGGATTTTGCATGGTAAAGAAGATGTCGATCTTGGGGGTTTCTCGTTCGACACCTCTGGTTCTGTTTTGGCTATCAATATGGACGGGGACTTCCTCATCAGCTCTGTTGCAATGGACATCATGTTAAGGATGTCCTATTTTCCTGGTCTGGGTTTAGGGATTCGCCAGCAGGGAGTCCCGGAATTCCCTACCTTTCCTTTTTGTGAGGGCTGTTTTGGTTTGGGGTACACTACCTCTGTCAATAATGCCAAAAGAAGGAAACATACGGGAAAACCCCGTACTCTCTATGGTGATCCTGACAGCTATTTCGTGCGCGAAGTTGGGAACGCTGCTTACACTGGATAGGCAGAGCCGTTTGTTGATCCTGAGACTGGAGTGCTGCTGCCTGGTTTTGAGGTTTTTGCTGATGACACTTGGTCATTTAGTGATGAGGAGCCAGAAAAGGCGGAATTCAAGAGGAAGCTTACTCTGCCAAAATTGAAAACTGACTGGCTGAGAACTTTTGATCTAGGGAGCTTGGAGCTGTTATTCCAGGAGTTCTCTCAAGTGAGTTTGGCCAAGGAAGCTGAAGTGCTCATGCTTGGGCCCGACGCCCTCGAGGACCCCACTGCTCTTATCACAGAAGCCAAAGGCAGGATTAAAAATTGCATTTTCAAACCGCGCCTAACTTGCATTGATGACACTTCTAAGTCTGAGTCTGTGTCTGAGTCAGAGTCAGAGTCCAGTGAGTCATCTAAGTCTAGCTCTGAGTCGGAGTTTGTGCCTCTGGGCCCTCCACGTCATAGCTTTTACTTTGAGTTTGATTCCCTTGTACTTGGCAACCCTGAGGGGTTTTGTGAAATGAATGACTCGTCTTCTAACTACTTGCATGATCTTTATATAAACTGTGTCGACCCCGACGATGAAGGGATAGATTTCGATGGGGATATTCCCAAGGAAATCCGTGCCCTCATCGAGAGGGAAGACGAAAGGCATGCTCAGCCATTAAAAGAAGAAGTAGTTTCTATAAACTTGAAAGATGAGAATGATCCCCGAATGGTTCAAGTGGGCTCAACGCTTTCACCAGAGGAGCATCGTGACTTCAAGGAGTTGCTCACCGAGTATAGTGATGTCTTTGCATGGTCTCATCAAGACATGCCTGGCATTGATCCCGAGATAGTGGAGCATCGGATTCCTCTACTACCGGATGCTGAACTTGTCAAGCAGAAACTCATGCGGATGAGGCTGGATTGGGTACAGAAGATCAAGGATGAGGTTACTAAGCAGATCGACGCTGGTTTTCTCATGGTTTCTCAGTATCCTACTTGGGTTGCCAATATTGTGCCGGTTCCCAAGAAGAATGGGCAAATACAAGTCTGTGTCGATTTTAGGGACTTGAACAAAGCGAGCCCTAATGACGATTTTCCCTTGCCTCACATCGATATGCTTGTGGACAATACTGCGGGGAATGCTTTGCTTTCGTTCATGGATGGATTTTCAGGCCGTAACCAAATTCTTATGGCACCCGAGGACCTTGAGAAGACAACGTTCATCACTGAGTGGGGAACTTACTGCTACTCGGTCATGCCATTTGGGTTGAAGAATGCTGGACCTACCTATCAACGGGCTGCTACGACCATCCTGCATGACATGACGCACAAGGAAGTTGAGATCTATGTCGACGACATGATTGCCAAATCTAAAACTCGGGAGGGACATATTCCTGTGCTTAGGAAGTTCTTCGAAAGACTTCGTAAGTTTCGTATGCGGCTCAACCTGCAGAAATGCACTTTTGGGGTCACAGCTGGCAAGATGCTTGGCTTCATGATCACTACTCGAGGCATCGAAGTCGATCCGTCGAAAATCAAGGCAGTACTGGAGATGAAGCCACCGGGATCTGAAAAGGGAGTGCAGAGCTTTCTGGGAAAGCCTCAATTTATCAGCAGATTCATTGCCAAGTTGACCTTAACTTGCGAGCCGATGTTTCGTCTACTCAAGAAGAACACGCCATTCGTGTGGTCTGACAAATGTCAAGCAGCTTTCGAGTCTATCCAGAACTACCTAAAGAATCCTCCAGTTCTGATGCCGCCCGTTCCTGGGAAGCCCTTGATACTTTATCTGTCTGTGAATCCTTCGTTCATGGGATGCTTGTTAGCTCAGGAAGGAGATAAGGGTGTCGAAAAGGCCATTTATTACCTGAGTAAGAAGATGGTAGGGTGTGAGGAATGTTACACCGCTCTTGAAAGACATGTTGGGCTCTTGTCTGGGCTTCCAAGAAGTTGAGACACTACATGCTGGCTTATCCAGTGAAGCTGATTTCTCGAATGGATCCTCTCAAGTATCTATTTGAGAAGCCAGCGCTTACTGGTAAGTTAGCACGTTGGTTGCTCTTGCTGGCGGAATTCGATCTCGAGTATGTCACAGGGAAGTTTTTCAAGGGACGTGCTTGGCTGACCATCCTGTGGATGGGCCGGAAGATGCAAACTTTGTGTTTCCAGAAGAAGAGGTGCTGATGTTAGTCGACGACGTGTGGACTCTCTACTTCGATGGAGCTGCCAATCAGAAAGGATATGGAATCGGTGTTTTGTTGATAACACCTGACGGCTCCCATATTTCGCTTGCTTTCAAACTCAATTTCGATGTCACTAATAACCAAGCTGAATATGAGGCTTGTATTGTTGGCATGGAAGCCGCTTTAACGCTCGGTGTTGAAAAGCTCGAAGTTATTGGTGATTCTAATCTCGTTGTATCTCAAGCCAACGGGGACTGGAAAGTTCGTGAGGAAAAATTGAAGCCTTATCATCAGGACTTGGAAGATCTTATTCCTCGTTTCAACAAAGTGACTTTTACCCACATCCCCCGCTTGAAAAATCAATTCGCCGATGCCTTGGCAACTTTAGCTTCCATGGTTGAGCTTTCGTTGGGCATTAAGCTTCGTCCTATCCTGATTGAACAGCGGGACTGCCCTACTTATCAATATATTAGCACTATCGATGATGGTATGCCCTAGTACCATGATATATGGAACTTCGTTGAAAGGGGTGAATATCCGGCCAAGGCCTCGAAAAAGGATCAACTTGCATTGCGAAGGTTGGCAGCCCAATACATCATCTGTGGAGGGAAACTTTACAGGAGATCTCATTGTGGGATGCACAAGCTCTGTGCCAGTGGTGCTGAAGCCACCAAAATAATGAAGGATATTCATGAAGGAGTCTGCGGTCCTCACATGAGTGGTGTCATGCTTGCTAGGAAGATCTTACGGTAGGGTTACTTTTGGTCTACTATGGAATCACAGTGTGTGGATTATGTTCGTCGCTGTCATAGGTGCCAGATTCATGCCAATCTTATGCACGTTCCCCCCTCCAAGCTGTTCGGCATGACTTCGCCTTGGCTCTTTGTTGTATGGGCTATTGATGTCATCGGCATGATCAGGCCATCCGCTTCGAATGGTCAGCGTTTCATCTTGGTCGCAATAGACTATTTTACCAAGTGGGTGGAGGTCAAATCTTATAAAACCCTGACTGCTGTTCAGGTAGCTCAGTTCATCAGGAAGAACATTATCTATCGATATGGTGTTCCGCAGGCATTCGTCTCTGATAATGGGTCTCATTTCAAAGGTAAGGTTTTGGAGCTCTTCGAGGAGTTCAAGATTCAGATACACCATTCAACGGTCTATCGCCCCCAGGCCAATGGGGCAGTTGAGGCCGCCAACAAGAACATTGAAACAATCATCAAGAAGTCTGCAGAGTCCGCCAGGGACTGGCATGAGCAGCTACCTCTGGCTCTTTGGGGGTATCGAACGTCAATTCGAACATCAACAGGGGTAACTCCCTACTCTCTGGTTTATGGGATGGAAGTGGTGCTCCCCATCGAACTTGAGGTACCATCTTTGAGAGTCATGACAGAATGTGAACTCACAGAATCCGAATGGCTTAGTGGGAGGTTTGTTGAACTCATGCTCTTTAATGACAGGAGGCTCCGTGCCTTGTATCATGTTCAGGGGTATCAACGCCGGATTGCTCGGGCTTTCAACAAGAAGGTAAAGTCTCGTAACTTAGTTGAAGGGGATATGGTTATAAAGGAAATCCGGGCTCCCATCTTTGATCTCCGCGGTAAATTCCGTCCGAAGCGTTCGGGGCCCTACCTTATCAAGACTATCCTCTCCGATGGAGCAGTTCAACTCATGGATCTGGACGGCAATGAGTTCAACACTCTCGTCAACCTGGATCAACTCAAACGTTACTATCCTCAAGAGAGGCTCGCTGGGTCAAAAATCATAAGGGTGGGCGGTTCCAGGTAAAAATTAGAACACGCCTGCTAGACCGAAAACCTAAGGAGGCGGTCTAGGCAAAAATAAAAAGGCAAAAAACAATACCTTGCTAGGCCGAAAACTCGAATGGGCGGTCCTATGCAAAAATTAGAGCGCAAAAGGAGAGCCAAAAATACACGAGCGAACCTTAGCCTGAACTACATTTTGACCTGATTCCTTGAAAAGGATGCGTGGGCAATCTCTCAGTGAGATTCGGTCATAATCAATCAACTTGATCCAGGGTTTCTCACTCCGAGGGGCATTTTCAGTATGCAGTGCGATGTTCAACACTTGAGCAAAAAGGGAAAATTCTTGATCTTTCAATTTTATTCCAAAACTACTACTTCTATTTTACAAGTTGAGCAGTCTTTAAAAACAGTTAAAGCATAAAAACATAATAAAATGCTTGTGGGCAGCATGCCCTGGAATTTTCGGATTCCAAAGCGCAAGAGCCCATAATCGAGGGAGTGCGAGCGGAGAAGCAGGCGCTCGCAAAAATACAGAGTCGCCACTCGGGTTTGAAGGTCCGACACCCAAGGAACCATATTTCGAAGCACCTGCCGCGCTATTTGATTTGAAAAAGTGAAGGTACCAGTCCGTCATAACCATATCTGGGTTCGGGAGCCAGGTTACGAGAAGGGAAGGGTTTTAAGGCACCCCTCTCACCCAATCCGGAGATCGGTTTTTACTTAGGCATTTTGTGAAAACTTTTGTGATTCTTCTTCTTTTTAACCAATTTTAGCCAATTAGGGCGGGGAAACAGTTAATCGGGGATTAAAACTGTAACATGTTTTGCAAGATGTGTATAGCATGGATGGATGGAAGACTGTATAAATTGGGATAAAAACCCAACCCTCTGATCAGAACATCAAGAACACTACACAAGGTTTAAGCATGCCAACACCATGGCCAACTTTGCATGCATGGACCTATGTACATGCAAAGAACCATCGCGCGACACTTCTAAACACTCGCGCGAGTGTTTGTTCTCACCACAGGTTGAATTTTGATCCCCTTCTGGGCTCTGGAAGGACCAGTGTTCACCCAGGGGGCAAACCAAGCAGTTTAATATGTACTGTAAAGTAAATAATTATTACAATTTGAATCAAACAGAAGCCAAACAAAAAGAAATACAACCCCTAAACAGTGGGGTGAATAAACAGATGTTTTCAACATTAGTTGCCATGCAAGGGCCATCTCTGGAAAATGGAGAACCATCGCGCGAGTATTGAGAATACACGCGCGAGTGTTCTGACTGGACTTCTAGGAATTGCTTTGCATGTCTGAGGCTCTGAAACATGCTCAGAAGCTTCCCAGAGGCATTCCAAACCAAACATTGCAGTGATATAGGCTAATCATGGCTTTTTTCATGCAACACAGTGATCTAAAAGCTCTAACATGCTTCAAAACAGTAATAGAAGTATAAAAAGCTAAAAAAACAGGATACCCTTCCCCACAAGGTTGCATCTCACAAAGACACAAAGTGTAGCGTGAGTGTTCTACACCGTCGCGCGAGGGTTCCCAGTCACATGCTTCTTGTAGCTTTGCTGACTTTAGGGCCAGAACTGGTATTGATTACCAGCCTTGGCCCTGCCAGCCCCCCTCAGGGATCAGAACAGAAAGCAGGTAAATGTTTATATATTTTCTTGAGTTGTTTTGAAATGGCTTGAACAAGATGGTGTAGCTTGGAATATGAGTGTATGTAGAGCACAAGAGTGAGTGAATTGAAAGTGAGGTTAGGGTTTATAAGCCTTTTTTGCTTGATTTTTGGTAACCCTTAGCTTTGGAAGCATGGGGGGTATTTATAGGCCAAAGGAAGGCCAAAGGGTGATGGCATACATGGCTAAATAACCAGCCAACAAAGCTGGCTAGCCATACTTGGTGGAGAAGGCCTCCAACAAGGTGATGGGAGTGGTTGTGTTGGGAAGAGCCAACCATGCAGTCTACAACAGTTGTGCTGGTGGAAAACGGGGTTCCTCAGGCTTACTAGACCTCTAATCATCATAAAATCCAACTGGAAATTAAGGATTGGGACAGGAGAGAACCGTCGCGCGAGGGTTCTAAACAGTCGCGCGAGGGTTCTACAGATCACGCGAGGGTCAACGGTCAACAGATTGACTTTGGCCCAGACCTAGCATAGAACACTCGCGTGAGGGTTCCAAACCCACGCGTGATGGTCAACCCTGGCTTCAGGGTTTTGACTTAAGGTTCCTGAGGTCAAAAAGGTTCAAGGAGGGCTCCACACACACAAACTTCAAACCATTTCAAACTCAAGTCTGTTCTCAATCCGATTTCATCATCGGGGAATCAAATACCGTAAGTAAACTAATCTGGAAGCCCAGATTGGGGTGTCTACAATGCTAGAGGCCCTCACAGGCTCACAGTTTATTCTAGATCATCAAGGTTGTCAGGAGTCAGTCCGCATTTTGTCTTCTAATAATCTCTCTTTTTAGCCATGCTTTATAACGGTTTGTTAGCTCTATGCTGAAACCTGGATCTGCTCCGCCAAGCTCCCTCAATCCCCAGTTATGCTCATACCCAGTCAGGTTTTGTGAGGTAAAGGTAGGAACATGAAAGGTCTCCACTCCGGCTCTGTGTGATCCTTGACTTATCCTTAGCTGCCGAAGGATATGGCCTGGAATGTAGAACGTGAAATTGGACAGCCCAGCAGTTACCACTCTTTCAAAACCTGCGGATTTTAAAGCCATGTTCGGAATGTCCAACACTTCGTGCCTCCAGGTGATTTCTTCGGGTGACAATTCGTCCATGAACCTAATCCTCTAGGGACATCTCCCGATACAACATCTCTCTCTGGTGCCTTCGCCCGCGTAAGCGGGGCCAGTTTGCCTCTGGGGCTGCAATCAACCCGAGCTTATCTGACAGCCATAACTGCATGAGTGGAAAGACAAGTAAGAAGCCACATAAAACTTGAGCAGAAAAACAAGTAAGGAGCTTTGATATAGCCTTAGCCGAGTGTTGAGGTAAAAGCAGAATATCTGAAAACCGGAAAAAGGTGAGCTGAGTGAGAGTTTACCTGCAATAGGAGTGGACTACCACCGAATATCATGGTTTGGCCGGTTACTGTAGACACCTCCCAAACGGGGCATCGCCATACAGTTTGGTATCGTTTATTTGCTCGTTTGGTTTCTTGCTTCATAAACCAAGATCATGGACATTCCCATGGCTAGGAACATCGCCACATGATAGCGGTTATCATCAAAACAGAGTCGCCACCCAGTTTATTAAAACTGGAAAAATAGACAGAGATTCTGGATACGGAAGCCAAAAGTACATAAAGGAGAAGGTGTTAGGCACCCCTCCCTGCCTAGCCGTGAGGCTAGCCCATAGTCATTCAACATAAGACATGTAGATGCTTTATCTAATTCAAGCACGTAATCTGTTTTTATGCCTTTAAACAGTAAATAAGGTGAGCCGAGACTGTAATTGAAGCATGCATCAGAAAGCAGAAAACAGACAAAGCTGTGCCAGCAGATCGATTACTCGGCCGGTGAATGGATCTCACGGCTGAGTAATCAGGCTGGTTTAATGTTTCGGCCGAGGGATCGAAGCCCCGGTCGATGTTCTTCCTCACACCAGACATAAAAGTTAGCAGACAATTAAAAGCTGCGATTAAACATAAGAATGATAAATAAACCAAGCCAGAGGCCCCTGGGCCTCACCACCTTGATCCCTCAGTAGCTTGATTGCTTCGGATTTGATCGGGATTTGACTGATTACTTCTTTGAGAAACCCTAGGGTTAGGGTTTGAGACTTCGGGGTTTGATCGCCGGATTGGTGGCTGCCTTCGGGTGGTTAGGGCTTTTGTAGAGAGGATTTGAGAGAGTATTTTAGCAGAGTACCGTGGCTTAAGAGGGTGTAGATCTGATGAATTTTGTTCTTATATTTCGGAGTCCAAAGGCCCCTTTATATAAGCAAAGGGATGACTCACTCAGTCCAATCAAATCGCACGATTACAATTGCAATGTAATTCAAACTCCTCGTTGTGATCCCTGAACGAGGCCCGAATGCATCGGAGAGGTAGTGTAGTCGGATCAAACAATCGACATAACGTTCCAGAGTCTGGAAAAAGGACAATCTGCGACCGAGCCATGGATCTGGCGGCCGAGGTATGGATTGAGCGGCCGAGGAAATGATCCTACGGCTATGGGATGGATCTCTCAGGGAGATTTTTGGGCAACAGGTTGCTCGGGTGAGGAAAAGATGTTAAGGCTGTGAGATCAATGTTATGGCCGTCAGATGGATTCTCCTAGGATTCTGTATTTCTGTCTGAAAGGCTATTTGGCTCTGAATTGGGTCCTCTAAGTGGCTTAAAGTTCTTACCGAAAGTCCTAAGGTTCTTAGGAAGTCAATCAGCAATCATCGTATCCATTTCATCATCGAAATGGTCCCCAAGGTGGGACCTGAAATAATCGTTAGGCCAAATTGGGGTGTCTACAGATGCCCCTCTTTGACTGAGCTCAGACAGATCGCGAGACATGTTTAAGTAAAAGTCAAAGCTGTAAAAGCAACTCAATTTGGTCCAACCACTATTCCAAGGGTTTTCGAATATGGTCGGGCCGGGAGGCTGCCTACGTATTCCTCAGGGGAAATTCAGACCAACCGTAGTTCGGGGGCAATATGAAAAGAAAAAGTTTGGAGGGTTAGAGACAGAAGACGTACCTTCGGGCTTTCAAAAAGCCGTAATGTGACGTACCTAGACTGAGTCAGGATTTTGGCGGAGAGTAGTTGAAGGAGCGCGGGGCTGCCAGGGATACTTTTGTGCAGAGCGTCCTTAGCATTTTGGGGTAGATCAATACACGGCAGGTGTATTTGCTTTTCTTGATCATCCTGACTTTAACTGAGGGAAACTCGGTAGAGTAGCCTGTCCTTGCAAATGAGCTGGAAGGAATTGATGCAATTGTGGGGGAATCCAAGCCATCTGCTGGGGATGAATTGGATGCCAATTTTGAGATACGGGGTGGAACCATCTTCCGGAGATGAGTTGGATGCCGTTGTGGGCTGCCACAGACCCGGGTGGTTTCGGGGTGGCCCGTTAGGAAACGCCACGCCTTTTAGAATCGATTTGAAAAAGTTTGAAGAGTCGCCACCTGGATTTGTGGTTCGCCACCCGAGAAACCGTTTTGTCTGAAAATGATTGATTTGAATTGAAAACCAGAGATTTGTTTGAGGGTTCGGAAGCCACGTTACGAGGGGGGAAGGGTTTTACGGCACCCCCCTCACCCGATTCGAAATCAGTCTCTATTAATCGTTTGTGGGATTTTCAAAAGGGATTTTGTTTCATCGAGCAGCTAGCATTTATTTACAGATGCATCAGGTACAGAGGAGTGCATGCATGTATACAGTGAGTAAATGAAGAATGGTAATGAAATGCAAAGATGTTAAAAGTTGGGAGACCCTGTCACTGATTCACTCTCGAGCGCTCGGGAGTATTGCATGCCCAACCTGCAAATTATGTTAGTACAACAGAATACAACAGAATACAATATTGAGAATGTAAACTAAAATGATCTCAAGCATGAACCAGGCTCAACAGGAAACTTGGTAGATCAGGATCAGACCCCATTCCACCAAGTCATGCGTACTTACCCTTCAAGAAAAGTGGTTTTACAGTTCAAAAGACTAAAGGGTCACATGCAAGGCATGCAAGAGCAGTACGAGAACTAAAATAGAGGGAGACATGGATAAAATGGCATGCAGAAAACTCCCGAGCGCTCTGGAGTAAATTCGAGCGCGCTAGAGTGAGCTGCACTCCCAGGCTGATCTCGACCAACCATTGCCCTTGCTTTAATGTTTTCATATAACAAATCTATTTATTCATTTTGCATGCCAAAGGTTCCTCTTTTTAATCTACTGAAAAACATATTTTTGCATTTCTTTTACATGAAAATGATCCTTATCTTTTTTTTGAAATCAGATCAGATACAGCAAAAACATTTTAAGAAGACCCTTTTTGCTTGAGACTTGCCTCTATATCCCTTGCATGTTAGTTTAAGTGCTAGAAAAATGGAAAGTGGGGCTGGCACCACTCTCGAGCGCTCCAGAGTAGTCCCGAGCGCTCGGGAGTGTTGCTAGTGCTGCATGCATGGAAAACACTCGTGACCCTTTGCTCTTGCTTTAACACTAAGGCTCTCCCATCACACTTCCAGTATTGAGGACTGGAGTGAGCTGGGAAGCCTCCCTCAGAAGCGAAGAAACAGCCCTGCTTTTGGTTGACACCAAAGTGTGAGGCTTCTACATTTTGCTTGGAACTTTGCTCCTTGGAAGAGGGGTTTAGAAGATGGGAAAGAAAATGAAAACTTCAGGAGATCAGAAGCTGATAATGATCTGAACCCCTTCCATCTTCTTGCTACCTTGGATTTTTGGTTTGTTTTTGCTTTTGCAAATGAGATTTTTGCTTCCAAGGGGATGAGAACTGGTCTCTTTGCCTTGAACTGTTAGAGAGGAGGGACTCTAGTGAGAGAGAGTTCGTGGTCCAACTGAAGACCAGCCCTCCCTTTTTATAGCCCAACATAGCACATGGTTTAATTTGAAAAAATATTATTTGATATCAAAATGAAATCTTCCTCTCTGACTCACCTCTGGCTGAGGTTGAGTGTGGTCTAAGGCAAAGACCCGTTCAAACGGCTGAAATGATGGCTGCAAGGATAGTGGGGAAGCTCCAACATCCATTGGGCAGTACAAAAGTCTCGAGCGGTTGAGAGTGATCTCGAGGGCTTGGGACTTCACTCTCGAGTGCTCGGGAGTTGACTGGTCCAAGGTTTTGAAAAATGCTCTGGAGCACTTGGGATTGATCCAGAGCGCTTGAAAGCCACTTTTACAATTTATTTCCCTCTTAAAGTCCTTCAAGGAGCATTGTGCCATCAGTCCAAGGCCTGTGTCTACAGCCGTTTTTTTTTTTTTTTTTTTTGAAATATGGGAGGCGGATGGCCAGTAACTGGAGCACGGAGCATTGGAATAGAGGAACCGAGGCACGGAGCCGGTAGAGCTTTTGGGGAAATCAAAGCACGGAGCTGGTGTTGATCATAAGGCGAAAGCCCGAAGCACGGAGCTGGTTTGATCATAAGGCGAAGATCCTGAGAGATAGAATCAAAGCGCGGAGCTGATGTTGATGCTAAGGCGAGAGCCTGAGGTGTTGTAGCTTGACAGAATCGAAGCGCAGAGCTGGTTTTGATCACAAAGTGAGGGCCTGAGGCTCGGAGCCGGTTGATAGTTCAAGGGGCTTTGCCTTCTGGAGGCGGGAATTTGAAATGTCAGAGTTTCGAGCTTGATGTGACTGAATCGAAGTGTAGAGCTGGTTGTATTCTGATGTTCTGTGCACGGAGCTTTCTCATCATAAGTTTTGGCGTGGAGCCAAAGGATCGAGGTTCTGTACCAATCAATAAAACCGAGGCGCGGAGCCGGTTGATTTGTAGGATTGACCTGTTTCATGAATAAGAGAGATATGCAAAATGTGTATACGATGATGGCGGTAAGATGTGAATAGATATGATGATGATTATGCAGACTCGATGTGATTGTGGTGATGCAATTGATGCAAATGTGCACGGGTCCATGCGTGTGTGTTTGATTTAAGTTTAGAGCTTCTATCAAGTTCTGGACTTAAGCATTCGGAGCATAGAGCTCGAGCATTCGAACGGCAGAATCCGAGCATTCAAAGTACAGGCTTTGAGCATCCAGTACGCAGTGGTTGGGCATCCAAGCATAGAGCTTGAGCATTCAAGTGTAGAACTTGAGCATCCAGTACACAGTGTGTAGACACCCCAATTTGGACTCTTCGAATTTCCTTAATTTGTGGCCCGGAGACTCCCCGATGATGATTTTGGATTAGGACAAGCCTGATGTCAATTGAAATTTGGCTCCTTGAAAGATTCTAAAAGAGAATAAATTTGTCAAAAATCATTTCCAAACGCTTGGGAGCAATCCCAAGCGCTCAAAACCTTTTTCAAAAGCACTGACTGGGCTTACTCTCAAGCGCTCGAGAATAAATTCCCAAGCGCTCGAGACCACTCTCAAGCGCTCGAGTCCTCTGTGCTGGCCAACGGGTGCCAAACCTTCCCACTACCCATGCAACTCATCATTACAAACTCTTTGAACCAGCTGAAGCTCGGTCCACACTCAACCTCAGTCAGAATTCTCAGACCAGCAGTCTTCCCCTTAAAAAAATACTTGTTTCAAATGCATGTGATGGGGTACTTTGCCTATAAATAGTGGTTGGTCTTCAGCTGGGGAAGGGGGGACGAAATTTCTCTCTCTCTAAACCACTCTCTTCTATTTTGCTAAAAAGCTCTCAAGCATAGCTTGGTTCTTCAACTCAAAACTTCCAGAGGTTTTCAAAAACTCCCAAAAAGAGGGCAGAAATCCAGAATATCCTAAACGTCTGATTTCTGGTCTTTTCCCCTCCGCACCTGTTTTCAAAACCATTCAAGGAGCCAAGATCCATTCAAAGGTAGAAATCCTTTTCTCCTTTTGGTATTACAGAGGCTGTTCATTCTGAGGGAGGCCTCTCAGCCTGTCTCAGTCCTTAATACTGAGCATGGGTTGAGTGACCTTGGTATAATAACAAGAGCAAAGGGGTGCAAATACATTTTCTGTACCAGCTTACTAGAAGCACTCCCGAGCACTCGGGAATACTCTGGAGCGCTCGAGAGTGGTTGCAGTCCAGTTTCCTTTCTTTTAAGCATGTAAATGGACATGCATGGGTAGTAAAAAGTGTTTTCGTACAGATCAGTCATCTTGTGGTATGTTGGTATAAAAGATTTTCATTTTTCAGAAAGAAATAAAGAAAATCATTTTATTTATGGACATGCAGAAAAGTTTTGTTTAAAAACTAGAAAAGATAAAGCTTGTTTGAACTTTAAAATGTAAGATCCAGTGTACCAGTATACTGCATTGGATGTATTAGTTGGTTGGAATCGGTCCTGGAGTGTGGAATGCCCCCGAGCGCTCGAATTTACTCCCAAGCGCTCGAGAGAGTTTGCATGCAAGCTTGGTCCATTTTTCTCCCAGTTTGATCCTCTTACTGTCCTTGCATGTCCATGCATGTGTCCCCTTACTCTTTTTAGAACTGTAAAACCATTTTCCAAAAGGGCTAGGTTGTGTGGCTTAGAAGAATGAGACCTATCCTCAGTCTACTGAGTCATCTGTCAAGCCTAAGTGTATTTAATGTTATTCCAGTTTATACTTTCAGCATTGTATTTTATTGTATCCTGTTGTACTAACAAGATGTGTAGGTTGAGCGTGTGGTACTCCTAAGCGCTCGGGAGCTCTTTCGAGCGCTCGAGAGAGGATCAGTGACAGGATCCCCCATTTTCTAGCATCTTGCACTTTATTACTATTTTTCATTCATTCACTATACACATGCACACGCATGCACCTTCTGTACTTGATATATCTGTAAATGCATGCTAATTGTTTAATGAAATAAAATCCTTTGAAAAATTCCACAAATATCTAGTAAAGACCGATTTCAAATCGGGCGAGGAGGGTGCCGTAAAACCCTTCCCCCTCGTAACGTGGCTCCCGAACCCTTTTCCTAAATCTCTGGTTTCCAATTCAAATCAACCTTTTTTTCGAATAAGACGTTTTCTCGGGTGGCGAACCACAAATCCGGGTAGCGACTCTTCAAAATTATTTTCAAAAATCCAAAAGCGAGGCGTTTCTTTTCGGGCCGCCCCGATTCCACCCGGGGCTGTGGTAGCCCACAGTGGCGACTCTACTGGAGACCGAGTTTAATTAATACTTGAGAAAAATCAGTACGTTGACAAGATGACCTGATTTCCTTAAGCATTGATTAAATTAGTGAGTCAAGCTTGAAAAATATTTGTGGGATTTTCAAAAGATTTTATTTCACTTTTTATTTCTTGTATATATATCTTGTGCAGCCCCGCTGTTGTGTTTCGGCAATCCTACCCGGCTTACTGGTGATAGGGAATTCCGGAATACTCAGCAACCCTCGACCGTGATCAGTCATCCCTATCGTTTGTATCGTTATTGGGTGTACGCTCAATAACGGGAGGTATACTTTGACTCTAGTCCGGGGAATCCTCTTCAAGCCAAAACCCGGCCTTTGTACATGTTTAGCAGGCCGTAGAACCTTCCAAACTAGGACAGGAGCCTGCAGGGTAGGACTACGTGTTATAATCTGTTTAAGTGCTGCATTGCATCTTGCATCATCATCATGTTGTCAGCCACGATTCTCGGGACTCACTCGCGCGGTCTTTGGAAGGTTGCCAAGACCCGATGAAGAGTCACGCACTCTAATGCGTGTTGCTAAATCACATGAGTCCTCGAACTCGAACCTAGAGGAAACTAAAATCTTGCTAAGTCCTTGACTAGTGTTTAACCGAGATTTAACCAAAGGAAAGGAATGATAGGGGAGCAGAACATTGTGATGCCAACACCATCCAGGCTAAAAGCAAGTGTACCGCTTACGCCACTTCGGTTGTCGTATCACATCGTTCACCCCGAGCCATTCCGAACCAACGGTCAAATTGTCGATGGAATATTAGCCAAATACTTGGCTTATTTTAGCATCTTTTAGGAATCGGCCATTCCTAAATGAGGATACACCTCAAAAATCCGAGGATCAAGGCAACCTCCCGTAAGTCAATCGTTTTTGAAAAATCGGAGTCGATGATGGTGACGATGAGGCACTCATTTTCCAAAAATCATGCACAAATTTCATAAAAATGCAAGCAGAAACCGCGTCTGAGCACAAGTTTTTGCTTTGCTGTCAGTATAGAGCAATTGGGCCAAAAAAAGAAGAACATCATACCCTCCTGGACCAGACCCTTGGGACAGAGATTGGAACGGCTCCAACTGCAAGCAGACTCCATCAGTGCATCAGATTTGGGGGTGGAAATTGATCTATTGATCGAAGGCTTAAGCCCAGACCCGAACCCCACGCTAAACCCAAATGGAGGTAACCTAAACCCAAATGCTGGCAATCCAAACCTTAACCCTAACCCAAGTGTCAACCCAAACGGAGGCAACCCAAACCCAAACGGAGGCGAGCCAAATCTGAATCCAAATCCCGTTCCCAATCCTCATCCAAATCCTAACCCAAACCCGGGAAATCTGTACGAAGAAATGGGACAGATCAGAGAGGGTATCCAATGCCTGGGCGAGCGCACCGATAACCAAATTGCCCAACTCATGATGATGATTACTGGAGTTGCAAGACGTCTTCCACCTCAAAACCCAAATCCAATCCCAAACCCTAACCCAATTCCTAATCCAATTCCAGTTCCTAACCCGAATCCAATTCCAAATCCAAACCCAATTCCTAACATAAACTTCAATCCTAACCTTAACCCGAATCCGAACCAAGAGCAGCTGGTCTTTGATTTGGAAACTCCGCAAAACCCTGAGATGGCAGCGGTATTGGCAAAGCTCACCCAACTAGAGGAATCCGTTGCAAGAAATGAGAAGATAGCATCGACTGGTTTTGACATCAATAAGCTTTGCCTGTTTCCTAACGCAAAGCTTCCGGATAAGTTCAGGCCAATCAACTTCGCTAAGTTTGACGGAACAGGAGATCCAAAAGCACACTTAACGGGATACATTGGAGCACTTTCCATGTGGGGAGTTGAAAAGGATGCCATGGCACAAATGTTTTCGCAGACTTTGGTAGGACATGCTCTACACTGGTTCACTTCATTGGATAAGAGAAAGAAGCGTTCTTGGGAGGATATATGCGCGGCTTTTGTGGCGTAGTACAACTATAACATTCAGTTGGAGGTGACCACTCGTGAATTAGAATCAACAAAAATGGAAACAAATGAGGCCTTCGCCGATTTCGTGAAAAGGTGGAGGGCAAAGGCGGCGCAGATGAAAGATAGACCGAGCGACAGGGACCAAATCCGGATGATTGTCCGTAACCTTCAACCCACTCTTGCGAGGCACATGGTTATGGCCCAAGCATGCTCAGACTTTAAAGCATTCTTCCATACAGGCTTAGCCGTCGAAGAAGCAGTTCAATTGGGGATCCTCGACAAGCCCGAGCCTACTCCCAAGCCCAAGAAGGTTTACTCCAGAAACAGCAACGCTCTGTTTGGCAACTCAAACTACACCAACTTTCCCAACACCTCCACGAACACAACCCAAGCCGAGCCCGTCAACCAAATTGCCACCCAAACTAGCCAACCGCGTTCCCAGCCCCGCACTTTTGCTCAGTTCTTAGCACCTCTTTCCGCCGTGCTCGAGAAATTGGTCGAAAGCGGCACCCTCAAACCACTCACCCCTACTCCCTTACCTCAAAAACTCCCTGCTTCGCACAACCCTAATGCATACTGCGCCTATCATCAGAATGTGGGCCACCTAACCGACAACTGCTTCCACCTTCGCCACGCTATTCAGGATCTGATCGATAACAAAACTCTCCCTATGCCACCACAAAAACCCAACACCGTCTCAAACCCGCTCCCAAAGCACACCAATGCCCGCACCAACCTTATCTCCATAAGCCAACCCTTTAACCCCAGCCACTACATCATTCCTGATACCCAACCCAAGCCGAACGTCGAGCTGCGAGTTGAGGATGCCGTCTGTGCATTGGAAACCGTGGAATGGGACTTTCAGAGAAGGTGGAAAGACCTAGTGCAAGATTTCTTGGCGGTAGAAGACGGGGCTCTTATCACTGGAGTCCGGCCCGTGGCACTTAACCCCAGCCAAGTTAAGGAATTAGAACATGGAGAATGGAGGCAGGACTAGGAGGAGATGATGGCCGATCCCTTGGATGGGTATTCCCTATTTGCACTGTTCATGGAACCTGAACCTGTCGAGAAGGAAGACGAATGGGGATGGGAGCCCGAACCCAACGGGTGGCACTGGATGGACGATTATGATCCTCTGGATGAAACATCATTGGCGTACCTTTTTCAAGAAGAAAAAGTGGCGGAAGAAATGGACCTGATGAATCCCCGTATGTTCTCAGGACTCAACATCAGAACCATTGTTAACCTCACTCGAGATTCCGATGCTCTGGAACGTGCCATGGACTATCTCTTCCTCCCGCAGGAATACATTATCGAGGAGTTCTTCCCCAAGCATGTAGTCAAAATCCCTGATGAGCCCAACATCTGTGTATTGGATCTAGAAGACCTGTGCGAAAAGTCTGAGTTGGTGAATGTGTGGATTGACGGTGAGGAACTGACTGTCAATAAGGCCATGTTGGATGAAGGATCTCTGCAGATTGGCAACAGCAGCAATGACAACAGCAACAACAATGTTAACTTCTGGGATTCTCTGGAGGAGGACCGCATATGGCACGCTCTGGAAATGGAAACTCTCAATGAAACTTTGGAGAAGACGGCACTTGACAAAGGGAAACGTAAAGCTGATGCTTGCGACTTTGACTTCTCTGATTTTTGGGAAGGTAATTGGTGGGAGCCTATTCCCAAAATAGTTAGCAATCTTACCAGGAGTGGAAGAGGCTACCAACCTACCAACCTCCAGCAGGGTAGCTCGTCCCGAGCCCCTCCGCCGCAGCAAAATGCCCCTGTCAACCCCACAAACTCGAACACTCCCGTCCCGCAAGCTCCACCAAATGACCCTTCAAGCTCCACTAAACCTGACCCACCTACCCAGCCCAAACAGTCCATCAATCTTAACTCACTCCCTGAACCTAATCCTGAAGCCTCCGCTGATCCCATTATCTGACAACTCCAAGAAACCCCCGCGCGCATGTCTATGTGGGGTGTATTAGCTGCCTCCCGTGAGCACCGCCGCAGGCTCGTAAACACTCTTTCCAGGTTCAAGGTGCCCTATGATATTGCCCCAGAAGCTCTCATCGCCCTTATAACCCCGAACCTCACCCAGCACACCCCGTCATTCACAGAAAAGGATCTCCCACCTGAAGGGGCTGACCATAACAAGCCACTGCATGTGACAATGAAGTGTCTCAGAAAATGGGTCCCTGCGATTCTCATAGACAACGGTTCAGCCATTAACGTGTGTCCACTTCGCACTGCTTATTGCCTGGGCCTCAAGAACAAGGACTTTGTGCCGTCGAATCTGGGCGTCTGTGCTTATGATAATACGCGCCGTGATGTTTTAGGGACAGTCAACTTAGAACTTACAACTAGCAAGTTTAAAACCACTGTTGAATTCTATGTGTTGGAAATACCTGCATCGTTCAATCTCTTGTTGGGAAGGCCTTGGCTTCATCACTCAGATGTCATGGGTGTGCCCTCGACGCTGCATCAGAAACTCATCTTGGGTTTGGATTCTGGAACCCTGATCATCTATGGAGACTTAGGTATTTGTCCGCACTCCGAGGACGATTCCCCGCTGCTAGAGATTATTCATGGAGAGGAAGATATTGCCATGGGGGGCTTTGCAGTTATGACCTCGAAGGTGTGCACCATCCGGGCCGAGGACGGTTTCCTGGTTAGTTCCGCAGTGCTGGAAATTATGAAACGGATGAAATATCTGCCGGGCATGGGCTTGGGACTTTATGCTCAAGGAGTCCCCGAGTTCTCTGAATTCCCTGGAAGTAACCAGCGTTTTGGTCTAGGATATGAGGCCAAGAAAAGCGACCTGGCAAGGAAGTGGCGCAATCGCGCCCGGGGCCGTGCAACGAAGATGAAATTGAAGGAGAAGGAGGTGTTGTACCAAGGAGAACCTGAGCCCTTTGTGGACCTCGAAACAAAAATGAAGTATCCTGGCTTCGAGATCTTTGCCAATGATACATGGGAGAGTGATGAAGAGGCTGCAAAGGTAGAGGAGCTATCTGAGGCATTTGACTGGCTGGAGGCTTTTAGTTTGGGCAGTCTCCAATTCCTATTCGAGGGCGAGGAATCAGGGGGTATGATGCAAGATCCTGCTGTGCTGATGCTCGGAGATGAAGAAGAAGTTGAAGACCCTTCCAAACTCATTGTGGAGGCTGTAGGTGTTTATGATAATTGCACTTTTGTACCACATGTAACTCGCACTCACAGCACCTGCACTGAGTCTGAGTCTGAGTCCGAGTCCGACACTGACTCGTCGTCTAGCACCGAGTCAGAGTTTGTGCCCATCGGCCCTCCACATCGTAGCTTTTACTTTGAATTTGAGTCAACCGCTGTATTCCCCCCGTCTGTTGAATTGGTTAATGAAATGGATGATGTTTTCGCTTACTTGCCGATTTTTGAAATAAACTGTTTGGACCCCGACGATGAAGGAATAGATCTCGATGGGGACATCCCCAAGGAGATCCGTTCCCTCATCGATTGCGAAAATGAAAGGCATGCTCAGCCTTTAAAAGAAGAAATAATCTCGATAAACTTGGGTGATGAGGAGAACCCACAATTGGTTCAGGTCGATTCCGGGCTATCTCCCAGTGAGCTTCAGGAGCTCACGGATTTGGTAAAAGAATTCAAAGAACACTACTACAATAAACCATAAAGATCACAGCTATTGGCTGTGATTGTAAATTTTCCATCACGAGTCACTCTCTTTTATCACGGTTATAAACCGTGATTGAAAGAGAGAAACAATCACGGCCAAAAGGCGTGATCGTTTCTCTTTTATGACGGTTATAAGCCGTGATTGTTAATCTTGGGTGTGATCTTTTCTGGGCGTGATTGTAAGTCCAATACAACCGTGATTAAAAGTTTCAAATGATCACACTTGTAAAGTGTGATCGTATGTCACTTTAGATCACAGTCTATAACAGTGATTGAAAATTCAAAATGAGCGTGATCTTTTCTTTGTAACTACTAGACCCTCTTTTCTTGTCATTGTCAAGTTTCGAACCCACGCACCCTTAGTTGATTTCCCAAACCCTTACCACTATGCTACCCTAGAACTTCTGTTATATTAGGAAAACAAAAATATTTATATTTACTTCCTAATGTGAGAACTTTTTTTTTCCCTTAAAATTGCTAAATTTTTTGAAATGCAATTAACGTGATATTAAAATTTATAAAAATACATATAGAAACATTGCTTAAAAAATTTTAAAAATAGGACAACAAATCTTTTGCCAATCAAAATTAGTAGTTGGTCACCAAAGAATTTTCTTGGGGCGAAAAATTTAGTTTTTGCCAGTAAATTTAGTAGACAATAGTTTTTAAGTTGTAGTGTGCACTTTGTATTTTTTTTTTTATAAATTAAACATTTCACATGAATTTTGTGTTTATATTGAATTTCAATTTCAATGGTGGCTTCCCAATTGGAATTTAATCCTTTTCAGACAAGGTTAAGCCATAATAATATAATTATTTTTTTACCTAATATGTCAAACACTTGGAAGACATCCGAAATTTCCGAAATAACTAAGTTTCACTACTACTATAAACCATAAAGATCACAGCTCGCTCACATGAAAATAAAGCACTAGTGGAACAGCCCGCTCGTCGTCGAAGAAACAACTGGGCACTAGTGAAACCTGGTCGTGGAGTTGCCTTCTCTCTCTCTCTCTCTCTCGATCTTTTTGGGCGTGAAGATGAAGATGAAACGTAAAGATTTTTTGGGGTAAATGTAATTACGGCTTATCTTCTTACGTTTTGTCGAAAAAAAAAAATTTAAAGTCCTTAAACGACATCGTTTTCCTCACATAACTTTTCAAAGCACGCTTAAATAAGTACCAATCCGCCCACGTGAAAATTCAGACCGTGTGACTAAATGAGTAGGCTTTTTATCTAGCCGCAAGAGTGAGATCATTTATCTGACTTTTTTCTGTGCTAAAGTTTTTTATCACGCCACAAGGGTGGGATCTTTTCTCTTTTATCTCGCTATAAGAGTGAGATCTTTTCTCTCATTCTTTTCCGCCCTAAATTTTTTTATCACGCCACAAGGGTGAGATTTTCTCTCTTTTTTATCACGCTATAAGGGTGAGGTCTTTTCCCTTTTATCTCACCACAAGAGTGAGATCTTTTATCTCATTCTTTTCCGCCTTAAAATCTTTTATCACGCCACAAAAGTGAGATCTTTTCTTTTTTATCTCTCCACAAGAGCGAGGTCTTTTATTCCGCGCTAAAACCCACTTTTTATCTCAGCATTGGACTTAAACTGAGATAAAAACTTTTAAGCACCATTTTTTATCACGCTTTGACTGAATACCGTGATCTTTGTGAATTTGCTTAGTGTGATGCATATCTATTATTGTAGTCGATTTCAAAAAAGACGGAAAAATCAAAGTGTGTGTCGATTTCAGAGATCTGAACAAAGCAAGCCCTAAGGACGACTTCCCATTGCCGCATATAGACATGCTTGTTGATAACACTGCAGGGCACGCCCTACTATCCTTCATGGACGGCTTCTCGGGGTACAATCAGATCCTCCTAGCTCTGGAGGACAGGGAAAAGACCACATTCATCACTGAGTGGGGGACATATTGCTATCGGGTTATGCCTTTTGGGTTGAAAAATGCAGGTCCTACGTATCGGAGGGGTGCTACCACACTGTTACATGACATGATTCACAAGGAGGTCGAGGTATACGTCGATGACATGATAGTGAAGGGAAAGGAAAGGAAGGACCATCTCCCAGCATTGAGAAAGTTTTTTGAAAGAATTCGGAAGTACAGGATGCGGCTCAATCCACAAAAGTGCACTTTCAGGGTCACTGATGGCAAAATGCTCGGGTTCATGATCACAACCAGGGGGATCGAGGTGGATCCTACTAAGATTAAAGCCATTCTCGAGATGGAGCCACCTCAATCCGAGAAGGAAGTCCAGTGTTTCTTAGGAAAGATTCAGTTTATCAGTCGATTCATCGCCAAGCTAACTCTGACCTGTGAACCGTTGTTTCGTCTGCTCAAGAAGGATGTGAAATTCGAGTGGAATGAAAAGTGTCAAAAGGCTTTCGAAGCAGTGCGAACTTATCTCCAGAATCCGCCAATCTTGATGCCGCCCATCCCGGGAAAACCTTTGATCCTGTACTTATCTGTCACGCCCTCGTCAATGGGGTGCATGCTCGCGCAAGAAGGAGATGATGGGGTTGAAAGGGCAATCTACTACCTGAGCAAGAAGATGGTTGGAAGCGAAGAGCGATACACTTCATTGGAAAAGACATGTTGGGCGCTGGTATGGGCCACGAAGAAATTGAGACACTACATGCTGTCTTACTCGGTGATGCTGGTTTCTCGGATGGACCCTCTCAAATATCTATTCGAGAAGCTAGCACTTACCGGTAAGTTAGCACGTTGGTTGCTCTTATTGGCCGAATTCGAAATCAAGTATGTCACCCGCAAGTCAGTGAAAGGGAGAGCAGTAGCAGAGTTTTTGGCAGATCGCCCGATCGAGGGGCCAGAACACACGGAGTTTCGATTTCCCGACGAAGACGTAATGACTGCTGTCGACGAAACATGGACATTGTACTTCGATGGAGCTGCAAACCAAAAAGGTTTTGGGATTGGCATACTGCTGGTCTCCACATATTCCCCTTGCTTTCAGGTTGAACTTCGAAGTCACGAATAATGAGGCAGAGTACGAAGCGTGTATTGTCGGAATGGAAGCTGCACTGGAAATTGGAGTTAAGGTGCTAGAAGTTGTTGGGGATTCTAACTTGGTCGTATCACAAGGGAACGGAGAATGGAAGGTTAAAGATGAGAAGATGAAGCCATATCATCAGCAGCTCGATGAGCTTATCCCGAACTTTCAAAAGGTGACCTTCACGCACGTACCAAGGATGAAGAATCGCTTCGTCGATGCACTAGCAACTTTGGCATCCATGCTGGAACTTCCGATTGGGGTAAAGCTGAGGCCTGTAATGATTGAACAGAGAGGAAAGCATGTGTACGACTACGTCATGAACATCGATGAGCCAAATGATGGCCTCCCATGGTTTCACGATGATAAGTAGGAAATAACCTCCTAAGGTCAGCCCAGGCCAGAAAGCCTAGCTCAACACGAAAGGCCATGTAGGGGACCTAGTGACATGGAGCTTAGCTTGAAGAACTGGGCTCAATGGACCAGCCCAAGGGCAAAGGTCATCCCAAGGTCAGCCCAAACCAAAGAGCTCGAGAGCACAGCATATTGAAGAATACCGAGCTCAGCTCACGAGGTGAGCTCGGCAGAGATGGCAAACCTGCATCCAGAGACTTATAAAATACTCTACGGAGGGAATTCATATAGTCTAAAAGACTCCTGAAACGAACAAGGTCTAATCCACCAGTAAAGGATAAGGACCAGAGATCCCAAGGGATAAACCTCTATATGTCACAAGGACTCTTAATCTAGATAGGAATCAAAGAGTCCAAAGGTGAAAGGACTCCTCTAACTTGATAAGAATCAGGAGAGTCCTGAGGAGAGGAGGACACTCCATCCTATTTCCATCATGTGTGGATAAGCCCAAGAGGTCTAGCACCGTAAGGACTCCTGACCTGATAAGCAGGAACAAGAGTCCAAAGGTGAAGGGACTCCTCTAACCTGATGAGGGTCAAGGGAGTCCTGAGGAGAGGAGGACACTCCATCCTATTTTCGTCATGTGAGGATAAGCCCAATAGATTCCAACACCGAAAGGACTCTTAACCTGATAAGCAGGTACAAGAGTCCAAAGGTGAATGAACTCCTCTAACCTGATAAAGAATCAGGGGAGTCCTAAAGTGAAGGAGACACTCCAACACCTATCTATACCCGCCACGAGCGGATGAGACTTAAGAGTCCCAATCCTAAGGGATTCCTCCCAAGATGCCTATATAAAGATCACATCTCCACCTCTCAAAGGTACGCAAAAAAATGATACGAAACTCATACTCAGTCCAATTTCTCCATATCTCGATTGACTTAGGCATCAGAGGGGTGATGGCGACAGCCACGCCGGTGCCCATAGTTTACCGTGTCTATTTTGCAGGTCGTTAATCGAGCATGCAGGAAGCCGTTCCATCCGTTGGAGGACTAGGTGGGCGGTTGAGGATCCCCTCCTCCGGAGGTGACCAAAAACCGCTTCATCACACGACATTTGGAATTTCGTTGAAAAGGGCGAGTTTCCTACAGATTCAACCAAGAAGGATCGGATCGCTTTACAACGACTGGCGTCTCAGTACATCATCTAGGGTGGACAATTGTACCGGCGATCTCCGTGCGGAGTCCATAAGTTATGTATTCACGGTGACGACACGAGAGCTGCAATGGAAGAAGTTCATGAAGGTGTTTGTGGACCCCACATGAATGGAATGATGCTGGCAAAGAAAGTTCTGAGGTTGGGTTACTATTGGTCGACTATGGAGACAGATTGCATTGAGTATGTGCGCCGATGTCATAAATGCCAGACTCATTCCAATCTTATCCATGTCCCGCCCTCGGAGTTACACTCAATGGCGACACCATGGCCGTTCTCCGCCTGGGGCATTGATGTCATCGGAAGGATCACGCCCGCAACTTCTAATGGTCACAGGTTCATCTTGGTAGCAATCGATTATTTCACGAAGTGGGTTGAAGCAGCTTCGTACAAGACTCTGACGGCAGTTCAAGTGGCTCACTTCATCAGGCAAAACATCATTTATCGGTATGGAGTCCCTCAAGCCTTCGTATCTGATAATGGTGTTCACTTCAAAGGAAGAGTCCTAGAGCTCTTTGACGAATTCAAGATTCAAGTGCATCACTCGACCACTTACCGGCCGCAAATGAATGGGGCAGTCGAAGCAGCCAATAAGACCATCAAGTCGATCCTCGAAAGGACTGTCGAATCAGCCAGGAATTGGCACGAGCAGCTGCCACTAGCTTTGTGGGGATACCGGACGTTTGTCCGCACACCGACAGGGGCAACAATTCCTTGGTGTACGGTATGGAAGCCATTCTCCCCATTGAGCTGGAAGTTCCATCACTCAGGGTCATGGCTGAACAAGGAATAGATGAGGCTGAATGGATCAGTGGGAGGTTCGAAGAACTCATGCTGTTTGATGAAAGGAGGTTGCGAGCATTGTACCACATTCAGGGCTATCAGCGAAGAATCGCCCGAGCATTCAACAAGAAAGTGAAGTCAAGGGACTTGCAAGAAGGGGACATAGTAGTCAAGGAAATCCGTGCACCGATCTTTGACCTACGAGGGAAATTTCGATCGAAATGGGCCGGGCCGTACATCATCAAGTCAATCCTTTCCGGAGGAGCAGCATCGATCATCGATCTCGACGGCAACGAATTCTCAAACCTTGTCAATTTGGATCAACTCAAACGGTATTACCCCTGAGAAGAGCTCGCTGGACCAAAAACCGCAAGGGCGGGCGGTCCCAGGCAAAAATTAGAGCAAGCCTGCTAGGTCGAAAACCCGTAAGGGCGACCTAGGCAAAAGTTAAGGCGAAAAGTCGAAAAGAGCTCGCTAGGCCGAAAACCCGAAAGGGCGGTACTAAGCAAAATTTAGAGCGTAAAAAAGAAAGTGTTAATACCCGAGCGAACCCTAGCCCGAACTACGTATGGGCCTGATTCCCTTTCTTAAGGGATACGTAGGCGATCTCGCTCTGAGGTTCAGTCCTAAATTCCAAGATCAAAGTCCAAATTGACAAGTCAAAATGCTTTCTTTCAAGGTGCATGCGATTAACGAACCGAAAGGGGGAAACCCTTAATCAGTCGATTTTATTCAGATTACTTCTTTATTTCAGGCTGAGCATGAAAAAGGAAAAACACACAACGAGACCTAACTTTTATTTCAAAAACTGGCAAAGTAAGCTTTTAACCCCTTCTTGCTTCCACATCGCTCCTTAGCCATTTGCGATACCTTCCGGTTGAAGCAATTGAGAAAAGTGGATCGCTGGGCTCAGTCCTGCGAGCCTCCCACGTTCAAACATAACTTCGAAGGCCTGGAATGGTAAAGGGAGGGAGACGAAGCACTTCGGATCCTTGTGGCGGCACCTCCTGGCTGAGTCCAAGCTGGCGCAGAATACGGAATGGTGAATAGAAAGTGAACCCAGCCAAGCCTGCCACGAGCACCTGTGACGAGCCCATGTTACTCACAGTCATCGCAGGAAGCCTCAGCCAATGGCATCGCCAAGCAATGTCATCATCATCCAGGGAAGCGAAGAAGTCAGCCCAATCATCCTCGTCCCTGTACATCACTTGAAAGGGGCGATTCCATCCACTAGCCCGGTACCACCAATCATTTGCTGGAGGAGCCAACAGGTTTGACTTGTCGCAGAGCCACATCTATCCAAAAAGAGACAAAACGAGTAAGGAGCCAGATAAAGCCTAAACCGAGTGCCGAGGTAAAAGGAATGAGAGAAATAGAAAAAGGTGAGCTGAGTGAGGTCCCTAACCTGTAGCAACAGCGGGCTACCATCGAAAACCCTCGTGCGACCTGCATGGATAGCATCTAACCCCATCAAGGTTTCAGCAAGGACCAAGGGCGCAACATCTTTGCGAGCCTCAATCTGAGCAGCAATTCCCACCAATAGAGAGCTGGGCTGACCAACAGGCGGAACCAACAGGAATGCCGCCAAGAGGCAAATACAGCAGGCTGTCATCCGGCGGCCTTGATACTCAAAATCCGTTAAGTCTCCAGGTGGACTGAATCTCTCATACAGCTGCACGATATTGATGGCGTTGCCCCGGGTCAAGAACTCAGCAACGTTCCCACTGACGCCCAGCTTGGTTTTTAGGATGTTCTTCATGCTCTCCCTAAGCATCGGAACAATTGGCTCGGTGGAGTTGTGACTCCCAAGGTAGGCATGGAATTCCTCGACGGTGGGGCATAGCTCTTGAGAACCAAAGCGAAAGACATGCACTTCGGGATCCCAGAAGCGTACCACCGCGTGTAGCAAGACAGGACGGATGGCAATCTCGCGGAGGTATTTCAAAGCATGAAGACGATGCCCTCGGAAGTTCAGCCAGTCGATACCTTCAAGGCTGTCCAACCAAGGGCAGAGCAAGGCTTGGTTCAACAAGGCCATTAGAAATGAAGTTTTGGAAGGAGAATGATGGTTTGAAGTGTGAATGATTTACCAAAGATGGGCTCAATATTTATAAAGGACTGGAAGGGGGCAATCTTTCACACACCAGCCTTGAAACTCAGCAAGCTTATCTTTTCCATAACCAATTCTTTGCATTTTCAAAGTTTCAAACTTTGGAAATTCAAAAACCTTGGAAAAACACTAGTCTTGCTTTGGGAAGCCACTGACCCTTGGAAAGTAGCTTAAGGAGAGTTACGAGACGCCTTGGGAGTGTGCATGCAGAGCAAAAGGACACAAGGGAGCTGAGAAATTATCTTGGAAATGAACACTGGTCTGCTGATCACAGTAGTCCCGAGCGCTCGGGAATGAATTCCCAAGCGCTCGAGAGTTCTGCAGTTTTCAACAGACTTTGGTTCCTGGTTTTTCACATCAACGCAGCATTGTGACCTCAAGGCACTCAGTTCAACAAATTCCAATCTGTTCTTGGGGGAATACAGTGTGTTCAGATTACCCATTTGTCTAAATATTCGCGTATATTCCTTGGAAAACCTCAAAATCTCAATGATTTCCTTCCCGTCAACGTGTTAAAATTCGTGTCAAGAGCATTTGGTCAAGTTAAAAGGTGTACGCAAGTCTTAACGTGTGTTGGTGACTATGTGAAGCGGTCAAACGCGCACCAAAGCTTACGGAATCAATTCTCACCTTCAAACGCCCCAATTTCATTGTTCATGGTCACGTTAGAGGTATATACCTCAATCAAATACTCTTGTGTCCCATTTTCGTGTCCAATCCTGGTCAGGTTTAGTCGTTACTCTCCTTAATGATCGCAAATTCCACATTAAGGGTGTTCCTGTCATTTCAAGTCAAATTTTGTGAATCAATTCAGTTGTGTTTAGCTTTATTCTGTTTTAAGAGCAGCAGTTGAAATTCGCGTGCTCTTTGCCCTTTTTCAAAGCTAGACGAACATATTTCATAAAATACAATTCTTAAAGGGAGTGTAAACGAACGCAGATCGAGAAAAGTGCAAATTTTCATAAATAAATGCGGCATTTACAATGAGTAAGGAAGGAAGTACAGAAGCTGGGGCAAACACACGCCCAATCCTATCTATCGGGGCACGGAGGCCCAAACAAAACCAAGGCACGCAGGCCCAGGAGCTACGACTACTCTGGCACGCAGGCCCATGCCAAAGAAAAGCTAGCAAAGCAAAAAGCCTAAAGCTCAGCCCAAACGAATCCTCTTCTGCTGGCGTCCCTTGGACTCAGAACTCTCAACCTCGTCCTCGTCACCATCATCGTCATCGTCGGAAGAGCCTGAGGTACTACTCGAGTCCGTAGACCCTAAAGCTCGTGACTCGGGCGACTCCTCCGTCTCCTCCTCTGACTCCTCAGGAGCGAGTCTCCGCTGGGACGCTGCCCTTTGAACGACCTCGAACTGTCTTGCCTCCGCAGTGGACCTTGACACCCTCTGTGTACCCCGGCCTCTCGTGCTGGCAGAAGCTGGCAGGCTCGTGGTGTCCTGCGGCTGTGTCCTAGTCGAGCGTCGTGGCTGCACCTGCATATCATGAACATTCATTCATTCCATGTATATTTTAAATCCAATAAAATGTATATGCATGCATTTTCATACCTGAGGAGCAACAGGTAAAACAGGTGCTGGAACAGGTTTGGTCTGGAGGGTCCTTCCCTTGGCACAGTCCTTCAGCAACTGGCGCATCCCCACCATCAACATAATGGCCTGCTCCGCCCATTCTCGTGGCACCTGCGTGATGATTCAAAGGTCAAAACAATAGATGCATGAACAAGAAACATTTGACGCATTGGAGGAAACGAAGTTGTGACATACCTGCGCTGGAAGCCGCATCCGCGGCTGCAGAAGGCGTGGAATATCTAGCATCGCCCGCGCTCCCGAAGGGTCCCTCACCCCTATCGCCCAGTCCAAAATCGGTAGCCCGGCTGGGGTAGAAGTCTCGGCCGTCTCTGGAACCTGTGAGCTACCCTCACCTCGGCCCGAGGAACTAGTACCTCGTCCACCAGCAGGAGGTCTAGCACCTCGCCCCCTACCGCGCGAAGAGCGCCCCGTGCTCCTATCTCACCTCCAGGCTCACCTCCGGTCTCGTCTCTGAGCTCGCCTCCAGCCTCACCCCTGGCCCTCCTGGCCTCAGCCTCTGCTATCCACCTCTCCAGCTCTCTCTCCACGCCTAGACTCGTGGCCAAGTATCTATCTCTGTATGTCGCATGGTCCAGCGTGCACCGCACGTATCTCTCTAAATCAGTATCAGGCACTGTGAATTGCTCCAACTCGACCCGAGTGTAGGTCTCTGTCCTCTGCA
Source organism: Rhododendron molle (assembly GCA_025413875.1). NCBI lineage: Eukaryota > Viridiplantae > Streptophyta > Magnoliopsida > Ericales > Ericaceae > Rhododendron > Rhododendron molle. Next base: position 22,833,649 of record CM046400.1, read on the forward strand.
CTCGTGGAGGGAGCGGCCCCGGCACGATGAACTCTGGAGAACCGAGTGACTGTCGTGTCACCCGATCCCCCAGGTACCACTGCCAGCCCAGCGGGCACTCCAGCAGGACCCTACTCCGCGTCACCTCCTGGCTCCTCAGAAGGAAATCAGCCTCCAGTCTGGCCCAACGATCCCAGTGAACCTGCATTCAGTTTTCTGGCATCAATAATCAAGGATCTCATTTTTTTCGGATAAGCATGAAAAGAAAGGAAAGTTAATGTTTGTACCGTAACTCCAGTGATGTTATCCAGCCAGCGCTGGAAAGTCATCACATGTCCTCTCCGCTCCTTCGCCCTCATGTACTCCTTGCCCCATGCAAGTCCACGTGGAAGCAAGTTCGGATTTGTGCAAGTATTCTCGGGCGGGAACATGCCCAAAACCTCGTAAGCCCAAAGCTGCAAGTTGTCAAGATCAAGTCAGTTTAAATCAAGGCATATTCAAATCGATCGATCAATCAAAGCAACTCAAAGCAGTGGCATTGAGACATACCTCGATCACCCTCCAGTAGCCGCCAATAGTGTCTCTTACTCCGCGTGAGGCAGCTCCTAGGAAACAATAGAGCGTGCACAAAGCAGCACCGCCCCAGTCAAACCGTCCTGCCTGCCTCAGATCCACCAGGCCCGCCAAATAGCTCAAGTGAACCCGAGATCGCCTGAGCGGGAACAGAGAAGCCCTGAACAGATACAGCAGATAGGCCCTGGCCATCTGGGCCGCCTTAGTGTCGTCCGCCGGCTCGTGGTCCCAGTACTTCCTGAACTGGCCATACTCCGCCACCCCTCCACTGTGGCGCGGGACCCGTCCGAGAAACCACTCCAGAGCCGCGTCGTCCAAGTCTATGCTCGGGTCGAATGGGATCGGCTCACCTCCAACCCGGAGCCCGGTAATCGCTGCCAAGTCGAGAGGAGTCACCGTCATCTCCCCGAAGCGGAAGTGGAACGTGTTGGTGGTGTTCCACCACCGCTCTGCCAGCGCTGTCATCACTACACGTTCTACCCTCACCGCTGTTAGCAACTGGATGAACGGCCCAAAACCGGTCTCCTCCACCAACTCCCGCACTCTCCGGGGCAACTCTCTGAAGTATTGCAATGAGTGGCCTGAACCCCCGTGGCCGTAGATGTCTTTGGTGCGCTGTTTCAACAGAGCAAAGAAATAGCATCAATAAGCAACGCATTGATTCAAGGAAGCAAGTTTAATGCAGGAAGTAAAACATTGAAATCATACCGTCGTCCATCCAGAAGAGATGTGTGTGGCCCGGTCTCGAAGAAGCAGGTCCTCGGGATAATCCGTCCGAGCAGGGACGTAGCCGATCATCCTCGTCGGCTCAAAGAGGTGAAGCCGCGGAGCATAAGTCTCCGACATGAACCCAGGACGTGCGCTGGCCAGGTAGACCTTTGCCTCAGCCACCGCTGTAACCCGCTCCTAAATCACCACCTCCTCCTCTGACTCCCCTAGCCCCAAATCAGCTATCTCCGGCGACCCTATATCCGCTGCCGTCACCCCCGCACCACTGAGCAGCGCTCCTAACAACAGCGCCGAGGTCTGATCCTCCGTGGTCCTCGCACCCCTCAGCACCTCTCCAATCCCAGCGTCGAGGCCAAGGGCGTCCAGTATGTCCCACGGCCTTCGCGAATAGGACCAGATGTGAAGCGCCGATCCCGCTGTCTCCGCCCCTCGGCTCCACAGCCATTGCCCTCAGGATCGGGGTCGCAGCGACGCGACCAGCCGTCATCGCCTCACCGCCAGCACCTTCCCTCCGCTCACCACTGGCCCATTCGGCGGCTGCGAGCAACTCCTCCACTGTAGGAGTTGAAGGAGTGCCCATGGCACCGCCCCCGCTGCCCGTGGCACCACCTCCACTGCCCGAAACCTCCCTTTCGCTGCTCATCATATCTCTACTGCTCGTGGCCAGGCCACCGTCACCCCCTCGCACAGCCTCACTGTCACCAAGATCTCCCACCGCCGCCGTGCCTCCACTGGCACTCTCTACTACCACTGCATTCTCGCCAGCCTCAACCACTGCGGCTAGATCCTCACCAACAACCCCATCGTCGCCCGGTATAGCACCGCTACCGCTGATCCCCTCCATCGCCGCTGCAACCGCCACCACCGCTTCCTCCTCGCGACGGGGCAGCTCTCTATCTCCATCACCGGCCATCGCTGCTTCTTCTCCTTCCCACAAAACCTTCTTCCCCCTCTTTCGTATCTCCTGGCACACAACCACCCAGCGGAAGATCGTGAGGATCTCGAGGTCTCGAGCTCGATCCATCTTGGAAGAGAGAGGGTGTCTGAGATGGAGAGAGGGAGAGTCTGAGAATGGAGAGAGGTCGATCGAGTGAGGGAGAGAGATCACCTAAGAGAGGAGAGTGAGAACGATCGAGTTCAGAGCGTGCCGTACTCTGGCTCTCGAGTGCTCAGGTTTGAGTTTAAACCCCAAATCAGTCGAAGAAGGTGAACAGGACCGTAGGCCCCAGCAGCTGTCTCAAGCGCTCGAGACCACTCCCGAGCGCTTGGGAGTGGTTCTGAGCGCTGAGACCTATCCTCAGCCCCCCTTCCAACCCTCCGTTGCCTCGTGTATTTCCCGTTTCCAAGGCTTGCTTAGCTTCTTCTTCCTTTTACAAAATCAATCTCAGTCCTGGCTTCAACCGTGTCGAACGAGACTGGGAGAAGCGAGCCTTCGTCGATGACGTGATTTTGGGCTCGCGTCCCGTGATTTGGTATTTTACTTAATAGACAATCGGAATTTGTCTATTTATGCTAATTTCAACATACTGGCAAGTATCCTCATCCTACAGGTGTTACTTCATCTTGGTTTCATCCGCCAAACAGAGCAACAGGTGGACTCTCCGTGTCAATCATTTCCCATGCATGCATCACACGTGCTTGCATTTTTCATCCACCAAACAGAGCAACAGGTGGACCTTTTACAATTATCTCATCAAAGTCGTGTCAATCATTTCCCATGCATGCATCACACGTGCTTGCATTTTTCATCCACCAAACAGAGCAACAGGTGGACCTTTTACAATTATCTCATCAAAGTCGTGTCAATCATTTCCCATGCATGCATCACACGTGCTTGCATTTTTCATCCACCAAACAAAGCAACAGGTGGACCTTTTACAATTATCTCATCAAAGTCGTGTCAATCATTTCCCATGCATGCATCACACGTGCTTGCATTTTTCATCCACCAAACAGAGCAACAGGTAGACCTTTTTACAATTATCTCATCAAAGTCGTGTCAATCATTTCCCATGCATGCGTCACACATGCTTGCATTTTTCATCCACCAAACAGAGCAACAGGTGGACCTTTTACAATTATCTCATCAAAGTCGTGTCAATCATTTCCCATGCATGCATCACAAGTGCTTGCATTTTTCATCCACCAAACAGAGCAACAGGTGGACCCTTTATAATTATCTTATCAAAGTCGAGTCGATCATTTCCCGTGCATGCATCACGTGCTTGCATTTTCCACCCGCCAAACAGAGTAACAGGTGGATCCCACCCCCTTGCACATTTATCTTGTCAAGGTCTTGTCAATCTTTTTCGTGCATGCATTTACACGTGTTTGCACCTGCCCCAAAGAACTACGCTGGTCTGATCCCCGCAGAGAAGGGTACGTAGGCAGTCTGGAAAAGACGCGACCACATACATACAGCACTTTTATTTGCATTTGTGCTTGAGATTAAGGATTTGACGTTGCTCGAATTGGGCTGTCTCAATCTTTGGGTGTCACTCGTATCCAGACATGATGCCGAGCGCCATCCAAAGAGGGCAACTGTAGACACCCCAATTTGGACTCTTCGAATTTCCTTAATTTGTGGCCCGGAGGCTCCCCGATGATGATTTTGGATTAGGACAAGCCTGATGTCAATTGAAATTTGGCTCCTTGAAAGATTCTAAAAGAGAATAAATTTGTCAAAAATCATTTCCAAACGCTTGGGAGCAATCCCAAGCGCTCAAAACCTTTTTCAAAAGCATTGACTGGGCTTACTCTCAAGCGCTCGAGAATAAATTCCCAAGCGCTCGAGTCCTCTGTGCTGGCCAACGGGTGGCAAGCCTTCCCACTACCCATGCAACTCATCATTACAAACTCTTTGAACCAGCTGAAGCTCGGTCCACACTCAACCTCAGTCAGAATTCTCAGACCAGCAGTCTTCCCCTTAAAAAAATACTTGTTTCAAATGCATGTGATGGGGTACTTTGCCTATAAATAGTGGTTGGTCTTCAGCTGGGGAAGGGGGGACGAAATTTCTCTCTCTCTAAACCACTCTCTTCTATTTTGCTGAAAAGCTCTCAAGCATAGCTTGGTTCTTCAACTCAAAACTTCCAGAGGTTTTCAAAAACTCCCAAAAAGAGGGCAGAAATCTAGAATATCCTAAACGTCTGATTTCTGGTCTTTTCCCCTCCGCACCAATTTTCAAAACCATTCAAGGAGCCAAGTTCCATTCAAAGGTAGAAATCCTTTTCTCCTTTTGGTATTACAGAGGCTGTTCATTCTGAGGGAGGCATCTTAGCCTGTCTCAGTCCCTAATACTGAGCATGGGTTGAGTGACCTTGGTATAATAACAAGAGCAAAGGGGTGCAAATACATTTTCTGTACCAGCTTACTAGAAGCACTCCCGAGCGCTCGGGAATACTCTGGAGCGCTCGAGAGTGGTTGCAGTCTAGTTTCCTTCTTTTAAGCATGTAAATGGACATGCATGGGTAGTAAAAAGTGTTTTCGTACAGATCAGTCCTCTTGTGGTATGTTGGTATAAAAGATTTTCATTTTTCAGAAAGAAATAAAGAAAATCATTTCATTTATGGACATGCAGAAAAGTTTTGTTTAAAAACTAGAAAAGATAAAGCTTGTTTGAACTTTAAAATGTAAGATCCAGTGTACCAGCATACTGCATTGGATGTATTAGTTGGTTGGAATCGGTCCTGGAGTGTGGAATGCTCCCGAGGGCTCGAGTTTACTCCCAAGCGCTCGAGAGAGTTTGCATGTAAACTTGGTCCATTTTTTTCCCAGTTTGATCGTCTTACTGTCCTTGCATGTCCATGCATGTGTCCCCTTACTCTTTTTAGAACTGTAAAACCATTTTCCAAAAGGGCTAGATTGTGTGGCTTAGAAGAATGAGACCTATCCTCAGTCTACTGAGTCATCTGTCAAGCCTATAGTGTATTTAATGTTATTCCAGTTTATACTTTCAGCATTGTATTCTATTGTATCCTGTTGTACTAACAAGATGTGCAGGTTGAGCGTGTGGTACTCCCAAGCGCTTGGGAGCTCTTTCGAGCACTCGAGAGAGGATCAGTGACAGGATCCCCCATTTTCTAGCATCTTGCACTTTATTACTATTTTTCATTCATTCACTATACACATGCACACGCATGCACCTTCTGTACTTGATATATCTGTAAATGCATGTTAACTGTTTAATGAAATAAAATCCTTTGAAAAATCCCACAAATATCTAGTAAAGACCGATTTCAAATCGGGCGAGGGGGTGCCCTAAAACCCTTCCCCCCTCGTAACGTGGCTCCCGAACCCTTTTCCTAAATCTCTGGTTTCTAATTCAAATCAACCTTTTTTTTCGAATAAGACGGTTTCTCGAGTGGCGAACCACAAATCCGGGTGGCAACTCTTCAAAATTATTTTCAAAAATCCAAAAGCGAGGCGTTTCTTTTCGGGCCGCCCCGATTCCCCAACAGAGTCACCACTGTGGGCTACCACAGCCCCCGGGTGGAATCGGGGTGGAGCGCAGAGCTAGTATGCCCGAGGCTGTTGAGGTGAGCGCGGAGCTATTGAGGCAATGAGCACGTGGTGCTGCCGGGTTGGTGAGTTTGGAGCTATGGAGAGCTTCTAATGTGGCTTTAATATCGGTGTTTGATCATTCCTCACGCTTGGGCCTGTTCCCAAGGTTAATTTCCACATGCTCGAGATTGTCCTCAAGGCTAGTATATTCTATATGCTTGGAGTCATCTCCAAGGCTAGATTCCATATGCTCGGGTCCAAGGCTAAATTCAGCCACATTTCACTTGCTAGAGAAAATCTCCAAGGCTAGATTGCATGCATTTGGTAACCCCTGCAAGGCTTTGATTGATACTCGATCTTTCTCAAGCTTGGGAATGCTCCTCATGCTCGGAATGATTGTGAGGCTAGACTGAATGCTTCTGGCAGACATTTGACAACCTACGCAAGGCTTTTGACGCTGGTGCTTGATATCATGCACGCTTAGGGATGCTCCCAAGGCTGGATTTGATTATAAATTCTATTGGCCGCGGGCCCAGAAAACTGTGAATGCTTTATTGGTACCAGGATTCACATCGATTGTCTTTGAAAGGGGAGATTTTGCAGAAGGATGCAGCAGCTGAGAGGTTGATTTATCGGGCGTGGGAACGCCAGGAGTCATAGGATCAATTCCACGTGATTGGGGTGCCCCTAAGGCTAGTTTCCTCATGCTTGGGATGCCTTCCACGGCTAATCTGACCATAATCCTATGTTGACTTTGTCGACTTGTTGACCCAAAATGCCATAAGGCCTGTTAAATGCTTTCGGGCGAAACCTATCGACCATTATTGCTTTCAGAGGTTTTTCATTGCCTTCTTCAACTTGGTGCCATGGGAGGTTCCATCGCCTCGCGTGTGTAGGTGCAGGAAAACGAAACAGGCCTTCGAACAGCTCCAAACTGTAACGGCTACTTTTCTCTTTACACCGGTACCCTAGCACACCGCCAGTATTGATCGTATAAAACAAACAGAAGGTGAGCGCACCTTTGCCGTCTCGTGGCAAAGGCCCTCCGATGCCAAAGTTAGTATCTCGTACTAGTAAAACCTTAATTCTCAGTAAGTAATAAGCCAATAGCCCGGAATTGCATACCTTTACCTCTAGGTTTACCTCATATTTATAGACTAATGTCTACTTACCGTCCAAGCCATCTTGCTGCCCTAAGTTTCCTTTCTCGTAAGGGGAACCCAGAATATCAGGGATTCTCATTCCCTTAACTGCATATTTCCTTTTAGACCTTTTAGGAACTCTTTCCAAAGCTGGCCGTTTACCCCATTCTCGTTGGGTATCTCCTCCAGATCTTGTTTCCGCACTGGGTATTTCCATTTCGGGACCCTTCTGGAGACCTCATGGCACCTCCTCCAGATTGCTGCTCCTGTTCGGCCTTCTCGTTGCCGAACAGGCCCTCTGGACCAATGATTTCTCGTATCACTGGACCCTCTTCCATGCGATGGGTCCAACGACTACCTTTGCTCTCTAGACCATACCCCTGCTCGGGTATTTTGGACCTGGGACCTCTCGTGTCCCTGGTCCTACTGCCGTTCACCGTACTGCACGGCGGACACCCCGACTATTTTTATTCTGGGCCCCACGTACCACGTGTTCGGGCCACTCTTTGTACCTGTTCGGGATTACCTCCCTACAATGGCTCCCCAGCTTTACTCGTTATTTTCTCTTAATATGACGGGCAAAGCTTCTGAACACCGAGCAAGGTTCTCTTCCTTTGCTCCTGCACCCATGTTTCTCGTACTTGGTGCAAACTCATCATTAGTCCAAGCCAAATGTCTCATCGTTTGGTCTGGGCAGGCTTTTCCAGCTTTTGCCTTTACACGCGGCGTGCCATGTATCGCCCACATTCAATGCGAGCAGACGTTTTGGGGAATGGAACGCCCAAACGGCGTCTGGGATGACGTTTCTCATACGTCACCCCCTTTGCCGGGGTATACTTGGGTTTTCGTCCCATTTTCAAACCCCACTTTTTCTCTCACCTCAGTTCCCTCTGCAGAAGGCACGCCCAAGCGCTCCCGCCATTTAAGCTCTGCTCAACATCTCCGGGTCTCTTTCCCCTCTGATTCTAGGGCTCTCGTCTGTTTGTTCGTAAGTCTCTATTCCCCTCCTCCATTCCGTCTTCTTCGTCGATTTAGGATCTCCACAGTTTCTTTTAGGGTTTTTTTCGTACCCAACTTGTTCCTTAGAAAACCTACACCTACAGTCTCGTTATGGGTCGATTCCGTAGGCACTGTGACACACCTCAAAGGATGGCTGAGTTCAGATCTCGTTATGAGATCCCAGACAATGTGGCCACTTCGTTGGCCGCAGAAAACGCCATCCGTGAGAGTTTTGACAACGATACTCTACACATCCCTGTAGTAGCCGTCGTTGAGGGCGGCGTCAGGTTTCCCCTGGCACCTTTACTCCGCCAAGTTTTAGCCCATTATAAACTGTCCCCGATGCAAGTTTCAGCCAACTTCTTTAGGGTTGTTATCGGCATCAATGCCCTGAACCAGATGCTAGGCACATCCCTAGGTTTGCACGACATACATCACCTGTACAGTATTTCCAGAACCAAGGACGCCTTAACCTACTACCTGAAGAGTAGGGATTCTAGAAAGCGGCTGGTATTGGAACTGCCTGATTCCGCTCGTGGGGACGATGATGACTTCCTCATCGTCACAGGGAACTTCGAACCCAGGGACGAGGACGGCAGAGTCATTGGCTTTCACGCTCCCCACAGATTTGGCACTCCACGTTAGTTCCTTTTCTCGTAGAACTTTTTGCCGAGCAATTCCTCGTATTGCACCTTTCATTCATTTGCATTACTGATTGCCAATTTTTCTCGTATTTGCAGCCACGAACGTCAACCAGGGGCACGCCATTATCACCCCTCAGGTTCACGTGACTGACATCAACCGTGCTCTTGCATTCAACGGGCAAGGCACGTGCTTGGCTGGCCGAGCAAGAGCTGCGCAGATCCTTCTCAGTTACCGTGCATCATACGGCGGATTCATCGACCGACGAATCCGAGCAGCAGACAATCCCATCATCCCTGATCCTCCAGCTCAACAGCCCGAGCAACGAGAAGAGAGGCGTTCTCGGACCCCTCCTTTGCCCAACGATCCAATCCAACTCGCCGAAGAAACCTCCTCGTCCTCAAGTGGGTATTCTCCATCTCCCTCTCCTCGAGAAATGCAGCGACCGATCAACCTCAGCAGCCTCCTCAACATCCCGGGGGCTGGTCGTGGACGGGGCCGCGGCACATCTCGTGGCCGCGGACGCTCTCAGAGCCCGGCGCCTTCTCATGGCCGCCGTGGCCCAGCTCAACCTGACGTCCCTCCTGGCTTCTCCCCCGAGGAGATTGAGGCCAGCCATAGGGAAAAACGCCAACGGCTAGAAGCCTCTTCTGTTGAACAGCCCCCATCCCAGCTCACTGCACCTCCAACCCCTCTCTGGACTCCACAATTCACTCACGGTGGACGGCCAGTCACCGTCCATGACAGTGTGGAGTCTGAATGCACCGCGCTTGCATTGTCCCAAGCATTCATGCTTCCTGGGGACATGCAAAAGGAGGTGGCCAGCTCCCCAGACAGCCTTCTCGGCTCTTTCATGAGCCATCAAGCTAAGGTAAAGCCATCGTATTCATTTTTACATGCTAATGGCTTTAAATTGCTTATTCCTGCCATTCGTTTGACCATGTGTTTGTCCAGGCGATGCAAAAGATGGTGGCCATGGCTCAGCGGTTCGGTCGGGCCCGAGCCTCAGGCCGATCGCAATGAGAACGCCAAGCCGCAGAACACAATCGTCAGCCGAAAGTGGAGAGAAATCAAGCTCATGGATGGCCGATGAGCCGAGGGGTGTGGAGGGTACCGAAGATAGCTTGAACCAGACTCTCACGAGCTGAGGCGAGCAAGAACGAGGCCAAGGCAGCCTATCAGAAGGTTACAATGAGGGAATCCGTGTGGCCACCGAGAGCTACACTGACGGATGCCTGGGATCCGGACTGTGTCTTTGAAGTCGGGCCGGGCCGGGCTTGCCTCGAAAATCTGTGCCCTGCAGTCTTCTACCACTGTGGATCGAGATTGACCTTCCGAGCACCCAGGCGGCCACCGAGGAGCCGGAAGAGGTGGTGGAGGAGGAGGACAGCCACGGGGAGCTTAACAACATCCCCGAACAGCAAAGTGCCGAGCTGACCAAGCCGGAGAAGCGACCAACACTGCCAGAAAGAAGCCGGTGGCGGTCCGTCTGAACCTGGCACTGCTGTGGATGATGCAACAATCTCTGCCTCTACAACTGCTCCAACTTCTGCAACTGCTCCAGCCTCTCCCCCTGTCATTGAGGATCTTACGATCGAAGAGTAAGTTGGACTCTTCGTAGTGATAATTTTTTGAAACTTTTGAATCAGTTTTTGATTGGCCCTGCGTGGCCATTGGTTCTGCCCTGCGTGGCGCTGACACATTTCCACACATTTCAATTCTGCTGATTTTGGCCCTTCGTGGCTTTTTATGTTTTGGGTGGCCCTGTTTGACCTAAACTTTTGTTTTGTCTGGCCCTTCGTGGCCTTTCTTTAACACAGGTGGCCGTCTCATGGTCAGTATCGTAGTGCCTTCATACTTAGCCTTATGCATATTCACGTATGCTCCCTAGGTCTCTTCGTGCCTGCTGATGATTAAACTGTATTCACTTACTCTATTACAGGTTTCTCATACCTTAGAGTAATGCTTGTTGCGTTAGCAGCTTGCAACACGTAAAGTTATTTGTGTTCAGGGTCTGTTCGAACCTGAGCAACCCTTGAGTTTTTCGAACTCTAGGTACTACTGCATGTTTACGTATGCAGCTCGTAGGTTTCGTGCTTGGGAACTTTCCCCAGTATATTCGTACTTAGGTTATCCAAATGTGCTCATATTTGGACTAGGCAATCTGGATTTTATTCATACCCAGGTTGTGTTGTAGATTCGTGTGGGTATGCAGCCGTACAAGCAAACAAGTCTATTTGTACTTGGAATTATCCCAAACATATTCGTGTTTGAGATCAGCGTGCATAATCTCGTATGCTCTCTGAGTGTATTCGCACCCGAGCAAACAGACAAGTGTGTTCAGATTTAGTCTTAATTCAGGTGTATTCGCACTTGAGCAATCACAAGTGTATTCAGTACTTGGACAAAAATGCAGGTGTATTCAGACCGAACAACTTGTCAAGTGTTTTCGTACTTGGACAAAAATTCTGGGTGTATTCGTATATTTCATCACAAGTGTTTTCGTACTTGGACAAAAATTCTGGAATATTCGAAATTCCATTTAGTTACCCTATACCTCTGCTCCCCAATACGAAGTGAGGACTAAGGACATAACTTGACTTCGTATTTAAAGCATAATAAACGGAAAGCTCGTAAAAAAAAAAAAAAAAGACAGCTTTTGTGTTACCAAAATCTGGGAATTTTATTCATAATTCAAAAGACTCAAGGGGGCGTTACACGTACCCCTTGCAACTAGTAATAGCAAACACCAGGGAATTTTATTCGTAACTCCCACACAATCACGATGTGCATCTAAAACAGAATAGAAATGAAATCGAAATTCTTTACTTCCTCAAGTTGTGAACATTCCAGGGCCTTGGTACCGAGTTTCCGTCCAGTTCTGCCAATCGATATGCCCCAATGCCCACAACCTCTGTAACTCGATATGGGCCCTCCCAATTGGCCCCCAACTTGCCCTCGTTGGCCACCTTGGTGTTGCCGAGCACCTTTCGTAGCACAAGGTCTCCAACACCAAACTCTCGTGGGTGGACATGCTTGTTGTAACTTTTCATCAATTGCTCCTGGTACGAAGCCAGGTGCACCAGAGCTCGTTCTCTCCTCTCCTCGGCGAGGTCCAGCTCAATTTCCAGGGCTCTGTCATTGCCCCCACTCTCCACGAGTGTGGTTCTGTTGGTCGGCAAACCAACCTCCAATGGAATCACAGCCTCTGTTCCATATGCTAGCGAATAGGGGGTCTCTCCCGTAGACCTCCTAGGAGTTGTTCGGTGTGCCCACAGGACCAATGGCAATTCGTCAGGCCACTTGCCTTTTGCTTTGTCCAACCTTTTCTTGATCCCGTCAAGTATAGTTTTGTTGGACGCCTCTGCCTGCCCATTGCTTTGAGGGTAGGCCGGTGTAGAATAGTAATTCCTTATTCCATACTGGGCGCAAAGAGCCTTGAACTTTTTCTGGAACTGGGACCCATTATCAGTGATCAGGGAATAAGGAACCCCAAATCGAGTGATGATGCTCTTCCACACGAACCTTTCTATCATAGGTTCTGTGATTTTTGCCAGTGGTTCTACTTCAATCCACTTGGTAAAGTAGTCTGTTGCTACCAATAGAAGTTTCCTGTTCCCAGTAGCCTTGTGGAGGGGACCCACGATGTCCATCCCCCACTGCGCGAACGGCCAAGGACTTGTCAAGGGCACCAGATCTTCGGCTGGTGTTCGAATCATAGGTGAGAATTTCTGACACTTCTCACAGATTTTCACGTACACCTTTGCATCTTCCTGCATGTGCGGCCACCAGTAACCCTGGGTGATTGCACGGTGAGCAATGGATCTCCCACCTGCGTGACTCCCACATGTTCCCTCATGTATTTCATGGAGGAATTTCTGCACCATCTCGGGGTGCACGCAAAGCAGGTACGGTCCAGTGAAAGACTTTCTGTACAACTTCCCTTCTGGTGATAGCCAAAATCTTGCAGATTTCGTCTTTATCTTGTGAGCTTCTTTTTTATCTGTGGGGAGTGTCCCATCTCGTAGGAACTCCACTATTGGATCCATCCAACTTGGTCCTTGGTTCACGTCCAGGACCAATTCCACACTTCTCCCAATGCTCGGCTCAGCAAGATAGTCCACTGCTACCTTCCTTTTGAACTCTGTTGGCACAGCCGCTGCCAACCAAGCCAGTGAGTCAGCGTGGGCGTTCTGTCCAGAGCTTATCTGCTCGATGTGTACCTTCTCAAAGGTATCAAGCAAATCCTTGGCTGCCTCCACGTAGGCCGCCATCTTTTCACTCCGGGCCTCGTATTCCCCGGACAGCTGATTCACCATGAGTTGTGAATCACAGAATACTCGAATTCTTTTTACTTTCAAGATTCTTGCGCTCCGTAACCCGGCCAGGAGTGCCTCGTACTCCGCCACGTTATTCGACGCACTGAAACCCAGGCGTAGGGATAATTCGATCATAACTCCTTCAGGAGGGAAAAGTACCACTCCAATTCCAGATCCGGTATTGCATGCGGATCCATCTACAAAAAGCTTCCATTCCAATGGGTCCTACTCGGCGGATGCCTCTCGCTTCTCGACGGACGGCTCGTCCAACTGCTCCTTTCTCGTAGGAGGCCGTGGAGCTACTGTGGGAGAGAATTCTGCCACAAAATCTGCTAAAACTTGCCCTTTGACTGTCGTGCGCGGCTGATAATCAATATCATACTGGCTCAATTCCACCGACCAAGTTGATATTCGTCCCGAGAAATCGGCCTTTCGAAGCAATGACTTCAACGGGAACTCCGTGTAAACAACCACTTTGTGACTTTGGAAGTAGTGGGGCAACTTCCTAGTGGCTGTCCTCAGTGCCAGGACCAACTTCTCAAGAGGCAGATATCTCGTTTCTGCGTCCAATAGCGTCTTGCTCACGTAATAGACAGGGATTTGCTTGGATCCCTCGTTCCTCGATGACGCGCTTACGGCATGTTCGGATCTTGCAAAGTCTGGGGTCGAGGACCTCGCCAGGCTCGAGGAGTAGGCGAAGTGGGGGCTTTGCCAAGTACTTCTTGGTCTTGAACGCTTGCTCACACTCTGCTCCCCATTCGTAATCTTCTCTCTTTTTTAACACCTGAAAGAAAGGTCTACACTTGTCACTTGAATGACTTATGAACCTGTTAAGGCTGCTCCCTGTCAGTCCTTGGACCTCCTTCGTGGTCCTCGGACTCTGCAGCTTCTGCAAAGCTATTATTTGATCGGGATTCGCCTCTATCCCTCTAATGGTCACTAAGTGACCCAGGAACTTCCCAGAACTTATCCCAAACGCACATTTTGAGGCGTTGAGCTTCAGCTTATACTCTCTCAGTATCTCAAAAGCTTCTTTCAGATCAGCGATGTGGTCCCGTTTCTCCTTGCTTTTCACCACCATATCGTCTATGTACACCTCCATGGTCTTGCCGAGCAGCTTCTTTAGCATAATCGTTGCCAGTCTCTGGTAAGTTGCTCCAGCATTCCTCAGACCAAAGGGCATAACATTGTAACAGTACAACCCCTGTGGTGTGATAAAGGACGTCTTCTCCTGATCAGGGCCGTACATAGCTATCTAGTGATATCCTCGATAAGCGTCGAGAAAACTCATACGCCCATACCCAGCTGTTGCATCCACCAACTGATCTATCCTGGGCAGGGGAAAACTGTCTTTCGGACAAGCCTTGTTTAGATCCGTGAAATCGACGCATACCCGCTATTTCCCACTCTTCTTTTTTACCACCACTGTGTTAGACAACCATTCAGGGTAGTATACCTATCAGATCGCCTTTGCTTCGAGCAAACGATCGACCTCCTTGATAACAGCGTCCACATGCTATACGGCAGACCTTCTTTTCTTCTGCATCACCGGTTTGTGCTGTGGGTCCATATTCAGGTGGTGGCAAATCACGTTTGCATCCACCCCAGGCATCTCCTCGGGCACCCAAGCAAACACATCAACGTGCTCTTTGAGAAATTTCACCAACTCTTCCTCCTCTTCTTTGCACAGGTTTTCCCCAATCAGGAAATACCTTTCAGGATCATTCTCGTTGATCTGGATTTTCTTCAATCCTTCCACCACCTTCTCGGCTGGATTCCCTCCGACATCCTCGATGGTCGGCCGATTAGTAACCTCGACGGTTTGCACCAACTGTGCCTTGGGTGCTTTCTTGATTATGGAAACCAAGCACTGTTGGGCTGTCTTTTGGTTCCCCCTTATTTTCTCGATTCCAGTGGATCCTGGAAATTTTACCATCTGATGGTAGGTGGAGGAAACCGCCCTCATCTTATGCAACCAAGTTCTCCCTATAATCGCGTTATAGGAAGATGGCACGTCCACCACTAAAAAGTCGATTCTCAGCACCACTGTTCCTGCCCAAACAGGTAGGGTCACCTTGCCCAATGGCCAGACTGCCCCTGCACTGAACCCAACCAACGGAGGTACTGACTGTACCAAGTCTGCTTGTGCTAACCCCAGCTTCTTGAACGCGTCGTAATAAAGCACCTCGGTGCAGCTTCCTGAATCCACCAGGATCCTCTCCATGTCATATTCCCCAATTCGTAGGGTTATCACAAAAGCGTCATTGTGCGGCACCTGGACTCCTCCCAGGTCCTCGTCCGTGAAGGTTATGCCCTCGTTGCATCCTTCCGCTTCACGTCCTCGTTTCTTTCCCAACCGCATCACGTGCTGGTCGTGTTTTACCTGCCTTTGGAGCAACCTCACCTCATTTCTCGTATAAGGTGTGGCTAATCCATGTATCATATGGATCACGCCCCTTGGATTCTGCTCGTAATCCAGCTCCATTGCCCTCTCGGCACCCTTGTGCTCCTCTTGAATGAATTCCTTCAAATACCCTCGTGAGACCAAGTCATCAAGGTGCTGCTTGAACATCTCGCAGTCCTCCGTCATGTGACCCCAGTCCTTGTGGTAACTGCAATGCTGACTCGTAGCCCTTCTTGCATCTTTATCACCCTCCAGCCGTGGAGGCCACTTAAAGTATGGGCGGTTCTTTATTCGATAAAGAACCCGATAAATCGGTTCTTTCCATACCGTCATTACTAAGAAGAACGACTTTGGGTCAGGAGCATGCTTCTCCCGGTACGACTCTTTCTTAGTCTGTCTGTGCTCCTTCCTCTCTTTGTAAGTCCTGGGCTCGGGTTTATCCGCCTTCTTCGCGGGACCCTTGGATTGCTCGGCACTCAACTTGTTGTCTTCCCGTAGTATGTCATCCTCATTCCTGGCATGCTGCTCAATACGTTCCATTAGCTTTGCCAGCGTGCTCACTGGACTCATGTTTAGGGACTTTCGTAGCTCCCCCCGAACAGGCAACCCAGTCTTGAACGTTGCTATTGCATACTCCTCAGTGCAACTTTCAATCTCGTTGAAAGTCTCCCAATACTTCTTGGCGTAGTCCCTGATTGGCTCATTCTCTCCTTGCTTCATAACTGAGAGACTCTCAAAAGTTTTGGGTGGTTTCCTGCTCGTCAGGAACCGAGCAGTGAATTCCTCGGCCAATTGTTTCCATCCTCGTATGGTGTTCGGCCCCAACTTATGGAACCATGACAGGGCCACCTTTCCCAGACTAGATGGGAACATCTTGCACATGATCGCGTCATCACCATCGTGCATAAACATCGCCTGCTGGTAATGCTGTATGTGTGCCACCGGGTCTGCATTCGTTTCGTACAGGATAAACGTCCCGTGTTTAACCCTGCTCGGCAACTTTGCCTCCTGCAATCTCTTTGCAAAAGGAGAAGTTGCTATGTTGCTAAGGGCTCTCCGCGCTGCTTCTCGTGCAGACATGGTCCCCTCTTCTGATCCCTTTGCAGTATTCTTTTCCCAATCGGAATCAGGTCTTTTGTACCTGTCCCTGTGGTGCTTCCTGCTCCCTCCTTCCTCGGGGGAGGAGCTCCTACTCCTGCTTCTCCTTTTTCGTGAAGAAGCCTTTTGTCGTTTCGGAGTGAGGCTCCTGCTTCTTCTTTTTCGTGAAGAAGCTCTCCTGTACTCCGCCATATCCAACCTTTCTTTTCTGGACTTCCTTCGTGAAAGCCCAGAATCCTCCGGATGTTCTCGTATCCGCTGCAGCTATTGAATCTCATATTCCCGTCTTTTAATCAGACGAGCGTATTCCTCTATTTCCTATCTCTTTTTGTCCAGGATGTCTTCCCTGCTGTGCACGCTTTTCGAACGTGCCACTGACTCCCTCCCACGGCGGGACTTACTCCTGCTCGTGGATCCTGTGGCCGTCCGTCCGTCCTTGTTTCTGGAGTCGTCATGGATTGCCAGGGGGCGGTCCTTGCTCGTGGTCCTCCCCGCACGCCCACCGTCGGGCTTCCTCGGAAGATCTGGTGGGGATTTGTCACCTCCCCCACCCAGCTGATTGTTTGCATCAAGTGGAGTCTTTGGATCTTCTTCCGCCATGGTCGCTTTTTCAAAGGGATCTCTTTCGTTTCCCACAGACGGCGCCAATTGTAGGTGCAGGAAAACGAAACAGGCCTTCGAACAGCTCCAAACTGTAACGGCTACTTTTCTCTTTACACCGGTACCCTAGCACACCGCTGGTATTGATCCTATAAAACAAACAGAAGGTGAGCGCACCTTTGCCGTCTCGTTGCAAAGGCCCTCCGATGCCAAAGTTAGTATCTCGTACTAGTAAAACCTTAATTCTCAGTAAGTAATAAGCCAATAGCCTGGAATTGCGTACCTTTACCTCTAGGTTTACCTCATATTTATAGACTCATGTCTACTTGCCGTCCAAGCCATCTTGCTGCCCTAAGTTTCCTTTCTCGTAAAGGGAACCTAGAATATCAGGGATTCTCATTCCCTTAACTGCATATTTCCTTTTAGACCTTTTAGGAACTCTTTCCAAAGCTGGCCGTTCACCCCATTCTCGTTGGGTATCTCCTCCAGATCTTGTTTCCCCACTGGGTATTTCCATTTCGGGACCCTTCTGGAGACCTCCTGGCACCTCCTCCAGATTGTTGCTCCTGTTCGGCCTTCTCGTTGCCGAACAGGCCCTCTGGACCAATGATTTCTCGTATCACTGGACCCTCTTCCATGCGATAGGTCCAACGACTACCTTTGCTCTCTGGACCATACCCCTGCTCGGGTATTTTGGACCTGGGACCTCTCGTGTCCCTGGTCCTATTGCCGTTCACCGTACTGCATGGCGGACACCCCGACTATTTTTATTCTGGGCCCCACGTACCACGTGTTGGGGCACTCTTTGTACCTGTTCGGGATTACCTCCCTACAGCGTGATGGGATGATACACCTTGTTTGGGAGATTTCCATCGCCTCCATTAAAGGGGTGCCTTCTGGAGGTTGAATGCTTTCTGGAAGTTGGCCATACAAACGCTTTCTGGAAGCTAGCAACATAAACGCCTTCTGAAGGGCTTTAGCAACACGGATGCCCTTTTTTTGAGGATTTTAGCCACATAGATGCCTTCTGAAGGGCTAAAGGGTTGAAGTGTGCACTAAGGTATTGTAAGCTTTATAAAGGTGATTTTTCCTTGTTGGCTGTTCACTCAACGTATTAAGCGAAAGCCACAGGATTGTTTTGCTGGCCTGGACATGGTGAGGCTGCTTAGCTTCAATATGTGAGCACTGCACTGTTGAGATGAGACTTGCTGAGCGCGAGGCTGTGCATATGGCGATGGAGCTTGCTGGGTGACTTAGGCATGGAACTTTTGAGCACGGGGATGAGCGAGCACATGGTGCTGCTGAGTGACCTAATGGTGCAAGAGGTATGATGCTTGCAGAGATGGTGTTTTCATGGGCGTTTGAGCCGCTGAGTTGAGTACCAGAGAGTTACCGAGTTATGATGCTGTCTGAGATGGCGAACAAGGAGCACATGGTGTTGCCATATGGCTACTTGGAGCTACTAAATGAGCCTGACTATTGGAGTGATGAGCTTAAGGTTGCTAGGTGAGTGAGGCCATTAAATGATTGTGGACATAGAACCGCTGAGCTAGTAGAGCTGCTCGATTTGCTTGATGATAGCACGAAGCAAGAAGCTATGGAGATGTGAAGTGCTAAGCCACTTTAATGTTGTTGACATGGTGCCAATTGTAGAGTTTGCTCAGGACTAGTTACGAGGCTATCTTTCAACCTCTTTGACTTGGCTTTGTCGGTTACAGATACCAAGCTTGGTATGGTCGGTTCAAGGACTGAAATCCAGGAGAATCCTGCAATCCACATTTGAATAGTTTAGAAAACAGTAATGGATAGGAAAATAACATGCAACAGGCTTGGAATCAACCACGGGTCGAAGCCTTTTATGCTGACTGCTAAGGGCAGGACCACCACACTTAAAGAACCCTAGTTCAAGAGCTTGAACGATTTTGGGTGACATGGTTTGCAGTGCAACACATAGGCATGTTAATTTGAATATTTGAAAAGAAACGCAAGCCCCCTATGTAGGCCATGAATGCTGGACCCTAGCTCAATTATGCATGACGACAATGATCTAATTGCCCCTAGCATAGAAACATGCAATGTAAATAGCAATGAATGTGAGTGCAATGTTTCTGTTCGGCAGAGATCTTGGCATGCCATTGACATTGCTGTGTGACAGCATTCCACAAAAGAGTTGTGGTGTTCCCCAGGATATGATGCTTCTCAGGCTGAGTTTTCTTCAAGTGTGTTAACAAGGAGGTAGACTTTGCAGTGCATCCCTTTTGTTGCCCTTTATTCCTTGTATAGAGATGATGGCCATGATGCCTTGATGAACTTGCCTTACTTGAGCATAAGAACACCTTATACTTGGGGTTAGCTTCCATTAAGCAGCCATAATGACATACACATGAAATACTAGGATCAAGAGGTTAATGCAAAAGACAGGGTGATAATGATACGCATGTGAATCGACAATGCATTCTGGACATCTCAACTTTGGTGTGTTTGGTAATGGCTTATTGCTTATACTAGCCAGGTGCTTTGAAAGATCGCAGTGCCCTAGCGGCACCACTGAAAAACATTGTTTGGTCAAGGAACCATATTGCTGCACTCTTCATGAAATGAGAGACCCATGTTATTTCCTCAGAAATTTGCAAAAAAGTGACTGCGCTTGTATTTGCTGTGTTAAGAATACTTAGGATAAAACCATCTTCAAAAGCTTTTCCTTGAGGATTTCAAAGTCATATCACTCCATCCATGTTCCACACTCACGTCATTCAATCATCAAGAGACATAGAACTATTTTGCAATCCTATACCCCTAGTCAATTAGATGAGTTTGTTGCTTCGAGCTTGATTTGGTTGACTTGAGTTGGATTGATAAGCGCTTACTAAGACCCACATAAGAGGTTGGATGCATAAAGGGGAACATAGCCATGCCCATTATCTCACGTAACTCTCCATGTTGTGTGATTTGCCAAAATGATGCAAATTTCAGGATTCTTACCCTTCGTGTTAAGTCCCACACTGGTGATGCCCCTAGTGTTTAGGACCTTGCTACTAAATCGTGTTCCCCAATCTGAGAGGACTTTGTTATGGACCATAATGTAGGCTTGGGTTTTGGCTTGAGAAAGAAGCGGATGTAAAAAGTCAAACCTAATTTCTACTCACGCTTGGGTTTTAAAAGCTAGCAGACATCTTCAATATTTTTACCAACTCTTGTTGTCTCTTGCCTCACTTTGTGTGAAAGAGTTGGTTTCTTCAAAAATATCCTTTGTATGTGTTGAAAGAAATGTTTCCTTCAAAATGC
This sequence comes from Rhododendron molle, assembly GCA_025413875.1. NCBI lineage: Eukaryota > Viridiplantae > Streptophyta > Magnoliopsida > Ericales > Ericaceae > Rhododendron > Rhododendron molle. Next base: position 22,853,922 of record CM046400.1, read on the forward strand.
CCCTTGTATGACGGGGTGCTCATTCTTTTATTGATTTTTCTTTCATCTCTCCTTGTATTTTTTTGTATTTGCCCCAGTGTAGAGGATGGCTGCCTAGCAGGCTTTTCAAAGAAATTATCCAGAGGCTCGACGTGGCTAGCAAGGGATAAGTGTTTAGGATAGAGAAATGAATGCCTTTCTTCATCTTGAAGCACACGACAAAGTGTCAAGGATCCTTACCAAGAAAGTAAGGCTTCGATGTTTAACCAAGTGAATTTTCTAAGATTGAGGACAATCTTTTGAGACACATAGTAGAGGCATGGAGACACGGCTAAGTTTTCACTTTGTTCGTACTCTAACTTTTGCCTAGATCGCCCTTATGGGTTTTCAATCTAGCGAGCTTATCATTTTTTTTCCTCTTCATTTTTCCTCTCTTTTCTTCTTTCTCATTTTTCATCTTCAATAGCATGTTTTGCTTACAAGTGATCTCTGTGAGGGTGCAGAGATGTGTTAACTCCTTCTTAGCTCAACAGAAATGACGCGGGTCATAGCTTTGAAAAACTCGTTTTGCGCTTTTGACAATTCAAGTGATTATGATGTGTTCCAAAAGATGCCATAAGATTACTTTTGAAATCCCTAAGGATTGTTTTCAATACTCAATGTTATCATGAGCATTCTATAGCAGCAACTCAGCACATGGGAAAATAGTTTGAAGATTGTGACTGACCATAAGGTGCCTACGTATCTCAAAAAGAGAATCAGGCCATTCGTAGTTCAAGTTCGAAGAGACTTGAATCCACATTTCATGCTGAGTGCGACAATTGGCCAGAAACCATGATGAGCAAACTGATATCAATTTTTCAAAAGAAGCAAAACATGGGCCAAAATGGCAGCGAAAGTTAGCTAGGTATGAAAAGATTTTGCTTTCCTTTTGTGCCAACAATCATCGTAGTAAAGTATAATGCCTACCCTACATATTTTTGGTCATGCATATATATATTTGATGCGTTATGTGTTATTCAAGATTATCCCATTTTCGTCACCCCGGAGTAGACGTATGTAGGGAGGTAATCCCGAACAGGTACAAGGTGTGGCCGAACACGTGGTACGTGGGGCCCAGAATCAATATAGCCAGAGTATCCGCCGTGCAATACGGTGACCGGCAATAGGGACCGGAGACACGTGAGGTCCCAGGTCCAAGACGCCCGAGCAGGGGTAAGGTCCAAAGAGCAAGGGAAGTTGCTGGACCAGTCGCATGGAAGAGGGACCGATGATATGAGAGATCACTGGTCCAGACAGTCTGTTCGGCAACGAGGAGGCCGAACAGGAGCAGCATTTTGGAGGAGATGCTCCAGAAGGGTCCGGAAGTGGCAAGTACCCAGTAAGGAAACAATATCTGGAGAAGATACCCAACGGAATGGGGTGAACGGCCAATTAAGGAAAGAGTTCCTAAATGGTCTAAAAGGAAATATCCAGTTATGGGAATGGAATCCTTGATATTCCAGGTTCCCTTTACGAGAAAGGAAGCTTAGGGCAGCAAGATGGCTTGGGCAACAAGTAGACGTGTGTCTATATATACATGAGATAAACCTAGAGGTAAAGGTACGCAATTCTTGGTTATTTGCTCATTACCTACTGAGAATTAGGGTTTTTACTAGTACGAGATACTAACTTAGGTATCGGAGGGCCTTTGCCACGAGACGGCAAAGGTGCGCTCACCCGTTGTTTGTTTTACAGGCTCAACTCCGGCGGTGTGGTAGGATTCCGGTGTAGAGCGAGAAGTAGCCGTTACGATCAAGGTGCTGTTTGAAGGCCCATTTGTTTTCCTGCACTTACAATCACAAACCCCCCAGAGGGTACTTATATTACACAAAATGGAGGACATCTAAGGTTATCTACAGCTCCTTTTCTTCTTCCATCCTGCCAAGCTCCCCGCCGGATCCCTCCAAGAAAGCCTGATGGCGGGCGGCGGGGAGGACCACGCAGTAAGGACCGCCTGGCGATCCATGGCGACTCGAAGCAGAGACGGACGAACGGCAACGGGATCCACGAGAAGGAGTAAGTCCCGCCGTGAGAGGGAGTCGGTGGCACGTTCGAAAAGCGTGCAAAGCCGGGAAGATATCCTGGACAAAAAGAGACAGGAGATAGAGGAGTACGCTCGTCCGATTAAAAGGCGAGAGTATGAGATTCAACAGTTGCAGAGGATACGAGAACATCCAGAGGATTCTGGACTTTCACGAAGGAGATCCAGGAAAGGAAGGTTGGATATGACGGAGTACAAGAGGGCTTCTTCACGAAAGAGAAGGGGCAGGAGTCTCACTCCAAAGAGGTTGAGGGCTTCTTCACGAAAAAGGAGAAGCAGGAGCAAGAGTTCCTCCCCTGAGGAAAAAGGGAGCAGGAAGCACCACAAGGATAGGTACGAGAGACCTGATTCCGATTGGGAAAGACATAATGCCAGGGTTGCAAAGGTGTCAGAGGAGGGGACCATGCCTGCACGAGAAGCAGCACGGAGAGCCCTTAGCAGTATAGTAACTTCCCCTTTTGCAAAGAGATTGCAGGAGGCAAGACTGCCGAGCAGGGTTAAGCACGGGACGTTTATCGTGTATGAGACCAACGCAGACTCGGTGGCACACATACAGCATTACCAGCAGGCGATGTTTATGCACGTTGGTGATGACGCGATCATGTGCAAGATGTTCCCATCTAGCTTGGGAAAGGTGGCCCTGTTATGGTTCCACAAGTTGGGGCCGAACACCATACGAGGATGGAGACAATTGGCCGAGGAATTCACTGCTCGGTTCCTGACGAGCAGGAAGCCTCCCAAAACTTTTGAAAGTCTCTCAGTCATGAAGCAAGGGGAGAATGAGCCGATCAGAGACTACGCCAAGAAGTATTGGGAGACTTTCAACGAGATTGAAAGTTGCAGTGAAGAGTATGCAATAGCAACGTTCAAAACTGGGCTACCCGTTCGGGGAGAGCTGCGAAAGTCCCTAAACATGAGTCCAGTGAGCACGCTGGCAAAGCTGATGGAACGGATTGAGCAACATGCCAGAAATGAAGATGACATACTACGGGAGGATGGCAAGTTGAGTGCCGAGCAAGTCAAGGGACCCGCAAAGAAGGCGGATAAACCTGAACCCATGACCTACAGAGAGAGGAAGGAGCAAGGGCAGACTAAGAGAGAGTCGTACCGGGAGAAGCATGCCCCCGACCCAAAGTCCTTCTTCTCTGTGACAACGGTTTGGAAAGAACCGATTTATTGGATTCTTTATCGAATAAAGAACCGCCCATACTTTAAGTGGCCTCCACGGCTGGAGAGTGACAAAGATGCAAGGAGGGCTACAAGTCAGCACTGCAGTTACCACAAGGACTGGGGTCACATGACGGAGGACTGCGAGATGTTTAAGCAGCATCTTGATGACCTGGTCTCACGTGGGTATTTGAAGGAGTTCATCCAGGAAGAGCATAAGGGCGCCGAGAAGGCAATGGAACTGGATTACGAGCAAAATCTGAGAGGCGTGATCCATATGATTCATGGATTGGCTACACCTTATACGAGAAATGAGGTGAGGTTACTCCAGAGGCAGGTGAAACATGACCAGCACGTGATGCGGTTAGGAAAGAAACGGGAACGTGAAGCGGAAGGGTGCAACGAGGGCATCGTCTTCACGGATGAGGACCTGGGAGGAGTCCAGGTGCCACACAATGATGCCTTGGTCATAACCCTACGAATTGGGGAGTATGACATGGAGAGAATCCTGGTGGATTGAGGAAGCTGCACCGAGGTGCTTTATTACGACGCGTTCAAGAAACTGGGATTGGCACAAGCGGACTTGGTACAGTCAGTAACTCCGTTGATTGGGTTCAGTGCAGGGGCAGTTTGGCCATTGGGTAAAGTGACCCTCCCTGTTCGGGCAGGAACAGTGGTACTCAGAACCGATTTTTTGGTAGTGGATGTGCCATCTTCCTATAACGCGATTATAGGAAGGACTTGGTTGCATAAGATGAGGGCAGTTTCATCCACCTACCATCAGATGGTGAAGTTTCCAGGATCCACTGGAATCGAGAAAATAAGGGGGAACCAAAAGACAGCCCAACAGTGCTTGGTTTCCATAATCAAGAAGGCACCCAAGGCACAGTTGGTGCAGACTGTCGAGGTTACCAACCAGCCGACCATCGAGGATGTCGGAGGTGATCCCGCCGAGAAAGTGGTGGAAGGATTGAAGAAAATCCAGATCAACGAGAATGATCTTGAGAGGTATTTCCTGATTGGGAAAAACCTGTGCAAAGAAGAGGAGGAAGAGTTTGTGAAGTTTCTCAAAGAACACGTCGATGTGTTTGCTTGGGTGCCCGAGGAAATGCCTGGGGTGGATGCAAACGTGATTTGCCACCACCTGAATGTGGACCCACGACACAAGCCCGTGATGCAGAAGAAAAGAAGATCAACCGTGCAGCATGTGGATGCTGTTATTGAGGAAGTCAACCGTTTGCTTGAGGCAAAGACGATACGAGAGGTCTACTACCCCGACTGGCTATCCAACACAGTAGTGGTGAAAAAGAAGAATGGAAAATGGCGGGTTTGCGTCGATTTCACAGATCTGAACAAGGCTTGTCCAAAAGACAGTTTTTCCCTGCCCAGGATAGATCAGTTGGTGGATGCGACTGCTGGATACGGGCGTATGAGCTTCCGCGACGCTTATCGAGGATATCACCAGATAGCCATGTACGGCCCCGATCAGGAGAAGACGTCCTTTATCACACCACGGTGGTTGTATTACAGTGTCATGCCCTTTGGTCTAAGGAACGCTGGAGCAACTTATCAGAGACTAGCAACGATTATGCTGAAGAAGTTGCTCGGCAAGACCATGGAGGTGTACATAAACGACATGGTGGTTAAAAGTAAAGAGAAGCGGGACCACATCGCTGATTTGAAGGAAGCTTTCGAGATTCTAAGGGAGTACAGGCTGAAACTCAATGCCTCAAAATGTGCATTTGGAGTAAGTTCTGGAAAGTTCCTGGGTCACCTGGTGACCATTAGAGGGATAGAGGCGAATCCCGATCAAATTACAGCTTTGCAAAGGCTACAAAGTCCAAGGACCACGAAGGAGGTCCAGCGATTGACAGGGATGGCGGCAGCGGTTCATTAGTTAGTCTGGCGACAAGTGTAGACCTTTCTTTCAGCTGTTGAGGAAAAGAGAAGGATACGAATGGGGAGCAGAATGTGAGCAGGCATTCCAAGACCTAAAGAAATACTTGGCGGCAGCCCCGCTTCTGTCCACTCCTGAGCCTGGTGATATCCTAACCTTGTACTTAGCAGTGTCAGAGCATGCTGTTAGCGCAGTCTTATTGAGGAGCAAGGGATCCGAGCAAATCCCTGTCTATTATGTGAGCAAGACGCTACTGGACGCAGAGACGAGATATCTGCCCCTTGAGAAGTTGGTCCTGGCATTAAGGACGGCGGCTAGGAAGTTGCCCCATTACTTCCAAAGTCACAAGGTTTACACGGAGTTCCCGTTGAAGTCATTGCTCCGAAAGGCCGATTTTTCGGGACGAATATCAACGTGGTCAGTGGAGTTGAGCCAGTATGATATTGATTATCAGCTGCGCACAGCAGTTAAAGGGCAAGTTTTAGCAGATTTCGTGGCAGAGTTTTCTCCCACAGTTGCTCCACTGCCTCCTACGAGAAAGGAGCAGTGGGTCGAGCAATCAGCCGAGAAAGAAAGGGCATCCGCCGAGCAGGATCCTTTGGAATGGAAACTTTTTGTAGATGGATCCGCATGCAACACCGGATCTGGAATTGGGGTGGTGCCTATCCCTCCTGAAGGAGTTATGATCGAATTATCCCTGCGCCTGGGTTTCAGTGCGTCGAATAACGTGGCGGAGGACGAGGCGCTCCTGGCCGGGTTACGGAGCGCGAGGACCTTGAAGGTAAAAAGAATTCGAGTATTCTGTGATTCACAGCTCGTGGTGAATCAGCTGTCTGGGGAGTATGAGGCCCGGAATGAGAAAATGGCAACCTACGTGGAGGCAGCCAAGGATTTGCTTGATACCTTCGAGAGGGTACACATCGAGCAGATAAGCTCTGGGCAGAACGCCCACGCTGACTCACTGGCCTGGTTGGCAGCGGCTATGCCAACGGAGTTTAAGAGGAAAGTGGCAGTGGACTATCTTGCTGAGCCGAGCATTGGGAGAAGTGTGGAATTGGTCTTGGACGTGAACCAAGGACCGAGTTGGATGGATCCGATAGTGGAGTTCCTACGAGATGGGACGCTCCCCACCGATAAAAAGGAGGCTCACAAGATAAAAACAAAATCTGCAAGGTTTTGGCTATCACCAGAGGGGAAGTTGTACAGAAAGTCCTTCACCGGACCGTATTTGCTTTGTGTGCATCCCGAGATGGTGCAGAAATTCCTCCATGAAATACATGAGGAAACCTGTGGGAGTCATGCAGGTGGGAGATCCATTGCTCACAGTGCAATCACACAGGGTTATTGTTGGCAGCACATGCAAGAAGATGCAAAGGTGTATGTGAAAATCTGCGAGAAGTGTCAGAAGTTCTCACCTATAATCCGAACACCAGCTGAAGACCTGGTGCCCTTGACAAGTCCCTGGCCGTTTGCACGGTGGGAATGGACATCATGGGTCCGCTCCACAAGGCTATTGGGAACAGGAAGTTTCTATTGGTGGCAACGGATTATTTTACCAAGTGGATTGAAGCGAAACCACTGGAAAAATCGCAGAACCTATGATAGAAAGGTTCGTGTGGAAGAACATCATCACTCGATTTGGAGTACCATATTCCTTAATCACTGATAATGGGTCGCAGTTCCAGAAAAAGTTCAAAGCTTTTTGCGCCCAGTATGGAATAAGGACTACTACTCCACACCAGCCTACCCTCAGAGCAATGGGCAAGCGGAGGCGTCCAACAAGACTATACTTGACGGGATCAAGAAAAGATTGGACAAAGCAAAAGGCAAGTGGCATGACGAATGCCACTGGTTCTGTGGGCACACCGAACAACTCCTGGGAGGTCTACGGGAGAGACCCCTATTCGCTAGCGTATGGAACAGAGGCTGTGATTCCATTGGAGGTTGGTTTGCCGACCAACAGGACCACATTGGTGGAAAGTGGGGGCAATGACAGAGCCCTGGAAATCGAGCTAGACCTCGCCGAGGAGAGGAAAGAACGAGCTCTGGTGCACCTGGCTTCGTACCAGGAGCAGTTGATGAAAAGCTACAACAAGCATGTTCACCCACGAGAATTTGGTGTTGGAGACCTTGTGTTAAGAAAGGTGCTCGGCAACACCAAGGTGGCCAACGAGGGAAAGTTGGGGGCCAATTGGGAGGGCCCGTATCGAATTACAGAAGTTGTGGGCATAGGGGCATATTGATTGGCAGACCTGGACGGGAACCCGGTACCAAGGCCCTGGAACGTTCATAACTTGAGGAAGTTCTACGCGTAAAGAACTTCGATTACATTTTTTCTGTTTTAGAAGCACATCGTGATTGTGTGGGAATTACGAATAAAATTCCCTTGTGTTTTGTTTTGCTAGTTGCAAGGGGTACGCGTAACGCTCCCTTGAGTTCTTTGAATTATGAATAAAATTCCCGGATTTTGGTAAGCAAGCACTGTTTTTTACGAGTTGTTCTTTCGTTATGCTTTAAATACGAAGTCAAGCCAAATCCTTAGTCCTCACTCCGTATTGGGGAGCAGAGGTAAGGGGTAACCAAATGGAATTTCGAATATTTCAAAATTGAGCCAAGTACGAATATACTTGACAGTTTGCTCGGGTACGAATATGCCCAAAATTGAGCCAAGTACGAATATACTTGACAGTTTGCTCGGGTACGAATACACCCAAAATTGAGCCAAGTACAAATATACTTGACAGTTTGCTCGGGTACGAATACACCCAGAATTTTTGCCAAGTACGAATATACTTGACAGGTTGGTTGGGTACGAATATGCTTGACTGTTTGCTCGGGCACGAATACGCCCAAAATGCATACGAGATTATGCACGCTGTTCTCAAGCACGAAAATGTTTGGATAATTCCAAGTACGAATAGACTTGTTTGCTCGAACGGGTGCATCCCCACATGAACTTGTAACTTAATCTGGGTATGAATAAACCCAAGATTGCTAAATACGAGCACATTTGGATAACCTGAGTACGAATATACTGGGGAAAGTTTCCAAGAATGAAACGTACGAGCTGCATACGTGAACATGCAGTAATATCTAGAGTTCGAAAAAGCTTGAGAGTTGATCGGGTACGAACAGACCCTGAATACACACGAGTACATGTATTGGTAGGCAAGTTACGAATGCGACAAAGCATTGTTCTAAGGTACGAGAAACCTGCGACAGTAAAAACGTGAATACAACTGAATCATCAGCAGGCACGATGAGACCTGGGAAGCATACGTTAACATAAATCAAGCTGAGTACAAAGACATTTAGCACATAAAACACTGGTCATGAGACGGCCACCTGTGTTAAAGAAAGGCCACGAGGGGCCAGGCAAAACAGAAGTTTTGGCCAAACAGGGCCACCAAAAACATAAAAGGCCACGAAAGGGCCAGAGCCAGCAGAGTTAAAGTATGCAGAAATGTATCAGTGCCACACAAGGCAATACTAAGGGCCACGCAGGGCCAGTCAAAAACTGATTCGAAAAGTTTCAAATGTAATCGCTACGAAGAATCCAGCTTACTCTTCGTTGGTTAGGTCTTGGATAATAGGTGGAGAGGCTGGAGCAGTCACGGAGACCGGAGCAGTTGTGTTGTCCACGGCAGTACTTGATTCAAGTGGGCCACCGTTGGCTTCCTTCTGGCCAAGGTTGGTCACTTCTCCAGATTGTTCAGCACTGGCGTCCTGCTGCTCGGGGATGTTAGCATTGAGCTCCCTGTCCAGGCTGTCTTCTTCCTCAGCAACTTCTTCCTGCTCGTCGGCCACCATCTGCGTGCTCGGAAGCTCGATCTCGGTCCAGAATGGAGAAGTTTCTGCTGTGCCTAACTTTTTAAGGCAAGCCAGCCTCGAAGACCTGGTCCTGGATACCTGGCATCTGATCCGTGTAGCTCTCAGTGGCCACGCGGATTCCCTCATTATAGCCCCGTTGGTAAGAGGTCTTGGCCTCATTTTTGCTTGCCTCCAGTTCTGTCAGAGTCTGGCTCAGACTGTCCTCAGCTCCCTCCAGTTTACCTCTGAGCTCGTCCACTGTCCCGCGAGCCTGATTCCTCTCTCTCTCCAGCCTGACAATGGTATTTTGAAGCTTGGCGTTCTCGCTGGCGAGCTTGGCACGCTGGGGCTCAGAGTGTCCCAGTTTCTGGGCCATGGCCACCATTTTTTGCATCGCCTGGATAAGCACGAGGTTAGACAGACAAAAGGAGCAGCAGTTTAAAGCCATGGGCACATGAAAGCAAATACGATGGTCTTACCTTGGCGCTATGGCTCATGAACGAGCCGAGGAGATTGTCCGGGGAGCAAGCAACTTCTTTTTGCATATCCCCAGGCAGCAGGAAAGCCTGGGATAGTCGGTGTCCCCTCGAGTCAACATCACAGACGGTGGCCCGCCGCCGTAGTGCATGAGGGAGCCCAGTGGGGGTTGGAGGAGCCGTGAGTTGAGGAGGCTGATCGACCGGAGGTGTCGAGCCGTTGGCGTTTGTCCCTATGATTGTCGATCTCCTTGGGAGAGAAGCCTGGAGGAACGCCCAATTGCTGGGCCACGGCGGCCATGAGATGGTGCCAGGCTCTGAGTACGACCGCAGCTACGAGTGCCGCGACCCCTTCCACGGCCAATGGTGAGCAGATTGCTGAGATTGATCGGCTGGTCCATCTCTCGAGGTGGGGGAGATGGGGAGTATCCGCTCGAAGATGTGGAAGCTTCTTCGGCAAGCTGGATTGGTTCGTTGGGCAGAGGAGGGGTCCGAGAACGCCACTCTTCTAGTTGCTCGGGCTGCTGAGCTGGAGGATCAGGGATGATGGGATTGTCTGTTGCTCGGATTCGTCGGTCGATGAATCCGCCGTATGAAGCCCGGTAGCTCAGAAGGATCTGCGCCGCCCTTGCTCGGCCAACCAAGCACGTACCTTGTCCGTTAAAGGCAAGAGCACGGTTGATGTCGGTAACGTGGACCTTGGGGGTGATGATGGCGTGCCCCCGGTTGACATTCGTGGCTGCAAATACGAGAAAAATTGGCAGTCAATAAAAGCTAAAAGAAGACGGTGCAAAACGAAATTTTGCTCGGCAATAAAGTTCTACGAGAAAAGGACTAACGTGGAGTGCCAAATCTGTGTGGCGCGTGAAAGCCGATGACCCTACCATCTTCATCCCTGGGCTCGAAATTCCCTGTGACGATGAGGAAGTCATCATCGTCTCCTCGGGCAGAGTCAGGCAGTTCTAGCACGAGCCTTTTTCTGGAATTCCTACTCTTGAGGTAGTAGGTCAGGGCATCCTTGGTTCTGGAAATACTATACAGGTGGTGTATGTCGTGCAAACCTAAGGATGTGCCTAGCATTTGGTTCAGGGCGTTGATGCCCATAACGACCCTAAAGAAGTTGACTGAAACATGCATAGGGGATAGTCTATAGTGGGCTAAAACCTGGCGGAGTAGTGGTGCCAGGGGAAACCTGACGCCGCCTTCAACCACGGCGACGACAGGAATGTGAAAAGTATCGTTATCGAAACTCTCACGAATGGCGTTTTCAGAGGCTAGTGTGGTGGCCACGTTGTCAGGAATCTCGTAACGAGATCTGAACTCAGCCATCCGCTGAGGGGTGTCGCAATGACTACGAAATCTACCCATACTGAGAATTATGGGTATAGGTTTTCTAAAAAGAGAAATGGGTACGAGAAACCCTAAGGGGACTGTGATAGTTCTAAATTGACGATGAAGACTGAGCAGAAAGGGGGAATAAGAACTTACGAACAGGAAGAACCCTAGAATCGGAATGAAACCCTGAGATGCGAACGGTGCTTCAATGGCGGGAGCACTTGGGCGTGTTCTCTGCAGAGGGAAGATGGAAAGAGAAAAGTGGGGTTTGAAATGGGGACGAAAACCCAAGTATACCCCAGCAAAAGGGGGTGACGTATGAGAAACGTCACCCCAGACGCCGTTTGGGCGCTCCGTTCCCCGAAACGTCTGCTCGCATTTAATACGGGCGGCACAGAGCATGCCGCGTGTAAAGGTGTTAGCTGGAAAAGCCTGTGCAGACCAAACGACGAGGCGTTTAGGTTGGGCTAATGATGAGTTTGCACCAAGTACGAGAAACATAGGTGCAGGAGCAAAGGACGAGAACCTTGCTCGGTGTTTAGAAGCTTTGCTCGTCATATTAAGAGAAAATAACGAGTAAAGCTGGGGAGCCATTGTAGGGAGGTAATCCCGAACAGGTACAAGGTGTGGCCGAACACATGGAACGTGGGGCCAAGAATCAATATACCCAGAGTATCCGCCGTGCAATACGGTGACCGGCAATAGGGACCGGAGACACGTGAGGTCCCAGGTCCAAGACGCCCGAGCAGGGGTATGGTCCAAAGAGCAAGGGAAGTTGCTGGACCAGTCGCATGGAAGAGGGACCGATGACATGAGAGATCACTGGTCCAGACAACTGCTCGCAACGAGGAGGCCGAACAGAGCAAGATTTTGGAGGAGATGCTCGAAGGGTCCAGAATGGCATGTGCCCGATGAAGCGAGGATCTGGAAAAGATACCCAACGGGAATGGGGTGAACGGCCAATTAAGGAAAGAGTTCCTAAATGGTCTAAAAGGAAATATGCAATTATGGGAATGAGAATCCCTGATGTTCTGGGTTCCCTTTACGAGAAAGGAAGCTTAGGGCAGCAAGATGGCTTGGGCAACAAGTAGACGTGTGTCTATATATACATGAGGTAAACCTAGAGGTAAAGGTACGCAATTCTTGGTTATTTGCTCATTACCTACTGAGAATTAGGGTTTTTACTAGTACGAGATACTAACTTAGGCATCGGAGGGCCTTTGCCACGAGACGGCAAAGGTGCGCTCACCCGTTGTTTGTTTTACAGGCTCAACTCCGGTGGTGTGGTAGGATTCCGGTGTAGAACGAGAAGTAGCCGTTACGATCAAGGTGCTGTTTGAAGGCCCATTTGTTTTCCTGCACTTACAACGTACTATTCTTGTTAAGTGGTATCCGCCTCACACAGGCTGTTTTAAATTGAACACTGATGGTGCCTATAAGACAAACCTCAGTCAAGCTACAGGAGGAGGTCTTATCCGTGACTTTTATGAGACCTAGGTTATCGGCTTCCATCACTCTTTGAGGCCAATGCATAGCTTGGAGGCAGAGCTATCGGTTGTTAGGGATGGCTTGCAATTGGTCATCAACAATCAGTTTGCTCCAATTTGCGTGGAGATGGATGCTTTGGCAGCCATCCAACTCATTGTGGGACTGACTCAACCGCGACACAGCCTGGGTAATGTTATCCATGATTGCAGGTACTTCATGAGACAGTTGGGAGTGAAAAGGATTGATCATGTTTACCACGAAGGAAATAAGTGTGCTGACTTATTAGCTAATATGGATTTCCATGATGGCTTAGACTTTCATATTTTCGATGTTGCTCCATATTGTATTATTTTGCATCTTTGCGATGACCGAAATGGGGTCGAATACCCTAGACTATTGTATGACTCTTAATTAGTTTATGTTATGTTCCTGGTTTACCAAAAAACAGAAGTCATAAAACTATTTTCCTGTTATAATTTACACGCTTGATTCATAGTTTACACACTTTATTCCTAATCTAATCATTTCACCTTCACTAGGTCGTTGCCTAAGTTATAGGAACTTTTTAAGCTAGCAATTAATTCAGCTCATGATCAATAAAATTAAGCCGCCAATTCAGCACGATAACCCAATGAGCACAGAACGACGTGCTTAGCACGTCACACTTTCACCAGTAAACATATAAATGCCACCGGCAGCGGCCGAGTTTTTGGTTAAAATGTCCCTAATTTGTAATCAAATTGGAAGAATACCCATCTTCTCAAACGTTTTGTAAAAATATGCCATCGCTCCTTTTCAAAAGGCGTTATAGAGGTTGCCCAACTCCTACGTGGCGTAGAAGTCCAAGTCAGACTATAACGCCTTTGTAAAAGGCGTGTTTTATGTATTGTAGAGCCTTTTGAAAAGGAGCTATAGATTAAGTATTATAGCTCCTTTCTAAAAGGAGCTATAGGTTGAAAACCCAGACGGATGAAACCCTCCCCTTTTCTCCTCCTATCTGATCTTTCCCTTTCTTTCCATGTCGATCGCGACCTCCGAACATGCGCAATCTCCTCCAGCTGCCCTCCATCGTGCTCTCTGCCCGCTCTCATCTCCACCCGCTGTTGTCACTCACAGTCTCTCTCCATCTTCCTTGTCTCATGTATGTGTATATGTATATATGTATGTGTATACTAGGGTTCGGCTCAACAGGTAATTTTGAAGATGCAACTTGTCTTAATGCTGTAGTGAAGGTAGAGAATTGTACTAATTTTACTGTTGCTAAGTAGTTATAACATTTAAATTTATGAAATTTTTGTTTTTGGAGGTTGGCTTGGCGATTGGTTTAGTTATTTCATGGTTTTGGGTCATATGACCCCTAATTGGTACGATTCCTCGCTATGGATATTTGGGTTGTCCATGGGTTTGCCTATTCATGTTTTCAATCTGTAATCCTTTGTAAAGCTTGTGTTGTCTGTCACGTAAATCTCATTACAATTGTCCGTCATGTAGTACTGGCATAGGGCACCGGTAATGTTGCGCGAAGTTTTGTACCTCATTACTAATGGAGGTTTGAATGCTCGCATGCATAGAGAAAAAATTCACATAAACAGGAATTTCAAATGCCTCATTTCGATGTTGTCCATTAACTATAGATAGTAAAGTGAAATATTGCCCAATAGATGACTTCAGATTGTAAGAGTAGTTGTTTAAGTCATACCGCCCAATTCTCAAATCATAAAAATTTAAATCAGTTTCCAAAGTCAAGACAAAATTCACATCTAGATGGTTATGGTAACATCCTAGATTGGGATAAAGTCTATTACAAAGGATGATTCATGGCTTGGAGTTAATTTTAAGCAAACTGTGGAGTCTTTGCCTGCTCAATCTTACACATGGCAATAAATAATAAGACACTTCTACCAAATGATCAACATTTCATATGCGAGAGAAAATGGCTACCATACATAATACAAGAACATAATATAAAGCAGCAAGCAGCTAAATCTATGGTTATTTTAATTTATTTATTTATCTTATTTTGAAGCAAAAATATCAGAGACTAAAGTTTGAAACTAACTCATTTCTAAACTTGAATGTTTAGTTGAAACAATTCAAAATGGATTGTTCCAAATTTTGCAGAACCAAAAAACAAAAGTTGATAACCTATTCCTACTTAATCATCCAGCATCTTTGCAAAAATCGAGAGCATAGCTCTCCATGACTTAACTTTTCCTCCCAAGACATAGAATGAATGGAGTTGAAAAAACAGATCAAGTAAAAGTAGAATAATACTTGAGAGTTTGCCCTTCTGCTTTTCAGGATAAAGCAATGGGTGGTAAAAATTGATCATACTTTTATGAATCTATATAAAGTGACATTAAATTTGTGCATTTCTTAGCTAGAAATGATTTCTTTTTTCCTCATACGTGGAAACACAGTTGAATAGCTTCTTTTTTGCTTAGCTCTTGGTGACAGATAATAATCTTGTTTCCCATCTCAAGTACAATATGGTAGACTGAAGAGACTGCTTCTCTTCTGTTTGGGCATAACTTGGGATGGTTTAATCAAATTGTAATTTTGCTCCACATCAAAGCTTGGGTTTATAGTTGTCTCATTCTTCTTTGATAATGAAGCTATGGGTGATCAAAAGTTATTATACCTATGTAGCTATTGAGGAACTCAAAAGTCCTACATTGGTAGCTAGCTTTCTCGTGCTTCATTGTTCTCATAAACCAAGCTACCATTTGGAACTAGTTGACTATAATCTCTCTGTATCTGACTAGTTTAAATTTATGAATTTTTTATGTTATTTGTTCATATATTCCTGTTCTTGTTCTCATCAGCTCATAAACCATTAAGCTATAGTATGACAGTTTGCAAAGCTCTTACACACGTCACACTTGAATAATTTTCCCGAATACCATTTTCAGCGTTTTGCAGAAGGCGTGTTTCACACCAAATGGAATACCGTTGACGTGTTGATAATGTAACTCTATTTCTTTTAGGTACCCAAGGAAAAATATGGTTCTTCAGGAGGGGCCTATTGACGGGAGTTTGTTAACTTTTCAGCAAAGCCATCGCTCTCATTCTATATGGGCAAATAATGTATGCCCAAAGTTTAAGTATTTGTCAACACTCTTTATATGATTCAGATTACAAAATGTGAAAGTAATGGGTTTTCTCTCTCTAACTCTTCTCCCTCTCTCTGGGGGTTTCTCTATCACACTAGCTAGTACATCCCACCATAAATATTTGTAAACAAATTACATAATCAACAAACAACTAATAATCAACTACTCCTCCCTCTAACTATGTACCACATTCAAATCACCAATTTGGGCTCTTCCTCTCTCATTTCTTGGGAAGTTAATTTGGAAATTTCTATATCATATCACTCAACTCTTTTATATCCAATCTTTTCCAAATTAATAGTAATTTTAATTTTTTTAACACAATCGTCAAAATTTTTAACATCTTTATGTCCAGTCTATTAATAGAGCTGGCCATTCAGACGCATGTTGACAACCGTAACTAACTGAAGGAAAGCGGATGGCCTTCCCCCCAATAGCTGGGGGGAGCAAGGGGGGTTTCCTTTATGAGTTTCTGTAGTTAAAACACCCTGTAACGACCCTGATTTTTTGTCAATAAAAATTTCGCTAAAAATTTGAATTTTATTTTAATACTTGGATTTCATTTCAACATCCAAAAATCGGTCGTTATCGACTTATAAAATTTTGTTATTATATTTGAAAATTCTTTATTTATTTTAAAAATCTCTTTTTTTGCGATTAATAATCCGTCATAATTAGGTTTATGACTTAGGAGATTAGAATTCATCGCCCGGGCATTAAGGTCATTTTCTAAAGACGAGTATGCCTATTAAGACCTTGGTATAGTTACTTGGTAATTGTAGTAAAAGCCTAGAATTATATTTCTCGACTGGAAATCCTACTTGGCAAAGTATAGTTAGTTTTAACCGATTAGTTAGCAAACCCTAACTACCGTTTGGCTTAGTTACATTTCCCTAACCTAGAGCGCTGCATCGAGGCCAAAGTGGTTAATTTTTAGTCTTTGCCTTGACCGTTGACTTGACTGCCTTGCTTTGGCTTGGCTAGGCTGCCTTGGCATCGGGCCACTGTCGCACCTGCCTTGCCTTGCCTTGGCGTCGGCTCGCTGTCACGCCTGCCTTGGCGTCGGCTCGTTGTCGCGCCTGCCTTGCCTTGGCGTCGGCTCGCTGTCCCGCCTGCCTTGCCTTGGCGTCGGCTCGCTGTCGCGCCTGTCTAGCCTAGGCGTCGGCTCGCTGTCGGGTTGCTCTGCTCTGGCTGCCATCGGGTTCTGCCTTGGCGTCGGGTCGCGCCTTGCTTTTGCCTTGGCGTTGCTGGGGAACTCGCTAGGATGGAAGAAGAGAAGGAGCAGTAGTTAACCTTAGATTATCCCCTCTTTTGTTGAATAAAAGTACTCTTGTGAGAATTATGTTGTAATAATGAGCTAGACTCTCTTTAGTTTATTCAATAAAAATGTTATTTAACGTACCCAAAATTTCGGGGCGTTACAAGATGGTATCAAAGCTTTAGGTTCAAAACCTCGGCCATGGATAGAATGGGTAGCCTTTAAGATTAGTGTTAAGATAAGCTTGACCGTTGCACAAACGTGACTTGAGTTTAAGTTTACCGTCCCAAATTGGGTGGAATTCTGACAAAACAATCTTCGGATTGAAGCAAGGTGTGGAAATTGGCAGTACCATCGAGCTGGGAATTCCCGAACAATTGGATGATGACTTAAATCAATGATCGAATGTGGAATATAGAAATTTCAACGATACCTTAGCAATAGCAAACTTGCCTTAAAAGTTACTCATTGAGGTTAACACTTCTCCTTTGTAGATGGATCACCTAACCAACCTGATAGTTGAAGCTCACCAACTCGAGGTCACCCTAGAAACTATGACCATCCAACTATAGAAATTTCAATTCCTTAAGCATTAGCAAACTTGCCTTCGTAGTAGAACTCTATGCTTCTGATTATATCTCTCTTTTATCTATAAAAAGCTTGTTTCCTTCAAAAGAGTACTGTTGCGTACTATTCTTTAGTAAATGAAACCCTTATTACAAAGGACAATTATTTTAGTTGACGCAAGTTGCTAAATGATAGAAATCTTTTTATCTATAAAATTTTCTTTGTTACGGGTACTGTAGCACACTACCATTAGACATTTTATTTTAGTTTAAATGAGAGCGCCAAGTGTCGACCATAACCCAAAAAGGGGGGGACCCGGTAAACCGCCACCCTCAACCTCCCCCCAAAATTCAAATTCAAAATTTTCCCTCCTCCACACCCTTCACCCGATCTTATATATACTCCACTTCTATTCCCATTTTCTTCACCCCTCTTCTTATCTTCATCTCTCTTACCATCTTAACCCCTCCAAACCACTATCCAACCAAACCGAGCCATGGCGATCTACCGACGAGGATTCCCGGAGGACGCCCAGTTCCGAGAGATGGAGCGAATCGAGCTCACCTCGACGATCCGAGCAATACAGTTGCTACCCTTCACCTTCGTCCTCTTTTGTGCCGTGATTACCATAGCCATGCCGCGGTGGTTCAACAAGAATAACCGCCTCACCGCCTTCTGGTACTGGGTTCCCGTCGTGGCCGTCGCACTTGTGGCGTTCGGAAAAGAATACGAACGTCGGGCACTCCAAGCCTTCAACGATCGATGGTGGCTCGAGGCGTAGCAATGGCACCCTAGCCATTATTTTGCTTTTACTTTCATTTTCTTGTATCCGATGATGCCGTTAGGCGTGTAATATAATGATCTTTTCTAACTCAAATTTTATTTGCTTATCTACCACAATCTGTCTTGTTCATTGCGTGCTAACTTCCTAACAAAACCCCTAAGTTCGAGTAACACCACCATTTCGGGAGAGTACAGCTGTTAGTCTAAAGTAAGTAGCGAGTGCGAACTAGAAATAGCCAACCTACGCCTAACCTGTGACTTAAGAGTGACTTGCTTCTTTTAAGGGGGATAGACGACGATTCAAGGACCAGTATAGCCACCTTGTCAAATCAGTAGACACGCACCAATTTCGAGGACGAAATTATTTTAAGGGGGATAGGTTGTAATGACCCTGATTTTTGGTCAATAAAAATTTCGCTAAAAATTTGAATTTTATTTTAATACTTGGATTTCATTTCAACATCCAAAAATCGGTCGTTATCGACTTATAAAATTTTGTTATTATATTTGAAAATTCTTTATTTATTTTAAAAATCCCTTTTTTTGCGATTAATAATCCGTCATAATTATGTTTATGACTTAGGAGATTAGAATTCATCGCCCGGGCATTAAGGTCATTTTCTAAAGACGAGTATGCCTATTAAGACCTTGGTATAGTTACTTGGTAATTGTAGTAAAAGCCTAGAATTATATTTCTCGACTGGAAATCCTACTTGGCAAAGTATAGTTAGTTTTAACCGATTAGTTAGCAAACCCTAACTACCGTTTGGCTTAGTTACATTTCAATGAGCGCTGCATCGAGGCCAAAGTGGTTAATTTTTAGTCTTTGCCTTGACCGTTGACTTGACTGTCTTGCTTTGGCTTGGCTAGGCTGCCTTGGCATCGGGCCACTGTCGCGCCTGCCTTGCCTTGGCGTCGGCTCGCTGTCACGCCTGCCTTGGCGTCGGCTCGTTGTCGCGCCTGCCTTGCCTTGGCGCCGGCTCGCTGTCGCGCTTGCTTTGCCTTGGCGTCGGCTCGCTGTCGCGCCTGCCTTGCCTTGGCGTCGGCTCGCTGTCGCGCCTGTCTCGCCTAAGAGTCGGGTCGCTGTCGGGTTGCTCTGCTCTGGCTGCCATCGGGTTCTGCCTTGGCGTCGGGTCGCGCCTTGCTTTTGCCTTGGCGTTGCTGGGCTGCCTTGCTCTGGCCTTGCCTTGGCTACACCTTGGCCACCGCTGGCAGCTATTAACGGGCCACCTGGCTACCGCCATCGCTGTTAGCGGCCGCTTGGCCACCGCTTTGCTAAAGGGTCGCTGCTTGGGCCACCGCAGCCACCTTTGTGCCGCTTTGCTAACGCTGGCCAGCCGCTAACGGCCACCTTGGCCACCGCCATCGCTTGGTTAGCGGCCTTGGCCACCGCTTTCTAAAGGGCCACCGCTGGGCCACAGCCTTGTTGGCCAGGGTCGCTTTGGCCACCGCTTGGCCACTGCTTGGCTACCGGGCTGCCTTGGCCACTGTTTGGCCACCGGGCTGCTTTGGCCACCACTTGGCCACCGCTTTGCCACCAGGCTGCCTTGGCCACGCTCACGCATTGCCTTGGCGTTTGGCACCGTCGGGCTTTAATATTCCGTTATTAGGCAATTTCCTACTAAATAAAAACGAAAATACCACTCGAGCAATGAAAGCCTAGATTAAGTATCGTTAGTCTTTAACCAATTAGTTAGAATAGCCTAATGCCCATTTAACCTAATCACTTGGATTCCAAACCTAATTAGGTTGCCCTAACCCTAGATGGACCATTTTACCCTTTTTAATGTTTATCCATTGGTTAATACATGCTAGGAAGATCTTTGACCATTGGACAATAGTTGTTAGGAAGAAGACCAAGTTTGACTAGTAGTTGGAATAGTCTAGTCAAAAGCAAACATTGTACTTCATGATGACTTTCCTTGGACCATTGGTTATTACATGCTAGGGTAATCTTTATCAATTGGACGATAGATGCTAGGGTGATCTTTATCCATTGGATGATAAGTTCTAGGAAAATCTTTATCCATTGGTTATTACATGCTAGGAAAAGCTTTACCCATTGGACAATAGATGTTAGGATTGCTAAATAGGATGACAAGACAAGTCATGTGTTCCTTCATCATTACTTCTTTGGACCATTGGTTATTACATGCTAGGGTAATTGTTAGACCCTTGGACAATAACCATTAGGGAAATCATTATCCCTTGGATAATGGCATTGTCCAATTTTCCCATGGGATTCTTGGTGAAAGATATGATAGTACTTTCTCCTACAAAAAGAATAATCATAAGCCATGTGTGCATTTAAGTAGTCTTGTCCTTACCTTCCTTGTTCTTTCCATAAATGTGTATATTTATATATATACATAGAAGTACTTTGACCAAGAGAGAGAGAGAGGGATGGATGAGAGGAGAGAATGAGGTGCATGCATTGTACTTTGACAACTATTGAACAAGTTGCACTTGTTGTACTTTGGCTTGACAAGACAAGACTATGAAACAAAACTATGGGAGAGGAGAGAGAGAGAGTGGCCGAATAGGGAGAGGGAGAGTGAGGTGTGTGTGAGTTGTATTTTGACATGTGGGTGTACTTGGAACACTATTAACCTAGTTACAACTTGGTTGATGAGACTATTTGATGACAATGCATGACATGCTTGACATGACCATTCAATGAAGCAACCAATGGGAGAAGGAGAGAGAGAAGGGAATTCGGCCTAGGGAGAGGGAGGGGGGCCGGATGGATAAGAATGAGGGAGGTGTGTGCAAGTGTACTTGGACACTATTCAAGCCACCTAGTGCCTAAGCCTTTTGACTCCATCCTAGACTACCTAAGTACAATCCTAGCCAACCCATTCTAGGACAAGACAAGTCCATGGCCCTCCATCATGACCTAATTCAATAGCCTTAAGCCTAAAGAGTGAAAGTGACATTACTTGGCATGCCACCAAGGCTTGATTTGACAAGTCCTTGGGGCAAATCAATGAGAGGTAGGGAGAGAGAGAGATGGCCGGATGAAAGAGAGGGAGAATGAGGTGTATGGGTGTTGTACTTTGACATGTGGGAGTACTTGAACACTATTTGACCTAGTGGCATTTGATTGGAACCCTATTGCTTGACAAGACAAGTCCATGGAGCAAATCCATGGGGGAAAGAGAGAGAGATAGTGGCCGGCCAAGTGGAGTGAGGGAGAGAACTTCATTTGCCTATAAATAGCACCTCATGCTTTCATTCAACTCACACCTCCAAGCATAGCTCTCACTTCTCTCTAAAAACTCTAAGAAACCAGTTTCTGGACAGCCTACTGTCCATCCACCAATCCTCAGTTTTCTCCTGCTTAAACTAGTTTCTAGGATAAACTTCCTTCTAGAAACTTGTAGAGCACTTCGAGATCTTCAACTTAGACCCAAGAACCATCCTAATCCGTTAAGAAACGACCAAGATATCGACATCCGAAGTTCAGTCAAATTTCGGATTTCCAGATTCCAGACAGCTTACTGTCACCCCCTTTACCACCATTTTTCTCCGAGCGAAAGTCGTTTTTAGGAACAACGTCCTCCACGAAAGTTGTAGAAAACTTCGAGATCTTCGATTTAGACTCAAGAACGACCTCATTCAGCCAAATATTGACCGAGTTATCGCCATCCGAAGTTTGGACCAGATTGAAAGCTCACCACCGTAGAACTTCCCAAAAGTTCCCATTAGCTTGTTCGGCCCCGACTAGTTTCGGATCAAGGTAGATTAGTCCTTACCCCCTTCCTAAGTATATGTAGTGCTTGAATGGTTGTTGGCATGATATTATTCTCGAACTATTTTCTTTAAATAAAGTTAGTAGTTTGATTTAGCTTGTAGAACTTTCTTGTTAAAAGTACGTAGTTTACTTTGATCTTGTGGTTACTTGATTTCTTGCTCGCCTAATTGCTACGTGATTGTATGAACTCGTTAATAAACATGTGTTGCTTTATTGAACCTCTCGAAGAAAATGCGTCTTAAAGATAAAGTGTTGTTTTGAAGCAAAGTATTTGTATTTTGACCTTTTAACGAGCATGATAGTATAGAGTTGGATGATCTTGCTATTCGATATCGCATAAGTTATGTGAATAGTCCCACCGCGGAGTCGATGCATGTTACGAGACACATGGAATTGGAAAAGTAGAGATATGACACCTAAGATGTGGTTGATATGGATAAAAAGTGTTTTGGAAATGCATAATGGCCAGATTTGGTAGCCATTATGGCCATGAGTCAGATTTGGTAGCCTTTGTGGCAATAAGCCGGACTTGGCAGCTCATTGTTGTGCGACACAAGGTGCCGGTCTTGGATGCTCATGGTTGTGTGTGTGTGACGCAATGTGCCGGACTTGGTAGCCATTGTGGCCATGCTTTGGTAACCTTGTGGCAATGAGCCGGACTTGGTAGCTCATTGTTGTGCGACACAAGGTACTTGTAACCCATGATTGTATGCGTGCGTGTTTTCGGAATTGATGATAAAAGATGAGACACAAAACGATGAGTCGTGTATGAGAAACCCGGAAAACATGACACCAACTCTCGTTAGTGAATGCGCATGTGTAATTGTATGAGTTTATTTGAAAGCATGTTAAGTTTGGAAAATCGTATACTATCTTTGACGTGTTTGTTAAGGGTTAGTGGCTTTGGATTACTCTATTGAGTTTTCAAGCTCACGGTGTTGCTTTATGTGACCCTGACATATTATACTGGTGGCGACGCTGGTATAATGTGTCAGACTTTCTAGATGAACAAGGAGAGCTGTATACCTTGGAGGCTTTCGGAGCTGAGGAACTCGCTAGGATGGAAGAAGAGAAGGAGCAGTAGTTAACCTTAGATTATCCCCTCTTTTGTTGAATAAAAGTACTCTTGTGAGAATTATGTTGTAATAATGAGCTAGACTCTCTTTAGTTTATTCAATAAAAATGTTATTTAACGTACCCAAAATTTCGGGGCGTTACACACCCCACCTTTGCGACTTCGGGAGTGAAAGGAGTAAGAGGTGACCTTACTGATATTTGATAATATCAACGAGGATGTTGATTCAAAATTGTCGTTGGGCATATGATATTACAAGTTCTCATACTTTGTGTTAAAAAAATTGGGATAGCATAACGTATTTCAGGAATGTGTTTTTAGGGTTAGAATTATAACTCCTTTTCAAAAGGCGCTATTAGGATTAGAAATATAGCTCCTTTTCAAAAGGAGCTATTAGGGTTAAAATTATAAATCCTTTTCAAAAGGCACTACCTACGTGGCGGCCACATGGTACCTAACCGCTATAACACCTTTTGAAAAATAGCGATGGCATATTTTTACAAAACGTTTGGAAAAATGGGTATTCTTCCAATTTGATTACAAATTTTAGCCATTTCGGTCAGAAACTCGCAGCGGCCCACCGGACAAGCACTGTCTGTCACCCCAAATGGATTTTTCGGGGGAGCTGCATTGTGCATTGGTGTGAGGGCGAGACTTAAGTTATTCCTCTATCAATCAACCCCTAAAAATTTCTCTCTTTCCATGAGCGTAGACATACGTTTTCCCTATGAATCACATCAATGGGTTTTCATTTTTTTTGATTTGAAAGTCTGATCTCAAATTTTCTTAAAGCGTGGACTAATTAGTTTGATTTTAGGTGGTTGTGGTTGGTTTGAGGTTAGGAATGTTGTCCTATTGTAATTGGTTTCGTAGCGGTGGTGATGGGCATTTTTTTGGGAGTGAAAAATTAATGTTTGGTTGCATATTTAGTATATATTCCACAAAATAATTCGTAGATACTTATTTTTTGGAGAAAAAAATCCATATTTTTATTTTGTGATAAATTTTATTTGAATAATTATATTAAATGCCAAAAAAAAGTATCTTTTATTTAGTTCATTCGTAGATACTTATTTTTTGGAGAAAAAAAATCTACATTTTTATTTTGTGATAAATTTTATTTGAATAATTATATTAAATGCCAAAAAAAGTATCTTTTATTTAGTTGATATAAAAGGAGGGGAAAGAAATATAGCTAATCATTTCTTTATTATTTTCGTTATATAGGAGGTAAGAAGGGAATTTAATCTTATTAAGGACCATTACATCTTTTTCTGAGATACTCCAGTATATATGCTTAAACCATGTAGGTACTCAATGTAAAAATAAATTTCACAGGTAATAAGAGGAAATGTTCAATAATTTGATGTTGTCTTTGTAATTTTTCTCTCATGCATAAGTTTTTATCTTTTTCAATTGCTCTAATTGAAAGATTAACAAGAATGGGTATAACTGGGAGTTATCCAAGGACTTGTATTGGAGTTGTGAATAATGGTGGCACTCAAATTATTTTTCGAGAGAAATGATCGTCAATTAATAGGAGGACACAAGTGTTTCAAATTTTGTTAACATGAGGCAGTGTAGTGTAATTGTTTTTTGAGAATATAAGGTTGTTTGGGAAGGTGATAATGAAATTTATCGATAATAATAATATTACACGAGTCACCTCTTTTAATCCTTTTGGAAATTTTTATCATTTTTTATTCGCTTAGATCTTTTAATTTATAATATTTTATGTCATTTAAAAAAATTATTTAATATAACTAAATTCTAAAATCTAACAAATAATATTCGCATATATAAGCTATTACTATCAATGGAGTATATATCTTAGATATGAGAATAAATTATATACCGGTGTAAATATTAGTAATTTGTTTCCTACAAATTATTTATATTGTGCCACGTCATCAGAATAGTGGTCCCAATTTAATAAAACATAATGACAGGACGCCGGTGTAAATGATTTATTACAATATTTTCGGGACCTATCTCGTATATAAATAAATGAAAATATCGTATATAAATAAAGAAATATATCTCTACCTTATATTTAGGAGACGAACAAAGAAACTATAAGTCAGAACAATGGTCCTAATTTAATACAGTAGAACATAATGACGGGACACAATATAATTGATTTGAAAAAAATAAATGTTTACACTGACGATGATGATGTAAATGATTTATTAAGAACGCTGCTACAAGTACAGCAGCTGCGTACAGACCCCGTTTGCGCCCGTCTCGGGTCCCCCAAAGACGATCGGAGCTGCTCATTTTGTTCAAAATACTTCGTTCATGGTCCCTGTTTTGAACAAAATGAGCGGCTTCGATCGTTTTTACGGGACCCGAGACGGACGCAAACGGGTCTGTACCCAGCTGCTGTACGACTTTCTGAAAAAATTGGGATTAATTTGAGCAATGACCTACGCACGTACAACTTTGGAATTCAACAGAGGGATTGGAGAATGAAAACAGACAGACAAGAGGGGTTCGATGAACAATCTTTGTAGTCTGAATTCAACCGAATCCCTACCCCGATTCCTACCTCTACTGAATCTCTCCGATTGATTGCTCTGTTTCTCTTTGTATATACATATATACGTGCGTTACTACATACTACTAATAACAACGAGATAATAGTACATACTCTTTTTTTTTTCATATCATATATAAATATAAATACGAGCATTGAAGGTGGGGGGAAAATCGTGACGTCGACCAAGCAAGGCAAGGTGAGAAAACCCTAATTTTGACAGTAATGGTGGCCGTGTAGAATTGGGATGAGGATAACAGCAATAGCAGCTGATTATCTGCATCTCGTGGAGGAATCGTACTCAACACCTTCATGGGCGACTCTGATCGCCGGTGCTTTTGTCGCGCTCACTCTCACTCTCTCCATCTACCTCCTTTTCGACCACCTTTCCGCCTACAAGAACCCCGAGGTCTCTCTCTCTCTCTCTCTCTCTCTCTCTCTCTCTCTCTCTCTCTGTGTCTGTGTGTCTGGCTTATATGTTATCTTAGTTATTATTAGAGCTGCTCGTGCTCAGGTCCGTTGATAAAAGATTGTTCGAGATTGATTTCTTACATAAATAAAGCTACCTTAATCATTTTTTAAGTTCTAAGTTTTCAAACAAAGCTTCTACAAGTTACTACTTGGCTCCATGGATACATGTTTAACGAACAATTAAGTAGGAGTATTAATTTGTGATGCTTAATTGAAACTCCGTCTGTTTTAGTTTGGCTCCACAGATTAACGTGTTAATCAAAGTTGGGGCATACTTTTGGAATTGGTCGATTTTTCATATTAAGCTCAAACAATCTACCTAATCCGTTTTCTCCATTGAGCTCTCACATTGTGTTCCGTGGTAAAGAAAGGATGATTCTTTTGAATTACCCGCTAAAGTCAACTTTGGTCTACCCTCCCTTTAGTGTTACCCTAACTACCGCATCAGCCGATTTACGATAGCCATGTCCAAACTACGATAGTCTACTCTCGGCGTTACCTCTACCATTATGCAAAGGTTTTCAATTCTAAACTCCAACCCTAACCGTTTATATGGCTTTTTTTTGTTTTTACTTCGCTTGACAGGAACAAAAGTTTTTGATTGGGGTTATCTTGATGGTTCCATGCTATGCAGTCGAATCAGTAAGTAATCTTAAGCTTTGAATGGTTGAAAATTGTTATACTTGTCCGTTCAATTTAACCATTTTGTTCTGTCCACAGTTTGTATCATTGGTTAACCCAGATATTAGTGTTGACATTGGGATTCTACGTGATTGCTATGAGTCGTTTGCCATGTACTGCTTCGGAAGATATCTTGTTGCATGTTTAGGTATTCTCTCTTTTATACTTTCTCTTTGCTCTCTCTCTCTCTCTCTCTCTCTCTCTCTGTGTTTCTTCGTTCTGAGACACGATTTTGGTTTGATTTCTATATCATAGGTTGCTTCACAATCATGATCTTGTCAAAAAAGAAAAAGAAAAGAAGTTGCCTCACAATCTAATTGCCTTACAAAATAATCATTAGGGTCTCTTGAATCTGGGATTCGGACTCTGCCAACTTCTAATCAAAGCAAGGAAAACAAGTAACTGGAAATGTGTTTGGAGAATACCTAAGTAGCAAGCAATGCTGCTAAGTCCCTTACAAATCAGTTCACTCGCTCCCTGCTTTTCTTTTGTAGATTAACAAGTGTGTGTACTCATAGTGATGCTGCTCAATTAGATTCAGGCTTCCAGCGACCCAACTTGCTACTGGGCTTCTGATGCAGCAAGTTGTCAGTTCCTCAGCGAGTGATAGTTAAAATGAATTAAGGCTACAATGAAAACTTGTGTGCAAGTCAATAATACATAGCAAGGTCTTGTGGAAGGTAGCAATGTTTGGGTTATCGTATAGATCAATTAAGAACTTGCACGAAGGGCCCTTGTACATGCTTCGTATGGATTACATTCATGTACATCTTCGCCCTCAACAAATTCCATATGCCAGAGTCAAGTGTGAGGTCCAGATAATTCCATATGCCAGAGTTCAGGCCATCTGGACCTCTAGTGATTATCAGATAAGGTCACTTCAAACTTTCTTACGTCGTGTTGCACACTTTTGAAAAACTTTTGCTGGTCCATGCTTGGCACCAGTTGTATGCTCCAGATGTGTGAACATTTGTCTAATTTTTATGTGTGCTCTATGTGCAATAGAGTTCACATGAGATCTTTTTTTGGACTCTTTTACAGAGCCAAATTGTGCCATGTTGACACTTTATGGTTTTGCTGCCCTCTTGCTTTAATAAAACCTGTCATTTAAACATCATTGTGGAAGAGTGATACGAAATGCTTGTGATGCAAAACAGACCTTTCCTTTTCAGTTTGAGTTTTTTCATCTATGGAGGACATTAAGTTCTGCCTCATCTACATTGGCACTCCTCTTGTATCCAGGGCCAGCTCAAGTCAATTGGGGGCCTAAAGCGGCAATCTAAAATAGGCCTTTCCACATATGTGACAATTTATTTAATGTTACTTATTTAAGATTTATTTTTCTAGCTTTTTTCAAATGCAAAATGAGTAATTAGATCTGTGTAGTCAAGTTTTGCTACCAAAACATGTTCCTTTTATAGAGAGAGGGAGATACGTGATTTTTCGTTTCCAAGGCAATAATTAGGATAACCGTTTGAGAAGATATACCCTGCCTTTTTCTCTTTAACTTGTGTTCCAGGCCTACTTTATTGATTGTAGAATCCTTTGTGATACTAGAGATTATTGTTTCCATACATACATTTATATAACAATATAAACTCATAGAAAATTTGGGGCCTTCTTAAATCTGGGGCCTAAGAGCTAAAGCCCATGCTTCATTTGCCTGATGGACGGGCCGGCCTTGTTCGTATCTAATTCAAGCGTAGTTATGCTTTTCTGTCCTTCTCTTAATAATTTTTATTTTTGCTCTTTTCCATGTCCCACTTGGGATAAGGTGGTGAAGAGTGGACTATCGAGTTTATGGAGAGAGAAGGACGCACAAAAGCCCCGTTATTGGAACATGGTGTAGAAAGAGGAACTATAAAGCATCCTTTCCCCATGAATTACTTCATAAAGCCATGGAAGCTGGGCCAGTGGGTTTACCAAGTTATCAAACTTGGTATTATTCAGTATGTAAGTTTTATCTCATATGCACTATTACTTGCTGCTTGTTAAGCATTTTTTAGTAAGTCATTTATGGAACAACGCATTCATTGATCTGGCAGATGATAATAAAGACTTTGACTGCTATTTTAGCAGTAGTTCTCCAGGCCTTCGGTGCCTATTGTGATGGCGACTTCAAATGGTCATGCGGGTAAGATAACTTTTCGTGGAACAACGTATTTTGCAGAAAAGATAGCATTCTCACATGTCCTTGTACTGATAATTACCTATGGACTTGACTGGACATATGTATATTTGTTTTTACTTTCTGGCTAGAAAAGTGATGTATATTTTCTTTATTTAGCTGCTTTATATTTCTTTTATTTAGTTGGAATATATTTTTTGTGTTTTATTTTCACCTACGATGTAGGGGATGTCCACATAAACAAGTTTATCTATTCTTGAAATGGCCCTATAGAGTAGTGAGTCTAGTGACACTGACACCTATTAAAGAGTTAGGCTTAGGTTCCTATGTAAGCCTACTTCATTTCTCATTTGAGGACGTTGATGAACAGAATAGAAAACTGTGGATGCTGCTGGTTATCCCGTCCCCGTCCCTTTCTTTTTCTTGTTTCTTTCTCAACCTTGTATTCCGTTTTACTATGAAATTTAAAAGAGTGACTGTCAAAACTTGTCGAATGTAAAAATTGATTATTTATTAGTTCCATTGTATGGGAGTTTTTATTGTTAGTTTGCTTCTACCCTGTATCGGATTATTTCTTGAGTTGTGTATTGAGTCTGATTTAGTTTTTGTGGAACTTACATTTTTAATGAAATGTCCCGATATGTAACTCTTTGAATGTAATTTTCCTACCACTTAACTTCAGGGGAAAAAAACTATGAAACAAGACTGTAAGTTATCATATGGAAGATTTTATTTTTTTTAAAATGAGTTTTTGGACCAACATATGTGCACCTCAACTAATTAACTCCGGGGCCCTAAATTAATGTTGGGCAA
This sequence comes from Rhododendron molle, assembly GCA_025413875.1. Lineage (NCBI taxonomy): Eukaryota > Viridiplantae > Streptophyta > Magnoliopsida > Ericales > Ericaceae > Rhododendron > Rhododendron molle. Next base: position 22,883,336 of record CM046400.1, read on the forward strand.
GTCTCCAATGACTCCAAGGGTTTTGCGCTAATGAGAGTTGAACATGCGATCGACCAACGTGTTGTGTGCGAGTAGGTGGTGGTTGGTACAGATGTCAATTATTACTCATAGAAGAGATTGATCATTATTGTGGGACCTAAGTTTGTCTACACTATTTGGTTAATTGCCACAAGGTCTGATGAGTGATGACTTATGACCGCATTTCTTAAGGTTAATTTTTATTTCGCCATTCCTAGCTTCTGTTAAATATTTATGAAGACAAGAAGAAATAGGCATTGTAGCTCCGGTTTTGCATATTAAACAGCCCGGTTTGAAGTCAAACCAATTGCACAGTTAGCCTTTTCTTGGCCCAAGTAAGTCTATTCTGGCTTGCTAAGTTTATCTGATTGCTACACTTCTTATCCAAGGAGCACATCCCAACACAAACATGGCCACGCACACTCTAGTTTGGTTAGGGAAAGGGCTTTACGAGTGTGAGCTAGACCTTTTTCCTTTTGCAGCTCTCTGGGACACAGTTTTTCCCTTTTGGGGAGAAGTCATTGGGATTGTGAAGGTGTAGATGATGCTTGAAGCTGAAGTTTATGGATGTAATAATTATTTGGCCTGTTTTATATTGTTAATTTGTAGTTTTTACTTGAGTATTGTAGTGGTTTTTTTTTTGTTAAGTTTGATTAGTGTTTCTTTGGTTTCCCAAAGACAACCCTGAAGTACTTGGAGATAAAAACTTTGGTATTGTTTAAGTTAGATTTTGGGGTTCCCGTATCCCCTCCTGCTTCTTTTTCTTCTTGTTCTTCTGACCTGGATGAGATTTGACTCCAACTCTCTGTTTTGTTGCTTTTAAAGCGTGTGACATGGTTACTAACTTGATCTTTAGGCGTAATGTGCGAAGGAGATAAAATGATGATTAGTTTGTTGATCTATGGGTGTGAGATGCGGGATTTCATCCATTAGCATTAAAGGCATCACATCTGTATTCTTCAAGGATTTCAAAGGCTCAGGGAGTGACACAATGTCTAATCATGGATTTCTGTGTTGAACTGCTACGATCTTAACTCTCTTTTTTCCTTCAATCTTTTCTAGTCCCTTACCAAGCAAAATAGTATAGTTATGGTTCTTTCTGTTCGCTGTTCTTGTACAAATAACTGGGTATTGTGTATTTTATTCTGCAGTTTTGATATATACATTAGCATGTTCTCCCCTCAAATTGGTAGGTGAAACTATTATAGTCCTCTAACAGACCACTGACTGCATAAGCTTTTGTCTGTTTTGCAGGTATCCTTATATGGCTGTGGTTCTAAATTTCAGTCAGTCATGGGCTTTGTATTGTTTAGTTCAGTTTTACGCCATTACGAAGGATGAATTGGCACACATCCAACCACTGGCCAAGTTTCTGACATTTAAATCCATTGTATTTTTGACTTGGTGGCAAGGTGTGGCTATTGCCCTTCTCTATGCCCTTGGATTATTTAAAAGTCCGATAGCTCAATCTTTGCAGATTCAATCAAGTGTTCAAGACTTCATCATTTGTATAGAGGTAGTTTTCTTCAGTTAATGACTTTTTGTATAGCTCACTGGCTTAGTTAATATCGTACTACTACAATTGTCTGACGCATTTTGTTGCTTTTTTCACTTTTCTTGGAGGATCTTCTGGGATGATATATGGCTAAGTGTTAGCTTAGTTAATATCGTACTACTACAATTGTCTCAGGCATTTTGTTGCTTTTTTTCACTTTTCTTGTATGATCTTCTGGGATGATATATGGCTAAGTGTTAGAGAGCCTATCGCTCAATCATTATATATCTCATGTAGGAACATTGAGATGGTACTTTTCAGGTCTAGGTCTTATGAGGTACCTGGTGGGGAGGTTATTTGACTAAGAGTCCCACATTGGTGGGTTAGAAGAATTTTCTATGGAAACCACCTCTTACTACCAAATGACTTGGGCTTAAGCATTTTGGGCCATGTCGTTAGGCTCCAACAAGTTATTGGGTCAGTGAAGTCGTTACATAAAGTATAATGTGTAACCAAATGATTCTTCCACATGATTTTATCGTTTTCATAATTTCCATGTACTGCTCAAACGGAAAAAGTACTGATTTCTGTATTTCTTGTTATGAAACCTGGACTTAAAAGGGTAGTAGGTCACATTGATATTCACACAGTGGAGATTTCAAGATGGTTTGAATGAGAAGTTGGTTTGAACTACAAAGCATTAAAATCCCATATATCAACTGAAAGATCAGGCTTCTCTATAATCACTAATTCGTAGGCCAACTTTTTGGTTATTGGTAGGTTAGGGGAGGGTTTTTCAGCATATATTAGTTCACGTAGTATAATGTGATGTTTGAGTGACATAAGATGTTTAAGGTCATTGTTTGGTTGCCTACTTGTTGGTTGTTTTGCTCTCATAGCAAATAAGATTTGTATGAAGAAACTTGGTTTACCATGAATGAAGGTCATTGGAACCCTAATGCACGATCTTAATTCTATTCCTATGTAGCTGCAGAAACTATCCTTGAAAAAGTTCGCATTATGCATATAAATCCAGCTTTTTAGTTGTTTTCTCTAGAAAGTGAACCACGTTTTGCAAGTTTCTCACCACAAATCTCTACTTCTTTGAAATTTTAAATGGTATATTTGATGTCATCCAAAACTTGCATTTCTTTGTGAACGTGATATTATTATTGTGAAAATTTGAAACTCTGTAGATTTAATCTGTCAGATTAGGGTCATATCTTAGGCAACTGATTTTTGGTTTTAAAAGAAATGTCAAGTTAGTTCCTTAGTGCTTACGACTCTCTCTCTCTCTCTCTCTCTCTCTCTCTCTCTCTCTCATTTTGATTTGAAGTCCTGTGTGTTCTTTTTCCATGGGTTATTGATTAGAAGTCTAGTTATGACCTCTTTGGCAAAGCTTCCATTTGCATTTGCTGAGTCTTTGGAACTTTTAGAGTGATGGTTTTCCTGAACAGCTGGAAACAGGGTTATTTTAAACTCTTTTTTCACCCTTTCGTAGAGTCTTTGCAACCTAGAAAAGTTGACGCCGAAGGACTCAGGTTAGGTATCTAAGTTTAACACTTCTATGTATTCATCCAGCACAGATGGGCATCGCTTCTGTGGCTCACCTGTATGTGTACCCTGCAAAGCCATACGAGCTAATGGGGGACCGCTTTCCTGGGAGTATTGCTGTTCTTGGAGACTATGCATCTGCAGATTGCCCTCTAGATCCTGATGAGGTCAGGGACAGCGAGCGGCCCACAAAACTACGACTTCCCCGACCTGACATTGATGTTAGGAGTGGAATGACCATCAGAGAAAGTGTTCGAGATGTTTTTGTTGGCGGTGGTGAATATGTAAGCTTTCTTCAATCTTTTTTCAGTTCAACCATGAGCTTAGAAGAAAAGCTAGCGAGCGTAGAATATACTTGTTGATGATAGCTGAAAACTACAACAAAGATTGCACGTCCGTACAGATTTTAGTACCATAGCTTAGGATATATCATATATGTTAGCATCATACAAGATCCAAGGGCTGAGCTAGAATTTTTGGGGTAGTGGGGTCAAAGCCTAAGAAGCACGGATGAGTCTACAGCCTCACTTATCCGTGTCCGAAACGTTGCGAACATGGACACGACATGACACCTGGAAACGCCTAAATAGGTGTCCTATTTTAACTATTTTTTTGTGTCGTCAATACGCTGTTGACGCTCTAGGACACGTAGTGGACACTGTATACATGCCAAGGACACCTTAGGAGGTTAAAATGCAATTTTTAATAGGTGTCCTATTTTAACTATTTTTTGTGTGGTCCATACGTTGTTGATGCTCTAGGACACGTAGTGGACACTGTATACATGCCAAGGACACCTTAGGAGGTTAAAATGCAATTTTTAAAAGTTGGCCCAGACTTCCCTCAGAAAAAGGGAAAAAAATTGGCCCAGACTAAAAATTCTCATGGATATTAATCCATGAATTCATGTAATAAATCCTAAGCTAGTGTCTAATGTTTTTACCAAAAATAGAAAGAAGCTCTCTACTTGACTCTCTGTCTATGGCATATTCTCGACAAAGTTTATTTTTCTTCTTTTCTACACTTCGTAAGATACCAAAAGTTTCAGTACGTGTTTCGTGTATCCAGTACAGATTTAGAAGTACCATGACTGGTACCCGGTATGTTACGGGGTTTTATAAGTGCCCGTGCTTCATAGGTTGTAAGGGCGAACTACAGTGGGTAGCCTACGAAATTTTGGCAGTCAATGGGGTCAATTGACTCCTCTAGCCACCCAGTGGCTCCACCCTTGACGGGACCAACTGTTGGAAAAGTGTGGGATACTGGGATGTGAATTTAGAGTTGGCGGAGCAAGTTATTTTGATTTAAATTCAGTTGTGGGTGGGTCGCGATCTTCCATCTTGGAGTTCGTAGGGAAATTTTAGTGACAAGGTGAAGACCGATTTGTCACTAGGAGATTCATACTCCACTTATTCTTCGAAGTTGATATTTTGTGTTTCTTTTTGATGAATGTGCTAATTTATATTGATGGTTATGTTGTGACAATCCTACTTATGTCGTTTCACCTCCTTTTACAGATTGTAAATGATCTCAAGTTTACCGTAAATCAAGCAGTAGAACCTGTGGAGAAGGGAATTTCTAGGTTTAATCAGAAAATGCATAAGATCTCAGAAAACATCAAGAGGCACGATAAGGAGAGGAGGAGAACAAAGGATGATAGTTGCATCGTGGCATCATCCCCAACGAGGAGGGTAATTCGTGGTATAGATGACCCCCTCTTAAATGGAAGTTTTAGTGATAGTGCAGTTGCAAGAGGAAAAAAGCACCGGAGGAAATCAGGGTACACCAGTGCAGAAAGCGGTGGAGAGAGTAGTAGCGACCAGAGCTATGGTGGGTATCAAGTTCGTGGCCGGAGATGGGTTACTAAAGAATAAATAAATAATCAAGGGCAAAAGAAAAAATGGAGTCGCACCAAACTGAGAAGAGGATGGGGAAGAGTGCTTCCGTGTCACATTGGTCAATTATCCATTTAGTGATTTTTCTTGGTGAGATGGCTGCAAAGGGTTGAGATATTGTGCTTTGCAAATGAGATTGAAGAAGGTTCCGGAATTTGGAGGTTCTATTTTGATCTTTTTCTTGTGTCGACCGTACCGTTGAGACATAAGGCTTAGTTTGGTTTGATTTTGTTTTGTTTCATATCTATCTTGTATAATTGGTGGTGGCTTGTACAAATTGGTGATAGATTCATGATTCATGGAATCTGCCTCTGGTATCCATCGTGGGCTTGAGAAAAATACCCTTGAAAGGCTTGCCTTGTTATGAGCTCACTTTATTGGGTAATGGTGTCTATTTTGAGCGATAGTGTATTTCAGTAATTGTGTAGCCAGCAGTTACTATTCTCCTGCTCATATGACATCTTGTAACAAGGGGCCTAAGTTCGAGTGACATCTTGTTAACAGTATTTGAAATTGTAATACCGGTAGAATGCTTGTATAGAATTCTCTTACAATTTCAAATTAACTTCTGCATTATCCTGAAAGGGGTTTTTATGCATGACAAATCAGTTGGTTGATAACTTCTCATGAAGCAGGTTTGTATTTTATGAGTGGTTTGTGAGCACAATAATTCATACCTAGAATTATACATTGGTGGCTTAAAAAAGAATTATACATTGGTAACTTTTTTCCATCGTTTGATACGTATTATTCTGACTATTTGACAAATTTAAATCGTAAAATACGTAACTAATGAAGTCTACGAAGCTCTTAACTTGTCGAGAACATGCATAGCCTAACTATTCTATTGCATTAAAAAGGGGGGAAGGCTATTCTTGTGTCTATTCATTTAATTTCTGCCACAGAAAACTATAAATAACACCATAAGAGCATCCACAGTGTAATAATCAAAATTAAAAAGTTGCTAAAGTTAGTAATATTTGTTCAAAAAAATGCTCACTTTGTAATAACCAAACTTAATAACATCTTAGCAACTCATCAAATTTTGGCTTTTGAATAATCAAAACTAGTAATATTTTACCAATAATTAAATCTAATAGTCTTCACATTTTCTCAATCAAGTACACCCATTATTACATAAAAACCTTTTCTCTCTCTCAACTATGTTTCCAGAAAATTATTTTTAAAAACTGTTTTTTTTTTCAGAAACTTAAAAAAAATAGTATTTACAAAAAACTTTTTTTTAAAAGTGTTTTTACGCAAAAACAACCTTTTCTCTCCCTCAACTATGTTTCTAGAAAATTATTTTTAAAATCTGTTTTTTTTTTCAGAAACTTTAAAAAAAACAGTATTTACAAAAAAAACTTTTTTTAAAGTGTTTTTACACAAAAACTGTTTTTTTAAAAGGTTTCTAACAGTTTTTCAAAAAAAAAACTGTTTTTGTAAAACTGTTTTCTTTTTGAAAAAAAGTATTTTCAAATTTTTTTTACTAAACTATTTTCTTTAAAAAAAACTGTTATTTTTTTTTTCCAAAAAGAGTATTCAAATTATTGTCAAAAATTTTTAGTTTTTAGAATTTTGTAGTTTGATGTGGCAAGTTTTGGTTATTCAATTTTGATTATTACATTGTGGACCTCTACACTGCTAACCTTAGCAATGTCTTAAATGAATAACCAAAAAATTATATGACAACTTTTGGTTATCCAATTTTGATTATTACATTGCGGATGCTCTAAGAGTACATGACATTTTACGTATGATAACTTGCTCCATTTTTCTTTCCTAATTAGTACTCCCTCTGTTCCATACGAGAATTCGTGCATTTTCAAACAAAAAACATATTTCTACAACATTATTATTTTTATTTTCTTACGCCAAATTAAAGTGTTCATTGACCACTTTAAGTTGGTAAAAGAAAATAAAATAATAATATGTAGATATATATTTTTGAGGGGTTTGAAATTGCACAAATTTCTGTAGAAGACATTTAAAGTGCGACGCAAAGAGTGCTTTTGTTTCTAGTTGTACGTCCGTTTGGAAAGCAAGTGAAAAAAGAAAAGCAACACATTTCTCATCGTAGCGTGCTGTGCACATCCACACCATTGATCTCGACAATCAACGATCTAGATTGCACGGTGTTGTGCTTAACATCAACTGTCCAACCGTTCTCATCATTCGTCCTAGTGATCTAAAGGGTTAAAAACATTCCTCTCCATTCTTCCATTCCTAGTCGTGTCTCACAAGAAATGTTCTGCCACGCTCTCAAGTGAGATGGGAGCATGACGTTCCCAATGAAAAAAGTCTCTTAGATTGAAAAATAGGTAAATCACGACCGTTAGATCAAAATCACCCACAAAAGGTGATGTGAATTTGCTAAAAATGAGATAATTTTACCATTTTTTTGGGCAAAAATTACAATATTATTTACCAAAAAAACATGGTTTACATTAGGGTGGGAATTCAAGACACATCACGAAATTAGAGTGTTTGGGTCGACTGCTTTTTGACACGAACATGAATATGACACGATCTGCCAACACGACAATTAAATCGGACAAACATGAATTTGACTCGCGTAACTCAATAAGAACACAGATAACTACAGTATTTAATTTTTCGTGTCGACACGTTAACTCGAAACGATACTACTCGAACACGACACGGCACAACTAGCTTTGATGCATTTTAATTTCCTAATTAGTAGGAGATTTGATTTTTCAAAATCAAGTTTGATTAAGATGTATAGAAACATACCCCTAACTTGATGTACCCTGGTCATGTTTTTTAATAAAACTTATTTTGCCTATAAAAAAAATTTATGGAAAAATAAGACATGTATACTATTAGGACCCATTAGAGATTTTTTTAATATCAAAACTAGTTAAATATCTAATTTTCTAATCACTTATTTACTCGAGTTTTCACGCTAAAGAGTCTAAAATTAATTAAATTTATTTAGGCTTATTGAAATTATTATTTTTCATTATTTAGGCCTGGTCTTTAGTTTAAAATTTGTATAAACTTATTCTATAGTTGTTAGTGCTTTTTTATTATTTTATCTGAACATCATACAAAACTATCTAATTTCGAGACCTATGTCTAGTTGTGAATTGAGGTATTTTTCAATGTCATGATTTAGTCGATAATATCGTTTCTATGATTATGATGGTATTGAAAATGTCTTCAGTTTTTGTTATTGAATTAAATAAGTAGTTCGTTCAAAACATTGAAAAGTACCCCCTCCGTCCGGATTTAATAGTTCTTTTTTGGAGTTCGTACCATTTTTCAATCGATTATATCTTTCAATTTATAATCTTTTACGTGATTTCGAAAACATTGTATTATAAAACTAATTGAAATCTATCAAATAAGATCCATATTCAATATAAAATTCATTACGGATTCAAACATATAACCCATTTTTTAGCAGGTTAGAATAGAATTAGAGACAATTAAATTCGAACGGACGAAGTATATAATTTAACATAAATATTTAAAAATAAAAGGGTTTGAATAGTGTCAACCCGAATATGACACGATTTTAAGCAGGTTGGGTTAGTGTCAAGATATTTGACACGTTTATGCTAACTGGTGTTTTGACAGGAATTTGAAATGACGCAAAACACGAAAGGGCAAATTTTTATAGTCGTCCCTCTAGTTTTACGGCTGTCTAAATTTCGTCCCTCTAATTTCAATTGCTACCAAATAAACCCTGTAGTTTGTTTTACGTTCCAAATTGGTAAAATCGTTAACACTGTTAATGAAACTAAAGGAAAAATATGATTAAAAAGTTAAATGCTCTAATTTTCAATCCGGTTGAACCGATGTGAAGATCTTATTTTTTTGATCATTTTATTCTCGATGGTCGTAGTGAATTTTTGACTCTAAGGCCTTTCAACGAGCATCCGAAACTCCTTATTTAGTTTCAGGGTTCTCTTAGAATCCTGATTGAAAAACTTTAGAGCCAAAAATCCATTATGACCATTTAAGATAAAATGATCAGAAAAATAAGATTTCCGCACCAGTATCCGTTTGAATTGGTGCGGAAATCTTATTTTTCTAATCATTTTATCTTAAATGGTCATAATGGATTTTTGGCTCTAAAGGTTGTAACAACCCGGATTTTCGACCGTAAATTTTTTTTTAATAATATTATTAATAGCTTTAAAAATAATAATAGCATTATTTTCCCTAATTATATCCTTTTAATAAAAACATTTATTTTGTTAGATAAATACTTATAATTATCTAATTCTATTTTCCTTAGTTACATGCATGCATACACCTTTCCAATCTCTCAATCTCCTACTCCTACTTAGTCTCCATCTTCCCCGTAACCCAAAAATCGAGCTCCATTCGTCCATCTCGAAACCCAATTCCGTTAGGACTCTAATTAATCAAAACCCATCCAACTCTCTTATAAATACGTCACTACTCCGACCCTAGGGCACGCACCATATTTTTCACGCCCTAATCATCCAGAAAGAGAGAAAAACCGAAGGAAATCGAAGCTCCAATCCATGGAGTTCTAGAGAGAGAAAAGAGAGAGAGAAAAGTGGGTTTCGTGCCTAGACCCAACCAAGATCCAATCCGATCATCCCGAACTCTTTCTACAACCTAGAACATCACCAAACATCAATCAATTCGGCCCCGAGGTTCCTCGATCAAGAAACCCGAAGCTTTCGTTCCAAATTGTCAAGTTTCGATCGAAATCAAATCCAATCCGATTCGAGGTATTATAATTCGATCCGAAACCTCCTCTAAGTATATTTATGATTTATAGACATAACCCAAGGACCCCCGTGCCCCCATGCATCGAAAAACACGACGAAAAAGCAAAAACGAAAACTGCTATGGACCTTGCGGCCGCAACCTTCGAACCGCAAGAACCAGCCGCGAGGTTGCGACAGACCACCCAGCCGCAAGGTCAAACGGTCAGACCTTGCGGCAGCCGATGTTTTGGTTCGATTCGACCTTTTGACGTCCCGAACATGGATTTTGAACCCCGAATTATTTTTCCTAGGTTACCCACACTCTAAAGATCATACCTTGTTAAATTCATATTTTATTTATTTATTTATCTATTTATTTAATTTTTATTCGTAATCGTATAAAAGTTTATAAACTAAAAATCATTGCGACCTCATAAACTACTCTATAAATCCCCAAACTATTTTTCCTAGATTCTTAACACATTAGATATCATAACTTACTGACTTCATATTTTTTTTATGTTATTAGCTATTTATTCTATTTTTAATTAAAGATACAAACGAAAAATAGTTACGACCTTACAAATAATGTTTTTAACATCTAAACTACTTTTTCTAGACTTCTTACATCTCAAGGATGATATGTTATTAAAATAAAATTTTATTTACTTAATTAACTATTTATTATTATTTACGCGTTGTTTCTTAATAATAATACTTTAAAATATTATAAAAGAGGTTAATAATTCCGAATAATTTTATTTAGACTTCTTACGGTCCTAAGATGATACTTTGTTAGAATAAATATATTTTTAATTATTTTATTATTTATTATCCATTTATTCTTCTTTTGCCTATTAACTAAATCTTTTTATTTAAAATAATTCCGTGAGCATCCAAACCCAACTTTTAGCACTCGAACTTATTATAGAGGACTGTTAGGACCTTTATTAAGGTTACGATAATTATTCTAATATTTTTACCTAATTAATGTATTTAATTAGTGTTTAATTAACTTAATTACTTATAATTAATTAATAAAAGCCTAGAAAATTATTTTTAAAGTCTTATATAAAATTTCCTATATTGTTATTGATATTTTGGCCATACAAGATTAAGGGCAACGGCCCAGTCATAAAAAGTCACGTGATTGCATTACCTAATGTTTGTTTTGATCTGTTTGTTATTCGTTTTAATTATTATTGAGAATGATATTGTGTTGATACTGGATTTGAATGTTAGATTGGACCCTAGAGACATGGGGTGGTATGCGAAATAGAAATCACGTAGACGATGCTAAGTAATGGATAAATTGTGAAGTTTCTTTCTGTTTAGAGGTTGCCTGCAGGCGTGATTTGAGATCTGATGAGATTTGTGATGTGATTTAAAACCGGCAGAGTAAGCCCGGAGATGATTTAAGACTGGCAGAGTAAGCCCAGTGATGCCTGTGATGATTTAAAACCGGCAGAGTAAGCCCGGAGATGATTTAAGACTGGCAGAGTAAGCCCAGTGATGTATGTGATGATTTAAAAACCGGCAGAGTAAGCCCGGAGATGATATAAAACCTGGCGGATAGTCCAGTGATGTTTTGATAAAACCTGGCAGTGGTCCAGTGACGTTTTATGTTGATAAAACCTGGCGATAGTCCAGAGATGTTTTCTGTTGATAAAACCTGGCGGTGGCCCATCGATATTTTGTGATGTTAAAACCTGGCGGTGGCCCAGCGATATTTTGTGATGTTAAAACCTGGCAAGAGGTCCAGCGATGTTTTGTTGACGATAAAACCTGGCGGATGGCCCAGTGATGTTTTGTGATGGTGTCCTGGCGAAGTCCAGTGGAACAAATTGATGTCCTGGCGAGAGTCCAGTGGAACAAATTGATGTCCTGGCGTGGGTCCAGTGGAACAAATTGATGTCCTGGCGAGAGTCCAGTGGAACAAATTGATGTCCTGGCGTGGGTCCAGTGGAACAAATTGATGTCCTGGCGTGTGTCCAGTGGAATAAATTGATGTCCTGGCGTGTGTCCAGTGGAATAAATTGATGTCCTGGCATGTGTCCAGTGGAACAAATTGATGTACTGGCGTGTGTCCAGTGATGATTGTGATGTGGTATATAAGATAGGCGAACCCTAGTTGTGATTCAGGCATGATAAGCTGGCCCCTTGTTGTAGTATTGTAACTTAGGTTATCTACGATAGCAAAGAGAAGTGATCTCATGGGACCGAGCATGGCTAGCGGTTAGGGGAGGAAAGATTTCGTAGGGAGATGTTGGATTACACGTTAGGTTAATGGATAGTAATGAACTGGTTTATGTGAAAAATCTCTGTTTTACTTATTCGTATCATTATTATCTTGTTTGCTTGCTAGCTGTATTGTAAGAGGGGTAGTTGGGTTGGATTATTCTATTGGGTGATTTATCACTCACGGATACGTCTGTATCCTGGCAAATCGATTGCTTCGGCGATCAATTTGCTAGAGGGCGCAGGATTCAATGGAGGAGATTCAACGATGATGCAGTTCGACACGGAACGAATATCAGTAACGAGGATCGAGGATGCTTAGGATTCGTATCAAGATTAAAGTCAGCTCTGAAGTTGGTGTATTTTGATTCCGTAAATCTATCTTGAGATTGTATTAGCAAAATCTTTATTTTGGAAAATTATATTTATTTAGCAATATTTTTTTAAGAAATTATTTTATTTTTGCACCCGAAAAGTCAGGGCGTTACAAAGGTTTTCAATGAGTATCCTAAGAGAGCCCTTGAAACTAAATAAGGAGTCTTCGGGTGCTTGTTGAAAGGCCTTAGAGTTAAAAATTCATTACGACCATTTAAGATAAAATGATCAAAAAATAAGATTTTCGCACCAGTTCAACAGGATTAAAAATTAGAGCACTTAATTTTTTAATCATATTTTTCCGTTAGTTTCATTTATGGTGTTAATGATTTTATCAATTTAGAACGTAAAACAAACTACATGATTTATTTGGTAGCAATTGAAATTAGAGGGACGAAATTGAGACAACCGTAAACCTAGAGGGACAACTACAAAAATTTGCCCAACACGAACACATCTGGACACAACACTTACTATTATGTTATATGACTACATGTATGGTTACACTTAGCTTCGTTCCGGTTTTTTAAAAAAGGAACTTTTAGAAAAGAAAGGTAATTTCAAGTTTAAAAATCACGTGTTTACGCAAATAATTTTTTTACCAATATAGATTTTATTTGATAGATCTCATTGAGATATTTTAAACGGTGAAAAAAATTTAAAAATTTATTTTTTATTTATATTTAAGCTTCAAATTACCTTTTTTTTTTTTTTTTGAAAAAGAAGATTTAAAAAGAAAGCGGAACGGCACCTTACTAGTGAGATATTTTGACAATCAATGATTAAGATCAAATCATACAATCCAATGATTGGAAACAATGGGAAGCATCATACGCTTAAACCACTTAGGAGCATCATAGTCATTGCCGTCTCACAAACAAAACAAATGAGGGTGAACATTACCACATTGTATGGTGGTTTTCTCCTCTAGTTCTTTTCATTTCTCACCAATCTTCCAATCCACATGAACTTTTATAACAAATTTCAAAGTTCAAATATTGAGTTGAGTTTTGTTCACCGTCTACTTGAATTGAGTTTTGTTTATCTCATTTCTATTGGTTGAAATTAGAGGTGGCAAATGAGCGGGTCTGGATGGGTTGAAACGAGTCACGGATCAAATGTGGACGGGTCAAATATTAAACGGGTTGAAACGGATCAGGTCGAATATGGGTTAAGCCAAACCCAAACCCAAACCCGCTCGACTCGACCCGTTTTCCTTTTTTTTTTTTTTTTTTTTGGGGGGTCTTTGTAGCTGTTTCGGCTCCTTTATCCAGTGTCTTTCAACTATATAAGTCAATTTTAATTTTTTTTTGTATTTGCACGTTTCGCATACCCGACCCGTTTTACTTACTCTTCTCCTTAAGCTAAAATATCTGGTATACCAACGCCGGCTTTGGGTGCGTTTGGATTAAAAATTGAGTGACTTTTTCTTTTTATTTAATTTTTTTTTGTATTTGTTCATTTTACGTAAAACTTTTGTAATTTATTGATTTGTCTTAACGAGAGAAATCAAAAAAACAAAAAATTATGATCGAAACTCATGATTTTTTGAATAAAAACAAAATAAGTAAGAAAATAATCTTTTTTGTAAAAAAAATTTGAGTTTCTATAAATTTTTTTTTTACTTTTCTGATTTCTCAAGATGAGACGAATCAATAAGTTACCAAAATTTGAAGCAAAATTAACAAATACAAAAAAAAAATTGAATAAAGTCAAAAAAAAACTTGAGTTAAGGCTCGTGAACAAGTTTCAGTTCGACCCAAACCTAGACAAGCTCGGGTCGAGTTCGGCTTGTCATAATTTTCGTTGAATTCGGTTTGAGTTTGCTAAAAAATATAATGAATGAATCTAAACATTCTAATATTCTGCTCGATTCTACTCGTTTGTAGCCTTAGGCGCTATAGTATGCAGAGATGGAGGACCAATACATCACGGACTTGCTCCGTATTGGTGGCCGCATGTAATATAGGACATGTGTCGTCTAGTCATTGGGTGTTGTTGTGTACGCAAGACTGCTATTTTGTACAAAATGGAATGGAATGCATGCCAAAGAGGAAAACGGTCTTCTAGCCCAAACAATGTAATTTATACAGCAGCACAGAAGAAAACAAGTCAATTTGGGTATTTTAAATACAATTCACCCATTTTCAATCTACCTAAACCCATATAAATATGGGTTAACATATGGGTAGATTGGGTTGGGTTATAAGTAGATGGACTTAAGCGGGTTACAAAATATGGATTGGGATTGCCATCTCTAATTGAAATGATATGAATTCCACTACAAAGCCTGTGAATCTCACCACAAAGTGATATCATATTTATTACCAAGCGTATTGCATAGGTGGAACCTGTAACATTTCAACTAAATAATAAAAAAAGGAAAATATTCAGCTTCTTAAAGTTAAGGGGAATGAACAAAACTTGCACACCCAAAACTTACTTCCGCTTTAAACTTCACGCTTAATCTTTGCTCTCGCGATTTTCATTACTTTCTGAAATGCTTTTGAAAAATGTTTTTAAGCTCACGCTTATGCTATCTCGCATGCGCATTATACAGTATAATTTTTTTTTTTTTTCTTTCTAACATTCCGGATCCGAATATTCACCTGGAATTGCGAGGGAAAAATATTTCTACGACGACAAAAGAAGGCCACAGAGAGAGAGAGAGAGGAGATGCCAGTGGCACGACCAGAATCATCCGGTGCTAGGGTCATTGCTCACGTCGATATGGACTGTTTCTATGTTCAAGGTTTCCCTTCTCTCTCTCTGTGTGTGTGTGTGTTACTCAAGTAGTTGTTCGGTTTCTAGGGCACTAATAGTTTGGAATTACGTATAAATTTTGCTTTGTTTTTATCCATTCAACTTCTTCAATAAAGAAAACCAGCACTCCCCTTTCAATATTCATGTCTTTTGGTGTGCTTCGTTTTTTCTCTACACTACGTTTCTTCGAATAATCAAATAACTGGATTTCTTTTTCATTCGACCACAATTATGCCCTTTCACAAGAATATTTCCTGCGACATGGATACAGATAGAGATATATATATAAATGCTTATATATATATATATATATTATATATATATATATATATATATATATATATATATATATATATATAGAATGGCTCCAGAACACCCTAATAAAACACCCAACGGTGACACCCAAAATCTCAATCTGATAGTTCCGGATTGAATTTTTATGATCCGAACCGCTCAATGTGTGCAGAATGTGATTTTAAGGGTGTCCGCGAGAAATTAGCAAAAAAATGACTGGGAAAGGCTTGATTTGAGCAGTTTTTATTTGAACCGTTCAATAAATAATTGTTCAAAACTGTTCGGATCAAGCCCTTCCCGGTCATTTTTTTTGCTGATTTTTAGCGTGTACCCTTAAAATCACATTCTGATCACATTGAGCGGCTCGGATCATCAAAATTTGATCAGGAACCATGTGGTGTTTTTTTAGGTGTCCCCGTTGGGTGTCCCCGGAACCGCCCCCTATATATATATATATATATATATAAAGGGACCGTTCAACTGCTCATGTGAGTATACTGTGTACTAAGAGGTGCAAAATTGCTGTGACCGTGGTTTTATCTGCGTATCACTCTCTGAAGTGTTTTGGCTCGGATATGTTTGGTTTGTTGTTTTCCAATATCATGATCATCAATGATCGTCGAGTTGCGGTTGGGTCCTTCGGGGCCTGCCGGCTGCTGCACAACACTCTCCAGTTGCAAAACCCTTCTCCTTTGGCGAATGTCTCCTAATTCATGCTTAAGAAGAGTCCTGGTGTTTGTTATACATTAGCTATGATTTTGTGACTTCCATTATATGGAGTATGTCTATACAGACGAATAGGCTCTTCTAAACATAGTACAAATGTTGAAAGACTTAAATTTTGTTTTTAAATTGTGTACACTGGTATGGGATCCTTGATTTGGTCGGGCTAATTGGCATTGGTTTTGCCAATGTAGTGGAGCAACGTAAACAGCCACATTTAAGGGGTCAACCTACTGCTGTGGTACAGTACAATTCCTGGAAGGGTGGGGGATTGATTGCTGTTGGCTATGAGGCTCGTAAAGATGGGGTGAAGCGGTAAGTCGAACACTGTTCATGTATGATTTGATCTTCTTTGACTGTTGAATCCTATTTGTGCGGTCTTTAAGTTCCATGCGAGGTGATGAAGCAAAGAAAGCATGTCCACAAATTCAACTTGTTCAAGTACCAGTTGCTCGTGGTAAAGCAGACCTGAGCACATACCGAAATGCGGGTTCAGAGGTGTAAAGAGCTCCAAATTGATATTTTTCCGCTTTTGTGGATGCTATGAGAAGTACCTCATGGTAATTCTGCTTCATGTTGCAGGTGGTTTCCATTCTTGCAAGGAAGGGGCGATGTGAGCGGGCTTCAATTGATGAAGTGTATCTTGACCTCACGGGCGCTGCTGAGGCAATGTTAGCGGAAGCTCCTCCAGAAAGCTTGGAGAGAATTGATGAAGAAGCTCTTAAATCACATGTCTTGGGGCTTAATGAGGTAAAAAATGGAGCTTCCTGAACAAAAAGCATTACTTAGAATACGATCTTTAGTTGTTCCAGCATAATTTAAATCTGTAGATTTGGCGACATCACAACCATTTAGTTATGTTCAAAAAGCATGTCTTGGACTTAATGATATTCTGCACCTTGTTATGCTTATTTATCATCAAGAGACACACACATCCCACTTTTTTCTTTTTTCTTTTTTCCATAGGCATTCTCTGGCTAAAACAACCCAATTCTCAAAGTTCTTGGAAAGTATCACTTGAGGTTCAAGCACCTTTATAAAGTAGAACATTTAAGCCGAGGATATTGTTGAGAGAGAGAAAGGAAGTTTCTTTCTTCTAGGATTCAAGTCTTGGGAGTTGTGAGTAAATAAGGAGAACTATACTAAGGATGGTATGCAATAACCCCAAAGACCCTAAAAGGATTGTTTAACCCTTTTATAACAAGAACCAAAGGGGGGAAAAACCGGAAAAGTAAAAACCTGTAATCAAATGGTTCGCTTCATGATTTACTGACAGTTTTCTGATTGATTGATTCATCCTTGATCCTTAGCTATTTACTTTTCATGAAACCTGTTGGCTGTTCGTAATTGGTAACCCACTTATCACTAGAATTGCGCAATTCAATTTATAAAGCTGATGCAATGTCTTGAGATTTTAGTATTGACCTAAACTATCCTTATGTTATAATTTACCTTTTTAAAGAAATGTATACTAAATGCTCAGTCATATGCGGGACTCGCATTCTGAAATTAAAGATAACAGCTCCTTATAATCACTATTTTCTTATAACTTGGGTGAAATGTGTACACCAATAAACTACATGGTGAGGGGTATAGCAGAAGAAGTCCTTTCCTGAATATCATGCTTTCTATATCTGTTCAAGTCGCATTTTGATTAGCCGCTACACTGATATTACTGTTGGATATAGGATGGAAGCAATCTCAAAGAAACTGTGAGGGAGTGGCTCCAAAGGAGTGAAGCTGATCACCGTGATAAGTTGTTAGCTTGTGGGGCCTTTATAGTTGCTGATCTTAGGATGCAAGTTTTGAAGGAGACCGAGTTCACATGTTCTGCAGGTATCGCTCATAACAAGGTGCGATGGAGTCAGTTTATTTGTTTTTCTTTTATGGTGTCATCTATTTAAGGGTCATCACCTTTTCTACCTGGCTTGGGTGATGGTGCTTATATTGTTGTATATGACTTCACTAACAGATGCTGGCCAAACTAGCAAGTGGTATGAATAAACCTGCACAACAAACTGTTGTGCCCTTTGCATCTGTGGAAGGATTGCTTGAACATTTGCCCGTAAAGAAAATGTAAGATTTTACTTCAGATAGTCCTATTTGTATGCCACATTCCTAAATTGTAGATGTGTGTTGAAATGCTATGTTAATAGCTTGGTTTGAATATGGAACAGTAATTTATCCTCTTTTTTGGTAGTATAGTTAGCATTACTACTTAGAACGATTGAAGTTGCCTACGCTAAAGTCTCTGGAAAAGAATGCAGTACTAAATAAGCTCTGATGCAACATTTACTCGCAGGAAACAGCTTGGGGGAAAGCTTGGGAGTTCCTTACAAATTGACCTTGGCGTGAATACTGTGGGGGAGCTATTGCAGTTCTCAGAGGACAAGCTACAAGAACGATATGGCGTAAATACTGGGTCATTATCTGTCACTTGTAAATTAATACCATGCAGTTTGCAGATTGCTTGCAACATTTACTTGAACAAATGTAACTGGATTTTTGAGAAAATTTTAGCTTTATCAAAACATTTGAATTTTTTAGTCTTCGACTAAGTCCAAATCTCATCTACTGAAACTACTGTATCAAGGTTTGGTTCCTCATTGTTGAAGTCTAATAGAAGATGGTTGGTTTGTTGGAATTTTTTTTTGTTGCCTGTGTGTTTGGATGTTACATCTGATCTTTTACCTGCAATTCAGTACTTGGTTATGGAACATTGCAAGGGGAATCAGCGGGGAAGAGGTTGAGGGCCGCCTTCTTCCCAAAAGTCATGGTTCTGGGAAGACATTTCCTGGCCCTCAAGCTTTGAAAACAATTGCTTCTGTAAGTGTACTACTACTACTACCTATACATATTTCCAGAGAATCATACTTTATTTGTTCGACTTTATTTATGAATAATTTTTTTGTGAAGGCTAGTTGTGCATACCGATGTTCTAGACTATCAATGAAGGAAGCATGGTAATGTGCACATAAATTGATTTGGGTTTTTAGGTCTACCCTCTCTGATGTCATTTGGCTTTGATTTGGGGGCACGGTTCTACAACAAAATGTCCCTGTAGCTCCTCGGTGCTTGGAGGTTTAGGGGGGCCACTGTTTCAGTGGTATTATGAGAGCAGCTACTTTGTGCACATATTGCCAAAGGTTAGGTTTGTCTCCAATCATCCCCCACCCATACCCCCAATGATTGGGGACTAAATGGGTTATGTTATGTTGTTGTTGTTGTGAAGAAGCTGATGAATCATGAATGTTACATTAGTAATAGTCTCCTTTTGTTTGCAACAGTAGTCTATCTCCTTCATCAGTAGTGCAATTTGAATTTCTTTATTAATTCTCTCATACTCGTATCATTCTTTCCTGTAAATAACGTAGCACAAGTTCTTCAGGATGTGGCTTTCTCGTGCTGGCTTGATGTGTTGGTACAGACTGGGAATGACACTAGATGTGGTTTGCTAAGCATTTTTCTTTTTTCTATCAAACTTAAAATGACACAGAGGACCAAGAAAGAGGAAATGCAAATAGAGACAAATACAATTTTTAAGGGGAAAAAAATGTCTGGTTAAAGGTGAGATACACTGGGGAGTCGGGGGCATTGATATCTCGGCAGTGATATGAGCTTTTCTGTGTGTTTATTGTGGTAATTACGACATGGAGTATGGACGTTCTCCTCTCCTTTCGATGAAATCAAATGGTTCCTTCGATTTATTTTTGGGAAATTTATATAAATGGTCCTCCTAATTTCATCTGAGTCTTATTTTCGTCCTCCAAGTATCAATTACAACTTTTTTGACCTTCAAGTTTGGTTTTCGTACCAAATTGGTCCAATTGATAACTTTTGTCAGCCAAACTAGACGGTAAGAATCAAATTGATGGCAATTTGGACGTTGCAGTTCATACCAAGTTGGTTCAATTGATAACGTCTGCCCTCAATTTGTTTTTTCCCATCCTATTTGGCTGACAAAACGTTATCAATTGGACCAACTTGGTACGAAAACCAAACTTGAAGGTCAAAATAGTTGCAATTGATAATTGGAGGATGAAAATGAGACTCGGGTGAAATTAGGAGGACCATTTCCAAAAATTTCCCTTTATTTTTTGATAATAAGGTTTGCTTTAGGTACCACATGAATAGATTGAAGCGGCGTGTATCATTGAATTGGAGATTCAAAACTGAGATCTGCGCAGAGGTTGTACTCCAACCGAGTGATTAATGGCTTATGGTTTGCTTCAATTTCAAGTAGCTGCTGTTTCGTTTCTAGCTGCTTTCATTCCATGACTAGATTTTTTTGCCTCTCTAAGCAAGCAAGTAGAGTCATTCAGTATCATCGTGAGATCATGACCTATGCGATTCAGCAATCCAGCTTGCAAATATGGGTAGATTCTCCCAGACTAGCAATCCTATTCCGATCCGATATAACTGTTTGATCTTTTGATACACTGGATGCCGGTCGCAATTTTGATAGCCATAGTTACGAGAGCTGTAAAAAATGAGAAAGCTAATTTTTACGTGGTAACCAAACTAACATCATCATAAAGCGAAATATCCCGTTAACTCGTATCATGTTTGTCTAAATTACCCATGGCATCTGAATGTCCATAATTATGATTCTGAAATCACTTTTATTGGAACTAGATTTATATATTTCACAGGGTTAGTCTGGCTGTGACCATCATTACTTAACTAATGCAAACTCTTCGGAGATACTTATTGTTTGGTCCTTATTCTATCGGTACTCTCCTTCAGGTTGAACACTGGCTTAATGAACTTTGTGAAGAACTAAGTGAACGTCTTCAGTCTGACCTAGATGTCAATAAGCGGATAGCGCACACACTCACCCTGCATGCTACAGCGTTCAAGGTAGCTTCTTTTCATTCTTTTCTGCTTCTTCTTATGACTCTCCCTTTCATGTTTCTCACAAAGGTTTCCTGCAATCGGCAGTCTATTCCTTTGCAATTATATTAAACACATCAACTCTAAATCTCCAATAGGTATTTGTGCTGATTATGTTATCCTGCAGTCCAGTGACTCTGAGTCGCACAGAAACTTTCCTTCCAAGTCATGTCCATTGAGGTATGGCCCTGCAAAGATCAAAGAGGACACCTTAAACCTATTTCAAGCTGGGTTGCGTGAATACATTGGGTCAAGTGGAATTAGTACTCATGGAAGTCGATACAGAGGATGGGGAATTACTTCTCTTTCGGTTTCAGCCAGCAAAATTGTCGCTGTACCCACTGTAAGATCAACATATTCAATCCCCCCCCCCCCCCCCCCCCGCCCGATCACATTATGTCCCATTCTGAAGAACTTATTTAAACTTGTTTCAAAACGAGCTCTCGTTTCTACTTGCCAGAAGGGTATTGGATTACATATATGACCTTTAATTATATAGTTTTCTGCTCATTCAAATAATTGCACATAATTTTTGTTGCATATTATTCAAATGTGGATCTTGAATACATGATACAGGGGACCTGTTCAATCTTGAGATACTTTCATGGCCAAGATCAGTCTTGCTGTTCATCCGAGCAAGTGAAGGACAGATTCCCCGAAGCTGCACCATCGTCACCCTCTGGTACGTTCTTACACTGGATGCTGCCTTTTGCTTGTTTTGGTTCCCATCAGTTTTGTACGTTTAGTGAGGTGAGCAAGACATGTTTCAGGAACTGAAAGCTATTCAGGATCGCATCCTACTGAACCGCCCATAAAATTTCTTAAGGAGGAAGCACGAATTGGTGGTGCCATGCCAATTGTGGATGAAAATGAAATCAACACAGAAGTGTGCATGAGAGAGGTTTGCATTGATGTTGCCTTACATTTAGTTGATTTGTTAATGAGTACCAATATAATGTTGAAAGGAAGTTATGTAACTTACGATGCTTAACCCCTTGAACCTTTGACGAAGAATCCTCGTCCTTTGACACCCCGAAACTTGGCATTGATAGTCGACTCGACTTAGTGAGAGAGGGTCTGATTACGGTCCATATCTGCCTGCTCTTTCAGTCAATACGCTAAGGTAATAGGTTTGGGCCATGAGATTTACCACTTCTTTTTAGCAACCAACTGGTAAAAGCTTATATGGGGTAAGGTTTTTGATGTAGGACAGAATTGAAGAGGATTAAGAAGATCAAAACACAAAGAAAATGGGTTGTTCTGAGGCTGGGAACAGTGCACGTGAACAGTAGATGAATAGAAGAATACGTGTAATTTGTAGATCCAGTCAATGACCAATGGAATACCCGTATAATTCTTAAGGGCCATAACTTCCAACCATATGAAATTACTAAATACCGGTGACCTCTTTGTATGGACCGAATCAGTTTTGCCAGGACATACAGGGACAGTTCTAAGAGGTGTTGTGATTTGGCCCATGTATGACCTTCTGGGATAAGTGGCAATACAACTATAACCATTTTAAAGGTTAAGCTGTCAGAAAGTGGTTCTTAAAGAAGGGGATTGCAACAGAAAAGGGTTTACGGTAGTTTTTGCTCCAATATATGGAGCAAAATATACATTCGTAACAATACTGATAATTGCATGAACCATTGTGGGAAGGGGAGTAGAGGTAAACAGGAGAGTGCAACCTGACTAACTGCCATGCAAGTGCGACCCCTTGCAGGAATTTCAAGACCACGGCCTCTACTTGAAGGACGACTGATGCCTTGTTTGGTTTGGTTTTTGGAAAATTTTTCCCAACTCAAAAAATACTCATTACCCCTACTTCCAATCATTACGCTCCACTCATTATCCCTATCTCCGATCATTATTCTCATTTCTCTCTCTATCTCTCTCCACTCCTTATCCATCTTTCCAATCATTACTCTATTTTTCTTTCCCACTCATAACCCCACAAAATCTCTCAAAAATTCCTCAAAAACTCATCCAAACACAGCATGAGTCTCTTCAATTGTTTGACCTCTTTTGTTCTATGCTTTAACTAGATACCATTGCCTCAAGTTAGTGGCTTCAAAAATATTTAAGTAACATTGCTTTACTTGATTGGAGAAAAAGAAAAACACTTAAACATTTCCACCATCTTCCATTAGTAGATGTCTCTACTTTCTGCGAATCTTCATTTGTTTCATCTGTTGATCTCACTGTTCTGAAAATCGCTAGGTGCCAGTTGGGTGGAAAAGGACTGCCTAGTGCCTAGGCTGGGACTAGGTGCCGACTAGTTGGCTGCCTTATCTAGGTGTTGGACCAACGCCTAGCGCCTAGGCAGGGACTAGTCGGCCTAGGCAGACGGCTTTTAGAACACTGGTTGATCTAGGCATGGAAACCACTTGTCATTGAGGCAACCTGTATTATGGAATACTTGAGTTTAGCTGTAGAATTATGAACTTTCTTCACTGTTCAACTGATGATAGTTTGCTATAGCTGCGTGACTTTCAATGCATTGTTCACCTATGTTGTTGTCTCCGTAGGATACATGTGCAGCCTTGCAACCTGTTGATGGCCAGGATCCATCTTGTTCTTCCCAGGGGGCACATCATGAGTTCATCCAAGAAACTTCAGCATTATCTTCCTCAGGTTTCTTTAGATCTGGTCGCTGTTTCTTTCTTCCTTATTCTTGCTTGTAATTTTTTTTTATTATCTCTATAACCATTTTGCATTATAAGTTAGGGCAGTTGTTCTTCCAGGGACTCAATGCTGTACGGAACTGAATCAAAATGAGCTACACATGGAATCCCAGGCTGAGGAAACTGGGACCAAGTACTTACGGCCTGGTACGAGGCCAAGGGAGCAGAAAAGAAAATTGGTGAAAGATAAGGTATGGAGACATACTTGCCTTTTTCTTTCAATGGTTTATCCATTTTCTATTTGTCTGTTTACAAATGGAAAAAAGATTTTTACACATTTTGCAATTTAGCCTATATTATTCCCCACTTGTTATATACTATGTTTATTAACTGCCTTACAGAATGGAAAGATAAAAATTTGTCTGAGGTTCTTGTTCCTTATATTATTTGTGAAGAAATCTACTGAGCTGAAAAACTACTGAACCTTGGAGAGGTCTATCGTCAATCACAATTTTTGTCCTGACTCCTGAGTCTTCCTTGCTATGTTCTGTCCTTTTTCAGTCATCTGCTTTTCCTTTTAATATTTTCAAAACAGCTCACAAATCGCGAAGATACTAAGAGTCACATACGATGTTTAGATGCTTTAACCGTAATATAGATCCTACTTAATTTCAAAAAGCAGTTCCAAAACATAGATTGTATACCGATTGTTCCCGAGCCAACATTTCAGGCTAAATATGGGTAGAGTAATCTGGAAATTTGCTAATTGACAGTTTGAAAAGGAAAATCAGGCCATATCATGAATTCTTTATCCGGTTTGTTGGTGATCTCGGTGAAAATTTGAAACAGGCCACTTAATTAGTACAATATTAGAATATTTTGCCTGTCTATAAAGTTCCCAATCTGGGCAGGAAACTTGTAGTGGGCATGGCTCGGCAAAGTGGCCTAGGGGATGGACACGACACGCTAATGACCAATCAAACCCTTGGTCATAAGGGTTGGACGGACTGGCGGTGCACTGTGCTCGTTGTATCTTTGTCGGACCCGTCCCACCGGGCCAAGTACCCCTGGCAGAGGTTAGAACCAGGGACCAAGGCGTGGGTTAGCCTTTCTCGGATATATCTTTCCGTTCGGCGACGTTCCGCCGAACCAAGCGGTAATACGAGAGAAGCCCGAACATTGCCGGGTTATACCGATCGACAGAACCGTCAACCACCGAGCCACCTGCCCGCTGACTTGGGGAGGAAGTCAGGTAGAGTCGGGTAGGTGTGGCAGGTGGCATGACAGCGTGAAGCCAACAAGTGGTTGGAGGGTGGCGTGACACCATTCCCCCTAGCGAATGAACGGAGTGCAGAGCTCATGACAGGCTTTTAATTGCAGCCCTGACTTAGTGAATCAAGTGGGCACCAATCACTGAGCGCGTGGTGTGTACGCATGGGTTGGGCTCCAAGTTATCTTTGCCTATAAAAGGAGTGCTCCACCTTCAGAATAAGGTAATGCATTCTCTTTCCAAAACCCTAAATACACTTCAAGAGCTTCATTTCCCTCTTCCTAACTTGACCATCGAAATGCCTATCTCGGACTCCCCACGATCCGGGGTTTGGCACTAACGCGGGTGCTAAGTGTGCAGGTCTTAACCACGTTCAAGAAACACCAACCTAGCCACCATCCAAGAAGATTCAAGCGGAGAAAGTGCTGCACCACAATTGGCGACTCTGCTGGGGACTCAAACTACTGACCGGAGAAAATGCTGCACCACAATTGGCGGCTCTGCTGGGGACTCAAACTACTGACTCAGATCTTGTGGTGAACCCTTTCTCCTTACCTCCTTGTTCAAGATGGCTGGCGCAGACGGACGACTTCTTGGTCTCGCGCACTTCGTACCAAACCCCAAGCTCTCCAAGCCTCCCCAACAACTCAGCGAGTACGGGAGAATTTAGGGCTTGTGGGCACTCTTGCCAGGGGACCCGATGGCACCGTTATGGTAGGGTCTACTGTTGCTGGGATGAGTAACTTTATTGCAGGAGCGGCTTCGTTTCATATCAGTGGGGTCAACCGCACAGTGGGCAGCCTTAACCCTATTTCACCTCCTCCACCAGAGCTCCTGGTGAGTATGGCAGACGAGCTACTGTTATTGAGGACGCAGGTACAAGAGCGCCAAGGGGCTCCTCCCGTCTCTAGGTCTAGGGAACGGTGCCAAAGGAGGAATGCCGTCCACCTGTCCCAAACGGTTGATACTGCTAGGGCCTCAGCCTTTATAAGGCTCGGGCCATTGTGCCGCCAGGGATGCAAGGATGAACAAGTACATGAGCCAGGTCATTGCTTTGACCGGCTCTTTCAAGCATGTGGTGTTCGATCATAGCGGTAGAGACCTCAATTCACACGCCGATGCTCTGGCTGGTCACAGAGCCGTCTGCGATACGCACGATGGCAGCCACACCATCGTCCTTGGCTAGGTTCCTTCACCGAGCTTTGAGCCAGACCTACGGGAGGCCATGGACATTCACTTGGCGCCAAGTTGGATGGATCCTCTTGTCTCCTATTTGAAGCATGCCACCCTCCCTACTGATCGCAAGGAGGCTCACAAGATTCGCTGCCAATCCGCCTCCTATTTCCTTGACCCCTCTAGCATCTTGTACCGTCGATCTTACCCGGGTCCCGAACTTCGTGTGGTCCATGAGCAAGAGGTGCCCCACATACTTCAAGAACTCCATTGCGGGAGTGCTGTATGCGACTCCCTTGTCCGACTATGCTCTTTCTCAGGGTTACTGGTGGAAGAAGATGGTGCATTCAACTACCGAGTTTGCCAAGTGGTGCGAGTCGTGCTAAAAACACTCTCCGCTTCTTCACCAGCTAACCCTGCCCCTGCAGCCCATTTCCAGCCCTTGGCCCAGTGTGGGGGATTGACATCGTTGGGAAATTGCCTAAGGCCCCCGGCGGCTTCACACACCTCATCACGGCCACAGACTATTACACCAAGTGGGTGGAGGCCAAAGGGCTTATTACGATCTCGGCCGCCGACGTTGAGAACTTCCTTTGGAAACAAATCTTCACTCGCTTCGGCGTATCATATGCCATCGTGTTGGATAATGGCACTCAATTTGTGGCTGACGCTATCAAAGCATTCTATGAGAAGCACAACATCCAGATGAAGACGGCCTCGGTGTCCTACCCCTCAAGGGAACGACCAAGCAGAAGCCTCCAACAAGTCATATCCACCGGCCTGAAGCGTCGCCTCACGCATAAACGCGACAAGTGGGCGGCGGAGTTACCGGACGTTCTATAGGGTTACCGCACCACCCCTCGCTGTGGCACTGGTTGGACCCTTTACTCTATGGCGTTCGGCGTTGAAGCTATCCTCCCGGTGGCTATTACCTGGCCAACTGCACGTATCGCCACTTTTGATGTTTCGGCCAACGATGCTATGTTGGCCGCCGCGGCGGATTGCATTGATGACCTTCGGGACGATTGCCCACATTAAGTACGTTGCTTATCAATAGCAGTTGGCCCGGGGCTATAACAAGAACGTGAGGGCCCAGCCGTTTAACGTGGACGATCTTGTTCTTCGACAGGTGGTCCAAAAGAAAGACTTGAAGAAATTTATGCCCAAGTGGGAAGGCCCATTTCGGGTTGTTAAGAAGGTGGGCTATGGCTCTTATGAGCTATCCAAGATGGATGGCACCGCTATCTCTAACCATTGGAATGCTCGGCTGCTTTGGAAGTTTTATGGTTAACTTTCTTTTTGAATTTTTCTTTTGTGCTCTCGGCTGCTTTTGTAAAGCCTTGCGCAACTCTTCCGTTTCAATAGTTAACACGTTTTGCTATTCTCTGATTCTCTTTGCTTTTTATCCTCGGTGGGATCCTTGTGCTTTTTCTCTTAAGTCCTCGCGTTAAGGCACCGCTTCGTCCTGCCGGGTGCTTTTTAGTACTTGTTCGGTGGAATAAGACATGCCATATCCTGTAGGGGGCAGACTTGGCTTTTGCCATTCTTTTGCTTCGGTAGAACCATAAGCCGAACTGGCTGGTTTCTGCCGATGTAGGGGCTGGGTATGGCAAAGGCTGGGGCTAGCAAGTGCTTGGGCTATATTAACTAAGAACAAGTAAACATTTGCATGAAGTGCAGAAATACAAGTCATGCATGAAGTGCAGAAATATAAGTCAAAATACCAAGAACCTTAAAACACCCGTTAATTTTAAGGGGCCTTTGAAAGCACCCCATCAACAGCTTACATCTAGAGGGGCTCGGCGATGGAGAATTGTTCTTTTCCGACCCCTAGTACAAAAAACGAATCAAAAGTTACAAGAAATGGCAAAAGGTCTAGGCTTCGGCATCATCGTTGGCACCAGGGTCCGACAGTTGAGAGGGGAGCAGGTGGCTCGACAATTGGACCTCGAGTACGATCGGAGGTTCCCTCCGGTGATCAACTGTGGGGACCTCGACGTAGTCAAGCCCAACGTGGAACCCTAGGAGGAAGGAGCTTTTGTGGGTTTCCACAACTCTCTTCGTCTCCCCCTCTTTGAAGGTCTTGCCAACAAGGTTTCTGCTGATGTAGGGGCTGGGTATGGCAAAGGTTGGGGCTAGCAGGTGCTTGGGCTATATTAACTAAGAACAAGTAAACATTTGTATGAAGTGCAGAAATACAAGTCATGCATGAAGTGCAGAAATATAAGTCAAAATACCAAGAACCTTAAAACACTTGTTAATTTTAAGGGGCCTTTGAAAGCACCCCATCAACAACTTACATCTAGAGGGGCTCAGCGATTGAGAATTGTTCTTTGCCGGCCCCTAATACAGAAAATGAATCAAAAGTTACAAGACATGGTAGAAGATCTAGGCTTCGGCATCATCGTTGCTGGCACCAGGGGCCGGCAGCTGAGAGGGGAGCAGGTGGCTTGACAATTGGACCTCGGGCACGATCGGAGGTTCCCTCCGGTGATCAACCTTGGGGACCTCGGCGTAGTCAAGCCCGATGTGGAACCCTAGGAGGAAGGAGCTTTTGTGGGTTTCCACAACTCTCTTCGTCTCCCCCTCGAAGGTTTTGTTGACAAGGTTTCGCACCTGCTGTTCGTAGTCCCGCCCGACCTCGTTGTAGCCAGTTTTGCTGGCCTTTTGAAGTTTCTTCTCCAGCTCCTCCTCCGCTCGGCTCTTCTCCCCCTTAGCCCGGCTCTTTTCTTCAAGCAGCTGGTCCCTCTCCTCGTTAAGGTCCTTGACCTTAGTTAGCAGCCTCTTCCTCTCCGCCAGCCCGTCTGTTGCTTCGGCGATGACCTTCTTCAGCCTTTCGACTTCCGCAGTCGACTTCTGCGCCTTGGTCCTTTTACTCTTTAGCTCTTCCCTCAGTAGTTTCCTTGAGGAAATGAGGGAGTCCATGTCGTCGTAGGCCCGACTAGCGCATTGCCTAACCTATAAAGAGGGGAGGATCAACATTTAAAGAATTTTTTGGAACAAACAAGAGACAAATATGGAGTTATGTACCTTCGTTACAAGGCAGTAGAGTTCGGCCATGTTATCAGCCTTTCCTGTTTGAAGAAGCTCCATGTCCTTGGGGAGGGCTACCCCGTTGAGCAGGGTCATGGCCAGATGTGGGTTGTCCACAGCATGCCTATCTGGACACATGTAGCTCGGCTCAAAGATCGTCGGGGCCTCTACTGGCTTGGCACCAAGCTCGGACCCATGGTTCACCCTGGTGATCCCACGTCTTCGGCAGCCTTGGCCCTCTTTTTGGCTCGGTCTCCGACCTCCCTATCAGTCGTCCCGCTCGGACGGCGACGACGAATGGGGCGGGACGGCTGGGTGGTTTCGGAAGTGGGAGGTTGCACCTGTTGCTGTTGCAGCTGATGTTGGTGTTGGAGGTTGGGCAGGTTGGAGATAGAGAGGTCTTGGGCCACGTACTGGTCCCGGAGCGCCTCCTCGGTGACGCTGGCAAGGTCCACCTACTTCCTCACCATCTTGCTCTTGTCTTTTCGATGAGCGAAGCTGTGGTAGGTGGGTTCGTAGCCGAGTAGGGTAGGTGCGTCCCTGTTTGCACACTGGAGGAGCGTGATCAAGTTAGCCCACTTGCTGGTGACACGGAGTTCCTTGTTCGGTGTGGAGCAATCTGCACGTGGAACGAAAGTGTTAGTACGATGCAACATTTTTTTGTATGAAAGCAAGTGTAAAAGAAAGCACGAAGACAATAACAGTGAATACATAAGAAACACATAAGAAGCAATACCAAGGGCTTCCCCGCCGCCGGGAAGCCCCCGCACTCGGGGGATGTTGTAGTCGTAGGGCCTCTCTTCTGCCTTGCCACTCCTGGTGGGGAAGGGGATGTCTAGTAGAGGGTCTATTGGGCCCCATTCGAAGTTGTCGGACACCTTCACCATGGCATGCCCCCACTTCTCCGTGTCGTAGAGACGGTCCACCAAGTGGTCGAACCACTGCCGATTGGTGAGGTAGTACTTGTCGTACGGTGGGTTTCTTGATACTACGTACATCAGCATCAAGTTGCCCAGGTGAAGGGCAAATCGTTTACCTTGGCCAACCTCAACGTCGAGCAAAAGATGCCCCAGGTGTTCACCGAGACCTGGATCGGCGCAAGGTTGTACGAGTCAAGGAAGCATCGGAGGAAGGGGCTCATTGGGAACCTTACCCCTCCCTTGGTAATAGCGTATAGGGGAAGGATGATGAAGTAAGCGACGAAGGTGATCCTATCGCCGGTCACCCTCTCCACAAGGATGTCATCCGGGATTTCGTACTTCACCCGAAATTCGTTTGTGAAGCCCCCTAGGCCATCACCGTAGAAGTGGTTGTACGACATTGGTCGAAGGGTGGTTAGCAAGGGGGGGATGGCATAGACGTCCCTCGACGGGCGTGGCGGAGCCTTTGTCTCTCTGTCTTGGGGCATGTCCATCAGTGGCCCTGCCGATGTGGAGGTGCTAGCCTGGGCCCCGGTGGCTGTTCTCTTCGTCTGTTCGACCTTCTGTCCTGAGGTGTGTTAGTGTTGCTCGGCCTCTCCATCTGATGAGTCGCTCCGGCAGTATAGGATATCTAGAGGCCCTGTCATCTATCTTGAGGGGAATGTGGATGCCAGGGATAACGGGATGCTCGGCGGACCGAGCGAAGTTGCTCGAGCTTTTGTTGAAGCTCACATTGCCCATCCGGTAACCCCTGCCGAAGTTCTGAATGGTTTCCTGGAGCAATGGTATGCGTTGGCGTCTACCCTCAGCAAGTCGGAGCTGGAAGAATCCACCATGCTGAAGACCTAAACAAAGGGGAAGAACATAATAAAAAAAAAAACCTACTTTAGAATGGCCCTATCGCTATGGATGTTTCCCCGGTGAAAAGCTTATCATCTTCACCAGGGGTCATTCAGCCTCGGTGGAAGGCACGGGGCTTCCCAACAGGATCCCTCTACGCCAGACCGCGGCATGGTTTTAAGATCCACCGCCGCGCTACAGTGGGAACCGCTGTCGTTGGCAATTAAGGCGGCCAAAAGTGGCCATAAAAGCTAAACGGAAAACTTGACCAGTCCAAGTTTTTGGTGCAAAAACAAGTTTTGAAACAAGAATGGTGACAAGCTGCAATAAGAGGCAAAAAACGAGCCCAAAGAAGCAGACGGAATTTACTTGAAGTAGATGAAGCTGAACGACGGTGAGCGGTGGTGCGATGGAAAACCTTTGAGTTGAGCGAAAGCTTGGAAGTAGGAGAGTTGCAGAGTGAGAGAGGAAGAGTGTTTACTCTTTCGCCCCCTCCCTTTTTATATATTGAACGTAGTGGGGAGGGAGAGGGGGGAAAACCCTAGGGGAACTATGCCCGGGAACACAAGCGACGCTACCCCAACCACTCTCGGAGCGCCACGTGGAAAGCCTTTATTGATCCGTACTTGTGGTGTCCCTTTTTTTTGCCACATGGCACTCCACACCGCTTCGGATTCACCCCTAACCGTTCGATCTCTGCGCCAAGCACTCCCATCCGCTCCTTCTGCAGCAAATATTCATCATTACTCCAGATTCAAAGTGCCTCTTCGTTCCTCGTGAAGGCTCGGTAAGTGCTGCTCGGCGGGTCTTCCACCGGATGTTCCCTCGGGAAGATGTTGGTCCGGCTATGACGAATTACTATGAAGGCCTAGAAGGACCATTGGTCAACCCCTCCCATCTCTATCTAAGGTTGGAAGAAGTTGAGTAGGCTATTGCGGTGGGCATGGCTCGACGAAGTGGCCCAGGGGATGGACACGACATGCTAATGACCAGTCAAACCCATGGTCATAAAGGTTGCACAGACCGGCGGTGCACAGTGCTCGTTGTGCCTTTGTCGGACCCGTCCCGCCTAGCCAAGTACCCCTAGCAGAGGTTAGAACCAGGGACCAAGGCGTGGGTTAGCCTTTCTCGGATATATCTTTCTGTTCAGCAACGTTCCGCCAGACCAAGCGGTAATACGAGAGAAGCCCGAACATTGCCGGGCTATATCGATCGGCAGAACCGTCAACCACCGAGCCACCCCTACCCCCTGACTTGGAGAGCAAGTCAGGTGGAGTCAGGTAGGTGTGGCAGGCATGACAGCTTGAAGCCAACAGGTGGTTGGAAGGTGGTGTGACACCGTTCCCCCTAGCGAACGAACAGAGTGTAGAGCTCATGACAGGCCTTTGACTGCAGGCTTGACGAGTGAATCAAGTGGGCACCAATCACCGAGTGCGTGGTGTGTACACGTGGGTTGGGCTCCAAGTTATCTTTGCCAATAAAAGGAGTGCTCCACCTTCAGAATAAGGTAATGCATTCTCTTTCCAAAACCTTAAATACACTCCAAGAGCTTCCTTTCCCTCTTTCTAACTTGACTGTCGGAGTGCCTATTCCGGACTCCCAACGATCCGGGTTTGGCACTAACGCGGGTGCTAAGTGTGCAGGTCTTAACCACGTTCAAGAAACGCCAACCTAGCCACCATCCAAGAAGATTCAACCGGAGAAAGCGTTGCACCACAAAACTATTTGGGCTCCTGAAATATTCGTTTTACAACTATAGAGAACTCTCTTTTTTGAACGCGCAAACTAGATATTACGATAGGATAACAGAGTTACGTGAGTGTAGCATTTTTACAAGACGAGAAGCACTCGAGCTACAACTATCATACAACAAAACACTGGCTAAAGAGCTTGGTGGAGAACTACATACAACAAAACCGTTTTGGCCCATGGCCGCTTGTTGGGCCAAAACGTCAGCTACTATCATAGAGAGAACTTTGGCCTAGGATGAAGAGTGCCATGATTCTATGACCACCTGTTTTTCGGAAACCCATCCAGCAGTGAGATTTTTAATGTGACATCGTTTCTCTGTGTTTTGTGACAGGGGTCATCTTCAATCTTGAGACTCTTTCAGAATTTCAACAACTCTGCTTCCCAGAAGCGAGAGCATGCTACAAATATTGATGAAACCCAAGCATCTTTATCCTTGAGTAATTTCTCAGATCCAACTCCAACCCTCTCTCTCTCCCTTTCTCTCTCTCTGATGTTGAATTTTGGTGGCAGATTTTCAGTCAACGGGTACCTTCTCTGAACTAAATGAAGCTGAGGTACCGAAAGAGAACCCACTTGGCATGCCCACTTTGGGTCAACAAGATGAACTAAGAAGGGATGCTTGGGATTACAAGATTGATGAGATTGACTCTACCGTCTTTAATGAGTTACCTCCTCAAATCCAGCAAGAGCTGCGGGCTTGGCTCCGGCCCCAGAAACGAGCTAATTTACCCAAAAGAGGTTCAACTATTGCTCACTATTTCTTGCCCACCAAAAATACGTAGGCAGGCCAAATGATTTTACCTCACAATACCCTCCATTTATGTATGGATTCGAGTCTATAATTTGATGTATCAATCACACACCTTTAATATGGTTTAGGGGACTGTAAATAAATTCTTTCTGAAGTTTGAGATGTATTTACTGCCATTATGGGTGGGGCCCTTGCTACTTAGAATCGGTCAATTTGTATGTCATTTTTTGACCCAGTGAGAATATCCAAGTCAAAGGTTTCTTATACATTGCACTCAAACAGCATATGAGCTAAAAGTTTGGCAGGTGGTTTGGTTAGATCGTTCAGTCATCTTGTTTAGATGCAGATTGTTGTGCTCATTTCATTGGAGTAAATGAACTTTGTACTTCTTCAAAATGGGATAACACGCGAGGGGAAGTGTTAGCTGGTACCATAGAGATGATAAATCTTTGCCTTCAAATGTAATTGATAGAGATGATAATCTCCATGAGATTGAATAAAATCAATGTCATGAAGAGCATTGGCTGAGCATTTACATTACCTCCTAATTGTATTCTAGAAAGTCTGTTTAAATAATTGATTCAGTTTGAACGGGAAATTGGAGAAATGATGGGGTACAATTTGGACTCATTGATAAAATAGGGTGCATGTTGTGATGGGGAAGAAAAAGGATTTTGGGGGAAGCCCGTCGCAAAAGTTCATATTTTGAATGCAGTCCAATAAAACCAACTACTTATAGTTATAGGGTATAAGCCTGCTGAGTACTGCACGAGATAGCACCCTCGAGAGTAGAGCTGAAAATTAATAATTGGTCTACCCCTTGAGATGCGAATGGGGCTCTCTCTCGAGTGTAATTTCGTTTACCTCCCTTAAAAGAGGGTGAATGTTCCCTTAAAAGAGGGTGAATGTTACCTTCATTTTTATTTGTTGAAATAGTGTAGATCTCACTATAAAGTGATGTTATATTTATCATGCAATACAATTTTGGTAAGCATGACATCACTTTGTGGTGGAATCTACACTATTTCAATTAATAAGAAGGAAGGTAATGTTCACCCTTTTAAGTGGAGGGTGAACAAACTCAACTCCTCTCACTAGGAAATGATAGACAACTTGAGTTATCAAAAAGAAGTCTCAAGTTAAGGCATGTCGTGGATGTTTGTTATGTCGAAGTTCAATAACATCCAAAGAGTCTCTAGCACCATGTGCGTTCAGTAAGCTCATTATAAATTGATTCGCAATTAATGTCAACTGACAATCATCTTCAATTCCGTATCATTGCTATCTAAACCAATGTTAATGTTATAAATTCAAGTAGTAACCTCATGTAACTCTGATATCAATTCCGTAGCATTGATATCTAAACCAATGTTAATGTTAGTAGGACAATGATTAGCACGAACGATCTCATCAACACGAAAGAAAGATAGACAATAGCTAAAGAAAGATCAATCTTCAACTTGACAGTATCCATTTGGTAGATCAAAGCCTATGAAGCTCAGTGT
Organism: Rhododendron molle; assembly: GCA_025413875.1. NCBI lineage: Eukaryota > Viridiplantae > Streptophyta > Magnoliopsida > Ericales > Ericaceae > Rhododendron > Rhododendron molle. The sequence goes on from CM046400.1 coordinate 22,918,167, forward strand.
ATAACCAAATCTTTGAATTGGTCCCTAGTATACTACTCAGAAAAGGCAGAGCACATGATGAGATCATCAGCTCATTCAATCTGCAAACCAGTGCCAAAATTGTCTGAAGGACATTCAAAGTCCTAGTGCTTAAGTCACTCAAAAAGACAAAAATTGCATCACAAATCACCGTCCTATGCCATAAATTAGGCCTGTCAATGGATCGGATTTAATTCGAATCCGATTCGGATCCGATATCGTCGATCCAGAATCCGATAAGCCAAATGCGGATCGGATCGGATTCGGATTAAATCCGGGGCTTCTTCCGGACCGGTCCTATCTAAGCGGACAAAGCCCCAATAAGTCTCGTGCATAATTTCCAAAAGAAGCTTAGAGCATCTCCAACCCTTGACTTCATATTGGAGATGCCAAACTTTTTTTGGAGGTGGCATTTTGGGATCTCCAATTTGACATCAAAGCCTTCTTTTCCAACCCTTATGCCAAATTCTATTTATTTGACGTCAAGCTATCCCTCTCCAACCCTTAATGTTAATCCTTATGTCAAATTATATTATTTTTACATTTTGAATTTTTATGAACTCTAATACTCCCTCCGTCCCTTTATTATTGTCCAGTATTCCATTTTGGGCTGTCCCTTAATAAGTGTCCATTTTGTAAAGTTAATGGGTAAAAGTTAGTGTATTGTCTATTTTGTCCTTAAAAGTAGATTCCTTTTTGAAAAGTAAGTGAGTAAAAGAGTAATGATGATGGGTAAGTAGGGAAAGTAGAGGAAAAAATTGATGTGAAAGGTATAATGATGATGTCCTTTTAATAAGTTGGAGTTACGAAGCAGGACACTTAAAAAGGGACGGAGGGAGTAATTGTCTTTGCCTAAATTTTATTTATTATACATGCAAACTTAACCATTTTATGCAAGTTTTTGACGTAAAAATTTCAAAATTTGCTAAAATAATCTTTTTATTTTAAATAAAAAAATAGAATCTCACAGCATCAAACATTAAATTAAAGAAAAAATAGCAATACATAATGCCATAGCGAATCACATGGTACTAATCGCCACAAGTGCTCAACTAGATCTTCTCTGAGACGAGTATGTGTTTCTCTATCACGAATGCGCAAGTGATTGCGGATGAAATCTTGATATTCTACCGTATGATCACGTGAAACTTCAAAGGAACTGTTTTCGCCCTCTCTCACGTCATAAGAGGTAGACTTTTACCACGTTCATCTTCAATAATCATGTTGTGCATAATAATACACGCCTTCATTATATCTTGAAGCGTTTCTCGATCCCAAAAACGAGCAAGACCACAAATAATTGCAAAACGAGCTTGAAGCACTCCAAAAGCTCGCTCCACGTCCTTTCTTGCAGACTCTTGTGCTGCAGCAAAATTTCTAGCCTCAAGTCCTTGTGGGCAAGAAATTGTTTTTACAAATGCCACCCAGAATGGATATATGCCATCAGCAAGATAATATCCCATTGCAGAGTCATGGCCATTGATAGTGTAATTGGGCAGGTGGACTTCGGCCTTCACTAAGGTCCTTGAATAAAGGAGATCGATCGAGCACATTGAGATCATTGTGTGATCTCGGTAGCCCAAAAAATTGATGCCATATCCAGAGATCATAAGAAGCTACTATTTCAAGAATTAACGTAGGCTCATGATGGTCTCCACGAGCATACATGCCTTTCCATGCAGCTGGACAATTCTTCCACTTCCAGTGCATACAATCGATACTACCTAGCATTCCCAGAAACCCTTGTCTTCCCCCTTCCGCTAGCAATATAGAAGTATCATTTTTGTTCGGTTTCTCAAATAAACTTCACCAAAAATATTAATAATTGCTACAACAAATGTTTTCAACGTTTCAGGTGCAGTAGTTTCTGCGTTTCTCACATAATTGTCAACAGCATCCGCCGCCATTCCATACGCAAGAATTCTCATTGCAGATGTGCACTTTTGAAGAGGTGAAAAACCAAGACGGCCTAGTGCATCTCTTTTTCGGATGAAGTATGAGTCGTAACTCTCCACTTCATTAACAATACGAAGAAAAAGAGATCGTCTCATCCGGAATGTTCTTCGAAATTGACTTGGAGTGTATATAGGATTTTCAGCAAAGTAGTCATTGTAGAGTTTCTGATGGTATTCTTCTCGTCGTCAGATCGATAACTATGTGACCATGAACAGAACCACGTCTTCTTCTCTTTTTCCTGTCTTTGTTATATCGTTAGCTTGTTGCAAAGCAGCTTGGGCCAACATCTCCAATAATGGTCGGACTCTGAATCAATTAAGCTTTCCCAAAGCTCGTCATTAGAAGAGGATTCAGAACTACTAATAGACATGGTGTAAATTCTAGTAATATTGTAAATGTTCAATTCTAGTGTATTTTGAATATATAGGAGAACATGCGAAGGCTAGTTTTTATTTTTTATTTTTAAAGAGCGAGGATATTTCTTGTGGAAGGATTGGTTTTCAGATAACTTAACAATGAGATAAGGATTATATTTCCAATCTAGAAAAATTAAAATATATTCTATCTAAGCTACAGCTAACAACTTGAACGAATGATAATTATCCTTAGTAACAACATTATTATGCTTATCCTTTACATTTGTAACGGCTAGTTAGCATATTCAAGAAACAATTCAATTTGCATTAATCAAGAAACAGATCGATCATGATGTTCATTGAAATAATTTAGCACTACTACATAGTCCCGATCCGATCAAGATTATTACTAGCTACTACCTTATTCAATTAAGTAGTTAAAAAGAGGAAAAACAATACAATTCTATTACCACTACTGCCTAGTCCTCCTCTCAAGATTTCCATTCTTTTACGGGAATAATATAGCCTTTGTTCATCATCCATGTTAGACATATCTACACTCATGATTTTCATTTCCAACTCTGCTCTTTTCAGTTGTTTCTTCCTTTCATTTTGCTCTATTTTTTTTTTCCTCAGAAGCTCCATTTTCTGTTCATTTCTTTGCCTTTTTTTGTCCATAATTTTTTGATACAAATCTGCAACAGGTGTGCTTTCTTCGATATTAATTGCCTTGTTTCGACTTTCTCTTCTCAGCCTTTCTCCCTGGTGGTCTTACTGTCTGATCTTGCACGTTATTGTTAAGGTCTTCTTGATCAATATTTATGGGAGTGATTGGAGTAGAAGACGAGCAGCCAACAGAAGTTTTGGATTTCTTTGCACTTGTTTTTGTAGAAGCATTTTCTTGCATTTCCACCCACTTTGGTAGATATCACAACAATAACCAAGCGTGGTCTAGTTTAAAGCCTGAGCCGTACTTCGTTTTGTATAATTTTTTCGCGTCCCCAATCTGAAAATATAAACAACAACAACAACATGACTTAACTCATCTAGCCCCCAATCATTGGGAGTATGGGCGGGAGATGATTGGAGACAGACCTAACTTTTGGCAATATATGCACAAAGTGGCTGCTCTCAGAATACCAATGAAACAGTGGTCCTCCTAAACCTCCAAGAACCAAGAAGCTACAGGGACGTTTTGTTGTAGAACTATACCCCTAAATCAAAGCCAAATGGTATCAGAGAGGACAGGCCTAGAGACCCAAATCAATTTATGTGCACATTAACATGCTTCCTTCATTGATAGTCCAGAGCATCGCCCAATCTAAAAATATAAACATGTAAAAAAATCAAACAATGAATAAAATAGTGTATCTATATTTATGTTTACCGCATTTATTTAATATTACCTTAGTTTGTTCAGTTTTGGCACTTTCGTTTCTTGCATTAATGTTAGCAAGCCATCCACAGAATTTGTTGACAGATTCTTGAATTTTCAGCCATCGTTGAGCGAACATATTTTCGGATTGATCGCTTTGAATATTATTTTTATTCGCGTGGTAGAATTCTCCAATCTGTTTCCAAAAAGTTTCACTTTTTTGCTCGTTTTCATGAATGGCATCCACACTTGTGTTAAGCCACGCACTCACGAGAAGATGATCCTCTTCCGAACTAAAGCTGGCACCTCGAACCATAGTAGGTTTCGTATTTGGAGTTTCATCACTTTCAAGTTGTGATATCTCAATAGAATATTGAGATTGTGATATCTCACTAAGATGTAAAAAAAAAAAATGTAAATTGAGAGTTTGGAGAATCCATGGTGTGAATAAAAATATTGTTTATTCAACTCTACATTTATTGGGAGAAAAAATAGAGTTCAAACTTTTAAAGGAAAATTAGAAAATTCAAACGAGAAAATGATCAAAATCTAAACGGTCATTTTTTGAAATTTGACATGAAGGAGGGTAGTTGTAACGCCCCGAATTTTCGGAAACGTTAAATAAAAACATTTAAAAGACAATTTTTTTTCAAATAAAATTCATAGGTTTAATGCATCACCATTTCAAAAGCAGATGTCATCATATTCCAACCATATCGAATGTAATTTAAGTTCTTGAATTTGTCAAAATATTACAATCTTCAATAAACCAGAAAGCTCCCAAAATAAAGTTAACTTTGATTAGTCAGAGCAACTACGCATACGGAAACCAAGGTTCTTCAGCTCTCTCCTCAGCAGCGTTGACTTCAGTTGGATTGTACGACACTCCTGTTCCGTCGTCGGTACCTGGCGTTCGAGTTACCAGGGCAACGTAGTACCGTGAGCGATGACACTCAGTAGCCAAAACTCACCCGAAACCCATAACTTACAAGCAGCAAGATATATAATTTGGAATGCAATGAAATAACATAAGAAGTAGGACTAGTAATTATTTTTATTTCTATTCTTCTACTTACGTGAAATCTCAGATCTTATCCGTAGATCCGCTCCTACCCTTAACCACTAAGCTATGGCCATGACATGATTCAACTCCCTCCTTGTGCCCCGATGAAGACCCCAAGTTATCTACTCAAGAGAATTCATCGCGGTAAATTCCACCCCTTGCTTTAACACAAGAAGAACGAATACGGTAAATTTCCACCCCTTGCTCTACACCACCCCTTGCGCTTCAATCCCGTTTCTCAAAAGTTAATCATAGCCATGCCATACTTAGGGTTCCGTAACCTCGGTAATCAAAATCAAATCCATCAATGTGACCACCCATCCAGATGTCTGCCGGGACTCGACTCCTGAGCCCGGACTCAACCTGGCTATGGGGCGTCACACATGACTCACCATCATTTCACCCATTTTATTTATTCAATAATCCTATTATCACGTCTAATAGGTTAAATCCGCACATCGCAACCAACCCCGGGAAACTATTGTCCAATCTACCAACACAATAAAAGATCACCCGTTTCCACATTCCAACTGAAAAGAATATGTATATACTAACAGGCTAAATACATACAAGCATGCGATAAAACTAATCATGCGATTAAAATTAATCATGCGGCTAAAACACACCAAATAACTATTTTTATTTTCTCTTACTTTAACGATAGCACACTTAGTAACTTTCCACTAAAAATTTCCCCACGTGACAACCGTTGGTTCCAATTTCCATCATCCAAATTCTAAGTCATGCATATTTAGTTTCTAATCTCGTTAATCAGCCCAAGCATGTTATACATTTAAATCCCAATTGTATTAGTCAAAACCAAATCATGCTTTTCCAAGTCAAACCCAACAGTGGCTAGCAACGTTTTCTTCTTTTTTTTTTTCAAACAAAAACAGAACAGAGACAGTGGGGTTCGGATGAGGTGAGTTTTCGTCCGGACTCGACCGGCAACGTCGGGTTCGAATATAATCATATCAAAACATAAAAATCTTTACGGACATAATTTATACGTAGGGAGGTGAGTTCGGACTACCTCTCGCTTAGCGAAACGGGAATCGAAGAGAGTTCGGAGTGGGTCGGAGCTTGGTGGTGCAGACTGGTGGTGCTCGGCTGGTTGCAGTAAGCTCCTGTTGGTAAGAAGTGGAACTGGGTGCTGTTGGTAAAAGGAGGTGGTGGTTATGACGGTATATAGCCGGTGGTGGTGAAAAGAAAAGAAGGAAATGGAATTGGTGCTGGAGAATGGAGGCTGCCTATTTTTTTTCTCTCTTTCTCAAATTCTCTCCTTCTGCCGAAGTGGGCAAAACAAATGGGAGGCATGGGTTTTTAAAATTGGTTGGGGTTTGCATGGAGAGTTTTACCCAATGGGTAATGGTGTGTTGTCTAAATGAGAGGGCTTTAAGGAGGAAAATGGGGATTTGGTTCCCCTCTCTTCGGCGGAATAAAAGAATGGGGAAAAGGTTGGGTTTGGTTTGGTGCAACACACACTCGAACAATTACTCGTCGAATACGCGCGCACACAACAAATTACAGAATAAAGTTTTGTATGACGGCAAAAATAAAAATTTTTTTTTTCGAGCAAAATAATATTTTTGGCTTGATAATTATTATTAGTTAAAAAAAAATACCGGGTCTTTACAACCTATCCCCCTTAAGACAATTTCGTCCTCGAAATTAAGATGTACCTTCGATGTGAAATAGGTGCGGGTAGTTGGCTCTCATTGTGTCCTCTCGTTCCCAAGTTGATTCCTCCAGTCCTCGGTGTCTCCATAGGACTCTGACTAATTTGATTGTCCGCCCTCGGGTAACCTTTTCTCCATGATCCTGAATTTCCACCGGTTGTTCTTCAAAAGTCGTGTCCTCATCCAGTGTGACTTCCTCCCAATTGAGCACATGAGTGGGATGAGCCATGTATTTCCGTAGCATAGAAACATGGAAGACGTTGTGAACTTTGGCGATTTGTGGCGGTAAAGCTAGGCGATAGGCCACCTCTCGAATTCGCTCCAAAATTTCGAAAGGACCAATGTAGCGAGGCGATAACTTCCCTTTCTTACCGAATCGGATGATCCCTCTTCGCGGCTTGATTTTTAGGAATACGTGATCTCCCACATTAAATGTCAAAGGCCTAGTCCTTTTGTCCGCGTAACTCTTTTGCCTGTTCTGCGCGGTCTGAAGTCGCTCTCTGATCACCTTTACTTTCTCTGTAGTTTCTCGAACTAGCTCAGGTCCAAGTAGAGCGTCTTCCCTAACCTCAGTCCAACAGATGGGCGATCGGCATGGTCGTCCATATAGTGCTTCATAAGGGGCCATCCCAATGCTAGCTTGGTAACTGTTGTTATAGGCAAACTCCACCAGCGGTAGGTGTCTCTCCCAACTTCCTTTAAAATCCAACACACAAGCTCGGAGCATGTCCTCTAAGGTTTGAATCGTCCTCTCAGATTGTCCATCAGTTTGAGGGTGAAACGCTGTACTCAGGCGAATATCTGTTCCCAATGCTTTCTGCAGGCTTCCCCAAAAGTTGGAGGTGAAAAGGGGGTCTCGATCAGAGACTATAGATACTGGCACTCCATGCAATCGAATGATTTCGTTGATGTAGAGTCTGCTGAACGATTTCATGGTATCATTCATACGGATAGGTAAGAAATGAGCCGATTTGGTCAGTCGAATCACAATTACCTAAGTAGCGGTGTTCTTCTTGACCGACCTAGGCAATCCTGTCACAAAGTCCATAGTAATGTGCTCCCACTTCCATCCTGGAATTGGTAGTGGTTGAAGGGTCCCTCCTGGCTTCTGGTGTTCAGCCTTCACTTGTTGGCACGTGAGACACGTGGATACATACTTGGCTACGTCATTCTTGATTCCACCCCACCAATATAATCTACGGAGATTCTGATACATCTTGTTCCCACCAGGGTGCACAGCAAAGTTTGATTGGTGAAACTCCCTTAGAACGGCTTCCCGTAGGGTATTCACATCAGGTACAAAAATTCGATCTCGGAATCTGAGGCTCTTATCGGCGTGGATCGTCCATCCTGCTGCGGCTTTTCCCGTTGCCAATTGATACCTGATGAAATCGCATTCTTGATCGAAATTCTGTACTATAAGAATCTCTCGGTGTAACGCTGGTGTGGCGACTATGGCAAACAAGCAAGCTTCTCCTTCATTACTGGCTGGCTGTAATTGAAATATGTTGAGAGTAGCTACCATCTCCCATTCTCTCATAGCTAGTCTAGCTAACTGTCCCCTCGTCGTACGACTAAGAGCATCTGCCACGACATTGGCCTTGCCTGGGTGATAAGACAACGTGAATTCATAATCCTCTAAGTATTCCATCCATCTCCTCTGCCTCAGATTTAGCTCCTTCTGAGTGAATAAGTACTTGAGACTCTTATGATCTGTGAAAACCTCGAATTGCTCCCCATAAAGGTAGTGGCGCCAAGACTTGAGAGCATAGACCACTGCAGCGAGTTCCAAGTCGTGCGTCGGGTAGTTCTTCTCGTGCGGTTTCAGCTGTCGTGATCCATACGCGATAACCTTCCCGCTTTGCATCAGTACACAACCTAGACCGTCTTTAGAAGCATCGCAATACACTGCATATCCCACGTTCCTCTCTGGTATGATCAATATAGGTGCGCTAGCCAAGACTTGAGAGCATAGACCACTGCAGCGAGTTCCAAGTCGTGCGTCGGGTAGTTCTTCTCGTGCGGTTTCAGCTGTCGTGATCCATACGCGATAACCTTCCCGCTTTGCATCAGTACACAACCTAGACCGTCTTTAGAAGCATCGCAATACACTGCATATCCCACGTTCCTCTCTGGTATGATCAATATAGGTGCGCTAGTCAATCTCCTTTTGAGCTCTTGAAACGACTTTTCGCAAACCTCATTCCAGTCAAACTTGACACCCTTCTGCGTCAGCCTAGTCATCGGCTTGGCTAGCATGGAAAAGTCCTGAATGAACCTCCTGTAGTATCCGGCTAGTCCGAGAAAACTTCGGATCTCGAATACCGTTTTCAGTGGCTTCCAATCCACGACTGCTTCCACTTTACTTCTGTCCACAGAAATTCCTTTCTCCGACACAACGTGACCAAGAAATTTCACCTCTTTCATCCAAAATTCACATTTACTTGCCTTAGCATACAATTGGTTCTCCCTTAACACCTGCAGAACGATCCTCAAGTGTTCCTCATGGTCCTGCTCTGACGGCGAATATACCAAGATGTCATCAATGAACACTACAACAAATCGGTCGAGGTACGGCGCGAAGATCTTGTTCATCAAACACATAAATACAGCAGGTGCGTTGGTTAATCCAAACGGAATCACAACAAATTCATAATGCCCGTAACGAGTTCTGAACGCAGTCTTGTCGATGTCACTATCTCGGACACGCAGTTGATGGTATCCCGAGCGTAAGTCAATTTTTGAGAAACAAGTCGATCCTCTCAACTGATCGAACAAATCATCTATCCTCGGAAGAGGGTAGCGATTTTTGATCGTGACTCGATTGAGTTGACGGTAGTCAATACAGAGTCGAAGAGTTCCTTCTTTCTTCTTGACAAACAGAGCTGGTGCTCCCCAAGGTGACGTACTCGGCCGAATAAAACCTTTCTCTAACAACTCTTCCAGTTGAACCTTTAGTTCCCGAAGTTCCGCAGGTGCCATGCGAAACGGTGCCATGGAGATAGGCGCAGTCCCTGGTTGTAGCTCGATGGTAAAATCCAACTCTCTTCGCGGCGGTAGTCCAGGCAACTCGTCAAGAAATACATCTGCGTATTCACAAACGATCCGCGAAGTCCCAACTCCATGCGATCCTCTTCCTCAAGCATGAGGCTCGCCAGCCATCTTGATAGCTTATCTTTCCACCTCGATTGTGGTGCTGTTAAGGCAGGATTTTGTCTATCCCCCTTAAAACGGAAACATAGCCCATCCGGAGAGTAGGCTGTCACGATCTTTCGGTGGCAATCAATCACAGCACGATGGGCGGATAACCAATCCATTCCCAAAATTACGTCAAAATCAAACATCTCAATAACGCGGAGGTCGCAGGTCAAACGCATATCAGACACTTCTATTTCACAAGATCTGCATATCAAACTTACTGAAATCTGACCCCCTAACGGTGATGTGACTCTCAATGACGACACTAAACGTTCGGTTTCCAGTCCTAACGTTTTAGTGCAGGCAGCAGATATAAATGAATGTGATGCACCAGAATCAAATAACGCTCGTACACAAGTGCTGAAAAGAATAAGGTTACCTTGTATCACTGCAGGATCATACACCTCCTCTTCCCCCTGGAGTGCAAAAATTCTCCCTCCGACAGCTTGTTTTGGTCCAGCTGGCCCTTTCCCAGCTCCAGTATTCTGAAATGATCGAGTTTGCTGTTGTGATTGATTCCAGCCAGTACGTGGCTGATTTAGACCTCCCTGTGGTTGATTTCCAAGACTTGGCCTTGCTATCTGGGGCTGCTGCTGACCCCCGTATCCTGAATTCCTGAAGGCCAATGATTGGGGACAGTTACGCCTGAAGTGGCCCTCTTGACCGCAAGTGAAGCACTTAGCTGATCCCATGTCCCGGTTCTGGTTATTGTTTCTCCACGATTGGTTGTTCCGATTGTTATTCTGATTATACGGCTTGGGTGCGACATACCCCTGTTTGTTGTTACGGATCGGCCCTCTAGATGCCGGTGTCGCTTTTCTTTGGTTCGCAATTCTGATCGAGTCATTGATCTCCCTTTCGATGATCAATGTGGTCTCTACCACCTCAGCGTAAGTCTGCAGTCGCATCCCAACTACTTTGATTCTGAGATCGTGCTCCAATCCCCATTCAAACCTCTTTGCTCTAGCAGCATCATTGGGAAGGTATTCTGTCGCATAATGGGATAGCTCCTCAAAACGTGCCATGTATTGAGTCACGGTCATGTTTCCCTGCTTCAGTGCCAAGAACTGTTGCGCCATCTCATCTTTCATTGGGGCTGGAAAATACTTGTTTAGGAAAGTAGTCTCAAACTGTGTCCAGGTAATAGTTGTGAGGTTCAGACTGGGCTTGATGGCCTCCCACCAATAGTCAGCTTCTCCTTCCAATTGATACGCGGCCAAAGCCACTTGATCAGCTTCTCGCAGAACTCCCATCGTGTCCAACATCTTCTTGACTTGTCGGATCCATGCGTTAGCAGCAAGTGGGTCAGGTGCTCCATGAAAGGTTGGTGGTCTCTGTTTCCTGAACTCGGTGAACAAATGGGTACGGTCTGGGGCTGCTCGAGGCTAGGGTCCTTGCGGATTAGCGGTAAGGTTTTGGAGTATCTGGGCCACGTTCGCTAGGGCAGTCGCGACATTCTGATTTGTGTCCCCGTTGTTGTTGTTCCCGCTTGAGTTGTTATTATGGTTGTTTTTACCGCTGTTACCATTTCTTGTCCCCACCATCTACATTGGTCGGATTCGAAGGTCAAAAAGGGGTTTTCTAGTTGTGTTGCCCGTTTGCATAAAATTTTCAATTAAGGCAAGAAATACACAATACTGAACAGAAATTTCATCTACTAATAATCAAAGAGTGTCAACACAGATCTCAGCATCACAGTTTCATCACATCAATACATAATAAAAGTCATACTACTAACACCACCATCATCAAAAGAGTACTGCAAGATACCCTATCACTAGCACTACTACCATGAACAAAGAGTGCTACCAAAAAGTACAACGACCCTTCCCTTCTTAATAGTATAACTAGGGTTCGTTGACGAGTACTGCAGTGCTCTAATCCGAGTCGTCCATCGACGGCTCCTTTGGGTCCTCCTCCTCTGAGTCCGAAGATATGTCTATAATAACTGGAGGTGCTGGCACGAGTGGTGAGTAAGTCTGTTTAGGAGAATCCGGCGGCGAAGATGGACCAGCGACGTAAGACCCCACGCTCTCTGGTGTGCGGAAGCAGTAACGCGGCTGTGGGGGGCTAGGGCCTCTGCCCTCAGGCGTTCATACACAACGTCATCGCGTTCAATGTCCAAAGCCCGACGGCATTCCTTCAAACCACAACTTTGTTGGCGACGAACAACCTTCCGCTGCTCCTCTTTAGAGTACCAACTAAACTCCTCAGCTACCTTCCGGATATCCTTCTTCAGACGCTCCTGGGCCAAGTATGTCAGCTTCCTCTCGAAGTAGTGCTGGATTTTGGGCTGCAGATCTCCCCTGCGGTCGCAAGTGGTGTAGAAGCCCCACGTGTCGAAACTCATGTCCAGCGACTCCGAATCGGATGACATCCTACATTTTAAAATTAAGTTTTATTAGTATACGATTCTAAGAAATCGTTAATTTGAATGAATCGTGGCGTTAATGAATATATCATAAGCTTAGCTACCCCAAAACTAAATATCCCCGAGCTTATTTCTACCCATTACTCACGTCCTCGCGAATATCGTTAAACCTATGCTCTGATACCAAGTTGTAACGCCCCGAATTTTCGGAAACGTTAAATAAAAACATTTAAAAGACAATTTTTTTTCAAATAAAATTCATAGGTTTAATGCATCACCATTTCAAAAGCAGATGTCATCATATTTTAACCATATCGAATGTAATTTAAGTTCTTGAATTTGTCAAAATATTACAATCTTCAATAAACCAGAAAGCTCCCAAAATAAAGTTAACTTTGATTAGTCAGAGCAACTACGCATACGGAAACCAAGGTTCTTCAGCTCTCTCCTCAGCAGCGTTGACTTCAGTTGGATTGTACGACACTCCTGTTCCGTCGTCGGTACCTGGCGTTCGAGTTACCACGTAGTACCGTGAGCGATGACACTCAGTAGCCAAAACTCACCCGAAACCCATAACTTACAAGCAGCAAGATATATAATTTGGAATGCAATGAAATAACATAAGAAGTAGGACTAGTAATTATTTTTATTTCTATTCTTCTACTTACGTGAAATCTCAGATCTTATCCACAGATCCGCTCCTACCCTTAACCACTAAGCTATGGCCATGACATGATTCAACTCCCTCCTTGTGCCCCGATGAAGACCCCAAGTTATCTACTCAAGAGAATTCATCGCGGTAAATTCCACCCCTTGCTTTAGCTTCGTATAGTAGTCTATTTGTAAATTAGAGCATCCATAGTCCATACCCATGAATGCCAATTTGGCCAAAAAGTAGTCTATTTACCGCGAGATCACATGAATTTGCTACTAAATCTTTAGCTTCGTATAGTAGTCTATTTGTACTTCCATAGTCGTCCCCATGTTTTAAGATTCCTATGGATCATGCTTGCAAATATATCCTTCTACTTTCGTTATTCTACTTTTCGGCCTCCATTTTGTTGGTACAAAAACTGGTACCTTCTGAATCTGGAGCCTTCTGGAACTTGAACAATCTGATGGAAACCATTTCGAGTCACGTTACAATGTCGCTTTCTGAAAACAGTATTCGCCCCCACCAATTGGTGTGCACCGGGTTACAGCGAATCTGTTCTGAGGATAAAACGAAGCCCGATCAATGATCTTCTGCCTGCGTCCGCACAAACGAAGGACATACAGAATACCGAGCCTAATAGAATCAACTGAACCAAGGACTGTTGATTCCATTTCTGCAGAATAACAGCACAGAAAACAACGAGATAAACAGCACAGAAAACAACGAGATAGAGAGAGGGAGAGTTTCTGGATATTTTTTGGTGTATCGAATGGCTTAACCAATGACCTATTTATAGACTTATAGGCACCCTTACGTGAAATGTTGTGTCTTTAGTAAACACACATTAGAAAGGATATGTCTTTTGAAGACAATTAATCAATAGAAAGGTTCATGCCTTTTAGTAGACACCCTTTCATGGAAACAATTAATTAGGAAGGGTCATGCCTCTTGGAGGCACCTCATGTTTCACATCCCTTCCTAACAATCACACCCCATTCTAATAATCACACCCTAAGTTAATAGGTGTTATAACTATTCACACAGAGTCATACCCCATGTGAAAAGGTGTCGCACCTTTTCACAAATAACCTCCCTCAATCTTTTTATTTTGAAAATCTCCAACAATCCCCCACCATTTTCGAAATAAAGGAAAAGTTGGTTCCTTTGAAAAGACTTGTGCATCAATGAAGGTGTCTCACGACTTGAACCATTCACCTAGTGAAAACACATCAAAGTTAGTCGGAAAGCATAGTAGACTTATCTTTGAACTAGCGATCCTTAAATGACCAACCGGACATGTCTCACGCACGCATCTTGCCTGACTCAGGTATTCAAATTTGCCGACACGTGGTTTGGCCGTGTGTCTTTATCCTGAATTTCATGAGCGCTTTAGAGTCCTAGCCCTTGAACCCATAGAAGGCGGCACCACCTTCACACTCATATAGGTAGACTTTGAAAGTGCCCCTGTAACTACAACACTTGAAACCTAACAAACCGTTAGAAGCCTATTAAAAGTTAAGTAGCTTAACCTCCATTTTTACATTACAGGTACCAAGCATTTAACCATGGGATGGATAAAACCGGAAAATGCTTGCAACCACAACATATGGTGTACTTTGCTCATTGAACCCAAGACTTGAAATTATTCAAGCGTTGAGTCGAGTTTCCACCAAGAGTGATTAGATTTCAATGGGCTTAAGTCCCATCCCCTGTGATGTTCTCCACACCAAATCCCTTGCAAGACCTTTTGTTAAAGGATCAGCCAAGTTATAACTTGATTTTACATAATCAATGGTTATCACCCCATCTGTAATCAAGTTCCTCACATAGCTATGTCGAAGTCCTATATGCCTGGACTTTCCATTATACACCTGGCTATAAGCCCGCGATAGAGTCGACTGACTATCACAATGCAAAGATATAGGTGGCATAGGTTTTGGCCACATGGGTATCTCCCACAACATACTTCTCAGCCACTCTGCCTCTTTGCTCCCTGCTGCTAGTGCTACAAACTCAGCTGCCATAGTTGAGTCTATAACGAGACTTTGTTTCTTAGATCCCCAAGAAACTGCTCCTCCACCAAGTGTGAAGATCCATCCACTTGTTGACAAGTGATCTTCGTTCTCGGCTATCCAACTAGCATCAGTATATCCTTCTAGAACCGCAGGATAACCACTATAAACTATCCCGTAGTCTATAGTTTTCTTTAGATACCTCAATACCCGATTAACTGCGAGCCAATGGACATCGCTCGGATTATGTGTGTACCTACTTAGTTTCCCCACAACGTATGCAATATCTGGTCTCGTGCAAGTCATGGCATACATTAAGCTTCCTATCACTCTAGAATATTCTAGTTGTGAAACTGCTCTACCTGTATTAGGATACAACTTAACATGTGGATCAAATGGTGTAGAAATCGGCGTGCTATCAAAGTGATTAAACTTCTTTAGAATTTTCTCAATGTAATGAGACTGACTAAGGATTAAATTTTCTCCTTGTCTCTTAATTCTAATTCCCAGAATTACATCAGCAACACCCATATCCTTCATACTAAATCTAGATGAAAGGATATCCTTTGTACTTTGAATGCTTTCTAGATCAGTCCTAAAGATAAGCATATCATCCACGTACAAACATATGATTACACCTCGATTACCACTAAATTTACTATATACACATTTATCAGACTGGTGTATCCTAAACCCGTTTGATACAATCACCTTATCAAACTTTTCATGCCACTGTTTAGGTGCTTGTTTAAGTCCATAAAGAGACTTAACAAGTTTGCATACTTTGTGTTCTTGACCTTGCACAACAAACCCCTCCGGTTGCTCCATATAAATCTCTTCATCCAACTCACCATTTAGGAATGCAGTCTTAACATCCATTTGGTGAATCTCAAGTTTATAAATGGAAGTCAACGCAATTAGTACTCTAATTGTAGAGATCCTTGCCACCGGAGCATAGATATCGAAATAATCAATACCTTTTTTTTGAGTAAAGCCCTTGGCAACCAACCGTGCCTTGAACTTGTCGATTGTACCATCGACCTTCATTTTCTTCTTGAAAATCCATTTGCAGCAAATGGCTTTGGAACCCGGAGGCAAATCAGCAAGAACCCAAATATTATTACCCATTATAGAATCCATTTCATCCTGGATTGCTTCTTTCCAGAAAGCATAATCTTGTGATTTCATAGCCTCCCCAATGCTTAAGGGATCCGATTCCACATGAAACGAAATCATGAAATGATTATCCGCAGTCTCTCTAGTTCCTTCAACTAGATAAACTATGAAGTCAGGACTAAATGACTTAGCAACTCGAGCCCTTTTACTTCTCCTAAGTCCGTCATGTTCCGTAGGTTTCGCCTCTATGTCAGACTCCACAGAGTCTGGCTCATTCTCTTGACTAGGCACCTTTGGAATAGATACGAACCTATTCTCATAAAACACTACATCACGGGATTCAATAATGGAGTTTACTCCAATTGAATCATTTGGCTCAGAAACCAGAAACTGATATGCTTTACTATGTAAAGCATAACCAATGAATATACATTCAATTCATTTTTCACCCAACTTCTTCCTTTTGGGTTTCGGCAATCTAACAATCGCTCTACATCCCCAAGTTCTGAAATAACTTAAATTCGGTTTCTTTCTTTTCCTTAACTCATAAGGAGTTATATTAGACTTTTTGAGTGGCACCCTATTCAAAATATAAGCAGTAGTAAGTATGGCTTCGCCCCACATACCACTACTTAATCCTGAATTGCTAAGCATAGCATTAATCATCTCAGTCAAAGTCCGATTCTTTCTTTCAGCAACTCCATTTTGCTGTGGAGTATATGGTGCAGTTTTTTCATGAATGATCCCAACTGATTCACAGTAATCAGGGAAATGGTATTCACCACCCCTATCAGACCTTAAACGTTTTATCTTTGTTCCACATTGATTTTCAACTTCGGTTTTGAAAGCAATAAACTTCTCAAGAACTTCATCTTTTGAATGCAACAGATACACATAGCAATATTTGGAATAGTCATCTATGAAAGTTACAAAATATTCCTTACCTCCTCTAGTTGGAGTTCTATGCATGTCACACACATCACTATGAACAAGTTCTAACAGAGTAGTTGTTCTTTCAATTTTAGGAAATGGAACTCTGGTTATTTTAGTAAGCGAACACACTTTGCATTTATCAACCATGTCAACATCATATTTAGGAATCAAATCTAATTTAACCATAGTATCCATTTTCCTAGTATTAACATGCCCCAACCGATTATGCCATAAAGAAAGAGAGTCAATCAAGTAAGCAGAAATAGCAACTGTGTTATTAATATTAAGCTTGAACATGCCCTCGAACAAATAGCCCTTCCCAACAAAAGTACCACTCTTAGACAGAACAAATTTGTCTGACTCAAACACTAACTTGAAACCATGCTTATTAAGCAAGCTTCCAGATACAAGATTTTTCCTTACTTCTGGTACATAGTAAACATCAGTTAAAGTCAGAATCTTCCCAGAAGTGAACTC
Organism: Rhododendron molle; assembly: GCA_025413875.1. NCBI lineage: Eukaryota > Viridiplantae > Streptophyta > Magnoliopsida > Ericales > Ericaceae > Rhododendron > Rhododendron molle. The sequence goes on from CM046400.1 coordinate 22,935,376, forward strand.
TAAGTCCACTTTTCCTTTGCCTTTGATAAGAGCAGTTGATGAATTACCCATGTAAAGTACTGTACCATCTTCAACCGATTCATAGTCAGTGAAGAACCTCTTATCATTGCACACATGCTTTGTTGCCCCTGAGTCGATCCACCAGTTACCGGCATCCTCGAGAACATTAATCTCGGATATGACAGCCACAAAGTTATTCTTTGACCCCGATGCCTCTGGATCTTTCTTCTTGTTGGACTTGCAGTCCTTCTTGAAGTGCCTTGGCTGACTGCAACGCCAACATTCAATTTTTGGCTTTTTCCCTTTTGGTTCATCGCCGCGGTCATCGCCCTTCCGAGCTTTCTGCTTCTGTTTACCTTAACCCTTGTTGGTACTCTTTCCTCCCACCACCATATGGATCTTGGAGATGTTATCTCCAAGTTCCTCCTTTTCTTGACGCTTTGACTCTTCCTCCACCCGAAGATGGACAGCCAATTGTTCCAGCATAAGATCCTCAGTTTTGTGTTTAAGAGTTTTCTTATACTCTTTCCAGGAGGGAGGAAGTTTATCAATCACAGACGACACTATGATCGATTCATCCATGTTCATGTTCTTAATCTTGAATTGATTTAGGATATGCTGAATTTCATGCAATTGATCAACCACAAACTTGTTATCAATCATTTTGTAGTTCATAAATTGACTGACCAGAAATTTCTTACTTGTTGCATCTTCAGTCAAATACCTCCCTTCCAAGGAATCTCACATCTCCTTTGCAGTCTCCGTATTCGAATACACATCGAACAGAGCTGTCACGCCCCGCCCCGGAACGACACCCGAAGTGGGCCCGAACCGACACGGCCACGTGGCATTCCACACAGAAGAACAACAACTAAACGACAAACCATATATGAAAACAGAGAACCATTCCAGCGGAAGACTTAACATTAATATTAACAAGGTGTCTACGATAATTACAACTTGCATTGTACAAATGAAACCCAACATATTTACAAACTTGAAGTCAAAAAAAAATACTTGACAACATTAGTCACAAAATGAGTTTAGCAAAAATCAGAGTTTGACCCATTACAACCAATTCGACTACAAACACTAACACTCGATACTAATCCAAGTGTTCCCAAAACGTCGACCGGTAGTGGACCAACTCTACGACCACCTGTGGCCTGGCAATCCAAAAAGAAAACCAGAGTGTGTGAGATATAGAATACATTCACTAACATACTACAATACCCGAAGGACATCTCACATGAATGTGACTCACATAACTTAGCACAAGTATTCAATTTGAACAACACACATATAAATACAACCCATGCTGTGGCACGACTGCCACAATCCCATACACCCCCCGCGTGGTGTCCCACACACCACGCTCCCAACTACCGTTAATTAGGCGGCATGGCTTACGACATGGTGTGCCTCACACACAAACCTTCGGCGGTATAATCAACATCCCACAAGTATGCATACCATTAGCTAAATTTCAAATAGCATGATACACAAACACCTCCATGCAATATACCATTGAACATATCCATATCAAACACACTCACCTTCGTGTCGACCGAAGTATGCCAAACTAAGGTTTCGGCACCTCCCGAACCGACTCTTTACCTAGCCACAAGTTAACTCATATTAGCTACGAATTCAACAAATACTCGACACAAGGTTATAAAGCTAACAAGAAGCTAAACAATGTCTAACGGATACAAACATGTTCATGTTAATACCTAGAAGTGTCTCACAATAAATGTGAAACTCAAACACCGCCCAATTCTCCAAAAGATAACATATTCCACAACCAATCTGTCTTAGAATGATCATAACATTTAATAGGTTAATAATTGGATCATGAAATCATCACCATTAGAAAGAACACTTCCAGTACACCAATATCGATATAAAGTTTGTCCCAAATAGATTCCGGATGACCAAGATACGCTCAAACGAAGTTACACAACTAAAACAGAGCTCACAGTTTCAGCAGAACAGTCTACGATCGAAAACCCATTAAAAATTACCTACTCAATAATTTTCAATGATTCCAACACCAAAACTTTACCAACTAATCAATGTTTAAGACTCATGAGATCCCATAGTCATTTAGCACACTCAACTATGATAAAATTGATGAAAACATAGCTCCAAAATCTGCCCAGATTTCCAGATTTACCAAAACCTGAACTTTAACTCGAAAACTGCTATAACCTAGAAAGATTCGCGGCACAGCCCATACATATTCAGAAAGATATGTAAGTCTAGTTTCAGAATCAAGAAACGGTGCATAAAAACGATACCCGAGCAAGAAGTTATGCCCGTTTTTCCAACACGTGTCTGTGCTGCCAGCACAGACGCGAACCAGACACCAGTTCAGTCCACGAATTTTGTAGGCCAGAATACTTCGAGTTATTTTCTAAAAATTTTACACGATGCAATAGACTCACAGACGAACGTTCATGATTTATTTCAAGAATTTAGAAGATTTCTAGGTACCTTGAATAAATTCGTCAAAAACAGGACAGATGCAACTTGGTTCAAACACAGTTTTGCATAATCATAAGAAGCACGAATTTCTTGGAATAATTCTCAACTTTAACCTCAAAAACCCTCTCCCATGACTTCAATTTAGTACATATAAGATGCAGAACAAGAAACCTAGCATGAGAAATAGGAAATTCAACACTTAAAGAGATGTAAATTACCTAATTAAGCTTGAAACAACCTAACTCTAGTTTCTCCTTCTTCTTCCTCTTTCTCTCCTCTTCTTCTTTTTCACGGCTGATCTCTCTCTCTCTCTCTCTCTTCTAACGTTAGAATGGAAGGAAATTGGGAAAGAAATATCTCCCAGGATATTTAGTAATGACTCAAGGAAAAATTATCCAATACAAGTGAAACCAACCTAACTTATGCTCCACACTTAATTCACATACAAGATCCTCGAACTTCCATTATATGCAAATCAACTCCGAAAGCATATAATTCAATTAAAAGATAAATTAAACATTCTGATTTCCGGGACGGGTATTACAAGAGCATCCGAAAGTGCATTCAAAATATGACCCTTGCAAATGTAGTCATCACTTTCGAACTTCTTCCTCACACGAGCCTCCTCCAATGTTTCATCTTCATCCTCACTCGACTTTGAGAGTGAGGAAGCAAGAAATGCATCTTCTTTTGCCAACGCCTGAAGTTACCGCCATCAAACTTGTCCAATTTCACGAAATCCTGAGTCAACGCTCGCAACGATTTTGAAGCCATGGTAGGTGTACTGTTTTCGATTGTTGGTACAAAAACTGGTACCTTCTGAATCTGGAGCCTTCTGGAACTTGAACAATCTGATGGAAACCACTTTGAGTCACGTTACAATGTCGCTTTCCGAAAACAGTATTTGCCCCCACCAATTGGTGTGCACCGGGTTACAGCGAATCTGTTCTGAGGATAAAACGAAGCCCGATCAATGATCTTCTGCCTGTGTCCGCACAAACGAAGGACAGACAGAATATCGAGCCTAATAGAATCAACTGAACCAAGGACTGTTGATTCCGTTTATGCAGAATAACGGAATAACAGCACAATAAACAACGAGATAAAGAGAGGGAGAGTTTCTGGATATTTTTTGGCGTATCAAATGGCTTAACCAATGACCTATTTATAGATTTATAGGCACCCTTACGTGAAATGTTGTGTCTTTAGTAAACACACATTAGAAAGGATATGTCTTTTGAAGACAATTAATCAATAGAAAGGTTCATGCCTTTTAGTAGACACCCTTTCATGAAAACAATTAATTAGGAAGGGTCATGCCTCTTGGAGGCACGCCATGTTTCACATCCCTTCCTAACAATCACACCCCATTCTAATAATCACACCCTAAGTTAATAGGTGTTATAACTATTCACATAGAGTCATACCTCATGTGAAAAGGTGTCGCACCTTTTCACAAATAACCTCCCTCAATCTTTTTATTTTGAAAAATCTCCAACACATTTCCTCCTTCTTTTCTTTTCTAAATATTTTTCTTGTCTGATCATCTTCACCTCTATTTTCAATTTACAAATTGATTACCTTCTCCTTAAGTTGCTTTCGTCTAAAAAAGACATCTTGATCCTGACTTTTTTTACAATTTTTCTTTACTTTTTTGCATATTGGGTCTTTCTAAAACGAGCAAAAGTCATGATAAAAGGGCCCAGTAGAGAAAGAAACCCAATTGTCATGCCCTCGATTTTTTAACACAAATATAAAGGTTTTTCACAAATAAATCCTCACAATATTCCATATGATACCCAAAAGATTACAGTATTTTCATTCTCATATCTATAGTTCCAAGTCCACAAGAGTTCCAAATATTACACCACCGGCTCAACGGTTCAAATTAACATAAGTATCTAGTGTCATAAGAGTTTAGAGTTACAAATATTCCGTAATAAAAAGGATTATAACTTAAGTTACAAAATACATCTTTCAAAAGAAATTTACAAAGATAAATAAGTAACTCCTTTGCTTAGCTTTAAAAATGGTATGTCCACACATTGCAAACAATCCAGGCATACTGTAACGACCCTGATTTTTGGTAAATAAAAATTTCGTTAAAAATTTGAATTTTATTTTAATACTTGGATTTCATTTTTAACACCCAAAAATCGGTCGTTATTGGCTTATGAAAATTTTGATAAATTTTTAAATTTTATTTTAATTGCTTGGATTGCTTTAAAATTTCCTTTTAAATTCTAATAATCCGTCATAATTAGATTTGAAACTTGGAAAATTGAATTATTTTACTCCGGACAATTTAGTCCTTCTCCCATGACTAGTATACTTGCAAACGTACTCGTATATTTTCCCTAATAAGTAAATAATATCTTTAAATTATATTTCTCGGCTGGAAATCCTACTTAGCAAGCATAGTTAGCTTTTAACCGATTAGTTAGCAAACCCTAACTACCTTTGGCTTAGTGATGCATCGTTGCCGGAGTGGTTAGTAGAAGAATTTTGGTCTTTGCCTTGACCGTCGGCTTGACCGCCTTGCTTTGGCTTGGCTAGGTGCCTGAGCATCGGTCATTAGACCTGCCTCGCCCAGGCATCGGGCCTCTGTCAGGCCTGCCTCGCCTCGGTGTCGGCTCGCTGTCGCGCCTGCCTTGCCTTGGCGTCGGCTCGCTGTCGCGCCTGCCTTGCCTTGGCGTCGGCTCGCTGTCGCGCCTGCCTTGCCTTGGCGTCGGCTCGCTGTCGCGCCTGCCTGGCCTTGGCGTCGGCTCGCTGTCGCGCCTGCCTTGCCTTGGCGTCGGCTCGCTGTCGCGCCTGCCTCGCCCAGGCGTCGGGTCGCTGTCGGGTCTGCCTCGCCTAGGCTTCGGGACACTGTCGGGTTGCTCTGCCCTGGTTGCCATCAGGTTCTGCCTTGGCTAACGGGCCGCCTTGGCCACCGCTTTGCTAAAGGGCTGCTTGGGCCACCGCATGGCCACTGCTTGGCCACCGGGCTGCCTTGGCCACTGTTTGGCCACCGGGCTGCTTTGGCAGCCGCTTGGTCACTGCTTGGCTATCGGGCTGCCTTGGCCACTGTTTGGCCACCGCTTGGCCACTGCTTGGCTATCGGGCTGCCTTGGCCACTGTTTGGCCACTGCTTGGCTACCGGGCTGTTTGGCCACCGGGCTGTTTTGGCCACCGCTTCGCCACCGCTTTGCCATCAGGCTACCTTGGCCATGCTCACGCCTTGCCTTGGCGTTTGGCACCGTTGGGCTTTAATGGTCCGTTATTTGGCAATTTTCTACTAGATAAAAATCTCGCTGTTTATTCGTAAATATTTTGAATTTTCTTTTAATCGCTTATAATCCGTTATAATTAGATTCATTAAGGTCAAAACCTATTCTTCTTCACGACGGTCAGCAAGACCATTTTCGTTAGACAAGAACATTGGCATATTGTTTTCCCTAATCACTAAGGCTAATCCCTTAATTACTCGACTTGTTTAATTATCCTACTTAGCCAGTTCCAGTTGATCCTAATTAGGTCATTTGGAAACCCTAACTAAAACCTTGACCAAAGTCAACCTTGAATCTTTATCCATTGGACGATAAAGGCTAGGGTAATCTTTATCCATGAGTCAATAGATACTAGGGTAATCTTTATCCATTGGACAATAGATACTAGGGTAGTCTTTATCCATTGGTTATTACATGCTAGGAAGACCTTTGACCATTGGACAATAGTTGTTAGGAAGAAGACCAAGTTTGACTAGTAGTTGGAATAGTCTAGTCAAAAGCAAATAGTGTACTCCATGATGACTTTCCTTGGACCATTGGTTAATAACCGCTAGGGAAAACTTTACCCATTGGATAATAGATGTTAGGATTTGCCAAATAGGATGACAAGACAAGTCATGTACTTCCTCATCATTACTTCTTTCACCCATTGGTTAATAACTGCTAGGGAAATGTTAGACCCTTGGACAATAACCATTAGGGAAATTATTATCCCTTGGATAATAGCATTGTCCAATATTCCCATGGGATTCTTGGTGAAAGATATGATAGTACCTTCTCCTACAAAAAGAATAATCATTAACCATGTGTGCATTTAAGTAGCCTTGTCCTTATCCTCCTTGTCTACCACAAATGTACACATATATATATAGATATATATATATATATATATACATATAAGTACTTTGACCAAGATAGAGAATCGGCTAGGGAGAGAGAAGAGGGGGGCCGAATGTGAGGAGAGAGAGTGAGGTGTGTGTATGTACCTTTGGCCACTTGTCCAAGCCACCTAATAGCCTTAAGCCTATTTGTTACATGCCAACCCATGCCTAGTCAAACCTAGCCAATGATTCTAGTCTTTCTTCCAAGTAGACCCATTCTAGGACAAGACTACACCTTGACCACCTCATCATTGTTTGGACCCTCATCATTACCTAGATACACTTGGTTGGAGTACTATAGCATGACAAGACTAGTCATGTGTACTTTGCCATACAAAGAGAATAATCATAAGCCATGTGTACATTTAAGTAGTTTGTCCTTACCTTCCTTGTTCTTTCCATAAATATACATATAGTTATACACATATATATATATATATACATACATGATCATACTTTGACCAAGAGAGAGAGAGAGGGCCGAATGGAGAGGGAGAGAAGGAGAGTGAGTGCATGTGTGTTGTACTTGGACATGTGCATTGTACTTGACACTATTTGACCTAGATACACTTGAATGATGTACTTTGGCTTGACAAGACAAGACCATGGAACAAATCCATGGGGAAGAGAGAGAGACATGGCCGAATGAAGGGAGAGGGAAAGGTGAAGTGTATGTGTGTTGTACCATGGCAAGTTGTAGTACTTTGATACTATTTGACCAAGTTGCACTTTTGTTGTACTTTTGCTTGACAAGACTAGACTATGAGACAAATCCATGGGAGAGGAGAGTGAGAGAGAGCCGAATAGGGAGAGAGGGAGAGTGAGGTGTATGTTGGTTGAATTTAGACACATGGTTGTACTTTGACACTATTTCACCAAGTGGCACTAAGTTGGCATACTATTGCTTGATAAGACTAGTCCATGGAGCAAATTTATGGGGAAGAGAGAGAGAGGGAGAGCCGGCCAAGTGGAGTGAGAGGGGAAGCTCCATTTTGCCTATAAATAGCATCCATTCCATGCCTTTCAACTCACACCTTCACCATTCAACTTCTCTCTAGAAAGCTTAGTGTTCTTGCTTGTTCTTGCCTTGTTCTTGAGTGTTCTTGAAGTTCTTCCTTGTTCTTCAAGAAACTCATCCTAAGCCGCCACTAAACCACCACTCCACCACCCTTCGATCCATAAGAGTTTAGTAGTATAGTCAAGACTTAGTTTCGAGAGAAACCTTTCTCTTTCGAAGCTACTGGAAGTCCACCGTAAGCCGTTACTCCGACGAAATTCCCGTAGCCACCCTACCGCCAAGAAGAACGGTAGAGTTCTTGAACCTACTTATCCTAACTATAATTGTATGCATGTTGAATTGAATATAGTGTAATCTACCCATAATCCTAAGTATATGTTAGACACTACTCCTTGTCTTAGTTTTAATCTAGCTAAGTCGTTATAATGAAAGCATGATAATGATAGTTTATTTTCCTAAAACGTTGGATGCATGTGAGCTTAATATTGCTATTGGATGATCAAGCATGATTAGAACCAACTTAAGATATAAATTCGTGAAGAAGTAATAGCGTATTGATCTTTTAACTTAACTATAAGCTTATATTCCATTGCTTGTGGTATTGTAACAAAGCATATGGTGGATTACCACCCCAAGGGCGTCCGCACATGTGGCGTTATGCTTTAAGTAATGATTATGGACCTACTATGTACTTATTGTATTACTTGTGGTAAAGTAACAAAGCATATGGTGGATTACCACCCAGGCGTCCGCACATGTGGCGTTATGCTTTAAGTAATGATTATGGACCTACTATGTACTTGCTTGTATTACTTGTGGTAAAGTAACAAAGCATATGGTGGATTACCACCCCAAGGGCGTCGCACATGTGGCGTTATGCTTTAAGTAATGATTATGGACATGCTATGTACTTGCTTAGATTATACTTACTTTAAGTATACAACCATGAGTTAAACGGTTAAGGTATCAAAGCTAGTTAGTAAAACTTGTTTACTAAAGTACTAAAGAAGAATGAGCATGCCAAATAATGAATTTCTACGTCAATAAACATATGTTGTTTTCCCACAAAGGAAGAAAGAAGGGATTTTTGTAATATATTATTGTCTTGAGGATGATTATGAACATGTATGTATATTTGTTGCATTACTTGTTGCTTGATAAAACATAAGTGGCTTTAAGTAATAATTTGAGTACGATTAGGTAATATAGAGTTGGATGATCTTGCTAGTTAAATTTCAAGATTTCTTTAAAGTGATTCGTCCCGTCGTGAGTCTATGCATGATTACGAGACACAAAACCGGAAAGTAGAAACATGACACTTAAGGAGTGGTTGATATGGATAAAAGGATTTTTGAGACTACATAATGGCGGACTTGGTAGCCTTATGTGAGTTGTGAAAACCCGCCAAGGTGGCGGACTTGGTAGCCCTTTGTGTGGACTTGCGAAAACCGCAATGAGGCCGGACTTGGTAGCCCATTGTGTAGATTGCCATTGGAGCGGACGTGGTAGCTTCATTGGTAATTGGGCTTGGTTATCCGCGGAGAGGAGCCAATGCAAGATTTTGTAACGTGGCCGGACTTGGTAGCCCGTTGAATGACAAATGATTTTCTTAAAATGAAATGGTGACACAATACGATGAGTCGCGTAGGAGAAACCAAGAAAGACATGACACCAACGTAAGCAGGATAGTGAATGCGGATGTATCATTGTTAATTATGTTGTTAAATGAGTATATATGATTATTTATATGACTATTTGTTGTAAGTTATGGGTTAGCGGGTTGGATTATTCTATTGAGCTTTTGTAGCTCACGGTGTTACCTTTGTGGTGACTCTGACATATTATACTGGGGGCGACGCTGGTATAATGTGTCAGACTTTATAGATGAGCAGCATGAACAGTACACTTTGGAGGCCTTCGGAGCCGAGGAGCTTGCAAGGATGGAAGAAGAGGCGGAGCAGTAGTTAACCTTAGTTTATCCCCTCCTTTGTTGAATAAAAGTACTCTTGTGAGAATTATGTTGTAATAATGAGCTAGACTCTCTTTAAGCTTATTCAATAAAAATGTTTATTTAACGTACCCAAAATTCGGGGCGTTACAACTTGGTATCGAGCTTTAGGTTCAAAACCTCGGCCATGGGTAGAATGGGTAGCCTTTAAGATTAGTGTTAAGATAAGCGTGGCCGTTGCACAAACGAGACTTGAGTTTAAGTTTACCGTCCCAAATTGGGTGGAATTCTGACAAAACAATCTTCGGATTGAAGCAAGGTGTGGAAATTGGCAGTACCACCGAACTGGGAATTCTCGAACAATTGGATGATGACTTAAATCAAGAATCGAATGTGGAACATAGACATGTCGATGTTTCTTTAACATTAGTAAAACTTGACTTAAAACACTACTAATTGAGGTTGAAAACTTTCCTTTGTAGATGGATCACCTAACCAACCTTGATAGTTGGAGATCACCAACTCGAGGTCACCCTAGAAACGATGACCATCCGACTGATGGAGAAGCCTGACTATATTATCATGATACTCGCAGAAATCCGTGACTTCAAAAAAGTACAGCATCATACCCCTACCCCTGTGGAAGATGACCCTTGGTTTCCTGTAATGTTCCCAATCTTGTGTGCCTTCCGTGTATTCTTTGGAGCCCTCCCCCCGATGGAAAACTTTACATATGGTGAAGAAGAAACTAGAGACAAGAAGGTTGCTCATGAGGTGACTAAGGAAGGAGAAGCTAGTGAGAGAAAGGATGAGCCCGAGGAGGACGAAGTTCTAGCCTAGCCCTGAAGCCAAGAATACTATCTAAGAGTCCCTACATAAACCTGGCAATAGTTGTAATCCTTTGGATGTAGAATCTTTTAAACTAGGATCACTGTTGTTAGGCCTTTTGATGTAAAATAGGAAAAATGTAAGACTCGTGATGTATTAATCTTAAGACTACTATAAGCCGCCTATGATGTACTTGTTTTCCCTAAGTAATGGAATTATGTGCTTCTTTTATATGTACATGTGTCCTTACAAGACTACCCTTTCACATCGATAAGTCTAACACATAATTTTCTTATTATTGTAGATATGGCTAACTGTACCTCTGCTACACCATTCACCTTTGCGGACCTGCTTGCGTACAAAGCTCTGCTTGCACCCGAGAGTTACATCCCTATACCCCACTTGGGTATATTTGACCCTGCCACCGGCGAGCACACCTCCGAGATTATTCTCGTGTCACCTTTAGCTGAGACCATGGACTTGGAGACCTTACATTTATCACTTAGTGACGTTGTTGAGGATGCCCGACAACGAGGGGAGTATTGGCTCGAGAAGAGGGAGAAGGAATGGAAGGAGGAGTTACGAGTATATTTTGGACTTATCCCACCGCAGTAGTAGAGTCGTAATTTCAGAATAAAGTCCCGAAGGTTGTAGTCGCAGTTGTGTGAATACAAACTTAGACCATGTATTAAGAGCATGTAAGATCATTCCATTTGTATTAGGAGAAATCGTGTCATAGTGGAATTCTATGCTTATGATTGTATCTCTCTTTTATCTATAAAAAGCTTGTTTCCTTCAAAGGAGTACTGCCGTATACTATTCTTTAATGACACTCTTATTACAAAGGACAATTATTTTTGTGACGCAGGTTGCAAAATAATCTGTTGCTTGTTACGGGTACTGTGGCACACTACCATAGACATTTTTTCTTTTATCGATCTATTTTTATTCGATGAGAAGCTAATTGTGATAAATATTTTCCCACACCTCCTAAGAAACGAGAACGGATCCTAACACCTAGAGCCGGGCCTACCCATCCGGCGCGGCCAAAACCGCACCCTCCAACCTCCAATTATCAAAATTTCAAACTCCCAATTATCAAATTCAAATTTCAAAACTCAATCATTTCCCTCCTCCACTCACCCTCACCCGGCCTATATGTACCCCACCACCACCTCCCATTTCCTTATCCTTCTCTCTTCATCTCTCTTACCATCTCATTCCCCCAAACCAAACCATGGCCATCCGACGGCGAGGATTTCCGGAAGACGCCGCGTTCCGAGAAATCGAGCGAACCGAACTCACCCTAACAACCCAAGCGCTGCGGTTGCAACCCTTCATCTTCCTCCTGTTCTGTGTCGTGCTGACAATGGGCATGCCACGGTGGTTCGGTAGGAACAACCGCCTCCGCACCTTCTGGTGCTGCGTTCTCGCTGTGACCATCGCACTCGAGGTGTTCGTTAGGGAATACGAACGTCGTTTGATCCAAGCCTTTAATGATAGGTGGTAGAACGAGGCACGTCAATGGCGCCCTAGCCATTATTATCTGCTTTTCCTTACTTTTTCGTGTACCTAATGATGCCTGTAGGCATGTAGTATGTTGATCTTATGTTATTTTAAGAAATTTTATTTTGCTCGTCTACCACAATCTGTCTTGTTCTTTGCGTGCTAACTTCATAACAAAACCCCAAGTTCGAGTAACACCACCATTTCGGGAGAGTGCAGTTGTTAGTCTAAAGTGAGTAGTGAGTGCGGACTAGAAATAGCCAACCTACGCCTAACCTGCGACTTAAGAGTGACTTGCTTCTTTTAAGGGGTAATTACGATTCTTGGCTGTAAATCCTACTTGACTTGTATCATTAGTCTTTAACCCCCGAGTTAGATTAACCTAATTTGTAACGACCCTGATTTTGGTAAATAAAAATTTCGTTAAAAATTTGAATTTTATTTTAATACTTGGATTTCATTTTTAACACCCAAAAATCGGTCGTTATTGGCTTATGAAAATTTTGATAAATTTTTAAATTTTATTTTAATTGCTTGGATTGCTTTAAAATTTCCTTTTAAATTCTAATAATCCGTCATAATTAGATTTGAAACTTGGACACTTGAATTATTGTACTCGGACAATTTAGTCCTTCTCCCATGACTAGTATACTTGCAAACGTACTCGTATATTTTCCTAATAAGTAAATAATATCTTTAAATTATATTTCTCGTTGGAAATCCTACTTAGCAAGCATAGTTAGCTTTTAACCGATTAGTTAGCAAACCCTAACTACCTTTGGCTTAGTGATGCATCGTTGCGGAGTGGTTAGTAGAAGAATTTTGGTCTTTGCCTTGACCGTCGGCAGCCTTGCTTTGGCTTGGCTGGCTGCCTGAGCATCGGTCATTTATTAGACTGCCTCGCCGAACATCGGGACCTCTGTCGAGCTGCCTCGCCTCGATGTCGGCTCATTGTCGCGCTTTGCCTTGCCTTAGCGTCGGCTCATTGTCGCGCTGCCTTGCCTATAGCGTCGGCTCATTGTCGCGCGCTGCCTTGCCTTAGCGTCGGCTCACTGTCGCGCCTGCCTGGCCTTAGCGTCGGCTCATTGTCGCGCTTTGCCTTAGCGTCGGCTCATTGTCGCGCTGCCTCGCCAGGCGTCGGTCATTGTCGGTCTGCCTCGCTAAACCGGGACAACTTTGTCGGGTTGCTCACGCCCTGGTTGCCATCAGTTACGCCTTGGCTAACGGGCCGCCAACCACCGCTTTGCTAAAGAATTTGCCAGGCCACCGCGTAGCGCTTGTGCCGGGCTGCCTTAGCCTTTGTTTGTACCGGTACGCTAGCGACGGCAGACAGTCAACTAACCAGGCTGTCGGTGCCTTGGCCTTTGTTTGGCCAGGTGCTGGCCACCGCAGCTTGCTTGGCAGCTATCGGGCTGCCTTAGCCCTTGTTTGTAGCAGCTCTACCGGTGTTTGGCCACGGTATTTGGCCAGCCGCCAGCCGCTTTGCCATCAGGCTACCTTGGCCATGCTCACGCCTTGCCTTGGCGTTTGGCACCGTTGGGCTTTAATGGTCCGTTATTTGGCAATTTTCTACTAGATAAAAATCTCGTTGTTTATTCGTAAATATTTTGAATTTTCTTTTAATCGCTTATAATCCGTTATAATTAGATTCATTAAGGTCAAAACCTATTCTTCTTCACGACGGTCAGCAAGACCATTTTCGTTAGACAAGAACATTGGCATATTGTTTTCCCTAATCACTAAGGCTAATCCCTAATTACTCGACTTGTTTAATTATCCTACTTAGCAAGTTTCAGTTGATCCTAATTAGGTCATTTGGAAACCCTAACTAAAACCTTGACCAAAGTCAACCTTGAATCTTTATCCATTGGACGATAAAGGCTAGGGTAATCTTTATCCATGAGTCAATAGATACTAGGGTAATCTTTATCCATTGGACAATAGATACTAGGGTAGTCTTTATCCATTGGTTATTACATGCTAGGAAGACCTTTGACCATTGGACAATAGTTGTTAGGAAGAAGACCAAGTTTGACTAGTAGTTGGAATAGTCTAGTCAAAAGCAAATAGTGTACTCCATGATGACTTTCCTTGGACCATTGGTTAATAACCGCTAGGAAAACTTTACCCATTGGATAATAGATGTTAGGATTTGCCAAATAGGATGACAAGACAAGTCATGTACTTCCTCATCATTACTTCTTTCACCCATTGGTTAATAACCGCTAGGGAAATGTTAGACCCTTGGACAATAACCATTAGGGAAATTATTATCCCTTGGATAATAGCATTGTCCAATATTCCCATGGGATTCTTGGTGAAAGATATGATAGTACCTTCTCCTACAAAAAGAATAATCATTAACCATGTGTGCATTTAAGTAGCCTTGTCCTTATCCTCCTTGTCTACCACAAATGTACACATATATATATATATATATATATATATATATATATATATATATATATATATATATATACATATAAGTACTTTGACCAAGATAGAGAATCGGCTAGGGAGAGAGAAGAGGGGGGCCGAATGTGAGGAGAGAGAGAGTGAGGTGTGTGTATGTACCTTTGGCCACTTGTCCAAGCCACCTAATAGCCTTAAGCCTATTTGTTACATGCCAACCCATGCCTAGTCAAACCTAGCCAATGATTCTAGTCTTTCTTCCAAGTAGACCCATTCTAGGACAAGACTACACCTTGACCACCTCATCATTGTTTGGACCCTCATCATTACCTAGATACACTTGGTTGGAGTACTATAGCATGACAAGACTAGTCATGTGTACTTTGCCATACAAAGAGAATAATCATAAGCCATGTGTACATTTAAGTAGTTTGTCCTTACCTTCCTTGTTCTTTCCATAAATATACATATAGTTATACACATATATATATATATATACATACATGATCATACTTTGACCAAGAGAGAGAGAGAGAGCGCCGAATGGAGAGGGAGAGGGAGAGTGAGTGCATGTGTGTTGTACTTGGACATGTGCATTGTACTTGACACTATTTGACCTAGATACACTTGAATGATGTACTTTGGCTTGACAAGACAAGACCATGGAACAAATCCATGGGGAAGAGAGAGAGACATGGCCGAATGAAGGGAGAGGGAAAGGTGAAGTGTATGTGTGTTGTACCATGGCAAGTTGTAGTACTTTGATACTATTTGACCAAGTTGCACTTGTGTTGTACTTTGGCTTGACAAGACTAGACTATGAGACAAATCCATGGGAGAGGAGAGTGAGAGAGAGGCCGAATAGGGAGAGAGGGAGAGTGAGGTGTATGTTGGTTGAATTTAGACACATGGTTGTACTTTGACACTATTTCACCAAGTGGCACTAAGTTGGCATACTATTGCTTGATAAGACTAGTCCATGGAGCAAATTTATGGGGAAGAGAGAGAGAGGGAGGGCCGGCCAAGTGGAGTGAGGGGGGAGCTCCATTTTGCCTATAAATAGCATCCATTCCATGCCTTTCAACTCACACCTTCACCATTCAACTTCTCTCTAGAAAGCCGAGTGTTCTTGCTTGTTCTTGCCTTGTTCTTGAGTGTTCTTGAAGTTCTTCCCTTGTTCTTCAAGAAACTCATCCTAAGCCGCCACTAAACCACCACTCCACCACCCTTCGATCCATAAGAGTTTAGTAGTATAGTCAAGACTTAGTTTCGAGAGAAACCCTTCTCTTTCGAAGCTACCGGAAGTCCACCGTAAGCCGTTACTCCAACGAAATTCCCGTAGCCACCCTACCGCCAAGAAGAACGGTAGAGTTCTTGAACCTACTTATCCTAACTATAATTGTATGCATGTTGAATTGAATATAGTGTAATCTACCCATAATCCTAAGTATATGTTAGACACTACTCCTTGTCTTAGTTTTAATCTAGCTAAGTCGTTATAATGAAAGCATGATAATGATAGTTTATTTTCCTAAAACGTTGGATGCATGTGAGCTTAATATTGCTATTGGATGATCAAGCATGATTAGAACCAACTTAAGATATAAATTCGTGAAGAAGTAATAGCGTATTGATCTTTTAACTTAACTATAAGCTTATATTCCATTGCTTGTGGTATTGTAACAAAGCATATGGTGGATTACCACCCCAAGGGCGTCCGCACATGTGGCGTTATGCTTTAAGTAATGATTATGGACCTACTATGTACTTGCTTGTATTACTTGTGGTAAAGTAACAAAGCATATGGTGGATTACCACCCAGGGCGTCCGCACATGTGGCGTTATGCTTTAAGTAATGATTATGGACCTACTATGTACTTGCTTGTATTACTTGTGGTAAAGTAACAAAGCATATGGTGGATTACCACCCCAAGGTCCGCACATGTGGCGTTATGCTTTAAGTAATGATTATGGACATGCTATGTACTTGCTTAGATTATACTTACTTTAAGTATACAACCATGAGTTAAACGGTTAAGGTATCAAAGCTAGTTAGTAAAACTTGTTTACTAAAGTACTAAAGAAGAATGAGCATGCCAAATAATGAATTTCTACGTCAATAAACATATGTTGTTTTCCCACAAAGGAAGAAAGAAGGGATTTTTGTAATATATTATTGTCTTGAGGATGATTATGAACATGTATGTATATTTGTTGCATTACTTGTTGCTGATAAAACATAAGTGGCTTTAAGTAATAATTTGAGTACGAATAGGTAATATAGAGTTGGATGATCTTGCTAGTTAAATTTCAAGATTTCTTTAAAGTGATTCGTCCCGCCGCGGAGTCTATGCATGATTACGAGACACGAAAACCGGAAAATAGAAACATGACACTTAAGGAATGGTTGATATGGATAAAAAGGATTTTTGAGACTACATAATGGCCGGACTTGGTAGCCTTATGTGAGTTGTGAAAACCCGCAAGGTGGCCGGACTTGGTAGCCCTTTGTGTGGACTTGCGAAAACCACAATGAGGCCGGACTTGGTAGCCCATTGTGTAGATTGCCATTGGAGCCGGACGTGGTAGCTTCATCGGTAATTGGGCTTGGTTATCCGCGGAGAGGAGCCAATGCAAGATTTTGTAACGTGGCCGGACTTGGTAGCCCGTTGAATGACAAATGATTTTCTTAAAATGAAATGGTGACACAATACGATGAGTCGCGTAGGAGAAACCAAGAAAGGCATGACACCAACGTAAGCAGGATAGTGAATGCGGATGTATCATTGTTAATTATGTTGTTAAATGAGTATATATGATTATTTATATGACTATTTGTTGTAAGTTATGGGTTAGCGGGTTGGATTATTCTATTGAGCTTTTGTAGCTCACGGTGTTACCTTTGTGGTGACCCTGACATATTATACTGGGGGCGACGCTGGTATAATGTGTCAGACTTTATAGATGAGCAGCATGAACAGTACACTTTGGAGGCCTTCGGAGCCGAGGAGCTTGCAAGGATGGAAGAAGAGGCGGAGCAGTAGTTAACCTTAGTTTATTCCCTCCTTTGTTGAATAAAAGTACTCTTGTGAGAATTATGTTGTAATAATGAGCTAGACTCTCTTTAAGCTTATTCAATAAAAATGTTTATTTAACGTACCCAAAATTCGGGCGTTACAACTTGGTATCGAGCTTTAGGTTCAAAACCTCGGCCATGGGTAGAATGGGTAGCCTTTAAGATTAGTGTTAAGATAAGCGTGGCCGTTGCACAAACGAGACTTGAGTTTAAGTTTACCGTCCCAAATTGGGTGGAATTCTGACAAAACAATCTTCGGATTGAAGCAAGGTGTGGAAATTGGCAGTACCACCGAGCTGGGAATTCTCGAACAATTGGATGATGACTTAAATCAAGAATCGAATGTGGAACATAGAAATGTCGATGTTTCTTTAACATTAGTAAAACTTGACTTAAAACACTACTAATTGAGGTTTAAAACTTTCCTTTGTAGATGGATCACCTAACCAACCTGATAGTTGGAGCTCACCAACTCGAGGTCACCCTAGAAACGATGACCATCCGACTGATGGAGAAGCCTGACTATATTATCATGATACTCGCGGAAATCCGTGACTTCAAAAAAGTACAGCATCATACCCCTACCCCTGTGGAAGATGACCCTTGGTTTCCTGTAATGTTCCCAATCTTGTGTGCCTTCCGTGTATTCTTTGGAGCCCTCCCCCCGATGGAAAACTTTACATATGGTGAAGAAGAAACTAGAGACAAGAAGGTTGCTCATGAGGTGACTAAGGAAGGAGAAGCTAGTGAGAGAAAGGATGAGCCCGAGGAGGACGAAGTTCTAGCCTAGCCCTGAAGCCAAGAATACTATCTAAGAGTCCCTACATAAACCTGGCAATAGTTGTAATCCTTTGGATGTAGAATCTTTTAAACTAGGATCACTGTTGTTAGGCCTTTTGATGTAAAATAGGAAAAATGTAAGACTCGTGATGTATTAATCTTAAGACTACTATAAGCCGCCTATGATGTACTTGTTTTCCCTAAGTAATGGAATTATGTGCTTCTTTTATATGTACATGTGTCCTTACAAGACTACCCTTTCACATCGATAAGTCTAACACATAATTTTCTTATTATTGTAGATATGGCTAACTGTACCTCTGCTACACCATTCACCTTTGCGGACCTGCTTACGTACAAAGCTCTGCTTGCACCCGAGAGTTACATCCCTATACCCCACTTGGGTATATTTGACCCTGCCACCGGCGAGCACACCTCCGAGATTATTCTCGTGTCACCTTTAGCTGAGACCATGGACTTGGAGACCTTACATTTATCACTTAGTGACGTTGTTGAGGATGCCCGACAACGAGGGGAGTATTGGCTCGAGAAGAGGGAGAAGGAATGGAAGGAGGAGTTACGAGTATATTTTGGACTTATCCCACTGCAGTAGTAGATCGTAATTTCAGAATAAAGTCCCGAAGGTTGTAGTCGCAGTTGTGTGAATACAAACTTAGACCATGTATTAAGAGCATGTAAGATCATTCCATTTGTATTAGGAGAAATCGTGTCATAGTGGAATTCTATGCTTATGATTGTATCTCTCTTTTATCTATAAAAAGCTTGTTTCCTTCAAAGGAGTACTGCCGTATACTATTCTTTAATGACACTCTTATTACAAAGGACAATTATTTTTGTGACGCAGGTTGCAAAATAATCTGTTGCTTGTTACGGGTACTGTGGCACACTACCATAGACATTTTTTCTTTTATCGATCTATTTTTATTCGATGAGAAGCTAATTGTGATAAATATTTTCCCACACCTCCTAAGAAACGAGAACGGATCCTAACACCTAGAGCCGGGCCTACCCATCCGGCGCGGCCAAAACCGCACCCTCCAACCTCCAATTATCAAAATTTCAAACTCCCAATTATCAAATTCAAATTTCAAAACTCAATCATTTCCCTCCTCCACTCACCCTCACCCGGCCTATATGTACCCCACCACCACCTCCCATTTCCTTATCCTTCTCTCTTCATCTCTCTTACCATCTCATTCCCCCAAACCAAACCATGGCCATCCGACGGCGAGGATTTCCGGAAGACGCCGCGTTCCGAGAAATCGAGCGAACCGAACTCACCCTAACAACCCAAGCGCTGCGGTTGCAACCCTTCATCTTCCTCCTGTTCTGTGTCGTGCTGACAATGGGCATGCCACGGTGGTTCGGTAGGAACAACCGCCTCCGCACCTTCTGGTGCTGCGTTCTCGCTGTGACCATCGCACTCGAGGTGTTCGTTAGGGAATACGAACGTCGTTTGATCCAAGCCTTTAATGATAGGTGGTAGAACGAGGCACGTCAATGGCGCCCTAGCCATTATTATCTGCTTTTCCTTACTTTTTCGTGTACCTAATGATGCCTGTAGGCATGTAGTATGTTGATCTTATGTTATTTTAAGAAATTTTATTTTGCTCGTCTACCACAATCTGTCTTGTTCTTTGCGTGCTAACTTCATAACAAAACCCCAAGTTCGAGTAACACCACCATTTCGGGAGAGTGCAGTTGTTAGTCTAAAGTGAGTAGTGAGTGCGGACTAGAAATAGCCAACCTACGCCTAACCTGCGACTTAAGAGTGACTTGCTTCTTTTAAGGGGGATAGACGATGATTCCGAGACCGGTATAGTAATTAAGCCTAACCCGTAGTCACGTGCGCAAATTCGAGGACGAAATTATTTTAAGGGGATAGGTTGTAACGACCACGATTTTTGGTAAATAAAAATTTCGTTAAAAATTTGAATTTTATTTTAATACTTGGATTTCATTTTTAACACCCAAAAATCGGTCGTTATTGGCTTATGAAAATTTTGATAAATTTTTAAATTTTATTTTAATTGCTTGGATTGCTTTAAAATTTCCTTTTAAATTCTAATAATCCGTCATAATTAGATTTGAAACTTGGAAAATTGAATTATTTTACTCAGGACAATTTAGTCCTTCTCCCATGACTAGTATACTTGCAAACGTACTCGTATATTTTCCCTAATAAGTAAATAATATCTTTAAATTATATTTCTCGGCTGGAAATCCTACTTAGCAAGCATAGTTAGCTTTTAACCGATTAGTTAGCAAACCCTAACTACCTTTGGCTTAGTGATGCATCGTTGCCGGAGTGGTTAGTAGAAGAATTTTGGTCTTTGCCTTGACCGTCGGCTTGGCCTTGCTTTGGCTTGGCTAGGTCGCCTTGGCGTCGGGCCTGATTAGACCTGCCTCGCCCAGGCATCGGGCCTCTGTCAGGCCTGCCTCGCCTCGGTGTCGGCTCGCTGTCGCGCCTGCCTTGCCTTGGCGTCGGCTCGCTGTCGCGCCTGCCTTGCCTTGGCGTCGGCTCGCTGTCGCGCCTGCCTTGCCTTGGCGTCGGCTCGCTGTCGCGCCTGCCTCGCCTAGCCTAGGCATCGGCTCGCTGCCTTGCCTTGGCGTCGGCTCATTGTCGCGCTGCCGCCAGCGTCGGGTCATTGTCGGTGCCTCGCCTGAGCCGGGACACTGTCGGGTTGCTCTGCCTGGCTGCCATCGCTGCTTGGCTAACGGGCCGCTTTGCCAGCTTTGCTAAAGGGTCAGGCCGCCGCGCTTGCCAGCCCGGCTGCCGCCTTGTTTGGCCATCGGTCGCTGGCGACCGCAGTCAACTAGCAGCTATCGGTGCCTTAGCCTTTGTTTGGCCACAAGCTGCTGCCACAGCCCTTTGCAGCTATCGGTACGCCTTGGCCTTTGTTTGGCCACTAGGCTGCTTTGGCTGTTTTGGCCACCGCTTCGCCACCGCTTTGCCATCAGGCTACCTTGGCCATGCTCACGCCTTGCCTTGGCGTTTGGCACCGTTGGGCTTTAATGGTCCGTTATTTGGCAATTTTCTACTAGATAAAAATCTCGCTGTTTATTCGTAAATATTTTGAATTTTCTTTTAATCGCTTATAATCCGTTATAATTAGATTCATTAAGGTCAAAACCTATTCTTCTTCACGACGGTCAGCAAGACCATTTTCGTTAGACAAGAACATTGGCATATTGTTTTCCCTAATCACTAAGGCTAATCCCCTAATTACTCGACTTGTTTAATTATCCTACTTAGCCAGTTCCAGTTGATCCTAATTAGGTCATTTGGAAACCCTAACTAAAACCTTGACCAAAGTCAACCTTGAATCTTTATCCATTGGACGATAAAGGCTAGGGTAATCTTTATCCATGAGTCAATAGATACTAGGGTAATCTTTATCCATTGGACAATAGATACTAGGGTAGTCTTTATCCATTGGTTATTACATGCTAGGAAGACCTTTGACCATTGGACAATAGTTGTTAGGAAGAAGACCAAGTTTGACTAGTAGTTGGAATAGTCTAGTCAAAAGCAAATAGTGTACTCCATGATGACTTTCCTTGGACCATTGGTTAATAACCGCTAGGAAAACTTTACCCATTGGATAATAGATGTTAGGATTTGCCAAATAGGATGACAAGACAAGTCATGTACTTCCTCATCATTACTTCTTTCACCCATTGGTTAATAACCGCTAGGGAAATGTTAGACCCTTGGACAATAACCATTAGGGAAATTATTATCCCTTGGATAATAGCATTGTCCAATATTCCCATGGGATTCTTGGTGAAAGATATGATAGTACCTTCTCCTACAAAAAGAATAATCATTAACCATGTGTGCATTTAAGTAGCCTTGTCCTTATCCTCCTTGTCTACCACAAATGTACACATATATATATAGATATATATATATATATATATATACATATAAGTACTTTGACCAAGATAGAGAATCGGCTAGGGAGAGAGAAGAGGGGGGCCGAATGTGAGGAGAGAGAGAGTGAGGTGTGTGTATGTACCTTTGGCCACTTGTCCAAGCCACCTAATAGCCTTAAGCCTATTTGTTACATGCCAACCCATGCCTAGTCAAACCTAGCCAATGATTCTAGTCTTTCTTCCAAGTAGACCCATTCTAGGACAAGACTACACCTTGACCACCTCATCATTGTTTGGACCCTCATCATTACCTAGATACACTTGGTTGGAGTACTATAGCATGACAAGACTAGTCATGTGTACTTTGCCATACAAAGAGAATAATCATAAGCCATGTGTACATTTAAGTAGTTTGTCCTTACCTTCCTTGTTCTTTCCATAAATATACATATAGTTATACACATATATATATATATATACATACATGATCATACTTTGACCAAGAGAGAGAGAGGGCCGAATGGAGAGGGAGAGGGAGAGTGAGTGCATGTGTGTTGTACTTGGACATGTGCATTGTACTTGACACTATTTGACCTAGATACACTTGAATGATGTACTTTGGCTTGACAAGACAAGACCATGGAACAAATCCATGGGGAAGAGAGAGAGACATGGCCGAATGAAGGGAGAGGGAAAGGTGAAGTGTATGTGTGTTGTACCATGGCAAGTTGTAGTACTTTGATACTATTTGACCAAGTTGCACTTGTGTTGTACTTTGGCTTGACAAGACTAGACTATGAGACAAATCCATGGGAGAGGAGAGTGAGAGAGAGGCCGAATAGGGAGAGAGGGAGAGTGAGGTGTATGTTGGTTGAATTTAGACACATGGTTGTACTTTGACACTATTTCACCAAGTGGCACTAAGTTGGCATACTATTGCTTGATAAGACTAGTCCATGGAGCAAATTTATGGGGAAGAGAGAGAGAGGGAGAGCCGGCCAAGTGGAGTGAGGAGGGAAGCTCCATTTTGCCTATAAATAGCATTCATTCCATGCCTTTCAACTCACACCTTCACCATTCAACTTCTCTCTCTAGAAAGCTTAGTGTTCTTGCTTGTTCTTGCCTTGTTCTTGAGTGTTCTTGAAGTTCTTCCCTTGTTCTTCAAGAAACTCATCCTAAGCCGCCACTAAACCACCACTCCACCACCCTTCGATCCATAAGAGTTTAGTAGTATAGTCAAGACTTAGTTTCGAGAGAAACCCTTCTCTTTCGAAGCTACCGGAAGTCCACCGTAAGCCGTTACTCCGACGAAATTCCCGTAGCCACCCTACCGCCAAGAAGAACGGTAGAGTTCTTCGAACCTACTTATCCTAACTATAATTGTATGCATGTTGAATTGAATATAGTGTAATCTACCCATAATCCTAAGTATATGTTAGACACTACTCCTTGTCTTAGTTTTAATCTAGCTAAGTCGTTATAATGAAAGCATGATAATGATAGTTTATTTTCCTAAAACGTTGGATGCATGTGAGCTTAATATTGCTATTGGATGATCAAGCATGATTAGAACCAACTTAAGATATAAATTCGTGAAGAAGTAATAGCGTATTGATCTTTTAACTTAACTATAAGCTTATATTCCATTGCTTGTGGTATTGTAACAAAGCATATGGTGGATTACCACCCCAAGGGCGTCCGCACATGTGGCGTTATGCTTTAAGTAATGATTATGGACCTACTATGTACTTGCTGTATTACTTGTGGTAAAGTAACAAAGCATATGGTGGATTACCACCCCAAGGGCGTCCGCACATGTGGCGTTATGCTTTAAGTAATGATTATGGACCTACTATGTACTTGCTTGTATTACTTGTGGTAAAGTAACAAAGCATATGGTGGATTACCACCCCAAGGGCGTCCGCACATGTGGCGTTATGCTTTAAGTAATGATTATGGACATGCTATGTACTTGCTTAGATTATACTTACTTTAAGTATACAACCATGAGTTAAACGGTTAAGGTATCAAAGCTAGTTAGTAAAACTTGTTTACTAAAGTACTAAAGAAGAATGAGCATGCCAAATAATGAATTTCTACGTCAATAAACATATGTTGTTTTCCCACAAAGGAAGAAAGAAGGGATTTTTGTAATATATTATTGTCTTGAGGATGATTATGAACATGTATGTATATTTGTTGCATTACTTGTTGCTGTTGATAAAACATAAGTGGCTTTAAGTAATAATTTGAGTACGATTAGGTAATATAGAGTTGGATGATCTTGCTAGTTAAATTTCAAGATTTCTTTAAAGTGATTCGTCCCGCACCGGAGTCTATGCATGATTACGAGACACAAAAACCGGAAAGTAGAAACATGACACATAAGGAGTGGTTGAAATGGATAAAAAGGATTTTTTTTACTACATAATGGCCGGACTTGTTAGCCTTATGTGAGTTGTGAAAACCGCAAGGTGGCCGGACTTGGTAGCCCTTTGTGTGGACTTGCGAAAACCGCAATGAGGCCGGACTTGGTAGCCCATTGTGTAGATTGCCATTGGAGCCGGACGTGGTAGCTTCATTGGTAATTGGGCTTGGTTATCCGCGGAGAGGAGCCAATGCAAGATTTTGTAACGTGGCCGGACTTGGTAGGCCGTTGAATGACAAATGATTTTCTTAAAATGAAATGGTGACACAATACGATGAGTCGCGTAGGAGAAACCAAGAAAGGCATGACACCAACGTAAGCAGGATAGTGAATGCGGATGTATCATTGTTAATTATGTTGTTAAATGAGTATATATGATTATTTATATGACTATTTGTTGTAAGTTATGGGTTAGCGGGTTGGATTATTCTATTGAGCTTTTGTAGCTCACGGTGTTACTTTTTGGTGACCCTGACATATTATACTGGGGGCGACGCTGGTATAATGTGTACTTTATAGATGAGCAGCATGAACAGTACACTTTGGAGGCCTTCGGAGCCGAGGAGCTTGCAAGGATGGAAGAAGAGGCGGAGCAATAGTTAACCTTAGTTTATTCCCTCCTTTGTTGAATAAAAGTACTCTTGTGAGAATTATGTTGTAATAATGAGCTAGACTCTCTTTAAGCTTATTCAATAAAAATGTTTATTTAACGTACCCAAAATTCGGGCGTTACAACTTGGTATCGAGCTTTAGGTTCAAAACCTCGGCCATGGGTAGAATGGGTAGCCTTTAAGATTAGTGTTAAGATAAGCGTGACCGTTGCACAAACGAGACTTGAGTTTAAGTTTACCGTCCCAAATTGGGTGGAATTCTGACAAAACAATCTTCGGATTGAAGCAAGGTGTGGAAATTGGCAGTACCACCGAGCTGGGAATTCCCGAACAATTGGATGATGACTTAAATCAAGAATCGAATGTGGAACATAGAAATGTCGATGTTTCTTTAACATTAGTAAAACTTGACTTAAAACACTACTAATTGAGGTTTAAAACTTTCCTTTGTAGATGGATCACCTAACCAACCTGATAGTTGGAGCTCACCAACTCGAGGTCACCCTAGAAACGATGACCATCCGACTGATGGAGAAGCCCGACTATATTATCATGATACTCGCAGAAATCCGTGACTTCAAAAAAGTACAGCATCATACCCCTACCCCTGTGGAAGATGACCCTTGGTTTCCTGTAATGTTCCCAATCTTGTGTGCCTTCCGTGTATTCTTTGGAGCCCTCCCCCCGATGGAAAACTTTACATATGGTGAAGAAGAAACTAGAGACAAGAAGGTTGCTCATGAGGTGACTAAGGAAGGAGAAGCTAGTGAGAGAAAGGATGAGCCCGAGGAGGACGAAGTTCTAGCCTAGCCCTGAAGCCAAGAATACTATCTAAGAGTCCCTAAATAAACCTGGCAATAGTTGTAATCCTTTGGATGTAGAATCTTTTAAACTAGGATCACTGTTGTTAGGCCTTTTGATGTAAAATAGGAAAAATGTAAGACTCGTGATGTATTAATCTTAAGACTACTATAAGCCGCCTATGATGTACTTGTTTTCCCTAAGTAATGGAATTATGTGCTTCTTTTATATGTACATGTGTCCTTACAAGACTACCCTTTCACATCGATAAGTCTAACACATAATTTTCTTATTATTGTAGATATGGCTAACTGTACCTCTGCTACACCATTCACCTTTGCGGACCTGCTTACGTACAAAGCTCTGCTTGCACCCGAGAGTTACATCCCTATACCCCACTTGGGTATATTTGACCCTGCCACCGGCGAGCACACCTCCGAGATTATTCTCGTGTCACCTTTAGCTGAGACCATGGACTTGGAGACCTTACATTTATCACTTAGTGACGTTGTTGAGGATGCCCGACAACGAGGGGAGTATTGGCTCGAGAAGAGGGAGAAGGAATGGAAGGAGGAGTTACGAGTATATTTTGGACTTATCCCACCGCAGTAGTAGAGTCGTAATTTCAGAATAAGGTCCCAATTGTAGTCGCAGTTGTGTGAATACAAACTTAGACCATGTATTAAGAGCATGTAAGATCATTCCATTTGTATTAGGAGAAATCGTGTCATAGTGGAATTCTATGCTTATGATTGTATCTCTCTTTTATCTATAAAAAGCTTGTTTCCTTCAAAGGAGTACTGCCGTATACTATTCTTTAATGACACTCTTATTACAAAGGACAATTATTTTTGTGACGCAGGTTGCAAAATAATCTGTTGCTTGTTACGGGTACTGTGGCACACTACCATAGACATTTTTTCTTTTATCGATCTATTTTTATTCGATGAGAAGCTAATTGTGATAAATATTTTCCCACACCTCCTAAGAAACGAGAACGGATCCTAACACCTAGAGCCGGGCCTACCCATCCGGCGCGGCCAAAACCGCACCCTCCAACCTCCAATTATCAAAATTTCAAACTCCCAATTATCAAATTCAAATTTCAAAACTCAATCATTTCCCTCCTCCACTCACCCTCACCCGGCCTATATGTACCCCACCACCACCTCCCATTTCCTTATCCTTCTCTCTTCATCTCTCTTACCATCTCATTCCCCCAAACCAAACCATGGCCATCCGACGGCGAGGATTTCCGGAAGACGCCGCGTTCCGAGAAATCGAGCGAACCGAACTCACCCTAACAACCCAAGCGCTGCGGTTGCAACCCTTCATCTTCCTCCTGTTCTGTGTCGTGCTGACAATGGGCATGCCGCGGTGGTTCGGTAGGAACAACCGCCTCCGCACCTTCCGGTGCTGTGTTCTCGCTGTGACCATCGCACTCGAGGTGTTCGTTAGGGAATACGAACGTCGTTTGATCCAAGCCTTTAATGATAGGTGGTAGAACGAGGCACGTCAATGGCGCCCTAGCCATTATTATCTGCTTTTCCTTACTTTTTCGTGTACCTAATGATGCCTGTAGGCATGTAGTATGTTGATCTTATGTTATTTTAAGAAATTTTATTTTGCTCGTCTACCACAATCTGTCTTGTTCTTTGCGTGCTAACTTCATAACAAAACCCCAAGTTCGAGTAACACCACCATTTCGGGAGAGTGCAGTTGTTAGTCTAAAGTGAGTAGTGAGTGCGGACTAGAAATAGCCAACCTACGCCTAACCTGCGACTTAAGAGTGACTTGCTTCTTTTAAGGGGGATGACGATGATTCCGAGACCGGTATAGTAATTAAGCCTAACCCGTAGCACGTGCGAATTTCGAGGACTAAATTATTTTAAGGGGATAGGTTGTAACGATACGATTTTTGGTAAATAAAAATTTACGTTAAAAATTTGAATTTTATTTTAATACTTGGATTTCATTTTTAACACCCAAAATCGGTCGTTATTGGCTTATGAAAATTTTGATAAATTTTTAAATTTTATTTTAATTGCTTGGATTGCTTTAAAATTTCCTTTTAAATTCTAATAATCCGTCATAATTAGATTTGAAACTTGGAAAATTGAATTATTTTACTCCTGGACAATTTAGTCCTTCTCCCATGACTAGTATACTTGCAAACGTACTCGTATATTTTCCCTAATAAGTAAATAATATCTTTAAATTATATTTCTCGATTGGAAATCCTACTTAGCAAGCATAGTTAGCTTTTAACCGATTAGTTAGCAAACCCTAACTACCTTTGGCTTAGTGATGCATCGTTGCCGGAGTGGTTAGTAGAAGAATTTTGGTCTTTGCCTTGGCCGTCCTCGACCGCCTTGCTTTGGCTTGGCTAGGTGCCTAGGCATCGGTCTATTAGACACGCCTCGCCAGACATCGGGCCTCTGTCGCTGCCTCGCCTCGGTGTCGGCTCACTGTCGCGCTGCCTTGCCTTGGCGTCGGCTCATTGTCGGGCCTGCCTCGGCGTCGGCTCATTGTCGCGCTGCCTTGCCTTTGGCGTCGGCTCATTGTCGCGCCTGCCTCGCCTCGGCTCATTGTCGCTGCCTTGCCTTAGCGTCGGCTCATTGTCGCGCTGCCTCGCCAGCGTCGGGTCATTGTCGGGTCTGCCTCGCTGAAGCCGGGACACTTTGTCGGGTTGCTCGCTTACCTGGTTGCCATCGAGTTACGCCTTGGCTAACGGGCCGCTTGGCCACCGCTTTGCTAAAGGCGGGCCACCGTGCCTTGCCAGCTACCGCTGCCTTAGCCTTGTTTGGCCATTTGCTGGCGACCGGCAGTCGCTAACAGCTGTCTCGCCTTAGCCTTTGTTTGGCCAGTGCTGCGCACCGCTGCTTAGCTATCGGTGCCTTAGCCTGTTTGCTTGCTACAGCTGGCATTTGTTTGGCCACCGGGCTGTTTGGCCCGTCGCCACCGCTTTGCCATCAGGCTACCTTGGCCATGCTCACGCCTTGCCTTGGCGTTTGGCACCGTTGGGCTTTAATGTTCCGTTATTTGGCGATTTTCTACTAGATAAAAATCTCGCTGTTTATTCGTAAATATTTTGAATTTTTCTTTTAATCGCTTATAATCCGTTATAATTAGATTCATTAAGGTCAAAACCTATTCTTCTTCACGACGGTCAGCAAGACCATTTTCGTTAGACAAGAACATTGGCATATTGTTTTCCCTAATCACTAAGGCTAATCCCCTAATTACTCGACTTGTTTAATTATCCTACTTAGCCAGTTCAGTTGATCCTAATTAGGTCATTTGGAAACCCTAACTAAAACCTTGACCAAAGTCAACCTTGAATCTTTATCCATTGGACGATAAAGGCTAGGGTAATCTTTATCCATGAGTCAATAGATACTAGGGTAATCTTTATCCATTGGACAATAGATACTAGGGTAGTCTTTATCCATTGGTTATTACATGCTAGGAAGACCTTTGACCATTGGACAATAGTTGTTAGGAAGAAGACCAAGTTTGACTAGTAGTTGGAATAGTCTAGTCAAAAGCAAATAGTGTACTCCATGATGACTTTCCTTGGACCATTGGTTAATAACCGCTAGGAAAACTTTACCCATTGGATAATAGATGTTAGGATTTGCCAAATAGGATGACAAGACAAGTCATGTACTTCCTCATCATTACTTCTTT
Source organism: Rhododendron molle (assembly GCA_025413875.1). NCBI lineage: Eukaryota > Viridiplantae > Streptophyta > Magnoliopsida > Ericales > Ericaceae > Rhododendron > Rhododendron molle. The sequence goes on from CM046400.1 coordinate 22,965,011, forward strand.
CACCCATTGGTTAATAACCGCTAGGGAAATGTTAGACCCTTGGACAATAACCATTAGGGAAATTATTATCCCTTGGATAATAGCATTGTCCAATATTCCCATGGGATTCTTGGTGAAAGATATGATAGTACCTTCTCCTACAAAAAGAATAATCATTAACCATGTGTGCATTTAAGTAGCCTTGTCCTTATCCTCCTTGTCTACCACAAATGTACACATATATATATAGATATATATATATATATATATACATATAAGTACTTTGACCAAGATAGAGAATCGGCTAGGGAGAGAGAAGAGGGGGGCCGAATGTGAGGAGAGAGAGAGTGAGGTGTGTGTATGTACCTTTGGCCACTTGTCCAAGCCACCTAATAGCCTTAAGCCTATTTGTTACATGCCAACCCATGCCTAGTCAAACCTAGCCAATGATTCTAGTCTTTCTTCCAAGTAGACCCATTCTAGGACAAGACTACACCTTGACCACCTCATCATTGTTTGGACCCTCATCATTACCTAGATACACTTGGTTGGAGTACTATAGCATGACAAGACTAGTCATGTGTACTTTGCCATACAAAGAGAATAATCATAAGCCATGTGTACATTTAAGTAGTTTGTCCTTACCTTCCTTGTTCTTTCCATAAATATACATATAGTTATACACATATATATATATATATACATACATGATCATACTTTGACCAAGAGAGAGAGAGGGCCGAATGGAGAGGGAGAGGGAGAGTGAGTGCATGTGTGTTGTACTTGGACATGTGCATTGTACTTGACACTATTTGACCTAGATACACTTGAATGATGTACTTTGGCTTGACAAGACAAGACCATGGAACAAATCCATGGGGAAGAGAGAGAGAGACATGGCCGAATGAAGGGAGAGGGAAAGGTGAAGTGTATGTGTGTTGTACCATGGCAAGTTGTAGTACTTTGATACTATTTGACCAAGTTGCACTTGTGTTGTACTTTGGCTTGACAAGACTAGACTATGAGACAAATCCATGGGAGAGGAGAGTGAGAGAGAGGCCGAATAGGGAGAGAGGGAGAGTGAGGTGTATGTTGGTTGAATTTAGACACATGGTTGTACTTTGACACTATTTCACCAAGTGGCACTAAGTTGGCATACTATTGCTTGATAAGACTAGTCCATGGAGCAAATTTATGGGGAAGAGAGAGAGAGGGAGAGCCGGCCAAGTGGAGTGAGGGGGGAAGCTCCATTTTGCCTATAAATAGCATCCATTCCATGCCTTTCAACTCACACCTTCACCATTCAACTTCTCTCTAGAAAGCTTAGTGTTCTTGCTTGTTCTTGCCTTGTTCTTGAGTGTTCTTGAAGTTCTTCCTTGTTCTTCAAGAAACTCATCCTAAGCCGCCACTAAACCACCACTCCACCACCCTTCGATCCATAAGAGTTTAGTAGTATAGTCAAGACTTAGTTTCGAGAGAAACCCTTCTCTTTCGAAGCTACCGAAGTCCACCGTAAGTCGTTACTCCGACGAAATTCCCGTAGCCACCCTACCGCCAAGAAGAACGGTAGAGTTCTTGAACCTACTTATCCTAACTATAATTGTATGCATGTTGAATTGAATATAGTGTAATCTACCCATAATCCTAAGTATATGTTAGACACTACTCCTTGTCTTAGTTTTAATCTAGCTAAGTCGTTATAATGAAAGCATGATAATGATAGTTTATTTTCCTAAAACGTTGGATGCATGTGAGCTTAATATTGCTATTGGATGATCAAGCATGATTAGAACCAACTTAAGATATAAATTCGTGAAGAAGTAATAGCGTATTGATCTTTTAACTTAACTATAAGCTTATATTCCATTGCTTGTGGTATTGTAACAAAGCATATGGTGGATTACCACCCCAAGGGCGTCCGCACATGTGGCGTTATGCTTTAAGTAATGATTATGGACCTACTATGTACTTGCTGTATTACTTGTGGTAAAGTAACAAAGCATATGGTGGATTACCACCCCAAGGGCGTCCGCACATGTGGCGTTATGCTTTAAGTAATGATTATGGACCTACTATGTACTTGCTTGTATTACTTGTGGTAAAGTAACAAAGCATATGGTGGATTACCACCCCAAGGGCGTCCGCACATGTGGCGTTATGCTTTAAGTAATGATTATGGACATGCTATGTACTTGCTTAGATTATACTTACTTTAAGTATACAACCATGAGTTAAACGGTTAAGGTATCAAAGCTAGTTAGTAAAACTTGTTTACTAAAGTACTAAAGAAGAATGAGCATGCCAAATAATGAATTTCTACGTCAATAAACATATGTTGTTTTCCCACAAAGGAAGAAAGAAGGGATTTTTGTAATATATTATTGTCTTGAGGATGATTATGAACATGTATGTATATTTGTTGCATTACTTGTTGCTGATAAAACATAAGTGGCTTTAAGTAATAATTTGAGTACGATTAGGTAATATAGAGTTGGATGATCTTGCTAGTTAAATTTCAAGATTTCTTTAAAGTGATTCGTCCCGCCGCGGAGTCTATGCATGATTACGAGACACGAAAACCGGAAAGTAGAAACATGACACTTAAGGAGTGGTTGATATGGATAAAAAGGATTTTTGAGACTACATAATGGCCGGACTTGGTAGCCTTATGTGAGTTGTGAAAACCCGCAAGGTGGCGGACTTGGTAGCCCTTTGTGTGGACTTGCGAAAACCACAATGAGGCCGGACTTGGTAGCCCATTGTGTAGATTGCCATTGGAGCCGGACGTGGTAGCTTCATTGGTAATTGGGCTTGGTTATCCGCGGAGAGGAGCCAATGCAAGATTTTGTAACGTGGCCGGACTTGGTAGCCCGTTGAATGACAAATGATTTTCTTAAAATGAAATGGTGACACAATACGATGAGTCGCGTAGGAGAAACCAAGAAAGGCATGACACCAACGTAAGCAGGATAGTGAATGCGGATGTATCATTGTTAATTATGTTGTTAAATGAGTATATATGATTATTTATATGACTATTTGTTGTAAGTTATGGGTTAGCGGGTTGGATTATTCTATTGAGCTTTTGTAGCTCACGGTGTTACCTTTGTGGTGACTCTGACATATTATACTGGGGGCGACGCTGGTATAATGTGTCAGACTTTATAGATGAGCAGCATGAACAGTACACTTTGGAGGCCTTCGGAGCCGAGGAGCTTGCAAGGATGGAAGAAGAGGCGGAGCAGTAGTTAACCTTAGTTTATCCCCTCCTTTGTTGAATAAAAGTACTCTTGTGAGAATTATGTTGTAATAATGAGCTAGACTCTCTTTAAGCTTATTCAATAAAAATGTTTATTTAACGTACCCAAAATTCGGGGCGTTACAACATGGTATCAGAGCTTTAGGTTCAAAACCTCGGCCATGGGTAGAATGGGTAGCCTTTAAGATTAGTGTTAAGATAAGCGTGGCCGTTGCACAAACGAGACTTGAGTTTAAGTTTACCGTCCCAAATTGGGTGGAATTCTGACAAAACAATCTTCGGATTGAAGCAAGGTGTGGAAATTGGCAGTACCACCGAGCTGGGAATTCCCGAACAATTGGATGATGACTTAAATCAAGAATCGAATGTGGAACATAGAAATGTCGATGTTTCTTTAACATTAGTAAAACTTGACTTAAAACACTACTAATTGAGGTTTAAAACTTTCCTTTGTAGATGGATCACCTAACCAACCTGATAGTTGGAGCTCACCAACTCGAGGTCACCCTAGAAACGATGACCATCCGACTGATGGAGAAGCCTGACTATATTATCATGATACTCGCAGAAATCCGTGACTTCAAAAAAGTACAGCATCATACCCCTACCCCTGTGGAAGATGACCCTTGGTTTCCTGTAATGTTCCCAATCTTGTGTGCCTTCCGTGTATTCTTTGGAGCCCTCCCCCCGATGGAAAACTTTACATATGGTGAAGAAGAAACTAGAGACAAGAAGGTTGCTCATGAGGTGACTAAGGAAGGAGAAGCTAGTGAGAGAAAGGATGAGCCCGAGGAGGACGAAGTTCTAGCCTAGCCCTGAAGCCAAGAATACTATCTAAGAGTCCCTAAATAAACCTGGCAATAGTTGTAATCCTTTGGATGTAGAATCTTTTAAACTAGGATCACAGTTGTTAGGCCTTTTGATGTAAAATAGGAAAAATGTAAGACTCGTGATGTATTAATCTTAAGACTACTATAAGCCGCCTATGATGTACTTGTTTTCCCTAAGTAATGGAATTATGTGCTTCTTTTATATGTACATGTGTCCTTACAAGACTACCCTTTCACATCGATAAGTCTAACACATAATTTTCTTATTATTGTAGATATGGCTAACTGTACCTCTGCTTACACCATTCACCTTTGCGGACCTACTTACGTACAAAGCTCTGCTTGCACCCGAGAGTTACATCCCTATACCCCACTTGGGTATATTTGACCCTGCCACTGGCGAGCACACCTCCGAGATTATTCTCGTGTCACCTTTAGCTGAGACCATGGACTTGGAGACCTTACATTTATCACTTAGTGACGTTGTTGAGGATGCCCGACAACGAGGGGAGTATTGGCTCGAGAAGAGGGAGAAGGAATGGAAGGAGGAGTTACGAGTATATTTTGGACTTATCCCACCGCAGTAGTAGAGTCGTAATTTCAGAATAAAGTCCCGAAGGTTGTAGTCGCAGTTGTGTGAATACAAACTTAGACCATGTATTAAGAGCATGTAAGATCATTCCATTTGTATTAGGAGAAATCGTGTCATAGTGGAATTCTATGCTTATGATTGTATCTCTCTTTTATCTATAAAAAGCTTGTTTCCTTCAAAGGAGTACTGCCGTATACTATTCTTTAATGACACTCTTATTACAAAGGACAATTATTTTTGTGACGCAGGTTGCAAAATAATCTGTTGCTTGTTACGGGTACTGTGGCACACTACCATAGACATTTTTTCTTTTATCGATCTATTTTTATTCGATGAGAAGCTAATTGTGATAAATATTTTCCCACACCTCCTAAGAAACGAGAACGGATCCTAACACCTAGAGCCGGGCCTACCCATCCGGCGCGGCCAAAACCGCACCCTCCAACCTCCAATTATCAAAATTTCAAACTCCCAATTATCAAATTCAAATTTCAAAACTCAATCATTTCCCTCCTCCACTCACCCTCACCCGGCCTATATGTACCCCACCACCACCTCCCATTTCCTTATCCTTCTCTCTTCATCTCTCTTACCATCTCATTCCCCCAAACCAAACCATGGCCATCCGACGGCGAGGATTTCCGGAAGACGCCGCGGTCCGAGAAATCGAGCGAACCGAACTCACCCTAACAACCCAAGCGCTGCGGTTGCAACCCTTCATCTTCCTCCTGTTCTGTGTCGTGCTGACAATGGGCATGCCACGGTGGTTCGGTAGGAACAACCGCCTCCGCACCTTCTGGTGCTGCGTTCTCGCTGTGACCATCGCACTCGAGGTGTTCGTTAGGGAATACGAACGTCGTTTGATCCAAGCCTTTAATGATAGGTGGTAGAACGAGGCACGTCAATGGCGCCCTAGCCATTATTATCTGCTTTTCCTTACTTTTTCGTGTACCTAATGATGCCTGTAGGCATGTAGTATGTTGATCTTATGTTATTTTAAGAAATTTTATTTTGCTCGTCTACCACAATCTGTCTTGTTCTTTGCGTGCTAACTTCATAACAAAACCCCAAGTTCGAGTAACACCACCATTTCGGGAGAGTGCAGTTGTTAGTCTAAAGTGAGTAGTGAGTGCGGACTAGAAATAGCCAACCTACGCCTAACATGCGACTTAAGAGTGACTTGCTTCTTTTAAGGGGGATAGACGACGATTCCGAGGCCAGTATAGCAACTTAAGCCTAACCCATAGTCATGCAATTTCGAGGACGAAATTATTTTAAGGGGATAGGTTGTAACGACCGATTTTTGGTAAATAAAAATTTCGTTAAAAATTTGAATTTTATTTTAATACTTGGATTTCATTTTTAACACCCAAAAATCGGTCGTTATTGGCTTATGAAAATTTTGATAAATTTTTAAATTTTATTTTAATTGCTTGGATTGCTTTAAAATTTCCTTTTAAATTCTAATAATCCGTCATAATTAGATTTGAAACTTGGAAAATTGAATTATTTTACTCCGGACAATTTAGTCCTTCTCCCATGACTAGTATACCTGCAAACGTACTCCGTATATTTTCCCTAATAAGTAAATAATATCTTTAAATTATATTTCTCGACTGGAAATCCTACTTAGCAAGCATAGTTAGCTTTTAACCGATTAGTTAGCAAACCCTAACTACCTTTGGCTTAGTGATGCATCGTTGGAGTGGTTAGTAGAAGAATTTTGGTCTTTGCCTTGACCGTCGGCTTGACCGCTTTGCTTTGGCTTGGCTAGGTCGCTTAGGCATCGGTCATTAGACTCGCCGCTCAGGCATCGGGCCTCTCTGTCGAACTGCCTCGCCTCGGTGTCGGCTCACTGTCGCGGGCTTGCCTTGCCTTAGCGTCGGCTCACTGTCAGTCGCGCCTGCCTTGGCGTCGGCTCATTGTCGCGCTGCCTTGCCTTGGCGTCGGCTGTTGCGTCGGCTCATTGCGCGCTGCCTTGCATGGCGTCGGCTTTCATTGTCGCGCTGCCTCGCCAGCGTCGGTTCATTTGTCGGTCTGCCTCGCCTGAAGCCAGGGACCTTTGTCGGGTTGCTCACGCCTGGTTGCCATCAGGTTACGCCTTGGCTAACGGGCCGCCTTGGCCACCGCTTTGCTAAAGAGTGCTTGCAGGCCAGCGCAGCGCTTTGTAGCCGTGCCTTAGCCTTTGTTTGTACCATTTGCTGGCGACGGACAGTCAACTAGCAGCTGTCCCGAGGGCTGCCTTGGCCTTTGTTTGTGCCAGAGGCTTTGGCCACCGGCAGCCTTTAGCAGCTGTCGGTGCCTTGGCCTTTGTTTGGCCTTTGCAGCTACCAGGTGTTTTTTGCCACGAGTACATTTGTACCAACCGCCGCCAGCTTTGCCATCAGGCTACCTTGGCCATGCTCACGCTTGCCTTGGCGTTTGGCACCGTTGGGCTTTAATGGTCCGTTATTTGGCAATTTTCTACTAGATAAAAATCTCGTTGTTTATTCGTAAATATTTTGAATTTTCTTTTAATCGCTTATAATCCGTTATAATTAGATTCATTAAGGTCAAAACCTATTCTTCTTCACGACGGTCAGCAAGACCATTTTCGTTAGACAAGAACATTGGCATATTGTTTTCCCTAATCACTAAGGCTAATCCCTTAATTACTCGACTTGTTTAATTATCCTACTTAGCAAGTTTCAGTTGATCCTAATTAGGTCATTTGGAAACCCTAACTAAAACCTTGACCAAAGTCAACCTTGAATCTTTATCCATTGGACGATAAAGGCTAGGGTAATCTTTATCCATGAGTCAATAGATACTAGGGTAATCTTTATCCATTGGACAATAGATACTAGGGTAGTCTTTATCCATTGGTTATTACATGCTAGGAAGACCTTTGACCATTGGACAATAGTTGTTAGGAAGAAGACCAAGTTTGACTAGTAGTTGGAATAGTCTAGTCAAAAGCAAATAGTGTACTCCATGATGACTTTCCTTGGACCATTGGTTAATAACCGCTAGGGAAAACTTTACCCATTGGATAATAGATGTTAGGATTTGCCAAATAGGATGACAAGACAAGTCATGTACTTCCTCATCATTACTTCTTTCACCCATTGGTTAATAACCGCTAGGGAAATGTTAGACCCTTGGACAATAACCATTAGGGAAATTATTATCCCTTGGATAATAGCATTGTCCAATATTCCCATGGGATTCTTGGTGAAAGATATGATAGTACCTTCTCCTACAAAAAGAATAATCATTAACCATGTGTGCATTTAAGTAGCCTTGTCCTTATCCTCCTTGTCTACCACAAATGTACACATATATATATAGATATATATATATATAGATATATATATATATATATATATACACATATAAGTACTTTGACCAAGATAGAGAATCGGCTAGGGAGAGAGAAGAGGGGGGCCGAATGTGAGGAGAGAGAGAGTGAGGTGTGTGTATGTACCTTTGGCCACTTGTCCAAGCCACCTAATAGCCTTAAGCCTATTTGTTACATGCCAACCCATGCCTAGTCAAACCTAGCCAATGATTCTAGTCTTTCTTCCAAGTAGACCCATTCTAGGACAAGACTACACCTTGACCACCTCATCATTGTTTGGACCCTCATCATTACCTAGATACACTTGGTTGGAGTACTATAGCATGACAAGACTAGTCATGTGTACTTTGCCATACAAAGAGAATAATCATAAGCCATGTGTACATTTAAGTAGTTTGTCCTTACCTTCCTTGTTCTTTCCATAAATATACATATAGTTATACACATATATATATATATATACATACATGATCATACTTTGACCAAGAGAGAGAGAGAGGCCGAATGGAGAGGGAGAGGGAGAGTGAGTGCATGTGTGTTGTACTTGGACATGTGCATTGTACTTGACACTATTTGACCTAGATACACTTGAATGATGTACTTTGGCTTGACAAGACAAGACCATGGAACAAATCCATGGGGAAGAGAGAGAGACATGGCTGAATGAAGGGAGAGGGAAAGGTGAAGTGTATGTGTGTTGTACCATGGCAAGTTGTAGTACTTTGATACTATTTGACCAAGTTGCACTTGTGTTGTACTTTGGCTTGACAAGACTAGACTATGAGACAAATCCATGGGAGAGGAGAGTGAGAGAGAGGCCGAATAGGGAGAGAGGGAGAGTGAGGTGTATGTTGGTTGAATTTAGACACATGGTTGTACTTTGACACTATTTCACCAAGTGGCACTAAGTTGGCATACTATTGCTTGATAAGACTAGTCCATGGAGCAAATTTATGGGGAAGAGAGAGAGAGGGAGGGCCGGCCAAGTGGAGTGAGGGGGGAGCTCCATTTTGCCTATAAATAGCATCCATTCCATGCCTTTCAACTCACACCTTCACCATTCAACTTCTCTCTAGAAAGCTTAGTGTTCTTGCTTGTTCTTGCCTTGTTCTTGAGTGTTCTTGAAGTTCTTCCCTTGTTCTTCAAGAAACTCATCCTAAGCCGCCACTAAACCACCACTCCACCACCCTTCGATCCATAAGAGTTTAGTAGTATAGTCAAGACTTAGTTTCGAGAGAAACCCTTCTCTTTCGAAGCTACCGGAAGTCCACCGTAAGCCGTTACTCCAACGAAATTCCCGTAGCCACCCTACCGCCAAGAAGAACGGTAGAGTTCTTGAACCTACTTATCCTAACTATAATTGTATGCATGTTGAATTGAATATAGTGTAATCTACCCATAATCCTAAGTATATGTTAGACACTACTCCTTGTCTTAGTTTTAATCTAGCTAAGTCGTTATAATGAAAGCATGATAATGATAGTTTATTTTCCTAAAACGTTGGATGCATGTGAGCTTAATATTGCTATTGGATGATCAAGCATGATTAGAACCAACTTAAGATATAAATTCGTGAAGAAGTAATAGCGTATTGATCTTTTAACTTAACTATAAGCTTATATTCCATTGCTTGTGGTATTGTAACAAAGCATATGGTGGATTACCACCCCAAGGCGTCCGCACATGTGGCGTTATGCTTTAAGTAATGATTATGGACCTACTATGTACTTGCTGTATTACTTGTGGTAAAGTAACAAAGCATATGGTGGATTACCACCCCGGCGTCCGCACATGTGGCGTTATGCTTTAAGTAATGATTATGGACCTACTATGTACTTGCTTGTATTACTTGTGGTAAAGTAACAAAGCATATGGTGGATTACCACCCCAAGGGCGTCCGCACATGTGGCGTTATGCTTTAAGTAATGATTATGGACATGCTATGTACTTGCTTAGATTATACTTACTTTAAGTATACAACCATGAGTTAAACGGTTAAGGTATCAAAGCTAGTTAGTAAAACTTGTTTACTAAAGTACTAAAGAAGAATGAGCATGCCAAATAATGAATTTCTACGTCAATAAACATATGTTGTTTTCCCACAAAGGAAGAAAGAAGGATTTTTGTAATATATTATTGTCTTGAGGATGATTATGAACATGTATGTATATTTGTTGCATTACTTGTTATTGATAAAACATAAGTGGCTTTAAGTAATAATTTGAGTACGATTAGGTAATATAGAGTTGGATGATCTTGCTAGTTAAATTTCAAGATTTCTTTAAAGTGATTCGTCCCGCCGCGGAGTCTATGCATGATTACGAGACACGAAAACCGGAAAGTAGAAACATGACACTTAAGGAGTGGTTGATATGGATAAAAAGGATTTTTGAGACTACATAATGGCCGGACTTGGTAGCCTTATGTGAGTTGTGAAAACCCGCAAGGTGGCCGGACTTGGTAGCCCTTTGTGTGGACTTGCGAAACCGCAATGAGGCCGGACTTGGTAGCCCATTGTGTAGATTGCCATTGGAGCCGGACGTGGTAGCTTCATTGGTAATTGGGCTTGGTTATCCGCGGAGAGGAGCCAATGCAAGATTTTGTAACGTGGCCGGACTTGGTAGCCCGTTGAATGACAAATGATTTTCTTAAAATGAAATGGTGACACAATACGATGAGTCGCGTAGGAGAAACCAAGAAAGGCATGACACCAACGTAAGCAGGATAGTGAATGCGGATGTATAATTGTTAATTATGTTGTTAAATGAGTATATATGATTATTTATATGACTATTTGTTGTAAGTTATGGGTTAGCGGGTTGGATTATTCTATTGAGCTTTTGTAGCTCACGGTGTTACCTTTGTGGTGACTCTGACATATTATACTGGGGGCGACGCTGGTATAATGTGTCAGACTTTATAGATGAGCAGCATGAACAGTACACTTTGGAGGCCTTCGGAGCCGAGGAGCTTGCAAGGATGGAAGAAGAGGCGGAGCAGTAGTTAACCTTAGTTTATCCTCCTTTGTTGAATAAAAGTACTCTTGTGAGAATTATGTTGTAATAATGAGCTAGACTCTCTTTAAGCTTATTCAATAAAAATGTTTATTTAACGTACCCAAAATCGGGGCGTTACAACTTGGTATCGAGCTTTAGGTTCAAAACCTCGGCCATGGGTAGAATGGGTAGCCTTTAAGATTAGTGTTAAGATAAGCGTGGCCGTTGCACAAACGAGACTTGAGTTTAAGTTTACCGTCCCAAATTGGGTGGAATTCTGACAAAACAATCTTCGGATTGAAGCAAGGTGTGGAAATTGGCAATACCACCGAGCTGGGAATTCCCGAACAATTGGATGATGACTTAAATCAAGAATCGAATGTGGAACATAGAAATGTCGATGTTTCTTTAACATTAGTAAAACTTGACTTAAAACACTACTAATTGAGGTTTAAAACTTTCCTTTGTAGATGGATCACCTAACCAACCTGATAGTTGGAGCTCACCAACTCGAGGTCACCCTAGAAACGATGACCATCCGACTGATGGAGAAGCCTGACTATATTATCATGATACTCGCAGAAATCCGTGACTTCAAAAAAGTACAGCATCATACCCCTACCCCTGTGGAAGATGACCCTTGGTTTCCTGTAATGTTCCCAATCTTGTGTGCCTTCCGTGTATTCTTTGGAGCCCTCCCCCCGATGGAAAACTTTACATATGGTGAAGAAGAAACTAGAGACAAGAAGGTTGCTCATGAGGTGACTAAGGAAGGAGAAGCTAGTGAGAGAAAGGATGAGCCCGAGGAGGACGAAGTTCTAGCCTAGCCCTGAAGCCAAGAATACTATCTAAGAGTCCCTAAATAAACTTGGCAATAGTTGTAATCCTTTGGATGTAGAATCTTTTAAACTAGGATCACTGTTGTTAGGCCTTTTGATGTAAAATAGGAAAAATGTAAGACTCGTGATGTATTAATCTTAAGACTACTATAAGCCGCCTATGATGTACTTGTTTTCCCTAAGTAATGGAATTATGTGCTTCTTTTATATGTACATGTGTCCTTACAAGACTACCCTTTCACATCGATAAGTCTAACACATAATTTTCTTATTATTGTAGATATGGCTAACTGTACCTCTGCTACACCATTCACCTTTGCGGACCTGCTTACGTACAAAGCTCTGCTTGCACCCGAGAGTTACATCCCTATACCCCACTTGGGTATATTTGACCCTGCCACTGGCGAGCACACCTCCGAGATTATTCTCGTGTCACCTTTAGCTGAGACCATGGACTTGGAGACCTTACATTTATCACTTAGTGACGTTGTTGAGGATGCCCGACAACGAGGGAGTATTGGCTCGAGAAGAGGGAGAAGGAATGGAAGGAGGAGTTACGAGTATATTTTGGACTTATCCCACCGCAGTGTAGTAGAGTCGTAATTTCAGAATAAAGTCCCGAAGGTTGTAGTCGCAGTTGTGTGAATACAAACTTAGACCATGTATTAAGAGCATGTAAGATCATTCCATTTGTATTAGGAGAAATCGTGTCATAGTGGAATTCTATGCTTATGATTGTATCTCTCTTTTATCTATAAAAAGCTTGTTTCCTTCAAAGGAGTACTGCCGTATACTATTCTTTAATGACACTCTTATTACAAAGGACAATTATTTTTGTGACGCAGGTTGCAAAATAATCTGTTGCTTGTTACGGGTAACGTGGCACACTACCATAGACATTTTTCTTTTATCGATCTATTTTTATTCGATGAGAAGCTAATTGTGATAAATATTTTCCCACACCTCCTAAGAAACGAGAACGGATCCTAACACCTAGAGCCGGGCCTACCCATCCGGCGCGGCCAAAACCGCACCCTCCAACCTCCAATTATCAAAATTTCAAACTCCCAATTATCAAATTCAAATTTCAAAACTCAATCATTTCCCTCCTCCACTCACCCTCACCCGGCCTATATGTACCCCACCACCACCTCCCATTTCCTTATCCTTCTCTCTTCATCTCTCTTACCATCTCATTCCCCCAAACCAAACCATGGCCATCCGACGGCGAGGATTTCCGGAAGACGCTGCGTTCCGAGAAATCGAGCGAACCGAACTCACCCTAACAACCCAAGCGCTGCGGTTGCAACCCTTCATCTTCCTCCTGTTCTGTGTCGTGCTGGGCATGCCGCGGTGGTTCGGTAGGAACAACCGCCTCCGCACCTTCCGGTGCTGTGTTCTCGCTGTGACCATCGCACTCGAAGTGTTCGTAAGGGAATACGAACGTCGTTTGATCCAAGCCTTTAATGATAGGTGGTAGAACGAGGCACGTCAATGGCGCCCTAGCCATTATTATCTGCTTTTCCTTACTTTTTCGTGTACCTAATGATGCCTGTAGGCATGTAGTATGTTGATCTTATGTTATTTTAAGAAATTTTATTTTGCTCGTCTACCACAATCTGTCTTGTTCTTTGCGTGCTAACTTCATAACAAAACCCCAAGTTCGAGTAACACCACCATTTCGGGAGAGTGCAGTTGTTAGTCTAAAGTGAGTAGTGAGTGCGGACTAGAAATAGCCAACCTACGCCTAACCTGCGACTTAAGAGTGACTTGCTTCTTTTAAGGGGGATAGACGATGATTCCGAGACCGGTATAGTAATTAAGCCTAACCCGTAGTCACGTGCGAATTTCGAGGACGAAATTATTTTAAGGGGGATAGGTTGTAACGACCCTGATTTTTGGTAAATAAAAATTTCGTTAAAAATTTGAATTTTATTTTAATACTTGGATTTCATTTTTAACACCCAAAAATCGGTCGTTATTGGCTTATGAAAATTTTGATAAATTTTTAAATTTTATTTTAATTGCTTGGATTGCTTTAAAATTTCCTTTTAAATTCTAATAATCCGTCATAATTAGATTTGAAACTTGGAAAATTGAATTATTTTACTCCGGACAATTTAGTCCTTCTCCCATGACTAGTATACTTGCAAACGTACTCGTATATTTTCCCTAATAAGTAAATAATATCTTTAAATTATATTTCTCGGCTGGAAATCCTACTTAGCAAGCATAGTTAGCTTTTAACCGATTAGTTAGCAAACCCTAACTACCTTTGGCTTAGTGATGCATCGTTGCCGGAGTGGTTAGTAGAAGAATTTTGGTCTTTGCCTTGACCGTCGGCTTGACCGCCTTGCTTTGGCTTGGCTAGGTCGCCTAGGCATCGGTCATTTATTAGACCTGCCTCGCCAGACATCGGGCCTCTGTCGAGGCTGCCTCGCCTCGGTGTCGGCTCGCTGTCGCGCCTGCCTTGCCTTGGCGTCGGCTCGCTGTCGCGCCTGCCTTGCCTTGGCGTCGGCTCGCTGTCGCGCTGCCTTGCCTTGGCGTCGGCTCGCTGTCGCGCTGCGGCCTTAGGCGTCGGCTCATTATCGCGCTGCCTTGCCTTAGCGTCGGCTCATTGTCGCGCTGCCTCGCCAGCGTCGGGTCATTGTCGGTGCGCCTCGCTGAAGCCGGGACCTTGTCGGGTTGCTCTGCCTGGTTGCCATCGAGGTTACGCCTTGTAGCTAACGGGCCGCCTTAGCCGCTTTGCTAAAGTGCTTGGGCCACCGCATGGCCTTTGCAGCCACAGTGCCTTAGCCTTTGTTTGTGCCAAAGTGCTTTGGCGACGGCAGTCCTTTAACCAGCTGTCGGTACGCCTTGGCCACTGTTTGGCCACTGGGCTGCTTTGGCCACCGCTTGGCCACTGCTTGGCTATCGGGCTGCCTTGGCCACTGTTTGGCCACTGCTTGGCTACCGGGCTGTTTGGCCACCGGGCTGTTTTGGCCACCGCTTCGCCACCGCTTTGCCATCAGGCTACCTTGGCCATGCTCACGCCTTGCCTTGGCGTTTGGCACCGTTGGGCTTTAATGGTCCGTTATTTGGCAATTTTCTACTAGATAAAAATCTCGCTGTTTATTCGTAAATATTTTGAATTTTCTTTTAATCGCTTATAATCCGTTATAATTAGATTCATTAAGGTCAAAACCTATTCTTCTTCACGACGGTCAGCAAGACCATTTTCGTTAGACAAGAACATTGGCATATTGTTTTCCCTAATCACTAAGGCTAATCCCCTAATTACTCGACTTGTTTAATTATCCTACTTAGCCAGTTCCAGTTGATCCTAATTAGGTCATTTGGAAACCCTAACTAAAACCTTGACCAAAGTCAACCTTGAATCTTTATCCATTGGACGATAAAGGCTAGGGTAATCTTTATCCATGAGTCAATAGATACTAGGGTAATCTTTATCCATTGGACAATAGATACTAGGGTAGTCTTTATCCATTGGTTATTACATGCTAGGAAGACCTTTGACCATTGGACAATAGTTGTTAGGAAGAAGACCAAGTTTGACTAGTAGTTGGAATAGTCTAGTCAAAAGCAAATAGTGTACTCCATGATGACTTTCCTTGGACCATTGGTTAATAACCGCTAGGAAAACTTTACCCATTGGATAATAGATGTTAGGATTTGCCAAATAGGATGACAAGACAAGTCATGTACTTCCTCATCATTACTTCTTTCACCCATTGGTTAATAACCGCTAGGGAAATGTTAGACCCTTGGACAATAACCATTAGGGAAATTATTATCCCTTGGATAATAGCATTGTCCAATATTCCCATGGGATTCTTGGTGAAAGATATGATAGTACCTTCTCCTATAAAAGAATAATCATTAACAGTGTGTGCATTTATGTAGCCGTGTCCATATCCTCCTTCTCTAACACACATTTACACATATATATAGAGATATATATATATATATATATATATATATATATATACATATAAGTACTTTGACCAAGATAGAGAATCGGCTAGGGAGAGAGAAGAAGGGGGCCGAATGTGAGGAGAGAGAGAGTGAGGTGTGTGTATGTACCTTTGGCCACTTGTCCAAGCCACCTAATAGCCTTAAGCCTATTTGTTACATGCCAACCCATGCCTAGTCAAACCTAGCCAATGATTCTAGTCTTTCTTCCAAGTAGACCCATTCTAGGACAAGACTACACCTTGACCACCTCATCATTGTTTGGACCCTCATCATTACCTAGATACACTTGGTTGGAGTACTATAGCATGACAAGACTAGTCATGTGTACTTTGCCATACAAAGAGAATAATCATAAGCCATGTGTACATTTAAGTAGTTTGTCCTTACCTTCCTTGTTCTTTCCATAAATATACATATAGTTATACACATATATATATATATATACATACATGATCATACTTTGACCAAGAGAGAGAGAGGCCGAATGGAGAGGGAGAGGGAGAGTGAGTGCATGTGTGTTGTACTTGGACATGTGCATTGTACTTGACACTATTTGACCTAGATACACTTGAATGATGTACTTTGGCTTGACAAGACAAGACCATGGAACAAATCCATGGGGAAGAGAGAGAGACATGGCCGAATGAAGGGAGAGGGAAAGGTGAAGTGTATGTGTGTTGTACCATGGCAAGTTGTAGTACTTTGATACTATTTGACCAAGTTGCACTTGTGTTGTACTTTGGCTTGACAAGACTAGACTATGAGACAAATCCATGGGAGAGGAGAGTGAGAGAGAGGCCGAATAGGGAGAGAGGGAGAGTGAGGTGTATGTTGGTTGAATTTAGACACATGGTTGTACTTTGACACTATTTCACCAAGTGGCACTAAGTTGGCATACTATTGCTTGATAAGACTAGTCCATGGAGCAAATTTATGGGGAAGAGAGAGAGAGGGAGGGCCGGCCAAGTGGAGTGAGGGGGGAGCTCCATTTTGCCTATAAATAGCATCCATTCCATGCCTTTCAACTCACACCTTCACCATTCAACTTCTCTCTAGAAAGCTTAGTGTTCTTGCTTGTTCTGGCCTTGTTCTTGAGTGTTCTTGAAGTTCTTCCCTTGTTCTTCAAGAAACTCATCCTAAGCCGCCACTAAACCACCACTCCACCACCCTTCGATCCATAAGAGTTTAGTAGTATAGTCAAGACTTAGTTTCGAGAGAAACCCTTCTCTTTCAAAGCTACCGGAAGTCCACCGTAAGCCGTTACTCCAACGAAATTCCCGTAGCCACCCTACCGCCAAGAAGAACGGTAGAGTTCTTGAACCTACTTATCCTAACTATAATTGTATGCATGTTGAATTGAATATAGTGTAATCTACCCATAATCCTAAGTATATGTTAGACACTACTCCTTGTCTTAGTTTTAATCTAGCTAAGTCGTTATAATGAAAGCATGATAATGATAGTTTATTTTCCTAAAACGTTGGATGCATGTGAGCTTAATATTGCTATTGGATGATCAAGCATGATTAGAACCAACTTAAGATATAAATTCGTGAAGAAGTAATAGCGTATTGATCTTTTAACTTAACTATAAGCTTATATTCCATTGCTTGTGGTATTGTAACAAAGCATATGGTGGATTACCACCCCAAGGCGTCCGCACATGTGGCGTTATGCTTTAAGTAATGATTATGGACCTACTATGTACTTGCTGTATTACTTGTGGTAAAGTAACAAAGCATATGGTGGATTACCACCCCAGGCGTCCGCACATGTGGCGTTATGCTTTAAGTAATGATTATGGACCTACTATGTACTTGCTTGTATTACTTGTGGTAAAGTAACAAAGCATATGGTGGATTACCACCCCAAGGCGTCCGCACATGTGGCGTTATGCTTTAAGTAATGATTATGGACATGCTATGTACTTGCTTAGATTATACTTACTTTAAGTATACAACCATGAGTTAAACGGTTAAGGTATCAAAGCTAGTTAGTAAAACTTGTTTACTAAAGTACTAAAGAAGAATGAGCATGCCAAATAATGAATTTCTACGTCAATAAACATATGTTGTTTTCCCACAAAGGAAGAAAGAAGGATTTTTGTAATATATTATTGTCTTGAGGATGATTATGAACATGTATGTATATTTGTTGCATTACTTGTTGCCTGATAAAACATAAGTGGCTTTAAGTAATAATTTGAGTACGATTAGGTAATATAGAGTTGGATGATCTTGCTAGTTAAATTTCAAGATTTCTTTAAAGTGATTCGTCCCGCCGGGAGTCTATGCATGATTACGAGACACAAAAACCGGAAAGTAGAAACATGACACTTAAGGAGTGGTTGATATGGATAAAAGGATTTTTGAGACTACATAATGGCCGGACTTGGTAGCCTTATGTGAGTTGTGAAAACCCGCAAGGTGGCGGACTTGGTAGCCCTTTGTGTGGACTTGCGAAAACCGCAATGAGGCCGGACTTGGTAGCCCATTGTGTAGATTGCCATTGGAGCCGGACGTGGTAGCTTCATTGGTAATTGGGCTTGGTTATCCGCGGAGAGGAGCCAATGCAAGATTTTGTAACGTGGCGGACTTGGTAGCCCGTTGAATGACAAATGATTTTCTTAAAATGAAATGGTGACACAATACGATGAGTCGCGTAGGAGAAACCAAGAAAGGCATGACACCAACGTAAGCGAGGATAGTGACTGCGGATGTATCATTGTTAATTATGTTGTTAAATGAGTATATATGATTATTTATATGACTATTTGTTGTAAGTTATGGGTTAGCGGGTTGGATTATTCTATTGAGCTTTTGTAGCTCACGGTGTTACCTTTGTGGTGACCACGACATATTATCTTGGGACGCTGGTATAATGTGTCAGACTTTATAGATGAGCAGCATGAACAGTACACTTTGGAGGCCTTCGGAGCCGAGGAGCTTGCAAGGATGGAAGAAGAGGCGGAGCAGTAGTTAACCTTAGTTTATCCCCTCCTTTGTTGAATAAAAGTACTCTTGTGAGAATTATGTTGTAATAATGAGCTAGACTCTCTTTAAGCTTATTCAATAAAAATGTTTATTTAACGTACCCAAAATTCGGGGCGTTACACATACAAGCTACTATTTCGGGTTAGCACCTGAAAATGATGTAAGGTTTGAGCTACACTAGCTCAGTAGAAACATCTATGCAAACTCTATATGCAAATGAGCAATGCAGAAGAACAAACGACAGAAACCTAATAACAACAGAGATAAGCATAACTATCATAATCAAGTATCCAACTATCTCCAATTCATATTCTCGTGCGGTTGATAAGTGCCAAAATATTGGTATTTTGGCCTTCCAAACTACACTTGTTAATTATTTATATTTGTTACCTAATATTTATTTTGCTTTTATTTTGTTTATAGGTTGATCGAGCTCATTGCCCAAAATATTGGATAAAAAGAAGAGTTTAATGAAATTTGGAGTTAAAGCGCAAAATACTTCAAAGTTGGATTGCTAACTTATTAAAGCATGAAGTCCCAGGGCCTGAATGTAATTAATGCTTCAAAACCCTATTAAAACAAATAAAACTTCACTGCCTTCGGCAGTCAATTCTGGACGGGAAATTGGTTTTCGGCCAGGAAGCTCTTCGATGTGCATAGGACAGCAACAGAAAGGGGATTTATTGTTCTAACTTATGGAGACAACATCATCTGATACTCTCCTTCCGATGGCCGGCTAAATCCCTTTTCTAGGATGTAGATGAAGCTCAAACTCTGAGTAACACTTTTTATGTTTTGATTTAGGTTTTATTATTCGGATCATGGTTGCATGAACAAGGATTTATTTATGATATTAATTCTTTCCATCAAATCTTGTGTATGAAGTCCTAGGTTTTATGCACGTTCATACAGCGGTTTTAATTATTTTGGGATAACCGGTTGGATGGATTATACTACGTAAGACGCGTCGTGCCGATGAGACGATCCGTACTTTAATTTGAGACAAATCGTGCTAGTAAGACGATTCGTGCTAGGCGGAGATAGTCCATGCCGATTAGTGATTCATAAATTATTTTTAGGAGATATCGCTAGGGCTTGCAATCCTACGGTATCCGGATTGATTCGAATAGTTACCTGTAATCGAAACATATTTAGGTTACGAGGGGAAAGAGTGGATTCAAAACCCTAGAGCTTCTTCCCATCAATTCCTTTTTTGCTTTTCTATCGTCTTTAATTTCAGTTCAATAGTTTTAAGAAACCAACAATCAATCAATCTTTTTCTCAGATTAATATAGAAATTAATTGAAACAGCTGTAACTCAGCTGTATAATCCCTGTGGAGCGATACTCGGAATACTTACCACCGTTCATTTGAGTAGTAGTAATTGTTTCGTTTTATTAATTATTTTTGGTATGGAAACGACCTGATCAAATTTTGGCGCCGTTGCCGGGGATTAAAAGCATGGTTACTTAGTTTTAATTGATTTCTATTTTAATTCTTAGTTTAGTTGCAATTTTTTTTTATTTTCTTTCTTACATTTTTTTCTTCTTACCCTTATTTAATTTTTCTCTTTCTTAGATTTTTTTTACTCTAGATATAGAATTGAAAATTTGCAGCGCAAAGTGGCGGCGAACTAGCAGGCATTATTGCAACAAGTCTTCAACCAATTATTTGAGCACTGTTAGTTTTCTTATTCTTCTTCATTTTTTTTTCTTCCTAGTTATTTTAGTTTAGTTTCTGAGTTAGAATCAATTTCACGTTTCATGCAAGGTCTTCGTTTGTTAAGTCCTAAATTTGTTGCTTTAGATTTTGAAATCGAGCAAAACTTTCAAGTTAAGAGGGCGGAGTCTAAATTAGCCAAACTTAATCCTAATATTACTCTGATGGCTGAACGCCAAGACCCTCCATCCCTGAAATCACATTTCATACCCACATCCTACACTCCCTCATCTTGTATACAGTTGCCAGCCACTACGGCGACTCATTATGAGATTGACCCAAACATGATTCAAATGCTTCCATCCTTCTATGGGAAAGAGCAAGAGGACCCTTATAGGCACCTGAATGAATTTAGAGAAATATGCAGCCTTGTAAAAATTCAGGACTTCACAGATGATGAACTTAGGTTGCGGTTGTTGCCCTTTTCACTCAAGGATAAAGCCAAGATTTGGTGGACATCTTTACCCGCCAATTCCATTACTACTTGGGAACAAATGCAACAAGTGTTTTTAAAAAAATACTTCTCCATATGAAGGACAAAAGAGATTCGTCAAGCCATAACAAGTTTTTAAATGCAAGAGGGCGAACAATTTCATGAAACTTGGGAGAGGTTTAGAGAATTGATTAGGAAGTGTCCGCACCATGCAGTACCTAAGTGGCAGTTGGTGGAAAGTCTTTATGACGGATTGAGTCCGGGGTTTCGTCAAATGGTTGATGCCTCCTGTGGGGGCATTTTTATGATGAAAACTGAGGATGAGGGATGGGATCATTTTGAGACTTTGAGTGAAAATTCTACCATGTCCCAGCCACGTGGCCTTAATGAGTTAGGCCAATTCAGCAATCTCTCGGCTAAGGTAGATGAGTTGTCCCATAAGCTTGATAGTCTCTTATCTTTAGGGCCTATTTCTTCATATTCACCTCAATCTCATCTTGTCATGGAGGTGTGTCAGTTGTGTTCCAACCCAGGTCATTATGCGAGAGAGTGCCACATGGCATCTCAATTTTTTACCCAATCATCGAGGCCACCGTCTCTCAATACTTCCAATCCTCATCTTACAATTTAGCCCTCGCACAACAACCATACTAACAACCTCTTCCTCCGTCCACTCAACGGACACCATCTTTTGAGGAGCAGATGTTGCAAGCAATGGATGAACTCAGGGCTAATTCACAATTGCACCACTTCCATTCTCAATTGATTGCAAAGCTAGAGACTCAAGTGGGTCAAATAGCTAATGCCCTCAACTTTATGAAGGAAAGTAAATTGTCAAGTCAGCCAATGACCAATCAAATCGGGGTTACTCAAATTGAGAGTTTGCAAGCTCATGAGCAAGCGAACATAGTTTTGAACCTTAGGAATGGGAGAGAGGTAGAGACTAGACCGGAGGTGGTCAAAGCAAAGGAGAAAGAGACTCCCCATGTCGCTAAGGGGTCTAAGGTTGATAAGAGGTCTAAGGAGAAGGAGACTGATCCAGTGTCCACAGTTGTTCCGGGGTCATCTGAGACCCCATCTTATATTCCTAAGGCTCCTTTCCCGACTTGTCTTAATGCACCTTCGCCCTTTCGCAAGAAGGGGGCAAAACAAGAAGACATGATGGAGGTATTCAGACAAGTCAAAATCAACATTCCTCTCTTAGAGGCAATTAGTCAAGTTCCAGCTTATGCTAAATTTTTGAAAGACCTTTGCACCCAAAAGCGTAAGTCTAAGACATATGAGCCTAAAGAGGTGCGTCTCACTGAGCAGGTGAGCTCTACTCTTACACGTAACACACCCATTAAGCGAAAGGATCCTGGTGTTCCTATTATTTCGTGTGTTATTGGAGATCATGTCATTGATAGAGCACTTCTCGATTTAGGAGCCAGTGTCAATTTGCTCCCATACTCAGTATATGAACAACTAGGGCTGAGAGAGTTGAAGCCCACGTCGGTTACATTGCAATTAGCTGATAGATCCATTAAGGTGCCGCGTGGTGTGATTGAGGATGTCCTTGTCAAGGTAGATAAGTTTTACTTCCTGTCGATTTTATAGTTCTTGACATGGAAGCAGTCCATAATCCCAACAAACAGATTCCCCTCATCCTTGGTCGACCTTTCTTGGCTACAGCCAATGCATCTATTCATTGTAGGACTAGAGTGATGGATATATCATTTGGAAATATGAGGGTGCAATTGAATGTTTTCGATACCAATCTCTATCCTTGTAAAGAGAAAGACTGTTTTACGGTCAATGAGAGTGATTATATGGTTGATAAGGCACCTCCAGATATTCGAGTTAAGGGCCTCATAGAAATGCCTCTTGTGCATGTAGGCTTAGATAGTGCTCTTGAAACGGGTCATGATTCTCTGAAATCGAAGGCCCACATAGATGAACCTCCATGCAGTGACCTATACATTGAGCCTTGGCCGATACTTCATAGTCCTTCCACCTCCCCTCTCATAGAGGTTGCACCGAGACTTGAGTGGAAACCACCATGATATGCATGCTTGGGACCGGGTAATTTTTTTTTCAGGTGATTGATATTTTAAGGTTCTCGATTTGTTTGGCTGAAGACATAAAACTTAGCACTACTTGGGAGGCAACCCAAGTGTCATTCATTATTTAGTGTCGTCTTTGAGTTTTATTTATTTATCTTTTTCTAGATTTGTTAGTTTTTCTTTTCAAGTAATTTTTTTTTCCTTTTTATCTGTTTTTTTTTTGTGTGTGTACGTGTTTCTTGGAGGCTCACATTTTGCAGGTTGTTCAGTTTAAGTTGGGGGGTCTCCCTCTCACTATAGTCTACCCTGCTTAGTTTCGCCTGTTCGAGGTGATATCTTTCCTCTCTTTTACGTTTTTGTCCGATCTTGTCATTTTCATGCTTTCAATGCGGACATTGAATAATTCAAGTTGGGGGGAGGGATCACTTTGTTCTTTTTGCATAGTTAGAGTTTAAAATTGAAAAATTGAAAAAAAAATTAGTGAGGTCTTCTTGGCATGATGGAATTGGGAACTTTTGTTGTTACTCGTTGGTTACTTAGAATGAGAATATGTTGATCATTGTTTGGATGTTTTGTGGCATTTCAGTTCTATATGCTAGCTTGTTATTAGAGATTTGGCACGGCACCTGTTTTTAGCACCGTTTGCACTTCACGATTAATTGGGCTTAGGTTGCTTGTGAGTGTCACTTAGTTGTTTTCAATGGCTAGTTTAGTGGAGACTTATGCCCATGTGAGCTATTGAGCCTTAACTTTTTGTTGGAGTGGTGTCGCGTAAACTCTTAGTTTGTCATGAGAAGAGTAAATTTGTTGATGGTCTCATTATTTTTGATTAATTGCTAAGTGTTGGAACTTGTTTGTTTGATCTATTGATCTCTTGGGTTCGGTTTGACTTATGGATGATTCACCCTTAGGAGAGGATTATAGGCCATCTTTGCTATTTTTGAGCTGGTTTGTTTCTTTCTTTCACACTTACCCTTTGTACACCATTTGAGCCTCCTACATGTTGCCTTTTTCTTGCTAAGCTTCACCTTCTTATATAGTGTCTTAAGAATGGCTATTGATATTATGGGCGCTAACTTTTATGAAAAAGAAGGAGGGTGAGTGGAGTTGAATGTGAATAATGGTGGTCTTTCCTGTGGCTTAGAATTGAAAAAAACAAACGAAAAAAAAAATGAAATTTGAAGGCTGGAGGGAGGGACACTAGTTTGTTGATTGAAAGAAGGAATAAGGAACTTTATTGTGGAATTGTGTTGAAAGGTAGGAAAAGAGAGAAAGGGCAGAGTTGAATAAAGTGAAAAAAGGAAAGGAAAAAAGGGGGCATACGTTGTTAAAATTGCCCTAGTTATTGTTTCTGGCCCATTCTCAGACACGTGATGTTTTACCCTAACCTTGAAATATTTTTACTTTCCCCACATTACAACCGAAATTGAAGTCCTATATGATCCTTGGGGTGATGGAGAGTAGATTGATGGAGGTGAGAGAAAGTTCCAATACTTTGTGGTTTGTTCATGAGACCATGTGTCCACCATATAAAGCGTTCTTTTCGTGTCTTGTGTGCGAAGTACTTTGCTTTCCATTTACATAACTTCTAATCGCACACTTGAGAGTTCAAAAATATGCACCTTGTTTTGAGTGATTTTCTTTGTGAGTGCATGATACGGTGAGAATCGAAGTCGAGACTCGGTCTGGAGAGAACTTTCAATGACATTTCACTTGTGATCGCTGCCCGTATTCACACACGCTAAGACAGGTGTCGTGACTTGTTCGTATGACTCGATAGCATTTAAAACTGGTATTGCCCGTTATATCTTTGTGATGGTTTTGTGTTCTTGATTTGAGATACTGATGAGATGCGTGTAGGTTGTGGGTCCCATGTGAAGAGATCCACAGTGTTTTGTAGGTAATCACTGCTGAAAACCCTCACGAGACTTCACTCGTCCTACCAGGGCCGCCTGGGGGTTTAAAGGAACTATCTATTTTAATTTGTCTTCATTAGTTTTTCTATTCTTTTCTTTGCTAGGGACTAGCAAAGTGTAAGTTGAGGGGTGTGATAAGTGCCAAAATATTGGTATTTTGGCCTTCCAAACTACACTTGTTAATTATTTATATTTGTTACCTAATATTTATTTTGCTTTTATTTTGTTTATACGTTGATCGAGCTCATTGCCCAAAATATTGGATAAAAAGAAGAGTTTAATGAAGTTTGGAGTTAAAGCGCAAAATACTTCAAAGTTGGATTGCTAACTTATTAAAGCATGAAGTCCCAGGGCCTGAATGTAATTAATGCTTCAAAACCCTATTAAAACAAATAAAACTTCACTTCCTTCGGCAGTCAGTTCTGGACGGGAAATTGGTTTTTGGCCAGGAACCTCTTCGACGTGCATACGGCAGCAACAGAAAGGGGATTTATTGTTCTAACTTATGGAGACAACATCATCTGATACTCTCCTTCCGATGGCCGGCTAAATCCCTTTTCTAGGGTGTAGATGAGGCTCAAACTCTGAGTAACACTTTTTATGTTTTGATTTAGGTTTTATTATTCGGATCATGGTTGTATGAACAAGGATTTATTTATGATATTAATCCTTTCCATCAAATCTTGTGTATGAAGTCCTAGGTTTTATGCACGTTCATACAGCGGTTTAATTATTTTGGGATAACCGGTTGGATGGATTATACTACGTAAGACGCGTCGTGCCGATGAGACGATCCGTACTTTAATTTGAGACAGATCGTGCTAGTAAGACGATTCGTGCTAGGCGGAGATAGTCCATGCCGATTAGTGATTCATAAATTATTTTTAGGAGATATCGCAAGGGCTTGCAATCCTACGGTATCCGGATTGATTCGAATAGTTACCTGTAATCGAAACATATTTAGGTTACGAGGGGAAAGAGTGGATTCAAAACCCTAGAGCTTCTTCCCATCAATTCCTTTTTTGCTTTTCTATCGTCTTTAATTTCAGTTCAATAGTTTAAAGAAACCAACAATCAATCAATCTTTTTCTCAGATTAATATAGAAATTAATTGAAACAGCTGTAACTCAGCTGTATAATCCCTGTGGAGCGATACTCGGAATACTTACCGCTGTTCATTTGAGTAGTAGTAATTGTTTCGTTTTATTAATTATTTTTGGTATGGAAACGACCCGATCAGCGGTATCACATTCTTTCTCATTTCCCTTTTGTTCGTCGTTGAACCCTTTATTATGAAGCTTTTTTTATATATATCAAACAATTTAGGGAAAACTCAAGACCATTGTAGGCCGAGCTCCGTTGATTCGGGCTGAATACCGGAGTCTGTTAATTTGTGCCCAAATACCGAAAATCATTGATTCGCTCAAGGATGCCGGAGGATTTTTATATCAAAATCCTTTTTCCTTTTAAACGTTCCGATTTTGTAAAAGTCAATATTTCTTTCTTTTTCTCAACGTATTTATATCAATTTGATTTTGGATGCCGGAGGACCCAAAAACGTTCGATGTGAAGCCCTTGTGACCAGAACACCTGTATTCGGGCCCATTAAATGATTTGATTTTATGAATTTATATCAATTGTTTTTGTTCAAGATCAATCTGAAAGCAAAATAAACATATAGTATGAATTTTTTTGGCCTGCAATATACAAGAACACTTGTATTTTATGAGAGTAAACTTTTAAAAAATCGACTAATGCCTATAGGATGTTTATGAATTTTAGTGACAGTTTTATGACGTTGAGTGGATTTCGTTGTAAACTAGTATATGTTTTTATTTAATATTGATTCTTAATAAACTTTTTGCCTATTCAAAAAGAAAAGAAAAGAGTAGCTTGATTTTTTGTTCACTGCAACCTGAACCAATTCTTTCCCCACTCACCCTTATATTTTCTATCTTGTTTCTCTACTCTTGCTTTTTTTTTTTGTTGTTTTTTGTCAAAAGTTGAGAGATAGTATTCATCAAAAGATCTCCATGCATGGGGCAGGCTGGGAGTCCACAGATCGGACACTACACCGAGCATATAAGCACATAAATGCGTTGCCTTACAGAATGACAAGAAATCCCCCCTAGAGGAGGACAAACCCTTCTGAAGGGAGGACATTATTAAAACAAATAACGAAATAAACTTTAATTTTACCACTATCGTCAGGACAAATATTGGGCGGTGTTGGAACACACCCTGCTTGTCTCTTTACCTCAACACACTATCAAAATCAAAATCCCTATTCCAAATGTAACTTTAAGATGATCTTCGACAGCGTGTGATTTGCTAAGAAACCAGAGCTCAGACAGAAAAAAGACGCTCATTAAATAGCAAGACTGAATCGGAGATAGCTTCAAAACCAAATTACCCCATATACTTTCTTCCTTTTCTCATTCAATCGAAGTCCTTAAATCGAAAGGAAGAAGTCCCTTCGTGAGCTGAGATCTTAAGTGCAAAACGGCAAAAGGGCGAAGAACATGTTCATTGTAAAGAAAATTTGTGCCATATGTGGCTGAGGCTCCGTTCCAGAAACCTTCTTAAAAAATAAGCAGCTTATTTCACATTTTCAAATTAAAAAACAATGTAAATGAAAAATAATTTTTTTATTTTTTTGTACCGTATTAAAGATCTTGATGAGATCTATCAAACAAGATCCATAGTGGTAGGAAAATTATTTACATAAACACATTGTTTTTGACCTTGAAATTGCCTTCTTAAAAAATAAGCAACTTATTGACTTTTTAAAACGGAGCCTGAATATCTTACGGCCTCCTCAGGACTTATTAGCTTTCTAACCAACCAACGGGCAATTCCCAAGACGAAATTATTCGAACATTCGGTAATAATTTTGCGGCATAACATTAACCAGGGTAACATTCGAACATTTATTTTTGTTGATTAAAAAAAACAAAAAAAACAAAAGGGTAAGGTTACTATTATTATGACTTTATATATGTCTTTCTGGGTACTGTTAGGAGTTCCAGCAGGTGCATCAGCGCAGGAAGGAAGCACCTTGCGGACATAAACAGGGTCTTCCACTTTAATCATTTTGCCCTTCCCATCAGTAACAGAGTCCATGCGTACCATAGGGAAAATTACCGGACAGTGGAGTTGACCAAGATTAATCACCAATACATGGTACTGAGTTTAGAAATCACCAGTACATGGTAGCTCCTATCTTAATGACCAATACATGGTAAAGATATCTAGACAGGACCGCTTTGCCCTTATATTAAAACGATGTAGTTTTGATTCATGTCCCCCAAACCCTTTTTCTGGTTCTCTTCCTCCTCTCGAACGATATCTCCGTTTCCTCTGTTTAGGGTTTGCTCCTCCCTTGCTTATCCTCCATGCTCCTCATTCTTGCGAGACTTGCCTCCTACCCCGACGTCGTACCATATCTCCAACTCCACCCGCTAATCGGTTCCCTCACCCTCATACCTCGCAGCAAATCGCATACGCCTACGACAATTTCCCCTAATTTGTTTCTGGTGATTGGAGTCGGAGAAGACTACGCGGTCCATCATTATATCACTTTATATAGCTCATTCGTCATCAGGTAAAGTTTTGAAGATTGCTCATTCGTCATCAGGTAAAGTTTTCTTAATCTTCAAAACTTTGTGATGAGTCAACTGTTAGCAATTTAGGGTATTGTGTTTATAACTACAACAAATAAGGCCTATTATAGCATTTGTTTACAGCGTTTTCCCGACCACGCTATGGTAGGTGGACTTTCGTTCCTTTGCTTTCAACTTCAATAGCGTTTCATTGAAACCCCTAAATCTATAGCGTTTTCTTCTCCGTTCCATAGCATTCCAGAATGTGGAAAAAAAAGGCGCCTCATACGAATACTTTTCGCGCTCCCGCTCTGATTTTCCCTTCTCATCTGCGGAAGAAAGTTGCGTAGAAAAGAAAGTTGATCTTTGAAGGGAATAGTTACAAATCAACTTGCATACTCCATTCTGATTTAGCCATCCATTCACAACAGTAGTCTTTTTCTCTTTGTATATGGCTGCTTGACTATATGAACTTAGTCGTGGTAAACCCGGTAGAACTAATTCCTGATTACCTGTTTAGAACATGTTACGCACTCCATTCAATTTTTTTTTTGAATTGCTCCGGTGAATCTTTAAGAATGTTCTGCATTCATTAAGTTGAGTCCTAAAGAAAAAAAAAGTTAGACAAAAAGAAACAAAGTGACAGATAAATCATGTTTTGTTAACTGGAGCACAGATGCTTACAAGAGACCAGAACTTCCTGGAACAAAAGCTATGTAATTTCTATTGTTTCTGTTGTATTTCCTTTTTGTGCAGTTTTTTTAGAATTTGGGTTAGGATAAATTGGACATCTCTCTCCCTACTAGCACAAGGTTGAATCATAGAGAACACAAATATTGAACGAGAAAAAGGATAGGTAAAACAACACATAGGTGTTGGCTTTAAGAGTGGTTAAAACGGCTTGGTTTGGATGCAGGAGCAATAGTTAGGCAAGAACGATAGAAGTGTAGGATTTTCCAGGGTCTAATGAGTACCCGGCAACATTGACATAGGCTGGTTTTGTTGCCCTTGTGTTGTAGAGTTCAATTGTAGAAAGAAGAAGCTTGGGGGTTGTAATGTAGTTTTTTTGGGTTGGGAATTAGACTTAATTCTAGAGTTACCAGGCTTTACAAGAGCATAAAGGTAATAAGGAAAAAGGAGTGGAGAAGAGTCAAGCAAGTTATGTCTATTTCAAAAGTGTCACACCTATGGGTAAGGTCATAGTCCTATAGAGGCCTAAAACCTTTACCCATTTTCCAAGATATTCAGTTGTCTGAATGTGTAGACGTGGAGCTTAGATCAATAGCAAGATGACTGTAGGATGGCAGTGATCTAATTAACTTGGGAGCTTAAATCAATTGCATTCTTTGCTTTAGATTTGCATTCTTTACCTTAACCTGCCTGTAAGGATATCTAATCATATGTTAGATGTCCTAGAATATTGATTCTTGCCGAAATACAAGGCTTGTGCTTTACTTTAATAGCGTATCACTGGTTGGGTGATAGAGTCCGGAGATAGCAAGGGTCAGCACTAAAGAAGAACTCCCACTTTGCGGCATACATTTTCTTTTGGGCCTGCAGAGCGAAATGGGCATTTTGTTTTTGATAGACATTCTCTTGGGCATCAATAGATGCTAGAAGATGCTGTGTTGTCTGATCTTAGATTATGAATATAACAGTTCATCTTATAGTGATGATGTTTTTATTTCCATATTTTATTGGTTTGGGACTGGACTTAGTATTCTTTTATGAGAAAAGAGTGGACTCGTTGAATAGGCAAGCCCTTAGAATTAAAGCGAATCTTCTAAAGAGCCTTGAAGTTTTATGAAAGCCTCTTTTCTTGATAATGTTGTAAATTTGTGGCAGGCCAAATACACTTACACACATAGGGAGAGAAATGAGGATCGCGACAAGTCACTATTCGTAATTTCTATAGACATTTATGATCAAAATTGGCTCACTTGACTCATACATATCATATTTCATCTCGCTTTACTCTATATCCACTTTACTCCTCACTATGTACAAATGACTAAATTGCACAGGGTGTAGTTGAACCTACCCATATGCACATACAACGCATGCATTACTCCTAACCTATGTTTGTAACTCTCCATTTGCATAAAAGAGCCCCAGGAGTACATGAATGCTTCCACAAGAGTCTTTAGTTTCTACAATGTCTGATTTTGTTTTGTATTTTCCTTATGCATAGTGGATCTTGATGGTTCCCTCTCTGTTACCTTCCATTCTAATGCTCCAATCTACTTTTCAGACTCGGCAACTTATCGATCCAAATTTGTACTGGTTTGCAATTCCCAATATTGGATCACTACTCAAGGGCCTGTCTCAGGTAAATGATTGCTTGTGGATTTTCTTACACGTGTTGAGCGGTCATTTAGGGGCCTGAGTTGGGGATTGGTCAAGCTTTTAGCTTTTGTACCCACAGAGAAAATCACCAACCTTAGAAAATGCCCTCTGTGGGTCAGGGCCACTTACCTTTCCTTTTGATTGTTCCTGTATCTACGTGTCTAGTGCTAATAAATGGTCTAACATGACTACCTTGGTGGATGTAATGTATAACTAGCATGTGGGGAGTTATTACCAAACAAACAGGTGGGAGTATAAGGCAAAATGTCCAAAAAACTTTGTAACAAATTCTAGTTAGCTCTTCCTTCCATAGAAGAAGTGTTGCTGATTGATGTACAAACCTGCAGGTGTTTTCTCAAAACCATTGAGACACCTAGTGGCTTAGTTGTTCGGGTCATAAAGGATTACCCAGATAGGACACCGGTGGAAGCTAATCTCACATATTGCATTGTTATTCTTAATTGCTTGTCTGATTTCAGATGCGTTTTAGGAGCTTACGCTTTGGAATGATAGCTTTAACAGTCATTTGTGAGAGCACAGCAATGAAGTTTAAGTTTTTTTTTATTTTTCGGTAAGTGCAAGTTATTATAAAGCTCAACCAATCATTACAAGGTTCAGGGAAGACATCCCTTACAGAAACAAAAGGAACTAACAAAGCTAAAAGCAGAACAGCTACAGCTACAAGAAGTAAAATCCCTATCTATACATTTCCAAAGATCCTATTGGAAAGCCTCTAATCCGAACAAAGAATCTTATTTGGAGAAGAATTCTTCACATTCCTCCTAGAGCTGAGGAAGTCCCTTATACCAGACACAGTTTCATCAGTCACTTGATCATTCCTCCTGGTTATTCCACCAAAGATGCTATTATTCCTCTCCTACCAGAGACCATAAACAGTTGTAGCAAAAGTACACTTAAGAGTAGTGCTCGTAAGCCCAATCCCAGTCACATTAGAGCAGTACCAATTAAGTGTCTCCCCCAAGTTGTTAGACAGTCCTTGAACCCTGTTCTTAGCCACCAAAGAGTGCCAAACAACTGTCGAAAAGGGGCAATCAAAAAAGAGGTGTTGGTGTGATTCATCCTTAGAATTACAGAGACTACACACACCATCATTCTGCATTCCCCAGCTCTTCAATCTGTCCTTCGAACCCAGTCTTTAAAGAACAGCTAGCCATAAAATGAATGAGCATCTAGGTACATAACTCCCATTCCAAATTATCTTGTACCAAGGTTGAATTGGATACCTCTTTCTTATGGTATTCCAGGCAGACTTGACTGTGAAAGCACCACTAGGATGGGGCAGCCAAAGAATAGAATCCTCCACATCAAAATTAGGTTAAAGATTAGGTGGAGTTTCAGCTATAATAGATTGGATAGTGGGGTTTCGTAATCTGTGCATGTGAAGATTCATTTCTTACTCACTCTTGTTTCTTTTTCTGTGATTCCCTATGTGATTCATGAAGTCATTTGGATGTAAAGCGATCCAGTATATTTTTTAGTTCTTTGAATCCATTTGGGGGTTTCTTGTGCTGTGATATTATCTCTTACGGTTGTTACATTTTCTTATGCTTACGGTGTAGTTTGTAGGTTTCTTTTCCTATTGATGCTATTCTTATGGGCATGTCCTAAGGGTGTGGCTTGGAGTGGGTTAGTTCCTGCTACAAACCACTTCAGTCTTGATTGTATTATCAACAAGAGTCATGATTTTTTTTTGCTGCTAAACCATACTGTTTGCTACTGTGAAGAATCTGTAAGCTACATTGTTTTGTATATATGCTGCTGTGTTTCTACTGATGCTGTGTCTGCTACTGCTGCTATGTTTCTGCTGCTATGTCCGCCGTATCATAGAGCATCCAGATTTGGATGTGAAGGCATCATAGAGCATCATAGAGCAGTGTAATTGCTGATGCTATTTTGTTGTTGCTGCTGTTGTTTTTCTACGGCTGTTGCTGTCGCTGTTTTGCTGCTTATTTTCTGTTATGGCAACTGTTTTTCATGTCAAGATGGTGTAACTTGTTGCTTTTTCCTATGGTGTATAGTCTACTGCTTGGACCTTCCGGTTAGGGATGCCAATTGTATTCTAGGCTTCCTAAGCATTACAAAAGAGACATGGAACTAACTGGTTGTAACAGTCAGGATTGGACAAAACTGCTGAGAGGAACCACCAGCAATTATGCCACGGATTCAGTTCATTTATAGAAAGCTAGAACTAGCATACACATTGAACTACACTTAGAAGAACTCAGCTGCCGAGAGGAATTAGCAGAATAGCAGTGTATCACACAATAGTAGTGGATCACACAATAGTAGCACTAGCAACACATAGCTGTCAAGAGGTATCACTAGATACTTTGTGCAGCACACAATCGTAGTAACAGAACTGTTCAGCTGCTGGACTGAGCAGCAGAAAGCAACAGTAGCAGGATACACCATATGAAAGTAGTGGCCATAACAGAACTAGTAGCAGAACAACCACAGCCGTGGGAAATAACAGCAGTAGCAGCAGTCATAACAGGCAGCTACCTAATAGATCAGTAGCAGAATTAGTAACAGAACAGCAGCAGAACTGTTCAGAAACAGGTCACGATCTGATACTAATCAAAGTCCTAACAAATGGGTAGTTTTTTCATGCTTGTTGGTAGACTATGTCTTATTTGTCATTTTGTTGTTACATCCTTCAAATAAAGAATACTCAAGCCCTTGTTTGTGGGCTCTATGGGAAAATATAGTAATTTTTTCCTTCATCCTTTTTGTTACTCTTAGAATTTGGGACTCCTTTTTAAGATTGAGAATGTTTAATCTGCAGAAGATTAATTGTACAAGAAGTTGCTTTCCTCACACTATTTGGTTAATATAGCAAAGTGCAAGTTGCAAGTTGCTAGATAGGATGGGGACGAGAGATGCAGTTGTGGAGGGGCGTTGGGCTTCAAGTGATCCACATTCCAGTGCTCATTGTGTTCTATTTGGGCCTAATGCAATGAAAGTTTGGGTGGATGTAGCAAAAAAACCTGAAGAGTTTCTGTGGAGGGCTCCAAGTGATATGACCTATATCGTAGATGCTGTGGGAAGTACCATCGCATGGCCTGTTGACTTTGTTATTCTGGACTCAAGCCCAGGGTATTGTACTTTTACTCTCCTCCATATCGAATTATTCTCTTGGATGATAAATGTATGTCTGATTGCCCTTGTTAATGATGTCCATGTTGGAGGGTAGATTGCTATACCAGAATTTATGCACACCTAGTTTAGTGTTGTCCATTTTTGGCTAGGAAACATCAGTTAACTGTTTGGGAGGACATTAGTAGGCATAACATGATGAGAATTTAGAAACTTGACGATAAGGTCATTTTTTGGAGAAAACAGTTAATAGCTTGAAAGGAACATTGAGTATGAATGTGTTTGATCAAAGTAATGCATTCTTTTTAAAAAGAAGAATATTTTATTTTTCTCTATCTATGTGGACAGCCCGTTACCAATATGGTATTGAATCAAAGGTTGGCCTAAATGTCTAACACTTAGAATCTTCCTTGAAGTCCAAGAACTACAAACACTCTTGTGTTGTCAGATTGTCTTTTCATGATTGTCTGATCGTCTTATCAATAGGGATAGAGGAAAGAAAAGCCCAGATGAGTTTGCTGTTGTTGGTTCTTGGATGTAGGATAGCGCCATGGGACTTTCGAGAATGCCTAAACCTGAGGATTACTTGCTTTTAGAGCAAAACAGGATAGATTCTACCAACTTCCGGCTTCTTCCTTGAGGGTAATAGAAGCTAAGGACATCTAAGAATGTCTCCGATTATAGCTGTCTGACAGTCCTCCGATCTCCAGCAATTCCTTAGATAGATGTCGAGAACAGTATAGCACCTAATGCGTTCCAGGCATTTGAAATAGTCCAAGCTAACTACGTGGCAGAAGGTTCATAGACGCGAGCTGAAGATGTCTGCAAATAGTGTGATGGTTGCTAGAATCATGCTCCCGTGAAACTAAGGTAACCACCAGAGAGAAGTCCACTGTGACAGCCATCTGCCTTACTATAGGACAGTCCCTTAGAATGTGTAGACTCAGTTGGGATGTCCACATATGCCAAATGCTTTGATTTTGTTATACCCACCACCACCTCTCTTGTTAGTCCAAGCTAAGAAGCAGGGATACGGATATGGGACACGGACACGATACGATCGGATACGTACGGAGAGTATCCGAGCTCACCTTCGAATAATCTGAAGGGCAATTTACCTCTAGGTCTAGAAAATAGAAAATAATTCCCACCAAGTCTCCTCTAATTAACGAAACACTAAAACCCTATGAAAGTGCCTAAAACCCCAAATACTGAAAGTGCTTAACTCTTAGGGCACCCTATGAAAGTGCCTAAACCTCAGGGTACCCTATAAAAGTGCCTAAAACTCTAGGGTACCCAATAAAAGTGCCTAAATCGCTAAAACCCTATAATAGAAAAGTGCACCCTAAAACTCATATGAAAGTGCCTAAACCTAAACCCTAGGGCTCTATGAAAACACCTAAACTTAAACTCTAGGGTACCTTAAACCCTAGGGTATCCTAAAATCTAAAATCTTAAGATACCCTAAAACCCTAAAATTCTAGGGTACCCTAAGATTTTAGGGTACCCAAGGGTACTAGGGTACCCATTAGGGTACCATAAAACCCTAGCATACCCTAAAACCCTAGGGTGACACTTCTATAAATGGTAAATGTATTTTTGTAAAAGTGGACTTAGTGGTAATTAAGTATTTCATCTCTCCTTAATGGGAATTAAGTGTCACTTTTCTATACTTAGAGGTAATTTTCTCTAATCTGAAAGAAGATGCTCTTTGTAATTGAAATGTTTATTAGAAAGAAATCAGATTAAAACCCCACGACTCCGTGACTTCTCTGTCTCACCCTTTTTCCACAGGTCTTCTCAATCAGAATAAAACTTAGATTCAGCCCCAATTCAAGAAAAATGCCATTGTCTTTCTTCTCTTGAACTCTATGCTGATCATGGTGAAGTGATGAATACTTGTTTTTCTCTTCCTTTCCATTTTATTTGGTACTCCGTAAAATCTGGAGTTTTCTTTACAGAATAAATAATTATGCAACAATTGATGCCCGTCACAAAAGTTGTGGCAGCAATAGGTAGGTTGGAGTCTCTAATTAAGGATGATAGAAAGAAGTCTAGTGCTGGGGCAACTAATGTTAAAAAGGGCTGGGAGTTAGAAATTACCACGGCAGGATTGAATATTGCATGAACAAAAGCTTTGATTTAGCTTGAACAGGGTGCAAATTAAGCAGTATAATGAATTCTCAATTTGTGCCAATACATCTCTGAACTTTTCATCGAAGTAATTGGAGTTGAAAGCAAGCCTGAAAGCTCGTAAACTTAAACAAGAATTGGTTTCAAATACTGAGTTGGAGAACCTTCTTATGTATGTCCAAGGCATCTTTGAGTTGTACTGCCTCTTTGACTTAATGATCCTATTACTAAGTACTCAGTGGTTTCTTTTCTTTCATTTTCTTTTTTGGTGGGAAATGATCAGGTGGTAGAACTTTTATTTTTTTATAACAACAATGCAAATCAATTTTTTTCATATGTTTTAATGTTCATTGTGGGCCGTTACTTATTAGTTATTACTGGGATGTTCATGTTACAGCATTTGATTGTCATTGCCAATGAAAGCTGTGATCCAAAGTCACTCAAATATGTGTTAGGAAGAGGAGCACTTGAGTATGAGAAGTTTTTGGAAAACAAAGATCCCGAGTTTGCTTGGAAGCCACTAGAGGATGAATGGCATAGCATAGCATATGCCTTCGACAATGGCGCAGCTGAAACAATACATTTTCTTCAGAAGCGAACGCATCTTGCGGAAGTTAGCGATAAGGAAGGGGATCCTAGTTTAAGGAGAGGAAGCAGTTTGCTACCATTCCCTTCCACAACCTGAAGTGTTACTTTGTAGAATATAAAGTATGAACAATAGTCAGTAGTAGTGAAGCACGAAGGCACTGAATTAACCCCATAGGAAGAGCTTTGTATTCATCTCTCGCGCGCCTTTTAGTTTTGCTGCAATATTGTTCGTGGTTAATAGACATATTTTTGTACTAGTTTATAAATGAATGGAATGAAGATTTGTCATGAAAATGGTTGCAGCATCTGTGATGTTAGAATTCTTGTGTTGTTGCTTTCAAATTTGCTTGTATAACTTGAGAGTCAAATCTTTCAGAACCCACAAACTTGACCCTAAATTTCACAATCGAATGTGCGATACTGAAAATGGGTATTCAGATTCATATACTTGGTAAGTTTTGATTAACACCATGTTGATTTCCTCCCAAAAGTCCTTTTTCCCTTCTCCTCTTCCCCCAGTCGAACACATCTCTATTGTTCACCAGCAATTCCATTCTTTATTAAATTTTCTTCTATATTCTCTCTCTCTCGCTTTATAGTCCCACAAAATTGTTGATGGAAATGGGTCCTCCAATTCAAAGATTTCAAATAAACCATACCCTTGTTACAGTTGGGTGTCGACATTAGAGGGGATTTCGACAGAGAAAACTTTGAAACCCTGTGATTTGTTGTCTACAGTGATATACACATATCGGGGTCCGCCGACAATTTCAACAGAGAACGTAAAATCATTGTAATGGGAGAGAGAGAACTGGAATGGGAAAGAGGAAACAGGAAGAAGATAATGGGGAGGAAGAAGATGAAGAAAAAAAAGAAATACTCCTTCCGTTCCAATTTAAATGCTCCTTACGTAAAGTCATGTCATTTTGATTTTTAAAAATTCATATTTTTCATAATCATTTTTTGAACTTTTATCGTTTCCTATGACAAATAAAAAGGTATTGAGTTGAATGCTCTTTATACAATAAACATGTGGTCCATTTAGATATAGAGTGTAGTCTTTTGGCAATATGGACTTGGTTTTGGTCTTCAAAGAGCCACCACCTAACTTTTCACACTTTATCACTTGCCAAAAAATATGACGTGCTCTTTATACAATAAACATGTGGTCCATACAGACATAGGGTGTAGTCTTTTGGAAATATGGATTTGGTCTTGGTATTCAAAGAGCCACCACATAACTTTTCATACTTATCACTTGCCAAAAAATATGACGTGCTCTTTATTCATTAAACATGTGGTCCATACAAACATAGGGTGTAGTCTTTTGGCAATATAGACTTAGTCTTGGTCTTGAAAGAACCACGAACTTTTCATGCTTACCACTTGCCCAAAAATATGACGTGCTCTTTATACAATAAACATGTGGGCCATACAGACATAGGGTATAGTCTTTTGGCAATATGGACTTGGTCTTGGTTTTCAAAGAGCTACCACCTAACTTTTCACACTTATCACTTGCCAAAAAATATGACGTGCTCTTTATACATTAAACATGTGGTCCATACAAACATAGGGTGTAGTCTTTTGACAATACAGACTTGGTCTTGGTCTTGAAAGAACCACGAACTTTTCACGCTTACCACTTGCCCAAAAATATGACGTGCTCTTTATACAATAAACATGTGAGCCATACAGACATAGGGTGTAGTCTTTTGGCAATATGGACTTGGTCTTGGTCTTCAAAGAGATACCACCTAACTTTGCACACTTATCACTTGCAAAAAAATATGACGTGCTCTTTATACATTAAACATGTGGTCCATACAAACATAGGGTGTAGTCTTTTGGCAATATAGACTTGGTCTTGGTTTTGATCTTCAAAGAGCCACAAACTTTTCACGCTTACCACTTGCCCAAAAATATGACGTGCTCTTTATACAATAAACATGTGGGCCATACAGACATAGGGTGTAGTCTTTTGGCAATATGGACTTGGTCTTGGTCTTCAAAGAGCTACCACCTAACTTTGCACACTTATCACTTGCAAAAAAATATGACGTGCTCTTTATACATTAAACATGTGGTCCATACAAACATAGGGTGTAGTCTTTTGGCAATATAGACTTGGTCTTGGTTTTGGTCTTCAAAGAACCACGAACTTTTCACGCTTACCACTTGCCCAAAAATATGACGTGCTCTTTATACAATAAACATGTGGTGCCATATAGACATAGGGTGTAGTCTTTTGGCAATATGGACTTGGTCTTGGTCTTCAAAGAGCTACCACCTAACTTTTCACACTTATCACTTGCCAAAAAATATGACGTGCTTTTTATACAATAAACATGTGGGCCATATAGACATAGGGTGTAGTTTTTTGGCAATATGGACTTGGTCTTGGTCTTCAAAGAGCTACCACCTAACTTTTCACACTTATCAGTTGCCAAAAAATATGACGTGCTCTTTATACATTAAACATATGGTCCATACAAACATAGGGTGTAGTCTTTTGACAATATAGACTTGGTCTTGGTCTTGAAAGAACCACGAACTTTTCACGCTTACCACTTGCCCAAAAATATGACGTGCTCTTTATACAATAAACATGTGGGCCATACAGACATAGGGTGTAGTCTTTTGGCAATATGGACTTGGTCTTGGTCTTCAAAGAGCTACCACCTAACTTTTCACACTTATCACTTGTCAAAAAATATGACGTGCTCTTTATACATTAAACACATGGTCCATACAAACATAGGGTGTAGTTTTTTAGCAATATAGACTTGGTCTTGGTCTCGAAAGAACCACAACTTTCCACGCTTACCACTTGTCCAAAAATATGACGTGCTCTTTACACAATAAACATGTGGTCCACATAGACATAGAGTGTAGCCTTTTAGCAATATGAACTTGGTCTCGGGTAAATTAAAATTTGGTCGTCAAAGATAAAAAGTGTAGTCGCGGGTAAATTAAAATTTGACGTGCTCTTTATCCTCATGTGCCCTTAGATTTCTTGTCATTAGAATAGTCAATCATGTTGGACAAAATTTTGTCAGAAAATATGACTTAGTCCATGTGAACAGAAATATTGGTCCTTATTCATATCTGATGTAGTCCTTTATAATTATAACTTGTTTTTTTATAATTAATAATGATCTTTTGTACCTTAGGCAAGATTTAGGTTGAATGAGAGATGGTTCTCTAAACTTTCCGCCTTCATGTGCCATTAAACTTGTCATTACAATGGTCAATCATATATAACAAGATTCTCTCAGAAAATATAACTTGATCCTTGTGAATAGAAAGATTAGTCATCACTCTTACCTCATGTAGTCCTTTACAATTAATGACTTGCTCTTTTATACTTCAGATAATGTTGGTTAAGCTTGAATGAGAAATGACTCCCCTAACTTTTCACTCTCTCATGCCCCTATACTTGTCATTACAATGATCAATTGTATGAGACAGGGTTCTATCAGAAAATATAACTTGGTCTATGTGAACAAAAAGTTGGTACTCACTAATACCCGACACAGTCTTTTATAACTAATGACTTGCTCTTTTATACCGACAATATTGATTGACCTTGAATGGGAGATGACTCCCCGACCAACCCCCACCATTTGAATGTTTCTGGTTAGTCTGTAAATGGGTTTCAACCAAGTAATGAAACTGATCATCTTAACCCTTTTGGGGACTCAATTAAAAATGACTAGTGCCCATGGTGATGTTTTGGCATTATTACCATATCTTAAATGTATGACACTGAGCTTGTCATGTTCTCATAGCAGAGTAGATGAGCAGCAAAAATACCCCAATCAAATTCCAAAGACTGAGATAGCAGCACATCAGGCGGTTTTAAAACTAAAACCCCAGAAACAACCAAATAAGGCCAGGACTCATACCAAAAAATTTGCAACAATTGCAACACCGATCACATATATATCCTCCCAAGTTAACCAAAATCATGGTTCCACCACCATACTACAACTTGATATTCCAATAACGTAAAAAGTTACAACTTTAATCACTAGATACTTTCATAACATTACATTAACATATCATGATTGACATTAAGCCATTAATTTGAGCACAATAAATTAAACCGCGATGGCAAATACAGTACCAAGGAGAAAACTAATCAAAATGATGTGATATGTGAATAGTTCGCATCCAACTTCATTTTTTTGTTTCACTTGAACTTCCTTCACACTACAAGAAAAATCACATATAATAGCGTTTAAAAAAACGCTGTGAAAAGTTAAAGACAACATTTTCAGGAACGCTGTATTAGCCCCTGTTATTAAAAGGTTCGAACTTTTTACAGCGTTCTTTGAACGCCGTCTTTGAGATACTTTTAATAGCGTTCAAGGAACGCTGTCTTTGACAATCTTTTAATAGCGTTCAAGGAATGCTGTCTTTGGTATGCTTTTAATAACGTTTTGTGCATGCTGTATATGTTTGAGATTGTTTTAAATAACATTTTTGTGATTGCATCCTCCTTTAATATTGTTATTAATCACATTCAACATGGATAGTAAAACAATTTTTTTGAAAAAAATCCCAAATACTAATCTAAAACACTTCAATG
Organism: Rhododendron molle; assembly: GCA_025413875.1. Taxonomy (NCBI): domain Eukaryota; kingdom Viridiplantae; phylum Streptophyta; class Magnoliopsida; order Ericales; family Ericaceae; genus Rhododendron; species Rhododendron molle. Next base: position 23,006,304 of record CM046400.1, read on the forward strand.
CTGCCGAAGTAATTAAACAAATTCATTTATTGGGGTAAATATTCATTACATGAAAGGGTTGCGAAAATTACAATGACCTAATTCATACAATACTACCAAGATCTCCAATGGCACAAATGTTAGCCGTGAACAAGATGAGTTATTGAAAATTTCCTATATTGCAAGCTTGTTTGTCATTCGAGTTTTGTCTCTTTTGCCTCCCAAAGCCAAGCACTTTGAATTGCTCTAATCTCCTTAATTCCCTGTGGTACAAAATTTTGGATCAAAAGGTGTAGAATAAGCTAATGATTCATGAAGGTATACTCATAGTATGAAAGCGTAAGCATAATTGAATAAATGGATCACCATAGAAGGGCATCATGATGCACAATATAACTTACAATGGCAGGGGTGGATTTGTCCCATGGCCAATGTTTTACCATCTTGAGGTTGTGGTGGTGTCTTTGTTATGATTGCCGAACCACCAGAAGTGTGGCAAAGTTGCCTCTCCATTTTTTCCTTTGACCTTCAACAGATCCAAAAGGGGGAAGAGGAAAGCAATTAAAAAAGCACATAAGTTGTGAATTGACAAAAAAGTCCCAATAGAACAAGGCACAAATCTTCATCTACCTATATTACTTCTGGGACTCTCACTAGAACAAGCAGCCTCAATAGAACAACAAATCACATAAGTTTTGAAGATAGCGTAATTGTCCTTTGACCTGCAATTCATGATCTATAAGGGTCATCAAAATGTAAAGGTAAGCATATAACCAACACCCCATACTTAAAATCTCATCATATTTCATATTTCAAGGCATGACTGTAATCTATCTATACTAATATATAAAGGGAGACCCTATTTTAGTGTAACCATTTTGTGAAGCAGTGTCACAAAAGTGTTTTTCACAAGTGTTCTTTGAGAAATCAATTTTTACAAATGGACATCAGAAGTGGTGAGGAAAAAATTTAGGGACAGTCAAGTTAAAACTGAATACGGCTTTTTCCCCCTTTCCAGCCTCATCTGATACAATCCAACATGCAGATGGAAGCATAGCTATTTTCCGGTATCTGCTCGATCACTAGTCTTTGTGGGCATATTAATTAAGTATGATATAGTGAACCAATGAACCAGCCATGAGTCTGTGCAAATTCTCCTAACATGAGATCAAGTACTACGGTAAATCATCACTTCCCACAAAGCTGAAGGTTTTTAGGGGTGAAATGCAAGGAAATGCCAACTATCTTGTGCATTGGCCATCAAGCTAATTATGAAGGGTCCTCAATCCAACAAGAAAACCTTCATGCCTTGCAATATTTTTGTTTCAAAAGTATGCTTAATTAACCAAGAAATACAACAACAATTAACCGCCGCAAGCCATCTATCAGCAATCATACTAGTCTTTTCCTTCATCAGTTCATCACTAGATAGTTAAACAAGTACTCTAGAGCTCGATATTAAATAACACAGCACATACCTATCTCAAGTTGCTACCAGCTGAAGAACGACACCAAATGGGACTGAAAGTAACATGGAGAGGTTCTAAATTGGTGGCAGGATTCTCAAGTAAACCGCACCAGTAATCAACCTTGCAGGCCAATGATACCTGTAAAAGGTGAGAGTATTTTAGACAGATATTAGTAATGAATACTAAGATTCAAGGCTGCGTTTTGGATCGTGTTCGGGAAGGAGTTAACCGAGGGAAAGGAAAATGACAGTGGACCCTGAGAAATATTCCTATATTAATTCTTCAGCAGTTGGAACCTGCCTATTGTGTAAAATCCATTCGGATACAGGTGTGTACCATTTAAGGCAGTAACGACCAATAGACCACAGTTTGCTGAACTTTTACATTCAAGAAGTATGACTGGCATAAATCCACTGGTAATGTTACATTAGGATTATGACAAAATTAGTTTGCTCATAAAAAAGCAGAGATGGACTGAAAACTGACTATGGGGGTAAATCCCTAGCTCCTTATTAAGTATTTGACCCCAGTTGATATGTTGTTTGGACTTTAGGGTAAACGGTGACGGACACTCAGTATACATTATACAGTAATGTGAAAGCTACAAGAGAAAGTTAGAAATCAATGAGAATTTGGTGCATGGATCATAACCAAAAAAAGAAGTGCATGGACCATAACCAAGAAGTCATTATGAGGTCGAAATTCATGCTCTAAAGTGATATCAAACAGTAACTTTAAAATGAGAACTCAAATAGCTATCAACAAGTTTCTGAAGTTCAAACTGCACATCACCCAACATTGACAGTATTTTGGCTGCACAAAAATGAGGAGTGCTCAGCACCATTCCTACGTATCTTACACTATCTTGAAATAAAGAGAGGGAAACCATATAACAAACAAACACTGACTTCTCATAAGTCATATCTAAGGACTAAGCATGTGTTGTAGAAGGTGAATAATCGAGTAACAACAAAAGGGGATGAGAAAACAAGAGCATAGTGATGACTACAATAACACATACAGTTTTTTGTGCTTATGTGCTAACAGATAAATTTTTACCTTAACTCACACCGAACATTATAACAACATTTTGCCCATACAGAAAGAAAAAACACTAGGTTAAAGAACTGTAAAATGGAATACAACCAAAAAAAATAGAAAAAAAAAAGACGCAACAAAAAGCCTGCATTATTATTCAAATTTAATATTCTGGATTAAAGACTATGAATTAAGAATGGGGGAAAAGAAGAGAGAACTTGGAATACATACAGAATAAGATTTCAAAAATGAATCTAAACAATACTATGTAACTGATGTGGTATGAATAAGATTTCAAATGAAAAATTTCTTGAGAGACTAATTGTCACATTAAGAAAAACAGAAATCAAATTGACAGGTGGTATGAGTGATTTCACACAGAAAAAAATCTTGAAACAACTCTTAGATGTTCAAAAGCACAGATAAGAGCAAAAGTTCGTCACTAAAAATTATGGAAGAGTTACTTAGAATTATCAGTTGAATAAGAAAACCCCGCTATGTTTTCTAATACTAGCATTTAGGAAAATTCATCTCGAAGAACAAGGCCGTTAAATAAAATTGGGAGAGCTGAGAACATGACAACACAAAACCAAGTTTCATTTCATTTTCTTGGGAGATGATAAAGTTGGGACATGATTTCGTAAATCAGTATTCCTACACATAGTTATTAGTTAGTAGACTCAATACCATACCCCATAGAAATGAACTAATCGTACTCAAACCTTTGGAAGGGCCAGACACACCTAGAAATTCGTTGAAAAGTTTACATGTGACGTTACGAGGACAGGGAAAAAGCTTGATTGCTGTACAGCAGGGCTTTTTAGTTTCTATAAAGTCACGATCCTGTGTATCATAGTCAAATGGCCTTTTTCTAACAAGAGCACAAGACATATACAGGAAATGAGATCAAATAAGCACCATATGCACTATTTGCTGTTGTAGCAGCAGCAGAAAGTAAGCTATCATAGCAATTTCTCATATCCTGCATATCCTGGAAAAAGAAAAAGAGAAACAACCAAAACTATCAGTTTTATGAGAAGGGAAACTAATTGCAGGCAAGGATATAAAGTTACATCTTCAAATACCACCAATTGACAGAGGATATAGGCACCTGCCTGAATAGAACCAAAATCAAGTGATGCAGAGATGAGCATGATTGCATTGCCAGCAATATCAATGAGACACAGCAGAATCATTCTAAAGATGCAGGAATCCTATTGGATAAATTGGAACGGTATTTTGAGTCAATTTTACACTTCACAAGTTTTAATTGAATGAGATGCACTATCAAAACAATACTCTTTCACAGGAGGTGGGGCACTAATTAAAAATTCAAATCAGATGCACTATCAAAGAACATTTAGTTATCATCAATTATACTCATGATTTCCCAATTCATTATGCTTCCTACTCTTTCTTCTTTTTTTGGCCAAAAGATAAAAGGGATAGTACTATTAAGTTCACTAACCAATTCAAGCATGTGTTAATTTTACACGAGTGGCCATCAAACAACATAATTCACACAACACAAGAGATCATCAAATAGTGTTTCCCTTATGCTCATTAGATGATTCCTTGGTCTCTGAAGGTCAGAGTATCAAGCCTTCACATAAACAAGAGAAAAAGAACCTTCCTATACACCTCAGTCACCCACAAAGTGACATAAATCTAATTTTTCAATTTAGCCTTGCAAACACAAAACTTCAATGAACTTCGTTCTTGACACCACATTGGCAATTGTAAGTTCTATTCGTCCGTTCGAATCTGACCGGTTCGAAATCAAAATTCCAACATCAAATTAATTAGCCTTAAAAGTTAAAATCATAAACCCCAAATTCCGCCACACAAATGAAAAACTCTCCCGGTGGAATACTTCGATGAAAGAGAAGAGCCCACTTGATTCCTATGGGAGAGGACAAGATACTTTGTCCCCTAACCCTCTTACATACTAACCCCACAATCCAATCAAGAATTCCTTAGATGGAAACGGGTAGAAGACACCTAGCAGACTAGGGAACTACGGAATCTCTACGAATACATAAACCAATGTAATCCCGACGAACGTATCTGAACCCATGAAACGTAAACCTCAATTCCACCACACAAATCAAATCCCTAGAACAAGAAATCATTAAGATATAAACCAACTGATGTTTTATAAATTGACGAAGGACAAATGAACATTAATAACCAACTGATTTTTTATAGCATGGATATAAGATGAAGAAACTAGAAGATCATACAGTTAAGATTAGCCCTAAAACTAATGGGGCAAGATATACATACATACATACACAACTGAAACTATAAATTAGTTCTAAACTATTTCTGGGCCCACGAATCATAAAACCCTAGAATCGAAATCAAGAGTTATTTGTTTTCTCTTACTTGAACACGAAGATGAAAGTAGCAAAGGAAGGCGTGCTTCTGAACTCCACTACCTATTCAGGCAAAATCTCTCGATGAGGAGAAGAACCCACTTGATTTGTTGAATGAAAACCTGTAGTAGGAAAACCCTAGCAAAGTCGGGAAAACACGCAGGGGATAAACGAAGTAGAAAAGATTGGGGGGATTACCTACTACTCACGATTTACCCTAGAATACCACGATCGATTCATTATCAGCCAACACCAATTCGCCCAACTTGAGAAATCTTCCACCGGTTTGCACGAAACGATTGGGAGTTCTGGGGCCACAGAGATGTCGATTGAAATTTTCACCAAGGGGTGTGCGATTTTGGTCACTAATCTTGGCGCCTATAATTTTGGCAGAACAAAGGCTTTTCATGAAATGCTATTGTATTTGGGCGCGAGGGGTTTCCTTCCTTTCTCACTTCTGAACGCTATACTTGTTCTCTATGATAGCATAAGTAAAAGAACGCTATAAATTTATGCTATAAAAGGCCATATGTGTTGTAGTGTCGGCAAATTCTAACAATGGTAGAAACTGTACTTGCTCAGTTGGTGTCATGTGTCGCACCTAAGCCCTATGTGCATCATCCAAACATAGATTTTGCAATACAGGATTAAGAAAAAGCATTAAGAGATATCATCTTTCAAAGTGAACAATTGAACCAAACCTGGATTTCTCTAGTGTTAATTAACTGCACAACCACAATTCGATAATCTAAAGGCAATTGTATGTTTGAACTCATTTCAAGATTTGGAAATTTTGGACATACATTCAGCAAGCACTAGATGAAGACCACTACACAATGATGCAGAAAAAAGGATTCAAACAAAGCAAAAAAGATGAGGCACCCAGAATCACAATCACCGCGCCGTCACTCTCGGGGAAGTCCTAACCCAACCACCACATTTACAACCCCCTCAGAGAAAAAAGATGAGGCACCCCAAAACTTAGGCATCACAAATTCTCAAAAAGCACACCGAATAAATTACTTGAGAGGATTCGATAACAAAATAAGCACACAGAATAATGATCTAATCTGAAAACAAAGTTAGCATCTAAATTCTAATGGTGACCTTGTCCAAATATGTTCAACAAGTTCTATACATCTGCATCCCTATTAATTATGGTGATAGAGAGGTGCAAATACACATGTGAAGGGATTTTTCTCTTGAAGAGATATGCACAGAACTAACAACGACATCATCAAACAAAAGGATGTATGCAGTTACATCCCTCTTTGCATAGATATATGATGTAAACAAATCTTTGGTCACATTTAATCTGACATAAGAACTATTTAAAGTTCCACACACCAAAAAGAATAAATTGCTCAAATTTGCACATTTGAGAAAAATAGGAAAAAGGGTCAAGCAAAGGATCAAAGGAACTCTAAAATGGATATACCACCAACCAATCATCCGCAACAGAAATGCATGAGAGAGAGATAGAAACAACAAGCAGAACAAAAGATACAATAAACAGATGCAATTTTGGAGAGGCTTAAAAGGCCCTAATTTTATGAAATCTGAAAACAAAAAAAAAATTAAAAAAAATGTAGATCGATGGTTGTGAGAGAGAAATCATAGGGAGAGAGAGAGACCCAAGACTTACACTCACAAGTGGTTTGCTCCGGTGGTATTGGGGCCGCATCGGTGGGGGCTTCGGTGGGGCGGCGTCTGTGGGGTGCTCAATCGGTGGCTTGGGGTGCTCAACCGGCATCTGTGGGGTGCTCAATCGGTGGCTTGGGGTGCTCAACCGACGTCTGTGGGGTGCGTTGATGGTGGGGGGAGCGGGTTTGGGGTGGCCCGTTGGTGGTGGGCGAGGGTTTGAGAGAAGATGGAGGAGGGACAACTTTTTGCGTTCTGTGTAAGAAAAGAGAAGGGAGACGCATCTTAACAACAAATATGTTTTTTATTAAAGGGCAAAAGGGTCATTTTGAATCATGGTTACCATGTTTTGGTAATAATTTTTGAACTCACCATGCGGTGGGTAGTTTCAATAGTGGAGACCATTAAAGTGGTAAATAACCCCAGTCAACACCGCCTGCCGGTCATTTTCCCTACCATATTTTGCCCGAAGTACAACTGAAATAAAAATTACTCCCTCCGTCCCCTTTTTAAAGTCCAATATTTCATTTTTAGTTGCCCCTTAATAAGTATCTATTTTGTAAAGTTCGTAAGTAAAATTTGATACATTTTTCATTTTGCTCCTAAAAGTATATTCCATTTTGAAAAGTTAATGAGTAAAAGTATAATGATAATGTCTCCATAAAGAGTAATAAGTAGAAAAAGTGGAGGTAAAAGTTGATGTGAAAGGTGTAATGATGATATTTTATGCCTTGTACTCTTTACTTTTCAAAAAGCATTTTTTTAAAAATTCTCCATACTTTTAACATTTCTCTCTCTATATCTCTCCACTTATTACCCCTATTATTTTTCAAAATTTTTTTCAAAAGACAAACCAAACACAACATATTAAGTTGGAGTTACGAAACGGGACAATTAAATGAGATGATTTGGCGTGCATAAACCCCCTCTGAGAAGTAAGCTACCCTTAATGTAACGACCCTGATTTTTGGTCAATAAAAATTTCGTTAAAAATTTGAATTTTATTTTATCACTTGGATTTCATTTTTAACATCCAAAAATCGGTCGTTATTGACTTATAAAAATTTTGTTGTTATATTTGAAAATTCTTTATTTGTTTTATAAATCCCTTTTAGCGATTAATAATCCGTCATAATTAGATTTGAAACTTGTAAAATTGAATCATTTTACTCCGGACAATTTAGTCCTTCTCCCATGACTAGTATACTTGTAAACGTACTCGTATATTTTTCCTAATAAGTAAATAATATCTTTAAATTATATTTCTCGGCTGGAAATCCTACTTAGCAAGCATAGTTAGCTTTTAACCAATTACTTAGCAAACCCTAACTACCGTTTGGCTTAGTGATGCATCGATGCCGGAGTGGTTAGTAGAAAATTTTTGGTCTTTGCCTTGACCGTCGGCGGCCGCTTGCTTTGGCTAAGTGCGCTAGAGCATCGGTCATTGTTAGACTGCCTCGCCTGGCTTGTCGGACCTCTGTCGGGCTTGCCTCGCCTCGGCGTCGGCTCATTGTCGCGCTGCCTTGCCTTAGTGTCGGCTCACTCTGTCGCGCTGCCTTGCCTTGGCGTCGGCTCATTGTCGCGCTGCTTCATGTGGCGGCGGGCTGCCTCGCTGGCGTCGGCTCATTATCGCGCTTTGCCTTACTGGCGTCGGCTCATTGTCGCGCTGCCTTGCCTTAGCGTCGGCTCACTGTCGCGCCTGCCTCGCCTAAGCGTCGGTCATTGTCGGGTTGCTCTGCCCTGGCGCCTCGGGTTCTGCCTTGGCATTGGGTCGCGCCTTGCTTTTGCCTTGGCGTTCCTTCGTGCCTTGCTCTAGCCTTGCCTTGGCTACACCGCCACCGACAGCCTTTGCTTGGCTAACGGGCCACGCCGCCACAGCCGCAGCAGCTAGCGGGCGCCTTGGCCACCGCTTTGCTAAAGTGCGCTTGGCCGCAGCCTGCAGCTGTCGGTGCCTTAGCCTTTGTTTGTGCCACCGGTGCTGGCTAGCAGCTGTCGAGTCCAGCCTTTGTTTGTGCCATGCTTTGCCACTGCTTGGCTACCGGGCTGCCTTGGCCACTGTTTGGCCACCGGGCTGCTTTGACCACCACTTGGCCACCGCTTTGCCACCAGGCTACCTTGGCCACGCTCACGCCTTGCCTTGGCGTTTGGCACCGTCAGGCTTTAATATTCTGTTATTAGGCGATTTCTTACTAAATAAAACCAAAATACCACTCGAGCAATGAAAGCCTAGATTAAGTATCGTTAGTCTTTAACCAATTAGTTAGAATAGCCTAATGCCCATTTAACCTAATCACTTGGATTCCAAACCTAATTAGGTTGCCCTAACCCTAGATGGACCATTTTACCCTTTTTAATGTTTATCCATTGGTTAATACATGCTAGGAAGATCTTTGACCATTGGACAATAGTTGTTAGGAAGAAGACCAAGTTTGACTAGTAGTTGGAATAGTCTAGTCAAAAGCAAACATTGTACTTCATGATGACTTTCCTTGGACCATTGGTTATTACATGCTAGGGTAATCTTTATCCATTGGACGATAGATGCTAGGGTGATCTTTATTCATTGGATGATAAGTTCTAGGAAAATCTTTATCCATTGGTTATTACATGCTAGGAAGATCTTTGACCATTGGACAATAGTTGTTAGGGAGAAGACCAAGTTTGACTAGTAGTTGGAATAGTCTAGCATTGTACTTCATGATGACTTTCCTTGGACCATTGGTTATTACATGCTAGGAAAAGCTTTACCCATTGGACAATAGATGTTAGGATTGCCAAATAGGATGACAAGACAAGTCATGTGTTCCTTCATCATTACTTCTTTGGACCATTGGTTATTACATGCTAGGGTAATTGTTAGACCCTTGGACAATAACCATTAGGGAAATCATTATCCCTTGGATAATAGCATTGTCCAATATTCCCATGGGATTCTTGGTGAAAGATATGATAGTACTTTCTCCTACAAATGGAATAATCATAAGCCATGTATGCATTTAAGTAGTCTTGTCCTTACCTTCCTTGTTCTTTCCATAAATGTGTATATATATATATATATACATAGAAGTACTTTGACCAAGAGAGAGAGAGAGGGACGGATGAGAGGAGAGAATGAGGTGCATGCATTGTACTTTGACAACTATTGAACAAGTTGCACTTGTTGTTGTACTTTGGCTTGACAAGACAAGACTATGAAACAAAACTATGGGAGAGGAGAGAGAGAGAGTGGCCGAATAGGGAGAGGGAGAGTGAGGTGTGTGTGAGTTGTATTTTGACATGTGGGTGTACTTGGAACACTATTAACCTACTTGGCAATTGGTTGGAGTACTATAGCATGACAAGACTAGTCCATGGAGCAAATCCATGGGGGAGAGAGAGAGAGAGATATGGGCCGGCCAAGTGGAGTGAGGGAGAGAGCTTCATTTGCCTATAAATAGCACCCCATACTTTCATTCAACTCACACCTCCAAGCATAGCTCTCACTTCTCTCTAAAATCTTTAAGAAACCAGTTTCTGGGCAGCCTACTGTCCTCCGAAAAACTCCATTTTTTCTCCGGGCGAAAGTCATTTCTAGGAACAACGACCTCCACGAAAGTCGTAGAACACTTCGAGAGCTTCAGTTTAGACCCAAGAACCACCCCAAACGGTCAAGAGATGACCAAGATATCAACCTCCAAAGTTCAGTGAAAAATCTGGAAATTCCATTCCAGACAGCTCACTGTCCACTTTCTTATCCCCATTTTTCTCCAGGCGAAAGTCATTTCTAGGAATAACGTCCTTCACGGAAGTTGTAGAAAATTTCGAGAGCTTCGTTTTAGACTCAAGAACGATCCTATTTGGCCCAGTTTTGACCGAGTTACTGCCATCCAAAGTTCGGTCCAGATTTGAGAGTTTCACCGCCCGTAGAATTTTTCAACTAGCTTATTCGGCCCCGACTAGTTTCGGATTAAGGTAGACTACTCCAACCCCGCTATCTCTAAGTATATGTAGTATACTTTCTTCGTAAGACTAGTTGATTGCATGATCTTGTAGAGTTCTTCGAACCTACTATTCTAAGTATAATAGAAGTTATAAGCATGAAGGCTATGTGTTAGTAGGATTGCTTTACGTAGTTTACTTTGATCTTGTGAATATTTGATAGCATGACCTTGAGAATGAAAGATCACATGACTTTATGAACTCGTCAATAAACATATGTTGTTTTGAACTTCCAAAAAGAAGGTTATACATTTTCATTTTTAAAGATAAAGTATTGTTTTAAAACGAAGTATTCGTATTTTGACCTTTTCAAAGATTGTAAGCTTGATAGCATATTGCTTGCCTTACTTGTGGTAATATAGAATTGGATGATCTTGCTAGTTGGTTTCAAGATTACTTTAAAGTGATTTGTCCCGCCGCGGAGTCTATGCATGATTACGGGACACGACAACCGAGAAGTAGAACATGACACCTAGGGTGTGGATAAAGGAAATAATTGGACTTGGTAAAATACTTTTGAAACTACATAATGGCCGGACTTGGTAGCCTTATGTTGGTGTGCGTTGTCAATGGAGCCGGACTTGGTAGCTTCATTGGAGGTGTGTGACTTGGTTATCCGCGGAGAGGAGCCAAGTGTGACACAATGTGCCGGACTTGGTAGCCATTGTGGCCAATAAGCCGGACTTGGTAGCTTATTGATTGTGTGCGTTCATAATGTGCCGGACTTGGTAGCCCATTATGTAGATTGTTAACGGAGCCGGACGTGGTAGCTTCATTGATTGATTGGGCTTGGTTATCTGCGGAGAGGAGCCAATGCAAGATTTGATAACGTGGCCGGACTTGGTAGCCATTGTGGCCTATAAGCCGGACTTAGTAGCTTATTGGTTATGTGCGTTCACAATGTGCCGGACTTGGTAGCCATTGTGGCCAATGAGCCGGACTTGGTAGCTCATTGGTGTGTGCGTGTGATTTTTGGAATTGATAGATGAGACACAAAACGATGAGTCACGTAGGAGAAACACACGGAAACATGACACCAACGATACATAGCGAATGCGGATGTGTCATTGTTGTTGTTATTGTTATATTAATGCATGTGCTGTTATGACTCTTTATGATATATGCATGACTTGCTATTTGTAAGTTAAGGGTTAGTGGATTTTTGGATTATTCTATTGAGCTTTCAAGCTCATGGTGTTGCTTTATGTGACCCTGACATATTATACTGGTGGCGACGCTGGTATAATGTGTCAGATTTTATAGATGAGCAGCATGAACAGTACACCTTGGAGGCCTTTGGAGCTGAGGAACTTGCTAGGATGGAAGAAGAGAAGGAGCTGTAGATAACCTTAGATATCCATCCCTTTTGTGTAATATAAGAACCCTTTGGGAGTTTATGATGTAATAAAGAGCCAGACTCTCTTTTGTTGTTCAATAAAATGTTATTTAACGTACCCAAAATTTCATTTTAGCATCAAGACCACAAGTCCACAATGTTAGTTCTGGCTAGGCTATACGGAGATTGGAGAATGCTTTTCCATTCACAGTTGCAGGCACAAGGTTCAATAATCAGTTATAACCAGTTCTTAGTTGAGTGGTACCTTCATTAAACGCACTAGCCGACTGGGTTTCCCAAGATAATTCGAGAACCATTTGGACTCTTCATTCCCTTCATCGAATGCAGCGCCAGACCACTCCCACACTGGGAAATTTTTTCAGTGCCGAGTGTGGGGGTTCGAATTATTGGGATCAGGACCAAGGCTCTGGTTAGGCTCCTTCTCCTATTGCTCCGCGCTTCCGCTGCTGAGACCTGCAGCAAGTCACTAGGGGTTGGACACCCCAGTGACCCTTCGATGATCAAGTTAGATCTCATGAAGGGAAAGTAGGTCTAGGGTTATGGGAGAATGGCATACCTCTCTCATGTGAGTATCCCTTTGTATTTATAAACCTAGGGTTCCTTGGACTCCAAGCTAGCGCGTGGAGTATACGCTCAGGTAACCGCCTCGGGTGACTTCATATGTGACGAGAGGAATAAAATAGTTACGAAGCACATGGGAAAGGGGAATCCCAATAATTGCGCCCGTTGCATGATCTTCATGGGGCCCTCATGGCGTAACAACTTTCCATAGATGGCCTGAGGAATATCTCTGGCGGAGACATGGCGAATGACAGCAATGTAGCGCAACAATATTTGACTCCGAAGACAGTATCGAACAGTTAACCGAGGAATGGAATTCACACATGGCTTCAGATCAAGGTTCTTTGACTGCCGGAGTCACATAACGTGGCCAGGTTATCGAGCTTGTAACCGAGACCTCCACAATAGCCCCTCAACTCTTCGGAGCGCAACACTTGCTTCAGCTCTGGGGAGTTGATCCTTCGCGTGAACCGGCATTCCCAGGGCTTCCGATATCTGAGGCTCCGAGGAGTGAAATGGCTTCGGTAACCGCGGATTGCCAGCCCCAGCCCCAGGAGCCATGTGTCAGCATTTGCCGAAGCACTGGAGCCCAAAAGCTATCTCGGCACGTTGTACGTCAGATGATTGGTACGAACCGTCCTATCGAGGACACGTGTCGAAATGTAAATGGCTCGGCCAGCGGCGCTTTCTAACGGCTCAGTGCACGACGCTTTGTTTCCCGCGCAACCACCCATTCGTTCCATTATAAAAATGGAGAAGGAGGAGAGAGAGAAGCACTGGAGCTTTGAAAAGACGTCGAACTGCTGCCGCCGTGATATTCAACCTTTTGATCGAGTTTTGGAGCAATTTGAGAGCGGATCTTCGCACAAAAACCAGGTATGTTGATCTCCAAACCTTAATCTCCAAGTCTTGATAACTTTTTCAAGCTTTTACGTCGTTTTTGTTGCCCATTGGGGCGGAGACGCCGCTCGCCGTCGCCTGATGGCGTTCTCCGCCGCGGTTCCTGAAACCGAAGCCCTTGTTCTTTCCGAGGCCCGCCTTTAATCTTGGACCCATAGGAATTAGTGCAAGACCCAAGGGGCTCCTCCCGAGGAGGAATTTTCCAGAGATGACCGACCACCGAAGAGTGATGACCATTCCATCCCGAACGTCAGGACCTCTTGCTTTCCCCGAAGCACATAGCTAATGGGTTTTTACACATTCTTGTCTTTGTTTAGGAAGGGGCGGATGGTCGTTGAACTCTCTTCGGATAGCTCAACTAGTTCCGAGTTTTCCTTTGCTGAGTTTGAAGCAATTCGCGAGGAGGTGCGCATCTGAGCTTTATACCAGACCCCACTGGACTACATTGAACCAGTCATCCCACCGAGCATTCCTCGTCATGAGACAACCTTCGACCCAAGTATGACAGAGGCCCCGAGCACATCAAACCAAGGACTGGGGCCCTTTGCGAATGCTCCTGAGGAGGTGCGGGGCGGAGGAGACCGATGAGGCCGTGACCCTTCCTGGGCTAGTACTTCAATGGTACGCCAGCAGCCTACGCAGAATTCAAGAGGGTCTTCAGCATACCTTCGGACGTTGAGGTCCGGTTACATCGGGATACCGACCCCTTGAAACTTCCACACCGTCAGGGGGTGTTGATCTTTCCCTTGATGGCTATCACCGAGGGGGGAGTCAGATTCCCCCTCCATCAGTTTGTTCGGCGGGTGATCCGGACCTTTACCCTTACCTCCTCCCAGCTCACGGTAAACTCTTACCGAATCATCACCAGCGTCATAGAGCTTTGGAGGCAATACAATCTGACCTTCGGTCTAGAAGAGCTCTTCGGGGTGTATTTGGTGGGGATCAACCGAGAGTGTGGCCGGCATTACCTGTTGTGTAGGTCAGATTATGACACCTTCTTGATTGACCACTTATCGGACTCCAAGGAGTGGGCGGGAATCTACTTCGTGGTCTCCGGGAACTTTATGTTTGGTCCCGGGGAGAGCGTTGATACAGCCACTATGGTTCAGTTCGAGACCGGGCCGCTTGGTCGGTAAACTTAGTCTTCGGTATTTATGATGCATACTTCCATTGTACCTTGAATATATACTAACTTCCTTTCCCTTTTGGTGTTTTGTTACAGCCGAGGGAGTCATCCACGGACTTCGGGAGAGAGCTTCTAAGGCTCGGATCGACTCCGCATATGCCATTCCAATCACCAGCCACTACGCTCCGGAGCTGCTCGGGTACAAATTGACGTATACGAGCTATCTGAAGAAAAGGCCCAGACAGCAAGGCGTACCGAGGGCTGGCCGAGGGCGCGGTCGAGGTCAAAGCAGAGGAACAGGAAAAGGGGGAGGAAGCGGAGGAGGCACGCTTGATACCGAGGGTAGCAGCTCCGGGCCTCGGGGGGTCATAAGGGAAGAAATTGACAGAGAGACCCCTGAAAGAACAGGGTTGAGTGAGGAAATGGCCGGGACTGGAACTGGGGAGGTGCTGAATCTCAGGCACCAGAGGCCGAGAGGCCAAGGCAGGGGTGCTACCCCTGCCAGTGTGCTTGGCGCCGGGGCCTCGGGTACGACCCCAGTTTCTCCGTAGGGGCCTCCGGAGAAGAGGGCTTGGCATGAGGAGGGAGGCGGCGACCGGAGCAAGGAGAATGAGCCGATTATTATTGAGGAGGACCAGGCGGGAGGAAAGGTTGAATGTCCTGCCGAGGGAGAAGAGGGAACCTGGGTCCATCCCCGAGACCTCCCTTGGGCTCCTGAGTTCCGTCACTTCGTTGGTTGGGTGATCACTCACGCTGACAGCGTTAAGAACCTCGGCGTAGCCTACGGTATGCTCCAGGGCTGCATTCTTCCTTGGGATGCCCAAGCTTTCGACGGCCTTACCAAGGACCTGACCGCGGATATCGCGCAGGCCCCTTTCATGGTAAACTCATTGTTGTTCTGTTCCTTATTCCCCTCGGTTAGATTTTCATACTTGTAAAAATTCTTTTCATTTCATCATGTGTTGGCAGGCCAGCGCTCAGGTTCTTTCGGTTAATCGCCGATGCAAAGCCCAGGAATAGGAGAATGAGGAGCTGAAAAAGGCTTTGGCCCAAACAGACGAAGACCTGAAGGTGGCTCAGGAGAGCTGCGAACTCTACCTGTCGGACTTTCAGAGGTGCGACAGGGAGAGGTTGCTTGCCGAGGGCAGGGCCACCAAAGCCGAGGAAGACGCCAACACCCTGAGGGCCACTCGAGCTCAGGAGGTGGAAGGCGCGCTGCAGGCGGTCTATGACCAAGGCTGGGACGCGTCCGGAGTGGATTACAAGAAGTAGGTATGGGATATCGAGAATGAGCTGTACAGAGATCGCTTCTTGGGAGGACTTTGCTTCGGTCACGAGGCTCTTCTACAGAAGCTCAATCTCCCCGAGGACTTCGAACTCCGAGCCCTGCCTGAAGCGCCTCCTGAGGAACTCACGATGCCCGAGGAAGATGGTGAACAGGTGCAAAATCCCGAGGCAGGGATTCCTTCCGGAGGCCAAGCCGCTTCCCAGACCACCACTCCAGCCGACGACGCAATCCAAGCTCCCCTTCCTCAGGACACTTAGGATTTTTTCTCTTCTTTTTTGTTTTTGTTTTTGGCTGGACGGCTCCGGACAATTGGAGTTTGCTGTTCCAGGAACTTGTAAACATCACTTCGTTGACAGGCGCCGAACAATTGGCCGAATCCCGACTGGATGTAATAGTTAAGTAGGGTTTTAACTTTGCAGCTCATTTCATCACTTGCTTGGATGAATGCTTTTCCTTTGTTGAATGGATGTTTCCTTTATCCCGAGCACTTTCTTTACGCTTTGAGATGCTTGTATGGTTTTATAGTTGTAGCCAATTGAGAGTCACTGTAGATTCCGAGCTCCTCAATACCTAGGGCTTCGGTGGTCTTAAGTCTGGAGATAAGTGCTTGAACAGGGAGTAGTACATGACTTCGGCCGAGCTGCCTTGGTCAACGAGGACACGTCGGACGTTGAAAGTTCCGATGCGTAGTGTGACGACGAGGGTGTCATTATGTGGCAGCTGGGCACGGTCGAGGTCCTTCTTCGTAAAAGTGATTGTCCACTTTGAACCGTCGTCCATGCGAGCGCACTTGGGTTCGGGACCAACGAGCATGACTTGCTTTGAGGAGGAAGTGTCATTTAGCTCGGCACGGATTATGCGAGCGGCTTCGGGGCGCAGAGGGCCATGGACAACATGGATCGTCTGAACCTCCTCTTCAGCTCTGTTCTCGGCGCGCTCTGCCCGAGCCTTGGTTTTCTCGTGATCGATGAGATTATTGAGGTGGCCACCAGCAACAAGCTGCTCCAAGTAGGCCTTAAAGGGCTTGCAGGCGATAGTGAAGTGGCCTTGTTCATTATGGTAGCTGCATCGGACGATTGGGTTCTTGATCTTTCCGTTCTCGGTACCAAGCTTTTGATTCGGGAAGGAGAAGAAGGGTTGATCCTTCACCTGATCAATGATCCAGTAAATAGGAACGGTGAAGACGATTTTCTCATCGTTGAAGTCACTTGGCTTCGGTCCCTTCTTCGGGGATTGCTTGATGTTATTGACCTGCTTCTTAGGCGTTGAAACAGGTGTGGGAACCGAAGCATTTGCCGAGACGGATGTGATTTTGGAGCTCGTGGATTTCTCGATGCCCCTTTCAGCTTTGGATTCGATGAGTTGGCACCAGCCTTCGATGCAGGGCATGAGGTCCTTCATGGAGTCAAGCTTGTTTCGAGCGAGGTCGTCGTAGACCTGCTCGTCCTGGGAGGTGAGACCGAGCTTGAATCCACGGGCCGAGATGACACTGTCGCAGCCTTCGATTTCATTAAATAGCTCCCAGTAGCGATCGGCGTACTGTCGGAGCGTTTCGTCGAGTCGCTTTCGGAGGGCGAGGAGGGAATCGATCTCCTTCTCATGCTTGTTGCTCGTGATAAATCGAGCCATGAAGGCATCGCACAGGGAGTCAAATGAAGAGATTGACCTGGTTGGCAGCTGTTTGAACCATGTAACGCCTAGGTTCCCGAGGCTTGCGGGGAAGACCTTACCAAGGCGTTGTCCGAGGGCTCATTTCGGAGGAAGAGAGACATGACGAGCTTGTACTGCACCAAGTGAGTATATGCCTCGGTCTTGCCATCATATTTGGCAAACTTGGGTTGGGTGAATCCTTTTGGGGGGGTGACCGAGTCGATCTCACGTGTGAAGGGGGAGGTCGTGAGCCTTTTGAGTCGGGCGTCGCGATGAGGTCGGATCGAACGGTCAAGACCGTCTGGACGCTCGGTCGCAGGACGCTTCTTTGGGATTAACTCATCCAACCTTTCGTATTCCTTCCTCTTCGGTGGGATGCTTTCTAACCTCTGATGAGAGCGCTCATGTCGGTCCTTCTTGTAGCTATCTCGAGCGTAGGGCTCGAGGCGCTCGGTGACATGGCTTCCGTCACCCTTCTCCCCTGGATGCGAGACAAATGGGCTTTTGGCTCAAGCGCTCTTGAGGCGCTCGCGGTACCCTTTCGTCTGGAACTCCAGGAGGCCGTCTTCGTCGTTGGCAATTTTGGTGAAGCTAGGAGTGGGCTCACGAGGTCCCTTCCCAATCCTGACTGGATGCGTGGAGGAGGCAGAGTCACTACCGGCGCGGAGCCTCTCGAAGGCGGATCGCTTTCTGCGTGGGTCTTTGGGGTTAGGAGAACGGGAGCATTCCCTATGCCCAGCGCCTCTGTCAGCTCGACCACCCTTCGCACCAGGAGGCTCGAGACGGTCTTTGATGGAGAGTCGAGGTTGGTGTTTGACCAAGCGGCCCCCCTCGCAACTGCGGGAAGGGCTTTGATGGCTTCTTCTTCCACCCCGACCGCCAGAGGAGTGAGATGTGGAGATCTGAAGGAGATGCTTGATCTCAGCGAGCTCGTCGCGGACGTGCTTGTCTCGTTCCACGACTATTGACAAGTCATCGATCTTCCGCTCCAGGTGACGGATGTAGGTGTGGAGTTCGGAGGCGGCTCCCGCGTCCTGGGTTGAAGTTTCAGCTGCGACTCCGATTGACATGTGAGCCTTCCCTAGGGCACCAGCCCCGCCGGCGGCCAGATTTGGGTCTCCGAACGGGCCGGGGCCGAGGCCGAGGGTGGTTTCACTGGGGTGAGGATCGTCGACTTCCACCATAGCTATTGCGGGAGGGCTAGACGAAGCTCTTTGGGTGGAGGGAGGTGAACGATTGAGAGATTGGCTGGTCCCCAGCAGAGTCGCCAATTGTAGGGGTTCGAATTATTGGGATCAAGTCCAAGGCTCTGGTTAGGCTCCTCCTCCTACTGCTCCACGCTTCCGCCGCTGAGACCTGCAGCAAGTCACCAGGGGTTGGACACCCCAGTGACCCTCCGACGATCAAGTTAGATCTCAGGAAAGGAAAGTAGGTCTAAGGTTAGGGGAGAATGGCATACCTCTCTCAGGTGAGTATCCCTTTGTATTTATAGACCTAGGGTTCCTTGGACTCCAAGCTAGCGCGTGGATTATACGCTCAAGTAACCGCCTCGAGTGATGTCATATGTGACGAGAGGAATGAAACGGTTACGAAGCACATGGGAAAGAGGAATCCCAATGATTGCGCCCGTTGCATGATCTTCATGGGGCCCTCATGGCATAACAACTTTCCATAGATGGCCTTAGGAATATCTCTGGCGGAGACAGGGCGAATGACAGCAATGCAACACACAGATATTTGACTCTGAGGACAATACCGAACAATTAACCGAGGAATGGAATTCACACATGGCTTCGGATCAAGGTTCTTCGACTGCCGGAGTCACGTAACGTGGCCAGGTTACCGAGCTTGTAACCGAAGCCACCACACCGAGCAGGTACCACGTGGTGCCCGCTCGTGCATCCGAACCGTTCATTTCGTATTTGAACGGTTCAGATTTAGAGAGAGAAAAATGAGAGAGAAAGTGTTAGGGTGAGAAGAGAGAGATGGTTTCAATCCGAGCCGTCCAAAAGTGAATCGAACGGTTCAGATGTGCTGAGCGGGTGCCACGTCGGCAATACCCGCTCGGCACTGAAAAACTCCTCCCCACACTGAGACACCATCAGCAATTTCACAAGGTTTACTCAGGAGAACCTTTGGCTCATCCACGCCTGGAGCCCTTATGATTGTAGGAGGGAATGAACATTAGTCAAAATATGATCATATCTATGAAGCTATTTCGAAGTAAGACACATGTCTATGCTAAGAAAAGCAAACAACCGTCCATTTGAATTCGCAGGTTGAAAGAAAACAAGGAATTATAATATTCACAAACCGCCACTATCGAGAAAAGATGGAAGAATAAAAGCTTGTACAAAACTTTGGATGATAACGGGAATAAAACAGAAAATTAGAACATGTCTTTAACTTGATTTGGTAAATTAGTTCATAACATACAGATAAGGGTAATCATCGGGCCGGTCCAACTTGCCAACTCACTACCCAAGCCCGCCACGGGTTGGGTTGTTCAGGCTTTTTTTTTTGCAGAGCGGGCGGGCGGGCTGAGTTCCATACCTCAAATCACTACCCAAGCCTGTTCGTATACTGCCCAATTGACAGGCTAGCGGGTCAGAAGTCGGTCGGACTGGTGGACGGGCTAGAATTTCGTTGGTCTGGAATTGAATTGAATTGTGCAGTGCCTACTCTTTAAATTAAATTGAATTTCCTTGGGCTTGAATTGTTCACGGCCTCACGGGCTAGCCCAGATATTGTTCACTGCTTTTGTTTACTACCAACGGTCAATTGAATTGTTCACTGGCGGATCAAAAAATATATATATTGTTCACTGCTTTTGTGTGAAAAGTGCCATGTGGCTCATGTGCATTCCTTGGGTGATAAAAAGTGGCATGTGCATGCGTACGAACTCTGCGGTCTGGCAAAAAAAAAAAGGTTTTTGGGTGATTATACTGTGCAAGAACATTATACAGTGCATGTATGCTAAAAAAATGAGTCTTATCTGATTTTTGGGCTATCGGGCGGGTATTGCGGACGGGTTGAAAATGCACAAATTTTCGTAAGAAATATTTAAACGGAGACAGAGAGGGTAATAGATACTCATCTTTTATGCAAACATGCCAAATTAAAAAAGGAAAATAATTTTCACACTTCTCTTTTGATCATTCATACTCTCTTTTTTATTTTTATGCATATAAATTTATAATATTGTTCTTAAATGTGTGAAAAAATATATTGAATAAAAGGGTAAGATAGCAAATTCAAGTAGATATACATAAAAAAAAATGTGGTGAATTATAAAAAAGAATTGTGTGATAATCAATTCCCATTAAAAATTCGCTCTGGTGATGTTTCATAACGAGAAAACTCTCTGGAAGTTCTAAACCGTCGGTAATAAAGGTGGAGTACCAATGTCCTCCTCGACGCAGTTTCTCTCTCCTCTCTCCCTCCCCCTACCTTCACACACTCTCTTCTCTTCCCTCCAAACCCACCAACCCACTTACCACAAACACACTCCTCAACCCACCACTACCGTTATCACTTCCACACCACTCACCCCCACCCAAAACCCACCAAAACCCAGACCCGAATCCCTCTCCACCGCCTCATGGGTCGAACTCCTCCGATCCCTCACCCGTTCCAACCGCTTTCGCGAAGCCATCTCCACCTACGTCGACATGACGCAGGCCGGCGCAGAACCCGACAACTTCGCCTTCCCAGCCGTTCTGAAAGCCGCAACCTGCATTCACGACTTCAATTGCGGGAAACAGATACATGCTGCCGCCGTCAAGCTCGGTTACAGCTCGTCCTCCGTGACTGTGGCCAACACCCTCGTGAATTTCTACGGGAATTGTGGAGACATTGGGGATGTATTCAAGGTGTTCGAGAGAATTCCTCTGAAAGACCAGGTTTCTTGGAACTCGATTATAGCGGCACTGTGTCGTTTCGAGGACTGGGAGCTTGCTTTGGAGGGGTTTCGGTTGATGCAATCGGAGGGAGTGGAGCCGAGCTCGTTTACGTTGGTGAGCGTGGCGCTGGCGTGCTCAAATTTAAGTAAGCGCAACGGGTTGCGTCTTGGCAAGCAAGTTCATGGGTATAGTTTGAGGGTGGATGATCGGAAGACATTTACGAACAATGCTTTGATGGCTATGTATGCCAAACTAGGTAGATTGGACGATTCGAAAGCTATATTTGAGTTGTTTGCAGATCGAGACATGGTTTCTTGGAACACAATGATAAGCTCGTTTTCACAAAGTGACCGGTTTTATGAGGCGTTGGTCTTCCTCCATGATATGGTTCGTGAAGGAAGTAAGCCAGACGGAGTAACAATTTCAAGTGTTCTTCCTGCGTGTTCCCATTTGGAGTTGTTAGATATGGGGAAGGAAATTCATGCGTATGCCTTGAGAAACGATGAGTTGATTGGGAATTCTTTTGTGGGTAGTGCTTTAGTTGACATGTACTGTAATTGCAAAGTGGTTGAGAGTGGCCGTAGGGTTTTTGATACCATCTCAGATAGGAGACTTGGGCTCTGGAATGCTATGATTGCTGGTTATGCCCAAAACAGTTTCAACGAGAATGCAATAATGCTCTTTATGGAGATGGTGGAAGTCTCAGGGTTTTTTCCTAATACCACCACCATGTCAAGTGTCTTGCCAGCATGTGTGGACCATGAAGCTTTCTCTGACAAAGAAGGTATACATGGGTATGTGGTGAAGTTGGGGTTTTGGACAGATAGGTATGTACAAAATGCAGTTATGGACATGTATTCTAGGCTTGGTAAAATTGAAGTATCTAGACATATATTTGACAGCATGGAGGTCAGAGATATTGTCTCTTGGAATACGATGATCACGGCTTACGTATTATGCGGATGTCATGAGAATGCCCTTATGCTGATAAAAGAAATGCAAAAAGTGGAAGAAAAAGAGGAAGAGAAAAATGAAGACTATGCAGCTGAAAGAACCACCAGGCCATCAAAGCCAAATGCAATAACACTCATGACAGTCCTTCCTGGTTGTGCTGCCCTTGCAGCACTAGCAAAGGGAAAAGAAATCCATGCTTATGCTATTAGAAATGCATTGGCATCAGATGTCGCAGTAGGAAGCGCATTAGTTGATATGTACGCAAAATCGGGTTGCTTGAACTTATCTAGGGCAGTATTTGATGGCATGCCCATTAGAAACGTCATCACATGGAATGTTATCATTATGGCTTATGGGATGCATGGGAAGGGAGAGGAAACCCTGGAGATTTTTAGGACTATGGTGGCAGAAGAACAACAAAGGGGTGAGAAAGTCAAGCCTAACGAAGTTACGTTTATTGCAATTTTTGCTGCTTGTAGTCATTCTGGAATGGTAAATGAAGGCCTAAACTTGTTCTTTAGAATGAAAAATGACCATGGAATCGAGCCCACAGTGGATCACTATGCCTGTGTGGTTGATTTGCTTGGTCGAGCTGGTAAAATGAAGGAAGCATATGAACTTGTCAATGCAATGCCTCCAGAATGCGACAAGGCTGGTGCCTGGAGTAGCTTGCTAGGTGCTTGCCGGATCCACCAAGACGTTGAAATTGGGGAAATAGCTGCCAAGAATCTCCTTCAGTTGGAGCCTAATGTAGCTAGTCACTATGTTCTATTATCCAATATATACTCGTCTGCTAGGCTCTGGGATAAAGCAACAGAGATACGGAAAACCATGAAGGAAATGGGGGTCAGAAAAGAACCTGGATGCAGTTGGATAGAGTTTGGCGAGGAAGTTCACAAGTTCATTGCCGGGGATGTTTCACACCCTCAAAGTAAGGAGCTCCACGGCTTCCTTGAGATATTATCGGAGAGAATGAAAAAAGAGGGTTATGTTCCTGATACTTCTTGTGTTCTTCAGAATGTTGATGAAGAGGAGAAGGAGATTCTATTGTGTGGACATAGCGAGAAACTAGCCATAGCATTTGGCATCCTCAATACTCCTCCGGGCACTACCATTAGAGTTGCCAAGAACCTTAGAGTTTGTAACGACTGTCATGTGGCTACTAAGTACATCTCTAAGATTGTTTGGAGGGAGATTATTGTAAGGGATGTGAGAAGGTTCCATCATTTCAGGGATGGAAGTTGTTCTTGTGGGGATTATTGGTGAAAAGCATCCAAGCCTAATCATGCTGTACATGAGAAGTTTTGTTCAGATTCCAACGTCAACCAACTGTAATATCTCATGGATCTTGATACATTCAGAGTAGGTTTTAGTGAGTCAAACAGGCACAGGAATCAGCAAATAGGATTGTTACTTCTGAGGTTGATTCTGTTGGTGCTTCTGTTTTGGCATCTGGTGTTAAAGATCTTATTATGGTCTCCGACCTTGATTGAATCTCCTACAAGGAAGATCTCTGTTTCGTTTGTCCTCCTTGTAACTTGCTGTATTTCATTGGAGGGGAATTCCAAAAATCTTATACCAACTCTCAAGTCTTCAAAACAAGGAGTTCATAACAGTTGTGTATAGGATAGTCACCTTATTTCCCACTCACATTAAAAACAAATTCTATTTTGTATTTTTAGTTTAGAGATTTTGCCAGTTGCAACCAACATTTGCACTGCAGCAAAATGTTGGGAGTCTGAAAACCCTTCAATGTTTAAACTGCGCTCTGTTGGGAGTCTGAAAACCCTTTAATGTTTAAACTGCGCTCAGTTCTAGAAGGAAATTTCATTCCTACTTCCCTGTAATGCTGGGTGATTCGAGGTTGTATTCTCTCTGCTTATGGGTGTGACTGACCTTGTATATCCGTCCATTTTCAAATTTAAAAGAAAGCATAAATTAGCAAGGAAGAAGCTTAGCTAGTCTAATAAAGTTGTGTCTTTCGCAGGTAATGACCACCACACATCATGTTTCACCAAAATCCTGTCAAGAAAAATGTAATTGCCTTACTCCCTGACTGGCCTAGCTTGAAATGGTTCCACTCTGCAATATTTTGTTCTGTAACTCTTGAGAAAGAACGTTTAACACATTTTTTGCTTGGGTGTATCAGACTATCAGTTGCTTTGAAGCACTTGGTTTGGTTCTCCCATACTGTCCATTTGTCGTTGTTTTGAGACTTGATTTGCAACATCAGGTGAAGGCAATGGCTCCTCCATGCATTCACTTTTGTGGCACATGGGGTTACAGTGGAACATCGTCATTTTGTAACATGTTGACCTCTGAATTCTATCTCAAAGTGACCACCTCACCCCTCATTATCTCAAACAATAGTACACGTACATAGGATAGGGACCCTTACATTATAAACCGTGCCTCGCCTGTTATAACCTGATTATTGCTTCTTGAGTTATATGGGGATGCTGTCTCCTAAGGGAGTTGGCTTTCTTGTTTCATCCCTTTGGGCTCTGGCTGCTTACCATTCACTTCTTCAGCAAGAGAGAGGAAAAAAGCAAAGAACACGGTAGGATAGTGAAACAGTTTAATGTTCGGGATCAACTGTTAACCTGGAGGTCCAGACATCGGGATGGGTCCATTGTTGGCCCTGCCTGGGTTACCCCACGCAACAAACTTCTGTCAACCAATCTTTGCAGGTTTTATAAGGCGACAAGTTCAACAGGAGAACCACCATCCTTAACTTTGTAAAGCGTCTACTAATCCCGGGTTGCATAACAACAGGAGCTCCATTAGTTGAAGCTCCATCATGTTTATTCTGTTTTGGCTAGAATTTAATCTGCCAAGTCAAATCTTTAAATAGGGTTTGCCAGATCTTTAAATAGAATTTGTCTCAATATGAATATGGAGTGTATCATAATTTATAGCCCCCATACACAGTTCGAACTTCAGCTCTTAAGCTTCCAAAAAAAAAGTGCATATACCACCCGGATAGATTGTTTTGCTAGTTAACTTACCCTGATGCAAATGATAACAATGTGTACATCATCATCATCGTTGTCATCGTCCAAATGACTCTACTTTTGGTTTTATTATTAGCATATCAAAGTAAGAAAGCAGGAATATTCATGTTCAGCACTACTATTCTCAGTGTTTTCTTTTCCAGAGAATGGCAGAATGGAACAAGCATTTAAATGGTAAAGTTGAGATGTCATTCCATCAACCTGAAACATTAAACCCAGGGTCATTAAAATCAGTGCAACAACTAGAAATGAGTCCACTTTAAAAAGTTTACCCATAATCCTGTTCCCATGCCGTTTGCAGAGGCGACCTATTTACGTTTGGAACGCTTTCCTTGGCCTTTTTTAGGGGGGTCCCTTTCCATGACGCTTCAACATTTCAAGCTTGGATAATCGCCTGCACTAGGTGCATTTGGTCAGATGAAATCACGGCAATGAGTTTTTATGCCGCGCATGTAATAACTTTGACAATGCAGTGAGATATTTTCGCAATATATAATGCCTACAGACAATACCAATTTCTCCATGTATGAAAATAAACAAAGTAACCCAAAAGGAAACTTCATTTGTAATCTTTTCCAAGAACAAAACTGATGACTAATCAATAGATTTCCACTCTTCCTCTCTTTATTAAAGCAACTCCTATACAAGAACACACAAAGAATCCAGGATGAAGTAGCCCCCTGTAGCAGTAGAAGACCCTTATTGTGTTTTTGTGTGTGTGTTTGAGAGAGAGAGGGAGAGAGAGAGAGAGAGAGAGAGAGAGGCAAAGGAAACTCATGACCATCATTTTACCATTTTCCATCAGCAAGGGGCACACTCAAATTATTTAACATCCTCGTTACTCATTGGTAGATTACCGCCCATAAGCTCTTACTAGAAATTGACAAACCATCCCAAGTTCCCAACCAACTTTCTTTGCCCGAGTGCATTCCAATTCTAATGTGATCCATGCTCCCCGGATAAAAGAAAGAATGTGCACTAGAGAGTACAATCAACTTTATACCTAAAGCTTTTTCCATGAGAATGAGGATAAATCTTTTTTCCATATTTTCAAATATCACAAAACATATGAACGAATTATGATACAACCTTATGCTATGAGTCCAACTCTATTGACGGTCGCACAGGGTACCAAACTATAACTACATCCAGCAACTTTGACATCTAAGCCAACAATAAATAGTCAACATTCACGATAGATTTGCCCACAATAGACACACCACTTTGTATCATGATGTAGCTAGAGCAGGAGGAATACATGATCGTCGATCTTTACATTATGGAGCATTTCATTCCTTGTTTGGTAATGACAGTGCTTACTTTTGTTTATTTGGATTAGGGAGACATACGTTTTTTTGTATGCAGTTTTCTTGACTTTCGTGCATATATAACGAGTGATTGTTTTGGTTTCACTTCCTATACTCCATTAGCGCTTCCATTTATACGGTTTGATTCCAATATGTTGACATCTGCAGCAGCAGCGCATCTCCGTACCAACTGCTGCGGCTCAAAAAGAGGAAAGGCATTTGCAGCTAAGGAGAATTTCAATTGATTGCCCCATGTATTCAGACTCGTTATCCTTCTTGAGCCTGGCATACTTAGGAAAGTAACTGGTCATACCTCTTCTTAATTACTTTGACAACCTACTTGGTACCTTGCAAATATTTATAACCATTCTAGAGAGAAACCCGCTGCTTTACATACAAGAAGTTGCCTAAAACAATCAATAGCTATGTTAGAGAAGCTATGAATCCCCAAGAATTATCTTCCCAACAAACACTGGAGTGCTATAAAAGAAACCAATTCATATCTATATATATCAGCAAACTCCAATAATAAGAGAGATTTTGACTACGTCAACATTTTAATTTGCCGCGTATGTAGTGTGAACAAGCTTGTGTCTTCTTAATTACTTTCGTTTCTCTAATTTCCCAGCAAAGGTTCAGCTTTTCAACAATCCTACGTAAGCTATCATCCAGAGGCCAATTCCTTGTGTTGAAACATACCTTGTTCAACAAACGGGTATTAGCAAAATAAATGATGAAATGAAATTCCGAAGAAATGACAAAATTACCTAACTGCACTATCCCATACTCGAACATAACCACTTACTCTACATATGAGTTTCGCAAGATAAAACATGGAGGAGTTACTCCAATTGCCAAAGAATACTTAAAACACAGTGCCAGTTTTGGCAATTTAACCAGAATCGTCTTAGACTTCCGAGGTGATTAGAACAATATCCGGTCCCGATAAATATCCAATGCACGGATGACCTTCTCTATGAAACTTTTCCTGTGTAATCTATACCTGAAAATAGGAACATTGCAATTAGTATATCACGCCTTAAATTAATTCTCACTGCATTACGAAGCTCTGGAACAAGCAGCTTATGGGTGGGGTTTAGCTGAGCAGATCAGCAGAAGAGGGTAGGATACGTACTTGATTGCAGCTTCAAGTGTCCTCCTAGCTTCTGGCATAGAGTCTGTTAGCAAAAATAATACCAAAAATAAAAACCAAAGAATCTAAAGTTTCTCAATAGAGATCTGATTAGATTCAAACACTAGTAAGTAATGGTGTGTTGAGGCCTTAGGGCCTAGTCATTTCAAGAGAGTGCAACACCACTGAAAGGAAGAAAGCAAATTCTTAGCCGCCAGCAAATAACAAACCTCTAGGCAAAATCTCCAATGCGTTTGGAACTTGTGAAAAGAAAGAGAAAGGAAAGCGAAAAAACATAAAGGAAAAACTCTTAGAAAAAGTTAATTATTTTTCAGCATGCAAGTTTGCAAAGAAAAGGAAAGAGAATGAGAAGAAAAACAACCATAGTTGCTGTGAAGGGAAAGATGAGAGAATATAAAAAAAATGTGAACTAACAAAGGAAAAGAAAAGGGGAATTAGAAAGAGTGAACTAACAAAGAAAAAGAAAAGAGGAATTAGAAAGAGTGAACGGAAATGAAGGGAGTTCTGATGAAGAAAAAAAGTTTCCAAATAATTTCTCTCGTTTATTTTCCCTTTTACTCTTGAAGTAGGAACCAAACATAAAAAGGAAGCAACTTCTTTAATTCCCGATGCTCAAAACAGACCCTAGTGAGCATATCCATGCTTAAGAAGAATAGGTGGATTACAAATTTACAATGCCCCATGATAACCGGAAAACAATTCAATGAGACCAACTCTATCAAAAACCTCCGAGAGGATGATGAAGGTTTGAGGTACTAGCCAGCACCTCTTTGATATATTACCTAGGATATGCATGTCTTGGTCAGCGGTAGTGGGGAATTCTGTAAGCCTCTGCCTGCATTCTTCCTGTAACTCCTTCACCGCTTTCCTTTCAGCACTTGGGATCGGAGGCACAGCCCCGTCCGACCAAGTGGGCAATGTCCTCGCCGCTGCTAGCACTGCTCCGTCAATGAAGCCCTCAGCATCACTCCCTAACTGACCTGTTTTAAGTTATAAGCAGATTGACAATAAATCTAAACCTGGTTAGTGAGGAATGTCAGATAAGCACTAGTAGACCACATTTATGAACAGAAAATTCACATGACCATACTGTTATGGTAATATTCCCCAGGAAGACCAGATATATTGAAGACTGACAAGAAGGAATCCAGATGAATCTTTGCGTTGCCAGAGAACTGGATCACCTCCCAGGGGTTCTACATTTTACAAAAACAAGATTACAGCAGTTTTAATTACAAGAAATATGACTGGTAATAAGCATAAGACGAGTCTCTAAAATTCCAATAGATAAGTTCTTCGGTTGCTTCTTTCTTTCCATCAATTCAACAAAAGACGACTAAAGGCAACACACCAAAAGATATTACACATATCTATTATTGTGGCTGAATTGAGGAAATTAATTGATCTAAACTAGACACTGATTAAACAATAATTTTTAATAGCGCAACAAATTCCCTCCCATTACAGTTTCTAACCTAGAAAGTTAACATGATAGGAACGTAAGATGCTTGTTTACTATGAGATTCCGTTTTAAGAAATTCCACTATTCCAGATAAGTCTTAAGAGATATGATCAATCTCATCTGATCTCATAATCATTTGCCAAGAAGATCCCTGATAGAACCCAATCAGTAACCAGTAACGACTACCTACACAAGTGGGGCTAAGTGATGCAGGTTCACAGGTCGTATATGGTTGCTTATTATCTGGAAAAATGGAAAAGACTATCTCATCATATGATACAAGTTCACCAGTAAAACCAGTTATTGAAGGGAGGATTACCATGTAACCTAGTCTTGTCTCCTCATCTTTAAAAAACTAGGTAAAAGCCATTCCTCTCTCCAAATGAATGTCATATGTATGCCTTTGTGGTTCATCCATACTTGTGACTGACTTCACAACCCGACATCAAAATAACTAATTAACTTCTGTTTCTGACCACCATATATTCAAAATATGAAGCTACACGAAAGCATTGCTCTATGGTAGTTATTTCATAAAACAATATAAAATTGAATATGTTCTTTCTAGCAAAGACGCGAGCTGAGAGGAATTACCACCGGAGATGAAAATCCATATCTTTGCATGAACATGTCATTCTTCTGTGAACTCATGTAATTGACTGTTAGCTGCATTAATACTCTGAAACTGTTAGTATATTATCTCCATGTGGTAAACAACACAGGTCAGCCATATATTATCATTACATACACAATCACAATGAACTCTCATTTGTGCAGTACAAACATATGCAAACTGTTAGTTTGCAATTTGCATGCTCAGTAGAAAAATCTAGACATACTCAAACAAGAAAAGAATACCAGTAAAAACACATTGCACCAAGTTGGTATATTATGATATCAGTATAAAGCGTATACTATTACATCAAAAAATGGACAGAGATTCCGTCCTAATAGTATCAGGTCTGAAGGAGAATGTACGTCCTATATCTTCCAAGACTTTGAACGAGAAAATAACAAGTCTTACAGGAAGTGCAACTTCTGATCAAGCTGAGAGGTAAAAGATACCAATTTACATCCATTAAGGACTAAATTTTTCATCGGAATATCAATCAAATATTCTTAGCATCAAAATGAGCTAGAAGTAGAAGCAAATTGAGAGGTAGCAGCATAAATACAGATGGATTTAAGAAAGAGAAATCAAACTTTCCTATATGCGTAGCATTGCTTGCGGACAGCTCATTATAAATCAGCAATTGTCAAATCTATTGAGACAGGAAATTCGCTACTGAAAATTATGAAAATATCAAAGCAGCATAAACAAGGACTTATCAAAGGAAAGAAAGGAGGATAACCTCCTGATTTTATTGACCAGAGAAATTTTTTGGCACATTACTCAGAGAATATTTAATATCATCATAAACACAGCTTTATTTCATGGATCAAAAATCACAAACTTCAATACCATTACAATATCCATGTTAACTTTTTTCTGGTTAGTCCAACTATAACTTGTCACTAGTATTTTATATGAATAGCCTTGGATGGTATTGACCTTCCATTATTGAGAAGAACAATGTATAGGGAAATTTTCCTATATTGTAGCAAGGCTTAATGCATCTAATTCAGGAAGGTAACTCTAACATGACGAAATGGATTTACAAGCAGAACATATTTTTACCGCAGAATATATTTTTACCACACAGTCCATCCATTACACAATAGATACATAAAATTATCACAAAAAGGTGCACCTCTTCTCCTTTTCCAACCCGTTGTCCGGCATTTATCATCACCTCAAGCATGCGGTCCTTAAAACGCCAATGGAAAAAACAATTTGGCTGAAATGAATGGTTTAGCATGTCTGCAAAATAGGATTAAGTCTATTCAATAAACTGTGAATGGAATGTGATCTCTGTATCGTACCGGCATACCGCAATCATATCATAGTGTATCTCTCCATTTATGGCAAAGATTAGGCGTAATCATATCATATTATTTAGGGCGCAGATTAGGTTTGATTAGGTTTACCAAATTTTTTTTTATCATTCCTTGGGTTATTTATACCCAGCTTTGTAATCAGTTAAGAATAAATAACACATACCAGTTTCTCCTCCCTGTTTGTCTGGTTTCATAAACAGCATTAACAAAACATCCAATGGGCTAAAATCCTACTAAACTGGAGCGAATTGAGATAAATAGGAATATGCAAGAAATATAGTCAGCCTTGTTTAAGAATCAGAGGAATTTGTGACAATCTCTTTATTGTTTTGATTAATTTTGGACTTCTTCTTTCTACCACCAAGTTTCGTTACCTAGGGGACCACTTCCCTTCATTTGTGGACATGTCTTTCGCAACTTTTTCAGCCCATACCACATGAAAGTGGTTGTCATCAAAGTCCATTTCACTCGATCAATATATTATAGTTGAATCATCTCAATGCAAGTAACTTAGGGGGAAACTCAAGTTCAATTGCAGTAGTAAGATCTTACAAAATAAGAAATAGATTTAATATTAATAATTTATCCAGGCCTAACTATGGTAAAAATTATCTTGTAGAAACAATACTCGACATTAAACGACGCAAATTTAGTTGAAGAAGCTCACCGGCATAAGGGATTAACATGTTTCTATCTTTAATTAGTGCACCAATCCTCGGTTTGAAGTTAATGCATCGAGATTGCGCCATAGCCACTGCCCAAAGGAATCTCTCTGGTTCGCGAGCAAGGCGCATTATTTTAAGAGGTACGGCAGAGTGCTGACAAACAGACGATATGCCAAACTAGCGAGTCACAGATTGCAAAAGTAAAATTAGTAACAATGTATGAAATAGGTTAAACAGGTTGCTCATACCCAATTCTTTTGCCAAAATTCCAAGGCTCGTCGCTGCTGTTCCCTCATAGTTGAAGCAAGTTTATGGTCCTGCAGCTCCAAAAGGTCCTCCTAAAAGGTATAAACAAAAATAGAGAATGGGAGTTCTTAGGCAGTACTGGGCAAGCACTTCAAAGGTATTCATCAGTACTCAACGGGATGAGCCATTTGTCATTTGATAATAAAAAGCTAAATATGGGCTACAATCCTAGATTCGAATGATATATGTCTCAAGTCCCGAATCTAAATAATTGTAAAAATAGAACTGTGAAAAATAGTGGTACAATAACCAATGCATGGCATTCCTTGCCATGGATAATTACCATATTGATGAACAGGGACGGCTTTAGGATTTTGGTTTAGCAGTGACAAAATTGTACAGAAAATTTTTGTGACTGAAAACTCTATCTTAAATAAAGTTTTTTATTTGATTAATAATAAATTGAACTTGATTTATCTTGTTTTGTTGTCATATGGTATCTATTTACTTACAAATTTAAGTAGATTTTCAGTTAAATTGGCTATGAACGAATGACCCAGAGACAGAAACAAAGAAAATCAAATTATATTGAAAATTTTACAAATTTTAGTCCATTTTTTGAACCCAAGGGATCCGCTTGAACCCCCTCAAGCACTAGCAAAGCCGCCCAAGTTGATGAAATAAACTAGAACTCAAATTCTGAATCACAGAACTATAGAATGAATAGTATACAAAAGTTACATGCACCTCTGTAGCCAGGAGCAAGCTAGTGCATTCGTCAGCGCTTGGCAAAAAGTCACCATATAACTGCCAAAAGTTACCTTGTAGATCGAGTGCAAATAAAAGTAGACATGCTAACCTAAGGTCCCAATCTGTCTGCCACAGGAAAGTTCAAATTGTAAGAGACGAAATGGGAAAAAAAAAAAAAGGAAGAGAAAGAGAGTAATGTATCTCTAATAATATGTTTGAAAAACTCATGAAAATAAGTTTGCAATGAGTTGATATACGGTACCTCTGGATTAGTTGAGTTAATGATATCAAATATGGGATGACCAATAGGTATTATATCAGGGAAAAACATCCACGGGAACTCCTTACTTATTGTTAACATCAATTCTAATGGAACTTCCATGATCACCTGTCAGGTAAGCAGAAAAGACGACATTATAATGCAAGCAAAGAGGTAAATTGCAATTCTATTGAAATTTCTACAATCACTGTAATTTGGAATAAAACAAAATCACAATGTAGACAAAAAAAAAAACAATGACATGAACCGTGATAGTTAAAATTCAATGAACTTCAATAAACGAGCAACTGACCCTAGCACGACGAGTTGCCTCAATATCCTTTGACGCGTAGACTCCAAAGCCATCGGGTCCTTCCTTGAATTCGATTCCATAAGCTCTAACACTTTGAACATATCCTATCCTATAGAAATCGGGGTCGGCAGGCTCCAACTGTTGAACAAAAATCCCAACAATTTTTTTTCTTTTTAAGTTCAATTGCAATTCAAAGGGTATTCCTCAAGACACATAAATAGGCAAATGATGACAATGGTTCACTGCAGCTGTCCATATCAGTTAAATCCAGAATAGCTTAGAAAATAGTTCCACATTAGATAAGAAAGATCAGTTGTAACAAATCCAAGTGGAATTCCTCTCTATTTCTTAACCGGTACATGAATATAAGGAACACGTGTTTATTTATGAACAAGGATTGAGTGAACGCAATTAATAAGTACTAAGGCTTCTTTGAAAAGAGAAACGTGGAAACTGGGGGATGATAGGGGTAAATGGGTTTTAAGGTAATTTTACCTCAGAATCATTGGGCTCCGGGGGAGGCTGAGAGAGACGGGCTGAAGCAACAGGAGGAGAAGGAAGGTTTGTAACAGCCGAGGAAGCTCGGATGGGTCGAATTCTCATGCTTTTGCCGGTGCCATTCGTGATAATGGGCCCTCCTGATAATCCCCATCCATGCCCGGAAGCACTAAAAGCCCTTTTGGATAACTAGGAGAGAAATGAAAAGAAAAGATTACATTTCTCAAGTAGAAGAGAACAGAAAAGAAACAAAATGGGTTCTTAAACGCCCCCTTTGGATTGGGTGATTTCAAGAGAGAATAAAAGAAATTGAGGGAAAGTGTACTCTCACCTATTCTTACTTTCTCTCCACCATTTCTCATCCCTTTCGTCATCTGAACATGTTATTTTTTCTCTCCATTTCTTTGATTTTCTCTAGAAATCCCTCAACCCAAAGAATTGCAGCAAAGTTCAGAATTGCAGGTTTGCACAATTCACCCACAACCCAAAAACAAGCATCTATATCTCTATGACTCTATGTATGTATGTAGATATATATATATATATAGAGAGAGAGAGAGAGAGAGAGAGGTACCTGGAGATCGGAGAAGAAAAGATGGGCGGGTAGCTGGAGAAGAACGGCGGAAGCCATTACATGTAAATGTATGCGTGCGTATTGTAATTCAAAGGTGTAAGGAGTGATGTTTCAAATGGTTCTATTGGGTGTAATCAGGCTGGGATTGCTTGCGAAAAGGGAGAGGTCGGAAGAAGGAAGAGGCAAAAGCGAAGCAAGAGCTGTGAGTTGCAGTCGGGGGGGGAGAGAGGGAACGCTATCCTCTCCTGATACTCCAGGCCCCGTTTCCACCCAAAAACAGAAGGAAAAAAAAAAAAAGGAAAAATGAAGAAAAAGCACAAGCTAAAATCCGCTGATTATAAGGGCCATGGTGTCTTTCACGCGCTTTACAGGGGAGTGACAACAGTCTTTTACCGTTAATTAGTGCCTGTTCGATTCACGAGATCACAATTACATGGTATTCCAAATTTATTTTCTACCACACGCCTTTCGATGTATAAAGTGGAACTAATGCTAACTTGTATTGAACACGGAACTGAAAAAATATTAAACAATCTTTTTTATCATCTAGCGTTGTATCCATTCGATACACGGGAAAAAAAATAATTTATGCGGGCTTGACACTTTGTAATGAGAACCAAACATTTGCTTGAATTATTTTTCTTCAATTCTCCTAAAATCTCTCTCCGTCCCCACGTTCTCTCTCTCTCTCCCCCCACCTGCCCCCTCCCACTCCCACGTTCCCTTTCTCTCTCCCCCTCTCTTTCTTCCTCCCAATTTAAACAAATTAAAAGAAAATCAAAACTCCAAAAAATTAGAGATGGAAGTTTGGAGGATTAGTAGGCCTGAACACATCTATAGATAGATAGATAGATTTCACTTTAACTGGTAGCCTTTCTCTCCCCTTGCGTAAGTGATGGATTCTATGAAGGGAATTAACAAAATTGACCCTACCACTATTTCCCCCAATCTAAAGAGTCTTGCTACACATATATTTCTGTGTACAGATTATGTACAGATTTTATTGTGGGGCTCACCACGGATCTTACACTAATCATTCGAGCCGTTCATTAAATGTAAAACATTTTTTTGAGGGGTCTCCATAAAAAAAATAAGCTCAATCCGATATCTATAGATATTTCATCCAACCATCTAACTTTTTATTCAGATTTTCAGATAATGAAAAGTTATATGGTTGGATCGAGCACCTATAGGTATTGGATTGAGCTTATTTTTTACGGGGACCCTTGAAAAATATTTTACATTTAATAAACAGCTCGGATGATTTGTGTGGAACCCGTGGTGGGCTCCATGACAAAATCTGTGCACAAATTATATGTGTGGGTAGACTTTCTGCAATCTAAAGTGGGCTGAATCACGCCTTCACTCCAAAGAATTGATATTAGTCCTTTTTTTTTTTTTTGAGAATAAATTACTGCTCATTAAAAAAATTAAAAATAATTTTTGTGTATTTTTCTGATGTCTTTCGTTTCCCCTAGCTCCCTCACCAAATTTGCCACATTAGTTTTTCTGATGTGTTCTTTTATTGTGTTTCCTTAAATGATTATAAAATTCATGTCAATTTTTGAGAATTATTGTGCTCTCTTATTTTTTTATTCTTTCGATTTGTCTCGTTGAGATGAATCAATTAACCACAAAAGTTTGATGCAAAACTAACAAACGCAAAAAAAAAAAATTGAATAAGGACATCAAAAAAACACAAAAAACTAAGGAGTACAACACCTAACTATTGAAAAATTGGATCAAGTACTTTCAATTATCCAAATGTAACAAATTTTTTACAAGGCCACTCAGAAAATAATTTAAAATTTATGAACTGCTTGGATTATTATTATGGATCCCCCAAAGTTACCCCACAAAGCAAGACCACAAAACAAGGTGTACATAATCTAGCCTAATTTCTTTATAAAGAAGCCAACTTGCCTTTTTGTTTTGTCCTTATCCAATTTTTTTCTGTATTTATTAGTTTTAAGTCAAGCTTTTGTAGATAAGTGAATCATTTCGACGAGAGAAATTGGAAAAGTATAAAAAAAATTATGCCTTTACTAAATTTAGCTCCAAAAGCCCATCTTTTGGACTAAATCTTGAATATTTCTAAAAAAAATATGGATAGAAGTCATTTTTTTTTCGATTTTTTTCGTCGAGACAAATCAAATTCACAAAGGTTTGACACAAAACTGAAAAAAAAAAATAACAGGGGCCATTTCCACTAATTAATAAGTTTTGAGAAAAAAATTTAGTAATCAAATTGTTAGGTGTTTCCGGTAGTAAATACTCCACTTATAAATAAGTTTGTGAGTAGAGTTATTATAGCAAAAAAAAATTTGTTGACAACTTTTTGTTAGTGTGAATGAAATGGTAAAATGTTGAAACTTGTTGTTTAGTGTGAACGAGATTGAAAAAAATCCAATTTTTTTCCCTTTTTGCTAGTGGAAACATTGCTGGTTTGAAGAAAAAATCCCAAAAAGTAAGAACAGTAACTAGCAGAGGGGCAGGAGCGTGAATTCTATGTTCAAAAGTCAAAAAGTAGTCATGGGTTTCTAAGGGCAAAGTAGGCATTCAGGAAAAATGCAAAAGACCCCTGACATTAAAAACCAATAAGTACTGTCAAAAAAGACAAAGGTGACACGTGGAAGATGTATCGTAGAGGGACCGGAAAAAAAAAACCTCTAAAAACTTATATACATTTTACTATCCCATTTCTATAAACAAAAAATACTAAAATTTAATACATTTTATCA
Organism: Rhododendron molle; assembly: GCA_025413875.1. Taxonomy (NCBI): domain Eukaryota; kingdom Viridiplantae; phylum Streptophyta; class Magnoliopsida; order Ericales; family Ericaceae; genus Rhododendron; species Rhododendron molle. The sequence continues at coordinate 23,043,445 of CM046400.1, forward strand.
ACTGGTTTCCACTCTAACTCATTCACATAATTTATGCTCTCGTTGACTTTGATAATTTCATGTAATATTTTAAAAACCACTTCTACACTCACACTCTTGCTCTATAAATGTTACTGCAGAAACAACCTCCCGATGGGAAGAGAAAGGTGGGAAAAAATTCTAGAAAGCATGGCTTTTCATTGATTGAATTATTCAACGGATGGAAAATGTTGAGAAATGATGACAAATAGGGAAATACTAGAAAGCATGGCTTTTTTTGTTCGTATTAGTAAATTTTATCATCGTTCACAATAAACAAAATTCTTTCTTTTGTCTCATTTCTTACAATCCAGCTTTATTAGTCGAGAAAATGACGGCCCAGGACGTATTTTGATAATTAATACCCGCCAATGACATGTTGTGAACATTTGTTAATGCTGAAAATGTTCTTGGCGGGTATCTATCTAATAAAACACAACGGTGTGGGGACCACACAAACACAAGTTGAAAAAAGGGCTAAGATTCATTTGATCCAAGGGCTGATGTATGCTCTCCAACTCTCTTAAGAAAACATCCACACTGTTATAAATATATTACAAAAATATCTTCGGTTCTTTTTACCCATTGCTCGACTTTTGGCGTTAACATAAAAAACAAAAATATATTATAAAAATGCCCATGCCCGCGACACTATTGAGGTGCGTAGTGCCGTAGGCACAGACAAGCACTAGTTAATTATCAAAGCACATCATTGACCGTCATTTTCCCTTATTAGTCAAAAAAATGGTTTTCATTGAATATCATGAGTATACAAGGAGTCGCCTGTGCTCCCCAATGAATCCTATCTATCTATTTGAAGAAGAAAATTCCTTTGTACTTTTCTACAAGAATGTATTTACATCATGAATTTGTGGATCTAGGAATTTATTACTTGAATTTGTGGATCTAGGAAACACAACTTCATAATCCAGGGGGAAAAAAACATAAAACAAGGTGTGAATAAATTTAGCTGTTTCCCTGGTTCACATGTCTGCTATTTTTTCCTCCCGCAAGTAGTACACTTTCATCCTGCTGCAGTGGAAACAAGTGAATGCAACTGGCCATCCGTTTCGGAATAGTTGAAATGGAGTGAATTGATTTGAACTATACACCATACCCTGATTTGACTACCCTAATCATATGCTGCAAGAGTATGGAAAATGATAGTAACACAAATATCCAGAGATGGATGTGTTCAGACATTTGATGTGTATGAGTCCTACATGCTTCATGTGGAGTTCATGTACGTCAAGCTGTTTGGCTATATGTTCGGATATCTGTGTCCATATCACAGCTCCCTAAGTACAGGTAGATGAAGGTGGTGAGTCTGGTGACATTCAACAATGGCGACTTTGACTCGAACTTAAAGGGCTTTTTCTTTATCTCCACAATCGGACAATACTACAAGAATTTTGTGATCAACGCATTATCTTTCCCGTATTGAAGCATCTTGTGTTTATCTGAGAAAGCCCAATCATGCGAAACTCCTTCCATACCACCAGCTCAACAGAAAGGCCACCAGACGAAAACAAGGAACTAAAAGAAGTCCCCATCAAAGAAACAATCAAGCCTAACCTCCAATTACGGAAGATGCTCATGCAATGCCCAATATATAAAACTTCAAAGTTTTCAGAAAATCTAAGTTTGCCAGTGCTTCATGTGCTTTTCTCAGATCCGTATATCTATAAGCTGACAATCAAATATAACAACTTATTCTGTAACAAGAAAGAGTAGAAGGGATGTATAGCATTAGAGAACATCATACACTGCTGTTTTGAAACCATAAACCTAAAGCAGTAAAAGCCCACATGGCAACTCTGAGATTTGAAAAGCCTAAGATATAGGCCAACGGTCATATAACTGACATGACTACAGAAAAACTAACAGAACTAGACCAAGAATGGGACTCATAACTGCCAGGGACTCGTAACAAAACCAAACTAACAGCTATAGGACAGAGGATAAGTCGATGCCAGCAATCGCTTTACGCAGTTAAACGTTGTGCTTCTTCCTGATCTTGCCCTTACCACGATAGTTCCTTTTAGCCATCTTGATTTTCTTTCTCATCCTCTTTCCTATTTTAGCAACAGGTTTTAAGGACTGCATGCTCTGACTGTCCTCCGCCATCTCCATATCTGTTTAAAAAGTGGTGTAAGGAACTATAGTTCATCTTTATAGTAACGAATGTTTGAAAGCACATGGCAAAAATGAGAAGTCAACGCAGATTCCCATAAATCATGTTAAGTTGCTAAGTCAAACAGAATCACATGATTAGTAAATACTACAATAGAAACAAAGATTAAAATGTTAAAAATAAACATAACAGAGGCATGCAAGACCAGAAGAAATAGCTTCCAGATCTCCTTAGTGACTAAGTTTGATTACCTTACGATGTCTCACACTACTAGTGTTTCTTCTTAGAGTTAACACATGGATGCTTGCATGTACGGGTTAGTGTTTATGTACTGTAGTGTAAAACAGAAACCAATCCAATTTCTTTTCTCATAACACCCATCTGTAGTAAAGTTTAGAAGATAATCCGAATCAAATATTGTTCTCAAATATTGTATAAATAAACACGAGGGAAAAAAAAAAGCTTGAAACTCCTGTACATAAGAGTATAACATTTCCCATACTTCTTGATAACCTACTATACAAACTTCAACTTGACAGAGAGACACTTCCTTCCCAGCAAAAAGTCTTGCAATTGTGCTCCATTTTGATGCTCCACCTTAAAGACTAGCTGAAACCCAAACTTTTTCCTACTCAGTGTTCTAAAAGGCGCTAGGCGCTAGTCGGGCGGTGACCCACCGGCTAGCGCCTAGACGCCCGCCTTGCAATTACATTTTTTTTTGGAGAGTCCATACCCTAGGTGCTCGCCTAGCCCCACCTAGGCGGCCGCCCAACCTCACCGAGCGCCTAAACAAACCGCCTAGGGTAAAATCGTGGTGGCAACCCGCTGCCTAGCGCCTAGGCGGCCAACTAGGCTGCCTTTTAGAACACTGTTCCTAATCCTCTCGAATGCCAATAAAGGAAAAGACCCTTAACCCATCCAAGGTCTATTTGAACATATAGGTATCCTACTTTCACCTCACAAAACATGATGTTGTCATCTGGGTAGACAGGGTTAGAGACATGACAGTTACAAATTTCTATCACGCCAGGAGAAATTGCAATCTCATCGAGTAAACCTGAAATTCACATGAGAATCTAATCACCTCCCAAAACATGTTCAGAGCAGCAATGGCATCGAGTTCTCAAAGATCAAAACTCCCCACCAATCCCTTTTTCCTTAACCATTTTACTCAACCCAATGGCACATCCATTTCCCAAACCATAATTCCAAAAAAAAAAAAGAAAAGAAGAAGAACTAAACCAATACAATACCGCCTAAATTGCCCAAACCCCGAAATACCTTTCTCTTATCAGCAAATCCCCATATAACATGCTCACAGGACCCCTTGATGTAACACTTGTTGAGAAATCAGTCAAACCAACAATTACACAATGCGCGGATAAAAATTAAGCAAGAACTAAAGAACGCAGGACTTTGAGTGCACACCAATTTTCACTGTGTATTCAATGGAGAGAGTAAACAGTTCTATCCAGGGGCAGACTCACCATAGGGCACTTGGGGTCACGTGCCCCCACGCCCTTCCAAAAAAAAAAAAAAATTTTGCGATTTTGTATATATATTATTTATGTCAAATGCATATACATGGTAGTCTGTTGGTGCAGTGGTAAAGTGATCTTCCTCTAAACAAGAGGTCGCGGTTTCGGGACTGCCCCACACTCTCTTTTGGGTTTTTTTTTTTTTGCCTTTTTTACCAAAAGGCAGTACAAAAATGAGTTTTTTTGTTTTTTGTTTTCCAAAAGGCAGTAGAAAATAGTAGTGCATACCTTGTTTTTTATGTTGTTTGTGGGTTCGAGTCTACCCCACATTGCATTTGTATAGTTTTGGTCCCCAAAACTGTAATCGTAGAGTTAGTAATAGAAAAATAGATGATGAACATGTGACAATATTGTTTTAACGCATATAGTCGAGGTGTGTAAGTTTGCCCAAGTAGCTAGTTATTAAAATACATATATACTTTAAAATTTTTAATTTGTCATGAATGTAAAAATTATTTTGGAGTAAATTTGCTTAACTGTAACTCGTATATTACGGTAAAAAAAAATTAGAGCCCCCACTATGTCAAATTCCTGGGTCCGCCACTGGTTCTATCGGCTTAATTCTATTGGCAGCTGCGTATAGCAAGCCTTTATAACTAAGGGTTTCCATCATCAATTACCATAATACCTCTGACTATACCAACCCAGAATAGTCGACTAAGCGCAAATTAGTCCGAATCATGCTTCACAAACTAAACAACATTGTCAGGGTACGGACATACTGAATAAAGAATTTACTGCTGATACAAAGAATTTTCTGTCATGAATCGAGTAATAAAAGAAATCAAAGCAAAGGACCCACCCATGTTATTAGAGCTAGTGGCGGTGGCGGTGGCGGCAGCCTCGGGTGCGATAAAGTCCATGGAATTCGCAGATTTGTGGAGGCGTACGGGAAGCTTGGGGGCGGCAAGGGCGGCCTCTTGAGCGGCGAGCTTAGCTTCGTCCTTCTTGTCGTATAAGGGTTTCACAATCTCTCTCCTTATAGCCTTCAGCCTCTTCTCTCTCTTCGATCTCAACGACTTCGCCATCTCTCTCTGTGTCTGCCTCTGAGAAGCAACCGCGGGCTATTTAGCTCCTTGTCGCAGGGGGCGCTCCTAGGGTTTTGTTGGTTAGAGAATTGAAGGGTTTTCGGTTAGGACGGGCGATAAAAAAGAAGAAAGACTGTGTTTGGTTACGAGAATTTTACATTTCTAGGTTTGGATTATGATATCCGAAATGTCACGATGTTATAAAGATAACCCGAATTAAAACGAAGAGGCCCAATTGGAGTACTTTTAAAATGGGGGTTTTAGATAGGGGAGAGCAAAAAAATCTGTCAAATCACGAATTCAGTTCAAATCAATCTAAATTGAAAGGTTTGATTCGATTTTTAGTAATAAGGTTTGGTCATAGTTTAAAAAAATTAAAAATCACGTTATATAATTTGGTTTGTGAATTCACCTTTACGGTTATGACTCCAAACTAATTTGAATCGTATAATGCAGCATGTTGTTACTATTTTTTTGCTGTAAAAACTTTATATCCATCTCAAAATCAATTGGCAATGAGTGGAGAGGTCTCAGATGTTATTAAGTGATCACCTATTTCACTCCCAAGCAATGTGTGATTCATTTTCTTAACATCCCCCCTCACGTGCAGCCGCGTTTTGAGGTCTGTCACGTGTGGCCACTTTTTGGGTCCTATCATCGTGCAGCCTTTTTGCTGATCTGTCATCGTGAGGTGTGGATTGTAATTTTTTTAAAATATGGGGTGGAACGGGCCCCGCTCTGATACCATATAGAAACTTTATATCCATCTCAAAATCAATTGGCAATGAGTGGAGAGGTCTCAAATGTTATTAAGTGATCACCCATTCCACTCCCAAGCAATGTGGGATTCATTTCCTTAACATCCCCCTTCACGTGCAGCCCCGTTTGAGGTCTGTCACGTGTGGCCACTTTTTGAATCCTATCATCGATACCAATGTAATAAATCCCCGGGTAAAACTCACCCCCAAAAGCTAGCTATTGAGGGGAGGGTGCCCAAGGACTTATTAATCCCCCACCGAGAGCCCATACTCCCGATGTGGGACAAGTCCCATACCTTGCATTGGGATAGAAACTTTATGTCCATCTCAAAACTAATTGGCGATGAGTGGAGAGGTCTCAAATGTTATTAAGTGATCACCCATTCCACTCCCAAGCAATGTGGGATTCATTTCCTTAACATCCCCCTTCACGTGCAGCCCCGTTTGAGGTCTGTCACGTGTGCCCACTTTTTGGATCCTATCATCGTGCAGCCTTTTCGCTGGTCTGTCATCGCAGGGTGTGGATTGTGAATTTTTATAAAATGTGGAGTGGAACGGTCCCCGCTCTGATACCATGTAGAAACTTTATATCCATCTCAAAACCAATTGGCAATGAGTGGAGAGGTCCCAGATGTTATTAAGTGATCACCTATTTCACTCCCAAGCAATGTGTGATTCATTTTCTTAACATTTGCTACTTCATTCCAATTCAATAGTTATAGCAATTACCTATTGCTTTTTATTTGGTTAAACTATCTTAGATGTTTAGTACTAGTTGATATTCTTAGTAAGTTCATTTTAGTGACTTACCAGTATATCATTTTCTTAATTTAAGATCGACTTGAGGTAATTGTTAGTATTCTACTCTTAATTAGTTAGTTAATATTGGTATGTTTTGGTAATTTGAATGAAACTGGTTTTAATATAAGTTTTTTTTTAATTCATCTTTGTAATTTTAAGTACTTTAAATATTTTTGGAAAATAATAGCTTAGTTTAAAACAAACCGTGATTTAAAAACTGAAATCGAACCATATTTTAATGGTTTGGATTGATTTGATTCTATGCCTTTTGTTGATTAGTTTGGTTCTCCAAATTCATAATCCGTAAATATTAGTTTTGTTTTTAGTTTACTATAAAACCGAAGCAATCTAAATCATGATCACCTCTAGTTTTAGAGGCCGGTCTCTCTTTTTTTAGTTTTGGTTTTATCTCACTCTTGAATATACTCCGTATTATTTACTATGTATCTAATCTTTTTAAAATAGTCCTAACCCATATTGATTCAGACAAAAATATCATTGTCAATAAGAACTGTCTATGAGAACTGGGCTATGCGATTTTTTTTTTGAACTGGGCTATGTGAATTGAAAAATACACAATTCACATAACCTCACAACACACTAAAATACACAGTTCACATAGCTTCAACACATATTTTACATAACAAAAAATACATAGTTCTCATAGACCCAACACACAGTTCACATAGCCCCAACATACACAGTTCACATAAACCACTAGGGGTGGGCCTCATGTCGTGTTGTGTCATCTTGTGTTCGTGTCAGAATTCTCTCAATCCTAACCCGACCTGTTTAGCTTTTCATGTTATCTTGTCGTGTCATATTCATGTCAGAAATAACTAACCTTAACCCGCTAATTAACATCATGTTCGTGTTGTGTTATCGTGTCCTTCCATAAATTCTCGTGTCATGTCATCTCGTACTTGTGTTAGAATTCTCCCAACTCTAATCCAACCTGTTTAATTTTTCGTTTTATCGTATTATGTCATATTCGTGTTTCGTGTAAAAAATAACTGACCCTAACCCAATAATTTCGCGTTGTGTTCGTGTCGTGTCGGAAATTTCCACCCCTATAACCCATCACACAGTGTACATAGTCCAAATACACAGTTCACATGACCCCAACACACAAGTTCATATAAAACACCACACAGTTCACAGCTCACGACCAAGTATGTGCACACACTATGTGACTTAGGTGAGAATCAATTCCAATGATTTTTCACTCAAAAGAAAATAAAACACAGCTTCCAGCTTCCGTTATTTCATCAGGTGGTGTTCCGATTTATCCTTTTAAAAAATAAGTACTTATTTATAATTTTTAAATTTAAAAATAATAGGCTTAGTGAAATAAAAAAAATGTAATATGAATCTTGTTTAATAGAATTATCAAACTCTGCAAATGTACTCCGGTTCAAATGAGGGATTAAAGTGAGGGACTAAAATGCGGGACTCCCCCTTCCGGATTGAATTTCAATGATCCGAGCCGCTCAAAGTGATCAGAACGTGATTTTAAGGGTCCCCGCGAGAAATCAGCAAAAAAAATGACCGGGAAGGGCTTCATCCGGGCAGTTTTTTCTGAACGGTTCAGAAAAAAACTGCTCAGATGAAGCCCTTCCCGGTCATTTTTTTTGCTGATTTCTCATGGGGACCCTTAAAATCATGTTCTGCACACATTGAACGGTTCGGATTTTCAAAATTTGATCGGGAAATGACAGTCCCGCATTTTAGTCCCTCACTTTAATCCCTCACTTGAACCGGACTCATATATATATATATATATTCGTAAACCCATTATTTTTAAACTTGAAAATAGGTCCTTATTTTTTAAGTACTTATTACAAAAATGCCTCTTCGTTCACTCACCAAGGCTAGCCAGTTGAGTCATGGAGGCAACGAAATTACGCACGAATGGGAAGAATCGGCTCCCCATCGCCACCGACATCAGAAGCACTAACCAGTGCCTCTGCAATTTCCGAGCCATCAACATCACCAATTCACCATTTGTTGAAGAGCTTTACATCAGTAAGAGGCTGATTGCTGGCTTTTTCATTTTGATTGTTAACCACGACATTCTAGAGGTCTAAAGACTTCTGCCATCGATCATGATCTCGCTGATCTTCACTGGTGATGTTCGTTCGTAATGTGGTGGAGGAGGACAATCGTGGTGGCGGCGGTGAGACATCGATATTGTCGGAGAGGAAATGGCGATGGCAGTGGTGGTCGGCGCTGCTCCATCGTGGAAGGAGAGAGATAGAGAGGTGTTGGGCGTGTGTCGAAGTGGTGTTGCTGGATTTGGTTTAGAGAGAGAGAGATGGGGAAGCTGGATCTTGATGGTCAAAAAAGACATTAAGCAACATAACTGAGTCTATCTAATTTTGACAAGATTATTCAAGGTTGGAATCAAACCAAATCTTAAAAAAAAAGATCAGCCTCTAATTTTCTATACTTATAAAAGTTAAAATCCGGGGTGAAAATCTGAAATGGAGGTCACCATCAATTATCAAACGTTGTGTGGTTTGGTGGTTGTGTTATAATGTTATATAAGGAGAGGGAGATCTTCTTTCATTTTTGGCCTATGACTCTGATATGCTAGTCACAATTTTTCAAGCTCTCCGATGGCGACGGTGAAAGCGTGTGCAGCTAATCCAACTCCAATCTACTAGTTCTGATGTGGCCTATTGCAATGGGAACAAGCTTTACTATTTTGGATTCCATGGACTCTCCACCCTCCACCTGGGTTCCAACACCGTCGTATTTTTTGTTGAATTTTATTTGTTGTTTTAGTTAATTTTTTTTCAGATTAATATAATTAAAATAATCTTTTCACTCGAAAAATGTTACATATGGAAACACCATAAAGCATATGAATCTACCAGTGTTATGCATCATGTGGTAAGGGTATTACTTCCTTTTATGGCGAACACATCAATTAATAATTTCATTTTCTTACATCTTTTTTTATTTTCACTAAAACAATAGTGAAATTAAACGAAATGGCAATAATGTAAATAATAGTTTACATTATTATTAATGGGTCAGGCTCACTTCAATGACAAAATGATCGTTTACCCAAATATATATTTTTTCTAAGTATTCAATGGCAATAATGTAAATAATAGAAGGAAACAAATTTGATTTGGGGTAGAGAGTTACTGACTGCTATGAAAAAAAAGAAGAAAAACTCAGCTCACCTCCATAAGCACCACCAACCACTCAAATAGTCTACCACTTACCATCACCCATAAAACTCTGATCCATATATCCTCCTTTCTTTTTCATCTGTAGGAACTCGTTCTGACCACTTACCACCACCCATAAAAAGCAAAGATTATGTTCTTTGGTACTCCATGAATCTACACCTCCATGAGAGAGAGAGAGAGAGAGAGAGAGAGAGAGAGAGAGAGAGAGAGAGAGAGAGAGAGAGAGAGTTGCAGGTATCCAAGCTTGGGAAAGCCAACGCCATGCTCTCAGAATGGCATGGAATGAACCATTGAAAAGAGCCGTTGGAATATTGGGAAAAAAATGGAAAGAGAATTGGGTTGTCTCAAATTTGAGAAAAAGAAATGGGTAAAACCCAAAATGGGGAAGGAATTGGGTCAAAGATTGGAGAGAATTTTTTGTGAATTTTTACTAAATTTAAATTTGGGTGTTAAAATGGGTCAAGATTGGAGATGCTGTAAGACCCCAACTAGGGGGGTATTGCTAATTCCCTCTTGGAGATGGTATTCGTAATCCAATCCTCTCCCTTAATGATACAATGACCAAATTGTCCATTTATTTGGAATCCCTATAGAGCAGATATTTAATTATAGGAGCTCTAGAAACAAAAATTAATTATGACACTTTAGGATAAAAATGATCAAAACAAATAAGATCTTCGTACCGGTTCAAACTAATTAAAAATTGGAGCACTTCATTTTTTTAAACTGTGTTATAAATTAAAAAATATGATTAAAAAATTAAGTGCTCTGATTTTGAATCCATTTGAACCGCTGCGATGATGTTGTTTTGCTAATCATATTCTTCTAAAGAGTCATAATTAAATTTTGTCTCTAGGGCTCTCATAATTAAGTTTCTACTCCATAGGGTCCCAACTAAAGAGCAGAAACTTAATTATGAGAGATAAAATTTAATTATGACCATTTAAAATAATATGATCAACAAAACAACATCTTTGCATAGGTTCATATGAATTGAAGATTGGAGCACTTCATTTTAAACTATTTTTTTTAATATATAAAGGCTTTTGTCTATTTATTATTTTCTTGATTTTCTTTTGATGCACAGTGCACGGTGTTGTTATCCTTTAGATTTGTGTAGGGGCAAAAATAGAAATGTATGCTATTAGTCCAATCCAATCATATCCCATATGAAACAAATATGATATTAATAATCTCATCTTAAACAAACAAGCAAGTTACCAATTCCATCTTGTAACGCCCCGATTTTTCAAGCAACTTCGGAGGCTTTAAAATAATAAAATTTTATCGAAATAACTCCAAAGCAACTCTAGTCTTGATACAAATCCCAAGCATTCTCGATCTTTGCCCCTGGTATTCCTCCTGTGTCTAACTACTCCTCCATTGAATTCCGTACCCTCTAGCAAATTGATCGCCGGAGCAACCGATTTACCAAGATACAGACGTATCTGTGAGTGTTAAATCACCCAATAGAATAATCCAACCCAACCACTTCTCTTACATTACAGCTAGCTGGTAACAATATATTAGCAATGCAGAAAAGTAAAACATAAGTAACACACATAAACTTATTCATTGCTTGTCCAATGGCCTAACAACAAAGAAAAGCTAGTCATACTCGGATCATAACTAGGTTCGCCTACCTTAATCATCACACCAAAATCACCACTGAACTCTCGTCAGTTCTATCATCACAAAAACATCACTGGACCACCCGCTCGGTTTTATCATCAAAACATCACTGGACCACCTGGTAGGTTTTATCTTCACAAAACATCACTGAACTACTTGCCAAGTTTTATCATCAAAATATCTTTGGATCACCCGCCAGGTTTTATCATCACAAAATATCTCTGGACTATCCGCTAGGTTTTATCAACTCAAAATATCTCTGGACTATCCGCTAGGTTTTATCAACATAAAACATCTCTAGACTACCTTCCAGGTTTTATCGTCACAAAACATCACTGGACCACCTGCCAAGTTTTATCATCAAAATATCACTGGACCACCCGCCAAGTTTTATCATCACAAAACATCTCTGGACTATCCGCCAGGTTTTATCAACATAAAACATCTCTAGACTACCTGCCAGGTTTTAAATCATTACTGGGCAACCTGCCAGTTTCAAATTACATCACTGGACTACCCGCCATTTTTAAATCACATCACTGGACTACCCGCCAGTTTCAAATCACTTCATACAATCTGTCTGCAGGCATCTTCTAACATCTCTTTCTCCCAAATGACCATTGCCTAGTAACGTCTAAGTGAAATCCTTACTCATAAACCGCCCCATATCTCTAGGGTCCAATCTAGCACAATAAATCCAGAGTCAGAGCAATAAACAAGTAATCGAAATGATAATTGAAATGAATAATGAGTGAGACAATCACGTAACTTTTTATGAATGAGCTGTTGCCATTAATCTTGTATGACCAAGAAGTTAATAATAATGCAAGAAACTTTTATCTAATAAAAGTTTTTATAAAAAAAATAAGTCTAGACTTGTATTAATTTTATTTAAGAATTTAGATTGATTATTAACCATAATAAATACAATAAATAAAAATAAAAATATTAAAAATAATTAGCATGACCTTAAAAGGATTCCTACGGTCCTACGCAATGTGATCAAGTGTCAAAAATCGAGTCCGGAGGGTGGCGAGATTATTTTAAATAAAGATGTTACCGAAAAATTACCGAAAGTAAAATAATTAGGTAATAAATAATGTAATAAATAAACTATGTTGAGCTTAACAAGGCTTTTATCTTAGGAGTGTAATGAGGCTAAAAAAATTTATTTGGGCATTAATAACATGGTTTATAAAGTCGCAAAGTAATTTCGATTGGAAATTTTGTAAAAAAATAATAATAGATAATTAAATAAAAAAAATATGAAATTAACAAGGTATCATCCTTGAGGTGCGAGAAGTCTAGAAAAAATAGTTTGGGTGTTAAAAACATTGTTCGGAAGGTCGCAAAGTTGTTTTGAACGATTTTTAGTAAAACCGAAATAATGCTCGCGGTGGGAGTACCAGCTGTAAGGTTTGACTGGTCAAACCTTGTGGCCCGCCAGAAAATGACTGGACCTTGTGGTCCGAAGGTTGCGGCTGCAAGGTTGGGAGCAGAAACGATTTTTTTGTTGTTTCACGATTATTTTGATGCATGGATCCATTGGGCATAGGGTTAAGCTTAAAAACACTTAATATATACTTAGAAAAGGATTGGATAGAATTATAATACCTTGGATTGGTTGAATTGAATCAAAGATCGAAACTTTGAATTTAGAAAAGATGACTTCGGGTTTGGCTATGGGGGAGCTTTAGGACCGAATTGAATGGTGATTAGGAATGCTTGGAGTTGTGGAAAGTGATTGGGATGGGTGAATTGGGTTTCGGTTGGGTTTAGGATATAAACCCACTTTTCTCTCTCTTTCTTTCTCTCTCTAAAACTCCATGGATTAGAGCTTCAATTGGCCATGGTTTTCTCTCGATTTTTACTCAGCGGAGGGTGTAGGGGTGAGCTCGTGGCCGAAATGGTGGGGTATTTATAAGTGAATTTTGGAGGAGGTGATAAGATTGAATTTTATGAAGTTGGGTTCATGAAACTTGAAATGGGTGAATTGGGACTGTTTTTGGGTTTAAAGAGGAGGCAGGAAAAGGATATGAATGAATTGAATTCGGATTGAGCTTGGTGATCAAGGAATTTTTTGTTTGGGCAATGGGGGATGAATTTGGTTTTTCTTGGACAAAAAGAAATAGAGGAAGTAATTGCAGGAGAGAGATGAAGCTAAGGGAGAGAGAGAGGGAGACATTGCAGGAGAGTGAGGTGAGGGAGATGGAGAGGGTGTGCATGCATGCATGTATGTGTAGGTAAAAAATATATAAAATGCATGCATGTATATATTGCATGCATATTTGTATTTTTTAAAAAAATTAATTGTATTAAGAAAATAATTCTAATAATCTTATAAAAAAATTGGGTCAAAAATCCGGATCGTTACACATCTCCTTACCAATTTCATCGCCTTACCAATTCTAATCATAATCTCATATCCTTACCAATCCCATCCATCTATCACCGTTATCAAACGAGGCCTTAAAGAACGTCAAGATAGGGTTAATCTAGAAGTTCTCTACTCCAAGAGCTAGATCTTAAGCATCTGTTGAAAAATTCAATGTTGTCATTACACAATAAATATTATCGCGCAGATGCGGTGTAAGAAACTCACTACAAATAAAGTGAAGGGGAATTTAAATATCGGTGGGAGTTGGGGCAAATAATGCCCAACTCATTGAGAGATTTTTTCGGAATTGTAAATATGGAACGGAGGAAAAAAAATTATCATACATGAAAAGGAGGAAAAAAAAAATCCCCATACATGGAGTCGGTTGTAGTCGAATCTGGGTTTTCTAAGTTGCCCATTCTATGGACTTAAGTTGCTTCTTCTATGAACTTTTTTAGTGTTCAATTAATTAAGTATTTTTTCAATCTCGTTACCATTTTCATTATTTTCTGAGAAATTTGGAATCTAGGTTACTTGTTAATTTGGGTTTTTAAAATACTTTGAGATTAGTATCTTTTGGGTACTCTTTTAGAAAGAGAAATAATAGAGAAAATAAGGTGTATATTTTCTAGCATCCACTTTATACTTTTGCTTTTAAAGTCTATGAATTGCTACTTGAAATTTCTTATTTGGTTTTACTTGAAAATGTGAAGAAATTATGCTACTAGCTACCAATTTGCTTCACTGCACCTTTTCTTAGGAAAAATAAGGTGCAACTTAAGTCTATAGAAGTGGTAACTTAAGTTTATAGTAGGGGCAACTTACGTCCATAGAAGTGGTAACTTAAGTTTATAGAAGGGACAACTTAAGTCCATAGAAGGGGCAACTTAGGTTCAAACCCAAATTCGATTACAAATCGACTCCATGTTTTGGGGATTTTTTTTCTCCGTGTCATGTATGGGAAATTTCAGTTGGTCCATTTTAAGTATGGGGATTTTTTTTTTCCTCTGTTCCATATTTATGCAATTCCGTAAAAATCTCTCCATGAGTTGGGCATTATTTGCCCCAACTCTCACTAAAATGCAAATTCCCCGCAAGTGAATCCTATCATTTAGGTGTGACAGCTAAAAATATGAGATGGATCGATTGATGGTTCCATAATTGATTGGGTCATGACTTCACGTTGAAATCAGTCACGTAGTAAATTGAAGTCATTGAACACACAATTATATTTTCGGTCCTTCTAATATCTCCTAATAGGTGAACGCATATCCGCCTAATAGGCGAACGCTAAGGATTGACTTTCTCTTTAATTGATGGAATTGTATTACCGCCAGATTGACTTTCTCTTTAATCGATGGAATTGTATTACCGCCGTACCTACCATTCTAACTGCAAACTTTGTAAAATAATTCATCAGTAAATTGGGCTATGGTCCAAAACAATGGGCCCGAGAAGGCATGTAGTCCAGCCTAAATTTTTGTACAGTGTCAGATCCATTAAGGCATTTTTTCTAGAGTCTAAGGTCCATGAATTGACAAAACTACCCTTCTTTATTTAACCTTTACTATTTTCTCTCGGTCCCTCTCTTCTGTGATTCAGCCCCATCAATGCCAGTGGCAACACGATGGTCGATTCAAGCACGGTGGATATTTCAGAACAATTTCGATTGGGTTGCCAGACTTCAAAATAGTGAGAAAGTATGGACAAGCCTCGGGCCAGAGGATTAATTTTGACAAGTCCAGTGTCATCTTCTCATCTAATATGGGGGAAATAGATAAGCAACTCGTTTGTGACTTATTGGATGTCCCGTTGATGAAAGGAGATGCAAGGTATCTAGGGTTGCCATCTTTTTGGGGGAGATCAAAAACGGAAGCCTACTCTTTTATTGTGGATAAAACACTTGCAAAGCTACAAGGTTGGAAGCAGAAACAGATGTCACAAGGAGGGAAGGAGATCATGTTAAAATCTGTAACTCAAGCCATTCCTACCTATGCCATGTCTTGCTTTTTGCTTCCCAAAGGGCTGTGTGATAGGTTAAATGCCTATATTTCAAATTTCTGGTGGAAAGGGGATCCAGAAGCTAGGGGAATTCACTGGTGTTGTTGGGAAAAAATGTCCAGATCAAAGAAGGATGGGGGAATGGGTTTTCGTAATTTCAGAGCCATGAATGAAGCATTGTTAGCTCGTCAGGGGTGGAGACTTATTCAAAATCCAGATTCCTATTGGGCTAGAATTCTGAAGGGTTTATATTTTCCTTACTGCTCTTTTCTAGAAGCAGCAAGGGGTGGAAGAGCCTCGTGGGCATGGCTCAGTTTACTGCATGGAAGAGAGTTGCTCTTGAAAGGGTTAAGATGGCAAGTTCAAGATGGGAAAGAGATAAGTTTCTGGGAGGATAGTTGGGTTCCTTCTTTAAACAATTTCAAAATAGCATCGAGGAAGCCTGGTAATTGCGAGGTTAGCAAGGTGGCTGATGTGATTGATCAAGAGCTAGGAATTTGGAGGCGAGATGTTCTTTCTCAAATAATTTCTCAAGAGGAAATGAGGGCCATAACAGTTATGCCTCTATCTCAGTATGGGGGAAAGGATTCTTTGGTTTGGCACTATTCTAGAGATGGGGTGTACTCAGTTCGATCAGGATATCATTTGGCTGCTGAAGCTTACAACAAGAGTTATGAGAGCCCTTCCTCTTCTTTCATTCCAAGTAAAAATCTTTGGCCAGCCATATGGAAGCTGGATATTCCACACAAGATTAGACATTTTTGGTGGAGAGTGTGTAGCAACAGTCTTGCAACTAAGGAGAACCTGGTTCGTAGAAGATGTGGATATTCAAAAGCCTGCCCAATTTGTGATAAAGGTGAGGAATCAGTTGAACATTTGCTATTTGAGTGCAATTGGGCTCGTGCAGTTTGGTTTGGTTGCAATATTCAGTTGAATCTGGGGTATGGGAATCCTGTCTCAGTTTTAAGATGGACATCACAAGTTGTAGAAGCAGTGAAAGGAAGGCAGTTGGTGGAATTTTTGGGGAAAGTAGCAATGATTGGTTGGCAAATCTGGAAGTCGAGAAATGAGTTTGTTTTCAACTGCAATCCTGTAGACCCAGAGGCTACGATGTGGAGAGCTCGCGAGTCTATTCGAGAGTTCATGGGTCTGAGGATCCCAGAAGTGATCCGCATGGACAACCCAACGGCTGTGGACTTCATTTCCCACTGGAGGGCTCCGGATCAAGGTGTCTTCAAGTTGAACTGTGATGTAGCAATCAAAAGCAATGGTAGAGATGCTAAGTGTGCTGTTGTGGTTAGGGATAGCAGAGGGAAGCTAATTGATGGGAGAGTGATCAGTGCGAAAATTATGTCGTCTCTTCATGGGGAGTTATTGGCCATTAGACTTGCTGGTGGAATGATTAAAGCAATGGGGCTGCGAGGCGCTCTCATCGAATCGGACAACCAAACAGCTATTAAACTAAGTGTCTCTGAATCAGTTCCCCCATGGGAAGTCATGGCAGTGGTCGGGGACATCAGGAAGCTTAAGATGGAGGAAGGGATTAGTTTTGCTTGGATAAAGAGAGAGGCAAACGGGCTTGCTCATGCAGTGGCAGCAGAAGCAATGACGGGCTGTCTACCAGTTAACTGGATGTCATTCCCCTCTTCTTTTGTAATGTCAATTGTTTCTAGAGATGCTTCTCCTCTTTTGTAACCCTTCGGGGAAAGGTTTAGTTTATCAAAAAAAAAAAAAAAAAGAAGGTGCTATGGAATTGAGAAGTTGTTGTTTTGTACAAATTAAGAAAGAATGGTGGGTGTTGAAGGCATTTTGGTGGTCGCCGGAAGTTAAATGATCTTCGTCGAGGCTTGTCGGCAATTGGTAGTGGTTGATTTTCATGATCTATGCGACCTCATGGATTTTTTGCTCTTCACGGCGAGTCGCACTTCTTCAAAGCCGAACTCATTTTTGACATTTACTTCTCTTCCTTAGACTTGAGATAAAGATGGAGGGATTTTGGAATTTTGTGGGTGGGTGATGTGAAGACCAATGTAAAAAAAATCTCATTTTTAGAAAAATCGTGTTTTGATGTACTTTGGTTATTTAATTGATGTGATCGTACGGATTGACGTGTCGTTATGTATGGGACGTTCAGAGAATAGTTGAATTTTGAGTTTTGGTGTTGAAATGACATGTTGTAGGCATCGGGGTTTGATTCGATGAACTTTGGTAAAAAATTTCAAATATGTCCGCGGTGTACAGGTATAGCTTTTCCCGATACAGGTACACCTCGACCAGAATCGAATGCTGAATCTTCTGGGTACCTGTACCAGTACCGTCATTTCCCAGTACCGGTATACCTTGCATTAATTTTAAAATTTTCAACATGCATTTTCAGATACTATAAATAGACCCCTTATATTATATTTTCACTTCAAGACCACAAACTAAGCCCTAAAATCGCCCATCCACTTTCTCTTTTCAATTTTTCACCCAAATCCTTGGATTTGCACCTCAAACACCACCAAATCGTTAAGATCTATGTGTTAATCTTTCGAATATCAATCGGGTTTTGAGTTTCTCATCATTGGAGGTAAGATTCATGATTTTTGGTTCTCTTTTTCTCTCTCTTCTCAAACCCTAGTTTGGATTTATACATTGATCACATTTTTGGATAATTTAAGTTATAGATCTTGTGGTATTGCTTTGGGAAAGCTTGTTCTTGATGGATCTTACTCGGTGTACTTAGAGTTTTGCTCAAAACCCACTTTGGTAGGGATTTCTTACTCTTGTTATGCATTTATGCGGTGTTTGTGTAGCTAGATCGTGCCTTGCTTCGTTGTTTGAGGTTGTTCCTCTCATTTTTGAAATTTTGCAGAATAGGTCCCTGTTTATGGGGCTTTTTCGTCGTCTTAAACTTGAAAATAAACTTTGGTTCCTTCATATGAAATAGAGTAGACTTAGAACCCATTCTAATGCCGCTAGAATCACCCGAAACCGTTGGGAATTGAATAAATGGTGGATTTTAGAAATCAGGTCTCGAATCTGTCTCATTTTCTGGGTTTGCGCCCGACCTCAAACGGCCATAACTTCCCCGTCTAATATCCGTTTCATGCAAACTTTATATCGAATTGAAGTTCTTGAAGTCAGCTTTCCATTGACATTAGAATCGCCTTAAAAGTCTTAGTACACAGAAATTTTTGATCATTCAAGTGGAGGTGTGTCGGTCTGCTAATGTCTGTTGGCTATTCCTAAGTTGTATTCGTTCCGTGTTATGACTCCCTATATGATTAGAACATGTTTAAGTCACTATCGAGTATGATTACTTGTGTCTTAATGAGACTAGTATTCTCATGCCTCGTCTTGTTGAGCTCCCTAGGTTCCTTTGGCACTCATTTTATAAGATTCTCGTTTAGAACCTAGCCGGTGATGTGTCGTGGAATCGTTGTGGGTTCGATACGTGACGGTAGGGCATCGTGATAGATTTAGAGGAATAATGTAGGATTAAAGTATTTATCAATGTGCAATGGGGTGTGCTTATAAGTTTGTATACTTTGTTAATGATGTAAGAACGAATGTGAACTTGGAAAGTGATGTTTGCTTATATACGGATTGATAATGCATTTGTGTTTACGTGAGTTGTGAATTTTGAATTGAGGGTTTTGCAATGCAAGGTGTGGTAATGAGGAGGCTTTAGAGGGCCCACAACACAAGGTGTGGTAATGCGGAAACCCAGGTGGAGAGAATTCACTATGACGCATAGGGTGGTAACACAATTGAATGTCTCGCATGACGAAGATAATTATGATTGACAGTAGAAGTTCACGTTGTTGTTTGAACTGTTTATTGCTTGAGATTGTGACAGTTGAAAAGAAGAGAATAAACGATTGGCTTTATCATGGCTTTTGACAAGAAAGAATTTTGGATTTTGAAAAAAATCCTCCAGTATTCTTCAACGAATCAACGAATCCGGTATTCAAATTCGAATCAATGGAGCTTGACCCTTGACGGTCTTGTGTTTTCTCTAAATGTTTTTGGAAAATCAAAAGAAAGTCTTATAAAATGAGGCTCTACGGTGTATGGTATGGAATGAAGAAGTGGTTTGTGACATTCATTTGAAAAATAATTAGACGGTTGAACTATTATTGTTGTTTGTTCGATTGATATGAGATTTAATGCTGCTTCTAGTTGACGTGTGGATGGTTAGAGTTATCTTTAAGGTGTCCAAAATCCAGAAGTCTAAATTCGTCAAGTCATTGTGGTAACCCCTCTTGTATCTCATATTCGTTTGTTGAGTCTCATTTACGTTTGGTGCATACTTCATCGCATTTTTATATAGCTTGAGTATGGATTTCTCTACTGGGATAGTGTAGCTCAACCTATCATTTTCAGGTACCAAACAAGGAAGTCGGCATGGTGTGCATTGTGTGCTTGTTGATCATGGGTTTCGAAGGTAAAAAGAAAAAGAAACGACAATTGACATTTGTTTTGAAAGTAGTGTTTGGAAGAATGACAAATGTAAAACTGTAATATTATTTTGGTATTGATAACTTGGGGTTTCGAGCTAAGCTTGTATCTTTTAAATTTAAATTCGTGAATAGGGGAAGAAATGTCATTTAGGTATCATCGGTACTTCAATGGGGATTCTATTTATTGTAAATGATTTTTATTTATGTTAAAAATCGAGAACGTGATAGGTAAACAGTGCAATAATGATCGAAAAGGAAGGAAAAAAATTATAACAACTTTTTAGAGATACATACTATTGTTTTTAGAGAGATCGTTCAACTACTGCTATAAGATCAAGTGCAATTATACTATTTTTTTAAATACATATTTATGTTACTAAACCAATGTTATTTTAATTCTTTTTTTATGGGCAATGTTATTTTAATTCTTTATAATAATATGTTAAATTTTTTTGGGTAATAATGAGAATAGATTGGACAGATAACCATATTTATTAATTTTATTAGCAATAGAGGCGATTATATTGAGCACTCAAATAACGTTATTTGTTGATCGTTTTGGGATAATATCGTTTAAATTAGACAAATAACCACATATGTTACTTTAATTCTATTATAAAGAGTGCAGATTTTGCATTGATAACCTTATATGATGGTTTTTTGATAGAGTATACAGTTGGACAGATAATTATATATGTTGATATTATTGCTATTTGGGATAATATAGAGTATAAATTCAGATAGATAATCATATCTTTTATTGAATTTGTAAAGAGTATAAATTTGCATGGATAACCTTATCTTTTGGGAATGAGAGGGCCCTTTTTGTTGGCTTTATAGCAATTATACCCATGGGAGTTAGTATCCATATGATTTTTTGTACGATTATGGTTGTAAATTGTAATGAACACCTATGACGTCCATTATTTAATTTGAAGAGATAACGTTATTTTTTTACTTTGTTTTGGGTATATACAAAATAGATAACACACATGTCATCAACTATTTTGTATTGATATAATAATATGAAAAATCTTACTTTCATGTCATCAACTATTTTGAATTGATATAGTATTTTGGTTCTTTTTTGGAAGATACAAATATTTGACTTGCATAAATAACGTTATCTATTTTGATATTGGTACTCCAAAAATTGATACAGACACTCCAAAAAACAAAGGAAATTCGCTTTGGAGTTACACTGATTTTGGAGTGCAAATATCATTTCCCTTGTTTTATGTCACACATATTTGTGTTACTGGATAGATAACCGTATCTATTGATTTTATTACGATTATACATAGCACATAACCTTATCTGTTGGTCTTTTAAAATAATACAAAGTATAAATTTAGACAAATAACCATATTTGTTGGTTATATTAGCACCTACTTCGTAAAAGATAACCTTATCTTTTGGTCATTTTTGAAATAATACATAGAATTGATTTGGATAAATAATCATATATGTTGGTTTTATTTCAATTTCGGATTAAAGAGAGGATAATTAACTTTATTTGTTTCGGACAACAATGAGTATGAAAATGGACAAATAACCATAGTTGTTGGAGAAAAACTATACAAATTGTGTTGTATTTTAGTTTGGTGCCATACATAAACAACTTGGATATAAATTTTATCTGAAGTCCAAAAATTAGGAGATATCGACCTGTTTTGTCTGGGTTAACTATTCTCTGATGGGCTTTGTCCCAATTACGAAAAATTAATACTACAGAATTTTCAATTTTCCACTCATGCTGAATGCTAATCAGTAATCACCAAATAAGAGTTCTTTTTCAGGTTTACTTTTATAAGCCCAAATTCAATCTAAATGTGGGACACACCTAGCACCTCTGTGTCCAACGGAGAAGAATTAGTAGTTCACTTTTAAACAAGGAGAATTCCAGCCGAACACCTCCAGCTGCCTTCTTTCCCTTGTATATCTACATCTCACATCGTGGGTGTCGAAGCTTCGAGGAGGCGAAGCGAGACCTCAGCTTCGAGAGAGCTTGATTGTCACCCACGCCTGCCTCAGTTTCAGATCCGAGAGAGAGAGAGAGAGAGAGAGAGAGAGAGAAGACCGACGTCTCGTTAGAGAAGAAGGCAACCACCGATGAGACTGCTTGATTGGCGCTCCGACGACCTCGATCTCATCAGTACCGGCGGTTAGCGCTCCTTCTACACCCCGATAAGAACCAGTTTGCCTTGGCGTTCGCCGCATTCCGCCTCGTCGTCGATCATGAACGGTTTTGAACGGCTCCATCTGATTTGAGGGCATTATAGCAGTGGGACAAAATGTACTGTTTCGATTGGTTTCTCCTTCTGTTTTTTCATGAGGGTATTTTTGGAAGGTGGAAGGCAAATGTCCTAGGGCCTGTACAAAAAAATTCTATGTCCTTATTATGATATAAAACCCCTATACTATGGACACCTGGCCAAAGCTCTCAATATTCATTGTCTGTCTTACAATTTTTTTTTTTCAAATTTACCCTTTATTCAATTATTCTTGTTGAAACTCTCCGTAAGTCGAAAAGAACCCCTTTTACTATTTGGAATTTGATATTCATGCTCAACTTTTTACTGATGATACTCCACTTTATTTTAGCAACTTCATGTTAAAAGTGGAGCATCATCAGTAAAAAAAGGAGCATGAATATTAGTTTCCTACAGTTTTTATTTACGTAATTGATACCACAACATCTTTTTCTCGTACAAAGTGCGCTACATCAAAAGAAAAATAGGCTAAGTTTTTCCTAACTTTTAGTAAAAAAGTGGGAAAAATTCAAAAAATCCCCCGACCTTTAGGCTCAAGTTCAATTAGACTCCCAACCTTCTAAAAACTTCAATTTTACTCCCAACGTTATCTTCCGTTAATCAAAATGCCCCATTCCGTCAGAATGACTAACGGATTCGTTAAAAGCTCCGTTAAATATCATCCCGATCGAATCTCGATGATCCGAGCCGCTCAATGTGTTCAAAACGTGATTTTAAGGGTACCCTATAAAAAATCAACAAAAAAAATGACCGGGAAGGGCTTCATCTAAGCGATTTTTATTGAATTATTCAATAAAAAACTGTGTTTCTCGCGCGTACTCTTAAAATCACGTTTTAACAGATTGAACTTCGGATCAGGAAAGGGGAGGTGCAGATCGATCCGGATTTTGTTCAAGTCGGACGTCTGGATTTTGCTTCGATTTACCCCCTTTTTCGATCGAATATCAATGATCGAGCCGCTCAATGTGATTATAACGTGATTTTAAGAGTACTGTAAGAAATCGGCAAAAAAAATGATTGGGAGGGCTTGATCTAAACAGCTTTTTATTGAATAATTCAATAAAAGCTGTTTAGATCGAGCTCCTCCATCATATTTTGTTGATTTTTAAAGGTACTCTTAAAATTACATTTTGAACACATTGAGCGGTTGGATCATCAAGGGAGGTGCAGATCGAACCGGATTTTGTACAAGTCCGGACGTACGGATTTTGCTTCGATCTGCACCTCCCCTATTTAGATCGAATATCAATGATCAGAGCTGCTCAATGTGATTAGAACGTGATATTAAGAGTGAGAAATCAACAAAAAAAATGAACGGGAAGTGCTTGATCTAAACAGTTTTTTATTGAATAATTCAATAAAAAACTGTTTAGATGAAGCCCTTCCCGGTCATTTTTTTGTTGATTCTTATAAGGTATTCTTAAAATCACGTTTTGAACACATTGAGCGGCTTGGATCATCGAGATTCGATCGGGATGATATTTAACGGAGCTTTTAATGAATCCGTTAGTCATTCTGACGGAAGGGGGCATTTTGATTAACGGAAAATAACGTTGGGAGTAAAATTGAAGTTTTTAGAAGGTTGGGAGTCTAATTGAACTTGGGCCTAAAGATTGGGGATTTTTTTGAATTTTTCCCTAAAAAAGTAGAAGAGAATAGTTTGTACTTTGTACGTATCCTAAAAGTAAGGGTAAATTATATTAAACCCCCTTCAACTATGGCAGTTTTTCGAGTTGCCCCCCTCAATGTTTGAACTCAGACACTTAATCTCCTTAAAGTATGTGGATCAAAAATAGGGTAGACGCCGTTAACATAGAATATGCATTTACCGTTTAACCCTTCAGTCTCGCCAACGCATCATCATCTTCCTCCAAAGCACCAAAAACCCTTTTTTTTCCCAACACCAGGAACATCCCCCTGTCTCAACACCGTGAATGACGACATGAACAACCCACAAACACCATATATCATCCATTTCCCACGAGAATCGGTGGTATATACAACTTCTTTTTCTTAAAAAAGCACCACCAAAAAGAAACCCTTCCACTATTAAATCCCCCCAAAACACTCCCTTTGTTTCTCACCACTATTTTAGATCCAATCGATTTCTTAGCCTTCTCATCGAATCTGAAATCCCTCCATGACAAGCTGGGTCCAATTAGTTCTCGTCGTCGGATTTCGCTCGACGAGCCTCATGGCCGATTCAACCCGTCATCGGAAAACACTCTGATCTTGCCGAGTTCAACATGGTACCCAGCCGGTAAATTCCGCAAAGCATCTCGTCGAGAAATAAGATATTATATAGACCATTACCCGTACATATCCCATAAAAACTCATGTATGTATACACGTATGTACATATCCCATCAGCAAGGTTTTTGTACTCTGTTTTATAAATTGGGTTTGGATGGATATTTGACTGTTTGAAAAATAAAATATAGTGATTTTACGAATTGCTTTCTTCCACATGAAAATCCATCACACAAATTGAATATTCATCTTCATTGTAAAAATGGGATTTCATGGTCTGAAACCTTCAAAATTTATGGGTTTTGGAAGGGATTTGGAGGGGAATGCTTTGATGGGTGACAGAAAAAGAGGAAGACCAAATTAGGAATATCTGGGCTTGGGGTTTTGGTTGTAGTGGGTCAATTGGGGCTTTGTAACTATCTCTCTCACACACATAGTAGAGAGGGAAAGAGAACTTATTAGAAAAAAACGATGGCCAGGTTTGGAGACCCACATATAAAGGGTATTTTTGACCCAAAATTGAACTTATCAAGTCATGTGATGGTCACATGCCATTTGTCATCCAAATTTTTAACAGAATGTTGACAGAAGGTGTAGAATGCTAAAATGCAAATACATTAAGGAGGCTAAGTGTCTGAGTTCAAACATGAGGGGGGCAACTCAGAAAACAGCCATAGTTTAAGGGGGTTTAATGTAATTTACCCTAAAAGTAAAATGACAGGTTGGAGGAAAAATCGCCCACCACATCTAAAATTGGTGCCTTTTTAGTATTGGAGATTTGTTTTTTTTTTTTTTGTTTTTTTTTGACACGTTTAATTCATTTCATAACAAAACCCTAAGGCAATACAAATTTCATCAAAAGATACAAGAATGAGCCAAAACTACCCAGACTTCGACACAAGCACCCCATGTAAAAGCAAGACCGACGAAATCGCCAGATAAGAATCAATCTAGATCTAGATAGTAGAGAATCCCAAACGGACCGGACCCCAGTTCAAACTCGAGAAGCACATATGAAATCTGGATGGTTTGACGGCCATGATACCAGCACCCACCGGTGGCCCAGCGGACGGTGCACCCACTGCTACTGAAAACCGCGACCGAAAAGCCCAAATCAAACCAACACCACTCTAGGAACATTGTCACCGGCACAAGTCTAGCCACGACGACCACAAATGGCTTCCAAGCACCAGACCAATAAAACTAAAAAACTAGAAAAACAAACCAATAGGAAAAGAGCTACGGAGCTTAAAGAACAAACGTGTGCCGGGTGCAACATTGGGCCCCATTGTCACAACGCGAATTTCTTTTAACAGAAGCTCAAACGCCTACAGCAAAATTACAGGGAAAAAAAAAAACCAAGTTTGAACCGTTCTCGCAAAGCTTCGAAAATAGATCTGATGCTCCCAGAAACCCAAAGAATAACCAACTCCTTCCAACCATGGCTTGGGTAAAAGGTGGACGGCGACGGGGGCCGCGGATGGTGACAGGGGAAAAGGACAGTGGTGGAGTTAGCGGGGATGGTTTGGGGATGGAGGAGGATGGTTGCGGAGGTGGGTGAAGGCAGAGATGGCGACCGAACAGCGGAGTTGATGGAGGGATGGGCTACAGAGGGGTGGTGGGGATGGAGGGGAGGGCACGGGGAAGGGCTGGGAATGGAGGGAAGTGGTTGCAGTGGACAGTGGCGGAGAAGGCGGCCGGACGGCGGAGAAGGCGGCCGGACGGCGGAGATGATGGTGGTAGATCTGAGGGGAGGAGATTAGGTAAAACAAGACAAACTAAAGGGTAAATTACAGTTTACCTCCTCTAACTATGGGTCAAAGACACTTTACCCCCTTTAACTTATTTTTTTAGCACTTAACCCCCTCTAAGTAATGGAAACCTCATTTCCATCTGACTTCCGTTAGAAATTGGATGGAAGTGTTGTGCCCTCATTATAGACATAAATACCCTTTTTCCTCTCCTACCAGATATAATATACAGTATACACACACCTGCACCATCACTACAGTCTACAGATCCTGCTACAAATCAAACCCATCGCTGCCTCCTCTGCTACTGCGGCGACAAAACCCTCTTGTCGATGAACAACGTCCCTCCTTCCCGCGTTTGATCACCGCCTCATTCGAGTTCCGCATCGGAAGCACCGAACAGCGCCCCATCGCCGAACTTCCATTTGACCTCCAAGGACTCCCCCAGCGACGATGGCCACGACTCGACGATGGCCACCGCCGACACCAACGTCGCCGCCTTGTGGATGGTACAACAGACGCAAAACCGACACAAATAGATATAGATTGCAGATTTTTTTACTCCTGCTACAATACCACGCTATCTCTCTCTCCACAGTATTGGTATTGTAGGCTTCGTAGTTTTTGCCATTGTTGGTTCTGGCGCCGGATTCCGGCGAAGTTTTCATACTGTGGGTTTTCAATTTTCAGATTTTGGATATGTGGGTTTTCAATTTTTAGTTTTTGGATTTGTGGGTTTTCAATTTGGTTTTTGGATATGTGGTGTGCAGTGTTGGGTCTTCCGATTACAGATTGATTTGTGGATTTGTGTGAAAGACAAAGAGATGGATTTGTGGGTGTTTGATTTGGGTGTTTGTCTATCCGTCTGCTTGGGTGAACCTTTAGAGTGGAATTGAATGAACTGCAATTTGCAGAAGACAAGGTTTTTATTACTAGAGTGGAATTGATCTGTGGTACGCAATTTGAATTGGAGTGAAATTAGGGAACGAAATCCCTCTTTGGCCTTTGTAGAGGTGTGTTTTCGTGAGGGCAAATTCATAACTTTACGCCTCTCCGTTAAGGAAGTTAGATGTAATAAGGTTTCTATTACTTAGAGGAGGTTAAGTGCTAAAAAAATAAGTTAGAGGGGGTAAAGTGTCCCCGGCCTATAATTAGAGGAGTACACAGTAATTTACCCCAAACTAAAAGAAGAGGAAAGGGAGGTAAAGAAGAGAGGATAGAACCTCACCAAGGAGGTAGATAAACCCCACTGAGGGGGTAGGAGCTCTCAGATCTTAGCTCCCTTCTGCCACCTGCAGCCATAGGGAAACCCTAGGTTAGAGAGCGTAAAGAGAGAAAACGAGAGAGACACTCACCTGAAAAGGGTGAGAAGTAAAAAAATATTGGAGATTTGTTATTAGTTGGAAAAATGAGAGTTAAAATTGTCCACTTGAATAAACATCTTTTTCTCTGAACTAATAAGAAAACTTTTTCAAAAAAGTAAATCAGTTGGGCCCACTAATCCTCCACCAGGCCGCGGAGATTAGCATTTGCCTTGTATGGTATTTTTGGTTTCTTTTACTTTCGGATCGTGCTTTCCCAACCACTTTTATATATTTTCAGGATATTTGCAGCTGAAGTAACAAATAAAAATACCAAGAACAAAGTTATAAGATATCAATTACTAATTGGTATCCTATTTCCGTTGTACTTTCATGTGATCATATGTACTTCAATGTGATATTCTCGCAAAGAAAACACAGCTTTACAATGTTTTCTAGTTGAACAGAAGTAGAAGACAGAGCAATCAAGGTTTTTTTTTTTGTTCCTTTCTTCTTTTGATTATGGCATTAGAAAGGCCAAATATACTGCAATCATCCCTTGCCAATGAACTCCACATCGAAGAGCAGAACTGAATCTGGAGGAATAATGCATGAACCTACACATATTTACCATGCCAAGTTATCCCTCATGCGAAATATAACATCAAAGAAAGTTAAAAAGAAACTGGTTTCATTTTGCAGGATTGCTCACCTCCTTTACATCCAGCTCCTCTAATTCCATAACCGAGTTCTGGAGGAAGCTTTAACGAACGTTTTCCTCCTACGATTAGTTGAAGTGGAAGAGTAAATCATTGTTGCTTCAAATGGATTGTATTAAGTTAAACAGGAAGATGGGAATGTTTAAATATCGACTTTCATACCTGCAAGCATGGGAGGAACTTCATCTCCACCTAGAATACCCTGATCCCAACCTTTTATAACCTGTGAGTGTATGGATCATACAACATGTATCAAAATTGGTTTTTTTTTTTTTTTTTGATCAGAAAAAGGATGGGAGGGGGCAACCAGCGTAGCAACCCCCCTTGGGCGTGACCATAGGGGCTCCCGACCCGCTGTGGAATGTCCGGTTGAGCCATAGCTACTGTCCGGGAGGACAGGCCGTCACCACAGCACCACCTAGGTGCAGAGTGGGCATAATGCTTTATCCCGCACCCCCCTACCACTGACAGGACTCGAAACCGAGACCTGCCGAGGAATGAAGGGGCACCTGCCCACTCGGCTACCACCCTCGGTGGTTATCAAAATTGGTTGTTTTTGAAGCTTTTGGCTTAAGCCAACATAATTCATTTGATGCTCATCATTGGAAGTGATAAAACATGATTCCAGAGTTGTTATTTAGATTACCAACTTGGTACTTTTTTTTCCCCAGTCACTAGCAGTAATTTCATGACAATTACATCAATCTGGACATTTGAAATAATCAGAAAATCCAACAATATATTTCATAAGCACTATAATAAGTCCAACTATTACAAATACAACTCTGAATAAGTCTTCACGCATAAGGTTCTTTGTGATAATAAAGGGAAGCACACCCGACTTATCTAAACCAGGTATAAAATATACAAACTATAGAAAAACATAAGTCATATGAATACTCCATTTTCACTACATTTTGAGCTAGTAGATCTATTTGTTTATTGACAGGCACTCTCTGTATTACTTAGCTTCTACCAGTGTTTATGTGGTCTTGGGTATCTTTAGTTTTGCCAATGTTGCAACTTTACAGAGTATAGGTCCATGGCATACAAGTTGCAAAGCATTATTCTTTCCCCCATGGAAAATAAGATCTGTAAATGCAAGTGTGAAGATGTACATACCTCCCCAACTCCAACGCGAAAAGTAAGAGGCTTCCCGCGATTGTAGCTGCTGTCAAACACCTTCCCATTCTCCAATTTCCCCACATAATGCACCTCCGGTGAAGGTTCATTATTCAGTCATGCTATTAGTAATAAACATAGCTAAAAGACATGTGAAGTTTATGTGAATCATGTCAAGCTGTAGCTTAAAGTCAACAAACAAAGACCCTCCTTCTGTTAGTCAAAGAACTAAGACTTTTGAGCTAAACTTGGACCCCTTGGCAACTAAGTCAATGTCCATAATGCTGGTGTGTATCTATTTTCCTTCTATTTGCCCTTCATATCCTTCTAAACTGCTTAAAGCATGTTGGCACCCATGGCAGATTGAAACAGCTGCTCTAGGATGCATCCTCTTTGGGTTAGTTAGGGCCATCTTTTGGCACACTTTGTCTCACTATTCTAAGTACTAGTTCAAAGGCTGAAATCCGGCCTAAAATTTGAGGTCATGGGTATATATATAACTTGACAGCTCAAATCCTTTGCACCTAAATTTATCTGTACACGTGTTCTGACTCATTTTTGGCTATTGGATCACCACTGTCTCAAAATTCTCATGTGATCCAACAATGAAAAAAAACACAGGAAAACAGGTGAAGGCAAAATTAGCTACATAGATTTTAGGGGTTAATTTGAGGGCATGTGCTTTATATAAATAATAATCAAGTTTCTACCCAATGTACTATTCAAAGACACTCATTAATGATAGGTGATTGATAGTTCATTCGGCGAGTGGATGAGGTATAAGGAAGAATGGTGGATAAGAACTGGATTAATTAAGAATGGAGATTAACGGGTTTGTTTGGTAGTGGATATAATGTGTTACTTAATTGCTCTGAGAATACACAAAGGTTTGGAGAGATTTGAGGGGCATGCACCCCGATAATTTGGCCCACCCGGATAAGCTGCAAAGGGGAACCAAACACACGATAAGAATGAGTCTGGGTTAGCTTATCCTCCCTTCTCCGCCCACCAAAGGGGCCCTAAGCTTGCTAGGCACCCTTTGGGCTTCATTTTATATAGAGTATCAATCACCTTCGTCATTGCATTCTTTAAAATTACTCCTTATATTCTTGACCCAATCCAAACAGACCCATGCATATATAAAGGGAAGATTGATTCAGAGCTAGTTACCTTAATCAACTGTCCTTTGACAGCCTCAGGTCCATACCCAACAACTTTATCACAATAGGCAAGCCCAGAAGGAGCTTGTGTAAGCTCACATGGAGACGGAGTAGTAGTAGTACTACTACTGGCTTCAGCTGCTGAAACCTTTGATTGTTGTAAAATAACACCAAGAATCCCAGAACATAACCCAACACTAATTGCCTCTCTTCTTTTGACAAGTACAATTGGGTTTTTTTGATTCAGTTTCAGGAGGACGGGAGAACAAGAGGTTGTTTCATTGTGAATAATGTGACTGGAGAATTTGATAGAAGAAGTTGGAGATTCTTCTGATGTGTGAAGATTTCTAATTACTATGAGCTTTCTGGGATTACAAGACCCAAGGGAAAATGGTAGTGTGCTCATAAGTCTCTCTCCACCGAAATCTTAGTAGTAAAGGATAGAAAGAAGATAAAGGGTCGATTCTGAAACTTACATTGGTCGACGAAGCTTTTAGACAATCCGGTACCTTGAACTCCAGATTTCGTTTCGGTCTCAATACCGGCGCATACCGGAGAATGCCGGCAATTTCGGGAAATTCCGGCCGAGAAGCAAGTACCGTTGATTCCGTCCGGTATGTTGCACCGACTGGATTCGTTGTCTCTAACTTCAAAAATCACCGCCGACGGTGTCTTCCACGTCTCCGGCGACACTCTGCCAAATACTAACTGAGAAACTATTGGTGGGAGAATAAGATTGATCGGAGAGGAGAGAGGGTGAAGAATCGATCAGATCGAAATCACAGAGAGAAACCCAAATCTATTCTCCATTGCTGATGAGAGAGAGAGAGAGAGAGAGAGGGGAGAGAGAGATGTCGGCGTATAAAAACAAAGAAAGAAGACTTTATCTACTTATTTGGTCCATACAAAATTTTCTCTGTTTCAATTTCGTCCTTGTTAAATTTTTCGTTTTAAAAAGTTTTATTTTTCAATTTTTAAACTCAAATATAATGAAAATAAAAAATAATTTTTTAATTTTTTTTGCACCATATAAAAGATCTCGATGAAATCTATCAAACAAGATTCATATTGATAGAAAAAATATTTTACGTAAATACATGATTTTTGGACTTGAAATTACCTTTTTTTTTCAAAACTTACTTTTTTTTTTTTAAGTGGAACGGCTTGCACCCGCAACGGGAGGGGCAATGGGTTTTTTTTTTTGGCTGCTACTGACGTGAAAGATAGATGTGTAAAATAATCATGTATTTAAAAAAAGTAAAAAATGGCTCCACTCCGGTTCAGTTTTGGGCCGTTGTGGGCCTCTCCCGGGTCCACAACAATGATCGGAATCGTTCATTTTGTAGAGCTCATCGAATATGTCATCCACGCCAAAAATTAGCTTCACCGAACATCAATAGGTATATGGATGAAACAGATTTGTACATGAAAAAATGGGCAATTATTAATTTTAACTTAATTTTTGTCATCGCTTTTTTCTTGACAAATCTGTTTCATCCATGTACCTATTGATGTTCGGTGAATCTAATTTTTGGCGTGGATGAAATTTGACGAGCTCTACAAAATGAACGATTCCGATCATTGTTGTAGACCCGGGAGGGCCCACAACGGCCCAAAACTTGACCGGAAGTGAAGCCGCAATCTGCAACACCCATTTCTCTCTCCCCAAATCGGACGCACCAAACTCCATTGACGACCACCGAGTCTCCTCTCCTCCCCTTTCGTCTCCTCATTCTCTTTCACGATTCACGAAGTTGCTACCGTCATGGCGTCATCAACTACATTGATCCGGATGGATGATGACGACCAGATTTGGTCGAAGGAGATGATTCCGTCGCCGATCGAGGAACGCCGGAATATGGGTCGTTTCTGTCAAAGAAACAGTTACAATACTAGGCGAATGAGGCACAGGCAACCAGATGTGGTTGAAGGAGATGACTCTCCTTAAACAAGGGTTTCTTGGACTTACAAAAAAACGAGGGTTTCTCTGTTAATTTTTTTCCGAAAAAATTATGAAGTAGTGCAAATTAGGGCTTCAGCCTTTCTTTGTAACGTGTCTGTATGGGTCATTTGAATGATTTCAGAATCTATGAAGAACACCTAATTTCAGGTTGCTTGTTTTTGTAATTTTTGCATTTATAGATGTAATTAGGTCAACATATAAAGTTTCTACACTTTGTGCCCTTTTGATTCAGAGTTAGCATACACAACGGGATGATGCAGATCTTTGTAACCTAGGAACAATAACTTCGTCGCTTTGTAAATCTTCTCCTTCCATGTATTTGACAAAAGCAGTGTACAGGTTTGAAGTTCGGCCATGGATGATGTACAGCTCATTGCCATTAAGTTGAGATGGCAACTCTGGTTGTTGGGGAGTAACACATGGGTTGAGTGAGCTGGTAGTCCGGGGCTACCCAATAGTTTTCCCCAAATTCAGTGAGTGAGGGATTCGACGATTAGAGTGCTTTCCTGGTATGATTCTAATTTCATTTCTGTGGGGATTTTGATTAAGGGGGAACCTACAAGAAGATTCAATTTGAGAGAGAGAGAGATGCAGAGAAAGAAGGGTGGTTTGGTGACAGGGGTGGTCGCCGGCGTCAATGGTGGTTGTCAATGGTGTTTGGGGCGTCCGATTTGGGGAGGGATGAGAGGTGCAAATAGGCTTTTTTTTTTTGTGGCTGTTGCTGACGTGGAGGATGATGCGTAAAAGTCCCCCAAGCACCAAAACCGTTTGCCACAAGGGCATTTTTCATCCAAATTTAACGGGAAGGGTAACATTGAAATCGGATAGAATCTATAAGGGTAAAATTGAAACGAAAAATTTAATAAAGACGAAATTGAAACCGAGCCAATTTTGTAAGAACCATATAAGTAGATAAGCCAATTTTGTAAGAACCATATAAGTAGATAAGCCAAGAGCGGATAAAAAAAAAATAAAAAATAGATAAGCCAAGAAAGAATGGAGCTTAGAGAAGAATTATGAGAGCCCTAAAATCCACAATGACAAAATTACCCTTTACTTACCCACGTTCAAAAGTGCACGTGGTTGAGTGTTGGTTGGAAGTTTTTTTATTTTGAAAAGATCACATGCTGTGTGTTGGAAGTTGGAACTCAGTGTAATTAAAGGCCCCCCCCGGTTACCGAAAGAAAAATAAGTACTTATATTTAAGAAGGTATTTTAAGTTAAAAAATTATGCATTTACGTAAATAATTTTTTATCAATATGAATTTTGTTTGATAGATCTCATTGAGATCTTTAATACGATGCAAAAAAAATTAAAAAATTATTTTTCATTTACATTATTTTTGAGTTTGAAAATATAAAAGGCTAGTGATTTTGCCACACCATTTTTTGTTAATGCCACACTCTGCAAGTGTATTTTTGGGTGCAAATATACACTTGCAGAGTGTGGCATTAACAAAAAATGGTGTGGCAAAATCATTTCCCATATAAAATAAGTAGTATTTTTTTAAGAATGTATTCTGAAACGGGGCCTAAGTTATATTGGTATTTTCGAATAGACTATAAATAATATTATGAAAGAGTGTAATTATTAATTTTTGTTTCAGGCACGTAAGATAAATTGGATGGTATCAGAAAATTAATATTTATAACTATATATTAAGGTAATAGCGCTAAATTCGAAACGGTACCCGGTATTTAACTAGTACCGGTACATACCGTTCCAAAAGAAAAATCGATACCTTGTCCGAAACGGTATTTAGAACCTTAGTTTACAAATTGGGAAAATGACGGCCTAGGACGCGTTTTGATAATTAATACCCACTAAAGACAAATTAAGAACATTTTTTAATGCTGAAAATATTTTTGACGGATATTAATTATCAAAAATACATCATTGGCCGTCATTTCCCTTACAAATTTTCCCCAATCCAAAATAAATTAGGAATGTGGATGGGCTAGTCAAACCCAACTGAGCCCAATTAATCCTGGGAAAATGACGGCCAAGAGGATTTGGGCCGAATATAGCCCATGTTTAAAGTGGTTTTATGGGTCATCAACCGGCCACTGCACTTTCTTTTATTTGGCCCAACCTTCCAAATTGTTTTGATCCGCAACCTTCCAATTCTACGTACTCATGTTAATTTCAGTTGCAGATCTCAGAAGAAAGTACACCAACCTCGATCTTCTTGTGGGTTTGTTAAGCAAGCAAGTACATATATGGACGGTAAAAGTAAGGATATACTATAAATAAGAGAAAAAATACCCAGCCAAATCATTATTTTTAGTACTGGAGGATCCAAATTGCATGCATCTACCCGATCAAGTAATTTCACAACCCTACACCGTTTGTAAATGTTCAAAAAAAACTTAACTGGGTGAATCCCAAGTAAGTATTGAATGGCTACGAATACATTTGTCACTAGTTTTGTGCACAGACATTTGTGTTCATAGCTGTGATTATATATACATACATATATATAGTCCGTCTCCTGTAAGAACCACCTTATTTTAATAAAATGCAGATCTCCCATTCCCGATCAAATTTCGATGATCCGAGCCGCTTAATGTGTTCATAACGTGATTTTAAGGGTACTCGCGAGAAATCAGCAAAAAAAAAAAAAAAGAGACCCGGAAGGGTTTCATCGAGTTGAGTTTTGTTCACCCTCCACTTAAGAGGGTGAACATTACCCTCCTTCCTATTGGTTGAAATGATGTGGACCCCACTACAAAGTGATGTCATGCTTACCAAAAAGTGTATTGCATGGTAAGCATGACATCACTTTGTGGTGGGATCCATACCATTTCAACCAATAAGAGAGAGGGTAATGTTCACTCTCTTTTAAGGAGGGTGAACAAAATTGCACTCGGTTTCATCCGAGCAATTTTTGTTTATTTTTTATCGAACGGTTCAAATAAAAACTGCTCGGATGAAGCTCTTCCCGTTGTTTTTTTTTTGCTGATTTCTCGCGAGTTCTCTTAAAAAATCACGTTCTGAACACATTGAGCGGCTCAGATAATTGAAATTAGATCGGAAAATGAAAGAAATGAGGAGATCCGCATTTTAACTAAAATGAGGACTCCCTCATTTGAAACTGACTGTGTGTCAGTTCGTCTCCCGTAAGGACCACCTTATTTTAATAAAATGTGGACCTCCCATTCTCGATCAAATTTTGATGATTCGAGCCGCTAAGAGAGAGAATAAAACCTCGATTAACTAAAAGTGGGGGCAAGTCTCTCTCTCTCTAGTCTCCAGTAAATCCCTTGGGTTTCTCTGCCTGGGGGGGAGGCGCCGCCTCCTTCCCTCCTCCCCCGGGCTCTCTCTTCACTCATCCTTTATCTATTCCGGGCTTCTCTTGCCCTGCCGTTGCTCTCCCATCGCATCCCGCCCTCGGCTCCGATCAACCGCCGGATTTCACACTTGGTGTATCCTGTTTCTGTTTAACGGCGAGGTTGGGTCGTGGGCTTTGGGGGGCGTGGATCGTGTTGTTTCCAGTCGTTTCACTGCTGAGTGATTCCGGAAAGCCTAACGGCGTGGGTGGCTCGCGTTTTTGTGCGGTGGGAGGTCTCTGGTTTCTCTCCGGCGATGCCGTCTCTGCTCCGATCTGTGGCTTTCCTGTCTGCTCTGTTCTGCTCATGGGAGATCTAGGAAAGCGGGGGTTGTTTGTGAAGTGGTGGTTGCTGGTGGCTGCGGCTGTGCCCTGTTGAAGCTCTCGGTTGTTGTTGACTGTCTGGGATTGGGGGGTCAGCGGCGGTGGAGCAGGGAGTGATGGTTGTGGTGGAGGTGTGGTGTTCTGTGGTTGGCTCTCTGTTTTGTTTTGTTTTGCAGGTATTTCAAAAATGAATGGCAAATCTGTTGGGTTTTGGTGGTCGGGGTAGTGGTGCGGCGGCGGCGGTTATGGTGGTGGTGTTGGTGGTTGATTGCGGAGGTGGTCGGATCCCCTATGGATGGTGCTTAGGCTATCGAGTGTTTGCCCGTTTCGGATCTTGGCTGCTATTTTGCTCCTCCGACGCGGGGATCTCATTTCTATTTACGATCTCTAACGCTTTCTGTTTGTTTGCTGCTGTGTTTCGACTGGTGGTGGTTCGCCCGAGCCTGGTTTCTCCGTTCCCTCGTTGTCGTAGGCCAGAGCCCTCCGCCGGCCGCTACTACTTGGAGTCACCGGCGTGGCTTAACGGCGAGGTGTGGCTTCGGTGTTTGATACGGCGACGACGGGTTTTGGAGATTCTTGGGTTAGGGTTTGGTTAGGGCGGGCCGGCCTATGGTTTGGGCCGGATTAGGAGATGGGCTTATTGTATATCTGGGTTGTAGTTTGGGCTCTTGCAATTTGTTTATTTGATTGTAACTACATAGACCTCAGGAGTTAGGGCTTTGTCCCTTGTCTTATACTTTTTCAACCTTTGGTTGGATTCCCCTTCCCTATTCCCGTTTTAATAAATTTTTTGCTGTTCAAAAAAAAAAAAAAGGGTACCCGTGAGAAATCAACAAAAAAAAGACCCGAAAGGGCTTCATCCGAGCAATTTTTGTTTATTTTTTATCGAACGGTTCAAATAAAAACTGGTCAGATGAAGCTCTTCCCGATATTGTTTTTACTGATTTCTTACGGATACCCTTAAAATCACGTTCTGAACATATTGAACGGCTCAGCTTATCGAAATTAGATCGGGAAACGGAAGAAATGAGAAGGTCCGCATTTTAACTAAATGAGGACTCCCTCATTTGAGACTAATTGTGTATATATACACACACACACTAGTGCTTGGCCGTGTGTAGTGCCGTAGGCTCGGACATTTTTGTAATATATTTTTATTTTTTTTATGCCAATACCAGAAGTCGAGCAGTGAGTAAAAAGAACCGATAACATTTTTGTGATATATTTGTAAGAGTGTGAGTATTTTTTTAAGAGAGTTGGAGAGTATACATCAGCCTTTGGATCAAATGAATCTCAGCCCTTCTTTCAACTTGTGTTTGTGTTTTATTACCACACAAACACAAGTTGAAAGAAGGGCTGAGATTCATTTGATCAAAGGACTGATGTGTGCTCTCTAACTCTCTTAAGAAAACACCTACACTCTTACAAATATATTACAACAATGCCATCGATTCTTTTTACCTACTGCTCGGCTTCTGGCGTAGTGCCGTAGGCATGAACAAATACTAGTATATATATGTAAGATCATTTGCGTGGAGTTTACATCTGGAGTTGATTTTTTACGAGAAATCTTAAAAATGCATTTTAAACAAATTAAACGGTTTTTGGTCATTTGTATGAGACTCCAAAATAAGTCTTACACTGGTGTTAATTTTTGGGTGAAGAGAACCGGCCGAGAGAGAGAGAGAGAGGGGTTTTATTACCGTGATCAAATTTCAATATTCACTTGCACACTTCACCTCCTAAAATAGTATCTCTTACGTTGTTGGATTAATCGGACAAATATCTTTTTGTTTTCTACATTAAACAATAATGGAGTTGATCGTGTAAAACTTGTAAGCCCCCAGCCTACAGTTGTCTTTGCTCAAAACATAGATATTTCTTATAAGGATTAAAAAAAAAAAAAGAAGATATTTCTTATATATGTGACTGTCTGTTTCTAGTAAAAGCCAAGCTTAAATTTTCCATATATATTAATTTTTCAGTTTTAGTTAGGTTTGTAACTTAATTAGCTAGTATAGCTCTCAGGGGCCGTACGCCATGCAATTCATGCATTGGCATTAACCTACATATTGGGGCCATGAGCTGTAATTTATTTTGCTTGAAATGCAAATTTAATCATTCTCACAAGACATGATCATCTCTCTCTAATTAAAAGCTTTGATTGCCAGCCCAAGTTTTGATCTACCACAAGAAATCTACACTTGTCAAAACTTGATTGGCTTAATTTGGATGAAGCCTATGGTAAAGGGATCCAGGGGTGCTGTAGTGCACCCCGTGTAGCGCGCCACACAACCGTCAATCTCTTCAATCAACAGTACACATTAAAAATCATAATTAAAAATAATATCTTAACCATTCATTGTCAAGATCGATGGTCTATGTGCGCCTACGGAGATGCTATAGTACACCCCGGATTCTTCCCAATCCATGGTAAAGTGCCATTCCCTTTGTCTAATCCCATGGACTGTGCCTATATATGTAATAATCGTTGGATTTACATGCATGGTAAATTGCTTTCCGACCGGTTTCAACAATATTTGTTCAAATGATTTTCGCACTTATCATTTTCTTTTATAAATTTACACTTTTTTCTTGTCTTTATTAATTCAGGTAACATAATAGAATTAGTTTTCATGTACAGGTGAAAAGTGAATTAAGAAGTAAGAATAATCAGTATTTTTAATTAAAAAAAAAACACAAAAATAAAAATAAGTTAAAGCCAGCCGATAAAAGAAGAACGTGAAAACCATTTCCTTTTAATGTGAAGATAAGGACAACACGAATAAACCCAAAAAAAAACAAAAAAAAAGGGTGGTGACACACTTGCACACCCTTTAATTTGCCGTACTTGTGTAGCTGGGAGGAGCGTAATGTTAGACAAAATTATTGTCCTCATATATTATACACAGAATTGCGCGCAAGATCGAGCAGGGTAGCATGCACGTGATCCGTACAATTGCATGCGGAGGGAGGGATAAGAAAGAAAAACAGACACACTTG
Source organism: Rhododendron molle (assembly GCA_025413875.1). Lineage (NCBI taxonomy): Eukaryota > Viridiplantae > Streptophyta > Magnoliopsida > Ericales > Ericaceae > Rhododendron > Rhododendron molle. The sequence continues at coordinate 23,082,578 of CM046400.1, forward strand.
TTTTTTTTTATTTTTTTATTTTTTAACTGAGGAATAACCTGCAATCGAGCCACCATTGGACCCAACTGCGTAATCCAAACTTCGGGAGAGACTAACACAGTAATCCACCGCCATGACCTCCCCACTTAAATCATTGTTTGCCTCAAGGGGAAATCGAATCATGTTATGTTGCAAGTGCAAATTCACCCTTACCATGTTGACAACCCATGGGAGAGTAACCGACACACAACAGGACAAATTAAATACTCCTACAATGGCAGAAAATGACCCGACCGACTCCATTTATATTCTGGTTTTGTTATATATATATATATATATATATATATATATATATATATATCAGATAATATATATCATATCATTGTCAGGTGGAGTACTACCATTTAATTAGTTAGGAGTAATTCAGTTAGACAAGTAAGAACAAAGTGTTAAAAAAAACCAATGCCATAATCAATACGCTACATGAAAGATACTACTATATAAAACCTCCTAACTCAAGTAATCCCTCCTTCGCTAATTTAATGAACATCATTATATGTATATTGTACATTGCTCATAAAAAGACAAAAGAACATTGTTCGTACATTACAGATTAATATATATTGTATATTTACTGCATGCATGCCAAAGGGAAAAAAATTAGTAGGTAATTAATTTCGGAGCACCAGGTGGCCTGTACAATTTAAAAATCGCAACTTAATTATTTGAAAGGGGCCATTTCTTTTTTCACAATGATATAACAAAAATGCGTCATCATGTCTCACTCGTTAAATACGTCTTACGTACCATGTGCACGAAATCTATCAACAACTCAAGTTGTTCGACGATCTTACGTGCTATTTCTCTTCCCGGTTTGGTTCAAGACAAATCATTCTGACCGGGACTAGAGAATCAATTTAAGAAAATTCGATAGGAGTAAAAGTTATGCTGAGCTTAATTTCAACTGTTTTTTTGGGGACACGTAGAATATTTCACAGCTAGGAGATTGCCATGTCTGAGGCAGCAGGAATTAATTACTTAATTCCTGCGACGCTGCATTAATCCAAATTGTAAGGAAACTTCCTGGCTCGTCCACACACACACACACACACATATATATATATATATATATATATATATATATATTCTCTCAAATTAAAGGCTAAGGCTAGAGTTTGGTTGTTTTCGATCGGGGTAAAAAAATGTGGCAGATTGTTGGGGTTATGAGCTGTAAATTTTCTATTGAGGTTCTAAAAGATACTTATTTTCACAAGACATGATCACTTAGATTACCAACTCACTCGATCTATGCATGTCAAAATCAGAATGAGTGGGATGGATCCAAGAATTAGCTATGTGCAGGGAATTCAGTCATTTCCATGTCCAATTGAAGGCTACTGTATATGTGTTTCATATACAAACATATATTGCTCTCCATCTTTCTAGGGCATCATCCCATAAAAATACTAAGGAAATGAAAGGAAAATATATACTATATAATAGTATGTCCCAAGCTTTCGACCAAATTATATATATAACACTTGGTCGAACGCTTGAGACATATAGGTTTGTTTTCTCTTAATGTCTTAGGTTCAAAACCTCACAATGCTCTTAATTAAAATTTATGGGATTTGTTTATCCATGACTTTGTTCAGGCCTTAGTCGAACTCCACACTAGCTTCTAGAAGGTGGGGTTGGGTTCGAGTCGATTCTAAGCTAAAATTTGTGTTGTGACCGCTTTAGCACTAAATTTTTTTTTTTTTGACTTTTAGAGGGCCCTCTTATTTTTTTTTCCCCCTTCAAAAAAATGCCTCATTTAATTTTTTGCTTTAAGCTTCTAAAAAGTCAAGGACAGCTCTTTGTTGGGTCTTTAATTAGGTTTTATTCAAGGTAAGTTATGTAAGTTGGCTGGAATATCCTGAGTTCTAAAAGGAAATGTGCTCAACTTTTTAAAGAATTTGGACAAAACTAAAGTGAGAGGAAGTAAATTACATGCATTGTGATGTGTCACGTGTAGGACATTTAATTATATTATATATACTGTAAATTGGTAATTATGACAAGATAGAAGAGCTTGAGGAGAACTCCTCGTATATGGTGGTAATATAATTACATAAATGCATTAATTTAGAGGTATATATAATACGCAATTGGAGACAAGTACGAACAAAAATCAAGTGAATATTGAATGTATTCCGGAAAAAAGCCTATGCACTCAAGTTATCTCATGACATGAACATTATGCACATGAGAGAGAGAGAGAGAGAGAGAGAGAGAGAGAGAGAGAGAGAGAGAGAGAGAGAGAGAGAGAGAGAGAGAGAGAGAGAGATTGATCATAAGTGGGGATAATCAAGCTTGTAGCTTTTTGAACGAAGAATAAAAAGATGGTAAAAGAGATAATCATGGAAACGTCGGCAGCATTAATATATAGGGGGAACCGTATTTGATCATGATTATATTATGAGACTTTCTTCTTTAACACAATTCTATATATCTACCCCACTATCTCACCCTCGGGAAGGGTTAAGCCTCAATATGGACTTTAACTTCCACCCTTCTAGATGAATTAACTTAATTCGATTTCACAGCTAGCTAGCGATGCCATATCGATGCCATATATATATATATATTACACTCCTATTGGGGTGGGGGTGGGTACTACTCAATTGTTTTAGTCTTTTGCTTGAAAATTATCACTAAGGAATTGAATATTAGTCAACACAAAATAATAATACTATTCAATCTGCCACGTAAACTATATATAGATAGGGTAATAAAATTTTAAAAAGTTGATATCATTAATCCTCGACATAATTACGTGATGAGAACAATCATAGTGAAAGAAACTACGTACATTCACTACTCCTGAGCATCTGCCAAGCTGGTGAGATAGTGACACAGATGTGAGCAGCTTATGGTGTAAAAATCCATCCACACAAAAAGTAGGCCTTGTGAATTACTCCATAAGATGCTATTAGTAACTTCAACTTAAATTTTTTGGGTATTTTTGCTAGGTTTTTGAACAGACGGTATTTTTGCTAGGTTATGACAAGTTATTTGGTGGTATCAGAGTAACTATGTATGTACATGATCGAGTGGGGTGTGGGACTTTGTATGACCACCAGGAAAAAGGAGGCTCGATCGTTAAATACCATGCATGGTGACTCATTAATATCAATCTCACGAGGACGTGAGACCATAAAAGTGGGGGAGATTTTAATACCCCAAACACATCGAAAGTCTACATGGGTACGTAAGATGCCATTAGTAAGATGACGAAATGGCCAATATTCAGGCTTAGCATGATGATTGATCCTTAGACATCTTGGGATTAGTAGGTGTTTCTTTTGGGAGTATTTGCCTTGGTTGGGTTCTGGTAGTGGTAGTTTTATGTCTTTGTCGACTCCTTGCCCCTTGGTTTTTTTTTTTTTTTTTTTCCTTCTTTCCTTTTTGGGTCATGGGTGGCATATGATTGCGCGCCGGAGTGAGGGAATGCCTTCTTTGTCAGCAGGCTCTTGCTCCGTCATGATGACGGAGCTTAGGGTCCTTTTAATTTTTGCAATTTATTTTCAAAGATTACTAAAATCCTTTTTTGCTCTTAAAAAAATTTGGGACTTAAACACACCTTGAATCATGTTATCAGGTTCTAATAAGTCATGGGCCAGTGATCTACGTACATGTGGCGTTTCACAGGGCATGGATGCTTCCATTTAAGCCACAAATGTTGAAGGATACCTATCCTTATTTGGTAACCAAACTCATTCCCTAGGAAAAAAATAGTCAAACAGAAGGATGCGAATGGATGGACACAATCTGTCAATCAAAGTGATTTTTGACAAAAACTTGATAAATCATGCAAGTCTCTTGTGCATATTATTACCACTATGGCCTGTAAAACAACAGTGACATGGCCCAGACTAGCTATAAAGATAATTAAGGAATAATAATGGAGAGAGAACACCGAGCCAAAAAAGAAATAATAATGGAGAGAGCAAAAAACAGGGAAATTTTGCAAAAGTTTGAGGTAATAAAAGGATAGTGCATCTATTTTAAACTTGATCCGACTGTTAGTCAACTGGACTTATATATAGAGTGAGGATTATCAATATAAGTGAGTTTCTCTTTAGGCTAGATTTAATTGAATAGTCAAATTAAATACACCATCCATTCCAAATTGTTAGCTCACTACGAAAAGTCTGGATAATTTAATTTCTGAATCCAAAAATAAAATAATCTTGTACATGAATTTTAGAATATTTAAAACTGAATTAAAGATCTCAATCATTAATTAATTGAAACTAATGAGAAAAAATTTTAAAATTAAGAACCGGACTATTTTATTTTTATTATCCGAAAGTTACACAACTTCTTATAGTGGATTAACAATTATGAACGGAAGGAATAGTCATAAAATATGTAATTCATTCATAATGAGAGGAATACTAATGTCACATCCTCAGGTTATTGGACTTATCATAGTGTCTTGCGGGATTAGTTTTTTCAATATATAGAAGAATATTTTTTCCTGTCAATTGAAGAATCACACCATTCTGATGGTGGCTCCTTAATTAGATTTACTGTCCAATCCTCCTTAAATTTATAGTCCAATTAATCCTCCCGGGTCAAATTCAACGGGCCTTCATAGTAGTGTATATTCTATAGTAGCACGCGGAAATTGTAATTGTTGACAATATTAATTACTGTAACAATGTAATTCATCCACCGGCCAATGATGGCATTAATTAAATATTCAACCTTTGAAATTTGATCCATATATAAGTTTTAAACATGTCTAACCCAATCAATCAATCAAAACCCTTAAAATATGGAGTTTATAATAAGAGACAATGGAGAGGTGAAGCTAAATTCATGTTGATACTATCGGTCTATTGTGGTCTCTCGCGTCCTTTTTCGAAGAGTCGCCACCCGGATTTTTGAGATGGATGATCCGAGAAACCGAGAATTCATTTGCAAAAGGCTTTTGATCTAGCGAAAACGTTAGATTTTGGGTTCGGGAGCCACGTTACGAATGTGGAAGGTTTTTCTTTAAAAAGCACCCCAATCGCCTGGTGAAACCGGTCTCTACTTTATGTTTTCGAAAAGGGAAAAAACTCAAATATCATTTGAAATATTAAGCTCCTTAATAAAAGCAAATAGCGGGGAAGGGACATGAGGAATATATCATATTAGCGTGTACGTGGTGCTGTCTGTATAGTAGTGACAAAATGATATGAGCAGATGGAATGAAAAACATTCAGCCAACTGTCTGGATCTTAATCATACTGCACACTGCGGTGCCGCGTGCGACACCTCATCATGCCGTGCAGGACATCCATCCTTCTGTCAGACTGTTACAAGCTTTTAAAACATCATTTAGCTCATTGTTTTCTCCGTGCATCTTTTAAAAGACTCGTTACAGCCACGTGATGATCTGATCATCCCAAAAATGTCGTTGTTTTCTCAAAACATTGCCCCAAAATAACTTTTAACACATTTGATCATTCAGGATGATCTAGAAAACCCTTTTTAAGAGCCAAGACATGGCTTGTAGATATGGTCATGTTTTGAAAGAGACAAAAATAGTAAACAACAAATACAGACAGCCACAACAGAGAATAACTCAGATTCAGACAGCCTGCCTACGATAATATCAACATCTAACATGCTGTGCGCAGAAGATCAAGGTGCCGCGCGCCTGGTCAGCCAGCCGCGCGGTACCTCGACCTCAACACAATGCTGGCTTTATTTTATGAAAATGAGTTTTAAGTCAGAATCTAATCAAAAGGGATTAGATTTGATGACAGAAAACCCCCCTCAGGACCAGAACTGAGTCTAGCCCAAGGAAACTTATTTTTACCTTTGGTGTTGAGTTTGATCGAGGATGGTTGATGCAAGATGAGGGTGGATGGTGACGGATGTGGATGGGGGAGGTTGAATGGGACAAGGGAAGTATGGGTGTGAGAGAAGGTTTGGTACTTTGGAGGGGGTGAGATTTTGAAGTTAATGAGAGATCAACTTCAATGATGAGAAGGGAGTGAGTGAAAGTGCTCAAAGAATATCTTTTGGGAATGACATTCTTTAAGACTTGGAAATGGAAATGGGAAAATGGATGTAAAAGCTAGAGAGAGAAAGCTTATGGAGTAAGAATGCCCAAAAGTCAAGAGAAGAGCCCCTTTCCCTTGAGTGGAGGGGTTAATTTATAGGCAAAAGATCAACGATTTTGAAATTCAAATAGTGGAGGTATTTTTTGGGCGGGCCAGAAGTGCACTTTCGGCTGAGCCATTCATCAGCTGTGGCTCAAACTGGCGTGGCCGACAGCTTTCTAAGCCAGTCAGAACTTTACCCAAAGTGCCGTGCGGTACAAGTCAAGGTCGCGCGCGGCTGATCGGATATCTACGTGCCGTGCGCTACAGTGACATTCCGCGCGGCATCTCATGTTTCAGTCCAGGGGCTTTTGGGCTTTATCTGGGCTCTTTTGGGTTTTTGGGCTTGTTGGTTTGTTTGGTTTACATGGGATTAGGGAAATCCTTTTTTAAACTCACAAAGATACTGTTTCCTTCATTTCATCATCGGGGCGGACAAAGACTCTCCGAGGTCCAGATTGGGGTGTCTACATCTATACACTTAAGCGGATACATGGAAATTCGGACAAGAAAGTAAAGCGCATGCAGATTTTTTTTTTGCTTGGCAAACGAACGATTTTATGAATCTTGAAGGGGTACATCGAGGAAAATACATATTAGCTCAATGAGCCAAGATACAACAGAACATACATAACAAACAAACAGAACAACACATCTAACAAACGGTTGAATGATGCACCTAAGGGTTAAGTTACAACTTCACTTTCCGAATACCATCTACGAACACCTTAAAATCCTCCACAGTATATACTTTGATATCGAATTTTGTCTTCATCCACATTGTGACCCTTGTTTTGACTAGGTCCCCCACCTCCCAAGCCCGAGTTGATGTGTTGTTGAACACGTAATCGTTTTGAACCAGCCATACGGACCACATAGTAGCATAAAAGCATGCTTCCCATATATGCCTCTCCAGATTGTGGAATCCATGAGCAAATCACTAAGTAGCTAAGTCTAGTACCGTGCATGGACACACCCACTTGACATTCCACCACTCCATAATTACCGACCACACAACCCAAGAGAACCTGCAATGGAGAAACAAGTGTTGATTTGTTTCACAATGCTCGGAGCAGAGAGGGCATAGAGCTTGTTGAATTTCGCTTATCAAGTTTCTACTTAGAAGAAGAGATCTGGTTGCCACTTTCTCCTTAATAGCCATCCACACAAAGATTTCCACCTTTGGGGGGCTTAAGCTCTTCCAGAGTGAACCTAAAAGAGCATTGTTTGAATGGGAGGTGATTTCCCATTGTTCGTACGCTGATTTCACAGGAAAATTCCTGTCCGCCGCCCATCTCCACTGTAAGAGGTCAGGCTTGGTTGGGTTTAAAATCACACCTTGAAGTCTCCGTTTCAAATTCTCCATCTCTTGCTTCTCCCTCCCAAACGGCCTTCTCCTAAATAGCAGCTCCCAACACCTCCCATTCACGTCTCCCCACATGTTACTAACCTTCGCCTCCTGTTGAATAGATAAGGAGAATAATCTAGGATACTCCTCTTTGAAGGAAGTTTCTCCCAACCAGGTATGTTCCCAAAATACAGTGGCATTACCTGAGTTCACTTGAACTCTAAAACTGTCTCGGATTGAGTAAACCAAGTGAGATGACGGATTCTCCAAAGAACATAAATCCGCCCAAATTTTTGATGTTGCTGACGATGACTTTCACCCAAAGTGCCTCTTTATTCTTACCATATCTCCACCACCACTTGGCCAAGAGTGCTTGATTCTGCTGTAACATTCTCTTCACCCCCAAACCTCCACTATCTTTTCTTCTCCCTATCACATCCCAACTAACCAAGTGTATTTTCCTTTTGTCAATAAAGTTTCCCCAGAAAAATTGTCGCTGCATTTTCTCTAGCTTCCCCACTACTGCCATCGGCATTTTAAATAGAGACATAAAGTACACAGGGACATTCCCAGTGTTGGAGTTGATGAGACTAAGCTTTCCCCATTTCGAGATAAACGAGATCTCCAAACACTCATTATCTTATCAAACCTTTCGATAATAGGCCCCCACGTCTTGATCCTTCCTGGATTTGCACCCAAAGGCAGCCCAAGGTATTTGATAGGGAGTTGTTCCACTTTGCACTCCATAATTTGATCTAGAGAGATTGTCCCCTCAGATGGAATATTCACTCCACAAAGAAACCTTTTAGAGAAGGTCATTTTTAGACCGGACATTAATTGAAAACATCTTAGGATTCTTTTGATATTAGCCATCTCCTCCGGGTCATTGTTACAGAATAGTATGGTATCGTCCGCAAATTGTAAATCGGATATACACACCCCATTCCTTCCCACTGTAGTTCCTCTAATGATATTCCTTTCCTTTGCTCTTTCTAACATTATGTTGAAACCCTCTGCCACTACATTAAACAGGAAAGGTGAGAGTGGATCCCCTTGCCGAAGTCCCTTTTGCATTTGAAATTCCTTAGTAGCTGAACCGTTGATCAATGTCGACATAGAGACTGATGACAACACTCTAATATCCACCTACACCATCTGTACCCAAATCCAAGCTTCAATAACATATCAATCAGAAAACTCCAGCTAACACAATAATATGCCCTTTCAAAATCGAGCTTTAAGAGAAAGCCCCATGCGGATAATTTTTCCAGCTATGGATAACCTCATTGGCTATGAGGACACCATCTAGAATCTGTTTCCCTCCAATGAACGCTGCTTGGGGCTCCCCAATGATTGTATGCATATGCTCTTTGATTCTATTTGCCAAGACTTTAGAGAGAATCTTAGGGGCTGTTTGATAAAACTTAAAACTAAAACTGAAAGCTGAAAAATTAAGTACTGAAAGCTGAACGCTGAAATTTTTAAGTTGAAAAGCTGTTTGATAAATATATTAAGTACTGAATTAAAAAAATAACGAATTAACTTTGTTCCAATTCTTTCTTAATTTACTAACAACCACAATATACTTATGGTAATGGTGGAAGAGTGGTGGTGGTGAAGTGGTAGTGGTGGTGGTGGTGGTGGTGGTGGAGTGGTGGTGTAATGTTGGTAGTGGTGGAGTGGTACGTGGGAGTGGTGGTGGTGGTGGTGTAGTGATGATAGTGGTGGTGGAGTGGCGGTGGTGGTAGAGTGGTGGTGATGATGGTGGTAGGAGCGGTGGTGGTGGTGGTGTAGTGATGGTAGTAGTGGTGGTGGTAAAGTGGTGGTGGTGGAGTGGTGGAGGTGGTAGGAACGGTGGTGGTGGTGGTGTAGTGGTGGTTGTAGAGTGGTGGTGGTGGTGGTGATGTGGTGGTGGTGGAGGAGGAGTGGTGGTGTTGTAGATGGTGGTGGTGGTGTCGTGGTGATGGTGGTGGTAGTGGAGGAAGTGGTGGAGTGGTGGTGGCGGTGGTGGAGTGGTGGAGCTAGTGGTGGTGGAGGAGTGGTGGTGGTAGTGGAGGAAGTGGTGGAATGGTGGTGGCGGTGGTGAAGTGGTGGAGCTGGTGGTGGTGGAGCTGTGGTGGTGGAGGACTGTTGGTGGTGGTGTAGTGGTGGTAGTGGTGGTGGTGGAGGTGGTGGTTGTGGTTGTGGTATGATAGTTGAATGTAATTACACAAAAATTCAGCCAAAATTAAGTAGCTCAAAGCTACTTAATTTTTTTCAACTTTTTAGCCTATATTTTAAGTGGTACTTAATTTGTTAAGCAATGTCAAATGTGGTTATCAAACGCACTGAATCACTTATTACTTAATTGATTCAGTTTTAAGTGCTGAATTTAGGTTATCAAGCAAGCCCTTATACACCCACCCAATCATGCTAATAGGCCTAAACTCTTTAATTGATAACGGACAAGTTACCTTAGGAATCAAAGCAACAAAAGTGGAGTCGATACCTTTGGTAAGTTTTCCATTAGCATGAAACTCAGAGAAGAATTGAATGATCGTGTTCTTCAAGAAGTCCTAACCTCTCTTGACAAAAGAGAAATTGAAACCATCGGGCCCAGGTGCTTTGATGCTGCAACATCCTTTCAGAGCTTCCAATATCTCTTTTTCCTCAAACTGTTTCTCCAGTTGCCTCGCCACCCCCATATCTAGTTTCCTGGTGAACACTCCCTTTAGTACTGGCCTGATCCTTCTAACTTCTTTAAAGTTATTGCAGAAATAGTCCACTGCAGCCGCTTTGATCAGACTTGGATTCTCCACCACCATCCCATTTACATTCACAGACCCCACCAAGTTCCTCTTAAATCTGTTGTTTACTGTGACTTGGAAAAATCTGGTATTCCTATCTCCCAACTTCAGCCACTTCACTCTTGATTTTTGTTTCCAAAGAGATTCTAAAAGCTTGGAAAGTCTCCAAAAATTTGCCTTTGCTAAACATCATATGGCTTTTTCCTCCTCATTCAGATGTCTTTCTTCAGCTAGGGAATCAAAATGATGAAGTTTGGCTTCGGTATCTTCGAGGGCACAGTTAATGTTTCCAAACTCTTCCTTATTCCAGACTTTTAATCTGTCTTTGATAGCTCTAAGCTTCTGAACAATTGTAAAGCCAGCCCATCCACTTACCTGCACTTCATCCTATGTTTATTTTGCTACCTTCAAACAGTTGGGGTGGGAGAGCCACATGTCCATGAACCTGAATGGTTTTGGACCCCAATCCTTATTATCATCCAATAGCATAATTGGGTAGTGGTCCGAGATGGGTTTAGGAAGACCGCACTGTAGAACCTTAAACTTGTCAAGAAAGGTTTGGGATAGCAAAAATCTATCCAACCTGCTATGAATGGCTTGATTTCGGTAGTTAGTCCACGTAAACTTTCTGCCCAGCATAGGTAAATCCAGAACTTCTATATTGTTACAGAACTCCATGAATCTCTCATTCCTTTATCCACTTCTAAGCATCCCACCCTTTCAGATACATCCTTAATTTTGTTAAAATCACCCCCGATACACCACGAATCTTGAGTGTTAGCTTTAAGGATCAGTTCCTCCTAGAATTCTCTACGAGAAACAACTACGTTTGGCTCATAGATATTCATTAAGGTACAAGGGAAGTCGTTGATAAGCCCTTGTATCAAAATGAAAGATCTATGAACAATCACACTAGATGCTTTAAAGAACGAATCATTCCAGATAATTAGAGCACGCAAATTCCATGTACCCCAAATTTTCTGTAAAACTGAATGATCCACGGATTCCAACTTAGTCTCTTGAACAAACAAAATATCTGGTTTCCTCTTTTTAATAATCTTCGATAGAAATCACTTTTTTACCATACTCCCTAAACCTCTAATATTCCAAGACAATATCAGCATAAAATCAAATTGGCCCAAAGATGTCACCCTAATTAATCCCTTGGGTCAACTAATAACCCTTACCCTCTCACGCATGAGAGCATCTTTCTTATTTTCGAACTCTATCATCTTTTTTAAAACCTTATCGTCATGAGGTAAGAATTTAACATTCAATTGAGAACCAACAGCCATGGTTGCTCTTACTTCGTCGATGACACATTGAGAACTTTGACTGAAATCAGCAGAGGAAATTGATTCGAAATCCTCCTCCCCATGGTCGCCCTGTAGTTCTTCCTAGATTTGGATGAGGTTTGCCATTTGTCTTCATCGTCTCCTTCTGCACTCTTTACTGTTGAGGTCCACCATAAGGTTAATGCTAGGAATTTGTGAGGTATGAGCTGCATCAAGAACCCTCAGGTTTGAGTTCTGTAGAATCGAATTTACAACTCTCTCCACCCGGGGCTAATAATGAGGGTATTATTGGGCTCCTTCTCATTCTCTAGGGCCCGGTCCCGATGAGAGCTCACTTAACCTACACCTTTTGTTTGATCTGGCCCAATTACTTCCTCTTCAGTAGATAAATGAACCCAGCCCACCAATTAGGCTTGGGGTCTCAAATCATGGACACCATATCCGTAGATTCCTCCACAGTAGATACCAGCTCCTTTTCACGAGCCTTGTTTGGCGAATTGGGAAGCATTAAATGCTTATCAACATTCTTATGCTTTGGGCTCCGAACCTCATTCTGAGCCGCCCTTATCCTCTGTCACACCATCTCTTTTGCTCCTCTGCCCCTTCTGATACCATCACCTACCCTTCTCTCTCATTGGTTGGAGTTTGAACATGGCTTTCCACGTCATCATCTTCACCCCTCTTCTCCGCCATGCCTGGACTCCAACCACCTTCTCCTTGCAAATGTTCCCCCGAAATATAAACTTCACCCATTTTCTGCATTGGATCAATCCATTTACCAATCTCTTCTAGACAAGAATAGGAAGATTCCTCCTTGACTAAAATCTCATACCTCACTCCCTGTACATCCATTTGAATCCACTGTTCAATCCTTGAGGTCTTCACCTAGCGATAAGGATTTTTCCTTTCACAAAACCCTGATCCTTTAATGTCTCGTCATCTACCATAATAAAGTGTCCCCATACCTCCCCAATATGCTTGAATGTTTTAGCATTCTAAGAGTTAAGGGGAACCCTAGAGCAACTTAACCACACAAACCGTTCAAGGCTTGCTGGCTCACTCCGCCATGGTTTCACTTTTTCAAACCAACGGTCCATCCATGGCCCCTTGAGCAAAGCATCTCTAGCGTCGCTGTCGTGAAATGTAATCAGAACTGACCTCCCTCCCAAAGATCAAAATTGGGCCTCCTCATTGTGCTCATTTCCAAAACTTCTCTTCAATGTTCTTAGCAAAACCACCCTATTCATAACTGCCATCGTGCTCCGAAGTAGTCAACCATTTTTAACACTATCACATTTGATAGTGATTTCTTAGTCCTTTGAAGGGCCTAGACGCGAAGTCTCCCCCCTCAACACCTGGATAAAAGACCTTCCAGGAGATTTTTGAAAGCAATGGGACTCCCCATCCCTATTTGTGATACTATCCCCTGCTCCATTAATGTGGGGGTTCGAATTATGGGACCAAGGACCAAGGCTCAGGCTAGGCTCTCTCCTCTGCTGTTCTGTGCTTTTGCCGTCTGGGACCTGCAAGAAGTCACTAGGGCTGTGGAAGCCCAGTGACCCTCCGACGATCAAGTTAGATCTCAGGGGTAGAGTTTAGGTCTAGAGTTAGGGTTTTGTGGCGTACCTCTTTAAGTTAGAGTCCCTTTGTATTTATAGACTTAGGGTTTCTTGGACTCCAAGCTAGCGCGTGGAATATATGCTTAGGTAACCGCCTCGAGTGACGTCATATGTGACGGGAGAGAGGAAACGGTTACGGAGCACATGGGAAAGGGGAATCCCAATGATTGTGTCCGTTGCATGATCTTTGTAGGGACCGCATGGTGTAACAAATTTCTGTTGATGGCATCAGGAATATCTTCAGCGGAGACACGGTAGCAGCCAGAAACGCAGCACAGGGGATTGACCCCGAGGGAATCACCGAGGAGGTGACCGAGGGATGAAATCCATATATGTCTTCGGTTAAGGGATCCTCGAATGCCGGGATCACATCATGTGGCCAGGTTACCGAGCTCGTAACCGAGGCCACCACAATAGCCCCTCAACTCTTCGGAGCACATCGACTGCTTCGGCTCTGGGGAGTTGATCCTTTGCGTGATCCGGCTCAACCGAAGCTTCCGATATCTGAGGCGCTGAGGAATGAATTGACTTCGGTAGCCGAGGATTGCTAGCCCCAGCCCTAGGAGCCACATGTCAGCATCAGCCGAAGCGCGAAAGTCCAAGAGCTGCCCTGGCACGTGAAACGTCAAATGATTGGTACGAACAGTCCTGTCAAGGACATGTGTCGCAACATGAAAGGTCCGGGGAACGGCTCATCTATCCCGGTTCAGAGCCCTAAACGCTGACCGTCCGATGGGAACGCGTGTCAGAGATCCTTCGTCCGCTCCATTATAAAAAGAGGAGAGGGAGGAGAGAGAAGGCCAATCCTTCTTCAGAGCACGTCGAACTGCTGCCGCCGTGAGCTTTAAACTTTGATCGAGCTTTTGCAGCCGTTTGGGAGCGAATTTTTGCACGAAAACGAGGTATGTTGATCTTCAAGCCATAATCTTCAACTTTTGGTGGTTTTTGCAAGCTTTTGCGGTGTTTTTGTTGCCCATTAAGGTGGAGACGCCACTCGCCGCCGCCTGGTTCGCGGTGACGATGGTGTTTTGCCCCGTGGTTTCTGAAACCGAGGCCTCCTGTTCTTCCCGAGGCCAAAAAAGCTCTTCCTGAGGCCTGCCTTCAACCTTTGACCCATAGGAATAAATGCGAGACGTGAGGGGGCCCCTTGCGAGGAGGATTTTCCCAGAGATGACCGAAACTAAGTTTTACCGAAGAGTGCTGACCATTTCGTCCCGAGCGTTAGATCCTCTTGCTTTCCCCCTAGGCACATAGCTAACGGGTTCTTGCACATTTTCTTTGTCTAGGCAGGGGCGAATGGTCATTGAGCTCTCATCGGACAGCTCCAGTAGTTTTGACTCCCCTTTGATCGAGAGCATCTTTCAGAAGGTTTGGAACCGAAGACTCTACCGAATCCCAATAGATTTCATCGAGTCGGTTGGTCCCGACTGAACTCCTAGAGAGATTACTTCCCTTGACCCTTGGGAGATGGAGGCCCCCGGCACGTCGGACCAGGCTCCAGGACCTTTTGCGAATTCGCCCGAGGAGGTGCGAGGGCGCAGAAGACCGATGAGGCCCTGCCCTTTCAAGAACAAATATTTCCATGGGAATCCGGCCGCTTACGCGGAGTTCAAGAGGCTATACAGTATTCCCCCAGACGTCGAAGTTCGGTTGCTTCTAGACACCGACCCTAAGAAACTGCCACACAGGCTAAGGGAACTGATCTTTCCCCTAATGGCGATCACTGAGGGGGGGAGTCAAGTTCTCCCTCCATCTGTTCGTCCGTCGGGTGCTCCGGGCCCTCAGTCTAACCTTCTCCCAGCTCACGGTGAACTCCTACCGGATTATCACCAGCATCATTGAACTAAGGAGGTAGTTCAACCTGACATTCGAGCTCGAGGAGCTCTTCGGCGTTTAACTTATGGGAGTCAACCGAGAGAGTAATCGCTATTACCTCTCCTGTCGGTTGGAGAATGATATGTTCCTGATCGACCAACTGCCTGATTCTAAAGAGTGGGCGAGCATTTACGTATCGGTCACCGGGAACTTCATGTTCGGTCCTGGTGATAGCGTGGACGCCGTTACCACGGTTCAGTTTAGGACCGGAGCCCCTGGTAGGTGGAAATTAATCCTCGATAGATGTTCCTTCACGCTTTTAGTACTCCTTACACGTATACTGACTTTTTTCCGTGTTGGTCTTTTTTCCTTTGCAGGCGAGGGCGTCGTCCACGAGCTTTGGGAGAAAGCTGTCCGAGCCCGAATCACTGCTGCCTACGCCATCCCTCTCGCCGACCGGTTATCTCCCAAGCTGCTCGGATACGTTCTGAGCTACACAAGCTTTCTGAAGAAAAAACCAAGGCCGCAAGGAGCCCCGAGAGCAGGCAGAGGAAAAGGAAGGGGAAGCGGCTGAGGAAGAGGGTCGGGGGGAAGGAGTGGAGAACAAGTTCCCGAGGCCGAGGGGAGTAGCTCCGGTCCCCGGGGGGTTCTTCGTGAGGAGGTTGACCGTGAGACTCCGGAAAGAACCGGGCTCAGCGAAGAGATGGCCGGCCCCGGAACTCGGGAAGTGCAAAACCTTTGGCGACAGAGGCCAAGGGCGCGGGGCACGACAACTGCTGCCACCGGGATGCCAGGCGCCGGGACTTCGGGTGTAGCTCCTATTTCTCCGCAGGAGCCTCCGCAGAAGAGGGCCCGTCCCGAGGGAGATGGCGGCAAGGGGAAAGAAACGGAGACCGTCCTGATCGAGGAGGGACAAGGAGGGCAGATGGAGGGGGGAACCGTCGACGTGGAGGAAGGCACCTGGGTCAACCCAAAGGAACTCCCATGGACTCCGGAGTTTCGCCATTATGCCAGTCGCCAGATCCATCATGCAGACAGCATCGCCAACCTCGGAGTGGCGTATGGTATAATTCGGGGCTCTGTCCTCCTGAGGGATGCTAGAGCGATCCAGGGGTTAACCGAGGATCTGACCGGGGAGATTGCACAGATGCTTCTTGCTGTAAGTTGTCGTTTTTCATCTTTTCTTTTGGTTATTCTGCTTATACTTGCAATGCCTTATTGTTTTGTGCTGTCAGGCTAGCGCTCGGGCATTGGTGATCAATGACCGGTTCAAGGCGCAGGAGCAAGGGATCGAGGAGCTGAAGAAGGCCTTGGCGGAGAGAGAAGACGATCTGAGGGTAGCTCGGGAGACCTGTGAGCTTTACCTCGCAGACTTCTAGAGATGTGATAAAGAGAGGCTGTTGGCCGAGGGTCGGGCTGCGCAGGCCGAGGAGGATGCCAACACTCTGAGGGCGTCCCGATCTCTTGAAGTGGACGGAGCACTGAAGAAGGGCTACGACGATGGCTGGGACGCGGCCGAAACAGAGTACAGAAAACAAGTTAGGGATACCGAGAACGAGCTATACCGGGACCGTTTTCTCGACGGGCTACGCTTCGGTCATGAAGCTCTTCTTCAGAAGCTTAACCTACCAGAAGACTCGGAGCTCCGAGCTCTGCCCGAGGCGCCTCCCGAGGAGCTTGTGATGCCAGAGGAGAAGGGCGTGCAAGCCCAGAATCCCGAGGCTGAGACTCTTTCTGATGGCCAGACTGCTTCCCAAACAGCCACAGCCGACGACGCAACTCAGACTCCCCTCCCTCAGAACACCTAGGATTTTTTCCTCCTTTTTTTTTCAGCTTTTGTCTCTGGCTGGACAGCTCCGGACATTTGGAGTTTGCCGTTCCAGGAATTTGTAAGTAATGCTTTGGTGACAGGTGCCGAACAGTTGGCCGAAGCCTGATCACTTGTAGTAGTTTGACGTAGGAATTTCTAACTTCAAACGTTTTGCTTTTTGTTGAATGAATGTTTCCTTCTTTACTGAACACTGCTTTTATCTTCCGAGATACTTGTATGGTTTTATAGCTGTGACCGAAGGGTTCCATTGCCCCTGCTTCGGTTTGAACTTTGGATGAAATAAAAGCTTTAACCGAAGCATAAACTGAGGATATCTCAAAGATGTGGTGTGAGGAAACGGAGCGGTGCCAAGTCCCTGTGCCCGATAGGTTTGCATGGTAGGCAGAGAAATAACCAAAGTGAGGACAACGATCACCGAAGCGCCTCCCCTGTTAAGGGAGATAGAGGGACCTAGCCCGAAGCAAAGAGGAGTCAAAAAATGAATTGCGCGTGCCCCTGCTTTGGGCTAGGTGCATCGGTCGCTGGTTAGTTTAGGTACCCTGAGTGATAGTTACTTAGGGTGAGATATGCTGCTAAAGGATTGGGGCTAGAGTCCCGAAGGGAAATGGCATAGGCCATGGCTTCGGAATTCTGCGAATCCTTAACAGTAGATGACGTACAGGGAGGTCGGGATAAGGGGCTCGGGAAAAGACCGAGTTTCCTTAAAACCAACAACCGAGAGTCCGAATGACCGAGAAGGCCGTGGTGACTTAGTGGGGATTTGCGTCCGAGGGGGATACCCATGGGAGGATGGATTCCCGAAGTCAAAGGTAAAACGATTCAAACAAGGTTGAACCGAGTAGTAAAAAGTAAGAGATGAGAATAATAACACATAGTGATGATAGAAAAATTCTCATTGAGACAGATGTAGGACATGTAATTACATAGGTACGCATAAGCATTTCTTGGAAAAGGAAAAACTTAGGAAAAAAGGGATAGGTCCTCGGTGGCCGAAGCCTGGCTAGCCATAGAATTTCTTGAGATTGTTGGCATTCCAGGTCTTGGTGATTGGGAACCGTCCAGCTTTTCCAACTTGTAATTGCCCGAGCCTAGGTGATTTAGGACTCGGAAGGGACCCTCCCAGTTGGGCATCAACTTCCTCTTCTTTGATTTCTCTATCACTTTTTTCCAGACGAGGTCATTTGGCTTGAAAGACCGGAGGTGGACGCTTCGGTTATACCCGTTAGCA
Organism: Rhododendron molle; assembly: GCA_025413875.1. Taxonomy (NCBI): domain Eukaryota; kingdom Viridiplantae; phylum Streptophyta; class Magnoliopsida; order Ericales; family Ericaceae; genus Rhododendron; species Rhododendron molle. Next base: position 23,100,622 of record CM046400.1, read on the forward strand.
ACCTCCTGTTGGTACGAGGCAAGCTTGATCCGGGCGGTCTCACGCTCTTCCTCAGCCAGGTCGAGATCCGCAGCGATGTTTTCATTGTTGACCTCGTAGTCGAAGTTCTCGGTACAGATTGTCGGAAGACCGACCTGCAGAGGGATAACAGCCTCCATTCCGAAGGCCAGAGAGAATGGGGTACGGCCTATCGAGCGTCGGGGTGTGGTCCGGTAGCCCCAGGGGACTCTTGGCAATTCTTCAGCCCACTTGCCTCGGCGGGACTTGAGTCGGCGCTTGAGGCCGAAGGAAATGGCCTTGTTGGCGGCCTCGGCCTGGCCGTTGCCCTGTGGGTAGCCCGGCATGGAGGTGTCCCATTTAATGCCATACTCGTCCAAGAGAGCCCGGTACCGCTGCCCGGTGAACTGCTTGCCGTTGTCCGTGATAATGGCGAAGGGAACGCCGAAGCGAGAAATTATGTTGCGCCAGACGAAGCGAATGACATCTGTTTCCTCGATGGTGACCAGGGGCTCGGCCTCAACCCATTTGGAGAAGTAATCAGTGGCGGTGAGAAGGAACTTGAAGCCTCCGGGTGCGACGGGGAGCTTGCCAACTATGTCCATGCCCCATTGAGAGAAGGGCCAGGGGCTGGTGAGTGGGCTGAGATCCCGAGCCGGCTGGTGGATGATAGGGGCAAACATCTGGCACTTGCGACAATGCTTGACATAGTCTTCGGAGTCTTTCTTCATGGTGGGCCACCAGTATCCCTGGGTGATGGCTCGGTGAGCAAGTGAGCGCCCACCAGAATGGCAACCGCTGTCGCCGGAGTGAAGCTCTTCAATGATGCTGGGGACTTGGTGGGGTGGGTTACCAGCAAGTAGGGACTGGTAAAGGACCGTCGGTAAAGCTTTCCATTGGGGTCGAGCCAAAACAGAGCAGCCCTGTTGCGGAGTTGGTGCGCTTCCTTCTTATCGGTAGAGAGGGTATCATCCTTCAAGTAACCGACGATCTCGTCCATCCAGCTCGGACCGAGCTCGATGCTAAGAACCTCGTGGCTTAAAACTTCAAGTTCAAAATTGGGTTTGTCGATGGAGCTGAAGGATATGGAATGATGTTCCGAAGCTGCGCAGGCCGAAGCGAGCCCAGCTAGGGCGTTGGCGTGAGCGTTCTGTTCCCTGGGAATATGTTCAACGCGAATGGCCTTAAAGCTTTTGAGGAGCCGGATGGCGGAGCTGAGGTAGGTACGCATTCGGTCGTCCCGAGCTTCATATTCTTCGGAGAGCTGGTTCACCACCAATTAAGCGTCGCTGTAGATGACAAGTTCTTTGATACCGAGGGCTTCGGCAGTCTTGAGTTCGGAGATAAGTGCTTCGTACTCAGCCTCATTGTAGGAGGCCGGGAAGTTGATGGAGAGGGAGCTTTCATGCAAGACGCCGGAAGGAGAGAGGAGCACGATTTCAGCCCCAGCGCCGCGGCTGTTAGACGCGCTGTCAACGTACATTTTCCACACATCACCGTGAAAGAGCTTCCAGGCAGTGCTCAGATTGGCTTGTAGGACGGCTTCGGGACGGGAGGGAGGGGTCGAAGCCAGGACGTCGGCCGGAGTGAGCTCGGCGATGAAGTCGGCAAGTACCTGGGCTTTGATTGCTGTCCGAGGCTGGAAGTGGATTTCGTAATTGGCCAGCTCGACGGCCCACTGGGAGATGCGGTTGGAGCGGTCCGCCTTGCGGAGGAGTGATTTGAGCGGGTACTCGATAAGAACAATGATGCAGTGGGACTGGAAATATGGAGCGAGCTTCCGAGATGCCGAGACGAGGGCGAGGACGAGCTTTTCCGGGGGAAGATAGAGTGTCTCAGCGGGAGTCATCGTCTTGCTGGAGTAGTAGATGGGTTGGTGGTCCCGTCCTTCCTGTCGAACGAGAACCGAACTTATCGCATGTGAGGAGACGGCAAGATACAGGAACAAGTCCTCCTGGTCCCTAGGCGTGATGTGAAGCAGTGCTTCGGAGAGGTAAGTCTTCAACTGCTGCAGGGCTCGGTCACAGTCCTCGGTCCACTGGAAGCTCCGTCGGCTGCCCTTCAGGAGGGCAAAGAAGGGTTGGCACTTGTCGCAAGTACCTGGGCTTTGATTGCTGTCCGAGGCTGGAAGTGGATTTCGTAATTGGCCAGCTCGACGGCCCACTGGGAGATGCGGTTGGAGAGGTCCGCCTTGCGGAGGAGTGATTTGAGCGGGTACTCGGTAAGATCAATGATGCAGTGGGACTGGAAATATGGAGCGAGCTTCCGAGATGCCGAGACGAGGGCGAGGACGAGCTTTTCCAGGGGAAGGTAGCGCGTCTCGACGGGAGGCATCGTCTTGCTGGAGTAGTAGATGGGTTGGTGGTCCCGTCCTTTCTGTCGAACGAGAACCGAACTTATCGCATGTGAGGAGACGGCAAGATACAGGAACAAGTCCTCCTGGTCCCTAGGCGTGACGTGAAGCAGTGCTTCGGAGAGGTAATTCTTCAATTGCTGCAGGGCTCGGTCACAGTCCTCGGTCCACTGGAAGCTCCGTCGGCTGCCCTTCAGGAGGGCAAAGAAGGGTTGGCACTTGTCGGAAGAACGGCTGATGAATCGGTTCAAGGCAGCAGCCATGCCCGTCAAGCGTTGCACGTCCCTCTTGTTGTGGGGAGCCGAGAGCTTCTCGATGGCCTGCAATTGAGCAGGGTCGGCTTCAATCCCGCGCCGGGACATGAGGTGTCCTAAGAATTTGCCGGAGCTGACACCGAAGGCACATTTCTCTGCATTGAGGCGGAGTTTGTGATGTTTGAGGATTTCGAAGGTTTCGGCGAGATGGGTGAGGTGATCACCGGCGAGCATGTTTTTGATCACCATATTGTCAATGTAAGCCATCATTGTGTCACCTAGGAGACGCTCGAACATCTTGGTTATCATCCTCTGAAAAGTTGCCCCGGCGTTTTTGAGTCCGAAGGGCATGACGAGATATCTGAAGATTCCATGGGGGGTGATGAAGGCCGTGTTCTCGACGTCGCCCTCACTCATGGCAATCTGATGGTAGCCTCAGTAGGTGTCCATAAAACTGAGTCGGTCGTGGCCTGCCGTAGCGTCAACAAGTTGGTTGATCCTCGGGAGGGGGAAGAAATCCTTCGAGCAAACGTCATTGAGGTTGGAATAATCAACGCAGACGCGCCACTTGCCATTCTTCTTCTTGACAACCACGGTATTGGCCAACCACTTGGGGTATTGGACTTCTCGGATGGCATTGACGTTGAGGAGGCGATTAACTTCCTCAATGACAGCTTTGGAGTGAACCGGAGAGGAGTGCCGGGCCTTCTGGACGACGGGACGCTTGGTCTTGTCGATGTTGAGCTCGTGGCAGATGAAAGAGGGATCGACCCCGGGCATCTCGTAGGGAGTCCATGCAAAGACTTCGATATTCTTTTTGAGAAAATCTACCATGTCATTCCGCTCGGTGTCATTTAGGAAGGAACCGACAAGGAAAAAACGTGATCCGTCTTCCGTAATGGGAATGGTAACGAGTTCTTCTACTGCCTTCTCGTCGGCGGGCCTTCCGACGTCTTCCAGAACGGGAGCATCGGGAACCTCAATGACGTTGACTCGGGAAGTCTTCCTGTTGCTTCGGACTGCGTTAACATAGCACCTCTTTGCCGCTGTTTGGTCACCTTATAGGTCCTCCTGTCGTCCGTTAATGCCTATGAAGCGGACTACCTAGTGATAAGTGGAGGCGATAGCCTTCAACCTATGGAGCCAGGTGCGCCCGACGATTGCATTGTAAGGGCTAGGGACGTGAACGACCACGAACTCCATATCAAGGACCACCGAGCTTGCGCGTACGGGAAGAGTGATCAACCCGAGAGGCCATACAGGGGCCCCGTTGAAGCCTATGAGGGGGACTTCGGAACGACGGAGGTCGGTGTCCGAGAGTTTCAGGTCCTGGAACAGGGAGTAGTATATGACCTCGGCCGAGCTGCCTTGGTCAACGAGGACGCGGCGGACGTTGAAAGTTCCGATGCGGAGTGTGACGATGAGGGCGTCATTATGTGGCAGCTGGACACGGTCGAGGTCCTTCTCGGTGAACGTAATTGTCCACTTTGAACCGTTGTCAGTGCGGGCGCGCTTGGTGTCGGGGCCGACGAGCATAACTTGTTTGGAAGAGGAGGCGTCATTCAACTCCGCGAGTATGATGCGAGCGGCCTCGGGGTGCAGAGGGCCGTGGATAACGTGAATCGTTTGAATTTCTTCTTCGGGTCGTTGCTCAGCGCGTTCTGCCCGAGCCTTTGTTTTTGCATGATCGATGAGATGATGGAGGTGACCACCGGCGACAAGCTGCTCCAAGTAGGCCTTGAAGGGCTTGCAGGCAGTTGTGAAGTGGCCCTGCTCATTATGATAACTGCATCGGACGATTGGGTTTTTGATCTTCCCGTTCTCGGTACCGAGCTTCTGATTCGAAAAGGAGAAGAAGGGTTGGTCCTTCACCTGATCAATGAGCCGGTAAATAAGAACGGTGAAGACGGTCTTCTCAGCGTTGAAGTCGCTCGGCTTCGGCCCCTTCTTCGGGGATTGCTTGATGTTTTTGACCTGCTTCTTAGGTGTTGAAGCAGGTGTGGGGACCGAAGCGTTGGCCGAGACAGATGTGAGTATGGAGGTCGTGGACTTCCCGATGCCTCTTTCAGCTTTGGACTCGATGAGATGGCACCAGCCTTCGATGCGGGTCATGAGGTCCTTCATGGAGTCAGGCTTGTTACGGGTGAGGTCGTCATAGACTTGCTCGTCCTGGGAGGTGAGACCGAGCTTGAATCCTCGGGCCGAGATGACACCGTCGCAGCCTTTGATTTCGTTGAATAGCTCCCAGTAACGACCGGCATACTGGCGCAGCGTCTCGCCGGGTCGTTTGCGGAGAGCGAGGAGGGAATCGATCTCCTTCTCGTGCTTGTTGCTCGTGACGAACCGAGCCATGAAGGCATCACACAGGGAGTCAAATGATGAGATTGACCTGGCAGGCAGCTGGTTAAACCATGTAAGGCCTAGGTTCCCGAGGCTGGCAGGGAAGACCTTACAAAGGAAGGCGTCGTCCGAGGGCTCATTGCGGAGGAAGAGAGACATGACGAGCTTGTACTGCACCAGGTGATATATGCCTCGGTTTTGCCATCGTACTTGGCAAATTTGGGCTGGGTGAATCCTTTTGGGGGGGTGACTGAGTCGATCTCCCGTGTGAAGGGGGAGGTCATAAGCCTTTTGAGTCGGGTGTCGCGATGAGGTCGGATCGAACGGTCAAGACCGTCTGGACGCTCTGTCGCGGGACGCTTTTTTGGGACCGATTCGTCCAACCTTTCGTGTTCTTTCCTTTTCGGTGGGGGGCTTCCTGATCTCTGATGAGACCGCTCCCGCCGGTCCTTCTTGTAGCTATCTCGGGCGTAGGGCTCGAGGCGCTCTGTGACATGGCTTCCGCCACCTTTCTCCCCTGGGTGCGAGACGAATGGGCTTTTGGCTCGAGCGTTCTTGAGGCGCTCGCGATACCCTTTTGTCTGGAACTCCAGGAGGCCATCCTAGTCGTTGGCAATTTTGGTGAAGCTAGGGGTGGGCTCACGAGTTCCCGTCCCTCTCCTGACCGGGTGGGTGGAGGAAGCGGAGTTGCTTCCGGCGCCGAGCCTCTCGAATGCGGACCGCTTCCTTCGTGGGTCTTTGAGGTCAGGGGAACGGGAGCGTTCCCTACACCCAGCGCCACCTGCAGTTCGACCACCCTTTGCAATAGAAGGCTCGAGACGGTCTTTGACAGAAGGTCGAGGTTGGTGCTCGGTCAAACGGCCCCCTCGCGGCTGCGGGAAGGGCTTTGGTGGCTTCTCCTTCCGCCACGGCTTCCCGCGGAATGAGATGTGGAGGAGATGTTTGATCTCAGCGAGCTCGTCGTGGACGTGCTTGTCTTGTTCCACGGCTGTTGATAAGTCGTCGATCTTCCGCTCCAGGTGACGGATATAGGTATGGAGTTCGGTGCCGGCTTCTACGTCCTGGGTTGAAGTGCCGGCTCTGACTCCGATTGACATGTGAGCCTTCCCTGGGGCTCTGGCTCCGCTAGGAACCAGGATTGGTTCTCCGAACGGTCTGATGCCGAGGGTTGTCTAACTGGGGTGAGGATCTTCGACTTCCACCATTGTTGTGACGGGAGGTCTGGATGGAGCTCTTTGGATGGAGGGAGATGAATGGTTATGAGATTGGCTGTTCCCCAGAAGAGTCGCCAATTGTGGGGGTTCGAATTATGGGAACAAGGACCAAGGCTCAAGCTAGGCTTCCTCCTCTGCTGTTCCGTGCTTTCGCCGTCTGGGACCTGCAAGAAGTCACTAGGGTTGTGGAAGCCCAGTGACCCTCCGATGATCAAGTTAGATCTCAGGGGTAGAGTTTAGGTCTAGAGTTAGGGTTTTGTTGCGTACCTCTTTAGGTTAGAGTCTCTTTGTATTTATAGACCTAGGGTTTCTTGGACTCCAAGCTAGCGCGTGGAATATACGCTCAGGTAACCGCCTCGGGTGACGTCATATGTGACGGGAGAGAGGAAACGGTTACGGAGCACATGGGAAAGGGGAATCCTAATGATTGCGTCTGTTGCATGATCTTTGTAGGGACCGCATGGTGTAACAACTTTCTGTTGATGGCATCAGAAATATCTTCAGCGGAGACACGGTAGCAGCTAGCAACACAGCACAGGGGATTGACCCCGAGGGAATCACCGAGGAGGTGACCGAGGGATGAAATCCATATATGTCTTCGGTTAAGGGATCCTCGAATGCCGAGATCACATCATGTGGCCAGGTTACCGACCTCGTAACCGAGGCCACCACAATTAATGTTGTTGGGTTTAACTCTCTGACTGGTTCCTTCAACCCTTTCCCCATGGAAACTAGACGCCTTCAGTTTAGGCCTTTCATCCTTGAGATTAAAGCATGCCTCTTTGACAAACAACCTCTTGTCATCCACCCATACACCATTTAGTTTGTCAATTGGCATGCCAGCCGACACATGGCAGTCAAATCTAACAAACCCAAACTTACACCTAGTGCATTTACTGTAGGGAGGTAATCCCGAGCAGACACAAAAAGTAATCGAACATGTGGTGTTCGGGGATCACGTGAGCCGTTGAATGAGGGTACCACCGTGCAGTGGTTAAAAACTGGTGACAGAAGGGGTAACTAGTACTAGGCGGTCTGTTCGGCGAAAAGGACCAGAGACACGAGAAGTCTTTGGTCCAAGTTACCCGAGCAGGGGCATGCTCCGACGAACATGAGGAATTACTAGGCCGGGTAAGTGACATATGAAGTCACTGGTCCAGATAGACTGTTCGGGAACGAAAGGGCCGAACAGGAGCAGCATTCTGGAGGAGACGCTCCAGAGGGGTCCCACTAAGGAAACAATGTCTGGAGAAGATACCCAACGGGAATGGGGTGAACAGCCAATTAAGGAAGAAGTTCTTAAATGGTCTAAAAGGAAATATGCAGTTAAGGGAATGAGAATCCCTGATATTCTGGCTTCCCTTTACGAGAAGGGAAACTTATGGCAACAAGATGGCTTGGACAGCAAGTAGACATGGGTCTATAAATACGAGGTAAACCTAGAGGTAAAGGTATGCAATATTCCCTATTCATATTGCAGTATCCTGCTGTTAATCGAGTTTTTGATCGTAAGTACGTGATACTGACTTTAGCATCGGAGGGCCTTTGCCACGAGAGGCAAAGGTGCGCTCACCCCTGTCTGTTTTGCAGGCTAGGGTTCAGGCAGCAAATTAGGGTTCCGGCGAGGTAGCACGTGCAGCTGTTATTATTCAGTGTCGTTCTGAACACTGTCTGGAATTTTCCCCCTACAATTGGCGCCGTCTGTGGGAAACGAAGGAGATCCCTTTGAAAAACGACCATGGTGGGAGTAGACCCAGTCACACCGCTTGCAGAGAAGAACCAGGCTGGTGGGGAAGGAGGCGAATCCCCTCCAGGTGCTCCGAAAAAGCATGCTGGTGGCCATAGCAAGAGGATAACGAGCAAAGATCGTCCCATAACTCTTCATGATGATCCGAAAAACAAAGAAGGTGGGACAGCCACGGAATCCACGAGAAGGAGCAGGTCCCACCACGGGATAGAATCAGTGGCACATTCGAAAAGTGCGTGCAGCAATAAGGATATCTTAGACCAGAAGAGACAGGAGATAGAGGAATACGCTCATCTGATTAAGAGGCGAGAATACGAAATCCAACAACTCGAACGGATACGAGAACATCCGGAAGATTCCGGACTTTCACGAAGAAAGTCCAAAGGAGGGAGGCTGGCTGTGGCGGAGTATAAGAAAGCCTCTCCATGAAGAAAAAGGAGCAGGAGCCTCACCCCGAAACGGCCAAGGGCTTCTTCACGAAAAAGGAGAAGCAAGAGCAGAAGTTCCACCCCAGAAGAAGGTGGGATCAGAAGCACCACAGGACAGTACGAGAGACCCGATTCCGATTGGGAGAGGCATGCTGCTAAGATCGCAAAGGGACAAGAAGAGGCAACCGTGTCTGCACGAGAAGCAAAACGGAAGGCTCTTAGCAACATAGCCTCTTCTCCTTTTGTGACGAGATTGAAGGAGGCAAGGTTGCCAAGCAAGGTGAAGCACGGGACCTTCGTCCCATATGAAACTAATGCTGACCCCGTGGCACACATACGGCATTACCAACAGGCAATGTTCATGCATGATGGCGATGACGCGATCATGTGCAAGATGTTCCCGTCGAGTCTGGGAAAGGTGGCCTTATCTTGGTTCCATAAATTGGAGCCGAACACCATACGAGGATGGAGGCAATTAGCCGAGGAATTCACTGCTCGGTTCTTAACGAGCAGGAAACCGCCTAAGACTTTCAAGCCTCTCAATTATGAAACAAGGAGAGAACGAGCCGATCAGAGACTACGCCAAAAAGTATTGGGAAACTTTCAACGAGATTGAAAGTTGCAGCGAGGAATACGCTATAGCCACGTTCAAAACTGGGTTGCCCGGGGAACTGCGGAAGTCCCTGAATATGAATCCGGTGAGCACGCTGTCACGGTGATGGAACGAATTGAACAAAGATGCCAGAACGAGGATGATATATCGCGGGAGGATGACAAGTGGGTGCCAAACAGTCCAGTGGTTTATGTAAAAGGCGGATAAGCCGTGAGCCAGAACATACAAGGAAAGGAAGGAATTCGGGCAGGCCAAGAGAGAGCCGAACAGAGAAAGGCCACCCCCTGATCCAAAGTCATTCTTTTCGATTACTACAGTTTGGAAGGAGCCCATCTACAGGGTCCTTTACCGAATTAAGAATTAGCCTTATTTCAAATGGCCCCAACCCCTGGGGGGGGGGGGGGGATAAGGATGCGAAACGTGCTACGAATCAGCATTGCAGCTACCATAAGGACTGGGGTCACATGACTGAAGACTGCGAGATGTTCAAGAGGCACCTTGACGATTTGGTCTCTCGGGGCTACCTTAAAGAGTTCATCCAGGAGGATCCCAAGGATAAGGGGAAGGCCATGGAGTTGGATTACGAACAGAATCCTAAAGGAGTAATCCATATGATACATGGGTTGGCCGCGCCTTATACGAGAAATGAGGTAAGGTTGCTCCAGAGACAAATCAAACACGACCAACATGTCATGAGGTTGGGAAAGAAGAGAGGATGAGAGAATGACGTAGGCAACGAAGGCCTAGTCTTCTCAGACGAAGATTTGAAAGAAGTCCAGGTGCCCCATAACGATGCCTTGGTCATAACCCTACGACTTGGGGAGTATGATATCGAGAGAATCCTAGTAGACTCAGGAAGCTGTACAGAGATATTATACTACGAAGCATTCAAAAGGATGGGTTTGACTCAAGCAGATTTGGAGCAGTCAAAGACACCCTTAGTGGGATTTGGAGCAGGGGCAGTCTGGCCCCTAGGGAAGATAACCCTCCCTGTCCGTGCAGGTTCAGTAGTCTTGAGAACTGACTTTCTGGTTGTAGACGTCCCGTCTTCCTATAACGCGATTATAGGGAGAACTTGGTTACACAAGATGAGGGCTGTTTCTTCTACTTACCACCAGATGGTGAAATTCCCAGGGTCTAATGGAATTGAAAAGATCAGGGGTAACCAAAAGTCAGCGCAGCAGTGTCTGATCTCTATCATCAAGAAAACACCGAAAGCCCATAACGTCCACACAGTAGAAGTACCTGATCAACCGACTATCGAGGACGTCGGGAGGAATCCAGCGGAGAAAGTGGTGGAAGGCCTGAAGAAAATACAGATCAACGAGACTGATCCGGAGAGGTATTTTTTGATTGGAGAACAGAATCAGAAGAAGCCGAATTGGTGGGTTTCTTAAAAGAACATGTCAATGTTTTTGCATGGGTACCAGAAGAGATGCCCGGGGTGGATGCACATGTGATCTGCCACCACTTAAACGTAGATCCCCAGCACAAGCCCGTGATCCAAAAAAAGAGAAGGGCAGCGGCCCAACACGTCGATGCTGTTATCGAAGAGGTGGATCGTCTGCTAGAGGCCCAAGCAATACGAGAAGTTTATTATCCAGAATGGCTGTCCAACACTGTAGTAGTGAAGAAGAAGAATGGGAAATGGCATGTCGGTGTAGACTTCACAGACTTGAATAAAGCGTGTCCCAAAGACAGCTTCCCTCTCCCAAGGATAGATCAGTTGGTTGATGCAACTGCTGGATACGAGCGGATGAGTTTCCTCGATGCATATCGAGGATATCATCAGATCGCCATGTATGGGCCGGATCAAGAGAAAACATCTTTTATCACGCCACAGGGGTTGTACTGTTATACTGTAATGCCTTTTGGATTGAGGAATTCAGGGGCAACATATCAAAGGCTGGCAACCATTATGTTCAAGAAGTTGCTTGGCAGGACTATGGAGGTCTACATAGACGATATGGTTGTGAAAAGCGAAGCCAAACGTGGTCACATAGCAGACCTCAAAGAGGCCTTCGAAATCCTGAGGAAGTACAAGTTAAAGCTCAACGCCTCGAAGTGCACGTTCGGAGTGGGCTCTGGAAAGTTTCTAGGCCACTTGGTGACCATAAGAGGGATTGAGGCAAATCCTGACCAGATAGCAGCCTTGCAGGGGCTACAGAGCCCTAGGACAACGAGAGAAGTCCAAAGGCTGACTGGAATGGCTGCAGCTCTTAACCGGTTCATTAGCCGTTCAAGTGACAAATGCAGGCCGTTCTTTCAATTGTTGAAAAAAAGAGAGGGATTCGAGTGGGGAGCAGAATGCGAGCAGGCATTCCAAGACTTAAAGAAATACCTGGCTTCTGCCCCACTCCTATCAACCCCAGAACCAGGCGAGACCTTGGTGTTGTACTTGACAGTTTCTGAGCATGCAGTGAGTGCGGTTTTGTTAAGGAATAAGGAGACTGAGCAAATGCAGTTTACTATGTGAGTAAGACGCTGTTGGACGCAGAAACGAGGTATCTGCCCCTCGAAAAACTCGTCCTTGCTTTAAGGACAGCCACAAGAAAATTACCCCACTACTTCCAGAGCCACAAGGTGGTAGTCTACACTGAATATCCACTGAAGTCTCTGCTACGGAAAGCAGACTTCTCGGGAAGGATCTCCACCTGGTCCGTTGAGTTGAGCCAGTACGACATCGACATCAAATCAAGACCGCGATTAAAGGCCAAGTGTTGGCTGATTCCGTAGCAGAGTTCACCAATGGTAGCACCTCGGCCTCCTACGAGAAAGGAGCGCGAACGGGGACCTTGAACAAAAGAAGTGAGGTATCAGCCACAGAACGCCGAGGAATGGAAGGTATTTGTCGACGGCTCGGCGTGTAACTCCGGTTCCGGTGCTGGCTCGTCCTGTTCCCTCCCCAGTGAGTCATGATAGAGCTCTCTGTCCGGCCGGGATTGTCCAACAACGTGGCAGAATATGAAGCACTCTTGATCGGCCTTAAAAATGCAAAAACTTTGGGGCGAAAAGGGTCGGGTCTACTGCGACTCACAATTGGTGGTACGCCAACTGTCCGGAATACGAGACCCGGAGTGAGAAAATGGCGGCCTATGTGGAAGCAGCTAAAGACCTGTCGACACCTTCGAAAAGGTTTACATTGAGCAGATAAGCTCCGGCAAAATTCCCATGCGGATTCCTTGGCTTGGTTGGCCGCACTGCATCTACGTAATTCAGGAGGAAGGTAGGTGGATTACCTGACCCAGCCGAGCATTGGCCCGAGTGTTGAAATGGTCCTGACGTAAACCAGGGGCCAAGTTGGATGGATCCAATTGTGGGATTCCTACGAGACGGGACACTTCCTATTGACAAAAAGGAGGCCCACAAAATCAGAACCAAGTCCGCTAGGTTCTGGCTATCCTCAGAAGGAAAGCTATATAGAAAGTCCTTCACTGGACCATACCTGCTCTGCGTGCACCCCGAGATGGTGCAGAAGTTCCTCCGCGAGATTCATGAGGGAACATGTGAGAGCCATGCTGGGGCAAGTCCATCGCCCACCGAGCAATCACGCAGGGGTACTGGTGGCCACATATGCAGGAAGATGCAAAGGTTTATGTAAAGATTTGTGAGAAATGCGAAGTTCTCACCGATGATTAGAACACCAGCCGAAGACTGGTGCCTTTGACTAGTCCATGGCCATTTGCTCAATGGGGATGGACATCGTTGGTCCACTTCACAAGGCTCACTGGGAACCGAAAATTCCTGCTGCCACAGACTACTTCACTAAATGGATTGAGGCTGAGCCTTTGGCTAAAATTACTTGAACCTATGATAGAGAGGTTTGTGTGGAAGAGTATCATTACCCGCTTTGGGGTCCCTTATTCTTTGGTCACTGACAATGGGTCGCAGCTTCAAAAGAAGTTCAAGGCTTTCAGTGCCCACAGTATGGAATAAGAAATTATTATTCAACCCCTGCTTACCCTCAGAATGGGCAAGCAGAGGCATCCAATAAAACCATTCTGGGATGGGATCAAGAAGAGGCTGGATAAAGCAAAGGGCAAGTGGCTTGATGAGTTGCCACTGGTATTGTGGGCGCACCGAACAACCCCTAGGAGGTCTACTGAGAGACCCCCTATTCTTTGGCTTATGGAACAGAGGCAGTCATTCCATTGGAAGTTGGCCTTCCTACTAACAGGACTGCATTGGTCGAAAGTGGAGGGAATGACAGGGCTCTTGCAATCGAGCTCGACCTTGCCGAGGAAAGGAGAGAAAGAGCCCTGGTGCATTTAGCCTCTTATCAGGAACAGTTGATGAAGAACTACAACAAGCATGTCCACCCACGAGAGTTTGGTGTTGGAGACCTTGTGCTCCGCAAGGTGCTCGGCAACACCAAGGTTGCCAATGAGGGCAAGTTAGGAGCTAATTGGGAAGGCCCATATCGAGTTACTGAGGTTGTGGGCATTGGAGCCTATTGTTTGGCAGACTTGGACGGGAACCCAGTGCCACGGCCCTGGAATGTCCACAACTTGAGAAAGTTCTTTGTTTGAAAGACTTCAGCTTACTTTTTATTCTGTTTTAGAATTGTGATTGTGTGGGAATTATGAATACAGTTCCCTTGTGTTTCCCTTTTTAGTTGCATGGGGTACGCATAACGACCCCTTGAGTTTTGAGGATTAAGAATAAAATCATGTCTTTTGCAATATATTGACTTTTTTCAGAAATTCTGTTTTACTTATGGATTGTTTTGATCTATAAATACGAATAATGGTCTTCCAATCCCTTTCTTCATATTGGGGAGCAGGGAATGGGTACGAATACACATTTCAATTATCTATGCATGAAAAAGCTTTAATATACGAAAGTACGAGATACTCAAAAATTACGAATATGAAATTCCCAAGTATGAAACACTTGGGTTTGCATATGAAAAAATGCAAATCGTAGAATTACCAAGTCTGAAACACTTGGGTATAAAGGTACGTGATACTCAAAAATATACAAGTACGAATATACTTAGTATATAAAACCTTATTTGAGTATGAGAAACTTAAATATTATGTAAGTACGAGATACTTAGCAACTGTTTAAGTACGTGGCACTTAATCATATTTAAGCACGAGAGACTTAAATTAAACGTTCGAATATAACGACTATCCAAGTACGTGAAACTTGCTAAATACGAGGATATTTAAACATGCCAAGTACGAAATACTTGAAAAGAACCATAACAAAATTATATTTCATACGGATTTCTGTATGAATCTAAATACGAAAGATTTAGACAGACTGAGCACGAAAAGCTTAGTAAGAGCCTAAGCAATATCTAAACAGGCATATGCACCTGGTCACATGCATTCAAAATAGATAAGTTTATGGCCAAGAAGGGCCGAGCAAAATAACAGAGGCCTCGAAATGGCCACCAGAAATCCAAAGTGCCATGCCACGCAGGGCTAGATACCACGGTCACGCAGGACCTGTCAAAAATGATGCCAAAGTATTTGAGAAAGTCAAATCAAAACAAACTTACCAAATCTAGTCCAGATTTTGGACTTCAGGTTGGGTGTTGTCTGGAACCTCTGTGGTTGTTCCAGTCTCAGTGTTGCCATCAGTAACTTGTTCCCCCAAGCTACTTGGATCTTGTATTGTTGCCTGCGCATTGACCTCACCAAAGTTGGCAACTTGCTGTTCCGTTTGAACCTCCAAGGACTCCATTTCAACGTTCTCAGCAGCATCGGCAAAGTCGTCAATCTGCTGGTCCACATCATCTGCCAAAGTTTCATCTGGGACTTGGGATACAGTTGCACGGCGGCTGGGCAGGTCATTGTCTACCCACAAAGGGCAGTCATCTGCAGCCCCAATCTTGATCAGGCAGCCCTCCCAGCCGGCTGCCCAGATTTGGTCCTGGATGGCTGGCATCTGACCTACATAGTCTGCAGTGGCAGCATCAAACCCCTTCTCGTACCCAGCATCGAAGGCTTCTTTCTTTGTGGTGTCAATCTCAGCCAAAGCCTATTTGAGATTGCCTTCAGCAGTTTCCATCCTCTCTTTTGCATCAAGATAGTCAGTCTTTGCGTTATCTCTCTCCCTCTCCAGTCTAGTCACTGTACGGAGCAATCTGGTTTTGTCA
Organism: Rhododendron molle; assembly: GCA_025413875.1. Classification (NCBI taxonomy): domain Eukaryota; kingdom Viridiplantae; phylum Streptophyta; class Magnoliopsida; order Ericales; family Ericaceae; genus Rhododendron; species Rhododendron molle. The sequence continues at coordinate 23,115,677 of CM046400.1, forward strand.
TTCAAGAGATTGTTCCGTTCAGTCTCCACTTCTTGTAGCTTTTGGCCAAGAGTGACCATCTTTTGAATAAACTACAGCACAGAAGTACAGAACGAAAGTCTGAGAATAAGTACTCGTTTGAAGTAAGAACGCAAGTCACGAGATGGCTAGACATACCTTTATACCACTGACGAGTCCAGTGGAAAGCACCCGGTCTGATGGAGATGTGGACTCCTTTTGCATATCGACAGGTAAAAGCAGAGCCTGTGCAAGGGCCATTGCCGTCTCCGAAGAGCTGGCACTATCCCCGATATGCACGGCTCTATCACCTCGGGTGAGAGTAGGAGCCCAGATTTGAGGGGGAGGCTGGGTGCTGGTTGGCTGAGGTTGGCTAAGCGACGCATCAGCTTGACCTGTTGCATCTTCGGAGGATTGGTCTCAGGTGCATTTGTCCCGGTGTGCATCCCCAGCTTCCAGAGAGGCATCTCGTTCCCTGGGGGAAGATGATGCTCGAACTGAACCCCCTCTGGTATGCCTTGGCGGGGGCAGAGCTTGACCAGTGGATGCCACCCGACCAGTGGCACCGCGGCCACGTGAAGAAACAGTGAGCAGGGTGCTCAAATTCATCGTCTGACGTGTCGTCATCTCGGAGTTTGGGGGGGAAGGAGAATACCCTTGTGAAGATGATTGACTGGTGTCTCTATCAGGAACTGATTGCTCGGTACGAGGTTGTGAGGATCTTCGGAGTACCAGGCGAGGTAAGGGGATCCCTTCTGAGATGGGCACTTCTCCTGGCTGCCCCGCAACGATAACCCCCGAGCTGCGTCTCTGGCTCCTTGTCTGGGGAGCCGCGGAGGTAGATGCACCGTCTGTGCTTGGGGTAGACAGTCTTCTATCTATGAAACCCCTGTAAGCAGGATCGTATCCTAGCAGTACGCTGGCGTCACGACCTCGCCCTACGGTTCGCGTGCCCGGCACCCCCTTGTATTTTAAAACCTTGTTTATGTCCTCTGTACGGACATAACTCGGCTCCCTACTTGGCCTCTTGTTTGCATTTGTTGCTGCAAAACAGAACGAAGGAAAGAGTTACACAAAAGACAACAATGACTAGAACTTAGAAGTACTGAAAGTAAAAGGAAAATTTGGGAGCATACGTGGGTGGCCCCACACATGGGGGCAATGAAAGCCCACCACCTGGCCATCTTCCCCTTGTGGCTCATAGGCTCCAGTGACGTATAAAAAGTCAATTTCATGATCCTGAGCGGAGTCTGGAAGATTCAGCACGAAACGCTTGTCTACCTTCCTAACTTTAAAATAGTAGGTGTTGTACTCACGGTTGAGTACAATGCTATACCACCATTGTAACTCCCAGATTCCCAGTTGTGTTCCCAGAATTTCATTTAAAGCTACCATTCCCATTATGAGCCTAAAAACATTGAATGAAACTTGCATGGGAGTAAGTCTATACCAGTTCAAGACTCGAAGAAGTAAGGGGTCAAGGGGGAACCGGACTCCGCCTTCAACTATGGCTACGATTGGGATATATATTCTATCCCATGAATTGTCCTCTATGTCCGCGCCTAGAGGGGCGAGTTCGAGCCCTACATTGTCAGGGACACGATATTCGGTCCTGAGGGCGGCCATGGCAGCGGGAGTTTCACAAAGCTTTCTAAATTTGCCAGGTTTAAGCTCATTATTACCTTCATCCGCCATGGATGTGTACGAAGGGGGTTTCAAACGAAATGAAATCAAAAAAATGGGTGCAATGAATTTTTGAAATCGAAATGAAGATATGAGAACGAGATTCTCAGATTAGAGCTTAGGAAAGAGATAAGAACGAGAATCTTACAAAGATTTGGCGAGGATTTCCTGAAGAACAACTGGTTTTACAGGCGGCAGCAATGGCGGTCGAAGCTGTAAATCGCCTGGTTTTTGACAGAGAAGAAGCTAGAATTTCAGTTCTGGGTGTAAAACCCAGAAAAGAACCCTTTTTGGGGTATAAAGGAAAAGAGACGAAAACGATCCGTCTCCTCTCACGCCATTACACGAAAAGTAACGGAAGAAAGGTCCAAAATGGATTGATATTCAAACACCGTTTGACAGAGGACGTCAGATCGAGTTTAATGAGGGGCGTACGAAGTACGCCACGTAGTCTCCATATTTCGAGATAATATGATGAGTAAACCGCCAAAAGAAATCAAATGGTCATCAATACTATATCTGCACAGGATATCACAAAGCTCGGTCTAAAGTGTGTGTTCTCTATAAAGCTTTGCCCATTGTCCCGAGCAGCTCCATTGGGCAAAGCTGGGGAGCAATTGTAGGGAGGTAATCTCGAGCAGACACAAAAAGTAATCGAACATGTGGTGTTCGGGGATCACGTGAGCCGTTGAATGAGGGTACCGCCGTGCAGTGGTTAAAAACTGGTGACAGAAGGGGTAACTAGTGCTAGGCGGTCTGTTCGGCGAAAAGGACCAGAGACACGAGAAGACTTTGGTCCAAGTTACCCGAGCAGGGGCATGCTCCGACGAACATGAGGAATTACTAGGCCGGGTAAGTGACATATGAAGTCACTGGTCCAGATAGACTGTTTGGGAACGAGAGGGCCGAACAGGAGCAGCATTCTGGAGGAGACGCTCCAGAGGGGTCCAGAGATGGCAAATACCCACTAAGGAAACAATGTCTGGAGAAGATACTCAACGGGAATGGGGTGAACAGCCAATTAAGGAAGAAGTTCCTAAATGGTCTAAAAGGAAATATGCAGTTAAGGGAATGAGAATCCCTGATATTCTGGGTTCCCTTTACGAGAAGGGAAACTTATGGCAGCAAGATGGCTTGGACAGCAAGTAGACATGGGTCTATAAATACGAGGTAAACCTAGAGGTAAAGGTACGCAATATTCCCTATTCATATTGCAGTATCCTGCTGTTAATCGAGTTTTTGATCGTAAGTACGTGATACTGACTTTAGCATCGGAGGGCCTTTGCCACGAGAGGCAAAGGTGCACTGACCCCTATCTGTTTTGCAGGCTAGGGTTCAGGCAGCAAATTAGGGTTCCGACGAGGTAGCACGTGCAGCTGTTATTATTCAGTGTCGTTCTGAACGCTGTCTGGAATTTTCCCCCTACATTTACTTCTTGTAGGTGCAGTCAAAATCATTGATCTTTGACCAAGTAAGACTATTTGACTACCCAATGGGCTGCAGACGCGTGGCAGCGGAGCCCGCGGCCGGGAAATTCCGGGTCAAAACTTCACCTAAAGCACAAATGGGCGACTACTCAATGGGAAGACGACACGTGTAAAGTGCCAGAGGGTCACTCCCGCGAGGTAATATGTTGTCGCGGAGCCCCGCGGGTCCCGCGTGAGGATCGCGGTGTGCCTAATAGCGGAAAATGGCGCTCAGACCCCGCGAGTTGTGGGAACGCCAATAACCCATGGAAAGAACGGTACGCCCGCGGACTTGGCCCGCGGTAGAGAGCAGCTACCGCGGAACCCCGCTGATCTCGCGGAAAAGATCCGCAGACCACTCAAAATTGACGAATCTAGAGGTCTCATTCTATGAGTAAAAAGGGCTTTCCAGGGTCTCGGACGGGCCTAGAGGCAGGGTCCGAAGGGGACTCCGTGAAGGATAACGCGATCGTCGCTGGTTGTGACCTTGCTGCCGCGGGAATTGGGAAGATTCTTGTGGCTTGGTGGCTTGGAATGGAGGTAGCGTCGCGGAAATTCGTGCTCTCCCTCGGAAAAGACCTCCGTGGGATGGCGAGTTTATCCATGACCTGGAGGTACGGAAGGGACACGTGTTGGGGTCCTATAGGAGCGCCGTCCTGGCCTGTCCTAGGCCCAGGTGCTCTATAAATACCACTGACATCCCCAATGATTGAGGACGGACTTTTCTAGGAAAAGAGTAGGTGGGAGCACTGATTCTGAGGAATGAGAACATTCTTTCCCGGCGAGAAGGTGATTTCGCCCGTTTGAACCTAGAGAAAGTCAACATCACCCCGCGGAGAATACAAGGGACACGCTGTCTTTGTCTCTCTCGTGCCTTTTGCTCCATCCCTCACCCCCAAGATTTCTTCCATTTTCCTCTTCATTTTTACTAATCATCAACCAATCGCACCTTTTCAGCTCACATTTATACATGTAAGTATAGTCAGTGGAACCCAACACACCCACACTTCTCTTCCTTGGGATATAAGCATCCTTGACCACCCCAAACTTACTAAAAGTTCTTGATAGCCAATGCAGATCTCTTGCGCGCCTCTGGGATGTTATCAACAAACAAAGTAAAAGTTTCCATTTCCTTTGGTCTCCCGCTGACATGGGATCTGTGGTTCTGAATGACAGGAACCCATCCTCCATGGTCGCCGTTCACCGCATTCCCGCGCTCTCTCTCTCCATTGGAATTGTATATATTTTTTAGCATGCAATATTGCTATTGACACAGATGGATGTACACAAATTTAGACACACATGTATCTAGAATCTTTCGATCGATACACGTGGGTCCTAGACAATTGATGTGTAACCCACACACATCTGAGCGTTTTGGACACATCTGTGTCCGAATGTGTACACATCCATCTGTACCTGTAGTATGTTGGAAAAGTGGTAAAAGTAATGCGACTGGTAAGATTGGTAAATGAACAAATTTACTCGAGTTATGAGCTCATGTTCGCTCCTTGAAAATTCGATGAAGATATATCGGGTTGTTCCTAAAAAAATCAAAATCGCAAAATATTCTGAAGTACTTTAAGTTTTCAAACCAAACTCGAACAAACTATAGGCTACTACTTGATGCGTTTAGGGGCATCTAACTAAACTAAGCTATGACCAAAAATTAGCTCAATTAAAGCTCATTTGATTAGATCAAATTATCTCATGCAATCCATTCTCAAATACTCCAATATATTTTAAAAATCATAAAGCTTGCAAACAATATTTGAATAATTTAGAGGTCAAGTCATTTATCTAGCAAGGACCAAGCCACCTATTAGATTTTTTGGAAGGTTTCAACGTAAGATTAATTGGCAATAAATGGAGTAGCCTCTAATTTTATTAATCAAGTTTAGGTGGCTTAGACGAGTAATGTGGAACAAAGTAACATTACAAATTAAAAAATCAACAGTCATGCGTATAAGAGAATAAAAATTACTACTAATAATTAATATTCATCCATCCATCCCAGCGCGTGATAATCGGCGAGGGAAAATCAAATTGACATTTGGCAATGATTTGGTTATGGACTGATTTGTTTGATTCATTATGTCTGTGGATTTTGCTTTTCCACGAGATTTCCTCCAAAGAAACAAAAAGGAGGAGCAAAGAGGACCTGATAGAAAATTCTGTAAAAAGTAGTAGTGTTGGTGTTGTAAGAGAAAAGAAAAAACTTGGTAATGGGACAGTGAAAATGATGAAAGGAGACACAGCCAATCATCACGAACTTCGTTGACACCAAGAAATTGACTCTCCCAAGCAACCGTTGAGTGAAGTAAAGTAAACATCATATAATACGTAGGAGTATATGCCACCCTTCTCGATCAATACGCATATATTTCTGGTCTCTCCAAATTTGGGACCTAATAATGTTTCTGTAGGTTTTGATGGGGTTCGTCCTGTGGTCCTAGAATCCGTTTATTGCTTGATTCTTGTGCCCATCGTGGCTGCGAATGTTTGCCGACCATCTTCAATGACGGCTTGTTTTTGTCTAGGAGGTGTTGTTGTGAAGTTCTGAAGTTAAATGCTTATAATCTAGACCTTTTGTCACTGTCTCTGTTTGAGATAGTCTTTGATTGTATGTATTTTTATATGAATGCAATCTTCTACCATTTTAGAAAAAAAACTGTATATATTTCATGTGATCTGTCTCAATAAACAACAAATTCCTACGATAATAATAATTCATCGATCTTGTTTGGGTGTAAGTAATTAAACAAAGGAAAATTCTAAAATCAGCCCGATAGACTGACAATAGTAAGTATGTGAATGTGTATTAAAGAGTCTAAAAAGAACACAAAAATACATTTTTTTTTTGTCTTTTAATATGTTTATCGTCAATCAAGTGGGCTAACAATAACAAGACCCAACAACAAATGATGTGGGTTCTTGTGCAAAATCAATAGGTCTTCCCCTAACCTTTTGTTAGCATCCATTTTCAACCCTTAATGATATCATTTCCCCCATATGATCAGATATTATTATTAGCCACACCGCCAATTCCAACTTGTCAAATTTGTAGACTTCAGGAAAAAAGACAAGTCAGGGATACCACACGGTGGCAGACGACCTGCCACAAGAGGGAGATCATGCTGGTCTCAAACCCAACCCACAGACACGAACTAGAGAGTGAGGGGGAAGCAGGCGTGGGGAGAGAAGGATGAGGAGGGAAAGAGGAAAAAACAAATGAGAGAGGGGGGAGAGGAGGCGGAGAAGGAGAAGGAGGCCCCGCTGGACCGTGAGATTGGTCTCTTAGAATTAGTCGATAACTGATAATTAAGTTGGTTCAAATACTTGGGTAATAAAAAAGTAGTACTCCTAAGGGTGTTTTCTCAGCTAGCGTTGCTTCTGCTCTTTTGTTGTTAGGGTGGGAGCATGTTCCTTACCCTTTTCCCTTTTCTTGTTTGTATGCTTTGTTTCAGGAGTAGCTCCTCTGTTTGGTTATAAAATCTTAACTTACCCAAAAAAAAAAAAAAAAAAAGTAGTACTCCTTTCGTCCCAATTTGTTACGCCCTTATTCCTTTTTGGAATGTACCAAAATGATTTGTATGTTTCAAAACTCTCCATTTTTAGATATCTAAATTACCATTTTGCCCCTCCTTTTCTTTTATACATATAATAGAGGCTATGTTTTCAAGAAACTAAAAGATAGCAATTATGATGGACAAATCAGTTTCTGACCATGGCAGGGAAACTTCTCGTCTCATTCAAAAAAAGTTGATTTTCACTTTTTGTCTAATTTAAATATTCTGTCAAGGGGTAAAATAGTAAAATTGAGGAAAAATCAATGTAACTATGAAATTTTCTTAAATTACGTGAAAGTCAAATTAAATTAGGTGTAACAAATTGAGACGGAAGGAGTATTTAATTTATGTAGATGCATATATATATATATGTATGTACAGACACAACACAGAAATGCATGCAGTGTATCGAAGACTCCTTAATTGGATTTGGACCGGAGTATAAAATATACTACTAGGTGGTGTCCTCGTTACTCTTTTACAGCAAGTACAGTCCCATGACTCTGATGTGAAGTGTTATAGAAGACCATTTCCTACTTGGAATGGGTCCACATGTGTGGAAAATCTTGTTTTCAATTAGTTGATTCTTTGATTTGTCTGTCTTAAACTAATCTTTTCCTCCCAAATGATACAAGAATGTTACTTGTTGAAGGGTCGTATACAAATATATATTTTGTGTCCAAAATCTGTGATGTGGATTTCTTTTCTTTGATTAAAGAAGAGTGTCGATGAAGTTGAGCCAGAGCAATGGTTGAGGACAATGTTGGAAGCTGCCAAAACACTCAAGGAGACTCCTCTCTCATGAGTAGTAAACCCCAAGTTAAATTTCCAGCACATCTCTCTCTCTCTCTCTCTCTCAATAAAATGAAGTACACTTCATCTATGTCACAAGTATAGAAAAAGCAGAAAACTTAGAAAGACTTGTGTACGTAGAAGAGGAATACTAGTACTTTTCTATGTTTAGTTGGAGAAAGGCTAGGGAAAAAGAAAAAGAAAAGCAAGCCAGTTTTAGGATCCAGGACACAATTATATATATAGAGAATGAGTTGGGGGAGTTGAGTAGTGATGAGATGGGACATCATTGCTGCAGCAAACAGAAAGTGAAGAGAGGGTTGTGGTCTCCTGAAGAAGATGAGAGGCTCGTCAAACACATCACCACCCATGGCCATGGCTGTTGGAGTTCTGTTCCTAAACTAGCAGGTTGCAATTAATCTCTCTCTCCTCCTATTCATTCTCTCTAATTTGTTTCGGTGGGAATTAATACTATATGTTTCCTAAACGCTCCATTCATCAATTCAAAGTAGCTAATTGAAGGAGGAAAATAATTTTCCACACATTATGTGATCAGCGCCTTACCAACATCACCACAGCTTGTATGTATATACATATACATATACATATATACATATACATATATACATATACATATATATATATATATATATATATATATATATATATCCAATTGTGATGCCAAAATCACAATTTTACCCCTTTTATCTTCTGATATCCAATTGTGATGCCAACAATATCCTTCTTACGTTTTGTTAAATATCTGTAAAACACGTATAACTTAACATTCCAGATCCGATTCTTAAAAAATGGTACCATTGAGAAGATATCTACAATACCTTTAAAATGAGTCTAATATGAATTTAGTTGATTAAAATTTAAAACTTAAAGAATTGGAAGAAAATTCGGGAGAGAAGATTTAGAGATTAAAAGGGTGAATGTGGATTGGAGTTGGTATTTTATATTTGTATTCTCTAAGCTTATATAATTTTGAGTCTTTAAAATGAAAATTATGTGAGAGATGAGTTGGAGATACTCTTACTATTCATGACGAGGAAAAATAAGAAATATGAGAGTTGCCCTGTTACTACATTTATACTCTTGGATCTTCACCAAGCATGGTTTGATCATTGATGTACAGTGCTCATCAAACTCCAATCTCCAAAGCACTAATACCATCATTTTCAGGATCTTAACAGAAAATGAAAATGTATCCTAGAGGACAACGAGCGTGTTCCGTCGAAAAAAAAAATTAACATGAGCATTACTTTGTAGTCAATGCTTTCATGCAAGTAAAAAGTTTTTTTTTTTTGTTGAGATATTGCAGGTCTCCAAAGGTGTGGAAAGAGTTGCCGATTGAGGTGGATAAATTACTTGAGGCCAGATTTGAAGAGGGGATCTTTTACCGAACAAGAAGAAAGAGTCATCATCGATGTTCATAGAATTCTAGGCAATAGATGGGCTCAGATAGCCAAACACTTGCCTGGTAGAACTGACAATGAGGTGAAGAACTTTTGGAACTCATGCATCAAGAAAAAGCTCATTGCACAAGGCTTAGACCCCAACACTCACAATCTCCTCTCATCCCACAAAATCAATGGCCACAGCAACAGTACTTCTGCAACCAAAATCTCCCATCAAAACACCTCATCAGTTTTCTCCATAAGTACTTCACATAGCAATAATGATGCTTATGTGGACATGAAAACACCTTTTGTAACCTTACCTAATTGTCTCTCGCCTTCTCATCGTACTAATTCTATCAATCACATTCCTACCTCATTGTATGAAAACTCAACTATTACAACTACTACTGCTGCTGGTACCAACACCGCCTTAGAGTACCCAAACCCTAACTTTGCTTCAAGTTTCAGAAATCAAAATGCGCATTCTCTGATGGAGTTTGGGAGCCGATGTTCAATGGAAATGGCAACGCTTCCATCCTATTCCTTAAACCCGTCCGGGTTTGGTATTCTTGATGAGAATTGCATATGGAGTTGTAATAATAGTACTACTGGATTGGAAGGCTTTGAACCGACGCGGCGAGATATGATAATGCAGGTACAACAGGATCAACAACAAGAGCCACAACAAGAAAAGGCTAAATTTGAAGGGCAGCAAAACACTAACATGGAGAATTTATTGATTGGGAACATGAGCGCTAACTTCGATTTTGATTTTGTTGAGTCTGCACTTATGCCTTGTGGATTGTATGGAAATGTGAGTCCTATGGATGATCAACTTGCATGGGATTAATTATTGATCAATATTTCACATTCATGTATTCTTTTGCCCTTTTAATTTGTTCATATTCTTACATTTTACTTTTGAGTGTCTTCATAATTAATCTTCAAAAAATTAGTGTGGTGTTAATAGCTAGTGATCTTTATCTTAATTATATATAAATGGCCAATATCTCTATTCCTCTTGATCTCCCTCTTTCATGGTTATTTTGTTGTTTAGAAATATATTCTCGTACACAATTTATTTATTTTTTATAGGCAACATATTCTCGTACGTAATTAAGGTGACAGCAATTTATTTTTGATTTCGGATAATGCTTGAGAAAAATAGCGACGAAATTTTAAGTTGGATACGTACGTCATGGAGACAAGCTAGCAAGATAAACCAAGGAGTGAGGTAATTGACTTGTTTCTCTAACTCTGGCCTCCACCTTCTTTCCTTCCTTATACTTTTCCTTTTTCAGTTTTGGCGGCTGTTATTTTTTTCCAATTTAATTAAGGTGGGTGATCATAATTGGTGGAGAGCAGTAGAGAAAAAGTGATTTTTTTTTTTTTTTTTGGTATAGAGCTAAATAGAGGAATCCAAGTGCATATATGCAAACATTTATACAGGCTTCAAGTTAATTAATTGTACACTTATGTTCATGACCTTAGTCAACCTCTGCCTTTTGGAACATGCAGCATGTAACCTTTTTATTAGTTTTTGATTTAAGACTACTATAATAAAATAAAATCTCCTATATATTATGACGCTTTTAAAACGTATGAACGGCAACCCGCCTCATTCTAGATATATGGGTTTATAACTAAAGAATACAACTAACTTGTATTTCAAAACATTTTATTAGAAGATATTTATTGAGTTAATTAACAGGACAAGCACGTGGTTGTTGCTATAACTCTTCGATCGTCTCCTCCCTGATCTTCTTTTGCAAATAGCACAAACTGGCTTTTCGCAAGTGTATGTCTATTACTAGCACAAGCGTTGATTCTCCCTCTTTTTCACTATATATTTCCTTTGAAACAAGTTTTTCAATGGTCCTCATTGGGCGACAACAAATAGAGTTCATGAATGCACCGAGATTAATTTTCATGTCATCTCCTATTAATTTTTGCTGCCAATAAAAAAGTAGTTAAAACGTGCTGCATGGTAGCTATACCAAATAAATGGAAATGGTTTTCACACTTTCCTCTTAACGAAATATTCTACAATTGTCTTGGAGTTTATAAACTTATACGCAAAATAATTCTCAAATCACAATAAAAGACAAGTTTCATAGTGTGTGGCCCGTGATCTTCGATCTGAGTCTTTCCTCCGTTGGTCCAAGAATCGCCTAGCCTCTCAACCTAGTTTGCAAAACGAATGCACGGAACCCCGGCAAGGCCCTTCGGCGAGAGGATAAGTATAGGTGGAGAGAAAATGTGAGAGACTAGTGTAGTGTGTAGAAGCATATACCTCTTAGGGTTGTTATCCTTTGATATTTATAGAGTCTCCTTAGCTTGCTTTCCAAGTACGGGCATGTGCCTTGCACGAGTTGTTTGATGTCATTACCTTGTTACTGAAGGGATCTGGTAACCGTTTTAATGTGAGCTGGCACATTCCATGTGCGCTCATGATTATCTTTTAACATAACCGTTTCAGCACGTGGGAAGGCATGTGGCTCAGCAGGTAGTCGAGCCCCAACCGTAGCCGAGCCTTATGTTCGGTCGTGCCTGATGCGGGGTTGGGCGAGTAGAGTCTGTTCATGAGCCACTTCTCTGGAGGTGGCCGATCCCGGTGAGTTGACAGATGAGTGGAACCCGACCGCCACAACGGGCGGCCGAGCCACCGCGGGTGGCAAGCAGTCGTCGGCTAGGACCAAGCCCTAATCTAGGTACGGCCACCAATAGACTTGCATTGATTTGTCCATGGTGGGTACAAATAGCTATGTTCGGCTTGCTACAATGGCCCCTCAATCTCTGCCAACGCCGAGCGCGTGGTAGGGATTGATGTCGAACCCTAGCCGAACCCATATCTTGCCGAACGCGAACCATTGATGAGAATTGGCTGAGCCTTATCTATCTTTATCCTCAAAGTAGCAGCAACCGCCAGAGCCGAACGCTAATGAGAGGATGCCAGGTGTTGCCTCCTGTTTGGGTATGGCTGGCTAAAAGGACACTAGGAGCGTGGGTAGGTTCTGCCAGGTTGTCCTATCGATGCCACGTGTCAAGCATCGATTGGCCGCAGGTTCGGCAGTGTCAGGACAGGCAGGAAATTCGATTCCTAACCTTACCTCTATATAAAGGGCGACGAGAGGAGAGAGAGAAGTTACAACCCCTCTCTCTCTTTAAACTTCCATTGCCAAAGCTTCGTACCATGCCTGTTCATCTTCAAATCTCGATTCCCAGCAGATTCTTCACCAGATCTCGCTGAAACTTCCAGGTATGCGTTCGATTATTGCCCCTCCAATCGTTTCTATAGTCTTCATTTCTATTTTATACCATTTTCTAGGTTTTTGGGAGTTTCTTGTTCTATGTGAACAGTAAAAAAGCTGGGGATGAACAGTCTGTTCATCTTCATCTTCAATCTGTTCTTTCGAGCCCCAATCTTAACGCTGGTGGGTTTGGACGATGTTGGAGCTGGCCGAGTCCCATGGTTTGAGTCATTCGTTCCTCTCGAGCTTGAGTCTTGAAAGTAGGGTGGGCCAGTAGGGTAGCCGAGCGTAGTGAGATCCTTGCCTTCTGGCCGATGATGAGGTTCCTCATTATTGTCTCCTTGTTTTGTTAGTCTGGCTCACCCAATCATAGTCATTTCTTCCGACTCCGAAAGCTCGGGGGACGACTCCGGGGAGTTCATCCGAGAGTACTTGGAAAGGCGCAGAAGCCGACACCAAGCTTTCTCAATTGCTTTAAACATGTCAGGTTTTAGTGACTCCAACGCCGAATGTGACTATGAGTATGGCAGCAGATTCAATACCGAGCCTGAAATATCCTTCACCCCCTCTACTCACTCCGACGCCGAGCACAAGTTGGGGCCTGAGGCCGAATCCAGATTTCGTCCTCAGGCCGAGGCCACTACATTCACAGGACCCAAGCCAAGTGACACCTCATCCGAGAACAGGGGGTTACCGATCTCTATGAAAGGGGGCAGGTTTGTCCTTACGCCCACTACTTTAGTGGGCGTGCCAACGAGTACGAAGATTTTTGCCAAACGTACAGCATCCCGAATGATGTTGTCATTAGTCAGTGGCCAGTAACCGAATAAAAGATAAGAGGGAGCATCATCCCGAACACATAATGGTTCCCCTTATGGCCATCTGTGAGGCTGGACTCCGTTTCCCTCTTAACCCATTTTTGAGGGAGCTGCTGGCCCGGTTCGGCATAGTGCCACACTTCTTCGCCATCAATAGTTACAGGATAGTGATGTTGGTGATTAAGTTGAAAGAACTGCATAACCTTGAGTTCACAGTCGTCGACCTCTTCCATACTTACATCATGTCCAGGTATGGCAAGACCGATCGCAAGTACTTGTAGCCGCGTACCAGTAAGGAACCCCTGATAGATGGGCTGCCTGACATCGACAAATGGGCTAACTTCTATGTCGAAGTTAGTGGCAATTTTGAGTTCGGTGATCGGACGATGCGGCTACACTCTGTGCCGAAGATAAAAGATTTTTGAGGTTGTTTTATCGTTTCTTTATTTCGCCGAGCATGATTTCTTCTTCGAACGTTGAATTTCTAATGTTGTCTGGTCAACACTTTCTTACAGATCACCGAGAAATTACGAAGAGGCAACAATATTTGGCTGTCGAGAAGAACGTCGAGACGTTGAAGGCCCAGATTTGCCGCGACGCGCCGATACTGTTAGGCTACAACCCCTCGTACAAGGGGAAGTTAAAGAGGAGAGAGAAGGGAGCGGGGTAGAGCACGAAGGCCAAAGGTAAAAAGAGGACCGCTGAGGGGCAGGCAGGGAAGAGTGAGGATCCGCTTTTGAGCAAAAAGGTGAAGGAGCCGAGGGTGAAATTTCCCACTTTCAGGAAGCCAGCCGAGTTCTGGTTTCAGGAGAGCTAGCAGATCGAGCTTTCGGGTATTAACGTTCCCTTACAAACCCTCGTTCTCGAATTTGTAGAGAAGATGGGAAGAAGGAACGTCGTGAGAGTGAACATCAAGGACGGTGCCGCAGCTCGACAGAAAGATGCTGAAGCAGCCGAACCCGCTGCCAAGAAGCAGAAGATTACCCAAGACTTCTTTCTGACTAGACCGCCAGCGCCAATCCTTAGGGAGAAAGATCTGACCGAGTCTTCAAATGCTGGTGGCTCGAAAGCTGCGGAGAAGTCTGGGGGTTTGTCTGGCTGAGCGATAGTGTAGGAGTTTACGCCTTCGTTCGCAATGTTCGAGGGCAAAGTTGTTTCGGTAAATGACAGTGTTAAACTGGAGCCCGGGTTGGCCCCCACCATGCTTCAAGGCATGGCTTTGCCGAACGACATGAAGAAGGTCCCAGAGGAACTCCAGCCAAGTTTGGTTCATGCTAGTGCTTATCTTGTTCAGGTATCTGTCTGAACCTAACCTTTTTCCAACTTTTTCAAATTTGAGGATGATTCTGTGTTTATGTTTCTTCTGTTATGTAGGCTAGTCAGGCAATCCTCCGCGCGTCTAACAAAGCTGAGTTTGTTGCAGCCGAGCGGGCTTGCTACCTTGAAGACTTGAAGGCCGAGCGTGAAAAAGTGAGGAGCTACAACGGAAGCCTAAAGATGGTGAAGGCTCAGATTGCCGAGTTGGAGAAAGAGAAAGAAGAGATGGCCGATAAGTTGAAGAAGGCCGAGCGTGAGGTCGGAAGGGTGTTGAGGAGGGAGAAGAGGAAAATGAAGGAGGTAGATGAGAAGGCATATCAAGCTGGATTTGATCGTGTAGGCCAAGAGTATATTAGGGATGCTCGGTCGATGGTCAATGATGAGGTAAAGATGAGGGTGCCGATTGCATACCGAACCGGATACAAGGACGGAGTGCAGGCCGCGTGTGGTGTCCTGCAGCTTGAAGCCGACCTGAACATGACAAAGTCGATTCCTAGGCCCACAACTCCTGAAGTCGTCCTTCCCTATGCCAAAGAGGAGTGCGCACCCCTCCCTCCAGAGGAATTTCCCGAAAGCGAGGAGGATATCGAAGACTTGACCGATGCCGACGCCGAGGGTGGAGATAACTCTGGCGGGAAGAAGAATGGTGAGGGTGGTGAAAGAGTAGCCAAGGACGCTGGGCAGGAACCTATTAGTGTTGGTAAGACGGCCGAGGCCGAGGCTGAAGTTGCTGCAAATGTTGCTCCAGATGTTGCTGCAGATGCTACTGCAATGGACAACACTCCAGTTTAGAGTGGATTTTATTGTCTTTTCTTTGTTCTGTTTGAACTGTTTTGAAATCTTTGTTAGACTGGATGGCTCCAAGCTTGGAGTTTATCGATCCAGGTGTAATTGTTGATGGGGGGTCGGCACGAACGAGTTACCACGCCATGTCTTCTAGCTTAGGGGTTTCTCGAACACTCGTGTTTTTCTCTTGAATGAATGATGGTCTGATTCCAGTTGTTAACATATTTGTTTTGCCGAACTTGATTGAATGTTTTTCGTGCCTTAGGAAAATTTGATAACCTTGCTTGTTCGGATGGTAGATATCCGTAGCCCCCACTTTGGTCTGGGTTCGGCTAAGTAAATGATTGTGGAAGTGTCTAACAGTATTGTTGGTAATTGCTGAGCCTTGATCAAAGTAGAGAATTAGTGTTAGCAGGTCACTGAACGTGCCTCTTTCGTCGGGGTTGCTACAAATTGTTCATGAGTCATGATTTGAACATAAGAGTACGAGGGGCCTCCTTGCCTAGATGGGGCTCGGCCAGAGTGCTAGCCCCTGGCCAAGGTAAGAAGGACTTTGAGAGTTATGATTGTTTGTGGGTGGTTTGCTCGCCAAAGTGCCAGTTTAACCTTTCGGTGGCCGACCATGGTGTCTTGCCAAGCCGAACCGAAACCTAAGTTCCATCAGTTTTGTGTGTTTAAGGCTCGGTGGACCATATGTCCTTCATTTGCTTCTTTGGGCAGTGATAATGGCCGAAGCTAAAGGCTGAAGAGCCGTTTTGTGGGTGTGACCGAAGTCATCGTTTGTGGGTGGCAGGTTTGCCGAGAATGAATTTGTATGTTAGTGAGGTTGATGTAAGACATGTTATAAGTACTGAAGAAATCAATTGCCGAATAACAAAGTTGTCTTGCTATTATGAGACTTTGGAGTATAAGAAAGAAATGAAAAACTCTTGGCCGAGGCCATTCTTTGAAATTAAAGATAAGAGATAATTGGGCCGAAGCCAAACATAACTTAAAAATTTTGTATCATGAAGGTTAGCCGGTGATCGCAGGTAGCCGGACATAGGATAAATAAGAAGGCGGTTCACATGTATGCTCTTTTAAGATTCTGTGCATTCCATGGGTTGGTAAGCACCTTCCCATTCATATCTTCAAGGACGTAGGCGCCTTCACCAGCAATTTTGACAAGGCGAAAGGGCCCTTCCCAGTTCGGCATAAACTTCATTTTTTTGCTTGCTTGCACCACCTTCCGCCAAACGAGATCATCTAGCTTGAATTTATTGGTTCGTACGCTTCGATTGTACCCTTTGGCAACTTGCTGTTGGTAGTTGGCTAACTTGAGCCGAGCGTCGTCACGCTTCTCTTCGGCGAGTATAAGCTCTTGTGCGACAGCCTCGTCATTTGTCTTTGGGTAGGGAACTTTGATTCCAATGGAATGACGGCCTCCATGCCGAAAGCCATTGAGAAGGGAGTTTGGCCAGTAGAGCGTCGTGGTGTAGAACGATAGGCCCATAAAACCTTGGGTAGCTCTTCTGCCCATTTACCACGCTTGGAGTTTAGCCGACGTTTTATTTTAGTGCAGACGGTCTTGTTTGAGGCCTCGGCTTGGCCATTCCCTTGAGGATATGCTGGAGTGGAGTTGAAGAAGCGGATGCTGAATTCTTCCAAGGGACTGGAGAGGCTGTTACCAACAAACTGAGTGCCGTTGTCAGAGACGATGGCGTATGGACGCCGAACCTGGTGATGATGTTTCTCCAGACAAATCTTCGGACTTCGGCCTCAGTTGTTATGATGAGAGGCTCAGCTTCTACCTATTTTGAGAAGTAATCCGTGGCTGTGATCAGGAACTTGAAACCTCCAGGAGCCGTTGGAAGTTTTCCAACGATATCAAGCCCCCATTGGGCAAATGGCCAAAGACTTGTGATTGGAGAAAGGTTCTGGGCTGGTAGCTTCGGGATTGGTGAAAACAATTGACATGGTCGGCATTTGCGGACGACTTCTTCACAATCTTTCTTCATGTTCTTTCAGAAGTATCCCTAACTTAGTGCACGCTGGCAGAGTGAACGGCCTCCAGAGTGGCAGCCGCAGCTGCCTGAGTGGAGTTCGTTGAGAATTGTGGGTACCTGGTTTGGATGGACGACGAGGAGATAGGGTCCGGAGATTGATTTTCTGTAAAGCTGGCCACTGTCAGAGAGCCAGTAGTAGGCGACCTTGTTCCTGATGCGGTAGGCTTCCTTTTTGTCGTCTGGTAGAGTATCATTTCTGAGGAATGCAACGATCTCATCCATCCAACTTGGGCCAAGTTCTATATTGAGTACTTTCGGAGTGTTGTCAAAGCTTGGATGGTCGATGCTGCCAAAATTGATGGTTCTGAACTCAAAGGCTATGGAAGCCGAGGCGAGACCAGCGAGTGTGTCGACATGCGCATTGTGTTCGCGGTTGATTTGCTAAATCTTGAAATTCTTGAATTGCTTGATGAGCTTAGCCGCTGTTGCATGATATTTCATCATCCTGGGGTCCCTAGCTTCATAGTCCCCCAACACCTGGTTGACGATCAGCTGGGAATCACAATAGACAGCCAGTTCATCGACTTTCATTGCGATAGCCGAGCATAGGCCAGCAAGAAGTGCTTCGTACTCTGCCTCATTGTTGGTGGCAGGGAAGTCGATGCTGATTAACCTTTCATGAAGTGTCCCACAAGGGGAAACTAAGACAACACCCGCACCAGCGCCGGTGCTATTTGAAGCACCATCGACTTGAAGTCGCCAAGTGTCTCCCTGAAAGAGTAGCCAAAGTTTCATGCTTTCTGTGGGTTCGGTGCAGCTTGTGGTGGGGGAGGTTTGTTGAACTCTGCTGTATCGTCGGGGGTTAGTTCAGCTATGAAGTCGGCGAGAACCTGTCCTTTGAGTGCTGTTCGAGGCTCGAAGTGAATGTCAAAATTTGCGAGCTCGACGGCCCACTTGGAGACACGGTTGGAGAGGTTGGCTTTCCGAAAGCGTGCTTTGAGAGGATACTCTGTCAAAACAGTGATTGTGTGGGATTAGAAGTAGGGTAGTAGCTTCCTTGCTGCTGAGACCAGGGCAAGAGCCAACTTCTCTAGTGGGAGATAGCGCGTTTGCACTGGGAGGAATGTTTTGCTAGTGAAGTAAATGGGCATGTCTTCGGCTCCAACTCATCGAACTAATGCTGAGCTAATTGCGTGGGTAGAGATAGCAAGGTACAAATAGAGAGTCTCGAACTTCTTGGGCTTTACCATTAGTGGTGCCGAGCTTAGGTATTCTTTGAGTTTGGCTAGTGCTGCATCGCAATCTGGCGTCCAGTCAAAGTTGCGCTGACTTTTTCCTTTTAAAGCGTGAAAAAAGGCGTGGCACTTGTCGGATGGCTTGCTAATAAAGCGGTTGAGACAGCTGCCATGCCGGTGAGCTTCTGAACTTCTCTGATTGTGCGTGGTGGCCGTAAGTCTGCAACCGCCTTGATTTGGTTAGGGTCGGCCTCGATCCCTCGCCTAGTCACCAGATGGCCAAGAAATTTTCTCGCATTTACACCGAATGCACATTTTTCTAGGTTCAGGCGGAGTTTGTGGAGTTTGAGAACTTCAAATACTTCTGCGAGTTCGGTGAGGTGGTTGTGCTCCTTCTGACTTTTAACGACGAGGTCGTCGATGTAGGCTTCTAAGATGTGGCCTATCTGTGCACGAAGCATCTTGAAGATCGCGTGGTTGAAGGTGGCACCCGAGTTCTTGAGCCCAAAAAGCATGACGCGGTAACATAAAATGCCATATGGTGTGATGAAGGCCGTTTTCTCCATGTCTTCTGGGTCCATGGCTATTTTGTGGTAGCCGCGGTAGACGTCAAGAAAACTTAGTCGAGCGTGGCCTGCGGTGGCGTCGACCAACTGATCTATCTCAGGGAGTGGGAACCAATCGTTTGGACACGCGTCGTTGAGGTTGGTGTAGTCGACGCACACTTGCCATTTGCCGTTATTCTCCTTGACAACCACAGTGTTGGAAAGCCAAGTTGGGTACTATACTTCCTGCATGGCATTTGCTTCCAATAATCGGTTAACCTCTTCTATGACAGCATCGGCGTGTTCAGGTGCCGAGCGTCGAGCCTTCTGTACCACTGGCTTCGAATCCTTCTTGATGTTGAGAGAGTGGCAGATGAAGTCGGGGTCGACCCCCGGCATCTCATTGGGGGTCCAGGCAAAGACTTCTATGTTGTCTTTGAGGAATTGAAACATCCCTTCGCGCTCGGTGTCGCAGAGGGAGGAGCCAAGTAAGAAGAAACGTGAGCCATTCTTATTGATGGGCATTTTGACTAAGTCTTCTTCCGCTTTGTCTTCAGCCTTTTGGCCGATATCGTCAATGACGGCCATGTCCGGGACTTCAACCCACTGTACTTGCTTGGCTTTGGTGGAGTTGTGGACGGCTAAGACAAGGCATTTTTTGGATGCCACCTGATCTACATGCAGATCTTTTTGCCTTCCATTGGTGCTGATGAATCGAATGACCTGGTGGTAGGTTGAGGCAATTGCCTGCATTCCGTGGAGCCAAGTTCGGCCGAGAATGGCGTTGTACGGGCTCGGCACGTTAACGATGATAAATTCGACGGACAGAGTCTTTGAGCCGACGACGACGGGAAGAAAGATTTTGCCTAATGGCCAAACAGGTGCTCCGTTGAAACCGATGAGGGGCACGTCGGCTAGTTGTAAGGTGAATTCTGGGAGATCAAGTTTCTTGAACAGGTCGTAATACATGACCTCGGCCGGGCTTCCTTGATCAATGAAGATTCGCTTGCACAATCGAGGTCGGCACGGAGTGTGCCTTCGAATTCCTTTGTTACTGGACCGTGGATAACATGTGTTACGACCCAGATTTTTGGTACAAAAAAATTTCGTTGAAAATTTGAATTTTATTTTAATAACTTGGATTTTTATTTTCATAACCAAAAATCTGTCGTTACTGACTAATAAAAATCTCATTGTGTATTCGAAAATCTTTTAATTATGCTTGGAAGGTTTTAATCGTCTTCTAACTGTTGATACCCGTCATTTTTAATATTAAGTCTTAAAATTTCACCTCTTGGCTGGAAATCCTACTTACCAAATCTAGTTAGCTTTTAACCAACTAGTTAACCGAACAACCGTTTAACCTAATTACCATTTACTTCCTTGGTGAACCTCATGAACCTTTTGACCTTGAATCTTTTGAACCCTTGACCCTTGTAACCCTAGATGAACCTTTTGAACCTTTTAGCTATTAACCATTGACGATAAATGTTAGGGTAATCTTTACCCATTGGACAAAAGGAAGACTTAGTTTATTCTACCAAAGTACTTTACTAGATTTTATTAGTACTTAGATATAGTATTATATGGTGATATATACACATGATAAAAAACACATATATACTTTATTCAAGTACAATATTTTATCCATTGGTTAATAACCGTTAAGAGAATTATTACCCATTGGATAATAGGTTAAGTACTTTCTATCCTTACCCGTTGGTTAATAACCGCTAGGAGAATTGTTATCCATTGAACAATAGGTAGTCTTGCCAACATAGTACTAGGATATATTAAATTAGTCAATTCCTAGATTTTCCATGTGATGGAAAGGTTAAAATAAGTTTAAGTACATTGGATTATTTAATGGGTGTACTTAGTACCATAGTTATTAAAATATGTAGAAGTATTATTATATTACATTACCCATTGGTCCATAAAAGTTAGGGAATTTATTATCTATTGGATAATAGGGTCAATCTTTCCAAAGTACTAGATCTATTATTTTATGAAATCCTAGATTTGCCCATAAAGAGTTTTTGATTAATTTACATGTTGTACTTGTACCAAAATATTAAAATATTGAATTTTCTAAGTACCTATTATCCAGTATTTTAATAAGAATATGTGGTCATTTAAATTTTTTATTTAGAAAATCTTGTAAAGTACTTCATTTCTTTTATCCATTGGGTAAAGAATATTAGGGGAATTATTACCCAATGGGTAATAGCTTAGTCTTGCCAAAAGTACTAAGTTTATTATTTAATTTTCCGTGGGATTTTGTTATTATAATATGTACTTATGGAATAAAAAAAAAAGATTAGATTTTCTTAAAAGTACATTATCTAGTAACATGTGTGCTATTGATTAGTTTATTAAGATTTGTAATCTTCCTAGATTGTAAGTACACCTATTATATATATACATACATATATATATACATACATACATATATATATATATATATATACATACATATATATATACATACATATATATATATATATATATATATATATGTGTGTGTGTGTGTGTGTGTGTGTGTGTGTGTGTGAGTACTTAGATATATATATAAAGTTATATGTGTATTATATTTCCAAAAAAAAACATGTGTATTGTTTATTTTAATAAGAAAATCTTTATTTGGATTTTCCCTTGGATTTCTTAAAGTACCTTATATATATATATATAGTCCGAATCCAGTGAGGGATCCCGCACCAGTCTACGATGCGGGACTCCCCTTTTCGGATTGAATTTCGATGATCCGAGCCGTTCAATGTGTTCAGAACGTGATTTTAAGGGTACTCGCGAGAAATCAATAAAAAAAAAAGACCGGGAAGGGCTTCATCCGAGCAGTTTTTGTTTCTATTTTATCGAACGGTTCAGTAAAAACTACTCAAATCAATCCCTTCCCGGTCTTTTTTTTTTGCTGATTTCACGCGGGTACTCTTAAAATCACGTTCTGAACACATTGAACGGCTAGGATGATCGAAATTCGATCCGGAATGGGGAGTCCCGCACCGTAGACTGGTGCGGGATCCCTCACTGGATCCGGACTGTATATATATATATATATATATATATATATATATGTATATATGTATGTATGTATAAGTGTGTACTAGTGAGAGAGAGAGAGAGAGAACCCGAGAAAGGGAGAAAGAGAGATAGGGCCGAGAGAGAGAGAGAGGGGGGAGAAAGAGAGAGACAAAGGAAGAAGAAGAAAGATTGGATTGTACCTTGCTTGACCTTCCTTGATCTTTCTATGTACTTTGATTTTCATATCATCCAAGGATTGTATTCTTCCTAGCCAAATCTTGTACAATTGACCTAATTTGTTAAACAAATGATCAAATCTTGTACAAACCTTCATCTTTCACTCAAAATCTTCCAAGATCAAATCCAAGTACCAAATCCATAGCCATGCAAGTCTAGTTTTAGACCTTGATCTTCCAAGGAAGCTTCATTTGGTTGAATAAAAAAATGAGATGTAGAGAGAGAGAGAGAGAGAGAGAGAGAGAGAGGCCGGCTAGGGAGAGGAGAGAGGAAAGCTTGGCCTATAAATAGCAAGCCATTCAAGCCTTGAACTCACACCTTCACTCCTTGCTCCAACTTCTCTCTAGAAACCATTTCTGTTTTTTCAGTCAGCCTACTACCCTTCATAAATCCTCATTTTTCTCCGGCTTAAAGTAGTTTTTAGAACCAACTCCCTTCGGGAAAGTTGTAGAGCACTTCGAGACCTTCAAGTTAGACCCAAGAACCACCCTAATCGGTCAAGAAGTGACCGAGATATAAACATCCGAAATTCTGTAAAAATCTCGGATTTTTAGTTCCAGACAGCTTACTGTCACTCCCTTTATCACCATTTTTCTCCTACCTAAACTAGTTTCTAGGATCAACTTCCTTCACAAAAGTTGTAGAGTACTTCTCGAGCTTCGATTTCGACCCAAGAACGATCCTATTCGGCCAAATATTGACCGAGTTACTGCCATCCAAAGTTTGGTCCAGATTTGCGAGTTTCACTGCTGTAGAATTTTCCAACTAGCTTATTCGGCCCCGACTAGTTTCGGATCAAAGTAGATAAATCCTGCCTCTATCTCTAAGTATAGTAGAATGTCCTTATTCCCTATCCTAAGTATATGTGTAGTTGATTATACTTCAATAAACATGTGTTGTTTTGAACTTTTTGAAAAGAAAGAACGAATTTTGAAAGATAACGTTGTGGCCCAACTTTAAGTATTCGTACTTTGATCTTAGGATGGTTATGAGCATGTCTATGTGTTTACGTGACTTACTTGTTGGATGTGTGATAAAGTATAAGTGGTTTACCACTCTAAAGGTGTCCGTCCATATGGCACTATGCTTTAATTTGTGTGTTAAATGTTGAGCATGATGATGTAATAATGTGAGCATGCTATCTAATATAGAGTTGAATGATCTTTCTAGTTTAGTTTCAAGATTACAATGAATGATTTATGATTACCTGTATGAAAAGTCCTACCGCGGAGTCTATGCAGGATTACGAGCACAAGAATAAAGAAAGTTAGAAACATGACACCTAGGGTGTGGTTGACATGGATAAAAATACTTTTGAAACTACATAATGGCTGGATGTGGTAGTCATTGTGTGGATGTGAAAACCCGCGATGTGGCCAGACTTGGTAGCCCATCGTGTGGATTGTGAAAACCACAATATGGCCGGACTTGGTAGCCTATTGTGTGTATGAAAACCCTTGATGTGGCCGGACTTGGTAGCCCATTGAAGTGGACTTGTGAAAACCGCAATGTGGCCGGACGTGGTAGCCCATTCTGAAGATTGCCAATGGGGCCGGACGTGGTAGTCTCATTGGTAATATGGCTTGGTATCCGCGGAGAGGAGCCAATACAAGTTTTGAAATCGCAATGTGGCTGGACATGCTAGCCCATTGTGTACGTTGCCAATGGGGCCGGACTTGGTAGCCTCATTGGTAACGTGAAATGGAAATGATTTTGGAAATGTTGATTCGGAAATGAAAAGTGAAATGGTGACATGGTCTACGAAACACTGCGTAGGAGAAACTCTGATGACACAGACACTTACGCTAGATGAGTAATGAATGTGCATGTGTTATTGTATATCTCTAAATGCGAAGTTATTGAATGCACATGTGTTAGTTTGGTTACTATCATGACTTATTGACTTACTATGTGTAAGTTAAGGGTTAGTGGGTTTGGATTATTCTATTGAGCTTTGTAGGTCACGTTATTGCCTTTGGTAATCCTAACATATTATGCTGGTGGCGACGCTGGTATAATGTGTCAGACCTCGTAGATGAACAGGGAGAACTGTATACACTGGAGGCTTTCGGAGCCGAGGTGCTGGCTGGGATGGAGGAGTAGTCGGAGTCGTAGTTAGGAACCTTAGGTTTTTCTCCCTTGTGTAAATATTGAACTCTGTAGGAGTTGTGATGTAATAATGAGCCAGACTCTACTTGATTTATGAATAAAAATGTCTATTTAATGTACCCAAAATTGGGGGTGTTACAGAATGGTATCAGAGCTCTAGGCTCAACACTCGGCCGTGGGTAGAATGGGTAGAACCATAAGATAGTTGACCGTTGCACAAACGTGAATTCGAGTTTAAGTTTACCGTCCCAAATTGGGTGGAATTCTGACAAAACAATCTTCGGATTGAAGTAAGGTGTGGAAATTGGTAGTACCACCGAGCTGGGAATTCCCGAACAATTGGATGATGACTTAAATCAAGGATCGAATGTGGAATTTAGAAACTCAAAGTTCCTTAGAGTTAAGAAAACCCTTGTCTTAAAGACGCTACTACTTGAGGTTAAAAACTTTCCTTGTAGATGAACAAACTAGTCAACCTGTTAGCTAGAACTGCATGAATTGGTTCAGAGAGATTTATAGGAATCGTGTTACCCTAGAGTGGAGTACTAGCGGTGTAGGTTAGAACCTAATAACCTATAGAACCTCGTAGTAGGAGTACATAGGATCTTTTCAACTTGTAAGAATCTTAGGTTGATATTCGCCATTGTAGTAGAATTCTGTGCTTGTGATTGTATCTCTCTTTTACCTTTGAAAAACTTGCTTTATTCCAAAAGGAGTACTGTTGCATACTATGCTTTTGAGCTTAGAAGGAAAACCCCCTTTGCAAAAAAAAAAAAAAAAAGAAGCTTTCGACTTCCATTCTTAGATGGTGAATACATGCCGCGGATTAGGATACGAGAACGGAGAATCCTCTAACACCATAAGAATCCTTAGAATCGTAAA
Source organism: Rhododendron molle (assembly GCA_025413875.1). Classification (NCBI taxonomy): domain Eukaryota; kingdom Viridiplantae; phylum Streptophyta; class Magnoliopsida; order Ericales; family Ericaceae; genus Rhododendron; species Rhododendron molle. The sequence continues at coordinate 23,140,794 of CM046400.1, forward strand.
AGGAAAGGCATGGAACTGTTCGCGGGATGCAGACGCTAACCTCTTATACTGGACGCAAATTGAGAAACACTTAGATCGAAGAGTTCGTTTAGATTAGGAATGCTCGAAGGAAACGACGATTACTTCTGCTGATTTAAATCTTAGCAGGAAGCATATATCTATATGCTAGTCATATCTGTACCGTTTACCAACTACATTGCTTCTCTCAAATCTTTGTTGAAATCGACATCCTTGGGAAAGAAACCCTCACATGATTCTCGTAGTGAAATCATCCGTATTAACCCCTTACGACACCCACTGACAAGAATGGCGTACTCTTGGGTATCTTTTGTAACCCGACCTTATTGGCCAAGCGATCCAACTCAGCGGTACACCCTATGGTGTTATTGGTCCTAACCGTTATCACTTCAAATTTTTCATAACTCCTTGATATTGATTCCTTGAAACTAAACTCCTTTGGAGATGGGTACCCTTCCTTGAACCAACCAAGCTTCATCAACTCCTTATCAAATAGCTTGCGCTACTTGAGGGCGACTTAAATCGGTCATTTCCATCTCGACGCCTAGGATAATCTTAGACGACTATGATTGGACTCAAATTTGTTTTCAAAACTGCTGTACCTCTGAAATTCCTACCAAAAATCGACGCTGCCAAGGGCTTATTTTCCTTGACTGCATAGGTTCTTTCAGTGCCTTTGCTAATAATATCCGAGCTTGTAGAATATTGTAGGGCTTGCTTACTAACCTTCGATTTTTCCCGAATGAGGATAGAGTACTTACGCTTTACGATGATGAAGTGGTTCTGCCCAAGCGATCAGACCTAGTTTTGGAGGCGGGTTTAAATACCGTTAGGGGAGAGTGTAGCTGTTAGAAGGTACGAACTCGAGGTAGCTAACTTGCACCAGACCTGTAACCTTAGAGTGATCAACATGGCGGATTTCGACGTAACCCTGGGCATGGACATGTTATCAGCACATCGAGCGGTCATAGACTATTATCAGAAGACGGTGACGGCATATACCCTGATGGGATTCATTTTCAATTTAAGGGGGATAGATAAATGATGAGTTCGACGATGAAAAGATCTAGGTGGCAGATCCAACTGTCTGGATGGTTTGCTAGCCTCCACTTGGAAGAAGCCAATAGAATGGAAGTGGGATTACCATACATCGTTGCAAATACGCCGATGTTTTCCCTGAAGAACTTCCTGGCTTATCACCCAAAAGGAGTGATAGACTTCTCTATAGAACTCCAACTAGGAACGGCACCAATCTCTATGGCACCATACTGTAAGGCCCCTGCCAAGATAAAGGAGCTCAAGACCCAATTACAAGAGCTATGGGACAAAATGTTTAGTAGGCCAAATACGACACCCTAGGGAGCACCGGTGATATTCGTGAGAAAGGAGGGTCGTGCTAAGGAAACATCTGTAGGGTACAAGTCTGCATGATGATTTGATAGAGGTTTTGCATTAGGCGTTGGTGCTTACGATGGAAACGTTATCAAAGGTCGACAACGAGGCAAGCTGTTCGACGGTTGAAGCAACTTCAACCCCGTCTCGTTAAGCAAGTGATGAGGCTTAATTCGATTAACAAAACATGCAGAGGATTAAGATGGATGCCTGAGACGCTGACGTACTTCTAGGACCTGCCGGAGCCTTAGAACTGAGGTCGAATGGTACCAAACCCTTTTGTAGGTTGCCAAGTATGGAATCTTGTTTAGATCGCTAGTAATTAAGGGAGACTTGCTTCTATTTTTAAGGGGGATAGACGATGATTACAAGAACAGTATAACGATTAAGTCTAATCCGTAGTCACGCACCAATTTCGAGGATGAAATTATTTTAAGGGGGATAGGTCGTAACGACCTTGATTTTGGTAAATAAAAATTTTGTTGAAAATTTGAATTTTATTTTAATAACTTGGATTTTTATTTTCATAACCAAAAATCCGTCGTTACTGACTAATAAAAATCTCATTGTGTATTCGAAAATCTTTTAATTATGCTTGGAAGGTTTTAATCGTCTTCTAACTGTTGATACCCTTCGTTTTTAATATTAAGTCTTAAGATTTCACCTCTTGACTGGAAATCCTACTTAGCAAGTCTAGTTAGCTTTTAGCCAACTAGTTAACCTAACAACCGTTTAACCTAATTATCATTTACTTCCTTGGTGAACCTCATGAACTTTTTGACCTTGAACCTTTTGAACCCCTTGAGCCTTGTAACCCTAGATGAACCTTTTGAACCTTTTAGCTATTAACCATTGGACGATAAATGTTAGGGTAATCTTTACCCATTGGACAAAAGAAAGACTTAGTTTATTCTACCAAAGTACCTTACTAGATTTTATTAGTACTTAGATATAGTAGTTTATTCTACCAAAGTACCTTACTAGATTTTATTAGTACTTAGATATAGTATTATATGATGATATATACACATGATCAAAAGTATATATATACTTTATTCAAGTACAATACTTTACCCATTGGTTAATAACCACTAGGAGAGTTATTACCTATTGCATAATAGGTTAAGTACTTTCTATCCTTACCCGTTGGTTAATAACCGCTAGGAGAATTGTTATCCATTGAACAATAGTTAGTCTTGCCAACAAAGTACTAGGATATTAAATTAGTCAATTCCTAGATTTTCCATGTGATGGAAAGGTTAAAATAGGTTTAAGTACATTGGATTATTTAATGGGTGTACTTAGTACTCTAGTTATTAAAATATGTACAAGTATTATTATATTGCATTACCCATTGGTCCATAAAAGTTAAGAAATTTATTATCCATTAGATAATAGGGTCAATCTTTCCAAAGTACTAGATCTATTACATGTTGTACTTGTACCAAAATATTAAAATATTGGATTTTCTAAGTACCAATTATCTAGTATTTTAATAAGAATATGTGGTCATTTAAATTATTTATTTAGAACATCTTGTAAAGTACTTTATTTCTTTTATCCATAGGGTAAAGAATGTTAGGGGAATTATTATCCAATGGGTAATAGCCTAGTCTTGCCAAAAGTACTAAGTTTATTATTTAATTTTCCATGGGATTTTGTTATTATAATATTATGTATATGTACTTATGTAATAAAAGACTAGATTTTCTTAAAAGTACATTATCTAGTAACATGTGTGCTATTGATTAGTTTATTAGGATTTGTAATCTTCCTAGATTGTAAGTACATCTATTATATATATATATATATATATATATATATATATATATATATATATATATATATATATATATATATATAATATTTCCAAAAGAACACATGTGTATTGTTTATTTTAGTAAGAAAATCTTTATTTGGATTTTCCCTTGGATTTCCTAAAGTACCTTTGATATATATATTATTTGTAGTTAGTATAGTAGTATATATATATAAATATATGTAAGTGTGTACTAGTGAGAGAGAGAGAGAGAGAGAGAGAGAGAGAGAGAGCGAGAGAAAGAGAGAGAGAAAGAGAACCCGAGAAAGGGAGAGAGAGAGATAGGGCCGAGAGAGAGAGAGAGAGAGAGAGAGAGCGAGACAAAGGAAGAAGAAGAAAGATTGGATTGTACCTTGCTTGACCTTGCTTGATCTTTCTATGTACTTTGATTTTCATATCATCCAAGGATTGTATTCTTCGGAGCCAAATCTTGTACAATTGACCTAATTTGTTAAACAAATGACCAAATCTTGTACAAACCTTCATCTTTCACTCAAAATCTTCCAAGATCAAATCCAAGTACCAAATCCATAGCCATGCAAGCCTAGTTTTAGACCTTGATCTTCCAAGGAAGCTTGATTTGGTTGAGTAAAAAAATGAAATGTAGAGAGAGAGAGAGGCCGGCTAGGGAGAGGAGAGAGGAGAGCTTGACCTATAAATAGCAAGCCATTCAAGCATTGAACTCACACCTTCACTCCTTGCTCCAACTTCTCTCTAGAAACCATTTTTGTTTTTCTAGTCAGCTTACTACCCTTTATAAATCCTCATTTTTCTCCTTCTTAAAGTAGTTTTTAGTACCAACTCCCTTCGTGAAAGTTGTAGAGCACTTCGAGACCTTCAAGTTAGACCCAAGAACCATCCTAATCGGTCAAGAAGTGACCGAGCTATTAACATCCGAAATTCAGTAAAAATCCCGGATTTCTAGTTCCAGACAGCTTACTGTGACTCCCTTTATCACCATTTTTCTCCTACCTAAACTAGTTTCTAAGATCAACTTCCTTCACAAAAGTTGTAGACCACTTCTCGAGCTTCGATTTCAAACCAAGAACGATCCTATTCGGCGAAATATTGACCGAGTAACTGCCATCCAAAGTTTGGTCCTTTTTTGCGAGTTTCACTGACGTAGAATTTTCCAACTAGCTTATTCGGCCCCGACTAGTTTCGGATCAAAGTAGATAAATCCTACTCCCTATCTCTAAGTATAGTAGAATGTACTTATTCCCTATCCTAAGTATATGTGTAGTTGATTATACTTCAATAAACATGTGTTGTTTTGAACTTTTCGAAAAGAAAGAACGAATTTTGAAAGATAATGTTGTGGCCCAACTTTAAGTATTTGTACTTTGATCTTAGGATGGTTATGAGCATGTCTATGTGTTTAGTTGTCTTACTTGTTAGATGTGTGATAAAGTATAAGTGGTTTACCACTCTAAAGGTATCCGTCCATGTGGCACTAAATGTTGAGCATGATGATGTGATAATATGAGCATGCTATCTAATATAGAGTTGAATGATCTTGCTAGTTTAGTTTCAAGATTACAATGAATGATTTATGATTACCTGTATGAAAAGTCCTACCGCGGAGTCTATGCATGATTACGAGACACAAGAATAAAGAAAGTTAGAAACATGACACCTAGGGTGTGGTTGACATGGATAAAAATACTTTTGAAACTACATAATGGCCGGACGTGGTAGTCATTGTGTGAATGTGAAAACCCGCGATGTGGTCGGATTTGGTAGCCCATCGTGTGGATTGCGAAAACCACAATATGGCCGGACTTGGTAGCCTATTGTGTGTATGAAAACCCTTGATGTGGTCAGACTTGGTAGCCCATCGAAGTGGACTTGTGAAATCCGCAATGTGGCCGGACGTTGTAGTCCATTGTGAAGATTGCCAATGGGGTCGGACGTGGTAGTGTCATTGGTAATATGGCTTGGTATCCGCGAAGAGGAGCCAATGCAAGTTTTGAACTCGCAATGTGGCTGGACATGGTAGCCCATTGTGTACGTTGCCAATGGAGCCGGACTTGGTAGCCTCATTGGTAACATGAAATGGAAATGATTTTGGAAATGTTGATTCGGAAATGAAAAGTGAAATGGTGGCACGGTTTACGAAATGCTGCATAGGAGAAACTCTGATGACACGGACACTTACGATAGATGAGTAATGAATGTGCATGTGTTATTGTATATCTCTAAATGCGAAGTTATTGAATGCACATGTGTTAGTTTGCTTACTACATGACTTATTGACTTGCTATGTGTAAGTTAAGGGTTGGTGGGTTTGGATTATTCTATTAAGCTTTGTAGCTCACGGTGTTGCCTTTGGTAACCCTGACATATTATGCTGGTGGCAACGTTGGTATAATGTGTCAGAACTCGTAGATGAACAGGGAGAGCTGTATACATTGGAGGCTTTCGAAGCCGAGGAGCTGGCTAGGATGGAGGAGCAGTCGGAGCCGTAGTTAGGAACCTTAGATTTTCCTCCCTTGTGTAAATATTGAACTCTGTAGGAGTTGTGATGTAATAATGAGCCAGACTCTACTTGATTTATGAATAAAAATGTCTATTTAACGTAGCCAAAATTGGGGGCGTTACAACATGTATCAACGGCCGCTGTTCATTGGGGTTAGGATTGCCTGCTGGTTGGTGGGCGGGAGTTTTGGTTTGGTCGATGTATTAATCAAGGTGTCCTTGAGTTGCGAGGCGTTCCAGGAGGGCTTTGTATGGTGCGCTAGCTGTAGTGTAATGGCCGAGCTCATTGTGGTAAGAGCATTTCTTCCTTGGGTTCTGATCTTGTTGTCCGGTGTCTATGCCGAGTTTGTCGGTTGGCCATTCGAACCATGGTTGCCTCATGATCTCTTTTAGGAAAGACCAGATGGGCTCTTTGAAGTAGGTGGTTTCGACCACATAGTCATGTACTTTCAGCTGGCGCTTCTTTCCCTCTTTGATGTTGTTGACGTGTTTCTTCGGCTGGATTGTTAGGTGATTATTGGTGAGGGCAGCTGGGGTGCGGTGAAGTGGAGGGGGTTGGTTGAGCTTGGGATTCCTTGGGCCGCTCGGTCCGCATAAAATTCTTCAAGTGCACAAAACCGCTCCACAACGCGCATTAACTCGCCCATGCCGTGAGGTGGACGGATGGTGAGTTCATCCAGAATCTTACTGCCAGTTTCCAAGTCATTTTTGAAGGTACGTGCAGCCCAGTACTCGTCGATGTCGGGAATTTCATTGAATAAGTGCCAGTAGCGCTCGGCATATTGTCTGAGAGTTTCCGATGGGAGTTTCCTCATTTGAGATAGGGACTCAGGCTTTTTGGCAGTTTTGTTGCTTGTGATGAAACGGGTGTTGAAGGCGCGTTCAAGGTCGGCCATGTTCCGTATGGATCCAGCGGGCAACTTGTTGAACCACTGGAGTCTAGGGAGCTGAGGCTGGATGGAAACGCCTTGCATTTGACTTCATCTTTTTGCATGCAGAGTTCGATAGTTTGGCGAAAGTGGATCAGGTGGGTGTAAGCTTCACAGGTGGCTGGGTCAAACTTCGTGAATTTGGGTAAGTGGAAGGTGGATTCGGGTGGCGTGTTGATTATGTGGGAGGTGAAGGGTGAGACGCCGGAGTCCTTCAGCTATCTTTCGAATCCTTGGCGCGGCGGTTTGCCGTGCTCAACTATTTTCGTTCGTTTGGAGTACCTCCCTTTGGGCTCCTTTACTGAAGTCTTCTCGTCATCTCTGTGTCTCAACTTGTATCTCAAGTCGCGGGTGTTCGGCGTGGGCCGTCAATAGACTTCTCTCTGTCACGATGGGTTTTGTTATCATCATTCGCGCTTTCGGTCCTTGCACCTTTCCCGTTCCGCCGTCCATGGTGCTACATCAAAATTCTCAAGCGAGATTTCCCCAAGACGTTCAGAGACATGGTGTCTAGTTTGTACGGAATCTCGGCTATGGTGTGAAACCGTTGTGCGAGAGAATTCCGCGCGACCAGTCGAGTAAGTGCTCGTGAATGATTCGGTATCCCTTATCCTGGTACGCTCGTGATGACTTCTAGAACGATGCATTCCAGATGTGGTAAGTTGCTTGTAGAGGATTTTCCCTAGCATCGCTAGGCACTGGGGTGAAGCCAAGGCTGTCTTTCACGGAGCCGCGTTGGCCTGTCTCGTGCGGTCGCTCTTGTGGAGGTGGTGGGGGTGGTGTTTGCCTTCGACGCCTCCCTCCTCCATCAGATCTGGAGGTAGCGGGGGTCGTGGTTTGGTGCATGTGTTGTTTCATTTGAGCCACCTCTGCCCTTAGCGCAGCCAGTTCGTTATCTCGTTCATCGTCGCGACGTTGCAACAGACGGATGTAGGCCGTCATTACATCCTCTGTGGCTGGTGATAGCCCAAAGCTTGCGGGGATGGAGATGGACATGTGTCGTTCCGGGGGTTTGCAGGACGATATTTCCACTGGCGTCTTGGCCCTCGAAATGGTGATGTCCGTCAGATCTCCACCCATGGTGGTTGAATTTGTGGTCGTTTCGAGGGGAGGAAAGTAGTTTGGAAGGAAGTGTGAGCCATTTGAATCAGAAGTGATTCACATCGGGTTCAGCAATTGTTTGGCCCGTGATCTTCGATCTAAGTCTTTCCTCCGTTGGTCCCAGAATCGCCTAGCTTCTCAACCTAGTCTGCAAAACGAACGCATGACTAAGACCAGTCCGGGGTTCCCCCGGCAAGGCCCTCCGGCGAGAGGATTAAGTATAGGTGGAGAGAAAAGAGGAGCATTGTATCGAAAAATGTATCTAGGCCTCAATCAGTTTTGTGTCACAACAGAGGAAAGTCGTAAGATAATGGAAGAAATACATAAGGGAATCCGTGGGCCGCACATGAATGGGGCAACAATGGCAAATAAAATCCTGCGTCAGGGATACTACTGGACTACAATGGAAGTCGACTGTGCTGACTATGTTCGCCGATGTTACAAATGCCAGACTCACGCTGATCGCATGCGTATTCCACCTATGGAATTATACAGCATGACATCTCCTTGGCCATTCTCCACCTGGGGGATAGACGTCATTGGGAGTATAAATCCAAAGGGAAAAGACAAGCATCAGTTTATTTTAGTAGCCATCGACTATTTCACCAAATGGGTAGAAGTAGCTTCCTATGCCACCCTTAAGGCTACTCATGTGGCTAAGTTTATTTGCACCAATATCATCTATCGATATGGTGTACCTCACAAGTTCATCTGCGACAACGGATCACACTTCAAAAGGGCAACAAAGAAACTTTTCACTGAATTTGGGATACAAAATCATCGGTCATCTACTTATCGACCTCAAACCAATGGAACAGTTGAGGCTACAAACAAGAACATCAAGAGGATTCTACGAAAGACTACCGACACCTACACGGACTAGCCAAAAATGCTACCTCTAGCACTATGGGGTTATCGAACAACTGAAAGGACTTCAACTGGGGCCACTCTCTACTCCTTGGTCTATGGGATGGAAGTTGTCTTACCTATCGAACTAGAACTACCTTCACTAAGGGTTCTGGCTGAGATTGGAATGATCGAAGATGACTGTATTCAAAATCGCTACGACGAGTTAGCATTGCTAGACGAGAGGAGGCTGAGAGCGTTATACCATGTGCAAGGGTATCAACGCCGCATCGCACGAGCATTTAACAAAACGGTGAAGCCACGAGACATTAAGGTGGGGGATATGGTGCTCAAAGTAATCCATCGCCACGTTTCAGACTCGAGCGGAAAGTTTAGACCAAACTGGGGAGGACCCTACTTTATCAAGCGCATACTATCTGGAGGAGCAGCCTACATTGCAGACCTAGATGGGATGGAATTCGCAACGCCAGTCAACATTGACAAGCTGAGGAAGTATTGCCCTTGAGAGACGCTCGTTGGGCTGAATACCACAAGGGTGGGTGGACCCAAACAAAAATTAGAGCAAGCCTGCTAGATCGAAAACCCGTAAGGGCAGCTTAGACAAAAACTAAGGCATAAATAAAAGCGCTCGCTAGATTGAAAACCCGCAAGAGCAATTTTGGCAAAATCAAGAGCGCAAAAGGAGTGGAAAATACGCGAGTGAACCCTAACAAAAACAAATAAATCTTGTTGGAACTACGTTTATGGTCTGATTCCCCCATGGGACACGTAGGCAATCTCCAGATTGAGATTTAGCCGCTGCTATCATTATCACTTCCAAATTTCTAGGTCTATCCTAAAGCATGCTCACTATCAAACTGGGCAACATCATTTTTTCAATAAAACAACAAAATGTTTTATTATTTCCAAGGAAAAAGGAAAAGCGAGCTGAAACAGTTCCCAACCTATGAAAACTAGAATCAAACCAAGAAAATATTTCGAAAAACATGAGCAAAATGCCAATCTCCAGGTCCTCCTTCTCTTTGCACTTTTGTCCTCCAAAAAGTTCTTTTCTTCAACCAGCGCTTATAAGAACTTGATAGCTTGTTAGCAAAGTTCTCAGCAACCTCTTGCATTATTCGATTTGGCCATAAACAAAGCACATTACGATGAAAGTTGGCATCATGAACCTTGGAAACAACATACTCAGGGTCACCCAATACTTTGACCTGTTCAGCCCCAAACTGCCTTTGAAGACGAATAGGGAAATATAAGGTAACTTGAGTGATACCAATCACTGCTACACTGAAATGGTTCATGGTACTTGCAGTCATGCTCTCAACACCATACCAGGGGCAAACCCATTGGATTCGATCACCCTTACGAGTCTCCATCCAAGCCTTCCAAGCAGCCTCAGTTGGAAACTATCTGATCACGTGACTTCTTGTGCAGTGGTCTGAATTATAAGGAAATCGCTCCGGCGCATCCCATACCCTCAACTTCTCATTAAGCCATACCTATAGAGAACAAGGGAAAATTGTGAGTTATAAGAACACGTGAGTCAAAACAAAAGAGTGATGAGCGAAAAGATAACTTGACAATAAACAAGTAAAGAGTGAACCTGTAGTGACAAAGGACTACCCGAGAACTGGGCTATAGGGTTACCTTTCCTAGCATCAAGACCCATCAAGGTTTCTGCTAATACTAAACAAGCAAAACCTACACGGTTTCCAATCCATTGGGCGAAAGTCAAGCAGCATAGAATCAGCATGGCCAGAGGAAGGGCCAAGCAATAATGGAGAAGGCAGATACACAGCGCATGAAAGCACGCTTTCTGTCGAGAGACTTGGCGATGAGCTTCAGCTGTACCAAAATCCTGAACAAGCTGTAGGGTTTCCAACCTTCCATTCATCATGAAAACCCTAACTTCGTGTTTCTGAACTTAGAGCAAATCCTTCAAGAGATTGCCCCGATAAAACAAAGGGTTAGGAACAATGAGACCTTCTCTATCCGAATGACCATGATGGCTGTAAACTCCTCGATAGTAGGACACAATTCCTCTCTTCTAAATCGAAAGACATGAAAAGCAAGATCCCACAAATTAGTGGCTGGTCTAAGAAAAACAAAATTCACAGGAATTTGACGAAGGGACAAGAGAAAGTCCAAACCAAAGGACTTAAAAGTGCAAACAGTCGAGGCCGTTAAAGGAATTCAACCACTAATCAAGGACATGTTGTGCCATGTGCAAGCAAACTGTTGCTGACGATGCTATCGGGTTCGTAAAAACGCTTACTTATAGGCTAAGTTGAGTCCTAGTTCAAATCGGAATTGGATTTTAAATCCTCAGTAACCTAGTTGGTCTCCCGACCGGTGCTTTGATATGACGGCCGTGGGATCAATCCATCGGCCCTTGAAAATTAGGGTTGACCTAAAGTCAAACTCAGGCAGACGAGACGATCCTTCGGCCGCCTGATCGAAGGCTCGGTCGCCTAATCGGTAGATCGTCTGCCAGAACGGCTATTTTACAGAGCACTTCCACGGTTCTATTCATTTCACTGGATTTTCACCAAATTATCAACTTTTATACAAACGGTACAAACAAAAGCATACACAATCATGTATCGGAGAAAAAGATTTTGTTTCATATAACAAGAGCTTTTTACATCACAAGGTGAATCATCCCACATTTCCTAAACAAACTATATATCAGTTTCCTGTTAGACTAACCTATGCAGGAAGAAAAAGCAGAAAAACAGAAAAGAAGGAGAAGAGGATGCCAAATCCTCTGGTGGTCCAAACACTAGAGACCAGCTGTAAAAAAGGAAAAGACACCCCCAGGGCGACAAGTACCAAAGAAGCACTACGGTGCAGAAGAAACACCACATGGCCCATAAAAATCATCATGCCATGTACAGACGCCACCCCAGGAGTTCTGCATTAAGGGAGCAAGTCACCCATGCGAGGGTCCCTAATCAAGAAGGCTCTACGCCAACCAACTCAGCGGCCCCAAGCCAACTATCTTAACAGGCTCCACGCCAGCCAACTCAGCAGTTCCAAGCCCACGACTCAGTAGCTCTACGCTTGCTATCCAACAGCAGGCTCTATGCCTATAACCGTCTCATAAGCTCACCCAGCGGCTGTATGCCCACATCAGCCAACTCAACGGCTCCACTCAAGCGATCTCAGCATCTCCAAGCTCGCTATCACTCAGCAACTCTACGCTCGCTACTTCAACTGGCTCCACGCCGTAAACAATCCTCAACAGGCTCTATGCCGCCCCAATCAAGATGTCATCTGTTCTCAAGCTCTATGCTTGATTGCTCAAAAGCTAAAATTTTGAATGCTCGAAGCTCTTCGAATGCTCAACCACTGTGTACTGGATGTTCAAGCTCTATGCTTGGATGCCCAACCACTGCGTACACCTGTACTTTGAATGCTCAGATTCTGCCGTCCGAATGCTCGAGCTCTACGCTCTGAATGCTCTAGTCCAGAACTTGATAGAAGCTCTAAGCTTAAACCAAACACACATGCACAGGCCCATGCAGATAAGCATCAATTGTATCACCATTGTCATCATCGAGTCTGCATCATCATATCTGTTCACATCTAATCGTCATCATCACATACATACTTTGCATATCTATCTCACTTATAAAACAGGTCAATCCTGCAATCAACCGGCTATCTGCCTCGATTTTTATTGATCGGTCCAGAACCTCGATCCTTTGGCTCTATGTCAAATTTTATGATGGGAAAGCTCCATGCACAAACCATCAGAATGCAACCGGCTCTACGCCTCGGTTCAATCACCTCAAAGCTATAAGCTCTGACTCCTCAGATTCTTGCCTTATAACTACAACCAGCTCAGTGCTTCGGTTCTATCTTTCCAGGCTCTTGCCTTATGATCAACGCCAGCTCCGTGCTTCGGTTCCATCAAGCTCAAAAGCTCTAACACCTCAAGCTCTCACCTCACAATTGCAACCGGCTCCGCGCCTCGGTTCCGTCATTCCAATGCTCCCTGCTCTAGTTACTGGCCCTGTTCCCCCCATATCTCAAGAACCAGTATCCACCTCGTCTCCGGAAGATGGCTTGGGTTCTACCCCCATATCTCAAAACCGGCATCCAATTCATCCCCAGCAGATGGCTTGGATTCCACCCCATTACATCAATTCCATCCAGCTCATTCGCAAGGGTGGGCTACCCTACCGAGCTCCCCTCAGTCAAAGTCAGGATAATCAAGAAATGCAAACGCACCTGCCGTGTATTGATTTACCCCAAAATACTAAGGACGCTCTCCGCAAAAAAATCCCCGGCAGTCCCGCGCTCCTTCAACTACCCTTCGCCAAAATCCTGGGTCAGCCTAGGTACGTCACACTACGGCTTTTAAAGCCCGAAGGTACGTCTTCTGTTTCTAACCCTCCAAACCTTTTATTTTTTGTTTATTGCCCCCCGAACTACGGTTGGTCTGAATTTCCCCTGTGGAATACGTAGGCAGCCTCCCGGCCCGACCATAACAAAATTTTTTTTCAAAAACCCATTGGAATAATGGTTGGACCAAATTGAGTTTCTTTTACAGCTTTGACTCTTACTCAAACATGTTTCACAATCCGTCTGAGCTCAGTCAAAGAGGCGCATCTGTAGACACCCCAATTTGGCCTAACAAATATTTCAAGTCCCACCTTAGGGACCATCCCCGATGATGAAATGGATACAATGATTGCTGATTGACTTCTTGTGAATCTTAGGACTTTCGGTAAGAACTTTTAGCCACTTAGAGAACCCAATCCAGAGCCAAATAACCTTTCAGACAGAAAAGCAGTATCCCAGGAGAATTCATTTGTTAGCCGTAACATTGATCTCACGTCCTCAACATCATTTCTTCACCCGAGCAACCTGTTGCTTGAAAATCTCCCTGAGAGATCAATCCCTCGGCCACAAGATCTATCCTACGGCCGCAACATCTATTCCTCGGCAGCCAGATCCTTTCTGCGGTCACCCGATTGTCTATTTTCCAGATTCTGAAACCTTCTGTCAATCGTTTGATCCAACTACGATACGTCCCCGATGCGTTCGGGCTACATTCAAAGATCACCATGAAGAGTTTGTATTGCATTGCATAGCCAATTCCTACTGTGCATTTTGATTGGAAGTAGTGAGTCACCAATTGCCTATATAAAGGACCCTTAGGGTTCCAAAAATAAGACACAAAAAAAAATTCATATACTTACTCATCCTCTCAAGCTACGAAACTTTGCACAAATGCACTCTAAAATCCCCTCTGCAAAAGCACCAGCCTTCCCAAGGCAGCCATTAATCCAACTATCAAACCCCAAAGTTCAAACCCTAACCTTAGGGTTTTCAAGGAGCAATCAGTCATTCCCATTCAATCCAAAGCAATCAAGCTACTGAGGGATTAAGGTGGTGAGGCCCAAGGGCCTCTGGTTTGATTTATTTATTGTCTTTATGCTTAGATCGTAGCATTCTGATTGTCTGCTAACTTCTCTGTTTGGTGTGAGAAAGAACATCGACTGGGACTTCGATCCCTCGGCCGATACATCCAAACCAAGAGGATCTCTTGGCCGTGACATCTATTCACCGGCCGCAAGATTTATCTCCCTGGGACATGATTGTTTTATTCTGCTTTCTGATGCATGTTTTCAATTATTGTCTCGGCTCACCTTTAACTGTTTAAACACTAAAATCAATTTGCGTGTTTGAATCAAATAAAGCATGTGTTAATCTTATGTTAAACAATTATGGGCCGATCATATGACTGGGCAGAGAGGGGTGCCTAACACATTCCCCTTACTGTACTTTTGGCTCCCGTGCCCGGAATCTCTACCTGTTTTCCTGGTTTTAATAAACTAGGTGGCGACTCTGTTTTGATGATAACCGCTATCGTGTGGCGATATTTCTAGCCATGGGAATATCCACGATTTTGGTTTACGAAGCAAACAACCAACAAACAGCAACGATCAATCTGTATGGCGATGCCCTGCTTCTAGGAGGTGTCTACAGTTTTTTGGCGACTCTGCTGGGGATTTGAGAGCCATAACCAAAAAGTTCAACATAAGACTGACACATGCCTTGTTTAATTCATTTATCATATGCATCGAGCGGGTAAACCTCGTTGAGTTCACCTGATATCCTGGCATGTCACGGGCTATGTTAGGGGTTCCAGCAAACTCCATAGTCACTTGTACCAAGTGGTATTGTAACGCCCCGAATTTTGGGTACGTTAAATAAACATTTTTATTGAATAAGCTTAAAGAGAGTCTAGCTCATTATTACAACATAATTCTCACAAGAGTACTTTTATTCAACAAAGGAGGGGATAAACTAAGGTTAACTACTGCTCCGCCTCTTCTTCCATCCTTGCAAGCTCCTCGGCTCCGAAGGCCTCCAAAGTGTACTGTTCATGCTGCTCATCTATAAAGTCTGACACATTATACCAGCGTCGCCCCCAGTATAATATGTCAGGGTCACCACAAAGGTAACACCGTGAGCTACAAAAGCTCAATAGAATAATCCAACCCGCTAACCCATAACTTACAACAAATAGTCATATAAATAATCATATATACTCATTTAACAACATAATTAACAATGATACATCCGCATTCACTAGCCTGCTTACGTTGGTGTCATGCCTTTCTTGGTTTCTCCTACGCGACTCATCGTATTGTGTCACCATTTCATTTTAAGAAAATCATTTGTCATTCAACGGGCTACCAAGTCCGGCCACGTTACAAAATCTTGCATTGGCTCCTCTCCGCGGATAACCAAGCCCAATTACCAATGAAGCTACCACGTCCGGCTCCAATGGCAATCTACACAATGGGCTACCAAGTCCGGCCTCATTGCGGTTTTCGCAAGTCCACCCAAGTTGCTACCAAGTCCGGCCACCTTGCGGGTTTTCACAACTCACATAAGGCTACCAAGTCCGGCCATTATGTAGTCTCAAAAATCCTTTTTATCCATATCAACCACTCCTTAAGTGTCATGTTTCTACTTTCCGGTTTTTGTGTCTCGTAATCATGCATAGACTCCGCGGCGGGACGAATCACTTTAAAGAAATCTTGAAATTTAACTAGCAAGATCATCCAACTCTATATTACCTAATCGTACTCAAATTATTACTTAAAGCCACTTATGTTTTATCAACAGCAACAAGTAATGCAACAAATATACATACATGTTCATAATCATCCTCAAGACAATAATATATTACAAAAATCCCTTCTTTCTTCCTTTGTGGGAAAACAACATATGTTTATTGACGTAGAAATTCATTATTTGGCATGCTCATTCTTCTTTAGTACTTTAGTAAACAAGTTTTACTAACTAGCTTTGATACCTTAACCGTTTAACTCATGGTTGTATACTTAAAGTAAGTATAATCTAAGCAAGTACATAGCATGTCCATAAT
Source organism: Rhododendron molle (assembly GCA_025413875.1). Classification (NCBI taxonomy): domain Eukaryota; kingdom Viridiplantae; phylum Streptophyta; class Magnoliopsida; order Ericales; family Ericaceae; genus Rhododendron; species Rhododendron molle. The sequence goes on from CM046400.1 coordinate 23,156,806, forward strand.
CATTACTTAAAGCATAACGCCACATGTGCTGACGCCATTGGTGTTGTAATCCACCATATGATTTTTTACTTAACCAAAACTAATACAAGCAAGTACATAGTAGGTCCATAATCATTACTTAAAGCATAACGCCACATGTGCGGACGCCCTTGGGGTGGTAATCCACCATATGCTTTGTTACTTTACCACAAGAAATACAGAAAGAACATATTAGTTCCATAATAATTAATTAAAGAATAACGACACATGTGCGGACGCCCTGGGTGGTAATCCACCATATGCTTTGTTACAATACCACAAGCAATGGAATATAAGCTTATAGTTAAGTTAAAAGATCAATACGCTATTACTTCTTCACGAATTTATATCTTAAGTTGGTTCTAATCATGCTTGATCATCCAATAGCAATATTAAGCTCACATGCATCCAACGTTTTAGGAAAATAAACTATCATTATCATGCTTTCATTATAACGACTTAGCTAGATTAAAACTAAGACAAGGAGTAGTGTCTAACATATACTTAGGATTATGGGTAGATTACACTATATTCAATTCAACATGCATACAATTATAGTTAGGATAAGTAGGTTCAAGAACTCTACCGCTCTTCTTGGCGGTAGGGTGGCTACGGGAATTTCGTCGGAGTAACGGCTTACGGTGGACTTCGGTAGCTTCGAAAGAGAAGCGTAACTCTCGAAACTCACTCTTGACAATACTACTAAACTCTTATGGCTCGAAGGCTGGTGGACTGGTGGTTTAGTGGCGGCTTAGGATGAGTTTCTTGAAGAACAAGGAAGAACTTCAAGAACACTCAAGAACAAGGCAAGAACAAGCAAGAACACTAAGCTTTCTAGAGAGAAGTTGAATGGTGAAGGTGTGAGTTGAAAGGCATGGAATGGATGCTATTTATAGGCAAATGGAGCTTCCCCCTCACTCCACTTGGCCGGCTCTCCCTCTCTCTCTCTTCCCCATAAATTTGCTCCATGGACTAGTCTTATCAAGCAATAGTATGCCAACTTAGTGCCACTTGGTGAAATAGTGTCAAAGTACAACCATGTGTCTAAATTCAACCAACATACACCTCACTCTCCCTCTCTCCCTATTCGGCCTCTCTCTCACTCTCCTCTCCCATGGATTTGTCTCATAGTCTAGTCTTGTCAAGCCAAAGTACAACACAAGTGCAACTTGGTCAAATAGTATCAAAGTACTACAACTTGCCATGGTACAACACACATACACTTCACCTTTCCCTCTCCCTTCATTCGGCCATGTCTCTCTCTCTTCCCCATGGATTTGTTCCATGGTCTTGTCTTGTCAAGCCAAAGTACATCATTCAAGTGTATCTAGGTCAAATAGTGTCAAGTACAATGCACATGTCCAAGTACAACACACATGCACTCACTCTCCCTCTCCCTCTCCATTCGGCCTCTCTCTCTCTTGGTCAAAGTATGATCATGTATGTATATATATAGATATATATGTGTATAACTATATGTATATTTATGGAAAGAACAAGGAAGGTAAGGACAAACTACTTAAATGTACACATGGCTTATGATTATTCTCTTTGTATGGCAAAGTACACATGACTAGTCTTGTCATGCTATAGTACTCCAACCAAGTGTATCTAGGTAATGATGAGGGTCCAAACAATGATGAGGTGGTCAAGGTGTAGTCTTGTCCTAGAATGGGTCTACTTGGAAGAAAGACTAGAATCATTGGCTAGGTTTGACTAGGCATGGGTTGGCATGTAACAAATAGGCTTAAGGCTATTAGGTGGCTTGGACAAGTGGCCAAAGGTACATACACACACCTCACTCTCTCTCTCCTCACATTCGGCCCCCCCTCTTCTCTCTCCCTAGCCGATTCTCTATCTTGGTCAAAGTACTTATATGTATATATATATATATATATATATATATATATATATATATATATATATATATATATATATATATATATATCTATATATATATGTGTGTACATTTGTGGTAGACAAGGAGGATAAGGACAAGGCTACTTAAATGCACACATGGTTAATGATTATTCTTTTTGTAGGAGAAGGTACTATCATATCTTTCACCAAGAATCCCATGGGAATATTGGACAATGCTATTATCCAAGGGATAATAATTTCCTTAATGGTTATTGTCCAAAGGGTCTAACATTTCCCTAGCGGTTATTAACCAATGGGTGAAAGAAGTAATGATGAGGAAGTACATGACTTGTCTTGTCATCCTATTTGGCAAATCCTAACATCTATTATCCAATGGGTAAAGTTTTCCCTAGTGGTTATTAACCAATGGTCCAAGGAAAGTCATCATGGAGTACACTATTTGCTTTTGACTAGACTATTCCAACTACTAGTCAAACTTGGTCTTCTTCCTAACAACTATTGTCCAATGGTCAAAGGTCTTCCTAGCATGTAATAACCAATGGATAAAGACTACCCTAGTATCTATTGTCCAATGGATAAAGATTACCCTAGTATCTATTGACTCATGGATAAAGATTACCCTAGCCTTTATCGTCCAATGGATAAAGATTCAAGGTTGACTTTGGTCAAGGTTTTAGTTAGGGTTTCCAAATGACCTAATTAGGATCAACTGGAACTGGCTAAGTAGGATAATTAAACAAGTCGAGTAATTAGGGATTAGCCTTAGTGATTAGGGAAAACAATATGCCAATGTTCTTGTCTAACGAAAATGGTCTTGCTGACCGTCGTGCAGAAGAATAGGTTTTGACCTTAATGAATCTAATTATAACGGATTATAAGCGATTAAAAGAAAATTCAAAATATTTACGAATAAACAACGAGATTTTTATCTAGTAGAAAATTGCCAAATAACGGACCATTAAAGCCCAACGGTGCCAAACGCCAAGGCAAGGCGTGAGCATGGCCAAGGTAGCCTGATGGCAAAGCTGGCGGTTGGCACAAACATGGCCAAACAGCCAGAGCTGCTAGCGGCCAAACAAAGGCCAAGGCACCGACAGCTGCAAAGGCTGCGGTGGCCAAAGCACCAGTTGGCCAAACAAAGGCCAAGGCACCGACAGCGTTAAGTTGACTGCGTCGCCAAAGCGTACTCGGTGGCCAACAAACAAGGCACTGGCGGGCAATAAGGCTGCGCGGTGCGGCCTGCAGCCTTTAGCAAAGCTGGCCAAGGCGGCCCGTTAGCCAAGGCAGGAACTCGATGGCAACCAGGGCAGAGCAACCCGACAGTTACCCGACGCCGAGGCCCGACAGTGACCCGACGCCTGGCGAGGCAGGCCCGCAACGAGCCGACGCTAAGGCAAGGCAGCGCGACAATGAGCCGACCTAGGCGAGGCAGGCGCGACAATGAGCCGACGCCAAGGCAAGGCAGCGCGACAGTGAGCCGACGCTAAGGCAAGGCAGCGCGACAATGAGCCGACGCCAAGGCAAGGCAGCGCGACAATGAGCCGACATCGAGGCGAGGCAGTTCGACAGAGGCCCGATGTTCGGCGAGGCAGTCTAACAATGACCGATGCCTAGGCACTAGCCAAGCCAAAGCAAGGCGGTCAAGCCGACGGTCAAGGCAAAGACCAAAATTCTTCTACTAACCACTCCGGCAACGATGCATCACTAAGCCAAAGGTAGTTAGGGTTTGCTAACTAATCGGTTAAAAGCTAACTATGCTTGCTAAGTAGGATTTCGAGTCAAGAAATATAATTTAAAGATTTTCGAATAAAAATGAGACGAGTACGTTTGCAAGTATACTAGTCATGGGAGAAGGACTAAATTGTCCGGAGTAAAATAATTCAATTTTCCAAGTTTCAAATCTAATTATGACGGATTATTAGAATTTAAAAGGAAATTTTAAAGCAATCCAAGCAATTAAAATAAAATTTAAAAATTTATCAAAATTTTCATAAGCCAATAACGACCGATTTTTGGGTGTTAAAAATGAAATCCAAGTATTAAAATAAAATTCAAATTTTTAACGAAATTTTTATTTACCAAAAATCAGGGTCGTTACAGGTATATCAAAAAGGGAATCATCCGATCACCGCCTATAGTGGGCTGGCGAAAGGACTGGTTCCCTTTGACAACGGAGCACCCTTGAGACTACCCAAACCTTACATGTATTAGAAAGCTATAGAACTTATCAAACTAAGACAGGAACGTACAGGCTAGGAACTTACTTGCATTTAATTGTAAAAGTTCTTCCTCACACCCATTATATGTATGTCGTAAAATTTTGCAGGTTAAACCTTAGGGGCCTCTAAGATCGAATGAGAATAGGCAAGCTAAACTAATCTAACTAAAGCAAAAACTTTTCAGGAAAAATGGCCACATCACTGTTTATGTTCGATTCGCACTTTCAAATTGCCACCAAGTTGTCTGGTCCGCCCCACTCTGCTGCCAAGAGTTTCAACCCGTCCAAATACATCACTCTAGTGGATCAACCAAAGCCTATGGTAATTGTCATTGAAGACAATCATGTCGTGTTCGCAAGAATAGTCTATGAGGAAGAAGTAGAAGGCATAATCAAAGAAGAAGAGCTTCGTGAAGTCCCAATCTACTTCTATGACCCTTTAGCACCTACCGACGACTATTGGCCAATCGACGACGTCAACAACACTGAAGTTGAGGAAGCAAGAGAAGAAGATGCTGACAATGATCCACTTGATGAAATATCACTAAACCTACTCTTTGACGAGGGGGTCACCAACAATGAAATAAGGGTGATCCACCCCATCACAGAGAGTTTTGGTAATTGGTGGGGATTTGTTGGCACACGAAGAGTCGACAACAGCGACGAAGCAGAAATTGAAGCTCAACTGGAAGAAATCACAACAATAGAAAATCAAATGGCCCTCTAAGACTTGCAGGGTGACAGTGATGAAAGTGCGATTCAAGGTGACAGTGAAGTGCTGATGATCAACCTTGGTGATGAAAAAGACTGCTCTGAGCTGATTGTGGATGCTGAAAAAGGGGCTTACCCTAACTGGACCGTGGAACACACTCTAAAATACAAAATGAAAAATGCTAATTCTAATCTTAGTTCCGATTCCGATTCCGACTCCGAATCAACTCAATCCGAGTTTGCTTTTCATCTTCTTAAACTACTGAGTCTTGTGAGGAAAACCTGGTCAAAGCACTAAGGCATAACATTTATTTTAAATTTGACTCTGAAATGTCTTTTGACAATTTTAGCAACGAGAAGGAAGATTTAGAGTATTGTAGACACCTCCTAGGTGGCGGGGCATCGCCATACAGATTGATCATCGTTTGCTCGGTTGGTTGCTTGCTTCATAAACCAAGATCGTGGATATTCCCATGGCTAGAAATATCGCCACACAATAGCGGTTATCATCAAAACAGAGTCGCCACCCAGTTTATTAAAACTAGGAAGATGGATAGAGATTCTGGGTACAAGAGCCAAAGGTATAGTAAGGGGAAGGTGTTAGGCACCCCTCTCTGCCCAACCGTGAGGCTGGCCCATAGTCGTTCAACGTAAGACATATACATGCTTTATTTAATTCTAACACGTAGTCTGTTTAATTAGCCTTTAAACAATTAATGGTGAGCCAAGACTGGAATAGAAATCATGCATCAGAAAGCAGAACACAAAACAAAGCTGTCCCAGGGGAATGGATCCCGCGGCCGGTGAATAGATGTCACGGCCGAGGGATCCTCCTAGTTTGATGTACCGGCCGAGGGATCGAAGCCCCGGTCGGTATTCTTCCTCACACAAGACAGAAAAGTTGGCGGATAATCAAATGCTATGATTAAGCATAAAAACAATAAATAAATTGAACCGGAGGCCCCTAGGCCTCACCGCCTTGATCACTCAGTAGCTTGATTGCTTTGGATTTGATCGAGATTGACTGATTGCTTCTTGAAAAACCCTAGGGTTAGGGTTTGAGACTTTGGGGTTTGATCGTCGAATTGATGGCTGCCTTCTGGAGGTTAGGGCTTTTGTAGAGAGGTTTTGAGAGTATGATTCTGTAGCGTATCGTGGCTAGCGAGGGTGTATAATGATATGAATTTCGTGTCTATTTCAGAACCCTAAGGGTCCTTTATATAGACAATTGGTGACTCACTCTGGCCAATCAAAACGCACGATTGCAATTGCAATTGCAATGCAAACTCTTCGTTGTGATCTCTGAACGTGGCCCGAACGCATTAGAGAGGTAGTGTAGTTGGATCAAACAATCGACAGAACGTTCCAGAGTCTGGAAAATAGACAATCTGGCGGCCGAGCAATAGATCTGGCGGCCGAGGAATGAATGTGGAGGCCGAAGGATAGATCTTGCAACCGTGGGATTGATCTCTCAGGGAGATTTTCAAGCAACAGGTTGCTCGGGTGAAGAAATGATGTTAAGGCCGTGAGATCAATGTTACGGCCGGCTGATGGATTCTCCTAGGATTTCGTATTTCTGTCTGAAAGGCTATATGGCTCTGGATTGGGTCCTCTAAGTGGCTCAAAGTTCTTACCAAAAGTCCTAAGGTTCACAAAAAGTCAATCAGCACTCACTGTATCCATTTCATCATCGGGATGGTCCCCAAGGTGGGACCTGAACTAACGTTAGGCCAAATTGGGGTGTCTACAAGTATTATACTTTACCTATGATCAACTATGTGGATTCCGACAATCCAAACTTTGAGGAAGAAATTCCAAAAGAAATTCTAGAATTCATCGAGAGAGAAGAAAAAGGCACGCTGAACCTTTTTCTGAGGAAATAATTACAGCAAACATAGGCTCTGAAAACGAGCCCAAACTAGTTAAAATTGGCGCAACACTATCTTCTCAAGAAAGTGAAACCTAATCCTTTTGCTAAAAGAATACAAAGATGTTTTTGCTTGGTCTTACGAGGACATGCCTGGAATAGACCTTGAAATTTTTCAGCACAAAATTCCCCTTCATCCTGATGCAAAACCTATTAAACAAAAGCTAAGATGTATGCGCCCTAATTGGGTCTTAAAAATAAAAGAAGTCACTAAGCAAATCAACGCCGGTTTTCTCATAGTCACTGAGTATCCACAATGGGTAGCCAACATCGTCCTAGTACCAAAGAAAACTGGGGGAATCAGGGTCTGTGTAGATTTCTGAGATCTCAACAAGGCTAGTCCAAAAGATGACTTTCCATTGCCACACATAGACGAGCTCGTGGACAACACGGCAGGGCATGCACTGCTATCTTTCATGGATGGGTTTTCTGGGTATAACCAGATTCTGATGTCTTCCAAAGACAGAGAAAAGACCACCTTCACCACACCGTGGGAAACCTACTGCTACCAAGTGATGCCATTCGGGTTGAAGAATGCTGGAGCCACTTACCAAAGGATGGCAACAATATTGCTGCACGACATGATGCACAAAGAAGTAGAGGTATATGTCGACGATATGATAGTCAAATCGAAGAAAGGAAAGGGCACTACGAAGCGCTTCAAAAGTTCTTTGAGAGGATTAGGCAATACAAGCTACGTCTTAATCCTCAAAAATGCACTTTTGGGGTAACGACTGGTAAAATGCTAGGGTTTCTCATCACTCAAAGATGAATCGAGGTAGACCCTTCCAAAATACAAGCTATCATGGAGATATTACCACCAAAGATAGAAAAGGTGGTAAGGAGCTTTCTAGGGGAAGTGCAGTTCATCAGCAGGTTCATTTCCAAACTCACAGCCACCTACGAACCTCTCTTCAAGCTTCTGAAGAAAGGTACCGATTTCGAGTGGAGCCAAGACTATCAGCAATCGTTCGAGGCAATCAAAGAATATCTTCAGAATCCACCTGTGCTACCGCCACCATCCTTTGGAAGCCATTGATTCTATATCTTTCAGTAACAGACACATCCATGGGATGCATGCTAGCACAAGAAAACGATGCCAAAGTAGAGTGCGCCATATACTACCTCAGCAAGACGATGATGGACTATGAAACAAGGTACACTCTCCCAGAGAAAACTTGTTGGGGGCTAGTATGGGCCACGAAGAAACTAAGGCACTACCTATTAGCACATCCAGTGGTGCTAGTTTCTCGTTTAGACACAATCAAATATCTTTTCAAGAAGCCAACACTTATTGGAAAGCTGGCTAGGTGGCTACTGCTTCTAGCAGAATTCGATCTCAAATTCATGACAAGGAAATCAGTGAAAGGAAGGGCTGTGGCAGAATTCTTAGCAGATCACCCTGTGACAGAGGCTGAAGCAAAGGACTTCATGTTCCCCGACGAAGACATCTTGTGTCTCCTAGATGACACCTGGCAGCTCTATTTCGATGGAGCATCAAACCAATGTGGATATGGCATAGGGGTATTGCTGGTTTCCCCAAACAACTCTCATATCCCCTTGTCATATAAACTAAGGTTCGAAGTCACCAACAACCAAGCTGAGTATGAAGCTTGCATAGCTGGAATGGAGGCAGCCCTGGAACTAGGGGCAAGAAGGATAGAAGTCACTGGAGATTCAAACCTAGTGGTGTCCCAAGCAAGAGGAGACTAGAAGGTCAAGGAAGACACGCTGAAACTATATCACTCTGTACTGGAAGAACTGATTCCACAATTTGACTCAGTCATTTTCACGCACACTCCCAGAGTAAGTGATAGGCGCTCAATATCATAGATTTAAGCGCCTAAGTAGGGCATTTTAGCGCGTTAGAGGCGCGATTTATTCCATTTTCCACTTGATACCATGTTTTGTCTTGTTTTTATATTTTTGTTAGTTTCGCAAGAAATAAGGTGGTTTTAGCGCCAAGATTGGAAAGCGTGGCCTCAAGGCCGGTTCGTACGTTGCCGTGGTGTTAAAGCGGAGGTTGCTCAAGTTTGTTTTCAAGAAATTTGGATAAAAATAGAAGTAAAAGAAAGATTGGAGTTAAAAGCACAAATCGTATTTTGCCCCAAGTCGATGCGATCCAATTGATCCAGAGACGTGATCAAACTTACATTGGATAATGAGAAGCAGGCAATCAAATTCCTAACATATTGGAATTTCGGAGTAATATATTGGTGTGGATTTTCATGAGGTACAAAGGAAAAGACAATTGCATATTTCGATAATGGGCCAGCCAATTGGGTTGGCACGTGGAAGATGGGGGCCCAGTATTGGCAAGTTTGGTTCCTCTTTTGTCATGAGTTTTCGGCAACTATATAGAAAAAAGAAGGGTTTTGTTTTGGGAATCATCTTTTTCCACGCTATCACAGGACGAAAAGGCGGAGGAGGGAAGCGGCACGGAAGGCTTCGGACCTCAGCTACAGGGAGGTCTCGCGACCCACGGGTGGAAACAAACGAATATTGCTTCATTATTTTTCAATTCCTTTCAAGTTGGTCATTGGTTTTTGTTTACAGGGAGGTCTCGTATCCCGGTAACTAGTTTTAATTTCTGTTTTTAATTAAAGTTGTTCATTGGTTTTTGTTTAACTTAGATCTTGTGTTTATTTTGTATTCCGAGCAATAGAAGCATGTTTCAATTTAGGGTTTTCTTTGTTTATTGCTTAAATATGAGTAAGTAGTTTTATAGAGTGCGGCCGCGGGGCGAAGGCGTCATGTGGCTAGTTTAATTAATGTTATTACCTCGGGTTCGAATTAATTTAATCTTTAAGCAATTTTAGAAGACGAAAACTCTTCTAACAAACAAAACCCAGGCATCGCCGGATTTCGAATGCGCACGAAAACTGGTGACAGGTGGTGCGCATTTGTTAGGGATCCTTTTTCCTATTCTAAAATCAACAAAGTGAATAATTGTGGCCCGAGTAAACATTGGTTAGGCTAGTTGCGGACGCTGAGTTCCCATGGTTGTACTCTCCTTTTTAAATCCTTATTTAATTAATTCAGTTTAGTAATTTAGTCAGTAAATCAACCTCATCGAGAAAGGGGTGGCTACCTAAGAGCCAAGATAAACTGTGAACCCGTTATCTTTGAGTCCTGCACACGTTCGTCCGTCTCTGTGGTTCGACTCCGGTACTTCCGGATATTTTGCTACATCGGTCGAGAGTTCTACGCTTGGGACGTGTCTTTATTTTAAATCACTCGGTCGGTCAAGCATTTTTGGCGCCGTTGCCGGGGACGGCATTGTGTGTTGAGAATTCGGGTAATTTTTAGGCTCATTCCTTTTCTTTTCTTTTTCTTTTTCTTTAGTTTTTAATTTTTAGGATGAGATAGAAAAACTTTTCTTTTCTTTTTCTTCGTAGTTTTTAGTTTTTAGGACCCAAAAAAAAAAAAAACTGATGGGCCTTCTTGATAACTCTGGGGAGTTAGAGCAACACCATAGAATGCTGTTGAGTAAATTAGCACTAATTAACGAACCCTATTGGAATTTTGAGAGCCAAGTAGGTAGTCCTTCGAGTCAATCTGCACAAATACAAAATTTTACTTGGGGTTACGAGAATATCCCTTCAAGTCAACTGCGTACCTTTGAGTCCTCTTGGGATCATGAGCATTACTCAGACATTTTTTCGAGTCAATTGGCACAAATTCCTGAACCATTTTGGGACTATGAGACCCTTATGGCTATCCTAAAGAATCATTTGGCAGAGAGTGAAATTCGAAGTTTTACTGAAAAAGTGAATGAGTCTTTTAGTGAATGTTGGGAAAGGTTCAAGGGTTTTCTCAAAAACGTCACATATCATGTCTATGAGTATCCTGAAATAGTTTGTTATTTTTACAGAGGACTTTCTCAAAAGTGTCAACAATATCTGGACGTGATGAGTGACAGGGGTTTTTGGGACAAACCACCTGCTGAGGCTTTACAGTTTTATGATCTTTTGGCCCAGATTCCGAAAAATGAATATTGTGCTTTAAATTCTAATAGTGTCAATTCCCTGTCAAAGGAAGAGGTAACTGAGTCACGTCATTCTATGGAGGATTTTGATTCGTGGTCTGAAAACTCCTCCGAGTTTGGAGGGAGTGAAGAGTTTACTCCTAGGGAAGAGGAAGTAGGTCTAGTTAACGATGTTGAGGAGGTTGACTTGGTCTTACCACAATCCTCCAAGTTTGGAGGGGATGAGGAGTTTACTGCTAGGGAAGAGAGAGAAGATGAAGTTGACCCACTTGTCATTGAGGGTGGGGTTGATGATAGTTTGGTGGAACCTTCTGAGTTGGGAGCGAACGAGGAACTAACTGCCCAATGTTCCCCCCTTGAGTCTAATGTAAAGGTCGAACCCCCTCTCATGTATCTCCCACTGTTGATCCGCGCTGCCTACGTTTTCCTTTTGCGCTCCTATGAGTCTAAAGAACGAGGAGCTCACTGCCCTCCGTATGATGGTCCGATCGAAAAATCTCCTACTGCTGAGGAGTGGGACGCTGAGATTGATTATTTGCAGTCCTTAATGGACGAGCAAGATAGGAAGTATGGGTTTGAGAGTGAGTCCCTTATTTTTGGGGACCAAGACTTTGTTGAGGAGGAATTAGTTGAGAAACCAAACTTGGCGGAGGAGGTTTTGGTAGAAGAGTCGAAGTCGACGGTAGTGGAGCATATTGATTTTCTTGGTGTTGATGATTACGATTTTGTTTATCTTCCTTCTATCTTAAATTATGTCCACAGCTCGAAAATTAATTTGGTTTCACGTGAGCACTTAGAGGCACTTCAATTTCTTAAAACAATCCGGCAATTGCTTTACTCGAAGTATCTTTTCTTGTGGTCTGGCCGAGTTCAGTTTTTAGCAAAGAGTTTGGAGTGGAGTGGAGTGTTCATAGTACTAATTTTTGTTGATATGTTAAATGTTCAAAATTCACGTTTGGCTAAACTCTCTCTCTCTCTCTCTCTCTCTCTCTCTCTCTCTCTATTAAAATTAATTCCAAAAAAAATTTCTTTTTATTTATTTTTCATTTTTTTTCCTTGTGGCCCGGTTTCTACTAGTGGGCGGTACTAATGTCATTTGTTGCCTAGTAGGTAGTTGGTTCTTAAGTCTTTTGCAGGACGAGCATGCTACCACACCAACTTTGGTAGTTTGGGCCTCTCCGCCGGAGTGAATGAGGCATTCAGGAGTCTCGAGCAGGGGTGTCACTAAGTGTGGCGGTTGCAAGTCTGATAAAGCTTTGGCGCGGCTCTGTGTGACTAGTTGTGGACTTTGTTAGGTCCGAATGAGCGGATTCTGGAAGCAGTTCTAATGACGAAACGCAACGGTGACAGCAAAATTCCCCATACATCGGCCGGGGTCATGATGGTTGGCTGCCATCCGTCGGTCCATTTCTCTCCCTTGATCTTATTTTCTTATTGCCTTCATGCTCTGAGGACATAGCATGCTCTAAGTTGGGGGGAGGGTGTACTTCATACTTGTTTTTATTCATTTCGTACTTGTTTTCATTCATTTTGCATAGTAAAATAAAATAAAAAAATTGAATTAAGAATCTTGGATACTTTGGTGCTACTATTCTTGGTTGATGGCTTCTAATTAGCACTATAGTGGTTGTTATGCGAGTCGGAGTCTCGATACAATTTTATGGATAGACTTAAGCTCGTAAACATGATGTTGAAAAAGCATTTGGTTAGCCAGTATCATCTATAGTTGGATAGCGTTTGGTCACTTGAAAACATGCTTTCACTCATACACACACTGCCCCACATGAGTATTTACCGGTCTAGAGTTTGGTTCACATGCTTTTGGTATGTCGGTATAAGCTTGTTTGATGGAATTGTTGGAACTCCTTTCCCAATATAAAAAAAAAGTAAGAGAATAAGTTATGTGTGCTATATTGTTAATGCTTATCCGGGCGTCCATTGAGTATTAACCGGACAATCGGGGTATGCTCCCACCGTGTTGCTCGCGTCAAAAGATGGATAGACTTTGTGAAAGTATCGTTAAATGTGGTTAGCTTGGATCTCAATATAAAGCCTTTTTGACTTGAGCAATTAAGTCCGTAGGGGTCTCTTAAAACCTGGTGCTTTAAAGCCGTTTGGCTTAGGGATAGCCGACCCAAAGCTCGCTAAGGAGTCAACTAGAAAGCCCGAGAGATCCGGGCATTGCACGACCATGAGAAAGAAAAAAAACAAAAAAATAAAAAGAGGAAAAATACCAAAAGGGAAGGAGTGCGCTTAAGAAATATTGGGCTATCAACGGTGTGTGAACTATTCTCGAGATTGGTAAATTTCTCTATGTGATTTTTCATACACGCATGCCATTTGAAAATTCTCTATCCGATCGTAGGTGAGAGGATAGATTTTTGTGCTAAGTTTGGTACGAAGTTCACTTGTTTAATTCTATCCATGGATGAAATATCTTGCCTTTGACTTGTCTGATAGTCATTGTAGTGCTTTTAAAGGTTATTGATTGGGTTGAGTTGCATTCGAAGTGCCCGAATCCTTTGTGTTTTGTGGGTGATCAATGCTGAAAATCCTCACGAGACTGCACTCGTTCTACCGGGGCCGCCGGGGGTTTGAAAGATCTATCATTGTCTTTATTTTATTTTTATTCTTATTCGTTCGTTACTCGGGACTAGCAACGCTCAAGTTGGGGGGTGTGATAGGCGCACAATATCATAGATATAAGCGCCTAAGTAGGGCATTTTAGCGCGTTAGAGGCGCGATTTATTCCATTTTCCACTTGATACCGTGTTTTGTCTTGTTTTTATATTTTTGTTAGTTTCGCAAGAAATAAGGTGGTTTTAGCGCCAAGATTGGAAAGCGTGGCCTCGAGGCCGGTTCGTACGTTGCCGTGGTGTTAAAGCGGAGGTTGCTCAAGTTTGTTTTCAAGAAATTTGGATAAAAATAGAAGTAAAAGAAAGATTGGAGTTAAAAGCACAAATCGTATTTTGCCCCAAGTCGATGCGATCCAATTGATCCAGAGACGTGATCAAACTTACATTGGATAATGAGAAGCAGGCAATCAAATTCCTAACATATTGGAATTTCGGAGTAATATATTGGTGTGGATTTTCATGAGGTACAAAGGAAAAGACAATTGCATATTTCGATAATGGGCCAGCCAATCGGGTTGGCACGTGGAAGATGGGGGCCCAGTATTGGCAAGTTTGGTTCCTCTTTTGTCATGAGTTTTTGGCAACTATATAGAAAAAAGAAGGGTTTTGTTTTGGGAATCATCTTTTTCCACGCTATCACAGGACGAAAAGGCGGAGGAGGGAAGCGGCACGGAAGGCTTCGGACCTCAGCTACAGGGAGGTCTCGAGACCCACGGGTGGAAACAGACGAATATTGCTTCAGTTATTTTTCAATTCCTTTCAAGTTTTCAAGCTATGTTCAATTACTCATATCCGGGTAACTAGTTTTAATTTCTGTTTTTAATTAACGTTGTTCATTGGTTTTTGTTTAACTTAGATCTTGTGTTTATTTTGTATTCCGAGCAATAGAAGCATGTTTCAATTTAGGGTTTTCTTTGTTTATTGCTTAAATATGAGTGAGTAGTTTTATAGAGTGCGGCCTCGGGGTGAAGGCGTCATGTGGCTAGTTTAATTAATGTTATTACCTCGGGTTCGAATTAATTTAATCTTTAAGCAATTTTAGAAGACGAAAACTCTTCTAACAAACAAAACCCAAGCATCGCCGGATTTCGAATGCGCACGAAAACTGGTGACAGGTGGTGCGCATTTGTTAGGGATTCTTTTTCCTATTCTAAAATCAACAAAGTGAATAATTGTGGCCCGAGTAAACATTGGTTAGGCTAGTTGCAGACGCTGAGTTCCCATGGTTGTACTCTCCTTTTTAAATCCTTATTTAATTAATTCAGTTTAGTAATTTAGTCAGTAAATCAACCTCATTGAGCAAGGGGTGGCTACCTAAGAGCCAAGATAAACTGTGACCCCGTCATCTTTAAGTCCTACACACCTTCATCCGTCTCTGTGGTTCGACTCCGGTACTTCCGGATATTTTGCTACATCGGTCGAGAGTCCTACGCTTGGGACGCGTCTTTATTTTAAATCACTCGGTCGGTCAAGCAGTAAGCAATAGATTTGCAGATGCATTGGCAATGCTGGCCTCTATGGTTGAAATACCCCTGGGGTTCACAACGCGACCTCTTATGATCAAACAGAAGGTCAAACCAGCGTGCGAATGCACTTTCACTGAAAAGGGTGACGATGATGGTAAACCAAGGTATGAGGACGTGAAGAAATTCTTGGAAGAAAGATAGAACCCCTCCGAAGCCACCTCAAAAGACAAGATGGCTCTACGAAAGTTTGCCACTCGATTTATAACCTGTGGAGGAGCATTGTATCGAAGAACGTATTTAGGCCCCAATCAGCTTTGTGTCACAACAGAAGAAAGTCGTAAGATAATGGAAGAAATACATGAGGGAATCTGTGGGCCGCACATGAATGGGGCAACAATTGCAAAGAAAATCCTGCGGTAGGGATACTACTGGACTACAATGGAAGCCGACTGTGCTGACTATGTTTGCCGATGTTGCAAATACCAGACTCACACTGATCGCATGCGTATTACACCTACAGAATTATACAGCATGACATCTCCTTGGCCATTCTCCACCTGGGGGATAGACGTCATTGGGATTATAAATCCAAAGGGAAAATACAAGCGTCAGTTTATTTTAGCAGCCATCAACTATTTCACCAAATGGGTAGAAGCAGCTTCCTATGCCACCCTTAAGGCTACTCATGTGGCTAAGTTTATTCGCACCAATATCATCTATCGATATGGTGTACCTCACGAGTTCATCTGCGACAACGGATCACACTTCAAAAGGGCAACAAAGAAACTTTTTGCTGAATTTGGGATACAAAATGATCGGTCATCTACTTATCGACCTCAAACTAATGGAGCAGTTGAGGCTACAAACAAGAACATCAAGAGGATTCTACGAAAGACTACCGACACCTACACGGACTGGCCAGAAATGCTACCTCTAGCACTATGGGGTTATCGAACGACTAAAAGGGCTTCAACTGGGGCCACTCCCTGGTCTATGGGATGGAAGTTGTCTTATCTATCGAACTAGAACTGCCCTCACTAAGGGCTCTGGCTGAGACTGGAATGATCGAAGACGACTGGATTTAAAACCGCTACGACGAGTTAGCATTGTTAGACAAGAGGAGGCTGAGAGCATTATACCATGTGCAAGGGTATCAACGCCGCATCGCACGAGCATTTAACAAAAAGGTGAAGCCACGAGACATCAAGGTGGGGATATGGTATTCAAAGCAATCCGTCGCCACGTTGCAGACCCGAGAGGCAAGTTTAGACCAAACTGGGGAGGACCCTACTTTATCAAGCGCATACTATCTGGAGGAGCAGCCTACATTGCAGACCTGGATGGGATGGAATTCGCAACGCTAGTCAACATTGACAAGCTGAGGAAGTACTGCACCTGAGAGATGCTCATTGGGTCGAAAACCACAAGGGTGGGCGGACCCAAGCAAAAATTAGAGCAAGCCTGCTAGGCCAAAAACCCGCAAGGGTGGCTTAGGCAAAAACTAAAGCATAAATAAAAGTGCTCGCTAGACTGAAAACCCGCAAGGGCAGTTTAGGCAAAATCAAGAGCGCGAAAGGAGAGGACAATACTCGAGTGAACCCTAACAAAAACAAACAAATCTTGTTGGAACTACATTTATGGCCTGATTCCCTCCATGGGATACGTAGGCTATCTCCAGATTGAGATTCGACCATTGCTATCATTATCACTTCCGAATTTCTAGGTCTATACTAAAACATGCTCACTATCAAACTGGGCAACAACATTCTTTTAATAAAACAACCAAATGTTTTATTATTTCCAAGGAAAAAGGAAAAGCGAGCTCAAACAATTCCCAACCTATGAAAACTAGAATCAAACGAAGAAAATCTTTCAAAAAACATAAGTAAAATGTCAATCTCTTGGTTCTCTTTCTCTTTGCACTTTTGTCCTCCAAAAGGTTTTTCTTCAACCAGCGCTTATAAGAACTTGATAGCTTGTCAGCAAAGTTCTCAGCAACCTCTTGCATTATTCGATTTGGCCATAAACGAAGCACATTACGACGAAGGTTGGCATCATGAACCTTGGAAACAGCATACTCAGGGCCATCCACAACTTTGACCTATTCATGGTACTTGCAGTCATGCTTTCTACACCATACCCGGGGCAAACCCATTGGATTCGATCCCCTTACGAGTCTCCATCCAAGCCTTCCAAGCAGCCTCAGTTGGAAACTGTCTGATCATGTGACATTCCGTGCAGTGGTCTAAATTATAACGAAATAGCTCTATCGCATCCCATACCCTTAGCTTCTCATAAAGCCATACCTATAGAGAACAAGGGAAAATTGTGAGTTATGATAACTCGTGAGTGAAAACAAAAGAGTGATGAGCGAAAAGATAACTTGACAATAAACAAGTAAAGAGTGAACCTGTAGTGACAAAGGACTACTCGAGAACTGCGCTATAAGGTTACCTTTCACAGCATCAATACCCATCAAGGTCTCTGCTAATACTAAACCAGCAAAACCTACACGGTTTCCAATCTGTTGGGCAAAGTGTAACGCCCCCATTTTCGGGTACGTTAAATAAATATTTTTATTGAAATAAACTACGAAGAGTCAGGCTCATTATTACAACATGATTCCTACGAGAGTACTTTTATTACATAAGGATGGGATATCTAAGATTTTAATACTACTCCGCCTCTTCCTCCATCCTAGCAAACTCCTCGGCTCCAAAAGCCTCTAGGGTGCACTATTTATCCTGCTCATCTATCAACTCTGACACATTATGCCAGCGTCGCCCCCAGTATAATATGTCAGAGTCACCAAAAGATAACACCATGAGCCACAGAAGCTCAATAGAATAAACCAAACCCACTAACCCTTAACTTACAAGCAAAGATAATTAAATTGACAATTTCTAAGTAGAGCATGCATTCTTAACAAAATAATCAACAATTACACATCCACATTCAGTATCATCTATTGTCGGTGTCTGTGATTTTTCTGAGGTTCTCCTACACGACTCATCGTAGAGCGTGTCTCATTTTCATTTCCAAATCAACATTTTGAAAATCACATTTAACACACTCAACCTCGGTTCCGCCTTTCCGGTCTCCCGAGTATCCTCACAATGTTTCCGCCGCACCGGGTTCCCATTGGCACACAAAGCCTTGCATCGGCTCCTCTCCGCGGATAACCAAGCCACACACCCAACCTCGGTTCCGCCGTCCCGGTCTCCCTAGTATCCTCACAATGGTTCCGTCATCCCGGGTTCCCATTGGCACACACATACACACACCATATCCAGTCTGGCCATTATGTAGTTTCAAAAGTATTTTACCATTTCAAACACCTCCTTTTATTAGCCACACCCTAGGTGCCATGTTTCTACTTCCTCGATTTCATGTCTCGTTTTCATGCAATGACTCCGCGGTAACCAGCAAGATCATCCAACTCTATATTACCTAATCATACTCAAATTATTACTTAAAGCATAATGCCATATGTACGGACGCCCTTGGAGTGATATTCACTTATGCTTTCAAACAATCACAAGTATTGCAAGCAAAACATGCATTAAAGCTCATAACCAATTCAAAGATCAAAATACGAATACCTTCTAATTAAGTTGATACTTTATCGAAATCAAACATAGGTTTACTAACTATCATGCATTTCAAACATTTAAAGTAAGTAACAAACTTTATATGCTTAGAGAACGTGATTAGGGATATTTTACACATCGTTAACTTATACTTAAGATTAAAGAGTAAGGGATAAACTACCGTTCTTCTTGGCGGTAAGGTGACTACGGAAGAAAGTGAGTACGTCGGACAGAGTAACTTCTCACGGATGAGCTTTGGTGGCTTCGAAAGAGAAGGATTCTCTCGAAACTAGTGCTTGACCTAAAACTACTTGACTTTATGGATTAAAACGGTGTTTTGGGATGAGTTTCTTGAGGAACAAAGGAAGAACTTCAAGAACACTAAGAACAATGTAAGAACACTAGACTTTCTTAGAGAGAGAAGTTGGAGATTGGAGGTGTGTGTTGAATGGCATGGGCAAGGGTCCTATTTATAGCAAACTTTGGCTCTCTCTCCTCCCTCCATGGCCGGCCCTCTCTCTCTCCAATCTTCCCATGGATTTTGTTCCATTGTAAGGTCAAATCACATCTTTAAGCATGGCATAGCCTTCCTTCACTTGTCAATCCATCTTTTTAGGCTTAAGGCTATGTGATCATGAAGGGTTTTGGTTTAGTCTTGTCTAGGAAAGGCCTTTCTTGAAAAAGAACAAAAAGAAGTCATAAAGGTTGTACTTTGGTTGCAAAACTAAGGGGGGTTGCTTAATTGAGTGACCAAAACACACTCACACACATGCACACTCTCTCTCCCTCTCTCGGTCTCACACACACACACACACACACACACACTCTCTCTCTCTTTTGGACCAAAAGTATATATGTATATGTATATCTATATATAGGTAGACTAGAAAAGGTAATGCTTTTAAAGGTAAGATTATTATCCCATGGGTAACGATTTCCAAGAAAGGGAATATTGTCATAAAAGTCATTATTACTGTAGACACCTCCCGAACGGGGCATCGCCATACAGCTTGATGTCGTTCGTTTGCTCATTTGGTTTCTTGCTTCGTAAACCAAGATCATGGACATTCCTATGGCTAGGAACATCGCCACATGATAGCGGTTATCATCAAAACAGAGTTGCCACCTAGTTTGTTAAAGTTAGGAAAAACAGATAGAGATTCTGGATACGAAAGCCAATGGTACAGTGAGGGGAAGGTGTTAGGCACCCCTCTCTGCCTAGCCGTGAGGCTAGCCCATAATTGCTCAACATAAGACATATAGATGCTTTATTTAATTCTAAGCAAGTAGTCCGTTTTCATGCCTTTAAACAGTAAATAAGGTGAGCCGAGACTATAATGTAAACATGCATCAGAAACCAAAAAACAAAGCAAAGCTGTGCCAGTAGATCGATTACTCGGCCGGTGAATGGATGTCACGGCCGAGTAATCAGGCTGGTTTGATGTACCGGCCGAGGGATCGAAGCCCCGACTGGTGTTCTTCCTCACACCAGACAGAAGAGTTAGCAGACTATCAAAACACTACGATTAGGTATAAAAACGATAAATAAACTAAACCAGAGGCCCTTGGGCCTCACCACCTTGATCCGTCATTAGCTTGATTGCTTCGGATTTGATCGGGATTGACCGATTGCTTCTTCGAGAAACCCTAGGGTTAGGGTTTGAAACTTCGGGGTTTGATCATCGGATTGATGGCTGATTTCAGGAGGTTAGGGCTTTTATAGAGGGGTTTTTTGAGAGTAAATCTGCAGAGTTTCGTGGCTTGAGAGGGTATGAATTTTATGAATTTCATTCTCTTCTTTTCGGAGTCCAAAGGCCCCTTTATATAGGCAAAGGGATGACTCACTCGGTCCAATCAAATCGCACAATTGCAATTGCAATTGCAATGCAATTCCAACTCTTCGTTGTGATCCCTAAACGTGGCCCGAACGCATCGGAGAGGTAGTGTAGTCGGATCAAACAATCGACAGAACGTTCTAGAGCCTAGGAAATAGGCAATCTGGCGACCGTAGAAAGGATTTGACAGTCGAGATATGGATTTAGCGGCTGAGGAAATGATCCTATGGCTGTGGGATGGTTCTCTCAGGGAGATTTTTGGGCAACAGGTTGCTCGGGTGAGGAAAAGATGTTAAGGCCGTGGTATCAATGTTACGACCGTCAGACGGATTCTCCTAGGATTCTGTATTTCTATCTGAAAGGCTATTTGGCTCTGAATTGGGTCCTCTAAGTGGCTCAAAGTTCTTACCGAAAGTCCTAAGGTTCTCGAGAAGTCAATTAGCAATCATCGTATCCATTTAATCATCGGGATGGTCCCCAAGGTGGGACTTGAAATAATCGTTAGGCCAAATTGGGGTGTCTACAGATGCCCTTCTTTGACTGAGCTCAGACGGATCGCAAGACATGTTTGAGTAAAAGTCAAAGCTGTAAAAGCAACTCAATTTGGTCCAACCATTATTCCAAGGGTTTTCGAAAAAGGTTTTGTTATGTTCGGGACGGGAGGCTGCCTACGTATTCCACAAGGGAAATTTAGACCAATCGTAGTTCGAGGGCAATAAAGAAAAGTAAGAAGTTCAGAGGGTTAGAGACAGAAGACGTACCTTCGGGCTTTAAAAGCTGTAGTGCGACGTACCTAGACTGAGCCAGGATTTTGGCGGAGAGTAGTTGAAGGAGCGCGGGGCTGCCGGGATACTTTTGCAGAGAGCGTCCTTAGCATTTTGGGGTAGATCAATACACGACATGTGTATTTGCTTTTCTTGATCATCCTGACTTTAACTAAGGGAAACCTGGTAGGGTAGCCTATCCTTACGAATGAGCTGGAAGGAATTGATGTAATTGTGGGGGAATCCAAGCCATCTGTTGGGGATGAATTGGACGCCCGATTTTGAGATATGGGAGGCACAGGGCCAGTAACTTAAGCACGAAGCATTGGAATGAAGGAACCGAGGCACAGAGCCGGTTTATAGAGCTTTTGATGAAACTGAAGTGCAGGGCTGGTGTTAGTTACGAGGCGAGAGCCTGGAGGGATAGAACTGAAGCGCGGAGCTAGTTCTAATCATAAGGCGAGAGCTTGGAGCTTTTGACGGAACTGAGGCTCGGGGCCGTTTGATAATTCGAGGAGCTTTGCCTTCTGGAGGCGGGAATTTGAAATGTCAGAGCTTCGAGCTTGACGTGACTGAACCGAAGCGTAGAGCTGGTTGTATTCTGATGGTCTGTGCACGGAGCTTTCTCATCATAGATTTTGGCATGGAGCCAGAAGATCGAGGTTCTGGACCGATCAATAAAACCGAGGCGCGGGACGGTTGATTGCATGATTGACCTGTTTCATGAATAAGAGAGATATGCAGAAATGTGTATATGATGATGGTGGTTAGATGTGAACAGATATGATGATGCAGACTCGATGTGATAATGGTGATGCAATTGATGCAATATGTGCACCAGCCCGTGCGTGTGTGTTTGATTTAAGCATGGAGCTTCTATCATTCTGGACTTGAGCATTCAGAGCATAGAGCTCGAGCATTCGGACGGCAGAATCCGAGCATTCAAAGTATAGGCTTTGAGCATCCAGTACGCGGTGGTTGGGCATCCAAGCATAGAGCTTGGGCATTCAAGTATAGAACCTGAGCATCCAGTACACAGTGGTTGGGCATTCGAAGAGCTTCGAGCATTCAAAATGTTGGATTTTGAGCATTCAAGCGTAGAGCCTGAGAATTGAAGATATCTTGATCGGAGTGGCGTAGAGCCTACTGAGGATTGTTGTTATGGCATAGAGCTAGTTTGAAGTAATAATGAGCACGGAGCTACGAGTTTATTAATGAACATGGGCATAGAGCCGTTGAACTGCTGAGAATGGGCTCGGAGCCGTTGAGTTGATAGGTGGGGGCGTAGAGCCGCTGAGAAGATAGGCGTGGAGCCTATGGAGTTGATATATATGGGCACGAAGCCACTAAGTAGTTTTGATAGTGGTGTACTTGGGGTTGCTGATAATGGATATGGGCCTGAAGCCGCTGAGATGACAGGCATGGAGCCTGTTGAGTTAACAGATATGGGCACGGAGCCGCTGAGATGACAGGTGTAGAACCATCGAAGTAAGCGTTGGTCGTTTTGAAAGTGATGAGCTTGGAGCTTGTTGAGTTTATGATGAGGAGCGAGGTACTGAGATGATAGCTTGATGGCGGGCTTAGAGCTGCTGAAATAATGGGCTTGGAGCCGTTGAGATGATGGGTGAGGGGCCTGTTTGACAGATGGGCGTAGAGCCGTTGCGTTGATAGGTGCAGAGCCGTCGAGGTAAGCGTTGGGATGACGAGCTCGGAGCTGCTGAATAGCATTTGGCGTGGAGCCGTTGAGTTTGTTGAAGAGCTTATGATGGGGCATGGATGCAGAGCTGCAAAATGACTGAGATAGTATGCACGAGGCCGTTGAGCGAGTTGCTTATGATGACAGGTGTAGACACCCCAATCTGGGCTTCCAGATTAGTTTACTTACGGTATTTGATTCCCCGATGATGAAACGGATCAAGAACACCCCGAGTATGATAGGTGTTTGAGCTTTGAGTGTTTGAATAACCCTTGAACCTAGCCTAGCCTAAGCCACATCAAAAAGCCAAAAACCAATTGTCGCGCGAGGGTTTAGAACCATCACGCGAGGGTCAAGCTGCCAGGTGTGGTCAACAGTCAAACTGTTGACCGTTGACCATCACGTGCCAGGGAGAACCCTCGCGCAACAATTCCAAACCATCGCGCGACGGTTCTTTCCTGTCCTTTTCACCTTTTTCAGCTGGGCAGCTTAATCACCAAGTAATCTTCAACCAGACCTCGTGGACTGGCTGGGCTTCTCTCCTTGCAAGCTTTCCATAAAAGGCAATTTGGCCACCAAGCCAAGTTAACCTTCACTTGGTTGGTTCTTTCTCCTCCATACGCCATTTCCACCATTTTCCCTATAAATACTCCCCCATTGTCTCTCTTTTAAAGGGTGACAAGAATTTCACTTTCGAAGGGGCATTACTTTGTACTCTTTTAAGCTAATAAAAGAGATACAAAGTCAATCCAAGAACATAGCTTGTTCTTTCTCCTTCATTACTCAAAGCAACATAAACACCTCAAGCAACCTCAATTCAACTCAAAGCTCAAACGCATTTCAAACCCCAAGAACCAAAGGTATAACTTACCTTTGTTCTGCTCTCTATTCTGATCTCTGAGGGGGGCTGGCAGGGCCAAGGCTGGTAATCAATACCAGTCCTGGCCCTAAAATCAGCGAAGTTACAAGAAGCAGTGGCTAAGGAATCTGCGCGCGATGGTTCCCCATACTCGCGCGACACTTTGTGTCAGTGTGAGAATGAACCTCGTGGGGAAGGGTATCCTGATTTTTATGTCTTTTTTCATATAGATCACTCTGCAAGTATGATAAAAACCAATTTACTGCTTTTTCTTAGCTTAAATTGCAAATTCAAAATGTCAAAATGCATTTCTGTTCTGTTGGAACATCCCTGGGATCATTCTGGACCTGTCCCAGAACCCAGGATGAGTAAAACCAAACACTAGAAGGTTGACCCGAACCCTCGCGCGATGGTTCTAAACCCTCGCGCAACAGTTTGAAACCATCGCGCGACGATTTGTCCCCGATCAGATCAGTAGCTTGCCATGCATGTTTAACTTGGTTTTTAGGCTTCTGTTTTGTCCCCTCACTGTTTAAGGGGTGTTTTAGTAATTTTGTGGCTCTATAGCCTTTTAGAATTGTTTTAAACTGTATATTTAAACTGCTATAAACTGCTTGGTTTGTCCTGGGTGTGCACTGGTCCTTCCAGAGCCCAGAAGGTTTGAGAATAAGAGCTGTGGGTTGTGGGCTCAGCCTGTAAAACCCACAGCAGTCTGTTCTCATCCTATACTAACTGCTCATCCATGCTATCTATCACATCTTGCAAACTTGTTACAGTTTTAATCCCCGATTAACTGTTCTCCCGCCCTAATTGGCTTAAAATTGGTTAAAGAAGAAGAAGAATCACAATGTTTTTTTAAAATGCCTAAGTAGAGACCGATCTCCGGATTGGGCGAGAGGGGTGCCTTAAAACCCTTCCCCTCTCGTAACCTGGCTCCCGAACCTAGATATGGTTATGACGGACTGGTTTCCTTCACTTTTTCAAATCAAATAGCGCGGCAGGTGCTTCGAAATACGGTTCCTTGGGTGACGGACCTTCAAACCCAGGTGGCGACTCTGTATTTTCGCGAGCGCCTGCTTCCTCCGCTCGCGCTCCCTCGATTACGGGCCCTTGCTTCGGGAAACAAAATTCCCGAAGGTTTGCATTTGGAATCCGGAAATTCTAGGGCATGCTGCCCACAACAGGGTTGCTAGGATAGTGAACGAGGAGCTTGCTATTTTGAACGGCTTTTGAGATGACAGGCTCGGGGCTGTAGTGAATTTGGGATGATGAATAGCAGAGTTGCCGGGTGTCTCGATTTGTTATAGTGAAGGTTTCGGTCAGCAGTTTATGGATAGAGAGCTTCCTTTAGGCTTGGGTATGCTCCCAAGGCTGGTTCTGATCACGTTGTGTTTGCAGGGGGATGCCCCTGAGGCTTAATCCAATCTTTGGTTTTGTTAGTCATGGACCCAAACTTCATAATAGCTTGAATTGTTGCACTGGGCAAGATCCACTGGGGGCTGAAGGAAATCGATTTGGAGGGCCAGGAGATCGATCCAGCAGCCGCATAATGGATACCTCGGCCGAGTTATGGATGTCTCGGCCGCGGCATCGCTTTATTTCCAGGGGCCTATAAAAGGCCATGGCCTCGGCCGTTTCATTTCATTTTCCTTTCTTCCTTCTCTCTTCGTTCACACCCGAGAGTTCTACCAGAGATTTCTCCTTTTTGCTTTGTTTTTGCCGGGGCCTGGCCATGGGTGACATGCGGCCAATGATCGCGGAGGGAGACCGCAACGTTCTTGGTCTTTTCTTACTGCTTGATTAGGGTGCATGGGTGGCTTGCTTCCGTGATGCGGAGCTTCCGGGGTGGCGCTTGTACGTGGTATGATGGTTTTTCTGGGCTGCGTGATGTCTCTTTTGCACCGCAGTGCTTCTTTGGTACACGTTGCCCCGGGGGTTTCCTTTTTTTTTTTTCTTTTGCAGCTGGTCTCTAGTGTTTGGATCACCAGAGAATTCGGCATCCTCTTCTCCTTCTTTTGCTTCACTGCATAGGTTAGTTTGACAGGAAACCGATGTATAGCTTGTTTAGGAAAGATGGGATGATTCACCTTGCGATGTAAAAGAACTTTTGTTATATGAAACAAAGTATTTTGCTCTTGATACGTGATTGTGTATGCTTTTGTTTACACCTGCAATGGCACAAAATTGGTTTGATAGAAATTTTGACTGAACCGTGGAAACTTTCTGTAAAACGGTCGTTTTGGCGGCCGAGCCATCGATTATGCGGCCGAGGGATCGATCTATCTTCCCTGGTTGACTTTGAACCAGCCTTGATTTTTTTGATGGGCCGATGAATCGATCTAACGGCCGCTATATCGATGTTGCGGCCGGGATACCGACTAGCTTAACGCGAGTTTAGAATCTAATTCCGATTCGAACTAAGACTCATCCTAGCCTATAAGTATACGTTCTACGAACTCGAAGATATTTGTCAGCAATGATTTCATGGCACAACCAGTCCTTGATCAGTGGTTGAATTCCTTTAACGGCCTCGACCGTTTGCACTTTAAGTCCTTCTGTATGGACTTCATCTTCTCCCTTCGCCAAATTCCTGTGAATTTTGCTTAATTTCGGGTAGCCACTAGCCTGTGGGACCCTGTTTTGCATGTCTTTCGATTTAGAAGAGAGGAATTGTGTCCTACCATCGAGGAATTCGCAGCTAGCATGGGTCATTCGGATAGAGAAGATCTCATTATTCCTAACCCTTTGTTTAATCGGGGCAATCTCCTAAAGGATCTGCTCCAAGTTCAGAAACACGAAGCTAGGTTCTTCATGGTGAATGGAAGGTTGGAAACTTTACAGCTCGTTTAGCGTTTTGGTACCACTGAAGCTCATCGTCAAATTCCTCAACCGAAGGCGTTCTTTCATGCGCTGTGCATTTGTATTCTCCATTACTACTTCCTTGGACCTTCTACTAGCCATGCTAACTCTATGCTGCTTAACTTTGCCCAACAGATGGGAAACCGTGTAGGTTTTGCTAGTTTAGTGTTGGCAGAGACTTTGATTGGCCTTGATATAGTAAAGGGTAATCTTACAACTCAATTTTCAGGCAGCCCTTTGTTACTGCAGGTTCACTATTTATCTATTTTTCTTTTGTCAAGTTTATCTTTTCGCTCGACACTCTTTTGTTTTGACTCACGTGTTCTCACAACTGCCAATTTTCCCTTGTTTTCTATAGTTATGGCTTTATGAGAAGTTGAGGGTGTGGGATGTGCCAGAGCGGCTACCTTATAGTTTAGATCACTGCGTGGAGCGCCGTGTGATCAGACAGCTTCCCACCGAGGCTGCTTGGAAAGCATGGATGGAGGCTCGTAAGGGTGACCGAATTCAATGCATTTGCCCCTGGTGTGGTGTAAAGAGCATGACTGCAAGTACCATGAACCATTTTGGTGTAGCAGTGATTGGTATCACTCAGGTTACCTTCTATTTCCCTGCTCGTTTCCAAAGGTAGTTTGGGGTTGAACATGTTAAGGTTTTGGGTGACCCTGAGTATGCTGTTTCTAAGGTTCATGATGCCAACCTTCGTCGTAATGTGCTTCATTTATGGCCAAATCGAGTAATGCAAGAGGTGGCTGAGAACTTTGCTGACAAACTATCGGGTTCGTATAAGCGTTGGTTAGAGAAAAACCTTTTAGAGGACAAATGTGCAAATAGAAGGAAGACCTAGAGATCAACATTTTGCTTATGCTTTTTGAAAGATTTTTTATTCTAGTTTTCATAGACTGGTAATTGTTTGAGCTTGCTTTTCCTTTTTCCTTGGAAGTAATAAAACATTAGTTGCTTTATTTTGGAAATGTTGTTGCCACGGTTTGACAGTTAACATGCTTTAGGATAGACCTAGAAATTAGGAAGTGATAACAATAGCAGTGGCCGGATCTCAATTCAGAGATTGCCTACGTATCCCATGGAGGAAATCAGGCCATAAACGTAGTTCCAAAAGAGTTTGTTTGTTTTAGTTAGGGTTCACTCAGGTATTTTTCTCTCCTTTTGTGCTCTTGATTTTGCCCAAACTGCCCTTGCAGGTTTTCAGTCTAGCGAGCGCTTTTATTTATGCCTTAGTTTTTGCCTAAGCCGCCCTTGTGGGTTTTCGACCTAGCAGGCTTGCTCTAATTTTTGCTTGGGTCCGCCCACCCTTGTGGTTTTCGGCCCAATGAGCATCTCTCAGGGGTAATACTTCCTCAGCTTGTCAATATTGACTGGCGTTGCGAACTCCATTCCATCCAAATCTGCAATGTAGGCTGCTCCTCTAGACAGTATGCGCTTGATAAGGCAGGGTCCTCCCCAGTTTGGTCTAAACTTGCCTCTTGGGTCTAAAACGTGGCGACGGATTGCTTTGAGCACCATATCCCCCACTTTGAAGTCTCGTGGCTTCACCTTTTTGTTAAATGCTCTTGCGATGCGGCGTTGATACCCTTGCACATGGTATAATGCTCTCAGTCTCCTTTCATCTATCAATGCTAGCTCGTCGTAGCGATTTTGAATCCAGTCTTCTTCGATCATACCCGTCTCAGCTAGAACCCTTAAGGAGGGTAGTTCTAGTTCGATAAGTAAAATAGCTTCCATCCCGTAGACTAGAGAGTAAGGAGTGGCCCTAGTTGAAGTTCTTTCAGTTGTTTGATAACCCCATAGTGCCAGGGGTAGCATTTCTGGCCAGTCTGTGTAAGTGTTGGTAGTTTTCTGCAGAATCCTCTTGATGTTTTCGTTTGCAGCTTCGACTACTCCATTAGTTTGAGGTCGATAAGTAGATGACCGATGATTCTGTATCCCAAATTCGGTAAAAAGCTTCTTTGTCGCCCCTTTGAAATGTGACCCATTATCGCAGATGAACTCGTGAGGTACTCCATATCGGTAGATGATATTCGTACGAATGAACTTAGCCACATGCGTAGCCTTAAGGGTGGCATAGAAGGCTGCTTCTACCCACTTGGTGAAATAATCGATGGCTACTAAGATGAACTGATGCTTGTATTTTCCCTTTGGATTTATACTCCCTATGACGTCAATTCTCCAGGTGGAACATGGCCAAGGAGATGTCATGCTGTATAATTCCGTAGGGGGAATACGCATGCGATCAGCGTGAGCCTGGCATTTGTAGCATCGGCGAACATAATTAGCACAGTCGGCTTCCATCGTAGTCCAGTAGTACCCCTGAAGCAGGATTTTCTTTACCATTGTGGCCCCATTCATGTGCGGCCCGCAGATTCACTCATGTATTTCCTCCATTATCTTACGGCTTTCCTCTGTCGTGACACAAAGCTGATTGAGACCTAGATACGCTCTTCGATACAATGCTCCCCCGCAGGTTACAAATCGAGTGGCAAACTTTCGTAGAGCCACCTTGTCTTTCGAAGTGGCTTCAGAGGGGTACTCTTTTTCTTCCAAGAATTTCTTCACATCCTCATACCAGGGTTTACCATCATCTTCATCCTCTTCAATGAAAGTGCACTCGCATGCTGGTTTGACCTTCTGCTTGATTATAAGGGGTCGCATTGCGAATCCCAAGGGTATTTCGACCATGGAGGCCAGTGTTGCCAATGCATCTGCGAATCTATTGCTTTCTCGGGGAGTATGCGTGAAGATGACTGAGTTGAATTGTGGAATCAGGTCTTCTAGTACAGAGTGATATAGCTTTAGCGTATCCTCTTTGACCTTCCAGTCTCCTCTTGCTTGGGATACTACTAGGTTTGAATCTCCAGTGACTTCTACCCTTCTTGCCCCTAGTTCCAGGGTCGCCTTCATTCCAGCAATGCAAGCTTCATATTCAGCCTGGTTATTGGTGACTTCAAACCTTAGTTTATATGACAAAGAAATATGAGAGTTTGTAGACACCCCAATTTGGCCTAACGATTATTTCAACTCCCACCTTGGGACCATCCCGATGATGATACGGATTCGATGATTGCTGATTGCCTTATTGTGAAACCCATGGACTTATGGTACGAACTCTGAGCCACTTAGAGGACCCAATCCAGAGCCAAATAGCCTTTCAGACAGAAACATAGTGTGTCAGGAAAATCCATCGGTCGGCCGTAACATCGATATCACGGCCTTAACATCCATTCCTCACCCGAGCAACCTGTTGCTAGCAAAATCTCCCTGAGAGATCAAAACCTCGGCCGCCAGATCAATGGCTCGGCCGCCACATCCATTTCCAGGCCGCGACATCCTTTGCTCGGCCGCCAGATCGGCCTTTTTCCAGACTCTCGAACCTTCTGTCGGTTGTTTGATCCAAATTACGCCGCCTCTCCGATGCGTTCGGGCCACGTTCAGAGATTACGACGAAGAGTTTGAGTTACATTGCAATTGCAATCGTAACCCCGCGATTTGATTGGACCGAGTGAGTCACCCCTTTGCCTATATAAAGAGACCCTCGGACTCCGAAAATACAACACAGAAATTGATAGATCTACACCCTCTCATCAGTCACGAAACTCTGCAGAAATACTCACAAAAACCCTCTCTACAAAAGCCCTAACCTCCCGAAGGCGGCCATCAATCCGACGATCCAACCCCGGAGTTCAAACCCTAACCCTAGGGTTTCATTCAAGGAGCAATCAATCAGTCAATCCCGATCGATCCGAAGCAATCAAGCAACTGAGGGATCAAGGTGGTGAGGCCCAACGGCCTCTGGTTCAGTATATTTATCGTTTATTTCATTAATCGTAGCTTTCTGATCATCTGTTAAACTTACTGTCTGGTGTGAGGAAGAACACCAGCCGGGGCTTCGATGCCTCGGCCGGTACAATGAATCAGCGTGATCCCTCGGCCGCGACATCCATTCGCCGGCCGAGTGATCGATCTGCTGGCACAGCTTTGCTTTGTTTCTTGCTTTCCGATGCATGTTCAATTATTGTCTCGGCTCACCTTATTAACTGTTTAAGGCATAAAAACAGATTACATGTATGGATTAAATAAAGCATCTATATGTCTTATGTTGAATGATTATGGGCTAGCCTCGCGGCTAGGCAGGGAGGGGTGCCTAACACCTTCCCCTTACTGTACTTTTGGCTTCCGTACCCAGAATCTCTATCTGTTTTCCTAGTTTTAATAAACTGGGTGGCGACTCTGTTTTGATGATAACCGCTATCGTGTGGTGATACCTCTAGCCATGGAAGTATCCACGATCTTGGTTTATGAAGCGAGCAACCAATCGAGCAAACACAGTGATGATCCAACTGTATGGTGATGCCCCGTTTGGGAGGTGTCTACAGAGTTGTTTGGGGAAACTAGCAGTATCCCTATGCCATATCCACTTTGGTTCGATGCTCCATTGAAGTATAGTTGCCAGGTGTCATCTAAGAGACATAAGATGTCCTCGTCAGGAAACATGAAGTCTTCCGCCTCGGCTTCTGTTATAGGGTGATCTGCCAAGAATTCTGCCATAGCCCTTCCTTTTACTGATTTCCTTGTCATGAACTTGAGGTCAAATTCTGCTAAAAGCAATAGCCACATAGCTAGTTTTCCAATAAGTGCTGGTTTCTCAAAAAGATATTTGATTGGATCTAAACGAGAAACTAACACTACCGGATGTGCTAATAGGTAGTGCCTTAGTTTCTTCGTGGCCCATACTAGCCCCCAACAGGTCTTTTCCAGGAGAGTATACCTTGTTTCATAGTCCATCATCTTTTTGCTGAGGTAGTATATGGCGCACTCTACTTTGGCGTCGTTTTCTTGCGCTAGCATACATCCCATGGATGTGTCTGTTACCGAAAGATATAGAATCAATGGTTTCCCAGGGATGGGTGGTGACAGCACAGGAGGGTTCTGAAGATACTCTTTGATGGCTTCGAACGATTGTTGATAGTCTCGGCTCCACTCAAAATCAGTACCTTTCTTCAGAAGCTTGAAGAGGGGTTCGCATGTGGTTGTGAGTTTAAATGAACCTGCTGATGAATTGCACTTTCCCCAGAAAGCTCCTTACCTCCTTTTCTGTCTTTGGTGGTAATATCTCCATGATAGCTTGTATTTTGGAAGGGTCTACCTCGATTCCTCTTTGAGTGATGAGAAATCCTAACATTTTGCCAGCCGTTACCCTAAAAGTGCATTTTTGAGGATTGAGACGTAGCTTGTACTGCCTAATCCTCTCGAAGAACTTTTGAAGTGCTTCGTAGTGTCCCTCCCTTTCCTTGGATTTGACTATCATATCATCGACATACACCTCTACTTCTTTGTGCATCATGTCATGCAGCAATGTGGTTGCCATCCTTTGGTAAGTGGCTCTAGCATTCTTTAACCTGAATGGCATCACTGTGTAACAGTAAGTTCCCCATGGCGTGGTGAAGGTGGTCTTCTCTCTGTCCTCGGGAGACATCAAAATCTGATTATACCCAGAAAACCCATCCATGAAAGATAGCAGTGCATGTCCCGCGGTGTTGTCCACGAGCTCGTCTATGTGTGGTAGTGGGAAGTCATCCTTTGGGCTGGCTTTGTTGAGATCTTGAAAATCTACACAGACCCTGATTCCTCCAGTTTTCTTCGGCACTGGAACGATGTTGGCTACCCACTGCGGATACTCGGTGACTATGAGGAAACCGGTGTTGATTTGCTTAGTGACTTCTTCTTTTATTTTCAAGACCCAATCAGGGCGCATACGTCTTAGCTTTTGTTTAACAGGTTTTGCATCAGAATGAACTGGAATTTTGTGCTGAACAATTTCAGGGTCTATCTCAGGCATGTCTTTGTAAGACCAAGCAAAAACATCTTTGTATTCTTTTAGCAAAAAGATTAATTTTTCACTTTCTTGAGAAGAGAGTGTTGCACCAATTTTAACCAGTTTGGGCTCATCTTCAGAGCCTATGTTGGCTGTAATTATTTCCTCAGAAAAAGGTTTAGCGCGCCTTTCTTCTTCTCTGTCGATGAATTCTAGAATTTCTTTGGGAATTTCTTCCTCAAAATTCGGATTGTCGGAATCCACCCAGTTGATTGTAGGCAAAGTGAAATACTCTAAATTTTCCTTCTCATTGCTAAAATTGTCAAAAGATATTTCAGAATCAAATTCAAAATAGATGCTACTCTTTGGTACTTTGACCAGGTTTTCCTCACTAGACTCGGTAGTTTGGGAAGATGAAAAACTAGACTCGGTTTGAGTTGACCTAGAGTCAAAATCGGAATCAGAGCTAAAATCGGAATCAGCATTTTTCGTTTTGTATTTTAAAGTGTGTTCCACGGTCCAGTTAGGGTAAGCCCCTTTTTCAGCATCCAGAATCAGCTCAGAGCAGTCTTTTTCATCACCAAGGTTGATCATTAGTACTTCGTTGTCACTTTAATTCGCACTTTCATCATTGTCACCCTGCAAGTCTTGGAGGGCCATTTGATTTGCTATTGTCATTATCTCCTCCAGTTGAGCTTCAATTTCTGGTTCATCGCTATTGTCGATTCTTCGGGTGCCAACAAATCCCCACCAATTACCAAACCTATCTGTGATGGGATGGATCACCCTCATTTCGTTGTTGGTGACCCTCTCATCAAAGAGTAAGTTTAGTGATACTTCGTCTAGTGGATCATTATCAGTAGATTCTTCCTCCCTTGCTTCTTCAGCTTCAAGGTTGTTGACCTCATCGATTGGCCAGTAGTCATCGGTAGGCGCATAAGGGTCATAGAAATAGATTGGGACCCTACCAAGCCCTTCTTCTTCCATCATGTCGTTTATCTCTTCTTCATAGGCTGTTCTTGTGAACATGACATGGTTGTCTTCAATGATAGTAACCACAGGCCTTGATTGTCCCATCGGAGTGATATAGTTGGAGGGATCGAAATCCTTGATTGCAGAGTAGGACGGGCCAGACAGCTTGGTGACAATTTGAAAGTGCGAATCGAACATGAACAGTGATGCGGCCATTTTTCCTGAAAAGTTTTTGCTTTTGGTTAGATTAGTTTAGCTTACTTACTTCCATTCAGCTTAGAAAGGCCTGCAAAAGAAGACTTTACAACATACATGTATACAATGGGTGTGAGGAAGAACTTGGAAACAAAATACAGGAAATTTCCTTAACCTGCGAGTTCCTGTCTTAGTTTGATGAGTTCTATGGCTTTCTAACACATGTAAGGTTTGATATACCACTAGGTACAAGTGACTGTGGAATTTGCTGGAACCCCTAACATAGCCCGTGTCATGCCGGGGTATTAGGTGAACTCAACGAGGTATGCCTACTCGATGCATATGATAAAAGAATTAAATAAGGCATGTATTAGTCTTATGTTGAACTTTCTAGTTATGGCTCTCATATCCCCAGCAGAGTCACCAGAAAACTATAGACACCTCCCGAACGAGGCATCGCCATACAGCTTGATGTCGTTTGTTTGGTCATTTGGTTTCTTGCTTCGTAAACCAAGATCATGGACATTCCCATGGCTAGAAACATCGCCACATGATAGCGGTTATCATCAAAACAGAGTCGCCACCTAGTTTGTTAAAGCTAGGAAAACAGATAGAGATTCTGGATACGAAAGCCAAAGGTACAGTGAGGGGAAGGTGTTAGGCACCCCTCTCTGCCTAGCCGTGAGGCTAGCCCATAATTGCTCAACATAAGTCATATAGATGCTTTATTTAATTCCAAGCAAGTAGTCCGTTTTCATGCCTTTGAACAGTAAATAAGGTGAGCCGAGACTGTAATGTAAACATGCATCAGAAACTAGAAAACAAAACAAAGCTGTGCCAGTAGATCGATTACTGAGCCAGTGAATGTATGTCACGGCCGAGTAATCAAGCTGGTTTGATGTACCGGCCGAGGGATCGAAGCCCCAACTGGTGTTCTTCCTCACACCAGACAGAAGAGTTAGCAGACTATCAAAAGACTACAATTAGGTATAAATATGATAAATAAACTGAACGAGAGGCCCCTAGGCCTCACCACCTTGATCCCTCAGTAGCTTGATTGCTTGGGATTTGATTGGGATTGACTGATTGCTTCTTCGAGAAACCTTAGGGTTAGGGTTTGAAACTTCGGGGTTTGATCGTCAGATTGATGGCTGACTTCGGGAGGTTAGGACTTTTATAGAGGGGTTTTTTGAGAGTAAATCTGCAGAGTTTCGTGGCTGGAGAGGGTATGAATTTTATGAATTTCGTTCTCTTCTTTTCGGAGTCCAAAGGCCCCTTTATATAGGCAAAGGGATGACTTACTCGGCCCAATCAAATCGCACGATTGCAATTGCAATTGCAATGCAATTCCAACTCTTCGTTGTGATCCCTGAACGTGGCCCGAACGCATTGGAGAGGTAGTGTAGTCGGATCAAACAATCGACAGAACGTTCCAGAGCCTGGGAAATAGGCAATCTGGCTGCCGTAGAAAGGATTTGGCTGCGAGATATGGATTGAGCGGCTGAGGAAATGATCCTACGA
This sequence comes from Rhododendron molle, assembly GCA_025413875.1. Taxonomy (NCBI): domain Eukaryota; kingdom Viridiplantae; phylum Streptophyta; class Magnoliopsida; order Ericales; family Ericaceae; genus Rhododendron; species Rhododendron molle. The sequence continues at coordinate 23,191,772 of CM046400.1, forward strand.
CCGTGGGATGGATCTCTCAGGGAGATTTTTGGGCAACAGGTTGCTCAGGTGAGGAAAAGATGTTAAGGCCGTGGTATCAATGTTACGGCCGTCAGATGGATTCTCCTAGGATTCTGTATTTCTGTCTGAAAGGCTATTTGGCTCTGAATTGGGTCCTCTAAGTGGCTCAAAGTTCTTACCGAAAGTCCTAAGGTTCTTAAGAAGTCAATCAGCAATCATCGTATCCATTTAATCATCGGGATGGTCCCTAAGGTGGGACCTGAAATAATCGTTAGGCCAAATTGGGGTGTCTACAATTACCAAGCCATGAGTATTACTTTTGGAATCTCATGATTACTTCTATTGTCCAATGGTTCTAGAATGTTAGGAGGATGTAACTAAGTCAATTGGTACGTAGGTTAGGCTAACTAAATAGTTGAAAACTAATTCTACTAACCAAGTAGGATTTCTAGCCGAGAAATATAATTTCAAGGTCTTATATCAAATATACTAGCATTCCTATAAGTGCACTAGTCTTTAGAAAATGTCTAAGTCTTTCGGTGATGGAATTCAATTTTATAAGTATTGAATCTAATTATGATGGATTATTAGGAGTTAAAAGGAAATTTAATAAGAATTTCAATAATTACAACGAGATTTTTTTTACTAAAAATCGGAGTTGTTACAACCTATCCCCTTTAAACAATTTCGTCCTCGAAATTAGGTGTACGCTCGGATTCGAACAGGTGAGAATAGTTTGCCTTCATGGTTTCTTCCCTCTCCTACGTGGTTTCTCCGGCTCCATTATGTTTCCACAAAACTCGCACCAACTTGATGGTCTTGTTCCGGATGATCTTCTCACTCCGGTCTTGAATCTCAATTGCTTCCTCTTCGTACGTTGCATCTTCCTCAATGGCAATGTCTTCCTAGTTGAGTACATGCGTAGGTAATGCGAGATACTTGCGAAGCGTCGAAACGTGAAACACGTTATGCACTCTATCTAGCTGCGGCGGCAGGGCTAAACGATACACAGCCTTCCCAATTTTCTCCACGATGTCGAAAGGTCAAATGTAGCGCGGGGACAATTTGCCCTTTTTCCCAAATCAGATAACTCCTTTCTTCGGTCGGATCTTCAAGAACACGTGGTCTCCTACTGCAAAGCTTAACGGTCGGCTCCTTCTATCCGCATAACTCTTCTGTTTGAATCCGTTGAATCCGTTGCCTGATGGTTTTGACCTTCTCCGTGGTATCCTGTACTATGTCTGGTCCGATTAATCCTGTTTCCCCAGCATCTGTCCAGTAGACTGGAGATCGACAGGGTCTACCATATAGAGCTTCATACGGTGCCATCTGGATGCTTGCTTGATAGCTGTTGTTGTAGGCAAACTCCACCAGTGATAAGTGCTGCTCTCAGTTTCCAGAAAAATCCAGGGCACAGGCTCTTAGCATGTCTTCCAATGTCTGAATTGTCCTCTCTGTTTGTCCATCGGTTTATGGGTGAAAGGTCGTACTAAGCCTTACGTCTGTTCCCAATGCCTTTTCTAATCCTTTCCAAAAGTGTGGCACAAAACGTGGGTCCCTGTCAGATACAATCGAGATAGGTACCCCATGTAGGCGTACGATCTCCCGAATGTATAGTAGGCTCAGCTGTTCCACGTTCTCTGTCATGTTAACAGGCAGAAAATGCGCGGATTTGGTGAGTTGATCCACAATTACCCATATAGCAATGTTGGCCTTGGCGGATCTTGGTAGTCCAATCATGAAGTCCATCGAGATGTGCTCCCACTTCCAAGTCGGAATTGGTAAGGGTTGAAGGTTTCCTCCTGGTTTCTGATGCTCGGCCTTGACTTGTTGACATACTAGGCAGGTTGTTATAAATTGAGCTACGTCCTTTTTCATTCCTTCCCACTAGTACGTCCTTCGTAGATCATGATACATCTTTGTACTGCCAGGGTGAACTGCGAAGTTCAAATGGTGAGCTTCTCGAAGTAGTGCTCCTCGAAGGGTTCCAATATTAGGTACGAATACCTTTCCTTTAAATCTCAAACTGCTGTCCTTCTCGATCGTCCATCCAGGTAGTGCCTTTCCTTCTCGGATTCGATATCGAATGAACTCACAATCCTATTCAAAGGTTTGGGCTAATAAGATCTCTCGGTGAAGTGCTGGTTCTACAACGAGAGCATACAAATGCGCATTCCCATTCTCCGACGATGGTCGCAGGTTGAATTCGTTGAGAGTGTCCACCATTTCCCATTCTTTAATGGCAGTCTTGGCTTTCTGTGCCCGGCGCTTTCGGCTCAGAGCGTCAGCTACCACATTAGCTTTGCCAGGGTGATACTGGAGCGTAAACTTGTAATCCTCCAAGTATTCCATCCATTGACGCTGCCTTAGCTTCAACTCCTTTTGAGTGAAAAGATATTTGAGGCTCTTGTGGTCGGTAAAGACTTCGAACTGTTCTCCCCACAGATAGTAACGCCAAGATTTGAGGGCGAATGCTACTACGGCCAATTCTAAGTCGTGGGTGGGGTAATTCTTCTCGTGCTGTCGGAGTTGTCGTGATCCGTAAGCTACAACTTTTCCATTTTACATCAGCATGCACCCCAAGCCATCCCTTGATGCGTCGCAGTAAACCGTGTAGTCTACACCCCGCTCAGGAATGATGAGTATCGGTGCACTGGTCAGCCTCTTTTTCAGCTCCTCAAATGATTTCTCGCAGTCTTCATTCCAATCCAGCTTCACTCCTTTCTGAGTCAGTCTTGCCATCGGCTTGGCAAGGATTGAGAAGTCTTGTATGAATCTCCGGTAATACCCAGGCAATCCTAGAAAGCTCCTTATTTCAAAAACCGAGGTCGGCTGTTTCCAATTTAGCACTGCTTTGACTTTACTTTTGTCCACTACGATTCCTTCCTTGGATATTACATGCCCCAAGAACTTAACCACTTCTAGCCAAAACTCGCATTTACTTGCTTTGGCATAGAGTTGGTTATCTCGGAGTACTTGTAGTACTATCCGCAGGTGTCCCTCGTGCTCCTCCTTATTAGCGGAGTATATCAATATGTCATCAATGAACACCACTACGAATTTGTCTAAGTAAGGTTGAAAGATTTTGTTCATGAGACACATGAATACTGCCGGAGCGTTGGTTAGTCCGACCGGCATCACTACAAACTAGTAGTGTTCGTATCTGGTTCGAAATGCTGTCTTGACGATGTCTTCGTCTCGGATTCTCAGTTGATGATAGCCAGATCGAAGATCGATTTTCGAAAAGAATGTCGCTCCTCTCAATTGATCAAATAGGTCATCGATCCTTGGCAAGGGATACCGGTTCTTGATCGTGACTTGATTTAGCTTTCGGTAGTCGATGCATAGTTGGAGTGTCCCTTCTTTCTTCTTTACGAACAGTGCAGGCGCTCCCCATGGTGACGTACTAGGCCTGATATACCCTTCGTCCAATAGTTCCAGCAATTGGGTCTTGAGCTCCTTTAGTTCGGCAGGGGCCATTCTATAAGGTGCCATCGAGATCGGTGCGGTTTCAGGTTGGAGTTCTATGGTAAAGTCTATCTCTCTTTGGGGTGGTAAGCCAGGAAGTTCTTCGGGGAAAACATCGGCGTATTTGCACACGATGTGTGGTAATTCCAACTCCATCCTGTCGATTTCTTCTATTTGGAGACTAGCTAGTCATCCAAACAGCTAGTTCTGCCACCTTGATCTTTTCGTCGTCGAACTTACCGTCTGTCTATCCCCTTTAAAATGAAAATGAGTCCCATCAGGGGTATACGCCGTCACCATTTTCTGATTACAGTCTATGACTGCTTTGTGGGCTAATAGCCAGTCCATTCCTAGCATTACGTCAAAATCCGCCATTTCGATCATCTGAGGTCGCAAGTCAGGCGTAGATTGGGAAATTCTATCTCGCACCCTCTACACACTAGACCGACAGCTATACTCCCACCCAACGGTGATGTAACCCTCGTACTCGTACTCGCACTTAAGGGTTCCGTTTCTAATGCTAGAGCAGTTATGCAAGCAGTAGATATGAATGAATGTGATGCTGCGAAATCAAATAAGGCTTGTACGCAGGTACTAGATAATAGTAGTGTACCTTGGATCACAAAGGGATCCGGCTCCTGTTATTAAATCTGTAGCGCAAAGATATGCCCTCCAGTACTTTGCTCGTTCCCCACGGGCTGCTTTCCTTTGTTCTGCCCATTCTGCTGCTGAGATGGGCCTCCAGGGTTTTGCTTCACGAAGTTAGCCTGTCCGGTTTGTTGAGCTCTCTGGTTCCCAAAGCTCCCATTCCTCTCCCTCTGGGGTTGGGGGCATTCGAGCTTGTAGTGGCCCATGGCCTAACAGTTGAAGAACTGGACAATGGCTTTGTTTTAGCTGCTCCTCTGCGGTCCGCCATGTCCAGATGTAGCAGTTTTCCAAGGTTGGTTGTTCTGGGGTAGGACAGAGGTTCTGGTGGGGTAAGGTCCACGGTTGTTGTTAGGGTGTTGGGTCCGGATTGGTCCGCCGGTGTTGCCAGTTGCCTTCCTCCAGCGGGTTTTGAAGTCCACCTCCTCACTCTCCAGCCGAAGAGCAATCTTTACAACGCCGGTATAGGTGGTAAAGGTTTGTGCCACCACAGCCCTCCGAGTGATCGTCAATCCCCACTCAAATCTTCTCGCCTTCTTATCTTCAGTTGCTACAGCGGTTGGGGCGTAGCGGGATAGCTCCTCGAATTTGGCAATGTACTGAGTAACGGTCATTGTTCCTTGTTTCAGGTTCATGAACTCTTGTTCCTTGGCTAGGCGGATGGGCGTGGGGAAATACTTGTCGAGAAATAGGGTTTCAAACTCGTCAAATGTCATGGTGGCTATGGCATGGGTTGCTTCCATCAATTCCCACCAATAACAGGCTTCTCCCTTTAGTTGATATGTGGCTAAGGCCACACGATCTCCATTCCGGGTAATCTCCAAGGTGTCCAGGATCATCTTGATTTCATTTAGCCATGTCTTGGCCTCAGTGGGGTTGGTATCTCCGTGGAAGGTCGGGGGTCGACGTTTGCAGTTCGGGTGCGGGTCATTGGTCCGTCGTCGTGGTGTTGGCAGTTGGCGTTTAAAGTGGCTACGAGTGCTCGCATGACTTGGGTTAGGTCGGGGTTAGGGTTAGAGGATTCTCCGCTCTCGTATCCTAATCCGCTGCGTCGATTCACCATCTACGAGTAGAAATTTAAAGGGGTTTTAGTCTACTTAAACAGTTTTCCTTTTTGTAAATGGAGTTTAATACAATAGTGGAAAGCAACAAATCAAATAGTATGCAACAGTACTCTTCTAATTAAAATGAGTTTTTCATAGATAAAAGAGAGATACAATCATTAGCATAGAGTTCTACTACAAAGGTAACATAAGACAAGGTTCCCTAGTACAAGCTGGAATGATTCTACATACTACTACCGCATGATCTTATAGACCAACAGGCTTATTCTACGTTGTTACTCCATCCTAGGGTAGGACAACACCGAAAAGCTCCCTCAGCCACATCTTGTAGCTCCTCACAGCCTTAGTCTCAGCTTGAAGAAGTCGATCACGCTCTTGTGCGATCATCTCTTCCACAGTCAAGACAGGTGGTTCTTCCAATGGTTCTAGGTAGTACTGGGAGAGGTTCAGCATTGCCATCTCAAGCTCCAAGTCAGTCTCCAAGCCAAATGAGGAAAAGCTAAATGGTTGCTCGAAGTCCTCCACAGGTGGTGCAGGGACTTGGGTAGGTGGAAGGTTCTCGGGAATTGCAACAGGTGGAGGTGTCTCCCATGTGATTAGGACCTCAAAAAGTTCCATGTCATCCTCAAATGGGGGTGTCGGTCCGGGGTACTCTGGTGCTAGTAACGACCGGTAGTTGGCCAAGACCTGCAGTGCAAAGGGTGGGCATCCTCCTTGGCGTAGGTTCGACATCTATAACATCAAAAGAGTTATATATTAGACTTAATGGTGTGAGGCGGAAATCTTATATGGATATCACAAGGATTAGAATATAAGTATACACATAAACAGTGATCATATGCAAAGTAGGAAAACACACAACTTTTCATTACTCAATGGAAACAAGTACATCAAGGATTGCGTAACAGAAACAAGTACAACAAATACTGCTTAAACGGAAACAAGTACAACACAGACTACAGAAACAAGTACAACAAGGACTGTCCCATTAGCCTAAGTTTCCTACCACAAACCAAAAGTCTAATAATAGCTTAAGCCTTCCTAAATGGTTTAGAAGATAATTGGGAATTGGGCCGTATACGCTCCTATGTCGGACTCGAAGGGTGGCGGTGGTACATCACTGGAGTCAAAGTCAATATCTATGACGTCGGGCGCAGTCCACCGTAGCCAATCCGGTTCTTCATCGTAAATCAATATTTCCTCCTCGTCGGACTACCATCCCTCACCCTCTTCATTATCCAATGGCAAGTCAGGATTTGGCATTTGCATTAAGTGCTGCCAGTCGGCCTCATTTTGTGGTGGGTCATTGAACTCCTCGAGGTCCTCCTCAGGGTCTTCCTCGGGATTTTCCTCCGGATCTTCTTCGGGATCTTCTTCCTCGAGATTTTCTTCGACTATAAACTCTACACCATTATGGGGTGCTATTTGAACTAGGACAGGTGCTGCCTCTTCATCACCTTCCTCCTCAGCTCGGGGAGTGGAAAAACACCATGCTCTTGGTAGTAGTTATGGACATAGGGAAAAGTGTAAGGAAAGTAAGGATCTTCTACGAGTTGGTTTGTCATCGACCTCAGGGTACCTCTAAGCTGACAGGCCTCGGCTAGTAGGTTGGCTTGATAGGCATTCATTTACAAGGGAAAGTTTTAAACCTTAATTAGTAATGGTTTAAGATAGGTTTTACAATTTATTATGGAAAAGCTTAGGAGTTTCGAAATTCTACATTCGATCTTTGATTTAAGTCATCATCCAATTGTTCGGGAATTCCCAGCTCGGCGGTACTGCCAATTTCCACCTTGCTTCAATCCTAAGATTGTTTTGTTAGAATTCCACCCAATTTGGGACGGTAAACTTAAACTCAATTCACGTTTGTGCAACAGTCAAACTTATCTTATAGGCTACCCATTCTACCCATGGCCGAGGTTTTGAACCTAAAGCTTTGATACCAAGTTGGAACGCCCCCATTTTCGGGTACGTTAAATAAACATTTTTATTGAAATAAACTACGACGAGTCAGGCTCATTATTACAACATGATTCCTACGAGAGTACTTTTATTACATAAGGATGGGAAATCTAAGATTTTAATACTACTCCGCCTCTTCCTCCATCCTAGCAAGCTCCTCGGCTCTAAAAGCCTCTAGGGTGCACTGTTCATCCTGCTCATCTATCAACTCTGACACATTATACCAGCGTCGCCCCCAGTATAATATGTCAGGGTCACCAAAAGGTAATACCATGAGCCATAGAAGCTCAATAGAATAAACCAAACCCACTAACCCTTAACTTACAAGCAAAGATAATTAAATTGACAATTTCCAAGTTGAGCATGCATTCTTAACAAAATAATCAACAATTACACATCCACATTCACTAATCATCTATCGTCGGTGTCCGTGATTTTTCTAAGGTTCTCCTGTGCGACTCACCGTAGAACGTGTCTCATTTTCATTTCCACATCAACATTTTGAAAATCACATATAACACACCCAATCTCGGTTCCGCCGTTCCAGTCTCCCGAGTATCCTCACAATGGTTCTGCCACACCGGGTTCCCATTGGCACACAAAACCTTGCATTGGGTCCTCTCCGCAGATAACCAAGCCACACACCCAACCTCGGTTCCGCCGTCCCGGTCTCCCGAGTATCTTCACAATGGTTCCGCCGTCCCGGGTTCCCATTGGCACACACATACACACACCATACCAAGTCTGGCCATTATGTAGTTTCAAAAGTATTTTACCATTTCAAACACCTCTTTTTATTAGCCACACCCTAGGTGCCATGTTTCTACTTCCTCGATTTCGTGTCTCGTTTTCATGCAACGACTCTGCGGTAGGACTTTTCTCATCATAAATCATTCATTGAAATCTTGAAATTTAACCAGCAAGATCATCCAACTCTATATTACCAAATCGTACTCAAATTATTACTTAAAGCATAACACCACATGTACGGACGCCCTTGGAGTGATATTCACTTATGCTTTCAAACAATCACAAGTATTGCAAGCAAAACATGCATTAAAGCTCATAACCAATTCAAAGATCAAAATACGAATACCTTCTAATTAAGTCGATACTTTATCGAAATCAAACATAAGTTTACTAACTATCATGCATTTCAAACATTTAAAGAAAGTAACAAAATTTATATCCTTAGAAAAAGTGATTAGGGATATTCTACACATCGTTAACTTATACTTAAGATTAAAGAGTAAGGGATAAACTACCGTTCTTCTTGGCGATAGGGTGACTATGGAAGAAAGTGAGTACGTCGAACGGAGTAACTTCTCACGGATGAGCTTTGGTAGCTTCGAAAGAGAAGGATTCTCTTGAAACTAGTGCTTGACCTAAAACTACTTGCCTTTATGGATTGAAAAGGTGTTTTCGGATGAGTTTCTTGAGGAACAAAGGAAGAACTTCAAGAACACTAAGAACAAAGCAAGAACAAAGTAAGAACACTAGACTTTCTTAGAGAGAAAAGTTAGAGATTGGAGGTGTGTGTTGAATGGCATGGGCAAGGGTCCTATTTATAGCAAACTTTGGCTCTCTCTCCTCCCCCCATGCATGGCCGCCCTCTCTCTCTCCAATCCTCCCATGGATTTTGTTCCATTGTAAGGTCAAATCACATCTTTAAGCATGGCATAGCCTTCCTTCATTTGCCAATCCATCTTTTTAGGCTTAAGGCTATGTTATCATGAAGGGTTTTGGTTTAGTCTTATCTAGGAAAGGCCTTGCTTGTAAAAGAACAAAAAGAAGTCATAAAGGTTGTACTTTGGTTGCAAAAGTAAGGGAGGTTGCTTGATTGAGTGACCAAAACACACTCACACACATGCACACTCTATTTCCCTCTCTCGGCCTCACTCTCTCTCTCTCTCTCTTTTGGACCAAAAGTATATATGTATGTATATATATATATATATATATAGGTAGACTAGAAAAGGTAATGCTTTTAAAGGTAAGATTATTATCCCATGGTTAATGATTTCCTAGAAAGGGAATCTTGTCATAAAAGTCATGATTACCAAGCCATGAGTATTACTTTGGAATCTCATGATTACTTCTATTGTCCAATGGTTCTAGAATGTTAGGATGATGTAACTAAATCAATTGCTACTTAAGTTATGCTAACTAAATAGTTGGAAACTAATTCTATTAATCAAGTAGGATTTCTAGTCAAAAAATATAATTTCAAGGCCTTATATCAAATATACTAGCGTTCCTATAAGTACACTAGTCTTTAGAAAATGTCTATGTCTTTCGGCGATGGAATTCAATTTTATAAGTATTGAATCTAATTATGACGGATTATAAGGAGTTAAAAGGAAATTTAATAAGAATTTCAATAATTACAACGAGATTTTTATTTACTAAAAATCGGAGTTGTTACACGAAGTCAAGTAGCATAGAATTAGCATGGCCAGAGGAAGGGCCAAGCAAGTAGTAATGGAGAAGGCAGATACACAGCGCATCAAAGCACGCTTTCTATCGAGAGACATGGCGATGAGGTTCAGCTGTACCAAAATGTTGAACAAGCTGTAGGGTTTCCAGTCTTCCATTCACCATGAAAAACCTAACTTCGTGTTTCTAAACTTGGAGCAAATCCTTCAAGAGATTGTCCCGATTAAACAAAGGGTTAGGAACAATGAGACCTTCTCTATCCGAATGACCCATGATGGCTACAAAAGTCCTCGATAGTAGGACACAATTCCTATCTTCTAAATCGAAAGACATGAAAAGCAGGATCCCACAAACTATTGGCTGCTCTAAAAAAAGCAAAATTCACAGGAGTCGACGAAGGGAGAAGAGAAAGTCCATACCAAAGGACTTAAAGTGCAAACGGTCGAGGCCGTTAAAGGAATTCAACCACTGATCAAGGACTGGTTGTGCCATGTGCAAGCAAACTGTTGCTGACGATGCTATCGGGTTTGTAAAAACATTACTTGGATTTTTATTTCCATAACCAAAAATCGGTCGTTACTAATCTCGTTGGACAATCGTAATTAGGTTTTAATCGCCGTTTAACTGTTGTTTTCCCGTCGTCTCTAGGATTAAGTCTTAAGCCTTCGTTTTGACCGGAAATCCTACCTAGCAAGCCTAGCTAGCTTTTTAACCTAATGATCATTTAACCTAGCTATCGTCTGCTAAGTAAACCCTACGGTCCTCGTAACCATTGAACCTTTTGAAACCCTTGAGTTTGTAACCCTAGATTGACCTTTTGAACCATTTGAACCCTTAAGCTATTCACCGTTGGACGATAACGTTAGAGTTATCTTTACCCCTTGGACAATAGGAGGACCTTGGTTAATCTTCAAAACTACGAGATTAGGTTAGTTTAGTCCTTAATTATGGTATTAGTGCGAAGATTATACTTTCGAGTATTACCCGTTGGATAATAACCGCTAGGAGATTTACTACCCATTGGACGATAGGCTAAATCCATTGCCATCATTAACCATTGGTTATTAACCGCTAGGGAAACTATTATCCATTGGATAATAGCATTACTTGCCAACCAAGTATTAGGACTAAAATATTAGACCTTCCATGTGTGTTAAATCCATTAAAGTATAATGTATATTATGATATTAATTTAGTACCTAGTACTTTGAAAGTATAGGATTAGTTTAATGGATATTAGATTTGGTCAATATCTAGCCTAGATTGTGTGGTACATGTATATATATATATATATATATATATATATGTATGTATGTACTTGTATGTATATATATATAATATTGTATATAGCATGTGTGTATTTGTATATTATAATTGGAAAATCAAGTTACTTGTAAAACCCTAGATTTTAAAGTACCCATATCTATATATTATATCTTTGTTTTATATATATATATATATATATATATATATATATATATATATATATATATATATATATATATATATATATATATATATATATATATATATATATATATATATAGAGAGAGAGAGAGAGAGATTTCCGAGAGGGAGAGAGAGAGAACCCGAGAGGAGAGAGAGAGAGATAGTACCTTGGATTGATTTCTTGTGCTTCCATTGAACTTTGAAAGCATACAATCTATGGGATTCTTCCTTGACTAAGCAAAATCTATACCTTCACTGTACAACTTGTACATTTTCCAATTTAGAACTTGATCAAATCTCCTTTTCCCCATTCAATCTTCCATAATCCTATCCTAGGACAACCATATCTAGATTTTTTTTATTCTTTCAAGTACTAAGACTAGACTAGAAACCCAATTGAATAAACTAGATTTGTCCTAGTTCTTGGAGTACAAGCAAAGCAATATCTTCATAGCCATGCATACCTAGCTCTAGGCCTTAAGCTTGCAAGAAAGCATAACCAAAAAGTGTTAAAAAAATAGATATGGAGAGAGAGAGAGAGAATTCGGGTGAGAGGGAGAGAGAAGGGAGCCTTGGCCTATAAATACCGACCTCATGGTGCTTTGAACACACACCTTTTCTCTCTTTGAAAGCATAAAAAGTTCTTGTTGTTCTTGCTTGTTTTCTTCTTGGATCTTGAGTTTCTTCAAGAGACCTTCCTTTGCCGCCACTAAACCACCACTCAACCACCACCTCGATCCAAAAGTAGTAGTAGTATAGGTCACAATCTAGTTTCGAGAGAAACCATTCTCTTTCGAAGCTCTTGGAAGCTTATCGTAAGCCGTTACTCCGTTCGTTTGCCAACTTTCTTTTCATAATCTTCCTACCGCCAAGAAGAACGGTAGATTACTCCGACCCCACTATCTCTAAGTATATGTAGTACTTGTATTGTTGATTGGCTTGATCTTATTCGCTAAACTATTTTCTCGTAGAACTTTCTTGTTAAAAAGTACGTAGTTACTTTGATCTTATGACTACATGATTGCTTGATCGCCTAATTGCTACTTGTTTGTATGAACTCATCAATAAACATGTGTTGTTTTATTGAACTTCTCAAAAGGAAATGCATTCTTAAAGATAAAGTGTTGCTTTGAAACGAAGTATTCGTATTTGCGACCTTGTAACGATCATGATAGTATAGAATTGGATGATCTTGCTATTGATATCGCATGAGTTATGTGAAAAGTCCCGCCACGAGAGTCGATGCGTGTTACGAGACACATGGAATTGGAAAAGTATTGACGTGACACCTGAGAGGTGGTTAACATGGATGAAATATTTTTGAAACTACATAATGATCAAGTGTGATAATCATAATGTGATAGGTGTATGTGTTCCAATGGGAATCCGTGGTGGGGGAACCATTGTGAGGCTGTGTGTGTTCTAATAGGAATCCGTGGAGGCGGAACCATTGTGAGGCTGTGTGTGTTCCAATGGGAATCCGTGGTGGCGGAACCATTGTGAGGCTGTGTGTGTTCCAATGGGAATCCGTGGAGGCGGAACCATTGTGAGGCTGTGTGTGTTCCAATGGGAATCCGTGGTGGCGGAACCATTGTGAGGCTGTGTGTGTTCCAATGGGAATCCGTGGAGGCGGAACCATTGTGAGGCTGTGTGTGTTCTAATGGGAATCCGTGGTGGCGGAACCATTGTGAGGCTGTGTGTGTTCCAATGGGAATCCGTGGTGGCGGAACCATTGTGAGGCTGTGTGTGTTCAAATGGGAATCCGTGGTGGCGGAACCATTGTGAGGCTGTGTGTGTTCAAATGGGAATCCGTGGTGGCGGAACCATTGTGAGGTCAGGTGTGTTCCAATGGGAATCCGTGGTGGCGGAACCATTGTGAGGCTGTGTGTGTTCAAATGGGAATCCGTGGTGACGGAACCATTGTGAGGCTGTGTGTGTTCCAATGGGAATCCGTGGTGGCGGAACCATTGTGAGGCTGTGTGTGTTAAAACTGATTTTGAAATGTTTTGGTAAAGTGAAAACGGGAAACCTATTATGAGACACTGCGTAGGAAAACTCTGATGATATGGACACCAACGATAGATAGCGAATGCGGATGTGTCATTATTCTTATTATTGTCGATGATTTAAATGTGCTGTTTATGACCCTTTATGATATATGCATGACTTGTTAAGTGTACGTTAAGGGTTAGTGGGTTTTGGGTTACTCTATTGAGCTTTCAAGCTCACGGTGTTGCTTTATGTGACCCTGACATATTATACTGGTGGCGACGCTGGTATAATGTGTTAGACCTTTTAGATAAACAAGGAGAGCTGTATACCTTGGAGGCATTTGGAGCTGAGGAACTTGCTAGGATGGGAGAAGAAGCGGAGCAGTAGATAACCTTAGCTATCCCACCCTTTTGTGTAATATAAGTACCCTCTGGGGGTCTGTGATGTAATAATGAGTCAGACTCGACCTAGTTTGATTAATAAAATGTCTATTTAACGTACTCGATTTTGGGGGCATTACAGCATTAAACTCAAACAAACAAGAACAGGTCTTGAACATCCAAGTATTACTCCCTTGCAAACAGAAAATAAACCTAACTGGGCTCTAGAGGGACCAGTGCACACCCAGTATCTACTAAAATATAGGAAATGCAATATTTGATGACAACACAAGATTTTGTGGCAGCAGCACTCCTGAGCGCTCAGGAATGGTCTCGAGCGCTCGGGAGTGAACACAGTGCCCAGAAAAAGGTTTGCTTCTTTGTGTTCCTCTTGCTCTTGTTGCTAAACTAAGATCAAATGAGCTCACAACCAGTATGAGGAACTGGTATGAGCTCCTTGATCCTCCTCAGAAGTGGAAAAGCATTAAATAACTTGAAAAAACCAAGTTTATACCTTTTCTTGGCTTGAACTTGACTTCTTGGACTGACTTTGGCGCTTGAAAATGCTTAGAAAACAGTAGGAAAATGGAGTTCTAGATGAACTTGGGATTTGAGATTTTTGATATACTTGAAGATTGTTAGAAATTTTTCCTAGATAACACAAGTGTTGGAAAATATTTGACGGAGGTTTAGAGACTGAGATTCTTAAAAAACAGGGGAGAGAGAGAGAAGAATTTCGTGGTCCTCTTGGTGTTAAATGAGGGGGTATATATAGGGGAGCCAAAATTAGGATTTTAGCTTGAAAATCAAATCAAAAATGTAAAGAAATCATTTTGGGGAGGAAAATGGAATGGTGAGATTCCTGCTAGCTCAGGCAGGCCTCTAGAACATGCAGGGTTGAATGTTGAACGGACTGAAAAGCCTGAAAAGCCATGGTCAAAGGCCAAGCTCAACATGCATTGGTCTGTCAACACTCCCAAGCGCTCTAGAGTGGTACTCCCAAGCGCTCTAGAGTGGCTGCCCAATTTCAGAAAGGCGCCACGGACACTCTCGAACTCGGATTTGGGTGTTTTTTGAAACGTTGGAAAGCTCGTTAAGTCCTCTTTCTAACCCAATTGGTTTCATTCAAATATATTTTATATGCTGAAATGTGTGCCAATTTTACCCTCAGGGCGTCGGGAAAAAGGAAGGTTTTGATTTTGAAAAAGTCCAAAAAGCATCGTCCAAGTTTTCCAAGGCTTGTTGTGATTCAATTTCATCATCGGGGGGCCTCGAGGGCACAAATTAAGGGTGATTAATAATTCCAAATTGGGGTGTCTACATCGGGACAACCGAATGCATACCTACCGCAGCTCCGCTGTTCGGCTTCTCTAAGGATTCAAGGCCATTCGCGTCGAACACATTCCCAGGGAACAGAACGCTCATGTCGACACTCTCGCAGGGCTCGCTTCGGCCTGCTCTGCTTCCAAACATCTTTCCATCTCCTTTAACTCCATTGACCAACCCAGTTTCGAGCTCGAAGTATTGAGCCACGAGATACTCAACATAGAGCTCAGCCCAAGCTGGATGGACGAGATCATTGGCTACCTGCGAGATGACATCCTCCCCAGCGATAAGAAGGATGCTCACGGACTCCGCAATAAAGCCGCCCTTTTTTGGCTAAACCCAAATGGCAAGCTTTACCGAAGGTCGTTCACTGGTCCATACTTGCTGGTTGCACACCCCCACCAAGCGCCCGGCATCATGGAAGAGCTCCACGCCGGGGACAGCGGTTGTCACTCCGGTGGACGCTCCCTCGCACACCGAGCCATCACTCAAGGGTATTGGTGGCCAAAACTGAAGAAGGATTCCAAAGAGTTCATAAAGCATTGTCGGAAGTGCCAAATGTTTGCTCCCATAATCCATCAGCCGGCACAGGACCTTAGCCCTCTCACCAGCCCATGGCCATTCTCACAATGGGGCATGGATACCGTCGGCAAGCTCCCTGTTGCTCCCGGTGGATTCAAGTTCCTCTTAACCGCTACCGACTACTTTTCCAAATGGGTCGAAGCCAAACCAATGGTTACCATCGAAGAAACTGACGTCATTCGATTTGTCTAGCGTAACATCATCTCTCGCTTCGGTGTACCCTTCGCCATCATTACAGACAGTGGGAAGCAGTTCACCAGGCAGAGGTACCGGGCTCTCTTAGACGAGTATGGCATCAAATGGGACACATCCACCCGGGGTAATCCCCAAGAAAATGGACAAGCCGAAGCCGCCAACAAGGCCATCTTTGCCGGATCGAAGCGGCGACTCAAGTCACGGCGGAGCAAATGGGCCGAAGAGCTGCCGAGGGTACTCTGGGGTTACCAAACAACCCCCAGGCGCTCCAGGGGTCGCACTCCTTTCTCTTTGGCCTTCGGTATGGAGGCTGTCATTCCTCTCCAAGTCAGGCTCCCAACAATCCGTACTGAAAACTTCGATGAAGAAGTCAATAATGACACCATCGCTTCGAACCTCGATTTGGCCGAGGAAGAGCGTGAAAGTGCAAGGATCAAACTCGCCTAATATCAGCAGGAGGTCACCTAGGGCTACAACCGAAGCGTCCGCCTTAGGTCGTTCAAACTTGATGACCTCGTTTGGACAAAAGTGATAGAGAAGTCCAAGAAGAGAAAGCTGATGCCCAACTGGGAGGGCCCTTACCGAGTCCTCCAACACCTCGGCTTGGTAAATTATAAGCTCGAGAAGCTGGATGGTTCCCCGATTGCCAAGACTTGGAACGCCAACAACCTGAAGAAGTTCTAGGGCTAGCCGAGCCTCTGTTCCGAGGACCTATCCACTTTTTCTTCTTGCAAGTTTCTATATTCCAAAGTTGTTTGGTCAAGACCAATTCACTTATGTAATGACATGTTCCACACCAGTTTCAATGAGAATTTTCCTTTCTTATCATTACTAAAGTGTCGTTGTTCTCGTCATTTGCTTTTTGCTACTCAGTTCGCCCTAGTTCGAACCATTTTATCTTGACTTTAGGGATTATGTCCTCCCCCGGGTAACTCCCTCGGACAAAATTCCCACCAAGTCACCCCACCTCCTCGGTCGTTTGGACTTTAGGTCGCTCGCATTAAGGATACTCGGTAATTGTACCCCGAGCCCCTTATACCAATCCACCCATAAGTCGCCCACTACTCAGATTCACTTTATCCCGAAGTAATGGCCGGCACCATTTTCTCTTCGGGACTTTAGCCCTAATCTCCAAGCGGGCTTATCGTACCACGAGTTTGTCCATCTCCCGATTCATTCTTCCCTCAAATAGCTGAGGCCAGCAAAATCAAAGCAGGGGCATTCAAAATTCAAAAATTGCTAACTAATCGCTTCGGCTTCGCTTCCTCGGACATCTACCAACCCACAAGCAGCTGGGGCTTCGGTAGTACGTTCTACTACTTCGGTCAACCCTTGGCTATTCACAATGCTAGCCCACCGGAAGCGGAGGGCTACCAGACACTCCATTTCTTGAACATTTCTCTAAATCTTTGAGAGCGCCTCGGTCCTTACTTCGGTTAAAACTTGTGATATTCCCAAGCTTTACCGAAGCTGGGGCAGAGGCACCCTTCGGTTACAGCTATAAAACCATGCAAGCACCTCAAAGACAGACAATGATCAGAAAAAGAAAACATTCATTCATACCACTACGAAATGAATTGCAAAATGAAGTTCCTAAGTCAAGCTATTACAACTAATCAGGCTTCGGCCATCTGTTCGGCACCTGTCAGCAGAAATATTTAAAAACCCTAGAACGGCAAACTCCAAATTTCCGGAGCCATCCAGCCAAATAGAAACTAACAAAAAGAGAGATCCTAAGTGTCGTTAGGAGCGGAGTTTGGGTTGGATCGCCTGTTGGAGCAGCAGTTTGGGGAGCATTTTGATCCTCGAGAAGAACCTCTACCTCGGGGTCGAGGATTTGTTCACTTTCCTCGGGCATCACCAGCTCCTCGAGAGGCACCTCAGGTAGGGCTCGGAGTTCTGAATCCTCCGAGAGATCGAGCTTCTTCAGAAGAGCCTCATGGCCAAACCTAAGTCCGTCCAAGAAGCGATCCATGAACAGCTCATTCTCAATTTCTCGGACCTATTTTTTGTACTTCGCTTCGGCTACATCCCAGTCATTGTCATAGCCCGCCTTCAGCGCGCTCTCCACTTCCTGAGCTCTGGTGGCCCTCAGAGTGTTGCCATCCTCCTCGGCCTCGTAGCCCGGTCTTCGGCAAGCACCGTGTCCTGGGCCTTGCTTCGATCATTGATGGCCAAAGCCCGAGCACCAGCCTGCCAGCAAGAAACGAAAAATATTACAAGTGCAAACTTTGAACCAGAGGCAACAAACGAAGAGTAATATCAACTTATAGCCAGAAGAGCCTGGGCTAGATCTTCGGTAGAGCCGCTGATAGTCTTGGCGTCCCGAGGAAGAATAGTCGACCGAAGAAGCCCAAATGCCGTCCCGATGTTAGTAGAGGCGCAGTCAGCATGATGAATCAAGCGCCCAGCGTAGTGGCAAACCTCGGGAGCCCAGGGCATCTCCCCTTGCCAAGACCCTAGTCTCGGCATCGGTGCCTCCTCCCCCGGTCCCCGCCCTTCACTCCTCCTCCTCCTCGTTGATGAGGATCGTCTTCAGCTCTCCAACCCGGGTACCTTGGTCATCGTTCGGCCGAGCCCTCTTCTCTGGGGCACCTCGGGGAGAAACAGGGGCCGCCCTCGAGGACCCGACTCCTGGCAAGCCGATCACCACGCCGGCGCCTCGTCCATGTGGCCTTTGCCGCCTCAAGTTCTGCACCTCCCTCCCTCAGCCAGACATTCCAGGGCTTAGGCCGGTTAGCTCAGGAGTCTGGCGGTCTAACTCCCCCGAGGTCTGGAGTTGTTCCCTTCGGTCTCCTGCGTACCCGCTCCCTCTCTGCCTCCTGCCCTTCTCTCTGCTCCTCTTCCTATGCCCCTTCCTCGACCTCGGCCCGCCCGAGGAACCCTTTGCTGTCTGGGTTTCTTTTTCAGATAGCTGGTATAGGTCGGTACGTACCCGAGGAGATCTGGCGCTTATCGACTAGTCTGGCGAATCGCCTACGCAGCAATGATTCGCGCTCAGATTGCTCTCTCCCAGAGCTCCTGTACGATTCCCTCGGCTGCAAGGGGGGACCAAAGAAAAGAGAATCAGCATTTATACAAATTATATAAGCATAAAATTTGCAAAGTTATGTACCGAAGAATATGTTTACCGACCAGGAGCTCCGGTCTCAAATGGGACCGTGGTACCGGTGTCCATGCTCTCTCCGGGTTCGAACATAAAGTTCTGGGTAACCGAAACGTAGATGCTCGCCCACTCTTCGAAGTTAGGCAGGCGGTCAATAAAAAAGGTGTCGTACCCCGTTCGGCAGGAGAGATAGTACCGGTCGTGTTCTCGGTTGACTCCTACCAGGTACACTCCGAAGAGCTCCTCCAGTCCGAACGTTAAGTTGAACTGTCTCCTCAGCTTTATGATGCTCGTGATAATCCGGTAAGAGTTTACCGTGAGCTAGGAGGAGGTGAGATTTAGGGTTCGGAGCACCCGCCGCACGAATTGGTGAAGGGGGAATCTATTACCTCCCTCGATAATCGCCATTAAAGGAAAGATCAACTCCCCCTGCCGAAGAGGATGGTCCTTGGGTCTCTGTTCGGTTGTAACCAGACCTCGACATTTGGAGGAATGTTGAAAACCCTCTTGAACTCGGCGTACGCCATCGGGGTATCATTGAAGTATTGTCCCAAAAAGGGGCACGGTCTCATCGGTCTCTTTTGTCCCCGAACCTCTTTGGGAGAGTTCGCGAAGGGTCCCGGGCCTTGATTTGAAGTGCTCAAGGCCTCCTTCATAGTTGGGTCAAACGTAGTTACTTGCCGAGTGGCTCGTAGAGGGTCGAGGGGCTCGATGAAATCCAAGGGGGTTCGATAGAATGCCCAGATCCGAAGCACTTCAAGAATATCCTCGGGAATCTCAACAGGGTAAGATGTAGAGCTACTGCAACTATCTGAAGAGAGCTCAACGACCATTTGCCCCTACCTAACAAGGAAAATGTGCAAAAAAAACCCGTTAGCTATATGCCTAAGGGAAAGTAGGAGGATCTAACGCTCGGGACAGAATGGTCGTCGCTCTTCGAAGCTTCTAGGTCTCGGTCTATGTCAGGATACTCCTCCTCAGGAAGAGTCCTAAAGTGTCCATAACCGATTCCTACGGTCTGAGGTTGAAGATAGGCCTCGAGATGAATTTAGGCCTCGGGAAGAGTTTGGGACTCAGGAAGAATATGACAACGGCTAGAAACGCCAGCGCCGTCGGGAACCAGACACCGGCGAGCGGTGTCTCCATCTCAATACAAGTTAAAAACAATGAAAAAGCTTGGGAAAACTACCAAAACTTGGAGATTATGATCTAAAGATCAACATACCTGGTTTTTGTGCGAAGATCCCCTCCCAGATAGCTCAAAATCTCGATCAAAGGTGAGGAAGGCACGGGCGGGAGCGGTTTGACGTCGTCTGAAGCGGAGTATGCTTCTCTCTCCTCTGCTCCCCCTTTTAAAGTTGGACGAGCAAAGGGTTGCACAGGAAACGAAGCGTCGAGTACCTAGCCATTGGATCTCTGACGCGTGTCCCCATCGGACGGTCGGCATCCAAGAGTTTGTACCTAGGTCAGAAGGCGCCGTCCACCGAACCATTCACACGCTAACATGCGTCCTCAGTGGGACGGTTCGTACCAATCATCTGACACATCACGTGCTGAGACAAGTCTTTATCTTCGATGCTTCGGCGATGATTGACACATGGCTCCTAGGGCTGGGGCTGGCAATCCAACAACTTCCAAAGCCAGATTACTCCTCTGTATCGCTGAAATTGAAGGCCAGGGTGTCTTGGTTCGCGTGAAGGATCAACTCCCCAGGGCTGAAGGTGTTGCGCTCCGGAGAGTTGAGGGGCTATTGCGGTGGCCTCGCTTACCGAGCTCAGTAACCTGGCCATATGATGTGAACCGGAGTCTAGAGAATGGTTTAGCCCGCAGTTTGGCAAGAGTCCTCCCCTCGGTACACGGCTTGGTTATGCACTCCGGATTAGGTTACTGGGTGCTGCGGTGTGTTCGACAGCCCTGCATTTGTTCCGATTAGTCCCAAAGATATCAAAGAAAAGCAGTTACTCCGGATGGGTCCCATAAAGATCATGTAGTGAGCGTAATCATTGGGATCATTCCTACCCATGTGCTCCGTAACCGTTTTATCCCTTTCGTCCTGTATGACGTCACCCAAAGCGGTTACCCAAGCGTACCTTCCATGCGCCAGCTTGGAGGCCAAGTAAACCTAGGTCTATAAATACAAAGGGATACTCACCTGAGAGAGCTATACCATATAACCCCTGGCCCAAGATCTACACTTCTTCCCAAAGACCTAACTTGATCGTCCGAAGGTCACTGGGCTGCCTAAGCCCTAGTGACTTGTTGCAGGTCCGACGGCAGGAGTGCGAAACTACAGAAGGAGGAGCCTAACCAGAGCCATGATCTTGGTCCCAATAAATCGAACCCCGACACAAAGCCTCAACAGGATGAAAGTGTCGAACACACTAAAGGCATTAAAGGCATGAAAATACAAATGAGAAATCAAGAGAAAATGCCTACCGAAGCAAAGGGGCACAAAAAGTTCAAAGATGACTGCTAGCTTTGAAAACCCAAAAGAAACTGAAATTTTTGGGCCAATTGTCCTTTCTTTGTCAAGTCCAAACCACGGCCCACATTATAACCCAAAAAGTCCTTTCAGATTGGAAAGCGCAACTCGATAGCAAGAACCCTAGACGTTAAGAGGCATGATCGAAAATCAATACATGGATGCATTGCCCAAAGCAAAAATCCAAATTGGGGCCATCGTCAATAACCTGGGGCACGGTTCATGATAAAAACTCTCATGTTTTGACAAAACAAAATCGAAGATTTGAATGAAAATCAATTGATGGAGTAAAATAATTTTGAAATTCCAAAAGAAGAATTCGAAAAACCTGGGCATGTCTATCATTTCAAATAGTCAAACTCTTCATCCAATCATGGGCACCATTCGAAAGTCGCTTCGTCTTTCTCCCCTCATTTGTGTCAACGTAGTCTTGTCAAAAGTCAAAAGAGTCATCTCGGTTTGGTCACTCGACTTGTGGAAGTCATTTCAACGCGTGGAAGAATACCACCCCTTAGAGAAGCTCGTTGGGCTAAAAATCACAAGGGCGGGCAGACCCAAGCAAAAATTAGAGCAAAAGCCTACTAGGTCAAAAACCCGCAAGGGCGGCCTAGGCAAAAGTTAAGGCAGTTAATCAAAAGGGCTCGCTAAACCAAAAACCCAAAAGGGCGGTACTAGGCAAAATTTAAAGCGCAAAAGGAGAGTTTTAATACCCGAGCGAAACCAAAACCTAGACTACGCTTGGACAATTGCTTGTCAAAACTATCAAGACTTGGGGGTTATTACTCACTGGGGTACATCGGCTCATTGCCGTCTACCGGGGAAAGAAAATCCAAGACTCAAACCCTGACCAAAGGCAAACATCAGCTCAAATCCAGCATGGAATCCAACACAAATTCAAAGCTCGTGAGAATATCAGTCCATTGGCCAAAGACAGTAAAGCAAATAGGGTGCTCAAACACGTCCCCCATTTTTTAAGGAATATCTTCATCGTTGTATTTCGGCGTCATAAACGAATCTCAAATGATTGTTCAAGAGTTAATTCCAAGATCAATCCACAATCTTTTAAGCCTATAGTTTCTCTCAAGCTATGGTCTAACTGACCTAGAAGCCTTTTAGTCTCTTGGGCAATGGTTTATCCTCTGGGAATTCACATTGTCTAGCACTTTGTCCTCTGGGACTACACTATGTCTAGCATTTCCTCCTATGGGACTCGCACTCTATCTGCACTTCGTCCTCCGGGACTTCACTTTGTCTAGCACTTTGTCTTTCGGGACTCGCACTCTATCTGCACTTTGTCCTCTAAGACTTCACTTTGTCTAGCACTTCGTCTTTTGGGACTCGCAATCTATCTGCACTTCGTCCTCCGGGACTTCACTCTGACTAGCACTTCGTGCTCTAGGACTGCACTTTGTCTCACACTTTGTCCTCTGGGACTTCACTTTGTCTGCACTTCATCCTCCGGGACTCACTTTTGTCATACTTGCATTGATTTTGCATGCTCACGTGACATTCCATGACATATCAACTTGCATCATCATTCATGTATTGTCGCAATCGAGCGTCAAATTCAAGCTCTTCAAGTTCAAGCCACTTCCAAAAATTCAAGCTTCTTTCAAAATTCAAGTCTCGTTCAAAATTCAAGCTTTTCAAATTCAAGTCTCTATTCAGACTTAAAGTCTCTTTCAAAATTCAAGTCTCTTTCAAAATTCAAACTCTTCAAATTCAAGTCTCTATTCAAACTCAAAGTCTCTTTCAAAATTTAAGCCATTCAAATTCAAGTTAAAGCTATTCAAAATTCAAGAAAATTAACACTTTTCAAAAAATCAAGTCTCTTCGCCGTCTGCGCATCTCGCCCTCGCATAACACTATCAACATACTTGCATTGTCCCAATTGAACTACGTTGGTCTGATCCCTACAACGGGGTACGTAGGCAGCTCCATGAGCGCGACCACCTTTATTGCATTATTGCATTTAACTTAAAGACTTTGGAGCGATGGATTGGGATGTCTAATCTTTAACGTCACTTATACCAAGCAACGGCACCTAAGTCCCGTTAAAGAAGCTACTGTAGACTGTAGGGCGGTAATCCCGAACAGGTACAAAGAGTGGCCCGAACACGTGGTACGTGGGGCCCAGGATCGGTATAGTCAGAGTACCCGCCGTGCAGCGTGGTGAACGGCGGAAAGGGCCAGAGACACGAGAGGTCTCAGGTCCAAGATACCCGATCAAGGGTATGGTCCAAAGGGCAAAGGTAGTTGCTGGACCAAGTCGCATAGAAGAGGGACCAATGATATGAGAGGTCATTGGTCCAGATGGTCTGTTCGGCAGAGTGAAGGCCGAACAGGAGCAGCATTCTGGAGGAGATGCTCCAGATGGGTCCAGAAATGGCAAATACCCAGTAAGGAAACAGGATCTGGAAAAGATACCCAACGAGAATGGGGTGAACGGCCAATTAAGGAAAGAGTTCCTAAATGGTCTAAAAGGAGATATGCAATTATGGGAATGAGAATCCCTGATATTCTAGGTTCCCTTTACGAGAATACGAGATTCAACAGTTGCAGAGGATACGAGAACATCCAGAGGATTCTGGGCTTTCACGAAGGAAGTCCAGAAAAGAAAGGTTGGACATAGTGGAGTACAAGAGAGCTTCTTCACGAAGAAGAAGAAGCAGGAGCCTCACTCCGAGACGACCGAGGGCTTCTTCACGAAAAAGGAGAAGCAGGAGCAGGAGCCCCTCCCCCGAGGAAGGAGGGGGCAGGAAGCACCACAGGGACAGGTACGAGAGACCTGATTCCGACTGGGAAAGGAATAATGCCGGGGCTGCTAAGGTATCGGAGGAAGGGACCATGTCTACACGAGAAGCAGCACGTAGAGCCCTTAGCAACATAGCAACTTCTCCTTTTGCAAAGAGATTGCAGGAGGCAAGGTTGCCGAGCAGGGTTAAACACGGGACGTTTATCCTGTACGAAACCAATGCAGACCCGGTGGCGCACATACAGCATTACCAGCAGGCGATGTTTATGCACGACGGTGATGACGCAATCATGTGTAAGATGTTCCCATCTAGTTTGGGAAAAGTGGCCCTATCATGGTTCCATAAGTTGGGGCCGAACACCATACGAGGGTGGAGACAGTTGGCCGAGGAGTTCACTGCTCGGTTCCTTACGAGCCGGAAACCACCCAAAACTTTTGAAAGTCTCTCAGCTATGAAGCAAGGAGAGAGTGAGCCAATCAGGGATTACGCCAAGAAGTATTGGGAGACTTTCAACGAGATTGAAAGTTGCAGTGAAGAGTACGCAATAGCAACGTTCAAAACTGGGCTACCTATTCGGGGAGAGCTGCGAAAGTCCCTAAACATGAGTCCAGTGAGCACGTTGGCAAAGCTGATGGAGCGGATTGAGCAGCACGCCAGTAACGAGGATGACATACTACGGGAAGACGGCAAGCTAAGTGCCGAGCAAGTCAAGGGACCCGCAAAGAAGGCGGATAAACCCGAACCCAAGACTTACAAAGAAAGAAAGGAGCACGGGCAGACTAAGAGAGAGTCGTACCGAGAAAAACACGTCCCTGATCCGAAGTCATTCTTCTCGGTGACAACGGTTTGGAAAGAACCGATTTATCGGATTCTTTATCGAATAAAGAACCGCCCATACTTTAAATGGCCCCCACGGCTAGAGGGTGACAAAGATGCAAGATATGTCTACGAGTCAGCACTGCAGTTACCACAAAGACTGGGGGCACATGACAGAGGATTGCGAGATGTTTAAACAGCATCTTGATGACCTGGTCTCCCGTGGGTACTTGAAAGAGTTTATCCAAGAGGAGCACAGGGGCGCCGAGAAAGCGATGGAACTGGATTACGAGCAAAATCCAAGGGGCGTAATCCATATGATACATGGGTTGGCCACACCTTATACGAGAAATGAGGTGAGATTACTCCAGAGGCAGGTGAAACACGACCAGCATGTGATGCGGTTGGGAAAGAAACGGGGACGTGAAGCGGAAGGGTGCAACGAAGGCATAGTCTTCACGGATGAGGACCTGGGAGGAGTCCAGGTGCCGCACAACGACGCTCTTGTCATAACCCCTACGAATTGGGGAATATGACATGGAGAGGATCCTGGTGGATTCAGGAAGTTGCACCGAGGTGCTTTACTACGACGCATTCAAAAAGCTGGGATTGACACAGGCGGACTTGGTACAGTCAGTAACCCCGTTGGTCGGGTTTAGTGCAGGAGCAGTTTGGCCATTGGGTAAGGTAACCCTTCCTGTTCGGGCAGGAACAGTGGTGCTCAGAACCGATTTTTTGGTGGTGGATGTGCCGTCTTCCTATAACGCGATTATAGGAAGGACCTGGCTGCATAAGATGAGGGCAGTTTCGTCCACTTACCATCAGATGGTGAAGTTTCCAGGATCCAATGGGATCGAGAGAATAAGGGGGAACCAGAAGACGGCCCAACAGTGCTTGGTTTCCATAATCAAGAAGGCGCCCAAGGCGCAGCTAGTGCAAACCGTCGAAGTTAACAACCAGCCGACCATCGAGGATGTCGGAGGGAATCCCGCCGAGAAGGTGGGGGAAGGATTGAAGAAAATCCAGATCAACGAGAATGATCCAGAAAGGTATTTCCTGATTGGGGAGAACCTGTGCACAAAAGAGGAGGAAGAATTGGTGAAGTTCCTTAAAGAATACGTTGATGTGTTTGCTTGGGTGCCAGAAGAGATGCCTGGGGTAGATGCAAACGTGATTTGCCACCACTTGAATGTGGATCCACAACACAAACCGGTGATGCAGAAGAAAAGGAGATCAGCCGTACAGCATGTGGACGCTGTCATCGAAGAGGTGGACCGCTTGCTCGAGGCAAAGGCAATCCGAGAAGTATATTACCCGGAGTGGTTGTCTAACACGGTGGTGGTGAAAAAGAAGAATGGGAAGTGGCGAGTTTGCGTCGACTTCACAGATCTAAACAAGGCCTGTCCAAAAGACAGTTTTCCCCTGCCTAGGATAGATCAACTGGTGGATGCAACAGCTGGGTATGGGCGTATGAGTTTTCTCGACGCTTATCGAGGATATCACCAGATAGCTATGTATGGCCCCGATCAGGAGAAGACGTCCTTTATCACACCACGGGGGCTGTACTGTTACAGTGTCATGCCCTTTGGTCTGAGGAACGCTGGAGCAACTTATCAGAGATTAGCAACGATTATGCTAAAGAATCTGCTCGGCAAGACCATGGAGGTATACATAGACGACATGGTGGTTAAAAGCAAGAAGAAACGGGACCACATAGCTGATCTGAAAGAAGCCTTTGAGATACTGAGAGAGTATAAGCTGAAGCTCAACGCCTCGAAATGTGCCTTTGGAGTAAGTTCTGGGAAGTTCCTGGGCCACTTAGTGACCATTAGAGGGATAGAGGCGAATCCTGACCAAATCACAGCTCTGCAGAAGCTGCAGAGTCCAAGAACCACGAAGGAGGTCCAGCGGTTAACGGGGATGGCGGCAGCTCTTAACAGGTTCATCAGTCGTTCGAGTGACAAATGCAGGCCTTTCTTTCAGTTGTTAAGAAAAAGAGAAGGTTACGAATGGGGAGCAGAATGTGAGCAAGCATTCCAAGACCTGAAGAAGTACTTGGCAGCCGCCCCACTTCTGTCCACTCCCGAGCCTGGTGAGATCTTGACCTTGTATTTAGCAGTGTCAGAACATGCTGTAAGTGCGGTCTTACTAAGGAACAAGGGATCCGAGCAAATCCCTGTTTATTACGTGAGCAAGACGCTACTGGACGCAGAAACGAGGTATCTGCCACTTGAGAAGTTGGTCCTGGCGCTGAGTACGGCGGCTAGGAAGTTGCCCCATTACTTCGAAAGTCACAAAGTGGTGGTTTATACGGAGTTCCCGTTGAAGTCATTGCTTCGAAAGGCCGATTTCTCGGTACGAATATCAACTTGGTCGGTGGAATTGAGCCAATATGATATTGATTATCAGCCACGCACGGCAGTTAAAGGGCAGGTTTTGGCAGATTTCGTGGCAGAGTTTTCTCCTACAGTTGCTCCACTGCCTCCTACGAGAAAGGAGCAGTTGGTTGAGCAATCAGCCGAGAAGAAAAAGGCATCCGCCGAGCAGGACCCTTTGGAATGGAAGCTTTTTGTTGATGGGTCCGCATGCAATACCGGATCTGGAATTGGAGTGGTACTCTTCCCTCCTGAAGGAGTTATGATCGAGTTGTCGTTACGCCTAGGTTTCAGCGCGTCAAACAACGTGGCGGAGTACGAGGCACTCCTAGCCGGGTTACGGAGCGCAAAAGCCTTGAAGGTAGAAAGAATTCGAGTATTCTGTGATTCACAACTCGTGGTGAATCAGCTGTCCGGGGAGTACGAGGCCCGGAATGAGAAGATGGCAGCCTACGTGAAGGCAGCCAAGGATTTGCTTGATACCTTCGAGAAGGTACACATCGAGCAGATAAGCTCTGGGCGGAACGCCCACGCTGACTCACTGGCTTGGTTGGCAGCGGCTGTGCCAACAGAGTTTAAGAGGAAGGTGGTAGTGGACTATCTTGCTGAGCCGAGTATTGGGAGGAGTGTGGAATTGGTCCTGGGCATGAACCAAGGACCAAGTTGGATGGATCCAATAGTGGAGTTCCTACGAGATGGGATACTCCCCACAGACAAAAAAGAGGCCCACAAGATAAAGACGAAATCTGCAAGATTTTGGCTATCACCAGAGGGGAAGTTGTACAGGAAGTCCTTCACTGGACCGTACCTGCTTTGTGTGCATCCCGAGATGGTGCAGAAATTTCTCCACGAGATACATGAGGGAACGTGTGGGAGTTATGCAGGTGGGAGATCCATCGCTCACCGTGCAATCACATAGGGTTATTGGTGGCCACACATGCAAGAAGATGCGAAGGTGTATGTGAAAATCTGTGAGAAGTGTCAGAAGTTCTCACCAATGATCCGAACACCTGCCGAAGATCTGGTGCCCTTGACAAGTCCTTGGCCGTTTGCGCAGTGGGGAATGGACATCGTGGGTCCACTCCACAAGGCTGCTGGTAACAGGAAGTTCCTGTTGGTAGCAACGGACTATTTTACCAAGTGGATTGAAGCAGACCATTGGCAAAATCACAGAACCCATGATAGAGAAGTTCGTGTGGAAGAACATCATCACTCGATTTGGAGTTCCTTATTCCCTGATCACTGATAGGGTCGCAGTTCCAGAAAAAGTTCAAGGCTTTTTGTGCCCAATATGGAATAAGGAACTACTATTCAACGCCAGCCTACCCTCAGAGCAATGTGCAGGCAGAGGCGTCCAACAGAACCATACTTGACGGGATCAATAAACGGTTGGACAAAGCAAAAGGCAAGTGGCCTGACGAATTGCCACCGGTCCTGTGGCACACCGAACAACTCCTAGGAGGTCTACGGGAGAGACCCCTAGTCGCTAGCGTATGGATCAGAGGCTGTTATTCCATTGGAGTTTGGTTTGCCGACCAACAGGACCGCATTGGTGGAAAGTGGGGGCAATGACAGATCCCTGGAAATCGAACTGGACCTGGCCGAGGAAATGAGAGAACGAGCTCTGGTACACCTGGTTTCGTACCAAGAGCAGCTGATGAAGCTACAACAAGCATGTCCACCCACGAGAATTTGGTGTTGGAGACCTTGTGTTAAGAAAGGTGCTCGGCAACACCAAGGTGGCCAACGAGGGACAGTTGGGGGCCAATTGGGAGGGCCCGTGTCGAGTTACAGAGGTTGTGGGCATTGGGGCATATCGATTGGCAGACCTGGACGGGAACCTGGTACCAAGGCCCTGGAATGTTCACAACCTGAGGAAGTTCTACGTGTAAAGAACTTCGATTCCGTTTCTATTCTGTTTTAAGATGCACATCGTGATTGTGTGGGAATTACGAATAAAATTCCCTTGTGTTTTGTTTTACTAGTTGCAAGGGGTACACGTACCCCCTTGAGTTCTTTGAATTATGAATAAAATTTCCGGATTTTGGTAAAACAAACACCGTTTCTTACGAGTTTTTCTTCGTTATGCTTTAAATACGAAGTCAAGCTATGTCCTTAGTCCTCACTTCGTATTGGGGAGCAGAGGGATAGGGTAACTAAATGGAATTTCGAATATTTCAAAATCAAAATTGAGCCAAGTACGAATATACTTGTTTATTTGCTCGGGCACGAAACACCCCGAATTGAGCCAAGTACGAATATACTTGTTTATTTGCTCGGCACGAATACACCCTGAATTGAGCCAAATGCGAATATACTTGTTTATTTGCTCGGGTACGAATACACCCAGAATTTTGCCAAGTACGAATACACTTGACAGTTGCTCGGGTACGAATACACCCAGAATTTTGCCAAGTACGAATATACTTGACAGTTGCTTGGGCACGAATACGCCCAGGAGGCATTTGAAATTATGCACACGGTACTCAAACACGAATATGTTTGGAGTAATTTCAAGTACAAATAGGTTTGTTTACTTGTACGGGCCCATACCCATGTATCTGGGTACGAATGAACTCAAATTCACTAAATAATGCTGGGGAAAGTTCCCAAGCACGAGGCATATGGGGAGCATACGAGAGTATGCTTAGAAGCTAAGTACGAATACACTTAGCATGCCAAATGCTGGCCAAAAGATGGCCACCTGCATAGAAAAAGGCCACGAAGGGCCAGGCAAAACTAAAGTTAGGCCACGAGGGGCCAGCCAAACATAAGGGCCATGAAGGGCCAAAACCAGCAAAGTTAAAAGTATATGGAAATGTATCAAATGCCACGCAGGGCAATACCAAAGGCCACGCAGGGCCGGTCAAAAACGGTGTTTGTTCAAAAGAAGTTCCAGTTGTTGTCACTACGAAGAGTCCAACTTACTCTTCGATTGTCAAGTCCTCAATGACTGGGGGAGAGGCTGGGGCAGTTGCAGAGGCTGGAGCAGTTGTGGAAGCAAGGGCAGTTGCATCGTCCACAGCAGTGCTAGGTTCGGACGGACCTCCACCAGCTTCCTTCTGGCCAGGGTTGGTCGCCTCTTCAGATTGGTCAGCATCAGCATTTTGCTGCTCGGGTACATTGGCATTAGGCTCCAGGTTGTCTTCTTCTACAACCTCCTCCTGTTCTTCAACAGCTTGGGTGCTCGGTAGATAAATCTCCGTCAGAGGAGAAGAATCACCGCACTGCACTTTTGAGGCATGCCAACCAGCCAACCTCAAACACTTGGTCCTGAATCCAGGCATCTGATCCGTGTAGCTCTCGGTAGCCACACGAATCCTTTCGTTATAGCCTGGCGGTAGGAGGCCTTGGCCGTTTTACTCGCCTCCTACCACAAAGTCTGATGCAGCTGTCCTCGGCACCCTCCAGCTTGTTTCTAAGCTCGTCCGCAAGCCCGCTGGCCTGATTTCTCTCTCTCCGGCCTAACGATGGTGTTCTCGACTTGGCGTTTTCACTTGCCGATCCCGCACGTTGAGGCTCGGGATCGCCAAGTTTCGTGCCATGGCCACCATCTTACGCATTGCCTGGATATTTTTTGAACATGAAGCAACATCAGGCGGATAACAGGAATAACGATCTAAAAACATCAGCAGACAAGGATGAACGTGACAGGATTACCTTTAGCACCGTGGCTCATGAATGAGCCAAGGAGATTGTCCGGGAGCTGGCGATCACCTTTTGCATGTCCCAGTGAAGCATGAATGCAGGGACGAGTGCAAGGCTGTACCCTCGAGTCCACGCATCACGGATTTGGATCGGCCGGCCGCCATGGGTGAATTGTGGAGCCCAGAGGGGTGTTGGAGGTGTGGGAGTTGGGCTGTTCAACGGAAGAGGCTTCCAACCGTGGACGCTTGTCCTTGTGGGCTGGCCTCAATTTCCTCGGGAGAAAAGCCTGGAGGAGCAGGTTGAGCTGGGCCACAGCGACCATGAGAAGGCGCCGGGCTCGGTGCGTTCGCGGCCACGAGATGTGCCGCGGCCCGTCCCACGGCCAGCCCCTGGGAGGCTGCTGAGGTCGATCGGTTGCTGCATCTCGTGAGGAGGGGGAGACGGAGAGTAACCACTTGAGGATGTGGAGGTTTCTTCGGCGAGTTGGATTGGCTCGTTGGGCAGAGGAGGGGTCCGAGAACGCCTCTCTTCTCGTTGCTCGGTCTGTTGAGCTGGAGGATCAGGGATGATGGGATTATCAGCTGCTCGGATTCGTCGGTCGATGAATCCGCCGTACGATGCACGGTAGCTCAGAAGAATCTGCGCTGCTCTTGCTCGGCCAGCCAAGCACGTGCCTTGCCCGTTGTTTGCGAGAGCACGGTTGATGTCAGTGACGTGAACCTGGGGAGTGATGATGGCGTGCCCCTGATTGACGTTTGAGGCTGCAAATACGAAAAAATTTGCAGTCAGTAAAGTAAGAACAGGAAATGCAATACAAGATATTGCTCGGCAAAGAATTCTACGAGAAAAGGAACTAACGTGGTGTGCCAAATCTGTGGGGTGCGTGAAAACCGATGACTCTGCCGTCCTCGTCCCTGGGCTCGAAGTTCCCTGTGACGATGAGGAAGTCATCATCGTCCCCACGGGTAGAGTCTGGCAGTTCAAGCACAAGTCTCCTCCTGGAGTCCCTACTCTTGAGATAGTAGGTCAGAGCATCTTTGGTTCGAGAGATGCTGTACAAATGATGAATATCGTGTAGACCTAAGGACGTGCCTAGCATTTGATTCAGGGCATTGATGCCCATGACCACCCTGAAAAAATTGGCAGAAACCTGCATGGGGGACAGTCTGTAATAGGCCAAAACCTGGCGGAGTAACGGTGCCAGGGGAAACCTAACGCCGCCCTCGACGACGGCAATGACAGGGATGTGCAGAATGTCGTTGTCAAAACACTCACGAATGGCATTTTCTGCAGCCAAAGAAGTGGCCACATTATCTGGGATCTCGTAGCGAGTTCTAAACTCGGCCATTCTTTGGGGCGTGTCACAGTGCCTACGAAATCGGCCCATAACGAAAGCTCTGGGTTTGGGTTTTGGTAGGGGAATGGGTACAAGAAAGCCCTAAAGAGATTAGGGAGATCCTAAGATCAAACGAGAAAACCCTAGACTTAAGAGAAAAGTGGAGGGAAAGGGGAAATGAAACTTACGAATTAGCGGACGAGAACCCTAATATCGGAAGAGAAGGAGACTTTGAGCAGAGCTTCAATGGCGTGTATGGGCGAACCGTCCGTCTGCAGAGGGAATTTAGAGAGGAAGTGGGTTTGAAAATGGGGATGAAAACCCAAGTATACCCCAGCCAAAGGGGGTGACGTATGAGAAACGTCACCCCAGACGCCGTTTGGGCGTTCCGTTCCCCGAAACGCCTGCTCACATTGAATGTGGGCGGTATAGGACAAGCCGCGTGTAAAGGTGTTAGCTGGAAAAGCCTGTGCAGGCCAAACGACGAGACGTTTGGGTTGGGTTAATGATGAGTTTGCACCAAGTACGAGAAACATAGGTGCAGGAGCAAAGGAAGAAAGCTTTGCTCGGTGTCTAGAAGCTTTGCTCGTCATATTAAGAGAAAATAACGAGTAAAGCTGGGGAGCCATTGTAGGGCGGTAATCCCGAACAGGTACAAAGAGTGGCCCGAACACGTGGTACGTGGGGCCCAGGATCGGTATAGTCAGAGTACCCGCCGTGCAGCGTGGTGAACGGCGGAAAGGGCCAGAGACACGAGAGGTCTCAGGTCCAAGATACCCGATCAAGGGTATGGTCCAAAGGGCAAAGGTAGTTGCTGGACCAAGTCGCATAGAAGAGGGACCAATGATATGAGAGGTCATTGGTCCAGATGGTCTGTTCGGCAGAGTGAAGGCCGAACAGGAGCAGCATTCTGGAGGAGATGCTCCAGATGGGTCCAGAAATGGCAAATACCCAGTAAGGAAACAGGATCTGGAAAAGATACCCAACGAGAATGGGGTGAACGGCCAATTAAGGAAAGAGTTCCTAAATGGTCTAAAAGGAGATATGCAATTATGGGAATGAGAATCCCTGATATTCTAGGTTCCCTTTACGAGAAAGGAAACTTAGGGCAGCAAGATGGCTTGGATAGCAAGTAGACATGGGTCTATAAATATGAGGTAAACCTAGAGGTAAAGGTACGCAATTCCTGGTTATTTGATTACTTCCTACTGAGAATTAGGGTTTTCACTAGTACGAGATACTAACTTTGGCATCGGAGGGCCTTTGCCACGAGAAGGCAAAGGTGCGCTCACCCATTGTTTGTTTTACAGGTTCAAACTCCGGCGGTGTGCTAGGGTTCCGGCGAGGAGAAGGAAGTAGCCGTTACAACTTTGTGTTGTCCGAAGGCCTCTTACGTTTTCTGCACTTACATAGACACCCCAATTTGAATTTCCGAATAATCTTTAAGTTTCCCCGATGATGAAATAAGGAAAAATATATCTTCAAGGCTTGGATTGTTACTCCCCTCTTACTCCTTCTCTAACCCCAAGAAAATCCCATTCTAAACATATAGGTGGCCCTCGGTTTAATTGCAAAAGAGAAAGATGCGTTTGCTTTGTTAAAAACAACTTTTTCTATGACACATTGAGAGTAAAATGGGCACAATTTTCAATGTATAAAATAGCTTTAAGTGAAACCAATTGGGTTAGAAAGAGGACTCAACAAGTTTTCCAACGCTTTGAACCGTGCTAGAATCCGAGTTCAGGAGTGTCCAGGGCGCCCTCGCGAAGTTTGGTGTGCTGTGATGTCATACAAAACCGCGCGGCATTTCAAAGCGCCACGCGGCATTTCAAAAAATTTCAAAAAATTGCTCCACCGTGCAAGATTTCAATATATAGCACATCATTTCTCTTTATGTCGTGCGGCATTTCGGGGAAAAGTTCTGACAGTTGCATAAAGTTGTCGGCCACGCCTACAGGTGCAATAATCCGGCCCAAAAGCCTGCTCCCCTCTTTGTAGTGTTCATCCTTGGCTCTCTTTCCTATAAATACACCCCCCCTCTAGTTGAGAAGCACCTCTTCAACTCTAGATAAATTTACTCTGGCATTTTTTTAGCTCTCACTCTCTCTCTCTAAAAAAATACCCCCATTCTTCTTCTCCTCTTAAGTTCAGTAAACTACTGACTTATGAGGACCTCCACCTCAAAGCATCCAAATAACTTCACATCCTTCAATTTCCATCCAAGCTCAAAAGGGATTTTCATTCCAAATCAACCGCTCCATTCCTCCATCTTCAAGCACATCCAAGCTTCGATCAAAAGGAATAAATAAATTCTTTGGGTTAAAACCACGTTTTAGCCTTGAGGGGAACTCACCGAGGCCCTTCCCAGTCCATCTATACAAGGTTTGGGTCTCGAATGAGCTTTATATTCAAAAAATCAGTTTCTGCACCGGATACGCTACATCGTGCAGCGTTTTACGGCACTGTAGGGCGTAGTGTATTACGCCGTGCATTATTTTATTTCTTGTACATACTCCTTCTTATGTTATTCTATTTAGTCTGTTTATTACTTTTCTATGTGAATACATTCCAGAATTAAGTTCATGTTAAAAGCCATCTTTTAACTCTATTAAATCTTTCAATATTTCAAAAAGCTTACGAACATTGTTTTACATGACAAGATGAACAAAAGAGTCTTCTAAATCATTTTTCGAGATTCGAAAAATATAAAAAACTATTTTGTGGACCTATGGTTTGTTTTGTCATGTAAACGCGAACTGATTCTGGAATGTGTAGACAAGTACACCACACGGCGTTATTGGTATGCGGCACGGCATTCCAGAAACGCGGTGCGGCATATTAAATCACTGCACGGCATTCTGTTCACAGTAATAGTCTCCAGTTTTTGTTTAGTTTCATTCTTGTACATTGTTCATCCATCTCATACTGTACAGTGTGCACCCAAGCACGCCGATGTGTTATATTTAATCTCGTGTCCCTTTCCCGTACGTGTTTTAAAGTTAAAATTTTCAAATGATATTTAATCCCCCATTTAAAATGCTTAGTAAAGACCGGTCTATACCGGGCGAGCGGGGTGCTTATTCAACAAAACCTTCCTCGCTCGTAACGTGGCTCCCAAATCCAGAGTCTTGACGTTTTCGCTAGACCAAATGACTTTTTCAAATGAGTTCTTGGTTTCTCGGATCATCCATCTCAAAAATCCGGGTGGCGACTCTTCGAGTGCGTGCCGGGCGCCGGGAGCCCACACCTGTACCCGAGCAAGTGGAGCAAGGTGCACTTGTCATACTTGCCAGCGTTGAGGGACCTGAGGACGGCCTCGCGCTTTAACTAGGGCAGAGCAGCGCTCGGTGCGGCCTATGGCTTCCTGGGAGACTCGTCGAGGACAGAGCAGGGAGCTGTTGGCTACTGGAGGATTTGGGAGGTATAATTTTAGTATCACAAAGTACAATTTCCATTATACATGCTCATTTGATTGCATGGCCTGCTTGACTGCTTTATTTGGATTATTGTATACCCTGTGACAGATACTTTCGAATGTTTGATCATTGTACAGCTTTAGGCCTACGAAGTGTTGCGGATGTATTCGCCGATGTGCAAACATCCTGACATGAACACCCTCCCTCGCACGCTTATCTGGAGCAAAGAGAACATGGAGACGAAAGAAGGAAGAGGTGACCTCAACACCTTCAGGTTGTACTTGGACGAACTCAAGACCTCACAGGTACATGGTAAACCCCAATAGTTTATCATGCATTCCCTTTATCGCTTTAATGCAGTCGCTGATCAATTGTGTGCATTGCCTGTTTGTCTTATTTGCAGATCAATTGGGACCATTGGAGAGGAGCAGGGCCAGAGCCTGAGTACTTGGCTAGGAGTAGAGTTGTCACAGCTAGCAAGGTGCTACTAGAGCCGGCCTTTGGCTGGCAGTGGTACCTGGAAGATCGAGTGACTCACCAATCACTTAGTTACACTGAGTTCCAGGTGTCAGGGCCACTTCCACCCTGGTCTTCACACAATAGCGAGTACACCAGGGCTGAGCTGGAGACATTCACGCAACCTGACACGGACTTGACACGCTACCTGCGTCCCGACATGGACTACACCATATACCAAAGAGAGCGCTTGGCAGGGCCACATGGCG
Organism: Rhododendron molle; assembly: GCA_025413875.1. Classification (NCBI taxonomy): domain Eukaryota; kingdom Viridiplantae; phylum Streptophyta; class Magnoliopsida; order Ericales; family Ericaceae; genus Rhododendron; species Rhododendron molle. The sequence continues at coordinate 23,227,931 of CM046400.1, forward strand.
TTTGGGCTTTCATAGAGATGCGGAGTCAGGCTCGTGGAGCTGTTGAAGAGAGGAGAGTTGCTGAAGAGAGACAAAGAGGACGTGAGGGCCGTGTGAGGCAGAGCCTAAGTGGACCAGTGAGAGGTGAGCCACCAGTGTAACGCCCCCAATTTTGGGTACGTTAAATAAACATTTTTATTGCATAATTTAAGAGAGTCTGGCTCTTTATTACATCATAACCCCCTCAAGGGTTCAATTTACACAAGGAAAGGACAACTAAGGTTCCTATCTACAGCTCCGCCTGCTCCTCCATCCTAGCCAGCTCAAAAGGCCTCCCAGGTGAACAGCTCTCCTTGATCATCTACAAAGTCTGACACATTATACCAGCGTCGCCACCAGTATAATATGTCAGGGTCACCAAAGGTAATACCATGAGCTACAAGAGCTCAGCAGAAGAATCCTAAACCTACTAACCCATATCTCACACATAGCAAATCATAGATATAGCATATAAGGTCATGAACAACACATGCTTATTCGATGAAGCTAACGACAATGACACATCCACATTCTTTAATCTGACGTTGGTGTCGGTGATATCTGAGTTTCTCCTACGCGACTCATCGTAGACTGTGTCTCATTTTCACTTTACCAAAACATTTCAAAAATCAGTTTTAACACACCCAACCTCGGTTTCGCCGTTCCGGTCTCCCGAGTATCCTCACAATGGTTCCGCCACACCGGGTTCCCATTGGCACACAATAACATTGAATTTGGCATTGGCTCCTCTCCACGAATAACCAATCCATAATTCAAAACCCTCGGTTCCGCCACTCCGGGTTCCCGAGTATCCTCACCATGGTTCCGCCGTTCCGAGTTCCCATGGGAAATTTCGAAAATCATTAAAACAATTGCGTTGGCTCCTTTTCGCGGATAACCAAACCACAATTTATCCCCCGATTTCGCCGATCCGGGTTCCCGAGTATCCCCACAATGATTCTGCCGCTCCAGGTTCTCATTGGGCTTTTCACAAATCATTTTTTTACACACGCACACTACACAATGGGCAAGTCCGGCCACATTGTGGTTTCAAAACACACCTTGTCTTCAACACACCCTAGGTGTCATGTTTCTATTTTTTCCTTTTTTTGTGCCTTGTAGCATGTATAGACTCCGCGGTAGTACTTCTTATGACAAGATCATAAATCATTCATTGTACTCTTGAGACTAAACTAGCAAGATCATTCAACTCTATATTAAATAGCATGCTCACATTAACACATCATCATGCTCAACATTTCACACACAAACTAAAGCATAGTGTCACATGGACGGACACCTTTGGAGTGGAAAACCACTTATGCTTTATCAACAATCACAAGTAATGCAAGCAACATGTAAACAAGCTCATCACCATCCTTAGGATCAAGATACGAATACTTCCATTCAAGTGATACATTTCAAAATCCGTACTTTCTTTCTTTTGGAAAGTTCAAAACAACATATGTTTATTGGTTTAAGAATCGTTTATTCAACATACCATCATTAGCCAAACAATTATACTAACTATCATGCATCCAAACATTGTAAGAAAAGAACTAGCTTCTAGTCATGATCATATGAATTCTATACCTTAACTAGCCTTATCATAAGCAAACATAACTAAAGTTATACTAGAAAAAATGAGTAGAGATTAATTTACCTTGATCCGAAACTAGTCGGGGCCGAATAAGCTAATTGGAAAATTCCACAGGCGGTGAAACACACAAATTCGGACCAAACTTTGGATGCAGTAACTCGGTCAATATTTGGCCGAATATGATCGTTCTTGGGTCAAAATCGAAGCTCTCGAAGTGCTCTGCAACTTTTGTGAAGGAAGTTGATCCTAAAAACTACTTTAGGTAGGAGAAAAATGGTGATAAAGGAAGTGACAGTTTGCTGTCTGGAACTGGAAATCCGAGATTTTTACTGAACTTTGGATGTCAATATCTTGGTCATTTCTTGATCGATTAGGGTGGCTCTTGGGTCTAACTTGAAGATCTCGAAGTGCTCTACAACTTTTCCGAAGGGAGTTGGTTCTAAAAACTACTTTAAGGAGGAGAAAAATGAGGATTTGGGAAGGGCAGTAAGCTGTCTGGAAAAACAGAAATGGTTTCTAGAGAGAAGTGAGAGCAAAAGAGTGAAGGTGTGAATTGAATGCTTGGAATGGCTTGCTATTTATAGGCCAAAGCTTGGCTTATTGTCCAATGGATAAATTTTCCCCTAACATTTATTGTCCAATGGATAAAAGTTTTGCTTGGACAACCTATACCTAGTTTTAGGCATGCAAGTCTAGGTTTGATTTGATTATGAAAGATTTTGGTGAAGAAAGGAGGATTGTACAAGGTTAAATATTGGCAAATGTACAAATAAGGACATTTGTACAAGATTTTGCTTGAAGAGTATGCCTTCATAGATTGAAAGCATATCGAAGTACCAAAGAAAAATCGTGGAAGATCAAGGCCAAGGTACACCAAATCTTTCTCCTTCTTCCTCTCTTTCTCTCTCTCTCTCTCTCTCTCTCTCTCTCGTATATACTATGGAAGTATATATATACAATTATATATAAATACAATAGAAATCTAATAAAGATTTTCAAAAATAAACAATTCTTTTATCACATGTGTGCTTTGAAATATTATATATATCTATATATATATATATAAGTATGTACTTTAGGGTACTACATAATCTAGGTAGATTTCAAATCCTAATTAACTATTCTAATAAGCACATGTCCCTTTATAATACTATATTGTGTACATATAATACTATATTGTGTACATATAGAATCTTAAGGTAATATATTCTTATGGTACATGTCTATTTCTTTAAGCTTTCAATCATATGAGAAATCTGATGAATGACTAATTTAATATATCTTAGTACTTTGTTGGCAAGACTAACTATTAACCAATGGGTAATAATTCTCCTAACCATTATCGTCCAATGGTCCAAGATGGAAAGTACTATATTTGTACAACATATGGATATATACAAGTATATTAACACATGGTGAATCTATGAAATGACTAAACTAATAGATCTTTGTACTTGATAGCAAAACTAATCATATTGACCAATGGGTGATATTTTCCCTAACTTCTATGGACCAATGGATAAAGAAGGAAAGTATTATTCTAGAATAGTATATATATACTTTCAAGCATGTGTATATAAGCCTATATATAATTATATAAGTGTACCTTAACAAATCTAATAAAATATCATTGGTAGAAAATCTAGGTTTTCTATTGTCCAATGGGTAAAGATTTCCCTAGCATTCATCGACCAATGGGTAAAAGCTAAAAGGTTCAAAAGGTTCATCTAGGGTTGAAAGATTCATAAGGTTCAAAGGGTTCAAGAAGTTCACCAAGGGTTAGGAGGAAGTAACTAGATGAAATGGTAGTTAGGTTTCTCTAACTAGTTGGTTAGAAGCTAACTAGACTTGCTATGTATGGTTTTTGGTCAAGAAATATAATCTTAAAGCTTATTTCAATTATTAAGAAAATACACTAGCACACTTGTCTTCAGAAAATGACTAGATTGTCAGGCGAAGAAATTAGATTTAACTATGACGGTTTTAAAGAAAAGCGGTCCAAGACTTCATAAAGGATTTTTCGAATATAACAAACGAGATCTTTTTAATAGTCAATAACGACTGATTTTTGGTTATGAAAATGAAATCCAAGTAATTATAATAAAATTCAAAATTTTAACAAAATTTTTATTTACCAAAAATTAGGGTCGTTGTAACCAGAGTTGCTGTGGAAGATCTCGGTGGTGGACAATCAGGGGAATCCAACGAAGGTACACATTGCACCTGCTAGGGTCGAGCCTGCACTAGTGACTGCCTCGGTAAGACTTAGCTTCCATTTTTGTAGTTCAAAATACTTGAATTATGACTGAATTGCCTGATGATTCCAAATTGTCTTTGCAGGTGCCAAGTGAATGGGTGAACGAAACTGTCCGTCGCATGCTGGCAATGAAGAATGTGATCAGAAAACCGGCAAATGGCATGCCACTAGAGCTACACTACCCAGCACTGACTCCGGCAGCTATTCCGAGGACTCCGGTATAAATTGCAGAAAATAATACATTCTTGCTTTCAATACTTGTAATATGCATCTGCTTTCGATACATATACGCTTTGATAGCCCTTGATAGCTTTTGATATCCTTCGATATTTGATAGAATGTACTTGCATTCAAACATTTGATATACATCATGCACAATGTATTTAAATGCTTTTAAATAACTATGCAGGCACAGGGACAGGCGGCTTCTAGGAGGAAGAGGACACGATCACCTCCGCAGAAGAAGATAGCGGTGAGGACTACTACACCTCTAGTCACCACACGGCGATAGACCAGGAGTTCGCAGCCAGTAGCTGCAAGCCAGGAGGCAGCCAGGGTGGTCGTGGCACACGTAGAGATACAGTACCAAATGAAGATGCATAAAAAGCCATCTTAGGTGCAGTGAGATCCCAAGAGAAAGAGGGTGATTATGCCTGAGGCCTCTGAGGAATAGGGAGAAGAATAATAAGAAAAAAAGGGAAAGGACGAGGAGCGCTCGTCAATCAGCAGCAGTTCTGACAACTCCATTGATGATCCAACGTACAAGAAAGATCCCACGGAGTAGGAGGACGATGACGACGACTGGCTCGCGGAGTACCAAGGGCTACTGCGGAGCCTCACTTACTTTCTACACTTTGATTTTTGCTTTCAGGCTTGCGTGCCCAAGTAGACAGCTTGATAGAGGGCGGATGTGCCCAAGTAGACATGATGCTTTTGATTGCCCAAGTAGTTTCCACTATTTTGACATGGATAGATCCGATAGTAGCTATAAAACTTGCATTTTCTGGTTTACTGACTCTTGTTATGGATAAGAGAAAGCAAAACCATCCGCTAATACCAAACTTGCATTGATAACGTACTGAGACTGTTCACAGACACATATGCATGTATAGGAGTGACTAGCTCAAAAGAAAATGGAAAATATATCCTACGATATGACCAGAATACAAGGATACAAGGAATATAATGAAATTTTGGGCATTAATGAGCCAAAATTCAAAATACTTCAATTTAGACGAAACTGACACAGTTGTAAGGTCAAATATGTACAACATGACCTGTACGAATTGACGGACTGAGAAAACGTCCCGGAACAAGATTAGACCAAAAAATGCTAAAAATGTTGCAAAAATGGACACAAGATGCAAAACATGACTCGATTTTGTCCCGGATAGAAACCGACACCTCTGTATAGTCGGATTAGGTCCATATAACTTGTACGACATGATATAATTTGGCAAAAACCCTTAGAATGAATTTTAACCTTCCAAAACCTTGAATTGAACTTGAAATGAGACGTCGAAGGTCCAAAATCTTCATTAAGTGCGATATTTTGAGTCCGATGCTTTGGACACAGTCACATATGCTTATAATGACTTGTTGGAACCATCAAAAGTGCAAAAAGACCCTTGGAACAAAAAAATGACCAAATTTGGACAGTAGCTGTTGCAAACTGTCAAAATGCAGACTACAGATGCGCGCGAGGAACTGGGTCAGGCGCGCGATGGAAGGCTCCCTCGCGCGATGAAATGATACAAGCGCGTGAGTGTGAGTCTTTGCTAGGGTGCCTTTGTTTGACCAAATCACTCCTTTAAGGCACAAGAAGCCTTGTCATCCCCCTAAACGGCCTGCAAACAGTCTTGGAGCTGCAGGAGGAGTGTCCTTTGCATGCAAGGTGGTAAGACGCCTATGCCTTGAATTTATCCCTCGGCATGAGAACCGAGACTGATATTTCTGAAAATTTGCCTATAAATGGGAAGTACTTGCAGCATTGTAGGGTATACTCTCCCTTTTTAAGCACAAGAACACTCCCATTACTGGAAATGGAAAGTCTGTTAGCAGCCATACTTGATCCTTGGCTAATGAGGTTCGAAACCATTGATTAGGCGAGTTCCTGATCAAAAGGCCTAGCCTCAATCCGTTATCTCCGATATGTAGGACCACGCCTGTAACACCCCGAATTTTGAGTACGTTAAATAGATAATTTTTATTGAAAACTAAATAGTGTCAGGCTCATTATACATCATAACTCCCACAAGAGTTCATTATTTACACAAGGTAAGGAAACTAGGGTCCTAACTACAGCTCCGCCTACTCCTCCTAGCCAGCTCTTTAGCTCCAAGGGCCTCCAAGGCGTACAACTCCCCTTGATCATCTACAAAATCTGACACATTATACCAGCGTTGCCACCAATATAATATGTCAGGGTCACCAAAGGTAACACCATGAGCTTTGAAAGCTCAACAGAGTAACCCTCTACCCATTAACCCTTAACTTACACATAGAAAGTCCCATAGCACATATATATCAAATAAGGAATATCAATGACACATCCACATTCCTTAATCTAACGTTGGCGTCTATGATAGACCGTGTCATCATAAACCCTTTATTTACCAAATCAACATTTCAAAAATATTTTTAAACACACCCAACCTCGGTTCCGCCGTTTCGGTCTCCCGAGTATCCTCACAATGGTTCCGCTGTCCTGGGTTCCCATTGGCACACAAAACCTTGCATTGGCTCCTCTCCGCGGATAACCAAGCTGCACACCCAACCTCGGTTCCGCCGTTTCGATCTCCTGAGTATCCTCACAATGGCTTCGCCATCCCGGGTTCCCATTGGCACACACACACACCACACAGTGGGCTACAAAGTCCAGCCACATTGCAGTTTCAAAAACATTTCCTTTCTCAAAACACACCTTTTCATTATCATCACTGTAAATGTCATGTTTCTAACTTCCTTGATTCTTGTGTCTCGTTTTCATGCAATGACTTCGCGGCAAGACTTTTCTCATAGGTAAATATGCATCAGTCATTGAAATCTTGAAATTAAACTAGCAAGATCATCCAACTCCATGTTACTCCTCATGCTCATATTATCCTTAGTTTCACTTAATCATACTCAAACATTTAGCATTCAACCTAAAGCATAGTGCCACATGGATGGACACCTTTGGAGTGGAAACCACTTATGCTTTATCACACATGAAACAAGTAATCCAAGCAATCAATATACATGCTCATAACCATCCTAAGATCAAAATACGAATACTTTCCATCAAGTTAGTTTTTTTTCCAAAATCCATTCTTTCTTCCTTTTAGGGAAGTTCAAAACAACATATGTTCTTTCTGAAAAAATAGAGTCAGGATATCCAATATACTCCCCTTCCTTTTCAAATCTTTAGTAAAACGCATTTCATGTCCTCATGCATTTCAACATACAAACAATATACCATGTAACATATAATCTTTCTATATTTAGTGTTCGAAGGTATAGAAAAAATTTACCATTCTTCTTGGCAGTAGGGCGGTTACGGAAGTAAGTTGGCGATCGGACGAAGTAACTTCCTACGAAAAGTTTGAGATAGCTTCAAAAGAGAAAAGGTTTCTCTCAAAACTAGTTCTTGACTAAACTACTAAACTTTTTGGATCGAGAGGGTGTTCGAGTGGCGGTCTTGGATGAGTTTCTTGAAGAACTCAAGAACAAAGGATGAATAAGTAAGAACACAAAGATTTCTAGAGAGAGAAGTTGAAGGATGGAAGGTGTGAGTTGGAATGGCAAGTAAGGGGTCCTATTTGTAGTAAAATTTGGCTCCCTCTCTCTCTCCTATGGCCGTCCATCCCCCCCCCCTCCCCTCTCTCTCTCTCTCTCTCTCTCTCTCTCTCTCTCTCTCTCTCTCTCTCTCATTTGTTTGCTCCATGGTTTTGTCCAATCAAGTCTTTCAAGCGTGCCATGACTTTTCAGTTCCATAATTAGGCTTAAGGCTATAAAGGCAAGTAGGATCTTAAGCTTTCTAGGTAAATCTAGGTGATTATAGTCTAGATTAGCAAGTCTTACAAGTCTAAGATAGGGTTTGATTAGGCTAATGAATAGCCTTCCATGTTTAGTCAATCCTAGGATAGGTTTGTAAGTCAAAATCTAGGTGATTAAGGGCTAAGTTCTAGGATGATTAAAGGCTAGATTTTGTGCTTGAATAAGACTAGAAATGGGTTGGCATGGGAATAGGCTTAAGGCTAAAATGGTAGCTTGTGTAAGTGTACAACCAAAATCACACACATGCACATATCTCTCTCTCTCTCTCTCTCGGCCTCTCTCTCTCCTCTCCCCCTCTCGGCCTCTCTCTCTCTCCCTCTCGGCCTTTCTCTCTCTCTCTCTCTCCCCCTCCCCCTCTCCCCCTAATACCCATGTGTTTATAGATATGTATATATATATGTGTGTAAGACTATGGGTGTTTAGGCTTAAGTAGGCTTATAAGGCTAGAAAAGGAGTAATGATTAAAGTTAAGGTCTTAATGACTAGTTAATACCCAATGGTCAATGTTTCTCCTTGAAAGCATATATATATATATAACTAGGTGTACTTAGGCCTAACTATTCCTAATAGGTCTAAAGGACGGTAATGATTAAGGTTAAGCTTCCAAGGGTAATCTTATGGACCAATGGTTAACAATTTCCTAGAAAGCAAACCTATGGGCAATTAAGCATGCTTATATTAGGCTATGAACACTACTTTAGGAAGCAACATGATTACTACTTTTGTCTAATGGTTCTTAAATGTTAGGGTACAGTAACTAAGTTGGATGATAACAAAGTTTGGGTAACCAATTGGTTGGAAACTAATTCTACTTGCCATGTAGGATTTCTAGCCAAGAAATATAATGTAAAGACCTTATATTACTTGCTAGGAAAATATACAAGTGCTTTGTCAAGTATACTTGTATTTGGAAAGGACTAGAATGTCCAATGTTAAAAGATATAATTTCATAAGTTTCAAATCTAATTATGACGGAGTATTTTAGAATTAAAAATAAATCTTTATAAGGAAAAATAGAATTTTTAAATATTCAACGAGATTTTTATTTACTAAAAATCGGAGTTGTTACAACCTATCCCCCTTAAACAATTTCGTCCTCGAAATTAGGCGTACACTTGGATTCCAAGAGGTGAGGGTAGTTAACTCTCATGGTCTCCTCTCTTTCCCACGTGGTTTCTTCGGATCCACGGTGCTTCCACAGGACGTGTACTGGCTTGATTGTATTGTTCCGGATGATCTTCTCACTCTGGTCTTGGATCTCTATCGGTTCTTCTTCCTAAGCTGCATCTTCGTCGATGGTGACGTCTTGCCAGTTAAGAATGTGCGTAGCTAGCGTAAGGTACTTGCGGAGCATCGAAACGTGGAATACGTTGTGCAGTCTATCTAGTTGTGGTGGCAACGCTAAACGATACGCAACCTTCTCGATTTTCTCTACGATGTCGAAGGGTCCTATATAGCGTGGGGACAACTTTCCTCTCTTCCCAAACCTTATAACTCCCTTCTTTGGCCTAATCTTTAGGAACACATGGTCTCCCACTTCAAAGGATAAGGGTCGGCTTCTTTTGGCCGCGTAATTCTCTTGTCGGCTTTGGGTGGTTTGGATTCTTTGTCTAATGGTTTTGACCTTCTTAATGGTATCTCGTACTATGTCAAGTCCTATCAATCCGGTGTCTCGAGCATTTGTCCAGCAGACTAGAGATCAACAAGGTCGACCGTATAAAGCCTCGTAAGATGCCATCTTGATACTTGCTTGGTAGCTGTTGTTGTAGGCAAACTCTACTAATGGTAAGTGCTGCTCCCAATTCCCAGTAAAATCTAAGGCACAGGCTCTCAGCATGTCTTCCAGGATCTGTATTGTCCTCTCCGTTTGTCCATCTGTTTGGGGGTGAAAGGTCGTACTAAGCCTTACATCCGTTCCCAATGCCTTTTGTAATCCCTTCCAAAAGTGTGACACAAAACGTGGGTCTCGGTTAGACACTATTGAGATAGGTACCCCATGTAGGTGTACGATTTCTCGGATATACAATAGGCTCAGATGTTCTACATTTTATGTCATCTTGACAGGCAGAAAATGCGCAGATTTGGTGAGTCGATCGACAATCACCCAAATCGTCGTGTTGGATTTGGCAGACCTTGGTAGTCCCATCACAAAATCCATTGAGATATGCTCCCACTTCCACATCGGGATTGGTAAGGGTTGGAGGTCTCCTCTCGGTCTCTGGTGTTCTGCCTTGACTTGCTGGCACACTAGACAAGTAGACACAAATCGAGCTACGTCCTTCTTCATTCCTTCCCATCAGTAGGTCCTTCGCAAGTCATGATACATCTTTGTACCGCCAGGGTGGACTGCGAAGTTCGAATGGTGAGCTTCTCGGAGTACGGTTACTCGAAAGGTTCCAATATTAGGAACGAACACCTTTCCCTTGAATTTCAGGTTGTTGTCCTTCTCGAGTGTCCATCCGGGTGGCGCCTTTCCTTCTCGGATTCGAGATCGTACGAACTCGCAGTCCTTCTCAAAGGTTTGAGTAGGATTTCTCGGTGGAGTGTTGATTCTGTAATAAGAACATATAGACAGGCGTTCCCATTCTCTGATGATGGTCGCAGGTTGAACTCGTTAAGGGTGTTCACCATTTCCCACTCCTTAATGGCAGTTTTGACTTTCTGCGTTCTGTCCTTTCGGCTTAGAGTGTCTGCCACCACATTGGCCTTGTCGGGATGGTACTGTAACGTAAACTTGTAGTCTTCTAAGTATTCCATCCATCGGCGCTGCCTCAAGTTCAACTCCTTCTGAGTGAAAAGATACTTGAGGCTCTTATGGTCGGTAAAGACCTCAAATTGTTCTCCTTACAGATAGTAACGCCAGGACTTGAGGGCGAATACCACTGCAGCCAATTCTAAGTCGTGAGTGGGGTAATTCTTCTTGTGTGGTCAGAGTTGTCGGGATCCGTAGGCTACAACTTTTCCATTCTGCATCAGCACACATCCCAACCTGTCTCTCGACGCTTTGCAGTAGACCGTATGATCTACACCGCGCTCAGGAATGAGGAGTATGGGTGCACTGGTCAGTCTTTTCTTCAATTCTCTACAAGATTTCTCACAAGCTTCATTCCAATCCAACTTCACTCCCTTCTGAGTCAGTCTTGTCATCGACTTGGCGAGGATAGAGAAGTCTTGTATGAATCTTCGATAATATCCAGCCAGTCATAGAAAACTCCGGATTTCAAATACTGAGGTCGGCTGTTTCCAATTCAGCACCACTTCGACCTTACTTTCGTCCACTGCGACTCCGTCCTTGGATACTATGTGCCCCAAGAACTTAACCACTTCTAGCCAAAACTCCCATTTACTTGCTTTGGCGTAGAGTTGGCTATCTCGAAGTACTTGTAGTACTACCCGAAGATGTCCTTCGTGCTCCTCCTTATCGGCGGAGTATATCAAGATGTCGTTAATGAACGCCACTACAAATTTGTCTAAGTAGGGTTGAAAGATCCTGTTCATGAGACACATGAATACTGCTGGAGCATTAGTCAGCCCGAACGGCATCACTGCAAACTCATAGTGTCCGTATCTGGTGCAAAAGGTTGTTTTGGCGATATCTTCATCCCGGATTCTTAGCTGATGATAGCCTGATCGGAGATCGATCTTGGAGAAGCAGGTTGCTCCTCTCAATTGATCGAATAGATCATCGATCCTAGGTAATGGTTCTTGACTGTGACTTGGTTTAGCTTCCGGTAGTCGACTCACAGTTGTCGTGTCCCTTCTTTTTTCTTTACGAATAATGCTGGTGCTCCCCAGGGTGACATACTCAGCCTAATGAACCCTTTGTCTAACAGCTCTTTAATTGGGTTTAAGCTCTTTTAGCTCAACAAGGGCCATTTGGTACGGTGCCATAGAGACTGGTGTTGTTCCCAGTTGAAGTTCTATAGAGAAGTCTATCTCTCTATGAGGTGGTAAGCCAGGAAGTTCTTCAGGAAAAACATCGGCGTACTCGCACACGATGTGTGGTAATCCCATTTCCATTCTACCGGCTTCTTCCAGTTGGAGGCTAGCTAGCCATCCAAAAAATTGGTTCTGCCACCTTGACCTATTCGTCCTTGAACTAGTATGAATTGTGTACAAGAGAAATTTAAGGGGTGTTAATTGTCTGTTATATGGGACTTGAACTGTTGGTAATGGTGAATTGTGTATAACAAGGGGGTGTGAGTTGTTGAATAGGGGTGTGAATTGTGTACAAAATATGTTTAAAGGCTGTGTGAATGTCTGTTATAATGAGTGTGAAATGTGTATGATAGAGGGTGTGAATTGCCTATTATAGGGAGTGTGAATTGCCTATTATAGGGAGTGTGAATTTTCATTTTGGGGTATGAATTGTATTAAAGAGATGTGAATTCTGCATTTGAGGGGTGTGAATTCTTTCATTTTGGAGGATGTGAATTTGTTTAGAAGGGGTGTGAATTCTTAATTAAGAGGTATAAAATAATATTTTTATGTGTACATTATTTCATATTCAAAATGGATCTTGTTTGAAAGATCTCATTGAGTATGTTTCAATTTTTTTTTTCAAAATTGAATATGCACAACAAAAGTTATAATTGGTCAAAGTTTTAATTATATATATATATATATATATATATATATATATATATATGTATGTATGTATGTATGTATGTATGTACAATTATCTGTACGAGAAAACATGTAACAATTCTTAAGAGAAAGAGAAAAAATTATAGTTAGAAATATTATTTGATGGTTTTCAAACAATGCTCCACCACTCATCAAATGTCAAATGTCAATTTGTTTATAAAATAACAAACAAAAAGTAATGGCCCCACAATATTAACCAATTATATATCAGTTGGGACATTACAATATAATGTTCCATTCGCATGGGATAATTTTCATATCCTAAAATCAAAAGGTGCATAGGTATAAGGAAAAAAGGACTTGTGCAGGATAGGCTTGACGCGAGCATGGTCTAAATAGCTAATGAGTGATAATAAAAAAAAAAAGGGCCGACTTGAAAGAACCCCACCCTGAAAAACAACTATTAAACAATAAAAAAAATATCAAACTCAAGCCGTATATACATAGGCCAAATTAAAATGTTACACATTAATAGTCCACAAAGCCTTTAGAATAATATAGATCTCTCTTATATTCGGTCGGTTTCGGTTTCGGTTTCATGCGATTTTTAACTGTATTTGGTTCTGTTTTTCCAAAAGAAAGACGGTCTGGTTTTACAAAAATATTTGATACTAGAAACCGGTAGTGGAAAAGGGAGAAACATAAGGATTGCTGTATGTCCATATCTAGAATTTTCGGTGGAGGACCTCTGTCATGCCCTCGATTTTCAACATAAATAAATAATTCATTTCAATAAATGATCCTCGCATATTACAGATAATACCTAAAAGAGAGTTCCCAAATGATCATTTACAACTAAATCCCCAAGTTAAAAAATTTACAACATTGGCACTACGGCCCAAATTTCATAGTTAGTTAAAGACAGTAAATTTAGAGGTTACATAATATCTGGAATTAATAGACTTCAAATGAATTTTACATTTTCATCTTTCTAAGAGATCATACAAAAGACGATGAAATCACTTCTCGGGCAGCTTTCAAAAGAGATGAGATCAAGCATGCACATCATGCACTCCGCATCAAGGTCCTTAAGATACATCTGAAAATGATAGGTTGAGCTACACTAGCCCAGTAGAGAATTTTATACTCAAGCTATATGTAAATGCGATGAAACATGCAAAGGGAATGAAGGATTTTCAATAAACGGACAAGAGATGAAAAGAGGCACCATAATGAATCGACGGACATCGACTATGGAATTCAATACGTCTTAAAGATATCCCTAACTATTCGTACAGCAACAAGGAGCAGCTTTATGCATAAATCAATCTAATCAACCCAATATCGTTTCTCAAATCATTTTAAGATTCCTCGAATAACTGCCACCTTTATTTTCCTCATTTCTTACCATTTACCATCAAGCCTCTTTTATAAAATAAAAAAAAAACATTTCCTTTTGGTTGCTGAAATAACTTTGAGAAAACTCTCGACCTTCACACGTCAAGCTCGGTTGATTCGCTTGAATACTAGAATCCGTTGATTTGTGCCCAAATACCAGAACTATTGATTCGCTTAGGAATACAGGAGGATTTTTCATAAAAATTCTTTTTCCAAAACCAAATTCCTTTCTTTTCAAAAACTTTGATAGAATCAATCGTTTATTCCTTTGTTCGACAGTTACCATCTCAAGCAATAAACAACTCAAACAACAACACGAACTTCTATAACCAATCATAACTTCCTTCATCATGCAAGACATTCAACTGTATTACCACACCTTGCGTTACAGTAAATTCTCTCCACCTGGAATTCCGCATTACCACACCTTGCATTGCGGGCCCTCCAGAGTCTCCGCATTACCACACCTTGCGTTGCATGACCCTCAATTCAAATTCATAACTCACGCAAACACATATGCATTAACAATCCGAATACAAGAAGACAATACTTCCCAAGGTCACAGTCTTTCATTCATCATCATTCAATGTATTATACACTCACAAACATGTACTTTTGTACATTATTAAATACCTTAGGTTCATGTTATCCCTCAAAGTCTATCACGACGCCCTACGTCACGTACCAATCCCAAAACGACTCCCCGACACACCACCCGCTAAGTTCTAAACGAGAATCTTATAGAACGAGCGCCAAAGGAACCTAGGAAGGTCAACAAGATGAAGCATGAGGATACGTGTAACGCCCCCAAAATTGGGTTCGTTAAATAAACATTTTCTTGGATAAACTAGGTAGAGTTTGGCTCCTTATTACATCATAATCCCCTCAGGGAGTGCTTATATTACACAAAAGGGAAGGACATCTAAGGTTATCTACAGCTCCATCTCTTGTTCCATCCTAGCAAGCTCCTCAGCTCCAAATGCCTCCAAGGTATACATCCCTCCTTGCTCATCTAAAAGGTCTGACACATTATACCAGCGTCGCCACCAGCATAATATGTCATGGTCACCAAAGGTAACACCGTGAGCTACAAAGCTCAGTAGAATAATCCAAAACCCACTAACCCTTAACTTACACATAGCAAGTCATGCATATATCATAAAGGGTTATAAACAGCACATGCAAATCATCGACAATAATAAGAACAATGACACATCCACATTCGCTATCTATCGTTCGTGTCCATATCATTAGAGTTTTCCTACGCAGCGTTTCGTAGTATGTTTCTCGTTTTCACTTTACCAAAACGTTTCAAAATCAGTTTTAACACACACAGCCTCACAATGGTTCCGCCACCACGAATTCCCATTGGAACACACACAGCCTCACAATGGTTCCGCCACCACGGATTCCCATTGGAACACACGCAGTCTCACAATGGTTCTGCCACCACGGATTCCCATTGGAACACACGCAGCCTCACAATGGTTCCGCCACCACGGATTCCCATTGGAACACACACAGCCTCATAATGGTTCCGCCACCACGGATTTCCATTGGAACACACACACCTATCACATAATGATTATCACACTTGATCATTATGTAGTTTCAAAAATATTTTATCCATGTTACCCACACCCTAAGTGTCATGTTTCTACTTCTCGGTTTTCGTGTCTCGTAGTCATGCATAGACTCCACGGTAGGACTTCTCAAACAAATACAACACATTCATCGTAATCTTGAAACTAAGCTAGCAAGATCATTCAACTCCATTTAACCACAAGTAAGGTAAGCAATACGCTATCAAGTTCACAATTCTTGAAAAGGTCAAAATACAAATTCTTCGTTTAAAACAACGCTTTATCTTTAGAACGGATTCGTTTATCCTTCCTTTTGGAAATTTAAAACAACACATGTTTATTGACGAGTTCATAAAGTCATGCAATCAATCACTCTCATGCCTTCAAGCACTCATAAGATCAAAGTAAACTACGTAAACAAAATCATATGACCAACTATCAAAGTATACTACATACGTTCCAAACATGCATACAACTATACTTAGGGAAGTAGATTAGGGATAATCTACATACAACATAACATGCATACAAAATATACTTAGGGGTAGAGAGTAAGGTCACTCTACCGTTCTTCTTGGCGGTAGTAAGCTACGGAAGGTACGACGGAAAGAAAGTCGGCGGTTGGACGGAGTAACGCCTTACGGTGGCTTCCGATAGCTTCAAAAGAGAATGGAACTAGATCCTAACTACAACTACTACTACTTTTGGATCGAGGTGGTGGTCGAGTGGTGGTTTAGTGGCGGCAATGGAAGTGTTTCTTGGAAGCTACAAAGAAACAAGCAAGAATGAGCAAGAACAAGCAAGAACAAACTAGAACACTAAGTATTTTCTAGAGAGAAGTTGGAGCAAAAAGAGGTGTGAGCAAAATGGATGAGAATGGCATGGTATTTATAGGCAACATTGGCTCTCTCTCTCTCTCATTGGCCGGCCCACTCTCTCCCTCTTTCTCCCAATTTTTAATTCCACCAAATCTTGGTTTCTTGCAAGAATCACCCTAAAACCTAGGCTTGCATGGCTACCAAAGATTTTGCTTTCCTTGCACTCCAAGAACTAGGACAAAACTAGGTTATTCTAATGGGGTTTTGGTCTTGTCTAGTCCTTGAATCTAATAAGAAAGTCTAGGTTTAGTCCTTAGGAGATTTAGGCTAGATATGTAAGTATAAAACCCTAGATATGATGGTACATGATGAGGTATGAAGATTGGCCAAGGATTTGGACTAGATTGGAAGAGTACACATGCACACTCATTCTCTCTCTCTCCCGGATTCTCTCTCTCTCTCTCTCTCAAGTACTATATATAAATATATATATATATATATATATATGCACTAGGAAGAATACACATAATATATTAGAGATATGGGTACTATGGGTACTATGGGTACTTTGAAATCTTGTATTTTAAACCAAAATTAGATTTTCTAATTATAATATTGTAATACACACATGCTATATACAATATAATATATATATCTATATCTATATATATATATATATATATATACAAGTACACACACACACACACATATATATATATAGCCATGTACTTCACAATCTAACCTAGATATGTAAAATCTAATATCTAATATACTAATCTAATACTTCCAAAGTACTAAGTACTAAAATATTATCCTAATGTACAAATTCTAAATTAATGGATTTAACACATGGCAAAATCTAGTATTTTATTAACCCTAGTACTTGATTGTCAAGACTAACTATTATCCAATGGATAATAGTTTCCCTAGCGGTCAATAACCAATGGATAAAGATGGCTAGGATTCTAATCTATCGTCCAATGGGTAAAGAATCTCCTAATGGTTATTAACCAATGGGTAACACTAGAAAGTATAATACCATACTTAAGGACTAAACTAATCTAATATCGTACTTTGGTGGATTAACTAAGGTTCTCCTATTATCCAATGGGAGAGATAACCCTAACGTTATCGTCCAATGGTTAATAGCTAAAAGGTTCAAAAGGTTCGAAAGATTCAACTAGGGTTACGAAGCTCAAGGGTTTCAAAAGGTTCACGGCCAAGGCTCACAAGGTTCATCGAGGATTAGGAAGTGATTGGTAATTAGGTCAATGATTGCTAGGTGAACGAGTCGGTTAAAAGCTAGCTAGGGTTGCTAGATAGGATTTCCAGCCAAGACGAAGGGTTCAAGACCTACGACGAAAAGAATCGACAGTGAACGATGATTAAAACCTAACAAGCACAATTAAAAGATTTTCGAATACACAAACGAGATTTTTATTAGTCAGTAACGACCGATTTTTGGTTATGAAAATAAAAATCCAAGTAATTAAAATAAAATTCAAATTTTTAACGAAATTTTTATTTACCAAAAATCAGGGTCGTTACAATATGAGTCATAATCCTATTCATTGGATCACTAGAAAAGCTCATGTCTACCCATAACACTTGTCACATTACCCCTTGTAGTCCACGACACTCCTATCAACCTTGTGATACGTTCCCTATCCATCGTCCCTAATATTATATACTCTAATGAGTGCCAAGACAAGATCAAATGAGTCATTAGGACACAAGTAATCATGCTCGAGAGTGACTTAAACATGTTCTAATTGTATAGGAAATCATAACATGGAGCGAGAACAACTTTAGGGATAGCCACAATTATCGGCAAGCTGACACACCTTTACTCAAATGGTCATAACTTTCTATGTACTAAGAGGTTTAAGATGATTCCTATGGCAAATGAAAGGGGACTTCAAGACCTTCGATTCAGTATAAAGTTTGCGTGAATCAGATGTCGGACGAGAAAGTTATAGCCGTTTGAAGTTGGGCTGAAAACTAGAAAACAAGCAGAATGTCTAGAGAGGGAAGGGGTATCGATATCCATGAAGTGGGTATCGATACCTGGGCTCTTGAATCGCAGAGAAGAGAGGGGTATTGATACCCCTTGCAAGGGCATCGATACCACTCTGTTTTGGGACTATTTTCTGCAAATTTTGACAGTTTTTCGAGGACACAAAGGGTAACGATCTAAACTTGATTTAAGCATGAACTCAAGCCATTTATGCATAGAATGAGTAAGAAATCCCTACCTCAAGTGATTCGGATGAGACCCAAGCAATTGATCGAAGTCCAAGCAAGCCCTAGACCTCCAAAGCTCCGAAATCAACCAAGAACTTCCCTCCAAGCTTAACCCACGAAATTTCGAGCTCATGAACGCAATTGGAGGGCTGAAGGGTGGTTGATCTTAGAGGTTCTTGAGGTTTTGGAGGAGTTTTGAGTGAGAGGAGAGGATAGGGAGAGGATTTCGGTGGGGAGAGAGAGAGAGATGAGGAGATGAAAATAATCTCCTACAATACATACACCCACTATATATACCCCTATATCTTTAAATCACACACTCACTCTCTTAAGTCTCAATTCCCTTATTTCAATCCCCAATTCAAATAAGCACCAAATAAACCGTATTCTCGTAATTAGCCAATTAATAAACATTTTAAATAATTAAAATTTTACGGGTCTCTACAACCTCCATAGGTAGGTTAGTTTTGATCTCAAATTTTTTTACCTATATAGTATCCAAAGGGAAAAACTTAAAAGGTGTAGACACCCCAATTTGGACTCTTCGAATTTCCTTAATTTGTGGCCCGGAGGCTCCTCGATGATGAATTTGGATCAAAGCAAGCCTTAGACCAGTCAGGGCAAAGCTTCTTGGAAGACTTTAAAAAGGGAAAATAAGGTGTCAAAATCAATCTCAAGCGCTCAGGAGCAGTCCCAAGCGCTCAAAACCATTTTCAAAACCCTAGGCCAGTCCAACTCTCGAGCGCTCGAGAGTGACACTCCCAAGTGCTCGAGAATACTCCCGAGCACTCGAGAACTCTGTGCTGCCCAATGGGTGATGAAGCTTCCCCACTTCCCATACAACCCATCATTACAGCCGTTTGAGCTGATTCAAACTTCAGACAACACTCAACATCAGTCAGAGGAGAGGTCAGGCCTGAAGATTTTTCAAAAAAGGATTTGATTCCAAATTGCATTTTCTAAAAATGAGACCATATGCGATTTTACCTATATATAGGTTCTCTTCAACACAAAGCAGACCACGAAATCCTTCTCCCTAGAAACCCTTTGACTGTAAAAAGAAAGCCATTTCCCACTCCTTTGAAAAACTTTGATTTTCAAAAGCAAAGCAACCAAAACTCAAGACATCAAAAACATGCAGGAAGTTCAGATCATTCTTAGGTCTTAATCTTCCAAACTTTTCTTTCCTCATTCACCTTCCAAAGTCTTCCAAGAAGCAAGGTCCTAACCAAAGGTATAAGTTTCAACTTTAACCTTAAGCAAAAAGGAGGCTGTTTTCCTTTCTGAGGGAGGTCCCTCAGCCTGCCTCAGTCTTTAATACTGAGCATGGGTTGAGAGACCTTAGTATAAAAATAAGAGCAAAGGGGCATAAAAGTGTTTTCTGTGCTAAGCTTACTGGAAGCACCCCCGAGCGCTCGGGACTACTCTAGAGCGCTCGAGAGTGACTCCAGTCCTATTTTTCTTCTTTTGGGCATTTAATGGACATGCAAGGGGAGTGAAATGTGTTTTCAAACAAATCAGCTCTTTTGAAATGTGTTGGTACAGACGATCTTCATTTTTCAGAGACAAAATAAAGAAAATCATTTTCATTTGAGGGCATGCAAAAGAGTTTTGTTTAAAATTTAAAAGGAGTAATTTTCACACTGCAAAAATACAAGATCTGGTGTACCAGCATACTACAATGAGGGTATTGGTTGATTAAAATCAGTCCTGGGATGTAGATCACTCCCAAGCGCTCGAGATCACTTCCAAGCGCTCGGGAGTGTCTGCATGTCACTCCATCCCATTTTTCTTCCAATTTAATTCTCTTACTGCCTTTGGATGTCCATGCATGGGTCCCTTTATCCCTTTAGAACTGTAAATTCATCTTTAGGGAGGCAAGGATGCATGGCTTGGGAGAAAGGGGCCTGATCCCAGTCTACTAAGTTCCTTGTTGAGCCTGAAACATGTTTAAAGGTTATTCCAGTTTACACTTTTAGTATTGTATCATGTTGCACTAACATGACTTGCAGGTTGAACATGTGATACTCCCAAGCGCTCGGGAGTGCTCCCGAGCGCTCGAGAGTGAGATCTGTGGCAGGGTTTCAGCTTTTGTCATTTTGCATTTCTCTATCATCTTTCATTATCACATGCACATGCATGCACCTCCTTACTTGATATACCTCTGAATACTTGCTACTTGTGTAATGAAATAAAATTCTTTGAAAAATCCCACAGGCGTTTAGTAGAGACCGATTTCAAATCGGGTGAGGGGGGTGCCGTAAATCCCTTCCCCCCTCGTAATGTGGCTTCCGAACCCTTTTACAAATCTCTGGTTTTCAAATTCAATCAATCGATTTTCAAATCAAAACGGTTTCTCGGGTGACAAACCATAAATCCGGGTGGCGAGTCCTCAAATTTTTCGAATTAAAACATTGCATTTTTCGGGCTGCCCCGATCCACCCGGGGCTGTGGTAGCCCACAGTGGCGACTCCGCTGGGGATATGATTTGATTAATACTTGAGAAAAATCGGTATGTTGATGAAATGGCCCGATTTCCTTAAGCATTAATTAAATTAGTGAGCCAAACTTGAAAAATGTTTGTGGGATTTCAAAATCATTTTGTTTCATTTTCTATTTTTGTATATATCTTGTGCAGCCCCGCTGTTGTGTTTCAGCAATCCTACCCGGCTTGCCGGTGATAGGGAATCCCGGAATGCTCAGCAACCCTTGACCGTGATGAGTCATCCCTACCGTTTGTACCATTATTGGGTGTACGCTCAATAATGGGAGGTATACTTTGACTCTAGTTCGGGGAACCCTTTTCAGCCAAAATCGGCCTTTCTACATGTTTAGCGAGCCATAGAACCTTCCAAACTAGGACAGGAACCTACAGGGTAGGGTTACGTGCTATATCCCGCTTACGTGTTGCATGCATCTTGCATTGTCATACTGTCAGCCACGGTTCTCGAGACTCGCTCGCGCAGTCTTCGGAAGGTTGCCAAGACCCGATGAAGAGTCACGCACCCTAATGCGTGTTGCTAAATCACACAAGGCCTCGAGCCCAAACCTAAAGGAAACTAAAATCTTGCTAAGTCCTCGACTAGTGTTTAATCGGGGATTTAACCAAAGGGAAGGGATGACAAGGAAGCAAAATGTTGTGATACCAACACCGCCCTGGCTAAAAGCAAGTGTACTGCTTACGCCGCTTTGGTTATCGTGTCACATCGTTCACCCCAGGTCATCCCGAACCAATCGTCGAGTTGTTGTTGGAATACTAATCGAATACTTAGCTTATTTTAACATCCTTTGGGAATCGATGGTTCCTAAATGAGGATACATCCCAAAAATCCGAGGATCAAGGCAACCTCTCGTAAGTCAATTGTTTTTGGAAAAATTAGAGTCGATGACGGTAACGATGATGCATGCATCTTTTTTCTAAAAATCATGCACAAATTTCATAAAAATGCAAGCAGGAACCGCGTTTGAGCACAGTTTTGCTTTGCTATCAGTTCTGAGCAATTGGGCCAAACAAGAAGAATATCACACCCTCTTGGACCAGACCCCTTGGGCAGAGATTGGAGCGGCTTCAACTTGGGTCAGGTCCTAGCAGTGCTTCGGACTTTCAGGCAGAGATGGAACGACCGGCCGGGAATCCCAATCCAAACCCCAACCCTAATCCAAACCCAGAAAATCCACACCCGGAGAATCCCAACCCAGAGAATCCAAACCCAGAAAACCCGAATGGAGAAATGGGGGAAATCAGGGAAGCTATCCAACGGTTGGGCAAGCGCACTGATAATCAGATTGCCGAGCTTATGCTCATGATCACTTGAGTGGCTCGACGACTCCCGAACCCAAATCCTAACCCAAATCCCAATCCAAACCCTAACCCGAATCCTAACACAGAACAACCAGCCCTCGAGATGGAAACCCCGCAGAACCCTGAAATGGCAGCTGTACTAGCAAAGATAACCCAGTTGGAACAGTCTGTTGCAAGGAATGAGAAGATTGCTACAACGGGCTTTGACATCAACAAACTCTGTCTGTTTCCTAATGAAAAGCTACCTGAGAAGTTTAGACCCATAGACTTCGCGAAGTTTGACGGAACTGGAGACCCGAAAGCAGATTTGACTGGATACATAGGAGCACTCTCCATGTGGGGTGTCAAGAGAGACGCCATGGCCCAGATGTTCTCACAGACTCTCATGGGTCATGCTCTCCACTGGTTTACGTCGCTGGATGAGAGGAGGAAACGATCTTGGGAAGACATATGTGCGGCTTTTATAGCGCAATATGACTATAACATTCAGCTGTAGGTCACACTACCCATGAGCTGGAGTCCACGAAAATGGATTCCAAGGAGTCCTTTGCAGATTTTGTGAAGAGGTGGAGGGCGAAAGTGGCCCAAATGAAGGATAGACCATCAGACAGAGATCAGATCCGGATGATCGTTCGGAATCTTCAGCCTAACCTCGTAAGGCATATGGTCATGGCGCAAGCGTGTTCAGATTTCAAGATGTTCTTCGATACTGGCCTCGCTGTCGAAGAAGCAGTCCAACTCGGCATCCTTGATAAACCTGAACCTGCCCCCAAGCCAAAGAAAGTCTACTCTGGTAACAGTAATGCTCTGTTTGGCAATTCCGGCTACACCAACCTTCCTAACACCTCCACAAACACCACCCAAACCGAGCCAATCAATTAGATTGTCGCTCAGAACAACCCACCCCGTTCTCAACCTCGCACTTTTGCTCAATTCTCGGCACCTCTCTCTGCTGTGCTCAAGAAATTGGTCGAAAGCGGAGTCCTCAAGCCAGTTAACCCTACTCCTCTCCCTCAAAAGCTCCCTGCCTCCCATAACCCTAATGCATAGTGTGCCTACCATCAAAATGTGGGCCACCCGACAGACAAATGTTTCCGCCTTCACCACACTATCCAGGACCTCATAGACAACAAGACTCTCCCCATGCCTCCACAAAAGTCCAATACCGTCTCCAACCCATTGCCAAAACATTCGAACACCCACACCAACCATATCTCCCTAGCCTCCCCCTTTAACCCGAGCCTTTACATCATCCCTGCTACCCAACCTAAGCCGACTGTCGAACTGCCAGTTGAGGATGATGTCTGTGCACTGGAAACTGTGGAATGGGATTTCCAAAGAAGATGGGATGACGTAGCAAATGATTTCTTCGCGGTGGAACACTGAGCTCTTATTGCTGGACTGTGGCATGTGGCACTCAATTCTCACCAAGTAGAGGAGTTGGAGCACGGAGATTGGAGACAGGATTGAGAAGAGATGATGGCTGACCCTTTGGATGGGTATTCTCTATTTGCTCTGTTCATGGAGCCTGAACCGGTCGAAGACGAAGACGAATGGGAATGGGAATGGGAGTCGGATCCCAACGGATGGCCCTGGATAGACGACTCCGATCCTTTGGATGAAACATCTTTGGTGTACCTCTTTCGAGAGGAGGAAGAGGAATAGGACCTGGATCTGATGAACCCTCGTATGTTCTCGGGACTCTCTGTCAGAACTATCGTCAATCTCACCAGAAACTCCGATGTTCTGGACTATGTAATGGACCATGCTTTCTATCCATAGGAGAATATTATTGATGAGTTTCTCCCTCAACCGATGGTTGAGATTCCCGATGAACCCAACATTTGTGTGTTTGATCATGAGGATGTCTGGGGCAGGGCTGAACTGGTAAACATATGGGTGGATGGCGAAGAACTAACCGTCAACAAGGCTATGCTAGATGAAGGGTCCTTGCAAATCAACAACAACGACAATGTCAACTTTTGGAACTCGTTGGAAGAGGAGAACATATGGAATGCCCTGGAAATGGAAGTTCTCAACGACACTCTCGAGAAGACCAAGCTTGACAAGGGAAAGCGCAAGGCTGACACTGATCTCTCCAACTTCTGGGAAGATTCTTGGTGGGACCCTATCCCTGAGATAGTTGGTAATCTCACCAAGAGTGGCAGAGTGTACCAACCAACCAACCTCCAGCAGGGAAGCTCATCCCGGGCGCCTCCACCACAACCGAACAACCCCAACATCCCCATGAACCCAGTCAACCCCACTAGCCTGAACACCCCTACCCCACCTACTCCACAAAACAACCCCTCAAGCTCCACTAAACCTAACCCGCCTATTCAGCCTAAACCATCCATCGACCTCAACTCACTCCCCGACTCTGACCCCAAAGCCTCCGCTGACCCTATCATCCAACAACTTCGTGAAATCTCGGTCCACATGTCTATGTGGGGTGTATTGGCGTCTTCCCGCGAACATCGCCGAAAACTTGTCAATACCCTCTCCAAGCTCGAGGTTCCCTCGAATATCGCACCGAAAGCCATGATCACCGTCATAACCCCAAACCTTACCCAACACACCTTGTCCTTCACCGAAAAAGATCTACCGCCTGAGGGAGCTGACCATAATAAGCCCCTTCATATCACCATAAAGTGTCTCGGAAAGTGGGTTCCGGCAATCCTTGTTGATAACGGCTCCGCCATTAATGTGTGCCCTCTCCGCACCGCCTATTGTCTTGGCCTCAAAAATAAGGATTTTACGCCGTCGACCCTGGGAGTCCGTGCGTACGACAATACCCGTCGTGATGTTTTGGGAACAGTCAATTTAGAGCTGGCAACTGGAAAATTCAAGACTACTGCGGAATTCTGTGTTCTGGAAATCCCTGCCTCATTCAACCTCCTGCTGGGGAGGCCGTGGCTGCACTGCTCTGATGTTATGGGGGTACCATCCACGCTGCACCAAAAGCTTATCTTGGGATTGGACTCAGGGCCTCTTATAATTCATGGGGATTTTGGCATCCGTCCTCATTCCGAAGACAACTCCCCGCTGTTGGAAATTATGCATGGAGAAGAGGATGTACCCATGGGGGGATTTGCTGTTATAACTTCAAAGGTGTGCACCATTTGGACTGATGAAGGCTTCTTGGTGAGTTCCGCAGCTTTAGAAATTATGAGAAGAATGAACTACCTGCCGGGCCTGGGCCTTGGTCGCAACCAACAAGGCGTATCTGAGTTTCCTCATTTCCCTAGGAGTGTCGACCCATATGGTTTGGGCTATGTGCCTAGGAACAATGATCCCGCAGGAAAGTGGCGCAATTGCGCCCGAGCCCATGGTGCTGGAATAAAGTTTAGAGTCGGTCCCGTGATCAATGAAAAGGAAAAGCTGTACCAGGGAGAACCAGAGCCATTCATAGACTTGGAAACGAAGGTGAAGTATCCTGGCTTTGAGATCTTTGCCAACGACACCTGGGATAGTGATGAAGAAGTTGCAAAGATAGAGGTATTATCTGAAGCACTGGATTGGCTCGAAGCTCTTGAAGTGGGCCACTTTCAATCGCTGTTTGAGGGCGAGGAATCGAGGGGTATGATAGAAGATCCTGCCATGCTGATGCTGGGAGGAGAAGAAGAAGATATCGAAGACCCCTCCATGCTCATTGTGGACGCCGTAGGCATTTATGAAAATTGCACCTTCATTCCACTTGTAAAGCGCACTCACAGCACCGGCACTGACACTGTATCTGAGTCTAGCACTGAGTCCTTGTCTAGTGCAGAGTCGGAGCTTGTGCCTATTGGCCCTCTTTGTCGTAGCTTTTACTTCGAGTTTGAGTCCACCGCTGTATTTCCTCCTACCGAAGCCCCCGTTGATGAAATGGAAAATGCTTTTGCTTACTTGCCGAACTTTGAAATAAATTATGTAGATCCCGACGATGAAGGAATAGATTTCGATGGGGACATCCCCAAGGAAATCCATTCCTTCATCGAGCGTGAAAACAAAAGGCATGCTCAACCTTTAAAAGAAGAAATAATCTCAATAAACTTGGGTGATAAGGAGAATCCTCGATTGGTTCAGGTCGGTTCCGGGCTAACTCCTAATGAGCTTCAAGAGCTCACCGATTTGTTGAAAGAATTCAAAGAAGTTTTTGCCTGGTCCCACGTGGACATGCCCGGAATCGACCCAGAGATCGTCGAGCATAGGATCCCCCTCTATCCTGATGCCAAACCTGTCAAGCAAAAGTTAAGAAAAATGCGGTCCGATTGGGTGTTAAAAATAAAAGAAGAGATAACCAAGCAAATTGACGCCAGTTTTCTAGTAGTTACTGAATATCCCACTTGGGTTGCAAATATCGTTCCCGTCCCTAAGAAGGATGGAAAAATCAGAGTGTGCGTCGATTTCAGAGACCTGAACAAAGCAAGCCCTAAGGATGACTTTCCTTTGCCACATATAGATGTACTCATTGATAACACTGCAGGGCATGCTTTGCTGTCTTTCATGGATGGCTTCTCTGGATACAATCAGATTCTCTTAGCACCGGAGGACAGGGAAAAGACCTCGTTCATCACTGAGTGGGGGACTTACTGCTATCGGGTTATGCCGTTTGGGTTGAAAAATGCCGGGCCTACGTACCAAAGAGCTGCTACGACATTGCTGCACGACATGATTCACAAGGAAGTCGAGGTGTACGTCGATGATATGATAGTGAAAGGGAAGGAGCGGAAGGATAACCTCCCAGCATTGAGAACGTTCTTTGAGAGAATTCAGAAGTACAAGATGCGTCTTAATCCGCAGAAGTGCACGTTCGGGGTCACGGCTGGAAAGATGCTTGGATTCATGATCACGACCAGGGGGATTGAGGTGGATCCTTCTAAGATCAAAGCCATTCTAGACATGGAACCACCCCGATCCGAGAAGGATGTTCGGAGCTTCTTGGGCAAAATTCAGTTCATTAGCCGTTTCATTGCAAAGTTAACATTGACTTGTGAGCCGATGTTTCGGTTACTAAAAAAGGATGTGAAGTTCGAATGGAACACAAGTGCCAAAAAGCCTTCGAAGCAGTGCGAACTTATCTTCAGAACCCTCCAATCTTGATGCCGCCTATCCCAGGAAAACCTTTGATCCTGTACTTGTCCGTCACGCCCTCATCAATGGGGTGCATGTTGGCACAAGAAGGAGAAGATGGGGTTGAAAGAGCCATTTACTATCTAAGCAAAAAGATGGTGGGAAGTGAAGAGCGTTATACTTCGTTGGAAAAGACGTGCTGGGCGCTTGTATGGGCCACAAAGAAGTTGAGACACTACATGTTGTCTTACTCGGTGATACTGATTTCCTGGATGGATCCTCTCAAATATCTGTTCGAGAAGCCAGCACTTACCGGTAAGTTAGCACGTTGGTTGCTCTTATTGGCAGAGTTCGAAATCAAGTATGTTACCCGAAAATCAGTGAAGGGCAGGGCCGTTGCAGAATTCTTAGCGGATCATCCAATTGAAGGACCAGAGCACACAGAGTTTCAATTTCCTGACGAGGACGTGATGACAGCAGTCGATGAGACGTGGACTTTGTACTTCGATGGAGCTGCTAATCAGAAAGGCTTTGGGATTGGCATACTGCTGGTCTCACCTGAGGGGTCGCATATTCCCCTCGCCTTCAAGTTGAATTTCGAAGTCACGAACAACGAGGCAGAGTATGAAGCATGCATTGTTGGAATGGAAGCCGCGCTGGAGATTGGAGTCAGGGTGCTAGAAGTTGTGGGGGATTCCAACTTGGTTGTGTCATAGGCGAATGGAGAATGGCGGGTTAAGGACGAAAAGATGAAGCCATATCATCAGCAACTTGATGAACTTATCCCAAATTTCCAAAAAGTGACCTTCACGCATGTCCCGAGGATGAAGAATCGCTTCGCCGATGCACTCGCTACTTTAGCATCCATGCTGGAACTTCCGATTGGGGTAAAATTGAGGCCTGTCATGATTGAGCAGAGAGGAAAGCACGTCTACGACTATGTCATGAACATCGACGAGCCAAACGATGGACTCCCTTGGTTCCACGACATTTGGAATTTCGTTGAAAAGGGAGAATTCCCCGTAAATTCAACCAAGAAAGACCGGATCGCTTTGCAACGATTAGCATCTCAATACATCATCTGCGGCGGGCAATTGTACCGGCGATCTCCGTGCGGAGTTCATAAGTTGTGTATTCATGGTGACGATACGAGAGCGGTGATGGAAGAAGTTCATGAAGGAGTTTGTGGGCCCCACATGAACGGAATGATGCTGGCTAAGAAAGTTTTGAGATTGGGCTACTATTGGTCAACCATGGAGACAGATTGCATCGAGTATGTGCGCCGGTGTCATAAATGCCAGACTCCTGCTAATCTCATCCATGTCCCGCCCTCGGAGTTATACTCAATGGCAACACCATGGCCATTCTCCGCCTAGGGCATTGATGTCATTGGAAAGATCACACCCACGGCTTCTAATGGTCACAGGTTCATCTTGGTGGCAGTCGATTATTTCACCAAATGGGTCGAAGCAGCTTCATACAAGACATTGACGGCAGTTCAAGTGGCTCAGTTCATCAGGCAAAACATCATTTATCGATATGGGGTACCTCAAGCCTTCGTGTCTGACAACGGCGTTCATTTCAAGGGGAAGGTTCTAGAGCTCTTTAACGAGTTCAAGATTCAAGTGCATCACTCGACCACTTACCGGCCAAAAACGAATGGGGCAGTCGAAGCGGCAAACAAAACCATCAAGACGATTCTCGAAAGGACTATTGAGTCGGCTAGGAATTGGCACGAACAACTACCACTAGCTTGTGGGGATACCGGACGTCTATCCGCACACCGACGGGGGCAACACCATATTCTTTGGTGTACGGTATGGAAGTCGTTCTCCCTATCGAGCTAGAAGTTCCATCGTTGAGGGTCATAGCTGAACAAGGAATAGACAGTGGGAGGTTCGAGGAGCTCATGCTGTTTGACAAAAGGAGGTTGCGAGCGTTGTATCACATTCAGGGCTATCAGCAAAGGATCGCCCAAGCATTCAACAAGAAAGTGAAGTCGAGGGACCTGCAATAGGGGGACATGGTAGTCAAGGAAATCCGTGCGCCAATCTTTGACCTATGAGGGAAGTTCCGACCAAAGTGGGCCGGGCCGTACATCATCAAGTCTATTATGTCCGAGGGAGTAGCCTCAATCGTCAATCTCAACAGCAACGAATTCTCGAACCTTGTCAATTTAGATCAACTCAAACGATATTACCCCTGAGAGAGCTCGCTGGGCCGAAAACTGCAAGGGCGGGCGGTCCCAGGCAAAAATTAGAGCAAGCCCGCTAGGTCGAAAACCCGAAAAGGTGGCCTAGGCAAAAGTTAGGGCAAAAAGTCGAAAAAGAGCTCGCTAGGCTGAAAACCCGAAAGGGTTGTGCTAGGCAAAATTTAGAGCGCTAAAAGGAGAGTGTTAATACCCGAGCGAACCCTAGCCCGAACTACGTATGGGCCTGATTCCCTTTAACGAGTGATACGTAGGCAATCTCACACTGAGGTTCGGTCCTAAATCTCAAAAATCAAATCCAAATTGGCAGATCAAAATATTTTCTCTCAAGACACGTGCAATTAATGAACCGAAAGGGGGAAACCCTTAATCAATCAATTTTATTCAGATAGTTTCTTTATTACAAGCTGAGCACGAAAAAGAAAAACACACAACGAGATCTACTTTTCTTATTCCAAAGATTGGAAAAGTAAGCAATTAACCCCTCCTTGCTTCCACATCCCTTCTTAGCCACTTCTGGTACCTACCAGTCAGGGCAAGGGAGTAGAGCAGATCACTCGGCTCAGTCCTACGAGATCCCCATGTTCGTGCGTAGCTTCGAAGGCCCAGAATGGTGAACGGAGGGAGACAAAGCATTTCTGAACCTGAGGGTGGCACCTTCTGGCTGAGTCCAAACTGGCGCAGGATGCGGAATGGTGAATAGAAAGTGAAGCCAGCCAAGCCTGCCACGAACACCTGTGGCGAACCCATATTACTTACAGTTCATCACAAGAAGCCTTAGCCAATGACACCGCCAAGCAATGTCATCATCATCTAGGGAAGCAAAGAAGTCGACCCCATCATCCTCATTCCGGTACATCACCTGAAAAGGGCGATTCCGTCTGCTGGCACGATACCACCAGTCATTTGCCGGTGGAGACAGTAAATTTAGTTTGTCGCAAAGCCACACCTGTCAAAAAAAGAGAGAAAACTACTAAGGAGCCAGATAAAGCCTAAACCGAGTGTTGAGGTAAAATGAATGAGAGAAATAGAAAAAGGAGAGTTGAGTGAGGTCCCAACCTGCAACAATAGCGGGCTACCACCAAAAACCCTTGTGCGACCAACACAAACAGCATCCAACCCCATTAAGGTTTCTGCAAGGACAAAGGGAGCAACATCTTTGCGAGTCTCGATCTGAGCAGCGACTCCCACCAGCAAAGGGCTAGGCTGACCGACAGAAGGAACCAGCAGGAAGGCCGCCAAGAGGCAAATGCAACAAGCCGTCATCCGATGACCTTGATATTCGAAGTCTGTCAGGTTTCCAGGTGGACTGAACATCTCGTACTACTGCACGATGTTGAGGGCATTATGTCGAGTGAGGAATTCAGCAGTGTTACCACTGACACCCAGCTTGGTCTTAAGGATGTTCTTCATGCTCTCTTGGATCATGGGAACAATTGGTTCGGCGGAGTCATGGCTTCAAAGGTAGGCGTGGAACTCCTCGACGGTGGGGCAGAGTCCTTGAGAACCAAAGCGAAAGACTTGTACTTCGGGATCCCAAAAATGTGCCGCCGCATGCAACAAGACGGGACGAATTCCAACTTCTCAGAGATGCCTCAAGGCATAAAGTCGGTGACCTCGAAAGTTCAGCCAGTCGATGCCTTCAAGGTTGTCCAACCAAGGTCGGAGCAAACCTTGGTTCAACAAAGCCATGGGAAATGGGAGTTTTTGAAAGAAGAATGATGGATGGGATGTGAATGACTTGACAAAGCAACTCTTGGTATTTATAGAGGCCTAGCGGAGACAACACCACTTCCCCACCAGCCTTGAAACCCATCAAGTTCCACATTTTCAAAACCTTTTCAAGATTCAAACTTTGGAAAACTTGAAAAAGCAATGGAAAAACACTAGTCTTGCTTTGGGAAGCCAATAACCTCTGGAAAATAGTCCAAGGAGAGTTACAAGGCGTTTTGAAAAGGGGCATACAGAAGAAAACGACATGGGAGAGCCAAGAAGTTGCCTTTAAAAAGAACACAGGTCTGCTGGTGACAGCAGTCCCGAGCGCTCGGGAGTGAATTCCCAAGCGCTCAACACCACTCTTGAGCACTCAAGAGTTCTGCAGTTTGCAGCAGGTTTTTGTTTTCCAGATTTTGGCCTTGGAGTAGCATCGTAATCTCAGTGCACCAAGTTCAACAAGTTCCAACCTATTCCTAGGGGAATACAGCGGGTTCAGTTGTCCGTTCGCTTGAATACCCAAGTATATTCTTTGAAAAACCTCAAAATCCCGATGATTTCCTTCGCATGGGCGTGTCAAAATTCGTGTCAAGAGCATTTGGTCAAATCAAAAGGTGTATGCAAGTCTTAATACGTGTTGGTGATGGTATAACACTGTCAAACGTGCACTAAAGCTTGTGAAGCCAATTTTTGCTTTCAAACTTCATTGCTCATGGCGACGTTAAGGGCATACACCTTGACCAAGTGCGCCCATGTCCCGTTTTCGTGTCCAATCACTGTCAAGTTCAGTCGTTACTCTCCTTAATGGTTGTAAATTCCACATTAAGGACGATCCTGTTATCTCAAGTCAAATTCTGTGAGTCAAGTCGATCGTGTCAAGTTCTACCCTATTTTAAGAGTATTGGCTGAAATTCGCGTGCTCTTTGCTCTCTTTCAAGCTAGACAGACATATTTCATAAAATACAATTCTATAAAAGGAGTGCGAAGGAATGGAAAAAAGTGCAAATTTTCATAACCAAACGGTATTTACAATGGATAAAGGGGGAGGTACATGAATTGGGGCAAACACATGCCCAAACCTATCTACCGGGGCACGCAGGCCCAAACAAAACCAAGGCACGCAGGCCTGGAAGCTACAACTATGCTAGCACGCAGGCCCATGCAAAAGAAAAGCTAGCAAAGCAAAAACCTAAAACTCAGTCTCGACGGGTCCTCTTCCGCTGATGTCCCTCGGACTCAGAACTATCAACCTCGTCATCGCCATCGTCATCGTCATCGTCGAAAGGGCCTGAGGCTGTACTCGAGTCCGTAGACCTTAAAGCTCGTGACTCGAGGGACTCCTCCGTCTCCTCCTCTGACTCCTCGGGAGCGGGTCTCCGCTGGGACTCTGCTCTAGGAACCATCTCAAACTGTCTCACCTCCATCATGGACTGTGACACCATCTGTGTACCTCGGCCTCTCGTGCTGGTGGAAGCTGGAAGGCTCACGGTGCCCTGCGACTGCGTCCTAGTCGAGCGTCGTGGCTGCACCTGCATGTCGTGAGCATTCATTCATTTGATACATGTTTTTTTTTTAATCCAATAAAATGAATATGCATGCATTTTCATACCTGAGAAGCAACAGGTAAAGCAGGCTCAGGAACAGGTCTAGTCTGGAGGATCCTTCCTTTTGCGCAGTCCTTCAGCAACTGGCGCATCCCCACCATCAGCATGATAGCCTGCTCTGCCCACTCTCGTGGCACCTGCACAATGATTCAAGAGTCAAGACAATAGACGCATGAACATTTGAAGCATAGAAAGAAGCAAAGTTGTGTTCATACTTGAGCAGGAAGCCGCATTGGCTGCTGCGAGAGGCGTGGAATATCTAGAAACGCCCGTGCCCCAGAAGAGTCCCTCACCCCTATCGTCCAATCCAACGATGGTAGTCGGGCTGAAGCTGAAGTCTCGGCTGTCTCTGGAGCCCGCGAGCTGCCCTCACCTCGGCCCGAAGAACCAGCACCTCGCCCGCTGGCAGGAGGTCTAACACCTCGACCCCTACTGCGCGACGAGCGACCACCGCGGCCCCGCACTCCAGTCTCATCTCCGGTCTCACCTCCAGCCTCACCCGCTGCCCTCCTAACCTCAGCTTCTGCTATCTGTCTCTCGAGCTCCCTCTCCACGCCCAAGCTCGTGGCTAGATACCTGTCCCTGTATGTTGCGTAGTCCAGCGTGCGCCGCAAGTACTTCTCCAAGTCAGTATCTGGCACCGTAAACTGCTCCAACTCGGCTCGGGTGTAGGTCTCGGTCCTCTGCACTCGCAGAGGAAGTGACCCCGGCACGATAAACTCTGGAGAACCAAGTGACTGTCGCGTCACCCGATCCCCCAGGTACCACTGCTAGCCCAAGGGGCACTCCAGCAGGACCCTGCTCCGCGTCACCTCCTGGCTCCTCGGAAGGAAGTCAGCCTCCACCCGAGCCCAGCGATCCCAGTGAACCTGCATTCAGTTTTCTTGCTTTAATAATCAAAAATTTCATTTTTCAAGAAGGCATAAAAAGAAAGGGAGGATGATGTTGGTACCGTAACCCCGTGCAAGTATTCTCTGGAGGCAACATTCCCAAGACCTCGTAAGCCCAAAGCTGCAAGTTGTGGAGATCAGTTCGATTCAAATCAGTGCATTTTCAAATCAATAAATCAATCAATCAAAGCAGTTCAAAGCAGTAACATTGAATCATACCTCGACTACCCTCCAGTATCCGCCAATGGTGTCTCCCACTCCCCGTGAGGCAGCCCCGAGAAAGCAATAGAGTGTGCACAAAGCAGCACCGCCCTAGTCGTACCGCCCTACTTGTCTCAGATCAAGCAGACCCGCCAAGTAGCTGAGGTGAACCCGGGATTGCCTATCCGGGAACAGAGAAGCCCCAAACAGGTACAGCAGGTAGGCCCTGGCCATCTGGGCCACCTCGATGTCGCTCGCTGGCTTGTGATCCCAGTACTTCTTGAACTGGCCATACTCCGCCACCCCTCCGCTGCGGCGCGGGACCCGTCCGAGGAACCACTCCAAAGCTACGTCATCCAAATCTATGCTCGGATCATACGGGATCGGCTCGCCTCCAACCTGAAGACCTGTGATCGCTGCAAAGTCGAGAGGAGTCACCGTCATCTCCCCGAAGCGGAAGTGGAACGTGTTGGTGGTGTCCCACCACCGCTCCGCCAATGCTGTCAGCACTGCACGATCAACCCTCACTACCGTCATCAGCTGAATGAACGGCCCGAAACCTGCCTCCTCTACCAACTCTCTCACCCTCCGGGGCAACTCCTTGAAGTACTTCAGTGAGCTGGCTGAGCCTCCGTGACCATAAATATCCGTGGTGCGCTGTTTCAACAAAGCAAAGAAATGACATTAATAAGTGACGCAATAATTCGCAAAAGCATGTCTAATTCAAGAAGTTAAACCATTATAGCCATACCGTCGTCCACCCAGAAGAGATGTGTGTATCCCGATCTCGGAAGAGCAAATCCTCGGGATAATCCGTCCGAGCAGGAACGTAGCTGGTCATCGCGGTCGGCTCAAAGAAGTGGAGTCGCGGAGCATAAGTCCCTTGTGCGAATCCAGGATGCGCTCTGGCCAAGTAGGCCTTCGCCTCAGCGGCCGCAGTAACTCGCTCCTCAACCACCAACTCCTCCTCTGGCTCCTTTTCCCCCATGGCATCCGTCTCCGGCGACCCCACATCCGCCGCCGTTGCCCCCATACCACTCAACAACGCTCCTAACAAGAGCGCTGAGGCCTGATCCTCTGGGGTCCTCGTGCCCCTCAGCATGTCTGTAATCGCAGCGTCGAGGCCAAGTGCGTCTAGTATGTCCCGCAGCCTCGCGGAATCCAAAAAATCCCCCTCCGCGAATGGGACCGGGCGTGAAGCACCGATCTCACTATCCCCGACCCTCGGCTCAACAGTCGTCGCCTTCAGAACCGGAGTCGCAACAACGCGACCAGCTGTCACCACCTCGTCGCCTGCACCTTCCCTCCGCTCACCGCTAGCCTGCTCGGCAGCCGCGAGCAACTCCTCCACCGTAAGAGTATGGGGAGTGCCCGTGATACTACCTCCGCTACCCGCGACCTCCATTTCACTGCCCGGCGTGTCTCTGCTGCTCGTGGCCAGGCCGCCATCACGCTCTCACGCGGCCTCCCTGTCACCCATATCTCCTACCCCTGCCACACCACCGCTGGTACTCACTGTCACCTCTGGGCCCTCGCTGACGCCACCCACCATAGCCAAACCCTCGCCAATAACCCGCCCGTCGCCTGGTGTGGCAGCGCTGCTGCTAGCCCGTTCCACCGCCACCTCCACTGCTGCCTCCTCGCGGCTGGGCAGCTCCCCGTCGCCACCACTAGCCATCATCTCACTTAGTTCTTCCCAAGAGTTCTTTTTCCTTTTGATTCGTACCTCCTGGCACATGATTGCCCACCGTAAGATAGAAGAGATCTCGAGATCTCCGATTCGATCCGTGACTGTGAGGAGAGGAAGAGATCGACCAGAGTTTTGTTCGAGAGAGAGTGGAGAGAGATCGATAGAGTGGAGAGAGAGGTCGCCTGAGAGAGAGTGAGAACGATCGAAGTTGGGGACCGTACTCTGGTTCTCGAGCGCTCTGGTATGGGGTTTGAACCCCAGATCAGTCAAAGAAGATAAAAAGGACAGTAGGCCCCAGCCGCGGTCTCAAGCACTCGAGACCACTCCCGAGCGCTTGGGAGTGGTTCTAAGCGCTCAGATCTGTCCTTGGCCCCCGTGCTAGTCCGTTGTCGTCCCGTGCATTCCCCGTTTCTGAGACTTGCTTAGATTCCATTTCTTTTTACAAAATCAATCTCAGTCCTGGCTTCGTCCGCGTCGAACGAGACTGCGAGAGGTGAACCTCAGTCAATGATGTGACTTTGGGCTCACGCTTCACGATTTGGTGTTTTACTTGGTGGTCGATTGAAATTTGTCTATTTATGCCAATTTCAACATGTTTGCAGGTATTCATTCCCTATGAATGCTATTTTATCCTTGTTTCGTCCATCGAACAGAGTAACACGTGGACCCTTCGTGCATTTATCCTGTCAAAGTCGTGTCGATCTTTTCTTCTGCATGCATCACACGTGTTTGCATCTACCCCAAAGAACTACACTGGTCTGACCCCTGCAGAAAAGGGTACGTAGGCAGTCCGAAAGGACATGACCTCGCGCATTGGATGTGTCATCTTGCATTTGACTATTGAATTGAGGGTTTGACGTGGCTCGAATTGGGCTGTCTCAATCTTTGGATGTCGCTCGTATCCAGACATGATACCGAGCACCATCCAAAGAGGGGCAACTGTAGACACCCCAATTTGGACTCTTTGAATTTCCTTAATTTATGGCCCGGAGGCTCCTCGATGATGAATTTGGATCAAAGCAAGCCTCAGACCAGTCAGGGCAAAGCTTCTTGGAAGACTTTAAAAAGGGAAAATAAGGTGTCAAAATCAATCTCAGCGCTCAGGAGCAGTCCCAAGCGCTCAAATCCATTTTCAAAACCCTGGGCCCGTCCAACTCTCGAGCGCTCGAGAGTGACAATCCCAAGCGCTCGAGAATACTCCCGAGCGCTCGAGAACTCTGTGCTGCCCAATGGGTGATGAAGCTTCCCCACTCCCCATGCAACCCATCATTACAGCCATTTAAGCTGATTCAAACTTCAGACAACACTCAACCTCAGTCAGAGGAGAGGTCAGGCCTGAAGATTTTTCAAAAAAGGATTTGATTCCAAATTGCATTTTCTAAAAATGAGACCATATGCTAGTTTGCCTATATATAGGCTCTCTTCAGCACAAAGCAGACCACGAAATCCTTCTCTCTAGAAACCCTTTGACTGTAAAAAGAAAGCCATTTCCCACTCCTTTGAAAAACTTTGATTTTCAAAAGCAAAGTAACCAAAACTCAAGACATCAAAAACATGCAGGAATTTCAGATCATTCTCAGGTCTTGATCTTCCAAACTTTTCTTTCCTCATTCACCTTCCAAAGTCTTCCAAGAAGCAAGCTCCTAACCAAAGGTATAAGTTTCAACTTTAACCTTAAGCAAAAAGGAGGCTGTTTTCCTTTCTGAGGGAGGTCCCTCAGCCTGCCTCAGTCTTTAATACTGAGCATGGGTTGAGAGACCTTAGTATAAAAACAAGAGCAAAGGGGCATAAAAGTGTTTTCTGTGCTAAGCTTACTGGAAGCACTCCCGAGCGCTCGGGACTACTCTAGAGCGCTCGAGAGTGACTCCAGTCCTATTTTTCTTCTTTTGGGCATTTGATGGACATGCAAGGGGAGTGAAATGTGTTTTCAAACAAATCAGCTCTTTTGAAATGTGTTGGTACAGACGATCTTCATTTTTCAGAGACAAAATAAAGAAAATCATTTTCATTTGAGGGCATGCAAAAGAGTTTTGTTTAAAATTTAAAAGGAGTAAATTCACACTTCAAAAATACAAGATCTGGTGTACCAGCATACTACAATGAGGGTATTGGTTGATTAAAATCAGTCCTGGGATGTAGATCACTCCCAAGCGCTCGAGATCACTTCCAAGCGCTCGGGAGTGTCTGCATGTCACTCCATCCCATTTTTCTTCCAGTTTGATTCTCTTACTACCTTTGGATGTCCATGCATGCGTCCCTTTATCCCTTTAGAACTGTAAATTCATCTTTAGGGAGGCAATGATGCATGGCTTAGGAGAAAGGGGCCTGATCTCAGTCTACTAAGTTCCTTGTTGAGCCTGAAACATGTTTAAAGATTATTCCAGTTTACACTTTTAGTATTGTATCCTTTTGCACTAACATGACTTGCAGGTTGAACATGTGATACTCTCAAGCGCTCGGGAGTGCTCCCGAGCGCTCGAGAGTGAGATCTGTCGCAGGGTTTCAGCTTTTGTCATTTTGCATTTCTCTATCATCTTTCATTATCACATGCACATGCATGCACCTCCTTACTTGATATACCTCTGAATACTTGCTACTTGTGTAATGAAATAAAATTCTTTGAAAAATCCCACAAGCATTTAGTAGAGACCGATTTCAAATCGGGCGAGGGGGGTGCCGTAAAACCCTTCCCCCCTCGTAATGTGGCTTTCGAACCCTTTTACAAATCTCTGGTTTTCAAATTCAATCAATCGATTTTCAAATCAAAACGGTTTCTCGGGTGACAAACCATAAATCCGGGTGGTGACTCCTCAAATTTTTCGAATCAAAACATTGCGTTTTTCGGGCCGCCCCGATCCACCCGGGGCTGTGGTAGCCCACAAAAGGTAACATAGTGTAATATGCGCAAAACTTAGT
This sequence comes from Rhododendron molle, assembly GCA_025413875.1. Classification (NCBI taxonomy): domain Eukaryota; kingdom Viridiplantae; phylum Streptophyta; class Magnoliopsida; order Ericales; family Ericaceae; genus Rhododendron; species Rhododendron molle. The sequence goes on from CM046400.1 coordinate 23,266,554, forward strand.
TTACTCAAATTTGAGAATGAAAACATATTTTCCAAAATATGGATGGGATAGAAACATAATTCATATACTAGGTCGGAGGACCAATATTTAAGTAATCATGTTAAAAATGGACAGGGAATGTATTGTATATATTTCTGACTGAAACCATGAAATACTTTGATGGACTAAAATTTGGGAGACTTATTATTCATTCTCAAACCTTAGCCGACCTATGTTTCCATCCCACAGACTTCGAACATTTATATATGTTTTCATCCTTAATCTTTTTTAAAACCAATAGTGCCCTTATATAATATATATAATACATTGTGTATCATATATATAGCACCAAAATTTGGTACGAAAAGTTAACACCACTAGTCCCAACTTATAAATAGGCGATTGTCCCCGTAGTTTTCGCCATTCAATACCCAAGATCTCACTGTTTGTCTATTTTTTGCTCTTAGTCGATGATCGACTACAAATCGTGTGAGTGCTGGAATGTGGATGTTGTGGTGGTGGAGTTTGGTTCCTTGCCGTATTTCAGGACTTCTCTGGAAGCAAACTTAGTGAAGTGAATGGAGATGGAAGAAAAGTAACAAAATGGACTTTATTACTTCTCACAGTAGAAGTCAGTCGACTACAACAAATAGCCGAGTAGACGGTTTAAGTTACAAGCTACTCCTAGTGCAGGAAAAGTAAAGTACAGATAAAAAGTAAAAGCGCTTGGGCGATTGAGTGGGGGTCGAAATTGTCTTCACATCTTGTATTTATAGGCTTCACTTCGATTAGGAATTCAAACTTGGCAGCATTCCCTCCAGAAATTTGATTCAAACGGTTATCCTTCCTCTTTCTTTGCTTTCCACGTCCAAGTCCAAACGGTTTTCTTCACACGTTCTTCTCGCTTGTGTTTGCATTCTTCAACTGTCTTTGTCAACTGCTCGGTCCATGATTTGCTTGTAACTTCTTTGCTGGACACGTGTCTTGTATTTAAACACCAATCTTTTAACCGTCATATAATCTGTCAGGCACCATTGCACCTTATTTTATTTAAAAATCAGTCCACTTGCTGTTGACACGTGTCACTATATGACCTAGTCAATCATTTTGGACAACGTGTTATCATATGGCCTAGTCGATCATAATAGGCCGAATTATGGTGTAAACACTCACCCAAGATTTTGATCAAACTCTTTATCTGCAATGAAAACCTGCCATTTGAAAAACTCCCAATGGCGGCATGTCATAAAATAACTCTAGATTACTGTTGTCATCGACTGCGTGTGCTCTCCATCATCTTCGACAAGCAAGAGGCCCGCAAAAACCTCATACCCACCCACGTCGACGAGGAGAGAAACCCCAACTAGCTGTTCCAAGAAATAGCCGACTACATAGTCCTCCTCAAGACCCATGTCTTGATTTGCAGAGACTCGTCGATTTTATGGTTCAAATTAAAACGCCATTTGAAAAACTCCCAACGACGGTGTCTTCGCAGGGCTCAAAACAGCTCCAGAAAAGTCACCCTCATCGGCGGCACTTGCTCTTCCATTGTCTCCAACAAGCTAGAGGCCCTCAAAAACCACATACCCGTCCACGTCAATGGGGAGAGACAAATTAAACCGACCAAATCTAGTAAATTACGGTAATTCTTTGCCATTTAAATTAATTAGAAAATTTTAAATTATTTAATTCTGTAAACAATGAGGGCCCAAAATTTTTTTTGTGTAGAGCAGGCTCTGTGTGAAACTCTCGCCATCCCCCATTTTTCCCACTGCCCCAAATCCCCATTTTTCCACCGCCCCAAATCCTCAACACCTTGGTCTTAATTTTTGTAGAGACTTGTCGATTTTCATGTTTTTAAAAATATATCATGTTATGGGATCGATTTCATGGTGAACTTGCGGTATCATGGTGGGATCAAGGTGATCTACCATGATTGTGTGGGATACTTGGACCGAGTTATGAAATTTTTCATGTTTTTAAAATTTGTCATGTTATGAAATCGATTTCATGTTTTTGAAATATGTCATGTTTATGAGATTGATTTGATGCTTGAAATCTTTTTTTTATCAGCGATTTGATGGTGGAGTTACATAAAGTACATGTGGTATTTTTGTGAGTTAAATTAGGAATAGTCATGAGAAGGGGCTAAACGAGCTTGTAGAATTGTGTTGGAATGATGAACTTGATATGTGGATGCAATCATTGATGAACTTGATGTGTGGATTACAATTTAAATTTTGTATGCAATCTGTTATAGATAGAAAGGACGCAGGGTTCTGCTACCTCCATGACACAACAACCCCTACCCACACCCACCAAATGCCACAAAACGACTGCGTTTAGGAAAAAATAAATCCTTACCTTCCATATTTGTGATCCTATAGAGCAGAAACGTGATTATGAGAGCCCTAGATACAAATTTTAATTATGTCTCTCTTTAGAATAATATGATCAGAATAATTAGATATTCGCACCAATTCAAATAGATTGAAAATTGAAACACTTAATTTTTTTAATATTTAAACAGTCTCAAAAAAATTAAGTGCTCCAATTTTTAATCCGTTTGAACAAGTGTGAAAATCTAATTATTTTGATCATATTATTCTATAAAAACATAATTAATTTTTGTCTCTAGAACTCTTATAAATAAGTATCTTCTATTTATTTAGGATCTTGTGGAACAGAAAAGTGATTATGAAAGCCCTAGAGACAAAAGTTAATTATGTCTCTTTAGAACAATATGATTAGAATAATAAAATCTTCGTACTTGTTCAAACGGATTAAAATTTTGAGCACTTTTTTTTACACTGTTTATATATTAAAAATATGATTGAAAATTTATGTGCTTTAATTTTTTATCTGTTAGAACCAATGCGAAGATCTTATTATTCTAAAGAGACATAATTAAATTTTGTCTCTAGGACTCTCATAATCATGTTTCTGCTCTATAGAATTGCAAATAAAGAATGTAAGGATTTTTTCTCCCAAAAACAGTGGCGTTTGGTGGGTGTGGGTAGGGGCTGCTGTGCCATAGAGGCAGCAGAGCCCCCACATCCAGATAGAAATAATATTAGTCCCACAATTCCTCCCAATATTTCAAAAAGTCATTAATGATAGATAACAATGACTAATATTAATTTAAGAACTATTTCCAAAAACCGATATCCAATCTTAATGGAATTCCCCTAAAATAGGAAACAAAAATGTAATTACACATACATGTATCATTAAAAAAGTGCAAAAAAGGTTTTTCACCCACTAGAAGGATGAAAACATAATCACGAAAAGTGGGCATGGTGAAATCTTACATGGTATGCCTACTTATATGGAGATTATTTAATTACTGTAACGCCCCCATTTTTGGGTACGTTAAATAAACATTTTTATTGAAATAAATCACGAAGAGTCAGGCTCATTATTACAACATGATTCCTACGAGAGTACTTTTATTACATAAGGATGGAAAATCTACGATTTAATACTACTCCGCCTCTTCCTTCATCCTAGCAAGCTCCTCGGCTCCAAAAGCCTCCAGGGTATACTGTTCATCCTGCTCATTTATCAACTCTGACACATTATACCAACGTCGCCCCCAGTATAATATGTCAGGGTCACCAAAAGGTAACACCATGCGCTACAGAAGCTCAATAGAATAAACCAAACCCACTAACCCTTAACTTACAAGTAAAAGATAATTTAATTGTCAATTTCCAAGTAGAGCATGCATCCTTAACAAAATAGTTAACAATTACACATCTACATTCACTAATCAACTATCGTCGGTATCCGTGATTTTTCTGAGGTTCTCTTATGCGACTCATCGTAGAACGTGTCTCATTTTCATTTTCAAATCAACATTTTGAAAATCTCATTTAACACACCCAACCTCGATTCCGCCGTTCTGGTCTCCCGAGTATCCTCACAATGGTTCCACCGCACCTGGTTCCCATTGGCACATAAATCCTTGCATTGGCTCCTCTCCACAAATAACTAAGCCACACACCCAACCTTGATTTCGGTCTCCCAAGTATCCTCACAATGGTTCCGCAGTCTCGAGTTCCCATTGGCACACAAAACACACACCATACTCCCATAATGGCTATCATGTCTGGCCATTATGTAGTTTTAAAAATATTTTACCATTATAAACACATCCTTTCATTAGCCACGCCCTAGGTGTCATGTTTCTACTTTCTTGATTCCCGTGTCTCGATTTCATGCAATGACTCCGCGGTAGGACTTTTCACATACATAGACCTAAATCATTCATTGTAATCTTGAAACTAAACTAGCAAGATCATCCAACTCTATATTACTTAATCATGCTCAAATTATTACTTGAAGCATAACGCCACATGTAAGGGCGCCCTTGGAGTGATAATCACTTATGCTTTCACAAAATCACAAGTATTGCAAGCAAAACATGTATTAAAGTTCATAACCAATACTAAGATCAAAGTACAAATACTTCTAATTAAGTTAATACTTATCGAAAATCGTTCTTTCTTTCTTTGTGGGAAGTTCAAAACAACATATGATAATACCACCATAAGCAACATAGGTTTACTAACTATCATGCATTTTCAATGATTAAAGTAAATAACAAACTTTGTATACTAGAGAAAGTGATTAGGGATATTCTACACATCGTTAACTTATACTTAAGATTAATGAGTAAGGGATAATCTACCGTTCTTCTTGGCGGTAGGGTGACTACGGAAGAAAAGTGAGTACGTCAGATAGAGTAACTTCCTACGGATGAGCTTCGATAGCTTCGGAAGAGAAGAATTCTCTTGAAACTAGTTCTTGACCTAAAACTACTTGACTTTATGGATTGAAAAGGTGTTTTGGAATGAGTTTCTTGAAGAACAAAGGAAGAACTTCAAGAACACTAAGAACAAAGCAAGAACAAAGTAAGAACACTAGACTTTCTTGGAGAGAGAAGTAGAAGGCTTGAAGGTGTGAGTTCAAGGCAAGAGTGGGGTGCCTATTTATAGCAAAATTTGGCTCTCTATCCTCCCCCCATGGCCGGCCCTCCCTCTCCTCTCTTGTCCCATGGATTTTGCTCCATTATTTGGTCAGATCAAGTCTTTCAAGCATGTCATGCCTTGTCATCCAATTGTCATTTCTACTTTAAGCCAAAACTAGGTTATCATGAAGGGTTATGGACTTGTCTTGTCCTAGAAAGGGTTTGCTTGGAAGAAAGAATAAAATCTAGTCAAGAATGGTTGAAAAGGTTGTACTTTGGTTGAGTGTAAAGTTGGTTAAAGCAAAAGTAAAATAGGTTGCTTGATTGAGTGGTCAAAGACACACACACACCACACTCCCTCCCTCACTCTCTCCTCACGGCTTTCTCTCTCTCTCTTGGATCCAAGTACATATATATATATATATATATATATATATATATATATATATATATACTTATATAGAAAGTCCAGGAAAGACTAAGGACAAATGGCTTTCAAGTGACTTTTCAATGAAAAGTCTAAACTAATGCTTTTCTAGAAAGCATACAAGGGCTAGGATAATCTAGGAAAGTAACATAATTAGGGTTAGGGCTATATAATCTAGGGTTGCATGCATGCAAGGCTAAGGTTGCTTCTTTTGGAAGTAAAAAGATGAGCTTTGGCTTTGACAAGACTAGACAAGTAAGCCAAATGATTACTTTCTAGGGTTCAAGGGGGGTTCATTAGGGGTTCACAAGGTTCATAGGGCTCACTCTAGGTTAGGGTAATGTAACTAAGCCAAATAGGTAGTTAGGTTTCTCTAACTAGTCGGTTGAAAGCTAATCCTACTTGCCATGTAGGATTTCTAGCCAAGAAATATAATTTGAAGATTTTATTTCACTCATTAAAAAAATATACAAGTGCTTCTACAAGCATACTTGTCCTCAGAAAATGATTAGATCGACCGTCACGAAGAAATAAAATTTTAAAAGCGTTGAATCTAATTAAAACGGATTATCAATGGAAATAAAGAATTTATAGAGAAATAATGGAATTTTAAATGGATTTCCAAATATATAAACGAAAATTTTTATTACAGAAAAATTGAAGTCGTTACAATTACTCATTAAATATGACCAATATTTAGGCTTAAGATGTGAAGGAAAAGAAAGAAAATTTATAAGAATTCATTCCTTTTTGACAAGACCTATTTACAAAAAAATATTTTTTAATAAGGAAGTTGAAACTGTGGTTCTCTAACATCTATATAATAAGGGAGCTCTTTATTTGAACTTATATACATAAATCAAGGGTCCAAATTTATCTCCACATATATCTAAGGATTGAGAACAAAGATGACAATTCAGAAAATCTCAAACTGATTTAGGGCAATTCTGTAGAGTTTGGCTAAATGGCATTTTGGTAAAATTAAAATTTGGTTTTCAAAATTTGGAACCCAGTACGTTTGGTCTTCTCTCTTTACTGTCTCCCTCAAATATGAAGTATTCCCCTTCCCTCGCCCTCGCCCTCGCCCCCCTCCCCTCTTTCTCACTCTCAAACACACGTCTACCTCACCCAAAATCCAAAGGACGGTTTCTCTCCTTCCCACTCTCGCCTTTTAGTTTCCACCTCTCTCTCCCCTTTCTCCATCTCCCTCTCGCCCGCATAAGATAACCACTACCCTAATCAGTAGTCCAAAAGTGGAAGAAAAGCCTTTTACCAAACTTTTTTCATTCTTTTTTTTTAATTCCAGGTATTCTCCCTCTGTCAAGTTCTTTTTATTTCTTTTAGTTATTTTTTATTCCAGGAATTGTACCATAGTAATTTTTTTAGGCCTTCGGGAATAGGGACAGTGAGAATTGTAAGAATGCTTAATCGCAGTGTTTGCAAGAAGGCTTAATCCAAGTTGCTCTCTTTTTTTGCATTGCATTTAAATTATTATGTCTTCGACATAATCTATTGGGTTTGATAAATTGAGAGGCATTGTAACATGGGTTGGTCTTGCTGGGAATTGAGAGGCTTCGTAAGGTGGGTTGGTTTTGTTGGGTTAATAAACTCTACGATGGTTTTATGTATTGTCTCTCCCGTCAGCCCCAACAACCACCTTAATCCGAGAGTTGGACATCCCTTATTTGTTGACATCTAAAGTCTAGCTCATAGGGAAAGAAAAGGCAACCTGTCCCATGAGAAACAAGAATGCACAGGTATAACCCTTACATTTTTGAAAAACCAATGTTTATAGTCTTCGAACCATTTTCTTTTTGACATTTCTCAATTGACTTTGAACGTGTAGATTCAACCACTCCGAGACAGATATATCGAAATCGTAATCCGTGATGAGCGGGACCACAATGTCATCCATATGCATTTAGTACCCTTAATACATTTTACGTATTTCTTAACCAAAAATACCACGAAAAGAAACGATGGCTAGGAAAGGGAAGACAATACATGTAGGCAATGGAAAGGAAAATTTATGAGTATCTTCTAGCTTTCTTTTGGTGGCTTTGTACAGTTGAGAAACAATTAATGGGAGTTGAATACCAAAATGTGGAGCGTTTTTGAACTACACCTTCATCTTCTTTGTGTTTGTAATTTCCATACAAAGCGGGGCCTTTAAATTTACGGTCCTAGAAGAAATCTTAAGAAAAAATCTTCCTGTATAAATCAGTTTCGTTAGCGGGAATGGTCAATAATTTCGTAGTTCATTTTAGTTGTGTTTAAATTACATTGCGCTTTCAGGCAAGCACGGACAAACCTAGTTTCTAATAATTGAACACACAAAAAATAAAAAGAAAATTAATTTTTCTATAAGTGATTGCTTATCCTGCAATCTATGTTTTGGTAAATATGACATCATTTTGTGATGGAATTCATACTATTTCAACTAATAGAAAAAAAATATAATGTTCACCCACCTCACTCTAAAAAAAAGAGGTGAAAATTTCACGTACTGCAAAATTGGTTCGGGAGTCGGGACTCCGAGGGAAGCGGAGCCAGCGGCTCGGAACTTTTTTTCAAAATCGCCGCCCACCGCCACCGCCACCGCCACCGCCACCGCCACCGCCTCCGCCTCCGCCTGAGTCCCGACCCTACTCTCTCTCTGTTTGTGTACTTTACCATTCATTGTCCTTCTTCCTCCAAAGATGCCACAAGGTTCTACTTCTCTCTGTTTTATCGACGACATATGCATACAAGTATATCCTATAACGTAATTTTCGTTTAAAACCAATACTACCATTTATTGGGGTGTGTTTGTGTTGGTGCAGATCTTCCAGGGTTTTACTTCGATGCGGAGAAGAACAGGTACTTCCCTATCAAAGGCCCTATTCCGGGCTCTTCTCGGAATTCTTCCCCTGCTTCGACTTCCACCACTACTCAAAAGTACATATCCAAGCCCAACCTGGTAATATCTTGACCCTAAACTCAATTTATGATATTATCAATAGTTGAACTGGGAGTACTTACGGCCACTGAACTCATTGGACAGTTGAATAACGGATTTTGTTTTATCTCGCAACATAGTGTTAGAAATCGGCCAAACCAACAAACACGGCGCACAACGAACAATCAAGAAAAGAAGACATAAGAAATTTTTATGCGATTTTCCAAAACTGTGTAGGGTATATATCCAAGGCTGTCACCATTTTCCACTGTGTATCGAATGGAGAATGAAGTACAAGTTACACCAGTGACTTATGGCAAGTATTAGTTTGCATCGGCTGCGTATTGCAAGTATTTATAATCACGAATAGTTAGCAAAGCGCAACCCATACCGAATTGGGCTTCACAAGCCCAACACATGGTTACTTTTTATATGTTTTACCTGGAATTTCTGTATATCAGTTGGATGTTTGCATAATACTTACAAAGATATAGCGGCTGTTTCGTTCTTAAAATCTGTTGTTCTAGTTAGTGTGCTTTATCTAATTTATCCACTTGGGATACAGTGTAGACCTTTCAGTCTAACTGAATTCACGGTTTTGAGGCACTAACGAGATGGAAAGCAAGATTCCCTGCATTTCATTTTCCCCTTTGGCTACGGTTCCGTTTGTTTGGATGTAAAATATTTTTGCCAAAAACATTTTACATAATTTCCGGTGTTTGGCTGTTGAAATTGCGGGTAAATTATTTTTTGGGGAAAATCTTTTACATCCTTGGCACTTGGCAGTAAAATGATTTACCTCAGAAAACCCGGTAAATTGTTTTCCAATTTCCATCCAGGCATCGGTCCTCCCATTCCACGACCACTTCTCATTCCCTTTTTTTCCGAACCAGATTCTCATTCCCTCATTTCACGTGAATACTCTCTCTCTCTCTCTCTCTCTCTCTCCCCCCTGCACACACCAATTTCGTTTATGTAAAACTTGTTTTTCATGTAAAATATTTTACATTCAACCAAATGGAGCCTCGATCCAAAACGAGAGAGAGTAGGAGGGGAGAGAGCTTACTCGATTAAAATATTTCTAAATCAGCAATCTGCCAACCAAACATCGGAAAATAAAGTGTAAAGTTAACAACAAAACAACAACATAACATAATCCATCTAGTCCCCAATCATTGGGGGTATGGGCGGGGAATGATTGGAGACAGACCTAAATTTTGACAATATATGCACATACTGCTCTCAGAATACCACTGAAACAGTGGCCCCCCTAAACCTCTAAGAATCGAGGAGCTATAGGGATGTTTTGTCGTAGAACCGTGCCTCCAAATCAAAGCCAAATGGCATCAAAGAGGGCAGACCTAGAGACCCAAATCAATTTATGTACACATTACCATGCTTCCTACATTGTAAAGTGTAAAATAAAGTGTAAAGTTTTTTTTGAAAAAGCATTTTACATCGAAAAAAACAAACGGAGCCTACGAGTAAGTTAGGTGTCTATTGCTGATGAGTGTGTGTTGAAAAGGACAAGAAGTAGTACTCTGAGGGAAAAAACATAGGAATTTATGGAGATGAATAAACTACTAGAATGTGGAGTGGACTGGAGTATAGAATACATTCCTTTTAAGTTGTTTTGTAGGCTTTAAGATTAAGCAATGGGAGTGATCGTTTAAGATAATTTTATTCTTGATCTCTGAAGTAGTAAAGTGAACTTGTAAACTTTTAATATGAAGAGAAATGGACTACTATAGACCAAGATTGCCACTTTTGTTGTATGAATTTGGTACCTTAAAGTTTGTGTGATGTAGTATATTGATGAATCAATCAGTTGAGATTCATAGGTGAAGGCTCAATTGCTTAAATAAGAACGATAATTGCAGTGGCCTGATAGTCGGTGTCATGTTGGCATTGCACTGCTTCTTTAAGCACATGGAGTTAGAGCATAAACTTAATGCCTCCTTCATCAAGAATGCCTACGAAGGCTTCAAATTTGAAGAATCTTGGATCCTGTAGTTGTTTACCAAGCCTCGGCTGTTCAATTAGGCGAGTGATTAATGCTTTTTCGATATATTTGTAGAATTAGTTTGAAGCCATTGATAGAAGTTTTATGGTAAAAAGTTAGCATTGATTTGTGCTAAGGAATAATGGGTTGGTATTTAAATATGGATGGACCATAAGGCGCTTTGTTGATATCTATTGTGTCTTTCTTCGGTATATGGAGTGGATCTGCTTTAGTGCAACGAATTAGACAAAACTTGAAAATGGTATACATTCGATACTTGTGTTGTTGGGATGATCAGTCCAAAAGAGTTCTCATACAATTGATGGAGACTATTTGGTGGAGGTGTAGCTTTCTCGGGGTTCGGAAAATTTGAATTGTAAAGGAATCATGCCCAAGTAAAGGGATTCATGAAGTGATGTTCATTGACTTGAAAAACAATTAATTAGAGTTTGAGGAGAATAAATTTTTCCTATGTTCTACACATAGTTATCAAAGGCGCGCCCGCAAGGTGCATCAAGGCGCAGGGTTAGCGCAGAGCAGGCGGCTTCAGTGCAGCGCAACCAAGACGCGCCTAGGCGAGAAAGGCGCAAAGGAGAGAAAAGATGTGCCTCTATCAATTTTAATCAAAACCATTGGATCCAATCTAGGTTAAACCTATTACTTTCACTCCTTTAGCCTTGACTTCAGTCGATCGTTAATCTCTCCTCTCTTGATCACGAAAAACGAAAATAGCACATGTATCATCTTGATGATTGGTTGATCTCTCCTCTCTCGATCATCAGTCGATATTCTCTCTTCACGTATATAGTCGACATGTATTATATTGCATATGCTTTTTTTTCGTTTTAATGTTTTCAGAAATATATACATGTGTTGTGTCTGTTTGTGTATGCATATGATTATAGTGCATATGAAAACGAAAAGCTTCTTCTTTATGCTTTCAGAAAAAGTACACTTTTTATGTTTTTCTATGTGTATTAGGCTATATAGTATTGGTGCATGCTATTTTTCCTATTTTTCCCCCCTAGGTGTGCGTCGCTTCAAAACTTGCCTTGTGTCTCTTGCCTAGGCCCCAACATTTGCGCCTTGGTGCGCCTCTCGCCCTTAACAACTATGGTTCTGCACAATGTTCTAAATGACGCTTGGCGGTAGTCGGGTGGAGACCCACCTTCAAGCGCCTCACCTCCGCCAAGCAATTCGGCGGATTATTATTATTATTTTTTTTAACAAACCATTATCCAATCAAACTATATTCCATGTATCCATAATGCAAGTTCAAACTTCAGAGTACAAACCCAAATGAAATTTAGTAGCACAGTCACACTCACACAATCTGTTTTTTTTTTTAAATACAAAATGGGGTTCTGCACACAGAACATCAGAACCATATGTACATTGTACACATCCAGAAATACAGAGGAGTAGACGAGGAGTAGAAAAGAGAGAGAAAGACGAGATAGAAGAGAGATACGAGAGAGAGGGAGAGAGAAGAGAGACGGGAGAGAGAAGAGAGACGGGAGAAAGCGAGAGAGAGACGTGTGAGAGAGAGAAGGGAGAGCCGGGAGAGAGAGACATACTGGTGGTCGGCAGTCGACGACGATGGACGATGGGACCTCGTTCACTGCTGGGTTGGGGCTAGGGCTCAATTCTTCACTTCTTCGATCGACTGGAGTGGAGAATGGGTGTGGGAGTATTATGTAATTATCTAATTGTAGTGTGTGTGTGTGTGTATGTATATATATATATATATAGCGGTCACCCAAAAAAACACTCCATAGTTCCCTATCAAATTTTGATGATCCGAGCCGCTCAATGTGATTAGAATGTGATTTTAAGGGTTCCCGCGAGAAATTAGCAAAAAAAATGATAGGGAAAGGTTTGATCTGGGCAGTTTTTAACTTAGATTTAATGAACGGTTCAATTAAAAACTGCTCAAAACAAGCACTTCCCGGTAATTTTTTTTGCCGATTTCTTGCGGGTACCTTTAAAATCATGTTCTGCACACATTGAGAGGCTCGGATAAAAATTTGATCGAAAACTATGAGATTGAGACTTTGGGTGTTTTTTTGGGTGTCCCTTGAACCGTCCCGATATATATGTATATATATATATACATATATATAAAATAAGCCCTTTTAGTTTAATACTATACATTTTTGGCCGCCAAAGGCCTCCAAAGACGCTTCCGCCGCCGCCAAAGCCAGCCAAGACCACCAAGGCAGCCTAGGCGGCCGCCAAACACTGCCAAGCCTTCCTGGCCGCCAAATCAAACACCAAGGGGTATTGGCGTGGCGGCAGGGTGGCGCCAAGTGCCTAGGCGGCCGTCTAGCCCGCCATTTAGAACACACTTGTGCATTAAAGGAGAGGAGGCAAATGGAATGGATCTTGCTACAAGGAGAATGAAAGTGACTTCTCCTAAGAAGATGAGAAAGAGTTTGCATCAAGGATGTTGCACAACTAGACTATCGCGAAATCTATCAACATTGTGGCTAAACACATCCTTAGATTTATTCGGTGTGGCATTGCAATTTACTTCTCCAATCAGACTATCTGGGGATGGGCATCTTGCTTAGTCGTGTCAAGTTGGTTGGTGTAAAAAAAAATCCTCAACACCAATGGAGCTGTTCAGCTAGATGTTTTACTTATGCTGACCCTAACACGGTGTGTTAGTAAACGTGTTAACGTGAATATGTAACGTGAATATGGCACTGTTGACATGATTATACATATAAAGCATGATGCATTGTTAGACATATACACATAGTTAGCCTATAAACGTAAAACATGTGAAATCAGTAGATTGCTTGTGTCGATCTTGTGTCATGTTTTTGTTAACCGGTGACACATAAGTAGTAAATGGGTTACTCACGTCTACTCCGAGCTTCTGTTTAATAACGGGGTTGTCAGTCCTGCCATATGCTTGTTTTCTATCGTCGATATCCATTCTATCCTGCTATCTTTGTTTACGGTTCGGTTACCTTGTTGTGTCATGAATTCCAACCTCTACTCTAATCCATAGTTATAAGTTTGTTATGACAACCTCTAGTGTTCAAAATATGATACTAGAGAGAGAAGATAACACAAGAGAAAATGCATTTGAAGACGCTACTCACCGTTGATCTCAAGGTTTATGCTAATATTTACAGGATGATGTTTACAATTCTTTCTGAAGTTATGGTGCCTTCCATTTTTATTTATCTACCTAAATCTGCAAAATTTACTGGAGTCCTTCTAAGTACTTGTGTCTACCTATGATGTGATTGTTCCTCTGAGTCTTAGGGTATGGTAAATGTAAGGCTATGAAGTATTTGTCCAGCCACCGCAACAAAGTTAGACACTTATCCCTAATTGTGTAGGAGTGGTAGAAGAAGCTCACATTTAGTAGTAAAGAATGTTTTTTACCTCTCATGTGGACGGGTAATTTAAATAGCCCTTTTGCCCCTTTGCCCCTGCGACCTACTTTATTTGAACTAAATTCCTAAGCAATAATCATTATTAATATTGAAATACGATATAAGATAGTAATATACTATGAAGCTATATGTTTAGGCTCTATGCACGTACCTGTACGACATATCTATATACAATTAGATGTAGGTTAAATGAGGTCTGACGCCTATTACTCAGGCTAACCTGATAGTCATACCCTTGTCCATCCAACGTTTATTGATTTATTTTTTGACTTGCGTTCCGCCTCAATTATGTCGTGAAGGCTTTATATTTCTCTCTCTCTCTCTCTCTCTCTCTCTCTCTCTCATTGCAGGTTGATAAGTCCTGTAGGAGAATCAGGAAAAAGACTGCCAAGATACTCCAGCTCAGAGAGTTGTGTGGTGATCTAATTCCTTGCAGTAGAGGGAAGTGCAGCTTTCAGGAGGAATATCAAAAGATACAAGCATCTCAGCCTATTGTACGTTTGTTGTTGATAAATTTTTGTTTTACCCCCTTAAAATAGTGCATGACACTACCTTATTCCCTTCAACTTAGAAAACATTACATTATGCCCTATTTGAAGTATTGAGATCAATCTTCATTAAATCGTCAATGGTGAAGGTAGAGTTTTTCATTTACGCTTTTTTCTTGGGGAGTGATTTTGGCACTCCCCTGGGGAGTGTGGTTATCAATTTGGGGAGTGCCAAAATCAATTTCCTTTTTCTTTCCTTGAACACTTTTCTAATTTACCCTTGAATAGTACATGGTTGTTGCACTGTCTTCATTTCTTAATGCCGATGTCAGTGTTTGGTGATGTCAGATTGATAAACCAAACCAAACCAAACTGAGCCTTATGTCCCAATCACTTGGGGTCGGCTACATGAATCTGTTTCCGCCATTGAGTTTTGTCAAGGGCCACTTGTTCACACAGACCTAAAATACTCATATCTTTGCGCACCACAGCATCTAATGTCAATTTCGGTCTACCTCTCCCCGTAGCATTGCTATACAAAGCTATTCTATCCGCTTTCTTAACCACCGCATCTTCTGGTCTACGGTAGATATGTCCAAACCACCTTAGCCTATTTTCCCTCAACTTCTCTTCTATAGGTGCTACACTTATCATCTCACGAACCGTTTCATTTCTAATCTTGTCTCGTCTAGTCTTACCACACACCCACCTCAATATTTGAAATATATACCCGTCTCCTTGTTTGTCTGACAATATTTATCTTGTTAATGATATTCTAAACATCACAGGTTTGGAAGTTCCAGGGGACAGAAAGGATCGGCGATAGTGCTATGGAACTGATACATGTGAATATAGACAGGCCAAATGGCATAAGTGGAACAGACATTTTATTTGCAGCAAGTGCGAATGGCTCCTTAAGGTATATTTAAGGATGCTGTGGGAAGTTGTCATTCATATTTGCCTGGTTTAAGAATTATGCATTGATAAATAACTTGCAGAATGGGATCATTTGTACTATTTATTCTGGGAATTGTATGTTCTATTTGATGGGGCATCAGTTTCAAGTTGAAGTGATCCTGTATTGTGAGCTCATAGGGTTTGTTACGTGGTGTTTGACACGGGGACTGGGGACAGGATTGTTGAATGGGAAGAGTAGAGACTATCAATTGGAGATTACTCCATCCTATATAAGTTGAGCTCTTATTACACATGATATAAGGGCAGAAAGGCCTTATGATTGGAATTTCTGATCTTCAATAACTCTGCTTTCGTTGCAAGGTTCCGACATCATCCTATCATTATAACCTTTATAATATAATTCTATGCTTTTGAGCATGTATACTTGTGAATATCGGTCTCTTTGGTTTGTTATAACATCCATTCCTCCAAAGACCTTTTCAGTTTGAGTAAACCCTAACTACTTGTGCAATTGTGCTATTTATCACAATCGAGACCATCCAATCTTGTTGAATTGCAATGGGGAAGCGGTGTGGTTGGACTTGTGTTACTAGAGAAAGCGAATGGCCCACTAACTTACTGCTTGGAACGCACATTGGGGATCATGGTACACGCTGGATCCAAAACGCATATTTAGCAGTCCAACGCAATCCCCGAACGATTTTTCATTTGTTTTTGCATTTAAATTGTGGTATTGGTCAGAGTAACGGTCGCGAGTAACAGATAACGGGAGTATCGGTCAATTTGTAATGGGAATCAGACACCGCATTCGTGAATTTTTTTCAAGCACTAGCAAATGTTGAAAAAATCATTGATACATACACCCTAACGGGCCTAACCTTAAAGTTGCAAGCATTAAGTTGATGAGCCATACAATGAAGTTGTGGGAAAGAGTCTTTGAGCATCGCTTGAGAATGGTGACAACGGTGTCGGAGAAGCAATTTGGATTTATGCCGGGGAGATCGACCATGGAAGCAATTTATTTGTTAAGGAGGTTGGTAGAAAAGTATAGGAAGAAGAGGAGAGATCTCCATATGTTTTTTATAGACCTAGAAAAAGCCTACAATAGGGTGCCCATGGATATCATATGGTGCGTTTTGGAGCAAAAGGGATTGACAAAAGGATATATTGATGTGGTTAGAGACATGTATGCAGGCGTCGTCACTACTATTAGATCAGCACTAGGGGAAACAAGTGGATTCACAATTATGGTAGGGCTACACCAAGGGTCAACTTTGAGCCCTTACCTTTTTGCCTTAGTTATGGATGAGTTGACTACACATATTCACGATGATATTCCGTGGTGTATGTAGTTTGCAGATGATATTGTCTTAGTGGATGAAATTGAAAGGGGGGTTAATGATAAATTAGAAATTTGGAGAGAAGCATTAAAGTTCAAAAGATTAAGTAGGAGTAAAACTGAGCATACACACTGTTAGTTTAACAACAGTAAAAGTGACGAGACAGAAGAAGTGAGGATTCACGATCAGGAGATACCAAAAAGTGAGCATTTCAGGTATTTAGGTTCAATTTTTAGCAAGGATGGAGAGATTACAGATGATGGAACTTATAGGATCCAAGTTGGGTGGCTTAAGTGGAGAGCCGCTTTTGGTGTGTTGTGTGACCGGGAAATTTAACAGAACTATTGTGCGACCAGTGATGCTATACGGGACAGAGTGTTGGCGTATCAAGAAGCAACTAGTGAGTAAGATGAGTGTGGTTGAAATGAGGAGGTAGAGGTGTGTGTGTGTTAAGACTAGAAGTGATAGAATTAGAAACGAAACTATTCGTGAGATGGTAGGAGTTGTACCTATATAGGATAAGTTGAGAGAAAATAGATTTAGGTGGTTTGGACATATTTATCGTCGACTTGTAGACGTAGTTATCAAGAAGAGTGACATGATAGTAGGGGATAACCGGCTAGGGGAAGAAAAAGACCTAAACTGACTTTGCTTGGGCTTACTAAATCTAAACGAAGAGGTAGCCCTAAACAAAGTTCAATGGAAAAACAGGATTCATGTGGCTGACTGCAATTGATTGGAACAGAAGGCTCGGTTTGGTATACACATGCCGTAACCTTATTTATGTCTAAAATAAAATTGAATTTTTTTAAGCAATATTTGACTTTTGGAAGTAGTTTTAAGTAAGATTTGATCAAATGTTGCGTTTTAAGAACGAAATTGAAGTTTTTTGTTTTTTTTAATCAAATTCTCTCTGACCCAGTTTGAAATAATGAGAGTTTGGTTCTCAAAATATTGTTTTGGCACGTGAGGGCGGGAGAATCTCACAAAGTTACAAATAATACATTGTAGGATCAAATGGAGGTCTGAGAAAGGAACCGACAAAATAGAAGAAAATCTGTTCTCAGTGTTCTGTGGGTGTAACGGTCCCGTAATGGGGTGTAACAGCCGTTATGCGATACATAATGGCCGATACGCACGTGAATTTTCATGACTCCATTTTCACTTTTCACCCCCGTAAATGGTGTCGGGCCTTTGAAAAACCGTTACATAACGGCCGTTTTTAAAACTCTGTTTTTGCGTCATTTAACCTAGGGGGAAATATTCAAATAAACAAAAATCAAGAGATATATTGGAGGTTTGAAAGGACAATGTAAAAACTTGGGTTTGTAATCCTCCCAGAAACCTACTTTTACTTGATTGGTATTTTGAAAATACAAGGTGTCCAGCGCATGGTAAATGGAAAGACTTAATTTCATTGGGTGTTTATTGCTTGAAAGAGGTTTCCTTTCAAATAAATTGACGTATGCAAACCTACTTATATTATAGCTTAAGGTAGGACATGCATCATTCCACGTTCCTGTTTGTCGAGCCACATTCGGATTCTAGGTAGCGTAGGGCAGGACCTGTGGTTTGCAAGTGCTCTTTCAGCACAGTTCTTTTCTATTTCATACCAACAAGTGCAGATGGAGGAAAACAAATGATCATCGTCATAGTTATTCATTTTTACCACTTATCTAAACCACTCCCTATTGACTTGCTCTTTTTTTCTTTTCTTTTTTTTTGCTTTTAGTTCTTTCGAAATAACATAATTCTGTTCATCTTGTCTCTTCTTTTAATAGCTAAATTTCTAGCTGCAATTGTTTTCCTATCAATGTTATGTCATGTTTTTCCTGGAAAATGCTTTTTGTAACCACATCTTTTTCTCCAAGGACTCCGTTATAAGTTATCGTCTTTGAAGTTCAGTGATCTTGCAGTTTTTATGTGGTTGGGAAAATTCGACAACAATTTGATTACGGGATACGATGCATGCCAGATCGTGTATGGCCGCTCAGTATAGAAGAACAAGAAAGGTTTGTGGAATTACCTGGACATCTTTGGAGACCTTCAGGAGCTTCAGTAAATATGTCATCGAATATATCTTGTATGAAGATGCATGGAAAACATTCTGATTCTGATGGTTTACCAAGGCAGCATCTTATGTATCCTTTCTGAAACGTTTCATGTATATCATTGCCGTTATTGGTTTTGATGGATGTTCTGTTTTTAGTTTAATCAGAAAGCTTCTTACTTCTCTTTCGTCAGCTCATCTTTTGACACTGGAGGTTTCTCAGCATGTCTATCATGTCCCAATGATATATACAGTTGATTGGGCCTTGTTGATTGTTGCTTCTTTAGTTGTGAAATGAATTCCCAAATTGAAAATCAGATTTCCGATCTCCATTCTTCTGTAGTGTTATGTAGATTCATACTTTCGGCTGGAAACCCAAAAGGTAGTGTTTTCAGATTAGTAGTTTGGGCTGGAAACCCCAAAAGGTATTGTTTCTTGAAAGCTGATTCTGGAAAATGTTAATCATCGTATGGACTGGGGTTCGTGGAGTTCTATTATGACAAAAAGGGGTTTGGTGTACTTAGTCTTCCTTTAATTTCTCAGTTACAAATAATGCCAAATGGGTGGTCATACCTTCAAGGAGGAAGACTTACCATAGGAGGGGGTTTGAGACTAGGCCATAGGGAGCATTGTTGCTGAGAATCTCTCATTGATAGGGTTAACCACGGTGTAGGTTTCCCCTTGAGCTGGATTACTTTATGTCACTCTGTCATGAAAAGCGTCAAATGATTGTTGGTAATGTGGCAAATATCCGTTTTTGGGTCAATGTATGGAGGGGTGAGGATTCTTTTGGACTTTTTTTTTTTTTGGAGTAAATTATTCTTTTGAACTTGTTCCCACATTTGTTTCATTTATCCCAGAAAAATAATGCATCTTTCCTCCAGGTTTTTTTTTGAACTCTGTTCCAATCTTGGAATAACATCTCCCAAAAACTCCCAAAAACCCCAATGGTCGTAAGCCAAATGAGTTTGCTTATCTGTTATCTATTCTCGGGTGTTTCTTTGAGTACAGTTGGTGAAAGAAAGCAGTCCATTCATTCTTTTGGAGTCCATTTCTTGTGAGTCCTTTTTTATTTTTATTTTTTATCCTATCACTGATGACCCCTTCCAATTTTAGTTCCTCACCAGTTGAATTGGAGTGCACATTGTTCCCTAGAAAAAGCTTTTTTCTTGGTCTATGGTTCACCAGAAAACTCCATGTTAATGATATAACTCTGAAGAGGGGGCCTTTGTGGTGCTTTATTTTTTTTGAGGGAACACAGTCCTTGTTGAGGATATAATGAAGTCACAGGAAGTTTTTTGGGATAAGATTGTTCTTTGACCGCTTTTTATAATCCTGATCTCCTTACCTTGTTTTTTATATTGGAAGGGATTGGAGAGCCGTGGGTGTGAATGTGATTTTGCTTTATTTCTGTTGTTTTACATCCCCTGAATTTTCTGTCCTCTTTTTTCCTCTCTAATATACATTTGGTTGCTTTTGAAAAACAAAAAAATGCAATCCAGATTATTTTGATGTAGAAGCATCCCTTCGGGAATGGAATATCGTACAGCCCCATATATATATATATATATATAGATAGATAGATAGATATATACACAGTTTGGATCCAGTCAGGGATCCCGGATTTTGGCTTTTGGTGCAGACCAGTAGCATTTAGCTCAGTCGTTGGATTGTGTTTTCATTGGTCCAGACCCGTGGACGATTTTTACCATTGAAAACATAATCCGGTCAAAAAATCGTCTACTGGATTGTGTTTTCAATGGCCGGATCCGCGGACAATTTTTGACCATTGAAAACACAATCCGGTCAAAAATCGTCCGCTGATCTGGACCATTGAAAACACAATCCAACGGCTGAGCTAAATGCTAATGGTCCGCACCAAAAGCCAAAATCCGGGATCCCTGACTGGATCCGAACTCTGAGTGTGTGTGTGTATATATATATTTGTGTGTAACAATTGGTAATTTTTTAGTTGTTCCCAAAAAAAAAAAAAAAAAAAAAAAAAAAAAAATTCTTGGCATGTTAATTGATTCATACATGTTCCATATTTAGATTTAGGAAAATGGTGTACCCTTAATTCTTTTTTCTATTTTCTTTTTGCATTTGTCCTTTAGTTGTACAAGTTGATAAAGCAAAGCAGGTGATATTGAATACTTTAACTTAAGTACAGGATAACTTCTCTGGGATCAGAAGCATCTGGTGGATCTGTCTATACTTTGAACCTTAGTGAACCCTTGGATTATGATCTTAGCAGCGTTATGCTAAGAAGAAGAATATATAAAGCTGCTTCGTTCGATTGTACAGTTTGGACTGCTGACTGCAACTCTGATGGGAGCCAAGCTGTGGTTGGCAAGTTCTTTACCACTTCTTTTGTCTGGTTATTTACTATTATGTTGAGATTATATTCTCTTCACCTTTCCTCCATTGGTTTGAAACTATGTTTTTTTACTATAGTGAATTTTTCAAGTTCTTAGTATGGCATGCCTATGCTCATATTATGTACTAATCCAGACTCTTCCCTGTCATAGTAATTTGGTATTGGTATTGGGGTTTGAATTGGCTAATCTTTTCTTCATTCTTGGTCCCGTCTAATAAGTGATAAGCACTTATTACCAGGTTGCTGCTGGGGTGAAAATGACAATTGGGACCCTGTACTAATCAACCTGTTTCATTAATATTTTTGGTTCGTATAGGCACCAATCTTGGAGCTGCCTTGGTAAATCTGGAAACTGGAGTGCCATCATGGGTGTTTCGCTGTAAAAGCGATGTTCTGTCACTTCAACTTGATCACCCGGTAAGTATGCAGGATATTTAAGTACCAATTACCAATGTTCTAAAATCTCTAGGCACTAGTTGGGTGGTCAGCCACTTTTGAGCTTTGAGGCTTGGTAATTGGTGATTAATCGGTGCATAGCAATTAGTAATCGGCGATTAATCGGCGTATAGCAATTAGTCTGATCTAGTCGGATAATCCCCGACATTGATTAATCGCCGAGGAATTCCTATTTTTATAACACTGCCAATTACACTTTTCCCCCCCATTTTATTGATTTTGTTACTTTTTCGTTTTTGGTCTGTCCAAAAGTAACAGACTAGTACTTGCTTCCTCATGAATACTGGTTGTGTTAACTGTGGTTAATTGACAATCTGATGAAAAGGTTGTTTTCGTAGCATGAATAGGCAATGGGTTGAGCTAAAATGTTTGCAGTGTTTTACCATTATACGAACATATATTGGTTTGAAGAAATGCATTAGAGGTCAGATGAGTTGTCTTTGTAGAAGAAAAGAGAACTTGGCAGGTAACAATAACGAGTTCTACTAAAGTTTTGAAAGTTTCAATAGAGTGCTTTAGCTCACTTATCCTGACTAACATGATTCCACCTTATGCATAGGAAGTTTAAATATAAAGTGCTTGTAGTTCACTGTGCCTAATTAACTCTTTCATGCCTTTTTCTTACGTTCCATGGAATTTTATTTTCTTTTGAGAAACTTCTGTAAATTTCTTTGTTCTTCCTTGTGCATTGGCATGGGCTTTTAAAAGACCTTTCTCAAGTTTAATCGACCAGGATCTGAGTTTCCTGCTCAAAGTTTTCCTCTTCATTTTATTTGGTTAATCTTTTCTACTACGGTCTTGCGACTGTTCCGCAACCGTCTTTTGCTGCTTTTGCCCTTGTTGCCTGAAGTTAAAGTTTTTCCTAGTCACATTAATCAGTAATGGAAGCCGAACCAGATGCCATCTCTGAAAAAGTAATTTTGGTTTTCAGGTGGGCTATGTATTGTCACCCGTACTAAGTATAGCTACTGCATCCTTACATGCTGCTATTGCTCCCAAGTCCTACCATGTTTTTCCTTTCTGCTTTACCCCTCTCTTCAACCCCCCCCCCCCCCTATCGTGCCTCAAACACATTAAACACACACATTAAATATCAATCAGCATGTTCTTTGTCTAGGATGTGCTAATTAACTAGCCACAGAACTGCAATTTCACTAACTGTTTTTCTTCTTGCAGGGAAAGATTGTTTTATGTGGTCTAAGAAATGGAGCAATTGTGACAGTTGATACTCGGGAAAAATCCGAAGGATTATCTGCTAGACTTGCTAGACACCAAATTCCGTACACTTCTCAAGGAACTTGTAAGCCTTTAAGTGCAACTCCTCAACATTTAACTAAACGATGTTTTGAGGTACTTTTTCTCGGTCTATTTTTATTTAGTCTTTTATTCTTCAGATTGTTTTGTAATACATGTACATAATTTTGGCTTTTGAGGAGTCCAATTGTCATATGGTCAAGTTAAATCTTGAGTTTTGAGTTATCACGGCAATTGCAATTCTTTAATTGGAGATGGCAACTCTGTTCCAGGTATTAGTTTGTTATGTGCATCTTCACATCTGATGGTCTAACTGCTGGATACTACTATCCAACGCTAGTTTCCTAAAAGCAGCAAAATCTGTAACATATTCAAATAACACCTTTCTTTCTTCTCCCAATTCCTAAAGTTTCTAGTGCTTGTGAATGTTAATGCAACCTGTCTATTTTATGAAACTCTGCGTATGAAATGTCTCTATAATCTCATGTTCTGCAGCTGCGAGGCAACATATCCCAGTCGCATATCACCTCTATGCCTTCATCTATCTCCTGGTTAGTGGTTGTTGGCACCAGTTAGTAGGCTTGTTTTTCCTTCCATTGTTTATGTTTTATTTCTTATTTCAATTCTTTCATCGTAACATATGGTTCTGAAATTGTAGTTTGGCATCACTTCAGTTGTATGATCAGTGCTTCCTGGCAAGCTCCATGGATGGATCAGTAAGTCTGTTTTTCCAATTACCTCTACTTAACTGTGATTACTTCTGTCAGAAATTATGGAATCCATTTTACTATGGAGTGTCTTTAGGATTTGACATGGAGTCATGGTTTTGAAAATGAAGGGCTTACTGATGGTTCCCATGCCCGTAGCCTTTTCTTTGAGGAGGGTTTAACTGGGAATCTAGGTTTGCTGAATTTGTAGTTTCAACTTCGGCGGTTGCGTTGACGAAATCTTAGTTGTCACCCAAAACAGAGGTTTAGATTGTGCCAACGTGGAAAATAACTACGTGCGCTCTCCTATAACTACCTACTCTCTCCCTTTCGTTTTTGCTGCTCTACCACTGAAGGTTTAGCGAACTCGGATTCTGTAGTTGGCATGATAATTGAAGTATATGGTTCTACATAGAGTGGAATGGTGGAAAAGGATTCTTCTGCATCTCAAACTGGTTGGGTGATAGGCATGGACAAGGTTTTAGTATTTATTTTGAACAAAATACTAATGATTACGGTGTTGTACATGGCGGGAGGAGTCCCTTCCGTTTTGAAAGGCTAAGTACTGGTGGAACCATTATTTAGTTGAAGGGGACCCAAGCTTTTGTTGTAAAGGTTGTGGAACGGGTGTTTGATGACCTGACAGACTTCTAGGAAAGCTAAAGCTATGAAATGTATTGAGAAGTGGGATCGGAAAGAGATTGGGCTTGTCAGAAGAGGAAATTGTGTCAAAGAAAAGAAACAAAATAAGAGTTGAGTAGCATTGTTCTGATCGACGAGATTAGTTGGAGAAAATGCCAGGGTTTGAGGCTTAAGTTCTTCAATGAAGTAACCAATTGCTATGAGGCGTAACTTTATCCCTTATATGGCTATGGGTTGAGAAGAGCCGAGAGCAGGGGTGTCACTAGCTTGGTTTGAGGAAGAGTCTCCTGAACCCTTTGAGGTTCCAAATATTTCTCACGTACGTATGAAATCTGCAATACGCATGAGGATCTTAGCTTCACGAACCCCCTTCTTTTATCCAACTTTGTAGGGTTATAGGTGGTTGTGTCCTATCACTACCACTACTAGCCTACACCTTTCAATTGTACTGCTTACATCTCTATCTCAAATTACTATTAGAGTTCGTAATTTTGGGCTCCTTGACAAACTAAACAAGTAGCACAAAATAACTACTATAAAATAAAATTAGTAAAAAGATTTTAAGCTGAATGCGACAAAACCAAGTTGATTTCACCTTCTACTATTAGTTTCCTATATTGTTTAACTAAAGAACAAAAATTTACATACAAACCAAATTCAGGTATGAACACAAATTTCTAATTAAGATCAACCAAGATATTTGAACCTACTGAAACATTTTTTTGGAGCCGCCCCTAGCCAAGGTGGAGAATGACGAGTTCTAGTAACCAAACTGAGCCTTGTGTCCTGATCAATTGGGGTCGGCTACACGAATCCTATTTTTCCATCGAGCTCTATCTAGGCCCAGGGCTACCTGTTCACTTAGATTTAGTTTAGTGAGCCTAAATCCTTCTGTATCACGGCATCCCAAGTTAGTTTAGGTCTCCCTCTTCCCCTAGCCCTAATATCCACTACTATAATGTCACTCTTCTTGACTATTGAGTCTGCAGGTCTATGGTAAATATATGCAACCCAACTTCACCAAGTTTCTCTCAATTTATCCTATATAGATTCAACTCCTACCATCTCGCGAATATTTCGTTTCTAATTCTCTATCTCTCCTAGTCTTACCACACATTCATCTCACCTCGTTTTAGCTATGCTCATTTACTACTTGTTGCTTCTTGATTTGACAACACTCCGTCCCATATAGCATTGTTGGTCATATTGCAATTCTATTAAATTTTCTTTTCAATTTTATAAGTATCCTTCGATCACACAACACACCATAAGTGATTCTCGGCTGGAGCCACCCAACTTGGATCCTATGGGTTACATCGTCTGTAATCTCTCCACCCTTCCTAATAATTGAACCTAAATACCTAAAGCTCACTTTTTGGTATCTCCTGGTCCTAAATCCTCACTTCTTATACCTAGGTTCTTCTATTGTCACTAAACTTACACTGCATATGCTCAATTTTACTCCTACTTATCCTAAATCCTTTGAACTTTAGTGCTTCTCTCCAAATTGCTAATTTAGCATTAAATTTGAATGTGGTTGGAGGTTTTGAGACGGATTCACCTCCTTGATAGAAGGATCTTGCTACTAAGGGTCCAGTATTATGAAAATCTATACACTGAGTCTTGGTCTTATAGACCTTGTGTTGATGGTATGGATTTTGACACCCTCGGATGACGACAAGGTGCACTTGGAGAGGGGGTTTATCAAGGAGGAGGTGTTGACACCCAGATAATGCTGGGGAATCCCATTCTGATCTGTTTGGGTTTGGATGTGCCAATATTTGTCAGCTGCGTAATAATGCTAGGGAATCCCATTCTCACCTGTTTTTTGAATCTTCTTTTTCCTATGCTATTTGGCAGGAATTGAGGATTAAGAACCACATTTTACCAATTTGGGGTGGATGAGATTATTGCTTGGTTTTGGGCATCATGTTAAGGGGAGGAGTTTTGATTCCTTGATAAGGAAGTCTTCCCTGGTAGCATCTGTATGTCAATTTTGGCCGGAAAGGAATCTGAGGATCTTCCTAAACGGGGCTGCTGATCAAGATCAGATTATACATATTCTTCCCAGTTCATTGAGGAAGATTAAGCCGTCTCAGCAGAATCAACTTCTGTTAAACTTGGAGCCTATCTAGCAGTGTAGTCATTAGTGCTTGCTGGCTAGGGGTTTTAGTTTCTTATGTTTCTCATCCTTTTATCTTTTATGCTTTGGTGTGGTGTGTGCTACTTGTTGTGTAGCTAGAGTAGTCCTAGGGTGGTGTTGGCTTTTCTTTTTCTGGGAAGTTTGGTTCTGGTTATTGGTGCTTGGGTGTGTAAATATGGTCAGTTGGTGTTTGGTTAGATTCTAGGGTATTCCCCTTTGAATTTGTATTTTTTGTTTGATCTTTAACAATTGAAGTACTTATAAGGGGAAAAAAAAACTAATGATGATGCTGAAGGGGAAAATGGTGAACCACATTATATTGCATTGTGCATGACAAAATTAAGCCTAAAGTCTAAACATAGACATATGGTATAAGCCAGAGATTTAGCTTTCACTTTTCGTTTGAGTTCACAGTTTCATGCAATTTACATTACTACTGAAACATGCCATTCCAGGTCTATGAAAAATGAAGTGGTTCCATTTCAGACAGTAGATAGGTTTGATGGGAATGATTTCAAGGGGTGTACACCCCATCTTCAAACCATGGTCTTCCTTGCACAGCAAATTTCTTCTTTGTTATATATGATTGTCCAAATCTGTTTGCAGTTGTGAAACTAGTTATAATCGAGGATGCAGTAATTGTTTTTCTCTTTGTTGAAGCTGGTAGTGACGGTCTGTTTACTGATTTAGTAGGATCATCATTAATTGCTTCTGATATATCTCCGAGTTGAATTTCATCAATTTTAGCGTTGCTAATTGATGGACATTCTTTTATATGCAGATCAGTCTTTATGATCATCGTCTCATGCAGAGGGGGCCTGTCCAATTTTATGAGGGGAATGTCAACTCCCATACTCGCATACAGCTTGGAGTTGACCCATATGAGAGATTTTTCATGTCTGGTGTGTTTCATGCTAATTTATGCTCTTTCTTTGTGGGCAGATCTTAAAATTATGAGCTTATATACCACTGGATGTATTAACCTTAGGTGGAGAGGACTGCAATTTACGGTTATGGGGTATCAAGTCTGGTGAACTTCTATGTGAAGATAAATTTATGAGTTCTGTCCCCGCAGTTGTGTGTTGGCCGGGAGGTACTACAGCTGCTGGCCTCCATTTATTCTTCTCTTTTCCCTCTCCAACCATATTATCTTCAACTTTTCAACAGAACTTCCAAGAATGCAAGATCAAAGCGAAAACAACAGAGACTATGTGTATGGCCAGGAGCATGGTTCAGGAGCTTGGCTTGGATCCGAAGAAGGGCTATTTCATGTGCGCTGGTCATGACTTTTGAATGGTAACAAAATAAGCGGTTAGTTGTTTTTTTTTTTTTTACCAGCAACAAATAGGACATTTTTCATAATAACAAGACACAATTGGGAGAAAATAAGTCCACTGAGAAAGAAAGGGAAAAAGATTAAGATTCTCACTCTCCAAAAGTAGCTTTCAAATAGCTGAATACGAAAAATGTATCAGGTTAGGTGTTTTGGTTGGTCATTGCACTCTTTAATTTTACTGCAATTGCGTGAAGTGCGATTTTCCAAGGCATAAATTTGCGAAATAGAGTACTCAATTGCAAGGGTCTTTCAATTCAGGGCTTGCATCCTCGCTGCTTCTAATGAAGTACTGAGCAGTTTCTGGGGTTTGGTTTCGGATCAAAGAACACTACATGCTGATAGCTGGGATAGAACAAACTAGACATCTTTAGGAAGTATACCACTGAAAATTGGTGCCTTCAGGATCGTTAATGCTTTACTTTTTACCCTAAAACATGCAAGCAAAGTGTTGCTTACCATTTAGATCTTTGTTAACACCATAAATTAGGATAAATTTGCTGTCTTTTGGTTTTTGTTATAGACATTGGAAAATTGTTATGCAAAATTTTCTACTTCTACTAATCAAGGTAAAGACATTTATCCTTAATTGGTTTCTTTTTTCGATTTTCGATTTAGTTATAAATTAATAGAAACTATTACTATGTTTTATGGTTTAGCTACATCTCAACATTTACATAGTTGCTCTCACTCCTCCCATGAGAGTTGATAGCACATAGGAAGTTTCGAATTTGAGACTTATGATGGAGCAAACTCCAAGTTCCAGGCCTTGACCATCGAAGCAACCTTTCGGGTTATCTTGGGTATTTCTCGGTATCAGATTCTAACTGCTAATACAAAATTTGTGTTTGAAGTTAACTATGGTCTTCTTTAACTCTTTTCAATTCCATACCATCTTTTTATTGGAAATTCCAGACTAGTTAAATTTTTGTCCCAGTTTGGTTCGATGGTTGTTCAAGTCAATCAGATCTGTGCTTACTGAGATGTGTATTTGCCTAAATAATCTAAATTTTACTAATATATAATTTCATTCAAGAATCAAATGAGATTAAATCTAGCTAGTTCACTGTAAACTGAATGAACCAAACAAATTGCTCTTCCTGTTTTATTTACTAAATACTACCATACATGGCATTAACTGTCCATCCAATTTCCTATGTGGCACGTTTTTATTTTGAAACATTGAACATCCTTGCTCATGTGGCACAAAAGTATGATAGTTATAAAGGAAGTACCTAGTTTCTTTGACACTTGTGGTCTCAATCTGAGTTATAAAGCCTTGTAGTTATCGACGTATCGTTGTCTGAAGTATATAGATTCAGTTAACCTAGGTCATCGACCAAACTTCACCAGTTTATGTTGGGAGAACAATCTCTGGAGTTATGTGGGTTTTATTGCCAGTTGCCGTGATGGTTCTCTCATCGGTCGTGTCTCGAGCTTGTGCTACACCTCTAGTCCTTTGCAAACGGAATTTATGGATACTTATCTAGCAATTATATAGTGCATTCTTTATGTAATTAACACTGGTTTTTATTTATTCTGATTGCATTAACGCCTTTCTGCAGTCGGCGGGAGAACTGAGAGTCTATTTGTTACTGAAATTTTGTTGAGATCTCCAAGTTATCATTACCAAGGTTGCGGGATCTCAAATGTTCCGCGTGATGTGGTACGCCTGGCTCATCATCTAGTAAACAGGCTGTAGCACCTCACATTCGATGCCCAGTTACCGGAGTTTGCCAACTTTTTGTTCATGTCCTCGGGAATCCAGGAGTAGATACGGTGCACGCACTTTGGCTTTTTACCTTTGCCGTCGTAGGAATTCCTAGTATTTATTCTGTCTATTATGTACCTAATCTTGCCGACTGTTTTGGATTACAATATGCTATATCCCGGTAAACTCTTGGAATTCCTGATATAACGTTGTTCCTATTTCCTCAACAGGGAAAAAAGAGAGGATTTCTTGTCTCCTTTAAATAAAGTAGTAACAAATTGGTTGCTTTTGGCAATCAAAACATCATTTTGTTGTCACTATTTTGATTTTTGAGTTTCATTCCTTTTAAGATATACAGTAGTAGTACTCTACTTTTGTGACAATTACTCCTCACCAACCCTATCCCCCAAGGCCCCAACCCAACCAGAGTCTGGAGCGGCGAAACCGAAACTAACATTGAAAACATCAGCGGTCTAGTCTAGTCCAGTCAATTACATAGAAAAGAAGAAAAAGGAGAGTGCTTGCTTGTCTACTTTCTTTATTTAAAAAATAAAGTAACCATTTTAGGCTTTTTGTCTTGCTTAAAGTGAACTTATAAGAGTTTAACCGACTCCACTTGATTTGTAGTAGTACTAGTTAATAATAATAATAATAATAATAAATGTAATATACTCTCTGCATTTATTTTATTTTCCCTTTTCCTTTTCCTTTTACCATGTTTGGTGCAAGTGGCATGCATACAAGCAAGCTGCATAAAGAACTTGTAGAAATTGATCCTGATTACGCTCTGAGCAAAAAGGAAACTAAAAGGTTTCAAGAAATGACTGGCCTAACTCACAATTGATTTTCCGTGCTCTAGGAGCAATATTACTCTCTCTGTCTCTTTTTGAGTGTCCATTAAGATTCTTCATGCCATTCAAATAAGATCTGTATCGTATATTTTTAATAATATACATTGAAAGATATAAACAATTGAAAATGTCACATAGAACCGAGATACAGAATGAGGGAGTAACAAATATCAGCACTGTAATATTATTGTATCCTGATTACGCAAAATCAACCACAAAAAAGGTGGTGGATTAAAACAGCAATGTGATAGACTTGCAGCAGTTTCTTGCAGAGCATGTATATATCATTCAATTTTGGTTGTCCAAATAGAATAAACAAAAGGACATGATACAAAATCTAGAACAAACAAAGAGAACATGTTAAAAAAACACAAAAACAAACAGAGAGAAGGTGCCAAACATGGAGAAACCCAAAAAGAAAAACGCAGACCTGTGTTTATGACGAGTCTGCTTTCCAAAGGAAGGGACAAGCTAGGCAGAGGGTACATAACCTGCTTTCCAATAAGCAGTAGGCGTATGTATGTATAGTCTTATTTCCTCTCAAGGGAAAAAATTCCAAGTGTGTGCGGTTAGAGAATTATTGATACTAGTAATAGGGTCCAGTCCCCTAATCGTGTGTGTAAATATATAGACAATATATTTGATAATACTTTTGACAATACATTTTTTGAAATCCCGCATGGGACCTCCAAACAAATGATCGGAGCCGCTAAATGTATTTAAAACATGCTTTTAAGGGGTTCCGTAAAAAATTAGCTCATTTGGATATCGGTAAGGGTTTGATTGGCTCATTTAGTTGATTCTTGTTAAATTTGACAGGATAAAATTGAATGAGCCGATCAAGCCCTTGCCGATATCCAAATGAGTTGATTTTTTACGAAAAACCCTTAAAAACATGTTTTAAACAAATTGAATATATATATATATATATATATATATATATATATATATATATATATATATATATATATATATATATATATATATATATATATATATATATATATATATATATATATATATATATATATATATATATATATATATATATATATATATATATATATATATATATATATATATAAAGTAATTTTTACTCTCGACACAGTTTTCAATAAATTTCTCTCTCTATCTCTCTCCACTCATTACCACTCAACTCTCAAAAATAACTTTCTAAAAGCTCAACCAATCGGGGTGACATTTGACAATAATTTTGACAATATATTTTTCGGATTCCCACGCGAATAATCGGAGCCGTTCAATTTATTTAAAACATGTTTTTAAAGGTTCCCGTAAAAAATCAACTCATTTGGACATCGGCAATGACTTGATCGGCTCATTCAATTTTAACCTGTCAAATTTGACAGGAATCAACTAAATGAGCCGATCAAGCCCTTACCGATATCCAAATGCGTTAATTTTTTACGGGACCCCTTAAAAACATGTTTCAAATACATTGAGCGGCTCTGATCATTTGTATGAAGGTCCCATGCGGAGTTTCAAAAAATATATTGTCAAAAGTATTGTCAAATGTATTGTCTTTAGAACCGGTCCCCTTCTAATAAGGACCACCTTATTTTAATAAAATGAGGACCTCCCTTTCCCGATTGAATTTTGATGATCCGAGCCGCTCAATGTGTACAAAACGTGATTTTAAGGGTACTCGCGTAAAATCAGCAAAAAAAAAAGACCGGAAAAGGGCTTCATCCGAACAGTTTTTGTTTATTTTTTATCGAACGGTTCCCTTCCCGGTCATTTTTTTTGTCGATTTCTCGCCGGTACTCTTAAAATCACGTTCTAAACACATTGAGCGGCTCGGATCATCAAAATTCAATCGAAAAATGGGAGAAATGGGGAGATCCTTATTTTAACTAAAATAAGAACCTCCTTATTTGAAGGAGATTATATATATATATATATACACACACGATGAGTCCACTTTCACACGCACGCAGAACAATGTTTTCTTTTCTTTTCTGATGGAATCCCTTTAAATTATGCTCTGCTTTTGCTTTTTTTTTTTTTTTTGGGTAATTTCGTGCAGTCTAGTCTTACTAAGTAGTAACACGTAAAGGCCCAGAACCCACTTTCTTACTATATCCTAATCATTGTGTTTATTCTTCTTTTCTACATATCATATCATATCTAACCCCAAAACTCATGAATAACATCATCTCTCTCATATATAATCCCCTCCTGTACATGATCCTTCTTAATTATTATGTGATGCAAATGGGACCCCATTATCACGGATCGAGGGGTACTGTCAATTGTATCTGTGTGGCACATAATTACTTGTACTCTAAAATAGTGGCGGATTCAGAAATCTCATAGAGAGAGGTCACTTCTCAAGCAAAACCTTTGTAAAAATACCTAAACGGAGGATAGTGAATAAAATTAATGGAATATTATGTTTTTGTATTTGTACTTCATTATATATTATATTTAGTTAGTTTTGTATTAAAGACAAAGGTATTGTGGTTTTGTGGTACTACTATTATATAAGTGCTTATTTGGCAGGTTCAACTCCCATTAGCTGAAAATTTACTCTAGCAAGAATCGAACCAAAGCTGATGGCGCTGACCAAGCGTTTACCGCTCGGACAAGACACCATCCTTGCTATGTTTTGTGTAACTTAATATATATTTCTAATTACATTTTCTTTTCAAAAAAAAAATATTCGGATAGTTCCAAGAGGGTGACGTAACCCTCATGTGCCTTAGCTGAATTCACTCATGCTCTAAAAGAATTCGAGTAGTTACTTATCAATACCCAAATAACTTTATTTTTTTTACAAAAACTATGAAAAATAGCAATTTAAAAAATAAACCTTTCAGATCATAAAAAATAACAGTTAAATAACTTTCATCCAAAGACTGTAAGATGATTGAATCAAGCTTTTATTTTTTGGGAAAAAAATAAAAAAAAAGCCCAAGACAGCTTTTTTATGTACCTACACCGTGGAACAAATACTAGTGGACTTCCATGCAACAGAGCTACCACCTTAGCCAAATCCTGACTCTACCATTGCCCGTCACGATTTATGATTCAAACCGTTACATTTATTGGTCTTTGATATGTCCGTCGTCTATTGAAAAAACCCAACACCACCTCTTTAAAGTAGCCAGAGTAGCAGGATATGAAGATTTTAGGTTTTGAGGTACAATTAAGGTAAATATTGTTTGTCTACCAAATGGTTATTATATCTACCTCCCCTCCAACTTTGGGCCTTACTTGGTATATCCATCATGGTTGTCCCGCAGCCTCTAGTGAAATTTTGATTCATGCTATGAATACGAAATGTGTAATTGATTGAAATTTTTGCAAAAATATATACATTTATGGGGGTAAATTGTAGAACTTGCTTGTAGAACCAACTATTCTAGCTCAGCTTGTTATACTTGCAAAACTGTAAATTGGGAGATTATGCAAGGTGAATTCGTAAGTGTAAGATTTGATTATTCTCTCCTGTTATGCATGGGGTTTCTTTCTTTCTTTCTTTGTAGTTAGTAGTAGTTAGTGTTGTTGGGCTGGCCATGGACTTAGTTGTGCACTTGTGCGGTTAAGAATGAATGTGTGTGTGTGAAGCAATATTGTACTTTCGAGTTAGAACTTAACACAAAACAAAGAGATACAGCAGAGAGAGAGAGAGAGTATGCCACTGGAGCGTTGTACGTAATTCTTATTACGCGGTAGTGAAGTATTCTTCCATTCTCCGTGGACGTAGGCACACTACTAAATCACACACACACACATATTGTTTTCTCCCGTATGTATGTGTGAATAAGTGTGTTTGTTGTTTTCTCCCTTCTTAATTTGTTGTCAATTTTTTGTAGCATCATACTAATAATCACTGATCCATGTCACCCACAACACTCTCACTCCGGAGAGAATCCCAACCATATGGTATAAAGCATGCTACCTAGCTAGCTAGAATCACCCATTTGGGCTGTTAAAATTTGGACATTCAATTATTTGGTGGTGTGGCCCTTGTACCAAATAAAAGACAGTACCAGACAAGACTAGACAGATACACCCAAATCATGAATATGGGTACCAAATATCATCACGTGAATATCACCATATCATATGTACATTATCATGGATGGTAAACTGATTGCAATACAATAACAAGAAAGATAATAATCTGAATCGCGAGATCAGAATGCTAGCTTGTATCAGCGATTTAAAATTTGTAACCAACGCACGGGAAATATATAGTCTCGATCATAAACCTAAACAAGAGACAAGAAGATGGAACTGATATTTTCTTTGATTTGGTGACTTGGGTTCTTTTTTTTTTTTTTTACCTATTTGAGATGGGATTTGGACCACTGGGGACTTCATGGGCACTGGCACTAAAGACTCGGCCTCCCCTCCCTGTGGGTAATGGCGGCGATTGGTGAACTTCGATTCCGTTTGTCGTTGAATTTTGAGGTCTTTGGGTACTAAATAGAGTCATGTCTCTCTTCGTCGATTCTTCAATATCAATCGAGGAGGTGCCCGGTGTGTTGCTACGGTGATATCTGGCTGCAGAAGTTGTGCGGACTAAAAGAAGAAGTACGAAGACAAGGACCAGGGAGGCTGCAGTATGTGGAGAAATGGAGGTGCTGGGGTTCATTTTACTTGAAAAAATGCCACCATGATCAATAGCCATATATATATATATATATATATAGCAATTAAATGACTAGAACGGAGCTAGCTCATCCAACTTGAATAATCTCGGAGAAACAACTTGAGAGCCAAGAAGTGAAAACCTCAGCAAGGAAAGTATGTAGTGCTAAAGCTAACATTTGGAGTACTATAGGTGTTGGTAGTGCTAGCTAAGGAAGGAAATGAGAGAGAGAGAGAGCGAGAGAGAGAGAGAGAGAGAGATCTGTGAAAGATAAAGGTAGGGAAGGAGACAGACAGTTTGCTTCAGCTATCTCGTCTGGTGGTGGTGGAGATGGTGAAAGTGGAAGTAGGGATTCAAGTAAAATAAGAGAGAGAGAGAGAGAGAGAGAGAGAGAGAGAGAGAGAGAGAGAGTGAGTGAGTTTTGACAATGAGAGAGCGCTTGTAACTTGTAAGTCTTCTCTCCAAAGAGGAGGCCAGGACAAGTGGAGCCCATGGTAAGGCTGGGGAAATAGATATAATAGAGATGGAGTCAATTAATTTTTCTGGACTTTCATGCAAAATGTACATACACATATCCACACACAAGTTCACAGACTTCTGCATACGATATAATAAGTTCGGCCTGCAGTCAGATATATATAGCAAATAGGAAAGCTAAGAAGTCAAGTCAAGTCAAGACTAAAGAAATACTCCAACCAATATTTGGACCACCTTAATTAATTGGTCAAGATATTAATTTGACTCTTAACTATTTAATGGTCACTAGTAATGGATTTGATTTATATTTACAAATGCAGGAACTTCAATTCCACCTGTGTGATTTTTTTGTTTTAAACTTTTGCAATTCTAATTCAAAGGAAAAGGTACAGTACTACTTAATAATGTGAATGAGATGCAGTACTTACATTTACCAGAATCCATCAATTTAATTACAGTAATGTAGTTTGCAAGTTTATCTATGATCGCAAATCTGATTTCGATCACTAGTTCCATTTCTGTGAAAACGACAGATGAGCGATTAGAGGATTTTTATTTGGAAAATCTTTTGTTATAGAAGAAGTCTTTTTTAGAAAGTGTTCATTTTCCGCCCAAAACAAATGGATCGAAGCATGAATTATACAGTAATTTAGTTGTCTAGTTCATTGAGGGAAAACAATCTTTGGTTGTTTTTAGACAACACACGCCTCTCTCTCTCTCTCTCTCTCTCAAATTAACCTTCTAAGCCCTAGCCGCTGCTTCAATACCCTCCCCCTCCCCTCCGTCCCCCCTATGGCTTCTACCCTAAATCGGTCGGCTTTTTATCAATGCAATTTACTTCCTTAGTTCAAAAAAAAAAAAAAGAAAAAAAGAAGTTCATTAAGGGACGAAAGGAGTACCTTTTCTCCTAACAAATGTCACATTGAATTAACTCGTAATTGGTAAGTTCATATACGGTTACTCAAGCAGATATTCAAATACTCCCCCATATGGTCATAAAGAAAACGATCGTTTTTCGATCTTTGCATGCACCTATTTGGGCTTCTTTTG
The DNA here is from genome assembly GCA_025413875.1 of Rhododendron molle. Taxonomy (NCBI): domain Eukaryota; kingdom Viridiplantae; phylum Streptophyta; class Magnoliopsida; order Ericales; family Ericaceae; genus Rhododendron; species Rhododendron molle. The sequence continues at coordinate 23,302,700 of CM046400.1, forward strand.
TTCTAAAAGTCCTATGTCTGCTGCTACTATATGCTTAGAGCCTAAATATTTTAGTTGAGTATTTAAGACTGGAGGTTACGTTTAACTCAGGACTAAGAGATTGGTAGAGGCTCGTACATACTAGCCTGAACACTCGCTTATCAAAAAACCCAGGACAAGTTTATAAATTTTCAAGGATCAAAGACAAAACCGGCCCTTAGAATAGGTCCACCAAGCCACCACCTTGGCCCTAGTTTTTGGCTTGGCCCAATATTAGGACCCCAAATTGATGGAGGTAGTAAGTATAAGGGCCCCAAGTTTAGTTCAATGTCATCACATGCATGGTTCAGCCTCCAAGGTCGTAAGTTTGACTAGGGACATTATTTAATCCGAAGGCCCGTGACCCGTCCCTAAGCCTGCCTGGCCCATCAGACTTTTACCCAGCCCGAGCCCGTGAAACGGGCAGGCTAGCCCAGCCCAGCCCGTAGTTTGTAATGGGCGGGCTTGGGCCTATGAATTTTTACTCAGCCCGCCCGTAAGCCTGTCCCGTGAGCCCGCCCACAAGCCCGACCTATGGCACCTGCCCAATAGCCCACCCACGGGCCCACCCATTAGCCCGAAATCCCACAAAATCCTTTCTTTTTTTCCCTTGGTTTAGTTTCTGCCCAAGGAAATTTAAGCCTGTCCGTCGGCCTGCTCGGCTTTTGGCCCACCAGCCCATCAATTGGGCTAACCCGTAGGTTGGGCCTAGGCTTCAATTTGTGGTAGGTAGACCAGCCTGCCCGCCCCGCAAAAAAGAAAAAGCCCGATCAGCCCGGCCCGTGGGCGGGTTTGGGTAGTGATTTGGCGGGCTGGGCCAGCCCCGCCCGATGATGACCCTTAAATTCGACCCTCCTTTTTTCTTTTTCTTTTTTTAATACCAAAACACATTTCAGCTTTGAAATTGCTTATTGTCTGAAAATGCAACAACTGCATGACCTGTTGCAATTTTTTACTTTTTTGGTCCATTTTTAATTTTGAAGAACAAAATGTCATGAAATCAGGTGGTTATGCTAAGCAGATTGATTTGACTTGTTTTGATCAAAGATCTATACAAAAAGACATGCAAAATAAAAATGTTAAGAAATCGGGTGGTTGTGTTGAGCCGATTGATTTTAATTCTTTTATTAACGATCTACGGAAGGTGACTTACAAATAAACGACTCCGATCACAAGAGCATGGTACACTACAAGAAAATCGTTCAATAGCAACGGTCAAAAGTGTTGCTAGAGATGCAAAAAAGCGTTGCTAAAGACCAATATAGGCTATACCAACGGTTATAGAACCGTTGGTTAAACCGTTGCGAGATATCCGTTGCTGTAGGGTTATAGTAACGGTTTTGGCAAGCGTTGGTACAGATTTTTTTTAGCAACGATTTCTTTAGCAACGCTTGTAACCGTTGCTAAAGGCAAGTTTTTTTTTTCTAAAAATCTGGGGTAAAATATGACATGACAGCCACGTGGCGCTGACTTGGCTTCCCCTTGTCGCCCCGTATTGCTGACGTGGCGCCCACGTGACCTCCAACTGTCGCCGCGTGGCGCCTACATGTCACCCGCGTGGCAACACAACAATTTTTTGTTCCTCCTGGGAATCGAACCCAGGACCTCCCGCATGCGCGCGCGAGTGCAAACCGGCTGGGCTAGCCCAACACTTGTGTAATATCAATGGACTACTAATATTTATACTATGCAAACCAGCTGGGTTAGCTTATGTCATTTGAGTTTCATCGATTTATTCTTAACCCAAGTTTTTAAATTCAGTTTATTCTATACAAATACCTACTTTTTTTTTCCCCCAATTAGAACCATCTATTTTTTACATAGTAAAGAGTACATCCTTCATATGAAAAATGAAATTAATCGGGTATCGTTACATACTTGATCGGGCAGAAAAATTTATTTTACTAATGAAATTTTGTCTCAATAAAGAAGTTTTCTAGACTCGATCAAGCCAAATTTTTATGAGAATGATTTAATCAACAAACAAGGAAAACAAAATCAATGGTCTCGATTATAGTCCGGTTTTTAGTAACGGTTATGGAAAACCGTTGCTATAGGCCGGTTTTTAGTAACGGTTATGGAAAACCGTTGCTATAGGTCAGGTTTTAGTAACGGTTATGGAAAACCGTTGCTAGAGGCCGGTTTTTAGTAACGGTTATGGAAAACCGTTGCTATAGTCTTATAATCTAGTAACGGTTGCATGAAAACCGTTGCTACAGTCCTGTTTCTAGTAACGGTTTAAAAACCGTTGCTACAAACCATCTATACCAACGGTTTTTTGAACCGTTGCTAGCTAAACCGTTGGGAGATCTCAATTTTCTTGTAGTGGTACATGCATCCCTGGACAACACTCTGGCGCCAATTGGTCAATTTGGTTCTAATATTTATATGCTAACCCTTGGGGTAGCCACCAGATCTTGAGACATCTGGCCCTGAACTTTTACGGCCCGTTTGGATGGAGGATATGATTTTGGGTGGATATAGAAGAAGGGTGGATATGAGGGTGGATATGTAAGGAGGGTGGTCCCACCTCTTAAGAAGGGTGGATTTGTAATCCAGTGTTTGGATGATTTTTTTGGAAGAGGGATTTGGAAGGTGGATTTGATGGGATAAGAAGTGAAATGACTGAATTGCCCCCACTTAGATTTTTTAATGCTCAAAATTGATTTATTTTATATTAATTAGAAAATTAATATTTACCATTAATTTGAGGATAAAATAAATTAATTTTTATCTTATAAATGTGTAAACCATATTATTTATTAAAAATTTATTTTTTAAAAAAATGATGTAAAAGAAAACGCAATTGGAAAGAGAAAAATGGAAATTATTATTTTCTTTTGAAATGAAAGGCAAACTGTTTTTAAGTGTAGGTATATATTTATACATATAAACATACTCCACCTCCAAAAACCCCACCCACACAGTCCACCGCCGCCTCCCTCTCTCACCCCAACCCCATCCTCCAGCCTCCACTCCGACGCCAGCGACCTCCTCCTCCGACGCCGACGATCCCCACCTCCAAAAACCCCACCCACACAGTTTCACCGCCGCCTCCCTCTCTCACCCCAACCCCATCCTCCAGCCTCCACTCCGATGATCAGCGACCTCCTCCGACGCCGACGATCTCTGCGAGGTACCACTCCTTTTCTCTCTCTCTCTCTCCGGTCACCATTTTCCCCTGATTCCTCCATCTTTTCTCTCTCTTTTTCTCGATCTGATTTGTGGGTTGAAGAAATAGGAAACGAAAGGGCAACCTGGTCTTTCAACAAAGCCGCATAACTAACGATGGGGGGTACCCCTGTCGTTAGTAATCTACCCGCATCAGCCCGCAGGCGGATATGTAATCCGGAGAGGCCTCTAATCCGGCTTCCCTTTTTTGCCAGCCAAAGACCGGAGAAGATGAAGGGCCGGATTTGTAATCCGGCCGCGTGGTATATCCGGGGGCTAATCCCCCATCCAAACAGCCCATTAGGTTTGAAACTTGCCTGAGGCGACTTTGATACCCGGAATGGATTTGCCTCATTTCTTGCAAGGAAAAAATTGTAAACCCACTATACAGCTCAACATTGTAATTTTCTATAACTACGAAGTCAGTGCGTCCCCCCAAAATAGACCAACATGAATATTAATGTTCTTCCACCGTTTTGGGAAAAATTAGGGTAGGCATCGTGTCATGTTCGTGTCGTGTCATTTCGTGTTTATGTCAGAATTTTCTCAACTCTTACATGACATGTTTAGCTTTTAGTGTTATCATGTCGTGTCATATGCATGTTATGTGCTAGAAATAACCGACTCTAACCCGCTAACTTCATGTGCGGTTCGTGTCATTTTATCGTGTCCTTTCATAAATTTCCACCCCACGTCATGTGGTGTCGTATTGTGTCTTCTTATGTTAGTTTCAGAATTCTCTTAACTCTAGCCCAACATGTATAGTTTTTCAGGTTATCGTGTCGTGTTATATTCATATTTTGTATCAGAAATAGCTGAGACCCTAATTTGCGAACTTCGTGTTGGGTTTGTGTCGGCCTGTCGGGTTCTCGTGTGGTGTTGAAAATTCTCACCCGAAACATTCTTTTTGGGCATCTCTGAGAGCCCGAGCTAATACCTCCAAGGGTGGCCTTCTCTAGTGGACTAGACAGAATATAGGCCATCGAAAGAAAGTATGGCCCATCTCAATTTTTTTTTTTTGGGTACACATCCGTTAGTGTGGGCCCATCTCAATCGTGTCTCAAAAAACAGTAAAATATTAAGGGGAATTTTGAGGCCGGCCCAAGAAATTAGGCTAGTCAAAAATATTCTATACCCCCTTTAGTCCCGGCGCTACATTGTGGACAAAAATACCCCTCGCGGGTCAAAACAAGCATCCGGATCCTCTTGCGGGTCAAAAATACCTCTCCCTCTAGCTCAACAAAACCCTGACTCTCTCCCTATCGCTGAACCCTAGCTCTACCGCTACAGAACCACCCTAACGCCACCGCTACAGAACCCTAACTCTACCGCTCAACAATGCTCTCTCTCTCTCTCTCTCTCTCTCTCTCGTGCAATCGATCAGACAACAAAATTTCAATATGGCAAAGAAAGGTATGTACATTAAAAAATTAGTTATCGAATGTCTATGCGAACTGTAAAATATGTATATAAGAACCCTAACTCTCATAAACGTGTTGCGTCTATGTGAATACGTGTTTCGGAGTTATGTGAACAGTGTGTAGGGGTATATGTGAACTGTTCTCGATCAGCTCCTTCACGGAGGAGACTAGCCGCTGGTTAACTTCTCCACTGGCGTAGGGGTCAAGATGATGAGCACTTTCGATGGTTTCGCTTTAGGTTTTTCATTTTTTGAGTTTTTTCTCAATGCATGTACTTCCCTTCTCGTCCTCTATCTTGTCTTAGGCTCTATTCCCAAAAAATACATGTTTAAAAAGTTACACGTCATCATACTTATCTATGAGAACTGTGTATTTTTTGCGATAACTGTTGATGAGAACTTTGTATTTTTCTATGAGAACTGTGTATTATACATGAATTCTGTCTATGAAAATTGTGTATTTTCTACTGAAATATTGTATTTTTCTATAAGAACTGTGTATTTTTCTATGAGAATTATCTATTATATATGAGATCTGTCTATGAGAACTGTGTATTATACATGAACTGTGTGCAAACTTTGTATTTTTCTATGAGAACTGTGTATTATACATGAATTTTGTCTATGAGAACTGTGTATTTTCTACGGAACATTGTATTTTTCTATGAGAACTGTGTATTTTTCTATGAGAATTGTCTATTATATATGAAATCTGTCTATGAGAATTGTGTATTTTTCTACTGGAACATTGTATTTTTTTTTTGAGAACTGTGTATTTTTCTATGAGAACTGTGTATTATACATGAGATCTTGCTATGAGAAGTGTGTATTTTTCTATGAGAATTGTGTATTTTTCTATGAAAATCATGTGCAAACTGTGTGCTATACCTATGATGAGCCCACGTAAATACTCTATGTCACTTTTTTTCATATATTTAATAGGGCACAAGAAGACTTACACACAAGATTTGAAAACTTCTTACAAGATCAAACCAAGAACACTAACAATGGAGGAGGCAGGAGTCATTACAAGATCGAAAACTCAACCTGACAGGCCAGCAACCTCGATGGTTAGCCAAGCATCATAGTCCCCTTCAGAAACTCGGGAAAAGAAACAACAAAGCCCAAAACAGAAAAAGGTCGCCAAGAAACGCCAAAGGCTTATCCAAGAATCTGAATCTGAACCAGACTCCCCAATCCAGACCCAAAAGCAAACCCGACGAAAGAAACAACAAAGCCCAAAACAGACAAAGAAGACCACGAAATAAGAATCAGGATCAGAATCAGAACAAGAACCACACTCCCCAACCCAGACCCAAAAGCAATGCACATTCAGGTCCAATGTAATAGGAACGGTGGGGCTATTGTCAAAACTGAACTTGAACAATGTCCACTTAGAGCTGTTGAAACAAACACCTTTTTGGATGCTGATTGATGCCATTAGGAAATGCAAGTTGGTCGAAAAAGCTTGCACGAAGCACGATAAACCCATCCTGAGTATCATTGAGAACTATGATACCAATGATAAAAGGTCCTCATTGGTGGTAAGAAGATTGCCATAATAAGGAATGACATCAAGCTAATCTTTGGAATAGCTTGTGGGAACAAACCAATAGGAGATTTGAACAAGAAGAAAAGTGATGTTGCATTTGCAACAAGAAGGGGGATCCAGGAGGTAAGGATTGGTAGTAAAAAGATGAAAGACATGATCAACGAAATACTGCAAAAAAAAGAGGAATCCATGACTGATGAAGACATCCAAGATGTTGTCCGCCTCGTATGCATGTTCATTTGCATGACGTTGTTCTTCTCCACATCAGGAGTCACCATTGCATGGACATATGTGCATTGCATGAAAAAAATAGAAGAAATAAAAGACTACGACTGGGCACAATCCATTGCAGAAACATTGAATACATCAATGCACAAGTTCCATGACAAACCAATAGATGCAACAGGATGTGTGGTGGCATTGATGGTAAGTTAAATCTATTTTGCTATGAGAAGTGTTTTTGGGTATTCTAATAATTTTCTTTTATTCTAATAATTTCCTTTTACCTGTTTTTGCAGTACTGAATTTGTGAACATAGATTTAATTGCACGACCAAAAAATGAAGCAATTCCAAGACTACTAAACCAGAACACCTTAGACCTGAAAAAAAAGATTTGATGATTTGAAAGATTTGAGCAATGTAAACATTACGGTATATACACTAATCAAATTGTTTTACTTGGACACAAAAATACGCACCTTTCATAGAAAATTACGCACTTCTCATAGAAAAAACACAGTTCTCATACAAAAAATATACACTTCTCATATCAAAAACACAGTTCTTATAGAAAATACACACTTCTCATAGAAAATTATACACTTCTCATAAAAAATTAGACTTTTCTCATAGAAAATTACACAATTCTCATAGCAAAAATACAATTCTCATACAAAAAATACACATTTCTCATAGCAAAAACACAGTTCTCATATAAAAAATATACACTTCTCATAGCAAAAACACAGTTCTCATAAAAAAAAACACACTTCTTATAGAAAATACACATTTTTCATAGAAAATTACACACTTCTCATAGAAAATTACATAATTCTCATAGCAAAAACACACTTCTCATATAAAAAATACACAGTTCTCATACAAAAAAAAACACACTTCTCATACACAGTGGTCATAGAAAAATACACGGTTATCATATGAAAAATAGACACTTATCATACACACTTCTCAATAAAAGTAAACAATTCTGATTGTGAGTTCACATCTTACAGGTATATGAGTAGGAACTTCAAGAAACATCTCAAGAGGCTGCAGTCTATAGTATGACCCATTCAGAAGTTGTAGATGACAATGACAGGCAAACTATATCAAAGATGATGCAGCATACACAATCTCCTCAAAGTCCGGCAATACGACTTGATGAGATACACTTAACTGAAAAACAGCAAACATCTCATCTTGTTTCAACATCATCTACTGAGCAACAACAAGCAATGTTCTCACAATCACAATCAGGGGAGACTATGGTTCCAAGTACCTACCAACTTCCGGACTCTATTAATTTCAGTCGGGGCATAATTAAAGAGTACAGCCAGATGGGTAAATTGTGTGACAGCTTACTAGAGGACAATGATCAAGTTATCATCAAGGATCTCCATCAACCAGTCCAATATCTTCAGAATAAAAAACAAATACTTGAACAACAAAACCACAAACTTCAAAAGGACAACGATGCAATGAAAAATCAGCTGGAGGAAATGGAAAAGGAACGGGATGCACTGAAAGAAAAGCTGCAGAAGATGGTTACTATATCCAACACAATGTTGCAGACCCAAGAACAACACAAGTTCCTTATAGAGAAGACTACAGTCTTGGAAAAGGACATCGATGGAATGAAAAATCAGCTCTTGGAAATGGAAAAAGAAAGGGATTCACTAGAAGAAAAGTTGAAAAAGGACAGAGATGAAATGGAAAAACAGTTGCTCGAAATGAGAATAGAAAGGGATTCACTGAAAGAGATGGTGCAGACATTCAAACTGAACACTGCAAAATTGGAAAAAGAAAAACAAATGATGCTGCAATAGTATGAAATTGAGAACGAAATCAAAAAGGCCCTTACGATGCAAATTGAATTCCTAACAATCGAGAAGGGCCAGCTGCAAAAGTATCTGAGCACAACCGAATAAAAGCAAAAGGCTATAATTATTCAAAAAGATGTAGAAATACGAACCCCAACCAACAAGCTTTCCCTCAATAGCAAGCTTTCCATCCGACCGCAACATACCAAAGAACCTCAAAAGCATTTATCGGCTGTTGATACTGATTCCTCTCTGCTCACACAAAGAAGTGAAGAAGCAATACATAACATCACACAAACGTACACTGATCAGAAGATTGAGCAAGTGGTGCATGAAGTTACACAACTATATGCTTCTGCCGAGAAAAAGTCTAAAGGAGACGACAAAGATAACAATGCAGAACAAAGACCACGAAAGCAAAACGTAGATGACAATTTTTACTACGGTTCAATCACAAAGGATGGTCGCAAAAAAGAACAAATTGTCATTGATGAAACTGATGAGCCACAAGCAGAAATCAAGAAACTTGGTGACAAGATTGCTCCCCTAGGAAAAAAGGCAGGCATTGTCCTTGCTTTGCTACCTAACAAATGCCAAGAAACAATCAAAAAAATTTAAAAACTCGAGGAAGGATGGTAAAAATGCTAAACCCAACAATTTACTGCCATTAAATCATTTCAGATTAGCTAATGTTATGCATATCATGCAATACACACATATGAGATTGTGAATTAGATGACCTGCGTATATATCAAGAAAATGTGGGGTTTCTGCTATGTGATCGAGAATTAACAGGCCAGATAACACAAAAAAAAAAAAAATCAACTCACTTTCTGTATTTTAAGAGAAGTGTATATGAGACCTGTGCTTTTGTATGAGATCTGTGTTTTATCTATTGGAACATTGTATTTTTCTATGAGAATTGTGTATTATATATGAGATCTGTCTATGAAAACTGTGTATTCTACTATGAGAATTGTGTATTATACATGAGATTTGTCTATGAGAACTGTGTATTTTCTACTGAAATATTGTATTTTTCTATGAGAACTGTATTTTTCAATAAGAATTGTGTGTTATACATGATATCTGTCTATGAGAACTGTGTTTTTTTCTATGAGAAGTGTGTATTTTGCTATGAGAACTGTGTATTTTGCTATGAGAAGTATGTATTTTTCTATAAGAACTGTGTATTTTGCTATGAGAAATATGTATTTTTCTATGAGAACTGTGTTTTTTCTATGAGAACTGTGTATTTTGCTATGAGAATTGTGTTTTTTCTATGAGAACTGTACGTGATAAAACAAAATCTTTTTACATTCTGACACAACCAATAGATGCCTACGTCCACTTACTGACTACAACACTACAACCACCAACATTTGGACCATCCTTTTCATTAGGAATAGAAGATTCCCAACAAGATATGTCATTTGTCTTCAACAGCTTTTCATCAATAAGAAAGGAAGCACTCTCTCACAATTCATATAGCATACACTCACAGTTAAGAAGTTGCCTAATTATCTTCTTTCCAAACAGACCTTCCTTGGAGGTAATCAAGACTCAGCTAACAGAGCACTTGATGTCGTTCGCTCAAAGATTTTGAACACCAGAACAATCTTTATCCCAATATGTGGTTCAAACCATTATACTTTGCTTGAGCTAGACACCATTGACCAAGAATGGAGGTTCTACAACTCCATTCGCAGAGAAGGGAGAAGAGATAAATACTGTGAAGCAACTGCCAATCTGGTAACATAATCTCTCCTTATTCTAGGAAAAATATATGAACTCTTTCAACTGTGTATTGTAGTCTACGTGAACAGACTATGTGAAGTGTGTATCGTTAATGTATCCATGATCATATTCTGTAACAGAGAAAGAATGTCACGAACTACATCTGTAACGCCCCCAATTTTAGGTACGTCAAATAAACATTTTATTGCATAATTTAAGAGAGTCTCATTCTTTATTACATCATAACTTCCACAAGGGTTCATAATTACACAAGGAGGAAAAACTAGGGTTCCTATCTACAGCTCCGCCTGCTCCTCCATCCTAACCAGCTCTTCAGTTCCAAAGGTCTCCAAGGTGTACCGCTTGCCTTGATCATCTACAAAGTCTGACACATTATACCAGCGTCGCCACCAGTATAATATGTCAGGGTCACCAAAGGTAACACCATGAGTTACAAGAGCTCAGCAGATTAATCCTAAACCTACTAACCCATAACTTACACATTGCAAATCATAGATATAGCATACAAGGTCATGAACAACACATGCATATTCGACAAAGATAACAACAATGAAACATCCACATTCCTTAATCTAACGTTGGTGTCTGTGATATCTGAGTTTCTCCTACGCGACTCATCGTAGACTGTGTCTTGTTTTCACTTTACCAAAACATTTTCAAAATCAGTTTTAACACACCCAACCTCGGTTCTGCCGTTCCGGTCTCCTAAGTATCATCACAATGGTTCCGCCGCACCGGATTCCCATTGGCACACAATTTGCATTGGCTTCTCTCTGCGGATAACCAAGCCATACCTCACCATGGTGTAGACACCTCAATCTGGATCTCCTGATCGTTTTACGGTTTATTGTTTCCCCGATGATGAATTAGGTCGAAACAGACTTGAGTTTGGAATGGTTTGATCCTTGTGTGCGTTTGGAACCTTCTTTGAACCTTTTGAGCCCCAGAAACCCTAAATTAAGTAAAGAACCATCGCGCGCGTGTTTAGAATCCTCACGCGAGGGTTTGGTGCCAGGTGTGGGTCAAAGTCAAACTGTTGACCGTTGACCCTCGCGTGACCTTTTGAACCCTCGCGCGACGGTTCTCTCCTGTCCCCATCATCTTTTTTCAGCTGGATTTTGTGATCATCAGGGGGTCTATGGGGCAGTAGAACCCCGTTTTCTTCCAGAACAGCTGTTGGTGGCTGCGTGGTTAGCATTTCCTAATATAACCCCCCCTCACCTTGTTGGCCACCTTCTCCACTAAGCTCTTGGCTGGCCAGCCTTGTTGGTTGGCTTCTAGGCCTAGTTTGCCATCACCCCTTGGCCTCTCTTTGGCCTATAAATACCCCCATTACTTCCAAATTTAAGGGTGACAAAAAAATATCAAGCAAAAAGGCTCATAAACTCCAACCACTCTTGCAATCCTCTCACTCTTGTGTTCTACATACACTCATTTTCCAAGCTACACCACCTTGTTCAAACCAAATTCAAAACAACTCAAGCAAAGGTATAAACATTTACCTACTTTCTGTTCTGATCCCTGAGGGGGGCTGGCAGGGCCAAGGCTGGTAATCAATACCAGTCCTGGCCCTACAGACAGTAAAGTTACAAGAAGCAGTGGCCATGGAACCCTCGCGCGACGGTTTAGAACGCTCACGCGACACTTTGTGTCAATGTGAGATGCAACCTTGTGGGGAAGGGTATCCTGGCTTTTCAGTATTACATACTGTTTATAACTGTGTTGAGCATGTTTAGGTTTTTAGATCACTGTGATGCATGAAAAAGCCATAGTTAGCTTATTCTACAGTATTACTTAGTTTGGAATGCCCTGAGGTTGCTTCTGAGTATGTTTCAAAACCTCAGGCATGCAAAGCAATTCCTGGAAATCCGGTCCGAATCCTCGCGCGTGGGTTCTAACTGCTCGCGCGATGGTTCTCTATTTTCCAGTTATTGCCCTTGCATGGTAACCAAGGCTTAACCCTCTGTTTATTCACCCCCACTGTTTAGGGGTTGTATTTCAATTTATTTGGCTTTTGTTTAATTTAATTTGTAATAATTAGTTAAATTCCAGTACATGTTAAACTCTTTGGTTTGCCCCCTAGGTGAGCACTGGTCCTTCCAGAGCCCAGAAGGGGATCAAAATCCAACCTGTGGTGGAACAAACACTCGCGCGAGGGTTTGAAATTGTTGCGCGATGGTTCTTTGCATGCACGTAGATCCATACATGCAAAGTTGGCCATGGTGTTGGCATGCCTAAACCTTGTGAAGTGTCCTTGATGTTCTGATCAGAGGGTTGGGTTTTTATCCCATTTTCATAGTATTCCATCCATCCATGCTCAAATACAAACACATCTTGCAAAAATGTGTTACAGTTTTAATCCCCGATTAACTGTTCCCCCGCCCTATTTGGCTAAAAATTGGTTAATAAAAGAAGAATCACAAAAGTTTCATAAAATGCCTAAATAGAGACCGATCTCCGGATTGGGCGAGAGGGGTGCCTTAAAATCCTTCCCGTCTCGTAACCTGGCTCCCGAACCCAGATATGGTTATGACGGACTGGTTCCTTCATTTTTTCAAATCAAATAGCGTGGCAGGTGCTTCGAAATACGGTTCCTTGGGTGTTGAACCTCAAACTCGAGTGGCGACTCTGTATTTTTGCGAGCGCCTGCTTCTCCGCTCGCGCTCCCTCGATTCTCGGGCCGCTTTGGCAAGACGAGGAACGAAATCTTCTTCTTTTCCAAGGGCATGCTGCCCACACATCGTTCTGCCACTCCAGATTCCCTTGGGAATACACACAGCCTCACAATAGTTCCCCCACCACGGATTCCCATTGGAACACACATAGCCTCACAATGGTCCGGCCACCACGGATTCCCAATTGAACACACACACGCACAACTCCCATTGGGCAAACGGCCGCAATGTAGTTTCAAAAATATTTTATCCAATGTCACACACACACACAATGGGTACCACGTCTGGCCATTTTGTAGTTTCAAAAATATTTTACCATTTGCAACACAAGTTCCCACAATGGGCAAGTCCGGCCACATTGCGATTTTAAAAAAAACACACCTTGTCATTAACACACCCTAAGTGTCATGTTTCTACTTTCCTTGATTTTTGTGTCTCGTCACATGCATAGACTCCGCGGTAGGACTTTTCGTGTAAGTAATCATAAATCATACATTACAATCTTGAAACTAAACTAGCAAGATCATCCAACTCTATCTTAAATTTCATGCTCATATTATCACATCATCATGCTTGACATTTAACATACAAAGTAAAGCATAGCCACATGGACAGACACCTTTGGAGTGGTAAACCACTTACGCTTTATCACACAATCACAAGTAATGCAAGCAATAAGTAAGTACATTCATAAATAATTCAAAGGTCAAAATGTGAATACTTCTAATCAAGTGCTACTTTTTATCCTTAGGCATTCCTAATCATACCATGGTAGGGATAATACTAATTATGCAATACATATAGCTTCTACACTTAGAGTACGGGTAGATTACTCTACATATCATTAAACTCTATACTTAGAGAAAGTGGTTAGGAATAGTCTACACAATCATACAATATACGCTTATCATACGCAATACTTAGAACTAGAAGGTATTGAGAAATCTACTATTGTAACGCCCCGAATTTAGGGTATGTTAAATAAACATTTTTATTGAATAAATTAAGGAGAGTCTAGCTCATTATTACAACATAAGTATCACAAGAGTACTTTTATTCAAAAGAGGGGATAATCTAAGGTTAACTACTGCTCTGCCTCTTCCTCCATCCTTGCAAGTTCCTCGGCTCCAAAGGCCTCCAAGGTGTACTATTCCTGCTGCTCATCTATGAAATCTGGCACATTATACCAGTGTCGCCCCCGGTATAATATGTCAGGGTCACCAAAGGTAACACCGTGAGCTACAGAAGCTCAATAGAATAATCCAACCCGCTAACCCATAACTTACAACAAGGAGTCATATAAATAATTACACATGCTCATTAAACAACATAATTAACAATGATACATCCGCATTCACTACCTTGCTTACGTTGGTGTCATGCCTTTCTTGGTTTCTCCTACGCGACTCATCGTACTGTGTCACCATTTCATTTCAAAAATCATTTCTCATTCAACGGGCTACCAAGTCCGGCCCCGTTATAAAATCTTGCATTGGCTCCTCTCCGCGGATAACCAAGCCCAATTACCAATGAAGCTACCACGTCCGGCTCCATTAGCAATCTACACAATGGGCTACCAAGTCCGGCCTCATTGCGGTTTTCGCAAGTCCACACAAAGGGCTACCAAGTCCGGCCACCTTGCGGGTTTTCACAACTCACATAAGGCTACCAAGTCCGGCCATTATGTAGTCTCAAAAATCCTTTTTATCCATATCAACCACTCCTTAAGTGTCATGTTTCTACTTTTTGGGTTCTCGTGTCTCGTAATCATGCATAGACTCCGCGGCGGGACGAATTACTTCAAAGTAATCTAGCAAGATCATCCAACTCTAGTTAATCATGCTTGTTTACAACCACAAGTAAGGTAAACAATCATGCGATCAAGTTCACAATCCTTGAAAAGGTCAAAATACGAATACTTTGTTTTGAAACAACATTTTGTTCTTAAACGAAATCGTAACAACATATGTTTATTGACGAGTTAATCAAGTTGGGAAGATTCTATAAACCATGCATTCAATTATTCTCAAGATCAAAGTAAACTACGTACTTTTAGTAAGAAAGTTCTACAAGCTAATTATCACAACTACATTATCATGCTCATATACTTCAAAGAATTCTACGTCAAACAACATCATGCGATCAACTAGCCAAGTATTACATATTCTTACTCACGCTCATATCATACGATATACGTAGGGTAGAGGTATAAGAAGATTCTACCTTTCTTCTTGGCGGTAGGAAGACTACGGAAGATCGACGGAAAGAAAGTTGGCAACGAACGGAGTAACGGCTTATGATAAGCTTCCAATAGCTTCGAAAGAGAAAGGTTTCTCTCGAAACTAGATCGTAACCTATACTACTACTACTTTAGGATCGAGGTGGTGGTCGTATGGTGGTTTAGTGGCGGAGATGGAAAGAAAGCTCAAGAACAAGCTAGAACTACTCAAGAACACTAAGAATTCTTATGCTTTCAAGGAGAGAACTTGGAGAATGAAGAGGTGTGAGTTGAATGAGAAGTGTGAGGTCCTATTTATAGGCAAATGGGCTCTCTCTCCCTCTCTTTGGCCGGCTGCCCTCTCTCCCTCTTTCCTCCAATTTTTTTATTCAAGCAAATCAAGTTTGCTTGCAAGAAATAACCTACAAACCTAGGCATGCAAGGCTAGGATGTGTCCTTTGGATTGGATTTTGAAAGATTGGCCAAGCAAGTGGATTTGTTTCAAGTATAAAATTAGGGTTTGTACAAAGAAGGACAAGATTGGATGGCATTGGTTATGCTTTCACTTGAAAGCATACACAAACTAGGACAAGGATGACCAAGGCATGTCAATCACTTGCGCACACATCACTCTCTCCCTCTCTCTCTCCATCCGAATACCTCTCTCTCTCTCAATCTCTCTCTCTCGGCCTCTCTCTCCTCCTCTCTCTCTCTCTCTCTCTCTCCTACTTGTATGTACTATGAAAGACTACCTATATACTAATATATATATATGTACTATGGGTTTTTAATAAAACCTAAGTTTTCAAGTAAATAAGATTTTTCCATTATAAAAATCAATTACACACATGTTGTACTTACATTATAATACATATATCTATATATATATATATATATATATACAAGTACATATATATAATACACAAACTAGTACTTACACAATCTAGTCTAGGGTTCCATAGTCTAATAAATTAACCTAATGCTTTCAAAGTACAATGGAAGCACAATAAGCCAATCCAAGGTACTATCTCTCTCTCCTCCTTTCTCTCTCTCCTCTCTCGGCTTTCTCTCTCTCTTTCTCTCATGTACTATATATATATATATATATTATATATATATATATTATATATATATGTATGTATATATATATACATACTAGAAAGCAAACATATATAATAATGTATTAGTGTACTAGAATATCTAATAGATTTACAAGCAAAAGGATTTTCCAATAAAAAAAATTGTAATACACACATGCTATATACAATAAAATATATATATACAACAAGTACATACATATATATATATATATATATACATGTACTACACTATATCTATACTAGATATGACCTAGGACTAATATCTAATATAGTATTCTACTACTTTCAAAGTACCATGTATAATAATACTAACCTAATGTACTAATTGTATTTTAATGGATTATCACACATGCCAAATCTAATATTTTAATCTACCTAGTACATGATTGTCAAGACTAACTATTATCCATTGGATAATGGTTTCCCTAGCGGTCAATAACCAATGGGTAATGATGGCTAGGATTCTAGTCTATCGCCCAATGGGTAAAGAATCTCCTAATGGTTATTATCCAATGGTTAATACCAAAAAGTATAATACTTTGCAATTAAACACTAAACTAATCTAATCTCGTACTTAGGAAGATTAACCAAGGTTTACCTATTGACCAATGGGTAAAGGAAACTCTAACGCTATTGCTCAATGGATAAAGACAAAAAGGGTAAAATGGTCCATCTAGGGTTAGGGAGAAGTGAAATGGTCATTAAGATATTCTAACTAATTAATTAAAGACTAACGATACTTAATCTAGGCTTTCATTGCTCGAGTGGTATTTTGGCTTTATTTAGTAGGAAAACGCCTAATAACAGAATACTAAAGCCCGACGGTGCCAAACGCCAAGGCAAGGCGTGAGCGTGGCCAAGGCAGCCTGGTGGCAGCGGTGGCTAGCGGTGGCCAAAGCGACCTAGTGGCCAAGCGGTGTGCGGTGGCCAGCGACCTAGTCAAGCGGTGGCCAAGGTAGGCGGTAATAGCGATGTGGCGGTGGCCAAAGCGACCGATGGCCAACGGTTGGCTAGCGGTGACCAGCGACCTAGTGGCCAAACAATGGCCAGCGGTGGCCAGCGACCTAGTAATAAGCGGTGGCCAAAGCGACTGGTAATAGCAGCAATGGCCAGCGGTGGCCAAAGCGACCTAGTAGCGGTGGCCAAAGCGACTGGTAATAGCGATGGCGGGTGGCCATGACCCGATGTGGCCAAACGGTGGCTAGCGGTGGCCAAAGCGACCTAGTAATAACGGTGGCCAAGTGGTGGCCAAGACCCTGGTGGCCAAACATTGGCAAAGCGGCGGCCAAAGAAGCGGTGGCCAAAGCGGCGTGAGCATGGCCAAAGCGTAGCCGAAGCGGCCCAGCAACGCCAAGGCAAAAGCAAGCGCGACCGATGTCAAGCGAGAACCGATGGCGCCAGGCGAGCAACCCGACAAGAACCCGACGCCTAGGCGAGGCAAGCGCGACAATGAGCCGAGCGCAAGGCAAGGCAGCGGTAGCGACAATGAGCCGACGCTAAGCGACCTAGCCAAACCAAAGCAAGGCAGTCAAGTCAACGGTTAAGGCAAAGATTAAAATTTAACCACTTTGGCATCGACACAACGCTCTAGGTTAGGAAAATGTAACTAAGCCAAACGGTAGTTAGGGTTGCTAACTAATCGATTGCCATGCAGGATTTCCAGCCGAGAAATATAATTCTAGGATTTTACCACAATTACCAAGTAACTATACCAAGGTCTTAATAGGCATACTCGTCTTTTAAAAAAATGACCTTAATGCCCGGGCAAAGAATTCCAAGCTCCTAAGTCATAAACCCAATTATGACGGATTATTAATCGCTAAAAGGGATTTATAAAATAAATAAAGAATTTTCAAATAAAATAACAAAATTTTATAAGTCGATAACGACTGATTTTTAGATGTTAAAAATGAAATCTAAGTATTAAAAAAAAATTCAAATTTTTAGTGAAATTTTTATTGACCAAAAATCAGGGTCGTTACAACTATATACGTCGAGATAGGGGTACGAGTATTCCACATAAATTTCAATCATGCTCATAACATATGATATACTTAGGATAGGGGATAAGATTAATCTACATATCATTAAACTCTATACTTAGAGAGATTGGTTAGGAATAGTCTACGTATACTTAGAGATAGTGGGGACGGAGAATTCTACCGCTCTTCTTGGCGGTAGTGACGACTACGGAGAAAGATGGTACGTCGGCCGGAGTAACTTCCTACGGTGAGCTTCGAAAGAGAAAGGTTTCTCTCGAAACTAAGTCTTGACTAACACTACTAGAACTTTTGGATCGAGAGGGTGGTCGAGTGGCAGTTTGGTGGCGGCTTAAGATGAGTTTCTTGAGGAACTAGGAAATAACTTCAAGAACAAGCAAAGAAAGAATAAGAACACTAAGCTTTCTAGAGAGAAAAGTTGAAGTATGAAGTGAAGGTGTGAGTTGAATGCTCAATTGAGCTTGCTATTTATAGGCCAAGCTCTCCCTCTCTCTCTCTCTAGCCGAATTCTCTCTCTCTCTCCTATCTTTGATTTTTTTCTTCTTCCAAGCTTGATTGAAAGCTTGATGGATGGCTTGCTTGCACATCAACCACCTAGTTCTTAGGCTTGCATGGCTAGGTTTAGTCCTTTGGATGTGATTATGGAAGATATGGTGGAAGAAAGGAGGATTTGGACAAGTTAAAAATAGGAAATGGTACAAATTGTACAATGAAAGTAAAGATTTTGCTTGCAAGAGAAAATCCCATAGATTGTATGCAATCAAGGTACAATGAAAGCACAAGAAAGATCAAGGTCAAGGTACTATCTCTCTCTCTTTCCTCCTTCTCTCTCTTGTACTTATGGAAGTATACATATATACTACTATGTATGAGTACAATTGAAATCAAATAACTTTTAAGTAAATAGGATTTTCTTGATAAAATAAAGAAATCCAACAAATGGTACTTTTAATATATAATATATATATATATGGGAATGGTTCAATGAACACCCTAATAAAACACCCAACGGGGACACCCAAAATCGCAATCCGATAGTTCCCAATTGAATTTTTATGATCCGAACCGCTCAATGTGTGCAGAATGTGATTTTAAGGGTGTCCGCGAGAAATTAGCAAAAAAAATGACCGGGAAAGGCTTGATTTGAGCAATTTTTATTTGAACCATTCAATAAATAATTGTTCAAAACTGTTCAGATCAAGCCCTTCCCGGTCAATTTTTTTTGCTGATTTTTAGTGTGTACCCTTAAAATCACATTCTGATCACATTGAGCGGCTCGGATCATCAAAATTTGATCGGGAACCATGGGGTATTTTTTTAGGTGTCCCCGTTGGGTGTCCCCGGAACCGCCCCCTATATATACAGTCCCGTTCTGGTCAGGATTCCCAGACCAAAACTTCCACCCACACCCAACTTATAAGCCGTTGGATTAAATCCAATGGCTGGGGAAATAAAATCCATTTTGAGCTTCCCACGCGCTCCCCTGAACACCCAGCTCATTTTCCTTCTTCGTTCAAATGCGTAAACAGAGAGACAGAGAGGAAAACGATGACCGAAGAGAGGAACGACGAACCAGACCCAAGCCCGACCCACCCGACGCACGACAACGACGGCGAACCAGACCCAAGCCCGACGACGACGAACACACCAAGGTATCTCTCTCATCTCGCTCTTTCTCTATCGAATCTCGAATCTCGACGAAATCGTGACCCTATTTCTTTCTTGCTATAAAAGCAGAAACACGAAAAAGAAGAAGACGATTAAAGAGAAGATCAAAGAAGAAGAACTGGACTGAAGAGAAGAACGAACGATGAACGACTGGAATCTTTCTCTCTCGATTTGTTTCGTAAATTTGGGCATAACGGTTCGAACCAATTGGGGTATCAGGGCTCTCTCTCTCTCTGGCTCGTTCTCTCTCTCCCCGTGTCGATTAGGGCTGTTTTTCTGTTACTCGAAATTCGGGTTTTAGGGTTTTTTTTAATCGAACCAAAACCTCAAACCCGATCTCTGCATTTGATCTCTGCATTTGACCTCCAAAAATTAGGGCTTTTTTTGAATTGTTTCGAACAAAAAAAAGAGGGCTTTTTTTGAACGATCGTATAAGAAGATTAGGCTTTCGATTTCAGTAAAAAAGGGTATTTTTTTGTTGTTTAGTATATGAACGTCAAGTAATGGAAATATGATTTCAGAATTGGAAAATTTTCAAGGATTCTTCTTTGATGGTTTGGTTATTGAAAATGTTGAACCTTAATTTTGATACGTAGTATTGCCTCAAATTGGCCATTGTTACTATGGACAATAATAGTGGGCCGGGCTGCGAGTCTTTGATTTCACCATAAAAGCAGCAAGGGAAAATGCAGCACCTGTAACACATTTGCATAGATATCGTTCACACAGCTAGAGTTACCAAGGAGTTCCAAGTGTTTGTAACCTGTAGGAACCATTCTTTTTAGTTAATTAGGAGTAGCTTTTAGTTTCGTGTCGTGTTTCATAAGCATTTATACTTGTAGCATATGCCATATGATCGAGATATCCTGTTGTAAAGGGATTGTAAGGATAGATGGACGCAGTTGTTAATTCATTCATCACACATGTGGTAAATTTGAGTGAGTTTCTTTTGGTAGAAATAGTAAAGCTCAACAACGAAACATGGATGAAATTGTTTGGGTAGTTTTTTTTTCTTCTTGTATTTGGGTTGTTCTTTGACGAATGCAATTTGGATTTGGGATAGAGACAACTAAACTACAAAATTTGCGTTCATTTTTTTTAATGTAGCCATGGCTGGAAAAGAGCTCTATTATTTTGTTTTTGTCGGAAGAGTTCCCAGGATATATCGGAGTTAGGTAGCTTGTTGCGAACAAGTGAGTAAATTCTCTGGGGCTGTGTATACAAAATATTCGTCATTGGAAGAGGCAAAGGGATGCTTGGAGGGCACACGTCGAAGCTAGGTCCAATGAGCAATTTCCGCTTGAGCAAGAAATCATCACCAATTACCCACCTTTGCTCGAACTTGTGCAATCAAACATGGACGACCATCGTGGTTCAAATAAGTGCAATCAAACATGAACGACATCCTATTTACTTGAAGCAGCAATGGGATTTGTAGTTTATTTTGTATAAGACTCTAATGTAATGTGTAATGCTTATTTTGAATTGGGTATTTTGAAGTGAGGTGGTGGAACCATTATTTTGTGTAACTTGGGCTATATGACATGGTATTGCAATTGTTGTAGATTTCTTTCTTTTAATTACTTTAGTATTGCGCTTGTAATTGCAATGTGTGGACTTATTCGGTTGTTTCTGGGGTTTTTGTTTAAGTCTTGGCTTTGCTTGGAGAATACATTACCTTAGGTTCTTAGATGAGAGGGTCTGAAAACGTTTTTATCTGTGGTGTTATTGGAGCCCGCTGGGGTACTGAGAATAGATAGGCAGCAATCATTTTCCTCTATAGTGACTGCAAATGCCTTCCTTTTTTTTTTTTCAGTCATCACTTGGAAAATTTATCCCTTGTTTTACAGAGACATGCCTCTCTCCTCCCTTGTTTTCCAGATTGATCACACTGCTATATCCCCTGTTTTCCAGATTCTATCATTTAAGAATACAAAAAAATCAGCCAATCAAACACACTGCCCAACAAAATGCAATTCAGAAAATAAATACAAATTACATTAACGTTCAAATAGCTTATCCCCATCTAGCTCCATATTACATTAATGTTGTCCCCTGTTTTCCAGATTGTAAATAGCACAGTTCTTACTCTACTAACATTCAAGAATACAAAAAAATCCAGCACACTACAAAGAGGTCAACAAGGGCAGTGAATTACAAAACCAACATCTCCAAGCAGTCTACAAGGGCAGTCAACCTCGCCTTGCCATTTCCTCCATCTTTATCTCCGCACTTCGCCATCTTGTCAACCTCGCGTTTTCCCATCCTGAAACACAACTAACTCATAATATGAACAAAACTACAAAAATAAAGACCACAAGTATATGCACACAGCCCCTTTTTTTTATAAGCACTCACATTCGTCATCATTGTTGGACATGTCGTCATCGTCGTCGTTCAACCTAACATCTTGCGAAGAGCTAAGAAAAAAAAAACAACAATTAAAACTTAAACAAATAAACAAATAAACAAATAAATTGGAATTACAAATGAACAAAGTTAGATGCATAGCCGTACATGTTAAGAAGCTTTGGACAATTCCTTTTGTCGTGCGACTGCCCTGTTAACCCACAACCATGACATTTCCTGCTCTTCTTGACAGCCTTCTCTTTTCCTCCTTTCAATCGCTTACCACAACCCTTTGCCCTAACTTGGAGTGGTTCTTTAAAACTATATTGGCTTACATGAGAAATACGAATTTCGATACCACTCGCTGGACGTGGTTCGCGAGAACTCCTCAATACTGCAAGTTCATCCTTCGCGAGTAATAGGTGTTTGGATACCACTTCAGTTCCTTCCTCATCTAGTACACCCTCATCAATCACATTACAAGCTAGTTGGAAGAGACCCTGTTGCCTCACTAAAATCGAACGGTCGCATATTTCTTTCCCAACACTACCCAAGTCATCCATAACTACTTGCTTTTGCTGATTTTGTCCACCTCCGCAAGATGTAATTCGTAGGTAATTCCATAATTTGCATTCTACTAAAGTAAGCCAACATGTGTCGACATGGAATTCCATCAAAGTCAAACATCTTACAACTGCAAGTAACAAGGTTTGATGACTTCTCTACTGAAATCTCTCGACTTCTTGACCCTTCCATATCCGGCCTCCGAACATCCCACAAAGACCGATGTTCATCCTCATGTCTTAACGTTACCGCATAAGCATTAATTTGGAAGATTTCGTCTTGAAACATATAAAATATGCTCTGCGTATATAATTCACTCATTCCCTTTTCCATGAACGACGAGGTTTTCAAGACTGGCTTCTCATTTACATCTTTGTGGTTCAAATTCAATTCATTATGTCGTATACGTGACAATGCCCTTTCGAACCACAAAACAAAATCCAACATTGTAATTTCTTTGGACACGTATCTCTTAAAGAATGCATGAGAAATTTTAGCTCTTTGGCTACTTGTCATGTGGGCAGAAAAAATATGTTTCGTATACGCAGGATCCCATCTGTCACGAATTTCGTACATGAACTGTAACCATTCATTGTCGAACAAGTTAGATTTTGTTACAATATCTTCCCATCTTCTATCAAACTCTTCAGGACTCTCCGACTTCCATATACATCCTTTGAAATCATCATAATATTCTTTATAAGATAATGCACTTATCTTTGAAGAAAATTTACTGACAATGTGCCAAATGCAATATCTATGGTGCGTATGTGGAAGAACATTAGCAAATGCTTTTGTCATTGCCAGATCTTGATTAGTTATGATCATTTTGGGCGGGCCTCCTAGCATTGCTTTCAACCATTCCTTAAAAAGCCATTCAAAAGAATCACTCGATTCATTACACAAGAACCCACAACCAAAAAGTGTGGTCTGCCTATGGTGATTAACTCCTAATATAGGAGCAAAGATCATAGAATATCGGTTTGTGTTGTAGGTTGTATCAAATACCACCACATCGCCAAAATATTGATATGACTTTCTACATGTGGCATCCACCCAAAAACAATGGCTCATTCTCCCCTCATCATCTTTCTCCATTGTAAAATAAAAACTGGGATTCTTTTGTTGTTCGGTCTCAAAATACTCGTATAACATGCCGGCGTCATATCCATCAACGCAATTCCTCTCATCCCTATTTTTGTTATAAAGATCTCGTGGTAAAAAAACAACATTTCCAAGACCCCCGACTTGTAACTCCAAAATACTCATTTGTTGATGGGGTGGCACATTTGCAGCAGTGAGATGTTGTGTTAAGGATTTTTGTGCATCAGAAATGCGATGATGCGATTTCAACAAATGTGTCTTCCTCGGGGTCGTAAGAGAATGGCTATGACCCTCGACAAATTTGGAGACAACAAACCCTTCACCTGACCGGGCTCTCACGACAACTAATTTTGCACCACATTTCTCTCTAGTCAAACCCCGACGACGTGTAGTGGTGGCCTTAGAAATTCTCCTCTCCCCTTCTTTGAAACAAACATAATCCTTCCTAATGGTTTCACCATTCTTATCTGTCTTGCTTGAATTTATTTGCACACTAAATCTAGCATGAAATGCATAATTGTTGTAGAATGCATACACATCGTCTAAGTTGCAAAAATGTTGGTTAATTCTTGGTATCACTTCATTTTTAACTTGAGGAGTGTGAAGTTGAGAAGAATTAGTAGACTCTTTGACATAGTTGAGATGATGACGGTGAAAGTAGTTGTTTATCATCCAAGGTTTGTGTTCTAAAAACCAAAAGAAGAATCAATAACTACACCAATTCATTTCTTATGGCTATCCATATCTATATAAGTAGAGAGGCAGAGAGAGATACCTTGGCAGTGGTGGGCGAAACAAGGAGTTTGGATTGATGCTCACACTATCTTCTTCTTCCATTTCCTTTCAATCTGCAATATAACCATGATATTAGCTAACTATCTTCACACTACCATTCTGGTATGCTGAATATAGAGTGCATCATTTAACAGCTAAACTCTTAAATTAACATTGGCAAATTCTGTCACATGAATTACCAGATTAGAACATGAATTAAAGTATGAGAAAAAGATAAAACAACCCTAAATTCGAGTAACAAAAAACCCTAATTTTGAGTAACAAAAAAACAACCCTAAATTCGAGATTCAAAAAAAGCCCTAATTTTGAATTCAATCGAAAAAACCCCTAATCACTCAACAACAATAAAAAAAAGCCCTAATTTTGGGTTTTGAGATTCCTGGGATTCACACACGGGTTTCATCTAAACAGCCCTAATCGACATGGGGAGAGAGAGAACGAGCCAGAGAGAGAGAGCCCTAATACCCCAATTGGTTCGAACCTTTATGCCCAAATTTCTGGTACGAAACAGATCGAGAGAGAAAGATTCCAATCGTTTGTCGTTCGTCCTTCTCTTCAGTCCAGTTCTTCTTCTTCGATCTTCTCTTCAATCGTCTTCTTCTTTTTCTTGTTTTTGCTTTTACAGCAAGAAAGAAATAGGGTCACGGTTTCGTCGAGATTTGTGCGAGATGAGAGAGATACATTGGTGTGTTCGTTGTCGTCGGGCTTGGGCCTGGTTCCTCGTCGTCGTCGTCGTCGTCGTCGGGCTTGGGTCTGGTTCGTCGTTCCTCTCTTCGTTCGTCGTTTCTCTCTCTGTCTCTCTGTTTATGCGTTTGAACGAGGAAGGAAAATGAGCTGGGTGTTTGGGGGAGCGCGTGGGAAGCTCAAAATGGATTTTATTTCCTCAGCCGTTGGATTTAATCCAACGGCTTATAAGTTGGGTGTGGATGGAAGTTTTGGTCCGGGAATCCTGACCAGAACGCACATATATATATATATAGAGTCCCCTTCTATTGCGGACCTAGGTTGCGGACCACCCCATTTCTCCCTTTCCCTATTGAATTTTGATGATCCGAGCCGTTCAATGTGTTCAGAACATGATTTTAAGGGCACCTGAGAGAAATCGGAAAAAAAATGACCGGGAAGGACTTGATTTGAGCAGTTTTTATTTGAACCGTTCAATTCAGAATAAACAAAAACTACTCGGATGAAGCCCTTCCCGGTATTTTTTTTTTACTGATTTCTCGCGAGTACCTTTAAAATCACGCTCTGAACACATTGAGCGACTCGGATCATCGAAATTCGATCGGGAAAGGCAAAGTCCGCACCGCAACTTAGGTCCTCAATGGAAGCCCATTGTGTATATATATATATATATATATATATATATAAGTATGTACCCAAGGTACTTCATGATCTTACTAGATTTTCCAAATCAAGATTTCCCATTAAACTAATCTAATTGGCACATGTTTTCTTATTTTAATAAACCAAGGTACTAGGTACTTATATTCTATTAATCCAATGTACTTAAACCTATTTTAATCTTTCCATCACAGGGGCAATCTAGGAATTGACTAAAATAATATACCTTAGTACTTTGGCAAGACTTAACCTATTATCCAATGGGTAATAATTCTCCTAGCGGTTATTAACCAATCTGTAAAGATAGAAAGTATTATACTTGTATAAAGTATATATGTACTTTTGATCATGTGTATATGTATAGCTATATAATACTATATCTAAGTACCAATAAAATCTAGTAATGTACTTTGGTAGAATAAACTAAGTTTTTCTATTGTCCAATGGGTAAAAATTACCCTAACGTTTATCGTCCAATAGTTAAAAGCTAATAGGTTCAAAAGGTTCATCTAGGGTTGAGAGGTTCACAAGGTTCAAGAGGTTCAAAAGGTACAAGGGTCAAAAGGTTCAAGAAGTTCACCAAGGGTTACGAGGCAATTGGTAGTTAGGTTATTCTAACTAGTTGCTTAGAAACTAATTAAATTAGTCTAGTAGGATTTCCAGCCAAGAATCGTAATTACAAGACTTTAATCCAGCCATGGCGGATTAGAAGCAATGAGAAGTTGATTATAAACCAATTAAAGATTTCAAACGAGATTTTTATAAGTCAAAAACGACAGATTTTTGGTTATAAAAATAAAATTATAATAAAATTCAAAATTTTAACGAAATTTTTACTGACAAAAAATCAGGGTCGTTACAACATCAACCTACACTATAAGAAGAAAATTAAAACCTCTGCAAAGCTCCTCGACAATGCACCAGAACAAAAACCAGGCTTGTAAGTATCCTTCAACTTCCAAAACTCATCACTGCATCTTATATAAGCCCCTAACATCAATCTTGTATTCACAGGGTTGATTGTGCAGTTGTTGTTGCCTACATCATTCACCAAAAGCTAATGAAAAAATTAATTCAAAGAGACCTAACAAAGCTACAATGCCTTCAAGTGAGAGCTGATATTGTGCAAGCATTTCTCAGTGACCCGAAGAGATCATGGACTGCAGAAATCTATCATAACAGGATGGAAAATCTCAGACTGCAAAAATATTATGACGACCATGAGCTTCTTGAAGAGAAGAAAAAATAGGCATAGATTCAACTTACTAATCAAAGTTGGTAGTGAATCAAAGTTGGTAGTGGTGTTCATGAGTTGTATAGTGCTTAATGAATTGTTTAGTTTAGTGGTTAATGAAAATATACAATCTCAGACTGCAATCATATTAGTT
Organism: Rhododendron molle; assembly: GCA_025413875.1. Classification (NCBI taxonomy): domain Eukaryota; kingdom Viridiplantae; phylum Streptophyta; class Magnoliopsida; order Ericales; family Ericaceae; genus Rhododendron; species Rhododendron molle. The sequence continues at coordinate 23,329,864 of CM046400.1, forward strand.
TTGGATGTGGACTGGTTTTGGATGTGAAAGTAGTGCAGATGGGTAATGACATGGTGGAAGTGTTGTTCATGACATATATAGTAGTTAATGAATTGTTTAGTTCAGTAGTTAATGAAGATATACAATCATCTTTCTCTGAACTTCATGTTTCATTGTTCACAGTTTGTAGTTCGCATAGAGGAAAAACACAGTTCTCATAGAAAAAATGCAATTCGCATAGAAAAAAAAAATTCTCATACACACGTCTCATAAAAAATAACCAATTCTCATTAAAAATTTAAAGGGTATTTCTGTAAATAACATGTTGAATGTGAAACCGAATTTTCTATGGCCTATAAGTACCCCTCTTCCTTTTCCCAATCTTCATTTCCCACCCTCATCACAACTACACCAAAAAAACTCCTAAAAATGGCAAAAGACTTGGCAAGACTCATCAAAGATGTCGTAGATGCTTCACTCAAAGAGACCCGTGAAAAACTTGATGAAACCCAAGACCGATCCTTGGAAAATCAGGACAACATCGACCTTCTCAAGAAGCAAGTGCAGATCTGCAAAGATGGGAAGCTTGCCAAAATGTTGGCAAAGGAAGCCGATGAAGCAACTAACAGTAGAAACGTGCGACCAAGAACACAACCACTAACTAACTAGGGATCTAATTTTACAATCTTGCTTCTTCTTTTTTTTTTTTTTTCCTTTCTTAGTAGATCTCTTGTTTAAGTATGGTGCTTTCTTCGCTTGACGTCTCCTTGTATTTGGATCTATCAATTTCATATAGGATGTGTGTTTTATAAATCTGGATGTTTTTCCTTCTTTATTTCATTTCATTCATAACAAATTGTCAAAAATACTATAAAAAAAAACCCAAAAAAAAAAAAAAACAGTCCCAATTAATTAATCTCGAATATATTCTGTTTTTCTTTTCTTTATTCTTATTCTTATTATATTATTTTTCAAACAAAGATCTCTATATTTTTTTGGATAAAATTAAGATTTCTATATTTGTTTATGTTGTTTTTTGTTTTTTTTTGTTTTTTATTTTATGGGATACCCAATTGTTGCACTTGAAACCACTCACCACGTGTATCACTACCGTCTTCCTGCTCCAATAAATACCTAGAGAGTTACACAACTGCACACCCTTTTTCATTTCCACAGAGAGAGAGAGAGAGAGAGAGAGAGAAAGAGAGAAAAGAAATTTCTGAGGCAAACTACTATGGCAGCAACAAATCAGAATGCTCCGAAAAACACACCACCGAACAACGCTCCGATAATCTCACCGATGGAGGATGCGGTGAAGAAGATCATTTAAGAGCATGTGGCTCCTCTCAAAGCTGAAGTGAATCGCCTGCATCGCATCCACAGGATACAGAGCATAGATCTTACCCGTCTCAAGATGGAGATCAGGGCATTGATGGACGCTCACAGAGAAGAACAGGAACAGGAGAACGAAGATGAGGAGAACGAAGATGCACAGTAGAAGTTAGGATTTGGGGGTCCCAACAACTATTTTGGAAAGTTAGGGTTTGTAGTTAGGCTTCATCAACATTTTGGGGATTTTTTGCTTCTTTTTGGCTCCTTCCTCAAATGATTATGGAATCGAAGTCCGATGAACATTAGGGTTTGTAGTTGGGTTAAACCAGTGATGCTGTAATTACTACTATCTGACTCTGACGACAATTATTAGGGTTTTCTGCATGTTAAACTCGATTTCATCTATGTTAAAACTTGTTTCCTATTTGTTAGTATGGTATGGTGTATGTTAATCTGCTACATGTTGTGTTAGAATTTAACTTATCATAAAAAAATACACACTTCTCATAGAAAAAAACACAGTCCTCATATGTCTTACCACAGCTCTCATACAAAAATAAACACTTCTCATAGAAAAATACACACTTCTTATAGAAAATACAAAGTCCTCATATGCCTTAACACAGTTCTCATACAAAACTAAACACTTCTCATAGAAAAATACACATTCTCATAGGAAAAAACACATTTCTCATAGAAAAATACACGGTCCTCATATGCCTTAACACAGTTCTCATACAAAACTAAACACTTCTCATAGAAAAATACACATTCTCATAGGAAAAAACACATTTCTCATAGAAAAATACACGGTCCTCATATGCCTTACCACAGTTCTCATACAAAAATAAACACTTCTCATAAAAAAATACACACTTTTCATAGGAAAAAACATATTTCTCATAGAAAAAAACACAGTCCTCATATGCCTTACCACAGTTCTCATACAAAAATAAACATTTCTCATAAAAAAATACACACTTCTCATAGAAAATACAAAGTTCTCATATGTCTTAACATAGTTCTCATACAAAACTAAACACTTCTCATATAAAAATACACACTTCTCATATGCCTTAATACAATTCTCATACAAAAATAAACACTTCTCATATAGTAAAAAAACCAAAAATGAAATTAGTGACAAAAAAATAAAGTGCTTGAAGAAAGACTGAATTAGTAACACAAAATTTTTCTTATTCTCAACAATTATTTCACAAATCAAATCCAATAATATTGTTGATTGTACAACTCAATTATTAAAACCTAAAAATCAGGCCTCAAATCCTCCTTACAAGTAAGTTTGTTATGATTCCCCATCTTCCCACACCTACCACACTTCATTTCTCTAACATTCTCCCCATTCGAACGAATCATCTCCTTCTTAGGCCTCCCTGGAAGCTTTTTTGACAAGGGTGGCAGAATACTAGTACCACAATTAGCCACATCACCTTTCCACAATGACACAACCGGAAAAATTGGTTTTGAATACACCTGACGATAACTCTCAACATGAAAATAACACTCTACATACAAGCTCAAATCCTTACCACTACATTTGATAGCACAAACAGCGTGACAACAAAGGAATCAATTCAACTGCCACCAACAACAATTGCATGTACGCCTCCCAATATCAGCACTTACAGACGGATCAGTGTCAACTTCAACTATATCAGCACTTGAAGGAATCAATTTCCATGTTTTAACTAAATCATATAACTTCTCCAACCAAGACTCCCCATAAGGACATATCTCCTGCTCTCATTTACTTGCCCTTTCTCTCCTCAAACACATTGATTTCATCATCTTCTTCCTTATACGATCAACCATATCCACCACGAGCAATTCACGCTCTTTCAATATCCATGAGTTAAAGCACTCAGCTAGACTAGAGGACATTGCTCCATAACGTTGCCCCGGGAAAAAAACATTCGCCCAGTGCTCATTAGGCAACTCTGACAGAAAATGAACAACTGCCGCACCACCGTGTTTCAGCAAATTACCCATATGCTGATTAAACTTTGCCACAGTGAGAGCATAAGCACATTTCGAAAACACTTTGATCAAAAATACTTGACATTTGTGGACGCCAAAGCAGTACGCAAGTTACCCTTCAAATGATAGAGACAGTAATCATGAAAGCTTGAAGGAAACACCTTAGCAATACCCTCTTTTATTCCTTTGTGATAGTCAGATATAAAAACAACAACCCTTCTCTCTTCATCCAAAATACCATGCAACTTCTCCATAAACCAAAGCCAATTATCATTATTCTCAGAATCAACCACACCAAAACACAATGGAAATAGACCTGATAAGAAAAAAATAATTCAATAACCAGTTCATACCTATGACAAAATCAATTCTCATACTTCAGGAACCAGTCCTGATAATTTTGAAATAGATCACATATACAATTCTCATATGACTATAACATACATTTCACATAGGCTATAATGCACTATGACTATAAAAAAACCAGTTCTCATAGTTCTGAAAACAGTTCTCACAGTTCTAAAAACAGTTCTCATACTTCAGACTCAAGTTCTCATAGTTCTGAAAACAGTTATCATACGATTTGTGTTCTTGTATATGTGATCTATTTCATACATGCATTACCATCTTTAGCTCAATCAGACGTCAAGCATCCTATATGACTACAAGAAACCAGTTCTCATAGTTCAGACACCAGTTCTCACAGTTCTGAAAACAGTTCTCATAGTTTTGAAAACAGTTCTCATACTTCAGACTCCAGTTCTCATAGTTCTGAAAACAGTTCTCATAGTTCTGAAAACAGTTCTCATATTTCTCATAGTGCATTGTAGCCTATGCAAAATGTGTGTTATAGTCTTATCAGAATTGTATATATGATCTATTTCATACCTGCATTACTATCTTTAGTTGAAGCAGACATCAAGCATCCCATATGACTTGCCTTCAAGAACGTTGCATCAACGGATAAAATAGGCCTGCAGTGCTTAAATCCTTGTACACAGGCATTAAATGCTACAAACAACCTCAAAAAACGATTTGTGGTTTCATCCCACTCAACATCAAAAACACTTATAGGATCCAAATTCAGAACAACATTACGATATCATTGAAGTTCATTAAACGAATCTGAATAATCTCCAAATGCACTTGACTTCGCTTTCTGGACAGCTAACTAAGCACGATTCTATGACACATCAACCCTATAATACTCCTTCAAATCAACAACAGCATCAATAGGACGTTTCTTTGACTTGTCTCGAACATCATCTTTTATCAATTGACTAATCAAAGTTGAATTAGCATGACAGTTCTTTGTCATACGCCCAACAACACCACAAGAATGAACATTATAATTCCTCTTGATGTAAAAGCAACCACTGACCTTGTCAAGTCTAGCATGGATATTCCACTTGCTAGATTTTACCTTACAAACTGCAGTCACTCTCTCTGTTTCATTCTTTACAAAGTCAAACTCAAAAGAATGAACAATTGAATATTTCCGCAATGCATCACGAAAACCTTCCGAACCCCCAACAAACAACTGACCAACTCTTTTAATAAGCTCTTTCCACGCATCAGACAACCTTGGCCGCTGTTGATGCGGGTAAAACATAGCTCCCAAATCATCCTCTTTACCTACATCTCCCATTGATTCCAACTGACGGCCGACTAACCCTTGCCCACTGAAAGAAATGCCCTTACTAGTGCTACCACCAACATCACCACCACTATCAAAAACCCCACTACTATTAGCACCAACATCACCACCACACCCACTAGTACCACTATCAAATCCACAATTATCTGTTACTGTAACTTCAATGCAATTCAATCCAATACTATCAGCTACAGCAAACATCACCTCCAAATCTTCATCATTATATAACATGGTGCTAGGATGATCACGTATAGTGTAAAAGAAATGCAATGAGTGTCTTCTCAATTCACTAAACTTGCCACACAAAATCTTCATCAAATCTCTGATTCTCGAACACCGAGACAACCTTACTCCATCACACAATCCATTATATTTACAAAACAAGATCAACGATTTCTCCAATTCCCTAACAAAAAAACAAATAATTCACATAAAAAGACACAGTTTTTCTATAAAAAACACAGTTCTCATAGAAAAATACACAGTTCTCATAAACAATTCTCATGCATAATACACGAAAAGACAGTTCACATCAAAATCTAACAACAAACACAATGATAGTTCAAGTTAGGCCTCACAATTCTCCTATAAAAAACAAAATTCTCATATAAATAAACACAGTTCTCATTTATAAAAACACAATTCTCATAAACAATTCTCATGCAAAATACACAAAAAGACAGTTCACATCAAAATCTAACAACAAACACAATGATAGTTCAAGCTAGGCCTCAAAGTTCTCCTATAAAAAACACAATTCTCATATAAATAAACACAGTTCTCATATATAAAAACACAATTCTCATAAATAATTCTCATGCAAAATACACGAAAAGAAAGTTCACATCAAAATCTAACAACAAACACAAAGATAGTTCAAACTAGGCCTCAATCTAACAATATAAACAACATTTAAATAATAAAAATATGAAAATAATCACATAAACAGTAAATAACCAAAATCTAACAATATAAACGACGTTTAAACAGTTCTCATAGTTCAGAAACCAGTTCTCATAGTTCAAACACCAGCTCTCATAGTTCAGAAATCACTTCTCATAGTTCAGAAACTAGCTCTCATAGTTCAGACACCAGCTCTCGTAGTTCACAAATCAGTTCTCATAGATCTAAAAACAGTTCTCATATATCAAAACAATCACATAAACACTGAAAATAATCAAATCTAATAACAAAAACGACATTAAATACATCATCTGCTCGACTCCTTCAACCTGCATCTCGTCACGCACCACAAAGCTACAACGAATCACAAAGCATCATACATCACTGCTAAATGAAAAGTACATCAACTGAATAACTAGTCAAATCTAACAATATACACAAAAATACCTCAACAGATCGATTGAATCTCAATTGAATCTCTATCCAACGCAATTCCTCCTCTCAATCGAACATCAATCGCTCAAGCTAGAAGTCAATCACTCTCTCTATTGCGATCTCTCCCTAGATCTCGATATCTCTATCTCTTGAGATCGCTCTCAAGATCACAATCGCGATCGCACTCTCTCTCTCTCTCTCTCTTCGTCTTCTCTCTTCGCCAATATATTCTTTTGAAAACAAGCCTATATATCGTAAACCCAAAAAAGGGCAAAAACGTCCATCACCCAACATACCCGAGCCATCTAGCTTCGGGAAAATATTTCAGGGTTGTAATCATACCAAGGCTAGAAAGGAGGACCGGCCTCTAATTTTCTAAAATATTAATCCTGCTAACAACTATTGCTTGAACAGAACCTATTCCTGTCGTGATTTTTGTTGCGCACTTTTTCTTTAATGAATGTTAATAAACAGTTTATTCACCATAATTTCTCTCCAAGTAATATTACTGGATGAATACCCTGATTCGCATTAAATATGAACAATCGAGGACAATTATAAAATTATAAGTATTCTTTATGAATTTTGATCGCACTATTCGCATTAAAATGTGAGCTTTGGTGGAGGTGTTTTTTGTTACTAAAGCTACTAGAATCAATGTAATTTTTGAACACCCTATTACAAAATTCTGGAGCCGCCACTGAATAAACTTATACACAATAGAAGGTTAAAAAGTTAATAAGTAACTAGAACTCAAGTCTTGAACTCGAGATTTCAGTGAATTTGGAACAAACACCCAACCGAATGGGCCAACTTACAAGTTTTGCTATGCACTTTATCTTTCATTTTATTATTGTTTCAAGTATTTCTCAATTCTTTTTTGGCAAAAGAAGATCATATATAAAAAACATGAGTTCAGCAAAACTTCAACATTAAGATTACAAACCAAAGCAAATAAAAAGATGACCGAACTGCTCCGTGACCCAGCAAGATTGCATTAGAACACCAACCACAATTTGTAGTCAATCAGAAAAAAGCAATCACCTCCCCAAGAACTCGTATGACGAAAGCAGATGAAGGATCTACTTTGAATGAAGCCACTATGACCTGCAAAGAGGGAGGGAGAAGACACAACCGGATCAAAATAAAAAATAGAACTCACTAACCGCAATCGAGATAACGTCGCCGAAGAGCCTGAAAAAGATATGGGTTATTGCAACTGTCTGCAGTTACATGCTCCCTTTTCCTCGTCATGTTGTCAAAAGATTGAGAAACCTCTATATCATCTGTGATAACCTGAATTTTGATCATTTAAAATTGAATCGTATTTTTTAAAATTTTATTTCGGCGCCACGGTTGATGTAAGACTAAATGTTCCACTAAATTGTAAATTTTTGATATTTTTCCAAGAACGAAGTTCGAACTTCACAATCGGACGTGGACTGACTCCACACCGTCAGTGGAATGATTTTTCAAGCAAATGATTTAGACGCTGTACTCCAGCTCCTTTGATCTTATCGATAAACAAAATAGTAGTTGTGATTACATAGGGGAGGGCTTTCCTATTTACTCCTATTTGAGTTGTGTCTGCTGCCTTTTAGGATTATGCATTATATAAATTTTCCTCTATCACTTGAGTTTTCCCATAGCAAGCAAATTCTCTCTCCTCTCATATACTATAAATAAACACCCATTTTCCTTCTCCGGTAGAAAAGACACCATTGCCACCACAACTGCCGTCACACCCCTCCTCCGGCGACCCATCCCTAGAGAGCCACACCTCTCTTCCATGGTTCCGGTATTGGCTATTAGATTTTGTATGTGTAGTGGCTTGGGTTCACGCTAAAGAGGTGAGTTACAAATACACTTTGGTTAATAAAAATGTTTTGCATGTATATGAAATGCTTGATCCCGTATTTTTGTTAATAAAAATGTTGAATGGAGCATGATTTGGAGAATAATGTTTAAATATGATGATCATGGGTATAATTGAAAGGAAAATGAAATGAATGGTATCGAAGCATCTGAACGTTGAGATCCTGACACATGGACGTTAATTTGGCAGTGTGTGGGTGTTATAAGGGGTAGGGTATGATTGGGTACCCTAAGGACTTGATATCATTTCCTCGGATTTTATCGGGTCGCTCCTGACATACCGGTGTCCGTTCAAGAGATGTCGATTTCAATATGTTTGAAGGTAAAATGAATGGAATGATGACAGGAATCTCATTTTTGGTTATTGGAAAAGTTGCGATTGTTGGAACATTTTGATAAATGTTGTGTTTTATTAATTAATCACATGATAAATTTGTAACGTTTGTATATCGTAACTCGCTGAATTGGTTTTGTTTTTATGAAACCCTTTCAGGATGCTGTGGGTAAGACTAGCGCAACCGGTGTTGTGTGGTTTGACAATTAGTGATTGTTTTGCTGCTGTGTAATAAGCATTCTATTTGGCATGTAATAATTTATAACTATTTTTAAATAACAGCAATGGATGGAAGACACTTATTATTTTCATTCTTGGGGGAAAAAGAAATGACGTGTTTTCTTAATTACGAGAGCAATTAAGTTGTGTTTTGGAATTTTGAATGTGCGTGCGCGAAATGACATGAAGTTCTTATTCTTCGTTTTTAGCATTTTTCAAATATGTAAAACAGCTTTCGATCCACAGAGAGAGAGAGAGAGAGAGAGAGAGAGAGAGAGAGAGAGCACAACTTTTAGTTTTCATTTGGGTCTGAAAATCAAACCTGGGAACAAATTAATTAATGCTTCCGATTAATTGTGAGGACCTGATCTTATTATTTTTTACTTTATTCCTAAGAATATTATTGTGAATTGGGTGAGGGTCGAAGTCAAGATTTATTAATTTCTGATTTTTCTTTGTCGCATTCAATTTGGCATAAGCATCTTCTATCCTTGTACGTACACACCATAGATATAATATAATCCTCCAAACCAACCATCCTTGTTGTTTAATTATGGGCAAAGTACACTTATACCCCTTAGACCCCCTTAGGCTTAGTTTTGTGCATCCGTACCCCTTGCAGTTTGTGAAAACGTGCAGACGCACCCAATTAACAAAAAAAATTATAAAATCCATGAAGGAAATGATGAAAAATCATATATGCTCTCATGAAGTCCTTGATTCCTTTTATTCCTTGAATCTAACCAATCCATTCCATATACCAAAAAGCGAATTTGAACACTTGATGTTGTGAAATTTGATGAGTACTACATCTATACCAAAATTCAAGTCGATCGAAAACCTCGCGGTCGAATAGAATTTATTATAAAGTAAATTTTCAAATTTTAAAAATTATGTTCCATTTTTAACAAAAAGAAGATCAATAAGTTATTAATATCCGATCAGCATGATTTTTTTTATGGGTTCACCTTCAACACCTTTGTTTTTTGGGGAAAAAAAAAATTTGTTTTGGCTTATATGAGTTACCTATAAGGCTCATAAAAAGTAGCCAACCAATAATTGTTTAAATTTGATTTGAAATCTTAATGAGTTTCAATAATAATACTACTTAAGTTTTGCTTGTTTTGGCAAGTCAATCTAGTTGATACTATCTTGTGCCTTAATCTTTTTTACTACTCCGAAAGAGTAATAGTTTGTTTAACCTTTGTTCAAAATCTTAACAAGCTTAAAAAATGTTTAACCTTGACTTCTTTAGGTTACCAACAGATCTCAAATACTACATCCGTCCCAAAATGTTAGTCTGATCTGCAAAACGAGGATTAAAAAATAATGCGAAAAAATTCAAACTTTTTTCTTTAATTAAAAGAACTCATTGATATCTAGTAAGTTGTTGAAAAAAAATTAGATTTTTCTTGCAAAAATTGTACTGTATTATTTTTACGTCCTCATTTTGCGTACGAGACAAACATTATGGGATGGAGAGAGTAAATTATTAAGGGTAAATTATATTTTGCCCCCTCAAACTATCACCCGGTTACACTATGCCCCCTCTAACTATTTTTTTTTTTGTACTTAACCACCTTTAACTACCAAAACCTGGTAACCCGTGGATGACGTTAACGGTGCAAGCAAAATTCCATTTATACCCCACGGCATATATGCAATTTTGAGTTTAAGACAAATCCCAATGTACTTCTCAGTTCTCACTGAGCCCAATCACATATCACAAACCCAATCGATTGGGTTCTGGTTCTTGTTCTTGTTCCAAAATCACAGAAAAATCACTGAGTTCCAAAAAAACAAACCCAATCACAAATCACAAACCCAATCGACTGGGTTTTTTCTTGTTCCAAAATCACAGAAAAAGAAACCCAGGAAAAAGATATCCGAAATTGATTATTGTTCCAAAACCTATTGGCCTTTCCCCAGCCGATTGGGTTTTTGTTTCAAAATCACAAACAAAATCAAAAACCCAAATCAAAATAAACCTCAAAAAAAAAAAAAAAAAGAAATCCAAAATCGATTTGACGATTTCTTTCTTCGGCCGGAGATGAATGATTAAAGCCCTTCTCTGGCAACCACTCGTCGATCGAAAGCATCGGCGACTAAAAGAAATGAAATGAAAACGAAGATGGGCATAGAAAAGATGGACCAGAAAAGAAAAAAAAAGATGGACCAGATTTATACATTTTGGTACCGGTCGGTTTCGATCGCAGGAAATACGATTGGAAGAAGATTGAAAAAAGAAATTTCAGAGTGGATGGCTTCTGGCCAAATTCGTCAAGACCCACTTCAGTAGAGTTGGAATCCATTGTGGAGAAGACGAGGTAGGTGGAGAAGAAAAGGTAGGTGGAGTCGACGGCGTAGGCGGTGTCGGTGAACTTGTCGTTGACGGTGGTGAATTGGGAGCAGATGTAGAAGGCGGCGTCGGTGGAGTTTGGGACCAGGAATTGGGCGAGTTAAGAGGGTGAGTAGGTCAAAGCCATGGCTGGGTCCGGTGGAGGAAGAGAGAGAGAGAGAGAGAGAGAGGCGAGAAAAAGGAAGAGAGAAGAAGATGAAGGGCACATCTGTCTTTAAATTGAAGTAAAGATGACATGTGAGTGGCACATGTTGGTTTCCATCCAAAAACATAACAGAATCCAAACGGAAGGTCTACATTTACCAGGTTTTGGTAGTTACAAGTGGTAAAGTGCCAAAAAAAATAATTAGAGGGGGCGTAGTGTAACCGGGTAATAGTTAGAGGGGGCAAAATGTAATTTACCCAATTATTAACAATTCGAACACTATTTCAAACTTGAGTAGTTTGATTCATATATCAGCCCTAGTTCTTCTGCTATCTATTGTATTGCATGCCAAGACGAATATATCATAAAACCTAGAAAACAGAAGAAAAAAAATTACAACCATAAAGAACACAAGAATACTCGTGATTCAGGTTCAAACAAGTCATGAACATCGATCAAATGGGGTAAATTCAGACGGTCCTGGCTAGGATGTTGCTGGTGTTGAATCTAGAATGGACTCTGCGTTCTTCCAAACTTAATTATTTTTTCTGTTTTGTTCGTCTTTTTTGAACTTTTAGTAGATTCCGTGATATTTTTTAAATTAATCATCCGTCTCGATGAGAGGAGTCTAAAAAGTACAACATTATGACAAAAAGCAAAAAAAAAAAGTACACTAAAGACGAAAAAAGTATTAAACCACTGTCTTATTTGTCTAAAGTACTATCATTTTTCAACATTGGTCCATATTTTCATACTTTTCTGATGCGTCTCGTTGAGATGAATGATTAACCCCAAAATTATGACGAAAAACTAAATAAAAAGTTGCAAAAAGTAAAAGATACCGAAATAAGTTTCAGACTTATAAGTTTACAAGATCACAACCCAAGTATACAAGCGCAAGACAGGATAGCCATGGATGTATTGGAATATATGTACATGGAGATGAATTTGGGTGTATACGAGTGATTATAATTTGTGCCCAGTTAGGTTATACTACCAGCTAGATAGCCTGTAGAGGAATGTGAAGTGTGAACGGGTTGCAGAGAGCATCTGCTGAACAAAGCTAGCTAGAGCACCCAAGTCAAGTGTTGTCATATTCATTCATACACAACAAAATCTTGTGACCCCAGCGCCAATTGTATACATGCATATGTGTGGACAGTTGTTGTATGAGTACTCCGTGACTACTCATCTTTCAACAGGATAATACCAGACCAAAATTGAAAGATCAGAGTATCATTTGCGAGGCTTTAACGTTTTGCTTTCTTTTTAAACTTTTTTTTTTTTCAAAAAGAATGGTAATTTCAAACTCAAATATAATGAAAATGAAAAATATTTTTTTTAATTTTTTTACACCTTTTAAAAGATCTCAATGAGATCAATCAAACAAGATCCATATTGGTAGAAAAATTATTTGCATAAATACATAATTTTTAAGTTTAAAATTACTTTTTTTTTCAAAAAGTTCATTTTTTAAGAAACCGAAACACCGCTGTAGGAGAAAGAACCCTAGCCTATTTATTAAGTTAAGTAGCTTTAGTCAATCATAGTTGGCTCTGGGGTCTATTTGTTGGAACATTTTCTCTCTCAAATTAAAGGAAAAGTATCTTAATTGAGAAGATATGAGAGAGATGCGAAGAGAGAAACAAACAACAATGGATTAGACAAGGGAAAGTCAATAATATGTTTGTTTTTCTCGTCGCCCAAAGAGACTGGACAGTCTATTCCAACCTATTTTTCCAATATTCGCAAAGACGCATGCTATTTACAACCACAAATTCTATAAACGTAGCATGTTCTAAATCTAACGCCCAAATTTTATAACAATTTGTCATACGTAACCTAACAAATATCCATGAACTTTTCAAATTGCCCCTGCATACCCAAATCCTCAATAACCGCCGCCGCCGCCGCCACCACCACCACCAAATCCTCCATAACCACCGTGGTTGGAAAGAGAGAGAGAGGAAGAGAGAGAGGGAATTGCAGAAGCAGCTACGAAGGTGATGGTGGCTATAAGTGCAACCACTACCATCAAGGTTTGGAACCATTCGCTGTAATTTTTGCCATCACGCTCTTCCTTTTGTTTGGTTTTTTCTTCTCTCTTCTGTTTTTCATGTAATCTTAATTGTCCTACCGCCACCAAATCCTCCATATTTAGATCTGTGTGAAACGATTTTCCGTTTCAGCTACCATTTTCTGCTTCAGTTCCAAAAATCGCTATCAAATTCGGAAATTAACTTCCGAAAATGTTTACAAAATTCAGATTCTAATACCCGAACCTTTTATAACCCATTTTGAAGATGCATCATGTCTTCTTTTTTTTTGTGTGTGTTAAAAACGCAGATTCCAACTGCATAATGCTTCGTAAAACGCATTTCTCAAATACGCGATTAACAACATCATGCATTTTGTTAATGCGCGATTGTGGGCAGCATGCCCTTGGAATTTCCGGATTCCAAAAATGCGAGGGCCCGGATCGAGGGAGCGCGAGCGCGGAGAGGTAACTGCTCGGAATACAAAGTCGCCACTTGGGTTTGAAGGTCCGATACCCAAGGAACCATATTTCGAAGCACCTGCCGTGCTGTTTGATTTGAAAAGAAAGTGGAGGAACCAGTCTGTCATAACCATATCTGGGTTCGGGAGTCAGGTTACGAGAGGGGAAGGGTTTTAAGGCACCCCTCTGGCCCAATTCGGAGATCAGTCTTGTAACGCCACTAATTTTGGGTATGGTAAATAAACATTATACTCTTAAACAAAGTAGAGTTTGGCTCATTATTATATCACTACTCCCACAGAGTTCAATATTTACACAAGAAGGGGGAATCTAAGGTTCCTAACTACAGCTCCGACTGTTCCTCCATCCTAGCCAGCTCCTCGGCTCCGAAAGCCTCCAAGGTATACAGCTCTCACCTTGTTCATCTATGAGATCTGACACATTATACCAGTGTCGCCACCAGCATAATATGTCAGGGTCACCAAAAGCAACACCGTGAGCTACAAAGCTCAATAGAATAATCCAAATCCACTAACCCTTAACTTACAAACAAGGATAATATGATTAATGAATTTTCAAACTTAACATGCATCCTTATCATAAACATTTAACAATGACACAACACATTCACTTCTTATCTAACGTCGGTATCCATGATTTCTGTGTTTCTTCTACGTGACTCGTCGTAGACCATGTCACCATTTTTTCACTTTACAAAAATAACATTTTTGAATACCATTCCAAAATTCATTTTTAACACACCCAGCCTCGATTCCGCCGTTCCGGTCTCCCAAGTATCCTCACAATAGTTCCGCCGCACCGGGTTTTCATTGGCACACAATTGCATTGGCTCCTTTCCACGGACAACAAAGCCACACACCCGACCTCGGTTCTGCCGTTCCGGTCTCCCGAGTATCCTCACAATGGTTTTGCCGCACAGGGTTCTCATTGGCACACACACACACCACATAATGATTTTCACATGGTTATTATGTCGTTTCAAAAATATTTTATCTTTTGCAACACACATCTCTACAATGGACAAGTTCGGCCAAATTGCGATTTCAAAACACACCTTGTCATTAACACACCCTAGGTGTCATGTTTCTATCTTGATTTTTGGTGTCTCGTCACATGCATAGACTCCGTGGCAGGACTTTTCACGTAAGTACTCCTAAATCATTCATTTTAATCTTGAAACTAAACTAGCAAGATCATCCAACTCTATATTACTTATCATGCTCAACAAATCACTAAAAGCATAACGCCACATGTACGGACGCCTTTGGAGTGATAATCACTTATGCTTTCTCAAACAACCACAAGTAATGCAAGTAACATGTAAACAAGCTCATAGTCAACTTAAAGATCAAAATACGAATGCTTAGAATAAGCGAGTAAAGGTAATCTACATATCATTAAACTCTATACTTATAGAAAGTGGTTAGGTATAGGCTACTATATGTCAAGATAAAGAGTACGAGCATTCTACATTCATTTCAACATACGCTTATCATACGATATACTTAGAGCTAGAAGGTATTGGGAAAATCTACCGTTCTTCTTGGCGGTAGGGCGGCTACGAAAAGAAAGATGGTACGTCGGGCGGAGTAACGTCTTACGGTAGCTTCCAGTAGCTTCGAAAGAGAAAAGGTTTCTCTTAAAACTAAGTCTTGACTAACACTACTAGAACTTTTGGATCGAGAGGGTGGTGGGGTGGCGGTTTGGTGGCGGCTTAGGATGAGTTTCTTGAAGAATTAGGAAGAACTTCAAGAACAAGCAAAGAACAAGCAAGAACACTAGACTTTCTAGAGAGAAGTTGGAGCAAGGAGTGAAGGTGTGTGTTTTAGCTTGAATGAGCTTGCTATTTATAGGCCAAGGCATCCCTCTCTCTCCCTCTCACCCGAATTCTCTCTCTCTCTCACTCTCTCTCTCTCTCTCTCTCTCTCTCTCTCTCTATATATATATATATCTCATTTTTTAAATCAGTTTGTCATGCTTTCTTTGAAAGATCAAGGCCTAGTTCTCGGCTTCCAAGACTAGATTTAGTCCTTTAGATTTGATTTGGAAGGATTTTTTGTAAGGAGAAAGGATAGTTCAAGGTTTAAAAATGGAAATTGTACAAATAAGGACAATGAAAAATAGATTTTGCTTGATCAAGTATATCACCCTAGATTGTAATCTAGTCAAGTACAAAGGAAGAAGATCAAGGCTAAGGTACATCCAATCTCCCTCCCTCTCTCTCTCTCTCTCTCTCTCTCTCTCTCTCTCTCGCTCTTGGCCACTCTCCCCCTCTCTCTCGGGTTTCTCTCTATATATATATATATATATATATATATATATATATATATATATATATATATATATATATATATATATATATATATATATATATATATATATATATATATATATAAGTATGTACTTTAGGGTACTACATAATCTAGTAAATTTTCAAATCCAATCTCCCCATTAAAATAGTCTAAAATGGCACATGTCAAATTAAAAAATTTTATTGTGTACTTAGAAAATCTAGTCTTTTAAATCTTTGGTACACATACAATATATATATATATATATATATATATATAATCATTAATTAGTAAATCCTTAGTACTTTGGGGGATTTGCTCTATTATCCAATGGATAATATTTTTCCTAACTTTGGTTGTCCAATGGGTAAAGAATTAAAGTGATATATACTTGAAAAATATATATATACCTTTAGGCATGTGTGCATATGACCATATACAACTATATATATGTACCTTTAACAAATCTAGTAATGTACTTTTAGTAAATAAAATCTAGGTTTCCTATTGTCCAATGGGTAAAAATTACCCAAACATTCATCGTCTAATGGGTAAGGCCAAAGGTCCAAAAGGTTCACATTGGAAGGTTCAAAAAGGTTCACATAAGGTTCAAAGGGTTCAAGAAGTTCACCAAGGGTTAGGAGGCACTAACTAGATAAAATGGTAGTTAGGTTATTCTAACTAATTGGTTAAAAACTAATTAAACTAGTCTAGTAGGATTTTCAGCCAAGAATCGTAATTACATGGCTTTAATCTAACCGTGACGGATAATAAGCAATTAGAAGGGATTTATAACCAATTAAAGATTTTTCGAATAATAACAACGAAATTTTTATTTAGTAAAAATCAGAGTTGTTACAGGTCTCTACTTAGGCATTTTGTGAAAACTTTGTGATTCTTCTTTTATTAACAAATTTTTAGCCAGTTAGGGCAGGGGAACAGTTAATCGGGATTAAACTGTAACAATTTGCAAGATGTGATCAATATAGCATGGTGGATGGAATGACTTGGAAAATAAAAGGGATAAAACCCAACACAGAGATAAAACATCAAGACAGTGCTTGGCATGAATTTGTCACAAACAATGGCCAACTTGCATGCATGGATCTACGTGCATGCAAGTACACCATCACGCGACAAATCCATAGACACGCGCGAGTGTCGATGCTTTACAATAGTTTGAATTTTATCCCCTTTTGGACTCTGAAAGGACCAGTGCACACCCAGGGCAAACCAAGCAGTTTATAGCAGTTATACTACACAGTTTAAAGGTTGAAAAATCCTACAAATTAACAAAACACCCCATAAACAGTGTGGGGAAAAAACAGTGACCTAAGACCAAGTTACCAAAGCAAAGACCACTCACTGGTTAAGGACTGACCGTCGCGCGTGTATTGTGTTCTGGGGCGCGATAGATGGGCCCTGGCGCGCGATGGATGGGCCCTGGCGCGCGAGGGTATGAGTCAACCTTACAGTGTTTGGTTTTGCTCATTTTGAATTCTAGAACAAGTCCAGAAAGATCCCAAGGGTATTCCATAACAACAGAAATACAAATTGAAATATAGCTAATAGCTTAAACTAAGAAAAGCAGTAAACTGGTTGTTAGCATGCTTACAGTCGTTGATATAAACAAAAAGACATGAAACAATAGGAAACCAATCCCCGCGCATATTGCGCCCTGTCGCACGTGTGTTGTGCTCTGGCACGCGATGGATGCGCCCTGGCGCGCGATGGTTCCTACCACGACGGTTTTTGAAACCTTACCAGTTTTAGGGTCAGAACTGGTATTGATTACCAGCCTTGATCTTGCCAGCCCCCCTCAGGGATCAAAACAGGGAGTAGAATAAAGGTAAGCTATATATTTGGTCTTGGGATTTGAAAAGTGTTTGAAGTTTGAGTTGAGGTTGAGATTGAACAAGGTGATAGAGCTTGTAAAATGAGTGTATGAAGGTTGCTAGAGAAGTGAAGTATCAAGTGTATTAGGGTTTTTAACTTGGTAGATCTTTTTTTTGAACCCTTTTCTTGGAGGAGTATGAGGGGTATATATAGGAGAATGAGAGATACAACCAACCAAGTGTTGGTTGGTTTGGCCTTGGTGGCTAAGCTTCGTCCTTTGGAAAGGTTGGTGGCGAAGGAGGAGCTCAGTCAGTCCACGAGGTCTGGCTGAGGTTGCTTGGTGGTTAAGCCTACCAACCAATAAAGGTGGTGGGGACAGGTTTTGACAGTCGCGCGCGGGTTGCGCCCTGGCGCGCGATGGTCAACGGTCAAGTTTTGACTGTTGACCACACCTGGCAGCTTGACCCGCGTGCGGGGTTTGGGAGCAGCGCGCGCGTGTACCACCTACTCACACGTGCCAGTAGGGTTTTTTGGCTATTTGAAGTGGCTTAGGATTAAAAGAATTCTTTCTATTTCATTCCATGAAGAAATTTGCAATAGTTAACCGAATCAAAGCAGTATCCAAGAACAAAGGAGCAAGCCAAGCAAGGAAAGCAAACAAAGCAATAGCGCGAACAACACGAAGGAACTGATCGATCCAGCGATAGGATCAAGGGTTTTGCAAACACCCAAAGCTCAAACACTCAACATTCCCGAGGTGTTCTTGATCTGTTTCCTCATCGAGGAATCAAATACCGTAAGTAAACTAATCTGAAAGCCCAGATTGGGGTGTCTACAGCGACGGGATTGGTTTTGCAGCGGTGGCTTGGTCGTCTTCCATTGTCTCCAAGGCAAAACGACTGCGGCATCGTCTCTTAAACCTGAACATCAATGGGATATTCAATACTTTAACCCTCCAATCAAAACAAAAGTACTTTCTAAGGGTTGTGGGAGGATAGTGGAGAGATTGAGAGATAAATGACAGAATTACGGTGGCGGCGGTGGTATTGTGGAATGGTTTAGGGAAGGAGGTGGCTGGTACGATGGGGAAATGGAAGGGGAGGAAAAAGAATGGGGGAAGATGAATAGGGGTTGTGGTTGTGTCTAGTTATAGTAGGGGTATTTTTGTCAATTTTATTAAGGGCATTTTATTCGAAAGTAATTAATTTTAAAACATGATATGTTTAGGGAATTTATAGTTGCAAATAGCTCAGCCCTTCGCGAAACCAATTTTTTACAAGATGTGCTATAAAAACGTGTCATTTCATATCCACAAAACATGAATTGTAGACATGCATGCTACATTATTATTATTGCTGAAGTATAAAAAGTAAACGATCACGATCATGAAAATTCGTCTGGATCCGTTCAGCCTCTCTGTGAGACTGCGGAGGATCCATATCCTGTTTCGTTTTCGCAAGGCGACAACTTTTCACAATGCAACAACTAAAGGAGATTAACTAACAAAAGATTAAATATTAATCCACAATCTCCTTTCTTTCTCTCTCTCTCTCTCTCTAACCCTAGCCGTCGCACCTCTTTGTTTCTCCCTCTCCCTAGGGTTTCCACCCTAAAATGGGCGACGGGAGGGGGGGCAATCTACCCTATGGAGTTTTTTTCTCCGTCGGGCCTCTGATTGGAATCTCTTTTTCTCTCCTTTCATCATTCTCCACTCTCACGCCTCCCGATGCCTTGGCCTCCCCGGTTCCTCTACCGTCGGACCTCCTCCATCATATTCGTTGTTTGTCGGTGACTCGTCTCTGGTGGTGCGGTTCAGATGTGCGGATGTGGGTGCGGAGCTTTTGTGCATGATTGAGAGTTGGAGATCTATGTTGGTAGATGATGATGACGAGGTTTTTTTTTTCATTTTCTTGTTCGTTTGCGATCTTTTTCTTGTCCCTTTTGTGGAGGTTTTATCTCCGATTTCTTACCGTGAGTTTTTCTTCTGACTGGATTTCTCTCAGTTGGGTTGTTTTGGGTTTTTTCTTGTTTCTGCAGGAAAATGTTTAGTTGGTTTGGGATATAATCTATGGGATGAATCTCCGCCGTCGTGGTTACTTAATCCTTTGTCTAAGGACGAGTTTTCATCTTATATATTCTTTGGTTGAAGTAATAATATCATCTATTATCAGTTGGGAAAAAAAAACCTAACGAAAGAACCCCTAATTAGAAAATCTAATCAAACATTCCATTGCCAAGTGTGGGTATACGTACCCATGGGCGGAGCAATTGTGGGGCCGGATGGGCCCGGCTCCATTCACGTTTTTTTAAAATATTTTTTATAGGACCCCATAAAATAATATTCAAAAATTTATGAATATTTTTCTAAATTTTTGTGGGATCTTAAATGAGCCCAAACACATTTTTTCTTGTGCGGTTCCCTGCAAATCTTCCTTACGAATAGTGGGGCTCTTTCACAACTATATCAACACTATCTATTTTAGCTAACACTAATTAAAATATATATTTTGCATTTGTTTAATTTTTTTAGATTGTGTTTTTCTTTGTTAGACAATATACATCAGCGGAGGTTAGCAGGGTGTTAGTATGTTAGTCAATGGGCAGTTCAGAGGCAATGCATAGCCTTGAACCCCAAACTTACTTTCCGTGTGGCTCAAACCTTGGCCCCCACTGAGAAGAGAAATGAGACAACCAACTCAACTAAGCTTGGTTTCTCTAGACTGTTTACATATTAAAAAATATGGTGAAAAAATGAAGTGTTCCAATTTTCAATCTGTTTGAATTGGTGCAAAAATCATATTTTTCTGATTATTTTATCATAAAGGATCATAATCAATTTTTATCTCTACGGCTCTCATAATTAAGTATCTGCTCTTTATTTGGGATCCTATAAAGCAGATACTTAATTATAAAAGACAAAAAGTAATTATCATCCTTTAGAATAAAATGATCAAAAAAATAAGATCTTCGCACCAATTTAAATGAATTGAAAATTGAAACACTTCATTTTTTTTCCGGACTGTTTATATAATAAAAAAGGGGAAAAAACCGAAATGGTCCCTGTAATTTAGTGTTTGTGTCAACTTGGTCCCTGCAACTTGAATTGACTCAATTTACACTCTGTAGTTTTCATTTTGTTCCAACTTGGTCCAATTACTAACTGTCGTTAGCCTCCATTAACCTTACGCACAAATGGATCCCTTTTCTAGTAAATTACCGAACCCTTTCTTCTCTAACCTTACAGACTTAAAGCCTTTTCCTAAAAAACAAAACGGAGTCACTTTTTTCTGAAAATTGGGTTCTCTGGCTCGTGTACTTTTTTCTAAAATACTTGAATTATTCTTTCAATATTAAGAGGTGACTAGGCACACCTAAACTCTATGCCCGGTGGAGACTCTAATTTTTTTGTAAACCCCTTTTGTGGCCCGAACTATGCCCGGTGGAGACTCGCACCTAAACTCTATGCCCGATGGAGACTCTAAATTTTTTTCTAAACCCCTTTTGTGGCCCAAACTATGGCCGGACCTGATTCTCCTTTACTCGGAGATATGTAGACAGTTTGATGAAAACTCAGTCCCTTTTTAAAATAAAACCCACTTCATTTTCTAAAATTCAAACAGTTTTCAAAAATATCCGAACCCCTTTTATAAAACGCAAAACTCCTCATTTTTCCTTTCTTTTCAAAAACCATGTCGCAATCCATAGGAATCGGATCACTTATTCAGTCCCTAATCCTTCTCACTCCTTCCCCCCGAAGGTAAGCGAGGCATGTTTCGGTCAAAGGTAAATTCCAGGGCGCGACAAATGGAGAATGAAACCTGTGAAAAAAAAATGGAGAATGGAACAATGAGGCTCTGTGTTTTGGTTTAGAGGTATATTAGGGTAAGCGGAGAATGGCAAATTACGATTTTAAACCTAGAAAAGGGGCCCATTCGTGTCTGGGGTTAACGGAGTCTAACGGCAGTTAGTAATTGGACTAAGTTGAAACAAAATGAAAACTACAAAGTGTAAATCGAGTAACTTCAAACTACGGGGCCTAAGTTGACACAAACACTAAACTACAAGGACCATTTCGATTTTTTTTCCCATAAAAAAATGTTGTTAAAAAATTAATAGCAATTTGTGAATTTGTGGCCTTCGATTACTTCTGGGCATGAGATTGAGGGCCAAAAGTTTTGGATTGAAATTTATGAGAAATAATCTTTCTTGAGGAGAAGAGAAAGGAGTTTCATATGATTTGAAATTTCAAAAAATTATGCCTTGTTTGGATGGTATTTTGAAAATTTTTTAGTTTGATTTTTGGGTAATGAGTGGAGAGAAAAATTAGGGTAATAATTGGAGATAGAGGTAATGATTGGACAGAGATAGAGAGAGAAATAAGAATAATGATTGAAAAGATGAGAAAAAAATGATAGTAATGATTGAAAAGAGGAGAGAAAAATGAAAGTAATGATTGGAAGTATGGGTAATAAGTGTTTTTTGAGTTAGAAATTTTTTTTTTTCAAAATGCCATTCAAACAAGGCATTAATTTTTAGACAAAGATTTTTGAAAGAAAGCAATTGATGATGAGAGAGAACAAAGTGGATTTTCGCAGAGGACTCGGCTCTAGGTCTCGGGCTGAGGACTAGGAGAGAGATGTCAAAGCAAAAAGAAAGACAAAAGGCTAAAATGGTCATTTTAAAAAATGGGTCAGACCGGGGAAAATGTCTTCTGAAATAGTACAAAGTAGAAAGGTTAAAGTAGGGACACGTGGTTGTGTGTTGTATTGTTAAAAGGTGCATGTGTGCGCCTGTTAGATGGACCGTTGATGTATTGCAATTTATGATTTAATTGATGTTAATTTCGAATAATTTTATATTAGCCTATGAAATTTGTTCATAAACAAGTAATTAAGTACATGTGTTCTTTAGTTATTCAATAAAAAACAAAATAAATTCGCATATTATTGTGGCATTGGACTCAAAATGATCAACTTGTATATTATAGGATACGAAAATAAAAATGATACATTAATACAAAGAACATGTATTTTGAATGAGAATTCATCTCTTTGTTTGGTCCATCTCGAGTCAAAATCCTGACTCCGTCACTGTATTAACCTAACTCGATCGATTAGCCTTGAATATCGGTGCGTCGCTAGTGTGGAGCTTCTCAAGCTTTTATCTAAGACCAAAGAACGGGATCCTAAATCCCTGGAACGTGAATCAGTTGATACGGATTGGGTGAGATGTAACTATGAACATCAAGGGATTCGATGAAACAATACAGTAATTGGTTTATTACTAAGTGTCAAGTGTTCGTATAAGTTCTTTGGCTTCTGATATGGAGAAGCGTTGTACCTTATCGCATGTTTCATTGTACGTTGTCATTTATTCTAAAATCTCGTTTCACATTTATTTTTGTCATTCCATTTGCATATAAAGTTAGTACGTAGAGATTCTCCTACTAGGCTAATGTAGCACAATCTTTCATATTTTCAAGTACAAATTAATCAAAGGCTAGTGCATGACTTGTATGGATTAACTTACTTTTGAAAATTACCTTGAAGAGTTACCTTGTCATCTTTTGTAAATCACATTTAAAAGAAATAAATGTAACGACCCTGATTTTTGGTAAATAAAAATTTCGTTAAAAATTTAAAATTTATTTTAATAACCTGAATTTTTATTTTCATAACCAAAAATCCGTCGTTACTGACTGATAAAAATCTCATTGTTTATTCGAAAATCTTTTTGGAAGGTTTTAATCGTCTTCTAACTACTGACACCCGTCGTTAAGTCTTAAGATTTCACCTCTTGGCTGAAAATCCTGCTTAGCAAGTCTAGTTAGCTTTTTATCCGACTAGTTAGCTTAACGATTGTTTAACCTAATTACCATTTACTTCCTTGGTGAACCTCATGAGCCTTTTGAACCCCTTGAACCATATGGACCTTTAACCCTAGGTGAACCATTTGAACCTTCCAATGTGAACCTTTTGGACCTTTAGCTTTAACCATTGGACAATGATGTTAGGATAATCTTTACCCATTGGACAATAGGGATTTGGATATTTATTCATTAAAGTACATTTATAGATTTATTAAAGTACAGTTTTATATGTTTATATATTCACATGCATAAAAGAGTATATTTATTTATATTACTTTATTGTATTATCCTTTGGTCCATAAAAGTTAGGGATTTTATTATCCATTAGATAATAGGGTCAATCTTTTCAAATTACTAGATCTATTATTTTATGAAATCCTAGATTTGCCCCATAAAGATTTTATGATTAATTTATATACCAAAGTCTTAAAATATTGGATTTTCTAAGTACCTATTATCTAGTATTTTAATATGGAACATGTGTTTAATTGAATTGTTTAATTAGAAAATCTTGCATAGTACCTTATTTCTTTTACCCATTGGTCAATAAATGTTAGAAGGATTAATATCCATTGGATAATAGAGTAAATCTTTCAAAAATACTAAGGATTTATTATTTTATTAAGTCCTAGATTTTTCCATGGGATTTTATGACTAATATATATGTTGTACAAGTACCAAAATCTTAAAATACTAGATTTTCTAAAAATACTTATTTAATATTGTAATTGGGACATGTGTTTATTTGAATTTGTTTATTTAGAAAATCTAGTATAGTACCTTATTCTTTTTTATCCATTGGTTAATAACCGTTAGGAGAATTATTGCCCATTGGACAATAGGCTAAAGTACTTACCATCCTTACCTATTGGTTAATAACCGCTAGGGAAACCATTATCCATTGGACAATAGCTATACTTTCAAACCAAGTACTAGTATTTATTAAATTAGTAGATTTTCCCATATGTGTTAAATGATTAAAATAGAATTTGTGCATTAGTACTTTGAAAGTATATGACATTATGATTAGTTTATTGGGAAAGTTAGATTTGGAAGATATAGTATAGATTAGGTAGTACATGCTTATATATATATATATATATATATATGTGTGTGTGTGTGTGTGTGTGTGTGTGTGTATAATATTGTAAGCATAACATGTGGGTAATTGATTTTTAAAATGGGAAATCTTATTTACTTTTAAAGTATTAGATTACCTAGTACCCTAATCGTAATATTATATATGTATACTTTCTAGTGTGTGTGTGTGTGTATATATATATAGTACAAGAGAGAGAGAGAGAATTTCCGAGAGAGAGAGAGAGAGAGGGAGGGAGAGAGAGAAGGAAAGAGAGAGAGAGAGATTGTACCTTGGATGATCTAGTTGTTCTTTCCTTTGTACCTAGCGATCTGACCATTGTCCTACTTTGATATACTTTCAAATGAAAGCTTAACTTTTCAAGCAAAATCTTGTACAATTGTACAATTTCCATTTTTATACTTGATCAAATCTTCCTTTCCCTTGTTCAATCTTTCCATAATCCAATCAAAAGGACTACATCATAGCCATGCAAGCCTAGATTTAGGGTTTATCTTCCAAGCAAACATGATTTGGTGGAATAAAAAATTGAGATATGGAGGGAGAGAGAGAGAGGGCCGGCTAGGGAGAGAGAGAGTGAGTGCTTGGCCTATAAATAGCAAGCCATTCTCACCCATTTTGCTCACACCTCTTCATTCTCCAACTTCTCTCCAGAAAGTATAAGTGTTCTTGCTTTTTCTTGCTTAGTTTCTTCTTGTTCTTGAAGCTTTTCTCTAGTTCTTCAAGAAACACTTCCATCGCCGCCACTCAACCACCACCTCGATCCAAAAGTGGTAGTTGTTGTAGTTAAAATCTAGTTTCGAGCGAAACAATTCTCTTTCGAAGCTACCGGAAGCCACCGTAAGCCGTTACTCTGCCCGATCGCCGACTTTCTTTCCGACGTACTTTCTGTAGCCTTACTACCGCCAAGAAGAACAGTAGAGTGTTCTTACTCTCTACCCCTAAATATATTTTGTGTGCATGTTTGAGTTGTACGTAGATTAACCTTAACCTACTTTCTCAAAGTATAAGGAATTATGTGTTGTTTATGTTCCTGTAGTAAATCGCTTTCCGTTTACTTTAGTAGTTAACTCGTCAATAAACATATGTTATTTTAAAGTTCCCACATGATAAGATTGAACGGATTTTTGGAAGTATAGATATGATTAGAAGTATTCGTATTTTGACCTTTTAGATGATCGTAAGCTTGTTTGAATGTTGCTTGCATTACTTGTGGTTATTTGAGCATGTGTTAAGTAAGGTAGAGTTGGATGATCTTGCTAGTTTAGTTTCAAGATTCAATGAATGGCTTATGATATGAGAAGTCCTACCGCGGAGTCTAGACATGAATACGAGACACAAAAACCAAAACATGACATCTAGGGTATATTAATGACAAAGCGTGATTTGAAACCCGCAATGTGGCCGGACTTGCCCATTGTGGAGATGTGCTTGCAAAGGATAAAATATTTTTGAAACTATATAATGACCATGTGTGAAGATCATTATGTGGTATGTGTGTGTGTCCAATGGGAACCCGGAGCAGCGGAACCATTGTGAGGGTGTGTGTGTCCAATGGGAACCCGGAGCAGCGGAACCATTGTGAGGGTGTGTGTGTGTCCAATGGGAACCCAGAGCAGCGGAACCATTGTGAGGGTGTGTGTCCAATGGGAACCCAGAGCAGCGGAACCATTGTGAAGTGTGTGTACTCCCATGGGAACCCGAAGCGGCGGAACCATGGTGAGGTATGGCTTGATTATCCGTGGAGAGGAGCCAATGCAAATTGTGTGCCAATGGGAATCCGGAGCGGCGGAACCATTGTACATATACTCGGGAACCCGGAGCGGCGAAACCGAGGTTGGTGTGCGTTAATACTGATTTTTGAAATGTGTGCCAATGGGAATCCGGAGCGGCAAAACCATTGTGCGTATACTCGGGAACCCGGAGCGGCAGAATCGAGGTTGGTGTGTGTTAAAACTGATTTTTGAAATATGTGCCAATGGGAACCCGGAGCGACAGAACCATTGTGCAAATACTCGGGAACCCGAAGCGACGGAACCAAGGTTGTGTGTGTTAAATGTGATTTTTTAAAAAAACGTTAATTTGAAAATGAAAAGTAAAATGGTGACACGGTCTACGAAACGCTGCGTAGGAGAAACTCTGATGACATGGGCACTAACGATAGATAGCGAATGCGGATGTGTCATTGTTGATATCTATATCCTGTATTGCATGTGCTGTTTATGACCCTATATGACTTATTGACTTGTTATGTGTAAGTTAAGGGTTAGTGGGTTTTAGGTTATTCTATTGAGCTTCAAGCTCACGGTGTTGTTTTATGTGACCCTGACATATTATACTAGTGGCGACGCTTGTATAATGTGTCAGACCTTTTAGATAAACAAGGAGAGCTGTATACCTTGGAGGCATTTGGAGCTGAGGAGCTTGCTAGGATGGAAGAGGAGACAGAGCTGTAGATAATCTTAGATGTCCTTCCCTTTTATGTAATACAAGTACCCTCTGAGTGGTTATGATATAATAATGAGTCAGACTCTACCCTGTTTATCTAATAAAATATTTATTTAACGAACCCGATTTTGGGGGCGTTACAATAAATGTAACCGAAATCACATTTTGTTTGACTATGGATTATTGTAAAGAGTACTTAATTCTCCATTCTTATTCTGAACTTATGAGACATTGGGTCGTGGCGGCCTAAAGTGTAATCTTTTAGAATTATAACTCGGTGATATGAGCACAGCAAAATCTTTTGGGGTATTATGAAAGTTAATGTGAGGGTTTTATTATAGAAAATTATCATTATTTATATTTAAAATCGAAGGCGTGACAACCTCTAATTAGAAAATTTAATCAAACATTGCATTGCCAAGTGTAGGTATGTAGCCTGCCAGGGGTGGAGTAATTGTGGGGCCAGATGGGCTTCGACTCCATCCCCCTTTTTTATTATTATATTGTATATAAATAAGTGTTAAATATTATTTTGGTTTATATTAGGTCCCGTTCCGTTAAATTTCTTGTTTTTTAAATATTTAGGCCCCGTTCTGCTAAGGAAAATAAATAAGTACTTATTTTCTGAATTAAATGTGATGTGTTGTGAGAGAATAACCTGTCTCATAAAGCGGAAAATAAGTACTTACAAAATAAGACCCTTGGCAGAACGGGGTCTTATTTTCTGCTTTAGGAGACATATCATTCTCTCACAATACATCACCTTTTAACTAGTGGAACACACCCTAGTAAACTACTCTATTGCAATTTATGATTTAACTGATGTAATTCTGAATAACCAAACTCAACCAGGACATAACAAACAAGTTACGCCTTGTTATGGTTTTGTTATGCTTGTAATGGATTTTGGTTATCTTTATAATGGTTTTGTTATGCCAAAAGTTACGTTGTCCCCAAAATGACCGGGGACACCGAAGTCATTCCCTATGAAATTTGTTTAAAAACTCTCATGAACAAGTAATAAATACAATGTACTTATTGGGAAATGCTGCGGTACACACCATGTACCATATGCACCTCCATAACCAAATCATTAAAAGGCGTAACCAAATCATTGAGAGACATAACCAAACACTTCTTTCAATTGTTATGCCTCTCAATAGTTTGGTTACGTCTCTCAATAGTTTAGTTATACGGGTGCATATGGAACGGGGTGTGTACCGTAGCATGACTCAATAAAAAAAACAAAATAAATTTGCATATTATTGTGGCATTAATTG
Organism: Rhododendron molle; assembly: GCA_025413875.1. NCBI lineage: Eukaryota > Viridiplantae > Streptophyta > Magnoliopsida > Ericales > Ericaceae > Rhododendron > Rhododendron molle. The sequence continues at coordinate 23,358,441 of CM046400.1, forward strand.
GACTCAAAATGATTGACTTGTATATTATTATAGGATACGAAACGAAAATACAAAAGATATTTTAATACAAATTAAGAGCAGATATTTTGAATGAGAATTGATCTCTTTGTTCGATTCATCTCGAGTCAAAATCCTGGCTTCATCTAAAATTAGCAACAAATTGGTTGATTGGATGACAAGTCGTCACCATGAGCACAAGCTGTACAACAGCGTATTTGGATCATGAACTAACAAAAGAATTAATTTGTGGAGGATAACGAAAAGTAAATCCTTAACTTTTATTTGTTGTCTTGAAAATCTCTCCACGAAATCAAGCTGATTCAAACGAAACGTGAACACAACGTTTAGGAGTGACGATTAGAGTAGGAAAGAGTAAAAATTATAATGAGGGAGGGTTGGTTGTTATACCAAATAGATATCCAACGAAATGCATCACCAGTTTACTTTACAAGCCGTCCATGCAAGACTAACAAGTCAACATAATATAATAATGAAAGCGGGGCATCACTACCTTGGTTTCGAACCCATCCTGATTCTACTATGGTTTATTGTAAGGTTGTTGGGTATCGCATCGGCCGCTACGTAACCCGAATTTAAACTTTTGATACTGTTATTTACTTAACTTATTGGCCGATACGGACCGATGCGGTCCAGTATATATATATGACCGTACCATATCACCGATACTGTTGTATTTTCCGATACCTTAATTTTATTCCCTACTGTACATGCTTCATTCTTTGAGTTGTATATATCTTATCCATAGCCAGTCCTAATTAAGCTCAAATAAAGTCCAGATTTGTTTTCTTGTTGGACTTTTTTTAAATTTTTATTGAAATCCAGTCCATTCTTTTATTCTGTTTTAGTTTCTCTTGTGGAGACGAATGCTTGTTCCCATTGTGATGAAAAAACTGATAAAAATTTCACCAAGTTCCAAAAGTGCCCGCAAAATAATAAATTTGATTGCTTCTGTTCTTCCCTTCCACACTGTGGGATGCTGTTTCAACCTGAACCTCTTGAACCCTTTCGCCTCCGCTGTAGAGCCATGGAGAGATGACGTGGCTCGCCGGGTACCTGCAAACCGGAGGGGAGTGTTCATCCGGGTAGAAGCTCCGACGGTCTAGTTAGTACAGGAAAGAAAAGTAAGGGTATGTTTGGTTGGATGGAATCAAGGTTGGAATGGAATAGTTATTCCAATGACTTACTTATTCCAATGTTTGGTTCACCATTGAATAATGGAATGATGATTCCAAATTGAATCACTATTCACCTTAGTAAAGGAATTGTCATTCCATCCAAAAAACTAAGGAATTGTTATTCCATTTCTTTGTCACTCCAAAATTACTAGTGCCACTCCAACATTCACTATTGCCACACCAAAAATTACTATTGCCACTCCAAAAATTACTATTGCCACTCCAAAAAATGCTATTGCCACTCCAAAATTACTATTGCCACTCCAAAAATTGCTATTGCCACTCCAAAAATTGTTATTGCCACACTATTCCATTGGAGATGAGAATGATTATTCCCAAGTACAACCAAACATGAGAATGGAAATGATTATTCCATTCTCAATTCCTCCAATTCTATTCCATTCTTAATTCTATTCCTATTCACATTCCATTCCATCCAACCAAACGCACCCTAAGTGAAGTAGAGTATGCTAGGAGAAGAGGAATTGCTTATGTGAGAGGGGGAAGTGTGTATCAGTCCTTTTGGGGTAAGAGGTACCTCTGTATTTATAGGCAGAGGAGTCTGTCATGCTAAGCAAGCCGAGCGTAGGACTCACGCGCGTTCCTACGCTCGGATGACGTCATGTGTCAGGAGCATTTAATGAAGGCCGCCTTCCCAAATCTGCAAATGCACATGGGTTCGTGTCAGACATGTCACATCATGCAGATACGTCACGCCAGTGAGAAGAGAAGGCAACCCACGTATCATGTGGAAGGTTCTGGAATGTTTTGTACCAGCGGTCTCCGAACAAACCAATCCCGAAGGAAAGATTAATGACCGAACAAACGGAGGCCAGGAATGGGGAACGTGTTATGCCGAACAAAAGACTTCTCCGCCAAACAAACCATTGAGTGCCGATGTTCGGACAACAAGCTACGCTCGGCGAACAGTAGCTGACCCATCTTACGTTCGGCGAAAGATGGATGACGTGTCATCGGACCAACTCAGCTCTCAACGAACTGAGACAACTGAACGATGAACCCCCGGTGCGACCCTTTGGACCTTATGATCTCCTTCGAATATTTCGGCCCACTACACACACGATTCCCTGCATAAAACTCAAGAGTAAAAACTGAATTGAAAGCTCAAGTCTTATAAGACAAAGCGGTTTGCTTCGATGATAGTATTGAAGATGTAATCTTAACACAACTAGCTCTGTAAAAAGCTCAAAACTTGGTCCTCAAATACCTGAATCCAAATCAGGGGCGGACCCACCATAGGGTACGTGGGGTCACGTGCCCCCACACCCTTTAAAAAAAATTTATTTTTTTACGGTTTTGTATATGTATTATTTATGTTGAACTTACATAAGATGTTTTCAGCTGGTGTAGTGGTAAAGTTCTCTTTTACTAAGCAGCAGGTGGTGCGTTCGAGGCTCTGCCCATGCTCTCTTGCAAGTCCTAACTGCTCTTTCCTACAAGGCAGAGTACAAAATGTGTTTTTTTTTCTTTCCAAAAGGCAATAGTTTTTTCCAAAAGGCAAAGTGGAAAATGTGTTTTTTTCTTCCCCAGAACGCAATAGAAAAGAGTAGTGCGTACCTTGATTTGTATACTATTCATGGGTTCGAGTCTACCCTCACATTGCATTTGTATACTTTTTGTCCCCAAAACTGTAATAGTAGAGTTAGTAATAGAAAAATAGATGATGAACATGTGATAATGCATATATAGTCAAGGTGCGCAAGTTTACCCAAGTAGCTAATTATTAAAATACATATATACTTTAAAATTGTTAATTTATTATGAATGCTAAAATTATTTTGGAGTAAATGTGCTTAACTGTAACTCATATATTACGGTTACAAAAAAAATTGGTGCCCCCGCTGTGTAAAATTTCTGGATCCGCCACTGATCCAAATACTGTTAGAGGGAGCTGTTCACCACTAGCTAGGTTACCATGCAACCCTGGGGGTTCAAGGACCTTGTTTATGAACTTTGAAGGTATCATTCTGTGGAGAGGATAGATTTGGTTTCAATCACCAAATAGGATCAAAGTTTGTTGAAGAATATGGATGTTCACTCAATAATTGAGGAAAATGACTGTTTCATTCATTTAAACTATGGAATTATCTTAATTAGGTTGGACTAATTTGCATAAAGCAGAGGAGGAGTGTAACCAACATTACAATTACACGTACAGTACTGAACACAATTCACATAATTGAGTTGAGTGTCAATCAAGAATGAGAAGGCAGGCAGGCCACTTGAGTTTTGGAGTAGCTAGGCAATAGTGCAATAGGCAGCCACTTTTATTAAAGCACACATAGAGGCCACAAAAGGACACCAGTATTTGGTAACTCAATCCAATACCAGTCACAACTACTAATAAACATAACTTTTCTACAGTACTATATATAAAAGCCTTGATTTCATTTTTAAAAGGCAATGATTTGAAAACGATTAATTGGACAGGAAGTCTCGGTCAAGAAAAGATAAAGATAAAAAAAAAAAAAAATACTAGTAGAAAGTTGGTTGCATACGTGGGGTGTATAGGGGACCGAGTTGACTAGGTAATAACAACTTGTGCCTTCCAAGTACATGAATTTCCAGAAGCAGAGCTTAAACTGGGAATCCAACCGATCTCTTTCTGAGTAGGGAGGGAGGGAGGGAGGGAGTAAGTAAGTCGTATTGAGCTAACAAACACACCATGAGAACAAGCAAACCCACGAAAACCTCATTCTCATCATCCCCTTGTCGGTCATTCAACCACTGTATATATCTTCTCCTATATATGTAATCCTGCCCCATATCTCTATTCATTGATCATACCCCACTTTTATTAGGAGTATTAGTATATATAGAAAACAAAATATATATATATATATAAACCGAGGGCGACTTCGGTCTCCATGAGCTCTGTTAACTCCCATGAGATTAATGCATACACAACTTTACTTTGACTTTAATAGAGTCTACCTTGTTTAGTGGACGGGTAGATCGGGTCCCATAATGATTAAGCATGTACCAATGAAACTGAATAAGAAAATGAGCCTTTTTGCACCATCTCTCGTACATGCAATTGGTTACTAAACATTGGTCTTTTTAAGAGGTTCTCTACCCCTTTTGACCTCTGTCACTTCTTCCTTTATTAAAAACACACACTATCTCTCTCTCTCTCTCTCTCTCTCTCTCTCTCTCCAACTGTTCACTTATTCCTGCATCACCCCCTCCCCTCCCAATGGAACAGTAGTTCGGTGGTGTCATTAATAGATTAATAATACTAGCACACAACTCTCATTCTCGATCACAAACTTTATCTCTATGCTGTCGCTTATTTCAAAGGTCCATTAAAAGCCTCTACAATTCCCCAAAAACTTCCGACCCAAACATGTACACCCATAATAACTACATGCAGCAGCACTGTCAAAACCACAGAGCTACATGCACAGTACTCTCAAACCCCGCGTCTTCTCCCCACCGCCCAAGAAGACTAACCACCATCCTCTCAACTCTGCAATCATCAATCTCCTTTTAAATGCCCACAAAACAAACCAACTCATCATCATCCTATTCCTTTCCATGCAAAAACATCAGAAAAAAGAGGCCAAATACTATTCATGTTAACCCTCTCTTCTCTCTTCATGTGTCCTTGAGACCTTGTTCCATCTTCTTTCTCTCAATTCAACCCTAGAAGATTAGAAAATGACTCCTGTGAAAGGGTTTTTCTCTCTTCTTCTTGTAGTCCTCTTGATTTGCATCCTTTCATGTGATTCAGACTCATCGACTGATCTAAAGACCCTTTTAGAGGTGAAAGAGTCTTTCAAAGACCCACAAAAGGTACTCTCAGACTGGGCTAAGTCCAACCCAAGTTTCTGTTCATGGACAGGCATTTCCTGCTCTACTGGTGGACTGGTGGTGGGTCTCAACCTTTCCGACTCGTCACTCGGCGGGTCAATCCCACCAGCACTCGGCCGTCTTAACGACCTACTCCACCTTGATCTTTCCTCTAATCAACTCATTGGTCCCATTCCACCAACTCTCTCTAACCTTTCTTCTTTGGAATCCCTGCTCCTCTTTTCCAACCAACTCTCCGGTCCCATCCCGACTCAACTCGGCTCGCTTTCGAACCTCCAAATCCTCCGCATCGGCGACAATGGGCTCACCGGCCCAATTCCGGCCACGTTTGGCAATCTTGTAAACTTGGCTGTTCTTGGGTTGGCCTCTTGCAGTCTCACTGGGCCCATACCTCCGGAGCTTGGGAACCTTTCCCAGCTTCAGAATTTGATTTTGCAGCAAAACCAACTGGTGGGTCCCATTCCGGGTGAGGTGGGGAACTGTTCTAGCCTGCTTGTTTTCACTGCTGCTGTCAATGGACTCAACGGATCAATCCCATCAGAGTTGGGTCAACTCATGAATCTACAGCTTCTTAACCTCGCCAACAACTCACTCTCTGGGGAGATTCCGGACCAGATTGGTGACCTGAGTCAACTCGTTTATCTCAACTTCATGGGGAATCAGCTGGATGGTTTGATCCCAAAGTCATTGGGAAAATTGGGTAATCTTCAGAATCTTGATTTATCCTCGAACAAGCTCAGTGGCGAAATCCCAGAGGAGTTTGGGGAAATGGGTCAGCTTGTTTACTTGGTCTTGTCAAGCAACAATCTTTCTGGTGGTTTACCAAGAACTATATGCACAAACACAACCAATTTGCAGCATGTCATGTTGTCCGAAAACCGATTTTCTGGAGAAATACCAGTGGAATTGAGTGAGTGCCAGTCATTGTTGCAGCTTGATTTGTCCAACAACACACTCAATGGCTCAATTCCAGTGGAGATTTATCAGTTAGTTGATTTAACTGATCTCCTGCTCCACAATAACACCTTGGCCGGTTCGATATCTCCGTTGATAGCAAACCTCAGTAATCTCCAGACACTGGGGCTGTTTCATAACAATTTGGAAGGAAATCTGCCTAAAGAGATTGGAATGCTTGGAAATCTTCAGACTCTGTTTCTCTATGAAAATCAATTCTCAGGGGACATCCCTATGGAGATTGGAAACTGCTCCAGCTTGCAAATGATTGACTTCTACGGAAATCATTTTACAGGGAACATCCCAATTACCATGGGAATGCTGAAGGAACTGAATTTCCTTCACCTGAGAGAAAATGATCTCTCAGGCGAAATTCCCGCCACTTTGGGCAACTGCCGTCAACTGAATGTCCTTGACTTGGCTGATAATCGTCTCTCTGGCGAAATCCCACCAACATTTGGGTACCTCCAAGCTTTACAACAGCTCATGCTTTACAACAATTCTCTAGAAGGTAATCTCCCCATTGAATTAACCAATGTTGCAAACTTGACAAGAATAAATCTCTCAAACAATAGATTCAATGGTAGTATAGCTCCCCTTTGTACCTCTACTTCTTTTCTTTCTTTTGATGTCACAAACAACGCATTTGCTGATGAAATTCCTCCTGAGATCGGGAATTCGCCTTTGCTCAAAAGGTTGAGATTAGGAAACAATAAGTTCATTGGGAAAATCCCTTGGAAATTGGGAGAAATCCGGGAATTATCTCTGTTGGATATTTCTGGGAATTCTCTCACTGGATCTATTCCTGCTGCACTTTCTTTGTGCAAGAAACTAACCCACCTTGACCTAAACAACAATCATCTCTCGGGACCAATTCCGTTGTGGTTGGGTAGTTTGCCTCAGTTGGGTGAGTTGAAGCTCTCATCCAATCAGTTTTCTGAGATTCTTCCCATTGAATTATTCAATGCCACCAATCTTCTGGTGCTTTCTCTTAGTGAAAATTCGCTTAACGGAACTCTCTCTCCTGGGATTGGGAAACTTGCATCCCTCAATGTCCTTAATCTCGAACATAACTACTTTTCGGGATCCATCCCCCCTACCATAGGCGAGCTAAGCAAGCTTTATGAACTTCGACTCTCCGGCAACAGTTTCAGTGGGGAAATACCAATTGAGATTGGACAGCTCCACAATCTTCAAAGCATTCTAGACCTCAGCAATAACCACCTCACTGGCAAAATCCCACCTTCTATCGGAACACTGTCAAAACTCGAAACTCTCGACCTATCTCACAATCAACTGGTGGGGGAAATCCCTCCACAAGTCAGTGCAATGAGTAGTTTGGGCAGGCTTAACCTCTCATACAATGATCTTCAAGGCAAACTGGACAAGCAGTTCTCACACTGGCCACCGGAGGCATTCGCAGGAAACTCACATCTCTGCGGAGCCCCACTTGAACACTGCAAAAACACCAAGTACAGGAATCAGCAGTCCAGTCTAAGAGAAAAGGCAGTGGTAGTGATTTCAGCTATTTCAACTATAGCTGCGATTGCTCTATTGATAATAGGGGTTGCCTTCATCTTCAAGCACAAGCGAGGAGAGTCCTTTAGCAGAGCCAGTGAAGTGAACAGTTACTCTTCCAGTTCATCCCAAGTGCAGAAACGACCTCTCTTCCGAAACGGTACTGTCAAGCGGGATTTCAGATGGGAAGATATTATGGTAGCTACAAACAATCTGAGCGATAACTTCATTGTTGGGTCAGGCGGGTCTGGAACTGTATACAAAGCTGATTTGATCACTGGAGAGACGGTGGCAGTTAAAAAGATACCAAGGAAAGGTGATCTTCTTCTGGATAAAAGCTTTGCGAGAGAAGTTAAGACGCTTGGGAGGATAAGGCACAGGCACCTTATGAAGCTATTGGGATACTGCAGCAACAAAGGGGGAGGCTCAAATCTTTTGATATACGAGTACATGGAGAATGGAAGTGTATGGGATTGGCTTCATCAGCAACCAGTGAACGGGAAGAAGAAGAAGACCCTTGATTGGGAACCAAGGCTCAGGATAGCAGTGGGATTAGCTCAGGGAGTGGAGTACCTCCACCATGATTGCGTGCCTAAGATCATTCACAGAGACATTAAATCCAGCAACATATTGCTGGACTCTAACATGGAGGCACACTTGGGGGATTTTGGGTTAGCAAAAGCGCTCGTGGAGAATTACGATTCAGTAAATACTGAATCAAACTCATGGTTTGCTGGATCCTATGGTTATATCGCTCCAGGTAACGAAGCTGATTTCTACCTTTGGATGTCATTGACAGATTCATTTTTCGATATTTGGTATTTCTAACAAATTTTTTGGTTTGGTTTCAGAGTATGCCTATTCTTTAAAGGGAACGGAGAAGAGCGATGTTTACAGCATGGGTATTGTTTTGATGGAGCTTGTTAGTGGAAGAATGCCTACCGATGGAACTTTTGGTGTGGACATGGATATGGTACGATGGGTTGAGACACGCATCGAAATGGTAGGAACCGACCGTGAGCAGCTAATAGATCCTGCGCTGAAGCCATTGATGCCCTATGAAGAATGTGCTGCGTACCAAGTTCTGGAAATAGCACTGCAGTGCACAAAAACTGCCCCAGCAGAGAGGCCATCCTCCCGGAAAGCATGCGATCTCCTCCTCCATGTATTTAACGATAGAGTGTTGTATTCTGAGAAGACAGGTCTAGATCCATATGCATAGTCAATGAAATCAAATTGGTTTCGGAAAATTGTATTCAAGCATATCGTGTGAATAAAGAGAATAGTCAACACAACCAACTTCTCTGTTTCCTATCTTGTTTTGCTAAGTGTCCTAGATCTAAAGACTAGACTCATTGCTCAGATTCCTTGTTGATTTCACAAACGAAGAAGTAAGAAAATCAAATGAAACATGCCCTGTTGTAAGAAAGCCATCGATCACACCTTCCAGTGTCACGGGGGCAGTTTCATACCATCAGTTTTGGATTCATGCAAACTTTTGGTAATCTTTGAATTAGTGGTATCACTTTAGTGGCCAATAGACATCAGCCGACAATATATGTCAAATAAGCTCATTTTAGGCAAAAAGATAAAAAGGCTAGTACACTATCACTTGCCTACCATGCGTGAGTCACCACTAAACAAGCTTAATTATGATAAGTTACTGAGTCCTCGACAATACAGAGTTGCTCAGTACAGCACCATTCTTGCGTATAACTGATGAGGCAAAGAAAACCAGCATATACCAATGTGCATAATTGAAAAGGGGGTTGCATCGAAGCATATACTGCTTTCAACAATAACATTTTTTGAGGTACAAACCAGTTCAAAGTATGTGCTCCGAAATGCCAACAGTGAGCAGGAGTTCAAACAACCTCATAAACAAAGAACAAAAGATAGTTTAATCAAATAAGAGTCTACAACCCAAGTATAATCTGGTTCACAAGCCACATTCTCAGCAAAGTGAATGACACGTCTCAAGATGCTTCATTTCACACCACCCAATTGCTAATCGCCTAATCCTCATCTTCTGCAGTTAAAAATTTCGCAATCCATTCAGAAGAGAAAGTCAAAAGAGAAACAAAGGATTTGAAAACACAAATGGTACTAGGATAGACAATGGAAATTTATGAACCAATTCATCTCTACTGATAAAAATACTAGCCAACCTATACGAAGTACAGAGGACGAAACACCACAAAATCAAACTTCAGAATGCTACAATACGAACAAAACCAAATATTTGACAAACCTTAATCTGTAATAAGATTACACCAAATGCCAGTATCAAAGAAACATATTCAAGCATTTTTGTGCCATGGCTAAGTGAAAATGAGAACAGAAGGCACGTGTCAACTCTGCAATAAGAAAAAAAAAAGTGACGAAACGCGAAGCATATATTATCAGGGCTTAGAAGGTGTGAGAAGCAAGTAAGCTCAGGGTGGATGTAAAACCTCTGATTTTGTCCTTGGAACTTTAGAGAATAGGTTTCTGCAGATCATGGAATGAAGAAATGGTGCTATCAGAACCATCTTCAGGGCGCTGAGATAATATGGTTGGGAAGAAAAGTTTTAGAATGATGGGATGGGGCTTCGTCGGCTCTCGAAGATGTGGCTCTAGAAGTATAAACAACAATCGCAGAGGTGGTTCTTATAGAGGCGGCTCTAGAAAAATTCCTATTTGGGAAATGTTACACAAATTTCACCAGAGGAAGTTGTCCAAAATTGCTAAAGATAATTGTCAGCGAGACAACGAATAGATCACCTCCACTACGGTCAACGATCTGTTTGCTTGTCGAGTAATGGGAAGTAGACGAGAACTGCAGCCTTAAACAATTTCAACAAGTTCAGGAGGATTTCTTGGTGCGATTGGACCATATCAAGTCAAAGAAGAAATAATCAAATTATGAAGTATTTTATTTGGAAGCTTTTATTTAGGAATAGTATTATTTATTTGGAGATCTCATTCAGTGCTACTTGTTTTGCATATTCTTAATTTAGTTTTGGTAAGATTTGATTTCTATGTCCTTACATTAGATTCACCGGCTTACGTTCTAGACAATTGTTATAATGATGGCCTTGTTTGCCACAACTGTAGCACTTGTTAGTCGTTGGTTGGCAGGAGGATTTTGATTTCTTGTCACATCTCTGTTGGCAGAATTTGTTCCTTGATGAGTCCCACCCTTAGGTTGGTTTGTTGGAGCTGCTGATTGAATTCACTTTGCCTTTTCAAAAGTCGGGAAAGGAGTTTCATTATGGTTCTTGCAGTACCCTGAATATGTCGGCTTCGAGAGCCATGTTATGGGCTTCATCTACGGACCACAATACTTGCAAGTTTGCAACTCAATCCTCTCTCTAATTGTCGGCTTCAACCCATTCAGATATCTGGCTACCTATTGTCCCTCTGACTCATTCAAATTATTACGATCTGCAAGGCGAGTAAATTCGCCCGTATAATCCAATACAGACCTAGAGCCTTGCAAGCAGTTCTGATAAGAGTAGAACATATATTGCTCATAGTCAGGCAGCAGAAACCTAACCACAAGGAGTTGTTTCATCCTTCGCCATGTTCAGATTAGTTCATTTCCTTGCCGTTATCAGTTCCTCTGCGACTGGTCCCACTTGTAAGCGACCATCTTCACCATTTGTGGTTCAGGAGCCTCCATCATTCCAAAGCAGCTCTCCACTTCAGAGATCCAATCAATGCACTCTTCAATGTGTACATTGTCGTCTCCCGATCACTTCCCACGAGGAATCTACCACAATAGGGTTCACTCCTTTGTTTTGTGATGTTGAGCCAGGAGAATCCTTGCTCTGATACCACTGGACGCAGCGGAATAAACACGAAGGCTAGATAGTGTTCAACCTAAGAGATAAAACACTCGAAGCCACGAGTACAACTTGAAATCCACAAGGAAAAAGGGAAAAACTCTAGAATTTTAATTGAATAAGAGATTGAATTTGCCCTTAGGCTTACATCCCTCATTTATGCTACTAGGCATCCTAACAATAAGGAAATTACTAAAGAGTGGAGACCAAGCAAAGCCGTACTTAGAAACAAAGAATATAAGATAAAGGAAACATAAATCAAATCTGACCAACACTAATTTAGGAATGTGCAAAACAAGTAATAAAAAATTGATCTCAGGTCCATTATGTGAATTTTATAAGCCCACAAGTCAACCTATTAGTTTTGTAAGGTGTTAAGTCCAATTTAAAAAGTTCATAATAGGCCCAGTCCACTCCCTAAGGTAGGGCAGGATACCCTAGGGTTTAGGCACTTTCATAGGGTTTTAGGGTGCACTTTCCTTGCTGGAATTCACGAGAGACTAGTTAGCGTACTAGTCTAAACGAGATAAACAACTCGTAGCAATGATCAAACCTTGCGCACAAGGAAGAAAGAGAGAATCACTGCAATATTATTATTGATTAAAAGCTCCATAAACTCTAAGTTACAAACCCTTATAAAGGTCGAAACCCTAGAAACCCTAAAAATAAACTTAGAAAATAAAAGTCCCAGAATTTGGAGCTTTTCCTAAAACTGAAAACTGGAAAGAAAAACAAGACTTTCCCGAAAAGAATCAACGTAAAAGGAATTACGATCTAAGAGTTATTAACGAAACAAATCTTTCCTAAAACGGCAAAATAACGCACCTGAAGGCCTAAACGAAGGAATTAGGCCGAAAAGCACTTGATGACTATTGACCGGAGCGCGAAAATAAGTCAACCCACCAAGTTTGGATCTATTCCGAGCTCGTCCGAATTTTGCCAAATTGGGTAATCTGAAATTAAATATCGTTTGGGCTTCCGGGGCTTGGCTCGGTCCAACTGGTCATGGAATTCGGCCTCCATGTGTTCTACTTCATTTCTATTATAGGGTAGGGTACCCTAGGGTTTAAGCACTTTCATAGGATTTTAGGGTGCACTTTTCTATTATAGAGTTTTAGTGGTTTAGGCAATTTCATGGAGTTAAGGGTTTTAAGAACTTTCATATGGTACCCTAGGGTTTAAGTTAGTGGACTTGTGGACTTACAAAACTAATAGGTGGACTTGTGGGCTTATGAAATCTCTATAGTGGACCTCACCAAATCTCCCAACAAGTAACACTAAGTAAGATCTCCTAATAATACTATTTCTAAAAAGAGCTTCCAAAATAAAATACTTCACAAGTGGTAATCATATCTTCTTTGACTTGAAATGGTTCAGTTGTTCCAAGAAATCCTCCGCAACTATATCCCTTGCCGAAAGACATCCAACCCATCTCATGTGTCTAGATTGGTCATACGAGACATTGTGCTGATCATGATTTGAAGTTCCTTAGCCACTTTTGGGTGACTCTAGGGAAGAAGTTTGACACTTCAGTAAAGTGAGTTCTACCTCACACCTCCAGAGGGTCAAATAGGGGTGACTAATCAGTCCTTGGGAAACTTAATTCGAAGCATTTGCATGGACAAACCAAAACAATGGGATCATGCACTGCCACAAGCCAACTTTGCATACAATAGAGCAATTCATAGTTCATAGTGCCACTCAGAAATCACCTTTATCTTTGGTATTCATAGTGCATTAATAGGTCCAACTTTCAAAAGCACTCTAAGTTGTCTTGCAAATCATGAATACCCCGCGTCTTTGCCCAACAACTTTAAATGAACCCACTCCTAGTAACGAAAAGAAAAAGACCAACTCTTCTGAGGTGTTCGCCTCCAATGGATGGGGCAAAAAGGCGTGAAAAGCGTACACCTCTGTATGCCTCCGATGGATAGGCAAACGCTTTTATGGTTCTCTACCCAAGAATCAACGCCCAAAGGCATTTTTGTTGTGCCTTGCCTCGAGGTGGGCGAGGCCCGGAACTGCCTTTGAAAACATTGGTTGAAGTAGAGGCCACGGCTAAGTAGGTTCAGGCAGTATAATAGGAGGTAAAAAAAGCTGATAGAGAAAAATGCCATGTACAAAGAAGCTACTGACAAGAATAGGCGTGTCAAAGTTTTCAAAGAGGGTAATTTTGTGATGGTCTTTCCGGAAAGAGAGGTTTCTCGTGGGTACCTACCATGAGCGGGAACCAAGGAAGTATGGTCCATATAAGGTCCTTAAGAAGATTAATAGCAATGCTTGCATGATTAATCTCCACTCTCATAGAGCTGGAGACAAGCAAGAACGAAGCCAAGGATGCGTACCAGCAGGGATACAACACAAGGATCACTGTGGCCACTGAAAGCTACAAAGGCCAAATGCCCAAGATTCAGGACCAGATATGGGCTGCAGGCTGGGTAGCTTGCCTCAAAAAGTCTGAAGTTTCAGAGACTTCCCCCCTGTGGACCGAGATGGATCTCCCAAGTACTATGGCTGCGCTTGATGTAGAAGAAGTTATGGAGGAGGGTAGTCTAGACAGGGAGCTCGATGCCAGTGTCCCCGAGCAGCAGGATGCAGACGCCGATCAGAGTGTTGAAGGGGCAAGCCCTAGCCAGAAGGAAGCCAGTGGTGGTTCAATTGACGGAAGCACTACTGTGGAGGACCCACCTGTCCAAACTTCTCCCTCTGCCATGCAGGACCTAACCGTGGATGCGTGAGTATGAGCTCCTCCCTTAACAAGCAGTTTAGCTAGCCCTGCGTGGCTTTTGAATATGCCCTTCGCGGCACTGCTACAATTTGAAACACTTTAAAACAGGTTTTTAGCCCTTTGTGGCTTCATGTTGGTGTTGGTGGTCGTGTTTGGCCTGAACATAGGTTTACTTGGCCCTTTGTGGCCTTTCGACTTTTGCAATTGGCTGTCTCAAGGCCAGACTTCTTGTTTTAATTGCTAAATTTTTTCATACCTAGCTAATTTCGCGTATATGTTAAGTGTTTTGTACTCAACCTATTGGGTTGCCCGTGCAAGTGTGTTTATGCTTGGGCAACTTTCTGGGTGTTATAATGTATGCCTGTGTAATATTGCATACTGGGCATTTTCATACCTTCGGATAACCAGCTAGGTTTGCTCTTACTTAGCTGTTATGTGCACGTTTTCGTATGCACTTGAATATTTTATACCCAGGGGTAATTTTACCTCTTAGTGTCCCATACTTAGATTTGGTGCCAAATGTATTCATATTTTGGCAAAACAGTGAGTGTATTCGTACTTGGGTTACCCAAATGTATTCATATTTGGAATATCGTGCATATTCTTGTATGCAATCCGAGTGTTTCGTACTCGGAAACACTCCTAAGTGTATTCGTACTTAGGTTACCCAAATGTATTCATATTTGGCATATCGTGCATGTTCTCGTATGCAATCCAGGTTTGTTCGTACCTGGAAATATTCCTAAGTTCATTCATACTTAGGGTGCATGTTCTCATATGCACACCAGGCAGTGTTCTAAATGGCGGCCGCCTAGGCGCTTGGAGGTACCCCGCCGCCACGCCAATACCCCTTGGCGTTTGATTTGGCGCTCAGGGAGGTTTGGCGGTGTTTGGCGGCTACCTAGGCGGCCCTTGGCGGGCTCGGTGGCATCTTTGGAGGCCTAAAATGTATACTATTAACCTAAAAGGGCTAGGATCAAAAGTACAAAAATTAGAAGGGCTTATTATGTAATTTTTCAAAATCATATCTATATATATTACATTTACATCCCCCATTCAACACTCCATACTCCAGTTGATCAGAGCAGAGGCGGGAGACGAAACGAAAGTAAAGAACTCCAGTCGACGCCATCGTCTCTCTCTCTCTCCCGCCGGTATGTCTCCCTCTCTCACTCTCGCTCTCTCTCGGCTCTCTCTTCAGTCTCGCTCTCTCTCTCAGCTCTCCAAGTCTCTCTTCAGTCTCTCTCTCTCTCACTCTCTCTCTCTCACAGTGATCTACTCACACACACAGTGATCGTTCTGGTGTTGGATATTTCGCAGTCCCCACAAATTGTGCCTGAATTTCGTAAATCGCCAAAATGTCAATTCAAAATCATATCTATATATGTTACTACTTAATTTCATTTGGGTTTGTACTTTGAAGTTTGAACTTGCATTATGGATACATGGAATATAGTTTGATTGGATAATGGTTTGTTTAAAAAACAAAAAAAACAAAATGCCGAATTGCTTGGCGCCGCCTAGGCGGCTTGGCTCTTGGAGGTGGGTCTCTGCCCTACTAACGCCAAGCGCCATTTAGAACCTTGACACCAGGTGTTATCGTACCCCGTACAGATAAACAAGCGTATTCGTACTTGCAAACTTTTGAATTGCTCATAATTTTACACACACCATAACCCTCTGCTCCCCAATACGAAGTGAGGATAAAGGAAGAGGCCTGACTTTGTATTCAAGTATAGTAAAGAAAAATTGCTAAAAACAACATCGTTTACCAAAATCTGAGAATTTTATTCATAATTCGAAACTCAAGGGGGCGTTACGCGTACCCCTTGCAACTAACAAAGAGTAAAAACAAGGGAATTTTATTCGTAATTCTCACACAATCACGATGTGCAAAATGAAAATAAAAATGAAGTCTTTTACACAAAAAACTTTCTCAAATTGTGGACATTCCAAGGCCTTGGCACCGGGTTCCCGTCCAGGTCTGCCAAACGATAAGCCCCAATGCCCACAACCTCTATAACTCGATATGGGTCTTCCCAATTAGCCCCCAATTAGCCCCCAACTTGCCCTCGTTGGCCACCTTGGTATTGCCGAGCACCTTTTGAAGCACAAGGTCTCCTACACCAAACTCTCGTGGGTGGACATGTTTGTTATAGCTTTTCGCCAACTGCTCCTGATATGAGGCCAAATGTACCAGAGCCCTTTCTCTCCGTTCCCCGGCAAGACCCAATTCAATCTCCAAGGCTCTGTCATTGCCCCCACTTTCAACCAAAGCGGTCTTATTGGTCGGCAGGCTAACCTCCATTGGAATTACAGCCTCTGTTCCATATGCCCATGAGTAGGGGGTCTCTCCCGTAGACCTCCTAGGAGTTGTTCGGTGCCCCCACAGGACCAGTGGCAATTCATCGGGCCACTTCCCCTTTGCCTTGTCCAATCTCTTCTTGATCCCGTCAAGTATCGTTTTGTTGGACGCCTCTGCCTGCCCATTACTCTAAGGGTAGGCTGGGGTTGAGTAGTAATTTCGTATCCCATACTGGGCACAAAAAGCCTTGAACTTTTTCTGAAATTGTGACCCATTATCCGTAATCAACGAATAAGGAACCCCAAACCAAGTAATGATGCTTTTCCACACGAACCTTTCTATCATAGGTTCAGTGATCTTTGCCAATGGTTCCGCCTCAATCCACTTAGTAAAATAATCCGTTGCCACCAACAGGAATTTCCTATTTCCTGTTGCCTTGTGGAGTGGACCCACGATGTCCATTCCCCATTGTGCGAATGGCCAACGGCTTGTCAACGGCACCAGATCCTCGGCTGGTGTTCGGATCATGGGCGAGAACTTCTGACACTTCTCACAAATCTTCACATGCACATTTGCATCCTTTTGCATGTGTGGCCACCGGTAGCCCTGAGTAATTGCTCGGTGGGCAATGGATCTACCACCAGCATGGCTTCCGCACGTCCCCTCACGAATCTCGTGGAGAAATTTTTGGACCATTTCGAGGTGCACACAGAGCAAGTACGGTCCAGTGAAGGATTTTCTTTACAGCTTTCTTTCAGGTGACAGCCAAAATCGTGCATATTTTGTTTTAATCTTGTGAGCCTCTTTTTTACCAGAGGGGAGTATCCCATCTCATAAGTACTCCACTATCGGATCCATCCAACTTGGTCCTTGGTTCACCTCCAAGACCACCTCCACGCTCCTTCCAATGCTTGGCTCAGTAAGGTAATCCACTGCCACCCTTCTCTTGAACTCCGTTGGTACAGCCGCAGCCAACCAAGCCAATGAATCTGCGTGGGCGTTCTGCCATGAACTTATCTGCTCAATATACACCTTCTCAAATGTGTCAAGCAGATCCTTGGTGGCCTCCACGTAGGCTGCCATCTTTTCATTTCGGGCTTCGTACTCACCAGATAGCTGGTTCACCACAAGTTGTGAATCACAGTATACTCTTATTCTTTTTACCTTCAGAGTCTTTGCACTCCTCAACCCTCCCAAGAGTGCCTCGTACTCTGCCACATTATTTGAAGCACTGAAACCCAGTTGAAGAGACAACTCCATCATTGCTCCTTCAGGGGGGAAAAGCACAACCCCAATCCCTAAGCCTGTATTGCATGCAAAACCATCAATGAATAGTTTCCATTCCAAAGGGTCCTGTTCGGCAGGTGCCCTTCCGATCCCAACTGATGGTTTGATTGGCTGCTCCTTTCTCGTAGGAGGCTGGGGAGCCATTGCAGTAGAGAACTCTGCCACAAAGTCTGCCAGTACTTGCCCCTTTATTGCAATGTGCGGCTGGTAGTCGATGTCATATTGACTTAATTCGACCGACCAGGTTGAAATATGTCCCAGGAAATCTACCTTTCGTAGCAAAGATTTTAATGGGAACTCTATGTAAACCACAATCTTGTGACTCTGGAAATAATGGGGCAACCTCCTTGTCATTGTCCTCAATGCCAGGACCAACTTCTCAAGGGGCAAATACCTCGTCTCTGCGTCCAGCAACGTCTTGCTTACATAGTAGACAGGGATTTGCTCGGATCCCTTGTCTCAGTAAAACTGCACTAACAGCATGTTCAGAGACTGCTAAATACAGAGTTAAGGACTCACCCGGTTCAGGAGTAGATAGGAGCGGGCTGCTGCCGAGTACTTCTTCAGGTCTTGGAACGCTTGCTCGCATTCTGCTCCCCATTCATATCCTTCCCTCTTTTTTAACAATTGAAAGAAGGGTTTACATTTATCACTAGACCGGCTGATAAATCGGTTAAGGGCTGCTGCCATTCCAATTCGTCGTTGGACCTCCTCGAGGTCCTTGGACTTTGAAGCTTCTGCAAAGCTATTATCTGATCGGGGTTTGCTTTTATTCCTCTTATGGTCACGAGGTGGCCCAAAAACTTTCCTGAACTTACTCCGAACGCACATTTCGAGGCGTTGAGTTTTAACTTATATTCTCTTAATATCTCGAAGGCTTCCTTCAAATCGGCTGTATGGTCCCTTTTCTCTTTGCTCTTGACCACCATGTCGTCTATGTATACCTCCATGGTCTTACCGAGCAATTTCTTTAGCATAATCGTTGCTAACCTCTGGTATGTTGCACCAGTATTCCTCAGACCCAAAAGGCATGACACTATAACAATACAGCCCCCTTGGTGTGATAAAAGACGTCTTTTCTTGATCGGGCCCGTACATGGCAATCTGGTGGTATCCCCGATAAGCGTCAAGGAAACTCATTCGCCCATACCCAGCTGTTGCATCCACCAGTTGATCTATCCTGGGAGGGGAAAACTGTCCTTGGGACACGCCTTATTCAAATCAGTGAAGTTGACACAAACTCGCTACTTCCCATTCTTCTTCTTTACCACCACAGTGTTACACAACCACTCCAGATAGTAGACCTCTCATATGGCCTTCGCTTCCAGCAAACGGTCAACCTCCTCGATCACAGCGTCTACGTGCTGTGCAGCTGATCGCCGTTTCTTTTGCATCACGGGCTTATGTTGTGGGTCCACATTCAAGTGGTGGCAAATAACATTTGCATCTACCCGAGGCATCTCTTCGGGTACCCAAGCGAACACATCGACGTGTTCTTTCAGAAACCTTACCAACTCTTCCTCTTCCTCCTGGCTTAGGCTTTCCCCAATCAGGAAATATCTTTCTGGATCATTCTCCTTGATCTGAATTTTCTTCAATCCTTCCACTACTTTCTCGGCGGGGTTTCCTCCGACGTCTTCGATGGTCGGCAAATCTAGAACATCGATTGCTTGAACTACCTTTGCCTTAGGTGCCTTCTTGATTATGGACACCAAGCACTGCTGGGCTACTTTTTGGTTTCCTCTGATCCTCTCAATACCGTTGGATCCAGGAAACTTTACCATCTGATGGTAAGTGGAGGAAACTGCCCTCATCTTGTGCAGCCATGTCCTTCCTATAATCGCGTTATAGGAAGATGGTACATCCACTACCAAGAAGTCGGTTCTTAATGCCACCGTTCCTGCCCGAACAGGAAGAGTTACTTTGCCCAATGGCCAGACTGCCCCTGCACTGAATCAGACCAAAGGGGTTATTGACTGCGCCAGATCTGCCTGTGTCAGTCCCAGCTTCTTGAACGCGTCGTAATAAAGCACCTTCGTGCAACTTCCTGATCCACCAGGATTCTTTCCATGTCGTACTCCCCTATTCGTAGGGTTATAACCAGAGCATCGTTATGGGGCACCTGGACTCCTCCCAGGTCTTCGTCCGTGAAGACTATGCCCTCGTTGCATTCCTCTCTTTCTCGTCCCCTCTTTTTCCCCAACTGCATCACATGTCGGTCATGCTTCACTTGCCTCTAGAGCAACCTCACCTCATTTCTCGTATAAGGTGCGGCCAATCCGTGTATCATATGGATTACGCCCCTGGATTCTGCTCGTAATCCAACTCCATTGCCTTTTCTGCATCATTGTGCTCTTCTTGAATGAATTCTTTCAAATAACCTCGACAGACCAAGTCGTCGAGGTGCTGTTTAAACATCTCGCAATCCTTTGTCATGTGGCCCCAATCCTTGTGATAACTGCAATGCTGACTCGTAGCTCTCTTTGCATCCTTATCACCCTCCAGCCTTGGGGGCCACTTAAAATACGGGCAGTTCTTTATTCGATAAAGAATCCAATAGATTGGTTCTTTCCAAACTGTTGTTACTGAGAAGAAAGACTTGGGGTCCGGGGCGTGCTTCTCCTTGTACGGCTCTTTCTTAGCCTGCCCATATTCCTTTCTTTCTCTGTAAGTTTTGGGCTCTGGCTTATCTACTTTCTTCGCAGGACCCTTGGCCTGCTCGGCAACCACCTTGCCGTCTTCTCGCATTATGTCATCCTCGTTCCTGGCATGTTGCTTTATTCGTTCCATCAGCCTTGCTTGTGTGGTTACTGGATTTATGTTAAGAGACTTTCGTAGCTCCCCCCAAACAGGTTGCCCAGTCTTGAATGTTGCTATTGCATACTCCTTACTGCAACTTTCAATCTCGTTGAAAGTCTCCAATATTTCTTAGCATAGTCCCTGATCGGCTCATTCTCTCCCAGTTTCATAACGGAGAGACTCTCAAAGGTCTTTGGTGGTTCCTCATTCCATCCTCGTATGGTGTTCGGCCCTAGTTTATGGAACCAAGACAAGGCCACCTTTCCTAAACTTGATGGGAACATCTTGCACATGATTACATCATCCCCATCATGCATAAACATTGCCTGCTAGTAATGCTGTATGTGCGCCACTGGGTCAACATTTGTTTCGTAGAGGATAAACGCCCCATGTTTCACCATGCTCGACAACCTTGCCTCCTGCAATCTCCTTGCAAAAGGGGAGGATGCTATGTTGCGGAGGGCTTTTCGTGCTGCATCTCGTGTAGACATGGTCCCTTCTTCTCTTCCTTTTGTATTTTTGGGAGTATTCCTTTCCCAATCCAAATCAAGCCTCTCGTACCTGTCCCTGTGATGTTTTCTAATCTCTCCCTCTTCGGGGGTGTGGCTTCGGCTTCTGCTCCTTTTTCGTGAAGAAGCCCTTTTCCTTATCAGAGTGGGGCTTCGGCTTCTGCTCTTTCTTTTTTGTGAAGAAGCCCTTTTGTTATGTTATAACTAAGGCAAGCCTGTCTCCCCTGGAATTTCTTCGTGAAAGTCCAGAATCTTCCGGACGTTCTCCTATCCGCTGCAACTCTTGAAGTTCGTACTCTCGTTTCTTTATCAGACGAGCATACTCCTCAATTTCCTCTCTTCCTGTCCAAGATATCTTCGTTATTGTGCACACTCTTCGAGTGCGCAACCGACTCTCTCCCACAGTGGGACTTACTCCTTCTCGTGGATTCTGTGGCTGTCCTGCCCTCTCTGTTCTAGGAGTCACCATGGGTAGCCAGGGGGCGGCCCTTGCTCGTGGTCCTCTTGCTATGCCCGCCATCAGGCTTTCTTGGAAGACTTGGTGGGGACTTATCACATCCCCCACCCAGCTGGTTGTTTGGATCAAGCGACGTTTTTGGATCTTCTTCAACCATGGTCGTTTTTTCAAAGGGATCTCTATCGTTTCCCACAAACGGCGCCAATTGTAAGTGCATAAAATGAAAGAAGCTTTGAACAGCGCAAGTTCGCAACGGCTACTCCTGCCTCTTCGCAGGAAAGCTAGTGCAACGTCGGAACCCTAATTTGCAAAATAGACAAGAGGTAAGCGCACCTTTACCTCTCGTGGCAAAGGCCCTCTGATGCCTAAGTATCACGTACTGGTGAAAAACCCTAATTATCAGTAGGTGAATGTGAGAATGCAATGTATTGCGTACCGTTTACCTCTAGGTTTACCTCGTATTTATAGACTTACGGATGTTTGCTGCCCAAGTATCCTTGTTGCCCTAGGTTTCCTACCTCGTATAGAAAACCCAGTATATTGCGGATTCTCGTTCCCTTGTCAATTCATTATTTCAATCCTTTTGGGACTCTTTTCCATAGCTGGCCGATCATCCCACTCCCGTTGGGTGTTTTCTCCAAATCCTATTTTATCAAGATCCTATTTCCTTGCGAGGTGTCACCGTTTTGGGACCTTCCAAAGCTTTTCCCCGCCACTGAGGCTGCTTCCCCTAGAATACTGCTCCTGTTCAGCCCCTTCATTACCGAACAGACTACTTGGACCAATGACCTCACATGTCACTGTCTCTCACCAGATTCCTGGTCCAATAACTCATCGTGTTTATTGGATCATGCCTTTGTTCGGATAGCCTGGACCAATGACCTCTCATGCCATTGGTCTATATCGTCGTTCACCATCTTGCACGGCTACTATCATTTTTCACTGTTGTGCCGTGGCCCCACGCACCACGTGTTCGGTCACTTACACCTATTCGGGAATACCTCCCTACACTCTCCTATTTATATTAGTAGGTGTCCTAACGGTATCCACAATGGCGTAATAAAAAATGGATATCAACTTTTGATTATCCATTTAAGAGATTGCTAAAGTTAGCAATATAGAGGTCCACCATAACATAATTAAAATTGGATAACCACAACTTGTCACATCACCTTTTCAAATTACAAAAAATTAAAAACTATGAACATAGAAAATATTTTTCCAAAAATTAGTTTTGAAACTATTATAAAACTATTTATTAGAAATAGAAAATAATTTTTGAAATTTATTTTGCAAAAAAAGTAAAACAAAAAAGTTTGTGTATCGACAGTTTATGAAAAAATAGTTTTATATGCCAAAAGTTTTGAAAAAACAAATTTTGAAAAAAAGAACAATTATTTTTGGTTTTTTTAGTCAATTTTTTTTTTTTAACATATACGAACACGGACACAGGAATTCTAAAAAAATAGAGACACGAACACGGCGGGGAACAAGCCACGTGTATATTTATTTATTTATATAATTAAGTAATAGAAGTTTGACCCCCAAAAATTTGTAAAAAATTACAGTTGGACCCCCGCAATTTTAAAAAAATTACAGTTTGACCCCCACTGTGTCCATCGGTGTCCCCCTGAAAAATTTTAATTAAATTATTGGACACGTGTCGTGGCATGTCAGATGTTCCCGTGTCCGGACACTGAGACACTTCAACCTCTAGATGTGTCGGTTCTTCATAGGAAAATATTGTTGAGAGAGAGAGAACGTTTTCTTATAATGATGGGTGTATTTGATTGAGAATATGTGGGGTTCACTAAATTTGGTTATTGGCGAAAGGTTGCTAGTTTTGATTATCCAAAACTCGAAATTTGATTATTTCTAAAGAGATTGCTAAGTTTGATTATACCATTGTGAGCCATATTTTGCACCAACATTGTTAACTTCAGAAACCTATTACTTTTGGTTATGCCATTGTGTATAAACAATGAGAAAATTATTTAGAGTGGAGAAGGCATACTTGGAAACTGAGATTATAAGAAAATAGAAATCAAATCCTACCATAACTAAATTAGGAATGTGCAAAACAAGTAGCACTAAATAAGATCTTATGAAATACTCCATAATTGAATATTTCTTCTTTGAGTTGATACGGTCCAATTGCTCTAAGAAATCCTCTGTAACTTGTTGTACATCAGTCCCCTCTACTTGGAGAGAACTCAACTCGAGTTCAAATCTGGATAGAGCGGTCCTTCAACAAAGTACTCGAACAAATCAGCAACATTAAAAATCTTTGAAATCGTCATATCCCCAGGGTTCCGACTGTCCTCGGCTCCATCAAGCTTTCCCTTTAGCTCGTTTGCCACCCCGCGAGCTTGGTCTCTCTCCCTCTCAAGTCTAATTATTGTACGCTGCAAGTGGGCATTCTCATTCACCAGCTTAGCTCGCTGAGGCTAAGACTGGCCCATCTTTTGAGCCATTGCAACCATCTTCTGCACAGACTGGGCGAAATGTGCAAAAGTCAAAAACACAGATGGGCTAAGGTTTTGCAAAGCGGAAAATATGCAGGGGAATAGGGGCAAACCTTTACGCTGTTGACCATGAAAGAACTGAGAAGCTTGTCAGGGGTATTCTCCATTTCCTTTTGCATGTCGCCAAGAAGTAAGAAGGCGTATGAAAGGGCCAAAGCAATTTCGTCTGGCTCAGCATTGTCCCGTACGTTTACGGGACGGTTCCCATGTGCCAGTCTAAGAGTCCAAGCTAGGATGGAAACTGTGGATCTTCGTGTGGTAAGAGTGCCATCTAGTGATGCAGTGCCGATTGAAAGTGAGTCGAGACGTTGGCACTTGTCAAGATGGGCTTCAGCAATTTCATTTGGTGAAAATCCCGGTGGAGCATCCATCTGGGAAGAGGCCCGACGACCGTGGCCTTAAGATCTGCTGTGGCCACGAATAGTGCCACGTCCCCGGCCAACTTCAGGGATGGTGAGTAGATCACTGAGATCAATTGGCTGGTTCATAGCCAGAGTGTTTGGAGGAGACGGGGTGTAACCGCTGGAAGTGGAGGTCGATGCTTCTTCGGCCAAAGTGGTAGGATCGTCTGGAATGGGCGGGGTTTGAGAACGCCTTCCTTCCTCTTATTCAGGGAGAGCTTTGGATGGACCAGCTACTACAGGGTTGTCAGCTGCTCAGATGCGCCAATCAATAAATCCACCGTAAGAAGCTCTGTAGCTGAGAAGGATTTGGGCTGCTCTTGCTCGACCAGCAAGAGAAGTACCTTCCCCGTTGAAGCCCAACGCCCGGTTGATATCTACTATGTGAACTTGTGGGGTAATGATATCGTGACCCTGGTTAACATTTGTTGCTGCAATGAAAAATGCAGAATGAATTATGTGCAACGAAATTGCATAGGCGAAGTACGAAAAAACTTTTAAACAGATAAAGGGAACTAACATGGTCGCCCAAATCGGTGAGGGGCATGAAAGCCTATCACTCTGCCATCCTCGTCCCTGGGCTCGAAATTCCTTGTGACGATGAGAAAATCATCGTCATCACCCCGGGCAGAGTCAGGAAGCTTGAGGACCAATCGTTTCTTGGAATCCCTACTTTTTAGATAGTAGGTCAAGGCGTCCTTGGTACGAGAAATATTATATAAGTGGTGGATGTCGTGTAAACCTAAGGATGTGCCTAACATCTGGTTTAGAGTGTTTACGCCCATGACTACGCGGAAGAAATTGGCTGAGACCTGCATTGGGGATAACCTGTAGTGGGCCACGACCTGGCGAAGCAAAGGAGCCAGGGGCAATCTGACTCCACCTTCTACGACGGCAACTACTGGAATGTGGAGGGTATCGTTGTCTGGGCTCTCAAGGATGGCATCCTCAGGAGCCAGTGTAGTAGCGACGTTGTCGGGGGTCTCGTAATGAGATCTGAACGTCACCATGGCTTGAGGAGTGTTACAGTGGCGTCTGAATCTCCCCATCTTTTGAAAATATGTGTTTTACAGATAAGTGGAGGGGTAACGAGTAAACCCTAAAAGTGACAGAAGCCCTAAATTAACGAATGACAGGAGAAGTGGGGAGCAGTGACTTACGAAGTGATGATCAAAGATTCTAAAACTGCAGGAAGGAAAAAACCTTGAGATGATGAACAGTGCTTCAATGGTGGGAGTGCCTGAGTCTTCTTTTTCTGTAGAGGGAATCTAGAGAGAGAAAATGGGTTTTAAAAATGGGGATAAAATCCCAAATATACCCTAAAGAAAATAAGGGACGTACGTGAAACGTCACCCCGGACGCCGTTTGTGCGTCTCGTTTCACTAAGGACGGTTGTGCGCATTACATGAGGGCGAAGCAAGGTGTGCCACATGTAAAGTTAAAAGCAGAAAAACGGTCAGACCAGCCCAAACAATGAGACGTTTGGCCTGGAACAATGACGAAAGTTGCACCAAATACAAGAAATAAGGTATAAGAGCAAAAAGAACTTTGCTCGGATTCCTAGAAGCTTTGCTCGTCATTAGGCATTAAGAATAACGAGTAAAGCTGGGGAGCAATTGTAGGGAGGTATTCCCGAACAGGTGCAAGTGAGGCCCGAACACGTGGTGCGTGGGACCACGGCACAACAGTGAAAAATGATAGTAGCCGTGCAAGATGGTGAACGGCGATATAGACCAATGGCATGACAGGTCATTGGTCCAGGCTATGCGAACAAGGGCATGATCCAATAAACACGAGTTATTGGACCGGGAATCTGGTGAGAGAGAGTGACGTGAGGTCACTGGTCCAAGTAGTCTGTGTGGCAATGAAGGGGCCGAACAGGAGCAGTATTCTAAGGGAAGCAGCCTCGGTGGCGGGGAAACGCTTTGGAAGGTCCCAAAACGGTGACACCCCCGTAAGGAAATAAGATCTTGATAAAATAGTATCTGGAGAAGATACCCAACGGGAGTGGGATGATCGGCCAGCTATGGAAAAGAGTCCCAAAAGGACTGAAATAATGAATTGATAAGGGAACGAGAATCTGCAATACACTGGGTTTCCCATACGAGGTAGGAAACCTAGGGCAACAAGGATACTTGGGCAGCAAGCATCCGTAAATCTATAAATACGAGGTAAACCTAGAGGTAAACGGTACGCAATACATTGCATTCTCACATTCACCTACTAATAATTAGGGTTTTTCACCGGTACGTGATACTAACTTAGGCATCGTAGGGCCTTTGCCACGAGAGGCAAAGGTGCGCTTACCCCATGTCTGTTTTGCAGATTAGGGTTCCGACATCGCACTAGCTTTCCAGCGAAGAGGCACGAGTAGCCGTTGCAAACTTGCGCTGTTCAAAGCTTCTTTCATTTTTTGCACTTACAGAGAGTAAGCCTAAATAATCCCCCAACTAATCAATTAAATTAACTAACTTAATCACTAATAATCCCTTTGCCAACTACCACATATCTTCAGCTAAAATGCCAACTACGACCCATATTCAGTGGTGTAACATATTGATGCATTAGTTGCGCCTCTCGCTATTCCCTCTACTTCTCTCTCTATCACTCTCAATGCTCTTTCTAGTGTATTTGTTCGATATACATATATGTACTTTCTCCCCACTAGTCGGTTTGGACAGCATTATTTTCTACGCCAGATTTTGATGAAGTCAAACGATAGTTTCTTTGCTAGGGTTGGAATACGATCTTGAAATTTACCACAGTTGAATATACAATTGGTTCATTTGGAGATAATAACGATGAGATTCAACTAAGTAAAATCAATTCCATTCTTGATTTTACCGATAATGAAACTCAACCGTAGTTGAACCTCATCATCATTATCTCTAAGTGAACCCATTGTATATTCATCTAGGGTCAAATTCAAGTTCATATTCCAATCCTAGCAAAAAAATGATCATTTGACTTCATCAAAATCTGGGGTAGAAAATACATATACATATAGCGAACAAATATAATAGGAAGAGCATCCCCCGAGAGAAAGAGAGGGGGGGGGGGGCTAGGGTTTGAGAAGTGGAGGAGATAGCGAGAGGTGATATGAATACATGTGTTGGTGTTACACCGCTGAATATGGGTTGCCTTGCTTTGGCCTAGGAATTGGTAGAATCCCCAAGTGGATTCGTGGGCTTTTGATGAGCTGGAGGATGTGCATTTCAACTAAAGATAAGTGGCAGTTGGCAAAGGTATTAATAGTGATTAATTTAGTTGATTAGTTGGCGGATTAGTTATTCCCATAGTTGTTAAGGGCGAAAGGGGCACCAAGGCGCAACGTCCTAGTGACCCTGAGGTGAGAGGCGCAAGGCAAGGCGCACGCCTTTTTGAAGCGAGGCGCACCTATGCGAAAAAACATAGAATAACATAATGTTTATGTTTCTTAGGGGTAAAACTGAAATACTAAACAATTAGAGGATAACAATTGAGTGTCAAACTGCTGTGTTTGGTTTGGTTTTTGAAAAGTTTTTTGAAAAATAGTAGGGGTAATAAGTGGAGAGAGATAGAGAGAGAAATGTTAGAAGTAGGGGGAATCTAGGAGGAATCTAGGGAAAATTTTTTGAAAAATTCTTTTTGAGTTGGGAAGAGAACAAAGCATAAAATACTTAAATAAGTATAGGGCAAAAAGTGCAAAACTAGGTCTAGGAGCTATATATAAATGTATATACGTATAAAATAGGGAGAGAGCATCGAATCTCTGTTTCGCACTTGACCCAGCTTTTCGCACTCGATTCGCAGCTTTTCGCACTCGACCCAGCCTTGAATCACTGTTCAAGCCTTTAACTGGTGATTTCGATGATACCCATCCCTGTTTCAAACTCGAATCTGTCATACCTGAGGTTGAGTAACCATTTAGGCACTTGAATCAAAGTTTCAAACCTCGATCTGCCTTTTTTGGAAGCTGCAATCGGTGATTTCATGCTCGATTTTGGAATTTCAGCACTCAAACCAGTAATTTCATGGTAGAATATGCTGGAAATCAACTCAGGGAACCAGAAGAAGCGCGCTTTTTTTGCACATGTCGCCTTTTGTCGCTTCTTGTGCCTACCCTGCACCTTGTTGAAGTTGCCTCGACTGGGGTGGCACAAGGTGCTTGGGGTGCGCCTCGCCTAGCACCTAGGCGCGCTTTTAACCTATCAGCCTTTAACCTAAAGTTCTGTTAGGAAAGATGAACGATGATTGGTCAAAGATGATTATTCCGCTCTTGACAATCACAGTTCATCTAATGATGTCCATAGTTCAATTTGAATGCTATTGTGGCTGAGAGCCTGAGAGAGTGTTTCGTCAACGTGAGCTACATCAATTGGAGTACTTTCACAACTAGCACCTAGTGAACTTCTATTTCCGTAATGTTTTTTTCCTGGTTTAATGTTTTGATAAATAGGCATGCCTGCTTATTAAGTGATTTGGGTGGAGACCATGACTTGAGCGTAACAAATGAGTCATTGAAATAAGTTTTCCCTTCCCGTTCGTTCCGCTATGTTCTTCCCTCCTCATTGTATGTTTCTCATGTTCTCCGCTATTCTTCTTCCCAACATTCTATAATGACTCCTTCTTCGCCTTACTCTTTAACCTTCTCTACTGCGCCTTTGTCGCTCTCATGTTCGCAGAATTGTACTGTATCTTTCAAACACATTTTTTTGTTCTTAAAGCACGAAAAAATATTTCAAACTTCACATAAACTTTTCTACATTCATCTACACCCATTAATACAAGAAAAAATTCTGGAGTGTTCATATACAATGATGGTTGGAGAAAATCACAGTAGCGAATATTAACCTTCAAACAACAAGAATCCCTAAAGAGCAGCAGCAGTAACGGAAGCAAGACAAATAAACATACAAACAAAAAAATGGAATCACAAAATAATTTGATTAAAAAGGAAGAAAAAAATCAACTGACCAAAGTAACGGCGCTCGTTGGCAGCTTTAGCCTTCTCAAGCATCTTGTCTAGGTCTTCCTGAAGCTTTGCGTCCCACTTCACCAACTGGTTCACAAACACCACCCCCAATCCCATGCCCAACACGTGCTCCCACGGATCTGAACACACAAACACTAAAACTTACACACGGAAAACGAAGTGGAGAAGAATCGATTTAAACGTAGGAGAAGAAATCGAGAATTGAGGAGATTACGCCTCATGTAAGGGAGTTTGCGGAGGGCATTGGAGTACATCTGGGTGCCCAGTCCCAGTAGGGCTCCGATCACTGTCGCGCTCGCCGGCATTTCCTCTTCTCTCTCTCTCTCTCTCTCTCTCTCTCTCTCTCTGTGCGCGTCTTGATTTGGTTGGGGATTCAGTGTGGAGTTGTGTCCGCACCGGCCGATCCACCAATAACCAATTGGGGGAACAAAACTGCAACTGACACAGATTTTATAAAAGAGACAACGCGTACAGATGGACTTTGGACATGTTTTGGGTCCCGCAAAAATGATCGAAATCGCTCATTTTGTTCAAGACATCTTGTTTAAGGTCTCCGTAAAAAATCAGCTCATTTGGATATCGGTAAGGGGATTTACGAAACACCCAACTTTGCTTCTTTGTCTTGAACAAAATGAGCGGCTCCGCTCATCTTTGTGGGACCCAAAACAGGTCCAAAGTCCATCTGTACGCGCTGTTTGTTTGCGAAAATCTGTGCGTATAGCACTGTTGTTGGGGGAATTGCGTTCAGTGGGTAGTGGATGTTGGGGCAAATAAGTCCCAACTAATGGACTACGTTTTTAGAATTCATAAGTCACAGGGAGGCGAACAATAATTTTCAACACAAGGTATTCATAATTTATCAAGACAAAAATATCCCTAATTGATGTTGAAAAATACTTTTCCAAGACACCATTGACGTCGATCTGGTTTGACTCCGCCGATACCGACGCGTCAACGACCTCCTGCCCCTCATCCAGATCTGGACTCCCGCCTCTGACAACAAGCCCATCGCTGCCTGCTAAATTCGTTTTGCTTCTTAAAATCAATTTCTGAAGATTTCAAATCTTATCTCCAACATTTTGTAAGAAAATCAGAAACATGGGATTAACCCACATCCTTCTAAATCCCCAACCCAAGTTTCCAAATCCAGTGGCACAAACACCTAAACCCCATAAATAAATAAATAACTCCACTTTGTTACACATCTTGCTTAATTTTCCAAATTCCCTCACCCAATTCATCCTCCCTCGGCACAACAGCAAAAACCCATTTCAATCCCCCTACTTTTATACATCTTGTCCCTATTATCTGAGGTATAAAAGAGCAAATCATTAATTATAACGATTACATTGAATATTAGTAAAAATCAATCTTTCTGTTAACATGGATCAAGTCATATTTTTTGAGAGAACTGTCTTAAATAATTGACTGTTGTTTGACGTATAAAGAGCAAGTCATTAATTATAAAGGATTACGTTAGGTATTAGTTAGGGATGGCAAAGGGACGGACTGGAGACGGATATTGACATATCCGAATCCGAACCTTCCACTCGACCTCCGAATCCGCCCCGATCCCTGATCGGATATATTTTTGATCCTCCAAATCCGCCCTAAACGGATAACGGAGATCAGATTGGAGATTCGAATATCCAAATTTGGAAAAAAAATAACAGATTTTGATCAAAAAGAGTATGTGGGGACAAATCGGAGGCGGATTTTTTGTCAAAAAAATAGATTTTTGGATATTCAGGGACAGATCGGGACGGATCGGGGATGGAGATTGAATTCGGGGCGGATCAGATCGGATCGGAGGCAGACTTACCTCCAAATCCGATTCGATCTTCGAATTTTTTTAAAAAAATTCATCCGAATCTGCCCCGATATCCGAAAAATCCCTGAAAATTTTGATCCGTTCGAGACGAATAACGGATCGGATACAAACGGGTCGGTCAAGATGGCCATCCTTTGTATTAGTAAAGACCAATCTTTCTGTTAACATCGACCAAGCCATATTTTTTTAGAGAAATTTGTCCCAAGTAATTGGCTATTATTTGAGGTATAAAAGAGCAAGTCCCTAATTATAAAGGACTATATTAGGCATTAGTAAAGACAAATATTTATGTTAATATCGACCAAGCCATATTTTTTGAGAGATTTTTGTCCCAAATAATTGAGGTATAAAAGAGCAATCATTAATTTTAAAGGATTACGTTAGGTATTAGTAAAAACCACGTGAACACTACCCTATTTGCACCCAAAAATTTACCCACACCCACCTTGAAAGCTCTGCCACTTAATCAAGGGCCCACACCCTAATCTCACCTTTACAGCTCTTCCCTTGTGAGTTCCCATGCTACTATCAGAGTCTCTCTCTCTCTCTCTCTCTCTCTCTCTCTCTCTCTATATATATATATATATATATTTATTTATTTATTTACCCACAAACATATACAAAGATCCGACATTTCCGAATCTTAACTCCGTCTAGGATTTTAGCCAAGAGATTGCAATTAATTCTTTCTTTGCTCATAGATCCTATCCAATCAAGTTTTGTGAAAGGTAGGAGAATAGTACATAACATATTCCTCACCCAAGAACTCATGAGAGGTTATCATAAGTCATCATCTACTCCTAGATGTGCCTTGAAAGTTGACATAACGAAAGCATATGATCATGTTAGGTGGGAGTTTCTATGGGATGTTCTTTCTGCAATGAACTTTCATCCTACAATGATCAAGTGGCTACAAGCATGTGTAACCACTGCAAATTACTCACTATGTATCAATGGGGAAGTGACAAGTTATATTAAAGGAAGAAAGGGACTGAGGCAGCGGGATCCTTTGTCCTCTTACCTCTTTGTTATTGTGATGGAAGTTTTTACAAATTTACTTAAAGAGAAATCTCAACTCCCTGATTTTCACTTCCAATAGAGATGTAAAGCTAATCAGTTGACAAATCTTTGCTTTGCTGATGATCTAATGATATTTTTCAAATGAGAGTTTCCATCTGTCAAACACATCCAGGATGCATTGACAGAGTTTGAGGCTCTTTCTGGTCTCTCTGCTAGCCCAGGGAAGAGTGGCATATTCTTTTCTGGTGTTAGTATGGGAGTTAAAGAGACTATTTTGCAAGAGCTTGGATTCCAAGAGGGTTCCCTTCTAGTGAGATATCTGGGAGTCCCATTACTATCGACTAAACTCAAAGCGCTGTCGATTGTCAGAGATTGGTAGATAGTATCACTGCTAAAACTAAAAGTTGGACTAATAGGGACCTTACTTATGCTGGGAGGGTCCAGCTTATCAAGAACATTTTGTTCTCAATGCAAACTGTAGACACCTCCCGGACGGGGCATCGCCACACAGTTTGATATCATTTGTTTTGCTCGTTTGGTTTCTTGCTTCATAAACCAAGATCACGGACATTCCCATGGCTAGGAACATCGCCACGTGATAGCGGTTATCATCAAAACAAAGTCGCCATCCAGTTTATTAAAACTAAGAAAATAGACAGAGATTCTGAATACGGAAGCCAAAGGTACAGTAAGGGGAAGGTGTTAGGCACCTCTCTCTGCCTAGCCGTGAGGATAGCCCATAATTACTCAACATAAGACATGTATATGCTTTATTTAATCATAACACATAATCTGTTTTTATGCCTTTAAACAATAAATAAGGTGAGCCGAGATTGTAAATAAATCATGCGTCAGAAAGCAGAACAAAACAAAACTGTGCCAGCAGATCGATTACTCGGTCGGTGAATGGATGTCACGGCCGAGGAATCACGCTGCTTTGATATACCGGCCGAGGCATCGAAGCCCCGACTGGTGTTCTTCCTCACACCAGACAGAAAAGTTAACAGATGACTAAAACGCTAAGATTAGTAAAATAAGCAGTAAATAGACCAAACCAGAGGCCGTTGGGCCTCACCACCTTGATCCCTCAGGTGCTTGATTGCTTCGGATCGATGGGGATTGACTGATTGATTGCTTCTTGAATGAAACCCTAGGTTTATGGTTTGAACTCCGGGGTTTGATCGTCAGATGGATGACTGCCTTCGGGAGGTTAGGGCTTTTGTAGAAAGGGTTTTTGTGAGTATTTCTACAGAGTTTCATGGCTTGAGAGGGTATAGATCTATATGATTTCGTTGTTGTTATTTCGGAGTCCAAATGCCTCTTTATATAGGTGTGGGCTACCACAGCCCTGGGTGGAATCAGGGCGGCCCGAAAAAGAGGCGCCACGCCGTTTCTTGGATTTTAAAAATTTTTGAGGAGTCGCCACCCGGATTTATGGTTCGCCACCCGAGAAACCGTTTTGATTTGAAAATGATTGATTTGAATTGAAAACCAGAGATTCGATTGAGGGTTCGGAAGCCACGTTACGAGGGGGAAGGGTTTTACGGCACCCCCCTCGCCCGATTTGAAATCGGTCTTTACTCAATGTTTGTGGGATTTTGTCGAAAATATTTTGTTTCATTAGACCAACTAGCAAGTATGTACAAATACTAAAAGATAACAGTGCATGCATGTGCAAGGTGTACAGTGAATGGTAAAATGGCAAAGGATAAAATGCAGGATGACAAAGGGTTGAAGATCTGCTTCTGACTTCACTCCCGAGCGCTCGAGAATGCTCCAAAGCGCTTAGGAGTGCTGATATCCAACCTGCAAATTTTTGTTAGTACAAACAGAATACCATGCTGCAGCTATAAAATGATATGATTTTAAGCATGTTACAGACTCAGCAGAGGGCTCGATGAACTGGGATAAAATTCTAATCTTTCAAGCCATGCATCCTTATCTCTACAAGAGCTGATCTACAGTTTAAAAGAGAAAACAG
Organism: Rhododendron molle; assembly: GCA_025413875.1. Taxonomy (NCBI): domain Eukaryota; kingdom Viridiplantae; phylum Streptophyta; class Magnoliopsida; order Ericales; family Ericaceae; genus Rhododendron; species Rhododendron molle. The sequence goes on from CM046400.1 coordinate 23,392,588, forward strand.
GCACATGCAGGGACATACAAATGCAGGAAATAACAAGATAGTAGAAAGAGTGAACTGAGATAGCATGCAATCACTCCCGAGCGCTCAGAAGTGGTCTCGAGCGCTCGGGACCACTGTCAAGCCATCCTGCAAATTTGGTTAGCACAGATATAACATGATATTTTAAGCAAGAATACAAAAACTATTTAAACATGAATATGCTCAGCATAGGGGTTAAACGACTAGAAACAGGTTTGAACCATCCAAATCGTGCCTCCTTGCAACTGAAAGCAAACCTAACTGGGCTCTGGAAGGACCAGTGCACACCAGTGTCTACTGCAAATAGAAAATGCAATACATAATGAACAAAACAAGGTTTTAGTGGCAACAGCACTCCTAAGCGCTTAGGAACGGTCCCGAGCGCTCGGGAGTGCACGCAGTGCCCAGAAAAAGTTTGGTTTCTTTGTGCTCCTCTTGCTCTTGTTATCAAACCAAGATCAAATGAACTTATAACCAGTATGAGGAACTGATACAAGCCATTGATCTCCCTCAGAAGTGAAAAAAAAACAGTAGACTATAAGTATAAAATGAGATTTTATACCTATGCTTGACTTGAACTTGGCTTCTTGGACTGATTTTGGTGCTTGAAAATGGTTTAAAAACAGCAAGGAAAGGAGTTTTAGATGTATCAAAGACTTGAAAATGTTTTTGTGGTTTTCTTGGAAAAAATACTTGAGAAGATGATGGGTTTTAGACAGAGTTTGAGAGAGAGTTTGAGAGACTGAAATTTTCAGAAGATAGTAGAGAGAGAGAGTAAAATTTCGTGGCCCTTTTGCATGTGGAATGGAGGGGTATATATAGGGGAGGGAAAATTAGGATTTTAGCTTGAAAATCAAATGAAAATAAAAAGAAAAAATGTTTTGGGGAGGGCAAAAAGCATCATGAGATGCTCTGCTGGCTCAGGCAGGCCTGGATACTTAGGTTGTAACAACCCGGATTTTCGACCGTAATTTTTTTTTAAAATAATATTATTAATAGCTTTAAAAAAAAATAATAATAGCATTATTTTCCCTAATTATATCCTTTTAATAAAAACATTTATTTTGTTAGATAAATACTTATAATTATCTAATTCTATTTTCCTTAGTTGCATGCATGCATACACCTTTCCAATCTCTCAATCTCCTACTCCTACTTAGTCTCTATCTTCCCCGTAACCCAAAAACCGAGCTCCGTTCGTCCATCTCGAAACCCAATTCCGTTAGGACTCTAATTAATCAAAACCCATCCAATTCTCTTATAAATACGTCACTACTCCGACCCTAGAGCACACACCATATTTTTCACGCCCTAATCGTCCAGAAAAGATAGAAAAACCGAAGGAAATCGAAGCTCCAATCCATGGAGTTCTAGAGAGAGAAAAGAGAGAGAGAAAAGTGGGTTTCGTGCCTAGACCCAACCAAGATCCAATCCGATCATCCCGAACTCTTTCTACAACCTAGAGTATCACCAAACATCAATCAATTCGGCCCCGAGGTTCCCCGATCAAGAAACCCGAAGCTTTCGTTCCAATTTGTCAAGTTTCGATCGAAATCAAATTCAATCCGATTCGAGGTATTATAATTCGATCCGAAGCCTCCTCTAAGTATAATTAATGTTTTTAGACATAACCCAATAGGCCTCGTAGTCCCATGCATCGAAACCGGACCAAAAAAAATCAAAAAAACGCATTCCAGCCGCGACCTTCGGGCTCCTCCACCGCAAGAACCAGAGAACTGGAGTTCGCGGCCGCGAACTCCATGCGGCCAGACCGCGCGCCTGTTTTGCTTTCGTGTCGAATTGATTTTGCGACCTTATTAAACATCGTTTTTGACCCCGAATTAATTTTCCTAAGTTACCCACACTCTAAAGATCATACCTTGTTAGTTTCATGTTTTTTTTATTTAATCTGATAATTATTAAATTTTTATTCGTTATCTTGTAAAAATTTACAAACTAAAATTTATTGCGACCTTGTAAACTATTCCATAAATTCCCAAACTATTTTTCCTAGTTCTCTAACATGTCAAGGATCATAACTTACTAATTTCATAAACTCTTGATATTATTAGCTATTTATTTTATTTTTAATTAAAGATACAAACGAAAAATAATTGCGACCTTATAATTAATGATTTTAACATCTAAACTTTTTTTTAGACTTCTGACATCCCAAAGATGATATGTTATTAAAATAATAATTTAATTATTTCATTAACTAATTATTATTAATTACGCATTGTTTCTAAATAGAAATACTTTAAAATATTATAAAAGATGTTAAAAAACTCCGAATAATTTTATTTAGACTATTTACAGTCCTATAATGATATTCTGTAAAAAAAATATATTTTCAATTATTTAATTATTTATTGTCTATTTATTCTTGTTTTGTCTGTTAATTTAAATCTTTATATTCAAAATAATTTCGTGAGCATCCAAACCCAACTTTTAGCACTCGAACTTATTATAGAGGACTGTTAGGACCTTTATTAAAGATACAATAATTATTCTAATATTTTTACCTAATTAATGTATTTAATTAGTGTTTAATTGACTTAATTACTTATAATTAATTAACAAAAGTCTAGAAAATTATTTTTTAAATCTTAATTAATTAATTCTTTCATTCTTAATGACTTTGTAACCATACGAGATTAAGGGCAACGGCCCAGTCATAAAAAGTTATATGATTGCATTGCCTAATAATTGTTTTGACCCGTCTGTTATTCGTTTTTAATTATTATTGAGAATGATATGGTGTTAATGCTTCATTTGAATGTTAGATTGGACCCTAGAGTCATGGGGTGGTATACGATATAGAAATCACTTAGACGATGCTAAGTAATGGATAAATTGTGAAGTTTCTTTCTGTTTAGAGATTGCCTGCAGGCGTGATTTGAGATCTGATGAGATTTGTGATGTGATTTAAGACTGGCAGAGTAAGCCCAGTGATGTTTTGATAAAACCTGGCAGTGGTCCAGTGACGTTTTATGTTGATAAAACCTGGCGATAGTCCCGAGATGTTTTCTGTTGATAAAACCTGGCGGTGGCCCAGCGATATTTTGTGATGTTAAAACCTGGCGGTGGTCCAGCGATATTTTGTGATGTTAAAACCTGGCAAGAGGTCCAGCAATGTTTTGTTGACGATAAAACCTGGCGGATGGCCCAGTGATGTTTTGTGATGGTGTCCTGGCGAAGTCCAGTGGAACAAATTGATGTCCTGGCGAGAGTCCAGTGGAACAAATTGATGTCCTGGCGTGTGTCCAGTGGAATAAATTGATGTCCTGGCGAAATCCAGTGGAACAAATTGATGTCCTGGCGAGAGTCCAGTGGAACAAATTGATGTCCTGGCGTGTGTCCAGTGGAATAAATTGATGTCCTGGCGAAATCCAGTGGAACAAATTGATGTCCTGGCGAGAGTCCAGTGGTACAAATTGATGTCCTGGCGTATGTCCAGTGGAATAAATTGATGTCCTGGCGTGGGTCCAGTGGAACAAATTGATGTCCTGGCATGTGTCCAGTGGAACAAATTGATGTACTGGCGTGTGTCCAGTGATGATTGTGATGTGGTATATAAGATAGGCGAACCCTAGTTGTGATTCAGGCATGATAAGCTGGCCCCTTGTTGTAGTATTGTGATTTAGGTTATCTACGATAGCAAAGGGAAGTGATCTCATGGGACCGAGCATGGCTAGCGGTTGGGGGAGGAAAGATCTCGTAGAGAGATGTTGGATCACACGTTAGGTTAATGGATAGTAATGAACTGGTTTATGTGAAAAATCTCTGTTTTACTTGTTTGCTTGCTAGCTGTAATATAAGAGGGGTGGTTGGGTTGGATTATTTTACTGGGTGATTTATCACTCACGGATACGTCTGTATCCTGGCAAATCGATTGCTTCGGCGATCAATTTGCTAGAGGGCGCAGGATTCAATGGAGGAGATTCAACGATAATGCAGTTCGACACGGAAGGAATATCAGTAACGAAGATCGAGGATGCTTAGGATTCGTATCAAGATTAGAGTCAGCTCTGAAGTTAGTGTATTTTGATTCCGTAAATCTATCTTGAGATTGTATTAGCAAAATCGTTATTTTGAAAAATCATATTTATTTAGCAACATTTTCTTAAGAAATTCTTTTATTTTACACCCGAAAATCGGGGCGTTACAAGGTAAGACCAAGTTTGAACGTTGAATGAACTGAAAAAGCCTGAAAAGCCATGGTCAAAGCCAAGCTCAACATGCACTGGTCTATCAGCACTCCCAAGCGCTCTAGAGTGGTCCCGAGCGCTCTAGAGTGGCTGTCCCCGAGCGCTTGGGAGTGTTCCCGAGCGCTCTAGAGTGGCAGCCCAACTTCAGAAGGGCGCCACGGACACTCCCGAACTCGGTTTTGGGTGTTTTTCGAAGCGTTGGAAAGCTCGTTGAGTCCTCTTTCTAACCCAATTGGTTTCATTCCAAGTTATTTTTATAGGCTGAAATGTGTGCCAATTTTACCCTCAGGGTGTCGAAAAAAATGATGGTTTTGGTTTTAAAAAAGTCCAAGAAGCGTCGTCCAAGTTTTCCAAGGCCTGTTTTGATTCATTTTCATCATCGGGGAGCCTCGAGGGCACAAATTAAGGATAATTAATAGGTCCAAATTGGGGTGTCTACAATAGGCAAAGGGATGACTCACTCGGTCCAATCAAATCACGCGATTACAATTGCAATTGCAATGCAATTCGAACTCCTCGTCATAATCTCTGAACGTGGCCCGAACGCATCGGAAAGGTATCGTGGTTGGATCAAACAACTGACAAACATTCGAGAATCTGGAAAGAGGTCGATCTGGCGGCCGTAGAAAGGAGCTGGCGACCGAGGAACGGATTGAGCGGCCGAGGAAAGGATCCAGCGGCCGAGGTATTGATCTCTCAGGGAGATTTTGCTAGCAACAGGTTGCTCGGGTGAAGAATGGATGTTAAGGCCGTGAGATCGATGTTACGACCGACTGATGGATTTTCCTAGAACACTGTGTTTCTGTTTGAAAGGCTATTTGGCTATGGATTGGGTCCTCTAAGTGGCTCAAAGTTCTTACCATAAGTCCATGGGTTTCACAAGAAGGCAATCAGCAATCATCGGGATCCATATCATCATCGGGATGGTCCCAAGGTGGGAGTTGAAATAATCGTTAGGCCAAATTAGGGTGTCTACACAAACATATTGGTCATCTCTGTTCATCTTACCAAAAAAAGACATCAAGGAAGTTGAATTTATCCTTAGGGCCTTTTTGTGGTCTGGCCCTAACCTTAAAAGAACTAGGGCTAAGGTAGCTTAGGAGCATTTGTGTGCTCCCAAAGATGAGGGGGGCCTTGGTTTCAAATCTATGGAGGTTTAGAATAAGACTACAGTTGCCAAGCATATTTGGTTCTTGATTTCGGGGGGAGAACAATCAATGTGGTGCCAATGGGTTAAATCTTATTTATTAAAGGGAATGAACTTTTGGAGTCTCAAAATACCAAATGATTCCTTTTGGGTTTGGAGAAAGTTACTTAATCTAAGAACTTTAGTTCAACCCTTCATTCTTCATATTATAGGCAATGGGAATAACACACCCCTGTGGCATGCATGAGCAATGGCATCCTTTAGGCCCTTTGTTGAATAAGTTTGGTTCCAGAATTGCTTATGATTCTGGCCTTCCCTTGGATGTCAAAGTGTCCCAAATATTTCTCAATTATGTGTAGCCATTCTCAATCACACAAACATGGGAGTTGAATGAAGTCAGACAACAGCTTCCCCTATTGAGAGGTACAAGGGACCAAGTTCGATGGACTCTTAACTCAAATGGACAATTCAGCATTGCCTCTCTGTGGGAGGCATTGAGAGAACCATTTCCCAGAGTAACTTGGCATAAGGCTGTTTGGTTTCCTGGCCATATCCTAAAATACAGCTTCATTACATGGATTGCCATTCAGGGTAGGCTTTTCACTGAGGATAGATTAGTTCTTTTGGGGGGATTAAAGCTAATTCTCAGTGCAGCTTCTGCCAAGGTAGTGAAAGCCATGATCATTTGTTCTTTAATTGTGTATTCTCCACATAAGTTTGGAGTGCTATATTAGCAAGAATTGATGTGAGGTGGTCCCCTCAGTCTTGGGCAGCCTAGATTACTCACTTCTCCACTTTTAGGGGAAAATCCCTTAAGGATGTTGTTACTAGATTGATATTCACTATTACAGTGTATCACCTTAGGATTGAGAGAAACATGAGAAAGTTTCAAGCTAAAACTAGCACCTGGGAAGTAGTAGTTCACAAAATCTGTAACATGCTTAAGGGTAGACTATTGTCACTACCCAAATTGCCCAAAGGCTCTCATGATACTAGAATTATTAGACAATGGGGCATAACTATGGAATAATCATATATTTTGCATGGATCATAATGTGCATGTGTGACTATGATTGTACTTGTGATTGTGCTTGTTGGAAATATTGTGCTGGAGTTGTTGCTTACTCCGAGACCTAACCTCTTAGGAAGGTTCATACCCCAAGCATAGGGCTAGGTCGGGGAAAGCATATAAACCGGAAGACCGGAATCGTTCCCACAGAGAAATTTTCTTAAGTGAATTCGGAATAGATGTTGCGTAAGAATTGCGGTGTTTAAGTGGCCAACTTTGGTGTTTGATTCCAATGATGATAGTAAACTTGGAAATAAACTAGATTAAGATGGTCGAGTCAAAGGGATTGATTTACCCACGACTTAGCCATCAAACGGTTTCTTCATCTAACTCATGAGTGAACCGAAACCGTTCGGATTCCACTTGAAGAATTAAAAGCTGAAGACTATTTGTAACTTAACTCAAAGCTTTAATTCAAAATGAACTCAATAACGCAAGTGAGAGACAAAAAAGAATCGTTCGCATGCGTAGGATTATCAAGCACATAGCATAAAGCAATAGACTCGATGATCAAGGAATCCACCGACCTCATGATCAATGCTAGGCATCATGAGTTTAATTCGTTCAAAACCTTGTGATTGAGTTAAAGAGAATAGAAACCATTTAACCCACCAAGTCATAGAGTGAACTTCACCCCATGACCAAACCTATGAACTACTCACACATAGTAAAAAGACTAGGAAATATGCTAGGAAATGAAAACATGATTCACCGATGAAAACGCAAATAAACTTGATTTATATAGAGATCTAACTTGTAGCTGCAACATTAACACTTGGAAACTAAACAAACAAGTTGATCTTACTTGAGTTCTTGAAGGAAATGTTGAGAAGAGCTTAAAACAAAGCTATGGAACTCTTAGAACATAAAAAGACTTAAAGTGTCAAAGAGTACATAATGGCCAATAATGGCTTACAAAGCTATTTATAGGCCTAAACAATCAGCCAAAAAGTGGACCAAAAGGTCCCTAAAATATCCCAAAATTATGGTAGAAGTAGAAACTTTCTATAAATGGAAGGTTGAAATGTTCAGCACAAAAAGCTGGTCGAAAGGCAAAGGTACCGATACCCAAAAAACATGGTATCGGTACCAATCCCACTGCCTTCATTTGTCAGACAAAGGTATCGATACCATAAAATCAAGGTACCGATACCTTGGTGTGAAAGTTGCAGAACAAGTCCAGCTTGGCTCTTCAGCCTTCGTGGTGACCCGACGGCTCTTTGAGACTTGATTTCTTGACCAACGGAACTTGACGGACGTGTACCATGTGGCCTTTGTCCCTCGGATACATCAAAGGCCATGTTTGATGCATTTGCCTCGCTTTGAAACAGTTTGGCATGCTTCGTGACAATCTTGACCAATGGCCATCCACCGAGGCTTCTTGCAACACCGTTAGGCTTTGGTGACAATGAAATGAGCACCAGCGGGCACTTGGACACTTGGTTACATCCCGGAACGTCGCTTAGCATTCAAAACCACCCTTTTAGCATGGATGACCTGAAATACTCACAAAAATACCTTACGTGCTTTATCGAATAAAAACAACTATTTAAAAGCTACAAAATAGAGGATTTAAGCCCCAAGATCATACAATCTTGGCCGCTAATCAGTTACATTTGTTTTTCTTAGCTTGAATTGCATCTTACAGGTTGTGATTAGCAACTCCATCAGGCTTGGACTGGAGGGTGCTACCAGTACTTCTAAATTTCATAGTGGTTCCGTTGGTGCCATATTGTTTGTACTTCTATTTACCAGGTATATACCTTAATCTCATTACTTCTTTGGCTACAGCTTCTGTCTGTGTTTTCCGGATTGGAAACCTTGTTATCTGCTGCTATTCGGATGGTTGAGTGTGCCAGCATATGTGTGTACCTGTAAGATGTGTGTTTGAGCCCCATCCTTATTGAGAGTGGAGGTAATATCTAGTGGGAGACATTTTGTGAGGGAGAGTGGAGGGAGTTGAAGTTTCCATATTGGTTTTAGTTGATGGAGAGTTAGGTTTCGAGGGAGTAGCAGGTGAGCAAATATGTTTGCTTTCTTCTGGTTCAAAATTGGAATTGTGATATTGGTTTCCTTGTCAGTCCATGAGTAGTGTTTTGGCTTATTGGAATGTTACTGTTGTGTCTATAACCTGTCATACATAAAGCATCCTGTGTTCTGGAACCTGTCATACTGTTGTTTTCTGTTACTGCTGCTGTGTTTCTGCTACTTTGTCTGAGCATCCAGTTTGGATGTGAAGGAATCATAGAACATCATAGAGCATCCAGAGTTGAATGTGTGATTTTTGGAGATCTGGAGGCTGCAGATCAACATCAAGTTTACAAGTTTTGCTCTATATTCTGTTTTATGTTGCATTGCTCCTATCATCATCTCAGGAAGTTTGTATAGATGGTTGAGTGTTCAATATGAAGTATATGCCTAACCAACAGGGGCTGTCCTTGGGATCTCCCTTTGCAGGGGGACGTCCTCTGCATAGTGGCTTTTTGCTGGTGTTCTATTATGGCTATTGTATCAGCTCTCTGTTCCGTGAGGAGTAGCTCCAGGAATGGGTTGTATTCTGCTGGCATTCTATTGTTCTGTCAACTGTGTGCAATCTATCATTTGAATTGTCTTACTGTTGCGATTGGAATCTAACATCTTGTTGCTACCAATAATATCATGTTGCTGTTTTGTTGCTGCACCGTGAGGTTGTTAGATTTGTCCAGGATATGGTTCCAATGCCTCATCAGTTAGAAGAATTTAGAGAAGCCAAGATCTGCCCAAACTTCATTTATATTTTCTTGTGTAATTTGGGTGTTGTTCTCTCTCCTCTTCGTAGATGGGCGAGAAGTAATTTGAATTTCATGTTGTAAAGGCCTATGGCCTATTGGTTTCTGTTTCACGGCCTTTTTGCCCTTGGGTTTTCCTCCATCTTGTAGATGGATTAGAAATCCATAGATGGGTCATTTTATTTACCTCTAGCTCTTTGTAGCCACTTGGCTCAGGCATCTCCACTTTTCTCTTTTCTCTTTCGTTTGTTTTTTCTTTTTCCTCCTGTAGTATGCCCCTTGTAGGCTGTACATTTGGTTATCCTCTTTTCTATTTCAAACCGATTTACCCTAAAAGAAAAAATGGAAAGGAGACAACCAAAAGTAACGGCTATGAGCTGCTTTGAGAGGCATTTAGGTTTCTCGATCTTCTGATGTGTTGGCTAAACCCATCTCAGACCTTGTTTTTCCTCAACTTTTGGTTTTTTTGTTTCTGTTTGAAGTTGAGAAATGTAATGACCTGTTAAGATTCATCAGTTGGAGAAACTTAAGAGAGAGAGAGAGAGAGAAGCAGCTTATGGTTTCAAATGTGTGCGCGTATATTAGTCTGAAGAAGAAGCTTATGGTTTCAAATGTGTGCGCGTATATTAGTCTTTTTACGTGGCCATTTTCATGTATTACAAAATATTTTTATCCGTTTCATATTTCCAGAATTCTATGGAAACTAGTCTATTGGTTGGGACTTATCTGCCCCAACGGCCACTGAACAACAATTCCCCCTAACCAATTAGGATATTTGACGCACCAATAACTCTGTCCACACAGACAATTTGTGCACAAAATTTTGTTGTGAGTCCCACACAAATGATCCGAGCAGTTCATTAAATGTAAAACATTTTTTCAAGGGTCTCCGCAAAAAATTAACTCAATCCGATACCTAACTTTTCATTATCTGAGAATCTAAATGAAAATTTAGATGATTGGATCGAACACCTATAGGTATTAGAATGAGCTAATTTTCGCAGGCACCCAGGAAAAAATATTTTACATTTAATAAACAGCTCGGATCATTTGTGTGGGACACATGGTGGATCCCACAACAAAATTTGTGCACAATCTGCTCACAAATGTCTGTGTGGTTAGCAGGGTTCATACCCAAACCCAAGTACTAGACCAACTCAAAAGATAGTTGATCCATAAATTTGTTTTGAAATATTAAGTCCCATTTTGCTAAAGAAAATCCTACTTAAATTTTTTTTTTCCACATAACGTTACAATTAGGAATGAAAACTAGTAGAGTCAAGTCGAGTTTTAAGTTGTTTAAGCATAGCTTGTTTAAAATAGAGTGAGTTCAAGCTCAATTAATATGTAAGAGCGGATCGAGAATTAGACAATCCGAGCTTGTATATATGAGTTGAGTTACAACTAACTCAAGTTTGACTCATTTACTAAACGAACCAATTGCAGTCATCATATTATCTAAAAAGAATTGAATGGGAATATATCATTCAACCAACCCTTTCGTCAACCCAAAAGAATTCAAATTGGATTGAAATCTCCCCCAATATGCACTTTCAAACTCAACGTTGATGGTAGTGTCGTGGAAGAACATGTACACAATTCAAAAACTAGTGTGTTTTTTTTTTATAAGTAATTGAAAGTTAGTGTTGGAGGCCTAATATGAGATTGGAAGGGAATTTGGGTAACTAACTGGCTTTTCATGCAAACTAGGGGCTTTCTCTAGCTTAACAACAGAAATCTGAAATTTGGGCCTTTTGCCACGACTTCTATTAGTTTGTCAACCACCAATTATTCTAAAAACTTAATCTAACAACCTCCAGTTGCTTAAGCTTAAGCAACGAAACATTCCAACGATGTAAATTGAAATGGATGCCACCAATGCTATCCAACTGCTCAATGCGGATTCACATGATCAGCATCTTTATAACTTGATCATCATTTGCAGGTCGGAAATGGGTCTTCCCCTGTTCGCTCGTGGCACCAAATTGCATCTCTTTCATCATCTAGTTTATCTTTTTAAGGCGTATTGTGTTAAATTTCAGCTGCTGGAAGACAAGGAGTAGTTCTTATTCGTAAGCTTTATTTATGAAATTTCATTTCTCAGTTCGACAAAAAAAGGAAAAAAGAGAAAGGAAATAATCGATGGAAACCCACTTTCTTTTTGTCTGGTCAGTATGTGCGGCTACCTTAAAGATATACAGATATATACTATAACTGGACCCGTCTGGATCGTAAATTTGCAAAGTCATCATGGCCGTGAAGTAATTTTGCCTTCTAAAAGGCAGTGAAAAACCTCCAAATCGGTTGGCTTTACCGCTAAACTTAGCGTATACTATTGAATATCGGCCCTACGTTCTCAACGGTCCAAAACTTCAAATCCAACATCTCTCTCTCTCACCAAACTGCGAGAATTACTCAATCAACTGTATTCATCTGACATGTGCAAGTTCATCACCCTCTCCTCTCTGCTTTCGTCCTCTCTAAGATACAACTCTGTTGTCTTTCCTCTGCGTTTTTTTTGACCATACACCCAAACTGTTCCTTATACCCAACTTATGCCAGCTCTATTTTCTGTCATAAAAGAAGAGCTCTAAATATAGGCGATAGAATGCCAAAAGGGCCTCTGCCCCAGCAAAGCAGTTGGCGCCTTTAAAAGCCCAATAAAACAGTCCTTATTTCTCTGTTTCCGTACCCCCCAAAAACCATTGGTTCTCCTCTTCTTGTTCAATTTTTTCCTCAGAAAGTTCCCACATTCTAGAGAGGGAGAGAGAGAGAGAGAGAAAGAGAGAGAGAGAGAGAGAAAGATGTGGGTAGGTGATGAATGTTAGAAATTGGCTTAACATGTATTGTGTGTCTTATCTTTTTAGTTTCAATCAGATTTTCCGTTCCTTTTCAACATCTGCACCCATGTCAATCATATGGGTTTCTTGATCTTTTCATCCCTTTCCTTGAGAAACCATTGAATTCAATATTCCCAATTAGATTCTCCCTATCGAAAATGGCGTCTTCGCAGGTCGAAATCGCCTCCTCTGCCCCTTTCTGCATTCTCCGTGATCACAACCGACGAGACCAATTCACCAACACTTTCCAGAAAAGCCTCAAAGATTACCTCTTACAAACCTGCATTTCTAATTCATCCCCAGATGAGAATTCCCTTAATTCAGGTAGTTGGGTCAGAAATCCCGACAACAACAATGACGTTTTGTCCCCTAATAGCAAAAAACACGCTCGAGTCCTCGAACGGTGGGCAAAAGCTCGAGACATGGTTGCTTCTATCGACAGCCCGAATCGCGAACAGAGAGAGAATTCTCCGACCCAATCGGATACCTCTGTCGAAATCCCGAGCCTGGGTGGGGTTTCATCTCTTGTTCAGAGGTGGAGAGGTTTCACTGAAACGTCATTGAATCAAAACAGAAAAAGTAACAACAGTCACAATGCCGCGGCTTTGTCCCCTGTTTTCACCAGCAAAAGCAATTCCGAAAATGTTCCGCCTCCGAATGACACGAACCAGGAGGGAAATACCAATTTATTGGGCGTTTTGGTCCAATCAAATAGGTCTGAAGCATTTGACGAATTGGTGGACGAAAGGTTCGACACCCCTTCCATGATGACAGAGGAGTCGTTTATGGATTGGGAATCGGACAGGACGGTTCTGAGTGGTTCCCCGTCGGTGCAAGGGGGACGGGACTCAACGGACGGGGGAGAGAGCGAGAGGGTGAGGGTGGCCGATGTGATCAGGAAGTTGACTTCGGAGAATCAGATGCAGGGTTGTTTAGTGTCCTGGAAGAATGAGATGGGGAGCTCTGTTTCTTCTTCCTTTGCTTCTCCTCATCCGTGTGAACCGTCGTTGCCTCGGTTGCGAACGGTGGTATCGGATCAGATAGGGGAACAGAGGGGTTGTTTCTCGTCGCCGGTTGTGAGCTCACCGCGACTTAGAGGGCGTCAGGCGTTAAACGATTTGCTAATGCTGCTGGAGCGCGACAGGCACAGGGAGCTCGACCGCCTTGTGGAGCGTCGACCAGTGTCAAAGTTCTCTCACAGAGGCCGCATTCAGGTTGGGTTGTTTTCTCTTTTAACAGCCCGTTTGGTTATCATTGCTTATTTGCTTATTTAAAAAAAAAAAAAAGAGTAAAAAGTTTGTCATTGTTATTTTAATATTTTCATTGCTGCATGTACAATAATACAATCATAGTATATATATTAATTTAGGAAATGCCAACAAAAAATAATCAATAAGACCATAAAAACGAAGAAGAAATGAGTTCTTTATTACTCCAATATCTGCAAGGGATCCAGAATATGGTTTGACCACACAAGAACAGTCTTGAACCTTACATAGAGGAGGCCAAGATAGTTAGCATTGGGACAGTTGGGATTCCTACGAAAGTCAAAATTGGGGCCAACACTGAAAAGATCTGTAGGCACAGTTGAGTGTAGATATATTCACTAATAAATCCATTTCTGAAGATCATTTCTTTTCGTGTCTCTTATCTTCAAAAGCGGTTTTAGGAGTACGAATTATTTCTTGACCACCATTGTTTTATTTTATTTTTATTTTTGCTATAAAAAATTGCAGTCATTGCTTCGCCTTAGATTCCTACGACGTGAAGCAGAAGTGAGATATGATCATCATCGGCAGAATTTACGCCGAGAAGCACCAATTGGTGCTCAACAGCAGCATTCACATTCAGGTGTAGTTGAGGAGGCTCAACAACGTTCACATTGTGAAGTTGCTGATGAGGCTCCACGGCATTCACATGCCACGGAATTTAGGCCTCAACAGATTTCATGTCATGGAGGAGATACTAATGATGAAACAAATTTATGTCATGAAGGACTTGGGGCTCAACAGCGTTTTAGGGGTTGTGAAGAAGCAACTGTTGGGCCTCGGCAGCATTTGACTTCAGTGACCACCAGATTTCAGCAGCATTCCCATTCTGAAGCAACTGTTGGGAATCAGCATCATTCATTTTCGAAAGAAGTCAGGGACTTAGAAACTGCACAGGGTGAAGCAGCAGTCACAGATAGACAGCAATCGCATTCAACAAGTTCGGAAGCAAGCCGAACTAGACAACCTTCAGCAGTAGTGCTTCTAAGGTAACAATCTTTCTATTTTGATAAGCGCCAGTTTGCATGTAGCTTGACAAAATATTGATTACCGCATTCGTGCTTTCTCGAAGGATATCTGTTGAAAAAGTTTTTGGTGCTTGTTTAGACCTTGCAATTCCCTTTTGTGAAGCTATAGCTTCAAGGGGGTGCGTGTGTATTTTGCTCACATTTGAATGCTTGGGCATAATAGAATATGTAAAGCAGAATTGTTTCAAAATGTGGTTGGGAGTTGTAAGAGAATTCTGGGAATAGATTTCTAAAGTCATACCTTCAACTCTTAGTAACATGATGACGAAAGAGCTTCCAGATCCTTCTACAATATGGCTTAGGAAAAAAGTTGAACTTTCAATGAGTCGCCTATATGGAATTTCTGCATTCTCAAGTTTGGGAGTAACTAACATCTATCACTAGATATAACGTATTCAAATATAAATGATATGTCTTTGCTATGGTCTTTATTGGATTGCAGATTGCTTATTTATACAGATTATATCATTGTTATGTATTGCTTGTAGTACCTCTAATGAAATAACAACCATCCAGCTTCTTTATCTATTTGGAAGTAAAAATTTGGACAGAAAAAATTGTGTACAGTGGAAAACAAAGTAAGATAACTCACCAATGAAAGTTGCAATTGTGTAATCTATTCACGAGATGAGTTTGTAAAGCTTTTCAGCGATCACTTTCCTATAACAAGCCTGCTTGATAGCCATTTACTATACAGAAAAGGATTGGTTTATTTTAAAAAATATATTTCGACAGATGTTGTAGAGTTTTGTTCTAATGGAACCCAAGCTGACTTTTAAAATTTTCACTGATATGACCTTTGGATTCAATTTAGGGAGAAATTTGACATCCGAGTTGAGAATGATGCATCTATTCCAAAAACATCGCGTGGAGTTGTGGAAAATAACACTGAAGAAATGAAGAATTCTTCTTCCTCCAATCAAGTCATGGAGGAGCCTCAACCTCATTATGAGAATTTAGAATCATGCTCGATGGAAGATGTTCACAAAAAAGCTAGTCCAAGTTCAAACACTCTATGGCAAGGGATAAGAGATGAGGTTTGTAATTTAGACTCAAAAGATTATACTGCAGTGCCATTGACAGCTTCAAATGGCTGGGAAGAGGAAGTGAGTGCCGAAAAGCAAGAGACCAGTAACCTGGAGCAAACAACAAATGAGCACATGATAAATTATGATTGGCAAGAACAAGAGTCAGATGATCAGCAGCTAGTAGGAACTGATCAGGACTGGATAAGTGTTGTTTCACGCCCATGGAGCGAGTGGGACGAACAAGAGGCCAATAGCCAGCAGATTATAGAAACCAATAATGATTGGATAACGGACATTTCTCGCCCAAGGAGTGATTGGGAAGGTCTCAGGGAAGCAAGGTACCAGGAGATGCTTGATCCTTACCTAGACAATGGAGATATACGCCAACTCCTTGAAAGGTAAACCAACTATTTCTCTGATTTCTTCCTTGTTCTAGTTTATCTGTTTCTTCCGTATTATATTGATAATTTAGGCTTCAAGAATATAATCCATCATTAACTTTGGAATTTGTGTGTGTAGGAGAAGTGTATCAACTTTTCTTTCAAGTAATTTAAGAGATACAATGGACCAGCTGATGATCTCTCGAGCTGAAAGACTTCCACAATCAATTGGAAATGAGCAAGGAGAAGAAGATGGTTTCCATAATAGACTAGAACAACTAATGTTGTCTCAAATGCAAAGACAAGCACATACAGTGAGCAGTCATCAAGAAGATGAAGAACAAGACATGGAAGAAAACCAAGAAGATGAGGAACAAGACGTGGAAGAAGACCAAGAAGATGAAGAAGAACAAGATGATGACAATGATGATGAAGAAGATGACGAAGAACAAGAAGAAGATGATGACGATGATCAAGAAGAAGAAGAAGATGGTGATGATGATGATGATGATGAGAGCCCAATTACGCGCCAATATAGTGAAGTTGGTGACTATGTGGATCAAGTTGCAGACGGTGTGAGGACATGGAGTCATGATGGTGATCGTGAAGTCAGCGATGATTCGGATCAAGTTGCATCTCAGTCATCCAGACAATCTCAATCATCTCAGGCTACTTATCCAGGCACTCGACTCTGCTCTTCTTTCACCAATCATTCTTCAATTGTAAGTGCCTTTTTCCTGTCTTCTTCTTCTTGCTTGCTTTTTTTTTAATATCTCACTGCTCAAGTTATGTTGGATAAGCTCTTTACTTTATGGTCAATAAACAATTTTGAATGTCCAACAGGAAATGGAACTCATATATGATTTGAGAGGGCACATGGTGCAACTCCAACATGAGATGTCCGAGCTTCGAAAATCTATAAAGAGTTGTGTGAATATGCAGTCAAAATTGCAACACTCCATTAAGCATGAGGTTGCAGATGCTATAAGTCGCTCAGGTAAGCTTGAAGAAAATATATCTCAATCCCTAAATTCTATGTTACATAGAATAGAGTACTTGGGTGTGTGTATGTGTCCGAGTGTTATAATTATGTAATTTTCATTTTAAGGACACGGGAAACGCCATAATATCCATATACCATAGCATACAAAAAGTTTCCATTCTAAATTAAAAAACTATATTTATGTAGTGCCTTAGGAAATTTCATGCATAATGTAGGAGTTCTATGCACAGTGGGGTAAATCCAAATTGCAAAATATGCTTGTTAGGTGAATGTATAACTAAACAGGTTTGGATGCGGACCATCTCTAATCCGAGTGTCATGTGCCCAACACAGTACCTTCTTTATTTTATAAGTTCAACACGGTATTTTATATATCTAGAATAGTGCATGTAACATTGCCTAAAACAATGACAATACAATTTATCTTATTTTTCAAGTGAAAGGATATGGACCTGAATATGCTGTTGAATGCACTAACACCTGATACCCTCAAAATCCACCAAAATTCTTCAAACTAGATTTAGAAATGTTGGTTGGTAAACTACAAAGCTAGATGCTGTCAATTGTAGAATTGCCAATGCTAGATACATAACAAATTCATAACCTAAATGGAGAACGTAACATGCTGAAACAATAATAAAGTCATATGAGTACTCATCATCCCTTTACCATATTCCATCTGTATATATATGATAGTGGAACTCAATTATGTTGGTCCTATTTGCAAGCTATGTATGAGAAATCAGGTGCTCATGAATACAAGAATCTTTTGTCTCAAGAAAAAGTGGCTTTCTTATTAACTTTACATGCCCTTTCTGAATTGTTCCTCACACTTGCACTAATGGATGCAGCTAGAAGGGTTATGAAGGAGTCACTCAACGGGGGTCCAAGAAAAAGATGTTGTGTTTGCTACGAAATGCAAGTCGATTCTCTTCTGTACAAGTACGTAATTGTTTTAGAAGCCAAGCTTTACTTCATGAATTTGTCTGAGATCATTTGACATGTTCAGCAGTAGCAATGGACATAAATATTCAAACTTTCACATATTGTCTCATTTTCTTTTCTTCCAGATGTGGGCACATGTGCACCTGTTTCAAGTGCGCCCATGAGTTACAATGGAGTAGCGGAAAATGTCCAATATGCCGAGCTCCAATAGTGGATGTTGTTCGAGCATATGCTAATGATTCATAGAGGAAATGTGAACGAGTTCTTGCTCAGAGGACCGTCTCTAATATAACTCTTATTCACTGAGACACAAGTTAAAATACATATTTTTTTCTTGTTCTTTTTTTTTTTTTTTCTTCATGTTTTCATGGTTAGGTGATTTTAAGTTTCATTCAATTAATTACTTTATACAAGGCCATACTAACCAATGAGTGATCCTTCTCCGCTGGCATAAGTATTTATTGATTTGTCCATGGGGAATCATTATACGCTAAATGCTCCCTTTCAGGCTTGTACTTAGTCCTTGTGTGAAGATTATATTTATCCTCATTTGGTTGCAATGATACCACCAATTTCCTTTGCACCAAAGACACACACACACACACACACACTCTCTCTCTCTCTCTCTCTCTCTCTCTCCCCCTAAGACATAAAGTATAAGCGATAACAAGGAATAATGGTGAAAGCAAAAGATGACAAAAGTAAAGTCAAATCCAAGTTATAAGAATGGTATCAAATGCAAATTCAATATGGGGACAAATGGAAGTTCCACAAGAATTATATGCCGTGAAGTACACACTCCCTTGGACTTTCAACGACAAATGAAAACCATAGGACTTTTCATGCACAAGATGAGGCTAATCTGGGAATCATAGAGAGGGAACTGAGAAAACAATAGAAATCTACACCTCATGAATCTTCTAATCCAAGAAATTTTGAATGAGTTGTCTGGAAATAGGAGCTCCTGCGTTTCTTTCTTGTTGAACGGTTCTAGAAATTACTTAAGTACTTGTTACTCACAACATCTATATTAAGGCATAGGAATTGTCCAATAGCCTGCTAAGTTAAAACAAACACTGAAAAAACGCACTCCCGATTCAAAAGCCATTCAAAAGCACAAGAGGCCATAAACGCGATCCCGATTCAGTTTTGGATCTCTCACTTCTTTTAATTGCTGGCATGTGCCTCATTACAAGATGAAGAAGAGAAATCCCCATGTCAAAGTGTTTCAATCGTCATGAGCTGTATTATTGCTGGTGTACTGTACTAAATCAGAATTACAAATGTGCTGAGTTTGATTGCAGATTGCATTGCCAATGACTGTGCAAGCACAAGCTTTATGGCCCTTATTACCCATTAGGCTAAACAGGTTAAAAAGTTAGGACTTAGATTTATATTGATAAAAGGTTGTTAGAGTTCTCTTGTGAAGCAGTGAGCTAGTCCTCTTTTCCGGGGCTTCATCATTGGAAAATAAACTAAGGGTTTTGTCTTTTCGTGGCTAAAAATGGTGGTGCCCATTGAGAATCCCAGAATATAGGATTTCTTTGTATGTTCAAGAACTGCTAGTTTTTGAGATATTGTGCAGCGAATGTTTTTGGGTGCTGGTGGAGATCTTGGACTATGGGTTATTAACTTCACTCTGGGAATATCAGTGTGATTTGGATGGAGAATCTAGAGTATGTTTGACTCCTCTGCTGGTGAGAAATTGTGACTATGCTATTTATAATCATTTACCAGTAAGTAAATTGAGACCTAAACTTAAGAGTTTGGTTGGATGTCTCAGTATTTGCTCGAAAAGAGTTGAGGTCTCTCACTTCTAGTCTGTTGATTTTTCACTGTAGCAGTTTAGCTACATGCTTCTTTTCTCTCACGTGGAGGGTAATTATTTTAACCTCTGCCTTACCATCATTGCCTTTTTTTGGAGGATACCATCTGATTAGGCAGTATTTACAATACATGTAGTATCAGTAAGGTAGGCTCTACTTATCCAATTAGCATTGGATGATTAACTTGCTAGACCTTAATAACATGGAAACTACTTAAATCCAAGTTACAGGTAGTACCTTACATGATTGATTATACGCCAAAGATGATTTATGTCATGTCCCCAACTTTTAGAATTGTCGTGTCCCTATGCAGTGCGCGTGTCCATATCCGTGCTACATAAGTTTGGGAGAAATATAGTTCTATTGGAAGTTAGTGACCAAAGTCAATACGGTGTTTAGCGAAACTGTTGGTTTTCCCTTTACAGTTTGCCTTCTCGAGTAGCTGCTCACTGCCTTTAGCTATTTCCCACCTATCTATGCATTGTCCAATCTCATGTTACTTCCGACATAGCCGCATAGGCTTCTACTCATTTGTCCATCTGAGAGGACTGACTCAACCTTGGACTAACATTGACAGTTTTATGCCTCATAATTTGCAGAGAGTGTCACATCATTTTTTTCTTTTTCGTTTTGCTTTATCTGTGATTACATTGTCCATGAAATTGCTTAAATTGTGTTTTACGAGGGGTTCTCTCCATTGGGGAAGTGAATAGTTCTCTCAAACTCAGGCCTACCATACAAAAATTTGTTGGTATTGTGATTTAGTGTAGAAATGAAGGTCCAGCTTTAGTTGTTTCATTTGTGTAACTTTTAATCTATTGTTTAAACAAGACGTGAACTAACTAGTTGTAGTTTGTTCAGAGTTGTTCTGTTTTAAGTGTACCAGAGAATATCATTTTCCCCTCAAGATTGATTGATTGTTTGATTTTGACTTTGACTTTGTTGAAGCACCATATCAAGATCGGATAATCATAATTTTTGTTTTTTTCCCTGACAAAACTTAATATTCCTGACTGATTATCCATTCAAAGCTCACAAGGTAAGCTAAGCTTAAGAAGGTCACCCGAATTTTAAAATACTATATATATGCCAATACAGTACAGAATGTTTTCCGTTGGACATTGGGAGATTTACTCAAGACACGGGCAAGTTTGTTGAAAACATAAGAATCTACAGTACATATATTATTACTAGTAGATTAGATCGATCCATTTATCCGGTTGAACGAGTCGGGGAATATGAGTTATGAATTGGTTGAATTGAAGACATCATCAACTCACAATTAGTCACTGTTGGCTCACACTCGCTAGCATGTGCATATGTGTCAAGGAAGGGCACGTAGAGTACTAGAAATGCTCTCAGGTCCCGTTTGATAACCAGACTATACCTTGGGATTGGACTACCAATCCCAACGGCTTCCAAAACCCATGTTTGATAACCGGATTATTACTCCATTGGGATGAGCAGTGAGCTTCATAGGGGGTATTACGAATCCCTCCTGGGACTTGGTATTCACAATCCCATCCCAACCTCTTCTCATTATCAATCCCTTCTCATTACCAATCTCTTCTATCAATCCAATCCTATCATCTAATCCCATCTCAAACAAACATAATATTAATAATCCCATCATCGAATCACATCCCAAACAAACATACCCATTATCAATCTCATCTCATTGCCTAATTCCATCTCCGTACGAATCACATCCATCTATCACTGTTATCAAACGAGGCCTCAAGTCCTTGGCTGCTGCTTAATACTTACTATTGCTCATCATTTGATGCCCTTAAAATCATGACTACTTGGAAACCTATCCACAGAAAATTGGATGATAAAATGACGAATCATGAGTGCCCATATATAGGTCCCTCATGTACCCAGCAAATGCTTTGGAAACACATCAGTGTTTCAAATCCCTTGAACACATATCAGGACCACTCTCTTTCTGACCACAACCTCCTATCCTATACGTACATATGGATCCCTTTCATTAATTCTTTAATTAATTTCTACATTTGTTTATTTATTTATTATTTCTCTGTCTCTTGTGTCTTTGATTGTAATTTAATACTACTATTTATCGTCCAAAACTATGAAAAAGAGATGACAGCTCCAATTGTGAATTCAATTGTTAGTTTTTTTGTACTTGATCGAGCACCATAGTCTAGACAATGAGGTCCCTCCATTTTTTATTTTTTTATTTTTGTGATGCACTTGAAATTGGTATATATGATCACTCAGCAGATTAAAAAGACAAAGATCGATCGATCAAGGTCCGCTAAACGAATTTGACATGACAAAATCATCCAAAATTAATTTGTAATCTGAGTATCCTATTTGAGCTAGCTCTCCTCCGTGGTAAATGGTAATGGTTATCTCCCTATACTACTATTATGGGTACACTAGTTCACTCTTCCCCACATTTCAGTATTTCACTTGTCAAGTGGATTTAAAAATATGAACCCCGGCCCCAGTTGTTCCATTCCACCATAGATACAATACAATACAAGATAAGGCGCGATTTGTTTTGGAGACGGAATTGCACTTTCGTTCTAGTGATCGATCAATCAGTACGGGCCCCTTTTTTTTTTTTTTTTTTCTTTTTCTTTTTGCTCCTAGTTTTCATCAGAATGAGTCAATCTGTGCATTTAGTTTTCTTACATACGTAACAATAATGCACTCCCCAAAGAATATATACTAGTACAAACAAGACTCCCGGCCCCCATAAAAAGTGTCAACCGTACATGACCATAGTCTTCTCATACCATTCTTAGGAAATGGAAGCTCCAAAAAAAAAAAAAAGGGACGTTCTTGCATGTTTTCATCCATTCTAGACTCAGGGATGGGGACGGAATTTTGACCTAATGTGCCTGAACAAAGAGATAAATTTTCATTCAAAAAATATACTCCTAGTATTAATATATCTTTTGTATTCTCGTATTAATTCTATAATATACAAATCGATCATGCATTTTGATTACATTGCAACAACAATATGCAAAAGAAATTTTAACATTGAATAACTAAAGCATACATCTACTTATTACTTGTTTATGATAGTATTTTTCAAAAAAAAAAAAAAATTAAAGGCTAATGTAGAATTATTTGAAATTAACCTGAGTTAATCATAAATTGAAATACATTAGTATAGTAATTGAACTAAAACTTAACACTTGTTCATGAAAATATTGGGAACAATAGCTCCGCCCCTGAGTTCGAGTCCAGATATTCCATGAATCAGCATATTTAGCAAGATGAGTTTATTTTATTTAATTATGTGCATGTTTACAGGAAAACTTAGGACTAGTTAGGAGCATAATTTGGAATTAACTTTTAGAAAGCAGTGGTTGACAAAAATTCATATCAATAGATTTTAGAATTCTAGGAACTCATGGAAGCTGAAAAAAGTTCTAATTTCTGATTTTAGGAAAGCGGGGTTTGGAGAGCTAGCTCTTTGGGCCATTTTTGTTGTTTATGTCAAGCAGTAAGAAAATTAATTGCACTCAAAAAGTAATAATGATGGGAACTATCATGTGAAGTCTGCAAACTTTAATTTACCCCAATGCGGAACAATCAAATAAATAGAACGGTAACCGAAAGAAATAAACAAACAAGAAAATATTCATGTACATGGGAACTAAAATAGACTCTTATCATAGCAAGAATCTTGACCTCTTAATATGATTGACCAATTTTTGAACTGTAATTTGAAAGCTAATTTTAATTTAGTTGTTTTCGCAGTAAACACCACCTATATGTGGTCACTGTTGCATAATGAGCTAGAATTAATGCTTATTGACAAAATTAAAGGCTGGTTTACGAATCATGCGCTAGCTCGATCATTCACATGGCATTCCACCAACCTGATGATCCTCTCAACCAAACTAGCTAGTGTTAGTTACTTGTACAAGCCATGTGATTAGTCGGATTTTCGGACTACAAATCATAATAGCTAGTATTTCATTTCTAGTTGAGCAACCACATCGATCGTTTTTCAATATTGATGCAAAGCCATGTGTCAGGGATAACTAATAGAAAGTGATATCTGGTTTGAAAGATTGGCCCTACAATTGTTTTACTTGCTAGGATAGGAAAGGAAAAGCGAGCCGGAGCGATCAACGTAGTTGATCTCCCTAGGACATGACCACAGGGGAACCCACCCGTCCTAAAATGTCCGGATTTGAGCCATAGCTTACCCGACCGGGGAGAAAATACTTGTTCGTCACCATGTCGCGGGATCTATCCCAGACAGATATGCAAGTGGACATGAGATCCCCACCGATATGTAATTGTCTATAAAATGTTAGAATAATATTATAGGAATATTATGTTAACAAGTTTTCTAGGTTTTATTATTAATGTATTACCTATTTAGTTTAGGATATAATTTATGTTTCCTAGTTTGTCTATGTTTCCTTGTTATGCCTGTTTTTTCTTATTTGTTTACATGTCTTGTAGCGTATATAAAGACATGTTTAATTTAGACTTATGTTTTAATCACAATCAATAATACGTCAATGAAAGTTCTAATTAACATAAAAAATGGATCCTATTTTTCGGTTATTAAGAAGGGGTACTCAAGTTGGTTAGAAAAGAAAATCGTCTCGTTAGACAAAGCATGTGTTTTGGTTGAGTTTTGTCTTGGAAATCCCTTACCTCATTGATGCAAACATATTGGCGGAACACATGGGCTCGTTTCTCTTCTGATATAAAAATGTTCCAGGAAAAAGAAAGGGACTTTCGATCATCAGTCCATATTAATTAAGTACATATTGCTTCCGCTTATACCAATACTGTTTCGGAGTACTTGCAATTAACTCAACACATAACACAAATAAAAGAACGTTCATCGCCGATTCATGATCATTTTGTGTAGTAAGATTTTTAAATATTCAAGATTTTAGCACTATGGTTTATCGGTTGGTGTTGCCTAGTTGCATTCCTCATGCCTAGCTATTAATTTTAGGTTTGATTCTAATTTTACATGAACATAGGCATTTAACTCTTAATGTTGGTGTTACAAGGGCCTCCACTGTCAAACTTCATTTTCAAAGATTGGCTAGAGATACAGTAATTATCCGGTGGTCTTGAACTTGTGGTGCGCTTTCTACAACTATACAATCATGTGATGTGAGATCAATACGCGTTCTTGTGCCACATAAAATTGTATCATGTATGGTTGTAGTGAGCGCTCAAACATCATATAATTGGAGCAATTCATCCATAGTTCACCCTTAAAGTGGAGTACAGTTAATATAAATTTTTTTTCCCGTGCCATTCATCCATACCCGGGTTTGGGTTCAATTTATCACTCCTAAAT
Organism: Rhododendron molle; assembly: GCA_025413875.1. Lineage (NCBI taxonomy): Eukaryota > Viridiplantae > Streptophyta > Magnoliopsida > Ericales > Ericaceae > Rhododendron > Rhododendron molle. The sequence goes on from CM046400.1 coordinate 23,417,442, forward strand.
TGTATATATGGTGAGTACGTGATAACTATAAGTTGTTGTCTCATTCAGTGTGTTTGGATAGTAAAAAAAAGCCTAAGCCTTATCAATTTTATGTTTGACACACAATTATTGAACTTGATTTTGGGTACGTACGCTTTGCAGTATGTATGAGAGAATTTTGGGCATTTTACCTCTAGCTCCAGAAAAAAAAAAGGGTAATTTCCACCAAGTCTCTTCTAATTAATGAAACACTAAAACTCTATGAAAGTGCCCAAAATCCTAAACCCTGTAAGTGCCTAGCCCCTAAGGCATCCTATGAAAGTACATGGACCCCAGGGTACTCTATAAAAATGTCTAAACCCCTAGGGTAACCTATGAAAGTGCCTAAACTGCTAAAACTCTATAATAGGAAAATGCACCCTAAAACCTCTATGAAAGTGCCTAAACCCTAAGGTTCTATGAAAGCACTTAAACCTAAACTCTAGGGCACCATAAACCTTAGAGTATTCTAAAACCTAAAATCTTAAGGTATTCTAAAATCCTTTGGTACCCTAAGATTTTAAGGTACCCAAAGGTACTAGAGTACCCACTAGGGTATCATAAAACCCTAGCATACCCTAAATCTTATGGTGACACTTCCATTAAGATTTTAGGTTCGTGTCTCTAGATGAAACAAATAAGTTCTTATTTGTTGTTGCCATTTGCCTATCTCTTGCTATTGGGTTGTTTTCACTAGGTTCTTATCATTGTATTGTATTTTGGATTTGGGCGTCTTATGAATGAATTACACTTTCCGTCGATTAAAGAAAAAAGACCACACATATAGAAAGGAACTGCAATCAATTGGACGATCCTAGGTTGTAAAGCCAACACTATATTAGTGCCATTGGTGCGGCCAACACTATATTAGCACCTCAACTATTTTCCTCTCCGGTTTGTTCAAATACAAGCGCCATCCTCGCCATGATTAGAGGATTTACAAAATATTTCTCTCTTGCAGTCTGACCCCAAAAGGTTGCCTAGTTTCGCATTCAGGATCGATGTTTGGGTTTATAGCTCATCTGTTTTGCCACTTGAGCTACCCTTGGGGTGGGCCTATCCCTGATTTATTTGCAATCCAATCTTCTGTTAGGTCGCATGTGGAATTAGATAATCTCAAGGGGACGGTAGTGTTATTTTCTACAAGACAAATATAATATTAATAGAGGTGCGGGTAAATTAGCCCCAAATACTTGGTTATTATTATTAAAACAAATACTATCATCAATAAATAAAAGGAAGAAGAAAAACACCCAGATAGAATACTTGGGATTAGGTCGTCATCTTTACGAGGAACTGCTCCCAACTCTGACGACCTAATGAAACAATAAATTGGATTAACAATTACCCATTGACAGTTAGACTCCAAGTTCCCAGCCCAGACTATCATTCATTCGGGAATAACAGTCCCCACCCACCATTTTGGTTCAGAAACCAATCATGCCCAATGAAGAATATAGCAGAAAAGGAAGGAAGGAGTGGTTTGTTCATTTTCTTTCTTCTGTCTTGTCTTTTCTTTTAAAATATAAATAAAAAAGAAAAGGAAGGAGTGGTTTGTCAGAAATGGAATACTACTATTGTACTAGAATCAATTTAGATCCCCAAACGCGTATAAGTGAATTATTGAATGGATTCTGCTCATGGCCGTGGTGGGCGAACTGCTTTTTTTAAATCTGAGATGAGAAACAGATTTTACACCCTGTCCTGTCCTGTCCTGTCCTGTCCGGTCCTGTTCATTAGTTTGATTCTATACCATATGATATATGATGGTCTTATTAGCGAAAAGGGGAATATGTACATAGGCCAGTTGGTTGGGGGTGGGGGCATTCAAGTTCTAATTAAAAAGCCAACATGACCTATTAAACAAATGAAACACAAAAGCTTCTCACTTCTGGTATTTTTTTTTCTTGTAACCTCCGAGTCAGCGTCTGGCAAATCCTCGCTAAACCGATAAACTTCTCGCTTTTATTGGGCAATCAAGGGGCATGTTGTCCCTTTAAGGAGCATCACCATGCTGGCCCGCCGAGTGGGGTCTGCTTCGGTCTCACTCCGATTGATCAAAAATATTCATTTTATAGAACTCGTCGAGTATAATAGCTACGCAATAAATCAGATCGATTAGATATCATAAAATGCCGAATCGAAACACCTTTATCTTTAAAAGAATGGATCTCAAACACTAGTTCAAATCCACTGGAACCCATTATTTTTCAAGTTATATGTGTTTCAATCAATTACGTAATAATATCCGATCAAGTTGATTTTTTGCACTGTTGGTCTACTCGACAAGATGTACAAAATGAACGTTTTCGATCAATCGGAGTGAAACCAGAGCAGGCCCTACTCAGCGGGGCAGCACAATGCTGCCACTCAAAGGGACAGTATGCCTCCTGATTCCGTTGGATACAGGAGTTCTGAACACTAATATTGAATCCTAACTAATCACTCTTGTTTGCTCCGAGCGTATTACAAAAGTTGTGTGTGTGACAGTGTGAGAGAAAGAGAAAGAAAAGAGAAATATATATATATATATATATATATATATATATAGAGAGAGAGAGAGAGAGAGAGAGAGAGAGAGAGAGAGAGAGAGAGAACCCAAAAGGGAAAGTGCAGAGATTTGGACATTTTTATCTGGCCCCAAAACCTTCCTCCTCACTCCAACTTTGGGGTTTAGGGTGGAGGAGGGATGGCATTGGCATGGACTCCTCCACTCCTTGAGCAGTAAAGGGGCACACAAAACAATTGGGTAAAGGTGGGGTCCATCAAAGTTCTGGCAGTGGCACCACCACCACCATCTCCACAGTTTCCTGTTCTTTTTTTCTTTTTTCTTTTTTGTTTGATCAGGCAGTTAACCTTTTTCTTCACAATTAAGCAGTCCTTAACTTTTAACTCTAGCCTTTTACTTGGACCATGAATTTGTCAAAAAGAAAATTGAAACACGTAAAGGGATTTTAATCATGTACTCCTTCACTTCAGGAACTTTCTCCTCAAATTCTCCCACGAATCGATCGGTTTACACAATTGAAATGTACATACTGATAATGGTTTTTTTTTTTTTTTTTCCTTCTCCCTAAAAGTGAATTATACAGAGAAGTCAATCAGAAAATGGGAGAGTGGCCGGCATATCAAAATAATTAACAAGAATATTCAAAGTGAATTACTGTGTATAGAGGAAGATCGAGTGGAAGTTAGAGATTGATTTTGTACACATAACTAATCATACGTTTGTGCAGTAGTTATTATATTACTGCACAGTACATAGATAGGAAAAAAGATAAGGATAATATTCGAAAGCGGACCCAGCAAGTAAGGAGATTGTCAGTATCATCCTCGTGGTCACGTTACCAAAAGGCAAGTGCTAGCTGCTGCCTGCTGCCTGGCCTTCACAACAAGGGCAGGGCAGTATATATGTATGTATGGCAGAGACTTGAACCCCACCCCATGTTACTCAACTTCTTCCTTTTCAATTTCATTATAATAATAAATAATTAAATTAAATTAAATATAAATAACCCCCTCAGCCTCACCCAATCCTTCTTAAGTACTCCTTCACCACCACCACCTTCTTCATTCACAACACTTTACTTGCTGCCTTCTGCCCTCCCATTAAACATTATTAAATTCAATCCTCTCCTTCCTCTATCTCCTTAATTAAGATTATTAGTCCCTCTCCCTCCCTCCCTCCCTCCCTCCCAACAAACACAAAACAGAGAAGAGAGTAGTAGTATCCCCCATTTCCCAAAACAAAGAAATAACCACAATGTGTTCCTCTAAGTCTAAATTCCAAGGTAGCACTGGCACTGCCGTTGATCATCATATCATCAATATGAATGGCCGTCCAGTCCTTCAACCTACTTGCAACGTCCCAGTCCCCCCTCTCTTACAACGCCGCAATTCGCTATTTAAGAACAACAACAAGAAGGTTATTTCTACTGCTACTCCTACTCCTACTCCTACTCCTAATGCTAAAGTACTAGTCACACCACCTGTCTCTCCCAAGCTACAATCGCCCGTGGTAATTACGAGAGGAAATCACGACCCAAATGGATTCAACTCCAGTGGTGAAAAGGAGTTTACACCTAGGGGCTCTTCCAAATCGGTGGCAAAGAAGTCGAAGAAAGGCGGTGGGAGTACTGTGGGTGGAGTTGTGCCACCTAATTCGCTCACGGAGGCCTCCTCTTCATTGAAATATGCTTCCTCATTTATAGTTGAGGCGCCGGGAAGCATTGCAGCGGCTAGGAGGGAACAAGTTGCGATTATGCAAGTACAGAGGAAGATGAAGATTGCTCACTATGGAAGAACAAACTCTGGTAATTATCAATTAGGCAAGGTGGTGCCTCTTGATTCTTCTTCGGCTCCTGCAAATGAGGAAAAGAGATGCAGCTTTATCACTAGTAATTCAGGTATGGCACAGTAACATCTTACTCCAATATGAGAGCGTCTCCAATAGTATAGCCCATTTTTTTCCAATCAATTCTTTAGCTTGTTAATTAACAGTATCAATTTTAAAATTTTAGCAAATTTGTGAGAAGTGCCAAAACCATTTTTTTACCTTTAACCTATCACGACCGTTGATCATTTGGATTGTTTCTAAGAGATTTGAATCATAAATAGATTCAAAGAGATTTGTCACAAATGCTCATGTGACAATAAAGTAGCCTTTTTGTTTCTTGTGTTAAATTTGGCTTGAGAAATGTCAAAGGGATTTTTTGGCTTGACAATTGGCCATCCATTTGAGGTCATTTTTTTGAATCTCTCTTCACATAATGTCTTTTGGCTCGACAAATAATTTACCATGCTCTGAAATCGATTTCTCTACTGAAGACGGACCCTTTATTTATTTATTTATTTCGTTTTTACATTTCATTTCGAATCTTGTGACGAAAAAAATGGTGTATGGTGGTGTTGTCTTTTACAGATCCAATATATGTTGCTTACCATGACGAAGAATGGGGAGTCCCTGTCCACGATGATAAGTAAGCATCTCTCTCTCTCTCTCTCTGTCTCTCTCTCTCTCTCTCTCTCATGGATTTATCAAAGAGGCTGACGTGATTGCGCTAAATATGCAGTCTGCTATTTGAATTGCTAGTTTTGACTGGTGCTCAAGTGGGATCAGACTGGACTTCAGTTTTGAAGAAACGGCAAGGGTTCAGGTTGGGATGTATATTTTGTTCACAATCACGAAACTTGATTAGCATCAAATCACAATTGAAAGCTAAAAGAGGCTCACATGAGTCACATGTTAAAGTTAATGCTTTCCTTTTTCACAGGGTGGCCTTTTCAGGATTTGATGCAGAAACTGTTTCGAAGTTTTCGGAAAAGAAGATTTCTTCCATCAGTGCTGATTATGACATTGAAATAAGCCTAATCCGAGGCGTTGTTGACAACGCGAACCGAATTCTTGAGGTACTGAATTAAATTTGAGAGATATTCAGTTTCCCATCGCCAGGGCATAATGTCCACCGCTGCCTTTCCTGTATTTTCTGTCTATTTTTTGCTCCTTAATACTGGCAGACAGTTGCAACTACTCATGTAGCCCAAATTATGCACATCTTAACTAGGAGTAATGTTCTAAATTCGAATTGATAGTGATTTGCTTAGTTTTAGACCTATTCTGTTTTTGATTGTTCTGTACGTAATGAACAGATCAGAAAGGAATTCAGATCATTTGACAAATATCTCTGGGGATTTGTGAATCACAAGCCCATTAGCACCCAATACAAGTCATGCCACAAGATGCCCGTGAAGACCTCGAAATCCGAGTCCATAAGCAAAGACATGGTGAGGAGAGGTTTCCGGTTAGTCGGCCCAACCGTGATCCACTCCTTCATGCAGGCGACCGGCCTCACCAACGATCACTTGACCACCTGCCCGAGACACCTTCAATGCCTAGCACTTGCCACTTCTAAGCTTCCACCCGCAGCCCCCGCTCTCTAAGCAAAAAGCATTATGCGATGCACGAATATATTCGTCTACGTTGCGTCGAGAAAGTATTAGTCCAAATGACATAAGATCATATGAGATGGTTTGAAAATATAAAAAGAAAATTGATTAGCTGATGATCCTCTAATTACACATAGGGCCATTTCAATATTAATTTAGTGAGGGTGTGAGGTTTCTATTAGTACCAGGTCATTAGGGTGGGGAGCATTTGAATTAATATTAGAGGTTGATAAGGAGAATAAAAGTTGGTGTGGAATTTGAAATGAAGTGTGCTGTGTTGTGTGTTGTGTGTTGTGTTGTGTGAGGGGGACAGAGAGCATGTGGAGAGTTGGGGAGGGCATGTGGCTCTGCTGCTGCCTATGGCTTTCACAAAAGCTTGCTTGTGTTGTGACCACCCCCCATATCCCCCATTGCATTGCATGCCCATCAATTATTTGCTCTTTAACAGCCTGTGAGGGATATGATTTCAAGAACAAAGGGGCCTTTTGGGCCACCACCCCCCTTGTGTCTCCTTAAAATAAAAAGACGTTTTTAACCCTTTGCTTTTTAGGTCTGGGGCAGAGTGATATTGATATATGTGTATACTCTTGTGTATTTGTGTATAGTAGTGTGGAGTTTCTGAGTGTTTTTTTAATGTAGGATTGGATTGGACTCTATATATATAAACATGGGTATGCGTTTGTTTGCTGACAATGCGTTATTTTTTTACCCTTTTTTTCTTTCTTTTCTTTCCTGGGTTTTGAGTTGTTTGTAACTGTGTGCAGAAGTTAAGCATCTCCTTCCACGTGCTCATTTACCTTTTATTACGTTTTGTTCCCCTTCCTTCACTCTTGTACACAAATAAACATGCACAAGAATAAACTGAACCATTGTACCGACTGTATCCCAACAGTAAAAAGTATCATAAATAAAGGAATTGGAATAACTACCTTTTGGCTTCAGAACAAGTGTCATTTCTCAGTTCCCAATGGGCAACACTTTTGGTCCATTATCTGCAATGTGTGGGTGTGTTTTTGTCAATTTCTAAAGCTCATTCTAAATATTGCTGAGTGGCAATGTTGAAGCTAGATTGGCTCAACTTCTTCTATCTCTGCCCGAAATATTGACTTTGCAATTCAATCTCGGATTAAACTCAATGCAAATGTGATACTGAATAGTCTCCCTACCCTCTCCTTAGCTCTTACAGATACACATATCCTTGAAGGGGATTAACTCCAAAAGTAAGTTCCTAATAGACCATTAAGTCTAGGCTAGGTTTCAATAAGGTTAAGGGCCCATTGAATTAAAAGTATTACCATGCAAGGTCCATGAATGGACAAAAATGCCCACATTAGCCATTTTTTAAGCCCCCGGTAGGAAAAAAAAAGTTTTACAAGTCATCATTTCAATCTCTCATTTTCTTCTCCATCGCGATTCTCTCTCTCTCTCTCTCTCTCTCTCTCTCTATGTGTGTGTGTGTGTGTGTGTTGTGCGGATGTCGTGGCATCGTCAACCGTACGTGGAATCTCCCGTGGCTGTTGCTGTAGTGGTTAATTTTACGGGCTTTCGGTCACAGCCATGGCCGGTGATGTGAGAGGAAGATTTATGTAATGAGAGGGGCAGAGAGGTTAGACAGAGGAAGAGAACACTTAGATTTGGAGGAAAAATAGAGCTTCAATGAGTAAGATATTGTAGAGAGGGAGAGAGTGCGCGCCAAAAACCAATTTTTTCAGAGGCTACCATGTGACATAATAACTTTAGCTTAATCGGACTAGTCTTTGACTTCAGATTTGACCCTATCCATCATTTTTCGACGTCTAGAATCCATATCTTACAAATCAAGAAACCAAGTTTAGTTGAGTTAGCTGTCTCATTTATCTTCCTAGTAGTGGCCAATGTTTGAGTCCACGAGGGGCAGGTTTGGGGTTCAAAGACTATCCATAGAGAATAGTCTCTGAACCCCCGTTAATTAACATACTAACACCCCCCAACCCCCGCTGATGTATATCGTCTGAAAAAAATCCATATTTTACAAATGGTAGACATTGTGAAATAACAAATAACCTTATTTATTTATTGCTTTAGTAAATAGTGAAATTATCGTTGTTCAAAAACATAATATTGCAATTAAATAATAATTTTCAAGCCGTTAGCTATTCGGTAGAGATAAAGTTATATGTTGCTCTCTTTTTTTAAGATACAAAGATAACGTTAACTATTGCTTGTTTTAGACGATACAAAAAATATATTAGCACTAATGACTTTATCTGTTGTTTTATTGAGTTTTCTGGCAAAAGAAATTATTATGAGTCCCATTAAAGTGTTTTTGGAAAGGAGGCGAACAAAACACAAAACAAAAAAGTGTTTTTTTTACAAGAATGGAGGCTTAATAGATAGTGAATTCTTCACTACTTTTCAAGTTGTCAACTAATAAAGATAACATTATTTGTTGCTTAATTTTAACAAATACAAAGAATAAATTAACATAGATAAAATTATTTGTTACTTTATTTGTAAAGATAAAAAGAAAAAAAGTGTCAAAGATAACCTTATACGTTATTTATTTTGGAGGATATAATGAACGGATTCTCATAGATAAGGTTATTTGTAACTTTATTTTGGAGAGATAAAAAATAGCTCAACAAAAATAACATTATCTGTTTCCTTGTTTTGAAGATATAGATAACAGCTAGTACAAATAAGGTTATCTATTATTTTATTTTAGAGAAATAAAAAATACTCCCTCCATCCCAATTTGTTTATCCAATTGTTGAAATTAGTGTCTTTAAAAAATATACTTATATCTTACATTTTATAATTTTTTTTATGATTTTGAAGATTTTGTATAATAAACTAATTAAAATCTACCAAAATCTATATTGCATATTAAAAATATTAAGAATTGAAAATTATAGACAATTTTTTTAGAGGTCAAACGCTCTAAAGAAAGGGGACAAATAAATCGAGACGGAGGGAGTAATTCAACAAAGATAATGCTATCTGTCCTTATTTTGGAAGATATATAGAATAGGTTAGTACATATAAGGATATTTGTTTCTATATTTTGTAGAGAAAAAAATGGATGGTTTGGTGAAAGCTTCGGCCTAAAGATCAACCGCTCACTCTTTTTCGAGAGTGTAATTCCTCAGCTCAATCATACCAGCTAGGCAGTCGAAAATAGAGGACCATTTAATTATCAAATAATGCAAATAAACACAATTACCCCAAACAAACACACCCAAGATCATTCCCCTTCTTTAGCTCGATGGCAAAAAAGAACCCAATCAAACCCACCCCAAATGTACCACTCCACACAACTCCACCTTCCAAATCTTAATTCTTAAGCTTCAAAACTCATAACCAAACATGAAACCTCTAATCTAATGACAAACCACAACTCGGAAATTCAATGCACAACCACAAAAGGAAAAGCAAAAACAAAAAGGAGAACAATTCAGTCGACCTTAATCAAAACTAAAGACAACCCAATTCAAATTCTAAAATAGAACACTTCCATAACAATAGAAAAATCAAACCTTAAAGTATTCAGGTTGGAGGTGACATGGTGGTGAGATGAAGCCTCGGCAGGCTGTGGAGGAGGAGGATCGAAGTCGATGGGGACGAAACTCCACGGGGGGAGCGACGTCGTTTGGATATGAGAGAGAGAGAGATGAAATGGTGTAGTGGGATGTGGAAACCGGTGGCTACTAGGGCAAAAGTGATTTGATGGTAGCTTTGTAATATATAAGAAGAACATGGGCACTTTAATTTCTTGGAGAGAATGCATTGTCAGCCTTTGGATCAAATGAATTTTAGCTCTTCAACTTGTGCTTGTGTTTGTGTGGAGGCCCAGACTCTTGTGTTTTATTAGGTAGATTTCAAAATATACAAAATAAAGAAACACACATGACTTTATTTGTGCTAATATATATGCTTTGTATATTTTCAAATCTACCTAATAAAACACAAGGGTTTAGGCCTCCACACAAACACAAACATAAACACAAGTTGAAGGGCTGAGATTCATTTGATCCGAAAGCTGACAATGCAGTCTCCCCAAGAAATTAAAGTGCCCATGTTCTTCCCATATATTACAAAGCTGCCATCAAATCACTTTTGCCCTAGCAGCCACTGGTTTGCACATCCCACTACGCCATTTCATCTCTCTCTCTCTCTCTCTCTCTCATATCCAAACGACGTCGCTCCCCCCCGCTAAGAACTGGAGTTTCATCCTCGTTGACTTCCAACCCCCTCCTTAGCAGCCTGCCGAGGCTTCGCCTCACCACCATGCCACCTCCAACTTGAATACATTGAAGTTTGATTTTTCTATTATTATGGAAGTGTTCTGTTTCAAAATTTGAATTGGGTTGTCTTTAGTTTTGATCAAGGTTGGCTGAATTGTTCTCCTTTTTGTTTTTGCTTTTCCTTTTGTGGCTGTTGCATTGAATTTTCGAGTTGTGGTTTGTCATTAGATTAAAGGTTTCATATTTGCTTACGGGTTTTGAAGCTTAGGAATTAAGATTTTGGAAGGTGGAGTTGCGTGGAGTGGTACATTTGGGGTGGGTTTGATTGGGTTCTTTTCTGCCATCAAGCTAAAGAAGGGGAATGATCTTGGGTGTGTTTATTTGGGGTAATTGTGTTTATTTTGCATTATTTGATAATTAAATGGTCCTCTGTTTTCGACAGTCTAGCTGGTATGATTGAGTTAGGGAATTACACTCTTGGAAAAGGGTGAGCGGTTGTAGACACCTCAATCTGGACCCCTGAATAATCTTTAAGTTTCCCCGATGATGAAATAAGGAAAAATATACCTTCGAGGCTTGGATTGTTGCTCCTTTGCTACTCCTTTGCTACTCCTTCTCTAACCTCAAGAAAACCCCTTTTCAACAATGTAGGGTGGCCCTCGGTTCAATTGCAAAAGAGAAAGATGCGTTTGCTTTGTCAAAAATAACTTTTTTTCATGACACACTGAGGGTAAAATGGGCACATATTTTAATGTATAAAATGGCTTTGAGTGAAACCAATTGGGTTAGAAAGAGGACTCGACGAGCTTTCCAACGCTTCGGCCCAGAAGTCACCTCCCTTCCTTTAGTGATCATCCTTGGCTCTCTTGCCTATAAATACACCCCCTCTCTAGTTGAGAAGTACCCCTTCAACTCCAAGTAAAGTTACTCTGCCATTATTTTGGCTCTCACTCTCTCTCTCTCTAAAAATACTCTCTTTTGATTCTCTCTCTACAACTTCTTACACCCATCACCACTATACACACCTCTCTCTCTCTCTCTCTCTCTCTACACCCATTTGCTTTCAAGTCTCTCAAAGCTCAATCCAAATCAACTTTCATTCATCCACCTTCAAGCACATCCAAGCTTCAATCAAAAGGTATAAATCCATTTCCTTGGGCTAAACCCCGTTTTGACCCTGAGGGGAACTTTTCTGTCGTCAGATCTAATCCCTTTTGGTTAGATCTTGACTTAAAACCCATTTTCAGAAAAAGAAGTCAGTACTGTGCTGAGGTCAAGGTATCGCGCGGCTGCTTGGATAGGCGCGCGGCACGTTGACCTTCAGCGCACGGCATGTTGGTTACTGATGTTATTATAAGCAAGCTGTCTGGATCGGAGGTACCCTTTGTTGTGGCTGCTTGTTTCTGTTGTTGACTGTTCTTGTTTCTTTAAAAGTAAGACCATATCTACAAGTCATGTTTTGACTCTCAAACAAGATTTTCTAGATCATCCCGAATGATCAAACATGTTAAAAACTATTTTGGGGTCATGTTTTGAGAAAATAATAATCTTTTTGGAATGATCTGGTCATTATGTGGCTTTTGATGAGTCTTTTAAAAGGTGTACGGTGAAAACAGTGGGCTGGATGATATTTTGAACGCTTGTAACAATCGGACAGCAGGAAGTAAGTCACGCACGGCATATTGAGGTGCCGCACACGGCATCGCAGTGTGCCGTGCCCAACATGGTTGTGATCCAGACAGTTTGCTGAGTATTTTCATTACATCCGTTCATATCATTCATATTATCTCTGTACAGTTTGCACCACAAGCACGTCAATGTGTTATATTTAATCCCGTGTCCGTTTCCCGTACATGTTTTATAGTTAAGGTTTTCAAATGGTATTAAATCCCCTATTTAAAATGTTTAGTAGAGACCGATTTTTACCGGGCGAGCGGGGTGCTTTTTAACAAAACTTTCCCTGTTCGTAACGTGGCTCCCGGATTCAAGATCTCAACGTTTTCGCTAGACCAAAAGCCTTTTTTTTTTCAAATCAAACTCTCGGTTTCTCGAATCATCCATCTCAAAAATCCGGGTGGCGACTCTTCGAGTTAGCGCTTTTCGGGCGCGGGAGCCTACAGTGGCGACTCTGCTGGGGACTTTTATTCAATACTTTATTTATGCTTTTTAAAAAAAAAAGGAATAAAAAGTTTTGAATAATCAAGAGAGCCAAGCTTGAAAAATATTTTTCTTGGGGGATTTAAAATCATTTGAGAATTTTAACTTTTTTTACACTATGCACCGCACAAGCCTCGCTAATGTGTTTCGGCTATCTTGCCCGATTTACCGGTGACAAGCTCTCCCGGGATGCCTAGCAACCCTCGACTATGATGGGCCATTCTGCTGTTCGACCATTGTCTTGCAATACACTTGACATGGGGTAGTACATCTTGGCTCTAGTCCGAGGAACCCTTCTGAGACCAAAACCGGCCTTCTGCACTTGTATATAGCTATAGAACCTTACCAACTAGGACAGGAACCCATGGATAGGACTTATGTGATATATACTGTTTATGTACATTTTTTTTTATGTACATGCATATCATTCATACATCATCGCACTCATGCAAGCTAGAGGACAAGCCACACACAAACCGGTAGGCTAATCTGTCTTTTAGAATAATTCTAGGTTCCACGGTCTTTAGAAAGTTGCTAACACCCGACGAAGAGTCGTGCCCCATGAGACGCACGTTGCTTAATACTAATTACTCCTTAAAATGACGCGAGAAATCAATTCTTACTAAGTCTTCGGTGCATTTTTCAATCAAATGTTCAAAAATCAAAAAAATGGAATGACTAAAGTATTAATAATGTCGTGATACTTACACCATTTTGGCTAATAGCGCCACGTCGCTCACGCCACCTGGTCATAATGCCACGTCATTTTTACCACATCATTTCAAAAACAAAAATTGAACCTTTGAAAAAAAAAAAAAATGAAGACTTAGTTTGTTTTGACATCTCTCAAGCTTCATTGTTTATAAATGATACATTGTCAAAAGAAACTCTGAGGATCGAGGCAACTTTTTGAAACCGTTTTCTGCAAGTCTAGGAGACTTAAAATCTATGGAGTTTGAGATACCTCCGGTGTTCGCCGTGCCCGAACGGCTCCTCTGGTTTGGATCTAGCCCTAGGATGTGCTTGTATCTAGGTTTCGGCAACCTTATTGCTTTGTCTCGAATAGTCAAGATAAGGAGATGGGCTCTGATTCCGAAGCATTCGGAATTTAACCTGCCTGACACGACTTACCCGTGGCTGCTGAAACCCTTGGTACAATCATATCCTAAGTGAGATTGGAGTTGAGGTAGGTCCTAGGATGTAGACAACGCCGACGACATTGCATGGGCATGATTCTCGGGGAGAATTTGAGCCACCTTTTTTGCTTTACTGTCAGAAGGACTTTACCCAATTGGAACCGTCCGCAAAGAGAGGCTCAGTCACCGATTGTGATATCCGAAATGGTGGGTCAAAGGAATGAAATAGGAGAAATCAGGCAGGCTGTGGTTGACCTAGAAGATCAACTCAGGCAGTCAATTACGAACATGGATGGTCAGATCAAGTCAGTCGCCGCCGATGTCCAAAAGAACATGACCATGCTGTTCGAATCAATACAAGAAATCAGTGACCGCCTACCAGCCAAATCTACTCCGAATCCAGAATCATCCCTCGCCAAGGATACGCCCATTGCTGATCCCCAAGTGGCAGAATTGATTGCCAAAATCAACAAACTTGAGGAATCTATCCTCAAAACAGAAAGGATGGGGAGGGGTGAAATAGACATGGATCGTTTAAATCTGTTTCCCAATGCAAAGCTGCCTGACAAGTTCAAAGGGATGGACTTTGCCAAATTCGATGGGACTACTGATCCAAAGGCCCACCTGCTAGGGTATGTTGGATCCCTTTTCATGCGAGGGGTCGAAAAGGAAGCCATGGCTCAACTGTTCCACGAGTCACTCACTGGCCCGACGCTGCAATGGTACCTTTCTTTGGCGCCCTCAAAGAAAAAGACGTGGGAGGACATTGGAATGGCTTTTGTGTCCCAATACGACTTCAATGTTGAGCTGAAAATGACCACCCGAGAACTTGAGAACACCAAAATGGACGAAAATGAGAGTTTTGCTGACTATGTAAAAAGGTGGAGAGCCAAAGTTGCCCAAATGCACAATAAGCCAGACCTAAAAGAGTAGATGCGTATCATCACTAAAAACTTGCCCAGTGCCTTTGCCCCTACATGGTTTTGTCGCAATCGTCTCCTGATTTTGAGACCTTCTATAATTCTGGATTGGCTGTTGAAGAAGCCCTCAGGGATGGCACCCTCGAGAAGAAAGAACCCGCCTTGAAAGGCCAGGGACTCCATCCTGACAATGGCGAAGCCCTTTTTGGAAGCAGCAATACCTTCCACATCGGGAACTCCTCAAATGCCGAGCTTCTCGAAATAAACCAGATAGCTGATAAACCAACTCGCACTTTCACCCAATTCATCACACCCCTATCCACACTCTATGAAAAGCTCCTCAAAGCCGGTCTCATCAAGCCACTCCTTCCAACTCCTCTACCCCAAAAGCTTCCAGCCTACCATGACCCGAATGCCTTCTGCTCCTTTCACCAAATGCCCGGCCATGTTGCCGATAAGTGTCATCGTCTCCGTCACAAAATTCAAGATCTTATCGATAACGGGACCATCCTTCCTCCACCAAAAGAATCAAGCACCTTGTCAAACCACCACATCAACACTAGCTCCACTACATTTGACCCCACTCACTATATCATCCCTGCTCACCTACCTAAACCAATTGTACCCATTCCCGATGAAGTTAGTATTTCAGTATTGGAATTTGAACCGACGATGGAGCAAACAGAACTTAAAGAGTTGAGGAAGGCTGTGGAGGAAATGGGTCAGAAAATGGATACGCAAATGATCCAAATAGAGGTCTTAACACAAAAGATGGATAGTCTCCTCGCCTACATAGTCTCAGATCCAAAGCAAAAAGCTAAGGAAGACATGGATGAAGGGCATTCACCCCCAAAGATGAAGCTTTCTGAAATGTTCAAAGGCCTAGTCGAAGCAAGTAAGGCCTGCAATACAAGCAAAGTTTCTGGTACCACAATGAGCCCTCAACTTAAACACAACGCCAAATCAAGAACCTTCGCCCGCTTCTCCGCACCCCAATCCATGGTTTATGGGGAGCTCCTCAAAGCTGGCCTCATTAAGCCACTCCCTCCAGCTCCTCTACCTCAAAAGCTCTCAGCATCCCATAACCTTGGTACCTTCTGCATCTTCCACCAAATGCCCGGCCATAACACAAACAACTGCATCCGCCTTCGCCATGCTATCCAAGACCTCATCGACAACAAGGTCATTGAGGCACCTCCTCAACCAAAGCCAGACCCTGTGTCTAAGCGCAATCCTTGCATCAATGCCGCATTCTTCAGCAAAGAAGGGTAAACCATCAAGAGCCATGCAACGGTCCGATCTTCCATGAGTTTGGGAGTTTCAAGTTTCGAGTCCTTGTCCTCTAAATAACCATCTTCATGTTTGAGTCGGTTTGTACCTCGAGTCTTTCATGCTTTCACTATTGTGTCTGTGTGTTTTCAATTTCAAGTCTGTAAGAGTCCAAAAAAAGAAATTAAATAAATAAAGTGTCAGTTTCGTGGGCCTGAACTACGTTGTGACCCGATTCCTTTACAAGATACGTAGGCAGCCTCATCCCGGGGCCCGGTCACGAGCATTCAAGTCAATCCCAATGTTCGGTCATGGTCTTTTGAGTAAACCCTTAGTGGATCAGTCACTGTCTTTTGAACGTCGCGTCTCTATAATAAACTCAGGATTTTTAAATTATTTTCTACCATCAGTTGAAAATCATGATAATCACTTCAAAACACGAGATGATTTTTGATTGAACCCCCACCTCAGGAAAGAAGAAGAATTTCAAGGCACCACTTCCCGATGCCATATCCATTCTAAGAAGCAATGTCGTGACTCTGAAAAGGCTCGCTAGGTCAAAACCTCAAAATTTGGCCTAGGCAGAAGTTAGAGCATGCAAACAAAAGCCTCTCAATAGAGCATCTAGGATTCAGTTGTTAGGTTGCGCAATCCAAAATGAAGAAAGGCCATCGTTTCTTTCATCCTACGCATAAAGATATATCTTTTGATACCCCTTTTGAGCCCCAATCAAATTCTTTGAATCCCAGCTAGTCAGCTATCCCCCGCATCGGGGTGAAATAAAAAATAAAAGTGCCAGAAGAAATATTGAAATTCAAAGCATCAAAAGAGTGAAAGTGCCAAACACATCAAGATTCAAACCATCAACATGATGAAAAGTGCCGAACACACTGAAAGTATTAAAGGCACGAGAAAGCAAATGAAAAATGAAAAGAAGGCACCTACAATTCAAAGATAGCTGCTAGCTTTGAAAACCCAAAAGAAAGTAAAATTTTTGAGCCAACTGTCCTTTCTTTGTTAAGCCCAAACCGTGGCCCACATTACAACCCAAAAAGTTCTTTCAAATTGGAAAGCGCAACTTGATGGCAAGAACCCTAGGCGTTAAGAGGCATGACCGAAAATCAATACATGGAGAAAAGGTCAAAGCATTGCTCAAAGCAAAACTTCAAATTGTGGTCATCGTCAGCAACCTGGGGCACAGTTCATGGTAAAGACACTCGTGTTTTGACAAATCAAAAGATTTGAATAAAAATCAATTGATGGAATAAAATAATTTTGAAATTCATCTGGGCATGCTACCATTTCAAGAAGTCAAACTCTTCGTCCAATCAAGGGCACCATTCGAAAGTCACTTCGTCTTTCTCTCCCTCATTTGCGTCAACGTCCACTCATTTTACCAAAAAGTCAAAAGATTCATCTCGATTTTGTCAATTCTCGACTCGTGGAAGTCATTTCAATGCATGAAAGAATACCACCCCTGAGAGAAGCTCGGTGGGCTGAAAACCGCAAGGGCGGGCAGACCCAAGCAAAAATTAAAGCAAAAGCCTGCTAGGTCGAAAACCCGCAAGGGCGGCCTAGGCAAAAGTTAATGCAGTTAATCAAAAGAGCTCATTAGACCGAAAACCCGAAAGGGCGGTACTAGGCAAAATTTAGAGCACAAAAGGAGAGTGTTAATACCCGAGCGAAACCATAGCCTAGATTACGCTTGGACAACTGCTTGTCAAAACTATCAGAACTGGGGGTTGTTACTCACTGGGGCACATCGGCTCAATGCCGTCTACCGGGAAAAGCAAATTCAAGACTCAAACCCTGACCAAAGGCAGACACCAGCTCAAATCCAGCACGGAATCCAACCCAAATTCGAAGTTTCTGAGAATACTGGTCCATTGGCCAAAGACAATAAAGCAAATAGGGTGCTCAGGCACGTCCCCTATTTTTTAAGGAATATCACCATCAATGTCGTTCGGTGTCATAGGCGAATCTCGTTGTTCAAAAGTCAATTCCAAGATCAATCCACGATCTTTTAAGCTTGTAGTTTCTCTCAAGCTATGGTCTAATCGATCTAGAAGCCTTTTAGTCTCTCAAGTAGTGGCTTGTCCTCTAGGACTTCACATTGTCTAGCACTTCGTCCTCTGGGACTCGCACTCTATCTGCACTTCGTCCTCCGGGACTCGCACTCTATCTGCACTTCGTCCTCTGGGGCTGCACTTTGTCTCGCACTTTGTCATTTCGGATTTCACTTTGTTTAGCACCTCGTCCTCCGGGACTCACTTTTGTCATACTTGCATTGATTTTGCATGCTTATGTGACATTCATTGACATATCAATTTGCATCATCAGCCATGTATTGTCTCAATCGAATGTCAAGCTCTTCAAGTTCAAACCACTTCCACAAAATCAAGTTCTTCAAAATTCAATTTCCGGTCTCTTCGAAAATTCAAATTTCTTTCAAATTCAAGCTTTTCAAAATTCAAGTTTCTTTCAAAATTCAAGCTATTCAAACTCAACGTCTCTTTCAAAATTTCAAGCTCTTCAAAATTCAAGTTATTCAATTTCAGGTGTTTTCAAAAATTCAAGCTTCTTTCAAAATTCAAGCTTTTCAAAATTCAAGTCTCTTTCAAAATTCAAGCAATTCAAATTCAAGTTTCTTTAGAAGTTCAAGCCCTTCAAAATTCAAAATTACTCAATTTCAAGTCTCTTCAAAAATTTAAGCTTCTTTCAAATTTCAAATTTCAAATTCAAGTCTCTTTCAAAATTCAAGCTCCTCAAATTCAAGTCTCTTTCGAAGTTCAAGCTCTCCAATTTCAAGTCTCTTTCAAAGTTCAAGCCCTTCAAAATTCAAATTATTCAATTTCAAGTCTTTTCCAAAAATTCAAGCATTTCAAAATTCAAGTCCCCCCCTCAAAATTCAAACCATTCAAATTCAAGTCACCTTCAAAATTCAAGTCTCTTTCAAAATTCAAGCTATTCAAATTCAAGTCTCTTTCAAAATTCAAAATTCAAGCTATTCAAATTCAAGGTCTCTTTCAAAATTCAAACTATTCAAACTCAAGGTCTCTTTCAAAATTCAAGCTAAAGTTACTTCCAAAACTCAAAATTCAAGCTTTTCAAAAAAATTAAGAAAGCCGTGCCTAGATTAAAAAGCTCATTTTAGTCCTCCGGGACTTGTAGCATTTTAGTCCTCCCAGACCGGTCTCAATTTAGTCCTTCAGGGACTTGTCTCATTTTAGTCCTTCGGGACTTGTCTTGCTTTAGTCCTTCAGGGACTCGTCTCAAGGAATTTCACAACACTCGACACTTCAAGCACTCAATCTTAGTTTACTTTCGCAATTTGTCCTCCGGGACTCACTTTACTTGCATTGTCCCAATCGAACTACGCTGGTCTGATCCCTACAACGGGGTACGTAGGCAGCTCCATGAGCGCGACCACCTTTATTGCATTCTTGCATTTTACTTAAAGAATTTGGAGAGATGGATTGGGATGTCTAATCTTTAACGTCACTGATACCAAGCAATGGTACCTAAGTTCCGTTAAAGAGGGACTACTGTAAACACCCCAATCTGGACCCCTGAATAATCTTTAAGTTTCTCTGATGATGAAATAAGGAAAAATATACCTTCGAGGCTTGGATTGTTGCTCCTTTGCTACTCCTTCTCTAACCTCAAGAAAACCCCTTTTCAACAATGTAGGGTGGCCCTCGATTCAATTGCAAAAGAGAAAGATGCGTTTGCTTTGTCAAAAATAACTTTTCTTCATGACACACTGAGGGTAAAATGGGCACATATTTTAATGTATAAAATGGCTTTGAGTGAAACCAATTGGGTTAGAAAGAGGACTCGACGAGCTTTCCAACGCTTCGAACCGCGTCCAAATCCGAGTTCGGGAGTGTCCGAGGCGCCCTCGCGAAGTTCGGTGTGCTGTGCTGATACACATAGCGCGCGACACTTCAAAAGGGCGCACGGCACCTTAGAAAATTCAAAAAATCACTCTCTCGCACGAGACTCCACTACGTCGCACGGCACCTTGAGAAAAAGTTCTGACAGTCGCAGAAAGCTGTCGGCCACGCCTGTAGGAGGAGCGTCTGTGCCAGAAAATGAGTTTTATTCGGCCCAAAAGTCACCTCCCCTCCTTTAGTGATCATCCTTCGCTCTTTTGCCTATAAATACACCCCCTCTCTAGTTGAGAAGTACCCCTTCAACTCCAAGTAAAGTTACTCTGCCATTTTTTTGGCTCTCACTCTCTCTCTCTAAAAATACTCTCTTTTGATTCTCTCTCTACAACTTCTTACACCCATCACCACTATACACACCTCTCTCTCTCTCTCTACACCCATTTGCTTTCAAGTCTCTCAAAGCTCAATCCAAATCAACTTTCATTCATCCACCTTCAAGCACATCCAAGCTTCAATCAAAAGGTATAAATCCATTTCCTTGGGCTAAACCCCGTTTTGGCCTTGAGGGGAACTTTTCTGACGTCAGATCTAGTCCCTTTTGGTTAGATCTTGACTTAAAACCCATTTTCAGAAAAAGAAGTCGATCTTGTCGAGGTCAAGGTATCGCTGCCGCGACAGCGCGGCACGTTGACCTTCAGCGCACGGCATGTTGGTTACTGATGTTATTATAAGCAGGCTGTCTGGATCGGAGGTACCCTTTGTTGTGGCTACTTGTTTCTGTTGTTGACTGTTTGTGGGCTACCACAGCCCCGGGTGGAATCGGGGCGGCCCGAAAAGAAACGCCTCGCCTTTAGAATCGATTCGAAAAAATTTTGAAGAGTCGCCACCCGGATTTGTGGTTCGCCACCCGAGAAACCGTTTTATTTGGAAAATGGTTGACTTGAATTTGAAAACCAGAGATTTGAAAAGGGTTCGGAAACCACGTTATGAGTGGGGAAGGGTTTTACGGCACCCCCCTCGCCCGATTTGAAATCGGTCTCTACTAAACATTTGTGGGATTTTTCAAAAGGATTTTTATTTCATTAAGCAGCTAGCATGTATTCAGAGATATATCCAGTACAGTAGTGCATGTATGTGCATATGTACAATGAATAAATGAAAGAAGTGGGAATGGAGTGCAAAATGCTGGAGACTGGAAAATCCTGTGATTAATCTCACTCTCGAGCGCTCGGAAGTACTCCCGAGCGCTTGGGAGTGTTGCATGTCCAACCTGCCAAATATGTTAGTCTCACAGAATATGACAGAATATGGTGCTGAAAATGTAAGCCAGAATATCATTGATCATGTCACAGGCTCAACATAGAGCTTAGCAAAATGGGATGAATCCAATAGACTGGGATCAAACCCCATTCTTCCAAACTCTGCATCCCTATTCTTTTGGAAAATGGTTCAAAAGGTCTAACAAGTAAAAAAAGGATGCATGCATGGACATGCAAAGGCAGTGTTAGGATAAGAACTGAAAGAAGAATAGGCTGAGTTTACATGCAAGTACTCTCGAGCGCTTGGAAGTATTCTCGAGCGCTCGGGAGTGATTCACATCTCAGGATTTACTTCAACCAATTAAGACTCTCAATGAAGTATGTTGATACGCTAGATCTTACATCTTAAAGCATGGAAAAGAGGTTTTCCTTCTTAGATCCAGACCAAAACTCCTTTGCATGCCTCTAGTGCAAGTCATTTATTACATTTTTTTTTTCAAAGCAAACAGCAAGTTTTTGGTACCAACTTACTTCAAAAGAGTTGAAAAGAGTTTTGAAACACATTCAGCCCATGCATGTCCATTTAAACACTCAAAAGGAAAGAAAGCAATGCTGGATTCACTCTCAAGCGCTTGGGAGTAGTCCCGAGCGCTCGGGAGTTTCTCCAGTAAGCTTCACACAGAAAAGAAAGCACTTGCACCCCTTTGCCCTTGTTATGACACGAAGGTCTTTCAACCCACACTCAGTATGAAAGACTGAGGGGGCTGAAGAACCTCCCTCAGAAAGGAGAAATAGTCCTGTTTTGTTGTTTTTTGACAATAAGGTAGAAACTTCTACCTTTGGTTGGGGATTTTACTCCTTGGAAGACTTTGAAT
This sequence comes from Rhododendron molle, assembly GCA_025413875.1. NCBI lineage: Eukaryota > Viridiplantae > Streptophyta > Magnoliopsida > Ericales > Ericaceae > Rhododendron > Rhododendron molle. Next base: position 23,439,138 of record CM046400.1, read on the forward strand.
GATGAAAGGAAAAGAGAAACCAGGGAGATCAAAGCTTTAGAGTACTCTGAACTCCTTGTATGTCTTGAATGCCTTGTATTTTTGTTCTTTTGCTCTTGAAAGTGAAGTTTTTGGAAGAGGTGGGGAGTATTTCTGCTTGAACAGCTAAAGGGGGGGTTTTTTAGAGAGAGAAGTTCATGCCTGCTCTGTACTGGAAAAGCCCTTTTTATAGGCAAAATAGCATATAGTTTCATTTTAGAAAACACAATATGGAATCCTTGAAAATCCATCAGGCCTGACTCACCTCTGACTGAGGTGGAGTGTTGCCTGAGGTTTGAACCGGCCAGAACGGCTGTAATGATGGCATGCATGGGTAATGGGGAAGCTCAAGCATTCATTGGCCAATACAAAAGTCTCGAGCGCTCGGGAGCACTCTCGGGCGCTTGGGACTTTACTCTCGAGCGCTCGAGAGTTTATCAAATCCCAGGTTTTGAAAGTGGTTTGGAGCGCTTGGGATTGATCCTGAGTGCTTGAAACTGGTTCTGACATTTCATTTTCCCTTTTAAAGTCTTCAAGAAACAAAGTCCCGACCGGTCTAAGGCTTGTTTCGATCCAAATTCATCATCGGGGAGCCTCCGGGCCACAAATTAAGGACATTCGAAGTGTTCAAATTGGGGTGTCTACAGTTGCCCCTCTTTGGACGGCGCTCGGTATCATGTCTGGATACGAGTGACGTCCAAAGATTGAGACAGCCCAATTCGAGCCAAGTCAAAATCCTCAATTCCACAAACAAATGCAAAACAGAACATTCAATGCATGAGGTCGCGTCCTTTCGGACTGCCTACGTACCCTTTTCTGCAGGGATCAGACCAGCGTAGTTCTTCGGGGCAAATGCGAGCACGTGTAATTCATGCATGAGAAAGAAACAATACAATTTTGACGTAAATGGTCCACCTGTTGCTCTGTTTGGCGGAAAGAAGCACGTGCGGTGCATGCACGAGAAATGATCGACAATTCTTAAATAAGATGAATGTGCAAAGTGATCCACCTGTTGCTCTGTTTGGTGAATAGAAAGGTGCAAACACGTGTGATGCATGCACGAGAAATGATCGACAATTCTTAATTAAGATGAATGTGCAAAGTGATCCACCTGTTGCTCTGTTTGGTGAATAGAAAGGTGCAAACACGTGTGATGCATGCACGAGAAATGATCGACACGAGTTTAATAAGATAAACATGCAAATAGTCCACCTGTTGCTCTATTTGGCGGAAAGAACGATGATAAAGTAGCATCTGCAGGGTAGAAATACCTGTCAACATGTTGAAATTAGCATAAATAGACAAAATTTTAATCGACTACCAAGTAATATGCTAAGTTGAGGAGCGTGAGCTCAAAATCATAACGTCGACTAGGGTCTGCTTCCTACTGTCTCATTCAACGCTGTTAAAATCAGGACTGAGATTGATTTTGTAAAAAGGGAGGAGAAACTAAGCAAGTCTCAACAACAAGAAGAGGCACGGGACGACAGGGGCTGGCACGGCAGCTAGGAACAGACTTCAGCGCTCAGAACCACTCCCAAGCGCTCGGGAGTGGTCTCGAGCGCTCGAGACCGCGATGGGGGCCACTGTCCTTTTCATCTTCTTTGGCTGATCTGGGGTTTAAACCCTCATTCTCGAGCGCTTGAGAACCAGAGCAGCCATACATTTCTGAAATTCGTTCGCGCACTCTCTCTCAGGTGATCCCTCTCTCTCACTCGATCGGCCTCTCTCCACTCTTTCCCGAACAAAACTCCAGTCGAACCAAACTTCTCCTCACAGTCACGGATCGAATCGGAGATCTCGAGATCTCTTCGATCCTAGGGTGGGCCATTGTGTGTCAGGAGGTAAGGATCAAGAGGAAGAGAAAGCTTGGGGAATGGAGGAACCGACGACGACTGGCGGTGGTGACAGGGAGACGCCCAGCCGCGAAGAGGCGGCGGCGGCAACGACCACGACGGCGATGGAGGTAAACAGCAGTGGTGCTGCTGCTCCAGCTCAGGAGGAGGTGGTTGATGATGGTCTGAGGGCAGTAATTGAAGCTGGCAAGGGTGCAGAGACACCAAAGGGTAGCAGCGGAGATGTGGCGGCAGTGGGGGATCTCGGGGACAGTGAGGTGGTACGAGGAGGTGACTATGAGCCGACCACGGGTAGCGGGGGCCCATTGAGCAGTGAGGGAGATGGTATGAGCAGGAGGGGAGGTGCCACGGGCGCTCCCGATACTCCCACGATAGAGGATTTATTTGTGGCCGCGGAGCAGGCCAGCGACGAGGTGGTGGTAGGTGGGCGCGTCGTTGCGACGTCGGTTCTGAGGGCGACGGCTGCTGAGCCGAGGGTAGGCGACAGTGGGATCGGGGGCTTGCAGGCGGTCCCATTCGTGAGGGGGACTTTAGACTCGGCGAGACCGCTGGACATTCTCGACGCCTTGGTCTCGACGCTGGGTGAGGGAGGTGTTGAGGTGCGAGGACCCCGAGGATCGACTTCAAGATCGCTGATTGAGCGATGCTGGCCAAAAGGGACGACTACAGATACGGGGTCGCCAGGATGACCGATTTGGGGCGTGAGGAGGAGGTGGTGATGGAGGAGCGGTCAGCAATGATCGGGTTACGGAGAGCGCCTTGGATTCGCACCAGATACTTACGCACCGCGGTTACATTTCTTTGAGCCGACGGGGATGACTGGCTACACTCCTGCCCGGACGGATTATCCAGAGGACCTGCTCCTCCGAGATCGAGCTTCACATATTTCTTCTAGCTGGACCACGGTATGATCTCAACACTTTTCTTCTTGTGTTATACCTGCTTTTGTGAATCATTGTATCGCTTATTGATGCTATTTCCTTGCTCTGTTGAAACAGCGTTCCAAGGACATCTATGGCCACGGAGGCTCAGGCCATTCGTTAGAGTATTTCAGAGAGTTGCCCCGGAGAGTGCAGGAGCTGGTGGAGGAGACAGGTTTTGGGCCGTTCATCCAGTTGCTGACAGCGGTGAGGGTAGACCGCGCGGTGATGACGGCGCTGGCGGAGCGGTGGTGGGACACCACCAATACATTTCACCTCCGCTTCAGAGAGATGACGGTGACTCCACTCGACTTCGCTGCGATCACGGGGCTCCGGGTTGGAGGTGACCCGATTCCATTCGACGCGAGCATAGTGTTGGATGATGCTGCTCTGAGATGGTTTCTTGGACGGGTTCCGCGCCACAGCGGAGGAGTAGGCCGAGTATGGCGATTCGGGCATTGGGATCATGAGCCGTGGGCGATCTTTGAGGTGGCCCACATGGCCGTGAGCCTACTTGTTGTACCTGTTCGGGCCTTCTTTCCCGCTCAGGCGATCTCGAGTTCACCTGAGTTACTTAGTGCTGGTCAATCTGGCGGCGGGCCGTCTGATTGAGGAGGTGCTACTGTGCACTCTCACGCTTCTCGAGCTGCCTCGCGTGGGGTGGGGGACACCATAGCGGCTATTGGAGGGTGATTGAGGTATGCTTCATTACTGCTTTGAATTACTTTGACTAATCGACTGGTTTGTTGAATTGAACTTGCATTGACTTGAATTGAATTGATCTTCATGACTTGCAGCTTTGGGCTTATGAGGTCTTGGGCATGTTCCCGCCCGAGAATACTTGCACAGACCCACACCTACTTCCACGTGCACTTGCATGGAGTATGGAGTACCGGCGGGCAAAAGAGCGACGAGGGCAGGTGATGACTTTCCGGCGCTGGCTGGACAACATTACTGGGGTTACGGTACAAACATTGACTTTCCTTTCTTTTGATGCCTTTCTGAATATTGAGATCCTTGATTACTGACATAAGAATACCAAATGCAGGTTCACTGGGATCGATGGGCCAGGGTAGAGGCTAACTTCCTTCCGAGGAGCCGGGAGGTGACGAGGAGCAGTCTCTGGAGTGCCATTGGCCGGGCAAGTGGTACTGGGGATTGTGTGACGCGACGCCGCTCGGTCTTGAGTTTGTTGTGGGGGCCACTCCTCCACGGAGTGCAGCGGATCGAGACGTACACTTGGTGAGCTAGAGCTTCACGGTGCGGATGCCGATCTGGAGAGATATCTGCGGCGCACGGTTGGACTACGCGACTTACAGAGACAGATATCTAGCCACCAGCTTGGGCGTGGAGAGGAGCTGGAGAGGCAGATCGCAGAGGCTGAGGCTAGGAGAGCCCGGAGGGAGACTGGTGGTGCGGTTGGAGATGAGGCTGGAGCTGAGCCTGGAGGCGAGGTTGGAGCTGAGACCAGAGGGCGGGGCCGCGGCGGTCGCTCCTCACGTGGTAGGGGACGAGGTGCTAGACCTCCTGCTGGCGGGCAAGGTGCTGGGGTTCCGGGCCGAGGTGAGAGCGGCTCACAGGCTCCAGAGGCGGCTACAGCTCCTATACCGACCGGGTTACTGACGCTGGATTGGTCGATAGGAGTGAGGGACCCTGCTGGGGCACGGGCGCTGTTGGATATTCCACGCCTCCCGCATCGACCGATGCAGCTTCCTGCTCAGGTACGAATACAACCTTACTCCTTTCCATGCTTCCGACACTTTTGCTCATGTATCCAATGTTCTGATCTTTGAATCATTATGCAGGTGCCGCGAGAATGGGCGGAGAGGGCCATCATGCTGATGGTGGGGATGCGGCAGTTGCTAAAGGACTGTGCCAAGGGGAGGACCCTTCAGATCAGACCTGTTCCTGAGCCTGCTCCTTCTGTTGCTTCACAGGTACAAAAATGCATACATATACGTCCTATTGGATTTTAAACGTGTATCAAATGAATGCTCATGATATGCAGGCGTAGCCACGACGCTCAGTCAGGACACAGCCGCAGGTTACTACGAGCCTACCAGCTTCCGCCAGCACGAGGGGCTAGGGTAGACAGAGAGCAGGGGCTGGACAGTTCGAGGTGATTCTTCATGCGGAGTCCTAATATCTTCAAACCCAACAAAGGTAGTTCGGTTCCCAATAGGTTGAGGGTTTCGATCAGGTCGAAATTGGAGTTTTCCGCGACGTCGATGATGACGCGGTCGAGGTCACCGCCGCGGAAGGCGGTGAAGTCGAGGGAGTTGAGGCGCGGGAAGCGGTTGAAGAGGTTGGAGAGGGGGCCGACGAGGGTGGGGTCGGTTATTTTGGAAGCTTGCATGCCTTGGTTCTGTTTGGGCCTGCGTGCCCTAGTAGATAGGATTGGGCGCGTGTTTGCCCCAGCTTATGCACTTCCTTCCTTACTCATTGTAAATACCGCATTTTATTTATGAAAATTTGCACTTTTCTTCATTTGTGTTCGTTCGCACTTTCTTCAAGAATTGTATTTTGTGAAATATACTCGTCTAGCTTTGAAAGAAAGCAAAGAGCACGCGAATTTCAGCCGATACTCTTAGAACAGAATAAAACTTGACACAATCGATGGAATTTGATTTGAAATGATAAAAACGCCCTTAATGTGGAATTTTGCGAGCACAAAGGAAAGTAGAGGCTAAATTCGACCGGGATTAGACACAAGAATAGGATACGAGAGTCTTTGAACAAGGTATGCGCCCTTGATGCCATTATAAATGATGAAATAGGGGCATTTGAGAGTGAAAATTGATTCCGTAAGCTTTGACACGCGTTTGATTGCTTCACTGAGTCACTAACACGTGTTAAGACTTGCGCATGCCATTAAATTCGAACAAATACTCTCGACACAAATTTCGACACGTTGACGGGAAGGAAACCATTAGGATTTAAAGGTTTTTCGAGGAATATGTATGAATACTTTAGACATACGGATAACTGGACACGCTGTATTCTCACAAGTACACATTGTAAGCTGGTGAACTGGGTACTTCAAGATCATAGGGTTGGTTTGAAGCTAGAAAACCAGAAAACCAGTCTTGCTGGAAATTGCAGAACTCTCGAGCGCTCGAGAGTATTGTCGAGCGCTTGGGACTTCACTCCCGAGCGCTCGGGACTGCTGTGATCTGCAAACTCCTGCAGTTTCCCAAGGTTAGTTTCTAGCTCCACCATGCTGCTTTCTTCTGTATGCACACTTTCCAGACGCCTTGTAATCGTGCATGGGCTGTTTCCCAGGAGTCAGTGGCTTCCCAAAGCAAGACTAGTGTATTTCCAAAGCTTTTCCAAGTTTCCAAGGTTTGAAATCTTGAAAATGCAAGCAATTAGTTTTGGAAAATACAAGTTTGCTGAGTTTCAAGACTGGTGTGTGAAGAATGGCCCCCTCCCAGTCCTCTATAAATACTGAACCCATCTTTGGTAAGTTATTCACACTTCAAACCATCATTTTTCTTCCAAAACTTCATTTCTCATGGCCTTGTTGAACCAAGCCTTGCTCCGCCCTTGGTTGGACAGCCTTGACGGCATCGATTGGCTGAACTTCCGAGGGCACCGCCTCCATGCTTTGAAGTACCTCCGCGAGATCGCCATCCGTCCTGTCCTGCTGCACGCGGCTACACGCTTTTGGGATCCCGAAGTGCATGTCTTTCGCTTTGGTTCTCAAGAGCTATGCCCCACTGTCGAGGAATTCCACGCCTACCTAGGGAGCCACGACTCCACTGAGCCGATTGTTCCAATGCTTAGAGAGCATGAAGAATATCGTAAAAGCCAAGCTGGGTGTCAGCGGGAACGTTCTGAGTTCTTGACCCGGGGTAATGCTATCAACATTGTGCAGCTGTACGAGAGATTCAGCCCACCTAGAGACTTAACGGACTTCGAGTACCAAGGTCGCCGAATGACGACTTCTTTGGATTTGCCTCTGGCGACTTTCTGCTAGTTCCTCCTGTTGGCCAGCCCAGTTCTCTGTTGGTTGGAGTCGCTGCTCAGATTGAGGCTCGCAAGGACGTTGCTCCCTTGGTCCTTGCAGAAACCTTGATGGGGTTGGATGCTGTTCGTGCCGGACGCACGAGGGTTTTTGGTGGCAGCCCACTGTTGCTGCAGGTTAGGGACCTCACTCAGTTCTCCTTTTTCTATTTCTCACATTCATTTTACCTCGACGCTCGGTTTAGGCTTTATCTGGCTCCTCACTTGTTTTCTCTCTTTTTCTGACAGATATGGCTTTGTGATAAGTTGAATTTGCTGACACCGCCGGCGAATGACTGGTGGTATCGAGCGAGCGGATGGAACCGTCCCTTCCAGGTGATGTACGGCAACGAAGATGACTGGGCTGATTTCTTTGCATCTGCAGAGGAAGATGACATTGCTTGGCGGTGCCATTGGCTGAGGCTTCCTGCTATGACTGTGAGCAATATGGGCTCAACGCACGTGTTTGTGGCTGAGCAGGCTTTACCTTCTACTCACCATTCCGCATCCTTCGTCGGCTTGGACTTAGTCAGGGCCGCCGCAAGGAGTTGAAGTGCTTCGTCTCCCTCCCTTTACTATTCCGGGCCTTCGGAGTTATGTCCGAACATGGGAGGCTCGTAGGACTGAGCCGAATGACCCACTCTTCTCAATTGCTTCGACCGGAAGGTATCGCAAGTGGCTAAGGAGGGATGTGGAAGCGAGAATGGGTTGATTGCTTACTTTGCCGTTTTTTGAAATAAAAGTTAGGTCTCGTTGTGCGTTTTCTGTTTTCATGCTCAGCTTGTAATAAAGAAATAATCTGAATAAAATTGACTGATTGAGGGTTTCCCCCTTTCGGTTCATTAATCGCATGCGCCTTGAAAGAAAAACATCTTGACTTGTCAATTTGGATTTGGATTTTTGAAATTTAGGACCGAACCTCAGAGTGAGATTGCCTATGTATCCCTTAAGAAAGGGAATCAGGCCCATACGTAGTTCGGGCTAGGGTTCGCTCGGGTATTAACACTCTCCTTTTTATGCTCTAAATTTTGCCTAGAACCGCCCTTTCGGGTTTTCGGCCTAGCGAGCTCTTTTTTGACTTTTTGCCTTAACTTTTGCCTAGGCCGCCCTCACGGGTTTTCAACCTAGCAGGCTTGCTCTAATTTTTGCCTGGTACCGCCCGCCCTTGCGGTTTTCGGCCCAGCGAGCTCTCTCAGGGGTAATACCGTTTGAGTTGATCCAAATTGACGAGATTTGAGAATTCGTTGCCGTCAAGATCGATGATCGAAGCTGCTCCTCCGGAAAGGATAGTCTTGATGATGTACGGCCCTGCCCACTTTGGTCGGAATTTCCCTCGAAGATCAAAGATCGGTGCACGGATTTCCTTGACTACCATGTCCCCCTCTCGCAGGTCTCTCAATTTCACCTTCTTGTTGAATGCTCGGGCGATCCTCCGCTGATAACCCTAGATGTGGTACAATGCTCGCAGTCTCCTTTCGTCAAACAACATGAGTTCCTCGAACCTTCCGCTGATCCATTCGGCCTCATCTATTCCTTGTTCAGCCATGACTCTGAGCGATGGAACTTCTAGCTCGATGGGAAGAAACGGTTTCCATACCGTACACCAAAGAATAGGGTGTTGCCCCGGTCGGTGTGCGGATAGGCGTTCGGTATCCCCACAAAGCTAGCGGTAGCTGTTCGTGCCAATGCCTAGCTGATTCGACAGTCCTTTCGAGGATTGACTTGATGGTCTTATTAGCTGCTTCGACTGCCCCATTCGTTTGTGGCCGATAAGTGGTTGAGTGATGCACTTGAATCTTGAATTCGTCAAAAAGCTCTAGAACCTTCCCCTTGAAGTGAACACCATTATCAGATACGAAGGCTTGAGGGACTCCATATCGATAGATGATGTTTTGCCTGATAAAGTGAGCTACTTGAACTACCGTCAGGGTCTTGTACGAGGCTGCCTCAACCCACTTAGTGAAATAGTCGACTGCTACCAAGATGAACCTGTGCCCGTTAGAAGCCGCAGGCGTGATCCTTCCAATGACGTCAATGCCCCAGGCGGAGAATGGCCATGGTGTCGCCATTGGGTGCAACTCCGAGGGAGGTACATGAATAAGATTAGCATGAGTTTGGCACTTGTGACATCGGCGCACATACTCGATGCAATCTGTCTCCATAGTCGACCAATAGTAACCCAACCTCAGAACTTTCTTCGCTAACATCATTCCATTCATGTGGGGTCCACAAACTCCCTCATGGACTTCTTCCATCACTGCTCTTGTGTCATCACCGTGAATACACAACTTGTGGACTCCGCACGGAGATTGCCGGTATAATTTTCCGCCACAGATAATGTATTGAGATGCCAATCGTTGTAATGCGATTCGATCCTTCCTGGTAGAATCCGCAGGGAACTCTCCTTTCTCGACGAAATTCCAAATATCGTGAAACCAAGGGAGTCCATCATCAGGCTCATCGATGTTCATAACGTAGTCGTACACGTGCTTGCCTCTCTGCTCAATCATGACAGGCCTTAGCTTTACTCCGATCGGAAGTTCCAGCATAGACGCCAAGGTAGCGAGCGCGTCGGCGAAGCGATTCTTCATCCTCGGGACGTGTGTAAAGGTCACTTTTTGAAAATTCGGAATAAGCTCGTCGAGCTGTTGATGATACGGCTTCATCTTCTCGTCTTTGACCCTCCATTCTCCGTTGGCTTGTGACACAACTAAGTTGGAATCCCCCACAACTTCCAGGACCTTGACTCCAATTTCCAATGCAGCTTCCATTCCTACAATACATGCTTCGTATTCTGCCTCATTATTCGTGACTTCGAAGTTCAACTTGAAAGCTAAGGGAATATGTGACCCTTCGGGCGAGACCAGTAGTATGCCGATCCCGAAACCTTTCTGATTGGCAGCTCCGTCGAAGTACAATGTCCATGTTTCGTTGATAGCAGTCATTACGTCTTCATCGGGAAATTGGAACTCAGTGTGTTCTGGCCCCTCGATCGGGCGATCCGCCAAAAACTCTGCTACTGCTCTTCCCTTCACTGACTTGCGGGTGACATACTTGATCTCGAACTCAGCCAATAAGAGCAACCAACGTGCTAGCTTACCGGTAAGTGCTGGCTTCTCGAATAGATATTTGAGGGGGTCCATCCGAGAAATCAGTATCACCGAATAAGACAGCATGTAGTGTCTCAATTTCTTTGTGGCCCAGACGAGCGCCCAACATGTCTTCTCCAATGAAGTGTATCGCTCTTCGCTCCCCACCATCTTCTTGCTCAGGTAGTAGATCGCTCTTTCCACCCCATCATCTCCTTCTTGTGCCAACATGCACCCCATGGATGAGGGCGTGACGGACAAGTATAGGATCAAAGGTTTTCCCGGGATGGGTGGCATCAAGATGGGCAGATTCTGGAGGTAAGTTCGCACTGCTTCGAAAGCCTTTTGGCACTTTTCGTTCCACTCAAATTTCACACCCTTCTTGAGTAAACGAAACAATGGCTCACAGGTCAAAGTCAACTTGGCGATGAACCGGCTGATAAACTGAATTTTTCCCAAGAAACATCGGACTTCCTTCTCGGATTGAGGCGGCTTCATCTCGAGAATAGCTTTAATCTTAGAAGGATCCACCTCGATCCCTCTGGTCGTGATCATGAATCCGAGCATCTTTCCAGCCGTGACTCCGAAAGTGCACTTCTGCGGATTGAGTCGCATTCTGTACTTTCGAATCCTCTTAAAGAACTTTCTCAATGCCGGGAGATGGTCTTTCCTTTCCTTTCCCTTCACTATCATGTCATCAACATAAACCTCGACCTCCTTATGAATCATGTCGTGCAACAATGTGGTGGCACCCCTCTGATACGTTGGACCGGCGTTTTTCAATCCAAATGGCATAACCCGATAACAATATGTCCTCCACTCGGTGATGAACGTGGTCTTTTCCCTGTCTTCTGGAGCTAGGAGAATCTGATTGTACCCCGAAAAGCCATCCATGAAGGAAAGTAGAGCGTGCCCTGTAGTATTATCCACGAGTACATCTATATGTGGCAATGGAAAATCGTCCTTAGGGCTTACTTTGTTCAAATCCCTGAAATCGACACACACTCTGATTTTTTCGTCCTTTTTGGGGACAGGAATAATATTGGCTACCCAAGTGGGGTACTCTGTTACGATTAGAAAACCAGCGTCGATTTGCTTTGTGAGTTCTTCTTTTATTTTTAATACCCAATCAGGCCGCATTTTCCTTAATTTTTGCTTAACGGGTTTTGCGTCAGGGTAGAGTGGGATTCTGTGCTCGACTATTTCCGGGTCGATTCCGGGCATGTCTGCGTGGGACCAAGCGAAAACTTCTTTGAATTCTTTTAATAAATCAGTGAGCTCTTGAAGCTCAGTGGGAGACAGCCCGGAACCTACCTGAACCAATCGAGGGTTGTCCTCATCACCCAAGTTTATTGAGATTATTTCTTCTTTTAAAGGCTGAGCATGCCTTTCATTTTCGCGATCGATGAGGGAACGGATCTCCTTGGGAATGTCCCCATCGAGATCTATTCTTTCATCGTCGGGATCCAAACAATTTATTTCAAAAATCGGCAAGTAAGCGAAAACGTCATTCATTTCCTTAACCAAGTTAGCAGACGGGGGGAATACAGCGGTTGACTCGAATTCAAAATAAAAGCTACGAAGTGGAGGGCCGATGGGCACAAACTCCGACTCTGTGCTAGACGACGAGTCAGTGTCGGACTCAGACTCAAACTCAGTGCAAGTGCTGTGAGTGCAAGCTACATGTGGAATGAAAGTGCAATTATCATAAACGCCTACTGCCTCCACAATGAGTTTGGAAGGGTCTTCAATTTCTTCTTCATCTCCAAGCGCAAGCATAGCAGCGTCTTCAACCATACCCTCCGGATCCTCGCCCTCAAACAAGAGTTGGAGACTGCCCAAACCAAAAGCTTCCAACCAGTCGAGCGCCTCAGATATCTCTTCCACCTTTGCAACCTCTTCATCACTTTCCCAGGTATCATTGGCAAAGATCTCGAAGGCAGGATACTTCATCTTTGTCTCGAGATCCACAAAGGGTTCAGGTTCTCCTTGGTATAGCGGCTCCTTCTCCTTGATTTCATCTCCGTTGTACGGGCCTGGGCACGATTGCGCCATTTCTTTGCTGAATCACCCTTCTTGGCCTCATATCCCAGACCGAAACGCTCGTTATTTCCAGGAAAGTCGGGGAATTCGGGGACACCTTGAGCGTAAAGTCCCAAGCCCATGCCCGGCAGATACTTCATCCGTTTCATAATTTCCAATGCTGCAGAACTCACCAAGAAACCGTCCTCAGTGCGGATGGTACACACCTTCGAAGTCATAACGGCAAAACCTCCCATGGCAACATCTTCCTCTCCATGCATAATCTCAAGTAGCGGGGAATTGTCCTCGGCGTGCGGACGGATACCCGAGTCTCCATAGATGATAAGAGTTCCGGATTCCAAACCCAGGATGAGTTTTTGATGCAGTGTTGAGGGCACACCCATAACATCCGGTCGATGTAGCCAAGACCTTCCCAACAGGAGATTGAAAGATGCGGGTATTTCCAGTACACAGAATTCGACGGTGGTTTTGAACTTGCCAGTTGCCAACTCCAAGTTGATTGTCCCCAAAACATCTCGACGAGTATTGTCATAAGCACGAACGCCCAAGTTCGATGGCGTGAAGTCCTTGTTTTTAAGGCCCAAGCAATAAGCAGTGCGGGGTGGACACACGTTAATGGCGGAGCCATTATCAACCAGGATTGCTGGGATCCATTTTCCCAGGCACTTCATGGTGATGTGAAGGGGTTTGTTATGGTCAGCTCCTTCAGGCGGCAAATCTTTCTCGGTGAAGGACAATGTATGCTGGGCGAGGTTCGGGGTTATAAGGGCAATAAGAGCTTCTGGGGCAACATCAGAGGGGACCTCAAGTCTGGAAAGGGTGTTGACCAACCTACGGCGGTGCTCACGAGAGGCAGCTAACACTCCCCACATAGACATGCAGGCGGGAGTTTCCTGGAGTTGACGGATAATAGGATCAGTGGAGGCTTCCGGATCAGGTTCAGGGAGTGAGTTGACGTCAATGGACAATTTGGGCTGGGTAGGTGGGTTAGTTTTATTGGAGCTAGGAGGGTTATTTTGTGGAGCTTGAGGGGTGGGGATGTTCAGACTTGTGGGGTTGACAGGGGTATTCTGCTGCGGTGGAGGGGCTGGGGATGAGCTACCCTGTTAGAGGTTGGTGGGCTGGTAGACCCTTCCACTTCTGGTAAGGTTACTAACTGTTTTGGGGATTGGCCTCCACCAGGTACCTTCCCAGAAATCAGAGAAGTCCAGGTCGTAATCATCCGCCTTACGCTTCCCCTTGTCAATTGCTGTCTTCTCCAAAGTCTCGTTGAGAGTTTCCATTTCCAAAGCATGCCAGATGCTGTCCTCCTCCGAAGAATTCCGTAAATTGGCATTGTTCTTGCTTTGTTGTCATTGCTAATCTGCAGAGATCCTTCATCCAACATGGCCTTGTTGACGGTCAGCTCCTCACCATTCATCCACACATTTACCAATTCAGACTTTCCCCACAGATCTTCTGGATCCAACACGCAGATGCTGGGCTCATCAGGGATTTGAACTACTGGTTTGGAAGAGAACTCTTCGACAATGAATTCCTGTGGGAAGAAAAGATGTTCCAGAGGATCGGAGTCTCGAGTAAGGTTGACAATGGTCCTAGCGTTGAGCCCTAATAACACACGGGGATTCATCAGATCCATTTCTTCCACTATCTCTTCTTCTTGAAAAAAGTATGCCAATGATGTTTCATCTAGGGGGTCAGAATCATCCATCCAGTGCCATCCGTTGGGTTCGGGCTCCCATTCCCATTCATCCTCCTCCTTGATAGGTTCGGGTTCCATGAATAGCGCAAACAGAGAATACCCATCCAACGGATCAGCCACAATCTCATCCCAGTCCTGCCTCCATTCTCCATGTTCCAATTCCTCAACTTGGCTAGGGTTAAGTGCCACAGGCCATGTTCCAGTAATAAAAGCCCTTTCTTCCACCGCCAAGAAATCTTGCACCAGATCTTCCCACCTTAGCTGAAAGTCCCATTCCACAGTCTCAAGCACAAAGATCATACCCTCAACTGGCAACTCGACGGCTGGCTTGGGTTGGGTATCAGGAATGATGTAAAGGCTAGGGTTAACAGGTTGGCTTATAGAGATGAAGTTGGTGCGGGCATTGGAATGCTTTGGAAGTGGATTCGAGACGGTGTTTGGCTTCTGTGGTGGCATAGGGAGAGTTTTGTTGTCTATTAGGTCTTGGATTGATTGGCGGAGATGGAAGCAGTTGTCGGTTAGGTGGCCCACATTCTGGTGATAGGCACAGTATGCGTTAGGATTGTGGGATGCGGGTAGTTTTTGAGGTAAGGGAGTAGGGGTAAGTGGCTTGAGGGTGCCGCTTTCGACCAATTTCTCGAGCACGGCGGAGAGTGGTGCTGAGAACTGAGCAAAAGTGCGGGGCTGGGTACGCGATTGATTGGTTTGTGTGGCTATCTGGTTCACCGGCTCGGCTTGGGTTGTATTTGTGGAGGTGTTGGGAAGGTTAGTGTAGTTGGCGTTGCCGAATAGGTTGCTGCTGTTTCCGGAGTATACCTTCTTGGGCTTAGGAGCGGGTTCGGGCTTGTCAAGGATCCCCAATTGAACTGCTTCTTCAACGGCTAAGCCTGTGTCGAAGAATGTTTTAAAGTCTGAGCATGCTTGGGCCATCACCATATGTCTTGCCAGAGTGGGTTGAAGATTACGGACAATCATCCGGATTTGGTCCCTGTCACTCGGTCTATCCTTCATCTGTGCTGCCTTAGCCCTCCATCTTTTCACGAAATCGGCAAAGGCCTCTTTCGCTTCCATCTTCGTTGACTCCAATTCACGGGTGGTCACCTCCAACTGAATGTTGTAATTGTATTGCGCCACAAAAGTTGCGCATATATCCTCCCAAGAACGCTTCTTTCTTTCATCCAGTGAAGTAAACCAATGCAGAGCATGACCCACCAAAGTCTGTGAGAACATCTGTGCCATAGCATCCCTTTCGACTCCCCACATGGAAAGTGCTCCAATGTATCCTGTCAGGTGTGCCTTTGGGTCTCCTGTTCCGTCAAATTTAGCAAAATCAATTGGCCTGAACTTTTCTGGAAGCTTTGCATTTGGAAACAGGCAAAGCTTATTGATGTCGAAGCCAGTCGACGCTATCTTCTCATTTCTTGCAACAGACTCCTCTAGCTGGGTGAGCTTCGCTAATACTGCTGCCATCTCGGGATTCTGCGGGGTTTCCAAATCAAAGACCAGCTGCTCTTGGTTCGGATTCGGGTTAGGGTTAGGGTTGAAGTTTAGGTTGGGATTTGGATTTGGATTTGGGTTTGGGATAGGAATTGGGTTTGGGATAGGAATTGGGTTAGGTACCGGATTCTGGGTCTGTGGTGGAAGGCGTCGTGCAACTCCAGTGATCATCATCATGAGTTGGGCAATTTGGTTATCAGTACGTTCGCCCAGGCGTTGAATATCTTCTCTGCTCTGAGCCATTTCTCCGTTCAGATTTCCCAGGTTCGGGTTAGGGTTTGGACGGGGATTAGGAACTGGATTTGGGTTCGGATTTGGCTCGCCTCCGCTTGGATTCAGGTTAGGGTTGCTTCCGTTTAGGTTAATGCTTGGATTTGGATTTGGGTTGCCTCCGCTTGGGTTCGGGTTTGGGTTGCCTCCGCTCGGGTTCAAGCCTCCAATCAATAGATCCATTTCTGCCCTCGAATCTGACGCACTGACGGAGTCTGCTTGTAGTTGGAGCCGTTCCAATCTCTGTCCCAAGGGTCTGGTCCAGGAGGGTATGATGTTCTTGTTTCTTGGCCCAATTGCTCAAAACTGAGAGCAAAGCCAAAAACTTAAGCTCAGACGTGGTCCCTGCTTGCATTTTTATGAAATTTGTGCATGATTTTAGAAAATGAGCGTCTCATCGTCACGTCATGGACTCCGATTTTTCAAAAACGATTGACTTGCGGGAGGTTGCCTCAATCCTCAGATTCTTAGGGTGTATCCTCATTTAGGAGCAGTCGATGCCCAAAAGAAGCTAAAATAAGCTAAGTATTTGGCTAATATTCCATCGACAATTTGACCATTGGTTCGGGATGACTCGGGGTGAACAATGTGATATGATAACCGAAGTGGCGTAAGTGGTACACTTGCTTTTAGCCTGGATGGTGTTGGCACCACAATGTTCTGCTCCCCTATCATTCCTTTCTTTTGGTTAAATCCCGATCAAATGCTTAGTCAAGGACTTAGCAGAATCTTAGTTTCTTCTAGGTTCGGGTTCGAGGACTAATGAGATTTATCAACACGCATTAGGGTGCGTGACTCTTCATCGGGTCTTGGCAACCTTCCGAAGACTGCGCGAGCGAGCCTCGAGAATCGTGGCTGACAGCATGATGATGATGCAAGATGCAATGCAGCATTTAACAGATTATAGCACATAGCCCTACCCTGCAGGCTCCTGTCCTAGTTTGAAAGGTTCTATGGTTTGCTACACATGTACAAAGGCCGGGTTTTGGCTTGAAATGGGTCCCCCGGACTAGAGTCAAAGTATACCTCCCGTTATTGAGCGTACACCCAATAATGGTACAAACGGTAGAGATGACTCATCACGGTCGAGGGTTGCTGAGCATTCCGGGATTTCTTGTCACCGGCAAGCTGGGCAAGATTGCCGAAACACAACAGCGGGGCTGCACAGGATATATATACAAGAAATAAAGAGTGAAATAAAATCCTTTGAAAATCCCACAAATGTTTTTCAAGCTTGGCTCACTAATTTAATTAATATTCAAAGAAAACAGACTGTTTTGGAAATGTGCCAATTTTCTTTTAAGTATTAATTAAATTTCATCCCCAGCGGAGTCGCCACTGTGGGCTACCACAGCCCCGGGTGGAATCGGGGCGGCCCGAAAAGAAACGCCTCGCCTTTGGAATCGATTCGAAAAAATTTTGAAGAGTCGCCACCCGGATTTGTGGTTCGCCACCCGAGAAACCGTTTTATTTGGAAAATGGTTGACTTGAATTTGAAAACCAGAGATTTGAAAAGGGTTCGG
Organism: Rhododendron molle; assembly: GCA_025413875.1. Taxonomy (NCBI): domain Eukaryota; kingdom Viridiplantae; phylum Streptophyta; class Magnoliopsida; order Ericales; family Ericaceae; genus Rhododendron; species Rhododendron molle. The sequence continues at coordinate 23,456,061 of CM046400.1, forward strand.
AAGCCACGTTACGTGGGGGGAAGGGTTTTACGGCACCCCCCTCGCCCGATTTGAAATCGGTCTCTACTAAACATTTGTGGGATTTTTCAAAAGGATTTTTATTTCATTAAGCAGCTAGCATGTATTCAGAGATATATCCAGTACAGTAGTGCGTGCATGTGCATATGTAAAATGAATAAATGAAAGAAGTGGGAATGGAGTGCAAAATACTGGAGACTGGAAAATCCTGTGATTAATCTCACTCTCGAGCGCTCGGAAGTACTCCCGAGCGCTTGGGAGTGTTGCATGTCCAACCTGCCAAATATGTTAGTCTCACAGAATATGACAGAATATGGTGCTGAAAATGTAAGCCAGAATATCATTGATCGTGTCACAGGCTCAACATAGAGCTTAGCAGAATGGGATGAATCCAATAGACTGGGATCAAACCCCATTCTTCCAAACTCTGCATCCCTATTCTTTTGGAAAATGGTTCAAAAGGTCTAACAAGTAAAAAAAGGATGCATGCATAGACAGGCAAAGGCAGTGTTAGGATAAGAACTGAAAGAAGAATAGGCTGAGTTTACATGCAAGTACTCTCGAGCGCTTGGAAGTATTCTTGAGCGCTCGGGAGTGATTCACATCTCAGGATTGACTTCAACCAATTAAGACTCTCAATGAAGTATGTTGATACGCTAGATCTTACATCTTAAAGCATGGAAAAGAGGTTTTCCTTCTTAGATCCAGACCAAAACTCCTTTGCATGCCTCAAGTGCAAGTCATTAATTACATTTTTTTTTCCAAAGAAAACAGCAAGTTTTTGGTACCAACTTACTTCAAAAGAGTTGAAAAGAGTTTTGAAACACATTCAGCCCATGCATGTCCATTTAAACACTCAAAAGGAAAGAAAGCAATGCTGGATTCACTCTCAAGCGCTTGGGAATAGTCCCGAGCGCTCGGGAGTTTCTCCAGTAAGCTTCACACAGAAAAGAAAGCACTTGCACCCCTTTGCCCTTGTTATGACACGAAGGTCTTTCAACCCACACTCAGTATGAAAGACTGAGGGGGCTGAAGAACCTCCCTCAGAAAGGAGAAACAGCCCTGTTTTGTTGTTTTTTGACAATAAGGTAGAAACTTCTACCTTTGGTTGGGGATTTTACTCCTTGGAAGACTTTGAATGATGAAAGGAAAAGAGAAACCAGGGAGATCAAAGCTTTAGAGTACTCTGAACTCCTTGTATGTCTTGAATGCCTTGTATTTTTGTTCTTTTGCTCTTGAAAGTGAAGTTTTTGGAAAAGGTGAGGAGTATTTCTGCTTGAACAGCTAAAGGGGGGGTTTTTTAGAGAGAGAAGTTCGTGCCTGCTCTGTATTGGAAAAGCCCTTTTTATAGGCAAAATAGCATATAGTTTCATTTTAGAAAACACAATATGGAATCCTTGAAAATCCATCAGGCCTAACTCACCTCTGACTGAGGTGGAGTGCTGCCTGAGGTTTGAACCGGCCAGAACGGCTGTAATGATGGCATGCATGGGTAGTGGGGAAGCTCAAGCATTCATTGGCCAATACAAAAGTCTCGAGCGCTCGGGAGCACTCTCGGGCGCTTGGGACTTTACTCTCGAGCGCTCGAGAGTTAATCAAATCCCAGGTTTTGAAAGTGGTTTGGAGTGCTTGGGATTGATCCTGAGCGCTTGAAACTGGTTCTGACATTTCATTTTCCCTTTTAAAGTCTTCAAGAAGCAAAGTCCCGACCGGTCTAAGGCTTGTTTCGATCCAAATTCATCATCGGGGAGCCTCCGGGCCACAAATTAAGAACATTCGAAGTGTTCAAATTGGGGTGTCTACACTGTTCTTGTTTCTTTAAAAGTAAGACCATATCTACAAGCCATGTTTTGACTCTCAAACAAGATTTTCTAAATCATCCCGAATGATCAAACATGTTAAAAACTATTTTGGGGTCATGTTTTGAGAAAATAATAATCTTTTTGGAATGATCTGGTCATTATATGGCTTTTGATGAGTCTTTTAAAAGGTGTACGGTGAAAACAGTGGGCTGGATGATATTTTGAACGCTTGTAACAGTCGGACAGCAAGAAGTAAGTCACGCACGGCATATTGAGGTGCCGCACACGGCATCGCAGTGTGCCATGCCCAACATGGTTGTGATCCAGACAGTTTATTGAGTATTTTCATTACATCCGTTCATATCATTCATATTATCTCTGTACAGTTTGCACCACAAGCACGTCAATGTGTTATATTTAATCCTGTGTCCCTTTCCCGTACATGTTTTAAAGTTAAGTTTTTCAAATGGTATTAAATCCCCTATTTAAAATGTTTAGTAGAGACCGGTTTTTACCGGGCGAGCGGGGTGCTTTTTAACAAAACCTTCCCCGTTCGTAACGTGGCTCCCGGATCCAAGATCTCAACGTTTTCGCAAGACCAAAAGCCTTTCTTTTTCAAATCAAACTCTCGGTTTCTCGGATCATCCATCTCAAAAATCCGGGTGGCGACTCTTCGAGTTAGCGCTTTTCGGGCGCGGGAGCCCACAGCGGTTGATCTTTAGGCAGAAGCTTTCACCTTTGAAACCATCCTTTTTTTTTTCTTTACAAAATAAAGAACAGAAATGATAGAGATACCGATAGTGGGGGGGGGGGGGGATTTCGTATTGACGGCCGCCGCGCAAGCCGTCTCCGGCCACCGAACAGCCAATTCGAACCGTCCAAAAACTCGAATATACACAAAAAAGGGGTGCTCGGATCGAGCACTCTATACACCTCGGATGCCGTTGATTCTCGCGTTGGCTCCCTCGTTTTTTTTATAGAATTTTTGGACGGCTCGGATTGGCCGTTCAGTGGCCAGAGAAGGCCCGCCTGCGGCCGTCAGTATGAAATCCCTCCCCCCCATCGGTACCTATAGCAAGACTGAATAAAGAAACAAATCTATATTATAAAACAGAGCGGTTTCTGTTAAAAATGTCTAGGCATATAAACGTGAGTAACCACTATAGCCGTTAGATCATTTCCTCCTGAATTTCTAACTGCACGATTAGGGACAAAAACAAAAAAGGAAAACTTAAACTCTCTCTCTCCATTTTTGGTAACATTCATAATCATCGTTACTCTATACATTTTGATTGAAAAAGGTTTCTTTTAAAACATTTAATATCTCACTTTCCTTTTTGCATTTCCAATCCATTCACGTTTGTACCCATAAACACAGGTAACCCTTATACAACTAAAATCTAAGATGATAAATTTGAATGAGGCCGATTTTTTTGAGTGTTTGAATTTTTTAAGGTGGATTTTGTGTGAACTTATAGTTGAGCTAGGGAATTGGAGGTAAATGTGTTTATGCATGAGAATTAAGAGAAAGTACAATATTATGTTGGAAGTGCCTTTAGGCACGGGCAATCCTCTAGTATCCTTATATGTACTAACCTATTCTCTGTATCTTCCAAAATAAGAACAAATAACATTATCTTTGTTGAACTATTTTTTATTTCTTGAAAATAAAATAATAGATAACGTGCTAACTTTATCTGTATCTTCTAAACAAGGAACATATAACGTTATTTTTGAGCTATTGTTTATCTCTCCAAAATAAAGTTACAAATAACCTTATCTATGAGAATCTGTTCATTGTATCCTCCAAAATAAATAACGTATAAGGTTATCTTTGACACTTTTTTTCTTTCTATCTCTCCAAATAAAGTACAGTAACAAATAATTTTATCTATGCAAATTTATTCTTTGTATTTGTTAAAATTAAGCAACAAATAATTTTATCTTTATTAGTTGACAACTTGAAAAGTAGTGAAAAATTCACTATCTATTAAGGCTCCATTCTTGTAAAAAAAAAATCCTTTTTTGTTTTGTGTGTTTTGTGTTTTGTTCGCCTCCTTTCCAAAAAACACTTCAATGAGACTCATAATAATTTCTTTTACCAGGAAACTTGATAAAACAACAGATAAAGTCTTTTGTGCTAATATATTTTCTGTATGATCTAAAGCAAGCAATAGTTAATGTTATCTTTGTATCTTAAAAAAAGAGAGCAACATATAACTTTATCTCTTCAGAATAGCTAACAGCTTGAAAATTATTACTTAATTGCACTATTATGTTTTTGAACAACGATTAAATTTCACTATCTACTAAAGCAATAAATAAATAAAGTTATTTGTTATTTCACAATATCTATCATTTGAAAAATATGGATCTTTTTTTCCAAACGATATACATTAGCGGGGGTTGGGTGTGTTAGTATGTTAGTCAACGAGAGTTCAGAGACTACTCGTTATGAATTTTCTTTGAACCCCAAATTTGCTCCTCGTGGACTCGAACCTTGGCCACCACTAGAAAGAAATGAGACAACCAACTCAACAAAACTTGATTTCTTGATTTGTAAAATATGGATTCTACACATCGAAAAATGATGGATAGGGTCAAATCTGAAGTCAAAGACTAGTCCGATTAAGCTAAAGTTAGTATGTTGCACCGTAGTCTCTGAAGGTTCAACCACACCAGATAATTTCTAGGCTTTCTTCAACCTCACCCGGTCACACCCACTGTGCGTGAAAAAATTGGTTTCTGGCGCGCGCTCTCTCCCTCTCTACAATATCTTGCTCATTGAAGCTCTGTTTTTCCTCCAAATCTAAGCGTTCTCTTCCTCTGTCTAACCTCTGCCCCCCTCATTACATAAATCTTCCTCTCACATCACCAGTCATGGCTGCGACCGGAAGCCCGTAAAATTAACCACCACAACAATAGCTACGGGAGCTTCCACGGTTGACGATTGTAGACACCCCAATTTGGACCTATTAATTATCCTTAATTTGTGGTCTTGAGGCTCCCCGATGATGAAACGGAATCAAAACAGGCCTTGGAAAACTTAGACGATGCTTCTTGGACTTTTTTAAACCAAAACCATCTTTTTTCCTGACACCCTGAGGGTAAAATTGGCACACATTTCAGCATATAAAATATATTTGAATGAAACCAATTGGGTTAGAAAGAGAACTTAACGAGCTTTCCAACGCTTTGAAAAACACCCAAAACCAAGTTTGGGAGTGTCCGTGGCGCCCTTCCGAAGTTGGGCAGCCACTCCCAAGCGCTCGGGAGTGCCACTCTAGAGCGCTTGGGAGTGCTGACAGACCAATGCATGTTGAGCTTGGCTTTGACCATGGCTTTTCAGGTTTTTCAATCCGTTCAACATTCAAACCTGTATATTCCAAGCATGCCTGAGCCAGCAGAGCATCTAATCATTCCATTTTTCCCTCCCAAAGCCATTTTCTTTTCATTTTTGATTTGATTTTCAAGTCAAAACCCCAATTTTTCACTCCCCTATATATACCCTCATGTTCTACCACACAAAAGACACGAAATTCCTCTCCCTCTCTCCCCCCTTTTGCTGCAAAAACTCAGTCTCCAATTCTCTCTCAAACATTTTTCAAAATTTGAGTTTTCAAAAGACAAGCTTCAAAGAATCTTCAAAAACCTCATAATCTCTAGTTCATCTAGAATTTCATTTTCCTACTGTTTTTCAGTTCTCAATCAAGCATCCAAGTCAATCCAAGAAGTTAAGTTCAAGCACAAAAGGTATAAACACCTCCATTAAGCCACTATTTTTCCTACTTCTGAGGGGGATCAAGGGCTCATACCAGTTCTCCATACTGGTTGTGAGTTCCTTTGATCTTCGTTTAATAACAAGAGCAAGGGGGGATAAAAATATTTTCCGTGCTAAGCCTACTAGAAGCACTCCCGAGCGCTCGGGACTACTCCCAACTGCTCGAGAGTGACTCCAATCTTGTTTTCCTTCTTTTAAGCATTTAAATGGACATGCAAAGGGAGTGAAGCGTGTTTTCAAGCAGATTAATTCTTTTTAAGTGTGTTGGTACAGAAGATCTTCTTGTTTTAAGAAAAATAAGGAAAACAATTTTTATTTAAAGACATGCCGAAGAGTTTATTCAGAACTTAAAAAGGAAATATTTTCATACTTCAAAAATGCAAGATCTGGTGTACCAGCACGCTACATTGAGTGTATTGGTTGGTTGAAATCAGTCCTGGGGTGTAGATCACTCACAAGCGCTTGAGATCACTTCCAAGCGCTCGGGAGTGCTTGCATGTCACTCCACTCCATCTTTCTTCCAGTTTGATCCTCCTACTGCCTTTGCATGTCCATGCATGCGTTTTTCTGTTTCCCAAGACTGTAGATCAGCTCTTGTAGAAGCAAGGATGCATGGTTTGGAAGATTGGGATTGTAACATCTCACTTTTTCAGTTAAAAAAAAATAGTATTTTGATGCGAATAATTAAATCTTTCATTTTTCTTTTTCAAACTTCTTTCTAATAAAAAAAAAGATATTGATTATTATAAACTGCATTTATTTCGAAAATTCTTCTAATCTCGAATAACTTAGTATTTTTTTTTGTGTGAGTGTATGTGTGCATGTTATATTTTTGGGCCCGTTAGTTTTACTTGGGTTGGATTAAACTTTTAAACTCGGGCCAGGCTAGTTAGTGAGAGTGTATTTAATTATTGAGGAGAGGGCCCCTTATGCTTTTATAAATATATGGAGAACTAGGGTTATTTTATTCAACCCAGCGAGATAACGAGAGAGCTGCGGCAGTCGGAGTCGGAGATACCACGATGGTTTTACAAATCTTCTAGTTGGCTTCTGAAGTTTGTACTGGTAATCCTTTATACTGTATTTTATAAATTCCTTTTCTTTTCTTGGTGTCTTTGTAGGTTTGATTGGGTTATTATTTATAGTAGAGAGAGAGAGAGAGAGAGAGAGTGAGTGAGAGTTGTGTGCGTGTGTGGTGGCTGTGTGTAGCCGGGGGTATTGGTGAGTTGTGTCGTGGTGTGCATGTGAATGGAATTTGGAGTTATTTTAATAAAATCGGTAATCAAATTCTTGGGGTGAGATTAACGCATAAGGCTGTTCATGGAATCTAGATCAGGATAGTCTATATTAGTAGCTTTCATGCCTTAAATTGATTTCAGTACATGCAATTTTTTTTATTCAGCTTAGTAGAACACTCGGGCATTGCATTATGGCGATCTACCGTTCGATCGAGGTGAGTGGTTAAGCATGTGATCCCTTTCTTTGGAATCCTCTTGAGCCAATCTATTTTTGACAATTCGATATTCGTTGTGATCCGATGATAATATTCTTATTCGTTGCTTTCATATTTATTGATGATTGACGTACCCTTTGGCATACAAGGTTCATTGATAAAAGTTATGATTGATTGATTGCCCTTACTTTTATTGTCATCGATTCATTGACTCCATGATATTCGTTATTGTGACTCTGCAATGGCACGGGGAATAATCCTGGTGCAGGTGCCTCTGGCTCGCCGTTGTTCTATTTATGTTTGGGACCATGGACTATGTTTATTTTTATTAAAGTCCAAGGAAAAGACCCGTGAGATATCGTGGTGACTTTGGCCGCTAGGGAAAAGACTTGTGAAATACCCTGTGACTCTAGTGCTCAACGGATAAGGAAAAGACTTGTGAAATACCTTGTGACCCTATTCCGGATCGGTTTAGGGAAAAGGTCCCAGGCGCCATCCTGTGGTGACTCTAAGTACGGTGTTGGATCCAACGGGCGAAGCCCTGAGAAAATATTTGGCATTTGGTATTTGGTACTTGGTAATTGGAAGATATGGTTCCCACTTTGGTTTGGACTACCTCATTATTGATATTCATTGTTTTGATATTGTTGTGCAGACTGTTGGTATAGAATGATTGCTATCGTTGTTCGATTGTTGTTGATAGAATTCGTTATTTAGTTATTCATTCGTGGACACAATTTGTTGAGCCATCGATCATCACTATTTGAAACCATTTCTTTGGAACCCTCAATTATCGTTCGTTCAATCGTATGCCACTTTGTATTATCACCCTTAGCATGCTTAACTACTCACTGAGCGCGTCAGCTGACGGATTTATTCCACATTATTTTTCAGGTTAGTTCATGGTGCATTGTAGTGGACTCTGTGGCATTGTTGGGACTTTCTGGTTGGACCTCTAGGACGTCAGCATTTTTATTTCTTTTCTATTGTTAAAAAGCTTTCGCACTTTTATTTATTAGCTTCCTCATTTTTATTAATTGGCAGTTCATGGTGGAGTTTGGAGATTGAAAAATAAGAGATACTGTGTCATTTGCTAAAAAAAAAATTATTGGTTTGGAGTAGCGCATTTTATTGTAATAAAATATCCAATTTTTTCTTTATTTGTTTCAAGTTGCTAAAAATATTTTTATTTAGGCTTCGTGTCCCATGATTGCTTCATGGTACACGGCCGGTCATGCTCCCAGATTTGGGGCGTGACAGGGATCTTATCCCAGTTCACTAAGCCCTCTGTTGAGCTTATAACATGTTTAAAATCATCTCAGTTTATAGTTTTAGCATTGTATCCTGTTTGTACTAACATGATTTGCAGGTTGAGCATGCAGCACTTCCAAGCGCTCGGGAATGCTCCCGAGCGCTCGAGAGTGAGATCAGTGACAGGCTTCAGCTTCTGACATTTTGCATTTCTTTACCATATTTCATTATCCTCTGTATACATGCACATGCATGCACCCCTCTGTACTTGATATACCTGTGGATACCTGCTAAGTGACTTAATGAAATAAAATATTTTCGAAAAATCCCTCAAATGTCTAGTAGAGACCGATTTCGAATGGGGTGAGGGGGGTGCCGTAAAACCCTTCCCCCCTCGTAACGCGGCTTCCGAACCCTTTTTCAAATTTCTGATTTTCAATTCAAATCAATCATTTTCAATCAAAACGGTTTCTCGGGTGGCGAACCATAAATCCGGGTGGCGACTCTTCAAATTTTTCAACTCGATTCTAAAACGTGGCGTTTCTTTTCGGGCCGCCCCGAAACCACCCGGGGCTGTGGTAGCCCACAATGATGCCACCACATCCGCACAAAACAGAGAGAGAGAGAGAGAGAGAGAGAGAGAGAGAGATCGCGATGGAGAAGAAAACGAGAGATCGAAATGATGACTTGTAAAACTTTTTTTTTTCTATCAGGGCTTAAAAAATGGCTAAGGTGGGCATTTTTGTCCATTCATGGACCTTGCACGGTACTCCTTTCGTCTCGATTTGTTTGTCCCTTTTTTGACTTATACATGTCCCAAATTAACTGTCTAATTTCAAAATCAATAGCTCAAGTTATGTAAATTTTCAAATCATTGAATTAGATTTGGTTTTCTTAATAAGTTGGAAATTCGAGATTGAACAAATAAATCGGGACGAAAAAAGTAATACTTTTAATTCAATGGACCCTTAACCGTATTAAAACCTAGCCTAGACTTAATGGTCTATTACTTAAGACCAATTTACTGGAAAAAAACAAAAAAACAAAAAAGACTTAACAACTCCATCACCAAATTACAGATTTTATGAAATTGGCACAATAGCTTGATACATGAAATGAGTGGTTGTTCACTCGTTTTCTAATAAATTGTAGAGAAAATGACGATCGAGAAAGTGTTTTAATACGAGTAAATTACATTAAGCCCCCCTCAACTAACACACATTTTCACTTAACCCCCTCAGACTACAAAACCCGACATCATGCCCCCTCTAACTATCCAGAGTTAACACTTAACCCCCTTTTGTTAGGTCAAAAGGCAGTCAACTTAAATGGGGTGTTTGGATCGAGCACCTACGCACATCGGATGCCGTTGATTCCCGCTTTGGCCCATTGGTTTTTTTAAAAAAATTTTTGGACGGCTTGGATCGGCCGTCCGGTGGCCGAAAACGGCCGTCGGTGCATTTTCCCTACGAGAGCCCTAAAGCCACCGACGGCCGTCTCCGGCCACCGGACGGCCGATCCGAGCCGTCCAAATTTTTTTTTAAAAAAAATCGAGTGGGTTCGGCGTGAGAATCAACGGCATCCGATGTGCATAGGTGCTCGATCCAAACATCCCATTTAAGTTGACTGCCTTTTGACCTAACAAAAGGGGGTTAAGTGTCAACTCTGGATAGTTAGAGGGGGCATGATGTCGGATTTTGTAGTCTGAGGGGGTTAAGTGCAAATGCGTGTTAGTTGAGGGGGGCTTAGTGTAATTTACTCTTTTAATAATTAATATCCGCTAAAGATATTTTTAGCATTAACAAATATTCTCAGCATGTCCTTGGGGGATATTAATTATCAAAACATGTATTCGCCGTCATTTTCCCTTATGTGTAATTGTGCAAAAGTGCCTAGCTAATTAAAGTAGAAAAGTGATTTTTGATGATTTATTTGATCCAAAATCTGTTGAGCCTCATAAGGATGCACTTAGAATTTATTGATAAAAAAGCAAATAGACAAATAAATATTGTCCATTTTTTAAGTAGGTTTTTGTTTTTACTCGGCAAAGTAGAGAATTGTGTAGAAGGTGTTCAAAGACAGAGCACTAGTTTAAAGATACAAATGAATTGTTTACTACAGTACTTTACTAAAAAGACACAAAAAGGGATTGGAGGAACAACGCTGCTAACCACACAGTCAATTTATGGGGTCTATTACGGATCCCATACAAACGATCTGAATTGTTCATTAAATACAAAAAAAAAAATAATTCAAAGGTTATCGCAAAAAATCAGCTTAATCTGATACCTATAGATGCTTGATTCAACTATATAACTTTTCATTCATATTTTCAAGTAATGAAAAGTTAGATGATTGGATCAAACAACTATAGGTATCGAATTGAGTTTATTTTTTGCGGGAACCATTGAAAAAATGTTTTACATTTAATAAACGGCTCAAATCATTTGTGTGAGACTCATGATGAGCCCCACAATAAAATCTATGCACAATTTGTGTATAAATTGTCTATGTGGACAAACTTATTGTTGGAGGAAGTAAGAAGGGTTTATGATGTACATACAACGAGAAAGTTTCAAATGAGGACCTTTTAAAATGTGGACCCTCCTTTTTCGATAGAATTTTGATAATCCGAGCATCTCAATGTGATTAAAAAGTGATTTTAAGGATACTCGCAAGAAATAAAAAAAAAAGACTGGAAAAGGCTTGATTTGAGCAGTTTTTAATTGAACTTTTCAAAAAAAACTGTTCCAATGAAGCTCTTACCGGAAATGTTTTTTGCTAATATCTTGCAATTACTTTTAAAATCACGTTCTGATCACATTGAATGGCTCAGATCATCGAAATTCGATCTAAAAATAAGAGAAATAGAAAGATCCGCATTTTATTAACTAAAATAAAAATCTCCTCAAGAAATATGGACTGTGCATACAACTTCCTTGGTAATGGTACAAAAGATTGTCGTTTGTTTTGTTAACGCATTACTATGGGAGAAGGCCCACCTTAGGCCTATGGACCACGGCCCAATGAAGATGGTGCTTAACAGTTTGTGAACCAATTATGGGTTCCAATATATAACGGAAAATGACGGTCAATAACGTGTTTTGATAATTAATATTTGTCAAGGATAAGCTAATGTTGAAAGATATCCTTGGCAGATATTAATTATCAAAACACGTCCTGGACCGTTAGTTTTCTAATATATAAAAGATGAAATTTAAAAACAAATTATTGCAACTTTTAGGCTCCGTTTGTTTTGATGTAAAATGTTTTACGATGTAAAATATTTTCCATGCAAAATGTTTTTTCAAAAAATAAATTTTAAACATTTATTTTTCGGTGTTTGGTTGGCAATTGAAAAATATTTTCATAAATTGACAAAATAGTTTTGAGAGAGAGGGGGGCTTAAACGGTAGAGAAATATGAGAATATTGGAAATGAACGGGGGTCAGGACTAATGATCGAGAAAACTGAGTAGTGAGTATTGTAGTAGAAGGCATCAAGTTCATTTAAGAAAATAACTTACGAAAGATTTAAGAGTAAATCATTACATGGGTATGCTTTCACATTGTGGGAACAATTGTAAGCCAACCGAAGACAAGAATTTAAACAACCTATGAGGACATGGCACAAGATAAAACAATTGATGAGCATTAAATTAAATTTCTTCAAACAAATCATGGACAGATGTTGTATCAAGAGTATGGAAGCTTGAGCCAAAACAATTGTTCCAAGGTAGTTTTGACTCACAATATAATTCTCATGCACATAGATATATGCAAACACAAATAATTATCTGGAGGTACATGTCAAAGGGTGTGTCGAATTTGAGTAAACCTAGCTAGCTCCATAGATCAAGAGTTTGACCAAGGTCAGTCGAAGCCATATGAACTTATTGGCGTAGGTACCTGCTGCAATCAGCCAAGTGTGGAAGTAAAAAATTTTGAGCCCCACATTGGAGCTCTAGTTGAACTGCACAGCAAGAAGATGAATTCTTGTTATAAAGAGGCCCTTAAAAGTTGCTACAGTTTAGAGGGTGGACGACGGCACAAACAAACCAAAGGAAGAAAAAAGCGTTGAGTTCACTGTAACTATTACGACTACAGTGGACGAACACTCCTTGGAGGCCATTCAATTACCTAAAATTGGAGTACATGTGCCACTAGGAAAGGACACCCTTATAGCTGAAAATAATATTCTAGACACAAAGGTTTCTAACAATACTGTTGAAGATGAAGTGGTAGAATTGCACCATGCAACAGCAATTGTAAAGCAACTATTTGGAATTGCCCTTAACCCCGTTTGATAATTTGATTTGGCCATGGGATTGGACTAATAGTCTCTTCGGACTATTAATTCTTTGTTTGGTAACACAAATGGCTTCAGATTGGTAGTCCCATGGGATAAGGAAGCCGGACTTTAGGGGGTATTAGCAATACCCCGTGGGACTTGGTATTCATAGTCCAATCCCATCATCTCTTCATTACCAATCTCTTCTCATTACCAATTTCTTCTATCAATCCCAATCCCATCATCTAATCCCATCTCAAACAAACATAATATTAATAATCCCATCATCTAATCCCATCCCAAACAAACATACTCATTATCAATCCCCCCTCATTAACAATCCCTTCTCATTATCAATCCTAATCCTAATCCCATCTCCTTACAAATGTCATCCATCTATCACTGTTATCAAATGGGGTACGGTGCCAGTTCTTGAAGGGACTAGCGGCGCTGCGGCCGCCGAAGACAACAACAACCACCCTCTAGCAAAGCCATTGTCCACTTATAGCAAGATCCATCCCTACCGCCACCATTAGGTAGAAAAAAAACCCTCCGATTGCGACATGAAAACAAAGGAGAAGAGGAAGGAGGGTGAGAAGACAAAGAGAAGGAGAGAGAAGCCGATTACTAGAGAGAGAGAGGAAAAACAAACGGAGAGAAAAAAAAAAAAACCAGAAGAGAGATCCCTCCCCTCCCGCTGCCCAATTTGGAGGAGGGGAAGGAGGGAAGAGGGAGAAAGACGGTTAGGGTTTTGGAATCCTAGAAAGAGAGTCTTAAAAAAAAAAAACCGATCTGCTATATTTACCTATACAAGTTGGCCAGTCATAGAAAATCGAATTTTCTAGTGACTAGAAAATTGAAAAAAGTAAAATGTGTTTTCTTTAAAGGAAACACAAGTATGGTCCCATAGGGTGGCATTGCCGGTATCGCATCGTTTCGGGTTAGAAGGTCGACGCGAAAAATTAAACAATTATCTGTATCCTTTTTTATTACAATACCCAAGTCTAACCTATATTCGTCTTTCTTTCCGGTCTCAAAACGGTCCAGTCTTGTCTAGTTTGGATTTTGTGGGGTCTATACTAGACTTACAATAATGATCAGAACCGTTGATTTATAGAGTTTGTGAAGTACTTCAACCATGCTAAAAATCATGTTCATATCAAATACCGGTCAATGTCTTATTGGAACACATTTATTTTCAAGTACAACACTGAGCACATTGGATCATATCATTTTCTTTGAAGATAAATGTGTTCTAGTAAGGCATTGGTTGGTGTTTGATGAACATGATTTTGTTCATGGTTACAATATTTTGGCAAGTTCTGCTCAAACAACAGTTTCGATCATTGCTGTGGGGTTAGTATAGTCCCCCCAATATTCAAACTAGATGGGATATGACAAGACTTTAATTCGTTTAAGTTTTGTGTTGACAAATTGTGTTACATTTGTGTTCATTTCAAGAAGTGTTTAACCCAAACTCTCTAACTGCATGTCTTGTTAATGGGTCATGTCTAGAATCCCTAACCCTAAAATCAACAATAGTTATATGGATCGTTTATGGACACTAGATAATAAAGCTCACAAGCTACGTCTAATAACACGGTCCTCTTAAATTAGGGAGACTACGGACAACCCTTCCCATCGTCATAACTGAACATACCAATTAGAGAGAGAAATACGGATTCAGATCCCTTTGTACATATTTTCTCTGTCAAGATCTTACAATTACAAAGGTTAATGCTGTGAAGTAAAAAGTGGAGAGAGATAGAGAGACAAATATTGAAAGTAGAAAGAATTTAGAGGAAATTTTTTTAAAAAGTAAAGCAAACACAACATTAATTCAACGAGATGGATTGGTTCTGTTACTAGAAAAAATAAAACGAGAAGGATGGGGTAAAATCTCTTTCGAAGGACTTTTCAATTCACTTTTACTAGTATATATATATATATATATATATATATATATATATATATATATAAATCTAAGAGAGCTAAGAATTGATTTGAGAATTATGCGCCGCCATTAAGGAAGCCAGGGAAGAGAAAAATCTCTTTCGGAGGACTTTTCAATTCACTGTTCTCTGGCCTCCTCTTGTCCTGCCCTCTCCCTCAACTTTACTGTATTTTTTTTCTTTGGCTCTAATCCTGTTATATCTCTTCACTCTCTGTAGCAATCCTGTTAATAAATCTCTCTCTCTCTCTCTCTCTGTCTCTCCATAGAACTCACAATGGGTGAAGAGGAACAGAGAGAGAAAGAGAACAACATGTTGGCAGGAGCACTATCCTGGAACTGCGCAACAGCTTCATCAGACCTCAAATTACTAACCATACTCCTCCTCTTCCTCTTCTCCTTAGCCACCGTCATCATATTCCTCCCTTCCAACCTCTCCCTCTCCACCTCCGACCTCCGCCTCTGCCTCTCCAAACTCCCCACCACCCCCCAACCCCTCTCCTCAGCCCCCACCCCCCCTTCACTCGACGTCGTCCTCCCCTCCGGCGCCATCAAACGCACCCTCACCCCCCACGGAGCCGCCGCCTACACCTTCATCCTCATGAGCGCCTACCGCGGCGGCCTCCACACCTTCTCCGTCATAGCCCTCTCCTCCAAACCCCTCCACCGCTTCTCCACCCCCTCCTACCAATGCCAATGGGTCCCACACAACTCCTTTGCCCCCACCGCAACCGCCGCAGGCTACAAAATCCTCCCCGACTGGGGCTACGGACGCGTCTACACCGTTGTAATAATCAATTGCACCTTCCCCGCCCCCGTCGGCCGTGACGGCCTCGGCGGCAAGCTCCTCCTCATCGCTTCCACCAACGGCGGCGGCGACAAGAGCCTCAACCTCACCGACACGGTCGAAGCATTGGTCGAGAAACCCAACACCTTGAATCCTTTGTACTACACGGGCCCGCCCAAGTACGAGTATTTGTACTGCGGGTCCCCGTTGTTCGGAAACATAAGTCCGCAGAGGGTGCGCGAGTGGCTGGCGTACCACGTGAGGTTGTTCGGTACGAGGTCGCATTTCGTGATGTACGACGCGGGAGGAGTTGAGGAGGCGGTGATGGAGGTGTTGAGGCCGTGGATGGAGAAGGGGTTTGTGAGCTTGCACGATGTGAGAGAGCAGGAGAGGTTTGATGGGTACTATCATAACCAGTTTTTGATACTGAACGATTGTTTGCATAGGTATAGGTTTGATGCCAAGTGGATGTTCTTTTTTGATGTGGATGAGTTCATCTATGTTGTGAAGAAGAGTAGTATCAAATCGGTTACGGAATCGGTGTTGGATTACACGCAGTTCTTCATTCAGCAGATGTCCATGGCTAGTAACCTCTGCTTATCTGAGGACAAGGGTGTGAGTCACAGGTAAAAACTCTATTGTTTACGATTGTTCACAGTTTAATTTTGTGTTGTTTTATTTGGGAATTCTGATATCGTAATCATGATCTGAAGTAAGTTAATCCATATATGTTGAAACTTGAAACATCACTCGGAATTGAGCTTGTTAGCAGCTCGTATGTCAAGTTTTGATCTAGAAATTGTCTGGATTTAGACGACTTTTTTGGGTTTGAGATATGAAAATTGCACACAAACGTCAGCCAAAGAAAGTTGATTGAATGCTTCATCTTGTTTAGTTACTATATATATATGAGTCAGAGTCAGATCGATTGAGGAACTGCATGTACTCAATTAGGCTGGGCAAATGTGAATTAATTAATGCCCATACTCAAAATGATCACTTGCATATGTAGTTGTAACTATTAGTACTTGTAGCATTATTAACACATTGTGGGGAGCCAGCCAATGCTTTGAGCAGTCTGTTGAAGTTGCATATATGGGTCCTGCATGGGGGCGATAAGTGACTTCTTGTAAATTTGGTCATAGGTGCAACTATGGTGGTTGCATAATTCATAGTTTTATACTCCAGTATTGATCGATGTTGAATTTCCTGGCTGATAATATATTCTGAGACTGGCCATTACTACTTCTTCCAAGTTGTTGGATTTATTTTTGCCGCCTTTTTGTGTCAAGTTTCTTCAATTTGAGGTAGTGGGAGTTGGTGAGGGCTCGAACTAGTTTTTCTAGTCATTTGTTTCTTATTGACAGATTTGAAACCTTCTTAATTAATACTTTCCCACTAGCATTACAATAGCGCAAGTGTTCCAAGATCCTACTTCGAACCTGGGTATTCATGATCTGATCTGAACCATAATTCGTCAAGTATTTGCTAAAGCGAAAATTGTTTAGTGTTGCAGAGGCGTCATGAGTTTGACGTTGTTGTAGTTGTGCACTTTTGACGATGCCTTAGAATTATGGACATGTTCGCACGTGTGGGCACGGGGGCAGGAGCTACAAGCAAGAGTGTGATAGAGTCTTTGAAAAACCTTCCAAACAACTAGAATTTGTGAGTGTAAGAATTGAAAGTGCGAGCAAAGATTGAGAACGGAAGGATTATGTGACTGTCCGTGTACACATTATGTCCAAATAGTACGTTTTTCATTTGGGGGGGGGTTTCTCTCTTCTTTGTTGTCCATAATGCCCGTATCCCATATCCGTATAATATGTGATGACATGAACGGTTATTGGGACTTAAATGATTGTAGGGTAGATCTAGATTAGTAGCACATTAAATGGATGTCGCATTCAAATACATTGTTGTCGTGGAACCAAATGTATTATTACTAGTTCAAGCTGCTTCACTACCCCATGAATCTTAACTCCATTTATAGGAGTCAAATAAAGGGGTTACTTCCTAACTGCCTGATCCATCACATCTACTGATCTACCCACTTGCTGGACCTTCAATGCTAATTGGAATAGATTGCTAACAAAACAAAAATTAATTAACCACTGGACCATTGCATACTTGGATTTAAAATGTACCCTGAAATTAATTTTTCTGCAACAATTGGTTAATGGATTCTTTTTTTTGGTGGTTCACAAACTAGCTAGCTGTTGGGTTGACTGTACGTACATCTTGACCACGCTTATACATCTTGGCCATGCTCATGTCAGTTATCCAGTTATATCTCCTTCAGTGCTCATGCCAGTTATGATCCCTTTGTATCGTTGGTAGTTAAATTTCTATTCCGTTGCATTTCAATGGATATTTAGTAGAGCTACTGAGTGTATAGATCGAGTTGAGATTTGTGTTTGTCTTCGGTTTGTTCTTGAATTGCTTAAATCTGAGTTGATGTTGGCACTGATTCGGTTGCTTTGTGGCATGCCCTTTTTGCAATAGTACTTTTTCCTCGCTTTTTAGATGATTGATCCATACGCTATTCAAATTTGTTAGAGGAATCATAAACATAAGGGCTACTTGGTTTCTCTGTGCTTGCAGGACGTGGGGATTTGAGAAGCTAGTGTACAGAGACGTGAAGAAAGTAGGGAGGAGGGACCGTAAGTATGCAATGCAACCGCGCAATGTGTTTGCGACAGGGGTGCACTTGACACAGGACCTAGTAGGGAAATCGACCCGCCAAACAGAGGGTTTGATTAAGTACTTCCACTATCATGGAGTCCTAGCCGAGAGGCAGGACCCTTGTCGCCAGTTTTACAATGCCACCACTATCAACGTGGATGGTAACCCTTACGTTATGGACACTAAACTGCGAGGTATTGCTGCGACTGTGAAGAGATTCGAAGTCGATACGATTGGACCTAGGTTACAAGGAACGCAGAAATGACATTAACATATCGGTGGGGGGATTTTTGTTCATTGGTTTCTTTTTATCTGTATAATAATTAATTTCCGTCTTTTTTTTTTACACTCACGAGACTAGGTATAAAGATAAAGATATACGTGGTGGTATACTGGTATACATTTGTCCTTGGTATAAACGAAAATTTTACATTCTTGTTATTCCCTTGCACTTTTTTCTTATGAATTAACAGATTAATCATTTATGTGGCCAGCCACCCCTCAAAAGAGGGTATTGGCTAAAGGTAAGGTTAGGGCTGCAAAAAAAAGAAAGAAAGTAGATTACAGATAAAAAGTGAACCATCGTGCCTTTGTGCTTAATTTGTTGATGAAGGAAGGTTTTTTTTTTTTGGGGTTCTATTTAACAGTGAGGAATCCAGGGGCCGATTTGCGCGTCTCTCCACTCCAAACTAAGACAAAACGTCTATTTTGTAATTAGGTAATTAGGGAATTTATGAGAGAAATTCTCGTGGCCTGCCCAAATTATTGTACCCTAATGTGAGTTGAACTAAAAATTTATGTGTGGCACTTAATTCTGTTCCTAAAATTACGTAAGCTAACCTTTTGGGGA
Organism: Rhododendron molle; assembly: GCA_025413875.1. Classification (NCBI taxonomy): domain Eukaryota; kingdom Viridiplantae; phylum Streptophyta; class Magnoliopsida; order Ericales; family Ericaceae; genus Rhododendron; species Rhododendron molle. The sequence continues at coordinate 23,474,926 of CM046400.1, forward strand.
TGAGATAAGTTCACCTCTAGACTTTATCCACCACACCAAATTTTCGGGTTCTATTATGATCCTACAACAATGATCTAAACCGTTCATTTCGTAATCTTTGGTAAGAATATGATTAGAAATCAACTTAATCGCTCCTCAGCAAATACATGAACAATTCATATAAAATGAACAGTTTACGTAATTTAAAACTTGACTCGAATATTTTATACAATGATCTCATCTTTAGCGGGAAGGAGTTTTGTGCATTTAGTAGTAATTTGTTTGGGTTAGGCTACATTAATAGCTACCATCGATCTTTACATTCTTTTACTTAGTGTAGGCATGTAAAATTTCTTAGCCTATCGCAAATCGCCACGTGTTGATAGGGCATACAAATTGGTCAATCAAATGTCGCCAAGTGCCTTAAAGTCAAAGTCAAAGTCAAAGTCAAAGTCAAAGTTTCATGGACGGATTAATCAAGTGATGCCAAGTGTCCGTGGTCAAAAGTCAAAGACATGTACATGTACCAATCAAATGGTGCCATATGTCAAAATAACATAGTTATTATTTTACCAAGTCTGCCCAATCAAATTATGTTACTTGGTGAATAATAATATATTTCTTTATATATAATTACCTTTTTCTAAAATAAAAGGAAAAAGAAAGGTAACTATCAAATAATAATTTTTCCTTTTAAAATCAATAAAGGAAATGATTAAAGGAATCAATATGGAAGGTTAGGGTTGGAGTCTCCATCCCACATCCTTATAAATAGAGGTGGTCCTTCTCATATTTTTCCGTCTGCACATTGAAGCATACAAGCTCCAGAGCTCTGAAGATAAAAGCCCTTAAACCCTTTAGAATTCTTCAAGTGTGCATCCAGTAAGAAGGTTCTTCAAATCAAAGCTTCAAAGCCTCGAAGAACATTCAACCCAAGTCATCAACTTCTTTGCAAATCACGGAGGAGATTCCGCCGTTGGATTCGAGATCAAGCATCAAGCCCTTGTTTCAACAACCGAAGAGAAGAATCAAAAGATTTATTTTCTTTGACTAGAAAATACTTCAGAGATAGTAAACCTTAATTTCATACAACAATAAAATTGACTCTTGTTCAACATTTTTTCGTCTTTTTTGCAGACTCGAAATTTGTGTTCAACAGATTTTGGCACGCCCGGTGGGACAATATCTGCTTCTCATCTCTTCTCCTCAACAAATCAAGCAAACTCTTAATGGCCGCTAAGAAGAACAGTTCAAAGGCTTCAAAGGCTCCTAAGAACAACAGTTCAAAGGCTCTTCAAGCTAAGGTTGCACGCTTTAAGTCTTCAACCATTGAAAAACCTGGCTCTGGATCTCATGCTCGAAGTGGTGGTCCAATAACTCGAAGCAAGTCAAAGGCTGCCGCTCAAGCATTTGCCCAAGCCTCGCTTCTGCCTAAACCAAACTCCGCGGCTGGTGCTGATCCACCGAGAGCAACAACAACCTTCACAAGCTCACCAAAAGGGTAGGGAGGTGTCTCTACCATGGAGGCAGCAAAAGACATGGCAACCATCATTGAGAATCCTTTTGTTTATCCTCCCATGCTGCATGAGTCTGCTTCAGAAATTCAGAAGAACACGGAAGGAGGCTATTCAAGCAGTTCTGATTCCACCTCTTCTCGAAGCACTCCTCTGTCAAACTTCAATGCCTTCACCAAGCATGGCAGTTCTTCAATCATGGATGTTTTGACGATAAATGCAGTCAGTCTAGAAGAGCAAGTTGCTTCCTTGGCCAAAGCAGTTAATGTAACGCCCCGAATTTTGGGTACGTTAAATAAACATTTTTATTGAATAAATTAAGGAGAGTCTAGCTCATTATTACAACATAATTCTCACAAGAGTACTTTTATTCAACAAAAGAGGGGATAATCTAAGGTTAACTACTGCTCTGCCTCTTCCTCCATCCTTGCAAGCTCCTCGGCTCCGAAGACCTCCAAGGTGTACTGTTCATGTTGCTCATCTATAAAATCTGACACATTATACCAGCGTCGCCCCCAGTATAATATGTCAGGGTCACCAAAAAGGTAACACCGTGAGCTACAAAAACTCAATAGAATAATCCAACCCACTAACCCATAACTTACAATGAAGAGTCATATCAATAATTACACATGTTCATTCAACAACATAATTAACAATGACACATCCGCATTCATTATCTTGCTTACGTTGGTGTCATGCCTTTCTTTGTTTCTCCTACGCTACTCATCGTAAACTGTGTCACCATTTCATTTCAAAAATCATTTCTCATTCTTTGTTACCAACGGGCTACCAACTCCGGCCACGTTATCAAATCTTGCATTGGCTCCTCTCCGCGGATAACCAAGCCCAATTACCAATGAAGCTACCACGTCCGGCTCCGTTAGCAATCTACACAATGGGCTACCAAGTCCGACCTCATTGCGGTTTTCGCAAGTCCACACAAAGGGCTACCAAGTCCGGCCACCTTGCGGGTTTTCACAACTCACATAAGGCTACCAAGTCCGGCCATTATGTAGTTTCAAAAATCTTTTTATCCATATCAACCACTCCCTAAGTGTCATGTTTCTACTTTTCGGTTCTCGTGTCTCGTAATCATGCATAGACTCCGCGGCGGGACGAATCACTTTAAAGTAATCTAGTAAGATCATCCAACTCTATTTAATCATGCTTGTTTACAACCACAAGTAAGGTAAGCAATCATGCGATCAAGTTTACAATCCTTGAAAAGGTCAAAATACGAATACTTCGTTTTGAAACAACACTTTATTTTTTAATCGAAGTCGTAACAACATATGTTTATTGACGAGTTAATCAAGTTGGGAAGATTCTATAAACCATGCATTCAATTATTCTCAAGATCAAAGTAAACTACGTACTTTTAGTAAGAAAGTTCTACAAGCTAATTCATACAACTAACTTTATTTCCTTTAGCGAAAATAGTTCGAAAAGCTCAACACACATCTTATCTATATTTTAGGAAGAGTAGATCGGGAAAATCTACCTTTCTTCTTGGCGGTAGAAAAAGACTACGGAAATACGACGGAAAGAATGTCGGCACTCGAACGGCGTAACGGCTTACGATAGCTTCGAAAGAGAAAGGTTTCTCTCGAAACTAGATCCTAACTACAACTACTTTTACTTTTGGATCGAGGTGGTGGTCGAGTGGTGGTTTAGTGGCGGAGATGGAAAGAAAACTCAAGAACAAGCTAGAACTACTCAAAAACACTAAGAACTCTTATGCTTTCAAGGAGAGAAGTTGGAGAATGGTTTGAGGTGTGAGTTCAAAGCACCAAATGACTTGGTATTTATAGGCAAGCTCTCCCTCTCTCTCTCCCTAGGCCGGCCACTCTCTCTCTCTCTTTCCTCCAATTTTTAATTCAAGCAAATCAAGTTTGCTTGCAAGAAATAACCTAAAAACTAGGCATGCAAGGCTAGGATGTGTCCTTTGGATTGGATTATGGAAGACTAGGCAAGCAATGGGATTTGATTCAAGTATAAAATTTAGGGTTTGTACAAGAAGGACTAGATTTGATTGTCCTTGGCCATGCTTTCGCTTGAAAGCATGTCAAAGAAGGACAAGGGTGATCTAAGCTAGGTCAATCAACTTGCACACACATCACACACTCTCTCTCTCTCTCTCCATCCGATCTCTCTCTCTCTCTCTCTCATGTACTATATATATATATATATATATACACACATACTAGAAAGCAAACATATATAATAATGTAGATATGGGTACTACATAATCTAGGTTTTTATAAGTAATCTAAATAAAATATACAAATACACACATGTGTACTTTTATTATAATATATATATATATATATATATATATATATACGAGTACATATATATATATATATCTATACTAGATTTTATCAAATCTAATATCCTAATAAACTAAGTTATACTTTCAAAGTACAAGTACTTATAATATTTAACCTAGTGTACTAATTATAGTTTAATCAAATATCACACATGGAAAATCTAGTCTTTTTATATAATAATAAGAGAATCCCATGGGAAATTAAATAATAAACCTTGTACTTTTGGCAAGACTAAGCTATTGTCCATTGGTTAATAAATCTCCTAACATTTGTTGTCCAATGGGTAAAAGAAATAAAGTACTATGCAAGATTTTCTAATTAAACAATGCAATTAGGCACATGTTCCATATTAAAATACTAGATAATAGGTACTTAGAAATCCAATATTTTAAGTCTTCGGTACAAGTACAATGTATATGTATACTAATCTATATGAGAAAGGACAAGGGTTTGGAAGATTGGCCAAGGAATTGAATTTGAATCAAGTAAACAATTAAGGTTTTGGTACAAAGGACAAGATTTGGTTGTCCTTGGATTGGAAGAACAAGAAAAACCCTAGATATGGTGACCAAAGCATGGTCAATCAAATGACACACACATCACTCTCTCTCCCTCTCTCATCCGAACTCCATCTCTCTCTCTCTCACCCAATCTCTCTCGGATCTCTCTCCTCTCTCTCTCTCTCTCCCACTTGTACTTGCATGGAAGACATACAATATACTAATATATGTATATGTACTTTGGGTCTTTAATAAAATCCACATTTTCAAGTAAATTAGATTTTCTAATTAAAATATTCTAATGCACACATGCACAATTCAATATTATATATATATACATATATATATATATATATATACATACAAGTACACATATAATATATATACAAGTAAGTACACACAATCTAGGCTAGATATACCACATGCCAATATCTAATAAAGTATTCTACTACTTTCAAAGTACTATGTACTAAACTAATAAACTAATTATAATTAATTCAATTACCACACATGACAAATCTAATATTTTAATCTACCTAGTACATGATTGTCAAGACTAACTATTATCCATTGGATAATGGTTTCCCTAGCGGTCAATAACCAATGGGTAATGATGGCTAGGATTCTAGTCTATCACCCAATGGGTAAAGAATCTCCTAACGGTTATTATCCAACGGTTAATACCAAAAAGTATAATATTTTGCAATTAAGCACTAAACTAATCTAATCTCGTACTTAGGAAGATTAACCAAGGTTTACCTATTGACCAATGGGTAAAGGAAACTCTAACGCTATTGTCCAATGGATAAAGAAAAAAAGGGTAAAATGGTCCATCTAGGGTTAGGGTAACCTAATTAGATTTGGGACCCAAGTGATTAGGTTAATAGCCTATTAGGAATCTAACTAATTGGTTAAAGACTAGCGATACTTAATCTAGGCTTTCATTGCTCGAGTGGTATTTTGGTTTTATTTGGTAGGAAATTGCCTAATAACGGAATATTAAAGCCCGATGGTGCCAAACGCCAAGGCAATGTGTGAGTGTGGCCAAGGCAGCCTGGTAGCAAAGCGGTGACCAAGCGGTGGCCAAAGCAGCCCGGTGGCCAAACAGTGGCCAAGGCAGCCCGGTGGCCAAGCAGTGGCCAAGCGGTGGCCAAAGCAGCCTGGTGGCCAAACAGTGGCCAAGGCAGCCCGGCAAGGCCAGAGTAAAGCAGCCCAGCAACGCCAAGGCAAGGCCAGAGCAAGGCAGCCCAGCAACGCCAAGGCGTGGCCAGAGCAAGGCAGCCCAGCAACGCCAAGGCAAGAGCAAGGCGTGACTCGATGCCAAGGCAGAACCCGATGACAGCCAAGGCAGAGCAACCCGACAGCGACCCGACGCTTAGGCGAGGCAGGCCCGACAGCGAGCCGACGCCAAGGCAAGGCAAGCCCGACAGTGACCCGACGCCAAGGCAGCCTAGCCAAGCCAAAGCAAGGCAGTCAAGTCAACGGTTAAGGCAAAGACTAAAATTTAACCACTTTGGCATCGATGCAACGCTCTAGGTTAGGAAAATGTAACTAAGCCAAACGGTAGTTGTAGGGGGAAAATTCCAGACAGTGTTCACAACGACACTGAATGATAACGGCTGCACGCGCTACCTCGCCGGAACCCTAATTTGCTGCCGGAACCTTAGCCTGCAAAACAGACAGGGGTGAGCGCACCTTTGCCTCTCGTGGCAAAGGCCCTCCGATGCTAAAGTCAGTATCACGTACTTATGATCAAAAACTCGATTAACAGCAGAATACTGCAATATGAATACGGAATATTGCGTACCTTTACCTCTAGGTTCACCTCGTATTTATAGACCCACGTCTACTTGCTGTCCAAGCCATCTTGCTGCCATAAGTTTCCTTTCTCGTAAAGGGAACCCAGAATACCAGGGATTCTCATTCCCTTAACTGCATATTTCCTTTTAGACCATTTAGGAACTCTTTCCAAAGCTGGCTGTTCATCCCATTCTCATTGGGTATCTCCTCCAAATCTCGTTTCCTTACTGAGTATTGCCATTCTTAGACCCTTGTAGAGCGTCCTCTAGAATTGTGCTTCTGTTCGGCTTGCTCATTGCCGAACAGCCCATCTAGACCAGTGACTTCACATGTCACTTATTCGGCCTAGTAATTCCTTATGTTCGTCGGAGCATGCCTTACTCGGGTAACTTGGACCAAAGACTCTCGTGTCTCTGGCCCTTTTTGCCGAACGGACCATCTATTACTAGTGACCCCTCCTGTCACCGGTTTTTAACCACTGCACGGCGGTATCTTCATTCTAGGGCTCACGTGATCCCCGAACACCACATGTTCGGTTACTTTTTTGTCTGCTCGGGATTACCTCCCTACAATTGCTCCCCAGTTTTGCCCTTATATCATTGTTCGGGGGTATAGGGTGAAACTTAAAACCGATGCGTAAGTATCTTGGTCCTGATGGGGTACAATCATTCGTGTCTTTTGAAGTCTTTATTTTTGGTGGCCTCAGTCATTATTATTTCGGAATAAGGGTCGCACATGGCGTATCTCGTACGCTTTTCATTTAATTCAACTGGCGTCTTAGATAACGGCATAAGACCGCCAACTGTTCGACCCCTTTCTCCCCGTTACCTTTCATGTAATGGAGTTAAAGGGGACGTTTCGTCTCCGTTTCTTTCCTTTATACCCAAAAAGGGGGTTTTTTGGGTTTTCACCCTTTCACTTTCGATTTCGTACTTCTCTCTCTAAAGAACCAGGCGAGAGCACTTCCTCATTCTTCCGCCATCGCCGTCGTCTGCAGTTCGACTCCCTTTCCAGCAATTACCATATCTACGTCGTAAGATTTCCACTTTTTTCTTCCTTTTTCGTGTTTTCTGCTCTGAGATCCCGTATCTCAGATTCTGTCGAGTTCTAGGGTTCTCTTCTCCTTTTTTTTTTTTTTTTACTCGAACCCTTTTTCCGTTTTATTCAAAGCTTCTTTGAGTTCATCCATGGCGGACGAAGGAAATAGTGGACCCAAACCAGGCAAATTTAGGAAACTTTGCGAAACCCCCGTTGCAATGGCAGCTTTTAGGACAACTTACAACATTCCTGATAATGTAGTACTCGAACTGGCCCCTTTAGGCGCAGAGAGGAACGCATGTACTTGGGAACGTACTTGCATCCCTATTGTTGCCATTGTCGAGGGTGGAGTTCGTTTTCCCCTCGACCTGCTCCTTCGCCGTGTGCTAAACTGGTATCGTCTTAATCCCATGCAAGTGTCCACCAATTTTTTCAGACTGGTGATGGGTATCGTGGCTCTGAATAGGATCTTAGGAACCCAAATAGGCATCTAGGACCTCCAATGGTGGTACAGCATTGTGCTGAACCCTGAATACAACACCTATTATTTCAAAGTGAGGAAAGCAGAAAAGCGCCTCGTGCTTAACCTGCCTGACTCCGCCCGTGATCACGAGATGGACTTCCTCTACGTTACTGGAGCCTTCGAGCCAATAGGAGAGGATGGCCAAGTGGTGGGCTTTCACTGCCCTCACGCTTGGGGCTACCCACGTATGCTCGTTATTTTGATTTGTGATTCTCCCCTTTACTGCTTTCTGATAGATTATTTCGCATTTCTGACCCCGGCTTACTCTCATTTCTGCAGCGGACAACGCTAATAAGCGTCCTCGTCTTGAACCCAGCTACGTCCGAACAGCTGAGATCAACAGGATTCTCAGATACACGGGAGAACCAGGAACACCATCAGCTAGCCGGGGTCGAGACGCAAGTGTCTTGTTGGGCTACGATCCTTCTTACAAAGGTTTTATTGACAGATGGCTTGCTAACCCAAGCTCCAGCGCAGCATCAGCATCAACCGCTCCCCAGCCCAGAAACACAAGATCCAGAGCTATGGTCACCATTGCCGGACAACCAGGAGAGATTTCACTCCCCGAAGGTGTGCCATTAACACGTGTGGTGAACAGAAGGTCATCTTAAAGACAGGCTTGATGAGCACCCAATATTGTAGATCTTTGGTGCGACTAGTCCCGTTGTATGTCATTTTATCTTGCGTTTATTTAGCTTTTATAGTGATTTTGCGCGTAAGGTTATCTGTTGAGCGTTTCAGGTAATACGCGAATAAGAGAGTTTGTTTTGGTGTTTTGAACAACCCTTGAAGGCAAGCGAGTAGGCGGGACCTTGAAGAATTCAGCCGTCGGGGTTTAAAGATGAAGAACCGTAGTGGCCGAAGCGTGCCATGGGCCTTCGGGTGTCAAAACAAAGCCCAAGAGCTGGAATGCCAGGAAGCAGAACCGTATTGATACGTTTTTCGGAGTATTGATATGGTTTCAAAACAGAGAGAAACCCAGCCTTCAGCGTATTGATACATTTTTTGGAGTATTGATACGGCTTCAAAACAGAGCAGAATCCAAGCTTCAGCGTATCGATACGGTTTTTAAGCGTATCGATACGGTTGGTCTACGGGGAACTTTGGAATGCAGCCAAAATAGAACCGTATCAATACGGTTTTCGGAGTATCGATACGGATGACTCACCGACTTACTTTTTGCCAGATTTTAACTTTCCAAAAGTGGCAATTTTCCACTTTTTGGATATTTTTTGATATTTTGAAGGAGAGAGGGAGCCTTTTTGTAAAAATACCTATCCCTCTCTCTCTCCTTGGCTATCTAGCACATTACATCTTTAGACTTGTTCTCCATTAATGGTGTTTGAAGCTTTCCAAGTTTAATTTCCATAGAACTCAAGTAAGTACTTGTCGTTTGTAAATTTCTCGTTCTTTAACGTTGTAGCCGTGGTTAAGCTCTTTTATAAAATCAAGTTTATTTTCGATTCCCTTGGTTTAAAGTTATGCCTTATTTTTATGCTTTCGTTTACGCTTTAGTTATGTGTGAGTAGTCGTTTGGCTAAGTCTCGGGATAATCTTTCCCGAAGACTTAGGCGGTTATTTGGTTCTCGAGCCATCGGGCTTTCAAGCATGATTTTTCGGAATAGGGCTTAACTTGCATTTTTGGTCCAAGCAAAGGGGTGTTAACTCCTCGGCATGGTATTTAGTCAAGCGGTCTTGGCAAGTAGCATCCCGAGGCCTCGTGGCCTCCTATGTGTTCGATAAATATTAAAAACAAGTTGGTTCGCCTTCGGAAAATCACATCTTTTGATAAGTGTAGTCAATAAAGCTAAATCTTCCGGGCGTGAGCACGCGGTCGTGACTCTCGCCTGAGTTATAATCGAGAGCCGGTAATGGCCTTTGTCAAGGGTTAGAAGATCCCTAGACTTGCCTCTTTAAGTTTATTAAGCACCTTTCTAGTCTTTTTTCCGTAGCATTTTCACGTTTTAAAGCAAAACCGATAGTTGGCCGTCTTAAACGCCACAAACCTACCATATTAAACCTTCAATCCGAATCAAGCTGTTATCGAATTCTCTGTGGGAACGATCCCGGTCTTACCGGTTATTATGCTGCTGACGACCTAGCCCTACGCTTCGGGCATTTCAACCTTAAATTGGAAGGCGAGGTTTCGACGTAAGCATTTTTGGCGCCGTTGCCGGGGATTCTTATTATAGCTTATTTGGAGGATCGTCAAACCACTGTAAGTAATCCGTTTTCTTTTACTTTGTGTAATTTGAACTCAAATTAGCGGATACCTCTAACCGAGCCACCAATTCGACTTGAGGTGTAACGAAGCTAAAGTGAGCGTCAATTGCCTTTTATTGTTTTTATTTTATAGCCGTGGTGGTGGCATAACCCCACGAGACTGTTTGTGAACGAGGCGGCGGCATAGCCCCTCTAGTCTGGTTAGCTAGTTTTGTGCAGGGTGTATGCTAAACGTTTATCGTAGCCCTTTCTCAAATCGGCTACATCGGTCTACTTCTCCGCCAAGGGTCCGTAATCTTATTCAGGCATACTCTCCACCGCGTGAGTTATCACCTCCGTTAAGGCCAATGGAAGAACAACTAGCACCCCATACTTTGCGTGATTACCTAACACCGGAAAGAGGTCCGCATGTGTCACCAATTGCCATTCCGAATTGCACCGCCGCTAATGCTTTTGCTTTCGAGCCAGAATATCATCGGGTTATACCGGAATTTCAGGGGCGTGAACTAGAGGATCCGTATTCTCACATCCGGGAATTTGAAACTATTGTTAGCACATTTGTGACAACTCCGGGGCAATTAGACCAAGCTCGGTTGAAGTTGTTTCCTTTTTCACTTAAGGATAAGGCGAAGCAGTGGTTCTGTAGGGAGGTAATCCCGAACAGGTACAAGGGGTGGCCGAATACGTGGTGCGTGGGGCCCAGAACAAATACAGTCGGAATATTCGCCGTGCAGTGAGGTGAACGACACAAGGACAGGGGATACAAGAGGTCCCAGGACCAAGATACCCGAGCAGGGGCATGGTCCACAGAGCAAGGGTAGTTGTTGGACCAGTCTTGTGATAAGGGGTCCAGTGATATGAGAAATCCTTGGTCCAGAAGGTCTGTTCGGCAACGAGAAGGCCGAACAAAGGAGAAGGTACCAGGAGGTGCTCCAGAGTGGTCCAGAAATGGAAATATCCAGTAAGGAAAACAAGATCTGGAGGAGATACCCAACGAGAATGGGGTGAACGGCCGGCTTTGGAAAGAGTTCCTAAAAGGTCTAAAAGGAAATATGCGGTTATGGGAATGAGAATCCCTGATATTCTAAGTTCCCTTTACGAAAAGGAAACTTAGGGCAGCAAGATGGCTTGGACAAAGTAGACATGGGTCTATAAATATGAGGTAAACCTAGAGGTAAAGGCACGCAATTCCTGGTTATTTGATTATTACCTACTGAGAATTAGGGTTTACACTAGTACGAGATACTAACTTTGGCATCGGAGGGCCTTTGCCACGAGACGGCAAAGGTGCGCTCACCTTTGGTTTGTTTTATAGGTTTGACTCTGGCGGTGTGAGAAGTAGCCGTTACAGTACTGTTCAAGGACCTTTTTCGTTTTCTGCACTTACAATTGGCGCCGTCTGTGGGAAACGAAAGAGGTCCCTTCAAAAAAGCGACCATGGTGGAGGAAGATCCAAAGACCCCAGCTGACCCGAATAATCTGCGGAGGGGGAGGTGACAAGTCCCGCCGGATCCTCCAAGAAACCCGATGGCGGGCGAATGGGGAGGACCACGAGTAAGGACCGCCCCTGGCAGCCCATGGCGACTCCAAACAAAGACGGACGGACGGCAACGGGATCCACGAAGGAGTAAGTCCCGCCGTGAGAGGGAGTCGGGCACGCTCGAAAAGCATGCATAGCCGGAAGATATCTTGGACAAAAAGAGACAGGAGATAGAAGAGTACGCCCCTTGATTAAAAGGCGAGTATGAGATTCAACAGCTGCAGAGGATACGAGAACATTCAGAGGATTCCGGGCTTTCACGAAGGAAGTCCGTAAAAGAAAGGTTGGATATGGTGGAGCACGGAGAGCTTCTTCACGAAAAGAAGAAGCAGGAGCCTCACTCCGAAACGACCGAGGGCTACTTCACGAAAAAGGAGAAGCAGGAGCAGGAGCTCCTCCCCCGAGGAAGGAGGGGGCAGGAAGCACCACAGGGACAGGTACGAGAGACCTGATTCCGACTGGGAAAGGAATAATGCCAGGGCTGCTAAGGTATCGGAGGAAGGGACCATGTCTGCACGAGAAGCAGCACGGAGAGCCCTTAGCAACATAGCAACTTCTCCTTTTGCAAAGAGATTGCAGGAGGCAAGGTTGCCGAGCAGGGTTAAACACGGGACGTTTATCCTGTACGAAACCAATGCAGACCCGGTGGCGCACATACAGCATTACCAGCAGGCGATGTTTATGCACAACGGTGATGACGCAATCATGTGTAAGATGTTCCCATCTAGTTTGGGAAAAGTGGCCCTATCATGGTTCCATAAGTTGGGGCCGAACACCATACGAGGGTGGAGACAGTTGGCCGAGGAGTTCACTGCTCGGTTCCTTACGAGCCGGAAACCACCCAAAACTTTTGAGAGTCTCTCAGCTATGAAGCAAGGAGAGAGTGAGCCGATCAGGGATTACGCCAAGAAGTATTGGGAGACTTTCAACGAGATTGAAAGTTGCAGTGAAGAGTACGCAATAGCAACGTTCAAAACTGGGCTACCTGTTCGGGGAGAGCTGCGAAAGTCCCTAAACATGAGTCCAGTGAGCACGTTGGCAAAGCTGATGGAGCGGATTGAGCAGCACGCCAGGAACGAGGATGACATACTACGGGAAGACGGCAAGCTAAGTGCCGAGCAAGTCAAGGGACCCCCAAAGAAGGTGGATAAACCCGAACCCAAGACTTACAAAGAAAGAAAGGAGCACGGGCAGACTAAGAGAGAGTCGTACCGAGAAAAACACGTCCCTGATCCGAAGTCGTTCTTCTCGGTGACAACGGTTTGGAAAGAACCGATTTATCGGATTCTTTATCGAATAAAGAACTGCCCATACTTTAAATGGCCCCCACGGCTGGAGGGTGACAAAGATGCAAGAAGGGCTACGAGTCAGCACTGCAGTTACCACAAAGACTGGGGGCACATGACAGAGGATTGCGAGATGTTTAAACAGCATCTTGATGACCTGGTCTCCCGTGGGTACTTGAAAGAGTTTATCCAAGAGGAGCACAAGGGCGCCGAGAAAGCGATGGAACTGGATTACGAGCGAAATCCAAGGGGCGTAATCCATATGATACATGGGTTGGCCACACCTTATACGAGAAATGAGGTGAGATTACTCCAGAGGCAGGTGAAACACGACCAGCACGTGATGCGGTTGGGAAGGAAACGGGGACGTGAAGCGGAAGGGTGCAACGAAGGCATAGTCTTCACGGATGAGGACCTGGGAGGAGTCCAGGTGCCGCACAACGACGCTCTTGTCATAACCCTACGAATTGGGGAGTATGACATAGAGAGGATCCTGGTGGATTCAGGAAGTTGCACCGAGGTGCTCTACTACGATGCATTCAAGAAGCTGGGATTGACACAGGCGGACTTGGTACAGTCAGTAACCCCGTTGGTCGGGTTTAGTGCGGGAGCAGTTTGGCCATTGGGTAAGGTAACCCTTCCTGTTCGGGCAGGAACAGTGGTGCTTAGAACCGATTTTTTGGTGGTGGATGTGCCGTCTTCCTATAACGCGATTATAGGAAGGACCTGGCTGCATAAGATGAGGGCAGTTTCGTCCACTTACCATCAGATGGTGAAGTTTCCAGGATCCAATGGGATCGAAAGAATAAAGGGGAACCAGAAGGCAGCCAAACCGTCGAGGTTGACAACCAGCCGACCATCGAGGATGTCGGAGGGAATCCAGCCGAGAAGGTGGTGGAAGGATTGAAGAAAATCCAGATCAACGAGAATGATCCAGAAAGGTATTTCCTGATCGGGGAAAACCTGTGCAAAGAAGAAGAGGAGGAGTTGGTGAAGTTCCTCAGAGAACACGTTGATGTGTTTGCTTGGGTACAAGGGGAGATGCCTGGGGTGGATGCAAACGTGATTTGCCACCACCTGAATGTAGACCCACAACACAAGCCAGTGATGCAAAAGAAGAGAAGATCTGCCGTACAGATGTGGACGTTGTCATCGAAGAGGTAGACCGCTTGCTCGAGGCAAAGCGATCCGAGAAGTGTATTACCGGAGTGGTTGTCTAACACGGTAGTAGTGAAAAAGAAGAATGGAAATGGCGGGTATGCGTCAATTTCACAGATCTAAACAAGGCTTGTCCGAAAGACAGTTTTCCCCTGCCTAGGATAGATCAGTTGGTGGATGCAACAGCTGGGTATGGGCGTATGAGTTTTCTCGACGCTTATCGAGGATATCACCAGATAGCTATGTACGGTCCCGATCGGAGAAGACGTCCTTTATCACACCACGGGGGTTGTACTGTTACAATGTTATGCCCTTTGGTCTGAGGAATGCTGGAGTAACTTACCAGAGACTAGCAACGATTATGCTAAAGAAGCTGCTCGGCAAGACCATGGAGGTGTACATAGACGATATGGTGGTTAAAAGCAAGGAGAAACGGGACCACATCGCTGATCTGAAAGAAGCTTTTGAGATACTGAGAGAGTATAAGCTGAAGCTCAACGCCTCAAAATGTGCCTTCGGAGTAAGTTCTGGGAAGTTTCTGGGCCACTTGGTGACCATTAGAGGGATAGAGGCGAATCCTGATCAAATCACAACTTTGCAGAAGTTGCAGAGTCCAAGGACCACGAAGGAGGTCCAGCGGTTAACGAGGATGGCGGCAGCTCTTAACAAGTTCATCAGTCGTTCGAGTGACAAATGCAGGCCTTTCTTTCAGTTGTTAAAAAAAAGAGAAGGTTACGAATGGGGAGCAGAATGTGAGCAAGCATTCCAAGACCTGAAGAAGTACTTGGCAGCCGCCCCATTTCTGTCCACTCCCGAGCTTGGTGAGACCTTGACCTTGTACTTAGCAGTGTCAGAACATGCTGTAAGTGCGGTCTTACTAAGGAACAAGGGATCCGAGCAAATCCCTGTCTATTACGTGAGCAAAGACGTTCTTGGGACGCGAAACGAGGTATCCGCCACTTGAGAAGTTAGTCTGGCGCCGAGGGCGGCGGCTAGAAGTTGCCCCATTACTTCCAAAGTCACAAAGTGGTGGTTTACACAGAGTTCCCATTGAAATAGTTGCTCCGAAGGCTGATTTCTCGGGGCGAATATCGACCTGGTCGGTGGAGTTGAGCCAGTATGATATTGACTATCGGCGCGCCACGCAGCTTAAAGGGCAAGTTTTGGCAGATTTCGTGGCGGAGTTCTCTCCCCAGTAGCTCCACCGCCTCCTACGAGAAAGGAGCGATCCGTTCAGCAATCAACCGAGAAGAAAAAGGCATCCGCCGAGCGAGGACCCTTTGGAATGGAAGCTTTTGTTGATGGGTCCGCATGCAATACCGGATCTGGAATTGAGTGGTACTCTTCCCTCCTGAAGCGAGTTATGATCGAGTTGTCGTTACGCCTAGGTTTCAGCGTGTCAAACAACTGGCGGAGTATGAGGCACTCCTAGCCGGGTTACGGAGCGCAAAAGCCTTGAAGGTAAACAGAATTCGAGTGTTCCGTGATTCACAACTCGTGGTGAATCACTACCCGATTGCGGATGGAATGAGAAGATGGCAACCTACGTGAAGGCAGCCAAGGATTTCCTGGATACCTTCGAGAAGGTACACATCGAGCAGATAAGCTCCGGCCAGAACGCCCACGCCGACTCACTGGCTTGGTTGGCAGCGGCTGTGCCAACAGAGTTCAAGAGGAAGGTGGCAGTGGACTATCTTGCTGAGCTGAGTATTGGGAGAAGTGTGGAATTGGTCTTGGGCGTGAACCAAGGACCAAGTTGGATGGATCCAATAGTGGAGTTCCTACGAGATGGGATACTCCCCACAGACAAAAAAGAGGCCCACAAGATAAAGACGAAATCTGCAAGATTTTGGCTATCACCAGAGGGGAAGTTGTACAGGAAGTCCTTCACTGGACCGTACCTGCTTTGTGTGCATCCCGAGATGGTGCAGAAATTTCTCCACGAGATACATGAGGGAACGTGTGGGAGTCATGCAGGTGGGAGATCCATCGCTCACCGAGCAATCACACAGGGTTATTGGTGGCCACACATGCAAGAAGATGCGAAGGTGTATGTGAAAATCTGTGAGAAGTGTCAGAAGTTCTCACCAATGATCCGAACACCAGCCGAAGATCTGGTGCCCTTGATAAGTCCTTGGCCGTTTGCGCAGTGGGGAATGGACATCGTGGGTCCACTCCACAAGGCTACTGGGAACAGGAAGTTCCTGTTGGTAGCAACGGACTACTTTACCAAGTGGATTGAAGCAGAACCACTGGCAAAAATCACAGAGCCCATGATAGAAAAGTTCGTGTGGAAGAACATCATCACTCGATTTGGAGTTCCTTATTCCCTGATCACGGATGGGTCGCAGTTCCAGAAAAAGTTCAAGGCTTTTTGTGCCCAATATGGAATAAGGAACTACTATTCCACGCCAGCCTACCCTCAGAGCAATGGGCAGGCAGAGGCGCCCAACAAAACCATACTTGACGGGATCAAGAAAAGGTTAGAAAAAGCAAAAGGCAAGTGGCCTGACGAATTGCCACCGGTCCCGTGGGCACACCGAACAACTCCTAGGAGGTCTACGGGAGAGACCCCCTATTCGCTAGCGTATGGAACAGAGGCTGTTATTCCATTGGAGGTTGGTTTGCCGACCAACAGGACCACATTGGTGGAAAGTGGGGGCAATGACAGAGCCCTGGAAATCGAGCTGGACCTCGCCGAGGAGAGGAGAGAACGAGCTCTGGTACACTTGGCTTCGTACCAAGAGCAGCTGATGAAAAGCTACAACAAGCGTGTCCACCCACGAGAATTTGGTGTTGGAGACCTTGTGTTAAGAAAGGTGCTCGGCAACACCAAAGTGGCCAACGAGGGCAAGTTGGGGGCCAATTGGGAGGGCCCGTATCGAATTACAGAGGTTGTTGGCATTGGGGCATATCGATTGGCAGACCTGGACGGGAACCCGGTACCAAGGCCCTGGAATGTTCACAACCTGAGGAAGTTCTACGTGTAAAGAACTCCGATTTCGTTTCTATTCTGTTTTAAAATGCACATCGTGATTGTGTGGGAATTACGAATAAAATTCCCTTGTGTTTTGTTTTACTAGTTGCAAGGGGTACGCGTAACGCCCCCTTGAGTTCTTTGAATTATGAATAAAATTTCCGGATTTTGGTAAACAAACACCGTTTCTTACGAGTTATTCTTTCGTTATGCTTTAAATACGAAGTCAAGCTATGTCCTTAGTCCTCGCTTCGTATTGGGGAGCAGAGGGATAGGGTAACTAAATGGAATTTCGAATATTTCAAAATCAAAATTGAGCCAAGTACGAATATACTTGTTTATTTGCTCGGGTACGAATACACCCTGAATTGAGCCAAGTACGAATATACTTGTTTATTTGCTCGGGTACGAACACACCCTGAATTGAGCCAAGTACGAATATACTTGTTTATTTGCTCGGGTACGAACACACCCTGAATTGAGCCAAGTACGAATATACTTGTTTATTTGCTCGGGTACGAATACACCCTGAATTGAGCCAAGTACGAATATACTTGTTTATTTGCTCGGGTACGAATACACCCTGAATTGAGCCAAGTACGAATATACTTGTTTATTTGCTCGGGTACGAATACACCCTGAATTGAGCCAAGTACGAATATACTTGTTTATTTGCTCGGGTACGAATACACCCTGAATTGAGCCAAATGCGAATATACTTGTTTATTTGCTCGGCACGAATACACCCTGAATTGAGCCAAGTACGAATATACTTGTTTATTTGCTCTACGAATACACCTGAATTTTGCCAAATCTGAATACACTTGGCTGTTGCTCAGTGCGAATACACCCAGAATTTTGAAATAGTACGAATATACTTGACAGTTGCTCGGGTACGAATACACCCAGAATTTTGCCAAGTACGAATATACTTGACAGTTGCTCGGGTACGAATACGCCCGGAAGGCATACGAGATTATGCACACTGTTTTCAGAACACGAATATGTTTGGAGTAAATTCCAAGTACGAATAGACTTGTTAGCTTGTACGGTTGCATGCCCTCACGAATTTACACACAATCTGGGGATGAATATACCCAAGGTTACTAAGTACAAATACGAGCACATTTCTATGAGTAAATGTGTTGATAGACAAGCTGCGAATATACTTAACACTTACATTAGGGTACGAGAAACCTGCAGCAGTATAAATGAGAGTGCAGCTAAAACATCAGCAGACCAGCTAAGGCCTGGGGAGCATACGTAAGGCTAAGACACTTAGCACATAGAAATTTGGCCAAGAGATGGCCACCTGCGTTGGTAAAGGCCACGAAGGGCCATGCAAAACTGGAGTTTAGGCCACGAAGGGCCGAAGCATAAAAAGCCACGAAGGGCAAAAACACGGGAAGTAAAGTATTTGAAAGTGTATCAGGTGCCACGCAGGGCAATACCAATGGCCACGCAGGGCCGGTCAAAAACTGATTCAAAGAAAATTTCAAATGTTTTTACTACGAAGAGTCCCACTTACTCTTCGATCGTCAGATCCTCAATGACAGGGGTAGAGGCTGGAGCATTTGCAGAGGTTGGAGCAGTAGAGATTGTTGCATCATCCACAGCGGTGCCGGGTGCAGACGGACCGCCACTGGCTTCCTTCTGGCCAGTGTTGGTCGCTTCTCCAGTTTGATCAGCTTCGGCACCCTGCTGCTCGGGGATGTTGTTGAGCTCCCTGTCCAGGCTGTCCTCCTCCTCCACAACCTCTTCCAGCTCTTCGGTGGCCGCTTGGGTGCTCGGAAGGTCAATCTCAGTCCACAGGGTAGAAGACTATGGGGCACCAGATTTTCTGAGGCAAGCCCGACCGGCCCGACTTCAAATACAGTCCTGGATCCAGGGCATCTGGTCCGTATAGCTCTCGGTGGCCACACGGATTCCCTCGTTGTAGCCTTGTAAGCTGCCTTGGCCTCGTTCTTGCTCGCCTCCGGCTCTGTAAGAGTGCAGTTCAGTTGTCTTCAGCACCCTCGAGCTTACCTCTCAGCTCGTCCGCCGTCCCCCGAGCTTGATTTCTCTCCCTTTCTAGCTTGACAATTGTGTTCTGCAGCTTTGCGTTCTCACTAGCAAGCTTGGCACGCTAGGGCTCGGAATGTCCCAGTTTCTGGGCCATGGCCACCATTTTTTGTATCGCCTGGACAGACACATGATTAGACAAATGGCAGGAATAAGCAATTTGAAGCCATTAGCATGAAGAAATGGGTATGATGGCTTTACCTTGGCTTGGAGGCTCATAAAAGAGCCGAGAAGGTTGTCCGGGGAGCTGGCAATCTCCTTTTGCATATCCCCAGGAAGTATGAACGCTTGGGACAATGCAAGGGCTGTACCCTCAGACTCCACGCTGTCACGGACCGTGACTGGCCGGCCGCCATGAGTGAGCTGTGGAGTCCAGAGAGGTGTTGGAGGTGCTGCAGGCTGGGAGCTGGGCTGCCCAACAGAGGAGGCTTCCAACCGTGGACGCTTATCCCTGTGGCTGGCCTCAATTTCCTCGGGAGAGAAGCCTGGAGGGGTGTCAGGTTGAGCTGGGCCACGGCGACCATGAGAAGGCGCCGGGCTCTGAGAGCGTCCGCGGCCACGAGATGTGCCGCGGCCCCGTCCACGGCCAGCCCCTGGGATATTGAGGAGGCTGCTGAGGTCGATCGGTTGCTGCATCTCGTGAGGAGGGGGAGACGGAGAGTAACCGCTAGAGGAGGTTGAGGCTTCTTCGGCGAGTTGGATTGGTTCGTTGGGCAGAGGAGGGGTCCGAGAACGCCTCTCTTCTCGCTGCTCGGGCTGTTGGGCTGGAGGATCAGGGATAATGGGATTGTCTGCTGCTCGGATTCGCCGGTCGATGAATCCGCCGTATGATGCCCGGTAGCTGAGAAGAATCTGTGCCGCCCTTGCTCGGCCAGCCAAACACGTGCCATGACCGTTGAAGGCAAGTGCACTGTTGATGTCGGTGACGTGGACCTGGGGGGTGATGATGGCGTGCCCCTGGTTGACGTTTGTGGCTGCAAATACGAGGAAAATTGGCGGTCAGGAAAACAAGTGAATGAAAGGTGCAATGCGAAAAATTGCTCGGCAAAGAGTTCTACGAGAAAAGAAACTAACGTGGCGTGCCAAATCTGTGGGGTGCGTGAAAGCCGATGACTCTGCCGTCCTCGTCCCTGGGCTCGAAGTTCCCTGTGACGATGAGGAAGTCGTCGTCGTCCCCTCTGGCAGAGTCAGGCAGTTCAAGCACCAGCCTTTTTCTGGAATCCCTACTCTTGAGGTAGTAGGTTGAGGCGTCCTTAGTTCTGGAGATGCTATATAGGTGGTGTATATCATGAAGGCCTAGGGACGTGCCTAGCATTTGATTCAGGGCATTGATGCCCATGACAACCCTGAAAAAGTTGGCAGAGACTTGCATGGGGGATAGTCTGTAATAGGCCAAAACCTGGCGGAGTAATGGTGCCAGGGGAAACCTAACGCCGCCCTCAACGACGGCAATGACAGGGATGTGCAGGGTGTCGTTGTCAAAACACTCACGAATGGCGTCTTCTGCAGCCAAGGAAGTGGCCACATTGTCTGGGATCTCATAGCGAGACCTAAACTCGGCCATTCTTTGGGGCGTGTCACAGTGCCTACGAAATCGACCCATAACGAAAGCTCTGGGTTTGAGTTCTAATAGGGGGACGGGTACGGAAAAACCCTAAAGAGATTGAGGAGATCCTAGATCAACCGAGATAACCCTAGACTTAAGAGAAAAGTGGAGGGAAAGGGGAAATAAAACTTACGAATTAGCGGACGAGAACCCTAATATCGGAAGAGAAGAGGACTTCGAGCAGAGCTTCAATGGCGCGAATGGATGAGCCGTCTGTCTGCAGAGGGAACTTGGAGGTGAAGTGGGTTTGAAATTGGGGACGAAAAATCCAAGTATACCCCAGCAAAAGGGGGTGACGTATGAGAAACGTCACCCCAGACGCCGTTTGGGCGCTCCGTTCCCCGAAACGTCTGCTCGCATTAATATGGGCGGCATAGAGCATGCCGCGTGTAAAGGTGTTAGCTGGAAAAGCCTGTGCAGACCAAACGACGAGGCGTTTAGGTTGGGCTAAAGATGATTTTGCACCAAGTACGAGAAACATGGGTGCAGGAGCAAAACCTTGCTCGGTGTTTAGAAGCTTTGCTCGTCATATTAAGAGAAAATAACGAGTAAAGCTGGGGAGCCATTGTAGGGAGGTAATCCCGAACAGGTACAAGGGGTGGCCGAACACGTGGTGCGTGGGGCCCAGAACAAATACAGTCGGAATATTCGCCGTGCAGTGAGGTGAACGGCACAAGGACAGGGGATACGAGAGGTCCCAGGACCAAGATACCCGAGCAGGGGCATGGTCCACAGAGCAAGGGTAGTTGTTGGACCAGTCTTGTGATAAGGGGTCCAGTGATATGAGAAATCATTGGTCCAGAAGGTCTGTTCGGCAACGAGAAGGCCGAACAGTAGCAGCAAGGTACCAGGAGATGCTCCAGAATGGTCCAGAAATAGACATATCCAGTAAGGAAACAAGATCTGGAGGAGATACCCAACGAGAATGGGGTGAACGGCCAGCTTTGGAAAGAGTTCCTAAAAGGTCTAAAAGGAAATATGCGGTTATGGGAATGAGAATCCCTGATATTCTAAGTTCCCTTTACGAGAAAGGAAACTTAGGGCAGCAAGATGGCTTGGACAGTAAGTAGACATGGGTCTATAAATATGAGGTAAACCTAGAGGTAAAGGTACGCAATTCCTGGTTATTTGATTATTACCTACTGAGAATTAGGGTTTACACTAGTACGAGATACTAACTTTGGCATCGGAGGGCCTTTGCCACGAGACGGCAAAGGTGCGCTCACCTTTTGTTTGTTTTATAGGTTTGACTCTGGCGGTGTGAGAAGTAGCCGTTACAGTTCAGAACTGTTCAAGGACCTTTTTCGTTTTCTGCACTTACAGGTTCCATTCTTTGAAGCCTCAGTCTTTGCATACTTGGAGGGAGGTTCAGGATGTGTTTACTCAGAAGTATTTTTCGGTTAGCCGCACCAAACTTCTCATGGATCAAATTGCCAATTTCAAGCAAAAAGATGGGGAGATCTTTTACAAGTATTGGGAGCGGTATAAGGATTTGCTTGCAGCCGTTCCACACCACAACTATCCGATGTACTTGGTGATCAATTATTTCTATGTGGGATGTAATCAACAAGCTAAGCAGCTTCTTGACACGATGGGAAGCGGTGATTTCTTGGGCAAGGATCCGGAGCTGCATGGGAATTTCTGGATGCATTGGCCGAAAGGGCTCAGACTTGGGAATTTATAGATCCGGGTGATCAAGCGATGAGGAATCAAGGACCGGGTGGCTCCGGCAAGTTTTCAGTGAGCGAGCATACCATGTTTGAGTCTAAGCTAGATGAGCTCTCGACTAAATTGGACAAGATGAAGTTGGACGCGATCCAAGTTAAAGAAGTGAAAGCGGTAAAGGAGGTGCAACAAGTGGAGGAAGCGTGTGTTATCTGTGAGACAGTGGGACATTCGACCGACAATTGCCATACCATTCCCACCCTTCGACAACACTATAGTCAACTTCCCGTGGAAGAGGTTTGCGCATTCAACCAACGTTGGGATCCGTATTCTAATACCTATAATCCAGGGTTGAGATCTAATCCGGCTTTTCGTTGGAGCAATCAAAATGAGGCAGGGTCTTCGTCGGCTCCACAAGCTCCGCCTCCGGCCCAAAATCAAAATTGGCGGCAACCTCAACTTCAAGGACCGCCACGTTTCCCTGCTATCCAAGGGCCGCCAGGATTCATACCGTCGGGCCCATTTCAAGGACAAAATCAGTTTCAGCAACAACAAGCACCCCCACCTCGTCGGTCTTTGGAGGATACCATGAATACTTTTTGTCAAATGCAAATCACCACCAATGAGCAAACCGCTCAGGCCATGAACGATATAAGGACTCAAATGGGAAAATTGACAACGGCTATTGGTGTATTACAACAAGAAAGAGGGAAACTTCCCACTCAACCTTTGGCTAATCCACAAGGACAACATCTAATTGGTAGCTCTTCGGTGCCTCTCCCCGAGCAAGCCAAAGCCATTATTTCTTTGAGAAGTGGGAAGACGGTGGATAATGCTCAAGTGGAGCCACCGGTGCAGCCACTTTTGTTTCCTATTCCGCCACAGCCTAAGCCGACATCGCCAAATGGGGAATCTCCCAAGCCAGCCTCTACAGAAGAAGAGAAAGAAAAGGCTAAGGATAGCGAGGTTCCGCAAGCTTTCACCGTTCCAGCACCATTTCCGAACCGGCTAAAGACGCCGGCCAAGCCAAATCTCAATGCCGATATTTATGATGTGCTTAAACAAGTAACTGTCAATCTTCCTTTGCTCGATGCTATCAAGCAAATTCCGTCATATGCCAAATTCTTGAAGGATTTTTGTACTCACAAACGTAAGCTTCAAGTGCAAAAGAAAGTTTTCTTGACTGAACAAGTGAGTTCACTTTTTGAATCAACCCTTCCGCCCAAGTATAATGATCCAGGGTGTCCGACGATATCCATCACTATTGGGGGTAAGATTGTGGAGAAGGCTCTTCTTGATTTGGGGGCGAGCGTGAATCTTTTACCGTTTTCGATATATGAGCAACTTGGGTTAGGCGAGATGAAACCGACTCGGGTGACATTACAATTGGCGGATCGAAGTATCCGTGTTCCAAAGGGGGTGGTTGAAGATGTTCTAGTTCAAGTTGACCAATTTGTGTACCCGGTGGATTTTGTGGTTCTAGATACGTGCCCAGTGCCGGCGGCTCAGTCATCGGTTCCAATTATTCTCGGGCGGCCTTTCTTAGCAACTTCAGATGCCGTGATTCATTGCCGGGATGGCCGGCTCAATATGAGTTTTGGTAACATGAAGATGCAAGTCAACATGTTCCTTATTGGAAGCCAAATGGGCGACGATGAGGATGTTTGCGGAGTAAGCATGATCGATTCATTTGTTCAAGACCATGTCAACGAGTTCATTTGCAAGGATGAGTTGGAATTGGCTCTTACGTCCGCCGAGGCCGATTTTCTTGATGCTCCCGAGGTTGCATATTTGGTTTCTTTGCTAGATGAGGAGGAGGCGTGTGGTATAAACCCGTCGATTCCTAAATTCGAAGAGCTACCGCCCATTGAGAAGCGAGCCGTTCCGTCTTATGTGGAACCCCCGATGCTTGAGCTCAAACCACTACCGGACACGCTCAAGTATGCTTATCTTGGTGATAGTCAAACTTACCCGGTGGTGATCTCCTCCAGCCTAAGTGAACTTCAAGAGTTAGAATTGCTAGCGGTATTGAAGAAGCATTCCAAAGCCATCGGGTGGTCTATAGCCGACATAAAGGGTATCGATGCATCTCTTTGCTCTCATCACATTTATATGGAAGATGATGTCAAGCCATCTCGCCAACCTCAACGACGCTTAAATCCGATCATGAAGGACGTCGTGCGGGCGGAAGTGCTTAAATTGTTGGATGTTGGCATCATTTACCCTATTGCGGATTCTAAGTGGGTGAGCCCAATTCAAGTGGTGCCTAAAAAGTCCGGGGTGACGGTGGTGAGGAATGACAAGGACGAACTAATCCCAACACGTGTTCAAACCGGTTGGAGGGTGTGTATAGACTATCGGAAGCTTAATGCAAGTACAAGAAAGGATCACTTTCCTCTTCCTTTCATAGATCAAATCTTAGAGAGGGTGGCCGGCCACAAGTTTTATTGTTTTTTGGATGGGTATTCAGGGTATAATCAAATTGAAGTGGCGTTGGAGGACCAAGAAAACCACATTCACTTGCCCGTTCGGGACTTTTGCGTATCGTCGTATGCCGTTCGGGCTTTGCAACGCCCCCGGTACTTTCTCAAGGTGTATTATGGGTTTGTTTAGCGATATGGTGGAGAAGATCATGGATGACTTCTCCGTTTTTGGTGATTCGTTTGAAGCGTGTCTTGCCAACTTGGGGCTCGTTTTAGCCCGGTGCGAGGAGAAGAACCTAGTATTAAATTGGGAGAAGTGTCACTTTATGGTAACCGAAGGCATTGTGCTTGGCCATATCGTTTCTTCGAAGGGGATTGCAGTCGATCGAGCAAAAACTGATTTGATTGGGAATCTCCCGACTCCAAAGTGCTTGAAGGATATCAGTTCCTTCTTGGGGCATGCCGGCTTCTATCGGCGGTTTATAAAGGATTTCAGTGCCATCGCTCGCCCGCTATGCCATTTGCTTGCAAAAGATGTACCGTTTGAGTGGACGCTGGCTTGTGAGGCCGCTTTTGCCAAGCTAAAGTCAAGTCTCACCTCCCCGCCTATCGTACGGTCTCCGGATTGTGAGTTGCCTTTTGAGCTTATGTGCGATGCCAGTGACTATGCTGTCGGGGCCGTTTTGGGCCAACGCAAAGGCATGGAGCCGTATGTCATATATTATGCGAGCAAAACGTTAAATGAGGCCCAAATGAATTATTCAACCACCGAGAAGGAGTTATTGGCTATTGTCTTTGCACTTGACAAATTTCGGTCTTATTTAGTGGGAGCTCCGATTACCGTATACACCGATCATTCCGCCCTTAAGTACCTTTTCACGAAGCAAGATGCCAAGGCAAGATTGATTCGGTGGATCTTACTCTTACAAGAATTTGATTTGACCATAAAGGACAAGAAGGGTGTCGAGAACGTGATAGCCGACCACTTGTCTCGTTTGGAGTTCGAGGATCATACGGCTCATATTCCGATCGGTGATTCCTTTCCCGATGAGCAATTGTTTGCAATCTCCACAGCTCCATGGTATGCCGATATCGTGAACTACTTGGTTACCGGGTTGATGCCGGCCCATTGGAATTTACAAGAGAAGCGTCGGTTCTTGGCCGAAGTGAAGCGGTTTTCTTTTGATGACCCGTATCTGTTTAAGTACTGTGCCGATCAACTTGTCCGCCGATGTGTGCCTGACTCTGAACAACAGAGTGTGCTTAAATTTTGCCATATGGAGGCGTGTGGGGGCCATTTCTCTTTTCGGAAGACCGCCGCCAAGATTTTGCAAAGCGGATTTTATTGGCCACATTTGTACAAGGATGCTTATGCCTTTTGCCGGAGTTGTGCTCGCTGCCAGCTTTTGGGGTGTGTTACGCAACGGAATGAGATGCCTCTCTCCCCTATCTTGATTATTGAAGTGTTCGATTGTTGGGGCATCGATTTCATGGGGCCATTCCCGTCGTCTTTTGGCTACCTTTATATCTTGTTGGCCGTTGATTACGTGAGCAAATGGGTAGAAGCCATTCCGACTCGGACCAACGATGCGGCCGTTGTGGTTGAGTTTCTTCGGGAGTACATTTTGGCACGATTTGGGATGCCTAGGGCTATCATTAGCGATCAGGGGACTCATTTTTGCAACCGATCTGTGGCCGCCCTTATGAAGAAGTACTCCATTGTGCACAAGGTTTCAACGGCTTACCATCCTCAGACCAACGGCCAAGCGGAGTTAGCAAATCGGGAAATTAAGAATATTCTGGAAAAGACGGTGAATCCTAACCGTAAGGATTGGTCTACTCGTTTGGTGGATGCGTTGTGGGCATACCGGACAGCTTATAAGACTATTTTGGGCATGTCTCCGTACCGGCTTGTCTATGGGAAAGCATGCCATCTACCTGTGGAGCTCGAGCACAAAGCTTATTGGGCCATCAAGAAGCTTAATTTCAACATGGCAAAGGCCGGTGCCCAGCGGAAGCTGCAACTCACCGAGGTGGAGGAGATGAGGTACAATGCTTATGACCACTCTAGTGCTTACAAGTCTAAACTTAAAGCTAAGCATGATAAAAATATTGTGGTTAAAACCTTTGTGCCCGGTCAACAAGTTCTATTGTATAATTCTCGTTTGCATCTCCATCCTGGTAAATTACGGTCCCGTTGGGCCGGACCTTATCTTGTCAAAACTGTTTTCCCTCATGGGGCTATTGAAGTTGAAAGTATGCAAAATGGTTCTTCGTTTAAAGTCAATGGTCAAAGGCTTAAGCCTTTCCTCGGTGGCTTCGAAATTGGAGAGCCCGACGAGGTGTTAGCCAATCCAGTTTACACGGATGGCTCCTTAGCTTAGTGTTGTGTTACTTTAATTTGCACGGGGAGCGAAAGCGTAACCGCTGAACTTAACTGTTTGTCGGACCCGACCCCTTGACTTAATTGTAAGGGGTACCCTCCATTGACTTGGGTATTTGTAGCTTCGTACGCCGCTACTAAAATAAGGATCGTGTGCCCAGCTCCTGCTCGAAGGGCAATTTTAATATCAGTGACATAGGACTTTAATTAGTCTTTCTGATAGGAGTAATTCACAGGGAACCACTCACGTCTACCAGATTAGCCCCAACGGGGGCGGTATAGATCATAGGTTCGGCCTTGGTATTCCCGTGTTCCACTACCGCACTTGGCTCTATCTTGTGCCTGCCTAGTTACGATCTTAGGGGACGCTGGACTTAATTGTTTGGCGGAGTCCATCTGTGACTTGGACGCTCCGAGTTCTGATATTAAATTCTTTTGTTTGTATATATTGTCCATAGTGTGCATATTGTAGATATTGCTTTTGGTGTTTTTGTTTGTTTCTTTTGTGTTTCGGGATTTTCTCACTAAAAGATTTCATTAATGCATCATTGTTTCGGGCTTTCATTAGCCCTCTTTGTGGTAGTTTACCGTTAATGATCCGTGCTCTCCGCAATTGTCCCTATCGGGGGCAGCTTAGGTCTTTGGGTGAGCTTTGTTTATCTTGGCTCACTTTGCTTTGATCATTGGGAACGCTGGGCTTAATTGCTTGGCGAGGTCAAGCGGTGAATTTTACTTCGGGCATGATGTAACAAATTTGACGGTCTAGTATAGCCACCCGAGTCTTGCCTACCCGGTGGGACTCGGGAAGAAAAGTATGACTCGTGAGATTGCGTGAAAATCGGGTGGTGTCTCTCTCGTTCTTTTGTATATATTTCTCTTTGTTGGAGCCCGGATAACACGAGCCGGGCGGTTCTAATGTCATTTGTCTCTTAGTAGGTAGTTCGAGCTTAAGTCTTTTGCAGGGTGAACATGCTACCACACCAGCCTTGGTGGATTGGGTCTAAAGTCGGAGTGATTGAGGCATTCAGGAGCCCTAAGCATGGGTGCGATTGCGTGTCGCGGTTGTTAGTCCAAAAAGCTTTGGCCATGTCCCTGTGTGACTAGCTGTGGTTCCGTTGGAAGGGCCGAAAGAGTGAGCCTTGGAAGCCGTTCGGATGATGAAAGGAGACGGTGACGCAAAAGCCTCCAACTTGGTCGAGGTATAAGGGGGTTGACATTCCCCCGTGGGTAATCTCTTTTGTCCTTTCCCTCTCAATACTGTTGTTCTCCATGCTATGAGGACATAGCATCTTTTAAGTTGGGGGGAGTGATATATATGTTATATATATGGTTTATGAGACATGTCTCATAGTCTCATATGGTTTTAGTTAAAATTTTTTAAAAATTTTTGCTTTTACTTGCAATCCTCCCTTGTTAGTAGGGATTTCGCATGCTAGATACTGTAAATATGCTCACTTGTGTCAATATGGCAAGAGTCATGTATCCCGTCGAATTCGATTTTGTGTTTTAATTCATGTCATTTGCATATACATGAACATTGATGAACAAGTTGAGCCTAAAAGTCAAGTCAAGTAGTGTGCATCGCTAGAGTAGAGATTCATTTCTTAAGCATCCCATGCTTTTTGTTCTCATTTCTCGCACTTGCGTAAATAGCATCTTTTGTTCATGCTTGAGTAGTGTATATATCTTTCTTGCATCTTGTTGGAGTTGTTAGCGTACTTAAGAAATGATTCAAGACATTTTTGCTTGATTAAACCACATAAGAGTCACCTTGTCCTTATTTTGAACCATAGTCCGAGTCTCTTCCATTGTTCAAACCTAGGTAACCGGATGTTCGGAGGGTTGTGTGTCTATAGTTTTCAATGCTTCAAGGAAGTTTGGGGGTGGTGTGAATGTAATAGAAGTGGTTGGGATGTAAAAAGGTGAAAAAATTGATACATGATTCCCTATCTTTCCTCTCCCACTACAAATGCTAAAATCCTAAATTTTCATCTCCCTCTCCAAAGTCCTCAAAATTAGCCCCTTAAATCTCTCTCACTCCAAATCTCAATTCAAATGACCCTATTCCTCAAAGAAAATCAAAGAAATGCTATGAAAGAGCAAAATTGGATTCGAAAGAGGGTTGAATAGTATGAAGAGAGGATTGGTGCGAACCTCTGGGCTAACATACATTCCGGATAAGAAAGAGTCCGATGGAAAGGGGGAGCTCGAAACTCAATACCGTGAAGAGCCGGATGAGGATAACAACTATGTGTGGTGGAGTCGGTGGTTATATTTTTCTTTATTTTTCGTAACTTTGTTTGGTGTTTGGTCGATATTTGGCCATGCCTTAGGGTTGATAGTGGCCAAGGGTAGATGAACCGTGCTAGCATATGGCCACTGCAAATTTTTGTAGTCCCTTTTTCTTTGTATCCAAGGTCGTTATAAGCTAATAAAGTCCTCTGTTGATCTTTTGTACGCTTCTTAACTCCGTTTGATGCATGATTGATATCTATTACTTTTTGAGTATGATTTGTCCCTTGTCGTGTATAGTTGTCAATAATTAGCTTTCCTTTCGTTCTAAGCGTTCTTTTTGATAGCATGCATAGCTTTTTGTCTCTGGCTATTGCATTTACTCGCTAGCGCTTGTCATGGGATGTATCTTGTATCTCATTGTGTGAAAAGTCGAATAAGAGTGTATTCTTGTGAGTTTTCGAGTCGAAACTCGTTGTGGTGCATGCATGCTTGACTACTCTAATATGGCATAGTTTGTTCATCCTAGTTCATGGCATGTTTGTGCGTGGATTGCACGTACTCGGATTTGAAGGGGTGTTTTTGGACTCTTGCCTAGTTGTAGTAGTTGAGCATAGTTTTCGTATCTTTGTTTTGGGAAGATTGCATAGCTTAGTTAAATATGTTTTGCTTTAGTTTGCTAGGGACTAGCAAAGTTCATGTTGGGGGGCGTGATGAGCACCCAATATTGTAGATCTTTGGTGCGACTAGTCCCGTTGTATGTCATTTTATCTTGCGTTTATTTAGCTTTTATAGTGATTTTGCGCGTAAGGTTATCTGTTGAGCGTTTTAGGTAATACGCGAATAAGAGAGTTTGTTTTGGTGTTTTGAACAACCCTTGAAGGCAAGCGAGTAGGCGGGACCTTGAAGAATTCAGCCGTCGGGGTTTAAAGATGAAGAACCGTAGTGGCCGAAGCGTGCCATGGGCCGTCGGGTGTCAAAACAAAGCCCAAGAGCTGGAATGCCAGGAAGCAGAACCGTATTGATAAGTTTTTCGGAGTATTGATATGGTTTCAAAGCAGAGAGAAACTCAGCCTTCAGCGTATCGATACGTTTTTCGGAGTATTGATACGGTTTCAAAACAGAGAGAAACCCAGCCTTCAGCGTATTGATACGTTTTTTGGAGTATTGATACGGCTTCAAAACAGAGCAGAATCCAAGCTTCAGCGTATCGATACGGTTTTTAAGCGTATCGATACGGTTGGTCTACGGGGAACTTTGGAATGCAGCCAAAACAGAACCGTATCAATACGGTTTTCGGAGTATCGATACGGATGACTCACTGACTTACTTTTTGCCAGATTTTAACTTTCCAAAAGTGGCAATTTTCCACTTTTTGGATATCTTTTGATATTTTGAAGGAGAGAGGGAGCCTTTTTGTAAAAATACCTATCCCTCTCTCTCTCCTTGGCTATCTAGCACATTACATCTTTAGACTTGTTCTCCATTAATGGTGTTTGAAGCTTTCCAAGTTTAATTTCCATAGAACTCAGGTAAGTACTTGTCGTTTGTAAATTTCTCGTTCTTTAACGTTGTAGCCGTGGTTAAGCTCTTTTATAAAATCAAGTTTATTTTCGATTCCATTGGTTTAAAGTTATGACTTATTTTTATGCTTTCGTTTACGCTTTAGTTATGTGTGAGTAGTCGTTTGGCTAAGTCTCGGGATAATCTTTCCCGAAGACTTAGGCGGTTATTTGGTTCTCGAGCCATCGGGCTTTCAAGCATGATTTTTCGGAATAGGGCTTAACTTGCATTTTTGGTCCAAGCAAAGGGGTGTTAACTCCTCGGCATGGTATTTAGTCAAGCGGTCTTGGCAAGTAGCATCCCGAGGCCTCGTGGCCTCCTATGTGTTCGATAAATATTAAAAACAAGTTGGTTCGCCTTCGGAAAATCACATCTTTTGATAAGTGTAGTCAATAAAGCTAAATCTTCCGGGCGTGAGCACGTGGTCGTGACTCTTGCCTGAGTTATAATCGAGAGCCGGTAATGGCCTTTGTCAAGGGTTAGAAGATCCCTAGACTTGCCTCTTTAAGTTTATTAAGCACCTTTCTAGTCTTTTTTCCGTAGCATTTTCACGTTTTAAAGCAAAACCGATAGTTGGCCGTCTTAAACGCCACAAACCTACCATATTAAACCTTCAATCCGAATCAAGCTGTTATCGAATTCTCTGTGGGAACGATCCCGGTCTTACCGGTTATTATGTTGCTGACGACCTAGCCCTACGCTTCAG
This sequence comes from Rhododendron molle, assembly GCA_025413875.1. Lineage (NCBI taxonomy): Eukaryota > Viridiplantae > Streptophyta > Magnoliopsida > Ericales > Ericaceae > Rhododendron > Rhododendron molle. The sequence goes on from CM046400.1 coordinate 23,506,436, forward strand.
GCATTTCAACCTTAAATTGGAAGGCGAGGTTTCGACGTAAGCAATATGCTTAAATCTAAACTCCTTTGACTGTGTCAACTTGGTGTAACTGCCTCTTGTTTTTCTGGTTATTCCGCATCTCCTCCACACTCAGGTACCATGTCCCATCAGTCTTTGAACCTCAGCTCTCTCCTCACCGTCTCCTCTCGGGGACGTGGTGCCTCCAGCAGGGTGGCATCCACTGGTCTAGCCCCCCCACCGCCTCGTCGTACTTGGGGTGTTTCAACACGATCTTCTTCTTCCCCTCGGGAACGTGACAGTTCCCTTGAGGGCCAAGATGCTCATCGGGACAAACGTCCCAGAAATCAAGGGGCTGGGGACTCTGTTCCCCAAGCTGCAGTATCCAACTTGGAGACCCCTTCCCCAAACACACAGGCGACTCATGAGGTCTGGATCCCTCAACTTATTAGAGGTGACCGTCCAGTCAATATTGGGGACAGCGCTAGTTCCTCAGAGACCGCACTGGCCCTAGCACAAGGGCTACTGCTGCCCGTAGATATGCAGAGAGAAGTCACGTCTCCTCCCGACCGGCTGGTTTCCACGGGGCTCGTTAGTGGAATCAAGGTACTTGAGATTTTACTCTTAACCCCTTTTGCCATTTTTTGTAGGCTACTAATCGTAACTTAATTCTTGATACTCAGTTTATCCAAAAGATGGTCATGCTAGGCCAGAAATTTCAAGACGCTGAGTCTGAGAGAACCCGGCTTATGAATGAAAACACCAAGCTGCTCCGAACACTTGCTCGGTTGAAGAGTGAGAGGAACAATGCGAAGTCGGACTACGAAGAAGCAAGAGGAAAACTCGCCACTACCGAGGATAGCCTTAATCAGGCTCTGGCTGAGATCGACAACTCCAAGAAGGTTGCCTTTGAGGATGGATACAAGAAGGGTTTTGACACTGCCACAGCAAGTTACGTGGAGCAGATGCCGGGTATTCAAGATCAGATCTGGGCTGCTGGATGGGAGGCGTGCCTGACAAAGATTGGCGCTGCAGAAGACTGCCCTCTATGGGTAGAAAATGACTTGCCAAGTACCCGCGTAGCAGCCTCTCAGGATCATAGGGAGCAGGAAGAGGACGACGTCGAGCATCAAATCGACAATTTTGTCGACACAAACGTGAGTGTGCAGGTGGAGAACCAAGAGGTCCCTGCCGAACAAGCCGCCCAGGAGACTTTAACCGCAGCTGTCAATTTGGAAGAAGAGGATGCTGCTGTCAGTAAGTCCGACACCGGAGCTAACACTGAGGTCCCTGACAACACCCCTCTAGAAATCCGGAATCTGGATTGGCACGGTAAGCCCCCCCTTCTCCCAGAAACGATAGTACTGCTGGTCCTATGTGACCGTGATTTTCCTGGCCCTGCGTGGCATCAGTACAATTAACTTTTGGTAATACAGGTATTCGGCCCTGTGTGGCAAAACACTTGCTCTATGGTGGCCATTTCAAGGCCTATTTATGCTGCTTGGTCCTTCGTGGCCTTACAACACTGGTGGTATTTCGTACCTTGTTACGTATATCTGTTTAGGCACTTGTAATCAGATTCATATGTCTATCTGAATTTTGGATTTAGAATCTACTAAGTATTTCATGCTTAGTTTGTCTAAATTTCTCGTATTTTAGGTACATATATAAAACACAATTTCGTTATGTTTCTCTCCAAGTATTTCGTACTTGGCATGTCTAAGTATTCTCGTACTTAGCAAGTTTCACGTACTTGGGTGATCGTATATTCGTACGTCCTGTTTGAGTTTCTCATGCTTAATCATCACTAAGTATCACGTACTTTAAGTAATTGCTAAGTATCTCGTACGAGATTTAGTACAAGTTTTTCGTACTTGTATATTTCATCACAAGTGTTTTCGTATTTGTAAATACCAGTGCAAGTGTTTCGTACTTGCGTATTTTCAGTACAAGTATTTCGTACTTGTATATCTTATCACAAGTGTTTCGTACTTGTAGATTTCACGTATTTTATAAGTTTCACGTACTTAAATAAGTTCTCATATGTTAAATTCGTCTTTCATACCCTGATTGAAACGTATATTCATACGTAGCAAGACAATCATTCATGCCAAAACAGCCATGCCCCCTGCTCCCCAATACGAATGAGGGGAAGCAGAAGCCTTTATTCGTATTTAAAGACAAACATATGTTAAAAACAAAACCACTACTAAATCATTATTTCACAAAAATAGAGTTTCATTCATAATCCCAGAAACTCAAGGGGTTGTTACGCGTACCCCATGCAACTAAAAAACGAAACATATGGGAGTTTTATTCATAATTCCCACATAATCACTCAATCCTAACACAGAATGGTAACATAAAATTGAAGTCTTTCAAACAAAGAACTTCCTGAGGTTGTGGACATTCCATGGCCGTGGCACTGGGTTCCCGTCCAAGTCTGCCAAACGGTAAGCCCCAATGCCTACGATCTCAGTAACTCGATACGGGCCTTCCCAATTAGCCCCCAATTAGCCCTCGTTGGCCACCTTGGTGTTACCGAGCACCTTTCGAAGTACAAGGTCTCCAACACCAAACTCGCGTGGGTGGACATGCTTATTGTAGCCCTTCATTAACTGTTCCTGATAAGAGGCCAGATGTACCAGGGCCCTTTCCCTCCTTTCTTCAGCGAGGTCAAGCTCTATTTCGAGAGCTCTGTCATTGCCCCCACTTTCAACCAATGCAGTCCTATTCGTTGGAAGGCCAACTTCTAATGGTATAACTGCCTCTATACCATACGCCAATGAATAGGGGGTCTCTCCCGTAGACCTCCTAGGTGTTGTTCGATGTGCCCAGAGTACTAACGGCAACTCATCAGGCCACTTTCCCTTTGCTTTATCCAACCTCTTCTTGATCCCGTCAAGAATGGCCTTGTTCGATGCTTCGGCCTGCCCATTGCTCTGAGGGTAGGCCGGGGTCGAGTAATAATTCCTTATTCCATATTGGGCACAGAAAGCCTTGAACTTCTTTTGAAGCTGCGACCCATTGTCAGTGATCAAAGAATAAGGGACCCCGAAGCGGGTAATGATACTCTTCCAGACAAACCTCTCTATCTTAGGTTCAGTAATTTTAGCCAAAGGCTCAGCTTTAATCCATTTTGTGAAGTAGTCTGCTGCTACCAGCAGGAATTTTCGGTTCCCAGTAGCCTTGTGAAGTGGACCAACGATGTCCATCCCCCATTGAGCAAATGGCCATGGACTAGTCAAGGGCACCAGATCCTCGGCTGGTGTTCTAATCATTGGTGAGAACTTTTGGCATTTCTCACAAATCTTTACATAAACCTTTGCATCTTCCTTCATATGTGGCCACTAGTACCCCTGTGTGATTGCTTGGCGGGCGATGGACCTGCCCCCAGCATGACTCCCACATGTTCCTTCATGAATTTCGCGAAGGAACTTCTGCACCATCTCGGGGTGCACGCAGAGCAGGTATGGTCCAGTAAAGGACTTTCTATATAGTTTTCCTTCTGGGGACAGCCAGAACCTAGCGGACTTGGTTCTGATTTTGTGGGCCTCTTTTTTGTCAGTAGGAAGTGTCCCGTCTCGTAGGAATCCCACAATTGGATCCATCCAACTTGGCCCCTGGTTTACGTCCAGGACCATTTCAACATTCTGTCCAATGCTCGGCTGGGTCAGGTAATCCACTGCTACCTTCCTCCTGAATTCTGTGGGTACGGCTGCAGCCAACCAAGCCAACGAATCCGCATGGGAATTTTGGCCGGAGCTTATCTGTTCAATGTAAACCTTTTCGAAGGTGTCGAGCAGGTCTTTAGCTGCTTCCACGTAGGCCGCCATTTTCTCACTCCGGGTATCGTATTCCCCAGATAGTTGCACCACCAATTGTGAGTCGCAGTAGACCCTTATTTTTCGCCCCCAAAGTTTTTGCATTTTTAAGGCCGATCAAGAGTGCTTCATATTCTGCCACGTTGTTCGAAGCGCTGAATCCCAGCCGGACATAGAGCTCTAACATGACTCCCTAGGGTGGGAACAGGACGATGCCAGCACCAGAACCGGAGTTACACGCCGAGCCGTCGACAAATAACTTCCATTCCTCGGTGTTCTGTTCGGCTGATACCTCACTTCTTTTGTTCGAGGTCCCTGTTCGGCGCTCCTTCCTCGTAGGAGGCTGGGGTGCTACATAAGGAGAAAACTCTGCTACGAAATCAGCCAACACTTGGCCTTTAATCACGGTGCGTGGTTGATAATCGATGTCGTACTGGCTCAACTCAACGGACCAGGTGGAGATCCTTCCCGAGAAGTCTGCTTTTCATAGCAGAGACTTGAGTGGATATTCAGTGTAGACTACCACCTTGTGGCTCTGGAAGTAGTGGGGTAATTTCCTTATGGCTGTCCTTAAAGCAAGGACGAGTTTTTCAAGGGGCAGATACCTCGTTTCTGCGTCCAACAGCATCTTACTCACATAGTAAACTGGAATTTGCTCAGTCTTCTTATTCCTTAACAGAACCGCACTCACTGCATGCTCAGAAACCGCCAAGTATAAAACCAAGGTCTCGCCTGGTTCTGGGGTTGATAGGAGTGGGGCAGAAGCCAGGTATTTCTTTAAGTCTTGGAAAGCTTGCTCACATTCTGCTCCCCACTCGAATCCCTCTCTTTTCTTCAACAATTGAAAGAACGGCCTGCATTTGTCGCTTGAACGGCTAATGAACCGGTTAAGAGCTGCAGCCATTCCAGTCAGCCTTTGGACTTCTCTCGTTGTCCTAGGGCTCTGTAGCCCCTGCAAGGCTGCTATCTGGTCAGGATTTGCCTCGATCCCTCTTATGGTCACCAAGTGGCCTAAAAACTTTCCAGAGCCCACTCCGAACGCGCACTTCGAGGCGTTGAGCTTTAACTTGTACTTCCTCAGGATTTTGAAGGCCTCTCGGAGGTCTGCTATGTGACCATGTTTGGCTTCGCTTTTCACAACCATATCGTCTATGTAAACCTCCATAGTCCTGCCAAGCAACCTCTTGAACATAATGGTTGCCAGCCTTTGATATGTTGCCCCTGCATTCCTCAATCCAAAAGGCATTACAGTATAACAGTACAACCCCCGTGGCGTGATAAAAGATGTTTTCTCTTGATCTGGCTCAAACATGGCGATCTGATGATATCCTCGGTATGCGTCGAGGAAACTCATCCGCTCGTATCCAGCGGTCGCATCTACCAACTGATCTATTCTTGGGAGAGGGAAGCTGTCTTTGGGACATGCTTTATTCAAGTCCGTGAAGTCTACACAGACACGCCATTTCCCATTCTTCTTCTTCACTACTACAGTGTTGGACAGCCATTCCGGATAATAAACTTCTCGTATTGCCTTGGCTTCCAGCAGGCGATCCACCTCTTCGATGACAGCATCGACGTGTTGGGTGGCTGCCCTTCTCTTTTTTTGGATCACTGGCTTATGTTGGGGGTCCACGTTTAAGTGGTGGCAGATCACATCTGCATCTACTCCAGGCATCTCCTCTGGTACCCATGCGAAAACATTGACGTGTTCGTTTAGGAAACTCACCAATTCGGCTTCTTCCGTTTCTGTTAGTGACTCCCCAATCAGAAAATACCTCTTCGAATCAGTCTCGTTGATCTGTACTTTCTTCAGGCCTTCCACCACTTTCTCCGCTGGATTCCTCCCGACGTCCTCGATAGTCGGTTGATCAGGTACTTCCACTGTATGGACGTTATGGCCTTTGGCATTTTCTTGATGATTGAGATCAAACATTGCTGTGCCGCCTTTTGGTTACTCCTGATCTTTTCAATTCCATTAGACCCTGGGAATTTCACCATCTGGTGGTAAGTAGAGGAAACAGCCCTCATCTTGTGTAACCAAGTTCTCCCTATAATCGCGTTATAGGAAGACGGGACATCTACAACCAGAGAGTCAGTTCTCAGGACTATTGAACCTGCACGGACAGGGAGGGTTATCTTTCCTAGGGGCCAAACTGCCCCTGCTCCAAATCCCACTAAGGGTGTCTGTGACTGCTCCAAATCTGCTTGAGTCAAACCCATCCTTTTGAATGCTTCGTAGTACAATATCTCCGTACAGCTTCTGAGTCTACTAGGATGCTCTCGATATCATACTCCCCAATTCGTAGGGTTATGACCAAGGCATCGTTATGGGGCACATGGACCTCTTTCAAGTCTTCGTCTGAGAAAACTAGGCCTTCGTTGCCTACGTCATTCTCTCGTCCTCTCTTCTTTCCCAACCTCATGACATGTTGGTTGTGTTTGATTTGTCTCTGGAGCAACCTCACCTCATTTCTCATATAAGGCACGGCCAACCCATGTATCATATGGATTACTCCTTTAGGATTCTGTTCGTGATCCAACTCCACGGCCTTCCCCTTATCCTTGGGATCCTCCTGGATGAATTCTTTAAGGTAGCCCCGAGAGACCAAATCGTCGAGGTGCCTCTTAAACATCTCGCAGTCTTCAGTCATGTGACCCCAGTCTTTGTGGTAGCTGCAATGCTGATTCGTAGCACGTTTCGCATCCTTATCTCCTCCCTGAGGCTGGGGCCATTTGAAGTAAGGCTGATTCTTAATTCGATAAAGAATCCTGTAGATGGGCTCCTTCCAAACTGTAGTAATTGAAAAGAATGACTTTGGGTCAGGAGGTGGTCTCTCTCTATTCGGCTCTCTCTTAGCCTGCCCGTATTCCTTTCTTTCCTTGTATGTTTTAGGTTCTGGCTTATCCGCCTTCTTTGCATGGCCCCTGGACTGCTCGGTACCAAGCCTGCCATCTTCTCGTAGTATATCGTCCTCGTTCCTGGCATGCTGCTCAATCCGCTCCATCAACTGTGCTAGCGTGCTCACCGGACTCATGTTCAGGGACTTCCGTAGTTCCCCCCGAACAGGCAACCCAGTTTTAAACGTAGCTATAGCGTATTCCTCGCTGCAACTTTCAATCTCGTTGAAAGTTTCCCAATACTTTTTGGCGTAGTCTCTGATCGGCTCGTTCTCTCCTTGCTTCATAATTGAGAGGGTCTCGAAAGTCTTAGGCGGTTTCCTGCTCATTAGGAACCGAGCAGTGAATTCCTCGGCCAACTGTCTCCATCCTCGTATGGTGTTTGGCTCCAACTTATGGAACCAAGATAAGGCCACCTTTCCCAGGCTAGACGGGAACATCTTGCACATGATTGCGTCATCGCCGTCATGCATGAACATTGCCTGTTGGTAATGCCGTATGTGTGCCACGGGGTCAGCATTAGTCTCATATGGGACGAAGGTCCCGTGCTTCACCCTGCTCGGCAACCTTGCCTCCTTCAATTTCCTCACAAAAGGAGAAGAGGCTATGTTGCTAAGAGCCTTCCGTGCTGCTTCTCGGGCAGACATGGTTGCTTCCTCTTGTCCCTTCGCGATCTTAGTAGCATGCCTCTCCCAATCGGAATCAGGTCTCTCATACCTGTCCCTGTGGTGCTTCCTGGTCCCACCTTCCTCTGGGGTGGAACTTCTGCTCTTGCTTCTCCTTTTTCTTGAAGAAGCCCTTGCCCGTTTCGGAGTGAGACTCCTGCTCCTTTTTCTTCGTGAAGAAGCTTTCCTATACTCCGCCATCACCAGACCTCCTCCTTTGGATCTTCTTCGTGAAAGGCCGGAATCTTCCGGATGTTCTCGTATCTGTTCGAGTTGCTGGATTTCGTATTCTCGCCTTTTAATTAGACGAGCGTACTCCTCTATCTCCTGTCTCTTCCGGTCCAGGATATCCTTATTGCTGCGCACACTTTTCGAATGTGCCACCGACTCTATCCCACGGTGGGACCTACTTCTTCTCGTGGTTTCCGTGGCCGTCCCACCTTCCTTGTTCTTCGGATCATCTTGAAGAGTTATGGGACGATCCTTGCTTGTTATTTTCTTGCTATGGCCACCAGCATGCTTTTTCGGAGCACCTGGAGGGGATTCGCCTTCTTCCCCACCAGCCTGGTTCTTTTCTGCAAGCGGGGTGACTGGATCTACTTCTACCATGGTCATTTTTCAAAGGGATATCCTTCGTTTCCCACAGACGGCGCCAATTGTAGGGGGAAAATTCCAGACAGTGTTCAGAACGACACTGAATGATAACGGCTACACGCGCTACCTCGCCGGAACCCTAATTTGCTGCCGGAACCCTAGCCTGCAAAACAGACAGGGGTGAGCGCACCTTTGCCTCTCGTGGCAAAGGCCCTCCGATGCTAAAGTCAGTATCACGTACTTATGATCAAAAACTCGATTAACAACAGAATACTGCAATATGAATACGGAATATTGCGTACCTTTACCTCTAGGTTCACCTCGTATTTATAGTCCCATGTCTACTTGCTGTCCAAGCCATCTTGCTGCCATAAGTTTCCTTTCTCGTAAAGGGAACCCAGAATACCAGGGATTCTCATTCCCTTAACTGCATATTTCCTTTTAGACCATTTAGGAACTCTTTCCAAAGCTGGCTGTTCATCCCATTCTCATTAGGTATCTCCTCCAAATCTCGTTTTTTTACTGAGTATTGCCATTCTTAGACCCTTCTAGAGCGTCCTCTAGAATTGTGCTTCTGTTCGGCTTGCTCATTGCCGAACAGCCCATCTGGACCAGTGACTTCACATGTCACTTATTCGGCCTAGTAATTCCTTATGTTCGTCGGAGCATGCCCTGCTCGGGTAACTTGGACCAAAGACTCTCGTGTCTCTGGCCCTTTTCGCCGAACAGACCATCTAGTACTAGTGACCCCTCCTGTCACCAGTTTTTAACCACTGCACGGCGGTATCTTCATTCTTGGGCTCACGTGATCCCCGAACACAACATGTTCGGTTACTTTTTTGTCTGCTCGGGATTACCTCCCTACAGTAGTTAGGGTTGCTAACTAATCGGTTGCCATGTAGGATTTCCAATCGAGAAATATAATTCTAGGATTTTACTACAATTACCAAGTTACTATACCCAGGTCTTAATAGGCATACTCGTCTTTAGAAAATGACCTTAATGCCCGTGCGATGAATACCAATCTCCTAAGTCATTAAACCTAATTATGACGGATTATTAATCGCTAAAAGGGATTTATAAAATAAATAAAGAATTTTCAAATATAATAACAAAATTTTATAAGTCGATAACGGCTGATTTTTGGATGTTAAGAATGAAATCCAAGTATTAAAATAAAATTTAAATTTTTATCGAAATTTTTATTGACCAAAAATTAGGGTCGTTACAGTTAAAGGTTTGTCAAAAACTCTAGAAGAGCGTGACTTCGAAATTGCCTCCCTCAAGAACAAAATAGAAACTATGGGGGATTCAAGTCAAGTTGGGTCTTCAAACAAGTAGAAGGAAGTACCAAAAGAGTTTTCACTTTTTGGTGGTGGTTCGATTCCCATGGACCAACTGAAGGATTTCATTCTAGGCACCATCAAGCAAAAGTACGAGGAGGCGTCGGAATCTTCTTCTACTTATGCTAAGCCTTATACTTGAAGGATCGGCCTTTTGAAGATGCCTACTGGTTATCAACCACCGAAGTTTCAGCAATTTAACGGCAATGGCACTCCAAAATAGCACATTGCCCACTTTGTTGAAACATGTAGCAATGCTAGAACTAATGGTGATCTTCTCGTCAAGTAGTTTGTTCGAACACTCAAAGGCAATGATTTCGACTGGTATTGCGACCTTGAGCCCGACACAATAGGCAGTTGGGAGCAGCTAGAACAAGAGTTTCTTAACCGTTTCTATAGTACTCGTCGTACTGTCAGTATGTTCGAGCTTACAAATGCTCGCCAATGGAAGGATGAACCTGTCATTGATTACATCAATAGATGGCGGAGTTTGAGCCTAAACTGCATAGATAGACTGTCCGAAACCTCTGGAATCGAGATGTGCATCAAAGGCATGCAGTGGGATCTACAATACATTCTTCAAGGAATCCTGCCAAAAACTTTCGAAGAGTTGGCCACTCGAGCTCATGACATGGAGCTTGTAGACACCCCAATTTGGCCTAACGATTATTTCAAGTCCCACCTTTGGGACCATCCCGATGATGAAATGGATACAGTGATTGCTGATTGACTTCTTGTGAACCTTAGGACTTTCGGTAAGAACTTTGAGCCACTCAGAGGACCCGATCCAGAGCCATATAGCCTTTCAGACAGAAATACAGTATCCTAGAAAAATCCATCTGTCGGTTGTAACATTGATCTCACGGCCTTAACATCATTTTTTCACCCGAGCAACCTGTTGCTTGAAAATCTCCCTGAGAGATCGATCACTCGGCCGCTAGATCTATCCTACGGCCGCAACATTCATTCCTCGGCCGCCAGATCTATTATTCGGCCGCCAGATCGTCTATTTTCCAGACTCTGGAATATTCTGTCGATTGTTTGATCCAACTACACTACCTCTCTGATGTGTTCGGGCCACGTTCAGAGATCACAACGAAGAGTTTGCATTCATTGCAATTGCAATCGTGCGGTTTGGTTGGCCAGAGTGAGTCACCAATTGCCTATATAAAGGGCCTTTGGGTTCCAAAATAAAAACCACGAAATACCACCACGAAATACATCAGATTCACCTACGAAATTACTCCCTCAAACCACGAAACTCTGCAGAATCATACTCTTAAACCCTCTCTACAAAGGCATAACCTCCCAAAGGCAAGCATCAATCCGACGATCAAACCCCAAAGTCTCAAACCCTAACCCTAGGATTTTTCAAGGAGCAATCAGTCAATCCCGATCAAATCCAAAGCAATCAAGCTACTGAGGGATCAAGGTGGTGAGGCCCAGGGGCCTCCGGTTCAATTTATTTACTGTTCTTATGCTTAATCGTAGCATTTGATTATCTGCTAACTTTTCTGTCTGGTGTGAGGAAGAACACCGGCCGAGGCTTCGATCCCTCGGCCGGTACATCAAACCAGGAGGATCCCTTGGCCGTGACATCTATTCACCGGCCGTGGGATCCATTCCCCTGGAACAGTTTCGTTTTGTTCTGCTTTCTGGTGCATATTTCAATTACAGTCCTGGCTCACCTTTAACTGCTTAAAGGCTAAAAACAGACTACGTGTTAGAATTAAATAAAGCATGTATATGTCTTATGTTAAACAACTATGGGCCAGCCTCACGGCTGTGCAGAGAAGGGTGCCTAACACCTTCCCCTTACTGTACCTTTGGCTCCCATACTCAGAATCTCTATCTATTTTCCTAGTTTTAATAAACTGGGTGGCGACTCTGTTTTGATGGTAACCGCTATCGTGTGGCGATACTCCTAGCCATGGGAATATCCACGATCTTGGTTTATGAAACAAGCAACCAAACGAGCAAACAACGATCAATTTGTATGGTGATGCCCCGCTCTAGGGAGGTGTCTACAGAGCTCACCATTACGGCAAATGGAAGGCAAGGTCTACTAGTGCAAGACTCTCGCAAAGTGCAAGATTCTCGCACCGTAAGGAATAAACCCGATAGTCACAAAGGGGGCAAACCCATTGTCAAAGGAGATAAGAAGGAATCCATGGCTGTGAATGCTGCACCATTCAAGATCTTTACTAAACCTAAAGAAAAGCAAGTAGAGAGGTTCACTCCGCCGCAAATGAAGGAGAAGAAAAGGCTTATGTTGAAGGAGATGCAAGAAAAGGTGTATCCTTTCCTTGATTCAGAAGTCTCTTCGATGTTTGATCAACTATTAGATCTAAAACTCATTGAGCTCCCGGAAATGAAGCGACCCGAGGAAGCCAACAAAGTTAACGATCCGAACTATTGCAAATACCACTGCTTGGTTAGCCATCCAACCCAGCGATGCTTCGTCTTGAAAGAAAAGATAGTGGAACTCACTAGCCAAGGGAAGATTGTCTTGGAGGAAAAAAATGAAACTGTAGCTACAAATCAAACTGTGGCTACTCTACAAGACGAAACTCAACAGCCAGAAGCGTCACCAAGTGTGAAGATTCAATTTGGGTCATTTGATCCAATTGAAATACTGCCATGTCATTCTATTCAAGAGGCTGGGGGCAACATCTGTGCCAAGACAAAAGTAGATGCCATGGATGATGAAGGATGGACCCTTGTTACTCGTAGAAAGAAGAAGCGCGCACCAAGTGCAAAGCATCCTTAATCTGTGGTCCTAAAGCATTGTCCCAAAAGAATGCACACGAGAAGGCAACAAAGAAGGAAGAAACCGAAGAAGATAACTTCAGACTTGCCAAAATACATGCTCGTCCGAAGAGCGCGCACTCCATTTACCTTGTGGGACTTATTACCTAAGTTGATTCACAACACCAGTCTTTTTGAAGCTTCATGCAATACTGTGAGTTGTGAAGAAATTGAAGATGCAGAATTTGAATCTTTTCTTGCATCTAAACATACTCCAATCAAGCTCGGCTCTACAAATTGTGCCCGTGATTGTCTTGCTTGCGTTGGAGCCATTACACTCTTTGACGAAGGTTTATTGCTTGGCGTGACTCCACATAATCGTTCGCTTTTTGTCTTTGAATACATATGCGAATAAAGAGTCAATAGGATGCTCCTGGATGACGGATCTGCGGTCAACATCTTGCCTCTTCATACCCTGAAAGAACTCGGTATCTCTATGGAAGAACTAGCACCTAGCCGTCTCATGATCCAAGGATTCAATCAAGGGGGGCAAAGAGCTGTTGGCATCATTCGTCTGGACCTACTCATCGATGATATGACTTCAAGCGCACTGCTCCATGTCATTGATGCCAAAACCTTTTACAATGTATTGCTAGGGCGGCCGTGGCTTCATGAGAATGGCATTGTCCCATCAACCCTCCATCAATGCTTCAAGTACTGCAAAGATGGTGTAACAAAGAAGGTGGTAGCCGATGACAAACCCTTTAGCGAAGTTGAATCCCATTTTGCCGATGCTAAATTCTACTTGGCAAACATGGTGTTGACAGAATTGGTGCCAACTGCCTCTTCATCAAGTTATAAACCCATCGAGGCCAACAACCTTCAAATTGGTAAAACCAATATCCTTACTAAGGCGAATGACGAAAATAGTCAAGGTGGCAAGCATCACATGGAAGATCCATCAAAGAAGAAAGGCACGCCAATACTTCATTATGTACCAAAGTTTCAAAAGACTGAAGAGTCGGTCTTGAAAGGATTAACACTCCCAGTCACTGACCTTAACGAAGCAAAGGTTGCTCCACCCCTGAAAGGATTCATTCGAGCCACATGTGCCCCTCAAGAGGAGCACGATTACTTGCTTTCACAGCAGCCAAATGGCTTTGATCCCAATGCCTACAAGCTATTTGCAAAGGCTGGACATAATCCAAAAGGTTCAACCACTCTAGGGAGACTCTTGCCTGAAGTGATTGGCAAAAAGATACAAGGCTTGAACTCGACTCAGAAAATGCTCAAGGAGAAGGGATATGCTATTAAGGAGTCCCAAGCAGGCCTTGGATACAACGCACCTGCTCTTGCTCGCATCTTCATAAAGAAGTCGAGCAACAACCACATTATGGTGGAAGAATGTACTTCATCACTAAAGGCATCAGTCTTCGATTGCTTGAGTGCTCCGAAATCACAAAGGTCAGTCTTTAACAGATTGACTCCTCAAGAAAAAATTGTCTCACCAACCCCCATGAGAGGACCTATTCAAGATAGATTAGGGCCACTGTAGACACCCCAATTTGGACTCTTCAAATTTCCTTAATTTGTGGCCCGGAGGCTCCCCGATGATGAATTTGGATTGAAACAAGCCTTAGACCAGTTAGGACGATGCTTCTTGGAAGACTTTAAAAGGGAAAATAAAGAGTCAAAATCAGTCTCAAGCACTCAGGAACAGTCCCAAGCGCTCAAAACTATTTTCAAAACCTAGGATCTGACAAATTCTCGAGCGCTCGAGAATAAACTCCCAAGCGCTCGAGAGTGCTCCTTAACGCTCGAGACTTCTGTGCTGCTCAATGGATGATGGAGCTTCCCCACTTCCCATGCAAACCATCATTACAGCCGTTTAACCCAGTGCAAAACTCAGACAACACTCCACCTCAGTCAGAGGGGAGTCAGGCCTGATGATTTTTCAAAAATGCCAAATTACATTTTCTAAAACAAGACCATATGCTATCTTGCCTATATAAGGGCCACTCCAGCACAGAACTAGCCACGAAAACTCTGTCTTTAGAAGCTCTCTGACCAATCAAAGAAAACCAGTTTTCATCTCTTTCAAAAACTTGATTTTCAAAGCCAAAACAACAAAAAAACTCAAGGCATCAAAGACATGCAAGGAGTTCAGATCATCCTCAAGTTCTGATCTTCCTGATCTTTCTTTCTTATTCCACTTTCTAAAGCTTTTTTTTTTCCAAGGAGCAAAGTCCTAAATTAAAAAGGTAGAAGCTTTCTTTTACCTTAGTATCAAGCAAAAGAGGGCTGTTTTCCTTTCTGAGGGAGGTCCCTCAGCCCTCTCAGTCTTCAATACTGAGTATGGGTTGAGAGACCTTAGTGTAAAAACAAGAGCAAAAGGGACATGAATGTGCTTTCTGTATTCAGCTTACTGGAAGCACTCCCGAGCGCTCGAGACTATTCTAGAGCGCTCGAGAGTGGCTCCAGTCCCGCTTTTCTTCTTTTAAGTGTTTAAATGGACATGCATGGGGAGTAGGATGTGTTTTAGAACTGTTTTAGCTCTTTGAGGTGTGTTGGTACATACGATCTTATTTTTTAGAGAAAAATAAAGAAGATCATTTCCATTTAAAGACATGCAAAAGAGTTTCGCTCAAGATCTAAAAAACAAATTTTCATATTTCAAAAGTATAAGATCTGATGTATCAATGGTTGAAATCAGTTCTGGGGTGTAAACTACTCCCAAGCGCTCGAGATCACTTTAGAGTGCTCGAGAGTGTTTGCATGCCAGCTCAGTCCATTCTTCTTCCAGTTTTATTCTCATACTGCCTTTGCATGTCCATGCATGCATCCCTTTTTGTCTTTTAAAACTGTTAAATCACTTTTTAGAAGGGCAAGGATGCATGGCTTGGAAGAATGGCGCCTGATTCCAGTCTAATAAATCCCTTGTTGAGCCTGTATCATGTGTGAGATTATTTTAGTTTACATTTTCAGTATTGTATCCTGTTGTATTTTGTTATACTAACATGATTTGTAGGTTGGGTATGTAATAATCCCAAGCGCTCGGGAGTGCTCCCGAGCGCTCGAGAGTGGATTCTGTGACAGGGTTTCAGTTTCTGTTATTTTGCATTTTGTCATCATCTTCATCATTTCCTGTACACATGCACATGCATGCACCCCTCTATACTTGATATACCTGTGGATACTTGCTAAGTGACTTAATGAAATAAAATGTTTTCAAAAAATCCCACAAATGTCTAGTAGAGACCGATTTCGAATCGGGCGAGGGGGGTGCCGTAAAACCCTTCCCCCCTCGTAACGTGGCTTCCGAACCCTTTTCTAAATCTCTGGTTTTTAATTCAAATCGATTATTTTCACAATAAAACGGTTTCTCAGATGGCGAACCACAAATCCGGGTGGCGACTCTTCAAAAATTTTTCGATTCGATTCGATTCGATTCAAAACGGTATTTTTCGGGCCGCCCCGATTCCACCCGGGGCTGTGGTAGCCCACAGCCACAAAACAAGAGCTCCATACCTTCTGTCTCATGCAAGTCTATCCAAAGTAGATTGGGTTTACCAAGTGAGATATCTTCAAGAAATTCTCCACGAAAGTCTGTCCAAAGTCGATTAGGTGTTTCAAGCAGTGCCATCAAGAAGGCTTCAAAATGGAGGACTGCTATTTTGTCAGAAGATGACAAGATATTGAAGAGTAGAATACCCTCTTGCATGAAGCGCCAAACTACTCTCGTTGTGGCAACTGATGATGCATTGCTAAGAGTCAAGCGATAAACTGTGGTGCTGACCAAAGCGCCTTCTAAGGAACTGAATCATTGTCTCGATGAAGAGTCTGCCACTTCCTCCTTCCACATCACGGCAACTTGTAATGAAATTCAAGTCGAAGAAGATGCTGAAAATGCTCCACCAGAGTTAGAAGAAGGAGTGAGGTCCACTATCGACAATCTACATGAGATCAATTTAGTAGATTGGGTTTACCAAGTGAGATATCTTCAAGAAATTCTCCACGAAAGTCTGTCCAAAGTCGATTAGGTGTTTCAAGCAGTGCCATCAAGAAGGCTTCAAAATGGAGGACTACTCTTTTGTTAGAAGATGACAAGATATTGAAGAGTAGAATACCCTCTTGCATGAAGTGCCAAACTACTCTCGTTGTGGCAACTGATGATGCATTGCTAAGAGTCAAGTGACAAACTGTGGTGCTGACCAAAGTGCCTTCTAAGGAACTGAATCATTGTCTCGATGAAGAGTCTGCCACTTCCTCCTTCCACATCACGGCAACTTGTAATGAAATTCAAGTCGAAGAAGATGCTGAAGATGCTCCACCAGAGTCAGAAGAAGGAGTGAGGTCCACTATCGACAATCTACAGGAGATCAATTTAGGGACTAAAGATGATCCGCAACCAACTTACATCAGCGCTTTGCTCACCCCTAAAGAAGAAATTGCCTACACTGAGCTTCTACATGAGTATAGGAACATCTTTTCTTGGAGTTATAAGGAGATGCCTGGGTTAGACCCAAGAGTTGCAGTCCATCATCTAGCGGTAAAGCATGACATTCAATCTATCAAGCAATCTCAAAGACGCTTCCGACCGGACTTGGTCCCCAAAATTGAAGCAGAGATCAATAAACTCATCGAAGCTGGTTTCATTCGAGAAGTCAAGTACCCCACTTGGATTTCAAGCATCATCCCAGTGAAGAAGAAAAATGGGCAAATCCGAGTGTGTGTCGACTTTCGTGATTTGAACAACACTTGTCCAAAAGATGACTTTCTACTCCCTATACCTGAGCTCATGGTTGATGCCACTACTGGACATGAGGTCTTATCATTCATGGATGGTTCATCTGGATACAATCAAAACCGCATGGCTTCGCAAGATGAAGAGCTCACAGCTTTTCGTACAATCAAAAGGCATCTATTGTTACAAAGTTATGCCTTTTGGCTTAAAGAACGCAGGTGCCATGTACCAAAGGGCAATGCAAAAGATCTTTGACAATGTACTTCATAAGAATGTGGAGTGTTATGTCGATGCCTTAGTCGTGAAGACCAAGAAATGAGCCGACCATCTTTATGATATGAGGCAAGTGTTTGAGCGATTGCGAAGGTACCAACTTAGGATGAATCCCTTGAAGTGTGCTTTTGGGGTTACATCTGGAAAGTTTCTGGGGTTCGTCGTGCGCCACCGTGGCATAGAGATTGAGCAAGCTAAAATTGATGCTATCTTGAAAATGCCTGAACCACGAAATATTCACGAGTTAAAGAGTCTTCAAGGACGATTGGCTTATCTCTGTCGCTTCATATCAAATTTGGCTGGGCGATGTCAACCATTCAGCCGCCTCATGAAGAAAGGGACTCCTTTTGAATGGGATGAAGCATGCAACAATGCCTTCAAGAGCATTAAGTCATATTCGACGAGACCTTCTATTCTCACCGCCCCTAAACCTAGACGACCGTTAATCTTATATATTGCTGCCCAAGAACGTTCAGTGGGGGCCTTGCTTACTCAAGAGAATGATTAAGGTAAAGAAGGCGCCTTGTACTACATGAGTAGGATGATGCTGCCTCATGAATTGATCTATTCTACAATTGAGAAGATTTGTCTAGCTCTAGTGTTCGCGATTGAAAAGATGAGACACTATTTTCAAGCTCACACTGTGCATCTCATCTCCAAGGCTAACCCAATCAAATACGTCATGACAAAGCCTGTCCTCACTGATCGATTGGCAAGATGGTCGCTTCTCTTTCAACAATACAAGATCATCTATGTACCTCAAAAGGCCGTTAAGGGGCAAGCTCTAGCTGATTTCTTGGCGGATCATCCTATACCAGTTGAGTGGGAGTTGTCCGAAGAATTGCACCATGAAGACGTCATGGTGGTAAAAGTTCGTCCCCCATGGACAGTGTACTTTGATGGCATATCACATCGAAGTGGCGCAGGCGCAGGCGTAGTATTTGTTTCCCCAGAAGGAGATGTCTTACCTTATGCTTTCACCCTCACACAAAATTGTTCAAGCAATGAAGCTAAGTACCAAGCTCTCATTCTTGGACTAGAGATGGCAGTTGAAGCAAAGCATTTGCAACTCAAGGTATATGGAGATTCAATGTTGATCATCAACCAACTCCTCAAAATCTATGAAGTGAGGAAGCTTGAACTCATGTCTTTCAACAACTATGCACGTCGCTTGATCACAAGGCTTGGTGGTGTCACTCTGGAGCATGTACCGCAAGGAGAAAATAGGCAGGCAGACGCACTTGCAAAGCTTGCCTCTACACTTGCTTTCCCTGACCATGAGACACATGTTCCGATATGCCGAAGTTGGGTCGTACCTCCAATCTTTGACGATGAAGACCATGGTGAAAGGGAAGTGAATGTTGCCTCAGTGCTTGAAAATGAAACAGAAGATTGGCACCAACCCCTTATCGATTATCTGCAATATGGAAAACTGCTTGATGATCCACATAAAAAAGCGGATGTGAAGCGTCGAGCCCCTTGATTCATTTACTATAAAGACACATTTGTGGGCTACCACAGCCCCGGGTGGATCGGGACGGCCTGAAAAACGCAAGTTTTCGAATTTGAAAATTTTGAAGAGTTGCCACCCGGATTTGTGGTTCACCACCCGAAAAACTGTAACGCCCCGAATTTTGGGTACGTTAAATAAACATTTTTATTGAATAAATTAAGGAGAGTCTAGCTCATTATTACAACATACTTCTCACAAGAGTACTTTTATTCAACAAAAGAGGGGATAATCTAAGGTTAACTACTGCTCTGCCTCTTCCTCCATCCTTGCAAGCTCCTCGGCTCCGAAGGCCTCCAAAGTGTACTGTTCATGCTGCTCATCTATAAAATCTGACACATTATACCAAATACGCCCCAAGATAATATGTCAGGGTCACCAAAAAGGTAACACCGTGAGCTACAGAAGCTCAATAGAATAATCCAACCCGCTAACCCATAACTTACAACGAAGAGTCATATAAATAATTACACATGCTCATTCAACAACATAATTAACAATGACACATCCGCATTCATTATCTTGCTTACGTTGGTGTCATGCCTTTCTTTGTTTCTCCTACGCGACTCATCGTAAACCGTGTCACCATTTCATTTCAAAAATCATTTTTCGATCTTTGTTACCAACGGGCTACCAAGTCCGGCCACGTTATCAAATCTTGCATTGGCTCCTCTCCACGGATAACCAAGCCCAATTACCAATGAAGCTACCACGTCCGGCTCCGTTAGTAATCTACACAATGGGCTACCAAGTCCGGCCTCATTGCGGTTTTCGCAAGTCCACACAAAGGGCTACCAAGTCCGGCCACCTTGCGGGTTTTCACAACTCACATAAGGCTACCAAGTCCGGCCATTATGTAGTTTCAAAAATCCTTTTTATCCATATCAATTATTTCCTTTATCCACACCCTAGGTGTCATGTTTCTACTTTCTCGATTTTCGTGTCTCGTAATCATGCATAGACTCCGCGGCGGGACAAATCACTTTAAGGTAATCTTGAAACCAAACTAGCAAGATCATCCAATTCTATATTACCTAATCGTACTCAAATTATTACTTAAAGCATAACGCCACATGTACGGACGCCCTTGGAGTGGAAAGCCACTTATGCTTTATCAATAACAAGTAATGCAAGCAAATATACATACATTCTCATAATCATCCTCAAGACAATAATATATTACCAAAATCCGTTCTTTCTTCCTTTGTGGAAATTTCAAAACAACATATGTTTATTGACGAGTTCATACATGAACAAGCAACTATCACGAGATCGAGCAATCAAGTAGTCATAAGATCAAAGTAAACTACGTACTTAACAAGAAAGTTCTACAAGCTAAATTCAAGTCAAACATGCATATAACTATTCAAGTGCCACATATACTTAGAGATAGCGGGGTCGGAGTATTCTACCTTAATCCGAAACTAGTCGGGGCCGAATAAGCTAGTTGAAAAATTCTACGGGCGGTGAAACTCTCAAATCTGGACCCAACTTTGGATGGCAGTAACTCGGTCAAAACTGGACCGAATAGGATCGTTCTTGAGTCTAAAACGAATATCTCGAAATTTTCTAAAACTTCCGTGAAGGACGTTATTCCTAGAAACGACTTTCGCCTGGAGAAAAATGGGGATAAGAAAGTGGACAGTGAGCTGTCTGGAATGGAATTTCCAGATTTTTCACTGAACTTTGGAGGTCGATATCTTGGTCATCTCTTGACCGTTTGGGGTGGTTCTTGGGTCTAAACTGAAGCTCTCGAAGTGTTCTACGACTTTTGTGGAGGACGTTGTTCCTAGAAAGGACTTTCGCCCGGAGAAAAAATGGAGTTTTTCAGAGGACAGTAGGCTGCCTGGGCAAAACAGAATGGGTTTTAGAGAGAAGTTGGAGAATGAGGTGAAGGTGTGAGTTCAAAGCACCAAGAGCTTGGTATTTATAGGCAAGGTACCCTCTCTCTCTCTCCCTAGCCGGCCTCTCTCTCTCTCTCCTATATCTCATTTTTTTTTATTCAAGCAAATCTTGTTTGCTTGCAAGTTTAACCCTAGAACTAGGCATGCAAGGCTATGGATGTGTCCTTTGGATTGGATTTTGGAAGGTTGATCAAGGAAGGTGGATTTGATTCAAGTAAAGAAATGGGGTTTGTACAATGAAGGACAAGATTGGATGGCATTGGTTATGCTTTCACTTGAAAGTATACACAAACTAGGACAAGGATGACCAAGCAAGGCCATTCAAGGAAGCAACACATCACACTCTCCCTTTCTCTCTCCATTCGAATCTCTCCCTCTCTCTCTCAATCTCTCTCGGCTTTTCTCTCTCTCTCTCCCTCTCTCTCTCTCTCTCCCTTGTACTTCTATGGAAGTATATACATTTATTAGTATATATATAAGTACTTTGGGTACTTTAAAATCTTGTATTTTAAACCAAAATAGATTTTTCTTATTATAAAATTCTATATACACACATGGGTACTTTCATTATAATATATATATATCTATATATATATATATATATATATACAAGTACATATATATAATATACAAGCTAGTACTTACACAATCTAGTCTAGGGTTCCATAGTCTAATAAACTAACCTAATGCTTTCAAAGTACAATGGAAGCACAAGAAGTCAATCCAAGGTACTATCTCTCTCTCCTCCTTTCTTTCTCTCTCTCTCTCTCTCTCTCTCTCTCGGCCCAATCTCTCTCTCCCCTCTCTCGGCTTTCTCTCTCTCTTTCTCTCTCATGTACTATATATATATATATATATATATATACACATACTAGAAAGCAAACATATATAATAATGTATTAGTGTACTAGAATATCTAATAGATTTACAAGCAAAAGGATTTTTCAATTAAAAATTGTAATACACATATGCACAATACAATATTATATATATATATATATATATACACACATATATATATACATACAAGTACATACATATAATATACAAGCCATGTACCACAAATCTAGCCTAGATATGACCTAGTACAATATCTAATAAACAATTCTACTACTTTCAAAGTACAAGGTCCTAAATGAATAACCTAATGTACTAATTATACTATAATAGATTTTAACACATGCCAAATCTAATATTTTAATCTACCTAGTACATGATTGTCAAGACTAACTATTATCCATTGGATAATGGTTTCCCTAGCGGTCAATAACCAATGGGTAATGATGGCTAGGATTCTAGTCTATCGCCCAATGGGTAAAGAATCTCCTAATGGTTATTATCCAACGGTTAATACCAAAAAGTATAATACTTTGCAATTAAGCACTAAACTAATCTAATCTCGTACTTAGGAAGATTAACCAAGGTTTACCTATTGACCAATGGTTAATGTAGACACCTCCAAGACGGGGCATCACCATACAGTTGTATCATCACTGTGTTTGCTCGATTGGTTGCTCGCTTCATAAACCAAGATCGTGGATACTTCCATGGCTAGAGGTATCACCACACGATAGCAGTTATCATCAAAACAGAGTCGCCACCTAGTTTGTTAAAGCTAGGAAAACAGATAGAGATTCTGGATACGGAAGCCAAAAGTACAGTAAGAGGAAGGTGTTAGGCACCCCTCTCTGCCTAGCCGTGAAGCTAGCCCATAATCATTCAACATAAGACATGTAGATGCTTTATCTAACTCATACACGTAGTTTGTTTTTATGCCTTAAACAGTTAATAAGTGAGCCAGGACTGAAAAGAAATCATGCATCAGGAAGCAGAACAAAACAAAACATGTGCCAGCAGATCGATCACTCGGCCGGCGAATGGATGTCGCGGCCGAGGGATCACGCTGGGATCAATGTACCGGCCGAGGCATCGAAGCCCCGGCTGATGTTCTTCCTCACACCAGACAGAAAGTTTAACAGTCAATCAAAACACTACGATTAAGATTATAGACAGAAAATAAACCAAACTAGAGGCCGTTGGGCCTCACCACCTTGATCCCTCAGTTGCTTGATTGCTTCGGATTGATCGGGATTGATTGATTGATTGCTTCTTGAACGAAACCCTAGGGTTAGGGTTTGAACTCTGGGGTTGGATCGTTGGATTGATGGCCGCCTATGGAAGGTTGGGGCTTTTGTAGAGAGGGTTTTTGTGAGTATAGGGGCAGAGTATCGTGACTGATTTGAGGGTGTAGGTCTATCAATTTCTGTGTATATTTTCGGATCCAAGGGTCTCTTTATATAGGCAAAGGGGTGACTCACTCGGTCCAATCAAATCACGGGGATGCAATTGCAATTGCATTGCAACACAAACTCTTCGTTGCAATCCCTGAATGTGGCCCAAACGCATCGGAGCGGCGGTGGGATTGGATCAGACGACCGACAGAAGGTTCGAGAGTCTGGAAAAGGCCCGATCTGGCGGCCGAGCAAAGGATGTCGCGGCCAGGAAATGGATATGGCGGCCGAGCCATTGATCTGGCAACCGAGGTTTCGATCTCTCAGGGAGATTTTGCTAGCAACAGGTTGCTCGGGGTGAGGAATGGATGTTAAGGCCGTGATATCGATGTTGCGGCCGATCGATGGATTTTCCTAACACACTATGTTTCTGTTTGAAAGGCTATTTGGCTCTGGATTGGGTCCCCTAAGTGGCTCAGAGTTCGTACCATAAGTCCATGGGTTTCACAAGAAAGCAATCAGCAATCATCAAATCCGTATCATCATCGGGAAGGTCCCAAGGTGGGAGTTGAAATAATCGTTAGGCCAAATTGGGGTGTCTACAGTGAAAGGAAACTCTAACGCTATTGTCCAATGGATAATTATTACTCTAGCTTTTATCGTCCAATGTAAAAAGACAAAAAGGGTAAAATGGTCCATTTAGGGTTAGGGAGAAGTGATTAGGTTAAATGGGCATTAGGCTATTCTAACTAATCGGTTAAAGACTAACGATACTTAATCTAGGCTTTCATTGCTCGAGTGGTATTTTGGTTTTATTTAGTAGGAAATTGCCCAATAACTGAATATTAAAGTCCGACGGTGCCAAACGCCAAGGCAAGGCGTGAGCGTGGCAAAGCGACTGGTAGCAAAGCTAGCAGAGGCCAAGCGAAGGCCAAAGCAGCCCGGTGGCAAGGCGGTGCCAAGCGGTGGCCAAAGCAATGGCTAAACAGGCCAAGGCACCGTTAGTGGCCAAGCGGCGGCCAAAGCAGCCTGGTGGCCAAACAGTGGCCAAGGCAGCCCGGTAGCCAAGCAGTGGCTAAGCGGCGGCCAAAGCAGCCTGGTGGCCAAACAGTGGCCAAGGCAGCCCGGTAGCCAAGCAGTGGCCAAGCGGTGGCCAAAGCAGCCCGGTAGCCAAGCAGAGGCCAAGACAAAAGCAAGGCGTGACTCGATGCCAAGGCAGAACCCGATGGCAGCCAAGGCAGAGTAAGGCAACCCAGCAACGCCAAGGCAAAAGCAAGGCGCGACCCGACGCCAAGGCAGAACCCGATGGCAGCTAGGGTAGAGCAACCCGATAGTGACCCGACGCCTAGGCGAGGCAGACCCGACAGCGACCCGACGCCTAGGCGAGGCAGGCGCAATAGCGAGCCGACGCCATGGCAAGGCAGGCGCGACAGCGAGCCGACGCCAAGGCAGGCGCGACAGCGAGCCGACGCCAAGGCAAGGCAGGCGCGACAGCGAGCAGACGCCAAGGCAAGGCAGGTGCGACAGCGAGTCGACGCCAGGGCAAGGCAGCCGGGACAGCGAGCCGACGCCAAGGCAGGCGCGACAGCGAGCCGACGCCAAGGCAAGGCAAGCGCGACAGCGAGCCGACGCCAAGGTAAGGCAGGCGCGACAGCAAGCCGACGCCAAGGCAAGTCGTCAATGAGCCGACGCTAGCGAGGCAGTTCGACAGAGACCCGATGCCTGGGCGAGGTAGGCCTAACAGCGACCCAATGCCTAGGCAGCCTAGCCAAGCCAAAGCAAGGCGGTCAAGCCAACGGTTAAGGCAAAGACCAAAAATTTCTACTAACCACTTCGGCATCGATGCAACCGCTCTAGGTTAGGAAAATGTAACTAAGCCAAACGGTAGTTAGGGTTGCTAGCTAAACGGTTGCCATGCAGGATTTCCAGCCGAGAAATATAATTTCTAGGATTTTACTACAATTACCAAGTAACTATACCAAGGTCTCAATCGGCATACTCGTCTTTAGAAAATGACCTTAATGCCCGGGCGATGAATACCAATCTCCTAAGTCATAAACCTAATTATGACGGATTATTAATCGCTAAAAAAAATAATTAAAGAATTTTCAAATAAAATCACAAAATTCTATAAGTCGATAACGACCAATTTTTGGATGTTAAAAATGAAATCCAAGTATTAAAATAAAATTCAAATTTTTAGCGAAATTTTTATTGACCAAAAATCTGGGTCGTTACAGAAACCGTTTTGATTGAAAATTGATTGATTTGAAAACCAGAGATTGCTTTGGGTTCGGAAGCCATGTTACGAGGGGGAGGGGTTTTACGGCACCCCCCTCGCCCGACACGAAATCGGTCTCTACTAAATGTTTGTGGGATTTTTCGAAAAGATTTTGTTTCACTAAACAACTAGCAAGTATTTACAATTATACCAAATAAAGAGTGCATGCTGGTGCATGTGTACAGTGAATGATAAAATGGCAAAGGATTAAATGCAGGATGACGAAGGGGTGAAGATCTGCTTCTGACTTCACTCCCGAGCGCTAAAGAATGCTCCAAAGTGCTTGGGAGTGCTGATATCCAACCTGCAAATTTTTGTTAGTACAAACATAATACAACGCTACAGCTATGAACTGAGATGATCTTAAGCATGTTACAGGCTCATCAGAGGGCTTGATGAACTGGGATAAAATCCTAATCCTTCAAGCCATGCATCCTTGCCTCTACAAGAGCTGATCTACAGTTTAAAATAGAAAACAGGCACATGCAGGGACATGCAAAGGCAGGAAATAACAAGGTAGTAGAAAGAGTGAAGTGAGATAGCATGCAATCACTCCCGAGCGCTTAGGAGTGGTCTCGAGCGCTCGGGACCACTGTCAAGCCATCCTGCAAATTTGGTTAGACATATCCACATGCTAGCAATGCCAAAAAGACAAAAAGAAATCAAAGTACAGAAGTGCTCAGCCAGAAGCTTAAACAGCTAAGAACTGGTCTTAACCATTCAAACTTTGCTTCCTTGCAACTGAAAGCAAATCTAACTGGGCTCTGGAAGGACCAGTGCACACTCAGTGTCTACAAAGGACATAAAATGAAGTACATAATGAACAAAATAGGGTTTTAGTGGCAGCATCACTCCTGAGCGCTCAGGAATGGTCCTGAGCGCTCGGGAGTGAACACAGTGCCCAGAAAAGTTTTCGTCTTTTTGTGCTCCTCTTGCTCTTGTTGTTAAACTAGGATCAAAAGAACCCACAACCAGTATAAGGAACTAGTGTGAGTCCCTGATTTCCCTCAGAAGTAGGAAAAACAATGGCTTAATGGAGGTGTTTATACCTTTTGTGCTTGAACTTAACTTCTTGGATTGACTTGCATGCTTGAATGAGGACTGAAAAACAGTGTGAAATAGAGCTTTTGATGTGACAAAGACCAACAATGTGTTTGAAGTTTTCCTGGAATTTTCTTAGAAAGATAATTGAGAAAATGATGGGTTTTAGAGAGAATTTGAGAGACTGAAATTTTCAGATGATGGTAGAGAGAGAGAGTAAAATTTCGTGCCCTTTTGCATGTGGAATGGAGGGGTATATATAGGGGTGAAGAAAATAGGTTTGAAGCATGAAAAATAAATCAAAAATAAGGAGAAAATGGCTTTGGGAGGGCAAAATGGCATGATTAGATGCTCTGCTGGCTCAGGCATGCAGGTTTGAATGTTGAACGGATTGAAAAGCCTGAAAAGCCATGGTCAAAGGCCAAGCTCAACATGCATTGGTCTGTCAGCACTCCCAAGCGCTCTAGAATGGTCCCGAGCGCTTGGGAGTGTTCCCGAGCGCTCTAGAGTGGCAGCCCAACTTCAGAAGGGCGCCACGGACACTCCCGAACTCGGTTTTGGGTGTTTTTCAAAGCGTTGGAAAGCTCGTTAAGTCCTCTTTCTAACCCAATTGGTTTCATTCAAAGGTATTTTATATGCTTAAATGTGTGCCAATTTTACCCTCAGGGTGTCGGGGAAAAGGAACGTTTTGATTTTGAAGAAGTCCAAGAAGCATCGTCCAAGTTTTCCAAGGCCTGTTTTGATTCCGTTTCATCATCGGGGAGCCTCAAGGGTGCAAATTAAGAATAGTTAATAGGTCCAAATTGGGATGTCTACAGTTGCCCCTCTTTGGACGGCGCTTGGCATCATGTCTGTATGCGAGTGATGCCCAAAGATTGAGACAGCCCAATTCGAGCCCTACTAAATCCTTAATTCAAAATCAAATGCAAGTAAAGATGCACAAACATTCAAAACATGAGGTCATGGTCTTTCGAGCTGCCTACGTACCCCGTTTGTAGGAATTAGACCAGCATAGTTCTTTGGGGCAAATGCAAACATGTAGACATGCAAGCAAATGATTGACCAGATGCCAAATCTATGGCAGAAGTTGATTGAAAGATGTCCCTCAGGACGGTGCCAAATCTATGGCGGGAGTTGATTGAAAGATGTCCCTCAAGACAATGCCAAATCTATGGCAGAAAATGATTAAAGGATGCCAAATCTATGGCAGAGATGATTGAAAGGTGTCCCTCAGGACAGCGCGAAATCTATGACAGAAGATGATTGAAAAGGTGTCCCTCAGGACAATGCCAAATCTATGGCAGAAAATGATTGAAAGATGTCCCTCAGGACGGTGCCAAAACTATGGCAGCGGAGGATTGAAAGAATGTCCCTCAGGACGGTGCCAAATCTGTGGTAGAAAATGATTAAATGATTTCACAGAGGACAATGCCAAATCTATGGCAGAAGATGATTGAAAGATGTCCCTCAGGACAATGCCAAATCTATGGCAAAAGATGATTGAAAGATGTCCCTCAGGACGGTGCCAAATCTATAGCGGAAGACGATTGAAAGGTGTCCCTCAGGACAATGCCAAATCTATGGCGGAAGACGATTGAAAGGTGTCTCTCAGGACAATGCCAAATCTATGGCAGAGGATGATTAAAAGATGCCCCTCAGGACAATGCCAAATCTATGGCAAAAGATGATGGAATGATGTCCCTCAGGACGGTGCCAAATCTATGGCAGCAGATGATTGAATGATATCCCTCAGGACATTGCCAAATCTATGGCAGCATGTCAAGCAGTCGTTTTGACAAATATGATAGATGATGACGACCATAAGAGGCCGAGGTTAGAAAGTGAGACCCTTGTTTCGACTTTTGACAACGATGATGATTTTTTATTTTTTATTTTTTTTATTTTTTGAAAGACAAAGGACATGTCCGAGTACCCTTTCTGCTTTACTGTTTTTGACCAGCGGGACAGTATTTTCAGGACCTTGGGATTTGGGATGGAATTTGTCTTTCGATGGAAATTGGGTTTGGGCTGGATCCAGAGCTGGAGTTGGTTTGAGTTTGACTTCGATCAGGGCATGAGTTTTGAGCATTCGTGCCCCAGTCTTGATATGCTTGCTATGATTGATGACATTGGCCTGATGTGCATGCCCCAATGAGTGACAGACCTTAGTTCTTATTCTTTTCCTTGATTCCACTGATAGTTTCGGCAACCAGTTTTATCATGAGTGCAAGCGCGAGTTCTTCCATGCATTGGAATTTCTCTCACGAGCTAGGGCCTCAAGATCAACATGACTTGACTCGAGATGACCTTGTGTGAATTTGGACAAGGCTTAGATGACTCAAAAGACAAGAAAGACCATTTATGAGAAGACTGACTCTCCGTGATGACCTTGACGGGACGAGGAGTTTGATATGACTCGACGAGAAACTTGATTGTTTGGGGGTTCGAAAAATGGCAAGCATGCCCCACAATTGACGTTTGAAATTGTCATGATAAAATCAAGTTTTGGTGATTTTCCCAATTGGGGTTTTGAAATTGTTTTAGCACTATCAATTGATGCTCATCTTGTTTTGTCCAAAACATGAGAATTTTTACCACGAACTGTGCCCCAGGTTGCTGATGACAGCCCATGGGTTTTGAAAAATGCCCCAGCTTGGATTTTGCAGGATTCACAAAATGCCTTGCCCCTCCTTCTTGTTTTCTCCTATTGTCTAGGATTTTTGTTATCAAGTTTGTGTTTTCCAATCTGAATGGACTTTATTCAGGTTGTAACGTGGCCAAGGTTTTGGCTTAACAAAGAAAGGATAATAGGCTCAAAAATTTTCATTTTCTTTGGGTTTCGAGAGCTAGCAGCTATCTTGAATATTTTTGTGCCCTTTTGTTTTTGGCGGGCGCCTTCTTTCACTTGATTTGCTTCACGCTTTATTGTGCCGATGTGTCTGACACTTTCATTGATTTTGAGTTTCCTCTGATTTTTCTTCAATGTTTTGCATCTCATTGTGCCTATGTATTTGGCACTTTCACGCTTTGAATTCTGATACACCGATGATAACCATGTGTTTGGCACATTTGTCCTCCTCATTTCACCCCAGTGTGGGGAATAGCTGCCTAGCTGGGTTCTTTCAAAGAAATTGATTTAGGCTCAAAGGGGGTATCAATGGATATATATCTTCAAGCGTTTGATAAAAGAAAAGAATGCCTTTCTTCATTTTGAATTGCACAACTTGATAATGGGATCCTAGATGCAAGTTAAGAGATTTGTGGGCTCTAACTTTTGCCTAGATCACATTTTGAGGTTTTGATCTAGCGAGCTTTTCCTCGGGCCAAGGTGTCGCTTCTTGACAGTGCTAGGGAGTGGTCCCATGAAATTCTTCTTCTTGCAAGAGCGAAGGTTCGATCGACAACTATCTTGTGTTTCGACTTCCCAATTGATGGTGAAAAACAATTCCAAGTTAAGGGATTATCACAAAACGCGAGTTTATTATCACAATTTCGACACAAGAAGCTTAAGATTGATTTCGAAAGACGGGATGGACCGGCGAAGGATCGACTTGAAAGATCATGATCGAAATTTGGGATTGACTCGAATGAACATGATCGGGCCTCAGGATGAGGCTGCCTACGTATCCTTCTTGCGAAGGAATCAGGTCATAACGTAGTTCAGGACTACGAAACTGACTCTCTTTTTGGTTTTTCTTCTTTGACTACAAACTTGAATTTTAAAACGTACAGACACAAAAGCATGAAAGACTCGAAGTACAAACTGACTCAAAATCGACTTGAAGAAGACTCGACTTGAAACTTAAAGGTTTTCCAGACTCAGTGAGAAATTCCATTCATGGATTGACTTTACTGCACTCAAAATCCTCCTTCAGACCTGGGGTTCGGCATTGGGATGCTTTCGTCATCAATTAGATGGTGACAGGCATTGGTAGCGTGATCGGGCATTTGGTGGAAGGCGCAGAAGGCCTTGGGGTTGTCAGTATTTTCGAGGATGCCCAACTGAACGGCTTCTTCGACAGCCAGGCCTGTTTCGAAGAACGTCTTGAAGTCGGAAGAGGCTTGAGCTAGGATCATGTGCTTGGCAAGTGCGGGCCAGAGATTTCGGACAATCGTCCGAATTTGATCTTTCTCAGAGGGTTTGTCCTTCATCTGAACAGCCTTTGCTCTCCATTTTCGGACAAAATTCATGAAAGACTCCTCCGGTTCCATCTTTGTTGATTCCAACTCTCGGATGGTGACCTCAAGTTGGATGTTGTAGTCGAACTGGGCCACGAAAGCTTCACAGATGTCCTCCCAAGATTTCTTCTTTGTTATTTCCAAGGTAGTGAACCAGTGCATGGCATGCCCAATCAGTGTTTGAGGGAACATTTGGGCCATGGCATCTTTCTCCACACCCCACATGGAAAGTGCCCCAATGTAGCTGGTCAAGTGTGCTTTTGGATCACCGGTTCCGTCGAACTTACCAAAGTCGATTGGCTTGAATTTCTTGGGTAGTCTGGCATTTGGAAAGAGGCAAAGTTCGTCGATGTCGAAACCAATTGAGGTGATTCTTTCGCTTCTGGCTAAGGACTGCTCAAGTCGGGCTAATCTGGCTTTGATGGCGGCCATTTCTGGGCTTTGGGGGTTTGGTTCAGGAGGTGGTTCACGATTATTTTCGAGGGGTGTTTCTAGATTTTTGAGGAGGTGGAAGTCGTCTGGCAACCCCAGTTATCATGAGCATCAATTGGGTAATCTAGTTGTCTGTTCGCTCACCCATCTGTCGGATAGAGGTTCGAATTTGATCCAACTCATTCAGATTCCCTGTTGGCTGTTCCCCGTTCAAATGCTCCCCATTCAAATTTTCCACCGGTTGTTCCATATCTTCCCCACAAATTCTGAGTCTATGAGGGTATGGTTTTGCTGTAGGATGGATGGCCCAGTGCTGACAGTAAAGTAAAAAAGTGAACTCAGAATGTGCCCTTGTCGTGATTTATTGGAAAAAATGTGTATGAATAAAAGAATTGTTATTCTCGTGTTGTCATCGTCGATTCAAGGGATCAAACTTTACGGATAGTTCCAACAGTCACGGGTAGGTCGTTGTCAGGCAGGTTTAATTCCGCACGTTGGGAATCAGAGCCAATCTCCTTATCTAAGACCATCCGAGACAGAGCAATGAGACTGTTGGAAGATGCACTGAATTAGAGGGAGCCGTTCGGGCACGGCAAACACCAGAGTTATCCCAAACTCCATGGATTTATGGTCTCCTAGACCCAAGAAATGACAACCTATGATGGATTGCCGTAGTCCTCAGAGATTCTTTTGAATGTGTATCCTTTGATTAGGAATAACAAGACTTGGGAGATATCAAGACAAATTAAGTCTTCAACATTTTTCACCAGAAATTTCTGTTTTGGTTTCAAAAACCATTTGGTGTAAATGACTTGATACCGTAACTGGGGTGGCGTAGGTGGCATGGCGCCATTAGCCTAAGCGGTGTAAGTGACTTCGCATTATAACCTGAGTGGTGTGGGTATCACGACATTGTAGCCTAATTGTTTCGTTAATCTTCATTGAATCAATGATTGAAAAATGTATTGAAGACTTAATGAATTTTGATATCCCTAAAACCTCTTCGTTCCAAGGACTAATTAATTTCCAACAACGTGCCTTTAAAAAGCACGACTCTTCATCGGTCCAGGCAATCATAAACAAGCCGCGCGAGCGAGTCTAAGAGTTCTACCCGAAAGCAAATGGACAGCATAAGATGCAAGGTGAGATGTGCAAGCGGGATAAGATTACGGTCTTTCGAAGGTTGCCTCATTCCTCAGAATTTCTTTTAAGGTGTATCCTTTGTTTAGAACGACAGGTTCTAAGAGATGTCAAAATGAACTAAGTATTCGACTAGTCCTCACTCGAAATTTCAATTTTGAACTTGGAATAGTTTAGTATAGACGACGTGAAACCACAACTAGAGTGGTGTCAGTGGCATGGTGCCATTAGCCAAAGTGGTGTAAGTAAAGTGACATCACGGCGTCGTTTCCTATTATTCCTTATTCTCTGTTGAATTTTCGATTAGGCATTAGTCAAGGACTTAGCATATTTCGATTTCCCAAAGTCTCATTGCTCTAAGGACTCATGTAGTTTAGACAACGTACACTGGGGTGCACGACTCTTCATCGGGTCTTGGCAACCTTCTACAGACCACGCAAGCAAGTCTAAGAAGCACATGACTTGAAATTGAATAGATCGACAGCATGATGGCATGACTAGGATGAGATGCATGGTGAGATGCAGAAAACAGTAACATGTAGGTAGGATATAGCACATAATTCCTACCCTGCGGGTCCCTATCCTAGTTTGGAAGGTTCTATTGCTTTCTACACATGTATAAAGGCCGGTTTTGGCTTGAAGAGGGTTCCCCGGACTAAAGTCAAAGTATACCTCCCATTATTGAACGTACACCCAATAATGGTACAAACGGTAGGGATGACTCATCACGGTCGAGGGTTGCTGAGCATTTCGGGATTCCCCATCACCGGCAAGCCGGGTAGGATTGCCGAAACGCAACAGCGGGGCTGCACAAGATATATACAAAAAGATAGGAAACGAAACAAAATGATTTGAAAAATCCCACAAATATCTTTCAAGCTTGGCTCACTAATTTAATTGATGCTTTAGGAAATCGGGTCATTTTGTCAACGTACCGATTTTTCTCAAGTATTAATTAAACTTTATCTCCAGCGGAGTCGCCACTGTGGGCTACCACAGCCCCAGGTGGATCGGGACGGCCCAAAAAACGCAAGTTTTTGAATTTGAAAATTTTGAAGAGTCGCCACCCGGATTTGTGGTTCGCCACCTGAGAAACCGTTTTGATTGAAAATTGATTGATTTGAAAACCAGAGATTGCTTTGGGAAACCAGATATTGCTTTGGGTTCGGAAGCCATGTTACGAGGGGGGAAGGGTTTTATGGCACCTCCCTCGCCCGACACGAAATCGGTCTCTACTAAATGTTTGTGGGATTTTTCGAAAAGATTTTGTTTCACTAAACAACTAGCAAGTATTTACAATTATACCAAATAAAGAGTGCATGCTGGTGCATGTGTACAGTGAATGATAAAATGGCAAAGGATAAAATGCAGGATGACGAAGGGGTGAAGATCTGCTTCTGACTTCGCTCCCGAGCGCTAAGGAATGCTCCAAAGTGCTTGGGAGTCATGATATCCAACCTGCAAATTTTTGTTAGTACAAACATAATACAACGCTACAGCTATGAACTGAGATGATCTTAAGCATGTTACAGGCTCAGCAGAGGGCTTGATGAACTGGGATAAGATCCTAATCCTTCAAGCCATGCATCCTTGCCTCTACAAGAGCTGATCTACAATTTAAAATAGAAAACAGGCACATGCAGGGACATGCAAAGGCAGGAAATAACAAGGTAGTAGAAAGAGTGAAGTGAGATAGCATGCAATCACTCCCGAGCGCTTAGGAGTGGTCTCGAGCGCTCGGGACCACTGTCAAGCCATCCTGCAAATTTGGTTAGACATATCCACATGCTAGCAATGCCAAAAAGACAAAAAGAAATCAAAGTACAGAAGTGCTCAGCCAGAAGCTTAAACAGCTAAGAACTGGTCTTAACCATTCAAACTTTGCTTCCTTGCAACTGAAAGCAAATCTAACTGGGCTCTGAAAGGACTAGTGCACACTCAGTGTCTACAAAGGACATAAAATGAAGTACATAATGAACAAAATAGGGTTTTAGTGGCAGCATCACTCCTGAGCGCTCAGGAATGGTCCTGAGCGCTCGGGAGTGAACACAGTGCCTAGAAAAGTTTTCGTCTTTTTGTGCTCCTCTTGCTCTTGTTGTTAAACTAGGATCAAAAGAACCCACAACCAGTATAAGGAACTAGTGTGAGTCCCTGATTTCCCTTAGAAGTAGGAAAAACAATGGCTTAATGGAGGTGTTTATACCTTTTGTGCTTGAACTTAACTTCTTGGATTGACTTGCATGCTTGAATGAGGACTGAAAAATAGTGTGAAATAGAGCTTTTGATGTGCCAAAGACCAACAATGTGTTTGAAGTTTTCCTGGAATTTTCTTAGAAAGATAATTGAGAAAATGATGGGTTTTAGAGAGAATTTGAGAGACTAAAATTTTCAAAAGATGGTAGAGAGAGAGAGTAAAATTTCGTGCCCTTTTGCATGTGGAATGGAGGGGTATATATAGGGGTGAAGAAAATAGGTTTGAAGCATGAAAAATAAATCAAAAATAAGGAGAAAATGGCTTTGGGAGGGCAAAATGCCATGATTAGATGCTCTGCTGGCTCAGGCATGCTCAGGACATGCAGGTTTGAATGTTGAACTGATTGAAAAG
This sequence comes from Rhododendron molle, assembly GCA_025413875.1. Classification (NCBI taxonomy): domain Eukaryota; kingdom Viridiplantae; phylum Streptophyta; class Magnoliopsida; order Ericales; family Ericaceae; genus Rhododendron; species Rhododendron molle. The sequence continues at coordinate 23,540,845 of CM046400.1, forward strand.
CCTGAAAAGCCATGGTCAAAGGCCAAGCTCAACATGCATTGGTCTGTCAGCACTCCCAAGCGCTCTAGAATGGTCCCGAGCGCTTGGGAGTGTTCCCGAGCGCTCTAGAGTGGCAGCCCAACTTCAGAAGGGCGCCACGGACACTCCCGAACTCGGTTTTGGGTGTTTTTCGAAGCGTTGGAAAGCTCGTTAAGTCCTCTTTCTAACCCAATTGGTTTCATTCAAAGGTATTTTATATGCTAAAATGTGTGCCAATTTTACCCTCAGGGTGTCGGGGAAAAGGAACGTTTTGATTTTGAAGAAGTCCAAGAAGCATCGTCCAAGTTTTCCAAGTCCTGTTTTGATTCCATTTCATCATTGGGGAGCCTCAAGGGCGCAAATTAAGGATAGTTAATAGGTCCAAATTGGGGTGTCTACAACGCTCTACCGCCGATCTTTTGAAGGGTTATTCCTCCGTTGCCTTGAAAAAAATGAGGCCAAGAAAGCTCTGGAAGAAGCTCATTCTGGAATATGCGGTGCTCATCAATCTGGCCCCAAACTTCATTTTCGAATCAAAAGAATGGGCTACTATTGGCTAACCATGGTCAAGGATTGCATGGAGTACGCCAAGAGATGTCATGCTTGCCAAATCCACGCCAATTTTATACATCAACCGCCAGAACTACTCCATCCAACTGTCACTTCATGGCCTTTTGATGCATGGGGGATGGATGTCATGGGGCCCTTACCTAAGTCTTCAGATGGTCACTTGTACATCTTGGCTACAACTGACTACTACTCCAAATGGGCGGAGGCAATCGCACTGAAAGAAGTGAAGAAGGAAAATGTCGTCAACTTTGTAACAACTCGGATTTTTACTGAATAAAAATTTCGTTGTTATATAAGAAATTCTTTATCGTATTAATACTTCTCTTTTTAATTCTAATAATCGGTCATAATTAGATTCTATCACCTCGGTCGATAAGATCATTTTCTAAAGACGAGTATGCCTATTAAGACCTTGGTATAATTACTTGTAATTGTAGTAAAATCCTAAGAATTATATTTCTCAGCTGGAAATCCTACTTGGCGACCGATTAGTTAGCGACCCCATCTACCATTTGGCTTAGTTACATTTTCCTAACCTAGAGCGTTGCATCGATGCCAAAGTGGATAATTTTTAGTCTTACCTTGACAGTTGACTTAACTACCTTGCTTTGGCTTGGCTGGGCTGCTTTGACATCGGGTCACTGACGGACCTGCCTCGCCTAGCGTCAGTCACTTGTCGGGTTGATCTCGCTTGGCTGCCATCGAGTTTTGCCTTGGCGTGGTCGCGCCTTGCTTTTGCCTTGGCGTTACTGGGCTGCTTCGCTCACGCCATCGCTGCCACCGGTCGCTTGGCCATCGCTTGGCCACCGGATCGCTTGGGCCACCGCTACATCGCTGGCTACCAGTCGCTTTGGCCACTGGTCGCTGGTCGCCGCTGGCCAAGCACCGGGTCGCTTTGGCCAATGTTTGGCCACCGGTCGCTTGGCCATCGTTGGCCACCGTCGCTGGCTACGCTGGCCACCGCTTTGCCACCAGGCTGCCTTGGCCATGCTCACGCATTGCCTTGGCGTTTGGCACCGTCAGGCTTTAATATTCCGTTATTGGGCAATTTCCTACTAGGTAAAACCAAAATACCACTCGAGCAATGAAAGCCTACATTTAGTATCGTTAGTCTTTAACCGATTAGTTAGAATAGCCTAATGCCCATTTGGCCTAATCACTTCTTCTTAACCCTAGATGGACCATTTTACCCTTTTTGTCTTTATCCATTGGACGATAAAGGCTAGGGTAATATTTATCCGTTGGACGATAGATGCTAGGGTAATCTTTATCCATTGGACGATAAGATCTAGGGAAATCCTTATCCATTGGTTAATACATGCTAGGAAGATCTTTGACCATTGGACAATAGTTGTTTGGAAGAAGACCAAGTTTGACTAGTAGTTGGAATAGTCTAGTCAAAAGTGAATATTGTACTTCATGATGACTTTCCTTGGACCATTGGTTATTACATGCTAGGGAAAGCTTTACCCCTTGGACAATAGGTGTTAGGATTGCCAAATAGGATGACAAGACTAGTCATGTGTCCTTTCTCCTACAAAAAGAACAATCTTAGCCATGTGTGCATTTAAGTGAGTTTGTCCTTACTTTCCTTGTTCTTTCCATAAATGTGCATATATATATATATATATATATATATATGTACATGATAGTACTTTGACCAAGAGAGAGAGAAAGGGCCGAATGAGAGGGAGAGGGAGAGTGAGGTGTATGTGTGTTGTACTTTGACAAGTTGAAGTACTTTGACACTATTTGACCAAGTTGCACTTATTGTTGTACTTGGCTTGACAAGACAAGACCATGGAGCAAATCCATGGGGAAGAAAGAGAGAGACATGGCAGAGTGAGAGGGAGAGGGAAGGTGAAGTGTATGTGTGTTATACTTTGACAAGTTGTAGTACTTTGACACTATTTGACCAAGTTGCACTTGGTTGGAGTACTATTGCTTGACAAGACAAGACCATGGAGCAAATCCATGGGGGAGAGAGAGAGAGCTAGTGGCCAGCCAAGTGGAGTGAGGGGGAAGCTCCATTTTGCCTATAAATAGCATCCATTCCATGCCTTTCAACTCACACCTTCACCATTCAACTTCTCTCTCTAGAAAGCTTAGTGTTCTTGCTTGTTCTTGCTTTGTTCTTGAGTGTTCTTGAAGTTCTTCTCTTGTTCTTCAAGAAACTCATCCTAAGCCGCCACTAAACCACCACTACACCACCCTTCGATCCATAAGAGTTTAGTAGTATAATCAAGATTTAGTTTCGAGAGAAACCTTTCTCTTTCGAAGCTACCGGAAGTCCACCGTAAGCCGTTACTCCGACGAAATTCCCGTAGCCACCCTACCGCCAAGAAGAACGGTAGAGTTCTTTGAACCTACTTATCCTAAGTATAGTTGGATGCATGTTTGAATTAAATGTAGTTAATCCCTAACTACTTCCTCCAAGCATATTGTATTGTATGAGCATGAAACCATATGTGTAGTATGACTTGTTTTACGTAGTTTACTTTGATCTTATGACTACTTGATTGCTCGATCTCGTGATAATTGCTTGTTCATGTATGAACTCGTCAATAAACATATGTTGCTTTGAAAATTCCACAAAGGAAGAAAGAACGGATTTTGGTAATATATTATTGTCTTGAGGATGATTATGAGCATGTATGTATATTTGCTTGCACTACTTGTTGTTGATAAAGCATAAGTGGCTTCCCACTCCAAGGGCGTCCGTACATGTGGCGTTATGCTTTAAGGAATAATTTGAGTACGATTAGGTAATATAGAATTGGATGATCTTGCTAGTTTGGTTTCAAGATTACTTTAAAGTGATTTGTTCCGCCGGGGAGTCTATGCATGATTACGAGACATGAAAATCGAGAAAGTAGAAACATGTCACCTAGGGTGTGGATAAAGGAAATAATTGGACTTGGTAAAATATTTTTGAAACTACATAATGGCCGGACTTGGTAGCCCTTTGTGTAGACTTGCGAAAACCGCAATGAGGCCGGACTTGGTAGTCCATTGTGTAGATTGCTAACGGAGCCGGACGTGGTAGCTTCATTGGTGATTGGGCTTGGTTATCCGCGGAGAGGAGCCAAAGCAAGATTTGATAACGTGGCTGGACTTGGTAGCCCGTTGGTAACGAAGAATGAGAAATGATTTTCAAAATGTTGATTTGAAAATGGTGACACGGTTTACGATGAGTCCCGTAGGAGAAACAAAGAAAGGCATGACACCAACGTAGGCAAGATAATGAATGCGGATGTGTCATTGTTAATTATGTTGTTGAATGAGCATGTGTAATTGCCTATGTACCTTCGTGTTATAAGTTATGGTTTAGCGGGTTGGATTATTCTATTGAGCTTCTGTAGCTCACGGTGTTACCTTTGTGGTGACCCTGACATATTATACTGGGGGCGACGCTGGTATAATGTGTCAGATTTTATAGATGAGCAGCATGAACAGTACACTTTGGAGGCCTTCGGAGCCGAGGAGCTTGCAAGGATGGAAGAAGAGGCGGAACAGTAGTTAACCTTAGATTATCCCCTCTTTTGTTGAATAAAAGTACTCTTGTGAGAATTATGTTGTAATAATGAGCTAGACTCTCTTTAGTTTATTCAATAAAAATGTTTGTTTAACGTACCCAAAATTTGGGGTGTTACAAACTTTATCCGTACTCACCTTATCTTTAGATATGGCGTACTGCGTTGCATCATCACAGACAACGGAAAGAATTTCTACAACAGTGCCATGACTAGACTTTGCCAGAAATTTGGCTTCAAGCAGCATACCTCTACTATGTACAACCCGCCTGCAAATGGTCTTGCGGAAGCATTCAACAAGATTCTTGGGAACTTATTGAAGAAAGTGGTTGCCAAAGCAAATAGGGATTTGCCTGAGAGAATGGAAGAAACTCTTTGGGCATATCAAACCACATATCGAACACCTACTCAAGCCACTCCATATGCGCTAGTGTACGGCGTGGAAGCTGTTTTGCCGCTCAAGCGTCAAATTCCATCTTTAAGGATCGCCATTCAAGAAGGTCTCACTCATGAAGACAATGCTCGCTTGTGCCTTGAAGAGCTAGAGGCACTTGATGAAAAGAGGCTTGAGGTACAACAACGTCTTGAATGCTATTAAGCCCGCATGTTGAAATCATTCAACAAGAAGGTTCATCTTCGTTCTTTTCAGAAAGGAGACTTGGTTCTTGCTGTAAGAAGGCCCATTAATACCACCCATAAAATAGGTGGCAAATTCATTTCCAAGTGGGATGGACCATAAGTGGTGCAAGAAGTTTACTCAAGTGGCGCCTACAAATTGGTCGCTGAAGATGGCTTAAGAGTTGGCCCCATAAACAGCAAATTCTTGAAGCGCTACTACCCTTAAAGAGCAAGCGCTACTCCATGACGCATGAGTCTTAACTGCATGTTGCTCCTGGCCCGCATGAGCTAAAACTGTGCACGACCCAAAAAAAAAAATCTGTTGGACAAAAAAAACAATGAACTACGTTTGACTTGATCCCATTTTGGGTACGTAGGTAGCTTGAATTTCGAGCTCAGTCATTCAAAAAAAAATCTGTCTTACATTTGAACAACGTTTTGACTTGATCCCTTTAAAGGGTACATAGGCAACTTGAGAATTTTTCTTAAGTTCAGTCAATCCATCAAAAAAAAAAAAGCATTCATCCACAACTATGCTATTCATGGCTCTCAAGAGAATAAACTATGAATGACTAAAGGTATGAGAAAAACTTTATTTAAATAATAAAGTGATTGTCTTATGCTAAAACATCATAAACGCAAAGGCATAGTTTGCTAAAAAATGGAACATCCATTTAGTAAACTAAACAAGCCTAAATAAAAGAAATACAACAAAGGAAAGCAGAATAAGCACTAGTCCAACCAAGCCAAATTTTGGATCTCTTTCAACTCGAACTTCAGAAGTTGCTCCAAATTGTTAGCCACTTCCATGTCCGCCGGCATCATCACCTCAGTCGCTTCTATAACAGCTCACTCTGCCAGTAAAGTTGAGACAGCATGCTGTTTTTGAGCTCTTTGAGCATCAATCCCCTCGAGCAATTCTCGGAGCTTCTTCGCCTTCAAGTCCAACTGCTCTAGCTCCTTCATCAGTTGACCTCTCTTGGTATCAACATCTACCAACCGTCGCTCCTTCTCCTCTGAAGTCATCCCACTAGCAAAATTTGATCTCACAGAAACGTAGTTGGTGGTATTTTGTATATATTTCTCTACCTAAGTTTGGAGCGGTGAATAATCCAATTCAGCTTCGAAAATTCAGCGTAAATCACTTGCAGTTTTGGTCTAAAAGATGTTAGCTTCTCAAAAGGAGTTTTTCCCAAGATACTCTTAATATTGCTATCATAAGTTTTCGCGGCCAAAAGACGACCACAATTGATCATACTCCTCGTATCAAATGCAGTAACAGTCGACGGTGCCACACGACCTAACATAAGAGGCTTGGAAGTAGATGGCTTGGAAGTAGATGGAAGATGGATTGCCCCAGATACAAAATTATGTTTTGATCGCAGTGCAAGATCAAAAGGGTCTGGACCATCAACAGAACCTTCACGCTCATCTGATGCAAATTGATTTCCCAACTGTAGAAGGAAATAACTCATTAAGAAATTTGATAAAAAAAAAATAAAAATTCCAAACTTTTTTAAAGAGTAAATAAAGTGAAGAACAAAAGAAGGCAGTGTTAAAGCTTACTCATTTACCCAATACCTCAAGATGGTTTGAAGTATCTGGCAAATCATCAAGGACGCCATCCAAATTAAAGTTCAATATCACCAAATCAGAAACCATCACTTTCTCTTTCAATCTTGAATCAGAGTCTATCACTTTCTTTTTCAAACGCTTCCAATGGCAGTCACCTTTATCGGAACTACTTTCTTCCGAAAGGACTACGGCTGTCCTCTTCTTGTTTTCACCTGTTGGTTCTGAAGTCTTGAGAACAATAGGTTTTGGTTTAGAAGCTGGAATACTCAAAGGAGTTCTAGGCTTGACTGTTGCAACCTTCTCGCTTTCTTTGGCTACTGCTTTGATCACTTCTTTCTCTTTAGATTTTGAAAGAGGTGGGGTAACCTCTATCACCAATTTTGACTTCACAATAGGAATTGTGATGACATTCTTCCCTTTTGGGGCAACGAAAGGTGAATTTGGCTTCTCACATGCAAGCTTATCTTTGCAGAAGTTGCTCGAAGATTTTTCCCACCACTCGACATACTCTTTGGCGGCAAGGCCTTCAGATGAATGCAACAGAATCATAAATTCCGCCCTTGTGTTTAATCTCGTGCAAGACTCCCAAACTTGGTATATTGCTTCCAAAGTGCCGGTTGAGAGTTCTTCTCTTAACTTTCCAGGAATGTCTTGACAAAATTGAAATTGTCTACCAAATCAGTGAGGGCTGTATGGCTCAACTATATGCTCATTACCATGGCGAAGAGTCAAATAGCTTGATCTGAGACTGATGATGTAATCATTCCAAGAGTCCGAATGCTTTCCATGATCGGTGACAATTCCTTGTTGTGGTTTACCCAAGGCTAAAAGTGATAGACTCAATGGCGTGATGCTCTTTAAAAGATCGCAAGCTTCTTGAAAGCTAAAATGTCTAGCCTTCTTTTCCCCAACAAGTTTCACCATCAGGGCACCACAATTAAGTTTTATGGAAGCAGATAAGAAGTAACTATCATAGTAACGACCGAGCCACCCATAAACATAATGGATGGGGAACGTTGCGCCACATTTGCTTGGATTGGGTGAATATGTGATCTCTCTCAAACCATGGTATATGCTTGTAAGGACAGGAACTGCCAAAGAAAACCTCTTTCCTTGAGCCATCATACTTGCTACTTTGAAGACGCCTGGACGAATTTGATCCACTTGCTTGTTAGGTAGCACAAAAATACATAGCCAACAAGATAGAAGAGCAGCCAAATTGGTTTCTTCTTTCACGTCCTTCTCAAGACCCAAGTCGTCAAAGACCTTTTCTATATCTTTGGAGCGCGGCTTTTTCTCTCCAATAAAGCCAGTTGGGTTGTTGGATGTCCTGGGCTCGCTCAACCTTTTCTTCTAAACTCTAGCAAGCGACTGTTTGTAACGGGGTTCCTCTTTAAACCAGAACTTTACCCAGTCATGGATAGTAACATTTGAAGTCTCGCTTGAACAATAAATTTTGTGGTATGCCAAAAATAAGTACTTGCAATTTGGAGGAAGATGTGGCACATCCTTTTTGTCAACACCAGTGAGTTCTCTAGCAGAAGGCACGACCTCATCATAGAAGATTCCATCAATTTAAAGTCCCCCAGTTAAGCGTAGGTCCCATAGGGTAATAGACCCTTCTCCGATTGGTACATGTAGACTATTTGTTGAGGGGCACCAAAGCTCACAAAATGAGCGAATAAGGTTTGTGTTGCGAACATAAGTAAATAAGGATACAAAGACAGCGTCATATATCTTCGCACTTGTTAGCATGTCCTTATTCCATGTGAGCACATCCTCTAACCACTCCCAATATCCGTCGATGAAAGAAATTTCCCGAAACTGAGGAGTCGTGTTACCCCATTTAGCATCCCCATTGGTGATTCGATCGCCTAACAAAAGGAAGCGGTCGGAATCATTATACTTCTTGTGTAGCGATGATCGCAGTAACAGTGCATCGTTGGAAATAAAAGTAGACTTCCCATGGTCGAATAGCTCTCGAGATGATTCAGTATATCATCGTGAGAGATGATGTGAATCTGGAGAAAGATCCCAATCTAGGGCAAGAGCTTCAATGGCCGGATCATGAACCCATAGGTCAATTTGAGTTGCCGGTGCTGTGCCTTTGTAGCTAATGGACAGAACTTGATTATCATCTACTGAATGATCATTGAACAAGGCCATCTCTTCTCGGAGCAGAACTCAAAGAAACTGTGGAGCCTTAAAGCTTGAAGACGCTGCGGAGCCTTAAAGCTCGAAGAAACGACGGAGCAGAGCTCGAAGATGTTGCGGAGCAGATCTCAAAGAAACGGTGGAGTTGAGCTCGAAGAAATAACAGCAACGGAGCCTTAAAGCTCGAAGAGGTAATGGCTGCGGAGCTTAAAACTCGAAGAAGCAATTGTTAAGCTCCAAGCCTGCACAAACAAAAATAAAGGGGCAGTAAATACATTGTTAGGAATATGGTGCAAGCACTGTTCAAACCAGAAAAGGGAGTTAAACAGTGTACAACAACTGAGGTGCAGTAATGGAGCTCGGATAAAAGCATACTAGTTATTTTCGAGTTGACCGATGTCCGCGATATAGCTACTCACGCCTCTGCTAATGTATAAGATTGCTGCACATGCTGCCAACCAAAAATAAATAAATTAAGGTGAAACTGACCCGTAAAGAAAAAGATGCAAAGTTTAAACATTGACGATGTCGTGCATATATGGAATCAGTAAAGTTGAAAAAGGGGGATTTCTCCCCAAAAGGAAGTTTGTTTGTGAAAGAGCTAAAGGTTATGTGGGCCCATGGAGTTTGGATTAAAATTGACTGTATGTGGTTGTACGTGCTCTAACTAAGCATGCACGATCTCAGATTACATGTTTCCATGGTGAGCCAATTTACTTTGTTCGAAAAGGAGAATAAATGGCCAATAACTGGTTGTCAAAATTGGGAGACTACAACACAAAAGTTCGAAATCTCTAGTAGCTTGTAGTTCTCTGTTTCAAGACAACAAAAAGTATTTTGGTCCGAATTTATAGTGGTTCTGCGGATATCTTTCTACTCAAATTATATTTGGTCTAATTAGTCTGAAACGGGGTAGAGGCTATGTGCGGCATGCTTGATCCAACAAGGTCTAAAACAAAAGTCACGAAGTTATGCATGGCAACTTACTGCTTCTATTAAAGGAATGTATTGTGCAAAACAAACATGAGAGAGCAAGATTCAGTGAGTTAAGCTAATTGGAGTATCAAGACTTCAAATTCTTAGTAGCCATGAAGATTATAAGAGCAACACATCGTTCAAAAAAAAGAGGGGCTCTTGCAAATATTATAATACAGCGCATGTTTCCATTGTGATCAAGTCAGGACTTCAAAAAAAAATAATCGCAATCAATCATGTGGGTTTCAAGTCCATATCTGCTGAATAAATTGCGGTCATTAAAATATGTTTTGATCATTTGGAAACTCATGCCGAAAAGTCACCGAGTCAGGAGAAACAAAAATTGGTTTTGGCTAGAAGCTGAAAGACCAACACATGGCCTTGAAACAGACAAGAAGTCACCAAAATATATGAAAGAGAGCACATGACGTTTTGCTTTGCCATAAATTCGGTGGCACCCGACAAATCAAAGAGTATGTGTATATCTACATGCTTAGTGCAGAGGCATATTTAAAGAAAAAGCAAACTGCATGTCATGTGATTGGTAGATAACTGAAGCGCGCAGCAAAAGAAGCCAACAACGAGAACAAAAATAGACTAAGCAACGAAGAAGGAGAGGAGAACTTGCGAGGTTTCTCCGCTGGGTGTGATGAGAATCGGATTCTATTGCTCTCAATTTATAGAACCAGTTCAAGCAAATCAAAGGAAAGTAAATTTCAACTACTAATTCGTGAGTTCCCAAATTCAAGCACAATAATGCCGCAAGCGGTGTTTCAATGGAAATATTTGAGGCGGTGAAAATAACAACAGGCCAAATGGGTCCACTTTTTTTCGTTATGTTTCTGAAGAAGAAAATTTTTGAAGCAAGAATTGCCAAAGTTTCCTATGTCGTTAAGATTTGGTGCTCCATCTCAATAGGCAATTTACTGGCAACCCGGCTTTACCGAGTAGACTCGCGAACAAAAGTTTTTGTGGGTTAACATTAGCGGGCAATCAAATTTTAGTCCACAAATAAATTGGGCTCTCACGTCTTTATTGCCTCTCGAGAGAAATTGGAAGTCGTGTGTAGACACCCCAATCTGAGTTTCCAGATTAATTTACTTACGGTATTTGATTCCTCGATGATGAATTGGATCAAGAACACCCGGGAATGATAGGTGTTTGAGCTTTGAGTGTTTGAAACCCTTGAACCTAACCTAACCTAACCTAAGCCACTTCCAAAAGCCAAAAACCCTATTGACCCGCGCCAGGGTGCAACCGTCGCGCGCCAGGGCGCTCCATCGCGCGACGGTCTGACTCCCTTGTGCGATGGTTGACCATCGCGCGCCAGACCCACTCCATTGCGCGCCAGGGCGCACCATCGTGCGATGGACTGACTCCCTCGCGCGAGAGTCAGCCTGGGTCAAAGTCAAAGATTTGACTATTGACCCACGCGTGATAGCTGGCACACTCGCGCGATGTTCCCACTCCATCGCGCGATGGTTCTAACCAGTCACTTTCACCTTTTCCAGCTAGTTGGTTGCTTGCCTGGGAGTCATAGGGCTATTTGAACCCCGTTTTCTTCCCCAGAACAGTGGCAGTGCAGGCTTTGGGCACTCCACCCTCACAACAACCTTTCCTATCACCTTTTGCAAGCCTTCACCACTAAGTTTTGGCCTTGGGCCTTGTTTGCCACCCTCCTACACCTTCCAAGCCTCCTATAAATACCCCCCTTTGTTCATCTTTTCAAAGGTTCCAAAAAATCAAGTAAAAGAGGTTCTAACCCTAGCCCTTTGTTTATCTCTTCTCCATTAGCAAGTGAAACATTTGGTTTCCTACCTAGCACTCAAGAACATAGTTTGTTCTCACTAAAATCATACTTTCAATTTCAAACATTCAAAGCTCAAACACCTTTCAAACTCAAAAAACCAAAGGTATAGCTTGCCTTTGTTCTGCTCTCTGTTCTAATCCCTGAGGGGGGCTGGCTGGGCCAAGGCTGGTAATCAATACCAGTCTTGGTCCAAAAGCTGGCAAGGTTTCAAAAACTGTCATGGCTAGAACCAATGCGCGATGGACTAACTGTATCACGCGACGGTCCTTTGTTGCTCGCGACAGTCCACGTGGGGATTGATGTCTTGCTGGTTTATGTTTTTCTTTCATATAGATCACTGTTAAGCATGAAAATAACCAGTTTACTGCTTTCCTATGTTAAAAACTGCTAGCTTGCATTTCAATACTTCGTTCTGTTCTGTTGGTGTACCCCTGGGATCATTCTGGATATGTCCCAGAACCCAGAAACATGTAAACCAAACACTGGAAGTTTGGCCCAGACCCTCGCGCGATGCACCCAAACCATCGCGCGATGGTTAGGTGGAGCGTTGACCATCGCGCCAGGGCGCAACCCTCGCGCACCAAGGCGCACCCTCGCGCGACAGAGTGACTATCTCGCGTGACTGTTTGTCCCCGATCAGTAGCCAGCCATGCATGGTTAAGTTAGTTTTAGGCTGTTATTTTGTCCCCACACTGCTTATGGGGTGTTTTGTCAATTTTTAGGGCTTTTCAACCTTTAAGTTGTTTAAAACTGTATATTATAACTGCTTGATTTATCCTGGGTGTGCATTGGTCCTTCCAGAGCCCAAAGGGTTTGAGAATAAGAGCTGTGGGCTTAGGCTTACTGGCGCGCGCTGGTTTTGTAGTAGCGTGCGCAGGTGTGATCAACATGTAGTGACTTGATCAGTGCATACTGATTTCTTCCTGCGCACGACACTCCAAGACAGGGGCTTTCTGGTCTGTTTAATTCCCACAGCAGTCTGCTTTCATTCTATACTAACTATTTCAATAGAGCAAACATGCCATCTATCACATCTTGCAAAGTGTTACAGTTTAATCCCCGATTAACTGTTCCCCCGCCCTAACTGGCTAAAAATTTGTTAATAAAAGAAGAATCACATTTTCGCAAAATGCCTAAGTAGAGACCGATCTCCGGATTGGGCGAGAGGGGTGCCTTAAAACCCTTCCCCTCTCGTAACCTGGCTCCCGAACCCAGATATGGTTATGACGGACAGGTTCCTTCACTTTTTCAAATCAAATAGCGCGGTAGGTGCTTCAAAATACGGTTCCTTGGGTGTCGGACCTTCAAACCCAAGTGGTGACTCTGTATTTCGAGCGCTTGCCTGCTTCTGTGCTCGCGGTCCCTCGATTATGGGCTCGTGCATTTTGGAATCCGGAAATTCCAGGGCATGCTGCCCACAGTGGCGACTCTGCTGGGGATAATCGAACCAATATTAATTCATACTTAGAGTTTAATACATTAGTGAACAATTCCTTAATAGTTTGTCAAAACGGTGAGCTTCGCACTGCCGAAGGTTGGAATGGTGATTTAACAGGACCTCGTGTCCGGCCAATCTGATCTGTGACTTTTTCAATTGTTCACTTGCGTAGTTTCCTCTAAAGATGGACTAAATAAAGTGAGCCAAGCTTGAAAAGGCATTTTACGATTTTGTGATTCTTCTTCTTCTTAATCAAATTCTAGCATCTCATTTGCATCGATGTGGGATAAACCTCGTTGGATCGTTTTGGCAATCAGGCACGGTTTACCAGAGCCTGAGGACCCCGAATGACTTACAACCTTCGACGATGATGGGTCATGCTACCGTTTGACTGTTGCTCAGCGATATCGCGGGCAACGGGAGGTATATCTGTGGCCCTAGTCCGAGGAACCCGTTACGAACCAAAATCGGCCTTTGCATATACAAAGCATTAAAACTCTCTAAACTAGGACAGGTACCTGTAGGGTAGGATCTACTTGCATCTAACCCCATATACTGTCTACGTGTTACTGCTTTCCCTATCGCATGCACTGTACATACACTATTTTGCATAGGAGCATGCTTAGGGCAGTTCTTTATTTCGAGTTTGTCTTACGCTGTCTAAGATGTTGTTGGACCCAATGAGGAGTCGTTCATTCTGTCGAATGTTCGTTATCAATCGCAAAGTCCTTAGTTCAACGAGACTTTGAGAAATCAAAATTTGCTAAATCCTTGGCTCATGCCTGATTGAGGATTCAATCGACAATAAGGAACAACAAAGTATTGATGCTGTGTCACTGGCACCACCTAGGTTGAAGTGCGTTGCCACTATACACCACGTTGTTCAAGGTGAAGGTGCCATGTCATCAATGTCGAGTTGTTTCTAATTCAAAGTTGAATCTTCAAAAAGGACTAGACGAAGATTTAGTCTATTTTGACATCTTTTAGGATCTGTCAATCTACATGAGGACACATCGTCGAAAAGAATTCTGAGGATTTCGGCAACGTCTGAAACTTGTGAGGCAAACTTGTCTCTGGAACTGTACATACATACATGTTGTTTTACGTAGGAGCATGTTTAGGGTGGCTCTAGGTTGTCTCTCACTTTCGAGTCTGTCTTATGCTAATTTGGACACTGCTAGACCCGATGAAGAGTCGTGCATCTCGATGGTGCACGTTGTTAATTTTTCAAAAGTCCTTAGATCAGTGAGACTTTGAGAAATCAAACCTTATTAAGTCCTTGGCTCTTGCCTGATTGAGGATTCGACCAACAACAAGGAACCACAAAGTATTGATGCCGTGACACTGCTATCATTCAGGTTACAAGTGCCTCGTCACTTACAACCACCCCGGCTAAAACACAGCGTTGCTCATGCCACCCCGGTTAAGGTGTCACGCCATCAATACCGAGTTGTTTCAAATTCAAAGTTGAACCTTTAAATGGGACTAGTCAAAGATTTAGTCTGTTTTGACATCTTTTCGGATCAGTTTGATCTATGCAAAGGATACACCCTCGAAAAGAAATCTGAGGATTTCTGGCAGTGTCCGAGTGTCTTGAGATAGACTCGTCTCTAGTTATAGAGTCTAGGAGGACACCAATGACGATGTCGTGTACATTGCATTTTCCTTGCAAATAACTATTGAAAGGACGTCACTGAGCTTTCATTACTTTATTGTCAAAGCTTTGGGCCATTGCATCGTCGGAGAGTACTGAAAAAAACAGCCAAGCCTGCTTGGGAACGTCTGCCGGGGCTATTACACCTTCGCTTCCAAAGGTCATATCACCTTCGTCGTTCATCAATCCAGAATGGCAACACAAATGGAGCTGGCTGAGCTCAGGAAAGCTGTAGAGGAATTGGGTCACAAGATGGACAAACAGATGATTATGGTCTAGGGACTCGTTGGCCTTGTTACCTTCACAGCCTCGCAGTCAGATATGGGGCTAGTCAAGGAACCTTCTCAAGTCTACCACCCTCCAACGGTTGGGGTCAAGCTGTGCTCAAGAGACATGTTCAAAGACCTGGCTGAGTTTCATGAGGCCGGGACTCACTCAAAGGAGGATGTTGATCCCTTGTTCAAAGCCATTGCCAAAGGGGAGGACACGCTTAGTGATGAACTCAGCCCCAAAGGCAAAAGAATGCATCCTGTTGATGAGGCAATGTGTTGCAACTGCAAAGCAAACAAGGGTCCTGCTTTGAATTCTCAATTCACTCGCCGAAGCCCACCGAGGGTTTTCTCGTGTTTCGCTGCACCTTTGGCCTCAGTTTATGAGAAGCTCCTTGATGCTGGTTCCATCAAGCCCCTCAATCCAACTTCATTACCCAAGAATCCCTCTGCCAACTTCAAATATAATCTCTATTGTACCTATCATCAAATGCCTGGCCACTCAACCAATGCCTGTTTCCGGCTTCAACAGGCCATTCAAGATCTCATCGATTATGGCATCATCCTAGCCCCATCTCCACCAAAAGTTAGCATATTCAAACCTATCATCCTAGAAAATCAACCCCAGCCAACTGTACCCATTCTGTCCGAGCCGGAGGACAGCCTGCTGGCCACTGCTTGTACAAATGAGGTTTTCACTACTGACATCTGGATTGACAGTGATGAGGGGCTTGCAAATGAGAGGACTGGCTGGCTGAGGTCCATTTGATCAAAGGAGCACTGAATAGGTTTGGTCAAAGAAGCTGAGGAAGCCGAAGTGCTGTTGCTTGGGCCTGACACCTGCTGAATCCTACCTTTTTTTGTGAAGGCTACGGGTAGCCTTGTTAACAATTGCATTTTCAAAACTGCGTCTAGTTTGCATTGGTGATATCTTTGAGTCTGACACGGTCTTTTGCGTTTGTCTGGTCTAGCTCTGAGTCGGAGGTTGTGCCTCTTGGCCCTCCGCGTCGTAGCTTTTGTATCAAGTTTTGAGTCTGCTGTACTTGGCAAACCCTGAGGGTTTTTATGATATGCTTTATCTTGCTTCTAATTACTTCGCTGGCTTTTATATAAACTGTGTCGACCCTGACGACGAAGGGATAGATTTCGATGGAATCACCCCCAAGGAAATGTGTTCCCCCGCCGAAAGGGAAAATAACAGGCATGCTTAGCCTATTAAAAGAAGAAGTAATTTTCAATAAACTTGAAAGACAAGTATAACCTCCTGAAAGGTTCAAAGTTGGTCTAAGCACTGCCTCTAGAGAAGCATTGCGCCCGGTCGGACAAGTGTCGACGTCTTGGCGTGGTCTCATCAAGTCACGCCTAGCGTTGATCCTGAGATAAAGAAGTATCAAATCCCTCTGCTACCGGGTGCTAAGTCAGAAAGCAGAAGCTCAAAAGGCTCCGAGCCTCGTACCATGTTCAAAAACAACAGCAGTGGCGTTCCACCAAGTACAAATGAGAAAAGTGTATGAAATGGCCTGGAGCGAGGCATGTCAACTGAAGCATTCTTGACCCTGCATCATCAAAGCCATTTTATCTAGGCTGCAGCCTAAGATCGTCAACCTCGACGGCAACAAATTCAATACCCTTGGTCAACCTGGATCAATTCAAAAGTTACTTTTCCCTGAGAGAAGCTCGTTGGGCTGAAAACCCCAAGGGTGGGCAGTTTCAAGCAAAAGTTAGAGCAGCCTGCTAGATCGAAAACCTATGAAGGCGGTCTAGGCAAAAGTAATAGGCAATATTCAAAAGCTCGCTAGACCGAAGACCCGAATGGGTGGTACTAGGCAAAAGTTAGAGCGCACAAGGAGAGGTAAACACACGAGTGAACCTTAGCTTGAACTACGTTTTGACCTGATTCCCTAGCATGGGATACGTAGGCAGTCTCTCTTCGAGACTTGGTCACAAAATCTATCAAATTGGATCCATGGTTGACGTTTTGGTACACATCATAGGTCGGAGAGGATCAGAGATCAAGCTACATTGAAGGAATCAGAAGGGGGAAAACCTTTGTCTTTCAATTTTATTGCAAACTGCTATTTCTATTTACAGGCTGAGCATAAAGCCTTAAAAATATTTGAAGCATAAAAAACAGAACG
Source organism: Rhododendron molle (assembly GCA_025413875.1). Classification (NCBI taxonomy): domain Eukaryota; kingdom Viridiplantae; phylum Streptophyta; class Magnoliopsida; order Ericales; family Ericaceae; genus Rhododendron; species Rhododendron molle. Next base: position 23,557,597 of record CM046400.1, read on the forward strand.
AAATGCTAGAAGCCTAATGGCTCACAGTTTATTCTAAGTTCAGCGAAGTTTGATGTAAGCAACCGCAGTACGTTTCTTCGAAGTGATGTGCCTTGGTTTCAAGCCTGCGCGTGCTTGTTCAAATTCTTGCAGCAGGCAATAGCAGTCTGCTACTGCTCTCGAATGTCATTCCAGAGGCTTTTGCCAAGTCTTGTCATGCCATGCAAGTCATATAGACTTAATGTGACTGCACAGGGGTGTCGGTTTCAGTCCGGGCCTATATGTGTCATCATTGGCGTCTTATGTCCGCTTTTGTGGCATTTCTCCTGATTTCAATACATTGTCATGTTGAGATGCTTTTCTCGATTCTGTTTGTATAGGTCTTTGTACTTTTTGCAGTTTTGTAAGTGTCAGTTTCACTTGTCTAAGGAATGTTGTGTGTTTTGGCTGCTTAATGCCCAAAATTTCATTATATTCCTTGTGTCTAAGGGTTCGCATTATACCATGGGGCTCTTTCTCCCTTTTCGCTCAAGCTAGGCGAGTCTGTCGTACATGTGCGCATGTCTATGTGTCAATTCAGGTCACTTGTCAATGCAAATTAGATATTAGTGGTTAGTTTTTTACATTCTCTTCAACACTTGCAAAAGAGAGTCCATAAATTGGAAAATGCAATTTTTACATTGCTACCCTAGCTCCTGTAATCTACAAGATATGGAATCTCATGAAAAGCAAGGGCTCGTCAGCCCAAGGCCAAGCAGAGCATCTTTGGGGTACATCCGCCCAAGCATTAAGGAAAGGGGCGCATAGGTTCGATGACGTTACTATATCAACTGGGCACGCCAGCCTGTTCAATGTCTATCTATCTGGGTGCGCATCTCAGAAATAACTGACAGTACAGTAATGAGGCTTAGTGGTGGTCCTTAGGCTTCGTTGTCCTTCTAGGAGCCGCCCTACGTTTGCATCTGCATTTTCAAATTATGCATTTGCTTACACATCATTGCATATTGTATATCAAATGTTGAAAGCAGGAAAATTCTATCAAGTGTCAAAGCACGCCTGTCCGGTGTCAAAGGCAGCAAGTAAACAGGATTTTGGGATCATGCCTGTTGCCTGGTCATTTTTGTAACTACGGCTGGAACCGCTTCTTTGGGATAATGCAGCTGTGAGAGGGGTGTCACACGCTATTTTCCTTATCTCGTTTTCCATGGCAACCGTCAAGCCAGCGACCTGTACTAGCGCACGCAGTTACATTCGGGCTAGAGGCCCAATCAGCAGTTATCACCAATTTCTCCCCAGCTGCAGTCCGCCTTGCCTCTATCCATGCTACTTATCAAGGATAACCACTGCTTGTGCTACTTGGATCAAATCAACGACAGCCGGTCCTGTCCAATTTCTCAACGGCTCTATCATTCTGCATACTGATCTGCCCGTTTCAAATCAACGATAGCCGGTCCTGTCCAATTTTACAACGGCTCGATCATTCTGCATACTGATCTGCCCGTTTCAAATCAACGACAGCCGGTCCTATCCAATTCTCAACAGCTCGATCATTCTGCACATTGATCTGCCCGTTTCAAATCAACGACAGTCGGTCCTGTCCAATTTCTCAACGGCTCGATCATTCTGCACATTGATCTGCCCGTTTCAAATCAACGACAGTCGGTCCTGTCCAATTTCTCAACGGCTCGATCATTCTGCACACTGATCTACCCGTTTCAAATCAACGACAGTTGGTCCTCTCCAACTTCTCAATGGCTTCATCATTCAGCATATTGATCTACCCATCTCCAATCAACGATGATCGGCCAAGTCATCGCTGACGATTAGCCATGTCGTCAATCACCGATGATCAGCCATGTCATCGCCGACGATCAATCATGTCGTCAATCAACGATGATCAGCCATGTCATCGCCGACGATCAACCATGTCGTCTCTTTTAATGAATCAACGATGATCAGCCATGTCATCGCTGACGATCAGCCATGTTGTCTCTTTCAATGAATCAACGATGATCACCATGTCATCGCCGACGATCAGCCATGTCGTCTCTTTCAATGAATCAACGATGATCAGCCATGTCATCGTCGAGGATCAGCCATGTCGTCTCTTTCAATGAATCAACGATGATCAGCCATGTCATCGGCGACGATCAGCCATGTCGTCTCTTTCAATGAATCAACGATGATCTGCCATGTCATCGGCGACGATCAGCCATGTCATCTCTTTCAAAGAATCAACGATGATCGGCCATGTCATCGGCGACGATCAGCCATGTCGTCTCTTTCAAAGAATCAACGATGATCAGCCATGTCATCGGCGACGATCAGCCATGTTGTCTCTTTCAATGAATCAACGATGATCAGCCATGTCATCGGCGACGATCAGCCATGTCGTCTCTTTCAAAGAATCAACAATGATCGGCCATGTCATCGCCTCCGATCAGCCATGTCGTCTCTTTCAAAGAATCAACGATGATCAGCCATGTCATCGCCAACGATCAGCCATGTCGTCTCTTTCAATGAATCAACGATGATCAGCCGTGTCATCGCTGACAATCAGCCATGTCGTTTATTTCCATCCATCAACGACGATCAGCCATATCGTCCCTATTCCATTTAATCCACAACGACGATCAGAATATCGTCCAATGGTCCGTTCATTCGCAACTAATTGTTCCCCAGGAGAGTCCGCCTTGGCCTGTCCCGAACAACCTCCCTCAATCTAGCCGCAAGTACATCTTCCAACAGCCTTATTGCTCTGTCTCTATGGTTTTTGATAAGGAGATTGGCTCTGATTCCCAACTGATGGAATTCAACCTGCCTGACACGACCTACCCGTGTTTGTTGGAATACTTTGTGCTGAGGATAGCTTGATCCCCAGCAACGACGGCCTATCCCGTCCAAATCTGTAGCAACAGCCTGTCCTATCCAAATTCAATCAACAAGATGCGATGCAATCGTCCACTTCTACTTCCATCCCCAGCGACGGTCCGTCTGTCCATTCGACCGATCAGGTTCTGTAAGTATGCTTGTCTACTTTACTATGTTCTGCTCTGGATCGCCTTGAGGGGTGTCTAGAAACTTTTGACGTTACTTGTACCAAGTCAATGGTGCTCCAAGTGCCGTCAAAGGGGGGCTACTGTAGATACCCCAATCTGAGTGTCCAGATTAATTTACTTACGGTATTTGATTCCCCGATGATGAATTGGATCAAGAACACCCTGGAATGATAGGTGTTTGAGCTTTGAGTGTTTGAAACCCTTGAACCTAACCTAACGTAAGCCACTTCCAAAAGCCAAAAACCTTACTGACCCGCGCCAGGGCGCACCATCGCGCGATGGTCTGACTCCCTCGTGTGATGGTTGACCATTGCGCGCCAGACCCACTCCATCGCGCGCCAGGGCACACCATCGTGCGATGGACTAACTCCCTCACGCGAGAGTCAGCCTGGGTCAAAGTCAAAGATTTGACTGTTGACCCACGTGCGATAGCTGGCACACTCGCGCGATGGTCCCACTCCATTGCGCGATGGTCCTAACCAGTCACTTTCACCTTTCCAGCCAGTTGGTTGCTTGCCTGGGAGTCTACAGGGCTATTTGAACCCCGTTTTCTTCCCCAGAACAGTGGCAATGCAAGCTTTGGGCACTCCACCTTCACAATGACCTTTCCTATCACCTTTTGCAAGCCTTCACCAATAAGTTTTGGCCTTGGGCTTTGTTTGCCACCCTCCTACACCTTCCAAGCCTCCTATAAATACCCCCTTTTGTTCATCTTTTCAAAGGTTCCAAAAAATCAAGCAAAAAAGGTTCTAACCCTAGCCCTTTGTTTATCTCTTCTCCATTAGCAAGTGAAACATTTGGTTTCCTACCTAACACTCAAGAACATAGTTTGTTCTCACTCAAATCCTACTTTCAACTTCAAACTTTCAAAGCTCAAACACCTTTCAAACTCAAAGAACCAAAGGTATAGCTTGCCTTTGTTCTGCTCTCTGTTCTGATCCCTGAGGGGGGCTGGCTGGGCCAAGGCTGGTATCAATACCAGTCTTGGTCCAAAAGCTGGCAAGGTTTCAAAAACCGTCATGGCTAGAACCAACGCGCGATGGACTAACTGTATCGCGCGACGGTCCTCTGTTGCTCGCGACAGTCCACGTGGGGATTGGTGTCTTGCTGGTTTATGTTTTTCCTTCATATAGATCACTGTTAAGCATGAAAATAACCAGTTTACTGCTTTCCTATGTTAAAAACTGCCAGCTTGCATTTCAATACTTCGTTCTGTTCTGTTGGTGTACCCCTGGGATCATTCTGGATATGTCCCAGAACCCAGAAACATGTTAACCAAACACTGGAAGTTTGGCCCAGACCCTCGCGCGATGCACCCAAACCATCGCGCGATGGTTAGGTGGAGCGTTGACCATTGCGCCAGGGCGTAACCCTCACGCGCTAGAGCGCACCCTCGCGAGACAGAGTGACTGTCTCGCGCGACTGTTTGTCCCCGACTAGTAGCTAGCCATGCATGGTTAACCTAGTTTTAGGCTGTTATTTTGTCCCCACACTGTTTATGGAGTGTTTTGTCAATTTGTAGGGCTTTTCAGCCTTAAAGTTGTTTAAAACTATATATTATATCTGCTTATCAACTGCTTGGTTTGTTCTGGGTGTGCACTGGTTCTTTCAGAGCCCAGAGGGTTTGAGAATAAGAGCTGTGGGCTTGGCTTACTGGCGCGCGCAGGTTTTGTAGTAGCGTGCGCAGGTGTGATCAGTGCATACTGATTTCTTCCTCCGCACGGCACTCCGAGACAGGGGCTTTTTGGTCTGTTTAATTCTCACAGCAGTCTGCTTTCATCCTATACTAACTGTTTCAATAGAGCAAACATGCCATCTATCACATCTTGCAAAGTGTTACAGTTTAATCCCCGATTAACTGTTCCCCCGCCCTAACTAGAAACCGATCTCTGGATTGGGTGAGAGGGGTGCCTTAAAACCCTTCCCCTCTCGTAACCCGGCTCCCGAACCCAGATATGGTTATGACGGACAGGTTCCTTCACTTTTTCAAATCAAATAGCGCGGCAGGTGCTTCGAAATACGGTTCCTTGGTTGTCGGACCTTCAAACCCAAGTGGCGACTCTGTATTCCGAGCGCTTGCCTGCTTCTACGCTCACGCTCCCTCGATTATGCGCCTGTGCATTTTGAAATCCGGAAATTCCAGGGCATGCTGCCCACATTGTGCAAGATTATGAATGGATTTTAAGTTCGCCTCACAAGTTCAACTTTTGAAATTCAACTTGACACCAATTGTCATGCCAAAAAAAAACTTTATCGCCGCGTACACAAATTTTTGGCATTAAATCAAGTCTAGTCAACATTTCGAGAGCTACTCACTTTCATGCATGAGCAAGTCTCGAGTGGGTATCTGTAGGCATGTAAAATTTCTAGCCTATCGCGAATCGCCATGTGTTGCTAGGGCATACAAATTGGCCAATCAAATGTCGCCAAGTGCCTATAAGTCAAAGTGAAAGTTTTACGGACGGGTTAATCAAGTGATGCCAAGTGTCCGTGGTCAAAAGTCAAAGACATGTACATGGACCAATCAAACGGTGCGTCAAAAAGACACAGTTATTATTTTACCAAGTCTGCCCAATCAAATTATGCTACTTGGTGAATAATAATATATTTCTTTATATATAATTACTTTTTTCTAAAATAAAAGGAAAAAGAAAGGTGATTATCAAATAATAATTATTCATTTTAAAATCAAAAAAGGAAATGATTAAAGGAATCAATATGGAAGGTTAGGGTTGGAGTCTCCATCCCACATCCTTATAAATAGAGGTGCTCCCTCTCATATTTTTCCATCTGCACATTGAAGGATACAAGCTCCAGAGCTCTGAAGATCAAAGCGCTCAAGCCCTTCAGAATTCTTCAAGTGTGCATCCAGCAAGAAGGTTCTTTGAATCGAAGCTTCAATGCCTCGAAGAACATTCAACCCAAGTCATCAACTTCTTCGCAAATCACGGAGGAGATTCAGCCGTTTGATTCGAGTTCAAGCATCAAACCCTTGTTTCAACAACCGAAGAGAAGAATCAGAAGATTTTATTTTCTTTGACTAGAAAATACTTTAGAGATTGTAAACCTTAATTTTATACATCAATAAAATTGACTCTTGTTTAACATTTTTTTGTCTTTTTCACAGACTCGAAATTTGTGTTCAACAGATAGAAGAGAGAAGAGAAAAGTCCTCTCTCAGAGTCCGACGTTCCGTTGCCTCGTTGGAAATGTATATACAGTATGTCATAGAAACGTGTCACATTTGTATTTCAATTGGGACCTTTTTCTAATGTAATGTCTCATGCATGCATCTATTCTAATTAACCGGCCGGCAAAGAGAAAGAAAAGAAAAATAGTATAGGGCAACTCAACCATGCCAGCTAGCTGAACAAAGGAAAATGACAGAACAGATCAAAGCAGGTTCAAACATTACACGTTGGTGTGATTTGGTCTCTCTAATATAGTGATGCAACATAGCATTTGCCAGGATCCTATTATTGATTTTAAGTCGTATACTTCCCAAGTCTTTGACGTGTATATCATGTCATGTGTATAAACACTCTAAACGATGCTTTTGCATGTCAAAATTAAGAGAAATACTGTAGTAATTGATTGATTAAACTATATAAGACCATTCATTTTTTTTACAAATTAATATGATTCCATCAAACCTTTTGGGGATATAGAAGTGGTTAATACACACCAATGCAAAATTTTCACTGACACTTACAAATATGATTCTATATATATTTATGCTATTGGTTATAACACCAATGCTGAGAGAAATATGATTCTATATCTATGGGATGATGCTATGGTGTCCACCTGCAATTTGGGGACACCGCAATACCACTAACTCTACATAAATTTTTCCTATACTTCCTAACCTTAAGTATACGTAGATTTTCCTATCTACTTTCTCTAGTATAACTCTAGTTATATTGCTTATGTTCTTGAAATGAAAGCATGATCTTGTAGATTATTCGTAACCGTTAACTCTAAGTATATTGTACGATGTTTGTTTGAGATGCATGAAGTAGAACTTTCCGTCCCCACTATCTCTAAGTATATGTAGAAAGTTCCTAATCTCTATCTCTATGTATAGTTATGTTAAAACGTAGATTGTCTTGAACTTTAAAAATATGGTACGAATCTTGACGTCGAATGAATGTTAAAAATAAACCTATCATGCTTTTGAAAGTATGACATGTTGAACAAATGATTTCTACGTCAATAAACATATATGGTCTTTTTGAACTTTCCACAAAGAAAGAAAGAACGGATTTCAAAACAAGAGAAATCGGACGCTTTATTCGAAGTATTCGTATTTTGATCTTTTAGAAAGTTATGAGTTTGTTTACATGTTGTTGCATTACTTGTGGTTGTATAAGGATGGTGATGAGCTTGTTTATAAGATTGCTTGCATGATCTTACTAGTTTAGATTACAATGAATGATTTAAATGGTTTATGATGAGAAAATCCTACCGCGGAGTTTATGCATGAAAACGAGACACGAAAATCGAGAAATAGAAACATGACACCTAGGGTGTGGCTGATATGGATAAAAGGGTTAAAGACAAGGTGTGTTTTGAAAACGCAATGTGGCCGGACTTGCCCATTGTGGGAATGCGTGTTACAAATGATGAAATAATTTCAAAACTACATAATGACCAAATGTGGGGTGCATTATGTGAGTGTGTGTGTGTGTGTTGTGTGCCAATGGGAACGCGGCGCGGCGGAACCATTGTGAGGATACTCGGGAACCCGACGCGACGAAACCGAGGTTGGGTGTGTGGCTTGGTTATCCGCGGAGAGGAGCCAATGCAAATGTGTGCCAATGGGAACCCGGGGCGGCGGAACCATTGTGAGGATACTCGGGAACCTAGTGCGGCGGAACCGAGGTTGGGTGTGTTAAAAATGATTTGCAAATGTGTGCCAATGGGAACCCGGCGCAACAGAACCATTGTGAGGATACTCGCGAACCCGACGCGGTGGAACCAAGGTTGGGTGTGTTAAATGTGATTTTCAAAATATTGATTTGGAAGTAAAAAGGGTTTCGGAAACATTGATGAACATGGTGACACAGTCTACGACGAGTCGCGTAGGAGAAACTCAGATATCACCGACACCAACGATAGAATTGTGTATGTGAATGTGTCATTGTTAATGCCTTGTTAAACATGTATGTATTATTCTGCTGCTTGTTCAAGAGTTGGTATGCTTCTCTTTTACTCTGATATTGGTAATTTATGGGCTAGCGGGTATAGGATTATTCTGCTGAGCTCTTGTAGCTCACGGTGTTGCCTTTGGTGACCCTGACATATTATATCGGTGGCGACGCTGGTATAATGTGTCAGATTTTGTAGATGATCAAGATGAACAGTACACCTTGGAGGCTTTTGGAGCTAAGGAGTTGGCTAGGACAAAGTAGCAGGTGGAGCTGTAGTCAGAAACCCTAAAACCCTTCATTTGTATGAATATTGAACCCTAGTGAGAGTTATGTTGTAATAATGAGCCAGACTCCATTTGATTTTATCAATGATATGTTTATTCAACGTACCCAAAAATCAGGGGCGTTACAGAATGGTATCAAAGCTCTAGGTTCAACACTCGGCCATGGGTAGAATGGGTAGCCTATAAGATAAGTTTGACCGTTGCACAAACGAGACTTGAGTTTAAGTTTACCGTCCCAAATTGGGTGGAATTCTGACAAAACAATCTTCGGATTGAAGCAAGGTGTGGAAATTGGCAATACCACCGAGTTGGGAATTCCCGAACAATTGGATGATAACTTAAATCAAGAATCGAATGTGGAGCCTAGAAATTTCAATGTGTCTATAAGCATTAGCAAACCTTGTTTTAAAACGTTACTAATTGAGGTTTAAAATTTTTCCTTGTAGATGAATCACATAATCAACCAAGTAGCTGGAGCTCACCAACTCAAGATCACCATAGAATCCATGACTATCCAACTGATGAGGAAGTCTGACTATATTGTCATGATACTCGCTGAAATCCGCGATTTCAAAAGAGTACAACTCCATACCACCACTCCCGTAGAGGATGACCCCTGGTTTCCTGTGATGTTTCCCATCCTATGTTCCTTCTATGGGTTTTTCGGAGCCCTACCCCCGATGGAAGACTTCATGTATGGTGAAGAAGAAACCGGAGATGAGAAGGTTGCCAAAGAGGTGACTGAGGAGGGAGAAGTCAGTGGAAGTGAGGATGTCAATGAAGGGAATCTCAAAGAGGATGAAACCCCAAAAGCAGAGGATGCCAATTAGGCGTATCTTAGATAAGTCTAGTAATAATTGTAATCCTTCGGGATGTAGGAAGTTGGAAAATTAGGATCACCCTTGTCTGTTTAAGAGTCCATCTATGTTGTATGCATTTCTATTCCAGTAAAGACTTGTAAGATCATCTATGTGTACTTGTTTCCATTTAATGCAAGACTTGTATTTTCCTATCAATACATGATCACTGTTTACGTGCATACTTGTATTTTATACCTATTCGTATACGATTTTCTCTTTACACCCCGAGTCGTAGTACTATCATAGTAGGAGTATGTAGGATCGTTTCAACTTGTATTAGGGAGAAGCTTAGGTCACTATTTGCCATTATAGTAAGAAGCTTGGTAGTAGTAGACTTTTGATGTAATAGGGAAGTCTTATCTTTTGTCTTGTAATAGAACTCTATGCTTATATTTGTAATCCTTTGCTTATCTATGAAAAGCTTATTTTCTTAAAATAAAGAGTACTGTTGTATGCTATACAAATTTTGCTTTAGTAAACGAAACCCTTATTATAAAGGACAATTATTTTAGTTGACGCAAGTTGCTCAATGATAGTAATCTTTTTGCTTATCTATAAAATTTTCTTTGTTACGGGTACTGTAGCACAATCGTTAGACAATTTTTTTTATTTTGGTTCGATGAGAAGCCATTTTTGGATAAATATTTTCCCACGCCTCCTAAGGAACGAGAGCGGAACCTAGCACCTAGAGCCGGGTCTACCCCATTCGGCGCGGCCAAAACCGCACCCTCCAACCTCTAATTATCAAAACTTCAAACTCCAATTATCAAATTTCAACCTCCAAATTCAAATTTCAAAATCCAAATCATTTCCGTCCTCCACTCACCCCTCACCCGGCCCTATATATACCCCACCACCACTTCCCATTTCTTCATTCCCTCTCTTCACATTTTCTCTTCATCTCTCCTACCATCTCCACTCCCAAATCACTATCCAATCAAACCGAGCCATGGCGATCTGGCGACGAGGATTCCCGGAGAACGTCGCGTTTCGAGAAATCGAGCGAACCGAGCTCACCCTAACGACCCAAGCGCTACGGTTGCAACCCTTCATCTTCATCCTGTTCCGTGTCGTGCTGACAATGGGCATGCCACGGTGGTTCGGTAGGAACAACCGTCTCCGCACCTTCTGGTGCTGCGTTCTCGCTGTGACTGTCGCACTCGAAGTGTTCGTAAGGGAATACGAACGTCGTTTGATCCAAGCTTTCAATGATAGATGGTAGGGCGAGGCACGTCAGTGGCACCATAGCCATTATTATCTGTTTTTCTTACATTTTTTTGTATTTGATGATGCCTTTGGGCGTGTAATATAATGATCTTGTTCTATAAAAAAAAAAAAAAAGAAATTTTAGTTGCTTGATCTATCTTGTTCATTGCATGCTAACCCCAGTAACAAAACCCCTAAGGTCGAGTAAGACAATATCATCACCATTTCAGGAGAGTATAGTTGTTAGTCTAAGTGTGTAGCGAGTGCGGACTAGAAATAGCCAACCTACGCCTAACCGCAACTTTAGAATGATCAACGTGGTAGATTTTGACGAAATTCGAAAAGGGACTGACTAACAGCACACCGAGCGGTCTTAGACTGTCATCAACTCGTCTTCAATTTAAGGGGGATAGGCAAACGACAAGTTCGACGATAAATGTTTGGTAACCGATAGAATAAGAAGTAGGATTACCACATATTGAGTGCAAGTATGCCGATGTGTTTCGGAAGAACTTCCTGGCTGACCACCCCAAGGAGATACCATATTACCCCTGCAGAGCTAAAGGAGCTCAAGACCCAATTGAAGGAGCAGTTAGACAAAGGGTTTATCAGACCAAGTACGGGGAGCACCTGCATTATTCGTAAGGAATATAGAAGGGACGCTTCGACTATTCTTCGACTATAGGAAGCTGACTCTGCCAACGATTATTTTTCCCGGATAGTATAGGTTCTTTCGGTGCCTTTGCGCAAATCATTCGAGTTTTTAGGACCTCGTAGGACTTGCGAATGTTCGGTTTTCCCTGGATAAAGATAGAATACTTACACTCTGCGATTAAGAAGTGATTCTGCTTGAGTTGGTCCATTGTTACCTAGTTTTGGAGGGAAGCATGCTGATTCAATAAAGACGTTGCGAGACATGGGCCATACGATGATTTGGTAGAAGTTTTGCATTTGGCGTTGGTGTTTACAATGGAAACTTTATCGAAGGCATACAATGAGGCAAATTGTTCGACGACTGAAGCAACTTTAACCCCGTCTTGCTAAGCAATGATGAGGCTTAATTCGATTAACAAAACATGTAGAGGATTACGATGGATGCCTGAAACGCTGACGTACTACATCGAAATACTTCTAGGATCTGCCGGAGCCTTAGAACTGAGGTTGAGTGGTACCAAACCGAATTTTAGGTTGCCAAGTATTACATCTTGTTTAGGCCGCTAGTAATTAAGGGTGACCTGTTTCTATTTTTTTAAGGGGGATAGACGATGATTCTGAGACCAGTATAGCGACTTTGTAAAATCCGTAGACACTCACCAATTTCGAGGACGAAATTATTTTTAAGGGGGATAGATTGTAACGACCCTGATTTTTGGTAAATAAAAATTTCGTTAAATATTTGAATTTTCTTTTAACTACTTGGATTGCTTTAAAAATTTCTTTTAAATTCTTATAATCCGTCATAATTAGATTTGAAACTTGTAAAATTGAATCATTTTACTCCGGACAATTTAGTCCTTCTCCCATGACTAGTATACTTGTAAACGTACTCGTATATTTTTCCTAGTAAGTAAATAATATCTGTAGGGAGGTAATCCCAAATAGGTGCAAAGAGCGGCCCGAACACGTGGCACGTGGGGCCCAGAATCAATATAGTCGGAGTATCCGCTGTGCAGTACGGTGAACGGCAGTAAGGACCGGGGACACGAGAGGTCCTAGGTCCAAAATACCCGAGCAGGGGTATGATCCGAAGAGCAAGGGGAATTGTTGGACCAGTCTCATGATAAGGGGACCAATCATACGAGAGATCACTGGTCCAGATAGTCTGTTCGGCTATGAGAGGGCCGAACAGGAGCAGCGATCCGGAGGAGGTGCCAGGAGGCGCTCCAGAAGGGTCCAGAGGTGGCAAATACCCAATAACGAAACAATATCTGGAGAAGATACCCAACGGGAATGGGGTGAACGGCCAATTAAGGAAAGAGTTCCTAAATGGTCTGTAAAGAAATATGCAGTTATGGGAATGAGAATCCCTGATATTTTGGGTTCCCTTTTCGAGAAAGTAAACTTAGGGCAACGAGATGGCTTGGACAGCAAGCATATGTGGATCTATAAATATGAGGTAAACCTAGAGGTAAAGGTACGCAATTCCTGGTTATTTGCTTATTACCTACTGAGAATTAGGGTTTTCACTGGTACGAGATACTAACTTTGGCATCGGAGGGCCTTTGCCACGAGAAGGCAAAGGTGCGCTCACCTTTGTCTGTTCTCTGAGTTCAACTCCGTGAGTGCTAGGGTTCCGTGGAGGCGAGAAGTAGCCGTTGGATCTTGGTGCTGTTCGAAGGCCTTTTTGTTTTCCTGCACTTACAATTGGTGCCGTCTGTGGGAAACGAAAGAGATCCCTTTGAAAAAGCGACCATCGCGGAAGAAGATCCAAAGACTCCACTTGATGCAAACAATCAGCTGGGTGGGGGAGGTGACAAATCCCCACCAGACCCTCCGAGGAAGCCCGACGGCGGGCGTGCGGGGAGGACCACGAGCAAGGACCGCCCCCTGGCAATCCATGGCGACTCTAGAAACAAGGACGGACGGACGGCCACAGGATCCACGAGAAGGAGTAAGTCGCGCCATGGGAGGGAGTCAGTGGCACGTTCGAAAAGCGTGCACAGCAGGGAAGACATCCTGGACAAACAGAGACAGGAAATAGAGGAATACGCTCGTCTGATTAAAAGACGAGAATATGAGATTCAACAGCTGCAGCGGATACGAGAACATCCGGAGGATTCTGGGCTTTCACGAAGGAAGTCTAGAAAAGAAAGGTTGGATATGGCAGAGTACAGGAGAGCTTCTTCACGAAAAAGAAGAAGCAGGAGCCTCACTCCGAAACGACCAAGGGCTTCTTCACGGAAAAGGAGAAGCCGGAGTAGGAGCTCCTCCCCCGAGGAAGGGAGCAGGAAGCACCATAGGGACAGGTACGAGAGACCTGATTCCGACTGGGAAAAAAATAATGCCAGGGGTGCAAAGGATCAGAAGAGGGAACCATGTCTGCACGAGAAGCAGCACGGAGAGCCCTTAGCAACATAGCAACCTCTCCTTTTGCAAAGAGATTGCAGGAAGCAAGGTTGCCGAGCAGGGTGAAACACGGGACGTTTATCTTATACGAGACCAATGCAGACCCTGTGGCACACATGCAGCACTACCAGCAGGTGATGTTTATGCACGATGGTGACGACGCGATCATGTGCAAGATGTTCCCATCTAGTTTGGGAAAGGTGGCCCTATCTTGGTTCCATAAGTTGGGGCCGAACACCATACGAGGATGGAGACAGTTGGCCGAGGAATTCACTGCTCGGTTCTTGACGAGCAGAAAACCGCCCAAAACTTTTAAGAGTCTCAGTTATGAAGCAAGGAGAGAATAAGCCAATCAGAGACTACGCCAAGAAGTATTGGTAGACTTTCAACGAGATTGAAAGTTGCAGTGAGGAGTATGCAATAGCAACGTTCAAGACTGGGCTGCCTGTTCGGGGGGAGCTACGAAAGTCCCTAAACATGAGTCCAGTGAGCACGCTGGTAAAGCTGATGGAACGTATTGAGCAGCATGCCAGGAACGAGGATGACATACTACGGGAAGATGGCAAACTGAGTGCCGAGCAAGTCAAGGGTCGTGCGAAGAAGGCAGATAAGCCCGAGCCCAAGACTTACAGAGAGAGGAAGGAGCATGGGCAGGCTAAGAAAGAGTCATACCGGGAGAAGTATGCCCCTGACCCAAAGTCTTTCTTCTCAGTGACAACGGTTTGGAAGGAACCTATTTATCGGGTTCTTTATCGAATAAAGAACCGTCCGTACTTCAAGTGGCCCCCAAGGCTGGAGGGAGATAAAGACGCAAGAAGGGCTACGAGTCAGCACTGCAGTTACCACAAGGACTGGGGTCACATGACGGAGGATTGCGAGTTGTTTAAACAGCACCTTGATGACCTGGTCTCACGTGGGTATCTGAAAGAGTTCATCCAGGAGGAGCACAAGGGTGCCGAGAAAGCAATGGAACTGGATTACGAGCAAAATCCAAGGGGCGTGATCCATATGATACATGGATTGGCCACACCTTATATGAGAAATGAGGTAAGGTTGCTCCAAAGGCAAGTGAAGCACGACCAGCACGTGACGCTGTTGGGCAAGAAACGAGGACGTGAAGCGGAAGGATGCAACGAGGGCATAGTCTTAACGGATGAGGACCTGGGAGGAGTCCAGGTGCCGCACAACGATGCTCTTGTCATAACCCTATGAATTGGGGAGTATGACATGGAGAGGATCCTGGTGGATTCAGGAAGCTGCACCGAGGTGCTTTATTACGACGCGTTCAAGAAGCTGGGATTGACACAAGCAGACTTGGTACAGTCAGTAACTCCGTTGGTTGGGTTCAGTGCAGGGGCAGTCTGGCCATTGGGCAAGGTGACCCTTCCTGTTCGGGCAGGAACAGTGGTGCTGAGAACCGACTTTTTGGTGGTAGACGTGCCATCTTCCTATAACGCGATTATAGGAAGGACTTGGCTGCATAAGATGAGGGCGGTTTCCTCCACCTACCATCAGATGGTAAAGTTTCCAGGGTCCAATGGTATCGAGCGAATAAGGGGGAACCAAAAGACAGCCCAACAGTGCTTGGTTTCCATAATTAAGAAGGCACCCAAGGCACAGTTGGTGCAGACAGTCGAGGTTACCAACCAGCCGACCATCGAGGATGTCGGAGGAAACCCAGCCGAGAAAGTGGTGGAAGGACTGAAGAAAGTCCAGATCAATGAGAATGATCCTGAAAGATATTTCCTGATCGGGGAAAACCTGTGCAAAGAAGAAGAGGAAGAACTGGTGAAATTTCTCAAAGAGCACGTGGACGTATTTGCTTGGGTTCCCGAGGAGATGCCTGGGGTGGATCCAAACGTGATTTGCCATCACTTGAATGTGGACCCACGACACAAGCCTGTAATACAGAAGAAAAGGAGATCTGCCGTATAGCATGTGGACGCTGTTATCGAAGAAGTCGACCGTTTGCTCGAGGCAAAGGCGATACGAGAGGTTTATTACCCCGAGTGGTTATCCAACACGGTGGTGGTGAAAAAGAAGAATGGGAAATGGCGGGTATGCGTCGATTTCACAGATCTAAACAAGGCTTGTCCGAAAGACAGTTTGCCCCTGCCCAGGATAGATCAGTTGGTGGATGGATTAGCTGGGTATGGGCGTATGAGTTTTCTCGACGCTTATCGAGGATATCACCAGATAGCCATGTATGGCCCCGATCAGGAGAAGACGTCATTTATCACACTAGGAGGGTTGTACTGTTATAGTGTTATGCCTTTTCGTTTGAGGAATGCTGGAGCAACTTACCAGAGACTGGCAACGATTATGCTAAAGAATCTGCTTGGCAAGACCATGGAGGTGTACATAGACGATATGGTGGTGAAAAGCAAGGAGAAACGAGACCACATCACTGATCTGAAAGAAGCTTTTGAGATACTAAGAGAGTATAAGCTGAAGCTCAACGCCTCGAAATGTGCATTTGGGGTAAGTTCTGGGAAATTCCTGGGTCACTTAGTGACCATTAGAGGGATAGAAGCGAATCCCGATCAAATAATAGTTTTGCAGAAGCTGCAGAGTCCGAGGACCACGAAGGAGGTCCAGCGGTTGACAGGGATGGCGGCAGCCCTTAACAGGTTCATCAGTCGTTCGAGTGACAAGTGCAGACCTTTCTTTCAGTTGTTAAAGAAGAGAGAAGGTTACGAATGGGGAGCGGAATGTGAACAAGAGTTCCAAGACCTGAAGAAGTACTTGGTGGCAGCCGCACTTCTGTCTACTCCTGAGCCTGGCGAGGTCCTGACCCTGTACTTAGCAGTATCCGAACATGCTGTAAGTGCAGTCCTATTGAGGAACAAGGGATCCGAACAAATCCCTGTCTATTACGTGAGCAAAACGCTATTGGATGCAGAAACGAGATATCTGCCCCTTGAGAAGTTGGTCCTGGCACTGAGGACGGCGGCTAGGAAGTTGCCCCATTACTTCCAAAGTCACAAAGTGGTGGTTTACACAGAGTTCCCGTTGAAGTCATTGCTTCGAAAGGCCGACTTATCGGGACGAATATCAACTTGGTCGGTGGAATTGAGCCAGTATGATATTGATTATCAGCTGCGCACGGCAATCAAAGGGCAAGTTTTGGCAGATTTTATGGCAGAGTTCTCTCCCGCAGTGGCTCCACGGCCTCCTACGAGAAAGGAGCAGTTGGTCGAGCCATCAGCCGAGAAGCGAAAGGCGTCCGCCGAGCAGGACCCTTTGGAGTGGAAGCTTTTTGTAGATGGATCCGCATGCAACACCGGATCTGGAATCGGAGTGGTGCTTTTCCCTCCTGAAGGAATTATGATCGAATTGTCCCTGCGCCTGGGTTTCAGTGCGTCGAACAACGTGGCGGAGTACGAGGCACTCCTGGCCGGGTTACGGAGCGCAAGAACCTTGAAGGTAAAAAGAATTCGAGTATTCTGTGATTCACAACTCGTGGTGAATCAGCTGTCCGGGGAATACGAGGCCCGGAATGAGAAGATGGCAGCCTACGTGGAGGCAGCCAAGGATTTGCTTGATACCTTCGAGAAGATACACATCGAGCAGAACGCCCACGCCGACTCATTGGCTTGGTTGGCAGCGGCTGTGCCAACAGAGTTCAAGAGGAAGGTGGCAGTGGACTATCTTGCTGAGCCGAGCATCGAAAGGAGTGTGGAATTGGTCTTGGACGTGAACCAAGGAGCAAGTTGGATGGATCCAATAGTGGAGTTCCTATGAGATGGGACACTCCCCATAGATAAAAAGGAGGCTCACAAGATAAAGACGAAATCTGCAAGGTTTTGGCTATCACCAGAGGGGAAATTGTACAGAAAGTCCTTCACTGGACCATACCTGCTTTGTGTGCATCCCGAGATGGTGTAGAAATTCTACACGAGATACACGAGGAACATGCGGAAGTCATGCAGTAGGAGATCCATTGCACACCGTGCAATCATCCAGGGTTACTGGTGGCACATATGCAAAGAAGATGCAAAGGTGTATGTAAAAATCTGTGAGAAGTGTCAGAAGTTCTCACCCATGATCCAAACACCAGCCGAAGATCTGGTGCCCCTGACAAGTCCTTGGCCGTTTGCGCAGTGGGGTATGGACATCGTGGGTCCACTCCACAAGGCCATCGGGAACAGGAAGTTTCTGGTAGCAACGGACTACTTTACCAAGTGGATTGAAGCGAAACCACAGCAAAGATCACGTAACCTATGATAGAAATGTTCGTCTGGAAGAGCATCATCACTCGATTTGGGGTTCCTTATTCCTTGATCACTGATAATGGGTCCCAGTTCCAGAAAAAGTTCAAGGCTTTTTGCGCCAAGTATGGAATAAGGAACTACTATTCCACACTGCCATACCCTCAAAGCAATGGGCAGGCAGAGGCGTCCAACAAGGCTATACTTGACGAGATCAAGAAAAGGTTGGACAAAGCAAAAGGCAAGTGGTCGACGAATTGCCATTGGTCCTGTGGGCACACCGAACAACTCCTAGGAGGTCTCCGGAGAGACCCCTATTCGCTAGCATATGGAGCAGAGGCTCTGTGATTCTATTGGAGGTTGGTTTGCCGACCAACGGGATAAACACTGGTGGAGAGTGGGGGCAATGACAGAGCCCTGGAAATTGAGTTGGACGTCCCGAGGGGAGGAGAGAACGAGCTCTGGTGCACTTGGCCTTGTACCAGGAGCAGTTGATGAAAAGTTACAACAAGCATGTCGACCCACGAGAGTTTGGTGTTGGAGACCTTGTGCTACGAAAGGTGCTCGGCAACACCAAGGTGGCCAACGAGGGCAAGTTGGGGGCCAATTGGGAGGGCCCGTATCGAGTAACAGAGGTTGTGGGCATTGGGGCATATCGATTGGCAGACCTGGACGGGAACCCGGTACTAAGGCCCTGGAATGTTCACAACTTGAGGAAGTTCTACGTGTGAAGAACTTCAATTTCGTTTCTATTCTGTTTTAGATGCACATCGTGATTGTGTGGGAATTATGAATAAAATTCCCTTGTGTTTTCTTTTACTAATTGCAAGGGGTACGCGTAACGCCCCCTTGAGTTTTGCGAATTATGGATAAAATTCCCAGATTTTGGTAACAAACGCTATTTTTTATGAGTTTTTCATTTATCAAGCTTTAAATACGAAGTCAAGCTATGTCCTTAGTCCTCACTTCGTATTGGGGAGCAGAGGTATAGGGTAACTAAATGGAATTTCGAATATTTCAAAATTTTACCAAGTACGAATATACTTCTCTGTTTGCTCGGGTACGAATACACCCAGAATTTTTACCAAGTACGAATATACTTGTCTGTTTGCTCGGGTACGAATACACCCAGAATTGAGCCAAGTACGAATATACTTGACAGTTTGCTCGGGTACGAATACACCCAGAATTTTTGCCAAGTACGAATATACTTGACAGTTTGCTCGGGTACGAATACACCCAGAATTATGTCAAGTACGAATACACTTGACTGTTTGCTCGGGTACGAATACACCCAGGATGCATACGAGATTATGCACACTGTTCTCAAACACGAATACGTTTGGGAAAATTTCAAGTACGAATAAACTTGTACATGTGCATGCCCACATAAATTTGCAACATAATCAGGGTATGAATGAACTCTAGATTACTAAGTCCAAATACGAGCACATTTGGGTAACCTAAGTACGAATATACTAAGGAAAGTCTACAAGAATGAAACGTATGGGCTGCATACTTGAATATGCAGTAGCATCTAAGTTCGAAAAAACTTGAAGATTGCTCAGGTATGAACAAACCTTGAGCACGTGCATATACAATGTTATACAAGTATGGTCAAACAGCATGCTCGGGTACGAACAAACCTTGGATACATATGAGTAAATGTATTGGTAGACAAGCTGCGAGTGCAATTAGCACTTACACTTAGGTACGAGAAACCTGCAACAGTGTAAATGAGAATACAGCTAGATTATCAACAGGCACGATGAGGCCTAGGAAGCATGCGTGGAAATGCATGAAGCTAAGTACTGGCCATAAGACGGCCACCTGTATTGAAGAGAGGCCACGAAGGGCCAGCCAAGCATATTCGAGCCACGAAGGGCCAAAACACGAGAATTAAAGTATTTGAAGATGTATCAGGTGTCGCGCAGGGCAATACCAATAGCCACGCAGGGCCAATCAAAAACTGTTTAGAAAAAGTTACAGTTACAAGGAGTTCAACTTACTCTTCGTTCGTCAGGTCTTGAATGATGGGTGGAGAGGCTAGAGCAATTGTGGAGACTGGATCGGTCGTAGAGGCTGGAGCAGCAACAGAGGTCGAAACGGTTGAGTTGTCCGTAGTAGTGCTTGGCTCAGGTGAACCCCCATTGGCTTCCTTTTGGCCCGGACTGGTCACTTCTCCAGTCTGCTCAACATTAGCACTCTGCTGCTCGGGGACGTTGGCGTTGAGCTCCCTGTCCAGGCTGTCTTCCTCCTCTACAACTTCTTCCTGTTCGTCAGCAACCACTTGGGTGCTAGGAAGGTCGATTTCTGTCCATAGAGGAGAAGACTCCGCGGCACCAATCTTTTTAAGGCAAGCTAACCAGCCAGCCTCGAAGACCTGGTCTTGGATCCCGGGCATTTGGTCCGTGTAGCTCTCAGTAGCCACACGGATCCCCTCATTATAGCCCTGCTGGTGGGAGGCCTTGGCTTCATTTTTGCTCGCCTCCAGCTCCGTCAAAGTTTGGTTCAGGCTGTCTTCAGCACCTTCCAGCTTGCTCCTCAACTCGTCCGAGAGTCCGCAGGCTTGATTTCTCTCTCTCGATCTATCCCTCATGTTCTGCAGCTTGGCGTTTTCATTTGCCGGTCTGGCACGTTGAGGCTCAGAATGGCCAAGTTTCGTGCCATGGCCACCATCTTCGTCGCATTGCCTGGAGATTTTGAACACGAAGCAACGTCAGGTAGACAGGAATAATGATCTGAAACCATCAGCAGACAAAAATAAACATGACAGGTTTACCTTGCACCGTGGCTCATAAATGAGCCAAGGAGGTTGTCTGGGAGCTAGTGATCACTTTTTGCATGTCCCAGGAAGCATGAACGCCTGGGACAGTGCAAGGGCTGTACCCTGAGTCCACACTATCACGCATCGTGGATCGGTGGCCGCCATGTGTGAACTGTGGAGCCCAGAGGGGTGTTGGAGGTGCTGTGAGCTGAGACGGAGGCTGTTCGACAGAAGAGGTTTCCAACCATTGACGTTTGTCATGGTGGCTGGCTTCAATCTCCTCGGGGGAGAAGCCAGGAGGAGCGTCTGTTTGAGCCGGTCCTCGGCGGCCAAGAGACGGCGTCGGGCTTTGAGACCTTCCGCGGCCACAAGCAGAGCCGCGGCCTCTTCCACGGCCAATGGTGAGAAGGTTGCTGAGATTTATCGGTTGATCCATTTCTCGAGGTGGGGGAGATGCAGAGTATCCGCTGGAAGATGTGGATGCTTCGTCGGCGAGCTGGATGGGTTCGTCGGGAAGCGGATGGGTCCGAGAACGCCTCTCCTCTTGTTGCTCGGGTTGTTGAGCAGGAGGATCTGGGATGATTGGCACATCTGCTGCTCGGATGCGCCGATCAATGAACCCGCCGTATGATGCGCGGTAGCTGAGAAGGATCTGTGCCGCTCTTGCTCGGCCAGCCAAGCGCGTGCCCTGCCCGTTGAAAGCAAGAGCACGGTTGATGTCAGTCACGTGAACCGGGGAGTGATGATGGCGTGCCCCTGGTTTACGTTTGCAGCTGCAAATACGAGAAAAATTTGCAGTCAGTAAAATAGAAACAGGAAATGCAATACGAAACATTGCTCGGCGAAGAGTTCTACGAGAAAAAGGACTAACGTGGAGTGCCAAATCTGTGGGGTGCATGAAAGCCGACGACTCTACCGTCCTCGTCTCTGGGCTCGAAGTTCCCCGTGACGATGAGGAAGTCGTCGTCGTCCCCGTGAGCAGAGTCTGGCAATTCAAGCACCAGCCTTTTCCTGGAATCCCTACTCTTGAGATAGTAGGTCAGAGCGTCCTTGGTTCTAGATATGCTATAGAGGTGGTGGATGTCGTGCAAACCTAAGGATGTGCCGAGCATTTGGTTCAGGGCATTGATGCCCATGACAACCCTAAAAAAGTTGGCTGAGACCTGCATTGGGGATAGTCTATAATGGGCTAAAACCTGGCGGAGTAGCAGTGCCAGGGGAAACCTGACGCCGCCTTCAACGACGGCGACGACAGGGATGTGCAGAGTATCGTTGTCAAAACTCTCACGGATGGCATTTTCAGAGGCCAATGCGGTGGCCACATTGTCAGGGATCTCGTAACGAGATCTAAACTCGACCATCCTTTGAGGAGTGTCGCAGTGTCTACGAAACCTACCCATACCGAGAACTGTGGGTTTGGGTTTTAAGAAGGAGATGGGTACGAAAAAGCCCTGAAGTGACTGTGGAGATCCTAAATCGATCGAGATAACCCTAGAACTTAAGAAAAGAAATGGAGAGAAAGGGGGAATGATGACTTACGAGAATAACGATCGAAGACCCTAGAAGCAGAAAGGGTGAACCTCGAGATGGTGAACAGTGCTTCAATGGCAGAATACTCGAGCGTTCTTTTTGCAGGGGGAGTTTCAGAAAGAGAAAGTGGGTTTGAAATTGGGACGAAAACCCAAGTATACCCCAGCAAAGGGACGTATGAGAAACGTCACCCCAGACGCCGTTTGGGCGTTCCATCCCCCGAAACGTCTGCTTGCATTTAATACGGGCAATACAGAGCATGCCGCGTGTAAAGGTGTTAGCTGGAAAAGCCTGTCCAGACCAAACGACGAGACGTTTGGGTTGGGCTAATGATGAGTTTGCACCAAGTACGAGAAACATGGGTGCAGGAGCAAAGGAAGAGAACCTTGCTCGGTGTTCAGAAGCTTTGCCCGTCATATTAAGAGAAAATAACGAGTAAAGCTAGGGAGCCATTGTAGGGAGGTAATCCCGAACAGGTGCAAAGAGCGGCCCGAACACGTGGCACGTGGGGCCCAGAATCAATATAGTCGGAGTATCCGCCGTGCAGTACGGTGAACGGCAGTAAGGACCGGGGACACGAGAGGTCCCAGGTCCAAAATACCCGAGCAGGGGTATGGTCCGAAGAGCAAGGGAAGGTCTTGGACCAGTCGCACGGTAAGGGGACCAATGATACGAGAGATCACTGGTCCAGATAGTCTGTTCGGCTATGAGGGGGCCGAACAGGAGCAGCGATCCGGAGGAGGTGCCAGGAGGCGCTCCAGAAGGGTCCAGAGGTGGCAAATACCCAGTAAGGAAACAATATCTGGAGAAGATACCCAACGGGAATGGGGTGAACGACCAATTAAGGAAAGAGTTCCTAAATGGTCTGTAAGAAAATATGCAGTTATGGGAATGAGAATCCCTAATATTTTGGGTTCCCTTTACGAGAAAGGAAACTTAGGGCAACGAGATGGCTTGGACAGCAAGCATATGTGGATCTATAAATATGAGGTAAATCTAGAGGTAAAGGTACGCAATTCCTGGTTATTTGCTTATTACCTACTGAGAATTAGGGTTTTCACTGGTACGAGATACTAACTTTGGCATCGGAGGGCCTTTGCCACGAGAAGGCAAAGGTGCGCTCACCTTTGTCTGTTTTACAGGTTCAACTCCGGCAGAGTGCTAGGGTTCCGGCGTGGAGAAGGAAGTAGCCGTTGGATCTTGGTGCTGTTCGAAGGCCTTTTTGTTTTCCTACACATACAATTGGCGTCGTCTGTGGGAAACGAAAGAGATCCCTTTGAAAAAGCGACCATGGCGGAAGAAGATCCAAATACTCTACTTGATGCAAACAATCAGCTGGGTGGGGGAGGTGACAAATCCCCACCAGACCCTCCGAGGAAGCCCCACGGCGGGCGTGCGGGGAGGACCACGAGCAAGGACCGCCCCCTGGCAATCCATGACGACTCCAGAAACAAGGACGGACGGACGGTCACAAGAGACACGAGAAGGAGTAAGTCCCGCCATGGGAGGGAGTCAGTGGCACGTTCGAAAAGCGTGCACAGCAGGGAAGACATCCTGGACAAAAAGAGACAGGAAATAGAGGAATACGCTCATCTGATTAAAAGACGAGAATATGAGATTCAACAGCTGCAGCGGATACGAGAACATCCGGAAGATTCTGGGCTTTCACGAAGGAAGTCCAGAAAAGAAAGGTTGGATATGGCGGAGTACAGGAGAGCTTCTTCACGAAAAAGAAGAAGCAGGAGCCTCACTCCGAAACGACCGAGGGCTTCTTCACGAAAAAGGAGAAGCAGGAGTAGGAGCTCCTCCCCCGAGGAAGGAGGGAGCAGGAAGCACCACAGGGACAGGTACGAGAGACCTGATTCCGACTGGGAAAAAAATAATGCCAGGGGTGCAAAGGGGTCAGAAGAGGGAACCATGTCTGCACGAGAAGCAGCACGGAGAGCCCTTAGCAACATAGCAACCTCTCCTTTTGCAAAGAGATTGCAGGAGGCAAGGTTGCCGAGCAGGGTGAAACACGGGACGTTTATCCTATACGAGACCAATGCAGACCCCGTGGCACACATACAGCACTACCAGCAGGCGATGTTTATGCACGATGGTGACGACGCGATCATGTGCAAGATGTTCCCATCTAGTTTGGGAAAGGTGGCCCTATCTTGGTTCCATAAGTTGGGGCCGAACACCATACGAGGATGTAGACAGTTGGTCGAGGAATTCACTGCTCGGTTCTTGACGAGCAGGAAAGCGCCCAAAACTTTTGAGTGTCTCTCAGTTATGAAGCAAGGAGAGAATGAGCCAATCAGAGACTACGCCAAGAAGTATTGGGAGACTTTCAACGAGATTGAAAGTTGCAGTGAGGAGTATGCAATAGCAACATTCAAGACTGGGCTGCCTGTTCGGGGGGAGCTACGAAAGTCCCTAAACATGAGTCTAGTGAGCACGCTGGCAAAGCTGATGGAACGTATTGAGCAGCATGCCAGGAACGAGGATGACATACTACGGGAAGATGGCAAACTGAGTGCCGAGCAAGTCAAGGGCCCTGCGAAGAAGGCAGATAAGCCCGAGCCCAAGACTTACAGAAAGAAAGGAGCACGGGCAGACTAAGAGAGAGTCATACCGAGAAAAACACGTCCCTGACCCAAAGTCTTTCTTCTCAGTGACAACGGTTTGGAAAGAACCTATTTATCGGGTTCTTTATCGAATAAAGAACCGTCCGTACTTCAAGTGGCCCCCAAGGCTGGAGGGAGATAAAGACGCAAGAAGGGCTACGAGTCAGCACTGCAGTTACCACAAGGACTGGGGTCACATGACGGAGGATTGTGAGATGTTTAAACAACACCTTGATGCCCTGATCTCACGTGGGTATCTGAAAGAGTTCATCCAGGAGGAGCACAAGGGTGCCGAGAAAGCGATGGAACTAGATTACGAGCAAAATCCAAGGGGCGTGATCCATATGATACATGGATTGGCCACACCTTATACGAGAAATGAGGTAAGGTTGCTCCAAAGGCAAGTGAAGCACGACCAGCACGTGACGCGGTTAGGAAAGAAACGAGGACGTGAAGCGAAAGGATGCAACGAGGGCATAGTCTTAACGGATGAGGACCTGGAAGGAGTCCAGGTGCCGCACAACGATGCTCTTGTCATAACCCTACGAATTGGGGAGTATGACATGGAGAGGATCCTGGTGGATTCAGGAAGTCGCCAGGTGCTTTATTACGACGCCGAGAGTGGATTGACACAAGCGGACTTCTGGTGCGATCGAACTCCGTTGGTTGGGTTCAGTGCAGGGGCAGTCTGGCCATTGGGCAAGGTGACCCTTTCTGTTCGGGCAGGAACAGTGGTGCTGAGAACCGACTTTTTAATGGTGGGCGTGCCATCTTCCTATAACGCGATTATAGGAAGGACTTGGTTGCATAAGATGAGGGCGGTTTCTTCCACCTACCATCAGATGGTAACATTTCCAGGGTCCAATGGGATCGAGAGAATAAGGGGGAACCAAAAGACGGCACAACAATGCTTGGTTTCTATAATCAAGGCACCCAAGGCACAGTTGGTGCAGACAGTCGAGGTTACCAACCAGCCGACCATCGAGGATGTCAGAGGAAACCCAGCCGAGAAAGTGGTGGAAGGACTGAAGAAAGTCCAGATCAACGAGAATGATCCTGAAAGGTATTTCCTGATCGGGGAAAACCTGTGCAAAGAAGAAGAGGAAGAACTGGTGAAATTTCTCAAAGAGCACGTGGACGTATTTGCTTGGGTTCCCGAGGAGATGCCTGGGGTGGATGCAAACGTGATTTGCCATCACCTGAATGTGGACCCACGACACAAACCTGTAATGCAGAAGAAAAGGAGATCTGCCGTACAGCATGTGGACGCTGTTATCGAAGAAGTCGACCGTTTGCTCGAGGCAAAGACGATACGAGAGGTTTATTACCCCGAGTGGTTATCCAACACGGTGGTGGTGAAAAAGAAGAATGGGAAATGGCGGGTATGCGTCGATTTCACAGATCTAAACAAGGCTTGTCTGAAAGACAGTTTTCCCCTGCCCAGGATAGATCAGTTGGTGGATGCAACAGCTGGGTATGGGCGTATGAGTTTTCTCGACACTTATCGAGGATATCACTAGATAGCCATGTACGGCCCCGATCAGGAGAAGACGTCATTTATCACACTACGAGGGTTGTACTGTTACAGTGTTATGCCCTTTGATCTGAGGAATGCTGGAGCAACTTACCAGAGACTGGCAACGATTATGCTAAAGATTCTGCTCAACAAGACCATGGAGGTGTACATAGACGATATGGTGGTGAAAAGCAAGGAGAAACGAGACCACATTGCTAATCTGAAAGAAGCTTTTGAGATATTGAGAGAGTATAAGCTGAAGCTCAACGCCTCGAAATGTGCATTTGGGGTAAGTTCTGTGAAATTCCTGGGTCACTTAGTGACCATTAGAGGGATAGAGGCGAATCCCGATCAAATAACAGTTTTGCAGAAGCTGCAAAGTCCGAGGACCACGAAGGAGGTCCAGCGGTTGACAGGGATGGCGGCAGCCCTTAACAGGTTCATCAACCGTTCGAGTGACAAGTGCAGACCTTTCTTTCAGTTGTTAAAGAAGAGAGAAGGTTACGAATGGGGAGCGAGAATGTAAACAAGCGTTCCAAGACCTGAAGAAGTACTTGCGGCAGCCACTACTTCTACTCCGAGCCTGGCGAGGTCCTCGACCCTCATTTTAGCAAGATCCGAACATGCTGTAAGTGCGGTCCTATTGAGGAACAAGGGATCCGAACAAATCCCTGTCTATTACGTGAGCAAGACGCTGTTGGATGCAGAAACGAGATATCTACCCCTTGAGAAGTTGGTCCTGGCACTGAGGACGGCGATTAGGAAGTTGCCCCATTACTTCCAAAGTCACAAAATGGTGGTTTACATAGAGTTCCCGTTGAAGTCATTGCTTCGAAAGGCCGACTTCTCGGGATGAATATCAACTTGGTCGGTGGAATTGAGCCAGTATGATATTGATTATCAGCCGCGCACGGCAATCAAAGGGCAAGTTTTGGCAGATTTTGTGGCAGAGTTCTCTCCCGCAGTGGCTCCACGGCCTCCTACGAGAAAGGAGCAGTTGGTCGAGCCATCAGCAGAAAAGCGAAAGGCATCCGCCGAGCAGGACCCGTTGGAGTGGAAGCTTTTTGTAGATGGATCTGCATGCAACACCGGATCTGGAATCGGAGTGGCGCTTTTCCCTCCTGAAGGAATTATGATCGAATTGTCCCTGCGCCTGGGTTTCAGTGCGTCGAACAACATGGCGGAGTACGAGGCACTCCTGGCCGGGTTACGGAGCACAAGAACCTTGAAGGTAAAAAGAATTCGAGTATTCTGTGATTCACAACTCATGGTGAATCAGCTGTCCGGGGAATACGAGGCCCGGAATGAGAAGATGGCAGCCTACGTGGAGACAGCCAAGGATTTGCTTGATACCTTCGAGAAGATACACATCGAGCAGATAAGCTCTGGGCAGAACGCCCACGCCGACTCATTGGCTTGGTTGGCAGCGGCTGTGCCAATAGAGTTCAAGAGGAAGGTGGCAGTGGACTATCTTGCTGAGCCGAGCATTGGGAGAAATGTGGAATTGGTCCTGGACGTGAACCAAGGACCAAGTTGGATGGATCCAATAGTGGAGTTCCTACGAGATGGGACACTCCCCACAGATAAAAAAGAAGCTCATAAGATAAAGACAAAATCTGCGAGATTTTGGCTATCACCAGAGGGGAAGTTGTACAGAAAGTCCTTCACTGGACCGTACTTGCTTTGTGTGCACCTCGAGATGGTGCAGAAACTCCTTTACGAGATACACGAGGGAACATGCGGAAGTCATGCGGGTGGGAGATCCATTGCACACCGTGCAATCACCCAGGGTTACTGGTGGCCACACATGCAAGAAGATGCAAAGGTGTATGTAAAAATCTGTGAGACGTGTCAGAAGTTCTCACCCATGATCCGAACACCAGCCGAAGATCTGGTGCCCCTGACAAGTCCTTGGCCATTTGCGCAGTGGGGTATGGACATCGTGGGTCCACTCCACAAGGCTACTAGGAACAGGAAGTTTCTGTTGGTAGCAACGGACTACTTTACCAAGTGGATTGAAGCAGAACCACTGGCAAAAATCACAGAACCTATGATAGAAAGGTTCGTGTGGAAGAGCATCATCACTCGATTTGGGGTTCCTTATTCCTTGATCACTGATAATGGGTCGCAGTTCCAGAAAAAGTTCAAGGCTTTTTACGCCCAGTATGGAATAAGGAACTACTATTCCACACCGGCCTACCCTCAAAGCAATGGGCAGGCAGAGGCGTCCAACAAGGCTATACTTGACGGGATCAAGAAAAGGTTGGACAAAGCAAAAGGCAAGTGGCCTGACGAATTGCCATTGGTCCTGTGGGCACACCGAACAACTCCTAGGAGGTCTACGGGAGAGACCCCCTATTCGCTAGCATATGGAACAGAGGCTGTGATTCCATTGGAGGTTGGTTTGCCGACCAACAGAACCACACTGGTGGAGAGTGGGGGCAATGACAGAGCCCTGGAAATTGAGTTGGACCTCACCGAGGAAAGGAGAGAACGAGCTCTGGTGCACCTGTCTTCGTACCAGGAGCAGTTGATGAAAAGTTACAACAAGCATGTCGACCCACGAGAGTTTGGTGTTGGAGACCTTGTGCTACGAAAGGTGCTCGGCAACACCAAGGTGGCCAACGAGGGCAAGTTGGGGGCCAATTGGGAGGGCCAGTATCGAGTAACAGAGGTTGTGGGCATTGGGGCATATCGATTGGCAGACCTGGACGGGAACCCGATACCAAGGCCCTGGAATGTTCACAACTTGAGGAAGTTCTACGTGTGAAGAACTTCGATTTCGTTTCTATTCTGTTTTAGATGCACATCGTGATTGTGTGGGAATTATGAATAAAATTCCCTTGTGTTTTCTTTTACTAGTTGCAAGGGGTACGCGAATTATGAATAAAATTCCCAGATTTTGGTAACAAATGCTATTTTTTATGAGTTTTTCTTTTATCATGCTTTAAATACGAAGTCAAGCTATGTCCTTAGCCCTCACTTCGTATTGGGGAGCAGAGGTATAGGGTAACTAAATGGAATTTCGAATATTTCAAAATTTTACCAAGTACGAATATACTTCTCTATTTGCTCGGGTACGAATACACCCAGAATTTTTACCAAGTACGAATATACTTGTCTGTTTGCTCGGGTACGAATACACCCAGAATTGAGCCAAGTACGAATATACTTGACAGTTTGCTCGGACGAATGTTTCAATTTTTGCCAAGTACGAATATACTTGGGATTTGCTCGGTCTGAATACACCTGAATATACTTGACGTTTGCTCGGCACGAATACACTTTTAATTATGTCAAGTGCTGAATACACTTGATCGCTTGCTCGGTGCGAATACACCCGTGGATGCATACGAGATTATGCACACTGTTCTCAAACACGAATACGTTTGGGAAAATTTCAAGTACGAATAAACTTGTACATGTGCATGCCCACATAAACTTGCAACATAATCAGGGTATGAATGAACTCTAGATTGCTAAGTCCAAATACGAGCACATTTGGGTAACCTAATGTAAAACCCCGAATTTTGGGTACGTTAAATAACATTTTATTGAACAACAAAAGAGAGTCTGGCTCTTTATTACATCATAAACTTTCAAAGGGTTCTTATATTATACAAAAGGGATGGATATCTAAGGCTAACTACTGCTCCGCCTCTTCCTCCATCCTTGCAAGCTTCTCGGCTCCGAAGGGCTCCAAGGTGTACTGTTCATGCTGCTCATCTACAAAATCTAACACATTATACCAGCGTCGCCCCCAGTATAATATGTCAGGGTCACCAAAAAGGTAACACCGTGAGCTACAAAAGCTCAATAGAATAATCCAACCCGCTAACCCATAACTTACAATGAAGAGTTATATAAATAATTACACATGCTCATTCAACAACATAATTAACAATGACACATCCGCATTCATTATGTTGCTTACGTTGGTGTCATGCCTTTCTTTGTTTCTCCTACGCGACTCATCGTAAACCGTGTCACCATTTCATTTCGAAAATCATTTCTCATTCTTTGTTACCAACGGGCTACCAAGTCCGGCCACGTTATCAAATCTTACATTGGCTCCTCTCCGCAGATAACCAAGCCCAATTACCAATGAAGCTACCACGTCCGGCTCCGTTAGCAATCTACACAATGGGCTACCAAGTCCGGCTTCATTGCGGTTTTCGCAAGTCCACACAAAGGGCTACCAAGTCCGGCCACCTTGCGGGTTTTCACAACTCACATAAGGCTACCAAGTCCGGCCATTATGTAGTTTCAAAAATCCTTTTTATCCATATCAACCACTCCCTAAGTGTCATGTTTCTACTTTTCGGTTCTCGTGTCTCGTAATCATGCATAGACTCCGCGGCGGGACGAATCACTTTAAAGTAAATCTTGAAACTAAACTAGCAAGATCATCCAACTCTATTTAATCATGCTTGTTTACAACCACAAGTAAGGTAAGCAATCATGCGATCAAGTTCACAATCCTTGAAAAGGTCAAAATACGAATACTTCGTTTTGAAACAACACTTTATTTTCAAACGAAATCGTAACAACATATGTTTATTGAGGAGTTAATCAAGTTGGGAAGATTCTATAAAGCATGCATTCAATTATTCTCAAGATCAAAGTAAACTACGTACTTTTAGTACGAAAGTTCTACAAGCTAATTCATACAACTAACTTTATTTCCTTTAGCGAAAATAGTTCGAAAAGCTCAACACACATCTTATCTATATTTAGGAAGAGTAGGTCGGGAAAATCTACCTTTCTTCTTGGCGGTAGGAAGACTACGAAAAGATCGACGGGAAGAAAGTCGGTAAACGAACGGAGTAACGGCTTATGATAAGCTTCCGATAGCTTCGAAAGAGAAAGGTTTCTCTCGAAACTAGATCGTAACCTATACTACTACTTTAGGATCGAGGTGGTGGTCGTATGGTGGTTTAGTGGCGAAGATGGAAAGAAAACTCAAGAACAAGCCAAGAACATCAAGAACAAGTTATGCTTTCAAGAAAGAAGTTGGAGAATGGAAAGGTGTGAGTTCAAATGAAGAATGAGGTGAGTATTTATAGGCAAAACACTCCCTCTCTTTCTCTCATAGCCGGCCACTCTCTCTCTCTCTTTCCCTCAATTTTTAATTCAAGTAAATCAAGTTTGCTTGCAAGAAATAACCTAAAAACTAGGCATGCAAGGCTAGGATGTGTACCATGGATTTGATCATGGAAGGTTGATCAAGTAAAGGGATTTGAATCAAGTAAAGAAATGTGGTTTGTACAAAGAAGGACAAGATTGGATGGCATTGGTTATGCTTTCACTTGAAAGCATACACAAACTAGGACAAGGATGACCAAGCAAGGTCAATCAAGGAAGCAACACATCACTCTTTCTCTCTCTCTCTCCATCTAATCTCTCTCTCCCTCTCTCAATCTCTCTCGGCCTCTCTCTCCTCTCTCTCTCTCTCTCTCTCTCTCCTTGGTATAATGGTACACTAGATATATATATATATATATATATATATATATAACTATATGTATATATATATATAAGATATGGAAGGACAAAGGTGGTTGGATTGGAAGAGTGAAGATTTAAGCTTGTAAGGATTGTACAAGATTTACCCTAATTGAAAATGCATTTAGGACATTTTGGTACATAGATTTGCTAGGAAGAAATCTCCAAGAAATCAAGCAAAGGTCAATGGAAGTACAAGAGATCAAAGGTACAATTCTCTCCCTCCCTTTCCTTCTCTCTCTCTCTCTCTCCCTCTCTCTCTCGGGTTCTCTCTCTCTCTCTCCCTCTCCCACTTGTACTCTCTAGGAAGAAGTATATATATACTAATATATATATATAAGTACAATGGGTCAAACATAAAATCTATATTTTCAAGCAAAATAGATTTTCTAATTAAAATATTCAATAACACACATGCACATATACAATATTATATATATATCTATATATATATATATATATATACAAGTACATGTATATAATATACAAGCAAGTACTTACACAATCTAGTACACTATCTAATAAACAATTATACTACTTTCAAAGTACAAAGTCCTAAATGAATAACCGAATGTACTAATTATAGATTTTGACACATGCCAAATCTAATATTTTAGTCTACCTAGTACATGATTGTCAAGACTAACTATTATCCATTGGATAATGGTTTCCCTAGCGGTCAATAACCAATGGGTAATGATGGCTAGGATTCTAGTCTATCGCCCAATGGGTAAAGAATCTCCTAATGGTTATTATCCAACGGTTAATACCAAAAAGTATAATACTTTGCAATTAAGCACTAAACTAATCTAATCTCGTACTTAGGAAGATTAACCAAGGTTTACCTATTGACCAATGGGTAAAGGAAACCCTAACGCTATTGTCCAACGGATAAATATTACCCTAGCTTTTATCGTCCAATGGATAAAGACAAAAAGGTTAAAATGGTCCATCTAGGGTTAGGGTAACCTAATTAGATTTGGGATCCAAGTGATTAGGTTAACAGCCTATTAGGAATCTAACTAATTGGTTAAAGACTAGCGATACTTAATCTAGGCTTTCAATGCTCGAGTGGTATTTTGGTTTGATTTAGTAGGAAATCACCTAATAACGGAATATTAAAGCCCGACGGTGTCAAACGCCAAGGCAAGGCGTGAGCGTGGCCAAGGCAGCCTGGTGGCAAAGTGGTGGCCAAGCGGTGGCCAAAGCAGCCCGGTGGCCAAACAGTGGCCAAGGCAGCCTGGTGGCAAAGCGGTAGCGACTGTGGTAAACAAAGGCTGTGGCGCCAAAGCGATCTGGTGGCCAAACAAAGGGTCAAGGCGATCCGGTGGCAAGCGATGGCAAGTGGCGGCCAAAGCAGCCCGGTGGCTAAACAGTGGCCAAACGGCGGCCAAAGCAACCCGGTGGCCAAACAGTGGCCAAGGCAGCCCGGTAGCCAAGCAGTGGCCAAGCGGTGGCCAAAGCGTAGCCAAGGCAAGGCGTGAGCGAAGCAGCCCAGCCACGCCAAGGCAAAAGTAAGGCGCGACCCGATGCCAAGGCAGAACCCGATGGCAGCCAAGACAGAGCAAGGCAGGCGCGACAGCGAGCCGACGCCAAGGCAAGGCAGGCGCGACAGCGACCCGACGCCAAGGCAAGGCAGGCGCGACAGCGACCCGACGCCAAGGCAAGGCAGGCGAGACAGTGAGCCGACGCCAAGGCAAGGTAGGCGCGACAGCGACCCGACGCTTAGGCGAGGCAGGCTTGACAGCGAGCCGACGCTAAGGCAGCCTAGCCAAGCCAAAGCAAGGCAGTCAAGTCAACGTTTAAGGCGAAGACTAAAAATTAACCACTTTGGCATTGATGCAATGTTCTAGGTTAGGAAAATATAACTAAGCCAAGCGGTAGTTAGGGTTGCTAGCTAATCGGTTCCCATGTAGGATTTCCAACCGAGAAAATAAATTCTAGGATTTTACTACGATTACCAAGTAACTATACCAAGGTCTTAATAGGCATACTCGTCTTTAGAAACTGACCTTAATGCCCGGGCGATGAATTCCAATCTCCTAAGTCATAAACCTAATTATGACGGATTATTAATCGCAAAAACGGATTTATAAAATAGATAAAGAATTTTCAAATACAGTAACAAAATTTTATAAGTCGATAACGACCGATTTTTGGATGTTAATATGAAATCCAAGTATTAAAATAAAATTCAAACTTTTAGCAAAATTTTTATTGACCAAAAATCAGGGTCGTTACAACCTATCCCCCTTAAAATAATTTCGTCCTCGAAATTGGTGCGTGTCTACGGATTTGACAAAGTTGCTATACTGGTCCTTGAATCGTCGTCTATCCCCCTTAAAAGAAGCAAGTCACACTTAAGTCGCAGGTTAGGCGTAGGTTGGCTATTTCTAGTCCGCACTCGCTACTCACTTTAGACTAACAGCTGCACTCTCCCAAAATGGTGGTGTTACTCGAACTTAGGAGTTTTGTTATGAAGTTAGCACGCAATGAACAAGATAGATCAAGCAACTAAATTTTTTTTTTTTTAGAGCAAAATCATTATATTACACGCCTAACAACATCATTAGATACAAGAAAATGAAAGTAAAACAGATAATAATGGCTATGGTGCCGTTGCTACGCCTCGAGCCGCCATCGATCGTTGAAGGCTTGGAGTGCACGACGTTCGTATTCTTTTCCGAACGCCGCGAGTGCGACGGCCACCGCGGGAATCCTGTACCAGAAGGTAGTAAGGCGGTCGTTTCTGTCGAACCACCGTGGCATGGCCATGGTGATCACGGCACAGAAGAGGACGAAGGTGAAGGGCAGCAACTGTATTGCTCGGATCATCGTGGTGAGCTCGATTCGCTCCATTTCTCGGAACTGGGCGTCCTCCGGGAATCCTCGTCGGTAGATCGCCATGGCTCGGTTCGATTGGATAGTGGTTTGGAGGGGTTAAAATGGTAAGAGAGATGAAGATAAGAAGAGGGGTGATGAAAATGGGAATAGAAGTGGAGTATATATAAGATCGGGTGAAGGGTGTGGAGGAGGGAAAATTTTGAATTTGAATTTTGGGGGGAGGTTGAGGGTGGCGGTTTACCGGGTCCCCCATTTTTGGGTTATGGCCGACACTTGGCGCTCTCATTAAACGAAAATAAAATGTCTAATGGTAGTGTGCTACCGTACCCAAAACAGAGAAGATTTTATAGATAAGCAAAAAGATTACTATCATTTAGCAACTTGCGTCAACCAAAATAATTGTCCTTTGTATTAAGGGTTATTTACTAAAGTAAAATATTGCATAGCATACAACAGTACTCTTTATTTTAAGAAAATAAGCTTTTCATAGATAAGCAAAGGATTACAAACATAAGCATAGAATTCGACTATAATGGCAAAAAGCGACCTAAGGTTCTTTCTAATACAAGTTGAAACGATCCTATGTACTCCTGCTACGATACTACTACGACTCGAGGTGTAAAGAGAAAATCGTATACGAATAGGTATAAAATACAAGTCTTTCATTAAATGGAAACAAGTACACATAGATGATCTTACAAGTCTTTACTGAAATAGAAATGCATACAACATAGATGGACTCTTAAACAGACAAGGGTGATCCTAATTTTCCAACTTCCTACATCCCGAAGGATTACAATTATTACTCGACTTATCTAAGATACGCCTAATTGGCATCCTCTGCTTTTGGGGTCTCGTCCTCTTCGAGATTCCTTCATTGACATCCTTACTTCCACTGACTTCTCCCTCCTCAGTCACCTTGTTGGAAACCTTCTCATCTCCGGTTTCTTCTTCAACTTCTTCAATTATAAACTCCTCATCATCGGGAAATGCTATTTGGACTATGATGGGTATAGCTTCATCACCATCTTCCTCCTCATTTTCGGGGAGTGGAATGGCACCATGCTTCTGATAGAAGTCATGAATGTAGGGAAAAGTATAGGGAAAATTGGAATCCTCCACTAGTTGGGTTGTCATGGTTTCTATGGTGTTTCTAAATCGGCGAGCTTCCGCTAGCAGGTTGACTTGGTAAAGGTTCAGTTGGCTCATCTACAAGGAAAGTTTAAACCTCAATTAGTCACGATTTAAAGACAAGGGTTCAATTAACACTAAGGAAAAACTTGGATTTAGCTACGTTCCACATTCGATTCTTGATTTAAGTCATTATACAATTGTTCGGGAATTCCCAGTTCGGTGGTACTGCCAATTTCCACACCTTACTTCAATCCGAAGATTGTTTTGTCAGAATTCCACCCAATTTGGGACGGTAAACTTAAACTCAAGTCACGTTTGTGCAACGGTCAACTTATCTTAAACTTATCTCAAGACTTATCTCAAAACTAATCTTAAAAGGCTACCCATTCTACCCATGGCCGAGTGTTGAGCCTAGAGCTCTGATACCAAGTTGTAACGCCCCGAATTTTGGGTACGTTAAATAACATTTTATTGAACTACAAAAGAGAGTCTGGCTCTTTATTACATCATAAACTCCCAAAGGGTTCTTATATTATACAAAAGGGATGGATATCTAAGGCTAACTACTGCTCCGCCTCTTCCTCCATCCTTGCAAGCTCCTCGGCTCCGAAGGCCTCCAAGGTGTACTGTTCATGCTGCTCATCTACAAAATCTGACACATTATACCAGCGTCGCCCCCAGTATAATGTGTCAGGGTCACCAAAAAGGTAACACCGTGAGCTACAAAAGCTCAATAGAATAATCCAATCCGCTAACCCATAACTTACAATGAAGAGTTATATAAATAATTACACATGCTCATTCAACAACATAATTAACAATGACACATCCGCATTCATTATCTTGCTTACGTTGGTGTCATGCCTTTCTTTGTTTCTCCTACGCGACTCATCGTAAACCGTGTCACCATTTCATTTCGAAAATCATTTCTCATTCTTTGTTACCAATGGGCTACCAAGTCTGGCCACGTTATCAAATCTTGCATTGGCTCCTCTCCGCAGATAACCAAGCCCAATTACCAATGAAGCTACCACGTCCGGCTCCGTTAGCAATCTACACAATGGGCTACCAAGTCCGGCCTCATTGCGGTTTTCGCAAGTCCACTGTAACGCCCCGAATTTTGGGTACGTTAAATAAACATTTTTATTGAATAAATTAAGGAGAGTCTAGCTCATTATTACAACATAAGTCTCACAAGAGTACTTTTATTCAACAAAAGAGGGGATAATCTATGGTTAACTACTGCTCCGCCTCTTCCTCCATCCTTGCAAGCTCCTCGGCTCCGAAGGCCTCTAAGGTGTACTGTCCATGCTGCTCATCTATAAAATCTGACACATTATACCAGCGTCGCCCCCAGTATAATATGTCAGGGTCACCAAAAAGGTAGCACCGTGAGCTACAGAAGCTCAATAGAATACTCCAAACCCACTAACCCTTAACTTACAACGAAGAGTCACATAAATAATTACACATGCTCATTCAACAACATAATTAACAATGACACATCCGCATTCATTATATGGCTTACGTTGGTGTCATGTTTCCGTGTGTTTCTCCTACGCGACTCATCGTAAACTGTGTCACCATTTCATTTCAAAAATCATTTCTCATTCTTTGTTACCAATGGGCTACCAAGTCCGGCCACGTTATCAAATCTTGCATTGGCTCCTCTCCACGGATAACCAAGCCCAATTACCAATGTAGCTACCACGTCCGGCTCCGTTAGCAATCTACACAATGGGCTACCAAGTCCGGCCTCATTGCGGTTTTCGCAAGTCCACACAAAGGGCTACCAAGTCCGGCCACCTTGCGGGTTTTCACAACTCACATAAGGCTACCAAGTCCGGCCATTATGTAGTTTCAAAAATCCTTTTTATCCATATCAACCACTCCCTAAGTGTCATGTTTTTACTTTTCGGTTCTCGTGTCTCGTAATCATGTATAGACTCCGCGGCGGGACGAATCACTTTAAAGTAATCTAGCAAGATCATCCAACTCTATTTAATCATGCTTGTTTACAACCACAAGTAAGGTAAGCAATCATGCGATCAAGTTCACAATCCTTGAAAAGGTCAAAATACGAATACTCCGTTTTGAAACAACACTTTATTTTTAAACGAAATCGTAACAACATATGTTTATTTGACGAGTTAATCAAGTTGGGAAGATTCTATAAACCATGCATTCAATTATTCTCAAGATCAAAGTAAACTACGTACTTTTAGTAAGAAAGTTCTACAAGCTAATTCATACAACTAACTTTATTTCCTTTAGCGAAAATAGTTCGAAAAGCTCAACACACATCTTATCTATATTTTAGGAAGAGTAGATCGGGAAAATCTACATATACTTAAGGTTAGGAAGTATAGGAAAAATCTACCTTTCTTCTTGGCGGTAGGAAGACTACGAAAAGATCGACGGAAAGAAAGTCGGCAAACGAACGAAGTAATGTCCTACGATAAGCTTCCGATAGCTTCGAAAGAGAAAGGTTTCTCTCGAAACTAGATCGTGACTTATACTGCTACTACTTTAGGATCGAGGTGGTGGTCGTATGGTGGTTTAGTGGCGGAGATGGAAAGAAAGCTCAAGAACAAGCTAGAACTACTCAAGAACACTAAGAATTCTTATGCTTTCAAGGAGAGAACTTGGAGAATGAAGAGGTGTGAGTTCAAATGAAGAATGAGGTGAGTACTTATAGGCAAAGGCCTCCCTCTCTCTCCCCCTATGGCCGGCCCTCTCTCTCTCTCTTTCTCTCAATTTTTAATTCAAGCAAATCTTGCTTCCTTGCAAGAATTAACCTAAAAACTAGGCATGCAAGGCTAGGATGTGTCCTTTGGATTGGATTTTGGAAGATTGGCCAAGCAAGTGGATTTGTTTCAAGTATAAAATTAGGGTTTGTGCAAAGAAGGACAAGATTGGATGGCATTGGTTATGCTTTCACTTGAAAGTATACACAAACTAGGACAAGGATGACCAAAGCATGTCAATCACTTGCACACACATCACTCTCTCCCTCTCTCTCTCCATCCAAATCTCTCTCTCTCAATCTCTCTCTCTCGGCCTCTCTCTCTCCTCTTGGTACATTGTACTATGTACATATATATATATATATATATATAACCATATATATATATATAAAGACCAGATTGGTGGATGACAAAGGAAGAGTAAGGGTTTGACTTTGTAAGAGATTTGTACCTCAAATCTCTCTCCTATCTTCTCCTTTCTACT
This sequence comes from Rhododendron molle, assembly GCA_025413875.1. Classification (NCBI taxonomy): domain Eukaryota; kingdom Viridiplantae; phylum Streptophyta; class Magnoliopsida; order Ericales; family Ericaceae; genus Rhododendron; species Rhododendron molle. The sequence goes on from CM046400.1 coordinate 23,596,554, forward strand.
TCTTTCATCTAGTACAAGTACTAACATATACATATATCTAGGATTTGGTAGACAAAAATCAAGCAATACATCACATCTCTCCCTCTCTTTTCCTTCTCTTTCTCTCTCTCTCTCTCTCTCTCGGATCTCTCTCCTCCCTCTCTCTCAGCAATCTCTCTCCTCTCTCCCTCTCTCTCTCTCTCTCCCACTTGTATGTACTATGAAAGACTACATATATACTAATACATATATATGTACTATGGGTCTTTAATAAAATCTAAGTTTTCAAGTAAATTAGATTTTCTAAATATAATAACCTATATACACACATGTTATATACAATATTATATACATATACATACAAGTACACATATATATATATATATATATAAGTATGTACTTACAATCTAGGCTAGATATTGACCAAATCTAATATCTAATTAAGTATTCTACTTCATCCAAAGTACCATGTACTAACCTAATATATTAATGGACTAATCTTAATTTAATGGATTTTAACACATGGCCAAATCTAATATTTAAATCAAACAAGTACATGATTGTCAAGACTAACTATTATCCATTGGATAATGGTTTCCCTAGCGGTCAATAACCAATGGGTAATGATGCCTAGGATTCTAGTCTATCGCCCAATGGGTAAAGAATCTCCTAATGGTTATTATCCAACGGTTAATACCAAAAAGTATAATACTTTGCATTTAAGCACTAAACTAATCTAATCTCGTACTTAGGAAGATTAACCAAGGTTTACCTATTGACCAACGGGTAAAGGAAATCCTAACGCTATCGTCTAACGGATAAATATTACCCTAGCTTTTATCGTCCAATGGATAAAGACAAAAAGGGTAAAATGGTCCATCTAGGTTTAGAGAGAAGTGATTTGGGATCCAAGTGATTAGGTTAGCAGTCTACTAGGAATATAACTAATTGGTTAAAGACTAACGATACTTAATCTAGGCTTTCATTGCTCGAGTGGTATTTTGGTTTGATTTAGTAGGAAATCGCCTAATAACGGAATATTAAAGCCCGACGGTGTCAAACGCCAAGGCAAGGCGTGAGTGTGGCCAAGGCAGCCTGGTGGCAAAGCGGTGGCCAAAGCAGCCCGGTGGCCAAGCAGTGGCCAAGCGGCGGCCAAAGCAGCCCGGTGGCCAAACAGTGGTCATGGCAGCCCGGTGGCCAAGCAGTGGCCAAGCGGCAGCGACGGTGGCCAACAGATGGTCATGGCGGCCGGTGGCCAGCGATGCCAGCGGAGGCCAAAGCATCCTGGTGGCCAAACAAGGGCCAAAGCGGCTGGCCAGCTGCGGGCCAAAGCACTGGTGGCCAAATAGGCCAAAGGCAGCCCGTAGCTGCCAGAGGCTGCGGTGGCCAAAGCAGCCCGATGGCCAAACAAGTTGGCAAAGGCAGAGCGTGCAAAGGCTGCCGGTGGCCAAAGCAGGCGTGAGCTAGCGGCCCAAAGAACGCCAAGGCAAAAGCAAGGCGCGACCCGATGCCAAGGCGTAACCCTATGGCGCTAAGCAGAGCAAGGCAGCCCAGGAACGCCAAGGCAAAAGCAAGGCGTGACCCGACGCCAAGGCGTAACCCGATGGCAGGGGTGAGCAACCCGACAGACCCGACGCCAGGCGAGGCAGAACGATAGCCGAGCCGACGCTAAGGCAAAGCGCGACAACAGTCGACGCCAAGGCAAGGCAGGCGCGATAGCGAGCCGACGCCAAGGCAAGGCAGGCCCGACAGCGAGCCGAGGCCAAGGCGAGGCAGGCTCGTCAGCGAGCCGAAGCCAAGGCGAGGCAGGCCCGACAGAGACCCGATGCCTGGGCGAGGCAGGCCTAACAGCGACCCGATGCCTAGGTAGTCTAGCCAAGCCAAAGCAGGGCGGTCAAGCCGGCGGTCAAGGCAAAGACCAAAAATTTCTACTAACCACTTCGGCATCGATGCAACACTCTAGGTTAGGGAAATGTAACTAAGTCAAACGGTAGTTAGGGTTGCTAACTAATCGGTTGCCATGTAGGATTTCCAGCCGAGAAATATAATTCTAGGATTTTACTACAGTTGCCAAGAAATTATACCAAGGTCTTAATAGGCATACTCGTCTTTTAGAAAATGACCTTAATGCCCGGGCGATGAATACTAATCTCCTAAGTCATTAAACCAAATTACGACGGATTCTTAATCGCAAAAAGGGATTTATAAAACAAATAAAGAATTTTCAAATATAACAACAAAATTTTTATAAGTCAATAACGACCGATTTTTGGATGTTAAAAATAAAATCCAAGTATTAAAATAAAATTCAAATTTTTAGCGAAATTTTTATTGACCAAAAATAAGGGTCGTTACATCCACACAAAGGGCTACCAAGTCCGGCCACCTTGCGGGTTTTCACAACTCACATAAGGCTACCAAGTCCGGCCATTATGTAGTTTCAAAAATCCTTTTTATCCATATCAACCACTCCCTAAGTGTCATGTTTCTACTTTTCGGTTCTCGTGTCTCGTAATCATGCATAGACTCCGCGGCAGGACGAATCACTTTAAAGTAAATCTTGAAACTAAACTGGCAAGATCATCCAACTCTATTTAATCATGCTTGTTTACAACCACAAATAAGGTAAGCAATCATGCGATCAAGTTCACAATCCTTGAAAAGGTCAAAATACGAATACTTCGTTTTGAAACAACACTTTATTTTTAAACGAAATCGTAACAACATATGTTTATTGAGGAGTTAATCAAGTTGGGAAGATTCTATAAACCATGCATTCAATTATTCTCAAGATCAAAGTAAACTACGTACTTTTAGTAAGAAAGTTGTACAACCTAATTCATACAACTAACTTTATTTCCTTTAGCGAAAATAGTTCGAAAAGCTCAACAGACATCTTATCTATATTTTAGGAAGAGTACGTCGGGAAAATCTACCTTTCTTCTTGGCGGTAGGAAGACTACGAAAAGATCGACGGGAAGAAAGTCGGTAAACGAACGGAGTAACGGCTTATGATAAGCTTCCGATAGCTTCGAAAGAGAAAGGTTTCTCTCGAAACTAGATCGTAACCTATACTACTACTACTTTAGGATCGAGGTGGTGGTCGTATGGTGGTTTAGTGGCAGAGATGGAAAGAAAACTCAAGAACAAGCCATGAACCTCAAGAACAAGTTATGCTTTCAAGAAAGAAGTTGGAGAATGGAAAGGTGTGAGTTCAAATGAAGAATGAGGTGAGTATTTATAGGCAAAACACTCCCTCTCTTTCTCTCATAGCCGGCCACTCTCTCTCTCTCTTTCCCTCAATTTTTAATTCAAGTAAATCAAGCTTGCTTGCAAGAAATAACCTAAAAACTAGGCATGCAAGGCTAGGATGTGTACCATGGATTTGATCATGGAAGGTTGATCAAGTAAAGGGATTTTAATCAAGTAAAGAAATGGGGTTTGTACAAAGAAGGACAAGATTGGATGGCATTGGTTATGCTTTCACTTGAAAGCATACACAAACTAGGACAAGGATGACCAAGCAAGGTCAATCAAGGAAGCAACACATCACTCTCTCTCTCTCTCGCCATCCGATCTCTCTCTCCCTCTCTCAATCTCTCTCGACCTCTCTCTCCTCTCTCTCTCTCCTTGGTACAATGGTACACTAGATATATATATATATATATAACTATATGTATATATATATATAAGATATGGAAGGACAAAGGTGGTTGGATTGGAAGAATGAAGATTTAGGCTTGTAAGGATTGTACAAGATTTACCCTAATTGAAAATGCATTTAGGACATTTTGGTACATAGATTTGCTAGGAAGAAATCTCCAAGAAATCAAGCAAAGGTCAATGGAAGTACAAGAGATCAAAGGTACAATTCTCTCCCTCTCTTTCCTTCTCTCTCTCTCTCTCTCTATTTGAATTTTATTTTAATACTTGGATTTCATATTAACATCCAAAAATCGGTCGTTATCAACTTATAAAATTTTGTTACTATATTTGAAAATTCTTTATTGATTTTATAAATCCCTTTTTGCGATTAATAATCCGTCATAATTAGGTTTATGACTTAGGAGATTGGAATTCATCGCCCGGGCATTAAGGTCAGTTTCTAAAGACGAGTATGCCTATTAAGACCTTGGTATAGTTACTTGGTAATCGTAGTAAAATCCTAGAATTTATTTTCTCGGCTGGAAATCCTACATGGCAACCGATTAGCTAGCAACCCTAACTACCGTTTGGCATAGTTTTATTTTCCTAACCTAGAACGTTCCATCAATGCCAAAGTGGTTAATTTTTAGTCTTCGCCTTAAACGTTGACTTGACTGCCTTGCTTTGGCTTGGCTAGGCTGCCTTAGCGTCGGCTCGCTGTCAAGCCTACCTCGCCTAAGCGTCGGGTCCGCAGATCGGCTGCCTCGCCTAGCGTCGGCTCATTGTCGCGCTTTGCCTTGCCTTAGCGTCGGCTGTTGTCGCGCTGCCTTGCCTTAGCATCTTCTCTGCCGGCTTCTTGCTCTGCCTTGGCTGCCATCGGGTTCTGCCTTGGCATCGGGTCGCGCCTTACTTTTGCCTTGGCGTGGCTGGGCTGCTTCACTCACGCCTTGCCTTGGCTACGCTTTGGCCACCTCTTGGCCACTGCTTGGCTAACGGGCTGCCTTGGCCATTGTTTGGCCACCGGTCGCTGGCGCTGCCACCTTGTTTGGCCATCGGTGCGCTGGCGCGCTACCAGCTACACCGGACTGCCTTGACCACTGTTTGGCCACCAGACTGCTTTGGCCGCCGCTTGGCCACTGTTTGGCCACCAGGCTGCTTTGGCCACCGCTTTGCCACCAGGCTGCCTTGGCCACTATTTTGCCACCAGGCTGCTTTGGCCACCGTTTTGCCACCAGGCTGCCTTGGCCACGCTCACGCCTTGCCTTGGCGTTTGACACCGTCGGGCTTTAATATTCCGTTATTAGACGATTTCCTACTAAATCAAACCAAAATACCACTCGAGCATTGAAAGCCTAGATTAAGTATCGCTAGTCTTTAACCAATTAGTTAGATTCCTAATAGGCTGTTAACCTAATCACTTGGATCCCAAATCTAATTAGGTTACCCTAACCCTAGATGGACCATTTTAACCTTTTTGTCTTTATCCATTGGACGATAAAAGCTAGGGTAATATTTATCCGTTGGACAATAGCGTTAGGGTTTCCTTTACCCATTGGTCAATAGGTAAACCTTGGTTAATCTTCCTAAGTACGAGATTAGATTAGTTTAGTGCTTAATTGCAAAGTATTATACTTTTTGGTATTAACCGTTGGATAATAACCATTAGAAGATTCTTTACCCATTGGGCGATAGACTAGAATCCTAGCCATCATTACCCATTGGTTATTGACCGCTAGGGAAACCATTATCCAATGGATAATAGTTAGTCTTGACAATCATGTACTAGGTAGATTATAATATTAGATTTGGCATGTGTCAAAATCTATAATTAGTACATTAGGTTATTCATTTAGGACTTTGTACTTTGAAAGTAGTATAATTGTTTATTAGATAGTGTACTAGATTGTGTAAGTACTTGCTTGTATATTAGATACATGTACTTGTATATATATATATATATAGATATATATATAATATTGTATATGTGCATGTGTGTTATTGAATATTTTAATTAAAAAATCTATTTTGCTTGAAAATATAGATTTTATGTTTGACCCATTGTACTTATATATATATTAGTATATATATACTTCTTCCTAGAGAGTACAAGTGGGAGAGAGAGAGAGAGAGAGAGAGAGGGAGAGAGAGAGAGAAGGAAAGAGAGGGAGAGAATTGTATCTTTGATCTCTTGTACTTCCATTGACCTTTGCTTGATTTCTTGGAGATTTCTTCCTAGCAAATCTATGTACCAAAATGTCCTAAATGCATTTTCAATTAGGGTAAATCTTGTACAATCCTTACAAGCCTAAATCTTCACTCTTCCAATCCAACCACCTTTGTCCTTCCATATCTTATATATATATATATATATATATATATAGTTATATATATATATATATATATATATATATATATATATATATATATATATATATATATATATATATATATATATATATATATATATATGTCGAGAGAGATTGAGAGAGGGAGAGAGAGATCGGAGGGAGAGAGAGAGAGAGTGATGTGTTGCTTCCTTGATTGACCTTGCATGGTCATCCTTGTCCTAGTTTGTGTATGCTTTCAAGTGAAAGCATAACCAATGCCATCCAATCTTGTCCTTCTTTGTACAAACCCCATTTCTTTACTTGATTCAAATCCCTTTACTTGATCAACCTTCCATGTTCAAATCCATGGTACACATCCTAGCCTTGCATGCCGAGTTTTTAGGTTATTTCTTGCAAGCAAACTTGATTTACTTGAATTAAAAATTGAGGGAAAGAGAGAGAGAGAGTGGCCGGCTATGAGAGAAAGAGAGGGAGTGTTTTGCCTATAAATACTCACCTCATTCTTCATTTGAACTCACACCTTTCCATTCTCCAACTTCTTTCTTGAAAGCATAACTTGTTCTTGATGTTCTTGGCTTGTTCTTGAGTTTCCTTTCCATCTCCGCCACTAAACCACCATACGACCACCACCTCGATCCTAAAGTAGTAGTAGTATAGTGTAGTGGGCCGAGAGAAACCTTTCTCTTTCGAAGCTATCGGAAGCTTATCATAAGCCGTTACTCCGTTCGTTTACCGACTTTATTCCCGTCGATCTTTTCGTAGTCTTCCTACCGCCAAGAAGAAAGGTAGATTTTCCCGACCTACTCTTCCTAAAATATAGATAAGATGTGTGTTGAGCTTTTCGAACTATTTTCGCTAAAGGAAATAAAGTTAGTTGTATGAATTAGCTTGTAGAACTTTCTTACTAAAAGTACGTAGTTTACTTGGATCTTGAGAATAATTGAATGCATGGTTTATAGAATCTTCCCAACTTGATTAACTCGTCAATAAACATATGTTGCTACGATTTCGTTTAAAAATAAAGTGTTGTTTCAAAACGAAGTATTCGTATTTTGACCTTTTCAAGGATTGTGAACTTGATCGCATGATTGCTTACCTTACTTGTGGTTGTAAACAAGCATGATTAAATAGAGTTGGATGATCTTGCTAGTTTAGTTTCAAGATTTACTTTAAAGTGATTTGTCCCGCCGCGGAGTCTATGCATGATTACGAGACACGAGAACCGAAAAGTAGAAACATGACACTTAGGGAGTGGTTGATATGGATAAAAAGGATTTTTGAAACTACGTAATGGCCGGACTTGGTAGCCTTATGTGAGTTATGAAAACCCGCAAGGTGGCCGGACTTGGTAGCCCTTTGTGTGGACTTGCGAAAACCGCAATGAGTCCGGACTTGGTAGCCCATTGTGTAGATTGCTAACGGAGCCGGACGTGGTAGCTTCATTGGTAATTGGGCTTGGTTATCCGCGAAGATGAGCCAATGCAAGATTTGATAACCTGGCCGGACTTGGTAGCCCGTTGGTAACAAAGAATGAGAAATGATTTTCGAAATGAAATGGTGACACGGTTTACGATGAGTCGCGTAGGAGAAACAAAGAAAGGCATGACACCAACGTAAGCAAGATAATGAATGCGGATGTGTCATTGTTAATTATGTTGTTGAATGAGCATGTGTAATTATTTATATGACTCTTCATTGTAAGTTATGGGTTAGCGGGTTGGATTATTCTATTGAGCTTTTGTAGCTCACGGTGTTACCTTTTTGGTGACCCTGACATAATATACTGGGGGCGACGCTGGTATAATGTGTCAGATTTTGTAGATGAGCAGCATGAACAGTACACCTTGGAGGCCTTCGGAGCCGAGGAGCTTGCAAGGATGGAGGAAGAGGCGGAGCAGTAGTTAGCCTTAGATATCCATCCCTTTTGTATAATATAAGAACCCTTTGGGAGTTTATGATGTAATAAAGAGCCAGACTCTCTTTTGTTGTTCAATAAAATGTTATTTAACGTACCCAAAATTCGGGGCGTTACACCTAAGTACGAATATACTAAGGAAAGTCTACAAGAATGAAACGTATGGGTTGCATACGTGCACATGCAGTAGCATCTAAGTTCAAAAAAACTTGAAGATTGCTCAGGTATGAACAAACCTTGAGCACGTGCATATACAATGTTATACAAGTATGGTCAAACAGCATGCTCGGGTACGAACAAACCCTGGATACATATGAGTAAATGTACTGGTAGACAAGCTGCGAGTGCAATTAGCACTTACACTTAGGTACGAGAAACCTGCAACAGTGTAAATGAGAATACAGCTAGATTATCAACAGGCACGATGAGGCCTAGGAAGCATGCGTGGAAATGCATGAAGCTAAGTACTGGCCATAAGACGGCCACTTGTATTGAAGAGAGGCCACGAAGGGCCAGCCAAGCATATTCGAGCCACGAAGGGCCAAAACACGAGAATTAAAGTATTTGAAGATGTATCAGGTGCCGCGCAGGGCAATACCAATAGCCACGCAGGGCCAATCAAAAACTGTTTAGAAAAAGTTACAGTTACAAGGAGTTCAACTTACTCTTCGTTCGTCAGGTCTTGAATGATAGGTGGACAGGCTAGAGCAATTGTGGAGACTGGATCAGTCGTAGAGGCTGGAGCAGCAACAGAGGCCGAAACGGTTGAGTTGTCCGCAGCAGTGCTTGGCTCAGGTGGACCCCCATTGGCTTCCTTTTGGCCCGGGCTGGTCACTTCTCCAGTCGGCTCAACATTAGCACTCTGCTGCTCGGGGACGTTGGCGTTGAGCTCCCTGTCCAGGCTGTCTTCCTCCTCTACAACTTCTTCCTGTTCGTCAGCAACCACTTGGGTGCTAGGAAGGTCAATTTCTGTCCATAGAGGAGAAGACTCCGCGGCACCAATCTTTTTAAGGCAAGCTAACCAGCCAGCCTCGAAAACCTGGTCTTGGATCCCGGGCATTTGGTCCGTGTAGCTCTCAGTAGCCACATGGATCCCTCATTATAGCCCTGCTGGTGGGAGGCCTTGGCTTCATTTTTGCTCGCCTCCAGCTCCGTCAAAGTTTGGTTCAGGCTGTCTTCAGCACCTTCCAGCTTGCTCCTCAACTCGTCCGAGAGTCCGCGGGCTTGATTTCTCTCTCTCTCCAGTCTAACGATGGTGTTCTGCAGCTTGGCGTTTTCACTTGCCAGTCTGGCACGTTGAGGCTCAGACTGGCCAAGTTTCTGTGCCATGGCCACCATCTTCTGCATTGCCTGGAGATTTTAAACACGAAGCAACGTCAGGCAGAAAATAGGAATAACGATCTGAAACCATCAGCAGACAAAAATAAACATGACAGGTTTACCTTAGCACTGTGGCTCATAAATGAGCCAAGGAGGTTGTCTGGGGAGCTGGTGATCACTTTTTGCATGTCCCCAGGAAGAATGAATGCCTGGGACAATGCAAGGGCTGTACCCTCAGAGTCCACACTATCACGGTGTGGTGGCGGCCGCCATGTGTGAAGCGTGGAGCCCGGAGGGTGTTGGAGGTCTTGTGGTGAGATGGAGGCTGTTCGATAGAAGAGGTTTCCAACCGTTGACGTTTGTCACGGTGGCTGGCTTCAATCTCCTCGGGGGAGAAGCCAGGAGGAGCGTCTGTTTGAGCCGGTCCTCGGCGGCCAAGAGACGGCGCCGGGCTTTGAGACTTTCCGCGGCCACAAGCAGAGCCGCGGCCTCTTCTACGGCCAATGGTGAGAAGGTTGCTGAGATTTATCGGTTGATCCATTTCTCGAGGTGGGGGAGATGGAGAGTATCCGCTGGAAGATGTGGATGCTTCGTCAGCGAGCTGGATGGGTTCGTCGGGAAGCGGAGGGGTCTGAGAATGCCTCTCCTCTTATTGCTCGGGTTGTTGAGCAGGAGGATCTGGGATGATTGGCACGTCTGCTGCTCGGATGCGCTGATCAATGAACCCGCCGTATGATGCGCGGTAGCTGAGAAGGATCTGTGCCGCTCTTGCTCGGCCAGCCAAGCACGTGCCCTGCCCGTTGAAAGCAAAAGCATGGTTGATGTCAGTCACGTGAACCTGGGCGGTGATGATGGCGTGCCCCTGGTTTACGTTTGCAGCTAAAAATACGAGAAAAATTTGCAGTCAGTAAAATAGAAACAGGAAATGCAATACGAAACATTGCTCAGCAAAGAGTTCTACGAGAAAAAGGACTAACGTGGAGTGCCAAATCTGTGGGGTGCATGAAAGCCGACAACTCTACCGTCCTCGTCTCTGGGCTCGAAGTTCCCCGTGACGATGAGGAAGTCGTCATCGTCCCCGCGAGCAGAGTCTAGCAATTCAAGCACCAGCCTTTTCCTGGAATCCCTACTCTTGAGATAGTAGGTCAGAGCGTCCTTGGTTCTAGATATGCTATAGAGGTGGTGGATGTCGTGTAAACCTAAGGATGTGCCGAGCATTTGGTTCAGGGCATTGATGCCCATGACAACCCTAAAAAAGTTGGCTGAGACCTGCATTGGGGATAGTCTATAATGGGCTAAAACCTGGCGAAGTAGCGGTGCCAGGGGAAACCTGACGCCGCCTTCAACGACGGCGACGACAGGGATGCGCAGAGTATCGTTGTCAAAACTCTCACGGATGGCGTTTTCAGAGGCCAATGTGGTGGCCACATTGTCAGGGATCTCGTAACGAGATCTAAACTCGACCATCCTTTGAGGAATGTCGCAGTGTCTACGAAACCTACCCATACCGAGAACTGTGGGTTTGGATTTTAAGAAGGAGATGGGTACGAAAAAGCCCTGAAGTGACTGTGGAGATCCTAAATCGATCAAGATAACCCTAGAACTTAAGAAAAGAAATGGAGAGAAAGGGGGAATGATGACTTACGAGAATAACGATCGAAGACCCTAGAAGCAGAAAGGGTGAACCTCGAGATGGTGAACAGTGCTTCCATGGCAGAATACTCGAGCGTTCTTTTTGCAGGGGGAGTTTCAGAAAGAGAAAGTGGGTTTGAAATTGGGACGAAAACCCAAGTATACCCCAGCAAAGGGGGTGACGTATGAGAAACGTCACCCCAGACGCCGTTTGGGCGTTCTGTCCCCCGAAACGTCTGCTTGCATTTAATACGGCGCGTCTGAGCATGCAGCGTGTAAAGGTGTTAGCCGGAAAAGCTGTCGGACCAAACGACGAGACGTTTGGGTTGGGCTAATGATGAGTTTGCACCAAGTACGAGAAACATGGGTGCAGGAGCAAAGGAAGAGAACCTTGCTCGGTGTTCAGAAGCTTTGCCCGTCATATTAAGAGAAAATAACGAGTAAAGCTGGGGAGCCATTGTAGGGAGGTAATCCCGAACAGGTGCAAAGAGCGGCCCGAACACGTGGCACGTGGGGCCCAGAATCAATATAGTCGGAGTATCCGCCGTGCAGTACGGTGAACGGCAGTAAGGACCGGGGACACGAGAGGTCCCAGGTCCAAAATACCCGAGCAGGGGTATGGTCCGAAGAGCAAGGGGAATTGTTGGACCAGTCTCATGATAAGGGGACCAATGATACGAGAGATCACTGGTCCAGATAGTCTGTTCGGCTATGAGAGGGCCGAACAGGAGCAGCGATCCGGAGGAGGTGCCAGGAGGCGCTCCAGAGGTCGGAGGGGCAAATACCCAGTAAGGAAACAATATCTGGAGAAGATACCCAACGAGAATGGGGTGAACGGCCAATTAAGGAAAGAGTTCCTAAATGGTCTGTAAGGAAATATGCAGTTATGGGAATGAGAATCCCTGATATTTTGGGTTCCCTTTACGAGAAAGGAAACTTAGGGCAACGAGATGGCTTGGACAGCAAGCATATGTGGATCTATAAATATGAGGTAAACCTAGAGGTAAAGGTACGCAATTCCTGGTTATTTGCTTATTACCTACTGAGAATTAGGGTTTTCACTGCTACGAGATACTAACTTTGGCATCGGAGGGCCTTTGCCACAAGAAGGCAAAGGTGCGCTCACCTTTGTCTGTTTTACAGGTTTAACTCCGGCAGAGTGCTAGGGTTCTGGCGTGGAGAAGTAAGTAGCCGTTGGATCTTGGTGCTGTTCGAAGGCCTTTTTATTTTCCTGCACTTACAATATCTTTAAACTATATTTCTCGGCTGGAAATCCTACATGGGAAGTATAGTTAGTTTTAACCGAATAGTTAGCAAACCCTAACTACCGTTTGGCTTAGTTACATTTCCCTAGCCTGGAGTGATGTATCGATGCCGGAGTGGTTAGTAGAAAATTTTTGGTCTTTGCCTTGACCGTTGAATTGACTGCCTTGCTTTGGCTTAGCTAGGCTGCCTTGGCGTCGAGTCGATGTCGGGCCTGCCTCGCCTAGGCGTCGGGTCGCTGTCGGGTTGCTCTGCCTTGGCTGCCATCGGGTTCTGCCTTGGCGTCGGGTCACGCCTTGCTTTTGCCTTGGCATTGCTGGGCTGCCTTGCTTTGGCTACGCCTTGGCCACCGCTTTGCTAGCAATGGAAGCCTAGATTAAGTATCGTTAGTCTTAACCAATTAGTTAGAACAGCCTAATGCCCATTTAGCCTAATCACTTCTTCCTAACCTTAGTTGGACCACTTGAACCTTTTTGTCTTTATCCATTGGACGATAAGTGCTAGGGTAATCTTTATCCATTGGACGATAGATGCTAGGGAAATCTTTGCCCCTTGGTCAATAAATGTTAAGTCTTGCCAAATAGGATGACAAGACTAATCATGTGTTCTTTCATCATTATTCTTCCACATGACGACAACCCATTTCTAGTCTTTCTCAAGCATAGAATCCTAGCCCTTAAATACCTAGAATTGCCTTTCAAGCCTTAGAAAATCTCCATGATCACACCTAGGATGAATTGACAAGGCTTTAGCTTGTTTAAAGGTATGATTGGACAATACAAAGGAGTAAAATCCATGAGGAAGGAGAGAGAGAGGGCTGGCCGGTTGGGGGAGGGAGAGAGATGGAGTATATACATGTGTTTTGTCCACTTACACAAGTCACCATATAGCCTTAAGCCTATTTATGACCATGCCAACCCATTCTAGCCAACTTTAAGCATGATCCTAGCTAATTATATTCTTCTTTCTTGCAGGAAGACTTTCCTAGACTAGACAAGACCAAAAACCCTCATGATTACATAGCCTTAAGCCTAAAAAGGTTGAACAAGACAAGTCATGGAAGCTTGGCATGCTTTCAAGCATGAAAATGACAAGTCATAGAGCAAATCCATGGGAGAAGAAGAGAGAGGGGGGCTAGCCTTGGAGGGAGGAGGAAGAGGTCAGGTTTTGCCTATAAATAGCACCCAAAGCTTGCCATTCAACTCACACCTCAAAGCATTATTCCAACTTCTCTCTAGAAACTATTTTCTGTTTCCCTGGCAGCTTAGTGCCCTTCCTAAATCCCCATTTTTTTCTGCTTAAGGTAGTTTTTAGGACTAACTCATTTGGACAAAGTTGTAGGGCACTTCGAAACCTTCAAGTTAGACCCAAGAACCACCCCAAACGGTCAAGAAATGACCAAGATATTGCCATCCGAAATTCAGTAAAATCTCGGATTCCAGATTTCCAGACAGCAAACTGTCACTCCTTTATCACCATTTTTCTCCGGGCGAAAGTCGTTTCTAGGAACAACGTCCTCCACGAAAGTTATAGAAAACTTCGAGATCTTCGTTTTAGACTCAAGAACGACCTCATTTGGCCAAATATTGACCGAGTTACTGCCATCTAAAGTTTGGTCCAGATTTGGGGGTTTCAACGCCCATAGAATTTTCCAACTAGCTTATTCGGCCCCAACTAGTTTCGGATCAAGGTAGAATCTTCTTATACCACTAACTCTACGTAGATTTTTCCTATACTTCCTAACCTTAAGTATACGTAGATTTTCCTATCTACTTTCCCTAGTATAACTCTAGTTATGTTGCTTATGTTCTTGAAATGAAAGCATGATCTTGTAGATTATTCGTAACCGTTAACTCTAAGTATATTGTACGATGTTTGTTTGAGATGCATGAAGTAGAACTTTCCGTCCCCACTATCTCTAAGTATATGTAGAAAGTTCCTAATCTCTATCTCTATGTATAGTTATGTTAAAACGTAGATTGTCTTGAACTTTAAAAATATGGTACGAAACTTGACGTCGAATGAATGTTAAAAATAAACCTATCATGCTTTTGAAAGTATGACATGTTGAACAAATGATTTCTACATCAATAAACATATGTGGTCTTTTTGAACTTTCCACAAAGAAAGAAAGAACAGATTTTAAAACAAGAGAAATCGGAAGCTTTATTCGAAGTATTCGTATTTTGATCTTTTAGAAAGTTATGAGTTTGTTTACATATTGTTGGATTACTTGTGGTTGTATAAGGATGGTGATGAGCTTGTTTATAAGATTGCTTGCATGATCTTACTAGTTTATATTACAATGAATGATTTAAATGGTTTATGATGAGAAAGTCCTACCGCGGAGTCTATGCATGAAAACGAGACACGGAAATCGAGAAATAGAAACATGACACCTAGGGTGTGGTTGATATGGATAAAAAGGTTAAAGACAAGGTGTGTTTTGAAAACGCAATGTGGCCGGACTTGCCCATTGTGGGAATGCGTGTTACAAATGATGAAATATTTTCGAAACTACATAATGACCAAATGTGGGGTGCATTATGTGAGTGTGTGTGTGTTGCGTGCCAATGGGAACCCGGCGCGGCGGAACCATTGTGAGGATACTCAGGAACCCGGCGCGGCGGAACCGAGGTTGGGTGTGTGGCTTGGTTATCCGTGGAGAGGAGCCAATGCAAATGTGTGCCAATGGGAACCCAGCGCGGCGGAACCATTGTGAGGATACTCGGGAACCCGGTGCGGCGGAACCGAGGTTGGGTGTGTTAAAAATGATTTGCAAATGTGTGCCAATGGGAACCTGGCGCGGCGGAACCATTGTGAGGATACTCGGGAACCCGGCGCGGCGGAACCGAGGTTGGGGTGTGTTAAATGTGATTTTCAAAATATTGATTTGGAAGTAAAAAGGGTTTCGGAAACATTGATGAACATGGTGACACAGTCTACGACGAGTCGCGTAGGAGAAACTCAGCTATCATCGACACCAACGATAGAACTGTGTATGTGAATGTGTCATTGTTAATGCCTTGTTAAACATGTATGTATTATTTTGCTGCTTGTTCAAGAGTTGGTATGCTGCTCTTTTACTCTGATATTGGTAATTTATGGGCTAGCGGGTATAGGATTATTCTACTGAGCTCTTGTAGCTCACGGTGTTGCCTTTGGTGACCCTGACATATTATATCGGTGGCGACACTAGTATAATATGTCAGATTTTGTAGATGATCAAGATGAACAGTACACCTTGGAGGCTTTTGGAGCTGAGGAGCTGGCTAGGACGAAGTAGCAGGCGGAGCTGTAGTTAGAAACCCTAAAACCCTTCATTTGTATGAATATTGAACCCTAGTGGGAGTTATGTTGTAATAATGAGCCAGACTCCATTTGATTTTATCAATGATACGTTTATTCAACGTACCCAAAAATCAGGGGCATTACAAAAAGTTCTTACCGAAAGTCCTAAGGTTCACAAGAAGTCAATCAGCAATCACTGTATTCATTTCATCATCGGGATGGTCCCCAAGGTGGGACTTAAAATAATCGTTAGGCCAAATTGGAGTGTCTACAATGTCTCATCTTAGTTTTATTTTATAAGTCACTTCCGCATTCGAATCATTTGGCAAATATTGAATTCTCTTTACTATGGTTGATTCATTAGTATTAATGGGTTCATGGGATGTTTGTGCCCCATACTTTTATGGAATTTAATTGGTTGGACTTGTACTTAAGAAAAAAAATGGTTGGTTGTTTAGTAGTTCAATGCTTTGGAATTTAATATAATTTTTTTAGGCTACATGTTCTACGAGTTTAGATCTTGTGATTCATGACCTGTCACTACCATTCTGGGGTGTGACAGCATATGTCAAACTTTAACTCGAACCGTTCACCTAAGTTTAACTCAAACTCGATTAATTAGTATAATTTAAAGACTATGGAGCCGTTTGGAGCCTAATATTTTTTTACATTTGGCATTTTGGATTTTGAAATGTAGATTTTTTTATTATGGTCAATATAGCATATTAATCGGTACAATTTTCGAGAATATACGCAGAATAAATGTTGCAATAGGGTGGTGTTCGGGAGTATAATCGTCAAAATGGATTATTGGTTGATTTATGTACCAATGTTGTCATTGATTACTTATTATAGTATTATAATATGAGTGAAAAACTATTTTAGACATACATATTTTCGACATTGTTAATCAAAATATCCTTGGTCCTTCCACTTCATGCAAATACATGTATCCACATATTTGAAAGTCTCCAATTATTTTCTTAGGAGAAAGTCTCAAAGATTATCTAAAAGAATGTTATTAACATTATTTCGTGATGAAGATTTTATATATATATATATATATATATATATATATATATATATATATATATCATGCAAAGTGAGTGCTCTATTCAACAAAACAGAATACCCCTACATAACTTCCTGCAGCATTTCCCATACAATGGGTTTTTTCCCCACAATTTGTCTCTTCGCAACTGTTGAGTTCAAAGCAAATTGTTGTATAATTAGAGCACGAATTACAAATGCCTAGAAAGGCTTTATTGCTATTTTGCGGGGCAATCCACATTGATGTAATGAAAGTGAAGGACCCACGACAATGACGGAATACCCCAAATAATTGACCCGTTTGCCAAGCAGAGTCTCACGAAATCTTCCCTCTTTTCCTTGAATCAAATCGGAAAACAACTTGTAAACTTTATTATGACCATCCCTAATTGGTTATATATATATATATATATATATATATATATATATATATATAGAGTAAATCAGGCGGCTGGGCCGACCATTAACAGTAAGTAAAACAGTTAATAAAGGCGGCAGAGCCAACCATGAACAAAAAATAAACAATTAGGTGGCAAAGCCAACCATAGCAAGTAATAATCAAAAACAATACATCAGTTTAGCATTGATAGAGATCAGAGAGGATCAACTCATCAGTGAACATTACCAGTAACATACTTACTGGTTTAACAGGGGGAGGAGGAGAACCTCCTAAACTGAGGGGAGAGAGAGAGAAAGAACTTCAATTCAGAAGTTTAACATTTAGAGAGAAGAGAGAGAGAAGAGAGAGAATTAGATCCTGGTCTAATTCGGGTTGCCTTAACCAGAGCCAACTCTATCCTTTTATAGATGAAGGATGAGAGGCAATACAATTATCAGGGGTTCATTGTGAACCTTTTGGACCTTCTACTTTCGGTGGAAAAGTAAACAGGACATCAGCAGGTGAATAAACAGTGTTGAGCAGTACTGTGTGAACAGTAGTTGATTAGCTGGATGAACAGTAAAAAGTAAACAGTGTTTTTACTATTCATGATTTTAATAAGCTGGTAAAGAAGGTGCCAGCTGTTGAGCAGGTTTGACTGGGACTAGCGTTGGGAGGCTAGCTGTTGCCATCATCCAAAAGGGTCCTGGGCATCTTGGAATGCAGACCCGTATGGATTTTTATCAGTTGTTGATCCTTCGGAAGAGCTGTCATCTTCTTCCTGGCTAGCTTGTGCAATTAATTGTTGAGCTAACATGAGTAGTTGAGAACATTTCGTTTTTGACTTGGATGGCCTTGACGACCGTTGAGCAGGGCTATTGAGCCTGATGTTTGAAACTGTGGGAGAATCAGATTGAGCAAGAGGGTCTTCTTGCTTGACTGGTTGAACTTGTTTTAATGATGTTGGGATTTTAACAGGTGTTGGAACTTTGACTGGAAATTCCAACTTAACTTGATCAATTATCTTCTGGTGGTTGTAACTGCCCCACCACTTTACCAAATACTGTCGTATGACAGTTCTGTCTTCAATGTTGTATCTCCATTTAAGAATCCATGGGACTTTATATTTTGATACAAACAGCAACAGAGCAGGGAATTGACTAGTGTGATTAGTGACTTTGCTAATTGTGGCAAAGTAGTTGACTTGGTCCATTAATTCAGCAGGCAAAATATCTGGGATGGCTCCATTCTGGTGCCACCATCGGTTGAACCACGAAGGGATGACTGAGTTGAATTTGTGGTCAAATTGGATGAACCACGAGTGGGTAAATGCTTCATTTTCATGAAGGAGGATTTTGAACCAAGCATCAATGTAGTCATAGTAATTATATTCAACAAGGTGATCAGGGAGTTTTTTGTGAACAGAGGGATGACCCCATTGATCCAGGCTGACAATATTGTGAATATAAAGTGAATGGTAGATCACTTTATTGGGGTTAATTTTGTCTTTGATTGGTTTAATGAGGATGGATTTGTGGAGTTGGAGAATATCTCTGTAGAACGATAGGGATTTATCAGGATGGGCAGGAGCAAAATGCCATCCGGGAGGGAAGAAAGAGTTTACTAGTTCAGTAGGTTGATGAATGTGACTATGCACTGGTTCAATGGAGAAGAGTTTTGTAGTTATTGGTTTTAGTAGGTATTCCGTTGGGGTGGATGATTTAATAGGATAATTTGGCTGACTAGATTGACCAGGTTGCATGGACTAATTTGAACAGAAAGGATCAGAGGTAATGCATGGGCTAGGTGAAGGGATATAAGCAAGGGCAGATTTGTACTCTAGTTTGGGGGGAATTTGCCCAAGAACTTGGTATCTATTTTTACTAGGGTTTTTACTGGATTGATCAGCCCATGAGGGTAGGGTTAACTGTTTCTTCTTGTCCGCCATTTTCTGCAGAAGAAGTTAGATTAAATATTATATAATGCAGCGTGATACCCTGCAGGAAATATAGTGAATAATGTCTCTGCTAATTAAGTGCTCAGTGGTGCAATTAATGCTTGGTGAGTGCGCGATGTCTCTGGTGTACAGGATGATGTTTAATCACTTACCAAGGAGAAATTCTCGAGTGAGAAAATCTGGGATTGAATTTTGACTGCCTTTAATATATTCAATTTTAAAATCAAAAATACTTAATATGGATTGCCAACGGGCAAAGATTTGTTTACTAGCAATATTTTCAACATCTTTTTCTAAAACATATTTAGCACTTTTGCAGTCAACTCTGACTAAAAAGTTTTGGTTTAATATATCATCCTGAAATTTTGAAATACACAGGACAATAGATAGTATTTCCTTTTTAATAGTGCTGTAATTACTCTGTGCCGTATTCCATCGACCAGAGTGAAAACGGACAATTTGTTCAGCAGAATTGGGGCTAATTCTTTGGAGGAGAATCCCACCATAACCAATTTCAGAAGCATCTGATTAAATAATTTTAAAAGAGTTTACTGTAGGAATCCCTAAACAAGGAAGAGTTTTAACATATTGTTTAATTTTTCTGACAATATCAGAATGAGTGGATGACCAAGGGGGTGGATTGGTTTTCAATCGATCAAACAGAGGTTTACAGATCTTCCTTAGATCTTTATAAAATTCAGCAATATAATTTAATGATCCAAGAAATCTTTGCAACTGATTTTTATCAAGAATTTCATCAGGAAATTTATCAGCAAATTGAATAGCTCTACTAATTGGTGTTATAGTAGATTGATAGATATCATATCCTAAAAATCTTATTTTTGTTTGAAACAATTTAATTTTTGGAGCAGAAATAACTAAGCCATTATGCTTAATAGT
Source organism: Rhododendron molle (assembly GCA_025413875.1). Taxonomy (NCBI): domain Eukaryota; kingdom Viridiplantae; phylum Streptophyta; class Magnoliopsida; order Ericales; family Ericaceae; genus Rhododendron; species Rhododendron molle. The sequence continues at coordinate 23,616,233 of CM046400.1, forward strand.
TTGAACAAAAGATTTTAAATGTTTCCAATGATCATCAATTGAGTTTGATAAGACAAGCACATCATCAATGTAAACAATAATAAAATGACTAAATGGGTTAAATATGTCATTCATTATTTTTTGGAACTCACTAGGAGCATTTTTTAATCCAAATGGCATGACATTCCATTCGTAATGACCAAAGGGAGTAGTAAAAGCAGTTTTATACCGATACACATGATCAAAAGTATATATATACTTTATACTAGTATATACTTTATACTAGTATTTAATCGGCTAATCAAATCTTTTTTATTAGGAATAGGATATCGAATCCATTCCAAAACAGCATTTAATGGTTTATAATTAATAATAAGGCGTGGTACACCTCTTTCTTTTTCAGCATTTTTATTAACATAGAAAGCAGGACAGGACCACGGTGATTTACTATCTTGAATAATGTTATTAGCCAGTAAAGTAGCAATTTCGCCTTTACAAGTTTTTAAAACATCAGGGTTCATTTGAATAGGCCTAGATTTAGTAGGGATTTGGGATTCATTAAAACCTTTAATATATGGTAAAGTTACTATGTGCTTTTTCCTATGCCAAAAGGCACTTGGAAGATTAGCACAAATTTCATTTTCTAATTTTTCCTTAAATTCTTCAATTTGTTAGTAAGCAGAGTAGTGGTAAGCTGTTCTTCAATCTTTTTGTAATTAATTTCTTCTTGTAAAAACTTTAACTGATTTATCTTTAAATTTAGTTTATCAATAGTTAAATAGTTTAAATGTACAAATTCAGGTTTTGTTAAAAATTTAAACATGACTTGTTGACCAAAAGGTTTAGTAAATAATCCTTCTTCATTGGTGGTGAAGGGGTAAAGTAAACAAATGAATGGTGTTCCTAAAATCAAATTATCAGTTAAGTCAGGGACTAGAACAATAGTGCTTTGAAAACAAATTTTATCTTGGCAAATATGTGCATTAGGTAATTTGTATTCTATATCCATTTTACTATTATTAGCAGCTCTTAATATGGCAGTGGTTTTATGGAAATACATTGTAGGTACTAGACCTTGAGCAATGCAATTTAAATCAGCACCAGTATCAATGAGAGCATTAACTTCTATTTGATAGTCTCGTACTACTAGTTTAACCTTTGTATACCATTTTTGGTAATATTCTTTTTTATCATTTTGACCATTTTTAATATTCGTATCAGAATTTTCAAGCTCAGATTCTTTTAATTTTTTAATATCTTTTTTAACAATTTTTACTTCATGTTTTAAATCCTGTGTTGTTGTGTTACTAATTTTTACCAATTTATTATCTACAGGTTCATTATCATGTTTAATGACTTTTAGTTCTTTTGACTCTATACTATAGGGTTTTTGGGAAGAAGTTGAGCAAACAGAAGACAAAGACATGGGTTTAGTAGGGATAGCAATTTTCTCTAAATAATCAAAGAAGTAAATTTCAACATTATTATCTTCTATGTATTGTTTCCATTGGTCTATCATTTTATCTTGTTGACTAGATGAATAGTTACTACGCCAATTTTTTCTTTTTTGTTTATTCTTTTTTGATTTAAATTCTTCATATAATTCATCATATTCATCATTAGAATCATCATCATTAGTAATTCTAGTTAATACACGAAGTGCTGGATCAACTTGATTTGGTGGATTAACAGGAGGTGTTGTTCCTTCAAAATCAGTAAGAGTAGGAGACCCTGGAGATGTCTCACTATCATCAAAATTTGACTGGGTTGAGTAACAGGGTTTACTAATTTGTGAACTTGTTTCAATTCCTCGCAATTTAACATGAGGATTAATAAGATTCTTATCATGCCTAAGTAGGCTAACAGAACTACTTGATCTGCTTAATTCCTTAATCCTAAGGGGTGGATTTATCCTTTGTTAGTCAAAACTAATTCTAACAGTATCGTCTAAATATTGCTTAATATAATCTAAATCAACAGTATCATTTTGCATCTTATGGGGATAACTATCATTTTCACTAACCCAACTGGTGGGTAAAGTAATATCATTCCAGGAAATAGTTTTGGGTACTTGAATATTAGCATTAGTATTACTTTGAATCAAAACAGTTTTATCCTTAGGGCTTTTAACCAAAGCATGAATATTTAAATTAGTTTTCATACACTTATAATAAATACGATAAATCAAGGCAAGTGCGTGACTACCCTCAAGCATATTAGTAATAGCACCAGCAGTTTGAATATTTAAAGTTAAAGCTTTTAATATGTTTTTATCCTTTAAGCTAAGAGGTAAATCAGGATAACAATTAAAGTAAATTGGACCATTGTGCAAACTTGACTCCATTAGTCCAAGTAAACTATCACTGTAAACAGTAAATCTAGCATCTCTGAGAGATAACAAAACAGAAGAGTTTAATCCCGTTCTAGACAGGGGTTTAATAGCGACTTGGATTAATCCAACATGGATATAATTATATCCTCTGTCGAGGTGTCGTTTAACAGATTCTTTACTGAGAAGAGAGCATCTTTCCTCTTGTTTAGTAATAGCATAAACTTGTTCAACTGCTTTAGCAATTTGATCAGTTCTAAAGAATCACTTAGAAAACTAGATCTATAAATTTCTTTAACAGGTATTTTAGGGATATTCCAATTTTGGAAATCACTGCTATTTAAATCTTGATATTCTTGTTCTTCTTGGTTTATTACATCAGGGATGGCTGTTAAATGAGAAGAAGAACTAGCAGAAGAATTGCATCTAAACATTCTATTCATTTTAATAAATAGAGCCTGGAGTGAATCGAGGGACTGGTGGATGAACTTATACCTGAATAAGAGAGAGACCGGTGGATGAATGATACCTGGATAATCTATTCCTTTTTCTAAAAGAAACTGATCCGAGACTTATATATAAATTAATCTCTCTATTTAAACTTAATTTTGAAATTCATTTTTCACTCGTGTATAGACCCATGACTTGTTAAAAACGGATCCTCATAAATCCACTTCTTAAACATAGGTCTATACAGGTGACAGATGAACAACATTTAAGAACTGGATTTATGAGGATCCGTTTTTAACAAGTCATGGGTCTATACACGAGTGAAAAATGAATTTCAAAATTAAGTTTAAATAGAGAGATTAATTTATATATAAGTCTCGGATCAGTTTCTTTTAGGAAAAGGAATAGATTATCCAGGTATCATTCATCCACCGGTCTCTCTCTTATTCAGGTATAAGTTCATCCACCAGTCCCTCGATTCACTCCAGGCTCTATTTATTAAAATGAATAGAATGTTTAGATGCAATTCTTCTGCTAGTTCTTCTTCTCATTTAACAGCCATCCCTGATGTAATAAACCAAGAAGAACAAGAATATCAAGATTTAAATAGCAGTGATTTCCAAAATTGGAATATCCCTAAAATACCTGTTAAAGAAATTTATAGATCTAGTTTTCTAAGTGATTCTTTTAGAACTGATCAAATTGCTAAAACAGTTGAACAAGTTTATGCTATTACTAAACAAGAGGAAAGATGCTCTCTTCTCAGTAAAGAATCTGTTAAACGACACCTCGACAGAGGATATAATTATATCCATGTTGGATTAATCCAAGTCGCTATTAAACCCCTGTCTAGAACGGGATTAAACTCTTCTGTTTTGTTATCTCTCAGAGATGCTAGATTTACTGTTTACAGTGATAGTTTACTTGGACTAATGGAGTCAAGTTTGCACAATGGTCCAATTTACTTTAATTGTTATCCTGATTTACCTCTTAGCTTAAAGGATAAAAACATATTAAAAGCTTTAACTTCAAATATTCAAACTGCTAGTGCTATTACTAATATGCTTGAGGGTAGTCACGCACTTGCCTTGATTTATCGTATTTATTATAAGTGTATGAAAACTAATTTAAATATTCATGCTTTGGTTAAAAGCCCTAAGGATAAAACTGTTTTGATTCAAAGTAATACTAATGCTAATATTCAAGTACCCGAAACTATTTCCTGGAATGATATTACTTTACCCACCAGTTGGGTTAGTGAAAATGATAGTTATCCCCATAAGATGCAAAATGATACTGTTGATTTAGATTATATTAAGCAATATTTAGACGGTACTGTTAGAATTAGTTTTGACCAACAAAGGATAAATCCACCCCTTAGGATTAAGGAATTAAGCAGATCAAGTAGTTCTGTTAGCCTACCTAGGCATGATAAGAATCTTATTAATCCTCATGTTAAATTGCGAGGAATTGAAACAAGTTCACAAATTAGTAAACCCTGTTACTCAACCCAGTCAAATTTTGATGATAGTGAGACATCTCCAGGGTCTCCTACTCTTACTGATTTTGAAGGAACAACACCTCCTGTTAATCCACCAAATCAAGTTGATCCAGCACTTCGTGTATTAACTAGAATTACTAATGATGATGATTCTGATGATGAATATGATGAATTATATGAAGAATTTAAATCAAAAAAGAATAAACAAAAAAGAAAAAATTGGCGTAGTAACTATTCATCTAGTCAACAAGATAAAATGATAGACCAATGGAAACAATACATAGAAGATAATAATGTTGAAATTTACTTCTTTGATTATTTAGAGAAAATTGCTATCCCTACTAAACCCATGTCTTTGTCTTCTGTTTGCTCAACTTCTTCCCAAAAACCCTATAGTATAGAGTCAAAAGAACTAAAAGTCATTAAACATGATAATGAACCTGTAGATAATAAATTGGTAAAAATTAGTAACACAACAACACAGGATTTAAAACATGAAGTAAAAATTGTTAAAAAAGATATTAAAAAATTAAAAGAATCTGAGCTTGAAAATTCTGATAAGAATATTAAAAATGGTCAAAATGATAAAAAAGAATATTACCAAAAATGGTATACAAAGGTTAAACTAGTAGTACGAGACTATCAAATAGAAGTTAATGCTCTCATTGATACTGGTGCTGATTTAAATTGCATTGCTCAAGGTCTAGTACCTACAATGTATTTCCATAAAACCACTGCCATATTAAGAGCTGCTAATAATAGTAAAATGGATATAGAATACAAATTACCTAATGCACATATTTGCCAAGATAAAATTTGTTTTCAAAGCACTATTGTTCTAGTCCCTGACTTAACTGATAATTTGATTTTAGGAACACCATTCATTTGTTTACTTTACCCCTTCACCACCAATGAAGAAGGATTATTTACTAAACCTTTTGGTCAACAAGTCATGTTTAAATTTTTAACAAAACCTGAATTGGTACAGTTAAACTATTTAACTATTGATAAACTAAATTTAAAGAAAAATCAGTTAAAGTTTTTACAAGAAGAAATTAATTACAAAAAGATTGAAGAACAGCTTACCACTACTCTGCTTACTAAACAAATTGAAGAATTCAAAGAAAAATTAGAAAATGAAATTTGTGCTAATCTTCCAAGTGCCTTTTGGCATAGGAAAAAGCATATAGTAACTTTACCATATATTAAAAGTTTTAATGAATCCCAGATTCCTACTAAATCTAGGCCTATTCAAATGAACCCTGATGTTTTAAAAACTTGTAAAGGTGAAATTGCTACTTTACTAGCTAATAACATTATTCAAGATAGTAAATCACCTTGGTCCTGTCCTGCTTTCTATGTTAATAAAAATGCTGAAAAAGAAAGAGGTGTACCACGCCTTATTATTAATTATAAACCATTAAATGCTATTTTGGAATGGATTCGATATCCTATTCCTAATAAAAAAGATTTGATTAGCCGATTAAGTAAAGCAGTCATTTTTTCAAAATTTGATTTGAAGAGTGGATTTTGGCAAATCCAGTTACACCCGGATGATCGGTATAAAACTGCTTTTACTACTCCCTTTGGTCATTACGAATGGAATGTCATGCCATTTGGATTAAAAAATGCTCCTAGTGAGTTCCAAAAAATAATGAATGACATATTTAACCTATTTAGTCATTTTATTATTGTTTACATTGATGATGTGCTTGTCTTCTCAAACTCAATTGATGATCATTGGAAACATTTAAAATCTTTTGTTCAAACTATTAAGTATAATGGCTTAGTTATTTCTGCTCCAAAAATTAAATTGTTTCAAACAAAAATAAGATTTTTAGGATATGATATCTATCAATCTACTATAACACCAATTAGTAGAGCTATTCAATTTGCTGATAAATTTCCTGATGAAATTCTTGATAAAAATCAGTTGCAAAGATTTCTTGGATCATTAAATTATATTGCTGAATTTTATAAAGATCTAAGGAAGATCTGTAAACCTCTGTTTGATCGATTGAAAACCAATCCACCCCCTTGGTCATCCACTCATTCTGATATTGTCAGAAAAATTAAACAATATGTTAAAACTCTTCCTTGTTTAGGAATTCCTACAATAAACTCTTTTAAAATTATTTAATCAGATGCTTCGAAATTGGTTATGGTGGGATTCTCCTCCAAAGAATTAGCCCCAATTTGAACAAATTGTCCGCTTTCATTCCGGACGATGGAATAAAGCAGAGTAATTACAGTACTATTAAAAAGGAAATACTATCTATTGTCCCGTGTATTTCAAAATTTCAGGGATGATATATTAAACCAAAACTTTTTAGTCAGTTGATTGCAAAAGTGCTAAATATGTTTTAGAAAAAGATGTTGAAAATATTGCTAGTAAACAAATCTTTGCCCGTTGGCAATCCATATTAAGTATTTTTGATTTTAAAATTGAATATATTAAAGGCAGTCAAAATTCAATCCCAGATTTTCTCACTCGAGAATTTCTCCTTGGTAAGTGATTAAACATCATCCTGTACACCAGAGACATCGCGCACTCACCAAGCATTAATTGCACCACTGAGCACTTAATTAGCAGAGACATTATTCACTATATTTCCTGCAGGGTATCACGCTACATTATATAATATTTAATCTAATTTCTTCTGCAGAAAATGGCGGACAAGAAGAAACAGTTAACCCTACCCTCATGGGCTGATCAATCCAGTAAAAACCCTAGTAAAAATAGATACCAAGTTCTTGGGCAAATTCCCCCCAAACTAGAGTACAAATCTGCCCTTGCTTATATCCCTTCACCTAGCCCATGCATTACCTCTGATCCTTTCTGTTCAAATCAATCCATGCAACCTGGTCAATCTAGTCAGCCAAAATATCCTATTAAATCATCCACCCCAACGGAATACCTACTCAAACCAATAACTACAAAACTCTTCTCCATTGAACCAGTGCATAGTCACATTCATCAACCTACTGAACTAGTAAACTCTTTCTTCCCTCCCGGGATGGCATTTTGCTCCTGCCCATCCTGATAAATCCCTATCTTTCTACAGAGATATTCTCCAACTCCACAAATCCATCCTCATTAAACCAATCAAAGACAAAATTAACCCCAATAAAGTGATCTACCATTCACTTTATATTCACAATATTGTCAGCCTTGATCAATGGGGTCATCCCTCTGTTCACAAAAAACTCCCTGATCACCCTGTTGAATATAATTACTATGACTACATTGATGCTTGGTTCAAAATCCTCCATGAAAATGAAGCATTTACCCACTCGTGGTTCATCCAATTTGACCACAAATTCAACTCAGTCATCCCTTCGTGGTTCAACCGATGGTGGCACCAGAATGGAGCCATCCCAGATATTTTGCCTGCTGAATTAATGGACCAAGTCAACTACTTTGCCACAATTAGCAAAGTCACTAATCACACTAGTCAATTCCCTGCTCTGTTGCTGTTTGTATCAAAATATAAAGTCCCATGGATTCTTAAATGGAGATACAACATTGAAGACAGAACTGTCATACGACAGTATTTGGTAAAGTGGTGGGGCAGTTACAACCACCAGAAGATAATTGATCAAGTTAAGTTGGAATTTCCAGTCAAAGTTCCAACACCTGTTAAAATCCCAACACCATTAAAACAAGTTCAACCAGTCAAGCAAGAAGACCCTCTTGCTCAATCTGATTCTCCCACAGTTTCAAACATCAGGCTCAATAGCCCTGCTCAACGGTCGTCAAGGCCATCCAAGTCAAAAACGAAATGTTCTCAACTACTCATGTTAGCTCAACAATTAATTGCACAAGCTAGCCAGGAAGAAGATGACAGCTCTTCCGAAGGATCAACAACTGATAAAAATCCATACGGGTCTGCATTCCAAGATGCCCAGGACCCTTTTGGATGATGGCAACAGCTAGCCTCCCAACGCTAGTCCCAGTCAAACCTGCTCAACAGCTGGCACCTTCTTTACCAGATTATTAAAATCATGAATAGTAAAAACACTGTTTACTTTTTACTGTTCATCCGGCCGACAACGGTACTATTCATCCACATGCTGACACTGTTTATTCACCTGCTGATGTCCTGTTTACTTTTCCACCGAAAGTAGAAAGTCCAAAAGGTTCACAATGAACCCCTGATAATTGTATTGCCTCTCATCCTTCATCTATAAAAGGATAGAGTTGGCTCTGGTTAAGGCATCCCGAATTAGACCAGGATCTAATTCTCTCTCTTCTCTCTAAATGTTAAACTTCTGAATTGAAGTTCTTTCTCTCTCTCTCCCCTCAGTTTAGGAGGTTCTCCTCCTCCCCCTGTTAAACCAGTAAGTATGTTACTGGTAATGTTCACTGATGAGTTGATCCTCTCTGATCTCTATCAATGCTAAACTGATGTATTGTTTTTGATTATTACTTGCTATGGTTGGCTTTGCCACCTAATTGTTTATTTTCTGTTCATGGTCGGCTCTGCCGCCTTTATTAACTGTTTTACTTAGTGTTAATGGTCGGCTCAGCCGCCTGAATTACTCTGATTATGTCTTGTTCACTTACTATGTCTTCCTTCCACCCCCAAATGGTAGTGAAGATTTTAGGATCCGTTTGTTTAAACAAGATATAGGTCTATACAGGTGACAGATGAACAATATTTAAGAAGTGGAATTATGAGGATCCGTTTTTAACAAGTTATGGGTCTATACACGAGTGAAAAATGAATTTCAAAATTAAGTTTAAATAGAGAGATTAATTTATATATAAGTCTCGGATCAGTTTCTTTTAGGAAAAGGAGTAGATTATCCAGGTATCATTCATCCACCGGTCTCTCTCTTATTCAGGTATAAGTTCATCCACCAGTCCCTCGATTCACTCCAAAGGCTCTAATTATTAATCTATGGATTATTATTTTGATTATAGTGTTGTTTCTTATGATGAATTTGATTATGATAATCAACCTGTTTATTATGATGATCATGAGTCATTTGACAATTCTGACATAGTAAACTTTGATGAACAAGATCATGAATTTGATCGTAATAATTATGATACTAAATCTATCTCTTCTAATAAATCTATTTTTGAAAGTAATAAATATAGATATTTTTATGATAATTATGCTGAAAGTTCTTATTCATATAATAAATATAATAATTACTCACTTCCTTCCCTAAGGGAAATAGGATCAGTAAAATCACCTGGTAAACAGATTGATAAAAAAGCCATATTAAAACAATTAGTAATGGAAGTAAGAAATATTGATAAAAAGAAAGATGTTAAGAAAACTAGTAAAAAAGATTCTTCTAACAAAGTTTTGTCTAATGCTGAATTAATTGTTAAATGGAAACAATTTATGAAGGAAAAGGATGTTGAACTTCCTTTCTCTAGTTATTTAAAGTTTCATAAACCTAGTAAAAAGACTAGTAAAACAATTGATCAAACTGAATTAAAAGTTATTACTAAATCCAAATGGAAAAAATCTGATAATACTGTTGTAAGTCATCCACCCCTAGAACCAATTATTATTGATTATAAAGGATCAAGCATAACTGCTTCTCCTTTAAAGTTACCTACTGATAAATTTGACTGTAAGCAGATTGTTGAACAGGTCAATTACACTAACCAGTGTTTAAAGACCATTAGTAAACAACTTGAGACTAAATTAGAAGGTGGAATAGCTAGCTGCATCCCTCCTCCTAGTAAAGAGCTCGAGAAACCTCTTATTAATCTACCAGATCATAGATCACCTATTAGTCTTGACAATCGTCAAAATGATCTTAAAATTGAAAATTATCAAAACAAATTAATTAAACCTGAGCCTAGTACACCACAGCTCGTTGTAGTAACATACAGAGAATCATCTAGTCTGATGACCTCCTCTGATGATAAAATTACCGAACTACAGAAACAGTTCACTGACCAACCTGTACGTCAGAATGTTCAAAGATTAACTACTGGTCCTGTTGGTCATACCAGAAAATGGTACTCCAGGCCTACACCTGTTGACTTGCACTATGAAGAAAATAATTTGTTAAATCAATTTTCTGTTTCTTCTGCTAAACTGTATGAATGGAATATTGATGAATATCAAATTCTTGAAAAACTGAATTATATGGCCGCTAATAGTTATTTGGCCAATACTAATCCAAACCAACCACAGATTGTTGGATTGATAGCCTCTGGTTTTACTAGTATTTTGAAAGCCTGGTGGGATAAGTATCTTGATCATGATTCAAGAAAACATATCACACATGCTGTTCAAACTGATGAAAATGGTATCCCTATTTTTGAAAATAAGCATGGTATACATGATGGAGTCAATACTCTAATCCATACCATTATTAAACATTTTATTAGTAAACCCACTGGTATTATTGAATATGATAAACTAACTTATGGAGACATAGTTAGTAATAATCAAAAACAAGGTCTTCGTATGTATATTGATATGAAGATTAATGCTAAAAATAATAAAAAAGCTAAGTATGAGCTTGGTAACTTCTGCGAACAATATGGTCTACCACCTGTAGCACCATCTCGCAAAAAGAAAAAGATTGAAAAGATTGCTGAGAAACCAGATTTCTCCACTGTTACTTGTTTTAATTGTGGTAAAAAGAGACATTACTAGTCTCAATGCAAGTTTAAACAAAAAATTAGTCAGCTTAAGTTATCTGACTCTGATAAAAAACAAATATTAGCTATTTTTAGTTCTGATGATTCTGGTGATGATGTTGTTATTGCATCTGATTATCACTCTCCTAGTTCTACTGATAATCCTGTTAAAATAGGATGCACTGATACTTGTTGCAAAGAGATAAATGTTCTGACTCAGGAGCTTCCTGAAGAAGATTTGTTAATTGATGATGTTGCTTCAAAACAACATTATACTAAAAAATTAAAACAGGTTCTTATACAGGGAAAAACACCCCAGTATAATAAACCTACTATTAATCTGCACAATACTATTGAAATGTTTAGTAAAACCACTAACGAAATTACTTTGCAAGATTTGCAAAATAATATTGACATTGTTTTGTTAAAAAATAGGTTTTCTAAAAAGAAAATCTTGGATTACTCTTCCTATGAATTCTCTAATAATAGTAAGGATACTGCCAAAACCGAAGCACTCGTCTTCACTGATAGAAGGTTAAATCTAGTAAAATCTATTAACCTCCAGAAATGGCATGCTAAAATCAATTTAATTATTGATGATTTGGAGATTCAAGTCACTGCTCTTATTGATACAAGTGCTGATCTAAATTGTATTCAAGAAAACTTGATACCTACTCAATATTACCATAAAACTAATGAAAAACTCAGTTCTGCTAATGGTAGTAGAATGATTATTAAAAATGGTTTACCTAATGTTAAGATTTGTCAAAATGAAGTCTGTTCTCAAATTTCGTTTGTCCTGGTAAAAAACCTGACTGATAAAGTAATTTTGGGAATGCCTTTTATATATTTACTTTATCCATTCATAGTGAATTTTGATAAAATCACTACTATTTATTCTGGTAAAATACATTTCCTGATCAAAATGATTTACAAAATTGATCTATTTACTCTGCTAATGATTCTGCTATTCTTACAGATGACTCACAGAAGCATCACCCTGAGAACAACAATGTTGCCAGTACTTCCTGAAGGCTCTAGCCTTTGTTTTAAAAAATTAAACAATTTACAAAATGTTGACGAAACCCAATAATGCCTTCTAGATGCTCTCTGGAACTTGTGTGGGGATTATCGTTATAATAAAAAATTTGTTGATTGCTTGCATAGTTTAAACTACTATTTTTGTGAGCAAAATGAAATTATTAAAAATAATGATGAAGCTTATAAAGCGTCTGCTGCTGAGCTTAATCATCTGAATAATAAATATTCTAGATTATTTCAACAAAATGTTCAACTGCAAGTAAAAAATTGCATACTGCATCATGATGTTAAAAATGTTAAAAAACAGTTTTCCATGCATTCTGCATTGGGGGAGCAACCCACTACTAAACTAGATACACTGCATGTAGGAGTTACCATTCCTGGTAACATGACCAATGACCTAGAAGCTAGCTCCAGTAGTAGCATGCATCCTGATAAAAACATGCATATAGATAAGCATCCTAAGAAAAATAGGCATCTTAGGACTAGGAATTTGCATCCTAGAAATAGGAAAGTGCATCTTGATAAATTGCAAAAATACTTTGCTACTTTGTTGCAAAGTCTGCCTTCAATACCTATTTCACTAAAAAATCAGGTTATTTTCCCTACTGATTTTCCTACTGACCTGATTAAAAATATTCAAAATTTGGCCAAGAAGGATGGTCACTGTTTCCAAGAGTTTCTTTTCCAAACTCTTACTGATTTATCTACTAAAGAAATTCCTGGTTTAAAAATCACTTGGGAATCCCTTTATAATGATGACCAAGACCGGGTTGATTGCCCAAAAACAAATCCTGTTTGTTCCAATTATCCTTTGGATAAAATGGATTGCCAATGTAAGTTAATATATAGTGTTCCAAAAGCCTGTATTGATTTACAACTATTCAAAATTATTAATGTTGAATATAATCAAAAAATAGTTGAAATCACTCCTTTGACCCTATTGGATCATGGACTGTTAAGACAACTTATTTTCACTGATCCGGAGCAGACTGATATTTTTACCAGAAAACTGGCTGTCTCCATTTTAAACCTTTTTGCTAAATATGGATGCTTGAAAGCTCAAGTCCTGATAAAAAGCAAAATGCCTGAATGGACAGGGACTGGGAATATCATTCCTGCTCATCATGTCATGCAAATCTCTGCTCAATGGCCGTTCAGCAGGATTCATCTTCCTATCCAACTCATTGAAGATGAAATCCCTTACCCTTGTTCAAAGCCCATCAGAAGCCAAATCCGGCATCATAGGGCCTGGTCAATTGCCACTAATCTTGGTGAAAACAATCACAACACTGATCACTACCTTGATAATCTCAACTATTTAATTTGTGAAGATCATTTGCAGAAGATTCGGTCTACTGAACCAATTCATGAAGTACCGTTTATCTTCCATACTCAACTCACAAATTTGGTAACACAGTATGAAGAGCAACTAGCCAAACCCTGCTCCTCCGGTTCCTCTTCAGACGATGACTATTGTCCTACTCCTGAAGCGGAAGAATGTTACAACAATTGGTCCTCTACGGAGCTGCTAAATCTCAACAACCTTGATAGAATCAACTAGCTTAACAGCTGCTACCCAAAAGCACCCAAGACCCATTTGCCTGAATCCGTTTGCAAATGGATGACTGAAGACTCATTTGATCCAACACCTCAAATGACTGCATTGGTAACTCATGATTACTGACACCAGCATACTACCATGAATAGTAAAAACTACTATTCACTTTTTACTATTCACCGACAGTACTGTTCACCACCACTCAACAACTGGCACCTCTTTTGCCAGCCTATTAGCCATCCAGATTAACCTGCTGAAGCATTAGTCCTTTCAACCAGCTCTTACACGCTACTTCCCAATCAACTGCTGACTAGTCATCATCACCATTCAGCTAAACTACTGACCCCACCCAACGCCAGTCCCAGTCACAAACTTGCTCAAAACAGCTGGCATACCTTTTACCAGCTTATTAAAATCATGAATAGTAAAATCACTATTCATTTTTTACTGTTCATCCAGCTAATCAACTACTGTTCACACAGTACTGCTCAACACTGTTCAATCACCTGCTGAAGTCCTGCTTACTTTTCCACCGAAAGTAGAAGGTCCAAAAGGTTCACAATGAACCCTTGATAATTGTATTGCCCCTCATCCTTCATCTATAAAAGGATAGAGTTGGGCACTGGTAAAAGCATCCCGAATTAGACCAGGATCTAATTCTCTCTCTTCTCTCTCTCTTCTCTCTAATGTTAAACTTCTGAATTGAAGTTCTTTCTCTCTCTCTCCCCTCAGTTTAGGAGGTTCTCCTCCTCCCCCTGTTAAACCAGTAAGTATGGTAATGTTCACTGATGAGTTGATCCTCTCTGATCTTTATCTATTAAACTGATGTTTTGATATTTTGTTCATAATTCTCCATGGTTGGCTCAGCCACCTAATTTATGTTTTGATTGTTCATGGTCGGCCCAGCCGCCTTACTAACTGTTTAAATTTACTGTTAATGGTCGGCCCAGCCGCCTGAATTACTCTGATTATGTCTTGTTCACTTGCTATGTCTTCCTTCCGCCCCCAAATGGTATCAAAGCCATATTATCAGGATTTAATTTAATTTGTGACCTATTCTCAGGCAACAATATCAAAGGTTTTTCAATAATTTTACTAGATGATGGTATACAATTAGTCTCACCTTCATCGATCTTAGTTTCAATTTTATCTAATTGTTCACCAATGACTTTCAAACACTGATTAGTATAATTAACTTGCTCAATAATTTGTTTGCAATCAGATCTATCACTAGGCAATTTAAAAGGAGAAGCAGTTATACTTGATCCTTTATAATCAAGAATAATTGGTTCTAGAGGTGGATGACCAGAATTTATAACAGTATTATCAGATTTTTTCCATTTAGATTTAGTAATAACTTTTAATTCAGTTTTATCAGTCTTTTTACTAGGTTTATGAAACTTTAAATAACTAGAGAAAGGAAGTTCAACATCCTTTTCTTTCATAAACTGTTTCCATTTAACAATTAACTCTTCATCTAAAAGATCTTTTTTAATAGAAGAAAGTGGTTTAGTGTTTTTAATAATATTATTTTCTCTATTAATATTTCTGACCTCTATTATTAAATTTTTTAACAAAGTTTGTTTATCAATTTGTTTACTAGGTGATTTTACTGATCCTATTTCCCTTAGGGAAGGGAGTGAGTAGTTATTATATTTATTATAAGAATAAGAATTTTCATCATAATTATCATAAAAATATCTATATTTATTACTTTCAAAAATAGATTTATTAGAAGAGATAGATTTAGTATCATAATCATTATGATCAAATTCATGATCTTGTTCATCAAAGTTTACTATGTCAGAATTGTCAAATAACTCATGATCATCATCATAAACAGGTTGATTAAATGACTCATGGTTATCATCATAAACAGGTTGATTATCATAATCAAATTCATCATAAGAAACAACACGATAATCAGAATAATAATCCATAGATTAATAATTAGAGCCTTTGGAGTGAATCGAGGGACTGGTGGATGAACTTATACCTGAATAAGAGAGAGATCGGTGGATGAATGATACCTGGATAATCTATTCCTTTTCCTAAAAGAAACTGATCCGAGACGTATATATAAATTAATCTCTCTATTTAAACTTAATTTTGAAATTCATTTTTCACTCGTGTATAGACCCATGACTTGTTAAAACGGATCCTCATAAATCCACTTCTTAAATGTTGTTCATCTGTCACCTGTATAGACCTATATCTTGTTCAAACAAACGGATCCTAAAATCTTCACTACCTTGCTGCTGTTTCTATTTTACTACCCGTTTTGGCTGCTTCCAACACTCTTCTGCCCTAGACGCCTCCCTGGCTAAAGCGGGACTTACCATGGCTGGATCTGACCATTAGGGTCGTACTTTCAAAACAGCAGTTTGATAACAAAAATCAGGCTTTAGTTTGTAAACCTAGATCATCTACAGATGGCATACTACCAACATCAAATTGGTGAAAGTCAGGCTTTAGTTTAAAACCTAGATCATCTACAGTCGTTTCATTTGTTTCTCAAAACTCAGAAAATAAATAGATTAATGAAGATATAAGAAACATTTCCATTTTCTTTTACAAACAGGAATAAACTACCCAGTAATTACTCATCCACACATCTCCGACTCCTTCAGACACAACCCATCCACCACCCCTAGCTCACTACTCCCGACTTGGCTCTGATACCATTTGGGGGCGGAAGGAAGACATAGCAAGTGAACAAGACATAATCAGAGTAATTCAGGCGGCTGAACCGACCATTAACAGTAAGTAAAACAGTTAATAAAGGCGGCAGAGCCGACCATGAACAGAAAATAAACAATTAGGTGGCAAAGCCAACCATAGCAAGTAATAATCAAAAACAATACATCAGTTTAGCATTGATAGAGATCAGAGAGGATCAACTCATCAGTGAACATTACCAGTAACATACTTACTGGTTTAACAGGGGGAGGAGGAGAACCTCCTAGACTGAGGGGAGAGAGAGAGAAAGAACTTCAATTCAAAAGTTTAACATTTAGAGAGAAGAGAGAGAATTAGATCCTGGTCTAATTTGGGATGCCTTAACCAGAGCCAACTCTATCCTTTTATAGATGAAGGATGAGAGGCAATACAATTATCAGGGGTTCATTGTGAACCTTTTGGACCTTCTACTTTCGGTGGAAAGGTAAACAGGATATCAGCAGGTGAATAAACAGTATCAGCAGGTGGATAAACAGTGTCAGCATGTGGATGAATAGTACCGTTGTCGGCTGGATGAACAGTAAAAAAGTGAACAGTATATATATATATATATATATATATATTGTAGACACCCCAATCCGAACCTCGGAGAGTCTTTGTCCACCCCGATGATAAAATAAAGGAAACGATACCTTTGTGAGCTTGAACGAAAGATTTTCCTAAAGTCCATGTGAACCAAACAAACCTGTGGGCTACCACAGCCCCGGGTGGGGTGGATCGGGGTGGCCTGAAAAACACCGTTTTTGAATCGAATTGAAAAATTTGAAGAGTCGCCACCCGGATTTATGGTTTGCCACCCGAGAAACCGTTTTGATTGAAAATGATTGATTTGATTTGAAAACCAGAGATTTGAAAAAGGGTTCGGAAGCCACATTACGAGGGGGGAAGGGTTTTACGGCACCCACCTCGCCTGACGTGATGTCGGTCTCTACTCAATGTTTGTGGGACTTTGTCGAAAGTATTTTATTTCATTAAACAGTTAGCACGTATCCTGGAATATATCAAGAAAAATGGTGCATGCATGTGCATATGTACAGAGAGTGATGAACAATGGCCATGCAAGATATACAAGTTATGATAAAATGAAGCCCTGTCGCTGGATTCACTCTCGAGCGCTTGGGGGTATCAATGCCCAATCCTGCAAGTGCTGTTAGGACCAACAAAATATAATGCTAAACTGTAAACTCAAATAAATTTAAGCATGTTATAGGCTCAATAGAGGTTTTGATAGACTGAGACGGGGCCTCAATCTCTCAAACCATGCATCCCTGCCACTGACAAGATTAGATATGCAACTTTGAAAGAGCAAAAAGATACATTCGTGCATGCAGAGAGTCAGGAAATACAGCAAACTGGGGGAAATGGGATGTAATGGCATGCATGCACTCCCGAGCGCTCGGGATCGGTTCCAAGCGCTTGGGAGTGAGCTGCACACCAGCTTGGTTTCAAACAAGAAATGGCACTGTTTTGACATGCGAACACCCTTGTTTTAAAGAAAATCATCTTTTAAGTTTAAAGAAACCTTATTGTTGCATGAAAATTTGTGAGAGATGCTTCTGTCTTGGGAAAAATTGATTTCCTGTGCATGCATGTCAAGATGAAATCATTTTACTGAAGAATGCAACTCACCCCCAGCCTGTTGTGTGCCAAAGTGCCATGCATGGGACTGGAAACAGTCCCGAGCGCTCGAGAGTGTTTCCAGTAAGGGTTTTAAGAAAAACGTTTTTGTGCACCCTTTGCTCTTGTTGTTAAACTTAAGATCAAAGGTACTCACAACCAGTATGAAGAACTGGTATGAGCCCCTGATCTCCCTCAGAAGTAGAAAAACAATAGACTTTAAGTATAAAATGGGATTTTATACCTACGCTCGACTTGAACCTTGCTTCTTGGACTGATTTGCTTGCTTGAAAATGCTTAGAAAACAGTAGGAAAATGGAGTAGATGAACTAGAGATTTGAGGCTCTTGAAGCACTTGAAGATTGTTTGAAAATTTCCTTTGAAAACACAAGTTTTGGAGAATATTTGAGAGAGGTTTGGAGACTGATTTTTGGCAGCAGAATGGGGAGAGAGAGAGAGACTGATTTCGTGCCCTTTTGAGAGGTAGAAGATGAGGGTATATATAGGGGAGTGAAAACTTGGGGCTTTGACTTGAAAATCAAATCAAAAATGAAAAGAAAATATTTTGGGGAGAAGAAATGGCATCATGAGATTCCTGCTGGCTCAGGCAGGCCTGGGATATGCAGGTTTGAATGTTGAACGGACTAAAAAGCCTGAAAAGCCATGGTCAAAGCCAAGCTCAACATGCATTGGCCTGTCAGCACTCCCAAGCGCTCTAGAGTGGTCCCGAGCGCTCTAGAGTGGCTGTCCCGAGCACTTGGGAGCGTTCCCGAGCGCTCTAGAGTGGCAGCCCAACTTCAGAAGGGCGCCATGGACACTCCAGAACTCGTTTTTGGGTGTTTTTCAAAGCGTTGGAAAGCTCGTTGAGTCCTCTTTCTAACCCAATTGGTTTCATTCAAAGTTATTTTATATGCCAAAAAGTGTGCCAATTTTACCCTCAGGGTGTCGGGGAAAAGGAATGTTTTGATTTTGGAAAAGTCCAAGAAGCATTGTCCAAGTTCGTCCAAGGCCTGTTTTGATTCATTTTCATCATCAGGGAGCCTCGAGGGCACAAATTAAGGATAGTTAATAGGTCCAAATTGGGGTGTCTACAAAACCAAACAAACCACAAAGCCCAGATAAGCCTAGATAAGCCCAAATGTAACAACTCTGATTTTCACTAAATAAAAATTTCGTTGTTAATATTTCAAAAACTCTTAATTAAGTTTTTAATCGTCGTTAACTATCGATCTTTGCGTCGTTTCTAGGATTGAGTCTTAGGATCCCACATCTTGGCTGGAAATCCTATCTAGCAACCCTAGCTAGCTTTTAACCGACAATTCAACCTAGCAATCGTTTGACCTAATTACCAATCGTTCCTAAACCTCGTGAACCTTTTGAAACCCATGAGTTTGGTAACACTAGATTAACCCTTTGAACCGTTTGAACCTTTTAGCTATCGACCATTGGACAATAGCGCTAGGGTTTTCTTTATCCATTGGTTAGTAGGATAACCCTAGTTAACCTTCCCAAGTACGAGATTAGATTAGTTTAGTGCTTAATTGCAAAGTACTATACTTTCTAGTATTAACCGTTGGATAATAACCGCTAGGAGATTTATTACCCATTGGACGATAGACCAAAGTACTTGCCATCCTTAACCATTGGTTATTAACCGCTAGGGAAACTATTATCCATTGGATAATAGCCTTACTTGCCAACCAAGTACTAGGTTTTTAAAATAATAGATTTGGTCATGTGTTAAAATCCATTAGAATACAATTAGTACATTGGGTTAGTAATAATATACATAGTACTTTGAAAGTAGTAGATTAGTTTATTAGATATGGGAGTTGGATGTACCTAGCCTAGATTGTATGTACTTGCTTGTATATATATTATATATGTACTTGTATATATATATATATATATATATATATATATATATATATATATATATATAGTTATATATATAATATTGTATATAGCATGTGTGTATTAGATTATTTTATTTAGAAAATCTATTTTACTTGAAAGCATGGATTTTATGAAAGACCCATGTACTTATATATATATATATATATTAGTATATATATATATGCTTTCAAGAGAGTACAAGTGGGAGAGAGAGAGAGAGAGGGAGAGAGGAGAGAGATTGCCGAGAGAAAGAGAGAGAATTCGAGAGAGAGAGAAGGAGAGAGAGAGAGAGAGAGAAGGAAAGAGAGAGAGGGATTGTACCTAGATCTTCCTTGTGCTTTCATTGACCCTTGCTTGATCTCTTGGTGATTTCTTCCTAGCAAATCTATGACCTATTGTCCTAAATGAATTTCTAACTAGTCAAATCTCTTACAAGCCAAAATCTTCACTCTTTCAATCCACCAAACCCTTGTCCTTCCATATCTTATATATATAGTTATGTATATATTGTACCATTGTACCAAGGAGGGAGAGAGAAAGAGAGAGAGAGAGAGAGAGGGGAGAGAGGCCGAGAGAGATTGGGAGAGAGAGAGGGAGTTCGGATGAGAGAGGGAGTGATGTGTGCTTCCTTTGATTGACCATGCTTTGGTCATCTTGTCCTATTTTTGATATGCTTTCAAGTGAAAGCATGACCATTGTAAGCAAAATCTAGTCCTTCTTGTACAAACCCTAATTCTTTACTTGAATCAAATCCCCATTTCTTGATCAATCTTCCAAAATCCAATCCATGGTACACATCATAGCCATGCAAGCCTAGGTTTTAGGATGATTCTTGCAAGGAAGCAAGATTTGCTAGAATAAAAAATTGTGACATTGGGAGAGAGAGAGAGAGCCGGCCAAGAGAGGAGAGAGGAGAGGCTTTGCCTATAAATACCAAGCTCTTGGTGCTTTGAACTCACACCTTCACCTCATTCTCCAACTTCTCTCTAGAAAAAGTTAGTGTTCTTGCTTGTTCTTGCTTACTTTCTTTCTTTGATTCTTGAGGTTTCTCAAGAGACTTTCTTTTGCCGCCACTAAACCACCACTCGACCACCACCTCGATCCAAAAGCAGTAGTAGTTATAGTTAAGATCTAGTTTCGAGAGAAACCATTCTCTTTCGAAGCTATCGGAAGCTTACCGTAAGCCGTTGCTCCGTTCGTTTGCCGACTTTCTTTCCGTCGTATTTTCGTAGTCTTTTCTACCGCCAAGAAGAAAGGTAGAGTTCTTCGAACCTACTTCTCTAAGTATAGAGTTAATGATGTGTAGTTAATCCTTACCTACTTTCTCTAAGTATAGTGGAATGCATGTTAGCGTAAAGTATTAAACTTGTAGATCTATTTTCGCTAAAGGATACGTAGTTTACTTTGATCTTATGGCTACTTGATTGCTTGATCTCGTGATAGTTGTTTGCTTAAGTATGAACTCGTCAATAAACATATGTTGTTTTGACTTTCCAAAAAGAAGGATGTGTGCTTTTGAATTAAAGATAAAGTGTTGTTTTCAAAACGAAGTATTCGTATTTTGACCTTTTCGAGGAAAGTAAACTTGATCGCATGATTGCTTGCCTTACTTGTGGCTATGAACAATCATGATTAAATAGAGTTAGATGATCTTGCTAGTTTAGTTTCAAGTTTACTATGATAGTGTTGTACTTGTGTACGAAGTCCCATCGCGGAGTCTATGCATGATATGAGACACATGAAATTGGAAAGTAGAGACATGACACTTAAGATGTGGTTGATATGGATAAAAATACTTTTGAAACTACGTAATGGCCGGACTTGGTAGCCTTACGTTGGTGTGCGTTGCCAATGGAGCCGGACTTGGTAGCTTCATTGGAGGTGCGTAACTTGGTTATCCGCGGAGAGGAGCCAAGATGTGACACAATGTGCCAGACTTGGTAGCCATTGTGGCCAATAAGTCAGTCTTGGTAGCCTTTGTGGCAATCAGCCGGACTTGGTAGCTCATTGTTGTGCGACACAAGGTGCCGGGCTTGGAAGCTTATTGGTTGTGTGTGTTCACAATGTGCCGGACTTGGTAGCCATTGTGGCCAATGAGCCGGACTTGGTAGCTCATTGGTGTGTGTGTGTGTGTGTGTTTTTGGAAATGATGATAAAAGATGAGACACAAAACGATGAGTCGCGTAGGAGAAACACACGGAAAACATGACACCAACGCTCGTTAGTGAATACGCATGTGGAATTGCTATATGTTCTTATTTAAGCATGTTAAGTTTGGAAAATCGTGTCTATACTATCTTTGACTTGTATGTTAAGGGTTAGTGGGTTTTGGGTTACTCTATTGAGCTTTCAAGCTCACGGTGTTGCTTTATATGACCCTGACATATTATGCTAGTGGCGACGCTGGTATAATGTGTCAGACTTCTTAGATGAGCAAGGAGAGCTGTACACCTTGGAGGCCTTTGGAGCTGAGGAACTTGCTAGGATGGAAGAAGAGAAGGAGCTGTAGATAACCTTAGATGTCCATCCCTTTTGTGTAATGTAAGTACTCTATGAGGAGTTTGATGTAATAATGAGTTAGACTCTTCCTTGTTTATCTAATAAAATGATTATTTAACAAACCCAATTTTGGGGGCGTTACACCAAAAGTCCCTGGACTGAACTTGGGGTACCGCCCGTAATGGTTATGTAGCGCGCGGCACATATAAATTCGATGCATCGTGCGTGACCTACTTGTACCGCACGACACTTTGGGTAAAGTTCTGACTGGCTCAGAAAGCTGTCGGCCACGCCAATTTGAGCCACAGCTGATGAGTGGCTTAGCCGAAAACTCACTTCTGCCTGCCCAGAAAATACCTCAACTATTTGAAATTCAAAATCCTTGGCCTTTTGCCTATAAATTAACCCCTCCACTCAAGGGAAAGGGGCACCTTTTGACTCTT
The DNA here is from genome assembly GCA_025413875.1 of Rhododendron molle. Classification (NCBI taxonomy): domain Eukaryota; kingdom Viridiplantae; phylum Streptophyta; class Magnoliopsida; order Ericales; family Ericaceae; genus Rhododendron; species Rhododendron molle. Next base: position 23,638,907 of record CM046400.1, read on the forward strand.
CCTTTGGGCTCTCCTTTTAAGCTTTTTGGCATTCTTACTCCATAAGCTTTCTCTCTCTAGTTTTTACTTCCATCTTCCATTTTCAAGTCTTAAAAAATGTCATTCCCAAAAGACATTCTTTGAGTACTTTCATCCACCTTCCTCCTCATTATTGAAGTTAGCCTCTTACTAACTTTAAGGTCTCACTCCACAAAATACCAAACTCTCTCTCACTCCCATACCTCCTTTGTCCCGTTTAACCTCCCATCTACACCTTCCGTCATCCGTCATCATTTGGCATCAACCATCCTTGATCAAGCTTAACACCAAAGGTAAAAACAAGTTTCCTTGGGCTAGACTTAGTTCTGGTCCTGAGGGGACTTTTCTGTCGTCACATCTAGTCCCTTTTGGTTAGATCTTGACTTAAAATCCATTTTCAAAAAAAAAAAGCTAGTATTGTGCTGAGGTCAAGGTACCGTGCGGCTATAAGATCAGCCGCGCAGCACGTTGATCTGCAATGCGTGGCACGTTGACTACTGGTACCTTCGTAGCCAGGCTGTCTGGATCTAAGTTACTCGCTATTGGGGCTGTCTGTATCTGCTATTTACTTTTTTTTATCTCTTTCAAAGCAAGACCATATCTACAAGCCATGTTTTGGCTTCTAAATAAACTCTTCTAGATCATCTCGAATGATCAAATGCGTTAAAAAACTATTTTAACCATGTTTTGAGGAAAACAAATGACATTTTTGGGATGATCTGGTCATCAGATGGCTTTCAATAGGTCTTTTAAAAGGTGCATGGTGAAAACAGTGAGCTGGATGATGTTTTGAACGTTTGTAACAGTCTGACAACAGGGCGGAAGTCACGCACGGCACATTGAGGTGCCGCGCGCTGCACCGCAGTGTGCCGTGCACAACATGGTTAAGGTTCAGACAGTGAAGAGTATTTTTCATTCCATCTGTCTATATCATCTTATCATTACTGTACAGACAGCACCACGTGCACGTCAATGTGATATATTTCCCATGTCTCTTCCCCGTTATTTGCTTTTATTAAGGAGCTCAATACTCCAAATGATATTTGAGTTTCCCCCTTTTTGAAAATATCAAGTAGAGACCGGTTTCACCGGACGATTGGGGTGCTTTTTAAAGAAAAACATTCCCCATTCGTAACGTGGCTCCCGAACCCAAAATCTCAACGTTTTCGCTAGACCAATAGCCTTTTTCAAACAATTTCTCGATTTCTCAGATCATCCATCTCAAAAATCCGGGTGGCAACTCTTCGAAAAAGGGCGCGAGAGCCCACACACACACACACACACACACACACACACATATATATATATATATATATATATATATATCATTTCTCTTGTTCGGAAATTTTTCCAAATTGGGTTTATTATTTTATCCCCCCACTTAGCCCCCTTTCCCATTCTGTTTCGGCCAGAGAAGAGAAACGGAGGCGACTTTCGAACGACCCAAGTTCAGACGAAGATGACGAATGTCAGCACTAGAAGGTCTCTCTCTCTCGCTCTTTCTCTCTCACTCATTCATGTGATTTTCGAACTGATTTTTGTGATTTGTTGTGTGGTTTTGATCGATCTCGGGATGGCCGACGACGAACGATCGGAGCTACGATCAGCCCTAAGGTCTTTCTCTCTCTCTTATTCTCTATTTCTCTCTCTCTCTCTCTCTGTCCCTCTCGGTATCTACGAATTTCGAAACCCTAACGTATATCTTCGATTTTCAAAACCCTAAATGAAGAATAGGGGCTGATTTCTGTGATTTGTTTGTGTGGTGATTTCTTTCGATCTTGGAATGGCTGATTTCTACTAGGGTTGTATATATGATATTCGATTTGGGGTTGTATGGTCCGAATTTGTGTCTGATCCGTTGGATTTTCTTATGATCAGTTGCTATCTGGACTGGTTTTCGTGTGTGACTTATACTAATTTTGGCCAGAGAATTTTGAAGTGGGGTTTGTTTGGTGTTATCAATGTGTCATTCAGTTCTGAATGATCTGTATATATAGATATACAGTTCTTTTCATATTCGGTCGCCTGGATTTTATTATGGTTCGGATTTTTCCAGAGTTTGGCCCTATTTCCAGATTTGTTTGCCCCTATTTGATGGCTATGATGATAAACTAATATGCAATGTGTACTTAGGCCTGGAAACATTAGATGGTCAATTGGCAACTAATGTTGCTGCCTTAGTGCCTTAAAAATGTGGAATCGTGAACATTTCATTTATCTGAGCCACTTTATTTGGCTATGATGAAAATTTTTTGAGCCAAAACCAGAGCTTGGCCCTATTTCCAGATTTGTTTGCCCTTATTTGATGGCTATGATGATAAATTAATATGCAATGTGTACTTAGGCCTGGAAACATTAGATGGTCAATTGGCAACTAATGTTGTCGCCTTAATGCCTAAAAAATGTGGAATCGTGAACATTTCATTTATCTGAGCCACTTTATTTGGGTATGATGAAAATTTTCTGAGCCAAAACCGCCTATCGTTCATTGTCTTTCTTCTCAGCTTGGGTCGTTCGTATACAGTTGCCTCCTTTTTCTCTTCTCTAGCCGAAACAGAATGGGAAAGGGGGCTGGGGGGGGCGCAGGGAATAAAATAATAGAATCCAGACCATACTAAAATCCGGGTGACCAGATATGAAAAGAACTGTATATATATAATGTGTACTAAGGCTTGGAAACATTAGATGGTCAGCTTGGCGACTAATGTTGCCGCCTAAGTGCCTTCAAAAAGTGGTGTCTTGAACATTTCATTTATTTGAGCCACTTTATTTGGCTATGATGAAAATTTTCTAAGCCAAAACTACCACTCTTAATGTTTTATATTACTTGTACTTTTTAGCTGTGTTGGACATTTGTGTGGGTGTGTGTAGACATTGTGTCAGTGTGTGCAGTAATTGTGTTCAAACAGTCATGTCCAGTTCAAGCAGCAGGAGTACCATTCAATCTCGTTAGCCTACATTTGAAAACAAGAAATGTTGGTGTGGGTTGAGAGCTGCTGCGCATATTTCAGAGTCAAGTGAGAATCCTGGAAGGCTCTACTATAGGTGTCCAAAGGATAACAAGGATAAAGAAAAATGCTGGTACTGGAAGTGGTGCTATCAAATTGGGTGTCACGAACCCAACCCACGTGTTGCACCTGAGGTGAAAGTAGTAAATAATGATGCACATGTTGAAGTCGTTGAAGTCACCGTGGCTAATTTAAAGCACATGCTGATTGTCTGTCAATTCTTAAGTGGGCTAGCCTTGGTAGTGGCTATCATTGCACTTCTTAAGTGAATGTAATTTGTATTCGTTAGTATTTGTTGTAACCGGTAGTTTAAAACCTTAGTTCTAAATGAATTTGCTTGTATTCATTCTTAAGAATTTATAGTTCTTTTTTACCACTAGTCAATTACGTTTATGAGCTTGTTAATGCTTGTTTTTGTGCATGACAAAATCTGGCCGATTTTTGCCATACAACATCGAAATCTATGCCACTAAATTGAGTATAAAACGTGTATCTGGATGATAGTTTTACATTCAAGAGGCACTTGGGTTTGTTAATTTGGCTAATGTACTATGAGCGTGCATTATTTCCAGATACTGAATGTGGAAGGCTCATCACTTTCACCACACTTATTAAGCATTAGAAACGCCTCTTGCATCCTGAGAGCAAGAGTTAATCCCTCAATATTGATGCCTAACCTAATTAGTTTGGCTTTATTTGTCTGACGTCGAGCAATTGTTTTAAGATGATGAAGTAGTGATTTCAAAAGCCTCATGTACCTTATACTTAAAGAACGGATAACACATACTTAAAGAAATCTACACCAAATGCAGATAGCTTGATGAAATTGTCTGAGAAAAAATATGGACTCAAGCCTTTACTCTGACAGGTTCCGTATACTTCCCCTTTTACTTGCTTCTCTTACCTGCTCATTGGGTATGTGTATTTTATTCTGGAGCTTGTGTGGAGTGCCCATAACCCCGTGGTTTCTCCACAGTTTAAAAGCTTTACCTACTTCTAAAGAAAACCAGCATCACGGAGATGGGAACTGTCAGAATGCCAATCATGAGATGGATATTCAGCTGGTGTACCATACCTTTTTATTCTCCCACATATTCTTTTCATTCCATCCAAATTTAAGTCTTCATTTGGTCAAATTTTTGATAGCTTCATCTGGAAATGAGGTGATTGGTGTTCGGGAATGCGCTTTTAGAACAAGAAGCTGTCTAATTCATATTGTGGGTAGTTGCCAAAGTAAAGCTTCTTTGCCGCGAACCTACTTTTTGTGTGCCATAAGTTTTTGTGTGCCGAAATGAGGTGATTGTGTTCAATCCATTGCACGTCCCACAATCTTTGCAGTTACAAAATGCTAACTTGTTCGAAGCAAGTAACTTAAAAAACCAATTTTGTTACTCCAACAAACCAGAACAAACTTGTTACTCCCATAGACTAGAGTCTAGATACAACATGGTACAAGCAAAATGAGGCATACCCAAAGTCTGGTAACCTTTTTTTGGTAGCCATGCATAATTGAGGCATACCCAACGTTATACCAGGAAGCAAACAGCAGACACAAAAAAAAAAAAAAAAAAAAAAACTACCGAAACCACAGAGTTCACAACCATTACTCATATCCCCCATTACAAATAACCACAAAGTTCACAACCACAGACTATCGAAACCACAGAACATTACAAAAACTGAAATTGTAGTTCGGACATCTCGGATAGCTAAACAGCAGCAGAAATCCATCCTGCAACCCAAATAGGTAATAACATCAATAAACGAAACAAAAGTCAAGAACAACTTAGATGTACCACAAAAGACAAACACTTACACTCATCGTCAACGTCGTCCTCGACATCGTTTTCGTCATCACTCAACCTAACATCTTATGAAGACCTAATAAAATAAGACATCAATTAAAATGTATTCCGTGTATAAACAATGACATTCATAGTACAAATTAACATCCACTTACATGTTCATAAGCTTGGGACAATTCCTTTTGTTATGCGACTGCTCCGTTAACCCACAACCATTACTTTTCCTCGTCTTCTTGACGACCTTCTCTTTTCCTCCTTTCAAATGCTTACCACAACCCTTTGCCCGAACTTGAGTGGTTCTTTCAAACCATGTTGGCTTCCGAGAGAAAGAGGCACTTGGCTACGACTCGTACCACCATCTGTCTGAGAAATCCTCATCAATGCAATCTTCTTTTGAACAGATTCCAAAGCTTCTTGCAACACTTCACTTTCTTCTTCATCTAAGATAGCATCATCAATAACTGTACAAGCAAGTTGGAAGAGCCCTTGTCGCCTCACAAGAAGTGAACTGTTACATATTTCTCTCACACCACTACCTAAGTCATCCATCACCCTGCCCGCTTTTGCTATCTTCGTCCACCTCTGCAAGATGTATTCAGTAGGGAGTTCCCTAATTTGCATTCTAAACAGGTACGCCAACAGGTGTCGACAAGTAATTCCATCGAATTCAAACATCTTACAGCTACAACTAACACGGTTCGATAGCTTGTCAACCGAAATCTCACGAATTCTCCCACTTTTCAATTCTTCTCTCTGAACATTCCACAAACACCGATGTTCATTCTCGCGTATCAACGTAACCACATACGCATTAATTTGAAAGATTTCCGCTTGAAACCTCTCAAATATGCTCCATGTATATATTTCACTCATTTTCTTTTCCATTGCCCACCAGGTTTTCAACAGAGGCTTCTCATTTACATCTTTATGGTTCAAATCCAATTCATTATGTCGGACTTTGGCAAGTGCCCTATTGAATCGCGTCACAAAATCCATCATTGAATTTTCTTTGGACACATACCTCTTGAAAAATGAATGAGAAATTTCAGCCCGTTGTACTAGTCATATGGGCAGAAAACATGTGGTTCGTATATGCGGGAACCCATCTATCACGAATTTCATACATGTCCTGTAACCATTTATTACTAGACAAGTTACAGTTTCCTACAATAGTTGCCCATCTTGCATCGAACTCTCCAGGTGTTTGAGAATTCCATATACAATTCTACAACTCATCATAATGTTCCTTATATGACAGTGCACCCAATTTTTCAGAAAATTTGCTCACAATGTGCCAAATACAATATCGATGAAACGTATTTGGAAGAGCAGAACAATTGCTCTTGTCATCGTCGGATCTTGATCAATTATGATCATCTTGGGTGGTCCACCTGGCATCGCTTTTAACCATTCATTGAAAAGCCACACAAACGAATCCGTTTTTTCATCACTCAAGAACGCACACCCAAGAAGTGTTGTCTGCCTATGGTGGCCCAATATAGGTGCAAATATCAATGAATATTTGTTTGTGTAGTACGTAGTATCAAAGACTACCACGTCACCAAAATATTGATATGACTTTCTACAGGTCGCATTAGCCCAAAAACAATGAGTCATTCTATCCTTGTCATCTTTCTCGAATGTGTACCTAAAGCTCGGATTCTTTTGTTGTTCCATTTCGAAATGCTCATACAACATGTACTGTAACGACCCTGATTTTTGGTCAATAAAAAATTTCGCTAAAAATTTGAATTTTTTTTTAATACTTGGATTTTATTTTTAACATCCAAAAATCGGTCATTATTGACTTATAAAAATTTTGTTGTTATATTTGAAAATTCTTTATTTGTTTTATAAATCCCTTTTAGCGATTAATAATCCGTCGTAATTAGGTTTAATGACTTAGGAGATTGGTATTCATCGCCCAGGCATTAAGGTCATTTTCTAAAAGACGAGCATGCCTATTAAGACCTTGGTATAATTTCTTGGCAATTGTAGTAAAATCCTAGAATTATATTTCTCGGCTGGAAATCCTACAAGCCAACCGATTAGTTAACAACCCTAACTACCGTTTGGCTTAGTTACATTTCCCTAACCTAGAGTGTTGCATCAATGCCGAAGTGGTTAGTAGAAATTTTTGTTCTTTGCCTTGACCGTCGGCTTGACCGCCTTGCTTTGGCTTGGCTAGGCTGCCTAGGCATCGGGTCGCTGTTAGGCCTGCCTCGCCCAAGCATCGGGTCTCTGTCGGGCCTGCCTCGCCTTGGCGTCGGCTCGCTGACGGGCCTGCCTTGCCTTGGCGTCGGCTCGCTGTCGCGCCTGCCTTGCCTTGGCGTCGGCTCTGTGGGCAGCATGCCCTGGAATTTCCGGATTCCAAAGCGAGCCTCCGGGAATTTCGTTTCCCGAAGCAAGGGCCCGATAGATCGAGGGAGCACGAGCGGAAAAGAGGCAAGCGCTCGCAAAACACAGAGGTGCCACCTGGGTTTGAAGGTCCGTCACCCAAGGAACCGTATTTCGAAGCACCTGCCGCGCTATTTGATTTGAAAAAGTGAAGGAACCAGTCCGTCATAACCATATCTGGGTTCGGGAGCCAGGTTACGAGAGGGGAAGGTTTTTAAGGCACCCCTCTCGCCCAATCCGGAGATCGGTCTCTACTTAGGCATTTTGTGAAAGTATTTGTGATTCGTTTTCTTCTTTAACCAATTTTAAGCCAATTAGGGGGGGGAACAGTTAATCGGGGATTAAAACTGTAACAAGTTTGCAAGATGTGATTAAATATGGCATGGATGAATAATGAAATAAGTAAAATGGGATAAGATTTAATCTCTGGTCAAACCTGGACCAAAACAGCTCAAAGAGTGAGTGTACCACTTGACTACCACCTTTGCATGCGTGGATCTACGTGCATGCAAAGATGTGTATCGCGCGATACACTTACTCTGTCGCGCGCGGGACCATGTTCCAACACAGATTAAATTTTATCCCCTTCTGGGCTCTGGAAGGACCAGTGCACACCCAGGGGGCAAACCAAGCAGTTTATATGGACTGGAAGTAAATAATTAATCCTAATTATTACAAACAGGAACTGAAATAAATTGAAATACAACCCCTAAACAGAGGGGGTATGAAAACAAAGGCCAAGGACCAAGTTGCTCATGCAAGGGCAACTTCTGGGATTAACAAGGCATCGCCGCGAGACAAGAACTATACCGCGATGATCCCGATCGACTTCCAGAATTGCTTTGCATGTTACGAGCTCGCACAAATCCAGATGCAACCAAGCATTCCAACAAATTCAATAAGCAAGAAAAGCTAAACTATGTATTTTAACTTGCTTGACAGTGAGCTAAAATCCTAACAAAGCTCAAAATACATGACAATAAGTAAATACAACAAAAACCAATCATCCCCAAACCCCACGAGGTCCATCGCGTGAGACACCCGGTGTGTCGCGCGAGATAGATAGACCATCGCGCGAGGGTATGATTTGCAAGGTTTCTTGTAACTCTGTTGACTTTAGGACCAGGATTGGTATTGATTACCAACCTTGGCCCTGACAGCCCCCCTCAGGGATCAAAACAGTAAGCAGAACAAGGAATTATACCTTTGCTTGAAAGGTTTCGGGAATGGATTGAAGCTTGTGATGGAAAATGGAGTGTGTTATGAACTGATCAAATATGCTAGGGGTGAGGGCCTTAGTGTGCTTGATGTTCTTCTTGGCCTTGTGTTTAAAACCCCTTTTGAAAATTCATTACCCTTTGCTTGAAAGAGTGAGGGGGTATTTATAGGGGAGGTAAGGGCAAAGGGTGGTGGCAAACACCCCCTTAGGACCAAACTTAAGGGCTAAGTATGGTGGAAAGGTGATAGGGAGAGGTTGTGAGGGTGGAGTGTTCAAGACATGCACAGCCCACGGGCCTGTGCAGAAGAAGTAGCCCTGCAGACCCCCCGGCAAGCAACCAAGTGGCTGACAAAAGGTGAAAGGGACAGGCAAAGTGTGTCGCGCGGCACAGTTGGTGTCTCGCGCGAGGTAGCCACCTGTCGCGCGTGGGTCAACAGTCAAAGCTTTGACTTTGACCACACCTGGCAAGATGTGTCTCGCGCGAGAGAGAAAGTGTCTCGCGCGATTGTCAAACTCCAGACCAAGGCTGAAATGATTCTTATTTTAAAACAAGGGGTCCAAAGGGTCCAAAAAGAGGGGGCTCCTATCCACACCAAGCTCAAACCTTTCCCATTCTCAAGCCTGCTTCTTGATCCGTTTCATCATCGAGGAATCAAATACCATAAGTAAAGCAATCTGGAAGCTCAGATTGGGGTGTCTACAGGCTCGCTGTCGCGCCTGCCTCGCCTAGGCGTCGGCTCGCTGTTGGGTCTGCTCTGCCCTGGCTGCCATCGGGTTCTGCCTTGGCGTCGGGTCGCGCCTTGCTTTTGCCTTGGCGTTGCTGGGCTGCCTTGCTCTGCCTTGGCTGCCATTGGGTTCTGCCTTGGCATCGGGTCGTGCCTCGCTTTTACCTTGGTGTTACCGGGCTGCCTTGGCCACTGGGCTGCTTTGGCTACCGGGCTGCTTTGGCCACCGCTTGGCCACCACTTTGCCACCATGCTGCCTTGGCCACACTCACGCCTTGCCTTGGCGTTTGGCACCGTCGGGCTTTAATATTCCGTTATTAGGCGATTTCTTCCTAAACAAAACCAAAATACCACTCGAGCAATGAAAGCCTAGATTAAGTATCGTTAGTCTTTAACCGATTAGTTAGAATAGCCTAATGCCCATTTAGCCTAATCACTTCCCCCTAACCCTAGATGGACCATTTTACCCTTTTTGTCTTTATCCATTGGACGATAAAAGCTAGGGTAATATTTATCCATTGGACGATAGCGTTAGGATTTCCTTTACCCGTTGGTCAATAGGTAAACCTTGGTTAATCTTCCTAAGTACGAGATTAGATTAGCTTAGTGCTTAATTACAAATATTAGACTTTCTAGCATTAGCCATTGGATAATAACCGTTAGGAGTTTTATTAACCATTGGACGATAGACTAGAATCCTAGCCATTATTACCCATTGGTTATTAACCATTAGAGAAACTATTATCCATTGGATAATAGTTAGTCTTGACAATCATGTACTTGTTTGATTTAAATATTAGATTTGGCATATGTGTTAAATCCATTAAAATACAATTAGTATATTAGGTTAGTATTATTATACATGGTACTTTGAAAGTAGTAGAATACTATATTAGATATTAGTCCTAGGTCATATCTAGTATAGATATTGTGTAGTACATGTATATATATATATATGTATGTACTTGTTGTATATATATATATATATATATATATATATATATATATATATATATATATTATATTGTATATAGCATGTGTGTTATTAAATATTTTATCTAGAAAATCTAATTTACTTGAAAACTTAGATTTTATGAAAGACCCATAGTACATATATATATGTTAGTATACTAGTATACTTTCCAAGAGAGTACAAGTGGGAGAGAGAGAGAGAGAGAGGGAGAGAGAGAGAACCCGAAAGAGAGATAGAGAGAGAGAGAAAGAGAAGGAAAAGAGAGGGAGAGATGTGATGTATTGCTTGATTTTTGTCTACCAAATCCTAGATATATGTATATGTTAGTACTTGTACTAGGTGAAAGAAGTAGAAAGGAGAAGATAGGAGAGAGATTTGAGGTACAAATCTCTTACAAAGTCAAACCCTTACTCTTCCTTTGTCATCCACCAATCTTGTCTTTATATATATATATATGGTTATATATATACATATGTACATAGTACAATGTACCAAGAGGAGAGAGAGAGAGAGAGAGGCCGAGAGAGAGAGATTGAGAGAGAGAGATTCGGATGGAGAGAGAGAGGGAGAGAGTGATGTGTGTGCAAGTGATTGACATGCTTTGGTCATGCTTGTCCTAGTTTGTGTATACTTTCAAGTGAAAGCATAACCAATGCCATCCAATCTTGTCCTTCTTTGTACAAACCCCAATTTTATACTTGAAACAAATCCACTTGCTTGGCCAATCTTCCAAAATCCAATCCAAAGGACACATCCTAGCCTTGCATGCTTAGTTTTTAGGTTATTTCTTGCAAGGAAGCAAGATTTGCTTGAGTTAAAAATTGAGAGAAAGAGAGAGAGAGAGGGAGGCCTTTGCCTATAAATACTCACCTCATTCTTCATTTGAACTCACACCTCTTCATTCTCCAAGTTCTCTCCTTGAAAGCATAAGAATTCTTAGTGTTCTTGAGTAGTTCTAGCTTGTTCTTGAGCTTTCTTTCCATCTCCGCCACTAAACCACCATACGACCACCACCTCGATCCTAAAGTAGTAGTAGTATAAGTCACGATCTAGTTTCGAGAGAAACCTTTCTCTTTCGAAGCTATCGGAAGCTTATCGTAGGACATTACTCCGTTCGTTTGCCGACTTTCTTTCCGTCGATCTTTTCGTAGTCTTCCTACCGCCAAGAAGAAAGGTAGATTTTTCCTATACTTCCTAACCTTAAGTATACGTAGATTTTCCCGATCTACTCTTCCTAAAATATAGATAAGATGTGTGTTGAGCTTTTCGAACTATTTTCGCTAAAGGAAATAAAGTTAGTTGTATGAATTAGCTTGTAGAACTTTCTTACCAAAAGTACGTAGTTTACTTTGATCTTGAGAATAATTGAATGCATGGTTTATAGAATCTTCCCAACTTGATTAACTCGTCAATAAACATATGTTGTTACGATCTCGTTTAAAAATAAAGTGTTATTTCAAAACGAAGTATTCGTATTTTGACCTTTTCAAGGATTGTGAACTTGATCGCATGATTGCTTACCTTACTTGTGGTTGTAAACAAGCATGATTAAATAGAGTTGGATGATCTTGCTAGATTACTTTAAAGTGATTCGTCCCGTCGCGGAGTCTATGCATGATTACGAGACACGAGAACCGAAAAGTAGAAACATGCACATAGGGAGTGGTTGATATGGATAAAAAGGATTTTTGAAACTACATAATGGCCGGACTTGGTAGCCTTATGTGAGTTGTGAAAACCCGCAAGGTGGCCAGACTTGGTAGCCCTTTGTGTGGACTTGCGAAAACCGCAATGAGGCCGGACTTGGTAGCCCATTGTGTAGATTGCTAACGGAGCCGGACGTGGTAGCTCCATTGGCAATTGGGCTTGGTTATCCGCGGAGAGGAGCCAATGCAAGATTTGATAACGTGGCCGGACTTGGTAGCCCGTTGGTAACAAAGAATGAGAAATGATTTTCGAAATGAAATGGTGACACAGTTTACGATGAGTCGCGTAGGAGAAACACACGGAAACATGACGCCAACGTAAGCCATATAATGAATGCGGATGTGTCATTGTTAATTATGTTGTTGAATGCGCATGTGTAATTATTTATGTGACTCTTCGTTGTAAGTTAAGGGTTAGTGGGTTTTGGATTATTCTATTGAGCTTCTGTAGCTCACGGTGTTACCTTTTTTGTGACCCTGACATATTATACTGGGGGCGACGCTGGTATAATGTGTTAGATTTTATAGATGAGTAGCAGGAACAGTACACCTTGGAGGCCTTCGGAGCCGAGGAGCTTGCAAGGATGGAGGAAGAGGCGGAGCAGTAGTTAACCATAGATTATCCCCTCTTTTGTTGAATAAAAGTACTCTTGTGAGACTTATGTTGTAATAATGAGCTAGACTCTCCTTAATTTATTCAATAAAAATGTTTATTTAACGTACCCAAAATTCGGGGCGTTACATGTACGCGTCATGACCATGTACAACATTCTTTCTATCTCTTTTATCATTGTAAAGATCTCGTGGTAAGAATCCAACATTTTCAATACCCCCCGCTTGCAACTCAAAAATACTCATTTGTTGGCAAGTTGGTACATTAGCAGCATATAATTGTTGCGTTAAAGCTTTTTGTGCGGCTGATACTCGGCGATGAGATTTTAACAAATGCACCTTTCTTGGCGTTGTAAGCTCATGGTTATGACTCTTGACAAATTTTGAAACAGCAAACACTTCCCCTTTTCTCACGACAGCAAGTTTTGCACCACATTTCTCTCTAGTTAAACCCCGCCGCCGTTTCATGGCCTTAGAATTTTTCCTCTCCCCTTCTTTAAAACAAATGTACTCCTTCCTCATTACTTTACCATTCTCACCCAACCGACTAGAATTGATTTGGACACTAAATCCAGCTTGTCTAGCATACTCGTTGTAAAATTCCCAAACGTCGTCTAATTTGAGAAATTCTTGGCCTATTTTCGGTATCACTCCATTTTTAACTTGAGGAGTGCAAATTTCTTTACAAGAATTCACAGATGATTGACACGGTTGGGATGGTGACGGTGATACTGCTATGTCATCCAAAGATTGCATTCTAAAAATCAAAATAGAAACCAATTACTAACATGCAAACAAACATTTACAACAAATACCAGTCTATGTGTCTCCATTTTATCAAATTGTCAGCTATTTATGGGTAACCTACCAAGCAGACATTATCTCAAACATTACGAAAGAAAAATCAGTTTAATTGCCCTAGCACAAATACTAGAATTTTTCCCTTTCTTTGAGATCAACTAGTACAAATACTAACCAGTTTAATTGCTAATCGGACAAATTATCATCTTTGATTTATAAAAAGGGAGCTTTGGCCTGGAGTCCATAGTATAGGGACTCATAATGCAATAAGGACATCCAAAGTTTTCGTAATGGTGCCAGGACTTTTGTCACCTGTTTTCCCAAAACACCCCTAACTCATAAAATACGGCCAAAAGAACAATAAACCCATGCTAGAGAGGGAGAGATCTGTTGATCTTTGTGGACCAAAGAAGAGGCGGCAACGGTGGATAGCATCGGCGGCGAGGTGATGCTGGGCACCAGAGATAAGGACTGAGAAGGAGTCGTCGTAGCCTTTTGTCGGAAATGGAGTTGTTGCCGCAATCGGCGGCGGCAAACCACCATCATGTGGGGCGGCTCATCCTCTTCTTCAGAGCCAAACGGCTTGGGCCAGAGTTGTGCCAACCGTTTTAACTTCAGACGTTCTCAATTTCAGACGTTTTTTTGAGAATATATGTAGGGATGATTCTTACTTTAGAAATGAAAGTGAGCAATGGCCTTTTGACTTTCCTCAATATTGACTAAGGTCCTTCGGTGAAGGAGCACAGAGAACAAGGTTGGGTGGGAGGCAGTGCAAAGAGGAAAAAGTTCTCTTGGGAAGTACAATAACTTTTTAGGGGTTGTTATGGTACAACCACCACATCCTTTTTGCCATGCAATTAGATGAATTACTATTACTCCTAATTAATGCAATTTATTTTTCACCAAAAAAAAAAATACCACTATATCTTTTGATAGCCATGTTTCTTTTTGGTTTTTACCTAAGTAATATTTTTTTTATATATATGTGACATTTATAGTATGTATAACATTGTTTTTTTTTCTTCTAGTCAAATGTTTCTAGTAATGAATAAGAAAAAAAAAGTTGTTATAACAAAAAAATTACCTTCACATTTTACAACAAAAAATTGGCCTTAAGTCAAAAAATGAACCGCATATGTTGATATGGACAGATAACCTTATTTGTCAGTTAAATACATAACTAACCTTTTACTTGTAAGATTTGGAATAAGAGTAATATTTTATTGTTTGCATTTCTGGTGTGTAAGAAATAAGATTTTCAAAATGTAGACATTTTTATTTATAAAGCAACAAATAACGTTATCCAAAACAAAGCAATTTATTGATTTTATTCCTTGTATCTTTCAAAATAAAACAACAAATAACATTATCCAAAATAAATCAATAAACATATGTTGAGCTTTCTTTCCATCTCCGCCACTAAACCACCATACGACCACCACCTCGATCCTAAAGTAGTAGTAGTATAAGTCACGATCTAGTTTCGAGAGAAACCTTTCTCTTTCGAAGCTATCGGAAGCTTATCGTAGGACATTACTCCGTTCGTTTGCCGACTTTCTTTCCGTCGATCTTTTCGTAGTCTTCCTACCGCCAAGAAGAAAGGTAGATTTTTCCTATACTTCCTAACCTTAAGTATACGTAGATTTTCCCGATCTACTCTTCCTAAAATATAGATAAGATGTGTGTTGAGCTTTCTGAACTATTTTCGCTAAAGGAAATAAAGTTAGTTGTATGAATTAGCTTGTAGAACTTTCTTACCAAAAGTACGTAGTTTACTTTGATCTTGAGAATAATTGAATGCATGGTTTATAGAATCTTCCCAACTTGATTAACTCGTCAATAAACATATGTTGTTACGATCTCGTTTAAAAATAAAGTGTTATTTCAAAACGAAGTATTCGTATTTTGACCTTTTCAAGGATTGTGAACTTGATCGCATGATTGCTTACCTTACTTGTGGTTGTAAACAAGCATGATTAAATAGAGTTGGATGATCTTGCTAGATTACTTTAAAGTGATTCGTCCCGTCGCGGAGTCTATGCATGATTACGAGACACGAGAACCGAAAAGTAGAAACATGCACATAGGGAGTGGTTGATATGGATAAAAAGGATTTTTGAAACTACATAATGGCCGGACTTGGTAGCCTTATGTGAGTTGTGAAAACCCGCAAGGTGGCCAGACTTGGTAGCCCTTTGTGTGGACTTGCGAAAACCGCAATGAGGCCGGACTTGGTAGCCCATTGTGTAGATTGCTAACGGAGCCGGACGTGGTAGCTCCATTGGCAATTGGGCTTGGTTATCCGCGGAGAGGAGCCAATGCAAGATTGCATTCTAAAAATCAAAATAGAAACCAATTACTAACATGCAAACAAACATTTACAACAAATACCAGTCTATGTGTCTCCATTTTATCAAATTGTCAGCTATTTATGGGTAACCTACCAAGCAGACATTATCTCAAACATTACGAAAGAAAAATCAGTTTAATTGCCCTAGCACAAATACTAGAATTTTTCCCTTTCTTTGAGATCAACTAGTACAAATACTAACCAGTTTAATTGCTAATCGGACAAATTATCATCTTTGATTTATAAAAAACAGTTCCAACTTCCAACATCAGTGAGGACATCTCCAGAAACCTTTTTTTTTTTTCATATCGCAGAAACAGATTCATTTGCTGGTATATGTGGGAAAATTCAAAAAAATCACAGAGAACAAGAACGAGAGAGAGAGAGAGAGAACAAGAGAGAGACCTTAGGGCTGATCTCGGCTTTGGCTGTTCGCCTCTGTGTACAAATCATAAAAATTAGCCCTAAAATCAAAGTTAGGGTTTCATTAATCATAGAAAACGAGAGTACGACAGAGAGAGAGAGAGAGAAAGAGAACGAGAGAGAGAGGGAGACACCTTATCTTCGGTCGTCGTTCGTTGTCTTTGGTTGGGTCGCTCATAGATCGTTGCCTATGTTTTTAATCACAGAAATTAGCCCTTAAAATGAGAGAGAGAAAGAGAACGAGAGAGAGAGAGAGAGAGGGGAAGAGAACGAGAGAGAGAGAGAGAGAGAGAGAGCGACCTTCTAGCGCTGACGTTCATCGTCTTCGTCTGAACTTGGGTTGTTCGAAAGTCGCCTCCGTTTCTCTTCTCTAACCGAAACAGAATGGGAAAGGGGCTAAAATGGGGAATAAAATAATAATATCCGGATAATAATAAAATTCGGACGACCGGATATGAAAAGATTTATATATATATATATATATATATATATATTGATATAAAAGACCGGGATCAAATTCTTACATAATCTCAAATAAGTACAAATCATATAGAGCTTACAAAATAGTAGACAAACTAATAATCACTAAAGTTTAGACCAACAACAAAGGATTGGGGTTATTAGAAAATGAGAATGGATAATCAGAATGTAAAGTTCGTCCATCACTGATTCTCAAAATGGGTTTTTATTGTGTGATTTTCAGAATGCATTTTTGACCTTGGGTTCCCAAACACTCACAACCTGACAATGCACACTCCGAAAATGAGGCTCCGGAACGGCCTCTATTTCACCTAGGATCCGAGGACCTTGTAGTGTTTTTTTTTTTTCTCACTAAAAGGGTGTAGTGCAGCATCTCAGTCGTTCATCTCAACAATCAACGGTCCGAATTAAAAAACAGACTTTGCAGAAAATGTCTAGTCTAGATTTAAAAAGGCCGAAA
Source organism: Rhododendron molle (assembly GCA_025413875.1). Taxonomy (NCBI): domain Eukaryota; kingdom Viridiplantae; phylum Streptophyta; class Magnoliopsida; order Ericales; family Ericaceae; genus Rhododendron; species Rhododendron molle. Next base: position 23,655,884 of record CM046400.1, read on the forward strand.
GAGTCTTTTTTCAAATCCAGACCATTAAAAATACTTTTGTACTGTTAGGATGTTGCACTACATCCCCGTAGTGTACCCTACACTTCAAGGTCCCCGGATCCTTTTACCTCCCATTATCTACGGAAAATTGGTCTAAAGTCCAAAAGTAGTTGCTTAATAGGCCATTAGTCTAGGCTAGGTTTTAATACTGTTAAGAGTCCATTGAATTAAAAGTTTTACCGTGTAAGGTCCATGAATGGACAAAAATGCCCACCTTAGCATTTTGAAGGCCCGGTAGAAAAAAAAAAGGTTTATTAGTTTATATATACGTCATCATTTCAATCTCTCGTTTTGTTCTCCACCGTCACACACACACACACACACTCTCTCTCTCTCTCTCTCTATTGTGCGGATGTGGTGGCGACGACGCGGCGTCCGATCGTCAACCGTGGAAGCTCCCACAGCTGTTCCTATGGTGGTTAATTTTACGGGCTTCTGATCGCAGCCATGACCGGTGATGTGCGAGGAAGATTTATGCAATGAGGGGGCAAGGGTTAGACAGAGGAAGAGAATGCTTAGATTCAGAGAAAACCCAAAGCTTCAATGAGTAAGATATTGTAGAGGGAGAGTGCCAAAAGCCAATTTTTTACGCGCAGTGGGCGTGAGGTTGAAGACAGCCTTGAAACTATCCGGTGTGGTTGAACCCTCAGAGGCTATGGTGCAACATACTAACTTTAGCTTAATTGGACTAGTCTTTGACTTCAGATTTGCCCCTACTCATCATTTTTCGACATGTAGAATCCATATTTTACATCTATTTTTTCACATTTATTCTACTTTAAGAATTCCGAACTTAAACAAGTAGTATTTTGCTAGCAGTTTATAGAATATATTGGCGCAGATAGCCTTATCTACTGCGTATGGATAAGCACTAAGTAATTTTTCCTATTTGGAGTACGGACTTGGTTGTGTTCTTGGAAATCTCAACGGGTGAGAAGTGTTGATGGGAATAGTTTACTTTTGTTTGGTTTTGAGAAATTTTTTTGGTGTAATAAGTGGAGATAGATAGATAGAGAAAATTATCGAGAATCGTGCAGAGAGTAAAAAAATTTTGATGGCCACATTGTTTCAAAACATGTTCTTTAAATCTTGATAAAAACACAGACAGATGTGGTTAATTGTAAAATTTTGGACTGCATGGTATGCTAACAATATCAATAGATAACCATAACTTTCAAAATATGTTCTCTGAATCTTGATAAGAACAAAGACAGATGTGGTTAATTGTAAAATTCTGGACCGCAACATCAATAGATAATCATAACTTTCAAAATATGTTCTTTGAATCTTGAGACGAATACAGACAGATGTGGTTAACTGTAAAATTCTAGATTGTGTGGTTTGCCAACAACATCAATAGATAATCATAACTGTCAAAATATGGTTTCCGAATCTTGATAAGAACATGGACAGATGTAATTAACTGTGGAATTCTATATTGTGTGGTATGCCAACAACATCAATAGATAACCATAATTTTCAAAATATATTCTTCGAACCTTGACAAGAACAAAGACAGATGTGGTTAATTGTGGAATTTTGGACTGTGTGGTTTGCAAACAACATCAACAAATAACCATAACGGTCAAAATATATTCTCTAAATCTTGATAAGAACACAGACAAATGTGATTAACTGTGAAATTCTGGACTGTGTTGTATGCCAACAATTTCAATGGATCCGTATTTGTCGCTTTATTTTAGAGGAAAAAAAGAATAGATTGGAATAAATTGATTTATTTTGGATAATGTTATTTGTTGTTTTATTTTGAAAGATACAAGGAATAAAATCAATAAATTGCTTTATTTTGGATAACGTTATTTGTTGCTTTATAAATAAAAATGTCTACATTTTGAAAATCTTATTTCTTACACACCAGAAATGCAAACAATAAAATATTACTCTTATTACAAATCTTACAAGTAAAAGGTTAGTTATGTATTTAACTGACAAATAAGGTTATCTGTCCATATCAACATATGCGGTTCATTTTTTGACTTAAGGCCAATTTTTTGTTGTAAAATGTGAAGGTAATTTTTTTGTTATAACAACTTTTTTTTTCTTATTCATTACTAGAAACATTTGACTAGAAGAAAAAAAAACAATGTTATACATACTATAAATGTCACATATATATAAAAAAAATATTACTTAGGTAAAAACCAAAAAGAAACATGGCTATCGAAAGATATAGTGGTATTTTTTTTTGGTGAAAAATAAATTGCATTAATTAGGAGTAATAGTAATTCATCTAATTGCATGGCAAAAAGGATGTGGTGGTTGTACCATAACAACCCCTAAAAAGTTATTGTACTTCCCAAGAGAACTTTTTCCTCTTTGCACTGCCTCCCACCCAACCTTGTTCTCTGTGCTCCTTCACCGAAGGACCTTAGTCAATATTGAGGAAAGTCAAAAGGCCATTGCTCACTTTCATTTCTAAAGTAAGAATCATCCCTACATATATTCTCAAAAAAACGTCTGAAATTGAGAACGTCTGAAGTTAAAACGGTTGGCACAACTCTGGCCCAAGCCGTTTGGCTCTGAAGAAGAGGATGAGCCGCCCCACATGATGGTGGTTTGCCGCCGCCGATTGCGGCAACAACTCCATTTCCGACAAAAGGCTACGACGACTCCTTCTCAGTCCTTATCTCTGGTGCCCAGCATCACCTCGCCGCCGATGCTATCCACCGTTGCCGCCTCTTCTTTGGTCCACAAAGATCAACAGATCTCTCCCTCTCTAGCATGGGTTTATTGTTCTTTTGGCCGTATTTTATGAGTTAGGGGTGTTTTGGGAAAACAGGTGACAAAAGTCCTGGCACCATTACGAAAACTTTGGATGTCCTTATTGCATTATGAGTCCCTATACTATGGACTCCAGGCCAAAGCTCCCAATTAGCTAAGGTTGGACGGCCTTCAAATTGTCTCATGTGGTATTAGAGCTACGTATTAGCTAGGTGGCTTCATCTCACATGTCAAATCTCTGCCTGAGTTAAATTCTATAACCTCCTTAAATATCCTTTTTTTTTTTTTAATAATCCCTCCTTAAAATATCCTTACACACACCTAAATGTGGTACCAGACCATACGCGGGGAAAAGTGTTAGATTGGATCTCAAATCTCATTTCATTGAAGTTGGAGGGGAATTTCCGTGTTGAAGAAGGAATCTGAATTATGTATTTTATTAGTTTCCTTTTATCATTATGAGAGTTTTGAGTCGTTAAATGATGGGTTAGGAGAAAATTGAAAAAGCAAACACATGACATCATTTGTATCCTGGATTCTCGGATACTATGAGAAGCTTTCAAGCACATCCAGTCTCGATGAATCAGAACTGTGGGCTTTTACACATGGAGGACTCACCATAAATTATATTATTTTGGAGAAAGGCATCCAACATGTTAAAGAATCACATCACCTCCTCTTTTTTGATTGCCTCTTTTCAACAGTTGTTTGGCCGACCTTGGACTGACCAAGAGCAGGGTGTTTAATTGGTCCTACTGCTCTAAAGCCGGGAATAGGCTTAGGATTATTAAGATGCGCAAAAACTAATCCAGATTCCTAAGTTAAATTATAGAAGAATAACTTAGAAATAGATATCCAACCAAAAGATTGAGTTGGTCCAATAGGCCAAGAAGTCCTTTGCGCCCAATAAAATTTGGCCCTTAAGACTATTGGGCCAAACCCAGACTGAACTCAAACAGAGCCCTACAGAGTTCGGCCCGAACACGGGTTTCTCAGGTCATTCTCCCGGGTCCACCGTTTTGGCGGGAAACCGTTGGCTATGCCCTGGCTCCATTTCCCGCCAGTCAGACACAGAGTCGCCGCAAAGCGGGAGAGAGAGAGAGAGAGAGAGAGAGAGAGAGAGAGAGAGAGAGTTTGAATCGGGAGAAGTTGTTACTTGTTAGGGCTTCTTTTTCTTTCTATTTTTTTCTGGTCTTTACTCGGATGATTGTAGGAGCCATTTGAGATAAAAAATGGATAGCTATGGCGGTGGGTACTTCGTGGACGAGAAAGCAGTTCGCGTCGAGAACATTTTCCTCGAATTCCTCAAGAGGTAACTTAACTGATTATTTTTACCGAAGAGTATGATTTGTGGTTGGATCTGAAATTGTAATTTTTCCTGCGTTTTTTGTGGCGTTGTGTGTTTAATTGAGTGAAAATTATGTAAGTGTGTGTGGTTATTATGCAGCTTTAGGCTGGATCAGACCTCAAGGGAGCCGTTCTACGAATCGGAGATTGAAGCCATGAGACCCAGTGAGTCCAACACCATGTTCATTGACTTCTCTCATGTCATGCGCTTCAATGATCTCCTTCAAAAGGCTATTTCCGATGAATACCTCAGGTACTGTAGTATTCACTTGTTCCCATAAGCCCCTATGTTTAACTTCATTGTTAGATAGTATATATTAGTATAGACATATCTATCAGTACAACATTGGCTCAATTCTTCTACTCTTCATTAGGAGTATGCAGGCAGGCCTATGCTTTAGGCCCCAAATTGTATATCTATTGTACGTACCTGTATATGGAAAATAGCATAAAAAGGCCTCTATAATTAAAAAAGAAGGCCAAGATACGCCTCTATAATGTAAAAAAAGAAACATGAGATTAGGGTCTATTCATAAGTATTTGTTTTTCAATTGTTGAAAAAGGTATATTCGGATGGTAAATGTTGATTTTGCAGAATGGAGCTTTTCAAAATTAAAACTCATAAAATCCTATTAAAGATCAAGAATGTCACAAAATAGATTAAAGTGGGTACAAAAAAAGGGTGGCTGTACTACTACTATCATTAGAATACGATTTGCTAGCAATACTTTACTATAAAGATCTAGTTAGTTAGATTGTGTCTTTAGGCCTCCAATTATCTTGAGCCGGCCCTATGTGCAAGCATAAACATATTTATGGACTTGAATTTCGGGATGTGTTCTTTTCCAGGTTGGAGCCATACCTGAAGAATGCCTGCAAGAGATTTGTGATGGAACAGAAACCCACGTTCATCACGGACGACAACCCCAACAAGGATGTAAATGTTGCCTTCTTTAACCTCCCTTTGTTGAAGAGGTATAATCACATGTTGCACACACATTTTTTATAATTTTGCAGAGATTTCATCCCCTTTGAGCCTCAAGGAAATTGTTGTTATATATGTGCTGTTGTCTCTGATCCCCTATAAAATTTGGGCAGATTGAGGGATTTGGCGACTGCTGACATTGGAAAATTGGTATCCGTGAGTGGAGTTGTCACTCGCACCAGTGAGGTTCGACCTGAGCTCCTCCAGGGAACTTTCAAGTGTCTAGAATGTGGAAATGTCATCAAGAATGTAGAACAGCAGTTCAAGTACACTGAGGTTACTAGTTTTCCTCCCTCAACCATACATTTTTTCACAGCCTTCACTTTTTTCGTGTCCTATATTTGGGTATCAAGTCCATCACTTTTCCACCACGGATATTAAAACATATTTTTTATGAATTGTATTGGTGTGTTCTTCCATATTGGTTGCAGCCCATAATTTGCATGAATGCAACCTGCAACAACAAGGCAAAATGGGCATTGCTTAGGCAAGAGAGCAAATTCGCAGATTGGCAGAGGGTTAGGATGCAGGAAACCTCCAAAGAAATCCCCGCAGGGTCGCTTCCCCGATCATTGGACATCATCCTTCGCCATGACATTGTGGAGCAGGCCAGAGCTGGTGACACGTAAGGATTTCTATTAGTAAGGAGAACCAACGTTTATTTTCTATGATGCAGCTTCCTCAATATGTGTTGTGCTTGTTCATTCTTGTACAGGGTCATATTTACGGGTACTGTGGTTGTGATACCAGACATAATGGCTTTAGCCTCTCCAGGAGAGAGGGCTGAATGCCGTCGGGAGGCCTCTCAGCGCAAGGATACTGCCTCTGGCAACGAAGGTGTCCGAGGTCTTCGAGCATTGGGAGTGAGAGACCTCTCCTATCGCCTTGCCTTTATTGCCAACTCTGTTCAGGTTGACTCCTTATTGGTTTGTTTAGCAATCTCATTGGCATATTTTGTTTTATTTTCGGTCTTGGATTTTCCAAATTTATGATGTGTCTGTGTCCTATTTCAGGTCTCCGATGGCAGAAGGGACACAGACATTAGAAATAGAAAGAAGGATGCTGATGACGAGGGTAACCAGCAGTTCACGGTTGGTTTCTTTCACTCAATCTCATTTCTTTACAACATAATGAGTAGTGTATGCCTTTAGTGGTCTCAACTAGCTTGGCAAACCCATTGTCATTCCCAAAATTTGGCAGAAATGAGCAAAGCCGCAGCCACTAGTTGGGAAAATCTCTGGTCCAACTTTGACAAACTTAACATATCAGCTGAATTCCTTGCCATGGTTGTTGGTGAAAGGAAATTCTGGCGAAATGGCATTGCCTACTGGTGCATGAATGCTATTTTTTTTGACTTTTTGACACTAGAGTGTGGCCAAAAACTTTGACTTTTGCAAGATGACAATAAACAGAGGAGATGCCCTTGCAAAAATGTCTAGTAAAGATAGTGATGAACTAGTGTTTTCTACTTTTGTTAACAAGAGTACGTGATCTCATATCAATACTGTGGGCTAGAGTACTCATATTGTGCTAAACCTCCTAAGTAGAGATACTCAATTCTCATGTACAGAGTTTGTAGTGTACTTGATTGGAACTCATGCTTTTTAAACATTTTAATTGAAATTCAGAAGTTTTTGTATAAAAAAAGAAGCTTTCAATCAAACAAAGCAAAGCAGCACAACCAAACTGGGCAAGCCCCACTGTGGCACAGTAGGTAAAGAATAGAACTAGCAGAAAGAAAGGGAGATGGTCCAAGACCAATAATTCAGAACTAGTATCACCAGCTTCTAGTTTCCAAAATCCCAGAAGATTCATTCCACTCCAAGTAAAAAGGCAAGTTATTAGCAGCACTTTATTTGCTCAGCCTCCTCGAAATTATCTTGGGGACTCCAGAAGTTCACTTCTGTATGATTGATTGTCTTCCCTTATGTCTTGTAACGGACTTGACAGCTTGTGGGTATAGGTTTTTTTTAGGGGATTCCCTCATTACAGTCACCCAATGGCTTTTACTGTGCCACATTAGTCATTTTCATTAAGCTATCTAGAGAAAATGCCCACATTCTCCAATGTTTTGTTTTTCTTGATTGTGATTGCGTTGCAGCCAGAAGAGCTTGATGAAGTCCAGCGAATGAGAAATACTCCTGACTTCTTTAATAAGCTCGTTGACAGCATTGCACCAACTATTTTTGGCCACCAAGATATCAAGAGAGCTATCCTGCTTATGCTTTTGGGTGGTGTTCACAAGACCACTCATGAAGGAATCAACCTGAGAGGGGACATCAATGTCTGTATTGTTGGCGATCCCAGCTGTGCAAAGTCTCAGTTCCTCAAGTATACTTACTTATTTTTCTTTCCTTTGTTTTCTCCTTTTTTCAATGTTTTTAGTTTATGCTTGAGAGTGGATATCTTTTAATATACACATTTTTTATTTTATTTTATGCTTGATGGTTTCCTTTATAATTATATCATAGTAATACTGCTCTCCCTTCCTTATAGGTATGCTTCGAGTTTAGTTCCAAGATCTGTCTACACTTCTGGAAAGTCTTCCTCAGCTGCTGGATTGACTGCAACGGTGGCAAAAGAACCAGAAACTGGGGAGTTTTGTATCGAGGTAGCATTAATGTTTGTTATTGTTCATTTGTTATCTTTGAGTTATGGTGTACCATTGTCAATCGTATTGCACGAACTAGGGGACTCCAATTCTTTCATTTAAATGACCCATTACTTCTTCTTTTTCTGTATAACAATAGTTAAGACGCAAATACTACGGCTGTTAAAAACCGTGGTAAGAGATTTTACTTAGCATGAACATCATAATAGAGAGTAGATCACAGTCCTCCCATGTCGTATGAAGTTGTTACGTCAATTGAGAGTTGACACAAGTAGTATGGCTGCTAGATGAAAACTTCTTGTAGCAAGTCCCCATGTCGAACACTCGACACTTGGGTAGGAGTATGGGATATCTGCTGCCGATATTTGTAGTTGGACATTCTCCCAACCAACATTTTTAACTATTCAAGTTTATTATATAACTATCAAGAACTCCTACATTTTATTTGTAATGTTCCATGATACTTTGCCAGAGTTATATGGACTCGAACATGGGTGGTATTTAGGGTTCGAACCCATGAAACCTTTAATTAAAGTGATCGGGAACAGGAAGGACTACCCCATGGGCTATTCGTAGTGGAGCCTAGGAAATGGTTTTCTTGCTGTATTTTAGTTAAGGATTACATTAAGTTTGTCTTGGTTGAGAGGAAGATTCTTTTGAATCCTAGAAAATATTGCTAGGTCACATTTTATTTATTTTTTTGCTAGCAGCTCAACGAGCATTTATAAAAGACTCGACAGAGGGTGGGTGTCTGAATAAATTGATCAAACAAATTAAGTTTTGATCATGGTTGTAGTAAGACTAGAGAGAGAAATTCTATTATTCAGTATGTGTTACGAGAGGCTATTACATCATTATATAGGAAAAACATAGAAACCCTAAGTAAACCCTATTACATGAGAGGACAGTACTACTCTTGCAACTAAACATTAATAACATCATACCACCACTATGCTAACACTCACCCTTAAACACATGATGCGAGCACGGAGAGCATCTTGAGTTTGCCAAGATGAAAATGAGATGCTCCGACTAATATCTTCGAAAAAAAAGAAAGACTGATATCTTCCACTGAAGCAATTCATGTCATGCCCTCAATTTTAAACATAAATAAAATTAACATTTCCTTAAATAAAATTCTCACAACAATATACATCGTACCCAAAAGAGTTTGTCATTTCCTTGTCATCAAATTACAGTCCAATCTCTAAGAGTTTCCAAAAGATTACATTCATGGCTCTAGGCCCCAAATTAACACAAGTACGAATTAAAGAAAATAAGTTAAGTGTCTACAATCAAACTCAGTTGAACTAAATGAGATTTAGATTACCCTTCCATCACCAAAACACGATTTACACAGATGAACAAAGGAATCCTCAATGTAAGCTTTCAAAAGTTTGTCACTCGATGCATGCCAAGCACTCCATGTTATTGTCCTTGATTAATTCCTGAAAAATGAAGGGTTGAGCTACACTAGCCTAGTAGAAAAATCTCTACAGATAAGAAATGAAGTTTTAGATAACAATGGAGTATACAATAAGATACAAACATCATACCAGAAACCCAAGAACTCAAAGGAACACTTCATTATTATTACTCAACCCATTGTCATCTATCTAATTCCTTTTATTTCAAAGTTTCATTTCACATGCTTCCGTATTAAGTGATTCACATTCCGGGTCTTGAGCAGGGGCAGACCCACCATAGGGCACGTAGGGTCATGTACCCCCACGCCTTTTTTCTTAAAAAAAATTTCCCGAGTTTTTGTTTATATATACATTATATATGCTACCATTTGTAATAAGAGGTAGGTTGGTGCAGTGGTAAGTAACCCTCTGTAAGGAATCCTCGGCAAGAGTTCGACTCCCAACGCGCACTCCGTGGCTTTTTTTTTATTAAATCGGCGCGCACTGCGTGGCTTTTTTTTTTTTTTTAAAAAATCTGTACTCCGTGGCTTTTTTTGATTCTTTTTGCAAAATCCACTAAAATTGTTCACAACTAAGGTTTCTTTCCCCTACTCCCCAACGTCTCAAATCATTTGTGTAATACTCAATATGAACCTGCACATTATATTTGTATATTTTTGGTCCCCAAAACTTGTTCTTGTAGAGTTAATAATAGAAAAATAGATGATGAACATGTGATAATTTTTTTTAACGCATATAATTGAGGTGCGCAAATTTGCCAAAATAGCTTGTTATTAAAATGCATATATACTTTTAAATTATTGCATTATCATGAATGCTAAAATTATTTTGGTATGAATGTGTTTAACTATAACTCACATATTAAGGCGTTACAAAGAAAATTAGTGCCCCCGCTATGCCAAATTCCTGGGTCCGCCACTGGTCTTGAGGACCCCTTATATCCCCCGTTGATCTTAAATATAAGCTCGAGTATCTCTTTTACTAGCGACAAGCCAAATGGTGTACCTAGAGACAGTCCGGGTATTAGGACCACGTATACGCACTCCACATTTTGGGTAGTCATGACCCTGTACATCCATATCACATTTCGGGTACTAGGACCCCGTATATCCGTCCCATGTTCTGGGTATTTAAGACCCTGAATGTCCATTTCACACCTTTCGTATCTCAACCCAAATTCAGGAGAAAACAACTCTCCAACTATATGCTTTTCGTTCCCTCAACAAACTATCCATTTTGTTATGTGTGTTTGTAATTTACCATAAATTTATCGTCGAATCAACATTTCACATCACCATACTTTGATTATGTATTAAAGAGCTCTTGTATCTCACCTCCTTATCATTAACTATCCATGACACGTCATTACTTCTCCTTTCGATAATTGGTATATCTATCACTTCAAGTTACCTTCATACCTCATGCCAAATGTACAATAAGGTGCTCAAGCTCATAAGAATATAACATATAACCCAATCAAACGAACCCCAAGTCCAACTAACAAACAACCGTTGGGATAAGAGAGAAAGGAAAAACAAAACTCTCATTAAAAGCCGTTGGGCATACGCTCAATCAAGGCCTTTCAAGTCCAAATCTAGCTCACTATGAATATAAGGAAGACGGATGTTCATAGGAATATGTATTTCAATGTTATAAAGTGGTTAAGAGGTGTTGAGAATGTGTTGGAAGTGAACGGGGGTCCAAACCATGGAAGAAGGAACTTTGCTGAAAATTTCTAGGTAGTACATGTACAAGTACAAATAGAGGTACATGCACTAGCCGAACAGAATCAAGAATTTCTGACAGTATATGTACGAATACAAACCGAGGTACATGTACTAGCTAAACAGAACCAAAAATTCTTTGACAATACATGACAGAGGTGCATGTATTAGCTGGGTTTGACAGGACGATTTTCGGCTTTCAAGGGTGAACTCCAAGCAACAAAACAACAAACCAATACAAGAATTCATGACCAAATCTACTCATAAACATATAAAACATGTGAGAAATCCCTACCTCAAAGATTGGAAGCAAAGATCCAAGATCAATCGAAACCTAGAACTTCAAACTTGAAATCCAATGAAATACTCTGTCTCCAAGCCAAGCCACGTGACTTCGGAGCTTAAGAACACTTGAATACGAAGGTTATGTAGTGGATCTTGGTGGGTTTGATGTATTTTGAAGTGTTTAGCTCAAGAGAGTAAGAGAGAGAAGAGAGGCGTGAGTTGAAGAGGAAGAAGGGAAAGTGAATTTCCATGGTGTCTAACACACACATATACATAGCTATTTACACTATCGCCCCTCCATTTAACATTACACTACACCAACTCCTCAAACTTCCATATCATTGCACACTGAACCCCAAAACACATTATTCACGTCATTTTTCATATTAAGGTGTCCAAGTCCACATTTAGTTAATCAAGTCAAGAAATCATGAATTACGGGTCTACAATTCAAAAGGCAAAGCCAAAAAATCCCACGCGGTAATGCAACTTCGATCCCATCCAAAATGAAAAATCACTAGTACTTTTGTACCCGAATAGATGCAGTAAAACAACGAACATAATTGCAGATGGAGAAATATGGGAGAAGTTTCAACACTCCCCCTCACGTGTGAACCCCAAATCGCACGGGGAGAGATAGACAAAGGATCGAACAAGGATCACACGAACAGATCCAACAAGGATTACGACAAGACAAGGTGCCTGTGGCACAACAAATGGGGATTCAACTACTAAACAACGAGACAAACACTCGCCCATAAATTCACCAAAGCCGAGAAATATCCACAAGGGACCAAACTGTCACATTGCTACAAAAGCAGATGGACCAAACTACAATAAAACGAACTTGAGGGACTGAAGTGTAAAAGAAAAAACTACCTTGGCTCTTTAAAACCCTAGAGACTAGATAAATCGTGGAGTGAACAGTAACCAGTGAATAGTGTGGTGAACAGTACACAATGGACAATGCACTATGAACAGTATGGTGAACAGTGTGCGCAACAGAGGCTAGGGATCGAAAAGATCAAAAGAAGAAACAATTGAGTGGTGAGGTGGACGGCGGCAAAAGACTAGGCTGCTTGCTGGCAAACGAAAAACCATAGGTCACTGAACCTTATGGTTCTGATACCATGTAGTAAGACTAGAACAGAGAAATTCTATTATTCAGTATCTGTGTTAAAAGAGGTCATTACATTATTATATAGGGAAAACATAGAAACCCTAAGTAAACCCTATTACATGAAAGGACAATACTACCCTTGCAACTAAACATTAATAACATCATAACACCACTATTATAACAATGGTATTGGTACGGGGATGCCCGACTACTTCCGAGGGCATGGAGATGCGTAGAGTCCTCCTTTTAATCTTCTTCTTTTTCTTAATTGCCCTACGGCACATGGATAATAGTCTTATAGTTTGAAATTTTATTGTACAAGGGAATGATGTTTTATGTAACAGTACCCCCCAAAAAAAAAAACTCATTTTTGCAGTAATTATGCAACAAAATATACAAGCATGATAGTGTGAACACCAATGTTACAATACATACTTGATGAGAAGTATCTCAAGTACATATCCCACATTCTTGTACATTTTTTTTTTCTTTTTTGATAAGTAAATAATTATATTAAAAAGAAGGCATTAAAGGGAATGCCATCCATTTAAAAATAAATAAAAAATAGTGTGACATAGGTTCTTGATTTATTTTGAAGAGTCCATGGAACATAAATAACTTGCAAAGACCATTCTATCTTGCAAAACAAAACACATTCTCCAAATTAAGTATTTTAACATGCACCAGAGTCCTTGGACAGGGGAATTATCTGACTTGGACACATATTGGACAATGTCTCAAGTCCACTCAACATAGTCTTCAGGAAAAGGATGCAAACCTTGTAGAGATGTTGTATGTCATGCAACAAGGAATCAAAAGGCCAGAAACTGAAGACGTCAACTATACTCAGCTAGCATAACTGTATGAATTTCACATTTTGCACATCTTTGGAAGTCAGAAGGTGTGATTTGTGAACATTTGAAAACGAGAGTGACAGTGATATGAGGACTAGGAACTGGACTCCTATTTTGTAGTACTTGATTTAGGATTGCTGATGAGTGGTGTTCTGTAATCTCAGGCAGGCGCACTAATGCTCGCTGACAATGGCATTTGCTGCATTGATGAATTTGACAAGATGGACATCAGAGATCAGGTTATTTTTGTTTCATGTATCGTTTTCTTTTGCATTTGTTCAAAGCTCCCCCTGCCTCTTCCCTTCCCCTTCTTCGGAATGTTATGCATGTGGCAACCCCCTGATCCATGATATAAAAATGAACTTGAAGGTTGCAATTCACGAAGCAATGGAGCAGCAGACGATAAGCATAACCAAAGCAGGAATACAAGCAACACTAAATGCACGAACATCAATTTTGGCTGCAGCCAATCCCACTGGGGGACGCTACGACAAATCAAAACCTCTAAAGGTAAGAATATGCTTGTATGTAACCTCAATTTTGTTTGGCCGATTTCGAACATGATTTTTTGCCATAGTCTTTGCATCTGGCCACTTTGGCCACAGACTGGTCTTGGTCATTTTTGTGTATTGACTACTGGTTTATTTATCTGCAGTATAATGTGGCTCTGCCACCTGCTATCCTTTCAAGGTTTGATCTGGTATACGTTATGATTGATGATCCAGATGACCAAACAGATTACCATATCGCTCATCACATCGTGAGAGTTCATCAGAAACGCGAAGATGCACTTGCTCCTGAATTCACTACGGCCCAATTGAAGCGTTACATTGCATATGCCAAAACTCTAAAACCAAAGGTTGCTTTGGTGTCCTGTAAATGAGATGTTCTTTTCTGACTCTTTTTGACCCAGTTCTAAAAACTCATGCAGCTACATCCAGAAGCCAGGAAATTACTGGTGGATTCTTATGTTGCACTTCGTAGAGGTGATACAACTCCCGGGAGTAGAGTTGCTTACCGTATGACAGTTAGGCAGCTGGAGGCATTGATCAGGCTTTCAGAGGCCATTGCTCGAAGTTATCTGGATGTTCAGGTGCTTTAATTACCAAAACTCATGAAGTTGAATGTTGACATCTTCTGTGCATACAAATGCTCAACAAGATCATTATCTATGTGTAGGTGCATCCTCGTCACGTACGTGTTGCTGTTAGACTGCTGAAAACGTCAATAATAAGGCAAGAAAATACGAAACACATCCAACATCTCCCTCCCTCCCTGTGTGTGTGTGTTATGGTCATGATCAGATGTTAGCTTTTACTTGCAGTGTGGAGTCAAGTGAGATTGACCTGTCTGAATTTCAAGAAGAGAATCGTGATGACAGTGGTGCTGAAAATAATGGAGCTGGTCAAGATGAAGCTCATCCAAGTAGTGCTGCACCTGAACCAGCTTCAGGGAATCCAGGTGGGACCATTTCACTTGTTTTACTTCTCATTCATTTCTAGATTCAGGACTTGCTCAATAACTAGACGAATGCTAACCACCCTCTAATCATGCAGAAAGTGGAGCAGAGCCTGCAAATCGACAAGGAAAGAAGCTTGTAATAAGCGATGAATATTTTCAGAGGGTCACTCAAGCCCTTGTCATGCGACTTAGACAGCATGAAGAAACTGTATCCAGAGAAGGTAAAAACCTGAGCCCTTGTCATCTATATTTTGGTATAAATGTATACTAGAGGCCGGGGCACAAGCGAAGTCGGATTTTGACAAAATTTGTGAAAATTCAATCAAACAAAGAATGGGAAGCTATCGTGCATATTTTGACAATTCAACTTGCTGCGTGTGCCCCAGCCTCTAGTATTAACTTACTATGTGACAGATAAACGACAATAAAATAAGCATCGCACCAATCGAAATATTTATGTTTTGTGATAACAATTGCCATATTTATATACGTGTATTAGTGTATACACACACACACATTACCATGCTAACGCCACCACTACCATTTTTTCCACAAGCTAATACCTGAATACTCTTCTATCAGATTTTGTATATCAATTGTGTTAGCTCTTACTGAAAATATCCATTTTTAAACAGTAGATGCCTTTCTTTATTATCTGCATAGACTCCTATCAAAATTATATAAACAATTTTCTTTTAATGCAATAATAAGCCACACAATAATGAATAATTACCTCCATTTCCCACTTAAAAGTTAAAAGGAACGTGTAGAAGCCAGGACTTTGCATGTTCTTTTAGCACAAACAATTTATTTAATTTTTTTGGGTACAGCATCTTAAAGAGACAGTGTTTAGGTCCTCTCTCTTTTACCATGTTTTTGGCTCGCAACAACAGTGAGCTGTAAACATAGATAGAGGCCGGGACTCGCAACAACAGTGTCTAGCAAATTTTGCATATTTTGTCAAAATTCGATTAAACAAACAATAAGGAGAAAGCTATTTGGCATATCATGTCAAAATTCGACTTGCACACACTCACATGTGTCTTAGCCTCTAGTTATTTTTTAATTGCAGTATTAAAAAACGCACTACGAATTAAGATAACAAAATTACAAAGAAATGCTATCCATTTCGGCCTTGGTGATCAACTGAACATTAGTATTAGTGGTTAATAACAAAATTGAACCACTTTTTGGCATTGTAATGATGCTTCAGAATTAAAAGAAACGAATTAGTATAAGACAGGGTTAAAATTTAAAGCATGAGACTTTGGATGCGGGTGTAATTTTTCCCACTTTGGGTAAGAGCCGAAAGTGGACAAACTTAAGAACTTTGTAAAAAAAAAAAAAAAAGTGAATGGAAAACTTACCATGGGACCATTTGAAGCAATTCTACCTCACACACTACCATCTTGATTTAGTTGTTGCATGAATTGGTAAGAATTTGGCATCGGAAGATGAAGTTTTATCTTGGTGATGAAGACGTTTCAAAAATTGGGCAGAAGAATGAAGGAAGGTGGGGAAGTGGGATGTGGGATGTGGCAGTTGAAGGAAGAATGATTTTACACTTTAACCCTGACAGTTATCTTCGGACATGCAGTAGAAACTATTTGTGGTGGGGGTAATTATGGAAATCACTTTTGTGACGGGGCTTCGAAAACAGGTATTAGAATAGATAACTTGTTGGGATCTTTGTTTCATCCAAAAACTCAGTTCTTAACTCGAAGTTCAATTCCGCGACAGTTCTTAGAAGTTGTAGACTCGGATTTCCAAAGGTAGAAATGTAGCTAATAGGGGATATTATTCCGCATTGTTTACCCAGCAAAAAGTTCCACACTGTTTGATTTCCCACATTTACTTTCTTCAAACATGCAATATATTGGACATCTGTTGAATCAATATATTTGTTCCTCCAGTGTCTGAAGTGCTTTCAAGTCCTAAGTGATACTACCATATAATTAAGACAAGTTAATATACATATTTAGACGCTTGTGTGACAAGCCTTGCACCATGTCCTCATAGTTGAAGCTTTGATTTACACCAAGCTAAGAACCTCAAATCAATAGCAAGTACAAGTTTTTGCTTCTATTTTGGTGTATTCTCTTCTTTTTATCAGCAAAGTTCATGGTATTGGAACAATGCCTTAAGACTCTCTCATGTGTGCAGGGACTGGGCTTGCTGGAATGAGACAGAGGGATTTGATACAATGGTATGTGAGTCAACAGAATGAGAAGAACAACTACACTTCCATGGAGGAGGCAGCAGCTGAAGTTTCAAAAGTCAGAGCTATCATAGAGGTAAACCCAAAAAGGTTTATTCGACATTTCAAATTGAATTCCTCGCTCATTTCTTTTAACTTGTAAGCCTGAATCATTCGTAACCAAAAAAAAAAATACATGAAAAAATGCAGAGTTTGGTAAGAAGGGAAGGGCATTTGATAGTGGTGGATGATGGTATGCAAGCAGCAGAAGAGGCAGGTGACAACAATGCTAGGCAGTCTTTGTCTAGAAACGAAAGGATTCTGGCTGTAGCGCCAAATTATGTGGTAGATTAATTCAAGGAAAATGATTTTACTGATGGAATCCATCAACCATATCCAGGGCTTCCATTCTCAATGTGATTTCAATGTTAACTCTGTAGCCGAAGTCAAGTGATGAAGTAGTATTATGTGGTTCAATTGTAACATGTCTTAAACAAAGTGATGGTCTGGTGTGGAATCTATGTTAGCTTTGGTTTGGTGATATGCCAAGAGGCCACTAATGACCTCACTGGTTGTAAAGTGCAATGTTTAATTGCGCAACCGCTATTTATTGTTTCCTATCTTTTAATGTAGAACTTGGCAAGATATAAGAGGACATGGTTCCTATAGGTTCTCTCTTTTCTTAACTAGGTTCGTTTTTAATTTGGGCTATCAGCTTCGTGCAGTACGGATGAAATGATATAGTTGAGGGCGTTTACGTTTCATCAGTTTTACACAACATGAAACATTTAGCAGAATTTCGGGCAACCATGCAGCAAAATTTCAGGCCTTTGTCAGTTCGATCATTGGCCTATTAATACAAGAACCAAATACTTGGAAGCGGTTCCAACACAGCGTCCGGCACTTCATTTATCAGTTTAGTCCAGTACCTCTTTTTATTTCCGTTGTCCTTACTGTCCCTAAGTCAATACGTTGAGTTTTCATTCCCATTTGTCAGCCTAATATAGCCTAGATTGTACTTATTTCCTTGTCGATTTCCGTTTCCATCTTCAAACTTTGTGATTCTAGCGATAATGAAGTTAGTTTTTTCGGTTCAAGTTTTTTTTTTTTTTGTTCTTAAGCTTTAGTTTATTTCTATTTTTTCCACAACTGGGGGAGAAATTTTAATTGAGACAAAACAAGAACCATGTGCCAACAACGGGAGGAATACTCACCTTGTTTGGTGTAACTCTTATCTCATTTCATTTTTCTTTCTACACGTTTCTCAATGCATTTTTTTTCTCTCTCTCCACTCATTACATCAAAAATAATTTACAAAAAGTAGAACCAAAAAAGGTGACGGTAACTTCTTACTTTCTATTGTAGATACTGGCAATGAACCCGTGCTATGCATGGGGATGACCAAATAGACAATTGAAAAAAATGTTCATACTGCAGCTATGGCTGCAGATCGATCTAAAATTGTTCATACTGCAGCTATGGCTGCTGATCGATCTAGTCTAATAGTTTTCCCTGTAGCTATGGCTGCTGATCGATCTAGTCTAATAGTTTTCCCTGTAGCCGGTAGAAGTCTAATGTATTATAGTCGTAAGGCATTATGCTAATCACATTTACTGCTCTTAGCCATTGGAAGTCCGCTGGACAGCTGAGCTTGATATATTCAAGTCTCCTCTCTCTTTATATGCTAATATGCCTGGTCCGAATGCCCAATGTGTTCACTATGCTCCATTCGTTTTTCCCCAATAATATAGTTTCTGTGGTTCCGGGCTCATCTAAAATAAACACCCCAAAGTTCTCGATCAAATTTCGATGATCGGACCCGCTCAATATAATCAGAACGTAATTTTAAGGTTACCTTTTAGAAATCAACAAAAAAAAAGAGACTGGGTTTGGCTTCATCTGAACAGTTTTAATTGAACGGTTTAATAAAAAAACTGCTCAAATCAAGCCCTTCCCGGTCATTTTTTTGCCAATTTCTCGCGCGTACTCTTAAATTCACGTTCTGAACACATTGAGTGGCTTGAATCATCAAAATTTGATCAGGAACTAGGAGATTAAGATTTGAGGTGTTTTTTTTAGATGTTTTTTAAGGTGTCTCCGGAACCACCCCGATATAGTTTTCCCTAATTAAAAATTCTTGTACTAAAAAGCACAAATTGTATCAAATTCTAATACTCTATAATCTACATTTAGAAAAGGTTAAAATTACAAAACAATGTCCCATTTACAATAAAAAGCTTAAGTCCTTTTTTTCTCTCGATGCCCATATCTTGTATTCGAATCATAGACTTCTTTAAGGATCAAAAAAAATCATAGACTTCCTTTCGGATCAAAAATAAAAATAAAAAATCACAGACTTCTTTAAAGAAAATGGGGAAAATAAACAGTCAGTCAGAAGGGTTCTCCTCTCTTACGCTAAACTACGTCATGTGCCAACCGGAGGGAAAAAATTCAAAAATTGTAGTACTTCGTCTATATTTCACGGTCATGAAAAAACACACAGCAGATTGTAAACAGATAGTGCACAGATTTTACTGTGGAGCCCACCACGGATCCCACATAAATCATTCGAGCCGTTCATTAATGTAAAACATTTTTTCAAGGGTCCCCGAAAAAATAAGCTCAATCCGATACCGAGGAGTAGGAGCCAGAGGTGGTGGCTGAGCAGTGGGTGATAGTGGTTGAGGAGGTGAAGGTGTACTTGAACGGGGAACGACCTGGGTTCACGGTAGCGACATACGCTCCCAGACTGCACTTCTTCGAGCCGACGGGGATGATCAGCTACGTCGCTGCCCGGGCTGACTACCCTGAGGACATGCTTCTTCGAGATCGGGCTTCACACATTTCTTCTGGGTGGACCACGGTGAGTTTTAACGATCTTAACCTTTGAATTTCGTAAATGATTTTGTATTGCCAATTGTTTCCGCCGATATTGATGCCATTTCTTTGCTTTGTTGAAACAGCGTACCACAGACATATATGGCCACAAGGGTTCAGCTAGCTTGCCGAAATATTTCAAGGCGCTGCCCGCGAGAGTGCGAGCACTGGTGGAAGCAGCAGGTTTCAGGCCTTTCATACAGCTGCTGACAGTGGTAATGGTAGACCGGGCCATGCTTACCGCGCTGACGGAGAGGTGGTGGGACACCATCAACACATTCCACTTCCAGTTCGGGGAGATGACTATTACGCCCCTCGACTTTGCGGTGATCACGGGACTTAGGGTCGGAGGAGACCCTATTCCATATGACTCGAGCATAGTGCTGGATGACGCAGCTCTAAGGTGGTTTCTTGGACGAGTCCCACGCCATAGCGGAGGGGTGGCTGAGTATGGGCAGTTCGTGGAGTACTGGGACCACAAGCCTGCGAGCAATGAGGAGGCAGCTGTAAGTGCAGGAAAACAAAAAGGCCTTCGAACAGCACCAAGATCCAACGGCTACTTCCTTCTCCATGCCGGAACCCTAGCACTCTGCCGGAGTTGAACCTGTAAAACAAACAAAGGTGAGCGCACCTTTGCCTTCTCGTGGCAAAGGCCCTCCGATGCCAAAGTTAGTATCTCGTACCAGTGAAAACCCTAATTCTCAGTAGGAATAAAGCGTACAGCCCAGAATTGCGTACCTTTACCTCTAGGTTTACCTCATATTTATAGATCCACATATGCTTGCTGTCCAAGTCATCTCGTTGCCCTAAGTTTCCTTTCTCGTAAAGGGAACCCAAAATATCAGGGATTCTCATTCCCATAACGGCATATTTCCTTACAGATCATTTAGGAACTCTTTCCTTAATTGGCCGTTCACCCCATTCCCGTTGGGTATCTTCTCCAGATATTTTTTCCTTACTGGGTATTTGCCACCTCTGGACCCTTCTGGAGCGCCTCCTGGCACCTCCGGATCGCCGCTCTGCTCGGCCCTCTCATAGCCGAACAGGACTATCCGACCATGATCTCTCAGATCATTGGTCCCATTACCATGAGACGGGTCCAACAATTCCCCTTGCTCTTGGACCATACCCCTGCTCGGGTATTTTGGACTGGGACCTCTCGTGTCCTCGGTCCTTACTGCCGTTCATCGTATTGCACGGCGGATACTCCGACTATATTGATTTTGGGCCCCACGTGCCATGTGTTCGGGCTTTGCACCTGTTTGGGATTACCTCCCTACAATGGCTCCCCAGCTTTACTCGTTATTTTCTCTTAATATGACGGGCAAAGCTTCTGAACACCGAGCAAGGTTCTCTTCCTTTGCTCCTGCACCCATGTTTCTCGTACTTGGTGCAAACTCATCATTAGCCCAACCCAAATGTCTCGTCGTTTGGTCTAGACAGGCTTTTCCAGCTAACACCTTTACACGCGGCATGCTCTGTACTACCCGTATTAAATGCAAGCAGACGTTTCGGGGGACGGAACGCCCAAACGGCGTCTGGGGTGACGTTTCTCATACGTCACCCCTTTGCTGGGGTATACTTGGGTTTTCGTCCCAATTTCAAACCCACTTTCTCTTTCTGAAACTCCCCCTGCAAAAGAACGCTCGAGTATTCTGCCATTGAAGCACTGTTCACCATCTCGAGGTTCACCCTTTCTGCTTCTCGGGTCTTCGATCGTTATTCTCGTAAGTCATCATTCCCCCTTTCTCTCCATTTCTTTTCTTAAGTTCTAGGGTTATCTCGATCGATTTAGGATCTCCACCGTCACTTCAGGGCTTTTTCGTACCCATCTCCTTCTTAAAACCCAAACCCACAGTTCTCGGTATGGGAAGGTTTCGTAGACACTGCGACACTCCTCAAAGGATGGTCGAGTTTAGATCTCGTTACGAGATCCCTGACAATGTGGCCACCACATTAGCCTCTGAAAACGCCATCCGTGAGAGTTTTGACAACGATACTCTGCACATCCCTGTCGTTGCCGTCGTTGAAGGCGGCGTCAGGTTTCCCCTGGCACCGCTACTCCGCCAGGTTTTAGCCCATTATAGACTATCCCCAACGCAGGTCTCAGCCAACTTTTTTAGGGTTGTCATGGGCATCAATGCCCTGAACCAAATGCTCGTCACATCCTTAGGTTTACACGACATCCACCACCTCTATAGCATATCTAGAACCAAGGACGCTCTGACCTACTATCTCAAGAGTAGGGATTCCAGGAAAAGGCTGGTGCTTGAATTGCCAGACTCTGCTAGCGGGGACGACGACGACTTCCTCATCGTCACGGGGAACTTCGAGCCCAGAGACGAGGACGGTAGAGTCGTCGGCTTTCACGCACCCCATAGATTTTGCACTCCACGTTAGTCCTTTTTCTCGTAGAACTCTTTGCCGAGCAATGTTTCGTGTTGCGTTTCGTATTTCTGTTTTACTGACTGCAAATTTTTCTCGAATTTGCAGCTGCAAATGTAAACCAGGGGCACGCCATCATCACCCCCCAGGTTCACGTGACTGACATCAACTGTGCTCTTGCTTTCAACGGGCAGGGCACGTGCTTTGCTGGCCGAGCAAGAGCGGCACAGATCCTTTTCAGCTACCGCGCATCATACGGCGGGTTCATTGATCGGCGCATCTGAGCAGCAGACGTGCCAATCATCCCAGATCCTCCTGCTCAACAACCCGAGCAACAAGAGGAGAGGCGTTCTCGGACCCCTCCGCTTCCCGACGAACCCATCCAGCTCGCCGACGAAGCATCCACATCTTCCAGCGGATACTCTCCATCTCCCCCACCTCGAGAAATGGATCAACCGATAAATCTCAGCAACCTTCTCACCATTGGCCATGGAAGAGGCCGCGGCTCTGCTCGTGGCCGCGGAAGGTCTCAAAGCCCGGCGCCGTCTCATTGTCGCCGTGGCCCAGCTCAACCTGACGTCCCTCCAGGCTTTTCCCCCGAGGAAATCGAAGCCAGTCATAGGGACAAATGACAACAGCTCGAAACCTCTTCGGTCGAGCAGCCTCCTCATCATGCAGCACCTCCAACACCCCTCTGGGCTCCACAGTTCACACATGGCGGACGTCCAGTCACCGTCCGAGATAGTGTGGAGTCCGATGGCACTGCTCTTGCATTGTCCCAGGCATTCATGCTTCCTGGGGACACGCAAAAAGTGATCACCAGCTCCCCAGACAACCTCCTTGGCTCATTTATGAGCCACAGTGCTAAGGTAAACCTGTCATGTTTTATTTTTGTCTGCTGATGGTTTCAGATCGTTATTCCTATTTTCTGCCTGACGTTGCTTCGTGTTCAAAATCTCCAGGCAATGCAGAAGATGGTGGCCATGGCACGAAACTTGGCCATCCCGAGCCTCAACGTGCCGTGATCGCAAGTGAAAATGCCAAGTCGCAGAACACCATCGTTAGGCGAGAGAGAGAGAAATCAAGCCCGCGGACTCTCGGATGAGTTGAGGAGCAAGCCGAAGGTGTCAAGACAACTGAACCAAACTTTGACGGAGTTAGAGTCGAGCAAAAGCGAAGCCAAGCCTCCTACCAGCAGGGCTACAACGAGGGGATCCGTGTGGCTATCGAGAGCTACACTGACCAAATGCCCGGATCCAAGACCAGGTCTCGAGGTGGGCCGTTAGCTTGCCTTAAAAAGATTGGTGCCGCGGAGTCTTCTCCTCTATGGACAGAAATCGACCTTCCTAGCACCCAGGTGGTTGCTGACGAACAGGAAGAAGTTGTAGAGGAGGAAGACAGCCTGGACAGGGAGCTCAACGCCAACGTCCCCGAGCAGCAGAGTGCTAATGTTGAGCAGACTGGAGAAGTGACCAGCCCGGGCCAAAAGGAAGCCAATGGGGGTCCACCTGAGCCAAGCACTGTTGCGGACAACTCAACCGTTTCGGCCTCTGTTGCTGCTCCAGCCTCTACGACCGATCCAGCCTCCACAATTGCTCTAGCCTCTCCACCTATCATTCAAGACCTGACGAACGAAGAGTAAGTTGGACTCCTTGTAACTGTAACTTTTCCTAAACAGTTTTTGATTGGCCCTTCGTGGCTATTTGTATTGCCCTGCGCGGCACCTGATACATCTTCAAATACTTTAATTCTCGTGTTTTGGCCCTTCATGGCTCGAATATGCTTGGCTGGCCCTTCGTGGCCTCTCTTCAATACAGGTGGCCGTCTTATGGCCAGTACTTAGCTTCATGCATTTCCACGCATGCTTCCTAGGCCTCATCGTGCCTGTTGATAATCTAGCTGTATTCTCATTTACACTGTTGCAGGTTTCTCGTACCTTAGTGTAAGTGCTAATTGCACTCGCAGCTTGTCTACCAGTACATTTACTCATATGTATCCAGGGTTTGTTCGTATCCGAGCATGCTGTTTGAACATACTTGTATAACATTGTATATGCACGTGCTCAAGGTTTGTTCATACCTGAGCAATCTTCAAGTTTTTTCGAACTTAGATGCTACTGCATGTTCACATATGCAGCCCATACGTTTCATTCTTGTAGACTTTCCTTAGTATATTCGTACTTAGGTTACCCAAATGTGCTCGTATTTGGACTTAGTAATCTAGAGTTCATTCATACCCTGATTATGTTGCAAGTTTATGTGGGCATGCACATGTACAAGTTTATTCGTACTTGAAATTTTCTCAAACGTATTCGTGTTTGAGAACAGTGTGCATAATCTCGTATGCATCCTAGGTGTATTCGTACCCGAGCAAACAGTCAAGTGTATTCATACTTGACATAATTCTGGGTGTATTCGTACCCGAGCAAACTGTCAAGTATATTCGTACTTGGCAAAAATTCTGGGTGTATTCGTACCCGAGCAAACTGTCAAGTATATTCGTACTTGGCTCAATTCTGGGTGTATTTGTACTCGAGCAAACAGACAAGTATATTCGTACTTGGTAAAAATTCTGGGTGTATTCGTACCCGAGCAAACAGAGAAGTATATTTGTACTTGGTAAAATTTTGAAATATTCGAAATTCCATTTAGTTACCCTATACCTCTGCTCCCCAATACGAAGTGAGGACTAAGGACATAGCTTGACTTCGTATTTAAAGCATGATAAATGAAAAACTCGTAAAAAATAGCGTTTGTTACCAAAATCTGGGAATTTTATTCATAATTCGAAAAACTCAAGGGGGCGTTATGCGTACCCCTTGCAACTAGTAAAAGAAAACACAAGGGAATTTTATTCGTAATTCCCACACAATCACGATGTGCATCTAAAACAGAATAGAAACGAAATCGAAGTTCTTCACACGTAGAACTTCCTCAAGTTGTGAACATTCCAGGGCCTTGGTACCGGGTTCCCGTCCAGGTCTGCCAATCGATATGCCCCAATACCCACAACCTCTGTTACTCGATACGGGCCCTCCCAATTGGCCCCCAACTTGCCCTCGTTGGCCACCTTGGTGTTGCCGAGCACCTTTCGTAGCACAAGGTCTCCAACACCAAACTCTCGTGGATGGACATGCTTGTTGTAACTTTTCATCAACTGCTCCTGGTACGAAGCCAGGTGCACCAGAGCTCGTTCTCTCCTCTCCTCGGCGAGGTCCAGCTCAATTTCCAGGGCTCTGTCATTGCCCCCACTCTCCACCAGTGTGGTTCTGTTGGTCAGCAAACCAACCTCCAATGGAATCACAGCCTCTGTTCCATATGCTAGCGAATAGGGGGTCTCTCCCGTAGACCTCCTAAGAGTTGTTCGGTGTGCCCACAGGACCAATGGCAATTCGTCAGGCCACTTGCCTTTTGCTTTGTCCAACCTTTTCTTGATCCCGTCAAGTATAGCCTTGTTAGACGCCTCTGCCTGCCCATGGCTTTGAGGGTAGGCCGGTGTGGAATAGTAGTTCCTTATTCCATACTGGGCGCAAAAATCCTTGAACTTTTTCTAGAACTGCGACCCATTATCAGTGATCAAGGAATAAGGAACCCCAAATCGAGTGATGATGCTCTTCCACACGAACCTTTCTATCATAGGTTCTGTGATTTTTGCCAGTGGTTCTGCTTCAATCCACTTGGTAAAGTAGTCCGTTGCTACCAACAGAAACTTCTTGTTCCCAGTAGCCTTGTGGAGTGGACCCACGATGTCCATACCCCACTGCGCAAACGGCCAAGGACTTGTCAGGGGCACCAGATCTTCGGCTGGTGTTCGGATCATGGGTGAGAACTTCTGACACATCACACAGATTTTTACATAAACCTTTGCATCTTATTTCATGTGTGGCCACCAAGAACCCTGGGTGATTGCACGGTGTGCAATGGATCTCCCACCGCATGACTTCCGCATGTTCCTTCGTGTATCTGAAGGAACATTTGCACCATCTCGGGATGCACATAAAGCAAGTACGGTCCAGTGAAGGACTTTCTGTACAACTTCCCCTCTGGTGATAGCCAAAATTTCGCAGATTTTGTCTTTATCTTGTGAGCTTCTTTTTTATTTGTGGGGAGTGTCCCATCTCGTAGGAACTCCACTATTGGATCCATCCAACTTGGTCCTTGGTTCACGTCCAAGACCAATTCCACACTTTTCCCAATGCTCGGCTCAGCAAGATAGTCCACTGCCACCTTCCTCTTGAACTCTGTTGGCACAGCCGCTGCCAACCAAGCCAATGAGTCGGCGTGGGCGTTCTGCCCAGAGCTTATCTGCTTGATGTGTATCTTCTCGAAGGTATCAAGCAAATCCTTGGCTGCCTCCACGTAGGCTGCCATCTTCTCATTCCGGGCCTCATACTTCGGGTAGTGATTCACCACGAGTTGTGAATCACAGAATACTAATTCTTTTTACCTTCAAGGTTCTTGCGCTCAGTAACCCGGCCAGAGTGCCTCAGATTCGCCACGTTGTTCGACGACCGAAACCCAGCGCAGTGGACAATTCGATCATAATTCCTTCAGGAGGGAAAAGCACCACTCCGATTCCAGATCCTGTTGCATGCAGATCCATCTACAAAAAGCTTCCACTCCAAAGGGTCCTGCTGCTCGGCGGATGCCTTTCGCTTCTCGGATGGCTCGACCAACCGCTCCTTTCGTAGGAGGCGGTGGAGCCACCGCGGGAGAGAACTCTGCCACGAAATCTGTCAAAACTTGCCATTTGATTGCCGTGCGGCCGATAATCAATATCATACTTGGCTCAATTCCACCACCAAGTTGATATTCGCCTCGAGAAGTCGGCCTTCAAGCAATGACTTCAACGGGAACTCTGTGTAAACCACCACTTTGTGACTTTGGAAGTAATGGGGCAACTTCCAGCGGCGGCCCTCGGTGCGGACCGGTTCTCAAGGGGCAGATATCTCGTTTCTGCATCCAATAGCGTCTTGCTCACGTAATAGATAGGGATTTGTTCGGATCCCTTGTTCCTCAATAGGACCGCACTTACAGCATGTTCGGATACTGCTAAGTACAGGGTCAGGACCTCGCCAAGCTCAGGAGTAGACAGAAGTGGGGCTGCCGCCAAGTACTTCTTCAGGTCTTGGAACGCTTGTTCACATCCCACTCCCCATTCGTAACCTTCTCTCTTCTTTAACAACTGAAAGAAAGGTCTGCACTTGTCACTCGAACGACTGATGAACCTGTTAAGGGCTGCCGCCATCCCTGTCAACTGCTGGACCTCCTTCGTGGTCCTCGGACTCTGCAGCTTTTGCAAAGCTGTTATTTGATCGGGATTCGCCTCTATCCCTCTAATGGTCACTAAGTGACCCAGGAATTTCCTAGAACTTACCCCAAATGCACATTTCGAGGCGTTGAGCTTCAGCTTATACTCTCTCAGTATCTCAAAAGCTTCTTTCAGATCAGTGATGTGGTCTCGTTTCTCCTTGCTTTTCACCACCATATCGTCTATGTACACCTCCATGGTCTTGCCGAGCAGATTCTTTAGCATAATCGCTACCTGGTAATTTGCTCCAAAGCATTCCTCGTACCAAAGGGTATAACATCAGAATAAAGACAACCTCGTGGTGTGATAAAGGACGTCTTCTCCTGATCGGGGCCGTACATGGCTATCTGGTGATATCATCGATAAGCGTCGAGAAAACTCATACGCCCATACCCAGCTGTTGCATCCACCAACTGATCTATCCTTGGTAGGGGAAAACTGTCTTTCGGACAAGCCTTGTTTAGATCTGTGAAATCGACGCATACCCGCCATTTCCCATTCTTATTTTTCACCACCACCGTGTTGGATAACCACTCGGGGTAATAAACCTCTCGTATCGCCTTTGCCTCGAGCAAATGGTCGACTTCTTCGATAACAGCGTCCACATGTTGTACGGCAGATCTCCTTTTCTTTTGCATTACAGGCTTGTGTCGTGGGTCCACATTCAGGTGATGGCAAATCACGTTTACATCCACCCCAGGCATCTCCTCGAGAACCCAAGCAAACACGTCCACGTGCTCTTTGAGAAATTTCACCAGTTCTTCCTCTTCTTCTTTGCACAGGTTTTCCCCGATCAGGAAATACCTTTCAGGATCATTCTCGTTGATCTGGACTTTCTTCAGTCCTTCCACCACTTTCTCGGCTGGGTTTCCTCCGACATCCTCGATGGTCAGCTGGTTGGTAACCTCGTCTGTCTGCACCAACTGTGCCTTGGGTGCCTTCTTAATTATGGAAACCAAGCACTGTTGGGCTATCTTTTGGTTCCCCCTTATTCGCTCGATACCATTGGACCCTAGAAACTTTACCATCTGATGGTAGGTGGAGGAAACCGCCCTCATCTTATGCAGCCAAGTCCTTCCTATAATCGCATTATAGGAAGATGGCTCGTCTACCACCAAAAAGTCGATTCTCAGCACCACTGTTCCTGCCCGAACAGGAAGGGTCACCTTGCCCAATGGCCAGACTGCCCCTGCACTGAACCCAACCAACGGAGTTACTGATTGTACCAAGTCTACTTGTGCCAATCCCAGTTTCTTGAACGCGTCGTAATAAAGCACCTCGGTGCAGCTTTCTGAATCCACTAGGATCCTCTCCATGTCATACTCCCCAATTCGTAGGGTTATGACAAGAGCATCGTTGTGCGGCACCTGGACTCCTCTCAGGTCCTCATCCGTGAAGACTATGCCCTCATTGCATCCTTTCGCTTCTCGTCCTCGTTTCTTTCCCAACCGCGTCACGTGCTGGTCGTGCTTCACTTGCCTTTGGAGCAACCTTACCTCATTTCTCGTATAAGGTGTGGCCAATCCATGTATCATATGGATCACGCCCCTTGGATTTTGCTCGTAATCCAGTTCCATCGCTTTCTCGGCACCCTTGTGCTCCTTGTGGATGAACTCTTTCAGATACCCACGTGAGACCAGGTCATCAAGGTGCTGTTTAAACATCTCGCAATCCTCCGTCATGTGACCCCAGTCCTTGTGGTAACTGCAGTGCTGACTCGTAGCCCTTCTTGCATCTTTATCTCCCTCCAGCCTTGGGGGCCACTTGAAGTACGGACGGTTCTTTATTCGATAAAGAACCCGATAAATAGGTTCTTTCCAAACCGTTGTCACTGAGAAGAAAGACTTTGGGTCAGGGGCATACTTCTCCCGGTATGACTCTTTCTTAGCCTGCCCATGCTCCTTCCTTTCTCTGTAAGTCTTGGGCTCGGGCTTATCTGCCTTCTTCGCAGGGCCCTTGACTTGCTCGGCACTCAGTTTGCCATCTTCCCGTAGTATGTCATCCTCGTTCCTGGCATGCTGCTCAATACGTTCCATCAGCTTTGCCAGCGTGCTCACTGGACTCATGTTTAGGGACTTTCGTAGCTCCCCCCCAAAAGGCAGCCCAGTCTTGAACGTTGGTATTGCATACTCCTCGCTGCAACTTTCAATCTCGTTGAAAGTCTCCCAATACTTCTTGGCGTAGTCTCTGATTGGCTCATTCTCTCCTTGCTTCATAACTGAAAGACTCTCAAAAGTTTTGGGCGATTTCCTGCTCGTCAAGAACCGAGCAGTGAATTCCTTGGCCAACTGTCTCCATCCTCATATGGTGTTCGGCCCCAACTTATGGAACCAAGATAGGGCCACCTTTCCCAAACTAGATGGGAACATCTTGCACATGATCGCGTCGTCACCATCGTGCATAAACATCGCCTGCTGGTAGTGCTGTATGTGTGCCACGGGGTCTGCATTGGTCTCGTATAGGATAAACGTCCCGTGTTTCACCCTGCTCGGCAACCTTGCTTTCTGCAATCTCTTTGCAAAAGGAGAGGTTGTATGTTGCTAAGGGCTCTCCGTGCTGCTTCTCGTGCAAACATGGTTCCGTCTTCTGATCCCTTTGCACCCCTGGCATTATTTTTTTCCCCAGTCGGAATCAGGTCTCTCGTACCTGTCCCTGTGGTGCTTCCTGCTCCCTCCTTCCTCGAAGGAGGAGCTCCTACTCCGGCTTCTCCTTTTTCGTGAAGAAGCCCTCGGTCGTTTCGGAGTGAGGCTCCTGCTTCTTCTTTTTCGTGAAGAAGCTCTCCTGTACTCCGCCATATCCAACCTTTCTTTTCTGGACTTCCTTCGTGAAAGCCCAGAATCCTCCGGATGTTCTCGTATCCGCTGCAGCTGTTGAATCTCGTATTCTCGTCTTTTAATCAGACGAGCGTATTCCTCTATTTCCTGTCTCTTTTTGTCCAGGATGTCTTCCCTGCTGTGCACGCTTTTCGAACGTGCCACTGACTCCCTCCCACGGCGGGACTTACTCCTTGCTCATGGTCCTCCCCGCACGCCCGCCGTCAGGCATCCTCGGAGGGTCTGGTGGGGATTTGTCACCTCCCCCACCCAGCTGATTGTTTGCATCAAGTGGAGTCTTTGGATCTTCTTCCGCCATGGTCGCGCTTTCAAAGGGATCTCTTTCGTTTCCCACAGACGGCGCCAATTGTAAGTGCAAGAAAACAAAAAGGCCGAAACCCTAGCACTCTGCCGGAGTTGAACTTGTAAAACAGACAAAGGTGAGCGCACCTTTGCCTTCTCGTGGCAAAGGCCCTCCGATGCCAAAGTTAGTATCTCGTACCAGTGAAAACCCTAATTCTCAGTAGGTAATAAGCAAATAACCAGGAATTGCATACCTTTACCTCTAGGTTTACCTCATATTTATAGATCCATATATGCTTGCTGTCCAAGCCATCTCGTTGCCCTAAGTTTCCTTTCTCGTAAAAGGAACCCAAAATATCAGGGATTCTCATTCCCATAACTGCATATTTCCTTACAGACCATTTAGGAACTCTTTCCTTAATTGGTCGTTCACCCCATTCCCGTTGGGTATCTTCTCCAGATATTGTTTCCTTACTGGGTATTTGCCACCTCTGGACCCTTCTGGAGCGCCTCCTGGCACCTCCTTCGGATCGCTGCTCCTGTTCGGCCCTCTCATAGCCGAACAGACTATTTGGACCAGTGATCTCTTGTTCATTGGTCCCCTTATCATGAGACTGGTCCAACAATTCCCCTTGCTCTTCGGACCATACCCCTGCTCGGGTATTTTGGACCTGGGACCTCTCGTGTCCTCGGTCCTTACTGCCATTCACCATACTGCACGGCGGATACTCCGACTATATTGATTCTGGGCCCCACGTGCCACGTGTTTGGGCCGCTCTTTGCACCTGTTCGGGATTACCTCCCTACAGCAGCCTAGATGGCTAGGGCGTACCTACTATACCTGTTTGAGGCTTCTCTGTTCCCAAACAGACATAGTCGGGTCCACCTTAGTTACTTGGCAGGTCTGGTTGACCTGGGGCAGGCGGGACGGTTCGACTGGGGAGGTGCTGCTCTGTGCACGCTCTACTGCTTCTTAGAAGCTGCCTCTCGCGGTGTTGGTGATACTATCGGCGGGTACTGGAGAGTGGTTGAGGTACGATCTCAAATTACTGCTTTTAGATCGCTTTCAACTGCTTATTGACTGCTTGATGATTCCTTATTGATGATGTACTGAACTGTCTTGAACCGAAATTTTGCAACTCTGGGCTTACGAGGTCTTAGGGATGTTCCCTCCTGAGAACATGTGCCGAAATCCTAGTTTGTTTCCATGTGGGCTTGCATGGAGCAAGACTTACACGAGGACCAAAGAGAAGAGAGGGTAGGTGATGACCTTCCGGCATTGGCTGGATAATTTGACTGGAGTAGTGGTATGATTCACTCCTTTCAGCTTTCTTTCTCGTGCTTTCCTGACATTTGAGGTTTCCATTATTAATACCATAGTATTAAATGTAGGTTCACTGGGATTGCTGGGCCAGATTGGAGGTTGAGTCTCTTGCGAGGAGCCAAGAGGTGACACGGAGCAGGATCTTGCTGGAGTGTCCCCTGGGTTGGTAGTGATACTTGGGGGATCGCGTGACTCAGCAGTCACTCGGACTTCCAGCGTTCATAGTGCCCGGGCTCCTTCCTCCACTCATGCAGAGGACGAAGTCTTACACCTGTGCTGAGCTCGAGCTGTTCAGTGTGCCGAATATAGACTTGGAGAGACACCTTCGACGTACTCTGGACTATGCAGCCTACGCAGACTGATACTTATCCACTAGTCTAGGGGTGGAGGAGGAGTTTGAGAGGCGAGTGGCTGGAGTTGGGGCTCAGAGGGATGTGTCTGGAGCACAGAGTCGCGGAGGCCGCTCCACCCGAGGTTGGGGATGAGGTGCTAGGCCTCCTGTTGGTGGACGAGGTGATGGCCCGTCTGGTGCAGGGGCCCCGGAGACGGTGGAGACTTCGGTACCACCAGTGTTGCCAGTGGCACGTCCATCTTGCCCAGTGTCCCCCTCCTTTCCACGCCGGCTTCCCTTTATTCGCCCGGGTTCCTTGGCGAGAAAGAAAAGAGATAAGCGGCTTAGGACGCTTAGTTGTACCTCCTCGAGTCCGCTGCTTTGATCTCCTATTCAAATAATTACCAAATTCTCCAATCTCAACATCTACACTTGCATTCTTCTGTGCTGAAGTGGACGATAGGCGAGTCCATCTGGTGCACGAGAGGTGATAGCCGTACCGCGCCTCCCGCAGCCACCGATGCGGTTTCCTGCTCAGGTATGGATGACATTTTTGCTTGTTCTGTACATTGATTGTTCCTTGTCTGCATATTTTGAATCCTCAATCATCTTGCAGGTGCCGCGATAGTGGGTTGAGCAAGCCATGACGCTGATGGTGGGGATGCGCCACCTGCTGAAGGGTTGTGTTAGGGGGAGGGTCTTTCAGACCAGACCTGCCCCCGAATCTGCTTCTCCTGTTGCTCCTCATGTATGATACATATGCATATTTCATATTTCAATTGAGTAAACAGTATTCAGATATGCATGATATGAGAAAATGTTTATGACATGCAGGTGCAGCCACGGCGCTCAGCTAGGACACATCCACAGGACACCACGAGTCTTCCCGTTCCTGCCGGCACACGGGGTCGAGGTACACAGAGTGTGCCACGGCCTGCTGCGGAGGTGAGGCAGTTCGAGGTTGTTCCTAGGGCGACGTCCCAGCGGAGACCCGTTCTCGAGGAGACAGAGGAGAAGACGGAGGAGTCTTCGGAGTCACGTGTTTTAGGGACTTCAGACTCGAGTACCGCCTCCGGCTCTCCTAGTAAGGATGAACGTCGATGATGGCGACGAGAGTGAGAGCACAGAGCCCGAGGGCCAACAGCGGAAGAGGACTCGTCGAGACTGAGCCTTAGGTTTTTGCTTTGCCAGTTTTTCTTGTACATAGGCCTGTGTGCCAACGTAGATGTAGCTTCCAGGCCTGCGTGCCTCGGTTTTGTTTGGGTCTGCGTGCCCCAGTAGTTAGGATTGGGTGTGTGTTTGCCCCAGTTTATGGTCTTCCCTCTTTGCTCATTGTAAAAACCATATTCATTTATGAAAATTTGCACTTTTGTTCCTTTTGTTCGCACTCCCATTATAGAATTGTATTTTGTGAAATATTTTTATCTAGCTTTGAAAGAAGGTAAAGAGCACGCGAATTTCGACCGATACTCCTGGAACTTGAGCAAAAATTTGACATTATTCAAAGATGGACTTTTTAACGATCGACTACTGAAAATTGGATTTAAGGACATTTCAACAACGTAGAGTACTCCGTGTAGTCAATAACGAGTGTTATGACTTGCGGAGATAGCCCGAGATTATCAAAATGCCGTTGACACAAGAGTCGACGTACACTTATACATTAGAATGACACTTTTGAGGCGTTTGAGAGAGGAAAACTCGAATTAGGAGCGTTATTGCACATTTAATTGCTTCACATAGTCATTGGCGTATGCCATGACCCGCTCGTATCGCCTGATTCGACCAAATGCCCCTAACATGGATTTTGACACACTCGAGGGATGAAAATGTTGGAGATTTTGGGATTTTACGAAGAAAACGAACTCGAGAACACTGGAACGTACATGACGGACACTGCTGTATTTCCCTGGAAGATGTTAAGAGTCTGTTGATCTGAGCTGTATGAATTTGTAGTGTTGTATTGAGGATGAGTAATTGAGAACCAAAACTCGCTGAAAACAGCAGCACTCTCGAGCGCTCGAGAGTGGTCTCGAGCGCTTGGGACATCACTCCCGAGCGCTTGGGACTACTGCCAGATGCAGCAGAGTGCTACTTCCCAATGCCACTCACCAGCTCTCCCATGTTGTTTTCTTACTCCTGCATGTTTTCAAGGTGTCTTAGTGGTTTCAAACCAGCTGCTTCCCCGGGAAAAACAATTTTCCAAAGCTAGACTTGGGTCTTTCCAAGACTTTTTCAAATTTCCAAAGTTTGAATCTTTGAAAATGCAAGGAAGTGGTTTTGAAAATGCCAAGTTTGCTAAGTTTCAAGGTTGGTGAGAGAGAGATTGCCTCATCCAGACCTCTATAAATACCAAGCCTAGCTTTGGTAAATCATTCACATTCCAAACCATCATTCTTCTCCCAAAAACTCCTCTTTCTCATGGCTTTGTTGAACCAAGCTTTGCTCCGGCCTTGGTTGGACAGCCTTGAGGGCATTGACTGGCTGAATTCCAAGGGCACCGCCTTTATGCTTTGAGGCATCTCCGAGAAGTTGCAATTCGTCCTGTCTTGTTGCATGCAGCAGCACGTTTTTGGGATTCCGAAGTGCATGTCTTTCGCTTCGGTTCTCAAGAACTCTGCCCCACCATCGAGGAGTTCCATGCTTACCTGGGAAGCCATGACTCCGCTGAGCCGGTTGTTCCTATGATCCGGGAAAGCATGAAGAACATTCTCAAGGCCAATTTGGGTGTTAGTGGTAACACCGCTGAATTTCTCACTCGACGCAATGCTATCAACATCGTGCAGTTGTACAAGATGTTCAGTCCACCTGGAAATCTGACGAACTTTGAGTATCAAGGTCGTTGGATGATGGCTTGTTGCATTTGTCTCTTGGCGGCCTTCTTCCTGGTCCCTTCTGTTGGTCAGCCTAGTCCTCTATTGGTGGGAGTCGCTGCTCAGATTAAGGCTCGCAAGGACGTCGCTCCTTTAGTCCTTGCAGAAACTCTGTTGGGGTTTAATGCTGTTCGTGCTGGTCGCACGAGGGTTTTTGGTGGTAGCCTGCTATTGTTGTAGGTCGGGACCTCACTCAGCTCTCCTTTTTCTATTTCACTCATTCTTTTTACCTTGACGCTCGGTTTTGGCTTTATCTGGCTCCTTACTTGTTTTCTCTATTTTTCTGACAGATGTGGCTTTGCGACAAACTAAACTTGCTGACTCCTCCAGCGAATGACTGGTGGTATCGCGCTAGCGGGTGGAATCGCCCTTTTTAGGTGATGTATAGGAATGAGGATGACTGGGCTGACTTCTTCGCTTCCCTAGAGGATGATGACATTGCTTGGCGGTGTCATTGGTTGAGGCTTCCTGCGTTGATCATGAGTAACATGGGTTCGCCACAGGTGTTTGTGGCATGCTTGGCTGGCTTTACTTTCTATTCGCCACTCCGTATTCTGGGCCAGTTTGGACTCAGCCAAGAGGTGCCGCCTCCGGGTTCAAAAATGCTTCGTCTCCCTCCGTTCACCATTCCGGGCCTTTGAAGTTACGCGCGAACATGGGGATTTCGTAGGACTGAGCCGAGTGATCCACTCTACTCCATTGCTTTGACCGGTAGGTACCGGAAATGCCTAAGAAGGGATGTGGAAGCGAGGAGGGGTTAATTGCTTATTTTGCCGATTTTTGAAATAAGAGAGTGGATCTCATTGTGTGTTTTTCTTTTTCATGCTCAGCTTGTAATAAAGAAATCATCTGGATGAAACCGACTGATTAAGGGTTTCCCCCTTTCGATTCATTAATCGCATGTGCCTTGCAAGAAAATGTTTTGATTTGTCAATTTGGATTTGATTTTTGTGATTTAGGACCAAACTTCAGTGTGAGATTGCCTACGTAGGCCTCAGAAAAGGGAATCAGGCCCATATGTAGTTCGGGCTAGGGTTCGCTCGGCTATTAACACTCTCCTTTTGCGCTCTAAATTTTGCCTACTATTACCCTTTCGGGTTTTCGACCTAGCGAGCTTCTTTTTGACTTTTTGCCCTAACTTTTGCCTAGTCTCTCGTATTTGGTGCAGGCTTCACCATTAGTCCAAGCCAAACGTCTCATCGTTTGGGCTAGGCAAGCTTTTCCAGCTCTTACCTTTACACACGGCATACGTTGTACCGCCCGTATTAAATGCGAGCAGACATCTTTGGGGAATGGAAACACCCAAACGGCGTCTGGGGTGACGTTTCCCATACGCCACCCCACAAGTTAGGGTATATTTGGATTTTCGTCCAAATTCAAAACTACTCTCTCTGAAACTCCCCCTACAAAAGTAGGTCTGCTCATACCCGCCATTGGAGCACTGCTCACCATCCCGTGGTTCCCCCCTTCTTCTGTACTAGAGTCTTCGATCGTTACCCCAGTAAGTCATCGTTCCTCTTTTCATTCCATCTCCCTCGTTGATTTAGGATTTCCACAGTCGATTTAGGGCTTCTTCGTTCCCACCTTTCTCTTAGAAAACCCATACCCATATTTTCATTATAGGTAGGTTTCGTAGACACTGTGATACCCCTCAAACGATGGCCAATTTCAAGTTCCGTTATGAGATCCCTGATAATGTGGCCACTGCACTGGCTCCTGAGGACGCCATCTATGAATGTTTTGACAATGACACCCTTCACATCCATGTCGTCGCCGTCGTCGAGGGTGGCGTCTGGTTCCCCCTGGCACCATTACTCCGCCAGGTCCTGGCCCATTACAGACTATCCCCTATGCAGGTCTCTGCCAATTTCTTTAGGGTTGTCGTGGGTATCAACACCCTGAATCAGATGCTAGGCACATCTCTCGGGTTACACGACATTCACCACCTGTATAGCATCTCACGAACCAAAGATGCCTTGACCTACTATCTTAAAAGTAGGGATTCTAGAAAAAGGCTCGTGCTCGAACTGCCTGACTCTGCCCGAGGAGACAACGATGACTTCCTCATCGTCACAAGGAATTTTGAGCCCAGAGACGAGGATGGTAGAGTCATCGACTTTCACGTGCCCTACAGATTTGGCACCCCACGTTAGTTCTTTTTCTCGTAGAACTCCTCTACCGAGCAATATTTCGTATTGCATTTCCATTCATTCGTTTTACTAGACTGCTAGTTTGCTGTTTATAGCCACAAACATCAATCAAGGGCACGCCATCATCACCCCTCAAGTGCACGTAACCGACATCAACCGTGTTCTCGCTTTCAACGGGCAAGGCACGTATCTCGCTGGCCGAGCAAGGGTGGCACAAATTCTCCTGAGCTACCGGGCATCGTACGGTGGGTTCATTGACCGGCGAATCCGAGCAGCCGACGATCCCATAGTTCCTGATCCTCCTATTCCACTGCCCGAGCAACAAAGAGAGAGGCATTCAACGACCCCACCGCTTCCTAACGAGCCCATCCAACTCGCCGAAGAAGCGTCCACGTCTTCGAGTGGATATTCTCCATCTCCCCCTCTTCAAGAAATGGACCAGCCAATCAACCTTAGCAACCTGCTTACCATCCCAGGGGCCGGCTGAGGAAGAGGCCGTGGCGCATCTCGTGGCCACGGACGCTCTCAGAGCCCAGCACCGTCTCATGGCCGCCGTGGATCCACTCAGCTAGACGTCCCTCCAGGCTTCTCCCCCGAGGAAATTGAAGTCAGCCACCGGGACAAACGCCAGCGATTGGAAACCTCTACGGTCGAACGGCCTTCATCACAACTTTCTGCACCCTCAACCCCCCTCTGGGCTCCTCAACTCACACACGGCGGTTGGCTAGTCACTGTCCGCGATAGTGTTGAGTCCGAGGGGATAGCTCTTGCACTGTCCCAGGCCTTCTTGCTACCCGGGGACATGTAGAAGGAAGTCTCCTGCTCCCCAGACAATCTCCTTGGCTCGTTCATGAGCCACAGCACTAAGGTAAACCTGTCGCGTTTACTTAATGATGTTGTAAATCATGCTTCTTCATTTTTGCCTAATCGTTGCCTTGTTTTTTAATCCTACAGGCAATGCAAAAAATGGTGGCCATGGCTCAAAAGCTTGGCCAATCTGAGCCCCAGCGTGCCAGGTTGGCTAGTGAAAACGCCAAACTGCAGAACACCATCATCAGGCTCAAGAGGGAGAGAAACCAGGCTCGTGGGACAATGGATGAGCTGAGGGGCAAGCTGGAAGGATTTGAAGACAGTGTAAACCAGACTCTCACAGAGCTGGAGACGAGCAAAAACGAGGCCAAGGCTGCCTATCAGCAGGGCTGCAACGAGGGGATCCGTGTGGCTATCGAGAGCTACGCGGACCAAATGCCCGGGATCCAGGACAAAGTTTTTGAGGCTGGCTGGTTGGCCTGCCTCAAAAAGTCTGGTACAGTAGAGTCTTCTCCTCTCTGGACAGAGATCGACCTTCCAAGCGCAATGGCTGCACCGGAAGAAGAGGAAGGGATCGTGGAGGAGGAAGATAGCCTGGACAGGGAGCTTACTGCCAATGTCTCCGAGCAGCAGAATGCCAATGTCTCCGAGCAATAGAGTGCTGATGCTAATCATACTAGAGGAGTGACCAATCCTGGCCAAAAGGAAGCCAGTGGTGGTCCGTCTGAACCAAGCTCTACTGCGGACGACGCAATTGCCCCGGATTCTCCACCTGTTATCCAAGATCTGACAATCGAAGAAGAGTAAGTTGGATTTTTCTTCCCTTTGATGATGACAACTGGAACTTTTTAATCAGTTTTTGCTGGCCCTGCGTGGCTATTGGTATTGCCCTGCGTGGCACTGATACATTGTAGACACCCCAATCCGGACCTCGGAGAGTCTTTGTCCACCCCGATGATGAAATAGAGGAAACGGTACCTTCGCGAGCTTGAAAAAGGACTTTTCTCAGCCCATGTAAACCCAAAGACCCAAAAAACCTGAAAAGCCCAAACAAAAGCCCAAACAAAGCCCAAAAGAGTCCTGGACCGAAGGAAGAGGAACCGTGCGGAGCAGGACTGGAGCGCACGGCACATTGAAATTTAAGGGTGGCCGTGCGCGGCAGACCATAACACAAAGATCTTGAGCAAAAATTGGTGGCTCGAAAAAGTCGGCCACGCTGATGTGAGCCACGGTGATGGTAGCTCGGCCGAAAATGCACTTCTGGCCCCCATAAAATACCTCCACCATTTGAATTCAAAATCCTTGGCCATTTGCCTATAAATTGACCCCTCCACTCAAGGGAAAGGGGTCCCTCTTAGCCCTTCTTTTGAGTCCCTTCTCTTGCCTTTCTCTTGACCCTCTCACTCTACTTTCTCTCTCTAAGTTCTCAAACTCCCTTTTCATTACCACTTCCATTTCCAAGCCTTAAAGGATGTCATTCCCAAAAGACATTTTTTTAAGAGCTTTCACTCACTCCCTTCTCATCATTGAAGTTGATCACTCATTGACTTCAAGACCCCATTACCCAAAACACCTAACCCTCACTCACACCCATACTCCCTTTGTCTCATTTAACCTCCCTATCTACATCCGTGACGATCCATCCATATCCTTGCATCCACGGTCCTTGATCAGCTCGAAACCAAAGGTATAAACTAGTTTCCTCGGACTAGACTGCTCGTCCTCGAGGGGACCTTTCTGTCAGTAGGTCTAACCCCCTTTGGTTAGATCGACCCAAAACGTATTTTCATAAAATAAAACCAACAACTTGTGAGGTTGGGAAACCGCGCGGTCTGTTGAACAGACGCGCGGCATCTTGACACTCAGCGCACGGCATGGCGCACACTGATGCTATTGTGAGCAGGCTGTTTGGATCCGAGTCTTCCTCTGTTGTGGTTATCTGTATCTGCTGTTTACTGTTTCTGCTGCTCTTAAAATAAGGCCACATCTACAAGCCATGTTCTAGCTCTTTTAAAAAATCTTTTCTAGATCATCCCGAATGATTAAAAATGTTAAAAACTATTTTAAAACCCTATTTTGAGAAAGACAATGGTATTTTTGGGATGATCTAACTGTCGTGATGTTTCTGATAAGCTTTCCAAAAGATATGCAGAGAAAGCCGTGGGCTAAATAACGTTTTGAGAGACTGAAATCGTCTGATAGAGCCGTTGCCACGCACGGCATATTGAGATGCCTCGCACGGCATCTCAGGGTGCCGTGAATGGCTTTCTAAAGTCTAAACGGTCTGGATCTGAGTTTTCCTCCGTCGTGGTTATCTGGTCTTGCTGTTTTTGTTTCCGTAGCTCCCAAAATGAGATCGTATCTACAAGCCAAGTGCCAACTCTTCGAAAACCTTTTTTAAGATCATCCCAAATGATCAAGTGAGCTAAATAATGTTTTCAAAAGATCTACAGAACAAGCAGTAGGCTAAATAACGTTTTGAGAGACTGAAATAGTCTGACAGCAGAACAGTTGCCACGCGCGGCATGCTGAGACGCACGGCATCTTAGGGTGCCGCGAACGGCTTTCCGAGGTCCAAACAGTCTGTTGAATGTCATTTACTCCTATTTGTTCACGTCATCTTATCACAACTGTACAGATAGCACCACCTGCACGCCAACGTGACATATTTCCCATGTCCCTTTCCCGCTACGTGTTGTATTAAAGAGCTTGATATTCCGAACGATACCGAAGATCTCCCCTTTTTGAAAACATCAAGTAGAGACCGGTCTTACCGGGCGAATGGGGTGCTTTTTAAAGAAAAACCTTCCCCATTCGTAATGTGGCTCCCGAACCCATCATCTCAACGTTTTCGCTAGACCTAAAGCCTTTTTCAAGCAAACTCTCGATTTCTCGGATCATCCATCTCGAAAATCCGGGTGGCGACTCTTCGAGCGAAGCGCTCATTTCCGGGCGCGGGAGCCCACAGTGGCGACTCTGCTGGGGAATCAACTTTTATTCAATACCTTTTTTTTAAAAAAAAAAAGAGAATGTACAAAAAGTATTAAATAAACAAGAGGGCCAAACTTGAAAGGTGTTTTCTAAAAGGGGATTCTCGAATATTTTCCGGAAGATCAAACTCTTTTACCCTGTACACTCCGCACTGCACAAGCCTCGCTATGCGTGTTTCGGCTAGGCCGGTTTACCGGTGACAAGCTCTCCCGGAATGCCTAGCAACCCTCGACTATGATGAGCCATCGTGCTGTACGACCGTTGTCTTGCAATACACTCGACACGGGGTAGCACATCTTGGCTCTAGTCCAGGGAACCCTCTTGAGACCAAAACCAGCCTTCGCACTTGTACATAGCCATAGAACCTTCCCAACTAGGACAGGGACCCATGGCTAGGACTTATGTGTTATATTCTGCTTATGTGCTTTTATTCCTGTACACACGCATCATTTGCACACCATTGCATCTTGTGGGCTAGAGGAATAGGCCTCCTTAGAATTCTTTAGGACCCTCCAGTCAGTCCAGGAGACTTTAAATCCATGGAGTTTGAGATACCTCCGGTGTTTGCCGTGCCCGAACGGCTCCCTTGGTTTGGATCTAGCCTTAAGCATGTCTGTATCTGGATTCCGGTAGCCACATTGCTCTGTCTCGGATGGTCACGATAAGGAGATTGGCTCTGGTTCCGACCCGTTCGGAATTCAACCTGCCTGACGGCACCTACCCGGACTATCGGAAATCTTCTGTACGGACGTCTTAAGTGAGATTTGAACCACGGTAGGTCCACTAGGGCAGTCCAGGAGACTTTAAATCCATGGAGTTTGAGATACCTCCGGTGTTTGCCGTGCCCGAACGGCTCCCTTGGTTTGGATCTAGCCTTAAGCATGTCTGTCTGGATTCCGGTAGCCACATTGCTCTGTCTCAGATGGTCACGATAAGGAGATTGGCTCTGGTTCCGACCCGTTCGGAATTCAACCTGCCTGACGGCACCTACCCGGACTATCGGAAATCTTCTCTACGGATGTCTTGAGTGAGATTCAAGCCACGGTAGGTCTGAGGCCTTGTTTCTAGAAGATGGGTAGAGGTAGGGCGAGTATTTGGATTGGTTTTGAGTAGCTCCCTTTTGACTTGTTGCCAGTGCTGCCAATATTGATCGCCTGCGAAGAAAAGAGGCTGTACCCCATTGGTTCCGTCTGTCCCAAAGACTAGTTCGCGCAGACACCCTGGAAGAACTCCCACTGTCTGAAAAAGAGGAAGAAGAATCCATAGCCTCAGTCCCGTCCGAAAATCATTCATCTATGTCTGACCAAGGAGACCGAATGGAAGAACTTAGGCAGAATATGGCCAACATGGATATCCAGTTTAAGCAATCTCTCGCCGGTGTTGACGCACAACTCAAAGCCGCCGTAACCTCCATAAAAAATGACATGAATATGATAATGGAAAGCATGCAAGAAATCACCGACAAGATCCTGATCAAAGCTTCGCTGCAATCCGAGCAACCACCTAAAGTGGAGATA
This sequence comes from Rhododendron molle, assembly GCA_025413875.1. Classification (NCBI taxonomy): domain Eukaryota; kingdom Viridiplantae; phylum Streptophyta; class Magnoliopsida; order Ericales; family Ericaceae; genus Rhododendron; species Rhododendron molle. Next base: position 23,698,360 of record CM046400.1, read on the forward strand.
CCAGCAGCTGACCCCAACCTGGCCGCTATCATGGATAAGATCGGCAAATTGGAGGAATCCGTCCAAGAGACCAAACGGCTTGGAAAAGGAGAAATCGACATGAGGAAACTATGCCTCTTTCCAAATGCCAAACTGCCAGAAAAGTTCAAAGGAGTGGACTTTGCAAAATTCGATGGAACCGGTGACCCAAGAGCCCACCTTCAGGGGTATGTCGGATCCCTCACTATGCGTGGCATCGAAGGAGAAGCCATGGCCCAACTCTTCCATGAATCCTTGTCCGGTCCAGCCCTACAATGGTTCCTCTCTCGAACCATCCAAGAAAAGGACTTGGGAAGACATCGGGACAGCTTTCGTGGCCCAATATGATTTCAATGTCGACCTGAAAATGACCACGAGGGAGTTGGAAAGCACCAAGATGGGTGAGAAGGAAAGTTTTGCCGACTTTGTGAAACGTTGGAGGGCTAAGGCTGCCCAAATGCAAAATAAACCTGACCTGAAGGAACAGATACGGATTATAACCAAGAACTTGCCAAGCTCTTTTGCCCCGTACATGGTTCTTTCTCAGTTGCCGAATTTCAAACTTTTTACGATTCGATTGGTCAGAGGAGGTCGCGAGACGGAACTTTGGAGAAGAAAGAATCTGGGTCGGGTCCAAATCCAAACGGGCGTATTCAGAAAACAAGCAATGTTCTCTTCGGGAATGCCAATCGTGCAGAACCTCATCCACCAAGCCTCAGAGAAGTCAACCAAATTCTTTGAAAAACCAAAACCCGAACCGAACATTCACCCAATTCAACACTCCAAGGTCCACTCTCCTTAAAAAACTCACGCAGACTTCGGAGTGTTGAAACCTCTTCCGCCACCCCAAACCATTCCGCCAAACCTAAACCACAACGTCTATTGTGACTTTCACCAAATGCCCGGCCATACCACCGATAACTGCATCCGCCTCCGTCATGAAATCCAAAACCTCATCGACAACAAGGTTGTCGATGCACCACCCACAGATAAACCAAACACCATTTCAAACCCACTACCACAGCATAATGCCCCTTTCCGTATCAACCAAATCACCTTTTCAAAACATCCCAGAGTTTGACCCTACCCTGCTCATTATCCCCGATACCGAACCAATGCCTACTGGTGAAATTCCTGGAGGAACTGCCTTCCGCTCCATATGGGAATGGGAAGATACATGGGGAGAACTAATTGCCGATTGGGAAGAATTTGAAGCTGCCAATTTCCAAGGAAGCGACGAACCATTATTCGAGGCTGGATGGGAGGTTGATTGGCAAAACATCCAGGCAGATCCTCTTGACGGATTCTCATTATATGCACTGTTTGAAAATCAAGGGGAAGAATACCAAGTTTTTCAGAATGAGCCCGAATCGGAATGGGACCCGACCCCAGGTGAGTATCAGCTCTTGGCCTGGAATGACCCGTTGGATACCTTCTCCCTGCCGGCACTGTTTGGTGACGAATACCAGCCTGGATATCCACCTGACGTGATGACATACGACTGGCCAGAGCTTGCCCCAATCCGCCCGGATTTCTCTCATTTTAATGACTTTGTCGTCAACAATCTGTATGACAACGTAAGCCTGACCCTGTCGAACCTGCCCGGATATGAAGAAGAAGTCGCTAGCAATGAGTTTGACCCGATGGACTACCTCGTGGACGAAGATAAATCTGAGCCGTCAGTCACTTTCCCGGAAGATGCTGAAATTGCTATGATAAACCTGTGGGAAGAAGAACCAGCCTGGGCTAATACTGAGACAGTAAACATAAAGGTGGGAAACGAAGAATGGACTGTCAACAAGACAATAATGGAGGCCGAAAAATGGAAACCCGAAGATTTGTGGGATGATTTGGTTATCGCCGATCTGACCGCCAATCTACAAGATACAACTATTGGAAACAAGCGTAAAGCCCTGGCCGACCTATGGAACGAGGAATCAAAGTACCGCCAGATTGATCATCTAACCAGAAGCGGCCGTATTTATCAACCTTCGAACCTCCAAGTTGGGGAACCTTCTAACCCTGCAGCCGCAGAACCATCTGATCCCTTCACCACCCGAGTCAAGAGCACCTTCCGACCCTTTGACCCGCCAGCTAAAGAGCCTTCCCGACCTGAAAAGAACCCCGAAGGAATGATTAAGCGTCAACTCGAGCAGACCAATGCCAAGATGTCTGTCTGGGATGTGCTGGTTCACTCCACACGCCATCGTGAAGGTCTCATCCAAGCGCTCTCCCGACTCAAAGTTCCTTCCGCTATAACTCCCGATGAGCTTGTGGCATTAATCAAGACCATACCCATCAAACATGCCATCACCTTTACTGATCGAGACTTACCCGCCGAGGGAACTGATCACAATCGTCCACTGCACATCACCTTGAAGTGCCATGGCAAGTCGGTTCCAGCAATCTTGGTCGATAATGGATCAGCCATTAATGTCTGTCCACTCCGCGTTGCTTACTGTTTGGGATACAAGAATAAGGACTTCTCCCCATCAGAAGTCAAGGTTCGAGCATATGACAACACTCGAAGGGATGTGGTTGGGACTCTCATGATTCTGTGACCTTCGGGCCATATCGATGGACGTAGAATTCCACGTGGTGAATATCCCCGCCTCCTTCAATCTGCTGGGTAGGCCCTGGCTGCATCGGGCCGACATCATGGTCGTGCCTCCACCTCCATCAGAAAATTCGGCTGGGACTCGAAACAGGAATGCTTACTATCCACGGAGACTCAGGGATTCATGCCTGTTGAGGACAATGCCCCACTCTTGGAAATTCAACACGGGAAGAAGACATCGCTTTGGGAGGCTTCTCTCTAGACACCTCTCGGTCTATCTACTCAGTTAGAATTGACGACGACTTTGTCATTAGCAACGTCGCCATCAAGATCATGAAAAAGATGTCCTACATGCCAGGATTGGGACTGGGAAAGAACCTCCAAGGCCCTGCAAAGTTCGAAGCCCAGGGCACTCTGATGCGTACAACAGGCCTTGGTTACTCACCCTCAAGTAGTAGCAAGGTGAAAAGAGGAAGCAGGCTAGAGGACTACTTTGTCAAAGAAGAAGCAAAGCAGATTTACCAAGGACAGCCGGAACCGTTTTAGGACAAGGAAACCAATACCTTCCTGCCAGGATTTGAGATATTCGCCAACGACGTCTGGCCGGACAGTGATGAAGAAGCCGAGGTTGAGGAAGGACAGAAGGAACCAGCCGACTGGATTGAGGTCTTTGACATGGGTAGTCTCGCAACTCTGTTTAGGGAAGACGAATCAATGGGTACAGCTATGGAAGCAGAGGTGCTGATGATGGAACAAGATGCCCCCGAGGACCCGACTTTGTTTATCATGGATGCCACTGAAGACAAGAACTGGATTTTCATGCCGAATGCAACCTACCACGAATCGGAGTCTGAGTCCGAATCTGAGTCTGTTAAGTCTATTGAGTCTTCAGCGCCTTCCGAGTCTTCGAAGTTCCGCCCGAATTTTGTTCACATTTATATTTTCAGATTAATTTGAATCCACCTCAGTGTGTATAGTGCCCCCGAGGCCACCGTTGATCATGAAATGAATGAATCTGATTCTGCTTACTTCCCCGACTTTGAAATAAATTGCGTCGCTTTGGTGATGAAGAGATTGATTTCAATGGGGACATTCCCAAAGAAATTCGATCCCTAATCGACAGGGAAGATGAAAAGCGTGCTCAACCCGTAAAAGGAGAAATTGTTTTAATAAATCTGAGAGATGGAGAGAATCCGGATGACCCAGATCGGTTCCGCACTATCCGCTGAAGAACGCGAAGCTCTTGTAAACCTGCTCAAAGAATTCGAAGATGTGTTTGCGTGGTCACATGCCGACATGCCCGGGATCGATCCTGAAATTGTGGAGCATCGGATTCCCTTTATCCCGATGCAAAGCCGGTAAAGTAGAAACTAAGACGCATGAGGCCTGACCGGGTGCTTAAGATAAAAGAAGAGGTCACTAAACAGATTTAACGTTGGGTTCTTAATGGTAACTAAATACCTCAGGTGGGTTGCAAACATCGTCCCCGTGCTGAAGAAGGACGGTAAAATAAGGGTCTGCGTCGATTTCAGGGATCTTAACAAAGCCAGCCCTAAAGATGATTTCCCGCTACCACACATTGATGTGTTAGTCGATAACACTGCTGGTCATGCTCTACTCTCTTTCATGGATGGTTTCTCGGGATACAATCAAATCCTTATGGCTCCAGAGGATCGGGAAAAGACTACGTTCGTCACCGAGTGGGGGACATACTGTTATCGAGTCATGCCTTTCGGACTGAAGAATGCAGGGTCCACGTACCAACGGGCCGCCACGGCATTATTACATGACATGATTCACAAGGAAGTGGAAGTCTACGTTGATGATATGATTGTTAAGGCCAAGGAACGAGAGGGGCACCTCCCCGCGCTCAGGAAGTTCTTCGAAAGAATCAGGAAGTACAAGATGCGTCTCAACCCCGCCAAATGTACGTTCGGAGTCACTGCAAGAAAGATGCTTGGATTCATGATCACCACCCGAGGCATTGAAGTCGATCCATCAAAAATCAAAGCCATCCTGGAAATGGAGCCGCCGAGATCCGAAAAGGATGTAAGGAGCTTTCTTGGTAAGGTGCAATTCATCAGTAGGTTCATTGCGAGACTGACCTCAACCTGTGAACCATTGTTCCGCTTACTCAAGAAAGGAGTGCCATTCGTGTGGGATGATAGGTGTCATAAAGCTTTCGAAGCCATCAAGGCTTACCTGCACAAGCCGCCGGTATTGACACCGCCTGTAACAGGAAAACCTTTGATCCTATACCTGTCAGTCACTCCATCCGCAATGGGATGCATGTTGGCGCAGGAAGGAGATGATGGGGTAGAAAGGGCCGTGTATTACCTCAGTAAAAAGATGGTCGGACCTGAAGAGCGTTACACTCCCCTAGAAAAGACATGTTGGGCACTTGTATGGGCTTCTAAGAAGTTGAGGCACTACATGTTAGCCTACCCGGTCAGGCTAATATCTCGAATGGATCCCCTAAAGTATCTATTCGAAAAACCGGCCCTCACGGGTAGGATGGCACGGTGGTTGCTGATGTTGGCTGAGTTTGAACTAAAGTACGTCACCCGAAAGTCGGTAAAAGGGAGGGCTGTCGCAGAATTCGTAGCCGATTGCCCAGTCAAAGGAGAGGAGGATGCCGAGTTCAATTTCCCCGACGAAGACATAATGACGGTAACCGAGGACATTTGGCAGATGTACTTTGATGGAGCAGCCAACCAGAAAGGATTTGGAATCGGTGTATTACTCATCTCGCTCGATGGATCGCACATCCCATTGGCGTTCAAACTCAACTTTGAAGTCACCAATAACCAGGCCGAGTATGAGGCTTGCATCGTAGGCATGGAGGCAGCCATCGAAATCGGCGTAGAAAAATTGGAAGTTGTGGGGGATTCAAACTTAGTTGTGTCTCAAGCGAATGGTGACTGGAAGGTCAAAGAAGAAAAGCTGAAACCGTATCACCAGGATCTCGGAGATCTCATTCCTCACTTCACCAAAGTGACATTCACTCACGTCCCAAGGTTCAAAAACCAATTTGCGGATGCTTTGGCAACTTTGGCATCAATGGTCGAGATCTCTGTTGGCGTAAAGTTAAGACCAATTATGATAGAACAAAGGGATATCCCAGTACACCAGCACGTCATGGTAGTCGACGAGCCCGATGATGGCCATCCATGGTATTATGACATTTGGAGGTACGTGGAAAGAGGAGAGTACCCCGTGGGAGCAAACAAGGGAGACCGAATCGCCCTCCAGAGGATGGCAACTCAGTACCTTCTGTGCGGAGGAAGCTTATATCGAAGATCGCCCTGTGGCACACATAAGCTCTGCATCCATGGAGAAGATGCGAAAAGGGTAATGGAAGAAGTCCACGAGGGGGTATGCGCGGTCCTCACATGAGCGGCATAATGCTTGCAAAGAAAATTCTCAGGCAAGATACTTCTCGTCCACCATGGAAACGGAATGTGTGGAGTACGTGCGAAGGTGTAAAAGTGCCAAGTTCACGCTAACCTCATGCATGTCCCGCCACGAGCTGCAACAAATGACCTCGCCATGGCCCTTCTCAACATGGGGATTGATGTTATCGGAAGGATAGTACCGCGGCGTCCAACGGTCACAAGTTCATTCTGGTAGCCATCCGATTATTTCACGAAATGGGTAGAAAGCTGCTTCCTACACTACTTTGATTGCGGTTCAAGTCGCACATTTCATCAAGCAAACGTCATTTACGATGCGGTTCCTCAAGCTTTCGTATCTGATAATGGGGTTCATTTCAAAGGACGGGCCCGGGAAGTTCTGGACGAATTTCAAATCCAGGTACACAAATCAACGACCTATCGGCCGCAGACCAATGGCGCTGTGGAAGCAGCAAACAAGACAATCAAGGCCATTCTGGAGAAAACTATTCAATCAGCAAGGGACTGGCATGAGCAACTACCCCTGGCTTTATGGGGATACCGCACGTCGGTGCGGACACCAACAGGAGCAACCCCCTACTCTTTGGTTTACGGGATGGAGGCAGTGCTTCCCATTGAGCTGGAAGTCCCATCTCTTCGGACAATGATTGAATGTGAAGTCCAAGAGGCTGAATGGCTGAGCAACCGATTTGAAGAACTTATGCTGTTTGATGAACGCCGGTTGAGGGCTCTTTACCATGTCCAAGGGTATCCACGAAGGATCGCACGGGCATTCAACAAAAAAGTGAAACCCAGGAATTTGGTAGAAGGCGACATGGTTTTAAAGGAAATCTGAGCTCCAGTCTACGACCCACGAGGAAAATTTCGACCAAAGTGGTCCGGGCCGTACATCATCAAGACCATCCTTTCCAGGGGAGCTACGCAACTCATCGACTTGGACGGAAATGAATTCTCAACCTTGGTTAACCTGGATCAACTCAAGCGCTATTACCCCTGAGGGAAGCTCGCTAGGCTGAAAAACCGCAAGGGCGGACAGTCCTAGGCAAAAATTAGAGCAAAGCCTGCTAGGATGAAAACCCGTCAGGGCATCCTAGGCAAAAGTTAAGGCAAACAACAAATGAGCTCGCTAGACCGAAAACCCGAAAGGGTGGTTCTAGGCAAAAGTTAGAGCGCAAAAGGAGAGTGTTAAAACTCGAGCGAACCCTACCCTGAACTACGTCATGACCTGATTCCTTCACCAGAAGGATACGTAGGCAGTCTCACGCTGAGACCAGGTCACGATCCATCCAAATAAAAATCAGGTTGAGAAAACTTGAAGAACAAAAGTCAAGAAGGGGGAAACCCTCCAAGACTCGTTTTTATTAAATACGATTACTTCTACTACATAATGTTGAGCAAAGCTTTCATAACAAAAGAAGTGCGACATAATGAAAAAGGGGTCCTCAATTTATTCAACGGTCAGGGTGGTAGGATTGAGTCAGTTTCCTTGAGCTCCAGCTCTCGCCGCAATGTCCCTCCTAAGCCACTTTCGATAGCTCCCGCGCATCGCTACAGAAGGATAAGGATGTGCGTCGGTCACCTCGCGTGTCATCCAAAAGCGCTGGTAATGGCAAAGAACTGAATGACTGAAAGGAGGCAGAACCACGTCCACCAGAACCTCGGCAGGGGCCTCCTGTCTCAAACCAAGCTGTCGCTGGATACGGTAAGGAATATAGAAGGTGAAAGCTCCCAAGCCAGCAAGAACAACCCACTGAGAGCCCATATAGTGCACTGTCATGGGAGGAAGGTCCAGCCATCGACACCTCCAGACAATGGTCTCCGCTCGCCGGTGTCTGAGAAAATCGACCCACTCGGGCCTGCTCCTATCCTCAAACTCAAAGCATCGCTGAGAGAGTAACCTCGCCTCGTTTGCCCGGTTGCCAGGAGGTATGGTCAGCACATTCACCTTATCACTAAGCCAAATATGTGGGAAGAGAGAAAACAAGTAAGAAGCCTTAGATAACCAAGCCGAGCGTGAGGTAAAAAGAGAACGTTGAACCCGAAAAAGGAGAGCCGAGTGAGAAACCAACCTGTAGGAGAAGTGGGCCCCCAAAAGTCTCGGTCCCTCCAGAGCGAACCTTGTCCAAACCAATCAGTGTCTCGGCCAGAACCATCGGAATCACATCCCTTCGGGCTTCGATCTGAACAGCGACGCTGGCCAACGCCGAGCTAGCATGACCGGCAGAAGGAACCAAGAGATAGGCTGCGAGCAAGCACATACAGAGAGCAGTCATGCGTCGAGTCTGGTAAGTCATGTCTCTAAGATCGCCAGGAGAAGAGAATAGCTCAATGAGACGCATGACATTGAGATGGCCATTTCTGACCAGGTAGCGGGCAGCACCCTCACCCACCCCGAGGGCCGCGACCAAGACTCTATACGCACTCTCACGTATAGGGGGAATGATGACCTCCCCCGAACCAAAACCCCCGAGGTATGCACGGAACTCCTCGACAGTGGGACAGAGCTCCTGATCGCCGAATCGGAACACGTGAACCTCCGGATCCCAGAAACTCACAGCTGCCCTCAAAAGCTCGGGACGAAGGCGAACGTTGCGAAGGTACCTCAAGGAATAGAGACCGTGAGCTCGAAAGTTGAGCCAATCGACACCTTCCATAGAGGCCAACCATGGACGGAGGAAACCGGTAAGGGGAGAGCCATTTCAAAGAGTAAAGGAAGAAGATGGGACTTGGACGAGATGAGGAGAATGTGGTAAGAAGGCTTGAATTTATAGGAGGAGTAGAAGGGACAACTTCAACTTTCAAAGAGCCTCGGGTTTCAAAAGCGCAAGTTTTCCATGAGTCTAACATGGGGAAAAAGCTTGGTCAAGTCCTAAAAGGTCCAAAACAGACATGCACTGGTTCAGAAATGCCATTGCATGGGTCAAACCTCAACCCCCGAGCAATCTGCCTTGGAAATCAGCAAAAAACTGCAATCTGTCAGGAAAAGAGCCTCGTACGGCACCTTGACAGATCGCACGGCATGTTGAAACCAGAGAAATACCACGGCCAGTCAATTAGGGTACCGTGCTAAGGATTTTTAACCGCACGGCGCCCTGGGGTATACGCACGGCATGTTGACGCTGCATTTCTGCAGTTTTTAGCAGCAACTCCCCAAGAAAGAATGATGGCCCTACGAAGCACCAACCAACACCTGAACAGACTCTAACAGGTATTTGGGACTTCGGGGATGTTTCGTTTCAAGATAACCCCCAGGATTCGTCATCGTGGCACAAAAACTCGATAATGTCCGTTGCTTAAGCCTTGTCAAGGCATCAAAGTCCGTTTCGGGTCGTTTCAAGGCGTCCTTCCAAGCCCTGCAAGCCATAATGGTCAATAGTAACCTGGTCCAAGTTCCAGTTCGTGTCCAAAGTCGAAACTCGAGGAGGTCGCGTGTTAAAGTCAACATTTTCCTACTTTTTGGGTATATTCCAGAGGCGAAGTAGAACTCCCAAGTCGCATGCCAAGATTTATAGGTCGTCATTTCCGTGTGCTTGTCAGTTGTGAAGACGTCTATATAAAGTCGGGTGTATAGAGTCAATTTTACCAAGATTTATCTAGTCGCTTTCTTTGATTTCTATTTCACTGTCAATATGTTTCGATTTCTCGCCACAAATCTCACATTCGGTTCAGCGGTTGGTTGCACACCCCGGTTAATGTTTTAGTTATTCAATTTTCTTCATATAAACCAAAGGAGATTGAATGGCATAAACAATAAAATTTCTGTATAAATCCAAAAGCATCCATGAGTTGAAGTACAAAAAGGGGCACAATGGCCCACTGATCGAAGTCCTATCTACCAAGAGCAAACAGGCGCCCTAACAAAAGAAGCACGCAGGCTCCGTCAAAAATGCAAAACAAAAGAGGAGCTCAACTCTCATCCTCGTCCTCGCCTTCGCTCTCCTCCTCGTCCTCTACGGAGATCTCCTCGTCCGCGGGAGGCCGCTTGAGTACCAGTCACCCTAGGCACGGTATCTCCCGAGGTGACCTCCAGTCGACGTCTCAGTAGGCTCAGTGTATCGTCCTCAGAGACGTCAATAGGCTCGCCCTCGGTCCCTACAGAGCATCGTGTCCTCTTCGACGCCGGCTCCTCCCGTGAGCGCAGAGGAGACCTGTCGTATTATCGGGCGGACGGACTTCCGCCGCAACCTTCGTGTAGCCCCCTCTGGCCTGCAATGGTATAAGCATTCATATAACATTTGCATCATAATCATAATATAAGCAGTCGAAGTAAAGCAATTGACTAAAGCTCGAGAGTGTACCATCGCTCCGCCAACACGAGGCAACACCTCGGAGGGTGGCCCATGGCGTACTGCCTCACCAGCTGCTCCAGGCCCATCATGGCCTCCGCCATCTCCTTCACGCACCCTGGAGGAGCCTGCGATGAAGGAAGTTGATCAGAATGTGCAAACAAAGCGAATGTACAGAAAATTGAAAGCATGATATACCTGGGCAAGAAACCCCGGAGCCTCGACGGGAGGACGTGGCACCGCGACCAAACCAGGGACTCCCTGAGGGGTCGTCACGTACACGGTCCAAGAAAGGGCAGGAGACTAGTGCCACTCGGGCCCGCACTCTCGCCGCGACCTCCGCGCTGATCCTCGCTGGCTTCGTCGCCTCTGCCTCTCTTCCGCCTCTTCTTCCTCCAGCGCCCTCTCGCGCCGCTGTGCCGTCTCCCAGCAAAGACGCATCCCAGATTCTGCCATCGTGCATCGAGAACAAGATTGCGTGGGTCGCAAAGAAGGTCAAGACTCGCCAAAACGGCTCTAACTCGAGGTCCGGCCAGTGAATCGCCGACCTCCTCCGTGTATCGGGTCTGCCCTTCCGCACTCAGAGCAGAAGCACCGGGACTCGAAGGCGCCCAGCTCAACGATCGGGCGTGACACTCGATCACCCAAGTACCACCACCAGCCGTAGGGGACTCGAGAAGCACTCTCCCTCGCAACCTCCCTACTGCGGCCACGTAGGGGATCTCAAGCTGGTCCCACACTCGCCAAAGGACTCGCTATCAAGAATAAGCAACATCAAGGTGCCGATTGAATGAAAGTAAGCTGAAAACAGATACGCAAGCGCTTTAGTACCTGATCGGACGCAGCCGCCCAGGAAAAGACTAAGGCGCCCGCTTGCCTTTCCCCTCTTCACGCCCTTATACTCTGTCGACCGGCGTAGGGCTCGAGGAGTATCGTGTCGTCAGGACACGTAGTCTCGGAGGGTACATCCCTATCACCTCATACGCCCAAAGCTGCAACGAGACACTGAAAGTTAGCACAAGATGTACATTGAATAGATATAAATGGAAAGCTAACTATTCATGAGAAAAGGAATGAAATATACCTCCCAGACCTTCCAGTAGCCTCCCAGGCCCCGCGAGAGAGAGAGCCCATAAAGGCATAGCACGCCCCCAGCGCCGCGCCTCCCCAGTCGAAGCGATCTCCGACGTCCCTCGGGTGGGAGAAGTGAAAGGTGCACTTGGTTGCGCCTGTTGGGAAGATGCACCAAGTAAGTATAGCAGAAAGCACCTCGCCATCTGCTCCTCCACCCTGTCAGCCGGGAGCCTCTCCGCCCAAAACCTCAAGCTGGGCATACTTCGCGTCGTCCCCCTCTCGCCCTCACTCGTGCCCCAAAGATCGCTTGGAACGCCGCCGCCTCCTATGGCAGCGTCAAAGGATAGGGTCACCTCGGCCACGAGACCGGTGATCGCCGCAAAGTCCGTGGGCGTACGGTCAACTCACCAAAAGAGAAGTGGAGGGTGTTCGCCGTGTCCCACCACCTCTCACCCAAAGCCCTCACTACCGGGGCGGTCATTGCACACGCCCCTCGCCAACTCCTACAAACTCCCCCAAGCCCGCCCGCCTAACTATCTCCCGCGAGGCCTCAGCAACCTCTCCCAAAACGTCAGCACAACTCGCCGAACCCCCGTAACACGAGAGCGAGATCGCTGTTAACAAATGGATAAATATTCAGTAAACAGGAAGGCATGCGATACAAATGGTATACTTAGATGCAATGAAATGGAAATACAATGCATTGGAATTTGAAATACTAGAGATATTTAAAGTATACCTCGCCTCGGCGCAAGGAAAGGTGCCGCCGAGGGTCCCTCAGAGAGCCTCGTCGTAAGTCGGTCTCCTCGGAGTGAAGGGTCGAAGAGTGAGGGCACCACCACGTGCCGAAAGGGCACGTAGGTCGCCTCGTCGTAGGGCCTTCGCCCCTGCAACGCCAGAATCGCCTCGGCCACCACAGACGCGAAGAGCCGTCACCCCGGCCTCTTCCTCGCCTCTCCTCAACTCCCGGCTCCTGGCACCCTCGGCCCTAGCCCCGACCTCCAGCCGCCGCTGGCTGCCGAAGGCGCCCGCCAACCCAGAAACCCCGCACCACCTCCAAGACGTCCTCCATGGACGCCGCCGCTAAGCAATCGCCCATGCCTATAGGGCGTGACGACCCTGCGCCGCACCACTGCCCACAAACAAAGGTGGCGTGTCCTCCACTACCGCTCCACCACCGGCTCGCCCTCGACGATGGGGCCTTCCCAAGTCAGCCCGAGGCTCTCTCACGGGAGAGGCCTCCGCCCCTCCCCCATCGGGACTAAACTACCACCACCGCGACTCCTCCGTGGTCCTCTCTCAACGCCGCCGCGCCCGGCCGCCCGAACTCCCAACGCCGCTCCCGACTCCATCGCACCGGGTCTCGATCTCCTGACCATACCCGGCCACCACAACACTGCCACCATCACCACCGCCGCTACCTACCTCCGTGGCAACCATGGTCGTGGTCTCCCCGACCAATGCCGGCTGCCCAAGGGCCCCTGGCTCCGCCCCAACTGTCGTACCATCCTCCGGAAGAGCAGGAGATGGTGTGGTCTCAGCCCGGAGTGACGCATCGTCACCAAGTGTATCCCTGGACTCCATGATCAAAGTGTAAGAAAGAGAGAGAGAGGACTGTCGAGAGAGAGGGAGAACGGTGAGAGAGAGAGAGCAGTCGGGAGAGAGAGAGAGAACAATCGAGAGAGGGAGAGATGACCGAGGGAGAGAGAGAGATGACCGAGAGAGAGAGAGAGAGAGACGATCGAGAGAGGGAGAGAGATACCTGGAGAGAGAGATGATCGAGAGAGAGATACGAGAGAGATGGAAATTTCGAAGTGGGGTGTACTGTGTACACCCCGCGTATATATATATATATCCCTCGAACCGGTTCGTTTGGACATCGACTTTGGACCGGGTTCAAAGCTTCCGTGGCCGCACGGCATGTTGAACGGGTCGCACGGCACCCTGGACGAACATCCAATGCCTCCAGTTTACGATACCGTGCGTACCTAAATTGGCTGCGCACGGCATGGCGATTTGTTTCGACAGTTCGGTTCTTGAGAACAGTTTGTGGCGTTTCCGTGTTTGATTTAATTAGAAGTTTGAATACGGAATGGAAGAAGAAGAAAGGGACTTTTCATTCAATAAACACCCGGGGTAACCCCCGTGATTCGTCATTACATTGTTCAAAAAAAAAAAGAAAGAAAAGGAAAACAACAAAAACATAAGGAATGGGCCTACTGCCCTTTCTTCTTAAATCCTACTTCTTCTCCCCCTCGTTCTCCTCAGTCGCTCGCCCCGTCATCGGACCCATTGGGGTTACCCTCGGAGTCTTCCGCGGACTCCTCTGACTCGCGCCCGGGAACGGAATCCGGGTCGTCCTTGTCATCCAACTGATCAAACGTGAAATCCTGCAAGTTGGAGACGGCACGACGAAGGGTACGGATGGTGGTGATCAGTCGCGCGATTTGCTCATTAAGCTGTTCGATTTCCCCCCGGAAGAAGGCCATCTCGGCTTCAAGAGACGTCACCCGGGCTGCTAAATCGTTGTTCGCCATCCGAGAACCTTGAAAACAGCCTGCTTTGAGAAGAGAGAAGAATATAGAAAGACCGCGAAAATTTTGTTGATAGTACATAGATTAAGGCACCCCCCTCCCCTTTTAAACAAACGTCCCAGCCGACGAAAGGGCACACCTGAATTAATGGCACCCTTAAAACCTGCCAACTGTTCTCGGAAATCGAAGGGGTGTGGGGAAGATCGAGGTGCCGCGCGCCTTGGATTTGGCCCGCACAGTACCCTGGTGCCAGAAGTTTAAATGTATTCTTGGAAGTTGATCCGATCAGCCACCAAAATCCTCTTGGAACTCAACCCTCAGCCGTTTTGCAGCAAAAATCCTTTGGGATGTCATGCATTGGTCATAGCGTCATTTGATTCCCCGGGAATCGCCGTATTTGTCTTTTCCTCGATATTCGGGACCCGCCGTAACTGGTTTTGAACTGAATTTTTCGTCATTTGCTTTCAAAAATTCTAAATTGAATTTTTCGCCTCCCGAGGGCTTGTCTCATCTCTTAAAAATTCTAAATTGAATTTTTCGCCTCCCGAGGGCTTGTCTCATCTCTTAAAAATTCTAAATTGAATTTTTCGCCTCCCGAGGGCTCGTCTCGTCTCTTAAAAATTCTAAATTGAATTTTTCGCCTCCCGAGGGCTCGTCTCGTCTCTTAAAAATTCTAAATTGAATTTTTCGCCTCCCGAGGGCTGGTCTCGTCTCTTAAAAATTCTAAATTGAATTTTTCGCCCCCCGAGGGCTGGTCTCGTCTCTTAAAAATTCTAAATTGAATTTTTCGCCTCCCGAGGGTTCTGGTCTCATCTCTTAAAAATTCTAAATTGAATTTTTCGCCTCCCGAGGGCTCGTCTGCCTCTTAAAAATTCTAAATTGAATTTTTCGCCTCCCGAGGGCTCGTCTCGCCTCTTAAAAATTCTAAATTGAATTTTTTCGCCTCCGAAGGCTTGTCTCACCTTTCAAAATTCTAAATTGAATTTTTCGCCTCCGAGGGCTCGTCTCATCTTTCAAAAATTCTAAATTGAATTTTTCACCTTCCGAGGGCTCGTCTCACCTCTTAAAAATTCTAAATTGAATTTTTCGCCTTCCGAGGGCTCGTCTCACCTCTTAAAAATTCCAAATTGAATTTTTCGCCTTCCGAGGGCTCGTCTTGAATTCCTCGCAACATTTGCATAACACGCGACACCGTAAGCACTTCATTGCATGAGTTTGTTCTCCGAGACTTGTTTTCTTGCATTGCATTGTCCCGATCGAACTACGCTGGTCTGATCCCTACAACGGGGTACGTAGGCAGCTCCCCGAGCGCGACCACCATCGTTATTTACTTGCATTTTTGTTTTGTCCCCGGCCAAAGGCACTAGAGCAACGGATTGGGATGCCTATTCTTTAAGCGTCACTCGTACCAACTAATGGTATCCAATTTCCAGTTATAGTCTTGTAGACACCCCAATCCGGACCTCGGAGAGTCTTTGTCCACCCCGATGATGAAATAGAGGAACGGTACCTTCGCGAGCTTGGAAAAGGACTTTTCTGCCCATGTAAACCCAAAGACCCAAAAACTCGAAAAGCCCAAACAAAAGCCCAAACAAAGCCCAAAAGAGTCCTCGGACCGAAGGAAGAGGAACCGTACGAGGCAGACTGGAGCGCACGGCACATTGAAATTTAAGGGTGGCCGTGCTGTAGATCAGAATCAAGACGGCATCTTGAGCAAAAAGTCGGCCGGCTCAGAAGTCGCCGGCCACGCCACATGTGAGCCACAGTGATGACTGCTCACCGAAAATGCACTTCGCCCGCCTAAAATACCTCCACCATTTGAATTCAAAATCCTTGGCCATTTGCCTATAAATTGACCCTCCACTCAAGGAAAGGGTCCCTCTTAGCCCTTCTTTTGAGTCCCTTCTCTTGCCTTTCTCTTGACCCTCTCACTCTACTTTCTCTCTCTAAGTTCTCAAACCCCTTTTCATTACCACTTCCATTTCCAAGCCTTAAAGGATGTCATTCCCAAAAGACATTTTTTAAGAGCTTTCACTCACTCCTTCTCATCATTGAAGTTGATCACTCATTGACTTCAAGACCCCATTACCCAAAACACCTAACCTCACTCACACCCATACTCCCTTTGTCTCATTTAACCTCCCTATCTACATCCGTGACGATCCATCCACATCCTTGCATCCACGGTCCTTGATCGAGCTCGAAACCAAAGGTATAAACTAGTTTCCTCGGACTAGACTCCGTTCTGGTCCTGAGGGGACCTTTCTGTCAGCAGATCTAACCCCCTTTTTGGTTAGATCCTGACTCAAAACGTATTTTCATAAAATAAAACCAACACTGTGCTGAGGTTGGGAAACCGCGCGGTCTGTTGAACAGACGCGCGGCATCCTGACACTCAGCGCACGGCATGGTGCACATTGATGCTATTGTGAGCAGGCTGTTTGGATCCGAGTCTTCCTCTGTTGTGGTTATCTATATCTGCTGTTTATTATTTCTGCTGCTCTTAAAATAAGGCCACATCTACAAGCCATGTTCTAGCTCTTTTAAAAAACTTTTCAAGATCATCCCGAATGATTAAAAATGTTAAAAACTACTTTAAAACCCTATTTTGAGAAAGACAATGGTATTTTTGGGATGATCTAACTGTCGTGATGTTTCTGATAAGCTTTCCAAAAGATATGCAGAGAAAGCCGTGGGCTAAATAACGTTTTGAGAGACTGAAACAGTCTGACAGTAGAGCCGTTGCCACGCACGGCATATTGAGATGCCTCGCACGGCATCTCAGGGTGCCGTGAATGGCTTTCTAAAGTCTAAACGGTCTGGATCTGGGTTTTCCTCTGTCGTGGTTATCTGGTCTTGCTGTTTACTGTTTCCGTAGCTCCCAAAATGAGATCGTATCTACAAGCCAAGTGCCAACTCTTCGAAAACCTTTTTTTAAGATCATCCCAAATGATCAGAAGTGAGCTAAATAATGTTTTCAAAAGATCTACAGAACAAACAGTAGGCTAAATAACGTTTTGAGAGACTGAAATCGTCTGACAGCAGAACAGTTGCCACGCGCGGCATGCTGAGACGCCTCGCACGGCATCTCAGGGTGCCGCGAACGGCTTTCCGAGGTCCAAACAGTCTGTTGAATGTCATTTACTCCTATTTGTTCACGTCATCTTATCACAACTGTACAGATAGCACCACCTGCACGCCAACGTGACATATTTCCCATGTCCCTTTCCCGCTACGTGTTGTATTAAAGAGCTTGATATTCCGAACGATACCGAAGATCTCCCCTTTTTGAAAACATCAAGTAGAGACCGGTCTTACCGGGCGAATGGGGTGCTTTTTAAAGAAAAACCTTCCCCATTCGTAATGTGGCTCCCGAACCCATCATCTCAACGTTTTCGCTAGACCTAAAGCCTTTTTCAAGCAAACTCTCGGTTTCTCGGATCATCCATCTCGAAAATCCGGGTGGCGACTCTTCGAGCGAAGCGCTCATTTCCGGGCGCGGGAGCCCACATACATTTCTACACATTTTAACTCTGTTGGTTTGGCCCTTCGTGGCATTTCGTGTTTTTGGGTGGTCCTATTTGGCCTAAACAATTATTTTGCCTGGCCCTTCGTGGCCTTCATCAATGCAAGTGGCCGTCTCTTGGCCAGTATTTCACATGCCAAGTTTTTTTGTACTTAGCTTTAGGTGTGCATATTTACGTATGCTTCCCAGATTTCATTATGCTCAATTAGTATTCAGATCACGTTTTGCAGGTTTCTCATTGTAACAACCCTAATTAAAATGCACTATTTTTATTGGAGTGAGATAATTATATTGATATTTTAGGTGAAGAAAAGTTAAAATTGAAAACTAGTAGTGCATGTGTGCTGCAACGTGTAGGCTAGAAAGGGTTTGATAAGCAAAATGTGAACCTAGTCATCTTATGGTTGTACACGTGGTATTCTAAAGGACTAGTTCACTGTACTTTGGTTTAAATAGGGTTCTTTGTAAAGATAATCCATAATGCCTTGGAGAAATAGGAAAAACGTGAGGGGCAGTAGGTTTTGTAGCATGGCAAGTTCTTCACAGTAGCTTTTGTGAAAAATTCCACGGCGAGGTGATATTCATGCATTAAGGTACCGGGTAGTGTGCAATACATTCCTAGCTAAATCTCTTTGCAAAGAGTGTTCTTTGATTCTCTCATATTTGTACTCATTTGATGTTTAAATTTCTTGATTCAATTATTGTCACTTCTTGTATCGTGACATAATGGAAATATTTGGCTGAAAGCCATGGAACAGATTGGTACATGTGCAAGCCCTCCGGGTCACAGAATTATGGAAAATGTACGATTGATTATCCTACGGGGAGTCTAGAATGATTACGGGGCCCAAGTGCCCAATACAGAGTTTAGACCTGGGTGGTCCTTGGCATGTTATCGAGATGAGACGGGTATGAGGCTACAAATGAAAAACGTTCAGAATGATCTTACTTGATTTGCTATCTCGTTTATTGAGCATATTCTTAACGCTAGCCAAGTTTATTGTCCTCGTATTGCATATACTACCCGGGCGTTTTATATTTTTCAGGTGCAGAGCAAGTTAGTGGAGACCCAAGTTGGAATATTGGAAGGATTTAGTTTTAGAGATTATTTTAGAAAATATGTAGCATTTTGGAGGATTTTAGGGCCCACCATGTATATTTACCTTGAGGGTTTGTAATTATTGGAGATGTATTTAATTTTGAGGCAATGTAAAGATTCGGGTCGTCACACTCATACCTTACAATAATGCATATATTCGTACATGTTCAAAGTTTGCTCGTACCCGAGCAGGCATACTTGAAAAATCGTTGTATATCCAGGTCTGTTCATACCCGAGCATACCATCAAATATTTTCGTACTGAACGGATGCCCAAAACATATTTGGTGCGATCGTACATGACCTCGTATGTATTTCAGGTGCTCTTGCACTCGAGCAAAATAGCTAAGTAGGTCCAGACTTGGATTATCATTCAAATGTGCTTCTTCCTGGCATGTCTATTCATATGCAATCCCAAGTGCATCGTACTTGGAAATATCCCAACGTATTCGTGTTTGGGGTAAGCGTGCATAACCTTGTATGCATTCTGGGTATATTCGTACCCGAACAAATGATCAAGTCTTTTCGTACTTGGATATTGTTGCATGTTCACGTATGCAACTCGGAAATTTTCCCAGTATATTCGTACTTAGGTTACCCAAATATGCTCGTATTTGGTCATAGGAATCCAGAGTTCATTCGTACTCTGATTGTGTTGCATATTCACGTATGCATTCTGGGTTTATTTGTAACCGAACAAATGCTCAAGTATATTCGTACTTGGAATTATCCCAAACATATTCGTGTTTGAGAACTGGGTGCATAGTCTCGTATGCATTCTGGGCATATTCGTACCCGAGCAAATGGTCAAGTATATTCGTACTTGGGAAATTTGAAATACTAGAAATTTCATACAGGTACTATGCACCTCTGCTCCCCAATACGAAGTGAGGACTTGGTACGAAGCCTGACTTTGTATTTAAAGCATGATATAAGAAAAATTGTGAAAAACAGCGTTGTATTATCAAAATCTGTGAATTTTATTCATAATTCAAAAACTCAAGGGGGCGTTACGCGTACCCCGTGCACCTAACCAAAGCAAACATAAGGGAATTTTATTCGTAATTCCCACACAATCACGATGTGCATTTAAAAACGAAATCAAAGTTCTTTACACATAGAACTTCCTTAAGTTGTGGACATTCCAGGGCCTTGGTACCGGATTCCCGTTCAGATCTGCCAATTGATAAGCCCCTATGCCCACGACCTCTGTAACTCGATATGGGCCCTCCCAATTAGCCCCTAACTTGCCCTCGTTGGCCACTTTGGTGTTGCCGAGCAACTTTCGTAGCACAAGGTCGCCGACACCAAATTCTCGTGGGTGGACATTTTTGTTGTAGCTTTTCATCAGCTGCTCCTGGTACAAAGCCAGGTGCACCAGAGCCCGTTCTCTCCTCTCCTCGGTGAGGTCCAGCTTGATTTCTAGGGCTCTGTCATTGCCCCCACTCTCGACCAATGTGGTCCTGTTGGTCGGCAAACCAACCTCTAACGGAATCACCGCCTCTGTTCCATATGCTAGCGAATAGGGGGTCTCTCCCGTAGACCTCCTAGGAGTTGTTCGGTGTGCCCACCGGACCAGTGGCAGCTCGTCGGGCCACTTTCCTTTCGCTTTGTCCAACCTTTTCTTGATCCCGTCAAGTATAGTCTTGTTGGACGCTTCTGCCTGCCCATTGCTCTGAGGGTAGGCTGGGGTTGAATAGTAGTTCCTTATTCCATACTGAGCACAAAAATCCTTGAACTTTTTTTGGAGCTGCAACCCATTATCCGTGATCAAAGAATAAGGAACCTTTTTATCCCTTCGAGACATACTAACTTGTTCCGTTGGATGACACCCCTCGCAGTGTATATTTATAATCTTTTACCTGGTTTAATTTTTCCACCCACTGAAACTGAGCAATTGGTGGGCGCTCCTCAATCAATCTATCTTGTCAATCATTTGCTTGCATGTTTGCATTTGCCCCAAAGAACTACGCTGGTCTGATCCCTAGAAACGGGGTACGTAGGCAGCTCGAAAGAGCACGACCTCATGTTTCGAGTGCTTGTACATCTTTACTTGCATTTGATTTCGAATTACGGATTTAGTAGGGCTCAAATTGGGTTGTCTCAATCTTTGGATGTCACTCGTATCCAGACATGATGCTGAGCGCCTCGCCACTGTGGGCTACCACAGCCCCGGGTGGATCGGGGCGGCCTGAAGAACACCGTCTTTGGATCGAATTGAAAAATTTGAAGAGTCGCCACTTGGATTTATGGTTCGCCACCCGAGAAACCGTTTTGATTGAAAATGATTTTTGAATTGAAAACCAGAGACTCGTTTGAGGATTCGAGAGCCATGTTACGGGGGGGAACGGTTTTACGGCACCCCCCTCACCCGATAAGAGATCGGTCTCTACTCAATGTTTGTGAGATTTTTCAAAAGATTTTACTTCATTAAACAAGTAACAAGTATCCAGAAGTATATCAATTAAAGGGGTGCATGCATGTGCATGTGTATAGGAGACGATAGAAATGATAAAGAAATACAAAATAACAGAAAGCTAAAATCCTGCCACTGGTTTCACTCTCGAGCGCTTGGGAGTGATCTCGAGCGCTCGGGACCACTGTCAAGCAATCCTGCAAATTTGGTTAGACATATCCACATACTAACAATGCCAGCAAGATAAAAAGAAATCAAAGTACAGAAGTGCTCAGCCAGAAGCTTAAACAGCTAAGAACTAGTCTTAACTATTCAAACTTTGCTTCCTT
Source organism: Rhododendron molle (assembly GCA_025413875.1). Lineage (NCBI taxonomy): Eukaryota > Viridiplantae > Streptophyta > Magnoliopsida > Ericales > Ericaceae > Rhododendron > Rhododendron molle. The sequence goes on from CM046400.1 coordinate 23,719,611, forward strand.
GCAATTGTAAATAAACCTAACTGGCAAGTATGCACAAATACCAAAAGATAGCAGTGCATGCATGTGCAAAGTGTACAAGGTGCAATAGAATAATGAAGCAAGTAAATAGAATGAACTATCACTGGAATCACTCCCGAGCGCTCGGGAGTGGTCTTGAGCGCTCAGGAGTGCTGTCAAGCCACCCTACAAGTTTGGTTAGACATATCCACATGCTAGTTCTATCAGTAAAAACAAAAAGAAATCAAAATACAGGTGTGCTCAGCCAGAGGCTCAAACAGCTAAGACCTGGTCTTAACCATTCAAACATTGCTTCCTTGCAATTGTAAAGAAACCTAACTGGGCTCTGAAAGGACCAATACACACCCAATGTCTACTGAAAGCAGGAAATGAAATACATAATGAACAAGACAGGGGTTTTGATGGCAGCAGCACTCCTGAGCGCTCAGGAATGGTCCCGAGCGCTCGGGAGTGAACACAGTGCCCAGAAATTGTTTTGCTTCTTTGTACTCCTCTTGCTCTTGTTATTAAACCAAGATCAAAGGAACTCACAACCAGTATGGAGAACTGGTATGAGCCCTTGATCCCCCTCAGAAGTAGAAAGACGGTAAATTTTAGGTATAAAATGAGATTTTATACCTTTGCTTGACTTTGAACTGGGCTTCTTGGAGTGACTTTGGAGCTTGAGAATGGTTAGAAAACAGTTTGAAAAGAGGGAATTTAGGCCTCCATTTCTCTAAGGGATTTTGCTTGAGAATTGGTGATGTTTCTTAGAAAATGGAGGTTGTTTTGAAAGAGCTTGAGAGAAAAGTTTAGGGGCTGGTTTTTGGCAGCAAAAGGGGGAGGGAGAGACTGAAATTTCATCCCCTTCTTAGCTGGTAATGAAGGGGTATTTATAGGGGGGGGGGGGGGGCAAAAACCATGGTTTTACTTTGAAAATCAAATAAAAATGAAAAGAAAAATGTTTTTGGGAGGAAAAAAGGCATCATGAGATGTTCTGCTGGCTCAGGCATGCTTCTGCTTCATGCAGGTTTGAATAGAAGGTTTGAAAACCTGAAAAAGCCATGGTCAAAGGTCAAGCTCAACATGCATTGGTCTCTCAGCACTCCCAGGCGCTTGGGGGTGGCACTCCCGAGCGCTCTAGAGTGGTCTTGAGCGCTTGGGAGTGGCTGCCCAACTTCAGCGGGTTGCCACGGACACTCCTGAACTCGGTTTTGTGTGTTTTTCGAAGCGTTGGAAAGCTCGTCGAGTCCTCTTTCTAACCCAATTGGTTTGATTCAAATATATTTTATGTGCTAAAATGTGTTCCCATTTTGCCCTTAGGGTGTCGAAAAAAAATGATGATTTTGGTTTGAAAAAGTCCAAGAAGCATCGTTCAAGCTTTTGCCAAGTCCCATTTTGATTCAATTTCGTCATCAGGGAGCCTTAAGGCCACAAATTAAGAATAATTAATAGGTCTAAATTGGTGTGTCTACAGAACCCCAAATCGAGTGATGATGCTCTTCCACATGAAACTTTCTATCATAGGTTCTGTGATCTTCGACAGTGGTTCTGCTTCTATCCACTTGGTAAAGTAGTCTATTGTTACCAACAGAAACTTCCTGTTCCCAGTTGCCTTGTGGAGTGGACCCACGATGTCCATTCCCCATTGCGCAAACGGACAAGGGCTTGTCAAGGGCACCAGATCCTCGGCTGGTGTTCGGATCATGGGTGAGAACTTCTGGCATTTCTCACAAATCTTCACGTACACTTTTGCATCTTCTTGCATGTGCGGCCACCAGTAGCCCTGGGTAATTACACGGTGAGCAATGGATCTGCCCCCAGCATGACTTCCACATGTTCACTCGTGAATCTCATGGAGGAACTTTGGCACCATCTCAGGATGCACACAAAGCAGGTGTGGTCTGGTGAAAGACTTTTTGTACAATTTCCCTTCTGGTGATAGCCAAAACTGTGCAGATTTTGTCTTTATATTGTGAGCCTCCTTTTTATCAGTGGGGAGTGTCCCATCTCGTAGGAATTGTACTATTGGATCCATCCAACTTGGTCCTTGGTTCACGTCCAAGACCAATTCCACACTTCTTCCAAAGCTCGGCTCAGCAAGATAATCTACTGCCACCTTTCTCTTGAACTCAGTTGGCACAGCCGCTGCCAACCAAGCCAATGAGTCAGCGTGGGCGTTCTGCCCAGAGCTTATTTGCTCAATGTACACCTTCTCGAAGGTGTCAAGCAAATCTTTGGTTGCTTCCACGTGAGCTGCCATATTCTCATTCCGGGCCTCGTACTCCCCAGATAACTGATTCACCACGAGTTGTGAATCGCAGAATACTCGAATTCTTTTTACTTTCAGGGACTTTGCGCTTCATAATCCTTCCAAAATGCCTCGTACTCCGCTACATTGTTCAAAGCACTGAAACCCAGGCGCAGGGACAATTCGATCATCACTCCTTTGGGAGGGAAAAACACCACCCCAATCCCAGATCCTGTGTTGCACGCGGAACCATCGACGAACAACTTCCATTCCAAAGGATCCTGATTGGCGAGTGCCCTTTGTTTTTTGGCTGATGGCTCGACCAACTGCTCCTTTCTCATAGGAGGCAGTGGAGCCACTATGGGAGAAAACTTTGCCACAAAGTCTGCCAAAACCTGCCCCTTCACTGTTGTTCGCGGCTGGTAATCAATATCGTATTGGCTCAACTCTACCGACCAGGTCGATATTCGTCCCAAGAAATCTGCTCTTCGTAGCAAGGATTTCAATGGGAACTCTGTGTAGACCACAAATTTGTGACTTTGGAAGTAGTGGGGCAATTCCTAGCTGCTGTCCTTAGTGTCAGGACCAACTTTTCAAGGGACAGATATCTCGTCTCCGTGTCTAGTAGTATCATGCTCACGTAATAGACAGGGATTTGTTCGGATCCCTTGTTCCTCAGTAAGACTGCACTAACAACATGCTCAGAGACTGCTAAGTACAAGGTTAAGATCTCACCAGGTTTAGGAGTGGACAGAAGTGGGGTTGCCGCCAGGTACTTCTTTAGGTCCTGGAATGCCTGCTTGCATTCTGCTCCCCATTCGTAACCTTCTCTTTTCTTCAGCAACTGAAAGAAGGGTCTACACTTGTCGCTTGACCGGCTAATGAACCTGTTAAGAGCTGCAGCCATTCCCATCAATCGCTGAACCTCCTTCGTGGTCCTTGGACTCTAGAGCTTCTGCAAAGCCGTTATTTGATCAGGATTCACCTCTATCCCTGTTATAGTCATAAGGTGACCCAAGAACTTTCCAGAACTTACTCCGAATGCACATTTTGAGGCGTTGAGTTTCAGCTTGTACTCCCTCAGTATCTCAAAAGCTTCCTTCAGATCAGCGATGTGGTCCTGTTTTTCCCTGCTCTTGACCACCATGTCGTCAATGTATACCTCAATCGTCCTGCCGAGCAACTTCTTCAGCATGATCGTTGCTAGTCTCTGGTAAGTTGCTCCAGCATTCCTTAGACCAAAGGGCATAACGTTGTAACAATACAACCCTCGTGGTGTGACAAAAGATGTTTTTTCCTGATCGGGTCCGTACATGGCAATCTGGTGATATCCTCGATAAGCGTCGAGAAAACTCATGCGTCCATACCCAGCTGTTGCATCCACCAATTGATCTATCTTGGGCAGGGGAAAACTGTCTTTTGGACACACCTTGTTTAGATCTGCGAAGTCGACGCAAACTCGCCACTTCCCATTCTTCTTTTTCACAACCACTGTGTTGGACAACCATTCTGGGTAATACACTTCTTGAATCGCCTTCGCCTCGAGCAAACGGTCGACTTCCTCAATAACAGCATCCACATGCTGTACGGTAGATCGTCTTTTCTTCTGCATCACAGGTTTATGTTGTGGATCCACGTTCAAGTGGTGGCAAATCACGTTTGCATCCACCCCAGGCATCTCTTCGGGCACCCAAGCAAACAAGTCCACGTGCTCTTTGAGAAACTTCACCAACTCTTCTTCTTCTTCTTTGCACAAGTTTTCCCTAATCAGGAAATACCTTTCAGGATCACTCTCGTTAATCTGTATCTTCTTCAATCCTTCCACCACTTTCTCGGCTGGATTCCCTCCGACATCCTTGATGGTCGGCTGATTGGTAACCTCGACTGTTTGCACCAACTGTGCCTTGGGCGCCTTTTTTATTATGGAAACCAAGCACTGTTGAGCTATCTTTTGGTTCCCTCTTATTCTCTCAATACCGTTGGATCCTGGCAACATCACCATCTAATGGTAGGTGGAGGAAACCGCCCTCATCTTATGCAACCAAGTTCTTCCTATAATCGCGTTATAAGAAGATGGCACGTCCACTACCAAAAAGTCGGTTCTTAGCACTACTGTTCCTGCCCGAACAGGAAGGGTCACCTTTCCTAATGGCCAGACTGCCCCTGCACTGAACCCGACCAGCAGAGTTACTGATTGCACTAAGTCTGCTTGTGCCAACCCCAATTTCTTAAATGCGTCATAATAGAGCACCTCGGTGCAACTTCCTGAATCCACCAGGATCCTCTCCATGTCATACTCCCCAATTCGTAGGGTTATGACCAAAGCATCATTGTGCGGCACCTGAACTCCTCCCAGGTCTTCATCCGTGAAGACTATGCCCTCATCACATCCTTCTGCTTCACGTCCTCGTTTCTTTCCCAACCGCATCACATGCTGGTCGTGCTTTACTTACCTTTGGAGCAATCTCACCTCATTTCTCGTATAAGGTGTGGCCAATCCATGTATCATATGGATCACGCCCCTTGGATTCTGCTCGTAATCCAGCTCCATTGCTTTATCTCCACCCTTGTGCTCTTCCTGGATGAACTCCTTCAAATACCCACGTGAGACCAGGTCGTCAAGGTGTTGCTTGAACATCTCGCAATCCTCCGTCATGTGACCCCAATCCTTGTGGTAACTACAGTGCTGACTCGTAGCTCTTCTAAGAACCCTTTGGGAGTTTATGATGTAATAAAGAGCCAGACTCTCTTTCGTTGTTCAATAAAATGTTATTTAACGTACCCAAAATTCGGGGCGTTACATTATTCATGGTCCTCCTTGGATGCCCACCATCGGGGTTTCTCGGAGGGCTTGGTGGGGACTTGTCACCTCCCCTACCTAGCTGATTGTTTGGGTCAAGTGGGGTATTTGGATTTTCTTCCACCATGGTCACTTTTTCAAAGGGATCTCTTTCGTTTCCCACAGACGAAGCCAATTGTAAGTGCTAGAAAACGAATGAGCCTTTGAACAGCACAAGATCGCAACGGCTACTTCGGACCCCTCGCCGGAACCCTTGCACACCGCCGGAGTTGAACCTGTAAAACAGACAAGGGGTGAGCGCACCTTTGCCTCTCGTGGCAAAGGCCCTCCAATGCCAAAGTTAGTATCACGTACTAGCAGAAAACCCTAATTGTCAGTAGGTATAGAACGTATTGCCTAGAATTGCATACCTCAACCTCTCGGTCTAGCTTTATATTTATAGATCCACACATGCTTGCTGTCCAAGCTATCTCGTTGCCCTAAGTTTCCTTTCTCGTATTGGAAACCCAGAATATCATGGATTCTCGTTCCCTTAACTGTACATTACCTTATAAACCATTTAGGAATTCCTCCCTTAATTGGCCGTTCACCCCACTCCCGTTGGGTATCTTCTCCAAATCTTGTTTCCTTACTGGGTATTACCATTTCTGGATCTGTAACAACTCTGATTTTTACTAAATAAAAATTTCGTTGTTAATATTTCAAAAACTCTTAATTAAGTTTTTAATCGTCGTTAACTGTCGATCTTTCCGTCATTTCTAGGATTGAGTCTTAAGATCCCACATCTCGGCTGGAAATCCTATCTAGCAACCCTAGCTAGCTTTTAACCGACAATTCAACCTAGCAATCGTTTGACCTAATTACCAATCGTTCCTAAACCTCCGTGAACCCTATGAACCCTTGACTCGTGAACCTTTTGAAACCCTTGAGTTTGGTAACCCTAGATTAACCCTTTGAACCATTTGAACCTTTAAGCTATCGACCATTGGACAATAACGTTAGGATTCCCTTTATCCATTGGTTAATAAGAGAACCTTAGTTAACCTTCCTAAGTACGAGATTAGATTAGTTTAGTGCTTAATTGCCAAGTATTATACTTTCTAGTATTAACCGTTGGATAATAACGGCTAGGAGAATTATTACCCATTGGACGATAGATTAGAATCCTAGCCACCTTTACCCATTGGTTATTAACCCCTAGGGAAACTATTATCCATTGGATAATAGCTTTACTTGCCAATCAAGTACTAGAATGATTTAAATAATAGTTTTGCCATGTGTGGTAATTGAATTAATTATAATTAGTACATTAGGGTTATTATTTAATCACTTAGTACTTTGAAAGTATAGGATTAGTTTATTAGATATTGAAATGTGATATATTTAGTCTAGATATTGTAAGTACATGCTTGTATATATAATATGTGTGCTTGTATATATATATATATATAATATGCGTACTTGTATATATATATATATATATATAAGTGTATATATATAATATTGTATATAACATGTGTGTATTAGAGTATTATATTTACAAAATCTATTTTACTTAAAAACTTAGATTTTATGAAAGACCCATAGTACTTATATATATATTAGGTTATATATATACTTTCAAGAGAGTACAAGTGGGAGAGAGAGTGAGAGAGAGAGAGAATGCCGAGAGAGAGAGAGAGAGAGAAAGAGAAGGAAAGAAGGAGAGAGATTGTACCTTTGATCTTCCTTGTGCTTCCATTGACCTTTGCTTGATCTCCTAATGATTCTATGTACCTTTGAAAGCCTAAATCTTGTCAAATCCCTTGGAAACCAATTCCATACTCTTTCCTTTGTCATCCACCAACCTTGTCCTTATATACATATATATATTGTACTTTGTACCAAGGAGAGAGAGAGAGAGAGGAGAGAGAGGCCGAGAGAGAGATTGGGAGAGAGAGGGAGTTCGGATGAGAGAGGGAGAGAGAGAGAGTGATGTGTGTGCTAGTGTGATCTCACTCTTGTCCTATTTTTGATATGCTTTCAAGTGAAAGCACAACCATTGCAAGCAAGATCTTGTACTCTTGTACAAAACCCTAATTCTTTACTTGAATCAAATCTCCTTCCTTGATCAATCTTCCAAAATCCAATCAAGAGTACACTTCCATAGCCATGCAAGCCTAGGTTTAGGGTTATGCTTCCAAGCAACCAAGATTGGATGGAATAAAAAATGAGATATAGGAGAGAGAGAGAGTGGCCGGCCAAGGAGAGAGAGAGGGAGCCTTTTTTGCCTATAAATAGCAAGCCATTTTCTTCATTTCATTCACACCTCTTCATTCTCCAACTTCTCTCTTTGAAAGCATAAGTGTTCTTGCTTGGTTCTTTCTTTGTTCTTGAGTTTTCTCAAGAGACTTTCTTTTGCTGCCACTAAACCACCACTCGACCACCACCTCGATCCAAAAGTAGTAGTAGTATAGGTTACAATCTAGTTTCGAGAGAAATCATTCTCTTTCGAAGCTATCGAAAGCTTACCGTAAGCCGTTACTCCGTTCGTTTGCCGACTTTCTTTCCGTCGTATTTCCGTAGCCTACTACTGCCAAGAAGAATGGTAGACTAGCCTTAACTTACTTCTCTACGTATAGTTTGTATGCATGTTTGAAGTAAACGTAGTGTAATCTACCCCGCTATCTCTAAGTATATGTAGTACTTGAATAGTTGAAAGCATGTTAATGTAGAGTTCTTCGAACCTACTTCTCTAAGTATAGAGTTAATGATGTGTAGTTAATCCTTACCTACTTTCTCTAAGTATAATTGAATGCATGTTAGTGTAAAGTATTAAACTTGTAGATCTATTTGCGCTAAAAGATACGTAGTTTATTTTGATCTTATGGCTACTTGATTGCTTGATCTCGTGATAGTTGCTTGCTTATGTATGAACTCGTCAATAAACATATGTTGTTTTGACTTCCCAAAAAGAAGGATGTATGCTTTTGAATTAAAGATAAAGTGTTGTTTGCAAAACGAAGTATTCGTATTTTAACCTTTTCGAGGAAAGTAACTTGATCGCATGATTGCTTGCCTTACTTGTGGCTATGAACAAGCATGATTAAATAGAGTTGGATGATCTTGCTAGTTTAGTTTCAAGTTTACTATGATAGTGTTGTGTTTGTGTACGAAGTCCCGCCGCGGAGTCTATGCATGATACGAGACACATGAAATTGGAAAGTAGAGACATGACACTTAAGATGTGGTTGATATGGATAAAAATACTTTTGAAACTACGTAATGGCCGGACTTGGTAGCCTTACGTTGGTGTGCATTGCCAATGGAGCCGGACTTGGTAGCTTCATTGGAGGTGTGTGACTTGGTTATCCGCGGAGAGGAGCCAAGATGTGACACAATGTGCTGGACTTGGTAGCCATTGTGGCCAATAAGTTAGTCTTGGTAGCCTTTGTGGCAATGAGCCGGACTTGGTAGCTCATTGTTGTGCGACACAAGGTGCCGGGCTTGGAAGCTTATTGGTTGTGTGTGTTCACAATGTGCCGGACTTGGTAGCCATTGTGGCCAATGAGCCGGACTTGGTAGCTCATTGGTGTGTGTGTGTGTGTTTTTGGAAATGATGATAAAAGATGAGACACAAAACGATGAGTCGCGTAGGAGAAACACACGGAAAACATGACACCAACGCTCGTTAGTGAATACGCATGTGTAATTGCTATGTGTTCTTGTTTAAGCATGTTAAGTTTGGAAAATCGTGTCTATACTATCTTTGACTTGTATGTTAAGGGTTAGTGGGTTTTGGGTTACTCTATTGAGCTTTCAAGCTCACGGTGTTGCTTTATGTGACCCTGACATATTATGCTGGTGGCGACGCTGGTATAATGTGTCAGACTTCTTAGATGAGCAAGGAGAGCTGTACACATTGGAGGCCTTCGGAGCTGAGGAACTTGCTAGGATGGAAGAAGAGAAGGAGCTGTAGATAACCTTAGATGTCCATCCCTTTTGTGTAATATAAGTATTCTATGAGGAGTTTGATGTAACATTGAGCTAGACTCTTCCTTGTTTATCTAATAAAATGATTATTTAATGAACCCAATTTTGGGGGCGTTACAGGATCTCTTTGGAGCGTCTTCTGCTGCCTCCTCCAGAATGCTGCTCCTGCTCGGCCTTCTCGTTGCCGAACTGCCTACCTGTACCAATGACTTCACATGTCACTGGTCCCTTTACCACGCACCTGGTCCAACAACTCATCATGTCTTTGGACCATGCCCCTGCTCGGGTATCCTGGACCTAAGACTTCTCATGTCACTGGTCCTTATCACCGTTCACCGTAGTACATGGTGGCTGCTCTGATTACGTTCATTCTCGGGCCCCACGTATCACGTGTTCGGGCCTCTTTTGTACCTCTACGGGATTACCTCCCTACAGCAGCCCTTTGGTACGTAGGCCCGACATTCTTCAATCCAAATGGCATATCCTGATAGTAGTAAGTCCCCCATTCGGTGATGAACGTAGTCTTCTCTCTGTCTTCCGGAGCTAAGAGAATCTGATTGTATCTAGAGAAACCATCCATGAAAGACAGTAAAGCATGCCCTGCAGTGTTATCGACGAGTACATCTATATGCGGCAAAGGAAAGTCATCCTTAGGGCTTGCTTTGTTCAGGTCTCTGAAATCGACGCATACTCTGATTTTTCCATCTTTTTTAGGGACGAGCACGATGTTTGCAACCCAAGTGGGGTATTCGATTACTATTAGAAAACCGCATTGATTTGCTTTGTTAGTTCCATTTTTATCTTTAACACCCAGCCGGGCCGCATTCTTCTCAACTTTTGTTTAACAGGTTTTGCATCTGGATAGAGGGGGATCTTGTGCTTAACGATTTCTGGGTCGATCCCGGGCATGTCTGCGTGAGAGAAACAAAAACATCTTTGAATTCTTTTAATAAACTAGGTGGCAACTCTGTTTTGATGATAACCATTATCGTGTGGCGATGTTCCTATCCATGGGAATGTCCATGATTTTGGTTTATGAAGCAAACAACCAATCAAATAGCAACGATCAATCTGTATGGTGATGCCTCGCTCAAGGATGTGTCTACACCGGATTTTGTGATGATCAGGGGGTTTATTGCACTGTAGAGCCCTGTTTTCGTCGCCTGGACAGTGTACTGCAGGGTTTGGGGTGCACCACCCTTACAACCACTCCCATCACCTTTTTAGGTAGCCCTCTTCACCAAGTAAACCTTGTTGGCTAATGCCTCCACCTTGTTTGCCACCTTCCCTTCTTCCTCTATATATACCCCTGGGAACATGTTGGGAACCTTATGATTTGAGCTGAACGTATTTGTGGCATTGAACTGAGGCTAGAATGTTGAGAATCAGAAATTGCAGAAAACAGTAGCACTCTCGAGCGCTCGAGAGTGGTCTCGAGCGCTTGGGACTTTACTTCCGAGCGCTCGGGACTGCTGTCATTGGCAGATCAGTGTTGTTTCCTAATGCCACTCTTCAGCTATCCCCATGCCCTTTTTCTCTGCATGCACACTTCCAAAACGTCTTGTAACCTTGCACCATCTGTTCCCCAGAATAAACAACTTCCCATAAGAAGACTTGGGCTTTTCCAATATCTTTTCAAACTTTCAAAGTTTGAATTTGTCTTGAGAATGCTGAGCTTGAATGGTTCCAAGGCTGGTGAGAGTTGGTATTGCATCCTCCAGACCACTATAAATAGAGAATTCCTGCTTTGGCAATTCATTCACACCTCATTCCATCGTACTTTTGCCTTCCAAAAACTCATTCCCCTCATGGCCTTGCTAAACCAAGCCTTGCTCCGTCCTTGGTTGGACAGCCTCGAAGGCATCGACTGGCTGAACTTCCGAGGACACCGACTTTACGCTCTCAGGCATCTCCGGGAGGTCGCGATCCGTCCTGCCTTGCTACATGCGGTGACGCGCTTTTGGTATTCTGAAGTGCATGTCTTTCGCTTTGGTTCTCAAGAGCTATGCCCCACCATTGAGGAATTCCATGCCTACCTTGGGAGTCACGACACCACCGAGCCAATTGTTTCGATGCTTAGGGAGAGCATGAAGAACATCCTAAAAACCAAGCTGGATGTCAGTGGGAACGTTGCTGAGTTTTTGACCCGAGGCAATGCCATCAATATCGTGCAGTTGTACGAGAGATTCGGTCCACCTGGAGACTTAACGGACTTCGAGTATCAAGGTCGCCGGATGACAGCTTGCTGTATTTGCCTCTTGGCGGCCTTCCTGCTGGTCCTGCCTGTTGGTCAGCCCAGTTCTCTATTGGTTGGAGTCGCTACTCAGATCGAGGCTCGCAAAGACGTTGCACCCTTGGTTCTTGCTGAAACCTTGATGGGGTTAGATGCTGTCCATGCAGGTCGCACAAGGGTTTTTGGTGGTAGTGTAGACACCCCAATCTGCATCTCCCGATCGTTTTGCGGTTTCTTGTTTCCCTGATGATGAACTAGATCAAAAAGAAGTCTTAAGGTTGGAAAGGATTGAGCTTGGTGTGTGCGGAACCCCCTTTGAACCCCTTTGAACCCTTTAAACCATTTAAAAGAAAATAGAAAACCAGTCAAACCTGGGTCAGGGTTGACCCTCGCGCGTGGAAGTCATTCCCTCGCGCGAGTGTCCTCTTTGCCAGGTGTGGTCAAAGTCAAACATTTGACTGTTGACCCACGCACGACAGGTGGAACCCTGCGCGACTGTCCCACTCCCTCGCGCAATGGTCCACTCCAGTCACTGTCACCTTTTTCAGCCAGTTGGTTGCTTGCCTAGGGGTCTACAGGGCTATTTGAACCCCGTTTTTCTCCACAGGACAGTGGCAGTGCAGGCTTTGGGCACTCCACCCTCACACAACCCTTCCCATCAACTTTTTGCCAAGCTTAGCCACCAAGTTTGGTCCTAATGGGGTGTTTGCCACCATCTTTAGTCCTCCACTCTTCCAATAAATACCCCCCTTGGTCTTTCATTGCAAAGGTCACCAAGTAATTAATTTTCAAGGCCTAAAAGGTTAAGAACTCTTGCAAGCACACTCAAGCTTTCAACCCTAGTTCTCGTCCTCATCCCTTCTTCACTCCATTTTCAATCACAAGCTTCACAACCTTGTTCAATCCTCTCCAAAACCTTTCAAACAAAGGTATAAACTCCTTAAACTGCTCACTGTTTTGATCCCTGAGGGGGGCTGTCAGGGCCAGGATTGGTAATCAGTACCAGTTCTGGTCCTAAAGTCAGCAGAGTTACAAGAAATTGGGTTCGAGCATACCCTCGCGCGATGGATTCACTTTCACGCGCGACAGTTTACTGTCTCGCGCGACAGTCCTCGTGGGGTTTGGGGATGCTGGTTTTCCTTGTTTATCATGTTGTTATTCATTTTACAGTTCATTAGGCCTTTTAGACCACTGTCTTGCATGATAAAATACATAGATTAGCTTTCATTGCTCAGTTATTTGGTTGGAATGATTCTGGGTTGCTTCTACGTTTCAGGACCCCAGGCATGCAAAGCAATTCTGGAAGTCGGTCGGGACACTCGCGAGGGATTCAGCATCTCGTAGCGATGATCTACTGAGTCGATGCTTCGCCATTGCATGAGAAACTTGGCCCTTGGCCTTTGTTTTAACCCCCTTTGTTTAGGGGTTGCCTTTCATTAATTTGGCTCATGTGTTGTAATAATTTGTAATTAACCATTTACTTTCAGTCCATATAAAGCGCTTGGTTTGCCTCACAGGTGTGCAGGTCCTTCCAGAGCCAGTAAGAGGATTAAATTCAACTTTGTGGTGAAAGCAGGACCCTCGCGCAGTGAGTGAGTGAGTAGCGCGATGGTCCGCTTTGCATGCACGTTGATCCATGCATGCAAAGGTGGCCATGGTGTATGGCACATTCATTTCTTGGGCAGCCTGGTTCTTGTCTCATCAGGGGGTTGGATTTTACCCTATTTCCATTATTTCATCCATATCATGTTTATATCACATCTTGCAAAATGTTACGGTTTTAAATCCCCATTAAACTGTTTCCTCGCCTAATTGGCTTAAAATTGGTTAAAGAAGAAAAGCGAATCACAAATATTTTCACAAAAAGTCTAAGTAGAGACCAATCTCGGATTGGGTGAGAAAGGTGCCTTAAAACCCTTCCTCTCGTAACCTGGCTCCGAACCCAGATATGGTAATGACGGATTTGGTTCCTTCACTTTTTCAAATCAAATAGCATGGCGGTGCTTGAAATCACGGTTCCTTGGGTAGCGGACCTTGAGCCAGTGGCGACTCTGTGTTTTGCGGACGCCGCGCCTCGCGCTCCCTCGATCTATCGGGCCGCTTTGGCGCAAAAGGAACGGAATCCTTTTCCAAAGCGCATGCTGCCCAGAGGTAGCCCGCTGTTGCTGCAGGTTAGGGACCTCACTTAGCTCTCCTTTTTCTATTTCTCACATTCATTTTACCTGAACGCTCGGTTTAGGCTTTATCTGGCTTCTTACTTGTTTTCTCTCTTTTGGATAGATGTGGCTCTGTGACAAGTTGAGTTTGCTAACACCCCTGGCGAATGATTGGTGGGATCGAGCAAGCGAATGGAACCGTCCTTTTCTAGCAATGTACAACAACGAAGATGACTGGGCTAATTTCCTCGCATCTGCAGAGAAAGATGACATTGTTTGGCAGTGCCATTGGTTGAGGCTTCCCGCTATGAGCACTAGCAACATGTGCTCGACGCACGTGCTCGTGGCTGGCTTGACAGGCTCCACTTTCTATTCACCCTTCCGCATCCTTCGTCAGTTTGGGCTTAGTCAAGAAGTGCCGCCGCAAGGATTTGAAGTGCTTCGTCTCCCTCCCTTCACCATTCCGGGCCTTCAGAGTTATGTTCGAACGTGGGAGGCTCATAGGATTGAGCCAAGCAACCCACTTTTCTCAATTGCTTCGACCGGAAGGTACCGCAAATGGCTAAGGAGAGATGTGGAAGCGAGAATGGGTTGATTGCTTACTTTACCATTTTTTGGAATAAAAAAGCGTTTTAGTTGTGTGTTTTCTATTCTCATGCTCAACATGTAATGAAGAAGTAATCTGAATAAAATCGACTGATTAAGGGTTTCCCCCTTTCGGTTCATTAATTGTGCGCACCAATGAAGAAACATATTGGCTCGTCAATTTGGACTTTGATTTTGTGTGATTTAGGACCGAACCTCAGTGTGAGATTGCCTACGTATCCCTTGAGAAAGGGAATCAGGCCCATACGTAGTTCGAGCTAGGGTTGACTGGGTATTAACACTCTCCTTTTTATGCTCTAAATTTTGCCTAGAACCGCCCTTCCGGGTTTTCGGCCTAGCGAGCTCTTTTTTGACTTTTTGCTTAACTTTTGCCTAAGCCGCCCTTTCGGGTTTTCGACCTAGCAGGCTTGCACTAATTTTTGCCTGGGACCGCCCGCCCTTGCGATTTTCGGCCCAGCGAGCTCTCTCAAGGGTAATACCATTTAAGTTGATCCAAATTGACAAAGTTTGAAAATTCGTTGCCGTCGAGATCGATGATTGAGGCTGCTCCCCCGGAAAGGATCGACTTGATGATGTATGGCCCGGCCCACTTTGGCCAAAACTTCCCTCGTAGATCAAAAATCGGCGCACGAATTTCCTTAAGTACCATATCCCCTTCTTGTAGGTCTCTCGACTTCACTTTCTTGTTGAACGCTTGGGCGATCCGCCACTGATAACTCTGAATGTGATACAACGCTCGCAACCTCCTTTCATTAAACAGCATGAGTTCTTCGAACCTCCCACTGATCCATTCGGCTTCGTCAATCCCTTGTTCCGCTATGACCCTCAGTGAGAACTTCTAGCTCGATAGGGAGAACGGCTTCCATACCGTACACCAAAGAATAGGGTGTTGCCCCTGTCGGTGTTCGTGCCATTTTCTAGCCGATTCAATAGTCCTTTCGAGAATTGTCTTGATGGTCTTGTTTGCTGCTTCGACTACCCCATTCGTTTGCGGCCGATAAGTGGTTGAATGATGTACTTGAATCTTGAATTCGTCAAAGAGCTCTAGAACCTTCCCCTTGAAGTGAACACCATTGTCCGACACGAAGGCTTGAGGGACTCCGTATCGATAAATGATGTTTTGCCTGATGAAGTGAGCCACTTGAACTGCCGTCAGAGTCTTGTATGAGGCTGCCTTGACCCACTTGGTGAAATAATCGACCGCTACCAAGATGAACTTGTGACCATTAGAAGCCGCGGGCGTGATCTTCCCAATGACATCAATGCCCCAGGCGGAAAAGGGCCACGGTGTTACCATTGGGTGTAATTCTGCGGGCGGGACATGGATAAGATTCGCATGAGTCTGGCATTTATGACATCGGCGCACATACTCAATGCAATCTGTCTCCATGGTTGACCAATAGTATCCCAGCCTTAAGACTTTCTTTGCCAGCATCATCCCATTCATGTGGGGTCCACAAACTCCTTTATGAACTTCTTCCATCACTGTTCTCGTATCGTCACCATGAATACACAACTTGTGAACTCCGCACGGGGATCTCCGGTATAATTGCCCACCGTAGATGATGTATTGAGACGCCAGTCGTTGCAAGGCGATCCGATCCTTCTTGGTTGAGTCTGCAGGGAACTCTCCCCTTTCGACGAAATTCCAAATGTCGTGAAACCATGGGAGTGTGGGCAGCATGCCCTGGAATTTCCGGATTCCAAGATGCAAGCCTTCGGGAATTTCGTTTCCCGAAGCAAGGGCCCGTAATCGAGGGAGCGCGAGCGGAGAAGCAGAGCGCTCGCAAAATACAGAGAGTCGCCACTTGAGTTTGAAGGTCCGACACTCAAGGAACCGTATTTCAAAGCACCTGCTACGCTGTTTGATTGAAAAAGTTAAGGAACCAGTCCGTCATAACCATATCTGGGTTCGGGAGCCAGGTTACGAGAGGGGAAGGGTTTTATGGCGCCTCTCTCGCCCAATCCGGAGATCGGTCTCTACTTAGGCATTTTTAAAAAAGCATTGTGATTCTTCTTCTTCTTTAACCAATTTTAAGCCAATTAGGGCGGGGGAACAGTTAATCGGGGATTAAAACTGTAACATGTTTGCAAGATGTGTTATATTCGAGCATGGATGGATGGAATACTATGAAAATGGGATAAAACCCAACCTTCTGATCAGAACATCAAGAACACTGCACAAGGTTTAGGCATGCCAACACCATGGCCAACTTTGCATGCATGAATCTGTGTGCATGCAAAGAACCATCGCGCAACAATTCTAAACCCTCGCGCAACTGTTTGTTCAAACCACAGGTTGAATTTTGATCCCCTTCTGGGCTCTGGAAGGACCAGTGCTGGCCCAGGGGGCAAACCAAGCAGTTTTATATGTACTGAAATGTAAAGAATTTATTACAAACAGAGCGAATAGAATTGAAACACAACCCCTAAACAGTGGGGGTGAATAAACAGAGGCTTAAGCCTTAACAGCCATGCAAGGGCAGCTACTGGAAAGTAGAGAACCATCGCGCGAGCATATAGAACCCTCGCGCGAGTGTTCTTGACTGGACTTCCAGGAATTGCTTTGCATGCCTGGGGTTCTGAAACATACTCAGATGCATCCCAAAGGCATTCCAAACCAAGTAATACTGCAAAATAAACTAAACTATGGATTTTAGCATGCATCACAGTGAAAGTATGGTTAAAAACAGTAAAAACAATATATGAAACCCAAAGGCCAACATCCCCTTCCCCGCGTGGTTCATCATCACACTGACACAAAGTGTCGCGCGAGCATTGAGAACCATCGCGCGAGGGTTTGTGGTCCACGGCTTCTTGTAACCCTGCTGACTTTAGGGCCAGGACTGGTATTGATTACCAGCCTTGGCCCTGCCAGCCCCCCCTCAGAGATCAGAACAGGAAAATAGCAGGTATGCTATACCTTTGGTTGAGTTTGAAAGAGCGCTTGAACTTGAGTTGAAAGAGTGCTTGAGCTTTGAATTGAGTTGAGGTTGAATGCTTTTGAGTGGTAGAAACACGGTGTGAAAATAGGTGTAAAATTTTGTAACCTTTTTTCCAACCCAAGGTGTAAGGATTTCTAAACCTTTGTCTTTGATTTTTTTTGAACCCTTTTTATGAAAGACCCATGGAACCCTTTAAATGGAAGCATATGGGGGGGTATTTATAGGGAAAGTGGTAGAAATGGTGTATGGAGGAGAAAGAACCAACCAATTTGGCTTGGTGGCCAAATTGCCACTTATGGAAAGCTTGCAAGGAGAGAAGCCCAGCCAGTCCACGAGGTCTGGCTGAAGATTACTTGGTGATTAAGCTGCCCAGCTGAAAAAGGTGAAAAGGACAGGAGAGAACCGTCGCGCGATGGTTTGGAATTGTTGCGCGAGGGTTCTCCCTGGCACGCGATGGTCAACGGTCAACAGTTTGACTGTTGACCACACCTGGCAGCTTGACCCTCGCGCGATGGTTCTAAACCCTCGCGCGACAATTGGTTTTTGGCTTTTTGATGTGGTTTTTGGCTAGGTTAGGTTCAAGAGTTATTCAAACACTCAAAGCTCAAACACTCGACATTCCCGAAGTGTTCTTGATCCGTTTCATCATCGGGGAATCAAAAACCGTAAATAAGCTAATCTGAAAGCCAGATTGGGGTGTCTACAGGGAGTCCATTGTCAGGCTCATCGATGTTCATGACGTAGTCGTACACATGCTTTCCTCTCTGTTCAATCATGACAAGCCTCAACTTCACCCCGATCGGAAGTTCCAGCATGGATGCTAAAGTAGCGAGTGCGTCGGTGAAGCGATTCTTCATCCTCGGGACATGTGTGAAAGTCACTTTCTGAAAATTCGGGATGAGCTCGTCGAGTTGCTGATGATACGGCTTCATCTTTTCGTCCCTAACCCTCCATTCTCCGTTTGCTTGTGACACAACCAAGTTGGAATCCCCCACGACTTCTAGTACCTTGACTCCGATCTCCAGTGCGGCTTCCATCCCTACAATACACGCTTCATACTCTGCTTCGTTGTTCGTGACTTCGAAGTTCAATTTGAATGCAAGGGGAATGTGTGACCCCACGGGTGAGACCAGCAGTATGCCAATCCCAAAACCCTTCTGGTTAGCAGCTCCATCGAAATACAACGTCCATGTTTCGTCGACAGCAGTCATTACGTCTTCGTCGGGAAATTGAAACTCTGTGTGTTCTGGCCCTTCGATCGGGCGATCTACCAAAAACTTTGCTACTGCTCTTCCTTTCACTGACTTGCGGGTGACGTACTTGATTTCGAACTCGGCCAATAAGAGCAACCAACGTGCTAACTTACCGGTAAGTGCTGGTTTCTCGAACAGATATTTGAGAGGTCCATCCAAGAAATAAGTATCACTAAGTAAGACAGCATGTAGTGTCTCAATTTCTTTGTGGCCCATACGAACGCCCAACACGTCTTTTCCAATGGAGTGTAACGCTCTTCGCTTCCCACCATCTTCTTGCTCAGGTAGTAGATTGCCCTTTCAACCCCATCTTCTCCCTCTTGTGCTAGCATGCACCCCATTGACGAGGGTGTGACAGACAAGTAGAGGATCAAAGGTTTTCCCGGGATGGGTGGCATCAAGATCGACGGATTCTGGAGATAAGTTCGTACCGCTTCGAAAGCCTTTTGACATTTGTCATTCCACTCGAATTTCACATCTTTCTTGAGCAGACGAAACAACGGTTCACAGGTCAAAGTCAACTTGGCGATGAATCGGCTGATGAATTGAATCTTTCCCAAGAAACACCGGACCTCCTTCTCAGATCGAGGCGGCTCCATCTCAAGAATGGCTTTAATCTTAGAAGGATCCACCTCGATCCCCCTGGTTGTGATCATGAACCCGAGCATTTTGCCAGCGGTGACTCCAAAAGTGCACTTTTGTGGGTTGAGTCGCATCCTGTACTTTTGAATCCTTTCAAAGAACTTCCTCAACGCTGGGAGATGGTCTTTCCCTTCTTTTCCCGTCACTATCATGTCATCGACATACACCTCGACCTCCTTATGAATCATGTCATGCAACAGTGTGGTGGCACCTCTCTGATACATAGGATCGGCGTTTTTCAATCCAAATGGCATAACCCGATAACATTATGTCCCCCACTCGGTGATGAATGTGGTATTTTCCCTGTCTTCTGGAGCTAGGAGAATCTGATTGTACCCCGAGAAGCCATCCATGAAGGATAGTAGAGCGTGCCCTGCAGTGTTATCAACAAGTATGTCTATATGTGGCAATGGGAAATCGTCCTTAGGGCTCGCTTTGTTCAGATCTCTGAAATCGACACACACCCTGATTTTTCCATCCTTTCTGGGGACAAGAACGATGTTGGCTACCCAAGTGGGGTACTCTGTTACGATTAGAAAGCCGGCGTCGATTTGCTTCGTGAGTTCTTCTTTTATCTTTAACACCCAATCGGGCCGCATTTTTCTTAGTTTTTGCTTAACGGGTTTCACGTCAGGGTAGAGAGGGATCCTGTGCTCGACTATTTTCGGGTCGATTCCGGGCATGTCCGCGTGGGACCAGGCAAAAACTTCTTTGAATTCTTTTAGTAAATCTGTGAGCTCTTGAAGCTCAGAGGGGGATAGCCCGGAACCGACCTGAACCAATCGGGGGTTCTCCTCATCACCCAAATTTATGGAGATTACTTCTTCTTTTAAAGGCTGAGCATGCCTTTCATTTTCGCGATCGATGAGGGAACGGATCTCCTTGGGGATGTCCCCATCGAGATCTATTCCTTCATCGTCGGGATCTAAACAGTTTATTTCAAAAATCGGCAAGTAAGTGAAAACATCATTCATTTCATTAACCAGTTCATCAGACAGGGGGAATACAGCGGTTGACTCGAATTCGAAGTAAAAACTACGATATGGAGGGCCAATGGGCACAAACTCCAACTCTGTGCTAGACGACGAGTCAGTGTCAGACTCGGACTCAGACTCAGTGCAGGTGCTGTGAGTGCGAGTTACATGTGGTACGAAAGTGCAATTATCATAAACGCCTACAACCTCCACGATGAGTTTGGAAGGGTCTTCAACTTCTTCTTTCTCTCCAAGCACAAGCACAGCAGCATCTTCGACCATACCCTCCGGATCCTCGCCCTCAAACAGGAGTTGGAGACTGCCCAAACCAAAAGCCTCCAGCCAGTCAAGTGCCTCAGATACCTCTTCCACCTTGGTCACTACTTCATCTTCCTCCCAAGTGTCGTTGGCGAAGATTTCAAAACCCGGATACTTTGTTTTTGTTTCGAGGTCCACAAAGGGTTCAGGTTCTCCTTGGTACGGTGCCTTCTTCTCCTTCAACTTCATCTCTGTTGCACCGGCTCGGGTGCGATTGCACCACTTTTTTGCTGGATCGCTTTTCTTGGCCTCAAATCCTAGACCGAAGCGCTCGTTACTTCCAGGGAACTCAGGGAACTCAGGGACTCCTTAGGCATAAAGTCCCATGCCCGGCAGATACTTCATCCGTTTCATAATCTCTATTGCTGCGGAACTCACCAAGAAACCGTCCTCGGCCCGGATGGTGCACACTTTCGAGGTCATAACCGCAAAGCCCCCCATGGCAATATCTTCGTCTCCATGCATGATCTCTAGCAGTGGGGAATTGTCCTCGAAGTGCGGACGGGTACCTGAGTCTCCATGGATGATGAGGGTTCCAGAATCCAAACCCAAGATGAGTTTCTGATCCAATGTTGAGGGCACACCCATGACGTCCGAGAGATGTAGCCAAGGCCTTCCCAACAGGAGGTTGAATGATGCAGGTATTTCCAACACACAGAACTCAACGGTGGTTTTAAACTTGCCGTTGCAAGTTCCAAGTTGATTGTCCCCAAAACATCACGGCGCGTATTATCATATGCACGGACGCCCAAATTTGATGGCACAAAGTCCTTGTTCTTGAGGCCCAGGCAATAAGCAGTGCGAAGTGGACACCCATTAATGGCTGAACCGTTGTCTATAAGAATCGCAGGGACCCATTTCCCGAGACACTTCATCGTCACGTGTAGTGGCTTGTTGTGGTCAGCTCCCTTAGGAAGGAGGTCCTTTTCTGTGAACGACAGGATGTGCTGGGTGAGGTTTGGGGCTATAAGGGCGATGAGAGCTTCTGGGGCAATATCAGAGGGAACCTCGAGCCTGGAAAGAGTGTTTACGAGCCTGCAACGGTGCTCACGGAAGGCAGCTAACACTCCCCACATAGACATGCGAGCGGGGGTTTCCTGGAGTTGTCGGATAATAGGGTCAGTGGAGGCTTCGGGGTCAGATTCAGGGAGTGAGTTGACGTCGATGGACAGTTTGGGCTGAGAAGGTGGGTTAGGTTTAGTGGAGCTTGAGGGATTACTTTATGGAGTTTGAGAGGTGTTCGGGTTATTCTGCTGCGGCGGAGGGGCTCGAGACTAGCTACCCTGCTGGAGGTTGGTAGGTTGGTAGACTCTTCCACTCCTGGTAAAATTGCTAACTGTTTTGGGAATGGGCTTCCACCAAGTACCCTCCCAGAAATCGGAGAAGTCAAAGTCGCAAGCGTCAACCTTACGTTACCCTTTGTCAAGTGCTGTCTTCTCCAAAGTTTCATTTAGGGTTTCCATTTCCAGAGCGCGCCAGATGTTCTCCTCCTCCAGAGAACTCCAGATGTTGACATTGTTGTCGCTGTTGTCCTCCTTGCTGTTGCCAATCAGCAGAGATCCTTCATCCAACATGGCCTTATTGACAGTCAGTTCCTCACCGTCAATCTACACATTCACCAATTCAGACTTTCCCCACAGATCTTCTGGATCCAATACACAGATGTCGGGCTGATCAGGGATTTCGACTACGGGCTAGGGGAAGAACTCCTCAATAATGTATTCCTGCGGGATGAAAAGATGGTCCATGACGTGGTCCAGAGCATCGGAGTTTCAAGTGAGGTTGACAATGGTCCTGACGGTGAGCCCTGAGAACATACGGGGGTTCATCAGATCCATTTCTTCCACCACTTCCTCTTCTTGAAAAAGGTACGCCAATGATGTCTCATCTACGGGGGTCGGAATCATCTATCCAGTGCCATCCGTTGGGATCTGGCTCCCATTCCCATTCATCTTCCTCTTCAATCGGCTCGGGCTCCAAGAACAGAGCAAACAGAGAATACCCATCAAATGGGTCAGCCATCATCTCTTCCCAGTCTTGTCTCCATTCTCCATGTTCTAATTCCTCAACTTGGTGAGGATTAAGTGCCACGGGCCACACTCCTGTGACAAGAACTCTGTCTTCTACTGCCAAGAAATCTTGTGCCAGCTCTTCCCACCTTCTCTGAAAGTCCCATTCCGCAGACTCAAGTGCGTAGACTGTATCTTCGATCGGTACCTCGACGAACGGCTTGGGTTGGGTGGTGGGGATGATGTAATGGTTGGGGTTAAAGGGTTGGCTTATGGAGATATGATTGGTGCGGGCATTGGAGTGTTTTGGGAGTGGGTTTGAGACGGTATTTGGTTTTTATGGCGGCATGGGGAGGGTTTTGTTGTCTATGAGATCCTGGACGGCGTGGCGGAGATGGAAGCAGTTGTCGGTTAGGTGGCCCACATTCTGATGGTAGGCACAGTATGCATTAGGATTGTGGGATGCGGGTAGCTTTTGAGGTAAGGGAGTAGGGGTAAGCGGCTTGAGCACACCACTTTCGACCAACTTCTCGAGCACAGCAGAGAGTGGTGCTGAGAACTGAGCGAAAGTGCGGGGCTGGGTACGCGATTGACTAGTTTGGGTGGCAATTTGATTCACCGGCTCGGCTTGGGTTGTGTTTGTGGAGGTGTCGGGAAGGTTGGTGTAGTTTGAGTTACCGAACAGAGTGTTGCTGTTTCCGGAGTAGACCTTCTTGGGCTTGGAAGCAGGCTCGGGTTTGTCAAGGATCCCCAATTGAACTGCTTCTTCGACGGCTAGGCCTGTGTCGAAGAATGTTTTAAAGTTTGAGCATGCTTGAGCCATAACCATATGCCTTGCAAGAGTGGGTTGAAGGTTCCAGACAATCATCCGGATTTGGTCCCTGTCGCTCAGTCTGTCTTTCATCTGCGCCGCCTTTGCCTTCCACCTCTTCACGAAATCGGCGAAGGCCTCCTTTGTTTCCATCTTCGTTGACTCTAATTCACGGGTGGTCACCTCCAACTGAATGTTATAATCGTACTGCACCACAAAAGCCGTGCATATATCCTACCAAGAACGCTTCTTTCTCTCATCTAGTGAAGTAAACCAGTGTAGAGCATGTCCCACCAAAGTCTGCGAAAAAATCTGTGCCATAGCATCCTTCTCCATTCCCCACATGGAAAGTGCTCCGATGTATCCCGTCAGGTGTGCCTTTGGATCTCCTATTCCGTCAAACTTAGCGAAGTCGATTGGTCTGAACTTATCCGGGAGCTTTGCGTTAAGAAATAGGCAAAGCCTATTGATGTCAAAGCCAGTCGACGCTATCTTCTCATTCCTTGCAACAAACTCCTCCAATTGTGTGATCTTCGCCAGTACCGCCGCCATCTCGGGGTTTTGCGGGGTTTCCAAATCAAAGACCAACTGCTCCGGGTTCGGATTCGGATTAGGGTTTGGGTTGAAGTTTAAGTTGGGAATTGGGTTTGGATTTGGAATTGGATTTGGGTTTGGGATAGGAATTAGGTTAGGGCTTGGATTCGGGTTTTGTGGTGGAAGGCGTCGCGCAACTCCGGTGACATCGTCATGAGTTGGGCAATTTGGTTGTCAGTGCGTTCGCCCCGGCGTAGGATATCCTCTCTGATTTGTCCCATTTCTCCTTACAAACTTCCCAGGTTCGGGTTAGGATTTGGATTTGGATGGGGATTGGGAATGGGGTTAGGATTCGGATTTGGCTCGCCTCCGTTTGGGTTTGGATTTGGGCTACTTCCACCCGGGTTAACGTTTGGGTTAAGGTTCGGATTGCCAGCATTCGGGTTCAGGTTGCCTCCACTTGGGTTTGGATTGGGGTTTGGGTTTAGGTTTAGGTTCCCGATGAATAGATCCATTCCCACCCTCAAATCTGATGCTCTGATGGAATCTGCTTGTAGTTGAAGCCGTTCCAATCTCTGTCCCAAGGGTCTGGTTCAGGAGGGTATGATGTTCTTCTTCTTTGGCCCAATCACTTAGAACTGACAGCAAAGCAAACACTTGTGCTCAGACGCGGCTCCTGTTCCCATTTTTATGAAATTTGTGCATGATTTTTAGAAAATGCGTGATTGACTCGACTTACGGGAGGTTGCCTTGATCATCGGATTTTTGGGATGTATCCTCGTTTAGGAACCGCTGATTCCCAAAAGATGCTAAAATAAGATAAGTATTTGGCTAATATTCCATCGACAACTCGACCATTGGTTCGGAATGACTCGGGGTGGACAATGTGATACGATAACCGAAGCGGCGTAAGCGGTACACTTGCTTTTAGCCTGTATGGTGTTGGTATCACAACGTTCTGCTTTCTTGTCATCCCTTTCCTTTGGTTAAATCCCGATTAAATACTAGTCAAGGAGTTAGCAAGATTTTAGTTTCCTTTGGGTTTGGGCTCGAGGACTTGTGTGATTTAGCAACACGCATTAGAGTGCGTGACTCTTCATCGGGTCTTGGCAACCTTCCGAAGACCGCACGAGCGAGTCTCGAGAACCGTGGCTGACAGTATGATGATGCAAGATGCAATGCAACACGTAAACAGAATATAGCACATAACCCTACCCTGTGGGTTCCTGTCCTACTTTGGAAGGTTCTATGGCTCGTTAAGCATGTACAAAGGCCGGTTTTGGCTTGAAAAGGGTTCCCCGGACTAGAGTCAAAGTATACCTCCCATTTTTGAGCGTACACCCAATAACAGTACAAATGGTAGGGATGACTCATCACGGTCGAGGGTTGCTGAGCATTCCGGGATTCCCTATCACCGGCGAGCCGGGTAGGATTGTCGAAACACAAAAGCGGGGGCTGCACAAGATATATATACAAAAATGGAAAATGAAACAAAATAATTTTGAAAATGCCACAAACATTTTTCAAGCTTGACTTACTAATTTAATTAATGCTTAAGGAATTTGGGCCATTTCACCAACGTACCAATTTTTCTCAAGTATTAATTAAACCATATCCCTAGCGGAGTCGCCACTGTGGGCTACCACAGCCCGGGTGGATCGGGGCGGCCCGAAAACACAAATGTTTTGATTCGAAAATTTTGAGGAGTCGCCACCCGGATTTATGGTTCGCCACCCGAGAAACCGTTTTGATTTGAAAATGATTGATTGAATTGAAAACCAGAGATTGTTCGAGGGTTCAGGAGCCACGTTACGAGGGGGGAAGGGTTTTACGGCACCCCCCTCGCCCGATTTGAAATCGGTATCTACTAAATATTTGTGAGATTTTTCGAAAAAGATTTTGTTTCATCAAGCAAATAGCAGGTACCCGCAGGTAGGGGTGTGCAAAATACCCGCGGGTTCTCAGACCCGACTCGACCCGACCCGACTGTAGACACCCCAATCCGGACCTCGGAGAGTTTTTGTCCACCCCGATGATGAAAATAGAGGAAACGGTACCTTTGCGAGCTTGAAAAAGGATCTCCTTTAAAACCAAAAACCCAACAAATCCAACAAACCCAGCAAACCCAGCCAAACCCAGCCGAGCCCAGCCAAGCCCAATAAAAAGCCCAAAAAACTCTGGACCACAGGAGGAGGTACCGTGCGGAGCCAAATTTGAGCGCGCGGCACCTTGAGAAATTCAAGGGACCGTGCGCAGCCAAACCCCTCCGCACGGCACCTTGAGCAAAAGGTCGATCGGCTCAGAGTCGGGCGCCCACGCCTGAGCCATACCGATGACTGCTCAGCTGAATGCACTTCTGCCCACGCAGAAAATACCTCCACCACTTGAAATTCAAAATCCTTGGCCTTTGCCTATAAATTAACCCCTCCACTCAAGGGAAAGGGGTCCCTCTTGGCCTTTCTTTTGAGTCACTCTCTTGCCTTCATCTTGGCTCTCTCACTCTACTTTCTCTCTCTAAGTTCTCAAACCCACTTTCTATTACCACTTCCATTTCCAAGTCTTAAAGGATGTCATTCCCAAAAGACATTCTTTAAGAGCTTTCACTCACTCCCTTCTCATCATTGAAGTTGATCACTCATTAACTTCAAGACCCCATCACCCAAAACACCTAACCTTCACTTACACCCATACTCCCTTGTTGTCATTTAACCCCCCCTTCACCCCCATCCGTGACGATCCATCCGCATCCTTGCATCCACGATCCTTAATCAAGCTCGAAACCAAAGGTATAAACTAGTTCCTCGGACTAGACTCCGTTCTGGTCTTGAGGGGACCTTTCTGTCATCAGATCCGATCCCTTTTGGTTAGATCCTGACTCAAAACCCATTTTCATAAAGTAAAACAGACACTGTGCTGAGGTTGAGAAACCGCACAGTCTGTCGCTCAGACGCGCGGCATCCCGACCCCCAGCGCACGGCATAGTACACACTAATGCTATTGTGAACAGGCTACCTGGATCTGAGTTTTCCTCCGCTGTGGTTACCTGTTTTTGCTGTTTACTGTTTCTGTAGCTTTTAAAATAAGACCACATCTACAAGCCATGTTCCGGCTCATCTAAAATCTTTTCAAAATCATCCCAAATGATCAAAAACGTTGAAAGCTACTTTAAAACTATGTTTTGAGAAGGATAATGACATTCTTGGGATGATCTGACCATCGTGAGGCTACTCATGAGTTTTCAAAAGATCTACAGAGAAACCAGTGAGCTAAATGATGTTTTGAAAGACTGCAACGGTCTGACAGCAGAGCAGGTGCCACGCACGGCATGTTGAGATGCCTCGCGCGGCATCTCAGGGTGCCGTGAGCGGTATTCTGAGGTCCAACAGCAGAGCAGGTGCCACACGCGGCATGTTGAGATGCCTCGCGGCAGGCTCGAGTGCCGTGAGCGGTATTCTGAGGTCCAAACAGTCTGTTGAATGTTATTTACTTATATTTATTCATATCATTTTATCACGACTGTTCAGATAGCACCGCCTGCACGTCAATGTGATATATTTCCCATGTCCCTTCCCCGTTACGTGCTTTATTAAAGAGTTTGATATTCCGAATAATATTGAAGATTCCCCCCCTTTTGAAAACATCAAGTAGAGATTTTGCCCGGCAAATGGGGTGCTTTTTAAAGAAAAACCTTCCTCATTCGTAATGTGGCTCCCGAACCCATCATCTCAACGTTTTCGCTAGACCAAAAGCCTTTCTTTTTCAAATCAAACTCTCGGTTTCTCGGGTGACCCATCTCAAAAACCTGGGTGGCGACTCTTCGAGTTAGCGCTTTTGGGGCGCTGGAGCCCACATAGAGTCTAGCTCATTATTACATCATAACTCCCACGGGAGTTCATTATTTACACAAGGGAAGAAAACTAGGGTTCCTATCTACAGCTCTGTCTGCTCCTCCATCCTAGCCAGCTCTTCAGTTACACTTTGCACCACACAAGCCTCGCTACGCGTGTTTCGGCTATTTTGCCCGGTTTACCGGTGACAAGCTCTCCCGGGATGCCTAGCAACCCTCGACTATGATGAGCCATCGTGCTGTTCGACCGTTGTCTTGCATTCGACACGGGGTAGTACATCTTGGCTCTAGTCCAGGGAACCCTTTTGAGACCAAAACCAGCCTTTGCACTTGTACATAGCCATAGAACCTTCACAACTAGGACAGGAACCCATGGCTAGGACTTATGTGTTATATTCTTCTTACGTGCTTTTATTCCTGTACACATGCATCACTCACTCATCATTGCATCTTGTGGGCTAGAGGAATAGGTTCCCTTAGAATTCTTTAGGGCCTTCCGGTCGGTCTAGGAGACCTTAAATCCATGGAGTTTATGATACCTCCGGTGTTTGCCGTGCCCGAACGTCTCCCTTGGTTTGGGTCTAGCCTTAAGCATGTCCGTGTATCTGGATTCCGGTAGCCACATTGCTCTGTCTCGGATGGTCACGATAAGGAGATTGGCTTTGGTTCCGACCCGTTCGGAATTTAACCTGCCTGACGGCACCTACCCGGGCTATCGGAAATCTTCTGTACGGACGTCTTGAGTGAGATTCGAGCCACGGTAGGTCTTAGGCCTCGTTTCTAGGAGATGGGTAGAAGTAGGGCGAGTATTTGGATTGGTCATGAGTTGCTCCCTTTTGACTTGTTGCCAATGCTGCCAACATTGATCGCCTGCGAAGAAAAGAGGCTGTACCCAATTGGTCTCGTCTGTCCCGAAGACTAGTTCGCATAGACACCCTGTAAGGACCCCCACTGTTTGAGAAGGAGGAAGAAGAACCCGTAGTCTCAGTCCCGTCTGAAAATCTTTCATCCATGTCTGACCAAGGAGACGGAATGGAGGAGTTTAGGCAGAACATGGCCAACATGGATATCCAGTTTAAACAATCCCTCGCCGGTGTTGACGCACAACTCAAAGCCGCCGTAGCCTCCATGAAAAGTGACATGAATATGATAATGGAAAGCATGCAGGAAATCACTGACAAGATCCTGATCAAAGCTTCCCTACAATCCGAGCAACCACCTAAAGTGGAGATACCAGCAGTTGACCCCAACCTGGCCGTTATCATGGATAAGATTGGTAAATTGGAGGAATCTGTCCAGGAAACCAAACGGCTTGGAAAAGGAGAAATCGACATGAGGAAACTATGCCTCTTTCCGAATGTCAAGCTGCCAGAAAAGTTCAAAGGAGTGGACTTTGCAAAATTCGATGGAACCGGCGACCCGAGAGCCCACCTTCAAGGATATGTCGGATCCCTCACTATGCGCGGCATCGAGGGAGAAGCTATGGCCCAACTCTTCCATGAATCCTTGTCTGGTCCAGCCCTGCAATGGTTCCTCTCTCTCGAACCATCCAAGAAAAGGACTTGGGAAGATATCGGGACAGCTTTCGTGGCTCAGTATGACTTCAATGTTGACCTGAAAATGACCACGAGGGAGCTGGAAAGCACTAAGATGGGTGAGAAGGAAAGATTTGCTGATTTTGTGAAGCATTGGAGGGCAAAGGCAGCCCAAATACAAAATAAGCCTGACCTAAAAGAACAAATACGGATAATAACCAAGAACTTGCCAAGCTCTTTTGCAGCATACATGGTTCTTTCTCAGGCTGCCCCAAATTTTGAAACTTTTTACGATTCTGGATTGGCTGTAGAGGAGGCTCTGCGAGATGGGACTTTGGAGAAAAAGGAGTCAGGATCTGGGTCGAAACCCAAGAGGGCATACTCGGGAAACAACAACGTTCTCTTCGGAAATACCAACCAAGCAGGAACATCATCTACTAAACCTGTAGAAGTCAACCAAATTGCTGAAAAACCAAAAACCCAGAACCGAACCTTCACCCAATTCAGCACTCCAAGATCCACTCTCCTTAAGAAACTCACAAACATTGGGGTGCTGAAACCTCTTCCGCCACCACAAACCATTCCACCAAACCTCAACCAAAACGTCTACTGTGACTTCCACCAAATGCCCGGCCATACCACCGACAACTGCATCCGCTTCCGTCATGAAATCCAAAATCTCATCGATAACAAGGTTATCGACACTCCACCTACCGATAAACCGAACACCATTTCAACCCCCCTACCACAGCATAGTGTCCCTTTCCGTATCAACCAAATCACCCTAGCCGA
Organism: Rhododendron molle; assembly: GCA_025413875.1. Taxonomy (NCBI): domain Eukaryota; kingdom Viridiplantae; phylum Streptophyta; class Magnoliopsida; order Ericales; family Ericaceae; genus Rhododendron; species Rhododendron molle. Next base: position 23,749,286 of record CM046400.1, read on the forward strand.
GGTTCAAAACATCCCAGAGTTTGACCCTACCCTGCTCATTATCCCCGATACCGAACCAATGCCTACTGGTGAAATTCCCGGAGGAACTGCCTTCCACTCCATATGGGAATGAGAAGATACATGGGGAGAACTAATTGCTGATTGGGAAGAATTTGAAGCTGCCAATTTCCAAGGAAATGACGAACCCTTATTCGAGGCTGGATGGAAGGTTGATTGGCAAAACATCCAGGCGGATCCTCTTGATGGATTCTCTTTGTGCGCACTGTTTGAAAATCAAGGGAAAGAATACCAGGTTTTTCAGGATATGCCTGAATGGGACCCGACCCCAGACGAATACCAGCTCTTGGCCTGGAATGACCCTTTGGATACCTTCACCCTCCTAGCACTATTCGGTGAAGAATACCAGTCTGGGTATCCACCCGAGATGATGACGTACAATTGGCCAGAGCTCGCTCCGCTCCGCCCGAACTTCTCTCATTTCAGTGGTTTTGTCATCAACAACCTCTATAGCAATGTGAACCTCACCCCGTACCCGAACTTTCCTGGGTCTGAAGAAGAAGTTGTTAGCAATGGGTTCGACCCAATGGACTACCTTGTAGATGGGGCTGAATCCAAATCATCGGTTACTTTTCCGAAAGATGCCGATGTCGCCATGATAAACCTATGGGAGAATGAGCCCGGGGTTGAAACGAATTTGTGGGCTAACACTGAAGTGGTTAGCATAAAAGTGGGAAACGAAGAATGGACTGTCAACAAGACAGTAATGGAGGCCAAAAAATGGACACCCGAAGATCTGTGGGATGACCTAGTCATCGCCGATTTAGCTGCCAATTTGCAGGATACAACTATTGGAAACAAGCGTAAAGCCCTGGCCGACTTATGGAACGAAGAATCAAAGTACCGACAGATTGACCATCTAACCAGAAGCGGTCGTGTCTACCAACCTCCAAATCTTCAGGATGGAGAATCTTCCAACCCTGCGGCAGCAAAGCCCTCTGATCCCTTCACCACCCCGGTTAAGAGCACCTTCCGACCCTTTGACCCACCAGCTAAGAAACCTTCCCGACTAAAAGAACCCCGAGGGAATGATCAAGCGTCAACTCGAACAAACCCATGCCAAAATGTCTGTCTGGGATGTGCTGGTTCATTCCACACGCCATCGTGAAGGTCTCATCCAAGCACTCTCTCAGCTAAAGGTTCCTTCCGCCATAACCCCCGATGAGCTTGTGGCGCTGATCAAAACCATACCTGTCAAGCATGCTATCACCTTTACTGATCGAGACTTACCTGCCGAAGAAACTGATCACAATCGTCCACTGCACATCACCTTGAAGTGCCATGGCAAGTCGGTTCCAGTAATCTTGGTCGACAATGGATCAGCGATTAATGTTTGTCCACTCCGTGTTGCTTACTGTTTGGGATATAAGAATAAGGACTTCTCCCCATCAGAAGTCAAGGTCCGAGCATATGACAACACTCGGAGGGATGTGGTTGGGACTCTCATGATTCCTATGACCTTCGGACCATATTAAACGGACGTAGAATTCCACGTGGTGAATATCCCCGCCTCCTTCAACCTGCTTCTGGGTAGGCCCTGGCTGCACCGGCCCGACATCATGGCCGTACCTTCCACACCCCACCAGAAAATTCGATTGGGACTCGAAACAGGGATGCTCACCATCCATGGAGACTCGGGGATCCATGCCCCTATTGAAGACAATGCCCCACTGTTGGAAATTCAACACAGAGAGGAAGATATCGCCTTGGGAGGCTTCTCTCTGGATACCTCCAAGTCTATCTATTCAATTAGGATCGATGATGACTTTGTTATTAGCAGTGTTGCCATCAAGATTATGAAGAAGATCATGCCAGGATTGGGACTGGGAAAGAACCTCCAAGGCCCTGCGAGGTTTGAAGCCCAGGGCACTCTGATGCGTACAACAGGCCTTGGTTACTCACCCTCAAATAGCAGCAAAGTGAAAAGGGGGAACAGGCTAGAGGACTACTTTGTCAAAGAAGAAGCAAAGCAGATTTATCAGGGACAGCCGGAACCGTTTTGGGACGAGGAAACCAATACCTTCCTGCCAGGGTTTGAGATATTCGCCAACGATGTCTGGCCAAATAGTGATGAAGAAGCTGAGGTTATGGAAAAGCAGAAAGAGCTCCCTAACTGGATTGAGGTTTTTGCCATGGATAGTCTCGCAACTCTGTTTAGGGAAGACGAATCAATGGGTACAGCTGCGGAAGCGGAAGTGCTGATGATGGAACAAGATACCCCTGAGGATCCGACTTTGTTTATCATGGATGCTACTGAAGAGTACAAGAACTGGATCTTCACACCGAGTGCAACTTACCATGAATCGGAGTGAGTGCGAATCAGTGCATTAAGTCTATCGGGTCTTACGAGTCTTCGAGTCTGTCGATCCGAGTTGGTGCCTCTCGGCCCAAACTCTCGAGTCTCTATTTCGAATTCGAATCTACCCGTGTGTATGGTGCCCCGAGGCCTCCGTTGATCATGAAATAAATGAATCGTATTCTGCTACTTCCCTGACTTTGAAATAAATTGCGTCGACCCTGGTGATGAAGAGATTGATTTCGATGGGGACATCCCCAAAGAAATTCGATCCCTAATCGACAGGGAAGATGAAAGGCATGCTCAGCCTATAAAAGAAGAAATCGTTTTAATAAATTTGAGAGATGAAGGGAGTCCCCGGATGACCCAGATCGGTTCCGCGCTATCCGCCGAAGAAAGCAAGACCCTCATAGATTTGCTCAAAGAGTTCGACGATGTGTTTGCATGGTCACACGCAGATATGCCCGAAATCGATCCTGAAATCGTGGAACACCGGATTCCCCTCTATCCTGACGGGAAACCAGTAAAACAGAAACTAAGGCGCATGAGACCTGACTGAGTGCTTAAGATAAAGGAAGAAGTCACTAAACAGATTAACGCTGGGCTTTTAATGGTAACTGAATACCCTCAGTGGGTTGCAAACATCGTCCTAGTACCAAAGAAGGATGGTAAAATAAGGGTCTGCGTCGATTTCAGGGATCTCAACAAAGCCAGCCCAAAAGATGACTTCCCGCTACCACACATTGATGTGTTAGTTGATAATAGCCGGTCATACCCTACTCTCTTTCATGGATGGTTTTGAGGTACAATCAAATCCTCATGGCTCAGGAAGATCGGGAAAACCACATTCATCACCGAGTGGGGACATATTGTTATCGAGTCATGCCCTTCGGACTAAAGAACGCCGGATCTACTTACTAGCGGGCCGCCACGGCATTGCTACACGACATGATTCATAAGGAGGTAGAGGTCTACGTTGACGATATGATTGTTAAAGCCAAAGAGCGAGAAGGACATCTGCCCGCGCTCAGGAAGTTTTTCGAAAGAATCAGGAAGTACAAGATGCGGCTCAATCCCGCCAAATGCACGTTCGGGATCACTGCAGGAAAGATGCTTGGATTCATGATCACCACCCGAGGCATCGAAGTCGACCCATCGAAAATCAAAGCCATCCTAGAAATGGAACCGCCGAGATCTGAGAAGGATGTAAGGAGTTTCCTCGGCAAGGTGCAATTCATCAGTAGGTTCATTGCAAGACTGACCTCAACCTGCGAACCATTGTTCCGCTTGCTCAAGAAAGGAGTGCCATTCGTTTGGGATGATAGGTGTCATAAAGCTTTCGAAGCCATCAAGGCCTACCTGCACAAGCCACCGGTGTTGACGCCGCCTGTAACGGGAAAACCTTTGATCCTATACCTGTCAATCACTCCATCCTCAATGGGATGCATGTTGGCGCAGGAAGGAGATGATGGGGTGGAAAGGGTCGTTTACTACCTCAGTAAAAAGATGGTTGGACCCGAGGAGCGTTACACTCCCCTAGAAAAGACATGCTGGGCACTTGTATGGGCTTCCAAGAAGTTGAGGCATATATGTTAGCCTACCCGGTCAGGCTAATATCTCGGATGGATCCCCTAAAGTATCTATTCGAAAAACCGGCCCTCACGGGTAGGATGGCACAGTGGTTGTTGATGTTGGCCGAGTTTGAACTAAAGTATGTCACCCGAAAGTCGGTAAAAGGAAGAGCCGTCGCAGAGTTCCTAGCCGATTGCCCAGTCGAGGGAGGGGAGGATGCCGAATTCAATTTCCCCGACGAAGACATAATGACGGTAGCCGAGGATGTTTGGCAGTTGTACTTTGATGGAGTAGCCAACCAGAAAGGATTTGGAATCGGTGTATTGCTCATTTCGCCCGATGGATCGCACATCCCGTTGGCGTTCAAGCTTAACTTTGAAGTCACCAATAACCAGGCCGAGTACGAGGCTTGCATTGTAGGCATGGAGGCAGCCATCGAAATCGGCATAGAAAAGCTAGAATTGTGAGGGATTCGAACTTAGTTGTGTCTCAGGCGAATGGTGACTGGAAGGTTAAGGAAGAGAAGTTGAAACCATACCATCAGGATCTCGAAGACCTTATCCCTCACTTCAGCAAGGTGACATTCACTCATGTCCCGAGGTTCAAAAATCAGTTTGCAGACGCTTTGGCAACATTGGCATCAATGATCGAGATCCCTGTTGGCATAAAGTTAAGACCAATTGTGATAGAACAAAGGGATATTCCAGTACACCAGCACGTCATAGTGGTCGACGAGCCCGATGATGGCCATCCATGGTATTATGACATTTGGAGGTACATAGAAAGAGGAGAATACCCCGTGGGAGCAAACAAGGGAGACCGAATCGCTCTCCAGAGGATGGCAACTCAGTACATTCTATGCGGGGGAAACTTATACCGAAGGTCGCCCTGTGGCACACATAAGCTCTGCATCCATGGAGAAGATGCGAAAAGGGTAATGGAAGAAGTTCACGAGGGTATATGCGGTCCTCACATGAGCGGCATAATGCTTGCAAAGAAGATTCTCAGGCAGGGATACTTCTGGTCCACCATGGAAACAGAATGTGTAGAGTACGTGCGAAGGTGTAAAAAGTGCCAAATTCACGCCAATCTCACGCATGTCCCACCGCACGAGCTGCAACAAATGACCTCGCCATGGCCCTTTTCGACGTGGGGAATTGATGTCATTGGGAGGATAGTGCCGGCAGCATCCAATGGTCACAAGTTCATTTTGGTAGCCATCGATTATTTCACGAAATGGGTAGAAGCTGCTTCCTACACCACTTTGACTGCGGTTCAAGTTGCACGTTTCATCAAGCAAAACGTCATTTACCGGTATGGGGTCCCCCAAGCTTTCGTATCCGATAATGGGGTTCATTTCAAAGGGAGAGCTCGAGAAGTATTGGATGAGTTCCAAATCCAAGTGCACAAGTCAACAACTTACCGGCCGCAAACTAATGGTGTCGTGGAAGCAGCTAACAAGACGATCAAGGCCATTCTGGAGAAAACTATTCAATCAACAAGGGACTGGTATGAACAACTACCCCTGGCTTTATGGGGGTATCGCACATCGGTGCGGACACCAACAGGAGCAACTCCTTACTCCCTGGTTTACGAGATGGAAGCAGTGCTTCCCATCGAGTTAGAAGTCCCATCTCTTCGGACCATGATTGAATGTGAAGTCCAAGAGGCAGAGTGGTTGAGTAACCGATTTGAAGAGCTTATGCTATTTGATGAATGCCGGTTAAGGGCTCTTTACCACATCCAAGGGTACCAACGAAGGATTGCACGGGCATTCAACAAGAAAGTGAAACCCAGGAACTTGGTAGAAGGTGACATGGTTTTGAAGGAAATCCGGGCTCCGGTTTACGACCCACGAGGAAAGTTTCGACCAAAGTGGTCCGGGCCGTACATTATCAAGACCATCCTTTCCGAAGGAGCTACGCAACTCATCGACTTGGACGGAAACGAATTCTCAACCTTGGTCAACTTGGATCAACTCAAGCGCTATTACCCACGAGAAGCTCGCTAGGTCGAAAACCCGAATGGGCGATCCTAGGCAAAAATTAGAGCAAAGCCTGCTAGGATAAAAACCCGTCAGGGCATCCTAGGTAAAAGTTAAGGCATACAATAAATGAGCTCGCTAGACCGAAAACCCAAAAGGGCGGTTCTAGGCAAAAGTTAGAGCGCAAAAGGAGAGTGTTAAAACCAGAGCGAACCCTACCCTGAACTACGTCATGACCTGATTCCTTCGCCAGAAGGATACGTAGGCAGTCTCACACTGAGGCCCGGTCACGATCCATCAAAATAAAAATCCAGGTTGAGAAGACTTGAAGAACAAAAGTCGAAAAGGGGGAAACCCTCCAAGACTCGTTTTTATTAACACGATCACTTCTGCTACATAAGTTTGAGCAAAGCTTTCATAACAAAAGAAGTATGACGTAATAAAAAGGGGTCCCCAATTTATTCAACGGTCAGGGTGGTAGGATTGAGTCAGTTTCCGTGAACTCCGGCTCTTGCAGCAATGTCCCTCCTAAGCCACTTCCGATAGCTCCCGCGCATCGCCACAGAAGGGTACGGATGCGCGTCGGTCACCTCTCGAGTCCTCCAGAAACGCTGGTAATGGCAAAGAACTGAATGTCCAAAAAAGGGCAAAACCACATCCACGAGAACCTCCGCAGGGGCCTCCTGCCTCAAACCGAGCTGACGCTGAATGCGGTAGGGGATCTAGAAAGTAAAAGCTCCCAAACCAGCAAGGACGACCCACTAAGGGCCCATGTAGTGCACTGTCATGGGAGGAAGATCCAGCCATCGACACCTCCAAGCAATGGTCTCCGCTCGCCGGCGCTTGAGAAAATCGACCCACTCGGCCCTGCTCCTATCTTCAAACTCGAAGTATCGCTGAGAGAGTAACCTCGCCTCGTATGCCCAATTGCCAAGAGGAATGGCCAGTACGTTCACCTTATCGCAAAGCCAAATCTGTGGGAAGAGAGAAAACAAGTGAGAAGCCTTAGATAACCAAGCCGAGCGTTGAGGTAAAATGAGAACGTGGGAGAAACCCGAAAAAGGAGAGCTGAGTGATAAGCCAACCTGTAGGAGAAGTGGACTGCCCCCGAAAGTCTCAGTTTCTCCAGAACAAACCTTGTCCAAACCAATCAATGTCACGGCCAGAACCATCGGAATCACGTCCTTTCGAGCCTCTACCTGAACAGCAACACTGGCTAATGCCGAGCTAGCATGACCGGCAGAAGGGACCAAGAGATAGGCTGCGAGCAAGCACATGCAGAGAGCAGTCATGCATCGAGTCTGATAAGTCATGTCTCTAAGATCGCCAGGAGGAGAGAATAGCTCGATATGGCGCATGGCATTAAGGTGGCCATTCCTGACCAAGTAGCGAGCGGCATTATCGCTCAGTCCAAGGGCTGCGACCAAGACTCTATAAGCACTCTCGCATACAGGGGGAATGATGACCTCCCCCGAGCCAAAATCCCCAAGGTATGCACGGAACTCCTCGACAGTGGGACAGAGCTCCTGATCGCCAAATCGGAACACGTGAACCTCCGGATCCCAGAAACTCACGGCTGCCCTCAAAAGCTCGGGACGAAGGCGAATGTTGCGAAGGTACCTCATGGAGTAGAGACCGTGAGCTCGAAAGTTGAGCCAATCGACACCTTCCATAGAAGCCAACCATGGACGGAGCGAGCCGGTGAGAGAAAGAGCCATTTCAAAGAGCAAAGAAAGAAGACAAGAGTTGGATGAGGTGTGGAGAATATAGAATGAGAGAGCTTGAATTTATAGGAGAGGTAGAAGGACAAATTCAACTTTCAAAGAGCCTCGGGTTTCAAAAGCGCAAGTTTTCCATGAGTCCAACATAAGGAAAAGCTTGGTCAAGTCCTAAAAGGTTTAAAACAGACATGCATTGGTTTAGAAATGCCATTGCATGGGTCAAACCTCAACCCCCGAGCAATCTGCCTTGGAAAGCAGCAAAACTAGAATCTGTCAGGAAAATTACCTCGCGCGGCACCTTGATGGGTCGCACGGCATGTTAGAACCAAAGAAATTCCACGGCAGAGTGATTAAGGTACCGTGAGGCAGATTTCTACCCGCGCGGTACCTTGGTCTATCCGCACGGCAGGCTGTCTCTGCATTTCTGCAGTTTTTGGCAGCAACACTTCAAGATGGAATCGAGGCTCTATGAGGCACCAACCAGCACCTAAACACACTCTAACGGGTATTTGGGACTTCAGGGATGTTTCATTTCAAGATAACTCCCGGGATTCGTCGTCGTGGCACGAAAACTCGATAAAATCTGTTTCTTAAGCCATGTCAAGGAGTCAAAATCCTTTTTGGGTCATTCTAAGTCGTTCTTTCGATTCTCGCAAGTCATAATGGTCAAAAGTGACTCAGTCCAAGTTTCGGTTCGTGTCCAAAGTCAAAACTCGAGAATGTCACATATCAAAGTCAACATTTTCCTACTTTCCGAGTATATTCCAAGGGTAAAGACAAGTTTCCGAGTCTCGTAGCAAGGTTTAAAGGTCATCATTGTCTCATGCTCGTGTCCGGGGTCGGTTGGAAGGATGTCTATGGAAAATTTTGTATGCGGAATTGATTTTGCCAAGGTTTACCTAATTGCTCCCTTTGATTTCTATTCCATTGTCAATATGCTCCAATTGTTAATGCGTCCCTCACCACAAACCTCACATTCGGCTTAATGGTTGGTTGCACATTTCGGTTAATGTTTTAGTTATTCAGTTTTCTTCATGCAAACCAAAGAAGATTGAATGGCGTAAACAATGAAAGGATAAAATCTCTGTATATATGTCCTAAAGGCATCCATGAGTCGAAGTACAAAAAGGGGTACAATGACCCAATGATCGAAGTCCTATCTACCAGGGGCAAACAGGCGCCCTACAAAAGAAGCACGCAGGCTCTGTCAAAAACACAAAACAAAAGAGGAGCTCAACTCTCATCCTCGTCCTCGCCCTCGCTCTCCTCCTCGTCCTCTACGGAAATCTCCTCGTCCGCAGGAGAGCTGCTCGCCGCCTGAGTGCCGGTCGCCCTAGGCACAGTGTCTCCTGAGGTGACCTCCAGGTCAACGTCTGTAGGCTCGGGTGTATCGTCCTCAGAAACGTCGATAGGCTCGTCCTCGGTCCCTACAGAGCGTCGTGTCCTCTTCGACGCCAGCTCCTCCCGTGAGCCGACAGAGGAGACCTGTCGTACTATCGGGCGGACGGACTTCTGCCGTAACCCTCGTGTAGTCCCTCCTCTGGCCTGCAATGGTATAAGCATTCATATGACATTTGCATCATAATCATAATATAAGCAATAGAAGTAAAGCAAATGGCTAAGGTTCGAGAACGTACCATCGACCCGCCAACGCGGGGCAACACCTCTGGAGGGTGGCCCATAGCGTACTGCCTCACCAACTGCTCCAGGCCCATCATGGCCTCCGCCATCTCCTTCACGTACCCTGGAGGAGCCTGCAATGAAGGAAATTGATCAGAACATGCAAGCAGAGCAAATGTACAGAAGATTGAAAACATGTTATACCTGAGCAAGGAACCCCGGAGCCTCAACAGGAGGACGTGGCACCGCGACCACACCAGGGACTCCCTGAGGGGTCATCACGTCCACTGTCCAAGAAAGGGCAGGGAGGCTAGCACCGCTCGGGCCTGCGCCCTCGCCGCGACCTCTATCACTGCGGCCTCCGTCTCCTCCACTGACTCCGCTGCCTCTATCCCACTTCTTTCCCCTTCCTCCTACAAAGACACCCTCTGCATCGCTTTGTGCGCTCCCAAGCAAAGACGTATCCCTGCACTGCCATTAGGTGCGAGAAGCGATGCTAGGTCCGCCGCGAGGCGGCCCTGCCTCGAAGAACGGGCTCTAACTCGAGGTCCGCCACGTAAATCGCCGACCTCCTCCGGGTGTCTTGGTGCATCCTCTGTACTAGGGCTAAAGCGACCAGGGACTCGAAAGCGTCCGGCCTCAACGGTGGCGTGAGACTCGGTCACCCAAGTACCACCGCCCGTAAGGGACTCGAGAAGCACTCTCCCGCTGGATCCTACTCTGTGCAATGTAGGGGATCTCGAAGCGGTCCCACACCCGCCAGTGGACCTGTCATTAAGGATAAGCAATGTCAAAGTACTGTTTATATAAAGATGAGCAGGAAATAGAAACGAAAGTGCTTTGATACCTGATCAGGACGCAGCTCGTCCAAGTACAGGCGGAAGGCATTCAGCTTGCCTCTTCCCCTCTTCACGCCCTTATACTCTGTCGACCAGCGTAGGGCTCGCGGAAGTATCATGTCGTCAGGACACGTGATCTCAGGAGGGTACATCCCTATCACCTCGTACGTCCAAAGCTGCAATTCAAGACATGGAAAGTTAGCACAAGATATACGTTGAATAGATACAAATGGAAAAGCTAATTGTTCATAAGAAAGGAAACGAAATATACCTCCCAGACCCTCCAGTAGCCTCCGAGGCTCACTCCTGCTCCGCGAGACAAAGAGCCCATGAAGGCGTAGCACGTCCCCAGTGCTGCACCTCCCAATCAGCAGGCGATCTCCCGACATCCTCAAGGCGGGAGAAGCGAGAGGTGTACCCGGTTGCGCCTGTTGGGAAACAGGGACGCACCAAGTATAGCAGAAAACACCTCGCCATCTGCTCCTCCTCCACCCTGTCAGCCGGGAGTCTCTCCGTCCAAAACCTCAAGAGCTGGGCGTACTTCATCACCCTCCGCCCTCAGCTCGTGTCCCGGCATCGCTCATTTGGAGCGCCGCTTTGCCTCCCTGGCGGCGTCAAAGGATAAGGGTCACCTCCGAGGCCCTGAGGCAGTGATCGCCCGCGAAGTCCAGCGGCGTCACGGTCGGCTCACCAAAAGAGAGTGGAAGGTGTTCGTCGTATCCCACCACCTCTCTCGGCCAAAGCCCTCACCACCGGGCGGTCATCCCCTCGCCAGCACCCCTACAAACTCCCCAAAACCCGCTTTGGCTCACTATCTCATGGCGTCAGGCGACCTCTCCCAAAGCGTCGGCCTGACCAGAACCTCCGTAGCACGAGGCGAGATCGCTGTTACAACAAACCACAATATTCGATGTGAGCATGGCATGCAATACAGTGGTGTACTTAGATGCAATAAAATGGAAATACGACGCATTGGAATTTGAAATACAAAAATTTAAAGTATACCTCGTCTCGGCGCAAAGAAAGGTGCCGCTGAGGGTCCCTCAAGACCAGAGCCTCGTCGTAAGTCGGCCTCCTCGGAGTGTACGGGTCGAAAAGTGAAGACACCACCACGTGCTGAAAGGGGACGTAGGCTGCCTCGTCGTAGGGCCCTCGCCCCTGCAACGCCAGTGTCGCCTCAGCCACCACAGTGACGCGAGGAGCCATCACCCTGGCCTCCTCAGCTCACCTCTCCTCAGCCTCCGGCTCTCTATCTCCCCCAGTCCCAAGCCCGGCCTGCAACTCCGCCTCGCGGGCCGCGAGTAGAGCGTCCGCCAACCCACGAAACCCGTGCACTAACTCCAGCACGTCCTCCATGGACGCCATCGCCAAGTAGTCGCCCACGCCTATATGGCGTGACGACCCTGCACCTGTACCGCTGCCCACAAACATAGGCGGCGTGTCCTCCACTACCGGCTCCACCCTTGGCTCCACCACCGGCTCGTCCTCAACGATGGGGGCCTTCCCCAAGTCAGTCCGAGGCTCTCTCACAGGAGAAGCCTACGTCTCCTCTACCACCCAGTCTAAACCACCACCACCGTGACTCTCCGTGGTCCTCTCCTCCATGCTGGCCGCCGCCTCCGACCGGCCCGAAACCCCAATGTCGTCCCTCGACTCCACTGCACCCGGAGTCTCCACCTCCTGACCATATCCGGCCACTACTACACTGCCACCGTCGCCACCGCCACTACCGACCACCGTGGCAGCCATGGCCGCGGTCTCCCCGACCAATGCCGGCTGCCCAGAGGCCTCTGGCTCAGCCCCAACTGTCGTGCCACCCTCTGGAAGAGCAGGAGACGGTGTAGCCCCAGCCCGGAGTGATGTACCGTCACCGGGCATGTCACTCCGCTCCATGATCGCAATATGTGAGAGGGAGAGAGTAACTGAGAGAGAGAGTGATCGAGAGAGAGAGCAGGCGAGCGAGAGCAGACGAGAGAGGGAGAGCAGACGAGAGAGAGAGAGTGACCGAGAGAGAAAGAGAGACGTTGGGAGAGAGAGAGAGGGAAATTCGAACGTGCGAGGTGTACTGTGTACACCTCGCGTATTTATATATCCCCCAAACCGGTTCGCTTGAAGATCAACTCTGGACCGGGTTCACAGCTAGAATAGCCGCACGGCACCTTAGCATATGCGCACGGCACGTCGAATGAGCAGGCAATACTTTTAGTCCGAGGTCCCGTGCGTCCCAAAACATCTGCGCACGGCGTGTTATTTCGGCTGTTTTGCTTTCTGAAGACAGTTTGTGGCAGACTGTGTTTGATTCGTTTAGGTTCGTATGAGATAAGAAGTTTGAATGCGAAAGAATGGAAGAAGAAAGGGACTTTTTCATTAAATAAAACCCGGGGTTTCCCCCGGGGATCTTGGCATTACATTTTTTTTCAAAAAAAAAAAAAAAAAACAAACAAAAGAAAAACAAGACAGCGGGCCTACTGCCCTTCTTCCTCCTTCTTCTTCCTCCTCTCCTCTAGCCCCAGTCTCAATCACTCGCCCCGTCCGAACGGTCGTCCGAACCGTTCGGATTCCCCTCGGAATCCTCCACAGTGTCGTCAGACCCGCGCTCCGGTGCAAACTCGGGGTCATGCTTGTCATCAAGTTGGTCAAATGCAAAGTCCTGCAAGTTGGAGACGGCACGACGAAGGGTACGAATGGTGGTGATCAATCGCGCGATTTGTTCGTTGAGCTGTTCAATTTCCCCCCGGAAAAAGGCCATCTCGGCTTCGAGAGACGTCACCCGGGCCGCTAAATCATTGTTCGCCATCCGAGAACCTTGAGAACAGCCTGCTTTGAGAAGAGAGAAGAATATAGAAAGACTTCAGAGATTTTGTTGATAAGTGCATAGATTAAGGCACCCCCTCCCCTTTTAAAGAAACCCCGGCCGACGAAAGGGCACGCTTGAATTAATGGCGCCCTCAAGCCTGTCAACTGTCCTCGGAAATCGAAAGGGTGCTTAGAAGAACGAGGTGCCACGCGCCTCTGACCTTACCCGCACGGCACCCTGGCTTCAGGAGGTTTAATGCTTTTCTCGAAAATTGATCCAACCAGCCACTAAAATCCTCTTGGAAACTCAATCCCCAGCCGTTTTAACCCCTAGAATGTTGTGCATCGGTTAGAGCGCCATTTAATCCTCTGGAAATAGGCCGTATTTGTCTTTTCCTCGGTATCCGTCCTCCGGGACTTGCCGTGATCGGTCTCCGGATTTTTAGTCTGACGTTTTTAGCTCGACATATTTTCCCCAGCAGGTCAAAAATTCAAAAATTCAATTTTCGCCTTCCGAGGGCTCGTCTTAAAAATTCAAAAATTCAATTTTCGCCTTCCGAGGGCTCGTCTTAAAAATTCAAAACTTGATTTTCGTCTCCCGAGGGCTCGTCTCAAAAATTCAAAATTCAATTTTCGCCTCCTGAGGGCTCGTCTCAAAAATTCAAAATTCAATTTTCGCCCTCCGAGGGCTCGTCTCAAAAATTCAAAATCCGATTTCCGCCCTCCAAGGGCTCCCAACGTCTCCCGAGCCACGGCCCAATGGGCCTAACGCCTCTTCGTCTCGACGACTCTTCGTCACACTAACGCCTCTTCGTCTCCCGAGCCACGGCCCAAAGGGCCTAACGTCTCTTTTCGCCTCGATTTCTGCCCCCCCGAAGGCTCATCTCAATTTTCGCCTCCCGAGGGCCTGTCTCAGGTTTTTCAATACTCTGCATGACACACCGCACCGCAAGCACTTCTTTGCATAAGTTTGTCCTCCGGGACTCGTTTCTCGCATTGCATTGTCCCAATTGAACTACGCTGGTCTGATCCCTACAATGGGGTACGTAGGCAGCTCCCCGAGCGCGACCACCATCGTTATTTACTTGCATTTTTCATTTTGTCCCTGTTCAAAGGTGCTAGAGCAACGGATTGGGATGCCTATTCTTTAAGCGTCACTCGTACCAACTAATGGTATCCGAGTTACGTTAAAGAGGGACTACTGTAGACACCCCAATCCGGACCTCAGAGAGTCTTTGTCCACCCCGATGATGAAAATAGAGGAAACGGTACCTTTGCGAGCTTGAAAAAGGATCTCCTTTAAAACCAAAAACCCAACAAATCCAACAAACCCAGCAAAGCCAGCCAAACCTAGCCGAGCCCAGCCAAGCCCAATAAAAAGCCCAAAAAACTCTGGACCACAGGAGGAGGTACCGTGCGGAGCCAAATTTGAGCGCACGGCACCTTGAGAAATTCAAGGGACTGTGCGCAGCCAAACCCCTCCGCACGGCACCTTGAGCAAAAGGCGATCGGCTCAGAGTCGGCCACGCTTGATTTGAGCCACGGTGATGGTAGCTCAGCCGAAATGCACTTCTGGTGTAATACCCGCCCCGAATATTTAGTATTTTACATTCACATTTTAATTGAATTATGTGTTTACGGGGTTAATTCATATGTGGTGGGAAAATAACTAAAAGCAATTGGTCGGTTGCATAAGTGGAGGGCTGGTGCGGTTACGCCATATATTTTTTCAAAGGGAGATATTTCTTAAATATCTCATTCCTTCCCCTTTCCCTGATATTTTCTTAAAGAGAGAGAGAGAGAGAGAGAGAGACGGATGAGAAGAGGAAAGGAGAAAGAAGAAGAAGAAACCAAGGTGCAGGGCTGTTCTTCCCGAAATTATTCAAGGTACCTAGAAATTTTCTAAATTCTTGAAATAAATCCTGAATGTTCATCTGTGAGTCTATTGCATCGTGTTAAATTTTCAGAAAATAACTCGAAGCGTGTTGGCCTACAAAATTCGTGGACTGAACTGGTGTCAGATTCGCGTCTGTGCAGACAGCACAGACACGTGTTGGAAAAACGGGCATAACTTTTTGCTCGGGTATCTATTTTGCGCACCGTTTCTTGATTCGAAAACTAGACTCGTATATCTTTCTGAATATGTATGGGTTGTGTCGTGGTTCTTTCTAGATTATAGCAGTTTTTGAATTAAAGTTCAGGTTTTGGTACTTCTGAAATTCTGGACAGCTTTTGGCTTGTGTTCTTGATGAAATTCCTCAAGTTTAAGCATGCTAGGTGGACATGGGTTCTCATGAGTCTTAAACATTGATCAATTGGTGATGTTTTGGTGTTGGAATCATTGAAAATTATTGAGTAGGTTATTTTTAATGGGTTTTCGATCGCAGACTGTCCTGCTGAAATCGTAATTTCGTGTTTCTCACTGTGTAATTTCAATTGGGCGTATCTTGGTCATTCAAACTCTATGTTGGGCAAATTTTATATCAAAATTTATGTACCGGAGGTGTACTTTTCAATGGTGGTGGTTTCATAACCTAATTCTAATCCTAAAAGAAGTTATGGTCGGAATACGGTGGATTAGTTGTTGGATTATTTATCGGTTTTGGGGTTATGTTATATTTAAGCGCTATGCTTGCTTGGGAAACCTTGGAGGTCTTTGAGATGACATGTTTGAGTTCATTGGACATCGTTTAATACGTTGTAGCTCTATAACTTGATATCAAATGGTTGTAAAATGGATTAGGGGGCGTTTGGTGGCCTTGTTAATCTTTGGGCATGGATTAGCTTGTTAAAATGTTATAGGGTGCTATCATTCAATTGTTTGATCATTCCAGTGGAGAAGTATGCTAATATGAGTTAGCTTATGATTAGGAAGCAAGCCGGTCAAATGGGAGGTGCCGAAACCGTAAGTTTGACGTGCCTCGGTCGATACAAAGGTGAGTGTGTTTGATATGATTCTTCTCCATATAATATTGTTGTGATGGTGAGTATATATCTTGCTAGTTGTGGTTAGCTTTCGATATGATTATCTTTAATGAGATATTGCTGTAGTGGTGAGTTGTATATCATGCTATTGTGGTTTAGCTTGATATGTTGTGAATGTGTGCGTGTGAGGCACACCATGTCGTAAGCCATATCGTTCAATGAACGATGGTTGGGAGCATGGTGTGTGGGACACGAGATTTGGTTATGATATGCGTGTTAGATGAATATGCATGCTGATGGGTGTTGATTGAACCGCCGAAGGTTAGCGTGTGAGGCATACCATGTCGTATGCCATGCCGGCTAATGGTCGGTGGATGGGAGCATGGTATGTGGGACACCTCATCTTGGGTACATGCGAAGTGGCAGACATGTCACTGCATGTGATGTAATGTGATTATATTCATGTTGTTGAGCATGTGGACAGGTTGGTTATAATGTTGTATACATTCAAGTATTTCAGTTACGCTGGTAATGTGTATTCTTGTTGATATTCCTTCAGGTATTGTGATATTATATTGAGCGTTTCTATATCTCACACACTCTGGCTTTCCTTTTGGTCTGCCAGGTAGCAGGTTGCTTAGAGTGGGTCCACTACCGGTCAATGTGTTGAGGTGTACTCGAGCGTTAGCTTGGGAGATGTTGATAGTCAAGCTTGTTGTAGGTAGTTAATGAAGGAGCTGATTCATATAAATTGTAATCAAGTCGTTGGTGGATATGTTGAAATTTAGAACTTATTAGGTTTTGTAATAGAGGTTGTGGTTACTTAGTTGTGCGAGTTTGTGATTGGTTGGTCAGTACGTTGACTCGTTTCTGTTTTAATGTGAGAAGTCTTCCGCTGGTTGTTTATTCTGTCTGATTGTATTGTGAGGTTGGGTCTTCTGTGTGGAATGCCACGTGGTCGCACCGACTCGGGCCCACTTTGGGTGCCGTTTGCGGGGCGGGGCGTGACAGCTTGGTATCAGAGCTAGTACGTTCTAGTCTCTGTGTTGAGAGTCGATTGGGGGTTTGGTAGTGGACCATAGGGTGTTTTGTCTGTCAAGTAGGAGTTAGTGGGTGACTAACGTATGATTATTGACTACTTGGCACTGTGTTTGTCTTTAGTGGTTTAACTTGTTGAAACAGGTTATTGAGATGACTCAGTTCACGGAGCAGCAAATGGTAATTGTTCCATGGCAGATTGTGTTGGCACTGACGATGTCGTATGTGGATTGTGTTGTATGTGTGGAGGTAGAGGTAAATGGACTGAGGGTTCACGGCGTTATGGAGAGTATGTGCTTATGCGTGTCAAGGAGATAGGTATTTTCAATATTGATTGACGTTAGGTGTAAATGGCAAGGAATGTAGGGTTAAACCTAATTACCATGTTATTAATGCTTATTGTGCACTTAGAGTAATTATGTGCTTTTGTAAAATGTAGTTTATGTGTAGTGAGAAGGTTGTATTGCTATGTGGTATGTCAACCTTGCTATAGTGTAAGTTGGCGGTGGGCAGATTCTTGAGAGTCGGAGAGTTACGCGCTAAAGAGGGTTCATTTTGAATTTTAAAGATTAGTGTCAAAATTGTAGATTTTGTGATGAATTTTGGGAGATATTGAAAAAGGTGTGTGTGTGTGTGTTTATGGAAGTAGCATGGGTTTATTGATGTGTGATGGGATACATGTGTGGTATGTGTACGTGGAAGAGAGGATACTTTCATAGAGATGTGCGTATTGCTAATACAAGGTTTAAGATGGTTTTAGTTATCTATGAGAGATGAGTTGGATGGATTTTCGATATCTTATTAGTTGTATGAATTGGAAAGGTTTGGTGAGTTAGTTGTCAGATGTGCTGTTAATGGTGGAGATGGGTTGCCTAACGGTTGGAGTGGTGAGTTAAAAGGAGTTGGGAATTGTGTTTTGAGCGTTTGGGCTCTAGTTCATGAACGGGGTTTGAATGGTACAAGTTGGGAAGGTGCAAGTTTGACTGGGATTGAATCGGGTTGTGAGGATGGTAAGCAGTACGACAGAGCAGTGGCTATAAAACAATTGCAAGGGTCACATCACAGAAGTGAAACTGGGGCAGAGTGCTGGTGTTCTTAAAAACCATTCTGAGAGAATGGGACAGGTATAACTTTTATTTGTTGTTCGATTTGATAGCATGATCATGCATTATGACTTCTTGTCAGAGTCAGTCCAGTCGACTGGAGTGTCAGTGGTGTTGTGATGAAATGGGCAACGTGCCTATTAAATCACGACACGTCTTGCATATTGTCATATTCGCATGCCATCAATGATATTTATGTTGTGGACTAACCTTGTTTTGAAGGGACACGTTACAACAAGATTGAGTTCAGGCTTCTGAAACAGAATTCGGGGATGGTACTGAGTTGACAATGAGATGTGGAACAGTGTTGGGATCTTGGTTGTGATGGAGAAGGTGTTAGGGTCGATGAGGGAGTGCATAGAGAAAGTAGATTAAGTGAAGCATAGGTGCTTGTTAAGGTTAGATGTGAAATCTTAAGTGATAGTTGAGCTACAGTGGTAGCAAGTTTTATGGTGGATTGAAGGTTAGAAAGTTAGGTGGGTTGTCGATTCGAGTTGGTATGCGTTGGGTTGGATTGTATACTAGTATATACAAATGTCTTGAGGTGTTGTTTGTGTGTGACAGATGTGTTTCTTTCGGTATGCCTGAGTGATAAAATGGTTAATGTAACATGATTATATAATATGCATATAATGCTATTTCAAGATGAATGTTTGTTGCTGTATCAAGTAGTGTGATTATGCTGGTTGATAGTATGAGGTTAAAACTTAGTTTTCCTAAAAGGTTATACTCAGGTTTTGAGAGTGCGTAATGGTATGGGGGTCATAGTGGTTTATTAAGTTGGTACTGATGATGGAATCAATTTTACTAAAAAGAAAATTGTTGAGAGTGCGTTATATTGATTTTAACATGAGTTAGAGAGTTTCTGGTAGGAAGTTACTCTAGTGAAGGATAAGCTCGTAAATTTCCTACGGTGGAATCGTGTGAAATGGTGAAAGTGGTTTTAGCATGTAGGCGTGTTGGATGCCGTGATGTGAGTTATGGGTTGTGTGCCCTTCTTGAGAAGTAGAATTGGTATTGTATGAGTATCTATAGGAATTATGTGATTGTTTTTGTCGAGAGTTGATGGAAAAAGAAGAAGTTTTAACTATAAATCATAAGGGTGTTATTTTCTATATGTTTTGTGCATAGAGACATGAATTTAAGGGAGTTTTGGTTAGAGGTGAACGTGAATGGGGGTGGATTACATGATGGTGTAGTTGAAGGAGTAACTTGTTTGTAGTTTTGTATATGTGTTGTTCTTGTTCTTACATGAAGTCGTTGGTCAAGATTGTTTGAAAATCTTATAGTTTTGGTTGGCGCTGGGGTGAGGCTGGTGGTTCTAATTTCGGGGACGAAATTTTCTAAGGGGGGGAGAGTTGTAATACCCGCCCCGAATATTTAGTATTTTACATTCACATTTTAATTGAATTATGTGTTTACGGGGTTAATTCATATGTGGTGGGAAAATAACTAAAAGCAATTGGTCGGTTGCATAAGTGGAGGGCTGGTGCGGTTACGCCATATATTTTTTCAAAGGGAGATATTTCTTAAATATCTCATTCCTTCCCCTTTCCCTGATATTTTCTTAAAGAGAGAGAGAGAGAGAGAGAGAGAGAGAGAGAGAGAGACGGATGAGAAGAGGAAAGGAGAAAGAAGAAGAAGAAACCAAGGTGCAGGGCTGTTCTTCTCGAAATTATTCAAGGTACCTAGAAATTTTCTAAATTCTTGAAATAAATCCTGAATGTTCATCTGTGAGTCTATTGCATCGTGTTAAATTTTCAGAAAATAACTCGAAGCGTGTTGGCCTACAAAATTCGTGGACTGAACTGGTGTCAGATTCGCGTCTGTGCAGACAGCACAGACACGTGTTGGAAAAACGGGCATAACTTTTTGCTCGGGTATCTATTTTGCGCACCGTTTCTTGATTCGAAAACTAGACTCGTATATCTTTCTGAATATGTATGGGTTGTGTCGTGGTTCTTTCTAGATTATAGCAGTTTTTGAATTAAAGTTCAGGTTTTGGTACTTCTGAAATTCTGGACAGCTTTTGGCTTGTGTTCTTGATGAAATTCCTCAAGTTTAAGCATGCTAGGTGGACATGGGTTCTCATGAGTCTTAAACATTGATCAATTGGTGATGTTTTGGTGTTGGAATCATTGAAAATTATTGAGTAGGTTATTTTTAATGGGTTTTCGATCGCAGACTGTCCTGCTGAAATCGTAATTTCGTGTTTCTCACTGTGTAATTTCAATTGGGCGTATCTTGGTCATTCAAACTCTATGTTGGGCAAATTTTATATCAAAATTTATGTACCGGAGGTGTACTTTTCAATGGTGGTGGTTTCATAACCTAATTCTAATCCTAAAAGAAGTTATGGTCGGAATACGGTGGATTAGTTGTTGGATTATTTATCGGTTTTGGGGTTATGTTATATTTAAGCGCTATGCTTGCTTGGGAAACCTTGGAGGTCTTTGAGATGACATGTTTGAGTTCATTGGACATCGTTTAATACGTTGTAGCTCTATAACTTGATATCAAATGGTTGTAAAATGGATTAGGGGGCGTTTGGTGGCCTTGTTAATCTTTGGGCATGGATTAGCTTGTTAAAATGTTATAGGGTGCTATCATTCAATTGTTTGATCATTCCAGTGGAGAAGTATGCTAATATGAGTTAGCTTATGATTAGGAAGCAAGCCGGTCAAATGGGAGGTGCCGAAACCGTAAGTTTGACGTGCCTCGGTCGATACAAAGGTGAGTGTGTTTGATATGATTCTTCTCCATATAATATTGTTGTGATGGTGAGTATATATCTTGCTAGTTGTGGTTAGCTTTCGATATGATTATCTTTAATGAGATATTGCTGTAGTGGTGAGTTGTATATCATGCTATTGTGGTTTAGCTTGATATGTTGTGAATGTGTGCGTGTGAGGCACACCATGTCGTAAGCCATATCGTTCAATGAACGATGGTTGGGAGCATGGTGTGTGGGACACGAGATTTGGTTATGATATGCGTGTTAGATGAATATGCATGCTGATGGGTGTTGATTGAACCGCCGAAGGTTAGCGTGTGAGGCATACCATGTCGTATGCCATGCCGGCTAATGGTCGGTGGATGGGAGCATGGTATGTGGGACACCTCATCTTGGGTACATGCGAAGTGGCAGACATGTCACTGCATGTGATGTAATGTGATTATATTCATGTTGTTGAGCATGTGGACAGGTTGGTTATAATGTTGTATACATTCAAGTATTTCAGTTACGCTGGTAATGTGTATTCTTGTTGATATTCCTTCAGGTATTGTGATATTATATTGAGCGTTTCTATATCTCACACACTCTGGCTTTCCTTTTGGTCTGCCAGGTAGCAGGCTGCTTAGAGTGGGTCCACTACCGGTCAATGTGTTGAGGTGTACTCGAGCGTTAGCTTGGGAGATGTTGATAGTCAAGCTTGTTGTAGGTAGTTAATGAAGGAGCTGATTCATATAAATTGTAATCAAGTCGTTGGTGGATATGTTGAAATTTAGAACTTATTAGGTTTTGTAATAGAGGTTGTGGTTACTTAGTTGTGCGAGTTTGTGATTGGTTGGTCAGTACGTTGACTCGTTTCTGTTTTAATGTGAGAAGTCTTCCGCTGGTTGTTTATTCTGTCTGATTGTATTGTGAGGTTGGGTCTTCTGTGTGGAATGCCACGTGGTCGCACCGACTCGGGCCCACTTTGGGTGCCGTTTGCGGGGCGGGGCGTGACATCTGGCCCGCCCAGAAAATACCTCCACCACTTGAAATTCAAAATCCTTGGCCTTTGCCTATAAATTAACCCCTCCACTCAAGGGAAAGGGGTCCCTCTTGGCCTTTCTTTTGAGTCACTCTCTTGCCTTCATCTTGGCTCTCTCACTCTACTTTCTCTCTCTAAGTTCTCAAACCCACTTTCCATTGCCACTTCCATTTCCAAGTCTTAAAGGATGTCATTCCCAAAAGACATTCTTTAAGAGCTTTCACTCACTCCCTTCTCATCATTGAAGTTGATCACTCATTAACTTCAAGACCCCATCACCCAAAACACCTAACCTTCACTCACACCCATACTCCCTTTGTCTCATTTAACCCCCCCTTCACCCCCATCCACATTCTTGCATCCACGATCCTTGATCAAGCTCGAAACCAAGGTATAAACTAGTTTCCTCGGACTAGACTCCGTTCTGGTCCTGAGGGGACCTTTTTGTCAGCAGATCTGATCCCTTTTGGTTAGAACCTGACTCAAAACCCATTTTCATAAAGTAAAACAAACACTGTGCTGAGGTTGAGAAACCGCGCGGTCTGTCGCTCAGACACGCGGCATCCCGACCCCCAGCGCACGGCATAGTACACACTAATGCTATTGTGAACAGGCTGCTTGGATCTGAGTTTTCCTCCGCTGTGGTTACCTGTTTTTGCTGTTTACTATTTCTGTAGCTTTTAAAATAAGACCATATCTACAAGCCATGTTCCGACTCTTCTAAAATCTTTTCAAAATCATCCCAAATGATCAAAAAGGTTGAAAGCTACTTTAAAACTATGTTTTGAGAAGGATAATGACGTTCTTGGGATGATCTGACCGCCATGAGGCTACTCATGAGTTTTCAAAAATTCTACAGAGAAACCAGTGAGCTAAATGATGTTTTGAAAGACTGCAACGGTCTGACAGCAGAGCAGGTGCCACGCATGGCATGTTGAGATGCCTCGCGCGGCATCTCAGGGTGCCTTGAGCGGTATTCTGAGGTCCAACGATCGGCAAGCGAGCGGGTGCCACGCACGGCATGTTGAGATGCCTCGCGGCGGCTCGAGTGCCGTGAGCGGTATTCTGAGGTCCAAACAGTCTGTTGAATGTTATTTACTTCTATTTATTCATATCATTTTATCACGACTGTACAGATAGCACCACCTGCACGTCAATGTGATATATTTCCCATGTCCCTTCCCCGTTACCTGCTTTATTAAAGAGTTTGATATTCCGAATAATATTGAAGATTCCCCCCTTTTGAAAACATCAAGTAGAGACCGGTCTTACCGGGCGAATGGGGTGCTTTTTAAAGAAAAACCTTCCTCATTTGTAATGTGGCTCCCGAACCCATCATCTCAACGTTTTCGCTAGACCAAAAGCCTTTCTTTTTCAAATCAAACTCTCGGTTTCTCGGGTGACCTATCTCAAAAACCCGGGTGGCGACTCTTCGAGCGCAAGCGCTTCTTCGGGCGCGGGAGCCCACACCGACCCGACCCGACCCGAAGGGGTCCGGGCGGACTCGACCAACTGTTTCGGACGGGTACGGGTTGGAACATACAAATTTTTTGGTTTTCAGTTCGGGTTCGGGTTTATACCCAGATAACCCATCGAGTCCGACCCGACCCGACCATATTATATATAGATATATAATACACATATATATACATAATACCCTAATTCTCCCACTTTTTCACAACGCCAGAGGCAGCCAACAGTCAGGCGACTCAAGCTCACAGCGCACACACCCACGTTGCACGGTCTTCCACTCCAAATCTGATGCTGCCGACTCATTGCCACTGCACACCGTCCAGTCCAGTGAGTCTACCCTCCCTTTCTCTCTCTCTCTCTCTCTCTCTCTGCCAGATGCACACCGTCCGGCATCCAAACTCAATCCGTCTGGTTTGTTTTCTCCATTTTCTTATCTTTCTTTCTCGGATTTGCATTTTCTTGACTTTATTGCAGCAAGATGAATAGATTTTCTGCATTTTCATGTCCTCCTTCCTCTGATTTGCATTTTCTGGTTCTTCTGATCTATATTTTTCGGCTCCGTTAGTCGAACCCGACGGACCCGACCCAACTAAAAGAATCGGTTTTCGGACGACGGTTCTCCTAGGCACTCGGTTCGGCTTCGGTTTGGGAAATTTCCAACTCGACATGGTCGGGTCGGGTGGCGGGTACAAGCCAAACCCGACCCACCCGACCCGTGCACACCCCTACCCGTAGGTATAACAGATAAGAAGTGCATGCATGTGCAACTGTTCAGTGGATGGATAAAACTGTAAATGAATAAGATGCATGATAATGGAAACTGGGGATCTGTCACTGATTTCACTCTCGAGCGCTCGGGAGTAGTCCCGAGTGCTTGGGAATTCTGATACCCAACCTGCAGGCTTTGTTAGTCCAAACAGTAAATAAAGCTAATAACAGTAAACAGAAAAGATTTTAAACATATTGAAGGCTTAGCAGATGACTTGATAGACTAAGGTAGGGCCTCAATCTCTTAAGCCATGCTTCCCTGCCACTACAAAGTTAAATATGTAAGTTTTGAAAGGATTAAGAGGGTACATTGATGCATGCAGGAAGTCAGAAAATGCAACAAACTAAAAAATGGGATGCAAAGGCATGCATGTACTCCCGAGCGCTCGGGAATGGTCCCGAGCGCTCGGGAATGGTCTCGAGCACTTGGGAGTCAACTACATGTCAACTTTCTCTCAAATGGAAAATGGTACTGCCTTAGCGTGCAAAAGACCCCTGTTTTGATCTTTCCCAAAAAAAATGATCTTTTAAGCTTGGACATCCGTGGTCTTACACGAGAAACATATGAGAGATGTTCCTGCCTCTGGAAAACTAATTTTCTGTGCATGCATGTTAGAGTAACACCATTTCATTTGAGATTGCACCTCACCCCCAGTCTACTGCTTGCTAGGATGCCATGCATGGGACTGGAAATAGTCCCGAGCGCTCGGGAACACTTTGGAGCACTCGAGAGTGTTTCCAGTAAAGGTTTTAAGAAAACATTTTTTTTGTACCCCTTTTTGCCCTTGCTTTTACACTAAGGTCTCTCAACCCATACTCAGTATTAAGGACTGAGACAGGCTGAGAGGCCTCCCTCAGAAAGAAAGAACAGCCTCTTTGATATCAAGGTAAGAAAAGAGTTTCTACCTGTGGGCAGCATGCCCTGCAATTTCCGGATTCCAAAGCGAGCCTTCGGGAATTTCGTTTCCCGAAGCAAGGGCCCATAATCGAGGGAGCGCGAGCGGAGAAGCAGGCGCTCGCGAAAATACAGAGTCGCCACTCGGGTTTGAAGGTCCGACACCCAAGGAACCGTATTTCGAAGCACCTGCCGCGCTATTTGATTTGAAAAAGTGAAGGAACCAGTCCGTCATAACCATATCTGGGTTCGGGAGCCAGGTTACGAGAGGGGAAGGGTTTTAAGGCACCCCTCTCGCCCAATCCGGAGATCGGTCTCTACTTAGGCATTTTGTGAAAGCTTTTGTGATTTTTCTTCTTTTATTAACCAAATTTTAGCCAATTAGGGCGGGAGAACAGTTAATCGGGGATAAAACTGTAACATGTTTTGCAAGATGTGTTATATTTGAGCATGGATGGATGAAATATTATGAAAATGGGATAAAGACTCAACCTTCTGATTGAAACAACAGAACCACACGAGGTTTCGAATTTGTGAGACACAACGGCCACCTTTGCATGCATGGATTTGCATGCATGTAAAGAACCATCGCGCAACAAATACAAACCCTCGCGCGCGTGTTTGCTTCTACCACAAGTTGGGTTTTGATCCCCTTCTGGGCTCTGGAAGGACCAGTGCTCACTCAGGAAGCAAACCAAGCAGTTTATATGTACTGGAAAGTAACTAATTATTACAGATTGAATCAAACAGAAGCCAAATGAATTGAAATACAACCCCTAAACAGTGAGGGATGAATAAACAGAGGCTTTGAACCTTGGTTTCCATGCAAGGGTCACTACTGGAACATCACGAACCAGCGCGCAAGCATTAAGAACACGCGCGCGATTGTTCTTGACTGGACGTCCAGGAATTGCTTTGCATGTTTGGGGGCTCTGAAACATACTCAGGGCCTTCCCAAAGGCATTACAAACTAAATAATACTGTAAAATAGGTTAGCTATGGCTTTTTTCATGCAGCACAGTGATCTAAAAGCTCTAACATGCTTCAAAACAGTAATAGAAGTATAAAAAGTTGAAAAACCAGGATACGCTTCCCCACAAGGTTGCATCTCACAAAGACACAAAGTGTCGCGTGAGTGTTCTAAACCGTCGCGCGAGGGTTCCCAGTCACATGCTTCTTGTAGCTTTGCTGACTTTAGGGCCAGAACTGGTATTGGGGGTTCCCAGTCACATGCTTCTTGTAGCTTTGCTGACTTTAGGGCCAGAACTGGTATTGATTACCAGCCTTGGCCTCGGCCCCCTCAGGATCGAGCAGAAGCGAGGTAAATGTTTATACCTTTTCTTGAGTTGTTTTGAAATGGCTTGAACAAGATGGTGTAGCTTGGAAAATGAGTGTATGTAGAGCACAAGAGTGAGTGAATTGCAAGTGAGGTTAGGGTTTGTAAGCCTTTTTTGCTTGATATTGTGTGTGTCTTGTAACCCTTTAGCCTTTGGAAGCATGGGGGTATATATAGGGAAATGCATGGGTGGTAGACATGGCCCAAGAATCAGCCAACAAGGCTGGTAAATCAGACTTGGTGGAGAAGGCCTCCAACAAGGTGATGGGAGTGGTTGTGTTGGGAAGAGCCAACCATGCAGTCTACAACTGCTGTGCTGGTGGAGAACGGGGTTCCTCAGGCTTACTAGACCCCTAATCATCACAAAATCCAGCTGGAAATTAATGATGGGGACAGGAGAGAACCATCGCGCGCGCGTTCTCAACTCGCGCGCGAGGATTCTAAAGGTCACGCGAGGGTCAACAGTCAACAGATTGACTTTGACCCACACTTGGCACAGAACACTCGCGTGAGGGTTCCCAACCCACGCGCGATGGTCAACCCTATCTTTAGGGTTTTGACTTAGGGTTTCTGAGGGTAAAAAGACTCAAGGAGGGCTCCACACTCACAAAGCTCAAACCATTCCAATCTCAAGTCTATTCTTAATCCAAATTCATCATCGGGGAAACAAGAAACCGTAAAACGATCAGGAGATTCAGATTGGGGTGTCTACAGTAGTCCCCCTTTGACGGCACACGGAGCACCATTGACTGGTACGGGTAACGTCAAAGGTTTCTAGACACCCACCAAATCCACCCGAAAGCCGATTTAATGGAAAAAACGCGCGAGTATGTAAAAATACCGTGCACCAAAGAATGATCAGAAGGATAGATCGTTACTGGTTGACAGTTAGATCGTCGTTGACTGATAATCGGACGGATGGATCGTCGATGATTTGAATTTGGACGGGTAGATCGCCGCCGATTGATAATTGGACGGATAGATCGTCGCTGATTGATAATTGGACGGATAGATCGTCGCTGATTGATAATCGGACAGATGGATCGTTGCTGAATTGATAATTGGACGGATAGATCGTCGCGGATGATAATTGGACGGATGGATCGTCGCTGAATTGATAATTGGACGGATGGATCGTCGCTGATTGATAATCGGATGGATGGATCGTCGCTGATTGATAATTGGACAGATAGATCGTCGCGGATGATAATTGGACGGATGGGTCGTCGCTGATTGATAATCGGACGGATGGATCGTCGCTGAATTGATAATTGGACGGATGGATCGTCGCTGATTGATAATCGGACGGATGGACCGTCGCTGATTGATAATTGGACAGATAGATTGTCGCGGATGATAATTGGACGGATGGATCGTCGCTGAATTGATAATCGTCGCTGAATTGATAATTGGACGGATAGATCGTCGCTGATTGATAATCGGACGGATGGATCGTCGCTGAATTGATAATTGGACGGATAGATCGTCGCTGAATTGATAATTTGCCCAATTGTGCGCGGGCAGACCACTGCCGGGGATAGAAAGACACTCCGAGTTGCGAGTACGAATTTAACACGACCCCACATGAACATCAAGGAGCCAATATTAAAAAAACTCGGATTAAAAATAATAAGAAATAATATCATTGGGCAGGCCTGCTGGGAATTGGGCCCGAGGCCCAAGATAAATCGTCGCGTGAGGGTCCCGAAGTGTCGCGCGAGAGTTCAGTTTCTGGGTCTGAAATTGCAACAAGCCCAGACCCGGCCCGTGCTCGTGCCACCCTATATTCGTCCGCGGGACGTTTCAGAATCAGTGTTTGAGCGGTTTCGAAGTTTCAAAAGCCTTTCAAAACCCATACTCCTTCAATCCTCTTCGAAAACCCTAAAATCCTTCCTAAATCAACAAACCCACACATACCCACTCATCCATGGCAGACGCCGACGGCAATGGAGGCGATGGTGATGTTATTGATCGACTGGAAGATCGAGGAGGGCCCATGGTGGCAGAAACAGGAGATCAGATGCGAGAAGAAGTCGTCGCGGGGGCCAGTGCAGTAGTGGAAGGCGGCGGCGATGGCGAAGAAGGCCGCGAGCGGGAGACTGGCAACGAAGAGAAGGGTCGCGCGACCGAGGAGAATCCTCGCGCGCGTGTTCTGACTGGGGCCGTGGGGCCCATTCTTGCAGCAGGAGGCTCAAGTCTGGTGGGAGAAAGCCCGCCCATGGTTAGTGGCAGTCCTGGTGGTGCTGGCAGTGGCGAAGCAGTGGGTGACGACCCCGGGCCAAATGGGTCTCCGCCGAGGGACCCGACGAGAGGCAAGAGCACTGTTATCGCAGAGGAGGAGAAACCCACTGAAGAAGAGCAGACGACAGAGGCTCCCCCCG
Source organism: Rhododendron molle (assembly GCA_025413875.1). Taxonomy (NCBI): domain Eukaryota; kingdom Viridiplantae; phylum Streptophyta; class Magnoliopsida; order Ericales; family Ericaceae; genus Rhododendron; species Rhododendron molle. Next base: position 23,777,848 of record CM046400.1, read on the forward strand.
TTGAGATCCGTGAAAAGGATATTGCGTTCAGACCTCCAGTGACGGCGGCCACATCGTCACGTCACATACCGATCACCTTTGATGATATCGCCGAACACACACCCGACGAGGTACTAGCGAGACTGTTGGAGGAGCGCCCCGATATTGGCGAGCATGTTCTGAAGGCCAAGGAGGATCGGGCAAAAGCCATTGAGGGCCGCAGAGAGGGCCGAGAGAGAGAGAAAGGAAAGTGAGGACCTTCTGAGAGAAATGGAGACCGAGGAGAGGGCTGCCGAGGAGGCACAGGGACCTAGGGTGACAACCGTGGCAGAGGCGGCAGCCGTGAGACGGCCTGACTACACAGCAGAGGCATACACACCCCCTGTGCCGCACTTGTTCGCACCGTCGAGCTTTTCGGCGTACACGCCCCAGCGGTCAGAGTATGACGATGAGGCAGTTTTGAGAGACCCTCTGATTCACATTGCGAACACTTGGGCCGAGGTAAGTTCTGAAAACCCCCTTTGTACTTCAATATCTACTTTTCTTGCATGTTTAGTAGACATAACACATGTAGTAGCTCAGTTACGATAAAATCGCTGAATCATACGCCATATAGCATGCATGCTAGGCGAAATAATAACTTGAACCAACCATCTGAATGTCGCCTGCACCTAAGCCAGAATCACAATGACATAACCTCGATAGACCATGCATGCACTAGGATGAACTGAAGAGTCATCGTTGTACCGCTGCAGTGATTACCTAGAACTTAAAAATGAAAGCCATGCGTGCTAACATTTGCCCTATTGCTTGATGACATGACCCTAATAGACCATGCATGCGATAGCACGAATCAAAGGACCGTTGTTACACCTTTGCATTGATTACCTAGAACTTGAAAATGAAATCCATGCGTGCTAACATTTGCCCTGTTGCTTGTCTGTGTACTTGAAATAGGAGGGAGCGGCTCAGAGGGACATTCGAGGCTTTGGGGGTGCATGCAAATCCCTGACACTATACGAGGGCCTACCCCAGAGAGTGAGGGATTTAGTGGATGCAGCGGGCTTCGGGGAGTTCATACGGACTCTTACTCGGAGCAGAATTGATCATGCTGTGCTGGTGGCCCTCGCAGAGAGATGGCGGGATACAACCAATACCTTGCACCTTCCTCCTGGGGAGATGACGGTGACACCTACTGATTTTGCAGCGATTACTGGGCTGAGGGTTGGAGGGGAGCCCATCCCTTTTGACTCGAGTATTCAGGACGACCGAGTTGCACTGGAGTGGTTTCTGGGTGATGCACCCAAAATTGAGGAAGGGATGGCAAAGTATGAGCAATTCAAGAAGTACCTGAGGAAGAAGGTGACCACAGAGCGGGAGGCAGAGCAAATGGCCAGAGCATACCTGCTATACCTCTTCGGCGCTTCCCTGTACCCAAACAGGCATAGCAGAGTGCACCTGTCCTACCTGCCAGCTTTGAGGGATCTGAGGACAGCTTCACGCTTTGACTGGGGTGGAGCAGCGCTGGGCACAGTTTATACTTTCATGGGCAACTCGTCAAGGACAGGGAAGAGCCCGCTGGCTACTGGAGAATCTGGGAGGTGCTAACATAACGCAACTTCTTTTGTATTTGCATTATTCGTTTACTGCCACTTACTATAGCCTGCTTGAATACATATCTGCATAATATCATGTGACTGATGCATATGTTTGCTGAATTTGAACAGCTCTGGGCTTACGAGGTTTTGCGGATGTATCAGCCTCAATGCAAACAACCCGACCTGAGCACGCTTCCTCGCGCATTGATATGGAGCAAGAAGATGATGGGGCCTAAGGAGGGTAGAGGCCAGCTCAACGCCTTCAGACTGTATTTGGACGAGCTCAGAGCCGAGCAGGTATACCATAAAACCTCCATGATTAAAACACTCTGAATTGCTTTAATGTTGTCGCTGATCAATTGTTTCTATCGTTTGTTGACTTGTGTGTAGATCAATTGGAATCCATGGAGGGTCGCAGGAGCAGAGCCTGAGTACCTGGCCAGGAGCAGGGCCATTACTGCCAGCAGGGTGTTACTTGAGTCGGCCTTTGGCTGGCAGTGGTACCTTGGAGACCGGGTGTCATGCCAGTCACTTGGCTATACCGCGTTCCAGGTGCCAGGGCGGCTTCCGCCACGAGCTTCACATACAAGTACATACACTCAGGCCGAGCTGGAGAGATTCACACGGCTGGATGCGGAGCTGAATCGATATCTACACCCAGAGATGGACTACGCGGAGTACCAGAGAGACCGCTTGGCGAGGCCACTGGGTATTCGGGCCTTGAGGGACGTGCGGAGTCTAGCACGTGGGGCTGCTGAAGAAAGGAGAGCTGCTGGAGAGAGAGCGAGGGGCGGCGAAGGCCGAGTTAGGCATCATGCAGGCGTTCCTGTGAGAGGTGGACCCCCAGCGATGTCGTGGACAGTTCCTGTTGTGGACGCACAGGGAAATCAAGCGGAGATACATTTGGCACCTGCCAGGGTTGAGCCACCGCCTGTGACTGTTCCGGTATGAACCTGTTTATCTTATGATACGTGCACCATTTGTATAGCTTGTTGACACTGAATTGCCTTTGTAGGTGCCCACCGAGTGGGTGAATGAAGCCATACGCCGCATGCTGGCTTTAGAGAACTTGGTTAGGAGAGCTGCAGGCGGCTTTCCATTAGACTTGCGCTATCCGGCACCATCTCCACCTCAGGCTCAGCGAGCTACTGCCAAGAAGTCTCAGGTATATACCGATACATTCCTGCTTTTGATACTTGATCATATACCTCTATTTCCGATACATATGCCTTGATTGTTTTTAACACTATGTACCTGTAATTCACACACAATATACAAAATGCACAATGTATACTAATGCTTTACATAATATGACAATGCAGACACAGGGGCGGGCGACCTTTAGGAGTAAGAGTGCACGGCTATCTCCACAGAAAAAGCTACCAGCCAGGGCTCTTGCACTAGCGGTCACATCACAGCGACAGACCAGGAGCTCGCAGCCAGTTGTTGCACGCAAAGAGGCAGCTAGACAAGCCGCAGTACGTACCGAGGAGCAATTCCGGATTGCAGTGCGCAAGAGACCAGCACCAGAGGAGCAGCGAGCCCAAAAGAGACCTAAGCTGATCTTGCTTCCGACTTCCGAGGATGAGGAGGAAGATGACGGAGATGAAGAAGAGGAGGAAGAGGGAGAAGAAGAAGAGGAACACTCTCCTGCCCGCAGCGATTCTGATGATTCCGTTGAGGACCTGGCCTACAAGGAAGACCCCAAGGAGAGAGCTGACGACAGTGATGACAATGGTGATGATGGTGGTGGTGAGGATGATGGTGAGGGAGACTGGCTTGCTGAGGAGGACTGAGGTTCACCGAGGAACCTTTTATTTTCTGCGTTTAGTCTTGCTTTTGGGACCTGTGCGTCCTAGTAGGTAGATGGAGGGCAGGTGTGCCCTAGCACTGATACTTGACATAGATTTTGGAGGCCTGCGTGCCTTTTTGCTGGATGGGCGGATGTGCCCGCACTACTTTTGATGGTTTTGCTTGGCAGACATGCCACTGATACCGTAGTTTCCTTTTGTTTTTGGATATTTGGATAGCATATGGTTTAGCTACAAAAATTGCATTTTCATGGTTTATTGATTCTTATCATGGATAAAGCAAACAAAACCAACCACTAAAACCGAACTTGCATTGACAACGTCAGAGACTAAAGATAGACACCCACACACGTACTGGTGCGACAAGTTCGAAAGAAAGCCTAAAACAAACCTAGGACACAGCCAGGATACGAGGATACAAGAAATATAAAGAATTTTTAGGCGTTGATAGGCCAAAACTCAAAATACTTCAATTCCGAACCAACCGAGACTTCTGCAAGGTCAAACATGTACGACATGACTTGTATGAGTCGACAGAATGAAGAAAAACCCTCTGAAACGAGATCTACACCGAAAAGTGCCTAACAGACACAAAAGGGATACAAAATGCAAAAACATGACTCGATTATGTCCCGGACTGAAACCGACACCCCCATACAGTCACATAAGGCCCATATGACCTGCATGGCCTGAAAGAACTCGACCAAAGTGCATGGAACGAGTTTCGACCTGTCAAAACCTTGATTTTTACTCGAAAGGGGCCGCCGAGGGTCCAAAATCTCCGTTAAGCGCGACCTTTTGAATCCGATGCTTGCACACAGTCATACATACCCATTATGACTTGCTGGAACCAATAGAAGTGGGAAAACCCCTTTGGAACCAAAAACGACCAAAACTGATCAGTAGCTACAGAAGTCTACCAAAATTGCAGACAAACCGTCGCGCGACTGTTTAGAATTGTTGCGCGACATTTCTATATCGCGCGAGGGTTCTTGAATGCACGCGCGAGGGTTTGTCCCTGCCAAGCTGCTCTAATTGACCAGGTCAGCCTTTGAATGCGCCAGGAGCTCTGTTATTGTTCCCAACGTCAGCAGACCTTCCTGAGGTTTTCAGAGGTGAGTGTCCTTGCATGGCAAGGTGTCTTAACCCTTCATGAAGCTTTTAATCCTTGGCACGTAAATCAAGGATGATATTTTGGAGGCTTTGGCTATATATGCATAACAATGCAAGAAGCACCCTTCCTCCAAAAGCCAAGGAACACCCACATTATTCAAGATGGAAAGTCCGCTAGCTGCCATACTCGATCCGTGGCTAATACGGCCCAAAACCATTGATTGGGAAAGCCCTCGTTCCCAATGCCTATCTTCCATTCGCAACCTCCGATTCATGGCATCACACCCCGAGCTTCTTGAAGCTGCGATGATATATTGGGATCCCGTGATGCACGTCTTCCATTTTCATAACGACGAGATGTGCCTGACGGTGGAGGAGTTTCAGGCCTACCTCCGGGGATTCACCAACTGTGAAACTCTTGCAATTCCCCCGCCTCAAGAGAACATGAGTCAACTCTTGCAAGCAAAACTCAACATACCCAAAGAAATGTCAGCCGGCATAATTCAGAATGGCAATCTCAACGTTGTCCGTCTTATCGAGCTGTACGGCCCTGAGGGAGCCCTAGGAGATCACGTAGGGCAATCCAACAGACGCTTTGTACTCTCCGTCTGCGCACTGGCTGCTTATATGCTAATCTCTGCTAACGAAGAAGTTAGCCCTAGAATAGTGAACATGGCGCTGCAAATGGATGCTCGAAAGAATATCATGCCCGTCGTTCTGGCGGAAACCCTCATGGGTTTAGATATGGTAAAAAGCGGTCAAGCAAATCGGTTCAGTGGATGCCCCTCACTGCTTCAGGTTGGTTCTCACTCAACTCACCTTTTTCTTAGTTACAAACTTTCTCATTTTACCTCGACCCTCAGGCCAAGATCACTCGACAAACCTTACTTGTCTTTCCACTCTGACTATATCTGACTTCTTACTTGTTTTTACACTTAGCTTTGGCTTTCAGATAAAGTGGGTGTACTTGAGGCTCCGGAGGCCGGCTTTGAACATTTCCCAAGGCAGCTGGTCGAGAGACCGATGGTGTACCCTGAGCTAATGGTTGAGGAATGGTTTGCTTTTCTGAATGACATGCAGTCGGAGGACATTGTCTGGAGGTGCCCATGGCTAAACTTGCCGGCGATGACCGTAAGCTCTGCAGGGTTTAAACGAGTAATCCTTGCTGGACTGACAAGCTTCACTTTCTATATCCCAGGACGGACGCTTCGACAATTGGGCACAAACCAGGGGGTAGATGTTTCGGGAGAGAACGCTTCGGACTTCCTACATTTGACAGCCACAACCTGCAGGCCTATGAGTACAGTTGGACTAACAGAGAATTAGAGGAGTCTCTTCCTGATCCCATCACATGGCTAGACAGCCGGTACGTGAAATGGCTACACAGAGAAGTTAGGGCCAGATCAGGAGGATACTTCTGAAGGCTGTCGACAACAAGTTTGTACAAAAATAAGCGCAACAATCGTTGAATTGTTCGAGCAACTTGCTTTGCTTTTAAACGCTTGCTATGTAAGCCGTATGGCCTTTAAGCCTGGCTTGCTTAATGAAATAACAACTTGTGTAAAGACGAAATGCAAACACCATGCTCCTGAGAACCCAAAACCCGTTATCAGGTACACGATTTGATCAAACGAAACTTCCACATGGACACGCACCTTCTTAAAGGCCTGCCGGACGTGTTCAAAGCTTGAAAATTGGATTTAAATCAGAACGCGGAAAACCACTCCCCAGAAGTTAGTAGGCTGTTCATTGCTGGCCAAATGAAACCAAACAGTCGCGCAAGGATTCGAACCCTCGCACGAGGGTTCATCCCAGGTAAAGCCGCCAGCCTTGACTTATTCAAAAAGTAATGGGGTGCAAGCCCTACCATCATTTTGGCCGTCCTGGATGTTCAGGGATACTCCAATAAGTGTGCTTTAAGGGGCACGCCACCTTGCCCGACAAGGCTTCATGGATGCAGGGATTTTTACATCCATATGGCTATAAAAGAGGCCAAACTTTACGAAAGATATTCACCTCACCGAATACCCTCCACCATATACAAATGGCAAATCATCTGCCCACCTCAATTGATCCATGGCTAGAAGCATTCGTTGCCACCGACTGGCTATCCTTTCGAGCTCACGGCTTAGCTGCTTTTCGCTTCCTTCGAAACATACGGTTTCGCCCCGAGATACTGTGGTCGGCTTTACAGTTCTGGGATCCTGCTGTCCACGTATTCAGGTTTGGAGATAACGAGCTGTGTCCGACAGTGGAGGAATTCCAAGCATACCTTCAAAGCTTTGCCTCCAGTGGGATCGTTACACCTCCGTGCCGGCAGAGTATGTCGAAACTCTTGAAAACGAGCTTAAAGATTACCACAGGTGCAGCTGAATGCCTGCTGAGCGGCGGACAAATAAACGTGATGCGGCTGATGGAATGGTATGGGCCTGAGGGTAATGCGGGGCACATGGCCCTGCATGCTCGCCGTCGGTTTGCCCTGGCGATTAGCGTGCTTGCCGCCTATTTGTTGGTGTCACCAAATGGACAGGTTAACCCCCTTCTGGTGAGCGTTGCCGCTCAGCTGGGCGCTCGAAAGAACGTGGTGCCGCTGGTTCTCGCGGAGACTCTCATAGGACTGGATTTAGCTTCAGCCGGCCAAACTGGGATATTCGGCGGCAGTCCACTCTTATTGCAGGTAAACTCTCACTCGGCTTACCTTTTTCTGGCTTTCACACATTCTGTTTTTAACTCGCACTCGGATAAGGCTATATTGGAGCTACTTACTTGTTTTTCCGCTCAAGTCTTATATGGCTCCTTACTTGTCTTTTTCGCTCATGCAGCTGTGGTTGTCAGATAAACTTGGGCTAATTGCAACCCCAGAAGCGATCTGGCCTCGCTTACCCGGGCAAATGCATCAAAGAGAGATGTTGTATCCGGAGATGTCCACTGAGGAATGGACCAGGTTCATGACTGAGCTGTCACCTGAAGAAATCACTTTGAGGCATGAAGTGCTCGATATTCCTGACATGGCCGTGAAATCCAGTGGATATGAAAGGGTGGTGATTGCGGGACTGTCCAGCTTCACTTTCTACAATCCAGGCCGCATTCTTCGGCAATTAGGGATAAGCCAGGGGTCACACCGAGCCGGAGCAGAGACCTTCTACGTTCCTGCCTTCACTGCCCAGAACCTGATTGGGTATGAACATAACTGGGGCTTGAGGGAGCTTGGCGGAGCAGATCCAGGTTTCAGCTCAGAGCTAACAAACCGTTATAAAGCATGGCTAAGAAAAGACATCATTAGAAGGCAAAATGCAGACTGACTCTAACGTAACCTGGATGATCTAGAATAAACTGTGAGCCTGTGAAGGCCTCTAGCGTGTTATTCTGTTTTTATGCTTTAACTGTTTTCAAAGACATGTTCAGCCTGTGTAATAGCAGTAATAGTTTTGAAATACAATTGAAAGCTTAAGAACTTTCCCTTGCTGGTCCAAATGTTGAACACCGCGCCGCATACTGAAAACATCCTTTGAAAAGGGCAAACTTGGATCGAGTTGAAAGATCATGACCGAATCTCACTGAGAGACTGCCTACGTATCCTTTTCAAGGAATCAGGTCAAAACGTAGTTCAGGCTAAGGTTCGCTCGTGTGTTTGGCTCCCCTTTTGCGCTCTAAATTTTGCCCAGAACCGCCCTTTCGGGTTTTCAGCCTGGCGAGCTTTTGAATATTTGCCTATTTATTTTTGCCTAGACCGCCTCCTTAGGTTTTCGGTATAGCAGGCACGCTCTAATTTTTGCCTAGAACCGCCCACCCTTGTGGTTTTCGGCCCAGCGAGCTTCTCTCAGGGATAGTAACACTTGAGTTGATCGAGATTGACTAGAGTGTTGAACTCGTTGCCGTCCAGATCCATGAGTTGCACAGCTCCACCGGAGAGGATAGTCTTGATGAGGTAGGGCCTTGAGCGCTTCGGCCGGAACTTACCACGAATATCAAAAATAGGAGCCCGAATTTCCTTTGTAACCATATCTCCCTCAACTAAGTTGCAAGACTTCACCTTCTTATTGAAAGCCCGAGCAATTCGACGTTGATACCCCTGAACATGATACAAGGCACGGAGCCTCCTCTCATCAAAGAGCATGAGTTCAACGAATCTTCCACTGAGCCATTCAGATTCTGTGAGTCCTGATTCTGCCATGACCCTCAAAGATGGCACCTCAAGCTCAATGGGGAGCACCGCTTCCATCCCATAAACCAGGGAATAGGGAGTTGCCCCAGTTGATGTTCGAATTGACGTTCGATATCCCCAAAGAGCCAAAGGTAATTGTTCATGCCAGTCCCGGGCAGACTCAGCAGACTTCTTGATGATCGTTTCAATGTTCTTGTTGGCGGCCTCAACTGCCCCATTGGCCTGCGGGGGATAGACCGTTGAATGGTGTATCTCAATTTTGAATTCCTCGAAGAGCTCCAAAACCCTACCCTTGAAATGAGACCCATTATCAGAGACGAATGCTTGCGGAACGCCGTATCGATAAATAATGTTCTTTCTGATGAATTGAGCCACCTGAACAGCAGTCAGGGTTTTATAGGATTCGGCCTCTACCCATTTGGTAAAGTAGTCTATCGCGACCAGGATGAATCGGTGACCGTTTGAAGCAGATGGCCTGATCATGCCAATGACATCAATACCCCACACAGCAAAGGGCCAAGGTGACGTCATGCCAAACAGCTTAGAAGGAGGAACATGCATAAGATTGGCGTGAATCTGGCACCTATGACAGCGATGGACATAATCCACGCATTGTGATTCCATAGTAGACCAAAAGTAACCCTGTTGTAGGATCTTTCTGGCCAGCATGATGCCAATCATGTGAGGACTGCAGACTCCTTCATGAATGTCTTCCATTATTCAGGTGGCTTCGGTACCACTAACACAGAGCTTGTGCATCCCACAATGGGATCGTCTGTAAAGCTTCCCACCACAAATAATGTACTGAGCAGACAACCTTCGTAATGCGAGTTGATCCTTTTTAGTAGCCTCAGCCGGATATTCCCCTCTTTCTACAAAGTTCCATATATCATGGTACCAGGGCAGACCGTCGTCAACATCATCGATGGTGCTAACGTACTGATAAGCGGGACAATCCCGCTGTTCAATCAGGATGGGACGAAGCTTAACACCCAACGGAAGTTCCACCATGGAAGCCAAGGTTGCCAGAGCATCAGCAAACTAATTCTTCAAGCGGGGAATGTGAGTAAAAGTCACCTTGTTAAAACGAGGAATAAGATCTTCCAAGTCCTGATGATAAGGCTTCAACTTTTCCTCACGAACTTTCCAATCCCCATTGGCTTGTGATACAACAAGATTAGAATCACCGATGACTTCGAGCTTTTCAACACCAAGCGTCAAAGCGGCTTCCATGCCAACGATACAAGCCTCATATTCCGCTTGGTTATTAGTGACATCGAAATTGAGCTTGAAAGCAAGCGGAATATGGGACCCATCAGGTGTTATCAACAAAACACCGATTCCATATCCTTTCTGATTAGCTGCCCCATCAAAATAGAGAGTCCACACATCATCAACTACTGCGAGCACTTCTTCATCTGGAAATACGAAATCCGCATCCTCTGGTCCATCCACAGGATGATCAGCCAAGAGCTCTGCCACCGCGCGTCCCTTGACGGACTTCCTTGTGACATACTCGAGATCGAACTCTGCCAGCAAGAGCAACCAACGTGCTAACTTACCAGTAAGTGCTGGCTTCTCAAATAGATACTTAAGAGGATCCATTCGACAAATCAGCTTCATTGGATAAGCCAGCATGTAGTGTCTCAACTTCTTGGACGCCCAGACAAGAGCCCAACATGTCTTTTCAAGAGCAGTGTAGCGTTCCTCACATCCTACCATCTTCTTGCTTAAGTAGTAAATAGCCTTTTCGACACCCTTATCCCCTTCCTGAGCTAACAAGCAACCCATAGACGATGGATTCACGGACAGATAAAGTATCAAGGGCTTCCCTGGCACGGGCGGCATCAGAACCGGAGGATTCTGTAGGTAATTCTAAATAGATTCGAAAGCTACTTGACACCTGTCGGACCAAACAAACGGCGTGTTCTTCTTGAGTAGACGAAACATCGGCTCGCAAGAACTGGTACCTTCCCGAGAAAGCTTCGCACTCCCTTTTCAGACACCGGTGGCTTCATCTCAAGTACTGCCTTGATTTTTGATGGATCAACTTCTATACCCCGGGTGGTAATCATGAAGCCAAGCATCTTGCCAGCTGTGACCCCAAAGGTACATTTTTGTGGGTTGAGCCTCATGCGAAACTTACGAAGCCTCTCGAAGAACTTCCTTAGCACAGGAATGTGTCCCTCTCGAGTTTTTGACTTGGTAATCATGTCATCCACATAGACCTCAACTTCCTTATGCATCATGTCATGCAGGATGGTTGTAGCAGCCCGTTGATAAGTAGGTCCGGCGTTCTTCAACCCAAACGGCATGACCAAGTAGCAGTAAGTCCCCCACTCAGTGATGAACGTTGTCTTCTCAGGGTCCTCGGGCGCCATAAGAATTTGGTTATAGCCTGAAAATCCATCCATGAACGAAAGCAAGGCATGCCCCGCCGTATTGTCCACGAGCACATCGATATGTGGCAGGGGAAAATCATCTTTGGGGCTTGCTTTGTTCAAGTCCCTGAAATCAACGCAGACCCGTATTTGTCCATTCTTTTTGGGAACTGGGACAATGTTGGCCACCCAAGTAGGATACTGAGAAACCATGAGAAACCCTGCGTCAATCTGCTTAGTGACTTCCTCCTTGATCTTCTGTACCCAATCTGGCCTCATCCGCCTGAGTTTCTGTTTGACAGGTTTAGCATCCGGTATCAGAGGAATTCGATGCTCCACTATCTCGGGATCGATGCCTGGCATGTCCTGATGAGACCATGCAAAGACATCACTATACTCGGTAAGCAAGTCCCTGAAGTCGCGATGCTCCTCTGGTGAAAGCGTTGAGCCCACTTGAACCATTCGGGGATCGTTCTCATCTTTCAAGTTTATAGAAACTACTTCTTCTTTTAATGGCTGAGCATGCCTTTCTTCTTCCCTCTCGACGAGGGAACGGATTTCCTTGGGAATATCCCCATCGAAATCTATCCCTTCATCGTCGGGGTCAACACAATTTATATAAAGATCATGCAAGTAGTCAGAAGTTGAGTCATTCATTTCACAAAACCCCTCAGGGTCGCCAAGTACAAGCGAATCAAACTCAAAATAGAAGCTATGACGCGGAGGGCCCAGCGGCACAAACTCCGACTCAGAGCTAGACCTAGACAACATACTGGACTCTGACCCTGACTCAGACGCACATTCAGACTCGGAAGTGTCATCAATGCAAGTTAAGCGTGGTTTGAAAATGCAATTTTTTAAGATTGCCCTTGGCTTCCACAATGAGCGAGATTGGATCCTCCGGGGCATCAGACCCGAGCATGAACACTTCAGCTTCCTCAGTCTTCTCAGCTAAACCCGCTTGAGAGAATTCCTGAAATAACAGCTCCAAGCTCCCCTGATCAAAAATTCCCAGCCAGTCCGTCTTCAATTTTGGCTGAGCGAGCTTCCTCTCGAATTCCATCCTCTCTGGCTCTTCATCAATAGACGACCAGGTGTCATCAGCAAAAACCTCGAAACCTGGCAGCAACTCTCCAGTCTCAGGATTGATAAACGGCTCTGCCTGCCCAGTATAAGCTACCTTCCCGACTTCGCGCACGAAATAGCTATCAGGATCGCCATAGAGTGTACGAGGTTTTCCCGTATGTTTCCTCCTTTTGGCATTATTGGCAGAGGCAGTGTACCCTAAACCAAAACGCCCCTCGAAAAAAGGAAAGACAGGGAACTCCGGGACTCCCTGCTGACGAATCCCCAGACCTAGGCCAAGAAAATAAGACATCCTCAGCATGATGTCCATTGCAACAGAGCTGATGAGGAAGTCCCCGTCCACATTGATAGCCAAGACAGACCCAGACGTGTCGAATGAGAAGCCCCCAAGGTCAACATCTTCTTCACCGTGCATGATCCCTAAAACGGGAGTTCCATCTTCTTTGAACGGGCGAATTCCAGAGTCCCCGCAAATGGTTAGTGTGCCAATAGATAATCCGAACATGACTTTCTGATGGAGAGTTGACGGCACAGCCATGATGTCGGACCGATGGAGCCATGGCCTGCCCAGCAGCAGGTTGAAAGTGGCAGGGATGTCAACTACATGGAACTCAACGTCCATTTCAAAGCCCTCTGCATCGAGCTTAAGCATTAAAGTGCCCTCGACCATGCGGCAGGTGCCGTCATATGCCTTGACAGCCAGGTTAGAAGGTGCAAAGTCTTTCTTGGCGAAACCCAAACGATAGGCCACCCTCATAGGACAGACGTTGATGGCAGAGCCGTTGTCAATGAGGACAGTCGGGACCCAGAGTCCGCGGCATTTAACCGTAATGTGGAGGGGGCGGTTGTGATCAACCCCTTCAACTGGCAGATCCTTGTCAGTAAAAACCACAGTGTGCTTAGAAGTAGGAGGGAGAATGAGAGACATCATCGCCTCAGGCGTGATGTCGGCTTGAATCTCGAGACGAGAAAGAGCATGGCATAACATCTGACGGTGTTCTCGGGAGGAACAGATCAGTCCCCAGATGGATATAGCGGTAGGAATTCGCTCAAGCTGCTTCTGAATAAGATCCGTGCTTGGCAACTCAAATGGCGCAGACCTTGGGAAAGGAATGGGATCATTCCTTGGGTTAGAAGGGTTGGACGAAGTCCCAGTTTGCAGATTTGCAGGTTGGAAAATCCGTCCACTCCTTGTAACATTGTGCACGTTTCCTGAAGTAGGCACAACCTGAGGGTCTTCGTTCACATCCCAAAGATTAGCAGGAACCTCCCCTAGTTTACGCTTCCCTTTATCAGCGGCTGTTGTGGATTTCGGCACCTCCATGTCTAGCCCCAGGTCTTCAGCTAGATCTTTCATTAAGAGTGAGTCCCAGAAATTCAAATCAGCGACTATTGCTACCTCGATAACAGGTTTCGGATTAGCTACAAATGGAACATCCCACAGTCCGCCCTCTGCGAAGGAGCGGTTTACTGCCCAGACTTCATTTCTTACTTGGACGTCGATAACCTCGTCGACATCCCACAGGTTAGCAGGAGGAACAAGATCGGTTACCATGATACTGCAGTCTCTATTGCTGGGATAAGAAACCACAGGACGGGGGAGTCTCCCATCAGTGATGTAGGAGCAAGGGTCGTGATCAGCATCACAGACCAAGTCGAAGACTGAATTGAAAGAGGAAACATGATCCCCCAGGACCCGAGGCTCTTCCTGAACCAAATCGTCCTCTACATAATGCTGCAGATATGCACGTATAGCGTAGCCCTGCTGAGGGTTAGGATCCAAAACCACAGGATCCTGCCAGATCGGCTCGGGGTCCCAATTGTACTCTTCTTGAGGGACGACAGGTTCAGCCTGATGGAACAACATGTAAAGAGAGAATTCGTCCAAAGGATCGATCATAGCGGCGTCGTGACCAGCCATCGAGCCATCATACCAGGCCTGATCAAACGGGAGATATTCAGGCTGCTGCGGAAACCCATCAAGTTCGAGTGCTGACCACTCGTTGATTATTGGAGTAGCATAATCCATGTCGTCGGCGATGGCCCAACTTATAACTCGCATGTCAGCTTCTGGAGGAGGTGCACTAAATGGCAACCGGTCCGTCAAGCCTGGAGAAGGGTTAGGGTCCGTTGCCGTGAAGTATGGGCTGTCAAGGGAAGAGGCAGAACTGAGCTGCACAGCAGGAATCAGCTGGTGAAAAAGATCACTGACAGATGCGCCAAGGATAAATACCCCATTCTGCAAGCGTTCCAGAGGTACATCAGAGTCAACAATCTGGCCTTCCTCTACTCGTATGTACGAGACTTCGGCCAAGGATTCAGGTGGAGAAGATACAACCGGCCTGGGCTGATCTGTGGAGACTATATGGCTTGTAGGGTCAAATGAGGTAGAGTCGGGATTGATTTAAGCAGAGCTGAGAGATATTTGGTTGATATGGGGGACAACTTTGTGTTTAGGCAAGGAATTGGAGAGAATGTTTGGCTTTCGAGAGGGTGAAGGTGGAGCCTGGAGAGTCCCGTCATCTATGAGATCCTAAATCGCATGTCGGAGGCGAAAACACGAATCTGTGAGATGACCAGCCCCCTGATGGTAGGCACAGTACAGGTTGGCCTTGAAGGTTGGCGGAGGGTTCTTGGGTAAAGGAATTGGATCCAGGGGTTTGAGATGCCCTGACTTCATCAACTTTTCCAAAACTGAGGACAAAGGTGCCTCAATTGCAGAGAAGCTGCAGGGCTGACCACGTGGCCGGTTGTTCTGTGGTGATTGAACTTAATTGACGTCAGCTATATGACTTGTAGTATTGGAGGCAGAAGCGTTGGCACCACTGGTTGCTGCATTGGAGTAAGTCCCACTCCCGAATAGTGCATTGGTATTCCCAGAGTAAGCACGAGGCTTTGCTTTCGGAGGGTTAGCAGACTCCCCTCTTGACAGTATCCCGCTCTGTAGTGCATCTTCGATGGCCAGGCCAAAATCGAAGAAGGTTTCAAAGTTTGCAGATGCTTGAGCGAGAACCAAGTGCTTAGCATAATCTGGCCGAAGGTTCCGAGAGATAATGCGGAGCTGGTCCTTCTCGCTGGGGCGATCAATCATCAATGCAGCCTTGGCCCTCCATCTCTTGACAAAGTCAGCGAAGGTCTCCTTTGCTTCCATCTTTGTAGATTCCAACTCCCATGTGGTCATTTTCAGCTGAGAGTTGTAGCTATACTGCGAAATAAACGCAGCCCCAATATCTTCCCGGGTCCTCCTTTTGGCTATGTCGAGTGACAAGAACCAATGAAAAGCAGGGCCTGAAAGGGTTTGGGGAAAGAGCTGTGACATGGCTTCGGGCTCAACTGACAGGAGCTTCATAGCAGCATGATAACTGTAGAGGTGGGTCCGTGGATCACCACTTCCATCAAACTTTGCCAGGTCGGGCATTTTGAATTTCTCAGGGAGTTTGGCATTAGGATACAAGCAGAGACGATCCAGGTCAATCCCTCCAGCTTTGACCTTTTCTGCTTTGGCAATGGATTCCTCAAGAAAGGCCATCTTAGCCGTGAGAGCAGCTATGTCTGGATTCAGGGCATTGCCTGCAGGATTTTCGTTGACAGCAAGTACACGAGCTACCCTAGGGTTGGGTTGAACAATGAGACGCCCCTCATGATTCGGATCTGGGACCATGACGGGCTGCTCCTGGTTATCCTCATCGTCCTCGTTTTCGGTCTCGAGCGGAGGCAGAAGACGAGTGTTGATAAGGTTATTCAGGTGGGTGATATTAGCATCTGTCTGAGCTGATCGCTGTTGCATAGTAGTGATGCTATTCTGGAGATTCATGAGCATGTCCTCAACAGTGAGCGGCTGATGGGGCGGCTGATGGGGCGGTGTTCCAGCCATGTTATGCCTGTCAGAAATGCTGGGAGATGAAGATGGAGTCGGAGATACTGGCTGTATAATTTCTTCTAAAACAGGGGATGATGAGCTTGCTCGTAAAGCAGCCAATGAAGAGAGCGGAGAGTCTTCCGTTGTGACTGACTGGGAAGGCAACCTGACTAGTCTTTGCCTCGGATTTTGTTGCAGACGTTCCCAAGCGGGTTTGCCAGCTTGCCTCGATACTTTCCTTGGTGGTGGAATGGCTCAGAACCTTTGCTTGGAAGTGAGAAAAGGTTTAGTAAGGGTCCTGTAGCAACTTTAATCTAAATAAAAGATTAAAGCGTAGATGCAACCGGCATTGTTCGTGCCCCCACCCCTAGACTCTAAAACTAGAAAATGAGTCTGTTTCCAAACATTCGGACATTGCCAGAATCCTCAGAATTCTTTTCATGTGTGTATCCTTGCTTGAAACAAATGAGGCTAAAGGATGTCAAAAGAAACCTAAACCTTCAGCCATTCCGCTAATTGGGGTTTCAACTTTGTAGTTTGGAACAGCTTGGTGTGCATGTCGTGATACTATAACCAGAAACGGCATAAGCGGCACTGCACTGCTTGCCGGGCGGTGGAAGTGACGAGGCACTTGTTACCTAACTGGTGTAAGCATCACGACATGTTCTTTGTCGTTCCCTAGTTTTCTGTTTGAAACCCTAAGCAGGTGTATAGAGAAAGGTGTAGGAAACTTCCAATTTCCTAAAGTCCTTACTGTTCCAAGGATTTGAAAAAAAAGGCCGAAAACGTACATCACCAAGATGCACGACTCCTCATCGGGCCTAGCAATGTCCTACTCAGTTTAAGACAGACTCGCTTTCAGCGAGAACTTAGAAGTCGCCCTAATCATGCTTCTATACTAAATGGTGTGTATGAACAGAACATGCGATAGGGAAAGCGGTAACACATAGGCAGTATATGGGGTTAGATGCAAATAGATCCTACCCTGCAGGTACCTGTCCTAGTTTTGGGAAGTTCTAATGCTCTGTATATGCAAAAGGCCGGTTTTGGTTCGTAACGGGTTCCTCGGACTAGGGCCACAGATATACCTCCTGCTGTTCGCGATACGCTGAACAACAGTCAAACGGTAGCATGACCCATCATCGTCAAAGGTTGTTAGTCATTCGGGGTCCCCGGTCTCCGGTAAACCGTGCCGGATTGCCAAAACGATCCAACGAGGCTTATCCCACATCGATGCAAATGAATGCTATAATTTGATAAAGAAGAAGAAGAATCACAAAATCGCGAAATGCCTTTTCAAATTTGGCTCACTTTATTTAGTCCATCTTTAGAGGAAACTACGCAAGTGATCAATCGAAAAAGTCCCAGATCAGATTGGCCGGACACGAGGTCCTGTTAAATCACCATTCCAACCTTCGGCAGCGCGAAGCTCACCGTTTTGACAGACTTTTAAGGAATTGTTCACAAGTGTATTAAACTCTAAGTATAGATTAATATTAGTTCGATTATCCCCAGCAGAGTCGCCACTGTGGGCAGCATGCCCTGGAATTTTCGGATTCCAAAGCGAGCCTTCGGGAATTTCGTTTCCCGAAGCAAGGGCCCATAATCGAGGGAGCGCGAGCGGAGAAGCAGGCGCTTGCGAAAATACAGAGTCGCCACTCGGGTTTGAAGGTCCGACACCCAAGGAACCGTATTTCGAAACACCTGTCGCGCTATTTGATTTGAAAAAGTGAAGGAACCAGTCCGTCATAACCATATCTGGGTTCGAGAGCCAGGTTACGAGAGGGGAAGGGTTTTAAGGCACCCTTCTCGCCCAATCCGGAGATTGGTCTCTACTTAGGCATTTTGTAAAAGCTTTTGTGATTTTTCTTCTTTTATTAACCAAATTTTAGCCAATTAGGGCGGGGGAACAGTTAATCGGGGATAAAACTGTAACATGTTTTGCATGATGTGTTATATTTGAGCATGGATGGATGAAATATTATGAAAATGGGATAAAGACTCAACCTTCTGATTGAAACAACAGAACCACACGAGGTTTCGAATTTGTGAGACACAACGGCCACCTTTGCATGCATGGATTTGCATGCATGTAAAGAACCATCGCGCAACAAATACAAACCCTCGCGCGCGTGTTTGCTTCTACCACAAGTTGGGTTTTGATCCCCTTCTGGGCTCTGGAAGGACCAGTGCTCACCCATGAAGCAAACCAAGCAGTTTATATGTACTAGAAAGTAACTAATTATTACAGATTGAATCAAACAGAAGCCAAATGAATTGAAATACATCCCCTAAACAGTGGGGGATGAATAAACAGAGGCTTTGAACCTTGGTTTCCATGCAAGGGCCACTACCGGAACATCACGAACCAGCGCGCAAGCATTAAGAACACGCGCACGATTGTTCTTGACTGGACGTCCAGGAATTGCTTTGCATGTTTGGGGGCTCTGAAACATACTCAGGGGCTTCCCAAAGGCATTACAAACTAAATAATACTGTAAAATAGGTTAGCTATGGCTTTTTTCATGCAGCACAGTGATCTAAAAGCTCTAACATGCTTCAAAACAGTAATAGAAGTATAAAAAGCTGAAAAACCAGGATACCCTTCCCCACAAGGTTCTCACAAAGACACAAAGTGTCGCGTGAGTGTTCTAAACCGTCGCGCGAGGGTTCCTAGTCACATGCTTCTTGTAGCTTTGCTAACTTTAGGGCCAGAACTGGTATTGATTACCAGCCTTGGCCCTGCCAGCCCCCCTCAGGGATCAGAACAGAAAGCAGGTAAATGTTTATACCTTTTCTTGAGTTGTTTTGAAATGGCTTGAACAAGATGGTGTAGCTTGGAAAATGAGTGTATGTAGAGCACAAGAGTGAGTGAATTGCAAGTGAGGTTAGGGTTTGTAAGCCTTTTTTGCTTGATATTGTGTGTGTCTTGTAACCCTTTAGCCTTTGGAAGCATGGGGGTATATATAGGGAAATGCATGGGTGGTAGACATGGCCCAAGAATCAGCCAACAAGGCTGGTCAATCAGACTTGGTGGAGAAGGCCTCCAACAAGGTGATGGGAGTGGTTGTGTTGGGAAGAGCCAACCACGCAGTCTACAACAGCTGTGCTGGTGGAGAACGGGGTTCCTCAGGCTTACTAGACCCCTAATCATCACAAAATCCAGCTGGAAATTAATGATGGGGACAGGAGAGAACCATCGCGCGTGCGTTCTCAACTCGCGCGCGAGGATTCTAAAGGTCATGCGAGGGTCAACAGTCAACAGATTGACTTTGACCCACACCTGGCACAGAACACTCGAGTGAGGGTTCCCAACCCTGTAACGCCCCGAATTTTGGGTACTTTAAATAACATTTTATTGAACAACAAAAGAGAGTCTGGCTCTTTATTACATCATAAACTCCCAAAGGGTTCTTATATTATACAAAAGGGATGGATATCTAAGGTTATCTACAGCTCCTTCTCTTCTTCCATCCTAGCAAGTTCCTCAGCTCCAAAGGCCTCCAAGGTGTACTGTTCATGCTGCTCATCTATAAAATCTGACACATTATACTAGCGTCGCCACCAGTATAATATGTCAGGGTCACGTAAAGCAACACCATGAGCTTGAAAGCTCAATAGAATATCCAAAACCCACTAACCCTTAACTTACAAATATCAAGTCATGCATATATTGTAAAGAGTCATAACAGCACATGCATTAATATAACAATAACAACAACAATGACACATCCGCATTCGCTATCTATCGTTGGTGTCATGTTTCCGTGTGTTTCTCCTACGTGACTCATCATTTTGTGTCTCATCTATCATTTCCAAAAATCACACGCACACACCAATGAGCTACCAAGTCTGGCTCATTGGCCACAATGGCTACCAAGTCCGGCACATTGTGAACACACATAACCAATAAGCTACCAAGTCCGGCTTATTGGCCACAATGGCTACCAAGTCCGGCCACGTTATCAAATCTTGCATTGGCTCCTCTCCGCGGATAACCAAGCCCAATCAATCAATGAAGCTACCACGTCCGGCTCCGTTAACAATCTACACAATGGCCTACCAAGTCCGGCACATTATGAACGCACACAATCAATAAGCTACCAAGTCCGGCTTATTGGCCACAATGGCTACCAAGTCCGGCACATTGTGTCACATCTTGGCTCCTCTCCGCGGATAACCAAGTCACACACCTCCAATGAAGCTACCAAGTTCGGCTCCATTGGCAACGCACACCAACATAAGGCTACCAAGTCCGGCCATTATGTAGTTTCAAAAGTATTTTACCAAGTCCAATTATTTCCTTTATCCACACCCTAGGTGTCATGTTTCTACTTCTCGGTTGTCGTGTCCCGTAATCATGCATAGACTCCGCGGCGGGACAAATCACTTTGAAGAAATCTTGAAACCAACTAGCAAGATCATCCAATTCTATATTACCACAAGTAAGGCAAGCAATATGCTATCAAGCTTACAATCTTTGCAAAGGTCAAAATACGAATACTTCGTTTTAAAACAATACTTTATCTTTAAAAATGAAAATGTATAACCTTCTTTTTGGAAGTTCAAAACAACATATGTTTATTGACGAGTTCATAAAGTCATGTGATCTTTCATTCTCAAGGTCATGCTATCAAATATTCACAAGATCAAAGTAAACTACGTAAAGCAATCCTACTAACACATAGCCTTCGATACTTAGGAAATCATGCTTATAACTTCTATTATACTTAGAATAGTAGGTTCGAAGAACTCTACAAGATCATGCAATCAACTAGTCTTACGAAGAAAGTATACTACGTATACTTAGAGATAGCGGGGTTGGAGTAGTCTACCTTAATCCGAAACTAGTCGGGGCCGAATAAGCTAGTTGAAAATTTCTACGGGCGGTGAAACTCTCAAATCTGGACCGAACTTTAGATGGCAGTAACTCGGTCAAAACTGGGTTGAATAGGATCGTTCTTGAGTCTAAAACGAAGATCTCGAAATTTTCTACAACTTCCGTGAAGAACTTTATTCCTAGAAACGACTTTCGCCCGGAGAAAAATGGGGATAAGAAAGTGGACAGTGAGCTGTCTGGAATGGAATTTCCAGATTTTTCACTGAACTTTGGAGGTCGATATCTTGATTATCTCTTGACCGTTTGGGGTGGTTCTTGGGTCTAAACTGAAGCTCTCGAAGTGTTCTACGACTTTTGTGGAGGTCGTTGTTCCTAGAAATGACTTTCGCCCAGAGAAAAAATGGAGTTTTTCGGAGGACAGTATGCTGTCCAGAAACTGGTTTAGAGATTTTAGAGAGAAGTGAGAGCTATGCTTGGAGGTGTGAGTTGAATGAAAGTATGGGGTGCTATTTATAGGCAAATGAAGCTCTCTCCCTCACTCCACTTGGCCGGCCACTATCTCTCTCTCTCTCCCCCATGGATGTGCTCCATGGACTAGTCTTGTCAAGCTATAGTACTCCAACCAATTGCCAACTAGGTTAATAGTGTTCCAAGTACACCCACATGTCAAAATACAACTCACATACACCTCACTCTCCCTCTCCCTATTCGGCCACTCTCTCTCTCTCCTCTCCCATAGATTTGTTTCAAAGTCTTGTCTTGTCAAGCCAAAGTACAACAACAAGTGCAACTTGTTCAATAGTTGTCAAAGTACAAT
The DNA here is from genome assembly GCA_025413875.1 of Rhododendron molle. Lineage (NCBI taxonomy): Eukaryota > Viridiplantae > Streptophyta > Magnoliopsida > Ericales > Ericaceae > Rhododendron > Rhododendron molle. Next base: position 23,799,497 of record CM046400.1, read on the forward strand.
GCATGCACTTCATCTCTCCTCTCATCCGTATCTTTCTCTCTCTCTCTCTCTCTCCTACTTGTACTAGTCTATGTATATATATATATATATACACACTAGGATGAAAACATATATAATAGTATAGATATGGGTACTTTGGGTACTACAAGATCTAGGGTTTTTCTAGTAAATTGATTTTCCAACTAAAATATACAATTACACACATGGTACTTTTCCATTATAATATATACATACAGATACAAGTACATATATTTATATATATAGCCATGTACTTTACAAAATCTAGCCTAGATATACCACATGCCAATATCTAATAAAGTATTCTACTACTTTCAAAGTACTATGTACTAAACTAATAAACTAATTATAATTAATTCAATTACCACACATGACAAATCTAATATTTTAATCTACCTAGGACATGATTGTCAAGACTAACTATTATCCATTGGGTAATGGTTTCCCTAGCGGTCAATAACCAATGGGTAATGATGGCTAGGATTCTAGTCTATCGCCCAATGGGTAAAGAATCTCCTAACGGTTATTATCCAACGGTTAATACCAAAAAGTATAATACGTTGCAATTAAGCACTAAACTAATCTAATCTCGTACTTAAGAAGATTAACCAAGGTTTACCTATTGACCAATGGGTAAAAGAAACTCTAACGCTATTGTCCAATGGATAAAGACAAAAAGGGTAAAATGGTCCATCTAGGGTTAGGGAGAAGGGATTAGGCTAAATGGGCAATAGGCTATTCTAACTAACTGATTAAAGACTAACAATACTTAATCTAGGCTTTCATTGCTCGAGTGGTATTTTGGTTTTATTTAGTAGGAAATTGCCTAATAACGGATTATTAAAGTCCGACGGTGCCAAACGCCAAGGCAAGGCGTGAGTGTGGCCAAGGCAGCCTGGTGGCAAAGCGGTGGCCAAGGGTACAACAAAGGCTAAGGCAGCGGCCAAGCGGCCAAGCGGCGGCCAAAGCAGCCCGGTGGCCAAACAGTGGTCATGGCAGCCCGGTGGCCAAGCAGTGGCCAAGTGGCGGCCAAAGCAGCTCGGTGGCCAAACAGTGGCCAAGGCAGCCCGGTGGCCGGTAGCGCTGTTGGTCGCCAGGCTAAACAATGGCCAAGGCGTGGCGAAGCTGGCGGCAGCCTGGTGGCCAAACAGTGGCCAAGGCAGCCTGGTAGCCAAGCGGTGGCCAAAGCAGCCCGGTGGTGGCCAAACAGTGGCCAAGCGGTGGCCAAGGCATAGCCAAGGCAAGGCCAGAGCAAAGTAGCCCAGCCACGCCAAGGCAAAAGCAAGGCACGACCCGACGCCAAGGCAGAACCCGATGGCAGCCAAGGCAGAGCAACCCGACAGTGACCCGACGCCTAGGCGAGGCAGACCCGACAGCGACCCGACGCCTAGGCGAGGTAGACCCGACAGCGACCCGACGCCTAGGCGAGGCAGACCCGACAGCGACCCGACGCCTAGGCGAGGCAGACGCGACAGCGAGCCGACGCCAAGGCAAGGCAGGCCCGTCAGCGAGTCGACGCTAAGGCAAGGCAGTCAAGTCAACGGTCAAGGCAAAGACCAAAAATTTCCCACTTTGGGATCGATGCAACGCTCTAGGTTAGGAAAAATGTAACTAAGCCAAACGGTAGTTAGGGTTGCTAACTAATCGGTTGCCATGTAGGATTTCCAGTCGAGAAATATAATTCTAGCATTTTACTACAATTACCAAGTTACTATACCCAGGTCTTAATAGGCATACTCGTCTTTAGAAAATGACCTTAATGCCCGGGCGATGAATTCCAATCTCCTAAGTCATAAACCTAATTACGACGGATTATTAATCGCTAAAAGGGATTTATAAAACAAATAAAGAATTTTCAAATATAACAACAAAATTTTTATAAGTCAATAATGACCGATTTTTGGATGTTAAAAATGAAATCCAAGTATTAAAATAAAATTCAAATTTTTAACGAAATTTTTATTTACCAAAAATCAGGGTCGTTACAAACCCACGCGCGATGGTCAACCCTATCTTTAGGGTTTTGACTTAGGGTTTCTGAGGGTAAAAAGACTCAAGGAGGGCTCCACACTCACAAAACTCAAACCATTCCAATCTCAAGTCTATTCTTAATCCAAATTCATCATCGGGGAAACAAGAAACCGTAAAACGATCAGGAGATTCAGATTGGGGTGTCTACACTACCTTTGGATGGAACTTGACTTGTTGAATGGGTTTTGAAAATGAGCGCAGAGAGAAAGAAGACCAGAAATCAGAAGTTTATAATGTTCTGGATTTCTGCCCTTTTTTTGGAAGTTCTTGCAAACCTCTTGAAGTTTTGAGTTGAAGAACAAACTTGTATTTGAGAACTTTTTGTTTTCAGCAAGAGAGAGGAGAGTGGTTTAGAGAGAGAGAAAATTTCGTGTCCACTCCTCAGCTGAAGACCAGTCCTATTTATAGGCAAAATAACCTAAGGTCCTAATATGACATGAACTTGAAATAAATATTTTTTTAATGGAAAATCCCTTGGTCTGAAAAGTTCTGACCGAGGTTGAGTGTGGACTGAGCTTCAGCCGGCTCAAAGAGATTGTAATGATGAGTTGCATGGGTTGTGGGAAGGCTAGCCACCCATTGGTCAGCACAGAAGACTCGAGCGCTCGAGAGTGGTCTCGAGCGCTTGGGACTTAACTCTCGAGCGCTCGAGAGTAAACCCAACCAGTAAAATGGTTTTGAGCGCTTGGGATTGCACTTGGAAATTATTTTTTTTGACGAATTTATTTCCTTTTTCAAATCTTTCAAGGAGTCAAGTTTCACTTGGTATCAGGCTTGCCTTAATCTAAAATCATCATCGGGGAGCCTCCGGGTCACAAATTAAGGAATTTTGAAGAGTCCAAATTGGGGTGTCTACAAGAAAACAACAAAAACAGAAAATCGGCCTACTGCCCTTTCTTCTTCTTTTCCTACTCCTTCTTCTTCTTCTATTCTCTCCTCCTCAATCGCTCCCGCCATCCGAGGTGTCGTTCGCACCGTCCAAGCGGTGATCCAAACCATTCGGATTACCCTCGGAGTCTTCCGCGGACTCCTCTGACTCATGCCCGGTAACGGACTCCAGGTCATCTTTGTCATCCAACTGATCGAAACAGAAATCCTGAAGATTGGACACGACACGGCAGAGGGAGCGGATGGTCGTGATGAGCCTCGCGATCTGTGTGTTCAACTCCTCAATCTCCCCTCGGTAGTAGGCCATCTCGGCCTCCAACGACTCCATGCGGGCTGCCAGGCGGCTGTTGTCCATCCCAAAATCTCGAAACAACCTGTTTTTTAAGAAAGGGAGAGGAATGTAGGAGGACTTGAGAGTTTTTGTTGGAGGTGCATGGAATGAGGCACCACCATGCTTATAAAGACGTTCCAGCCATCGAAGGGACACGCCCGAACTTATGGCACCATTAAAACCGGTCAACTGTTCTCGGAAATCGAAGGAATGCCTGGGGAAAGGAGGTGCCGTGCGATATCTCTAGCGCCTGCACGGCATGTTGACTCAGAAGGTTGAATGCTTTTCTCGGGAATTGATCCATTCAGCCACCAAAATCTTCTTGAAAACTTAATTTTCCAGCCGTTTTGCAGCAAAATCTCTTAGAATGTTGTGCGTTGATTATTGCACCATTTGATTCTCATCCCCCGAGACTCGTGGGATTTCGCGTTCCCCGAAAATCCGCCGTAATTCACAAAAATATCCGCCCTCTGGGATTCAACGAAATTCACCGTCCTCGTTCGGCCTCCCAAAGGCTCGTCTCAAATTCAAATCTGTCTCAATTTCAAATTTGCCTCTCCGTAGGCTCGTCTCAAATTCAAAATCGTCTCAATTTCAAATTTACCTCTCCGTAGGCTCGCCTCAATTTCAAGTTTGCCTCTCCGTAGGCTCGTCTCAATTTCAAAATTCGCCTCTCCGTAGGCTCGTCTCAAATTCAAAATTGTCTCAATTTCAAATTCGCCTCTCCGTAGGCTCGTCTCAATTTCAAAAATCGCCTCTCTGTAGGCTCGTCTCAATTTCAAAAAAAATCGCCTCTCCGTAGGCTCGCTTCGATTTCAATTTCGCCTCCCGAAAGCTCGTCTCGAATTTTTCGCCTCCCAAGGGCTCGTCTCAAATTTTTCGCCTCCCGAGGGCTCGTCTCAAATTTTTTATGATGACACACGGCACCGCAAGCACTCAATTGTTTTCTCTGCACGATTTTTGTCCCCCGGACTTGTTTTCTCGCATTATCAATTTCAATGTCCCAATTGAACTACGCTGGTCTGATCCCTACAACGGGGTACGTAGGCAGCTCCCTGAGCGCGACCACCATTGTTATTTGCTTGTGTTTTCATTTTGTCTCTATTCAAAGGCTCTAGAGCAACGGATTGGGATGCCTATTCTTTAAGCGTCACTTGTACCAATCGAAGGTATCCGAGTCACGTTAAAGAGGGACTACTGTAGACACCCCAATCCGGACCTCGAAGAGTCTTTGTCCGCCCCGATGATGAAATAAAGGGAACAATACCTTTGTGAGCTTGAAAAAAGATTTCCTCTAAACCCATGAAAGCCAAACTAACCAAGAAAAAACCAAAAACCAGAAAGCCCAGACAAAAGCCTAAAAGACCCTGGACCGAAGAAGGATGCACCGTGCGGAATGTCACTGGAGTGCACGGCACCTTGAAATTCAAGTAGCCGTGCACGACCAACATACACCGCACGACACCTTGAGAAAAGTTTTGACTGGCTCAGAAAGCTATCGGCCACGCCAGTTTGAGCCACAGCTGATGAATGGCTCAGCCGAAAGTGCACTTTTGGCCCGCCAAGAAAATACCTCCACTATTTGAAATTCAAAATCCTTGGCCTTTTGCCTATAAATTAACCCCTCCACTCAAAGGAAAGGGGTCCCTTTTTGGCATTTCTTTTGGCTCTCTTTACTTTTGGGTATTCTTACTCCATAAGCTTTCTCTCTCTAGTTTCCACACCAACTTTTCCATTTCCATTTTCATTTCCAAGTCTTAAAGAATGTCATTCCCGAAAGACGTTCTTTAAGTACTTTCACTCACTCCATTCTCATCATTGAAGTTGATCTCTCATTAACTTCAAAGCCCCATCCCTCAAAATACCTACCTTCCCTCACACCCATACTCCATTTGTCTCTTTCAACCTCCTCTATCTACATCCGTGACGATCCATCCTCGTTTTTGCATCAACGATCCTTGATCAAGCTTAACACCAAAGGTAAAAACAAGTTTCCTTGGACTAGGCTCAGTTCTGGTCCTGAGGGGACTTTTCTATCACCAGATCTAATCCCTTTTGGTTAGATTCTGACTTAAAACTCATTTTCATGAAATAAAGCCAGCACTGTGCTGAGGTTGGGGAACTGCGCGGCTGGATGACCAGGCGCGCGGCACCTTGACCATCAGCACACGGCACCTTTATATGCTGGTATTATCATAGGCAGGCTGTCTGGATCTGAGCTTTCCTCTGCTGTGGTTGTCTGCATCTGCTGTTTACTGTTTCTGTTGCTTTTGAAACAAGACCATATCTACAAGCCAGGTTTTGGTTCTTTAAAAAGGTTTTCTAGATCATCCCGAATGATCAAATACATTGAAAACTGTTTTAAAGTCATGTTTCGAGAAAATAACGGTATCCTCGGGATGATCTGACTGTCGTGAGATTTTTGATGAGTTTTTCAAAAGATGTGTGGAGAAAGTAACAAGCTGGATGATGTTTTAAAAGCCTGTAACAGTCTGACAGCAGGAAAGCCATCATGCACGACATGGTGAGGTGCCGCGTGCGGCACCCCAGTGCGCCGTGAATAGTATGACTGAGGTCCAGACCATTTGCTGAATGCTGTTTATTTTATCTGCTCACACCATCTTATCACTACTGAACAAACAGCACCACATGCACGTCAATGTGATATATTCCCCATGTCCCTTTCCCGCTATTTGCTTTTATTTAAGAGCTTGATATTCCAAATGATATTCGAGATTTCCCCTTTTGAAAACATTAAGTAAAGACCGGTTTTTACTGGGTGAGTGGGGTGCTTTTTAAAGAAAAACCTTCCCCATTCGTAACGTGGCCTCCGAACCCAAAATCTCAACGTTTTCGCTAGACCAAAAGCCTTTTACAAGCGAGTTCTCGGTTTCTCGGATGATCCATCTCAAAAATCTGGGTGGCGACTCTTCGAATTGAAAAGGGCGCGGGAGCCCACAGAGGTATAGGAAAATCCTACATACATTTCAATCATGCACATAACATACGATATACTTAGAGATAGGGGTTAAGATTAATCTACCTTGATCCGAAACTAGTCGGGGCTGAATAAGTTAGTTGGAAAATTCCACGGGCGGTGAAACTCACAAATTCGGACCAAACTTTGGATGGCAGTAACTCGGTCAATATTTGGCCGAATATGATCGTTTTGGGTCAAAATCGAAGATCTAGAAGTGCTCTACAACTTTTGTGAAAGAAGTTGATCCTAGAAACTACTTTAAGTAGGAGAAAAATGGTGATAAAGGAAGTGACAGTATGTGTCTGGAACTGGAAATCCGAGATTTTTACTGACTTTGGACGTCAATATCTTGGTCATTTCTTGACCAATTAGGGTGGTTCTTGGGTCTAACTTGAAGGTTTCGAAGTGCTCTACAACTTTTCCGAAGGGAGTTGGTTCTAAAAACTACTTTAAGCAGGAGAAAAAAGAGGATTTGCGAAGGGCAGTAGGCTGTCTGGAAAATGGAAATGATTTCTAGAGAGAAGTGAGAGCAAAGGAGTGAAAATATGAGTTGAATGGTGAGAATGTGGTCCTATTTATAGCAAAAATCTTGGCTATTATCCAAGGGATAAATTTTTCCCTAACAATTATTGTCCAATGGGTAAATTATGATAGGTATGGCCTTGTCTTGTCCTAGGAAAAGCTTTCTTGTAAGAAAGAACAAAATCATTAGCTAATGTCATGTTTAAAGTTGACTAGAAATGGGTTGGCAACTAGGTTTAGGCTTAAGGGCTATTTAGTCTAGGGTGGCATGCATGGCAAGGCTATGGTTGCTTCTTTTGGAAGCAAAAAGATAAGCTTTGGCACAAGACTAGACAAGTAAGTCTAGTGATCACTTTCTAGGGTTCAAGGGTCCAATAGGGCTTCACAAGTTTCATAGGGTTTACTTTTGGTTAGGGGAATGTAACTAAGCCAAATGGTAGTTAGGTTTCTTCAACTAATTGGTTATAAGCTAACTATACTAGTCTAGTAGGATTTCTAGCCAAGAAGTATAATTATAAGACTTTATTTCAATTATTAGGAAAATATACTAGCACACTTGTCTTTAGGGCGATAAAATTAGATCTAATTATGACGGGTTTAAAGGAATTTATAAAACGGTCCAAGACTTCATAAAGGATTTTCGAATATAACATACGAGATTTTTATAAGTCAATAACGACAGATTTTTGGATATTAAAATGAAATCCAAGTACTTAAAATAAAATTTAAATTTTTAACGAAATTTTTATTGACCAAAAATCAGGGTCGTCACATAGGTATTGTATTTCAATTTATTATTCCTTCTATTTGTAAAATTTGTTTATTATCTGTGCATATAAACTGCTTAGTTTTTCCCTAGGTGAGTACTGGTCATTCTAGAGCCCATAAGTGGATAAAATCTAACCTATTGGTGAGAGATCAATACACACGCATGTATGTGGGTTTGGCGCGCATAGGTCAGTTTGCATGCACGTAGATCCATGCATGCAAGTTGGCTCATGTTCACGTCACAATCCAAGTAATGCACTGTTTTGATCTTTCTTCACAGTGTTGGGTTTTATTTCATTTATTGCTTAACAAATCATCCATCCATGCTATTTCGATCACATCTTGCAAACTATTACAGTTTTAAATTCCCGTTAAACTGTTCTCCTACCCTATTTGGCTAATAAATTGATAATAAAAGAAGAATCGCAATATTTTTACAAAATGCATAAGTAGAGACCGATCTCCGAATTGGGCGAGAGGAATGCCTTAAAACCCTTCTCCTCTAATAACTTGGCTCCCGAACCCAGATATGGTTATGACGGACAGGTGCCTTCACTTTTTCAAATCAAATAGCGCGGCAGGTGCTTCGAATACGGTTCCTTGGGTGTCGGACCTTCAAACCGGAGTGGTGACTCTGTATTCCGAGCGCTTGCCCTCCACTAGCGCTCCCACGATCCGGGCCTCTTTAGAAAGAACGAGAATCTTTTTAACGGCAACATGCCCACACCGATTAGCTTCATTAAACCGTTACTGGAGTTTGATTAGTTTTCATTCAGTCATGTTTTCTTTCCAATTTCCACTACGGTTGGGAAATTCTAAGTCCTTTTCATTAAGGCAAACCACGAACCACTTTACGGCCTTACCTCTTGGGTCGTATGCAATCATTCTAATCGAAGCACGCAAGCCTTAACATAAATTCGGACTGCAATCTAGTCCTGGCATGCCCGCAACAACCAAGAAACCACTCACTCCCTCGTGGTTTATTAATTTTCACTTTTGGGAAAAACAGAAACTAATCGAAATCGGGAAAAAAGCCACGAGAACAAAAACAGAGTCAAGCAATCCATTGAACAATAGAAGTTATCTAACTCCTATAGTAAATGACAAGGTGCAGTCATCGTCCACGCACAACCAACCATGAAAACAAGTTTATATGCATATGCACCTCTCATCAAATGAAGTCTAAGGCACCCCCTCCCCACGTTAAGAGATCGAGTTACCCCAAAACCCAAATGGCTCACCATCAACTAATCCTTGTTTGCTGTCTCTATTCCTTGTTCTTTAAAAAATATTTAAAAAAAAAAAAAAAAAAAACACCTACAATCAAGCCATGTTAATACAATCTCTCATTCTTTGTACGTATTATTTCAAACTTTACAAATAAAAATAATATATTATCATTCCAGATCAACAGCTATATATATGGTCAGATACAAACAAGGGGTCATGATAAAATAAAAATAAATATTGAATTATAAAGTAATAAAGGGTACCCGTCATGGGAGAGCCAATCTCTCCACTCCCTCTGTCCTAACTGTTATTCCTTTTTTAAATTCGTGCTGACTTTTGGATACAAATAAAACACTTTCGTGTAGCTTTTTTTTTTTACACCTATTTAAAAATCTCATTAGTTTGTTGAGAAAAAATAAAAAAAAATCAAAGAACTATACTATATAGGTGCTATATTTTTATCCAAAAAATAAAAATATACATTTTACAAAATGGTTAATTCATGAGATAGAGGGAGTAGATAATTTCATGAGAAAAATGAAGGGCATGTTGAGTAGAAGAGAAGTATGTACTAATTGGTAGTTTTTGAGACGATGTGATTGTTAATTGTACCAACGAACCCCCACATGAGGACGAGGTTGTGAAACACAAGCCCATACCAGCTCACCCAAAAGCAAGACTTAACCGGTAAATTACAACATTCGTCCCTCCTTCTGTTTGATCAAAATATTTCAATTTGACCCTTGCAATTTGAATTTTATTTGAAATGAAGGTTGTGGAGTGGCAGGCTAAAAAAAGAGGGAGATGGGGTAGTTCTCATCCTCTTGTTTCTCTTCATCTAAATCTCTACCCAACATAATAGGAAGGACGGATAACATTGCGACAAAAGTGTAAGTCTAAGATATTGTCATTTACTGAAATTAAAATTGCGAAGATCAGGGCGAATCTTTTATCGAACAAGAAGGACCCATGGTGATATTAACTTGAATCAATACCACCAACTTCACAATACATTAGATATTGGATGACACATCTTTGCATTTGGAAGAACTATATATCAAAATGTGAAGTGATGAAGTACAAAGATTCTGAAAGATTTACTCCCTCCGTCTCTTTTAGAGTTTAGTATTTCATTTTGGGTTGTCATTTAATAAGTGTCCATTTGTAAAGTTAATAGGTAAAAGTTGGTGCATTGTTTATTTCGCCTTTAAAAGTGGATTCCATTTTGAAAAGTTAGTGAGTAAAAGTGTAATGATTATATCTCCACAGAGGGTAAATAGGAAAAGTGTAGGTAAAAGTTGATGTAAAAGATGTAATGATGATGCATGTTTAATAAGTTGGAGTTACCAAGCAGAACACTTAAAAAGGGACGGAGGGAGTAATATTCTTATTTTTATGATTCAATAATAAGATTTTGATTATGAATATTGTAGCAGGCCGAACATAGCTATTTGTACCCACCATGGATTAATCAATCCAAGCCTATTGGTGGTCGTACCTAGATTGGGGCATGGCCCTAGCCGAGGGCTGCTCATTATCCACGTTGCATTCACCTCGCGTCCTGCGGTGGAGAATTTATATCAGGCTCGGTCACCTCCGAATAGGTGGCTCACGAACAGATTCCACCCACCTGTTTCCTCATCAGGCTCGACCAAATATGAGACTTGGCCACCCGCGAAGCTTGACTACGGTTGGGGCTCGGTTACCCACTGAGTCACGTGTCTTCCCACGCGTTTAAACGGTTACACCAAAAGATAATCATTAGCGCACGTGGAGGGTGCCAGCTCACACTGAAACGGTTACCAAATCCACCCGATGATGTCATAATGGCGTCACTTGGCTCGTGCAAGGCACATGTTTGTACTTGGAGAGCAAGTCAATGAGGCTCTATAAATATCAAGTGATGGCAACCCTAAAAGGTACATGCTTCCACACCCAACACTAGTCTCTCATCTTTTCCTTCTGCATATACTTATCCTCTCGCCGGAGGGCCTTGCCGGGCAAACCCCAGCCAGGTCTTAGCCGTGCATTCATTGTGCAGGCTAGGTTAAAAGGCTAGGCGATTCCTGAACCAACAGAGGGAAGACTCAGATTGAAGATCACGGACCACACAATTGGTGAACCCGACGCGAATCTCTTCTTATTCAAACGGCTCACACTTCCTTCAAAGCAACCTTCCTCCTCCCATAAACAACCACAAAATCCACCACCATGGGCGGAGATCTGACTGACGTTACCATTTCGGGGGCTAAGGATGCCAGTGGAAACATTATCCTACAACCCCCGAAAAGACACATGTCCATCTCTATCCCCACAAGCTCTGGTCTATCACCAGCCATGGACGACATGACAGCGGCCTACATCCGTCTGTTACAGCGTCGCACTGATGAACGAGATAACGAACTGGCGGCGCTTAGGGCGAAGGTGGCTCAAATGAAGCAACACATGCAGCAAACTGCAACCCCCGCTACTTCCAGATCTGATGGAGGCGGGAGGCGAAGAAGGCAAACACCACCTCCACCACCACCACAAGAGCGTCCACACGAGACAACCCAATGCGACTCCGTGAAAGACCGCATTGGCTTCACCCCAACACCTGATGATGCTAGGGAAATAATCCTCTATAAGCAACCTACCACACTTGGAACACATCGTTCTAGAAGCCATCATGAGTGCACCAGAACAAGGGATACTGAGTCATTCACGAGCACGTACTCAACTGGTCACGCGGAATTTTCTCACACGACGGTCTCACACCGTAGCCGAGATTCTGTACAGACCAGACGCTATGTCTCAGAGCGTCGCGGGGACATCCTGCTTAAGAATTTAGATGTTGAGCACCATACACGATGGAACGGGAAAGGCGTACGAACCGAAGGCGTGAATGACAACAACAAAACCCGTCGTGACAGAGAGAATTCCATTAACGGCCCATGCCGAGCAACAACCGACTTGAGAGACAAGCTAAGACACAGAGATGACGAGAAGACTTCAGCAAAGGAGCCCAAAGGAAGGGACTCCAAGCGAACAAAAACAGATGTGCACGGCAAACCGCAGCACCCAAGATTCGAAAGACAACTGAAGGACCTCGACGTCTCACCTTTCACCACCCACATCATTAACACGCCACCCGAATCCACCTTCCACCTACCCTAATTCACAAAGTTTGACCCAGCCACCTGTGAGGCTTACACCCACTTGATCCACTTCCGCCAGACCATTGAACTCTGCACCCTAAAAGATGAAGTCAAATGTAAAGCATTCCCGTCCAGCCTCGGCTCCCTTGGACTCTAGTGGTTCAACAAATTGCCCACTGGATCCATCCAAAACCTGGTCGACCTCGAACGCACTTTCAACACCTGTTTCTTCACAAGTAACAAAACCGCAAAAGAGCCTGAGTCCTTGTCTCAAATGAGGAAACTCCCATCCGAAACTCTCAAACAATATACCGAGCGCTACTGGCAGCAGTTCAATGAAATCCCTGGGATCGACGAGTACTGGGTTGCACGTACCTTCAAAAACGGCTTGGAAATTAGCAGCAAAATTCTTGACAAACTCACCATCCGCCCACCCCACGGCATGGGCGAGTTGATGCATGTTGTGGAGCGATTTTGTGCTCTTGAAGAATTCTATGTCGATCGAGCAACTCAAGGAATCCCGAGCTCCACCACCACCTTCCCCTCGGCCGCACCACAGCTGCCAGCACCAATAATCACGCAATAGTCCCAGCCGAAAAAACACGTCAATAATATCAAATAAGGAAAGAAGCGCCAGCCGAAGGTACATGACTATGTGGCCGAAACCACATACTTCAAAGAGCCCATCTGGTCTTTCTTAAAAGAGATCATGAGGCAACCATAGTTCGAGTGGCCAACGAGCAAGCTAGGCACAGACACCGGACAGCCAGATCAAAATCCAAGGAAGAAGTGCTCATACCACAACGAACTCGGCCACTACACGACCGCCTGCACTCCATACAAGGCTCTCCTGGAGAAACTCGCGTCTCAAGGACATCTCGATCAATACATTGATCGAACAAAAACACCCGCCCGACAACCAGCAAGCAACCCCAACCCCAACCCCAACGAACAACGACCGTTGATACATGTTATCCACGGGCCAGTAACAAAGGAGTTTGAAGGCACACTCCGTGTTAACCTCGATCGCGCTTCCACATCAAAACAAGTACTCTCCGTCAAGTGCGGATCCAAGCGTCAACGCCCGCAAGATGTGCCCAGCTTGACAATCACATTTACTGAACACGACCTGGAACATGTGCAAAAACTCCACACTCCGACACTCTCGTTGTCACCATCTAGATCGGTGTTCAAGATGTCAAGCGAGTCCCCATCGATCAAGGTAGCTCGGCCGAGGTCATGTATTACAACCTGTTCAAGAAACTTGATCTCCCAGAATCTGCATTACAACCCGCTAAAGTGCCCCTCATTGGTTTCAACGGAGCACCTGTTTGGCCATTAGGCAAAATCTTTCTTCCCGTCATCGTCGGCTCAAAGACTCTGTCCGTCAAATTCATTGTCGTCAACGCGCCGACCCCGTACAACGCCATTCTAGGCTGAACCTGGCTCCACAAAATGTAGGCCATTGCTTTAACTTACCACCAGGTCGTTCGCTTCATCGGCGCCAATGGGAGGCAAGAAGATCTGCAAGGAGATCAGGTAGTGTACAAGAAATGCTACATTTCAGCCGTCCACAGCTCCACCAAAGCCAAACAAGTGCAATGGGTTGAACTACCAGACATGGCTGTCATTGACGACGTCGGCCAGAAGGCTGAAGATAAAGCAGAAGAAGACTTGGTTAAAATGTCCATCAATGAGGATGGTTCACGCTTCTTCTTACTCGGTCCTCCCTTAGTGAAGCCGAGCGCGAAGAAATGTTCCAATTCCTCAAAAACAACATGGAAGTCTTTGCCTGGACCCTCAACGAAATGCCAGGGGTTAAACCTGAATTCATCTGCCATTCTCTCAACATCAAAATGGATTCAAAACCGATGGTACAGAAGGCTCGACGCTCGGCACCAGAACACGCCGACGCTGTCGTCGAGGAGGTCAACCACCTGTTGGAAGCCAATGCCATCCAAGAAATGCAATACCCAACTTGGCTTTCCAACACTGTGTGTCAAGAAGAAGAACGGCAAATGGCGAGTTTGAGTCAACTACAACAATCTTAACGACGCTTGTCCGAAGGATTGGTTCCCACTTCCAAAGATAGACCAGTTGGTCGACGCAACCGCAGGCCATGCTCGGCTAAGATATCGTCATTTACTGAAATTAAAATTGCGAAGATCAGGGCGAATCTTTTATCGAACAAGAAGGACCCATGGTGATATTACCTTGAATCAATACCACCAACTTCACATTACATTAGATACTGGATGACACATCTCTACATTTGGAAGAACTATATATCTAAATGTGAAGTGATGAAGTACAAAGATTCTGAAAGATTTACTCCCTCTGTCTCTTTTTTAGAGTCCAGTATTTCATTATGGATTGTCCTTAAATAAGTTTCTATTTTGTAAAGTTAATAGGTAAAAGTTGGTGCATTTTCTATTTTGCCTTTAAAAGTGGATTCCATTTTAAAAATTTAGTGAGTAAAAGTGTAATGATGATATCTCCATAGAGGGTAAATAGGAAAAGTGTAGGTAAAAGTTGATGTAAAAGATGTAATGATGATGTCTTTTTAATAAGTTGGAGTTACGAAGCAAAACACTTAAAAAGGGATGGATGGAGTAATATGCTTATTTTAATGATTCAATAATAAGATTTTGATTAGGAATATTGTAGCAAGCCGAACATAGCTATTCGTACCCACCATGGATGAATCAATCCAAGTCTATTGGTGGTCGTACCTAGATTGGGGCATGGCCCTAGCCAAGGGCTGCTCGTTATCCACGTTGCATTCACCTCGCGTTCTGCGGTGGAGAATTTATATCAGGCTCGGCCACCTCAGGAGAGGTGGCTCACGAACAAATTCCACCTGCTTATTTCCTCATCAGGCTCGGCTAAATATGAGGCTCGGCCACCCGCAAAGCTCGACTACGGTTGGGGCTCGGTTACCCGCTGAGTCACGTGTCTTCCCACGCGTTTAGACGGTTACACCAAAAGATAATCATTAGCACACATGGAGAGTGCCAGCTCATACCGAAACGGTTACCAAATCCACCCAATGATGTCATAACGGCACCACTTGGCTTGTGCAAGGCACATGTTTGTACTTGGAGAGCAAGTCAAGCAGGCTCTATAAATATCAAGTGATGGCAACCCTAAGAGGTACATGCTTCCACACCCAACACTAGTCTCTCATCTTTCCCTTCTGCATATACTTATCCTCTCGCCGGAGGGCATTGCTGGGCAAACCCCGGCCAAGTCTTAGCCGTGCGTTCATTATGCAAGCTAGGTTGAGAGGCTAGGCGATTCCTGAATCAACGAAGGGAAGACTCAGATCGAAGATCACGGGCCACACAAATATCTTTTGTTTGGGTTAGAATTATCATCTATCCTCATTATGTTTTATTTTACTTTCCAATTTTATTAGGATTCTTGGTCTAAAAGAATTAGAATTAGTTTTAGAATTTTCTTCTCCTTTAATTCTGCTTGTTTTGGTATGATTTTATTACCTTTTTAGGTAGAGCATTTAATTTTTTTTTTGTATTCCTTCTAATTTCTTGGTTCTTACTAAGTATAAGACCTTCCTACTTCTAAATAGGGTAGCAAGTCTAAGGACAAATCATGTTTTATTCAATAACTAGTGCTTGCTCGTGCCTACGGCATTATGCACCCCGGTTGGAATTGTCCGTGCCTAAGTCACTTGCTAGCTAGTGGCTCAAACACTAAATCGATTCATTATTATGTAATATATATGTGATCATCTTTTTAGTGACACGAAAGAGAATTACTCGTACTTACGGCACTTCTCAACTAAACTTTTAAGCTAGCTACAAAGAACTATCAATTTGCGTATAGGGTTTTGGAATTGGAAGATCGGTGACATTTGTGCAACTACTACAAAGAATGTGGGCACTTACATTACATTTGCAAAGTTTCTTGTCAACCCTTGGATCAAATGAATCTCAGCTCTTAAATCAACTTGTGTTTGTGTGGAGGCCCACACCTTTGTGTTTTATTAGGTAGATTAATTCAATAAACTTCAAAGTTCTCATCTCTATTTTGCTTATGCTAGTGGTGTTTTATCTTTTCTTGTGTATTCAAGAGCCCGTCTACTAGAACAATATCTAACCTATTTGTTTACTAGAACGATGTCTAGTTTCTCGTCCGCTACTATGTTGCGTCTAGTGGTATCTGAGTGAGGACTTTCCTTGTCTCGTTGATCACTATGAGTCTATGACCATTAGTAGTCAACATGGACGACCAAACGTTGTGGACCATGTCACGCCCTCAATTTTCAACATAAATAACAATACAATTTGAAATTGAAATATAAGATCCTTACTGTAGTACATACAATACCCCAAAATACAATATGGTACTCAATTCCACAAGTACATGATCCAAAATAGGAATACATAACAATGCAGTTTTGTTTACAAGGATAATAAAGTACCCTCCAAAAAAAATTAGCTTTAAACCATGACACCTGCATGTACTCTAAGCAGTCCACGACCATGACCTGCAATGAACCTGAAATGGTAGGTTGAGCAAACACGTGCCCTATAGAGAAATCTATGTACAAGTTATAAGAAAATATGTTGAGTATACTTCTAGAGTGAATGAGTATTGACAGATATGCCCAAGGTTTATATGGCTATCAACAAGCAACTCACTTTGGCCAAAGGATTCTAGACAATCCTATAAGCGATACCTATCATCTCACACACCATACCAGTAATGCTAACATTCCCACATCAACCATAAACAATCAACATTTGGTTTCTCAACCAATTCATCACATCACATATGATTCCGCAATCGTTCCCATTCTCATAATCATTCTCATTTCTCATTATTAGTCATCAACATCCTCTTTCCCAAGAATCAATCTCTTTTGTTTTCAAATAAGTGAAATATATAGAAATACGTGACCTATAGTGGTCAAGCTCTGTTGATTCGAGTCTGAATAGCCGGAGTCCGTTGATTCTGTGCACGAATATCGAAAACCGTTGATTCGCTCAAGAATAGCGGGAGGATTTTTAAAGAAATCTTTTTTCCTTTTTAAACCATCCAACTTAGTAAAAACCAATCTTTCTTCCCTTTTCCGATAATCTCATAGTATAACAAACAAGGTTTTTGCATGTATCGCTCGTATTCCAGTCATCTCACCGATTGGTGATGCCTGGTCATTTGCGTGGTCCGGTCATCTCATCGAATGTCCATGGTGATATCCGTTCATTTTATCTGCAGAACTTATCACTTCGCCGAATGTCCATGGCGATACCAACAGTGTCCATTTCGGTCATCTCATCACTTCGGTCTTAGCCGAGTGATGATACCCGTTGTGTCTGTCATCTCAAACAGTCATTCATATCCCATTTTATTACAAACAAACAACCATCACATACACCAACATATAGATAAGCACACACATTTCCCTTAAGTATATCACCATATCCTACATAGTATACCGAACTCATAAGTAACTTTACGACACACTAACCGCTAGCCTCTATACTAGAATCTCATAAAATGAGAGCTCAAGGAGTTTAGGATGATCAACGAGATGGAATCACAAGGATACAAGTTACTATGTTACCTTTCGGATCACTAGTCAAACTCACGACTATTTATCACACTCACCACAACGCCTCATATAACCTACGGTACCCCTAAACAACCTTACGGTACATTTTTCATCTACAACGGTACTAAGATTATGTTTAACGAGTGTCGAAGGGATTGGAATGACCAACAAATCATTGGAACCCAAGTAATCAAGTTTAGGGATGGTTTAACATTGTTTAGAGTGTGTTAAAAGTGATTGAGGTTCAAAACATGGAAGAAGGAACATTGCTGAAAATTTCCAGGTAGTACATGTACTTATGTACTAGCTGAACAAAACCGAAATTTCTTTGACAGTACATGTACCAATACAAACCGAGGTACATGTACTAGCTGGGTTTCACATGATGATTTTCAAATTTCGAAAGGCATTGATCCAACAACAAACAACGAACCAAGGCACAATCTAAGCATACAATCAACTTATAAACATATAACAAGAGCAAGAAATCCCTACCTCACATGTCAAATCCGAAATCAAGAGATTACCCGAGCCCTAGAACTTCAAAAGCGAAATCGAGCGGAATACACCTCCTCCGAGTTTGGACGAACACAATTTGAGGCGTAGAATTGCCAAGGGAGTCAATTTGGTGGAGGACCTTGGTGGGTTTCGAGTTTGGAAGAGAGTTTGAGAGTGAGATGGTGAGAGAGAGAGTTAGCCGGGAGGGGGGAGAGAGAGAGTTAATCGAGAGAGGAGAGAGAGAGACGTTGGGTAGAGAGAGAATGAGATGGGAGAATTTGATCTCCTACACACACACACACCCTTTTATACAAGCACGCACTTGCCCTCCCTCAAGTAATAATACTATCACATAAACCCCTAATCACATAAATTTGACAAATTTCATATTTTTCTCAATTTCTAGCATTTATAAAACTTTTAAATAATATCCGAAAAGTACGGGTCCTTATAGACCAACTCGAGAGGCAATTTGTAACCATGGATGTGCCCAAGAAGGATCGATAAAGTATGCCGAGTTAGATTGTAGTACTAAGTTGATGTGGAAAATAGCAGATGTACCAAGTTTCTTCAAGCAATGGAAACTCGATGACAAGTTTTGTTTTAAAAATGAGCATCAACTGATGTAGGACAAGATTGTGAAATATTTCATATTCTTACTTTTATGATTCTAGAATAAGATTTTGATTAGTAATATCTTTTGTTTAGGTTAGAATTATTATCTTTCGTCATTCGGTTTGATTTCCCTATATTTTTCTTATGCGCAAGATGCTTTATCTTCTTTTCTCTTTTTTTTTTTTTTATTATAAGTGTATGTGTGTGAATTTAAGAACCCATGTATTGGAACAATATCTAACTGTCTACTTAAATTAAGATGGAGTAGCATTTAGTTTCTCTTTTGCTACTAGGCTGCGTCATGAAGATGAAGAATATAAATTAAAAAGTAATAATCCGCCAATTGAATACCGGAATGAGTGACTGTACATGATACTCCATATTTGATGAGCAAATGAGATATGCTGCCCTGCCAAGGCCAGGTGTTACATTACAGAATTTGACAAAGAGTAGTTAAGTAGAGATCAGATCAACGTCTGAAGGTTGGAAGGGGGTCCCACATTTTGATACAATTTTGCCAACTAATGAATGAGGTGATAGATTATCCAGCTGGTATCGTATCCCCATCGCCATCGTGATTGTACATCATCGATGGGATCCCCTTTGGATTGTTGGATTCCTCCGCTTCGCACCCGCCCCATGAAATTAACCATTTCAAATTGGCTTTCAATTAACTAAAATCCAACCAATTAGGACCATTTTGGCCTGTCGCTAACTCTTCGACCAGGGATAATATAGTCAGTCACATATATTATATATATATGACTCACGCATGAAGGCGTGTTGTATCAAATGAAATGAATAATACATATATATATATATATATATGACTCACTCTTGAAGGCGTGTTGTATCAAATGAAATGAATAATACAGTACTAGTAGTAATAACCTGTGCTGGTGGGGTATTTGACGTCATTAACAGAGGACATGGACACCCCAAGCGTGAATTATTTGGTGTCTCCTGCTCACACGCTCTAAACGGCGCTTGTGTTTTGCCCTTGCTAGTATTAATTTGGATGCACTGTTGTTGCCCAGCCACGATACAGCAAACATCTCTCTCTCTCTCTCTCTCTCTCTCTCTCTCTCTCTCTTCAGATTGAAGGAAAACGTACAATATTGGAAGCTATAAGCTTAATTAGCTGTGCTAGTAGTCGTATTTGTGGGGGAGGAGATTAATTACTAATCCGTGTTTATTATTAATTGCTATAATTAGAGGTCTATTGGGTTGGGTGGGGGGGTTGGGTTGATTGAAAAAGGAGGAGGAGGAGGAGGAGATCCATCATGGATTACTGGAAAACAAAGGTTCTCCCAAAGGTGAAGAAAGTATTTGGGAAAAACGGAACCAAGAAGGCTGCTGCTGCTGAAGCTTGCAAGAACTTCGATGACTCTAAGGTAATCCATCCATCCATCTTTAATTCTTCTATTTCTTTCATTCTACTACTTCTTCCAATATTAATTTCACTTTACCTTACATATATACTAGTATTATACTACCTACATACATATGGTCTGTATGTATTTAATAACCAACCGTATTGAGATACCTAGCTAACCATAACAGTAGCAGCAATGTAATGGCAGCCAATGGTATGCAGCGAGAATCAAATTAATTAATGTGAATTTTCAAAAGCATCTTTCATGAAAATATATAGATTTTGGAGCACCTAATTAATTATAGCGGTCATGCATGTATGAGCTAGCTAGCTAGCTGTATCATTAAAGTTTTTTGAATAAGATATCATCAACTGGTACGCGTACGTATCGAGTGTAACGGTTGGGAACAGTTGATCAATAGACTTAATACCTGATTATGGACAAAAATTAAAAACCTTAGGTGTTTATAGTTGCTTAATAGTGTCATAGTATACTAACCTCGCAAGTAAATTCAGGAAGAATACACCAAGGAGTTCGAAGAGAAGAAGAGTGAGCTCCAGCCTAAAGTAGTCCAAATCTATGAGGCCTCTTCAATTGAGATCAAGGTAAAATTCATCAGCTCCTCTCTCTCTCTCTCTCTCTCTTCTTTTCTATACCAAAAAAAAAACCAAAACATAAGACATCAAGAAAGAGATCAATCTTATTCCCATCAGGTGTTTCATCCAACCTTTGATTGGATCCCCTTCCCCTCTCCCCCTACTTAGTATACCCCTATCAAGATTCTTAATAAACTTGTTGCCGTTTCAAAAAAAAAAAAAGAAAAAAAAAGAAAAAGAGAGATCGATCTACAACACCCTGTAGACTACAGTAACTACATGACAGACACTAGTATGTAAACACATATAGAGATGCCAAGCACTTGTATTACACTACCAATGCAACTAAAATCTCCTGTCTCTTTGTTCACAAAATGAAAAATCAAAACAGGCACTGGTTAAGGAACCAAAGGAAGCGGGTCTAAAGAAGTACTCTGCTGGTGTTCAGAAGTTCCTCGATGAACTCGTTAAAATTGGTACTACTCTTTAATATCCTCTATGATTTGATAAATGTATTGATAGCACACTATACGAATGACTAACTTGTGTCCGTAATCATTCCAAAGATTTTCCAGGATCGAAGCCAATTTGTGAAGCATCTACAAAGCTAGGGCCAACTTTGGTTCCAGGACCAATTTTCTTTGTATTTGAGAAGGTCTCAACATTCATAGTCACGGAAGAGAAACTGGTGGAGCCGCCCCCAGCAGAGGCTGAAGCATCTGTTGCAGCCGAACAAGGTAGAGAGGTAGTGGTTGAAGAGGAAAAGAAAGAAGAAGCGGTGGCTGTGGTTGAGACTGCTGCTGAACCTGAGGCAGCAGCTGAGCCAGGTACCACCACGGAGCTGCTACCGAAGGTGGAAGAACCGGTAGCGGCAGAGCCACCAAAGCCTTGATGAGCACATGACAGAAGGACAAGTGAACTAGCAAGTTGTGTATGACTAAGTGCTAGACTGTTCGCGTACCAGTTTATGTTAAATTTTTTATTCTTTATTGTTCTCTACCCCCGCTCCGTTGTAATTTGTCTTGTCTTCTTCCCCTGTATGATTGTGTGATATATTCTGTTTCTTGGTTCTCAAAGCTTTCATATTCACTTGTATTTTTGCTGATCATTTGCGAAGTTGTAATATTTACAGTGTATTTCTTCATTTTTAAGGAAAAGCAAAACCTTCTGCAGGGTTGTTCATCTGCTTGGACTCTCTCTCTCTCTCTCTCTCTCTCTCTCTCTCTCTCTCAACACTTCGCACCAACAATTTTCTTGGGGTCTAAAGTCTCTCCAACGTTATTGTCAAATAGGAACAGCATACATAACAACCACAAGCACGAGAAAAAGCAATGATGCAGCTCACCCTCGTGTTGTAGACCATGTTACATGAAACTGAGGATTGATGTTGGGTGCAGATATGTGCTTTGAGTATCGACTTCATCTAAAATTTTGATAGTACAATTTCTAAGAATACGGAACATGTAGACCTATCTAAAATCCTTAATAATAATTTAAGTTGGAAAATATACATGTGAAGTTTTTTTTTTTTTTTCTTTTTTTGGCTAGGAAAATACATGGTAAGTCATTGCTCAACTAAACATGTCCGTGCCAACACGCATCTCATACCTTTATCCATGTATATTAAAGGATTTATGTAACAGAGGTTGTGGAACAATAGTAAGCTCGGGATTTGATTTTCCAAAATCTGACCAAATCATAGTCTTACAAGATAAGATTAAAAGAAAGAAGCTACCTATTGCCACGTATTTTCAGGCTGTCAGCAAAGATTAATAGATAATTGAAAGTAACTTGTGTTGCTAAGTAATGAAATGAGCGGTGGGGCATTTTCGTATTATACAAGTAGAATAATAATTTAGCAGTAACCAATTGGAACCAGAGGCGTCTCCTCACAAGCAACAAAGGGAGTGGTAAGCAGCTTGAAAACTACGTATGCTCTCTCTCTCTCTCTCTTCTCTCTCTCTCTTCTTTAGTGACGAAAACTACTGTCTTCTACCCTCACCACATTCATGATTGATTATTAAATTCTTTTCAACAAATATATGTCCGGTGAAACGATAAACACCATTTTACGGCGTCATTGCCGGCCAATAAAAAAAAGCATATTTTTTTCAACTTCTTTGCACCAAATTAAAGATATCAATTAAGTAGTTCTTTAAAATGGTGAAAAAAAACTTTTAAAAATTATACACAGGAGTACTTTATTTTATGTTAGATAATTCTGCGTCTTTTTATAGGGAACACTTGAAAAGGAACACAAGTAGTACTATTTTTCTTTATTTTCTGAGTGACAGAGCCTACTTAAACCAAAAAAATAAAGGCAACTAAGCAATTTCTTCCATCCTGAGAAACATCCCTCCCACTGACCCAACCAAAAAAATTCAATTAATTCAAATTGATATCACTGTTACACTCAATTCTTAGGTGGTAATCTCTAACTCTCGCGGAACATTGCCGTCAGTAATGAGGAGCAGAGCTCTCTCAGGAACATGTTAACTCTCTACCATGCAGACTGGCTACAGCCTCTGGGCGAATTTAACACAGTAGCAGGAGAGTAGTAATTAAAATGCTGCAGCAGCAATCACCCATGTCCCTTCTGTGGACTGACGGAGTCTTATGCTCATGCAAAAACTACGGATTCTTCCTGTAATATTGGACGACATCCTATGGTTCATCTGCTGCTACTGTATGCTTCTCTCACAGGGCCATGGTACTCAATTCAAGGGGATTCAGCTGACATACGTACCATCTAACAGACCATCAGAAAGCTGTATGAGAAAACTAAGAGAACTGTATGGTTTATTTATACACAGCATCAACCCCTAACAACAAGGCTACCTTGCGATACTTGTGAAGCAAATCCCGCAAACCACCATGAATCCGCTGTCTCCTTTGCTATAATTAAGAAGCAATGTCCCACAACTAACCTAAAGATATCTGTAAGGGACATCAAAGCCACAAATGAC
This sequence comes from Rhododendron molle, assembly GCA_025413875.1. Classification (NCBI taxonomy): domain Eukaryota; kingdom Viridiplantae; phylum Streptophyta; class Magnoliopsida; order Ericales; family Ericaceae; genus Rhododendron; species Rhododendron molle. The sequence continues at coordinate 23,823,031 of CM046400.1, forward strand.
TCAGAAAACAAGAGGTCTTGGTAAAGAAGGATTTGCATTTCAGATTTCAAACTTCTAATTAAGTCAGATCTTGCAACTAAGACAGCCATCTACCAAATTATACCAGTAAATTCTGAAGGCTAATATGTAATTTCTCAGAGGAGAACCTTAACAAAATGCTGATTTAGAAAAGAAGAATTTCTCACAGGGGTGAGATGAAGAGAGATTTACACAGGATCAGGTAAGAGAGTCATCAGCTGGAGCAATTACTCTACCATACTTCTGCCATTTAAAATGAAAAACAAAAAACTGAAAATTTTACAGAAATGACACTTTTAAGTATTCCTGTCTTCTGATTCCCAAGGTTATACACAATAAAAGTGGTGGGGGCATTCATAGGAATAGAAAAGATGATTCACAGCAGATCTCAGAAAAATGCTATAACCAACTGTATCTGTGTTTCTGGGTGCGTACAATGAGTAACGAGGTAGGAACTGCAGAAGAACAGTTTATTGATGATATATTCAGGGAACTTCTAAGTTTTATCCTTCAATTCCAAGTTTCCAACTACTATATGGAGTTCTTAGTACACATGAAACCAAAAAAATGAAGCACCATCAATTTTTTAGCAATGTAAAGTTCATCATTACAAGGTGATGAGGATGGAATAGATATGTTTGCATCTGTAAGACATTGGATTTAATCAGAGCATTAGAAGACCTAGTCCATATGCTGGTCAAGTTTAACCTATAAACTAAATGACCTGTTAAGAAAATTGGGACTAAGAATCTCAAAGAAGCTAAAAATCTTGATACGATGAATGCGGGGCTGAATAACACAAGACAAAGAACAGTCATTTTTTTATGATCTGCACTTGGATGGGGGGCAAGCTAGTACAGGAAACCAAGATGAATAATATAAACAATAAAATAGTTAGAAGTTCATGGTGTGTAAGATTATTATAAGTTGGGAGGACACAGCAACTAGAGAGAACTTGGAGCATCCTAGTTCTGCGGGATAGGGTCTTTGTGAATGGGAAGGATGTTTGCAGGCTAATTGTCTAGTCTTCGATGATATCAGGACTGAGCTGGGGGGGTAATTGTTGGATTCAAAAGAAGAAATGCCAAGTGGTGGAGCATTGTTTCCAAAAGTCTGAGGAAATTCTTGCATTTAAGAGAAGAAAAGGAGTTGATGGATGTTGCCACATTTTTGCATTTGACATCATGGTACAATTAGGATTAGCCGTTTGTACAAGGATCGATAGAATTTTTACGGAATCAGATTCTCGGCAGTCCTGTTTGGAACTGCATGGAGCAGTTTGCCCATATCTGGACCCCTCCTCAATAATGTGAGCCATTCATATTGTAGCGCTCGTCGGTAGTATGTCCACATACAAATTCAAGTTGACCAGCACACCAGCATTTTAGCGTTGTGTGTGGAAAGATATTCCTGAACAAATGCAAAAGAGGACCGAACACGTGGTACGTGGGACCACGGTATAACAGTAATAATAATAGTAGCCGTGCAAGATGGTGAACGGCGATATAGACCAATGGCATGAGAGGTCATTGGTCCAGGGAATCCGAACAAGGACATGATCCAATAAATACGAGGTATTTATTGGATCAGGAGTCTGGTAAAAGATAGTGACATGTGAAGTCAATGGCCCGAGTAGTCTGTTCGGCAATGAGAGGGTCGAACAGGAAGAGAATTCTGGGGAAAGCAACCCCAGGTGCAAGGAGCATCCTGGAAGGTTCCAGAACAGTAGAATTCCGTAAAGGAATAAGATCTCGAGGAAATAACATCGATGAGAGATACTCAACGGGAATGGGATGTTCGGCCAGTTATGGAAAGAAGTCCTAAAAGGACTATGGTAATGAATTAATAGGGGAACGAGAATCCAAAATATTTTGGGTTTCCTATACGAGGTAGGAAACCTAGGGCAACACGGATTCTTGGAGAACAAGTAAGTCTACATCTATAAATAAGAGGTTAACAGCCACGAAGGGCGTTGATATACATTATTTTTACCTACTGATACATAGGATTATTTGCTAGTAAGTGATACTAATTTAGGCATCAGAGGGCCTTGGCCACGAGAGGCAAAGGTGCACTCACCCCTTGTCTGTTTTGAAGATAAGGTTTCCGACTACGTGTTAAGGGTTCCTGCGAGAGGTCACGTGCTGTCATTACCCTCCCGTGCTGTTTAAAGCCTCTTTCGTTTTTCTGCACTTACAATTGGCGCCGTCTGTGGGAAACAAAAGAGATCCCTTTGAAAAACCGACTATGGTGGAAGATCCAAAAACGTCACTTGATCAAAACAACCAGCTAGGTGGGGGAGGTGATAAGTCCCCACTGGGTCCTCCAAGAAAGCCCGATGGCGGGCATAGCAAGAGGACTACGAGCAAGGGTCGCCCCCTAGCTATCCATAGTGACTCCAGGAATAGGGAGGGCAGGACAGCCACGGAATCCACGAGAAGGAGTAAGTCCCACCGTGGGAGAGAGTCGGTTGCGCACTCGAAGAGTGTGCACAACAACGAGGATATACTGGACAGGAAAAGACAGGAAATTGAGGAGTATGCTCGTCTGATTAAGAGACGAGAATATGAGATTCAAGAATTGCAACGGATACGAGAACATCCAAAGGATTTTGGACTCTCACGAAGAAATTCCAAAGGAGACAGGCTGGCTCTAGTAAAATATAAGAAATCCCCTTCACGAAGAAGGAGAAGGAGGAGCAGGAGCCCTACTCCAAGACGAAAGAGGGCTTCTTTTTGAAAAAGAAGGAGTAGGAGTCGAAGTCCCACCCCCGAGGGAGGAGGGATCAGAAAACATCACAGGGACAGGTACGAGAGACCTGATTCCGATTGGGAAAGGGCCGCTCCCAAAAATACGAAGGAACAAGAAGAGGGGACCATGTCTGCACGAGAGGCGGCACGGAAGGCCCTTAGCAACATAGCATCATCTCCCTTTACAGAATGATTGCAAGAGGCAAGGTTGCCGAGCAAGGTGAAACATGGGGCGTTCATCCTGTACGAGACGAATGCTGACCCAGTGGCACACATACAGCATTACCAGAAGGCGATGTTTCTGCACGACGGGGATGATGCAATCATGTGCAAAATGTTCCCGTCGAGTTTGGGAAAAGTGGCCTTGTCCTGGTTCCCTAAACTTGAGCCGAACACCATACGAGGATGGAGGCAATTGGCCGAAGAATTCACTGCTCGCAGGAAGCCACCAAAGACTTCTGAGAGTCTCTCCGTTATGAGACAAGGAGAAAATGAGCCAATCAGGGATTATGCAAAGAAGTACTGGGAAACTTTCAACGAGATAGAAAGTTGCAGTGAGGAGTACGCCATAGCCACGTTCAAGACTGGGTTGCCTGTTCGGGGGGAATTACGCAAGTCTCTAAACATGAATCCAGTGGGCACGTTGGCAAAACTAATGGAACGAATAGAACAGCATGCCAGAAACGAGGATGACATATTGCGGGAGGACGGCAAGGTGATTGCCGAGCAAGCCAGGAGTTCTGCAAAGAAAGCAGACAAGCCAGAGCCCAAAACCTACAGAGAGAGAAAGGAATATGGGCAGGCCAAAAAAGAACTGTACAAAGAGAAGCACGCCCCGGACCCTAAGTCTTTCTTCTCGGTAACAACAGTTCGGAAAGTACCAATCTATCGAATTCTTTATCGAATAAAGAACCGCCCATATTTTAAGTGGCCCCCAAGGTTGGAAGGTGATAAGGATGCAAAGAGAGCTATGAGTCAACATTGCAGCTATCACAAGGATTGGGGTCACATGACGGAGGATTGCGATATGTTTAAACAACACCTCGATGACTTGGTCTCTCGAGGTTATTTGAGGGAATTCATTCAAGAAGAGCACAAGGGTGCAGAGAAAGCAATGGAGTTGGATTTCGAGCAAAATCCAATGGGCATAATCCATATGATATATGGATTGGTCACACCTTATACAAGAAATAAGGTGAGGCTGCTCCAAAGACAAGTGAAGCACGACCAGAATGTGATGCAGTTGGGAAAGAAACGAGGACGTGAAGCAAAAGAATGCAACGAAGGCATAGTCTTCACGGATGAGGACCTGGGAGAAGTCTAGGTGCCACACAATGACGCCTTGGGCATAACCCTACGTATTGAGGAATATGACATGGAGAGGATCCTGGTGGATTCAGGGAGCTGCACCGAAGAGCTGTACTACGACGCGCTTAAGAAGTTGGGACTGACGCATGCCGATCTAGTGCAGTCAATCACTCCTTTGGTCGGATTCAGTGCAGGAGCAGTCTGGCCATTGGGCAAGGTAACTCTTCCTGTTTGGGCAAGAACAGTGGTGTTAACCGACTTCGTGGTGGTGGATGTACCATCTTCCTATAACGCGATTATAGGGAGAACATGGCCGCACAAGATGAGGGCAGTTTCCTCCACTTACCATCAGATGGTGAAATTCCTAGGATCCAATGGTATTGAGAGGATTAGAGAAAACCAGAAGGCTGCCCAGCAGTGCTTGATTTCCATAATCAAGAAGGCACCTAAGGCACAGTTAGTTCAGGCAATCGAGATTCCAGACCAGCCGACCATCGAGGATGTCGGAGGGAACCCCGCCGAGAAAGTGGTGGAAGGTTTGAAGAAAATTCAGATCAACGAGAATGATCCAGAAAGGTATTTCCTGATTGGGGAAAACCTGAGCAAGAAAGAAGAAGAGTTGGCGGGATTCCTCAAAGAGCACGTTGATGTGTTTGCGTGGGTACCCGAAGAGATGCCTAGGGTGGACGCAAATGTAATTTGCCACCACATGAATGTGGATCCCCAACATAAGCTCGTGATCCAGAAGAAAAGACGATTAGCCGTACAACACGTAGACGATGTGATCAAGGAGGTTGACCGTTTACTATCCGAAGTGGTTGTCTAACACTGTGGTGGTAAAAAAGAAGAATGGGAAGTGGCGAGTCTGCGTCGACTTCACTGATTTGAATAAGGCGTGCCCAAAGGACAGTTTTCCCCTCCCGAGGATAGATCAATTGGTGGACGCGACAACTGGATACGGGCGAATGAGTTTCCTCGATTGCTATGTACGAGCCCGATCCAGAGAAGACCTCCTTTATCACTCCACGAGGGCTGTATTGTTACAACGTCATGCCTTTTGGTTTAAGGAACGTCGGAGCAACGTATCAGAGGCTAGCCACGATTATGCTAAAAAAGTTGCTCGGCAAGACTATGGAGGTATACATAGATGACATGGTGGTCAAGAGTAAGGAGAAACGTGACCACATAGCTGATCTAAAGGAAGCTTTCGAGATACTAAGAAAATACAAGCTAAAGCTCAACGCTTCAAAGTGTGCGTTCGGAGTAAGTTCAGGGAAGTTCTTGGGTCACCTCGTGACCATATGAGGGATCGAAGCAAACCCCGATCAGATAATAGCCTTGCAGAAGCTTCAAAGGCCAAGGACCACGATGGAGGTCCAACGACTGACTGGAATGGCTGCAGCCCTTAACCGATTTATCAGCCGGTCCAGTGATAAGTGTAGACCCTTCTTTCAATTGTTGAAAGAGAGAGAAGGATATGAATGGGGAGCAGAATGCGAACAAGCGTTCCAAGACCTAAAGAAGTACTTGGCAACGGCCCCTCTTTCGTCCACTCCTGAACCAGGTGAGTCCATAACTTTGTACTCAGCAGTCTCTAAACATGCTGTCAGCGCAATGTTACTAAGAGACAAGGGATCCGAGCAAATCCCTGTCTACTACGTAAGCAAGACGATGTTGGACGCAGAGACGAGATATATGCCCCTCGAAAAATTGGTCCTGGCATTGAGGACAGCAAGAAGAAAGTTGCCCCATTATTTCCAGAGTCACAAAATTGTGGTTTACACCGAGTTTCCGTTGAAATCTTTGCTACGAAAGGCAGACTTCTCAGGACGTATTTCGACTTGGTCAGTCGAGTTGAGTCAGTACAACATTAACTACCAGCCGCGCACTGCAATAAAGGGGCAAGTTCTAGCAGACTTTGTGGCGGAGTTCTCTCCTGCAGTAGCTCCCCAGCCTCCTACAAGAAGGGAACAGCTAGTTGAACCATCAGCTACGAAGGGAAGGGCACCTGCCGAACAGGACCCTTTGGAATGGAAACTTTTTGTCGAGCATGCAATACCGGATCAGGGATTGGGGTTGTGCTTTTTCCCCCTGAGGGAGCAATGATGGAGTTATCTCTTCGATTGGGTTTCAATACTTCAAACAACGTGGCGGAGTATGAGGCACTCTAGGCAGGGTTGAGAAGTGCAAAGACCCTAAAGGCAAAAAGAATACGAGTATACTATGATTCACAACTCGTGGTGAACCAGCTATCCGAGGAGTACGAGGCCCAGATGAAAAGATGGCAGCCTACGTGGAGGCCGCCAAGGATCTGCTTGACACTTTTGAGGAGGTGTATATTGAGCAGATAAGTTCTGGGCAAAACGCCCACGCAGATTCACTTGCTTGGTTGGCAGCAGCCGTGCCAACTGAATTCAAAAAAAGGGTGGCAATTGATTATCTTGCTGAGCCAAGTATTGGAAAAAGCGTGGAATTGGTCTTGGACGTAAACCAAGGACCTGGATAGATCCAATAGTGGAGTTCCTACGAGATGGGACACTCACAGATAAAAAAGAGGCACACAAGATACAAACAAAATCTACACGGTTTTAGCTATCACCCGAAGGGAAGCTATATAGGAAATCCTTCACAGGACCATACTTGCTCTGTGTGCACCCTGAGATGGTGCAGAAGTTTCTCCACGAGATCCACGAAGGAACATGTTGCAGCCACGCACGGGGCAGGTCTATTGCCCACCGAGCAATTACTCAGGGCTACTGGTGGCTGCACATGCGGGAGGACACAAAGGTATATGTGAAAATCTGTGAAAAATGCCAGAAGTTCTCGCCCATGATCCGAACACCAGCCGAGGATCTGGTGTCGTTGACAAGTCTTTGGACATTTGCACAGTGGGGAATGGACATCGTGGGTCCGCTCCACAAGGCAACAAGAAACAGGAAATTTCTATTGGTAGCAACGGATTATTTTACGAAATGGATTAAGGCAAAACCATTGGCAAAGATCACTGAACCTATGATAGAGAAGTTCGTGTGGAAGAGTATTATAACACAATTTGGGGTCTCTTATTCATTGATAACAGATAATGGATTACAGTTCCAGAAAAAATTCAAGGCTTTTTGTGCTCAGTATGGGATACGAAATTACTACTCAACCCCAGCCTACCCTCAGAGTAATGGGCAAGCAGAGGCGTCCAACAAAACTATACTTGACGGGATCAAGAAGAGGTTGGACAAGGCAAAGGGGAGGTGGCCTGACGAATTGCCCTTGGTCCTGTGGGCCCACCGAACAACTCGTAGGAGGTCTACAGGAGAGACCCCCTACTTATTGGCATACGGAACAGAGGCTGTGATTCCATTAGAGGTTGGTCTGCCGACTAACAGAACCGCTTTGGTTGAAAGTGGGGGCAATGACAGAGCCTTGGAAATCGAATTGGATCTAGCCGAGGAACGGAGAGAGAGGGCTCTGGTACATTTGGCCTCATATTAGGAGCAGCTGATGAAAAGCTATAACAAGCCCGTCCACCCACGAGGGTTTAGTGTTGGAGACCTGGTACTTCGTAAGGTGCTCGGCAACACAAAGGTGGCCAACGAGGGAAAACTAGGGGCTAATTAGGAAGGTCCATATCGAGTTACAGAGGCAGTGGGCATAGGGGCTTATCGTTTGGCAGACTTGGAAGGGAACCCGATGCCACGGCCTTGGAATGCCCACAATTTGAGGAAGTTCTTTGTGTAAGAGGCTTCAATTTATTTTCATGCACATCGTGATTGTGTGGGAATTACGAATTAAATTCCCTTGTTTTTACTTTAGGTTAGCTGCAAGGGGTACGCGTAACGCCCCCTTGAGCTTTGGATTATGAATAAAGTCCTAAAATTCTGAATTGTGAACATTGTCTTTGCAATCTCTCTTTCTTGAATACGAAGTCAGACCTCTCCCTTTATCCTCACTTCGTATTGGGGAGCAGGGGGTTATGGTGTGTATAAAATTATGAGCAATTCAAACCTTTGCAAGAACGAATATACTTGGTTATCTATAACGGGTATGACAATACCTGGCGTGCATCCGAGAACATGCACCCTAAGTTTAAATGAACTTAGGAGTAATTCCAGGTACGAACAAACCTGGACTGCATACGAGAAATGCACGATATGCATACGAGAACATGCACGATATGCCAAATACGAAAATTTTGGGTAATTGCTTACGGACGTGAAACCTAAACTCACATAACCTAAGTACGAAAAGACTTAGGACTTTACCAAGGTACGTGAAACCTTGGAGAGCATACGAAGAAATGCCGCCTTTTGCCCAAGTACAGAGCGCTTGGAGTGCATACGAACTTATGCATAATTTTGCCAAAATATGAATACATTTGGCACCACACCTAAGTATGGGACACTTATAGGAAAAATTACCCCTGGGTACGAAATACTCAAGAGCATACGAAAACATGCACACAACAGCTATGTACAAGCAAACCTAGCTGGGTATCCGCAAATATGAAAGTACTAGTAGATGGGGACAAGCAAAATTATCTAGGTAAAAGTAAAACTCAGATAGCTGCCCAAAACACGGACACACTTGCAAGAGCAACCAAATAGGTTAAGTACGAAACACTTAACATGCACGAGAAAGCTTAGCAACTGACGCATGAAAGTCTGGCCATGAGATGGCCACCAGCAAGATCAAACGGCCACGAGGGGCCAAGATTACCTATGTTCAGGCCACAATGGGCCATCAAAACCAAACCAGTGCCAAAAAGGGCCAAATACTTGTTTAAAGTGTATGAGAAAATTATCAGTGCCACGCAAGGCAACATCAATGACCACACAGAGCCAGCCAGATTGTTCGAAAACATGAAACTGTTTGATAAGAGAGGGTTTCATACTTACTCGTCCACGGTGAGATCCTGAACGGCAGGAGGGGTAGTCTGCACAGGTGCGTCCTCCACAGCAGCACTTCCTTCAATTTGACCACCACTGGCTTCCTTCTGGCCAAGGTTTGTCCCTTCAACATTCTAATTGGCGCCTGCGTCTTGCTGTTCAGGGACATTAGCATTCAGCTCCCTGTCTAGACTGTCCTCCTCCTCCTTCACTTCTTCCTCATCAACAATTTGAGAGCTTGGTAGGTCCTAATTGGTCTATAAAGGCGGCTGGATTCAGGAGCACCAATCTTGGTGAGGCATGTTGTCCAAGCAATACCCCAGATCTGGTCTTGAATTGCTGGCATCTGAGATTTGTAGCTTTCAGTGGCCACAAAAATCCCTTCGTTGTAGCCCTGTTGGAATGCTGCCTTGGCCTCATTTTTGCTCGTTTCTAGCTCCGTAAGAGTTTGGTTCAGGCTATCTTCAGCACCTTCCAGCTTGCCTCTCAATTCATCCGCAGCTCCGCGGGCCTGGTTTCTCTCTCTTTCAAGTCTAATGATGGTGCTCTGAAGTTTGGCGTTCTCACTGGCAAGCTTAGTACGTTGGGGCTCAGACTGTCCCAACTTCTAGGCCAGAGCAACCATTTTTTGCATAGCCTGACGAATCATTGGAAATCATGAATTAAGGAGGAAGGCGTGCAATACGATATGTATACTAAAAGAAAAAAGTTTACCTTGGCGTTGTTGATCATAAATGAGCCGAGAAGGTTGTCAGGGGAGCTGGCTACCTCCTTCTGCATGTCCCCAAGTAGCAAGAAGGCTTGGGACAATGCGAGGGCGGTCCCCTCAGATTCCACGCTATCTCGGGTGGTGACTAGACGACCACCATGGATGAATTGAGGAGTCCAGACGGGAGTTGGAATAAAGGAGGACTGTGGTGGAGGCCTTTCACTTGAAGAGGTTTCTAACCGTTGACGTTTGTCCCGGTGGATGGCCTCAATTTCCTCGGGAGAAAAGCCAGGGAGGGTATCCAGTTGAACGGGCCCGTGGCGGCCATGGGAAGGTAGCAGACTTTGAGAGCGTCCGCGGCCACGAACAGAGCCGCGACCCCTACCACGGCTAGCCCCGGGGATGGTAAGAAGGTCATTAAGGTCAATTGGTTGATTCATTTCCTGCGGAGGGGGAGATGGGGAGTAACCACTGGACGACGTGGAGGTCTCTTCGGCAAGCTGTATGGGCTCGTCGGGATGTGGAGGGGTCCGAGAACGCCTTTCCTCTTCCTGTTCAGGATGATATGCAGACGGACCAGCTAACATAGGGTTGTCAGCTGCTCGGATCCGCCGATCAATAAATCCTCCGTAAGAAGCCCGGTAGCTAAGAAGAATCTGGGCTGCTCTTGCTCGGCCAGCTAGATGTGTGCCTTGCCCGTTGAAAGCAAGAGCACGGTCGATGTCCGTTACGTGCACTTGTGGGGTGATGATGTCGTGCCCTGGTTGACGTTGGTTGCTGCAATAAGAAGTGCAGGACGATTACATGCAACGAAATTGTGTGAGTTTAATACGAAAACAAAACTTTTTACACAAGTAAAAAGGGGACTAACGTGGACGCCCAAATCGGTGAGGGGTGTGGAATCCTATCACTCAGTCATCCTCGTCTCTGGGCTCGAAATTCCCCGTGACAATGAGGAAGTCATCGTCATCCCCTGGAGCAAAGTCAAGCAGTTCAAGCACAAGTCTCTTCCTGGAATCCTTACTCTTTAAATAGTACGTTAAGGCATCTTTGGTTCGAGAGATGCTGTAAAGATGATGGATGTCGTGCAGGCCTAAAGATGTGCCGAGCATCTGGTTTAGAGCATGTACGCCCATGACAACCCTAAATCAATAATGTGCAAGTACCTGACGAAGCAGGGGCGCCAAGGGAAACCTAACCCCGCCTTCTACGACGGCAACGACGGGGATATGAAGAGTATCGTTGTCTGGACTCTCTCAAATAGCGTCCTCAGGAGCGACTGTAGTGGCCACATTGTCAGGGATCTCATAACGAGATCTGAAATTGGCCATTAATGGGGGAGTGTTACAGTGTCGCCTGAACCTCCCCATGTCAGACAAGACAAGTTTTACAAACGGAAGAAGGGGAATAGAATAGACCCTAGAAGAGAGGAGGCCCTAAATCAACGAAAAAGACACGGAGAGATAACAAGCAGAGACTTACGATGTGAAGATCAAGGTCCCTAGATCAGAACGAGGAGCAATGAGTAAGTACTTCAATGGCGGGAGTGCCTAAGTCTTCTTTCTGCAAAAGGGGACTGGAGCAAGAATAAGGGTTCAAAATATGGGACGAAAAACCCAATATACCCTAACAAGTGGGTGATGTATGAGAAACGTCATCCCAAACACCGTTTTTGCGTTCCGTTTCCCAAAAGACGTCAATTCGCATTTAATGCGGGCAAATGCAAAGTATGCCACGTGTAAAGGTGAGAGCTGGAAAAGCTTGTCCAGCCCAAACGATGGGACGTTTTGCCTGGACTAATGATGAAAGTTGCACCAAATACGAGAAATGAGGTGCAGAAGCAAAATAAAATTCCTCGGATCCTAAAAGCTTTGCTCGTCATATTACAAGAAAATAACGAGTAAAGCTGGAGAGCAATTGTGGGAAGATATTCCCGAACAAGTGCAAAAGAGACCCGAACACGTGTTACGTGGGACCACGGTATAACATTAATAATAATAGTCGCCGTGCAAGATGGTGACCGACGATATAGACCAATGGCATGAGAGGTCATTGGTCCAGGGAATCCGAACAAGGACATGATCCAGTAAATACGAGGAGTTATTGGACCAGGAGTCTGGTAAAAGATAGTGACATGTGAAGTCAATGGCCCGAGTAGTCTGTTCGGCAATGAGAGGGCCGAACAGGAGGAGAATTCTGGGGTAAGCAGCCCCAGGTGCAAGGAGCATCCTGGAAGGTTCCAGAACAGTAGAATTCCGTAAAGGAATAAGATCTCGAGGAAATGAGATCGATGAGAGATACTCAACGGGAATGGGATGTTCGGCCAGTTATGGAAAGAAGTCCTAAAAGGACTATGGTAATGAATTAAAAGGGGAACGAGAATCCAAGATATTCTGGGTTTCCTATACGAGGTAGGAAACCTAGGGCAACACGGATTCTTAGAGAACAAGTAAGTCTACATCTATAAATAAGAGGTAACACCCACGAAGGGAGGTATGTTGATATACATTTTTTTTACCTACTGATAATTAGGGTTATTTGCTAGTACGTGATACTAATTTAGGCATTGGAGGGCCTTTGCCACGAGAGGCAAAGGTGCACTCACCCTTTGTCTGTTTTGCAGATAAGATTTCCGACGATGTATGAAGAGTTCCGGCGAGAAGTCACGTGCTGCCATTACCCTCCTGTACTGTTTAAAGTTTCTTTCGTTTTTCTGCACTTACATAGTGGATCAAAACGTGGATCAAAAGAAAAGAATACTTTGGCGTAGCAAAAATGGTTAGACTGTTTAATTTTGTAACATAAAAGCGTTACAATTAATTAGTTGTGGGAGCCTAATTAACTTGAATTTTTGCATGGACACTCTTTCCAACGGGCCTACGATAGTAATGGCTTGGACCATCAAGGAGGTGTCTGGTATAGGCAAACTGCTTCGTGTAGTCAAATTTAGGACTGCAGAGAAGCTGAACTCATTTTTCATCTCATTAAATATGAAAACTTTTCTGCTTTCTCACAAACAACCTTATAGAGGCCGGCGTCAAATCCATAGCGCATTTTGATTACGGGGTTATAGATGGTGGGAGGAGTCCCTTTTGTTGTGAAAACAAGTGGCTGGAGAAGGACAGATCTGTGGACAAGGCTGACTAGTGGCGGAACCATTATTTAGTTGAAAGGGGACCCAAGCTCTGTAGTGGTAATGGTTGTGGAACAAGTGTTTCATGACCTGACTGACCTGAGAAAGCTAAAGCTCTGGAGTGTATTGAGAAGTGGCATCAGAAAGATATGGAGTCAGAAGAGGAAACTGTTTGAAGAAAAAGAAATAAAATAAGAGTTGGGTAGCACTGTTCTGATGGTTAGTTGGAGAAAAAAAATCAAGGGTTGAGGCTTAAGGAGGCAGGAATACTAAGTTCTTCACTAAACTAACGAACTCCTATGAGGCGTAACTTTACTGATCATGTGGCCATGGATGGATAAGAGACGAGGGAGTAGGACTCTGTTGAGTATTATGCAAATCTATACAATTTCTTGTTCTCATAATCATAGACCTACTATTGATGCTATGATTTTGACACTCTCGGATGAGGAGGAGGAGCACCTGGAGAGGGGTTTTAATGGAGGAGGTGTTGAAACCCAGATAAAGGGATAAAATAAGTTTATGATACTTTCCAGTGAACACGTTCTATATAATTGTGTTTTATACAGTCATTGACTCATTATATGCACTAACTAATTCCTTGCGCAATTGCTATAACATGCGTAAAAGTGCTTCTTTTAAACATACTAAGTTACATGCGTAAAGTTCTTCTTTTACACTCAACCATATAGAGGGAAATTTCACATTTGCCCACGAGTTGCAATATAACATGCAGATAAATCACATAAAGCCCTGCATTTCCAGCTTAATATAGTCTCATATTGCATGCTACTTTGAATTCTTTGCAATTATCTTGCATAATACTATGGTTTCTCATGTTTTTATTACGTGTAGCTTATCATATTTCCACATTGTAGTTTTGAGATATAATAGTGGACCATAGATTTTAAAAGCATGCTCAAAGTTTTTGCCTCGAGGGGCTGGTATCAATACCTTGTACTAAAATGGTATGATGCAAGGAAAGGCCTTCAAAGTATTGGTCGAGACATAGTGAAAAATGCCTCACTAGGAATTGCTTTGAGTCATTTCTCACATATGTAAGTTTCTTGTTGGAGCAGATTCACACACCAACTTGCCACAAAGCAATAAAAAAGAAGAAGAAAAGGAATGGCTTGCCAGGGAATCAGCTGGCTGAGCAGGCATCAATTCATGGAAAGAGACCTCCTTTTATGAATTGCATGAGGTTATCAGTTGTAACATTGTGACTGAATTCCATGTTCTAAACTCAATAATGATATGGAAGGGGAAGAAAAAGGCAACCATATTTTATCAGAGTGTAGAAATTCATGTTTACCTACTTAAAAATCAGGTACTACTACTGTTGTTTCTCCCAAACAATAACCCAGGAAACTGTGAAAGCAAAGACTCAAAAATTCTTGCAGGGCCTGTTTTGTTCACTGCCCCGACTTCATTTGCCTGCAATATATCATGATTATCATCACAATCTCGCCAAAACTTAATGACATGGAGGTTCTCCTCTTCTGTTGATCTCTGCACAACAATTCTGGAAGCATAACCCTTATCTCTCATTTGAAGGCATATTTCTGAGGGATTGTTTGCTGTAAGAGTAACCATGTACAACCAACCCCTATCCGACAAAAGTTTGTCAGCAACAGGTAATATCTTATCAATGACACACCGACCATTCTCCCCCCCAGCCCAAGCCGAGGCAATCCCATCACGGCCTACTTCCTCTTCAGGTGTTGGCACATAAGGTGGATTCACAACCATCACATCCACCAATCCTGCCAGTCTCTCCTCCAGCCCTGATGCAATGTCAGTAGTTATCAATTCTGCATGAACCCCATGTGCTTCAAGTGTCTCACTGGTCACTCTCACAGCATGAGGATTGATGTCGGTAGCAATATAATAGGCTCCACAGGCCCCCTGCCTAAGCACAAGAGCTAGAGACGTAATAACATATCCACTACCGCACCCAACTTCCATGCACAGTTTCGGATTATGCATTAACAAGTTCGTCTGATCAGCTAGAAGCGCATCAACCAACGCAAATGAGTCATCACATGGTTCATAAACTTCAGGATGTGAACTTACAAGGCGAATTTGTGCAATTTTGGATGGCATCTTCTATTGTATCTGAAAATGACAGAGAGCCAGAAAGAGGCTGAGAACTTATTAGAACTAGTCATTGAGTAGAATACTAACGGATTATAAATCTTAGTAGCATGTAGCAGGGGCAGGGGAGCGAAGGCACCTAAAAGCTCCTAAAGTTGGGAGCGCCTATGGAGCGTATATAGATTATATAAAATATGTATATAAAATATCTTTGAATACTTAACCATTGAAGGAACGGTTTTGCTAACCAATATAATATACACATAATTCCAAACAAGTTTGGATATCAATGCATATTTCATGGATAGTAACACACTTTAAAAAATATCAGTACACTTTTCTCGAATATCAATACACATTTTACCTATTATCTTACACCCTTTGGGCGGATGTTAGAATAATCTTTAAAGGAAAAGTGCTATTTTAAATTTTCTTGATCTTAAAGTGTAATTATTGGAAGTTATATATTCTCAATTTGCAAAACTTCTTGATTAAAAAGAAAGAAAATAACCGAATTAATGGCCCGATAAGCTCTCATCTTAGTTCAGAGCGAACTCCCGTCAAGCTCCCGTCTAGGGAGCGCGCCCATTTTAAAAGGATCCTGCTACTAAGTTATAAATACTAGCTTTTAAAGATCGCATTTAGAACAGTAATGACTACAACTCTATGAAACTGAGGGGAACAAAAGCTAATGAACCTAATTTCATTGATACTATACTAGTTTTTTTCCCTTCATTTGTGTCTTTTACTAGTCCAAATGGACTGAGAGAATCTCTTTTTCCCAGAGATTCAAGTTTGGAAGTGCAATTCAGGGCAGTATAAAAGTCAATCAGAAACATATCAGCATGGCAGTGGGTGGCCAGCTGTAGCCCCTCTCAGAAGATGGTAGGCAGTAGGTACAGAGCTCTAAAGAGATCACAAGATGGAGGGGTGATACCTGCACAGAGCTGGAGACCTCCTCCTCAAAGGAGAGTGAGCTTTGGTCGATAGTTCAACCATATGCAGTTATTCCTTATTCAGGGTAGCCATGCTCCAAGTAAGGAGAATGGAGTATCATAAGTCATGGTAAAAACGCCAGGCTAAGTAGCACCTGATCAGTTAGCAAGTGCCCCAAAAGTAAAAGCCATTCCGAAATGGGCTTAACACCCTCCCTCACATGCAATCCCGACTTGCCCGTGGAGATGCGAACATCCAAACATAACACAAAATACAATGCAATGGAGAGAAGCGTAATGCAAATGGAGATAAATGCAATGAAGAGACTTGAACCCAAATCATCAAGGATATGATACCCACCGAGTATCCAAAATCTTAAGCTGTTATAGCAAATGAACTGAACATTGTACATAAGCTATCCAACACAGACACGGAACATGACACGGCCAAGCTGACACGCAAATTTCGAAAAAATGGAGCACACAACAAGATGGGGGAGCCGTTAATTTCTCTGTCTTTCTTCACAATAGATGTTTGTAATAGCAATATTGAAAGAGACATAAGTATAATATTTGCTGCAACTGTACAATTACTGCTGATCAATTATAATCCTCCATGTACACCACCACAAAACACTCCGTTAGGGTTTCCACTGTAGAAAAGAAAGAGAAAGACAGAAAAAAGAACATAATGCACTGTTTATTAAGGAGAGAAAGAGTCGAAGAGGGAGCGGGAGGGTTACCTGAAGCGAAGACCGGAGATCGGTGATCGAATGCCGGCGGTGGGCTATCAGCGGCCGGCGAGGGCGAGGGGGATCGACGAAGATTGCTTTCGGTTTATGCTTTTGATAGGAGTACTTCCTTTGTGATTCGAAAATTTTATTAAAAGCATTTTTAGCCATCGTAAAAGAGTTTCGATTATCATAGTTTAACCCCCACTTAAAACTTAAAATACCGAAAGTTTACAGATTTTTTGTGGGATCCATTACGGGTCCCATACAAATTATTCTAGCCGTTCATTAAATGTAAAACAGTTTTTTAAGAGCTCTCGCGAAAAATCAGTTCAATCCGGTACTTATAGATGCTCGTTCCAATCATCTAACTTTTGATTTAGATTCCCGCATAATAAAATATTATATGACTGGATCGAGTATCTATAAGTATCGGATTAAACTGATTTTTCGCGAGGGCCCTTAAAAAATTGTTTTACATTTAATGAACGGCTCGAATCATTTGTATGGGATCGATAGTGGCCCCACAAAAAATCTGTACAGATTGCTATACCAGTAGACTGGTTCCTTAAAATATCTGTTTGAAAGAGTTTTTATTTTCAATTTTTTATTTTTGTTTTACATAATTTTTGAAACAGACGCCATAAACATATTTGTATTATTATTTTTATTTACAAAATACATAATCAATTCTACTAGTTTACAAAAAATTTAGAAACGCAAAAATTATATTTTCATTTGTTTTGAAAACACTTTTAGTAGCCAAAAAAAAAAATAAATAAAAACTATTACGGTCACCAAACATGTTTTTTTTATTAAATAATCAAAAATTCATTTCTTGTTTTTCATAAACAAAAAAAAAACAAAAAATCGGCAACTTTACCAAACAGAACCATAGGGTAATGATAATATCAAACTTTTTTAGTTTGTGATAAAATCTAGTGCATAAAAGTCTTGTACCTTATACATCGTACAAATATTTTATGCACTACAATTTTAGCATAATCAAAAATAATTTTGGCATTATCAATACATTTTTGATAAGTGTGGAGGACCTAAGAAGGTCAGCACTGCAAGGAATACGAACTTGGGGAGTAGAAGTCAGCCTCGCCCATGCCTCCTTGGGAAGTATTACCTGTGACAAAGTCAAGGTATGCCAGCTCCGCCCCCAGACGGAGCTGTCATAAGATCTGAGAACCAGCTCTGGCACCAAGCTAAAGCAGGATAAGTAATATTTATGGAATATACTCGTTCCAGTCAAGATACCACTCTGAGAAACCTGAATCCTAAGGGATAAAGGAAAGATGTTGATAAGATAAGCATAAAATGCCAATGATAAACACAATCAGAGACAGATAAGGATTCAATGCTAAGGCAAGATGAACATGAAGTCCCAACCAAGGCAGGACTCCACACTCTTCAATGAGACGATCCAAAATCCCTGGAATATAGTCCTACAAGGACTCAATCTCCTATCAAAATGCCTATAAATATGATGGTAGAACTCCAATAAAAGGTACACGCAACCTATAGAGACTCGTCAATTTATTGTAAATTCGAAAATCGTTTTTGGCATGAAAGAGTTGTTTTATTATTAAAGTTAAGCGAATGTAAGTGGGGGTGTACGAATATACGTTTACGGTTGTGTATCGGATGCTAGGAATAAGGTAAAATGTTAGTTTTGATGATATATTGATGTTGGGAAGTGTTGGTATCAAGTTGGGTTCGTTCAGGAGTCCGTTGTAAATTTTTCACTTTTCTGCCTTGTTGGTACCAGTACTGGCCATTTCTCAGTACAGGTACCTATTGTCCAGTGCATGTCCAAATTAACACTTTGAAGGCTTTGGTACCGGTACCTCCTTTTCCCCGGTACCGATACCTGCTGCGTTTTTCTGCACTTTTTCAGTACGCTTTTGGGACATTATAAATACCCCCTTTTGTCATTTTTCACTCTAAAACTCACGAACCAGACTTGGAAAACCCTCCTCTCACCTACCCAACCTCAATCTCACCCAAAACTCTCGATTTCGACCGCAAATCTTCAAGATCCTCGGGTTTTCAACTTCAAATCACTCGAATCTTGTATTTTGGAGAACAAGGGGTGAGTTTGTGTTCATATTTTCACTTTTTGGACTCTTACCCACGTTTTTTCCTCTCGATTAATTGTTGATCTTTACTTGTTGTTCATGTTTTTGGGCTTTATCTACTCTAGATCTTGTACCTAAGCTCGAGTGAGGCTTGTCTTTGGAGGATTCTCGCTTATTGCCTTCGGTAGACCTAGGGTTTTGCTCAAAACCCATCTTGGTAGGGATTTCTCTCCTTCTCTACATGTTATGTGGTGAACTCGTGTGATATTAGTGTTTGCTTACTTTATATATGGTTCGATGGACTGTTTGTGACTTGAGGATTACGTATTTCCCATAAACACTACATGCTTGTCTTGATTGTATGATTTTCGAGTTATTGGTGACGTATTGGATTGTAGTTGGTACGTGTGGAATGGGTTCGTACCATCGGTATTGATAGAAATGATTTTGTGTGTATTGTTGAGAAGTTGAATGTGAAGTTATTGTGACGCAAGGGGTGGAAACACAAGTTCGCAAGGGGTGGTGTTTGTTTGTGACGCAAGGGGTGGAAACACAAAGTCGCAAGGGGTGGAGTTTATTGTGACGCAAGGGGTGGGAACACAAATTCGCAAGGGGTGGAAATTGATCGGAAGAAGTGTGTGAGAGTGTGTGTCCTTATGTAAGAATGTTATGATATTAGTAAACGGTGTTGATATATGTTGTCATTGGATTCGTTATCTAGCTCCATTCATTGTATCCATGTGTATCATCACATTTACATATAGACTTTGTAGAGAATTTCCTACTGGGCTCTAGTAGCTCAACAAAATCCTTCTTTTCAGGTCCTAATGCCGGATACTAGATTTCATGCCATGATATGCTTGGACACGAGGATTTTGGAAGCTAACTGGACTTAGTTACTCATTCATCTTTGTAATAGACTTACTTTTGATTGAAGATGGCTTTGTAACTAATTTACATTTGAATTATCTTTTGACTCAAGATTGGAATGTTCCAAACACTTTGTACTTATATTTAACTTAATTTGGGGCCGTGGTGCCAAGGTTGTAATTACCTAAGACTTTGGGAACTTCGTTTGTAATTAAACGGGTGGGAATTTTTTTTTTGGGTATTATTTATATTATGCGTGGATCTTTTCTTAAATTGGTCTATTTTTTTATGTTTAAAATCGAGGGCGTGACACAACTCATAACCGAGAATCTCAATTCTTTCACCATATAGCAAGTTCTCTACTGACTTAGGCATCGGAGGGTGGTTGGCACGCCACCACACCAGTGACTAGAGCTCTTACTTTGTTCCGCAGGACCAAGTCAGAGCTGGAGACAAAGTTGATTCATCAACTAGTGCCGTTTGTGGGAAACAACATTTTCCTTACGGTGAATAGTTTTGTATGGTGGAGACTTGATCAAGTAGAACAACAATGGCTTCAAACCCCCCACAAAGGGGCGTCGACGACGCCTCAAAGGTCGCCGCTGCAGCCAAGGTTGCCAAAATAGCCAAGGCCGCCATTGCCGCCGAAAAAGCCGCCAAGGCGGCGGAAGCAACCAAGGCCGCCGCAGTAAACAAGACTGAAGGTGATCAGATAACCCCAGAAGCGTTTGCTCAGATGCAGGAGCAAATTAAAATGTTAACCCAAGGGTTACAAATAGCGATGCAAGAGAACGCAGATTTGCGAAGACAAATCTTCGAGCCAAGTATCCTAAACTTACGACATAGTCGACATAAGGATAAGGATCACAAAGAAGAAGGCGAATCCAACGAGGAGGAAAGCCAAAATCGAAAGAAGTATGGCAAACCGCCCCTGGAAAAGCCGCCCCATGAACAAGAGGTGTTGCTCAAGATGGAAGACCAAATTGAAGGGCTAATGAAACATATCAAAGCACAAACTCCTGCTACGGTAGAGGAGTTGGTGCAGAATACGGATTCACCCTTTACGCCCGAAGTTATGGGGCTGCTCTTCCAAGGAAGTTCAAGATGCCCTAATCAGAGACGTTCAATGGCTCCACGAACCCGTTGGATCATTTGGAAACATACAAATCTCTGATGCATCTGCACGCAGTACCGGACGAAGTCATGTGCCGGGCGTTCCCAGTTACCCTCAAGAGAAATGCCCGAGCATGGTTTAATAAACTCCCTCCGGGAAGCATACGTAGTTTTAAAGAGCTTAGCATGAGCTTTGTGAGCTACTTCATTGCTGGCCAACGCTACGACAAACCAGCAACACACCTCTTAACGGAGAAACAAGGAAGATAGGAGTCATTAAGAGAGTACACCACCAGGTTCAACAAAGAAGTGGTTCAGATAGATGAAGTTAACGACAGTGTGAGCATAACTGCATATATAGCTGGACTGTACTCAGGATAGTTTCTATACCTCTTATCTCAAGAACCCCCCAAAACTCTGGCAGAGCTTATGCTTAGAGCTCAGAAACACATGAACGTAGAGGAAGCTATCTACGCAAGATGTACACGTGATGGCTTTGATCCCCAAGCAGGGCCATCATAGGTTGGCAAGTTTCTTCCGCCTGACAAGAACAGAAAAGAATCCACTTGCAAGATGGGAGGTGAACCGAAAAACAAAAAGGTGGACTCAAGATCATCCCCAAAATAAGGAGGAGCAGGAAGACCGCCCCAAGGCCAGTACAAGCAGTTCACTCCGCTCATAGCTACGGCAGAGCAAATCCTTAGTAACCTACAAGATGATCCGGACCTCATGTGGCCCGAAAAGTTAAGGACTGAACCTAATAGGAGAGCTAAGGGCAAATACTGTAGGTTCCACAAAGACCCGGTCATAACACAGATGATTGTATTGACCTAAAGCAGCAGATCGAGGGTCTGATTCAAAGAGGGACACTTCAACGTTTTGTAACGAAGAAGTACCAGTAACAATCCAGGAGGGAAGATATAAGCAAGGAGGGTAAAGATGGCATGACACCCTGGTTAGGTCCCATTGGAGAGATCAAGGTCATCCATGGAGGATTTGCTGGAGGTGGAGAGTCTAGCAATGCTAGGAAAGCTCACCTAAGGAAGCTGAGAACAGAAGAACTTTTGGAGGTCAACACAATTGGCTGTCCAAGCAAATTCCAAAAGAAGGAGGAAATACCGATTATTTTCTCATAAGAAGACATCAAGGGAGTTCAGATCCCTCACGATGACCCCCTGGTTATAACCATTATTGTAGCAAAATACCTCACACGCAGGGTACTGATAGACAGCGGGAGCTCAGCTGACATCCTCTACCTCCACGCGTACGACCAGCTAAAGGTTGGACGAGAAAGGCTAAGGCTATTGCTTACGCCACAACCTTGCCTTCCAATAAGGTTGAAATACCCCAAGCGTAGGGCTAGGTCGTCGATAGCATAATAACCGGAAAGTCCAGGATCGTACCCATAGAGAATTGAATATAGCTTAATCGGATTGTAGGTTGTATGCGGTAGGATTTTGACGTTTTAAGACGGCCAACTTGGTTTTGCTTTTACGGTGGAAATGTTAATGAAAAGACTAGAAAAGTTTTTAATGAACTTAAAAGAGGCAAGTCTAGGGATCTTCTAACCCTTGACAAAGACCGTTATCGGTTCTCGATTATAACTCAAACAAGAGTCACGACCGCGTGCTCACGGTCGGAAAATTTAACTTTGATGACTACGTTTAACGAAAGATGTGATTTTACGGAGACGAACCAACTTGTTCTTAACATTTATCGAAAACATAAGAGGCCACGAGCCGTAATCGCACCCATGCTTAGGGCTCCTGAATGCCTTAATCACTCTGACTTTAGATCCAATCTACCCAGGCTGGTGTAGTAGCACGTTCACCCTGCAAAAGACTTAAGCTCGAACTTACTACTAAGAGCCAAATGACATTAGAACCTCCCCACTCGTGTTATCCAGGCGCCAACAAACATATATATACACAAAGGAGAAATTAAGCACACCACCCGATGTTCATGCAATCCCACGAGTCATACTTTTCTTCCCGTTGCGCACCGGAGAGGCCAGAAATAGGTGGCTATACTAGACCATTAAGAGCAAAATAAAAAAACAAAAACAAAATTTGGAATGCCGAGTTCAGACGTCTTCAGCCAAACGTGAATTTCGAACATTGATTGTGCCATTAAGAGCTATTACCATGAACACGTCACTCCACTCCAAAATCTTGGACAAAAATTGAATGCGACCATGCCACAAAAATAGATACTTTGAGTACCACAATTGCCGAATTCATGTAAGACATTTAAGTGCAATCAAGTGCGCATGCCAAACTAGTTTGATTTTTAAAGAGTTGACAAAATCCACAATATAAGGATGGTAAACCAAATCAAATTCATCAACACCTACATAATCAATCAATACGACTTTTAGAAGCTCTTGCAATGGAGACTCAGTATGAAGGGTGGCAACATCAAGAGCCAAGACTTTTTGATGGTTCAAAACTTCAATGGATGGTATCTTCGTAAAGGAAAGAGACAAACTTTCAGGTCTATTCACATTCTTTCCATCCTGCTCATTCAACAGAGCATACAAAAAGTCTACCTCTGCATTCGTTTTCTCAACAATGAGAAATTTCTCCCCCGGATCGTCACACAGAAAGGGAGCTATGGGGGAAGAACACTGGACAATAGGTTCAAGACTCGACTCATCACTCCAAATATACTCTGAGGAGTTGTCAGAATCTAAACTAACATCTTCAACAAAGATATCCGGCTCAATATCCTTTTCCATGGCATTTGAATTGGACTCTTGACAATGTTGAGCATAAAGCCGAGATTGTAAAATTGCGGCTAAACGATCAAAGAAATCTAAGGCTTGAGCGGGTCCTTTTTCAAAAAGTTTGGCATCGCACATCATGCCTAAGAATCGTTGACACTTTTGAGAAAGTCCATCATAAAAATAGTTAGCAATTTGAAAATTATCAAAGCCATGATGCGGGACTGCAATGAGCAAGTCCTTGCATCTTCCCCAACATGCATAAAATGACTCATTCTCTCTTTCAGCAAAAGTTTGAATTTGGTTCTTGAGATCAAACCAATTGGAAATGATCATACGACTTTTAACAACATTGGCGTCATGAGTGGCTATGCAAGGGGTGTGAAAATTTGATTGGGACAAAGGTACTCCCGCAAAGGCCTGGGGCGTGTGTAAATTAGAGTGGGACAAAGGTACGCCCGCAAAGTCTTGGGATAAGCATGATCGGGATAAGAGTATTCCCACATAGGCATGGGGGCTATTTCCCCATTTGCCGCCACCATTCGGTTAGATAGATAAGACATAACGTAAACAAGCTAGAGGGGCTATGCTGCCACCTCTCTCAAAACAGTTCCGAGGGGTTATGCTACCACTGTGTTATATAGATAAAAAGTAATAAAAGACAATTGATGCTCAATCTAGCTTCGTTACACCTCAAGTCGAATTGGTGGCTCGGTTAAAGGTATCCGCTAAACTGAGTTTAAATTACGCAATGGAAAAATAAACGGAGTACTTACAATGGTTTGTCGAACCTCCAAATAAGCTATATTAAGAACTCCCCAGCAACGACGCCAAAAATGCTTACGCCACAACCTTGCCTTCCAATAAGGTTGAAATACCCCAAGCGTAGGGCTACGTCGTCGATAGCATAATAACCGGAAAGTCTGGGATCGTACCCACAGAGAATTGAATATAGCTTAATCGGATTGTAGGTTGTATGTGGTAGGATTTCGGCGTTTAAGACGGCCAACTTGGTTTTGCTTTAACGGTGGAAATGTTAATGAAAAGACTAGAAAAGTTTTTAATGAACTTAAAAGCGGCAAGTCTAGGGATCTTCTAACCCTTGACAAAGACCGTTATCGGTTCTCGATTATAACTCAAACGAGAGTCACGACTGCGTGCTCACGCTCGGAAAATTTAACTTTAATGACTACATTTAACGAAAGATGTGATTTTACGGAGATGAACCAACTTGTTTTTAACATTTATCGAAAACATATGAGGCCACGAGCCTTTGGTATGCTACTTGCCAAGACCGCTTAGCTAAACACCATACCGAGGAGTTAACACCCTTTGCTTAGACCAAAAATTCCAAGTCAAGCTCTATTTCGAAAACCATGCTTTAAAGCCCAAGGGCTCGAGAACCAAATAACTACCTAAGTCCTCGGGAAAGATTAGCTTGAGACTTAGCCAAAAGACTACTCACACATATTGAAAAGACTAAAAATCATGCTAAATATTGAAAACATGTTTAACCGATAAAAACAGAAATAAACTTGATATTAATGAAGATCTAAAGAGTTGCTACAACATTAACACACGACAAATTAAACAAAACCAAATACTTACTTAAGTTCTTAAGAAAATTGCAAGAGAGAAAGCTTGAAGGAAATAGTTATGGAGTTCTTGAAGAGAAAAAATCTAACCTAAACTAATTACCTACTACTTTACAAGTGTGAGAGAGAGTAGTATTTATACAAGAGTTGCTTTCTCTCTCATCCAAAATATCCCAAAAACAACCATAAGTGGAAACTTGCCACTGATGGAAAGTTAAGAGCTGTCAAAAAGTAAGTCGGCAAGCCACCCGTATCGATACTCCAAAACTGTATCGATACCGAGCTGACTTGCTCTGAAATGCAGGATTCCCCGCAGACAAGCCGTATCGATACTCCGAAACCGTATCGATACGCTGAAGGCTGGATTTCTCTCTGTTTTGAAACCGTATCGATACTCTGAAAACCGTATCGATACGTTGAAGCTTCCCCTGTATCCTGGCCTCAGCTTCAACAGACAGCTCCCAGCAGCTTCACAAGTCCTCAGCGTCTTATTTTCATTCTCTAAACTTAAACTTAAGTAAATACTACATTTTAAACCTTTCTTTTACCTTTTCTTTACTTTAATTTAAAACTTAAACTTAAGTAAAGACTACATTTTAAACCTTTCTTTTACCTTTTCTTTACTTTAATTTATTTAATGAAAATAAGAAAGTACCCCCCATTTGGAAACAATGACATTACCAGAATTTCAAGATTCCAACTAAATCAAAATGTCAACCCCTCACTTTTAGTGTAAAATGGAAAACTGCACGTTTTTCTCAAGAGAATATGACTCAAAACATGACCTTGTTCTTCAAATAAAACCTTGCAACTTTGTAGTTACTCTTAGAAAATTCAAGGATCAATTACCACCATTTTTAATCTCGAAAAATCGATACTTTTTCAGAAAGTCATTTTTCCATACTTAGACAGATTTTAAAAGGGCCAACAGGGTCTTCGGGTACTTGGAAGCACTTGGGCCGTCCACTGCTTTGAAAAGCGCCTTATTTGCATGTTTTACCTGAAGACTCTAAAAACACACCTTCCGTGCAATATCACTATAAAAGCTAAATAAACGCAAGTAAAAGCAGCATAAGTCGGGACTAGTCGCATGCACCAAATATCTACAATATTGGGTGCTCATCAGCTATGACATTGCCACAAGTTGGATTTGCAGGTACGCCCGTTTATCCAGCTGGTCAAATAGCCCTACCAATCACTGTGGGGGAAGAACGAAGTCAGATTACACGCATGATGGATTTCATAATAGTCGACTGCCCATCAACATACAATGCAATACTGCGGAGAGCAACTCTGAATAAAATTGGGGCAATAATCTCCATGTACCATTTGATGATAAAATTCCTAACACCAGAAGGAATTGCTTGCATAAGAGGAAATCAGAAAGCAGCACAGGAATGTTACGTCACCTCACTCAGAGGAGCTAACATCACCACGAATATAGAGAGCCTTGATACGCGAGATGAAGAGAAGCTCCAACATGGAGAGCCGCTGGAAGAACACGTGTAAGAACTCCTGGAACCAGGGCAACATGAAAAGACAGTAAGGATGGGAACATGATTGAGCAAGGAAGCCAGAGCAGAGCTGCAACAATTCCTAAGGAAGAACAAAGACGTCTTCGCATGGTCCCACGAGGACATCCCAAGGATAGACCCAAGGGTCATATCCCACAATGCACCCTGTTAAGCAGAAGAAAAGGACCTTTGCTCCAGAACGACACGAAGTTGCGGCTAAGGAGGTAGACAAACTCATACAAGCGGGATCCATCCGCGAAGTTCTCTGCCCCAATTGGCTAGCCTATGTGGTTATGGTGAGGAAAGCCAATGGCAAATGGAGGATGTGTGTAGACTTCATCGACCTCAACAAAGCATGTCCAAAGGATAGCTTTCCTCTATCAAGGATTGATTCCTTAGTATATTCTACTACTGGGCACGAGCTCCTTAGCTTCATGGATGCATTTTTAGGGTACAACCAAATCCAAATGCATGAAGGAGATCAAGAGAAAACCTCGTTTATAACTGATAGAGGATTATATTGCTACAAAGTAATGCCCTTCGATCTTAAGAACACAGGGGTGACATACCAAAGGCTGGTTAACAAGATGTTCAAGCAACAGATTGGGCGCAACGTAGAAGTAGATGTGGATGACATCCTGGTTAAGAGTGCCAAGGCACGAGACCATGTAGCAGACTTGAAAGAAACCTTTCAAGTCCTCAAGAAATACCAAATGAAGCTCAACTCAATAAAATGCGCTTTTGGAATCTCCTCAGGGAAATTCCTAGGCTTCATGGTATCCCAAAAGGGTATCGAGGCAAATCCTAAGAAAATCCAGGCAATACTTAACATGCAATCACCCCAGAACATCAAGGAGAGCATTGAGCAAGTTTATCTCACGAGCAACTGACAAGTGTCAAACGTTCTTCAAGGTTTTGAAAAAAGCCTTTGAATGGACTACTACAGAGGAAGCAGCTTTCAACCAGCTGAAGGGATATTTGACATCCCTACCATTGCTTAGTAGGACTTAAGAAGGAGAGGGCCTATTTCTATACCTTGTTGTCTCCCCTCATGCCATCAGCGCAGTTTTAATTCGGGAGGAGCAGGGGACCCAGCTCCCAGTATATTATACCAGCAGGGCGTTGTGAAGAGCTGAGCTGAGATATCCCAGAGCTGAAAAGATAGCTTTTGCAATGGTGATAGCAGTCAGAAGGCTACGGCCATACTTCTAGGCTCACTTAATCAAAGTACTAACAATCAACCACTTCGAAGAATTCTCCATTGCCCAGAGACTTCAGGCTGGTTAATTTAGTGGACAATAGAACTTGGCGAGTTTGATATAGAGTAGAAGCCTCGGATTGCCATCAAAGCATAAGTACTTGCAGAATACACATATCCAGAAGCAGAAGAGATTCCCAAAGAAGAACCTAAACCTTGGGTCCTTCAGGATGACGGATTGACAACCAGAGAAGCAAGCGGAGCTGGTTTGATTTTAACATCCCCTAAAGGGCAACGCCTGAGCTATGCACTTAGGTTTGAATTCAAAACAACTAACAACGAGGCTGAATATGAAGTTCTTGTGGTTGGATTGGAATTGGCTAAGGCTGTTGGTGCTAACCACGTGTTAGCCAAAAGTGATTCACAGTTGGTTATACGACAAGTCTTAGGAGAATACACTGTGAAGGAAGAGGTAATGCAAAAGTACATGGACAAAGTGAAGGCCCAAGTGGCAAAGCTACAAAGCTTTAATATTATCAAGATCCCAAGAGAAGAGAACATTGAAGCTAATTATTTGGTAAAACTGGCCACGGCCAAGGAGGATGCTATTCCACGGAATGCACCAGTACGATATTCGGAGTTACCAAGTATCTTTGCCCCAGACGTACAGGTTCAAGTTATTGACTACATCAACTCATGGACATGTCTCATAGTTGACTACATAACAAATAGGACGCTACCGGACAATAAGGTCAAAGCTAGGCAGCTAAATATCAAAGCTGCAAAATACCTGATGATAGGAAATGTACTATACAGAAGGAGCTTCTCATTATCATACCTTAGATGTCTGACCACGGCAGAATCTTCTCGGGCTATGGAAGAAGTCCACCAAGGAGTGTGTGGGGATCACCAAGGTGGTCGCATGTTAGCCTACAAACTCCTTAGGTTGGGATACTACTGGCCAAGCATGCAAAAGGATTGCAATTCTATGGCCCAAAAATGTGAGAAGTGCCAACGCTTTGCATGCAAAAGGATTCCAATGAAAGGACCTTGGCCGTTTGCCCAGTGGGGAGTAGACCTAATTGGCCCATTTCCAATGGCAGCAGGCCAGGTCCAGCATGCCATTATAGCTATAGATTACTTTACAAAGTGGGTCGAAGCTAAGGCAATGGCCACAATCACAGCAGAGGTTACAATTGATTTCTTATGGAAGTTAATTATTAGTAGTTTTGGGTTACCACGAGTGATAGTCACAGATCGAGGAAAGCAATTTGATAATGCTCAGTTCAAAACGTACTTTATTTTCAAGGGAATACATGTACATTATGCCTCCAAGGCTCACCCAAAAGCCAACGGACAGGCAGAAGTCACGAATTGGACAATCTATAAGGGGATTAAGAAGAGGTTGCGAGAGGCCAAATGAGCTTGGCCAAATGTGCTATGGGCATATCGTACAACACCTCGAACTGCAACCAGAGAACCTCCGTACTCTCTTGCATTTAGGGCAGAAGCAGTAGTCCCAATTGAAATTGAACTCCTCAATTACAGGACCACAAGCATGGACCACCAAGAAAACTAGGAAAATCTCAGGGCTGAGCTGGATCTCTTGGAAGAAACAAGGGAAACAGCAATGGCCAAAGTAGCCGTGTACCAGCAAAAAATGGTCAAGTACCATGAAGCACAGGTTAGGCCAAGAGACTTTCGAGCTGGTGACCTAGTCCCAAGGAAAGTTGATCTAACTGGAAAGAAGGTGGGCAAGCTTGGCCCGAATTGGGAAGGACCCTATCTGGTCTTACACCATGTCAAGGCTGGTGCATACATGCTCGCAACCCTAAGGAGAAAAAGAGTTGCCAAATTCATGGAACGCAGAGCATCTCAAGTAGTATTACAAGTAGGTGTAAGTGCAGAAAAATGAAAGAGGCTTTGAATAGCACAAGAGAGTAACGGCTACTCGTGACTTCTCGCCGGACCCTAGTGCGTCGTCGGAAACCTTATCTGCAAAACAGACAAGGGGTGAGCACACCTTTGCCTCTCATGGCAAAGGCACTCCAATGCCTAAGTTAGTATCACGTACTAGCAAGAAACCCTAATTATCAGTAGGAAAGCTGTAATGTAATGTATTGCATACTTTTACCTCTAGGTTTACCGCGTACTTATATATTTACGAATGCTTGCTGTCCAAGTATACTCGTTGCCCTAGGTTTCCTATCTCGTATAGGAAACCCAGAATATCTTGGATTCTCGTTCCCTTATCAAATCACCGCCTCAGTTCTGTTTAGGACTCTTTTCCATAGCTGACCGAACATTCCATTCCCGTTGGGTATCTTTTCCAGATCCTATTTCATCAAGATCCTATTCCTTTTATAGGATGTCACTACTCTGGGACCTTCCAGAGCGTTCCTTGCTACTGAGGCTGCCTCCCCCAGAATGCTGCTCCTGTTCGGCCCTTTCGTTGTCGAATAGACTACTTGGACCAGTGACCTCACATGTCACTGTTGTTTTACCAAACTCCTGGTCCAATTGCGCCTTGTGTTTATTGGATCATGCCCTTGTTCGGATTTCCTAGACCAGTGATCTCTCATGCCACTGGTCTATATCGCCGTTCACCGTCTTGCACGGCGACTATTAGTATTACTGTTATACCGTGGTCCCACGTCTACGTGTTTGGGCCTCTTTTGCACTTGTTCGGGAATACCTCCTTACAATTGCTCCCCAGCTTTGCTCATTATTTTCCCTTAATATGACGAGCAAAGCTTTCAGGATCCGAGCAAATTTATTTTGCTCCTGCACCTCATTTCTCGTATTTGGTGCAACTTTCATCATTTGTCTAGGCAAAATGTCCCATCGTTTGGGCTAGAAAAGCTTTTCCAGCTCTCACCTTTACACTTGGCATATTTCGCGTTTGCCCGTATTAAATGCGAATTTATGTCTTTTGGGAAACGGAATGCCAAAACGGAGTCTCGGATGACGTTTGTCATACTTCACCCACCTATTAGGGTATATTGGGTTTTTCGTCCCACATTTTTGTTGGCAGCATGCCCTTGGAAAGGATTCCGTTCCTTTGCCAAAGCGGCCGAAAAATTGAGGGAGCGCGAGCGCAAATGGCAGGCTCTTGGAATACAGAGTCGCCACTCGGGTTTGAAGATCCGACACCCAAGGAACCGTACTTCGAAGAACCTGCCAGGCTATTTGATTTGAAAAAGTGAAGGAACCAGTTCGTCATAACCATATCTGGGTTCAGGAGCCAGGTTACGAGAGGGGAAGCGTTTTAAGGCACCCCTCTCGCCCAATCCGGAGATCGGTCTCTACTTAGACATTTTGTGAAAATATTATGATTCTTCTTTTATTAATCAATTTTTAGCCAGTTAGGGCAGGGGAACAGTTAATCGGGGATTAAACCGTAACAATTTGCAAGATGTGCTTGTATTTAGTATGGATGGATGAAATACTAGAAAATAAATGAGATAAAACTTAACTCTCTGATCAGAACATCAAAACTGCACAAGGCCTGAGCATGCTATGCACAATGGCCAACTTGTATGCATGGATCTACGTACATGCAAGCTGTCCATTGCGCGATATACCAACACCATCGCGCGAGGCTTGATGACATACCACAGGTTGAATTTTATCCCTTTCTGGGCTCTGGAAGGACCAATGCTCACCCAGGTGGCAAACCAAGCAGTTTTATATGTACTGGAATGTAATTAATATTACAAACAGATTGGATAGAATTTGGAAATACAACCCTTAAACAGTAGGGGTAAATAAACAAGGGCCTAAGCTCTAGTGCCCATGCAAGGGCAGCCACTGGAAATCAGAGGACCATCGTGCGACAAAGTGAGACAATCGCGCGAGGGTCCTGACTGGACTTTCAGGAATTGCTTTGCATACTTGGGCTCTGACACATACTTAGAAGCTACCCAAGGGCATTCCAAACCAAATAAAACAGCAAACTAAACTGACCTATGGGTTTTAGCATGCAAAACTGTGAGTTTATATTTAAAAAAATGCTGCACAATAATTAAACATAATAAAAACAAGAAATGACCAGCATCTCATCCCCACGTGGTCCATTCTCATGCAGACAGAACTGTCGCGCGATTGAGTAAGACTATCGCGCGCGGGTCTACTAAGCCACAGTTTCTTGTAACCCTGCTGACCTTAGGGCCAGGACTGGTATTGATTACCAGCCTTGGCCCTACCAGCCCCCCTCAGGGATCAAAACCGAAAATAGGCAAAAGTTTATACCTTTGTTTGAGTGGTTTTGAAATGGATTGAAGAAGATTGTTGTGCTTGGAAAATGAGTGTATGGAAGTGGCAAGGATTAATGTATTAGGGTTTTGTGCTCTTTTTTGTTTGATTTTTTGTAACCTTGGACTTGAAAGACCAATGGGGTATATATAGGAGGTTGGAAGGTGCTTGGTTGGTGGCACACTAGGCCTAAAAACTAGCCAACAAGGCTGGTCAGCCTAAATTGGTGGAGAAGGTGGCCAACAAGGTGAGGGGAATGGTTGTGTGGGGAGGTGCAAACCATGCAGTCACCAACGGCTGTTCTGGTGGAAAACGGGGTTCTACTGTCCAATAGACCCCCTGATGATCACAAAATCCAGCTGGAAAAAGGTGATGGGGACAAGCTCTAACCATCGCGCGACAGAGTGGGACAGACGCGCGAGGGAGCAAACCATCGCGCGATGGTCAACAGTTAACACTTTGACTTTGACCAACATCTGGCAAACTCTCCATCGCGCGAGGGTGCCACTTCACCGCGCGCTGGTCAAACCTAGGTTAGGGTTTTGACTCAAGGTTTTGGGGTTCAAAAGGTTCAAGAGGGGTTCCAAACACTCCAAGCTCAATCCATTCTAATCTCAAGTCCATTTCGATCCAATTCATCATCGAGGAAACATGAAACCGTAAAGTGATCAGAAGATCCAGATTGTGGTGTCTACAATAGTCCCTTTTTGACGGCACGCGGAGCACCATTGACTGGTACGGGTAACGTCAAAGATTTCTAGACACCCACCAAATCCACCCAAAAGCCGATTAAAATAGAAAAGCACACATAAGTACGGAAAAATACCATGCACCAATGGACGAAGAGCTGATCGATCGACGAAGTAAACCCTCCTGGGGAATAATGGAAACTAGACGAATAGATCATCGTTGATTGAAAATCGGACGGATAGACCGTCGCTGATTGAAAACTGGACAGATAGATTGTCGCTGATTGAAGATTGGACAGATGGATCGTTGCTGATTGAAGATCAGAAAGATGGATCGTCGTTGATTAAAGATTGGATGGATAGATCGTCGCTGATTGAAGATGGGAGATGGATCGTCGTTGATTGAAGATTGGACGGATGGATCGTCGCTGATTGAAAATTCCTCAGGTGCGTGCCGGTGGACCACTGCTGGGGATACAAAATAACTTGAATCTCGGAGGTATCAATTCAAAATAACCCCCGAAATGGTCTTAAGGCCATAAGAATAACCCATGGGCTGCTGCAAGAGGGATAAACATGATTGGGCCCGGCTTGCTGGGGAATTGGGCCTAAGGCCCAAAAGGACCATCGCGCGATGAAGCCACACCGTCGCTCGAGGGAGGCTTGTTAAGGCCTGGATCTGGAAAAGGCCCAGACCCAGCCCATACCTATTCTCGTTCCATATATGATCGGGATTGTTCAGAGAACCACTCAAAAGCAGTTTTGAAGTCTAAACACATCTCCCTACTCTCAAACTCTTTCAATCTCTCTCACACCCTAGATTCACTTTTTTCAAAGAAATCAAACCCACACCGGACATCCATGGCAGAACACAGTAATGGTGGCAGTGGTGGCGAGGTCATTGACCGATCGGAGAATCGAGGAGGGCCTATGTAGACCGATCAAGGGGATCATACGGCGACATATGAGGCCGTGGGTGACGGTGTAGTGGCAGCAGGCGGCGGAGATGGCGACGAAGGCCAGCAACAGGGGGTAAGTGGCAGAGACGAGCATCGCGCGATAAAGGCGGAGCCTCGCGTGACAGAGGAGGCTGGAGCCATGGGGTCTAACGTTGAGCCAGTGGGCTCGGGTATTGTAGTAGAGGACTCGCCAGTAGTTAGTGGGAGTTCGGCTGGTGCTAGAGGTAGATGAGCCGTGGGTGATGATCTCGGGCCTATCGAGTCTCTGCCGAGGGATCCGGCGAGAGGCAAAGGGGCTGTTGTGTCAGAGGAAGAGACCACGAAGATTCCCTATCGAGAAGAGGATGTGTTGTTTCGGCCAGCGACAACGGCGGCCACATCGTCGAGCCACAGGCCAATCACGAAATACAACGTTGCCGAGCATTTGCCTGACGAGGCACTGGCAAAGCTTCTCGAAGACAACCCCATAATTGGCGAGATAGTCCTAAAAGCCAAAGAAGACCGGGCACGGGCTATTGCTGCAATAGGGGTGGCGGAGAGAGCCGAAAGAGAGCGAAAAGAAAGGGAGGGCCTGACAAGAGATGTGGAGGCCGAGGAGAGGGCCGGAGCAGAGGCACAAGGGCCTAGGGTGACAGCAGTGATTGAGGTAGGGGCGGTGACACGCCCTGACTTTTCAGCAGAGGCATATGTGCCTCAAACACCACACTTGTTCGTGCCATCGGGTTTTGCGGCCTACTTGCCAAAGCGGACTGAGTATGACAACGAGCTCGTGTTGAGAGACCCCGAGGTTCACATCGCGAACACTTGGTCTGAGTTAATTTCTTAGAAACCCCCTTTGTAATTCAATTTCTTTTCACTTGCATGTATTGTAATTTGTACAATACAACATGAAACGAAACCCCACACAAATCCAAGTCACAATAACAGACCCCTTGAATTGCATGCCACGCAGATAATAACTTGAATCAACCATCTTAGTATCAATTGCACCGAAGTGATATCACGAGGATATGACCCTTGTAGGCCATGCATGCAACAATCCAAACCAAACAACCGTTGTTATG
This sequence comes from Rhododendron molle, assembly GCA_025413875.1. Lineage (NCBI taxonomy): Eukaryota > Viridiplantae > Streptophyta > Magnoliopsida > Ericales > Ericaceae > Rhododendron > Rhododendron molle. The sequence continues at coordinate 23,857,657 of CM046400.1, forward strand.
CTGCTGCATTGACTACCTAGAACTTGAAAATGAAGGCCATGTATACTGACATTTGCCATATTGCTTGTCTGCGTACTTGAAACAGGAGAGAGCAGGACAGAGGGATATCCGTGGCTTTGGAGGTGCGTGTGGTCTTTGGAGCTGTACGAGGCCTTACTGCCGAGGGTGAGAGAATTGGTGGATGCAGCAGGTTTGGGGAGTTCATTCGAAATCTCACCCCAAGCAAAAACGACCATGCCGTGCTCGTAGCACTTGCAGAGAGGTGGAGGGATACTACCAATACCTTCCACCTGCCACTTGAGGAGATGACAGTGACACCCACAAACTTTGCGACGATCACAGGGTTGAGGGTTGAAGGAGAGCCCATCCCTTTTGACTCGGGCATTCAAAATGACCGAGCGGCGCTGGAGTGGTTTTTGGGTGACGTGCCTAAAATTGAGGAGGGGATGGTAAGGTACAAACAATTCACAAGGTACCTGAAGAGAAAGGTGACCACGGAGCAGGAGGAGGAGCAGATGGCCAGAGCATACCTTCTATACCTCTTTGGTGCTACCCTGTATCCAGGCAGGCGTAGTAAGTTGCACTTGACCTACTTGCCTGCATTGAGAGACCTGAGGACAGCCTCATGCTTTGACTGGGGTGGAGCAGCATTAGGTGCAGCCTACGGCTTCCTGGGTGACTCATCGAGGACAGAGCAGAGTACTGCTGACTACTGGAGAGTCTGGGAGGTATGATAACACAATACAACTTCTATTATACTTGTATCATTTGTTTGCAATAGCCTGTTTTGAACACATAACTGCGTAATGGTATAGCTTGTGACTGACGCATATATATGCTTGAATTTTGAACAGCTCTGGGCTTATGAAGTTTTGCGGATGTATCCGCCAATATGCAAGCACCCCGACTTGAGCACCCTCCCTCGTGCGCTGATATGGAGCAAGAAGAACATGGGTACAAAGGAAGGAAGAGGCGATCTCAATGCCTTCAGACTGTATTTGGACGACCTCAGGGCTTCACAAGTACATCGTAAAACCTTCATAGTTAAACGTACACTCTTTTACTTGCTTTAATGCTGTTGCTGGTCAATTACATGCATTGCTTGTTTGACCTATGTGCAGATCAATTGGGACCCTTGGAGAGTTGCAGGGCTTGAGCCTGAGTACCTAGCGAGGAGCAGAGCTGTTACAGCCAGCAGGGTACTACTTAAGTCGGCCTTTGACTGGCAGTGGTAACTCAGAGACCGTGTGACATGCCAGTCACTTGACTATGCAGTGTTCCAGGTGCTAGGGCCACTTCCACCCCGAGCTTCGCATACAGGCACATACACCAGGACTGAGTTGGAGGAGTTCACACGATTTGATACTGAGCTGACACGCTACCTGTGTCTTGAGATGGACTATGCGACTTTCCAGAGAGACCGCTTGGCAGGACCACATGGTGTTTGGGCATTCAGAGACGTACAGAGCCAGGCTCGTGGAGCCGCTGAGGAGAGAAGAGCTGCTGGAGAGAGGTCGAGAGGCGGCGAGGGCCGTGTTAGGCGGAGTTTGAGCGGGCCTATGAGAGGCGGATCCCCAGAGATGTCCTGGAAGATCCCAGTGGTGGACACACAGGGCAATCCGACGGAGATACACTTGGTTCCTGCTAGAGCCGAGCCACCGTCCGTGACCGTTTCGGTAAGAATCTCGCTTCCAATGTATTTTGATAGATATGCACTATTGTCGAACAGCTTAATCATACTGAATTGCCCTTGCAGGTGCCCAATGAATGGGTGAATGAAGCCGTTCGCCGTATGCTGGCAATGGAGAACGTAATTAGAAGAGCAGCAAGCGGCATGCCATTAGAGCTGTGTTACCCAACACCGTCTCCACCATGAACTCAGCAAGCTGCTGCTCAGAGACCTCAGGTATACAAAGCGATACATTCCTGCTTTCGATACTTTATGACGTGCTTCTGCTCTCTGTACATATAATATGCATGCTTTGATAGCCTTTGATAGAATGTACCTATGTTCAAACATTTGATATATACAACAATGCACAATGTATATTAATGCTTTAAACAACATGACAATGCAGGCACATGGATAGGCAGCTTCTAGGATCAAGAGGACACGACCACCTTCGCAGAAGAAGATAGTAGCGACGACTCCCACACCTTCAGTTGCCACACGATGGTAGACCAGGAGCTCACTACCTGAGGATGCTAACCGGGAAGCAGCTAGACAAGCCATGGGCCATGCTGCGGAGCGATACAGAATAATGATGCGTGAGAGGCCATCTCAGGAGGAGTGAGATCCGAAGAGAGCAAGAGTGGCTATGCCTGCGGCAGCTGAGGAAGAAGAAGAGGAAGGGGAGGAAGAAGGAGAAGAAGAAGAGGAAGGGGAGGAAGAAGGAGAAGAGAAGAGGAAGAAGAAGAAGAGGAGGAGGAACGGCGCCCCTCCACCAATAGCGGCTCTGACGACTCTGTTAATGATCCACCATACAAGCAAGATCCTCGGAGCAAGAGGATCATGATAAGAGCAACGACTGGCTCGGAGTGCGGCAAGGGCTATCATGAAGCCACTTTTACTTTCTGCACTTAGATTTTGCTTTTGGGGTCTGCGTGCCCGAATAGATAGATAAAGGGTAGATGTCCCCGGATTGATATCGACAGAGGTTTTTTGACGGCCTGCGTGCCTTTTGATTGGTGGGCGGATGTGCTCGAGCCGACCTGATGGCTTTTGAATGGCCAAAGTGCCACAGATACAGTAGTTCCCTTTGCTTTGACATGGATAGATCATAGTTTTAGCTATAAAATTTGCATTTTCGGTGTTTATCGTTTCTCGTCATGAATAAGAGAAAGTAAAACAAACCACTAATACGAAACTTGCATTGATGACACATTGGGACTGTTCACGGACGCATATATATGTATGTAGACACCCCAATTTGGCCTAACGATTATTTCAAGTCCCACCTTAGGACCATCCCGATGATGAAATGGATTCGATGATTGCTGATTGCCTTCTTGTGAAACCCATGGACTTATGGTAAGAACTTTGAGCCACTTAGAGGACCCAATCCAGAGCCAAATAGCCTTTCAGACAGAAACACAGTGTTCTAGGAAAATCCATCGGTCGGCCGTAACATCGATCTCACGGCCTTAACATCCATCCTTCACCCGAGCAACCTGTTGCTAGCAAATCTCCCTGAGAGATCAAAACCTCGGCCGCAAGATCAATACCTCGGCCGCCATAAACATTCCTCGGCCGCGAGATCCTTTGCTCGGCCGCCAGATCGACCTTTTTTCAGACTCTCGAATGTTCTGTCGGTTGTTTGATCCAACCACGATACCTTTCCGATGCGTTCGGGCTAGGTTCATAGATCACAATGAAGAGTTCGAATTGCATTGCAATTGCAATCACGTGATTTGATTGGACCGAGTGAGTCATCCCTTTGCCAATATAAAGAGGCCTTTGTACCACGAAATTAACACGGATTCACACCCTCATCAGCCACAAAACTCTGCAAAAATACTCACACAAACCCTCTCTACAGAAGCCCTAACCTCCCGAAGGTAGCCACTAATCCGAAGATCAAACCCTGGAGTTCAAACCCTAACCCTAGGGTTTCGTCCAAGAAGCAATCAATCAGTCAATCCCGATCAATCCGAAGCAATCAAGCAACTGAGGGATCAAGGTGGTGAGGCCCAACGGCCTCTAGTTTGGTTTATTTACTGCTTATTTTACTAATCGTAGCGTTTTAGTCACCTGTTAAACTTTCTGTCTAGTGTGAGGAAGAACACCAGCCGGGGCTTCGATCCCTCGGCCGGTATATTAAACCAGTGTGATTGCTCGGCCGTGACATCCTTTCACCGGCTGAGTAATCGATTTCCTGGGACAGCTTTGTTTTTGTTCTGCTTTCTGATGCATGATTTATTTACAGTCTCGGCTCAACTTATTTACTATTTAAAGGCATAAAAACAGATTATGTGTTAGGATTAGATAAAGCATCTATATGTCTTCTGTTGAATGATTATGGGCTAGCCTCACGGCTAGGCAGAGAGGGGTGCCTAACACCTTTTCCTTACTGTACATTTGGCTTCCGTACCCAGAATCTCTATCTAGTTTCCTAGTTTTAATAAACTGGGTGGCTACTCTGTTTTGATGATAACCGCTATCGTGTGGTGATGTTCCTAGCCATGGGAATGTCCACGATCTTGGTTTATGAAGCAAGGAACCAAACGAGCAAACAAGTGATATCAAACTGTATGGCGATGCCCCGCTCGGGAGGTGTTTACAGTTTTCTGGCGACTCTGCTGGGGACATGAGAGCCATAACCAAAAAGTTCAACATGAGACCAATACATGCCTTATATAATTCATTTATCATGTGCATCGAGCAGGCAAGCCTCGTTGAGTTCACCTAATACCCCGGCATGACAAGGGTTATGTTAGGGGTTCCAGCAAACTCCACAATCACTTGTACCTATTGGTATATCAAAAAGGGAATCACCCAATCGCCGCCTATAATGGGTTGGCGAAAGGACTGGTGCCCTTTGACGACGGAGCACCCTGAGACTACCTAAACCTTACATGTGATAGAAAGCCATAGAACCTATCAAATTAAGGCAGGAACCTGCAGGATAAGGAAATTTCCTACATTTTTCTAAGTTCTTCCTCACACCCTGTTGTAACAATCTCTTTTTGTACAGAAGGGTTGGGATTTTCAGCCCAAAGCCTAACCCTATACAGCCAAGTACTAACTTGCATGTATTTTTACTTTTAAAGCAGGCACAATAGGTAGGCCAAGAAAGCAACCACAGCCAATTTTGTACTCTTATAACACCCGAAGCCACGCTAAACAGAGGCCACTGCAGCCATCTCGCTTGTCATCTTCACCTGTCAAGATACCTTCACCGCAACGGTCCCAACCACTTCCTGGGACTTCGCGGTCATCTTCTCAGCAACACCGATCATCCACCAAATCCCAAGCTTCACCAAGCAATCCTCCTGTTCCCATGGCAGACAACGACACCACTATCGCTGACCTTCAGGCACAAATCACTACTTTGCTAGCAGAAAAAGCAGCAAGAGATGCTGAAGATGAAGAAAGATCAATCGCAAATGAGAATAGGCTAGAAAACCCTGAATTGGCCAAGCAAGTCAAAGAAACCAAGCATGCCCTAACTCGTTCACGAGGAGACCAAATCTTGAATTTTGAAGGACTTTGCCTTTTTCTAGACTCTCAACTGCCTGAGAAGTTCAAAATGCCAAACATTGAGAAGTTCAATGGAACTAGCAACCCTACCAGTCATGTTCACCATGTCATCAATACCCTAAAGCCGATGAGTCTAAATGATGAACTCATCGCTCAACTATTTCAAAGAACTCTCACTAGAAGTGCTCTCGACTGGTTCCTCACTTTGGAGTTTGAACACTATCACACTTGGCCTGAAATCGCCAATGCTTTCATTAAGCAATATGCATACAACGTCCAAGTTAAGCTGACTACTCGAGATTTGGAGATGACCAAGCAAGAGTCAAACGCGGACTTTGTCACTTTCGTGGCCAGGTGGAGGGAAAAGGCTGCCAAGATGAAGAATCGCCCCTCTGAGGAAGATCAAGTGAGGATAGTCGTCAAAAATTTGCAATCCAAGTATCCGAAACATATCTACACACAGGCTATCACTGATTTCAAACGCTTGCATGCTACTGGACTGCAGATTGAAGAAGGGCTCAAGGTAGGCCTCATTGGGAAAGAGGAAACTCCTTCACCTAAGAAAACCTTCTCGACTCGTACATCTCATGCCTCTGTCAACAACCTTAATTCAGCCTCACCACAAGACCCTTTCCAAGCTAGCCCATCCCGAAGCTCAAATCGGCCCCGCTGTAATTTTAGCCCTCTTTATATGACTCTCTCCCAAGCCTTAACCATTCTAAACTGTCAAGGACATCTCAAACCCTTGAACAAACCACTTCCTCCGCCACCCTATGGCCCAAACCATGATCCCAACAAGCAATGTGCCTACCATCAACATTCTGGGCATGAGACAGACAACTGCATGCGCCTTCGCCATGACATCCAAGATCTCATTGATAGCCGCACCATAAAACCTCCATAACCTGATACACAAACCAAACACCCAATACTAAACCACCTCAGAATGTCAACCTCATAAACTTATCTCACAATCCCACATATAATCCAAGCTAGTACATTGTCCAAAACAACCAAACCAAACCAACCTTAACCTTCCCAGAGGAGGATGAGTGCTTTATGATGGAGGAAAAAGAGGATGTTGAATCTGATCAATCAGAAGTAACTAATCCCGATATGAGTGATGAGGAAGAGCGAGTAAAGGAGGAAAAACTAAGGAAGTGGAAGGAGCATTCCTGGGCGAAACACAATTTAGAGGACCCTGACATCCCATTTGTAGAAGATGATGAATGGCTACGTATCTGGTTTGAGAATAGAAAGAAGGAGAAAGAAAAGGTCATTATGATGAGGAGGCATGCCCGCTTCAAGCCTGCTGTAGGGAGGTAATCCCGAACAGGTCCAAAGAGTGGCCCGAACACGTGGTACGTGGGGTCCAGGATAAATATAATCGGAGCATCCGCCGTGCAGTACAGTGAATGGCAGTAAGGACCGGGGACACGTGAGGTCCCAGGTCCAAAATACCCGAGCAGGGGTATGGTCCAAAGAGCAAGGGAAGTTGTTGGACCAGTCGCATGGAAGAAGGACCAATGATATGAGAGATCACTGGTCCGGATGGTGCCGGCAACGAGAAGGCGAGCAGGAGCGGCGATTCGGAGGAGATGCTCGAGAGGGTCCAGAGGTGGCAAATACCCAGTAAGGAAATAATATCTGGAGAAGATACCCAACGGGAATGGGGTGAACGGCCAATTAAGGAAAGAGTTCCTAAATGGTCTGTAAGGTAATACGCAGTTATGGGAATGAGAATCCCTGATATTCTGGGTTCCCTTTACGAGTAAGGAAACTTAGGGCAACGAGATGGCTTGGACAACAAGTATATGTGGATCTATAAATATGAGGTAAACCGAGAGGTAAAGGTACGCAATTCCTGGTTATTTGCTTATTACCTACTGAGAATTAGGGTTTTCACTGGTACGAGATACTAACTTTGGCATCGGAGGGCCTTTGCCACGAGAAGGCAAAGGTGCGCTCACCTTTGTCTGTTTTACAGGTTCAACTCCGGCGGAGTGCTAGGGTTCCGGCGTGGAGAAGGCAGTAGCCGTTGGATCTTGGTGCTGTTCGAAGGGCTTTTTGTTTTCCTGCACTTACAATTGGCGCCGTCTGTGGGAAATGAAAGAGAGCTCTTTGAAAAAGCGACCATGGCGGAAGAAGATCCAAAGACTCCACTTGATGCAAACAATCAGCTGGGTGGGGGAGGTGACAAATCCCCACCAGACCCTCCGAGGAAGCCCGACGGCGGGCGTGCGGGGGGGACCACGAGCAAGGACCGCCCCCTGGCAATCCATGGCGATTCCAAAAACAAGGACGTACGGACGGCCACAGGATCCACGAGAAGGAGTAAGTCCCGCCGTGGGAGGGAGTCAGTGGCACGTTCGAAAAGCGTGCACAGCAGGGAAGACATCCTGGACAAAAAGAGACAGGAAATAGAGGAATACGCTCGTCTGATTAAAAGACGAGAATATGAGATTCAATAGCTGCAGCGGATACGAGAACATCCGGAAGATTCTGGGCTTTCACGAAGGAAGTCCAGAAAAGAAAGGTTGGATATGGCGAGTGCTGTGAGAGCTTTTTCACGAAAAGAAGAAGCGAGAGCCTCACTTGAAGCGGCCAGAGGCTTCTTCACGAAAAGAAAAGCGAGGAGTAGGAGCTCCTCCCACGAGGAAGGGCGGAGCGAGAAGCACCACAGGACAGTGCGAGAGACCTGATTCCGACTGGGAAAAAAATAATGCCAGGAGTGCAAAGGGGTCAGAAGAGGGAACCATGTCTGCACGAGAAGCAACACGGAGAGCCCTTAGCAGCATAGCAACTTCTCCTTTTGCAAAGAGGTTGTAGGAGGCAAGGTTGCCGAGCAGGGTGAAACACGGGACGTTTATCCTGTACGAAACCAGTGCAGACCCGGTGGCACACATACAGCACTACCAGCAGGCAATGTTTATGCATGATGGTGATGACGCGATCATGTGCAAAATGTTCCCATCTAGTTTGGGAAAGGTGGCTCTGTCATGGTTCCATAAGTTGGGACCGAGCACCATACGAGGATGGAGACAGTTGGCCGAGGAATTCACTGCTCGGTTCCTGACGAGCAAGAAACCACCCAAAACTTTTGAGAGCCTCCCAGTTATGAAGCAGGGAGAGAATGAGCCGATTAGGGACTACGCCAAGAAGTATTGGGAGACTTTCAACGAGATTGAAAGTTGCAGTGAGGAGTATGCAATAGCAACGTTCAAGACTGGGTTGCCTGTTAGGGGGAGCTACGAAGGTCCCTAAACATGAGTCCAGTGAGCACGCTGGCAAAGCTGATGGAACGTATTGAGCAGCATGCCAGGAATGAGGATGACATACTACAGGAAGATGGCAAGTTGAGTGCCGAGCAAGTCAAGGGTCCCGCGAAGAAGGCGGATAAACCCGAACCCAAGACTTACAAAGAGAGGAAGGAGCACGGGCAGACTAAGAGAGAGTCGTACCGGGAGAAGCATGCCCCTGACCCGAAGTCGTTCTTCTCAGTAACGACAATTTGGAAAGAAGCGATTTATCGGGTTCTTTATCGAATAAAAAACCGTCCGTACTTTAAGTGGCCTCCACGGCTGGAGGGTGATAAAGATGCAAGAAGGGCTACGAGTCAGCATTGCAGTTACCACAAGGACTGGGGTCACATGACGGAGGACTGCGAGATGTTCAAGCAGCACCTTGATGACCTGGTCTCACGAGGGTATTGAAAGGAATTCATTCAAGAGGAGCACAAGGGTGCCGAGAGAGCAATGGAGTTGGATTACGAGCAGAATCCGAGGGGCGTGATCCATATGATACATGGATTAGCCACACCTTATACGAGAAATGAGGTGAGGTTGCTCCAAAGGTAAGTAAAACACGACCAGCACGTGATGCGGTTGGGAAAGAAACGAGGACGTGAAGCGGAAGGATGCAACGAGGGCATAACCTTCACGGACGAGGACCTGGGAGGAGTCCAGGTGCCGCATAATGACGCTCTTGTGATAACCCTACGAATTGGGGAATATGACATGGAGAGGATCCTGGTGGATTCATGAAGCTGCACTGAGGTGCTTTATTACGACGCGTTCAAGAAGCTAGGATTGGCACAAGCAGACTTAGTACAGTCAGTAACTCCGTTGGTTGGGTTCAGTGCAGGGGCAGTCTGGCCATTGGGCAAGGTGACCTTTCCTGTTCGGGCAGGAACAGTGGTGCTGAGAACCGACTTTTTGGTGGTGGATGTGCCATCTTCCTATAACGCGATTATAGGAAGGACTTGGTTGCATGAGGGCGGTTTCCTCCACCTACCATCAGAGTCCAGGATCCACTGGAATCGAGAAAATAAGGGGGAACCAAAAGACAGCCCAACAGTGCTTGGTTTCCATAATCAAGAAAGCACCTAAGGCACAGTTGGTGCAAACCGTCGAGGTTACTAATCGGCCGACCATCGAGGATGTCGGAGGGAATCCAGCCGAGAAAGTGGTGGAAGCATTGAAGAAAATCCAGATCAATGAGAATGATCCTGAAAGGTATTTCCTGATTGGGGAAAACCTGTGCAAAGAAGAGGAGGAACAGTTGGTGAAATTTCTCAAAGAGCACGTTGATGTGTTTGCTTGGGTGCCCGAGGAGATGCCCGGAGTGGATGCAAACGTGATTTGCCACCACCTGAATGTGGACCCACAGCACAAACCGGTGATGCAGAAGAAAAGAAGATCTGCCGTACAGCATGTGGACGCTGTTATCGAGGAGGTCGACCGTTTGCTCGAAGCAAAGGCGATCCGAGAGGTATACTACCCCGAATGGTTGTCTAACACAGTGGTGGTAAAAAAGAAGAATGGGAAATGGCGGGTATGCATTGATTTCACAGATCTAAACAAGGCTTGTCCGAAAGACAGTTTTCCCCTGCCCAGGATAGATCAGTTGGTGGATGCAACAGCTGGGTATGGGCGTATGAGTTTTCTCGACGCTTATCGAGGATATCACCAGATAGCCATGTACGGCCCCGATCAGGAGAAGACGTCCTTTATCACACCACGGGGGTTGTACTGTTACAGTGTTATGCCCTTTGGTCTAAGGAATGCTGGAGCAACTTACCAGAGACTAGCAACGATTATGCTAAAGAATCTGCTCGGCAAGACCATGGAGGTGTACATAGGCGATATGGTGGTGAAAAGCAAGGAGAAACGGGACCACATCGCTGATCTGAAAGAAGCTTTTGAGATACTGAGAGAGTATAAGCTAAAGCTCAACGCCTCGAAATGTGCATTTGGGGTAAGTTCTGGGAAGTTCCTGGGTTACTTAGTGACCATTAGAGGGATAGAGGCGAATCCCGATCAAATAACAGCTTTGCAGAAGCTGCAGAGTCCGAGGACCACGAAGGAGGTCCAGTGGTTGACAGGGATGGCGGCAGCCCTTAACAGGTTCATCAATCGTTCGAGTGACAAGTGTAGACCTTTCTTTCAGTTGTTAAAGAAGAGAGAAGGTTACGAATGGGGAGCGGAGTGTGAACAAGCGTTTCAAGACCTGAAGAAGTACTTGGCGGTAGCCCCACTTCTATCTACTCCTGAGCATGGCGAGGCCCTGACCCTGTACTTAGCAGTATCCGAACATGCTGTAAGTGCGGTTCTACTGAGGAACAAGGGATCCAAGCAAATCCCTGTCTATTACGTGAGCAAGACGCTATTGGATGCAGAAACGAGATATCTGCCCCTTGAGAAGTTGGTCCTGGCACTGAGGACGGCAGCTAGAAAGTTGCCCCACTACTTCCAAAGTCACAAAGTGGTAGTTTACACAGAGTTCCTGTTGAAGTCATTGCTTCGAAAGGCCGATTTTTCGGGACGAATATCAACTTGGTCGGTGGAATTGAGCCAGTATGATATTGATTATCAGCCGCACACGGCAGTCAAAGGGCAAGTTTTGGCAGATTTCGTGACAGAGTTCTCTCCCACAGTGGCTCCACGGCCTCCTATGAGAGAGGAGCAGTTGGATGAGCCATCAGCCGAGAAGCGAAGGGCATCTGCCGAGCAGGACCCATTGGAATGGAAGCTTTTTGTAGATGGATCCGCATGCAACACCGGATCTGGAATTGGGGTGGTGCTTTTCCCTCCTGAAGGAGTTATGATCGAATTGTCCCTGCGCCTGGGTTTCAGTGCGTCGAACAACGTGGCGGAATACGAGGCACTCCTGGCCGGGTTACGGAGTGCAAGAACCTTGAAAGTAAAAAAAATTCGAGTATTCTGTGATTCGCAACTCGTGGTGAATCAGCTGTCCGGGGAATATGAGGCCCGGAATGAAAAGATGGTAGCCTACGTGGAGGCAGCCAAGGATTTGCTTGATACCTTTGAGAAGATACACATTGAGCAGATAAGCTGCAGGCGTAATGCCGACTCACTGGCTTGGTTGGCAGCGGCTGTGCCAACAGAGTTCAAGAGGAAGGTAGCAGTGGACTATCTTGCTAAGCCGAGCATTGGGAGAAGTGTGGAATTGGTCATGGACGTGAACCAAGGACCAAGTTGGATGGATCCAATAGTGGAGTTCCTACGAGATGGGACACTCCCCACAGATAAAAAAGAAGCTCACAAGATAAAAACAAAATCTACGAGATTTTGGCTATCACTAGAGGGGAAGTTGTACAGAAAGTCCTTCACTGGACCGTACCTGCTTTGTGTGCACCCCGAGATGGTGCAGGAATTCCTCCATGAAATACACGAGGGAACGTGTGGGAGTCATGCTGGGGGCAGGTCCATTGCTCACTGTGCAATTACCCAGGGATACTGGTGGCCACACATGCAAGAAGATGCAAAGGTGTATGTGAAAATCTGTGAGAAGTGTCAGAAATTCTCACCTATGATCTGAACACCAGCCGAAGATCTGGTGCCATTAACAAGCCCTTGGCCGTTTGCGCAATGGGGAATGGACATCGTGGGTCCCCTCTACAAGGCTACTGGGAACAGGAAGTTTCTGTTGGTAGCAACGGACTATTTTACCAAGTGGATTGAAGCAGAGCCACTGGCAAAAATCACAGAACCTATGATAGAAAGGTTCGTATGGAAGAGCATCATCACTCGATTTGGAGTTCCTTACTCCTTGATCACTGATAATGGGTCGCAGTTCCAGAAAAAGTTCAAGGCTTTTTGCGCCCAGTATGGATTAAGGAACTACTACTCCACACCGGCCTACCCTCAGAGCAATGGGCAGGCAGAGGCATCCAACAGGACTATACTTGACGGGATCAAGAAAAGGTTGGACAAAGCAAAAGGCAAATGGCCTGACGAATTGCCATTGGTCCTGTGGGCACATCGAACAACTCCTAGGAGGTCTACGGGAGAGACCCCCTATTCGCTAGCATATGGAACAGAGGCTGTGATTCCATTGGAGGTTGGTTTGCCGACCAATAGGACCACATTGGTGGAAAGTGGGGGCAATGATAGAGCTCTGGAAATCGAGCTCGACCTCGCCGAGGAGAGGAGAGAACGAGCTCTGGTGCACCTGGCTTCGTACCAGGAACAGGTAATGAAAAGCTACAACAAGCATGTCCACCCACGAGAATTTGGTGTTGGAGACCTTGTGTTAAGAAAGGTGCTCGGCAACACCAAGGTGGCCAACGAGGGAAAGTTGGGGGCCAATTGGGAGGGCCCGTATCGAGTTACAGAGGTTGTGGGCATTGGGGCATATCGATTGGCAGACCTGGATGGGAACCCGGTACCAAGGCCCTGGAATGTTCACAACTTGAGGAAGTTCTACGTGTAAAGAACTTCGATTTCATTTCTATTCTGTTTTAGATGCACATCGTGATTGTGTGGGAGTTACGAATAAAATTTCCTGATATTTTCTTTTACTAGTTGCAAGGGGTACGCGTAACGGCCCCTTGAGTTTTGCGAATTATGAATAATTCCCAGATTTTGGTAACAAACGCTATTTTTTACGAGTTTTTCATTTATCATGCTTTAAATACGAAGTCAAGCTATGTCCTTAGTCCTCACTTCGTATTGGAGAGCAGAGGTATAAGGTAACTAAATGGAATTTCGAATATTTCAAAATTTTACCAAGTACGAATATACTTGTCTGCTTGCTCAGGTACGAATACACCCAAAATTGAGCCAAATACGAATATACTTGTCTCGCTTGCTCGGTCGAATACACCCAAAATTGAGCCAAAATACGAATATACTTGTCTGCTTGCTCGGATATGAATACACCCAAATTGAGCCAAATACGAATATACTTGATTGTTTGCTCGGGACGAATACACCCCGAATTGAGCCAAGTATGAATATACTTGTTTGCTTTCTCGGGTACGAATACACCCAAAATTGAGCCAAATACGAATATACTTATCTGTTTACTCGGTACGAATACACCTTAATTGAGCCAAATCTGAATATACTTGTCTGCTTTCTCGGGTACGAATACAAACAGAATTGAGCCAAGTACGAATATACTTGTCTGTTTGCTGGGGTACGAACAAACCCAGTATTTTACCAAGTACGAATATACTTGACTGTTTGCTTGGGTATGAATACATCCAGAATGCATACGAGGTTATGCACACTGCTCTCAAATTTGAATATGTTTGGGATTATTCCAGGATTACTAAGTCCAAATACGAGCACATTTGGGCAACCTAAGCACGGATATACTAAGGAGAGTCTACAAGAATGAATTGTATGGGCTGCGTACGTAAACATGCAGCAGTATCTAAGTTCGAAAAAACTTGAAGATTGCTCAGGTATGAACAAACCTTGAGCACGTGCATATACAATGTTATACAGGTATGGTCAAACAGCATGCTCGGGTACGAACAGACCCCGGATACGTATGAGTGAATGTACTGGTAGACAAGCTGCGAGTGCAAATTAGCACTGACACTAAGGTACGAGAAACCTGCAACGGTATAAATGAGAATACAGCTAGATTATCAACAGGCACGATGAGGCCTGTGAAGCATACGTGAATATGCATCAAGTTGAGTACGAAGACACTTACCACACGAAGATACTGGCCATGGGACGGCCACCTGTATTAAAGAAAGGCCACGAAGGGCCAGCCGAGCATATTTAAGCCACGAGGGGCCAGGCAAATCAAAAGTATAGGCCAAACAGGGCCACCAAAAGCATAAAATGCCACGAAGGGCCAAAAAAAACCAGAGTTAAAGTATTTTGAAATGTATTAGGTGCCACGCAGGGCAATGCCAACGGCCTCGCAGGGTCAGCAGAAGTTGGTTCAAAAACGAAAGGATCAACTGTCATAGGGCTTACTCTTCGATCGTCAGGTCCTCAATGACAGGGGGAGAAGCTGGAGCAGTTGCAGAGGTTGGAGCAGTTGTAGAGGCAGAAACTGTTGCATCATCCACAGCAGAGCCAGGTTCAGACGACGGACCGCCCCCGGCTTCCTTCTGGCCAGGGCTGGTCACTTCTCCAATTTGATCAGCTTCAGGGTTTTGCTGTTCGGGGATGTTGGCGTTAAGCTCCCTGTCTAGGCTGTCTTCCTCTTCCACAATCTCTTCCAGCTCCTCGGTAACCACCTGGATGCTCGGAAGGTCGATCTCAGTCCACAGGGTAGAAGACTCTGGGGCACCAGATTTTTTGAGGAATGCCAGCCAGCCAGCTTCAAACACTTGGTCCTGGATCCCGGGCATCTAGTTTGTGTAGCTCTCAGTGGCCACACGGATTCCCTCGTTGTAGCCCTGCTGGTAGGAGGTCTTGGCCTTGTTCTTGCTTGTCTCCAGCTCCGTGAGGGTTTGATTCAAGCTATCTTCAGCTCCCTCCAACTTGCTCTTTAGCTCGTCCACGGTCCCACGAGCTTGGTTCCTTTCTCTCTCCAATCTGACGATGGTATTCCGCAGCTTGGCATTCTCGCTTGCCAATCTGGCACGCTGGGGCTCAGATTGGCCAAGCTTCTGTGCCATGGCCACCATCATCTGCATTGAGTGGAGATTTTAAACAACAAAGCAACATCGGGCAGTTAGCAGGAGTAACAATCTGGGACCATTAGCAGACAAAAATGAACATGACAGGTTTACCTTAGCACTGTGGCTCATGAAAGAGCCCAGGAGGTTGTCTGGGGAGCTGGTGAGCACTCTTTGCATGTCCCCAGGAAGCATGAATGCTTGGGATAATGCAAGAGCAGTGCCATCGGACTCTACACTATCTCGGACGGTGACTGGACGTCCGCCATGTGTGAACTGTGGAGCCCAGAGGGGTGTTGGAGGTGCTGCATGATGAGGGGGCTGCTCGACCGAAGAGGTTTCGAGCTGTTGGCATTTGTCCCTATGACTGGCTTCGATTTCCTCGGGGGAAAAGCCTGGAGGGACGTCAGGTTGAGCTGGGCCACGGCGGCCATGAGACTGCACGAGGCTCGAGGCGTCCGACCACGAGATGTGCCACGACCCCGTCCACGACCAGCCACAGGATGTTGAGGAGGCTTTGCATTTCTTAAGGAGAGTGAGATGGAGAATATCCGCTGGAGGATGTCGAGGCCTCTTCGGCGAGTGGGATGGGCTCGTTGGGCAGAGGAGGGGTCCGAGAACGCCTTTCTTCTCGTTGCTCAGGCTGTTGAGCTGGAGGATCAGGGATGATGGGATTGTCTGCTGCTCGGATTCGCCGGTCGATGAATCCGCGTAGCACAGGAGAATCTGAGCTGCTCTTGCACGGCCAGCCAAGCACGTGCCTTGCCCGTTGAATGCAAGAGCATGATTGATATCAGTGACGTGAACCTGAGGGGTGATAATGGCGTGCCCCTGGTTGATGTTTGTGGCTGCAAATACGAGAAACATGGGCAGTCAGTAAAGCAAAAACGTGTAATGCAATACGATATATTGCTCGGTATGAAGTTCTGCGAGAAAGAGAACTAACGTGGAGTGCCAAATCTGTGGGGTGGGTGAAAGCCGACGACTCTACCATCCTCGTCTCTGGGCTCAAAGTTCCCCGTGACGATGAGGAAGTCGTCGTCGTCCCCTCTGGCAGAGTCAGGCAATTCGAGCACCAACTTTTCCTGGAATCCCTACTCTTAAGATAGTAGGTTAAGGCGTCCTTGGTTCTGGATATGCTATAGAGGTGGTGGATGTCGTGTAAACCTAAGGATGTGCCAAGCATTTGGTTCAGGGCATTGATGCCCATGACAACCCTAAAAAAGTTGGCAGACACCTGCATAGGAGACAGTCTGTAGTGGGACAGAACTTGGTGGAGTAGTGGTGCCAATGGGAACCTGACGCCACCTTCAACAACGGCAACGACAGGGATGTGCAAAGTGTCGTTATCGAAACACTCGCGGATGGCATTTTCAGGGGCCAATATGGTGGCCACATTGTCTGGGATCTCATAGCGAGATCTGAACTCGGCCATCCTTTGAGGCGTGTCATAGTGCCTACGAAATCGACCCATAACGAGAACTGTGGGTTTGGGTTTAAAGAGGGAGATGGGTACGAAAAGCCCTAAAGTGACCGTGTGAAGTCCTCAATCGACAAGGAAAACGGAATGGAAAGGGGGAATAAGAACTTACGAGTAAGTAGAACCCTAGAATCAGAGAAGAATGAGACCCAGAGATGGTGAGCAGAGCTTCAATGGCGGAAGCGCTTGGGCGTGCTTTCTGCAGGGGGGGTTCCAGAAAAGGAAAGTGGGTTTCAAATTGGGACGAAAACCCAAGTATACCCCAGCAAGGGGGGTGACGTATGAGAGACGTTACCCAGGCGCCCGTTAGGCGTTAGTTCTCAAACGTCTGCTTCGCATTTAATCTGGCGATACAAAGCATGCAGCGTGTAAAGGTGTTAGTGGAAAAGCTGTCGGACCAAGCGGCGAGGCGTTTGGCCTGGACTAATGATGAAGTTTGCACCAAGTACGAAACGGGTGCAGGAGCAAAGGACGAGAATCTTGCTCGGTGTTGAAGCTTTGCTCGTCATATTAAGAAAATAACGAGTAAAGCGGGGAGCCATTGTAGGGAGGTAATCCCGATCAGTACAAAGAGTGGGCGAACACGTGGTACGTGGGGTCCAGGATAAATATAATCGGAGCATCCGCCGTGCGATACAGTAAGCGGTGAGGACCGGGGACACGTGAGGTCCCAGTCCAAAATACCCGAGCAGGGGTAGGTCCAAAGAGCAAGGGAAGTTGTTGGACGGTCGCATGGTAAAAGGACCAATGATATGAGAGATCACTGGTCCGGATGGTCTGTTCGACAACGAGAAGGCCGAGCAAGAGCAGCATTCTGGAGGAGATGGTCCAGAAGGGTCCAGAGGTGGCAAATACCCAATAAGGAAACAATATCCGGAGAAGATACCCAGCGGGAATGGGGTGAACGGCCAATTAAGGAAAGAGTTCCTAAATGGTCCATAAGGTAATACTGTAATTAAGGGAATGAGAATCCCTGATATTCTAGGTTCCCTTTACGAGTAAAGAAACTTAGGGCAACGAGATGGCTTGGACAGCAAGTATATGTGGATCTATAAATATGAGGTAAACCGAGAGGTAAAGGTACGCAATTCCTGGTTATTTGCTTATTACCTACTGAGAATTAGGGTTTTTACTGGTACAAGATACTAACTTTGGCATCGGAGGGCCTTTGCCACGAGAAGGCAAAGGTGCGCTCACCTTTGTCTGTTTTACAGGTTCAACTCCGGCGGAGTGCTAGGGTTCCGGCGTGGAGAAGGAAGTAGCCGTTGGATCTTGGTGCTGTTCGAAGGCCTTTTTGTTTTCCTGCCCAAATAGTGATACCCATTAACCGTCCTAAAATTCCGACGCCTCCCATTGTCTGGGAGACAATCAATCTCATAGAAAAGGTGGAGGAATTCCAAATGCAACAGTGGATCAATCCCTATGATGAATGCGATTACAACCAGTGGATAGAAGAAAGAAAAGATCTGAATTTCATATGCCCCGATCCCTTCAAAGCAGGGGAGAGTGACTTTGATGAAATGGAAGGAGAATACAATGATCCACTCGATGGAATCTCCTTAGCGTCACTATTCAACCAAGAGAAGATAACTGATTACACAGTCAACAAGGAAGACGAAGAGATGAAAGTCGAAGCTAACATTTCCATTTGGCGACTGCCCATGTCTCGAAGAAGTGGCCACCACACAAGCATCACAGTTGGATCCAGTTCAAAGGCTCTGTTTGGCAAAGAAGAGGGTGGAAAAGAGTATAAAATTGAGGAAGTCAAAGCAAAGGAAGGTGACCCCTGAATGCTGCAGTCACAACATAGCAAAGAACTTTAAAACACTGCTTTTATTTTCCAGACCGCTAGGACATATTTTGGGCCCCTGTTTGGGCATTTTATTTCTGGTAAGAGAATTTCTATTTTATCTTCTAAATTATGCTTATTCAGTGGTTTGAATTCCTAAATTGCAATTGCCAGTACACTATGATCTTTTTGCCAAATGAGGAAAATTTCAAGGAATCAAGTTCCTTGTATCGATAACAAAAAGAAAAGAAGGGATGAACTTTAGTTACTTATGAAACTAGGTTTTTGTCAAAACTTAGAAAGAAGATGCTATTTCCGTGAGAATACGTAGGGTTAGCTTGCCCATTATGAATGTACAAACACCAGAGGGGATTCATGAAAACATCTCCAAATCAAATTCCCCCTTAAATACATAAAACCTCTTGTGAGAAAAATGCTCGTTGGGTGACCAAGCAGCCCAAGCAAAAGTAAGAGCAAAGCCTGATAGGGCAAGAAAATTCAAAGAAAAGCTCGCTAGAGACTCAACTTTCGTCAGGTAACCTAGGCAAAACTTAGAGCATGTGAGGAGAAAAACCAAGAGTAGAAACCTAGCCTCAAAGGTTATAATCTCGAAACTACGTTCACGGCCTGATTCCCTGATCGGGATACGTAGGCAATCTCTCCTTGAGATGCGGCCTAAGCAAAGGGAAAAGAGGAAAAGCATCAAAGCAATTTGTACTCAATGATAGACACAGCTCACCCTGCGTATTGAGCTCGCAAAAGATAAGTATTCTTTTCTTTAGGAATTGGCAATCACCAAAGGACACGAGAATTGTCGTTCACCCCTTCCAACTTAAGGGTCATTGATACAATAAGCAAGAAACCTCGAAAGCTTTCGAGTTTGGCAAACAGACCATGGAACGTGGCAAAAGCGAAAGACAGAAAATCAAAGACTAAGCATGAGAAGGAATGTGAAATAGAATGCCACTTGGCTAAAGCAAACCTAGCTTCCTCGAGAAAATAGACATAACGGCCGAATAATCAATACCTCGGCCGCAACAACGATTTTTCAGCCGCGTAATCGATTCTTCGGCCATTATTTCATTTTACACAAACTACTGTCTATCAGTAAATGCTTGTTCAAAGCCATGCTCTGACTTTTGCATGCATTCGGGGGCACAAAGAGCATTTCTCATTTCATAGACAAAAACTTGTTTATAAAACCATTGTTGTGGTTGCTTTCACTATACAAATATAGTTTCTACCTATTTTCCACTAATTATGAACAGGAAAAAGAAAAGACCTAAAAACTAGGCGATCTCTGGGAAGAAGGCAAGGACTGTCCGCTAGCCTCTACATCCTCTCTATCAGCAACCGGTACTACTTAGCCTCAAGCTGCACCCAAAAGAGGATACAAATGCTCAGAATCAAAGAAATGTGCAAAACAAATGGAAAACATGGGAAAGCCATACCTCGAGGATCCGGCGACGCTGTCTCCGGACCAAAGCCTCAGCATTCTGATAAGCATGCAGCCACTCCTGCACCACCTCAGAGGGCACCTATAGAAACAAATCGAATACTTCAAAGCATTGAAATAGCAGATACAAATAGAGAAACAAGTTCAGAATGATACCTGGGAAACCCCAGCTGGCAACATATAAAGCTGGGTCGTGCAAGGAGTGAGGGCCATACGCTCCTCCTCCCTACCATCAGAATGGAAGGAGATGAAAGATGGGGCCCGCGGCCAAACAGGAACGACAGGAAGGGCTGCAACAGCTGGAGCCAAGAACACACGACAGTACTCCATGTAGTCACCCGCCTGGAGAAGCAAGCCTGCCCAATCACTGATCCGGGCATTCTTCAAATCTTCCTTAGACATCAAGGAAGTAAACCTCATCGATGTTGAAGGAGGAACGAACTGAAGTGCCTCAACACGTGGGCGCCACTAGCTAGCTACCCAATCACCTAAGTACCAAGCTCGGCAGTAAGGGCCCTCGAGCAAGCTACGAGTCCGATCTAGGATCCTCGAACGTGTAAGAGGAGTGTCCTTAGGAACACCATCCCAAGGGTCGAACCGTACCTACAACCAAGGTCAAAATCAGCTACAGCATAAAGATACAGAAATCTAAAGAACAAGGAAGGGAGAAGAGAAGTACCTGATCAACTGTCAATCGGTCCAAGACTCGTCGCCACTCCAGAAGGGTCAAAACAGGTGACCGCGGCTTCCGATACCCCGTCAGCCATCGCTGGTAGCGAGGAACGCAGTTCGTATTCCCATGTCTAGTATCGGTGGGAAACGGAAGAAGATGCTCGAAAGCCCAGAGCTGAAAAGCAGAATTAACCAGGACGGATTCAATACTAGCGGAAGAGCAAAACAAGGAAGTAAAAGAGAAAGATATGTACCTCAAGTACCCGGTAGTGACCACCAAGAATGGGACTCTTGTCCTGTGAGCAGGCTCCAAGATTGCCGTACAAGGTAGGCAGGGCAGATGCTCCCCAATCAAACTCCCAAACAGCCTCCAAATGCTGTAAAAGTACCAAGAACTGTGTATGCACCGAACTATCCTTGTTGGCAAACAACGTTTGCCCAAGGACATAGAAGAGAAAGACCCGTACTAGCTGCTCCACACTCGCCTGGGTCAGAATGTCAGTCTTCATGAATGTCTTGCTCAGCCAAGCAAGATCAATATGACCTCGAGAATGAAGAGGAGACACCTTGCCCAAGAACCACTCCAAAGCCCCTGCTCGCTCCCAAATCCGGGGATCGACTCGAAGAGGGATCCCGCCTACCCACAAACCAGTCAACAAAGAAAAGTCACCGGGGGTGATAGTCATCTCACCAGCAGAATGAAAGTGAAATGTATTGTTGGTGTCCCACCATCTCTCCACCAAAGAGGTTATCAACGACCAGTCGATCTTCAGAAGATTGAGGCCCAGAACAAATGCCTCAAAACCAGCAGCACGAACCAATTCTCGAGCATGCTCAGGCAGCGCCAAAAACCACTTGTGCACCTCCTTGCTTCCATCGCGAGCCTTCAGCCTCCTATTTCTCTGCCAAAGACAAAAAGGGAGTTAACTTCATAATCACATAAACAAATAAAAGGCTAGGGGCATCAAGTTAACATTTAAAAGCATGCATTGCCTAAACAGGGGGCACGGTTATTTTGATCTTTTAACGAAACAAATTTGAGCAAACATTGGGTCCTTCTTATTCACGCCCTTGGCTAGAAGGGATTTCATCCCGAGAACAAAAATTCATGATTAAACAAATTAAGATTCCTAACTAAAGTAAAGCTTTTACTTTTCAGGAAACTTACCGGAACATTGAGAACACTCAAGTGCTGCTCGGGCTCTCTACGGACTATCGCAGCCTCCAGGCCGCCAACAGGAGGGCGGTACTGTAAGAAATCGCCAAAACCCAACCTACGCGAGGGAAGAACGTAGGTAGCAGCGTCAAATAAACCAAGCTCCTCAATTGTCTCCTCATCAGACGATGGATACTCGCACCTACATGGAGGATGCGAGGAAGAACCCACCGCATCTGTAGAAGATGGCATAGCCATCACAACTTAAAGTGAGAGAGAGAGAGAGGACGCGACAACAGCCAACAGCGGCCAGAGACAACAGTGACCGGCAGTGAACAGTGACGACGGCGGCTGGTCGACGGTGGTCGGAGGAACGGTGGTGGTCGTCGGAGGATGAAGAACGGAGGAGAGGAGTGGAGGAAAGAAAAAAGAAAAATGAGCCGTGAAATCGATTAAACGGAACTTAAAATCGATCTTCTGACTTTTGGCGTTCCCACGGTCGAGAAATCGATTCCTCGGCTGAGACATCAATCCTTTGGCCGCTGTATCAATCTCCTGGCCCTCCAATCAACTTCCTTTAGCCCCAGTGGATTTTGCTCAGTGCACTAACTCAAAGCCATTATGAATTTTGGGCCCTCAACCGGCAAAATAGTCTTGGGGGCATCCCCCGGACAAATACAGTATGGTCAAAATTAGCCGAGCAATAAGCTCACTAGATGCTGGTCACTTGACCACTAAGGATTATCAATCACTAAGCTCTTGCTCGCAAAACCCAAGGATCCTTGATACCTTAAGTACAGGCTCTACTCCCCAGTACAATAGCCGTTACAGCCATATACCCGGCGCTACACTTATGCGGTCATCACCTAAAGCAACCCTGTGCTTACTCACCTGCTCACTTCAGCGGCTCTAAGCCCATCACTTCAACTGACTTTACCATGAACATCAAATCCACAGCTACTGATCGCTCGGCCACCTAAGATCATCAAAATCCAAGCTCCGGCCTCATATTCAATTCAGCGGCTCCAGGCCCATACCAGTCATCTCGGCGGCCCCGCGCTTGTATCTATCATCTCCGTGGCTTCAAGCCCATATGTATCAACTCAGCGGCACCATGGTCATATATCAAACGGGCTCTTTGCCAATCAACTCAGCGGCCCCGTACCCATACCTATCAACTCAACAGGCTTGAAGCCTATCATCTCTGTGGCTCCGCGCCCATATTTATCATCTCAGCCATTCCAGGCTCGCACCTATCAGCTCAACAGGCTTCAAGCCAATCATTTTAGCGGCTCGAAGCCCATTATCATAGTGGCTCTACGCCCGCTCAACTGGCTCTACGCCGTAATTATCCCCACAGGCTCTACGCCGCCCCAATCAAACAATCGTCAACTCAGCAGCTTCAAGCCCATTATTTCAACGGCTCAACGCCCATATCATCCAACTCAACGGCTCTAAGCCCATCATTTCAGTGGCTCCATGCCTGTTATCAACTCAGTGGCTCTGCGCCCACTAACTCAAAATGGCTCTACGCCATAACAACTATCTTAGCAGGCTCCATGCTGCCCATCAAGATGTCATCAATTCTTGGGCTCTACGCCTGAATGCTCAAAATCTGACATTTTGAATGCTCGAAGCTCTTCGAATGCCCAACCACTGTGTACTGGATGCTCAAAGCCTGTACTTTGAATGCTCGGATTTTGTCGTCCGAATGCTCGAGCTCTATGCTCTGAATGCTCAAGTCCAGAACTTGAAAGAAACTCTAAGCTTATATCAAACACACACGCATGGGCCCGTGCACATTTGCATCAATTGCATCACCATTATCACATCGAGTCTGCATTATCATATATCTAACAAACCTTATCATACACACATGCTATGTTTTGCATATATCTCTCATTCGCAGGTCAACCCTGCAATCAACCGGCTCCGTGCCTTGATTTTATTGATCGGTTCGAAACCTCGATCCCTTGGCTCTACGCCAAATTTTATGATGAGAATGCTCCGTGCACAGACCATCAGAATACAACCAGCTTCGCGCTTCGGTTCTATCTCTCCAGGCTCTCGCTTTATGATCAACACCAGCTCCACACTTCGATTCGATCTATGTCAGCTTAGGCTTTCGCCTTGTGATCAAAACTAGCTCCGCACTTCGGTCCAATTAAAAGCTCAAAGCTCCAACACCTCAGGCTCTCGCCTCATGATTGCAACCAGCTCCGTGCCTCGGTTCCTTCATTCAAATGCCCCGTGCTCCAGTTAACGGCCCTGCGGCATCCAACTCGTCTCCGGAAGATGACTTGGGTTCCACCCCTATCTCAAAACTGGCATCCAATTCATCCCCAACAGATGGCTTGGATTCCAACCCAAATTACATCAATTCCTTCCAGCTCATTCGCAAGGATAGGCTATTCTACCGAGCTCCCCTCAGTCAAAGTAAGGATGATCAAGAAAAGCAAACACACCTGCCGTGTACTGATCTACCCCAAAATACTAAGGTAACTCTCCGCAAAAACTTCCCCGGCAGCCCCGCGCTCCTTCAACTACTCTCCACCAAAAATCCTGGCTCCGCCTAGGTACGTCACACTACGGCTTTTAAAGCCCGAAGGTACGTCTTCTATCTCTAACCCTCCAAACTTTTTACTTTTCTTTATTGCCTCTGAACTACGGTTGGTCTGAATTTCCCCTGTGGAATACGTAGGCAGCCTCTCGGCCCGACCATAACAATACCTTTTTTCAAAAAACCCTTGGAATAGTGGTTGGACCAAATTGAGTTGCTTTTACAGCTTTGACTTTTACTCAAACATGTCTCGCAATCCGTCTGATCTTAGTCAAAAAGGGGAATCTGTAGACACCCCAATTTGGCCTAACGATTATTTCAAGTCCCACCTTAGGACCATCCCGATGATGAAATGGATTCGATGATTGCTGATTGCCTTCTTGTGGAACCCATGGACTTATGGTAAGAACTTTGAGCCACTTAGAGGACCCAATCCAGAGCCAAATAGCCTTTCAGACAGAAACACAGTGTTCTAGGAAAATCCATCGGTCGGCCGTAACATCGATCTCACGGCCTTAACATCCATCCTTCACCCGAGCAACCTGTTGCTAGCAAAACTCCTTGAGAGATCAACACCTCGGCCGCAAGATCAACACCTCGGCCGCCATAAACATTCCTCGGCCGCGAGATCCTTTGCTCGGCCGCCAGATCGACCTTTTTTCAGACTCTCGAATGTTCTGTCGGTTGTTTGATCCAACCACGATACCTTTCCCATGCGTTCGGGCTACGTTCATAGATCACAATGAAGAGTTCGAATTGCATTGCAATTGCAATTGCCATCACGTGATTTGATTGGACCGAGTGAGTCATCCCTTTGCCAATATAAAGAGGCCTTTGTACCACGAAATTAACACAGATTCACACCCTCATCAGCCATGAAACTCTGCAAAAATACTCACACAAACCCTCTCTACAGAAGCCCTAACCTCCCGAAGGCAGCCACCAATCTGAAGATCAAACCCCAGAGTTCAAACCCTAACCCTAGGGTTTCGTCCAAGAAGCAATCAATCAGTCAATCCCGATCAATCCGAAGCAATCAAGCAACTGAGGGATCAAGGTGGTGAGGCCCAACGGCCTCTGGTTTGGTTTATGTACTGCTTATTTTACTAATCGTAGCATTTTAGTCACCTGTTAAACTTTCTGTCTGGTGTGAGGAAGAACACCAACCGGGGCTTCGATCCCTCGGTCGGTATATTAAACCAGTGTGATTGCTCGGCCGTGACATCCATTCACTGGTCGAGTAATCGATTTCTTGGGATAGCTTTGTTTTTGTTCTGCTTTCTGATGCATGATTTATTTACAGTCTCGGCTCACCTTATTTACTGTTTAAAGGCATAAAAATAGATTCTGTGTTAGGATTAGATAAAGCATCTATATGTCTTCTGTTGAATGATTATGGGCTAGCCTCACGGCTAGGCAGACAGTGGTGCCTAACACCTTCCCCTT
Organism: Rhododendron molle; assembly: GCA_025413875.1. Taxonomy (NCBI): domain Eukaryota; kingdom Viridiplantae; phylum Streptophyta; class Magnoliopsida; order Ericales; family Ericaceae; genus Rhododendron; species Rhododendron molle. The sequence continues at coordinate 23,883,308 of CM046400.1, forward strand.
ACTGTACCTTCGGCTTCCGTACCCGGAATCTCTATCTATTTTCCTAGTTTTAATAAATTGGGTGGCGACTCTGTTTTGATGATAACTGCTGTCGTGTTGCGATGTTCCTAGCCATGGGAATGTCCACGATCTTGGTTTATGAAGCAAGGAACCAAACGAAGAAACAAGCGATATCAAACTATATGGTGATGCCCCGCTCGGGAGGTGTCTACAATTTGCGAAAGCAAATCTCTGAGCCAAGCATCCTAAATTGACAACACGGTCGACACGAAGAAGCGGATCACAGAGAAGAAGGCGAATCCAGTGAGGAGGAGAGCCATAATCGAAAGAGGTATGACAAACCGCCCCTGGAAAAGCCGCCTCATGAACAAGAGGCGATACTCAAGATGCAAGACCAAATTGAAGGGCTAATGAAGCATATCAAAGCACAATTTCCTGCTATGGTGGAAGAGTTGGTGCAGAACACAGATTCACCCTTTACGCTCGAAGTCATGGGACTTCCTCTTCCAAGGAAGTTTAAGATGCCCTAGTTAGAAACCTTCAATGGCTCCACGGACCCATTAGATCATTTGGAAACATATAAATCTCTGATGCATTTACAAGCAGTGCCAGACGAAGTGATGTGCCGGGTATTCCCTATTACCCTCAAGGGTAGTGCTCGAGCATGGTTCAATAAGCTCCCACCTGGAAGTAGTTTCAAAGAGCTTAGCACAAACTTTGTAAGCTATTTTATTGCTGGCCAACACTACGGCAAACCAGCAACGCACCTCTTAACGGTGAGACAAGGAAGATAGGAGTCATTAAGAGAATACACCACCAGATTCAACAAGGAAGTGGTTAAAATTGATGAAGCCGATGACAACGTGAGTATAACTGCGTACATAGCTAGACTATATTCAGTACAGTTCTTGTACCTCTTATCTCAAGAACCACCTAAAACTCTGGCAGAGCTAATGCTCAGGGCTCAGAAACATATGAATGCAAAAAAAGCTGTCTACACCCGACATTCACGTGATGATTTTGATCCCCAAGCAGGGCCATTACAGGTTAAACAATTTCATCCACCTGACAAGAAAACAAGAGAATCCACCCGCAAGACGGGAGGTGAACCAAAGAACAAAACAAAGCTGGAAAGGGAGAGAGACAAGGCAAAGCTTAATGCCGAAAAGATGAAAGCAAAACTCGAGACTGCTAAAAAAACCTTGGCCAAGCACTGGCAAAGATTAAGAATACCAAGACAGCTGCTTCTGATGACGGATATCAGAAAGGTTTTAATGCAGCGACAGCTAGCTACATTGAACAAATGCCAGCTATTCAAGACCAGATATGGGCAGCGTGCTGAGAGGCATGTTTAACTAAGATTGGGGTTCCTGATGACATTCCCTTTTGGGTAGATAACGATCTACCGAGCAGATGCGCTGCTGCTTCTCTCGATTTGGAAGAGCCTTGGGTGGATGATGTCGACCAGGAGATTGATGATTTTGCAGATGCTGATGAAGATATCCAAATGGAGTCGCAGAACGTTCCAACGGAATCTCAAGAAGCTCATCCTGAACAATCAACTGTTTGGGCAACAAATGACAAACCAATCAACCTGGAGGGACAAACTGCTGGGGATGACACCAATACTGAAACAACAACTGAGGTTCCAAGTGACATCCTCCTCCCAGAGGTCCAGAATCTAGACTGAAGAGTAAGTTCTCTCCCTTGCTCATTTAAAAAACTTAAGACGACTTGCTGGTCCTGCATGACCAAAGTATTTCAGCCCTGTGAGGCATCAGTACTCTCAACACAGGTATTCGGCCCCTTTGCAGCATAACATATACTCTTATGGCCTTAACATGGCCCGGATTTTGCTCGGCCCTTTGTGGCTATAAACTCCTGTCGTAGTATTTGCAATGTTTGTTTGGCATTTGATATCATCCCTGTGGATATTTCATATACTTTTGTTTTGCTACAGATGCATGTGCTCGTATGCATGAGTATTTTTCTAAGTTTTTCATACTTAGTCTAATAGACATATCTCTAGACACCTCCCTGGAGTGGGGCATCGCCATACAGATTGATTGTCGTTTGCTCGTTGGTTGCTTACTTCATAAACCAAGATCGTGGACATTCCCATGGTTAGGAACATCGCCACACGATAGCGGTTATCATCAAAACAGAGTCACCACCCAGTTTATTAAAACTAGGAAAATAGATAGAGATTTCGGGTACGGGAGCCAAAAGTACAGTAAGGGGAAGGTGTTAGGCACCCCTCTCTGCCCAGCCAGGTGACTGGCCCATAGTTGTTCAACATAAGACATGTACATGCTTTATTTGATTCTAACACGTAGTCTGTTTTTAGCCTTTAAGCAGTTAAGGGTGAGCCAAGGCTGTAATTGAAGCATGCATCAAAAAGCAGAACAAAACAAAGTTGTCCCAGGGGAATGGATCCCGCGGCCGATGAATAAATGTCACGGCCGAGGGATCCTCCTGGTTTGATGTACCGGCCGAGGGATCGAAGCCCTGGTCGATGTTCTTCCTCACACCAGACAGAAGAATTAGCAGATTATCAAAACGCTATGATTAAGCATAAAAATGATAAATAAACCAAACCAGAGGCCATTGGGCCTCACCACCTTGATCCCTCAGTTGCTTGATTGCTTCGGATCGCTTGTGATTGGCTGATTTGCTCCTTTGAAAACCCTAGGGTTAGGGTTTGAACTCCGAGGTTTGATCGTCGGATTAGTGACTGCCTTCGGAGGTTAGGGGGTTTGAGAGTGTATATTGGCAGGGTTTCGTGGCTTGAGAGAGTGTGGAAGTATATGAATTTCGTGTCTTTGTTGTTGAACCCAAAGGCCTTTTATATAGGCAATTGGTGACTCACTCCAACCAATTGAAATGCACAATTAAAATTGGAGTTAGAGGGTGATTCTAACTCTTCATGGCAATCCTCTAACATAGCCCGAATGCATCGAGATATGGCTGCTAGGGTTTTGTGATCGGATCAAACGTATGACAGAACATTCCAGAATCTAGAAAAGGGACGATCTGGCGGCCGAGCCATCGATCTAGTGGCCGAGGATTAGATGTTGTGGCTGAAAGATAGATCTTGCGGCCGAGGGATTGATCTCTCAGGGAGATTTTCAGGCAACAGGTTGCTCGGGTGAAGAAATAATGTTGAGGCCGTGAGATCAATGTTACGACCGACAGATGGATTCTCCTGGGATACTGTATTTCTATCTGAAAGGTTATATGGCTCTGGATTGCGCCCTCTAGTGGCTCAAAGCTCTTACCATAAGTCCATGGGTTCACAAGAAGTCAATTAGCAATCACTGTATCCATTTCATCATCGGGATGGTCCCCAAGGTGGGACTTGAGGGTGTCTACAATATCTCATTATGTCTGTGTCCAAGTATTTCATACCTGGAAAAGAAGCAAGTGTTTCATACCTAATTATAAGTTTTCCGTACCTAAACAATAAGTTAATTTTTGTTGTTTTTAGCAATCTGTGCATATATGCGTATGCAATACAAGTTGTTTTTCATAATTGTATATATTGCGATTCACGAACTTAGGTAAACTAAGCTTTTCATACTTAGTAAGTTTCTTGTACTTTGATATGTATATTCATACGTTGCAAGGCTTTCATAGCCATATCTTGCTCCCCAATATGAAAGAAAGGAAAATAAGGCCTTTTGTTCGCATTTAACAGAATCAGAAGTACGTAAAGCAGGAAGTCAAAATTTCTGAATTTGATGTACTACAGAAAAGTATGATCTTATTTCATAATTCTTGAACTAAAAAACTCAAGGGGGCATTACTCGTACCCTTGGCCACTAAAAAATATAAATAGTAAACAAGGGAATATTACTCATAATTCCCACACAATCACGTGATCCTAAAACAGAATAAAAAGAAATCGAAGTCTTTTAAACAAAGAACTTCCTTAAATTATGGACATTCCAAGGCCTTGGGACAGGGTTCCTATCCAAGTCTGCCAGCCTATACGCCCCTATGCCCATAATTTAAGTAACTCGATATGGGCCTTCCAAATTTGCCCCTAATTTGCCTTCGTTCGCCACTTTGGTGTTGCCAAGCACCTTTCGTAGTACAGGGTCCCTAATGCCAAATTCTCGAGGGTGAACGTGCTTGTTGTAACTTTTTATCAACTGCTCCTGATATGAGGCTAAGTTCACCAGGACCCTCTCTCTCCTTTCCTCGGCAAGGTTGAGCTCGATTTTAAGGGCCTTGTCATTCCCTCCACTTTCGACCAGTGCAGTCTTGTTGGTGGGAAGACCAACCTCTAATGGAATGACTGCTTCTGTGCCATAAGCCAAAGAATAGGGGGTCTCTTCCGTAGACCTCCTAGGTGTTGTTCGGTGTGCCCAAAGCACTGGTGGTAACTCGTCGGGCCACTTACCTTTTGCCTTATCCAACCTTTTCTTGATCCCATCAAGTATGGGTTTATTGGATGCCTCTGCTTGCCCATTACTCTGAGGGTAAGCTGGTGTTGAGTAATAATTCCTTATCCCATACTGCGCACAAAATGCCTTGAATTTTTTCTAGAATTGGGACCCATTATCTGTAATAAATGAATACGGGACACCATATCGAGTGATTATACTCTTCCAAACGAACCTTTCTATCATAGGCTCCGTTATCTTGGCCAGAGGCTCAGCCTCAATCCATTTTGTAAAATAATCTGTTGCTACCAACAGAAACTTCCTGTTCCCAGTTGCTGTGTGGAGTGGACACACGATGTCCATTTCCCATTGAGCAAACGGCCAGGGGTTCGTCAAGGGTACTAGATCCTTAGATGGTGTCCGGATCATTGGTGAGTACTTCTGGCATTTTTCACAAATCTTCACATAAACCTTTGCATCTTCTTGCATATGAGGCCACCAATAACCTTGAGTAATTGCTCGGTGGGCAATAGATCTGCCCCCAGCATGACTTCCATAAATCCTCTCGTGAATTTTCATGAAGGAACTTTTGAACCATCTCGGGATTCACACAAAGCAAGTATGGTCCAGTAAAGGACTTTCTATACAACTTTCCTTCTGGGGACAGCCAAAACCTAGTGGATTTGGTTTTTATTTTATGAGCTTCCTTTTTGTCAGAAGGAAGAGTTTCATCTCGTAAAAACTCCAGATTGGATCCATCCAACTTGGTCCTTGATTCACGTCCAAAACCAAGTCAACATTCTTGCCAATGCTCAGCTCCATCAGATAGTCGACTGCCACCTTCTGCTTAAACTCAGTTGGAATGGCTGCAGCTAACCAAGCCAGAGAATCTGCATGGGAATTTTGTCCAGAGCTTATCTGCTCAATATACACCTTTTCAAAGGTATTAAGCAAGTCTCTGGCTTTCTCAACATAAGCTGCCATTTTCTCACTCTGAGCTTCATAATCTCCGGACAGTTGATTCACCACTAGTTATGAATCGCAATAGACCCTAACTCATTTTGCTTTTAGAGTCTTTGCACTTTTGAGGCCAATTAGAAGAGCCTCATACTCCGCCACATTGTTGGATGCACTGAACCCTAGACGTACGTACAGTTCAACCATGACTCCTATAGACGGGAACAGAACAACACCAACACCTGAACTAGTGTTACAAGCTGAATGTCGACGAATAATGTGTGGCCCGAGATCTCCGGTTCGAGTCTTTCCTCCACTGGTTCAAGGTTGTCTAGCTTCTTCCACCTAACCTGCACCACGAAGCACGACTAAAGACCACACCGGAGGAGCCCCGGTATGGCCCTCCGGCGCAAGGATGACAATGGTGCAGAGAAAGAGAGAGAGAGCTAGGGTTTTGAATATGGAATATTGTGTACCTTTTAGGGCTGCATCACTTAGTATTTATAGAACCTTCCTAGCTTGCTCTCCAAGTACAAACACGTGCTCCGCACAAGCTGCGTGATGTCATTGTGATATTACTGGAAAGATCTTTGTAACCGTTTCAGCGTGAGCTGTCCTTTCCCATGTGCTTCCATCATTACCTTTTGTAACCGATTCAGCACGTGGAAAGCAAACGTGTCCAAGCGGGCGGCCGAGCACATCCAGAGGCCGAGACCGCCACTGGCCGAGCCCAGCGTGGACTGCGTGCTGATCCCCTTTGTTTAGAACCGTCAGTGACGGCTACCGTACGTAATGCGTTGTCGGCAAGCGCCGACTCTGACACAACTGTACGTGAGGAAGCGACGGGCTTCGGCCAGGTTGCCGAGCCTGGACCTAGGTTCGGTTAGAGCATCAAGTGAACTGTGTTCGGCCTACTACAAATAATTTCCATTCTAACGGATCCCGTTCGGCAGGGGCTCTACCCTTCTCGGTCAATGGTTCAACTGGATGCTCCTTTCTCGTAGGAGGCTGGGGTGCTACCGTTGGTGAAAACTCTGCTACAAAATCAGTCAATACTTGGCCTTTTATTGCTGTACGCGGCTGGAAATCAATATCATATTTGGATTAACTCGATAGACCAAGTTGAGATCCGTCCAGAGAAGTTTGCCTTTCGTAGCAGTGACTTTAATGGATATTCAGTAAAGACCACAACTTTAATGGATATTCAGTAGTGGCTCTGGAAATAATGAGGTAACTTCCTAGTTGCTGTCCTTAACGCAAGGATCAGCTTCTCTAGGGCAGATACCTCGTTTCTGCGTCGAGTAGTGTTTTACTCACATAATAAACTGGGATTTGCTCAGATCCCTTATCCCACAACAAAACTGCACTTACAGCATGCTTAGAAACTGCCAAATATAAAATCAAATACTCACCAGGGTCTGGAGTTGACAAAAACGGGGCCTCAACCAGGTATTTCTTCAAATCCTAGAATGCCTGCTCGCATTCTGCTCCCCATTCATATCCTTCTTTTTTCTTTAGTAGCTTGAAAAAGGGCCTACATTTGTCATTTGACTGGCTAATGAATCTATTAAGAGCTGCTACCATCCCTGTTAACCTTTGAACTTCTTTCGTCGTTCTGGGACTTTGTAGCCTTTGTAAGGCTGCAATTTGATTAGAGTTTGCTTCAATCCCCCTTATGGTCACCAGATGACCTAAGAATTTCCCGAAACCCACTCCAAATGCACATTTCGAGGCATTGAGTTTTAATTTGTACTTCTTCAGAATCTCAAAAGCTTCTTTCAAGTTTGTAATGCATCCCTGTTTGACCTTACTTTTCACCACCATGTCGTCTATGTAAACTTCCATGGTTTTGCCAAGCAATTTTTTGAACATGATGGTTGCGAGTCTCTGACATGTTGCCCCAGCATTCCTTAGTCCAAAGGGCATAAGACTATAATAGTACAATCCTTGAGGTGTAATGAAAGAAATTTTCTCTTGATTAGGTCCAAACATGGCAATCTGATGATATCCTCGATATGCGTTGTGAAAACTCATCCGCTCGTACCCTGCAGTGGCATCGACCAACTGGTCAATCCTAGGAAAGGGAAAGCTATCTTTGGGACATGCTTTATTCAGGTCTGTGAAATCCACACAGACACGCCACTTTCCATTCTTCTTTTTGACAACTACAGTGTTGGATAGCCATTTCGGATAGTAAACCTCCCGTATTGCTTCGGCTTCTAGCAATTGTTCTACCTCTTTAATAATAGCATTAACATACTATAGAGCTGCCCTTCTTTTCTTCTGAGGATCTACATTTAAGTGGTGGCAGATCACATCTGCATCCACTCCAGGCATTTCCTCTGGTACCCATGCAAACACGTCAAGATATTCTTTTAAGAGACCCACCAATTAGAATTCTTCCTTACCAGGCAGTGATTCCCCAATTAGAAAATACCTTTCATGATCAGTCTTGTTGATTTGTATTTTTTTCAGACCTTCAATCACCTTCTCAGTTGGATTTCTTCCGACGTCCTCGATAGTCGATTGATCTGTTTCGTCTATTGTATGAACATGGTGGGCTTTAGGGATTTTCTTGATGATGGAAACTAAGCACTGCTGTGCTACCTTTTGATTTCCTCTGATCTTCTCAACCCCATTGGATCCTGGGAATTTTCCATTTGATGATAAGTAGAAGAAACAACCGTCATCTTATGTAACCAGGTCCTCCCTATAATCGCGTTATAGGAGTATGGCACATCCACTACCAGGAAATCTGTCCTCAGAACTATATATTCGGCCCGAACAGGTAACGTTACTTTCCCAAGGGGCCAGACTGCTCCTTCACCAAACCTAACCAAGGGTGTTATTGATTGCACTAGGTTTGTCTGGGCCAACCCTAACTTTTTGAACGCATCATAATATAATACCTCTGTATAACTCCCTAAATCTACCAGGATTCTTTCAATGTCATATTCCCCAATTCGTAGGGTTATGACCAAAGCATCGTTGTGGGGTACTTGGACTTCTCCCAGATCCTCATCTGTAAAAACTATGCTCTCGTTGCATATGTTGCTCTCTCGACCTCTCTTGTTTCCCAATCGCATAACATGCTGGTCGTGCTTGGCTTGCCTTTGGAGCTGCCTAACCTCATTTCTCGTATAAGGTGTAGCCAACCCATGTATCATATGGATTATCCCCTTGGGATTCTATTCATATTCTATCTCCATGGCTTTCTCCTTATCTTTGGGATCCTCGTGGATGAATTCCTTGAGATAGCCACGTGAGACTAGATCATCAAGATGTCTTTTGGACATTTCACAGTCTTCAATAATGTGACCCCAATCTTTCTGGTAACTGCAGTGCTGATTTGTAGCACGTTTTGTATCTTTATTTCCACCTCGAGTTGGGGGCCATTTAAAATAAGGCTGATTCTTTATTCGGTAAAGAATCCTATAAATGGGTTCCTTCCAAACTGTGGTAATAGAAAAGAAAGATTTGGGATCAGGGGCTGGCTTGTCTTTGTATGGCTCTTCTTAGCTTGACCATACTATTTCTTCTCCTTATAAGTCTTGGGCTCTGGCTTATCCACCTTTTTTGTCGGTGTCTTTGGCTGTTCAGCCACGACCTCGCCATCCTCTCGGAGTATGTCATCCTCCATTCTGACATGCTGCTCTATTCGCTCCATTAGCCTGGCTAATGTTTGCACATGATGCTTGTTCAATGACCGGCGTAGTTCCCTCCGAATAGGAAGGCCTGTTTTGAACGTGGCAATTGCATATTCTTTGTTGCAATTGTCAATCTCATTGAAAGTTTCCCAATATTTTTTAGCATAGTCCCTGATTGGCTCACTTTCCCCCTGCTTCATCGTGGAGAGGCTTTCAAATATTTTAGGAGCTCTCTTAGAGCATCTCCAATCCATACTCTATATCTCTATTTGAGAGTATCAAAGCACTCCAACCCATCCTCTCAACCTTCCTCCATTTGAGAGTATTGAATTTTGATCCTCTATATTTAGAGGGTAAGAGAAAATATAGAGATCATCTCTAAAACACTATTCACCTTTTTAAAAGATACTTTTGTTCTTATTTGCTTTTCTTACTAAATTTTTATACCAACCATATCCTCATGAGAGTATAAAAAAAGGTGTTTTTTTTTTCCGTAAAGTGATTTTAGAGACAAAAATGGAGGTTTGTGGTTGGTGTAAACATGAATAGTAATTTCCTCTATAATCACTTCATGAGTAAAAAACATTATTTTGATACTCTCAAATGGAGTATTGGGTTGGAGATGCTCTTACTGGGTAGGAACCGAGCAGTGAACTCTTCTACAAGCTGCGTCCATCCTCGTATGGAACATGGTTCCAACTTATGGAACCAAGTCAAAGCCACCTTTCTCAGACTTGATGGGAACATCTTGCACATGATGGCATCATCCCCCTCATGCATGAACATAGCCTGCTGGTAATGTTGAACGTGAGCAACGGGATCAGCATCTGTCTCGTAGAGTATGAACGCCCCGTGCTTCACTCTACTCGGCAACCGTGCCTCCTGCAGTCTTCTTGCAAAGGGTGATGCCGCTGTGTTACTTAGGGCTTGCCTTGCTGCTTCTCGTGCAGTCATGTTCCCATATTCTCGTTCCTCAGTTTTATGGGCACCAGCCCTGTTCCAATTGGATTCAGGTCTCTCGTACCTGTCCCTATGGTGCTTCCTAATACCTTCCTCAGGCAAGGAGCTTTGGCTCTTACTTCTCCATTTCCGTGGAGAAATCCTCTACCTACTTGGACTTCTGCTTCTCTTTTTTTGTGAAGAAGCCCTTTTTGGCCTTGGAGAATAACTTCTACTCTTGCTCCTTCTGTGTGAAGGAGGTGCTCTGTATTTGACCACAGTCCCTTTATTTCCTCTAGGATGTCCTCGTGAAAGCCCAGAAGTCTTCGGGATGCTCTCTGATCCGTTCTAATTGTCGGATCTCATGTTCTCATTTTTTAATTAGTCGAGCATACTCCCCGATCTCCTGCCTCTTCTTATCGAGGATTTCCTCATCGTTGTGCACACTCCTTGAATGTGCAACCAAATCTTCCCTTCGATGGGATTTGATTCTCCGCGTGGAATCTATAGTCGTTCTGCCTATCTTGTTCTTGGAGTCATATTGGATGGTCAGAGGACGATCTTTGCTTGTCGTCCTCCTGCCATGGCCATTAGTAGGCTTTTTTGGAGCACCTGGTGGGGATTTGTCTTCTTCCCCACTAGCCTGGTTCTTCTCAGTGAGCGGTGTGACTGGATCTACTTCCACCATGGTCTTTTTTCAAAGGGAACTTGTTCGTTTCCCACAGACGGCACCAATTGTAGGTGGAAAAAACGAGCAGTGCCTAGAATAACACTGGTTTGCAATAGCTCCACGTGCTGTTCGATTGGAACCCTAACGCCTTCACCAGAACCCTAATCTACAAAACAGATAAGGGGTGAGCGCACCTATGCCTCTCGTGGCAAAGGCCCTCCGATGCCTAAGTTAGTATCTCGTACTGTATCAAACCCTTATTATCAGTAGTAAAGTATGGAATGAATGCAACTTATTGCGTACCTCTTGCCTCTAGGTTTACCTTGTATTTATAGATTCGAGGACGCTTGGTGCCCAAGTATCCTTGTCGCCCCAGGTTTCCTGTCTCGTATAGGAAATCTAGCCTTTGTGGGGATCCTTTTGCCCAATGTACCGAGATCCTTTACTCATAGGGACTCTTCCCTAGACTTTAAAAATTTGGTAACTTCGAAGGTTAGCCAGTGATAGTACGTAGCCGAGTATAGGATAAAGAAGAAAGTTGTTCACATGTATGCTTTTTTTCAGATTCTGTGCATTCCATGGATTGGTAAGCACTTTCCCATTCATGTCTTCAAGGACGTAGGCACCTTCACCAACAATTTTGACAATGCAAAAAGGTCCTTCCCAGTTGGGCATGAATTTCATTTTCTTGCTTGCTTACACCACCTTTCACCAAGCTAAATCATCTGGCTTGAATTTCTCGATTTGCACATTTCGATTGTATCCTTTGGCCACCTGTTCTTGGTGAGCTTGAGACTAGCGTCATCACGCTTCTCTTCGGCAAGGATAAGCTCTTATTCGACAGCTTTGTCATTGGTTATTGGGTTGAAGGTCTCCGTTCTAAGGGTAGGGAACTTTGATTTCAACGGAATGACAGCCTCTATGCCGAAGGCCATGAGAAGGGGGTCTGGCCAGTAGAGTGTCGTGGTGTAGAACGATAGGCCCATAGAACCTTGGGTAGTTCCTTTGCCCATTTGTCGCGCTTGGAGTTCAGCCGACGTTTGATCCAAGCACAGACGGTTTTGTTCGTGGCCTCGGCTTGGCCATTTCCTTGGGGGTATGCTGGAGTGGAGTTGAAGAAGCGTATTCCAAATTCCTCCAGGAGGCTAGATAGGCTGTTGCCAACAAACTGTGTGCCACTGTCAGAGATGATGGCGTATGGTACGCCGAACCGGGTGATGATGTTTCTCCACACGAATCTTCTGACGTCGGCCTCGGTCGTGGTGATAAGAGGTTCAGCTTCCCCCCATTTTGAGAAGTAGTCCATTGCTGTGATCAGAAACTTGAAACCTCCAGGAGCTGTTGGGAGCTTCCCTACAATATCAAGCCCTCATTGGGCAAAATACCAAGGACTTGTGATTGGTGAAAGATTTTGGGTGGGTAGTTTCGGTATTGGAGAAAACAGTTGACATGGTCGACACTTGCAGATGACTTCTTCACAGTCTTTCTTCATGTTCTTCCAGAAGTATCCCTGACTTAATGCACGTTGGCAGAGTGAACGACCTCCAGAGTGGCACCCGCAGCTGCCTGAGTGGAGTTCATTAAGAATCGAGGGTACTTAAGTGGGGTGGACAACGAGGAGGTAGGGTCTAGAGATAGATTTTTTGTAAAGCTGGCCGCTGCCAGAGAGCCAGTAGAAGGCAGCCTTGTTCCTAATGCGGTAAGCTTTCTTCTTGTCGTCAGGTAAAGTGTCATTTCTGAGGAATGCAACAATCTCGTCCATCCAACTAGGGCCGAGTCCGACGTTCAATACTTATGGAGTGTTGTGAAAGCTTCGATGGTCAATGCTACCAAAGTTGATGGTTCTGAATTCGGAGGCTGTGGAAGCCAAGGCAAGACCAGCAAGTGCGTCGACATGAGCATTGTGTTTGCGGTTGATTTGTTCAATTTTGAAAATTTTGAACTGCTTGATGACCTCGGCTGCTGTTGCTTGGTACTTCATCATCTTTGGGTCCCTAGCTTCGTAGTCTTCCAACACCTAGTTGACAATCAGTTGGGAATTGTAAGTGCAGGAAAACGAAAAGGCCTTCGAACAACACCAAGATCCAACGGCTACTTCCTCCTCCACGCTGGAACCCTAGCACTCTGCCGGAATTTGAACCTGTAAAACAGACAAGGGTGAGCGCACCTTTGCCTTCTCGTGGCAAAGGCCCTCCGATGCCAAAGTTAGTATCTCGTACTAGTGGAAATTCTAATTCTCAGTAGGAAATGAGTCAATAACCAGGAATTGCGTACCTTTACCTCTAGGTTTACCTCATATTTATAGACTCATGTCTACTTGCTGTCTAAGCCATCTTGCTGCCCTAAGTTTCCTTTCTCGTAAAGGGAACTCAGAATATCAGGGATTCTCGTTCCCTTAACTGCGTGTTACCTTATAGACCATTTAGGAACTTTTTCCAAAGCTGGCCGTTCATCCCATTCTCGTTGGGTATCTCCTCCAGATCTCTTTTCCTTACTGGGAATTACCATTTCAGGACCCCTCTGGAGTGCCTCCAGGCACCTCCTCCAGACTGCTGCTCCTGTTCGGCCCCCTTGTTGCCGAATAGACTATCTGGACCAATGATGTCTCATATCATTGGTCTCCTTAGCATGCAATTGGTCCAACAACTACCCTTGCTCTTTGGACCATACCCCCGGTCGGGAATTTTGGACTTGGGACCTCACGTGTCCCCGGTTCTTACTGCCGTTCACCGTACTGCACAGCTGATACTCCGACTATATTTATCCTGTACCACCTGTTCGGGTCTCTTTAGTACCTGTTCGGGATTACCTCCCTACAATGGCTCCCCAGCTTTACTCGTTATTTTCTTCTTTTAATATGACGAGCAAAGCTTCCGAACACCGAGCAAGGTTCTCGTCCTTTGCTCTTGCACCCTGTTTCTCGGACTTGGTGCAAACTCATCATTAGTCCAAGCCAAACGTCTCATCGTTTGGTCTAGGCAGGCTTTTCCAGCTATTGCCTTTACACGCGGCGTGCCCTGTATTGCCCACATTCAATGCGAGCAGACGTTTTGGGGAACGGATCGCCCAAATGGCGTCTGGGGTGACGTTTCTCATACGTCAGCCCTTTTGCTGGGGTATACTTGGGTTTTCGTCCCATTTTCAAACCCCACTTGCTCTCTAAGTTCCCTCTGCAGAAAGACGGTTCGCTCATACCCGCCATTGAAGTACTATTCACCATCTCGTGGTTCACCCTTTCTGCATCTAGGGTCTTCGATCGTTATCCCCGTAAGTTATCATTCCCCCTTTCTATTCCGCCTTCGTCGTCAATTTAGGACTACTACAGTCCCCTTAGGGTTTCTTCGTACCCATCTCTTTCTTAGAAAACCCACGCCCACAGTTCTCGTTATGGGTCGATTTCGTAGGCACTGTGACACACCCGAAAGGATGGCCGAGTTCAGATCTCGCTACGAGATCCCAGACAACGTGGTCACTTCATTGGCCCCTCAAAACGCCATCCGTGAGTGTTTCGATAATGACACTCTGCACATCCCTGTCGTCGCCGTCGTTGAGGGCGGTGTCAGATTTCCCTTGGCACCATTGCTCCGCCAGGTTCTGTCCCATTACAGACTGTCCCCTATGCAAGTTTCAGCCAACTTCTTCAGGGTTGTCATGGGCATCAATGCCCTGAACCAGATGCTAGGCACATCCTTAGGTTTGCACGACATTCACCACCTGTATAGTATTTCCAGAACCAAAGATGCCCTGACCTACTACCTCAAGAGTAGGGACTCCAGGAAAAGGCTGGTGCTTGAATTGCCTGACTCTGCCAAAGGGGACGACGACGACTTCCTCATCGTCACGGGGAACTTCAAGCCCAGAGACGAGGACGGTAGAGTCGTCGGCTTTCACGCACCCCACAGATTTGGCACTCCACGTTAGTCCTTTTTCTCGTAGAACTCTTTGCCGAGCAATGTTTCGTATTGAGTTTCTTATTTCTGCTTTACTGACTGCAAATTTTTCTCGTACTTGCAGCCACAAACGTAAACCAGGGGCACGCCATCATCACCCCCCAGGTTCACGTGACTGACATCAACCGTGCTCTTGCTTTCAACGGGCAAGGCACGTGCTTGGCTGGCCGAGCAAGAGTGGCGCAGATCCTCCTCAGTTACCGTGCATCATACGGCGAATTCATCGACCGACGAATCCAAGCAGCAGACATTCCCATCATCCCTGATCCTCCAGCTCAACAGCCCGAGCAACGAGAAGAGAGGCGTTCTCGGACCCCTCCTCTGCCCAACGAGCCAATCCAACTCGCCGAAGAGGCCTCGACATCCTCCAGCGGATACTCCGCATCTCCCCCTCCTCAGGAAATGGATCAGCCCATTAACCTCAGCAATCTGCTCACCGTCTCTGTAGTTGGCCGTGGAAGAGGCCGCGGCACATCTCGTGGCCGTGGACGCTCTCAGCTCAACTGGATGTCCCTCCGGGCTTCTCCCCCGAGGAGATCGAAGCCAGCCATAGGGACAAACGTCAATGGCTGGAAGCCTCCTCTGTCGAACAGCCTCCGTCTCAGCTCACTGCACCTCCAACACCCCTTTGGGCTCCACAGTTCACTCATGGCGGCCGCCGATCTGCCAGGATGTGTGGACTCTGAGGGTACAGCCCTTGCATTGTCCCAGGCATTCATGTTTCCTGGGGACATGCAAAAGGTGATCACCAGCTCCCCGGACAACCTCCTTGGCTCATTCATGAGCCACAGTGCCAAGGTAAAGACATCCTGCTTTTTAACGTAAATCGTGTATCTTCCTTTTTGCCTAATACTTGCTCTTTTGTCTGAAATCTCCAGGCAATGCAGAAGATGGTGGCCATGGCACAGAAACTTGGCCAGTCTGAGGCCCAATGTTCCAGATTGGCCAACGAGAACGCCAAGCTGCAGAATACAATTGTTAGGCTGGAGAGGGAGAGAAATCAAGCTCGAGGGATGGCGGACGAGCTGAGGGGTAAGCTGGAGGGTGCTGAGGACAGCTTGAACCAGACTCTCACAGAGCTGGAGGCGAGCAAGAAAGAGGCCAAGGCTGCCTACCAGAAGGGCTACAATGAGGGGATCCGTGTGGCCACTGAGAGCTACACAAACCAGATGCCCGGGATCCAGGACCAAGTGTTTGAAGCTGGCTGGCTGGCATGCCTCAAAAAATCTGTTGCCCCAGAGTCTTCTACCCTGTGGACTGAGATCGACCTTTCGAGCATCCAGGTGGTTACCGAGGAGCTGGAAGAGATTGTGGAAGAGGAAGACAGCCTAGACAGGGAGCTTAACGCTAACGTCTCCGGGCAGCAGGATGCCCGTGCTGAGGAATCTGGAGAAGTGACCAACCTTGGCCAAAAAGAAGCCAATGGTGGCCCACCTGAATCAAGCACTGCTGCGGACAACACAACTAATCCGGTCCCTACAGCTGCTCCAGCCTCTCCAACTGCTCCAGCCTCTCCGCCTATCATCCAAGACCTAACGAACGAAGAGTAAGTTGTACTCTTTGTAGTGATAATGACTGGAACTTTTAATCAGTTTTGACTGGCCCTGCGTGGCCATTGGTATTGCCCTGCGTGGCACTGATACATTTCCAAATGCTTTAACTCTGGTTTTTTGGCCCTTCGTGGCATTTCATGCTTTTGGTGGCCCTGCTTGGCCTATACTTCTGTTCTGCCTGGCCCCTCGTGGCTTAAATATGCTTGGCTGGCCCTTCGTGGCCTTTCTTTAATACAGGTGGCTGTCCTATGGTCAGTATCTTTATGTGCTAGGTATCTTCGTACTCAGCTTGATGTATGCTTCCTAGGCCTCATCGTGTCTGTTGATAATCTAGCTGTATTCTCATTTACACTATTGCAGGTTTCTCGTACCTTAGTGTAAGCGCTAATTGCACTCGCAGCTTGTCTACCAGTACATTTACTCATATGTATCCAGGGTTTGTTCGTACCCGAGCATGCTGTTTGACCATACTTGTATAACATTATATATGCACGTGCTCAAGGTTTGTTTATACCTGAGCAATCTTCAAGTTTTTTCGAACTTAGATGCTACTGCATGTTCACGTATGCAGCCCATACGTTTCATTCTTGTAGACTTTCCTTAGTATATTCGTACTTAGGTTACCCAAATGTGCTCGTATTTGGACTTAGTAATCTAGAGTTCATTCATACCCTGATTATGTTGCAAGTTTATGTGGGCACGCACATGTACAAGTTTATTCGTACTTGAAATTTTCCCAAACGTATTCGTGTTTGAGAACAGTGTGCATAATCTCGTATGCATCCTGGGTGTATTCGTACCCGAGCAAACAGTCAAGTGTATTCGTACTTGACATAATTCTGGGTGTATTCGTACCCTGGTAAATGGTTAAGTATATTCGTACTTAATAAAACTCTGAGTGTACTCGTACCCGAGCAAACAGTCAAGTGTATTCGTACTTGACATAATTCTAGGTGTATTCGTACCCTAACAAACAGAGAAGTATATTCGTACTTGGTAATATTTTGAAATATTCGAAATTCCGTTTAGTTACCCTACACCTCTGCTCCCCAATACGAAGTGAGGACTAAAGACATAGCTTGACTTCGTATTTGAAGCATGATAAATGAAAAACTCGTAAAAAATAGCGTTTGTTACCAAAATCTGGGAATTTTATTCATAATTCGCAAAACTCAAGGGGGCGTAATGCGTACCCCTTGCAACTAGTAAAAGAAAACACAAGGGAATTTTATTCGTAATTCCCACACAATCACGATGTGCATCTAAAACAGAATAGAAACGAAATCGAAGTTCTTCACACGTAGAACTTCCTCAAGTTGTGAACATTCCAGGGCCTCGTACTCCCCGTCCAGGTCTGCCAATCGATATGCCCTAATGCCCACAACCTCTGTTACTCGATACGGGCCCTCCCAATTGGCCCCCAACTTGCCCTCGTTGGCCACCTTGGTGTTGCTGAGCACCTTTCGTAGCACAAGGTCTCCAACACCAAACTCTCATGGGTGGACATGCTTGTTGTAACTTTTCATCAACTGCTCCTGGTACGAAGCCAGGTGCACCAGAGCTCGTTCTCTCCTCTCCTTGGCAAGGTCCAGCTTAATTTCCAGGGCTCTGTCATTGCCCCCACTCTCCACCAGTGTGGTTCTGTTGGTCGGCAAACCAACCTCCAATGGAATCACAGCCTCTGTTCCATATGCTAGCGAATAGGGGGTCTCTCCCGTAGACCTCCTAGGAGTTGTTCGGTGTGCCCACAGGACCAGTGGCAATTCGTCAGGCCACTTGCCCTTCGCTTTGTCCAACCTTTTCTTGATCCCGTCAAGTATAGCCTTGTTGGACGCCTCTGCCTGCCTATTGCTTTGAGGGTAGGCCAGTGTGGAATAGTAGTTCCTTATTCCATACTGGGCGCAAAAAGTCTTGAACTTTTTCTGGAACTGCGACCCATTATCAGTGATCAAGGAATAAGGAACCCCAAATCGAGTGATGATGCTCCTCCACACGAACCTTTCTATCATAGGTTCTGTGATTTTTGCCAGTGGTTCTGCTTCAATCCACTTGGTAAAGTAGTCCGTTGCTACCAACAGAAACTTCCTGTTCCCAGTAGCCTTGTGGAGTGGACCCACGATGTCCATACCCCACTGCGCAAACGGCCAAGGACTTGTCAGGGGCACCAGATCTTCGGCTGGTGTTCGGACCATGGGTGAGAACTTCTGACACTTCTCACAGATTTTTACATACACCTTTGCATCTTCTTGCATGTGTGGCCACCAGTAACCCTGGGTGATTGCACGGTGTGCAATGGATCTCCCACCTGCATGACTTCCGCATGTTCCCTCGTGTATCTCGTGTAGGAATTTCTGCACCATCTCGGGGTGCACACAAAGCAAGTACGGTCCAGTGAAGGACTTTCTGTACAACTTCCCCTCTGGTGATAGCCAAAATCTCGCAGATTTTGTCTTTATCTTGTGAGCTTCTTTTTTATCTGTGGGGAGTGTCCCATCTCGTAGGAACTCCACTATTGGATCCATCCAACTTGGTCCTTGGTTCACGTCCAGGACCAATTCCACACTTCTCCCAATGCTCGGCTCAGCAAGATAGTCCACTGCCACCTTCCTCTTGAACTCTGTTGGCACAGCCGCTGCCAACCAAGCCAATGAGTCGGCGTGGGCGTTCTGCCCAGAGCTTATCTGCTCGATGTGTATCTTCTCGAAGGTATCAAGCAAATCCTTGGCTGCCTCCACGTAGGCTGCCATCTTCTCATTCCGGGCCTCGTATTCCCCGGACAGCTGATTCACCACGAGTTGTGAATCACAGAATACTCGAATTCTTTTTACCTTCAAGGTTCTTGCGCTCCGTAACCCGGCCAGGAGTGCCTCGTACTCCGCCACGTTGTTCGACGCACTGAAACCCAGGCGCAGGGACAATTCGATCATAATTCCTTCAGGAGGGAAAAGCACCACTCCGATTCCAAATCCGGTGTTGCATGCGGATCTATCTACAAAAAGCTTCCACTCCAAAGGGTCCTGCTCGGCGGACGCCTTTTGCTTCTCGGCTGATGGCTCGACCAACTGCTCCTTTCTCGTAGGAGGCCGTGGGGCCACTGCGGGAGAGAACTCTGCCACGAAATCTGCCAAAACTTGCCCTTTGGCTGCCGTGCGCGACTGATAATCAATATCATACTGGCTCAATTCCATCGACCAAGTTGATATTCGTCCCGAGAAGTTGGCCTTTCGAAGCAATGACTTCAACGGGAACTCTGTGTAAACCACCACTTTGTGACTTTGGAAGTAATGGGGCAACTTCCTAGCCGCCGTCCTTAACGCCACAATTTTTCAAGGGGCAGATATCTCGTCACCGCATCCAATAGCGTCTTGCTCACGTAATAGACAGGATTTGTTCGGATCCCTTGTTCCTCAATAGGACCGCACTTACGGCATGTTCGGATCTGCTAGAAATGCAGGTCGAGGATCTCGCCAGGCTCGAGGAGTAGGCGAAGTGGGCTGCCACCAAGTACTTCTTCAGTCTTGGAACGCTTGTTCACACTCCGCTCCCATTCGTAACCTTCTCTCAAGAAAGGTCTACATTTGTCACTCGAACGATCGATGAACTGTTGGGAGCTGCCGCCATTCCAGTCAATCTTTGGACCTCCTTCGTGGTCCTCGGACTCTGCAGCTTCTGCAAAGCTGTTATTTGATCGGGATTCGCCTTTATCCCTCTAATGGTCACTAAGTGACCCAAAAACTTCCCAGAACTTACCCCAAATGCACATTTTGAGGCGTTGAGCTTCAGCTTATACTCTCTCAGTATCTCAAAAGCTTCTTTCAAATCAGTGATGTGGTCCCGTTTCTCCTTGCTTTTCACTACCATATCGTCTATGTACACCTCCATGGTCTTGCCGAGCAGATTCTTTAGCATAATAGTTGCTAGTCTCTGGTAAGTTGCTCCAGCATTCCTCAGACCAAAGGGCATAACACTGTAACAGTACAACCCTCGTGGTGTGATAAAGGACGTCTTCTCCTGATCGGGGCCGTACATGGCTATCTGGTGATACCCTCGATAAGCGTCGAGAAAACTCATACGCCCATACCCAGCTGTTGCATCCACCAACTGATCTATCCTGGGCAGGGGAAAACTGTCTTTCGAACAAACCTTGTTTAGATCTGTGAAATCGATGCATACCCGCCATTTCCCATTCTTCTTTTTCACCACCACTGTGTTGGATAACCACTCGGGGTAGTAAACCTCTCGTATCGCCTTTGCCTCGAGCAAACGGTTGACTTTTTCGATAACAGCGTCCACATGCTGTACAGCAGATCTTCTTTTCTTCTGCATCACAGGCTTGTGTTGTGGGTCCACGTTCAGGTGGTGGCAAATCACGTTTGCATCCATCCCAGGCATCTCCTCGGGAACCCAAGCAATCACGTCCACGTGCTCGTTGAGAAATTTCACCAGTTCTTCCTCTTCTTCTTTGCACAGGTTTTCCTCGATCAGAAAATACCTTTCGGGACCATTCTCGTTGATCTGGACTTTCTTCAATCCTTCCACCACTTTCTCGGCTGGATTCCCCCCGACATCCTCGATGGTCGGCTGATTGGTAACCTCAACTGTTTGCACCAACTGTGCCTTGGGTGCCTTTTTGATTATGGAAACCAAGCATTGCTGGGCTGTCTTCTGGTTCCCCCTTATTCTCTCGATTCCACCCTTGGAAACTTCACCATCTGATGGTAGGTGGATGAAACTGCCCTCATCTTATGCAACCAGGTCCTTCCTATAATCGCGTTATAGGAAGACGGCACATCCACCACCAAAAAATCGGTTCTCAGTACAACTGTTCCTGCCCGTACAGGGAGGGTCACCTTACCCAGCGGCCAACTGCGCCTGCACTAAACCCGACCAACGGGGTTACTGACTGTACCAAGTCCGCCTGTGCCAATCCCAGCTTCCTGAATGCGTCGTAATAGGGCACTTCGGTGCAACTTCCTGAATCCACCAGGATCCTCTGCATGTCATACTCCCCAATTCGTAGGGTTATGACAAGAGCATCATTGTGCGGCACCTGAACTCCTCCCAGGTCCTCATCCGTGAAGACTATGCCCTCGTTGCATCCTTCCGCTTCACGTCCTCGTTTCTTTCCCAACCGCATCACGTGCTGGTCGTGCTTCACTTGCCTTTGGAGCAACCTTACCTCATTTCTCGTATAAGGTGTGGCCAATCCATGTATCATATGGATCACGCCCCTTGGATTTTGCTCGTAATCCAGTTCCATCGCTTTCTCGGCACCCTTGTGCTCCTCCTAGATGAACTCTTTCAGGTACCCACGTGAGACCAGGTCATCAAGGTGCTGTTTAAACATCTCGCAATCCTCCGTCATGTGACCCCAGTCCTTGTGGTAACTGCAGTGCTGACTCGTAGCCCTTCTTGCGTCTTTATCTCCCTCCAGCCTTGGGGGCCACTTGAAGTACGGACGGTTCTTTATTCGATAAAGAACCCGATAAATAGGTTCTTTCCAAACCGTTGTCACTGAGAAGAAAGACTTTGGGTCAGGGGCATGCTTTTCCCGGTATGACTCTTTCTTAGCCTGCCCATGCTCCTTCCTTTCTCTGTAAGTCTTGGGCTCGGGCTTATCTGCCTTCTTTGCAGGGCTCGGCACTCAGTTTGCCATCTTCCCGTAGTATGTCATCCTCGTTTCTAGCATGCTGCTCAATACGTTCCATCAACTTTGCTAGCGTGCTCACTGGACTCATGTTTAGGGACTTTCGTAGCTCTCCCCGAACAGGCAGCCCAGTCTTGAACGTTGCTATTGCATACTCCTCACTGCAACTTTCAATCTCGTTGAAAGTCTCCCAATACTTCTTGGCGTAGTCTCTGATTGGCTCATTCTCTCCTTGCTTCATAACTGAGAGACTCTCAAAAGTTTTGGGCGGTTTCCTGCTCGTCAAGAACCGAGCAGTGAATTCCTCGGTCAACTGTCTCCATCATCGTATGGTGTTCGGCCCCAACTTATAGAACCAAGATAGGGCCACCTTTCCCAAACTAGATGGGAACATCTTGCACATGATCGCGTCATCGCCATCGTGCATAAACATCGACTGCTGGTAGTGCTGTATGTGTGCCACGGGGTCTGCATTGGTCTCGTATAGGATAAACGTCCCGTGTTTCACCCTGCTCGGCAACCTTGCCTCCTGCAATCTCTTTGCAAAAGGAGAGGTTGCTATGTTGCTAAGGGCTCTCCGTGCTGCTTCTCGTGCAGACATGGTTCCCTCTTTTGACCCCTTTGCACCCCTGGCATTATTTTTTTCCCAGTCAGAATCAGGTCTCTCGTACCTGTCCCTGTGGTGCTTCCTGCTCCCTCCTTCCTCGGGGGAGGAGCTCCTACTCCTGCTTCTCCTTTTTCGTGAAGAAGCCCTTGGTCGTTTCGGAGTGAAGCTCCTGCTTCTTCTTTTTCGTGAAGAAACTCTCCTGTACTCTGCCATATCCAACCTTTCTTTTCTGGACTTCGTTCGTGAAAGCCCAGAATCTTCCGGATGTTCTCGTATCCGCTGCAGCTGTTGAATCTCATATTCTCGTCTTTTAATCAGACGAGCGTATTTTCTATCTTCCGTCTCTTTTTGTCCAGGATGTCTTCCACGATGTGCACGCTTTTGAGCGTGCATCGACTCCCTCCCACTGCGGGACTTACTCCTTCTCGTGGATCCTGTGGCCGTCCGTCCGTCCTTGTTTCTGGAATCACCATGGATTGCCAGGGGGTGGTCCTTGCTCGTGGTCCTCCCCGTACGCTCGCCGTCGGGCTTCCTCGGAGGGTCTGGTGGGGATTTGTCACCTCCCCCACCCAGCTGATTGTTTGCATCAAGCGGAGTCTTTGGATCTTCTTCCGCCATGGTCGCTTTTTCAAAGGGATCTCTTTTGTTTGCCACAGACGGCGCCAATTGTAAGTGTAGGAAAACGAAAAGGCCTTCGAACAGCACCAAGATCCAACGGCTACTTCCTCCTCCACGCCGGAACCCTAGCAGTTCGCCGGAATTTGAACCTGTAAAACAGACAAGGGTGAGCGCACCTTTGCCTTCTCGTGGCAAAGGCCCTCCGATGCCAAAGTTAGTATCTCGTACTAGTGGAAATTCTAATTCTCAGTAGGAAATGAGTCAATAACCAGGAATTGCATACCTTTACCTCTAGGTTTATCTCATATTTATAGACTCATGTCTACTTGCTGTCCAAGCCATCTTGCTACCCTAAGTTTCCTTTCTCGTAAAGGGAACTCGGAATATCAAGGATTCTCGTTCCCTTAACTGCGTGTTACCTTATAGACCATTTAGGAACTTTTCTCAAAGCTGGCCGTTCATCCCATTCTCGTTGGGTATCTCCTCCAGATCTCTTTTCCTTACTGGGAATTACCATTTCAGGACCCCTCTGGAGTGCCTCCAGGCACCTCCTCCAGACTGCTGCTCCTGTTCGGCCCCCTTGTTGCTGAACAGACTATCTGGACCAATGATGTCTCATATCATTGGTCTCCTTAGCATGCGATTGGTCCAATAACTACCATTGCTCTTTGGACCATACCCCTGCTCGGGTATTTTGGACCTGGGACCTCACGTGTCCCCGGTTCTTACTGCCGTTCACCGTACTGCACAGCCGATACTCCGACTATATTTATCCTGTACCACCTGTTCGGGCCTCTTTAGTACCTGTTCGGGATTACCTCCCTACAGGAATCACAGTAAACAGTCAACTCATCGACTTTCATTGCAATAGCGGAACGTAGGCCAGCAAGAAGGCCTTCGTATTCTGCTTCATTGTTGGTGGTAGGGAAGTTGATGCTGATAGAACTCTCTTAAAGTGTCCCACAAGGGGAAACTAAGACAACACCCGCACCCGCGCCATTGCTATCGGAGGCACCATCGACTTGAAGTCGCCAAGTGTCTCTTTGAAAGATGAGCCAAGGTGTCGAGCTTGCTGTGGGTTTGGTGACTGGTTGTGGAGGGGGAGGTTTGTTGTATCTTCGGGAGTTAGTTCTGCTATGAAGTCGGCGAGAACTTGTCCTTTGAGTGCTGTCCGAAGCTCGAAGCGGATGTCAAAATTGCAAGTTCGACGGCCCACTTGGAAATACGATTGGAGAGGTCGGCCTTCCGAAAGAGGGTTTTGAGAGGGTATTCCGTCAAAACAGTGATGGTGTGGGATTAGAAGTAGGGTAATAGTTTCCTTGCTGTTGAGACCAGAGCGAGAGCTAACTTCTCAAGAGGGATATAGTGCGTTTGCGTGGGGAGGAGTGTCTTACTGGTGAAGTAGATGGGCATGTCATCTGCTCCAACTTGTCGAACCAATGCTGAGCTGACCGCGTGGGCAGCGACGGAAAGATACAAATAGAGAGTCTCGGAACTCCTTAGGTTTCACCATTAGTGGTGCCGAGCTTAGGTATTCTTTGAGTTCGGCTAGCGCTGCATCGCAGTCTGGCATCCAATCAAAGCTGCGCCGGCTTTTTCCCTTCAAGGCGTGAAAGAAGGCGTGGCACTTGTCAGATGACTTGCTGATGAAGCAGTTGAGAGCAGCTGCCATGCCGGTGAGCTTCTGAACTTCTCTGATTGTGCGCGATGGCCACAAGTCTGCCACTGCCTTGATTTGGGTGGGATCGGCTTCGATGCCGC
This sequence comes from Rhododendron molle, assembly GCA_025413875.1. NCBI lineage: Eukaryota > Viridiplantae > Streptophyta > Magnoliopsida > Ericales > Ericaceae > Rhododendron > Rhododendron molle. The sequence continues at coordinate 23,908,045 of CM046400.1, forward strand.
GCCTGGTGACCAAATGGCCGAAAAATTTCCTCGCCCTTACGCCGAATGCACATTTTTCTAGGTTCAGGTGGAGTTTGTGAAGTTTGAGAATTTTGAATACTTCAGCAAGGTCGGTGAGATGGTTGTACTCCTTTTGGCTTTCAACGACAAGGTCGTCGATGTAGGCTTCCAAGATGTGGCCTATCTGTGCATGATGCATCTTGAAGATTGCGCGGTTGAAGGTGGCACCTGAGTTTTTTAGTCCAAATGGCATGACGCGGCAGCAGAAAATGCCGTGTGGTGTGATGAAGGCCATTTTCTCCATGTCTTTGGGGTCCATGGCTATCTGGTGATAGCCTCAGTACGCGTCTAGGAAACTCAGCCGAGCATGGTGTAGACACCTCAATTTGGACATTTCGAATTTCCTTAATTTGTGGCCCGGAGGCTCCCCGATGATGAATTTGGATTGAAACAAGCCCTTGACCAGTCAGAACAATGCTTCTTGGAAGACTTTAAAAAGGAAAATAAAATTTCTAAGCCAGTCCCAAGCGCTAAGAAACAGTCCCAAGCGTTCCAAATCATTTTCAAAATTTGAGATCTGACAAACTCTTGAGCACTCGAGAGTGAAGTCCCAAGCGCTCGAAAGGGCTTCCGAGCGCTCGAGACTTCTGTGCTGCCCAATGGGTGTTGGAGCTTCCCCACTTCCCATGCAAGCCATCATTATAGCCGTTTTGGCCGGTTCAAACCTCAGGCAACACTCCACCTCAGTCAGAGGTGAGTCAGGCTTGATGGATTTTCAAAGATTCCATATTTCATTTGCCAAAATGAGACCATATACTATTTTGCCTATATAAAGGCCATTCCAGCACAGAACAGACACGAATTCTCTCTCTCTAAAAACCCTTTGACTGTTCAAACCAGACCAGTTTTCACCCCTTTGAAAAACTCTATTTTGAAAAGCAAAACAACCAAGAATCAAAACATAAAGAAGATGGAGGAAGTTCAGATCATATCCAGCCTCTGATCTTCTGAAACTTGCATATCTTTTTCCTTTTTCAAAGCCTTCTCAAGAAGCAAGGTTCCAACTTAAAGGTAGAAATTTTCTACCTTAGTGTCAAGCATAAATATAACAAGGCTGTTTTCCTTTCTGAAAGAGGTCCCTCAGCCTTCTCAGTATTTAATACTGAGCATGGGTTGAGAGACTTTAGTGTTGAAGCAAGAGCAAAGGGGTACAAAATGCATTTTCTGCACTAGCCTACTGGAAGCACTCCCAAGCGCTCGGGACTGTTCCCAAGCGCTCGAGAGTGGCTCCAGACCTGCTTTTCTTCTCTTAAAGTGTTTGAATGGACATGCATGGGGAGTAGGACGTATTTCATAGCCGTCTTAGCTCTTCTAAAGTATGTTGGTGCGGACGATCTGCCTTTTTAAAGAAAAATAAAGAAGACGGTCTTCATTTAAAGACATGCTAATGAATACTGGTCAGGATTTGAAAAGAGAAACCTTTTTCATACCTTAAAAACAGAAGATCCAATGTACTAGCATACTACATTGAGTGCATGGGATGGTTGAAGTCAGTTCTAGGGTGTAAACTACTCCCGAGCGCTCGAGATCACTTCGGAGCGCTTGAGAGTATTTGTATGCAGGCTTCAACCCATCTTTCTTCTAGTTTGACCCTCCTACTGCCTTTGCATGTCCATGCATGCATCCCCCTCTTGTCTCTTATAACTGTAAAACTGATTTTCAGAAAGGCAAGGATGCATGGCTAAGAAGAGTGGGTCTGATCTCAGTCTACTAAGCCCTCTGTTGAGCCTATGACATGTTTATTGTTATTTCAATTTATGTTTTCAGTATTATACCCTATTGTATCATGTTGTACTAACAAGATGTGCAGGTTGGGCATGTAATACTCCCAAGCGCTCGGCAGTGCTTCCGAGCGCTCAAGAGTGGATCAATAACAGTACCTTCCAGTTTCTAGCATTTTGTATTTCATTACCATTTCTCATTTATTCACTGTACACATGCACATGCATGCACACCTCTGTACATGATATATCTGTGGATACCTGCTAAATGAATTAATGAAACAAAACTCTTTGAAAAATCCCACAAATATTTAGTAGAGACCGATTTCAAATCGGGAGAGGGGGGTGCCGTAAAACCTTCCCCCCTCGTAACGTGGCTTCCGAACCCTTTTTCGAATCTCTGGTTTTCAATTCAAATCAACCATTTTCAAATGAAACGGTTTCTCGGGTGGCAAACCACAAATCCGGGTGGCGACTCTTCAAAATTTTCAAATCGATTCCAAAACGAGGCGCTTCTTTTCGGTCCGCCCCGATTCCACCCGGGGCTGTGGTAGCCCACAGTGGCGACTCTGCTGGGGATATGGTTTAATTAATACTTGAGAAAAATTGGTACGTTGATAAAATGCCCCAATTTCCTTAAGCATTAATTAAATTAGTGAGCCAAACTTGAAAAAATTTGTGGGATTTTCAAAAGGATTTTATTTCACTTTTCCATTTGTGTAGATATATCTTGTGCAGCCCGCTGTTGTATTTCGGCAATCCTACCCGGCTTGCTGGTGATAGGGAATCCTGGAATACTCAGCAACCCTTGACCGTGATGAGTCATCCCTACCGTTTGTACTGTTATTGGGTGTACGCTCAGTAATGGGAGGTATGCTTTGACTCTAGTCCGGGGAACCCTCTTCAAGCCAAGACCGGCCTTTGTACATGTTTAGCAAGCCGTAGAACCTTCCAAATTAGGACAGGAGCCTGCAGGGTAGGACTATGTGCTATAATTTGTTTAAGTGCTGCATTGCATCTTGCATCATCATCATGCTGTCAGCCACGATTTTCGGGACTCGCTCGCGTGGTCTTCAAAAGGTTGCCAAGACCCGATGAAGAGTCACGCACCCTAATGCGTGTTGCTAAATCACATAAGTTCTCGAACCCGAACCTAGAGGAAACTAAAATTTTGCTAAGTCCTAGACTAGTATTTAACCGAGATTTAACTAAAGGAAAGGGATGATAGGGGAGCAGAACATTGTGATGCCAACACCATTCAAGCTAAAAGCAAGTGTACCGCTTACGCCACTTCGGTTATCGTATCACATTGTTCATCCCGAATCATTCCGAACCAATGGTCGAATTGTCGATAGAATATTAGCCAAATACTTAGCTTATTTTAGCATCTTTTAGGAATCGGCCGTTCCGAAATGAGGATACACCTCAAAAATCCGAGGATCAAGACAACCTCCCGTAAGTCAATTGTTTTAAAAAAAAAAAAAAAAAATTGGAGTCGATGACGATGACGATGAGGTGTGGGCAGCATGCCCTGGAATTTCCGGATTACAAAGCGAGCCTCCGGGAATTTCGTTTCCCGGAGCAAGGGCCCGATAGATCGAGGGAGCGCGAGCGGAGCAAGCAGGCGCTCGCAAAACACAGAGTCGCCACCTGGGTTTGAAGGTCCGTCACCCAAGGAACCGTATTTCGAAGCACCTGCCGCGCTATTTGATTTGAAAAAGTGAAGGAACCAGTCCGTCATAACCATATCTGGGTTCGGGAGCCAGGTTATGAGAGGGGAAGGTTTTTAAGGCACCCCTCTTGCCCAATCCGGAGATCGGTCTCTATTTAGGCATTTTGTGAAAATATTGTGATTCTTCCTCTTCTTTAATCATTTTTTAGCCAGTTAGGGCGGGGGAACAGTTAATCGGGGATTAAAAACTGTAACACTTTGCAAGATGTGATTTGAATATGGCATGAATGGATGGAATACTATGAAAATGGGATAAAACTTAACCCCTGATCAGAAATAAACCAAGCCGCTCATGGAATGAGTGTATCACACATGACAGCCACCTTTACATGCATGGATCTACGCGCATGCAAAGAGGACCGTCGCGCGAAACACTTACTCCCTCGCGCGAGAGTTCATACCTCACCACAGGTTGCATTTTATCCCCTTCTGGGCTCTGGAAGGAGAGTGCACACCCAGGAGGCAAACCAAGCGGTTTATATGGCAGTAAGTAAATGATTACTATAAATTATTACAAAACAAGAGCCAAATTAATTGAAATGCAACCCCTAAACAGTGGGGGTGTCAAAACAGGGGCAAAGGTCAAGCTGCTCATGCAAGGGCAATCACTGGAATCAAGAGGTCCTCGCGAGTGTCCTGACTGGACTTCCAGTAATTGCTTTGCATACTCTGGGCTCTGGTACATGTCCAGAAACAACCCAAGAGCATTCCAACAAAGTAAATAAGCAATAAGAGTCTAGTCTATTTGTTTTAACATGCAAAACAGTGATCTAAAAGGCTTACAAAGCCTGTAAAATAAATAACAACATGAAAAACAAGAAAACCCGGCATCCCCAAACCCCACGAAGCGTATCGCGAGGCGGTGGTATCAGCGCGTATGTGAGTCACTCGCGCGAAGGTATGCTTGAACCAATTTCTTGTATCTCTGTTGACTTTAGAACCGGTATTGATTACCAATCTTGGCCTTGCCAGCCCCCTCAGGGTCAAAACAGTAAGCAATAAAGGTGTTTATACCTTTGCTTGGAAGGTTTTGGAAAGGTTTGAACAATTCGAGAAGATTGTGATGGAAAATGGAGTGAAGAAAGGTATAGGATATGAGCTAGAGTTGAGAGCCTTTGTGCTTGCAAGGATTCTCAATCTCCCAAACTTTCCAAGTTGGTAAATTTTTGTGACCTAGTGTCCTTGTAAAGGAAGAACAAGGGGGGTACTTATAGGGGAAGCCAAGGGCCAAGGGTGGTGGCAAACACCCCCTTAGGACCAAACTTGGGGGCTAAGCTTGGTGGAAAGGTGATGGGAAGGGTTGTGTGAGGGTGTGTTCCCAAGGACACTGTACAGTGCTCTATGGAGAAAAACGGGGTTAAGCGACCTGAGCCCCACGGCAAGCAACCAAGTGGTGGCAAAAGTGAAAGGGACTGACCTAGGACCATCGCGAGGCAGTGAGACTCTCGCGCGAGTGTTCCACCTGTCGCGCGTGGGTCAACAGTCAAATGTTTGACTTTGACCACACCTGGACAAAGAGGACACTCGCGCGAGGGAGTGACTTCCACGCGCGAGGGTCAAGGGCAGACCCAGAGTTGACTATTTTTATTTTTCTTTTTTAAAAGGGTTAAAAGGGTTCAAAAAAAGGGGGGGGGGATCCGCACACTCCGAGCTCAAACCTTTCCATCCTTAAGACTGCTTTTCGATCCGGTTCATCATCGGGGAAACAAGAAACCGTAAAACGATCGGGAGATTCAGATTGGGGTGTCTACAGTAGTCCCCCTTTGACGGCACGCGGAGCACCATTGACAGGTACGGGTAACGTCAAAGGTTTCTAGACACCCACCAAATCCACCCAAAAGCCGATTTATTGAAAAAGCGCGCGAGTATGTAAAGTACCGTGCACCGAAGAATGATTTGACGGATAGATCGTCGTTGATTGAATGCGGACGGATAGATCGTCGCTGATTCGAAAGTGGACGGATAGATCGTCGTTTGATTTGAATGTGGACGGATAGATCGTCGCGGATTCAGAGTTGGACGGATAGATCGTCGCTGATTGACGGTTAGATCGTCGTTGATTTGAATGTGGACGGATAGATCGTCGCGGATTTAGAGTTGGACGGATAGATCGTCGCTGATTTGAAATTGGACGGATAGATCGTCGCTGATTTGAATGTGGACGGATAGATCGTCGCGGATTTAGAGTTGGACGGATAGATCGTCGCTGATTTGAAATTGGACGGATAGATCGTCGCTGATTTGAATGTGGACGGATAGATCGTCACTGATTGAGCACACCGGAGAGTGTAGGCGGACCATAGCTGGGGATATAAACGCTCTAGTTTGCGAGAATTTAATCCAACATGATCCTAAGAAGAATTTAGAACCATAATTAAAACCTTGTATCGAAAATAATCGAATTGGGCCTGCCTGCTGGGGAAATGGGCCTGAAGCCCAAAAGGAGTCTCGCGCGAGGCAATCAGACCCTCGCGCGATGGTCTGTTTTCTGGATCTGGATTTTAACTGGCCCAAACCCGGCCCATGCCCGTTCTACACCTTTAAACGTCCGCGGGACGTTTCAGAATACAGTTCTCAGACGGTTTTGAAACTCCAAGTTCCTCCCAACTCTCGAATCTTCTCAAACTCAAACTAAAACCCTTGATTTCGTCTCAAGATCGACCAAATCACACACACATTCGAGCCCCCATGGCAGACCACGGTGATGGTGGCGGTAGTGGAGAAGTTGTTGATTGTTCCGAGGATCGAGGTGGGATGATGGTTGCAGAAACGGGAGATGAAACGGTGGTAGAGACCATCGGGGCTACTAGTGCAATGGCGGAGAGCGGCGGCGATGGTATTCAGGGGGCAGCAGGAGACTGCTGGTGACGAGGTGCCTCGCGCAGCAGAGTCAGAGACTCGCGCGAGAGACCAGTGTGGGGTCCAGCCGTGCACCAAAGGTCTTGGGTATGGTGGCCGAGGGCCCACCCGTGGTTGACAGGAGTTCTGGTGGAGCAGAGGGCAGTGGAGCCGTTGGTGAGAACCCCGAGTCGAACGAATCCCCGCCGAGGGACTCGGCGAAGGGTAAAGGTGTTGTTATTGAAGAGGAGCAAGTCGAGAGAGTGCAGATTGAAGAGGTGCAGACCGTAGAGGCTGATCCTGTTGAGATTCGGGAGGAGGATATTGCATTTAGGCCACCGGCGGGTGCGGCCACATCATCCCGGCATGTGCCTGTCACTTACGATGATATTGCCGAGCACACGCCCGACGAGATATTGGCGAGAGTCCTGGAACAGCACCCCGAGATCGGGGAATATATCTTGAAAGACAAGGAGGACCGGGCCAAGGCGGTTGAGACAGCCGAGGCAGCGGCGAGGGCCGAGAGGGAGGCTGAGGGAGAGAGAGCCGGGTCAGAGGGATTGGCAGCCGATGTAGAGGCTGAGGAGGCAGAGGCCGAGGAGGCTCTGGGGCCGAGGGTGAGTGCAGTGGCTGAGGCGGGTGCCCTGGAGCGTCCTGAGTTTTCAGAGGAGACTTACACGCCTCCACGATCACACCTGTTTGTGCCGCTAGGCTTTGCGGGGTACAGACCGCCACAGCAGACCGACTACGACCCGGAGCTTGTGCTGAGGGATCCTGGGGTGCACATTGCGAACACCTGGGCCGAGGTATAACTCTTGACCAACCCCCTTTTGTACTTCAACTTGATACTTGCATGCTTTGAAATAATGATATAATTTTATGCCCTGAATGCCATGCATGCGATAACTTGAACCAACCATCTATTGTAGACTGAATGCAAACATGCTGGGACAAGAGAAAGCCCGTAAAACATGCCATGCATATGATAACTTCCACCAATAAACCCATTACCAAGCTGCACCATGAACACATCGTGTCAAAAACATAACTTGAACCAACCATCTGATGACAGCCCGTGTAGACGTCAAAATGTACTGACATAGCCCTTATAGCACACACCATGCACGCAAGAACCCGAATTAAACAACGGTTGAAAATGGCACGGAGTTCAAAGCCTTCAATGATGTAGCTCTAGGATTGTAACCCCTACATGCTGTTACTTGAACGAGAAGTTGGATAAAAAACCTAGACCGCCCATCCGTGGTCACACCGACACATTGATTACCTAGGACTTGAAAATGAAAGCACTGCATGCTGACATCATCCTCTGCTGCTTGTCTACCATGTGTGGCTAAGCTGTCGCATTGATTACCTAGAACTTGAAAATGAAAGCTCTGCATGCTAACATTATGTTCTGCTACTTGTTTTTGATGTCTGAAACAGGCGGATCAGAGGGACATCCGCGGTTTTGGCGGGCCGTGCAGCTCTTTGGCACTGTACAGGGGGCTGCCAGCGAGAGTGAGGGAGTTGGTGGATGCAGCAGGCTTTAGGGAGTTCATACAGACCCTGACGGTACCAGTTAGAAACGATCATGCTGTTCTTGTTGCGCTAGCTGAGAGATGGAGGGATACATCCAATACCTTCCACCTGCCTTTGGGAGAGATGACAGTGACATCATCAGACTTTGCCGCGATTACAGGTTTGAGGGTCGGGGGAGAGCCCATCCCCTTTGACTCAGGGATACATGCCGATCCAGCGGCTCTGGAGTGGTTCTTGGGGATGGTGCCCCAGGTTGAGAGAGGAGCGGCGAGATATGCTCAATTCGTACAGTATTTAAAGAAGAAGAAGCCGACCAATGAGCATGAGGAAGCACAGATGGCCCGGGCATACTTGCTGTACATGTTTGGAGCTTCGCTATATCCAGGCAGGGGGAGTACGGTGCATCTATCGTACCTGCCGGCGCTGAGGGATTTGAGGACAGCCTCCCGATTTGATTGGGGTGGAGCAGCGCTCGGCACCGCCTACCTTTTCTTTGGTGACTCCTCGAGGACCGGGCAGAGCACAGCCGGCTACTGGCGTGTCTGGGAGGTATGATTTCACTTATTGCAACATAATTTCTATTGTACCACTTGATTGCATAGATTGTTTATTAGCTTCAACTGCAAAACTGTACAATTCGTGACTGACATATTTCAATGTTTGATAACACTGCAGCTTTGGGCATACGAGGTTCTGAGGATGTACCCCCCGGAGTGCAAGCATCCTGACCTGAGCACCCTCCCGCGAGCACTGATATGGAGCAAGGAGCACAGGGGCACCAAAGAAGGGAGGGGCAGCCTTAATGCCTACAGGCTGTATTTGGACGAGCTGAGGGCTTCGCAGGTATAACATAAGAACCCGAATAAACGATCATGCATGCTTTCCATGGTTTTAATGCTGTCGCTGATCAATTGTACATACTGCCTGTTTGTCATGTTATGCAGGTTGAGTGGAATCCTTGGAGGACAAGCGGGCCGAGCCGAGTTCTTGGCGCAGAGCGAGCAGTCACGCGGCAGGTGCTATTGAGTCGACCTTTGGTTGGCGGTGGTATTTAGGGGATCGAGTGGTTCGCCAATCACTCGGTTACCCTGTTTCAGGTGCCAGGGCCACTCCCAACACGAGCTTCACACACAGGAGACTATACACGCTGGCTGAGTTGGAGAGGTACACGAGACCAAGTTGCGACCGACACGCCACTGCGTCTGACGATGGACTACGCGGCTTTACTGAGAGACCGCTTGGCGGGCCACTTGGTGTCGAGCCCGCAGAGAGCTCCAGAGCAGCACGCCAGCCGGTGCCGATAGAAGGGCCGCCGAGGCCGAGGTACAGAGAGGAGGAGAACGCCGTGAGAGGCGTAGGGAGAGCAGGCCAGTAGTTGGTGGGTTGCCGGAGTTGCTTTGGAAAGTGGATGTTGTGGACCATCAGGGGAACACAGCTGAGGTGGAGCTTGTGCCTGCACTTAGAGAGCCTGCGGCCGTGACTGTACAGGTAAACTAACTTCCATTTGCATAACTTCAAAACCCTTGAACTGTATCTAGAATATCTGATGATTGCAAAACATCCACAGGTGCCTGCTGAGTGGGTGAACGAAGCCCTACGTCGCATGCTTGCATTGGAGAACTTGGTGAGGAGGGCAGCTCAAGGCATGCCATTGCAGTTGCGTTATCCAGCACCCGCAGCTCAGCCAGCTCAGGCGGCGGCGTCCCGGAGGACTCAGGTATACAAAACGATACACTTCCTTCTTGCTTTCAATACGTACGATACATGCCTGCTTTTGATACATGCATGCTTACTTTGATACCAATACATTGCTGATAGCTTCCAATTGATAGAATGTACCTGTCAATTAAACATTTGATAGACAAACATATTGCAAAACGTATACTAATGCAACATATAAACATGCAGGCACAGGGACGGGCGGCTTCTAGGAAGAGAGCGCGGTCGCCTCCGCAGCAGGCAGCGACCGGGACTACCACACGGCCGGTCGTCACACGACGACAGACTAGGAGTTCGCAGCCTACTGCTGCAAGCAAGGAGGCGGCCAAGAAGGCCGTGGCGCGCGCTGAGGAGCGGTATCGCATTGAGATGCGAGAGGTGCAGGGCCGAGAGGAGCCAGTTCGGAAGCGGTTGGTTGTGCCTGATCCTGTTGAGGATGAGGAGGAAGGAGACGAGGAGAGCAAGAGCGACTCTGACGACACCGTCGACGATCCCCGCTACTTGCAGAATCCGCACGAGCTTGCTGCTGCCGATGAAGATGACAGTGATGATGACAATGGTGGTGATGATGTTGAGGAGGACTTGAGAGATACCGACTGGCTCGGACGGGATGAGGATGACTGAGGAGCCTCTTTACTTTCTATGACTTGCATTTGATTTCGGGCCTGCGCGCCCAAGTAGTTTAGATAAAAGGCCAATGCGCCTTAGATACACTGATACTTGTTCTTAGGAGGCCTGCGCGCCTGTGATAGTGGGCGAGTGTGCCCGAGCATACTTTTGATGGTTTTGTTTTGGGCCGGAGCGCCCCAGATATAGTACTTTCCTTTGGTTTGGTTTGATATAGCACAGTTTAGTTATAAAATTTGCATTTTATGGTTTATTTCACTCTTATATGCAATAAAGAGGTAAAACGCCAACCACTAATACCAAACTTGCATTGATAACATACTAAGACCAACTGCAGACGCACACGCATGTATAAATAGAGACTAGCTCAAAAGAAAATGGAAAATGTAACCCAGGATACGACCAGGATACGAGGATACGGCCAATTAATGAATCTTTGGGTATTAAACGACCAAAATTTGCAATACCTGACTTTGATTGAAACCAACGCTTCCGTAAGGTCAAGCACGCATAACGTGACTTGCACGAGTTGACGGAATCAAGAAATACATCCCGAGGCGAGAAATATGTCAAAAAGTGTCCCAAGACACAAAAAGGGACACGAGACAGCGAAACAAGACTCAATTATGTCCCAGACTGAAACCGACACCTCCATACAGTCACATACGCTCCATATGACCTGTGCGGCATGAGAGAACTTGGCAAAATCCTTTGGAACAAATTTCGAACCTCCAAAACCTCGATTTTAGCTTGAAACGGGCCGCCGAGGGTCAAAAATCTTCGTTAAGCGTGAATTTCCGTAACCGATGCCCGGGTACAGTCACATATGCCCATTAAGACTTGTAAGAACCATAAAAAGTGCCAAAATACCCCTGGAACCCAAAATGACCAAGCCAAACCAATAGCTGCTGCAAGCTGTCAAAAATGCAGAAAGGACCATCGCGCGAGTAAGTGGAACACTCGCGCGAGTAATATCTCTCGCGCGAGAGAGTGCCATGCACGCGCGAGGAAAATGTGTCGCGCGGGAGAGTGAGACTCTCGCGCGAGAGTCAACCCCTGGCTGGCTTTGTTTGACTGGAATAAACTTCTGAAGACACCAGGAGATGCTAGGGGGGCCCTCCAACGGTCTGCACACAATAATTAACATAATTGGGGAGCCCTTCATTTGCCAAGTGTAAAGTATTCAAAACCTTTTAACTTCTTCCTTCAACACAAATGAATAAGGAACCGACACTTCCAACCAAAAACCCCATAAATGGAACCCATTGATAGTTGTGTAGAACATCATCGGTTATCTGAAATGGAGAGTCCACTTGCTGCAATGCTTGATCCTTGGTTGGCAAGAACCGAAACCTATGAATGGGTGAGTCCTCGGACTCGAGGGCTGGCTTCGATCAGAGATCTTCGATACGTGGGGCCACGCCCCGAGCTCCTCGAAGCTGCTATGAACCACTGGGATCCAGTCATGCACGTCTTCCGTAATTATGACGACGAAATGTGCCCAACAGTGGAAGAGTTCCAAGCCTACCTACCCGGCTTTGCAAATCCCAATGTCCTCGCCGTTCCACCGGTGCAGGAGAACATGAGCCATTTACTGATGATTAAACTGAACATTTCCGGGGGCTGGCGGCCAGCATTATCCATGATGATGAATTGGACATTGCGCGCTTGATTGAGTTGTACGGGCCTGGCGGCATTCTGACGGATCACGTTGAAGAGGCTCACAAACGTTTTGCCTTCTCAATTTGCGTGTTGGCGGCTTACGCACTGGTTCCTGCTGACGGAAGGGTAAGTCCCAGCGTGGTGAGCATGGCCTCACAAATGGGAGCCCGAAAAAACATTATTCCGACGGTCCTGGCCGAGACACTGATGGGCTTGGATCTGTTCAAAAGCGGACAGAGCAATGTCTTCAGTGGAGTCCACAGTTGCTCCAGGTAAATACTCACTCAACTCACCTTTTTCCGGTTTTCGCACTTTCGCATTTTACCTCGACACTCGGTTAAGGATCATTCTAGGACCTTACTTGTCTTTTCGCTCTGGCTTTATCTAGCTCCTTACTTGTCTTTTCTCTCACAGGTGTGGCTTTCTGACAAAATGGGATTACTTGAAGCTCCACAAGCGGGTTGGGAACATTTTCCGAGGCGATGCTCGAACGGCCCCTGCTGTATCCTGAACAGGACGTAACAGGATGGAGTATGATCTTGCACGACATGCAATCTGATGATTTTGTCTGGAGATGTCCATGGCTGATCATGCCCGAAATGGCCGTCAATACAACAGGCCTTGAAAGGGTGATAATCGCTGGCTTGACGAGCTTCACCTTCTATATCCCGGGTCGCATCCTACGCCAACTAGGCATAAGCAAAGGGCTGCACCAAGCCGGAATCGAGGAATTCCACTTGCCTGACTTCAATGTGCTCTCACTGCGCGAGTATCGAAGGCTTTGAAGACAGGGGGTGCTTGAAGGCCCTAGCCCAGATTTCGTATATTGGCTAGATGGCCGTTACGTGGCATGGCTTCGTGCCGAAATCCAAGCAAGGCCCAGGGGATATTACTGAACGCAAAAGGATTCTGCCTGTAATTGAGAATAAGTTCGAGAGTCGTTGGGCCACCCAAATAGTTTTCTGTAATTTTGCTTGATTGTCAGAACTGCTGTATGGTGTTGTTTGCTCGGTACGCTGAATAAAATGAATATTTCGAACCCCCGCGTCGAAATACTTGAATTGACCTGCTAGTAAAGCACAAAACCCTAAAAGCCAGCCCAAGATGAAACATGAATGATCACTCCAAATAATCCAGTAGGCTGATTTTGAAACGTGAAAGAAAACAGATCCTCGCGCGAGAGACCCAGTGTGTCGCGCGATGGTGTTGTTTAGCTCAGATGCGATGTTGGACACTTTTCAGAAAGCTGAGGCGTTGTAGGCCCTGTTATCACTGTTTGGGCGTCCAGTACAAGCCTGAGACAGTTCCAAAGCATACGACTTCTCTTGAAAGGACGTATACCCACCTCCAGAGATATTTTCTTTTGAATAAGGGAAATATCCTACCATTCTTAGGTTATAAAAGCTTGAACCTCCATGAACATAAGGCATTTGTCTCCAGACTAAAACTCCAGACAATATTTAAGAAATGGCAAACCACCTCCCTACCTTAATTGGCCCGTGGCTTGAAGCATTCGTTGCAGGCGACTGGCTAACATTTCGAACCCACGGGTTGGCCGCGTTCCGTTACCTCCGAAGCGTAAGACTGCGTCCTGAAATCCTATGGGCGGCAGTGCGGTTCTGGGACCCAGATGTCCACGTATTCCGATTTGGCAATGACGAACTATGTCCAACAGTGGAGGAATTTCACGCATATCTCCAAGGATTTGCGTCCAACGTGATTATTGTACCTCCTTACAGAGAGATGATGTCCAAACTCTTGAAATCCGCACTGAAGATCTCAAAAGGCGCAGCAGAGGGCCTGCTAAGTGGAGGGCAGATAAATATAATGCGCCTGATGGAGTGGTATGGCCCTGAAGGTGACCTAACGGATGCCACTGTGCAGGCCAGGCGCCGGTTTGCTCTAACAATCTGTGTGCTGGCTGCATATCTGCTGGTGCTTGCCGATGGCCGAGTTAATCCGTCATTGGTTCACGTGGCCACTCAGCTAGGTGTCTGGAAGAACATTATGCCTATGGTTCTGGCGGAGACACTCATGGGTTTGGATTTGGTAGCTACCGGCCAGACGGAGACGTTCGGCGGCAGTCCACTCCTACTGCAGGTAAACTCTCACTCAGCTCACCTTTTTTCGTCTTTCACACATTCTGCTTTACCTCAACACTCAGCTACGGCTAAAATCGGAGCTTCTGACTTGTTTTTCCGCTCAAGTTTTATATAGCTCCTTACTTGTCTTTTTACTCATGCAGCTGTGGTTATCAGACAAGCTGGGATTGGTTGAAGCTCCAGAGGCGAATTGGCCGCACTTGCCCGGTCGAATGCACCAACGAGGGATGCTATACCCAGAAATGTCCACAGAGGACTGGTATGCATTCATGAACAACCTGTCACCACAGGAAATAGTTTGGAGGCACAGGGCGCTAAACATTCCAGACATGGCTCTACACTCCGCAGGTTATGAAAGAATGGTGATTGCTGGGCTGTCCAACTTCACTTTCTATATTCCAGGCCGTATCCTTTGGCAGCTAGGGATGAGCCAGGGGTTACACCGAGCTGGGGTGGAAGCCTTCCATACTTCTGCATTCACTGCCCAAAACCTGAACGGATATGCACACAATTGGGGCCTGAGACAACTTGGAGGAGCGGATCCTGATTTCAGCACCATCCTGCAACGTCACTACAAAGCATGGCTACAGAAAGAAGTTGCAAGAAGACAAAATGCAGATTGACTCCTGACCGATACCTACATGATCTAAAATAAACGTGAGCCTGTCAAGGCCTCCAGCATGTATTCTGTTTTTATGCTTAAATGTTTTTAAGGTTTGCTCAGCCATGTAATAGAGATAATAGTTTGAATAAAAGTGAAAAGTCAAGAATTTTCCCCTTTTGGTCCAGGTATTGATCACCAAGCCGGTCTTGTATGTCAGCATGTATACTGGAGCAGGAAACCGTGGGTCGAGTTGATTGATTGTGACCGAATCTCACAGAGAGATTGCCTACGTATCCCTTTTCAAGGAATCGAGCCAAAACGTAGTTCAGGGTAAGGTTCTTTCGTGTATTTTGCCTCACCTTTTACGCTCTATCTTTTGCCTAAAACTTCCCTTTCAGGTTTTCAGCCTAGCGAGCTTTTGATGTTTGCCTATTTATTTTTGCCTAGATCGCCTTTACAGGTTTCGTCCTAGCAGGCTTGCTCTAATTTTTGCCTGGGACCGCCCACCCTTGTGGTTTTCGCCCAATGAGCTTCTCTCAGGGATAGTAACGCTTGAGTTGATCCAGGTTGACCAGGGTGTTGAACTCGTTGCCGTCCAGATCAATGAGTTGAGCTGCTCCACCCGAAAGGAAGGTTTTGATGATGTAAGGTCCTGCGCGTTTTGGTCGGAACTTCCCGCGGAGATCAAAGATGGGAGCACGGATTTCCTTGGTAACCATGTCACCCTCGAGCAAGTCACGAGACTTGACTTTCTTGTTGAACGCCCGAGCAATTCTTCGCTGATATCCCTGAACATGATACAAGGCACGGAGCCTCCTCTCACAAAGAGCATGAGTTCAACAAACCTCCCGCCGAGCCACTCAGGACTCCGTGAGTTCACATTCTGTCATGATCCTCAAAGATGGCACCTCAAGCTCGATAGGAGTACTGCTTCCATCCCATAGACCAGGGAGTAAGGGGTCGCCCCGGTTGATGTTCGAATTGACGTGCGATACCCCCACAAGGCTAAAGGCAGCTGCTCGTGCCAGTCCCTGGCAGACTCTGCAGACTTCTTGATGATTGTTTCAATGTTCTTATTGGCTGCTTCAACTGCCCCATTCGTCTGAGGGCGATGGGTCGTAGAATGGTGGATCTGGATTTTGAATTCATCAAAAAGCTCCAAAACCCTGCCTTTGAAGTGAACCCCATTATCCGATACAAAGGCCTGAGGAACACCATATCGATAGATAATGTTTTTCCTGATGAATTGAGCAACCTGAACTGCAGTCAGAGTTTTGTAGGATTCAGCCTCAACCCACTTGGTAAAGTAATCGATTGCCACCAAAATGAATCGATGACCATTGGAAGCAGACGGCCTGATCATGCCGATAACATCAATGCCCCAGACAGAGAAAGGCCAAGGCGAGGTCATACCAAACAGTTTAGAGGAAGGGACATGCATAAGATTGGCGTGAATCTGACACCTATGATAGCGGCGGACATAATCCACACACTGTGATTCCATAGTCGACCAGTAATAACCTTGACGAAGGATTTTCCTGGCAAGCATGACTCCGCTCATGTGAGGACCGCAGATTCCTTCATGAATCTCTTCCATTATTGTAGTGGCCTCAGCACTGTTGACACAGAGTTTGTGCATTCCGCAATGAGATCTCCTGTAAAGCTTTCCTCCACAGATGATGTAATGAGCAGCCATCCTCCGTAGCGCGAGTTGATCTTTTTTAGAGGCTTCAACCGGATATTCACCCCTTTCTACAAAATTCCATATGTCGTGATACCAAGGCAGACCATCATTGAGATCATCAATGGTGCTAATATGTTGATAAGCAGGGCAGTCCCGCTGTTCAATTAGAATAGGACGAAGCTTGACACCCAATGGAAGTTCAACCATGGAGGCCAACGTTGCCAAGGCATCGGCAAATTGATTTTTCAGACGAGGAATATGTGTGAAGATAACCTTGTTGAAACGAGGAATAAGATCTTCCAAGTCTTGATGGTAAGGCTTCAACCTTTCCTCCCGAACTTTCCAGTCCCCGTTGGCTTGAGATACAACCAGATTGGAATTGCCAATGACCTCGAGTTTTTCAACACCGAGTGTTAAAGCAGCCTCCATGCCGACAATGCAGGCCTCATATTCGGCTTGGTTATTCGTGACATCAAAATTGAGTTTGAACGCTAGAGGAATATGAGAACCGTCGGGCGTTATCAACAAAACCCCGATTCCGAATCCTTTCTGATTGGCTGCCCCATCAAAGTAGAGAGTCCATACATCGTCAACTACTGTTAGCACCTCTTCGTCTGGAAACGTAAAGTCTGAGTCTTCCGGCCCATCGACAGGATGATCAGCTAAGAATTCTGCCACCGCACGGCCTTTGACAGACTTCCTGGTGACGTACTCAAGATCAAACTCAGCTAGCATGAGTAACCAACGTGCTAACTTACCAGTAAGTGTTGGCTTCTCGAATAGATACTTGAGAGGATCCATCCGAGAAATCAACTTCACTGGGTAAGCCAGCATGTAGTGTCTCAACTTTTTGGAAGCCCAAACAAGAGCCCAACACGTCTTCTCCAGCGCAGTGTAGCGTTCTTCGCATCCAACCATCTTCTTACTTTAGTAGTAAATGGCCTTCTCGACTCCCTTATCTCCTTCTTGAGCTAGCAAGCACCCCATAGAAGACGGGTTGACAGACAAGTAAAGTATCAAGGGCTTCCCAGGCACTGGCGGCATCAAAACCGGAGGATTTTGAAGATAGTTCTGAATGGAAGTAAAAGCCGCTTGACACCTGTCTGACCATACAAACGGGGTATCCTTCTTGAGTAGACGAAACATCGGCTCGCAAGTTAAAGTCAACTTGGCGATGAATCTGCTGATGAACTGAACCTTTCCCAGAAAGCTCCGCACTCCCTTTTCAGATACCGGTGGCTTCATCTCAAGCACTGCCTTGATCTTTGATGGGTCAACCTCTATCCCACGGGAAGTGATCATGAAACCGAGCATCTTGCCAGCTGTGACTCCGAAGGTGCATTTCTTCGGATTGAGACGCATACGGAACTTACGGAGCCTCTCGAAGAACTTCCTTAGCACAGGAATGTGTCCCGCTCGAGTTTTTGATTTGGCGATCATGTCATCGACGTAGACCTCGACTTCTTTGTGAATCATGTCATGCAAAATGGTTGTAGTAGCCCGCTGATAAATAGGTCCAGCATTCTTCAGCCCAAAAGGCATGACCAGGTAGCAGTAAGTCCCCCACTCAGTGATGAACGTTGTCTTCTCACGGTCCTCAGGTGCCATAAGGATTTGGTTATAGCCTGAAAAACCATCCATGAACGAAAGCAAAGCATGTCCCGCCGTGTTGTCCACAAGCACATCGATGTGTGGCAAGGGAAAGTCATCTTTGGGGCTTGCTTTGTTTAAGTCCCTGAAATCGACACAGACTCGTATCTGCCCATTCTTCTTGGGAACGGGAACGATGTTGGCCACCCAAGTGGGATACTGAGAAACCATGAGGAACCCGGCGTCGATCTGCTTCGTGACCTCATCCTTGATCTTCTGAACCCAATCTGGTCTCATCCGTCTGAGCTTCTGTTTCACAGGTTTAGCATCCGGTAACAAAGGGATCCGATGCTCCACTATCTCGGGATCGATGCCTGGCATGTCTTGATGAGACCATGCAAAGACATCACTGTACTCGGTGAGCAGCTCTTTGAAATCACGATGCTCCTCTGGTGAAAGCGTGGAGCCCACTTGAACCAATCGGGGATCATTCCCATCTTTCAAGTTTATAGAAAC
This sequence comes from Rhododendron molle, assembly GCA_025413875.1. NCBI lineage: Eukaryota > Viridiplantae > Streptophyta > Magnoliopsida > Ericales > Ericaceae > Rhododendron > Rhododendron molle. The sequence continues at coordinate 23,926,439 of CM046400.1, forward strand.
TATTTCCTCTTTTAATGGCTGAGCATGCCTTTCATCTTCCCTCTCGATGAGGGCACGGATTTCCTTGGGAATACCCCCATCAAAATCTATCCCTTCATCGTCGGGGTCGACACAGTTTATATAAAGATCATGCAAGTACTCAGAAGATGCCTCATTCATTTCAAAAGACCCCAACGGGTCGCCAAGTACAAGAGAATCAAACTCGAAATAAAAGCTATGACGTGGAGGGCCAAGAGGCACAAACTCCGACTCAGAGCTAGACTTAGAAGACTCACTAGACTCTGACTCTGACTCAGTCAGACTCAGAAGTGTCATCCATGCAAGTTAGGCGTGGTTTGAAAATGCAATTTTTAACACTACCCTTGGCTTCAGTGATAAGAGTAGTGGGATCCTCGAAATCGTCCGCCCCGAGCATGAGCACTTCGGCTTCTTCAGCTTCTTCAGCTTCCTTGGCCAAACCCACCTGAGAGAACTCTTTGAAGAATAGCTCTAAGCTCCCCAAATCAAAAGTCCCCAGCCAGTCAGTCTCTACTTTTGGCTGATTAAGCTTCCTCTTGAATTCCAGTCTGGCTGGCTCGTCATCACTCTCAGACCAGGTGTCATCGGCGAAGACCTCAAAACCAGGCAGCAGCTCCCCAGTTTCTGGATTGATGAAAGGCTCATGCTGTCCAGTGTAAGCAGCGTTCCCCGCTTCACGCACAAAGTAGCTGTCAGGATCACCATAGAGAGTTCGAGGTTTTCCCGAGTATTTCCTCCTTTTGGCATTTCTGGCAGAGGCAGAGTACCCCAAACCGAAACGGCCCTCGGAAGAAGGAAAGACAGGAAACTCCGGAACTCCCTGATGGTCTCCTAAGCCCAGACCAAGAAAGTAAGACATCCGGCGCATGATGTCCATAGCGACAGAGCTGATGAGAAAGTCCCCGTCCACGTTGATTGCCAAAACAGAGCCAGATGTGTCGAAAGAGAAACCTCCAAGATCAACGTCCTCTTCACCGTGCATGATTCCCAGGACCGGTGTTCCATCTTCTTTGAGCGGGTGAATTCCAGAGTCCCCGCAAATGGTTAGTGTACCAGTTGGCAGTCCTAGCATGACTTTTTGGTGAAGAGTTGATGGCACAGCCATGATATCTGAACGGTGGAGCCATGGCCTACCCAACAACAGGTTGAAGGTTGCAGGTATGTCGACGACATGGAACTCAACATCCATTTCAAAACCCTCAGCATCGAGTTTGAGCATCAAAGTGCCCTCAACCACACGACGAGTGCCATCGTATGCCTTGACAGCCAAATTAGAAGGTGCAAAGTCTTTTTTGGCCAGTCCCAGACGATAGGCCACTCTCATTGGACAAACATTGATGGCTGAACCGTTGTCAATGAGGACAGTCGGGACCCAAAGTCCGCGACACTTAACTGTAATGTGCAGAGGGCGGTTATGATCAGTTCCTTCCACAGGAAGATCCTTGTCGGTGAAGACCACGGTGTGCTTAGCGGTAGGAGGGAGGATAAGGGAAACCATAGCCTCTGGAGTGACGTCAGATTGAACTTCTAAACGGGCAAGAGTTTGGCAAAGCTGCTGACGATGCTCACGGGAAGAACAAATTAGGCCTCAGAGAGATATTGCAGCAGGAACCCGTTCGAGCTGTCTCCGAATAAGATCCGTGCTTGGTAACTCAAGCGGTGCAGACCGAAAGCAATGGGTTCATTCCTTTGATTAGAAGGGTTGGACGAAGTCCCAACTTGCAGATTAGCAGGCTGAAAGACTCGTCCACTCCTTGTAACATTAAGAACGTTTCCCAAGGAAGGCGTGGCTTGAGGGTCTTGATTCACGTCCCAAAGATCAGAAGGGACTTCACCCAGTTTACGCTTCCCTTTGTCAGTGACCAGTGCAGCTACCGGCGCTTCTGTATCCAACCCTAGGTTGTCAGCGAGATCCTTTATCAGTAGTGAGTCCCAGAAATTTAGATCTTGGACCGCTGCAACTTCGTGCTCTGGTCCTAGGTTTGTGGTGAAAGGAACATCCCAAAGACCACCATCAGCTAGAGAACGGCTGACAGCCCAAACTTCGGCCCCAACCTGGACATCGACTATCTCATCTACATCCCAAAGATTTTCTGGCGGAACCAGACCTGTAACCATGACACTGAAGTCTTCTGGAGGAGAGACAAAAGGGCGTGGTTGATCTTCATCTACGATATTGAGCGCAGGGTCATACACAGGGTCAGTTACCGAGTCAACAAGCCTGTTGAGGGTAGAAGGGAAGAAACACTCTCCCAATACACGGGTCTCCTCTTGAAACAGATTGTCTTCATCAAGGTGTATCATGTACTCAGGAGTAGTAAATCCTTGGAGAGGCCCAGGAAAAGTGACTGGAACCTGCCAAGCGGGCTCAGGATCCCAAAAGTATTCTTCCTCGGGAATCTGAGGCTGAAGTTCCTGGAAGAGCATGAACAAGGAGACGCCATCCAGAGGGTCAAGTGCTATTTGTTCGTGCTGAGCGATCCATTCTGCTTCCCATGCCGGGTCGGGTGGAATCTGCTCAAGGTGCAGCGGAAAACCCTCCAACTCGAGTTGGAACCATTCTTGGATGAGAGGGGCATCATAATCCTCACTATCAGCTATTGCCCAGCCTACAGCCTGCATATCAAGTTCTGGTTCTGGCTCGGGTAAGGTTGGCATCATAGCTCTGAATCGACTTGCAAAGTCCCGCGCAGAACCAGGAGAATCTACACCAAAGATGGGAAGATTACGATTTGATGTAGGATCAAGTCGGATCCGCGGAAAAGGACCGTCGTGCAAATCACTGATATTGTCGTTGAGGAAATTCAAGCCTGCTTGCACCAAACGGGTAGGCGGATTATAGGTTTGCCCTATAAACATGAGTTCGGCATCGGATTCTGTAGGTATGAGCACAATGGGTTTTGGCTGATTGATTGGGATTATATGGTTGGTGGGGTCGAATATAGTGGAGGTAGGGTTGATTTGAGTGGAGCTGAGGGAGATTTGGCTGATGTGGGGAACAGCCGTGTGTTTGGGTAAGGAATTGGAAAGGATGTTAGGCCTTTGGGCTGGTGGAGGCGGTGCCGAGAGAGTTCCTTCGTCTATAAGGTCCTGAATTGCATGCCGAAGACGAAAGCAAGAGTCTGTAAGGTGGCCGGCACCCTGATGGTAGGCACAATAGAGATTGGCCTTGAAGCCAGGCGAAGGGTTCTTGGGCAAAGGCATTGGATCCAGGGGCTTGAGATGCCCTGACTTTACCAACTTCTCCAAAACTGAGGACAGAGGTGCCTCAATAGCAGAGAAGCTCCGTTGCTGTCCGCGGGGCCGGCTGTTCTGTGGCGACTGAACCTGATTGACATCGGCGATGTGGTTTGTGGTGTTGGAAGCAGAGGCGTTGGTACCACTGGTTGCTGCATTGGAGTAGGTTCCCGTCCCAAACAGAGCATTGGTGTTTCCAGAGTAAGCACGGGGCTTTGCCTTTGGGGGATTAGAAGATTCCCCTTTTGTCAGAATTCCGCTTTGGAGTGCATCCTCAATGGCCAGGCCGGAATCATAGAAGGTGTCGAAGTTTGCAGGCCTGAGCGAGAACCAAATGCTTGGCATAGTCCGGCTGGAGATTCCGAGAGATGATGCGGAGCTGGTCTTTCTCGCTGGGGCGATCAATCATGAGAGCAGCCTTAGCTCGCCATTGCTTGACAAAATCGGCAAAGGACTCCTTTGCCTCCATCTTTGTGGATTCGGCTCGTGTGGTCATCTTCGCTGAGAGTTGTAATCAGATCTGCGAAATAAACGCAGATCCCAATGTCCTCCCAAGTCCTCCTTTTGGCAATGTCGAGTGGCAGAAACCATTGGAAGGCGGGGCCTGAAGGGTCCGAGGGAAAAGCTGTGACATGGCCTCAGGCTCAATCAGCAGCTTCATTGCAGCATGGTAACTATAGAGATGGAGTCCGAGGGTCACCGCTTCCATCAAACTTTGCCAAGTCTGGCATTTTAAACTTCTCAGGAAGTTTGGCATTAGGATACAGACAGAGACGATCTAAGTCAATGCCTCCAGCTTTGACTTTTTCCGCTTTGGCAATGGATTCCTCAAGCTGGGCCATCTTGGCCACGAGAGCAGTGATGTCTGGATTTCCAACCAGGATGTTGCCTGCAGGGTTACCAGCAAGTGCCTGAACAATTTGGGGGTTGTGCTGAACAATGACGCGCCCGGGATTGTTGGGATCTTCCACCATAACTCGGTGCACATGCGGATCGTCTTCGGCCTCGCTTTCCTCCTCAAGAGGTGGTGGAATGCGAGTGTTGAAGAGTTCATTCAAACGGGTGACATTAGCATCAGTTTGGGCGGCCCTCTGCTGCATGGCGGTGATGCTAGTCTGAAGGTTCATAAGCATCTGTTCCACAGTAAACGGCTGAACCTCGGGGTTTCCGGCCATGTTGGAAGTTTCAGACGCTGAAGAGAGACCAGGTGATGTTGGCTGAATAACTTCTTCCAAGATCGGCGATGAGCTTAACCGTAAGGTAGCCAACGAAGAGAGCAGAGAGTCTTCCGTTGCGAGTGATTGGGTTTGTAACCTGACAAGCCTTTGACCTGGATTCCGTTGCAGACGTTCCCAAGTGGGTTTGCCAACTTTCCTCGATACTTTCCTTGGCGGTGCAATGGCTTAAGACTTTGCTTGACAACAAAACAGAAGGCTCAGTAGGGATCCTGCAGCAACTTCAATCTAAATAAAAGACTAAAGGTATGCAGCCAGCGTCGTTGGTGTCGCCCCTAGACTCTAAGACCAGAAAATAAGTCTGTCTTGAGCTGTTTCAGGGACTGCTAAAAACCCTCAGAATTCTTTTCAGAGGTGTGTCCTTGTTTGGGCCAATATAAGACTAAAGGATATCAAAAGAACCCTAGACCTTCAGCCATTCCACTAACTGGGGTTTCAACTTTGTAGTTGGAACAACTCGATGTGCATGTCACGATGCCATAACCAGGAGCGGCATGAGCGGCACTGCGCTGCTAGCCGGGCGGTGTAAGTGACAAGGCACTTGTTACCTGACTGGTGTAAGCATCATGGCATGTTCCTTTGTTGTTCCTAGTTTTCTGTTTGAAACCCTCATTAGGTGTATAGACAAAGGTGCAGGAAACTTTTGATTTCCTAAAGTCCTTAGTGCTCTAAGGATTTGAAAAAGCTGACAACATGCATCATCTGGATGCATGACTCCTCATTGGGCCTAACAATGCCCAATGCAGCTCAAGACATACTTGTAAGAACGGGACCCTAGAAGCCGCCCTAAACATGCTCCTACGCAAGACGGTATGATGCACAGTGCATGCGATAGGGAAAGCAATAACACGTAGACAATATATGAGGGTTAGATGCAAATAAATCTTACTCTGTAGGTACCTGTCTTAGTTTGGAAAGTGCTAGAGCTTTGTATATGCAAAGGTTGGTTTTGGCTTGTAACAGGTTCCTCGGACTAGGGCCACAGATATACCTCCCGTTGCCTGCGATATCGCTGAGCAACAGTCAAGCGGTAGCATGACCCATCATCGTCGAAGGTTGTTGGTCATTCGGGTCCCTGGGCTCCAGTTAAACCGTGGCGGATTGCCAAAACGATCCAACGAGACTTATCCCACATCGATGCAAATGAGATGCTAGAAATTGATTAAGAAGAAGAAGAATCACAAATCACAAAATGCCCTTTCAAGCTCGGCTCACTTTATTTAGTTCATCTTTAGAGGAAACTACGCAAGTGAATAATCGAAAAAGTCCAGATCAGATTGGCGGACACGAGGTCCTGTTAAATCACCAATCTAACCTTCGGCAGTGAGCTCACCGCTTTGACAGACTTTTAAGGGATTGTTCGTAAGGAGCGTATTAAACTCTAAGTATGAATTAATATTGGTTCGATTTATCCCCAGCAGAGTGCCACTGTGGGCGACATGCCCTGGAATTTCCGGATTCCAGGGCATGCTGCCCACTTTCCTTTTGCGCCAAAGAGGCCCGATAGATCGAGGGAGCGCGAAGCGGAGGCGGCACAACACAGAGTCGCCACCTTGGTTTGAAGGTCCGTCACCCAAGGAACCGTATTTGAAGCACTGCGCTATTTGATTTGAAAAAGTGAAGGAACGATCCGTCATAACCATATCTGGGTTCGGGAGCCAGGTTACGAGAGGAAGGTTTTAAGGCACCCTCTCGCCCAATCCGAGATCGGTCTCTATTTAGGCATTTTGTGAAAATATTGTGATTCTTCCTCTTCTTTAATCATTTTTAGCCAGTTAGGGCGGGGAAACAGTTAATCGGGGATTAAAAACTGTAACACTTTGCAAGATGTGATTTGAATATGGCATGAATGGATGGAATACTATGAAAATGGGATAAAACTTAACCCCTGATCAGAAATAAACCAAGCTGCTCATGGAATGAGTGTATCACACATGACAGCCACCTTTACATGCATGGATCTACGCGCATGCAAAGAGGACCGTCGCGCGATACACTTACTCCCCGCGAGAGTTCATACCTCACCACAAGTTGAATTTTGATCCCCTTCCGGGCTCTGGAAGGACCAGTGCACACCAGGAGGCAAACCAAGCGGTTTATATGGCAGTAAGTAAATGATTACTATAAATTATTACAAAACGCAAGAGCCAAATTAATTGAAATGCAACCCATAAACAGTGGGGGTATCAAAGCGAGGGCAAAGGTCAAATTTGCTCATGCAAGGGCAATCACTGGAATCAAGAGGTTCCTCGCGCGAGGCAGTGAATCTCTCGCGCGAGTGCTGACTCGACTTCCAGGAATTGCTTTGCATATTCTAGGCTCTGGTATATTCAGAAACAACCCAGGAGCATTCCAACAAAGTAAATAAGCAATAAGAGTCTAGTCTATTTGTTTTAACATGCAAAACAGTGATCTAAAAGGCTTACAAAGCTGTAAAATAAATAACAACATGAAAAACAAGAAAACCCGGCATCCCCAAACCCCACGAGGTCTGTCGCGCGAGACAGTGGACAGCGCGTATGTGAGTCACTCGCGCGAAGGTATGCTTGAACCAATTTCTTGTATCTCTGTTGACTTTAGGACCAGAACCGGTATTGATTACCAATCTTGGCCCGACCCCTCAGGGATCAAAACAGTAAGCAGTAAAAGGTGTTTATACCTTTGCTTGGAAGGTTTTGGAAAGGTTTGAACAATTCGAGAAGATTGTGATGGAAAATGGAGTGAAGAAAGGTATAGGATATGAGCTAGAGTTGAGAGCCTTTGTGCTTGCAAGGATTCTCAATCTCCCAAACTTTCCAAGTTGGTGAATTTTTGTGACCTAGTGTCCTTGTAAAGGAAGAACAAGGGGGGTACTTATAGGGGAAGCCAAGGGCCAAGGGTGGTGGCAAACACCCCCTTAGGACCAAACTTGGGGGCTAAGCTTGGTGGAAAGGTGATGGGAAGGGTTGTGTGAGGGTGTGTTCCCAAGGCCTGCACTGTACAGTACCCTGTGGAGAAAAACGGGGTTCAGCAGCCCTGTAGCCCCCCTGGCAAGCAACCAAGTGGCTGGCAAAAGGTGAAAGGGACAGCCTAGGACCATCGCGCGAGACAGTGAGACTCTCGCGCGAGTGTTCCACCTGTCGCGCGTGGGTCAACAGTCAAATGTTTGACTTTGACCACACCTGGACAAAGAGGACACTCGCGCGAGGGAGTGACTTCCACGCGCGAGGGTCAAGGGCAGACCCAGAGTTGACTATTTTTATTTTTCTTTTTTAAAAGGGTAAAAAGAAAGGGGGGGGGGATCCGCACACTCCGAGCTCAAACCTTTCCATCCTTAAGACTGCTTTTCGATCTGGTTCATCATCGGGGAAACAAGAAACCGTAAAACGATCAGGAGATTCAGATTGGGGTGTCTACATGAGGCACTCATTTTCTAAAAATCATGCACCAATTTCATAAAAATGCAAGCAGGAACTACGTCTGAGCACAAGTTTTTGCTTTGCTGTCAGTTCTGAGCAATTGGGTCGAAAAAGGAGAACATCATACCCTCCTGGACCAGACCCTTGGGACAGAGATTGGAATGCCTTCAACTACAAGCAGACTCCGTCAGTGCGTCAGATTTGGGGGTGGAAATGGATCTCTTGATCGGAGGCCTAAACCCAAACCCGAATCCCAGTCCAAATCCAAGCGGAGGCAACCTAAGCCCAAATGCCAGCAATCCGAACCTCAATTCTAACCCAAATGTCAACCCGAATGGAGGCAACCCAAACCCAAACCCAAACGGAGGTGAGCCAGATCCGAATCTTAACCCTGTTCCCAACCCCCATCCAAATCCTAACCCAAACCCGGCAAATCTGTACGAAGAAATGGAACAGATCAGAAAGGGTATCCAACACCTGGGCGAACGCACTGATAACCAAATTGCCCAACTCATTATGTAATTAATGGAGTTGCAAGACGCCTTCCACCTCAAAATCCTAATCCAATCCCAAACCCTAACCCAATTCCTATCCCAAACCCAAATCCAATTCCGGTTCCTAACCCGAATCCGATTCCAAATCCAAACTCAATTCCCAACTTGAACTTCAACCCAAACCCTAATCCAAACCCGAACCTGGAGCACCTGGTCTTTGATTTGGAAACCCTGCAGAACCCCGAGATGGTGGCAGTATTGGCAAAGCTCACCCAACTAGAGGAATCTGTTGCGAGAAATGAGAAGATAGCGTCGACTGGTTTTGACATCAATAAGCTTTGCCTGTTTCCTAACGCAAAGCTTCCGGATAAGTTCAGGCCGATTGACTTCGCTAAGTTTGACGGAACAGGAGATCCAAAAGCACACTTAACAGGATACATTGGAGCACTTTCCATGTGGGGAGTTGAGAAGGATGCTATGGTGCAGATGTTTTCACAGACTTTGGTGGGACATGCTCTGCACTGATTTACCTCATTGGATGAAAGGAAGAAGCGTTCGTGGGAGGATATATGCACGGCTTTTGTGGCGCAGTACGATTACAACATTCAGTTGGAAGTGACCACCCGTGAATTGGAGTCAACGAAGATGGAAGTAAAAGAGGCCTTCGCCGATTTCGTGAAGAGATGGAGGGCAAAGGCGGCGTAGATGAAAGATAGACCGAGCGATAGGGACCAAATCCGGATGATTGTCCGTAACCTTCAACCCACTCTTGCGAGGCACATGGTCATGGCCCAAGCATGCTCAGACTTTAAAACATTTTTCGATACAGGCTTAGCCGTCGAAGAAGCAGTTCAATTGGGGATCCTCGACAAACCTGAGCCTGCTCCCAAGCCCAAGAAAGTTTACTCCGGAAACAGTAACGGTCTGTTTGGCAAATCAAACTACACCAACCTTCCCAACACCTCCACAAACACAACCCAAGCCGAGCCGGTGAACCAAATAGCCACCCAAACCAGTCAACCGCGTACCCAGCCCCGCACTTTTGCCCAGTTCTCAGCACCGCTCTCTGTCGTGCTCGAGAAATTGGTCGAAAGCGGCACCCTCAAGCCACTTACCCCTACTCCCTTACCTCAAAAGCTACCCGCATCCCACAACCCTAATGCCTATTGTGCCTATCACCAGAATGTGGGCCACCATACCGACAACTGCTTTCGCCTCCGCCACGCAATCCAAGATCTCATAGACAACAAAACCCTCCCTATGCCACCACAAAAACCCAACACCGTCTCAAACCCACTCCTAAAGCACACCAATGCCCGCACCAACCTTATCTCCATAAGCCAACCTTTTAACCCTAGCTACTACATCGTTCCTAATACCCAACCCAAGCCGACCGTCGAGCTACCAGTTGAGAATGCTGTCTATGCATTGGAAACCGTAGAATGGGACTTTCAGAGAAGGTGGGTAGACCTGGCGCAAGATTTCTTGGCAATAGAAGACAGGGCTCTTATCACTGGAGTATGGCCCGTGGCACTTAACCCTAGCCAAATTGAAGAATTGGAACTTGGAGAATGGAGTCAGGATTGGGAGGAGATGATAGCTGATCCGTTGGATGGGTATTCTCTATTTGCTCTGTTCATGGAACCTGAACCTGTCGAGAAGGAAGACGAATGGGAGTGGGAGCCCGAACCCAACGGGCGGCACTGGATGGACGATTCCGATCCTTTGGATGAAACATCTTTGGCGTACCTCTTTTGGGAAGAAGAGGAAGTGGTGGAAGAAATGGATCTGATGAACCCCCGTATATTCTCAGGGCTCACCGTCAGGACCATTGTTAACCTCACTCGAAACTCCGATGATCTGGAACGCGCCATGGACTATCTTTTCCTCCCGCAGGAATACATCATTGAGGAGTTCTTCCCCAAGCCTGTAGTCGAAATCCTTGATGAGCCCAATATCTGTGTATTGGATCCAGAAGACTTGTGGGGAAAGTCTGAATTGGTGAATGTGTGGATTGATGGCGAGGAGCTGACTGTCAATACGGCCATGTTGGATGAAGGATCTCTACAGGTTGGCAACAGCAACAAGGAAAACAACGACAACAATGTCAACTTCTGGAGTTCTCTGGAAGAGGACAACATATGGCACGCTCTGGAAATGGAAACTCTCAATGAAACTTTGGAGAAAACGACACTTGACAAAGGGAAACATAAAGCTGATGCTTGCGACTTTGACTTCTCCGATTTTTGGGAAGGTACTCGGTGGGAGCCCATTCCCAAAACAGTTAGCAATCTTACCAGGAGTGGGAGAGTCTACCAACCCACCAACCTCCAGCAAGGTAGCTCGCCCCGAGCCCCTCCACCGCAGCAGAATGCCCCTGTCAACCTCGCAAACCTAAACACTCCCGTCCCGCAAGCTCCACAAAATACCCCCTCAAGCTCCACTAAACCTAACCCACCTACCCAACCCAAACTATCCATCGACCTCAACTCACTCCCTGAATCTGACCCCGAGGCCTCCGCCGATCCCATTATTCGTCAACTCCAAGAAACCCCTACTCGCATGTCCATGTGGGGAGTGTTAGCTATCTCCCGCGAGCACCGTTGCAGGCTCGTAAACACCCTGTCCAGGTTTGAGGTTCCCTCTGATATTGCCCCAGAAGCTCTCATTGCCCTTATAACCCCGAACCTCACCCAGCACACCCTGTCGTTCACAGAAAAGGATCTCCCTCCCGAGGGAACTGACCATAACAAGCCACTACACGTGACGAAGAAGTGTCTCAGAAAATGGGTCCCTGCAATTCTCATAGACAACGGTTCAGCCATTAATGTGTGTCCACTTCGCACTGCTTATTGCCTGGGCCTCAAGAATAAGGACTTTGCGCCGTCGAATTTGGGCGTTCGTGCTTATGATAATACGCGCCGCGATGTTTTGGGGACAATTAACTTGGAACTTGCAACTGGCCAGTTTAAAACCACCGTCGAATTCTGTGTGTTGGAAATTCCTGCATCGTTCAATCTCCTGTTGGGAAGGCCTTGGCTTCATCGCTCGAATGTCATGGGTGTGCCTTCAACGTTGCACTAGAAACTCATCTTGGGTTTGGATTCTGGGACCCTGATCATCCATGGAGACTCAGGTATTCGTCCGCACTCCGAGGACAATTCTCCACTGCTAGAGATTATGCATGGAGAGGAAGATATTGCCATGGGGGACTTTGCAGTTATGACCTCGAAAGTGTGTACCATCCAGGCCGAGGACGGCTTCTTGGTGAGTTCCGCAGCGCTGGAAATTATGAAACGGATGAAATATCTGCCGGGCATGGGTTGGGACTTTATGCTCAAAGAGTCCCCGAGTTCCCTGAATTCCCTGGAAGTAACGAGCGTTTTGGTTTAGGATATGAGGCCAAGAAAAATGATTCAGCAAAGAAGTGGCGCAATCGCACTCGGGCCCGCGCAGCGGAAATGAAATTGAAGGGAAAGAATGCGTTGTACCAAGGAGAACCCGAGCCCTTTGTGGACCTCGAAACGAAAATGAAGTATCCCGGCTTCGAGATCTTCGCAAATGATACCTGGGAGAGTGATGAAGAGGTTATAAAGATAGAAGAGGTATCTGAGGCACTTGACTGGCTGGAGGCTTTTGGTTTGGGCAGTCTCTAACTCCTGTTTGAAGGCGAAGATCCGGAGGGTATGGTCGAAGATGCTGCTGTGCTGATGCTTGGAGATGAAGAAAAAATCGAAGACCCTTCCAAACTCATTGTAGAAGCTGGAGGCGTTTATGATAATTGCACTTTGTACCACATGTAACTCGCACTCACAGCACCTGCACTAATTCTGAGTCCGAGTCCAACACTGACTCGTCGTCTAGCACAGAGTCGGAGTTTGTGCCCCTTGGTCCTCCACATCGTAGTTTTTACTTCGAATTCGAGTCAACCGCTGTATTCCCCCCGTCTGATGAACTGGTTAATGAAATGGACGATGTTTTCGCTTACTTGCCGATTTTTGAGATAAATTGTTTAGATCCCGACGATGAAGGAATAGATCTCGATGTGGACATTCCCAAGGAGATCCGTTCCCTCATCGATCGCGAAAATGAAAGGCATGCTCAGCCTTTAAAAGAAGAAGTAATCTCCATAAACTTGGGTGATGAGGAGAACCCTCGATTGGTTCAGGTCGGTTCCGGGCTATCCCCCTAGGAGCTTTAAGAGCTCACAGATTTACTAAAAGAATTCAAAGAAGTTTTCACTTGGTCCCATATGGACATGCTCGGAATCGACCCGGAAATAGTCGAGCACAGAATCCCTCTCTACCCTGACGCGAAACCTGTTAAGCAAAAGCTAAGAAAAATGCGGCCTAATTGGGTATTGAAGATAAAAGAAGAACTCACGAAGCAAATCGACGCCGGTTTTCTAATTGTAACAGAGTACCCCACTTGGGTAGCCAACATCGTTTCTGTCCCCAAAAAGGACGGAAAAATCAGAGTGTGTGTTGATTTCAGAGATCTGAACAAAGTGAGCCCTAAGGACGATTTCCCATTGCCGCATATAGACATACTTGTTGATAACACTGGAGGGCATGCTTTACTATCCTTCATGGATGGCTTTTCGGGGAACAATCAGATTCTCCTAGCTCCGGAAGACAGGGAAAAGACCACATTCATCACCGAGTGGGGGACTTATTGTTATCGGGTTATGCCATTTGGGTTGAAAACGCGGTCCTACGACGTCAACGGGCAACTACGACTTTGTTGCATGACATGATTCACAAGGAGGTCGAGGTATACGTCGATGACATGATAGTGAAGGGAAACGAAAGGAAGGATCACCTCCCAGCGTTGAGAAGGTTCTTTGAGAGAATTCGAAAGTACAGGATGCGACTCAACCCACAAAAGTGCACTTTTGGAGTCACGGCTGGAAAGATGCTTGGGTTCATGATCACAACCAGGGGGATCGAGGTGGATCCTTCTGAGATTAAAGCCATTCTTGAGATGGAGCCACCTCAATCCGAGAAGGAGGTCCGGTGTTTCTTGGGAAAGATTCAATTCATCAGTCGATTCATCGCCAAGCTGACTCTAACCTGTGAGCCGTTGTTTCGTCTGCTCAAGAAGGATGTGAAGTTTGAATGGAATGACAAGTGTTAAAAGGCTTTCGAAGCAGTACGAACTTATCTTCAGAATCCGCCGATCTTGATGCCACCCATTCTGGGAAAACCTTTGATTCTATACTTGTCTGTCACGCCCTCACAATGGGGTGCATGCTAGCACAAGAGGGAGAAGATGGGGTTGAAAGAACGATCTACTACTTGAGCAAGAAGATGGTTGGAAGCGAAAAGCGGTACACTTCATTGGAGAAGACATGCTGGGCGCTGGTGTGGGCCACGAAGAAATTGAGACACTACATGCTGTCTTACTCGGTGATACTGATTTCTCGGATGGACCCCCTCAAATATCTATTCGAGAAGCCAGCACTTATCGGTAAGTTAGCACGTTGGTTGCTCTTATTGGCCGAATTCAAAATCAAGTATGTCACCCGCAAGTCAGTGAAAGGAAGAGCAGTAGTAGAGTTTTTGGTAGATCGCCCGATCGAGGGGCCAGAGCACACAGAGTTTCAATTTCCCGACGAAGACGTAATGACTGCTGTCGACGAAACATGGACATTGTACTTCGATGGAGCTGCTAACCAGAAGGGTTTTGGGATTGGCATATTGCTAGTCTCACCTGAGGGGTCGCATATTCCCCTTGCTTTCAAATTGAATTTCAAAGTCACGAACAATGAAGCAGAGTACGAAGCATGCATTGTGGGGATGGAAGCCGCACTGGAAATTGGAGTCAAGATGCTAGAAGTTGTTGGGGATTCTAACTTGGTCGTATCACAAGCGAACAGAGAATGGAAGGTTAAAGACGAAAAGATGAAACCGTATCATCAGCAACTCGATGAGCTCATCCCGAGTTTTCAGAAAGTGACTTTCACACATGTTCCGAGGATGAAGAATCGCTTCGCCGACGCACTAGCAACTTTGGCATCTATGCTGGAACTTCCGATTGGAGTGAAGCTGAGGCCTGTTATGATTAAGCAGAGAGGAAAGCATGTGTACGAATACGTCATGAACATCGACGAGGCAGACGATGGACACCCGTGGTTTCACGACATTTGGAATTTCGTCGAAAAAGGAGAATTCCCCGCAGATTCAACCAAGAAGGATCGGATCGCTTTACAACGATTGGCATCTCAATACATCATCTGCGGTGGGCAATTGTACCGGCGATCTCCATGTGGAGTTCATAAGTTGTGCGTTCACGGTTACGACACAAGAGCTGTAATGGAAGAAGTTCATGAAGGAGTTTGTGGACCTCACATGAATGGGATGATGCTAGCAAAGAAAGTTCTGAGGTTAGGCTACTATTGGTCGACTATGGAGACAGATTGCATCGAATATGTGCGCCGATGTCATAAGTGCCAGACTCATGCCAATCTTATCCATGTGTCGCCCTCGGAGTTACACCCAATGGCGACTCCATGGTCGTTCTCTGCCTGGGGTATTGATGTCATCGGAAGGATTACACCCGCAGCTTCTAACGGGCACAGGTTCATCTTGGTAGCAGTCGATTATTTCACTAAGTGGGTCGAAGCAGCTTCGTACAAGACTTTGACGGCAGTTCAAGTGGCTCACTTCATCAGGCAAAACATCATTTATCGGTATGGAGTCCCTCAAGCCTTCGTATCTGATAATGGTGTTCACTTTAAAGGAAAAGTCCTTGAGCTCTTTGACGAATTCAAGATTCAAGTACATCACTCGACCACTTATCGGCCGCAAACGAACGGGGCAGTCGAAGCGGCGAACAAGACCATCAAGAGCATCCTCGAAAGGACTGTTGAATCAGCTAGGGATTGGCACGAACAACTACCACTAGCTTTGTGGGGATACCGGACGTCTATCCGCACACCAACAGGGGCAACACCCTATTCTTTAGTGTACGGTATGGAAGCCGTTCTCCATATCGAGCTAGAAGTCCCATCGCTGAGGGTCATAGCTGAACAAGGGATTGACGAAGCCGAATGGATCAGTGGGAGGTTCGAAGAACTCATGCTGTTTGATGAAAGGAGGCTGCGAGCATTATACCACATTCAGGGCTATCAGCGAAGAATCGCCCGAGCATTCAACAAGAAAGTGAAGTCGAGGGACTTGCAAGAGGGGGACATGGTAGTTAAGGAAATCCGTGCACCGATCTTTGACCTACGAGGGAAGTTCCGACCACAGTGGCCGGGCCGTACATCATCAAGTCGATCCTTTCCGGGGGAGCAGCATCGATCATCGATCTTGACGGCAATGAATTCTCGAACCTTGTCAATTTGGATCAACTCAAACGGTATTACCCCTGAAAGAGCTCGCTGGGTCGAAAACCGCAAAGGCGGGCGGTCCCAGGCAAAAATTAGAGCAAGCCCGCTAGGTCGAAAACCCGAAAGGGCAGCCTAGGAAAAAGTTAGGGCAAAAAGTCAAAAAAGAAGCTCGCTAGGCCGAAAACTCGAAAGGGCGGTTCTAGGCAAAATTTAGAGCATAAAAAAGAGAGTGTTAATACCCGAGCGAACCCTAGCCCGAACTACGTATGGGCTTGATTCCCTTTCTTGAGGGATACGTAGGCAATCTCACTCTAAGGTTCGGTCCTAAATTCAAAAATCCAAATCCAAATTGACAAGTCAAAATGCTTTCTTTCACGGCGCGTGCGATTAGCGAACCGAAAGGGGGACACCCTTAATCAGTCGATTTTATTCAAATTACTTCTTTATTACAAGCTGAGCATGAAAAAGGAAAAACACACAACTAAAACGCTTTTTATTCCAAAAAACGGCAACGTAAGCAATCATCGCATCCTCGCTTCCACATCTCTCCTTAGCCATTTGCGGTACCTTCCGGTTGAAGCAATTGAGAAAAGTGGATCGCTTGGCTCAGTCCTGCGAGCCTCCCATGTTCGAGCATAACTTCGAAGGCCCGGAATGGTAAAGGGAGCGAGACGAAGCACTTCGGATCCTTGCGGCGGCACTTCCTGACTGAGTCCAAGCTGACGAAGGATGCGAAAGGGTGAATAGAAAGTGAAGCCTGTCAAACCAGCCACAAGCACGTGCGTCGAGCCCATGTTGCTAGTGCTCATAGCAGGAAGTCTCAGCCAATGGCACTGCCAAACGATGTCATCTTCCTCCGCAGATGCGAGGAAATCAGCCCAGTCATCTTCACTGCCATACATCACCTGGAAAGGACGGTTCCATCCGCTTGCCCGATACCACCAGTCATTTGCCGGAGGTATTAGCAAACTCAACTTGTCGCAGAGCCACATCTATCCAAAAAGAGAGAAAACAAGTAAGGAGCCAGATAAAGCCTAAACTGAGCGTCGAGGTAAAAAGAATGTGAGAAATAGAAAAAGGAGAGCTGAGTGAGGTCCTTAACCTGCAGCAACAGCGGGCTACCACCAAAAACCCTCGTGTGACCTGCATGGACGGCATCTAACCCCATCAAGGTTTCAGCAAGGATAAAGGGTGCAACGTCTTTGCGAGCCTCAATCTGAGTAGCGACTCCAACCAATAGAGAACTGGGCTGACCAACAGGCGGAACCAGCAGGAAGGCCGCTAAGAGGCAAATACAGCAAGCTGTCATCCAGCGACCTTGATACTCGAAGTCTGTCAAGTCTCCAGGTGGACTGAATCTCTCATACAGCTGCACGATATTGATGGCATTGCCCCGGGTCAAGAACTCTGCAACGTTCCCACTGACACCCAGCTTGGCTTTTAGGATGTTCTTCATGCTCTCCCTTGGCATTGGGACAGTTGGCTCGGTGGAGTCGTGGCTCCCAAGGTAGGCGTGGAATTCCTTGACGGTGGGGCATAGCTCTTGAGAACCGAAGCGAAAGACATGCATTTTAGGATCCCAAAAGCGTGCTGCCGCGTGCAGCAAGACAGGACGAATTGCGACCTCACGGAGATGCCTCAAAGCGTAGAGGCGGTGCCCTCAGATGCCTCAAAGCGTAGAGGCGGTGCCCTCGGAAGTTCAGCCAGTCGATGCCCTCGAGGCTGTCCAACCAAGGGCGGAGCAAGGCTTGGTTCAGCAAGGCCATGAGAAAAGGAAGTTTTGGAAGAAGAATGATGGAATGGGTTGTGAGTGACTTACCAAAGCAACTCTAGGTATTTATAGAAGCCTAGGGGAGACAACACCACTTCCCCACCAGCCTTGAAACTCATCAAGTTCCACATTTTCAAAACCTTTTGAAGATTCAAACTTTGGAATGCTTGAAAAAGCATTGGAAATCCACTAGTCTTGCTTTGGGAAGCCACTGACCTCTGGAAAGCAGTCCAAGGGCATTTACAAGGTGTCTGGGAAAGGTGTATGCAGAAGAAAACGACATGGTAGAGTTGGGAAATGATCTTGGAAAAGAACACAAGTCTGCAGATCACAGCAGTCCCGAGCGCTCGGGAGTGAATTCCCAAGCGCTCGACAACACTCTCGAGCGCTCGAGAGTTCTGCAGTTTTGACAGCAAGTTTTGTTCCCTGGTTTTTGGTCCCGACATGGCGTCCCAAGCTCTGTTCATCCAGTTTAACAAGTTTCAACCCGTTATTAAGGGAATACAGCGGGTCCAGTTATCTACTTGTCCAAGTATTCATGTGTATTCCTTGAAAAACCTCAAAATCTCGATGATTTTCTTCCCGTTGACGTGTCGAAGTTCGTGACAAGAGCGTTCGTAGAGTCCGAGGGTGTACGCAAGTCTTAACGTGTGCTGGTGACTACGTGAAGCGGTCAAACGCACGCCAAAGCTTACCGAATCAATTTTCGCCTTCAAACGCCCCAATTTCATTACTCATGGTGGTGTTAGAAACATGCACTTGGATCAAATACCCGCGTGTCCCATTCTCGTGTCCTATCCCGGTCAAGTTTAATCGTTACTTTCCTTAGTGACTGTAAATTCTACGTTAAGGGCATTTTTGTCATTTCAAGTCAAATTCCATGAGTCGAGTTAATTGTGTCAAGTTTTATTCCATTTTAAGAGTATCGGTCAAAATTCGCGTGCTCTTTGCCCTCTTTCAAAGTTAGACGAACATATTTCATAAAATACAATTCTTAAAGGGAGTGCAAACGAACGCAAATCGAGAAAAGTGCAGATTTTCATAATAAATGCGGCATTTGCAAGGAGTAAAGGAGGAAGTGCATAAGTTGGGGCAAATACACGCCCAATCCTATCTACCGGGGCACGCAGACCCAAACAAAACCAAGGCACGCAGGCCTAGAAGCTACAACGGCGTCGGCACGCAGGCCCATGCAAAATAAAGACTAGCAAAGCAAAAACCTAAAGCTCAGCCCAGACGAATCCTCTTCTGCTGGTGTCCCTCGGATTCAGAGCTCTCAACGTCGTCCCCGTCGTCATCGTCGTCGTCGTCGGAAGGGCCTGAGGTGGTACTCTAGTCCGTAGACCCTAAAGCTCGTGACTCGAGCGACTCCTCTATATCCTCCTCTGACTCCTCGGGAGCGGGTCTCCACCGAGACGCTGCCCTAGGAACCACCTCGAACTGCTCATCCCCTGCTCTCTGTCTACGCCGGCCTCTCGCGTCGGCAGAAGCTGGAAGGCTCGTCGTACCCTGTGACCGTGTCCTAGTCGAGCGCCGTGGCTGCACCTGCATATCATGAGCATTCATTCATTTGATACATGTTTTAAACCCAATAAAATGTATATGCATGCACTTTGCATACCTGTGAAGCAACAGGTAGAGCAGGCTCAGGAACAGGTCTAGTCTGGAGGGTCCTCCCCTTGGCACAGTCCTTCAGCAACTGGCGCATCCCCACCATCAGCATGATAGCCTTTTCCGCCCATTCTCGTGGCACCTGCGTGATGATTCAAAGTCAAAACCATATGTGCATAAGCAAGAAACATTTGAAGCATGAAAGAAGCGAAATTGTGTTATACCTGAGCAGGAAGCCGAATCGACGGCTGTGGAAGGCGTGGAATATCTAGCATCGCCCGTGCTCCAGAAGGATCCCTCACCCCTATCATCCACTCCAACGTTGGTAACCCGGCTGGAGTAGAAGTCTCAGCCATCCCAGGAGCTCCCGTGTTGCCCTCACCTCGGCCCGAAGAACTAGCACCTCTCTCAACAGCAGGAGGTCTAGCACCTCACCTCCTACCGCGTGAAGAGTGACCACCTCGGCCTCGTCCTCCTGTCTCACCTCCAGTCTCACCCCCGGTCTCGTCTCCAGCCTCATCAACAGCCTCACCCCTGGCCTTCCTGGCCTCGGCCTCTGCTATCCGTCTCTCCAGCTCTCTCTCCACGCCCAAGCTGGTGGCCAAGTATCTGTCCCTGTATGTCGCATAGTCCAGCGTGCGCTGCAGATATCTCTCCAAATCAGCATCTGGCACCGTGAACTGCTCCAGCTCAACCCGAGTGTACGTCTTAGTCCGCTGCACTCGTGGAAGAAGTGGCCCCGGCACAATGAACTCTGGAGAACCGAGTGATTGCCGTGTCACCCGATCCCCCAAGTACCACTGCCAGCCCAGTGGGCACTCCAGCAAGACCCGACTCTTCGTCACCTCCTGGCTCCTCGGAAGGAAGTCAGCCTCCACCCTGGCCCAGCGATCCCAGTGAACCTGCATTCAGTTTTCTGGCATCAATAATCAAGGATTTCATTTTTCGGCAAGGCATAAAAGAAAGAAAGGTTGATGTTTGTACCGTGACTCCAATGATGTTATCCAGCCAGCGCCGGAAAGTCATCATCTGTCCCCGTCGCTCCTTTGCTCTCCGGTACTCCTTGCCCCATGCAAGTCCACGCGGGAGCAAGTTCGGATTTGTGCAAGTGTTCTCGGGCGGAAACATGCCCAAGACCTCGTAAGCCCAAAGCTGCATATTTTGGAAGTCGATTCAAGTCAATATATGTTCAATTCAATTCAATCAATCAATCAAAGCAATTCAAGACAGTAGCATTAAGTCATACCTCAATCACCCTCCAGTAGCCGCCTATGGTATCCCCCACTCCGCGTGAGGCGGCTCCCAAGAAGCAGTAGAGTGTGCACAACGCAGCACCTCCCCAGTCGTACCGTCCTGCCTGCCTCAGATCAACTAGGCCCGCCAAGTAGCTCAAGTGAACCCGGGATCGCCTGAGCGGTAACAGAGAAGCCCCGAACAGGTATAGCAAGTAGGCCCTGGCCATCTGGGCCACCTCAACGTCGTTCGCCGGCTCGTGGTCCCAGTACGTCATGAACTGGTCATACTCCGCTACCCCTCTGCTGTGACGCGGGACCCGTCCAAGGAACCACTCCAAAGCTGCATCATCCAAGTCTATGCTCGAGTCGAAAGGAATCGGCTCGCCTCCAACTCGGAGCCCTGTGATCGCAGCGAAGTCGAGAGGAGTCACCGTCATCTCCCCGAAGCGAAAGTGGAACATGTTGGTGGTGTCCCACCACTGCTCCGCCAGTGCCGTCATCACTGCACGGTCAACCCTCACCGCCGTCAGCAGCTGGATGAACGACCCGAAGCCAGCCTCCTCCACCAACTCTCGCACTCTCCGAGGCAACGCCTTGAAGTACTTCAATGAGTGGCCTGAGCCTCCATGGCCGTAAATATCTTTGGTACGCTGTTTCAACAGAGCAAAGAAATAGCATCAGTAGACAACGCAATGATTCAAGGAAGCAAGTATAATGCAGGAAAATGAAATATTAAACTTATACCGTCGTCCATCCGGAAGAGATGTGCGTAGCCCGATCTCGGACAAGCATATCCTCTGGGTAATCCGTCCGGGCAGGAGTATAGCTAATCATCCCTGTCGGCTCAAAAAAGTGCAACCGTGGTGCATAAGTCTCCGACACGAACCCAGGACGTACACTGGCCAAGTAGGCCTTTGCCTCAGCCACCGCCGTAACCCGCTCCTCAATCACCACCTCCTCCTCTGGCTCCTCTCCTAACTCCAAATCGTCCGTCTCTGGCGACCCCGTGTCCGCCGCCGTCATCTGTGCGCCGCTGAGCAATGCTCCTAACGTCAATGCTGAGGTCTGATCCTCCATGGTCCTCGCACCCCTCAGTACCTCTCTAATCCCAGCGTCGAGGCTCAGTGTGTCCAAAATGTCACGCGGCCTCGTGGTGTCCAAAAAGTCCCCCTCTGTGAATGGAACCGGGTGCGAAGCACCAATCCCGCTGTCCCCTCCTCTCGGCCCCACAATCGTCGCCCTTAGAACCGGAGTCGCGATGACGTGGCCAACCGTCACTACCTCATCACTGCCACCTTCCCTCCACTCACTACCGGCCCGCTCGGCGGCCACGAGCAACTCCTCCACCGTAGGAGTATGTGGAATGCCCGTGACACCTCCTCCGCTACCTGAAACCCCCATCTCACCACCCAAAGAGCCCCCGCTGCCCGTGGCCAGCTCGTCATCGTCTCGTCGCACTATCTCGCTCTCGCTCGCATTCCCCCTTGCCGCCACATCTCCGCTAGTACTCCCTGCTGCCTCTACTCCTCCACCAGCCTCAACTACTGTGGCTAGATCCTCACCAACAACCCCCTCCTGCGCTGATGCGGTGGCATCACTGCTACTGTCCACTTCCATCGTCGCCGCGGCCGCAACCACCACTGCCTCCTCGCGGTGGGGGAACTCCTCACCACCTTCGCTAGCTATCCCCTCTTCTTCTTCCCCCCAAACCTTCTTCTTCCTCTTGATTCGTATCTCCTGGCACACCACCACCCACCTGAAAATCGTAGTGATCTCGAGGTCTCGGGCTCGATCCGTGTTGAGAGAAAGAGAAATCGTTTGAGTGAGAGGGAGAGGGAGATCAGTCGAGTGAGAGAGAGTGAGATCGCCTGAGAGAGAGGGTGAGGTCGATCGAGTTTCAGAGGTGTACGGTTCGCTCTGGTTCTCGAGCGCTCAGATATGAGTTTAAACCCTAAATCTGTCGAAGAAGGTGAACAAAACAGTGGACCCCAGCCGTGGTCTCGAGCGCTCGAGACCACTCGGCAGCTGGGAGTGGTTACGGCGCCGAGATCTATCCTCAGCCTCTGTGCCAGCCCTCCGTCGTCTTGTGCCTTTTCTGCTTCCGAGGCTTGCTTAGCTTCTTCCGTTTCTTTTTACAAAATCAATCTCAGTCCTAGCTCCAACCGTGTCAAACGAGACTGCGAGAAGCGAACCTTCGTCGATAATGTGATTTCGGGCTCTCGTCTCGTGATTTGGTGTCTTACTTGGTAGTCGATCAAAATTCTATCTATTTATGCTAATTTCAACATGCTTGCAGGTATTCTTACGCTACAGGTGCTATTTTATCCACTATTCGTCTGCCAAACAGAGTAACAGGTGGACCCCTCATGCATTTGTCTTATCAAACTCGTGTCGATCATTCCTCGCGCATGCATCACACGTGCTTGCATGTTCCGTCCGCCAAACAGAGCAACAGATGGACCCCTCATGCATTTGTCTTATCAAACTCGTGTCGATCATTCCTCGCGCATGCATCACACGTGCTTGCACGTTCCATCTGCCAAACAGAGCAACAGATGGACCCTTCATGCATTTATCTTATCAAAATCGTGTCGATCCTTTCTCATTCATGCATCGCACGTTCGCCAAACAGAGTAACAGGTGGACCCCTTTTGCATATTTTCCTTGTCGAGGACTTGTCAATCTTTCTCGTGCATGCATTACACGTGTTTGCACCTGCCCCGAAGAACTACGCTGGTCTGATCCCTGTAGAAAAGGGTACGTAGGCAGTCCAAAAGGACACGACCTCATGCATTGGATGTGCCATTTTGCATTGTTTGTGAAATTAATGGTTTGACGTGGCTCGAATTGGGCTGTCTCAATCTTTGGATGTCACTCATATCCAGACATGATGCCGAGCGCCATCCAAAGAGGGGCAACTGTAGACACCCCAATTTGGACATTTCGAATTTCCTTAATTTGTGGCCCGGAGGCTCCCCGATGATGAATTTGGATTGAAACAAGCCCTTGACCAGTCAGAACAATGCTTCTTGGAAGACTTTAAAAAGGAAAATAAAATTTCTAAGCCAGTCCCAAGCGCTTAGGAACAATCCCAAGCGCTCCAAATCATTTTCAAAATCTGGGATCTGACAAAACTCTCAAGCGCTCGAGAGTGAAGTCCCAAGCGCTCGAAAGTGCTTCCGAGCGCTCGAGAATTCTGTGCTGCCTAATGGGTGCTGGAGCTTCCCCACTTCCCATGCAAGCCATCATTACAGCCGTTTTGGCTGGTTCAAACCTCAGGCAACACTCCACCTCAGTTAGAGGTGAGTCAGGCCTGATGGATTTTCAAAGATTTCATATCTCATTTGCCAAAATGAGACCATATACTATTTTGCCTATATAAAGGCATTCCAGCACAGAACAGACACGAATTCTCTCTCTCTAAAAACCCTCTGACTGTTCAAACCAGACCAGTTTTCACCCCTTTGAAAAACTCTATTTTGAAAAGCAAAACAACCAAGAATCAAAACATAAAGAAGATGGAGGAAGTTCAGATCATCTCCAGCCTCTGATCTTCTGAAACTTGCATATCTTTTTCCTCTTTCAAAGCCTTCTCAAGAAGCAAGGTTCCAACTTAAAGGTAGAAATTTTCTACCTTAGTGTCAAGCATAAATATAACAAGGCTGTTTTCCTTTCTGAGGGAGGTCCCTCAGCCTTCTCAATCTTTAATACTGAGCATGGGTTGAGAGACTTCAGTGTTGAAGCAAGAGCAAAGGGGTACAAAATGCATTTTCTACACTAGCCTACTGGAAGCACTCCCAAGTGCTCGGGACTGCTCCCAAGCGCTCGAGAGTGGCTCCAGACCTGCTTTTCTTCTTTTAAAGTGTTTGAATGGACATGCATGGGGAGTAGGACGTATTTCATAGTCATCTTAGCTCTTTTAAAGTACGTTGGTGCGGACGATCTGCCTTTTTAAAGAAAAATAAAAAAGACGGTCTCCATTTAAAGACATGCTAATGAATACTGGTCAGGATTTGAAAAGAGAAACCTTTTTCATACCTTAAAA
This sequence comes from Rhododendron molle, assembly GCA_025413875.1. Taxonomy (NCBI): domain Eukaryota; kingdom Viridiplantae; phylum Streptophyta; class Magnoliopsida; order Ericales; family Ericaceae; genus Rhododendron; species Rhododendron molle. The sequence continues at coordinate 23,950,816 of CM046400.1, forward strand.
ACAGAAGATCCAATGTACTAGCATACTACATTGAGTGCATGGGATGGTTGAAGTCAGTTCTAGGGTGTAAACTACTCCCGAGCGCTCGAGATCACTTCGGACCGCTCGAGAGTGTTTGTATGTGTAACGACCCTGATTTTTGGTAAATAAAAATTTCGTTAAAAATTTGAATTTTATTTTAATACTTGGATTTCATTTTTAACACCCAAAAATCGGTCGTTATTGGCTTATGAAAATTTTGATAAATTTTTAAATTTTATTTTAATTGCTTGGATTGCTTTAAAATTTCCTTTTAAATTCTAATAATCCGTCATAATTAGATTTGAAACTTGGAAAATTGAATTATTTTACTCCGGACAATTTAGTCCTTCTCCCATGACTAGTATACTTGCAAACGTACTCGTATATTTTCCCTAATAAGTAAATAATATCTTTAAATTATATTTCTCGGAAATCCTACTTAGCAAGCATAGTTAGCTTTTAACCGATTAGTTAGCAAACCCTAACTACCTTTGGCTTAGTGATGCATCGTTGCCGGAGTGGTTAGTAGAAGAATTTTGGTCTTTGCCTTGACCAGTCGGCTTGACCGCCTTGCTTTGGCTTGGCTAGGTCGCCTTGGCGTCGGGCCTGATTAGGCCTGCCTCGCCCAGGCATCGGGCCTCTGTCGAAGCTGCCTGCGCCTCGGTGTCGGCTCATTGTCGCGCTGCCTTGCCTTAGCGTCGGCTCACTGTCGGGCTTGCCTTGCCTTAGCGTCGGCTCACTGTCGCGCCGCCTCGCCTCGGCGTCGGCTCATTGTCGCGCCTGCCTCGCCTCGGCGTCGGCTCATTGTCGCGCTGCCTTGCCTTAGCGTCGGCTCACTGTCGGGCCTGCCTCGCCAGGCGTCGGGTCATTGTCGGGTTGCTCTAGGCGTCGGGACCCTGTCGGGTTGCTCTGCCCTGGTTGCCATCGAGTTACGCCTTGGCTAACCAGACGCCTGCCAGCTTTGCTAAAGAGTGCAGGGCCACGCATGGCCTTTAGCAGCCCGCGAGTGCTAGCGACCGGCAGTCGCTAACGGCTGTCGAGTGCCTTGGCCTTTGTTTGGCCAGCAGGTGCTGGCCGGCAGCAGCCTTTAGCAGCTATCGGTACGCCTTAGCCTTTGTTTGGCCAACTGCAGCTCTGGGCTGTTGTGCCCATTGTTTGCCGCCAGCCAGCTTTGCCATCAGGCTACCTTGGCCATGCTCACGCCTTGCCTTGGCGTTTGGCACCGTTGGGCTTTAATGGTCCGTTATTTGGCAATTTTCTACTAGATAAAAATCTCGTTGTTTATTCGTAAATATTTTGAATTTTCTTTTAATCGCTTATAATCCGTTATAATTAGATTCATTAAGGTCAAAACCTATTCTTCTTCACGACGGTCAGCAAGACCATTTTCGTTAGACAAGAACATTGGCATATTGTTTTCCCTAATCACTAAGGCTAATCCCCTAATTACTCGACTTGTTTAATTATCCTACTTAGCCAGTTCCAGTTGATCCTAATTAGGTCATTTGGAAACCCTAACTAAAACCTTGACCAAAGTCAACCTTGAATCTTTATCCATTGGACGATAAAGGCTAGGGTAATCTTTATCCATGAGTCAATAGATACTAGGGTAATCTTTATCCATTGGACAATAGATACTAGGGTAGTCTTTATCCATTGGTTATTACATGCTAGGAAGACCTTTGACCATTGGACAATAGTTGTTAGGAAGAAGACCAAGTTTGACTAGTAGTTGGAATAGTCTAGTCAAAAGCAAATAGTGTACTCCATGATGACTTTCCTTGGACCATTGGTTAATAACCGCTAGGGAAAACTTTACCCATTGGATAATAGATGTTAGGATTTGCCAAATAGGATGACAAGACAAGTCATGTACTTCCTCATCATTACTTCTTTCACCCATTGGTTAATAACCGCTAGGGAAATGTTAGACCCTTGGACAATAACCATTAAGGAAATTATTATCCCTGGGATAATAGCATTGTCCAATATTCCCATGGGATTCTTGGTGAAAGATATGATAGTACCTTCTCCTACAAAAGAATAATCATTAACCATGTGTGCATTTAAGTAGCCTTATCCTTATCCTCCTTGTCTACCACAAATGTACACATATATATATAGATATATATATATATATATATATATATATATATACATATAAGTACTTTGACCAAGATAGAGAATCGGCTAGGGAGAGAGAAGAGGGGGGCCGAATGTGAGGAGAGAGAGAGTGAGGTGTGTGTATGTACCTTTGGCCACTTGTCCAAGCCACCTAATAGCCTTAAGCCTATTTGTTACATGCCAACCCATGCCTAGTCAAACCTAGCCAATGATTCTAGTCTTTCTTCCAAGTAGACCCATTCTAGGACAAGACTACACCTTGACCACCTCATCATTGTTTGGACCCTCATCATTACCTAGATACACTTGGTTGGAGTACTATAGCATGACAAGACTAGTCATGTGTACTTTGCCATACAAAGAGAATAATCATAAGCCATGTGTACATTTAAGTAGTTTGTCCTTACCTTCCTTGTTCTTTCCATAAATATACATATAGTTATACACATATATATATATATATACATACATGATCATACTTTGACCAAGAGAGAGAGAGAGAGGGCCGAATGGAGAGGGAGAGGGAGAGTGAGTGCATGTGTGTTGTACTTGGACATGTGCATTGTACTTGACACTATTTGACCTAGATACACTTGAATGATGTACTTTGGCTTGACAAGACAAGACCATGGAACAAATCCATGGGGAAGAGAGAGAGACATGGCCGAATGAAGGGAGAGGGAAAGGTGAAGTGTATGTGTGTTGTACCATGGCAAGTTGTAGTACTTTGATACTATTTGACCAAGTTGCACTTGTGTTGTACTTTGGCTTGACAAGACTAGACTATGAGACAAATCCATGGGAGAGGAGAGTGAGAGAGAGGCCGAATAGGGAGAGAGGGAGAGTGAGGTGTATGTTGGTTGAATTTAGACACATGGTTGTACTTTGACACTATTTCACCAAGTGGCACTAAGTTGGCATACTATTGCTTGATAAGACTAGTCCATGGAGCAAATTTATGGGGAAGAGAGAGAGGGAGAGCCGGCCAAGTGGAGTGAGGGGGGAAGCTCCATTTTGCCTATAAATAGCATCCATTCCATGCCTTTCAACTCACACCTTCACCATTCAACTTCTCTAACTAGAAAGCTTAGTGTTCTTGCTTGTTCTTGCCTTGTTCTTGAGTGTTCTTGAAGTTCTTCCCTTGTTCTTCAAGAAACTCATCCTAAGCCGCCACTAAACCACCACTCCACCACCCTTCGATCCATAAGAGTTTAGTAGTATAGTCAAGACTTAGTTTCGAGAGAAACCCTTCTCTTTCGAAGCTACCGGAAGTCCACCGTAAGCCGTTACTCCGACGAAATTCCCGTAGCCACCCTACCGCCAAGAAGAACGGTAGAGTTCTTCGAACCTACTTATCCTAACTATAATTGTATGCATGTTGAATTGAATATAGTGTAATCTACCCATAATCCTAAGTATATGTTAGACACTACTCCTTGTCTTAGTTTTAATCTAGCTAAGTCGTTATAATGAAAGCATGATAATGATAGTTTATTTTCCTAAAACGTTGGATGCATGTGAGCTTAATATTGCTATTGGATGATCAAGCATGATTAGAACCAACTTAAGATATAAATTCGTGAAGAAGTAATAGCGTATTGATCTTTTAACTTAACTATAAGCTTATATTCCATTGCTTGTGGTATTGTAACAAAGCATATGGTGGATTACCACCCCAAGGGCGTCGCACATGTGGCGTTATGCTTTAAGTAATGGTTATGGATCTACTATGTACTTGTTTGTATTACTTGTGGTAAAGTAACAAAGCATATGGTGGATTACCACCCAGGGCGTCCGCACATGTGGCGTTATGCTTTAAGTAATGATTATGGACCTACTATGTACTTGCTTGTATTACTTGTGGTAAAGTAACAAAGCATATGGTGGATTACCACCCCAAAGGCGTCCGCACATGTGGCGTTATGCTTTAAGTAATGATTATGGACATGCTATGTACTTGCTTAGATTATACTTACTTTAAGTATACAACCATGAGTTAAACGGTTAAGGTATCAAAGCTAGTTAGTAAAACTTGTTTACTAAAGTACTAAAGAAGAATGAGCATGCCAAATAATGAATTTCTACGTCAATAAACATATGTTGTTTTCCCACAAAGGAAGAAAGAAGGGATTTTTGTAATATATTATTGTCTTGAGGATGATTATGAACATGTATGTATATTTGTTGCATTACTTGTTGCTTGATAAAACATAAGTGGCTTTAAGTAATAATTTGAGTACGATTAGGTAATATAGAGTTGGATGATCTTGCTAGTTAAATTTCAAGATTTCTTTAAAGTGATTCGTCCCGCCGCGAGTCTATGCATGATTACGAGACACAAAAACCGGAAAGTAGAAACATGACACTTAAGGAGTGGTTGATATGGATAAAAAGGATTTTTGAGACTACATAATGGCCGGACTTGGTAGCCTTATGTGAGTTGTGAAAACACGCAAGGTGGCCGGACTTGGTAGCACTTTGTGTGGACTTGCGAAAACCGCAATGAGGACGGACTTGGAAGCCAATTGCGTAGATTGTAATGGAGGCGGACGTGGTCGCTTCATTGGTAATTGGGCTTGGTTATCCGCGGAGAGGAGCCAATGCAAGATTTTGTAACGTGGCCGGACTTGGTAGCCCGTTGAATGACAAATGATTTTCTTAAAATGAAATGGTGACACAATACGATGAGTCGCGTAGGAGAAACCAAGAAAGGCATGACACCAACGTAAGCGGGATAGTGAATGCGGATGTATCATTGTTAATTATGTTGTTAAATGAGTATATATGATTATTTATATGACTATTTGTTGTAAGTTATGGGTTAGCGGGTTGGATTATTCTATTGAGCTTTTGTAGCTCACGGTGTTACCTTTGTGGTGACCACGACATATTATCTTGGGACGCTGGTATAATATGTCGACTTTATAGATGAGCAGCATGAATAGTACACTTTGGAGGCCTTCGGAGCCGAGGAGCTTGCAAGGATGGAAGAAGAGGCGGAGCAGTAGTTAACCTTAGTTTATTCCCTCCTTTGTTGAATAAAAGTACTCTTGTGAGAATTATGTTGTAATAATGAGCTAGACTCTCTTTAAGCTTATTCAATAAAAATGTTTATTTAACGTACCCAAAATTCGGGGCGTTACAACTTGGTATCAGAGCTTTAGGTTCAAAACCTCGGCCATGGGTAGAATGGGTAGCCTTTAAGATTAGTGTTAAGATAAGCGTGACCGTTGCACAAACGAGACTTGAGTTTAAGTTTACCGTCCCAAATTGGGTGGAATTCTGACAAAACAATCTTCGGATTGAACAAGGTGTGGAAATTGGCAGTACCACCGAGCTGGGAATTCCCGAACAATTGGATGATGACTTAAATCAAGAATCGAATGTGGAACATAGAAATGTCGATGTTTCTTTAACATTAGTAAAACTTGACTTAAAACACTACTAATTGAGGTTTAAAACTTTCCTTTGTAGATGGATCACCTAACCAACCTGATAGTTGGAGCTCACCAACTCGAGGTCACCCTAGAAACGATGACCATCCGACTGATGGAGAAGCCTGACTATATTATCATGATACTCGCAGAAATCCGTGACTTCAAAAAAGTACAGCATCATACCCCTACCCCTGTGGAAGATGACCCTTGGTTTCCTGTAATGTTCCCAATCTTGTGTGCCTTCCGTGTATTCTTTGGAGCCCTCCCCCCGATGGAAAACTTTACATATGGTGAAGAAGAAACTAGAGACAAGAAGGTTGCTCATGAGGTGACTAAGGAAGGAGAAGCTAGTGAGAGAAAGGATGAGCCCGAGGAGGACGAAGTTCTAGCCTAGCCCTGAAGCCAAGAATACTATCTAAGAGTCCCTAAATAAACCTGGCAATAGTTGTAATCCTTTGGATGTAGAATCTTTTAAACTAGGATCACTGTTGTTAGGCCTTTTGATGTAAAATAGGAAAAATGTAAGACTCGTGATGTATTAATCTTAAGACTACTATAAGCCGCCTATGATGTACTTGTTTTCCCTAAGTAATGGAATTATGTGCTTCTTTTATATGTACATGTGTCCTTACAAGACTACCCTTTCACACCGATAAGTCTAACACATAATTTTCTTATTATTGTAGATATGGCTAACTGTACCACACCAACACCATTCACCTTTGCGGACCTGCTTACGTACAAAGCTCTGCTTGCACCCGAGAGTTACATCCCTATACCCCACTTGGGTATATTTGACCCTGCCACCGGCGAGCACACCTCCGAGATTATTCTCGTGTCACCTTTAGCTGAGACCATGGACTTGGAGACCTTACATTTATCACTTAGTGACGTTGTTGAGGATGCCCGACAACGAGGGGAGTATTGGCTCGAGAAGAGGGAGAAGGAATGGAAGGAGGAGTTACGAGTATATTTTGGACTTATCCCACCGCAGTAGTAGAGTCGTAATTTCAGAATAAAGTCCCGAAGGTTGTAGTCACAGTTGTGTGAATACAAACTTAGACCATGTATTAAGAGCATGTAAGATCATTCCATTTGTATTAGGAGAAATCGTGTCATAGTGGAATTCTATGCTTATGATTGTATCTCTCTTTTATCTATAAAAAGCTTGTTTCCTTCAAAGGAGTACTGCCGTATACTATTCTTTAATGACACTCTTATTACAAAGGACAATTATTTTTGTGACGCAGGTTGCAAAATAATCTGTTGCTTGTTACGGGTACTGTGGCACACTACCATAGACATTTTTTCTTTTATCGATCTATTTTTATTCGATGAGAAGCTAATTGTGATAAATATTTTCCCACACCTCCTAAGAAACGAGAACGGATCCTAACACCTAGAGCCGGCCTACCCATCCGGCGCGGCCAAAACCGCACCCTCCAACCTCCAATTATCAAAATTTCAAACTCCCAATTATCAAATTCAAATTTCAAAACTCAATCATTTCCCTCCTCCACTCACCCTCACCCGGCCTATATGTACCCCACCACCACCTCCCATTTCCTTATCCTTCTCTCTTCATCTCTCTTACCATCTCATTCCCCCAAACCAAACCATGGCCATCCGACGGCGAGGATTTCCGGAAGACGCCGTCCGAGAAATCGAGCGAACCGAACTCACCCTAACAACCCAAGCGCTGCGGTTGCAACCCTTCATCTTCCTCCTGTTCTGTGTCGTGCTGACAATGGGCATGCCACGGTGGTTCGGTAGGAACAACCGCCTCCGCACCTTCTGGTGCTGCGTTCTCGCTGTGACCATCGCACTCGAGGTGTTCGTTAGGGAATACGAACGTCGTTTGATCCAAGCCTTTAATGATAGGTGGTAGAACGAGGCACGTCAATGGCGCCCTAGCCATTATTATCTGCTTTTCCTTACTTTTTCGTGTACCTAATGATGCCTGTAGGCATGTAGTATGTTGATCTTATGTTATTTTAAGAAATTTTATTTTGCTCGTCTACCACAATCTGTCTTGTTCTTTGCGTGCTAACTTCATAACAAAACCCCAAGTTCGAGTAACACCACCATTTCGGGAGAGTGCAGTTGTTAGTCTAAAGTGAGTAGTGAGTGCGGACTAGAAATAGCCAACCTACGCCTAACCTGCGACTTAAGAGTGACTTGCTTCTTTTAAGGGGGATAGACGATGATTCCGAGACCGGTATAGTAATTAAGCCTAACCCGTAGTCACGTGCGAATTTCGAGGACGAAATTATTTTAAGGGGATAGGTTGTAACGACCACGATTTTTGGTAAATAAAAATTTCGTTAAAAATTTGAATTTTATTTTAATACTTGGATTTCATTTTTAACACCCAAAAATCGGTCGTTATTGGCTTATGAAAATTTTGATAAATTTTTAAATTTTATTTTAATTGCTTGGATTGCTTTAAAATTTCCTTTTAAATTCTAATAATCCGTCATAATTAGATTTGAAACTTGGAAAATTGAATTATTTTACTCCGGACAATTTAGTCCTTCTCCCATGACTAGTATACTTGCAAACGTACTCGTATATTTTCCCTAATAAGTAAATAATATCTTTAAATTATATTTCTCGGCTGGAAATCCTACTTAGCAAGCATAGTTAGCTTTTAACCGATTAGTTAGCAAACCCTAACTACCTTTGGCTTAGTGATGCATCGTTGCCGGAGTGGTTAGTAGAAGAATTTTGGTCTTTGCCTTGACCGTCGGCTTGACCGCCTTGCTTTGGCTTGGCTAGGCTGCCTAGGCATCGGGTCGCTGTTAGACCTGCCTCGCCCAGGCATCGGGCCTCTGTCAGGCCTGCCTCGCCTCGGTGTCGGCTCGCTGTCGCGCCTGCCTTGCCTTGGCGTCGGCTCGCTGTCGCGCCTGCCTTGCCTTGGCGTCGGCTCGCTGTCGCGCCTGCCTTGCCTTGGCGTCGGCTCGCTGTCGCGCCTGCCTGGCCTTGGCGTCGGCTCGCTGTCGCGCCTGCCTGCTATAGCGTCGGCTCATTGTCGCGCTGCCTCGCCAGGCGTCGGTCATTGTCAGATGCCTCGCTGAGCCGGGACCTTTGTCGGGTTGCTCTGCCACTGGTTGCCATCAGTTACGCCTTGGCTAGCAGACGCCTTAACCGCTTTGCTAAAGAAGCTGCAGGGCCACCGCGCCTTTAGCAGCCCACCGGTGCCTTAGCCTTTGTTTGTGCCGGTGCTGGCGACGGCAGTCGCTAACAGCTGTCGCCTTGGCCTTTGTTTGGCCAGCTGGCGCTGGCCACCCGGCAAGCAGCCTTTGCAGCTATCGGTGCCTTAGCCTTTGTTTGTGCTGGCAGCTCAGGGTTTGTTTGTGCCATTGTTTGACCACTTAACCATGCCAGCTTTGCCATCAGGCTACCTTAGCCATGCTCACGCCTTACCTTGGGCACCGTTGGGCTTTAATGGTCCGTTATTTGGCAATTTTCTACTAGATAAAAATCTCATTTGTTTATTCACGTAAATATTTTGAATTTTCTTTTAATCGCTTATAATCCGTTATAATTAGATTCATTAAGGTCAAAACCTATTCTTCTTCACGACGGTCAGCAAGACCATTTTCGTTAGACAAGAACATTGGCATATTGTTTTCCCTAATCACTAAGGCTAATCCCTAATTACTCGACTTGTTTAATTATCCTACTTAGCAAGTTTCAGTTGATCCTAATTAGGTCATTTGGAAACCCTAACTAAAACCTTGACCAAAGTCAACCTTGAATCTTTATCCATTGGACGATAAAGGCTAGGGTAATCTTTATCCATGAGTCAATAGATACTAGGGTAATCTTTATCCATTGGACAATAGATACTAGGGTAGTCTTTATCCATTGGTTATTACATGCTAGGAAGACCTTTGACCATTGGACAATAGTTGTTAGGAAGAAGACCAAGTTTGACTAGTAGTTGGAATAGTCTAGTCAAAGCAAATAGTGTACTCCATGATGACTTTCCTTGGACCATTGGTTAATAACCGCTAGGAAAACTTTACCCATTGGATAATAGATGTTAGGATTTGCCAAATAGGATGACAAGACAAGTCATGTACTTCCTCATCATTACTTCTTTCACCCATTGGTTAATAACCGCTAGGGAAAATGTTAGACCCTTGGACAATAACCATTAGGGAAATTATTATCCCTTGGATAATAGCATTGTCCAATATTCCCATGGGATTCTTGGTGAAAGATATGATAGTACCTTCTCTACAAAAAGAATAATCATTAACCATGTGTGCATTTAAGTAGCCTTATCCTTATCCTCCTTGTCTACCACAAATGTACACATATATATATAGATATATATATATATATATATATATATATATATACATATAAGTACTTTGACCAAGATAGAGAATCGGCTAGGGAGAGAGAAGAGGGGGGCCGAATGTGAGGAGAGAGAGAGTGAGGTGTGTGTATGTACCTTTGGCCACTTGTCCAAGCCACCTAATAGCCTTAAGCCTATTTGTTACATGCCAACCCATGCCTAGTCAAACCTAGCCAATGATTCTAGTCTTTCTTCCAAGTAGACCCATTCTAGGACAAGACTACACCTTGACCACCTCATCATTGTTTGGACCCTCATCATTACCTAGATACACTTGGTTGGAGTACTATAGCATGACAAGACTAGTCATGTGTACTTTGCCATACAAAGAGAATAATCATAAGCCATGTGTACATTTAAGTAGTTTGTCCTTACCTTCCTTGTTCTTTCCATAAATATACATATAGTTATACACATATATATATATATATACATACATGATCATACTTTGACCAAGAGAGAGAGAGAGGGCCGAATGGAGAGGGAGAGGGAGAGTGAGTGCATGTGTGTTGTACTTGGACATGTGCATTGTACTTGACACTATTTGACCTAGATACACTTGAATGATGTACTTTGGCTTGACAAGACAAGACCATGGAACAAATCCATGGGGAAGAGAGAGAGACATGGCCGAATGAAGGGAGAGGGAAAGGTGAAGTGTATGTGTGTTGTACCATGGCAAGTTGTAGTACTTTGATACTATTTGACCAAGTTGCACTTGTGTTGTACTTTGGCTTGACAAGACTAGACTATGAGACAAATCCATGGGAGAGGAGAGTGAGAGAGAGGCCGAATAGGGAGAGAGGGAGAGTGAGGTGTATGTTGGTTGAATTTAGACACATGGTTGTACTTTGACACTATTTCACCAAGTGGCACTAAGTTGGCATACTATTGCTTGATAAGACTAGTCCATGGAGCAAATTTATGGGGAAGAGAGAGAGAGGGAGAGCAGTGGAGTGAGGAGGGAAGCTCCATTTTGCCTATAAATAGCATCCATTCCATGCCTTTCAACTCACACCTTCACCATTCAACTTCTCTCTCTAGAAAGCTTAGTGTTCTTGCTTGTTCTTGCCTTGTTCTTGAGTGTTCTTGAAGTTCTTCCCTTGTTCTTCAAGAAACTCATCCTAAGCCGCCACTAAACCACCACTCCACCACCCTTCGATCCATAAGAGTTTAGTAGTATAGTCAAGACTTAGTTTCGAGAGAAACCCTTCTCTTTCGAAGCTACCGGAAGTCCACCGTAAGCCGTTACTCCGACGAAATTCCCGTAGCCACCCTACCGCCAAGAAGAACGGTAGAGTTCTTCGAACCTACTTATCCTAACTATAATTGTATGCATGTTGAATTGAATATAGTGTAATCTACCCATAATCCTAAGTATATGTTAGACACTACTCCTTGTCTTAGTTTTAATCTAGCTAAGTCGTTATAATGAAAGCATGATAATGATAGTTTATTTTCCTAAAACGTTGGATGCATGTGAGCTTAATATTGCTATTGGATGATCAAGCATGATTAGAACCAACTTAAGATATAAATTCGTGAAGAAGTAATAGCGTATTGATCTTTTAACTTAACTATAAGCTTATATTCCATTGCTTGTGGTATTGTAACAAAGCATATGGTGGATTACCACCCCAGGCGTCCGCACATGTGGCGTTATGCTTTAAGTAATGATTATGGACCTTCTATGTACTTGCTGTATTACTTGTGGTAAAGTAACAAAGCATATGGTGGATTACCACCCCAGGCGTCCGCACATGTGGCGTTATGCTTTAAGTAATGATTATGGACCTACTATGTACTTGCTTGTATTACTTGTGGTAAAGTAACAAAGCATATGGTGGATTACCACCCCAAGTGGCGTCCGCACATGTGGCGTTATGCTTTAAGTAATGATTATGGACATGCTATGTACTTGCTTAGATTATACTTACTTTAAGTATACAACCATGAGTTAAACGGTTAAGGTATCAAAGCTAGTTAGTAAAACTTGTTTACTAAAGTACTAAAGAAGAATGAGCATGCCAAATAATGAATTTCTACGTCAATAAACATATGTTGTTTTCCCACAAAGGAAGAAAGAAAGGATTTTTGTAATATATTATTGTCTTGAGGATGATTATGAACATGTATGTATATTTGTTGCATTACTTGTTGCTTGATAAAACATAAGTGGCTTTAAGTAATAATTTGAGTACGATTAGGTAATATAGAGTTGGATGATCTTGCTAGTTAAATTTCAAGATTTCTTTAAAGTGATTCGTCCCGCGAGTCTATGCATGATTACGAGACACAAAAACCGGAAAGTAGAAACATGACACTTAAGGAGTGGTTGATATGGATAAAAAGGATTTTTGAGACTACATAATGGCCGGACTTGGTAGCCTTATGTGAGTTGTGAAAACCCGCAAGGTGGCGGACTTGGTAGCCCTTTGTGTGGACTTGCGAAAACCGCAATGAGGCCGGACTTGGTAGCCCATTGTGTAGATTGCCATTGGAGCCGGACGTGGTAGCTTCATTGGTAATTGGGCTTGGTTATCCGCGGAGAGGAGCCAATGCAAGATTTTGTAACGTGGCGGACTTGGTAGCCCGTTGAATGACAAATGATTTTCTTAAAATGAAATGGTGACACAATACGATGAGTCGCGTAGGAGAAACCAAGAAAGGCATGACACCAACGTAAGCAGGATAGTGAATGCGGATGTATCATTGTTAATTATGTTGTTAAATGAGTATATATGATTATTTATATGACTATTTGTTGTAAGTTATGGGTTAGCGGGTTGGATTATTCTATTGAGCTTTTGTAGCTCACAGTGTTACCTTTGTGGTGACCACGACATATTATACTGAGGCGACGCTGGTATAATGTGTCAGACTTTATAGATGAGCAGCATGAACAGTACACTTTGGAGGCCTTCGGAGCCGAGGAGCTTGCAAGGATGGAAGAAGAGGCGGAGCAGTAGTTAACCTTAGTTTATCCCCTCCTTTGTTGAATAAAAGTACTCTTGTGAGAATTATGTTGTAATAATGAGCTAGACTCTCTTTAAGCTTATTCAATAAAAATGTTTATTTAACGTACCCAAAATTCGGGGCGTTACATCATCCATGCCATATTTAATCACATCTTGCAAACTTGTTACAGTTTTAATCCCCGATTAACTGTTCCCCCGCCCTAATTGGCTTAAAATTGGTTAAAGAAGAAAACGAATCACAAATACTTTCACAAAATGCCTAAGTAGAGACCGATCTCCGGATTGGGCGAGAGGGGTGCCTTCAAAACCTTCCCCTCTCGTAACCTGGCTCCCGAACGAATGTGATTATGACGGACTGGTTCCTTCACTTTTTCAAATCAAATAGCGCGGCAGGTGCTTCGAAATACGGTTCCTTGGGTGACGAACCGTCAAACCCAGGTGGCGACTCTGTGTTTTGCGAGCGCCTGCTTCTCCGCTCGCGCTCCCTCGATCTATCGGGCCCTTGCTCCGAGAAACGAAATTCCCGGAGGCTCGCTTTGGAATCCGGAAATTCCAGGGCATGCTGCCCACAGTGGCGACTCTGTTGGGGATAATCGAACCAATATTAATCCATGCTTAGAGTTTAATACGTTTGTGAACAATCCCTTAAAAGTCTGTCAAAACGGTGAGTTTCGCGCTGCCGAAGGTTGGAATGGTGATTTAACAGGACCCCGTGTCCGGCCAATCTAATCTGGGACTTTTTCGATTGTTCACTTGCGTAGTTTACTCTAAAGATGGACAAAATAAAGTGAGCCGAGCTTGAAAAGGCATTTTGTGATTTGTGATTCTTCTTCTTCTTCCTCAATTTCTAGCATTTCATGTGCATCGATGTGGGATAAGCCTCGTTGGATCGTTTTGGCAATCCGGCACGGTTTACCGGAGACCGGGGACCCCGAATGAACAACAACCTTCGACGATGATGGGTCATGCTACCGTTTGACTGTTGCTCAGCGATATCGCGAGCGACGGGAGGTATATCTGTGGCCCTAGTCCGAGGAACTTGTCGAACCAAACCGGCCTTTGCATATACAAAGCATTAGAACTCTCCAAACTAGGACAGGTACCTACCGGGTAGGATCTACTTGCATCTAACCCCATATACGTCTAGGTTATCGCTTTCCCTATCGCATGCACTGTACATACACTGTTTTGCATAGGAGCATGCTTAAGGCAGTTCTTTCTTTCGAGTTTGTCTTGCGCTGTCTAAAACGTTGTTGGACCCGATGAGGAGTCGTTCATTCCGTTGAATGTTCGTTATCAATTTCAAAGTCCTTAGTTCAATGAGACTTTGAGAAATCAAAATTTATTAAATCCTCGTCTCATGCCTGTTTGAGGATTCAACAGATAATGAGGAACCACAAAGTGTTGATGTCGTGATATTGATATCATTTTGGTCATCGTGCTAAGCATGTACACCGCCCCGGCTAAAGCACTAAGTTGCCCACGCCACCCCGGTAAAGGTGTCACGCCATTAATACCGAGTTGTTCCAAGTTCAAAGTTGAACCTTCAAATGGGACTAGTCGAAGATTTAGTCTATTTTGACATCTTTTAGGATCTGTCGATCTACACGAGGACACATCGCTGAAAAGAATTCTGAGGATTCCGGCAACGTCTGAAACTTGTGAGGCAAACTTGTCTCTAGAACTGTAGATACATATATGCATGTTGTTTTGCGTGAGAGCATGTTTCGGGCGGCTTCTAGGTTGTCACTCACTTTTGAGTCTGTCTTATGCTTATTAGGACGCTACTAGACCCGATGAGGAATCGTGCATCTCGATGGTGCATGTTGATTAATTTTCAAAATCCTTAGATCAACGAGACTTCGGGAAATCAAGATTTTCTAAGTCCTTGTCTAATGCCTGATTGGGGTTTCAAACAGAAGACAAGGAACAACGAAGAGAATGCCGTGATACTTGTACCGCCCTGGTTATCATGCTACGCATGTACACCATTTAAGCTAAAGCACTAAGTGCTCACGCCACCCCGGTTAAGGTATCACGTCATCTGCACCGAGTTGTTCCGACTCCAAAAGTTGAAACTTCGAGAACGGAGTAGTCAAAGGCTTAGACTATTTTGAAATCTCCTAGTGTTAGTTGATTTAAATAAGGATACACCCTCGACAAGAAATCTGAGGATTTTAGCAGCATCCGAACATCGTAAGACAGATTTGTCTCTATTTTCTAGAGTCTAAGGCTGACACTGACAACGATGACCTGTGCATTTTCATTCTTTCAATTCTTTCAATAAACTACTGAAAGGACATCACTGAGCTTTCATTACTTTACTGTCCGAAGCTTTGGGTCATTGCATCGTCGGATGATACCGAAGATAAGAGCCAAACCTATTTAGGAGAGTCTGTCGGGGTTGTTGCACCTTCACTTCCAAGGTCATATCACCTACCTTGTTCATCAATTTAAAATGGCAGCACAAATGGAGCTAGCTGAGCTCAGGAAAGCTGTAGAGGAATTGGGTCACAAGATGGACAAGCAGATGATTATGGTCCAAGGACTCGTTGGTCTCTCTACCTCTACAACCCGACAACCAGATATCGGACAAGTCAAAGAACTCTCTCAAGCCTGCCACGCTTCTGCGGTTGGGATCAAGTTGTGCCCAAAGGACATGTTCAAAGACCTGGTTGAGTTTCATGAGGCCAGGACCTTCCCAAAGGAGGATGTTGGGTCCTTATTCACAACCATTGCCGAAAGGGAAGACATGCTTAGTGATGATTTCAACCCCGAAGGCGAAAGAATGCATCCTGTTGATGAGGCAATGTGGTGCGATTGCAAAGCAAACAGGGGTTCCACTTTGAATTCTCAATCTGTTCGCCGGAACCCACCAAGGACTTTCTCATGCTTCTCTGCACCTTTGGCCTCGGTTTATGAGAAGCTTCTTACTGGTGCCATCAAACCCCTCAATCCAACTCCTCTACCCAAAAATCCATCACCCAATTTCAAGCATAACCTCTACTGCACCTACTATCAAATGCCTGGTCATTCCACCAATGCCTGCTTCCGGCTTCGACATGCCATTCAAGATCTCATCGATTGTGGCACCATCACAACCCCACCTCCATCAACAGCCGATGTCAATCAGGTTCAAAACACTCAAAGCTTCCGAGCCCGAACCCAACCCCGGAGTTTCTCTGTCTTCGAGGCATCTCTATCCACAGTAATGGAGCAGCTTTTCCAATCTGGGCATCTCAAGTCTTTGACCCCAACTTCTCCACCCAAAGTCCTACCCGCCAACTACAACGCCAACCATTTCTGTGCCTTCCACCAAATGCCTGGCCATCTCACTGATAACTGCTATCGTCTTAGACATGAGATTCAAGACCTAATTGACAATGGCACATTTCAAGTTTCACCGAAGCCCAACCTCACTTCTAACCCCTTGCCTCAACACGGGTCTGACCCTC
This sequence comes from Rhododendron molle, assembly GCA_025413875.1. Taxonomy (NCBI): domain Eukaryota; kingdom Viridiplantae; phylum Streptophyta; class Magnoliopsida; order Ericales; family Ericaceae; genus Rhododendron; species Rhododendron molle. The sequence goes on from CM046400.1 coordinate 23,967,200, forward strand.
TGGTTGGTCAGATAACTATCAACTCCACTCAAATCAACCCGAACTCCAAGCCGGCTACATCCATCCTGTCCGAGCCTGAGGACAGGCTGCTGGCTGTTGTTTGCGTGAATGAGGTTTTCACTGCTGATATCTGGATTGACAGTGATGAGGGGCTTGCAAATAAAAAGATTGACTAGCTGAGGTCCATTGATCAAAGGAGCATCGAGTAGGTTTGGTCGAGAAGCCAAAGGAAGCCGAAGTGCTGTTGCTTGGGCCTGACGCCCGCTGGATCCTACCTCTTTTGTAAAAGCTATGGGTAGCTTTTTAAATATTGCGTTTTCAAAACCGCGTCTAGTTTGCATTGGCGATATGTCTGAGTCTGACACAGAGTCTTTTGCGTTTGTCTAAAAACTAGCTCTGAGTCGGAGTTCGTGCCTCTTGGCCCTCCACGTCGTAGCTTTTGTTTCAAGTCTTGAGTCTGCTGTTCTTGGCAAACCCCAAGGGTTTTATGATATGCATTGTCTTGTTTCTTAGTACTTCGCTGGCTTTTATATAAACTGTGTCGACCCTGACGACGAAGGGATAGATTTCGATGGGATCATCCCTAAGGAAATGTGTTCCCTCGCCAAAAGAGAAGATAAAAGGCATGCTCAGCCTATTAAAAGAAGAAGTAATTTTCAATAAACTTGAAAGACAAATATAACCTCCCGAAAGGTTCAAAGTTGGTCCAAGCACCGCCCCCAGAAAAACATTGCGCCTGGTCAGACAGGCTCGAAGAATTCATCGACGTCTTGGCATGGTCTCAATAAGTCACGCCTTGCGTTGATCCTGAGACAAACAAGCATCAAACACCTTGCTATCGGGTGCCAATCCAAAAAGCAGAAACACCAAAGGCTCCGGGCCTCATACCATGTTCAAAAGCAGCAACTGTGGCGTTCCGCCAAGTACAAATGAGATAGTGTATAAAATGGCCCAGAGTAAGGCATTTCCAACCGAAGCACTCCTGACCCTGCGTCATCAAAGCCATTGTATCTGGGGCTACAGCCAAAGATTGTCGACCTCGACAGCAACAAAATCAATACCTTGGTCAACCTGGATCAATTCAAAAGCTACTTTTCCCTGAGAGAAGCTCGTTGGGCTGAAAACCCCAAGGGTGGGCAGTTCCAAGCAAAAGTTAGAGCAGCCTGCTAGACCGAAAACCTATGAAGGGGGTCTAGGCAAAAGTAATAGGCAATATTCAAAAGCTCGCTAGACCGAAGACCCGAATGGGCGGTACTAGGCAAAAGTTAGAGCACAAAAGGTGAGGTAAATACTCGAGAGTGAACCTTAGCCCGAACTACGTTTGGACCTGATTCCCTAGCTTGGGATACGTAGGCAGTCTCTCTTTGAGACTCGGTCACAAATCTATCAATTGGATCCAGGGTTTGATGTTTTGGTACACATCAAAGGTTGAAGAGGATCGAAGATCAAGCTGCATTGGAGGAACCAGAAGGGGAAAAACCTTTGTCTTTCAATTTTATTGCAAACTGTTTCTTCAATTTACAGTCTGAGCATAAGTCTTAAAATATTAAAGCATCAAAAACAGAACGAAATGCTAGAAGCCTAATGGCTCACAGTTTATTCTAAGTTCAGGGACTGGTATGAGCAGCTGCAGCCTCGCGTGCTAGCTTATAGTCACGCACGTTTGTTCAAAGTGATTCGATTTGGTTTCAGTCATGTACGTGCTCTTTCAATTCCAGCGGTAGTCTCCTACTGCTCTCGAATGTCGTTCCAGGGGCTTTTGCCAAGTTTTGTCATACCATGCAGGTCATATGGACTTAATGTGACTGCATGGGGGTGTCGGTTTCAGTTTGGGCCTATACGAGTCATCATTTGTGTCTTATGTCCATCTTTGCGACATTTTTCCAGTTTTTCAATCAATTGTCATGTCGAGATGCTTTTCTCGATTCTGTTTGTACAGGTCTTTATACCTTTTGCACTTTCGTAAGTGTCAGTTTCACCTGTCTAAGGAATGTTGTGAGTTTTGGCACGTTAAAACCCAAAATTTCATTATATTCTGTGTGCCTAAGGGTTCGCATTGTATCCTGGGGCTCTTTCTCCCTTTTCCATTCAAGCTAGGCGAGTTTGTACATGTGCGCATGTCTGTGTGTCGATTCAGGTCACTTGTCAATGCAAATTAGATATTAGTGGTTAGTTTTGACATTCTCTTCAACACTTGCAAAAGAGAGTCAATAAACTGCGAAAATGCAACTTTTACATTGCTACCCCTAGCTCCTGTAATCCACAAGCTATGGAATCTCATGAACAGCAAAGGCTCGTCAGCCCAAGGCCAAGCAGAGCATCTCTGGGGCTCATCTGCCCAAGCATCGAAGAAAGGGGGCATGCAGGCCCAATCTCATTGCTAAATATCAACTGGGGCACGCTTGCCCGCTCAATGTCTATCTATCTGGGTGCACATCTCAGAAGTGTCAGATAGTACAGTAATGAAGCTCAGTGGTAGACCTTAGGCGTCGTTGTCCTCTTAGGAGCCGCCCTTAGCTTGCATCTGCATTTTCAAAATTATGCATTTATTTACACATCATTGCATATTGTGTATCAAATGTTGAAAGCAGGAAAATTCTATCAAGTGTCAAAGCACGCCTGTCCAGTATCAAAGGCAGCAAGTAAACAGGATTTTTGGGGATCATGCCTGTTGCGTGGTCACTTTTGTAACTACCGCCGGAACCGCTTCTTTGGGATAATGCAGCTGTGAGTGGGGTGTCACACGCCGCTTTCCTTTCTCGTTTTCCATGGCAACCGTCAAGCCTGCGACCTATACTAATGCGCACAGGTAAATTCAGGCCTGAGGCCCAATCAGCAGTTATCACCAATTTCTCCCCAGCTGCAGTCCGCCTTGTCTCTATCCATGTTATTATCAAGGATAACCACTGCTTGTGCTACTTGGAGCAACACAACGGCAGCCGGTCCTGTCCATCTTCAACGGCTTGATCGCATTGTAGAGCAATCTGCCCGCTTCAACTCAACGACAGCCGGTCCTGTCCATCTTCAACGGCTTGATCACTTTGTATAGCGATCTGCCCGCTTCAACTCAACGACAGCCGGTCCTGTCCATCTTCAACGGCTTGATCACTTTGCATAGAGATCTGCCCGCTTCAACAACGACAGCCGGTTCTGTCCATCTTCAACGGCTTGATCACTTTGCATAGAGATCTGCCCGCTTCAACTCAACGATAGCCGGTTCTGTCCATCTTCAACGGCTTGATCACTTTGTAGAGCGATCCGCCCATTTCAAATCAACGATACCGGCCCTGTCCAATTTTCAACGGCCTAATCATTGTGCACACCGACCGCCTGCCTCAATCAACGCATACCGCCCTGTCCAATTTTCAACTTGATTCGATCATTTATACCGATGATCCTTCCACCCTCCGCAACGGTTTGATCATTTATACCGATGATCATTTATACCCATCCGATCTTCAACGGTTCGATCATTTATACCGATGATCCTTCCACCCTCCGCAACGGTTTGATCATTTATATATATGATCATTTATACCCATCCAGTCTTCAACGGTTCGATCATTTATACTGATGATCCTTCCACCCTGACTGCAACGGTTTGATCATTTATACTGATGATCATTTATACCCATCCAGTCTTCAACGGTTCGATCATTTATACTGATGATCCTTCCATCCTGTCTGCAACGGCTCGATCATTTATACTGATGATCTTCCCATCCAGATTGCAACGGCTTGATCATTCCGCACATTGATCTCCCCGTCCGCCTTCACGACAGCCGGTCCTGTCAAAATCCCTCAGTGGTTTGATCATTCAGCACTTTGATCTCTCCGTCCGCCTTCACGGCAGCCAGTCCTGTCAAATTCAATCCACAACGACGATCAAATTATCGTCCAATGGTCCGTTCATCCGCAACTGATTGTTCCCCAGGAGAGCCCGTCTTGGCCTGTCTCGAACGACAATCACCCTCAGTCTAGCCGCAAGTGCATCTTCCAGCAGGCTTATTGCTCTGTCTCGGATGGTCTTTGATAAGGAGATTGGCTCTGATTCCCAACAGATGGAATTTAACCTGCCTGACACGACCTACCCGTGTTTGTTGGAATACTTTGTGCCGAGGATAGCTTGATCCCCAGCAACGACGGCCTGTCCCGTCCACATCTGTAGCGACAGCCTGTCCTGTCCAAATTCAATCAACAAGCGGCGGTGCAATCGTCCACTTCTACTTCCATCCTCAGCGACGGTCCTTCTGTCCATTCAACCAATCAGGTTCTGTAAGTATGCTTGTCTACTTTACTATGTTCTGCTCTGGATTACCTTGAGGGGTGTCTAGAATTCTTTGACGTTACTTGTACCAAGTCAATGGTGCTTCAAGTGCCGTCAAAGAGGGGCTACTGTAGACACCCCAATCTGGGCTTTCAGATTACTTTACTTACGGTATTTGATTCTCCGATGATGAAACGGATCAAGAAGCATGCTTGAGAATGGGAAAGGTTTGAGCTTGGTGTGGATAGGAGCCCTCTCTTTTTGGACCCTTTGGACCCTTTGTTTTAAAATAAGAATCATTTCAGCCTTGGTCTGGAGTTTGACAATCGCGCGAGACACTTTCTCTCTCGCGCGAGACACATCTTGCCAGGTGTGGTCAAAGTCAAAGCTTTGATTGTTGACCCACGCGCGACAGGTGGCTACCTCGCGCGAGACACAAACTGTGCCACGCGACACACTTTGCCTGCCTTTCACCTTTTGTCAACCACTTGGTTGCTTGCCAGGGGGGTCTGCAGGGCTACTGAACCCCGTTCTTCTGCACAGGCCCGTGGGCTGTGCATGTCTTGAACACTCCACCCTCACAACCTCTCCCTATCACCTTTCCACCATACTTAGCCCTTAAGTTTGGTCCTAAGGGGTGTTTGCCACCACCCTTTGCCCTTACCTCCCCTATAAATACCCCCTCACTCTTTCAAGCAAAGGGTAATGAATTTTCAAAAGGGGTTTTAAACACAAGGCCAAGAAGAACATCAAGCACACTAAGGCCCTCACCCCTAGCATATTTGATCCGTTCATAACACACGCCAGTTTCCATCACAAGCGTCAATCCATTCCCGAAACCTTTCAAGCAAAGGTATATTTCCTTGTTCTGCTTACTGTTTTGATCTGAGGGGGGCTGTCAGGGCCAAGGTTGGTAATCAATACCAATCCTGGTCCTAAAGTCAGCAGAGTTACAAGAAACCTTGCAAATCATACCCTCGCGCGATGGTCTATCTATCTCGCGCGACACACTGGTGTCCCACGCGATGGACCTCGTGGGGTTTGGGGATGATTGGTTTTTGTTGTATTTACTTATTGTCATGTATTTTGAGCTTTGTTAGGATTTTAGCTCACTGTCAAGCAAGTTAAAATACATAGTTTAGCTTTTCTTGCTTATTGAATTTGTTGGAATGCTTATGGGTTGCATCTGGATTTGTGCCAGAGCTCAGAACATGCAAAGCAATTCCTGGAAGTCCAGTCATGACCATCGCGCGGTATAGTTACTGTCTCGCGCGATTGTCTTGTTGATCCCAGAAGTTGCCCTTGCATGAGCAACTTGGTCCTTGGCCTTTGTTTTCATACCCCTCTGTTTAGGGGTTGTATTTCAATTTATTTCAGTTCTGTTTGTAATAATTAGGATTAATTATTTACTTCCATACATATAAAGCTGCTTGGTTTGCCCCTGGGTGTGCACTGGTCCTTCCAGAGCCCAGAAGGGGATAAAATTTAATCTGTGTTGGAACATGGTCCCGCGCGCGACAAAGTAAGTGTATCGCGCGATACACATCTTTGCATGCACGTAGATCCATGCATGCAAAGGTGGTAGTCAAGTGGTACACTCACTCTTTGAGCTGTTTTGGTCCAGGTTTGACCAGAGATTAAATCTTATCCCATTTTACTTATTTCATTATTCATCCATGCCATATTTAATCACATCTTGCAAACTTGTTACAGTTTTAATCCCCGATTAACTGTTCCCCCGCCCTAATTGGCTTAAAATTGGTTAAAGAAGAAAACGAATCACAAATACTTTCAAAAAATGCCTAAGTAGAGACCGATCTCCGGATTGGGCGAGAGGGGTGCCTTAAAAACCTTCCCCTCTCATAACCTGGCTCCTGAACCCAGATATGGTTATGACGGACTGGTTCCTTCACTTTTTCAAATCAAATAGCGCGGCAGGTGCTTCGAAATACGGTTCCTTGGGTGACGGACCTTCAAACCCAGGTGGCGACTCTGTGTTTTGCGAGCGCCTGCTTCTCCGCTCGCGCTCCCTCGATCTATCGGGCCCTTGCTCCGGGAAACGAAATTCCCGGAGGCTCGCTTTGAAATCCGGAAATTCCAGGGCATGCTGCCCACACCTATATAAAAGCGCCTTTGGACTCCAAAAATACACACACCGAAACCACAAAATTCATATACTTTCACACCCTCTCAAGTCTCGAAACTCTGCAGAAATACTCTCTCAAACCTCCTCCTCAAAAGCCCTAACCTCCCGGAGGCAGCCATCAATCCGACGATCAAACCTCGGAGTTCAAACCCTAACCCTAGGGTTTTCAAAGGAGTAAATTAGTCAATAACAATCGATCCGAAGCAATCAAGCAACTGAGGGATCAAGGTGGTGAGGCCCAACGGCCTCTGGTTTGGTTTATTTATCGTTTTTATGATTAATCGTAGCATTTTGATGATCTGCTAACTTTTCTGTCTGGTGTAAGGAAGAACACCGACCGGGACTTCGATCCCTCGGCCGATACATCAAACCAGGAGGATCCAACGGCCGTGACATCCATTCACTGGCTGTGGGATCCATTCCCCTGGGACAACTTTGTTTTGTTCTGCTTTCTGATGCATGTTTCAATTATAGTATTGATTCACCATTAACTGCTTAAAGGCTAAAAACAGACTACGTGTTAGGATTAAATAAAGCATGCATATGCCTTATGTTGAACAACTATGGGCAAGTCTCACGGCTGGGCAGAGAGGGGTGCCTAACACCTTCCCCTCACTGTACTTTTGGCTCTCATATCCAAAATCTCTACTATTTTCCTACTTTTAATAAACTAGGTGGCGACTCTATTTTGATGATAACCGCTATGGTGTGACGATATTCCTAGCCATGGGAATATCCACGATCTTGGTTTATGAAGCAAGCAACTAAACGAGTGTAGACACCCCAATTTGGACCTATTAATCATCCTTAATTTGTGCCCTCGAGGCTCCCCGATGATGAAAATGAATCAAAACAGGCCTTGGACGAACTTGGACAATACTTCTTGGACTTTTTCAAAACCAAAACTCTTCTTTTTCCGACACCCTGAGGGCAAAATGGGCACACTTTTTGGCATATAAAATAACTTTGAATGAAACCAATTGGGTTGGAAAGAGGACTCAACGAGCTTTCCAACGCTTCGAAAAACACCCAAAACCGAGTTCGGGAGTGTCCGTGGCGCCCTTCTGAAGTTGGGCTGCCACTCTAGAGCGCTCGGGACAGTCACTCTAGAGCACTCGGGATAGTCACTCTAGAGCGCTCGGGACCACTGTAGAGCGCTTGGGAGTGCTGACAGACCAGTGCATGTTGAGCTTGGCTTTGACCATGGCTTTTCAGGCTTTTTTAGTTCATTCAACGTTCAAACTTGGTCTTACCTAAGTATGCAAGCATGCCTGAGCTAGCAGAGCATCTCATGATGCCTTTTCCTCTCCCCAAAACATTTTCTTTTCATTTTTATTTGATTTTCAAAGCAAAACCATGATTTTCTACTCCCCTATATATACCCCTTCATTCTACATGCAAGGCCACGAAATTCCTCTCACTCTCTCCCTTGTTTGCTGCAAAATCTCAGTCTCTAAACCTCCCTCAAACATTTCTCAAGTTTTGAGTTTTCAAAAGACAACCTTCAAACAACTTTCAAGTACTTCAAAAGCCTCCAACTTATAGTCCATCTAGAACTCCATTTTCCTACTGTTTTCTAAGCATTTTCAAGCATCCAAATCTGTCCAAGAAGCACAGTCCAAGAAGTATAGTCCAAGCAACAAGAAAAAGGTATAAACTTGGTTTTTTCCAAGTTATTCAATGCTTTTTTTCACTTCTGAGGGGGATCAAAGAGCTCATACTAGTTCCTCATACTAGTTATGAGTTCATTTTCTTGAATCTTAGTTGATTTGGCTAGCATGCAAGTCAAAAGGGATACTAAGACATGTTGTAATTTTTAGGACAGATTTTCTGAGTTTCAGTTTTTTCCATCTTTGGCCTTTTTAAACCATGAATTATTTTTGGGTTCTTTCATGTAAGTTGTAGATCTTTTTGTTGGGAAGATTTGGCTGCTGGAATCAACTTAATCGGATTTAAAATGAATTAGTTATGATTTTTTTCTGCAAGCTGTCCAGTGTAGGACGAATCTGGAAATACCCATTTTGTTTTGAGATTTATGCTTTTGTTTTGTAAAGTGAGTCTCTATATTTTCTTTTCTAGAGTTACATCTATGGATTAGTTAACTTTGGAGACTAATATTGCTTTGATTAGATTAAAAATGAGTGAGTTATACTCCTTTTATTAAAAGGTAGCAATTTTTCCTATTTTGAGTGGTTTGTGGTCATTTTTGTGAAATTTCATGTTATAAACTGATTTTCTCCGAATTTTTAAAACTTAATTGAACATTTTACTTTTGAGATCAGAACATAAATTTTGATTCTTAGTCTTAAATAAATTATGTTATTGCATTTGGTTAAGCCGTTATGCTGTCGATTTTAAAACTAGTCTAAACTTTGTTATATGCATACAAACTTCTTGTGACTTTGCATGCATAAGATTTTTCATAGTGTAAATAATACACATTTAACTATGTAGTGGCAAGGAAGCATGGCTTAAGAGATTGAACCCCCACCTCAGTCTATCATAGCCCTCTGCTGAGCTTTTGATATGTTTGAAATCATTTCCGTTTATTGTTAATAGCATCGTTTACTGTTTGGACTAACAAAGCTTGCGGGTGGGGAATCAGAACTCCCAAGCGCTCGGGACCATTCCCGAGCACTCGAGAGTGAGATCAATGACAGATCCACAGTTTCTGCTAACATGCATCTCATTCATTTACAGTTTCATCCATCCACTGTACAGTTGCACATGCATGCACTTTTTACCTGTTATAACTGTGGATACCTGCTACTTGTGTAATGAAACAAAATCTTTTTCAAAAAATCCCACAAACGTTTAATAGAGACCGACTTTGCGTCGGGCGAGGGGGGTGCGTTTCCCTCCTCGTAACATGGCTTCCGAACCCAAAGCAATCTCTGGTTTTCAATTCAAATCAATCATTTTGAAAATCAAAGCGGTTTCTCGGGTGGCGAACCACAAATCCGGTGGCGACTCTTCAAATTTTTCAAATCGATTCTAAAAGGCGAGGCATTTCTTTTGGGCCCCGATTTCCACCGGTGTGGTAGCCACGATGGCGACTCTGCTAGGGATGTTTAATTGATACTTGAGAAAAAGTTGGTTTGTTGATAAAACGGCCCGCTTTTCTTGAATATCAATTAAACTTGTGAGCCAAGCTTGAAAAATGTTTGTGGGATTTTCAAAATCATTTTGTTTCATTGTCTATTTCTTGTATATATATCATGTGCAGCCCCCGCTGTTGTGTTTCGGCAATCCTACCCGGCTTGCCGGTGATAGGGAATCCCGGAATGCTCAGCAACCCTCGACCGTGATGAGTCATCCCTACCGTTTGTACCGTTATTGGGTGTACGCTCAATAATGGGAGGTATACCTTGACTCTAGTCCGGGGAACCCTTTCTAAACCAAAACCCAGCCTCTATACATGTGTAGAAAGCAATAGAACCTTCCAAACTAGGACAGGGACCCGCAGGGTAGGAATTATGTGCTATATCCTGCCTTCATGTCACTGCTTTCTGCATCTCACCATGCATCTCATCCATGCCATGCCATCATGCTGTCGATCTATTCAATTTCAAGTCATGTGCTCTTAAACTCGCTCGCGCGGTCTGTAGAAGGTTGCCAAGACCCGATGAAGAATCGTGCACTCCAGTGTATGTTGTCTAAACTACATAAGTCCTTAGAACAATGAGACTTTGAGAAATCAAAATATGCTAAGTCCTTGACTAATGCCTAATCGAAAATTCAATAGAGAATAAGGAATAACAGGAAACGACGCCGTGATGTCACTTTACTTACACCACTTTGGCGAATGGCACCATGCCACTGACACCACTCTAGTTGTGGTTTCACGGCGTCTATACTAGTCTATTTCAAGTTCAAAATTGAAATTTCGAATGAGCACTAGGCGAATACTTAGTTTATTTTGACATCTCTTAGAACTTGTCGTTCTAAACAAAGGATACATCCTAAAAGAAATTCTGAGGAATGAGGCAACCTTCGAAGGACCGTAATTTTATCCCGCTTGCACATCTCACCTTGCATCTTATGCTGTCCATTTGCTTTCGGGTAGAACTCTTAGACTCGCTCGCGCGGCTTGTTTAGGATTGCCTGGACCGATGAAGAGTCGTGCTTTTTAAAGGCACGTTGTCGGAATTATTTAGTCCTTGGAACGATGAGGTTTTAGAGATATTGAAATTCATTAAGTCTTTAATACATTTTTCAATCATGGATTCAATGAAGATTAACGAAACAATTAGGCTACAATGCCGTGATACCTACACCACCCAGGTTATAGTGCGAAGTCACTTACACCGCATAGGCTAATGGCACCATGCCACTGACGCCACTCCGGTTACGGTATCATGTCATTTATGCCAAACGGTTTTTGGAACCAAAACAGAAATTTCTAGTGAAAAATGTTGAAGACTTAATTTGTCTTGATATCTCCTAAGTCTTGTTATTCCTAATCAAAGGATTCACATTCAAAAGAATCTCTGAGGGCTACGGCAATCCTTCATAGGTTGTTATTTCTTGGGTCTAGGAGACCATAAATCCGCGAAGTTTGAGATACCTCCGGTGTTCGCCGTGCCCGAACGGCTCCCTCTAATTCAGTGCATTTTCCAGCAGTCTTATTGCTCTGTCTCGGATGGTCTTAGATAACGAGATTGGCTCTGATTCCCAACGTGTGGAATTTAACCTGCCTGACATTGACCTACCCGTGACTGTTGGAACTACCTGTAAAGTTTGATCCCTTGAGTCGACGATGACAACACGTGAATAACAATTCTTTTATTCATACACGTTTTTTTTCAATAAATCATAACAGGGGCACATTCTGAGTTCACTTCTTACTTTACTGTCAGCACTGGGCCATCCATCCTACAGCAAAACCATACCCTCATAGACTCAGAATTTGCGGGGAAGATATGGAACAAACGGTGGAAAATTTGAATGGAGAGTATTCGAATGGGGAACAGTCAACAGGGAATCTGAATGAATTGGATCAAATCCGAACTTCCATCCGACAGATGGGTGAGCGAACAGACAACCAGATTACCCAGTTGATGCTCATGATAACCGGGGTTGCCAGACGATTTCCACCTCCTCAAAATCCAGAAACACCCCTTGAAAATAACCATGAACCACCCCCTGAACCAAACCCCCAAAGCCCAGAAATGGCCGCCATCAAAGCCAAATTGGCCCAACTTGAGCAGTCCTTAGCCAGAAGCGAAAGAATAACCTCAATTGGTTTCGACATCGACGAACTCTGCCTCTTCCCAAATGCCAGACTACCCAAGAAATTCAAGCCAATCGACTTTGCTAAGTTTGACGGAACCGGTGACCCGAAAGCACACCTGATCGGCTACATTGGGGCACTTTCCATGTGGGGTGTGGAGAAAGACGCCATGGCCCAAATGTTCACTCAAACACTGGTTGGACATGCTTTACATTGGTTCACTGCCTTGGAAATAACAAAGAAGAGATCTTGGGAGGATATCTGTGAGGCTTTCGTGGCCCAGTTCGACTACAACGTCCAACTTGAGGTCACCACCTGAGAGTTGGAATCAACAAAGATGGAACTGGAGGAGTCTTTCGTGAATTTTGTCCGAAGATGGAGAGCAAAGGCTGTTCAGATGAAGGACAAACCCTCTGAGAAAGATCAAATTGGGATGATTGTCCGAAATCTCCAGGCCGCACTTGCCAAGCACATGATCCTAACTCAATCCTCCTCCGACTTCAAGGCATTCTTCAAAACAGGCCTGGCTGTCGAAGAAGCCGTTCAGTTGGGCATCCTCGAAAATACTGACGACCCCAATGCCTTCTGTGGTTTCCACCAAATGCCCAGTCATGCTACCAATGACTGTCACCGTCTTCATCACAAGATCCAAGACCTAATTGATGACGGAAGCATCCCAATGTCGAACCTCAGGTCTGAAGGAGGATTTTGAGTGCAGTAAGGTCAATCCATGAATGGAATCTATCACGAGTTGGGGAAGTTTCTGAGTCGAGTCTTTCAATTTCGAGTCAGTTTGTATATCGAGTCTTTCATTTTTTTCGTATGCTTTCAAATTCAAGCCTGTAGTCAAAGAAGAAAAACCAAAAAAAGAGTCAGTTCCGTAGTCCCGAACTACGTTATGACCTGATTCCTTTGCAAGAAGGATACGTAGGCAGCCTCATTCTGAGGCCCGGTCATGTTTATTCGAGTCGATCCCGAAATTCGGTCATGATCTTTCAAGTCAATCCTTCGTCGATCCGTCCTGTCTTTCAAAATCAATCTCAAGCTTCTCGTGTCGAAATTGTGATAATAAACTCGCGTTTTGTGATAATCCCTTAACTTGGAATCGTTTTTCACCACCAATTGAGGAATCAAAACACGAGAAACTTCGCCTTTGCAAGAAGAAGAATTTCATGGGACCACTCCCTGGCACTGTCAAGAAGCGACGCCTTGGCCCGAGGAAAAGCTCGCTAGATCAAAACCTCAAAATGTGATCTAGGCAAAAGTTAGAGCACACAAATCTCTTAACTTGCATCTAGGATCCTGTTATCAAGTTGTGCAATTCAAAATGAAGAAAGGCATTCTTTTCTTTTATCAAACGCTTGAAGATATATATCCATTGATAACCCCTTTTGAGCCTAAATCAATTTCTTTGAAAGAACCCAGCTAGGCAGCTATCCCCCACACCGGGATGAAATGAGGAGGACAAATGTGCCAAACACATGGTTATCATCAGCGCATCAGAATTCAAAGCGTGAAAGTGCCAAATACATGGGCGCAATGAGATGCAAAACTTTGAAGAAAAAAATAGAGAAAGCTCAAAATCAATGAAAGTACCAAACACATGGGCACAACAAAGTGCAAGGCAAATCAAGTGAAAGAAGGCACCCATTAAAAGCAAAAGGGCACAAAAATATTCAAGATAGCTGCTAGCTCTCGAAACCCAAAGAAAATGAAAATTTTTGAGCCTATTATCCTTCCTTTGTTAAACCAAACCTTGGCCACGTTACAACCCAGATAAAGCCCTTTCAGATTGAAAAACACAACTTGATAACAAAATTCCTAGATAATAGGAGAAAACAAGAAGGAGCACCAAGGCAAGACATTTCATGAATCCTGCAAAATCCAAGCTGGGGCATTTTCGAAATCCATAGGTTGTCATCAACAATCTGGGGCACGGTTTATGGTAAAGACCCTCGTGTTTTGACGAAAAAAGATCAAAGAAAATCCTGAAGGAGCATCACTTGATGGAGCTAAAGCAATTTCAAACCCCAATGGGGAAAATCACCAAAACTTGATTTTATCATGACAATTTCAAACGTCAATTTGTGGGGCATGCTTGCCACTTTTCGAACCCCCAAACAATCAAGTTTCTCGTCGAGTCGTATCAAACTCTTTGTCCAGTCAAGATCATCATGGAGAGTCAGTCCTCTCATAAATGGTCTTTCTCGTCTTTTGAGTCATCTGGGCCTTGTCCAAATTCACACAAGGTCATGTGTCTAGTCAAGTCATATTGATCTTGAAGTCCCAACTTGTGAGAGAAATTCCAATACATGGAAGAACCCGCGCTTGCACTCATGATAAAACTGGTTACCGGAACTATCAGTGGAATCAAAGAAAAGAATCAAAGCTAAGGCCCGTCACTCAATGGGGCACATCAGCCCAATGCCATCAATCATAGTAAGCATACAGCCTACATCAAGACTGGGGCATGAATGCTCAAAACTCAAGCCCTGATCAAAGTCAAACTCAAACCAACTCCAACTCAAGCACTAAATCCAGCTCAGACCCAATTTCCATCCAAAAACAAACTCCATCCCAAATCCCAAGGTCCTGAAAATACCACCCCGTTGGCCAAAAAGAGTAAAGCAGAAAAGGTATTCAGACATGTCCCTTGTTTTTCAAAGAATAAAAATAAAGAAATCACTGTGTCGTCAAATGTCAAAACAAGGGTCTCGCTTTCTAGCCTCGACCTTTTATGGTCGCCTTCATCTATCATATTTGTCAACACGACTGCTTGACGTGCTGCCATAGATTTGGCATTGTCCTCTGTGACATCTTTCAATCGACTGCTGCCATAGATTTGGCATCGTCCTCTTGGACATCATTCAATCATCTTATGCCATAGATTTGGCATCAACCTCTTCTGCCATAGATTTGGCATTGTCCTGAGGGACATCTTTCAATCATCTTCTGCCATAGATTTGGCACCGTCCCGAGGGACATCTTTCAATCATCTGCTGCCATAGATTTGGCACCGTCCTGAGGGACATCTTTCAATCATCTTATGCCATAGATTTGGCATCAACCTCTTCTGCCATAGATTTGGCATTGTCCTGAGGGACATCTTTCAATCATCTTCTGCCATAGATTTGGCACCGTCCTGAGGGACATCTTTCAATCATCTGCTGCCATAGATTTGGCACCGTCCTGAGGGACATCTTTCAATCATCTGCAGCCATAGATTTGGCACCGTCCTGAGGGACATCTTTCAATCATCTGCTGCCATAGATTTGGCACCGTCCTGAGGGACATCTTTCAATCATCTGCTGCCATAGATTTGGCACCGTCCTGAGGGACATCTTTCAATCATCTGCAGCCATAGATTTGGCACCGTCCTAAGGGACACATTTCAATCATCTTCTGCCATAGATTTGGCATTGTCCTGAGGGACATCATCCAATCATCTCCCGCCATAGATTTAGCATCACTCTCTCGACTTCTGCCATAGATTTGGCATTGTCCTGAGGGACATCATCCAATCATCTCCCGCCATAGATTTGGCATCACTCTCTCGACTTCTGCCATAGGTTTGGCATCGTCCTGAGGGACACCTTTCAATCATTTTCTGCCATAGATTTGGCACCATCCTGAGGGACACCTTTTCAATCACCTTCTGCCATAGATTTGGCACCGTCCTGAGGGGTACCGTCCCGAGGGACACCTTTTCAATCAAATTCCGCCATAGATTTGGGCTTCGTCCTGAGGGACGTCTTTCAATCACCTTTCGCCATAGATTTGGTTTTATCCATTCCAGACAAACTAACTTGTCTCATTGGATGGCACCCCTCGCGGTGTATTTGCCTTTTTATCCCTTCGAGGCAAACTAACTTGTCTCATGGGATTGGACCCCTCGCGATGTATTCGCCTATTTATCCTTCGAGACAAACTAACTTGTCCCGTTGGATAGCACCCCTCGCGGTGTATTTTATGTTGCGCCGGTTTAATTATTCCACCCACTGAGACTGAGCAATCGGTGGGCGCTCCTCAATCAATCTATCTTGTCAATCATTTGCTTGCATGTCTGTATGTTTGCATTTGCCCCAAAGAACTACGATGGTCTGATCCCTACAACGGGGTACGTAGGCAGCTCGAAAGAGCACAACCTCATGTTTCGAATGCTTGTACATCTTTACTTGCATTTGATTTTAAATTAAGGATTTAGTAGGGCTCGAATTGGGCTGTCTCAATCTTTGGGCGTCACTCGCGTCCAGACATGATGCTGAGCGCCGTCCAAAGAGGGGCAACTGTAGACACCCCAATTTGGACCTATTAATCATCCTTAATTTGTGCCATCGAGGCTCCCCGATGATGAAAATGAATCAAAACAGGCCTTGGACGAACTTGGACAATACTTCTTGGACTTTTTCAAAACCAAAACTCTTCTTTTTCCGACACCCTGAGGGCAAAATGGGCACACTTTTTGGCATATAAAACAACTTTGAATGAAACCAATTGGGTGGGAAAGAGGACTCAACGAGCTTTCCAACGCTTCGAAAAACACCCAAAACCGAGTTCGGGAGTGTCCGTGGCGCCCTTCTGAAGATGGGCTGCCACTCTAGAGCGCTCGGGAACACTCCCAAGCGCTCGGGACAGTCACTCTAGAGCGCTCGGGACCACTGTAGAGCGCTTGGGAGTGCTGACAGACCAGTGCATGTTGAGCTTGGCTTTGACCATGGCTTTTCAGGCTTTTTTAGTTCATTCAACGTTCAAACTTGGTCTTACCTAAGTATGCAAGCATGCCTGAGCCAGCAGAGCATCTCATGATGCCTTTTCCTCTCCCCAAAATATTTTCTTTTCATTTTTATTTGATTTTCAAAGCAAAACCATGATTTTCTACTCCCCTATATATACCCCCTTCATTCTACATGCAAGGCCACGAAATTCCTCTCACTCTCTCCCTGGTTTGCTGCAAAATCTCAGTCTCTAAACCTCCCTCAAACATTTCTCAAGTTTTGAGTTTTCAAAAGACAAGCTTCAAACAACTTTCAAGTACTTCAAAAGCCTCCAACTTCTAGTCCATCTAGAACTCCATTTTCCTACTGTTTTCTAAGCATTTTCAAGCATCCAAATCTGTCCAAGAAGCACAGTCCAAGAAGCATAGTCCAAGCAACAAGAAAAAGGTATAAACTTGGTTTTTTCCAAGTTATTCAATGCTTTTTTTCACTTCTGAGGGGGATCAAAGAGCTCATACTAGTTCCTCATACTAGTTGTGAGTTCATTTTGTTGAATCTTAGTTGATTTGGCTAGCATGCAAGTCAAAAGGGATGCTAAGACATGTTGTAATTTTTAGGACAGATTTTCTGAGCTTCAGTTTTTTCCATCTTTGGCCTTTTTAAACCACGAATTATTTTTGGGTTCTTTCATGTAAGTTGTAGATCTTTTTGTTGGGAAGATTTGGCCGCTGGAATCAACTTAATCGGATTTAAAATGAATTAGTTATGATTTTTTTTGCAAGCTGTCCAGTGTAGGATGAATCTGGAAATACCCATTTTGTTTTGAGATTTATGCTTTTGTTTTGTAAAGTGAGTCTCTATATTTTCTTTTCTAGAGTTACATCTATGGATTAGTTAACTTTGGAGACTAATATTGCTTTGATTAGATTAAAAATGAGTGAGTTATACTCCTTTTATTAAAAGGTAGCAATTTTTCCTATTTTGAGTGGTTTGTGATCATTTTTGTGAAATTTCATGTTATAAACTGATTTTCTCCGAATTTTTAAAACTTAATTGAACATTTTACTTTTGAGATCAGAACATAAATTTTGATTCTTAGTCTTAAATAAATTATGTTATTGCATTTGGTTAAGCCGTTATGCTGTCGATTTTAAAACTAGTCTAAACTTTGTTATATGCATACAAACTTCTTGTGACTTTGCATGCATAAGATTTTTCATAGTGTAAATAATACACATTTAACTGTGTAGTGGCAAGGAAGCATGGCTTAAGAGATTGAACCCCCACCTCAGTCTATCATAGCCCTCTGCTGAGCTTTTGATATGTTTGAAATCATTTCCGTTTATTATTATTAGCATCGTTCACTGTTTGGACTAACAAAGCTTGCAGGTTGGGTATCAGAACTCTCAAGCGCTCGGGACCATTCCCGAGCACTCGAGAGTGAGATCAATGACAGATCCACAGTTTCTGCTAACATGCATCTCATCCATTTACAGTTTCATCCATCCACTGTACAGTTGCACATGCATGCACTTTTTACCTGTTATAACTGCGGTTACCTGCTATTTGCTTAATGAAACAAAATCTTTTTCAAAAATTCCACAAACGTTTAGTAGAGACCGACTTTGCGTCGGGCGAGGGGGGTGCCGTAAAACCCTTCCCCCCTCGTAACATGGCTTCCGAACCCAAAGCAATATCTGGTTTTCAATTCAAATCAATCATTTTCAGAACAAAACGGTTTCTCAGGTGGCGAACCACAAATCCGGGTGGCGACTCTTCAAATTTTTCAAATCGATTCTAAAAGGCGAGGCATTTCTTTTCGGGCCGCCCCGATATCCACCCGGGGCTGTGGTAGCCCACAACGAGCAAACAACAATCAATCTGTATGGTGATGCCCCGCTCTAGGGAGGTGTTTACAGTGACAGCGGCCTACATCCGTCTATTACTGCGTCGCGATGATGAACGAGACAACGAACTGGCGGTGCTTAGGGCGGAGGTGGCTCAAATGAAACAACACATGCAGCAAAGCGCAACCCCCGCTACTTCCAGATCTGATGGAGGCGGGAGGCGAAGGAGGCAAACACCACCTCCACCACCACCACAAGAGCGTCCATATGAGACAGGCCAACGCGGCTCCGTGAAAGACCGCCTTGGCTTCACCCCAGCACTCGGTGATGCTAAAGAAATAATCCTCCATATGCAACCTACCACATCTAGAACACATCATTCTAGAAGCCATCATGAGCGCTCTAGAACAAGGGATACTGAGTCATTCACGAGCATGTACTCGATCGGTCGCACGGAATTTTCTCCCACGACGATCTCGCACCGTAGCCGAGATTTCGTACAGACCAGACGCCATGTCTCAGAGTGTCTCGGGGACATCTTGCCTGAGAATTTGGATGTTAAGCACCATACAAGATGGAACGGGAAAGGCATACGGACCAAAGGCGCGAATGATGACAACAAAACCCATCGTGACAAAAAGAAGTCCATTGACGGCCCACGCCAAACAACAAGCGACTTGAGAGACAAGTTGAGACACAAAGATGACGAGAAGACTTCAGCAAAGGAGCCCAAAGGAAGGGACTCCAAGTGAACGAAAACAGATGAGCACGACAAACCGCCGCGCCCAAGATTCGAAAGACAACTGAGGACCTCGGTGTCTCACCCTTCACCACCCACATCATCAACACGCCACCCGAATCCACCTTCCACCTGCCAAAATTCACGAAGTTTGACCCAGCCACCTGTCAAGCTTACACCCACTTGATCCACTTCCGCCAGACCATCAAACTCTGCACTCTAAAAGGTGAAGTCAAATGCAAAGCGTTCCGTCCAGCCTCGGCTCCCTTGGACTCCAATGGTTCAACAAATTGCCCGCTGGATCCATCCGGAACCTGGCCGACCTCGAACTCACCTTTAACACCCGCTTCATCACAAGCAACAAAACTGCCAAAGAGCCTGAGTCCTTGTCTCAAATGAGGAAACTCCCATCTGAAACTCTTAGACAATACGTCGAGCGCTACTGGCAACTGTTCAATGAAATCTCTAGGATCGACGAATAATGGGCTGCACGTACCTTAAAAAATGGCTAGGAATCTGGCAGCAAAATTCTGGACAAACTTGCCATCCGCCCACCCCACGGCATGGGCGAGGTGATGCGTGTTGTGGAACGATTTTGTGCTCTTGAAGAAT
Source organism: Rhododendron molle (assembly GCA_025413875.1). Taxonomy (NCBI): domain Eukaryota; kingdom Viridiplantae; phylum Streptophyta; class Magnoliopsida; order Ericales; family Ericaceae; genus Rhododendron; species Rhododendron molle. The sequence continues at coordinate 23,986,759 of CM046400.1, forward strand.
TCTATGCTGATCGAGCAGCTCAAGGAATCCCAAGCTCCACCACCACCTTCCCCTCGGCCGCACCACAGCTGCTAGCACCAATAATCACGCAACAGTCCGAGCCGAAGAAACACGTAAACAATATCAAAGAAGGAAAAACGTGCCAGCCGAAGGTACATAACTATGTGGCCGAAACCACATACTTCATAGAGGCCATCTGGTCTTTCTTAAAAGAGATCATGAGGCAACCGTGGTTTGAGTGGCCGACGGGTAAGCTAAGCACAGACACTGGACAGCTAGCTCAAAATCCAAGGAAGAAGTGCTTCTACCACAACGAACTCGACCATTACACGACCGCCTGCACTCCATACAAGGCTCTCCTAGAGAAACTCGCCTCTCAAGGACATCTCGATCAATACATTGATCGAACAAAAACACCCGCCCGACAACCAACAGGCAACCCTAACCCCAACGAACAATGGCCGTTGATACATGTTATTCACGGGCCAGTAACAAAGGAGTTTAAAGGCACACTCTGTGCTGACCTCGATCGTGCTTCCACATCAAAACAGGTACTCTCCGTTGGGTGCGGATCCAAGAACGCCAGCAAGATGTGCCTAAGTGGACAATCACATTTACCGAACGCAACCTGGAACATGTGCAAACTCCACACTCCGATGCTCTCGTTGTCACCATCCAGATCGGTGTTACGACGTCAAGCGAGTCCTCATCGATCAAGGTAGCTCGACCAAGGTCATGTAATATGACCTGTTTAAGAAGCTTGATCTCCCAGAATCTACATTACAACCCACTGAAATGCCCCTCATTGATTTCAACGGAGCACCTGTTTGGCCACTAGGCAAAATCTTTCTTCCCGTCGTCGTCGGCTCAAAGACTCTGTCCGTCGAATTCATCGTCGTCAACGCGCCGAGCCCATATAACGCCATTGTAGGCCGAACTTGGCTCCACGGAATGCAGGCCATTGCCTCAACTTACCACCAGGTCGTTCGCTTCGTTGGCGCCAATGGGAGGCAAAAAGATCTGCAAGGAGATCAGGTAGCATCCAAGAAATGCTACATTTCAGCCGTCCACAACTCCACCAAAGCCAAACAAGTGCACTGGGGTTGAAGTACTAGACATGGTTATCATCGACGACGTCAGCCAGAAGGCTAAAGACAAAGCAGAAGAAAACTTGTTTAAAATGCCCATCAATGAGGATGGTTCACGCTTCTTCTTACTCGGCTCCTCCCTTAGCGAAGCCGAGCGTGAAGAAATGTTCCAATTCCTCAAAAACAACATGGAAGTCTTTGCCTAGACCCCCAATGAAATGCCAGGGGTTGATCCCGAAATCATTTACCATTCTCTCAACATCAAGAAGGATTCAAAATCAGTGGTACAGAAGGCTTGACGCTTGGCACCAAAACACACCGACGCTATCGTCAAGGAGGTCAACCGCTTGTTGGAAGGCAACGCCATCCAAGAAGTGCAATACCCAACTTGCCTTTCCAACATTGTGGTTGTCAAGAAGAACAACGGCAAATGGCGAGTTTGCGTCGACTACGCCAATCTTAACAACACTTGTCCGAAGGATTGGTTCCCACTTCCAAAGATAGACCAGTTGGTCGACGCAACCGCAGGCCATGTGTGGGCTACCACAGCCTTGGGTGGAATCGGGGCGGCCCGAAAAGAAGCGCCTCGTTTTGGAATCGATTTGAAAACTTTAAAGAGTCGCCTCCCGGATTTGTGGTTTGCCACCCGAGAAACCGTTTCATTTGAAAATGGTTGATTTAAATTGAAAACCAGAGATTCGAAAAAGGGTTCGGAAGCCACGTTACGAGGGGGAAGGGTTTTTACAGCACCCCCCTCGCCCGATTTGAAATCAGTCTCTACTAAATATTTGTGGGATTTTTCAAAGAGTTTTGTTTCATTAATTCATTTAGCAGGTATCCACAGATATATCATGTACAGAGGTGTGCATGCATGTGCATGTGTACAGTGAATAAATGAGAAATGGTAATGAAATACAAAATGCTAAAAACTGGAAGGTGCTGTTACTGATCCACTCTCGAGCGCTCGGAAGCATTCCCGAGCGCTTGGGAGTATTACATGTCCAACCTGCACATCTTGTTAGTACAAAGGATACAATAGGGTATAATACTGAAAATATAAACTGAAATAACAATAAACATGTCATAGGCTCAACAGAGGGCTTAGTAGACTGAGATTAGACCCACTCTTCCTAGCCATGCATCCTTGCCTTTCTGAAAATCAGTTTTACAGTTATAAGAGACAAGAGGGGGATGCATGCATGGACATGCAAAGGCAGTAGGAGGGTCAAACTAGAAGAAAGATGGGTTGAAGCCTGCATACTGTAACGCCCCGAATTTTGGGTACGTTAAATAAACATTTTTATTGAATAAGCTTAAAGAGAGTCTAGCTCATTATTACAACATAATTCTCACAAGAGTACTTTTATTCAACAAAGGAGGGGATAAACTAAGGTTAACTACTGCTCCGCCTCTTCTTCCATCCTTGCAAGCTCCTCGGCTCCGAAGGCCTCCAAAGTGTACTGTTCATGCTGCTCATCTATAAAGTCTGACACATTATACCGTCGCCTCCAAAGATAATATGTCGTGGTCACCACAAAGGTAACACCGTGAGCTACAAAAGCTCAATAGAATAATCCAACCCGCTAACCCATAACTTACAACAAATAGTCATATAAATAATCATATATACTCATTTAACAACATAATTAACAATGATACATCCGCATTCACTATCCTGCCTTACGTTGGTGTCATGCCTTTCTTGGTTTCTCCTACACGACTCATCGTATTGTGTCACCATTTCATTTTAAGAAAATCATTTGTCATTCAACGGGCTACCAAGTCCGGCCACGTTACAAAATCTTGCATTGGCTCCTCTCGCGGATAACCAAGCCCAATTACCAATGAAGCTACCACGTCCGGCTCCAATGGCAATCTACACAATGGGCTACCAAGTCCGGCCTCATTGCGGTTTTTGCAAGTCCGCACAAAGGGCTACCAAGTCCGCCACCTTGCGGGTTTTCACAACTCACATAAGGCTACCAAGTCCGGCCATTATGTAGTCTCAAAAAAAATCCTTTTTATCCATATCAACCACTCCTTAAGTGTCATGTTTCTACTTTCCGGTTTTCGTGTCTCGTAATCATGCATAGACTCCGCGGCGGGACGAATCACTTTAAAGAAATCTTGAAATTTAACTAGCAAGATCATCCAACTCTATATTACCTAATCGTACTCAAATTATTACTTAAAGCCACTTATGTTTTATCAGCAACAAGTAATGCAACAAATATACATACATGTTCATAATCACCCTCAAGACAATAATATATTACAAAAATCCTTCTTTCTTCCTTTGTGGGAAAACAACATATGTTTATTGGCGTAGAAATTCATTATTTGGCATGCTCATTCTTCTTTAGTACTTTAGTAAACAAGTTTTACTAACTAGCTTTGATACCTTAACCGTTTAACTCATGGTTGTATACTTAAAGTAAGTATAATCTAAGCAAGTACATAGCATGTCCATAATCATTACTTAAAGCATAACGCCACATGTGCGGACGCCCTTGGGGTGGTAATCCACCATATGCTTTGTTACTTTACCACAAGTAATACAAGAAAGTAAAAATTAGGACAAAAATCATAAATAAAAGCATAACGCAACATGTGCGGACGCTTGGGGTGGTAATCCACCATATGCTTTGTTACTTTACCACAAGTAATACAGCAAGTACATAGTAGGTCCATAATCATTACTTAAAGCATAACGCCACATGTGCGGACGCCCTTGGGGTGGTAATCCACCATATGCTTTGTTACAATACCACAAGCAATGGAATATAAGCTTATAGTTAAGTTAAAAGATCAATACGCTATTACTTCTTCACGAATTTATATCTTAAGTTGGTTCTAATCATGCTTGATCATCCAATAGCAATATTAAGCTCACATGCATCCAACGTTTTAGGAAAATAAACTATAGCAATATTAAGCTCACATGCATCCAACGTTTTAGGAAAATAAACTATCATTATCATGCTTTCATTATAACGACTTAGCTAGATTAAAACTAAGACAAGGAGTAGTGTCTAACATATACTTAGGATTATGGGTAGATTACACTATATTCAATTCAACATGCATACAATTATAGTTAGGATAAGTAGGTTCGAAGAACTCTACCGTTCTTCTTGGCGGTAGGTTGGCTACGGGAATTTCGTCGGAGTAACGGCTTACGGTGGACTTCCGGTAGCTTCGAAAGAGAAGGGTTTCTCTCGAAACTAAGTCTTGACTATACTACTAAACTCTTATGGATCGAAGGGTGGTGGAGTGGTGGTTTAGTGGCGGCTTAGGATGAGTTTCTTGAAGAACAAGGGAAGAACTTCAAGAACACTCAAGAACAAGGCAAGAACAAGCAAGAACACTAAGCTTTCTAGAGAGAGAAGTTGAATGGTGAAGGTGTGAGTTGAAAGGCATGGAATGGATGCTATTTATAGGCAAAATGGAGCTTCCCCCCTCACTCCACTTGGCGGCTCCCCCTCTCTCTCTTCCCCATAAATTTGCTCCATGGACTAGTCTTATCAAGCAATAGTATGCCAACTTAGTGCCACTTGGTGAAATAGTGTCAAAGTACAACCATGTGTCTAAATTCAACCAACATACACCTCACTCTCCCTCTCTCCCTATTCGGCCTCTCTCTCACTCTCCTCTCCCATGGATTTGTCTCATAGTCTAGTCTTGTCAAGCCAAAGTACAACACAAGTGCAACTTGGTCAAATAGTATCAAAGTACTACAACTTGCCATGGTACAACACACATACACTTCACCTTTCCCTCTCCCTTCATTCGGCCATGTCTCTCTCTCTTCCCCATGGATTTGTTCCATGGTCTTGTCTTGTCAAGCCAAAGTACATCATTCAAGTGTATCTAGGTCAAATAGTGTCAAGTACAATGCACATGTCCAAGTACAACACACATGCACTCACTCTCCCTCTCCCTCTCCATTCGGCCCTCTCTCTCTCTCTCTTGGTCAAAGTATGATCATGTATGTATATATATATATATATATATGTGTATAACTATATGTATATTTATGGAAAGAACAAGGAAGGTAAGGACAAACTACTTAAATGTACACATGGCTTATGATTATTCTCTTTGTATGGCAAAGTACACATGACTAGTCTTGTCATGCTATAGTACTCCAACCAAGTGTATCTAGGTAATGATGAGGGTCCAAACAATGATGAGGTGGTCAAGGTGTAGTCTTGTCCTAGAATGGGTCTACTTGGAAGAAAGACTAGAATCATTGGCTAGGTTTGACTAGGCATGGGTTGGCATGTAACAAATAGGCTTAAGGCTATTAGGTGGCTTGGACAAGTGGCCAAAGGTACATACACACACCTCACTCTCTCTCTCCTCACATTCGGCCCCCCTCTTCTCTCTCCCTAGCCGATTCTCTATCTTGGTCAAAGTACTTATATGTATATATATATATATATATCTATATATATATGTGTACATTTGTGGTAGACAAGGAGGATAAGGACAAGGCTACTTAAATGCACACATGGTTAATGATTATTCTTTTGTAGGAGAAGGTACTATCATATCTTTCACCAAGAATCCCATGGGAATATTGGACAATGCTATTATCCAAGGGATAATAATTTCCCTAATGGTTATTGTCAAAGGGTCTACATTTCCCTAGCGGTTATTAACCAATGGGTGAAAGAAGTAATGATGAGGAAGTACATGACTTGTCTTGTCATCCTATTTGGCAAATCCTAACATCTATTATCCAATGGGTAAAGTTTTCCTAGCGGTTATTAACCAATGGTCCAAGGAAAGTCATCATGGAGTACACTATTTGCTTTTGACTAGACTATTCCAACTACTAGTCAAACTTGGTCTTCTTCCTAACAACTATTGTCCAATGGTCAAAGGTCTTCCTAGCATGTAATAACCAATGGATAAAGACTACCCTAGTATCTATTGTCCAATGGATAAAGATTACCCTAGTATCTATTGACTCATGGATAAAGATTACCCTAGCCTTTATCGTCCAATGGATAAAGATTCAAGGTTGACTTTGGTCAAGGTTTTAGTTAGGGTTTCCAAATGACCTAATTAGGATCAACTGGAACTGGCTAAGTAGGATAATTAAACAAGTCGAGTAATTAGGGGATTAGCCTTAGTGATTAGGGAAAACAATATGCCAATGTTCTTGTCTAACGAAAATGGTCTTGCTGACCGTCGTGAAGAAGAATAGGTTTTGACCTTAATGAATCTAATTATAACGGATTATAAGCGATTAAAAGAAAATTCAAAATATTTACGAATAAACAGCGAGATTTTTATCTAGTAGAAAATTGCCAAATAACGGACCATTAAAGCCCAACGGTGCCAAACGCCAAGGCAAGGCGTGAGCATGGCCAAGGTAGCCTGATGGCAAAGCGGTGGCCAAAACAGCCCGGTGGCCAAACAGCCCGGTAGCCAAGCAGTGGCCAAACAGTGGCCAAGGCAGCCCGATAGCCAAGCAGTGGCCAAGCGGTGGCCAAAGCAGCCCAGTGGCCAAACAGTGGCCAAGGCAGCCCGATAGCCAAGCAGTGGCCAAGGCAGCCCGGTGGCCAAGCAGTGGCCATGCGGTGGCCCAAGCAGCCCTTTAGCAAAGCGGTGGCCAAGGCGGCCCGTTAGCCAAGGCAGAACCTGATGGCAACCAGGGCAGAGCAACCCGACAGTGTCCCGAAGCCTAGGCGAGGCAGACCCGACAGCGACCCGACGCCTGGGCGAGGCAGGCGCGACAGCGAGCCGACGCCAAGGCAAGGCAGGCGCGACAGCGAGCCGACGCCAAGGCCAGGCAGGCGCGACAGCGAGCCGACGCCAAGGCAAGGCAGGCGCGACAGCGAGCCGACGCCAAGGCAAGGCAGGCGCGACAGCGAGCCGACGCCAAGGCAAGGCAGGCGCGACAAATGAGCCGACACCGAAGCAGGCAGCGACAGAGGCCCGATGCCGGGCGAGGCAGTCTAATAATGACCCGATGCCTAGGCGACCTAGCCAAGCCAAAGCAAGGCGGTCAAGCCGGCCAGTCAAGGCAAAGACCAAAATTCTTCTACTAACCACTCCGGCAACGATGCATCACTAAGCCAAAGGTAGTTAGGGTTTGCTAACTAATCGGTTAAAACTAACTATACTTGCTAAGTAGGATTTCCAGTCAAGAATTATAATTTAAAGATTTTCGAATAAAAATGAGAGTACGTTTGCAAGTATACTAGTCATGGGAGAAGGACTAAATTGTCCGGAGTAAAATAATTCAATTTTCCAAGTTTCAAATCTAATTATGACGGATTATTAGAATTTAAAAGGAAATTTTAAAGCAATCCAAGCAATTAAAATAAAATTTAAAAATTTATCAAAATTTTCATAAGCCAATAACGACCGATTTTTGGGTGTTAAAAATGAAATCCAAGTATTAAAATAAAATTCAAATTTTTAACGAAATTTTTATTTACCAAAAATCGAGTCGTTACAACCTATCCCCTTAAAATAATTTCGTCCTCGAAATTCGCACGTGACTATGGGTTAGGCTTAATTACTATACCGGTCTCGGAATCATCGTCTATCCCCCTTAAAAGAAGCAAGTCACTCTTAAGTCGCAGGTTAGGCGTAGGTTGGCTATTTCTAGTCCGCACTCACTACTCACTTTAGACTAACAACTGCACTCTCCCGAAATGGTGGTGTTACTCGAACTTGGGGTTTTGTTATGAAGTTAGCACGCAAAGAACAAGACAGATTGTGGTAGACGAGCAAAATAAAATTTCTTAAAATAACATAAGATCAACATACTACATGCCTACAGGCATCATTAGGTACACGAAAAAGTAAGTAAAAGCGGATAATAATGGCTAGGGTGCCTTGACGTGCCTCGTTCTACCACCTATCATTAAAGGCTTGGATCAAACGGCGTTCGTATTCCCTAACGAACACCTCGAGTGCGATGGTCACGGCGAGAACGCAGAGCACCGGAAGGTGCGGAGGCGGTTGTTCCTACCGAACCACCGTGGCATGCCCATTGTCGACACAGACACAGAACAGGAGGAAGATGAAGGGTTGCAACCGCAGCGCGGGTTGTTAGGGTGAGTTCGGTTCGCTCGATTTCTCGGAAAGCGTCTTCCGGAAATCCTCGCCGTCGGATGGCCATGGTTTGGTTTGGGGAATGAGATGGTAAGAGAGATGAAGAGAGAAGGATAAGGAAATGGGAGGTGGTGGTGGGGTACATATAGGCCGGGTGAGGGTGAGTGGAGGAGGGAAATGATTGAGTTTTGAAATTTGAATTTGATAATTGGGAGTTTGAAATTTTGATAATTGGAGGTTGGAGGGTGCGGTTTTGGCCGCGCCGGATGGGTAGGCCCGGCTCTAGGTGTTAGGATCCGTTCTCGTTTCTTAGGAGGTGTGGGAAAATATTTATCACAATTAGCTTCTCATCGAATAAAAATAGATCGATAAAAGAAAAATGTCTATGGTAGTGTGCCACGTTACCCGTAACAAGCAACAGATTATTTTGCAACCTGCGTCACAAAAATAATTGTCCTTTGTAATAAGAGTGTCATTAAAGAATAGTATACGGCAGTACTCCTTTGAAGGAAACAAGCTTTTTATAGATAAAAGAGAGATACAATCATAAGCATAGAATTCCACTATGACACGATTTCTCCTAATACAAATGGAATGATCTTACATGCTCTTAATACATGGTCTAAGTTTGTATTCACACAACTGCGACTACAACCTTCGGGACTTTATTCTGAAATTACGACTCTACTACTGCGGTGGGATAAGTCCAAAATATACTCGTAACTCCTCCTTCCATTCCTTCTCCCTCTTCTCGAGCCAATACTCCCATCGTTGTCGGGCATCCTCAACAACGTCACTAAGTGATAAATGTAAGGTCTCCAAGTCCATGGTCTCAGCTAAAGGTGACACGAGAATAATCTCGGAGGTGTGCTCGCCGGTGGCAGGGTCAAATATACCCAAGTGGGGTATAGGGATGTAACTCTCGGGTGCAAGCAGAGCTTTGTACGTAAGCAGGTCCGCAAAGGTGAATGGTGTAGCAGAGGTACAGTTAGCCATATCTACAATAATAAGAAAATTATGTGTTAGACTTATCGGTGTGAAAGGGTAGTCTTGTAAGGACACATGTACATATAAAAGAAGCACATAATTCCATTACTTAGGGAAAACAAGTACATCATAGGCGGCTTATAGTAGTCTTAAGATTAATACATCACGAGTCTTACATTTTTCCTATTTTACATCAAAAGGCCTAACAACAGTGATCCTAGTTTAAAAGATTCTACATCCAAAGGATTACAACTATTGCCAGGTTTATTTAGGGACTCTTAGATAGTATTCTTGGCTTCAGGGCTAGGCTAGAACTTCGTCCTCCTCGGGCTCATCCTTTCTCTCACTAGCTTCTCCTTCCTTAGTCACCTCATGAGCAACCTTCTTGTCTCTAGTTTCTTCTTCACCATATGTAAAGTTTTCCATCGGGGGGAGGGCTCCAAAGAATACACGGAAGGCACACAAGATTGGGAACATTACAGGAAACCAAGGGTCATCTTCCACAGGGGTAGGGGTATGATGCTGTACTTTTTTGAAGTCACGGATTTCTGCGAGTATCATGATAATATAGTCAGGCTTCTCCATCAGTCGGATGGTCATCGTTTCTAGGGTGACCTCGAGTTGGTGAGCTCCAACTATCAGGTTGGTTAGGTGATCCATCTACAAAGGAAAGTTTTAAACCTCAATTAGTAGTGTTTTAAGTCAAGTTTTACTAATGTTAAAGAAACATCGACATTTCTATGTTCCACATTCGATTCTTGATTTAAGTCATCATCCAATTGTTCGGGAATTCCCAGCTCGGTTGTACTGACAATTTCCACACCTTGCTTCAATCCGAAGATTGTTTTGTCAGAATTCCACCCAATTTGGGACGGTAAACTTAAACTCAAGTCTCGTTTGTGCAACGGCCACGCTTATCTTAACACTAATCTTAAAGGCTACCCATTCTACCCATGGCCGAGGTTTTGAACCTAAAGCTCGATACCAAGTTGTAACGCCCCGAATTTTGGGTACGTTAAATAAACATTTTTATTGAATAAGCTTAAAGAGAGTCTAGCTCATTATTACAACATAATTCTCACAAGAGTACTTTTATTCAACAAAGGAGGGGATAAACTAAGGTTAACTATTGCTCCGCCTCTTCTTCCATCCTTGCAAGCTCCTCGGCTCCGAAGGCCTCCAAAGTGTATTGTTCATGCTGCTCATCTATAGTCTGACACATTATACCAGCGTCGCCCCAGTATAATATGTCAGGGTCACCACAAAGGTAACACCGTGAGCTACAAAAGCTCAATAGAATAATCCAACCCGCTAACCCATAACTTACAACAAATAGTCATATAAATAATCATATATACTCATTTAACAACATAATTAACAATGATACATCCGCATTCACTATCCTGCTTACGTTGGTGTCATGCCTTTCTTGGTTTCTCCTACGCGACTCATCGTATTGTGTCACCATTTCATTTTAAGAAAATCATTTGTCATTCAACGGGCTACCAAGTCCGGCCACGTTACAAAATCTTGCATTGGCTCCTCTCCGCGGATAACCAAGCCCAATTACCAATGAAGCTACCACGTCCGGCTCCAATGGCAATCTACACAATGGGCTACCAAGTCCGGCCTCATTGCGGTTTTCGCAAGTCCACACACTGTGGGTCCAAGTCCGGCCACCTTGCGGGTTTTCACAACTCACATAAGGCTACCAAGTCCGGCCATTATGTAGTCTCAAAAATCCTTTTTATCCATATCAACCACTCCTTAAGTGTCATGTTTCTACTTTCCGGTTTTTGTGTCTCGTAATCATGCATAGACTCCGCGGCGGGACGAATCACTTTAAAGAAATCTTGAAATTTAACTAGCAAGATCATCCAACTCTATATTACCTAATCGTACTCAAATTATTACTTAAAGCCACTTATGTTTTATCAGCAACAAGTAATGCAACAAATATACATACATGTTCATAATCATCCTCAAGACAATAATATATTACAAAAATCCCTTCTTTCTTCCTTTGTGGGAAAACAACATATGTTTATTGACGTAGAAATTCATTATTTGGCATGCTCATTCTTCTTTAGTACTTTAGTAAACAAGTTTTACTAACTAGCTTTGATACCTTAACCGTTTAACTCATGGTTGTATACTTAAAGTAAGTATAATCTAAGCAAGTACATAGCATGTCCATAATCATTACTTAAAGCATAACGCCACATGTGCGGACGCCTTTGGGGTGGTAATCCACCATATGCTTTGTTACTTTACCACAAGTAATACAAGCAAGTACATAGTAGGTCCATAATCATTACTTAAAGCATAACGCCACATGTGCGGGCGCCCTTGGGGTGGTAATCCACCATATGCTTTGTTACTTTACCAAAATTATTACAGCAAGTACATAGTAGGTCCATAATCATTACTTAAAGCATAACGCCACATGTGCGGACGCTTGGGGTGGTAATCCACCATATGCTTTGTTACAATACCACAAGCAATGGAATATAAGCTTATAGTTAAGTTAAAAGATCAATACGCTATTACTTCTTCACGAATTTATATCTTAAGTTGGTTCTAATCATGCTTGATCATCCAATAGCAATATTAAGCTCACATGCATCCAACGTTTTAGGAAAATAAACTATCATTATCATGCTTTCATTATAACGACTTAGCTAGATTAAAACTAAGACAAGGAGTAGTGTCTAACATATACTTAGGATTATGGGTAGATTACACTATATTCAATTCAACATGCATACAATTATAGTTAGGATAAGTAGGTTCGAAGAACTCTACCGTTCTTCTTGGCGGTAGGGTGGCTACGGGAATTTCGTCAGAGTAACGGCTTACGGTGGACTTCCGGTAGCTTCGAAAGAGAAGGGTTTCTCTCGAAACTAAGTCTTGACTATACTACTAAACTCTTATGGATCGAAGGGTGGTGGAGTGGTGGTTTAGTGGCGGCTTAGGATGAGTTTCTTGAAGAACAAGGGAAGAACTTCAAGAACACTCAAGAACAAGGCAAGAACAAGCAAGAACACTAAGCTTTCTAGAGAGAGAAGTTGAATGGTGAAGGTGTGAGTTGAAAGGCATGGAATGGATGCTATTTATAGGCAAAATGGAGCTTCCCCCCTCACTCCACTTGGCCGGGTCTGGCTCTCTCTCTCTTCCCCATAAATTTGCTCCATGGACTAGTCTTATCAAGCAATAGTATGCCAACTTAGTGCCACTTGGTGAAATAGTGTCAAAGTACAACCATGTGTCTAAATTCAACCAACATACACCTCACTCTCCCTCTCTCCCTATTCGGCCTCTCTCTCACTCTCCTCTCCCATGGATTTGTCTCATAGTCTAGTCTTGTCAAGCCAAAGTACAACACAAGTGCAACTTGGTCAAATAGTATCAAAGTACTACAACTTGCCATGGTACAACACACATACACTTCACCTTTCCCTCTCCCTTCATTCGGCCATGTCTCTCTCTCTTCACCATGGATTTGTTCCATGGTCTTGTCTTGTCAAGCCAAAGTACATCATTCAAGTGTATCTAGGTCAAATAGTGTCAAGTACAATGCACATGTCCAAGTACAACACACATGCACTCACTCTCCTCTCCCTCTCCATTCGGCCCTCTCTCTCTCTTGGTCAAAGTATGATCATGTATGTATATATATATATATATGTGTATAACTATATGTATATTTATGGAAAGAACAAGGAAGGTAAGGACAAACTACTTAAATGTACACATGGCTTATGATTATTCTCTTTGTATGGCAAAGTACACATGACTAGTCTTGTCATGCTATAGTACTCCAACCAAGTGTATCTAGGTAATGATGAGGGTCCAAACAATGATGAGGTGGTCAAGGTGTAGTCTTGTCCTAGAATGGGTCTACTTGGAAGAAAGACTAGAATCATTGGCTAGGTTTGACTAGGCATGGGTTGGCATGTAACAAATAGGCTTAAGGCTATTAGGTGGCTTGGACAAGTGGCCAAAGGTACATACACACACCTCACTCTCTCTCTCCTCACATTCGGCCCCCCTCTTCTCTCTCCCTAGCCGATTCTCTATCTTGGTCAAAGTACTTATATGTATATATATATATATATATATATATATATATATATATATATATATGTGTACGATGGGGGTAGACAAGGAGGATGAGGACAAGGCTACTTAAATGCACACATGGTTAATGATTATTCTTTTTGTAGGAGAAGGTACTATCATATCTTTCACCAAGAATCCCATGGGAATATTGGACAATGCTATTATCCAAGGGATAATAATTTCCCTAATGGTTATTGTCCAAGGGTCTAACATTTCCCTAGCGGTTATTAACCAATGGGTGAAAGAAGTAATGATGAGGAAGTACATGACTTGTCTTGTCATCCTATTTGGCAAATCCTAACATCTATTATCCAATGGGTAAAGTTTTCCCTAGCGGTTATTAACCAATGGTCCAAGGAAAGTCATCATGGAGTACACTATTTGCTTTTGACTAGACTATTCCAACTACTAGTCAAACTTGGTCTTCTTCCTAACAACTATTGTCCAATGGTCAAAGGTCTTCCTAGCATGTAATAACCAATGGATAAAGACTACCCTAGTATCTATTGTCCAATGGATAAAGATTACCCTAGTATCTATTGACTCATGGATAAAGATTACCCTAGCCTTTATCGTCCAATGGATAAAGATTCAAGGTTGACTTTGGTCAAGGTTTTAGTTAGGGTTTCCAAATGACCTAATTAGGATCAACTGGGACTTGCTAAGTAGGATAATTAAACAAGTCGAGTAATTAAGGGATTAGCCTTAGTGATTAGGGAAAACAATATGCCAATGTTCTTGTCTAACGAAAATGGTCTTGCTGACCGTCGTGAAGAAGAATAGGTTTTGACCTTAATGAATCTAATTATAACGGATTATAAGCGATTAAAAGAAAATTCAAAATATTTACGAATAAACAGCGAGATTTTTATCTAGTAGAAAATTGCCAAATAACGGACCATTAAAGCCCAACGGTGCCAAACGCCAAGGCAAGGCGTGAGCATGGCCAAGGTAGCCTGATGGCAAAGCGGTGGCGAAGCGGTGGCCAAAACAGCCCGGTGGCCAAACAGCCCGGTAGCCAAGCAGTGGCCAAACAGTGGCCAAGGCAGCCCGATAATAGCTTGATGTAGCGGTGGCCAGCGACCGATGGCAAGCGATGGCCAAGGCGGCCGATAATAGCGATGACCAGCGGTCGCCAGCGACCCAAGCGATGGCCAAAAGCGACCGGTGGCCAGCGGTGGCCATCGCGGTGGCAACGCACCCTTTAGCAAAGCGGTGGCCAAAGCGGCCCGTTAGCCAAGCAGTGGCGATGGCAGCCAGGCAGAGCAACCCGACAGTGTCGAAGCCTAAGCGGCAGGCCAACAGCGACGGACGCTGGCGAAAGCGCGCGACAATGAGCAACGCCAAGGCAAAGCGAGCGACAATGAGCCGACGCCAAAGGCAAAGCGGTACAATGAGCCGACGCCAAGGCAAAGCGGTAGCGACAATGAGTCGCCAAGGCAAAGCGGCGCGACAATGAGCCGCCAAAGGCAAAGCGGCGCGGCAATGAGCCGACACTGGCGAGGCATCGAGAGGCCCGATGCTGAAGCGGCGAGTCTATGGCGACCGATGCCTAAGCGGCCTAGCCAAGCCAAAGCAAGGCGGTCAAGCCGACGGTCAAGGCAAAGACCAAAATTCTTCTACTAACCACTCCGGCAACGATGCATCACTAAGCCAAAGGTAGTTAGGGTTTGCTAACTAATCGGTTAAAAGCTAACTATGCTTGCTAAGTAGGATTTCGAGTCAAGAAATATAATTTAAAGATTTTCGAATAAAAATGAGATGAGTACGTTTGCAAGTATACTAGTCATGGGAGAAGGACTAAATTGTCCGGAGTAAAATAATTCAATTTTCCAAGTTTCAAATCTAATTATGACGGATTATTAGAATTTAAAAGGAAATTTTAAAGCAATCCAAGCAATTAAAATAAAATTTAAAAATTTATCAAAATTTTCATAAGCCAATAACGACCGATTTTTGGGTGTTAAAAATGAAATCCAAGTATTAAAATAAAATTCAAATTTTTAACGAAATTTTTATTTACCAAAAATCGTGTCGTTACAACCTATCCCCTTAAAATAATTTCGTCCTCGAAATTCGTGACGTGACTACGGGTTAGGCTTAATTACTATACCGGTCTCGGAATCATCGTTCTATCCCCCTTAAAAGAAGCAAGTCACTCTTAAGTCGCAGGTTAGGCGTAGGTTGGCTATTTCTAGTCCGCACTCACTACTCACTTTAGACTAACAACTGCACTCTCCCGAAATGGTGGTGTTACTCGAACTTGGGGTTTTGTTATGAAGTTAGCACGCAAAGAACAAGACAGATTGTGGTAGACGAGCAAAATAAAATTTCTTAAAATAACATAAGATCAACATACTACATGCCTACAGGCATCATTAGGTACACGAAAAAGTAAGGAAAAGCAGATAATAATGGCTAGGGCGCCATTGACGTGCCTCGTTCTACCACCTATCATTAAAGGCTTGGATCAAACGACGTTCGTATTCCCTAACGAACACCTCGAGTGCGATGGTCACAGCGAGAACGCAGCACGAGAAGGTGCGGAGGCGGTTGTTCCTACCGAACCACCGCGGCATGCCCATTGTCAGCACGACACAGAACAGGAGGAAGATGAAGGGTTGCAACCGCAGCGCTTGGGTTGTTAGGGTGAGTTCGGTTCGCTCGATTTCTCGGAACGCGGCGTCTTCCGGAAATCCTCGCCGTCGGATGGCCATGGTTTGGTTTGGGGGAATGAGATGGTAAGAGAGATGAAGAGAGAAGGATAAGGAAATGGGAGGTGGTGGTGGGGTACATATAGGCCGGGTGAGGGTGAGTGGAGGAGGGAAATGATTGAGTTTTGAAATTTGAATTTGATAATTGGGAGTTTGAAATTTTGATAATTGGAGGTTGGAGGGTGCGGTTTTGGCCGCGCCGGATGGGTAGGCCCGGCTCTAGGTGTTAGGATCCGTTCTCGTTTCTTAGGAGGTGTGGGAAAATATTTATCACAATTAGCTTCTCATCGAATAAAAATAGATCGATAAAAGAAAAAATGTCTATGGTAGTGTGCCACAGTACCCGTAACAAGCAACAGATTATTTTGCAACCTGCGTCACAAAAATAATTGTCCTTTGTAATAAGAGTGTCATTAAAGAATAGTATGCGGCAGTACTCCTTTGAAGGAAACAAGCTTTTTATAGATAAAAGAGAGATACAATCATAAGCATAGAATTCCACTATGACACGATTTCTCCTAATACAAATGGAATGATCTTACATGCTCTTAATACATGGTCTAAGTTTGTATTCACACAACTGCGACTACAACCTTCGGGACTTTATTCTGAAATTACGACTCTACTACTGCGGTGGGATAAGTCCAAAATATACTCGTAACTCCTCCTTCCATTCCTTCTCCCTCTTCTCGAGCCAATACTTCCCTCGTTGTCGGGCATCCTCAACAACGTCACTAAGTGATAAATGTAAGGTCTCCAAGTCCATGGTCTCAGCTAAAGGTGACACGAGAATAATCTCGGAGGTGTGCTCGCCGGTGGCAGGGTCAAATATACCCAAGTGGGGTATAGGGATGTAACTCTCGGGTGCAAGCAGAGCTTTGTACGTAAGCAGGTCCGCAAAGGTGAATGGTGTAGCAGAGGTACAGTTAGCCATATCTACAATAATAAGAAAATTATGTGTTAGACTTATCGGTGTGAAAGGGTAGTCTTGTAAGGACACATGTACATATAAAAGAAGCACATAATTCCATTACTTAGGGAAAACAAGTACATCATAGGCGGCTTATAGTAGTCTTAAGATTAATACATCACGAGTCTTACATTTTTCCTATTTTACATCAAAAGGCCTAACAACGGTGATCCTAGTTTAAAAGATTCTACATCCAAAGGATTACAACTATTGCCAGGTTTATTTAGGGACTCTTAGATAGTATTCTTGGCTTCAGGGCTAGGCTAGAACTTCGTCCTCCTCGGGCTCATCCTTTCTCTCACTAGCTTCTCCTTCCTTAGTCACCTCATGAGCAACCTTCTTGTCTCTAGTTTCTTCTTCACCATATGTAAAGTTTTCCATCGGGGGGAGGGCTCCAAAGAATACACGGAAGGCACACAAGATTGGGAACATTACAGGAAACCAAGGGTCATCTTCCACAGGGGTAGGGGTATGATGCTGTACTTTTTTGAAGTCACGGATTTCTGCGAGTATCATGATAATATAGTCGGGCTTCTCCATCAGTCGGATGGTCATCGTTTCTAGGGTGACCTCGAGTTGGTGAGCTCCAACTATCAGGTTGGTTAGGTGATCCATCTACAAAGGAAAGTTTTAAACCTCAATTAGTAGTGTTTTAAGTCAAGTTTTACTAATGTTAAAGAAACATCGACATTTCTATGTTCCACATTCGATTCTTGATTTAAGTCATCATCCAATTGTTCGGGAATTCCCAGCTCGGTGGTACTGCCAATTTCCACACCTTGCTTCAATCCGAAGATTGTTTTGTCAGAATTCCACCCAATTTGGGACGGTAAACTTAAACTCAAGTCTCGTTTGTGCAACGGCCACGCTTATCTTAACACTAATCTTAAAGGCTACCCATTCTACCCATGGCCGAGGTTTTGAACCTAAAGCTCTGATACCATGTTGTAACGCCCCGAATTTTGGGTACGTTAAATAAACATTTTTATTGAATAAGCTTAAAGAGAGTCTAGCTCATTATTACAACATAATTCTCACAAGAGTACTTTTATTCAACAAAGGAGGGAATAAACTAAGGTTAACTACTGCTCCGCCTCTTCTTCCATCCTTGCAAGCTCCTCGGCTTCGAAAGCCTCCAAAGTGTACTGTTCATGCTGCTCATCTATAAAGTCTGACACATTATACCAGCGTCGCCCCCAGTATAATATGTCAGGGTCACCACAAAGGTAACACCGTGAGCTACAAAAGCTCAATAGAATAATCCAACCCGCTAACCCATAACTTACAACAAATAGTCATATAAAAAAACAAATATACTCAATTAACAACATAATTAACAA
Source organism: Rhododendron molle (assembly GCA_025413875.1). Classification (NCBI taxonomy): domain Eukaryota; kingdom Viridiplantae; phylum Streptophyta; class Magnoliopsida; order Ericales; family Ericaceae; genus Rhododendron; species Rhododendron molle. The sequence goes on from CM046400.1 coordinate 24,005,057, forward strand.
TGATACATCCGCATTCACTATCCTCGCTTACGTTGGTGTCATGCCTTTCTTGTTTTCTACTAAGAGAATCATCGTTTTTTGTCACCATTTCATTTTAATAAAATCATTTGTCATTCAACGGGATACCTAGTCCGGCCACTTTACAAAATCTTGCATTGGCTCCTCTCGCGGATAACCAAGCCCAATTACCAATGAAGCTACCACGTCCGGCTCCAATGGCAATCTACACAATGGGCTACCAAGTCCGGCCTCATTGCGGTTTTCGCAAGTCCACACAAAGTGGCTACCAAGTCCGGCCACCTTGCGGGTTTTCACAACTCACATAAGGCTACCAAGTCCGGCCATTATGTAGTCTCAAAAATCCTTTTATCCATATCAACCACTCCTTAAGTGTCATGTTTCTACTTTCCGGTTTTTGTGTCTCGTAATCATGCATAGACTCCCGGCGGGACGAATCACTTTAAAGAAATCTTGAAATTTAACTAGCAAGATCATCCAACTCTATATTACCTAATCGTACTCAAATTATTACTTAAAGCCACTTATGTTTTATCAACAGCAACAAGTAATGCAACAAATATACATACATGTTCATAATCATCCTCAAGACAATAATATATTACAAAAATCCTTCTTTCTTCCTTTGTGGGAAAACAACATATGTTTATTGACGTAGAAATTCATTATTTGGCATGCTCATTCTTCTTTAGTACTTTAGTAAACAAGTTTTACTAACTAGCTTTGATACCTTAACCGTTTAACTCATGGTTGTATACTTAAAGTAAGTATAATCTAAGCAAGTACATAGCATGTCCATAATCATTACTTAAAGCATAACGCCACATGTGCGGACGCCCTTGGGGTGGTAATCCACCATATGCTTTGTTACTTTACCACAAGAAATACAAGCAATTACATAGTAGGTCCATAATCATTACTTCAAGCATAAAGCCACATGTGCGGACGCCCTGGGTGGTAATCCACCATATGCTTTGTTACTTTACCACAAGTAATACAGCAAGTACATAGTAGGTCCATAATCATTACTTAAAGCATAACGCCACATGTGCGGACGCCCTTGGGGTGGTAATCCACCATATGCTTTGTTACAATACCACAAGCAATGGAATATAAGCTTATAGTTAAGTTAAAAGATCAATACGCTATTACTTCTTCACGAATTTATATCTTAAGTTGGTTCTAATCATGCTTGATCATCCAATAGCAATATTAAGCTCACATGCATCCAACGTTTTAGGAAAATAAACTATCATTATCATGCTTTCATTATAACGACTTAGCTAGATTAAAACTAAGACAAGGAGTAGTGTCTAACATATACTTAGGATTATGGGTAGATTACACTATATTCAATTCAACATGCATACAATTATAGTTAGGATAAGTAGGTTCAAGAACTCTACCGTTCTTCTTGGCGGTAGGGTGGCTACGGGAATTTCGTTGGAGTAACGACTTACGGTGGACTTCCGGTAGCTTCGAAAGAGAAGGGTTTCTCTCGAAACTAAGTCTTGACTATACTACTAAACTCTTATGGATCGAAGGGTGGTGGAGTGGTGGTTTAGTGGCGGCTTAGGATGAGTTTCTTGAAGAACAAGGAAGAACTTCAAGAACACTCAAGAACAAGGCAAGAACAAGCAAGAACACTAAGCTTTCTAGAGAGAAGTTGAATGGTGAAGGTGTGAGTTGAAAGGCATGGAATGGATGCTATTTATAGGCAAAATGGAGCTTCCCCCTCACTCCACTTGGCCGGCCCTCCCTCTCTCTCTCTTCCCCATAAATTTGCTCCATGGACTAGTCTTATCAAGCAATAGTATGCCAACTTAGTGCCACTTGGTGAAATAGAGTCAAAGTACAACCATGTGTCTAAATACAACCCACAAACCCCTCACTCTCCCTCTCCCTATTCTGCCTATCTCTCACTCTACTCTCCCTTGTATTTGTCTCATAGTCTAGTCTTGTCAAGCCAAAGTACAACACAAGTGCAACTTGGTCAAATAGTATCAAAGTACTACAACTTGCCATGGTACAACACACATACACTTCACCTTTCCCTCTCCCTTCATTCGGCCATGTCTCTCTCTCTTCCCATGGATTTGTTCCATGGTCTTGTCTTGTCAAGCCAAAGTACATCATTCAAGTGTATCTAGGTCAAATAGTGTCAAGTACAATGCACATGTCCAAGTACAACACACATGCACTCACTCTCCCTCTCCTCTCCATTCGGCCCTCTCTCTCTCTCTTGGTCAAAGTATGATCATGTATGTATATATATATATATATGTGTATAACTATATGTATATTTATGGAAAGAACAAGGAAGGTAAGGACAAACTACTTAAATGTACACATGGCTTATGATTATTCTCTTTGTATGGCAAAGTACACATGACTAGTCTTGTCATGCTATAGTACTCCAACCAAGTGTATCTAGGTAATGATGAGGGTCCAAACAATGATGAGGTGGTCAAGGTGTAGTCTTGTCCTAGAATGGGTCTACTTGGAAGAAAGACTAGAATCATTGGCTAGGTTTGACTAGGCATGGGTTGGCATGTAACAAATAGGCTTAAGGCTATTAGGTGGCTTGGACAAGTGGCCAAAGGTACATACACACACCTCACTCTCTCTCTCTCCTCACATTCGGCCCCCCTCTTCTCTCTCCCTAGCAGATTCTCTATCTTTGTCAAAGTACTTATATGTATATATATATATATATATATATATCTATATATATATGTGTACATTTGTGGTAGACAAGGAGGATAAGGACAAGGCTACTTAAATGCACACATGGTTAATGATTATTCTTTTGTAGGAGAAGGTACTATCATATCTTTCACCAAGAATCCCATGGGAATATTGGACAATGCTATTATCCAAGGGATAATAATTTCCCTAATGGTTATTGTCAAAGGGTCTAAATTTCCCTAGCGGTTATTAACCAATGGGTGAAAGAAGTAATGATGAGGAAGTACATGACTTGTCTTGTCATCCTATTTGGCAAATCCTAACATCTATTATCCAATGGGTAAAGTTTTCCCACTAGCGGTTATTAACCAATGGTCCAAGGAAAGTCATCATGGAGTACACTATTTGCTTTTGACTAGACTATTCCAACTACTAGTCAAACTTGGTCTTCTTCCTAACAACTATTGTCCAATGGTCAAAGGTCTTCCTAGCATGTAATAACCAATGGATAAAGACTACCCTAGTATCTATTGTCCAATGGATAAAGATTACCCTAGTATCTATTGACTCATGGATAAAGATTACCCTAGCCTTTATCGTCCAATGGATAAAGATTCAAGGTTGACTTTGGTCAAGGTTTTAGTTAGGGTTTCCAAATGACCTAATTAGGATCAACTGGAACTGGCTAAGTAGGATAATTAAACAAGTCGAGTAATTAGGGATTAGCCTTAGTGATTAGGGAAAACAATATGCCAATGTTCTTGTCTAACGAAAATGGTCTTGCTGACCGTCGTGAAGAAGAATAGGTTTTGACCTTAATGAATCTAATTATAACGGATTATAAGCGATTAAAAGAAAATTCAAAATATTTACGAATAAACAACGAGATTTTTATCTAGTAGAAAATTGCCAAATAACGGACCATTAAAGCCCAACGGTGCCAAACGCCAAGGCAAGGCGTGAGCATGGCCAAGGTAGCCTGATGGCAAAGCGGTGGCGGCGGTGGCCAAACAATGGTGGCCAAACAGCCCGGAGCTGCTGGCCAAACAGTTGGCCAAACCGACGATAAAGGCTGGTGGCCAGCACCAGTGGCCAAACAAAGGCCAAGGCGACTGATAGCGAGCTGACTGCGTCGCCAAAGCACTTTGGCTACAACAAAGGCAGCGTGGCTACAGGCATGCGCGGTGGCCCAAGACCCTTTAGCAAAGCGGTGGCCAAAGCTGCGCGTAACCGTTAACCAGGCGAGCAACCCGACAAAGGTCCCGGGCGAGGCAGACCCGACAGTGTCCCGAAGGGCGAGCGCAACAGCCGACGCCAAAGGCAAAGCGCGCGACAATGAGCCGACGCTAAGCGGTGCAGCGCGACAATGAGCCGACGCTAAGGCAAGGCAGGCGCGACAGTGAGCCGACGCTAAGGCAAGGCAGCGCGATAAATGAGCCGACACCGAGGCGAGGCAGGCCTGGCAGAGGCCCGATGCCTCGGCTGGCGAGGCAGTCTAACAAATGACCCGATGCTCAGCAAACCTAGCCAAGCCAAAGCAAGGCTGCCGACGGTCAAGGCAAAGACCAAAATTCTTCTACTAACCACTCCGCAACGATGCATCACTAAGCCAAAGGTAGTTAGGGTTTGCTAACTAATCGGTTAAAAGCTAACTATGCTTGCTAAGTAGGATTTCGAGTCAAGAAATATAATTTAAAGATTTTCGAATAAAAATGAGATGAGCACGTTTTGCAAGTATACTAGTCATGGGAGAAGGACTAAATTGTCCGGAGTAAAATAATTCAATTTTCCAAGTTTCAAATCTAATTATGACGGATTATTAGAATTTAAAAGGAAATTTTAAAGCAATCCAAGCAATTAAAATAAAATTTAAAAATTTATCAAAATTTTCATAAGCCAATAACGACCGATTTTTGGGTGTTAAAAATGAAATCCAAGTATTAAAATAAAATTCAAATTTTTAACGAAATTTTTATTTACCAAAAATCAGGGTCGTTACAGATGAATAATGAAATAAGTAAAATGGGATAAGATTTAATCTCTGGTCAAACCTGGACCAAAACAGCTCAAAGAGTGAGTGTACCACTTGACTACCACCTTTGCATGCATGGATCTACGTGCATGCAAAGATGTGTATCGCGCGATACACTTACTCTGTCGCGCGCGGGACCATGTTCCAACACAGATTAAATTTTATCCCCTTCTGGGCTCTGGAAGGACCAGTGCACACCCAGGGGGCAAACCAAGCAGTTTATATGGACTGGAAGTAAATAATTAATCCTAATTATTACAAACAGGAACTGAAATAAATTGAAATACAACCCCTAAACAGAGGGGGTATGAAAACAAAGGCCAAGGACCAAGTTGCTCATGCAAGGGCAACTTCTGGGATCAACAAGACTGTCGCGCGAGACAGTAACTATACCGCGCGATGGTCCTGACTGGACTTCCAGGAATTGCTTTGCATGTTCTGAGCTCTGGCACAATCCAGATGCAACCCAGAAGCATTCCAACAAATTCAATAAGCAAGAAAAGCTAAACTATGTATTTTAACTTGTTTGACAGTGAGCTAAAATCCTAACAAAGCTCAAAATACATGACAATAAGTAAATACAACAAAAACCAATCATCCCCAAACCCCACGAGGTCCATCGCGTGGGACACCAGTGTGTCGCGCGAGATAGATAGACCATCGCGCGAGGGTATGATTTGCAAGGTTTCTTGTAACTCTGCTGACTTTAGGACCAGGATTGGTATTGATTACCAACCTTGGCCCTGACAGCCCCCCTCAGGGATCAAAACAGTAAGCAGAACAAGGAATTATACCTTTGCTTGAAAGGTTTCGGGAATGGATTGAAGCTTGTGATGGAAAATGGAGTGTGTTATGAACTGATCAAATATGCTAGGGGTGAGGGCCTTAGTGTGCTTGATGTTCTTCTTGGCCTTGTGTTTAAAACCCCTTTTGAAAATTCATTATCCTTTGCTTGAAAGAGTGAGGGGGTATTTATAGGGGGAGGTAAGGGCAAAGGGTGGTGGCAAACACCCCCTTAGGACCAAACTTAAGGGCTAAGTATGGTGGAAAGATGATAGGGAGAGGTTGTGAGGGTGGAGTGTTCAAGACCTGCACAGCCCACGGGCCTGTGCGGAAGAACGGGGTTCAGTAGCCCTGCAGACCCCTCTGGCAAGCAACCAAGTGGCTGACAAAAGGTGAAAGGGACGCAAAGTGTGTCGCGTGGCACAGTTTGTGTCTCGCGCGAGGTAGCCACCTGTCGCGCGTGGGTCAACAGTCAAAGCTTTGACTTTGACCACACCTGGCAAGATGTGTCTCGCGCGAGAGAGAAAGTGTCTCGCGCGATTGTCAAACTCCAGACCAAGGCTGAAATGATTCTTATTTTAAAACAAGGGGTCCAAAGGGTCCAAAAAGAGGGGGCTCCTATCCACACCAAGCTCAAACCTTTCCCATTCTCAAGCCTGCTTCTTGATCCGTTTCATCATCGAGGAATCAAATACCATAAGTAAAGCAATCTGGAAGCCCAGATTGGGGTGTCTACAATAGGCAATTGGTGACTCACACCAACCAATCAAAATGCACGATTGCAATCGCAATTGCAATGCAATGCAAACTCCTCGTGGTAATCTCTGAACGTAGCCCGAACGCATCGGGGAGGTATCGTAGTTGGATCAAACAATCGACAGAACGTTCTAGAGTCTAGAAAATAGACAATCTGGCGGCCGTAGAAAGGATCTGGCGACCGAGGAAATGATGTGGCGACCGAAGAATAGATCTTACCGCCGAGGGTTTGATCTCTCAGGGAGATTTTTAAGCAACAGGTTGCTCGGGTGAAGAAATGATGTTAAGGCCGTGAGATCAATCTTACGGCCGACAGATGGATTTTCCTGGGATACTGTATTTCTGTCTGAAAGGCTATATGGCGCTGAATTGGGTCCTCTAAGTGGCTCAAAGTTCTTACCATAAGTCCTAAGGTTCACAAGAAGTCAATCAACAATCACTGCATCCATTTCATCATCGAGATGGTCCCCAAGGTGGGACTTGAAGTAATCGTTAGGCCAAATTGGGGTGTCTACAGATACCCCTCTTTGACTAAGCTCAAACGGATCGCGAGACATGTTTGAGTAAGAGTCAAAGCTATAAAAGCAACTCAATTTGGTCCAACCACTATTCCAACGGTTTTTGAAAAAGGTTTTTGTTATGGTCGAGCCGGGAGGCTGCCTACGTATTCCACATGGGAAATTCAGACCAACCGTAGTTCGGGAGGCAATAAAAAATTTTGGAGGGTTGGAGACAGAAGACGTACCTTCGGGCTTTAAAAGTCATAGTGTGACGTACCTAGGCTGAGCCAAGATTTTGGCGGAGAGTAGTTGAAGGAGTGCGGGGCTACCGGGGATATTTTTGCGGAGAGCATCCTTAGTATTTCGAGGTAGATCAGTACACGACAGGTGTGTTTGCTTTTCTTAATCATCCTGACTTTAACTGAGGGAAACTCGGTAGAGTAACCTATCCTTGTGAATGAGCTGGAAGAAATTGATATAATTGGGGCGGAATCCAAGCCATCTGCTGCGGATGAATTGGACACCGATTTTGAGATATGGGGTGGAACCCAAGCCATCTTCCGGAGATGAGTTGGATGCCGTTTCTTGAGATATAGGGGGCACAGGGCCAATAACTGGAGCATGGAGCATTGGAATGAAGGAACCGAGGTGCGGAACCGGTTGTAGTCATTAGGTGAGAGCTTGAGGAGTCAGAGCTTTTGAGCTTGATGGAACCGAAGCGCGGAGCTAGTGTTGATCATAAGGCGAAAGCCTGAGGTGTTAGAGCCTAGAGCTTGAAGTGATTTTGAACCAAGGCATAGAGCCGATTGTATTCTGATGGTCTGTGCACGGAGTTTTCTCATCATAAATTTTGGTGTAGAGCCAAAAGATCGAGGTTTTGGACCGATCAATAAAAACAGAGGCATAGAGCCGGTCGATTACAGGATTGACCTGTTTTAGAGATATGCATAATGTGTATATGATGATGGTGGTTAGATGTGAACAGCTATGATAATGCAGACTCGATGTGATAATGGTGATGCAATTGATGCAAATGTGCACGGGTCCATGCGTGTGTGTTTAATTTAAGCTTAGAGCTTCTATCAAGTTCTAGACTTGAGCATTCGGAGTGTAGAGCTCGAGCATTCGGATGGCAGAATCCGAGCATTCAAAGTACACGCTTTGAGCATCCAGTCCGCAGTGGTTGGGCATCCAAGCATAGAGCTTGAGCATTCAAGTGTAGAATTTGAGCATCCAGTACACAGTGGTTGGGCATTCGAAGAGCTTCGAGCATTCAAAATGTTAAATTTTGAGCATTCAACCATGGAGCCTGAGAACTGATGATGTCTTGATTGGGGTGGCGTAGAGCCTGTTGAAGATTGTTTACGGCGTAGAGCCAATTGAAATGGTTATGGCGTTGAGCCAATTGAAATAATGGGCGTGGAGTCGCTGAGATGATAGTCGATGAACCTGTTTGATAGATGGGCGTAGAGCTGCTGAGTTGATAGGCGAGGAGCCTGTTTGATAGATGGGTGTAGGAGCGCTGAGATGATAGGTGCAGAGCCGTCGAAGTAAGCGTTGGGTCGCTTGATCGTGCTGAGCTCGAAGCTTGCTGGAGTGGATAGAGTTGTTGAGTTGCTAGTAGAGCTGTTGAGTAGCGCCTTTGAAATGATTTGAGGCATGAAGCCGTTGAATGACCTGGGCACAGGACTACTGGGCGAGCGTAGAGGTGCTGCTGATGGTGGATATAGAATTGGTGAGCACAAGGCTTGAGCTTGGAGCTGTTGAGTGGTTGGGCGTAGAGCCGCTGAGTAACTTTTGATGTGGCAAAGACGAGCTTTCGGTGCTGATGAGATGATGAATATGGGCGTGGAACCGCTGAGATAATGGGCTTGGAACCGCTGAGATAATGGGCTTAGAGCCAATGAGATAATGGGCTTGGAGCCGCTGAGTGATTTGCTGAGGTAGAGCTGTTGAGATAGTTGGGTGCGGGCGTTGAGCCAGTGAGGTGAGCATGGGCGTGGAGCCGCTGAGTTGCTTGGTAGTGATGAGCTCAGAGCTGCTAAGTTTGCTCGATAGCGGTAAGCTCGGAGCTGTTGAATTGATAAGATAGCGAACGTAAAGCCGCCGGGTAGCGTATTTGATAAGACAACGGACGTAAGGGCGCTGGGTAGCAGATTTAGAGCCACTGGGATAGTTATGGTTGCTGTTGATAGCGAGCCTAGAGCTGCTGAGTAGCGTGCTTGGAGCTGCAGAATTGACTAGTGTGAAGCCTATTGATATGATGGGCTTGGAGCCGCTGAGTAGTGGGTGTAGAGCCGTGGAGCGGATGAGATAGCGAATGAGAAGCCGTTGTAGGGCCGTTGAGTGACTTGATGGTGCAAGAGGTATGATGCTTGCAGAGACGATGTTTTCATGGGCATTTGAGCCGCCGAGTTGAGTACTAGAGAGTTGCTGAGTTATGATGCTGTCTGAAATGGCGAGCAAGGAGCATATGGTGTTGCCAGGTGGCTACTTGGAGCTACTGAATGAGCCTGACTATTGGAGTGATGAGCTTGAGGCTGCTAGGTGAGTGAGGCTGTTAAATGATTGTGGACATAGAACCACTGAGTTGGTTGGCGTAAAGCTGCTGGATTTGCTTGATGATAGCACGAAGCAAGAAGCTATGGAGATGTGAAGTGCGAAGCCACTTTAATGCTTGTTGACATGGTGCCAATTGTAAAGTTTGCTCAAGATTAATTACGAGGCTAGCCTCTTTGACTTGGACTTGTCAGTTATAGATCCCAAGCTTGGTATGGTCGGTTTAAGGACCGAAGTCCAGGAGAATCCTGCAATCCACATTTGAATAGTTTAGAAAACAGCAATGGATAGGAAAACAACATGCAACAGGCTTGGAATCGACCACGGGTCAAAGTCCTTTTATGCTGACTGCTAGTGGCAGGACCACCACACTTAAAGAACCCTAGTTCAAGAGTTTGAACGATTTTGGGTGACATGGTTTGCAACGTGACATATATGCGTATTGAACTGAACATTCAGGAAGAAATAGAAGCCCCCTGTTTAGGCAATGGATGCTTGACCCTAGCTTAACCATGCATGATGACGATGATCTAATTGCCCCTAGCATAGAAATTTGTGATGTAAATAATGAATGTGAGTGCAATGTTTTTGTTCGGCAGAGATCTCGGTATGCCCTTGATAGTGTTGTGTGACAGCATTCCACAAAAGAGTTGAGGTGTTCCCCCAGGATATGATGCTTCTTAGGCTGAGTTTTCTTCAAGCGTGTTGGTAGGGAGGTAGACTTTACAGTGCATCCCTTTTGTTGCCCTTTATTCCTTGTATAGAGATGATTGCCATGATACCTTGATGAACCTGCCTTGTTTGAGCATAAGAACAGCTCATACTTGGGGTTAGCTTGTGCAACCAAAACAACTACTTTTGCTAAGCAAGCATAAGGATGTACAAATGGAATACTAGGGTCAAAAGATCAATGCAAAAGACATGGTGATAATGATATGCATGTGAACCCGTAATGCATTCTGGACATCTCAATTTTCATTTATTTGATCAAATACTTCCCCTTGCCATAGGGAGAATGATAATGACTTATTGCTTATACTAGCCAGGTGTTTTGAAAGACCGCAATGCCCTAGCGGCACCAGTGATAACATTGTTTGGTTAAGGGACTATAGTGCTGCACTCTTCATGAAATGAGAGACCCATGTTATTTCCTTAGAAATTTGCAAAAAGTGCCTGCACTTGTCTTTGCTGTGTTAAGAATGCTTAGGATAAAACCATCTTTGAAAGTTTTTCTTCGAGGACTTCAAGGTCATATCATTCCATCCATGTTTCACACTCACGTCATTCAATTATCAAAGGACATAGAACTATTTTGCAAACCCATGCCCCTAGTCAGTTAGGTGAGCTTGTTGTTTCGAGCTTGATTTGGTTGACTTGAGTTGGATTGATAAACGCCTACTAACCTAAGAGGTTGGGTACTTTTGAGAGAAATGCATAAAGGGGAACATGGCCATGCCCCTTGTCTCACGTAACTCTCCTTGTTGTGTGATTTGCCAAGATGATGCAAATTCCAGGATTCTTGCCCTTCATGTTAAGTCACACATTGGTGATGCCCCTAGTGTTTAGGACCTTGCTACTAAGTCGTGTTCCCCAATCTGAGAGGACTTTGTTATGGAGCATAATGTAGGCTTGGGGTTTTGGCTTGAGAAAGTAGCGGATGTAAAGGCTCAAACCTAATTTCTACTCACGCTTGGGTTTTAAAAGCTAGCAGCCATCTTCAACATCTTTATCAACTCTTGTTGTCTCTTGCCTCACTTTGTGTGAAAGAGTTGGTTTCTTCAAAAATGTCCTTTGTATGTATTGGAAGAAATGTTTTCTTCAAAATGCCCCTTGTATGACGGGGTGCTCGTTCTTTCATTGATTTTTCTTTCATCTATTCTTGTGTTTTTCTGTATGCCCCAGTGTAGGGGATGACTGTCTAGCAGGCTTTTCAAAGGAATTATCCAGATGCTCAACGTGGCTAGCAAAGGATAAGTGTTTGGGATAGAGAAATGAATGCCTTTCTTCATCTTGCATCACACGACAAAGTGTCAAGGATCCTAACCAAGAAATTAAGGGCTTCGATGTTTAACCAAGTGAATTTTCTAAGATTGAGGACAATCCTTTGAGACACATAGTAGATGAGTGGAGATATGGCTACTTTGTTCGTGCTCTAACTTTTGCCTAGACCGCCCTTTCGGGTTTTCAATCTAGCGTGCTCATCTTCATTTTTTTCTCTCTTCATTTTCAACATGTTTTGCTTACAAGTGATCTCTGTAAGGGTGCAAAGATGTGTCAACTCCTTCTTGGCTCAATAGAAATGACGCGGGTCATAGCTTGGAAAAACTTGTTTTGCGCTTTTGACAATTCAAGTGATTATGATGTGTCCCAAAAGATGCCATAAGATTACTTTGAAATCCCTAAGGATTATTTTCAATACTCAATGTTATCATGAGCATTCTGTTGCAGCAAACTAGCACAGGAGGGATTATTTTCAAAATTGTGGCCGACCAAAAGGTGCCTACGTATCCCAACAGAGAATCAGGCCATTCGTAGTTCATATCAAAGGAGACTAGAATCCACATTTCATGCTGAGTGCGACAATTGGCCAGAAACCGTGATGAGCAAACTGATATCAACTTTTCAAGAGAAAAAAAAACATGGGCCAAAATGGCGGTGAAAGTTAGCTAGGAACGAAAAGATTGTTTTAAAATATAAGCCAAGACGTGATGGACATGGCTGCCATTACTCAAAACTTGGTTAAAACTTCAATTTTTTCGTCAGCCATTACCCTCACATCTGAGATCAAACTCCAAATCTAAGAGAAGGAGAAACTTAATCATGCTCAAGTTGAGATGTCCAAAACTAATTGTCCATGCGGCGCATTTTCTAATATGCAAACTGCCCTTAGTGGTGGTGCAACCAAATGACATGCGATGAAAACAAAGAAAGGAAATGAGGGGGATGGACCCCTCTTTTGGTTTGGCCCCTGCATAGTTAGAAAGAGGCAAGCAGAACAATATGAATACATATAGCACCACAGCTACTTACACAGATTATGGATGAGTCATGCATTGCAATTCGTTTGTATGCATGAGTTTATCGGATACTGTAGATAGCCAGCCATTTTTGATATGGATGATTCTTAAGACTCGTTGCTGCCACTTAAGATCCCATTTCCAAGCCAATCCATATTATGAGACAAATCAAAAAGGTTGAGCATATGACTATAACAGAAAGTAGACTCGGAGTCCATCGCTGTGCTAGCGACGATTTGAATGTTACAGAAAAACTTGTCATTTGAGGATTAGATAAGACATTGCAAAAAGTTTTGAAAGTTCTTTCAATTCTTGATTAGGAAAGATTCTTTCTCAAAACGTGATTGAGGTAATTGAAATCCACTTGATTATTCGCTAGCACATTGACAAACTCCTAAATCTTATCGGCTCGTTGCGGTAAGCATGTTCAAAATTTTGAATTTTGAAAGATGGGTTGCTAGGCCGATTTGGAAATAGGAACCAAAGTCCTACACTTGTCATGCTGAATCATCCATGGAGAAATAAGTATTGCAAGTTCTATCCATGATATCCTTGACTTTGCATATAATCATCCATAATCTCTCTACTACTTTACATTACCTCTTTCCTTTATCCTCGCAAGGCAAAGATTGCTAAAGCAATCCCTAGTTCAATTGCCGATGGGGTGGTTTATGCTACTGCCATTGCATGATGTTGATTTAGAAATATGTGCCTCATGATGCTTCAAACGAAGTAGGAGTAGGAAATAAGCAGTGGTGCTTTCAACTTAAAAAAAAAAAAAAAACATACCTTGCAGGCAATGCTATGCCTCAATGCTTAACTATAAAGACTTAGAGTTAGGGCTCTTAGTTTAAGCCCCAACCCTTCTGCACAAAAAGTGATGTTACAACAACATATACAAGGTGTGAGGAAGAACTTCTAGAAAAGATGCAAGTAGGTTCCTAGCCTGTAGGTTCCTATCTTATTTTGATAAGCTCTATGGCTTTCTAACACATGAAGGCTTAGGTAGTCTCATGGGCGCTCCGTTGTCAAAGGGCACCAGTCCTTTCACCAGCCCATTATAGGCGGTGATTGGGTGATTTATTTTTTGATATACCATTAGGTACAAGTGACTGTGGAGTTTGCTGGAACCCCTAACATAGCCCGTGTCATGCCCGGGTATTAGGTGAACTCAACGAGGTTTGCCTGCTCAATGCATATGATAAATGAATTAAATAAGGCATGTATTAGTCTTATGTTGAACTTTCTGGTTATGGCTCTCAAGTCCCGAGTAGAGTCGCCAAAAAATTGTAGACACCTCCCTGGAGCAGGGCATCGCCATACAGATTGATTGTTGTTTGCTCATTTGGTTGCTTGCTTCATAAACCAAGATCGTCGATATTCCCATGGTTAGGAATATCGCCACACGATAGCGGTTATTATTAAAACAGAGTCGCCACCTAGTTTATTAAAGCTAGGAAAATAGGTAGAGATTTTGGATACGGGAGCCAAAAGTACAGTGAGGGGAAGGTGTTAGGCACCCCTCTCTGCCCAGCCGTGAGACTGGCCCATAGTTGTTCAACATAAGACATATGCATGCTTTATTTAATCCTAACATGTAGTCTGTTTTTAGCCTTTAAGCAGTTAATGGTGAATCAAGACTGTAATTGAAACATGCATCAGAAAGCAGAACAAAACAAAGTTGTCCTAGGGGAATGGATCCCACGGCCGGTGAATGGATGTCACGGTCGAGGGATCCTCCTGGTTTGATGTACCGGCCGAAGGATTGAAGCCCCGGTCGGTGTTCTTCCTCACACCAGACAGAAAAGTTAGCAGATTATCAAAATGCTACGAATAATCATAAAAACGATAAATAAACAAACCAGAGGCCGTTGGGCCTCACCACCTTGATCCCTCAGTTGCTTGATTGCTTCGGATCGATTGTTGTTGACTGATTTACTCCTTTGAAAACCCTAGGGTTAGGGTTTGAACTTCGAGGTTTGATCGTCACATTGATAGCTGCCTTCGGGAGGTCTAGAGAGGGTGTGAAAGTATATGAATTTCGTAGTTTTGGTGTGTGTATTTTCGGAGTCCAAAGGCCCCTTTATATAGGCAATTGGTGACTCACACCAACCAATCAAAACGCACGATTGCAATCGCAATTGCAATGCAAACTCCTCATGGTAATCTCTGAACGTAGCCCAAACGCATCGGGGAGGTATCGTAGTTGGATCGAACAATCGACAGAACATTCCAGAGTCTGGAAAATAAACAATCTGGCGGCCGTAGAAAGGATCTGGCGGCCGAGGAAATGATGTGGCAGCCGAAGGATAGATCTTACGGCCGAGGGTTTGATCTCTCAGGGAGATTTTTAAGCAACAGGTTGCTCGGGTGAAGAAATGATGTTAAGGCCGTGAGATCAATCTTACGGCCGACAGATGGATTTTCCTAGGATACTGTATTTCTGTCTGAAAGGCTATATGGCTCTGAATTGGGTCCTCTAAGTGGCTCAAAGTTCTTACCATAAGTCCTAAGGTTCATAAGAAGTCAATCAGCAATCACTACATCCATTTCATCATTGGGATGGTCCCCAAGGTGGGACTTGAAATAATCGTTAGGCCAAATTGGGGTGTCTACAGATGCCCCTCTTTGACTGAGCTCAGACGGATCGTGAGACATGTTTGAGGGTTGTAGGATGATGTTTCCATTGGCGTCCTTAGCCCTCGAAATGGTAACGTCAGTCAGATGTCCGCCCATGGTGGTGGATTTTGTGGTTGTCTATGGGAGGAGGAAGATTGCTTTGAAGGAAGTGTGAGCCGTTTGAGTCAAAAGCGATTCACGTCGAGTTCACTAATTGTGTGGCCCGTGATCTTCGATGTGAGTCTTTCCTTCGTTGGTTCAGGAATCGCCTAGCCTCTCAACCTAGCCTGCACAATGAACGCATAGCTAAGACCTAGCCGGGGTTTACCCGGCAAGGCCCTCCGGCAAGAGGATAAGTATATGCAGAAGGAAAAGATAAGAGACTAGTGTTGGGTGTGGAAGCATGTACCTCTTAGGGTTGGTATCCTTTGATATTTATAGAGTCTCCTTAGCTTGCTCTCCAAGTACGGGCACGTGCTTTGCACAAGTCAAGTGATGCCACGATAACATCACAGAATAGATCTGGTAACCGTTTTGATATGAGCTGGCAATCCCATGTGCGCTCATCATTATCCTTTGGCGTAACCGCTTCAACACGTGAGTGAGCACATGACTCAGCGGGTGGCCTGATGGGTGAGCCGTGGGAAGGATTCTATGACAGAGCCGCCTCCCAAAGGGTTGCCGAGCCTGAGGAGTCCCCTCAGAGGTAGCCAAACTCGGGAGACATCTCACAAAGTTGGCCGACGGTTAACCGCAACGTCGCCCTTCGTCCATCATCCATCGCCTCATCGGTCGGCCGATAGTTAATTGTAGCCGAACTTGAAGCTCCGTACGGCCATCGTCCTTGATCACAGCTTCGGCCCCAGCCCTCTTGTCAATGGGCTCGGACAGTTTGGTCCGGTCTGCTACATATATATAAAGTGTTATTTAGACATTTAAATACTATATTCGTTTTGAGTCCCAAAATCCAACCTATCTCTTTATGCATGGTCTCTAATTAGTTTTCTCTTCAATTATTACTCTCGTTTCTCTTTCTATCTCTCTTGGGCGTAGGAAACCCCCTTGGGCGTGACCATAGAGGCTCCTGACCCGGTATGGAATGTTCGGTTTGAGCCATAGCTACTGTCAGTGAGGACAGACCGTCACCACAACACCACCTAGGCGCACAGCTGGCACAGGGCCCTCCACGCGACCCTCCAACTCATACATGTTTTTTTGCAACTGGAGGAGCTCGAACCCGAGTGCACGCGGAGGGAAAGGCACTTAAGCCCCATCACCCGTGCCAACTGGGCTACCACCTTCGGTGGTATCTCTTTTCACTCATTACCCAAAAAAACATTCCTCAAAACCTAAACCAAATAAACTATCAAATTCCCTAACCTTGAAATTTCAAAAATTGTTATTCATAGTTCGGCCCCCCGTATATAAGAAATCCTAGCTCCATCCTGGACTCAATACAAAAATGGAGATTTGTCTTTCATTTCTACCTTTTACTTCTCATTCTATATTAGGTAAATTTCACTAACCTTCCTAGAGGTTTCTGACAAAAGCAGGGGCCTCCCTTAATGTCTTGTTTGGAACACTTTTTGAAATGTATTTTTCAAAAGATTCTCCATACTTCCAATTAGTTCTCTCTGTCTCTCTCTACTTATTACCCCTACTATTTTTTCAAAAAAAATTTCAAAAAGTGTTCTAAACACAACATTACTTTTTCTAAAATATCTCTCACCTCCTTTCTTTCTTTTTTTTTTTTTTTTTATAATATACATATTCCCCCTTCTGTAAACTTTTCCTCCATACACCGTTAATTTTCTGAGAAATGACGAGAGTGCCCTCTATTTCTTCACAACTCTGCACCATCATCACCCAAAAATGAAAACTGAAACCAAGGGCCATAACAGACATGCTAACTGCACAGATAAAGTGCACAGATTTTTGTGTACAGATCACGGTGTGGGGTCTACTATGGGTCCCACATCTGAGCCGTTCATTAAATGTAAAACATCTTTTTAAATGTTCTTATAAAAAATTAGCTTAATCCGATGCCTATACGTACTCGATTCAATCATCTAAATTTTCATTCAAATTTCAAGATAGTGCTTAGTTAGATTATTAGACCAACTATCTATAGGTATCAGATTGAACAGATATTCTGCGAAAACCCTTTAAAAAAAAGCTCTACATTTAATGAACGATTTGGATCGTTGGTGTCGGACCCATAATAGGCACCGCACCGTGACCTTGTGCACAAAATATCTTCACTTTATCTGTGCAGTTAGACAAAACAACAAAACATAATACGTAGAACAACCATAGGCTAACCCAAAAATTGTGACGAAAAGCTAAAAAAAAACTTATAAAAAAGAAATAATATCGGAAAAAACCCAGAGCAATAATATATGAAGAACTCAGGCTAACATATCTATGCTCGGAGAGTCTCCCACACCAGTACATTACTTCCAACAAAGTGTCGACAATATATAAACGCTAAGTTTTTCTTTAGTTGGAGGCCTCGGACCATTTATATCTCTATCTAAAGAACATCATTCTAACAACAAATTAAACTGATCAGATATCAATTGATACCTAATTAAAACATATGTATCTTTTAAAAATGTGTTCGATCCAATGTGCCCAGCTCATATTTTTAAAGATAAATGTTCTTTGACTAGGTAGAGATTGGTAGCTGATCAATGTGATATTTGATGTTTTGACGAAGGTGAATAATTTAGATAATCAAAATAGGTTCATTAAAATGAACAAACTGCACCGTGCAGACTGCACTAAGAAGCGTGATTCATACACAATTTCATCGTTCATGTTTACATGGCACGATGGCAACCAAATGAAATTAGAACCGCACCCATAAATTTCCAATACTAGCTAGAACGGAAAGAAAAATGAAAGAAAAAATACAGAAAACAACAGGAGAAAAAGACTAAAAGAAGGGTGGAAAGATCAAAACTTAAGCTTGTACTATTACGATCGAGTTGGTTATTGATCTGCAAAGCTCTCTTTGATCCTTAAAGCTTAAGCAGAGCCACTCAACCTCAAACTCCTCAACTACCAAAGCTGCATTGGAGGATAACCTAGGAGGTCAATTCTGTTATTACAAGTTAAGTTTGATGAGGATGATCCAGTCACTGCAAGTGAAAGGTATTGGGTTGTTTAGCTTGAGCAAGCATCTGGACAACTTCCCTCATGGTTGGTCTCTCCACACTGTGGTCTTGAACGCACAGCATTGCAACAAAGAACACCTGCATTGCTTCATCTACCGGCACATTTTTCAGTCTCTCATCAAGTATCTTTACCACCCCTTCTTTGCTCCAATTCGTCTTGATTTTCGTCCATTGGACAATATCCATCCCGTCTTCTCCAAAATCACCCACTGGTCTACGCCCCGTTATAAGCTCCAGGAGTACCACTCCAAAGCTATAAACGTCGCTCTTCTCGTCGACTTTCAATGTGTAAGCGTATTCTGCCACACAAAGACATTAGATAGTAAGGCTTATATGATATGATGATATATCTACGATTGCATTTGAAAGAAATACTAATGGAAAAAATGCTAAAAATATTGTATACAGGTATTAAATTTGATGCAGGCTAGGGTGTCTATTGATGATTGGTGTGGGATATCGCATAACAATGCCAAGCGACGGGTTAGTAGGTTTCGCATTGAATATGGATATGAATAAAGAAATCCACTGAATAATATGCATGGATGAGAATAAATTAAGAAATCCCCCTCATCATCAGAGGGAAAGTAACAACCTGCATGTGTAAATTAAATAAAATAAGGATCGAGTACGATTCATGCTTTAGGAAGGGCTTTGGAAAAATAACAGTTCCATTTCCACGTACATGTTTCTCTTTCTAGGGCTTAGGGAAAAGTAAAGCTGAGATCACAATGGATTCTTTCTCGCGAGGGGTTGGTTATATATGCTTTGGATTCACGCGCGTTCCCCTTTTCTGCTAGTATGTTTTTATGAGTTTTGAGTCAAAAGGGAATTCTGATTGGTTAGAATGAACAAGAGACAGGATAATGGGTTTCCTAGTAGAAAATTAAAGCTAAGGTTCACCAAGCCAACCATATGTGTGAGTGAGTGAGCAAAAGATAAAGCTGAAGAGGGAATTTTCCTTAAAGTTAGTGGAGGTGTTACCCTTCTTGGACTCCACATGACTCTCTTTACCACTTTGGTCCAAAGTCACGTACAGTATATATACTTTTACTTTCTTTTTCTTTTTCTTTTTCTTTTCTTTTTTTTTTTTTTTTTTTGTGTTGTTTTGTTTTTATGGTAAACTAAAGGAGTGGGAAGAGAAGCTAGCTTGCTCACTATAACAAGGTGGGATAGTAACAGTGACAGTATATACTACTGCTGCTGCTGCTACTACTTTATAACCATCTATAGTAGGTTTTAGCTACGGAACTCAAGAAGATCACCAAATTTAAAAACTACTGATTCAAACCATGATTTAAACTTTAGTTAATTCACCAAAGGGAAAGAAGAAGAAAAAGGTAGCAATGGGAACATTTTTGATAGCTCGGTATTCAATCTAATTTAATCCTAGATACCAAATCCCACTCTCTACTAGTAGGGGCTCAAGCTCAACTAAAACCGAGACAAAGTATGGACTGGTAACTAATTGCGGGGTAACATTTCTTCTGCAATGGAAAGAAGTTTTCAAGTAAAAAGGATCAGCTTGTTAACCAAATTGTGGAGAAGCCAGGTAAAGTTTTATTGCTAGCATTGAGTTTTGCAAGGAAACTATGAGTTGAATTAGTTTGGTTGTTGGTTGCAAAAGAAGAAATTACTTACCTGGAGCAATATAGCCATAGGATCCAGCAATTGCAGACATGCACTCTGAGGTTCCAGAGTTCTGCAAGAACTTAGCCAGTCCGAAATCAGCAACATGAGCCTCGAAATCAGAGTTGAGTAATATGTTGTTGGACTTGACATCGCGATGGAGTATCAAAGGGGAGCAATCATGGTGCAAGTAACAAATCCCTTTCGCCGCCTCAATGCCTATTTTCAGCCTCGTATCCCACAAAAGATACATACCCCTCTTCCCATGAAGTACTTCACCTAAGCTTCCGTTTGGCAAGTACTCATACACCAGCAAATTTGTCTCTTTGTTCGAACAAAATGCTAGCAACCGAACGATGTTCCTATGCCGAATCCTGCCCAATGTCTTTATTTCTGCTGAGAGACCGTTATCATGAGAAGATCCTTTGCTTATCCCCAACAACTTCTTCACTGCTATGTTCTCTCCGTTTGGCATTTCTCCTCTATAAACAATCCCGGCTCCACCTCTCCCTATTATATTGTTCTCCTTCAAGCATTCCAATATGTCATTGCTTCCAAATTCCAGCTTTTGGAATGTGGTGAGCTTCCATGTATTGGAATTCTTTCGTACCCTTCGGGTCTTGATAATTGCCAAGGCAGCAAACACCAATGAACAAACTAAAAGTCCCAAAGCAAACATAAGCTTGTATTTCCCGGAGACCTTTGATTTGTTGACGTTGTTTTGCTTGTCAACTCGTATTGGTGAGGTTGCTGAGTCGTTGCATGGACTCAAGTAGAATCCACATAGTTGAGGGTTGCCGATAAATGAAGTGGAGTTGAAGACTGAATACTGGCCGGTTTCGGGTATTAGTCCGGAGAAGTTATTGTGTGAGAAATCTGCTGATGTTAGGCTTTTCATCAACCCAATTTCCTTGGGAAGGCTCTGGTTCAAATGGTTCCAAGAGATATTCAAGTAATTTAGAATGTGAATTTGAGCAATTTGATCTGGGATTGGGCCTGAGAGCTGATTTTGGCTCAAATCTAAGTAAGTCAGCATAAGACAATTACTAATCTCAGCTGGGATTTGTCCAGAGAAGTTGTTTCTACTCATATCTAACTTGAATATGTTTTTTAACCTCCCTATGTCGGATGGTATATCCCCTATGAAGCGATTCCCGTTTAACAGCAGGATATTCAAGCTAGAAAAATTTCCAATAGAAGCAGGAAGTGAACCTGATAACCGATTGTTAGCTAGATTCAGCTGGCCGAGTTTCGTAGGTAACTTGCTCCTCTGTTGCTCAAGTTGGCCAGTGAGATAGTTGTTCTGTAGTTCCACGAGTGAGAGCTGAGGCAAGTAAAGGAACCCGTTTGGTATCGACCCACTTAAATAATTCTGCCCAATACGAACTCTTGAAAGAGTATCGCATCTACCCAGATCCTCGGGTAGAGGCCCGAAAAGGAAATTATTGAGCAAAATCAAGATCGTCAGCCTCCTTCCAAAACAGAGAACTTTGGGTACTAATCCCGTGAGCTTATTCGTAGAAAGATCGATTTCCGTCAGTTTACCGTTCTGTCCAAGCATCGATGGAATGGACCCGGTGAAATTGTTCTGCCAAAGTTTCAACACTTCCAAATTGGGCAACTCAGCAAGGACGCGGGGAATCTCCCCGTGGAACTTGTTGAGGAACAAGTTCAAGAGGGTGAGCTCCTTTAGGCCTGAGAATAACTCGACCGGTATCTCTCCCGTGAGCACGTTGTTTGAAAGATCAAAAGACTTTAAGGTTGTCAGATTGGCTAGTTCTGGTGGGATTGACCCATTGAGTTGATTAGTTTGTAAAAAGAGTGTGTCAAGCTTGTTTAGATTGCCCAATTCTGGTGGTATTGGTCCTTTCAACCCACAGCTCGAAAGGTCTAAACGATCTAAATTTACCAAGTTACCCAATTCTGCTGGGATTCCACCATCGAACAGATTGTAATAACCCAAGTGAAGCTGGTTCAGGTTAGTAAGGTTACCGAGCTGTTTCGGTATATAACCAACCAAGTTGTTCCCCGCCAACGATAAGTAATCGAGATTCTCCAGGCTACCGTAGACAGGAGGGATTTTGCCCGAGAAGTAATTCCCGCCGAAGTCCAAATGCTTCAGCTTGGAAAGATCTGTAACACCCAATGGGAGCGAACCAGAGAACTCGTTGTTGTACGCGTCAAGAACTACTAGCTCCTTCAACTTGGAGAATTGCCAGTTGAGACTCCCATTGAACTGGTTATTGGAGATGTTGAGGAACTGAAGGTGAACTAGCTTGTGAATATCAACCGGGAAAGTACATGAGAGGCTGTTCCCGGAGACAGAGAGATTTACGAGGGTGTGAATGTCGCTGATTGCGGGCGATAAATAGCCAGAAATGTTGTAGTTGGATATATCGAGCGAAAGGATTGATGTGTTCTTCGCGTCACATTTGATGCCTGTCCAAGTGCAGAGCGACTTGTAGTTTGAAACATTCCAGCTAGTTAGAGAAGAGTTTTCGGGAGGTTCGAATGCTTGTTTGAGAGAGAGAAGGATTGAGGCCTGCCGCCTTAGGGACAGATTATGCAAAGATGCAGAATCAGAAGATGTAAGGAATACGAAGAGGAGGAGAGAAGTGATGAAGACAAGTTTTGCAACAGAAGCAGCTGCCATTGGAAGGAGTACTTTTTTTTTTTTTATATAAATTTCGAGAATTTAGAAGGTAGGTTGTACTGAACAAGATTTGTTTGAAGCAGAGATTTTTAAAAGAAATCAATTCAAATGAAATGAGCTGCTGCCACAGAGATGATAGAGATGAAGGGAGAGAGATTCTTGGATGCTTTCGATATGCCTATGGGACTTGGGCTCCCGTTTTTTAACTAGTTGCTTTCTTGTTTTTTTAACTTTATTTATATTGTGGTTTTCATCTTTTACTTTCTATAAAGAAAGAAAAAGCAAAAAGCAATGTTTGTGCATAAAGATGCATTCCAATGGACCGTTTTGTTCAATCCAGATTCAGATATCCGTTACTTTTTATTGAATTTACTTTGATGTCCATTGGGTCCCGCTCTTATTTCTGAATTTATCTAGAAAAATCAAATTTTGCAGAACTTGAGAGTTCAATAGTTGTTAAGATTCTTGATCCAACAAATTAAACACATCAACTAGGTGAAAAAAAAAGGGCAAATAAATTAGCCTTATTGCCTCAGTCATTTATTTTGGAAAACTTACTTTATAAGTTGCTTGAGGATCTTTTCTTAAGAATTCTTGGGGAAAAAAAATGATCGACCTTCAATTTACTTTGAAAAAAAGAAGGAAAAATGACGGCCAATGACGTGTTTTGATAATTAATACTCGTCAATGACATTTTCAGCATTAACAAATGTTCTTAACTTGTCCTTGACGGGTATTAATTATCTAAACATGTCCTGGGCCATCATTTTTCCAAAAAAGAAAAGAAAGTAGGTGTTCAAAATTAATGTGGGGTGAAAAAAGAATAACTCAACCGATCGAAGCGATGCAGAGTGCTCTTTGTTTTATCTGGTCTTGCATTTTTTAATGTGTTCTCTTTTTCATGTAGATAGATAGATAGATACGCCTTGATCCAAGGGACCATGATCTTTTGTTATTTGCATCAAAATAAGCAATGGCACTTGAGGAGCCCCCACCTCTCACTTTAACCCACTACAAGGAAAAGTAAAGGCAAGCATATGTTTTTATAAATCTGTTGGATTCAAGGTGCTCTCTCTCTCTCTCTCTCTCTCTCTCTCTCTCTCAAAGAGCTAGGGGAGATTACAAATCTTTCTATCTGCTATGGTCAATGAAGATGGAGATGTTGTTCTCCCAAGAGCTTTTGGGGCTTTTTGGCGTTTTGTCCTTATTAAAAAAATTTAATAGTTTTGTTTCAAATTTTTTGCAAATTATTGATTCATCTCGACGAGAGAAATAAAAAAAATTTACTTTTACCCAAATATTTTTAAAAATATCCAAAATAAAACCCAAAAAGCTGACTTTTGGGGCTTCATCTTGGATATTTTTATAATTATATTTGGGTAAAAGTAAAAAAAAATGAGTTTCCAATTTATCTTGTTAAGACAAATCAATAATCCTTGAAAAAATTTGGCGCAAAACAAACAAATGTGAAAAAAATTGAATAGAGACAAAAAGCCCCAAAAGTTCTTAAGAGAACATGCAACGCGGGAGAAGAAAGAAGAAGTTTCTTCTCTAATGTGGTCTGGTTTACATTTCCGAATTTGACTCTCAGAGTTTGCTAGCAATGAATAGAGACCCCATGGATGAGGAAGGGGCCTCATCCATCAATTTGCAACTCAAAACAAGCTTTGCTAGGTTTGACCCCCGTTTCATATATATCATCATAAATTATTAAAAGCTCAAACTTTTCTTTAAGGAAAGCAAATTAAAGATGAAGGATGGGCCGGGGGGGGGTTGATGTATTTTTGGAAATCATACAATAAGAAAGAAGGTGAAATGATGAATATGCAAAATGTATGTTTGTCGGTGAGTGAGGGAGGTTAGGTCCAGAAGGGGAACAATACTTATAGAAATGTAATCAGAATATGAGATAGAGTAGCATGCATGTATACACACTCAATTAGCAGTGATGTTTTTATCCCCCGTGCAGTGCAGGGTCGAATGTTTTGATATCTCTATACATTTGCGATCATGACTGAGTGCTTTAATTTATTGTATTTTCATAATAACTCCACTCCACGTAGTCCAATACCCAAAGGACAAAAGACAGAGTTAATAAATTTTGACTATGCTTCTAGTGGTCACGTATTAGCTATTAAGCAAGTGTTCTGACATACTCGGTTCAAACTGATAGAACAATATAGATTTTGAATGTTGTCGTGCAGCCTGGTAGCTACAAGGAAGTAATGCATGTCCGGGGGCGGGATAGCCTGGTAGCTACAAGGAAGTAATGCATGTCCGGGGGCGGGATACATTTTTTGTCTTAGAGATGAAACGCAATATATGTAAGTGGAAGAATAAAATTTGTCCCTCAAAACACCATAAGTCTTTCAGCCCAGATTTGAGATTCGTACTGAGAGGGCTTGAATGAAGCTGGGGGTTGCAGCAAACTAGTTTGTGACATAAACACCGGCCGGTAGATCTTAATGATCATGAAGTGAAAGATTTTATTCGTAATTCAATTTTTCATGGTCCACAAATATTTTAGTATTAAATAAAATAAAGGAAAATTTCCAAAATGGCACTTGAACTTTTGCTCCAATGTCACATAAACACCTAAACTTCACTTTATTTCAATTAAACACCTAGACCTCCAAAATCCCCAAGTTAAGACACATGCCGTTAGCCTCTATCCATTTCCCTCACAAATCTGCTAATGTGGCACATTTCAGGCGTTAAATGGGCGCACTTGACATATTAGGAAGTGAAACTGTCCCACCTTGGATTTTCAACATAATAATAATAACAGCATTTCCGAATAATAGTCCATCACAAATATACTTCATAATGCCCCAAAATGTTTCCCATAATCCATCCGAGAGAATAGTCAAGTTTAAAAGTTTACAATAATGGCACTCCGACCCCAATTTCTTAGACAATAATCCAAAGAGAGTAAGTCAAAAGAATATAATTGAAATTACGATTACATCTTCAAAAGGAATTTTACAAAAGATGTCATGGTAATTCCTCGATGTTAGTTTTCAAAAGTATAGTCGAAATCAACAGCAAGCACTCCATGTCAATGCCCTGGAGGTGTACCTGAAAATATTAATAGGTTGACCTACACTAGCCTAGTAGAGCAATCTTTGCTCAATCTATATGCATATGAGATAGACAATGCACCGAGATGAACATTGATACAAAAAAGTTTCCCACGTGAAAAAGTGCAAGAGCATAATACTTGACAATCAACACTGTTCATATTCACGTTCTCTAAATTCTCCATTTTCATTATATCAAGTGTTCTCGATTTCCTTTCCGGGCATTTAGGGCCCCATGCATCCCAAATTCATTCCGGCATCGCACCGTTCAGTGAATTCGTGGCTTTCTCGTGCACTTCCGGGCATTTGAGACCCCGTGCGTCCCGTTTCCAGCATCACACCTTTTAGTGAATCCGTGGCTTTCTTCGTTTCGTTCTATCGTTCTACATTATGATTTTTCGTTCTATAAGCCTCAATACCATAAAGCATGACGTATGCCAAATCCACATCATTCTTAAAACATACCACAATACTCACGTAATAACCCAAATGCATAGACAAACGAACAAGTGTCGTATTCATTTAGTTATACACTTTTCTTTGTTATAAACGAGAGCCAAAGGAGTGGGGACAAACAATGAATCATTGGAACGTGATCAATCAAGTTTAGAAGTGATTAGAATGTAATTGGAGAGTGTTAGAAGTGATCGGGGATCAACACAATTGACGAATGATCACAAAGTTCAAAAATAGTTTTCTGAGTCATTGGTACCAATACCTCAAAAAGTAGATATCGATACCAAACCAATCCAGTGCGCAATCAGAGTCAAAGCATCGTTACCTCAAAAATTAGGTATTGGCACCAAAGGTACCGGTATCTCAAAAGAGTGGTATCAGTACCACTCCATTACAGTGGGCGATTTGCAGAAAAATCAAGGACGGGCATAACTTCGAATCCAACCAAACAAAGCATGATTTTGGTACATAACCAACTCATTAACATGTAGAGAGAGTAAGAAATCCCTACCTCGATTACCAAAGCCGAACCCAAGAGATTGATCAAGCCCTAGAACTCCAAAGCCAAAATCGAGCAAGAAAACTCCTCCTCAAGCTAGACCGAACGAAATACGAGCTCAATAACGCGAATAGATGTAGGATTGTAGGTTATTTGCCATGTTTTTCAACATGTCCTCCCTTTACTCATTGTTCGACCAGTAACTTTAGTGTTCTTCAAAATGTGTTGCGCCATGCCTTCAGGCAGGGACATCCGCTAGTAATATAATAATAGGATGAGTGGAAACTTTTTCCTCGATATTTACAAACTTTCTCACAATTTTTTTTGACCTAACTTGCGCCCCAACTTCTTTTTTTTTTTTTTTTTGGAACAACGATAGAAATGCATTAATATATGAAAACAGTTTACAAGGGAAACAAACAACAACAACATATAATCAAAATACGAAAGGCCAGTGGTGGAAGAAGCTCAAGTCCAAAGCGGTATTCCCCGAGCAACTGATGACGAAGAGAGGGACAACAATGCCCATTTAGCCAATCACTGAATTAGCATCTCCTCCAAGCCTTAATAAGATTGGCAGAACAAAAACCAAACAAGCACCAAAAACAAATGGCCTACTCTCAAAGGAAAACAGAAGCAACGAAACGCATTCATGGATAAGGACCCGTGTCTTTACCACCTACAGAAAAACAATTAGAAAAGCACAAGCAGAAAAAAGATACTAGTGTAATGCACGACGCTGCGGTGCACGAACCACAAGAGGTTCGTTGCAACTATCTTCAATGGTATGCACCCGTTTGCGCTTATGGGGTGCGTACGGTGTGAAAGCTTGAACAGAAAGGGCCGCATCATGGTCCTTGAGCTGTGGTTTTTTCCTATTAGCCTTGCACTTACTGGGGCTTGCCATATGGTGACCTCTTTTCTTAGCACTGTTATCCTAAAATGCCGAATAGTCCTAGTAGGCCTCAACAATTTCAATGCTGAGCGAGCCATAAGATGACCGCATTCCACAGAGTTATTGTCCTTAAAAGCCAAAGTACACTTGGGGGTACACTTGGGCTTCAGGGTCTCCACATGGTTGAAGGTAATCTCGAAATTATTGTCCCAACAAGCCGTGATTCGCTTAGACATGAGATTCCTTACCTCTGAACCCGGATGCACAAGAGAAGCTTCAATGCTTG
Source organism: Rhododendron molle (assembly GCA_025413875.1). Classification (NCBI taxonomy): domain Eukaryota; kingdom Viridiplantae; phylum Streptophyta; class Magnoliopsida; order Ericales; family Ericaceae; genus Rhododendron; species Rhododendron molle. Next base: position 24,032,706 of record CM046400.1, read on the forward strand.
TTAAGGGCTCCACAAGATTGGAAGGATGAAGCACTGGTTGAAGACTAGCTGACATAGGGAAAGGATCACAAATAGCCACTTTCCCTGCCTCAATCATTGGGGAAGTATTCGACATAAAATCCTCAGAGTTGCAATTCATAGGACCCAAAGGAGAGTCAATTTTTTCTCTAAGCTCAACCGGGGGAATTCATAGTGTTCTTTGCCCTTGAAATATCTAGTTGTTTCTTCCTTTCTTTCTGTGAAGATATATTTTTGCAAGCGCCCCAACTTCTAGTACATAGGTAAGAGAGAAAACGATACAAACTCACCGTGTATGTGTACCTCTCTAGTTCCCGCACTCTGTGCCGTAACCTCAGACGACGATTACAGCTACACCCCCAGCCCGGCAATCGGACACCTGTCGCCGGCGACAACGTTACCCAACGCCGTCCACCAAGTTTATCGTTTCCTGTTTCTGTTGTGGTTTCCACGGTGTGAGTGGGGGGTAATTAGGGTTTCATATTTGTTTGCTGTATTCCGTACAAAATTAATACCCTCTTCACTTGCCTATAACATTGCAATATATTAGTGCCATATTTTTAGAGAGAGAGAGCAGTATGAAACAGTCGAAGGATCCGTTCGAAGTTGCGTTTGAGGAAGAAGACGAGGAGTATGATTCGCCACCTGATTCCCCCATTGTTGCTCCTTATAATGTGATCGAACCTCAAACTGAAACTCATAGAATAAATCTCCAGACTAGTACTACTAGTCAATCAAAACCTGCTACTTTACAGCTCCCAGTTGATGTCCATAATAATACTACTACTCAGGATGATTACAACGACGATGACGATTACGACAACGCGATCGATACTAGTACTCACCGCCCTCCTATGAATACAAATATTGCAAAGTCATTGAAATCCACGGCTGCTGCTGCTGCATCGTTGGCCGGACAGGCCAAAGAGGACGAGGAGGAAGAAGATGAGGAGGAGAACATGGACGTTGAGCTTGGGAACCCTTCCACCTCTGACCCTGATAAGATGTCTAAGATGCAGTATTTTCCTCATTCCCTTTTCCTTGGAACAACTAGTAGTTCCGTGAAACTGCCTTCATATCTATTTGCAACTACTGTATGATGTGATCATAAACAAGAAGCTTTTATGTATGTGTTGTACATGCTCCCAGTGGACTTTTATGACTACAAATCACAGAGAAAGATTGTGGCGTTGTAAGCACCAACAATTAGATGAATCCAGGCACTGAAAGCTCCCTAAATTAATGTCATGGGCTGTAGCCTGTAGATGATGTCATGATGATGATTAACAACAAGCTTTTTAAGATTAGGAACCCCATTAGGTTTGTAGAGGTATCTCTAAATCAGCAACCGTATCAATCGCATCTTTGCAAGATTAGAGGAAACCATCAGAAGAATGCATAGTCGATCTCTAAGGAACTATAAACCACTTATTTGGGGTTCATGGAATGCTATGATGAATGTTTATTGTTTACAACAATTTCCCCAACTGTATTTGGACATGGGCGATGTATTATCGTTGAGCATGGCATAGAAGTTTGACAATTTTTTGGACTAGCTCCTGCGCCACAATTATTTTTGATAGGAAAAACCATCAGACAGATGACTAGTGTACGTTTTTTAATGTGGGAAACGAATATAGTTCCAAAGAGAAAAGATAATGCAGTAAGACAGTAATTAGCACTATTCATTTCATGCATGATGTGTGTGGAGCTTCATCAACTATATTTTTAGTGCTTAGCAAAGAAGTAAGAGCAACCCAACAATCTTAAGCATAATATGAGTTTTTCTCATAGAAGTTCAAGTGGCTGATTAGGAGAATATGTCAGGGTATACAACCTTAGACTTTATTGATCGTATGTTATGCATTGGACAAGGATATTCAATGGCCAAAGTCTTCCCGATTCTATATTGCTCCAATAATAGATGCATTAGCTGATTACCATTTCCCTGGCCTATACATTTCTGATGACTTTTTTTTTATCAGTGTCTCCCTGCTGTTGTCTTCATGTCCTGTGCGTGTTTATATCAATTATGGAAGCCATATAGAACCCCACATATCGGTTCATGCCATCCCCACTTCCACGATACAAAGATACAACCTTCAGTTCTTTTCCGCTTTGTTCTTTCCCATTTGGTTAAATGATTAACCAACTGTCAGTTTGGTTTATTGGTTTAACTAATTTTTCATTTGATTAAGTGATTAACAATAATGACTTCCCTCAACTTTCTGAACCTTCACACCTTTTCTTGCTCTTTCAGAGCTATTTTATCTCAGTTCACTGCAGAGCAGATGAGTAGATATGAATCATTCCGGAGATCAGGATTTCAGAAATCAAACATGAAAAGAGTATGTTTCTTTGATGTCTCTCCCTGGCTCTCTTTCTTTGTAGGTGATTATGTTTGGCTTCCAACTACACTGAATCTAGTTTCTGCCTTCTGTGTGGTTTAAAGGGGGGCACACTGGTTGCCAATACTTGCCATTTAGTGGAATTGTTCATTACACATGTTCCATGTGGTAGCCCAGAAGTCAAAATAGTGGGATTTCTGGGCTGAACAATTTTTTTCCGGGTATTGTGACTTCAGATGGGTAGTCATCAGCTGATGCAATTCTTGGATGATGTTTGGCTGCGCCTTTCTAGATAATTATTTTCTATATAAATGCTCTTTTTGGATTGTGCATCAGCTGTGAGCTGTTAAACATTGTATATGCAGATTGAAGCTTCTATGAGTTGCATCAGTTGTGCATTCATAATTGATTTCAAGTAGGTTATTTCACTATTGCATTGACTGCTACTTGTGTTGTTTCACTTGCATTGCAGTTGTTAGCAAGCTTTACTGGTAGTGCAAAAATTTCCATACCAGTGACAATTGTGGTGTCAGGGATAGCAAAGTTGTTCGTTGGTGAACTTGTTGAAGCAGGTACACAAGCCTTTTTGAGCATTACAAATTGTACATTGATGTCTATCTTCGTATGGACAATCTAAAATCAAAAACAAAGTTCTTGCTCAAGGCAGCTCCCTCAAATTCGAGCAACCCAGATGCCCCCTTTATCATCATTTTGGCTTGCCTTTTGCTGACCTGATAGGATTTCATGAAAGCTGCAATGGTATCTTCTTTGATGCTTTTACTGCCCTGGGGCTGAGATTGACTAGCCACAACAGACATCTTTTATGTCTAAAAGTTGAATAGGTCACCCTTTTCTCATATTTGCAGCCAGAATTGTGATGTTCGAGAGAAACGAGAGCAGGCCAATCAGGCCCTGCCACATAAGGGAAGCCTATAGAAGATTAAAACTTGAAGGCAAGGTTTCCAAAAGATCAGTTCCTAGGCTTTTCAGGTAGATTGACCTGGAGGCAACTTAATGGGGTAATGCTCTTCTGCTTTTAGCATTTCGTACTCGTATATGAATCGTATGCGCTTCATTTTTGCATTAATTGCATGTGTTAGGCTCTGAATCCTATGTGCTTCATTTTTACATTAATTGCGTGTTTTAGGCCGGTTACTTTAAAGCCTTTAGCCTAGCCAATTGGCTGGCCTCTTGCCCTATCCATGTACAGCTCCATGATTCTAACTTCCCTCGATTTTTCCACTTGGAAAGGCAACTAGAATATTGCTGGCCGTGTCAGTGATAACCAGGCAGAGAAAAAGCATTAAGGTTCTCGCCATGTTGGATTCGGTGGGAAAAAATGGTTAAATAGTAGCTTGAGAAATAGAATGGATATTCATTCCTGACAAATACGATGCCGTTTGTAATACTTATAAATTAACTCTTGTGAATGTAAGATTGTGGTTAAGTTTCTGTACTTTGTAAACAGTTAATGATTTGGATCACCAATTGCTAACTGTTATATTTATTTTAGTCTTGTATATATTTGAGGAAGGCTTTCATAGACTATCAAAACCACAGACCACAAGTTATCAATACAGTTTGTATTAAAAAAATTGTCTGTTGACATAAAAAAGACTTCTATATTGTATTGACGATTTTTGAGAACAGATAGAAACCTGTTGTGGGCAGCATGCCCTTGGAAAAATAGGGATTTCATTCCCCGTCTTACCAAAACAGCCCAGAAATCGAGGGAGCGCGAGCGGAGAAGCAGGTGCTCGTAAACACAGAGTCACCACCTGGGTTTGAAGATCCGACACCCAAGGAACTGTATTTCGAAGCACCCGCCGCGCTATTTGATTTAAAAAAATGAAGGAACCAGTCCGTCATAACCATATCTGGGTTCGGGAGCCAGGTTACGAGAGGGGAAGGTTTTTAAGGCACTCCTTTCGCCCAATCCAGAGATCGGTCTCTACTTAGACATTTTGTGAAAATATTTGTGATTCGTCTTCTTCTTTAACCAATTTTAAGCCAATTAGGGCGGGGGAATAGTTAATCGGGGTTTAAGACCGTAACAAATTTGCAAGATGTGTTTGAATATGGCATGGATGGATGGAATACTATGAAAATGAGATAAGATTTAACTCTCTGATCAGAAACAAACCTTACTGCTCAAAAGAATGAATGTGCCATACACCATGGCCACCTTTGCATGCATGGATCTACGTGCATGCAAAGAAGACCATCGCGCGACATACTCACTCTCTCGCGCGGGGGTTCATGACTCACCACAAGTTGAATTTTATCCCCTTTTGGGCTCTGGAAGGACCAGTGCACACTCAGAAGGCAAACCAAGTAGTTTATATGTACTGAAAGTAACTAATTATTTACAAATTAATACAAACATCAGCCAAATGAATTGAAATACAACCCCTAAACAGTGGGGGTGATAAAACAGAGGCTCAGGGCCAAGCTGCTCATGCAAGGGCAGTTAGCGGAATCAAGAAGACCATCGCGTGATGAAGTGACTCCCTCGCGCGAGAGTCCTGACTGGACTTCCAGGAATTGCTTTGCATACTATGGGCTCTGGTACAGGTCCAGAAGTAACCCAGGAGCATTCCAACAAAGTAAATAAGCAAGGACAGCTAGACTATGAGTTTTAACTTGCACAACAGTGAGCTAAAAGGCCTAACATACTTTAAAATAAGTAATGACATGATAAACAAGGAAAACCAGCACCCCCAAACCCCACGAGGACTGTCGCGCGAGACAGCGGACTATCACGCGAGCATGTGAGTCCGTCGCGCGAGGGTATGCTCAACATGGATTCTTGTAACTCTGCTGACTTTAGGACCAGAACTGGTATTGATTACCAGTCTTGGCCCTGACAGCCCCCTCAGGGATCAAAACAGTAAGCAGTAAAGGTATTATACCTTTGCTTGAAAGGTTTTAGAAAAGATTGAGCAAGGTTGCACTACAAGAAAATCGTTCAATAGCAACGGTCAAAAGTGTTGCTAGAGATGCAAAAAAGCGTTGCTAAAGACCAATATAGGCTATACCAACGGTTATAGAACCGTTGGTTAAACCGTCGCGAGATATCCGTTGCTGTAGGGTTATAGCAACGGTTTTGGCAAGCGTTGGTACAGATTTTTTTTTAGCAACGGTTTCTTTAGCAACGCTTGTAACCGTTGCTAAAGGCAAGTTTTTTTTTTTCTAAAAATCTGGGGTAAAATATGACATGGCAGCCACATGGCGCTGACGTGGCCTCCACCTGTCGATGATGTGGCGCCTACGTGTCACCCGCGTGGCAACACAACAATGTTTTGCTCCTCCTGGGAATCGAACCCAGGACCTCCCGCATGCGCGCGCGAGTGCAAACCAGCTGGGCTAGCCCAACACTTGTGTAATATCAATGGACTACTAATATTTATACTATGCAAACCAGCTGGGTTAGCTTATGTCATTTGAGTTTTATCGATTTATTCTTAACCCAAGTTTTTAAATTCAGCTTATTCTATACAAACACCTACTTTTTTTTTTCCCCGATTAGAATAATCTATTTTTTACATAGTAAAGAGTACATCCTTCATACGAAAAATGAAATTAATCGGGTATCGTTACATACTTGATCGGGGCAGAAAAATTTATTTTACTAATGAAATTTTGTCTCAATAAAGAAGTCTTCTAGACTCGATCAAGCCAAATTTTTATGAGAATGATTTAATCAACAAACAAGGAAAACAAAATCAATGGTCTCGATTATAGTCCGGTTTTTAGTAACGGTTATGGAAAACCGTTGCTATAGGCCGGTTTTTAGTAACGGTTATGGAAAACCGTTGCTATAGGTCGGGTTTTAGTAACGGTTACGGAAAACCGTTGCTAGAGGCCGGTTTTTAGTAACGGTTATGGAAAACCGTTGCTAAAGTCTTATAATCTAGTAACGGTTGCATGAAAACCGTTGCTATAGTCCTGTTTCTAGTAACGGTTTAAAAACCGTTGCTACACACCGTCTATACCAACGGTTTTTTGAACCGTTGCTAGCTAAACCGTTGGGAGATCTCGATTTTCTTGTAGTGTTGTGAAGCTTGTGATGGAAAATGGAGTGAAAGATGGAAGAGCAAGTGTGCCAGGGTTGAGAGCCTTAGTGTGCTTGGTGTTCTTCTTAACCTTTGGAACTTGAAAATTGATTACTCTTGTAATGAAAGACCAAGGAGGGTATTTATAGGAGGCTTGGAAGGGTGCAAAGGGTGGCAAACAAGGCCTTAGGACCAAACTTGGTGATGAAGCTTGGTGGAAAGTTGATGGGAAGGGTTGTGTGAGTGTGTAGTCCCAAGGCCTACACTGCCACTGTCCTTTGGAGAAAAACGGGGTTCAAATAGCCCTGTAGACCCCCAGGCAAGCAACCAACTGGCTGGCAAAAGGTGAAAGGGACTGCTGAGGACCATAGCGCGATGGAATGGGACACTCGCGCGAGGGTTCCACCTGTCGCGCGTGGGTCAACAGTCAAATATTTGACTTTGACCACACCTGGCAAAGCACACACTCGCACGAGGGAGTGACATCCTCGCGCGACGGTCAACCCTAGATCAAGGTTTGACTGGTTTTCTATTTTTCTTTTAAGGGTTTTAAAGGTTGAAAGGGTTCCGCACACACCGAGCTTAAACCTTTCCAACCTCAAGCTTGCTTTTCAATCTGGTTCATCATTGGGGAAACAAGAAACCGTAAAACGATCGGGAGATCCAGATCAAGGTGTCTATAGTAGTCCCTCTTTGACGGCACACGAAGCACCATTGATTGGTACGGGTAACGTCAAGGATTTCTAGACACCCGCCAAATCCACCCAAAAGCAGATTAAATGGAGAAATGCAGAGCAATATGTACAAATACCGTGCACCGAAGAATGATTGGACAGATGGATCGTCGCTGAATTGAACATGGACGGATAAATCGTCGCTGATTTGAAAGTGGACGGAGGGATAGTCGCTGATTGAAATTGGATGGATCGTCGCTGATTGAAATTGAACGGTTAGATCGTCGCTGATTTTGAAAGTGGACAGATGGATCGTCGCTGATTGAAATCGGACGGATGGATCGTCGCTGATTGAGATTGGACGGTTAGATCGATCGTCGCTGATTGAAATCGGACAGATGGATCGTCGTTGATTGAGATCGGACGGTTAGATCGTCGCTGATTTTGAAAGTGGACGGATGGATCATCGCTGATTAAGATTGGACGGATGGATCGTCGCTGATTGGACGGTTAGATCGTCGCTGATTGAGATTGGACGGTTAGATCGTCGCTGATTTTAAAAGTGGACGGATGGATCGTCACTGATTGAAATTGGACGGATGGATCGTCGCTGATTGAGATTGGACGGTTAGATCGTCGCTGATTGATGATTGGACGGATAGATCGTCGCTGATTTGAAAGTGGACGGATGGATCATCGCTGATTGTAGCTGGGGATATGAAGAGGCTCCAGATTGCAAGAATCAATTGAACATGACCCCCCAAAAATTATGTTATGACCCAATCAATTAAAAATCTTGAATTTTTAATTTTAAGGTAAACAACTTGGGCTTGCCTGCTGGGAAAATGGGCCTGCGGCCCAATAGAGTATCGCGCGAGGCACTCACTCCCTCGCGCGATGTAGTGTTTTCTAGGCTTGGGTTTTGAACCAGCCCAGACCCGGCCCAACGCTGCTCCAACCCTTCAAAACGTCGCGGGACGTTACAGAATTATTTCTCAGCGGTTTCAAACTCAAACATCACTCAAACTCTCAAACCCTCTCCCCAAATCTCTTCCAAAACCCTTGATCAGACTCCAAAAATCCACGAACACGCACTCAAACAATAACCCATGGCAGACCATGGCACAGGCGGTTGCGACGGGGAAGTTGTTGACCAGCCGGGTGATCAAGGAGAACCGATGGCAGTCGAACCAGCGGAGGAATGGGAGGCGGAGGCCGTCATAGACCGAAGTGCAGAGGTTCCAAGCGGTGGAGATGGCGTTAAGGACCACGAGCAGGAGGCGGGTGATGGAAAGAACCGTCGCGCGACAGAGGCGGAGCCTCGCGCGACAGTGGAGGCCAGTCCAGTGGGGCCCATTGTGGAGCCAATAGGCTTGAGCACAGAGGCGAGGGCCTCGCCTGCAGTTGAGGGAAGTTCAGGTGGTGTCAGCGGCAGTGGGGCCATTGGAGACGATACCGGGCCGAGCCAAACCCCGCCGAGAGACTCGGCGAAGGGTAAAAGGGTCGCTGTTGAGGAGGAGCAGACCACAGAGGTTTCGATTACATACCGGGAGGCGGATGTCGTGTTTCGACTGGCAGTGACAGCGGCCACAACATCGAGTCACATGCCGATCACTTTAGACGATGTTGCCGAGCACGCACCTGACGAGATATTGGCGAAGCTCCTGGAAGACCACCCCATCATTGGGGAGTATGTTCTGAAAGCCAAGGAGGATCCGGCGAGAGCGATTGAGGCCTCAGAGGCCGCGGCGATGGCCGAGAGGGAGAGAGCTGGGCCAGGACGGCTGGCAACGGATGTGGAGGCCGAGGAGAGAAAAGTCGAGGAAGCACAGGGGCCGAGGGTGAGAGCCGTGGATAAGGCGAGCACCGTGACACGCCCCGAGTTTTCAGAGGAGACCTACACACTCCCGAGACCGCACTTGTTCGTATCGTCAGGCTTTGCAGGGTACAAGCCGGCACAATAGACTGACTATGACACGGAGCTAGTGCTGAGGGATCCCAGAGTACATATTGCAAACACCTGGGCTGAGGTATATTTCTTGAAAACCCCCTTTGTGCTTTAACTTGATATTTGCTTCCCTTGAAAATCACAGAATACTTTGCAATTCAAACCATGCAATAATGGAATAATCTGTGCTCTGCAAGCCACGCATGTAATAACTTGAACCAACCATCTGTTGTAGACTGAATATAGAACATGCTAGCATAAGAAAAAGCTCGTATAACACGCCATGCACACGATAACTTCCACCAACAGTTCATTGTTAAGCTGCACCAAGAACATATTGTGCTAAAAGCATAACTTGAACCGACCACCTAATGGCAGCCTGTGTAAATGTCAAACCACAACAAGATAGTCCATGCATGCTATAATTTGAACAAGAGCTTGAACCAATAACTTGGACCGTCCATCTGTGGTTACACTGCTGCATTGATTACCTAGAACTTGAAAATGAAAGCTCTGTATGCTAACATTATATCCTGCTGCTTGTCTTTGTTGTCTGAAACTGGCAGAGCATCGGGCTATCCGTGGCTTTGGCGGACCGTGTAGTTCCCTAGCGCTGTATGAGGGCCTGCTTGAGAGGGTGAGACGGCTAGTGGACGAGGCGGGGTTTGGTGAGTACATACGGACCCTATCATCACCGGTTAGGAACGACCATGCCGTTCTCATTGCACTGGCTGAGAGATGGAGGGATACATCTAATACCTTCCACCTGCCTCCTAGAGAGATGACAGTGACACCAACTGACTTCGCGGCGATCACAGGCTTGAGGGTTGGGGGAGATCCCATTCCATTTGACTCAGGGATACACGAGGATCCAGCAGCGCTGGAGTGGTTCTTGGGGGAGGTGCCCAAGGTAGAGAGAGGAGCTGCTAGATATGCCCAATTCAAGAAGTATCTGAAAAAGAAGGTGACCACTGAGCGGGAGGTGGAGCAGATGGCCCGAGCTTACTTGCTATACCTTTTCGGGGCTTTACTATTTCTAGGCAGGGGAAGCACAGTACACCTGTCGTACTTGCCTGTTCTGAGGGATCTGAGGACAACCTCACGCTTTGATTAGGGCAGAACAGCACTTGGCACAGCCTACCTGTTCCTGGGTGACTCTTCGAGGACTGAGCAGAGCACAGTCGGCTATTGGCGTATCTGGGAGGTATGATTTCAATATAGTAAAGCATAATTCCCATTATATCTGAAACATTTGATTGTACAACCTGTTTAACAGCTTTATTGCATAACTGTCTATCTTGTGACTGATACATCTCCATGTTTGAAAACTGTGCAGCTCTGGGCATACGAAGTGCTGAAGATGTACCCTCCGGAGTGCAAGCATCCTGACTTGAGCACTCTTCCGCGCGCGCTGATATGGAGCAAAGAGTACATGGGAACCAAAGAAGGGAGGGGCAGCCTCAACGCCTACAGGTTGTATCTGGATGAACTGAGAGCTTCGCAGGTATAACATTTAAAACCCCAAAAGTCAATCATGCATGCTTTTCATGGCTTTAATGCTGTCGCTAATCAATTGCATTGTTGCTTGCTTGAATTTGTGCAGATCGTGTGGGATCCCTGGAGGACAAGCGGGCCAGAGCCAGAGTACTTGGCCAGGAGCAGGGCTATCACAGCCAGCAGGGTGCTTTTGGAGTCAGCCTTTGGTTGGCAATGGTACCTAGAGGATCGAGTGACTCGCCAGTCACTTGGTTACCTCGAGTTCCGGGTGCCAGGGCCACTTTCTCCATGAGCTTTATATACAGGAGACTATACACTGGCGGAGTTGGAGAGGTTCACAAGGCCGGACACCGAGCTGCCCCGTTACCTACGTCCTGAGATGGACTATGCAGCCTACCGGAGAGATCGCTTGGCGAGGCCACTTGGTGTCAGGGCTCGCAGAGAGGTCCAGGAGTAGGCACATAAGGCTGCTGCAGAGAGAAGGGCTACTGCTAAGATACAAAGAGGAGGAGAAGGTCGCGTGAGGCGCAGGGTGAGCAAGCTAGTAGTAGGCGGGCCTCCAGAGTTGCTTTGGAAGGTGGACGTAGTAGACTCTTAGGGCAATCCAGCTGAGGTGCAGCTTGCACCAGCGTGAGTAGAGCCCGGAGCAGTGACTGTTCAGGTAAACCAACTTCCATTTCTGTAATTTCAATACCCTTGAACTGTATTTGAAATGTCTGATGATTGTAAACCATTTACATGTGCCTGTTGAATGGGTGAACGAAGCCGTTCGTCGCATGCTTGCTTTGGAGAACGTAGTCAGACGAGCGGCGAGTGGCATGCCACTGGAGTTACGTTACCCAGCACCCACAGCTCAGTCAGCACAAGTAGCTCCTTCTCAGAGGACTCAGGTATATAAAACGATACATTCCTTCTTGCTTCCAATACTTATGATACATATCTGCCCCCAATACATGACATGCATACTTCGAAAACCTCTGATACCGACAGATAGCTGATAAATAGCTTCCAATTTGATAGAATGTACCTGTCAATTAAACATTTGATATACAATATACTGCCAAATGTATACTAATGCAACATATAACTATGCAGGTACAAGGGCAGGTGGCTTCTAATAAGAGAGCGCGGTCTCCACCAAGAGCACAGACTACCACGCCTCCAACCGCTACATGACATACTAGGAGCTCACAACCTGCCGCAGCAAGCAAAGAGGCAGCCATGAAGGTGGTGGCACGCGCAGAAGAGCGGTACCGGATAGAGATGCACGAGAGGTCGAGCCAGGATGAACCGACCCGCAAGAAGCAGCTCATCTTGTCCCAACCTGCTGAGGAAGAGGAAAAGGAGGAAAGAGAAGAGGAAGAAAGGGACAACTCTGATGACACTGCTGACGATCCCAACTACTTGCAGGATCCGACAGAGAACCTTGATGACGATGACGGCAGAGGTGACGACGATGATGACGGTGGTGATACCGACTGGTTCGGCCGGAGTGAGGGCCGATAAGGAGCCTGATGCACTTATTTCTTTCACTTGACTTTTGATTTCGGACCTGCGTGCCCAAGTAGATAGCTAGATGGCCGGTGTGCCTTAGATACACTGATACTGCTTTTTGGAGGCTTGCGTGCCTTGTTGACAGTGGGCGAGTGTGCCCTATTTTGACTTTGATAGCTTTTGATTGGCCGGAGTGCCATATGCACGGTAATTTCTTTTGCTTTGGTATGATACAGCACAGTTTAGTTATAAAATTTGCATTTTCATGATTTATTCACTCTTATTATGCATAAAAGAGGTTAAACGCCAACCACTAATACCAAACTTGCATTGATAACACACCGAGACTGTCCACAGTCACACAGGTATGTATAGGAGTGACTAGCTCGAAAGAAAATGGGAAATGTACCCTAGGACACGGCCAGGATATGAGGATACGAGAAATATAACGAAATTCTGGGCATTAAGAGGCCAAAACTCAAAATACTTGACTTTGATAGAAACTGGCACTTCCGCCAGATCAAATATGCACAACGTGACTTGCACAAGTCGACGGAACCAAGAAAAACGTCCCGAGGCGAGATTTACACCGAAAAGTGTCCAAAAGACACAAAAAGGGACACGAGACACAAAACACAACTCAAATATGTCCCGGACTGAAACCGACACCTCCATACAGTCACATACAGTCCACAGGACCTGTACAGCATGAATAAACTTGGCAAGAACCCTTAGAATGGATTTTGACCCTCCAAAACCTCGATTTTAGCTTGAAACGGGTTGCCAAGGGTCCAAAATCTTCGTTAAACGCGAAATTTCGAAACCAATGCTCAGGTACAGTCACATATGCCCAACAAGACTTGTAGGAACCATAAAAAGTGCCAAATAACCCCTGGAACCCAAAATGACCAAACCAAACCAGTAGCTGCTGCAAATTGTCAAATTGCAGATTGAACCATCGCACGATCAAGTGAGACACTCGCACGAGTAATGTCTGTCGCACGACAAAGTAGGATGCACATGCGAGGAAGCTATATCGCGTGTGGGAGTGAGACACTCGCGCGAGGGGCAGCCTCTGCCAGACTGCCTTTGTTTGACCAAATCAACCCTTCAAGGTACTAAAAGCTTCAAGAGGCCACCCTACGGCCTGCACACAGTATAAAACCATAATTGGGGTGTTCCTCATATGCCAAGCGGTGAGACACCTAAGCCTTCAACTTTTCTTTCGGCACGGCAACCGAAGACCAATATGTCCGAGCAAGTTTCTATAAAATGGAACTCACTAGTAGTAACGTAAGCACATCACCCCCTTTGAAAGCATAAAAACTCATCAGTCATTCGACATGGAAAGTCCGCTAGCTACAATGCTTGAACCTTGGTTGGTGAGAACCGAGACCATTGATTGGGCGAGTCCTCGGTCTCGAGGCTTGGCTTCAATCAGAGATCTTCGGAATGTGGGGCCACGCCCTGAGCTTCTCGAAGCTGCCACGATCCACTGGGATCCAATCATGCACGTTTTCCGTAATTATGACAATGAAATGTGCCCAACGGTGGAAGAGTTCCAAGCATACCTGCCCGGCTTCGCAAATTCCGATGTTCTTGCTGTTCTTCCGATTCAAGAGAATATGAGCCATTTATTGCGAATGAAGTTGAACATTTCCGAAGAACTAACGGCCAGCATTATTCATGACAGTGAACTGGACATCCCACGCCTGATCGAATTGTACGGTCCTGGCGGAATCCTGGAGAACCATGTCGAGCAGGCACACCGATGCTTTGCCTTTTCAATTTGCGCGCTGGCAGCCTATGCGCTGGTTCCTGCTAATGGGAGAGTCAGTCCTAGTGTGGTGAGCATGGCTTCACAAATGGGAGCTCGAAAGAACATTATCCCAACAATTTTAGCCGAAACACTGATGGGCTTGGATCTGTTCAAAAGCCGACAGAGCAACGTCTTCAGTGGCAGCCCGCGGTTGCATCAGGTACATCCTCACTCAACTCACCTTTTTTCGGTTTTCCCACTTTCTCATTTTACCTCAACGCTCGGATAAGGATCGCTCTAGCACCTTACTTGTCTTTTCGCTCAGGCTTTATCTAGTTTCTCATTTGTGTTTTCACTCATGTAGATATGGCTTTCCGACAAGGTAGGTTTGATTGCAGCTCCGGAGGCGAATTGGCCCCACCTACCCGGGCGAATGCGCCAAAGGGGGATGCTGTACCCGGAAATGTCCACAGAGGACTGGTACATATTCATGAACAACATGTCGCCGCAGGAGATTGTCTAGAGACACAGGGCGCTAGACATTCCAAATATGGCCCTAAACTCCACAGGTTATGAAAGAATAGTGATCGCTGGGCTGTCCAGCTTCACTTTCTACATTCCAGGCCGCATCCTTCAGCAGTTAGGGATGAGCCAGGGGTTACACCAAGTTGGGGTGGAAGCCTTCCACATTCCTGCATTTACTGCCCAGAATCTGATCGGGTATGAACACAATTGGGGCTTGAGGCAACTTGGAAGTGCAGCTCCTGATTTCCGCATCGACCCGAAATGTCGCTACAAAGCATGGCTACGAAATGAAGTTGCAGAAAGACAAAATGTAGACTGACTCCTGACAAGACTCACATGATCTAGAATAAACTATAAGCCTATGAAGGCCTCCAGCATGTATTCTGTTTTTATGCTTAACTGTTTTTTAAGGCTTTGCTCAGCTGTGTAATAGAGATAATAGTTTGAATAAAATTGAAAGATCAAGAACTTTTCCCTTTTTGTCCAAGTGTTGAACACCAATCGGTTTTGAACATCAACATGTATACTAGAACGGAAAACCATGGATCAAGTTGATTGATTATGACTGAATCTCACAGAGAGATTGCCTACGTATCCCTTTTTCAAGGAATCAGGTCAAAACGTAGTTCAGGCTAAGGTTCGATCGTGTACTTTGGCTCTCCTTTTGCGCTCTAATATTTGCCTAGAACTGCCCATTCGGGTTTCAGTCTAGCGAGCTTTTGGTATTTGCCTATTTATTTTTGCCTAGACCGCCTTTGTAGGTTTTCAGTCTAGCAGGTTTGCTCTAATTTTTGCATGGAACCGCCCACCCTTGTGGTTTTTGGTCCAGCGAGCTTCTCTCAGGGATAGTAATGTTTGAGTTGATCCAGGTTGACCAGAGTGTTGAACTCGTTGCCATCCAGATCAATGAGTTGAGCTGCCCCACCCGAGAGGATGGTCTTGATGATGTAAGGCCTCGCGCACTTCGGCCGGAACTTACCGCGAAGATAAAAAATGGGAGCCCGAATATCCTTTGTAACCATATCGCCCTCAAGCATGTCACGAGACTTGACGTTCTTGTTGAATGCCCGAGCAATCCTTCGCTGATAGTCCTGAACATGATGCAAGGCACGGAGCCTCCTCTCATGAAAAAGCATGAGTTCAACGAACCTCCCATTGAGCCACTCAGATTTCGTGAGTTCGCATTCCATCATGATCCTCAAAGATGGTACCTCCAGCTCGATTGGGAGTACCGCTTCCATTCCATAGACCGATGAGTAGGGTGTTGCCCTAGTTGATGTTTGGATTGATGTTCGATACCCCCAAAGAGCTAGAGGCAGTTGCTCGTGCCAGTCCCTGGCGGACTCTGTAGACTTCTTGATGATCATTTCGATGTTTTTGTTGGCTGCTTCAACCGCCCCATTTGTCTGAGGGCGATAAGTCGTTGAATGATGTATCTAGATTTTGAACTCATCAAAAAGCTCCAAAACGCTGCCTTTGAAGTGAGCCCCATTATCTGACACAAACGCTTGTGGAACGCCATACCGATTGATAATGTTTTTCCTGATAAACTGAGCAACCTGAACTGCTGTCAAAGTTTTGTAGGACTTAGCTTCAACCCACTTGGTAAAGTAGTCTATTGCCACCAGAATGAACCGATGACCATTTGAAGTAGACAGCCTGATCATGCCTATAACATCGATGCCCCACACAGAGAAAGGCCAAGGCGAGGTCATACCAAACAGTTTAGAGGGAGGAACATGCATAAGATTGGCGTGAATCTGACACCTGTGACAGTGACGGACATAATCCACACACTGCGATTCCATAGTAGACCAGAAATAACCTTGACGAAGGATTTTCCTGGCGAGCATGACACCGCTTATATGAGGACCGCAGACTCCTTCATGAATCTCTTCCATTATCGTAGTGGCTTCAGCACTGTTGACACAGAGCTTATGCATCCCACAATGGGACCTCTTGTAAAAGTTCCCCCCACAGATGATGTAATGAGCAGCCATTCTCCGCAGTGCGAGTTGATCCTTTTTAGAGGCCTCAACCGGATATTCACCTCTTTCTACAAAGTTCCATATGTCATGGTACCAAGGCAGACCATCATCGACATCATCAATGGTGCCAACATATTGATAAGCAGGGCAGTCCCGTTGCTCGACCAGGATAGGACGGAGTTTGACACCCAACGGAAGTTCAACCATGGAAGCCAAAGTTGCCAAGGCATCGGCAAATTGATTTTTCAAACGAGGAATGTGAGTAAAGGTCACTTTGTTGAAATGAGGAATAAGATCTTCCAAGTCTTGATGGTAGGGTTTCAACTTTTCTTCCCAAACCTTCCAGTCCCCATTGGCCAGAGATACAACAAGATTAGAGTCACCAATAACCTCGAGCTTTTCAACGCCAAGTGTTAGAGCAGCTTCCATGCCAACAATACAGGCCTCGTATTCGGCTTGGTTATTTGTGACGTCAAAATTGAGTTTGAACGCAAGCGGAATATGAGAATTGTCAAGTGTTATCAACAAAACCCCAATTCCATATCCTTTCTGGTTGGCTTCCCCATCAAAGTAGAGAGTCCACACGTCGTCGACTATCATTAGAACCTCTTCATCTGGAAACAGAAAATCTGAGTCTTCCGGCCCATCGATAGGATGATTAGCCAAGAATTCTGCCACAGCACGGCCTTTAACAAACTTCCTTGTGACGTACTCGAGATCGAATTCAGCTAGCATGAGCAACCAACGTGCTAACTTACCAGTAAGCGCTGGCTTCTCGAACAGATACTTAAGAGGATCCATTCGAGAAATTAACTTTACTGGGTAAGCCAGCATGTAGTGTCTCAACTTCTTGGAGGCCCAAACAAGAGCCCAACATGTCTTTTCTAGAGCCGTGTAGCGTTCTTCGCACCCAACCATCTTTTTACTCAAGTAGTAAATGGCCTTCTCAACTCCTTTGTCTCCCTCCTGAGCTAGCAAGCATCCCATAGAGGAGGGATTTATAGATAGGTAAAGTATCAAGGGCTTTCCAGGCACTGGCGGCATCAGAACCGGAGGATTCTGAAGATAATTCTGAATGGACGTAAAAGCTGCTTGACACTTGTCTGACCACACAAATGGGGTATCATTCTTGAGTAGACGAAATATCGGCTCATAAGTTAAGGTCAACTTGGCGATGAATCTGCTGATGAACTGAACCTTCCCCAGAAAGCTCCGCACTCCCTTTTCAGACACTGGTGGCTTCATCTCAAGCACTGCCTTAATCATCGATGGGTCAACCTCTATCCCACGAGAAGTGATCATGAAACCGAGCATTTTACCAGCCGTGACTCCGAAAGTGCATTTCTGTGGATTGAGATGCATATGAAACTTACGGAGTCTCTCGAAGAACTTCCTAAGTACATGAATGTGTCCCTCTCGAGTTTTTGATTTGGCAATCATATCATCCACATAGACCTCAACTTCCTTGTGGATCATATCATGTAAAACGGTGGTAGCAGCTCGCTGATAGGTAGGTCCAGCATTCGTCAGCCCAAAAGGCATGACCAAGTAGCAGTAAGTTCCCCACTCTGTGATGAACGTTGTCTTTTCACAGTCCTCGAGAGCCATGAGAATTTGGTTATAGCCTGAAAAGCCGTCCATGAACGAAAGCAAAGCATGGCCCGCAGTATTATCCACAAGCACATCGATGTGTGGCAAGGGAAAATCATCTTTGGGGCTTGCTTTGTTCAAGTCCCTGAAATCAACACAGACTCGTATCTGTCCATTCTTCTTGGGAACAGGAACGATGTTGGCCACCCAAGTGGGATACTGAGAAACCATAAGAAACCCGGTGTCGGTCTGTTTTGTGACCTCTTCCTTGATCTTCTGAACCCAATCTGGTCTCATCCGTTTGAGCTTCTGTTTTAAGGCTTGGCATCCGGCAACAGAGGAATTTGATGCTCCACTATCTCAGGGCCGATGCCTGGCATGTCTTGATGAGACCATGCAAAGACATCACTATACTCAATGAGCAGCTCCTTGAAATCTCAATGCTCCTCTGGTGAAAGCACGGAGCCCACTTGAACCATTCGGGGATCGTTCTCATTTTTCAAGTCTATAGAAACTACTTCCTCTTTTAATGGCTGAGCATGCCTTTCATCTTCCCTCTCGATAAGGGCACGGATTTCCTTGGGAATATCCCCATTGAAATCTATCCCTTCATCATCAGGGTCGACACAGTTTATATAAAGATCGTGCAAGTACTCAGAAGATGCCTCATTCATTTCATAAGACCCCAGCAAGTCGCCAAGTATAAGAGAATCAAACTCGAAATAAAAGCTATGATGTGGAGGGCCAAGAGGCACAACTCCGACTCAGAGCTAGACTTAGACGACTCACTGGACTCTGACTCTGACTCTGACTCTGACTCTGACGCAGACTCAGACTCAGAAGTGTCATCAATGCAAGTTAGGCGCGGTTTGAAAATGCAATTTTTAATGCTACCCTTGGCTTCAGTGATAAGAGCAGTGGGGTCCTCAAGGGCGTCGGGCCCGAGCATGAGCACTTCGGCTTCTTCAGCTTCCTTGGCCAAACCCACTTGAGAGAATTCTTGGAAAAACAGCTCCAAGCTCCCTTGATCGAAAGTTCCCAACCAGTCAGTTTTCAGTTTTGGCTGATTAAGCTTCTTCTTGAAATCCATCCTTGTCGGCTCGTCATCACTTTTAGACCAGGTATCGTTGGCGAAGACCTTAAAACTAGGTAACAGTGTGGGCAGCATGCCTTGGAATTTCCGGATTCCAAAATGCAAGGGCCCGGGATCGAGGGAGCGCGAAGCGGAGGCGGCACGCACTCGGAATACAGAGTCGCCACTCGGGTTTGAAGGTCCGACACCCAAGGAACCGTACTTCGAAGCACCTGCCGTGCTGTTTGATTTGAAAAAGTGAAGGAACCAGTCCGTCATAACCATATCTGGGTTCGGGAGCCATGTTACAAGAGGGGAAGGGTTTTAAGGCACCCCTCTCGCCCAATCCGAAGATCGGTCTCTACTTAGACATTTTGTGAAGATATTTGTGATTCATTTTCTTCTTTTATTAATCAATTTTAGACAGCTAGGGCGGGGGAACAGTTAATCGAGGATTAAAACTGTAACAGTTTGCAAGATGTGATAGATGGCATGAATGAGAAGTTAGTATAGGATGAAAACAGACTGTTGTGGGATTTTAAACAGACTGGAAAGCCCCTGTCTTCGAGTGTCATGCACAGGAAGAAACCAGTATGCACTGATCAAGTCAATGCATGCTGACTAAACCTGCGCACGCTACTACAAGACCTGCGCGCGCCAGTAAGCCTAAGCCCACAGCTCTTATTCTCAAACCCTCTGGGCTCTGGAAGGACCAGTGCACACCCAGGACAAACCAAGCAGTTATAATATACAGTTTTAAACAACTTAAAGGCTGAAAAGCCCTACAAATTGACAAAACACCCCATAAATAGTGTGGGGACAAAATAACAGTCTAAAACCAAGTTACCCGTGCAAGGCCACTCACTGGTCGGGGACAAACAGTCGCGCGAGACAATCACTCTGTCGCGCGAGGGTTGCGCTCTAGTGCGCGACAGTTGCGCCCTGGCGCGATGGTCAACTCTCCACTTGACCATCACGCGATGGTTTGGGTGCATCGCGCGAGGGTCTGGGCAACCTTCCAGTGTTTGGTTTACATGTTTCTGCGTTCTGAGACATGTTCAGAAAGCTCCCAGGGGTACTCCACAGAAAGAGAAATGAATATTGAAATGTAAAACTAGCATTTCTAACAAAGGAAAAGTAATAAACTGGTTATTTTCATGCTTAGCAGTGATCTATATGAAAGAAAAAACATAAACCAGTAAGACACCAATCCCCACGTGGACTGTCGCGCGAGACAGAGGACCGTCGCGCGATATAGTGAGTCCATCGCGCGTTGGTTCTAGCCATGACGGTTTTTGAAATCTTGCCAGCTTTTGGACCAGGACTGGTATTGATCACCAGCCTTGGCCCAGGCAGTCCCCCTCAGGGATCAGAACAGAGAGCAAAACAAAGGTAAACTATACCTTTGGCTTTGAGGTTTGAAAAGTGTATTGAGCTTTGAATGTTTGAAGTTGAAAGTAGGATTTGAGTGAGAACAAACTATGTTCTTGAGTGCTAGGTAGGAAACCAAAATGCTTCACTTGCTAATGGAGAAGAGATAAATAAAGGGCTAGGGTTATAACCTTTTTTGCTTGATTTTTTGGAACTTTTTAAAAGATGAACAAATGGGGGGTATTTATAGGAGGCTTGGAAGGTGTAGGGGGTGGCAAACAAAGCCCAAGGCCAAAACTTAGTGGTGAAGGCTTGCAAAAGGTGATAAGAAAGGTTGTTGTGAGGGTGGAGTGCCCAAAGCCTGCACTGCCACTGTTCTGGGGAAGAAAACGGGGTTCAAATAGCCCTGTAGACTCCCAGGCAAGCAACCAACCGGCTGGAAAAGGTGAAAGTGACTGCTGGGAAACATCGCGCGATGGAGTGGGACCATCGCTCGAGTGTGCCATCTGTCACGCGTGGGTCAACAGTCAACACTTTGACTTTGACCCAGGCCGACTCTCGCTCGAGGGAGTTAGTCCATCACGCGATGGTGCGCCCTGGTGCACAATGGTTGCACCCTGGCGTGAGACGATTGCGCCCTGGCGTGGGTCCGTAGGGTTTTTGGCTTTTGGAAGTGGCCTAGGTTAGGTTAGGTTCAAGGGTTTCAAACACTCAAAACTCAAACACCTATCATTCCTGGGGTGTTCTTGATCCAATTCATCATCGGGGGAATCAAATACCGTAAGTAAACTAATCTGGAAGCCCAGATTGGGGTGTCTACAAATAGCTCCCCAGTTTCTGGATTGATGAAGGGCTCAGATTGTCCAATGTAAGCAACGTTCCCCACTTCACGCACAAAGTAGCTATTGGGATCACCATAGAGAGTTCAAAGTTTTCCCGTATGTTTCCTCCTTTTGGCATTCCCAGCAAAGGCAGTGTACCCCAAACCAAAACGGCCCTCAGAAGAAGGAAAGGTAGGGAACTCGAGGACTCCCTGTTGGTGGATTCCTAAGCCCAAACCAGGAAAATAGGACATCCTCAACATAATGTCCATCACGACAGAGCTTATGAGGAAATCCCCGTCCACATCGATAGCCAAGACAGAACCGAATGTGTCAAAAGAGAAACCTCCGAGTTCGACATCCTCCTCACCGTGCATGATCCCTAAAACAGGCGTTCCATCTTCCTTGAGCGGACGGATTCTAGAGTCCCTGCAAAAGGTTTAGCGTATCAGTAGGTAGTCCCAGCATGACCTTCTGGTGAAGAGTGGATGGCACAGCCATGATATCTGATCCATGGAGCCAAGGCCTGCCTAGCAGCAGGTTGAAGGTTGCAGGTATGTCGACAACATGGAACTCAATGTCCATTTCAAAACCCTCAGCATCAAGCTTGAGCATCAGAGTGCCCTCGACCATACGACAGGTGTCGTCATACGCCTTAACAGCCAGATTGGAAGGAGTTAAGTCCTTCTTTGCAAGTCCCAGACGATAAGCCACCTTCATAAGAAAAACGTTGATGGCAGAACCGTTGTCAATGAGGACCGTCGGAACCCAGAGTCCGCGACACTTGACTGTAATATGAAGGGGGCGGTTATGATCAGTTCCTTCAACAGGAAGATCCTTGTCGGTGAAGACCACGGTGTGCTTAGCAGTAGGAGGCAGAATGAGAGACACCATAGCCTCAGGAGTGACATCAGCTTGAACTTCCAGGCGGGCGAGAGTATGGCAAAGTTTCTGACGGTGCTCACGGGAAGAACAAATTAAACCCCAAAGGGAGATTGCAGCAGGAACCCACTCGAGTTGCTTCTGAATAAGATCTGTGCTTGGTACGTTTAGCGGTGCAGACCTTGGGAAAGCAATGGGTTCATTTCTTTGATTAGAAGGGTTGGACGAAGTCCCAGCTTGTAGATTAGCAAGCTGAAAAACTCGTCCACTCCTCGTAACGTTGATAATGTTCCCCAAAGAAGGCACGGCCAGAGGGTCTTGGTTCACATCCCTGAGATCAGAAGGGACTTCCCCTAGCTTACACTTTCCTTTGTCGGTAGCCAGTGCAGCTACTGGCGCTTCTGTATTCAACCCCAGATCTTCAGTCAGGTCCTTCATCAGTAGCGAGTTTCAGAAATTCAGATCTTAGACCGCTGCGACTTCCTGTTCAGGCTCTGGATTCGTAGTGAAAGGAACATCCCAGAGGCCACCCTCGGCTAGAGAACGGTTAATAGCCCATATTTTTGCCCCAACCTGGACATCCACTATCTCGTCCACATTCCAAAGATCAGCCGGCGGAACTAGGCTTGTGACCATGATGCTACAGTCTTCCAGAGGAGAAACCACGGGGCGTGGTTGATCTTCATCTATGATATTGAGCACAGGGTCATACGCAGGTTCAGCCACCGAGCTGACAAGCCTGTCAAGGGTAGAAGGAAAGAAACATTCTCCCAAGACACAGGTCTCTTCTTGAACCAGGTCGTCTTCAGCAAAGTGTGTCATATGCTCAGGGAAGGTATAGCCTTGGAGAGGCTCAGAGGAATCGATCGAAAATTGCCAAACGGGCTCAAGATCCTAAAAATATTCTTCCTCAGGAACCTGAGGCTGAGGTTGCTAGAAGAGCATGTATAAAGAGATGCCATCCAAAGGGTTAAGTGCCATCTACTCATGTTGAGCAATCCATTCGGCCTCCCATGCCAGGTCGGGTGGAGCTTGTTCGAGATGCAGCGGAAACCCTTCCAACTCAAGTTGAAACCATTCTTGGATAAGAGGAGCAGCGTAATCCTCAATATCAGCTATCGCCCAGCCTACAGCCTGCATATCAAGTTCTGGTTCTGGCTCAGGTAAGGCTGGCATTGTAGCTCTGAATTGGCTTGCAAAATCCTGTGCGGAATTGGGAGAATCAACACCGAAAGTGGTAAGATTACGAGTTGATGCAGGATTAAGTTGGACCCGTGGAATAGGACCGTCGTGAAGATCACCGATGTTGTCATTGAGAAAGTCCAAACCAGTTTCCAGCACCTGGGGAGTCGAATTATAAGGTTGCCCTATAAACATGAGTTCAGCATCAAGTTCTGAAGGTATAAGCACCACTGGCTTCAGTTGGTTAACTGGGATTATATGGTCGGTGGGGTTAAATATAGTGGAGGTAGGGTTGATATGAGTGGAGCTGAGGGAAATTTGACTGATGTGTGGAACAGCCTTATGGTTAGGCAGGGAATTGGAAAGGATGTTTGGCTTCTGTGGTGGCAGAGGTGGTGCCTGAAGAGTCCCTTCGTCTATAAGATCCTGAATCGCATGCCGAAGGCGAAAACAGGAGTCTATAAGGTGGCCTGCTCCCTGATGATAGGCACAGTAAAGATTGGCTTTGAAGCTGGCAGGAGGGTTCTTGGGTAAAGGAGTTGGATCCAGGGGCTTGAGATGCCCTGACTTCACCAACTTTTCCAAAACTGAGGACAGAGGTGCCTCAATTGCAGAGAAGCTACGGGGCTGACCGCGCAGCCAGTTGTTCTGCGATGACTGAACCTAATTGACGTCCGCTATGTGGTTCATAGTATTGGAGGCAGAGCCGTTGGTGCCACTGGTTGCTGCATTGGAGTAAGTCCCACTCCCAAACAGATCATTGGTGTTGCTGGAGTATGCACGGGGCTTTGCTTTCGGGGGGTTGAAAGATTCCCCTTTCGACAGAATCCCGCTTTGTAGCGCATCCTCGATGGCCAGGCCAAAATCGAAGAAGGTTTCAAAGTTTGCAGACACTTGGGCGAGGACCAGATGTTTAGCATAGTCTGGTTGGAGATTTCGAGAGATTATGCGGAGTTGGTCTTTCTCGCTGGGGCGATCAGTCATTAGAGCAGCCTTAGCTCTCAATCTCTTGACGAAATCTGCAAAGGACTCCTTTGCCTCTATTTTTGTGGATTCCAGCTCCCTCGTGGTCATCTTCAGTTGAGAGTTATAACTGTACTGCGAAATAAACGCAGTCCCGATATCCTTGGCAATGTCGAGTGACAAAAACCAATGAAACGTTGGGCCCGAGAGGGTCTGAGGGAAAAGCTGTGACATGGCCTCAGGCTCAACTGAAAGTAGTTTCATAGCAGCATGGTAACTGTAGAGATGCGTCCGAGAGTCACCACTTCCATCGAATTTTGCCAAGTCTGGCATCTTAAATTTCTCAAGAAACCTGGCATTGGGATACAGGCAGAGACGATCCAAGTCAATGCCTCCAGCTTTGACTTTCTCTACTTTGGCAATGGATTCTTCAAGTTTGACCATCTTGGCCATGAGAGCAATAATGTCCGGGTTTGCAGGGGGTGCCCCGCCTGCAGCAGGTGCATAACGATCCGGGGGTTCTGATGAACAATGAGGCGCCTTGGATTGTTTGGATCTTCAATCATAATAGGCTGTGCATGCGGATCTTCTTCGGCCTCGCTTTCCTCTTTAAGTGGTGGTGGAATGCGAGTGTCGAAGAGTTCGTTCAAACGGGTAATGTTAGCATTGGTCTGAGCAGCCCTCTGCTGTATTGCAGTGATGCTGGTTTGAAGGTTCATGAGCATTTGTTCCACAGTCAGTGGCTGGTGTTCTGCCCGTTCTGTCATGTCGGGAGTTTCTAAAGTGCTTGACGCTGAAGAAAGCTTTGGAGATGATGGCTGTAAGACCTATTCTAAGACTGGCGATGAAGAGCTTATCCATAAGGCGGCCAACGAAGAAAGCGGAGAGTCTTCCGTTGCGACTGACTGGGATTGCAACCTAACTAGTCTCTAACTCGGAGTCCGTTGCAGACGTTCCCAAGCGGGTTTGCCAACTTGCCTTGATACTATCCTTGGCGGTGCAATGGCTTAGAATTTTGCTTGACAAATAAAAGAAGGCTCAGTAAGGCTCCTGCAGTAACTTTAATCTAAATAAAAGACTAAAGTAATGCAGCCAGCGTCGACAGTGTCGCCCTAGACTCTAAGACTAGAGAACAAGTCTATCTCAAGCTGTTTTTGATCACTGCTGAAGTCCTCAGATTTCTTTTCGGAGGTGTATCCTTACTTTGAAGCAAACGAGACTAAAAGATGTCGAAAGAGTCCTAAGCCTTTGGCTATTCTGCCGATCGGAGTTTCAACTTTGTAGTTGGAACAACTTGGTGAGCATGTCATGAAACTATAACTAGAAACGGCATGAGCGGCACTGCGCTGTTAGCCGGGCGGTGTAAGTGACGAGGCACTTGTTACCTGACTGGTGTAAGCATCATGGCATGTTCTTTCTTGTTCCTAGTTTTCTGTTTGAAATCCTGACCAGGTATAATAGTCAAGGGTGTAAAAAACTTTTGATTTCCCGAAGTCCCTACTGTTGTAAGGATTTGAAAAAGCTGACAACATGTATCGATGAGATACACGACTCGTCATCGGGCCATAACAATGCCCCAAACAGCCCAAGACATACTTGTAAGAACGAGAACCTAGAAGCCGCCCTAAACATGCTCCTATGCAAGACGGTATGATGTACAGTGCATGCGATAGGGAAAGCAGTAACACATAGACAGTATATGGGGTTAGATGCAAATAAATCTTACCCTGTAGGTACCTGTCTTAGTTTGGAAAGTGCTAGTGCTTTGTATATGCAAAGGCTGGTTTGGTTTGTAACGGGTTCCTCGGACTAGGGCCACAGATATACCTCCCGTTGCCCGCGATATCGCTGAGCAACAGTCAAACGGTAGCATGACCCATCATCGTCGAAGGTTGTTGGTCATTCGGGGTCCCCGGGCTCCGGTAAACCGTGTCAGATTGCCAAAACGATCCAACGAGACTTATCCCACATCGATTCAAATGAGATGCTAGAAATTGATTAAGAAGAAGAAGAATCACAAAATCACAAAATGCCTTTTCAAGCTCGGCTCACTTTATTTAGTCCACTTTTAGAGGAAACTACGCAAGTGAACAATTGAAAAAGTCCCAAATCAGATTGCCCGGACACGAGGTCCTGTTAAATCATCATTCTAACCTTCGGCAGTGCGAAGCTCACTGTTTTGATAGACCTTTAAGGAATTTGTGGGCAGCATGCCCTTGGAAAAATAGGGATTTCGTTCCCCGTTATGCCAAAGCGACCCGAAAATCGAGGGAGCACGAGCGGAGACACAGGCGCTCGCAAAACACAGAGTCGCCACCTGGGTTTGAAGGTCCGACACCCAAGGAACCGTATTTTGAAGCACCTGCCGCGCTATTTGATTTGAAAAAGTGAAGGAACCAGTCTGTCATAACCATATCTGGGTTCGGGAGCCAGGTTACAAGAGGGGAAGGTTTTTAAGGCACCACTCTCGCCCAATCCGGAGATCGATCTGTACTTAAACATTTTGTGAAAATATTTGTGATTCGACTTCTTCTTTAACCAATTTTAAGCCAGTTAGGGCGGGGAACAGTTAATCGGGGATTAAAAACTATAACAAATTGCAAGATGTGATATAATAATGCATAAATGAACGGAATGCTATGAAAATGAGGTATAATCCAACCCCTTTGATCAGAAATGAAACAGACAGCACATGAAATGAATGTGCCATATACCTTACATGCATGGATCTACGTGCAAGCAAAAGATACCATCGCGCGACACACCCATTCTCTCGCGCGAGGGTCCTGCCTCACCAGAGGTTGAATTTTATCCCCTTCTGGGCTCTGGAAGGACCAATGCACACCCATGAGGCAAACCAAGCAGTTTATATGTACTGAAAATTAACTAATTATTACAAATTAATACGAGCAGGAGATAAATTAATGGAAATGCAACCCCTAAACAGTGGGGGTGTTAAAACAGAGACCTAGGGCCAAGTTGCTCATGCAAGGGCAGCTACTGGAGTCAGACCGCGCGAGGCAGTGAGACCGTCGCGCGACGGTCCTGACTGGACTTCTAGGAATTGCTTTGCATGTTCTGGGCTCTGGTACATATCCAGCAGTAACCCAGAAGCATTCCAACCAAATAAATAAGCATGGAAAGCTAGGCTATGTGTTTTAGGATGCACAACAGTGAGCCAAAAGGCTTATCATACTTCAAAACAAATAATAACATGATAAAACAAGAAAAGCCAGGATCCCCAAACCCCACAAGGACTGTCGCGCGATACAGTGAACTGTCGAGCGTGAGTCTGAGTCCGTCGCGCGAGGGTATGCTTGTAGACACCCCAATATGGGCTTCCAGATTAGTTTACTTACGGTATTTGATTCCCCGATGATGAAATCGGATTGAGAATAGACTTGAGTTTGAAATGGTTTGAAGTTTATGTGTGTGGAGCCCTCCTTGAACCTTTTTGACCTCAGGAACCCTAAGTCAAAACCCTGAAGCCAGGGTTGACCATCACATGTGGGTTTGGAACCCTCACGCGAGTGTTCTATGCCAGGTGTGGGTTAAAGTCAATCTGTTGACCGTTGACCCTCGCGTGATCTGTAGAACCTTCGCGCGACTGTTTAGAACCCTCGCGCGACGGCTCTCTCCTGTCCTCATCCTTAATTTCCAGTCGGATTTTATGATGATTAGAGGTCTAGTAAGCCTGAGGAACCCCGTTTTCCACCAGCACAGCTTTTGTAGACTGCATGGTTGGCTCTTCCCAACACAACCACTCCCATCACCTTGTTGGAGGCCTTCTCCACCAAGTGTGGCTAGCCAGCTTTGTTGGCTGGTTATTTAGCCATGTATGCCATCACCCTTTGGCTTTCCTTTGGCCTATAAATACCCCCCCATGCTTCCAAAGCTAAGGGTTACCAAAAATCAAGCAAAAAAGGCTTACAAACCCTAACCTCACTTGCAATTCACTCACTCTTGTGCTCTACATACACTCATATTCCAAGCTACACCACCTTGTTCAAACCAATTCAAAACAATTCAAGCAAAGGTATAAACATTTACCTGCTTTCTATTCTGATCCCTGAGGGGGGCTGGCAGGGCCAAGGCTGATAATCAATACCAGTTCTGGCCCTAAAGTCAGCAAAGCTACAAGAAGCATGTGACTGGGAACCCTCGCGCGACGGTTTAGAACACTCACGCGACACTTTGTGTCAGTGTGAGATGCAACCTTATGGGGAAGGGTATCCTGATCTTTGTGTTTCACACTTAGTTCTTACTGCTTTGAAGTATTTTTAGGCTTTTAGATCACTGTGCTGCATGAAAAAAGCCATGGTTAGCTTATTTCACAGTATTATTTAGTTTGGAATGCCTTTGGGAAGCTTCTGAGCATGTTTCAGGGCCTCAGGCATGCAAAGCAATTCCTGGAAGTCCAGTCAGAACACTCGCACGTGTGTTCTAAACACTCGCGCGATGGTTCTCCATTTTCCAGTGATGGCCCTTGCATGGCAACTAATGTTGAAAACATCTGTTTATTCACCCCCATTGTTAGGGGTTGTATTTCTTTTTGTTTGGCTTCTGTTTGATTCAAATTGTAATAATTATTTACTTTATAGTACATATTAAACTGCTGGGTTTGCCCCCTGGGTGAGCACTGGTCCTTCCAGAGCCCAGAAGGGGATCAAAATTCAACCTGTGGTGAGAACAAACACTCGCGCGAGTGTTTAAAAGCGTCGCGCGATGGTTCTTTGTATGTATATAGATCCATGCATGCAAAGTTGGCCATGGTGTTGGCATGCTTAAACCTTGTGCAGTGTTCTTGATGTTCTGATCAGAGGGTTGGGTTTTTATCCCATTTTTCATAGTATTCCATCCATCCATGCTCGAATATAACACATCTTGCAAACATGTTACAGTTTTACTCCCTAATTAACTGTTCCCCCGCCCTAATTGGCTAAAAGTTGATTAATAAAAGAAGAATCACATGTTTTCAAAATGCCTAAGTAGAGACCGATCTCCGGATTGGGCGAGAAGGGTGCCTTAAAACCCTTCCCCTCTCGTAACCTGGCTCCCGAACCCAGATATGGTTATGACGGACTGGTTCCTTCACATTTTCAAATCAAACAGCGCGGCAGATGCTTCGAAATACGGTTCCTTGGGTGTCGGACCTTCAAACCCGAGTGGCGACTCTATGTTTTTCCGAGCGCCTGCTTTTGCGCTCGCGCTCCCTCGATTACGGGCCCTTGCTTCGGGAACTGAAATTCCCAAAGGCTCCTTTTGGAATCCGAAAATTCCAGGGCATGCTGCCCACAATGCTTTATCGCAGTTCCTTGTAACTCTACTGACTTTAGGACCAGAACTGGTATTGATTACCAATCCTGGCCCTGACAGTCCCCCTCAGGGATCAAAACAATAAGCAATAAAGGTGTTATACCTTTGCTTGAAAGGTTTTGGAAAAGATTGAGCAAAGTTGATGAAGCTTGTGATGGAAAATGGAGTGAAGAATAGATGAGCAAGTGATAGGGTTTGGAGCCTTAGTGTGCTTGGTGTTCTTCTTAACCTTTCAAGACTTGTCACCTTGTAAATTCAATCACCCTTGTAATGAAAGACCAATGGGGGTATTTATAGGGGGAGTGGAAGGTGTAAAAGGGTGGCAAACAACCCCTTAAGGCTTAACTTAGTGGTGAAGCTTGGTAAAAAGGTGATGGGAAGGGTTGTGTGAGAGGGAAGTCCCAAAGCCTGCACTGCACAGTACTCTGTGGAGAAAAACGGGGTTCTGTAGCCCCTGTAGACCCCCAGGCAAGCAACCAACTAGCGGGCAAAAGGTGAAAGGGACTGTTTTAGACCATCGCCCGAGACAGTGAAACCATCGTGCGAGTGTTCCACCTGTCGCGTGTGGGTCAACAGTCAAATATTTGACTTTGACCACACCAGGCTAGGCAGACCATCGCGCGAGGGAATGACTTCCACGCGCGAGGGTCAAACCCAGACCAAGGTTTGACCGATATATCCACGCTCACCCATGGCAGACAACAAAAACAATGGTGGCGGAGGCGAGTTTGTAGATCGACCGGAGGACCGAGGAGGTCCAATGGCAATCGAAGGAACAGATCAAACGGCGGCGGAGCCTGTCGGAGTTAAGGGTGCAGTGGTTGCAAGTAGCGGCGATGGCGGAGAAGATCAATAGCAAGAAACTGGTAGTGGCGGTGAGGGTCGCGCGAGGGAGCCAGATGCTCGCGCGATGGAACAAGCTGGGGGCGTGGGGCCCAATATTGAACCAATGGGTCCAGGCTCAGTGGCTGAGGCTTCGTCCACAGTTGATAGGAGTTTAGACAGTGTTGATGGCAGTGGTGCCGTTGGAGATGTTACTAGGCCGAGCGGATCCCTGCCGAAGGATTCGGCGAAGGGCAAGGGGATCGCTGTTGAGGAGGAGCAGGCCACAGAGGATGTTACCGTAGAGATCCGAGAGGAGAACATTCCATTCAGACCACCGGTGACAGCAGCCACATCGTCACGTCATGTGCCGATCACTTTAGATGACATTGTCGCGCACACACCTGACGAGATATTGGCGAAACTTCTGGAAGACCACCCCATCATTGGGGAGTATGTTCTGAAAGCCGAAGAGGATTGGGCGAGAGCCATAGAGGCATCTGAGGCCGCGGCGAGGGCCGAGAGGGAGCAAGCTGGGCCAGGAGGGTTGGCGACGGATGTAAAGGCTGAGGAGAGAGGAGCTGAGGAGGCCCAAAGACCTCGAATGAGTGCGATGACCGAGGCAGGTGCTATGATGCGCCCTGAGTTTTCAGAGGAGACCTACACGCTCCCGAGGCCACACCTATTTGTACCGTCGGGCTTTGCAGGATACAGACCGCCACAGCAGACCGACTACGACTTGGAGTTAGTGCTGAGAGATCCCAGAGTGCACATTGCAAACACTTGGGTTGAGGTATATTCCTTGAAAACCCCCTTTATGCTTTAACTTGATATTTGCAATTTGAAGATCACCAAATAACTTGAAATTTGAACCGTCCCGTAATGAAATAAACCGTGCCCTGAATGCCATGCATGTAATAACTTGAACCAACCATCTGTCGTAGATTGAAAGTAGAACATGCTAGGATATGAGGAAGCTCGCATAACACGCCATGCACACCATAACTTTCATCAAAAGTCATCGCTAAGCTGTACCAAGAACACATCATGCTGAAAGCATAACTTGAACCAACCATCTAACGGTAACCTGTGCGAATATCAAACCACAACGGCATAGCCCTTGTATCACACGCCATGCACGCAAGGACTTAAACCAAGCAACTGCTGAAAACGGTACTGAGTTCCAAACCACAAAAAAACTAGTCCTAGCATTGTAGCCCATGCATGCTATAATTCGAACAGGAACTTAAAACAATAACTGCTGCATTGATTACCTAGAACTTGAAAATGAAAATTCTGCATGCTAATATCATATTCTGCTGCTTGTCTTTGTTGTCTGAAACAGGCGAAGCAAAGAGATATTCGTGGCTTTGGCGGACCATGTAGTTCCTTGGCACTGTACAGGGGGCTGCCACCGAGGGTGAGGGAGCTAGTAGATGCAGCGGGCTTCAGAGAGTTCATACAGACTCTGACCGTACCAGTCAGGAATGACCACGCTGTCCTCGTTGCACTGGCTGAGAGATGGAGGGATACATCCAATACTTTCCACCTGCCTCCTGGAGAATGACAGTGACGCCGACTGACTTCGCGGCGATCACAGGCTTGAGGGTTGGGGGAGATCCCATCCCATTTGACTCAGGGATACACGAGGATCCAACAACACTGGAATGGTTTTTGGGGGAAGTGCCCAAGGTGTAGAGAGGAGCTGCCAGGTATGCTCAGTTTGCGAAATACCTAAAGAAAAAGCCGATCGACGAACGCGAGGAGGAGCAAATGGCCCGGGCATACCTACTGTACCTTTTCGGGGCCACTCTGTTTCCAAACATAGGGAGTACAGTGCATCTGTCATACTTGCCTGCGCTGAGAGATCTAAGGACAGCCTCACGCTTTGATTGGGGCAGAGCAGCGCTTGGTACAACCTACTTGTTCTTTGGTGATTCCTTGAGGAGCGGGCAGAGCACAGCCGGCTATTGGCGTGTCTGGGAGGTATGGTTTGACCAAATCAATCCTTTTAAAGGCACTAGGAGCTTCAAGCCCCCCCCCCCGACCTGCATACAGTATGAGACCATAATTGGAGCGTTCTTCATTTGCTAAGTGGTAAGGTACCTAAACCTTTAACTTTTCCTTTTAGCACAAGAAAATGAGAACCGACATTTCCAAGCAAGTTCCTATGAAATGGAACCCACTGGTAGCGATGTAAAACACATTATCCCTTTTGAAAACACAAAAATTCTTCAATTATTCGAAATGGAAAGCCAGCCAGCTGCAATGCTCGACCCTTGCTTGGCGAGAACCAAAACCATTGATTGGGCAAGTCCTCGGTCTCGAGGCTTGGCCTTAATTAGAGATCTTCGATATGTGGGGCCACGCCCTGAGCTTCTTGAAGCTGCCATGACTTTGACTGAGACCGACGCTTCCGCAAGGCCAAATGCACATAACGTGACTCGCACGAGTTGACGGAATCGAGAAAAACATCCCGAGGCGAGATTTACACCAAAAAGTGTCCAAAAGACACAAAAAGGAATACGAGACACAAAACACGTGTAACGCCCCGAATTTTGGGTACGTTAAATAAACATTTTATTGAACAACAAAAGAGAGTCTGGCTCTTTATTACATCATAAACTCCAAAGGGTTCTTTTATTACACAAAAGGAATGGATATCTAAGGTTATCTACAGCTCCTTATCTTCTTCCATCCTAGCAAATTCCTCAGCTCCAAAAGCCTCCAAGGTGTACAGCTCCCCTTGTTCATCTAACAAGTCTGACACATTATACCAGCGTCGCCACCAGTATAATATGTCAGGGTCACATAAAGCAACACCATGAGCTTGAAAGCTCAATAGAATAATCCAAAGATCCACTAACCCTTAACTTACAAATAGCAAGTCATGCATATATCATAAAGGGTCATAACAGCACATGCATTAATATAACAATAACAACAACAATGACACATCCGCATTCGCTATCTATCGTTGGTGTCATGTTTCCATGTGTTTCTCCTACGTGACTCATCGTTTTGTGTCTCATCTTTCAACATCATTTCCCAAAATCACACGCACACACCAATGAGCTACCAAGTCCGGCTCATTGGCCACAATGGCTACCAAGTCCGGCACATTGTGAACGCACATAACCAATAAGCTACCAAGTCCGGCTTATTGGCCACAATGGCTACCAAGTCCGGCACATTTTGTCACATACTCATCCACGCTATCAAATCTTGCATTGGCTCCTCTCCGCGGATAACCAAGCCCTATTACCAATGAAGCTACCACGTCCGGCTCCGTTAGCAATCTACACAATGGGCTACCAAGTCCGGCCTCATTGCGGTTTTCGCAAGTCCACACAAAGGGCTACCAAGTCCGGCCACCTTGCAGGTTTTCATAACTACCATTAGGCTACCAAGTCCGGCCACAATGTAGCTTCAAAAATCTTTTACCAAGTCCAATTATTTCCTTTATCCACACCCTAGGTGTCATGTTTCTACTTTCTCGATTTTCGCGTCTCGTAATCATGCATAGACTCCGCGGCGGGACAAATCACTTTAAAGTAATCTTGAAACCAAACTAGCAAGATCATCCAATTCTATTTTACCTAATCGTACTCAAATTATTACTTAAAGCATAACGCCACATGTACGGACGCCATTAGAGTGGAAAGCCACTTATGCTTTATCAATAACAAGTAATGCAAGCAAATATACATACATGCTCATAATCATCCTCAAGACAATAATATATTACCAAAATCCATTCTTTCTTCTTTTGTGGAAATTTCAAAACAACATATGTTTATTGATGAGTTCATACATGAACAAGCAACTATCACGAGATCGAGCAATCAAGTAGTCATAAGATCAAAGTAAACTACGTACTTAACAAGAAAGTTCTACAAGCTAAATTCAAGTCAAACATGCATATAACTATTCAAGTACCACATATACTTAGAGATAGCGGGGTCGGAGTATTCTACCTTAATCCGAAACTAGTCGGGGCCGAATAAGCTAGTTGAAAAATTTTACGGGCGGTGAAACTCTCAAATCTGGACCGAACTTTGGATGGCAGTAACTCGGTCAAAACTGGGCCGAATAGGATCGTTCTTGAGTCTAAAACGAAGATCTCGAAATTTTCTACAACTTCCGTGAAGGACGTTATTCCTAGAAACGACTTTCGCCCAGAGAAAAATGGGGATAAGAAAGTGGACAGTGAGCTGTCTGGAATGGAATTTCCAGATTTTTCACTGAACTTTGGAGGTCGATATCTTGGTCATCTCTTGACCGTTTGGGGTGGTTCTTGGGTCTAAACTGAAGCTCTCGAAGTGTTCTACGACTTTTGTGGAGGTCAATCTTCCTAGAAACGACTTTCGCCCGGAGAAAAAATGGAGTTTTTCAGAGGACAGTAGGCTGTCCAGAAACTGGTTTCTTAGAGATTTTAGAGAGAAGTTGGAGAATGAGGTGAAGGTGTGAGTTCAAATGAAGAAGTGGCTTGCTATTTATAGGCCAAGAACTCCCTCTCTCTCTCCCTAGCCGAATTTCCCTCTCTCTCTCTATACCTTATTTTTTTTATTTCATCAAATCTTGCTTCCTTGCAAGAAACAACCTAAAAACTAGGCATGCAAGGCTAGGATGTGTCCTTTGGATTGGATTATGGAAGACTAGGCAAGGAAGGAGATTTGATTCAAGTATTCTAATGGGGTTTGTACAAGGAAGGACAAGATTGGATGGCATTGGTTATGCTTTCACTTGAAGCATACACAAACTAGGACAAGGATGACCAAGCAAGGTCAATCAAAGGAAAGCACACATCACTCTCTCTCTCCCTCTCCCATCCGAATCTCTCTCTCTCTCTCATCTCTCTCTCGGCTTCTCTCCTCTCTCTCTCTCTCTCTCTCCCACTTGTACCACTTGGAAAGTATATATATATACTAATATATACATATGTACTATGGGTCTTAAATAAAATCTAAGTTTTCAAGTAAATTAGATTTTCTAAATATAATAATCTATATACACACATGTTATATACAATATTATATATATATATATATATATATATATACATACAAGTACACACACACATATATATATATATATAAGCATGTACTTACAATCTAGTCTAGGGTTCCATAGTCTAATACACTAACCTAATGCTTTCAAAGTACAATGGAAGCACAAGAAGTCAATCCAAGGTACTATCTCTCTCTCCTCCTTTCTTTCTCTCTCTCTCTCTCTCTCTCTCTCTCGGCCCAATCTCTCTCTCGGCTTTCTTTCTCTCTTTCTCTCTCATGTACTATATATATATATATATATATACATATACTAGAAAGCAAACATATATAATAATGTATTAGTGTACTAGAATATCTAATAGATTTACAAGCAAAAGGGATTTCCAATTAAAAATGTAATACTCACATGCTATATACAATAAAATATATATATACAACATGTACATACATATATATATATATATATACATGTACTACACTATATCTATACTAGATATGACCTAGGACTAATATCTAATATAGTATTCTACTTCATCCAAAGTACCATGTACTAACCTAATATGCTAATGGACTAATCTTAATTTAATGGATTTTAACACATGGCCAAATTTAATATTTAAATCAAACAAGTACATGATTGTCAAGACTAACTATTATCCAATGGATAATAGTTTCTCTAATGGTTAATAACCAATGGGTAATAATGGCTAGGATTCTAGTCTATCGCCCAATGGGTAAAGAATCTCCTAATGGTTATTATCCAACGGTTAATACCAAAAAGTATAATACTTTGCAATTAAGCTCTAAACTAATCTAATCTCGTACTTAGGAAGATTAACCAAGGTTTACCTATTGACCAATGGGTAAAGGAAATCCTAACGCTATTGTCCAACTGATAAATATTACCCTAGCTTCTATCGTCCAATGTAAAAAGACAAAAAGGGTAAAATGGTCCATCTAGGGTTAGGGAGAAGTGATTCGGCTAAATGGGCATTAGGCTATTCTAACTAATCGGTTAAAGACTAACGATACTTAATCTAGGCTTTCATTGCTTGAGTGGTATTTTGGTTTTATTTAGTAGGGAATTGCCTAATAACAGAATATTAAAGTCCGACGGTGCCAAACTCCAAAGCAAGGCGTGAGCGTGGCCAAGCGGTGGCCAAAGCAGCTCGGTGGCCAAGCGGTGGCCAAGGCAGCCTGGTGGCCAAACAGTGGCCAAGCGGTGGCCAAAGCAGCCCGGTGGCCAAAGCCCTGAGCCAGCGAGGCCAAGGCGACCAAAGAACGCCAAGGCAAAAGCGGCCAGCAACGCCAAAACCATGCGCGACCGATTCAAGCGTAACCAATGGCGGCCAAAGCGAGCAAGCGGCCAAAGAACGCCAAGGCAGCAGGCGCGCCCGACTCAAGCAGAACCCGATGGCGGCCAAGCGAGCAACCCGAGCGATGACCTGACGCCAGGCGAGGCACAGCGACAATGACGCGGCGCGGCAGCGCTCTGAGCCGACGCCAGGCAAGGCAGCGCGACAATGGCCGACGCCAAAGGCAAGGCAAGGCCCATCAATGAGCCGACGCCAAGGCAAGGCAGCACAATGAGCCGATGCCAAGGCGAGGCAGCGA
This sequence comes from Rhododendron molle, assembly GCA_025413875.1. NCBI lineage: Eukaryota > Viridiplantae > Streptophyta > Magnoliopsida > Ericales > Ericaceae > Rhododendron > Rhododendron molle. The sequence goes on from CM046400.1 coordinate 24,069,657, forward strand.
TGACCGGTGCCTGGCGCGAGGCAGCCTAACGGCGACCGATGCCTAAGCGACCTAGCCAAGCCAAAGCAAGGCAGTCAAGCCGACGGTTAAGGCAAAGACCAAAAATTTCTACTAACCACTTCGGCATCGATGCAACACTCTAGGTTAGGGAAATGTAACTAAGCCAAACGATAATTAGGGTTGCTAGCTAATCTGTTGCCATGTAGGATTTCCAGCCGAGAAAATAAATTCTAGGATTTTACTACAATTACCAAGTAACTATACCAAGGTCTTAATAGGCATACTCGTCTTTAGAAAATGACCTTAATGCCCGGGCGATGAATTCTAATCTCCTAAGTCATAAACCTAATTATGACGGATTATTAATCGCAAAAAAAAAGGATTTTTAAAATAAATAAAGAATTTTCAAATATAATAACAAAATTTTATAAGTCGATAACGACCGATTTTTGGATGTTGAAATGAAATCCAAGTATTAAAATAAAATTCAAATTTTTAGCAAAATTTTTATTGACCAAAAATCAGGGTCGTTACAACACGACTCAAATATGTCCCGGACTGACACCGACACCTCCGTACAGTCACATACGCTCCATATGACCTGTGCGGCATGTAAGAACCTGGCAAAAAGTTTTGGAACAGATTTTGACCTCTCAAAACCTCGATTTTGACTTGAAACGGGCCGCCGTGGGTCCAAAATCCTTGTAAAATGCAAAATTTCGAAACCGATGCTTGGATATAGTCACATATGCCCATTGGGACTTGTAGAAATCATAAAACATGCCAGAAGACCCCTGGAACCAAAGATGACCAAACCAGATCAGTAGCTGCTATAAACTGTTAAACTGCAGATTGAAACATCGCGTGAGCAAGTGAGACACTTGCGCGAGGGATGCCTGTTGCGCGACTAAGTGAGATGCACGCGCGAAGGATGTCTGTCGCGTAAGAGAGTGATACACTCGCGCGAGGGTCAGCCTCTGTCAGGCTGCCTTTGTTTGACCAAATCAATCCTTTTAAAGGCACTAGGAGCTTCAACCCCCCCCCCCCCCCCTCCCTACGACCTGCATACAGTATGAGACCATAATTGGAGCGTTCTTCACTTGCCAAGTGGTAAGGCACCTAACCCTTTAACTTTTCCTTTTAGCACAGGAAAATGAGAACCGACATTTCCAAGCAAGTTCCTATAAAATGGAACCCACTGGTAGTGATGTAAAACACATTATCCCTTTTGAAAACACAAAAATTCATCAATTATTCGAAATGGAAAGCCCGCTAGCTGCAATGCTCGACCCTTGGTTGGCGAGAACCGAAACCATTGATTGGGCGAGTCCTCGGTCTCAAGGCTTGGCCTCAATTAGAGATCTTCGATATGTGGGGCCACGCCCTGAGCTTCTTGAAGCTGCCATGATCCACTGGGATTCAGTTGTGCACGTCTTCCGTAACTATGACAACGAAATGTGCCCAACGATGGAGGAGTTCCAAGCCTACCTGCCTGGCTTTGCAAATTCCGATGTCCTCGCCGTTCCTCCGGTTCAGGAGAACATGAGCCATTTATTGATGATGAAACTGAACATTTTCGGAGAACTAACGGCCAGTATTATTCACGACGGTGAACTGGACATCCCACGCTTGATCGAGTTGTACAGGCCTGGTGGTATTTTAGAAAACCATGTCGCACAAGCGCACCGACGCTTTGCCTTCTCAATTTGCGCGCTGGCGGCTTATGCGCTGGTCCCTGCTAATGGGAGAGTCGGTCCTAGTGTGGTGAGCATGGCTTCACAGATGGGAGCTCGCAAAAAATATCATCCTAACAATCCTAGCTGAAGCACTGATGGGCTTGGATCTGTTCAAAAGCCGACAAAGCAACGTCTTCAGTGGCAGTCCCCGGCTGCTCCAGGTAAATCCTCACTCAACTCACCTTTTTTCGATTTTCGCACTTTCTCATTTTACCTCAACGCTCGGATAAGGATCACTCAAGAACCTTACTTGTCTTTTCACTCAGGCTTTATCTAGCTTCTCACTTGTCTTTTCACTCATACAGGTATGGCTTTCTGACAAGGCTGGCCTACTCGAAGCTCCCCAGGCAGGCTGGGAACATTTCCCGAGACGGATACTCGAACGACCTCTGCTGTGGTGGGATGGTACATGATCCTGCATGACATGCAGTGTGATGACTTTGTCTGGAGATGTCCATGGCTAATCATGCCTGAGATGGGCCAGATGGCTGTTAATTCCGCAGGCTTTGAAAGGGTGATAATTGCTGGATTGGCCAGTTTTACCTTTTACATCCCGGGCCGCATCCTACATCAACTACGCACAAGTCAAGGACTACACCGAGCTGGAATTGAGGAATTCCAATTGTCTGACTTCAATGTACCGACACTACGCGACTACCGAAGGCTTTGGAGAAATGGGGTGCTCGAGGGTCCTAGTCCAGACTTTGTGGACTGGCTGGATAGCCACTACGTGGCATGGGTCTGTGCAGAAATCAGGGCAAGACCAGGTGGATACTATTGAGTCCAAAAAGGTTATGTCAGTATCAAGAATAAGTTCAAGGGCCATCAGGACATCCGAACAGTTTTCTTTGTTTTTGTTTGACCTTCGAATCCGTTTTATGGCACCGTTGCTTGGCATGTCAAATAAAAAGAATGTCTTTCATCCACACCATGATTCCTATTTGAAAATGTCGACGAGGCTGAAAAATTCAAATAACCACTGATTCTCGAAACGGAAACCTCAGTACATCCATTTACACCTGTGTTGACCCGTTGGCTAAGCACTAAATCCAAAATTCAGTCCGAGATAAAACATGAATAATCACTCCAAACAATCCAGTAGGCTGTTCTTAAAACAGTGAAAGAAACAACCCTCGTGCAAGTAAGTGACAACCTCGCGCATGACTCATTCACTCGCGCGACTATCCCAGTGTATCGCGTGATGGTTCTGTTCAAAACAGATGCCAAGTTTGACCCTTTTCAGAAAGTTGAGGTGCTGTAGGCCCCTGTCATCACTGTTTGGACGTCCAGGAAAAGTCTGGAACAGTCTAGGAGTACCCCTGAAGTGAAGGGACCTATACCAACTTCCTTAGATATTTTCTTTGAAAAAGATGAATATCCTGCCATCCTTTTGGCTATAAAAGGCCATGAGTCTGTGAACGTAAGATAACCTTCTACAGAAGACAACTCCAACCAGCATTTAAAATGGCAAATCACCTCCCCACCTTAATTGGCCCATGGCTCGAAACATTCGTTGCAGGCGATTGGATATCATTCCAGACTCACGGACTGGCTACGTTTCGTTATCTCCGAAGCGTAAGATTGCACCCTGAAATCCTATGGGCTGCAGTGCGATTCTGGGACCAGAACGTCCACGTGTTTAGATTTGGAGATGACGAGTTGTGTCCGACAGTGGAGGAATTCAAGCATACCTCCAAGGGTTCGCCTCCAGTGTGATTATCGTACCTCCTTACAGAGAAAGCATGTCTAAACTTTTGAAGTCCGCGCTGAAGATCTCGAAAGGTGCAGCAGAAGGTCTGCTAAGCGGAGGGCAAATAAACATAATGCGCCTGATGGCGTGGTACGGCCCTGAAGGCGACCTCACGGATACTGCCGTGCAGGCCCGGCGACAGTTTGTTCTAACAATCTGTGTGCTAGCTGCATACCTGTTGGTGCCTCCAGACGAACAAGTTAATCCCTCGTTGGTGCATGTTGCCACCCAACTGGGCGTTCGAAAGAACATAGTTTCAATGGTCCTCGCGGAAACGCTCGTGGGTTTGGACTTAGCAGCTACTGGCCAAACAGAAACATTTGGCGGCAGTCCGCTCGTATTGCAGGTAAACTCTCACTCAGCTCACCTTTTTCTGGCTTTCACACATTTTGCTTTTACCTTAACACTCAGCTAAGGCTAATATCAGAGTTTCTGACTTGTTTTTCCACTCAATATATAGCTCCTTACTTGTCTTTTCACTCATGCAGCTGTGGTTATCAGACAAGTTGGGATTGATTGCAGCTCCGGAGGCAAATTGGCCACACCTGCCCGGGCGAATGCATCAATGAGGGATGCTGTATCCAGAGATGTCCACCAAGGACTGGTACGCATTCATGAATAACCTATCGCCACAGGAAATTGTCTGGAGACACAGGGCGCTTGATATTCCGGACATGGCCCTAAACTCCGCAGGTTACAAAAGAATAGTGATCGCCGGGCTGTCCAATTTCACTTTCTACATCCCAGGCCGTATCCTTTGGCAGCTAGGCATAAGCCAAGGCCTAAACCGAGCTGGGGTAGAACCCTTCTACCTTCCCGCATTCACTGCTCAGAATCTGATCGGGTACGAACACAATTGGGGTCTGAGACAGCTTGGAGGAGCAGATCCTGATTTCAGCACGAACCTACAACATTGCTACAAAGCATGGCTACGAAATGAAGTTGCAGAAAGACAAAATGTAGACTGACTCCTAACAAAACTCACATGATCTAGAATAAACTGTGAGCCTATGAAGGCCTCTAACATGTATTCTGTTTTTATGCTTAACTGTTTTTTTAAGGCTTTGCTCAGCTATGTAATAGAGATAATGGTTTGAATAAAAGTGAAAGATCAAGAACTTTCCCCTTTTGGTCCAAGTGTTGAACACCAAGCCGATCTTGAATGCCAGCATGTGTACGAGAATGGAAAACCATGGATCAAGTTGATTGATTATGACCGAATCTCACAGAGAGACTGCCCACGTATCCCTTTTCAAGGAATCAGGTCAAAACGTAATTCAGGCTAAGGTTCGCTTGTGTGTTTTGGCTCTCCTTTTGCGTTCTAATTTTTGCCTAGAACTGTCCTTTTCAGGTTTTCAGCCTAGCGAGCTTTTGATTTTTGCCTATTTATTTTTGCCTAAACCGCCTTCACAGGTTTTCAGTCTAGCAGGCTTGCTCTAATTTTTGCCTGGAACCGCCCACCCTTGAGGTTTTCAGTCCAGCGAGCTCTCTCAAGGATAGTAACGTTTGAGCTGATCCAGGTTAACCAGAGTGTTGAACTCGTTGCCGTCCAGATCAATGAGCTGAGTCGCTCCACCCGAGAGGATGGTCTTGATAATGTATGGTCCTGCCCGCTTCGGCCAGAATTTACCGCGAAGATCAAAGATGGGAGCACGGATTTCCTTTGTAACCATGTCACCTTCAAGCAAATCTCGAGACTTGACTTTCTTATTGAGCACCCGTGCAATCCTTCGCTGATACCCCTGAACATGATACAAGGCCCGGAGCCTCATCTCATCAAAAAGCATGAGTTCAACGAACCTTCCGCTGAGCCACTCAGATTCCGTGAGTTCACATTCTATCATGATCCTCAAAGATGGCACCTCCAATTCAATAGGAAGTACCGCTTCCATCCCATAGACCAAAGAATAGGGTGTTGCCCCGGTTGATGTTCGAATTGATGTCCTATACCCCAAAAGAGCCAGAGGTAGTTGCTCGTGCCAGTCCCTGGCAGACTCTGCAGACTTCTTGATAATGGTTTCAATATTCTTGTTGGCTGCTTCGACTGCCCCATTCGTCTAAGGGCGATAGGTCGTTAAATGATGTATCTAGATTTTGAACTTATCAAAAAGCTCCAAAACCCTGCCTTTAAAGTGAACCCCATTATCTGACACAAATGCCTGTTGTAGGGAGGTAATCCCGAACAGGTACAAAGAGTGGCCCGAACACGTGGTACGTGGGGTCCAGGATAAATATAATCGGAGCATCCGCCGTGCAGTACAGTGAACGGCAGTAAGGACTGGGGACACGTGAGGTCCCAGGTCCAAAATACCCGAGTAGGGGTATGGTCCAAAGAGCAAGGGAAGTTGTTGGACTAGTCGCATGGAAGAGGGACCAATGATATGAGAGATCACTGGTTCGGATGGTCTGTTCGACAACGAGAAGGACGAAACGAGGCGACGTGCAGGAGATGCTCAGAGGAGTCGAGAGGTGGCAAATACCCGATGAAACAATATCTGGAGAAGATACCCAACAGGAATGGGGTGAGCGGCCAATTAAGGAAAGAGTTCCTAAATGGTGTAAAAGGAAATATGTAATTAAGGGAATGAGAATCCACGATATTCGGGTTCCCTTTACAAGTAAGGAAACTTAGGGCGACGAGGCTTGGACAACAAGTATATGTGGATCTATAAATATGAGGTAAACCGAGAGGTAAAGGTACGCAATTCCTGGTTATTTGCTTATTACCTACTGAGAATTAGGGTTTTCACTGGTACGAGATACTAACTTTGGCATCGGAGGGCCTTTGCCATGAGAAGGCAAAGGTGCGCTCACCTTTGTCTATTTTACAGGTTCAACTCCGGCGGAGTGCTAGGGTTCCGGCGTGGAGAAGGAAGTAGCCATTGGATCTTGGTGCTGTTCGAAGGCCTTTTTGTTTTCCTGCACTTACAATTGGCGCCGTCTGTGGGAAACGAAAGAGATCCCTTTGAAAAAGCGACCATGGCGGAAGAAGATCCAAAGACTCCACTTGATGCAAACAATCAGCTGGGTGGGGGAGGTGACAAATCCCCACCAGACCCTCTGAGGAAGCCCGACGGCGGGCGTGTGGGGAGGACCACGAGCAAGGACCGCCCCCTGGCAATCCATGGCGATTCCAGAAACAAGGACGGACGGACGGACGGCCACAGGATCCACGAGAAGGAGTAAGTCCCGCCGTGGGAGGGAGTCAGTGGCACGTTCGAAAAGCGTGCACAGCAGGGAAGACATCCTGGACAAAAAGAGACAGAAAATAGAAGAATACACTCGTCTGATTAAAAGACGAGAATATGAGATTCAACAGCTACAGCGGATACGAGAACATCCGGAAGATTCTGGGCTTTCACGAAGGAAGTCCAGAAAAGAAAGGTTGGATATGACGGAGTATAGGAGAGCTTCTTCATGAAAAAGAAGAAGCAGGAGCCTAACTCTGAAGAAGCAGGAGCCTCACTCTGAAACAACCGAGGGCTTCTTCACGAAAAAGGAGAAGCAGGAGTAGGAGCTCCTCCCCCGAGGAAGGAAGGAGCAGGAAGCACCACGAGGGGCAGTGCGAGAGACTGATTCGGCGAGGAAAAAATAATGCCAGGGGTGCAAAGGGGTCAGAAGAGGGAACCATGTCTGCACGAGAAGCAGCACGGAGAGCCCTTAGCAGCACAGCAACTTCTCCTTTTGCATAGAGGTTGCAGAAGGCAATGTTGCCGAGCAGGGTTAAACACGGGACATTTATCCTGTACGAAACCAGTGCAGACCCGGTGGCACACATACAGCACTACCAGCAGGCGATGTTTATGCACGATGGTGATGACGCGATCATGTGCAAAATGTTCCCATCTAGTTTGGGAAAGGTGGCTCTATCATGGTTCCATAAGTTGGGGCCAAGCACCATACGAGGATGGAGACAGTTGGTCGAGGAATTCACTGCTCGGTTCCTGACGAGCAGAAAATCACCCAAAACTTTTGAGAGCCTCTCAATTATGAAGCAAGGAGAGAATGAGCCGATTAGGGACTACGCCAAGTATTGGGAGACTTTCAACGAGATTGAAAGTTGCAGTGAGGAGTATGCAATAGCAACGTTCAAGACTGGGTTGCCTGTTCGGGGGGAGCTACGAAAGTCCCTAAACATGAGTCCAGTGAGCACGCTGGCAAAGCTGATGGAACGTATTGAGTAGCATGCCAGGAATGAGGATGACATACTACGGGAAGACGGCAAGTTGAGTGCCAAGCAAGTCAAGGGTCCCGCGAAGAAGGTGGATAAACCCGAACCCAAGACTTACAAAGAGAGGAAGGAGCACAGGCAGACTAAGAGAGAGTCATACCGGGAGAAGCATGCCCCTGACCCGGAGTCGTTCTTCTCAATAACGACAGTTTGGAAAGAACCGATTTATCGGGTTCTTTATCGAATAAAAAACCGTCCGTGCAAGTGGCCTCCACACGGTGGAGAGGTGATAAAGATGCAAAAGGGCTACAGTCGACATTGCGGTTACCACAGGGCGGGGTCACATGACGGAGGACTGCGAGATGTTCAAGCGGCACCTTGATGACTGGTCTCACGAGGGTATTTAAAGGAATTCATTCAAGAGGAGCACAAGGGTGCGAGAGAGCAATGGAGCTGGATTACGAGCAGAAGCGGCGTGAACCATATCATACATGGATTAGCCACACCTTATACGAGAAATGAGGTGAGGTTGCTCCAAAGGTAGGTAAAACACGACAAGCACGTGATGCGGTTGGGAAAGAAACGAGGACGTGAAGCGGAAGGATGCAACAAGGGCATAACCTTCACGGACGGGGACCTGGGTGGAGTGCAGGGGCCGCGGCATGACGCTCTTGTGATAACCCTCCGAATTGGGGAATATGACATGGAGAGGATCCTGTTGGATTCGGGAAGCTGTACTGAGGTACTTTATTACGACGCGTTCAAGAAGCTGGGATTGGCACAAGCAGACTTGGTACTGTCAGTAACTCCGTTGGTTGGGTTCAGTGCAGGGGCAGTCTGGCCATTGGGCAAGGTGACCCTTTCTGTTCGGGCAGGAACAGTGGTGCTGAGAACCGACTTTTTAATGGTGGGCGTGCCATCTTCCTATAACGCGATTATAGGAAGGACTTGGTTGCATAAGATGAGGCGGTTTCCTCCACCTACCATCGGATGGTAAAATTTCAGGATCCACTGGAATCGAGAAAATAAGGGGAACCAAAAGACACCACCAGTGCTTGGTTTCCATAATCAAGAAAGCACCAAAGGCAAAATTGGTGCAAACCGTCGAGGTTACTAATCGGCGACCATCAAGGATGTCGCAGGGAATCCCGAGAAAATGGTGGAAGGATTGAAGAAAATCCGATCAACGAGAATGATCTGAAAAGGTATTTCTTTGGGAAAACCTGTGCAAAGAAGAGGAGGAAGAGTTGGTGAAATTTCTCAAAAAGCACGTTGATGTGTTTGCTTGGGTGCAGGAGATGCCTAGAGTGGATGCAAGCGTGATTTGCTACCACACGAATGTGGACCCACAGCCTGGCAAACCGGTGATGCGAAGAAAAAAGATGCGTCTGACATGTGGATCTTTGTTATCGAGGAAGGTCGACCGTTTGCTCGAAGCAAAGCGATACGACATATACTAACCCGAATGGTTGTCTAACACGGTGGTGGTAAAAGAAGAATGGGAAATGGCGGGTATCCGTCGATTCACAGATCTAAACAAGGCTTGTCAAAAAGACAGTTTTCCCCTGCCCAGGATAGATCGGTTGGTGGATGCAACAGGCTGGGTATGGGCGTATGAGTTTTCTCGGCGCTTATCAAGAATATCACCAGATAGCCATATACGGCCCGATCAGGAGAAGGCGTCCTTTATCACACCACGGGGTTGTCTTTATTCTGATATTAAGCCCTTTAGTGCGAGGAATCTTTGGAGCAACTTACGAGAGACTAGCAGCGATTATGCTAAAGAAGTCTGCTCGGCAAGACCATGGAGGTGTACATAGGCGATATGGTGGTGAAAAGCAAAGAGAAGCGGGACCACATCACTGATCTGAAAGAAGCTTTTGGATCTTGAGAGAGTATAGTGAAGCTCAACGCCTCGAAATGTGCATTTGGGGTAAGTTAGGAAGGTCCTTGGTCACTTAGTGACCATTAGAGGATAGAGGTGAATCCCGATCAAATAACGACTTTGCAGAAGGCTGCAGAGTCCGAGGACCACGAAGGAGGTCCAGAGATTGACGGGGATGGCGGCTGAACAGGTTCATCAATCGTTCGAGTGACAAGTGTAGACCTTTCTTTCAATTGTTAAAGAAGAGAGAAGGTTACGAGGAGCGGAGTGTGAACAAGCGTTCCAAGACCCTGAAGAAGTACTTGGCGGCAACCGCCATCTACTCCTGAGCCTGGCGAGGTCGTGACCCTGTACTTAGCAGTATCCAACATGCTTTGTAAGTGCGGTCTTCTTGAGGAACAAGGGATCCAAGCAAATCCACATCTATTACGTGAGCAAAAGCGCTATTGGATCACGAGAAGCTTGAGATACACGCCCCTTGAGAAGTTGGTCACGGCACTGGGGCGGCGGCTAGAAAGTTGTCCCACTACTTCCAAAGTCACAAAGTGGTAGTTTACACGGAGTTCCCGTTGAAGTCATTGCTTCGAAAGGCCGATTTCTCGGGATGAATATCAACTGGGTCGGTGGAATTGAGCCAGTATGATATTGATTATCAGCCGCGCACGGCAGTCAAAGGGCAAGTTTTGGCAGCTTTCGTGGCAGAGTTCTCTCCCACAGTGGCTCCACAGCCTCCTACGAGAGAGGAGCAGTTGGACGAGCCATCAGCCGAGAAGCGAAGGGCATCCGCCGAGCAGGACCCATTGGAATGGAAGCTTTTTGTAGATGAATCCGCATGCAACACCGGATCTGGAATTGGGGTGGTGCTTTTCCCTCTGAAGGAGTTATGATCGAATTGTCCACTGCGCTGGGTTTGATCGTCGAACAACGAGGCACTCTGGCCAGATTCTGAGGTAAAAAAACCTTGAAAGTAAAAGAATTCGAGTATTATGTGATTCGCAACTCGTGGTGAATCAGCTGCCGGGGGAATATGAGGCTCGGAATGAAAAGATGGCAGCCTACGTGGAGGCAACCAAGGATTTGCTTGATACCTTTGAGAAGATATACATCGAGCAGATAAGCTCAGGGCAGAACGCCCACGCCAACTCACTGGCTTGGTTGGCAGCGGCTGTGCCAACAGAGTTCAAGAGAAAGGTAGCAGTGGATTATCTTGCTAAGCCGAGCATTGGTACAAGTGTGGAGTTGGTCTTAGGCGTGAACCAAGGACCAAGTTGGATGGATCCAATAGTGGAGTTCCTACGAGATGGGACACTCCCCACGGATAAAAAAGAAGCTCACAAGATAAAGACGAAATCTGCAAGATTTTGGCTATCACCAGAAGGGAAGTTGTACAGAAAGTCTTTCACTGGACCGTACCTCCTTTGTGTGCATCCCGAGATGGTGCAGAAATTCCTCCATGAAATACATGAGGGAACCTGTGGGAGTCATGCAGGTGGGAGATCCATTGCTCACCGAGCAATCACACAGGGTTATTGGTGGCTGCACATGCAAGAAGATGCAAAGGTGTATGTGAAAATCTGTGAGAAGTGTCAGAAATTCTCACCTATGATCCGAACACCAGCTGAAGATCTGGTGCCATTAACAAGCCCTTGGCCGTTTGCGCAATGGGGAATGGACATCGTGGGTCCCCTCCACAAGGCTACTGGGAACAGGAAGTTTCTGTTGGTAGCAACGGACTATTTTACCAAGTGGATTGAAGCAGAGCCACTGGCAAAAATCACAGAACCTATGATAGAAAGGTTCGTATGGAAGAGCATCATCACTCGATTTGGAGTTCCTTACTCCTTGATCACTGATAATGGGTCGCAGTTCCAGAAAAAGTTCAAGGCTTTTTGCGCTCAGTATGGAATAAGGAACTACTACTCCACACCGGCCTACCCTCAGAGCAATGGGCAGGCAGAGGCGTCCAACAAGACTATACTTGACGGGATCAAGAAAAGGTTGGACAAAGCAAAAGGCAAGTGGCCTGACGAATTGCCACTGGTCTTGTGGGCACACCGAACAACTCCTAGGAGGTCTACGGGAGAGACCCCCTATTCGCTAGCATATGGAACAAAGGCTGTGATTCCATTGGAGGTTGGTTTGCCGACCAATAGGACCACATTGGTGGAATGTGGGGGCAATGACAGAGCTCTGGAAATCGAGCTGGACCTTGCCGAGGAAAGGAGAGAACGAGCTCAGGTGCATCTGGCTTCGTACCAGGAACAGCTGATGAAAAGCTATAACAAGCATGTCCACCCACGAGAATTTGGTGTTGGAGACCTTGTGTTAAGAAAGGTGCTCGGCAACACCAAGGTGGCCAACGAGGGAAAGTTGGGGGCCAATTGGGAGGGCCCGTATCGAGTTACAGAGGTTGTGGGCATTGGGGCATATCGGTTGGCAGACCTGGATGGGAACCCGGTACCAAGGCCCTGGAATGTTCACAACTTGAGGAAGTTCTACGTGTAAAGAATTTCGATTTCATTTCTATTCTATTTTAGATGCACATCGTGATTGTGTGGGAGTTACGAATAAAATTCCCTGGTATTTTCTTTTACTAGTTGCAAGGGGTACGCGTAACGCCCCCTTGAGTTTTTCGAATTATGAATAAAATTCACGGATTTTTGGTAACACAAACTCTGTTTTTTACGGGTTTTCATTATGCTTTGAATACGAAGTCAAGCTAAATCCTTAGTCCTCACTTCATATTGGGGAGCAGAGGTGTAGGGTAACTAAATGGAAGTTTGAATATTTCAAAAAAGTTACCAAGTACAAATATACTTGTCTGTTTGCTCGGGTACGAATACACCCAGAATTGAGCTAAGTATGAATATACTTGACAGGTTGCTCGGGTATGAATATACTTTGACAGTTTGCTCGGGTACAAATACACCCAGAATCGAGCCAAGTACGAATATACTTGTCTGTTTGCTCGGGTACGAATACACCCAGAATTAAGCCAAGTACGAATATGCTTGTCTGTTTGCTCGGGTACGAATACGCCCAGAATTGAGCCAAGTACGAATATACTTGTCTGTTTGCTCGGGTACGAATACACCCAAAATTGAGCCAAGAACGAATATACTTGTCTGTTTGCTCGGGTACGAATACACCCAGAATTGAGCCAAGTACGAATATACTTGTCTGTTTGCTCGGGTACGAATACACCCAGAATTGAGCCAAGTACGAATATACTTATCTGTTTGCTCGGGTACGAATACACCCAGAATGCATACAAGGATATGCACACTGCTCTCAGATTCGAATATGTTTGGGATTATTTCAGGTACAAATAAGATTTGATTACTTGTACGGGTGCATCCCCACATGAGCTTGTAACTTAACCTGGGTATGAATAAACCCAAGATTACTAAGCCCAAATACGAGCACATTTGGGTAACCTAAGTACGAATATACTAGGGGAAGTTTCCAAGAATGAAACGTATGGGCTACATACGTTAACATGCAACAGTATCTAAGTTCGAAAAACTTGAAGATTGCTCAGGTATGAACAAACTTTGAGCGCGTGCATATTCAATGTTATACAAGTATGGTCAAACAGCATGCTCGGGTACGAACAGACCCTGGATACATATGAGTACATGTATTAGTAGACAAGCTGCGAATGCAACTAGCATTTACTCTAAGGGACGAAAAACCTGCAGCAGTATAAATGAGAATGCAGTTAAATCATCAACGGGCACGATGAGACCTGGGAAGCACGCGTGGAAATGCATGAAGTTAAGTACTGGCCATGAGACGGCCACCTGTATTGAAGAAAGGCCACGAAGGGCCAGCCAAACATGTTCATGCCACGAAGGGCCAAGCAAACTAAAGTTTAGGCCAAACAGGGCCACCCCAAAACATAAAAGGCCACGAAGGGCCAGAACCAGCAAAATTAAAGTGTGTAGATGTGTATCAAATGCCACGCAGGGCAATGCCAGTGGCCACGCAGGGCAATGCCAGTGGCCACGCAGGGCAATGCCAGTGGCCACGCAGGGCCAGCCAAAGTTGATTCAAAAATAAAAGGATCGACTGATATACGGCTTACTCTTTAATCGTCAGGTCTTGGATGACGGGGGAAGCAGGAGCAGTTGAAGGAGAGGCAGGAACAGTCGCGTTTTCCACCACGGGGGTTGATTCAGGAGCACCACCACTGGCTTCCTTCTGGCCAAGGTTGGTACCATCGTCAGCAACAGCATCATTCCCCGTCTGCTCGGCAACTTGTGCGTTTGGCTCACCCTCCACGTTGTCTTCTTCTTCTACCTCTTCCTGGTCATCAGCAACCACCTGGGCGCTAGGGAGGTTGATCTCGATCCGGAGGAGAGGATTCCAGCACCAATCTTTTGAGGCGGGCCAACCAACCCGACCTCGAAGACTTGGTCTGGATACCTGGCATCGATCCGTGTAGCTCTCGGTGGCCACGCGGATTCCTCATTGTAGCCCGTTGAGTGCGAGGTCTTGGCCTCGTTTTGCTTGCCTCGGCTCTGTCAGTCCGGTTCAAAGCTGTCCTCGGCTCCCTCGGTTTGCCTCACGAGCTCGTCCACGGTCCCGCGAGCCTGGTTCCTCTCTCTTTCCAGCCTGACGATTGTGTTCTGCAACCATTCTCACTTGCAAGCTTGGCACACTGGGGCTCGGATTGACCAAACCTCTGGGCCATAGCCACCATCTTTTGCATCGCCTGGACAAGCACATGGTTAGGCAAACAACATGAATAAACAATCTGAGGCCATTAGCGTGTAAAAATGGATACAATAGCTTTACCTTAGCTTGGTGGCTCATGAAAGAGCCAAGGAGGTTGTCTGGGGAGCTGGCAATCTCTTTTTGCATGTCCCCAGGAAACATGATTGCCTGGGACAATGCAAGGGCTGTACCCTCAGACTCCACACTGTCACGGACTGTGACTGGCCGGCCGCCATGTGTGAATTGTGGAGCCCAGAGGGGTGTTGGAGGTGCTGCATGATAAGGAGGCTGCTCGACCGAAGAGGTTTCGAGCCGTTGGCATTTGTCCCTATGATTGGCTTCGATTTCCTCGGGGGAAAAGCCTGGAGGGACGTCAGGTTGAGCTGGGCCACGGCGGCCATGAGACTGCGCGGGGCTCTGAGAGCGTCCGCGGCCACGAGATGTGCCACGACCCCGTCCACGACCAGCCCCTGGGATGTTGAGGAGGCTGCTGCATTTCTTGAGGAGAGGGAGATGGGGAATATCCGCTGGAGGATGTCGAGGCCTCTTCGGCAAGCTGAATGGGCTCGTTGGGCAGTGGAGGGGTCCGAGAAAGCCTCTGTTGCTCGGGTTGTTGAATAGAAGGATCTGGGAGGATGGGATTGTCCGCTGCTTGGATCCGCCGGTCAATGAAACCCCCGTACGATGCCCTGTAGCACAGGAGAATCTGAGCTGCTCTTGCACGGCCAGCCAAGCACGTGCCTTGCCCGTTGAATGCAAGAGCACGGTTGATATCAGTGACGTGAACCTGAGGGGTGATAATGGCGTGCCCCTGGTTGACGTTTATGGCTGCAAATACGAGAAACATGGGCAGTCAGTAAAGCAAAAATGTGTAATGCAATACGATATATTGCTCGGTATGAAGTTCTACGAGAAAGAGAACTAACGTGGAGTGCCAAATCTGTGGGGTGCGTGAAAGCCGACGACTCTACCATCCTCGTCTCTGGGCTCGAAGTTCCCCGTGACGATGAGGAAGTCGTCGTCGTCCCCTCTGGCAGAGTCAGGCAATTCGAGCACCAACCTTTTCCTGGAATCCCTACTCTTAAGATAGTAGGTTAAGGCATCCTTGGTTCTGGATATGCTATAGAGGTGGTGGATGTCGTGTAAACCTAAGGATGTGCCAAGCATTTGGTTCAGGGCATTGATGCCCATGACAACCCTTAAAAAGTTGGCAGACACCTGCGTAGGAGACAGTCTGTAGTGGGACAGAACTTGGCGGAGTAGTGGTGCCATGGGGAACCTGACGCCACCTTCAACAACGGCGACGACAGGGATGTGCAAAGTGTCGTTATCGAAACACTTGCGGATGGCATTTTCAGGGGCCAATATGGTGGCCACATTGTCTGGGATCTCATAGCGAGATCTGAACTCGGCCATCCTTTGAGGCGTGTCACAGTGCCTACGAAACCGACCCATAACGAGAACTGTGGGTTTGGGTTTAAAAAGGGAGATGGGTACGAAAAGCCCTAAAGTGATCGTGTGAAGTCCTCAATCGACAAGGAAAATGGAATGGAAAGGGGGAATAAGAACTTACGAGTAAGTAGAACCCTAGAATCAGAGAAGAATGAAACCCAGAGATGGTGAGCAGAGCTTCAATGGCGGGAGCGCTTGGGCGTGCTTTCTGCAGGGGAGGTTTTAGAAAAAGAAAGTGGGTTTCAAATTGGGACGAAAACCCAAGTATACCCCAGCAAGGGGGGTGACATATGAGAGATGTCACCCCAAACGCCGTTTGGGCGTTCCGTTCTCCGAAACGTCTGCTCGCATTTAATACGGGCATACAAAGCATGCCGCGTGTAAAGGTGTTAGCTGAAAAAGCCTGTCCAGACCAAACGACGAGACGTTTGGCCTGACGTTTGGCCTGGACTAATGATGAAGTTTGCACCAAGTACGAGAAACGGGGTGCAGGACCAAAGGACGAGAACCTTGCTCGGTGTTCAGAAGCTTTGTTCGTCATATTAAGAGAAAATAACGAGTAAAGCTGGGGAGCCATTGTAGGGAGGTAATCGAGCAGTACAAAGTGGCGAACACGTGGTACGTGAGGTCCGGATAAATATAATCCGAGCATCCGCCCGTGCGATCTGATGAGCAGCGATGGGGCCGAGGACACGTGAAGTCAGGTCCAAAATACCCGGCCAGGGTATGGTCCAAAGAGCAAGGAAAGTTGTTGGACCTCGCATGGAAGAAGGACCAATGATATGAGAGATCAGCGGTCCGGATGGTGTGTTCGACGAGAAGGCGAGCAGGAGGCGGCGATACGGAGGAGATGCTCCAGAGGGGTCCAAAGGTGGCAAATACCCAATAAGGAAACAATATCTGGAGAAGATACCCAACGGGAATGGGGTGAACGGCCAATTAAGGAAAGAGTTCCTAAAGGGTCTGTAAGGTAATACGCAGTTATGGGAATGAGAATCTTTGATATTCTGGGTTCCCTTTATGAGTAAGGAAACTTAGGGCAACGAGATGGCTTGGACAGCAAGTATATGTGGATCTATAAATATTAGGTAAACCGAGAGGTAAAGGTACGCAATTCTTGGTTATTTGCTTATTACCTACTGAGAATTAGGGTTTTCACTGGTACGAGATACTAACTTTGGCATCGGAGGGCCTTTGCCATGAGAAGGCAAAGGTGAGCTCACCTTTGTCTGTTTTACAGGTTCAACTCCGGCGGAGTGCTAGGGTTCCGGCGTGGAGAAGGAAGTAGCCGTTGGATCTTGGTGCTGTTCGAAGGCCTTTTTGTTTTCCTGTACTTACACCTGCGGGACGCCATACCGATAGATAATGTTTTTCCTAATAAACTGAGCAACTTGAACTGCAGTCAGAGTCTTGTAAGACTCAGCCTCAACCCACTTGGTAAAATAGTCTATGGCTACCAGAATGAACCGATGACCATTTGAAGCCGACGGCCTGATCATGCCGATAACATCGATGCCCCACACAGAGAAAGGCCAAGGCGAAGTCATACCGAACAGCTTAGAAGGAGGAACGTGCATAAGATTGGCGTGAATCTGACACCTGTGAGAGCGACGGACATAATCCACACACTGTGATTCCATAGTGGACCAGAAGTAACCCTGACGAAGAATTTTCCTGGCGAGCATGACGCCGCGCATGTGAGGACCGCAGACTCCTTCATGAATTTCTTCCATTATCGTAGAGGCTTCAGCACCGTTGACACAGAGCTTATGCGAGTTGGTCCTTTTTAGAGGCCTCAACCGGGTATTCACCGCTTTCTACAAAGTTCCATATGTCATGGTACCAAGGCAGGCCATCATCGACATCATCAATGGTGCCAACATATTGATAAGCAGGGTAGTCCTGCTGTTCAATCAGGATAGGACGGAGCTTGACACCCAACGGAAGTTCAACCATGGAAGCCAAAGTTGCCAAGGCATCGACGAACTGATTTTTCAAACGAGGAATATGAGTAAAGGTTACCTTGTTAAAGCGAGGAATAAGATCTTCCAAATCTTGATGGTAAGGTTTCAACCTTTCTTCACGAACTTTCTAGTCCTCGTTGGCCTGAGATACCACAAGGTTAGAATCGCCAATGACCTCGAGCTTTTCAACACCAAGTGTTAAAGCGGCCTCCATGCCAACAATACAGGCCTCATATTCAGCTTAGTTATTCGTGACGTCAAAATTTAGTTTGAACGCAAGCGGAATATGAGAACCGCATCTGGAAATGTAAAGTCTGAGTCCTCTGGCCCCTCCACGGGATGATCAGCTAAGAATTCTGCCACAGCACGACCTTTAACAGACTTTCTTATGACATACTCGAGATCAAACTCAGCTAGCATGAGCAACCAATGTGATAACTTACCCGTAAGCGCTGGCTTCTCGAACAGATACTTGAGTGGATCCATTCGGGAAATCAACTTTACTGGGTAAGCCAGCATGTAGTGTCTCAACTTTTTGGAAGCTCAAACGAGAACCCAACACGTCTTCTCCAAAGCAGTGTAGCGTTCTTCACAACCAACCATTTTCTTACTCAAATAGTAAATGGCCTTCTCAACACCCTTATCTCCTTCTTGAGCTAGCAAGCATCCCATAGAGGAGGGATAGACAGACAAGTAAAGTATCAGGGGCTTCCCCAGCACGGGCGGCATCAGAACCAGAGGATTCTGAAGGTAATTTTGAATGAATGTGAAAGCCGCTTGACACTTGTCTGACCACACGAACGGGGTATCCTTCTTGAGTAGACGAAACATCGGCTCGCAAGTTAAAGTCAACTTGGCGATGAATCTGCTAATGAACTGTACCTTTCTTAGAAAGCTCCGCACTCCTTTTTCAGACACTGGAGGCTTCATCTCAAGCGCTGCCGTAATCTTCGATGGGTCAACCTCGATCCCACGAGAAGTGATCATGAAACCGAGCATCTTGCCAGCTGTGACGCCGAAAGTGCATTTCTGAGGATTGAGATGCATACGAAACTTACGGAGCCTCTCGAAGAACTTCCTAAGTACAGGAATGTGTCCCTCCCGAGTTTTTGACTTGGCAATCATATCATCCACGTAGACCTCGACCTCCTTGTGTATCATATCATGTAAAATGGTCGTGGCAGCCCGCTGATAGGTAGGCCCAGCATTCTTCAATCCGAAAGGCATGACCAAGTAACAGTAAGTTCCCCACTCAGTGATGAACGTTGTCTTCTCACGATCCTCGGGCGCCATAAGAATTTGGCTATAACCTGAAAAGCCGTCCATGAATGAAAGGAAAGCATGCCCCGCGGTATTATCCACAAGCACATCGATGTGTGGCAAGGTAAAATCATCTTTGGGGCATGCTTTGTTTAAATCCTTGAAATCGACACAGACTCGTATCTGCCCATTCTTCTTGGGAACGGGAACGATGTTAGCCACCCAAGTAGGGTACTGAGAAACCATGAGAAATCCAGCGTCGATCTGCTTCGTGACCTCATCCTTGATCTTCTGAACCCAATCTGGTCTCATCCGTCTGAGCTTCTGTTTCACAGGTTTAGCATCCGGCAACAGAGGGGTTCAATGTTCCACTATCTTGGGGTCAATGCCTGGCCTGTCTTGATGAGACCATGCGAAGACATCACTGTACTCAGTGAGCAACTCCTTGAAATCACGATGCTCCTCTGGTGAAAGCGTGGAGCCCACTTGAACCATTCGGGGATCGTTCTCATTCTTCAAGTTTATAGAAACTACTTTCTCTTTTAATGGCTGAGCATGCCTTTCATCTTCCCTCTCGATGAGGGCACGGATTTCCTTGGGAATATCCCCATCGAAATCTATCCCTTCATCGTCGGGGTCGACACAGTTTATATAAAGATCATGCAAGTACTCAGAAGATGCCTCATTCATTTCATAAGACCCCAACGGGTCGCCAAGTACAAGAGAGTCAAACTCGAAATAAAAGCTATGACGTGGAGGGCCAAGAGGCACAAACTCCGACTCGGAGCTAGTTTTAGACGACTCACTGGACTCTGACTCAGACTCAGAAGTGTCATCAATGCAAGTTAGGCGCGGCTTGAAAATGCAATTTTTAACGCTACCCTTGGCCTCTGAAATAAGAGCAGTGGGGTCCTCGAGAGCATCAGGCCCGAGCATGAGCACTTCGGCTTCTTCAGCTTCCTTGGCCAAACCCACTTGAGAGAATTTCTGGAAGAACAGCTCCAAGCTCCCTTGATCGAAAGTTCCCAGCCAGTCAGTCTTTGCTTTTGGCTGATTAAGCTTCCTCTTGAATTCTATCCTTGCTGGCTTGTCATCACTCTCAGACCAGGTGTCATCGGCGAAGACCTCAAAACCAGGTAGCAGCTCTCCAGTTTCTGGATTGATGAAGGGCTCAGACTGTCTAGTGTAAGCAGCATTCCCCACTTCACGCACAAAGTAGCTATCGGGATCACCATAGAGAGTTCAAGGTTTTCCCGTATGTTTCCTTCTTTTGGCATTTCCGGTAGAGGCAGTGTACCCCAAACCAAAACAGCCCTCAGAAGAAGGAAAGGTAGGGAACTCCGGGACTCCCTGTTGGTGGATTCCTAAGCCCAGACCAGGAAAATAAGACATCCTGAGCATAATGTCCATAGCGACAAAGCTGATGAGGAAGTCCCCATCCACATTGATAGCCAAAACAGAACCGAACGTGTCGAACGAGAAACCCCCAAGATCAACATCTTTTTCACCGTGCATGATTCCCAAGACAGGAGTTCCATCTTCCTTGAGCGGGCGAATTCCAGAGTCCCCGCAAATGGTTAGTGTACCAGTAGGTAGTCCAAGCATGAGTTTCTGATGGAGAGTTAACGGCACAGCCATGATATCTGATCGATGGAGCCATGGCCTGCCTAGCGGCAGGTTGAAAGTTGCAGGTATGTCAACAACATGGAACTCAACGTCCATTTCAAAGCCCTCAGCATCGAGTTTGAGCACCAGAGTGCCCTCGACCAAACAACGGGTGCCGTCATACGCCTTGACAGCCAGGTTGGAAGGCGTATAGTCCTTTTTGGCCAGTCCCAGACGATAGGCCACCCTCATTGGACAAACGTTGATGGCTGAACCATTGTCAATGAGGACAGTCGGAATCCAGAGTCCCCGACATTTGACTGTAATATGCAGGGGGCGGTTATGATCTGTAACACCTCGTCCCACATCGGAAGTCTACATGGATGATCTTGGGCATATAACAAACCTTGTAGGCTACTACTAGTACCTTGTGCTTAAGCTTTTGGGCCATATGGTGTGGCTTGTGGGTCAAAATCAAGGTATTGGGCCAGTAGTCTGCTTGGGGCGTTACAAGTGGTATCAGAGCTATCCATGTACACGACCATGTGGGCCTCAGAGTTTGGTTTGATTTGATTTGGTTGTTGGTTTGATTTGTATTGGTGATTATAGTGCTCAACCCCTCGCGAGGGCACGAGGCTATAAAGTTGGGGAGATTGTAACACCCCGTCCCACATCGGAAGTCTACATGGATGATCTTGGGCATATAACAAACCTTGTAGGCTACTACTAGTACCTTGTGCTTAAGCTTTTGGGCCATATGGTGTGGCTTGTGGGTCAAAATCAAGGTATTGGGCCAGTAGTCTGCTTGGGGCGTTACATGATCAGTTCCTTCAATAGGAAGATCCTTGTCGGTGAAGACCACGGTATGCTTAGCAGTAGGAGGAAGGATGAGAGACACCATGGCCTCAGGAGTGACGTTAGCTTGAACTTCCAAGTGGGTGAGAGTATGGCAAAGCTTCTGTCGGTGCTCACGGGAAGAACAAATTAATCCCCAGAGGGATATCGCAGCGAGAACCCGCTCGAGCTGCTTCTGAATAAGATCCGTGCTTGGTACCTCAAGCGGTGCAGACCTTAGGAAGGAAAGGAATAGATTCGTTCCTTTGATTAGAAGGGTTGGACGAAGTCCCGGCTTGCAGATTAACAGGCTGAAAAATTCGTCCACTCCTTGTAACGTTGAGAACGTTCCCCAAAGAAGGCATGGCCTGAGGGTCTTGATTCACATCCCAGAGATCAGAAGGGACTTCCCCTAACTTACGCTTCCCTTTGTCAGTGGGCAGTGCAGCTACCGGTGCTTCTGTATTCAACCCCAAGTCCTTAGCTAGGTCTTTCATTAACAGCGAGTCCCAGAAGTTCAAATTTGGGATTGCAGCAACTTCACGTGCTGGCTCTGAATTTGTAGTGAAGGGAACATCCCAGAGACCACCCTCGGCCAAAGAACAGTTAACAGCCCAGACTTCTGCCCCAACCTGGACATCAACTATCTCGTCCATATTCCAAAGATCAGCCGGTGGAACAAGGCCCGTAACCATGACGCTGCAGTCTTTCGGAGGAAATACCACGGGGCGTGGCTGATCTTCATCTATGATGTTGAGCACAGGGTCGTATGCAGGATCAGCTACCGAGGCAACAAGCCTGTTGATGGTGGAAGGGAGGAAACATTCTCCCAGGACACGAGTCTCTTTTTGAACCAAGTCGTCTTCAGAAAAGTGTGTCATATGCTCAGGGGAGATATAGCCTTGGAGAAGCTCAAAGGAATCGACTGGGAATTGCCAAACGGGCTCAGGATCCCAAAAGTACTCTTCCTCGGGAACCTGAGGCTGAGGTTGCTGGAAGAGCATGTATAAAGAGAAGCCATCCAAAGGGTTAATTGCCATCTGCTCATGTTGAGCAATCCATTCGGCTTCCCGTGCCAGGTCGGGTGAAGCTTGTTCGAGATGCAGAGGAAATCCTTCACTTAAGTTGGAACCATTCTTGGATAAGAGGAGCATCGTAATCCTCACTATCAGCTATCGCCCAGCCTACAGCCTGCATATCAAGTTCTGGTTCATGTTCAGGCAAGGCTGGCATTGCAGCTCTGAATCGACTCACGAAATCCTGAGAAAGATCTGGAGGAACAACAGTAAAAACGGGGAGATTACGGGTTGATGCAGGATCAAGCCGGACCGATGGGACAGCATCAGCGTAAAGATCACCGATGTTGTTATTGAGAAAGTCCAAGCCCGCTTGCAACAAACGGGGAGGCGGATTATAAGGTGGCCCTATAAACATGAGTTCAGCATCAGGTTCTGAAGGCAGAAGCACCATCGGTTTGGGTTGATTGGCTGGGATTATATAGTCAGTGGGGTTAAATATGGTGGGGATGGGATTGATATGAGTGGAGCTGAGGGAGATTTGATTGATGTGTGGAACAGCCTTGTGGTTAGGTAAGGAATTGGAGAGGATATTGGGCTTTTGGGATGGTGGAGGTGGTGCCTGAAGAGTCCCCTCGTCTATAAGATTCTGAATCGCATGTCACAGACGGAAGCAGGAGTCTGTAAGGTGGCCTGCCCCCTGATGGTAGGCGCAGTAGAGATTGGCCTTGAAGCTCGGAGAAGGGTTCTTGGTTAAAAGAGTTGGATCCAGGGGCTTGAGATGCCCTGACTTGACCAGCTTTTCCAAAACAGAGGACAGAGGTGCCTCAATTATAGAGAAGCTGCGGGGCTACCGCGCGGCCGGTTGTTCTGTGGTGACTGAACCTGATTGACGTCAGCTATGTGGTTTGTAGTATTGGAAGCAGAGGCATGGTACCACTGGTTGCTGCATTGGAGTAAGTCCCACTCCCAAATAGAGCATTGGTGTTGCCGGAGTATGCACGAGGCTTTGCTTTCAGGGGATTAGAAGATTCCCCCTTTGTCAGAATTCCGCTTTGAAGTGCATCCTCAATGGCTAGGCCGGAGTCGTAGAAGGTCTCAAAGTTTCCCGACGCTTGGGCGAGGACTAGATGCTTAGCATAGTCTGGCTAGAGATTCCGCGAGATGATGCGGAGTTGGTCTTTCTCGCAGGGGCGATCAGTCATTAAAGCTGCCTTGGCTTTCCATCTTTTAACAAAATCTGCAAAGGACTCCTTTGCCTCCATCTTTGTGGATTCCAACTCCCGTGTGGTCATCTTCAGCTGAGAGTTATAACTGTACTGCGAAATAAACGCAGTCCCAATATCCTTCCAAGTTCTTCTCTTGGCAATGTCGAGAGACAGAAACCAATGGAAGGCAGGGCCCGAAAGGGTCTGAGGAAAGAGCTGCGACATGGCCTCAGGCTCAACTGAAAGCAGTTTCATTGCAGCATGGTAACTGTAAAGATGGGTTCGAGGGTCACCACTTCCATCGAATTTTGCCAAGTCTGGCATTTTAAACTTTTCAGGAAGCCTGGCGTTGGGATACAGGTAGAGACGATCCAGGTCAATGCCTCTAGCTTTGACTTTTTCCGCCTTGGCAATGGATTCCTCAAGCTTGGCCATCTTAGCCACAAGAGCAGTAATGTCCGAATTTTCAACCGGGACAATGCCTGTAGGATTACCAGCAGGTGCATGAACAATCCGAGGGTTGTGCTGAACAATGACGCGTCCTGGATTGTTAGGATCTTCAACCATAACCCATTGTACGTGCGGATCTTCTTCGGCCTCGCTTTCCTCCTCCAGAGGCGGTGGAAGGCGAGTGTCGAAGAGTTCGTTCAAATGGGTGATGCTAGCATCAGTTTGGGCTCACCTTTGCTGCATTGCAGTGATGCTGTTCTGAAGATTCATGAGCATCTGTTCAACAGTCAATGGCTGGCGTTCGGCCTGTTCCGCCATGTTGGGAGTTTTGGAAGTGCTTAATGCTGAAGAGAGCGTTGGAGATGCTGGCTGTAAGACCTCTTCTAAGACGGGCGATGATGAGCTTGTCCGTAAGGCGGCCAATGCTGAAAGCAGAGAGTCTTCCGTTGCAACTGACTGGGATTGTAACCTGACTAGCCTCTGACCCGGAGTCCGCTGCAGACGTTCCTAAGTGGGTTTGCCAACTCGCCTCGATACTTTCCTTGGCGGTGCAATGGCTCAAAACTTTGCTTGACAATAAAAAGAAGGCTCAGTAGGGATCCAGCAGCAACTTTAATCTAAATAAAACACTAAAATAATGCATCCGGTGTCGTCAGTGTCGCCCCTAGACTCTAAGACTAGAAAACAAGTCTGTCTCGAGCTGTTCAGGCACTGCCAGAGTCCTCAGAATTCCTTTCGGAGGTGTATCCTTGTTTGCATCAAATGAGACTAAAGGATGTCGAAAGGGCCCTAAGCCTTTAGCTATTCTGCTTGATCAGGATTTCAACTTTGTAGTCGGAACAACTTGGTGTGCATGTCATGAAACTATAACCAGAAACGGCGTGAGCGGCACTGCGCTGTTAGCCGGGCGGTGTAAGTGGCGAGGCACTTGTTACCTGACTGGTGTAAGCATCATGGCATGTGTAAGTGCAGGAAAACAAAAGAGCCTTTTTGAACAACACAAAATTGTAACGGCTACTTCGTACCCTTCGCCGGAACCCTAGCCTCCCGCCGGAATTATACCTGTAAAACAAACAAAGGGTGAGCGCACCTTTGCCCCTCGTGGCAAAGGCCCTCCGATGCCAAAGTTAGTATCTCGTACTAGTGGAAAACCCTAATTCTCAGTAGGCATAGATGAATAGCCAAGAACTGCGTACCTTTACCTCTAGGTTTACCTCATATTTATAGGTTCATGCCTGCTTGATGTCCAAGCCATTTCGTTGCCCTAAGTTTCCTTTCTCGTATAGGAAACCCAAAATATCAGGGATTCTCGTTCCCTTAACTGTATTATTCCCTTATAGACCATTTAGGAATTCCTCCCTTAATTGGCTGTTCATCCCATTCCCGTTGGGTATCTTTTCCAGATCTCATTTCCTTACTGGGTACTACCATTTCTGGAGCGTCTTCTGCTGCCTCCTCCAGAATGATGCTCCCGTCCGGCCTTCTCGTTGCCGAAAAGCATACCCGGACCATTGACTTCACATGTCACTGGTCCCTTTACCAGGCACCTGGTCCAACAACTCCTCATGTCTCTGGACCATCCCCTTGCTCGGCTATCCTGGACTAAAGACTTCTCATGTCATTGGTCTCTATCGTCGTTCACCATATTGTACGGCGGCTGCTCTGACTATGTTTATTCCCGGGCCCCACGTACCACTTGTTCGGGCCACTTTTGTACCTATTTGGGATTACCTCCCTACAATGGCTCCCCAGCTTTACTCGTTATTTACTATTAATATGACGAGCAAAGCTTCTAAACACCGAGCAAAGTTCTCGTCTTTTTGCTCTTGCGCCTTGTTTCTCGTACTAAGTGCAGGCTTCATCATTAGTCCAGGCCAAACGTCTCATCGTTTGGTCTAGGCAGGCCTTTCCAACTATTACCTTTACACGCGGCACGCACTGTACTGTCCTCATTAAATGCGAGCAGACGTTTTTTGGAAACGGAACGCCCAAACGGCGTCTGGGGTGACGTTTCCCATACGCCACCCCACAAGTTAGGGTATATTCAGTCTTTCGTCCAAATTCAAATACCACTTTCTCACTCTGGACTTCTCCTTTGCAGAAAGAACGTCCCAGCACTCCCGCCATTGAAGCTCTGTTCATTTCTTCAAGGCCCCCTTCCTCTCCGATATTAGGGTTCTCGTCCACTAATTCGTAAGTTTTCATTTACCCCTTCACTCCATTTCTTTCTTAGGTCTAGGGTTTTCCTAGTCGATTTAGGACCCCCATCTTACACTTAGACAGCCCATACCCACGTTCTTCGTCATGGGTAGGTTTCGTAGACACTGTGACACCCCGCAGATAATGGCCAATTTCAGATCTCGTTACGAAATCCCTGACAACGTGGCCACTGTACTGGCCCCTGAAAACGCAATACGTGAGTGTTTTGACAACAACACCTTTCATATCCCTGTCGTCGCCGTCGTCGAGGGCGGCGTCAGATTTCCCCTAGCACCGTTACTCCGCCAGGTTCTAGCCCATTACAGACTGTCCCCTATGCAGGTCTCTGCCAATTTCTTTAGGGTTGTCATGCGCATCAATACCCTGAACCAAATGCTAGGCACATCCCTGGGTTTGCACGACATTCACCACCTGTACAGCATCTCTCGAACCAAAGATACCTTGACCTACTATCTCAAAAGTAGGGATTCCAGAAAAAGGCTCGTGCTCGAACTGCCTGATTCTGCCCGAGGAGACGACGACGACTTCCTCATCATCACGGGGAACTTCGAGCCCAGAGACGAGGATGGTAGAGTCGTCGGCTTTCACGCACCCCACAGATTCGGCACCCCTCGTTAGTTCTTTTTCTCGTAGAACTCTATTGCCGAGCAAAATTTCGTTTTGCATCGCCTACTTTTTGCTTTACTGACTGCTAATTTTCCTCGTATTTTGCAGCCACAAACGTTAACCAGGGGTACAATATCATCACCTCCCAAGTTCATGTAACAGACATCAATCGTGTCCTTGCTTTCAACGGGCAAGGCATTTATCTTGCAGGCTAAGCAAGAGCTGCTCAAATTCTCTTGAGCTACCGGGCGTCTTACAGCGGATTCATTGATCGGCGTATTCGAGCAGCCGACGATCCTATCATCCCAGATCCTCCTGTTCAACCACCCGAGCAACAAGAAGAAAGGCGTTCTCGGACCCCACCGCTTCCTAACGAGCCCATTCAACTCGCCGAAGAAGCGTCCACATCTTCCAGTGGATATTCTTTATCTCCCCCTCCTCAAGAAATGGATCAACCAATCAACCTCAGCAATCTGCTCACCATCGGCCATGGAAGAGGCCGCGGCACTGCTCATGGCCGTGGACGCTCTCAGAGCCTGGCGCCGTCTCATGGCCGCCGAGGACCAGCTCAACCAGACGCTCCTCCTGGCTTCTCCCCTGAGGAGATTGAAGCCAGCCACCGTGACAAACGCCAGAGGCTGGAAACCTCTGAGCGGCCTCTAGCTCAACTCTCCGCACCTCCAACTCCGCTCTGGGCCCCTCAGCTCTCCCAAGGTGGCCGCCCTGTCACAATCAGAGACAGCGTTGAGTCCAAAAGGACAGCCCTTGCACTGTCCCAGGCTTTTCTGCTGCCTGGGGACATGCAAAAAGAAGTCTCTTGCTCCCCAGACAACCTCCTTGGCTCGTTCATGAGCCATAGTGCTAAGGTACCATCTACGCCTCGTTCACTATACTCATCATACGGCTTGTCTATTCTTGAGACTGATACTCATTTATGGTTTGTCCAGGCTATGCAGAAGATGGTCGCCATGGCCCAGAAACTGGGACATTCTGAGCCCCAGCGTGCCAAGCTGGCTAGTGAAAATGCCAAGCTGCTGACTACCATCATTAGGCTGGAGAGAGTGAGGAATCAAGCCTGCGAGCTTGCGAACGATCTAAGGAACAAGCTAGAAAGGGCCAAGGACAGCTTAAACCAGACTCTCACAGAGTTGGAGACGAGCAAGAATGAAGCCAAGGCTGCCTACCAACAGGGCTACAACGAGGGGATCCACGTGGCCACTGAGAGCTACAAGTCTCAGATACCTGCCCTCCAAGACCAGATCTGGGATGTGGCCTGGACCACATGCTTGACAAAGATCGAGGCTTCTGAGTCCTGTCCCCTTTGGACCAACAGAAATCTTTCGAGCACCCAAATTGTTACCAAGGAGCAAGAGGAGGAGGAGAAGAAAGCGTGGAGAGGGAGGCCGATGTGCAGGAGCTTGACGTGCAAATCACCGAGCAAACCGTGGATGTTGCTGCCACAACTGAGGATGATGCCAACCCTGGCCATAAGGAAGCCAGTGGTGGTGTTCCTGAATCGTCTACGGTTGAAGAAGACGCAACTGCTCCGGCCTCTACCCCAACGGCCTCGACTCCTCCTGTCATCGAGGACCTCACAGTCGAAGAGTAAGTTGGATCTTACTTTGAAATTTCTGAATCAGTCTCTGCTGGCCCTGCGTGGCTGTATGACATCGCCCTGCGTGGCACCTGACACATTTCTGCATACTTTAACTCCAGTGGTTTGGCCCTTCGTGGCACTTTACATTTTTGGTGGCCCTATTTGGCCTAAACAATTGTTTTGCCTGGCTCTTCGTGGCCGTTATCAGTGCTGGTGGCCATCCCATGGCCAGTATTTCACGTGTTGATTTTGGTGTTTGCATCTTCTCGTATGTTCCCCAGTTTTCATCGTGCCTGTTGATGATTCAGCTGTATTTACATCTATATTGTTGCAGGTTTCTCGTTCCTGAGAATGACGCTGGATGCATTCGTAACAATACATATACCCGTATGTGTTCAGGGCCTATTCGTACCTGAGCAAGCTTTATTCGTAGTTAGATAATGTTGTATGTTACGTACGTGTTTGTTCATCCCCGAACATAACACCAAGTTTCTTTGAACTTAGATACTGCTGCACGTTTACGTATGCAGTCCGAGTGTTTCGTACTCGGAAACCTTTCTCAGTATATCGTACTTATATTACCTAAAATCTGTTCATATTTGGCCATAACAACCCTGAGTTTATTCGTACCTTGATTGTATTGCATGTTCACGCATGCATACACAAGTTTACTCGTACTTGGAAATACCCCAAAACATATTCGTGTTTTGGGAACAATGTGCATAATCTGGTATGCATTCTGGGTGTATTCGTACCCGAGCAAAGTAGCTAAGCACGTCCAGACTTAGATTATCGACCAAATGTGCTCATATCTGGTATTTTAGGGCATGTATTCGTATGCGATCCCAGGTGTATCGAACTTGGAAACATCTCAAACGTATTCGTGTTCGAGGAAGTCGTGCATAATCTCGTATGCATTTTGGGTATACTCGTAACCGAACAAATGATCAAGTTTTTTCGTACTTGGAAGTATCCCAAACATATTCGTGCTTGGAGAAAATGTGCATAGTCTCGTATGCATTCTGGGTGTACTCGTACCCGAGCAAATGGTTAAGTATATTCGTTCTTGGAAATATCCCAAACATATTCGTGTTTGAGAATAGTGTGCATAATCTCGTATGCATTCTAGGTGTATTCGTACCCGAGCAAATGGTTAAGTATATTCGTACTTGGGAATATCCCAAACATATTCGTGTTTGAGAATAGTGTGCATAATCTCGTATGCATTCTAGGTGTATTCGTACCCGAGCAAATGGTTAAGTATATTCGTACTTGGGAAATTTGAAATACTCGAAATTTCATAGAGTTACCATATACCTCTGCTCCCCAATACGAAGTGAGGACTGAGGACTGAGGACAAAGCCTGACTTCGTATTTAAAGCATGGTAAAAGAAAAAATTGTAAAAAATAGCATTGTGTTATCAAAATCTGCGAATTTTATTCGTAATTCAAAAAACTCAAGGGGGCGTTACGCGTACCCCTTGCAACTAATGAAAGTAAACACAAGGGAATTTTATTCGTAATTCCCACACAATCACGATGTGCATCTAAAACAGAATAAAAATGAATCGAAGTTCTTTACACATAGAACTTCCTCAAGTTGTGGACATTCCAGGGCCTTGGCACCGGGTTCCCGTCCAGGTCTGCCAATCGATAAGCCCCGATGCCCACTACATCTGTAACTCGATATGGGCCCTCCCAATTGGCCCCCAACTTGCCCTCGTTGGCCACCTTTGTGTTGCCGAGCACCTTTCGTAGCACAAGGTCTCCAACACCAAACTCTCGTGGGTGGACATGCTTGTTGTAGCTTTTCATCAGCTCCTCCTGGTATGAGGCCAGGTGCACCAAAGCCCGTTCTCGCCTCTCCTCGACAAGGTCCAGTTCAATTTCTAGGACTCTGTCATTGCCCCCATTCTCGACCAGAGTGGTCCTGTTGGTCAGCAAACCTACCTCCAATGGAATCACAGCCTCTGTTCCATATGCTAGCGAGTAGGGGGTCTTTCCCGTAGACCTCTTAGGAGTTGTTTGGTGCGCCCACAGGACCAGTGGTAATTCGTCGGGCCATTTGCCCTTTGCTTTGTCCAACCTTTTCTTGATCCCGTCAAGTATAGTCTTGTTGGACGCCTCTGCCTGCCCATTGACCTGAGGGTAGGCTGGGGTTGAATAGTAGTTCCTTATTCCATACTGGGCATAAAAAGTTTTGAACTTTTTCTAGAACTGTGACCCATTATCCGTTATCAAAGAATAAGGAACCCCAAACCGAGTGATGATGCTCTTCCACACGAACCGTTCTATCATAGGTTCTGTGATCTTGGCCAGTGGTTCTGCTTCTATCCACTTGGTAAAGTAATCCGTTGCTACCAACAGAAACTTCATGTTCCCAGTAGCCTTGTGGAGTGGACCCACGATGTCCATTCCCTACTGCGCAAACGGCCAAGGACTCGTCAAGGGCACTAGGTCTTCGGCTGGGGTTCGGATCATGGGTGAGAACTTTTGACACTTCTCACAAATCTTTACGTACACCTTTGCATCCTCTTGCATGTGCGGCCACCAGTAACCCTGGGTGATTGCACGGTGAGCAATGGATCTCCCACCTGCATGACTCCTACATGTTCCCTCATGTATCTCCTGGAGGAATTTCTGCACCATCTCGGGATGCACGCAAAGCAGGTATGGTCCAGTGAAGGACTTCCTGTACAATTTTCCCTCTAGTGATAGCCAAAATCTTGCAGATTTCGTCTTTATCTTATGAGCCTCCTTTTTATCAGTGGGGAGTCCCGTCTCGTAGGAACTCCACTATTGGATCCATCCAACTTGGTCCTTGGTTCACGTCCAAGACCAATTCCACACTCCTCCTAATGCTCAGCTCAACAAGATAGTCTACTGCCACCTTTCTCTTGAACTCTGTTGGCACAGCCGCTGCCAACCAAGCCAATGAGTCAACATGGGCGTTCTGCCCAGAGCTTATCTGCTCAATGTCCACCTTCTCAAAGGTATCCAACAAATCCTTGGCTGCCTCCTCGTAGGCTGCCATCTTTTCGTTCCGGGCCTCATACTCCTCAGATAGCAGATTCACCACGAATTATGAATCACAGAATACTCGAATTCTCTTAACTTTCAAGGTCTTCGCACTTCGTAGTCCTGCCAGGAGTGCCTCGTACTCCGCCACCTTGTTTGAAGCACTAAAACCCAGGCGTAGGGACAGCTCGATCATTACTCCCTCGGGTGGGAACAGCACCACCCCAATCCCAGAGCCTGTGTTGCATGCGAAACCATCGACGAACAACTTCCATTCCAGAGGATCCTTCTCGATAGGCGTCCTTTGCTTCTCGGCAAATGGTTCAACCAACTGCTCCTTTCTCGTAGCTGGCAGTGGAGCCACTGTGGGAGAAAATTCTGCCACAAAGTCTGCCAAAACTTGCCCCCTCACTGCAGTGCGCGGCTGGTAATCAATATTGTACTAGCTCAACTCCACCGACCACGTTGATATTCGTCCCGAGAAATCGGCCTTTCGTAGCAACGACTTCAATGGAAACTCCGTGTAAACCATAACTTTGTGACTTTGGAAGTAATGGGGTAACTTTCTAGCCGCTGTCCTCAGTGCCAGAACCAACTTCTCAAGGGGCAGATATCTCGTCTCTGCGTCCAGTAGCGTCTTGCTCACATAATAGACAGGGATTTGTTCGGATCCCTTATTCCTCAGTAAGACTGCACTAACAGCATGCTCAGATACTGCTAAGTACAAGGTCAAGATCTCACCAGGCTCAGGAGTGGACAGAAGCGGGGCTGCCGCCAAGTACTTCTTCAGGTCTTGGAATGCTTGCTCACATTCTGCTCCCCATTCGTAACCTTCTCTTTTCTTCAGTAATTGAAAAAAGGGTCTACACTTGTCGCTGGACTGACTAATGAACCTGTTAAGGGCTGCCACCATCCCCGTCAATCGCTGGACCTCCTTCGTGGTCCTTGGACTCTGGAGCTTCTGCAAAGCTATTATTTGATCGGGATTCGCCTCTATCCCTCTTATGGTCACAAGATGATCTAGGAACTTCCCAGAACTTACTCCAAACGCATATTTCAAGGCGTTGAGCTTCAGCTTGTACTTCCTCAGTATCTCAAAAGCTTCCTTCAGATCAGCGATGTGGTCCCGTTTCTCCTTACTCTTGACCACCATGTCGTCTATGTATACCTCCATGGTCCTACCGAGCAACTTCTTTAGCATAATCGTTGCTAGTCTCTGGTAAGTTGCTCCAGCATTCCTCAAACCAAATGGCATAACACTGTAACAATACAGCCCCCGTGGAGTGATAAAATATGTCTTTTCCTGATCGGGCCCATACAGAGCAATCTGGTGATATCCTCGATAAGCGTCGAGAAAACTCATACGTCCATACCCAGCTGTTGCATCCACCAACTGATCTATCCTGGGCGGGGGAAAACTATCTTTTGGACACGCCTTGTTTAGATCTGTGAAGTCGACGCAAACTCGCCATTTCCCATTCTTCTTTTTCACCACTACTGTGTTGGACAACCACTCCGGGTAGTACACCTCTCGTATCGCCTTTGCCTCGAGCAAAAGGTCGACTTCCTCGATAACAGCATCCACATGCTGTACGGTAGATCGTCTTTTCTTTTGCATTACGGGTTTGTGTTGTGGATCCACATTCAGGTGGTGGCAAATCACATTTGTATCCACCCCAGGCATCTCTTCGGGTACCCAAGCAAACACATCAACGTGCTCTTTGAGAAACTTTACCAACTCTTGCTCTTCTTCTTTGCACAGGTTTTCCCCAATCAGAAAATACCTTTCAGGATCACTCTCGTTGATCTGTACTTTCTTCAATCCTTCCACAACTTTCTCGGCCGGATCCCTTCCGACATCCTCGATGGTCGGCTGGTTGGTAACCTCGACTGTCTGCACCAACTGTGCCTTGGGTGCCTTCTTGATTATGGAAACCAAGCACTGTTGGGCTGTCTTTTGGTTCCCCCTTATTCTCTCGATACCATTGGACCCTGAAAACTTTACCATCTGATGGTAGGTGGAGGAAACTGCCCTCATCTTATGCAACCAAGTCCTTCCTATAATCGCGTTATAGGAAGACGGCACGTCCACCACTAAAAAGTCGGCTCTCAGCACTACTGTTCCTGCCCGAACAGGAAGGGTCACCTTGCCCAATGGCCAGACTGCCCCTGCACTGAACCCGACTAACGGAGTTATCGATTGTACCAAGTCCGCTTGTGCCAATCCCAGTTTCTTGAACGCGTCGTAATAGAGCACCTCGGTGCAACTTCCTGAATATACCAGGATCCTCTCCATGTCATATTCCCCAATTCGTAGGGTTATGACCAGAGCGTCATTGTGCGGCACCTGGACTCCTCCCAGGTCCTCATCCGTGAAGACTATGCCCTCATCGTATCCTTCAGCTTCACGTCCTCGTTTCTTTCCCAACCGCATCACATGCTGGTCGTGTTTCACCTGCCTCTGGAGCAACCTCACCTCATTTCTCGTTTAAGGTGTGGCCAACCCATGTATCATATGGATCATGCCCCTTGGATTCTGCTCGTAATCCAGCTCCATTGCTTTCTCGGCACCCTTGCACTCCTCTTGGATGAACTTCTTCAAATACCCACGCGAGACCAGGTCATCCAGGTGCTGCTTGAACATCTTGCAGTCCTCCGTCATGTGTGTAACGCCCGGAATTTTGGGTACGTTAAATAAACATTTTATTGAACAATAAAAGAGAGTCTGGCTCTTTATTACATCATAAACTCCCAAAGGGTTCTTATATTACACAAAAAGGATGGATATCTAAGGTTATCTACAGCTCCTTATCTTCTTCCATCCTAGCAAGTTCCCCAGCTCCAAAGGCCTCCAAGGTAAACAGCTCCCTTTGTTCATCTAACAAGTTTGACACATTATACCAGCGTCGCCACCAGTATAATATGTCAGGGTCACCAAAAAGGTAACACCGTGAGCTTGAAAGCTCAATAGAATAATTCTAAACCCACTAACCCTTAACTTACAAATAGCAAGTCATGCATATATCATAAAGAGTCATAACAGCACATGCATTAATATAATAACAACAACAATGACACATTCGCATTCGCTATCTATCGTTGGTGTCATGTTTCCGTGTGTTTCTCCTACGTGACTCATCGTTTTGTGTCTCATCTTTCAACATCATTTCCAAAAATCACACGCACACACCAATGAGCTACCAAGTCCGGCTCATTGGCCACAATGGCTACCAAGTCTGGCACATTGTGAACGCACACAACCAATAAGCTACCAAGTCCGGCTTATTGGCCACAATGGCTACCAAGTCCGGCACATTGTGTCACATACTCATCCACGTTATCAAATCTTGCATTGGCTCCTCTCCGCGGATAACCAAGCCCAATTACCAATGAAGCTACCACGTCCGACTCCGTTAGCAATCTACACAATGGGCTACCAAGTCCGGCCTCATTGCGGTTTTCGCAAGTCCACGCAAAGGGCTACCAAGTCCGGCCACCTTGCGGGTTTTCGCAACTCACATAAGGCTACCAAGTCCAGCCATTATGTAGTTTCAAAAATCCTTTTTATCCATATCAACCACTCCCTAAGTGTCATGTTTCTACTTTTTGGTTCTCGTGTCTCGTAATCATGCATAGACTCTGCGGCGGGACGAATCACTTTAAAGTAATCTAGCAAGATCATCCAACTCTATTTAATCATGCTTGTTTGCAACCACAAGTAAGGTAAGCAATCATGCGATCAAGTTCACAATCCTTGAAAAGGTCAAAATACAAATACTTTGTTTTGGAACAACATTTTGTTTTTAAACGAATCGTAACCACATATGTTTATTGACGAGTTAATCAAGTTGGGGAGATTCTATAAACCATTATTCTCAAGATCAAAGTAAACTACGTACTTTTAGTAAGAAAGTTCTACAAGCTAATTATCACAACTACATTATCATGCTCATATACTTCAAAGAATTCTACGTCAAACAACATCATGCGATCAACTAGCCAAGTATTACATATTCTTACTCACGCTCATATCATACGATATACGTAGGGTAGGGGTATAAGAAGATTCTACAAGCTAATTATCACAACTACATTATCATGCTCATATACTTCAAAGAATTCTACGTCAAACAACATCATGCGATCAACTAGCCAAGTATTACATATTCTTACTCACGCTCATATCATACGATATACGTAGGGTAGGGGTATAAGAAGATTCTACCTTTCTTCTTGGTGGTAGGAAGACTACGAAAAGATCAATGGAAAGAAAGTTGGCAAACGAACGGAGTAACGGCTTATGGTAAGCTTCCGATAGCTTCGAAAGAGAAAGGTTTCTCTCGAAACTAGATCGTAACCTATACTACTACTACTTTAGGATCGAGGTGGTGGTCGTATGGTGGTTTAGTGGCGGAGATGGAAAGAAGGCTCAAGAACAAGCTAGAACTACTCAAGAACACTAAGAATTCTTATGCTTTCAAGGAGAGAACTTGGAGAATGAAGAGGTGTGAGTTGAATGAGAAGTGTGAGGTCCTATTTATAGGCAAATGGGCTCTCCCTCTCTCTCTTTGGCCGGCTGCCCTCTCTCCTTCTTTCCTTCAATTTTTTTTATTCAAGCAAATCAAGTTTGCTTGCAAGAAATAACCTACAAACCTAGGCATGCAAGGCTAGGATGTGTCCTTTGGATTGGATTTTGGAAGATTGGCCAAGCAAGTGGATTTGTTTCAAGTATAGAATTAGGGTTTGTACAAGGAAGGACAAGATTGGATGGCATTGGTTATGCTTTCACTTGAAAGTATACACAACTAGGACAAAGATGACCAAAGCATGTCATCCACTTGCACACACATCACTCTCTCCCTCTCTCTCCATCCGAATCTCTCTCTCTCTCTCAATCTCTCTCTCTCGGCCTCTCTCTCCTCCTCTCTCTCTCTCTCTCTCTCTCTCTCCTCTTGGTACATTGTACTATGTACATATATATATATATATATATAAAACCATATATATATATATAAGGACAAGAAGGGTTTGACTTTGTAAAAGATTTGTACCTCAAATCTCTCTCCCATCTTCTTCTTTCTACTTCTTTCACTTAGTACAAGTACTAACATATACATGTATCTAGGATTTGATAGACAAAAAATCAAGCAATACATCACATCTTTCTCTCTCTTTTCCTTCTCTCTCTCTCTCTCTCTCTCTCGGGTTCTCTCTCTCTCTCTCTCTCTCGGCATTTCTCTCTCTCTCTCCCACTTGTATGTACTATGAAAGACTACCTATATACTAATATATATATATATGTACTATGGGTTTTTAATAAAATCTAAGTTTTCAAGTAAATTAGATTTTCTAAATAAAATATTTAACAACACACATGCTATATACAATATAATATATATATACAACAAGTACATACATATATATATATATATACATGTACTACACTATATCTATACTAGATATGAACTAGGGCTAATATCTAATATAGTAATCTACTACTTTCAAAGTACTATGTATAATAATACTAACCTAATGTACCAATTGTATTTTAATCAATATCACACATGGCCAAGTCTAATATTTAAATCAAACAAGTACATGATTGTCAAGACTAACTATTATCCAATGGATAATAGTTTCTCTAATGGTTAATAACCAATGGGTAATAATGGCTAGGATTCTAGTCTATCGTCCAATGGTTAATAAAACTCATAACGGTTATTATCCAACGGTTAATACCAAAAGTATAATACTTTGCAATTAAGCACTAAACTAATCTAATCTCGTACTTAGGAAGATTAACCAAGGTTTACCTATTGACCAATGGGTAAAGGAAACTCTAACGCTATTGTCCAATGGATAAAGACAAAAAGGGTAAAATGGTCCATCTAGGGTTAGGTAGAAGTGAAATGGGCATTAAGCTATTCTAACTAATTAATTAAAGACTAACGATACTTAATCTAGGCTTTCATTGCTCGAGTGGTATTTTGGTTTTATTTAGTAGGAAATCGCATAATAACGGAATACTAAAGCCTGACGGTGCCAAACGCCAAGGCAAGGCGTGAGCGTGGCCAAGGCAGCCCGGTGGCCAAGCAGTGGCCAAGCGGCGGCCAAAGCAGCCTGGTGGCCAAACAGTGGCCAAGCGGTGGCCAAAGCAGCCTAGTGGCCAAACAGTGGCCAAGCGGTGGCCAAAGCAGCCTAGTGGCCAAACAGTGGCCAAGCGGTGGCCAAAGCAGCCTAGTGGCCAAACAGTGGCCAAGCGGTGGCCAAAGCAGCCTAGTGGCCAAACAGTGGCCAAGGCAGCTCAGTGGCCAAGCAGTGGCCAAGCGGTGGCCAAACATAGCCAAGGCAGGGCCAGAGCAAAGCAGCCCAGCCACGCCAAGGTAAAAGCAAGGCGCGACCCGACGCCAAGGCAGAACCCGATGGCAGCCAAGGCAGAGCAACCTGGCAGTGACCCGATGCCTAGGCGAGGCAGGCTTGTCAGCGAGCCGACGCCAAGGCAAGGCAGGCGCAACAGCGAGCCGACGCCAAGGCAAAGCAGGTCCGACAGCAAGCCGACGCCAAGGCAAGGCAGGCTTGTCAGCGAGCCAATGCCTAGGCAGTCTAGCCAAGCCAAAGCAAGGCAGTCAAGTTAACGGTCAAGGCAAGGACTAAACATTAACCATTTTGGCATCGATGCAACGCTCTAGGTTAGGGGAAATGCAACTAAGCCATATGGTAGTTAGGGTTTGCTAACTAATCGGTTGCCATGCAGGATTTCTAGCCGAGAAAATAAATTCTAGGATTTTCTACAATTACCAAGTAACTATACCAAGGTCTTAATAGGCATACTCGTCTTTAGAAAATGACCTTAATGCCCGGGCGATGAATTTCAATCTCCTAAGTCATAAACCTAATTATGACGGATTATTAATCGCAAAAAGGGATTAAAAAAATTAAATAAAGAATTTTCAAATAAAATAACAAAGTTTTATAAGTCGATAACGACCGATTTTTGAATGTTAAAAAGAAATCCAAGTATTAAAATAAAATTCAAATTTTTAGCGAAATTTTTATTGACCAAAAATCAGGGTCGTTACACTTTCTGATTTGTACTTGATGGAAAGCCGTTGCTGCTGCTTTGAACATGGTATGAGGCTCAGAGCCCTGAGAGCTTCTGCTTTACTACGATTCTTTATTCGATATAGAATCCGATAACTCGGTTCTTTCCAAACCGTAGTTATCGAGGAGATAGACTTTGGATCCGGGGCATGCTTCTCCTTGTATGACTCTTTCTTAGTCTGTCCGTGTTCCTTCCTCTCTCTGTACGTTTTGGGTTCTGCCTTATCCGCCTTCTTTGCAGAGCCCTTGGCTTGCTCGGCACCTAACTTGCCATCTTCCCGTAGTATGTCATCCTCATTCCTGGCGTGCTGCTCAATTCGTTCCATCAGTTTTGCCAGTGTGCTCACTGGACTCATGTTTAGGGACTTTCGTAGCTCCCCCCGAACAGGCAACCCAGTTTTGAACGTTGCTATGGCGTACTCCTTACTGCAACTTTCAATCTCATTGTAAGTCTCCCAATACTTCTTAGCATAGTCTCTAATCGGCTCATTCTCTCCTTGTTTCATAACTGAGAGACTCTCAAAAGTTTTGGGTGGTTTCCTGCTTATCAGGAACCGAGCAGTGAATTCCTCGGCCAATTGTCTCCATCCTCGTATGGTGTTTCGGCCCCAACTTATGGAACCAGGATAGGGCCACCTTTCCCAAACTGGATGGGAACATCTTGCACATGATCGCATCATCGCCGTCGTGCATAAACATTGCCTGCTGGTAATGTTGTATGTGAGCCACCAGGTTTGCATTGGTCTCGTACAGGATGAACGTCCCGTGCTTCACCCTGCTCGACATCCTTGCCTCCTGCAATCTCTTTGTAAAAGGAGAAGTTGCTATGTTGCTAAGGGCCTTCCGTGCTGCTTCTCGTGCAGACATAGTTCCCTCTTATTGCCCCTTTGCAGCCCTAGCATCATTCCTTTCCCAATCGGAATCAGGTCTCTCGTACCTGTCCCTATGGTGCTTCCTGGTCCCTCCTTCCTCGGGGGTAGAGCTTCTGCTCCTGCTTCTCCTTTTTTGTGAAGAAGCCCTCAGTCGTTTTGGAATGAGACTCCTGCCCCTTCTTTTTCGTGAAGAAGCTCTCTTGTACTCCGCCACAGCCAGCCTTTCTCCTCTGGACTTTCTTCGTGAAAGTCCAGAATCCTCCGAATGTTCTCGTATCCGTTGCAGTTGCTGAATCTCGTATTCTCGCCTCCTAATCAGACGAGCATACTCCTCTATTTCCTGTCTCTTTTTATCCAGAATGTCCTCCCTGCTGTGCACACTTTTCGGACGTGCAACTGATTCTCTCCCATGGCGGGACTTACTCTTTCTCGTGGATTCTATGGCCATCCTTCCTTCTTTGTTCTTGGAATCGCAACGAATAGTCAATGGGCAGTCCTTGCTTATAGTCCTCCTTGCATGCCCACCGCCGAGCTATCTCGAAGGGTCGGGTGGGGACTTGTCGCCTCCCGCACCCAGTTGATTGTTTGGGTCAAGTGGGGTTTTTGGATCTTCTTCCGCCATGGTCGCTTTTTCAAAGGGATCTCTTTCGTTTCCCACAGACGGCGCCAATTGTAAGTGCAGGAAAACAAAAGAGCCTTTGAACAACACAAAATTGTAATGGCTACTTCGTACCCTTCGCCGGAACCCTAGCCTCCCGCCGGAATTATACCTGTAAAACAAACAAAGGGTGAGCGCACCTTTGCCTCTCGTGGCAAAGGCCCTCCGATGCCAAAGTTAGTATCTCGTACTAGTGGAAAACCCTAATTCTCAGTAGGTATAGATGAATAGCCAAGAACTGCGTACCTTTACCTCTAGGTTTTCCTCATATTTATAGGATCACGCCTGTTTGCTATCCAAGCCATTTCGTTGCCCTAAGTTTCCTTTCTCGTATAGGAAACCCAAAATATCAGGGATTCTCGTTCCCTTAACTGTATTATTCCCTTATAGACCATTTAGGAATTCCTCCCTTAATTGGCTGTTCATCCCATTCCCGTTGGGTATCTTTTCCAGATCTCATTTCCTTACTGGGTACTACCATTTCTGGAGCGTAATCTGTTGCCTCCTCCAGAATGCTGCTCCTGTTCGGCCTTCTCGTTGCCGAAAAGCATGCCCGGACCATTGACTTCACATGTCACTGGTCCCTTTACCGGGCACCTGGTCCAACAACTCCTCATGTCTCTGGACCATCCCCTTGCTTGGCTATCCTGGACCAAAGACTTCTCATGTCATTGGTCCCTATCGCCGTTCACCGTATTGTACGGCGACTGCTCTGACTATGTTTATTCCCGGGCCCCACGTACCACTTGTTCAGGCCACTTTTGTACCTGTTCGGGATTACCTCCCTACAGCATGTTTTTTGTTGTTCCTAGTTTTTTGTTTGAAATCCTAATTAGGTGCGTAGACAAAGACATAGAAAGCTTCTGATTTCCTACAGTCCCTACTGTTCTAAGGATTTCGAAATGCCGAAAAATAAACGTACTTCATCTAGATGTACGACTCCTCATCGGGCCATGATAATGCTCTAAACAGCTCAAGACATACTTGCAGAAATGAGAACCTAGAAGCCGCCCTAAACATGCTCCTACGCAAGATGGTATGATGTACAGTGCATGCGATAGGGAAAGCAATAACACGTAGACAGTATATGGGGGTTAGATGCAAATAAATCTTACCCTGTAGGTACCTATCTTAGTTTGGAAAGTGATAGAGCTTTGTATATGCAAAGGCTAGTTTTGGCTTGTAACAGGTTCCTCGGACTAGGGCCACAGATATACCTCTCGTTACCTGCGATATCGCTGAGCAACAGTCAAACGGTAGCATGACCCATCATCGTCGAAGGTTGTTGGTCATTCGGGGTCCCCGGGCTCCGGTAAACCGTGTCGGATTGCCAAAACGATCCAACAAGGCTTGTCCCACATCGATGCAAATGAGATGCTAGAAATTGATTAAGAAGAAGAAGAATCACAAAATCACAAAATGCCTTTTCAAGCTCGGCTCACTTTATTTAGTTCATCTTTAGAGGAAACTACGCAAGTGAACAATCGAAAAAGTCCCAAATCAGATTGGCCGGACACGAGATCCTGTTAAATCACCATTCCAACCTTCGGCAGCGCGAAGCTCACCGTTTTGACAGACTTTTATGGAATTGTTTGCAAACGTATTAAACTCTAAGTATGAATTAATATTGGTTCGATTTATCCCCAGCGGAGTCGCCACTGTGGGCAGCATGCCCTTGGAAAAATAGGGATTTCGTTCCCCGTTTTGCCAAAGCGGCCCGAAAATCGAGGGAGCGCGAGTGGAGACACAAACGCTCGCAAAACACAGAGTCGCCACCTGGGTTTGAAGGTCCGACACCCAATGAATCGTATTTTGAAGCACCTGTCGCGCTATTTGATTTGAAAAAGTGAAGGAACCAAATCCGTCATAACCATATCTGGGTTCGGGAGCCAGGTTACGAGAGGAGAAGGTTTTTAAGGCACCCCTCTCGCCCAATCCGGAGATCGGTCTCTACTTAAACATTTTGTGAAAATATTTGTGATTCGACTTCTTCTTTAACCAATTTTAACCTAGTTAGGGCGGGGGAACAGTTAATCGGGGATTAAAAACTGTAACAAATTGCAAGATATGATATAATAATGCATAAATGAACGGAATGCTATGAAAATGAGATATAATCCAACCCCTTTTATCAGAAATGAACCAAACAGCACATGAAATGAATGTGCCATATACCATGGCCACCTTTGCATGCATGGATCTACGTGCATGCAAAAGATACCATCGCGCGACAAACCCATTCTCTCGTGCGATGGTCCTGCCTCACCACAGGTTGAATTTTATCCCCTTTTGGGCTCTGGAAGAATCAGTGCACACCTAGGAGGCAAACCAAGCAATTTATATGTACTGAAAATTAACTAATTATTACAAATTAATACGAGCAGGAGATAAATTAATGGAAATGCAACCCCTAAACAGTGGGGGCGTTAAAACAGAGACCTAGGGCCAAGCTGCTCATGCAAGGGCAGCTACTGGAGTCAAAAGGACCATCGCGCGAGGCAGTGAGACCGTCGCGCGAGGGTCCTGACTGGACTTCCAGGAATTGCTTTGCATGTTCTGGGCTCTGGTACATATCCAGCAGTAATCCAGAAGCATTCCAACCAAATAAATAAGCACGGAAAGCTAGGCTATGTGTTTTGGGATGCACAACAGTGAGCTAAAAGGCTTATCATACTTCAAAACAAATAATAACATGATAAAACAAGAAAAGCCAGCATCCCCAAACCCCACGAGGACTGTCGCGCGATACAGTGAACTGGCGAGCATGAGTCTGAGTCCATCGCACGAGGGTATGCTTTATCCCAGTTCCTTGTAACTCTGCTGACTTTAGGACCAGAACTGGTATTGATTACCAATCCTGGCCCTGATAGCCCCCCTCAGGGATCAAAACAGTAAGCAATAAAGGTGTTATACCTTTGCTTGAAAGGTTTTGGAAAAGATTGAGCAAAGTTGATGAAGCTTGTAATGGAAGATGGAGTGAAGAAGAGATGAGCAAGTGCTAGGGTTGGGAGGAGCCTTAGTGTGCTTGGTGTTCTTCTTAACCTTTCAAGACTTGTCACCTTGTAAATTCAATCACCCTTGTAATGAAAGACCAAGGGGGGTATTTATAGGGGGAGTGGAAGGTGTAAAAGTGTGGCAAACAACCCCTTAAGGCTTAACTTGGTGGTGAAGCTTGGTAAAAAGGTGATGGGAAGGGTTGTATGAGAGGGAAGTCCCAAAGCCTGCACTGCACAGTACTCTGTGGAGAAAAACAGGGTTCTGTAGCCCCTGTAGACCCCCAGGCAAGCAACCAACTGGCTGGCAAAAGGTGAAAGGGACTATTTTAGACCATCACGTGAGACAGTGAAACCATCGCGCGAGTGTTCCACCTGTCGCACGTGGGTCAACAGTCAAATATTTGACTTTGACCACACCTGGCTAGGCAGACCATCGCGCGAAGGAATGACTTCCACGCGCGAAGGAATGACT
This sequence comes from Rhododendron molle, assembly GCA_025413875.1. NCBI lineage: Eukaryota > Viridiplantae > Streptophyta > Magnoliopsida > Ericales > Ericaceae > Rhododendron > Rhododendron molle. The sequence continues at coordinate 24,113,247 of CM046400.1, forward strand.
TCCACGCGCGAGGGTCAAATCCAGACCAAGGTTTGACTGGTTTTCTATTTTCTTTAAAGGGGTTCGAAGGGTTCAAAGGGGTTCCGCACGCACCGAGCTCAAACCTTTCCAACCTCGTGACTGCTACGAGGTCCTGTTAAATCATCATTCCAGCCTTCGGCAGCGCGAAGCTTACCGTTTTGACAGACTTTTAAAGAATTGTTCGCAAACGTATTAAACTCTAAGTATGAATTAATATTGGTTCGATTTATCCCCAGCAAAGTCGCCACTGTGGGCAGCATGCCCTTGGAAAAATAGGGATTTCGTTCCCCGTCTTACCAAAGCGGCCCGGAAATCGAGCGAGCGCGAGCGGAGAAGCAGGCACTCGTAAACACAAAGTCACCACCTGGATTTGAAGGTCCGACACCCAAGGAACTGTATTTCGAAGCACTCGCCGCGTGATTTGATTTAAAAAAGTGAAGGAACCAGTCCGTCATAACCATATCTGGGTTCGAGAGCCAAGCTATGAAAGGGAAAGGTTTTTAAGGCACCCCTTTCACCCAATCTGGAGATCGGTCTCTACTTAGACATTTTGTGAAAATATTTGTGATTCGTCTTCTTCTTTAACCAATTTTAAGCCAATTAGGGTGGGGGAACAGTTAATCAGGGTTTAAGACCATAACAAATTTGCAAGATGTGTTTGAATATGGCATGGATTGATGGAATACTATGAAAATGAGATTAGATTTAACTCTCTGATCAGAAACAAACCTTACTACTCAAAAGAATGAATGTGCCATACACCAGGGCCACCTTTGCATGCATGGATCTACGTGCATGCAAAGCAGACCATCGCGCGACACACTCACTCTCTCGCATGAAGGTTCATGACTCACCACAAGTTGAATATTATCCCCTTCTGGGCTCTGGAAGGACCAGTGCACACTCATAAGGCAAACCAAGCAGTTTATATGTACTGAAGTAACTAATTATTTACAAATTAATACAAACAGGAGCCAAATGAATTGAAATACAACCCCTAAACAGTGGGGGTGATAAAAACAGAGACTCAGTGTAATGCCCCCAAAATCGGGTTCGTTAAATATTCATTTTATTAGACAAACAAGGTAGAGTCTAGCTCATTATTACATCCAATCTTCTCAAAGAGTCTTATATTACACAAAAGGGATGGTTATCTAAGGTTATCTACAGCTCCTTCTCTTCTTCCATCCTAGCAAGCTCCTCAGCTCCAAAGGCCTCCAAGGTATACAGCTCTCCTTGCTCATCTAATAAGTCTGACACATTATACCAGCATCGCCACCATTATAATATGTCAGGGTCACATAAAGCAACACCGTGATCTTGAAAGCTCAATAGAGTAACCCAAAACCCACTAACCCTTAACATACAAGTCAAAGATAGTATAGATACGATTTTCCAAACTTAACATGCTTAACAAGAACACATAACAATTACACATGCGCATTCACTAACGAGCATTGGTGTCATGTTTTCAGTGTGTTTCTCCTACGCGACTCATCGTTTTATGTCTCATCTTTTATCATCATTTCCAAACACACACACACACCAATGAGCTACCAAGTCCGGCTCATTGGCCATAATGGCTACCAAGTCCGATACATTGTGAACACACATAACCAATAAGCTATCAAGTCCGGCTTATTGGCCACAATGGCTACCAAGTCCGGCACATTGTGTCACATCTTGGCTCCTCTCCGTGGATAACCAAGTCACACACCTCCAATGAAGCTACCAAGTCCGGCTCCATTGGCAACGCACACCAACATAAGGCTACCAAGTCCGGCCATTATGTAGTTTCAAAAGTATTTTTATCCATATCAACCACATCTTATGTGTCATGTCTCTACTTTCCAATTTCATGTGTCTCGTATCATGCATTGACTCCGCGGCGGGACTTCGCAAACAAGTACAACACATTCATCGAAATCTTGAAACTAAGCTAACAAGATCATCCAACTCTATTTAACCACAAGTAAGGCAAGCAATACGCTATCAAGTTCACAATCCTTGAAAAGGTCAAAATACAAATTCTTCGTTTAAAACAACACTTTATCTTTAAAATAAAAACGTATAACCTTCTTTTGGAAATTCAAAACAACACATGTTTATTGACGAGTTCATAAACTCATGCAATCAATCACTCTCATGCCTTCAAGCACTCATAAGATCAAAGTAAACTACGTAAAGCAATCATACTAACACATAGCTTGCTATACTTCGAAATCATGCAAATCAACTAGTATACTACATATACTTAGGACTAGAAGGTATTGGGGAATCTACAAGATCAAACATATACTTAGGAAGAGTGGTTAGGGATCACTATCGTTCTTCTTGGCAGTAGTAAGCTACGGAAAGTACGACGGAAAGAAAGTCGGCGATCGAACGGCGTAACAGCTTACGGTAAGCTTCCGATAGCTTTGAAAGAGACTGGTTTCTCTCGAAACTAGATCTTAACTACAACTACTACTACTTTTGGATCGAGGTGGTGGTCGAGTGGTGGTTTAGTGGCGGCGATGGAAAGTTTCTTGAAAACTAGAAAGAAAATAAGCAAGAACAAGCAAGAACACTAAACTTTTTCTAGAGAGAAGTTGGAGAATGAGGTGAAGGTGTGAGTTCAAGTCCAAATGAAGCTTGGTATTTATAGGCAAGCTCTCCCTCTCTCTCACTCTGGCCGGCCCTCTCTCTCCCTCCCATTGTCTCATTTTTTTATTCAAGCAAATCTTGCTTGCTTGGAAGAAACAACCTAAAACCTAGGCTTGCATGGCTATGATGTGTACCATGGATTGGATTTTGGAAGATTGATCAAGGCATGGAAGATTTGTTCAAGTATAAAATTGGAATTGTACAAAGAAGGACAAGATTTGATTGTCCTTGGATTGGAAGAAACCCTAGATTTAGTAGTACTAGGATTTTATACAAAAATGGCCAAAAGAGGTAAGTACACATCACTCTCTCTCCCACTCTCAACCGGCCATCCCTCTCTCTCTCCCTCTCTCTCCCATCTCTCTCGGCTCTATCTCCAAATCTCTCTCTCTCTCTCTCTCTTGGTACAAAGTACTATATGTATATATATATATACATATATAGATATGGAAGGACAAAGGTTGGTGATTGGAAGAGTATGAATCTTGTATTGCTAAACTAGGTCATAGATTTGCTAGGAAAGAACACAATCAAGGAGATCATCAAGGTACAATGGAAGGTCAAGAAGAATCAAGGTCAATCAAGGTACCATCTCTCCCTCTCTTTCCTTCTCTCTCTCTCTCCCTCTCCCTCTCGGATTCTCTCTCCTCTCTCTCAGGCAATCTCTCTCCTCTCTCCCTCTCTCTCTCCCACTTGTACTTACTTGAAAGACTTAATATATGTATAAGTACTATGGGTCTTTTGAAAATCTAGATTTTCAAGCAAAAATAGATTTTCTAAATATAATATTGTAATACACACATGTCATATACAATATAATATATATATACATATATATCTACATACAAGTACACACACACACACACACACACACACACATATATATATATATATATATATATATAACAATGTACTTCACAATCTAACCTAGATTGCCCAAAATCTAATATTTAATGTACTAATCTACTTCTTTCAAAGTACTAAGTACTAATTTATTAACCTCATGCATAAAATCTATTTTAATGGATTTTAACACATGGCAATCTAGTATTTTAATAATTCTAGTACTTGATTGTCAAGACTAACTATTATCCAATGGGTAATAGTTTCCCTAGCGGATAATAACCAATGGATAAAGATGGCTAGGCTTCTAATCTATCGTCCAATGGGTAAAGAATCTCCTAGCGGTTATTAGCCAACGGATAATACCAAAAAGGTCTAATACTTGGCTAAATAATAGACTTAAGTACTAAACTAATCTAATCTTGTACTTAGGTGGATTAACTAAGGTTCTCCTATTATCCAATGGGTAAAGATAACCCTAACGTTATCGTCCAACGGTTAATAGCTTAAAGGTTCGAAAGGTCCAAAAGGTTCATTCTAGGTTTACGAAGCTCAAGGGTTTCAAAAGGTTTACGGCCAGGGTTCACGAGGCTCATTGAGGATTAGGAAGCAACGACGACTAGGTTAACGATCGATAGGTGAACAAGTTGGTTAAAAGTTAGCTAGGGTTGCTAGATAGGATTTCCAGTCAAGATGGAAGGTTTAAGACTTAACCCTAGGAGCGACGGAAAACTCTAGCGGTTAAAAGTCGATTAAAACCTTAATTATGAATTTTCAAATACTAACAACAATATTTTTATTAAGTAAAAATCAGGGTTGTTACACTCAGGGCCAAGCTGCTCATGCAAAGGCAGTTACTGGAATCAGGAAGACCATCGCGCGATGAAGTGACTCCCTCACGCGAGAGTCCTGACTGGACTTCTAGGAATTGCTTTGCATACTATGGGCTCTGGTACAAGTCCAGAAGCAACCCAGGAGCATTCTAACAAAGTAAATAAGCAAGGACAGATAGACTATGAGTTTTAACTTGCACAATAGTGAGCTAAAATGCCTAACATACTTTAAAATAAGTAATGACATGATAAACAAGGAAAACTAGCATCCCTAAACCCCACGAGGACTGTCGCACGAGACAGCGGACTGTCGCGCGAGCATGTGAGTCCGTCGCGCGAGGGTATGCTCAACATGGATTCTTGTAACTTTGCTGACTTTAGGACCAGAACTGGTATTGATTACCAGTCTTGGCCCTGACAGCCCCCCTCAGGGATCAAAACAGTAAGCAGTAAAGGTATTATACCTTTGCTTGAAAGGTTTTGGAAAAGATTGAGCAAGGTTGTGAAGCTTGTGATGGACAATGGAGTGAAAGATGGAAGAGCAAGTGTGCTAGGGTTGAGAGCTTTAGTGTGCTTGGTGTTCTTCTTAACCTTTGGAACTTGAAAATTGATTACCCTTGTAATGAAAGACCAAGGGGGGTATTTATAGGAGGCTTGGAAGGGTGCAAGGGATGGCAAACAAGGCCTTAGGACCAAACTTGGTGGTGAAGCTGGAAGGGTTGTGTGAGTGTGTAGTCCCAAGGCCTGCACTGCCACTATTCTGTGGAGAAAAACGGGGTTCAAATAGCCCTGTAGACCCCAGGCAAGCAACCAACTGGCTGGCAAAAGGTGAAAGGGACTTCTGAGGACCATCGCGCGATGGAGTGGGACACTCGCGCGAGGGTTCCACCTGTCGCGCGTGGGTCAACAATCAAATATTTGACTTTGACCACACCTGGCAAAGCACGCACTTGCGCGAGGGAGTGACATCCTCGCACGACGGTCAACCCCAGACCAAGGTTTGACTGGTTTTCTATTTTTCTTTTAAGGGTTTTAAAGGTTCAAAGGGTTCCACACACACCAAGCTCAAACCCTTCCAACCTCAAGCTTGCTTTTCAATCTAGTTCATCATTGGGGAAACAAGAAACCGTAAAACGATCAGGAGATCTAGATCGGGGTGTCTACGCCTGCCCTAATTCTGTTGTTTCCTTAAACTTTGTACTTAGTAAGGTGATGCAGGGTAGTGGGAACATTTAGGAGTTTATGGGGCACAAAGTATGGTTGGTTTGTAATGATAATAGAGGGGGAGGTGAGGGATTAGACGCAAGTCCTCCAAATATTCCCCTCAAGATGGTTGGTTTGTAATGATAATAGAGGGGGAGGTGAGGGATTAGACGCAAGTCCTCCAAATATTCCCCTCAAGATTCTTGTCATTCAAATTGAGTGTAACAGTATTGGTGATTCTTCAGGCGTGGTTTGGCGGTCAATTCACTTAGATTGGAAGGGTAGAACTTCAGTCCTGTTCCCTCCCTGGGCCTCCATTTCATCCGAAGAGCCCTTAACATATGTTTGCTCATTCGCGTGCGCGAGAGTTAATAATCTTATGTATAGTTTTGGATTTGATTAATTTTCGCCTTTCAGGTTTTCTTTTGTGTTTTGCTTCTATTTCTATTTTGGGATTGGGCATGAATTTGAATGTTTGTCATGGTGCTATATCAATTCTAATTTGAAGATTCGCATCACAACAAGGAGGGGATAGCTTCATCCGCTGTTGTTCAGGCAAAGGGGAAAGCATCTCCGCTGCCGCTATTGAGGAAAAGAAGGCTTTGTGTGTAGATGCTGAACCAGAAGATAACAAGTTTGATAGCGAGTTTGTCGTTAGGAAATCCGCTATGGAGGCCTGCTGTGGGCTACCACAGCCTCGGGTGGATCGGGGCGGCCCGAAAAACACCACGTTTTGGATCGAATTGAAAATTTTGAAGAGTCGCCACCCAAATTTATGGTTCGCCACCCGAGAAACCGTTTTGATTGAGAATGATTGATTTGAATTGAAAACCAGAGATTGTTTTGGGTTCAGAAGCCACGTTACGAGGGGGGAAGGGTTTTACGGCACCCCCCTCGCCCGATGCGAGATCGGTCTCTACTAAACATTTGTGGGATTTTTCAAAAGATTTTGTTTTATGAAAACAGTAGCAGGTATCCAGCTGTATATCAAGAAAAGGGGTGCATGCATGTGCATGTGAATGTGAAATAATAAAATGAGAATGAACAAGTGCATTATATTAGCAAGACTGGATGCTGCCACTGACTTTGCTCCCAAGCGCTCGGGAGTACTCCCAAGCGCTTGGGGCTGTTGATGCTCGACCTGTAAACTTTGTTAGGCATGCACAGAATACAATACTAAAACTGTGAACTGAAATAAACTTAAATATGCCACAGGCTCAGCAATGGACTTGGCAGGCTGAAGTCAAGCCATAGCCTTCCAACTCATGCCTCCTTGCCTTTACAAAATTAGATCTGCATTATTTCGGGAACAAATGGACACATCCCTGCACATTAAATATTAGGAACCTGGCAAAATAGGGGAGTAATGAACTGCAATGGCATGCATGCACTCCCGAGCGCTCGAGAACAGTTCCAAGCGCTTGGGAGTGGATTGCATGTCAGCTTGCTTTTAGGAAATGGTTTCATCTTGACATGCAATCACTCCAAACCAGGTTTCCTAAAAGCAAACCTTGTTTTTAACTTTGGAAAAAAAGCTTTTGTTTTTACTTGAATCTTGGTGAGAAACATGCCTAACTTGGGAAAATAGGTTTTCTATGTCTGCATGTCACAATAAAAACCATTTTATGCAAAGATGCACTTCATTCCTACCCCATATTCACTAAAATGCAATGAACAGGGCTGGAGACAGTCTCGAGCGCTTGGGACTAGTATGAGCGCTCGGGAGTGGCTCCAGTAAGTTTCAAAAAAAGAAGTTTTGTAGTCCTTTTGCTCTTGGTGCTAGACTAAGATCAAATGAACTCACGACTAGTATGAGGAACTAGCATGAGCCCTTAACCCCCCTCAGAAGTAGAAAAACATTGGCTTTGAAGCATAAAATGAGATTTTATACCTTTGCTTGACTTTGAACTTGGCTTCTTGGACTGACTTTGGAGCTTGAAAATGATTAGAAAACAATTTGAGGAGAGGGAATTTAGTCCTCCATTTCTCTTAGAGACTTTGCTTGGGAATTGGTGATTTTTCTTAGAAAGTGGAGGTTGTTTTGAAAGAGCTTGAGAGAGAAGTTTAGAGGCTGGTTTTTGGCAGCAAAAGGGGGAGGGAGAGACTGAAATTTTATGGTCATCTCAGCTAGTAATGCAGGGGTATTTATAGGGGAGCCAAAAATCATGGTTATACTTTGAAAATCAAATAAAAATGAAAAGAAAATGTTTTGGGGAGAGAAAATGGAATGATGAGATTCCTGCTAGCTCAGGCAGGCCTCTGGAACATGCAGGGTTGAATGTTGAACGGGCTGAAAAGCCTGAAAAGCCATGGTCACAGGCCATGCTCAACATGCATTGGTCTGTCAGCACTCCCAAGCGCTCTAGAGTGGCACTCCCGAGCGCTCTAGAGTATTCCCGAGCGCTCTAGAGTATTCCCGAGCGCTCTAGAGTGGCAGCCCAACTTCAAAAGGGCGCCACGGACACTCCCGAATTCCCTTTTGGGTGTTTTTCAAAGCGTTGGAAAGCTCGTTGAGTCCTCTTTCTAAGCCAATTGGTTTCATTCAAATATATTTTATAAGCCAAAATGCATGCCCATTTTACCCTCAGGGTGTCGGAAAAAATGATGGTTTTGGTTTGAAAAAGTCCAAAAAGCATCGTTCAAGCTTTAGCCAAGTCCCATTTTGATTCAATTTCATCATCGGGGAGCCTCGAGGGCACAATATTTAATAGGTCCAAATTGGGGTGTCTACAATTGCCCCTCTTTGGATGGCGCTCGGCATCATGTCTAGATACGAGTGACATCCAAAGATTGAGACAGCCCAATTCGAGCCCTACTAAATCCTTAATTCAAAATCAAATGCAAGTAAAGATGTACAAGCATTCGAAACATGAGGTCGTGCTCTTTCAAGCTGCCTACGTACCCCGTTTGCAGGGATCAGACCAGCGTAGTTCTTCGGGGCAAATGCAAACATGCATGCTATAGAAGACATGAAAACATGCAAGCAAATACTCGACAAGATAGGTTGATTGAGGAGTGCCCCACCGATTGCTCAGTCTCAGTGGGTGGAATAACGTAACATAAAATACACCGCGAGAGGTGTCATCCAACGGAACAAGTTAGTTTGTCTCGAAGGGATAAAACCAAATCTATGGTAGAAGGTGATTGAAAGATGTCCCTCAGGACGATGCCAAATCTATGGCGGGAGTTGATTGAAAGATGTCCCTCAGGACAATGCCAAATCTATGGTGGGAGTTGATTGAAAGGTGTCCCTCAGGACCATGCCAAATCTATGGCGGGAGTTGATTGAAAGATGTCAAATCTATGGCAGAGATTGATTGAAAGATGCCCCGTAGGACAATGCCAAATCTATGGCAGAAGATGATTGAATGATGATGTGACAGAGAATGATGCCAAATCTATGGCAGAAGATGATTGAAAGATGTCCGAGAGGATAATGCCAAATCTATGGCAGAAGATGATTGAATGATGATGTCCCGGAGGACAATGCCAAATCTATGGCAGAAAATGATTGAATGATGTCACAAAGGACAATGCCAAATCTATGGCAGAAGATGATTGAATGATGATGTCCCGGAGGACAATGCCAAATCTATGGCAGAAAATGATTGAATGATGTCACAGAGGACAATGCCAAATCTATGGCAGAAAATGATTGAAAGATGATGTCCCGGAGGACGGTGCCAAATCTATGGCGGAAGATGCTTGAAAGGTGTCCCTCAGGACAGCGCCAAATCTATGGCAGAAGTTGATTGAAATGATGTCTATCAAGATGGTGCCAAATTTATGGCAAAAGATGATTGGATGATGTGCAACATGTCAAGTAGTCATGTTGACAAATATGATAGATGAAGGCGACCATAAGAGGTCGAGGCTAGAAAGTGAGACCCGTGTTTCGACATTTGACAACAACGATGATTTTTTTTTATTTATTTGAAAACAACAAAGGGCATGTCTGAGTACCCTTTCTGCTTTACTGTTTTTGGCCAGCGAGCTGGTATTTTCAGGACTTTGGGATTTGGGATGGAGTTTGTCTTTGGATGGAGATTGGGTTTGAGCTGGATCCAAGGCTTGAGCTGGAGTTGGCTTGAGTTTGACTTTGATCAGGGCTTGAGTTTTGAGCTTTCATGCCCCAGTCTTGATATGCTTGCTATGATCGATGACATTGGCCTGATGTGCATGCCCCAGTGACAGATCTCAGTTCTGATTCTTTTCCTTGATTCCACTGATAGTTTCGACAACCGGTTTTATCATGAATGCAAGTGCGGGTCCTTCCATGTATCGGAATTTCTCTCACAAGTTGGGGCCTCAAGATCAAAGTGACTTGACTAGACAAATGACCTTGTGTGAATTTGGACAAGGCTTAGATGACTCAAAAGACATGAAAGACCACTTATGAGAGGATTGACTCTCAATGATGACCTTGACTAGACGAGGAGTTTGATTTAACTCGACAAGAAACTTGATTATTTGAGGATTCGAAAAATGGTAAGCATGCCCCGCAATTGATGTTTGAAATCGTCATGATAAAATCAAGTTTTGGTGATTTTCCCATTGTTTTAGCTCCATCAAGTGATGCTCATTCAGGATTTTCTTTGATCTTGTTTTGTCAAAACACGAGAATTTTTACCACGAACTGTGCCCCAGGTTGCTGATGACAATCCATGAATTTTGAAAATGCCCCAACTTGGATTTTGCGGGATTCACAAAATGTATGCTTTGTCGCTCCTTCTTGTTTTCTCCCAGTGCCTAGGATTCTTGTTATCAAGTTGCATTTTCCAATCTGAAAGGACTTTGTCTGGGTTGTAACGTGGCCAAGGTTTAGCTTAACAAAGAAAGGATAATAGGCTCAAGAAGTTTTCATTTTCTTTGGGTTTCGAGAGCTAGCAGCCATCTTGAATATTTTTGTGCCCTTTTTGCTCTTGATGGGCTCCTTCTTTCACTTGATTTGCTTCATACTTTGTTGTGCCAATGTATTGGCACTTTCATTGATTTTGAGTTTTCTCTGATTTTTCTTCAAAGTTTTGCATCTCATTGTGTCCATGTATTTGGCACTTTCATGCTTTGAATTCTGATGCGCCGATGATAACCATGTGTTTGTGGCACATTTGTCTTCCTCACTTCATCGCGGTGTGGGGGATAGCTACTTAGCTGGGTTATTTCAAAGAAATTGATTTAGGCTCAAAGGGGGTATCAATGGATATATATCTTCAAGCGTTTGATAAAAGAAAAGAATGCCTTTCTTCATTTTGAATTGCACAACTTGATAACTGGATCCTAGATGCAAGCTTTTGCCTAGATCACATTTTGATGTTTTGATCTAGCGAGCTTTTTCTCGGGCCAAGGCGTTCCTCCTTGACGGTGCCAGGGAGTGGTCCCATGAAATTCTTCTTCTTGCAATGGCAAAGTATCTCGTGTTTTGATTCCTCAATTGATGGTGAAAAACAATTCCAAGTTAAGGGATTATCACAAACACGAGTTTATTATGACAAATTCGACACAATAAGCTTAAGATTGATTTTAAAAGACAGAACGGACTGACAAAAGATTGACACGAAGGATTGTGACCGAATTTTGGGATTGACTCGAATGAACATGACCGGGTTTTGGGATTGACTTGAATGAACATGACCGGGCCTCAGGATGAGGCTGCCTACGTATCCTTCTTGCAAAGGAATCAGGTCATAACGTAGTTCGGGACTACGAAACTGACTCTCTTTTGGGTTTTCTTTTTCGACTACAAACTTGAATTTGAAAACATACAGACATGAAAACATGAAAGACTCGAAGTACAAGCTGACTTGAAATTGAAAGACGAAGACTCGACTTGAAACTTAGAAACTTCCCCAACTCGTGACAGATTCCATTCATGGATTGGCTTGATTGCATTCATCATTCTTCTCCAGATCTGAGGTCTGGCATTGGGATGGTTCCGGTCCTTTCTCACTATCTCGGGCATCATTTGGATTTTGATCCACCCTCGGATTCTGTGTCGGCTTGGAGCATATTATTGAGGCATCGAACTTAGTAGGGGTTGAAACAATGGATTCTGGTGGCCAATTATCGATAATGCATTGGTAGGGATGGATTTTTATGCCATTGAAGATGTCGTTGATGGTTTGGTTGCTCAGAAGTTGTCCAAATGAGCCATGTCCCATTGATTCATTAGCCAGTCCAGTCTTGAACTCATCAAAGATCAGAGGATAGTTTTCCCCAAGCAATCGCTACCCGTCGGGTGTTGACTCCCATACCAGGTCCATGTTCTCAAGCATGCGAATCCCGACTTCTTCAGGTATATTGACAGTGGGTTTTGGCTCGGTTGTGGGTATGCTGTATTGGCTAAGGTCGAATGAGATTGGGTTGAGATTGATGAGGTTGACACGGGGGTTTTGCAGGTGCTTTGGTGGAGGGTTTATGATAGTGTTTGGCTTTGAAAGTGGAGGTGAGATGGTTCCATTATCGATGAGATCTTGGATTTTGTGGCGGAGACGAAAGCAATTATTGGTGGAATGGCCGGTATATTGGTGGAAAGCACAGTAGGCATTTGGGTTGTGGGACGCCGGGAGCTTTTGAGGTAGGGGAGCTGGAGGGAGCGGCTTGATGAGGCCGGCTTCGAGGAGCTTCTCATAAACTGAGGGCAGCGGTACAGGAAAGCGGGAGAAGATCCTTGGTGGGATTTTGCAGCTGGGTTGAGGGTTCTTGGTGGTGCCGAGTGGGCCTCTAGCGAAGGCTTTGCTTGCTTTGCAACTGCATAACACTCTTTTGCCTTTGGGGTTGATCTCATCAATGTGCACATCTTGCCTTTCAGCACTAGTTTCAGGCAAGGATCCAACATTCTCATTGAGTGAGTTCTGGCATCATGGAATTCAACCAAGTCTTTGAACATGTCAGAGAGCTTCACTTTTGAGCATGGTTTGATTTTGACTGTTGGAGGGTGGTAGATTTGTAGAGTTTCTTTGATCCTGGCATCATCAGCATTTAGTCCCAGATCTGGATTCGACATGGCGGAGATGAAAAGGTCAACTAGCCCTTGAACCAGAGTCATCTGCTTATCCATTTTCTGACTCATTTCCTCTATAGCCTTTTTCAGCTCAACCAACTGTGTTTGCCCTGTCATTTTGAGGTGGTCGAAGAAGGTGGTATGGCTTTGTGTAGAATGGGTGGCCCAGTGCTGACAGTAAAGTAAGAAGCGAACTCAGAATGTGCCCCTGTTGTGATTTATTGAAAAAAAGTGTATGAATAAAAGAGTTGTTATTCACGTGTTGTCATCGTCGACTCAAGGAATCGGACTTTACAGATAGTCCCAACAGTCACGGTTAGGTCGTTGTCAGGTAGGTTAAATTCCATACGTTGGGAATCATAGTCAATCTCCTTATCTAAGACTATCCGAGACAAAGCAATAAGACTGCTGGAAGATGCACCAAGGCTAGACTGAATTAGAGCGAGCCATTCGGGCACGGTGAACACCAGAGTTATCCCAAACTCCATGGATTTATGGTCTCCTAAACCTTGACTCAAGAAATGACAACCTATGAAGGATTGCCTTAGTCCTCAGAGATTCTTTCGAGTGTCTATCCTTTGATTAGGAATAACAAGACTTGGGAGATATCAAGATAAATTAAGTCTTTAACATTTTTCACTCGGAATTTCTGTTTTGATTTCAAAAACTGTTTGGCGTAAATGACATGATACCGTAACCGGGGTGGCGTAGGTGGCCTGGCGCCATTAGCCTAAGCGGTGTAAGTGACTTCGCACTATAACCTGAGTGGTGTGGGTATCACGGCATTATAGCCTAATTGTTTTATTAATTTTCATTGAATCCTTGATTGAAAAATGTATCGAAGACTTAATGAATTTTGATATCCCTAAAACTTCATCATTCCAAGGACTAATTAATTTCAGCAACGTGCCTTTTAAAAGGCACGACTCTTCATCGGTCCAGGCAATCCTAAACAAGCCGCGCGAGCGAGTTTAAGAGTTCTACCCAAAAGCAAACGAACAGCATAAGATGCAAGGTGCGATGTGCAAGCGAGATAAGATTACGGTCTTTCAAAGATTGCCCTGATCCTCAGACTTTCTTTTAGGGTGTATCCTTTGTTTAGAATGACAAGTTCCAAGAGATGTCAAAATGAACTAAGTATTCAACTGGTCTTCATTCGAAGTTTCAATTTTGAACTTGGAATAGCTTAGTATAGATGACGTGATACCATAACCAAAGTGGCGTCAGTGGCATGGTGCCATTAGCCGAAGTGGTGTAAGTGACGTGGCATCACAACATCGTTTCCTTGCTATTCCTTATTCTCCGTTGAATCTTCGATTAAGCATTAGTCAAGGACTTAGTATGTTTTGATTTCCCAAAGTCTCATTGTTCTAAGGACTCATGTAGTTTAGACAACGTACACTGGGGTGCACGACTCTTCATCGGGTCTCGGCAACCTTCTACAGACCTCACAAGCAAGTCTAAGAAGCACAACACTTGAAACAGACAGCATGATGGCATGGCATGGATAAGATGCACGGTGAGATGCAAAAAGCAGTAACATGTAGGCAGGATAAAGCACATAGTCCTACCTCGCAGGTCATGTCCTAGTTTGGAAGGTTTTATTGCTTTCTACACATGTATAAAGGCCAAGTTTTGGTTTAGAAAGGGGTTCCCCGGACTAGAGTCAAAGTATGCCTCCCGATTATTGAGCGTACACCCAATAACGGTACAAACGGCAGATATGACTCATCACAGTCGAGGGTTGCCGAGCATTCTGGGATTCCTTGTCACCGGCAAGCCGGGCAAGATTGCCAGAACGCAGCAGCGGGGCTGAACAACATATGCACAAAAAGATAAGCAATGAAACAAAACAGTTTGAAAAATCCCACAAACGTCTTTCAAGCTTGGCTCACAGGTTTAATCGATGTTTAAGGAAAGTAAGCCGTTTTGTCAACACATTAACTTTTCTCAAGTATCAATTAAACTTATCCCCAGCAGAGTCGCCACTGTCGGCTACCACAGCCCCGGGTGGATCGGGGCGGCCCGAAAAACAACACGTTTTGGATCGAATTGAAAAATTTGAAGAGTCGCCACCCGGATTTCTGGTTCGCCACCCGAGAAACCGTTTTGATTGAAAATGATTGATTTGAATTGAAAACCAGAGATTGTTTTGGGTTCGGAAGCCACGTTACGGGGGGGAAGGGTTTTACGGCACCCCCCTCGCCCGATGCGAGATCGGTCTCTACTAAACATTTGTGGGATTTTTCAAAAGATTTTGTTTTATGAAAACAGTAGCAGGTATCCAGCTGTATATCAAGTAAAGGGGTGCATGCATGTGCATGTGAATGTGAAATAATAAAATGAGAATGAACAAGTGCATTATATTAGCAAGACTGGATGATGCCACTGACTTCGCTCCCAAGCGCTCGGGAGTACTCCCAAGCGCTTGGGACTGTTGATGCTCGACCTGTAAACTTTGTTAGGCATGCACAGAATACAATACAATACTAAAACTGTGAACTGAAATAAACTTAAATATGCCACAGGCTCAGCAATGGACTTGGCAGGCTGAAGTCAAGCCATAGCCTTCCAACTCATGCCTCCTTGCCTCTACAAAATCAGATCTGCATTATTTCGGGAACAAATGGACACATCCCTGCACATTAAATATCAGGAACCTGGCAAAATAGGGGAGTAATGAACTGCAATGGCATGCATGCACTCCCGAGCGCTCGGGAACAGTTCCAAGCGCTTGGGAGTGGATTGCATGTCAGCTTGCTTTTAGGAAATGGTTTCATCTTGACATGCAATCACTCCAAACCAGGTTTCCTAAAAGCAAACCTTGTTTTTAACTTTGGAAAGAGCTTTTGTTTTTACTTGAATCTTGGTGAGAAACATGCCTAACTTGGGAAAATAGGTTTTCTATGTCTGCATGTCACAATAAAAACCATTTCATGCAAAGATGCACTTCATTCCTACCCCATATTCACCAAAATGCAATGAACAGGGTTGGAGACAGTCTCGAGCGCTTGGGACTACTCTCAAGCGCTCGGGAGTGGCTCCAGTAAGTTTCAAAAAAAGAAGTTTTATAGTCCTTTTGCTCTTGGTGCTAGACTGAGATCAAATGAACTCACGACTAGTATGAGGAACTAGCATGAGCCCTTGATCCCCCTCAGAAGTAGAAAAACATTGGCTTTGAAGCATAAAATGAGATTTTATACCTTTGCTTGACTTTGAACTTGGCTTCTTGGACTGATTTTGGAGCTTGAAAATGGTTAGAAAACAGTTTGAGGAGAGAATTTAGTCCTCCATTTCTCTTAGAGACTTTGCTTGAGAATTGGTGATTTTTCTTAGAAAGTGGAGGTTGTTTTGAAAGAGCTTGAGAGAGAAGTTTAGAGGCTGGTTTTTGGCAGCAAAAGGGGGAGGGAGAGACTGAAATTTCGTGGTCATCTCAGCTGGTAATGAAGGGGATTTATAGGGGAGCCAAAAATCATGGTTATACTTTGAAAATCAAATAAAAATGAAAAGAAAATGTTTTGGGGAGAGAAAATGGAATGATGAGATTCCTGCTGGCTCAGGCAGGCCTCTAGAACATGCAGGGTTGAATGTTGAACGGGCTGAAAAGCCGGAAAAACCATGGTCAAAGGCCAAGCTCAACATGCATTGGTCTGTCAGCACTCCCAAGCGCTCTAGAGTGGCACTCCCGAGCGCTCTAGAGTGTTCCCGAGCGCTCTAGAGTGGCAGCCCAACTTCAAAAGGGTGCCACGGACACTCCCGAATTCGGTTTTGGGTGTTTTTCAAAGCGTTGGAAAGATCGTTGAGTCCTCTTTCTAACCCAATTGGTTTCATTCAAATATATTTTATAAACCAAAATGCATGCCCATTTTATCCTCAGGGTGTCGGAAAAAATGATGGTTTTGGTTTGAAAAGTCCAAAAAGCATTGTTGAAGCTTTAGCCAAGTCCCATTTTGATTCAATTTCATCATCGGGGAGCCTCGAGGGCACAAATTGAGAATATTTAATAGGTCCAAATTGGGGTGTCTACACCTGCCTTGTTATTTTAACAGACAATAATACAATATAGATTACACTTGGTGTGTTAATAAGGCTTGATTTTTATGGTAAAATCAGACTTTTATAGCAGCACATTATTCAATGAAAGTAGGGAAAACTGATAGTAATTGAGTTACCACCTTCACGGTGATGAAAGGACTATTTCTTAATTCTCAGAAAAATGCCAGAAATTATGTAAGTATTTTCACTGATAGCTTTTGAGAAGTCATGGCTGAATACCGTCCATCAGCTGGGGCCCTGTCAAAGCTGCACAAAACTCTGCATTGATTGACCTACAACGAGAGTTGACATCACGCGGGTGAGAGTAACCTTCCTGAGGCAATAATGGCAATTGGTTGTCAAGTAACCACTGTTTCCACCATGAGGGATTAGGATATTCCAGTACTTTAGAGACTTGATGTTGCCATTGAGTGATTAAGTTGTTGGAAATCAAAATTTACAGTTCTCATTCTCTGGATAAGCCCCTTGTTTTCTTGGCAGCCCTCGAGTGAAAATACAAAGAGTGACTGAGTTGGGTTCAGAACAAATAGCTAGTTGCTCCTTTTACTTTGCTTCCAGTAACACAAAGATCAGCTTAATGCAGGTTTAAAGCTGTAGAAGCTGGTGGTACCAAAAATGGTGGGGGCTCCTGCCAATCCTGGAACGTGCACAAGATGCTGAAAGTGGTTTGAGGCAAGAAGTATGTATTGGAATAATATTAGGGCTAGATAAGATCGTTCAACACATTACACGCTCAAGCAATAGCAGCTCGATTTACGGGTCATGACCTAAATAAGATGAGTAAAGTACAAATGATGTAATACCGTACTGGGGTAATTTTATAATGCGTGAGTGGCCCCAGTATAGCTCTAGAAAATCAAGTGGTTTCTAAACACAAGTACACATCTTCATGGGCTCAATTGCCTGCAGTGATCTTCCGAGCAAAAACAGAACCGTTTTTAAAAGATCTTGGCAAATCCAGCCGATTCATATGTTCTCTCTTCATTACAGCAACCACAACTTCAAGACTTCAACCCGCTCCTGGCTACCTTGAGGCTCTACATGTGAAGCAACATAAAAGCACAATGAATACCAACATCACTGTGATTAGGAAAAATCATTAGGATTAAGGAGCTCGAGACAAACCAGCCGCTTAAAAGATCTTGGTTTGGCACGATCCAGAGCCTGAAACACAATACAGAGATATACGCATATAAGAGTTCTCCCTAAACAACAAATTGATAATCCAAGAAAAAGGTTTGCATCTAAAACAGTCATAGCACGTACGTTAAAAGAATAAGTCAACAGATGACTGGCATATAAGCACCATGTGGAAGCCATCATGCATCTCATCCACTCAACACAAAAAGAAGAGACGCTCAAACACCAGTGGATTTTGCTTTATCTAAACCTCACTCCTTTCCAAGTTACTACTAGTGAGAAATTTAGTGATTCATTGGATTTAATGTGCACGCTAAAGTGGTTTGAGGTAAGGGGAAAATTCACTAACCTCCATTCAGATTTAACAAAAGAGTGTGGCCACCATGGATTGTACAAGGCAATAAGTACTTTAGAACTAGCATTTTATTAGAGGAATATTTCTGATTAGTATAGGCTGCCCAGAATATTACATTGTCTTCATTGCTTCGTTTTTCTTTTCTACACGCTCCCCTGTATCAATCTCATTGCCATTACCGGAGAGGAAACATAATCTCTGTCCTGAATTTGACTAAATTCTAGAGGAAAAAATAGCAATAACGATTATCCCTTTTTTGGAAAAAGAAACGAGAAATGGGCCAGGTATCCTGACGAAAAGCATAAAAATGGATCTCTTGCAACAGATATACTTGAGTCTACCTTCCTGAGTGCTTTTTGCCCAAACCAGTCATCTTTGGTCCAATTTTAGTTTAAGATCAGCTGCTTCCTTTTCCTTCTAACAGTATCAACCTCGTCAAAACCCCACGCAACTGTTGCTTCCTATCCATGACCATATTTTCGCCCCTCCTCTCTAGTACAAGGAATAGTGATGTTTCTTTTCACCAACCACATGCCGTTTACAGTAGATTAATGGTTGCTTGCGAAGAAATTTTGTTTTTTATACAAGTTGGAAGATATTATGATCCTTCGTTATCATTTGAAAATCTGTTTTCTGTTGTGGATTTTTGAAGACGCTGAAAACACGTATGGTACCCTGTGTCCTGTTTTCTATTCCCTGTTTACGTTTTATGGGAAACGTCTTCCAAAATAAGGGTGTTTTTAAGTACTGCTAGAAATCGGTTTCAATGTTTTCTTCACAAACCAATCTCTGATTTTGAGAACTACAGAAACATGGAGTAAGCTTTGTGGTGCACTTAAACGTCTCCCAATAGTTCACTATGTAGTCAAACATGATGTGTAAATAGTGCATAGTGCTAACTGCTAATGTAGAATAGAACAGTCGTTGCCTAGAAACATTAAACAGCTAAAGAGAGCAAAGAAAAAAATGTCCAAGGACAATAATTGTTACCTGAATCAGGGACTCCACACGCCGTCTCATTCGAGTGTGCATGAATCCTTCTGAGCACTATTTGGAAATTTGCACCATAGATTTGGATCAAACAAAACATCTGTATGACCTAAAGCTAATACTTTAAAAGCATTAACCACCTTAACAGTAAAGTAAACAGTGGTCTTCCTTGCCAGCACGCCAGCTACCCCAAACAAAGCGGCAGCTGACTTGCTGGGAAAAAATAAAGAGAAAAAAGAAAAGCAGTGGCAGGATCACAATCACAAACATACGGAAAAACTTATTCACAAAATACATAATGAGAGAGAGTACAAAGGAATGACAGAGCATATGAGTAGAAAAACCTCACCTTTACATGATAATTGACATACGCATGAAACGTCGATAAATTCCAAACAGTTTTGTCAAGTTTTATGCCTTCTACGTGGCGTGGGAAAAGGACTGTATGGGTAAAACATGTTATAAGATTTACATAGCGGGGAAATTCATCTTATGGAACCGTATTGAGTTGTTGACGATACTAAAAGAGACAAAGCCGGCATTTGCAAACAACGCCTCAACAGCCGCACCCTTTAGTTCTAAGGGAGGAGAAGGAGACCATGAACAAGGAGGGGCATTGACAAGTCCAGCTGTACGTCTTGCTTCCACAAACTCCTGATTGACAACCAAATTTAAAGGACTGAAACGGTAGGGACGCAAGCAATAACCTCAAACATGAAGCAAAAATCAGAAGCACAACTACTTTATGACGCATAAAGTACGCACAAGGCTTGCAAAAGTTTGGTATATGATGTCATCCACTACTACTAAAATCTAAGAAGCACGGACACATCTCCAAGCCTTTTCGTATCTGCATTGCGAACGTTTTGGGCAGACACGCTCGGACATGTTCCCGACGCGTGAAAATGTGTCCGAATATTTAATTGTTTTTTCCTGAGATGGACACGTTTTGGATATGTACCAGACAGGTGGACATGTATTGAACACCACCTCCTAATCTCATTTCTGTTCATTGCGATTTTCTTATCTTTGCTTTGGAAGAAATGACATATTTACATGATAAAGAAATCTTACACATAAAAATATGTATATGAAGAAATTTATTTATGTATGTACTGTATCAACCAACATTTCCGTGTCCTAGTTTTTGGAGAAAAAAAAAACATGTCCAAGTATCCATGTCGCGTCGTGTTCGTGTTTGGTATCTGTATTTGTGCTTTTCAGCTAAAAATAACTCTCCAACAATGTGAGGAAAATGAGCGATTCATGTAAACTGCTCATATAACGTAATGAAAATCATATCCATGTCTCTCATCTCAGAATAATTATTTCCTTCTATGGTGCTCTTGATGTTGACAAAGAGCAATTGTTATATAAAACATCAGGCCTTAACTCTCGAGGAAGACAAACTAAATACCTATCCACACACACGCCATTATGGTTCAAAGTAGCAGTGTTTGGTCATCAACATAGGGACCAGAAACTTGGCACAGATGAGAATCTCATGGTGGTATAGGGCAATAGGCAGAGATATATGTAGAAGGCCCTAAAAGTTTGGAAAAACATGAAATTTCAAAACAAATAAAGGATCTAGATCAACTCATAAGGTAAACAGCACACCCTTTCATAGAGTTCACATTGCTTAAACTCTCAGTGTAGGCATGACAGTTTACTCTACTACAAGTTCAGACAGTAATCAAATGATACACATACACTTAAACAAGCCAAATATAGGACAACACAATCCTTATCCTCAATGATCCCATCAAATTGGTGGTTTTACATCTTGGCCCAGTATTCGTGATAAAGCAACAAATTGTTATGATATTACACGACAAAAAGCAATATCTGCCGAGTCAGCTGATAAAGGCTTATATGGATCGAACACGTACATCTACGACGTTATAACTGGAACTGGGTTGCAAAACCAGAAAATACGCTACTTTAGCCAAGAATGGATGACTCTAGTGCGTACTTACGGTCTCAGCCAAAATATTGAAGCATGCCAGTAACTGCGACCCAATGACCCAGCACATGTAATTAATAACATGTGGTATACTACAGGAACAGTACACTATGATTGTATCTTAATTTGCACCCTTCCTAAGACCCATCACCAACACAGAGAATCATCTCAACAAAATGACCATTCCTAGTAGTTTTAGCAACTGAAAACTGTAGGGCCAGATAACAATGGTATTATAATGACTAATAACCTTTGATAAGATACTCGCAGTACCTGCAGGAATGAAGTTGCAAGAACAGTATCTATGGAATCCTTGAATCTCATAGGAAACACCACAGTAAACTTTTCTGCCTGCCGTAATCAATTGAAATGAGTCAGTAAGCTCGCTTTTACAGATACTAACATGACGCCATGCAAGAAAAAAACATACTACCATATTACAACCTCGATACAGTCCATAATAGTATTTATACAAGGGACTTATATGCACTATCAAGAAAAAGAATAAAAATCAAGTATATTTGGGGACATATTTAAAGCAGCAGAACTAGCACAAATGTCACTTGTCCATCCAAAAAATATAGAGTTGCCAAGATAACCTTACCTGCGGAACAAGGAAAAAAGACTCTGTAGGCCTATGCACAAGGGCAACAAGCCCATCCATATCTGGAGCAACAGTCCTTGAAGCAAGATGCTTTAGCATTACTCTTAAGGGGGCACCCATTACTACTTCCCTCAAAGATACAATCTTTACCAAAAGACTAGTTTGGTCTGTGCAAAAACCCATGTACAGTAATAACTATCAAGAGTGCACCATTAGCATGGGGAAGGAATATATCCCAAACTCAGACCACAAGGTCGGATAGTCATAGATCAAAATGTCCTACTACTAAAGAACAAATTACAAACAAAAAGTGAGGAACTTCCCACCGTTAGGGTCAACTGAGATGAACTTATATACTGAGCTTATTTGGACGCAGAAGAGAATGGGAAAACATCATGCATGAGAACATGTACTTTACAAGGGATTTAATCAGGATTTCGAGCACCCCCATTAACCGCTCACGTTCCACAAAGTGGTGATAGGAAAAAGGTACAATGATGGTGCGATACAATAGGATTAAAATAGCATGCTCAATCAACTGACTTGTACTTGGGAAGGGGGGAGATCAAGGAAAATGGTTGAAATTGTTCAAGAAAGTAGTTGGAGAAGGCCACTCTACATGACACCCCCATAGTTGGCTACAAAGACCGTTTCAAGAAAAATCAATTCCTCAGTTTTAGGTGAAGTTGCAAAAGAGAATTTCTTCGTAGATTTCTTTAAGCTAAAAAGAACACTTATCCATGTCTAAGCTTAAATACAGAATCACACAAAGAGACAATCTGGCCACCTAAAATCTATTAGTTGTTGTTGATCATCTATAATCCTTAAAAATTGTTCGACAATGCGCTCTTTATCTTGAGTTTCTTTTGGCAACTTTCTAATATGATTAATGATTCTACTCTTTTCTTGTAGGGTGTTTTCTATACCTTATTTTGGGCTGATTAAGATACCTACAAGTTTCGGCAACTTAATGTTGTTACCACGTGGCTAAACGTGTAATATCCAATTTGTTATCCAATGCCCTATTTAGGTATCCCTTTGGATGACTTTTCCTTTTTACATCATCAAGCATTCTTCAGTGTTCAAACTTTCTGCACATTTTTGTGGTGACCCAAAATAAATAACAAAAAACAGAAAAGCTAATGCTAACAAAAACAATTCAGGAGGCAACAAAAAAAGATGGATAGTGTAGAAGAAAATGGTATTCAAACTGATTGTGTATATTCCACCATAGCCAATGGCCGTAGAAAGCTTCTAGTGCCCATCAAAACAAACTCACTAGACCTTCATCTAGAGGAAATTTAATAAAATTCAACTTCACGGTGAGATTAAAGCCGTCTTTTGGAGGATCAAGAATTTGTATGACCGGACCATAAGCAACTTTTACAGCTTCTATGGCTCCAAGAGGAAGTCCCCCAAAGAAAACAATTTCTGGAGGCGGGGTGGGTAATGAGACAGATAGCAGCAGGAGATGCGGACTCTTTAATGATGCCTGCAAGATACTTTGTAAGTCAGATTTGAAGAATCCGTTGGAGTTTTTCGGTACATCTTGGTATGAATAAAAAGACCACCCTATTAACAAAGTGCATACCTATGCAAGATTCCCATCAAGCCACTGGTCTACAGTGTTCTCTTTCTACCATAGATGCATGAAAAGAAAAGGTTCCAAGTCATTGACTCACCTGAATATGGTAGCGAATATCACCAAATTCAACCCAGTTGCAATCCAATTCAACACCTTTCTCAACACTACATAACGAGGAAAATATCAGCATGCTGAAACAGGTGGCACTTGCTAGGTAACAAATACTAGTTTAAGTTGCTAATACATTCTCAGTAATCGTCGAACCAAAAATGAGGCAATAAAAGGTACGAGCACTAGACCAATCCAAAAGAAAAGGAGGGTTAATACTAACCGGTAGGGCAACGATAGTGCAGTCCTAAACTATATCGTGGAGGCTAACTTGCCAATTGGCCACGAATTATCCAATTATTTAGTCTCACTCTAAATTGTGATCCGTGCCCAGAAAAGAAGAATTCGGTAGTTTAGGTCTCATCCTTAATTTTGGATGCATCAACTACGATCCTGGTTGGAACACCTATCACCTATGGCCATCATTCCCCACTTTCGATCTCCTATGGCATAGTAAAAAGAAGACAAAAGAATAAAGTATCTTGAATCTCATGTCTTAAGCAAATCCTCATTTTGACTCTTCATGTCCACTCATGCAGAATTGGATTCTAATGCCCATCATGTTTTTATGTTGAGTCATCAAAGAACAATGCAATTCCATTTGTAGCTCCAAATTAGGACTAAAAAGGGATTTCACTTTTTCGGTTTCTAATCCTCTGTTAATTTATTTCCTCTTTCAAATAAGTTGGGTTTCCAAGCCCCTATGCCACCCCAAGATCACAAACCCAAACCCAATGCAGCTGACCAAAAGCAAACCTAACCTCCCATGCCCGACTAGTAAAAACATATTGTAGACACCCCAATTTGGACCTATTAACTATCCTTAATTTGTGCCCTCAAGGCTCCCCGATGATGAAAATGAATCAAAACAGGCCTTGGACGAACTTGGACAATGCTTCTTGGACTTTTCCAAAATCAAAACATTCCTTTTCCCCGACACCCTGAGGGTAAAATTGGCACACTTTTTGGCATATAAAATAACTTTGAATGAAACTAATTGGGTTAGAAAGAGGACTCAACGAGCTTTCCAACGCTTCGAAAAACACCCAAAACCGAGTTCGAGAGTGTCCGTGGCGTCCTTCTGAAGTTGGGCTGCCACTCTAGAGCGCTCGGGAACACTCCCAAGCGCTCGGGACAGCCACTCTAGAGCGCTCGGGACCACTCTAGAGCGCTTGGGAGTGTTGACAGGCCACTGCATATTGAGCTTGGCTTTGACCATGGCTTTTCAGGCTTTTTAGCCCGTTCAACATTCAAACCTGCATATCCCAGGCCTGCCTGAGCCAGCAGAAATCTCATGATGCCATTTCCTCTCCCCAAAACATTTTCTTTTCATTTTTGATTTGATTTTCAAGTCAAAACCCCAATTTTTCACCCCCCTATATATACCCTCATCTTCTACCACACAAGGGGCACGAAATCAGTCTCTCTCTCTCCCCATTCTGCTACCAAAAATCAGTCTCTAAACCTCTCTCAAATATTCTCCAAAACTTGTGTTTTCAAAGGAAATTTTCAAACAATCTTCAAGTGCTTCAAGAGCCTCAAATCTCTAGTTCATCTACTCCATTTTCCTACTGTTTTCTAAGCATTTTCAAGCAAGCAAATCAGTCCAAGAAGCAAGGTTCAAGTCGAGCGTTGGTATAAAATCCCATTTTATACTTAAAGTCTATTGTTTTTCTACTTCTGAGAGAGATCAGGGGCTCATACCAGTTCTTCATACTGGTTGTGAGTACCTTTGATCTTAAGTTTAACAACAAGAGCAAAGGGTGCACAAAAACGT
Source organism: Rhododendron molle (assembly GCA_025413875.1). NCBI lineage: Eukaryota > Viridiplantae > Streptophyta > Magnoliopsida > Ericales > Ericaceae > Rhododendron > Rhododendron molle. The sequence goes on from CM046400.1 coordinate 24,138,374, forward strand.
TTTTCTTAAAACCCTTACTGGAAATACTCTCGAGCGCTCGAGAGTGCTCCCGAGCGCTCGGGACTGTTTCCAGTCCCATGCATGGCACTTTGGCACACAACAGACTGGGGGTGAGTTGCATTCTTTAGTAAAATGATTTCATCTTGACACGCATGCACAGGAAATCAATTTTTCCCAAGACAGAAACATCTCTCACAAATTTTCATGCAAGAATAAGGTTTCTTTAAACTTAAAAGATGATTTTCTTTAAAACAAGGGCGTTCGCATGTCAAAACAGTGCCATTTCTTGTTTGAAACCAAGCTGGTGTGCAGCTCACTCCCAAGCGCTTGGAACCGATCCCGAGCGCTCGGGAGTGCATGCATGCCATTACATCCCATTTCCCCCAGTTTGCTGTATTTCCTGACTCTCTGCATGCACGAATGTATATTTTTGCTCTTTCAAAGTTGCATATCTAATCTTGTCAGTGGCAGGGATGCATGGTTTGAGAGATTGAGGCGCCGTCTCAGTCTGTCAAAACCTCTATTGAGCCTATAACATGCTTAAATATATTTGAGTTTACAGTTTAGCATTATATTTTGTTGGTCCTAACAGAACTTGCAGGATTGGGCATTGATACTCCCAAGCGCTCAGGACCACTCCCGAGCGCTCGAGAGTGAATCCAGTGACAGGGCTTCATTTTATCATAATTTGTATATCTTGCATGGCCATTCTTCATCACTCTCTGTACATATGCACATGCATGCACCATTTTTCTTGATATATTCCAGGATATGTGCTAACTGTTTAATGAAATAAAATACTTTCGATAAAGTCCCACAAACATTGAGTAGAGACCGACATCGTGTCAGGCGAGGGGGGTGCCGTAAAACCCTTCCCCCCTCGTAACGTGGCTTCCGAACCCTTTTTCAAATCTCTGGTTTTCAAATCAAATCAATCATTTTCAAATCAAAACGGTTTATCGGGCGGCGAACCACAAATCCGGGTGGCGACTCATCAAATTTTTAAAATTCAACAAGGCGTGCGTTTTTTGGGCCGCCCCGATCCACCCGGGGCTGTGGTAGCCCACAGTGGCGACTCTGCTGGGGATGTTTAATTGATACTTGAGAAAGAGTTGGTTTGTCGATAAAACGGCCCGCTTTTCTTAAATATCAATTAAACTTGTGAGCCAAGCTTGAAAAACATTTGTGGGATTTTCAAAGTTATTTTGTTTCATTATCTATTTCTTGTGTATATATCTTGTGCAGCCCCGCTGTTGTGTTTCGGCAATCCTACCCGGCTTGCCAGTGATGGGGAATCCTGGAATGCTCAGCAACCCTGGACCGTGACGAGTCATATCTGCCGTTTGTACCGTTATTGGGTGTACGCTCGATAATCAGGAGGTATACTTTGACTCTAGTCCGGGGAACCCTTTCTAAACCAAAACCCGGCCTCTATGCATGTGTAGAAAGCAATAGAACCATCCAAATTAGGACAGGGACCCGCAAAGTAGGACTATGTGCTATATCCTGCCTACATGTTATTGTTTTCTGCATCTCACCATGCATCTCATCCATTTCATGCCATCATGCTGTCTATTCAATTTCAAGTCCTGTGCTCTTAAGACTCGCTTGCGCGGTCTATAGAAGGTTGCCAAGACCCCATGAAGTGTCGTGCACCCCAGTGTACGTTGTCTAAACTATACGAGTCCTTAGAACAATGAGACTTTGGGAAATCAAAACATACTAAGTCTTTGACTAACGCCTAATCGAAGATTCAACGGAAAATAAGGAATAGCGAGGAAACAATGCCGTGACACCACGTCACTTACACCATTTCGGCTAATGGCGCCATGCCACTGACGCCACTTTGGTTATGGTATCACGTCATCTATACTAAGCTATTCCAAGTTCAAAATTGAAATTTCGAATGAGGACTAGTCGAATACTTAGTTTATTTTGACATCTCTTAGAACCTGTCGTTCTAAACAAAGGATACACCTTAAAAGAAATTCTGAGGAATGAGGCAACCTTCAAGAGACCGTAATCTTATCCCGCTTGCACATCTCACCTTGCATCTTATGCTGTCCATTTTTCGGGTAGAACTCTTAGACTCGCTCGCGCGGCTTGTTTAGGATTGCCTGGACCGATGAAGAGTCGTGCTTTTTAAAGGCACGTTGTTGGAATTATTTAGTCCTTGGAACGATGAGGTTTTAGAGATATCGAAATTCATTAAGTCTTCAATACATTTTTCAATCATAGATTCAATGAAAATCAACGAAACAATTAGGCTACAATGTCATGATACCCACAACACTCAGGTTATAGTGCGAAGTCACTTACACCGCTTAGGCTAATGGCGCCATGCCACCTACGCCACCCCGGTTACGGTATCATGTCATTTACGCCAAACGGTTTTTGAAACCAAAACGGAAATTTCTGGTGAAATGTTGAAGACTTAATTTGTCTTGATATCTCCCAAGTCTTGTTACTCCTAATCAAAGGATACACATTCAAAAGAATCTCTGAGGACTACGGCAATCCTTCATAGGTTGTCATTTCTTAGGTCTATGAGACCATAAATCCTTGGAGTTTGGGATAACTCTAGTGTTTGCCGTGCTCGAACGGCTCCCTCTAGCCTTAAGTGCATCTTCCAGCAGTCTTATTGCTCTGTCTCGGATGGTCTTAGATAAGGAGATTGGCTCTGATTCCCAACGTATGGAATTTAACCTGCCTGACATCGACCTACCCGTGACTGTTGGAACTATTAGTAAAGTTTGATCCCTTGAGTCGACGATGACAACATGTGAATAACAATTCTTTTATTCATACACGTTTTTTTCAATAAATCACAACGGGGGCATATTCTGAGTTTGCTCTTTTACTTTATTGTCAGCACTGGGCCATCCATCCTATAACAAAAGCCATACCACCTTCTTCGACTACCTCAAAATGACAGGGCAAACAGAGTTGGTTGAGCTGAAAAAGGCTATAGAGGAAATGAGTCAGAAAATGGATAAGCAAATGACTCTGGTTCAAGGGCTGGTTGACCTTTTCATCTCCACCATGTCGAATCCAGATCTGGGACTAAGTGCTGATGATGCCAGGATCAAAGAAACTCCACAAATCTACCACCCTCCAACAGTCAGAATCAAACCATGCTCAAAAGTGAAGCTTTCTGACATGTTCAAAGACTTGGTTGAATTCCATGATGCTAGAACTCACTCAAATGAGAATGTTGGATCCATGCCTGAAACTAGTGCTGAAAGGCATGATGTGCACATTCATGAGATCAACCCCAAAAGCAAAAGAGTGTTATGCAGTTGCGAAGCAAGCAAAGCTTTCATCAGAGGCCCACTCGGCACCACCAAGAACCCTCAACCCAGCTGCAAAATCCCACCAAGGATCTTCTCCCGCTTTCCTGTACCTTTGTCCTCAGTTTATGAGAAGCTCCTCAAAACCGGCCTCATCGAGCCGCTCCCTCCAACTCCCCTACCTCAGAAGCTCTCGGCGTCCCACAACCCAAACGTCTATTGTGCTTTTCACCAATATACCGGCCATTCCACCAATAACTGCTTCCGTCTCCGCCACAAAATCCAAGATCCCATTGATGATGGAACCATCTCACCTCCACTTTCAAACCCAAACATTATCATAAACCCTTTCTCAAAGCACCCGCAAAACCCCCATGTCAACCTCATCAATCTCAACCCAACCCCATTCGACCCTAGCCAATACATCATGCCCACAACTGAGCCAAAACCTACTGTCGATATTCCTGAGGAAGTCGAGATTTACATGCTTGAGAACATAGACCTGGTATGGGAGTCAACACCTAATGGGTGGCGATTGCTTGGGGAAAACTATCCTCTGATCTTTGAGGAGTTCAAGGCTGGACCGGCTAATGAATTGATGAACCATGGCTCATTCAGACAACTTTTGAGCAACCAAACCATCAATGGGATCCTCAATGGCATAAAAATCCATCCCCACCAGTGCCTTATCGACAATTGGCCACCAGAACCCATTGTTTCAACCCCTACTAAGCTCGATGCCTCAATAATAAGCTCCAAGCCGACACAGAATCCGAGGGTGGATCAAAATCCGAATTGTAGGGAGGTAATCCCGAACAGGTACAATGAGTGGCCGAACACGTGGTACGTGGGGCCCAGAATAAATATAGCCGGAATATCCGCCGTGCAGTGAGATGAACGGCAGTGAAGACCGGAGACACGAGAGGTCCCAGGTCTCAAATACCCGAGCAGTGGTATGGTCCATAGAGCAAGGATAGTTGCTGGACCAGTCTCATGATAAGGGGTCCAATGATATGAGAAATCATTGGACCAGATGGTCTGTTCGGCAACGAGAAGGCCGAACAGGAGCAGCAATCTGGAGGAGGTGCCGGAGGCACTCCAGAGGGGTCTAGGAATGGAAATATCGATGAAACAAGATCTGGAGGGATACCGCGAGAATGGGATGAACGGCCAGCTTTGGAAAGAGTTCCTAAAAAAGTCTAAAAAGGAAATATGCAGTTATGGGAATGAGGATCCCTGATGTTCTGGGTTCCCTTTACGAGAAAGGAAACTTAGGGCAGCAAGATGGCTTGAACAGCAAGTAGACATGGGTCTATAAATATGAGGTAAACCTAGAGGTAAAGGTACGCAATTCCTGGTTATTTGATTATTACCTACTGAGAATTAGGGTTTTACTAGTACGAGATACTAACTTTGGCATCGGAGGGCCTTTGCCACGAGACGGCAAAGGTGCGCTCACCTTTTGTTTGTTTTACAGGTTTAACTCCGGCGGTGTGAGAAGTAGCCGTTACAGTTCTGTACTGTTCGAAGGCCTTTTTCGTTTTCTGCACTTACAATTGGCGCCGTCTGTGGGAAACGAAAGAGGTCCCTTCGAAAAAGCGACCATGGTGGAGGAAGATCCAAAGACCCCAGTTGACCCGAATAATCTGCTGGGTGGGGGAGGTGACAAGTCCCCGCCGGATCCTCCAAGAAAGCCCGATGGCGGGCGAGCGGGGAGGACCACGAGTAAGGACCGCCCCCTGGCAGTCCATGGCGATTCCAGAAAAAAGGACGGACGGACGGCAACGGGATCCACGAGAAGGAGTAAGTCCCGCCGTGACAGGGAGTCGGTGGCACGTTCGAAAAGCGTGCATAGCCGGGAGGATATCCTGGACAAAAAGAGACAGGAGATAAATACGCTCGCTTGCTTAAAAGGCGAGAGTATGAGATTCAACAGTTGCAGAGGATACGAGAACATCCAGAGGATTCTGGGCTTTCACGAAGGAAGTCCAGAAAAGAAAGGTTGGATGTGGCGGAGTACAAGAGGGCTTCTTCACGAAAAAGAAGGAGCAGGAGTTTCACTCCAAACGACAGAGAACTTCTTCACGAAAAAGGAGAAGCAGGAGCAGGAGCTCCACTCCCGAGGAAGGAGGGAGCAGGAAGCACCACAGGGATAGGTACGAGAGGCCTGATTCCGACTGGGAAATAAATAATGCCAGGGCTGCAAAGGTGGCAGAGGAAGGGACCATGTCTGCACGAGAAGCAGCGCGGAGAGCCCTAAGCAATATAGCAACCTCCCCTTTTGCAAAGAGATTGTAGAAGGCAAGGTTGCCGAGCAAGGTTAAACACGGGACGTTTATCCTGTACGAAACCAATGCAGACCCAGTGGCACACATACAGCACTACCAGCAGGCGATGTTCATGCACGATGGTGATGACGCGATCATGTGCAAGATGTTCCCATCTAGTTTGGGAAAGGTGGCCCTGTCTTGGTTCCACAAGTTGGGGCCGAACACCATACAAGGATGGAGACAATTGGCCGAGGAATTCACTGCTCGGTTCCTGACGAGCAGGAAGCCTCCCAAAACTTTTGAGAGTCTCTCAGTTATGAAGCAAGGAGAGAATGAGCCGATCAGAGACTACGCCAAGAAGTATTGGGAGACTTTCAACGAGATTGAAAGTTGCAGTGAGGAGTATGCAATAGCAACGTTCAAAACTGGGCTACCTGTTCGGGGAGAGCTGCGAAAGTCCCTAAACATGAGTCCAGTGAGCACGCTGGCAAAGCTGATGGAACGGATTGAGCAGCACGCCAGGAACCAGGATGACACACTACGGGAAGACGGCAAGCTAAGTGTCGAGCAAGTCAAGGGCCCATGAAGAAGGCGGATAAACCCGAACCCAAGACTTACAAAGAAAGAAAGGAGCACGGCAGACTAAGAGAGAGTCGTACCAAGAAAAGCACGTCCCTGACCCGAAGTCGTTCTTCTCAGTGACAACGGTTTGGAAAGAACCGATTTATCGGGTTCTTTATCGGATAAAGAACCGCCCATACTTTAAGTGGCCTCCACGGCTGGAGGGTGACAAAGATGCAAGAAGGGCTACAAGTCAGCACTGCAGTTACCACAAGGACTGGGGTCATATGACGGAGGACTGCGAGATGTTTAAGCAGCACCTTGATGACCTGGTCTCACGTGGGTATTTGAAGGAGTTCATCCAGGAGGAGCATAAGGGCGCCGAGAAGGCAATGGAACTGGATTACGAGCAAAATCCGAGAGGCGTGATCCATATGATTCATGGATTGGCCACACCTTATACGAGAAATGAGGTGAGATTGCTCTAAAGGCAAGTGAAACACGACCAGCACGTGATGCGGTTGGGAAAGAAACGTGGACGTGAAGCAGAAGGGTGCGACGAAGGCATAGTCTTCACGGATGAGGACCTGGGAGGAGTCCAGGTGCCACACAACGATGCCTTGGTCATAACCCTTCGAATTGGGGAGTATGACATGGAGAGAATCCTGGTGGATTCAGGAAGCTGCACCAAGGTGCTCTATTACGACGCGTTCAAGAAGTTAGGATTGGTACAAGCGGACTTGGTACAGTCGGTAACTCCATTGGTGGGGTTCAGTGCAGGGGCAGTTTGGCCATTGGGTAAAGTGACCCTCCCTGTTCGGGCAGGTACAATAGTACTGAGAACCGATTTTTTGGTAGTGGATGTGGCATCTTCCTATAACGCGATTATAGGAAGGACTTGGTTACATAAGATGAAGGCAGTATCATCCACCTACCACCAGATGGTGAAGTTTCCAGGGTCCGCTGGAATCGAGAAAATAAGGGGAAACCAAAAGACGGCCCAACAGTGCTTGGTTTCCATCATCAAGAAGGCACCCAAGGCACAGTTGGTGCAGACCGTCGAAGTTAATAATCAGCCGACCATCGAGGATGTCGGGGGGAATCCAGCCGAGAAAGTGGTGGAAGGATTGAAGAAGATCCAGATCAACGAGAATGATCCAGAAAGGTATTTCCTGGTCGGGGAAAACTTGTGCAAAGAAGAGGAGGAGGAGTTGGTGAAGTTCCTCAAAGAGCACGTCGATGTGTTTGCTTGGGTGCCAGAGGAGATGCCTGGGGTGGATGCAAACGTGATTTGCCACCACCTGAACGTGGACCCACAACACAAACCAGTGATGCAAAAGAAGAGAAGATCTGCCGTACAGCATGTGGACGCTGTCATCGAAGAGGTAGACCTCTTGCTCGAGGCAAAGGCGATCTGAGAAGTGTATTACCCGGAGTGGTTGTCTAACACAGTGGTGGTAAAGAAGAAGAATGGGAAATGGCGAGTTTGCGTCGACTTCACAGATCTAAACAAGGCATGTCCAAAAGACAGTTTTCCCCTTCCACGGATAGATCAATTGGTGGATGCAACAGCTGGATATGGACGTATGAGTTTCCTCGACGCTTATCGAGGATATCACCAGATAACAATGTACGGCCCCGATCAGGAGAAGACTTCCTTTATCACACCACGGGGCTATACTGTTACAGTGTTATGCCCTTTGGTCTGAGGAATGCTGGAGCAACTTATCAAAGACTAGCAACGATTATGCTAAAGAAGCTGCTCGGCAAGACCATGGAGGTGTACATAGACGACATGGTGGTGAAGAGCAAGGAGAAACGGGACCACATCGCTGATCTGAAAGAGGCTTTTGAGATACTAAGAGAGTATAAGCTAAGGCTCAACGCCTCGAAATGTGCGTTTGGAGTAGGTTCTGGGAAGTTCCTGGGTCACTTAGTGACCATTAGAGGGATAGAGGCAAATCCCGATCAAATTACAGCTTTACAAAAGCTACAGAGTCCAAGGACCACGAAGGAGGTCCAGCGGTTGACAGGGATGGCGGCAGCCCTCAACAGGTTCATCAGTCGTTCGAGTGACAAGTGTAGACCTTTCTTTCAGTTGTTGAAGAAAAGAGAAGGTTACGAATGGGGAGCAGAATGTGAGCAAGCGTTCCAAGACCTGAAGAAGTATTTGGCAGCTGCCCCGCTTCTGTCCACTCCTGAGCCTGGTGATATTCTAACCTTGTACTTAGCGATATCAGAGCATGCTGTTAGCGCAGTATTATTGAGGAGCAAGGGATCCGAGCAAATCCCTGTTTATTATGTAAGCAAGACGCTACTGGACGCAGAGACGAGATATCTGCCCCTTGAGAAGTTGGTCCTGGCATTGAGGACGGCGGCTAGGAAGTTGCCCCATTACTTCCAAAGTCACAAAGTGGTGGTTTACACAGAGTTCCCGTTGAAGTCATTACTCCGAAAGGCCGATTTCTCGGGACGAATATCAACCTGGTCAGTGGAGTTGAGCCAGTATGATATTGATTATCAACCGCGCACGGCAGTTAAAGGGCAAGTTTTGGCAGATTTCGTGGCAGAGTTTTCTCCCACAGTTGCTCCACTGCCTCCTACGAGAAAGGAGCAGTGGGTCGAGCAATCAGTTGAGAAACGAAAGGCATCCGCTGAGCAGGTTCCTTTGGAATAGAAACTTTTTGTTGATGGATCCGCATGCAACACCGGATCAGGAATTGGAGTTGTGTTTTTCCCTCCTGAAGGAGTTATGATCGAGTTGTCCCTGCACCTGGGTTTCAGTGCGTCAAACAACGTGGCGGAGTACGAGGCACTCCTGGCCGGGTTACGGAGCGCAAGAACCTTGAAGGTAAAAAGAATTCGAGTGTACCGTGATTCACAACTCGTGGTGAATCAGCTGTCCGGGGAATACGAGGCCCGGAATGAGAAGATGGCTGCCTACGTGGAGGCAGCCAAGGATTTGCTTGATACCTTCGAGAAGGTACACATCGAGCAAATAAGCTCTGGGCAGAACGCCCACACTGACTCACTGGCTTGGTTGGCAGCGGCTGTGCCAACGGAGTTTAAAAGGAAAGTGGCAGTGGACTATCTTGCTGAGCCGAGCATTGGTAGAAGTGTGGAATTGGTCTTGGACGTGAACCAAGGACCGAGTTGGATGGATCCAATGTGGAGTTCCTACGAGATGGGACACTCCCCACAGATAAAAAGGAGGCTCACAAGATACAAAACAAAATCTGCAAGGTTTTGGCTATCACCAGAGGGGAAGTTGTACAGAAAGTCCTTCACTGGACCGTATTTGCTTTGTGTGCATCCCGAGATGGTGCAGAAATTCCTCCATGAAATACATGAGGGAACCTGTGGGAGTCATGCAGGTGGGAGATCCATTGCTCACCGTGCAATCACACAGGGTTATTGGTGGCCGCACATGCAAGAAGATGCAAAGGTGTATGTGAAAATCTGCGAGAAGTGTCAGAAGTTCTCGCCTATGATCCGAACACCAGCCGAAGCCTGGTGCCCTTGACAAGTCCCTGGCCGTTTGCACAGTGGGGAATGGACATCGTGGGTCCACTTCACAAGGCTACTGGGAACAGGAAGTTTCTGTTGGTGGCAACGGATTATTTTACCAAGTGGATTGAAGCAGAGCCACTGGCAAAAATCACAGAACCTATGATAGAAAGGTTCGTGTGGAAGAACATCATCACTCGATTTGGAGTGCCATATTCCTTGATCACTGATAACGGGTCACAGTTCCAGAAAAAGTTCAAGGCTTTTTGCGCCCAATATGGAATAAGGAACTACTATTCCACACCGGCCTACCCTCAGAGCAATAGACAGGCAGAAGCGTCCAACAAGACTATACTTGACGGGATCAAGAAAAGGTTGGACAAAGCAAAGGGCAAGTGGCTTGACGCCGGTCCTGTGGGCACACCGAATAACTCCTAGGAGGTCTACGGGAGAGACCCCCTATTCGCTAGCGTATGGAACAGAGGCTGTGATTCCATTGGAGGTTGGTTTGCCGACCAACAGGACCACATTGGTGGAAAGTGGGGGCAATGACAGAGCTTTGGAAATCGAGCTGGATCTCGCCGAGGAGAGAAGAGAACGAGCTCTAGTGCACCTGGCTTCGTACCAGGAGCAGCTGATGAAAGGCTACAACAAGCATGTCCACCCACGAGAATTTGGTGTTGGAGATCTTGTGCTAAGAAAGGTGCTCGGCAACACCAAAGTGGCCAACGAGGGCAAGTTGGGGGCCAATTGGGAGGGCCCATATCGAGTTACAGAGGTTGTTGGCATTGGGGCATATCGATTGGCAGACCTGGACGGGAACCCGGTACCAAGGCCCTGGAATGTTCACAACCTGAGGAAGTTCTACGTGTAAAGAACTTCGATTTCGTTTCTATTCTGTTTTAAGATGCACATCGTGATTGTGTGGGAATTACGAATAAAATTCCCTTGTGTTTTGTTTTACTAGTTGCAAGGGGTACGCGTAAAGCCCCCTTGAGTTCTTTGAATTATGAATAAAATTCCCGGATTTTGGTAAACAAACACCGTTTCTTACGTGTTCTTCTTTCGTTATGCTTTAAATACGAAGTCAAGCCAAATCCTTAGTCCTCACTCCGTATTGGGGAGCAGAGGTGGAGAGGTGTAGGGTAGCTGAATGAAATTTCAAATATTTCAAAATTGTACCAAGTACGAATATACTTGACTGCTTGCTCGAATCAATACACCTGCAATTATGTAAGAATGGGTCTTGTAGTAGTTCTGTTTAATACTGTACTATAACAGAGAACAACAGTTTTTATTAATTTATTGGTCTTTTTTCAATGCAGTACCGTACTATTTTGCATTTACGTGGTCAGTCGAGCCAAGTATAAATATACTTAAGCGATTGCTCGGGCACGAAAACGCCCAAAAAGCATATGAGAGTATGCATACTGTCCTCAAACACGAATATGTTTGGAATAATCTCAAGTGCAAATAGGTTTGTTTACTTGTATGGGGGCATGCCCACAACAGAGTCTGGGTATGAGCAAACCCAGGATCACTAGGTCCAAATACGAACACATTTGGATAACCTAAGAATGGAAGCTTCCAAGCACGAAGCATTTGAGCTGCATACGTGAACATGCAATAATATCTAAAGTCCGAAAAACTTGAAGACTGCTAAAGCATCATTTAAAGGTACGAGAAACCTACAACAGTTAAAAAGTGAACACGATTGGACCATCAACAGGCACGATGAGGCCTGGGGAGCATACGTGAATATGCGTAAAAGCTAAGTACGAAGACGCTTAGCATGACAAATGCTGGCCAAGAGATGGCCACCTGCATACATAAAGGACCACGAAGGGCCAAAACCAGCAGAGTTAAAAATGTATGGAAATGTATCAAGTGCCACGCAGGGCAAAACCAATGGCCACGCAGGGTCAGTCAAGAACTGTTTAAAAAGAAGTTCCAATTGTTGTTAAATACGAGGAGTCCAACTTACTCTTCGTTCGTCAGGTCTTGAATGCTAGGTGGAGAAGCTGGAGCAGTTGTGGAGTCCGGAGCAGTCATGGAGGTTGGAGCAGTTACAGAGGCCGAAGCAGTTGGGTTATCCGCAGCAATGCTCGGCTCAGATGGACCCCCGTTGGCTTCCTTTTGGCCAAGGCTGGTCACTTCTCCAGTTTGTTCGACACTAGCACTCTGCTGCTCGGGGACGTCGGCATTGAGCTCCCTGTCCAGGCTGTCCTCCTCTACAACTTCTTCCTGTTCATCAGCAGCCACCTGGGTGCTAGGAAGGTCAATCTCTGTCCAAAGGGGAGAAGACTCTGCTGCACCAGATTTCTTGAGACAGCCAGCTAACCAGCTTCGAAGACTTGGTCCTGGATCCCAGGCATTTGGTCCATATAGCTTTCGGTAGCCACACGGATCCCTTCATTGTAGCCCTGCTGATAGGAGGTCTTGGCTTCATTCTTGCTCGCCTCCAGCTCAGTAAGAGTTTGGTTCAGGCTGTCCTCGGTCCCCTCCAGCTTGCCCTTAAGCTCATCCACGGTCCCGCGAGCCTGGTTCCTCTCCCTCTCCAGCCTGACGATTGTATTTTGCAGCTTGGCATTTTCACTTGCCAGTCTGGCACGTTGGGGCTCAGACTGGCCAAGTTTTTGCGCCATGGCAACCATCTTTTGCATTGCCTGGAGGTACAGAAAACAAAGCAATGTCAGACACAAGTAAGGATACGTAACGCACTAAAAAAGCACGATAGGTCTACCTTAGCGCTGTGGCTCATGAACGAGCCCAGGAGGTTGTCAGGGGAGTAGGAGACTTCCTTCTGCATGTCCCGAGCAGCAAGAAAAGCCTGTGATAAAGGTGCAAGGGCTGTCCCTTCAAATTCAGCACTATCACGACGGTGACCGGTGGCCGCCATGGGTAGGCCGAGGGCCCAGGCGGGGTCGGAGGAGTCGTAAGTTGGGGACGGAGGACGCTCAACCGCAGGTTTCCGGCCTCGGCGTTTGTCGCGGTGGATCGCCTCAATCTCCTCGGCGAGAAGCCTGGGAACGTCGGTTGAGCGGACCTCGGCGGCCATGAGGCGGCGCCGGGCTTTGAAACCTTCCGCGGCCACAAGCAGAGCCGCGGCCTCTTCCACGACCAACGGTGAGAAGGTCTGTTGAGATTTATCGGTTGATCCATTTCTCGAGGTGGGGAGATGGGGAATAACCACTTGGAGGATGTCGAGGTCTCTTCGGTGAGTTGGATTGGTTCGTTGGGCAGAGAAGGGGTCCGAGAACGCCTCTCTTCTTGCTGCTTGGGCTGTTGAGCTGGAGGATCAGGGATAATGGGATTGTCTGCTGCTCGGATTCGTCGGTCGATGAATCCGCCGTATGATGCCCGGTAGCTGAGAAAAATCTGTGCCGCCCTTGCTCGGCCAGCCAAACACGTGCCTTGACCGTTGAAGGCGAGTGCACGGTTGATGTCGGTGACGTGGACCTGGGGGGTGATGATGGCGTGCCCCTGGTTGACGTTTGTGGCTGCAAATACGAGGAAAATTGGCAGTCAGGAAAACAAGTGAACGAAAGGTGCAATACGAGAAATTGCTCGGCAAAAGAGTTCTACGAGAAAAGAAACTAACGTGGTGTGCCAAATCTGTGGGGTGCGTGAAAGCCGATGACTCAGGGCACTGATGCCCATGACAACCCTGAAAAAGTTGGCAGAGACTTGCATGGGGGATAGTCTGTAATAGGCCAAAACCTGGCGGAGTAACGGTGCCAGGGGAAACCTAACGCCGCCCTCAACGACGGCAATGACAGGGATGTGCAGAGTGTCGTTGTCAAAACACTCACGAATGGCGTTTTCTGCAGCCAAAGAAGTGGCCACGTTGTCTGGGATCTCATAGCGAGACCTAAACTCGGCCATTCTTTGGGGCGTGTCACAGTGCCTACGAAATCGACCCATAACGAAAGCTCTGGGTTTGGGTTTTAATAGGGGGATGGGTACGAAAAAACCCTAAAGAGATTGAGGAGATCCTAGATCAACCGAGATAACCCTAGACTTAAGAGAAAAGTGGAGGGAAAGGGGAAATAAAACTTACGAATTAGCGGACGAGAACCCTAATATCGGAAGAGAAGAAGACTTCGAGCAGAGCTTCAATAGCGCGTATGGACGAACCGTCTGTCTGCAGAGGGAACTTAGAGATGAAGTGGGTTTGAAATTGGGGACGAAAACCCAAGTATACCCCAGCAAAGGGGGTGACGTATGAGAAACGTCACCCCAGACGCCGTTTGGGCATTCCGTTCCCCGAAGCGTCTGCTCGCATTTAATACGGACAGTACAGAGCATGCCGCGTGTAAAGGCGTTAGCTGGAAAAGCCTGTCCAAAGCCAAATGACGAGACGTTTGGGTTGGACTAGTGATAAGTTTGCACCAAGAAAGTGGAACATGGGTGCAGGAGCAAAGGACGAGAACCTTGCTCGGTGTTCTGAAGCTTTGCTCGTCATATTAAAGAGAAAATAACGAGTAAAGCTGGGGAGCCATTGTAGGGAGGTAATCCCGAACAGGTACAATGAGTGGCCGAACACGTGAATGCGTGGGGCCCGAGAATAAATATAGCCGAATATCCGCCATGCGGTGAGATGAGCAGCGGTGAAGACCGGAGACACGAGAGGTCCGGGTCTCAAATACCCGAGTAGTGGTATGGTCCATAGAGCAAGGATAGTTGTTGGACCATCGCATGATAAAGGGTCCAATGATATGAGAAATCATTGGACCAGATGGTCTGTTCGACAGAAGGCCGAACAGGAGCAGCAATCTGGAGGAGGTGCCAGGAGGCACTCCAGAGGGGTCTAGGAATGGAAATATCCAGTAAGGAAACAAGATCTAGAGGGGATACCCAACGAGAATGGGATGAACGGCCAGCTTTGGAAAGAGTTCCTAAAAAAGTCTAAAAGGGAAATATGCAGTTATGGGAATGAGGATCCCTGATGTTCTGGGTTCCCTTTACGAGAAAGGAAACTTAGGGCAGCAAGATGGCTTGAACAGCAAGTAGACATGGGTCTATAAATATGAGGTAAACTTAGAGGTAAAGGTACGCAATTCCTGGTTATTTGATTATTACCTACCGAGAATTAGGGTTTTACTAGTACGAGATACTAACTTTGGCATCGGAGGGCCTTTGCCACGAGACGGCAAAGGTGCGCTCACCTTTTATTTGTTTTACAGGTTTAACTCTGGCGGTGTGAGAAGTAGCCGTTACAGTTCTGTACTGTTCGAAGGCCTTTTTCGTTTTCTGCACTTACACGAATGATGCATGAGATAGTGAGAAAGGACCGGAACCATCCCAATGCCAGACCTCAGATTTGAAGGAGAATGATGAATGCATTAAAGCCAATCCATGAGTGGAATCTGTCACAAGTTGGGAAACTTTTAAGTTTCAAGTCGAGTCTTTTTCAATTTCAAGTCAGTTTGTACCTCGAGTCTTTTATGCTTTTCGTGTCTGTGTGTTTTCAAATTCAAGTTTGTGGTCAAAGAAGAAAAACCAAAAAGAAAGTCAGTTTCGTAGTCCCGAACTACGTTATGACCTGATTCCTTTGTAAGAAGGATACGTAGGCAGCCTCATCCTGAGGCCCGGTCATGTTCATTCGAGTCGATCCCAAAATTCGATCACGATCTTTTGAGTTGATCCTTTGTTGGTCCGTCCCATCTTTCGAAATCAATCTCAAGCTTCTTGTGTCGAAATTGTGATAATAAACTCGCATTTTGTGATAATCCCTTAACTTGGAATTGTTTTTCACCATCAATTGATAAATCAAAACACGAGATCGTTCGCCCTTGCAAGGAGGAGAATTTCATGGGACCACTCCCTGACGCCGTCGAGAACCAACGTCATGGCCCGAGAAAAAGCTCGCTAGATCAAAACCTCAAAATGTGATCTAGGCAAAAGTTATGGCACACAAGTCTCTTAACTTGCATCTAGGATCCAGTTATCAAGTTGTGCAATTCAAAATGACGAAAGGCATTCTTTTCTTTTATCAAACGCTTGAAGATATATATCCATTGATAACTCCTTTGAGCTTAATTTGATTTCTTTGAAAGAACCCAGCTAGGCAGCTATCCCCCACACCGGGATGAAATAAGGAGGACAAATGTGCCAAACACATGGTTATCATCAGCGCATCAGAATTCAAAGCATGAAAGTGCAAAATACATAGGCACGATGAGATGTAAAATTTTGAAGAAAAATCAGAGAAAACTCAAAATCAATGAAAGTGCCAACACATTGGCACAACAAAAGACGAAGGAAATCAAGTGAAAGAAGGCGCCCATCAAAAACAAAAAGGGCACAAAATGTTCAAGATGGCTGCTAGCTCTTGAAACCCAAAGAAAATGAAAATGTTTGAGCCTATTATCCTTTCTTTGTTAAGCCAAACCTTGACCACGTTACAACCCAGATAAAGTCCTTTCAGATTGGAAAACACAACTTGATAACAAAAATCCTAGACAATAGGAGAAAACAAGAAGGAGGGGCAAGACATTTCATGAATCCTGCAAAATCCAAGCTGGGGCATTTTTCGAAATCCATGGGTTACCATCAACAATCTGGGGCACAATTTATGGTAAAAACCCTCGTGTTTTCACGAAACAAAATCAAAGAAAATCCTGAATGAGCATCACTTGATGGAGCTAAAGCAATTTCAAAACCCCAATTGGGAAAATCATCAAAACTTGATTTTATCATGACAATTTCAAACGTCAATTGTGGGGCGTGCTTGCCATTTTTCGAACCCCCAAACAATCAAGTTTCTTGTCGAGTCATATCAAACTCCTCGTCCAGTCAAGGTCATCACGGAGAGTCAGTCCTCTCATAAATGGTCTTTCTTGTCTTTTGAGTCATCTAAGCCTTGTCCAAATTCACACAAGGTCATCTGTCTAGTCAAGTCACTTTGATCTTGAAGTCCCAACTCGTGAGAGAAATTCCTATACATGGAAGAACCCGCGCTTGCACTCATGATGAAACTAATTGCCGAAACTATCAATGGAATCAAGGAAAAGAATCAGAACTAAGGTCTGTCACTCACTAGGGCATGCACATCAGGCCAATGTCATCGATCATAGCAAGCATATCAAGACTGGGGCATGAATGCTCAAAATTCAAGCCCTAATCAAAGTCAAACTCATACCAACTCCAGCTCAAACCCAATTTCCATCCAAAAACAAATTCTAGCCCAAATCCCAAGGTCTTGAAAATACCAGCCCGCTGGCCAAAAATAGTAAAGCAGAAGGGGTACTCGGACATGTCCTTTGTTTTTCAAAAAATAAAAAGAAATCATCGTTGTAGTCAAATGTCGAAACACGGGTCTCACTTTCTAGCCTCGACCTCCTATGGTCGCCTTCATCTATTGTATTTGTCAACACAACTGCTTGACATGCTGCCATAGATTTGGCATCTTCCTCAGAGGCATCCTTCAATCGTCTTCTGCCATAGATTTGGCATCTTTCAATCGTCTTCTGCCATAGATTTGGCATCCTTCAATCGTCTTCTGCCATAGATTTGGCATCATTCAATCAATCTCTGCCATAGATTTGGCATCCTCCAATCGTCTTCTGCCATAGATTTGGCATCCTTCAATCGTCTTCTGCCATAGATTTGGCATCCTTCAATCAATCTCTGCCATAGATTTGGCATCCTCCAATCGTCTTCTGCCATAGATTTGGCATCCTTCAATCGTCTTCTGCCATAGATTTGGCATCCTTCAATCTCTGCCATAGATTTGGCATCCTTCAATCAATCTCTGCCATAGATTTGGCATCCTCCAATCGTCTTCTGCCATAGATTTGGCATCCTCCAATCGTCTTCTGCCATAGATTTGGCATCCTCCAATCGTCGTCTGCCATAGATTTGGCATCCTTCAATCTCTGCCATAGATTTGACATCTTTCAATCATTTTCTGCCATAGATTTGGCATCGTCCTCCAGGACATCTTTCAATCATTTTCTGCCATAGATTTGGCATTGTCCTGAGGGACATCATTGCAATCAACTTCTGCCATAGATTTGGCATCGTCCTCCGGGACATCTTTCAATCATTTTTTGCCATAGATTTGGCATCGTCCTGAGGGACACCTTTCAATTGACTTCCGCCATAGATTTGGCATCATCCTGAGGGACATCTTTCAATCATTTTCTGCCATAGATTTGGCATCGTCCTGAGGGACATCTTTCAATCATCTTCTGCCATAGATTTGGCATCGTCCTGAGGGACAACTTTCAATTGACTTCCGCCATAGATTTGGCACCATCCTGAGGGACACCTTTCAATCACCTTCCACCATAGATTTGGTTTTAATCCATTCGAGACAAACTAACTTGTCTCATTGGATGGCACCTCTCGCGGTGTATTTGCCTTTTTATCCCTTCGAGGCAAACTAACTTGTCTCATTGGATAACACCCCTTGTGGTGTATTTTTATAATCTTTTCCCTGGTTTAATTTTTCCACCCACTGAGACTGAGCAATCAGTGGGCGCTCCTCAATCAATCAATCTATTTTGTCGATCATTTGCTTGCATGTCTGCATGTTTGCATTTGCCCCAAAGAACTACGCTGGTCTGATCCCTACAAACGGGGTACGTAGGCAGCTTGAAAGAGCACGACCTCATGTTTCGAATGCTTGTGCATCTTTACTTGCATTTGATTTTGAATTAAGGATTTAGTAGGGCTCGAATTGGGCTGTCTCAATCTTTGGACGTCACTCGTATCCAGACATGATGCCAAGCGCTGTCCAAAGAGGGGCAACTGTAGACACCCCAATTTGGACCTATTAACTATCCTTAATTTGTGCCCTCGAGGCTCCCCGATGATGAAAATGAATCAAAACAGGCCTTGGACGAACTTGGACAATGCTTCTTGGACTTTTTCAAAATCAAAACATTCCTTTTCCCCGACACCCTGAGGGTAAAATTGGTACACTTTTTGGCATATAAAATAACTTTGAATGAAACCAATTGGGTTAGAAAGAGGACTCAACGAGCTTTCCAACGCTTCGAAAAACACCCAAAACCGAGTTCGGGAGTGTCCGTGGCGCCCTTCTGAAGTTGGGCTGCCACTCTAGAGCGCTCGGGACAGCCACTCTAGAGCGCTCGGGACCACTCTAGAGCGCTTGGGAGTGCTGACAGGCCACTGCATGTTGAGCTTGGCTTTGACCATGGCTTTTCAGGCTTTTTAGTCCGTTCAACATTCAAACCTGCATATCCCAGGCCTGCCTGAGCCAGCAGGAATCTCATGATGCCATTTCCTCTCCCCAAAACATTTTCTTTTCATTTTTGATTTGATTTTCAAATCAAAACCCCAATTTTTCACTCCCCTATATATACCCTCATCTTCTACCACACAAGGGGCACGAAATCACCCTCTCTCTCTCCCTATTCTGCTACCAAAAACCAGTCTCTAAACATCTCTCAAATATTCTCCAAAACTTGTGTTTTCAAAGGAAATTTTCAAACAATCTTCAAGTGCTTCAAGAGCCTCAAATCTCTAGTTCATCTACTCCATTTTCCTACTGTTTTCTAAGCATTTTCAAGCAAGCAAATCAGTCCAAGAAGCAAGGTTCAAGTCGAGCGTAGGTATAAAATCCCATTTTATACTTAAAGTCTATTGTTTTTCTACTTCTGAGGGAGATCAGGGGCTCATACCAGTTCTTCATACTGGTTGTGAGTACCTTTGATCTTAAGTTTAACAACAAGAGCAAAGGGTGCACAAAAACATTTTTCTTAAAACCCTTACTGGAAACACTCTCGAGCGCTCGAGAGTGCTCCCGAGCGCTCGGGACTGTTTCCAGTCCCATGCATGGCACTTTGGCACACAACAGGCTGGGGGTGAGTTGCATTCTTCAGTAAAATGATTTCATCTTGACATGCATGCACAGGAAATCAATTTTTCCCAAGACAGAAACATCTCTCACAAATTTTCATGCAAGAATAAGGTTTCTTTAAACTTAAAAGATGATTTTCTTTAAAACAAGGGCGTTCGCATGTCAAAACTGTGCCATTTCTTGTTTGAAACCAAGCTGGTGTGCAGCTCACTCCCAAGCGCTTGGAACCGATCCCGAGCGCTCGGGAGTGCATGCATGCCATTACATCCCATTTCCCCCAGTTTGCTGTATTTCCTGACTCTCTGCATGCACGAATGTATCTTTTTGCTCTTTCAAAGTTGCATATCTAATCTTGTCAGTGGCAGGGATGCATGGTTTGAGAGATTGAGGCCCCGTCTCAGTTTGTCAAAACCTCTATTGAGCCTATAACATGCTTAAATTTATTTGAGTTTACAGTTTAGCATTATATTTTGTTGGTCCTAACAGAACTTGCAGGATTGGGCATTGATACTCCCAAGCGCTCGGGACCACTCCCGAGCGCTTGAGAGTGAATCCAGTGACAGGGCTTCATTTTATCATAACTTGTATATCTTGCATGGCCATTCTTCATCACTCTCTGTACATATGCACATGCATGCACCATTTTTCTAGATATATTCCAGGATACGTGCTAACTGTTTAATGAAATAAAATACTTTCGATAAAGTCCCACAAACATTGAGTAGAGACCGACATCGCGTCGGGCGAGGGGGGTGCCGTAAAATCCTTCCCCCCTCGTAACGTGGCTTCCGAACCCTTTTTCAAATCTCTGGTTTTCAAATCAAATCAATCATTTTCAAATCAAAACGGTTTCTCGGGTGGCGAACCACAAATCCGGGTGGCGACTCATCAAATTTTTAAAATTCAACAAGGCGTGCGTTTTTCGGGCCGCCCCGATCCACCCGAGGCTGTGGTAGCCCACAGATATCTTAAATCCAACGAACACCACTACAAGGTTCGGAAAAAGTAAGATGTAAGCGAATGCAGTCTTTCCCTAAGTCACATGATCCTTCAGTGTGACCCTTGCTCACGCTCTCAATCCTCGCTCCCACAAATTTTATTAGCTTGGGATGTTTCTGGGGATGCTTTCTCACTCGTGCTCCTGCTTTTGCTCATGCTCATGCACGTACATTATGTGACCCAGGCCGAAGTAAAGACCTTCCGGAGGAAGAAGAACTCTCCTGGGCGCCCTACCTAAGCATTACGACAATATCAGAGGAACATCAATCCGAAGAGGAAGCTCCCGGACTTTGGGTGGTATCAGAAGGTTAAGAGGGCCTGCTCTCGCATTTCTTTCATTAGAAAACTCTAATTCGTGATCCGTGGAAGGCTTGGATCTTCTCTTCCCGATTCCTATACCATACGCATCTATCCTCATCTAGAGCAATGCTACCTTCTTTAGTCTTTCTTTAAATAGGCCCTTAGGCCTAGCTAGGACCGACCGACCCCTCACCTGCACAGGTACCTTCGTGGTGGGTTGAGATTGTTTTCGTGTATGGAACCAATGAGCCAGCTCGAAAATGGAGCAATATAGCTGCCCCAAAGGAAAATAAACTAGTTAAAATCCTAAGCAAGAAATGGAAATGCCTCTCCTAATGTGTTGCAAATTTCAAAATTTTACGGTTTATAGGAAGTCCATAGTTACCGACCGAAGAAAATGGAATCAACTCATCTGCGAGGAGAATAAGGAAAGAAGGGAACACTTACTTCTGAACCCGATTTGACAAGATCTCTATAAGATACCTCGAATGAGACTGCAAAAGTATCATCACACAAACTCTCTGTCTCTCTCTCTCTCTTTAGAAATCCAGCTATCCACGGACCTCCGTCGGAGTATGAGAGAAAGCTTGACTATTTCAGGGCCTCTGGTGACGTGCCGAGGTCTAGTAACCTTTTCACATTCTACTCCGTTTTCTTTTTTGTACTCAAAACCCTTTGATTTAACGATTTTAGCATCCGAAACAGCCCTCGAAATTTATTTGCTAAATCCTACGGGTTTTTTCAATACTGTAGTAGCGGAAGTTAATGAGAGTATTAATCAACGGGAAGTTTAGAGGCTATTCATAGCCTTTGAACCCCAAATCCCGCCACTTGTGACGCTCGAAGCTAGGCCATTATGAAAAGGGACATGAACTTTACCAATTGGGCTTACTTGGAAATTCACTAAATTCTACGTTGAACCCCTCAACTATTTATTATTTGTTTGGAAGTCGTGGAAAATAAGAAAAAAAATTATAAAATTTCTCCCCTATTGTTTGGTTTGGAGAAAAATGAGAGAAAATAGAAAAATTTAGAATTGCTTACGCTATAATTTTCATCACATTTTCTTTTCTCTTTTTTTCTCTCACTTCCCTCAATTTTCAATCACAAGTTTACTTTTTGTCTAATTCGTCCTTATTCTATCAACTAACCACATTAAGTCCTTAATTTTTTTCAAAGTCTAATTTCCATTTTTGTCTTTTTGTTAGACCTAAGTGGTTGTACTTTTTAAAATGGTAAAGAAATTAGAGGGAATTGTTATTTGGAACCATTGTAGTTTGATCATTTTTAACTTATAATCGGTTATTTTATTATTGGACACACACACCTCTTGAACTTAAGATTAAAGTGAGAACTAATATCATTAACAGAACAATGAAAGGCTACATATACATACACATACACATATGCATATAACTCGTTGGTAATGTTGGGCACCATTCACATTAGAAATAATACCCAAACCGTTAAGAATTCTTTAAAGTCCGGTACAAAATAGCTTCACAGATTGACAAGAACTCATTGAAGATCATGTTCCTTTTCATCACCGAGCCATCATTGTTGATCTCATTGCCGCCCGTTCGAGGATATTAGCATAGGATTCCTTGTTCACTTTTACTTTGTGTTTCATATATGATAATTAAGAGAGAGAGAGAGAGATGAGAGAGATGACTAGGGTTGTTGCTTTTGGGCCCAAAGAATCCTTTGTGATTCTAATACCGTACAATCTTAGCATTTGTTTGTCTCATTTAATCTGGACTATTAAATTTATAGGGTAATTTCTTCAGTTACATCATGTCCATCGATACACGGTATATTAGCACCTCACAGTTGGCAACAACTTTTTCCTCATTAATTAAAGGTGCCTCTAAATCCACAACAACTTACTTTAGTGCCACGACTTCTTCACCTGGGGTGACTTTTTTACCCTCTACTCAGATGTTCTTCAGTTCTCTACACTTTACACTCCACTCTCTCCATGGAACCCTCTCTCCCCCCCCCCCCCCCCCTCCACCAATTGATCTACCTGCTTGGTGACACAAACTACTTTGTTCTCTTGTTCTAATCTATTCCAGTGCTTTCTCATCTATACCCATTTCTTGGAGACTATCAGGAAAGGCAAGGAGTAGATATGTTCTTAGGGCCAATTCGACCGATTCATTCGACAAAGACAGAATTGTCACTAATATTCATCCCAACAAAGATCAATTTTATAATCCCAAAAATCCCTGACCTAATCACTCGATCTCTTGGATGTCTCTCACCCGAAAATGGGAATCTTGTAAAGGAAAAAGAAAAGTCGGCAAGGTGGTGTAGAGGTGATGATGTTGGATTTGTTGAACTCTTATTGGAAGAGGTCAGTTATTTTCAGGAAAAAAAATGAGGATATCCATGGGTACATGTATGTATATGTATGTGTGCGTGTGGGTGGATGGATGTAATGGCATGTCCTTTTTAAGTGGGACGATGATGACATATTGGAGAGAGAGAGTGTGTGTAAAATCCTGACTTTTGAAATTTTAGTCGTGTGGCCCGAATAGGAATTGACACTTTAATTTAATTCGAATAGTAAGGCAGGCTAAGTGAAGTGTATCTCATGGTATAAAAAAATATGAATTTCAATTTATTTCGTGAAAACTAAAGGACAATTGAGTTACATCTGATACATTATACAAGTTATTCTATGTTAGGATTTTTTTCTTGAAAATCAAACACCCCTACGATGATCCTCATATTTTTATTTGTATGTTGAAATTATGAGAATTTTTGGAGACCGGAATTTGTACGCGAACGGACCAAAATAGCGACGATCGGGTGCGAAGGGCCACATGGTTGTAGACACCCCAATTTGAACACTTCGAATTTCCTTAATTTGTGGCCCGGAGGCTCCCCGATGATGATTTTGGATTAAGACGAACTCGAGGTCATTTGAAACTTGGCTCCTTGAAGGACTTTAAAAAAGAGGTATAAATGGTCAAATCATTTCCAAGCGCTCAGGAGTAGTCCCAAGCGCTCAAAACGATTTTCAAAAAGCACTGATTGGGCTTGTTCTCGAGCGCTCGAGTCCCAAGCGCTCGAGACCACTCTCGAGCGCTCGAGTCCTCCGTGACGGCCAATGGGTGGCAGCCCTTCCCACTACCCATGCAACTCATCATTGCAGACTCTTTGAGCCGGCTGAAACCCAGTCTACACTCAACCTCAGTCAGAGATCCTCAGACCAGCAGTTTTTCTGTTTAAAAAATGTATTATTTCAAACATATTTCATTTTGCAACCATAGGTTATCTTGGCCTATATATATGGCCTTTGGTCTGCAGAATGGGGGGGCTCTCTCTCTCTAGACTCTCTTCTCCTCTCTCTGGTTAAAACAAAGCTTTCAAACTCAAAAGATTTTGGCAATTACAAGCATTTTGGAAAAGCAAGGTTTTAAACATCAAAGGCAAGGAGGAAAGATAAGAAATCCAGAATAGTCTAAGCTTCTGGTTTCTTGCCTTATTCTTCTTTCATCCATCCTCTCTAAAGTCATCCAAGGAGCCATCTTCCATCCAAAGGTAGAAATAACTTTTACCTTGATATTCAAAAAGGGTCGTCATTTCCTTTCTGAGGGAGGTTTCTTAGCCTTCTCAGTCTTTCATACTGAGCATGGGTTGAGAGACCTTGGCGCGAAAGCAAGAGCAAAAGGGGTACAAATGTGTTTCTCATGTTGGCTTACTGGAAGTACTCCCAAGCGCTCGGGACTACTCCCAAGCGCTCGAGAGTGGCTCCGGTTTTGCTCCTTCTCTTTTCAGTGTTAAAACAGTCATGCATGGGCATTAAAACGCATTTTCATACGAATCAGCTCTCTCTTGAGCAGTATTGGTACAAAAGGTCTTCATCTTTCACAGAGAAATAAAGAAAATCGTTTCATTTGTGGACATGCAGAAGGGTTTTACTTGAAAATTTGGAATAAGAAGTTTTCATAATACAAAAGCATGAGATCCAGAGCATACTACAATGAGTGTATTTGTTTAACTAAAATCAGTTCTGGAGATGAACTACTCCCGAGCGCTCGAGATCACTTCAGAGTGCTCGAGAGTGTTTGCATGCAAACTCAATCCACTCTTCTAACAGTTTCATGCTCATACTGCTTTTGAATATCCATGCATGTGTCCCCTCTTGTCTCTCATGACTACAAAATCATTTTTCAGAAAGATAATGACGTATGGCTTGGAAGAATGGGGGCTGATCCCATTCTGCTAAGTCCTCTGTTAAGCCTGTGGCATGGTTAATGTCATTCCAGTTTACATTTTCGGTGTTATACCCTGTTATGTTCTGTTATACTAACATAGTTTGCAGGTTGAGCATGTAACACTCCCAAGCGCTCGGGAGTGAAGTCCCAAGCGCTCGACTCTGCTCCCGAGCGCTCGAGAGTGGAATTAATGACAGGATTTTCCCAGTTTTCAGCATTTTGGCATTCTATTTCCATCCCTCATTTATCCACTGCACATATGCACATGCATGCACTCCTTTACTTGGTATACTTGTGAATACTTGCTACTTGTTTAATGAAACAAAATCCCTTTGAAAAATCCCGCAAATGTTTAGTAGAGACCGATCTCGTATCGGGCGAGGGGGGCGGAAACCCTTCCCCCTTCGTAACATGGCTTCCAAACCCTTTTCAAATCTCTGGTTTTCAATTCAAATCAATCATTTTCAAATCAAAACGGTTTCTCGGGTGGCGAACCACAAACCCGGGTGGCGACTCTTCAAACTTTTTCAAATCGATTCCAAAATGAGGCGTTTCCTTTCGGGCCGCCCCGATCACACCCGGGGTTGTGGCCCACAGTGGCGACTCTGCTGGGGAAAAGATTTAATTAATACTTAAGAGAAAATTGGCATGTCTGCAAAACGGTCCGTTTTCTTTGAATATTAATTAAATTAGTGAGCCAAGCTTAAAAGATATTTGTGGGATTTTCAAAATTGTCTTGTTTCATTTTTCTATTCTTTGTATATATCTTGTTCAGCCCCGTTGTGTTTCGGCAATCTTGCCCGGCTTGCCGGTGACAAGGAATCCTGGAATGCTCAGCAACCTCGACCGTGATGAGTCATCCCTACTGCTCGTACCATTATTGGGTGTACGCTCAATAATGGGAGGTATACTTGACTCTAGTCCGGGAACCCTCTTCAAACCAAAACCGGCCTTTGTACATGTTTAGTACGCCGTAGAACCTTCCAAACTAGGACAGGAACCTACAGGGCAGGATTACGTGCTACAGTCTGTTTACGTGCTGCATTGCATTTTGCATTTTCATGCCGTCAGCCACGATGCTCGGGACTCGCTCGCGCGGTCTTCGGAAGGTTGCCGAGGCCCGATGAAGAGTCGTGCACCCCGATGTACGTTAGCTAAATTACATAAAATCCTTAGAACGAGGAGACTTCGGGAAATCAGGACATATTAAGCCTTTGACTAATAGCTAATTGGAAATTCAACAAAGAACAAGGAATAGCAAGGAAACGATGTCGTGATGCCCACACCACCCAGGTTACAGTGCAAAGTCACTTACACCACTTAGGCTAATGGCACCATGCTACCCACGCCGCTTTGGTTATGGTATCACGCTGTCTATACTAAGCTATTTCAAGTTCAAAATTGAAATTTCAACTAGAGAATTAGTCGAATACTTAGTCTGTTTTGGGCATCCCTTAGAATCTGGTGTTCCAAATAAAGGATACACTTCAAAAGAAAACCTGAGGATCAAGGCAGCCTCCCGTAAGTCAATCCTTTTTAGATACTAAGAGTCGGTGACGATGGTGACAATGACGGCGCACTCATTTTCTAAAAACATGCGTAAATTTTCATAAGAATGCAAACAGGGGATCGCGTCTGAGCACGGTTTTTGCTTTGCTGTCAGTTCTGAGCAATTGGGTCGAAGAAGAAGAGCACCATACCCTCCTGGACCAGACCCTTGGGACAAAGATTGGAACGGCTCCAACTACAAACAGACTCCGTCAGTGCATCAGATTTGGGGGTCAGAATGGATCTATTGGTGGGAAGCTTAAACCCAAACCTGAATCCTGGTCCAAACCCAAACGGGGGCAATCCAAACCCGAATACTGGTAATCCCAATCCCAACCCGAATCCAAATCCAAACGGAGGCGAGCCAAATCCGAATCCAAATCCCACCCCCAATCCACAGCCGAATCCTAACCCGAACCCGGGAAATCTGAATGGAGAAATGGCACAGATTAGAGAAGACATTCAACGCCTGGGCGAGCGTACTGATAACCAAATTGCCCAACTCATGATGATGATCACTGGAGTTGCACGACGCCTTCCACCACAGGCCCAGAATCCGGTCCCTAACCCAATTCCTATCCCTAACCCAAATGCAATTCCTAACCCAATTCCTATCCCTAACCCAAATGCAATTCCTAACCCAATTCCTATCCCTAACCCTAACCTGATTCCTAACCCAAACCCAAATCCGAATCCCAACCTGAATTTCAACCCTAACCCTAACCTGAATCTAAATCAAGAACAGTTGGTGTTTGACTTGGAAACCCCGTAGAATACTGAAATGGCAGCAGTATTGGCGAAGCTTACCCAGCTGGAGGAATCTGTGGCAAGAAATGAGAAAATAGCATCGACCGGCTTTGACATTAATAAGCTTTGTCTGTTTCCCAACGAGAAGCTTCCAGAAAAGTTCAGGCCAATCGACTTTGCCAAGTTCGACGGAACAGGAGATCCAAAGGCGCACCTGACGGGATACATTGGAGCATTGTCCATGTGGGGAGTTGAGAAGGACGCTATGGCACAGATGTTCTCACAGACTTTGGTGGGACATGCACTGCACTGGTTCACTTCGTTGGATGAGAGAAAGAAGCGTTCCTGGGAGGACATATGCGCGGCTTTTGTGGCGCAGTACGACTACAACATCCAGTTGGAAGTAACCACCCGTGAACTCGAGTCAACGAAGATGGAAGCAAAAGAGGCTTTCGCTGACTTTGTGAAGAGATGGAGGGGAAAAGCAGCACAGATGAAAGATAGGCCGAGCGACCGGGATCAAATCAGGATGATTGTCCGTAACCTTCAACCCAATCTCGCCAGGCACATGGTTATGGCCCAAGCATGTTCAGATTTTAAAACATTCTTCGATACAGGCTTAGCCGTCGAAGAAGCAGTTCAGTTGGGAATCCTCGACAAGCCCGAGCCCGCTCCTAAACCCAAGAAGGTATACTCCGGGAACAGCAACGCCCTCTTTGGCAACTCGAATTTCACCAACCTTCCCAACACCTCCACAAATACAGCCCAAGCCGAGCCGGTTAACCAAATAGCCACACAGACCAGTCAACCGCGTACTCAGCCCCGTACTTTTGCTCAATTCTCAGCACCGCTCTCGGCCGTACTCGAGAAATTGGTCGAGAGCGGCACCCTCAAGCCACTTACCCCTACTCCTCTACCTCAAAAGCTACCCCCGTCCCACAACCCTAATGCTTACTGTGCCTATCACCAGAATGTGGGCCACCTAACCGACAACTGCTTCCGTCTTCGCCATGCAATCCAAGACCTGATAGACAACAAAACCCTCCCTATGCCACCACAAAAGCCAAACACTATTTCAAACCCACTCCCGAAGCATTCCAATGCCCGCACCAACCTTGTCTCCATAAGCCAACCCTTTGACCCTAGCCATTACATTATTCCTGATACCCAACCCAAGCCAACAGTCGAGCTGCCAGTTGAGGATACTGTCTGTGCGTTGGAAACTGTGGAATGGGATTTTCAGATAAGGTGGGAAGACCTGGTACAAGATTTCTTGGCGGTAGAAGAAAGAGCTCTCATCACTGGAACATGGCCTGTGGCACTTGATGCGCAGCAAGTTGAAGAATTGGAACAAGGAGAATGGAGGCAGGATTGGGAGGAGATAATGGTTGATCCTTTGGATGGGTACTCTCTGTTTGCTCTGTTCTTGGAACCTGAACCGGTTAGAGAAGAAGATGAATGGGAATGGGAGCCTGAACCCAATGGATGGCACTGGATAGATGACTCTGACCCCCTAGATGAAACATCATTGGTGTATCTCTTTCAAGAAGAAGAGGAGGTGGTAGAGGAGTTGGATCTGATGAACCCCCGCATGCTCTCAGGGCTCAATGCCAGGACCATTGTCAACCTCACTCGAGACTCCGATGCTCTGGAGCGCGCCACGGATTATTATTTCTGCCCCCAGGAATACATCATCGAGGAGTTCTTTTCCAAACCCATGGTTCAAATCCCTGATGAGCCCAACGTTTGTGTATTGGACCCTGAAGACCTCTAGGGAAAGGCTGAATTGGTAAACATATGGATGGACGGTGAAGAGTTAACCGTTAACAAGGCCATGATAGAGGAAGGGTCAATTCAGCATGGCGACAACAACCGCAGCAGCAATGACAACTTCTGGAATTCCTTGGAGGAAGAGAACATATCGAAGGCCTTGGAAATGGAAGCTCTCAACGAGACTTTGGAGAAGACAGCAATTGACAAAGGGAAGCGTAAGGCAGATGATTACGATCTGGACTTCTCTGATTTCTGGGAAGGTACCTGGTGGGAGCCAATCGCCAAAACGGTTAGTAACCTTACAAGAAGTGGAAGGGTCTACCAGCCCACCAACCTCCAACGAGGTAGCTCATCCCGAGTCCCTCCACCGCAGCAGAATACCCCTGTCAACCCCGTGAGTCTGAACATCCCCACCTCTCAAGCTCCACAAAATAACCCTCCTAGCTCCACTAAAACTAACCCACCTACCCAGCCCAAATTGTCCATTGACCTCAACTCACTCCGAACTCGATCCGGAAGCCTCCACCGATCCTATCGTCCGTCAACTCCAGAAACTCCCGCCCGCATGTCTATGTGGGAGTGTTAGCTCTGCCTTTCGTGAGCACCGCCGCAGTTGGTCAACACTCTCTCCGCACTTGAGGTCCCTACGATATCGCCTAAGCTCTCATTGCTCTCATAACCCGAACTTCACCCAAAGACACCTTATCCTTCACCGAAAGATCTGGCTGAAGGAGCTGACCACAACAAGCCCCTTCACATCACCATGAAGTGCCTCGGAAAGTGGGTTCCCGCAATCCTTGTTGATAATGGCTCCGCCATTAACGTGTGTCCACTCCGCACTGCTTATTGCTTGGGCTTTAAGAACAAAGACTTTACGCCATCGAATTTGGGTGTTCGCGCTTATGATAATACGCGTCGAGATGTTTTGGGGACGATCAATTTGGAGTTGGCAACTGGCAAGTTCAAAACCACCGTCGAATTCTGCGTACTGGAAATTCCTGCATCCTTCAATCTCCTATTGGGAAGGCCTTGGCTACATCGTCCGGATGTTATGGGTGTACCCTCAACATTGCACCAGAAACTGATCTTGGGTTTGGACTCTGGAACCCTCATCATTCATGGAGACTCAGGCATTCGCCCGCACTCCGAGGACAATTCCCCGCTACTTGAGATTATGCATGGAGAAGAAGATGTTGCCATGGGAGGCTTTGCTGTCATGACTTCGAAGGTGTGTACTATCCGAGCCGAGGACGGCTTCTTGGTAAGCTCCGCAGCATTGGAAATTATGAAAAGGATGAAGTATCTGCCGGGCATGGGCTTGGGACTTTACGCTCAAGGTGTCCCCGAATTCCCTGACTTCCCTGGAAGTAACGAACGTTTTGGTCTAGGCTATGATGCCAAGAAGAGTGATCCAGCAAAGAAGTGGCGCGATCATGCTCGGTCCCGTGCGATTGAGATGAAGTCGAAGGGAAAAGAACCACTGTACCAAGGAGAACCTGAACCATTTGTGGACATCGAGACAAAAAAGAAGTATCCTGGCTTCGAAATCTTTGCCAATGACACTTGGGAGAGTGATGAAGAGGTTCCAAAGGTGGAAGAATTGTCTGAGGCACTCGACTGGCTGGAAGCTTTTGGTTTGGGCAGTCTCCAACTTCTGTTCGAGAGCGAGGATTCGGAGGGTATGGTCGAAGATGCTGCTGTACTTGCGCTTGGAGATGAAGAAGAGATTGAAGACCCTTCCAAGCTCATTGTCGAGGCTATAGGCACTTATGACAATTGCACTTTCATTCCACATGTAACTCGCACTCACAGCACTTGC
Organism: Rhododendron molle; assembly: GCA_025413875.1. NCBI lineage: Eukaryota > Viridiplantae > Streptophyta > Magnoliopsida > Ericales > Ericaceae > Rhododendron > Rhododendron molle. The sequence continues at coordinate 24,169,246 of CM046400.1, forward strand.
ACTGAGTCTGAGTCTGACACGGATTCGTCGTCTAGCACGGAGTCGGAGTTTGTGCCTATCGGCCCTCCACGTCGTAGCTTTCATTTTGAGTTCGAGTCAACCGCTGTATTCCCCCCGTCTGCTGAAATGGTTAATGAAATGAATGACGTTTTCGCTTACTTACCGATTTTTGAAATAAATTGTCTAGATCCCGATGATGAAGGAATAGATCTTGATGGGGACATTCCCAAGGAGATCCGTTCCCTTATCGATCGCGAAAATGAAAGGCATGCTCAGCCTTTAAAAGAAGAAATAATCTCAATAAACTTGGGTGACGAGGATGACCCTCGATTGGTTTAGGTAGGTTCCGGGCTGTCTCCCACTGAGCTTCAAGAGCTCACAGAATTGTTAAAAAAATTCAAAGAAGTTTTTGCTTGGTCCCACGCAGACATGCCCGGAATCGACCCAGAAATAGTGGAGCACAGAATCCCCCTCTACTCTGATTCAAAGCCCGTTAAACAAAAACTAAGAAAAATGCGGCCTGATTGGGTTTTAAAGATAAAGGAAGAACTCACGAAACAAATCGACGCTGGTTTTCTAATTGTAACGGAGTACCCCACTTGGGTAGCCAACATCGTTCCTATCCCCAAAAAGGACGGAAAGATCAGAGTGTGTGTCGATTTCAGAGATCTAAACAAAGCGAGCCCTAAGGATGATTTTCCATTGCCGCACATAGATGTACTTGTTGATAATACCGCAGGGCATGCTCTATTATCCTTCATGGACGGCTTCTCAGGGTACAATCAGATTCTCCTAGCTCCGGAAGACAGAGAAAAGACCACGTTCATCACTGAGTGGGGGAGATATTGCTATCGGGTCATGCCGTTTGGGTTGAAGAACGCCGGTCCTACGTATCAAAGGGGTGCTACCACGCTGTTGCATGATATGATTCACAAGGAGGTCGAGGTTTACGTTGATGACATGATAGTGAAGGGAAAAGAGCGAAAGGATCATCTACCAGCGTTGAGGAAATTCTTTGAAAGGATTCGAAAGTACAGAATGCGACTCAATCCGCAGAAGTGCACGTTCGGGGTCACGGCCGGAAAGATGCTTGGATTCATGATCACGACCAGGGGGATCGAGGTGGATCCTTCTAAGATCAAAGCCATTCTCGAGATGGAGCCGCCTCAATCCGAGAGGGAAGTCCGGTGTTTCTTGGGAAAGATTCAGTTTATCAGTCGATTCATCGCTAAGCTGACTCTAACCTGTGAACCGTTGTTTCGTCTGCTTAAGAAGGATGTGAGATTCGAGTGGAACGATAAGTGTCAAAAGGCTTTTGAAGCAATCCGAACCTACCTACAGAATCCGCCGATCTTGATGCCACCCATTCCAGGAAAACCTTTGATCCTATACTTGTCTGTCACGCCTCATCCATGGGGTGCATGTTAGCACAAGAGGAGAAGATGGGGTTGAAAGGGCAATCTACTACGTCAACAAATGGTCGGGAGCGAAGAGCGATACACTTCATTAGAGAAGACGTGTTTGGCGCTCGTGTGGGCCACAAGGAAATTGAGACACTACATGCTGTCTTATTCGGTGATATTGATTTCTCGGATGGACCCTCTCAAATATCTGTTGAGAAGCCAAAACTTACCGGTAAGTTAGCACGCTGGTTGCTCTTATTGGCCGAGTTCAAAATCAAGTATGTCACACGCAAGTCGGTGAAAGGAAGAGCGGTAGCTGAGTTTTTGGCAGATCGCCCGATCGAGGTCCAGAACACACGGAGTTTCAATTTCCCGACGAAGATGTAATGACTGCGATTGGACGAAACATGAACGTTGTATTTCGACGGCGCAAACCAGAAAGGTTTTGGGATTGGCATCCTGCTAGTCTCACCGAGGGGTCGCATATTCCCTGGCCTTCAAATTGAACTTGAAGTCACGAATAATGAGGCAGAGTATGAAGCATGTATTGTTGGAATGGAAGCGACCGAAATTGGAGTCAAATCTTGGAAGTCGCGGGGATTCTAACTTGGTCGTGTCACAAGCAAGCGGGGAATGGAAGGTCAAAGGCGAAAAGATGAAGCCGTATCATCAGCGGCTCGACGAACTTATCCCAATTTTCAGAAAGTGACTTTCACGCATGTACCTAGGATGAAGAATCGCTGGACACGCTTGCTACTTTGGCATCTATGTTGGAACTTCCGATCGGAGTGAAGTTAAGGCTGTTATGATCGAGCAAAGAGGAAAGCATGTATGTACGATTATGTCATGAACATCGATGAGCCAGATGGACTCCCGTGGTTCCACGACATTTGGAATTTCGTTGAAAAGGGAGAATTCCCCGCAGATTCAACCAAGAAGGATCGGATCGCATTGCAACGATTGGCGTCTCAATACATTATCTGTGGTGGAAAATTGTACCGGCGATCTCCGTGCGGAGTCCACAAGTTGTGTATTCATGGTGATGATACGAAAGCAGTGATGGAGGAAGTTCATGAGGGAGTTTGTGGACCTCACATGAATGGGATGATGTTAGCGAAGAAAGTTATGAGGTTGGGTTACTATTGGTCGACTATGGAGACAGATTGCATCGAGTATGTGCGCCGATGTCATAAGTGCCAGACTCATGCTAATCTCATCCACGTCCCGCCCTCGGAATTACACCCAATGGCAACGCCATGGCCATTCTCCGCCTGGGGCATTGACGTCATCGGGAGGATCACGCCTGCAGCTTCTAACGGTCACAGGTTCATCTTGGTAGCGGTCGATTATTTCACCAAGTGGGTTGAAGCGGCTTCGTACAAGACTTTGACAGCAGTTCAAGTAGCTCATTTCATCAGGCAGAACGTCATTTATCGGTATGGAGTACCTCAAGCCTTCGTATCTGATAATGGTGTTCACTTCAAAGGAAAAGTTCTAGAGCTCTTTGACGAATTCAAGATTCAAGTGCATCACTCAACCACTTATCGGCCACAAACAAATGGAGCAGTCGAAGCAGCCAACAAAACCATCAAGTCGATTCTCGAAAGGACTGTCGAATCAGCTAGGGATTGGCATGAACAGCTACCACTAGCTTTATGGGGATACCGGACGTCTATGCGCACACCGACGGGGGCAACACCGTATTCTTTGGTGTACGGTATGGAAGCCGTTCTCCTTATCGAGCTAAAAGTGCCATCGCTCAGAGTTATGGCTGAACAAGGAATAGATGAGGCCGATTGGATCAGTGGAAGATTCGAAGAGCTCATGTTGTTTGATGAAAGGAGACTCCGGGCATTGTATCACATTCAGGGTTATCAGCGGAGAATCGCCCGGGCATTCAACAAGAAGGTGAAGTCGAGGGACCTGCAAGAGGGAGACATGGTAGTCAAGGAAATTCGTGCACCAATCTTTGATTTACGGGGGAAGTTCCGACCAAAGTGGGCCGGGCCGTACATCATCAAGTCAATCCTTTCCGAAGGGGCAGCTTCAATCATCGATCTGGACGGCAACGAATTCTCGAATCTTGTCAATTTAGACCAACTCAAACGATATTACCCCTGAGAGAGCTCGCTGGGCCGAAAACCGCAAGGGCGGGCGGTACCAGGCAAAAATTAGAGCAAGCCTGCTAGGTCGAAAACCCGCAAGGGCGGCCTAGGCAAAAGTAAAGGCAAAAAGTTGAAAAAGAGCTCGCTAGGCCGAAAACCCGAAAGGGCGGTTCTAGGCAAAATTTAGAGCGCAAAAGGAGAGTGTTAACACCCGAGCGCTAGCCCGAACTACGTATGGGCCTGATTCCCTTTTTCTTAAGGGATACGTAGGCAATCTCACTCTGAGGTTCGGTCCTAAAAATTCCAAAAATTCAAATCCAAATTGACAAGTCAAAATGCTTTCTTTCAAAGTGCATGCCATCATTGAACCGAAAGGGGGAAACCTTTAATCAGTCAATTTTATTCCGATGATTTCTTTATTACAAGCTGAGCATGAAAACAGAAAACGCACAACGAGACCTAACTTTTATTTCAAAAAATGGCAAAGTAAGCAATTAACCCATTCTCGCTTCCACATCTCTCCTTAGCCACTTGCGGTACCTTCCGGTCGAAGTGATGGAGTAAAGAGGATCACTTGGCTCAGTCCTACGAGCCTCCCACGTTCGAACATAACTCCGAAGGCCCGGAATGGTGAAGCGAGGGAGACGAAGCACTTCAGATCCTTGCGGCGGCACCTCCTGACTAAGTCCGAGCTGACGAAGGACGCGGAAAGGCGAGTAGAAGGTAAAGCCTGCCAAACCAGCCACAAACACGTGCATTGAACCCATGTTGCTTACAGTCATCACAGGAAGCCTCAGCCAATGGCACCGCCAAGCGATGTCATCTTCCTCTGCAGACGCGAGGAAATCAGCCCAGTCATCTTCGCTACTGTACATCACCTGGAAAGGACGATTCCATGCACTTGCTCGATACCACCAGTCGTTCGCCGGGGGTGTTAGCAAATTCAACTTGTCACAAAGCCACATCTATCCAAAAAGAGAGAAAACAAGTAAGGAGCCAGATAAAGCCTAAACTGAGTGTCGAGGTAAAATGAATGTGAGAAATAGAAAAAGGAGAGCTGAGTGAGGTCCCTAACCTGCAGCAACAGCGGGCTACCACCAAAAACCCTCGTTCGACCAGCACGAACGGCATCCAACCCCATCAAAGTCTCAGCAAGGATCAAGGGCGCAACGTCTTTGCGAGCCTCGATCTGAATAGCAACCCCAACCAATAGAGAACTGGGCTGGCCGACAGAAGGAACCAACAGGAAAGCCGCCAGGAGGCAAATGCAACAGGCTGTCATCCGGTGACCTTGGTACTCGAAATCCGTTAAGTCTCCAGGTGGACTGAACTTCTCGTATAACTGCACGATGTTGATGGCGTTACCCCGAGTTAAGAATTCGGCAACGTTCCCGCTCACACCCAGCTTGGCTTTTAGGATGTTCCTCATGCTCTCCCTGAGCATCGGAGCAATTGGCTCGGCGGAGTCATGGCTGCCTAGATAGGCATGGAACTCCTCGACGGTGGGGCATAGCTCTTGAGAACCGAAGCGAAAGACATGCACTTTGGGATCCCAAAAGCGTGCCGCCGCATGCAGCAAGACAGGACGGATAGCAACCTCGTGGAGGTATTTCAAGGCGTGGAGGCGATGCCCTCGGAAGTTCAACCAATCAATGCCCTCAAGGCTGTCCAACCAAGGGCGGAGCAAGGCTTGGTTCAACAAGGCCATGAGAAATGAAGTTTTGGAAGGAAAATGATGGTTTGAAGTGTGAATGATTTACCAAAGATGGGTTCAGTATTTATAGAGGGCTGGAAGGAGGCAATCCTTCACACACCAGCCTTGAAACTCAGCAAACTTGTATTTTCCAAAACTAATTGCTTGCATTTTCAAGAATTCAAACTTTGGAAGCTTGGAAAGACTTTGGAAAAATGCTAGTTTTGTTTTGGGAAGCCACTGACCCTTGGGAAGCAGCACAAGGTGAATTACAATGAGTATGGGGAAGGTGCACACAAAAGAAAACAACTTGCTAGAGCTGGAAAACCACCTTGGGAAATTGCAGGAGCCTGCAGACCACAGCAGTCTCGAGCGCTCGGGAGTTAATTCCCAAGCGCTCGACAATACTCTCGAGCGCTCGAGAGTTCTGCAATTTTGACAGCAGGTTTCTCCTTTGGTTTTTGGCCCCGAGATGACACCTCAAGCTTGGTCTATCCTGTGTAACAAGTCCCAATCTACTCCTAAGGGAATACAGCGTGTCCGGTTATCTGTTTGTCTGAGTATTCATCAATGTTCCTTGAAAAACCTCAAAATCCCAATAACTCCCATTCCCGTCAACGTGTCGAAACTCGTGTCGAGAGCATTTGTTTGAATCTAATGGCATGTGCAAGTCTCAATATGTGCTAGTAACTGTGAGAAGTGATCAAACGCGCGTTAAAGCATATGGAACCAATTTTCACCTTCAAACGCCCCTATTTCATCGCTCGTGGTGGCATTGGAAGCACGCACTCGGAATAAATGCTCTCGTATCCCATTCCCGTGTCCAATCCCGGTCAAGTTCAGCCGTTACTTTCCTTTGTGCTTGCAAAATTCCATGTTAAGGGCATTTTTGTCATTTCAAGTCAAAATCCTTGAGTCGAGTCGATTATGTCAAGTTTTATTTCATTTTAGGAGTGTCGGTTGAAATTCGCGCGCTCTTTGCATTCTTTCAAAGCTAGACAGATATATTTCATAAAATACAATTCTTGAAGAGAAGTGCAAATGAATGCAAATGAAGAAAAGTGCAAATTTTCATAAAATAAATATGGCATCTACAATAAGTAAGGGAGGAGGTACAAAAGCTGGGGCAAACACTCGCCCAATCCTATCTACCGGGGCACGCAGGCCCAAAACAAAACCAAGGCACGCAGGCCTGGAAACTACAACTACGTTAGCACGCAGGCCCATGTAAAAGAAAAAGGATAGTAAAGCAAAAACCAAAAAGCTCAGCCCAGGCGGATCCTCTTCTGCTGACGCCCCTCAGACTCCGAACTCTCAACCTCGACCTCGTCGTCATCGTCATCGTCGTCATCAGAAGGACCCGAAGCAGTGCTCGAGTCTGTAGACCCTAAGGCTCGTGACTCGAGTGACTCCTCCGTGTCCTCCTCAGACTCCTCCCGAGCACGTCTCCGCTGAGGTGCACCCCTAGGGACTACCTCGAACTGTCTCGCTCCCGTCGTGGATCGTGACGCTCTCTGTGTACCCCGGCCTCGTGTGCCGGCGGGAGCTGAAACACTCGCGATGCCCTGTGGCTGTGCCCTGGCTGAGCGCCGTGGCTGCACCTGCATATCATAAGCATTCATTTGATACATGCTTTAAAATCCAATAAAATATATGTGCATGCACTCGCATTTTCATACCTGTGCAGCAACAGGTAAAGCAGGCTCAGGAACAGGTCTAGTCTGTAAAGCTCGCCCTTTCGCACACTCCTTCAAGAGATGTCGCATCCCCACCATCAGCATAATGGCCTGCTCAGCCCATTCTCGCGGCACCTGCAATGTTTCAAAAGTCAAAACAATATGTGCATGAATAAGGAGCATTCGAAGCAAAGAAAGAAGCAAAGTTGTATCATACCTGAGCAGGAAGCTGCATCGGCCGATGCGGGAGACGTGGAACGTCCAGCAAAGCCCGTGCTCCTGAAGGGTCCCTCACCCCTATCATCCAGTCCAGCGTCGGCAACCAGACGCCCCGGCCGTCTCAGGAGCCTGCGAGCTGCCCTCGCCCCGACCTGAGGAGCCAGCACCTCTCCCGCCTGCAGGAGGCCTAGCACCTCGCCCCCTGCCGCGCGAAGAACGACCGCCATGGCCCCGTCCTCCGGCCTCAGCTCCAGCCTCAACATCACCTCCAGCCTCACCTCTGGCCCTTCTGGCCTCAGCATCTGCAATCCGCCTCTCCAACTCCCGCTCTACACCCAAGCTGGTGGCCAAGTATCTATCTCTGTAAGCTGCATAGTCCAAGGTGCGCCGCAAATGTCTCTCCAAATCAGCATCAGGCACCGTGAACTGCTCCAGCTCAGCCCGAGTGTAGGTCGCAGTCCGCTGCACTCGTGGGGGGAGTTGCCCCGGCACAATGAACTCAGGAGTACCGAGTGACTGTCGTGTCACCCGATCCCCCAAATACCACTGCCACCCCAGCGGGCACTCCAGCAAGACCCTGCTCCTCGTCACCTCCCGGCTTCTCGGAAGGAAGTCAGCCTCCACTCTGGCCCATCGGTCCCAGTGAACCTGCATTTGGTATTCTGGCATCAGCAAGCAATGGATTTTATTTAGGATAATGCATGAAAAGAAAGAAAAGGTCGATGTTTGTACCGTAATCCCAGTGATATCATCCAGCCAGCGCCGGAAAGTCATCACCTGCCCCCGTCGCTCCTTTGCCCTCCGGTACTCCGTACTCCATGCGAGCGCACGTGGAAGCAGATTCGGATATGTGCAAGTATTCTCGGGCGGGAACATGCCCAAGATCTCGTAAGCCCAAAGCTGCATATTTTGGAGGTCAGTTCAAGTCAGATACATGTTCAGATGCAGTTCAATTCAAATCATTACAATAAACAGTCGATCAATCAATCAAAAAGCAATTCGAAGCAATAATGTCGAAGCATACCTCAATCACTCGCCAGTAACCGCCAATGGTGTCCCCCACCCCGCGTGTGGCGGCTCTAGAAAGCGAGAGCGTGCCGCAGAGCAAAGACTCCCGATCGTATCGGCCCGCCGCTTCAAATCAACCAGGTAGGCCAAGTAACCAGTGAACCTCGAGATCGCTGGCGAAACGAGAGAAGCCCCAAACAGTACAACAGATAGGCTACACGGCCATCCGAGCCGCCTCAACGTCGTCCGTTGGCTCGTGATCCCAGTACGTCGTACGCCGTGCTCGATACACCTCTCCGTGGCGCGGGACCCGCCCAAGGAACCACCTCAAAGCCTCATCATCGCTATACTCTGGTCGAATGGAATCGGCTCACCTCAGACCCGGAGCCCTGTAATCGCTGCAAAGTGGTGGGCGTCACAATCATCTCTGGCGGAAGTGGAACGTGTTAGTGGTGTCCCACCACCGCTCCACTAGCGCTGTCATCACCGCACGGTCAACTCTAGCCGGCGTCAACAACTGGATGAACGGCCCGAAGCCAGTCTCCTCCACTAGCCCCCGCACTCTCCGGGGCAACGCCAAGAAGTGCTCTACTGAATGGCCTGAGCCTCCGTGGCCGTAGATGTCCTTCGTACGCTGTTTCAATAGAGCAAGGAAATAGCATCAGTAAGCAACAATGGATTCAGGAAAGCAAGTCTAAGGCAGGAAAGTAAAGCACTAAAATCATACCGTGGTCCAGCTGGAAGAGATATGTGAGGCTCGATCTCGGAGAAGCAAGTCCTCAGGATAGTCATCCCGGGCTGGAACGTAGCCAGTCATCCCCGTCGGCTCAAAGAAGTGAAGCCGTGGAGCATAGGTCCCCGACTCGAACCCAGGGCGTACACGGCCCAAGTAGGCCTTCGCCTCTGCCGCCGCCGTAACTCGCTCCTCGATCACTACCTCTGCCTCCGGCTCCTCCCCCAGCTCCGTATCCTCCATCTCTGGCTCCGCCCCGAGTCCTCCAGCACCTAATACTCCTGTCCCACTCAGCAAAGCTCCCAATAGCAGAGCCGAGGTCTAATCCTCAGGGGTCCTCGCACCCCTCAGCACCCCCCTCACTCCTGCATCGAGACCAAGACCGTCTAGTATGTCCTGTGGCCTCGCTGTGTCTAGAAAGTCTCCCTCCACGAGCGGGACCGGCTGGGAAGCCCCAATCCCGCTGTCGCCAACCCTCGGCTCAACCACTGTCGCCCTCAGAACTGGCGTCGCAACGACGCGCCCGGTCACCACCACCTCGTCGCTGGCCCGCTCCGCGGCCACGAGCAAATCCTCTACCGTGGGAGTGTCAGGAACACCCGTCACACCCCCACTGCTGCTCGTGCCATCTCTCTCGCCACCCAAAGGACCCCTGCTACCTGTGGCCGGCTCATCGCCGTCTCCTCGCGCTACCTCACTATCACCCATATCTTCTGCCGCCGCCAAACCCCTACTGGTGCTCTTCATTGCAGCAAGGCCCTCGCCCGTACGTCTCACCATCCTCAAATCCGCACTAACCACTCTCTCCTGGGTGGGCGTAGCAGCTCTGCTACTGTCCTCGCCCTCCACTATCGCCGCAGCACCGCCAGCGTCCTCCCTCATCTCTGAAACCTCCCCGGCAATCATCGTTGGCGCTGTATCCTCGCCAACGACACCCTCCTGAGCTCGTGCAACAGTGCTGCTGCTGCCTTCCTCCATTGCCGCCGTAGCCGCCACCACCGCCGCCCCCTCGCGGTGGGGCAGCTCCCCATTACCTCCGCTAGCCATCCCTTCTTCTTCTTCCCCCCAAACCTTCTTCTTCCTTCGGATTCGCACCTCTTGGCACACAACCACCCACCGAAAAATCGTGGAGATCTCGAGATCCCGAGCTCGGTCCGTTGTGAGAGAAGTGAGAGAGTCTGAGATGGAGAGAGGAGAGAGAGATCAGTCGAGTGAGAGAGAGAGATCGCCTGAGAGAGGGAATGAGTGAGATCGTTCGAAGATGGAGTGTGTACGGAACTCTGGTTTTCAAGCGCTCGAGAGTGGGTTTTGAACCCTTGATCAACTGAAGAAGATGAGTAGGACCGTGACCCCAGCAATGGTCTCGACCGCTCGAGACCACTCTCGAGCGCTCGGGAGTGGATCTGAGCGCTCAGGTCTGTCCTAGGCCTCGTGCCCGATCCCTCCTCGTCCTGTACCTCCCCCCGTTGTCGAGGCTTTCTTGATTTCTCTTGCCTTTTACAAAATCAATCTCAGTCCTAGCTTTGGACACGTCGAACGATACTCTCTTTTGGCAAAACCTTCGTCGATAATTTGGACTCACACGCCCCCTTATGTGTTGTTTTCGATTGAACATTCCCGAAATCGCGTCGACTTTCAACAGGGTTGCGATGCAAACCCTACTTTTTATACTCATTTCATCCACCAAACAGAGTAACAGGTGGACATTGCATGCATCTATTGCTTAACTGTTGTGTCGATCATTTCTCGCGCATGCATTACACGTGCTTGCATCTCCCGTCCGCCGAACAGAGCAACAGGTGGACCTCACGTACACGAATCGTGTCAATCATTTCTAGTGCATGCATCACACGCGTTTGCACTTTTCCATCCACCAAACAGAGCAACAGGTGGACATCTTCGCACGTTTACGTTATCGTCGATTATTTCTCGTGCATGTGTCACATGCGTTTGCATCCACCGAGCAGAGCAACAGGTGGACCCTTCATACATTTATCGTGTCAAGGTTTTGTCAACTTCTCTTGAGCATGCACTACACGTGTTTGCGTTTGCCCCAAAGAACTACGCTGGTATGATCCCTGCAGACGGGGTACGTAGGTAGTCCGAAAGGACGCGACCTCATGCATTGAATGTGTTGTTTTGCATTTGTTTGTGGAATTGAGGATTTGGTTTAGCTCGAATTGGGCTGTCTCAATCTTTGAATGTCACCCGCATCCAGACATGACGCCGGGCGTCATCCAAAGAGGGGCAACTGTAGACACCCCAATTTGAACACTTCGAATTTCCTTAATTTGTGGCCCGGAGGCTCCCCGATGATGATTTTGGATTAAGACGAACTCGAGGTCATTTGAAACTTGGCTCCTTGAAGGACTTTAAAAAAGAGGTATAAATGGTCAAATCATTTCCAAGCGCTCAGGAGTAGTCCCAAGCGCTCAAAACCATTTTTAAAAAGCACTGATTGGGCTTGTTCTCGAGAGTGAAGTCCCAAGCGCTCGAGACCACTCTCGAGCGCTCGAGTCCTCCGTGACGGCCAATGGGTGGCAGCCCTTCCCACTACCCATGCAACTCATCATTGCAGACTCTTTGAGCCGGCTGAAACTCAGTCTACACTCAACCTCAGTCAGAGATCCTCAGACCAGCAGTTTTTCTGTTTAAAAAAATGTATTATTTCAAACATATTTCATTTTTGCAACCATAGGTTATCTTGGCCTATATATATGGCCTTTGGTCTGCAGAATGGAGGGGGCTCTCTCTCTCTAGACTCTCTTCTCCTCTCTCTGGTTAAAACAAAGCTTTCAAACTCAAAAGATTTTGGCAATTACAAGCATTTTGGAAAAGCAAGGTTTTAAACATCAAAGGCAAGGAGGAAAGATAAGAAATCCAGAATAGTCTAAGCTTCTGGTTTCTTGCCTTATTCTTCTTTCATCCATCCTCTCTAAAGTCATCCAAGGAGCCATCTTCCATCCAAAGGTAGAAATAACTTTTACCTTGATATTCAAAAAGGGTCGTCATTTCCTTTCTGAGGGAGGTTTCTTAGCCTTCTCAGTCTTTCATACTGAGCATGGGTTGAGAGACCTTGGCGCGAAAGCAAGAGCAAAAGGGGTACAAATGTGTTTCTCATGTTGGCTTACTGGAAGTACTCCCAAGCGCTCGGGACTACTCCCAAGCGCTCGAGAGTGGCTCCGGTTTTGCTCCTTCTCTTTTCAATGTTAAAAGAGTCATGCATGGGCATTAAAACGCATTTTCATACAAATCAGCTCTCTTGAGCAGTACTGGTACAAAAGGTCTTCATCTTTCACAGAGAAATAAAGAAAATCGTTTCATTTGTGAACATGCAGAAGGGTTTTACTTGAAAATTTGGAATAAGAAGTTTTCATAATACAAAAGCATGAGATCCAGTGTGCCAGCAAGAGCATACTAAAATGAGAGTATTTGTTTAACTAAAATCAGTTCTGGAGATGAACTACTCCCGAGCGCTCGAGATCACTTCAGAGTGCTCGAGAGTGTTTGCATGCAAACTCAATCCACTCTTCTAACAGTTTCATGCTCATACTGCTTTTGAATATCCATGCATGTGTCCCCTCTTGTCTCTCATGACTACAAAATCATTTTTCAGAAAGATAATGACGTATGGCTTGGAAGAATGGGGGTTGATCCCATTCTGCTAAGTCCTCTGTTAAGCCTGTGGCATGGTTAATGTCATTCCAGTTTACATTTTCGGTGTTATACCCTGTTATGTTCTGTTATACTAACATAGTTTGCAGGTTGAGCATGTAACACTCCCAAGCGCTCGGGAGTGAAGTCCCAAGCGCTCGACTCTGCTCCCGAGCGCTCGAGAGTGGAATTAATGACAGAATTTTCCCAGTTTTCAGCATTTTGGCATTCTATTTCCATCCCTCATTTATCCACTGCACATATGCACATGCATGCACTCCTTTACTTAGTATACTTGTGAATACTTGCTACTTGTTTAATGAAACAAAATCCCTTTGAAAAATCCCGCAAATGGTTAGTAGAGACCGATCTCGTATCGGGCGAGGGGGGTGCCGTAAAACCCTTCCCCCTTCGTAACATGGCTTCCGAACCCTTTTCAAATCTCTGGTTTTCAATTCAAATCAATCATTTTCAAATCAAAACGGTTTCTCGGGTGGCGAACCACAAACCCGGGTGGCGACTCTTCAAACTTTTTCAAATCGATTCCAAAATGAGGCGTTTCCTTTCGGGCCGCCCCGATCACACCCGGGGCTGTGGTAGCCCACAATGGTGCAACGTGGTGCTTTGTGGTGACATGTGGCATGCATGGTGAAATGGGTCTGTTTGTTTCCGTAATTTAAAAATAGGCCTAGGAACGGCAAGTGGTGCAGTTCTAGGCCTTGTGCGGGCGTGCCAGGGCAGGATTGCTACCCAAATTTGTATCAAGGCCTGGAAGCCTCAATCCAGGACTGGATTGCAGTCCAATTTCGTGCTAAGGCCTGGATGCCTCAGATCTGACTTCGTATCGAGCGATTGCGTACGACCTAAGGGGTGAGGCCGTATGGTGGTTCGTGGTTTGCCTTTGTAGGATAAGGACTTAGTATTTCCTAACCGTGTGAAAAATGGAAAGAAAAAGAAAATAGGACTAAACGATAAGATAAATAAACTTCATTAACGGTTTAACAAAGTTTAGGTACAAGGATATAAAAGGAAATAAAATCTAGGCTGGCTGGATTGGACTGAAAGATAAAATACTTTGAGGGAAAGTAAACAAATGGAAATGGAAATGCATAAGCTGTGAGCTTTGAGGTCGTGTACCCTTGATAAGGCTTTCAAAACTGGTATTTATAGGCAGACGTTGCAGGCCTTGAGCTACTTCCACAGGCCTTCATTCATGGCTGCCATGTGGCCTTCTAGCAGAGGCTTGGACTTGAGCAGCTTCGAAATGCTCCAATGAGGGGCTATTCCCTGAACAAAACGTGCCTTTTACTCCAAGAAAATGGCAAAAGCCTAAGAAGTCCTTCTTCTTTGCATGAAACTTTTTAAAAGGGCATAAAGAATCTCAGTCTCTGTAGCATCCAGGCCTTTGAGCTGCTTGAATGGACTCCTTATGGGCCCACCACGGCTGAAAACCAAGACTTCTCCAGGCCTTCCTATCCATTTTAGTGGACCTTGCACTCTTGTGGGCCCCTCAAACCTCTGGGCTTGACTCCTTACAGAAGAAGCAAAAGACCAAGCAGACCTGGGTGAGCTGCTTGTAAACAGTTTGCTGAGGTCTGCATGAGCCATTCACTAGCATCTCCAAGGGTTGCATGTACGCCACCTGTCCTTGGCCTTGCTTCATGTTGAAGAATGGGGTCCACTCAGACCTTGAGCTGTTTGTAAGCAGCTTACCCAGACTTGTCCAGCAGGAACATTTTAGGCCTTTGAGCTGCTTACAATCACCATTAAGCAGCTTGCTAGAGAGAACCTTCTAGACCTTTGAGCTGCTTGGGATGTCTCCATGCATGGCTGCCACGTGTCCTAAGCCTTGCTTCATGCTGAAGGATGGTGGCCATCCAGACCTTGATCTGTTTGTAAGCAGCTTACCTAGACCTGCCTATTGAGAACATTCTAGGCCTTAGAGCTGTTTGTGAGCAGCTTAAGGCCTTTTCCTTCCAGTTGAGGCCCATATGCAATGTTTCTAGGAAGGAGGTCCACACAAAACTTGGGCCTAAATTTGAGGTGCAAGATAGGCCTTAGTCCATTGTAAGCCTTGTGAGCCCAACCCTGGAGAAAACCCAAACTTTAACTGATTTGGACCTACTTGTAGGCCTTGTTACCTCTAAGAACTTGGGTAGGCTTGGATAAAAATGCTCAGGCCTAATGAGTCGACTCAAGACCTTGGCCAGCCCTGGGCCTGAATTTGCGATAACGAAATTTTAGGCATTAATTTGGCCCAGGGCTTTGCAAACTCAACTCGATCAATGGCGTTCAAATTGGCCTGATTTCATGGATAACTGATCATGAGGCTTTTCAAGGCCTGAGACCAGCATTCAAGGCCTTCTTCTAACCAACAAATTGATTTTCTGAATTTTGACCAAAAATTGGTGTAAACAGGATCCTGATTCATCCTTTGAATCCACCGGAGTGTGTGTGTGTGTATATATATATATATATATATATATATATTCATGTATAAGGATATTATATTAGTAAATTACTTATTAAGAATATCAACGCCACCCCTGTGTTCTTCCACCGTTTACACAGATAGAAAGAAGCAGCAGCACGACTCCTGTTCCTCAAACCTCTCACGCCGACTGCGGACTGTCGTTCCGTTCATATTTCATCGGAATTTCTCTCCTCTTTCTCACGGTAAACTTCATTTCTCAGTCCCTAGTTTACATAAGAGTAGGAATATATATATGTATGTATCTGTATTGTAACTCATAACCATTTGCGTCTCCAAATTAGAATTATTATTTCCAGAACAGGGACTTGTCGCTAGGGTTCGGACTAACATCGAATTAAACCCCAAATGAGAGTCTTAGAAACTTGAATTGAACTTTCCGGCTGCTTACTGGAGCAGCACCTGCGAACTCCCGAACCAAATCCAGTGATCTGATTGTTCAAATTGTGTCTGTCCAGTCCCCTAACCTTCATAAACTCCTTTTGCCGATATGGTGATTTTGGATTAACCCTCAATTGAGGTCTAAAAAGGTCATATTCCGACCTCTCAAGCTAGTACTGTTACGGGTCCTACAAGGGTGTACTAATTTAGACAAATTACTGAGCAATATTTATGGGTTAGTGATAATCAGTGCATTTCTACTTAGGTACCAGTTCAATGGAGTATCTCGCATACGTGATGAATTAAGTAATTCTTAAAGGTGAGTTGCGCGTACCTTAGTTACGTGTATTTTTTCTGAATTTTTGGAAAGAAATGTCATTGCTTGTTTTTGCTGGAAAAATATGGGAATTGAGCTTCCTACTTGGTTTATTTGATGTTAATGCATGCAATGGTTAGTTTATAAATCTTTTGAGTTTTAGTTAAACTAGACCATGGCAAGATGTTTTGGGAACTGGAATTGTTATGGTTAGTTTATAAATCTTTTGAGTTTTAGTTAAACTAGACCATGGCAAGATGTTTTGGGAACTGGAATTGTTACTGGTACATGCTTGCGATAATATGAATCATTCGAACGGTGTCTCGAGCGCTAGGGAACGTGTAAAGAAACTAGCGGCATGAAGTAATAAGCTAAGAGATGCAGCCAGGCATCACTGGGTATTGATATCATACCACTCTTCAATGGGGTCGCTCCCCAACCGACTGGCAAAAATACCGTTGAATGCTATTATCGCTCAAAAGTGCAAAAGTTGAAAGAGAAATGAAATGAAAAGGGTCCATCTCTTGGACCGAAGAAATGAGCTTTCGGACTAAAATGCATGTACTGGATGGTCAACGAAACATTTGAATTGTTGCTTTGAACTGTTTTATAATGTGGGGTATTTCCATGGTCAAACTTGTAACTTTGGTATACGTTTCTCACCCGAGCTTCGGCTTATGAAAACCTTTTTCAATTTTTCAGGTTAAGGTAGATTGCAAGTTGTGGACTGAATGGGGTGCTAGAATAACCGTGGAGAACCATGTGTAGTGTAATGGTTTGTATTTATTATACTTGTACACTTAGAAGCTCTGGGATTATCTTATTTATTCTACGCTTCCGCATACTTGAATTCTATTGTTTAAAATGACGACGATGTTAGAAATCCCTAAACTGGTATTTGAGCAGCCCTCCGGCGGCTGGACACCTACTTGGCCGGTCACGACTTTCAGGGTCGGTTTTGGGTCGTGAGAGAGAGAGAGAGAGAGAGAGAGAGAGAGAGAGAGAGAGAGAGAGAGATATGCAATCAGGGAGGAGGAAATGGGTTTCCTCTGTACTTGGTTGTACCAGATTTTGCGAAGCATGAGGTTACTATAGTCAGATTGCATAACCTGTCGTGCCAGAAGAAAAATGCTTCGTGGCTTTATCATTTTCCTTAATTAATAATGAGCCTCAATGCCAGTAATGAAACAGTCGTCTTCGTGCAGTGAATAGACTAGGAAATCCAACAATTAGACTGGGTGAATATCAATTTGGAAAGTTTAAGGACCAAATAGGAAGAAAATGAACTGTAAGGGTAAAAGTGACATTTATAGCCAAATTTGTTCCATCAAATCAAAACTGAGAAGTGAGAACATAATTAATTATTGGAGTATTGATGTTGATGGTATTCTTTCCTTCTTTCAATCGACCGACGGGGACCTGAAATCACCTCGCCCTTACTTACCCTGTTGTATTCAATATTCATACAGATTCCAGTGTTGGCAATGGAAGGAGGTAGGCAGTCGAGAAGGTTTGGTCGTCGAACCCTCTTGCCCTTACACGTTAGGCGCCTCTCCCACTCTATTTCCTGTTGGTATGTTGTTTGTTTCTGTTTTCTTGTTTTTCTGTTTTCAGATGTCATGGCATCAGATCACAAGTTAGTACTACAAGTAAGTAGTAAGTAGAAAGTAAAGAAGATTAACTGGTGGGTGCAGGTACTGCGACTACAAGACCTCTGCCTTCAATGAACCACTATTCAGAGTCGGCCGAAGACATGCCAGGTTATTTTACTTGTTTCTTTTAGGTCTTAGCCCTTTTGGGTTGCAAGGAAAGGTGGGAAAGAAAAGAAAAAGGAGAATCATGTCACTTGTTTGGATAACAAAAAGAGATGGGGAAGGAAGAAAAAAAAGGATGATAACAAAAAGAGATGGGAAAGGAAGAAAAAAGGCATGTGCAACTCAACTAATCATGTGGACCATAAACCCACCGTTCACTAGCGGGGGCTCCACTTAAAGCCGGAGCAAATGCTCCATGAGGATTGACTCTAAAGAAGTTGATAGTGCCTCAGAGGTTTCAAACATGAGACATTAGGAGGAGGGAGTAAACCCTAAGTCTCAAGCTTTGACCACCAGGCCTATCTCTTGGGGTTTCATATTGTTGTTTCTCAGTGTTTGTGAGATTTAGTTTGAAAAAATGGTCTTTTATTTTCTCTCCCTTTTTCCCAATCTAAAGGGCCCTTTAGTTGTCTAATTGCTACTACTACTAGTTGAATTACTACTGACTGACTCCGTCTTGCGTCAAATTAAGGCTTTTGCGAGTTTGGTTTTCAGTTGGGATCGGTTTTAGTCTAACCGCAATGCTAGGAGTTTATGTGGTAAGACCCAAATTACATATCATGTTTGTTCTGTATCAAATGTATAAGCTACAGTTCCTGTTTATCAGTTTTATTTGCTTTGTATGTGCGCCCAGATTCTTCTATGGGAATCAGCCACACTGCTACATTTGTACAATGGGAATGCATGGTGGCTTAGCAAGCTTTTGCCCGGGTCCTTGTTTGGGATTTTACCTTCGGTTAGTTCTCGAATTTTGTACATCTTTCCTTGTTATTGGACTCATATATGCCCATCTGGATTTCTTGGGCTGCTTGTGTAATCTTCTCTAACTTTTTTTGAGTTCAGCATTTTTGTCTACAACGCCCATATGTCTTCCTTTATTTGTAATATGTATGCATGAATGTTATGTTGAAATTATCAGCTTCTGCCCCTGTATTTTTTAATCCAAACACAATGCTTCTCACCTGTAGGGTCCCATTAATGTAATCAATGACTGTGGGACAGAGGTTCTGCCCAATTATTGTCATTTGAATTGTTTTCTACGTATAACATATTTGAAAAAAGGGGAGATGAGGAATTTAGATTAAGTTTGGTGATCTTAATAAGTAAAAGCCTTAGTTTTCCAATAATTAAAGAGCTTTTGATGCATTGATGGCATTGTTTTGCCGCCTGGATGATTCACTTATTTTTAGCTGAAGTAGGTTTCTTTGATATGAAATGCTTGGATAGCTGCCAATGAAACTTATTTATTGAAGAAAAAGACAGCTAATAAATTGTCGGCAAGCTAATATATTCTTCTGGTTTATTGCTCACTGATTTGTCTCTCTGATGTCAATTAGAAGGTTTCAACTACCCCATGCCCACGTCAATGTTTGTATGGCCAAGTTTTGATGCACTTTGGAAACATTAAATTTTAGTTGCCCAATAAACGACCAAGTTTTAACAACCTATATTATGTTTAGGCATGACTAAAGTGTTTCAAACTTTAAGTCCCAGACATATTTTTAATGTTCAGGCTTTGTGAAAGACATGTATTTTGTAGGAACTAATCCTTGTAGCTTTCTTGTAGAGTGTTTTTTTAGCCTTCTTGCTAAAAGCCACCAAAGCTCCTGCACGTTGACTTCTATGCAGGTTTTTGGGTTGAGCACAACAGTGGCTGATGTTGGATACATGTGTTTATCTACGATAATATCCGTGTCTGCACATGAGTTTGGGCATGCTCTTGCTGCTGCCAGGTTAAGCTTTACTTCCTTTTTCCAATGTCTTTTATTTTCCTTTCTATGGTAGTTTACCTTGCTTTTCTTGCCTTTCGTTTTGTAAATTAGACCAGGCAAATGGCATAACTAACTTTTTTTCTCATTTGATTAAGAAATCTGTGTCTGTACAGGCTTGTAGACATGTGAACTTCATCTGTGTAATGTGTGAATAGCATAAATTTCTGGACAACTTACAAGTATGGTGGAGAATTAAATGATTACTGTGCTGCTTCTTGTTTTTCTGTATTTTCTCTGAATATTCGATACTCATCCGTGTCCCACCTCAACTCATATTTTGGATGAGGGTGTGGCTTGAGCAGGGCAAGTAATGGAGGGAGAAATAACTGTATCTATGAGTTTATCTTGAAGGTTCAGATCAGTGGTTATCTGGTCTTTGTTATACAGATTCGTATGAGACTGTCAGGTGTGAGTCAGTATCTAGAGGTGGACACATCACATCTCAAATTGAAGAATTTAGATTGTCTACTTGAAAAAATTAGATCATTGGTATACATTTCTTTTGTGAAAATATAGCCAACAAGTTAGCCAAAAGAAATTGGGCTTCACAACAGCGTGTTGCAAATTGATTACAACAACAACAATAACAGTACCTATGTAATCCCCTATTGATAGGGTACAGGCAAGGGAGGACCGGAGAAATACCTAACCTTTGGCAATATATACACACTAAGTGCCATTTGTTCCCTCGCTGTACGCTCCTGCCCTCAATCCTCTCTCTCAGATTTTAGTAGTTTGGAATGTATTTGAAATACACTTTCACAGTCGCGCTCGACCATAATGTGACTAAGTATGCTCAAAGTGGCTGCCCTCAAAAAGTTTTACCTTTGAAATAACGGCCTCCTATACCTCCAAAAATCCAGAAACTGAAGGGACTTTATGTTGTGGAACTATGCCATCAAATCACTTTCTGTGCTCGGGCTGAGTTCTTCTAAACTTAACTTAAATCTTCGTTTTGTGTGTTTTGTTTGTCTTTTTTGAATTTTTGTTAGATTCACTTGGATTTTTTGGATTAATCATCCATCTCGACGAGAGGAGTCTAAAAAGTACAAAATTATGACCAAAAGCAAAAAAAAGTTCACTAAAGATGAAAAGAGTATCAAACAGCTGTCTTTTGGACCTTAAGCGCTGTCTTATTTGAATTTTTTCAACATCGGTCCATATTTTTATACTTTTCCGATTCGTCTCGTCGAGACAAACAATTAACCCCTAAAATTACGTCGAAAAGCTAAACAAAAAGTTACGAAAAGTAGAAAATACCGCTATACGGTCCAAACTTATAAGTTTAAAAGAACACAGCCTCAATTACCCCATTCGAATTCACGTCTCTGCTCGGGACAAAGCCTCAAATAGCCCATGCCATTACATTTGAAAATATGAAGAAATTAGACAATCATCCTCTGTTTAAGAGAGATTCCAAGGAATGGCGGCAGGTTTGTAGGGTCCATGGGTGAAAGGGTTTCCATAGGTAGAGAGGTTAGAAGATAGCGACATACCCCTATTCTAGACAATACATAAATGGCCATTTAACCATCAGGGTCAAGAGGGGAAAAAGGTAGAAATAAAGTAATCAAATTTGCAAAGGAAGTTATTGGTATCTTTCAGGCAAAAGGCTTGAGTAGGTTGGAATCCCTTCAAGGCAGGGCCAATTTGGACCCACCGCTGCGCTGCTGTGTAGAGCCCAGATACCTACAACCGCCCACAGGCCACGGTGTTGGGTCAGGGCAAGGGTGAGAGGAGTTTAAATACGTAGTGGAAGACTTTTGGGATTTCCTTGTTGATTTTGTCTATGCACACCCTGAACTGTTTCCATGTTCCTGAGGATGAAAAAGAAGGCATGTCTCTGTCCCTTTTGAGACATGGTTATTTTTACCAGAATTTGCTGCTGATTTTCTTTTACTTACAATAGAGGTGTCTTATCTAGTGTTCAATCCGTTGCGCTGTATCTATATCCTAACTTGTGTTCATGATCACCTGCTTCACTGTTTTAAATGAATAAGGTAAAGAGGTGAAACGATAAATGTGTTACAGTATCTTTACGTGTTATTCACATAGAGGATACACCATTGATTGAGCAAATGTGTCATTGGACATGCATGGAAAGTTTTTACATCTTTAATATGTCAATGGACCGATCTCATTAATGTTACTGTAGGTATCCATTCTGCGGGAAGCAGTGAGGGCATACAAATAGCGTACATTGCTGTATTCGTCGCGGTTCTATTTCCTGGAGCTCTTGTGGCTTTCAACTATGAGGTGCTGCAGGCATTACCAAGGTTTGCAACCCTCCGTATATATTGTGCCGGTATTTGGCATAATGCAGCAGTGAGTACAGATAGCAATTATTTGTGTGCTAATGTTTTTGAAATTACCGATATAGATGTAATTATCAAGCTTAGGCTGATTACCTTCAACTTTCTATGCAGTGTTGTGCAGTTTGTGGATTGACACTGTTCCTCCTGCCATTGATCCTGTATCCATTCTATATTCATGGTGAAATCCCCATGGTACGTAGCATGACTGTGTGCTTGTATTAAAGACTTTGGAGGTTATTGTTGTGTTCTGTGCACTAAGTACTGCACTATTATCATTTTGTTGTAATAGGTTCTGGATGTTCCTTCTTCGTCGCCTCTCTCTGGTTTTTTGTCTTCTGGTGATTTGGTCATGTCAATGGATGGCATAACCATTCATAATCCACAAGAGTGGATGGAGGTGGCTGCTCATATACATGAGCAAACGCTTAGAAACTCAAACTTTTCCAATAGTTTTCACTTCACGATGGCCAATGGTAACAAAGGGTATTGTGTCCCAAGTACTTTAATGGAAGGAAGCACAGACGTTCTATTGACCGATGACCAGTCTACTTGTCCTAACGAGTTCACTGCATTCGCAACTCTTTCATGCTCTAATTCAAGTATGCTTGATGATGGTAGCATTGCGGATAAATATCAAAATAGCAGAGAGGGTATGCATTGCTTGATTGCCAAGGATATTGTCAAGCTTAGAAAATGTGGTGATGGATGGGTTAAATCTGCAAGCAATAGAAGCAGTTGTCTATGTTCTGAGGTACAAATTCTGCTGTCCATAATAAATAAATGTCTTTCCTCATGAAACATGATTGTGAGAAACTATTTTGCAACTTATGACACTGGTAATGATTGACAGGGCGATACCTGCTTAACTCCAGTCCAGATGCCTGGGTTAACGTGGGTTGAGATTACATATTTAAGACCTTATTCTTCGCAATGCTGGCAACTTGCAAGAAATTCATTTGCGGGTGTAAAGAGTCCAAACTTTGAAGAAAAGGGTTGTGGTGGAACTTTTGTTTTCGTTGGAGATGTCCTCTCTATGGCTTTTTCAATTCGGTTAACTGCCTATCGTCCTCGTTGGTTATTTTCTTTTGTTGCATATCTTCCAAATGTTCTGGAAAAGATTTTCGTGTGCACCTTTCATGTCTCTCTTGCTTTAGCTCTTCTCAACAGCCTGCCGGTGCGTCTTCATGCCCTTGTTTTGTTGTTATAGTATAATGCATTTCTAATATTCTGGTTTAAGTTTTCCGCATCAATGTGTATGTCCAGCATCATGCATGAGAATCATGCTTGTAGTGTGACATAGAATTTGAACTCCCTTTCGGATAAGTGGAAGAACTTAGGCAACCTATGTCTTATATTGAATTTGTTTGTTAGAAATTTGTTTTAGGATTCTCAAGAATTTTCCTGCCCACTTCATTGTTAACATTTCAGCCTCATGGGCTAATAGGTTCGAGAAACTTTAGAAGAATTTTCTCTCTCGAATGTAGAAAAACGGCCATGGCAAGATCTTCCCATGTGCAATCTTTGAGATGCCATAATATGGTTAATTTGTGTTGCATGTGTAAGATAGACAAGGAAAATGGCCCTCATCTATTATTATTGGCCAGTTCTATGGTACACACTCATTGAAATTATGCACCAGTTATGACTAGTAGAGGTCTCCGAAACAGAAAAATGGGGTTGGTTATGAGTCTTACGTTGTGTGAAGTGGTGGTTAAATGAAAGTTGACTGTGACTTTCTGGTGTTTTGGATATGGACCAAAGCAACCTTTGTTTGTGGCTTTGTTGTTTCTTGTTGTGACATTAAGTGGTCTTGGTTATGACCTGAAGTTGTTCATGGACCCAAGTGCCTGAAAAAATATGGGTGCATATTGTATATCTCTTTTCTGGGGCTTGTGAACTTAGCCGTTTCCCGTTGTTATTTGTTGGGTGGCAATGAGCCTTTTGGCGTTTGGAATGTCTTGGGTCTTTCAGAGGAGAGTAGCAGAGTTCCATGATTGGTGGGGAAGAGGAGAAAGGAGTTGGTTTCTGTAGGTGCGGTCAAAGTTAACCTACAACCAAGGAAGATTATTTGACCTTCAATGACCGGTGGACACGTGGCGACGGGGCCCGCACGAAAGGGAGCCCTTGGTCAAAATTTCATCTGAAGAGGAATAGTTGACTACCCAATGGGAAGAGGACGCGTGTAAAGAATAGGAGGATGACTCCCGTGGAAGAGTAAGCTTTCGTGGGACCTCCGCTGGTCCCGCGGGAAGATCAAAATGCACTTAGCAGCGGAAGATTGCATTAAGGCCTCGCGAGTCGTTGGGTTCTTGATATTTTCGAACAAAAGAGTATGCCCGTGGGGAATATCCGCGGAAGAGAATGCTACCGTGGAACCCCCGCTGGTCCCGCGGGAAAGCCAAATATACCCGGAAGTGGCCTCAGCAACGAGAGACCGTGGGATGGTCCTACAGATCGCTGGATGCTAATAATAAGTTCAAGGAAGCTATGTTGAAAAGATCCCCGGGGTTTCATCTAGGCCTAAAGGCAGGGCCCGGAAAGGACTCCGCGGAGAATGCACGATCGCCACGGGTCGCGACCTTACTCCTGCGGGAATTGGGAATTGCTTGTGGCTTGGTGGCTTAGGACGGAGGTAGCACTGCGGGAATTTGAGCCCTTCCGCCGAAAAGAGAGCTGATTTTTCACGGAAAAAGGGGGCGTGAGCACTGATTCTGAAGAAGGAGAACATTCTTCCCCAGAGAGAAGGTGATCTCACCGATTCGAATCCGGAAAAGGCAGACACCCCCGCAGAAAACGAAAGGGACACGCTGCCTTTGTTCCTTCCGTGCCTCTTGCTCCTTCCCTCACCTCGCAAGATTTCTTCCCCTCTTCCCCTCGCTAATCATCGACCAATCGCACCTTTCCAGCTCATGAATATTCACACGTAAGCACCTCTCACGGAACCCCATTCACTACAGTTTCAAACCTGCACATCATATGGGAAGGGGATCTTTTGTTTTCGTGTTACTGAGGATCTTTTGTATTGGCTGGAGAGTTGGTTCATTGCCACTTTGGATAGCTCGATCTCTACTTCTCTAGGGGGTTAGACCTAGTTTGGAGCAGTACCTGATTGTTGTTGACACATTAGGTATATGATTTTTTTTGTTTTTTTGTTTTTGTTTTGCTTAGGTTCTTAATGACCCTGCATAGCTTTTTTCTTTCCCGTTCACAGTTTTTGCTCCCTCGACCAATGGGGACTAACATATGGTAATGGTCTTCATGTTGATGGTTTTCTGCATACTCATATGTTGAGTTTGGGAAACGGGCTACAAATTGATGGAATTTATGTTTCTTACTCAGAACATGCAAAAGAGTACAACCCTATATGCTGTCCATGGAAACAATTATGCCCATAGCTGATTATTAATGTTGAGAGAGAAAGAAGGAAAAAGTGTATAGGGTGTTACCAAACCCTTACACACATAAATTATATTTATATAAGTCTGGAGAGTTGCACAATTACAAGATAAGCAATGTGGGACAAAACCCACTCTCTAATAAACACTTCTAACACTCCCCCTCAAGCTGGAGAATAGATATCACAAAATCCCAGCTTGTTACATAAAAATTCTAAATGATATTTAAACAGTGGTTTGGTGAAGATATCTGCCAACTGAGCTTTTGTAGACACGAAAGGGGTAGCCAACACACCACCATCAACCTTCTCTCGAACGATATGACAATCTACCTCAATATGTTTGGTTCTCTCATGAAATACCAGATTCAAAGCGATATGTATTGCTGCTTGATTATCACAATACATAGGAATAGGTAACTGCACGCCAAATCCCAACTCCTCGAGCAAAGCTCTCAACCATACAACCTCGCATGTAGTATGAGCCATGGCACGATACTCTGCTTCAGCACTGGATCGAGCAACCACAGTTTGTTTCTTGCTTTTCCAGGTAACTAAGCCCTTGTTCGGTTTGGAATTCCAAACCCAGGGTTTTGGATAAAGTAACTTTTCTACTTTTTCTCTTTCTAATTTTTCAATCATTACTTTCATTTTTCACTCTATCTCTCTCTACTTTTTACCTCTCTCCACAATCATTACTCTCATTTCTCTCTCTACCTTTATTCAAAAACACAACTCAAAACCCACAACCGAACAAAGCCTTCCACCAACAAAAGTACAGTACCCAGTTGTGGACTGTCTATCAGATGGTGATCCTGCCCAATCAGCGTCGGTAAAGGCTTCAACACGCAAATGACCATTTGAACGATAAAACAGGCCACGTCCAGGATGAGCCTTGAGATACTTCACAATACGAAGACAAGCTTCCCAATGTGAAAAACGAGGGGCTGACATGAACTGACTTACCATACTGACAGCAAATGAGATATCAGGCCGTGTATTGGTGAGATAATTCAGCTTGCCTACTAAGCGACGATAACGATCTGGATGAGGAAATATCTCTCCCTGATCAACACACAATTTGACGTTTGGATCCATAGGAGTCTCCACAGGCTTTGCTCCCAATAAACCAGTCTCCTCTAGAATATCTAGCGTATACTTTCTTTGCGATAGACTGATCCCTTCTTTGGATCTTGCTACCTCAATACCCAAGAAATATCGTAGCTTACCCGAATCTTTGGTGTGAAACTGACGCTGTAAGAATTGTTTCAACTCATCAATACCTTTCTGATCATCCCCAGTAATAATGATATCATCCACATACACAATCAACACTACTCTTCTCCGATCTGACTAAATAGAGAAGACAGAATGATCAGAATGAGAGCGACGCATACCAAATTGCAACACAGCATCACTAAACCTGCCAAACCAAGCTCGAGGGGACTGTTTAAGACCATAGAGGGCTTTGCGAAGGCGACACACCTGAGAACGCTCCCCCTGTGCAACAAACCCAGGAGGTTGCTCCATATACACCTCCTCAAGCATGTCACCGCGTAGAAATGCATTCTTGACATCCAACTGAAACAAGGGCCAACCAAGATTGGCAGCCATAGAAATAAGAATGCGAACAGAGTTAATCTTGGCCACCGGAGAGAAAGTCTCGGCATAATCAACGCCATACGTCTGGGTATAGCCTTGGCCACGAGGCGGGCCTTGTACCGTTCTATTGTGCCATCCGGATTATACTTGACGGTAAATACCCACCGACATCCAACGGTAGACTTTCCTGGTGGAAGAGAAACCAACTCCCAAGTGCCATTGTCATGAAGAGCAGACATCTCAGCCTCCATAGCTGTCCGCCACTCAGAAATAGACAAGGCCTCCTGAACAGTGTTAGGAACAAAAATGGATGAAACAAAAGTAGTAAAAGCACGAAGGGACAGAGACAAGTGATCATAGGAAACAAACCGAGCAATAGGATGAGATGTGCAAGACCGAATACCTTTGCGAAGAGCAATAGGAAGACCGGGTGATGGCGGAGGCGGAGGTGGAGGAGGAGGTGGAGGTGAAGGTGCAACCGGATCTTGGGACGGAGGAGACGTGGTGGCTGGTACTTGTGGGACTGTTAATACGTTTTGTCGACGAATATACACCTGCAAGGGAGGACCAGATGGTACACAAATAGGAAACACAGACTCAGACTCAGGAAGATCAACTGGAGTACTGTTACCCGAGTAAAAGGGCAATGACTCATTAAATGTGACATCAGCACAGACAAAATGGCGGCGAAGAGATGGTGAGTAACACTTATACCCTTTCTGAGTGCGCGAGTACCCCAGAAAAATACACCGAATTGATCGTGGATCAAGTTTATCCCGGTCAGGATCCAGAGCATGAACATAACAGGTGCACCCAAACACTCGTAGGGGTAATGAGTGGAGAGGGCAACTAGGAAATAAAACTGTATGGGGTATCTGACCACCTAGAACGCGAGATGGCATACGATTGATCAAGTAACATGCTGTAAGAACAGCATAACTCCAATAAGACTTAGGAACTTGCATTTGAAATAATAGAGCACGCATAACCTCTGATAAATGCCTAATCTTGCGTTCGGCAACTCCATTTTGTTGTGGAGTTCGAGCGCAAGAAGATTGGTGAATTATACCATGGTCATCAAAAAACTTAGAAAGAGAATTATGAAAATATTCACCTGCATTGTCAGAACGAAACATGCGAATGCAAGTATCAAACTGAGTTTTGATTTCCATATAAAA
Organism: Rhododendron molle; assembly: GCA_025413875.1. NCBI lineage: Eukaryota > Viridiplantae > Streptophyta > Magnoliopsida > Ericales > Ericaceae > Rhododendron > Rhododendron molle. The sequence continues at coordinate 24,197,000 of CM046400.1, forward strand.
TGACTTAAAGACAGAAGACAACTCTGACCGCTCTTTCATGAGATAACGATATGTAACACGAGAATAATCATCAACAAAAATAACATAATACTGAAAGCCAAAAACATTAGGAACACGCATTGGACCCCAAATATCAGAATGAACTAAGTGAAAAGGACGGGATACGCGACTCTCAACCCTAGGATAAAAAGACACTCTGTGATGTTTGCTAAACTCACAGACTTCACAGGGCCAAACATCAACACGGCTACATGAAGGTACCAGCCGTTTAAGATTTTGAAGGGATGGATGGCCAAGTCGACAATGATGTTGATAGGGTGACACAGAAGACTGAAGAGCAACAGAGCTAGGGTGAACATTGTTGGTAAAGTAATACAGACCACCACGCTCAATACCACCACCAATTTTTCGCCCCGTCTTGAGATCCTGAAACACACAACCATCAGGAAGAAATGTGACAGAGCAATTTAAAGATTTAGTAAGTCTACTAACAGACATAAGATTTAATGGAAAACGAGGAATGTGCAATACGGAATCCAAAGTCAAAGAAGAAGTAACAGAAACCGAACTCAAACCAGTAATATCAGTGGTAGAACCATCGGCTAAGGTAACACGAGATGGTTTATCAATAGACTGATGGCTAGAAAGAATAGTAGAAGTACTAGTCATATGATCAGATGCACCAGAATCAATAACCCAAGGAACAGAAAAGCTAGAAGATGTAATACAAGCACTAGAAGAACCTATCTGAGATAGCGTAGCAATGGAGGAACTTGTCTGAAGTGACACAAGGCGTTGGTACTCCTCCACAGAAATAGTCACCATAGCAGTGGAGCGTGCAACCTGCCTATTAGAAGTAACCCGATGAGCCTGAGGAAAACCATGTAGGTCATAGCAATACTCCACCGTATGATTAGTTCCCCCACAATAAGTACAGAGTCTAGAACCACGGCCTCGACTATGGCCACCTCTCCCTGACATGTGACCTGTACGACTAAATCCACGACGACCAGAATCATGACCACCAAAAACAAGGTCAAAATGACCAATGCACCCTTAATCACGGCCGCAACCACGGCCACAACGAAATGAAGAACCAAAATCACCAGATACAGCGGAAGTAGAATCAAAATCAGATTTCATTGCAAACATATCACCGTACAAAGAGAGACAACTAGTCAACTACCCACAGATCAACCAACCAAATACTCCACCAACAACGGCCAATAAACAATAAATAAGAAACTGATTGACTGGCTAACAACCAAGGGCACGACAACGCATGCATCCAACTGCTTCAACAAAAATAAAGTAGCCACCGAATAACATAATCCCAATATCGAGCAACAACCAAGAGCTCATATGCGAACATAGGCCAAATAACTCAATACAATCCAACAGCCAAAATCAGACTTCAACATACCCAAACTACCATCTATTGGAGATGATAAACTGTAGATAATTACCACATACAAAGAACAGAAATCCAAATCCAAGTATACTGTAGATCGACCAAAAATCCAAAATTACCGACCAAAAATCCAAAATTACGAGAACAATCAGTGCATAAGAGTGACGGAACGGTACCAAACAATGATGAACAGTGCGTGATGAACAGTAACGACGTGAACAGTACCTGTGAACAGTAGCAACGTGAACAGTAGCGGCATGAACAGTAGCGGCGTGAACAGTAACTGTGAGTAGGGTTAGGGTTAGGGTTAAGGCAGAGGCTAGGATTAAGATTGTGATTTTAGGGATATGTACAGAGGCTAGGGTTTGGGTTAGGGTTGTGGTGATTTAGGATTAAGGTTAAAATCCCGCTCTGATACCATGTTGAGAGAGAAAGAAGGAAAAAGTGTATAGGGTGTTACTAAACCCTTACACATATAAATTATATTTATATAAGTCTGGAGAGTTACACAACTACAAGATAAGCGATGTGGGACAAAACCCACTCTCTCTAATAAACACTTCTAACAATTAACACATTGCCAATTGTAGCACATGGACCACATCAATCATTGTCTTACCATTGCAAACTCATACCACAACAAGTAGAGGAGCTACTCAAAGCTACTGTCCTAGCAGTAGGGCTTAGCTTATCAAAGCATGTCAAAAACCAAAAATAAAAGTAGGAATCTATGAAGAACTTACTCCCCCCGCTTCAATGTGTTTGTCCATTTTTGAAAGTTCAACTTTTAAAGGGAACACATTTACATTTAATTAGATGCAATTTTCGACATTTACCTTCAACTTCTTTGAAAAGTTACTTAATTCAGAAAAGAAAGGGCAGAAAAGAAATTTAGTTCATGCTAAGGTCAAATAGACAAACTGTTTGGGAAAAAATTGGGACGGAGGGAGTATTTAGATAATCAGTGGACTCTCTGTGTCATCAATTAAAAAAAAATGGGGCTAAGGTTAGCAACCTACAAATAAAGAATTTTAATAGTAAATTTCAGCAGCTAACTCCAATAGAACTTAAGAAGAGTTGGGAATTGGGATGTAGTAAGACTTGCTATAGACTTCCTAAAAGGAAAAAGGCCCAGTAGGCTGCACTACTTTCATCCCAAGGACCTCAGATTTGTGATCTGGATTGAAGGCCTGATCCTTTGGAGGTGGATGTCCTTTTACTCAGATGATAAGAAAGGGTGGATGTAGATCCATACTACCCCGCTCTGTCAGAGTCTTTGGGAAACAACTTTATTTCATTTATTTGATGGACCAGTGAGATCAGATCAGGTAGATGCAGAACGGTGGAGCACATTAAGGGAGAACCTCTTCTTCCTAGAGGTCAGATTGAAGTCCTTCCTTCAGGGCATGCCGGACTTCCCAATTTGAGTTTACCCCAGCTGACTCGGTCAACGGACTGACGGGTCTTGGTCATAATTTCTAATCTACTGTTCATTGGTGGAAAGGTAGTAAAGATATAGTTTATCAATCCTGTAGCATAATGCTCGGTGTTGATGGCATCATGATAACCCTTACTAGTATCAGAAGGAAGGCCATGGATAACTATGTTCTGCTACACTAGAAAATGATGCATATATGGGAATGAAGTGCAATGACAAGGATGTGAGAACGTACCATACATAATGGTTTGAATCTATGGCTGTGCAGAAGTAACAAATAAATAACTATTGATATGAGTACAATTTTACCGGAAGTTAATAATTTCTGATCTGGACTAATGCATATTTGTACGAGTGTTGTTAACTTTGTAGGAAATTTCACTCACTCAATTGCTTTGAATTCATAATCTATTTTTGTTAGATGTGCCTGATTAATTTAAGACAAGGTGGAAATTTGAGTGCATGACATTTAGAAGGTTATTAAACATAAATGCTGTAAAGCCTGAGGGCTGAACGTATCACCCTTGCTGCATGTTCACCGTGGATAAATGGCAAGCACATTTGTCTTTCTCCTCTTTGGTTGAGAGACTAGAATTCCTAACATTATTTGTGGGTGGTTTTACAATGTTTCATATACATTTGTAGAACACTCGGGATATCTGTTATCTTCTCTAATCATGTCAATTAACATATGTAGGTGTACTTTCTTGATGGTGAATCCATTTTGGAGGTGACTATATGCTACTTGAGGGTGCTGAGCCCAAGAATGAAAGGAAGAGTTCTGCGCTTGTGTCTTTTAGCAGGGACCCTTATTTCTACCTTTGCCTTGTTGAGGATCTTCCTTCTCACCATTTCGTAAGCTTGATGTTGCTTTATTCTCCCAAGTTTCTAATGTCGATATCCAAATTAGTTTCTCACACTAATACTATATTTTGCATATTTCACCTTTTACATTACCTGTCCTCGTACTCAGTAAATTGCAATTTTATTCTTATTAACCCAACAAGAGAATCTCGTGTTTTCTTGTTCAGTGTGAAATCTCAACTTTCTTGTGCAGTGTATTTTTACCATAAGTTTTATCCTTACCTTCTTTTCTTTTTGAAATTTCTTTATCCCAACTTTGAAATGGCATTTTTCATAGATTATTTCTGGAATAGGATGCAATTCAGTTGTCTGGTAAGCATGTATAAACCATGTTCTTGTGGTTTACAAAAATAGTCCATTTTGATTACTCGAGCTTTGGTATCTATTGTTTCAAAGTACTGGTTAGTGGCATTTGCAGTGGGCTCAGAACATAAACCGTGGTTGTAGATTTGTACGTTTTCTGTTACGATCCTGCATTGCTCAAGACACGGCAGCCCAAATACGTTGCTAGGGAATGCTTGATTTGCTTACTTTCAGTTTTATCTGATGCAATATCTACTTTTTAGCCTCCAATCATGCTTTTGAATCTCTTTTGTATCCTCCTCGTTTCCTTACCGTCTCTTGTCCTTTTGCTTTTTATTTTTCCCAAATTTGCCTCTCTTTACACTATGTTTGGATTTCAGATTTGCAAAGGAAACGTAGAAGTGTGGAAGATGTTGATTGGAAACTGAGGCTATCATACGTAGTACTAGTGATGTGTAGTAATTTCCAAGACTGGCTCGGTGGGCCGACTTTGCATGTTTTTGAGGGGGAGAAGATCGTCGAAGTAACATGTGATGTTCTTTTCTCAGATTGATGTTTATCCTGTTTTCTCAGTTTCAGTAATTTATACAACCTCAACATACCGAGCTCCAACAGGTCTCGGTGATACAGAAAGATGGTGGGAGAGAATCTGTCTGAGGATTGGAAGGGAACACTATGCCGCGAGAAACAAATCTGTGCAGAATAATTTTTCTGCCATAATAGGGTCCTATGCATTTCCATTTTAATCCGGTTTTCATCAAATCTTCCATGTACATGTGCTGTTTATGTTCGCGCAACTGGTGCGTGGATTCTTAAGTTGATTAATTCAGTACTCTGAAATGAATCCAAGTAAACGTTCGTACATTAAACTGTAATTCAGAACTACATTTCTTGTTTCTATTCCTTTGAGGTTCCTCAATAAATGCAATTTCAAATTTCAGTAGAGCAATTTCGAACTCTTTATTTTCCATCACCTAACTTCAACTCACTCTAAGTTTTCTACGCCAAAGATGTGGGTATTTAGTTTGGAGGCAAATGTGACATTTTGAAGATTTACATTTGTTGGTTTTAAAACTTACCGCTCTGAGCATCCGCACGCTAGCCATTTTCTCACTGAATTCTTTGCCATTTCTCTAAAATGACAAAAGAAATAGCAAATCGGGTGCTACACACCCTCAAGCTAAAAATTCTCTCAAATTTGGCAAATGCTAATTCCTTTGTCATAATATGTGGCAAAATTGCAATTTTTGAGATTGAAAGAAACAACAAACTAGGGTGTAGCACCTTTGTCACTTTTTTGGCAAAATGATGCTATTCATTGCCCAGAAATGAGAATGACGATAGCAATCTGACATTCATATGAATGTGAATGCTCTAACCTGCTGTTCTAGTTTTGATTTGGGCTCCAATAGTTAAAGAGAACAAACAAAATTAGAGTATAATGACCGAAGATATTTTTAATATAAAAAACTACTTTATTAACCCATCATTTGAATAGACATTTGTCCTCTTCAAGTTAGAAAACTAGGGGTATTTTCAGTAGTGAAAAATTTGTAAATTTTTATTTGTAGTTGAGGAGTTGTTAGGTGTTTCATGTAGTGAATATGTTATTGAAAAATGTCAAGTTATTTCTAGTAGTAAATAAGTTGTTGATGGGTTTATGAGTAGAGTAACCGTACCAAAAAAAGTTTTTGTTGACAACTTTTTTCTTAGTAGAAACGAAATGATAAAATATTGCAACTTTTTTATTAGTGAAAACGAGATGATAAAATGTGTCAAGTTTTTAGTGGTTTTTTTTTTTTTTTTTTTAGTAGTAGAAACACCCTTGAGAGATTAGCTTTCTAAATTTTGGAAAGTCTGTTAATGTTTTCGTTACTCACTGGGCAATACAGGATTCGAGGAAAATTCGTATAACCAAGAAGTAAATTTACTCGTAGTCCTATAACGGAAAGAGTGCTTGACCCAAAAAAAGAAAAGAGGAAAAGTGCGAAAGCTAGGATATCAGAAAATGGGCCCCGCTCACATGGTTATTGTCGCAGACAGGGCCCCAAGATCTTCGAACGTGGATAGAGTTAGGTTGCATGGCAGTTATGATGTCTCTTGTCACAACCCCTAGTACTAGACCGACAAGCTCACTACCAAAACTATGTTATTACCCATTTTTTTGTCTTTTGTTTTTCACCTCCAACCGTCTTTATAATCAACGATTGAGATTTATTTGAATGTGTCAAGTCTGAAGTCTCACACACCGGCCAGCTGAATTTCTACCGTCGATTTTCAACTCGGGGAAAATTTCTTGAGCAACTCTACCCAGTAATTAATCGATAATCTTTCGTATCGAAAAAGTTAGTTTTCTTGTCTCAATGCACTACCTCTTTGTTGGATGCCAGAAGAAATTTTCAAAGAAACAATAATCTCAGACATAATAATGTGACAAGATTTACCTAGTGCGTACAAGAGCAGAAGGAAAATATTGGGACAGAAGATCCGTGCTGCTGCAAACGCACCCACGTTCTAGGAGTCGTACTAGTTGGAAATTTTAGGGTAACCTTATCTTGGCTTTTCCATGTGTATTTGGATTCTTACCCACCAGCATATAATTAAACTTTACATGTGTGCTTTGGATTCTTGCTGTTATAAAAACCAAAACACAAAAGGAGTTTTAGGATTGAAAATCATCTTCCCAAACAAGAAAAACCCAAATTATGGTTTCCGTTTTGGAAAAAATGGGGGTTTCAATTTAGACGCGCGAAAATAATTGTGGTTCTCTAAATGCATTTAGGATAAAACTTTGGGCATTGAAGTTGTTAAAACCGTGTGTCGTAAAAGTACAAGTAGAATTCGAGGATGCGTCAATGTTAGAAAAAAGGCCAGGGCACACACAATTTTGAATTAAGGGAGATGTCAAATGCAGATATAAAAAAAAAAAAGAAAGAAAGAAAAAAAAAAAAAAAAGGGAGATGGCGAAGCTTGAAATTTAAAGTACAAGAAAATAGTATTAGATTGCAAAGTAGAATTTCGGATGAAATCCATAAACGTACTATTCAAATATGCCAAAACATGCATGTGTGTGTACATTTAAAGGGAATACAAAGTAGCTGTTTTTCTATAACACAAAAGTCACGGCTCAGCTGTCTATTTAATGAACTTCTTAAGTTAGGGTTTCCGGGGAGGCGGCTCCCCCCCACCCCCCCTGCCCTTCCTTGCGCCACCTTCTTTCCTCTCTTCTTTCTCTCCTCCCTGTCCTCGGCTGGTCCTTCTCGTTTCCCATTGGACCCATTCGCAGTCCTGTTGGTGGCCGATTCTCCCCCGTCCATCTCTGCATCGTTCGAGGTTTGTTGGCGTTTGCCGGTAGTGGTGGTGTTGCTGTTCAAAGGGTTGCTAGTGGTGGTTGGCAGCAACGGTTGGTGGTGTTGCCGGAGTTTGATGGTGGTGATATTTGCCGTCCGAGGTGGAGTTTTTTCTAGTTCAATTTTATGTTGTTTTGGTTGTTTCTCCCCTTTGGGGGTCTTCCTCACCTTCCGCAGGTGTCGTTGTTTTAGTGGGTTTTTTTTCCCCGATGTATGTGAGTTTGGTTCTGTGGGATGTGGGAGTGTAAACGAGCCGAGCCGAACCGAGTTTCGGCGAGCTCGAGCTCGGCTCTTTTACTTAACGAGCCCAAAACTGGAGCTCGGCTCGAGCCTTAACGAGCCGAGCTCTTAACAAGCAGAGTTTAGCCATTTACAAAACGAGCCTCTTTAATCGAGTCGAGCCTCCTTTAACGAGCTGAACTTTTGTCGAACAAGCCAAGCTCCACTCGGCTCGTTTAGTAAACGAGTCAAATACTCGAGCTCGAGCTCGGCTCGTTTACTAAACAAGCCGAGCGCCGAGCCTTAAAGAGTCGAACCGAGCCAAGCACGCGAGCTACTCGGTTCATTTACAGCCCTAGTGGGATGTAGTGGTTGGTGTGGTGTTGCACTGCTGCTCTCTGATGGGGTTTGGGGTGCAGCTCTTCCCTCTTTGGAGTATATTCGTCTCTTTGGTCATTCTCTCCTTTGTCCAAGGAAAGATGTGCCCTTCGTCTCCCTAGTATCATTGAAATTTCTAACCTTTTGGAGAAAAAAAAAACGTCTATTTAACGTGGAGCTTTGACACTGATTCTTTTGGATAACAAAAGTCACATAGGCTCCATACTCAATTGGGTTTGGACCTTATGGTGATTAATACTTTGGCAGTGCTGGCTTAGAGATATTTGGGGTCCAAAACGGAAGTCCCAACATGGGCCATCTATCTTTGCACATGCATCGTTGGACAAAATTTTGCAAAAAGTTGAGGCAAACTTAAGGGGTGGAAATTCGAACACAACTCCTAAAACATTTAAAGAACCTAAACTGTCACACCACAAAGAAGATGTTACTTGAAAACAATTGGAATTCCTTATTATTTAAATATATAAACTGTATATTTTGGGACCCTCTTCGGGCAAAAAAAAAAAAAGGGGGGGCCGAAAGCGACGGCTTCCCCTTTAAGCCAGCTCTGGGAAGAGACAACGCCTATACAATACATCTTTCTTGTTACTACTTTGATTATGTACATTATGTAGTGCAGGAACGGAGCCAGAATTATCTGTTAGTGAGGTCAAAAATTAGATCCATATGTAAGTTAATTTTTCTATTTGCTAATCCAAGGAAATAACTAAATTAAGAGGTTAATTAGAAGGTATGCATACCCAGATAAATTTGACTTCTCTTTACAATCGACTTATTATATTTTGGTAAGAAACATGATAGTCTCATTCATAATGCTATCAACTTTCGAAGAGAAGAAAACACTTGTAATTTCCTTGTATAAATTTTGTTGAAACTAAATGTCTTAAATCTCAACAAGATATACAAGGAGATGAAAGGAAAAAGAAGTCAAAGGAATAGAAAAGGAAGGGAAGCCACATCCCGGCAAACCAAACCCAAGAAAACAAGCAAACTCAACACTGACATAAAAAAGAAAACCCCCCCTCATAAGTAATAGCATCACAGCTTTCCTGAGCCAAAGAAGATTAATGCATCTCACCCTTCTTTGAAACAAGTTAGGGCAATTTAAAGATTTTTTTGTGAGATCAAAATAATAAAATTTAGCTAAAAAATATCAAAATGTGCATTTGGGAAGTCAAGTGACCTCACTTGTATCTACTTCCCGCAAGGGACAGAGCCAAGATTTTATCCTAGTAATGAAAAAATGTATACTAAAAAAAATAAAAAGATGCATTGCAATATGAATAACTCTAGAAAAAATTAAAATAACATAATAAAAAATATAATAAATGATGTTTGTCATTTGCACATGAAATACAAAAAAGACTAACTTTAATTCAATCTATCTACTAAATTGAGGCATCCTGAATTGTGTCCGGTGCTTCATGTCATTAAAAGCATCAATAATAGAATCAGTGTCAACAGTGTCCGACGCTTTTTGAATTGTGCCGAGCATGCATAATGCCGACTGTTTTGGTTAACTTGTTTAATTTTTTAGGATAAGTTGTCCTAGGTTAAAGTGTGGAGTTCTTTTTTTTTCTTAATTAGACCTCATTCTTTATATTATTTCACTTTGGCCCATTGAATTTAGTATTGGAATACTACTTTGGGTCTCATTTCTTTAAAAAAATAGAGAATTTAGGATTAGTATATAACAAAATATAGGGGTGGGGAGGGGAATCTTGTGGTGGAGAGTCTATGTATATAAGTTGAATTTTTTTTAATATATAATAATTATATTTTTTAAAATTTTTATAGTGGTGGTCGTCCTCACTAGACCCCTCATTCCACCATTAGCTTCCCTCCACCCCTGATGTAGTGTGTAAATTAAATCAGAGGTGGTCACCAATAGCAAATCAGGGTGCCCCACCTCAACATGTGAGTCTGCCCCTTAACCGAATTCTAGCACACTGGGGTGTTCTCTCCCAATAATCCAAGGAACTATTCTTCTCTTTTTTTGACCGCGAAAGTTAATTAGGATTGTTAGAATAGTTACATTAATATCTTGAAGGAAGAGTTGAACTTCTAAGCTTCTTTCTCTTAGCACTTAATTGCAGTGCTAATGGAGTACGTCTTTGGGACAAAGGCTTCTTTAGAGCATTCCCATTGTAATAAGCAAATGGGTGTGGATAAGTAAATTTAACAATAATGCTCAAAAAATCCTCCACATTGTAATAAGAAAAGTTGCAAATTTTTTAGCAAATAGACAAATTCCACTCATTCCATAACCAAACTTAACACTTTTATCAATAACCAAACTCAAAATTCAAAAACACCCCACATTGGAATTGTCTCACTGAGACGAATAATTGGGTGTGGTCAGGTGCGTGATTGGAACTCGTTTGCAATTGGACATACATGTATTGTCTATTGTCGGGTTTTTTTTTGTTAGGGATGCAAAAATAACCAATGTGAAGATAGATGTTGTTAATTTTGATTATGAATTAAATGGATAATCAAATGCTGATGTGGCACATTTTAATTATTGATTTTGATTATTCCCATTGCGGATGCTCTTAAAGAACCGAATTCTTGCACACTTAGCTAGGGGTATTCTCTCCCAATAATCCTCTCCTATTTTCCAATACACTATATATATATATATATAGGAAGCATAATCTGGAGATACAGCAATTTCAAATCACATTTGTGTGACATAAATTCCATCAGGGTGGGAGCTAGTACAACTTCTTTTTGGACAGTTTTCCTGCTCATCTTTTTTTTTTTCCGCCACACGGTAGAATGTCCCTTAGTATATTATCAACTCGAATCCATGATCTCACCCTTGGGGCTCTAACCCAAGGAGAAAGACCATGCACTGAGCCAAAGCCCAAGGTCTATTTTTTTGAGATGTTAAGTGCATTTTCTCTTGGTTCAACGGTCAAGAGTGTCCAGATCCGTTTACACGCACTTTGACTAAATCCCCTCCCTTTTCCGGTCTGGTCAAAGGCGTCTCTTCCACACCGGGACTCCATTCACAAGAAATTATTTTTTTGTGGCCTAACCCCTAAAAATCAAACATTGGTCAATCGTGTGGGGAGCAAATCCATCAACCAACCAACCGAAATTACACTTGGAGATAAAAATAATTTAGGTGTGAAGTACATTAATTATAGTGTAGACACCTCCAAAACGGGGCATCACCATACAGATTGATCACGCTTGTTTAGTTCCACTTCATAAACCAAGATCGTGGATATCGCCATGGCTAGGAACATCGCCACACGATAACGGTTATCATCAAAATAGAGTCGCCACCTAATTTATTAAAACTAGGAAAAACATATAAAGATTCCGGGTACGAGAGCCAAGAGTACAATAAGGGGAATGTGTTAGGCACCCCTCTTTGCCCAGTCGTGAGACTGGCCCATAATCGTTCAACATACAATGTATATTTGCTTTATTTAATTCTAACACATAATCTAATTTTTAGCCTTTAACAATTGATAAGGTGAGCCAGTACGATAAATGAAAACATGCATCAGAATAAGCAGAAAATAAATATGTCCCAGCAAATAGATCCCTCCGCCGGTGAATTGATGTCACGGCCGAGGAATTCCACTGGATCGATATATCGGCTGAAGGATTGATTCCCCAACCGATGTTCTTCCTCACACCAGAATACGAACAGTTAATAGAAAGAACTAATTAAAAGCGAGAGACAGAAATTAAATCAAACCATAGGCCCCTGGGCCTCACCACCTTGATCCCTCAGAGATTGATTGCTTGGATTATGATTGATTGTAGATAATAGTGGTTGATTGTGGTGGTCAACTTACAAAACCCTAGAACAAAGTGAGTTCTTTGGGGGTTTTAACTCTCGGATGCGGCTACTCACGGGAGGTTAGGGCTTTTGAAGAGGATTGATAGGAGATAATTTCTGTAGAGTTTGGGGGCGGATTATGGAGTGGAGAGATGTGTATTTTGGAGCTCTAGAGGACCCCTATTTATAGGGTTTCGAAGGATTGATCAAACGGACGAGATTAAACCCAATTGCTATGGAAGTTTAAGGCTTCAAGACCTCTATGGTTTGTGTATTCGTAACCCCGAAGTAATGGTTCGTGGCTGCTAGGGTTTGGGCAAACGGATTAAACGTATGACAGAACATTCCAGAATCTAGAAAAAGGACAATCTGGCGGCCGAATGATAGATCTTGCGGCCGAGGGATTGATCTCTCAGGGAGATTTTCAAGCAACAGGTTGCTCGGGTGAAAAAATGATGTTGAGGCCGTGAGATGGATGTTTCGGCCGCTCAATAGATTTCGCAGCCGTGAAAAGGATTCTTCAGTAAAAGGCCAAACTTCACGGGCTCGCTCCGGACGCTCCCGAACTCGATTTTGCGTGTTCTTTGGACCGTTGGAAAGCTTGTTAAGTCTATTTTCTAACCCAAATAGTTTGGATCAAATATATTTAGTACATCAACAGATATGACGATTTTACCCTTAGCGGGTCAGAAAATGGATTGTTTTGGTAAAATTCTCGTATCTCTCTCGTTTCAAATTGGTTTAAGGCTTATTATATATCAATAAAGAGGGTTTTGAAAGTACTACAAGATGGTGGAATCCAACCACAAAAATAAGGAAGTTTAGTTTATGACAAAATGGGCTAAAAGCAGACTTAATTAAAGATAAACGATGCTACCAAGGCTAAAACACATGTTAACACATTTCTATCCAATCTAAGTGTCACTTGGCACTCCTATCTCCTATTCCAAAGTGTTCTTTAATCCCTTAAGAATTCCACAAGGTTTCTAAGGCTTTCATGAAATCAACCACAACAATCACATATCCTATTCATCATCGGGATGGTCCCCAAAGTGGAATTTGAAATAATTGTTAGGCCAAATTGGGGTGTCTACATATAGGTGTTGTTGTGTTAGTTAGAATTAGGAAAATTATTATACAATTAAATGAAGCTAGCTAGCTAGCTATAAAGGATAGGTTTTAAAATTATAAAACAGATAACCGGCACATCGATCTACCCGGTGTTGATTCATATAATTTGATCATGCACGGTACCTTATTTTCTCATCCAGAAGTTAATTATATTTGTGATACTAATAAAATTGGCAATACTGAGCTGTATCCTAGAAGGAAATGTGTTGTCGCTGATAAGGCAAGCCCCTGAAGTCTGCATCAGAGATCAAACTGATCGACGGATCACCTCCACTGACAACCTCGTTGGTTCATTCGTTTGTGTGACTCGATATGAGTATAGAATTAGACTATATATGTTATTATAATGAAATTGCACATACATTGCTAGATTAAAATTCTTACCCGCATCAAACATATTTCGGATTTTTTAATCACCCAATACTCTATTATATATGTGAGATATACAATATATACCACGGGGACGGTTTTTATAATATATATTATTAATCTCATGACCAATGAAATTACAAAATATATGAATGTGTCATATTAGTTACTCCTAATTCGATGTATACTTAGTAACAATTTTGAGTGTATATATATATATATATATATATATAGTAAGCTTTCATTGAGGGATCCCTTAACTTGCTAAGTTAATGACCTCATGAGTTTGACATTGTTTCCGATCAGATTTTGATGATCTGAACCGTTCAATGTGTTTAAAACGTAATTTTAAGGGTATTTGCAAGAAATCGGCAAAAAATATGACAGGAAAGGGCTTGATCTGAGCAATTTTTTTGTAAAAATCCTATAAATGCATTTTTATGAAAAACTGTTTGAATCAAGCCATTCCCGGTCATATATTTTGCTGATTTCTCGCGAGAACCCTTAAAATCAGAACTAAACCCTTAAAATCACGTTCTGATCACATTGAACAGTTCAGATCATCAAAATTCGATCGAAAAAGAGGAGATCCTTAACTTAACTCAATAAGGGATCCCTTATTAGAAGAGGACTATATATGGAATTAGAAGGAAATTAGAATTAAAGAAATTGCCACAGAAAGTTGTTCGACAATATTGTACTAGACTACTAGTCATCAACAAACTGACATGGTTTCTTATGTATGGATACACTACTAAAAAACGAAAAAGTAAATTGAATTTACGTACGTACCTTACTAAATTTTCAAACCAGTTCAAAGTTTTTTTTTTTTTTTCCCAGCCGACAAATGTGTACCAGAATTGTATAACAAATTTGTATTTATTTTTTGCTGTTACTTTCATTTAAGATTTGGGGTGTCCATTTTGGACCTCTGATCATTCGACAAATTAATGGCACAGAAAGTAGCGGTACTCCAGTACTAGACATTTTTTTGATTTGAGAAATAGAAACATGCAAATATATGCAATAGTCCGATACAAGTTTTTTTTTTTTTTTCTCGTCGATCACTTCCCAAAAAACAAAAAAGAAGAAGAAGAAGAAGGTTTTCTTGCCTTGAGAGAGAGTATTCCCGGCCTTTTAGCCTTGCTTATTTACTTTAATTTGCATATTTGACCATCACGAACGTATCTTAATCAAGATACAAAATAAATACAACTTTAAAGAAAAATAACTGCACATGCTAGATAATCTACGAAGCGAGTCAACCAAACGGGCCCTGAATTCATGAGAGCCATGACAACGTACTGTGATTATGCAAATTACCCACGGAAAATATTGCTTTAGAATTTAAAAATTAATGGGGACCAAATCGATCGGGTTGGTTGATCATCTTAGTTTTGATAATATTGGTAATTTATCGACAACTTTTTGACAGTGAAATTAATGGGGCCTTGAAGTTGATGCGAATCAAGAAGTTGTAAATCGTTGTTGACTATCTCTCAGAAAATAAAGATGTAAATTTAGATCGATGATCCCACCAATTAGGTTTGTACCGTACACATTAGTCATTTCTTTATCATTCATACTATGTGTGTGTGTGTCCACGTAATATCTGGTGAGAAATGAGTCACAGAAAAATCTTATGTGAGCGACTTAAATACCATAATCTTGTGAATACATGCAATATTCGGTAGCATATTCGGATTGTCTTGAATGTGTATCTAGCAATGCTCCTCAAGTATACATATTTGTCAGAGAGAGAGAGAGAGAGAGAGAGAGAGAGAGAGAGAGAGAGAGCTGGGCAAGTGAATGGCCAATGCCACATGTGTGTCGACGGGGATAGACTAGACTTGTCTGATGGGAAGGAAGAAAAAAAAAAAAAACACACAATGAAGGAAAAGAACGAATTAACCAGTTTATCCGTTTGACAGAATCAAACTCTATCGATCCCCAATCTCTTTATGTACTACTCCAATATAGTGCATGAAGTCACATATACTATTGTAGTATTGTTGTATATATATATTTGGACTGTAATTTGGTTGTTATCCTTGCAACCTAGTAATTAATTTCCTAATTAACAAATCACTGTGCGTAGCCGGCCGGTCACGTATTGGAACCGTCAACCTAAAAAGATTTCATTACAAGCGCATCGTACTGCATCATCTTTAATATATACGTGGCATCAATATCTCTCATGTTGCTGTGAGATCATATATATCCAACTCGATCATCTCATTAAATATACATATCATATATTCGGACGTAACTATCAGATCTAACTCGCCCCAGTAGCCACATCTTCATATTGATGCATGTATAGAGTTCATGGATGACGTGATTTCCCATGTCGATAATGAGGCATTATGTTTCACTTTTTTGACACATTAGATGTTGCAGTTCATGGGCACTTTACATGTTGCAAGTTTTTACTTCCTCAGAAAAAATAAGAATTCTGATCTATTAAGCTAACCTCACTTGGTTAACATGGTATCACCGTGGTAATAATGAAGTTTTTTTTCCTTTCAAGTCTTGTCTGTTGAAGAAAAATATTGAGTATGCTAACACTTAAATAATCTTACGTAGTTCATTAAAGAATCAAAATAAAAATAAGGGCCGATTTGGAAGATAATGATTTACCCTTAAATTTTTCGTAAGTTATTTTTTGAAATGAATTCGCTGTCTTTTACTGCAATTCTTACTACTCAATTTCATCGATCGTCAGTTCTGACCCACGTTCAATTCTAATATTCTCATATTTTTCTTCATCGTTTAAGCACTCCTTTCTCTCTATACTACTATTTTGTAAATTTTTAAAAATAGTTTTTAAGTGCCAACTTAACACCGAAAAATAAAAGTTTGAAATTTGTTTTTTTCAAAAAAAAAATTTACATGCTTATTTAAGTCTCATTCGATTAAGGTTCTTATTTTTAGAACTTATTTTCTACTTTAATTACAAGACAAATCATCATCTCACAATATATCACACTCGATTCGAAAACTAAGGCACAATCTTAGTTGGTTTAGGGCGGTAGGAAAACTCACGATTGAGAGTTTAGGTAACTTCCACTTAAATCCTTCGAAAACACAGCAAGCAATTAAGGTGAATTTTGGATGTATGCAGTGTCTTTAGAGAGCAAAGATATTAAGGAGAGGGGGGGATTTGTCGGCAGGATGAGGGTGAGGGCACTGAGGGGGCCAACACGGAACAGCCGTACTTATGAACGGTCAACCGTCGGGTGGGACCCACCCCGAAATACCATTAACCAACAGGGACGAGAAAAGCACGTGTACCTAACGTGGCAAACTGCCATAACGGACAATAACTGCGTCCTCTTGTCGTGTCTATCTCTCTCTCTCTCTCTTTCTACTCTACTCTAGTCAACTAGGCCGACAATTTCAAACAACACCCCCCGCCTCCCCCCATTAATATTCAAATCAAACCATAGAATTTTTCACCACCATATTTTACTAGTACTATTTATACTTAGACCCCACCCCCCCAACCTCCACCCCGTCCCCATCCCAATGACGTAGCCGCGATACCTGCCGCGTTTTAACCACCCCCCCCCCCCCCCCCCTTCATAGCCCAAAAAACTGACATTAAATTACTACTCTCCAGTCTACCACTCCTATTACTACTGTACTAGTAGCCCTATTACCTATGCATTTCCCCCGCGCCGGATCGGTCGGGTCGGGGGTTTAGATATAAAAGTAACTTGTCACTGTATTTTTTTCTTGCTTTTTCTAGTTCTTATTAGATTTGCGCTACTCCCTTCGTCATAATTTAATTGTCCCTCATTCTATTTTAATCGGCTAAAAAATTAGTTATATTTTTAAAACATTGTAAATTTTAAGATATAATCAATTAAAAAGTTGCACGAACTTCTAAAAAGAAAAATTAAATTGGGACGGGGAGAGTATTTTTAATTATTGATAAATCTTGATGACTGAAAATAAAAAAATTACTGTGTAAAATAGTTGGTTGAAAAAGAGAATAAAAGTTCAAAACTACCAGTTTTACTACTCCATTTTCTTCATGTCTTATCTCAGCTGTTCCAACTTCTATCTAGATTATATACTTTTCAATCTCTCTCGTTGAGGAAAAATAATTAATTTCGAATTTCTGATGAAAAACTAAAGCAGAGTCATTAAATATTAGTACTGACAGCTATTTTTATAAATAGGTAAATTTAGTAGAAAAAAAATAATTAAGATTAGTACTCTCACTACGGTATTAAATTTTGAGTAACGTGACTTGAAATTAAGGACGAAGCGTGATCCATTTCCCTCCAATTACGCCACTACGCCGGTACCCTATTATTTAAACATTCTTTTGCGCTTCATAGTAAAACTCGTGCTCTAGGGGGATTCATTGCACCAAAAATAGAGGGGGCAATGATAACCATGGTAGTTAGATTAGTTGACGAACAAGTTGAAACGGTTAACCTTCAAAGGGTTTGGCCAAGTGGTCGTGAGAAAACAAATAAGTGTTCGAATTTTTTGGAGGCTAAATCTTTCAAACTTTGGGATTATTAGAGGATTTAATTTGTCCGGATGTTAACTTCAAGTCTCAAAATTAATCAAGGTCTATGCAAGTTAATCCAGATATTCGGTTACGAATTGAAAAAACTGAAAACGGTTAGTCTTCCATGATATTTTTCTACAAAAATCGTGTTATGTTTACGATCTCATTTTGCGAACCAAATAAACATTTTGAGACGGGAAAAGTATAAAACTTGTAATAGTTGTTTGTGGGGCCGGTCAATTCTCTACCCGTGACCAAAACAGCCAAGGTACTGTATATTTTAGTGGAGCGTTTCTTCTCAAAGCTGCTACCGAAACCGACTGTGCATACCGACGGCACATGGTGCTCATTTCAGGTCCCGCACGGATGATTCAAACCGTTTATTAAATTCTTTTAAAAAAATGAGGGGCCTCGTAAAAAATAAGTTCAATCCGATATATGTAGGTGTTCGATCCAATTTTTCCGATTTTTCAAAAATAAGAAGATTGGATCGAGTACCTACACATATCGAATTAAATTGATTTTTCATAAACCCACTAGGATTTTTAAAAAAAAATTATTAAACGGCTCGGATCATCCTTATGAAACCGCGTGCCATCAGTACGCAAGTTCGATCTCCTACCGTCGATTTCCTTAGTTTTTCCGATTTCTTCTTTTTGGAATTCTAGCAAGAGCAACAGTATCACATTTAACTACTGTATATAAACATGGAAAGGGGCCAGTAGGCTTTTGGTCCAACGACATCATAGGATGCACTTAAGTGTTATGAATAAAGAGATCAGGAGTTCAATTTCTCTAAGATCGTAATGTAACTATTGTAGCAATACTAATTTTCAGTGAGGAAAAAAATTATCTACATGGAAAGGGGCCATTTGATCTCTCTCTTATTTTCCTTTACCAATTGAAGGAGTTTCAACAACCAGAAACTTCTTTATTAAAACTGGTGTTGTTTGATAAAACTGAAGTTAAAGGCTACGGTAGAAAATTAAGTACTGAAAATTGAATGCTAAATTTTTTCAAGGTTCAAAACTATTTGATAAGAATGTTAAGAGCTTAATTAAAACAAATAATTTCATACAAAGACAAAGAAAAGAAATCAAATACATAAATTAAAATTGTTCTCTTTTAGTTTTAATGATGCGCCCTCTTGTAGCTAGTCATATGGTTGTGGCGACGGTGGAAGGGTGGTGGTGGGGAGGCAGTAAATGCATGTTGTGGTGTGGTGAAGAGAGATGATGGTGGTGGTTAAAGCAAAGGTTGTGGTTGTGGTGGAAGTATGGGGAACGATGGTGGTGAGTGAAGAGATGATGGTGGTAGGGGTTGAGAAGATGATGATGGTAGGCTGGTAGCTAGCGAGTGGTTTTAATTGAGAGGGTGATGTCAACAAAACATGATGGTTAAGGAGGTGTCCTTGAAATTAAACCTAAAAAGAATGTTATTATTAGTATAAATGTCTAGAAAAGCAAGCGAGGAAAGAAATTTATAAAGTCATTTTGTGTGTGACTTACATGAATACACATTTCAATTACTAACATATATCCCATTTTCTTGATTTTTAACTGCATAAAAACTTTAAGGCAAGTACAGATTGAGCGTCATATTAGAGCCCACGACTCGGGCATTAATTATAGATTTTTGTTCAGAAAAAAGCAAGCGACCTAATAAAATGTATAAAGCAAAGTCATTTGGAGTGTAACTAAACATCTTCGAATGCACAACATACACATCTCATTTTCTAGACGCATAAAGATTTAGCACAAGTCGTACGGTTCAACATCATTTTAAAGCCAGCTGGGACTCGGCAATAGAGGAGTAAGGCACAATATGCCTTTCTTAATTGTTTGTACTTAAATAAGATCGACTCTGTGGTGCTATGCTTTCTCCAGTCGAACCTTGGGTGTTGAGGTGGCTAGGGTGGCTTTATCTCGGTCGATATCTGCACAGGAAAAGCACTCGTTAGTGCCCAAGTCCGGATCGTGGTGGTCCGGGATAGGCACTCCGACGATCAAGTCAGTGATAGGAGAGGAGGGAAGGTGAGTTTGAGTTCTAGGGTTTGGGAGTGAGTATTGCATACCTTTTTCCTTAGCGTCACCACTCCTTTTATAGGCGGGGGTGAAGTGTAGTCCAAACCACGCGGTTACACCACGCGCACGGTGATCGGTTCGCCCACTATGGCATCCAAATCTAATCCCGTAAAGTTAGGCTCGTCATGATCCCTAACGGTCCGTTCCTACCATAGTGGGATTAATGACACGTTTTGTAACAACCCGGATTTTCGACCGTAAATTTTTTTTTAATAATATTATTAATAGCTTTTAAAATAATAATAGCATTATTTTTCCTAATTATATCCTTTTAATAAAAACATTTATTTTGTTAGATAAATACTTATAATTATCTAATTCTATTTTCCTTAGTTACATGCATGCATACACCTTCCCAATCTCTTAATCTCCTACTCCTACTTAGTCTCCATTTTCCCCGTAACCCAAAAACCGAGCTCCATTCGTCCATCTCGAAACCCAATTCCGTTAGGACTCTAATTAATCAAAACCCATCCAATTCTCTTATAAATACGTCACTACTCCGACCCTAGGGCACGCACCATATTTTTCACGCCCTAATCATCCAGAAAAGAGAGAAAAATCGAAGGAAATCGAAGCTCCAATCCATGGAGTTCTAGAGAGAGAAAAGAGAGAGAGAAAAGTGGGTTTCGTACCTAGACCCAACCAAGATCCAATCCGATCATCCCGAACTCTTTCTACAACCTAGAGCATCACCAAACATCAATCAATTCGGGCCCGAGGTTCCCCGATCAAGAAACCCGAAGCTTTCGTTCCAAATTGTCAAGTTTCGATCGAAATCAAATCCAATCCGATTCGAGGTATTATAATTCGATCCGAAGCCTTCTCTAAGTATATTAAGTGTTTATAGACATAACCCAATAGGCCCCGTAGTCCCATGCATCGAAAAAGTACCAAAAAAATCAAAAAAACCGAACTCCCTTAGGCCAGACGCGCGCCTGTTTCGTTTTTGAGATCGAATTGGTTTTGCGACCTTTTAAAAATATATTTTTACTCCGAAATTTTTATCCTAGGTTACCCACATTCTAAAGTTCATAACTTGTTAGTTTCATAATTTTTTTTATTTAATCTTATATTTATTAAATTTCTGTTTGTAATTGTGTAATCGTTTGTAAACAAAAAATCAATACGACCTTATAAACTAATCTATAATTACCCAAACTATTTTCCTAGACTCCCAACATGTTACAGGTCATAACTTGCTGATTTCGTAGTTAATTTATATTATTAGCTATTTATTTAATTTTTAACTAAAGTTATAAACGAAAATTAATAGCGACCTTACAAAAAAATATTTTAGTATCGAAAATATTTTTCTTAGACTCCTGACAGTTCAAAGGTGATATGTTATTAAAATAAAATTTTATTTATTTGAATTACTATTTATTATTGTTTAAGCATTATTTCTTAATGATAATACCATAAAATATTATAAAGAAGGTTTAAAATTCCAAATAATTTTATTTAGACTTTCCACAGCCCCAGAATGTTATTTTGTAAATATAAATATATTTTCGATTGTTAATTATTTATTGTCTATTTAATCTTGTTTTGCCTATTAATTTAATCTGTTTATTTAAAATAATTCCATAAGCATTCAAACCCAACTTTTAGCACTCGAACTTATTATAGAGGACTGTTAGGACCTTTATTAAGGTTACGATAATTATTCTAATATTTTTACCTAATTAATGTATTTAATTAGTGTTTAATTGACTTAATTACTTATAATTAATTAATAAAAGCCTAGAAAATTATTTTTTAAAATCTTATATAAAATTTCCTACATTGTTATTGATATTTTGGCCATACAAAATTAAGGGCAACGGCCCAGTCATAAAAAGTCATGTGATTGCATTACGTAATGTTTGTTTTGATCTGTTTATTATTCGTTTTAATTATTATTGAGAATGATATTGTGTTGATACTGGATTTGAATGTTAGATTGGACCCTAGAGACATGGGGTGGTATGCGAAATAGAAATCACGTAGACGATTCTAAGTAATGGATAAATTGTGAAGTTTCTTTCTGTTTAGAGGTTGCCTGCAGGCGTGATTTGAGATCTGATGAGATTTGTGATGTGATTTAAAACCGGCAGAGTAACCCGGAGATGATTTAAGACTGACAGAGTAAGCCCAGTGATGTATGTGATGATTTAAAAACCGGCAGAGTAAGCCCGGAGATGATATAAAACCTGGCGGATAGTCCAGTGATGTTTTGATAAAACCTGGCAGTGGTCCAGTGACGTTTTATGTGATAAAACCTGGCGATAGTCCAGAGATGTTTTCTGTTGATAAAACCTGGCGGTGGCCCATCGATATTTTGTGATGTTAAAACCTGGCGGTGGCCCAGCGATATTTTGTGATGTTAAAACCTGGCGGATGGCCCAGTGATGTTTTGTGACGATAAAACCTGGCAAAGTAAGCCCAGTGATGTTTGTTGATAAAACCTGGCGTGTGTCCAGTGATGTTTTGTGATGGTGTCCTGGCGTGTGTCCAGTGGAACAAATTGATGTCCTGGCGAGAGTCCAGTGGAACAAATTGATGTCCTGGCGAGAGTCCAGTGGAACAAATTGATGTCCTAGCGTGGGTCCAGTGGAACAAATTGATGTCCTGGCGAGAGTCCAGTGGAACAAATTGATGTCCTGGCGTGTGTCCAGTCCAGTGGAACAAATTGATGTCCTGGCGTGGGTCGGTGGAACAAATTGATGTCCTGGCGTGTGTCGGTGGAATAAATTGATGTCCTGGCATGTGTCAGTGGAACAAATTGATGACTGGCGTGTGTCCCGTGATGATTGTGATGTGGTATATAAGATAGGCGAACCCTAGTTGTGATTCGGCATGAAAGATAGCCCTTGTTGTAGTATTGTAACTTAGGTTATCTACGACAAAGAAAGGAAGTGATCTCATGGGACCGAGCATGGCTAGCGGTTGGGGGAGGAAAGATCTCGTAGGGAGATGTTGGATTACACGTTAGGTTAATGGATAGTAATGAACTGATTTATGTGAAAAATCTCTGTTTTACTTATTCGTATCATTATTATCTTATTTGCTTGCTAGCTGTATTGTAAGAGGGGTAGTTGGGTTGGATTATTCTATTGGGTGATTTATCACTCACGGATACGTCTGTATCCTGGCAAATCGATTGCTTCGGCGATCAATTTGCTAGAGGGCGCAGAATTCAATGGAAGAGATTCAACGATGATGCAGTTCGACACGGAACGAATATCAGTAACGAGGATCGAGGATGCTTAGGATTCGTATCAAGATTAGAGTCAGCTCTGAAGTTGGTGTATTTTGATTCCGTAAATCTATCTTGAGATTGTATTAGCAAAATCTTTATTTTGGAAAATTATATTTATTTAGCAATATTTTCTTAAGAAATTATTTTATTTTGCGCCCGAAAAGTCAGGGCGTTACACGTTTCTACTCAACCGACTCCACCCGACTTCCTCTATAAGTCAAGGAGTCGATATGGTTCGGTGGCTGGCAGTCCCGCCGAACCTATCAATATGGCTACGCTCGGTGGTGTGCAATCCCGCCGAACCCTTCAGTCCGGCTACACGTGAGCCCGTGGTAACTGCTACTTGGTTCGGTGGTGAGTCGCCGAACCAGATTCCATGACTTGTATACGGAGCAACGGCTTTCCTGGAGTGGAACACTTGTCTTTGGCGGGTCCGGTTCGACACAAAGTCACCGAACCTCACTCCGCCGACCCACCAGTGCAACATGTCTATGGGTCGAGCTTATAGCAGTTGAATGGCCTCCACCAGGGTCCCTCCACCGAGCCACTTCTACCACACTACCGGACCCCTTCACCGATCCGAGGCAACCGGGGCCTTCCACCGAGCCGTGCCCACCACAGACTCCTAAAGTGTTATATATCCATCAAAATACATCTCAATTACGAATAAAACAATCGGTGCTTCATAAATTTATCATGTTGTTTTAGTATAACTATTCAATAAACCATATTTTTTTAAACTCTAAACAACCTATATTGACAAAAATATATGTGTAAATTGCGTATGGGCATGAAATGACACATGTACAGAATATGCACCATAAGATGACTTGTGCTACTGTATCCATTGGTGGAAATAATCTACATCATTTTTAAATGGTATATCGTCATTTATAATGTACCTAAATTTGTCGGTTGTTTACCAAATCATTTTTTATCATTTGAGTCGTGATTTTCTCATGTGATACTCAGATAAGGATTGAATATGAAGTCCCCTTGTCAAGGTCCCATTTCGATAAGGCAAACCTTCATTCATTGAAAAGGTCTCTGATATACATATAATACATGCATGTAAAAAATTATTTACTCTTCAAATTGACTCAATAAATCAAAATTGGTTCGAGAGAAAAGAACGGTCAGAATTCTTAAAGTCATTTTAATATATTGATCGCAATTTTGCTTGAGAGAAATATTATTCATTAATTCATAGACTTTTTGATATCTGCTTAACTTACTTAATTTGTTACATGAATGATTCGCACATCAAAGCATACCAAGTGAATGCCTCGGACTATTAAAATAGGACGTGGTTATATTTCTTCCTAATTCGTATAGTTTTCATGTTCTTATTTATTACAGAAGTACTAGTGCATGTCCGTGCCTGAAGGCACAGCTCAAATTTGGTATTCAACAAATTATTCAGTTTTCTCCCTCTAACCTCTTGAAGGCAGCCCAACAACCCGTGCTATACATCAATCCTAAGTTGTATTGGGGTTAACATGCATGAACTCTTTTCATGGTGACTAGAAAATGCATAATAGTACTTGAAAAAAATGACATATATTAAATGAATGTTGTTGATCACCTCGCCAACCAAACCGACTAATAGTTAAATATGTTTTAAACATAGTTTATCTAATCAACTACGTACATAAATAATCGTGGCACACATCAATTCAAAACACCCTTTAAAAATGTATAAAAGTTGTAGTAAAAATACTTCAAACATAAGCAAATATGTCATGGGAATACTAACAGCTAGTAAAATGAAACAGAAAATAAAATTTGGAATGTAAGTCGTTGGTTGTAATGCCTCCTTTCCCATTGCTCTGAGTAAATACTATGGTCTAAAATAAATCCCTAATGAAACCAACACAACTCAACTCAACATAGAACAATGCAATCCCCATAAGAAAATGCTGAACTTATCATATCAAAACTTACAATGGGGTATTTTTAAGTGAATCAAACCTTCTTTGCAGATTACTACAAAAGCACCAAAAAAAATTACACTTGGTAGGAATCAAATAGGAAATTATTTAGAAGCAAGAGAAATCGAGAAAAAAAAATTTATAAGAAAGAAAACTAATTGAGAAAACGACTGACGATGAAGGACTTGTGGCTGTTGTTGCCGACGACGGTGGTTTGTGGTTTGCGGTGGTGTACGATGGTGCTGGTGGCGATGGTTGTGGTAACTTCGGAAAGGTGCAACATTTGACCAGAGAGAGATACATGGTGATGAGTTGTAGAAATCAATTGAAAATGGGAAAATGAATTGAAAAAGGGTACAAAGAAATTTCGGAAACGTTTCAAAACGTTTACATTATTGGACAGGGTCAATTGATTTACTCAAATTCAGAAAAGGGAACAAAATTAAGGAAATGGATATATTTAAGGATTTATTAGGAAACGTGTAATTAGGACATAGATTGTAGGTTTATAAATAGGAAGTATGCATTTGATCCACGGATACAAAGTTAATAAGAAGTACGATCGAACGGTTATAGAGGTAGCTTTGTTTGTATGCACAGACATTTTCAATGAAAAATTGTTCTGTTTTATAATATAACTTGATTTTCTTTTTTGGCCATATATTTGGAGTTACCAAACTCCTTCCAACCCATTAACAATCATATCATGCAACTTAATTAATTTCTTTGTGAAGATTGAACTAAATCTTACGGTACATAGGAGCAACAACACAATCGTTCAGCTATGGGTGTTTTGGCTTAATAATTGAGCTAGAATATATTTTTGTCTTTATTCAAAAAAAAAAATCACATTTATTAGTTATGCTTCAATTTTTTTTTTTTTTTTGTGAATTATCGATTGGTATCAACGAGATGAATATAACAAATAAAGAATTTGAATAGAAATGTAATTATGTTATTCAATCACTCTTAATTATTGAGGATCAAAAAAAAAATCACTCTTAACTATTACAGAAGATGAAAGGACTTACTTATATTGAAGTGAACTTTGTAAAGATTTTTATCATGATTTTTTACTTTTTAAATTTATCTCGTGGGGACGAACTAATAATGCACAAAAAATCGACGCAAAACTAACAAATGCATTTTTTTAATTCAAAAAAAAAAAAAAACCTGGCTCAATTATAAACACTCCTGTCCAATTATCATAAATACTAATGTGCTATAACCTAATTACACAAGGGCAATTACACAACCGTCGAGTTAAATGTCCAATTATCATAACAAATTTATAACCTAAGGTCTATTTGATTAGAGTGAAAAGTGAGAAAATGCAAGAAAGAGAAAAAATTGATACTCTTTTGGTGTTTGATTAACATGAAAATCATAAAAATTGATACTCTTATGGCATTTCTCGTTATGCCCCATCACATTCCATTTCCTATCATATTCCATATTAGTTATTAAGGGTACGTAACTCAGTAATTATATATATCTTCTTTGCAAGATTCTTATAAATTTTCTTGCTTAGCAAAAAAAAAAATATTCTGATAAACTTTGAATTTAATCAAACGCACAGAAAAATAAATTTTCTTTTCACTTTTTTTTTTTTCTTTCACTCCACTTTCTCTCATTTTTATTTTTCATCATAATTTACCTTTTAACCAAACGGACCCTAATTTAGTACCTATTCCGTTTCTCGTTCTTGTGCAACATTTCCGTAACACCACATAATTCATATTGGGAAGTTTAGTTTTTTATTGTCTGTGGATCCAAATCCTTTATGAGGATTCCTCCCGATGAGAATCGTGTGAGGGTTTCTATGAGATATGGTTATCCATTTTGACAATTAATGATTCAGATAAATTTGTTATCTTTGATCGGTAATAGTTAATTTTTATCGATTAAAGATAACAAACATATCCATACCATTAATTGTTCAGATAAATTTGGATAAAAATTCTCTCACGATCCTTGCAAAGAGATCCTGATAGAGGATTCAAGGATCTGGATCCCGAGAAAAAGGTACAAAGAGGCGTTTGTTGGCATTGCCGTCCGTTAATGGTAAATTTCTGTGGTTCCGTCTCAGGGTTTAGGTGGGTCAGCGCTCAAAATGAGGTCTCTAGAAAGGGTGGGCAGGGGCAGGCCAGGGTTTCACGAATCAATAGGAGGTGGGACCACTACTGAAAAGCCTTCCCCACTGGGACCGCACATTAAGGTCTCGTGCTGTTTTTTTTCAAAAATTTTCTCTTTTAAAAAAAAAGATAATTTCAAACTCAAA
Organism: Rhododendron molle; assembly: GCA_025413875.1. Classification (NCBI taxonomy): domain Eukaryota; kingdom Viridiplantae; phylum Streptophyta; class Magnoliopsida; order Ericales; family Ericaceae; genus Rhododendron; species Rhododendron molle. The sequence continues at coordinate 24,224,354 of CM046400.1, forward strand.
TATAATAAAAATTAAAATTAATTTTTAAATTTTTTTGCATCGTTTAAAAAATCTCAATAAAATCTATCAAACAAGATCTATATTGGTTGAAAAATTATTTGTATAAATACATAATTTTTAAGCTTGAAATTACATTCATTTTTTAAGAAACCGAAACACACTCTTAATTAAAATATGAAATCCTATGCAACTGCTAAATCCACATGCGCACAATATAATACTCCCTCCGTCCCAGACTATTAGACTTTTTTGGACTAGCGTATCATTTTTAATTGTCAACATCTTTTAATATGAATATAAAAAAATATGCAAAATAGATTTTATATGATAGATTTTAATTAGTTCTTTTGAACGAAGTTTTCAAAATCACATAAAATTTTATAAATTAAAAGACATAAACAATTTAAAATAGCACGCAGTCCCAAAATGTCTTAACATTTTGGGATGAAGGAAGTACTCCACTAACAAATTTTAATTAGGGAATGAGACACACAAGTATGTAAAAGTGATGTAGTTGGAGTGTGGTCGGATGATGCATCCGTAGCATTATTTTAAATCAAATCAGTAGGGCTCAACTCTTTTGTACTCGAATTCACAGTCATCGACAGTTAACGACTCAGATCGGATCGGCGCAACGACAGGCGGAGGAGTCGGAGGCGGAGGAGCCAAGCCAGTCAGCTCCACGTCTGAAGCCGGCAGGCCCCCCCCCCCCCCTCTCTCTCTCTCTCTCTCTCTCTCTCTCTCTCTAGTTTTGACCACTTTTTGGTCCGCCCTCAGCCCTTTAGGAATCAGTCAAGATTTTACTCCTCCTTTATAATCTCAAAGTTGTTAACAAAAAGTATTGTCCCAGCATTTAGGGCAGGAATAAAAACTTTTTTTCTTTTTTGTGTCTTTTCTGGGTTCTGTTAAAGGTGTTCGTGGGGAAATCCGGATTCTAATAAAAGCATTCACACCTCAACAGTTTTTTTTTTTTTTTTTTCCATACTAGAGTATATTGCCATCGGAACAAGTTTGCACGCACCTTAAACTAAATCTAAACCAAATTATTCAAAGTAATTACAGTACAACTTTTTTATTTCAACTAATCATACAACAGACTCCTTACTATAATTGTATTCTACTACAGTATTATTTGTGTATTCATTTTTACCTCCCTTGTTTTACATAAATATTCATTTTACATGTCATGTTTTCAATTGTGACACTTTCAAAATGGTTATCGAAATTTTCAAATGCCACCGTAATCTTTTTTATGTCATTACCATTAAAATTTGCAAAGTTCTATCATTTTACTTGTATACATTTTAAATGTAAATTTCATCATCCATTAACGTGTGGGAGTTCGATTAACGCCGAGACACAATTGGTATGATAAGTTAATACAGTACCAAGTGGTTCACTTGAAAACAAAGCCGAGATTTTGTGAAGAGAAGAACTGTGTGAACTAAAATACTACCACTCCTACTACTTTAATGCAACAGCAAGCAAACCCAAAATCTAATCTAATCTTGCAAACTATTAAAATAATTATACCGCATGAACAGTGCCTCGTCACTTCCGACGGGGAAAGTCAATTTGCAGTGGAGTGGAAGCAATGCTGATGCAACTCCATATTTTTAAATTCTATCATTCTTTTTTCATTCGTTCGTTTTGGAAATTATTAATTTTCCCTGGCAAGTTACGTAAAATTCCCTTTTTTATGATACTATACCCTGGCAAGTTACGTAAAATTCCCTTTTTTATGATACTATATATATATAAACAACTCTTTATTTGAGGGGATTTACGTTATTTCATCCACTAAAAGTCTAAAAGGCAATAAAAGGAGGGGGCCGCTACCTATTCGCAATTCATTATTTTCTCCATGCAACCCTTTTAAAATTTGACATGTTTGAGACAAAAAAAAACCCTAATGTGTAAAAGACTAATTTATCCCTTACCCTTCTTCCTCCTTATCCTTCTTCCTCCACCATCATCTCCATCTTCCTCCTCCATCACCACCATCATTGTGACCCCCGCCAACGCCATCGGTAGTTTTGTTGGTAACTTTCGAGCAACATCTTCCTAGATCGACGGCAGTGCTCTGATCAACATTTTCCTATTTGCATGTCGGTTTGCTGTGCTCCGACCATCAAAGGGGAAACGCAAACGGCGACGAGGCAAGGCACAAATCGACGACGGTAATGGAGAGTCTAATCTTCTTCCACCATCATCTCCATCTTCCTTCTCGAGCAACACAAACAACCTCAACTTTTGGTAAGTAACTCTTGAGCAACACCGATTAATTCGGAAGTTAATTACCGAATATAGTCATATAGTTCAGAATTTAAAATTTGAACAAGATTCAAAAACTCAACTCTCATAATTTTCGGAAACCAACTTCCAATAAACGTTTCTAATCGGATTTTAACTTTCGATTTTAATAGCATTTTTCGGGACTTTGGTTCCGAACAAGATTTGGAAATCAACTCTTGAATTCTTTTGATTATTTTCAAAAGTGAAGTTCCGATTTGGATAGTAGTTTTCGGAACTGAATATCTAATTCGATTGTGAATTAGCACAAATAAAGTCTTCCAAACATATTGTGGTGAAGATCGTGGTGGTGGTGGTGGAGAAAGATCAGACCCTCCACAACAACAGTACATTTGAACTAGTAGGGTATGTTTGGTTGGATGGAATCAAGGTTGGAATGGAATAGTTATTCCAATGACTTACTTATTCCAATGTTTGGTTCATCATTGAATAATGGAATGATGATTCCAAATTGAATCACTATTCACCTTAGTAAAGGAATTGTCATTCCATCCAAAAAACTAAGGAATTGTTATTCCATTTCTTTGTCACTCCAAAATTACTAGTGCCACTCCAACATTCACTATTGCCACACCAAAAATTACTATTGCCACTCCAAAAATTACTATTGCCACTCCAAAAAATGCTATTGCCACTTCAAAATTACTATTGCCACTCCAAAAATTGCTATTGCCACTCCAAAAATTGCTATTGCCACACTATTCCATTGGAGATGATAATGATTATTCCTAAGTACAACCAAACATGAGAATGGAAATGATTATTCCATTCTCAATTCCTCCAATTCTATTCTATTTTTAATTCTATTCCTATTCACATTCCATTCCATCCAACCAAACGCACCCGTAGGTTATCAATTTGAACCATCACAACTACAATACTATTGGTGGTTGTACGTGGTGGAGGTCGTAGAGAAATTCACTACTACAATAATTATAAAAGATAACAGTTTAAAAGTGTCATTAAATGTGAAAGATGACAGTTTTGAAACTGTCATCAATGGAGCTGTCATTAAAAGTTTGAATCTTAAAATGACTGTTTGAAACTGTCATTAATATCTATAAAGATGACGCTTTATAAACGTAATTGAAAGTAAAAGATGATAGTTGTGAAACGTCATTAAATTACTTTAAAGCCTTCATCTTTTGTAACGACCTGCTCCCGCCCTGTATAATATTGTCCGCTTTGAACACCAAACCCCATCAAACCTCCCAGTGAGGCATCCTAAGATTACTCCAGCGCGAGCACACTTAACTATGAAGTTTCAATTGGCTTTGACACCCTCATAGCTTTAAAAGTCCTTGCACAAGATAGGATAATGATATATTATTTATAGCACATAACTTACACTTCACTAAGTGATGTGGAACTACCCTCGGTTGACCCTTCTGGTCATCGATCTGACAACCCCTCGCATGGGTCCCAACTACCCTCAGGCCGATTGAGCAGTACCATGAAACTCTCCAAGGGCAAAGCGTCACATTCTCCCCCACTTAGGAACACACGTCCTCGTACAGGGTCGAGATTTTGTCTCACATTTCCGGTTGGTACAGGCTTTGATATCATATGTAACGACCTGCTCTCGATTTGAGATTTCAAAGCAATGACGCTCATAGATGGAGCCGTTTTCTCCAAAAACAAATTTTTGTTCTTCAATGTCACTTTAAGGAGAAACTGACATTAAAAAGAAAGAATAGTTATATCACTATTTTATAAAGTGACATCATAAATATATTAGATCACAGTTCAGGAGAAATTGACATTAAAAAGAAAGAATAGTTATGTCACTATTTTATAAAGTGACATCATAAATATATTATATCACAGTTTATGAGAAATTGACATTTAAAAGAAAGAATAGTTATGTCACTATTTTACAAAGTGACATTATAAATATATTATATCACAGTTTTTTAGATGACTGACATTATTTATCTATTGCAATCTTTTTAATTACGATTTTTTCAAAACTGATATCTTTTCACTTTTTCAAGCGTCATCTTTTAACAATATTGTAGTAGTAACGTGATGGTGGAGGAGGATGTTGTAGTGGTGGTGGTGGTTATGGAGGCCGTGTCGGTGGCGGAGGGAATTTAAGAGGAGGGGCATGTTGGGAAGTTTTGGAGAATTTATTGGGTTGTTTTGGAGTAAATTGTGTTTGTAAAAATAGGTGATGGGTTGTTTGAAGAAATTGGGTCGTGGGGAGTAAATAGTGGGTTGTGAATAAAGGATTCCATATGAAAATCATTTTCCATTAGTTTTTTCTATTCTTTTCAATTGCCTGACATTTTTCTTTGCAGACCTTAATTGGATATCTATGATGTATTTCAGACTGCCTTGACTTTTCGGGAGTCTAAATTGAAGATTTAAGATATGGCCAATTTGTACGTGTTGAATTATTATAAGGGGTACGAAAGAAAGAAGGATCGGCCTTAAAATTCATACATTTTTAGAAGTCTAAACGCTAGGGGCTACGCTCCCTAACCTTTAGCTCAAGGCCGGTTCTAATTTGTTTTAGTACTAGAGTTTGCCCGTGCCTGAAGGTACGACGCCACATATTTTGAACACAATTGAAATGAATTACGAAACTATTGACCACCTTCGCCAACGAAACTGATTTATACGGGAAGATTTTTTCTTAAATTAGGATAAAACAGATTTTTTTCTTACCCTTTTGTTTAGTTTACAAAAAAAAACACACACACACACACACACACCAAAAAAAATTGAAATTGATCAACCGATAAACAAAAATATTTCTTACCCTTTTGTTTGGTTTACAATCTGCCTTACGTAATTTTATACATGGAATTTTATTACTTTCTATCTTCCCATAACAAAAGAGAGTTGGGATAGGAAAAGTTAGAGAAGATTTTGCTTTGCTTCGGGGAGAGAGAGAGAGAGAGAGAGAGAGCTATGGTTTCAAAAATTATTTCCCTTTTTAATTTCAAAATCCGGCTCTTTTTTTTGCAACGAAATTTTATTGCTTTTTATCTTTCCATAACAAAAGATAGTTGGAATAGAAAAAGTTAGAGAAGATAGAAAATAGGATTTTCCAGCCCAAGGACTACTCTCAGCCGTAGGATTTATGAGGGATAAGTTTGGACCGTTAGATTTATGTACATAAAATTCACATACTGAGTTGTTTTATTATATAGATTTTAATTTTGTTGTGAACCTTTTCCTTTTTTGTCTATGATATGAGACCGTCCCTCCACCGCTACACGGTAGAAAAACTATTCTTTGGAAAGTTAGAACTATTTTTCTTACTTTATATGGGATTAAAGGAGGAGAATCCAATTTCTTACACCTCTTATATATTATTACTGTAGTTCTTAATTAAATAAAAGTACCCGGGGGCATATGAAATATTCCAGCATTTATTTTTAATTATTGGAGGGGCACTGAGGTTCTTCATGCACCATGGGGTCTAAAAGTGTTGTGGTGTCGTTAATCACAATTAATTAGTTAATAGGGTTGGGTGAATTCCAATAAGTCAGTCGAGCAAGAGGCTTGCTTATCTTCTTTCTTGTTTTTTTTTTTTTTGTTTTTTTTGTTTTTATCATCAGATCAGATGTTTGTTTATCTTTTGATCGAATTTGTAACTTTGACTCCTTCCTACCACAAGCATAAAACTTTTAAGGTCACTATAGATTTTTTATCCAGTAATTAACATCAGGGCTCCAAATTAGTTAGTAGATCAAAATGCATGTAAATTAGCTAGTCTAGATATCCGGTTATGAAAAGAAATTTAGGAAATGGGGTGTCCTATATATGGTTAATATCAAGGGGATATCAAGACTCTGAATTAGTGAAAGTACATGAAAACCGGTCTAGACATTATGTTATGAAAAATTTGCATTTTTCATTATATTTTTGGAGAATAGATCGACTAATGACAATAGTGAAATTATTTTTGCTAAATGCTATTTTAGTTTACGAATGTATGAAGAATGATATGTCTAAAAATTCGTAAAAATATGAGTTTTAGTCCATTTAATTTAGAAGCGAAAACGACTTAGCCTAAACTCATAAGGTATTAAGGTGTAGGTCCCATGCAATTACCTATATACCTCCCGTGTTTTTGTTTGCTTTTGTTAGCGTATGTAACAAACAGAACACATGCATTATGGGATGGGATGGGATGGGATGCGTTGGGATGGGATGGATGGAGGATTAATTGATTATGCCGTGGAAGGTTAGTTCGGCCCAGTTTGGTGCTTTTCTTGGCTCATAAGGATTCAGTTGGTTACATCATTAGTTTTGTATTTCGACCCCGTTTGGGCCATCACAATTCCCATTCCCATTGCCATTGCCATTGCCATTGCCATTGCTCTCTCTCTCTCTCTCTCTCTTCTATCCCTAATGAGTACGTACTGTAGTACTTTCACTTTCGGAAAGAAGAGAGGGAACTTTTTATCCTAATCCGTTTGGTAAGAAAGAAAATAAGAATATGCTTTCCTTCCACACTAGAGAGAGAGAAAGAGAGATTGACTGAGTGTTAAAAAGTGTACAAGACTTTAAGACTGGACTTCAGTGACTCCTTCCGTTGATAGTATTATTTTAGTGACTTCAGATGCCAAAACACGCAGAAGAAAGAAAAGTAAAACTATTGTATTAATATACTCCGTAGTCTATATACTACTACTACTACTACTACTGCTACTACTACTACTATTACAACTAAAAACCTTACTCCCTCCGTCCCTTATTTAAAGTCTAGTATTCCATTTTGGGCTGTCCCTTAATAAGCATCCATTTTGTAAAGTTAGTGGGTAAAAGTTGGTGCATTGTCTATTTTGTCCCTAAAAGTAAATTCCATTTTAAAAAGTTAGTGAGTAAAAATGTAATGATGATGGGTAAGTAGTGAAAGTGGAGGAAAAAGTTGATGTGAATCGTATAATGATGTAATCTTTTTAATAAGTTGGAGTTACGAAGCAGGACATTTAAAAAGGGACGGAGGGAGTATTATTACTGTAATATTTATAAATAGCTCCGTTTTTTAGTGAAAGAGAAATAAAAATAAAAATAAAAATTGAAAGCAATTGGCACAACGTACACAGCCTCCTGCCCATTACAACTTATTACCATGCGAGTATGGTGAATCCAACAACTTAGATGTGACAATTTTAGTAAGATGGGAATGTCCGTACAGATTTAATTTCAAGGGAGTATACTTAAATCTCTCTCTCTCTCTCTCTCTCTCTATATATATATATAGATGCAAGCTGAATAATTAAGATGAGGTGGATCCACAATGACTGACGGGTATAACGGTGCCGTAAATTTTTGCTCCCCACTTACCTCCTCCACCAGCAAAGTCCATCTCCCTCATGCCTCTAAATTCATCTAAAGTGGTTTTTGTTGTGTAAGTGATTTGGGTAAATTGGGTTCGCTTTGATTTAGCCCTTTAGTCATTCCTGTTTTTTTTTTAGTAGTTAATAAAATAAAATGAGATTAATTAGCTAGATTAGGTGAAGTTGTGAGAGTCTGTAGTATTTCTGTGCACAGGTATAGGTAGTTAGATGGTTTTCATTGAGATAATTTTACAAGCTTGCTGTTTAAATTGATTTATTTATTTATTTATAATCTTCTTTATGTAAAGATTCCAGGGTTTAGTTTGTTACCCAAAGGATAAAATCTTTGTATTCTTTTTACGCAGTTCACAATGGATGTCATTTTCAAAAGTGTTCAATTAGTCGGCCATTTGGAAAATTCGTCTTACCTTTCTCCATCGATACTAGGTTTTTTTATTCTAAGTTGGATAACATATTTTATTTTTACTGTGACTTCTATACCATATATAAATAGGAAAATTTGTCATTATCTAGAATGGGAATAAACGGAGGAGGCTGGGATAGTTGGATGTGTTACCCCGTAAGGGTGATAAACAAGTCAAACAGATAGTTGTTCAGGTTTAGTTTGAAAACTTAACGAGCTTAATTTATAAATATACTCAAGCCTAACTTATTTATAAGACGAGTCGATCGTAAACAAGTTTTAATCAAGACAAATATGAGCTGATCTTAAATAGCTTGAATTTTTATACATAACATAGGCAGAATGAGCCGGATAGTAGCTTAGTCAAACTTGGCTTGAAATCTTAACGAGCTTTAAAAAAATGTTCAAGCTAGGTTTGTTTATGTAACAAACCAATATTGAACAAACTTTTAACGAATGAACACAAGCTCAGACTAGAGTAGTTTGGTTCGTTTAGCCGCCCTAGTTACCATAAAACCATAAGAGACCATACTAAGGCTAAGTTTCCTGAAAAAAAAGACAATTTGCATTGCCTTTTTGTTTTGCTTTTATTCAAATTTTTTTTTCGTGTTTGTTAATTTTGCATCAAACTTGAGTGAATTATTAGTTTGTCTCGACCAGGGGAATCAGAAAAGTAATAAAATTACAACTGAAACCCAATTTTTTTGAAGTTTCTAAGAAAATGCCCCAAAAGCCGAATTTTAATTTGGGCTTGGGTTTTGGTCATAATCTTTGGCCTTTTTGATTCCCCTTTTCAAGAAGAACCAATGGTGTAGACAAATATTTCTCTAGGAATAAAGACTAATCAACGGTATACAAAAAATATTGAATAAAGACAAAAAAATTCAAGTAACTTTTTAAGAAAAACTAACCCTTGAAAAGCAATGTATTTTATATTCTTTTATAAGTCACGGCGTTATAGTAAGAAAAGACAAATATTCCAATTCTTTCATACGACTATACAAATTGACCGTCAACTTTAGGATAAATACTAAATATAATAATAATATTACGTGATAGTATCACCAAACAGTAAGAAAGCAACATTCACTATTACGTGATTGGAATACTAGAAGATAATAAAATGTCTCATCAATCTCAAATTCATGATTTTGAATGGGCCGACAACATTTTTTTAGAGTAGAAAATAGTGTCACAATAACATTCGTGCCTTTTTGATTGGTTTTTTTGTTTATCATTCATAATTAAGCAATACCCGAAATTCACGATATATAAGAACTATTTGTCTATACTTATTTTTTGTTATTTAAATATCGATGAGTTCATAAACAAGTACGTTTTGAGCTGTCTTAACTTATCTTTTCATAATTATTTTACATTTGTCTTTGGCAAAATCTTTTTTTCCTTTCAAAATTTTTCAACTTTCTCGATTAGTATTGATGAGACAAATCATAAAATAAAACTAAGAAACATGAACAAAAAACTTTAAAAAGTTGACGAAAGATGAAAAAAATAATCCATATGTAAACTTATCGTTTACTTGACAATGGGTGAACCAAACAAGCCCTTAGCACACTTTAAAGAGGTCGGGTAATTCGGGTCGGGCATGGTTGGTCTATTTCTTTGTTTCTGGTGAGAGGTAAATTTCTAAAATGGCACCTGAACTTTCACTCTAATGTCACCGAAATACCTGAATTTCACTTTATTTCAATTAAACATCTGGACTTTCAAAATCCCCAAATTGAGGCACATGTCGTTAGCCTCCATTCATTTCCTTCACAAATTGGCTGATGTGGCTCATTTATGGCGTTAAAGGACCTCACTAGACATATTAGGAAGTGAACTCAATATACAAATTTAGGAAGTGAACTCATTTTTGGTTGTGATTGTGTGCATTGAGTTCACTTTCTAATATATCTAGTGGGGCCTTTTAACGCCAGAAATGAGCCACATTAGTTGATTTGTGAACGAAATGGATGGAGGCTAACGGCAGGAGCCTCAATTTGGGGATTTTGAAAGCCCAGATGTTTAATTAAAATAAAGTGAAATTCAGGTATTTTCGGTGATATTAAAGTGAAAATTTAAGTGCCATTTTAAAATTTTTTCCTTTTTTTTTTTTGGAGGGGGAGGGAATTCAGTTTAGGGATTTGCCCGTAATATTCTATATTTTTTTTAATATTCTTTAAAAAGGCAAAATCGCTATAGCTACAAGGTCTTCTTGATGCCATATAAACCTCTATAAAAGCCGCCATTGCCTCATCTTCCCCCATCACCATTCTTCCCCCAGCCTCCGTTCTCTCTCTCTTCCTCTCTCTCTCTCTCTCTCTCTCTGCTCACCTTTCTGTTTGACGGTGAAGATTTCAGTATAGATAAGGCACAAAGAGTTTTCGGTTTGTGTTTTCCTCCCAGCTCTGTTCCTTACGAAATGCCCAACGCTCATTGTCTAGTTATTTACACTTAATAATATTAATAATCTGTTCTTTTTCTCTTTTTTTTCCTTCCTAATACAGGTACTCTCGATCATAATCCTTCTGTTTGAGAAAGAAGGAAAGGGCGGGCGAGCAACAACTTATTTGTTGCTCTGAATCGACGAAAATAGGAGCAACTGAACGAGTCAAAGGGGGAAAAAATTGACAGAAAAAGAAGAGAAGGAAAAATGAAGTATGTGTTGGTGACAGGGGGAGTAGTTAGTGGTCTTGGTAAAGGAGTTACGGCCAGTAGCATTGGCCTCATTCTTAAGGCCTGCGGCCTCCGTGTTACTTCCATCAAGATTGGTACGTCTATCATACATTTGTATGTTTAGTTTTTAATTAATCCGGTTTCCGGTCAGCGTACGTGCATCTCGACTAATTTCTGGGTTCAGTCCCACTCTCCACTGGGAGAGAGTCCGATTAAAGCCAAGGCAGGCGTCATATGTATATGTATAAGCATATTACTGCATCGTTTGTTTGGTCTATTTTCTTTCTGGTGGTGGTTGGAATATGTTCTTGTAAGATTAACCTTTGAGTTTTTTTGATTTAAAGTCGGAAGGAAAAGCTTTGGCCGCCTTTCTACTTTGTTGATTTTTTCGTTGTTAGGAAACAAAAATACCCATTTTTTTTTTATATTTGTTTTTTCAGTAAGGTTTTTTACTTTTTGTGCTCATGTCTTATCTATTAGTACTAGAATACTGGTTTTCCCACCAGGGTACCGATTCCAAGTATTTTTGTAGAAATGTAATTTTGTTCAACATACAGAACTAGCTGGGGAATCTCTGATTCCCTTTTAGTTATTTTTAGTGTTTTTTAGTCTAAAGGTTCTGATAGCTTGTTGAAAAGGAGCATACTTTTGCTTTTCAACCAGCCTCAAATTGAAACATCTTCTTATTTTTTTTTTTTTGTCAATAGTTGTGGAAATAGAAAATTCAGGATATAAATTGTCAGCATGAAGGATATCGGTAAGTATCTGCTTTAAGTGCAATATCTGAGGAAAAAATATTGCCTCTCAGATGTCTAAGAACATTCCTGAATGTATTCATTTATTAGCCCTTTATACATAGACAGTTAAATTTTACGGACAAAAAGTCTAGGAATGCAATTTTAGAACACAACTCCTGACATGTGTCCGGAACCGCCGGATGTAAGTGGTCCCACGTTCATCTACCGGCTCTGAATACAATTGTGTCTGCAGTGTTTTAAAGTTGTGTTTGCTCTTGTATTATTTGAGATTGTTAGTCTCTAGTTTTTTCTTAAAATCACAGTGCACAGTTGAGGAACTATTCTTTAATCACCAGCTATCTTTTTCCCTATTCAGATCCTTACTTGAACACTGATGCTGGAACCATGTCCCCTTTCGAGCATGGAGAAGTGTTTGTTCTAGATGACGGTGGAGAGGTAACAGAAACTCCGCGGGTCTCTCTCATGTGACTCTTATTTTTGCCTACTGTTATTCCAATTTGGAGAAGTGGGATATATTAATTTGAGTTAACTAGACCACGTGAGGCATTGTTTTTTCCGGCATGAATATTGGGATTTGTGAACTGAGACACTTAGGTGTTGCATTGCAGATTATTATTGAGCTGAAAGCTATGAGATGTTAATCAGTTTATTTCGTTAAGAACATTTCTACCTTGTCTTTGTTTTTTCAATTAGAACATGCAACCTGATGGGTAATAATGCAAAACCAAGTAGTTGTAGATCATATTTTTTTGTTGGGTAGGGATGGTGTTCAAAAGGTGATAAAGTTAATTGCTGTGGCTCTGGAGATTTCGGTGGAGGTGAAATGCAGACTTTTATGCGGGTTTGCTTTGAAATGAACGAAAGTCAAGTGAACATTGTATTTATGCTTGACATTCCACTTTTCCATCAGGCATAAGTTTTAAATTGCAGCAGTTTACGCTGTCCGTGCACTTCGTTTTGCTTCTGATTATAAGCTTGCATCTTTTGTTGGAGAATTGGAAATTTCGTGTAATACGCCAAAGTGCTATACCGTTATTGTTTGAAGGTGGACCTCGACCTTGGAAACTATGAGCGGTTCTTAGACATCAAGCTGACACGTGATAATAACATCACTACCGGAAAAATTTATCAGGTATGTGAGTTAAATTGTGAATTGTCTTCTCAAATCCAAAGCTTGCTGATAGTGATTCTCAAGGTCACTCCTTGCTGAATGATTGACCTGTTGTTGTGTGCCAGTATGTAATTGACAAGGAGCGAAGGGGAGACTACCTGGGGAAAACTGTTCAGGTCTATCTCTGCTGCTGAATTCAATTATTAAGTTGCACTCACTTGTAAGAGCATAGTTATTGAAGGACTTGAATCAAAATTCTGTTTTCTCTGAATAACAAGTTGAATTGCAAATCATAAAGTTTCCACACAATTCAAAATTCCAAACGGAGGAAATGTAGACAGTACTACTTTGGTCGCATAATAGTGGTGTATAGAAAGGCAAATCAGAAGTACATAGTACTGGGGTATACAAAACTATGACCATGGTAAATTTGTTCCTTACATGGAGCCAAAATACTAAAGAAAACAACAAATTCATCTTCTAAGTTTGCAAGAAGGCAAGTGGATAGCACAGTTTCACTGAAACATGATAAATTGGAGGATGCCCGAGCCAGTCCAGTACGTACCTGCAATCACGAATGAGGTTACTGAGATGCTGTTCTTCATTCAAGTTCTTATGCAAGAGTTTAAACCGAGATTGCCCTTGGAAGTGCCATCTTTGTTGAGTTTAACCCTACCATGACTAGGAAGGGAGTCAAGGGACCGGCCTACTGGAACTGGCGAGATAAGTCTCCTTTGGCCACTGAAATTGGTTTTATTGCCTCTCACTTGCCGTGCAACAATTTTGTGGGGATGGTCATCATTTCAAGGAGGATTTCCAAAACAAAAGGAATAGTGGGTTTTTTTCCCCCTAAATACTGTGAAAGGAAGTACCACAATTCTACAAACCGAGACCGAATGCATGGTGGAATCTCGGCGGTTTGTGTGGACCCAATTTTAAACAACAGAAAAAACTTGTTTTGAATGATTTGCACATCATGCAATACATAGACACTCGTCTCTATGACAAGTGATGTGGGTGCAAGCCCCAGCGCAATCTATGATCCTAGATTATGTTATTGATGATAAGAATGACAAACCATGGGATATATTTATGAGTTTGACCAACATGACATCTAAGATCCATCATACAAGATGTTATTTATTTATAATGTTTGTGTATCAAGCCAAATCTTAGAAATCTGTCATCATATGTTCTGGATGCATATCTCACTCGCATGCATATTCTGTATTCTGATATTTTATTTCTCTTCGGCAGGTTGTACCTCACATTACTGATGCCATTCAAGAATGGATAGAACGTGCAGCAATGATTCCTGTTGATGGAAAGGAAGGTCCAGCAGATGTTTGTGTCATTGAGTTGGGTGGTACTATAGGTAGGTTTTCACGAAGGCCTGACATGACAGAATGCCGATGAAAAGTGTCCATATGTGCCAAAGTGATATGTTTTACTGTTTGGCTAGCTAAAAATCTCTTTTCTGATGCAGGGGACATTGAGTCAATGCCATTCATTGAGGCGCTAGGACAGTTCTCCTACCGCGTAGGTAAGCACAAGGAACTTCGATGTGTAGTACAAACATGTCAATTGCTTTCTTGCCAAAGAAACTGAAGTTGTACTCCATCTTTAATATGTTTTGCATTATTCCATGAATGCTCTCTACTCAGGTGAGGGCAACTTTTGTTTGATACATGTCAGCCTGGTGCCTGTTTTGAGTGTTGTTGGTGAGCAGGTAAAGTTGTAAGATACATACATGACTCACTCTGCCTCTTGTATGGTACATGGTTGCAGTGAGGGTCTTTCTTTCGACTTGTTAAGACAATGACATTGGCAGTTTGATGACCAGTAATTTTGCTTACCATGTCCAGAAAACAAAACCAACCCAGCATAGTGTAAGGGGACTAAGGAGCATGGGATTAATGCCAAATATTTTAGCTTGCCGGAGCACAACGGTCTCTCTCTCTCTCTCTCTCTCTCTCTCTCTCTCCATACATGCTCATACATTTTGTGTGCATACATAATACTCCATGCCTCCTTATGTGGGCACCCCATGTATCGTTGTGAACATGTATTGTAATGCATTTTCAGGAACTTGATGAAAATGTGAAGGCCAAGCTTTCTCAATTTTGCCATGTTCCGGTAACTTGCTTCTGAGGACTTTTCGCGTTTTGTATTTTTCCCGATTGATTGTGACACAAGGCTTACTTTGGTTTGGCTGCCACATTCATTTTATGTTTATCTATTTGCTTTGCGAGATGGTGCTTTGTTAAACTCCAATGTTTCTTCAGGATAAAAATATCATCACTCTGTATGATGTATCCAACATCTGGCATGTTCCTTTGCTTTTAAAGGTAAGTTACTCAGTGATAGATTGAAGTTTACTCAGTTCCAATTTTCATCTCTTGCAAACCCTCAAATAGACAATTTTTGCTCTCAATTAGGATCAGAAGGCACATGAGGCTATCTTGAAAGTGCTGAACGTATCATGGTTTGTCGATTGAGCTTAATTCTCTTCATTGCTTCTGTTTTCTTGGATGGATATTCGCACTCAATTTGTTAGTTTTTAGTTGTCATATTGATATTTTTTATTTATTCTGTTTTGTGTAGTGCCAGCGAACCGGAATTGGGGGAATGGACAACTAGGGCTAAACTCTGCGATAGCTTACATCAGCCCGTATGTTCCTAGTACTCCATGAAATTAGTATATTCTTCTACTGCTAGCTGCCAATGCATTAAGATTCATCACTTAATTACAGGTCAGAATTGCCATGGTGGGAAAATACACTGGCCTTTCAGATTCGTACCTTTCTGTTCTAAAGGTGAATTTAGCTATCTGTGGGTTTGTTAAACTCATGTTGTCTTCTTAACTTGTGTAATACCATTTAGAGTAATTCTCATAGTTGTATCTACACTAACATTTTATCTGTATTTTTTTTTGGGGATAGATATCCTGTCTTCAATTTTTGATTGACTGACACCATAATTTAAGTAATGCTTGAAACATCTCATCTGATGTAGTCATCTGATGTAGTAAGGCTACAAACAGAGAAAAATTGAACAGAAAAGTGAACAGTATATAAAATGCTTTGCTACACCAGTTTTGCGACCATACATTAGCAATCCTTGTGGTTTCTCGTTCATCTACGGGCTTTATTTGTTTCCACATATTTCAGATTGTTTCCCAAATTTTCTGCTTTTCTTGAGCTTATGTGGCATGACTTGGTTGGTCTGGAAGCAGTATTGTTGCAGCTTCATTCTAGGTTGTGCTTCTGGTGAGGCAATTTTGAGATGCAGCATTGATGACGTACTGGTGCTTTCTCTGGAAGTATCAGCACATACTAGCTGAATCTAATCTGATGAACTAAAATACTAGTAGAACCTAATTGTGTCAGTTTTAAGGTTGACGGCATTTCCCTTTTCTTTAGATGCAGTAGCTATGTTCCTTCTGTGTTTGGGCAAACAAAAATAGAGGAAAGAAGAAAGGCCATCAAATAATAAATCCCCAATGTCTAGTTTGTAGAAAAAGCAAATGATAGGAAGGAAAAACTTATGATGGGCTTTCTACAGAGACACTCTCAAAGTCTAAAGGAAGAAGGGACTGTCAATAAGATTGTTTGATGTGATGAGATTCATGTATGGCGGCGCTCATACAAGTTCGACTGTAGGAAGGTAGTGAGTTATGGGAGGTACTGTTATTGGGACCCATATGGGGAGTTATGGGTACGTATTTGAATATTGGGTTCAACTGATCCACGTACCCTTATTTTTGGACATACATCCCTGTTTCCTAAGATTAAGGGCTTGGAACGTGACACCTATAAATACCCAGACGATACTTGTCATTGAGTCCATGCAATGTGGGCCTGGTGCATATTATCCGGATTAGGTATATGGGTATTTTCCCCTGTATTCCAAAGTCTCATAAAAGGAAAATGCTGGCCACCCTTTGAAAGTAAGAGTGGTCTTCGTTGCAATAACTACACCATTCACTTATCACAGACTCTCTTGAGTTCCGATAGGTTGGCTTACTAGCTGCATTCATCCTGTGTTGGCTTTAGTAGTTGGTAGTATCTATTAAATGTTCTCTCTCTCTCTCTCTCCCTCCAACCCACCCCAGATATGCTTGTTCTAATTCATGTCTGGAAGTTCTTGAACACCTGCATGCGGGGGATAACGCGGAGACTTTGATCTCACATGTCTCGTTTTGATCTAATGAACAAATAGGTGCATGATAACTGTATGCATCTGGTGGCTTGTGAGGAGCCATAAGTTGATGTTGCTGCTAACTAAACTATGTGATATGCTCCTTGTAGGCTCTTTTGCATGCTTCTGTTGCTTGCTGTAAAAAACTTATTATCGATTGGGTTCTATCCAGTGATCTTGAAGAGGCAACTGCTAAAGAGGTAACAACTTTGTTTTAGGAAAAGTCTGTGTATTTATGTGCACAAATCCAGGCACATCTCTCAATCTGTGCACATAAATTTCTTGGTCACGTATATTTTATGTTTAGCATTGCCTGAAAACTTTTTATGGTTTTTTTTTTTTTTTTTGCGCACAGAATCCTGATGCTTATAAAGCGGCTTGGAAGTTGTTGAAGGTTGGTATATATTACCGTTTCACAACATTGAATTAGCCGAGCAAAGTTGCTTTCCTAGGGTTCTACCGGTTAATATTTAGCTTTATTTTACAGTAGGTTTTTTTAGTAGCTCTATCATGGGCTTTTACCTTCAGGGTGCAGATGGTGTGCTCGTTCCAGGCGGTTTCGGGGACAGAGGGGTGCAGGGGAAAATTATGGCTGCAAAGTATGCCCGGGAAAATAGGATTCCATACCTTGGAATATGCTTAGGCATGCAAATTGCTGTCATTGAGTTTGCTCAATCAGTCCTTGGGCTACAAGATGCCAACAGCACAGAGTTTGATCCTAACACCCAGAGCCCTTGTGTTATATTTATGCCAGAGGTTTAGATCTCTTATCGCCTAAGCTCTCGAGTTCTAGTATTCCCCTTCTTTTTCACTCCCCTCACTTTTAATGACAAATCTGCGCTTCGTACCAATGACAGGGTTCAAAAACCCATATGGGAGGCACTATGCGCCTTGGATCAAGAAGGACTTATTTTCACGTCACAGACTGCAAAGCTGCAAAGTTGTAAGTGCTCTTGGTTACCTTCACATGAAAAAATGTAAAGAGATGCTGATGTATAAGTATGTAAAACCAGATGTTTTACTTTTTATGAGGTAAGTTACAATTGCTATGAAATCAATTTATGGAACTCATCATATAGAAGAATTGGGCTAGATTATATGAAGGATATTTAAGTACACACATGCCGAATTAACATGCCCAGTATACATAATTGATAGTGATATTGATTTTTTCTAGGTATGGCAATAAGAGCTTCATTGACGAGAGACATCGGCACAGATATGAGGTAATTAGCATCAACCACCATATTGGCCCGATGCAGTTGTTTGCTAATTGTCGCAAAGTCTATTCAGTAGGTCTTTGGGGTTGAGAAAAAGCTTTGCCTTATGTAGGTAAATCCTGATATGGTAGTTCAACTTGAGGATGCTGGCCTCGCTTTTGTTGGAAAAGATGATAGTGGTCGTCGCATGCAGGTAGATATCAGAATCATGAAAATGGCCCTTGTAGCTTTTGAATCTATGACAATCTATGTGATAGTCTGTCACTGCTAGTAATTTTGGTTCTATATTGGTATTTAATGCTGCAGATTATTGAACTGGCTAACCATCCATACTATGTTGGCGTTCAATTCCATCCGGAGTTCAAGTCAAGACCAGAGAAACCTTCTGCTCTTTTCTTAGGTATTTGGATAGTCATCCATATTCTCCAAAGCTTTCAACTTATAGTAATTTATACCCTTTCAATATTAATTTGTAACCGTCCTTTACTTCACAGCGTCATATCATATGTATCTTTTGTATGTATGTATGAAGACATCGAATCAAAATTAGTTATAAATAATAGGGAATGAATAGCTGTAATTCAGTGGTTTATTGACCTGAAATTTTCATGTAAACCTCAAAATGGTAGACAAAAATCATTATGATGAGTGTTAAGTTGAGCAACTAGAATGTTGGGGTGGCATCTTGAATAATTTTATGGGAACAGATGTTGAAGAAGATTTACCTTGGAATCCAGCCTTTTCTCATTTGAAGCAATGTACCTTGTACCACCAGTTCAGTGACTGAATGTCTTTAGTAGCTGTATGAAAAAGTTCAAGTTTATGCATACCACATGTCACAAGGATGACTCAGACACAACACCTTGATTTTATAACCTTGCATCGTCTAGGCTGTTGTGACCAGTGTTTTTATTGGCCAAGTTAAATCTGTGGCTCTGCTCAGTGCTCTTAGATTAACAACCAATAAGTCAAGCTCGTCCTTTGTTATCTATACTTTTTGCACTCTTGAAAGTCTTATGTTTATTCGCAATGTAGATTAGAGATGCAATGAAAGTGTAATTGTTTCCGTAAATACACTCCTAAAAAATTTCTCGGCAGAAAGTTATGAAGAGTAAACATCCTTAGACTAGTTATGTTTCATTGTCTTTGGAATGCAAGAAATTGTCCTGCTTCGAATGTTTGCATCTTCTCAAGTTTGGGCAAAACAATGGTAGGCATATCTCACATCCTCATCTATTGAATGTAGGGCTTATAGCAGCAGCAGGCGGACAGTTAGATGCCTTCCTCAAGAAGAAGGGTGTGACAAGGGCTAGTAGTATGAGCAACGGCAATTCAACGATGAAATCACGCCAATATGGGAATGGAGACAAGACCTCCAATTGGTCATCATTGGGTGCTAATGCTATCTACACAAACGGGAATGGTGTCCACTGTTAACAAGAAACTTGTTTTAGGTGCTAATTTACTCCTGGGCACCTCTCTACCTCTTTATATGAGTGCCCTATTATTTTTGCTAGGAGCTTTCTTCTCGGTTGGTCTGTACAGCCAGAGTGTGGATAGGATGTTATAGCTCTCGAATGGACTCGGTTCATAGAACAGAGCTGGATTCCGGTCTTTTAAACGGAACAGCCTTTTGTATTTACAGGAAATTGCAGATTAACGAGGGGATAATGGACTATTTATTTGTTTTTGATTTATTTATTGCTGATGTTTCAATTGCAATAACTGTTTTGATTTGAAAAATCCTGCTATGAGTGTGAATATTATCATCTTTCTGGCAGTTACGCTTAATTGGTTGTAAACCTTCCTGTGGATTTAGTTCAGAAGAATGAGGAGCTAATCGGCCTATGCTGCTGTATGTTACAATGAAGGTGATTTTTATCATCTTTCTGGCAGTTAAGCTTAGCTGGTGTAACCTTCGTGTTGATTTAATTGAAAACCTATGCTGCTGTATGTTACCATGAAGGTGGCAACTTTTCATTCATGGTATCAAGTGTGTTACCCTCTAGAAAAAGAGCACAAATCCATTTTGAAGGCATAGCAGGTGAGAATCATATACTAAATTATAATATGAGTATAGATATGTGTGTGTGCACGCGAGTGCAGTATTATGAAATCATCATCTGATATTTCTAATGGTACTTTTATTTGATGAGAACATAACATGCAATTGATCAAAGGACATTAACCCATGGAAAATGAGACTCGCAGTCTGTAACTCTCGACACATGCTTCATTTTTAGATGTATTACTCTTTTCGTCCCTTTGTAATTGTCTCACACAAAAATACGTGCAATTTTTTTATAAAAAAAATAATGCACTTAAAAGTTTTTTTTTTTGCACCAAATTAAAGATATAAATTACGTAGTTCTTTTACTTGGTGCAAAAAAAGTGTTAAAATTTATGCACAAAAATAATTTACTTTTTTATCCGAAAATTGTAGTAGAAATCACTTGAAAGGGGACTGACATAATGGACCTCCCCCCCGCCCCCCAAACTAATTTCTAGCAAAAAAGAAAAAGGCTGAGATGGACACTTAGATGGTGATGTATATTGAATGCATGCACCTACTTTCCCATTGATATTTTCCAGATTTTTGTTTGAGAAAACAGAAATATATTACAACTAATACAAAACAAAATACAACAAAAAATCAAAAAGAATAAAGTACAAAGAAAGAAAAAAATAGCTTTCGTGTCAGACCCATCAATCTCCATGAATATCTAGAGTGGTAGGCTTGTTTCTGCCTCTGGATTGCCAAATTTGCTACAGATGCCTTCTCCGCAGCCACCGGAAAGCTCTACAACTATTGCAAAACTAATTGGATTCAAGATTCAAAACTCATATCTGGGCCTCTCTAGTCAAAAAATGAGGGGAGAGTGGGAGATCTTTTTACCGGAGGGAGAGAGTCTCAACTATCTCATAACCATGGAGGTAGGAGAGGAGGAGTAGAGAAGAAAATGCGGAGGAAAGAGGTGGAAGGGCCGCCATGGGGGAGAGAAGAAACGAAGAGGGAGGCGGCCGGAGAAAAGAGAAAAATGGGGAAGAGGGCTTTCTCTCTCCAGAGAAGAGAGAGAAGCTCTTTAGAACTCTCCTTGGACTCTCCACCCATCTCTATGAGCACATCCATAGGTCCGACACTATGGCTTTTTTTTTCCTTGTACTTCAGTTGTTTTTGCTTTTGTTGTATTTCGCTTTGTTTTAATTGCAATATGTTATACTAGGTTTCTGTTTCCTAAAACAAAAAAGATTAGTCACTATCTTTATAGACTTTCAAATGATTATATCCTCCCATGAGAGAGGAGTAGGGAGAGAACATGTGAGAACTCAAGGATTTACACTCCTTCCCAAGCTGTGCCACCCCACCTCCCCCTCACCTTCCATTTTTTTCCCTTCCCCTTTCCTCCCCTCCATAAAGATCTGGCTTTTTTCATTTTCCTAATTTGGGTTGAGCTTTTTATTAGAATGAAACATAAAGATCTCACATTCTCTCCTTATTATTGAATTGAGCAACTCTAATTTGTGGTGGATCAAATGACCGTTGGCTATAGGCTGCAAAATGACATGTGGCGGCGGTAGTCTTCCATATTTTCAGAAATGGTGAAGGCAGCTACGGCAAGGACCGACAACATATATTTTATTGAGCTTGATGCAGATGATAGTTTTACCACTTTGATGAGCGGGATTGTAGTCCAAGTTTCCAACATCGAAGTAGTTTTTTTAGTTTGTGTAGGCATTTAGCAATGGGTCTTCTCGTATTCTTGTTGGGAAAAACTATGGTGTCCACCGGCCAATCGGAGACACCATAACTCTCATCCAACGGTTAAAAATGAGGCCACCAATGCAATTTTGATCAAAGATGACCGGTCAAACCGTCATCCCAACAGGTAACAAATTTCGGTATAACAAAACCACTAATGGCATAACAAGTTATACAAAAAAGGCATAACACTTTAATTGAACGGCATAACATGATTATAACATATCCTAAACAGGTATAACAGTCATCCAAAATAGGCATAAACAGTCATCCAAAATAGGCATAACAAGACTATTAAATGGCATAACAGTTGAGGCATAATGGGGAAACCATTGAAAAGCATAACAAAAACCAATTTAGGCATAACAAAAAGATTGAAGAACCATAACAAAAAGCAAAAAGTTAAAGAAGCGTAATATGACCAGATATAAGCATAATAATAACCTGTATAAGGCATAACAATAAACTCAAAAAGAATAACGATACCCAATCTGTATTATTTTGTTTTCTTTACTTATTTTGAAACGTTTAACCGTGGTTAAGTGGCAAAAATATTAAAATGCAGATGTGTTATTTCAATTATATTCAAGAGTAAAATGTAACGGACCATGGTAAAAAATTAATTTTAATAATCAATGACGTTGATTTGGTTGTTATTGTTGATTTCGTTAAATTTGAAAAATTTAGGCTCCATCCGGTAAAATTTGTTTCTCTGTCCGGTTTAGAAAACTTTTTGATCGGTTCCATAATTCATAATAGGAATGATAACTTATTCCCGATAAAGTTTGTAATGATGCCAATTTACGTCATTCTTGGTAGGAATGATCTAATCTCTCTTACACAAAAGATAGATGGTTTGGATTTTGAAAGAATTGCTAAAACGGTCATCGAGTGGTGAACTATAGGACTTTAATAGCTACGTAAGCAGAGAATGTGTTCCGATCATGAGGTTTGCAACATCCGATTATCACTGAAGTTGGCGACAAATATAGAATCGATGAGATGTGCAATCTTAACGGTTTAGATTTATCATCAGAAAAAGTTATTCGGCATCTTCCTTTAAAATCTATGCATTCAACCTTATTGTTTATAAACTAAGGTATTGTGCTTTAGTGTAATGTATAGTAGTCACATGACCAGAACACGATCATGACGATCACAATCATTCAATTTGTTGTCGTCGTTGTTGTAATCATTCCTGTAATTTTTTGGGTCTATTGGATTTAAGAAACCCTTCGATCGGGAAGCGGTGCCACTATTAAAATGTTATTTTACATCCGATCAAGTGTCTATCAATATGCCATAGACTTCATTATTGACAGTAACGATCTAATTCCTCATATGTAAAAGATAGAAGGTTCTGATTGTCCAAAAAATGACATGCGAGACTCGGACGGTGCACTATAAGACTTAATTCCTCCAGATGCATATAATGTGTTCCGATTTGATGATCATTTATATCTGATGATCTATATTTTACATGAATGATAGCAAAATTCGTAAGATGTGAAATCCTAACGGTCCAGATTGATAAAAAATAAACATGCGTAGTGATGAAGTTTATATTTTGTACCTAATGTTGGTGCAATTGAGCCCATACAATAATCCCCCAAAATTTGAAATCTAGCTTTTTCTTTTAAACATGGAGGATTGACAGCCCCCAAAAATCAGACGTCCAAAACTTAACCCATTTTCCACAACTCTATCTCCCTCACTCTCAATGTTACACACCATGCCATCACCATCGATCCACACCCCCCACCGCCATCACCATCCACAGCCAGCCCCAATCGCCATGACCATCCAGACAACTGAAGCTGCCCCCATCCACCCCCATTAGAGTTTACTTGAATGACGAGCCTGATTTCGCCCAAGTTCTTGTAACCTAACTCTATCTCCACCATCCGCAGCCCCATCGCCATCACCATCCACTCCACCATCAAAGTTTACTTGAACGATGAGCCTGATTTGGCCCAAGTTCTTATGGCCTAATTCTATCTCTATTCCCCCTCCTTCCTATCATCTTTCAACCCGTGCAGAAACTGTTGCCCTAAATGGTCTAGCAGGTAAATCGATTTTGTCCTATTTGTCAACCCATGTATCTAATTTTGTCCTATTTTTTCTCAATGTTGTTCATTCTGTAATGATAAAGACGGTTTTGTATATGGTCATGTGATCTGAGTCGTGGTTAGTTTTTGAGTCGTGTTTGGTCAATTCGTTAATACTCATGAATGTGTAATTGTATTGTATATCTATTCATTCTGGGTATTTGCAGTTCTCATACGTGGTTTTCTTAATTTTTTTGATTTTAATTTAAGAGACGTTATTTCCCAAAAAATTGAAAAAAGAGAACTTGTTAAGGAGCTGAATACTTGCATCTTTAGCTGAATAATGCTGTTTATTGGAGAGAATGTGTGGGGTTGGTAATTATGCATTCTCTAAAATTGAGAGAAAAAAAGAGAAAGTGAGTGAGTCCAACGGACCCAACCAATGAAATGATCATGAAAATGATTCCTATAAAAACAGATGAACAAGAGAGAGAAACTGTTATGATTTCATTATTCTCGATGCCATTATGTGTGGCCCGTGAACCTTGATCCAAATCCTTCCTCCGTTGGTTGGTGAGTTGGCTAGCCTCTCCGTCCGCCCTGCAAAATGAACGCACGGCTAAAGACCAGGCCGGGGTTTCCTCGGCAAGGCCCTCCGGCGAGAGGATAAGTGTATGCAGAGAAGAAGGTAAGAGACTAGGGTTTTTGTGTGTAAAGAAGCATGTACCTCTTAAGGTTGTGATCACTTGTATTTATAGAGTCCCCTTAGCTTGCTCTCCAAGTACGAGCATGTGCCTCGCACGTGTCGAGTGATGTTGTTGCGACGTCACCGAATAGATCTGGTAACTGTTTTGGGCATGCGCTGGCACTCCCATGTGCACTCATCATTTTCCTTTTCCACAACCGTTTCTACACGTGGGAAAGGCACATATCTCTGCGGGTGGCCATGCCCCAACCGTCACTCCTGCTTCGCGGGTGGCCGAGACTGTTTTGGGCATGCGCTGGCACTCCCATGTGCACTCATCATTTTCCTTTTCCACAACCATTTCTACACGTGGGAAAGGCACATATCTCTGCGGGTGGCCATGCCCCAACCGTCACTCCTGCTTCGCGGGTGGCCGAGCACGCACTTGGCCGAGCCCGATACGAGGATGGGTGACAAGGCTCCACATACGGATTACCCCTGAAGGTGGCCGAGCATGGTTAATGGCCGAGCCTGAAGGTGGTCATGTGGGGACGGCGTGGCGACGGGCCATCGCCCCAAGAGTGGCCGAGCGTGGGTTCTGCCTTCAGCGACCCTTGGACAAATATATTGGCAAAAGTCGAGCCCGGCATGGGCGAACATGGTTAACTATGTTCAGCCTACTACAATAGCCCCTTAATCTCGGCTGATGCCGAGCGCGTGGTTGGGATTGATTCATAGCACAAGCCGAACCCGATAGGTGCCGAACGTGATTTGTTGATAAAATTCTTGACGTGCCCCCTTCAATATGCAACAGTGGCGCGACCTTCAAAGCGTCAGAGAGGGTGCCAGATGTCTTCTGTCGCTTGGGTACGGCCTCAGAGGTGGACGGCTGGCACGCACGGGGCTATGTGGAATTGTCCTGTCATGCCACGTGTCATGCTCCAATTGGCTGTTGATACGGCGGTGTAATGATGGGCGGGAAACCCAAATTTCCAAACCCTTGCCTATAAATAGGGTCGTGGGAGGAGAGAGAAGCACTCTGCTCCCTCTCTCTCTAGAACGCCATTGCTGAAGCTTCCCCCTACATTTGTTCGACTTCTGATCTCGATTCCCAGCGGATTCGCCATCAGATCTTGCTGAAAATCACAGGTATGAGTTCGCCCTTCACTTCTCTCTATATTCCAGTGATTTTCTGGCACTTTCTTGCCATGTTTCTGAGTTTTTTAGGTCTTTTTCCCCTGGGTGAATAGTGCATTTCTGGGGATGAACCGCCTGTTCATCTTCAGACTCAAATTGTTCTTCCGAGCCCCAGCTTTGATACTGCTGGACTTGGCCGACGAAAGGGTTAGCCGAGCCCCAGCTTTGGTGCTTAGGAACTTAGGCCGATGATAGGGTTAGCCGAGCCTTGAGGGCTTAGGACCCTCGCGTTTCCCAAGCATGAGTTTTTATGTGTAAAGTAGGGTGGGCCAGTAGGGTAGTCGAGCATAGAGAGATCCTTGCTTCTGGCCGACGACGAGGTTCCTCATTATTTTTCTATTTGTTTTGTTAGGTCTGGCTCACCCAATCATTGTTATTTCCTCCGACTCTGAAAGCTCGGGGGACGACTCCGCGGATTTATTCATCCAAGAGTATTTGGAGAGACGCCGCAGCCGACGCCAGACTTCGTCAATCACGTCGAACATGTCCAACTCCGGTGATTCTAACGCCGAGCGTGATCACGAGTACGACGGCGGGTTCAACACCGAACCCGAAATATCCTTCACCTCATCCACCCATTCTGATGCCGAGCATGAATTAGGTCCTAAGGCCGAGTCTAGGTTTTTCGTTCAGGCGCCGAAGCCCAAACTTCCTCGCGATCCGTACCTAGTGAAGCGCCATCGTGGATAAAGAGGTTGCCGACCTCTACGAGAGAGGTCAAGTTTGTCCTCATGCCCACTTCTTCAGCGGATAACCCGAGGAGTATGAGAATTTCTGCCGAACGTACAACATCCCCGACGACGTTGTCGTTAGCCGTATTGCCAGCAACCGCATAAAGGATAAACCAGAACATCGTCCTGAGCACATCACCATTCCACTTATGGCCATCTGTGAGGCCGGGCTCCGTTTCCCTCTTCATCCATTTCTAAGGGAGCTGCTTGCCAAGTTTAGTCTGGTGCCCCACTTTTTTGCCATCAACAACTATAGGATAGTGATGGCCGTGATCAAACTGAAGGAACTCCACAACCTAGAGTTTTCAGTATCCGATCTTTTTCATACATACATAATGTCTAGGCATGGAGTGACCGAGCGTAGGTACCTCTCGACGCGAAGTAATAAGGAACCACTCATTGACGGCTTGCCTGATACCGACAAGTGGGCAAGCTTTTATGTCGAGGTGAGTGGTAACTATGAGTTTGGTGACCAGACATCACGACTGTATAACGTGCCGAAGATAAAAGACTTCCGAGGTTGATCCCTCATTCCTTTGTTTTACCGAGCTTAACATTTATCTTGTGGTATTTGGAATCTTAATTGACTTGGTTAATGCTTTTTTGCAGATCATCGAGCCATCACGAAGCGGCAATAGTCGTTGACCATCGAGAGGAACATTGAAACGTTGCTGGCCCAAGTCTGCCGAGACGCGTCGACACTGCTTGGGTATGAGCCCTCTTATAAAGGGAAGTTGAAAAGGAGGGAAAAAGTGGCGAGTCCGAGCATGAAGGCCAAGGGTAAGAAGAAGGTTGCTGAAGATCGGGGAGAAAAGGAAGGGGACTCGAAGCCGAGCAAGAACGTGAAGGGCAAACGGGTGAAGTTCCCAACCTTCAAGAAGTCAGCTGACTTCTGGTTTCAGGAGAGCCAGCCCTCCACATTCGCAGGTATTGACATCGTACCCCTCCGAACCCTTATTCCCTATTTCACCGACGACATGGGGAGAAGAAATGTCATCAGGATGAACATCAGGGATGGTGCCGCGGCTTAGCTGAAGGAAGCTGCCGATGCCGAGCATGCTGACAAGAAGCAGAAGACAACTCACGACTTCTTCCCGACTAAGCCTCCAACGCCACTGGCAAAGGAGAAGGAGCAGACAGAGTCATTAGCTGCAGGTGGCTCCAAGGCTTTGGAAAGGGTGTCGGGCTCGGGTGGACAAGTCATAGCGCAGGAGTTCGCACCCTCCTTCGCTATGGCCGAAGGCAGAATCGTGTTGGTACACGATAGTGTCAAGCTGGAGCAGGGGTTAGCCCCGACGATGCTTCAAGGTTTGGCGCTGCCGAACGATATGATGAAGGTTCCGGAGGAGCCTGGTTCATGCCAGTGCTTACATTGTTCAGGTATTGATCGAACTCAGTTTCTTTCCCAGTCTTTCATGTATATTTTTTAGCTTGTATTTCTGCTGCTATGCAGGCTGGCCAGGCGATACTCCGATCATTCAACCAAGCCGATCTCCTGTCTGCCGAATGTAAGCGTTACTACAAAGATCTGAAGACCGAACGCGAGAAGTCCAAGAGTTACAAGGGGAGCCTGAAGACAGCGAAGGCTCAAATTGTCTAGCTTGAGAAGGAGAGAGATGAAATTGCCGACAAGTTGAAGAAGGCCGAACGCGAGCTCGATCAAGTTCTTAGGAGGGAGAAAAGGAAGATGAAGGAAGTCGACGAGAAGGCATATCAAGCAGGATATGACCGTGCAGGCCTTGAGTACATTAGGGATGCACGGTCAATGGTGAATGATGCAATCAAGGAGAAGGTGCCAATCGCTTACAAAGCGGGATATAAGGACGGCGTTAGAGCCGTCGGTGAGGCAATGCAAATGGATCTTAACCTGAGCCGAATCCCAGCACCAACGGTTCCTGAGCTTGAACTTCCTTACACCGAAGAGGAGTGTCCACCGCTGCCGGCTAAGGAATTTCCTGAGAGTGAGGAAGAGCTTAGGGACCTCACTGTTGATGTTTCCGAGGGTGTTGGGGGCCTAAATGGCAAGAAGGTGGGTTTTGATGACGTCGATAAGATTGCCGAGCAAGAGAAGGACGTGGAGAAGGAACCTGAGAAGGAGACCGTAGGCGAAACTGTTGCCGATGCTGCTGCTGACGTCGTCGCAGACACAACTACCCAAGTTTGAGCCTTTTATTGCTGGTTTCCTCTTATTTGTAATGGGTTTTATTGTTTGAACGCTTAAACTTTTTGGACTGGACGGCGCTGAACTTGGTGTTTGTCGTTCTAGATGTAATAGTTGTAGGGGGTCGGCACCGTACGGTTTACTACGTCGTACCTCCTGTTAGGTTTTTCTGCAATACTCGTGTTTCTCTTTTCCATGAATGAATGTGTGATTTCCTTTCCTGCTATGAGTCTGTTTTGCCGTGCTTGAACACCTGTCTTCTTGTCTTCTGAAAATGTGAGTCTTGCATGTTCGGGTGGTAGATACCCGTAGCCCCCACTTTGGTCTAGGTTCGGCTCGATAGCATAGGTAGCCGAGCCTTGATCAAAGTAGAGTGGTGATGGAGTGTTGAGAGTTAGCCGAACATGTGTTGCACACTTTGGGACTATCTATGGATTGGGCTCGGCCAGATTGCCAAACCGTAGCCAAGGTATCGAGTTAGTGGGTGGTTTGCTCACCAAAGTGTGAGTGTAACCTGACTGTGGCCGACCTTAGTGTCTTGCCAAGCCAAACCGAAGCCCATATTCCAGCCATAATGTGTGTTACGGGTTCGGTGGACCATATGTCCTGTTGTTGCTTCTTTGGGCAGCGAGTGTGGCCGAAGCAGACCCTGAGGGCCGTATGTGGGTGTGACCAAAGTCAGCGTTTGTGGGTGGCAATCTTGCCGAGAGTAGATTTAGAAATGTGAGCAAAAATTGGTAAAATACTAGGTAATTGAAACTGAAGAACCAAGTGCCGAACAAAACAATTGTTTCTCCATTAAGAAGCTCTGAAGGGAAAGAAACAACAATCTAGTGGCCGAAGCCATTCGTTGGATGAAAAGACAACAGAGAAAAATGCCTAAGTAAAGACAAAGCTTAAAAACATGGTAACTTGGAAAATAGCCAGTGAGGGTGAGCAGCCGAGCATGGGGTGAAGAATTCACATGAACGCTTTTTTGAGATTCTGGGCATTCCAAGGGTTGGTAAGCACCTTCCCATTCATGTCCTTGAGGACATATGCACCATCGCCAGCAATCTTGACAATGCGGAAGGGACCTTCCCAATTTGGCATAAACTTCTTCTTTTTATTTGCTTGTACCACTTTTCGCCAGACGAGATCATCTGGTTTGAACTTTTTGATCTGCACACTGTGGTTGTACCCTTTGGCAACTTGTTGTTGGTAGTCGGCCAGCTCATCACGCTTTTCTTCGGCAAGAATTAGTTCTTAGGCAACCGCCTCATCATTTGTTTTTGGATCGAAGGTCTCTGTTCAGAGGGTGGGGAACTTGGACTCCAATGGGATGACGGCCTCCATGCCAAAAGCCATTGAGAAAGGAGTTTGGCCAATAGAGCGTCGTGGTGTAGATCGGTAGGCCCATAAGACCCTCGGGAGCTCTTTTGCCCATTTGCCACGTTTGGTCTCTAAGCGACGCTTTATCCCAGCACAGACAGTCTTGTTCGAGGCTTCGGCTTGGCCATTCCCTTGAGGGTATGCTGGAGTAGAGTTGAAGAAGCGGATGCCGAACTCCTCCAGGAGGCTTGAGAGGCTGTTACCAACGAATTGAGTGCCGTTGTCGGACACTATGGCGTAAGGGACACCGAACCTGGTAATTATGTTCCTTCAAACAAACCGACGGACGTCGGCCTCGGTCGTTGTTACTAGGGGTTCAGCTTCTACCCATTTCAAGAAGTAATCTGTTGCCGTGATTAAGAACTTGAAACCTCCAGGGGCAGTTGGAAGTTTCCTGACGATGTTGAGCCCCCATTGGGCAAATGGCCATGGGTTGGTGATGGGTGAGAGGTTCTGTGCGGGCTGCTTCGAGATTGGGGAAAACAATTGGCATGGTCGGGATTGATCCATACCACAATCAATCCACTTCCATCTTTGCAAAAATGCTGTCTTTAGATTGTTGGAAGTCCGGTCTTCAATATGATGAAAGTGATGGGATCATCTCTTCAAAATCTGGAAACAAAGGAAACAAAAGAAACCATTCGAGTCACGTTGAAGAACGCTTTCCTAAAGACAGCATTTGCCCCCACCAGAAGGTGTGCACCGGGTTACAACAAATCCGCCTTCAAGACAAATCGAATCCGAACTCTAGGTTCTTTCTGCTTGCGTTTGCACAAACGAAGACAGACAGAATATCCACTAAGCAAATGTAAAAGAACCAAGAATTGATACTCTTCTTTGAGAAATAACAGAATATCAGTTTGCCATTTTTAGGAAGAGAATGCGTAGACAGAAAGAGAGCAATTCAGTATGGAATTTTCCGATCCATTGAATGACTTTACAAATGACCTATTTATAGACTTATAAGTACCTTTGTATGAAAGGTTGTGTCTATAGTAAACAGCCATAAGGAATTGTCATGTCTTTTGAAGACACCACTTAGAAAAATGTTACGCCCTTGATTTTTAACATAAATTTAAAAGTCCATTTCAATAAAAGATCCTCGCGTAATACAGATAATACCCCAAAGAGAGTTCCCAAATGATTATTTACAGACCAAATTCCCAAGTTTAAAGATTTACAACATTGGCACTTCGGCCCAAATTCCATAGTTAGTTAAAGACAATAAATTTAGAGGACTACATAATATTTGAAATTAAAAGACTTCAAATAGATTTACAATATCATCTCTCCAAGAGATTATACACAAAAGACAATGAAACCATTTCTCGGGCGGTTTCAAAAGAGGTGAGGTCAAGCATGCACACCACGCACCCCGCGTCAAAGTCCTTGAGATACACCTGAAAATGATAGGTTGAGCTACACTAACCCAGTAGAAAATTCTATACTCAAACTATATGTAAATGCGATGAGATATGCAGAGGAAAAGAATGATTTTCAATAAACAAACAAGAAACACAAAGGGGCACCATAAAGAACCGACGGACAACGACTATGGTATTCAACACGTCTTAGAGATATCCCTAACCAATCGTACACAACTAGGAGCAGCATTAATACTCATATCAATCAAACAACATTACCAATAGTTCAACCATATAACATTTTTTTTCAAATGAATGCCACAAAACCATTTCCTCGTTTCGTACCATCCACCATAGTGCCTCACTTCATAAAGCTTTTCTTTTCGATTTCCAAAATAATTTAGAGAAAACTCAAGACCATCACAGGTCAAGCTCCGTTGATTCGAGCTTGAATACCGGAATCCGTTGATTTGTGCCCAAATACCGGATCCATTGATTCGCTCAAGAATACCAGAGGATTTTCAATAAAAATCCTCTTTTCAAAATTTACATTCCTTTCTTTAATAAAGCCTTATCAGAATCAACCGTTCATTCCCTTTTCACAATCACACTCTCAAACAGCCAATAGTCCAATCAAAAACATAAACTTCCAGAATTTACCATAATTCTATTCATCATGTGAGACATTCAACTGTGTTACCACCCCTTGCGTCACAATAAATTCTCTCCACCTGGGTTTCCGCATTACCACACCTTGCGTTGCGGGCCCCCTAGAGTCTCCACATTACCACACCTTGCGTTGCAGGACCCTTAATTCAATACGACCAACTTACTCATACATATATGAATTTTCATTCCGTACACAAGAATACAACGTTTTTCCTGGTTCACACTCTTTCATTCATCACCACAATGCATTACAAACTCATAAACTTGTCCCATAACACATAGATAAATACTTACATTCACGTTATTCCTTAAAGTCAATCATGACCTCCTTCATTGCGCACCGAACCCACATTGACTCTATGACACACCATTCGTTGGTTTCTAGACAAAAATCTTAAAGAACGAACAACAAAGGAATCTAGAAGGCTCCACGAAAAATTCACGAGGGGACAGGTTACCCCACTCTCACTCGGACCTCTAGGCAAATCCCTATCGTCCCACTAAACCTCCCACGTTATACTTTTTAACCTATGATAACCGATAACCTCTCTATTGTACGTTTTTCAATCCATCAATCAATATATCATACCATAACACCCAACACGGTCACCCCGACTTATCCTAACAGGCCACAATACCTAACGTGCCCATATCGTCCACCATATCATACCGCAATCATTTCCCAGTACGACCAATCTTTATTAGAAGTATTTCGATTGAGGCGACAACCAATTAAGTTACTATTCTTCCTTTACTAACGGGAGACCAACGGAACGAGAATAACTTAGGTAAGCCAAAGGAACTAATTAAGCATGCTTGAAGTGGGCTTGGAGGTGTTCAAAAGGTGTTAGAAGTGATCGGGGGTCAAAACAATGAAGTTTGGAGCAAACAGCAAAATCTACAGTGGCTACGGGTAGGACCAAAAACGGACTACGGGTAGCGGAACAAATGTTCAGTTTCTGATCAGTGGCTACGGGTAGGACCAAAAACGGACTACGGGTAGCGCCTGGAAATCTCAGCGCGATACACAGATTTCAAGGGTCAATAATACACTTCAAAACAACGATCAGACCCGAGATTAAGGCATATATGCAACTCATAAACACATAATAAGAGCAAGAAATCCCTACCTCGAAGTTGGAGAGCAAACACGGAGAGAGATCGGGCCATGCGAACCCTTGAACTCGAACTTTGAATCTCACCCAAAATACTCCGAGCCGAGCCGAACCAGACAAGCTACATGCTCAATAGCGCGAAAGGAAGGTGGAACGGAGGTTGGGTTCTTCGGGTTTCGAGTTTTGGTGGTGATTTCCAGTGAGAGGGCCAGAGAGAGAGAGAGGGAGCCGAGAGGGAGAGGGGGGACCGGTGGGTTAGAGAGAGAGAGGATGGGGATTTTAATCCCCTGCACTCCACACACACATATATATACTAGTACATATACAAATTACACGATCACCCCTTCAACTTACGATTCTATCATTTAAACTCTAAATCGAATAAACTCCCAAATTTCACATTTATTCAATACTTTAGCATTTATAAAACCTTTTAAACCATTGTTTGAAAATACGGGTCTTTACAGAAAAGATCATGCCTATTAGTAGGCACCCTTTAAACAATTAATTAGGAAAGATCATGCCTCTTGGAGGCACCCCATGTATGACATCCATTCCTAACAATCACATCTTTTCCAAATGAACACACCCCAATTCAATGGGTGTTACAATCATTTATATGAAGTCACAACTCATGTGAAAAGGTGTAGCAACCTTTCACAAAAATCTCACTCAGCACCTTTCCAAAAATTCCAACTAAAATCCAATTTATCAACAGATCTTGGACTTTCACAACTCGTATTTACCTATGTATTAGGTGGTAATATCTGATACCGGCCACCACATCTCCACTTCTGAAACGTATCTCATTGTGGCGGTTTATGACCCTAAATATAGTACTATTTCCACATTCACTAATCAATTCGATTGCTGCACATTGCACCAACCCCTAAGCAAAGCAAATACAAGCCCTTCCTCATTCCACTACTTCAGCCCTTCGTTCTGTCCCGGTAACACGTTGTCAGAGGCCTAATGTAATGTCATGCATGGTGGAATAAAAATGACTTGGCTCAATAAAAATGACTTGGCTCCTTCACGTACAACATTGTCGTGGTGGTGGAGAACTAGAAATGGTAGGTGGAGGGGGTTGGCCTAGAATGGTGGGGGTTTGATTCAATAGAAGAGTGATGCGTGGGATTAGTAGTGGTTCTCTTGCATATTAGATAGGCATACATATATGTATCTCTGTGTTTATTTTAATTTGAGTAGGGGTTTAAATTGCAATATTCACTGCCACAATGGTTGTAGTCGTGTACGACTAGTATTAGGAGTAATGAGCAACGCATAAGGAGCTAGCGAGGTTCAAAACTAGCAAATGCCATAAGGCTAATTGATAAGCATGTTTTAAGGAACCTTATTTAACACAAACCGAACATTTGCAATTGTTCATAATCAAGATTCACATGGATAAGTTATGCCAAATATAAGTACATATGATTAGACAACTCAGTTGCCATACAAGAAGTACATAATTGGCATATAAAAAGTATTGAGCGGTAAGCAATGATAGATCAAAATATCTTATTGGTAACAAAATGCACTTATTTATAGGGAAAAATGCATGTTACCCTCGATCTGGTGGTTATCCTTCTTCAATCTCTCTTACTCTCTCTTTATCGGTCACTGAAGCTTGATTTTTTTTTTTTTTTGGCTCGGCAAGGAAGCTTTATGTTTAAAGATATCACATAAATCCAACTATTGTAAGCTATCTTCAATGAATCCAAGAGATTTCAATGTGAGATACCAGGTCAAGTCTCATGCCCAAAGAAACTTCTCCATGTTCTAAGGGTTGAAATTGAATTAAAGCACATGATTTCCCAAAACTGTAAGAACCAGCCCTCTCCTCTCCTTCTCATCCGCTTTATACTTTCGTTTTGGCTCTCAGCCCTGTTGTTTGGCGAGGAAAAGTGTGTAGGATGATCAATCCTCACACACATAACATATATTTATATTCGAGGAGGAGTTTACATTAAGTCAAATAGGCGATGTGGGACAAACCCCCACTCACCTAATACTACACATTCTAACACTCCCTCTCAAGCTGGAGAATAAATATCACAAAGTCCCAGCTTGTTACATAACAACTCTAACCGTGGTTTAAATAATGACTTAGTAAATAAATCAGCTAACTGAGCGCCTGTAGACACATACGGAGTAGCTATCACACCCTCGGTCAACTTCTCTCGCACTAAATGACAATCAACTTCAATATGCTTAGTTCTCTCATGAAACACCGGATTGGATGCAATATGAATAGCTGCTTGATTATCACAATACAAAGGCATGGGCAACTTCACATTGAATCCTATCTCTTCGAGGAACGATCGCAACCATACAATCTCACACGTTGTATGTGCCATTGCTCTATACTTCGCTTCTGCACTAGACCGAGCAACCACTGTTTGCTTCTTACTCCTCCAATTAACAAGATTTCCACCTAAAAAGACACAATAACCCGTAGTGGATCTCCTATCAGACGGTCCTCCGGCCCAATCGGAATCAGTGAACGCCTCAACTCGTAAATGCCCATTAGCTCGATAAAACAGCCCATGCCCTGGATGTGACTTAAGATACTTCACAATCCGGAGAACTGCCTCCCAATGTGGAAGACGAGGGGCTGCCATGAACTGACTCACCATACTGACTGCAAATGAGATATTAGGACGTGTAATAGTAAGATAATTTAGTTTACCAACCAACCTACAATATTGATCAGGACTAGTAAGTAGCTCCCCCTGGTCAACATACAATTTAACATTGGGATCCATAGGAGTCTCAACAGGCCTCGTTCCCAACATTCCTGTTTCCTCAAGAATATCCAACACATATTTCCTTTGCGATAAACTGATACCTTCTTTGGATCGTGCTACCTCGATACCTAAGAAGTATCGTAGTTTGCCCAAATCCTTTGTCTGAAACTGCTGATGTAAGAAGGATTTGAGTTCATCGATACCTTGCTGGTCATCACCTGTAATAATAATGTCATCCACATAAACAATCAACAGTACTTTCCCGCGATCAGATGTGAGGGAGAACACAGAATGATCAGACTGACTGCGTCGCATACCAAACTTCATAATTGCATCACTAAACTTACCAAACCAGGCTCTAGGTGACTGCTTAAGCCCATACAAGGCTTTACGAAGACGACAGACCTGATGACTCTCCCCCTGAGCAACAAACCCAGGTGGTTGCTCCATGTAGACTTCCTCTTGGAGATCCCCATGGAGAAAGGCATTTTTGACATCTAGCTGGAACAATGGCCAACCAAGATTGGCAGCAAGAGAGATGAAGATCCGTACGGAACCCAATTTGGCAACGGGAGAAAAAGTCTCAGAATAATCCACACCATAGGTCTGAGTGTATCCTTTGGCAACAAGGCGAGCTTTATAGCGCTCAACAGTACCATCGGGAAGATATTTAACAGTGTATACCCACCGACAACCAACGGTGGTTTTACCAGCCGGAAGAGGAACTAGGTCCCATGTACCATTGTGATGTAGAGCAGTCATTTCATCCTCCATAGCTGTCCGCCACTCAGACATAGATAAGGCCTCCTGAACAGTGTTAAGAACAGAAATAGAAGAAACAATAGTGGTAAAAGCACGAAGGGACGGAGAGAGATGAGAATAAGAAACAAAACGATCAATAGGATGAGAAGTACTCGAAGAGGTAGAGAGACTATACTTTACCGGAGGGCGACGATTGTCACGGACAGGATAACGACGAGCATGGGGATCTTACGACGGGGAGGGGGGGGGGGGGGGGGAGACGACGGGTGGGGTGGAGACGGAGGTGCAGCCGGAGGTGGGCCTGCTGGGGGATGCACCTGCTCAGCCTGAGGTTGGCCTGTCGGGGGTGTTGGAGGACCCGTCGGACGACGCACATATACCTGCAAGGGTTTGGGGGAGGGGGGAGCTAGATGGAACAGCTATGGGGAAAACACTCTCAGAGACAGGACTAGCAGGGTCGACGGACCCTGAATAAAATGGTAAGGACTCATTAAAAGTGACGTCAGCACAAACAAAATGACGCCGTAAGGATGGAGAATAACACTTATATCCTTTTTGAGTCCGTGAGTAACCAAGAAAGATGCATTTAATCGATCGTGGGTCAAGTTTACTACGATCAGGATCAAGGTCATGAACGTAACAGGTGCACCCAAACACTCGAGGTGGTAATAAGTGGAGAGGCCGCCCAGGATACAAGACCTCGTGAGGTGTCTGACCACTAAGAACTGTAGAAGGCATGCAATTAATTAAATGACAAGCAGTTAGGACAGCATCACTCCATTAGGACTTAGGAACATGCATTTGAAATAACAGGGCACGCATTATTTCCGATATATGTCGAATCTTGCGTTCGGCAACCCCATTTTGTTGTGGGATCCGTGCACAAGCTGACTGGTAAATAATACCTTGTTCAGCAAAAAAACTGAGAAAGAACACCATGAAAATATTCGCGTGCATTATCAGAACGAAAAATACGGATGCAAGTATCAAACTGAGTCTTTATTTCATTAAAGAATGATAGAAAAACAGACTTTAACTCAGATCTTTCCTTCATAAGATAAAGATATGTAATACGGGAAAAATCATCAACAAAAATGACATAATAATGAAATCCAAAGACACTGGGAACGTGGATAGGCCCCCAAATATCAGAGTGAACTAACTGAAATGGTCTAGACACACGACGCTCTACTCTGGGATAAAAGGGTACACGGTGGTGTTTACTAAATTCACACACTTCACAAGGTAATTCTCGAAGGGAACGATAAGCTGGCACTACGCGTTTCAAACTCTGAAGTGAAGGGTGACCAAGGCGGCAGTGTTGTTGATAAGGAGAGGTAGAGGTCCGAAGAGCAACAGACTGAGAAGGCACACTATCCAGTAGGTAGTACAAGCCACCACGCTCAACACCGCCACCAATCTTCCTCCCCGTTGCGAGATCCTGAAACAAACAACCATGAGGAAGAAATGTGACGGAACAGTTTAAGGATTTCGTAAGTTTACCGATGGACAACAGATTAAAAGGTAGGCGAGGAACATGTAAGACAGACTGTAAAGTAAGTAGGGGAGGGAACAGAACCCAAACCAGTCACAGGAGTGTTAGAACCATCGGCTAATCGATCATGTGAATGGTTAGCTACAGACTGATAATTAGAAAAAATGGTAGAAAGACCAGTCATTTGATGTGTGGCGACAGAGTCTAGGACACTAGGGCTGTGAGAAGAGGAAGACGCAGCACAAGCAAGAGAAGGACCTGTCTGAGCCAACGTAGCAGTGGAGGATGAACCTGCAAGGGAAGACTGAAGGGACAGGAAACGCTGGTACTCAGCTGCTGGGATAGTCACCATAGGATCTGTAGGTGGGTTAGCAATCTGCCCAATATCCTCAGAGGAAGCCACCTGGTGAGCCTGAGAAGGAAAACTATGAAGATCATAACAAGTATCCACTCTGTGATTTGTGCCCTCACAATGTGTACAGAACCTAGAACCATGACCACGACCACGACCATGGCCACCACCTCCTGTCGAGCGGCCACGACCAAACAGACGACCCCCAGAATTAGTGGACCGCCCACCAAAGTCACCACGACCACCACGACCACTGAATCCAGAATCTCGGCCACGGCCACGAAATCCAGAAGCACGGCCACGACCATGGCCACTACTAACTGAGAACCCAGAACTCTTTGAATAACTAGAAGCCAAAGCTGAACGATCAGAAGATGAAACGGTAGGTGGGATAGGAGTTGAGGCAGTCGACTGACGAAGACGGCTGAATACCTCGCCAAGAGAAGGAAGGTCTGGAGAGCCCAGAATTAGCTTACTCACCGGCCCATAAATTGATGAAGCACTTGACAAGAATCGAGTAACCCGCATACGCTGAAGCTGGCGGCGAATAATGTGAATATCAGTCGATAATGGCTCACACACATCTAATTCATTACAAATGCGACTAAACTTCGCATAATAAGCCTCTAAAGATAAATCATCCTGAGATACTGAAAAGAAGGACTGATGAAGATCATATATGCGATGGAGATTATTCACCCCAGAAAACAGCTCCGTCCACACTTCCTTGGCTGTGTCACAAAACATCAATGTACTAGAAATCTGCTCGTCCATACTATTCCACAATTCTGTCCGAATACAAGCATCTACAGCCTGCCATGCCGCATATGTGGAAGAGGACACGGCAGGGGGATCATCAGATAGGAACGCTCTGACTCACCCAAATAATATACCTCAACAGCCTTAGCCCACAGTACATAATTCTTCCCATTTAATAGTGTAGAAGTAATTGGGCGCCGATCACGCGACCGAGAGGAGCTAGATGAACTACCAATAACAGTAGAAGTGGAGCCAGAAACAGTACCAGAATCAGAATCCTTTTTTTCAGACATTCTACCGAACAATGGAGAGGCAACAACCAATAAGAATGAAAAAATAACTAATAAATGACCAGTATGTAACCAACTGAATCAACCAATAGTCATGAACCTGTCACTGCTCAAACCAAACACCACTACAATCCAACATATCAACATGAATTTGGCCAACAAAAGTCCACGACGAGAACAACACCCGC
The DNA here is from genome assembly GCA_025413875.1 of Rhododendron molle. Taxonomy (NCBI): domain Eukaryota; kingdom Viridiplantae; phylum Streptophyta; class Magnoliopsida; order Ericales; family Ericaceae; genus Rhododendron; species Rhododendron molle. The sequence goes on from CM046400.1 coordinate 24,264,053, forward strand.
ACAGTAGAAGTAATAATCGACAAACTCAGCGGAACAAGAGACATAACATAGCAGTAACAGGCCCAAATACAGCACAAAGCAAGACAGATCTTACCACATCAGATCAATAGTGCACACTGATGCCCAATCGAGATGATTAAACCACTGATGATGAGGAATATAGAACACCGAGAGTCGGCAACCACAAGAACAGAGCAGCAAGAGGGTTTCCGACCACAGCAAAAGGATTTTCGAGCTGCAAACAAGGGTTTTGATCTACGTTTTAGGGTTTTGGAACTCCGAACTGGATTATCAAGGTACGTTTCTGGAAATTCAGATCTCGAAATGGAGTTTCGAGCATGGGTTTAGGGGTTTTGACGGCAGACGAGGGCTAGGAGGGATGTTTCGAGCAGTGATGTTGGTCTGTAGTTTGGAGATGAAGGGCTGTACGAAGAAGAGGCTGGGCTGTACGGCTGTGATTGTAGGATTGTGGAGGTTTTGGGTTGAGATTTAGGGTTGCGGTGGCTGTGGACGATGGTGGGGGTGGCTGTCGAAGATTAGGGTTTAGGGTTTCAAGGGCGGTTTAAGAACCCGGTCTGATACCATGTTGTTTGGAGAGGAAAAGTGTGTAGGATGATCAATCCTCACACACATAACATATATTTATATTCGAGGAGGAGTTTACATTAAGTCAAATAGGCGATGTGGGACAAACCCCCACTCACCTAATATTACACATTCTAACAAGCCCCTTCCATTTCAAATTTGAAGCTCCTTTACTCGTATTAAATCGCCCTTTCTCTCATTCTCTCCCTAATCCCTCTCATTCTCTAATTTCTCTCTTAGTCTCCTGTAACGATGTAGGACACCCCGGAACGGTTTACCTTATCTCCACCAACCTCTACTGCCACTTTTATATGTTAAGGAACAAATTGGGCCTCCCGGGAATACCGACTATTACTGAGCCAATAAAAAATAAAATAAAATAAAGGTCCAATGTTTAGGACTTCATTGAACTTCACGAATCCCACAGCTCAAACGGATCTTGTCTAATTTATCATCTCGATCTCCTTTTGATTTACAACTATGAGTATGTAATATTTACACATGTTATTCTGAAATCTAAAGACAAACTTTTTACCCGTTTCGGTTTCAGCATCCTGAAATCCACGCATCAGACTTGAATCCATTATAGCTATGATTTATAACTATGAACGAATACATTGATAAGTTCTTGCGAGAAAGGCTCTGCATAATCTGAGGATTACAGTTTTCTTTTGTTTAACTTATTTGTTTGAGAGGTTTTCGGGCCATTTTCTAGTACATCCTCATACACCCCACACAGCCAACCCCCAAGTCCCCTCCAAAACCCACCAACCACACCATTATAACCACGGACAACCCTCCACTGACCAGCCACAGCCCAGCCCGGCCAGCCCTCCACTACACTCCTCAATGAAAATCGGCTCCATCTAACCAAAAATTCTAACAATTCTGAAGCCAAAGAGCTTGTATTTCAACATGCATGGCTTGTATGTTTTCTGTCATACCGTCATAGCTTGAGAATTGAACAAGATCCTATTGAATCCCTTGAGAATTGAACAAGATCCTGTTAATTAAATCCTAATTCTCATATAATAACCTGTGTACACTATTGCTAGATTACCTCAATATTCCTTTTTTGTACATATAATTATCAAAAAATAACTTCGCTTCCTGATTTTTTATTGGTGCCTTGCTGATTTCCGTACAACAATTTTTTTATTTGCATGTATTCCCATAATTGCCTGATATAAAAAAGGACATCTATCAGTAGAGAACTCAGTAGCGACCTAAGGCACTCATTTAGCAATCAACGTAAGTAGCAACCTAAGGCACGATGCTAAATTCCAAAAAGCATGTTTTTTATTAGTCCGGCCAGGATCCTAAGTTTCCAAAAAGAATGTATATATATTCTCTAAGAAAGACACAACTGAGTCCAAAATTTGCAATCCTAAAAATTGTTTCAAGAGACAGTTGAGCCAAATAATTGAAGCAAAGCATCTGATGATAATCAAAACCAAAGGATTAAAAAAAAAAAAAATCAAAATTAAACAGATTCCAGATTCCAACACCGTAGACTTATCAAAAATACAAAAACCAATGTTTCACTGGGAACCCAAAATCAAAGGAAATCATCTGCCTAAGCATTAACAGAAAAGAGAGAAATTTATTTATCAGAAAAGAGGAAAATAACAAAAGTATAATAATAGTGAATCAAAAAACAAGAAATGTAATACGGAACATATTAGGACAATACAGCATTCTGGAAGAGTTCTCAGATACTTACACATCCTTGTGAAGGTTACAAGTGCTGAGTAAGTAATAGACGACAACCTCGGCAAAAGAAACATTGGCAGAACCCGAAATGCCCTCATTTTCCAGTTCAAATCTAAGGACCTTGTTGTCATGATAGCATATATCACTGCAATAACCTGGCAACAGAAATTATCTTTAGACTCAAAGGACTTAGAGAATATAGACTGAATAAAGTAGTGCTTTTGCACAAAATGCAATTACCAATCAACAAGGAACAGGAAAACACAATGACACAATAAGCCACTTATATTTCTTCAACATTGATGGACAGGCAAACATCATCAGCTAAAAGAAAATATCAATCAGAAGAAAAGAAAAAAACAATTCAGATTGGAGTTTAGTTTTACCATAACAATCTAGAAAACTGTCCAAGAGCAATATAACTCAAATTCTCACATTCCAAAACTTGCCCTAAAAAGCAAACTTGTTTGAGCCAGTACCAGGATGCAATTCCCCAACTAGACTACTCTCAACAACGTTCCTCAAGAAAAAGGCATCAAGGGTATGCCACCCATGTACAAAAGAAAACGAAGAACCAAAAGGCCAACAACACCAAGAGAGACCAATAAAAAAGAGCCTATACACCGCTCTACATGAAGAAAACTCCAATGATGATAACAATGAAGTTTTGCAAATGCATACCTAAACTGTTATGCCACACAAACAAATTCTCAGTCCGAATATAAAGAAATAAAAGGAAACACATCTTACCTAAAAAATAACAGAGAATATTATCAGATGCCTAATCATCCCTCTCCAACTTCGAGATCTCTTTTTCATTCTAGCAAGAACAGTAGCTTCTTCCTTTGAAATGTGTTGAAGTCTCTTCTCAAAAATCATCACCATGTTGTCTAAAGAGTCCATTCCAAATTCGAGATATTACTCCCTTCTGCTGCTTCTTTACAGTGGTCGCACTGTCATTCTTTACAGTAGCAAGCACCTCCAAATTCTTTCTTGTGTCTTGGGCCTTATTAGACTCTCCAGCCATTCCTACGGGTTAGTTCTAACTCAGCAACACAAATAGATTCATTTGTATTTGTGAACTAATCTAAATACTTCTATATTAGCTAGAATAGTGATTAATTGGTAACCCATACATACAAAAAAAGTTCACCATGAAACAACAATGATTCACGGTACCGGAGGCACTAAGAGCATATTCCCCTTGAGGCATGTGACATCATTGGTAACATGCAAAACACTATCTAGCCTAAGAGAATCTAGGCACCAACTTTTGTAAATAAGTAAGAACCAATGAACCATGTTCCAAGAAAATTTAACATTGAATCTTGAATCTGGATTTAAAAAGCTGCTCTCTCCAACACTGTAAGTTTTTATGGGTGATTTTTGGTATACAATAAATCCAAATGACATTGCGGTGATTTTAGGGCCAATCGTAGAGCACGACTGTATGGTTTTGAGGAATCATTGCGTGAAGCCTAGAAAGGTATATTTTCTGTGAAGTAACTCTGGCTACTATATCATGTGCCTGCGAGTGACTCTAGCACTTCAACTTGGGAAGTAAGAGACGACCTTATCCAATGTCAGAATTTTGCATGGTGATCTTGGTGTCCTTGGCTATCCTTTTGTGAGAAGCAATGTCACGTATCTTTGGTAAATAAGTTAATGTGAAATGCACAAGCGTGAGGGCAAGCTCACCTCAACAACTAGCTTTTCAGGTCTAATTCTACCCCAGACAATGTACCATTGTACCATCAGAAAAGTACCCAAGGATATTAGGAGGGTGCACGTCCTCAACATGAACGAGCTAGGAAGGTGTTGTTAACACGCTATGTAATGGAGGATGCGAAGCAAAGTCCCGCATTATCTAGGTGTGAATGATGTAGATTGTAGAGTATACAAATGTGAGGACACCCCGCACCTTAATTACCAGGTTTTTAAACGATTTCTACCTAAGATCCTCAAACGATGTTGTCTCCATCTCAAGTGTGCAGTCAAAATCGGAGCTCACTACCGGGCCAAAGGAAGGGCTTAAAGTCATTCACTAGATGTGTACAATGATTCCACTAGTCATCTTCTTCGAGAGTACTTTCAGGTGATTTGTCGCTTAGTAGCACGAAGCGGGAGCAGGGGAGCGGAAGCATGCACCTAGAAGCTCCTAAGGTTGGGAGCGCCAAAGGAGCATCTATAAATTCATATATAAAATATCTTAAAATACTTAACCATTGCAGAAAAAGTGATGCTTCTTGATATTTTCCCGATCTTAAAGGGTAATTAATGGAAGTTAGATTTTTCCAATTTGCAAAACTTCTTGGGTTGTATGATTTTCATATTCTTATTTTCACAGTGGCTTTACTCCATTAAAAGTAAGAGAATAACAGAATAACTTCCTTAACAGCCGATAAGTTCTGATCTTAGTTAGGAGCGAGCTCCCGTCAAGCTCTCATCTTGGGAGTGCCAATTCGAGCTCCCGTCTTGAGAGCGCACCCATTTTAAAAGTTCGTGGTTGTTTACTAAAGGAATCCGAGGTAGCTTGTGCAAAAGTCTGTGTGGATCCAAGGACACTGCATGATAAGCCTAGGGATTCATCTAGTGTGTAAAGTCATAGTTGCTAAGGAACAAGCTTATAAAATTAAAGAAGTATTTGGAGAAAACTGCTAAAGAGAAAAAAAAAATAATAATAAGGTAAAATTAATTTTGACTTACTCATTTTCAAGTATTGGTTATTGCATAGGGTGATTGGGGAAGTGTTTTGCACCCTGTATGGTTATTGTTGCACTGAAATATCGGATGAGATGGGCAATTCAGAAAGTGCACAGCAAATTTGTGCACAGATCGTGCACAGATTTTTATGTGGGGCTTACTACGGGTCCCATATAAGTGATCCGAGTCGTACATTATGTTTAAAACATTTTTTCAAGTGCCTTCGCAAAAAATCAGCTCAATCTGACACCTATATTTACTTGATCTAGTCTTCTAACTTTTCATTCTCTAAAAACCCGAATGAAAAATTAGATGATTAGATCAAGTACTTATACGTATCGGATTGAACTAATTTTTCGCGAAGATCCTTGAAAAAATGTTTAAACATAATTAATGGATCAGATTATTTATATGGGACCCTTAGTGGGCCCCACAGCGCAATCTGTGCACAATATATGCACAAATCTCTGTACTAGTAGCAAGGTTCATCTTTTTCTTTCACTTTTAGTTGACATTTGGATTAAAATGCTACACACACAACGGTTGTGTCAAACACAACACACAACCAATCTCTAGCCATCCATTGCTGTAATGAATGGTCAGGATTCGTTCAAACACTTCCCCATAAAAGTTAAACTTATCCTTGAAAGAGTTTTTTTAAAATCTAGACCGTCCAAATACATCTGGACGGTCAGAATTACATACACAACCAACACAACAATTGTGCAAGTAGCATTTTTGCAAAAAGTTTAGGGATTCATCCAGTGTGTAAAGTCGTAGCTGCTAAGGAAAAAACTAAGCCATAATGGCACTAGTGCTCAGTCCCTTATCGACAATATGACCTACATCACCTACCCCGCTTTGAAAGTTGGCTCGGTATCTAGGTTATGCAAGTAGGACTGTAGGAGTAACAATCCTATTGTCGATGGCTAGCCCTTTTGGGTGAGCTTCCTGAATTTTTTCCTTTGGACATCTTAGAAGGGAGACTTAAATAATCATCCTCATGTACCACTCCTCGTAAGTTTTCATCCTTGACTTTTTTTTCACTTATGTTTTCATCCGCTCTCTTTTTTAATATCAATAGTGCCCCCTATATAAGTTATGTCTATATATATATAACAGAAATTTGGGATGACAACTTAACTTTCCAATCCCAAAACAACTAAATCCCTTAACTTACGTAATTAAATTCCTTAATTTATGTAATTGAGTCCCTCAATTTATGCTACCATTTTAGTCCCAAATGTTTGAAAAACATAACAGTCCATTGTCAATCATAATTGCTACTTCTTGCTATGCTTAAACTCTACCCAATTCTCCTCTTTAATTCTCGATATGCTGTCGCCCCTTCCGTGTGCAACCACCTGCCGTCACACATACCGCTGTCTATATGCAACCTTAGACTCCGATTTGCAATAGACGTACCAAAGGTCCCTCCGTTGTCACTTTGCAACCTTGGAATGTCCCCTCCGATCTCCAACAGAACCTCCATATGTAACATGTGTCCATCACCATCCCCGTCACCGCCATCGATATCGATCGACCCTTCGACAATCTATTTTTCATCGCCGATTTAGTTCAGTCGTGGCATCGTTGCCCCACTGTCGTCGATCTGATCTTCCTCTCACCTTCCTCTCGCCTGCCGATCTCACATGCAACCATGGGTTTGAGTACAATTGTAGTGTAACAACTCGGATTTTTACTGAATAAAAATTTTGTTGTTATATTGGAAATTCTTTAATTAATCTGGTTGTCTTAATAATTCTCTGTTAATTTTAATAATCCGTCATAATTAGGTTTATGACTTAGGAGATTGGAATTCATCGACCTGGCTGCCTTGGCCACTTTTTGGCCACCGGGCTGCTTTGGCCACCGCTACAGCTTACGGGTGCCGCTTGGCCATTGTCAGCCACCAGTGCTGGCCACCGCCACATGCTATTACCAGTCGCTTTGGCCATCGTTGGCTATCGGCCGCTTGGCTACCGCCGCCTCGCAGCTCTGGATCGCTTGCCAGCCTTTGTTTTACCAGTCGCTGGCGCCACATCGCTTGGCCACCGCCGCCATGACCATCGTTGGCCACCAGTTACTTTGGCCGCCACAGCCTGGCCACCAGTCGCTGGCCGCTGACCATCGCTAGCCACCGGGTCGCCTTGACCTTGTTTGGCTACGCCGCTTTGTACCGCTGCCACCGCTTTGCTACAGTCGCTTTGGCCACGCCACGCATTGCCTTGGCGTTTGGCACCATCGGGCTTTAATATTCCGTTACTAGGCGATTTCCTACTAAATAAAACCAAAATACCACTCGAGCAATGAAAGCCTAGATTAAGTATCGTCAGTCTTTAACCGATTAGTTAGAACAGCCTAATGCCCATTCAGCCTAATCACTTCTCCCTAACCCTAAATGGACCATTTTACCCTTTTTGTCTTTATCCATTGGACGATAAAAGCTAGGGTAATATTTATCCGTTGGACAATAGCGTTAGGATTTCTTTTACCCGTTGGTCAATAGGTAAACCTTGGTTAATCTTCCTAAGTACGAGATTAGATTAGCTTAGAGCTTAATTACAAATATTAGACTTTCTAGCATTAACCGTTGGATAATAACCATTAGGAGTTTTATTAACCATTGGACGATAGACTAGAATCCTAGCCATTATTACCCATTGGTTATTAACCATTAGAGAAACTATTATCCATTGGATAATAGTTAGTCTTGACAATCATGTACTAGGTTGATTAAAATATTAAATTTGGCCATGTGTTAAAATCCATTAAATTAAGATTAGTCCATTAGTATATTAGGTTAGTACATGGTACTTTGGATGAAGTAGAATACTTAATTAGATATTAGATTTGGTCAATATCTAGGCTAGATTGTAAGTACATGCTTATATATATATATATATATATGTGTGTGTGTGTGTGTGTGTGTACTTGTATGTATATATATATAATATTCGATATAACATGTGTGTATATAGATTATTATATTTAGAAAATCTAATTTACTTGAAAACTTAGATTTTATTAAAGACCCATAGTACATATATATATATTAGTATATATGTAGTCTTTCATAAGTACATACAAGTGGGAGAAAGAGGGAGAGAGAGGGAAAGAGGAGAGAGATTGCCGAGAGAGAGGGAGGAGAGAGATCCGAGAGAGAGAGAAGGAGGGAGAGAGAGAAAGAGAAGGAAAGAGGGAGAGAGAATTGTACCTTGATCTCCTTGACCTTCTTGATGTACCATTGCTTGATTTCTTGGTGATTACCTTCCTAGCAATCTATGACCTAGTTGTCCTAAATTCATTTCTTATTGGGGAAATCTTGTACGAAACCTTGCTAGCCAAAATCCTTACTCTTCCAATCCAAATCCTTGTCCTTCCATATCTATTATATATATAGTTATATTTATATATTGTGTACCAATGTACCAAGAGGAGAGAGAGAGAGAGAGATAGGAGGAGAGAGAGGCCGAGAGAGAGAGATTGAGAGAGAGAGAGGTTCGGATGGAGAGGGAGAGAGAGATGTGTGTGCAAGTGATTGACATGCTTTGGTCATCCTTGTCCTAGTCCTAATTTGTGTATACTTTCAAGTGAAAGCATAACCAATGCCATCCAATCTTGTCCTTCTTTGTACAAACCCTAATTTTATACTTGAAATAAATCCACTTGCTTGGCCAATCTTCCAAAATCCAATCCAAAGGACACATCCTAGCCTTGCATGCCTAGGTTTTTAGGTTATTTCTTGCAAGCAAACTTGATTTGCTTGAATAAAAAAATGGAGGAAAGAGGGAGAGAGGGCAGTCGGCCAAAGAGAGGGAGGGAGAGCCCATTTGCCTATAAATAGGACCTCACACTTCTCATTCAACTCACACCTCTTCATTCTCCAAGTTCTCTCCTTGAAAGCATAAGAATTCTTAGTGTTCTTGAGTAGTTCTAGCTTGTTCTTGAGCTTCCTTTCCATCTCCGCCACTAAACCACCATACGACCACCACCTCGATCCTAAAGTAGTAGCAGTATAGGTTAAGATCTAGTTTCGAGAGAAACCTTTCTCTTTCGAAGCTATCGGAAGCTTATCATAAGCCGTTACTCCGTTCGTTTGCCAACTTTCTTTCTGTCGATCTTTTCGTAGTCTTCCTACCGCCAAGAAGAAAGGTAGAATCTTCTTATACCTCTAACTCTATGTAGATCTTTCCTATACTTCCTAACCTTAAGTATACGTAGATTTTCCCGATCTACTCTTCCTAAAATATAGGTAAGATGTGTGTTGAACTTTTCGAATTATTTTCGCTAAAGGAAATAAAGTTAGTTGTATGAATTAGCTTGTAGAACTTTCTTACTAAAAGTACGTAGTTTACTTTGATCTTGAGAATAATGGAATGCATGGTTTAAAGAATCTCCCAACTTGATTAACTCATCAATAAACATATGTTGTTACGATAAAGTGTTGTTTCAAAACGAAGTATTCGTATTTTGACCTTTTCAAGGATTGTGAAACTTGATCGCATGATTGCTTACCTTACTTGTGGTTGTAAACAAGTATGATTAAATAGAGTTGGATGATCTTGCTAGATTACTTTAAAGTGATTCGTCCCGCCGCGGAGTCTATGCATGATTACGAGACACGAGAACCGAAAAGTAGAAACATGACACTTAGGGAGTGGTTGATATGGATAAAAAGGATTTTTGAAACTACATAATGGCCGGACTTGGTAGCCTTATGTGAGTTGTGAAAACCCGCAAGGTGGCCGGACTTGGTAGCCCTTTGTGTGGACTTGCGAAAACCGCAATGAGGCCGGACTTGGTAGCCCATTGTGTAGATTGCTCATGGAGCCGGACGTGGTAGCTTCATTGGTAATTGGGCTTGGTTATCCGCGGAGAGGAGCCAATGCAAGATTTTATAACGTGGCCGGACTTGGTAGCCCGTTGAATGAGAAATGATTTTTGAAATGAAATGGTGACACAGTTTACGATAAGTCGCGTAGGAGAAACAAAGAAAGGCATGACACCAACGTAAGCAAGATAGTGAATGCGGATGTGTCATTGTTAGTTATGTTGTTGAATGAGCATGTGTAATTATTTATATGACTCTTCATTGTAAGTTATGGGTTAGCGGGTTGGATTATTCTATTGAGCTTCTGTAGCTCACGGTCTTACCTTTTTGGTGACCCTGACATATTATACTGGGGGCGACGCTGGTATAATGTGTCAGATTTTATAGATGAGCAGCAGGAACAGTACACCTTGGAGGCCTTTGGAGCTGAGGAGTTTGCAAGGATGGAGGAAGATGCGGAGCAGTAGTTAACCTTAGATTATCTCCTCTTTTGTTGAATAAAAGTACTCTTGTGAGACTTATATTGTAATAATGAGCTAGACTCTCCTTAATTTATTCAATAAAAATGTTTATTTAACGTACCCAAAATTCGGGGCGTTACATGTAGATTCTTTATGAACATTTTCCAATCCCTATTATGCTTAATCTCCCTTCTTCGACGCACTGTGGTGTAAGATTGATGTAGGAAATCCCTCTTTTTTGGTATAAGATCGGGAAGTCATGTTTTCATGAAATCATGAAAACATATTCTAAATATGCCATGTCTTAAACATGGCAACTTATTGGGTTTCCACAAATTGGCGATGTTCATATTTCCATGACCTCTAAATCATGATTTCATGTTCAAGAATGGAATAGTTGTTAGGTTCATTGTTTGGAATTACGTCGTGTTCTAATAGGTTATGTTTTAATTTTAATGTCAATTTTTAAGGAGATTTCGCATAAATAATCCATAAAAACATAGTCGATTTTGATATATCTACCATGTTTTGAAATAGGTCATGTTCTAATTTTAGTCCCAATTTTCATGGTGATTTTGCATAAATAATTCATAAAAACATGGTCGATTTTGATATATCCACCATATTTTGAAATATTTTTTAGAATGAAAAAATGATCCATGAAAAACAGGGTTGATTTGACTATCCACCATATTCCGAAATATATGTTTCATAATTTAAATTAATAAAAAATAAATTGGTGGAATTTGGTTATTTCAAATTTTTAAAATTGTGGGATGATTCTTTTTAATCATCTCTCATAACTAATGTAATTAAATCCCACTAAATTAGGAAATAGTTAAATCCCACCAAATTAGGAAATTGTTGAATTCCACTAATTTAGGATGGCAATATACATATACATATGAATATCTTATTAAAAGGGTTCGATAGGTAATTCACCGTCTGAACGGATGAAAACATAACTGCTCAAAATGACCTGGATGAATACTTCGTGGGATGAGGTTTGAGGATGAATATTTAAAAACTCCATCTTAAAATTGAAGAATGGAAAGGGACAAAAAAAAAAGGGTAAACTATAGTTAACCCCCTCTAACTAAGCCTCGCGTGCACTTTGCTCTTTTTAACTTTTTTTTTTAGCACTCAACCCCCTCTAACTAACTGAAATTCAAACAATCATAATTTCAAACGGTCATAACTTTTTCGTCCGAAATCAAAAACATAAATTATACTCCCTCCGTCCCTAAATAAGTGTCCGGCGCGCAAAACTAGGCCTTACAAAAGATGCATGTTTTTAATTAAGAAATTTAATTTTTTTTCACAATCTAATAGAACACATTGCTATCTATTGATTTGCGAAAAAAATTTAATTTTTTTAACAAAACAAATGCATTTTTTGAAGGCCTAGGTTTGCGCGCCGGACACTTATTTAGGACGGAGAGAGTATATCGATTTCGAGGTCTTGAAATTAGCTTTCTAATGACACCAAAATCACATCACGATTCAAAGCACACAGAAAGTTATGATCAAAAGAGTAAGAGCTGGTAGACAGAAAGACCATTTTAATCATAACTTTCTGTGTGTTTTGAATCGTGATGTGATTTTGGTGTCATTAGAAAGCTGACTTCAAGACCTCGAAATCGATATATAATTTGTATGTTTTCGATTTCAGACGAAGAAGTTATGACCGTTTGAATTTTAGTTAGTTAAAGGAGGTTGAGTACCAAAAAAAAAGTTAGAGGAGGCAAAGTGCACGCGAGACTTAGTTAGAGGGGGTTAACTATAGTTTACCCAAAAAAAAAAAAAAAACAAAGCTAACTGCCTTGTTTGGATGGTGTTTTGGAAAAAGAATTTCAACTCCAAAAACACTTACATACTTTCAATCATTACTCTCATTTCACTTTTCACTCATTACTCCTATCTCCAATCATTATTTTCATTTCTCTTTATATCTCTCTGCACTCACTACCTCTATCTCCAATTATTACCATAATTTATCTCCACACATTATCCCAAAAACCAAACTCAAAAATTTTCAAAATATCATCCAGCATACGTTTCAATGAAATTTTGAGTGTGACAAATTTCAGCTAGACAAAACGTGGGCTTGGCTTTACAAGTCGATAGCTTAAGCTAGTGTGTTCCAGGTAAAGATCCATATTCCATACAAGCCCGGGATTTATGGATCTAAACTCATATATAACACATTAAAGCTACGTGCAAAAGATTCATAATGTAAAAAGAAGCTATATTCAGGGCCGGCCTCGGATAGAAGCCTAGAAAGCAAGTACTCGTGCTTCTGCGTCAAATTGATATCATACCTGGTGTGGGGCTCGGACATCTTGATACTCTTTCAACGAGTGATTACTTACTAGGCCCCAAAACATGTCCTGTTTAAGCATCTAAATAGAGAGAGAGAAGGAAAACCTAGAATTCGATTATGGGCTAGTTGTAATCGCGTAGAATTTTGGATGTAGGTGGCGACGATTGCAAAGGAAAACCTAGAATTAGATCCTCTGTATCGAATTACTCCCCTCGCAGATTACAGTTCAGAGTTTGATCGCAGCTCTGGTTTTGGGATCTCACGCAGAGTTTTCATTTCAGAGTTCTCTTTATTTTATACTTTCCTGTTTTTGGTTACTTCATTTAGAAATTACATAGAATGGAATCTATTGATGCTTTCTGTTACTCCTTGATTATCGAATACACTACCCACACAAATGAAATGATTTACGCACAAATTCTGAACAGATTTTTTGTGGGCTCACTTTTGAATTTCACAAAAATAATACTCTCTCCGTCCCAAAAAGAATGACAATTTTTGAAATCCGTGTAATTTTTCATCGCTTATATCTTTCAATTTATAATGTTTTTCATGAGTTTGAAAATTTTGTATAATAGAATTAATCGAGAACTATCATACAAGATCCATATTGCATATTTTTTGAGATCCGTATTAAAAGATATAAGGAGTTGAAATTAGCACGAATATCAAAAATTGACATCCATTATAGGACGGGGGGAGTAGTATGATTCTTTCATTAACTTTAAAATATTTTTTTTGAACGATCCTCTAAAAAATGAGTTCCATAGAATAAAGGTAAAAAATGAGTTCCATAGAATAAAAGTAAGTGATTCATCCAATCTTATAACTTTTCATTTAGAATTTTAATCTGGAACGCTGAATGAAAAATTGTAAAATTAGATCAAACACTCCCATTTATTGTATGGAGCTCAATTTTCAGAGTCGATTGAAAAGATATTTTAAATTTAATGCTGCGGAGCAATTGATTTGGGGTAAAAAAAAAAAAAGTCATTATGCTCCATAACCAAGTGAAGCCTATTCTGATTTGGAAATAATATTATGGTTGGGATGAAACCGAATCTAAAAATTAAGGACTACCTCTAATTATGTATGTACAAAAAAAAAAAAAAAAAGGAGAGCACAACACAAACAGGGACATCCTTAGAGCATCAGCATGAGTGTCGCCTCTTCCCTCTTTAAACTAAAGTAGCAAGTGAAAATTGGAAAAACACCCCAGAACATCCCAATATCAGCCTCGCTTCCTCCCTAATTACTTTACAAAATATGTAACTTTGTAACAGTGCCTTGTCTAACCAGACGAGCAATTGTTCATGCTGTAAACACAATATACTCCAATATTCAAACAATTGAAGCCGGAGCAGGTGGGGCTTTGGACCAAACGTTGTCGTGTGGCCGATCACACAATTAGTGGATTTGGTTCGTCACCGTAGCTTGGTCGTGGTGGATCTTGTCCCAATTCTTGTGTATCTGGAAATTTTCTTTGAGCCACACCAGGAGTGAATTTTGCCAAGCCTGAAATCCTGGCGGAAGTGCTGGTGGACTTGGGCAAAGAAGTCGTGGTAGATTGGGGAGGAAGTTAGCTGCTTGCCGTTTGAGACGATTTTGGAGAGAGAAGGGGGTTAATCGGAGGGACGTGATTTTGCCGGTGTAGATTGTGATCAATTTTTGGGCTGGGGTTAAAAAGAAGATGAGTAAAGTTAGATAGAGAGAGAGAGGGAGGGAGAGAGAGAGAGAGAGAGAGAGAGAGAGAGAGAGGGGTTTTGCGCCGTTGTTGGTTTGGCTGGTTTTGGTTTTTTTGTTTTTTTGTTTTTTTGTTTTTGTTGTTGTTATTTGTTTTTTTAAATAAAGAAATAATATTTTTAATGGGATAGTATTAATATAGAGAGTCTAATGTAATAGACATTTCAAAAATGAATAGCTAATATAATAAAGTAACTTTTTAAAGTATAAAAATTGGTCCAATATATAAAGAGACTAGTACGGATGCTCTTAATGCCCCAAAATAGCGGCGTTTGGCGGTTCAAGAAGGAAACAGAGTTGAGTCCCCTAATTGGGCCCACTACAGTTGTGCATTTATTTTAGAGTCGAGGTAAGAGTACAAGTTAACGGGTCTCTTAACTAGTAGGAGTATATCATACAGTAGGTAGCAATCGCAAAATTCAAAGATGCAGGATTGCAGGCCAAACAATGATATAAATAAATAAAAAACACTCAAATGCATATCTGCACTAAACAGGTGTTAATCCAAATGTCAACTAAAATGAAAGAAAAAGATTTGCCCATCTCATCCGATATTTCAGTGCAACAATAACCATACAGGTTACAAAGCACTTTCCCTATGCAATAACCAATGCTTGAAAATGAGTAAGTCAAAATTAATTTTACCTTATTAATTTTTGTTTCTCTCTCTAACAGTTTTCTTCAAATACTTCTTTATTTTTTTAAAAGCAAAGAGAGAGAGACATAATCACTGTGTTTGGTTAACAATTTTGGATTGAAAATTTTAAGTTAAAATATAAAAAACATGTGATTACATGGCTCATTTCAAAGATGAGTGGGTCTCCTTACTCTCTCACTAGAAGAAAAAAAAAAAACTCACATCTAAGACTCGTGGGTTACCCCAAGTTGGACCAAAAGTTTGTTCCCAACCTCATCTCTCTCTCTCTCTCTCTTCAATTACTTCATCCCAACCACTACAGCTGTTATTTTTTCAAAGTAATACAGAGAACAAATCTCACGCCTCAGAAATGCCTCTTCCCCAGGTCTCTCTCTGCTTCGCAAATCTCTCCTGTAAAATTTTCGACCATTCTTCTTAAACCAACTAGAAATCTTGACCTAGTTTGAAGGGTTTATAAATGAGGAGGTGGACTGCCTTTTAGGGGTAGCCCAAACCGACACCAAATCCATCCACCACGGAAGACTCAACGAATTCCTCCTTAAGATGTGGCAAATGGTTTCTCCGGTCAACAGAGATTCGAAGATCTACAGGTAAATTGGTTTTGTGTTGGTCCCAAAGTTGTGTGTTTATTTCTTCAAACCCACAAGGATGAGCCCTATGAGTCGATCTCACAAGCAGTGCCGTCCCCGACATTTGGGTTGCCCAAGCTCGACCTTCCGCTTGGTTGCCCTCTAATGTTAAGTATTAAAAAAAAAAAAAAAAAGACATACAAACAAAAACAAGATCATATTATATTGTCCATTTAGCTTGAATTACATCACTCGGGTATAGTGTTTTATGATTAACACGATCCTATTCAAAGAAAATAACTTCTTACGTTTTTTGAAGCAAATTTTTCAATTATTAGATCATCATACTTTAACTTATCCAAGTACTTATTTTCAAATGATATCATAGCCAATCCACTTAATCTCTCATGTGACACGATAGTCTGAAGATAAATTTTATCAACTTCAACTTCGAAAAACTCATCTCAGCCAAAGCAACTATGATCGGAATAGTCAACAAAATCCAATAAGCAACCCAAACCATTTGGAAACCACCATCTTTCCAATAAGACCTTAAAAAATCAAGGATGTCGATCGATTTTGTTACTTCTCTTGGCAATATTGTTTTTAAATGTCTATGTTCTTGGAATAACTCCTTCCCGTAAATATCAACATGTTGATTGTAGTCCAAGAAACGTTATAGCTTAGTGCAATGCTCTATCAATTGCTCTTCAGCAACCTTCTTGAATTTCACATTGAACAAAAATCCAACGATTGCTTCATAAAGTTTAAATTGCTCAAATTGGTCCTTAAGGGATGCAAGAGTTTGATCTATGATGCGGAGGAAATAGAAAAATTTCAAACAATCTTCCGGTGATAGACTTTTATTGGCATCATCTCCCACATCCTTATCAAATTGCTTCTTTCTTTGAACAACTCATTTTTCTGCAAATACCGGTTCAGAACAAAGTAGTGTGCGTGTATGAAATGAATCAAATTTCGTACTTATTTTTTCTTATAGATTTATTATGCTCCACTTTAGTCTACTACCACCAACTATACTAATTTTTTATGCTCCACTAACCAAATAAAAAAAAAAAAGAATTAAGTTCACTTACCGAGAAAGAGAAACAAAAAGTTTGGTCTTGAAAGACTAGAGAGCAGAGAGAGAACCTTGGGCTTGAATCTGCTCTTAAGTCTTGATCAAAACAAAGAAAACAGCTTCGCACAATCCGGCGTTGGCGTTCGACATTATTCTTAACTTCTTCACAAAATTAAAGTAAGGGTTAACACCAGGTAAATTTGGGGGCAAATCAAAGTAAGAGTTTCGCACAATCCTGTCCCTTCTCGTTTTGGCTATAGCGTCCCTTTTCTTTTTCTTCTTCTTATTTGATGGCCCTTCTAATTCTCTCTCTTAATAATTTGCCCTCCTAATTTTTTTTTATCTATTATTTACCCTAGGTATAGAAAACCTCTCTTTGCCCTCCTAATTTTCTAAAGTATCATAATTTTTTAAAGTGGGTGGAAACCATACATATTTACTTTTTTTTGAAATTTTGTTCAAATTTTTTTGGATGATGCCCCTAAATATATTTTTTGCTGGATTTATTTTTATTTTTTTGTATACACACAATTTTATTTTTTATTTTTTGTTGCCCCTTGCCGAGGGGTTGCCTGAGCCGACCGGCTTGCGGGGTTTACCCCCTGGCCGGCCCTGCTCACAAGCCACACCAAAACAGATTCAAATCTTATTTCGTCATAATTTATTCGTGTTTCAAACTCAAAAATCCATCGACATCGCTGTAAAGACCCGTTATTTTTAATAAATATTAATAGATATCAAACCAAAAATATTATTTTGCTCGTTAGTTTATTTAATACCAAAAATTATTTTCAACGTCACACCAAAATTTTATTCCATAATCGATTATGCACGCGCGTATCCGGTGAATAATTTTCTTACAACGTGCATGAGTTGCACTGGATCATTTTTTCAACTCAAACCAATACTCCACCATCACCATCACCTCACATCTCCTTTTTCCCCTTTTCCAGCCGAAACCCACCCTCTCCTCTGCCATCTTGAGCAGCCCCCGCTCCCCCACCCCAATATTATATATCCCTCACCCCTTATTATATACATATATATACACTCAACACACTCACCCATTGGTTTATACCCCTCATGCAATAAACCAAAACCCATTTAAAACTTCTTTTTCATTTCCCTTTCGTTTCCCAGCCGAGCACACACGAGAGAGAGAGAGAGAGAGAGAGAGAGAAAGAGCTCGACTGCCATGGCCACCGCCCCTCGTCTTTCCACCTCTGTGCACTCCTCCGACCCGCCGCCTGTCACCGCCATCCCCGGCCCATAGCTCCACTTCTCCTCCATCACTCCCGAGACCACCACCCCCGGCGCCACCAGTCGTCTCCACCCCGTGCCATCACCACCATTGGAGCCATCTCCACTGCCGTGCTCGCCATCACCACCGCCGAGCTCCGCCGTCATTCTGGACCCACCTGCACCAGCCGGGTCACCATCACCCCGTAGCTCCACCGCCACGTACCGAACTCCGTCGCCACTCCGAACCTCTCCGTAAATCATTTCGCCGGACGAGAGGTAGTCCGAACTCACCTCCCTAAGTATATGTCGTGTTTCTATAATGATTTTTAGTGTTTGATGTGATTGTATTCGGACCCGACGTCGCCGATCGAGTTCGGGCCGGAAGCCCGGCCACTTCGTCCAACGCCACTGCCTTTGTTTTGTTTTAAAAAAATAAAGAAAGAAAGAAAGGCAGCCTGGAAAGATTAAAATGTTTTAGAGTAATTACTGTTTAACCCCTTGAGTTAGATTAGCTTGTAAATCTCACCCTAGTGTATTAAAAGCTAATCGTATCGGCCCCAAAGTTAATTAACTTCGATTCGACCATAGTCTTGTGCAAATACGAACTATTATAATTTTGTCAACACTTGGAGATAATGTAGATTAAACGTAGATTTAATTTTGAAAAAGAAAAGAGAAAATAAAAGGAGAAACTTAATTTATTTTAATCGCATGATTAGTGTTATCGCACGGTTAAATAGTTTTAGCAGGTTAGTATATTTAGTTGGATCATTGAATAGCATGATTAAATTCAACGTATGATAAATTAATACGTGTTTAGCTTTATCGCATGATTTGTTATTATCGCGAATTTAATTATTTTTAGCATTTGAGCATGTTTCGAAAAATATTGAACTGTGTGAAATGTCGTTGTACTGATAGATTGGACAAATAGGTTCGTGGGTTGGTTGCGATGTGCGATTTTAACCTATTAGACGTGATAAAGAAGGATAATGGAATAATAATAAAATGGGTGAGATGATGGTGAGACGTGTGTGACGCCCCATAGCCAGGTTGAGTCTGGGCTCTGGAGTCGAGTCCCGGTAGACATCTGGATGGGTGGTCACGATGATGAATTTCGATTTGATTATCGAGGTTACGGAACCCTGAGTATGGCGTGGCTATGATTAACTTTTGAGAAACGGGATTGAAGCGCAAGGGGTGGTGTAGAGCAAAGGGTGGAATTTACCGTGTTTGTTCTCCTTGTGTTAGAGCAAGGGGTGGAATTTACCGCGATAAATTCTCTTAAGTAGATAACTTGGGGTCTTCATCGGGGCACAAGGAGGGAGTTGAATCATGTCATGGCCATAGCTTAGTGGTTAAGGGTAGGAGCGGATCTGTGGATAAGATCCGAGGTTTCACATAGGTTAAAGGATAGTAATGAATAAAATGATTAATTGTTCCCTTTTTCTGTTATGTCAATGCTTTTCAATTATACTTTCATAATGCGTGTAAGTTATGGGTTCGGGTGGGTTTTGGCTACTGAGCGTCATTGCTCACGGTACTATGTTGCCCTGGTAACTCGAACGCCAGGTACCGAAGACGGAGCAGAGGTGTTGTACGATTCGATCGAGTTCAATCCTATTGAGGAAGAAGCTGAATACCATGGTTAATTTCCATGCTCGTAGTCGCTCTGATTAATTTAAGTCGAACTTTATTTTGAAAGTTTTTAAGTTTATTTGGAAATTGTAATATTTTGATCTATTCAAAACGGTTGTAATATAATGACATAAGCTTTTGAAATGGTGACGTAGTAAATCTATAAATTTCTTTTGTGGAAATAACCTTTTAAATGTTTAGTAATGTCTCCGAATTTTCGGGGCGTTACAAATGGTATCAGAGCATAGGTTCAACCCTTCGGACTTGGGTAGATTGGGTAGATCATTTTCCAAGAGTGTTATCTGGGGTAGTTATGTGCTTAATCTATCTATTGTCTTAGCTATTATACGAAATTTTATTTTATTATAAGAGTAGCTTATAAATATGTCTTGTCGCCCGAAGCAACTCCGTCGAAGTACTAAGTCAACGACTCCAAGAAAGAGATAGACGAACTCATTCTTATTGTATATGTAAGCCGATCAACGCGGTCAAAAAGTTCTCGTTCGAAGACGATGTGATAGGCCTTGACAATCGTGGGAAAAGAGATCGAGGTCGTCGAAGAGGTTACCCAGGAAATTAAGTAAATGTTGAAAGATGATTTTTCCTTCTTTGTCTAGGCTACGATCAAGATAGGTTGGAAAGGGTAGGGCTATTGTGAGAACGTACCTTGAGAAAATTTAAGTCTTGCATGTATGACTAGCAGTTAGGGCTAATTGTAGTAATCACGTGTCTGGCCATGTGCACTTTCTGCATAGATATGTGATATTTTCTGCATAAATACTTTCAATATTTTTGGTATAAAAAAGAGGGGATTTTGTTTAAAAAAAAAAGGAAAAGGAAATATTTGCATGTCATTGTATAGAAAAAATTCAAATTTGTTTTATTCTTGTAATTTCAAAATCCTTTGCCATGAATTTGTAGTTAGAAACCCCTTAACAACTTCGCATGAACACTAATGCCAACGCCGCCCACACCATCAACATGTTTACGCCAATCTCGAGGTCAACGCAACACGATGCCCCAATGTGATACCGAATAACATGGAGGTCATGCAAGTTCTACAAGCGATTGCCACATCGTCTATTTCGACACCCCAACCTGAAGCGTCGTAGACCCCTCGAGAAAGTGGATAGATTGACGAATAAAAGCATGATGCTGTCAGAGATTCATAATCGTCACCCAGCTATATACAATGCAAACTACATCCGATGGAGGCATCATCATAGTTCAAATAGACCAGGAAGAGCTCAAGGTCGTGAATATCTGAGAAAACGGTAGCCATTCTCTTGCAATGAGGTTCTATTTGTTTTAAGGGGAATAGACGAGCTATTGATGAATATTCATCTAAGTCCCTATTCTCATTCAATTGATTTATCCTAACTGCTCGCTACCTTCAATCTCTTTTGGCTCTTCTTAAAATCACCTTCATTATGACTCTCCATTGTTAGAGCTGCAACTTCAACTAAAGCTCTAATCGTTGAACTCTTGTCTATTCCAAGTGCTTAACTCTCGCAACGTTTTCTTTTGTGAGTTGGGGTATTCCTAAAAATCATTTTGTTCCAACCTCTTTTAATTTAATTTGATTTGAAGTCAACAGTTTACTCAATTATGAGTTTAACCTTTCTGATCCATTGAATACTTTATGTTTGGAGCAATCCTCGTTTATTTTGACCAGCGCACTAATAGCTATCCACAACCTTTGATTCTTTTGATATCACAATAAGACATGTGTCAAATCTTATAAAACTCTAATTCTGTAAACGTCGTTCAATTTTCAATGTTAGAGTTGTTTAGTCCTTGAGTGCACAAATCATTGTTTTGTTTCGCTTTCTTTAAGCTATCTATCCTGTTTGATCTAATAAAATTCAATAATCATCCTATCAATTTCTTGTTCTATTTTAAGAATGGACTCGTAAGCTATTGCTTATTTTTTCATTTGTGCCTAATATTTTCTATGATAACTAGAGTTAGATGCTTGTTTTGAAACGCATTTGGCCAATGTGTTGCAAAATAAATATCTAGTTCGGTTTCATTGATTGGACCTTGTAATCCCTTCAAAACCTATCGATAGATCGATATTTCTTATGAAAATCCTTGTAAAATTATTCCAGTACAATGTTTGGTAGACCAAGTACGTACTTGCTTGTTTCACTCGCATGTTAAATCTTTTTATCATCACTACCCCAATGATGAAATACTTCAAATCCAAATCATTTAGTTTGACTTCGGTTAACTTGATTCTCATTGTTCTCGTGTTCCAACTCAGCTCAAAACTACTTGCACCTCGACTCGTGGAGGAGGATTTGTTCATACCTTCTATTAGGTTCTATGACTTCCGAGCAGTTGAGTCATGTTTGAAATCTCTTGGAAATTCTCACCTTCTTGTTTCTTTTGGAGAAAAGTACAATTCGTCAAGTATGAGACAAGAACCAAACTTTCAAAAACTGACCGAGGATGGAAATACGCTAATGACATACGATCACTCAAGCTTGTACAAGAGTTACGTCGACAAAAGGACGGGACCATAGACTTTCAATGTGTTTTTTTTGTTCAAGCCGCACCGTGTGATCACCCGATTTGTCAAGAAAGTAAAGTTATCGCATCGTCACATTGGTACGGTTGAGAACTTGAAGCAAATTGGGGAAGTAGCCTATCGCCTAACTTTACCACTGCAAACTGCTAAAATTCATGTTGTCTTTTACGTTTCTATGCTACGAAAAGATATGGCCCATTCCACCCACGTGCTCAATTGAGAAGAGGTCACACTGGACGAGGAAACGATCATTATAGAGCAATCGGTGAAATTTAGGATCATAGAGAAAAAGTTACCCGAGGGCGAACGATCAAACTAGTCAGAATCTTGTGGAGATATCGAGAACGAGAAGAATCAACTTGGGAATAAGAAGACACGATTTATGCAAACTACCCACATTTGTTTTCAACCGACAATACGCTTTAATTTCGAGGACGAAATTGTTTTAAGGAGGATAGATTGTAAAGACCCATTATTTTTAATAAATATTAATAGATATCAAACCAAAAATATTATTTTGCTCGTTAGTTTATTTAATACGAAAAATTATTTTCAACGTCACACCAAAATTTTATTCCATAATCGATTATGCACGCGCGTATCCGGTGAATAATTTTCTTAGTACGTGCATGAGTTGCACTGGATCATTTTTTCAACTCAAACCAATACTCCACCATCACCATCACCTCACATCTCCTTTTTCCCCTTTTCCAGCCGAAACCCACCCTCTCCTCTGCCATCTTGAGCAGCCCCCGCTCCCCCACCCCAATATTATATATCCCTCACCCCTTATTATATACATATATATACACTCAACACACTCACCCATTGGTTTATACCCCTCATGCAATAAACCAAAACCCATTTAAAACTTCTTTTTCATTTCCCTTTCGTTTCCCAGCCGAGCACACACGAGAGAGAGAGAGAGAGAGAGAGAGAGAAAGAGCTCGACTGCCATGGCCACCGCCCCTCGTCTTTCCACCTCTGTGCACTCCTCCGACCCGCCGCCTGTCACCGCCATCCCCGGCCCATAGCTCCACTTCTCCTCCATCACTCCCGAGACCACCACCCCCGGCGCCACCAGTCGTCTCCACCCCGTGCCATCACCACCATTGGAGCCATCTCCACTGCCGTGCTCGCCATCACCACCGCCGAGCTCCGCCGTCATTCTGGACCCACCTGCACCAGCCGGGTCACCATCACCCCGTAGCTCCACCGCCACGTACCGAACTCCGTCGCCACTCCGAACCTCTCCGTAAATCATTTCGCCGGACGAGAGGTAGTCCGAACTCACCTCCCTAAGTATATGTCGTGTTTCTATAATGATTTTTAGTGTTTAATGTGATTGTATTCGGACCCGACGTCACCGATCGAGTTCGGGCCGGAAGCCCGGCCACTTCGTCCAACGCCACTGCCTTTGTTTTGTTTTAAAAAAATAAAGAAAGAAAGAAAGGCAGCCCGGAAAGATTAAAATGTTTTAGAGTAATTACTGTTTAACCCCTTGAGTTAGATTAGCTTGTAAATCTCACCCTAGTGTATTAAAAGCTAATCGTATCGGCCCCAAAGTTAATTAACTTCGATTCGACCATAGTCTTGTGCAAATACGAACTATTATAATTTTGTCAACACTTGGAGATAATGTAGATTAAACGTAGATTTAATTTTGAAAAAGAAAAGAGAAAATAAAAGGAGAAACTTAATTTATTTTAATCGCATGATTAGTGTTATCGCACGGTTAAATAGTTTTAGCAGGTTAGTATATTTAGTTGGATCATTGAATAGCATGATTAAATTCAACGTATGATAAATTAATGTTTAGCTTTATCGCATGATTTGTTATTACCGCGAATTTAATTATTTTTAGCATTTGAGCATGTTTCGAAAAATATTGAACTGTGTGAAATGTCGTTGTACTGATAGATTGGACAAATAGGTTCGTGGGTTGGTTGCGATGTGCGATTTTAACCTATTAGACGTGATAAAGAAGGATAATGGAATAATAATAAAATGGGTGAGATGATGGTGAGACGTGTGTGACGCCCCATAGCCAGGTTGGGTCTGGGCTCTGGAGTCGAGTCCCGGTAGACATCTGGATGGGTGGTCACGATGATGAATTTCGATTTGATTATCGAGGTTACGGAACCCTGAGTATGGCGTGGCTATGATTAACTTTTGAGAAACGGGATTGAAGCGCAAGGGGTGGTGTAGAGCAAGGGGTGGAATTTACCGTGTTTGTTCTCCTTGTGTTAGAGCAAGGGGTGGAATTTACCGCGATAAATTCTCTTAAGTAGATAACTTGGGGTCTTCATCGGGGCACAAGGAGGGAGTTGAATCATGTCATGGCCATAGCTTAGTGGTTAAGGGTAGGAGCGGATCTGTGGATAAGATCCGAGGTTTCACATAGGTTAAAGGATAGTAATGAATAAAATGATTAATTGTTCCCTTTTTCTGTTATGTCAATGCTTTTCAATTATACTTTCATAATGCGTGTAAGTTATGGGTTCGGGTGGGTTTTGGCTACTGAGCGTCATTGCTCACGGTACTATGTTGCCCTGGTAACTCGAACGCCAGGTACCGAAGACGGAGCAGAGGTGTTGTACGATTCGATCGAGTTCAATCCTATTGAGGAAGAAGCTGAATACCATGGTTAATTTCCGTGCTCGTAGTCGCTCTGATTAATTTAAGTCGAACTTTATTTTGGAAGTTTTTAAGTTTATTTGAAAATTGTAATATTTTGATCTATTCAAAACGGTTGTAATATAATGACATAGCTTTTGAAATGGTGACGTAGTAAATCTATAAATTTCTTTTGTGGAAATAATCTTTTAAATGTTTAGTAATGTCTCCGAATTTTCGGGGCGTTACAATCGCAAATACACTAGAAATCAAACGGCTTCTTCGATTTTTGTTGTTTCGATTGGGTTAGGGCTTTCGTCCTAATTTTTTTTGTTTTCAATCGGCTGTTTTTATGTTCGAAAAATCATGTGAAAGATCTCCTACTCCTTCGGCCAAATGCAGACTCTTGGGGTCGAAAAAAATGAATTTATGTGATTTTTCACAAGTAGAAAAACTTGGAACTAGAAAAGAAGAGATACAAGTCGGTGAACCTTTTTTTTTTTTTTCCGCTCGTTTTGTGACTATAAGTTGACGTAATGGGTTTTCAGTTATGGATTTTTTTTTTCCAGTTCTCATTTTTCTTATTAAGTTTGTTGGAAATTGGTTGGATGAGGTATCCAATTTTCTGAAAAAACTGTTTTAGTTTGTGTATACCATTCCTCCTGTTAGTAATGTTGATTGCCCATTAGTGGTTCAGTAATAGCAACAACCTATTCATAAGAAGTTGCGTGATTTCTACTCTTATTATTTATTTCAATTATCGCTTTGGTTATTTGTATATTGCTCAGACTCTTGATTTATATGCTATATTGGACCCTAGAGACATGGATTGATTTGTGAATCACATTCATCTAGACATTGCCAGGTAAAGGTTAAACTGGAAAGAAGTGATGTAAGAGATTGCTTGCAAGTGGGTTTTTGATATATGAATTGAGATGGGTGCAAATGGAGGCTCAGTCCTCCAAATTGGCTGGAGTCCAGTGGTGATGGTTAAGTGATGATTAAGATATGCGAATCCTAGTTATGTCACGGTATGATCGCTTTCCCTTTGTTTTGTAATTATTAGGATGCACGTTTGGTATATAACTTAGGTGTATTCACGACAATAAAAGGAAGTGATCTCATGGGACCTGTATGACTAGCGGTTGGGGAGGAAATATCTCGCGGATGAGATCTTAGATCATACGTTAGGCTAACAGATAGTAATATATAAATCGGTTTATGTGTAAAATCTCGATTTTATTCTTTCGCATCAATATTTTATTGTTTACTTGCTAGTTGTAAAATAAGAGAGATAGTTGAGTTGGATTATTCTATTGGGTGAATTATCATTCACGGATACGTCTGTATCCTGGTAAATCGGTTGCTTCGATGACCAATTTGTAAGAAGATACAGGATTCAATAGTAGAGCAGTTTGACACATGAGGAATACCAAGGGCAGAGATCGAGTATGCTTGGGATATGTTTTAAGATTAGAGTCGCTCCGGAGTTATTCCAATAAAAAATTATTATTTAATACCTCCAAAATTCTTTGAAAAATCACGGCGTTACAAGAAACAAGTATGCTAAAAAGGCACGAAGTCGTAGACAACGGTTACTTGTAAATCATCACTATTTTTGCTCAACGCTAGCCCATGGAAGGATCCCAATGGAAGAAATCAATGAACTTTTCTCCAGTATTTTGCCCATAGAAGGATCCCAATGGAAGAAATCAATGAACTTTTCTCCAGAAAATACTGGCTCGGATAAAAGGACATCCATATAGGCCAAGTCTGCCAATGCGTTAGAAAAAATCCGAATCCCATTACCAAATTTGATCCGATAATCCATTTCATCTCCCCCTTTTTCTCTCTGCCTCCTCACCCTTTCTCTCTCTAAACACCTGTCGCCTCTGCTTTAGGGTTTGGGGTGGCGGGGCGGGGGAGGCTTCCGCCTCTGCCTCCTCTCCCCTGGTTTCCCCCTTTCTCCTCCTTTTCTTCCATCTTTCAGCCCTCTCTCCACTTTCTCTCGTCATCTCTCCATTCCCCCTTTTCTTCCCCTGATCTGGTGGTTGCATCGGTGGTGGTGCTGCTACGCTATAGGGAGTAGTGTGGTTAGGGTTTGGGAGTAATAAAGGAGGAGGAGTGAAGGCTTTTTTTTCTGCCTTTTGTTTTCTCCGGCTTGTCCAGATTGAGTTTCCACTTCTGGTTTCCCCTGGATCTGGAAGGTTGTGGCGATGGGCAAATAACTCCTTCGGGGCTTGGTTTTCTAAATAGTATAAAGGGAAGGGCTTGGCCTTGGTGCCTAGGTGTGTGGTGATTTCCGCTCTAGCAGCAGGGTAAGGTTAGTCATCGGCCGCCGCGATCGTAGGACCAATCCACTAGCCAACACGGATTTCTAGCTCTCGGTTTTCCTCTTGATCGGAGCCTATTGTGACAGCGTAGGTTTGCCTCGCAGATTCCCTCCACTACTTCAGTGTGAGATCTCGTTCACACCCTCGGCAGACGGCGTCTCGTATCCTCGCCCGAAGACGACAGGCATGATTTTTGGGTAGTAACTCATGGCAATTGATCGTTCTCTATTATTTTGATATCCCTCGGAGTTGTATTGCTAGCTGTGACTCAGGCTTTTGCCAATCCTTAAAGGATTGAATGTCTGGATTTCATACTCCACGTGTCCCGACCTTTATTGGCGGTGTGAAGTCGTTGCTGGTCTTAGATATTTATCTTCCTTGTTTCATTCTTAGTTGGATGGTTTTGGTGTTCCATTTGTCATTGTTTTTAGATGGATATTTGTAGATACCATATGGCTTCTTTGAAATGATATGAATCGTGTTCGGATAAAAAAAAATTCCATTTGATCTGTATCAAAATCCAAAATTTAACGGATCCAATATTTTTTTTTCAATCGATAACAGAGATCATTTTACATATATGAAATACAGAGTACAAATTCGGAACACTACATCAATTGTGAAAGTTCACAAGACAACCAAACCCAACAACTTAACTAATACAAGAATAAGCCCATTATAGGATAGAGAAACAAAGAAAGAATTGAAAAGCCCTCTAAGAGAAAAACACTCATATGCAGGTGGAAAAATTCGAACTCTTAACCTTCTAGTGAGATGCAATAGTCCTAGCTAACTAAGCTAGCCTCAGTTGGTTAACGGATCCAAAATTTAACGAATAGGATTTTGATATATTTGGTCCGATGCGATATCAAACCAACTTAAAATTGAAACGGATCCAAAATTTAACAGATAGGATTTTGATATATTCGGTCCGATGCGATATCAAACCAACTTAAATTCGTTTTTTTTTTTTTTATCCTCCTTAAATTCGTTTGTTTGATCCGCTCTTTCTCTACAGATAGAAAACTAATTTTTTGTAAAACGCAAAATTATTTGTCACGAAAACTAGATTTTTTTTTAATCAAAACGAAAACCTTGTTGGATTTTTTTTGGTGGACTATATATTTAGCAAAACACAACAAATCGCAGCATATCTATTTTCGAGCAAAAATCAAATCTCCTTTTCATTGTAATCAAAAAAGAAAGAAAGAAAGAAAGAAAGAACCGGATAAAATATTGGGGCATATATGATTAATTTCTGAGTAAGTTATTAAATTTTTGGATCGGATATGCGATTTTTTGAATTCGGATTGCTTTAAACAAATTTGTAAAAGCTGTATTAGGATTAGTAGTAAGTAATGATGGAGTAGAACAGAAATGTTCTACCCGTTTAGGACGGTGCCTAGGTCAACGTTACTTTTGGCCTTCTAAAAATCACTTAAAATAGTAAAATTGGGACCAAAAAAAAAAAATCCACAGTTGGTGTTGAACGTTGAATGAAAAATGCTAAAAATTAAATGACCCGTCTAACAATTTTCCTTAAACGTCGCGAGCTCTCTACCGCTCGTCGATGTGGTCGTTCTAAAATAGCCCAAATTAACTACATTTGAATGAAACCACCAGGTGGTCAAAAATCCATGCATTGCGTATGCCATGGGGAGGGGAGAAGAACAAGGAGGCTCCTCACCCTTTTTTTGGCTAATCCCAAGCCTTATATCAGTCTTTGCCCATGCAATTCCCATCATACTCATCAGCCATCGGGCAAAGAGAGGGAAAATCTCTCTCCCTCTCTCTTTTGTTCTTCCTGTTAATCCATTTTGTTCTAATCCCTCTGGCTACCTCGATCTCATATTTCTCAAGATTGGAGAGAGAGAGAGAGAGAGAGAGAGAGAGAGAGAGAGAGAGAGAGAGAGAGAGAGAGAGAGAGAGAGAGAGAGGGAGGGAGGTTAAGAATCAAAAAACACAAAAACGAAAATGGTAGGCAAAGTCATAGTATCAGTAGTCTCTCTCATCCTCGTAGTTGGCGTGGCAATTGGTGTGGTGGTCGCGGTGAACAAAGGTCAGGGTGGTGGGAGAGATACCACAAGTGCAACCGCCCCAGTGGCAACCTCCTCCAAAGCTGTGACCAGCTTCTGCTCCACCACTAACTACCAGGACGCTTGCGTTAACAGCCTCGGCAATGTGGCTAAGAACGAAAGCGCCACCCCTATGGACTACATCATGGCGGCCATTAATGCCACCATCGAAGAGGCTGCCAAGGCATTCCAAGTGGCTCAGTCCGTAAAGGTTGATGCTGCCAAACACCCTAACCAAGCGCTAGCCGTGGACGATTGCAAAGATATGTTGGAATGGGCTGTTCAGGAACTCCAAGCCGCCTTCTCCATGGTCGGTGATAGCGATATGCACTCATTGCAAGATCGGGAATTCGAAATATTGAATTGGTTCACCGCCGTGGTTTCGTACCAGCAATCATGCCTTGAACAGCTCGAGGTCCCTGAGTACAAGTCTGCCATCGAGAACGGTATGGTCAACGCTACTCAACTCACTAGCAATGCCATCAACATTGTTGCCAAGATCGCAGACGTCCTTCAAGCATTCGACATCAACCTCGATATGTTCAAGCCCAACACCACCACCACCCCTACCAAATCACGCCGACTTCTCGAAGTGACTGAGGTTGGACACGACGGGTACCCCACCTGGTTCCCGGCCGGAGATCGCAAGCTTTTGGCCGCCGGTGCAGTAACACCTAATGCCATTGTCGCCAAAGACGGAAGCGGTCAGTACAACACTATCAATGACGCAGTGGCTGCAATCCCAAAGAAGCGTCAAGGAAAATGGATCATCTACATTAAGGCCGGGATCTACAATGAGATCGTCTTGGTACCTAAGAGTGCTGCCAACGTGTTCATGTACGGAGATGGACCAACCAAGACTATTGTTACCGGCCGCAAAAACTGCGGCATCGACGGAACCCCAACCATGCATACTGCCACATTCGGTATGTATAAATAAAAAACATGCGGCACCCATGTTACTTCCTTAAGAATTCACATGTATTATCTCAAACCATGTTACTTCCTCGTATTAAATACTATTTCCTATGTCCCTTATTTAGAGTCCAGTATTCCATTTTGGGTTGTTCCCTAATAAGTGTTCATTTTGTAAAGTTAAAAATTAGTGCGTTGTCCATTTTGTCCCTAAAAGTAGATTACATTTTGAAAAGTTCGTGAGTAAAAGCTTAATGATGATAGATAAGTAGGGAAATTGAAAAATTGATGTGAAAAGTATAATGATGATATTTTTTTAATAAGTTGGAATTACCAAATAAGACACTTAAAAATGGACGAATGGAGTAGAAAATACACGAGCCACCATGACTAATTAAGATAATATTTTGACCCCATCCACCAAATTTTTATGGCTCCTCCCTTGCTCCGTACGTAAGTTGTGGTTTTCATTTTGTTTACGTGATTTGCGTGGGCAGCTGTTCAAGGACCCGGGTTCATTGCCAAGAGTATCGGATTCCAAAACACCGCGGGTACAAAAGGACACCAGGCCGTGGCGTTCAGAAGCCAGTCGGATCAATCGGCCTACATCGACTGCAGGTTCGAAGGGTACCAAGACACGCTCTACTACCAATCCAACCGGCAGTACTACCGCAACTGCTACATCAGCGGAACCATCGACTTCATCTTCGGCAAGGGCACGGCCTTGATTCAAAACAGCGACATCGTGGTGCGAATGCCAGAACTAAACCAACAGAACACCGTAACCGCAGACGGGTGCATAGAAGCAAACAGTATCGGGGGATTAGTCCTCCAGAACTGCAGGATCATAGCCGAGCCAGAACTGGTCCCAAATAGGTTCACCATCAAGTCCTACCTGGGGAGGCCGTGGGCGGCGTATTCACAGACCGCGGTGATTCAGAGCGAGATCGGGGATTTGATCCAGCCCGAAGGGTGGATGATATGGGCGAACTCGAACAACCACGAAACCTCGGTTATCGCAGAGTACGCAAACAGGGGACCTGGGGCCGTTACTGACAAGAGGGTGAAGTGGAAGAAGTACAGTATCATTACTAATAGCAATGAGGCTCTACGGTATACTCCTGCGATTCACCTTGAAGGAGGAAAGAAACCGAGTCAGTGGGTCCTTGCTACCGCGGGGTCCGTCGGTGTTTCTATCGATATGGGACTTTCCCCAGCTTGAAGAGACGATAGAGAGAGGAGATCAGAGATGGATTTACGTTGTAATGAGGGGAGGGGGGGCGGGGGGTTTCACTAGCTTGTATGAGCAATCTCTCTGTAAATGTCCCTTGTTTGCCTAATTGATGCAGTAACATATAGAAACACACTCTCGAAATAGTAATAATATGTCTTTTGGGAATTTTATTTTAATTTATGGCGTATAGTTTATGTAGGTTGAAGCAAATCAAAACGGAAAATATACCAATGCTCAACAATATTTTTATCTAACTTGTTCTACGTACCACGAGATTTCTTACTATCATGAGATTCAGTTTGTTGACAAAGTAGGGAGAATTTTTTTTTTTGTTGCAAATCGGGTACCACATGCAGCACATCCGAGCCGTCCAAATAATGCAACCAACGGCTCGGGTTGAAACTTTTTTCCTCTTTTTTCTCCTTTTTAAAAAAAAAAATCTGTGTGGTATCTTTCAATTCGAGCCGTCAGTTGCATTTTTTTGACGGTTTGAATGTGCTGCACAAATACCATGTCAGCCGTTCCCTATTTGCACCAAAAAAATCTCTCCAAACTAAGGGGCTATTTGATAAAGCAGAAAACTGAAACTCAAAATTAAAATTAAGTACTGAAAACTAAATGCGGGCTAAATTTCTTACGCTGAAAATCTGTTTGATATGTGCGGAATTTTAAACACTGAATTAAATAAGTTGTTTCAACTGATATCTTAAATTTACAAATCTTTCAACTTTGCCGTTTTTATATTCATGCTGGATACTAAAACCATCAATTAAATATAAAAAAACTTACATTTACCAAAATCACACCAACATACACAAAGATATTGGCAAGATAATAAACAATTATACAAAAAAAAAAAAATGTAGTTTACCGCGTTGCAAGTTGCTTCCTAGGTCAGCTTGGGTCGATCCCCCTCATGCTTCTAAATTGTCTACAAATCGTTGAGCATTTGGATTGTTGAATTCGTCAAAAAATGTGTCTGAA
The DNA here is from genome assembly GCA_025413875.1 of Rhododendron molle. Taxonomy (NCBI): domain Eukaryota; kingdom Viridiplantae; phylum Streptophyta; class Magnoliopsida; order Ericales; family Ericaceae; genus Rhododendron; species Rhododendron molle. Next base: position 24,296,293 of record CM046400.1, read on the forward strand.
ATGCAAGTTCTCCGAAAATGATTATGCATGGTTATGCTAGCAACTACTACTAGTATATTTCTTTGTACAAACAACGATACGATGGCATCCTTTTTAGTATTGGCAACAAGCCTTCAGAATCCAAAAGCACATTCAATCAAGTTTCATGTAACCTGCATGTGCTAAGTATTATTGCTATCTTTATTCCTATGTTTGAGATATAATATATATCAGATAACCAATACCGTCGATTCTTAATTATATGATGTCATAAATCCACAAGTATAAGTATATGCATCATCACATAAAAAAGTATTTTCCTGCACAAGAGAAAAGAAATCAATCTACAAAGGGGAACCCTCAAAACTTGGGCATTGTAGTTACCCAACCCAATTAAGCCAATTAAAAAAAAATAAGGGCCCTGAAGTCCGAAGCACATCATGAATACAAATAGCGATTTGGAAATATAGAACGTTTCCTTCCTTTTTGTCCTTAACAAAATTGATTAGATCGATCATGATAAACAAGGCACTGAATCCACTAATCCTTTGCTAAATTAAGCTAAGAAGAGAAGACTTTAGATCTGTTCTCATCGAATCAATATATAAACCCAAACATAACTAACTCAGCAATATGTTAATTGGGCCAGTAGCTTTGGAGCACAGGGAAGATTATAACAGAATCACCATGTGAAAAAAGTGTAAGTGCAGGAAAATGAAAAGGTCTTCGACAGCACCAGAATTCGACGGCCACTTCTTACTCCGCACCAGACAAGGGGTGAGCGCACCTTTGCCTTCTCGTGGCAAAAGCCCTCCGATGCCAAAGTTAGTATCTCGTACTAGTGTAAACCCTAATTCTCAGTAGGTGTGGAGCGTATAGCCAAGAATTGCATACCTTTGCCTCTAGGTTTACCTCATATTTATAGACCCACATATACTTGCTGTCCAAGCCATCTCGTTGCCCGAGTTTCCTTTCTCGTACAGGAAACCCAGAATATCAGAGATTTTCGTTCCCTTAACCGTGTATTACCTTACAGACCATTTAGGAACCCTTTCCTTAACTGGCCATTCATCCCACTCCCGTTAGCTTCCTTCTAGAACACTCTTACCGCCTTATCACTTAAGACTATTTTCTTCATCAACCCACCTCTGTTCGGCCCTCTCATTGCCGAACAACCCATCTGGGCCAATGATTACTCATATCACTGGTCCTCCTACCATGCGACTGGTCCAATAACTTCCCTTGCTCTTTGGACCATACCACTGCTCGGGTATCTTGGACCTGGGGCCCCTCATGTCTCCGGTCCTTATTGCCATTCACCGTACTGCACAGCGGATGCTCCAATTATATTTATTCTGGGCCCTGCGTACCGCGTGTTCGGGCCACTTTTTGTACCTGTTCGGGATTACCTCCCTACAATGGCTCCCCAGCTTTACTCGTTATTTTCTCTTAATATGACGAGCAAAGCTTCTGAACACCGAGCAAGGTTCTCGTCCTTTGTTCCTGCACCCTGTTTCTCGTACTTGGTGCAAACTTCATCATTAGTCCAGGCCATACGTCTCATCGTTTGGTCTGGACAGGCTTTTCCAGCTACTACCTCTACACGCGGCATGCTTTGTATTGCCTGTATTAAATGCAAGCAGACGTTTCGGGGAACAGAGCGCCCCCAAACGGCGTCTGGGGTAACGTTTCTCATACATCACCCCCTTTGCTGGAGTATACTTGGATTTTCGTCCCAATTTCAAACCCACTTTCTCTCTCTTAGTTCCCTCTGCAGAAAGAACGATCGAGTGCTCCCGCCATTAAAGCTTTGTTCACCATCTCAGGGTCTCCTTCTTCTCTGATTCTAGGGTTCTCGTCCACTAATTCGTAAGTCTTCATTTACCTCTTCTCTCCATTTCTTACTTAGGTCTAGGGTTTTCCCTGTCAATTTAGGATCTCCGTCTTTCACTTAGATAGCCCACACCCACATTCTTCATCATGGGTAGGTTTCGTAGGCACTGCGACACCCCACAGACAATGGCTGATTTTAAATCTCGCTATGAGATCCCCGACAACGTAGCCACTACATTGGCCCCTGAAAACGCCATCCGTGAGTGTTTTCACAATGACACCCTGCACATCCCTATCGTCGCCGACGTCGAGGGTGGCGTCAGGTTTCCTCTGGCACCGTTACTCCGCCAGGTTTTGTCCCATTACAGATTATCCCCTATGCAGGTGTCTACCAATTTCTTTAGGGTTGTCATGGGCATCAACGCCCTTAATCAAATGCTGGGCACGTCCCTGGGTTTGCATGACATTCACTACCTATATAGCATTTCACGAACCAAGGACGCCTTGACCTACTATCTCAAAAGTAGGGACTCCAGAAAAAGGCTCGTGCTTGAACTGCCTGATTCTGCCCGAGGAGATGACGACGACTTCCTCATCGTCACAAGGAATTTCGAGCCCAGAGACGAGGACGGTAGAGTCATCGGCTTTCACGCACCCCATAGATTTGGCACTCCAAGTTAGTCCTTGTTCTCGTAGAACTTTATTGCCGAGCAAAATTTCGTTTTGCATCGCCTTTTTCGCTTTACTGACTGCTAATTTTTCTCGTATTTTGCAGCCACAAACGTCAACCAGGGGCACGCCATCATCACCCTTCAGGTGCACGTCGCTGACATCAACCGTGCTCTTGCCTTCAACGGGCAGGGTACGTGCCTGGCTGGCCGAGCAAGAGCGGCGCAGGTCCTCCTCAGCTACCGAGCATCATACGGCGGGTTCATTGACCGGCAAATCTGAGCAGCAGACTACCCTCTCATCCCAGATCCTCCTGCTCAACAACCCGAGCAACAAGAGGAGAGGCATTCTCGGACCCCTCCGCTTCCCAACGAGCCCATTCAACTCGCCGATGAAGCTTTCACATCTTCGAGTGGTTATTCTCCCTCTCCTCCTTAGGAAATGGACCAGCCAATTAACCTTAGCAGCCTCCTCAACATCCCAGGGGCTGGCCGTGGAAGAGGCCGCGGCACATCTCATGGCCGTGGACGCTCTCAGAGCCCGGTGCCGTCTCATGGCCGCCATGGATCAACCCAGCCAGACGTCCCCCCAGGCTTTTCCCCCGAGGAAATTGAGGCCAGCCACAGGGACAAACGCCAACGGCTGGAAGCCTCTTCAGTCGAACAGCCTCCTTCTCAACCCCCCTCTGGGCTCCTCAATTTACTCATGGCGGACGTCCAGTCACCGTCCGCGATAGTGTGGAGTCTGAAGGCACTGCACTTGCACTGTCCCAAGCGTTCATGCTTCCTGGGGACATGCAAAAAGTGATCGCCAGGTCCCTGGACAACCTCCTCGGCTCGTTCATGAGCCACAGTGCTAAGGTAAAGACGTCCCGCTTTTAACGTAAATCATGCATCTTTATCTTTGCCTAATGCTACTTTTGTGTTTAAAATCTCCAGGCAATGCAGAAGATGGTGACCATGGCACAAAAACTTGGCCAGTCTGAGCCCCAACGTGCCAGATTGGCAAGTGAGAACGCCAAGCTGCAAAATACCATCATCAGGCTGGAGAGAGAGAGGAACCAGGCTCGGGGGACTGTGGATGAGCTAAGGGGCAAGCTAGAGGGAGCCGAAGACAGTCTGAGCCAGACTCTCACGGAGCTGGAGGTGAGCAAGAACGAGACCAAGGCCGCCTATCAACAGGGCTACAATGAGGGAATCCGTGTGGCCACTGAGAGCTATACGGATCAGATGCCCGGAATCCAGGATCAAGTGTTTGAGGCTGGCTGGTTGGCTTGCCTCAGAAAGTCTAGCACAGTTGAGTCTTCACCTCTCTGGACAAAGATTGACCTTCCAAGCACCATGGCCGTTGCCGAGGAACAGGAGGAGGTAGAAGAAGAAGAAAACGTGGAGGGTCAATCAAACGCACAAGTTGCCGTGCAAACGGGGATTAACACTGCTGCGGAAGATGGCACCAACCCTGGCTAGAAAGAAGCCAGTGGTGGTGTGGGCTCCCGCGCCCGGAAAAAGGCGCAAGCTCGAAGAGTCGCCACCCGGGTTTTTGAGATGGGTCACCCGAGAAACCGAGGAGTGGTTCGAAAAAGGCTTTTGATCTAGCGAAAACGTCAAGACGTTGGGTTCGGGAGCCACATTACGAATGAGGAAGGTTTTTCTTTAAAAAGCACCCCATTCGCCCGGTAAGACCGGTCTCTACTTGATGTTTTAAAAAGGGGGGGGGGGGAATCTTCAATATTATTTGGAATATCAAACTCTTTAATAAAGCACGTAACGGGAAAAGGACATGGGAAATATATCACATTGACGTGCAGGTGGTGCTATCTGTACAGTCGTGATAAAATGACATGAATAAATGGAAGTAAATAACATTCAACAGACTGTTTGGACCTCAGGATACCGCTCACGGCACCCTGAGATGCCGTGCGAGGCATCTTAACATGCCGTGCGTGGCACCTGCTCTGCTGTCAGACTGTTGGGCCTCGGAATACCGCTCACGGCACCCTGAGATGCCGTGCGAGGCATCTCAACATGCCGTGCGTGGCACCTGCTCTGCTGTCAGACTGTTGCAATCTTTCAAAACATCGTTTAGCTCACTGGTTTCTCTGTAGATCTTTTGAAAACTCACGAATAGCCTCACGGCGGTCAGACCATCCCAGGAACGTCTTTATCCTTCTCAAAACATAGTTTTAAAGTAGTTTTCAACGTTTTTTTATCACTTGGGATGATCTTGAAAAGATTTTAGAAGAGCCGGAACATGGCTTGTAGATATGGTCTTATTTTAAGAGCTACAGAAATGGTAAATAGCAAAAACAGGTAACCACAGCAAAGGAAAACTCAGATCCAATCAGCCTGTTCACAATAGCACTAGTGTGCACCATGCCGTGCGCTGAGAGTCAGGGTGCCGTGCGTCTGACCAACAGACCGCGCGGTTCCCCAACCTCAGCACAGTGTTGGTTTTGAGTCAGGATCTAACCAAAAGGGATTAGATCTGCTGACAGAAAAGTACCCTCAGGACCAGAACAGAATCTAGTCCGAGGAAACTAGTTTATACCTTTGGTTTCGAGCTTGATCAAGGATCGTGGATGCAAGGATGTGGATGGATCGTCTCGGATGTGGATGGGCGAGGTTAGATGAGACAAAGAGAGTATGGGTGTGAGTGAAGGTTAGGTGTTTTGGGGGTGATGAGTCTTTGAAGTTAATGAAGGATCAACTTCAATGATGATGAGGGAGTGAGTGAAAGCACTTAAAGAAGGTCTTTTGGGAATGACATTCTTTAAAGCTTGGAATTGGCAATGGGAATAAGAAAGTGGGTGTAGAAATTTAGAGAGAGAAAGTAGAGTGAGAAAGCCAAGAGAAAGGCAAGAGAGGGACTCAAAAGAAAGGCTAAGAGGGACCCCTTTCCCTTGAGTGGAGGGGTTAATTTATAGGCAAATGGCCAAGGATTTTGAATTCAAATGGTGGAGGTGTTTTCTGGGCGGGCCAGAAGTGCATTTTCGGCTGAGCCAGTCATCAGCTGTGGCTCACACTGGCGTGGCCGACAGCTTTCTGAGCCAGCCAGCTTTTTGCTCAAGGTGTCGTGCGGAGGGGTTTGGCTGCGCACGGTCCCTTGAATTTCTCAAGGTGCCGTGCGCTCCAATTTGGCTCCGCACGGTACCTCCTCCTGTGGTCCAGGGCCTTTTGGGCTTTTTTTATTGGGCTTGGCTGGGTTTGTTGGATTTGTTGGGTTTTTGGCTTTAAAGGAGATCCTTTTTCAAGCTCGCAAAGGTATCGTTTCCTCTATTTCATCATCGGGGTGGACAAAGACTCTCCGAGGTCCGGATTGGGGTGTCTACAGTAGTCCCTCTTTAACGTAACTCGGATACCATTAGTTGGTACGAGTGACGCTTAAAGAATAGGCATCCCAATCCGTTGCTCTAGTGCCTTTGAACAGAGACAAAGTGAAAAATGCAAGTAAATAACGATGGTGGTCGCGCTCGGAGAGCTGCCTACGTACCCCGTTGTAGGGATCAGACCAGCGTAGTTCCACTGGGACAATGCAATGCGAGAAACGAGTCCCGGAGGACATACTTATGCAAAAAAAGAGTGCCTGCGGTGCGGTGTGTCATTCAAAGTATTGTGAAAGACTCGAGACGAGCCCTCGGGAGACGAAAAGCGAGACGAGCCCTCGGGAGGCGAAAATCAAGACGAGGAGAGGCGTTAGGTCCGTTAGACCGTGGCTCAAGGGACAAAAAGCGAGACGAGCCCGTGGCTCAAGAGACGAGAAGCGAGACGAGCCCTCGGAAGGCGAAGATTGAGACGAGCCCTCGGGAGGCGAAAATTCAATTTAGAAATTTTGAGACGAGCCCTCGGGAGGCGAAAATTTGATTTAGAATTTTTGAGACAAGCCCTCGGGAGGCGAAAATTCAATTTAGAATTTTTGAGACAAGCCCTCGGGAGGCGAAAATTCAATTTCGAGACGAGCCCTCGGGAGGCGAAAATTGAATTTTGAAACGAGCCCTCGGGAGGCGAAAATCCAATTTTGAGACGAGCCCTCGGGGGGCGAAAATTCAATTTAGAATTTTTGAGACAAACCCTCGGGAGGCAAAAATTCAATTTAGAATTTTTGAGACAAGCCCTCGGGAGGCGAAAATTCAATTTTAGAATTTTTTGAGACAAGCCCTCGGGAGGTGAAAATTCAATTTCGAGACGAGCCCTCGGGAGGCGAAAATTGAATTTTGAAACGAGCTCTAGGGAGGCGAAAATCCAATTTTGAGACGAGCCCTCGGGGGCCGAAAATTGAATTCTGAAGTTTTGAGACGAGCCCTCGGGAGGTGAAAATTGAATTTTTGAATTTTTGAGACGAGCCCTCAGGAGGCGAAAATTGAATTTTGAATTTTTGAGACCAGCCCTCGGGAGGCGAAAATTGAATTTTGAATTTTTGAGACGAGCCCTCGGGAGGCGAAAATGGAATTTTGAATTTTTGAGACGAGCCCTCGGGAGGCGAAAACTGAATTTTGAATTTTGGTCCTGCTGGGGAAAGTATGTCGGATCCTTGAACTAGTCACGGTGAGTCCCGGAGGACGAATACCGAGAAAAAGGCGAATACGGCGAATTCCCGAGGGATTAAGTGGCGCCGTAACCGATGCACGACATTCTAAGGGACCTTTACTGCAAAACAGCTGAGGATTGAGTTCCCAAGAGGATTTTGGTGGCTGATTGGATCAATTTTCGAGACAAGGCAATTAAGCTTCTGAGCCAGGGTGCCGTGCGGTCAAGGTTGAAGGCGCGCGGCACCTCGATCTTCTAAGCACCCCTTCGATTTCCGAGAACAGTTGGCAGATTTGAGGACACCCATTAATTCGGGTGTGTCTGTTCGATGGCTGGGACGACTTTATAAGTATGGTGGTGCCTCATTCTATGCACCACCAACAAAATCTCAAAAGTCTCTTTCTTTCTTCGTATCCTTTGAGACCAGCCAACCTTCGAGCATGGCAAACAATGATCTGGCAGCACGAGTGGGTGCTCTCGAGGCCGAGATGGCCTTTTATCGTGGGGAGATCGAACAGTTGAACGAGCAGATCGCGAGGCTCATCTCTACCATTCGGACCCTTCGCCGTGCCGTCTCCAACCTGCAGGACTTCGCCTTTGATCAACTGGACGACAAGCACGACCCCGAGTCCGTCCCCGGGCGTGACTCGGAGGACACGGCGGAAGAAATGTGGATGCCAGGGTAGATAAACATGAAATGGAAAATGTGGAAGAAGAAGAAGAAGAAGAAGAAGGAGAAGGAGAAGAAGAAGAAGAAGAAGAAGAAGAAGAAGAAGAAGAAGAAGAAGAAGAAGAAGAAGAAGAAGAAGAAGAAGAAGAAGAAGAAGAAGAAGAAGAAGAAGAATAAAGTTGGATGTTTTTGTATGCGTTGCTGTATTTTTTTTGAAATGTAGTGGCAAGTCCCGGGGGAAACCCCGGGTTTTATTTTAATGAAAAAAAAAAGCCCTTTTCCTTCTTCCATTCTCTTGCATTCAAACTTCTTCCCTCGAGCAAACTTGGATTGCGCGTAGATTGTTACAAACTGTCTTCAGAAAGCAGAACAGTCGAAATAACCCAGCGTGCCGTGCGCAGCCAAGTTGAGTACGCACGGTAACGTAAACGGAAGGCACTGTATGTTCGTCCAAGGTGCCGTGCGACCCGTCTAGGGTGCCGTGCGGCCAGGCTAGCTTCGAACCCGGTCCAAAGGTGGTTTCCGAGTGAACCGGTTCGGGGGATATATATATATACAGGGTGTACACAGTACACCCCATATGTTCGAATTTCCCTCTCTCTCTCTCTCTCTCTCTCTCTCGATCACTCTCTCCCTCTCGATCATCTCTCTCTCTCTCGCTGCTCCCTCTCTCTCGATCATCTCTCTCTCTCTCGCTGCTCCCTCTCTCTCTCGCTGTGCTCTCTCTCTCTGGACTGCTCTCTCTCTCTCTCATACACTGCAATCATGGAGCCAAGTGATATCCCCGGTGACGATAAATCACTCCGGGCTGGGGCTACACCGTCTCTTGCTCTTCCGGAGGGTGGCACGACAGTTGGGGCTGAGCCAGAGGCCTCTGGGCAGCCGGCATTGGTCGGGGAGACCGCGGCCATGGCTGCCACGGTGGTCGGCAGTGGCGGTGGCGACGGTGGCAGTGTAGTGGTGGCCGGATATGGTCAGGAGGTGGAGACTTCGGGTGCAGTGGAGTCGAGGAGCGACGTTGGGGTTTCGGGCCGGTCGAAGGCGGCGGCCAGCATGGCGGAGAGGACCACGGAGGGTCACGGTGGTGGTGGTTTAGACCAGGGGGTAGAGGAGACGGAGGCCTCTCTCGTGAGAGAGCCTCGGACCGACTTGGGGAAGGCCCCCGTCGTCGAGGGTGAGCCGGAGGTGGAGCCGGTGGTGGAGGACACACCGCCTATGTTTGTGGCGATGAAATGCAGTGCGAGGTCGTCACGCCCTATAGGCATGGGCGACTACTTAGCGGCGGCGTCCATGGAGGACGTATTGGAGGTGGTGCGGGGGTTTCTTGGGTTGGCGGACGCCTTACTAGTTGCTCGCGAGGTGGAGCTGGAGGCCGGGGCTAGGGCTGGGGTGCTAGGGAGCCGGAGGCCGAGGAGAGGCGAGCCGAGGAGGCGGGTGACGGCTCGCCACCGGTGGTGGTGAGGCGACATCGGGCGTTGTAGGGGCGAGGCCCTACGACGAGGCGGCACGTGCCTTTCAAAGACGTGGTGGTGCCTTCACTTTTTGACCCTTACACGCCGCGGAGGCCAGCTTACGACGAGGCTGTCTTGAGGGACCTCAGCGGCACCTTTCTTTGCGCCAAGACGAGGTATACTTTAAATATACGTATTTCAAATTCCAATGCATCGTATTTGTTTCGTTACATCCAAGTATACCATTGTATTGCACGCCATGCCTGTTTATATATATTTGTCTTTGATTTGTTACAACAGGCGATCTCGCTCTCGTGTTACGGAGGTTGGCGGTCTCTTGGCGTTTTGGGAGAAGGTTATCCGAGGCTTTGGGAGATAGTGAGGCGGCGGGCTTCGGGAGTTTGTCGGGTACTTGCGAGGGTGTGTGCAACGACCGCCCGGTGGTGAGGGCTCTGGTGAGAGGTGGTGGGACACGGCGAATACCCTCCACTTTTCTTTCGGTGAGTTGGACCGTGGCGCCGTTGGACTTTGCGGCGATCACCGGCCGTCGTGGTCGGAGGGGTCGGAGGTGACCCTATCCTTTGACGCCGCCACGAGGAAGCGGCGGCGTTCAGCGGGTGATCTGGGACACTGGTGGCGAGAGGGGACGATGGCACGCCCAGCTCCGAGGTTTTGACAGATAGGCTCCCAACCGGCGAAGCGGAGGAGGAAGCGAATGGCGAGGTGCTTCTGCTATACTTGCTTGGTGCATCTGTTTCCCAACAAGCGCAACCGAGTGCACCTTTCGCTTCTCCCAGCAGGGACGTCGGGGAGATCGCCCGCTTTGGGGAGGTGCGGCGCTGGGACGTGCTATGCCTTTATGGGCTCTCTTTCCCGTGGGGCAGGAGTGAGTCTCGGAGGCTATTGGAGGGTTTGGGAGGTACATTTCTTTTCCTTTCCCATGAATAGTTAGCTTTCCATTTATATCAATTCAATGTATATCTTGTGCTAACTTTCAACGTCTTGAATTGCAGCTTTGGACGTGCGAGGTGATAGGGATGTACCCTCCGAGACCACGTGTCCCGACGACACGATACTTCCTCGAGCCCTACTTGGTCGACGGAGTACAAGGGCATGAAGAGGGAAGAGGCAAGTGGATGCCTTCCATCTTTTCTGGACGAGCTGCGTCTGATCAGGTTCTAAAGCGCTTTCATATCTATTTCCAACTTATTTTCATTCAATTGGCACCTTGATATTGCTTATTCTTGATGACAGAGTCCGTTGGCGGGTGTGGGACCGCTTGAGATCCCCTACATGGCACAGAGTAGGGAGGTTGCTATGGGGAGAGTGCTTCTCGAGTCCCCTTACTGCTGGAAGTGGTACTTGGGTGACCGAGTGTCACGCCCGATCAGCTCGAGCGCCTTCGAGTCCCGGTGCTTCTGCTCTAGTGCGAAGAGACGAACCCGATACAGCGGAGGGAGGTCGAGCGATTCACTGGCCGGACCTCGAGTTGGAGCCGTTTTTGGCGAGTCTGGCGCTGCTGCGACTCTGCAATCTTGTTCGATGCACGATGGCGGGTCTGAGGATACGTGCTGCTTGGGAGGCGGCACAGGCGACGCGAGAGGGCACTGGGCGGAAGAGAGACAGAGGCGATGGAGTCAGCGGAGGAGACAGGGGTCGCAGTGAGGGTGCAGGCCCGAGTGGCACTAGCCTCCCCGTCCTCTCTTGGACAGTGGACATGACGACCCCTCAAGGAGTCCCTGGTTTGGTCGCGGTGCCACGTCCTCTTGTCGAGGCTCCGGGGTTCCTTGCTCAGGTATATCATGCTTTCAATTTTCTGTACATTCGCTCTGTTTGCACATTCTGATCAATTTCCTTCATTGCAGGCTCCTCCAGGGTACGTGAAGGAGATGGCAGAGGCCATGATGGGCCTGGAGCAGTTGGTGAGGCAGTACGCCATGGGCCACCCTCCGGAGGTGTTGCCTCGCGTCGGTGGGTCGATGGTATACTCTTAAACTTCAGTAATTGCTTTACTTCTATCGTTTATGATTATGATGCAAATGTTATATGAATGCTATACCATTGCTGGCTAGAGGAGGGGCTACACGAGGGTTGCGGCGGAAGTCCGTCCGCCCGATAGTACGACAGGTCTCCTCTGCCGGCTCACGGGAGGAGCCGGCGTCGAAGAGGACACGACGCTCTGTAGGGACCGAGGACGAGCCTATTGACGTCTCTGAGGACGATACACCCGAGCCTCTGAGGCGTTGACACGGAGGTCACCTCAGAGACACTTGTGCCTAGGCGGCGGGTACTCAGCGGCGGCAGCTCTCCTGCGACGAGAGATCTCCGTAGAGGGCGAGGAGGAGAGCGAGGCGAGGGCGAGGATGAGAGTTGAGCTCCTCTCTTGTTTTGTGTTTTTTTCAGACTGCGTGCTTCTTTTGCTAGGGCGCCTGTTTGCCCTTGGTGGATAGGACTTCGATCATTGGGTCATTGTGCCCCTTTTTGTACTTCGACTCCTGGATGCTTTTGGATTTATACAGAGATTTTGTTCTTTCATTGTTTATGTCATTCAATTTCCTTTTGTTTGCACGAAGAAAACTGAATAACCAAAACATTAACCGAACTGTGCAACTAATCGCTGAGTTGAATGTGAGGTTTGTGAAGAGGGACATATTAACAATCGAAGTATATTGATAGAGGAATAGAAATCAAAGAAGGCAAGCAAACCGTTGTAAAGTAGACTCTGCATACAAGACTTTATATAGACATCTTTGCAACTGACTCCAGACATGAATATGAGACAATAATGACCTTTGAATCTTACTATGATGCTCGGAAATTCTATTTTGCCTCTGGAATATACTCGAAAAATAGGAAAACATTGACTCTAACATGTGACATTTTCGAGTTTTGACTCCGGACATGAACCGGAACTTGGACTAAGTCACTTTTGACCATTATGACCTGTAGAACTTGAAAGAACGACTTGGAATGATCCGAAACGGACTTTGATACCTTGACATGGCTTAAGGAACGGATTTTATCGAGTTTTCGTGCCACGACGGCGAATCCCGGGAGTTATCTTGAAACGAAACATCCATGAAGTCCCAAATACCCGTTACAGTGTGTTTAGGTGCTGGTTGGTGCTTTGTAGGGCCTCGATTCCATCTTGGGGTGTTGCTGCCAAAAACTGCAGAAATGCAAAGTCAAGGTGCCGTGCGGATAGGCCAAGGTGCCGCGCGGGTGGAAATCTGCCTCACAGTACCTTGATCACTCTGCCGTGGAATTTCTCTGGTTTCAACATGCCGTGCGACCCATCAAGGTGCCGCGCGAGATAGTTTTCCTGACAGATTCCAGTTTTGCTGCTTTCCAAGGTAGATTGCTCGGGGGTTGAGGTTTGACCCATGCAATGGCATTTCTGAACCAATGCATGTCTGTTTTGCACCTTTTAGGACTTGACCAAACTTTTCCCGATGTTGGACTCATGGAAAACTTGCGCTTTTGAAACCCGAGGCTCTTTGAAAGTTGAAGTTGTCCCTTCTACCTCTCCTATAAATTCAAGCTCTCTCATACCACATTCTCCTCACCTCATTCAACTCCCATCTTCTTTCCTTACTTCTTGAAATGGCTCTTTCTCTTACCGGTTCACTTCGTCCATGGTTGGCTTCGATGGAAGGTGTCGATTGGCTCAACTTCCGAGCTCACGGTCTCTACTCCATGAGGTACCTCCGCAACATCCGTCTTCGCCCCGAACTTTTGAGGGCAGCCGTGAGTTTCTGGGATCCGGAGGTTCACGTGTTCCGGTTTGGCGATCAGGAGCTCTGTCCCACTGTCGAGGAGTTCCGTGCGTACCTCGAGGGCTTTGGTTTAGGGGAGGTCATCATTCCTCCTGTGTGCGAGAGCGCTTACAGGGTCTTGGCTGCGGCCCTTGGATTGGGTGATGGTGCTGCTCGCTACTTGGTTAGGAATGGCCATCTTAATGTCATGCGCCTTATCGAGCTATTTTCTCCTCTTGGCGATCTTGGAGACATGACTTATCAGACTCGACGCATGACTGCTCTCTGCATGTGCCTGCTTGCGGCCTATCTCTTAGTTCCTTCGCGGTCCACGCTAGTTCGGCGTGGTCGGCGTTCTTTGTTCGGTAGAGGCTCGAAAGGGCGTGATTCCGATGGTTTTGGCCGAGACATTGATTGGTTTGGACAAGGTTCGATTCTGGAGGGACCGAGACTTTCGGTGGTAGCCCCTTCTCCTACAGGTTGGCTTCTCACTCAACTCTCCTTTTCGGATTTTTCTCACGTTCTCATTTTACCTCAACACTCAACGGCTTTCTACGGTTTCTTACTTGTTTTCTCTCTTCCCACGGATTTGGCTTTGTGACAAGGTAAATGTGTTGACCATTCCTTCCGGCAATTGGTCATATGAGGCGAGATTCTTGTCTCGGCGATGCTTGAAGTTTGAGGACAGGAGCAAGGTCGAGTGGGTCGACTTCCTCAGCGCCGGCGGCGGAGACTATTGCTTGGAGGTGCCGATGGCTGGATCTCCCTCCCATGACGATTGCACTATATGGGCCCCAGGAGGGTGGTAATTGCTGGTTTGGCGAGCTTTACCTTCTACATCCCTTATCGCATCCCACGTCAACTCGGTTGAGGCAGGAGGGCCCTGCCGAGGTTCTCGTGGATGTGGTTATGCCTCTCTTGAGCCATTCGGTTCTTTGCCACTACCAGCGCTTTTGATGACACGCGAGGTGACCGGCGCACATCCTTATCCTTCTGTAGCGTTCGCGGGAGCTATCGAAAGTGGCTTAGGAGGGACATCGCAGCGAGGGCTGGAGCCCAAGGAAACTGACTCGATCCTACTTCCCTGACCGTTTGAATAAATTGTGGACCCTCTTCTCATTATGTTGTATTTCTTTTGGTTTTGAAAGCTTTGCCCAACCTTATATAGCAGAAGTAATCGTGTTAATAAAAGCGAGTCTTTGAGGGTTTCCCCCTTCTCGACTTTTATTTTTCAAACCTTCTCAACCTGGATCTTTATTTTGATGGATTGTGACTGGGTCTCAATGTGAGACTGCCTACGTATCCTCCTGGCGAAGGAATCAGGTCATGACGTAGTTCAGGGTAGGGTTCGCTCTGGTTTTAACACTCTCCTTTTGTGCTCTAACTTTTGCCTAGAACCGCCCTTTCGGGTTTTCGGTCTAGCGAGCTCATTTATTGTATGCCTTAACTTTTGCCTAGGATGCCCTGACGGGTTTTCATCCTAACAGGCTTTGCTCTTATTTTTGCCTAGGACTGCCCGCCCTTGCGGTTTTCAGCCTAGCGAGCTTCTCTCAGGGGTAATAGCGCTTGAGTTGATCCAGGTTGACCAAGGTTGAGAATTCGTTTCCGTCCAAGTCGATGAGTTGCGCAGCTCCTCCAGAAAGGATGGTCTTGATAATGTACGGTCCGGACCATTTTGGTCGAAACTTTCCTCGTGGGTCGTAAACAGGAGCCCGGATTTCCTTTAAAATCATGTCACCCTCTATCAAGTTCCTGGGTTTCACTTTCTTGTTGAATGCCCGTGCAATCCTTCGTTGGTATCCTTGAATGTGGTAAAGAGCCCTTAACCGGCGTTCATCGAATAGCATAAGTTCTTCGAACCGATTGCTCAACCATTCTGCTTTTCACATTCAATCATAGTTCGAAAAGATGAGACTTCCAATTCAATGGGGAGCACTGCTTCCATTCCGTAAACCAAAGAGTAGGGGGTTGCTCCCGTTGGTGTTCGCACAGACGTGCGATACCCCCACAGAGCCAGGGGTAGTTGTTCATGCCAGTCCCTTGCGGATTGAATGGTCTTCTCCAGAATGGCTTTGATTGTCTTATTGGCGGCCTCCACGGCGCCATTAGTCTGCGGCCGATAAGTCGTCGATTTGTGCACTTGAATTTGGAACTCGTCCAAAACTTCCCGGGCTCGCCCTTTGAAATGAACCCCATTATCGGATACGAAAGCTTGGGGGACCCCGTATCGGTAAACGACATTTTGCTTGATGAAATGTGCAACTTGAATCGCAGTCAAAGTGGCATAGGAAGCAGCTTCTACCCATTTCGTGAAATAATCGACGGCTACTAAAATGAACTTGTGACCATTGGATGCTGCCGGTACTATACTTCCGATGACGTCAATTCTCCATGTCGAGAAAGGCCATGGTGAGGTCATTTGTTGCAGCTCATGTGGCGGGACATGCGTGAGATTAGCATGAATTTGGCACTTTCTACACCTTCGCACATATTCCACACATTCCGTTTCCATGGTGGTCCAGAAGTATCCTTGCCTGAGGATTTTCTTAGCGAGCATTATACTATTCATGTGAGGGCCACATACACCTTCGTGGACTTCCTCCATTACCCTCTTCGCATCTTCCCCATGGACGCATAACTTGTGCGTACCGCAGTGTGATCTTCGGTATAGGTTCCCTCCACAGATAATGTATTGAGCCGCCATTCTCTGGAGAGCGATTCGGTCATTCTTGCTTGCTCCCATGGGGTACTCTCCTCTTTCTACATATCTCCAAATATCGAAGTACCATGGCTGACCGTCATCGGGTTCTTCGATCGTCATGACATGCTGGTAGACTGGAGTATCCCTTTGTTCTATCACAATCGGCCTTAACTTTACGCCAATAGGGATCTCGACCATCGATGCCAACGTTGCCAAAGCATCTGCGAATTGATTTTTGAATCTCGGGACGTGAGTGAATGTTACCCTGGTGAAGTGGGGGGATGAGATCTTCGAGATCGTGGTGATATGGCTTTAGTTTTTCTTCTTTAACTTTCCAATCACCATTTGCTTGGGACATGACCAAGTTCGAATCTCCCACGACTTCCAGTTTTTCTATGCCGATCTCAATGGCTGCCTCCATACCAACAATGCAAGCCTCGTACTCTGCCTGATTATTGGTGACTTTGAAGTTAAAATTGAATGCCAACGGGATGTGCGATCCATCGGGCGAAATGAGCAATACACCGATTCCAAATCCTTTCTGGTTGGCTGCTCCATCAAAGTACAACTGCCAAATGTCCTCGGCTACCGTCATTATGTCTTCGTCGGGGAAATTGAATTCGGCATCCTCCCCTCCCTCAACTGGGCAATCGGCCAGGAACTCCGCGACGGCTCTTCCTTTCACTGACTTTCGGGTGACATACTTTAATTCAAACTCAGCCAGCATCAACAACCACCGTGCCATCCTACCCGTGAGGGCCGGTTTTTCGAATAGATACTTTAGGGGATCCATCCGAGATATCAGCCTCACCGGGTAGGCGAGCATGTAATGTCTCAACTTCCTGGAAGCCCATACAAGTGCCCAGCATGCCTTTTCCAGGGGAGTGTACCGCTCTTCGGGTCCAACCATCTTTTATCGAGGTAGTAAATGCTCTTTCAACCCCATCATCTCCTTCTGTGCCAACATACATCCCATTGAGGGCCGAAGTGACCCGGCAATTATAGGATCAAAGTTTTCTGTTACGGCGGCGTTAATACGGTGGCTTGTTCAGTAGGCCTTGATGGCTTCAAAAGCTTTCTGACATTCGTCCCAGGTGAACGGCACTCCTTTCTTGAGCAAACGAATAGGGGTTCGCAAGTCGAGGTCGGCTTTGCAATGAACCTACATGAATTGCACCTTGCCGAGGAAACTCCTTACATCCTTCTCAGATCTCGGCGGTTCGATTTCTAGAATGGCTTTGATTTTCGATGGATCGACTTCGATGCCTCGGGTGGTGATCATGAACCCAAGTATCTTCCCTGCAGTGACTCCGAATGTGCATTTGGCGGGGTTGAGCCGCATCTTGTACTTCCTGATTCTTTCGAAAAACTTCCTGAGTGCTGGCAGATGTCCTTCTCGCTCTTTGGCTTTAACAATCATATCGTCAACGTAGACCTCTACCTCTTTATGAATCATGTCGTGTAGCAATGCCGTGGCGGCCCGCTGGTAAGTAGATCCGGCGTTCTTTAGTCCGAAGGGCATGACTCGATAACAATATGTCCCCCACTCAGTGATGAACGTAGTTTTTTCCCGATCCTCTGGAGCCATGAGGATTTGATTGTACCCCGAAAAACCATCCATGAAAGAGAGTAGGGCATGACCGGCAGTATTATCAACTAACACATCAATGTGTGGTAGCGGGAAGTCATCTTTTGGGCTGGCTTTGTTGAGATCCCTGAAATCGACACAGACCCTTATCTTACCATCCTTCTTTGGCACGGGGACGATGTTTGCAACCCACTGAGGGTACTCGGTTTCCATTAAGAACCCAGCGTTTATCTGTTTAGTGACTTCCTCTTTAATCTTAAGCACCCAGTCAGGCCTTATGCGTCTCAACTTCTGTTTTACTGGTTTTGCATCGGGATAAAGGGGAATCCGGTGTTCTACGATTTCAGGATCGATTCCGGGCATATCTGCGTGTGACCATGCAAACACATTTTCGAATTCTTTGAGCAAATCTATGAGGGCCTTGCTTTCTTCGGCGGATAGCGCGAAACCGATCTGGATCATCCGGGGACTCCCTTCATCTCTCAAGTTTATTAAAATGATTTCTTCTTTTACAGGCTGAGCATGCCTTTCATCTTCCCTGTCGATTAGGGATCGAATTTCTTTGGGGATGTCCCCATCGAAATCAATCTCTTCATCACCAGGGTCGACACAATTTATTTTAAAGTCAGGGAAGTAAGCAGAATCAGATTCATTTATTTCATTATTAACGGAGGCCTCGGGGACACCATACACACGGGTGGACTCGAACTCGAAGTACAGACTCTGAGAGTTTGGGCCAAGAGGCACCAACTCGGACTCAAAGAGACTCGGAAGACTCGTAAGACTTAATGCACTAATTGGACTCGATTGACTCAGACTCATGGTGAGTTGCACTCGGTATGAAGGTCCAGTTCTTGTATCCTCCAGCAGCATCCATGATGAGCAAAGTCGGGTCCTCAGGGGTATCTTGTTCCATCATCAGCACTTCCGCTTCCGCAGCTGTACCCATTGATCCGTCTTCCCTAAACAGAGTTGCGAGACTACCCATGGCAAAAACCTCAATTCAGTCAGGGAGCTCTTTCTGCTTTTCCACAACCTCAGGTTCTTCATCACTATCTGGCCAGACATCGTTGGCGAATATCTCAAACCCTGGCAAGAAGGTATTGGTTTCCTCGTCCCAAAACGGTTCCGGCTGTCCCTGATAAATCTACTTTGCTTCTTCTTTGACAAAGTAGTCCTCCAACCTATTCCCCCTTTTCACTTTACTTTTACTTGAGGGTGAGTAACCAAGGCCTGTTGTACGCGTCAAAGCGCCCTAGGCTTCAAACTTCACAGGGCCTTGGAGGTTCTTTCCCTGTCCCAATCCTGCCATGTAGGACATTTTCTTCATAATCTTGATGGCAACATTGCTAATAACGAAGTCATATCGATCCTAACTGAATAGATAGACTGAGAGGTATCTAGAGAGAAGCCTCCCAAAGCGATATCTTCTTCTCCGTGTTGAATTTCCAAGAGTGGGGCATTGTCCTCAACAGGGGCATGAATCCCCGAGTCTCCGTGGATAGTAAGCATTCCTGTTTCCAGTCCCAGCCGAATTTTCTGGTGGAGTGTGGAGGGCACAGCCATGATGTCCGGCCGATGTAGCCAGGGCCTTCCCAAGAGCAGATTGAAAGAGGCAGGGATATTCACCACGTGAAATTCTACTTCCGTCTAGTATGGTCCGAAGGTCATGGGTATCATGAGAGTCCCAATCACATCCCTCCGAGTGTTGTCATATGCTCGGACCTTGACTTCTGATGGAGAGAAATCCTTATTTTTGTACCCCAAGCAGTAGGCAACACGGAGGGGACAGACATTAATTGTCGAACCATTGTCCACCAAGATTACAGGCACCGACTTACCATGGCATTTTAGAGTGATGTGCAATGGTCGATTGTGGTCAGTTCCTTCGGCGGGTAAGTCTCGATCAGTAAAGGTGATGGCATGTTTGATAGGTATGGTTTTGATCAGTGCCACAAGCTCATCGGGAGTTATAGCGGAAGGAACCTTTAGCTGAGAGAGTGCTTGGATGAGGCCTTCACGATGGCGTGTGGAATGGACCAGCACATCCCAGACAGACATCTTGGCATGGGTTTGCTCCAGTTGGCGCTTAATCATCCCTTCGGGGTTCTTTTCAGGTCGAGAGGGCTCCTTAGCTGGCGGGTCAAAGGGTCGGAAGGTGCTCTTAACCGGGGTGGTGAAGGGATCAGAGGGCTCTGCGGTTGCAGGGTTGGAAGGTTCCCCAACTTAGAGGTTCGGAGGTTGATAAACACGGCCGCTTCTGGTTAGATGATCAATCTGGCGGTACTTCGATTCCTCACTCCATAGGTCGGCTAGGGCTTTACGCTTGTTTCCGATAGTTGTATCTTGTAGATTAGCGGCCAAATCAGCGATAACTAGATCATCCCACAGATCCTCGGGCGTCCACTTTTTAGCCTCCATCATGGCTTTGTTAACAGTCCATTCTTCGTTTTCCATTTTTACATTAACCACTTCAGTGTTGGCCCACAAGTTTGCTGGTTCATCCTCCCATAAGTTTATCATGGCAACTTCAGCGTCTTTCGGGAAAGTGACTGATGGCTCAGATTCAGCTCCGTCCACGAGGTAGTCCATCGGGTCAAACTCATTGCTAGCAACTTCCTCCTCGAATCCAGGAAGGTTTGGGTACGGGGTGAGGTTCACATTATCATATAGATTGTTGACGACAAAGTCATTAAAATGAGAGAAATCTGGGCGGAGCGGGGCAAGTTCCGGCCAGTTGTACGTCACCATCTCAGGTGGGTATCCAAGCTGGTATTCTTCACCGAATAGTGTCGGCAAGGAGAACGTATCCAATGGGTCGTTCCATGCCAAAAGCTGATACTCATCCGGGGTCGGGTCCCATTCCCGTTCGGGTACATCTTGGAAGACCGGATATTCTTCCCCTTGATTTTCGAATAGTGCACACAAAGAGAATCCATCAAGAGGATCTACCTGGATGTTTTGCCAATCAACCTCCCATCCGGCCTCGAACAAAGGTTCGTCGTTTCTTTGGAAATTGGCAGCTTCAAATTCTTCCCAGTCAGCAATCAGTTCTCCCCATGTGTCTTCCCATTCCCAGGTAGAATGGAAGGCAATTTCTCCGGGATTTCCGCCAACAGGCATTGGTTCGGCATCAGGGAATAGGGTAGGATTAGTTTCTGGGAGACTTGGATCTTCGGCTAGGGTGATTTGGTTGATACGGAAGGGGGTATTATGCTGTGGCAGGGGGTTTGAGACGATGTTTGGTTTATCTGTGGGTGGAGCATCGACAACCTTGTTGTCAATGAGGTTTTGGATTTCATGACGGAGGCGGATGCAGTTGTCGGTGATATGGCCGGGCATTTGGTGGAAGTCACAGTAGACGTTTTGGTTTAGGTTTGGTGGAATGGTTTGTGGTGGCAGAAGAGGTTTCAGTACCCCAATGTCTGTGAGTTTCTTAAGGAGAGTGGATCTTGGAGTGCTGAATTGGGTGAAGGTTCGGTTCTGGGATTTTGGTTTTTCGGAAATCTCTACAGGTTTTGTGGATGAGGTTCCTGCCTGATTGGCATTCCCGAAGAGAACATTGCTGTTTCCTGAATACGCCCGTTTGGACTTGGACCCGGACCCTGATTCTTTCTTCTCCAAAGTTCCGTCCCGCAGAGCCTCCTCTACAGCCAGTCCGGAGTCATAAAAGGTTTCAAAGTTTGGAGCAGCCTGAGAAAGAACCATGTAAGGGGCGAAGGAGCTTGGCAAGTTTTTGGTTATTATCCGTATCTGTTCTTTCAGGTCAGGCTTATTCTGCATCTGGGCAGCTTTAGCCCTCCAACGCTTCACAAAGTCGACGAAGTTTTCCTTCTCACCCATCTTAGTACTTTCCAACGCTCTCGTGGTCATTTTCAGGTCCACATTGAAGTCATATTGAGCCACGAAGGCCGTCCCAATGTCTTCCCAAGTCCTTTTCTTGGATGGTTCGAGAGAGAGGAACCATTGCAGAGCTGGACCAGACAAGGACTCATGGAAGAGTTGGGCCATGGCTTCTCCTTCGATGCCGCGCATAGTGAGGGACCCGACATATCCTTGAAGATGGGCTCTTAGGTCGCCGGTTCCATCGAACTTTGAAAAGTCCACTCCTTTGAACTTTTCTGGCAACTTGGCATTTGGAAAGAGGCATAGTTTCTTCATGTCGATTTCTCCCTTCCCAAGCCGTTTGGTTTCCTGGACAGATTCCTCCAATTTACCAATCTTATCCATGATAGCGGCCAGGTTGGGGTCAACTGCTGGTATCTCCACTTTAGGTGGTTGCTCAGATTGCAGGGAAGTCTTGATTAGGAGCTTGTCAGTGATTTCCTACATGCTTTCCATTATCATATTCATGTCATTTTTCATAGAGACTACGGCGGCCTTAAGCTGTGCGTCAACACCGGTGAGGGATTGCTTAAACTGAACATCCATGTTAGCCACGTTCTGCCTGAGTTCCTCCATTCCGTCTCCCTGATCAGCCATGGGTAAGGGATTTTCGGTCGGGAATGAGACTACGGATTCTTCTACCACAGGTTCTTCCTCTTCCTCAATTTGGACCTCAAACAGCGGGGGTCCTTCCAGGGT
Source organism: Rhododendron molle (assembly GCA_025413875.1). Lineage (NCBI taxonomy): Eukaryota > Viridiplantae > Streptophyta > Magnoliopsida > Ericales > Ericaceae > Rhododendron > Rhododendron molle. Next base: position 24,318,046 of record CM046400.1, read on the forward strand.
GTCTACGCAAACTAGTATTTGGGACAGACGGAACCAATTGGGTACAACTTCTTTTCTCCGCAGGCGATCAATGTTGGCAACACTGGTAACAAGTCAAAAGGGAGCAACTCATAACCAATCCGAATACTCGCCCTACTTCTACCCATCTCCTAGAAACGAGGCCTAAGACCTACCGTGGCTCAAATCTCACTTAAAACGTCCGTACAGAAGATTTCCGATAGCCCGGGTAGGTGCCGTCAGGCAGGTTAAATTCCAAACGGGTCAGAACCAGAGCCAATCTCCTTATCGTGACCATCCGAGACAGAGCAATGTGGCTACCGGAATCCAGATACAGACATGCTTAAGGCTAGACCCAAACCAAGGGAGCCGTTCGGGCACGGCAAATACCGGAGGTATCACAAACTCCATGGATTTAAAGTCTCCTAGACTGACCCGGGGGGCCCTAAAGAATTCTAAGGGAGCTTATTCCTCTAGCCCACAAGATGCAATGGTGTGTGAATGATGCGTGTGTACAGGAATAAAAAGCACGTAAACAGGGTATAACACATAAGTCCTAGCCATGGGTTCCTGTCCTAGTTGGGAAGGTTCTACGGCTATGTACAAGTGCAAAGGCTGGTTTTGATCTCAAAAGGGTTCCCTGGACTAGAGCCAAGATGTGCTACCCCGTGTCGAATGTATTGCAAGACAACGGTCGTACAGCACGATGGCTCATCATAGTCGAGGGTTGCTAGGCATTCCGGGAGAGCTTGTCACCAGTAAACCGGGCAAGATAGCCGAAACACACATAGCGAGGCTTGTGCGGTGCAAAAGTGTACAGAATAAAAGAACTTAATATTCTGAAAAATATTTGAAAATCCCCCTTTAGAAAACACTTTTCAAGTTTGGCCCTCTTGATCATCCAATTTTTTTTTTTTTTTAAAGTATTGAATAAATACGTCCCCAGCAGAGTCGCCACTGTGGGCTCCCGCGCCCGGAAAAAGGCGCAAGCTCGAAGAGTCGCCACCCGGGTTTTTGAGATGGGTCACCCGAGAAACCGAGGAGTGGTTCGAAAAAGGCTTTTGATCTAGCGAAAACGTCGAGACGTTGGGTTCGGGAGCCACATTACGAATGAGGAAGGTTTTTCTTTAAAAAGCACCCCATTCGCCCGGTAAGACCGGTCTCTACTTGATGTTTTAAAAAGGGGGGGGGAATCTTCAATATTATTTGGAATATCAAACTCTTTAATAAAACACGTAACGGGAAAGGGACATGGGAAATATATCACATTGACGTGCAGGTGGTGCTATCTGTACAGTCGTGATAAAATGACATGAATAAATGGAAGTAAATAACATTCAACAGTCTGTTTGGACCTCAGGATACCGCTCACGGCACCCTGAGATGCCGTGCGAGGCATCTCAACATGCCGTGCGTGGCACCTGCTGTGCTGTCAGACTGTTGGGCCTCGAATACCGCTCACGGCACCCTGAGATGCCGTGCGAGGCATCTCAACATGCCGTGCGTGGCACCTGCTCTGCTATCAGACTGTTGCAATCTTTCAAAACATCGTTTAGCTCACTAGTTTCTCTGTAGATCTTTTGAAAACTCACGAATAGCCTCACGGCGGTCAGACCATCCCAGGAACGTCATTATCCTTCTCAAAACATAGTTTTAAAGTAGTTTTCAACGTTTTTTATCACTTGGGATGATCTTGAAAAGATTTTAGAAGAGCCGGAACATGGCTTGTAGATATGGTCTTATTTTAAGAGCTACAGAAACGGTAAACAGCAAAAACAGGTAACCACAGCAACGGAAAACTCAGATCCAGTCAGCCTGTTCACAATAGCACTAGTGTGCACCATGCCGTGCGCTGAGAGTCAGGGTGCCGTGCGTTTGATCAACAGACCACGCGGTTCCCCAACCTCAGCACAGTGTTGGTTTTATTTTATGAAAATAGGTTTTGAGTCAGGATCTAACCAAAAGGGATTTGATCTGCTGACAGAAAGGTCCCCTTAGGACCAGAACGGAATCTAGTCCGAGGAAACTAGTTTATACCTTTGGTTTCAAGCTTGATCAAGGATCGTGGATGCAAGGATGTGGATGGATCGTCTTGGATGTGGATGGGGGAGGTTAGATGAGACAAAGGGAGTATGGGTGTGAGTGAAGGTTAGGTGTTTTAGGGGTGATGAGTCTTTGAAGTTAATGAAGGATCAACTTCGATGATGATGAGGGAGTGAGTGAAAGCACTTAAAGAAGGTCTTTTGGGAATGACATTCTTTAAAGCTTGGAAATGGCAATGGGAATAAGAAAGTGGGTGTAGAAATTTAGAGAGAGAAAGTAGAGTGAGAAAGCCAAGAGAAAGGCAAGAGAGGGACTCAAAAGAAAGGCTAAGAGGGACCCCTTTCCCTTGAGTGGAGGGGTTAATTTATAGGCAAATGGCCAAGGATTTTGAATTCAAATGGTGGAGGTGTTTTCAAGGCGGGCAGTGCATTTTTTGAGCAGTCCATCACCGTGGCTCACACTGGCGTGGCCGACAGCTTTCTGAGCCAACCAGCTTTTTGCTCAAGGTGCCGTGCGGAGAGGTTTGGCTGCGCACGGTCCCTTGAATTTCTCAAGGTGCCGTGCGCTCCAATTTGGCTCCGCACGGTACCCCCTCCTATGGTCCAGGGCTTTTTGAGCTTTTTTTATTGGGTTTGGCTGGGTTTGTTGGATTTGTTGGGTTTTTGGCTTTAAAGGAGATCCTTTTTCAAGCTCGCAAAGGTATCGTTTCCTCTATTTCATCATCGGGATGGACAAAGACTCTCCGAGGTCCGGATTGGGGTGTCTACAGGTGGTGCTCCTAAATCAACCCCGGTGGTGGGAGACGTGACTGCCCCAGCTTCTCCTCCAACTGTTCCAACTTCTCCTGTCATCCAAGACCTGACGAACGAAGAGTAAGTTGGACTCTTCGTAGTGATAACAATTGGAACTTTCAATCATCTTTTGCTGGCCCTGTGTAGCCATTGGTATTGCCCTGCGTGGCACTGATACACTTTCAAATACTTTAACTCTGGTTTTTTGGCCCTTCGTGGCATTTTGATTGTCTTTGGTGGCCCTGTTTGGCCTGTACAATTTTTGTTTGGCCTTTCGTGGCCTTTCTTCAATGCAGGTGGTCGTCCCATGGCCAGAATTTTATGTGCTAAGTGTCTTCTTAGCTTTAGGCATATTCACGTATGCTCCCCTGGTCTCATCGTACCTGTTGATGATTTTAGCTGTATTCTCGTTCACACCGTTGCAGGTTTCTCATACCTTAGAGTAATGCTAGTTGCATTCGTAGCTTGTCTACCAATACATGCACTCGTATGTATTCAGGGTCTGTTCGTACCCAAGCAAGCTGTTAACCATGTTCACATACGAGCTCAAGGTTTGTTCGTACCCGAGCAGCCTTCGAACTCAGATATTGCTGCATGTTCACGCATGCAGCCCATATGTTTCGTGCTTGGATACTTTCCCTAGTATATTCGTACTTAGGTCACTCAAATGTACTCGTATTCGGCCATAGTAATCCTGAGTTCGTTCGTACTCTGTACACTCGTATAAGCAAACAAGTTTATTCGTACTTGGAGACAACGTGCATAGTCTCTCGTGCGTTCTGGGTGTATTCGTACCCCAGCAAATGGTTAAGTTTATTCGTACTTTAGGATATCCAAACGTATTCATGCTTAGGGACAGTGTGCATAATCTCGTATGCATTCTGGGTATATTCGTACCCGAGCAAACAGTCAAGTATATTCGTACATGACAAAATTCTGGGTATATTCGTACCCGAGCAGACGGTCAAGTATATTCGTACTTGGTAAAATTCTGGGTGTATTCTGACGAGGCACGGTCAAGTATATTCGCATTTGGTAAAATTGCAGGTGTATTCGCATTGAGCAAACGGTCAAGTATATTCGTACTTGGTAAAATTTGAAACATTCGAAATTTCATTTAACCCTATACCTCTGCTCCCTAATACGAAGTGAGGACTAAGGACATAGCTTGACTTCGTATTTAAAGTATAATAAAAGAAAAACTCGTAAAAAACAGCGTTTGTGTTACCAAAATCCAGGAATTTTATTCATAATTCGAAAAACTCAAGAGGGCGTTACGCGTACCCCTTGCAACTAATAAAAGCAAACACAAAGGAATTTTATTCGTAATTCCCACACAATCACGATGTGCATCTAAAACAGAATAAAAATGAAATCGAAGTTCTTTACACGTAGAACTTCCTCAAGTTGTGAACATTCCAAGGCCTTGGTACCGGGTTCCCGTCCAGCTCTGCCAATCGATAAGCCCCAATGCCCACAACCTCGGTAACTCGATATGGGCCCTCGCAATTGGCCCCTAACTTGCCCTCATTGGCCATCTTGGTGTTGCCGAGCACCTTTCGTAGCACAAGATCACCAACGCCAAATTCTCGTGGGTGGACATTCTTGTTGTAGCTTTTCATCGGCTGCTCCTGGTACAAGACCAGGTGCACCAAAGCTCGTTCTCTCGTCTCCTCGGCGAGGTCCAGCTCAATTTTCAGGGCTCTATCATTGCCCCCACTCTCCACCAATGTGGTCCTGTTGGTCGGCAAGCCAACCTCCAATGGAATCACAGCCTCTGTTCCATATGCTAGCGAGTAGGGGGTCTCTCCCGTAGACCTCCTAGGAGTTGTTCGGTGCGCCCACAGGACCAGTGGCAATTCATCGGGCCACTTGCCTTTTGCTTTGTCCAACCTTTTCTTGATCCCGTCAAGTATAGTTTTGTTGGACACGTCTGCCTGCCCATTGCTCTGAGGGTAGGCTAGTGTGGAGTAGTAGTTCCTTATTCCATACTGGGCACAAAAAGTTTTGAACTTTTTCTGGAACTGCGACCCATTATCAGTGATCAGAGAATAAGGAACCCCAAATCGAGTGATGATGCTCCTCCACACGAACCTTTCTATCATAGGTTCTGTGATCTTTGCCAGTGGTTCTGCTTCTATCCACTTGGTAAAGTAGTCCGTTGCTACCAACAGAAACTTCCTGTTCCCAGTTACCTTGTGGAGTGGACCCACGATGTCCATCCCCATTGTGCAAATGGCCAAGGGCTTGTCAAGGGCACCAAATCTTCGGCTGGCGTTCGGATCATGGGCAAGAACTTCTGACACTTCTCACAAATCTTCACGTACATCTTTGCATCTTCTTGCATGTGTGGCCACCAGTAACTCTAGGTGATTGCACGGTGAGCAATGGATCTCTCACCTGCATGACTTCCGCATGTTCCCTCGTGTATATCGTGGAGGAATTTCTGCACCATCTCGGGATGCACACAAAGCAGGTACGATCCCGTGAAGGACTTCCTGTACAATTTCCCTTCTGGTGATAGCCAAAACCTTGCAGATTTCGTCTTTATCTTGTGAGCCTCCTTTTTATCTGTGGGGAGTGTCCCATCTCGTAGGAACTCCACTATTGGATCCATCCAACTTGGTCCTTGGTTCACGCCCAAGACCAATTCCACACTTCTCCCAATACTCAGCTCAGCAAGATAGTCCACTGCCACCTTCCTCTTGAACTCTGGCACGACCGCTGCCAACCAACCCAGCGAGTCAGCGTGGGCATTCTGCCCAGAGCTTATCTGCTCAATGTGTACCTTCTCAAAGGTGTCGAGCAAATCTTTGGCTGCCTCCACATAGGCTGCCATCTTCTCATTTCGGGCCTCATACTCCCCTCTACGTATATGTTTGAATATGCTTAATTAATAATTTTGAAAGTATATATATTCAAGCTAGCTTAATCAGCATATTAATCTTGACATAAGTTTTACCGAGCAAATTCAAATAACTTGTTTGTTTGAAAACATGCATAATGCAAACACTTAGAGTCAACAAGCACGCACGACATCCATATAGCATATGCTATGCACTGAATCAAATAAAAATTGCGTTATGTTTTATTATGTCTACGCTCTTCAACAAATTTTTTTAATATCACATGCAAATAAATTGGAAAAGTGTTGGCAGTAAATGAAAGACTCGAAGAAGTAGAATGGTGGAGGAAAGTGGAAACGAAGAATTTGAAATAAGAGAAGTGGAGAAGGTGGTGTAGATTTTTGTTTTATTTTCCTTAATTTTTTAGAATAGAGAGATAATGCCAAGCGGACTACACTTCTTTAGTATAGTATTAGCGTTGTCCCCGTTCAATGCACAAAACAACACAAAAACTGACATTCACTTGTTTTTGTCGTCCTGTGCATTGAACGCTAGTAATATGCTCATTCGATGCATGGGCTCCTTTCTCCCTCTCCCCCCCTGGGCTCTTTTCTCTTCCTCTCTCTCCCGCTATCTCTCTATCTCCTCCCTCTCCTCTCCTCTCCTGATCCAGTCCCTGCTCGCTGTTTTCCCTCTTTCCGTTTTGTGTATCTCGGGCACCGCCCTTCTCGTGGGGAGGGTGTGGCGGCTGGGTTTTTGCTCTCCGCCACCGACTGGAGGTTTCCATGGCTTCCTCCGGAGGCCTAGCGGCGCTAGGTGTTCAGATGATCGGTGGTCGTGGGCGGCGGTGTGGTGGGGTTTTTGATCCAGTTTACTTGGGTGGAGGCGTCGGGTGGAGGTGTAGCTAGGGCTTTCTAACTTTTGTGTGTTGCAGGTGTTTTTCAAAATCGATTGACAAAGATGGCGATCAGATCTGGTTTGGTGTCTCTCCAGTGGTGGCAAGTTGGTTGCGGTCCTCATGATTGGTTTGCTCTTGATCGTCTTTGTGTGCCGAATTCCGGTCGGCGGCCTTTCTGAGATATCATTCAGGCGAGGGACCGGCAGTTCGCTTTCTCCGGTCGGTTGCTGCTGCTTGTTTGCTAATGTAGCTTGGGGTTTTTTTGTGTTTTTTACTATGTTTTGGTGATTGGTTTGGTAACCAAGCCGTGGCTGCATTGGTGGTCTCCCTCGTAGGCTGGATTCCAACCGCCGGTTGCTACTTCTGGGAGCGGCCGGATCGGTTTAACGGCAAGGCTGGGTCCTCCGGTGGTCCGTACGGTGGTGGCCGCCGTTGTGGTTAGGGTTTTGGGGGTTGATTTGGGTGGGCCGGTCCAGGGTTGGGCCGGGGTTTCGGTGTTTAGGCTGTATTGTATTATTTGGGTATTGGGTTGGGCTCTAATGTTTATATTTTGTGATCCCTTGTATACCCTTAGGTGGTTGGGCTTTAGCCCGTTTCAGGTATATGTGTGTTCCAACTCTTTGTTGGATCTCCTTTTCCCTTTCTCCATTTTTAATAAAATTTCATCTTTGCCGGAAAAAAAAAATGAAAGAAGAGAAAATACTGGTAGATGACTCACTTTTTTTTTCCCAAAATGGGTGAAATTGTGACTTGCAATTTCTGTTTCTTCTAGCATCGCATCCACAGTAGGCATCCACGGGCTAGGTCATTACTTCACAAAAGAAGAGAACATTAAGGGGTGTTTCCATTAATATAAAAGTTGCAGACTACAATTTCTTTTGTACTTATTTAAATTTTCTTTTTGCATTTGTTAGTTTTGTGCCAAACTTGTAGGAGTATGTATTATTGGTTCATTTCAATAAAAGAAATTGCAAAAAATAAAAAATTATGATTTTTACACAAATATTGAGGGAAATATCCAAGGAAAAATCCAAAAATTCCTCTCGTTGAGACGATCAATAATACATACAACTTTGGCACAAAACTTAATAAACGAGGATTTGTTTTTTTAATAAGGACAACACAAAAAAGTTGTAGTTCACAACTTTTATGTTAGTGGAAACAGCCCCTTAGCGAGGTCAGTTTACATGCTCTTTTGTTTTGCTCATTTTTTTTTCCTGGGAAAGTGTGTTAGAGCATCTCCAATGCATCATACAAAATGGTCGCTGATTTTGCCACTTCCTTTTTTTGTTAACGCTACCCCCTGTAAATGTATTTTTGGTGCAAAAATACACTTGTAGGGGAGTGACATTAGCAAAAAAGAGAGTGACATAATCATTTCCCTATAAATACTAATAGTGTGAATGGCTAAGATTTTAGTTAGTTAATGTGCAAAACTTAACTACAATGTATTAGATAAATTGGGTCGTTAAGCTTAGTCTATCACTCAATAACTCACCCAAAAAATTTGGCCACTTATTTATGCACTCATTAAAATTTATGGGCGCATTTTTTAAATAACAAAGTGTTTTTTGATTTTGAGATAAAGTGAGAAGTTTGAAAAATGTTGTTCTTGCAACAATCTCGTAGGGAATTTTGACGTGCAACAATTGCCTTGCTTTGCTTCCCTTTTCCTAATCCTAGTTTGCCTTTCTTTGCATCCCTTTTCCTAATCCAATTCTCTTGGCTTGGCTTGAACAGATTCTAGGTTGACCATTCCCTAATCCTTTTTCCAAAATGCTACAGGCACAACATCTAGAGGCACATCAATCACACCCCTCTCACATACAGGTGAGTCCTACTGAAATGGGTCCCATCTGTATGTGAGAGGAGTGTGGTTGATGTGTTATAGACACCCCAATTTGGACCTATTAATTATCCTTAATTTGTGTCCTCGAAGCTCCCCGATGATGAAAATGAATCAAGATAGGCCTTGGAAAACTTGGATGATACTTCTTGGACTTTTTCAAAATCAAAACATTTTTTTTCCTGACACCCTAAGGGTAAAATTGGCACACATTTCAGCATATAAAATATATTTAAATGAAACCAATTGGGTTAGAAAGAGAACTTAACGAGCTTACCAACGCTTTGAAAAACACCCAAAACCGAGTTAGGGAGTGTCCGTGGCGCTCTTCTGAAGTTGGGCAGCCACTCTCAAGTGCTCGGGACCACTATAGAGCGCTCGGGAGTGCTGACAGGCCAATGCATGTTGAGCTTGAACTTTGACCACGTTTTTTCAGACTTTTCAGCCCTGCAGTTCAAACTTGAACATTGCAGAGGCCTGCCTGAGCCTGCAAGGCATCTCATCATGAGAATTTTCCCTCTCAAACTTTTTAATCTTTCATTTCATTTCCAAACCATAGGTTATGTTTGCCTATAAATACCCCCATTGTGCTAGCATTCATGGACCACGAAAATTGCTCCTTCTCACTCCCCTATTTGCAGAAAAATCTGTTTCAAACACTCTCAAATATTTTCAACTCAAATATTTTCCAACTTCCACCTTCAAATAGTTTTCAAGGAAAATCCGAAAATCACAAAAGCAAATGAGGTCTTAGACTTCATTTTCCTACTGTTTTCAATCCACTTTCAAGCACCCAATTCAGTCCAAGAAGCTAAATTCAAGTCAAGCATAAAGGTATAAAATCCCATTTTATACCTAAAATCTACCGATTTTCTACTTCTGAGGGGGATCAAGGGTTCATACTAGTTCTTCATACTAGTTGTGAATTCATTTGATCTTAGTTTAGCACTAAGAGCAAGAGGAGTACAAAGAAATAAAACAATTTCTGGGCACTGTGTTCACTCTCGAGCGCTCGAGACCATTCCTGCGCGCTCAGGAGTGCTGCTGCCCACAAAAATCTTATTTTGTCATCAAATATTGCATTTCCTGTATTTTAGTAGATACTGGGTGTGCACTGGTCCTTCCAGAGCCCAACTAGGTCTGCTTTCAGTTGCAATGAAGCAAAGTTTGGATGGTTAGGACCGGTTCTTAGCTGTTTAAACCCTTGGCTGAGCACTGGTGTATGTTAGTTGTTCTGCATTCCTATTCTAAGTATCATACTGCTTCTATTCTAACCAAAACTTGCAGGGTGGCTTGACAGCACTTCCGAGCGCTCAAGACCACTCCCGAGCGCTCGGGAGTGATTCCAGTGACAGTTCATTCTGTTTATTTGCTTCATCATTCTATTGCACCTTGTACACTTTGCACATGCATGCACTGCTATCTTTTGGCATTTGTACATACTTGCTAGTTGGTTTAATGAAACAAAACATTTTTATTAAAAATCCCACAAATATTGAGTAGAGACCGACTTCGTATCGGGCGAGGGGAGTGGTGTAAAACCCTTCCTCCCTCGTAACATGGCTTCCGAACCCTTAACGAATCTCTGGTTTTCAATTCAAACAATCATTTTCAATCAAAACGGTTTCTCGGGTGGCGAATCATAAATTCTGGTGGCGACTCTTCAAACTTTTCAATTTGATTCAAAAACGATATTTTTCGGACCGCCCCAATCCACCCAGGGCTATGGTAGCCCACATGTGCCTCTAAGGTGATGTGCTTATGTAGTTGCTAAAATAGAGTCCGGATCAGATTAGGGATCCCTGACCTGATTTCGGTCCGCACCTCCCCTTTTCCAATCGAATTTGATGATCTGATCCGCTTAATGTGATCAGAACCTGATTTTAAGAGTACTTGTGAGAAATCAGCAACACAAATGATCGGGAAGGGTTTCATCCGAACAGTTTATTATTGAACGGTTTAATTCAATAAAAAATTGCTCAAATCAAGCCATTGTCGATTTTTTTTCCCTGTTTCTTGCGAATAACACCACCCTTAAAGAAAGGGGTGAGTTTGGACGTTAATATAGTAATTATTATTAATTCAATAAAATACTGCACATGCATGCACTGTTAATGTAATTATTATTATGCATTGAGCGATAATTAGTTATCGAAATTGAGATACATTTTCAGCACCCAATTACCGAAATATAATATTTTTTTCAACAGCTATTTACCGAAATGTATGTATTAGCAGTTGCATACCGAAGGTTGAACATATTTTCGATATGCAGTTGCCGAAATATAATTTTGTTTTCAACATCTATTTACCGAAATGTTATTTATGATTTTCAACAACTACCTACCGAAATATAGCGGGGTATGGGAGAAAATACGTAGCTGCGAATAGCACCACCCCAATAGAATGATTAAGGGTGGCGCTATTCGCAGCTACGTATTTACTCCCATAGCCCGCTATATTTCGGTAGGTGCTTGTTGAAAATCATAAATAACATTTCGGTAAATAGCTGTTGAAAAACAAATTATATTTCGGCAACTGCATGTCGAAAATATGTTCAACTTTCGATATGCAACTGCTAATACATACATTTCGGTAAATAGCTGTTGAAAAAAATATTATATTTCGATAATTGAGTGCTGAAAATATATCTCAATTTCAGTAACTAACTGTCGAATATAGTTGTAAATTTTTAATGGACTATGGAAGTAAATACGTAACTGCGAATAGCGCCACCCATGATTAATTCTATTTTCTGAAGTCGCTGAAATTAACTTACAGCACCTGGTAAAACGAAAGCGTGAGAAGAAGAAGAAGAAGAAGAAGAGTCGTGAAGAGGGAAGAAGTCGGAGGCGTAGATACTGGGCGGAGTGATCGAGCAGTTGTCTGTCGTAGTGGGCATGGAAGAAGTGGAACTGCTGCAGATTTCTCCGTCGGACCCACGGGGGAGTCCCGGTAAAGAGCAACAAGCGGCCGGCGTGGGCATCCTTCTCCAGATCATGATGCTCGTTCTCTCCTTCGTACTTGGCCACGTCTTGCGCCGTCACAGATTCTATTACCTACCCGAAGCCAGCGCCTCGCTTTTGATCGGTACGATTAAAAAAAAAAAAAAAAAGAACCCTTTTTTTTTTTTTTTTCACTTTCAGAGAAATTTTTCATGTTTATCTGGCCATTCTACTTGCTACAATTCCTTTGTATTATGTGTTTGATTCGCTGAATTGTGTGGTAAAAGCCCTTGTTCTTATTTTCATGTTTATGTCACGATTCTACGAAAATTCCTTTATATATATATATATATATATATATATATATATATATTATTACGGGTAGGATTCATTGAATGGTGTCGTAAGAACCCTCATTTTCATTTTCCTTCTGGGAAGCTATACATGTTCATGTTGCCGTTCTACTAAAATGCCTTTGTGGTGTGGGTTTGGTTCATTGAATTGTGTCGTAAAACCCTTATAGTATTTTCCTTTTGGAAAGTATTGATGTTTGTGTTACCATTCTACTAAAAATTCCAAAGTATTACGGGTTTTGATTAATTTAATTGTGTCGTAAAAAGCCTTATGTTTATTTTCCTTTTCAGATTCTATTACATGTTTATGGTACCATTCTAGTAAAATTGGTTTTATTATGTATTTATGGGTTTCATTCATTGAGTTGTGACTTTTATCGTGTAGTATCTAATTTCCTTTCCCTCGTATTATGATTGCAAGTACCTTGACCTCCGGTTCATATTATTTCTTTCAGGTCTAATTGTGGGTGGGCTTGCTAACATCTCAGACACGGAAACTAACATCAGGTCACTACCTTGTTTCATTTCAGAGAAATGTGTACTTTACGGATAAAGCAGGCGCCTTTCTTCCCTTTTGGTTATATTTTCCAAATTTTATTATCTCAACTTGTAAATAAACTTTTGGTTTCTATTTCTGTTTTGCAGGACGTGGTTTAACTTCCATGAGGAGTTTTTCTTCCTCTTTTTGCTGCCTCCAATTATATTATATCCATACACCGGACTTTGGTCAATGATTTTCTTGCCTTGAGTTGCCATTTTCTAATAGTTTTCTAGAGTCTGGAAACTCATTGCTATTATTGTTTTATTGTTAATTGGCTTCTTTTGAATTGTTTTCCTTGACCTTTTTTGTGCTTACTCAGTCAGGATTCAGTTTAGCCCCCGTAAGTTTTCGTGATTTTCTTTCTTTGATATTCCCATTTGATCCTTATAAAAAAGGAGATACTTACAGTTCATGCATACAAACTGCTATGCATTTTAATTTCTGTATTGTGATCTGCTTCTGTGTAGAAACCTTTCTTCTCAAACTTTGGGGCCATTGTCACATTTGCAATCCTAGGAACGTTCATAGCTTCTGTTGTCACAGGTGTTCTTGTGTGAGTATTCTTCTGTATTCACTTTCCTCATCTTCCTGATTGCAATCTTAGGGTTTGGCCTAACGAGATAATTATTCCCTTTGAATGCCTCCTGTTTCAGTTACCTTGGTGGTTTGACATACCTCATGTACAGACTTCCATTTGTCGAATGTCTGATGTTTGGTGCTCTTATATCAGCTACAGATCCTGTTACAGTTCTGTCCATATTTCAGGTGATTTTTTGCTCGATATTAACCATCAGAGTATATTTTACCATGATTTGGTTTTGTTAGATTCAACGCATGCGTCTTATATGACATGAGACACATAGAAAAGTATCACTAAAAGATAATACTTCAACTGGATATGTCATCGTATATTTCCCCCCATGTTTGAAGTCATGGGTACAAAAGTAGTTGATGGTGTTATTGACTCACCGGATCCCTTTTCTTTGAAGAGGCATTTACTTTGGTCACGTATCTTCCATTATCGCATTCATGAACATTGTTTCCTAGGTCATTGAAGTTGCTGAAGACAACAAAAAGGGGCATATCTGTGATGAATAATTCTTTAGGATGAAACTGATTCAGGAACAGTTCAAGCTGTTGAATGCTGATATATAGCAAGCTATAAGGATTTGCTTATTTTGAAGTATATTATTTGCAAAGCTGATGTATAGATTCCAAAAGGAGAAGAAAGATATGCGAAATAGGGGTTACAGTTGTTCAATGTGCTTAAATCATGCTGACATGAGTTTCATTTGTGTAAGGTCAATAATTTTTTTCGGGGGCTGCTGTTTTTTAATTTTCTTCCAGATATTATGGAGTTTTTTTTGTTGTTGTTGATATATCTAGTAAAAGTTCCAGTGAGTAGTTGATGTGTACTCCCCTTGCTCATTGGCTGCCTTTAGTTGTGTCACTTGGTCTTTGTACCGGATAAAAAACAAGTAACCCTCATGCGCTCACGCTGGCGCCGTATAACCTGAATATTAGCAGTGAGAGGCTCACTTATATCCAATTCATTACAAATGTGCCGAAACTTAGCGTAATAATCCTTAAAAGAATCATCACCCTGAGATATATTAAAGACTGATGAAGATCATATGTACGACGGAGATTGTGGACACCTGAATACAACTCCTTTGCCTCTGTCCACACTTCTCTAGCTGTATCACAGAACATCAGCGTACTAGCAACCTGTTCCGTCATACTTTTCCATAACTCTGAATGGAAACAGGCATCAACAGCTTTCCATGCCCTATATGTGGGTTCAGTAGTAGCAGGAGGCTCATCAGTCAAATAAGAGTCCTCAGACTGACCTATATAATACACCTCATTAGCTTTAGCCCAAAGAACATAATTGCCCCCATTTAATGGTGTTGAGGTAATAGGGCACCTCTCGCGAGGCCAAGAACCACTCGACAAGCTACCAACAAGAGTAGAACTAGAGCTAGAAACAGTACCATAATCAAAATCCTTCTTCTGCTCACACATTTTACCAAACAACGTAGAGGCACCCCAAACGATAAATAACCACAAAGCTTCAACCGAATAAATAACCACAAAACTTCAACCGACTAAACAACAAACCAGTAAAAAACAACAGATCAGACAACCATCAACATAAAACGACCGAGCTCTGAGCAACTGCTAAGGACTTCAGCAGTATAATAACACCAACCTCAGTAACAGAACAACACATCGGTGGAAATTACCAGAGGTTCAACAGTGCAGAATACGAGAAATCTGAGTTCAAAATACCATAGAAAATCAAAGCCAATGCAAATAGAGGTTACCCAGTTGATTTCGAGTGTAAAATAGGAGAGAAGACTGCGTAGTTGATGTCGGAAGATGCTGGAAGATGCTGAATACGAGAGATCCAGTTCCGAAATGCCTTGAAACTACAAAATATCAACTGGGCATGGTCACCAGAGAGTCGCTGGAGACTGGCGAGCGTCGATGAGGGTCGCCGGAGGCTGGGCGATGGTTGGCGGTCGCCGACGAGGTTGTTTCCAGTACTAACACGCACTGGGTATAGGGTTTAAAGGGTTTTCGAGAGATTTTGGATATAGTTTTAGGGTTTTAAACACAGATCAGGCCATTTCGAACTGATCAGGGGTATTTCGAATGTCACCAGAGCGTTTTGATGATCGCCGGAGGATTTCGAGCTTATGGGATAGGGTTTGGCTGTCGATTGAGGTTATGGGTTAGGGTTTCAGTATGGTTGGGTTAGGGTTTCAGTACACGAACACTGTTCACGGCTGCGTGAGTACTGTTCTTGGTGGTGGATGATGATGTTAGGGTTAGGACAGAGGCTAAGATTAGGGTTGTGATTTTAGGGTTGTGGTGGTTTAGGATTAGGATTAGGGTAACGCTCTGATACTATGTTATCAGAGTTTGTATAGGGTGTTAATGAACCCTTACACATATACCTTTATTTATATACTCTGGAGAGTTGCACATACATAAGACAGACGATGTGGGACAAACTCACTCTCTCTAATAAACACTTCTAACAAATACCAATAAATTAAAACTAATGGGAGAAAATATTGAATAAACTTTGAGTACAGATTAACACGACGGGCAAGTTGGACTTCTTTTTTAGTCACAACTTCTTCGCTTTGTACTTCAGTTCAAGTGGTTGCAAGGATCCAAGTTTTTCTTCTCAATAACTAATGATCCTTCACCCATCTTTTACTCCTTAATTCTTAGTTATTTCTTGGTTATATTGTATCTCAATAGTAGTGAGGTTCAGTCAAAGTAAGCTGAGTAATAGTTGTAATTGGTGTCCAAATGTGTAGAATCTGTAGATATCATTTATTGATTGAGCAATTGTTGCTACTTTCTTGAGTTACTTATGCCTTGTTTGGATCCATTTTTGAAAAGCATTTTTCAAAAAATTCCCCCTAAATTCCCCCTACTTCTAATCATTTCTCTCTCTATCTCTCTCCACTTATTACCCCTACTTTTTTTGAAAAATACTTTCCAAAATTGGATCCAAACACAGCATTAATTGTTTCCTGAGCAGTGTTGGAGAAAATATATCTACTGTTTGACATCATTGTGACAATTCATTTTCCTCAAATCAAAGTCAAATTCACTTGACATTACATACTGTAGGAACTTGGCACAGACATGAACCTTTATGCCTTGGTCTTTGGGGAATCTGTTTTGAACGATGCAGTAAGTTTTTACTTGCTTCTATTCAGATTCTTCTCTTTATTTCACGGTGCTTTTGCTTATAATGTATTGTGTTAACTCGGAACTTTATCCTTTTGTATGTTCAACTGGAAGATGGCAATCTCCTTGTATAGGTATGTAAGGTGGCCACACAAATTTGTGTATCCTTTGTACTTCTAGTTCTAATTCAAGCAATTTATTGTTTTGTAGGACAATGTCATTGGTAAGAAGCCATTCTTCTGGACAGAATTTCATCATAGTCATTGTCAGATTTCTTGAGACCTTTGTCGGCTCATTGTCAGCAGGTTAACTTTAACTATATGATGGCCTTACTATTAAAAGTATGAAAATGGCAGAATTTGACTTACTTTGTTATGGATGACAAGAAAGTTTGGTTTCCGTGTCAGTCGTTATGACTGATAGAGGATATCAGGTTTTATTTTTCTGTCTTGTGCATGACATACAGAAACAAACCAAAGCCTTGTGACAATTAGTTGGCCTTGGCTCCATGAATACGTTTTCCCAAACTAATCTCTGTCAAAGCATATGCCTCCTAGGTTGTGGCAACGTTCTACTCCTCCTGAGATGTCTTGCCTTTTTACTCAACGAGTCTTTTGCTTGAACCTCATTCGCTATCTTAATTAAGGCTTGACCAGTGACGTTATAGCCTTAGAATAAGAATAGAACCTTTCTTTTTCTTGAGTTTCATATTTCTCCGACACGAGAGAAGAATTCATTTGAGAATTACATGCTCTCTGATTCAGTCACCCAGGAGTTAGAGATTCTTCAGTAGGATGACCCTTTTGACGATTCTTTCCCTCTATACCTCCTGCATCCTTCGCCGGTGGAAGAAAGGGTGCTATAAATACTGTTAGTTGGTCATATGTTTCCTTTCAAGATCTGTTGCAAATAAACCAATCTGCCATCTCTTTTTATTATTTCTGAAACTTGAGAGAACTTACAAGCATGCTTCTGTTTTGCAGGTGTTGGAGTTGGATTTACTTCTGCTTTGATATCCTTTTAACTTACTAATTCTTCTACATTTACTTTTTTTCTTAATCAATCTACTTGTGTTCTTAGAATGTCAGTGATCCCTTAACCCCCCAGAACCTTTTTAAGTATGCAGGTTTAGATATTGACAAGTGAGTACTGCTCATATTTCTCTCTGTTCTTCTTGAAGTTTGCATTTAATCCATGGATTTATCAATGTATTGTTTTGACATTTTCTGTGCAGTCTTCAAAACTTGGAGTGCTGCCTTTTTGTCCTTTTCCCCTATTTCTCGTAAGCTCTACAAGGCCTTATTTGTCTTGTCATGTGAAATTGATTTCAGTTGCTTCTGGTTCTCAGCATGCATCTTAACGCGTACAACCTTCTCCTCTTTTCCAGGTACATGCTAGCTGAAGGCCTTGGCCTTTCTGGTATTGTGTCGATATTGTTCACTGGCATTGTAAGTGATTGTTGGTTATACATGATTTTCAAATGTAGTTACCAATCATGTGATGAGCAATTGGTTATGCTCTGTTTTAGGTTATGAAGCACTACACATTCTCCAATTTGTCAGACAATTCTCAGCGATTTGTGTCTGCATTTTTTCATCTGATCTCATCATTGGCAGAAACGTTTATGTAAGTGTGCATCCAATTATTTACATAGGGTAATCAGCCTTGTTCTTTCACTGCTTCTGGCACACCATCTTATGTTTTTCCCTTTTCTGCAGATTTATTTACATGGGATTTGACATTGCCATGGAACAGCATAGTTGGTCCCACGTTGGATTCATCTTTTTTTCTATTGTATCCTTCAGCCAGTAGTCAGATTTTAAACACAATGATGTCTTTTCCTTCTTTTCTTCTATGGAAATTTAACATTGACATTTCTTAACTTGCTTCATGATCTCGCAGTTATTCATTGGAGTTGCAAGGTATGATTATCCTTTAGCTAATTTTTTTGAACTCTGATTGTCTTAGGTGTATTAGATTGCTTGTCCTATGCTTCCTTGTAATCTCGTCATTTCAATGCATATCAGCTGCTTTGTTATTTGCCATACTCAGGATGCACTTGCAATACGTGGATGATATTTGGGGTTATTATGTCTATGGAATTGCTAACACAAATTTGTAATTGTTCTGTGAAGGGCGGTAAATGTCTTCTCTTGTGCATATCTAGTGAATTTGGTTCGACCTGAACAGCGACAGATACCTTTAAAACATCAGAAAGCACTTTGGTATAGTGGTAAGTGGATCAGATGTCATTAATCCTTTAAGTTGCTTTCGTTTCCAATCGTGCTGTCACTTTTATGTGGTTAAACAGGACTCAGAGGGGCTATGGCTTTTGCCCTTGCTCTGCAATCAGTTCATGATCTCCCAGAAGGGCATGGTCAGACAATATTCACAGCAACCACGGCTATAGTTGTTTTGACGGTATGCAGCCTAGCTTGCTATCTGGTATATCAAAAGCCTTAAACATGCTCCTCGTTTATGGGCATGATGCATGATCAACACCCTTTGTGGGTTGAAATCAATCCAATGTGACTCATCAGACATTTATTCAATAACTTACAACGTCAGAAATTAAGGCTTTGTGTTTGTTACTTTTGGAAAGGGCAATAATTTCTGGATGGGTATCCTACAATCCAGCTAACGGCCAAATATCTTGTGAAATTTGCCGGCTCACAACCATATGCTATGGTGACGAAACAATGTTATTAGGGATTGCCGAGTGATATGATTCAGGCAGAACTTATCCGTAGAACAAGATGAAGGCCTAGAAAGATGTGCATGGAGGTTGTGAGGATATAATTGCCCTGAAATGACTGATGATATGGCTTGGATCTATAAGACTATATCTATGTAATTGACTGAGAGTTATTGGAAACATAAAATAAAATTCTTTAGTTGTACCGAGTTGGGTTGAGATACATCACTTACATCAAGTTAGACCTATAATAGAACGAACTCTCTTTATTCATGTCTGCTAGAAAATACCTTATTCCTTGACATGCAACCAATTTGAAGGCCACCTATTGATTTTCGGGTAATGGTAATTAGCAAGCGGTTATGGATGTCCCTTTGAAAATTGCAGTTCTTTCTAGAATTGGACGCTGTCTTGAAGCTAGATATGTATTTTCCCTATAAAAGAGATCTAGACATCAGAGCATCGAAGGAACTATGGAAGTGCAATGCTCATCATGTTTGAAAGAGCATTGGATGAACTATGGAAGTGCAAAGTTCATTACGTTGGAAACTCAAGTTATTGACTTTATGGTGTAATCCATGCACACAATCTGTAGACGTGATTGGCACTTGGCAGTGTTCTAAAAATCGCTAGGCACTAGTCAGGTGCTAGAGGGGAGCCTAGCGGCTGACTAATCGGCGCCTAGATCAATTTTAATCTAGGCATTGGAACCCCACCTAGCACCTAGGCGCTGACTACTCGGCTGCCTAGACCGACTTTTTAAACACTGGTGATTGGACAAAAGGAGTTACCTACTTGGACTACTTTATGACTAAACATTTAGATTGTGCAATTCTCCTTTGTTTGGTGCTATGAACAGGGCTTGCGACTATTTTGGTTGTCCTTTGTTGTCGCCTCATTTTTTCATAACCTTATAAGCCATGTTGCAGGTTTTACTGATTGGAGGATCAACGGGTACCATGCTGGAAGCTCTAAAAGTTGTAGGAGATGGTCGCGATAGCCCTGTGGGTGAAGTAAGTTTGGAAATATCACTTGTTAGTTCCGTATGTTTCATTACCAATGGACTGACCCATAACCGTTAGTAAACTTTGTTCAAAAATTTCATGCGGAAAGTCTTGCTCGTCTATCTGCATTGAGATAAATGGTTTCCCTCGAAATCACCCTTTGCATGAGCCTATTTCCCACACATCTTTCCATTGTCTACTTACTATCACGCTTCTTCTATGAGAATTTTTAAGTCTTCTAGTGCCTATTATATGTCACACAAATATTTCGTGAGATTACTATTACAATACTTAAACTTCACAATCTTGGTCTTCTTTTCTTGTAAAGTGTGTTCTAATGACTTTCCCTGAATGTGTTATTCCTGATCACTGGTTTGATTAATGCTAAACACACGTGCATGAGTTGGGGAAGAAATCAGGTATCTATGTTGGTATTCCAGGAAAAGATGTTATTTTACTGATCCCTATCTGAATTGCGTGGTGAAATCCCATGCTAATTCTGAAAGTACCCTTTGTGCAAATGAAAACTGGTAAACTTGAAACAGTGAGCACAACCAAACAACCCACCTCTTCCCTGGATATTGAGGGGATGCATCCAAGTAGTTAATCAAAAACTTACATGTGCACCAATAAAATTGCCATAGACTTATACATGCCAATCACCAGCAGTCATCATGAGTATTTGAGCCAACCGAGTCAAGTCCACGAGTGGTTCAAATTGGTTCAGTTAAATCGTTCTGTCAGGGTTTTGAGATCACTCGCAGTTTGTCCAAGTCATCAAACAAGTTATCAAAGCTGAGCCCAAGTTTCTTGCTTGAATTCATGTCACTGATATTAATAGAGAGAGTTTTTACAGGTTCACAAGTGGTTTTAAATGGGGACAACTTGTGTTACTGTACCCTTGTGTCAAATTTGTTTTTGAAATGCCAAATATTGTGCTATATTCTCATCCTTCTTTTTATCTTCCTATTATTCTTTCTATCTCTAATATGGAATTTGGATTATTGATGTGATAGTTTTTTGTTTTAGATGATCAAGAAATTTATAGGAAAGTCATTAAGGTATGTCACCCGTGTATAAAAGAAAACCCAGGATAAAAAGGCCCTATACATCATGTAGCTAAAACCAATAAATGGAAAGATTCATTTACTCCGCTAAACTCCACTCCTATCTCCAAATATTTCTGTCATATCTTGAAATTGGTCGAGGGTTGTACTTCCTTGACTCCCAACTATGCAAACTAGATTAGGACAAATGCCGACAACTTCCCAGGACCAAGATTATACCAAACTTCGATTAGGACTGGGATTTTCCCAAGGAAAACCTATAGGGAAAGAAGGGCACACAGGCGTGAAGAAGAAAAAGGAAGAGGGAAAATGAAAACCTGCTCACCGTTCTTAGATACTTTCCTTAGCAAGAATTGATTGCATATGCATTGTCACACTTCTGTCCTTTCACTGTATGAAGCATCTCTCATATCTTCATGTTTATGGATCAAATAGTTGGGAAGAAACGTGATTAAAATGATTATTGGTGATCTCACTCTTTTTCTCTGCTTCCAATTTACTGTCAGAGCTTTGAAGGGAACAATGGGTATATAGCCCCTTCGTATGATGTGGATTCATCATCTGGGAACAGGTTTAAGATGAAACTCAAAGAATTTCACAAAAGGTATGACAACCTGTCCTCCAACAGGGCTCTTCTAGACAGACCTCTTTTCCATTGGTTTCTTGATAAATCTAGCTTTGATTCTTCCTGCAGCACGGCATCCTTCACAGCGTTAGATAGGAACTACCTCACTCCTTTCTTTACCACGCAAAGTGGGGCTGAAGAAGAAGAGCAAGGTAAGAAAAGCTCAGTGCATAAATTGGAGTCAATAAACTACTATTTATAGAATGGATCAGTAACTAACCTTTATTCTGCAATCTGATAAAATTGTTTTCACAAAGGCTGGAAAGGGGTCAGGGTGCGAATTGGCTCTATGGGGGTCTTGCACTTCTTTCCTGAATAGAGATGCAACTTGTTTTGGAATTTTTGTACAACTCTGCCACCATCAAATTGCCATTTTGACCTCCATACCAACATGAGATTCAAGACAACTTATTTTCACACTGCAAACTCTGCTAGAACTAAAAAAAAAAAAAAATCCCAAAAGCTTAAGCTATTATGAGTTTGTTCCCACTATGTATCAAGCTATGCAATAGCCTACCTTGCAGGCAACTACGGCTTGCACATGGAGATTTTGACATCCACGCACTTTGAAAAAGAAAAGAAATAAATGCAAAAAAAGAGACTTGACATCAATACCTCTCCTAACTTGAGCTCAAATACTTTCTCCACACACTTTGAAAGTGAAGAGAAATGCAAACAAAGAGACAACCTCGAGACCTATCCTAACTTGAGCTCTAATACTATGTTACCTGGTCTAATGGATTACTCGACTTCAAAAGCTAGCTATTGAGGCGTGGTTGTCTTGCTGGTCGATCAATATTGTTACAAGTAGAGAAGGGAGTGCCTGAGCAGGTGGGTACTTGCACACTGTAGGGAGAACTTTCCAGTGAGAATAAGCCAAGGTGAGGAAGAGGACATCTAAGGAACAAGACGTGGGAGAAACTCTAATTGCAAAAGAAAGTTCAGAAACGTTGAGGGTTGAAATAAATTCCTCCCAAGACACATGAACAAGGAGTAGGTCAATGTTAATAACATTCTCTTTGGAAGTAGAAGCAGTTTTACAAGGAAGAGTAAACTGTTGGATCCGCTCAAGAAACACAACATGACAAGATAAATACTACAATTTTGGAAATAATATCATAACACTTACCCTTTCTGCTGGACACCATAACCCAAAATGACGAGACTGGAAACTTACTGTGCTATCATTTTAGGAAGAAGGCATGTTGAACAAAAGACATAGCTGACAGTAATTAGGAACTCTAGCAGATAGCTCATAAGGTGAGAATCCACAAAGAGAGAAGAGGGTTGGCATAGGATTAAGAAAGTTGTTGTAAGAACCATGAATCAACAGAACATAGGAGGAAAGGATAAGGATCGGTTATTTCCTGGTATTTTGATTTTTTCTTGTGGCTATACTATTTTGATCTTCCTTGATTTTCTTACGGTTAAGTTGTTCTGGATCCTTGGGCATGGGAATTAGACAATTCTACTTGCACGCACACAAAATCAAGTCTATATACCAAATTCCATTTGAGATAGATAACCATAATTTCCTCTTTTTTGGTCTCTTATTTCCTGGAAGCTAACTATATATCTTGTCATTATGTTTACAAATTCAACCTTCTTGTTGTTTGACAGATGAGCTAATGCCCAGTTCTAGACGAGAAAGTTTCAGTGGACATCGCTGACACTCAAGGTGGCAGTTAATGTGAAAGACCTCTTGCTACAGAATTAAATAAATTCTCAACAGAACACTACAAAGTGGTCAGCAGTATCTGAGCTGGAGGTTTCGTGGTGTAGCTATTCACCTAAAGTCATTGCAGTTGGCCGTCATTACGCGAGAGATATACAATTACACTACTCTAGGAGTAACAGAGATTAGAAGCCATTTTTAGTGTAGGCCATCAAATGTCTGTGCATCATATCTAATCTAACTTTTGTACACGATAAAGAAAACTGGATCGAATGATAAAAGAAAGTGTAGCTCTGTATCGGATTTGACTCTGTATAGGTATGACTACATAGTCTACATTTTCCCCTGATGTGTTCAAAATTTCTCTATGGTTGATCTGAGATTAAATAGAGCATGTCTCTTTGTTCAGATTCTTTTTCGTTTTTCTTCGTTCTGTTTTTGCCTCGAACTCTGTGTGGGAAAGAAAGAAGTATTAGCCACAGCCAGTCTTGACTGAGGTGAAGCTCAGGGCTCTTCTTGTGCCTATTCCTGCCAAGGGCATTGCCTTAAGCTGATGTGACTAGCAAAACTCAGAGGTTTGAAGGGAATGCAGAAAGTTGCTTTCAATCTCCGCTGTTATTTACCATTTCATGCATTCCCAAGTGAAGACGATTCTTCCGTTCCCTTGCCAACAAAGGTTAGTCTGAATTTCCCCAATTGAACTCGGTGGATCCTTATGGTATGGGTCCTGTTGGATGTTGATTCAAGTTTTCCCACAATAGGTGTGGCAGTTCCAGGTTTACGAAAGCTGAGGCCTCCCAACATGCCTATAGCCTCGATGGATCCTTATGGTACACATCACATTTGCAAAGATCCAACCACACCCTTCTTATACATGTGAGGCTGGGGGCACACATGTATGTGAGGGGGGTGTGGTTGCAGATGTAGTTTGTATGTAGCATTGCTAATACCCGAGAAAACTCGAGCAAGAACTATTTACGAGTAATTCTACTGACAGCGTAATTTTTTATTCCATAAACACAAATGTGGTGGGTTCTACACAAAGCCCATCACACTTGTGTCTATGGTCTTGTGGGGCCACCACATTTTGTGTCTATGAAGTAAAAAATGCAGTATCATTAAACTTTCTCATTATTTTAGATTCAACTAACGTACAGTCACTTTCAGATTCCCTTATTGGATGGGAGATCATTTGAGGGTGAGTTTTTCCTAAATTTTTGGTCTATTAGTTTTTGTTTGTATGTTTTACTTTTCGTCCTTTTTGTCTAGCTTTTGACCGTAATTTTTGAAATAAATCATTCATCTTGACACGAGAAAATCCAAAACGTATGAAAATGTGGTCTGAAGTTGAAAAAAAATCATATATAAGATGACAGTAATTGTTTGAGAAGAACTTGTTTATGCTTTTGGTCATTTTATTTTTAAAACTTTTTAGACTCTTCTCGTCGAGACAGATGATTAATTCATAAAATAGAACATAAATAAATTTTTTTTAGAAAAAGACGTACAAAATTTGAAAATAGAAAGTTCCAAAAAATTAGTAAAAACTCATCCATGTATCATCACATGTCTCTGGATATCGTCACTACATATCGTCACATGAGTGCCCATACTGTCTTAAATCAAACACAATAGGTGCCTAAGTGGTGGGAAAAAGTAGGGGTGAGCATGGACCGAATTGGTCCAGTTTTATAGTAAACCAAGAACCAAATCACTGTCAAAGATTAAAAATTTGGAGAACCAAACCAACCTATAAAATTCATATAACCAAACCATTTAAAGGCAGTTCGGTTTCGATTTTAAGCTACCGCTTGCTTGAAATTATATATCATCCCCATACTATTTGAAGCACTTAAAATTGCTTACCAAAACTTATTAAAACTAGCTAGTTGTATTAAAATCATCAAACCTCACTAATATCAACTAATTAAATAAGAGTAGAATACTAGTAATTAGCGAAGGGATATAGCCATGGAATAGAGTATTAGATTAAAAAATTAGTTACCAAGTGTAGGGGTTCAATTTATCGGGATCTAGACCGTGGCTCTAGTTAGGTTCTTCCCTCCGTAGCTTCGTGCTTCCGCCGTTGGACCTGCAACAAGTCACTAGGGCTTGGGCAGCCCAGTGACCCTCCGACGATCAAGTTAGATCTCAGGGAAAGAAGTGTAGATCTAGGGGTAGAAAGGCGTACCTCTTCCAGGTGAGTATCCCTTTGTATTTATAGACCTAGGTTTACTTCTCCTCCAAGCTAACGCGTGAAGGGTACGCTCAGGTAACCGCCTCGAGTGACGTCATAAATGACGAAAAGGGATGAAGCTGTTACATAGCACATGGGCAAACCTGATCCCTATGATTACGCTTGACGCACGATCCTCATGGGGCCCATCTGGCATAACTGCTTGCCATGGGTGTCTTCGGGAGCTCTCGAACGAATACGTCGTATTGCCAGATGCTTCCGAGGGAGTATCCGAGGAATCATCGCCGGCTCTCCAACCAAATGGCCAAGTGGAAAACCCGTACTCAAAACAGGCTACTGACCAGATAATCTCAGGGCCTCGGTTCACAGTATCTCGACTAGGTTACCGAGCCAATAACCGAAGCCACCACAATAGCCCCTCAACTTTCTAGAGCGTCACCTTTTGGTTCTAGGGAGTTGATCCCTTTCGTGAACCGCCATGCCCGAGCTTCCAAATAGTTATGACACCGAAGCATAAAGTGACTTCGGTAATCGACCAAGCTGCTAGCCCCAGCCTTAGGAACCACGTGTCAATCATTGCCGAAGTATTGTGATGTCATCAGCTGTTTCGGCACGTGACATGTCAGATGATTGGTACGAAACATCTTTTCAAGGACATGTGTCATCACGCGAATGGCTCGATGATCCGGTACCCTGACCTCGGTGCAGAGCCTTCGCTGCTGGCCGTCTAATGAGGACACGAGTCGAAGATCCAACGACTCAGTGCACGACACTTCGTTTCCCGCCCATCCTTTCGAACGTCCATCTATATAAGAATGGGAAGGTCAGAGGACGGATAACTTCTCTCCTCTTCGAAGACGAAACTCTGCCGCTGCCGCTATTCCGTCTTTGATCGAGATTTCGAGCGATTCTGCAGCAAATCTTTACACAAAGCTTAGGTATGATGATCTCCAAGCATTTATCTTCATGTTTGATCACTTTCTTCAACCTTTTCATCGTATTTAGCACGCATTAAGGTTGAGCCGTCGCTCGCCGGCGTCTAGTTCACGGCGGCTCTGGGTTTTTTTGGCGCTGTTTATGTTCTTCCCTAGCCCCAAATTCATACCGAGGCCTATATTCATCCCCGGTGCCTATCTTCAACCCGAGATCGTAGGAGTAGTCAAGGACCCCAAGGGCTCTTTCCGAGGAAGAGTGTCTTGATAATGACCAAGACCCAAGGACCCCGAAGAGCAACGACCATTCTGTCTCGAGCGTTAGATCCTCCTGCTTTCCCATAGGCACATAGCTAACGGGTTTTTGCACATTTTCCTTGTTAATCGGGGCGAATGGTTGTAGAACTCTCTTCGGACAGTGCCAGTAGCTCTGATTCTTCTCCAGTTGAGATTCCCGAAGACATCCTCTGAGAGGTTTGGACTCAAAAATATTACCGAACCCCGGTTGACTACATCGAGCTGGTTGACCCTTCTAGAATTTTTCGAGAAGTTACCTCGCTTGATCCTTGGGAAATGGAAGCCACCGGGACCTTTCGCCAATGCGCCCGAGGAGGTGCGGGGGCGCCGAAGACCGATGAGGCCCTGCCCCTATCAAAACAAATACTTTACTGGCATCTTGGCCGCCTGCGCCGAGTTCAAGAGGATTTGCAGCATTCCTCCGGGTGTCAAGGTTCGATTGCTTCCGAACACCGACCCCAAAAACCTTCTGCATCGACCGGGGAGTTGATCTTTCACCTGATGGCCATTACCGAGGGAGGAATCAGGTTCCCTCTTCACCAGTTTGTCCGACGGGTGCTTCGGACCCTCAGCTTCACTTTCTCCCAGCTCATGATGAACTCTTACCGAATTATCACCAGTGTCATTAAGTTGAGGAGACAATTCAACTTGACCTTTGGGCTTGAAGAGCTCTTTGGTGTTTACTTGGTAGGGGTCAACCGAGAGAGTGATCGGTACTATCTCTCCTGGCAGACGGGATATGATATATTCCTGATCGACCACCTGCCCGACTCCGAGGAATGGGCAAGTATCTACATCTCGGTCACCGGGAACTTTTTTTTCGGGCCCAGAGAGAGCGTAGATACTATTACCACGGTCCAATTCGGGGCCGGAGTTATTGGTCGGTAGAAATCATTCTTCGGTAAATACCTTTTATGCTTCTGTTATACCATGCATACTTGTGTTGACTCCTTTTCCGTTTTGGTATTTCCTTGCAGCCAAGGGCATCGTTCAAGAGCTTCGAAAAAGAGTTGTCCTAGCCCAGATCACAACTGCCTACGCCATCCCAATCACAAGTCGGTACGCCCCTGAACTGCTCGGGTATGTCCCGACTTACACAAGTTACCTGAAGAAAAAACCAAGGCAGCAGGGGGTCCCGAGGAAGAGGCAGGGGGAGAGGCCGAGGAGGAGGAGCCAAAGGAGGGAGTGGAGAGAACACACCCGAGACCGAGGGAAGCAACTCCGGGCCTCGGGGTACCTTACGCGAGGAGATCAATCGAGAGACGCCTGAAAGAACCGGGCTCAGCAGGGGGATGGCAGATCCTGGGACTTGCGAAGTGCTGAATCTCAGGCGCCAGAGGCCAAAGGGCCAAGGCAGGGGTACTGCCCCCGGTACGCCAGGCCTCGGGACTTCAAGAGCAACCCATGTTTCTCAACATGAGCCTCCGGAGAAGAGGGCTCGGCACGAGGAGGGAGATGGCGGTAAAAGGAAAGAGAAAGAGACGATCCTGATTAAGGAGGAAGAACAAGTAGGGGAGCTGAGAGAAGAGACCAGCGATGGGGAAGAAAGTACCTGGGTCCATTCGAAGGATCTCCCCTGGGCTTCGGAGCTCCGTCACTATGCCGGTCGTTTGATCCATCATGCAGACAGCGTTTCCTACCTCGGTGTGGCATTCGGGATGCTCCGAGGCTCCATTCTCCCGCGGGATGCAAAGGCGGTCCAAGGCTTGATCGAGGAAGTTACCGGGGAGATAGCGCAAGCGCTCTTCACTGTAAGTTGTGGTCATTCTTCGCTTTTCCTTTTGGTTCGGCACTTACACTTAAATATTTTCTTCTATCCTCTGTTGGCAAGCTGGCGCTCGGGCATTGGTTGTCAATGACCAGTGCAAGGTGCAGGAGCGGGAGATCGAGGAGCTGAGGTAGGCTCTTGCTCAAAAGGAGGATGACCTCAAAGTGGCCCGGGAGGCCTGCAAACTTTACTTGGCCGACTTCAAAAGATGCGACCGAGAAAGAGTACTCGCTGAGGGCAGAGCTGCGAAGGCTGAGGAGGATGTTACCACGCTGAGGGTGGCCGGAGCGCGAGAGGTGAACTTTGCGAGGACCAAAGGCTACGATGAGGGCTAGGACATAGCCGGAGTGGAATACAAAAAGCAGGTTCCGAAGATAGAAGCCGAGATTTACAGGGATCGCTTCTTGGACGGAATTCGATACGACCATGAAACCCTGGTGAGCAAGCTTGACCTTCCAGAGGACTTTGACCTCTGAACGGTCCCTGAGGCACCTCCCGAGGAGCTCACCCTGCCCAAGGAGGAGGATGTTGTGCAGAATGTTAAAGTGGATCCCAACACTCCTGCTCCCAGAGAACAGACTGCTTTTGAAGCTCCTACTGCTGGGGGCCAGACCGGCCTTAACGCCGCTGCTCCTGACGAAGCATAGGATGATTTCCCCTTCCCTCTTTATTAGCGCTCAGGATTTTCGATTTGGTTTTTGTTGGCTGGATGGCTCCTAACATTTGGAGTTTGCAGTTCCAAAGTTTGTAAATATTTCTTTGTTGTGACAAGCGCCGACAAGCTGGCTAAAGCCTGATCGCATGCAATAGTTAAATAGGATTTTAACTTTGCAGTTCATTTCATAGCTTGCATGAATGAATGCTTTCTTTTCCTGAATGCTATGTTTATCTTTGAGATGCTTGTACGAGTTTATTGTTGCTGCTAAGGTGTTGTTCCCCCCTGCTTTAGGTGGATCTGCCAGATAAACGAGCAAGGAAGTGACTGAAGCATAGGTGTCTATTACCGAAGCCTCTTTTGAAAGGGATCGAGTGACCCAACCCGAAGCAAGTAAGAGACAGCATTGAATTTCTCATTCCCCTGCTTCGGGCTAGGTGCCTCGGACTTTTGTTAAAGAGTTAGCGAGAGTGATAGACATAGTCAAGGTAAGATGGTCTACTAGGGGATTTAGGCTGGAGTCCCGAAGTGGTGATGGCGTCGGCCAGGACGTCGGGACGTAGCAAATTCGAGCAGTGGATGACCTATTGGTGGGTCGGTTTAAGGGACTCGGGAACAGGCCGAGTATCCTTAAAGCGAGCAACTGAAAGTCCGAACGACCGTGGAGGCCGTGGTGACTTGGTGAGGATTTTGTCCAAGGGAGGTACCCATGGGAGGACATAATCTCGAAGTCGATATGAAACAACCTGAGTGGGGGCAGATTGAGTTGTAATATGTGAATAACAGGCACAAAAACACAAATACGACCAGGAAAAGAGGATTCTCATTGATACTCGGGTGGAACCGTCGTTACATAAGCAAGTGCGCCTCAACACAAAATAACTTAAAAGTAAAAGCTTGAAGAAAGAGAAAGTTGATAGGTCCTTGGCACCGAAGCTTTTCTAGCCATAAAACTTCTTCAGGTTGTTGGCATTCCAAGTCTTAGCAATTGGCGAACCATCTAGCTTCTCCGGCTTGTAATTTCCCGAGCCTATGTGCTTGAGGACTAGGAAGGGGCCCTCCCAGTTGGGCATTAGCTTCCTTTTCTTGGATTTCTCTATCACTTTCTTCCAGACAAGGTCATGGGGTGAATGACTTAAGGCGGACGCTACAGTTGTAGCCCTTGGCAACCTCCTGCTGATATGAGGCGAGCTTTATCCTTGCATTCTCACGCTCCTCCTCGGCCAAGTCGAGGTCCGAAGCAATGGTTTCATTATTGACTGCTTCATCGAAGTTCTCAGTATGAATTGTCTGCAGCCCGACAGGGAGAGGAATGACAGCCTCCATGCCGAAGGCCAAGGAGAAGGGAGTGCGACTAGCAGAGCGCCGGGGGGTTGTTCGGTAGCCCCAGAGTACCCTAAGTAGCTCTTCGGCCCACTGATGAGCACCCAATATTGTAGATATTTGGTGCGACTAGTCCCATTTTATGTTGTTTTATCTTGTGTTTATTAGCTTTTATTGTGATATTGCACGTAAGGTAGGTTTTTGTGTATTTTAGGTAAAACGTGCTAATAACGCGGTTTTGAACGCCAAGGAATGCTCCGGATGTAACCAAGTGCTCAAGGCCACGTGCCACCACGTTGTGGTGCCCGAAGAGTCATGAAGAGATGGTTTGGAGGTTGCTCGGGTCGCCCAAGGGTCAAGGGAATTAAAGAAGAAGTGAGGATTTTACCAAATCAATTCATCTTCCGATCAGCTGAGGGTAGATCTATCATATCTTTTGATGTACAAAGTACTTTTGATCCAAATCACTTGGGTTAGAAAGTAGACTCGACGAGCTTTCCAACGGTCCAAAAAACACTTAAATCCGAGTTCGGGAGCATCCGGAGCGAGCCCGTGAAGTTTCCCAAAAAAATCTGTCACAAAGGTAGCGCTACCATGTTTTGTAGGTAGCGCTACCTTGACACTCCAATAGCCAAAAATGACAATGGTAGTGCTACCATGTTTTGTAGGTAGCGCTACCTTTTCCCTTCGACTAGCTTTTGTGTGCTGAACATTTCAACCTTCTATTTACGGAAAGTTTCTACTTTAGGCATGTTTTTGGGACATTTTGGGCGACATTTTGGTCATTTTTAGGGCTGATTTGTAAGGCTTATAAATAGCCTCTTATGCCATATATGGGCATATAGGTAGATTTTATGCTTTAAGTCTTTTCTTCTTAGTTAAATTTCCATAGCTTTGTTCTTCAAGTTTTCTTGTCATTTCCTTCAAGAACTACTTAAGGTACGTGTTTTCCGTTAATTTGTCGTATGTTAATGTTGTAGTTATAGTTGAGATCTTCCTTAATACCAAGTTTATTTACACTTTCATCGGTTAAGCATGTTTTCCTTTCTTAGCATAATTTCTAGTCTTTTAATTATGTGTGAGTAGTTAATAGGTTTGGTCATGGGGTGAGATGCACCCTATGGATTAGTCGTTTAAACGGTTTCGCCTAAACTTTAGCTCGATTTTAAGATTTTGAATGGATTAAACTCATGATTTCTAGCATCGATCATGGGGTTGGTGGCTTCTTTGATCAATGAAGTCTATCGCTCTATGCTACGTGCTTGATAATCCTACGCGTGCGAACGATCCATTTTCGTCTCTCACTTGCGTTAAATGAGTTCAGTTTGAATTAATGCTTTGAATCGAGTTACAAGTAGTCTTCAGCTGTTAATTCTTCAAGTGGAATCCGGACGGTTTCGGTCCACTCATAAGTTAGATGAAGAAGCTGTTTAACGGCTAAGTCGCGGGTTAATCAATCCTTATGACTTGACCGTTTTTAATCTAGTTCTATTTCAAGTTTAATTTCGTTAACCTAATCAAACTCCAAGTTGGCTGCTTGAAAGCCGTGCTACTTACTTACCTTCTATTCCAAATTTGCTAAAAAAGACTTCTCTGTGGGAACGATCCCGGTCTTACCGGATTTATTTGCTATCAACGACCTAGCCCTTTGCCTTATTGGGAGGGTAGTTTGCGGAGTTAAGCACCCACTTGCCTCGACGTGACTCGAGTCGACGTTTTAGTCCTGATGAAATTGCCTTGTTGGCAGCCTCAGCCTGCCCATTCCCCTGAGGGTAGCCCGGAGTGAAAGTGTCCCATTTGATGTCGTACTTGTCCAATAGAGCCTGATATTTCTGCCCGGTAAATTGCTTCCCATTGTCCGTAAGTCTCTCGAGTCTCGCGATGAGGTCGGATCGAACGGTCGGGACCGTTTGGACGCTCGGTCGCGGTACGCTTCTTCGACAACTGCTAATCCAACCTTCGTACTCTTTTCTCTTCAATTGGGTGCTTCCCGACTTATGGGGGAGCACTCGTGTCTGTTCTTCTTATAGCTATCTCGAGCATAGGGCTCGAGGCGCTCGGTGACTTGTCTTCCGTCCTTTTTTTCTTTTGGGTGAGAGACCAACGGGCTTTTGGCAAGAGCGTTTTTTAGGCGTTCGCAATACCCTTTTGTTTAGAATTCCAGGAGGCTGTCATCCTCGTTAGGAGCCTTGGTGAAACTAGGGGTGGGCTCGCGGCGGCCCTTCCCGATCCGGACTTGGTGGGTGGAGGAGGCGGAGATGCTTCTAACGCCGAGCCTCGCGAAGGCAGACAACTTCCCCTGGGGTCCTTTTGGGTTAGGGGAATGGGAGCGTTCCCTGCGCCCTGCACCCCTTCCGTTACGACCCTCCTTCGGTGGTTCAAGGCGATCTTTAACCGAAAGGCAAGATTGATGTCCACCAGGTGGCCTCCGCGACTCTGAGGAGGACTGTGGTGGCTTCTTTGTCTGCCACGGCTCCCGGAGGAGTGAAATGTGGAGATCTGGAGGAGATGCTCGATCTCTACCAGCTCGTCCCGGACGTGCTTATCTCTCTCCACGGCTGTTGATAAGTCGTCAATCTTCCGCTCCAGGTGGCGAATGTAGGTGTGGAGTTCGGTGGCGGCCCTCGCATCCTGTGCTGAGGTTCCGGCTCCAACTCCGATGGACATGTGGGCCTTTCCCGGGGCGTCATTTCCGCCGGAGGCCAGGTTGTGGTCTTCGAGAGGACCGAGCCAGAGGGTGCTTTTGCTGGAATGTGGATCTTCGACTTCCACTATAGCTATTGCAAGAAGCTTGGACGGAGCTCTTTGGAGGGAAAGAGATGAACGATTGAGAGAGTGGTTGTTCCTCAACAGAGTCACCAATTGTAGGGGTTCCATTTATCAGGATCTAGACCGTGGCTCTAGTTAGGTTCTTCCCTCCGTAGCTTCGTGCTTCCGTCGCTGGACCTGCAACAAGTCATTAGGGCTTGGGCAGCCTAGTGACCCTCCGACGATGAAGTTAGATCTCAAGGAAAGAAGTGTGGGTCTAGAGTTAGGATAGAAAGGCGTACCTCTTCCAGGTGAGTATCCCTTTGTATTTATAGACCTAGGTTTACTTCTCCTCCAAGCTAACGCATGAAGGGTACGCTCAGGTAACCGTCTCGGGTGACATCATAAATGATGAAAAGGGATGAAGTGGTTACAGAACACTTGGGCAGACCTGATCCCTATGATTACGTTTGACGCACGATCCTCATGGGGCCCACCTGGCATAACTGCTTGCCATGGGTGTCTTCGGGAGCTCTTGAACGAATACGCCGTATTGCCGGATGCTTCCAAGGGAGTAACTGAGGAATCATCGCCGGCTCTCCAACCGAAGCTTGTCTAGCCATAAAACTTCTTCAGGTTGTTGGCATTCCAAGTTTTAGCAATTGGCGAACCATCTAGCTTCTCCGGCTTATAATTTCCCGAGCCTATGTGCTTGAGGACTCGGAAGGGGCCCTCCCAGTTGGGCATTAGCTTCAGTTTCTTGAATTTCTCTATCACTTTCTTCCAGACAAGGTCATGGGGTGAATGACTTAAGGCGGACGCTACAGTTGTAGCCCTTGGCAGCCTCCTGCTGATATGAGGCGAGCTTTATCCTTACATTCTCACGCTCCTCCTCGGCCAAGTTGAGGTTCGAAGCGATGGTTTCATTATTGACTGCTTCATCGAAGTTCTCAGTACGAATTGTCGGCAGCACGACCTAGAGAGGAATGACAGCCTCCATGCCGAAAGCCAAGGAGAAGGGAGTGCGACTAGCGGAGCGCCGGGGGGTTGTTCGGTAGCCCCAGAGTACCATAGGTAGCTCTTCGGCCCACTTGCCTCGACGTGACTCGAGTCGGCGCTTTAGTCCTGATGAAATTGCCCTGTTGGCAGCCTCAGCCTGCCCATTCCCCTGAGGGTAGCCCGGAGTGAAGGTGTCCCATTTGATGTCGTACTTGTCCAATAGAGCCCGATATTTCTGCCCGGTAAATTGCTTCCCATTGTCCGTAAGTCTCTCGAGTCTCGCGATGAGGTCGGATCGAACGGTCGGGACCGTTTGGACGCTCGGTCGCAGTACACTTCTTCGGCAACAACTAGTCCAACCTTTGTACTCTTTTCTCTTCGGTTGGGTGCTTCCCGGCTTGTGGGGGAGCGCTCGTGTCTGTTCTTCTTATAGCTATCTCGAGCATAGGGCTCGAGGCGCTCGGTGACCTGGCTTCCGTCCTCTTTTTCTTTTGGGTGAGAGACCAACGAGCTTTTGGCACGAGCGTTTTTTAGGCGTTCGTAATACCCTTTGGTTTAGAATTCCAGGAGGCTGTCATCCTCGTTGGGAGCCTTGGTGAAACTAGGGGTTGGCTCGCGGCGACCCTTCTCGATCCGGACTGAGTGGGTGAAGGAGGCGGAGATGCTTCTGGCACCGAGCCTCGCGAAGGCAGACAACTTCCCCCATTGTCCTTTTGGGTTAGGGGAATGGGAGCATTCCCTGCGCCCTACACCCCTTCCGTTACGACCCTCCTCCGGTGGTTCAAGGCGATCTTTAGCCGAAAGGCAAGATTGATGCTCCACCAGGTGGCCTCCACGACTGTGAGGAGGACTGTGGTGGCTTCTTTGTCTACCATGGCTCCCGGAAGAGTGAGATGCGAAGATCTTGAGGAGATGCTCGATCTCTACCAGCTCGTCCCGGACGTGCTTGTCTCTCTCCACGGCTATGTATAAGTAGTCGATATTCCGCTTCAGGTGGCAAATTTAGGTGTGGAGTTCAGTGGCGGCCCCCGCGTCCTGCGCTGAGGTTCCAACTCCAACTCTGATGGACATGTGGGCCTTTCCCAGGGCGCCATTTCCGCCAAAGGCCAGGTTGTGGCCTCCGAGAGGACCGAGCCTGAGGGTGGTTTTGCTGGGATGTGGATCTTTGACTTCCACCATAGCTGTTGCAGGAAGCTTGGATGGAGCTCTTTGGAGGGAAAGAGATGAACGATTGAGAGAGTGGTTGTTCCTCAGCATAGTCACCAATTGTAGGGGTTCCATTTATCAGGATCTAGACCGTGGCTCTAGTTAAGTTCTTCCCTCCGTAACTTCGTGCTTCCGTCGCTGGACCTGCAACAAGTCATTAGGGCTTGGGCAGCCTAGTGACTCTCCAACGATCAAGTTAGATCTCAAGGAAAGAAGTGTCGGTCCAGAGTTAGGATAGAAAGGCGTACCTCTTCCAGGTGAGTATCCCTTTGTATTTATAGACCTAGGTTTACTTCTCCTCCAAGCTAACGCATGAAGGGTACGCTCAGGTAACCGCCTCGGGTGACGTCATAAATGACGAAAAGGGATGAAGTGGTTACGAAGCACATGGGCAAACCTGATCCCTATGATTACGTTTGACGCACGATCCTCATGGGGCCCACCTGGCATAACTGCTTGCCATGGGTGTCTTCGGGAGCTCTCGAACGAATACGTCGTATTGCCGGATGCTTCGGAGGGAGTAATCGAGGAATCATCGCCAGCTCTCCAACCGAATGGCCAAGTGGAAAACCTGTACTCAAAACAGGCTACTGACTAAATAATCTCAGGCCCTCGGTTCACAGTATCTTGGCTAGGTTACCGAGCCAGTAACCGAAACCACCACACCAAGTGAGAGAGTGAGAAATCAATTGATTAAGGGATTACACAGGGGTGCACTATAGCACCCCCATATCCTTAATTAAGTCTAAGCTGTGTATGTTTATTGTATTGAAATTGTAGGAATAGATTATCGTATATAGAAGTTTAGGGAATTAATCTTGAAAGTAAAAGAATAGGATGGCAGTGGAATGGAGAATTAGTTTATGTGTTTTACATGGTTCGAATCGGTTTGAAACCAAAATCGTTAATGTAAATCCACAGACCAAATTATTTAACACAGTTTTTAAATTTTTAAAATTAAGACCAAACCACATCACTTAAAAACCG
This sequence comes from Rhododendron molle, assembly GCA_025413875.1. Lineage (NCBI taxonomy): Eukaryota > Viridiplantae > Streptophyta > Magnoliopsida > Ericales > Ericaceae > Rhododendron > Rhododendron molle. The sequence continues at coordinate 24,354,198 of CM046400.1, forward strand.
AAACAAACCAATTTGTTTGGATTGGTTTGGACTGACGGTTATTTTGGTCCTCCTAAAAAAAAGTATGTGCCCATACCCTTTTTGTATTTTTTACAATTACGAGGCGTTACAAGTGTAATTTCACCTCCGTTTTAGTTCCTTGATTTTGAAATAGGCAACCGTTGAGAGCCGTTTACCTTCACAACGGCTAGCGTTTCCGCAAGTTCTTCTCTCTCTCTCTCTCTCTCTCTCTCTCTCTCTCTTCTGTTCGTTTTCCTTCACAGACATATTCACAGGGAGGGACACAACACTACGCCAGGTACAAGATTTCCCCCAATCCCTGCTCGTTTCTTTCTACCTAGTTTGTAGCAGAGTAACAGTCACGATCCAAACGTCCCTCACAGATCTAGCAATCGTTTCACTCGAAGGGAGGAGGGGCTTTTCTTGAAACTAGGGCACCAAATTCTACATCACGTTGATATTTCTTGGGCACAAAAATGAAGGATTCGATAGCTGATCAAGTTACCCCTACAGTAGCGGATTCGGTTCCTCCTCTACCCCCTCCCAGTCGCCATCAGCGGCCTAGGGTTAGGGAAGTCAGCTCCAGGTTCATGTCTTCCATCGTCCCCTCTTCTCCCGGTGATCTTCACCATCACCAAAACCATCATCACGTGCCCAAATCCCCCGTCTCCAAGCACACTCCGATGCCAACTCCTGAAATCCACTCGCGGCCCCTGCAACGCTCCAAATCCGCGCAGAGGCAACGCGGAGGAGGTGGAGGAGGGCAGGAGATAGAGGTGGCGGAGCCCTTGTCAAGTCGTGCCGCGGATGACAACAACATACAACAACTTGACACCACTAGGAGGTTGGAGTCTCCACTGAAAGGACTCCATAGTGTTAAAGGGTCAGTTGTACAAAGGAATAATAAACGAGGTGCTTCAGTTAAACTAATTTTCAAGGAGAACCATGGAGGTATATCTGAGCATCAGCAATCAGAGGTCTTGCGTCGAAGGGGTGGAAATTTTACCACCCCCTCGAGACCTGACATGCCTACGGTGAGCACTACTAGTACTGGCACGGATCATAGGGTTGTTTCGTCTAGGTTTAGACTATCGGGGACTGTCCAAAAGGGCATTAACATTACCACTACGGCTGCTGCGAAACTGTTGCAATCGAGTGGGATGATGTCGTCCTCGTTCAATGCTGCTCAACTTCCTCCCAATCCCAATCCCCATTCTAGTAATAGTAATGGAAATGGGGGTACATTGGGAAGAGAAAACGATACATGTCCCACTCCTTCAAACCCTTCTTCGGATTGCGGTCTCGGTTCTGACAGTGAGGAGGATGTTGTGCAGCAAGACAGCAGGTTGAGGTCTTCGTTACCGGAGGTGGATGTGTCCACTAGATTGTTGGGGGATAGAAGTTGCACTATGGGTAATAATGCCGTTGGCTGCAATTCGTCCAAGTTCTCTGCTTCTTCACCTTGCTCCCGTTCACTTAACTTGCCACTCTCAAGTTATGAACATTCCTCCTCCCTCCTGCATACTGTTGGAAGAGCTGGTGAAAAACCCACCAAACCCTTGGGAAATTCTGGAAAGATGGGAAGCCTTTGTCTGCCTCCGCTTCCGTGTCCAAAGGTGGGAGGAGATTCGAAGAAGGGAAGGAAGGATTCAAGTCATGTAGAACAGGTGCATTCTCTGAAATTGCTTCACAACCACCACCTGCAGTGGAGATTTGCAAATGCAAAGGCAGAGGCCTCCATGCATGCCCAGAGAAGGGAAACTGAGGTTTGTTGCATCTGTATTCATTGTGATTGAGTTGACCTATTAGTTTGTTACTATTTGATGCTATGTGGTTCATAGCCTTAGTGGTTCTAAATTTGATTTCCACTCAGTTTAGATCATTTCAACTTCGAACTTTAAGAAGTCAGATTACTTAGGATGATTTTTAAATTATTGGGATTGTGATAAAGCACGCAATGCATGATGTGTCACTAGTTTGTAGAGGTGTGTTGGAGGAGAATTTGAAATTTCAAAACCTCTAAGAGCATCTCCAACCCAAGTCTTCAAATTGAAGACACAAAGTAATATTTTTTATTCAAAAAGTAAGTATGAAGAAGGTAACTATTCACATCAACTCCAAGCCAAGTATGGTTGGAGGCCAACAATTTCTCAATACGGAGAAATGAAGGCTTGGTTGGAAATGCTCTTAGAGCAAAACCTGGAATATCAGAATGAAGAAAGAGACTTGATGTGTCAAGGTCTTTCAAGTTCTACTTGGACTAATATTAGGAAGAGAATCTGGAATATCCTAATGTTTGTGAACAGCTGTCATGAGTTTAAGCACAAGAGAATGAGAGAAAGCCTCCAGAGTTAAGCAAAACCTCGAACTAGGACCGCAGACAAGGAAAAAAGCATACGTGAGAGGAAAAGATTGAATAGGTCGGTAGAGTTTGTTGTAGAAGAGATCAGCAACAAATATATCCAAATTTTGAGAGTACATTTAAGTTCCAAACAGTGCTAAATCTTGCACAAAAAATAAAAAATTCTGGTGGCTAGCAATTGCCTAACAAAGAAAACCGCTGAATCTATATCCATTGCCTATTGTGAAGAATTAGCGGTCCAACTGCAATGGTTCATTGTAAAAAAAAAATGCAGTGGTTCAGTGTCAAAAGTTGTAAAGACCGACAGGCATGCAATTTTGGATCTGACATACTCCAATTTTGTAAAGTTGGAAGTCAACCGAAATTCAAACGAACAAGAACAAAAAGGAACAAAAAATTAAGAAGGCAATGTATGAAGAACTTCAGAATGTCTTCAAGGTATAAAATCTCCAAAACAGGTGTGGAAAACCACTACACAGCATATCCTATGATGCAGTCGTTACTAACTTGAAAGTTGAAATTGACAAGATTTCAAGTTTAAGATGAGGTGTCTTTGACTAATATCTTTAGTGAAAATAAGAAGATCTTGGCATCTCAAAGTAATTAATATTGTCTTTCAAAAGAGTGTTTAGAGATGGATTTTGATAATTGGAGTCTAGAATTAATTTTGTCGAACTTCTGTCTAGAAACTGTTGATGAATACGTAGAGTGTTGACTCAAGGACAAATTTTCCTTGGTTTACTACTATTACGAAAAGACTTTAGAATAATCCCAACAATCCAAATATAACGCATGAACAAATGGCATGACTGGAGTGAGGAAGGAACCAAGTCCCAAAGCAAGAAAGGGTACTAAAGAAAAGGCATCCACAGATACATTTCATTTTAACACTTGCCTCCTTGTCTTGTTGTGTGATGCTCGTTTGTTTTATTCTGCAGAGAGATCTTTATTCTCTTCAAGTCAAAATATCAAATCTGCGTGACGCTGTGAAAAGGAAACAGATTGAACTTGGGCTATGGAAACGAACACAAACTCTATCCACGATTCTTGAAGCTCATGTAAGCATCGTATTTTAACAAATTCTATTACTTTATTAACCATGCAATCTTCTTACAGTTGTTTTTTTCTTGAATTTGTTATAGAATAGATTTTAACTAAAGATACAGCTGGTCAGTCAAGTAGTAATCTTCTTCTTTCCATTAGAAACAACACTAGGGTTAACTTGTAAATTATGACATTATTCACTTTCTTTGGCACTAATCTAAGAATTTCTGAAGGGGCCAAAAATTGATTTCTGGAGCTACATTGATTGACAAGCAAATGCTTTAGAAGCAAACCACCTTTTTCTTTTTTATAATTTGCATGGACGTTTGAAACTGGTCTGTTGTGTGCTTGCCCTCTTTTCTCATGATCAATGTGTGGGAGACATCTAGGATTGTGTGCATTGCGATGTGTGGTATATTTTTCATGCATTATGGTTGTCAGCTCCTATTAGTTTCTTCCTTTTGATTCCCACTCGTGTTAGATACTCATTTCGGTGAATATAAAAACAGGTCCTTCTCTGTCAATGTGCCAGTATTTTTCATGGTAGCATATGCACTGGATGATTCTTCCAACAATTTTAACCTTTTTTCACGTATGACATGTTTTCAAGATAGTGATTTCAACTTTTTGGGTAAATACTAAATAGATCGTCCTGTGGTTGTAACTCCTTATGTCAATGTAACAACTCTACCACTCCTGACTCAAATTTTGGTGGCTCTGATTTTAGATGCCAAATCTTGATGAATGGTCCACTTTGGAGGGGGAGTATTTATCATCCTTATCAGGAGCAATTGATGCTTTGGTCAATGCCTCCCTCCAACTTCCAGTTGGTGGAAATGTGCAGGTAGATGTGTCTGTTTATTTGAGCCAGCATTTCTATACATTTCTGCATCTTGTTTTTGCCAATCACTGAGCTGTGAGATAACTATGTTTCAGGCTGATATAAAAGAAGTGCGGGAGGCTTTGAATGCAGCATTAAAAATGACAGAAAGTATATGTTCACATATCCAATACTTTGTGCCAAAGGTAAGTTGGATAGAAGGGATTTTCGTACTCCAAATTAGTCGATTGGATTTTTCTCTATGCTTGTATGTTCATAGATAAAGACCAGTGAAATGATATCCTTTCCAAGCTTCTAACTTTTAATGGAAGACCATAGAACATTATCTGTAAAAGGCACAATAAATAACTATGTAACATTATGCTGATCTAATCGGACTTGAAGTTTCTGAACCAAGAGGGAGGGTTGAATGTTGTTTTGCTTTGAGGATGTTCTCCACGTCAAGAATTTGGCAGATAGACTACTTTTATGTCCCTATTTTTGTGCATCTGGATTTCTCATGAAATGAGGATTCTTCAATGCAGGCTGAAGAAATGGATACTTCTATTTCAGAACTAGCGAGGGTGAGTGGTGGAGAAAGAGCTCTCGTTGAAGAGTGTGGACATCTGTTGTTTAAGACATACACATCACAGGTTTCCTTACAACTCATCCTTTTCAATTTTCCGTCTTTTAATATGGTTGCAATATTTGTATATTTTTTTGAAGTCCATTGGTCCAAAAAGGCTTGTCAAAACTAATACAGGTTAGCTAACAGCACAGTCTGTCGTTTTACAGGTTTCCATTGTGTGTTTTTTTTCCTGGTTCTTTCGTTTGGGTTCTAGAAAGAACTGTGTTGAAGTCCTCTATCATCAGCATTATTGTTGTTGTGTTTCTTCTCGTTGTTTCAGTTAATAAGTCGGGAAAAGAATGGAAATGCTAAGTTTTGCCATAAAATCTGCTTATTAGTACCTAAAAACTAACTGATTTCTCTACTTTCAGGTTGAAGAATGCAGCTTAAGGGGGCATCTAATTCAATTACACCGCAGCAACCATCATCAAGCCAAGGAAGAGTGACCATTTTTGTCAGAGAAATTTTGAAATGGTGATACATTCATTGATTCTATGAGCTTAATAAGCCTTTTGGGCAATTCGTTGCCATTGTAAGTATGAAAACTTCATTGAATTTTCATTTTTTTCCTGCAAGCAGATATGAGGGTAATCTTTGTCATGCCAGCTCTCTCTTCTTCAGATACTTGTGTAATGCCTAGAACATCTACATTGAGTTGAGCATTAGCCTCATGCTGAGCATTATGTTTGCACTTCAGATTCCAGAAAAGTTTGGTTGCATAGTCTTTGAAGGACTCACTTCGGTAGATTCATTGTAAAGTTTATGGACACTTTACAATCAAGTGAAAAAACAGAAGACAAAATCACGATGGGACGTCCACTATGGGACATCTGGTTATTGAATAATTACTTGGTTTGAAGGGAAAAAAAAAACTATATAAATATTATTTGGATGTTTTATAGTACATTGAAAGTAATGATACGTTGAAGTTATGAAACCTAGGAATAAATAATGTGACAACTCAATCAAATCATTCATCTTGTGGGCACTTAAACAAAGGTCCAATCAGATTGTTTGGAATTGATCAATTGTTTCAATCGGCCAAATGTCAGTGGTCCTTGGGACATTCGAGCTATGGTTGAAGATATTAGAGGCTGGGCTAATACCAGGTAGTGGTCTTTTGTGTGGTGTCCTAGGGAGAGGAACAGAGTAGCACATTGGTTGGCTACAAATAGTCTCAATAGGAACTACGTTTTTTCGGGTTGTATTCCGCCTGACCTCCAATGTCTTATTGACTCTGATGTACCTACTTAACTTGCTTCTGTATACTTCATGATGTTTTCAAAAAAAAAAAAAACAAAAACAAAAACAAAGGTCCAATCGTTCTGGAAATTTTGAGAATTTGAAAAAGAAAACCTCAGGACCTATTGGATACAATAAATTCATGGATTTTCACCTCCCATATGATCATCCTGTTGGAACCTCAGTACTTAACCCAAAAAATATGTTGATTTTTTCTTGGTATGTACCCAAAAAATATTTTGATTTACTCTATGAAAATATAACTACCGGTTAAATCGGGATAAAGATTTGATAGTCTGAGTAGGGGTCCATTTAATCATAATGGTAACGAAGTTTAATTTATTTGCTAAATTGTAATTCAACCAGCCAACGTTGTAATATGCAGCATATTATGGAAGAGTCAACAGAACAAAAAAGAGGATCCACATGGTATTTTTTTATTTTATTAATCTTTTGGGTTCAACAAATTAGGCCCCTTTGGCCTAAATTTTTTGGACTTCTTTGACCAAACCTTTTTGTTAGTTTCTCTTAATTTTTACTAGATTTGGGTCAATTTTTTTTCGATGAATTGTTGTTTCGACGAAAGGTATATTAAATTATAAACAAAAGTTGAAAAACAAAGAAAAGGCGAAAAAGATAGTGTCATTAGGTCTTATATGGATTTTTTTTTGCAACTTTCTTATGTGTTTTTTTAATATTCCAGTTCCCCTTGTTGAGACGAACAATGTGATGTAAAAATTATGACAAAATACAAAAAGAAAAAAAAAACTCCGGCCAACTAATTTAATAACAATTAATTTAGTCCGAATGCATTCTTAACACCCACATCAGTCAAGATTTTTTGGACATATTGATCCATTTAGAATTTAACTCCGGCCAACTAATCGATTTGGGCTTTTTATTAATTAATTAATTTTTTTATCCAAGAAAATCATGTTTTTATGTAGAAAAATGCTAACATCCACCTTGAGGGTGAAGGATAATAGGTAAAATATACATTGATATTCGTAAAAAGTGTATTGATATTTGTCAAAAGTTTATTAATAATCAATAAGGGATCTCGCGTCCCTGCAGTGTTGGGAAAGCACTGCAACTTGTAGTGCTCCGAAAAGGAAGTATATTCTACCGCTTTTATTTGTGAAGGCCAAATGGTCAATCATCCAAGTTTGTCCGGTCAATTAAAAAGTCAAGTAAATAATTGGAATATTTTTCAGTCAATATATTTTGGGAATTGTTTTCTACACTCCATTTTTTGATATCAACACACTTTTCTTTGTCTTTTAGCAATATATATATATATACACACACTTTTTCAACACTAAAATCCAAAAAAAGAAGTTTGATTATCAAAAAAATGGAGTGTAAAAATCAATTCCTTATATTTTTACTTTCTTTTATTTGTATTATTGAGACAAATATCAAAAATCGTTGTTATTTTCATCTCATCACATAGGTAATTCCAGCAAAATATGATCACACATCGGTACACACATTTATCTAGACAAAATAACTACTCCATCCATCCCATAAAATTAGGCCCTTATGAAACTATCTGCATTTTTCAAACTGAAAAATAAGGTACTTATCGAAATAATTTATTGCGCAATATGAATATCATTTAATACTAGATCTTGGTGAGATTTTTTGTGCAAATCTACATGGGGTCCATCATCCGGCGTATTCAGTGGCAAATCTAGGAATTTAACATAGCGGGACACTAATTATTTGTAACAATAAAATATGAGTTGCAATTAAGCACAATCACATCGAAATAATCGTAGCATTTGGGATAAAGTAACAATCTTAAAGTATGTATATTCTTTAATAACTACTGCGTAGTTACTTGGACAACCTTGTGCACCTTAATGTACAAAAAAAAAAATCACGTGTTGATCAATCTATTTTCCTATTAGTAAATCTATAGTTATTTTGTCCAGATAAATGTATCCTAATAGCATAACTACCAATGTGTGATCATATTTTACTGAAATTACCTATGTGATGAGATAAAAATAATAATGAATTTTGATATTTGTCTCGACAATACTCATAAAAGAAAAGTAAAAATATATTGACTGAAAAATATTCCAATCAATTACTTGACTTTTAATTGACCGGACAAACATAGATGATTGGCCATTTGGCCTTCACAAATAAAAGCAGTGGATTATACTTCCTTTGGATGGTGTCATTTTGGAGCACTGGAAGTTGCAGTGCTTTCCCAGCGCTGCAGGGATGCGAGATCCATCCATGAGATATGTATTGATATCTCAATGTGTTTGGATTATTTGTGTATTATTCTTCACCTTCTAGGCGGAGGTTAACAAGACCACTTAATTATTAATCATTCTCAAGGTAAAACGCTTGATACCTGTAATGTATAAAATAAGAGGTGAACTACTTAGTTCTTTATAGTTTTTTTGGTGTTGTAGTTACATGACACTGGCAAAAATCTACCAATCAATATGAGTGTGGAGGTGATGCTACTTCCTATAGGTCTCAAGGGTCTTGAATTTCGAGCAGTCATCAAACTAAGATATAGACCCAAGGTCAATCCAAGAGTCGACATTTATGCATAAAGAGAAAAAATATTGTGTATGAGACTTGTCTAGTTTGTCAACAAATGATTGCTAGTTCGAAAAACAAGTCTACTCTTTCAACTAATTTTGATGTGTTTTTCACGAAGTGAATTGTTCAAATTATAAGATACATTCGTTTATGTACAAGTTTTTCGAGTTTAACCAAGTTGTATTTTCAATATTTTGAAAATGGCAGGGCATTGTTGGAACATTTTCAAAAAACTTAATGGATATTAAACGAAATTATTGGTGAACGATTTTAATCTAAAATTGGTGTCTATTTAAGTTAAATGAATAGACATGACCTAATCAAAATGTGGGAATGGAACAAATAGTGGGAATAGAACAACTATGCAGAAAATACGTAACGAATGAGAGGAAACGGGCATTTTCATTATGGTAACTGTGTATAGTTCAACCGAACCAATACCGTAGTGGCCTAGGTTCCAACACGACGATGCTGAAGATGACACGGAGGACATCAATGAACTCATATTTGATTTGGCTTTCGACGTTCTACGTGTACGGATGGGTTGCCTATCAAGATAATGCAATTCGTGTGGAGGAGAGTTTGGCTATTTTTATATGTGTATTGCATGGGTGAATCACCCAAGAAATTGATGATAGGTTTCAGCATTCTCGTTCAATTGTAAACATGATGTGCACAAGATTTTAAAATGTATGGACCAATTCTACAAAGACGAGATTATACCGAAGTGGGATAAGAATGAACTACACCCTTATTTGTTAAGTAGAGCCCAGTACCTACATTTTATGGTTAGTTATTGTTATTGTTTTTCTTATCTGTAGAGATGTAATGCACATATATGCATGACATGTCATATTTTGTTGGTAATATTAAAATCACTCAGTGTAGTAACCCTAAGCATAATATCAACGTATCTAATTGCAGGACTACATTGGAGCTATTGACGGTACACATGTGCAATGCAACCCTCAGCCGAGCGAACAAGTCATCTATTATGGCCGTAAAGGAGGCTATACAATGAATATCATGACTGACTTCGATTTATACTTTATCTTTGCCTCTGCGGGGAGGAGAGGGTTCACAGCACAATAACGCAGTATTCAAAGACGTTAATGATGATCGACACCACTTCGTGAATCCCCCCAATGGTACGCGGAGTAGTCATCTGATGTGGGCTACGCGGAGGTGGTTTTTTTTTTTTTTTTTCAATTTCGAATTCTTATGAACGGTGGACATAGTGTTCTAATAGAACAATTAGATAACCCTATTTGAAGTTATATGGTATTTGTAATATTTTATATTAAGGACCAAAATGGTAAATTTATGCATTACGATATAGTGGTCATAAATAGTTCGACCCAACAAAATTGTATCAATGTGAATGACTCATAAAAATGAAATGAGAATATTGTAATTGTATGTGTAGATCAATTAAATTTTTTACCCAAATAAGTTTAGAAGAATGCCGGAGCTAAAATTATTTACAATTAAGTTCCAAAAGGGCCAAAAATAAATTCAGCTTCCAAAATAATTTTACAAGAAAGCTACCTAAGTAAAGCTACTTATAATTATTAAGTTAATTATGTAATTAATTAATAATTAATGAACTAAATTATAATTCACAAAAATAACAATCATCATATAGACACATAAAATACTGGAGCATGCGATGTTGCTGGAGAGAGCTATGGAGTTGGATGTTTTTCGAAGCATTGCTACTACTGGAGGTAGACCAAAGGAGGTACTCTAGGCAACGATGAAAGGGAGATCGAATGGGAGCAGCTCAAGAGATAGTTAAGAAGGGAGATCGAGTTGGAGCAGATTAAGAGATAGTTAAGATTGAGTGGAATTAGATCGAGGGAGAGAGGAGGATGGTGGGATCGATGCATGGAGAGAGAGAGAGAGAGAGAGAGAGAGAGAGGATATTCGTTTACGGTTGGGAATAAGGCTATCCGTGGATCGATTTGATGCGGATCGGTCCGGTTCTCAACCCGATCTGCTCACGGCGAATTTGTCGTTTTCTCTATCTACCAACCATCCGTGAGTTTATTTGATTGGTTTGGTTTGGATGTGGTCTATGCGGATCGGTTTTAACGAATTTGAGTATGCAATTTATTTTTTTTATATACACCTAAAAATTGAAAAATAAAGCCTCAAAACTTTAAGTCCAATCAAATCCGCCACAAATTCAAACAAGTTTAAACCAACATTACTTAGAATTAAATTATATTCATCCACCCTAAAGTCTAAAGATAAACTATTACATTATCCAATTAAGTTACATTCGTTCATAAAAATTTTAAAAGTCCAAAATGACATCATAATAGAGAAGGTTATTAACATTTTCAACATAAAAACATCATAAAGTACATGTTTATTACTTTATTATATGTGAAATTTTGTTCAAATTGGTCAATATCATTCATAAGCTTTCGTTGAGAAATAAGAACATTGCGGATTGGCGGATTGAGCGAAATTGAATCGAAACCGTTAGAATTGGTATTTTTAAATTTGTATTCGTTGGTAGCATATCTCGATTTGGTGCGGATTAGACGGTTCGGTTCTATAATACTACCATGTATGTGTCATTATTAGTTGTTTTTTCGTGACTTGATGATTCCTTAAAATTTGCACATCTACATGCAATTATTTTTCCATTTTGTCGCTGAAACGCAATTTCTCAGAAATTTTGTCCCCTTAATTATCCGAAGCCTGTTCCAACACTGCTTTCGTCGTCTTTTTATAATTTATTTATTATATGATGTGATGTTGTACGTATTTAGGTACTATTTCACGTTTCAGTGATCGATTCAAGTCGAGCTTCGTCTCTCTCTCTCTCTCTCTCTCTCTCTCCCACTCGATAGCCCTGGTAGCGATGGCGTTGAAGTTTCTAAACAAGAAGGGATGGCACACGGGGAGCCTTCGGAACATAGAGAACGTTTGGAAAGCCGAGCAGAAACACGACGCCGAACAGAAGAAGTTGGAAGAACTCCGCAAGCAGATCCTCGAGGAGAGAGAGCGCTCCGAGTTCCGCCTCCTCCAAGAGCAAGCCGGCCTCGTTCCGTACGTCTCTCATTCCCCAAATTACCCCCAAACTTTTCTCTCCTTTGTTTTTCTCCATTCCGGATCCTAGGGTTAGGGTTTGTTTTGGTCAACAGTTTTACTTAATTATTACTTATCATTTTATTTTGTTGTGTTACCTAATTTTAGCAGTCGGCAAGAGAGATTGGATTTCCTGTATGATTCTGGTCTATCAGTTGGAAAGGGCGGTAATTCTGATGGATTTAAGGCACTTGAGTCTTTACCAAAGACTGAACCTCAAACAGCTTCCTCCTCTTCTTCTGTTAAGGTATTTTTCATTCTCTTTCTGTTTGGAATCAGGGCCGGCTCCATTGGTAATTGTGGCCCGTTGAGGGGGTTCACTTGAAACCCCCTGGCTCACTCGATTTTTTTTTTTTTTGGATATATTTTTGCATATAATTTTGATTGTTCTTTAATATTGTCTGCACTAGAACATTCGTAGAAGTTTGGAGTAAATGAAAATTCATTTAAATTTGTAAGAATTAGATCGTATAGCTCAATAAAACAAATTACAAAGTAAACTAGGACCTTTAAGTTTTCAACCAAAATCAAATATAACTATTAGTAGTGTTTTGCGTACAATTTTTTATTTTATTTTATACATGGTTGTCACCACTGAGCAAAGCCTCTGTTTGGAATCACTTGTTCAATCTTTCTCAGACGATTTAGCCTTGTCCTTTCCCCTCGTATTCCCCCTTTGTTCAATATATTGAGAGAAAGTGGTTTCTGATTTGGTTGTCATTTCTGTGGTCAAACATGTGACCACTTGGGCAAATTAACATCAACTGATTGCGAGCAATAAGTTTTGTAGAACAGTTATGTACTCATGCAGTTGGATGCATTGCTCTACTGTCAACTGTGGATAATGTATTGATGTGTTCCTTGAGTTTAAGGTGAGCTTGAAAATTTAAGAAAAGGATAATTATTCAAATGCAAGATGAGAATTTCATATGAAAAACATAGTTGCTGTTCAATTATTGCAATATATATATATATATATTTGTGTGTGTGTGTGTGTGTGTACACATATAAGAAGACAAAGTAGTTATATTTTACTGCATGCAACTAAACTATATATTTAACATGAAAATAGTTGTTCTTGAAAATAATCAAGTCATCTAGGATCAATATTTAACCGAGTTCAATGCCAAAAGAGAGAACTTTGGGAGAGGGGTGCCAATGGAATACATTTTTTACCTTTTACTGCTCAAACATGTGATCATAAAGTGCATAATTATATCTATAGGAGTGGTTATTTCAGGCACCCACATGGCTCCCACACCCCAACATGTGTATTCCGCCTCTGTGTATAAACATTATTGTCTTCAAAGTATCAACTTCTCAGTTTATTGTCTCAGTCGACTTAAAATTAGGGAATGACTACCAATGCTCTTTTGTAAACGCTCCTCTCATGAACCTCAAACTGGGGGTTAAGAAAGAGACCTGCATAAACTTGGAACTTTGGGAGAGGGGTGCCAATGGAATACATTTTTACCTTTTACTGCTCAAACATGTGATCATAAAGTGCATAATTATATCTATAGGAGTGGTTATTTGGGGTGCCATGGCACCCACATGGCTCCCACACCCCAACTTGTGTATTCCGCCTCTTTGTATAAACATTATTGTCTTCAAAGTATCAACTTCTCAGTTAATCGTCTCAGTCGACTTAAAATTAGGGAATGACTGCCAATGCTCTTTTGTAAACGCTCCTCTCATGAACCTCAAACTGGGGGTTAAGAAAGAGACCTGCATAAACTTGAAGCTATGGTACCAAACAACAACAAAAATTGCACCACTGTGTTAATAGTGGCAGCTCTAGAAATTTTTAGTAGGGTGTTCAGAAATTACCTTCTTCTTTTTTTTGGGTAATTTAGCTTGAAATTAAAAATGGTTAATCGAATGTACAGCCTACAAGGGGCATACCTCAGGAGGGAAAAAAAAAGAAAAAAGAAAAAGAAGAGTGAAAAAAAGTGCGATAACCCATGCACAACCCGCATAGAGAGTAGAGTAGAGTAATGTAACACAACAACATGCAATATGTACAAAACCTTATATAGTAGTATAAATAGTTCCAACGTAAAATCGGAGTATTAATCTAGTAATACCCTTTTGGAAGAAATTGTGGAGAAAAGGTTGGGGCCGACCTTTTTAAAAATATACTCTTCTTTAGGATGATATGATGAGATTGTCTATCTTAGTCCTGAATTCGAAGGAGTATTGTTCAAGTTAACAGATTTTGCAATGCAGTTGAATGTTTTTAAGCTTCGTCCATAATTCTATAAGATAACAAAAATAAAAATAAAAGTAGTTAATGTCATGAATATGAAATTAACACATTTAGACCATCGGCAATAAACATGGAGAGAAAACACAGGGCATAGTATTTACTATTTACACCAACATATTCTTCTTTTTCTCTTACTTTTTTCCAAATTTCGTTCACTATGATTTTGAACTTTATTTGAGGTAATGTGTTATGTGTTCAAATATGAATTACTTGGATTGATGGGCTGTAATTGGGTTGTGGCTGGGTGTTCCATTATTTTTTGGTTGGGTGTTCAATTATTTTTGGACTAGGTGGTCAAGACTATTAGGATTGAGTGTTAAAAAAGTGACTAAACCAAAATTACCACATACAGTCTTAACAAACATTTTTTTAATTTTCTAAAGGGTGTTCAAGTGACCACCCCCTCATGGCTGTAGAGCCGCTAATGTTTAGGAAGTTATTATGTCCGAGACTCTTTTTAGAATTTAATTCCTTCATTGCATGTCTACTATTGCCATGGCTTTTGATTTTTTTTTTTTTTTTAATGGCAAAAAAATTTCATTAATCTCTAAAATTTTGCCTTGGCTTTTGATTCAAGCGGTGGTTGCTATCGATGTCTTGGCTTGTTTTTATTATGATGTTGTAGTTTGAGTCATATGTGTCAACCATCTTAATGAACCTTAATCTTGACAGGTTTCGTGTTTCATTCTTTAATCTTGACAGCTTTAAGCTTCCATGTTAGTTTTACTTTTTTGCATTTGGTCAATGCTCAGCCAAGTCATTGTCTTGTTCATTGTTGTAAATAGATAATGAAGTGTGCAAAATTGATCAAGATAATTCGTTGATTCATTTTATTGGTGCAAGACTCACATGTAGTTAACTATCGTTCAGCAGCAGCAGCCGTCTGTCCCAGGTGCTTTATTTGAGGAGAAGCCTCAATCTGCCAATGATGCGTGGAGGAAACTTCATTCAGATCCTTTGCTTTTGATTCGACAGAGAGAGCAAGAAGCCCTAGCTCGTGTGAAGAACAACCCCGTCCAGATGGCAATGATTCGCAAATCTGTAAGCATACTCTTTGTTATTCTACCTTGGTGATTTACCGGATGTGATAAGTTAAAACAAGTTGGAAGATTGCCTATGCTGATGTATTCATAAAAGATTGCCAAAATATTGATTCCTGCACCTCTTTGAACTTTAACTAGAATAGCTGGTATCATGGGAGAAGAAAGTAAATGATTCCAGGAAAACCGTATTTTGGTTTGGTTATTTTATTGCTGCTGTGTGGATTCTTCTCTTCACAACCTGCTCTACATGAAAGGGTTTTGCTGATTGTGTATTGCACATCACTTTGTAGGTTGAAGCTCAGAACAAGGAAAAGACACCAAAAAGTGTCAAAATCAGAGAGAAGCATCATAACAAGAAGCCGAAGCATGGGAGACATTCTTTGCCTGAAAGGAACACGGATTCAGAAAATGTTGCTAGTGAAGGTGAGAAAAGAAGAAACCACAAGAGTTCAAAACGTGATGAGGATTCCGACAAGTTACCACCACGTTCAGAGGGAGAATCGAGGGAAAGGACTACTAATAGAGGCAAGGATGTGATGTACAAAGAGCAGCCATATCGTGCCCCATCTGATTCAACCAAGGACAATGGGGAGACTCGGGATGGAATCAAGAGGAAGCATGACAAGTCACAACGTGAAAAATATTATTGGGAAGGCCGAATAGAGGATTCTGAATCTGGTAGAAAGGGGAGGGAAGACCGACATGAATCATACCACAAGCGCCGGAATAATCCTTCTAAACTTTCCGAAGAAGAGAGAGCTACTAGGCTGCAGGAGATGCAAATGGATGCCGAGTTGCATGAACAGCAAAGATGGAAACGTCTAAAGAAGGCAGATGAGATTGATGCTCAAGAAGCCGTGCGTGCACACACAGTTGGTAGCAGGAATTTCTTGGATGCTGCTCAAAAAAGTGTATACGGTGCTGAGAAGGGGGGAAGTTCCACTATAGAGGAGAGTGTACGGCGCCGAACGCATTATTCTCAGAGAAGGTCAGAAGATGGTGAAGCTAATGCTTTTCGGCGTTAAGGCACTTTGTCTTTGTTTCACTATTTCCTTGTGCGCATCTCCGACTCCCCCTATTAGGACATGTTCGGAGCTTGGACATGCTGTATTATGCTGTAAGAGTAAGATGTAAAAACTGCTACTCCCTCGTCCCAAATTGGATGTTAATTTTTGATATCTGTGCCAATTTTAACTCCTTATATCTTTCAATATGGATGTCAAAACATATGCAATATGGATCTTGTTTGATAGTTCTCGATTAATTCTATTATACAAAGTTTTCAAACTCATGAAAAACATTATAGATTGAAAGATATAAGCGATGCAAAATGACACGGATTTCAAAAATTGTCATTCTTTATGGGACGGAGGGAGTACCATTTTTCGTGCAAAGGGTTTGCTGCTCTTTTCTTTGTACTTGTGACTTGTCAATTGATTTAAAGTCTTTCAATCCAATCTTAAATGAATTCTAATTGAACTGGGCTTGAAATTTTCAATTGTACGACATTTATAGTTTCTACCTTACCCAAACACAACCAGAGTTCAAGGAACTGAGAGTGGAAGTACTTGCATGATGTTGAGAGGGGTATAAGATTGAAAATTTCATGTGTAATATTTTTTTTATTTATTTTTAATCCTCTCGTGTGATAGTATCTGTTAGTTGTGTTTTGGGAGAACTTGCATAATGGGTGATGAAATGTGTTTTTTGGATGGATTGAAAGTGTGAGAATTGCAGATATGAGAAATCAAACAAAAGAGAACTTTTCTTCAAATTTTGCATGATAATCATATAACGAGACCTTTTGAATATTACAAATAAAATTGTAAGCAGAAGCAGAAACTGTTTAATGTTAGTTCAAAGTAAATAAAGTGATTCGATAACCAGAAGAATCAATTTTTTTTTTTTTTTTTTGGGGAGGGGCGTTGCAATAGTAAGATTCAAATGTTGGATGAGATTCGAGAACATCATCGCTTTTTCAAACAAGCCTCATGATCTCGGGGAATTGTTTATGCAAATGCCTACAATAAGAATCCAATAACATGTCGCCATGCTTTTGTGTGCACACACAAACATATAAAAAACTATATATGTTACCACTTTCGTTCTAAAATGTTTATTCGGTCCGTGAAAAGAGAATTTAAAATAATGTCTTTTTTGCGAGAATTTTAAAAAAAATTTCTCGTAGATTAAAAGAACTCATTGATATCTAATAAATTGTTGAAATTTGCTATATGAAAATCTTGTATTATTTTTAAATTTTCCTTTCTTGTGGACCGAACAAATATTTTGAGACAGATGGAGTTCTAGTTATACATGGTATCGTAGTGAGACTGCCTCCCTTTGTTTACCAGACCAAATTATTGGAATACTATTTTAAGATTATTTGACTGGGAGTGCTTCCACCTCCTGCGGCCTTGATTGTCTCAGTCTGTCTGTCTGTCTTGCTATTGCTGCTGGACTTCTTCTTCTGCTGCTGCTCCATAAAGACCAAAACAAACACTAATCCGCATGTGTATCGATTCTGATGCACACTCCCCAAACCCAACTGCGGTGAAGCTCCGGTGGTGAGATAGGCAGACAGATTCCGGTACGCACAAGGTCAGTTCAAAAACTCAGCTACTGCCACAAACAAATTTTGACTTTTACATTCATACTTAATCATCCTATTCCATTGAATTCTTCATGGTTCCCATCCCCCAAAACAAAGACAAAAGAAAGAAAGAAAGAAAGACAACCATTCAACCAAATGGTTACTGGATATGTTTCCAGCGTTCCATCCCCTTTACCTCTGAATTTTGACTCCTGTTCACCACTTATTTAGCTGTTATATATTGTTGCTAGTACTTGTAAAAGTACTAGTACAAATATCTTTCTGTACTGAACGGATTTGCTCTTGGATTTCTGAAATTCACCAGGATCTGCTTTGCTTGAATTGTAAATGCCATAATTGATGCAGAAGTTCATGTCAATATATGTAGTTGGGGAAGAAGCATGATAAGCATAATACTACATGATTATGCTGATTCCTTTCTGGGAGCCTAGAGTTTTTTTTTTCCTTTTTATCATTTTGGATAAAGCATGGGAAACCCTTTCCTAGAGTTTTGAAGTCAACCCTTCCCTTCAAAATAAAGAGAGAGAAACAGAAAAAGAAACGCACTTGCTTTGACGTCAAGCAGCTTCTAACCGGTGTTCTTTTGGTAATAAGTAAACTGAGAAAAGAACTTGTCAACACGAATCTATGTTTTCGTGATATGAGAGTATCTTGATTCATCTTGGTAAAGTTAAACAGAGAGTTTGACTGTGAGCTCGTCAAACAACAACGTGACATGCTTCTAGTCTGGAATATGTACTTGAATTATATCAAGAATTGCTAATAACTTGCCAGAACTGGAACTGTGATATCCTATTTCGAGTACTTGAAACTAATACTACAGATGTAATCACTTGGGAAATGATGTCTTTCGTGCATTTGACTCTTTCGTATCACCATCCATCTTATGTGCAGCTCAAGTTCTAGTGTTCAACCTTTGTCCGAATGGGATGCATTACTTCAAAAGTCATAACTAAGTCAATGAGTTTTCATAAAGAGATGAGCCAGAGCTTGCCCAGGACGACGGATGGCATTCCTGTGGTAGAAGATCGATATAACTCCAGTAATGGCAGCGATCATATCTTTGATTTTTATTTCTTGTGCTAATTCAATAAGCATCAATTCTCTTAACAGTAAGTTCCACCTGTTTCCAACAAAACAGGCCACATTCCAGATCCCTACCCTTCAAGTACAGAGACCATCAACGCATGGGAGTTGGTTGCGGGCCTTGAACAACACCGGGTAAATCAAGAAGGAAACCACGAAGATCTGTCACTACCATCATCATCCTCGGTAGAGAAAAAATGTGGTATCTACAAAGCTAAACGGTCTAAAAGCTCTCAGTGGTTACCAGAGAATGAAATTCCACCCCTAGTTCCTAGAGATTTCGACAGGCTTAATGGACTGGAATTCAAATGGGGGAGTAAGGGTGTTGTACGTGCTAGAAGCTTTCATACGGTTGAGGAATATGATGCAATGGTGGAAACCATTCACCTGGCCGGGGAACCAAAAAATCGGTTCAGTAATGAGCGTGATTCAGGAACTGAAATGCAACTACCACATTCTAAATGGTCTTCCAAGAAACCTCACCGCCTTGATTACTATCCCTCGACTACCCATGATGCTACGATATCATTGTCAAGGGATGAAGAATCAATTAGAGAGAATTCCACGACCGACGAGAGGGGCACCCCAATAACTGTAGGACCAGGAACTAGAAAAATGCTTAAGAGTCTAACTGATTCCATCTCAGCTGAGAAATCACAAACTTTTGAGGACGCTGCTCATGAAGGTAGTAGTAGTATCTCTGGTAAAGGCTTGAAAAGAAAGGCTATTGGCAAGGGGCTTAATTCAATCCAAGTTCCATCCACCACTGAATTCCCTGGTGTTGCAAATCTGAGGGAGTGGCTTTATCAAGGGGGCCAAGTTTACTCCCCTGGAGCCTATGTCACTCCTAAATTTGGCAGCTATAACATATCGAAACCCAAGCCGAGAAAAGAATGCAGTGAGGAGTCCATCTTTGACCCGAACCTGGTGGCAGCCTTTGAAGAGTGTATGCAACAACTGGAAGCAGAAGAAGACACTGTTCTCAGAGGAATTGAACAGGTTCTGGAGAAAGATCACACCAATGATACTGAAGAGGAGAGTTCATCCAACAACGATAAGGGGGATAGCGCGAAGATGAACAGGAATAGGAGCTAGCCGACCTCTCTACTCATTTTTTCCGTGTAGGTATTGTTGGTTCCGGTAATTATCAACAAAATAGGAGTAGTTGTTTCGAAAAGTGGTGCCAACCATGTTTTCACATTGAGAGTTAGCCAATGTAGAAGTAGATCTTCTGACCCGAATTCCTGTTTGGCCAAAGCCTTAGAAAGGGAAAAGCCACGGCTATAAGTCTTTGCATAGAGCTACAATGTCCATTCCTCCCAAGTAAATACTCCTACTCTTTGCTTAGAGCTACAATGTCTATCCCTCCCAAGTCCCAACTCTTCTTCCACTGATAGATTCTCCACAAGAAAGTAATGGAATTTTTTTGTGCATTCTCACTGCAACAACAACAGAATCCATGTAATCTCCAATCATTGGGGTATGGGCGGGGGAAGATTAGAGACAGACCTAACCTTTGGCAATATGCACAAAATAGTTGCTCTCAGAATACCATTAAAACAGTGCCCCCTATACCTGTTTTGCTGACGAAACCATGCTCTCAAATCAAAGCCAAATAGCATCAGAAAGGACAGACCTAGAGAGTCAATTCAATTTGTGTGCACATTATCATACTTCCTTCATTGATAGTCCAGAACATCGGTACACACAATTGTGCTTTCTTCTTCTTCTTCGGATCAAGGAGTAAGGGAGTTTTTACAACGCAAATGTTCTTCCAAAACCGCCAAAAAGTCTACTTTGGTGTTATGATTCGGTTTATTGACCAAGAACTAGAGAAATGCGTATGAGAGATTTCAAACCTGAGACCTTATAAGGGAGCTCTAGGGCTTGCCCTAACCCATTTTAAGTTAATTTGGTAATTACTTATCAGATGAATAGTTCGGATCATCATAGCCGCAGGCGGCCAAGGGGAAGCTGGATGGTTATGGTGAACAAGGGCGTGGAGGGAGGGTGGCTTTAAACCTGGAGTGAACTATAAGTGCGTCTTTTGCGTCAATTTTCTTAAAAATTCGGAATTTTAAGATTGTGAAAGAATAGATTTTTTAATTACTCCTTCCGTCCCAAATTGGATGTCAATTTTTGATATCCGTTCCAATTTCAACTCCTTATATCTTTCAATATGGTTTTCAAAAAACATGCAACATGGATCTTGTTTGATAGTTCTCGATTAGTTCTATTATACAAAGTTTTCAAACTCATGAAAAACATTATAGATTAAAAGATATAAGCGATGAAAAATGACACGAGTTTCAAAAATTATCATTTTTTTTGGGATGGAAGGAGTACTAGATATATGTAAAAATATTGGGATGATATATGCATATCAAAGATTTCGAATTATGTTGGAATCTCTCGAGGTGATTTTAAAATTCTGCATTTTTCTCTTCACTTGCAAATTTCAATAGAATACATATTGATAAAATGATTATTGACACCTAAATAACCGGCCAAACGTTCATGATTCAAAATATAGACAATGCAGAATGGAACAATGCGACTACCAAACATGCCCTAACAAGGGGTACTTCAATTTTTTTGGGGCGGCTATTCGCAGCCCCGTATTTTCTCTGTTAGCCCGTTAAAAATTTTCAACTATACTTGACAGTTAGTTACCAAAATTGAGATACATTTTCAGCATTTAATTACCGAAATATAATCTTTTTTTCAACAACTATTTACCGAAAATGTATGTTCGGCAGTTGTTTACCGAAGGTTGAACATATTTTCGACATGTAGTTATCGAAATATAATCTTGTTTTCAACAGCTATTTACTGAAATGTCATGTATGATTTTCAACAACTATTTACCGAAATATAGTGTACTAAAGGAGAAAATACGGGGCTGAGAAAATACGGGGCTGCGAATAGTCACCCTCTTTTTTTTTGGCTTAATTACATCGTGCCTCCTTACACTATTACACTTTCTTTTCTCAAATTACCCCTGGACTAGGAAACCTGACACTTGATCACCTTAAACTACCTAAACCTTTCACCTAGGACCCTTTATCAATCGTCAGTCGTGTAATGGCCATCAAAGAGCCCATAATTGTTCTATAATATATGTTTGTTTGCTCATCAAAAATGCTACGCGCACAACCGTTGTGTTGGTTGTGCGCGTAATTCTGACCGTCTAAATGTATTTGGACGGTTTAAATTTAAAAAAAAAATCCTTCTAGGGAAAAGTTTAACTTTTTCAGGGAAGAGTTTGAGCAAATTTTGTCCATTTATTTTAATAATAGACGGCTAGAGATTGGTTGTGTGTTGTGTTTTATACAACTATCGTGTATGTAACACTTTTATTTTCTCACAATATGACTAGAATGACCAAAATGATATACATATACACTTTGCACGTCTAACAAAATTAAAAGATTGGATCTTTGTATAGACCGCGTTATTCCATTCGCTCCATCCACTGATCTCCTTTTGTTTTATCTTCATTAACATCTCTTACAACATTGAACCATCAAAACCATAACGATGCCAAATAGCTCTTTCATGTTTAAAAAAATAGACAAAAGCATAGTCTTGATTCTAACAAACATGCAAGTTTACAACATGCATATCATTCTCGACATTCTCACCTTATTTGGAGAAAAAATCATACTACTATTTGAAAACTATTCTTAGCTATTTAACGACAATGAAGCAACGGAAGAATAATACAGGGCCCAAGTTGGACGGTTTTGGATAGTTTATGGAGTTCAAGTGTAATTGGGGAGATAATTTGAAATGGTACGATAGTTTGAGAGGGGGCGACTATTCGCAGCCCCGTATTTTCTCCTCTTAACTCACTATATTTCGGTAAATTGTTCTTGAAAATTATACATAATATTTCGATAAATAACTGTTAAACACAAGATTATGTTTCGGTAATTACATGTCGAAAATATGTTCAACTTTCGGAAAATAACTGTTGAACATATATTTTCGGTAAATAGCTGTTGAAAAAAAATTATATTTCAGTAATTGAATGCTGAAAATATATCTTAATTTCGGTAACTAACTGTCAATTATAGTTAGAAAATTTTTAACTGTGGAGTACAGTTAAAAAAATTTTAACGGACTAAAAGGAGAATTCGCAGCCCCTTTGAGAGGCAAGATGCAATTAAGCCATACATTCTGTTCCTCCTCCTCCTCCTCCTCTCGTACCGTGTGAGTCCTCTCTCCTGGGAAGGAAGGAAGGGAACAGAAACTGAAATACTGTACTACACCACTAAGCAGTAAGCACAACCAAACCATGAATGCAACAATGGGTGGTTCTCTATTCCTCTTCCCTTCCTCTTCTTCTTCATTAACAGTCTCCAAAACAACCTTATCCTCCTCTTCTCCTTCCATGTCCCTAATTTCCACCACCGCCCGCCACCGCGGCCGCGCCCCTAACCGATCCTTCCCTCGTTCTCTCGTAATTGAGACCGTCCAAGGCCAAACCTCGGACGGCAAGGACAAGGAGGAGGAGGAGGAGGAGGAGGAGGAGGAGGAGCAATCTCGTTCTGAATCGGTTTCTCGGCGGCGCCTAATCCTCCTTCGTCACGCAAACAGTTCTTGGGAGGATCGTTCATTGCGAGGTACATATTACTTATCCCACACACACACACACACACTCTCTCTCTCTCTCTCTCAATCTCTTTTGGACATAATATATTAATAACGAAACCAAGCTCGTCGCAATTGGCTATACGAAACCGTTGTCTTCATTGAGTTTTGTAGAGGCCATCTTGGTCTGTGATATCTAATTATAAAGGGAATACCCTGGCATAAATCATATTCATGGGAAAATTGAGAAATGCCGTGTGACTAGATAAGACACGAAGCATGGCACGTGCGGAGTTTTCAGGACATATTACTACTTGTTTTAGGTAGCAAGATAGGTAATTTCTTATGCGTGGTCTTGAAACTATGATTCATGCTCTGTAATTTCCATGGTAAAAAAACCCAAGGATTGCTGCTTTTCTGATACAAAATCCTCGAAAAGAACACGCCATTAATTGTTTGAGGCTCAACTGGGTAAATTTCAGGAGTTCAATTCAGTGCCAATGTACCATTACAGTACAAGTTGATAAACCTATGTGGGAGAATCAAAATAAATACGCAGCGGAAAAATTACATACCTTCTGCCATGGTGTTTAAGTCTAGAGAAGTTCGGAAATCGTTTCGAACTTGAACCAATCAACTTCACCAACACAAACTCTCATTAATTGATTTCGGAGAACAATGGGTAGGATTTCCAATCTATATCTATATAAATGTTCTTCACACATGTAACTTGAAGGTAATCACAGGCCTTTATATAGATAGATCGGGACCATTTTCTAACGAACACAACCCTTCATACTTCCTTCCATCAAAGTAGTAATAGGCACCTATTCATTAATAGTTGCAACCTTACACATGAATGGTCACTAAACCCATTCATGAATAGTCACCATATCTATTCACAAATAGTCACCACCTTTTCGTAAATAGTCGCCAATTATTTAGGCGATACTTTAATTAAATCTAATACCCATATATGAGTTACGAACATAAATACTATAATATATAAATAGGATTGATGTGGCATGTGAGCCACATAAATAAATTCCAACATTCTCCCACTTGGCTCACATAACAAATCAACCAAAAAACTGTTGGGTAAAAGTGATACTTCAGAGAACAAAAAAACCCTACGTATTGTATTGCAAAACTTAACATATATAATACAAGACTAATAAAGTAGTTAAATAGGCTAACCCTAATAACCTTAAACAAACCTAATATTACAAAAGGACTAAACTACCCTTAAGATAAATAACACTTTAAATCCCTAGTAGATTAACATCCCCCCTCAAACTCAGGAGGCGAGCACAAAGAGCATCGTGAGTTTGCCAAGAAGAAAACGGAAACGAGCTGCAGTGTGAGTCTTTGTGAAAAAATCAGCTAACTATAGTGAGGATGGAACAAATGGCAAGTCAATAGTGCTTGACTGTAGATGTTGGTGTACAAAATGACAATCAATCTCGATATGCTTAGTACGCTCATGGAAGACAGAATTGTGGGCAATCTGGATGGCGCTCTTATTGTCACAATAAAGAGAGGTGGGAGATGCAAGAGAGACACCCATATCAAACAAAAGCCATCGTAGCCAAACTATCTCGGCTGTAGCAGAAGCCATAGCATGATATTCAGCTTTCGCAGTAGAACGAGCAATAACTGATTGTTTCTTGCTTTTCCAAGAGATAAGGGAATCACCAAGAAAAACACAGAAACCGGATATAGACTTTCGATCAGAAACATCACCAACCCAATCAGCATCAACATAGGCCCGAAGAGTCAAACTAGAAGTGGAGGAGATCAGTAAACACTGAAAGATAGTGCAACGAACATAGCGCAAAATTCGTAGGAGGGCAGCCCAATGGGTAGATCGAGGAGCAGAAACAAATTGGCTAACAATATGAACTGCATAGGCAATGTCCGGGCGAGTCACTGTAAGATAGACCAAACAACCAACCAATTCACGATACTGGGTAGGATCATCCAAGGAACACCATCAAAAGAATTGAACTTGGCATGCAATTCAAGAGGAGTATCAGTAACCTTGTCATCAGTGAGATTAGCACGATGAAGAATATTAGTGACATATTTAGTTTGTGATAACAAGTAACCTTTGGGAGAGGAAGCCACCTCAATACCAAAAAAATAGCGAAGCGGACCCAAATCCTTCATTTCGAACTCGCAAAATAGATGGGACTTGACCTCTGTAATAGCTGCAGAATCAGAGCCCGTAATAATCATATCATCCACGTACAATAAAAGAAGAACTATCCCTGCAGAAGTCTGACGGATAAAGAGAGCGGAGTCATGCTGACTACGTCGGAACCCAATCTGTAGTGCAACAGAATGAAACCGCTCATACCAAGCACGAGGAGATTGCTAAAGACCATAAAGAGCACGGCGGAGACGACAGACAAGACCAGGAGAGTGAGAAAGGCAAGGAGGGGGCCGCATATACACTTCTTCAGATAGATACCCATTGAGAAAAGCGTTCTTGACATCCAACTGAAAAAGAGGCCATCGGTGCACCGCAGCAACAGAAATCAATGTGCAAACCGTGGTCATCTTTGCGATAGGAGCAAAAGTCTCCTCATAATCAATCCCATATTCCTGAGCAAAGCCCTTTGCAACAAGCCGAGCTTTATACCTCTCTAAAGAACCATCAGAATGAGTTTTGACTTTATAAACCCATTTGCAACCAATGATATTCTTACCATCTAGCAGAGGTACCAAATCCCAAGTTTGAGTCTTAGCAAGAGCAGTGAGTTCATCATTCATAGCATTGACCCAATTGGGATCATTACAAGCTTCTTTATATGACCTGGGTTCAACATAAGTATGGATACGAGAGAGAAAAGAACAATAGGTAGAAGAGAAACAGGTATTAGTAAATTCAAGTCTTACCGGTGGGTGACGTTCATGAGTAGGATATCAAGGTTTTAGGTAGAAGAGAAACAGGTATTAGTAAATTCAAGTCTTACCGGTGGGTGACGTTCATGAGTAGGATATCAAGGTTTAGAGGGACCAGTGTCCAAAGAAGTGTCCAAAGAGGCAGCCGGAGGGTCAATAGAGCTGGGAGGCAGAACTGGAGAGACTACATTGCGACGAGAGTATGAGTACGGAAGAGGCGGAATGAGATTAGACCGAGAGGGACCAGAAGACACCACAGGAAGATTGAACACTTGGGCAGACGCTCAAGAAAAGTAACATGTCTCGACACATACAACTTCTTTGTCACTGGATCATAAAGCGATAGCCTTTTTGATTGATACATACCCCAAGAAAACACAGAGGACACATCGAGCACTCAGTTTAGTGCAATTCTTTTTAGGAAGAAGGACAAAACAAGTAGAGCCAAACACACGAAGGAGGGAGTAGTTGGGAACTAGGCCATAGAGACGCTCATAAGGGCAAGCACCAGAGAGAAGAGGGGTAGGCATCCAATTCAGGAGATAAGCTGCAGTGAGAACAGCTTCTCCCCAGAATATAGCGGGAACAGAAGGAGAAAGAAGAAGAGACCTAGCAGTATTAAGGAAATGGCGATGCTTTCTTTCAGCACGACCATTTTGGGAAGGTGTATTGGTGCACGAGGATTGATGAACGGTCCCATGAGTTGCTAAAAAATCTATAAACTCTGTAAGAGAATATTCCCCACCTAAATCAGAACGAAGGATTTTTATCGTGGCAGAAAATTGGGTTTGAATCATCGTATGAAAAGTGCGATAGACTTGATAAAATCAGATTTACGTGTAAGCAAATAGACCCATGTATATCGACTATAATCATCTAAAAAGGAGACATAATAAACTGAACCACCCTTGGTTGCAATCGGGGAAGGCCCCCAGAAATCTGTGTGAACAACTTGGAAATGAGAAGTGGAAAATGAAGTACTTTTATTAAACGGTAAAGCAGACATCTTTGCTAACTTACAACCACTGCACTCGGAAATATCATTAATAGAAATGTTACCCAAAAAACCAGACTGAACAAGAAGTTTTAATCGCTCACTAGACAAATGACCTAATCGAGAATGCCAAAGATAAAAAGAAGAGGATTTTGCATCCAAACTAAAAGATGACAACGCAGTGGAAGTAGACTCCTTAGGAACATGCAAGCTCTCTAGCACATATAGATCACCAACTCTACGGCCGATCCCAATCTGCTTCTTGGATACTCGGTCATGCACAACACAACTAGAGGAAGAAAACAAGACATCAAAACCAGAGTCAGACAATTGACTTATCGAAACAAGGCTTAAAGACAAATGAGGCACATAGAAGACATTAGGGAGGGACAATGAAGAAGAGGCAGTAGGAAAGATAGAACCAACAGACACAACATGCATATGAGATCCATTTGTGGTAGCAATACTAATGGGAGGGACAGGGGAGATAGAAGGACTAAGTAACGACAAATCATGAGTCATATGATGAGAGTAACCGGAATCAAAAATCCATGTGGTGGGTAAGATACCTGTGGTATAAGCACTGTGCAAACCTGGCAAGGTAGTGGTCATAGCAAAAACTTGAGAATGACGCCCTTGGGTAGCTAAAAATGCCTGAAACTGCTGAAACTGATCAAATAAGGGAGAAGGAGGGACTCTGCTAGCGGTAGGAAATGCAAAGGCTGCTGGAGGTCGCGGAGTCTGTGATGGTGGCCGCGAGGATGATGTTGCAGTTGAATGAGGAGAATGACCCTTCTGACGACAAAAACTGCACTCATCCATGGCAACCCGAGGCTTGGGCTTGCCTGTAACTTGTATCAGATGTGAAGCCGGAGTGGGTAGAAGGGGTGCCAAATGTTGAGTGGGAGGAGCTGCTGGAGTGACAAGCACAGACTGAGTAGGAAGAGCAATGGAGGATACTTTGAACCTAGTTTCCTCCGCAATAAGTTCGCGGACTGCACCATCCACTGTAGGTAAGGGAGACCGATGCAAGATAGCTCCACGAAGGGGCTCAAATTCCCCTCGAAGAACCATAAGAAACTGAACCAGTCGGTTTTTCTCACGATACTGCAAATACCTATCAAGTAATGACAAGTCTGGAGGTTCCATAACAGCCAATTGATCCCAATAATGAGTCATTTCATTGTAGAATTCCTGAATCGATTTATCTTTCTGAGTGGCACTGCGAATAGACATTTCAAGCTCATGTTGTTTAGCAAAATTCGACTCAAGATACATACTTTTCAGATATTCCCAGACTTTCCTCGACGTGTCATATTTTGAAAAATTCATACCAATACTTGGTTCCACGGAGTTGTGAATTCAAGTAAGAATCTGTGTGTTTTCAACTTTCCATTTTTCAAGGTCAGTGGCATATTTTTCGTGTTTCGGATCAGAAGGACGTTGAATTGAACCATCTACATGTCCCCATACTCCCTTGCCCACAATAAAAATTTTCATCACATCTGCCCAATAAGAAAAATTATTACCGGTCAACCGCACTCTAATCGCTTGAGTTTTATCATCTACCATGGTGATTAACTTCCAGGTAATAAGCAGTAGAGAATCAAACAATACCAGAAGCAAAGAAAGCGGTCGCCAGTTATGAAAACAGAATTGATAAGCCCAAGTTGAACTCTATGAGCGCTGAATAAAACTTTAACAGTGCAGAATACCAACCACTGAAGTCAAAATACCTTGATATGCTAACCCGGGTTGATTTGAATGCAAACAGTGTGAAACACTATAGATTAGTTACCGAAATACCTCACTGATGCGATTCCAGACAGGTTTGAGTGCAGAAGGAAAAGACCCAGTTGATTTTGAGTGCAAACGGAAGAAACTCAGAAGATTCCAAGGACAATCGTCGTTCGCCGGTGGCCGGAAGTTGATCTCCAGTGGTCGGCGTGGGTTGAGGATGGCTGGCGAGTAGTCGGCAGGTACTAATGGTGGTCGGCGAGTGATCTGTGAGCAGAGAGAGAAGTCGTTTGCTAGAGAGGTGCTGTGAGATATGCAAAGATGCAGTCGGGAAGAAGAGAAGAAGATAAGATAGCCTAGGAAGGCTCTGATACCATGATACTTCAGAGAACAAAAAAACCCTACGTATTGTATTGCAAAACTTAACATATATAATACAAGACTAATAAAGCAGTTATATAGGCTAACCCTAATAACCTTAAACAAACCTAATATTACAAAAAAGACTAAACTACCCATAAGATAAATAACACTTTAAATCCCTAGTAGACTAACAAAAAGATACTAAATATTGTATATGGCTATACAACAACTGCCCAAATAACGGTCTATAGTAGAAAGATTGAGCACGAATCATGGCGGTTATGCTATTTAAGCGAGTATTTCCTTCCATATATTACAATGAACAAATCTCTCAAAACTTTATGTGGTATCCCCTGTAAATCGTGACTAACTAATAATCACTTAGGGTCTGCTTTATTTATCGCAACGGATAACTGTATATGTACTTCATACCTTATGTGCACATGTACGTCTTTATTCTCTAAGAACACTCATAGTGTGACAAAACTTTAATTGAGCATCAATATGAGAGAGAACAAATATGAAATGAGCTAAAAGCCATGTATTCACTACATGACATAAACTTTTTGGCAGCAATAACTAGCACAATACTTTATGCTCAATGGTCACGAATTGTGTTTATGAACTCTTTCTCTCCCCTAATGAGGTATATTACGTCGATATTCTTTATTCGGCTTTCATCTTTATCTTAGAGAACAAAATTGTAGCCAAAGTAAACTTAATAATGGTCTCAACATAACATCGACAACTTGAGACCCACATTGCATGCTAGGCTAGTTTCATAGCTCCCACTAATTCTGCCATTCATAATAAACATTACTTTGAATTGGATGTTAACACCGTGACAAGAGATTTATAACTTAACCTCAGTCAATTACTCTTTATTAGCATGCATGTACATATAGTTTTTGGTTCTTTATAAGTACCTCACAATCTTTATTTGTAGCTTTCTATATACCATGGTTACTTGGATATAGATCCAGTAAATCCTTAGCCAATATCTATATAATCTAGAAAAATGCTTTTACTCCCACTAACTTTAAGGAGTATACCTTTGTCTCTACTTGTAAACAAAAGGCTATTTTTTTGCAAATTTCTTTTGGATGCCATCTGAAACCTTATTGGATCTTCGTATAGCGTTAACGGCATAAATGGAACTCCAAATACTCTTACTTTGAACATTAAACATAATGGACTAATTCTCCCACTATTATGTGGGAGAATTAAATATTTGTTTAGCATACTTAATTATGTGGGTAGTCCGGCATCCACATAGTGTGAAATCACGATCCATGCATCCTAAAGTAGAGCAAAGTTACAGTCAATATTACTCCAATAAATAATATGGACTTCATGAAGCAATTTTAATAAACGTTATGAACAGCTACAATGACCAAGAACAATATATCGATCTTGATGCTATAGAAAGTAGAACTTTACTCAAAATTACTACTATTCATTAGCGGTAAATTCTGACCTTACACAAACTTAAATTTTCAACTTTTATGCTAATCTATACTTGAAATAAAGTAAACTCAAACCTCCCTATGAGTAAAGGCTACAATACGCACTGAATCTACTTCACTGCAACAAGACTAGCGCATTTCGAACATCAAAATGAAAATTCCATAACATTGAGAACGTAGAAATTTTCCCAAACGAATGAATAGAACTAATTATTCTCCTGCGGGCAAAAATAATTAATTTTACTAATTCAAACTCAATATAATATTAAATGCCATGGAAAACAAACAAATAGTCCAATGACTATTCTATGTGTGACTAAAAACTTGATGTGGAAGACCATAATATTTTAAGATGTTGTGGCTAATCTCAAAATATTGCGACTTTCAAGTCACCTCATAAGACATCAAGTACACTTCATGTGGGATAATCATACGTTCACTATAGTCTCATGATACTGAAATGGTTTCATATGTCAGATCAAATATAGTAAATTAATCTATTGATATTGATTTCAAATAATCCAAACCATGATTTTACACGTTCAAAGACCAATCAATTTGACCCAAGGAATTCTAAGAAAGGTTAGAATATGTGACTTATTCACCAATGGTCACACCTCTCGGTGTAAACACAACGGTCACATTCCTTTGTGGTTTGGACAAACCATTTGATTTAACCCCAAGGGTCATACATCTTCACAGATAGAGCAATGTGACATATTAGAGAGTCACACTGTTTCAAACTTGATGAAAGAAACCCATTGAATGGTCACAACCACCATTGTCTTTTCCGCTTGTTGTAACCGTTTCTAAGTTCTGAAACATTGCATCTATTTAAGAAACCATTACCAAGAATAACATATAGGAAAATTCCAAATCCATCAACAGATTCAAACTATCCATACCCAGGTCCCAGGAAGAAAAAACTAGTCATGGCAGTCGGTGACGGCAACAAACATAAAATAAAGCAAACCAAAGTATTATGCCATAGACTCTATAAATACATTTGTCACAGGCATGAGAAATGCCAAGCCATATCTTTACACATGCAAACTTAGGAGGGAAACTTCAGTGGGAAATATGTGAAGAGAGTTAAATGCCGTAACCAAGAATTTGACACTAATGTGACAATTCAGGTATGCGCGAAATATTGATCCGGACATGTAATTTCTAGTTTCTTCTTCCACACAAAAATATCATTCGGCATATTTACGATTTAACAATCGACCAGTGAAATACTAAACAAAATGACAAGAAGGTTGGCTCTGATACCAAATGATAAACCTATGTGGGAGAATCAAAATAAATACACAGCAGAAAAATTACTTACCTTTTGCCATGGTGTTTAAGTCTAGAGAAGTTCGGACATCGTTTCGAACTTGAACCAATCAACTTCACCAACACAAACTCTCACTAATTGATTTCGGAGAACAATGGGTAGAATTTCCAATCTAATCTATATAAATGTTCTTCACACATGTATAAATGTTCTTCACACATGTAACTTGAAGGTAATCACAGGCCTTTATATAAATAGATCGACCCTTTTCTAACGGACACAACCCTTCATACTTCCTTCCATCAAAAAAGTAATAGGCACCTATTCATTAATAGTTGCACCCTTACACATGAATGGTCACTAAACCCATTCATGAATAGTCACCATATCTATTCACAAATAGTCACCACCTTTTCGTAAATAGTCACCAATTATTTAGGCAATAGTTTAATTAAATCTAATACCCATCTATTAGTTACGAACATAAATACTATGATATATAAATAGGATTGATGTGGCATGTGAGCCACATAAATAAATTCCAACACAAGTTTCTTCGGTATTTGTTTGTCGACTTGTTCATGAGAATGGCTTTATTCCTTCAAATGCAACCGAAACAATTAACTCATTGCAACTTACTTTGAAAGCTTAGCCCTGCCCTCTAATTGGGCCTATTCCAAGGACAAAATACTATTGTCTTCTGTATACAAGAGGATGAACAGGGCATGAATTGATGCTGAAATATCTGCATTCTAAATTTGTTATATCTATCATTCCAAATGCACATTAATTTCTGCTACATGTTTGCATTTTTCAAATATTGTTATTTGTAAATGAGCACTCCTTTTGCTTTCCTGGTATGAATGATCGCTACACTTCATTGCAAAGTTGCCTTTCAGATACTTTTGAATAAAACAGAAATAAGGGAAAAGAACTGAATAAATGCTTAAAGTCATTCACGTCCTTTTCTTTTTATTGTATTGATGATAGCCAAAATCATGGCAGAATTCCTGTTATAGTTTCCTTCTTATTGCATAGATCATGATCGCCCTTTGAGTAGAACTGGACAATCTGATGCTATTGAAGTTTCACAAAAGCTCCAGAAGTTGGGTTGGATTCCTGAACTTATTTTGTCCAGGTTTGGATATTCTATAACCTTGCACAGTATTCACATGGTGACCCATAGCTAGATTGAGTTCTCTAGTTTGCATGGATGGTTAATTCCTGATCAACACTTCTCAACTGGTGTCTTGGTGTAGTGATGCAGTTCGAACAAGAGAAACACTTAAGATTATGCAAGAGCAAGTGAAAGGATTTTTGGAAGCTGAGGTGCATTTTATTTCAAGCTTTTATTCAATTGCAGCAATGGATGGACAGACAGCCGAGCACCTTCAACATGCAATCTGTAAACTTTCAAGGGATGAGATACTTACAGTTATGTGAGTTCTGCTGACTGTAACAGCTTCTTTGGCGTTCCATTTAATAGGTGAGGTCTTAGTGTGCATTCAGTGTCCATCTTGATGCCGTATGGAAAAGAACCTTTTGGTTTGCCTCGGATAATCCACTGGAGTTGTATAGCATGTGATGACAAGTCTATTTATCTGTGATAGAAGCTCATTTTCGAGTTTATCTTTGTTTTCTTCAATAGCAAATACCGTTCCCATGGAACTTCCCATGATGCTTGGCTTACCTTGACAATATGTGTCACTACTGCGACAATCTATTATGAGCATTTTTACAATCTAACTTGTCCAGGAGGCGAAGAGGACTGAAAAGGGTAGTTCTCTGTAGTTTCTTCCTTATTTGTGTTTTATAGTGTTATAGTTCCCTTGGATACACTGTTGAGGCTAATGGCGCATTCCATCAATAAAAGAGACCTTAATGCAAATCACCTTATGTTGTCTATCATTTACATTTTAGTTGTCTTTCTTCTTGGTACCAATTTTTGTCCGGTAGGTACAGTGGGCGCTCCAATTTATTATGAATGTGTATGGGGGGACTTCATAAACAATTTTGACAAAAGGTTATCTGTACAGGTGTATGGGGCATAATAGAGGATGGGAGGAGGCAGCCTCAATGTTCTCAGGTGCCTCCATTGAGCTAAAGACTTGCAATGCTGCTTTGCTTGAAGCTACCGGGAAATCTTGGGAAGAGGTTAAGCGCTTTTTTTTCCCCACGCGATTCATATTGCCAAGTTTCACTTTGCATCTAGGGTTTCAGGGTATTGTAATGCAGTACCTGGACTTTGCATTGTTTATAGATTTTCTTTGGATCACAATAACCATGGGTCAACAGAGCCTATCAGTAGATGCAGTAGAACTTCTGACTGAGGAACTTGAAATCCACCTTGCAAGGGGGTCATTGATACACGAAGCTTGTTGAACCTTTTAGGTGCTATGAATTAGCAAGGCCGTGCTTCCAAATGCTGATTCTAAGGAAAAAGGACAACGAACTTAATGATAGCATAAACTATTGATAATTGGTACTTGTGGCGTTTTATGACTAATACTCAAGGGTCAAAAGATAGAGGAATTAATGTAAGACAACCAAAGAAATGAACCCAATTGACACCGTAGGCTAACCCTTGGGCTTGTTTGTTACATATAACAATAAGAAGTCTTGCATGCATGACCATAACGGTTTTGGTGTACTTCAAAGCAATTTCATCCGATTTGGCCCATTACCACGTGGGTAAGTTGTGGTGTTTGAACTAACAACTTGTTTGTGGTGTTGGAGCCCAGATAGGTATCCTTCCAGTAGAGTAGTATCCGTGGTCAACTATCAAGGATGCAAATGATAACGGGAGGAAACTATGTTATGACTCAATGAGATCCATAATACGTTGAGCATCGAGACCCATATCAAAACAATGTATAAGGGGGTTGGGCGCGTATGCTGGACGATGAACCAATTGATGTCTTTAGCTAGTTGTATGTGATTGATTACTGATGGTATAAATGCTTGGGCCTGGACTGATGGGATAGAGGACATAGTGCAGTTTATCTTAACATGCTACAAACCTAAAAAAATAGGCTACTCATTTGCGTTCGTGAGCACGCGAGAGAGAGAGAGAGAGAGAGAGAGAAGTTTTGGAAGCCTTACTAGGTAAAATATGACCAACATCTGGTTCAAATTGGTGAGAGATATCGGTGGAATTTGTTTTCGTGGTTGTTTATGGTTCCTTAGTAAATTCAGGATATCTGAGGTTTTTGATCGTCCGGTGCTTCATAGTTCATTCTCACGAGGCCACCTGCTCTCTTACCAACCGACTGACCTAGGAAGGAGAGGCTCAAGACATGGAAAGCATTGACCAAGGTTTGATACCTTGTCCCCCATAATATATACCTGCCACTTCTGCTCCTCTACAGTCCCTGATATATTGTCCTCATAGCAACCTTGGGATATAACACCTAAAAACTTCATGTTTATGAAATCAAGTGGCTAGCTAACCTAAGTTTTCTGGAGACGAAAGATCTCCACTGTTCTGTTTATCTGGGTTGCCCTTGCCCTCACCTCATGCACCTCCGTTGATCTCAGGCCATCACCGTGCCTACCATCTTCCTAGAGAAAAACCTTTTAATTGGAAGACGAGTAGAGACGAAGGGTGATATTTTGGCTTCGAACAAGTATGTACATAGACATGAAATTTTTTGGACAGTTAGGTTCACTTGTCCATCTTTTGATATGTAAGTCATCTTCGGACAATTCAATTGAAACAATTGGCTGTCTGACTGGGGTGGGGCCTTTATGTGCTTCATAAGCTGATTTGGATCTATTGTGGGGCAGAATTGAATGATGAGATTTGATTTTTCTCATTCCCTATCTAATCCAGCGTCTTTCACCTGCAGGCATTTTCTTTGGCAGGATTTGGTGGGTGGAAGCTCCAGGGTATTGTGAAGCCCACTTCTAATCTGTAGAATTGTGTTTTTCTATGGGTACTGACACTATGCCCCCAAGTATTGCTTTCTTTCTTCGTTGCACTTCCAAAGCACAAGGCTGGCCTTGTTTAAGGCTGACTACTGTTTTTTTTGGAACCTGAAAAGCAATTTCTAAGACAAGGCGAGGAATGGACCGAGGCTTTGTCAATTGAGATCAATCACTTCTGCAGTAAAAAGTCAACTATTCGAATTGTTGGTAGTGCGTGCCGGAAGTCAAAAAGTTTCCACATGATGTCCCAACTGGATCGTGTTAAGTCCGTCTAATAGATGTGCCGTGGGAGATCGTTCATTACCTACGATTATCATGCTATCAATATTTTAAATATAAGTCATTGGTTAATCATATTGCATGCAGGGAGCACGAGAAGTATCTGGTTCAATGATAACAAGGCTATTCAGTTGTCGCTGAGAAAATTAAACAGGTCTCGCTCCCTTGATCAAGCAGCATTTCTGTTTTATGGCTTTTCCAATATCAGGAGGTGCTCGACTAAGGGTTTAGATATAGCTATTACAGCAGACACGGACGGCTGGAATGACATTCAATTTTTTTTTCCCTGCGTGTGTGTCAGGGAGAGAGAGAGATTTTATTCTCCATGTATAGTCAGCCAATTTTGTACGTTTGATTCATCAACTGTAAGATATAAAGTTACCTAAGAACTATGAAATCTTCTTTGCCATATTTTGAGAGC
Source organism: Rhododendron molle (assembly GCA_025413875.1). Classification (NCBI taxonomy): domain Eukaryota; kingdom Viridiplantae; phylum Streptophyta; class Magnoliopsida; order Ericales; family Ericaceae; genus Rhododendron; species Rhododendron molle. The sequence goes on from CM046400.1 coordinate 24,390,945, forward strand.
CACTTTGATTCCTGTATTTTTCTCGTAAGGTGAAGTTCTTTGGACTGCATTAACGTCTTCAAGATATGAGGTTTTACCGGAAATGCTAATGGACCCCATGATCCAAAGCTTGAGTTACTTGCTAGTAATATTTTGGGCAAGATTTAAATGAGCTCCAAATAAAATTTGGGCAGTCCTATTAGTACCGTAAAAAATTTACTTGTGCAGAGCTTCTAAGAACATGTAACCAGTATTGGTAGCGGCAACCATCACCAGTCTCCATTCCAAAGCCAGCACTGGCGTTCACCTTGAGATGTCCTTCCCATAGAAGCAACACAGACCACGAATCCCTGTGATTCATCAGGATGCAGAGCTCTTTAGGGCAAGTGTATGCAAATAGGCACACTGCCATCATTCATGTTCGACATTGAAATACTTTATTTTTCTTAGACGAACTGTTGTCACTTTGCAGGAATGATACCTAAAATAAACTCTTGCACAGACATGACAAAGACAAGTATTTACAGAAATTCCTAAAATGTCTCTCGCAACCTAAAATAACATCATGCCATCAATGAACTAACAAGGTTTCTTCTCCTAATTACAAATATCTCACTCGCAAACTACGCATACGAGGGAAACTGGAGATCCATCAAATACAAATTAACATGCTACATAAATACTATAAATTCCTGCCTGAATTATTTTCCAACTGGTCTTCATTGCCAATAGACATCCCTGATGAAGAATGGTCAAGCTGCTCTCCAGCCAGGAAAACAGAATTGGTTTGCTGGTAGGGTGGGCTTAAGCTTGACTCGAATATCTGGGGCACGAGCATCATCTCTGGTTTAGCATATCTTGCTGCACCCGTGCTCAGTCGTTGCTTCTTCACAGGCCTCTCACCTTTCAGGCTCTCAGCTTGTGAACCAGAATCTGGCGTAAGTGGCTCATGATGCGAAGTGTAGGATTCATCAAGAGAGAAGCTCTTGGTTGGAACATGTTCCTTGGTAGCTTTGTCCGATAATGGAGATTCAGAAGTCGGGGCTGGGGTTGCTGGGTGGTCAGCCTTATTGTCAGATTCTTGGCAGTTGTCAACTGATGCCGGGGCAGAGACCCCTGAGCCAGGCACATCAGAGAGAACTCCACTGAGCCGTTGTTGCTCTTCAATTATCTTCTTCAAATACTTGCCTTGGGCTTCTATGCGCAGCTGTAGCTGCCTCTGCACCTGTATTTTATATTTCAAAAATATTGTTGGTCAAACTTCAGAATAGTCTCACAAATCAATAGCACACAGTATTCTTATGATCGAAGCGAAGACAATTACTTCCGGTTGCTCCTTATCCCCTTACTGTCATTGCACCAAGTCAGGATGGCTTAATAATGAAAGCAACCATAACAGAGTTGACCTACGAATAACTGATGTGATCATTTGCTCAAGTGTTTTGGTCAATGTCCCAGTGTTGAAACCAAGAAACAAGAAAAAGTTTCACAGTGTTGCTTCACAGGCACTATGATTACAACCACATTCAACACAGCCAGCCCGAACAATGACCATGGATCATGAAAATAATCAACTTGATGGGGAAAAGAGTCAGGTAATCAACAAAAACCTTTTGAGACAAAGCTTTGCCAACTCCTGTAACACCAAATAACTCTCACTTGTCAATGTAGAGGACTACTGCCCCAGTAGCTAAATCATCTATTACTGTTAGAGGCTTGTACAAAAACAAATGTCATGTCAATGGAATAAACAAAAAAAGCATCTTTTTCTGGTTGAGCTCTTCTAGTTCTTCGTCCTTTCCCTATAGTCCTCAAAGAATCTCAAATTCAATTGGCATCCTTTTGGGTGTGATCTGATCACATTTTTTTGATCGGCGAAAGTAAGTATTGTTAGAATAGTTAGAATAGCACCTTGGAAGAGAAGTTGAACTCTTGACCCCTTTCTCCTAGCACCTGATTCCATCTTCTAATGCCGTTGGCGAAGGCCTATTGGCAATTCAATCACAGATTCGTGGACGGAAAGGAAAAGGCAAGAGACACTTTAAATTTGGGAAGGTAAATCCCATACGTTTCTTTTTCTCCAGCAAATTCCTCCACAAGTTCTTAATCCAGATATAGCCGAAGTGATTCTTGATGTAAAGTTATGATGAGATAACGAGAATACAAAGAGGAATAAGAAAGCTTTGAATTGTTTATAAGTGTTCTAGATTGGGTGGATTGGGTTGCTGAGCGGAATTGGGTTCTGTTACTCATATCTGGATGGGGTGGAGCAACACAGGAAGGTTTGGGGTGATAGGATGATGGAGTTGAGCTATGTCTAGTTCCTTGTAGAACTCCCTATCTGTTGTAGTGAACAAGGAAATCTAAGCCATTAGGCCCATTTTGTTCTGTTTTTTTCCTTGGGGAGATGAATGAAACAGGGGAGATGAATGAAACAATGGAGATGAGAGAGACGGTTGAGGGGATGATGCAATGGATGAATGGCGGTTTTTGAAATGCTTTGTTAGAAGGCGGGGTTTCAGGTGAGGCGGTGCCAATAGTTGCAGAGCTTGTTACTGGATTTAATGGAGGTAGTTGGTCATGTGATTTGAGAGAGGGATACACGTAGGCTATCAAAGGCAAAATCTGGATTTCTGAGATGTAGCTTCCCTGACCTCAGAAATCCAGATTTTGCCAATGGTAAACTGGTGACCTACTAATGGATGGAGAGAACAGTAACATAAGTTTCTAGATCAATGGAGGTGTACCTCAAAGAATAAGAGGGTGAAATGTGATTTCAAAAGCATTCATGGCCCATGGGATGTTAATGTAAGTGACCCTAAAATAAAAGGAAGATGCATGTCAATCATGACATGTCTACTGAGGAGGATGCTCAGGAAGGACAGGAAAGCATACCTCCAATTGTTCATGCAGCCGCTTCTGTACCTCCATCTGCAGCTTGAGTGCTTCAGTAATTTGCATCCCACTGTGAACAGGTGAGAACACTAACCTCCTCAGATCAAGTAGCCCATGAGTGAGGTACATAAACAGATCTAAATGTTTCATTACACGATCTTGTCCTTATACTATATTCTCAACTGTACAATTGTCTTGTGAAACCATTTAGGAAAAGGGAAACAGATAGAATTGACAGATTATCTAGTCTGAAAAGTTCAGGTTTCCAAACAGTTAAGACCTCTTCATGTCTGCTTATTTCCTTTTAATGGTTGCATCTGATCTAGGGTAATACACTTCCATAAAACATGTATAGAAAAAACCATGATAAAAGACTATTTTAACAGGTGGAAAGCATTAAGAAAGGAGCAAATTACTTACGATGAACCATCCAAACTTGAAAGCATGTCCCCAGATTCTTTCTTATCAGCACTTTTCCCTTGCATTATCAATTTAAGACATGAATGAACTGATTATTTCAGGTAGAAGAATCATGAAACCATGCCTACTTCCTCCAGCAAAGATAATAGTCCGTGGATTAATCTTGTCTTAAGCAACCAAAATTTAAAACACACTTACCATCAACTGAGTCAGGGAGGTACTTTGCAAGCCGATATTTCTGTGTGCATCACATGGCAGAAGTCAAAGAAATCAGTACGAAGACAATGATTGCTTTTAGTGGAGAGAATATCCAGAGAAAAATCTCCATGGAACAAAATCAAAGAATACACACCTGTAGGTGGCTTTTGACATGGTAAATCGTCAGTCCTTGTACACCCATGACTCTGAGAACACCTTTGGGTGTAGCCCCTGAAAAAAAAAAAAAAACCTTAAAAAGCTTAAAAATAACAACCCTCTTAAGATGCTCACAGGATATAGAGAACACATCAAACAGGATATTAGGAAACTTGGTTGATCTTCCAACTAAATTGCCTCTATGATCACTAATAAATGATCGACTTTCTGAAAAAAGCCCACAAATGCATTACAGTAAAACACTATCTATGTAGCAAACGCCAAAGCCAAGTGTAGACACAGATCGTCATACTGGAAATCAACAGAGTTCAGGAACAAAATAACATGCTATGTTATCTTCACTTGTTCAAGCTGTCTTACAATGTTCATGTATATCAAACCATTTAATGTTCTCTGCCAAAACCGTGCATGATAAGAAAAGTGGATATAATCCTAAATCCACATGCATTTTTCTTGCCATTTCATTATTTTCCCTTGTTTGGTATGAGTGTTGAGGAAATAGCGGCAAATGGAACAAAGTTAGCCAAAATAAGGTCGAGATAACTTACGATCAGGACCACCCAGTTGGGCTACAGCATCAACAAAGCGTTCATGAAGTTCATGTGTCCAACGCAATCTTGTCTTGGAAGCCAAACTGGGATTGTTATCAAGAAGACTGTTCCCTCCATTCATTGTATCCATTGTGCTGGCACCACAATCTAATTGCTGAATAGGGACTGCTGCTGAGCTGTTGTGAGCTTAACTTGAACTAGAAATGCCCTTTGGTAGATACACACGTCATTTACCTACAAAAAGTAAACGGGAGTTACATGCAAGCCTCAAAGGACAGAATTATGCAGCGTGTAATTTGAAAACAAGCCATTGAACAGCCTGAAAAGAAGTGGCAAGCATCAAGATCTTAGTAGCACGAAGCGGGAGCGGGGGCGGGAGCGGGTGGAGGCACCTAGAAGCTCCTAAGGTTGGGAGCGCCTAAGGAGCGTATATAGACTACATATAAATACGTATATAAAGTATCTTGAAATACTTAAACCATTGAAGGAAAAGTGATTACTTAAGAGAATTTCACGATCTTAAAGGGTACTTATAGGAAGTTAGATATTTTCAATTTGCAAACCTTCTTGACTAATATGATTTTCATATTTTTATTTCCACAATGGCATAACTCCCTTAAAAGTAAGAGAATAGTTGTCTTAACTGCCCAATAAGCTCCCATCTTAGTTGGGAGCGAGCTCCCGTCAAGCTCCCATCTTGGGAGCACCGATTCGAGCTCCCATCTTGGAAGCGCACACATTTTAGAAGGATCCTGCTACACATTTTGGAGTCCAGCAACTCGTGGGTATCGCGGCAGCGTTGGTTTACTGTTTTCGTTGACCGGTGGTGGTGGTTTGTTTGCACGGTGGATGGATTGGTGGCTGGTTGGTGGCAGATCGGTTGGTTCATTGTTAGGGTTAGTTTTGGGTTCTTAGGGTTGGGCATGGTCCTCTTGGGCCTTGCCCTTTGGGTGTTTGGGCTTTGCCCTTTTGTTTTCTTTGGGCTGTATTTTCAGATCTGGGCGTTAAGGGGCCTTACGTGTTCGGGCTTGGCTCGTTTTTTGGAGTTTGGCCTTTGGCCTTCCTGTTTGGGCTTTGTCCCTTTGGTAACTTTGGCAAAGGTAACTTTGGTTTGCTATCAACCTTTGGCTGATTTCCCCTCCCTTCTCCCCCTCACTTGATGTACCCATCATCAAGTTTCCCAAATAATATGTTGTTGTTTCCAAAAAAAAAAAAATGAATTTTTTTTCTTTTTAATAAGCAAAATTTTACTAGCAAAAAGAACCAAAAGGGGATGAACCCTGTGCACTTGAATGACCTAGAGCGTCTAAAAGGCTCTATACATCTGCAGGTATATTAATCACTGAATAAAAGCACAAAAATTGGCCAAAGCTCCACAGGCTAGCAATTCTCCCACTCAACTAGACATAACCCGGTTAACTCCAGAAATTGAGATAATTGGTTTCCACAACTCACCAACCGCAAAAAAAAGGGGGAAACCAAAAAACTATGCTAAACACATCTCCATGTGTTTCTTCATACACAACACCATATTGTGATCATTTTTCATCTCTTTCTGAGGTTACAAATAGTTACAACAGCATCATAAGCATCTGTCCTGTGAAGCGAAGTTCCACATCGCCTGGGTACCAAAGTAATATGAAGCATATAAGCGTGAGGGCACCCTCACTTCAATATGTAGCTTTTGGAGTGGAGTTCTACCAAGACCATGTAACATGGTATCAAAGCTAGGTACCGAAGATGGGTAGGGTGCGTGTCTCTGGCCTACACGTGGCAGGTGCTGCTGATTGAGCACGCTGCGTGGGAGAGAGGGTGTGAATCGAAGTCCCACATCGCTTGGTATCAAAGTAGTATGAAGTATATAAACATGAGAACACCCTCACTTCAATACCTAGCTTTTGAGGTTGAATTCTATCGAAGACTGTGTAACATGTCCAACCAAAAGAAAGGGGGCTTACTCCAAAAACCTTTATACGATGGAGAGTTCCCTACAACCAGTGATACACACACTTTTCTATTTTCCCACAATATTTGTAGCTGATAGACGACGTTGATCATCAAATCTTTGTGGTATTTGAAGAAGCAAAAAGCTCGCTTTATCTAAAGAATAAATATTTCCAAATTTGTCAAGTGAATGAAAATTCCTTCCATGTTTTTCTACAATCCTATTGATTTCAAGTACATTGCTTAATTATATACCCCCTCCTCCGTCCCATTTTGTTTGCTCATCTTTTCATTTTGGGTCGTTGCAAAATGTTTGCTTCAATTTCAAAAATAGCAACCAAAATAGAGCAACCTCCCAATTTTACCCCATGTAAAGTTGGATTAGACTTAAAGTGCATGGGGTGCATTATTTTTAAAGGTAATTGTGGAAATCTGAAATTTTTTCAGGGAACTCCATAAAAAGTTGGAATCCCCATAGAGAGCAAACAAAATGGGACAGATGGAGTACAGCATATAACTATTGTATGACAAAGCAATAGAAGCAAGTCTTCTAGACTTCTACCATATATCCAAGTCCGGCTTTTGAACGTGATGCTTGGACACACTTACACCCGATACTAGTACACGAGTTCATGAAACATAGCCTACAACCAACATAGACCATCACCTTCTTTGAAATGCACAGCTCAAAGACAAAGTATCCAGTCACTACCTTGGTTGCCCAAGTCTTATAAACATGGAAAGAAGAACCTCCCGGAACTTAACTTCTCAATACTCCAAATCCCTTGGAGACTAAGAATTCCACACCACAAACATTTAACTCTACCCCTAAGTATTTTAATCCCAATGAAAAATGAAGAGAGCCTAGAAACACCTACCATAAAGCTCTATGGCCACAACATGATCTAAGCCAAATAAACGCAGAGGAAGCTGCAGTACCTCTGGGTTCTTTTCCAATTCTGATAAAGCATGTTCAGTCGTTAACGGCTTGAAATCTCCTGACGAACAAAATTCCACCTAAGTTGTGAATGGTTTCCAACACGGGGAAGACATGGGTCTCTCAGGGAAGCCAGAGACTCAATATTTCATTATGTTAGAAGGGAAGAACACAAAACAAAAACCGCAACCACCACCAAAGCAACATGCAGATTACAAGAAACCAAGCAAGATGACCCATCATTGACTCATAATTACTTCAACTCCAACTACTAAGCCCTACCATAGCAACAAGCTATCTTCGCACTTGCAGCGTTGACTTGCCGCCTCCAACATGATGATCTACGAACCGGACATAGTCGTAAAAATTACTAAGACCTTTTTTTTAGTAGCGTAACAACATCATAATACTTACAATTACACATGAAATCCGTGGCCTATTCACAAGTGTATAGACATAATCAAAGGAGGAGGAGAAAGAGTACCATACCCAGATCTGGAAAATACAAGGAGATCGTCGATTTCTGGGTTTTGCTTGTAGAAATGAAAAATTGACCCCAGACCGAACCCAACCCGCAGGTTCAGGCTGGCTAGGCTAGAGAATCCCTCTGCTTTACCTTCAACTTGGAAAGACTTCTTTTACTGAATTTTTTGTTAGCTGGATATATGCTCGATCTCAGAAACAAAATCGTACAAACGATTTTTGGTATATTTCTCTCTTGTTTGTTTGTTGGTCTTTTCTTTTGAGAGATGTGCGGCCTAGGACCCAACAACTGCGTTTTTTTTTTTTGTTTGTTATCTACCTTCTCCTTCTTGGGTTCCTTTTGATCTTTCTTCTCACTCTTCTTCTGCGGATGTGAAGCTGGAGGGAGACGCTAATTGCCAATTGGTTGATCAGACCTGGTTTAATTTGTCTTCACCAGATCAAAGCGTCACCGTGGGGAGGTTTTTCTCTCAGGGAAAAAAATACTACTACTTTGGACAATACATGTGGTCGTATTTGTTTGATATGTGCGAGTTCACGTACATTATATGGACCTTACCTACATCATTACTTGCATTATTAAACAGCTCCAAATACGTGTGAGTTATATTTGTGTCCCGAACACTGTTATTGTATTTTAATTACTAGAACTCTAAGGGGGAGAAGGAAAAGTAACTGTGCAAACGCAAATCCAATCCATATCATTGTTTTAAAAAAATTTAAAATCAGTTCAAATGGGACATTTAGTTTAGGGTCTGTTTGGAACCCGAGGAAAGGAAAGGAAAAGAAAGGAAAACTAAAAGATTTTCCTTTCCGTTGTTTGGTTTGAAGAGAAAAGGGGAGGAAAATAATAATTTTCAGTCTTGTGAATAGTAAATTTTCCTTCTTATTTTCCTTCCATTTTCTTTTCTTTTCTTTTCTTTTCCTTTCCCTAGGTTCCAAACAGAGCCTATTCAACGGGCATAAAAAAAAAAAAAAAATTATACGTACAAAATAACTGCAATGAACATTGGTTTTTACAATTTTGAACTACTAGCTGTTGTGGTTTAAACTGATTTGAATTGTGATTATGTATGTCAGCTTATAATTTTATTGAAAACTTCATTTAACGACGACTCAACTATAGTCAAAACATTTACGGAATTATGTTAACTTTATTTTTGCAATCAAACTAACATAAATTGTGGTTTGTTCTTCTATGTAAATTTTTTATTTCTTCAGATAATTTTGAAAATATGACATCTTGACTTGAATTGAACCATTTCACTGGTTAGGATTGCTCCAATTCCACAAGTTTTATGAATGTTTTAAAATCCTTAATCCGTACAAAGTAATTTGATTGTTTTTTTAACGTAAAACCAAACAATTTCAATTCATGCTCGCACCCTCATCGGAACATATTAGGGGATCGTGTCTCAATGAAACCATAGTCCATTATCGTAATAAAAGGTGGCTGCAGTGAATACATTCGGTCAGCCAATGAATCTCCTGGTCAAACCGTTTGGATATGTGGGGAGGGGATCAGGTGGGGTCCCAATCTCCTCCACAATCGTACCGTACTATGATTACGATCGTCAAGAGAGATGAGGCAACATTTCCAGACCCAACTGGACAATTACAGTACTACTCGGAGAGTTGGATATCCACCGGCGGACTTGGCTTGGCATCAGACGAGATCTTCACAGTTACTATAATCTGGCCTATTTTGGATCCGTCTCTCAAATACAAGGCACAGCCTAGAAAAAATGAAATGAAGATGGAGAAGGGTTCCTCGGCGAGCAAACAAGACAGTACAATCTTGTGCATCTACCCCACCCAAGATATCTAAAGTAGCGAAACGTGAAAATTTGTTTCAGAAGACTTGGTTTTTCCTTGAATTATCTTCCATTTACTCCAGATCAATATATATATCTTCCATTAAATCCCAGCCTAGAACTGGATTTCGTCTTCCACTTCAAGCTGGATCAAATTCAAGGACACAGAGAACTAAAGTTGGAGCCTTTGACCTGAAAACCAGAAGGTGAAGGGCAGAGTAGACCACATTGGCGAAAATCGGTAGAAAAGCAGTGTCTTTGCTATCGCTAAAATGTAAGCTGGGCTACAATTTACAGCTTAAGAGAAGTTAATTAGGGTACAAATACTTTTGTTTTTGCAGACTGGACCACACTGGCACTTCCATTTTGAGGTGGTAACGAAGCAGTAAGTAAACATGTACAAATCTCTCTGATCGTAACAAGGTCCCATCAATTAAAACATTTACCCATACCGAGTGATTCCATGGAACTAACTTGAACAACTTGCATTGTCATACCTGATTCACCCCAAATCGGAGATGTGGTGGTTGAGTCCATGTTTAGCATCTGTCTCTTCCCTCTAGGTGGCGATCCTTGGAGAGGTAATCCCGCAGTACTCTCATGTGAGGTCAGGCAGCTCTCAGTGGAACAATCAGCCCTGTGGGATTGGGGATGGATTCCAGGTATTACTTCTTCCCGGTAAAAACCCAGAGGACTGTGGGAGCAACTTGCTGGTGCCGCTGTTCCCAATTCTTCATTATTCTGTTTCTCAATCTCTGTCATTGCAGCTCCAATAATGTGATCAGCGAGCATCTTGCATGTTCTTTCCAGCATGGCCAGATATCTTTGTTCTGCCTCCAGGCGTATCTGCAAGTGCTTCTCAGCCTACAAAATAATAAGTTTGACAGAGTCGGTAAACTTGGAAAAGAAAACCATTCTGGACCAAGTGCACTACGATCCTAAAGGAACAGTGAGTTCTGCAACTTATACTCGATTGAGAATTACAAAGTGCATTCATGACTAACTTTTTTTTGGGTCAAGGAAACCGTCTCAAAATAGCAAGTCATTAACTAACCATGCTCTCTATCATTGGAGAAAATCAAAAGATCACCTCACAATTCTACTAGTATTTTTGAGGAACACCAAACAAATAACTTACTTCAACTTGCAGATGCAGTTTACTTTGTACTTCCATCTGCGCTCTCAATGCCTCCTTGACTTCATAACCCCTGAACATGGTATTTTTCCCTCAGAGATCTAGAAATCTCAAGCATGGCAATAAAGCTGACACTTACGCAGCAACTATAATGCTCTTCAAGGAAAAGAAAATTGAAGAGAACACCAGTTCTGTCTTACTCATTCATATCAGAAGTTGGCAAGCTTGGAGAAGAATTACTGGTATAAGGTCTTTCCACAAGGTGAGAAGCTAAGAGTCCTATGATTCAGTGGTAAAAAATTGAATCAACTGAAAGGCGAATAAAGATGAAAGGTTGCTTACCCAGTATGTAATAGAAATAAACCTACCATCTTTAGAAGGCTCACCCAAATCTTTCGCAGATTGCTTTCCTAGTCTGTATTTCTGGCACAGCAAGAAACATCACAGCTAAGTAACTTGGTAAGAGTCACTTTCATACCATGCACCGTGCATTTGTCAAGTGGCATAAAAGACCAGATAGTTAACAATGGTAACAAACCTGGAGGTGACTCTTCAAGTGGAAAAGAGTCAGTCCCTTTACACCCATTGTCCGCATTATAGCCTTTGGTGTAGCTTCTGCATGTTTTGATAATGCCATGTAAGAATAAGAATGCAGTCACATATTATAGACTTGAAAAACCTAAGAATTATCACAGAGAATAGTAGTTTTTCGGACTATTAAGAAAAGTGCAACTCTTGAACAACTACTCATCTTGCTGTAACTAAGCACTTTTGACTAGATCACCAGTCAAACTAGAGAGCGTTGGACTTAGCCTGATTAGTCTCATCCATGAACAAGTAAACTCGTGAAGCTATTAGGGCTGTCCACGAACCCGACCCGAAAACAGACCCCATGGACTGTTCTGATTAGTCTGTTCGGTTGGGTTTGGTTCTGTATGGTCGGATTTTTTAAACTGTCAGGTCGGGTGTCGGGTGTGCCATAAAATCTCGGGTGACCCGACCCGACCGACATATTTTGTATAAAAGCAGAAAAAAACCCCCTAATTTCCCAAATCCCACCCCATTTGTTCGACGCGAGTTCACTCCTCCAGACCTCCACCTCTCCTTCTCCCACAGTCCCACTCCCACGGTCCACCCTCACTCCTCAGTCGTCGTCGTCGTCCTCAACGGCTATGGTGGCGTCCTCAACGGCTATGGCAGCGGCTCTACCTCGTCCTTGCCGCAGTCGTTCCCAGCCGTCCCCTTGCCCAATTCCTCCTCCGCCGGCCACCACCTCCTTCTCCGCCTCTAGGCCACTGTAATTTTGGAATTGAAAATATGATTTTCAGAAAAAAGGTGTGTAGATCTGTGATTGTGAATCGTAAGTTTGAAATATTATGCTGTGAATCGTGATTGTGATCTGATCTGAGGTTGTGATTGTGTAGATCTGTGATTGTGTTTATGATTTTGAACAACACGACAATCCGACCCGAACCAATTAGAACTCGGTTCGGTTGGAACCCGACATGTGTTTCGGTCGGGCTCGGGTGGCTTTTTACACAATCCGACTAAAGTCGACCCCGACCAAACCCGCCCGATTGGACAGCCCTAGAAGCTATAATAACGTGATCCTTCACAAAGTTGCCCAACAAAGTTCTACATTAACATGAGACATACAAACAATAGGTATACAGATGATAAAGACCAACCAAGAAGTTTCAGCAATGAAAAAACCAGTAATGACCGAGTCTATGTCAACTACAGGAGGAACCAATCTCTGCGATTCACATAAACGTTGGAGTACAGACCAGCTAGATTATCCCAATTAACGGGCTTGAGGTTATGAAAGCCACCAGAAGAGCCAAACAATCTAGATCGTTCAAATTTTACAAAGCTCAAACTACATCTATGATCATCAAACAAAAATTGAAAGCCTATAATATGTCTCAGCACCATTCCTAAGCCAATCGCACTCCAATAAAAAGTAGACAAATTGAGAGACATGTAGGTTTTGGCATAATATGACCCAGACGAGAAGTGCTTAAGTGATGAGAGAGCTCATGACTTGAATGAATTTGAACTTTGACAAACACTGAAGGAACTTCCAATACAACATTTGGTCTCATGAAAACCCGGCTCACAAGAATATAAAATGGTAAATGGAAAAAGGTTCTATCATCTGACACATATTTCACTATAGTAGAATGCATGTATATCCTTATGGAAGGAGCCTTGACCCTGAAATCATACACTATTCCATCTCCAATCGAATTAGGAGAATGCCTTAAACATCATGTTTTTTCTCTCTTGACGATAAAAAAATCATAGCAACCCTGTCAAGATATCCTTCCTATTGTAACTCATACACTTACATGGGCCAATACCCAGATTAAATATTTTTATTTTTTGATAAGCATCATATGGGCCAGATTAATGTCTGCACCTATCAGCCGGCATTACCAGGGAAGCCACTTGATGCTCAGTGGGTACCTATATGTGACTTACAAGGCTATGTTTCAGTCAGGGAAGGATCCAGATTTTTAACCTAGTGGTGTGATCATGTATGCTAAAATGGAAAATGACTTACATTATGAACATTTATTCACTTAAAAAAATTCGAAATAGCGTACCAAAACCTATATAGTAAACGTTGAATCTCATATGCAGGTAAAGTACCAAAAAATAGTAGTCTAACTCGATGTATCCACTAAAGTGAGGCATCTTGAATTGTGCACTAACATTAAAAGCATCAATGATAGAATTGACACCAAAATCCAAAACCTAAATCCTATTGCACAATCTCGTCTTCACAAGTTCCATAAATGAAAATAAACGCTTCCCGTAGCCTTTGACATGAGCAAACTCAATACAAGACAAATATATCTGCCGACAGTAAGACAATTTGTGGATTTGCTAGTTTCATTCAACACTTGACACAACTCTGAAATGTTTTAAACAAAGTTTGAAACTCAGGAGGCTTAGAAATATTGAGCTTATAATTTTGCAACTGAAATTTAATATGCAGTTTCTTTTACTAGGTGAGTCATGTGAGCCATTTAACTACATCTGGTGAATTCAAAGTATGTAGCTTAGTTTCTTTGATAACACCCTAAGTTTGTAGATATACAACTTAGTCCATGAAATTAGGTTTTGGACCACTTTTTGTTTCCTTTATACAAAAATTATAGGATGACCAGTTGGGATATTACAAAATAAATCATGAAAAATCTAGTGGTGGCAGGCCTACAAAATTTGGGGGTTAACATTGTGCTTTGTTCTCTTCTCAACTCAAAAAGAATTTTTCAAAAAATTCTCCCTAGATTCCTCCTACTTCTTACATTTCTCTCTCTATCTCTCTCCACTTATTACCCCTACCATTTTTCAAAAAAATTTTCAAAACACAATCCAAACACAGCAAATATATAAAATCATAGCAATTTTAAACTTGGTGCGTTGGGAGCCACCGCCACTTGACATGTGGCCTGGTGGCTTAGAGTGAGGATATATCAAAGCATTGAAATTATCAGTACCTTGGCCTAATCTCAAACTCTCGGTCCATTCATTCAAAGAGGAAATACTATCAAATGATTCCCCAAGATGTGGAATCTTCATATTAAATGTTCAACTTCCAAGCAATGCCCAATGTTACATGGACTCAAGTATGGGAGTCAGGATAAAATGTGGTTTGGTGTTAACTTATTGTCAGAAAAAATCCGCATACTCATTATATAGCAACCATGCAACAAATTTACACCGACAGATTTAAGTAATTATTTTTTTATCAAGCATTCGTTGGGATATCTAACAATCAAACTGATTGCAATCATAACCAACAGAAAGGGCATCACAGACAATCAAATTAATTGAGAATAATATTTGAAACAATAGGATGCTCCGTAAATAAATTATCCGCTGAAGAATTTCAAAAGAAATAGTACTCATCCGATCTCAATTGTTGGCCCATTTGCGTAATGCTGTTCATGACCAGATCAACCAATAATGTATTTCTAGGAATAAATTTACAATGCTCAGAAATTTGTTTAAATGATTGATCCACAAATTTAATTACCCAAGTGCCTTATTTTTTGTGGTCCAACCAATAATTGGGAAACTGAGGGAGTAAAAGGAAGCACTAGGCCTGTTCAGTTGGATGAAAAGCATGAAAAAATGAAGAAAGTTAATTAGTGTTCAGTTATCAAGAAAGTTTTAGGACCCACGGTTCTATTTTTTCCACCGGGAAACACTTCCCTTCAAATAGATCTGCAAAAGAAAAGTAATTTTAATATTTCTACAAAGTTCTTTGTCAACAAAGCATACAGGGACAATAAGTTGATTTTTCCTTCACTTAATTTCACTTTTTCTGAGAATATATTTTCCACACAATATTCCCAACAATTGAACGGAGCCTTAAAGGCTTATGCGAGAATGGAAGTAACATTAGTGTAGTATGCTAAGATCTAATGACACATAACTACTTAAATATTCATCCTCAGCCCATACCCGACGTAAGTTCCATCCCGTTTTTCAGGTTATGTTTTCATCCTCTAATTTTGAAAAACCCCATCTTACCCTTCTAGGACTATATTGATGGGATTTATTTGTTTTTTAGGAGCCTATATAGGCAATGATTTTTGGGACTTAAAAATAACTTTGGAGGTCCTGTGCCATAATTTATGGATATCTACACCTACCAAATCCCTAAAGTCATGCTTTCCATATCAACTTGAAACCCTCACAATCCATGAAATCTCATTCTCCCATTCAAAGCTTCCCATATCAGTTAAAATTCATTTGAAATCCCTCTATCTCTTCTCTCACACATCCAGTCACCCAACTCCCCTCACCGCGCATCCTCTCCGTCCTCTGCTACTTCTTCGGTCAATGGGAGGCACAAGGCGAGCGACGGCGCATAGATCAGAGGCCAAATACCAATCCAATGGAATCTATTCTCAACAAATTCAACTCCTGGAGCAAAAAGGCCGAGATCACCGCTGGGAGGATTTCAATTGAGAGAGAAGTTGTTGCTCTTTTTGTAATATGCTAGAGCGGGAGATCTCAGCGGATTTGATGGCGAAGAGGTCACCGGTGGTGGTGGTGGAGGCGGCGACGGTGGCGGAAGATGCACGGATCATGGTTTATTTTTGTATTTCATGATTTATTTAGGTATTTCATGGTTTATTTGTGTATTTCATGGTTTATTTGTTTAAGATTTCATGATTTATTTATGTATTTCATGGTTCATTTTATTCTTGGTTTGTGTATTCATGGTTTATTCATATTTTTTCGATTAAATCATGGCATATTTCTAAAAAATCATGGTGTATGCCGTTTCGTTTATGAAATCATGGCCCGGATATGTACTTTTTAAATAAATCATGGTGTATTCATCAAATCGTAATTTGTTTTGGTTCGATTCAAGTTGAAATAAATCATGGTGTATTCATGAAAAACACCAAATGGTATCCCTATTGAAGTGTGGAAAAGTCTAGGTGACCTGGGGGTGACTTGGTTGACGAAATTGTTCAACAAGATTATTATGACTCGAAAGATGACCAACGAATGGAGAAGGAACACCATAGTGCTTATCTATAAGAATAAAAGGGATATTCAAAGTTGCAACAACTATAGAGGTATTAAATTGATGAGTCATACAATGAAGTTGTGGAAAAGAGTTATTGAGCATCGTTTGAGTATGGTGACTACGGTGTCAGAGAAACAATTTGGGTTCATGCCTGGAAGATCAACCATGGAAGCTATCTATCTATTAAGGTGATGGTAGAAAAACATAGAGCACAAAAGAAGGATCTTCATATGGTTTTCATAGACTTAGAAAAGGCTTATGATAGGGTGCCTAGAGATATCTTATGGTGGGTTCTGGAGAGAAAGGGTCTGACTAAAGCCAAAGAGTATATCGAGGTGATTAGAGACATGTACGAAGGTGCCGTCACTACCATTAGATCACCAGTAAGGGAAACGAGTAAATTTTCAATTACCGTAGGATTGCATCAAGGGTCAGCCTTGAGCACGTACCTCTTTGCCTTACTTATGGATGAATTGACTAGACATATAGACTAGACAATGTCAGGAGGACATCCCATGGTGTATGATGTTTGCAGATGACATTATCCTCATAGATGAAACCGCTAGAGCAGTTAATACGAAACTAGAAATTTGGAGGGAAGCATTAGAGTCAAAGGGTTTACGGATACGTAGAAGTAAAACTGAGTATATTGTGTGCAAATTTAGTGGTACCAGCAGTGCGCATGAAAAAAGAGTGATAATCCAAGATCAGGAGATACCAAAGAGTGATCATTTAAGGAACTTAGGCTCAATTGTTAGTCAAGATTGAGGGATTGTCGATGATGTGACCCACAGGATCCAAGTGGGGTGGCTCAAGTGGAAGAGCACTACTAGTGTACTATGTGAATAGAGGGTACCCACAAAATTGAAGGAAAAATTTTATAGAACTGCCATCAGACCGGCAATACTTTACAAGACAGAATGTTGGCCCATTAAGAAACAACAGGTGAGCAAGATGAGTGCAGCAAAAATGAGAATGTTGAGGTGGATATGTAGTAAGACTAGATGAGATAGGATTAGAAATGAAATGTTTCGTGAGATGGTAGGTGTAGGCGGTGTAGCACCTATAGAGGAGAAGTTGAGAGAAAATTGGCTAAGGTGGTTTAGGCATGTCTACCATAGACCAGGAGATGCAGTAGTTAAGAGAGCGGATATGATAGCTTTGGGTAGTAACACTTCGGGGAGGGGTAGATCAAAATTGACATTAGATGCAGTGGTGCGCAAAGATATGAGTATAATGGATTTGTGTGACCAAGTGGCCTTAACAGAACTCAATGGAGCAAAATGATTCATGTAGCTGACCCCAAGTGATTGGGATATAAGGCTCGGTTTAGTTTAGTTTGGTTTGGTTAGGTATTCATGAAAAACATGGTCGATTTGACAATCCATCATATTTCGAAAAATATGTTTCATGGTAATTTCGCAAAAATAATTCATAAAAAAATGAATTTTTGTTTGGTTGAATCATACACACATAAATTTAGAAATATGATACGACCAATTTACGGAAATTCACAAAATTAAGGATCTAAAAAATACATGAAATTAAGGAGGGAGAATGGTTTAGATTAAAAAAAGATAACAAACATTTGAATTTTCTCCCTTCCTTTTCAAATCATCAATCAAATTCCACTTAATTAGGAAATTATACTTGTATAAATCCTCATTACATGCCACCTAATTAGGCAACAATATTTATGCATATTTATATGTATCACCAAATAAGGGTAGCTAAGGTATTTTACAAGTGAAAATGATGAAAACATAACCGTTCAAATGGCTGGGATAAATACTTCCGTGTATGAGGTCTGGATATTTAAAAACTCCTTACTATTTTTTTTGAATTGTCACCAAACAACTTAAAGCCCCATTAATGACAGCAATTTGTCCGAAAGATCCGCGGAGAGCAGACAGACACTAGTAGCCCCTTTTAAATGGTTTGGTTGGAAAAAAAATTGCAAGAACTAGAATAGAGAACCCTGTCACTTGGGCTCTGTTTGAAACTAAGAGAAAAGAAAGGAAAATTAAAGAATTTTCCCTCCCATTGTTTGATTAGAAGAGAAAGAGAAGAAAATAAAGATTTTAAGGATAGTAAATAGTAAATTTTCCCTCTTATTTTCTTCTCATTTTCCTTCTCTTTTCCTTTCCTTTCCTTTCCCTATCCCTATGTTCCAAACAGTGCCTTACTGATAACTAGAAAGGATGAGAAATGAAGAGGGTTTTTATTGACCCATTTTTTATTTCTCGCCAAAACTCATTATTTCAATTTCTATTGGTCCATTACTCTATTTTGTTGGTCGATTTTGGCGGGATTTGGTCCTTTATGACCTGTAAGGGCCTGTAAACATTTATGGAGGAAAATGAAAAAAAAAAGTAACTAAAAAAAAAAGCTTCTTTTTTAGTACTACTGTTAAGAGTGCGAGGAAATCAAATACTAAAATAAATGAAGGTGGGGGAAATGAATAGGATACTAACT
This sequence comes from Rhododendron molle, assembly GCA_025413875.1. Lineage (NCBI taxonomy): Eukaryota > Viridiplantae > Streptophyta > Magnoliopsida > Ericales > Ericaceae > Rhododendron > Rhododendron molle. The sequence continues at coordinate 24,409,513 of CM046400.1, forward strand.
GCTGGGGCCACCGAGCTGAGTAACGGCGTCAATGAATCGTTCGTGGAGGTCAGAAGTCCAGCGGAGACGAGGTTTGGGATCTGAAGTGAGGACGAGGCATGGGTCCTCTTTGTGCTGCTGCTTCTGATTCGAGACGATAGCGGCAGATTCACCGGGAATGTTATGGTCTTCTTCCTCTTGGTTTTGAGAAGCTATTGGTTTGAGATGGGGCTGAAACAATCTGCAGGGATACATCTGTGCCGAATTCCAGCCCCTGGAACAGCACAAAGACTTGAAAACAAACAATCGGAGAGAGAGAGAGAGAGAAAGGGAGGGGCTGATTATCACTAGAAGGATATCTCAGTAGTCGATTGCCGAAAGGAAAAGCAAAAAAGGGCGAAGGAAAAACGGCTGATTGGGATTGATAGACAATGATGTGAGTGGAGTATTTTAATACTCCAGCACTCCTACTCCTTCCTTGCTTTGGAGAGATGACAGTGTGAAAAGAGGAGGAAAAGAATAAGAAAAGCTTGAAAATTGTACGGTAACGGGGAAGGCAAATATGCGTTCTTTTAAACTTAATTTAAAATAAAATTGTTTTGTGTTTATTTGAATTTTTTTTTACATTTGTTAGTTGTGCACTAAATTATTGTGAATTTTTTGATTTGTCTTGACGAGAGAAATTAGAAAAGTAAAAAAAAATTTACTTTTATCCAAGTATTGAGAGTAATAACTACTTTTAGAGGAAAAAGTGAATAATTTGAGAAAAAAGTGGTAATTTTTCAAAATACTTAGGTAAAAATAAATTTTTTTTAATTTTTTTCATTTCTCTCGTCGAGACAAATCAATAATTCACAAAATTTTGGCACAAAATTAACAAATGTAAAAAAAATTCAAATAATGACAAACCAAGTTATTTTAAATTAAGTTTAAAAGAACGCAGCCTAAGAAAACAGCAAGGGAATGAACCACACTATGCGCAAATTCAACGACTGCCTGCGCTGCCCATCAAATTGAGCCACCGCATGCAAGAAGGGGGGAGGGGGGTGCAGTTCAAGTAACTGCAATCGTCGATTAGCGTTTTCAATGGTCCTGATTTGTTTTTAATCTTTTACTGGTAATAAAATATTTAACAGATTTGAATCATTAATTGTCAATATGAACGGTCCAAATGTGTTCTACTAACTAAAATAATTACTTATTTTTCAATTAAATACTTATTTTCTGAATTAAATGTGATGTATTGTGAGAATAATTTGTCTCTATAACGCCCCGATTTTCGAAATAAAAACTGGAGACATTAAATATTAATATAAAAGAAAGCTCGCTTTATTAATGATTAAAATCGATAATTCAACATAAGAAATTGTTTATTACAATTGAATGTGGAAAACTAAACTTGACTGTGGTTAAGGGTCATCATTTAGCCCAAAGGCCCGCGACCCGCCCAAAACCCGCCCGGCCCGTCGAGCTTTTACCTGGCCCGAGCCCGTTAAACTGGCGGGCTAGCCCGGCCCGTAGTTTGTAATGGGCGGGCTCGGGCCAATGAATTTTTACTCGGCCCGTCCATAGGCCCGGCCCGTGAGCCCACCCGGCAGCTCGCCCTTGGTACCTGCCCAAAAGCCCGCCTATTTGCCCAAAATCCCACAAAACTACGCGGCCCGTCCATAGGCCCGGCCCGTGAGCCCACCCGGCAGCCCGCCCTTGGTACCTGCCCAAAAGCCTGCCTATTTGCCCAAAATCCCATAAAACCCTTTCTTTTTTCCCTTGGTTTAGTTTTGCCTAAGGAAATTTAAGCTCGCCCGTTGGCCCGCCGATTGGGCTAGCCCATGGGTCGGGCTTGGGCTTCAATTTATGGTAGGTAGCCCGGCCTGCCAAAAAGAAAAAGCCCGTTTGGCCAGGCCCGTGGGCGGGCTTGGGCAGCGACTTGGCGGGCTGGCCCGGCCCGGCCCGATGATGACCCTTAACTGTGGTATTGAATTTGAGAAAAACTCAGAGCTGATTCATAGGCTTGATACGGATCCCAAGCATAAATTGGCTTAGCTTCCATCCCCGGATTCATCCCTGGATAGTACTGCCCTCCTTCAGGGTCCTGAGTCTCCTCCTGATTTTCTGCAAAATCTGACACGGATGCCAGACAATCCGTGCTTGAGTGAAAGAGTTCACCCTGTAGTACAATCCAACACAACCACCCTTCTTACAATATGTCACGCCATCGATTTTTAACATAAATGTAAATGATTTTCCATAAACAAATCCTCGCGATATTCCATACGATACCCAAATGATCACCATATTTTCATTCCCATAATAATAATTCCAAGTTTTCAAGGTTCCAAAGCATTACACCATTGGCTCATCGGCCCCAAATAAACATAAGTATCAAAGTACAAAGGTGAGTTAAGGATTATAATTTCCCAAGTCAAAAGAATTACAATTGTAGTTACAAATACATCTTTCAAAGAAATTTACAAAGATGAATGAGTAACTCCTTTGGTTAGCTTTCAAAGTAATGTCCACACTCCAAGCATGCAAGCTACTGTTCCGGATTTGCACCTGAAAATGATGTAAGGCTTGAACTACATTAGCCCAGTAGAAAAGTCTACACAAACCCTATATGCAAATGAAATGAGAGATACTGAGGAAACACTGACTTTAGGATAACAAGGAGCATAGATAAGACACGGGCATTATATCAGAGATTGAGAACTTAAACGAACACTTCACTCTTGTCAATCAGCCTATTATTGTCTTTCGAGTCCCTCCTTACACGAGTCACAATCTGCACATATCCACTACACGTGATTCACATCTCAACAGCTTAGTGTCCCATATACTTTCAGTAAGTCTAGATAAGCACACAAGAACCTCTTTGCTAACGTCACCCCGTGAGATAGATCTAGAGACATTCCGGGCACTAGGACCCCAAATACCCCGTCTACATTCCGGTTGATCATGACCCCGTACGCCCAATTCTCATTCCGGGTTCTCGGGACCCCGTATATCCGATTGATATTCCGGGTACTCGGGACCCCGTATATCCGATTCATGTTTCGGGTACGCAAGACCCCGTATATCTGATTGATACATTCGGTTTCCAACTTCAAGTTCCAAGATATCAACTTTTACACTGCATGTTTCTCGTTTTATCGAATAGCTACCCTTTATGTCATCTCCTTCTTCACCTGTTCTTAAATTGTCATTGATTCCTCTTTAGGCAATCTACTAACCTCTCACTTCAAGTTAAACCCATACCCCATGCATCAATGGCTCACTACGGTTTTCAATTCATTTTAGGTAGGAATGTTTCACATTATATCCGTAATCCGTTCACGTCATTCCGTTGATTCAAGTTTTCCTAACAATCAACTCAACAAGCTCATTTAAGTCCATCGGATACCACTCTACGTGTGAGACAAATGGTACTCTTCAAAACACACGAAATGATGTGTAACAAACCCATTAGAGTCGATGAGAAGCTTCAAAATGCGATTTGGAAGATATAGGAAAGCAGCTGAAAGATACTGCAGCAGCTCAATCTACCTACCGGTAGGTATTCAATTCCTACCGGTAGACATTGAACTTGAAGTTGAACTTGAACTTGACCTACCGGTAGGTATTGAATTCCTACCGGTACAAAATGGAAACAAAACGACCAACTTTTGAACGAAACGATTTTGCACTTGACCTACCGGTAGGTATTCAATTCCTACAGGTAGAGATTGAATACGTTGAACTTTACCTACCGGTAGGCATTCAATTCCTACCGGTAGACATTGAATACGTTCAGCAGCTTTTGAGCTGCTACTGTACGTTTGACCAACCGGTAGACATTCAATTCCTACCGTTAGAGAGAGTAACTTACAGATGATTTTTGACAGACAATTTCAAGTTTCGATCCAGCCTCAATAACAACAAACACAAACTCGAACAAGGCAGATAAATACTCAAATAACATATAAAGAGAGGTAGAATTCCTTACCTCGAGTATCCAAGCCGAAACCGAAGAGATTGAGCAAGCCCTAGCCTTCGGAATCCAATCCGAACAAAATACTCTGAACCAAGCCCTGTCCAACGAGATACGAGCTCCAATACGCAAGTAGAAGATGGAATGGAGGGTGTTTGTTGTGGGTTTGAATTTGGAGATGAATTTTTGGGTGAGGGAATGTGAGAGATAGAGAGAGCCGAGAGGGAGCGTGAGAGACTGAGAGAGATGAAGGGAGGAGGAAATGGGAAAATGAATTCTCTGCCACTCACACCACACACATATATACTCCATATTGCACAAACACCCACACTTACCAAATTCTTGCACAATAACCCACAACTATAATTTCCACATTAAACCATTATTTGTCCACTTATAAAACATTAAAATTTAAAAGAAATTTACGGGTCTCTACATAATACATCTAACAGGTAACAATATATCATCAATGCAAAAGAGTAAAACAGAAGTAACACACATTTATTCATTATTGTCTAATGGTCTTACAACAAAGAAAGCTAGTCATGCTCGGATCGTAGCTAGGATTCGTCTACCTTAGTCACCACACTAAAATCACCACTGAACTCTCATTAAATCTATCATCACAAAAATATCACTGGATTACCCGCCAGGTTTTATCATCAAAATGTCACTGGACCACCCGCCAGGTTTTATCAACACAAACATCTCTAGACTACCTGCCAGTTTTATCATCATAAAACATCTCTGGACTATCCGCCAGGTTTTATCATCAAACATCACTGGGCTACCCGCTAGGTTTTATCATTACAAACATCTCTGGACTATCCGCCAGGTTTTATCATCAAACATCACGGGACTATCCGCTAGGTTTTATCATCACAAAATATCACTAGACCTCCGCCAGGTTTTATCAACACAAAACATCTCTGGGCTACCTGCCAGGTTTTAAATCATCACTGGACTACCCACCAGTTTCAAATCACATCATTGGACTATCCGCCAGTTTCAAATCACAATCATCACTGGACTTACTTTGCCACTTTTAAATTATCTCATCACATCAAAAATCACACATACAGGCAATCTCTATAAAGAGAAACTTCCCAATTTATCCACCACCCAACATCGTCTATATGAATTCTATTTCGCATGTCACCCCATGTCTCTAGGGTCTAATCTAGCATCAAAATCAAGTAACGGTGCAATATATAATTAAGTCAAATAATAAATAAACCAATCAACAAGCAATGCAATCACATAACTTTTATGAATGGACCGTTGTCCTCATTCTTGTATGGCAATAATGTAAAAAATTAAAGTAGGAACTTTTTAATAGAATTTTAAAAAAAAATATCTTAGGCTCTTATTTATTATTTCTAAGAAATTAGGTTGATAAAATAACTAATTAAATATATTGGGTAAAAATATTAAAATAATTATCATGACCTTAATAAGAGTCCTAAAGGTCCTATGTAACATGTTCGAGAGTCAAAAGTTGGGTTCGGAGGGTCGCGAAATTATTTTAAATAAGGACGTTAATAAAAGTGGCCGGAAGTGAAATAAATGGATAATAAATAATCCAATAATTAGAATATGTTGAGGTTAAGAACGTTTCAGCTTTGGAACGTAAGGGGTCTAGAAAAAAATTACTCGGGCATTAATAACATAGTTTATAAAGTCGTAAAGTATTTTTGTTTGGAAACATTGTGAGAATAATAATAAACAATTAATAAAAAAATATGATGTTAACAAGATGTCATCTTTGAGATGCGAGAAATCTAGGAAAAATAGTTTGGGTGTCAAGAACATCGTTCGGATGGTCGCAAGGATTTTTCGTTTGCAAAATCATCAAAAATAACAAATAAAAATAAATAGATAAATAAAAAAATGATATTAACAAGGTATGATCTTTGAAGTGTTAGAAGTCTAAGAAAAATAGTTCGGGTGTCAAAAATGGAGTTCGTAAGGTCGAAAAATGGTTCCGAACATATTTTTACCAAAACCGAATGGATCTCGCGGCTGGGATTTCCGCCGCAACCTCGCGGCTAAGCCGTAAAACGCAACCTCGCGTCTGGTTCTTGCGGCCCGAAGGTTGCGGCTGCAAGGTCGGTGACAGGTTCGGATTTTTTTGATTTTCTTCTTGGTTTCGATGCATGGGACCAATTGGGACTATGGGTTATGCTTAAAAACCCTTATTTAACGTAGATGAGTGTTTGGAATGGATTATAATACCTTGGTTTGGATCAAATTGATTCACGAACCGAAAAGTTGAATTTGGAGAAGGAGAGTTCAGTTTTGGTAACCGGGGAACCTTGGGACCGAATTGGGTGATGTTTGGGGATGCTTGGGGTTGGGGGAAGTAATTGGAACGGTTGAATTGAGTTTTGGTTGGGCGTGGATACAAAACCCACTTTTCTCTCTCTAACTTTCTTTCTCTAAAACTCCATGGATCGAAGCTTGAATTGCCAACAATTTTCTCTCTTCTCTAACTTGGTGGAGTGTGGATATGTGGTGTGTGTGTTTGTGGTCAATGGGGTGGGGTTTTTTATAGGCAAATTTTGGAGTAGGAGGATAAGATTGAATTTAATTGAGTTGGGTTCATGGGATTTGGAATGGACGAATTGGACTTGGTTTTAGGGTCAGGGAGGAAGTAAGAAATAGATAGGAATGAATCAAATTTGAGCTTTACTTGGTGGTGAAGGAAATTTTGGTTTGAAGAAAGGGGGATGAACTTGGGTTTTCTTAGAGATTAAGGAGATGGAGGGAGTAATGGCTGGAGAGAGAGTGAGCTGTGGGAGGGAGAGAGAGAGACATTGCAGGAGTTTGAGGTGAGGGAGGTGATAGGGTGCATGCATGCGTGCATGTGTATATAAATAAATATATATATATATATATATATATATATGAATAAAACTATACAATATTTGCATGCAAGAATAATTTAGACTTAATAATATTGACGCTAATATTATTAAAAAAAAAGGGTCAAAAATTCGGGTCATTACAATCTCGTAAAGCGAGAAATAAGTATTTAAAAAATAAGAACTATAGCAAAATGGGGCCAGCGTTTCCGGTAAGTTATTTGTAGTCAGTTTGTTTTCACTAAACTAAAAATTATAGAAAACGTATTAAATTAGTGGAAGAAAATGTATCGGATATCTGAAAAGTCCAAGTGATGAGTTGCTAGCTACCCATAAGATTCACCAAGCCCTTGGCCTCCTTTAGAGCATCTGCACCTCCCTCGTTAAACCCTTCTTCTTGTTAAAGTAACGAGCAAATGTTCAAAATTGGTGCGGCATTAGACTCGCTTGAGGCTTGCTTGATAAGCACCTAATAATGCATATTCTTGGTGCTTAAGTCCTCTAGTATGTTGTGTTTGTACATATATGTTGTCGTTTTTATGCGATATTGCACGTAAGGTTTGTTTGAGGATATTTCAGGTAAAACGTGCTAATAAGGCGGTTTTGAACGCCAAGGAATGCTCCGGATGCAACCAAGTACTCAAGGCCACGTGCCACCACGTTGTGGTGCCCGAAGAGTCATGAAGAGATGGTTTGGAGGTTGCTCGGGTCGCCCAAGGGTCAAGGGAATTGATGGAGAAGTGAGGATTTTACCAAAGCATTTCATCTTCCGACCAGCTGAGGGTAGATCTGTCATATCTTTTGATGTACAAAGTACTTTTGATCCAAACCACTTGGGTTAGAAAGGAGATTCGACGAGCTTTCCAACGGTTCAAAGAATACTCAAATCCGAGTTCGGGAGCATCCGGAGCGAGCCCGTGAAGTTTCCCTAAAAATCTGTCAAGAAGGTAGCGCTACCATGTTTTTGGGGTAGCGCTACCATGGCACTCCAGTAGCCAAAAATGAGAATGGTAGCGCTACCATGTTTTGTAGGTAGCGCTACCTTTCCCCTTCGAAAATATTTTTGTGCTGACTTTCCAACTTTCCATTTATGAAAAGTTTTCATTTCTAGCTTAGTTTTGGGATATTTTGGGGGCCTTTTTGTCCATTGTTTGGCTGATTTTGTAAGCCCTATAAATAGGCTTGTATGCCATTTATGGAGGGGATAGCCATTAGTTAGATTTAGGCCTTAGTCTTTTCTTGCTTTCTAGGATTTCTATTTTGTGTTCTTAGTCTTTCAAGCTTTCAATCTTCAAGAATTCAAGTAAGTTTAAGTGTTTTGATGTTTTCTCATGTATTAATGTTGTAGCTACAAGTTAGATCTTCATATAAATCAAGTTTCTTTCTGTTTTTATCGGTTAATCATGTTTTCTTTCCTTAACTCTTTTTCTAGTCTTTTTACCATGTGTGAGTAGTATATCGGTTTGGTCTCGGGGTGAGGTTTACTCTATGAATTAGTCGTTCAACTGGTTTCATTTAAACTTTAGCTCAATTTCAATGTTTTGAATGAATTAAACCCATGATTTCTTGTATTGATCATGGGGTCGGTGGCTTCTTTGATCAATGAAGACTATCGCCCTATGCTACGTGCTTGGTAATCCTACGCGTGCGAACGATCCATTTTCGTTTCTCACTTGCGTTAAATGAGTTCAGTTTGAATTAGAGCATTGAATTGAGTTACAAGTAGTCTTCAGCTTTTAATGCTTTTAGTGGAATTCGGACGGTTTCGGTCCACTCTTTAGTTAGATGAAGAAATCATTTGAATGGCTAAACCATGGGTAAACCAATCCCACTTGACTTGACCATCTTAACCTAGTTCATTTCCAAGTTAATTATCGTCATTTCAAAGTAAATCACAAAGTTGGCTGCTTGAAAGTTATGCTACTTACTTACCTTCTATTCCAAATTTGCTAAAAAAGACTTCTCTGTGGGAACGATCCCGGTCTTACCGGATTTATTTGCTATCAACGACCTAACCCTTTGCCTTATTCGGAGGGTACTTTGCGGAGTTAAGCAAATTTTGGCGCCGTTGCCGGGGAATTCTTATTTTAGCTTATTTGGAGGTTTGACAAACCATTGTAAGTATCCCGCTTTATTTTATTTTGTGCAACTTATACATAGTCTTGCGGATACCTCTAACCGATCTTCATATCGACTTGAGGTGTAACGAAGCTAGATTAAGTATCGATTGTCTTTTTCTTTTATTGTCTATATATCGTGGTGGTGGCATAACCCCACGGAACTAGTTTGAGAAAAGAGGTGGCGGCATAGCCCCTCTAGTCGGTTTACTTTATGTCTTATCTATCTAATAGAATGGCGGCGGCCAATGGGGAAATAGCCCCCATGATTATGTGGGACAACTCTTATCCCGATCATGCTTATCCATCTTCTTGCATCGTTGCTCCCACCGCTCCTGCCATCAATTTATTTAGGATACAAATGACATTTTCCAATTTGTTGCCCCGCTTCCATGGCATGGAGCACGAACACCCTTACAAACATGTTGCGGCTTTCAAAGGCAAACTTGGTACCCTTGGTGCCATTGTGAAATCAGAGTCCGCGTGGGTGCAATTCTTTTCTCTCTCTTTAAGGGATAGTGCCAAAACTTGGCTCAATTCCTTGAACCCTCAATCTGTGCTAACTTGGGTTGATTTGCTAAATGAATTCTACAAAAAGTTCCTTCCCATTTTTTATACATGGGTTCGCAAGAAACAAATTCAAACCTTTGTTGAAAGAGAGAATGAGTCATTTTATGCATGTTGGGGAAGATTCAAGGATTTGCTCATTGCGGTCCCAAATCATGGTTTTGAAAATTTTCAAATTGCTAACTATTTTTATGATGGACTTTCTCAAAAGAGTCATGCTTTCATCGATGTGTTATGCGATGGTAAACTGTTTGACAAAGAACCCACTCAAGCCTTAGATTTCTTTGATCGTTTGGCTGCAACTTTGCAATCTCGGGTTTTTGTTAAACATTTTCAAGGTTCCAACTCAAATGCCATGGAAGAGGGAATTGAGCCACATAGATTTGTTGAAAATGTTATTTTAGATTATGACAGCTCCTTAGAGTCTACATGGAGTGATGAGCCTATTGATGAAAGTGAGTTCCCGAGTTCTCTTCTTATGGATCCTCCTTTTTGTGATGATACGGGGGAGAAATGCTTCACTGCTAAGATTGTCTCTTCCGATCTCCCGTATCTTGATACTTCCCCGGAGGATTTACTTCTTGCTCACGAGGTGACCATGCTTGACTCATCGGGTATCTACTATGAAGACCCATTGGCAAAATCTCTCACCGCTAAGGAAATGGATGCCGAAGTGGATTACTTGTATTCTTTGTTGGCTAAACAGGATGCTTATGAACCAATCTTTGAAGAGTTTGAGCCTATGGAAGCAACAATTGTCCCTTCGAATTCTCCGTGCCTTGATCTTCTCCCCGATAAGGAAGTGGATAGCGAGGTAGATTCCTTACCCTCTTTGTTAGAAAAACAAGATGCATGTGGGCCTAATATTGAGAAGTTACCAATCATAGAACTTATTGATTTTCTTGGTGTTGATGATGCTGGCTTGGGTTACAATCCTCTTATAGTAGAATTTCTCAACAATTTAAAATTTGATTTTGTTTTGGCTATGCACTTGGTGGAATTCAAGTTTTTAAAAAGACTTCGGCAATTGCGGTACTCCAAGTATTTATTTTTGTGGCATGGCCGCATTCCATTTTTAACCAAGATTTTGAAGTGGAGTGATGTGCTCATGGTAATAGCTTTTAATGGCACAATCAATGTTTGGAATCCACGTTTGGCTGAAGACGTTTGAATTAGGCATTCTAACTTTTTGTTTTTGTTTTTTCTATTTTGTTTTTGATGGTCTGGTATAGCCACCCATTTTGAGCTTAAAGTTGTTGTATGACTTACTCTACGACACTTTGAGTAAGGAATGGGGAGAAAAGTAGCACCTGTTTAATCACGTGACGATTTGGTGAATTTTATTTTACTTGTCTATTTTTTGGGCCCGGCTAACACGAGCCGGGTGATTCTAATGTCATTTGCTTCGTAGTAGGTAGTTGGTTCTCAAGTCTTTTGCAGGGTAAGCATGCTACCATACCAGCCTTGGTGGTTTAGGTCTCAAAGCTAGAGTGAGTGAGGCATTCATGAGCCCTAAGCATGGGTGCGGCTATGTGTCGCGGTTGTAAGACCAAGAAAGCCCCAGCGATGACCTTGTGTGACTAGCTGTGGTTCCGATGGAGGAGCCGAAAGAGTGAGCCTTGAAAGCAGTTTCAATGATGAAAGGAAGCAATGACAAGAAAGCCTCCAACTTGGTCGAGGTATTCGGGGGTTGACATTCCCCCGTAGGTACAATCTTTTGTTCTTTTCCCTCTCAATACTGTTGTTCTCCATGCTATGAGGACATAGCATCGTTTAATTTGGGGGGAGGGTTATATATATGCTATATTTATGTTGTTGAGACTTGTATCATATGGTTTTCGTTAAATTTTTTAACTTTTTTGCTTTTACTTGCAATCCTCCCTTGTTAGTAGTGATTTCATATGTTAGATACTTTAATTATGCTCAATTGTGTCAATGGCAAGAGTCATGGATCCCGTCGAATTTGGTTATGTGTTTGAATCCATGTCACATGCATATACATGAATTTTGTTGAACAAGTTTAGCCTAAAAATCAAGTCAAGTAATGTGCATCGCTAGGGTAGAGATTCGTTTCTTAAGCATCCCATGCTTTTTGTTCTCATTTCCCGCACTTGCGTAAATAATATCTTTTGTTCATGCTTGAGTATTGTAGAAATCTTTCATGCATCTTGTTGGAGTTGTTTGCGTACTTAGGAAATGATTCAAGGCATTTTTGTTTGATTAAACCACATAAGAGTCACTTTGTCCTTATTTTGAACCATAGTCCGAGTCTCTTCCATTGTTCAAACCTTGGTAACCGGATGTTTAGAGGGTTGTTCAAGGAAGTTTGGGGGTGGTGTGAATGTGATTGAGGTGGTTGGGGTGTAAAAAGGCAAAGAATTGATATGTGATTCCCTATCTCTCATCTTCCACTACAAAAGCTAAAATCCCAAATTTTCATCTCCTTCTCCAAAGTTCTCACAATTGGCCCCTCTATCTCTCTCACTGCAAATCTCAATTCAAATGACCCGATCTCTCAAAGAAAAGAAAATCAAAGAAATGCTATAAAGAGCAAAAGCATATTCGAAAGAGGGTTGAATACTATGATGAGAGGATTGATTACACCTTCGGGCTAGCATACATTCCGGATGATAAAGAGTTCGATGATGAGGGGGAGCTCAATGCTCAACACCATAAGGAGCCGTATGTGGATGATGATTGTGTGTGGTGGAGTCGGTGGTAATAGTTTTTCTTTATTTCTTTTTCATAACTTTGTTTGGTGTTTGGCGGTTATGTGGTCATGCCTTGGGTAGATTAGGGTCGGTAGTGGCCAAAGGGTATGTAACGACCTGCTTTTTGGTCAATAAAAATTTCGCTAAAAATTTGAATTTTATTTTAATACTTGGATTTCATTTTTAACATCCAAAAATCGGTCGTTATTGACTTATAAAAATTTTGTTGTTATATTTGAAAATTCTTTAGTTAGATGAAGAAATCATTTGAATGGCTAAACCGTGGGTAAACCTGTAACGACCCTGATTTTTGGTAAATAAAAATTTCGTTAAATATTTGAATTTTTTTATTTACTTGGATTGCTTTAAAAATTTCTTTTAAATTTTAATAATCCGTCATAATTAGATTTGAAACTTGTAAAATTGAATTCTTTTACTCCGGACAATTTAGTCCTTCTCCCATGACTAGTATACTTGTAAACATACTCGTATATTTTTCCTAGTAAGTAAATAATATCTTTAAATTATATTTCTCGGCTGGAAATCCTACATGGCAAGTATAGTTAGTTTTAACCGATTAGTTAGCAAACCCTAACTACCGTTTGGCTTAGTGATGCATCGATACCGGAGTGGTTAGTAGAAAAATTTTGGTCTTTGCCTTGACCGTTAACTTGACTGCTTTTGCTTTGGCTTAGCTAGGCAGCCTTGGCATCGGGTCGCTGTCGCGCCTTGCTTTCGCCTTGGCGTCGGGCCTGCATTGCCTTGGCATCGGGTCGCTGTCGCGCCTTGCTTTCGCCTTGGTGTCGGCTCACTGTCGGGCCTGCCTTGCCTTGGCGTCGGCTCACTGTCAGGCCTGCCTTGCCTTGGCGTCAGCTCACTGTCCGGCCTGCCTTGCCTTGGCGTCGGCTCACTGTCGGGCCTGCCTTGCCTTGGCGTCGGCTCACTGTCAGGCCTGCCTTGCCTTGGCGTCGGCTCATTGCTCGCTGCCTTAGCGTCGGCTTCTTTGTCGAACTGCCTCGCTGGGCTGTCTTGCCTTGCCATACCTAAGCCAAGCATCGGTTTGCCTTGGCGTCGGGTCACGCCTTGCTTTTGCCTTGGCGTTGCTGGGCTGCCTTGCCTGGGCTACGCCTTGGCCACCGCTTTGCCAGCGGGCCGCCTTGGCCACCGCTTTGCCAGCGGGCTGCCTTGGCCACCGCTTGGCCACTGCTTTCCTAGCGGGCCGCCTTGGCCACCGTTTTGCTAGCAGGCTGCCTTGGCCACGCTCACGTCTTGCCTTGGCGTTTGGCACCGTCGGGCTTTAATATTCCGTTATTAGGCGATTTTTTCAAAAATAATAATAATATGTTACTTTCCTAAATTATCCTAGCCCTTGTATGTTTTCTAGGAAAGTATTAGCCAATACTTTTTCATTGACTAGTCACTTGAAAACCCTTGGTACTTGATTCTTCCTAGACTTTCTGTTGTACTTATAGATAAGTATACTTGGGAGAGAGAGAGAGAGAGAGAGAGAGGCCGAATGGGAGAGAAGGAGAGTGAGTGTGTGCTTGTGTTTGACAACTCAATCAAGTCATCTTCCTTGTCTTTACTCAACCAAAGTGCAACCATTATTACTTCTTTCTTGTGCTTTTGCAAGCAAAACCTTTCTAGGATTTGGACAACCCATAGAATCCCTCATGATAACCTAGAACAAGGCCAAAAACCCCTCATGAAAGCCTAGAAATGAAAATGACAAGTCTTGACATACATGAAAGACTTGATTGGACAATTCAATGGATCAACAAAGGAGTAAAATCCATGAGGAATGAGAGAGAGAGGGCTGGCCGGTTGGGGAAGGGAGAGAGATGGAGTGTATACATGTGTTTTGTCCAAGTCACCATATAGCCTTAAGCCTATTACCCAATTGCCAACCCATTTCTAGTCTTCCAAAGTACAACCTAGCCAATCATTTTGCTTTCCCCTTGCAAGCAAGACAAGACAAGACCAGCCATGAAACCCTTCATGATGACCTAGGTTGTTAGCCTTAAAGCCTAAAAAGGTTGAACAAGACAAGCCATGGAAGCATGCCATGCTTTCAAGCATGAAATGACAAGTCATGGAGCAAATCCATGGGAGAAGAAGAGACAGGGGGGGCGGCCTTGGAGAGAGGAGGAAGAGGTCAGGTTTTGCCTATAAATAGCACCCCTCACTCTCATTCAACTCACACCTCAAAGCATTGCTCCAACTTCTCTCTAGAAACTATTTTCTGTTTTCCTGGCAGCTTACTGCCCTTCGTAAAACCTCGGCTGTGTTCGGTTGCAATTTCTGGCAATTTCCGGAAAACATTTCCGGAAAAAGTGTAATCATTACCCCTATTCACTTTTCTTTCATTCCAATCATTACTCTTTCATCCAATCATTACCCCTATTCTCTTCCAATAATTACCCATATTTCTCTCTCTATCTCTCTCCAATCATTACCCTATTTCCAATCATTATCCCTATTTTTCTATCAAATCATTACTCCAACAACCATTTCTAAAAACCAAACCAATCACAAACTCAAAAATTTTTTTCCGGATCATTACCCAAAAATTGCAACCGAACTTAGCCCTCATTTTTCTCCTGTTTAAGGTAGTTTTTAGGACTAACTTCTTTGGAGAAAGTTGTAGAGCACTTCAAAACATTCAAGTTAGACCCAAGAATCACCCTAAACGGTCAAGAGATGACCAAGATATCGACCTCCAAAGTTCAGTGAAAAATCTGGAAATTCCATTCCAGACAGCTCACTGTCCACTTTCTTATCCCCATTTTTCTCCGAGCGAAAGTCGTTTCTAGGAATAACGTCCTTCACGAAAGTTGTAGAAAACTTCGAGAGCTTCGATTTAGACTCAAGAACGACCTCATTCGGCCAAATATTGACCAAGTTACGGCCATCCAAAGTCTGGCCCAGATTTGCGAGTTTCAACACCGTAGAATTTTCCAACTAGCTTGTTCGGCCCCGACTAGTTTCGGATCAAGGTAGATTCTCCTTTACTTGTTGATCCTAAGTATATGTAGATTAATCTCAACTCATTTTCCCTAGTTACGTTGTTAAACAAAACGTAGATTGTCTTGAATTTTAAAAATATGGTACGAAGCTTGACGTCGAATGAATGTTGGAAGTAAACCTTTCTTGCTATTGAAAATATGAACATGTTGAACAAATGATTTCTACGTCAATAAACATATGTGGTCTTTTTGAACTTCCCACAAAGAAAGAAAGAACGGATTTCAAAACAAGAGAAATCAGAAGCTTTATTCGAAGTATTCGTATTTTGATCTTTTAGAAGGTTATGAACTTGTTTACATGTTGTTTGCATTACTTGTGGTTGTATAAGGATGGTGATGAGCTTAAGAATGCTTGCATGATCTTGCTAGTTAGATTACAATGAATGATTTAAGTCAATCTATGTGAAAAGTTCTACCGCGGAGTCTATGCATGAGAACGAGACACGAAAATCGAGAAAATAGAAACATGACACCTAGGGTGTGGTTGATATGGATAAAAAGGGTTAAAGACAAGGTGTGTTTTGAAAACGCAATGCGGCCGGACTTGCCCATTGTGGGAATGTGGTTGATATGGATAAAAAGGATTTTTGAAACTACATAATGTGGATGCATTATGTGAGTGTGTGTGTGTGTTGTCTGCCAATGGGAACCCAGCACGGCGGAACCATTGTGAGAATACTCGGGAACCCGGCGCGGCGGAACCGAGGTTGGGTGTGTAGCTTGGTTATCCGTGGAGAGGAGCCAATGCAAATGTGTGCCAATGGGAACCCGGCGCGGCGGAACCATTGTGAGGATACTCGGGAACCCGGCGCGGCGGAACCGAGGTTGGGTGTGTTAAAAATGATTTTGAAATGCAAATGTGTGCCAATGGGAACCCAGCGCGGCGGAACCATTGTGAGGATACTCGGGAACCCGGCGCGGCGGAACTGAGGTTGGGTGTTTTAACTGTGATTTTCAAAATGTTGATTTGGATAATGAAAAGGATTTCGGAAACATTGATGAATATGGTGACACGGTCTGCGATGAGTCGCGTAGGAGAAACACATACAATGCAGACACCAACGTTAGACTAAGGAATGTGGATATGTCGCTGTTAATGCCTTATTAAACATGTATGTATTATTCCGCTGCTTGTGCAAGAGTTGGTATACTACTCTTATACTCTGATATTGGTAAATTATGGGTTAGCGGGTAGATGATTATTCTGCTGAGCTCTTGTGGCTCATGGTGTTACCTTTGGTGACCCTGACATATTATATCGGTGGCGACACTGGTATAATGTGTCAGATTTTGTAGATGGTCAAGATGAACAGTACACCTTGGAGGCTTTTGGAGCTAAGGAGCTGGCTAGGATGGAGGAGCAGTGAGTCAGAGTTAGGAACCCTAAAACCCTTCATTTGTATAAATATGGAACCGTAGTGGGAGTTATGATGTAATAATGAGTCAGACTCCATTTGATTTTGAAATGTTTATTTAACGTACCCAAAAATCAGGGGCGTTACAAAACCAATCCCTCTTGACTTGACTATCTTAACCTAATTCATTTCCAAGTTAATTATCGTCATTTCAAAGTAAATCACAAAGTTGGCTGCTTGAAAGTCGTGCTACTTACTTACCTTCTATTCCAAATTTGCTAAAAAAGACTTCTCTGTGGGAACGATCCCGGTCTTACCGGATTTATTTGCTATCAACGATCTAGCCCTTTGCCTTATTCGGAAGGTAGTTTGCGGAGTTAAGCATTGCTATAATTACAATTGCTACAGCACTCTTTTTTTTGAAACGAGCTCTTGTTCACTTGCTACCTATTTCTTTAATGTTTTACTTTTTCATTTGAAACTTCTCTGCCTATCATGAGCTGCCACAATATCAATGTCTAGAGCTTACAAAGCCAGCTGAGATGGTTTTCAGATAAAAATAAAATATTTTATTGAGATAATTTTTGGATAAAGAGTCTGATGTGGTAGACATTATAAAAGTGGTTAGCTAAAGTAATAGAGTGAGTTTTTAAGGTGTGATTTGGTCCAAAATTTGAAGAGACTGGTGCAGATGCTCTTAAGTAATATATTAGTACTATTAGGTAATTTTTTGGGTCAAAGTACTATTAGGTAATTATACCAACCTCCTTTAAGGTTTTTGACAAATACACTACCCCCAACGTATCAAGTCATTACAATCGGCCTCCCTTAAATGGGAATAATTTAGCTCAATTAGATCCACTCCCTTAGTCTTCCGTTGGATTTGGGAATCCCAAGATTCCAATCTCTAAAATATATATATACATATATAAAGGCCAGGAAGTTAGAATCTAACGGAAGACTAACGGAGTGGATCTAATTGAGCTAAGTCATTCCTATTCAAGGTAGGCCGTTGAAATAATTTGAAAAGTCAGGGGCGCATGTATTCGTCAAAAACCTCAAGGGAGTTTAGTGTAAATTAGCCAAAACTATTTTTTATCATAAAGCCAAAAGTGACTCCCTAAACGATTGCTAAAATGACAACCACTGTTTAGTACACTTGGTAAGTCATTGCTTCCTTTTTGTGGAAGGTTTGGGTTCGAGCCCCACAAGGGGCAGGCCCTTTAGGGGGCCAGGGCTATGGATAGCTTCTGGTCTTCCCGTGCTAACTCTAACACCCCCACTAACCCCCGCTGATGTATATCGCTGTTAAAAAAAAAAAAAAAAAAAAAAAACGATTGCTAAAATCTTTAAAACAAGTCCAAAATTGTGCGAACTCAAAATTGCTAGGATTGTACAATAAAATTCAGTTGTGATCAATGTCTTGCTTTGCTTCAATGCAAGGAGCCGTACTCTTACCACTTAATTTCTTCCCAACAAATGTTTCATTTTTGTCCTCCACTAACTAACTAGTTATACTGTCATTGACCACACACACACAAAAAAAAAAAAAAAAAAAAAACACTATACTGTTGCAACTAAAAGTTGATAATTGGCAATTTAATTCTTTTTTTTTTTTTTTGGGGTCCGGTGAAGGTGTTTTATATGAAATCAAGCTTTTCAACTCCTATCTGTATTTATCAAATTCACGTTAGAAATAAAGAGTGTGAGAGAAAAGTATTCAAAGTGAAAAAAAAAAAAAAAAAAAGTGGAATTCGGCTATGATGCTCCAGTCCAGTTTGGCGGAATCCATGCCTCCAATTTTCCTCAACCGTTGGATCTCTCTTTCTCAACCTCAACCATTAGTTTAATCCCACTCATAGTAAGGCCTCGTTTCCACTAAATTTTTTGAACTAATGCTTTTGTGAAGTTGTTCATACTAAACTGATTTTTTTGGGTTAAAAGTTAAGTTGTTTCCACTACACTAAAACATCCAACATATTTTCTTCTACTGACCCAAACATTTTTCTACAGTTTTAAATTTAGTGAAAATAACTTGACGTTTATGGATGACAAGAAGTAGTCCATTGCGAATTCCTATCAACACATGGTACAGGCAAATGGAACTAATACTAGCATAATTCCAAGAGTGAAAAATTTTCAGAAAAGAAAAGAAAAGAAAGTATGGCACTGTGAGCTTTGATTTCACAATTCAACGTCCTTGGATAATAAATAAATCTTAGGTGTTGACAAAGTACAAATGAAACTTTGAAAGAAAAAAAAAAAGAAGATGAAATAAAACACATAGTACTATTTCATCATCAATATCCCCTTAAGCAAGCAATAATGGTTGAGAAAATTATAGCCTTCCTGATCAGTATATATATATATATATATATTTGCGCGCGGAGGATGAGAACAAACTGACCCTTGAATCGTCCTTCAATAATACTCACTCAGAGCCTATACCCGTGTAAATGTTTAGCCCATCTTCTGGCCCGGTAAGGGTCATGGTAATCCAAACTTTCAACATTGCTACTTCTCCCAGGAATGCCATCAAAAGCTTCTGTCACCTCAATTCTCTCTCTTTCATCTCCTATGCCCACCACTATTTCCCCTCTCCTCGTACATTCATCAACCCCGCCTTCGATATAGCTATATTCCACGCATATGTGTCCAGATTCGTCTAAAATTAATGGGATTCTTCTCTCCTCACCACCTCTAAGTTCTCCAAGCCTCACAATTCTAGCATCTTCCCCAATCCTCAACTGGATTTCTTTGATCACCCCTCCTAATACTCTAGTGAGGAACTCTTCGAATTCGTGCATGACAAACCCATTTGAGGTGCCAAAGCCGAATCCTACGTGAAACCTATGGATTGGAATGGAAATTTCTGTATCAATCCGATGGTAAGATCTTGTTGGACTGTCTGATAGGTGCAGAATGCAGGATCGTGGGTTTTTGTGGGCGCAATCACGAAGTATCTTTACCCCTTTCTTGAGCCCTTCAATTGGATCAGCTTGGCCCATGTAGAAAAGGCGATCAATGACTTGCAGTGCTGTTCGCTTACCATAGGATGTCATTCGCTTGAGGGGGAAAACCCTTGCTGCAGAAGATGAATAGGTGACAATTGCCAAACGATCAATTGGTCGAAGTGAGAAAACCACTAATGCCATGGATTGCTTTATAAGTCTCAAGTGAGGGCCGTTGGGGCTTGCAACTAAGACCAAATCAGTTGCCGGCTGATGGGCTAATGTTACAGCGAGATAAGCTCTACTACCGGAGTTGCTCAAGTAAGGAGTTTTTACAGTTGGTGCAAAATGGTTTCCTCCAGGAGGTGCTGCTAATAATGATGAAGAGCAGCTCAAGTGATTTAGTGGTACAAGGCCATGAGAATGGTATGAACTTGGCTGTGCCACTTGCAAGGGTTGGTGTGAGCATTGGTGACAGCTGTGATGAGCGAGTGTGACTGGTATTAAACTGAAATGTAGACGGGGATGATTAGGGGTGTAGTCAGGTTCAATGGGGTCGTCATCATTGTAGCGGGCAGAGCGTAAGAAGGATCGTCTGTGAACCCGGAAAGTGGCAATGGAGTCATCTAGTATTTGGAGAATGGGGTCTGATTGGTTGCAACAAGGTGGGTTTAGGTTGCGAGGAAGCTGCGTCCAATGAGCTCGGCATATAGGGCATGTGACGTTACCATGGCGGACATTGGAGGAGATGCAAGCAAAATGGAATGCATGAGAACACTGGGCTGTGAATACTGCTTGTCCTGGGCTAGTGCTTGTGCCATAACTCAGGGGATCTAAACATATTGCACACAAATTCTGCCACAAGAAACATAAGCATAAGGTCATGCGGAACTAAAAGCTGGAAACCCCAGTAAAAAAAATGATTTTTTTCCGTAGAAGACGAGTCAAAGGCATGATTGGAACCTGAAAAGAATAGGTCATTGAAAATTTTAAAACCTATAAGCTCTTTCATTAGAAAGATGCCGTCCTACTGTTCATGGTACAGAAAATCTTGTCATGCATCACGTCAATTTGGTGATGAACAAAACTTTATCCGAATTTATCATTAAAGAATAAGAACAAGTGTTTTAATCCAAGCCCATTTGTTTGTAGAACTGTTGTCCTTCCTCGCAGAGTTCATTGGGAAGTGAAAGCAAATAGTTGAGCATTTGAACTTCACGTTAATAGATATTGTAGGATATGGGCCATATGGCATAAGCCTTCTATTCTACTAAAACTATCCAAGTGCTTGTTCTAAACACGTCGATGTGCACAAAAACACAAACATACATGATTAATTATTCCATGAATTTCAGAATAAAGCAGTTGGGAGGGTAATCGATTTTATAGGGAAAAAAAAAAAAAAAAGAAAGAAAGAAAGCTTTGCACAAACAGAAGAGTGGAGTCTATCTTTTTCTTTGTTGTTTTCTTTTGACTTTTAACCATGGGGTTGAGTCATAGTTTTCCATGTTTAACGACTTAAGAGTACTGGCTAAAATCAAAATTTTACATGTTAAACAGGAGGGGTTGGAATATTCATTGCCCCACATGGAAGCCAAAACAATTGACAGCAAAGAAAAGGACCACCGGCACCCACCCAGCAAATTAAAGGACTACCGGTAAATGCAGAGAATCGAAACATCATAACTAGGTATTAAAGAAAGAACAGCGCTAGCACCATTTTTCTCTTCTTCTTCCTTTGGTGTTGAGTTCTTTCTCCTTTTCCTTTTCCCTTCTGGAATGAAAGACCGTTTGACATTATACGATTTAGCAATAAAAAGCTAAAAACGGTAGGCATTAGCTCGAGAAAGAAAAGTAAACGATACTCGGGGTAATGCCCTCGTGTGTTAATTGATTAGTATCAAACAAAAAGCAGTTTCATTTTGGCCTACGGGAATACACAGCGTGCGGCCAGTGTTTTCTGCGGTTTGTTGTTTGTCTAATAACAAAACGAGAGACGATGTTATCTTCAATTTTGGGTATGTAGACTTGTCGATTTACTTTGATTATGAGAAGCCTTACAAGGTGAGAGATGAAATGATATACACACATAGTTATACATGAAAACATTTATAGACTGGTAGGAAAATATTTACGGTATAAGCAAATAAAAGCTTTTTGATACCTTGGTGGAAGTAGTTGAAGAAAGGGCTTCACAAGTTAATTCCCCTGAAGTTGCTGAGACTCCTGGTATCTGCAATACAGCACCACATACACATCCATTCCATGAAATTAACCACATGTAGAACACATTTCCCAGTTCTTCAATTGGAGTTTCAAATAACCAATAAAATTGTTCACACACCCACACACACAAGAGGGTTTCTAGTGCTGTGGCTTGGGGAAGTTCAAAAGCTCGCACATTTGGCTTTCAACTGAAAAACTAATTTCATAGAGAGAGAGAGAGAGAGATGGTCCGGACAACCCCTGACCAGTTGGCTGGTGGGCTTGCTCCCCACATGACCAGGTTCTATTGTTGGGGTCAGGTCTCAAGAAAGTAATTTCTAGCAAATGCCTTGCCTTTTATCGGATCAGAGGGTGCGCGTAAGACATCCCCTAACCGTCAAATCGAGAGAGAGAGAGAGAGAGAGAGAGAGAGAGAGAGAGAGAGAGAGAGAGAGCAAACAGGACAATAGGGGCAAAAAGAAAAGTAGGAGGAAATGGAGGCAGGGGGAAATGCGAGAGGGTTTTTTTTTTTTTTTTTTTTGGAATTCAATAAGTGGGAATTGGGATGATAAATTGAAGCCATCATCAAATTTATCTTGAGAGAGAGAGAGAGAGAGAGAGAGAGACTCACAGCAGCAGCAGCAGTACGGTGGTGGGTGGGGGGAAGGTGGTGGTGGTGATGCTGATCAACAGGGGGAGAAGGTCCACGGGAGAAAGAGCCGCATGTCTGTACAATCTTCCTTGCTGCTCTTTTCAGCTTCGCTCCTCCTCCTCCTCCCATAATTCTCACTCCACCACCCACCAACCTCTATTATTCTCTCTCTTTCTCTCTCTACCACAATGTCTGTTAAAAATCCTTTGCTTCAGCTAGCTGGTTACAATGGCTTGATTCCACGCGTAGGTTGAATGAATGAATGAATGAATGAATTTCTGTATCTGTAGCACAGCCGGAGGAGATGGAAAAAGAAGAATTAAAGAAGCTAGCTGCTTCCTTTCTCTTTTTTTCTTTCTAGAGCATTGTGTTGATTTGGAGTTGGGAGCAGCTGTTTGGTTTGCTTTTTTCTGTTTTGTCTCACACTCAACAGTACAGTGTGAGTACCCACACCCCACTCCCAACCTCCCCCTGCCTACGCTTTTGACTAAACTAATCTAATCTAATAGTTACTACTATTGCAGCAAATGCAAAACACTGATCGAGTCCCCACACCTGCCTAGCTTGTTCTGTTCTTCAGCTCCCACCACTCAAAAACCCATCCCCACCTGACCCCCACACTCCTAAAACCAAAGCGAGGTGAGGAGTATACTACCCTATATATACTGGCTCCATATACTGCCACCAACTACTTTATTTAGTATAATACGGAGTATAATACTCCACTAATTACTACTGGTACACTGTGGACTTTCCCCTTTTCTTTTTAGCAGTATTAGCAACCAACAATTTAAAAACAAACACAAATTAGCTACCTTTTATTTATTTAATTTCGAATAGTACAGTACTGCTGGAATATTACTTTTACAATAATGATACGGGTAAGAATAATGCACAGAAATTAAAATATGTACATCGGCATGTGGGGCCCTTTTTTTGGTTACATGCGCATAATCCAATCGTTCAATAATTTGAAAATAAATCTTTAAATTATTGAATGAGTATTGAACGATTTAGATTATTCGTGTGTGACCAAAAATAAGCCCCACATCCCGATGCACATTTTTTTACATCATCTTTTCGGTACCAATAGCATCGTTGTTACTTTATGGAGCTGGATCATCCCCAATCACTTGATGGAGTTTTGATTGTTTGTGGGTCTTTCTCAGGTTCTCTTTGATGATTGGAATCGTTTATTTTTTAGAATTTGTCGAAATATTAAGCAACTCAAAAATCATGTCCATTAGATTTTAAAAAACATTTATCTTAAGCCTGAAGAGACAATATGTGCCCTGGCCACAATTGGATCCGCAGCCGGAGAAACAATTACAAAATAAAGTTGCAACACTGGATGTATGATTAATGTGATTTGTGTGATTGATATTTTCAACAAGCTATGAAAGGTGAACAATTTCGATTATTAAAGTGGACCAAAAAATGGCCTAGCACCAACCGAAATTGGTTTGTCTAGTCCGTGGGTTAGAGATGATTCGACTCTTACTTACGGCGGCTAAACGAACCAAACAGTTCGAGCTCGAGCTCGAATTTTGGCTTGTTCAAACTTGTTTATAAAAAATATAAGCCAAGCTCAATCACGTTTTTTCATTTGTTAATTAATTCAAGTCAAGCTTGAACATACGAGTGTTTGGCTCGATAGGCTCGTGAACAAAGGATTCGTTCTGTAAATGATAAACATATAGGAGTACGTTAATAAATATTCTAAATTATAATATATGAGTTACATTCAATACAGATATGCCACAAGTTTTATATACTACTGCATCAAAAAGAAAACCTCCCAGGTGAGATATGGAAATTTAGGGCTACATTAAATCATATACAATTCTTCCCTGAAGCGATCCAAACGAGATATTGAGCAAATTTGGGACTGTTATTACATTCTGCTAGGTATGACTGTCTCGGCAAGGATTAGAAAGGTAATTAAGTGGTAACATACTTCATCTTCCCTTTTTCCATTTAAACTCTATACATATATAGCTTGCTTTTTTTTTAGGTAATTGTTCTTCCTGGAAGCTCGAAACTTCATGAGTCTAAGCTCATGCTTGGAAGCTCGAGATTAGCTTGTATATTTCACAAGTCATGCCAAGCTTCTCATGAACACAAAACTTCAAACGCAAGCCAAGCTTGAACAATTAGTCCCAAAAAGTTCTCAAGCCATGCTTGAACACTGGTAACAAGGAGTGAAGCCAAGCCTAACAATGTTGTGTTTGGCTCGATTAGCACCCCTACTCTTAGTTATATTTCCTTTTTTAGAAGTTTTTTTTTTAGGGTGTTGCTAATGTCAAATTATTTTTATTTGTGTCAAAATTAGAGTGCATAAAGCCTTGTACGTTGCACATAAAACAAAAACAGTTTTATCCGTATGTAATAACAGCTTGTACAGCCGGTGGCCATAATAGAATCGGGCAAAGCTCACATCCAATATTCTTGATTTGTGTAGGTTGATCCGAAAATTGAGTTATATATTGTGGAAGTATTTTGTTCCACAAAAACAATTCAAATAATTCAATGTCAAAGTAATTTTTGCACTGGTTATATTTGCGATTCATCATTGTGGATCCAAGTAGATCGCAACTATCCAAAACTACCGGACAGATTTAGACTGGATGTCAGCTCTCTCCAACAGAATCTGTAACACTGTACCCCCTTAATTAGTTTCTATTTTTCTATTCTATTTTTTAGTTGTTTTATAGCCTCTTTTAATCAATAATAATAAAACTAGGGTTAATTTTAGAAATAGTCGCTCTTGTTTGTGTGCAATCTCAAATTTTTTTCTTTCTAGTACTATTAATTGTGCCATTTCCCCCCTCTCACTAACGGTGTTATTAGAACTAACAGAACTCGTGGGCAAAATTGACATTTTGCTCCTAGATGGATGGAATTGAGACAAAAGGCAAACTAAATGGACTATTTCAGAAATTTTACATTTTATTTTTTATTTTGTAAAGACAAACTCACACCTAAAATCTTTCTCACCTTAATTATATTTGTTTGATTGAACAATCAAAATTTATTGAGAAAATCAAAAAAAAAAAAAAAGAATATATTACAGATAATTGTATGAAAGCATCCCTTAGTTAAATTTTTGCATCAGGTTTTCTTCAATGGGTTTATCTTGTTTTTACAATCCCGATATGTTCTTTCGTATGTGATTAGAAAGGAAAAAAAGTTATCATGAAACAATTTGTAAATCTTGTTATGAAATATTTTTCTTTTTTTCTAATCGCGAAAAAAGAAAAAAAATCTGGTGAATAAAAAAAAATTTTATGAAATATTTTTCTAATCTTGTTACGAAACATTTACCTTCATTTCTAATCGCGTTAAAAAGAACAAAATAGGATTGTAAAAATCAAGATAAACCCATTGAAAAAAACCCAATGCTTTTTGAATTTTATAATATTATCTCTAATATATTCTAAAATATATTGAGGTTTCGTAACAAGATTAGAAAAATGTTACATAACTTTTTCTTTATCCACCAGTAAGAAAAACTTTTTTTTTTTTTTTGCGATTAGGAAAAAAGAAAAATGTTTCATAACAAGATTTACAAAATGTTCCATAACAACTTTTTTCTTTCTAATAATAATAATAAAAAAAGACATAACAGGATTGTAAAAACAAGATAAATTCATTGAAAAAAACCTAATGCAAAATTATTTAACTAAGATATGCTTTTCGAATTTCATAATAATATCTCTAATATATTCTAAAATAACATTGATACATTTTAGTTATTTATTGAAAGAAAAATAATTAAGGTGAGAAAGATATTAGGTAGTATGAATTTGTCCTTTCAAAATCAAAATAAATTGTAAAGTTTCTGAAATAGTCTCTATAGCTTGCATTTTGTCTCAATTCCATCCCTCTAGGAGAGAAATGTCAATTTTGCCCACGAGTTCTGTTAGTTCTAATAACACTGACAATGAGAGGGACCAAATTGAGACGAGATGTAAACTAACAGGCTAAAAATGGCACAATGAATATTAGAGGGATGAAATTCATATTGCATGCAAACTAGAGGGACTATTTTTAAAATTTAACCATAAAACTATGGGTACACCATTTTGTACCAAATTATACCAAGACTAATTTTTGGGGTCTCACATAAATAACTGGAGTAGCTCAATTTATTTGAAATGTACTTTTAAAGGATACATGTAAAAAAATTAGCTGAGACGAATATCGATAAAGACTTGATCGAGCAAATAAGAAAATATTTTAAACAAATTCAACGACTTCAATTATCTGTGCGTGGACGTCACACAACGCTGTAGGCAAATGGTGCACCCTTTGGCTTTGGAAGTACTAGTATGGTTCAACGAAGAGTCAAAAGAAGGTGCAATTATATAATCACACCCCACACCCAGCAGAAGATAAAAAGTGCAATGCCAGTAGATGGTGTGGCCCACAACCTGAATCTCTGACTCTGAGTATCGGGTAGTTTATCAAAGAGTAACCCATTATTAATGCAAATTACTAGTAGGAGTATATGATCTCGGGATTTTTAATCTCCACATGTACACTCTTGAGGTTATTTGGTAAGCGTTTAGAGAAAAGTTGTTGGGGGTAAGTAACAGGTTGTGCGAGATAGGTAAAGATATGAGAGTAACAAATAGAGTGAAAAAAAAAAAAAAAAAAACGTATTGAAAATTGTGGTTTAGGAAATCCCAAGCGAGAAAAATGTGATATACCAAAAGTGGTTATTCTTATTCTTATTCTTATAAATCACCATCTACTAAAAAGACGGATTCAAATCAATGTCTCAGTCTCAAAAACAGGGAAACAACTTCAACATCAAGCTCCCAGAACGCTTTTTCCTTTGGATGGGGGTTTCGAACAATTCAAATAAGTTTTGGTTTTAGAAACTACTTTTGCGCAAAAATCAAGATTTGGACCTTATGCTTTTCAAATACTACCATTGTGGAAAGAGAGAGAGAGAGAGAGAGAGAGAGAGAGAGAGAGACAGAGCACCCAAGACATGGAATTGAAAAGTTCAAGGAAAGAAAAAGAAGATACTCACAAGTAAATATGACCGTTATTTTATATTACTAAGATCAAAAGCTTTTTCAAGTTTTGGAGTGGATTAATTATGATGATGATGATGATCATAATGGTGTTTGAATTGTGCAATCTTCCCCCCAAAATCTGATGGGGTTTGGCTCCCCTCCATACCTCATTCCTTCGCATCTCTCCCTATTTTGAAGTCTGAACAGTACATCTCGCAAAAAACACAAATAAGAAAATATTTGTGAAAATCAGTTTGATCGTATGCGAACATATACATGAATAATTTGCTTTTTGTCCATGATTTAAGTTTAAAATACATTTGTTCATCTTATGTTGTGAATTGCAAATTGTTCACATGTTTGTCAATATATGATCAAATTGGTTTATGGTAGAAAATTTTCTTGTTGTACTGTTATATGATATAAACAGTTTGGAAAATGATTGAGTTCTAAACGGGCCAAATTTTATGCACCAAAAAACCCTCTATACATTTATTTCCGTGTATTAACAATCACAGGATTACACAAAGTATCTTTCCGTCCTGTAGTTGAAAATACACGGGAATAAAAGTGCAAACACTTTTTTGGTACAGGTGATCTAGTGGGTGGATATGGGGGGTGATGTATAGGAAAGAGCTGATCTCAAAGAGAGGAGCCTGCATTGCCGCCAAAAACATTTTAACTTGATTGAACCCGTGACTAATCATTCACCTAATTCCCTAGCTAGTAATCATTAATTTCTCAACCTGTTTTGTTTCAAATAAGGGCGCTTCTATAATGGGAGCGCCTTTATTTTCATTATTTGAGAATTTCTGTAGTCAGCCTTTGAATCGTATTTTAAATGGTCCGGATCTGCGGAACGTTTATGGACCGGTCACAATTAACTTTTTTTCCTGAAAAGTTTCATTAAAATCTAGACCATTGAAATCACGATCCAACGGCTACCAGCGACGTTCGTAAAAAACGAAATTAAGGTCGCCCTGAGTGTGTGTATATATATACCAACCAAATTACTCAAAAACAAAAAAAAAATCAACAGTGGGAGAAACCAACATGTTAATTTCCCCTCCCCTACACTCTCTCTCCAATAAAAGTATCTCTTTTTATTCTCTCTCTTCAATAAAAGTATAAATAAAACAGATATTGGAAGCTTTTGCGGAAGGAACAAATCCTGGCTTCCTCTTGCAGTCTTCTTTCCCTTCCCTAATCCCTTCCCTTCCCTTCCCTTCCCCTCAAAAGAAGGAAAAGAGGGATCAAATTAATTAAAGGCTTTGCTTCCTCGATCTGGATCGTGGACTGCAGTGCTGTCCAGTGTCCACAAACAACAACGTACTCCCTAATCTAATCTACAGGCTTCGATCAAAAGCATCAAAATGTGTTCATCACTAGTTGTTTAATTATTCAAAATATATACTACTACTACTCCGATCCTATAAACAACCAAAAATATGTGCATGCATTTGACCGAGTCAAATCAGGCAAAAGTTAACGTCGATCATGTTTCAGTCCTTCAATTCAATCGTTTGAGCGTTTATTTTTATATTATTGTTTTTAACGGCGAAAAATAATATTATATTATTAATAAAGAAATTAAGTATCAAAAATTGACAAGAAATTAATCCGAACAACACCTATCAAGGCCACCCCCAAAAAGACCCAACGAAAAAGGATTTTTTTTTTTTTATTAAGTGTTAAGCTTTTGTAAGTATATCTATAAAACAAATTGCTCGTCAAAATTGCTGAAATGATTTTAAGAAATCAAGCCATATACGAGGATCGATTCTCCTATTGATTTATAATGGAATCCAAGGAAAGTCTCGCACAAAATAGGCAACACTCACTTATTTTCAAATGGGTGAACAAAACAACAATGAACATTTCTCTACGTGAGTATAGATGCACTTCCAATTTTTCTTCAAAAACCTAGACTGTAAATTACCATATAATTAAGATGGCATTGTGGAAATTTTTTGAATTCTAGTCTCACTTGTATTAAAAGATTCCATTGCCATTCTTGGTTAGAAAAAATTATTCAATACTCCCAGTGCCCAGGGCAAAATAATCTCTTTGTTGGTTACGGTTTGGCTTATTCTAATGGAGTATTAATAGGAGTATTTGATTCCCATTCTCAATTTAATTGGAAACTTTGCCTTGATAATAATTTGGGGGACCCAAAATCCCAATACTCCAACCTCCTCCATTGGGAAAAACAAAAAGAAGAAAACAAAAAATGGCCTGTCTCATTGGATCAAGCGAGCGCAACAAGCACCCTTTGTTTGGTTTTCATTTTAGAAATATTTTCTCCAAATTTTTCGAGTGTTCGTTATTTGTACTTTTTTTGCTTTTAGTAATTTTTTAAATCAAATTTTCTACTCATTTTTTACTTTGTGGATGTATATAGCGTACTTCTACTCAAAAAGTCAAAAAGTTTGTTAAAATATTAAAAAAATTTAACTAAAGACGAAAAGATACGTAAACTTATAAAACGCTTTAATTTTTATCTCAAAAATATATTTCAAAATAGACAACCAAACAGAAGAGTGCCCAGGACCAAAAATAAACAAAAAGAAGATTCCATATTTCAGCAAAAACAATAGCTTGCCTAAATCAGATTTTCGATATTCTGTACAGTTTCTTGAATATATCCCGCTGTTGATTTGTTTGTAGCACCTGAAGCAACCACAATCGGACTTCTCACACTGTGGCGGCCGCCATCTACCCATATCAACTCCCCAAACACATAGTCTGTTGGAAATCCAGCTTTCTCAGCCTTCAAAGTCAACTTGAAGCTCTTCTCTTCACCAACCTTGTGAAATTTCAAACTTCTGGGTTTGATGGAAACAGAAATTCTCGGTGGCTTAACAATGCGGGCTCTATAGGTAGACGGCGGGCCCACGTTCTTCAGAGTTCGAGTCACGGTGACCGAGCCAGAGAGGTTAGGGACGGTTATTGAAGGATAGTTGAAGTTCAGTAGGTTAGTGTTGTTTTGACAGGTATAAGGTGCCTGAGAAAAGAGTTGGATCAGGCTTTGGTTATAACCCGTGGCGCACAAGAAGTCCAAGTAATCGTTGATGCCTAAGTCGTAGACTAGCCCGGGATCTGAAGCACGGGTTGGTTGTATATGACCGGAACCGAAATCCAAGGGTGTAGCCTTGAGGAATGTTGACTCGTCGAGCATTGTATGCCCAGTGTTGTCTCTTGATCTTGCTGTGGTTTTAGAACCAAAAAAAAAAAAAGTAGAAAGAATTAGCAACCAACCCACATTGAAAGCATTGTCCATGCAGTATTTAGGACAGTCGCTTTTTGGCACAACCAAATTAACCAAATGAGTAATGGCTACCATGCAATCAGGTCCGTAGTTAAGAAATTCTATAGAAGATGATGTTAGCTAGTTGAATCCAAGAACGACCAATCAGTTTTACAACCAGGAAAATAAAATGTACAGGCTGAAATAAACAGAGAGGAGGAAGATTGATTGAATCGTACGTACCAGTAGTCATGATTGCTGATTTTATTGCAGCAGGGCTCCAGTCGGGATGGAGTTTCTTAAGAAGGCCGACAACTCCCGAAACATGAGGACAAGACATGGAAGTACCCGACTCCGTGATGAAGGGAGTTGTGCGGTTATCGAATAGTTGTACTGCTTCTGAATAGGCAGCTATAACATTTACTCCAGGAGCAGTGATATCAGGCTGAGAATTATGAGTATGAACAAGGAGGCCACAAAAAAAGAAAAAAGAAGACATTATTATCAATGGAATATGTCAAGGAGTTATTGGAGATATATCATATATGTGCATCAACCAAGTAATACACTGTATGAAAATAATCAGGTGAAGCTAGGATAGGTGATTCTTTCTCGAACCTTGAGGATCTCTGGAGTTATTTCGTTTGGACCCCTTGAGGAGAAAGAAGCCATGACTGGAGCAGGTTTTTGGTTTAGTTCTGTAATTGGACCGTCTATACGACCCAATGGAACACTGCCATGTAACCAAAACTAAATTACATAACCTATCGATACATGAATGCATTATCTAGAAACGTGGAAGTTGAAAAAGGGAGAGAGAGAGAGAGAGAGAGAGAGAGAGAGAGAGAGAGAGAGAGAGAGAGAGAGAGAGAGAGAGAGAGAGACCTGGTAGAATTCAAGTAGGCAAAAACAGCAAGACCAGCAGTGTAGTTGATATGAGATGTGGGAAGCACGTGGGGATCGGCGATGAGGCCATTACCGTCGGACAAGGCATTGCAAAGGATCATTCCGGCAGCACCTGCCAAAGCGGCTGCTTGTCCTTTCTCCACTCTTCCATTAACGCCCCTCAGACACACCAATAACTTACCCTTTACCTTCTCTGGGTCCAGTGATCCTTGCATACAGTGCAAACTGTATCACGATTTCCAAACAGAATTAAATGATTTAAGGCGATTCAAGTCACTGCTTATACAATGAAATACTAAGGAGTAAGGAGAGCTAAACTATGGAAAGATGAAAGATTCTTACGCATCTGTTTCTGAGGCGTTGGCAGCCTTAGCCACTGCACCACTTATAAGTGGTAAGAAACCATTTCCTGGTAAAGGCTTAGACAAGCTGGCTCCCTGGTCATACAATGAAATGAAGGCCGTTCAAAACATTTAAATACTGAGCAACAACAACAAGAAGAAGAAGGTGGGATTGATGAAATTGAAGGTGGTTGAAGACATTGCATTATTTGGACTGGAAATCATAAATATGAAGTCTGAACCTTGAATTTTAGCCCGTTATTGAGTTGAACATACGATGCAAAGTCACGATCAAAGGTGCTTGCTGCAACAGTTAAGATCCACGGGGCAACATTTGACACAGATCCAGGTTTAGGTCCATCGTTCCCAGCTGAGCATACCACAACAATGCCATTCCTAACAGCATGGAATGCTCCAATCGCAATGCCGTCGTCGAAGTACGGAGATGCAGTCCCACCCAGTGACAGAGAAAGCACGTCTACACCATCTTGTATGGCAGCTTCAAAGGCGTGTAATATATCAGCATCGAAGCATGCTCCTTGGTCATTAATCCTAGGCCAGCACACCTTGTAAGCAGCTACTCGAGCTTTAGGTGATCCCCCTTTTGCAGTTCCATTGAACACACCCAAAACACTTGCATCGTGGACAAAGTTACCACCCGCCGTTGACAGTGTGTGAGATCCATGGCCTTCATAGTCGCGTGCTGAGTGCATTTCAGGCTGGAGTGTGCCTCCACCGCTAATGTAACCTTTTAGGAAGTACTTAGCACCGATAAGTTTCCTGCCATTTTATTTTTCTCTTTCCCATTAGTATGTACAATCAAGCAGCATCCTAAATGTAATCATCAAGGTAAATAGGAGAACTATAACTGTTGTTATAACACTACACAATAACTATGATGACACATATGATAGAGAGGAGAAACCAACTAATGTACCTATTGCACGGGACTCCGGTTGTGGTGTCATTCTGACAGGACCCGTTCCACTTCGACGGAATGGGCCCATAACCATTGTCGCTAAAGCTCTGTGATTCTGGCCAGACACCTATAAATGTCACGAGAAATTTTTGTCTCGGGTTCAATTTTGAACTTTGATGAGATAAAAGAGAAATGGAAATGAAACCACAAAGATAAAATGTGACCTGTGTCAAGATTTGCAATGATGATATCTTCACCATATTTGGCTTTTTCCCACAATGAATGTGCTTCAACCAGGCCATTTTTTTCAAGCATCATAAACTCCCATGAATGGGTTGTGTGCAAGTGTTTTGGTTTATTAACGAAAATGGACAACACGTTGGGATGCTCTGCATTGATAAGAAAACGTAAGAAGATATCCACCTTTATACAATGCTACTGATGAAAAAAGTAAATGAATTTATGTGAATAGATATGACAGAAATAATGTGCGGGGAGTAGATGTTGTACTTGCAATTTCTGCTGCCTCCGCCTCGTCAAGAGTTGCAGCGAAACCATTGATATCCTTTGTGTATGAGTAAAACATTGCCTCTTCAGCCTTCTCAGCACTACATGAGATGAAGAATTTGACCACTATAGCATGATGAATGAAAGCCAGAGAGGTTTTTAATCAGGCAACCGAATGAAAATCCAAATCCCATACCTTCCCAGGAAAGATGCAAGAAACTGGCCGTGAGTTTCGTTATGGACCCCTGGACTAACGGTAGCACTAGCTGCCACAAGTGGGGAATTTGAATGTGCTCCCATGTACACAATATAGGACTTCACCAGACAATAATAAAGAGAACGAAAAAGAAATCAGCTATAGTCTGTGAATAAGAAAACACATGAAAACAAACGGAAATTCCCAGAACAATGAAAGATAAATTGCAGACAATGGACTACCTGTTTGGCTGCAAAAGCCGGTGCTAGGAAAAAGGAGGGAAGTGCTAGTAGCCCAAGGAGGAGGAGAAATTTGGAGAACAACATCCTTAATTTCTTTTTCCTTACGGTGCTTTCAAATTAATCTTGTGGAAAAATATCAGTAGAGAGTGGTGGCCTGGTTGCAGAAGTGCACCCGTTGGTATTACGGTTGCACTTGCAAAGGCAAAAAGCCACCAGGAGCAAATACAAAACCAGAACCGAAAGAAAAAGGAGTTAATTAAGAAAGATTCCTGCATGCAAATTAACATATATGGTGGGAATAAAAACTCCCAGTAATGCATGCCTCTCATTTTTTAGATGGACGTCCTTAACTTGCGGTTCTACAGCCCACATATTCAGATGGTTACTATTTGGTATTATAACCAACTAATCCTTTTAAGGGCTGGCAGTGAATTTGTGTGACTGATGATGCTTTATTTAGTTAATAATAAATTTAGAAAGAAGTAATCTATCTTTGACCGATCGAACAAAAACAGATGGTTGCCCAAAATATAGGCCTAGCGGAAGGGATCACCGTCAGACTCAGTATTTACTCTTGTAGGAGTGGATTTCATCGTTCAAAGGTGATTCTCAAGGAGCCGCAGCCGCAACCATTGATTTGTTTGGCCACATTGGTCCAGAGTTTATTTGTTGATGAAATCGCGTAAAACTCATTGACATATTTATTTGTTTCTTTTTGCATTATATTGTTCTTCTTGTAATCAAGTACTTTTGTACACAATTGATTCATTAAAAAGTCCACTTTAACTCTATACGGAAGTCTATCAAATTGGTCTTCTAGAGAACCTGATTCATATGTTCTTGTTAACTTCTAAACCAAATCAGTATTTCAACTCTCATAAGCAGAACGAGCATGAAGAAAGGAGTACACGCTTTAACGACGAAGGGTAGGGGTTGTTCCAACTGGGACATATTTCTTTGACAACGATGTTTTTTTTTTTGGCTTGTCATATCATGTACTCGAGTTAATAAAATTCTAGAAAAGTCACGCCTCTTCCCTCTTTCACCGGTCCTCTTGGCTTATGTTTAGCATTTTACAGTAAGTCACAAAACAAGGAGAGAGAGAGAGAGAGAGAGAGAGAGAGAGAGAGAGAGAGAGAGAGCTTTATGTTGCATTTCACTTCCAATTTCATAACAAAGAAGTCCCATAAAAATGTAATCCACCTTATCTCACTATACTCAAACCGCCAGCCAACACACACACTGCAAACTCACGTGATATGTATCAACCATCAATGTAGTTAAATATTTATGAACAGATACTGAAGAAAATCTAAATCCCACTTCTTATACCGCCTACAACCCCTAGTTGTGCTGATTTTTTCTTGACAGCGGCTTTGGAAGCAACTACTATTGGACTCCTCACATAGTGGTGGCCGTCAGACCACGATAACTCCCCGAAGACATATTCTCCGGGTCCACCGAGTTTCTTATTTGTCAGAGTCAACTTAAAGCTCTTCTCTTCGCCTTTCCTATCAAACTTCAAAACATTGGGCTCCACCGAGGCTAAGACTCCGCGAGGTTGATGTATGTGTGCTGCATAGACACCCGGTGAACCAACATTCTTGACTGTCCGGCTCACTGTGACCGAGCCAGAGAGGTTAGGGACGGTAATGGAAGGGTAGTTGAAGTCGAGGAGACTGAAATGGCTGGGACAACTATAAGGTGCTTTAGAAAACAGTTTAATGGTGGTTTGGTTGTAGCCGATACCGCAGAGGAAGTCCAAGTAATCGTTTGTGTTCAAGTCATAGACCAAGCCGGGATCTGCAGCGCGATTGGGTCGTATATGTCCAGCACCATAACTGAAAGGCGTTGCCTCCATAAAGGAGCCGTTGCGCATTGGATTCACAGTGTTATCTCTGGTTCTTGCTGTAAAGATCCAAAAAACAAATATTTGAAGACAGAGGAATTCATAAAAACGGCATTCCCTTTATAGCAAAGAACTAATACATTTCTTTGTGAAGGCTATGTGATATTTACGCGTTACCTGTAGTCATGATTGCAGATTTAATGGCACCAGGACTCCAATCAGGATGCAGTTTCTTGAGAAGTCCGACTACTCCCGAGACGTGAGGACAAGACATAGACGTGCCAGATTCTGTTGTGAAGCCAGTCCGACGTTTGTCAAAGTCATTCTCGGTTGGGCTATGTGCTTCAGTATAGGCAGCTATAATGCTGACTCCTGGCGCAGTTATGTCAGGCTGAATACATACAATCAAACCAACCAAAACATTAAGACACGAAACCAATTTGGTTTATAACTTTTTGATAAAATGGAAAAAATGAGATGGCCGGAGAAGGAAAAGAATTCCTCATCAAACCTTGAGGATTTCTGGTGTCACTAAGTTTGGACCCTTGGAGGAGAAAGAGGCCATGAAAGGAGCAGGCTTTTTGTGCATTTCTGCTCTTGAAGCAGTAATATATGCCTTTGGATCCCTGTTCAAAGAATGGAACTCATATGAAAACGTAAGGAGATGGCAAGTCACAACATCCAACGATCAAGTTGGGGGAGGAAGAGAGAGATTTACTTGGTTGAATTGATGTATGCGTAAACAAGAAGACCGTTGGTGTAGTTGATATGTGATGCTGGGATGTAGTGCGGATCAGCAATAATTTCATTGCCGGTAGACTCATCATTACAGAGGATCATGCCAACAGCACCGGCTAGCGCAGCTTGCATGCCCTTGTCCACTCTCGCGTTATTGCCCCTTAGGCACACCAATATCTTGCCTTTCACCTTCTTGGGGTCCAGTGTTCCTTCCTTACACAGCATACTGTATTGTAACACGTTTTAGCAAAAAAGAAACATCACAATGTTGTTACAAGGTTTGAAATTACTCCTTATATAGCGTACAATTTTAAAGAGAAGTCCTTAGAAAGATTATTCTTACGCTTCTTCAGCTGAGGCATTCTTGGCTTTAGCCTGTGCACTGCTAATCAGGGGATAGAATTTATGTCCTCCTCGTAGGGGCTTAGAAATGCTTGCTCCCTAAGTATAAATAGTAGTATATGAGATTTGAGAGAATAAGCACTCTGTATGAAAAAAGAGAAGAAATTCCCAAGTGGGGATACAAAGAGAAGAAACAAGAATGACACCTCAAATCGTTTTCCGTTTGGTAGTTCGACAAGAGTAACAAACGCGCGGTCAATGGTGCTTGCTCCAACAGTGAGTATCCATGGGGCAACATTGGTGACCGTGTAATCTCCTGGTCCGTCATTCCCGGCTGAGCAAACCACGACAACACCATTCATTAGGGCATGGAACGACCCAATAGCAGTGGCATCCCCAAAGTAATCAGCAGCTGTCCCACCAAGTGACACAGACAGCACGTCAACACCATCATGTATGGCAGCATCAAAGGCGGCCAATATATCGCCATCATAACACCCTCCACCTTCTAGGACTGGAGGCCAGCATACCTTGTACGCAGCCACACGAGCTTTAGGTGATCCACCTTTTGCAGTACCGTTAACAAGGCCAAATATATTAGCTCCGGGAACAAAGTTCCCACCGGCTGTTGACAGCGTGTGTGATCCATGGCCATCGTTGTCGCGTGGAGAGTTTGTAGAAGCGTTTAGCTCACCTCCATGGGAAATATAAGCTTTGTTGAAATGCCTAGCCCCGATAAGTTTCCTGCAAATTCACCACAAGTATAAGACATAAACTTGCCCCTTTTTGGGTTCCATTTGGATGGCGATATATGGAATCAAATCTCAAGGAAGATAGCTCAACCTCATAGACACTATCGTAGTCTTCATTGCCAGTAAAGATATTTATAGTCTTAATTGTTATGGAGGCTTTTGAATACAGAAATAAGAGCATACCTATTACAGGGGACACCAGTGCTCGTGTCGTTCTCACAGAACCCTTTCCACTTGGACGGAACGGCCCCAAAGCCTTTATCACTAAAGCTTTCTGACTCAGGCCACACCCCTAGCATGGCCGCGTGAAAGAGTGAGATATCATGTCCACCCCTTGAAAAGGTTAAATGCTAAACCGGATTTTAAAAAGAAAAAAAAAAAAAAAAAGAGTTACCGGTGTCAAGATTTCCAATGATGATATCTTCACCATAACTAGCCTTGCTCCATAGTGAATTGTGTTGAGCTACACCATTCTGCTCCAGCAACATAAATTCCCATGAATGGGTTGTGTGCAAGTGTTTCCCTTTGTTCAAGAACACAGACACAACGTTCGGATGCCCTGCATTAAAACAAAACGTATCCCAACTTTTTTAAGCACTCCACTGTAAGATATATCATCTAATTAAGCTATAAGAGACACAGATGTAGGAAGTGCAAAATGTTTCATACTTGCAATTGCTGCTGCGTCCTCCTCGTCGAGAGTCGCAGCGAAACCATTGATATCTCTCGTGTATGAGTAAAATATCGACTCCCTGGCCTTCTCGGTGCTGCATCGCATACAACGATTTAGCAGATAGAATGAACACTCGACAGTCAAAACGAATAGCAGGGTCACGAAACGTAGATCTAACAAGTTACTTATATATAATTACCTTCCCAAGAAGGATGCAAGAAACTCATTGTGTGACTCTTTCACCTTGCTAACACTAGCCATGGCATCTTTCAGCCCATGTGAATGCACTCCCATGTACACTATGTAAGACTGTAAATCACACGATTGAAAAAGCAATTGGTAAAGAAAATTAATGAGGATTGGTTGACGAAATTGCTATTGAAAGCAAAAACTAAACAAGCACCACAGATCAGTAATTTGCCTAATTTTATTTAATGGATTATTTTCCATAAAAAAATTCATCTTACATGAACTTTTGTTAGTTTGACCTCAAAACTTTTTTTTTTTTTTTTTTGGAATTATCTACTCGTCCAGACGGAGTGAGGAAAAAAATAATGACCAAAAACTTAATTTTTTTATACTGAAAGTCCAAAAAACCTGTTTGTTTTGAGTTATTCATTTCTATAATTCAAATGTTTTGCCGAAATATTTTACCTCTAATTTCTCCTCTCGTTGGGACCCATAAATAAGCTAAAGAATAAGAATTAACAAATGCTCATATATGAAAACTAATTTTATGAGAATAACACAATAATAGAGTTAGGCCAAATTAAAGTCACTTCATGAGGTTTAAAGGACGAATTTTGGCGATTTGTATATATACCTGCTTGATGGCAAAAGCCGGTGTTTGGAATATGAGGGAGAAAAGAAAGAACACTAATAACTTTGACAATCCCATATCCATGCTCTCTCTCTTAACAAAAGCGTTTAAGAAGAAGAAGATCGAATATAGTTGAGTTGTCGAGAGTACTAAAGGGCTTGAAATACGAAGGAGAGAGAGAGAGAGAGAGAGAGAGAGAGAGAGAGAGAGAGAGAGAGAGAGAGAGAGAGAGAGAGAGCAATTAGAAGAAGAGTCCAATGCCTATTCTAATTCTGTTTACTGTCAAACATCTTGTTTGCCAATATTTATAGTGATGATCAGATAGGGGGTGAGAAGGCCGGGGGAGCTAGAGATTGATCAGAATATATCATAGAATTCCAACAAAGTAGGGAACCTACTGTACGTTTATCTGTTTCTACGGATTTGAGAGGATTCCGGATCTGCTAGGAGTTTATATCTATCTATTTATCCATACATGCATGCAAAAAGATTCAGAATTTGATTTATTTGGATGAACTTTTTGAAGGAGTCAACCTTTCCATATTCTCTACTTTTTCTTTTTTTTTTTGGCACCCTTTGATCTCCAACCTTAATTCCATATTCGTCGACCATTATATTGTATAGTACGTGCATGAATGTAGTAGTATAAATAAATAAAGAAAGAAAGAAATCTCTTCAATTTACCACTACAAAATTTAAGGTTAATTGTTGTCCAAGACTAGACTAGAGTCAATATATCCTAGTTTTGGGATCAACAGAATGCACGAATGAGTGATTGAATCAAGTCCCCTTACACGATCATTCTCCAAAAGACGCAAAATGGGAGTTGCACGGTCTCATTAAATTCGAATGATTTACTTTCAATTGGTAGATTATCTATCTATAAAAAAAAAAAAACAAAAACAAAAACAAAAACAAAAAATTACAATTTTTGATACACTTTTAACACTATTGACATCACTTTAAAAAACTGGAATCTTTTGTCTTCTTCGTGCCTTATTGGTAGCCCATTGGGCTGGTATTTTCTATAAGAGAATTTAATGAGTGATCAAACTTCAAACCGTCCAATTGTTTATTCAAGTAGAAATCAACCAAGTGATGTTTTATGCGTTGAGGTTGATAAAGTATTAGTTAGGATTGTTAATTATATGGGACGTGAATTCGTGATCGTGATAGATCTCACTATACATCACAAGAGGAATCACATGAGAGATCGCCACATTAATTAACTCTAAACTATTAGTATACAAATGATGATTTCAACCCTTTGCCAATTGATCAAAAATTGATAATTTTTTTAGCGGTCATAATATTCTAATTTTGATTTCCTTTTCACTTAGTTCAATGGGATTAAAGTTTAGAAGTATATACTCCATTGTCCCATAATTTTAATCTGTTACAGAAAATCGTGTCATTTATTAGATAAAACAATGAATTTTTTTTGAAATTTTTGCACCAATTTAAATAACTCAATAAATTGGTGAATTAAACTAAAAAAAGCTTGCACAAAAGTGAATTATTATATGATCCAAAAAATGACATGACTTTTTATTGGGGACTATACAATTATGAAACCGGTTAGTATTTGGAATTTGATAGCTGAAGTGACCCAAGATCGGGGCGTAGCCACTGCTTGAGAGATATGGTAGAAATACAAGAGTTGGCCCCAGTTGGTTGAGTTATACAAAGTTTATTTGGATATTTTTTCAAAAGAAGAAAATAGGTGATATAATACGAGTAGGTACTGGATGACATATCCGTGAGAAATAATTAGGTTTGGAGTTTTGTGGGTCCAACCTTGGGTCCCACAGAGATGATTCGAACCGCTCATTATTTTTAAATATTTTTTTATGGAGGTCTGTAAAAAATCAACTCAACCCGATATTGGTAAGGATTTTTGTAGGGGCGAAACTGAGTAGTTTATAGATATCGGATTGATCTGATTTTTTATAGGGCTTCATAATTTTTTTTAAAAATAATGAGCGGTTCAAATCATCTACGTGGGACCTGAGGTGGGCCTCACAAAACCCATATGTGCACGATATGTACATTCTTGTATGTACCCCTAGCTTTTTTCGTTAGGTATCGTCCGGTTTTTTTACAAATTTCGCAAACCAAATTGGTTCACTAGGTTTGGAGTTTTGAAAACCAAAACCGGACCAAACAAGTTCTGTTTTTGCGAATTGAGGGATTGTATTGTGTAGTAGTGTGCGCAGTACTATGCTGCGCACGTCCGAGCTGTAGGAACGTGCAACCGACGGCTCGGATCTCATCTTGGTAATGAACGATTCTCGATTGTTGGGTGCCGAGATGAGATCCGAGCCGTTAAATGCACGATCTGATGGCTCGAAAGTTTGCAGTCCGGCGCTGTGCACCTCACTGCATAGCACCAACCCGAAGTCCGGTTTTTGCTCGGTTTGATTCGATTACTCAGTTTATTTGGTTTTGGGCCTACAACAAAGTTCAATCAATCGAAAAATATGAATAGACAGAATAAAAATCACAAAAACAAATTTAACAGAAGAAAAGCCTAGTTTGATTTCGAAACAGGTGGCCCTAATGCCACGACTCAAATTTCTACTGCCGCGACCTTTTGTGTAGTCTGACTACTATCTTGTGCTCACTTTAATATTTTCTACTTCTCTCCTTGTTTGCAGAGAACCCTTTGCCCAGTTCTCGCTATGTGCTTTCTCCTCTTTTTTGTGCTCTCTATTGCTTTCCTCTTTCAATCCGCTGATCTCTCTCCAATTTGTTCTCATCTGCTTTGCAAGTTTAAGATCTCTATCCAGTTCATCTTGATCTATCAAAATTAAAGACCTCCTTTTGTGGTCCACGATGACTCGGATGGCCGCGTGTCATTGATCTCAAGATGGAGCTAACGTCTTTGAACTCATCAGCAATCAAATTTTATAGCTATTGTCAAGGTATATTACACAAAAATAAAAGGGAACACCATGCGAAAGTCCAAGAAATATTGGAATGAGAGAAATGAGAGGAAAGAGAGGAAAACGAGGTTTTTAATTTTCCTTCAAATCTCTTCTTTTCTGTTAAGACAAAGAAGTCTATTCTTCATGTTCTTTCAATTCTCTGAGAATGGGGTTTTTTATTTTCCTTCGTCAGTGTTAATGGGTTTGTAAAGAAATATGTGTGAGAATCTGATGATTGAGAAATGGGTTTCTGTGAGAGAGAGAGAGAGAGAGAGAGAGAGAGAGAGGGGATATCGAGAGGCCGATATAATTTCCTTATATTTAAACCCTACAAATTAATAATAGAGTTTCTGTAATTAATGGTTGGATATCGAGAGGCCGATAAAATTTTGGCTGGGAATAGCCAGCCGGTGGGCATATCTTATCCCCTTGAGGGGAGGGGAGGGGATGTAAATTAAATTAAAATCTAACAAATATATATATATCGATCCATCCAGCCCAGGGTACCCCAAGGGACGAAACAGACAATCGCGGCCAAATGCTATACCGATCCAGGCATGCATGGTACTCATGAAATCCCCTAATTAATTGCCGCTGCGGTTCCATATATATTTTCTCTCACATTTGCCCTTCTCCCCACAAATGGAATTTCATTTCACATTTTTCCTAATTAATCCCGTCCCAAGGGTCTATTTGATTAGAGTGAAAGTTACTAGAAAGCACGAGAAAGACATATATAAAACTTGATACTTTTTAGCATTTGATTGATTAGATGTAAAAAAAAAAAAAAAAAAATAGAAATCTCTGCTATCTAACATGTGTGTTGGTCTCATCTGAGCCCTCCATTGCCAAGCATGGACGGTCCGGATGGGCCAACACAGGACAACAAGGTCCCCGGTTTCAGAAAGATAGTGGAAAGTGCTAAAAAGTTAAATTTTTGGTACAACATATCTAAATATGGTTACATGCCTTTCACTTTTTTGGTAATTGTACAAGGAAAATTTATTTTTCTTGTGAATGTAGCCTACCATATCCGTATGGTCACACCATATATATAATTCTTTTTGGTAAATGATTGATTTTCAAACTATATTTGTAAGCATATATGGTTACATATTTTTCTCTTTCTACTCGAAGATTTGGATATCACTGTCAAACAAAGGTGCATCTATGACTAATAAATTTCTTGATGCATATGTTCAAGTGGAGCTTTGCCGGGGTTTTTCTGTTAAGTAATCCATCCACTTAGAACACCATATAAGTGAATAGCCATCAAATCTTTTGCTATGATATGTTGCACTCTAAATACCAAAATCCGTATTATTCTGATGAGCAGATCTTGACATGCCAGAATGGGATTGATTAGATCGAGAAGATCCAAATTCCATAATTTGTATTGAATGGCTCCAGCGTATTTTTAGCTCTGTACGTGTTAAGATTTCATTTAAAATTGTCAAGCAATATGAGCTAGAAGTTACAGATTTTGTTAATTCGAGAATTCAATACAATAATCTCCCTGATTCCAAATCAAGCATGATTAAATCATGATCAGATTTGGAGAATAATCGAGTACACAAAATAAAAGGGTATAAAGTGGTCACCCTTTTCTTACACACAGTGGGAGAAAGTCCAAAATTTGCCAAGCTGCAAAGCCCATGTACCTCTGGTCCTATCTTTTGGAACTATTGTTAGAAAAAGCCTTCTTTGCCGCCTTCTCATGATTTGTCTTTTCTCCTCTCCTTGTATCTTCTTCTGTCATTGCCTTCCGCACTTCACACACACACACACACACAGAGAAAGAGAGAGAGAGAGAGAGAGGGGTTATATATGCAATACCAAGAGGAGAAT
Source organism: Rhododendron molle (assembly GCA_025413875.1). Lineage (NCBI taxonomy): Eukaryota > Viridiplantae > Streptophyta > Magnoliopsida > Ericales > Ericaceae > Rhododendron > Rhododendron molle. Next base: position 24,453,241 of record CM046400.1, read on the forward strand.
TAGGCTGGGTGCCTTAGTTCTTCTTCTTTTTTTATTTTTTTCCTCAACTCATCTCCCATCCGAGCCGTGTTGTATTCCTGTAGTATCACAAATTGAGCTTTAGCCCGCAAGAATCTCAAATTTTCTTCCTGCAATAGGAAATGGTGCTTCCTCACGTCAACTTTTGCAGGTTGTGAAGCCGACAGAATGGTCTTCGAATTTGTGAGGAGGGAGGGAGAGATTGATCAGTCTGCCTCCCTGCCTGGCTCCCTGAATGCCATCTAAGGGGCTTGCCAAAGAGTGTTGGCAACCTTCCTAAATGGCATGAGGGGAGTCAAGCAGGCCAAACTCAGGCACGATATTTCTTATCCAATTTTCTACCAATTGCATTTCTAGCTCTCCGGTCTTCCCTAGTTGTTTGGCCAGTAAATGGATGCATGTAGGTAAGCATCATGCTTTATTTGTAGTATTATACTCCTATATTACACAATTTGATTGTCATGGTTATCCTTTGGGCCTGTTTGATAGCAGTATTGAAGCATGGGATAGGATTACCAAAGTGGTCTAGGAACCAAAAATTATGTTTGGAGTGATTTTCATCCCATGGGATGCCGAATCCCCCCAATTGATGGGATTAGCCAACCCAGGGGTGTTATTGTTAATCCTTTCCCATGAGATTGGTGATGACCAGACAAAAATATCCTCACATAATCAAGTATTTGCTCTGCAAGGTTCCAAATAAAGAACAAATATATACTTAATTATGAAAACTTTAGAGAAAAAAATTAATTATGACCCTTTAGGATAAAATGAGCAGAAAAATAAAATATTCGCACTGGTTCAAACGAATTAAAAATTGGAGCACTTAATTTTTTAACAATATTTTTTTAATATATAAATAGTCTAAAAAAATTAAGTGCTCTAATTTTCAATTCGTTTGAACCGGTGCAAAAATCTTATTTTTTTGATCATTTTATTCTAAGGCTGCTGATTTTGTCACTCCCTTTTTTGTTAACGCCACTCTCCTGCAAGTGTATTTTTGGTGCAAAAATACACTTGTAGGGGAGTGGCGTTAACAAAAAGGAGAGTGACAAAATCATTTCCCTATTCTAAAAGGTCATAGTTAATTTTTGTTTTTAGGGCTTTCATTTAGGATCCCATAGAGCATATAGTTGATTATTAAAGTCCTAAAGACAGTTAAATTATCACCCTTTAGAATAATATAATTAGAATAACAAGATCTTCACATCGGTTTAAACGGATTGAAAATTAAAATAATTAATTTTTTGAGAAAATTATAGCATTTTATTTTTGATACTGTTTACATATTAAAAAAATTAAGTGGTCCGATTTTCAATCCTTTTGAATTGGTACCAAGATTTTATTATTCTAATCATATTATACTAAAGGGTCATAAATAATTTTTGTTTTTAGGGCTTTCATTTAGGAGCCTGTAGAGCAGATACTTGATTATTAAAGTTCTAGAGACAAAACTAATCTTAACCCATTAGTATAAAATAGATCAGAATAATAAGATCTTCACATCAGTTCAAACACATCGAATTTTGTATAATTAAATTTTTAACTATATATTTTAATATATAAACAATCTAAAAATAATAATTTTGTATAATTAAATTTTTAACTATATATTTTAATTTTAATATATAAACAATCTAAAAAAAATCAATTTTGTATAATTAATTTTTTAACTAGTATATTTTTTTTAATATTTGCTTCATTTTCATTTACCATTTTTATATTAATTTCGCACAAGGTTAAAAATGAAAATAGACCTTTTTAATCAAATCTTATTCCATGTAAAACAAACATGTTAGATAATAATCTTATCGTTTAATCCCATGCAAAACAATCATGCAAATTATTAATCTCTTCTCCTTACTAATCTCAATCCTAATCTCACCTAATTACCAATCATCTGAAAAGGAAACCTGACAAGCCCTTTGTATCTATGTGTCTTGCTAGCTAGCCAGAATCAATTCTTTAAGACCCTCTCCAACAGCCTCAATGAGATCTTAGGCAAATTGCCTAAAAAAGTGCAAATTTTTATTTTGTCTAGCCACCAAATAACTTCACTATCCATAGCCAAGGTAAATACCTAAGGTGGCGCTAGTCGCAGCTACGTATTTGCTCCCATAGTCCGCTATATTTCGATAGGTAGTTGTTGAAAATCATAAATAACATTTCGGTAAATAGCTGTTGAAAACAAAATTATCTTTCGGCAACTGCATGTCGAAAATATGTTCAACCTTCGGTATGTAACTGCTATTATCATACGTTTGTGAAATAAATTTGTTGAAAAAAGATTATATTCGGTAATTGAGTCTTTGAAAATGTAACTAACTGTCGAGTATAGTTGGAAATTTTTAGCGGACTATAATACGTAGCTGTGAATAACAGCACCCAATACCTATTCAAATCCCAAAACTCCTTTTGATTAAAAAAAAAAAAATTTACACTTCAACATCACCATCATCTCCCATCTCCGGTACCTCCATAGCAACCACCACCAGCCATACCCATCTCTCTCTCTCTGCCACTAGATCTGCAAGTGACGACAGACGATTGACGAATCAAACACTTCACTGATGACCATTTGCAAATCTGTATTTTAGATCAAATCAAACCCGTTATCGTCCTCGTCGCCGCCGCCAAAGAACCAAAATCAGAATAGACGACGGCAACGGTGGTTTGCCCCCAACGTCACCTTCTTATCCCTGTCGGAGCCGACGACGGTGCCATCGCCACTGCACAGATCTGGTTCTGGGAGAGAGAGAGAGAGAGAGAGGCAAGGCTGCATGGTAGCACACCAGACCTGGCGTGTCACTGTAGCATAGGGGGAAGTTGTGAGGAGGGAGAGGAGTCTACTGGGTGGCTGTTTCTAGGGTTTGGCTCACCTAAGAGGCGGAAAGGGAGAAGAAACGATGCTGATGGAGATGCTCTAAGTGGAGACACGTCGGCGCCAAGTGGTACAAATCGGCCACATGGCGCTTGCCTTTGTGGCACTCGACAATCGTCATCCATCTATGACGTCAAACTGAAAGACGGTTATTTGTGATGTCATGGAAGGCACCAGCTCAAGTCAAAGTCATGTCTCCCCATATAAAGTTAAATGTTACTGTAGGGAAAGTCTAGCTCCGTCGAGATTTGTACCAAAGATCCAAAGTAGACCAGATGAACACCCCCCACAACAGGAAAAAGCAAAAACACAAAACGAGAAGCAATTCAAAATCTGCAGCAAGAAGCTTCTTTTTCTTTTTTGTACTCAGCAGAAAAAAAAAAAAAAAAGCAACGACTTTTTGTAACCAATTCTGTTTCGTTCAACAATTCCCTTCCTCTCCTGGAAAAGAAATCATCAAAGAACATAGGCACAGGGTTCGTCCTAGGTTTCTAACCATCTCTCGATCCGCCACTCCTGGTCGGTCAGTCCATCGACTTCTTTCTTGAAGGCATCATCTGATCCAACTTGCCTGTGGACCTAAATTCAATTAGAAAAAGGTGTGAGTGTTTGATTTACGCATCATGAAAACCATTCCAGATAGCTCAAAGTTCAAAGGGAGGGACGACTAGGCTCACTGGTGTGGCTGAACGAGACCTGGATTTGAGTTTGGAGATGGCAGATTTAAGTTCAAGAATTTCTTCTTCCAGAGCACCTACATTCTTTTCCACCACAGAAGGAACGTTGGATTCTAGTTTGGAAATAGCAGTCCTTACCTCTCGAAGTTCTTTCTTTCTCCAGAGCTGTGTTCTTCTACTCCAGGGCTTCATTCTTCCTCCTATTAACTTCAATTTCACGTTTCAGTTGCTCCATGCACTTTGTAATACAACAATAGAAAAGATGCTTATTCATTAATCACTTAGCGTAAAACAGAAGAAAAATCAAGTACATTCCCCTTCAATATCGATTCTTGTGAATCGGAATTCTCGTGGTGGTTGTCTGCAGGGACGGACGCACGATTTAAGCGTAGGTTGGGCGGACATTACAACGACATTTAGAACATATGAAAGACAACATCAATTAAGCCAACACAAATTACAAAAAATATTATCAACAAAATTTTCATATATGTAGTTTGGATCAGCCTATATGATTACATAAATATGATCGTAAATAATTATATGCATATAATATACAGTGCATCCATTTCTACTCCAAAAGCAAAATGCAGAACCTAGCTTCCATTTTTATGCACAAGTAAGAATCTAAAACTGCGGTTCAGCAGCGGTTGTTGGTAGTCAGAACGGGAAGAAGATGAAAGTCAATCATATTGGGAGCAAGGTAATGATGGTTGCACACATGGGAATACTGTGGATGGCTTGTCTCCCATGGATTGATTTCTCAAGTTTTAGGGACTTCTTCAACCAGTTCATAGGAACCAAATTGATTATGGAGCTCTCAACAATACGAAATCAGGGACTAATACCAAATGAAGAGCCTAATCTCAAAACCGGGCGCTTCTGCTTTACAATCATGAGAAGAGCAGTTGGTACGGATGGACTTTATATCCGCATGTATTGTTGGTAAACTAATGTGCACTGGGCAGGAGGTAGAGGACTGAAGAGGAAGAGTTTGCACTCTGCATCTAATATACACCCCGTATGGTAAGACTGACTTTTTGGGTATGAAATAATATCGTTAGTAAATTAGTAAGTGGAAATTAGTTTACTTGATCTCGACACTCCATCAGTTCCTCAAGCTACACGTCCTCTGTATTAGTATATTTTCCGTTGGTCAAGGGCTTGAAATGTTCCTCTTCGTCCAAATATTTGAAGAAAAAAGGGTAGAGCAGAGTATAACAAGAAATGGGTAGGGAGGGGGGAAGGAACAGGGAGCGAGCAAAAAGATATCCATAGTGAGAAGTCCAGATAAGAATGGATACAGACACAAGACATGACATGACACGGATACCTCATTTCTGTAAAAACCAGGAACGTGGACACGTTATCATCATATAATTTGTTATTCTAAAAACCAGTGTCGTGTCATGCATGTGACAGACACAGATACGTGAGGTTGGTAGATGTGTCCGTGCTTCTTAGGTTAAAAGAAAGCTGAATAAAGGAGCACGTAACTGCTGTTGATGATAACTCTGTTCCAAAGATGATATTCTTTGAACTTTTGAGTTGCACTAGCAATTTTTATGTCGAACACTGTTTGAAAACGTAGGCAACCCTGTTTTCAACCCAAAAAATCACATGAAGACACATAAGCATGCCTCAAGCAGCATAGAAAGGAAACGTTACATTAACAGAAGCAATATGAACAAAAGCTGAGAAAAAGATCACCATTGTCATCAATAATTCAAACTTCTTGCACAAACTAATCAATCTGATAGTACAGAGGAATTACTACTTCCAATTCCAAGCAAACTAGCAAGAGTGAGCAAGCTTAAACTTGAAAGTAGTGCAGTCCCCTAAGCGGAAGGAAGAATCCGAGAAGCTACCATGGGCTCTCTTGTTGCCATAACCAGGATACTTTTCCTTGCAGAAGGGAACACTCTCATGTAAAGCCAGGCCTATTTTCTCTGCTTTCTTCACCAGGTCCCACTTGTTGTAAGGTTCACCATCCTTATGACTTATATGAATCTCTCCTTCCTCCTTCCTTAACAGCAGTTTAGCGTTCCTCAGAAACCCTTTAATCAATTGTTTATTCAACCTACATCAATCAGTCCCAAGCAAGCTTATATTGAGCCCGAGGTTTTCATCGAGATGTTCCTTTTGCCAAAGTCATGAATGGAAGACACTAATACAGGATACAGAAAACCATTACATTGCAACGTCAATATAAATACTATAATATCAAATTTGAATATAAATACTATAATATCAAATTTGAACTTCATGCTGCAAATTCCAACCCCCCTTCAAGATGAAGATTGCGAGGGGATTATTGGAAGTCAGCAAGCCTAGACTAGACTAGTGGAGGAACCACCATCATTATAAACACGAAATTGCTATGGGTACAACACTTGTACACCACCTTGTGTGGGACACATTTTGAGGTCCCACACAAATATTTCGAGCCTTTCAATTTGTTTATAATATTTTTTGAAGGGTCCTGTAAAAAATCAGTTCCGTCGGATATCTGTAAGTACTTAATCCATACGTTAGTTTTTGGTCTGTACGATTAGAGACCAAAAACAGGACGTATGGATCAAAAACTTACGGATATCCGGCTGAACTCATTTTTTCCGAGGGACCCTTCAAAAATTTTTTTTGATCAGATCATGTGTGCGGGACCTCGAAATGGTCCCACACAAGGTGGTGTACAAGTGTTGTACACAAAAGTGTTGTACCCCTAGCAGGGCTCAAGATTCAATGCTATTTTTAGATTTTTCTTTCAAGCATCCTAAAGAGGATACAAACATGCAGCCAAATCACCTGTGCTAACGCTTTGAACTGTTAGGTTTTATGAGTAGATATTTAAAAGGAAGGGAAGAAGATCTTGTTTCGTTTGAGCTGGTATCATGGGCACCTTGAAACCAAGAAGTTTCTGATGGGAAGGAAGCTTCGGTGATCATTGGGATTTAAGACATATATAAACCCAGTGGAATTCCCTTTTTCAGCTAAAACCCAACCCACCACTTGCTCCTGGGTTTTTTAGAATTTCGGAATACCAATATGTTGCTGCTAGACAACCCCATTATTCCTTTCAGAATACCTGTGCTTGAGCCATTGTTCGACATGGGCAATGAATAGCAATGTAAGTTGGGAAAAACTGTACTCTTGTTAGTTCCAATAAAACTGTAATTTTCTTGTAGGAATACAACCTAAAATCAATTGGAAATATGTGGAGTATATCAAGCTTAGGTGAGCAACGTGGGGACATGTGTAATAATCCCCCTCACATGCAACCCGGTAGCACATTGAGATTGTTAGGGAACTGACTCAGGCCCGAGACTTGATCACGTGAGGTGAGGCCATCCAAGATCTTTGGCAATAGGTGGATTATCCTCTAGATTATATTAACCACATTTGAAAGGCTTAGGCGACCAATGTGTAATAAGTCTAATCCAGACAATCTTTAATTAAGTACTACATAAGATAATCATCTTTCACTTTCAGATACAAAATAACAAGAAGTCAAAGTCATGTTGAAGGGGTTTTATTAAGTCCTTGTGGAGTTCTCACTCACACACAACACTCTAATATCAGGTCTGCTACAAATGGAATATCTCCTTTCCTCATCTGCAGTTTTAGGCTGAGTACATAAGATAATTTTGTCCATCACTTGCAGGTATTCCTAGGAATTACGTACTATATAACAAGCAAGTCAAAGTGTAGTTGCAGGGTTTCTTTATTATTAAGTCTTTCTTGAGGAATCATCATACAATGTTAATATAAGTCTCCTACAAATGGGGCATTTCTTTTGCACATCTGCATTTTGAGAAAGAGTATATATGGTAAATGGATTTATTACCATGGAAAGGAATAATCAATAATCACTAATATATATAAATATAATATAATAATCAATGAATCTGAAAGTCAATAATCAAACATAAAATGGAGTACTCATGGAAAGATGTAGAGAGAAATAACAAGCGCAGCCGCACGCACACAAAAGTAAGTAAGTAATATATATAGTATATAAATATGTACGTACTTGATCTGGCAGCCATTGGCCTCGGGGAAGAGAAAGCCGACATGGGGGAAGTTGTAAACTATACGATCAAACCTATGAGTAGAGAGGAAAAAGTGTTGGCTCATCTTTGTAGCATCAACTCCGTACAAAACCACACAACCCATCTCTTCTAAATCCCTCACGTTCGCTAACCCATTACTGTATTTCTTTAGCAGATCCTCTGCAACCAAACCAAACCAACCATTGAATTGAATTGAATTGAATTAAATTAAATTACATGTGTCAGTAATGATCAGTAAAGACTAAAGAAGAGCTAGCAATAGCATGCATTAGTGTATCATAAATTGAAGATGATCGAGTACTTATTATTAGTACTGACGCTGAGAGTCGATAGAAGTGGAGACCATGTTGCGGGCAGAGGAAAAGGCTTTGGCGAGTGAGAGAGAAAAGGAGAAATCCCCTTCTCCCACTAGGAGTATTCTGTGGGACGATGAGTAGTGCTCCATCCATCTCTCTCTACTTCCAATTCTTCCATAGATGGCCGATTCCTCCTCCGATTCCTCCTCATCTTCATCATCATTAGCAGTGGATGGTGTTGATGATGAAAATGATTTGTACTCTTCCTGTTCTTCTACTACTACTGCTACTTTGTGATGATACATTTTGGGAAATGTCTCTTCAGTTCTCTCTCTCTCTCTCTCGATCGATCGATGGTCAAAAGGACTTTTGATCACTTCCCAATAAAAGCAGTCCGCCTCTACCCATTTCTCACCCTAGTTTTGCTCGTATGCTGTGAATACGTTTACCTTAAAACAAAATTAAAAAAAAATATTTGAACAATGCTAGACCAATACATTTTAAAGACGCTTGATACAGTAAATGGATCATCAAATCATGAATTTGATCTATTAAAGTGTTTATGAATAAATAGACAGCTCAGTTCATGGATCTTTAACATTTTCACATTTTAAAATACAACTTCAAATGCAATTGGTTCAAAATTGTTCGATATACATAGCTTTTGGACCAGCTGTGTTTGGAGTTATTTTTTTAAAGTTGTGTTTACATACTTTTTGAAATTCTCTTTTTCTTGATATTAGCTAGGATGAACATGGTGTATTTCCACTAACCAAAAAGTTATTGTTGACTTTATTTAATTTTTTTTTTTTTTTTGTGTTTGTTGGTTTTGCACCAAACTTTTACTCCCTCTGTCCCAATTTAATTGTTTTTTTTTCGAGTTCGTGCCACTTTTCAATTGATTATACGCCATCTTGTAATTTATAATGTTTTAGGTGATTTCGAAGATATTGTATTATAGAACTAATCGAGATTTATCAAACAAAATCCATATTCAATGTGAAATTCATTGCGGATTTAAAGATATATCTAGTTTTTTAGCCGGTTAGAATACAACAAGAAACAATTAAATTAGGACGGAGGGAGTATGTATTATTGGTTTGTCTTGACGAGAGGAATCGAAAAAGTAAAAAAAATTGACTTTTACCCTCTCTCTCTTTTTCTTTTTTTGAGAAATATCAAGAAAAAAACCCTTAGTTTTTTACTCCTCTCATCAAGACGAACTAATAGTAATACATAAAAATTTGGAGCAAAATTAACTAACGCGAAAAAGAATTAAATAAAGACAAAACAAAAAATTTGTAGTCCACAACTTTTTAGTTAGTGGAAACATTGTTTGAATCAAGCCATTTCAAATCTCATGCCATAGTATTTGTTGGGTTGAAAGTGTGGTATATATCCAATACTAACCCAAGCTGTTTTAATTTGTGACCTGTTTTAAATCGTGTTAAATTTGGGTTGACACTATTACTTTTTTGGTTAATAACAAACTTTAAAGAACACAAACTTTTTGTTTTTGGGTAATGAAAAGAACACAAACTTATACACCTATCAAATATAACATGAACATTATGTTTTTTTGGAAGAGACATGAACAATATGTTGAGTAAAGTAGTAAATATGAACATATATATTTTTAGGCTGCTGATTTTGTCACTCCTTTTTTTGTTAACACCATTCCCCTGCAAGTATATTTTTGGTGCAAAAATACACTTGCAGGAGAGTGGCAAAATCATTTCCCATATTTTTAATGCCAACAAGCACTACTATTATTCTTTCTTTGCGAACTTACAAAGGAAGGAAAAACAATTACTCCACTTTGGTTTGGTTTGGTTCTATATACTCCTATCAACGGAATAAAGCTTCTCTCTTTTGCTTTTGCTTTTACTTTCCGTCCACCACTATACATCTTTACACGCCTATTGGAATTCCTCTTTCTTTTTGGGAAAATGACCGGATAGAGGTGTGGACCGGCTTTAATCACAAACCTATGGGGACCAGTTTCAAAATTACTGTTGCCATGGCAAGACGTACAATATTCACCAATACATGATGTGCCAACTTGAAATGTCCATTTTACTCTCGTTTACAACTTAAAACCCTCACTCTCTCATTTTCCCCCCAATTCTGCTTTGTCTCCCCTCTCTCTCTACACTCGCGCCCCCGCCCCCCCCCCCCCCCCCCCGTCTCTCTCTGTGTTTCCCTCACACACGCATAACTCTGTTTTATTCTGTCCTTCCACAGACAAAACCCATTTTTGTGCCCAAGTTTGAAGATGGGTTTCGATTGTTTGTTTTGTTTGCACTCCTTTGTTTATGTTTAACCTTATTTAGCAAATAAATTGACAGAATTGAGCCTAAATCGAATGTCCGACCGTTGAACTCAAGTTTTTCGTTGTTGAACCATTAAAGGGCACGATTGAAACACATTTTCTCATATTTCTACTAGAGTTTTTTGTGTGGTATATTCTGTCTCTTTTTTTTTTTTTTTAACAAGATAGGTGGAAAAATGAAATTTTACCTCGGAGAATATTGGGTGACCTAAAACATGACTTGATCTGCTGCAATAATATATATGGTCCAAACTTATTTTGGATGGAGTCTAATTTTAAATATTAACTTGGTCTTTTGAGAGTGTTGAATGTTAGCTCAACCAACTTTCCACACTTTATAGTTGACGGAAAACATGACTTGTTCTGGTGCAATGATACATATGGTCCAAACATATATTCAATGGAGTCTGATTCAAATATTAACTTCCACACTTCATTGTTGACGAAAAACATGACTTGTTTTGGTGCAATAATACATATGGTCCAAACATATATTCAATGGAGTCTAATTCAAAAATTAACTTGGTCTTTTGAGAATGTTGAATGTTGGTTCAACCAATTTTCCACACTTCATAGTTGACGGAAAACATGGCTTGGTCTAGTGCAATAATACATATGGTCCAAACATATATTCAACGGAGTCTAATTTAAATATTAACTTGGTCTTTTGAGAATGTTAAATGTTGGCTCAACCAACTTTCCATGCTTCATAGTTGACGGAAAAGATAACTTGGTTTGGTACAATAATACATATGGTCCAAACATATATTCCATAGAGTCGATTCACATATTGACTTGGTCGTTTGAGAATGTTGAAAACATATAGTGGATGGAGTCTGATTCAAATATTGACTTGGTCGTTTGACCTCGGAGAATGTTGGCTCACCCAATGTTGTTTGATTCATATAGGGCACGATTGAATGAACACATTTTCTCATAACTTCGGCCCTCTCTCTCTCTCTCTCTCTCTCTCTCTCTCTAAACCTTCATATCCACCCACCTCTCACAACCCTAACCACGAAAATAACCCCTGAATCCCCTCAATCTCAACCAATCTCTCAACGGATCTTCAATTTCTCCAAGGATTTCAAAGTTTCAAAGGGTTTACATTGAAGAACAAGGTTCTCACTCTCTCTCCCAATTTCAAAATTACCATGTCTCGTACAAAATTTCACCTATTTCCACACTAATCTTCTATCTAAACCCCAATTTCTAACACTCCTACTTCCACAATCCATATGCACAAGGCCAAAATCACTCACCCCTCTTGAAATCCGAAAATCCCAAAACCCTAACCCTAGATTCGAAAGTTTTTCCCACTCCTCCATATAACTAATCATAAACTCCGGTCCAACAATGGGAAGAGAAAAATGTAAGGGGAAGAGAGGTGCAAGTTCTAGTGCTTCCGCCCAATAAAGACCAAACCAGAAGAAGAGAGAGAGAGAGAGAGAGAGAGAGAGAGATGACTTCGTTTGGAACGCAGAAGAGAAAAGGGAAAGAAGGTTTTGGGCCTTCTAGTTTTGAAACGATGTCGTGTTATGAAAGGGTAAAATTGTCCATATTATTTTATCAGGGTTATGCTTACCATGTATTGGTGATTAAGTCTGATGGCACCATGTAGTTGTGGTTTCAAAACTACATCCCATCAAAATGGCAATTAAGCCTTCCATACACCACCTGCCAGTCATTTTCCCTTTCTTTTTTGTGGAAAAAAGAACTTTTGCGCGTCAAAATCGTGCGCGGTTGCTTCACATTCCCACATTAAAACCCAGGAAAATTCGAAAAAACCTAATAGCTAAATCATGGTGAATAGTTGGACTTGGCGTTGTCATTCGTGCGGTGTCATGTCATTTCAGTCAACGAGTTGACATAAAAAATGAATTAAGGGTTTATCAGTTTTATTTTCAGACCCTTTATTGAGTCATGCAAGTCCAACCTTTTTTTTTTTTTTTTTTGAACTGCAAAAACTTTGCAAGTCCAAGTCCAACCCTTATTCATTATGTTTAATTTTCATATTGGTGGGTTATGTTACGTTCGTGTTCATGTCAAAAAATAGTTAACCCAAACTCTCTAGCTTTGTTTTTCGAGTCATTTAACCCACCCCTAATACTAGCATTGTTTCTATATCTATATATTCTATGTTCAAAAAGACGTATATCCAAGATTCTGAATTAAACATTTAAAGTGTGAGTTAAATTAACTCAAATTAATACTAAAAACTATGACAAAAATTAACTAAGCAAGTAAATTAAAGAAACCAAAACTGTGATTTTATTTATATCTTCTATGCAAAATAAATCTTCACCTCAGAGGAATTTATCTTCTATGCAAAATTAACTAAGCAAGTAAATTAAAAAGAAATAAGATTTTTTTCTTAATTGTAGGAATTTAGGATTGTGAGAATTTGAGACTTGTATGGGCTCAATACATTTGTGTTTTTGTACCAATAAATGATAAATCTACATAGTACTAATAGATGACAGTATATCGATTATTCTTAAACAATAAAATTAGACGTGGGTGCTTTGCTACCTCTATGGCACAACAGCCCCTACTCACACCCCACAAAACAGCACCATTTGGGGGGAGCGGGGGAGGGGAATCTTTATCCTCCTTCTTTGCAGCTCTATGGAGCAAAAATGTGATTATGAGAGCCTTAGACACAAAATTTAATTATGTCTCTTTAGAATAATATGATCTTCATACTTGCTTAAATGGATTAAAAATTGGAGCATTTAATTTTGTAGACAATTTATATATTAAAAAATATGGTTAAAAAATTAAGTGCTATAATTTTTAATCCGTTTAAACCAGTGCGAAGATCTAATTATTCTAATCATATTATTCTAAAGAGGCATAATTTTATTTTATCTCTAAAACTCTCATAATCACGTTTTTGCTCTATAGGATTAATGGGGTGTTTGGGAGCCAACTTTTTGGCTTTTCATTTTCCACTTTTTGGCTTTTTGGCTTTTGGGATTATGATCAGAATGTATTTTGTATTTGGTGGAGTGTTTGGATAATATGTGCAGAATGCAGTTTGCAATAGAAGTAGTATTTGGAAGATATGAAATGAAAATGAATTATGGATTGATTTTTTACTATGTTGCCCCCAACTATTTCTACTGCTACGTCATACGTGGCTCTCCCTTCTACGGTTCTACCAATGCCCCCACCTACCAGTCTATTCTTCTCCTTTACTTTTCTTTTCTTTTCTTGTTTTCTTTTGGTCAACATAACCCACACAGGGCTGAGAGAGAGAGAGAGAGAGAGAGAGAGAGATTTTGGAGAGGGAGAGAGAGAAGGGAGTCCGGCCACCACTACCTCCTCATCACCACCTTCAACCGGCCACCATCACTTCCTCCATAACCACCGCCACCAAACTCACCCCACCACCAGTTCCCACCGCCAACCGAGATCACCACCCGCGCGCCACCACCACCGTCGATCCCCACCCGCGCGCCACCACCACCGTCGAACCTCCAGTCGTCTGCTCCGGATCTGTCTTCTCTCTTCTCGTCTATTCTCCTCCTCTCCTTCAGTCGTCTATTCTCCTCCTCTGCTTTCTGATATGTGAGACAGATCTTACAACGTTCAAAACAATGTCAGGAATTATCCGAAACTATGGAGTGTTGTCTTATCTTTTTAGCATGCCTGGTTTTGAAAATGGAAAAATGGGAATCCAAAAAGCTCCTTTTTTGGGATTCTTCGTTTTGGCTTAGAAATGGCAAAACCGAAAATGGATTTTCCTTAAAACCCATTTTCCCATTTGTTGCCAAATACCCAAAAGCCAAAAATTGGAATTCAAAAATGTAAAAATGGCCCTCCCAAACAACCTACATATGCAAAGTGTTGGTTTTTTTTTTCCCAAAACTTTGCCGTTTTGTGGCATTTTCTATGGGGGTGGGTGGGGGCTCTCACTGTGCCATGGAAGCAGCAGAGCCCTGGCCTCCAATAAAATCCACATTAATTTGATAAGGGAGGGAGACCTTCAACGATATGCACTAGCCTTAATTAAGCACTAAGGGCCTGTTTGGAAGCAGTAGTATGAAGGGGGATTAGTATATCCCCCTCCTAATACGTGGGGCCAAGGCTATGGCGTGGTTTGGCAAGTCCAAAATGAGGGTGTATGTCTTTACACGGTCCATGCTTAATCCCCCCTAATACCCCCTAAGGGGAGATTACACATGGCTAGGGTGGGAGCTGGCTATGTGTAATCCCCCCTTATAATACACCCTCCCTCTTTCATTCAACTACAAAACAACCTTATCCCTCCATTTTATACCTCATCCAAACCAAGTATTATTTATCCCCCGTCACATCAATGTGGACTCACCCTTCTTACATAATACCCCCTACTATCCAATCTCCCCTTCTTACATAATACCTCCAAACCTAATACCTCATCCAAGCGAGCCAAGGCATCTCCATGCGCGCACTAAGGGCATCTCCATGCACGCCCTGCTAACGGGGTGTCATACGCACCCTTTTTTTTTTTTTTTTTGCTCCCCTCCGATTTTCATTTTTCACCCCCTCCAACAGGAAGCCATTTCACCTACCAAATTTGGGCTGAGACATTTTTCTGGCCAAATTTGGCTAGAAAATGGCTCATGCCATTTCTTCCATGTCAGTTTTCCCTCCCATTTTCAACTACCAAACCCAACAAAATAAATAAAAATCACAAGATCCATACCCAATTTCAAACAAAAAGATTAACCAAAAAAGGACCTAAAAAATTATTTTTTTACCTTCCTAGAAATCAATAAATTGGAAACAAGAACCATAGCCAGATCGTTGCTCGATTCGTTGAGCCTTCAATCGCCAGACTTCCGAGCATTGGCCGTCACTTCCCTTCCTTAAAGTCGACGAAGAACGCAAGTGATAAGGAACAAATTGCCGATAAAAAAAGGGAAAATTTCACATAGGCATTGCCTTTCACACAAATCACACATAAACATCTAACCTTTCTTAAATTTCACATAAACATCCGAACTTTCTAAAAACTCATCAATTCAACACCTGACATCTACAACCAAACGGAATGGCTGAGGTGCTCCAAGCGAAAAAAATTAAGTGCTCCAATTTTTAATTTGTTTAAACCAGTGCGAAAATCTTATTTTTCTGATCATTTTATCCTAAAGAACCATAATAAATTTTTTACTCTAAAACTCTCGTTAGTCAGCCCTAAGAAAGTCGTAGAATCAAATATCTCTTAGGGCTAACTAACGATAGCCTTAGAATCAAAAATTAATTATGACCTTTTAGAATAAAATGATCAGAGAGATAAGATATTCACATCGGTTCAAACGAATTGAAAATTGGAGCAATTAATTTTTCAACCATGTATAGACCATTTATATATTAAAAAATATGGTTAAAAAAATTAAATGCTCCAAATTTCAATCCGTTTAAACCGGTGCGAAGGTCCTTGAGATACACCTGAAAATAATATGTTGAGCTACACTAGCCAAGTAGAGAATTCTATATTCAAGCTATATGTAAATGCGATGAAACATGCAAAGGGAATGAATGATTTTCAATAAACGAACAAGAGATACAAAGGGGCACCATAATAAACCGACGGACATCGACTATGAAATTCAATACGTCTTAAAGATATCCCTAACCATTCGTACAACAACTAGGAGTAGCTTTATGCACAATTCAATCCAATCAACCCAATACTGTTTCTCAAATCATTTTAAGATTCTTCGAATGATTGCCACCTTTATTTTCCTCATTTCTTACCATTTACCATCAAGCCTCTTTTATAAACGAAAACATTTCCTTTTGTTGCTAAAATAACTTTGAGAAAACTCTTGACCTTCACGGGTCAAGCTCCGTCGATTCGCTTGAATACCAAAATCCATTGATTTGTGCCCAAATACCGGAACCGTTGATTCGCTTAGGAATACCGGAGGATTTTTCATAAAAATTCTTTTTTCAAAACCAAATTCCTTTCTTTTAAAAAACTTTGATAGAATCAATTGTTTATTCCTTTGTTCGATAGTTACCATCTCAAGCAATAAACAACTCAAACAACAACACGAACTTCTTTAACCACTCATAACTTCCTTCATCATGCGAGACATTCAGTTGTATTACCACACCTTGCGTTACAATGAATTCTCTCCACCTGGGTTTCCGCATTACCACACCTAGCGTTACGGGCTCTCTAGAGTCTCCGCATTACCACATCTTACGTTGCAGGACCCTCAGTTCAAATTCATAACTCACGCAAACACATATGCATTAACAATCCGAATACTAGAAGACAATACTTCCCAAGGTCACCGTCTTTCATTCATCATCATTCAATGTATTATACACTCACAAACATGCCCTTTTGTACATTATTAAATACCTTAGGTTCACGTTATCCCTCAAAGTCTATCACGACGCCCTATGTCACGTACCAATCCCACAACAACTCCCCGACACACCACCCTCTAAGTTCTAAACGAGAGTCTTACAAAACGAGCGTCAAAGGAACCTAAGAAGGTCAACAAGATGAAGCACGAGGATACGAGTCATAATTCTATCCATTGGATCACTAGATAAGCTCATGTCTACTCACAACACTCGTTGCATTACCTCTTGTAGTCCACGACACTCCTATCAACCTTACGGTACGTTCCCTGTCCATCAACCCTAATATTATATACTCTATGAATGCCAAGAGACAAGATCGAACGAGTCATTAGGACACAAGTAATCATGCTCAAGAGTGACTTAAACATGTTCTAATTGTATAGAGAATCATAACACGGAGCGAGAACAACCTTAGGGATTGCTACAAACATCGACAAGTTGAGACACCTCTACTCAAATGGTCATAACTTTCTGTGTACTAAGAGGTTTAAGGTGATTCTAGTGGCAAATGAAAGCTGACTTCAAGACTTTCGATTCAATATAAAGTTTGCGTGAATCGGACGTCAGATGAGAAAGTTATGGCCGTTTGAAATTGGGCTGAAAACCAAAAGACGAGCAGAATGTCCAGAGAGGGAAGCGGTATCGATACCCCTGAAGTGGGTATCAAAACCTGGGCTCCAGAATCGCAGAGAAGAGAGGGGTATCGATACCCATTGCAAGGGTATCGCTACCACGCTGTTTTGGGACGATTTTCTGCAGATTTCGACAGTTCAAGGGCACAAAGGCTAACGATCTAAACTTGAGTTAAAGCATGAAACCAACTCATAAATGCATAAAATGAGTAAGAAATCCCAACCTTAAGTGATTCGGACGAGACCCAAGGGATTGATCAAAGTCCAAGCGAGCCCTAGACCTCCAAAGCTCCGAAATCGACCAAGAACTTCCCTCCAAGCTTGACCCACAAAAATTCGAGCTCGAGAACGCGATTGGAGGGCCGAAGGGTGGTTGATCTTAGAGGTTCTTGAGGTTTTGGAGGAGTTTTGAGTGAGAGGAGAGGATTTCAGTGGAGAGGGAGAGAAAGAGAGAGAGGGACGATAGAGAGAGAGATGGGGAGATGAAAATAATCTCCTACAATACATACACCCACTATATATACCCCTATATCTTTAAATCACACACTCACTCTCCCAAGTCTCAATTCCCTCATTTCAATTTCTAATTCAAATAACCACCAAATAAACCGTATTCTCCTAACTAGCCAATTAATAAACATTTTAAATAATTAAAATTTTACGGGTCTCTACAATTAGTTAGCCCTAAGAGATATTTAATTGTATGACTTTCTTAAGGCTTACTAACAATATCCTTAGAGTCAAAATTTAATTATGTCCCATTAGAAAAAATGATTAAAGAAATAAGATCTTCACATTTGTTCAAACGAATTGAAAATTGGAGCAATTAATTTTTCAACCATGTATAAACCGTTTATATATTAAAAACACTTCTCATATTGACAAAAAATACACTTGCAGGAGAGTGGCGTTAACAAAAAAAAATGGCCAAATCATTTCCATAGTAAAAACTGAAGTTGGATTGATTTCGTTCCTTGGCGCTCTAATGGCACAGAATTTTTCGAGAATATAATAATAACCCCATCCTTTAAATAGCGAGTAATGGCATTTAGCCTCTAGTAAGAGCATGTACACCAACAAATATGTATTTTAGCTATCCAAGAGTCTAATTTTTTCATTTTACCTATTCAAATCTTTCTCAATCCTACACCAATCCTCTCTATTATCCTCTCTTTTCTTATAAACTATTATAAATTACTCCATTATTTAATTTGAGAGAGAGAGAGAGAGTCAGAGAGAGCAGAGAAGCACGGGAGAGAGGGAGGAGGAGAGAGAAACAATTGTTTAAGGAAATGCAGATGAACAGTGTCTCGGTATATTTGGAGAGGTTTCTCCACAAATGTAAAATACATGAGTGTTTGACTAGGTTGGTGTAAGCCTATTCTTGTTCCTTTCCTAGCTAAAGTTGCTAAAAGTGCAACTATACCTAAGCTGGTGTACATGCCCTAAACGACCTCGTGAGCTGGATTATGAAAGGAACCAATTACTATGAATTAGCCAATTCAATAGATATAGGAACAAAACGCGAACCCAAATGAGGCATCGTTAGTGGCAATTATGCAGTAAGGACTATAAAATAAAATACAAAAAATCTGCAGTACTAATAGCATACTATGGTTTAAGGAAAATGTGACTTAAAGTCTACGTGGCTGTTTTTCAAAAAGTCAAAACACAATTCCGGACAAGACTGCTCAGTGCTGTTGAATTTATGCTGATTCATATTGTATCAAACTGCTACGGACACATTCATGCCTGGAGTTTGTGTTTTAAGGTTGTATCCCGAA
Source organism: Rhododendron molle (assembly GCA_025413875.1). Taxonomy (NCBI): domain Eukaryota; kingdom Viridiplantae; phylum Streptophyta; class Magnoliopsida; order Ericales; family Ericaceae; genus Rhododendron; species Rhododendron molle. The sequence continues at coordinate 24,472,303 of CM046400.1, forward strand.
CCTTGCTTCTTTTTCGCAGCTGAAAATGCCACAAAACAAAACTTTCCGGTCCAAATGAGACTCATTTTAGGTGCTCTAAAGGGAAAAGAGAGAACATAAAAGAAGAAAAAACAGAGGTGGCACCACACTCAAATTTCTACCCGCCCCACCATGCGTTTGTACACTTGATCAAAAACAAAAACCATGAGTTTGTACACTGTATGGCTTGGAACTCCGGCATTCAACCCAAGGACTACCTCCCCACTTTGACGTGAGTTATGCTCTATCTCAAATTTCTATCCACACCACCATGTTGATAATTCTCTCAATATGACCGTGAAATGCAGTGCTCAAGCAGATTAATACTAGTAACATTTAATAGAGTCTGCACTGCAGTAATAGGGATGTTTCCTGTTACGTAGTTGCTCGATAAAAATTAACACCACTTTGGACAAAGCAACTAAATAATTCTCACAGCAGTTCCAAGAACATCCCAACAGAAAAGTTAAAAGGCATGCCAGGGGCACCAATCGTACTTAACAAATGGATAACTACAAATTGCCAACAGTTATCCCCAACTCTATTAAGGTAGCCTGTTAAAAAGTTCCTCCATAAAACAGTACCAGGTTCGGTTCTACCTAGCCCGCAACTTGTCCACACCCTGCAAAGTTTCTTCGGGAAGTGCACTAGCATTAAGAATCCAACAACCAAAAACACAAATGGATTGTCAGCAGTTTTGCTAAGAATTGCACCCAACAAACAGTCGGCTTTTTGGACCCCTTGCTGAATCTAATTCAATAATTGATTCCATTAATATTGTACATCACATTGAGATGCTTAATTGTGGTTTAAAAACATGTTAATTGGATACCTATCAACATGTGATCAGAATACAACAAGTAACTCGGAACTGATTTTTGCTGGGTTCCGACCCAATGTGTGCAGAAACCCAATTTTGATTTGTTTTTGTATTCCATTCACAAACTAAATGGTATCAAATTAACATTATTTCAAACCATACTCATGTTGTTCGACGAGATCTACAATATGAACAGAACCGATTACTGAATTAGGTCCGGCAAGTGGCCGGACAACACTGAACAGCAGTTCTCAGCAAAACTGCCAACTAGCCGTCTCAGACAAAATAGAACATATATAGCTGTACACTGGTTTGATTTCAAGAGGTTTGAAATTAGGATGCAAGATGACACTAACCTACATCAAGAGGTGAAATAACTTACAATGGATCTCTTCAGTTGGAACTTCGTGTCGATTGCTTAAGTTTAGTTAATTCACTCAATGCATCTTTGAGGGGTTGTGTCACCTTGTTTTTCTTACCCTGAAAGAACATATGTTTCAAAACAAGCAGCTTCCACATGTTGAAGAATGAAAAAAAAAAAAAAAATAGTTCTCATATACTTGATCAAGAATAATAATATGTCCAGATATCTCCCGATGAATGAGAAGCAACGCTTCCAATTCATACTTGCAGGCCCCCGCAATGATTTATCCACTATATCTACCTTATAATTGACCCCGCATTTGTTGGTCGAAGGCTAATATGCAGGGAACAGGCTAAACTGGTGTAGCACTGGTCTTTGGAGTAAAACTTCGAAAACATCAGATAGAAGCACCCTGGTCAAAAAAGTTCATCTCAACAAGAAAGAGATATCTGCCCCAGCAGCTGAAATTGACACTTTTAACTATTGCTGACAATGAGAATCACTAAGCCCCTATGAAGCACAGATACGCATTGGAGTCGTATCCATATCGTGGTATCTAATTCCAATACCCACGAATACGTACCCCAGAAGTATCCACCATATGAAAATTATTACTCCCTCCGTTACAGTCCACCTTTCCATGTTTGGATGTTCCAAAATAAATGTCCAATTTCAAAAGTCAAAACAAAAAGTGATCCAACTTTCCATGTTTGCCCTTCTTTAAATTGTTCATTATGGTTTCCTTATAGATTGAATTTTGAATTCCTTCTGAGACTACCAAATAGCCCAGCCAATTTTACCTCCAGTTGGAACCAATACCTCTGGTTTGGAGCCAAGCTTGCCACCTAAATTTTCCAGGATTTGGGAATTTTTTTAGGAAAAAGGAGGTACCAATTTAAATTGGTACACAAGTTATTCCATGAAGGGTAAAATTGGAAAGTTAAAATTCTGTACATGTAGGAGTAATAATTAAGCTCCCTTAAAAAGTTGGATTCCCAAAGCGGGACTAACAAATTGGAATGGAGGGGTATTTAATTTTTGAAGTATTGGATACTTTAAGACACGCCTCCAAACTTTTACAAAATTAAGATTGTGACATTTCTTGCATAGTAGAGTAACATTGTTAGGAATAATGGAATGATAGATTTGTAGCACTTACCTTACTTCGTTGAGAGATAGTGAGATTCTAAGAAGTGAGAAGTAGTTACTTTGTTAATAGTTATTTGAACATTTTTTACTGTGTCAATTGTCATACATGGGTTCGATAAAAATTATACTTCGATAATTAACCAAGTAGACTTAATGACTTATAGACAACAATAATGCATATGGAAAATATAACAGTTCTATCTCTATGCTTGTTATTAGGGGTAATACAAAGCTAAATAGCTATAAAAATGCCTCTTTAATCTAATGTATCCTAGTCATACCCGTATCCATTTTTTTAGATTTTCGCGTACCGCCATATCCATATCGTATCGTCCATTTCCCATATCAGTATCCATGCTTCATAGCTGAGTCCCCATTTTTGCTTGTCCATCAAGAATAGTTTCACAAGCACTTAAGCATTATGCAGAAGATTTATGAGGCCACAAGCTAAACTCAGACGTGTCATACCTTCAAGGATGAGATTAGAGCAAAAACTTCATCCAAAGACTCTGGACATATGTTGGCAATCATGCATATCTGTAGCCAAACAAAAAATCAAAACACTACCCAGTTATCATCAAATTAGGTCAGTAACTCAGGCTGAGATAGCTACCTCGCTGTCAGAAACACCATGCGCTTTGAGAGGCCTGATATTTGAGTTAATGGCTCAACAAAAGAGTGGTCAAAATCATAATTGGGATAAACCTCGTGAATGATGACAGATACTCTCCCACATAATAAGATTAAAAATAATTAATAACAAGGCAAACAACAATAACATCGTTTTCCAATAAGTAAAAGGATACTCAAGCACTCGCCGAACAGATTCAGGGTCTGTATAACGGCTACCATTCTTAGCATACTGGAGGCCCCTATCAAATGGTCTGCAAATAAACTTGTTAGGGCTTCTCAATGAGATGAACCAAATCCTTATACCTATAGCAGTTTCCTTAATCAAGAAGATAAAACTTTTAACAATGTTCCTCACATTGGGATTTTAATTGTTGGATCTTCAGATAGTACAACCATTTGCTCCTGGATTCCTAGTAGAATATCTGCTGCCTCACAGTCCATCAGACATTTGGCGTTCTTTGGAAGTTCTGCCCAATACCAACAAATGATGTGAAAATCAAAATTTCTACTTCATACATTCATAATGTATTTAGGTAAACCAAACCAAACCAAGCAAAGCCTTAAGCCCATTTATTTTGGGTGGTCCAATACATTAATCCGTTTCTCCATTAAGCTATGTCGAGGACATAGACAACTAACCTAATACCTGTCAAGCTCAGCCACATCTACCACCCATACCAGAGGCCAAACGTTTTCAACAAAAACCGACAATCCAATACTGTTCAGGTTGTATTCATCTTGACCTAATCTACTACAATAAATGTTCCAAGGGTGCTACCATTTTAATGTCAAGATGGTAAAAAAATACATTCCAAGGAGGTAATCAAAAATCACCTAAGTAGATGAAATATATAACTGCAGTTCCACACACAAAAACAGAAGAAAAACGAGGAAGGTCCTTTTAAGGCTTTAGCTTAAAACATACCATTTTCATGCACTGTTAGGTTCTGAAGAACTCTTTCTCAAGTGACAAATAAATGGATCTTTAACTCATTCACAGGAAATTCTAATCAAAGATTCTTTTCTTCTTTTTTTTTTTTGTGTGTTTTTTTCTTTTTTTTTTTCAAATGCTCCTCTAAGCAATTAATTTTGTGAAGCCACTTTAGAGTTTAATGTCACTATGCACTCAGAGTTTCTTTACTTCTGCAATTATCCAACATGGTATCACCATTTTCGCAGCAATTATATAAATGTAGTGATACCAGTATGACCTATTAAATAGAAAGAACAAAACAAAATTAACATCACGTCTTTCGAAGGACCATATATATTTTGTGTCCAGGAAAAGCAAGCACCAACCCTGCTCATTTTTTTGCCCAGAAGTGGAAGATCCTTTTGGCATTGAGCTCTTGCCACCATTTGCAAACTTGTCTCCTTTCCCCCCTTTTCCCCAATCACCTAGAAATATGTACATCAGACACATATCAGTACACATAACTATCAACAAAACATGAAATCACTCATAGGAAATATCTCTGGTAAGCATACAACAAGTTTTTACCTTTACCTAAAGGGGTATCACCCTTCCCACCAGCTTTTGACGACAGGTTGATTTCGGATTCTAGTGAATCTATAGCATCAAGAGTAACATTCGAAAATGGTGAGACGGGATTAGTATTTAAAGTACCATGCATCTTTGGACCGGCTGAGCATACAAACTAAGGACTTTTGGGAGAGAAGAACAAAGAATGAATAGGTTTACACCTTCAGAATCAAACTGAACTTTTCGCCCATTCTTTGACTTTGCTGGGCTATCATCCTTCCCTTTCAAATGAGCTAGGCAAAGAAATTTGAACGAGAAAAGGAGATGTTTAAGACAAATAGCATCACTAAAACCGTTCTTTCGAGGATAACTTCACCAAGTAAATACCAAGAAGAAGAAAAGTAACAACATACAAAACCTACGCATATAATGCAACCACTGAAAGGAAAGGGCCTATCAAAATATCAATTTTGTTGCTTAGCACACATTTCTACAGTATCAAGTAAGAGCAGATCATTGCCTGTTATAAGCATATGTGTGTCACGCAATGAAAAGACTGCCATCATATGATGTGCTGCTCAACAGAAATTTGTTTTATTGCCTGTTATAAGCATATGTGTGTCATGCAATAAAAAGACTGCCATCATTGGATGCGCTTCTCAACTGAAATTTGTTCCGGGTATCTTGAAATTATGTTTTTTCATACTAGCAGAAACGGGGTATTGCATATCTTAACATGTGCTGATTTGGGGGTTTTACCAAGATGTACAAACATTTAACTGCATGCTTGGTCGGAAGATAGAAAGGAAAAATTGGGAGATATATATGTATAAAGGCATGCATACCGGGAGATTTGAGAGAAGACTTGGGCAGGGAGAACCCTTTTCCTCCTTTCTCTGCCATATACTGCTACTAGCGCTGGAAAACCCAAAAATCAGATTCCTGATTAAAAAAAAAAATCCAGAAACCAGTTTGCTGATCAAAAAACCAGAAAACAGGTTTTTGATCAAAAAACCATAAACCGAGAAACCAGATTTGTAGGTATTTACAAAATTTAATGCTCAACCCACTTCAACCCACCAGAATGCCATTTTACCAGTAAAAGAAATCAGAAGGCTAACTGGTTTTGGCAAATATAGAAGGGGAAATAATACTCTTCCTTACCTAGCAATAAAATCATTTTTGGGCAGACCTAGAAAGATTGGAAACCAAAGGAGGGAAACTGAAGGAGATGGAAAACAAAGACGAAATACCTTTATCAGAAATGGAAATCGGCGAGAAATTGGGATCGTGGTTTTGAGAATGTGAATTGGGAAATTTTGTTATTTTGCGCAGACTAAAGTAGGAGTGGTAGTGTTGGTTAAACCCTTGTTGATAACTCTCTCTCACCCAGAGAGGTGAAGACGCCGAAACACAGCAAGGAGCCTAGGAGGAAGCGAGGAAGAGCTTTGGTGACAACATATTTAGGGGTGTTTGGCACCCCAACTTAGGTTTTTTTTTTTTTTTAATAACATTTTCAGTTTTACCTTTTCTACTTGCGGCTGTTTGGGAAACTTCAGGCAGAACACATTTCATGAAGGGAAATGATATTGGCACACCTTAAATTGCTAATGCCACACTTCTGCAGTGTATTTTTTGATGAAAAAATACACTTGAGAGATGTGGCGTTAACAATTTAAGGTGTGGCAAAATCAGCTCTCTTCATGAAAATGCATTTTTGTGTTTTTGATGTTGGAGAACAAAAGGCAAGAGTAGGAAACGAGGAGTTTTTTGAGTTCTCATTTACCACTTTTCCCATTTTGGTTAACAAAAATATCCATATGGGGGTGTTTGAAAGCTTAATTTTTGACTTTTCATTTTTAATTTTTTGGCTTTTTGAATTATAATCAGAATGTATTTTGAATTAGGTAGAATGTTTGGATGATATGTGCGAATGCATTTTGTAGTTTGGGAGATATGAGATGAAAATGAATTATGATTGATTTTTTACTATGTTGCCCCTAGTTATTTATAATATGTATGAATAATGTTCTAATCAATTTTTTTGAAGTTTTATTGTGGAATTAAAGCAACATTACCCCACATAACAAAAACCTTATCTATCGATTCTATCCTCATTTCTGTATCTATCGATTCTATCCTCTTCAACAGGAAGAATGAAGAATGGCCACCAACAATCTCTTCACGCATGCAGCACGAAATCCCTTCACCGGATATGTATGACCCAGTTGTACAGCGACCGGCTTCTCAATGAAGGATTTGTGGAAGATGAGTATCATACTGTGGAGAGAGAGAACGTTCACATGTAAGGGGGTTTGGGGAATTATTAACAACCAGAGAGCGTATGGGGTCTTTTGGTGTGGCTGCTCTCCGAGAATGAGAGAATGAGAATGGGAAAAACTCATCTTCCCCTCTTTCTCACTTCTCTTCACCTTTCTTCAAACCTTCAAATCCATTCTCGGAGAATGATTCTTAGCCAAACAGCCAAAATGGAAAAAGGAGAAACAGAAAATGTGAAAATGAGGCTGCCAAACTCCCCAAAATATTCTGCAAATATCTTTCAAACACTTCTCATGTTGCAAAATGCATTTTGCACATATCTTCTAAATACTTTTTTGGATTCACTAATATATTCTGACTATAATTCATACAGTCAAAAATGCAAAAAGTAAAATGAAAAAAGTAAAAAAATTGGGGCACCCAAACACCCATTAACTTCTCATTATCTCATTTTCATGTTTTGACTGTTTGGCAAGCGCAAGGCAAAACTCATTTTGGCAGAATGATTTTTCCTATTTCATGTTTAGAGAAGAGAAGTGAGAAAGATGTATGTTTGAGAAGTTAATTTTTGGATTTTTGGATTCTCGTTTTTAGATTTTGAGTGTTTGGCAATCAAAGTTGAGAATGGATTTTGGGAGAATACATTTTCGGATTTTGGGTTGAGGAGCCAAAAACCAAAATCTGGATTTGAGGAGATTTTTGGATTTCCATTTTCGGATTTTGAGTTCATTTTACGAAAATACCCATGATACTCCCTTCATTTTACCAAATTTGCCCCTCCCTCTTATCCATTCCCATCTCATCTGCTCACCGCACACACAAAACATTCGACACCCAGAGAAGAGAGAGGAGAAGAGCGACAGAGAGAGACAAAACCCGAGAGAAGAGCAGAAAGGAGAAACGAGAAGCACTGGACAACTAAACTTTTTGTACCCATGGTGTGTTGCCGGAGCAGATCTACACCACCTCTCATCAACTTTTTGTACCCAATCTTCAGGTATTCTTCTTCTTCTTCTCCGGCTTGAAATTGTTGAAGAGGTTAGGGTTTGAGTGGATGTTTCTGCATCGGTTTTCTGTGTAGGTTGTTATAAATCTGTTAGATTAGAGCAAGTGAGATAGAGATTTGACAAGGGTTTTATTTTTTCGACTTAGGTTTACGGTACTGGTTTAATATAGATTTGTTAGATTGGAGAGATTTTTCCGACTTAGGATTTGACAAGGGTTTTATAGATCTATTGGATTAGAGCTCAAATTCCCCTAGAGCCCCAACCTCCATTTCCCCTACCCGTTGTTCTTCTTTCTTGGCAGAGGAGGGGTTGGTACCCAATCGATACCAACTTGCGTCGGCACCCACGATGGGATCCTATTTTTAGGTGTCTACTTGCAGTCCCGTACTCCTGTTGGGAGAAGGGGATCTTGCGGCACAACCATGCTGTTTGCTCTTAATTTGCTTCAGTCCGTGTATCAGATCAATCATTTCCCCCTAGTTTTCGATTTTGGTTGGAACACAAGATGTGATTGAGGTATGAACCTGCATTTTGGTGCTGTAACTGGGAAATATTATTATTATTATTTTTTTGCCTATAATGGTAAAGTAAGTGCAAATGGTAATCTTCAAGTGTCATTTCTCGTGGGTGGAAGGTAAATTTTGGAAACAAATTTTATGGACCAAATGCCTACTTCATACATGTCTGCTTCATTATTTTAGGGGAATACTGATTGTGCCCTCCATTCGGGCCTTGGTCTGAGCTCAAAAATATATGGTTGCAGATTATTTTAAAAAATTTCTACCCTGCGTTGAGTTCTTAAAAATTCTTTAAAAAAAAAATCTACACTACAAATTCTTCTGCAGTAATATACTTGTTTGTTAAAGGCAAATGTCATCGAGCAGTAGTTATTACCGAGCAAAAAGTGAGACCAAAAAAGGGGTTATCAACACCCCCAAACCTCTGTATAAGCCAATAGATTGTTATTGTGGGACAAGAGTTGAAATTAAGGTTGTTGAAAAGAGTGAGAAGTCGAAGGGAGAATTGTATTTTATATGTCGTAAGGAGAGGGCAGCTCGGTGTGGGTTCTTTGACTGGTGCCTCCCTGTGGAATGGACAAGCAGTAGTAAAATTGGCGGTAGGGGATCGACTGAATATGCCAATGTCTGTGCTTCTAATGTTTGTCCTACCAAGGTGATTGATGATGTTGTAGCACTTGAGAAAGAGGTTATGATCATTCGATAACAACTGGAGTATTCAAAGATGTTGACAAAGTTTTTGGCCATATGCCTCGTTATCGCGATGGTGGTCATCATGTTCAAATGAAGATGGGAGATGTCGTTAAATTCAGATTATAGTATATGTGTTAGCCAAGTACTGATGCCCATGTTATTTTGTAATTTGTCAACTTTTTGTCAGTTTAATGTTGTATTGGGAATTGGCAAGATGTAGCAAAATCTTAATATAGTTTTAATTTAATTCGGAGTAAGAATGTTGGCTTGTTTAGTCGTACTTATTACCTAAGTGTTGAATCTAAGTACTAATTTCCTTACCTGGAATTATGTTACGGCAATTATTTGTGATGATAGTATGAATGTTGTCTACCTAAAATACTATGATGAAATAGTAGATGAAAGAAGTAAAACGTGGAATACAAATATGTAATATTTGCATATGTTGCTTCCAATTGAACTTTCCTTTGTGATTGGTGGTTATTGAAGGAATCATTTGGTTGTACCTTTCGATTCGTGGACAGTTCAGAACGTATAATTTAGTTTATCCAATACTGTAGACATGTCTTCCACTCAAACAACATCTTCGAGAGAAAAAAAAGTTGCAACAACAGCTACAAAAGGAGTTTGGGATGCACAGTCCAAAGAGTGCTTCATCCAAGTTTGTGTGGAAAAGTTGGGAGGTGCAGGGTACAAAGAAGGAACCCAACTTACCAAAGTTGGGTGGGCCAATGTAGTTAAGAAATTTAATGAACGAAGTGAAAAAGATTATGACAGAAGCCAACTGAAGAATCAATGGGGTGTTCTAAAAAAGGAGTGGCAGTTGTGGCAATATTGGTTTTAGGTGAAAGCGGGCTAGGTAAGGATCCAGACACGGGTGCTATTACAGCATCAGATGAGTGGTGGGATCTCAAGCTAATGGTATTCCTTCCTCCCAATTTTATTCAACCACTGTATTGTGCTTTCTTAATTTGTTTTTCTTTCTACAAAAGGCAGAGGTTATTTTTAAATCATTCCCCTAAATGATATGTATATTTGCAGCGCCATCCTGAGTGCATCAAGTTCAGGGAAAAGCCCTTGCCACTTGAGGCGGAAATACGCATCCTGTTTGGTAGCAACACAGCTACTGGTGAGCATATGCACACTCCTAGTTCAGGCTCATTTCCAGCTGCCCCGAAAGAGCATACCATAAATTTGGAGGTGGACAACATTGATGCATTGTTGGATGATGATGTTGAGGTTCAAGAGTTGGTGCACCCTTTGGAAGATGTGTCCAAAAAAAGGCGTGTTGACGGATCGGCTACGAAGAAAGGCAAAGGCAAAAAGGGTACCATGGGCTCAAGACTTGAAGCTTGCATGCAATAAATCTGCGACTCAACTGACAGTGCAATTCTCCCTCCTCCGTCCACCGTGCTGCCTCTGACATTCCAACGATAAAAGAATGCAGCGAGAAGCTATCGGTACTCCCTGAGTTTGACACAAATCCAACGTTATGGGCAAAAGCCCATAACCTTTTCAGAGATGCAAGGATGCGAATGCTTTTCATGACTTGCCCAGACGAAATTAAGAGGTACCACTTCATAACCCAAGAATTGCAAAAGGTGGAAACAACAGAGTTGCAAAAAATGGGTGGTGCCAATTGGTTCAACAATCGGTAAGTTTATGGCTGGCAACATCTGTTCATGTCAAGCCCTCTTTCAAGTGGTGTTTACTAGACTTGCGTGTTTTAATTGTGTGGTTTTCGATAAGACTTTTACTAGACTTGTATGACTGTGTGTGCAACACTATTTCCTGTGTTTCTGCACTTTTTCTTGTGTTTCTGCACTTGCATGAATGGGATGCACTTTAATTGACTGTGTCTGCAACAATCGGTAGTACTTTGAGACTCATGGTTCGTTGTTTGTGGTGGAGTACTGACTAATGGTAGTATTTGGAGTTAATTTTGTTGGTGTTATTCATGCTCGTATTTGGAGTTAATGGTCAAGATTTGTGGTTCCATGCATGGCAGATAAAATGACAGAAGTCTGCTTCACTTCACTTGTTTTTTGTTCCTGTCTTTGATTGTGTGGACATGGGCAAACAACCCCATGTGAGCTGACTGGTTAATACGTTGGGAATTATGCTCTAGTTGGTGTTATCTCAGATATGTTCATGGCTGAGTTTGAGGGGAGTTTATGCTCTAGCTTTGTTTGTGACAACAACCCCTCGTGCCTAAATTTTAGAGAGCAGATGGTGTTTTTTTTTCCATAACCTTTTTTTTTGGTTGGCGATGGTCTTTTCTTTTTCACAATCACCTTAATTTGTTTGGATACACTTGGAAGTTGCCATTGAGAGGAAATATAGGTGTGTGACTTATTTTTTTCTTCTGTTTGACTTATTTATAGCTGAAAATGATATGAGTTTGAGTGTGACTTGATCAAACTTGGTTTTGCAAATTAGCCAAGCTTGATGGTGAAGCTCGGCTATCTTATTTCGCAGAAAATTATAGACTTGCTGCACTTAGTGCAAGCACTTCATGATTGCCAGCTCAACAACCTGTTTTGATGATCAATCTAGATTGAGCAGAAACAAATTGATGGTTTCCTCATTAAATGTGATCCAGATTGTCTCATATATCTCATGGGACTTGCAATGAATCATATCAAATAGCCAATCTGCTTCTTGGATATGAGTTAGTCAGGAATTAGAAACAAATTTGGGTCCTTACAAGCTGCATGTTTCGGTTGTTATGTTTCATCAATCATAAGATTCATAACTGGTGTACTTGGAACATTTCATTGATCATTTTTAGTGTATAATATCTCATTATGTTCTTGTTTTTAGCCACACATTTGAATTCATTGGGCGGGTTCAAGAAGAATACCAATTTGTGTCCAATGAAGCATGTTGGTGGGACTGTCTTGGATTTAGTAATTGTACTGGTCGGTTTTAACTTTTAAATGAATGCTTGAAGATGGTCTATCTCTTATGTGTGTTTTTATAAATGGTAGAACTTTAACATTGTGCTATTTGTCGGTCTGGTTTGGATAGTTGCACCCTTTCTATATGTATATTTGTATGAGTTCACAGCAGAAATATAATGACGGAAGTCTGCTTTCTGAATTATTATGGCCACCATTTTTTGCAACTTCATTCATTAGAGAGTAAATCACTGTGGTGGATGGGCATGCATTATTGAGTTTTTTCATCACTCAGAGGGAGGCCAATAATTCAGCTTTCTTGCTTTGAAGACGCCAATTATGCAATTCACGGGTCTTGTGGTTTCTAAATTCCCACCTTTTATTTTTTGAATTCCCATGTGAGCTTTCCTGCTTGCAAGGACAAGTTACATTTATGGCAAAAGCCCAATAATGCATGAAGTGCGTCCAAATGTAAATAGTGATTTTAACTTTCCAAAAAAGTGAGTGGTGCCAATAGCTTTGTAGGTTTGTCGCCAACTTGGGAATGGGGGTTTGCTTTACAAAACAATAACCAATAATGTGTATAAATACCCATACATTGGCTGTGTTTTTTAACATGACACAAAGCTCAAGTTGCAACAAAATCACCCATATTCTACCGTTGTCAAAATTCTTTCCTACAAATCTTTATGGTCAATTATGAAAATCCGGATGATTACAATCATGATATTTACGACGAAGAAAATTGGGACAACGACGATCCGTATGGCGGAGATCCATATGATGGAGATCCATACGACGCCGGGGAAGGGTCGAGTGATCAAAGGCCTCGTCGGGCAAAGGCAAGAATGAATGAGCTGCTGTTGGGATATGTAACATCCACCATGATACGTACATGTGCAAGGAACCGTGCTGTACCTCCGCCTTAAATGGTCAAGCTTGGGTCACCGAGTTGGAGGAGGAAAACCCAAAGCGTATGTATCAATCATTTTGTATGAATAAGATGAATTTCTTTTCACTTGTTTACCAACTTGAGCATAATTATGGGTTGCAAGTATCCGAACGAATCTCGATTGTTAAGCAAGTAGCTATCTTTCTCTGGATTATGGGCCAACGAGCTAATAATAGAAATGCCCAAGAACATTTTCAATATTTGAGGGAGACTATATCAAGGCAGTTCCATAATGTGCTAAACGCCCTCAATGCCATGATTATCGATTGGGTTAGACCATGGCCTTAAGAAGGAGTGCATAGCAAAATAGCTAACAATCCAAGATATTATCCACATTTCAAGGTAATTTTTGAAATTTGATTTATTCGTTTTACTAGTATCCAGCCAATTCGTTGCCTTGTGGCTTTTAACCAATCAATTTTCTGTATGTAGGACTGCATTGGGGATATTGATGACACTCACGTAAAAGCCCATCCACCTAGGGGCGACCCCATACAGAAATGGATTGGTCTTAAAGGATATCCAACACAAAATATTATGGCCGCGTGTGACTTTGATATGTGCTTCACTTTCGTCTTATCGAGATGGGAAGGAAGTGAGCACGACACAAGAATTTTTTATGATTGCATAAGGAATCCTGCGTTAAATTTTCCGAAACCACAAGGAGGTTAGTCCAGCGATTTCTCCTTAACTTGTATTACACCTTAATTGTACTAAAATTTTATAACTAACGTATTGCACAATCACTATAGATCAATTTTATTTGGTAGATGCCGGGTACCCAAACACTCTTGGTTATGTAGCACCATACAAAGGTTGTAGATATCACCCTCCTGAATGGTGTGACGGAGGCACACCAAGGACCAACTTTGAAAGGTTTAACAAAATACACTATTCTATTCGGTGCACCATTGAAAGGACATATGGCGTTTGGAAAACTCGTTGGCCTTTGATTTGTGACATGCCTGTTGGCTTCACAATGACAACACAAGTAGCTCTTGTATCCGCAACGATGGCGATTCATAATTTTATAAGAAGGAACAACTTGCCTGACATTCGTTTTGGTTTCTACGATAGGCGACCAAATTTATTGCCTTCAGATCGTGGAGTAGAAACTACGGCACCTAACGGCTAGGGCTGTAAGTGAGCCGAGCTACTCGCGAGCTCGGCTCGGCTCGGCTCGTTAAGGCTCGGCTCGACTCGACTCGTTTAGTAAACGAGCCGAGCTCGAGCTCGAGTATCCGGCTCGTTTACTAAACGAGCCGAGCCAAGCTCGGCTCGTTCGACAAAAACTCGGCTCGTTAAGGGAGGCTCGGCTCGATAAAGAGAGGCTCGATTAGTAAATTACTAAGCTCGGCTCGTTAAGGGCTCGGCTCGATAAGGCTCGAGCCGAGCTCGAGCTCGAATATTTGGCTCGTTAACTAAACGAGCCGAGCTCGAGCTCGCTAAAGCTCGGCTCGACTCGGCTCGTTTACACCCCTACTAACGGCAACCATGGAAGTAGGGTTCAACTTGATGATCGTGACATGGACGCTATAAGGGCATCTATGCGAGATTTCATTGTGGGAAACAATATACGTTAGGTCATCTCGACACTTTGGAGGTTGTGTTCCAGTTGTTGAACTTGACTATTTGTTGTTTTCGCATCATTTTTTTTCCCATTCTGCTTGTAGGCGTGCTTTGTGTGTGTGTGTGTTTTTTTTTGGCGCTTCGGATTTTACTTTAATATGTTTTGTAATATTATGTTTGTGTTTGTTTTATTGTTGTAAATTATGTTATATATTTATGTTATGTGTTTGTCGTTAAATTAAAGTGTTACTTGTAACATTGGTCTTATTATTTTAATTCTACAGTGCGAAATAAAAATACCGAATGTCTTCCTTAAATTTTAAAAAAGAAAAAAATTACATATGAAAAATAAACACAATAATATATATATACTCCATATAATAATGGCCAAAGGCAAATAAGGGATATCAAAAAAAAAGGCAAAAACAAAACAGTATTTTACAGTAATAGACTTCAATAAAATAGGCCTTCAAAACTATTGAATAATTGAGTAAAAAAAATACAAAAAACGGAAGTCATTTGTTATTAAAGAAGACAAAGGGCAATATGGTAATAATGCAACCCATAATTCATTTTCAACAATCATCTACCAAACATTATTACAATTTCAAAATACATTCTGCACAAATCTTCCAGACACTCCTACATACCCAAAATACATTCTGGCCATAATCTAAAAAGCCAAAAAAATGGAAATGAAAAGCCAAAAATTAGGTTACCAAATACCCCGTAGGAGGAGCTTTTTGAATTCTCTTTTTTTGCGTTCTCCTTGAGCATGTTTGCATTAAGATCATATATTACCCTCCCAAATTTCGTACAATACCCAAAACACCCTCGTAAAGACCATATATTTTTCTTGTTATTTGAATTTGTAAATTTAATTTGCGTAATTCTTAAGTTGTCTGTTTTGTTTTTCTTCTAGTTCGTATGTTTTTTTTATTAATGTTAGTTAGAAGTGTTCTTGCTTTTTTGCAATTACTTGAATTAACTTAATTTTTATTTTAATAATAAATAAAAGCATTGTTGGAGGCTTTTAGTTACTAGAAAATAAAAGAACAAAAAACACTTCGAACCAAAAAACATAATCGTTATTCCATATCATTATTTCGAAAATGATATTGGAGTAGTAAAGGAAAGTGGTTTTGGAATTACACTGATTTTGAAGTGCTTATATCAATTTTTGGAGTATCAATATCATTTTTCCATTATTTTACTTATCGTTATTTATTCTTGATTACCGATAGAATTAAAAGAAATAGTTCGAGACTTTCAATTAACTAAGAATAAAACAATTTCACAATATAACTTTAAAAATTTGCTTAAAATATTATTCATACGAATTATATGCCATAATAATAACCAGGGGCAACATGATAAAAAATCAACCCATAATTCATTTTCATCACATATCTCTCAAATACTATTCCAGTTGCAAAATGAATTTTGCACATATGATAATATAAAACTCTAGTAGATTCAAAATTTATTTTAACCATAATCCAAATAGCCAAAAAATTGAAAATAAAAATGCAAAAATACTCTTTCAAACACCCCCTTAATTGATTTCATTGGAGTAGTTTCATGTGCGTACTGGACTTCTATTATCAACCATCATTGAATATCTTCAATATTAAATGAAAATTATTAGAGTCGAGAATTTTGTCGATCCATATTAAATGGAAATTCTTATAGTCAATTTTTCATTGTCTCTTTCATAAAATATACTATATATAATATAACTAATTTTGGGCAACATTGCAATGTATCATTTATGTTATATATAGTAAACAAAAGGAGAGATTAGTGAGAATATCTCAAATGATAACAAGTGGCACTTACCCATTTATTATTTTTGCTTTGGCAGCTATATATAAATGATGACAAGTGGCACTCAGCCATTTATTATTTTTGCTTTGGCAACTATATATAAATGGCAATTGATGGAGATGATCTTACTGTTGTACAACTTAATTTACTGTTCAAATTCATCCTTAAGCTACATGTGATTGAGCTAAAAGTTGTAATCGTATCTTTGGCACACCAAATTTTTTTGGCAAACAAAATCATCCCATATATATCAAAAAAGAGTCAGCACATCCATAGTTACACATTCCATAAAAGATCCCAACAAAACAACACAACACCAAGCAGAAACCAAAAGAAAGCCTCAAACTAAACCAAACCAAATAGACACGCACCAACTCAGGTCATGCGTGCGGGCCACTCCAGTGGCTTTCGGGCGACCGGAAAGGGTGTTTTGGGATCATCTTGGATATAGCAACACAGTCTTGTGGTTGGATTTCGTTTTCGTGTTGTTGCTATGACACTGAGGAGGAACAGAGAGGTCTCGATTTGGGCTCTAGCTATGTAGCATTGATCAGAGAAAGTGCATTTTATTTGGTTCAAAGAAGGTCCAAGTTTAGTCAACGCCAACTCTGTTTACCTTTGTCTATTTCATGTTGTTCAATTGTACCGGCCAGAGGGAAAAATGAAGCTCATGCTTATCGATTAGTGGCCCCGATCATTACAAGGCTTCGTGATCAGATTGTAAGATATGTTCATCGATCAGTGGCCCTCATCTTTGTTTCGCCAGTATTTACTTTGGTGCATTGATTGTAGTGGATTTTGTAAAATCAGTGGGTCCTGAGGAATTTGTACTTTTGGAGATTTACTTAACACTTGTTGACCTGTTAGTTGTTGCATATTCGTGAAAATTTCTATTTGAAGAACTTGGTAGTAGTTATCGTGGAAAGCTTCTGCGTGTTTACTTAGAACTTGTTGATCTGTTAGTAGTTATTGTTGAAAAACCTAGTTTGTCTACAATTCATTATGTTGACAAAGGGGATTAGCTTGAAGAAGGGGTCATTAATGGTTTCGCATCAAAGTAGGCATTGTCTCTCCAAGGAGGCCAAGGATATTGCTAGTCCCCTTGATATGGGTACTCCTATGGCAAAAAGAGTTTTCCTTCGTCTATGTATAAAGCCAAGGCTGTTGCCTTAGCCAAGTTGCATGATATCTTTGATCCGAATTATGAACTGTGGGAAAAATTGCTTGATGATCGGGACCATTCAGAGCTGGAGGATATGGAGACAATTCATTCTTCTTGTGGGGATTCTTCTTGGGTTGATTTAAATTATCATGGTATTGAGGTTAGGGAATCTTTGAAGGCTAATATTACAATGGAGGCATGTGAGGCTCTTGTGATTGGTGTTTTACGAGTTGTGTCTGAAGGTGGTTGTGAAATGGTTCCTCCTGGTTCCTTTGTTAAGTCTGAAAAGATGGAAATGCGGGAAAAGGCAGGCAAGACTTTGGGTGGTGTGAAGCATCCCAGCCCTGCAGGATATTGAGAACACAAGAAAAAGGTTTATTATGGGGCATGACTTTCTTCTTGTTAGCAGCACCTGCCTTCGGTGGTGAATAAGAAGTTCCAATTCTTCCACACGACAAGCCTCTTGGCTGTTGAAGTTAAAATTAAGGTGCTTTCTCCAGAATTTGTTTTAGCACTTAGGATGGTGATGGTTCTTTGGGGGATGTGCCAGAGCCTATTTGTCCCTCCCATTCTGGCCCCTTAATGATGGACGAGGGTCCTTTTTCCCCGTCCCCGTCCTCGTCTCGTCGTGTCCCCCGTCTAGCTGTGTAACTACATCTCTAGTGCCTGAACCTCGTCATCTTAGCTTTGAGGTTTTCTTATCTGATAAGGTTGGACATGTTTTCCAACGAATGCTTTTGAACCTCGAAATTTAATTTATGGACAAAGAGAATCATGGCTTTTCAATGCAACCAAGCATTTATATGATACTATCATTTAGTGGTTGTCAATCTTTCTCCAGCTGTGCCAAGGCAAGCTAAAATGTTTCAAATTTGGAAAAACTTTCAAAAATATATACCTTACCTTTCAGCTCAATGCTTCATATACACATGAGCTTTCTTATTATCAATTTGACAGTTGATGTTGATAAATCTTTTCAGGAAGATTGAGATAGCCATTTGTTTACCTCCCAATGAAGTAGACATCACCTCAATTGGTAAAGGATGATCCGTTAATGTACATTGTCATTTTTTTAGAAAACCAAACATCCAACTAATCATTTCTCACTCCAAACTTCTACACATTGTAATTGGAGCATGTACTACCTTAGATTTTTTGAATGATCAAGTCACATCCATTCTATAAACTCAATGCTATGCATGTGTTTTTCATTATTCTAGTTTTTTCATTTTCACTTTTTTTTATTCATTATCCTCAAAATATCAATCGCCAAAGTTATAATTTATCTGTTTTTGGTTCTAGCCCACTTTTAATTTTTTGTCCTACAATGTACATACAAGCTAAAAGCCGAGGATAGCTCGTAGTAAGCACATCTCCAACCTCGTCAGACATAAATTTGATTGAAAATGAATGAAATATTCTGCTCTAACCCTTTCTGTCAAAGAACACAATTGTAGAATAATTTTCTGATATTTCATTCATTGTAATCCTACAATATATATAGTACAAACATTCACAAGGAAAGAATAAGAATACATGGAAACGTCCTATAATTAAGGAGGAAAATAGAAGTACTTACTGAATTAAGGATATTGACCATATCAAATCCTTAATTCTAGTAATATCAAATCCTTAATTCTAGCGCTCTCCCTCAAGTTGGAGCATGGATATCACACATGCCTAACTTGTCTAAAGAGTCACACAAAACATTGTTGGCTGTAGCTTTGGTAAGAACATCGGCTAGGTTATCTTCAGACTTCACAAACGGAAAAATAATTATCCCAGCATCAAGTTTTTCCTTAATGAAGTGTCTATCAATTTTTACATGCTTCGTCCGATTGTGTTGAACTGGATTGTGAGCAATCTTTATAGGTGAAGTGTTATCACAATACAACTTCATTGCGTCCTGAGAGTTAACACCCAAATCCATTAGCAAGTTCCTCAACCATAGTAACTCACATACTCCAAAAGCCATGCCTATATACTCAGCTTCTACACTTGACCTTGGTACTACCGGTTGCTTTTTACTCCTTCAAGTCACAAAGTTTCCCCCCACAAAAGTAAAGTATCCTGACGTAGATTTTCTGTCATCAGCTGAATCAGCCCAATCTGCATCAGTGTACCCTTCTACCTTCAGGTGATTATTCTTGGTGAACAATAACCCTTTACCTGAAGCAAACTTCAAATACCTTATATGTTCCACAACATCCATGTGAGGTTTACGAGGATCATGCATAAATTGACTCATTACACACACTGAATAAGTAATATTTGGCCTAGTGTGGGACAAATAAATCAATTTTCCCACAAGTCTTTGATACCTTGCTTTATCAGTAGAAGTTGTATTCAAACAGAGGAACAATTTATGATTTTGTTCAATAGGAGTATTTGCAGGCTTATATCCAAGCATACCTGTTTCAATTAATAAATAAAGAATGTATTTTCGTTGAGATAAGAAATACCATTCTTTGAGCGAGCTACCTCAATCCCAAGAAAGTACTTCAAGTCTCCAAGTTGTTTCATTTCAAACTCCGAGGCTAAGTGTCGCTGTAAGCTCTCAATTTCATCTTGATCATCACCTATCACCACCATATTATCAACATAGATAATTAAAGCAGTAACTCTACCCTTTTCATGCTTTAAAAACAAAGTGTGATTTGAGTTGCTTTGTTTATATCCGAAGTTCTTCATAGACTTAGTGAATCTACCAAACCAAGCTCTTGGAGATTGCTTTAACCCATATAATGCCTTCTTGAGTTTGCACACCATTGTAACATTTGAGTACTTGTCTATATTCGGAGGAGGATCCATATACACTTCTTTTGCAAGCTCTCCATGTAAGAAAGCATTTTTTACATCAAATTGAAGAAGTGGCCAATCCCGGTTTGTCGCCAAAGACAAGAGCACTCTAACTGTATTAAGTTTGGCAACCGGTGCAAAAGTATCTTGATAGTCAATCCCATAAGATTGTGTATATCCTTTAGCAACCAATCAAGCTTTATACCTTTCAACAGTCCCATCTGCCTTATGCTTGACTGTAAACACCCATCTACATCCCACGGTCTTTTCCTTTCTCTTCGCTAGAGGCACAAGCTCCCAAGTAGAATTTTTTTCAAGTGCTGACATTTCTTCTGCAATGGCTTGAATCCATCTATCATCTGCTAAAGCTTCCTGCGTTCTACTAAGAATAGGAACAAACGATAACTGTAGTACATAAGATGCATATGACTTGGACAGTTTTTGGAAAGACACTTGATTACTAATGAGATATTACGCTTTGGGGATTAGGCTCATATTTAATGGGTGGTACACCAAGATTAGAATGAGCTAGAAGACGATATTGTGACACTTGAGATTCAAAAATAGTACCATCGTCAAAAATAGAATTCGGATTGGTGGGTACCTCTAAAGGAATCTCAGAAGAAGATTGGCCCAGTGTTTGTGTTGGATTGTTGGGATACATTGTATTATCACGAAGAGGATTATCTTCCACATTAGAAGTTGTTGAATAATCATTTTTTAACTTTTCCCGTTCATCCATAGTTCACCCTTGTTAGTAGCATCTTTAGATGAAGAATTATTTTAAGAAATTCTTGAAAAAAATGCATGCAATTCTTCATAATTTATCATTTCTTCTTGATTCTCCCCCTGAAGTGGTAAATCAGTAGTCGGTGACTTGAAAAAGAGTTCTTGCTCATGAAAGGTAACATCCATGGAAACATAAAGTCTTCAAGAAGATGGATCTTAACTCTTGTAACCCTTTTGATTGCTCCCATACCCCATAAAAACACACTTCAAAGCCCGAGACTCAAGCTTAGTCCATTCGTGCAAATGCAAATGGACATAGACTACACACCCAAATATTTGAGGAGGTAAAAGGACTACCGGCGGAAGGGTGCAGTGATCACAGAGAGCATCCAACAGTCTTCTAAAATTAGGAACACTAGATGGCGTATGGTTTATTAGGTAGACTGTCGAATTCAAAGCTTCACCCCACAAGTAAATAGGAACACGATCCCCAATCAAGAGAGATCGAGTTACCTCCAATAAATGTCTATTTTTTCGCTTTACAACACCATTTTGTTGAGGGGAGCCTTGAAAAGTTGTTTGGTGAATAATCCCTATTGAGTGCATGAAGTCCAATAAATCTTGCTTGACATATTCTCCACCGCTATCAGAACGAAGGACTTTTATTGGAATGTCAAACTGAGTGGTCACCATTTGATGGAACATGCGAAAAATCGAGCAAACATCACTCTTGTGCTTCAGTTGATAAACCCAAGTCATTCGAGTGCAATCATCCACAAAAGAAACAAACCACTTCATCCCATGAAAAGTAGAAATTGGTGCCGGTCCCCAAACATCCGAATGAACCAATGAAAAAGGAAAATTTGCTTTATTATTACTCAAATGGAAAGTAGTACAGTGACTTTTTGCCCTCACACAAGTTTCGCAAATAAAATCTGAAATATTACATCCACTAAACAAAGAGGGAAATAACTCCTAAGATAGCTAAAAGAGGGATGTCCTAGTCTCCTATGCCACAGCCAAATTTCCTCTTGTTTCTTATTCACCAAATCTTCATTCACCACGTGAGCTTGCCCCTTTTTGTCGAAATGTTGGAACCCATCCTCCAGATGGTACAATCCTCCAATTCCTCTACCACTGCCAATCTTCTCCCGAGTATGGATGTTCTGAAAGATACAACGAGTAGGAAAAAATAGAGCAACATAATTATGAGATTTGGTTAATTGAGTTATAGAGAGAAGATTACAATTTAATGATGGCATAAATAAGACGTCTTTGATTGCTAATGTGGGAGATAAAGGAACTGTACCAACTTCAATAACTGGAGATGATACACCATTGGCATTGGTAATGGTGGTTTTGGAACATTTAGGAGATAAGTGACTAAACTTATAACGATCACAAGTCATATGGTCCGTTGCACCAGAGTCAATTATCCAATCACTATTACTAATAAAAGCATACCAGACTTTGCTGTGAATCCAGGAGTTGTGGCTAGGTTCCCCTTTGACTCAAGCTCCTAAACATTGGAAGACACATAAGACACATTCTTGCCTTTTGGATGCCAATCTGGATACCCATGGAGTTGAAAGCATGTGTCTACGGTATGACGAATACCATTACAGTGAGTACACTTTCGATCCTTCTTTAGGGTAGGCATCTTCCGAGAAGCCATCACAGCCCCTTCTCCAATCATTCCTCCAAGCATAGCCTTTTGGCGATTAGCTTCCGCACAAACCATAGCATAAATAGCTTGTATATTGAGAAGTGCTTTGGTAGCAAGTATGCAGCCTCAAACCCCATCTAATTGAGGGTCAAGACCAGCCAAAAACAGATACACACGTTGGGAATTAACCTTCATGTTATATATATGTCACAATATCTCTTTCATCGTAGCCAATTGAAGAAAGAGAGAACAGATATCCTTTGTCATTGCATCAAATAGCCATGATTTGACCAAACAGTTTTCATCTTCCCATGCTTCATATTCCTCTGATTGAACATCTGTTGGAGCAGCCTTAGTACCCGAAATAAAACCCCAACGTTTTCTCCCACGGATTTTATTTTGAGCGTTCAAAGACCACTCAACATAATTGGTACCATTAAGCGATTCCGGAGTGATTTGAGAAGAAATTTCCTGCATATGAAACCCAGTCGATATAGTAATAGATTCGTTCTTTTTTCCAGAGACATCACCACTTACTTCAGCCATAGTGGTAAATACACTAAAAAAAAGATTTCGGAGTGGAATAGTAAGAACAGAAACAACAATTGTGAATACATGACAAAACTTCAATTCCTAGGGTAAAGAAGAGGAGATTGAGGGAGGCTCTGATACCATGTCAAAGAACACAATTGTAGAATAATTTTCTGATATTTCATTCATTGTAGTTCTACAATATATATAGTACAAACATTTACAAGGAAAGAATAAGAATACAGGGAAACGTCCTATAATTAAGGAAGAAAATAAAAGTACTTACTGAATTAAGGATATTGACCATATCAAATCCTTAATTCTAGCAATATCAAATCATTAATTCTAGCACTTTCATCAAATCAATACCGGATCAAGGGAGAAGCAAACTTTTACCTAATGGAAAATGGATTTAATCCTTCATTGAATCTTGATGAAATCCTAAAAGATAAAGGATGCAGGCTTGTTTTCAACAAATTAGGTTTTGATGATAACTTTAAATTCTCAAAAGACAGTGTACATAAAGAAAATATAAATTGAAGTTATAATAACAAATCAAGCATTTTACTAGTATTCTTACTCAGGGATTGTTGAAAATGTAAGGTAAATGAGTAGACCTATTTTTTTTGTTTGATGCTAAAAATGGAAGTGCATGTATGGTACATCATTATCTATGTCAGAGAATATTGTCCATTCACACCATATCACTATCTGTGTGAAATTTAACTGCACGTATGTCAGGAACGAAGCTAAGGTCCCCTCACGTGTGAGTGGTGTTTAGAATATGTTCAACGCCAATAATGAGTTATGAGGACTTGAACCTGCGCCTTGTCCAACCAAGTTCTAGTATTGAAACCATTAAAATCCTTCGATAAAGGAATAGACCTAAGAGCATCTCCACTCCTCACCCGAATTTGTGTAAAATCCTCCATAAATCTACTCCCCTCCTTTGCTTAACCCATACCCAATTGAGTAAGACTCAAATTTTTAGTCAAATTTTGCAAGCCTATTTATTTCCTCCAAAATTTCAAACAATGCCATTAATGAAATCTGTACTCAAATTATCCAAAATTTCCAACAATGCTATTAATGAAAATTTTTACTCAAATTTTTGTTTAGAAGTGGATATGTCCGTTGGAATGTTTCATATTCAAATTAAATTTAAGTAAAAATACGACTAACGGTTGGAAATGCTATAATGGCAGATATAAAAGAGAAAATGAAAAACGACTAGTCCTAATGAGGCCCATAAAATAATCACAGGCCCAAAGCACGAGCACACCATTTGTATACCCAAAAATCAACCCAAGCCCAGACCCAGACACCCATTCCGGCTAACGTCATACCAAAACCCAATCTCTCTCTCCATCATCTTCTCTTCTCACTAACTAGGGTTTCACTGATTCCCAACCTTTCATCGCCTCTTCTCTCTCTCTCTCTCTCTCTCTCTCTCTCTCTTCCTTCCTTCCCTTAGTCATCTGACCCAGATCGGAAAATCAAATGGTGGGTTTCAACGTAGGCTCCGTTGCCTTCAACTCCGACGGGTGGGGCCCACCCGAATCCTCCCCCTCCTCCCCTCCTCTCTCTCTCCCCAACCACCCCTCCCACGTCCCCTTCGCCCCCTTCTCCCGCTCCGACAAACTCGGCCGCATCGCCGACTGGACCCGCTCCAACTACAACCACCCCAACAACCGAAACCCTAACAACCACCGCAACAACAACCCCTCCGATTCCGCCTTCGACTTCACAGGCGACGACTCCTTCGGCCTCAACAACCCCGACGACGACTCCTCCTTCCGCCTCGTCGACGGCAAGCCCCCTCCCCGCCCTCGCTTCGGCCCCAAATGGCGCTTCAACCCCCACTACCACCACCGCAACCAAAACCAGCTCCCCCAGCGCCGCGACGAGGAAGTCGAGGCTAAAAAGCGCGAGGCCGAAAAAGAACGCGCCCGCCGCGACCGCCACTACCACCAGAACCACCGCTCCGGCGGCGCCCACCACCACCAGCGCCGTGAGGCCGCCTCGCTGAAATCCTCCGTCGACATCCAGCCGGAGTGGAACATGCTCGACCAGATCCCCTTCTCCACCTTCTCCAAGCTCTCCTTCTCCGTCCCAGACCCCGAGGACCTACTCCTCTGCGGCGCCCTAGAGTTCTACGACCGCTCCTACGACCGCGTCGCACCCAAGAACTCCCGCCCCCTAGAGCGCTTCAAAAACCGAAACTTCTTCAAGGTCACCACCACCGACGATCCAGTCATCCGTCGCCTCGCCAACGAGGATAAAGCCACCGTTTTCGCCACGGACTCGATTTTATCAACGCTCATGTGCGCTCCCAGGTCTGTTTACTCATGGGATATTGTTATTCAGCGTGTTGGTAATAAGTTATTCTTCGATAAACGCGATGGGTCCCAGCTGGACTTGCTTTCCGTCCACGAGACCTCCCAGGAGCCCTTGCCTGAGTCAAAGGAGGATATTAACTCGGCATACTCGTTATCTGTCGAGGCGGCTTACATAAACCAGAATTTCTCCCAGCAGGTTCTGATTAGGGATGGGAATAAGGTGGAGTTTGAAGAAGGAAACCCGTTTGCGAACGAGGGGGAGGAAGTGGCGTCAGTGGCGTATAGGTACAGGAGGTGGAAGCTGGATAATGATATGTATTTGGTGGCGAGGTGTGAGGTGCAGAGTGTGGTGGAGGTGAATAACCAGAGGAGTTTTGTTACACTGAATGCATTGAACGAGTTCGATTCGAAGTATTCGGGGGTGGATTGGAGACAGAAGTTGGAGACGCAGAGGGGAGCTGTTTTGGCTACTGAGTTGAAGAACAATGCGAACAAGTTGGCGAAGTGGACTTCGCAGGCGCTTTTGGCTAGCGCGGATATGATGAAGTTGGGGTATGTTTCGAGGGTGCATCCGCGGGATCATTTTAACCATGTGATATTGGCTGTGGTGGGGTATAAGCCGAGGGATTTCGCAGCGCAGATTAATTTGAATACGTCGAACATGTGGGGGATTGTGAAGTCAATTGTGGACTTGTGTATGAAGTTGAATGAGGGGAAGTATGTGCTTGTGAAGGATCCGTCGAAACCCCAAGTGAGAATTTATGAGGTTCCAGCGGATGCGTTTGAGAATGATTATATGGAGGAGCCGCTGCCGGAGGACGAACAGGTGCAGCCGCCTGCGGAGGATGTGGAAGGTGGGGAGGAAATTGCAGCTGCAATGGATGTCGAGGAGAAAGAGATCACCGCTGAGGCTTGAAGGGTATAATTTATTCATCATAATGAATTGGCTATTTTCTGTTTCCTCATTGAATCTTTGGTATTGTTTAATCAAAATATACTACTCTGTACCAATATTTTTCTTCCTCAAGTGAACTGATGGCAATATGACCTATTTGAATGAATTGTTTGATGGAAGATTCTTAAAACTGGATAAAAAATGAGGGCCAATTGACTAGCATGTAATATGCTCAGTTTTGGTAAGTTTGTGGTGTTTTAGAGATATCCCTCGGCTAACAGGTCTTTTAGAGGTATCTATTGATGTGTGTATCCCTCAGCTCACAGTTTTGTACAACTTTTATGATGGCCACTTTCTCAAGGCTGCCTGACTGGACACCATAGTAGCAACTAGCAATAATTTAGTGACCTCCTACATGTTTCAACCATGTATTATCGTTGTTTTTTTCCTCCTGTAGTTCATCGTGATTTGACCCCTCCAACAGCTTTTCTGGTTTTTGGAAATCTTTTGAACATTATGAGTTGCATGTTCCTTTAAATTTACTTGCTGAGGGAGCTTGGATATGGACAATGGACATAGATATGCAGACAATGGTCATGACAAGCTAGTAACCTCCAAAATGTTTCAAGCTTGCAGTATTGTTGATTCTTTTTCCTGGTAGTTTATCGCGATTCAACCCCTTCAACAGCTTTTCGGGTTTTTGGAAATCTTTTGAACAGTATGAGTTGCATGTTTTCTTTAGTTATGTACGATGGATATATACGGTACCTGTATGGGCAGGTCAAAATCCCCTTTATTAATGGGTGTTACAATTAATGTACCTTTGTTTTGCTCCAGATGCACTACCATGATTTTGGCTAACCTGACTTTGGAGTATATTGTAGCCTACCGTGATCTTAGCTAACCTCTAGAGAATATGAACTTTTGGCATTTGTGACTACTTACGAATTTGTGTAGCAAGCAATTGGTAAATTATAGTCATCCTTTCCTTTATCTTCTTCAAAACACGTTTTCTTGAACATTTGGCATAAATCCAATGGGAAGGAACCACCCCCCCTTCCCCCTCCCAATACATGTATAACACATCAGTCTTATGGAGCACAGTTGCTTTAAAAATGTGGTCATACAAGTGATTGGTACTTATTAGGTAGGGGTATGGGTATTTGTTAAAAAGGCCCTCCATTAGTGGGCCTTCGGAATCAATATCCACATAGTGGAGATGCTCAACAACTCTTCACTGTGCCCTCATTTTGCTCCATTTGCCCCTCCTTGATTTTGGCTACCCTCTAGAGAATATTTTGACCCCTAGTATGTCTTTGCTTACTTAAGAGCTTATGTGTGGCAAGCAACTGATAAATTTTATTTACCCTCAAAGTCACATTTTCTTCTGGATATATCGGCGCTTGCATATTGGAGTTAATAATTTGCATAATTGCTATGGTAAGGTTAGAAACTTGCTCTTATTAAAAGTGAGAATATGCTCTCTGCACTCAACTTAGATTATGGAAGGATGACTATTAGAAGAGCTTAATCCGTGCCACGTGCAACTTGCCTTTTAGTACTAAACTATCACCTGCTAGAATTTGTGATTTTATCTATTTTTGTCTTCCACTACTTCCTCTGCAATGATAAATGTTAGTAGTAGGCCATTAAGGGGTTATTTGATAACTTAAATTCAGCACTTAAAAACTGAATCAATTAAGTAATAATTGATTCAGTAGGTTTGATAACCACATTTTACATTGCTTAAAAAATTAAGTGCTATTTAAAATATAGGCTAAAAAGTTGAAAAAAATTAAGTAGTTTTGAGCTATTTAATTCTGACTGAATTTTTGTGTATCTGCATTCAATCACCATACCATCACCACCTCCACCACTCCACCACCGCCGCCGCCGCCACCACCACTACAAACACCACCACTCCACCACTTCATCACTATAGCCATCAATCCACCACCACCACCACCACCATCACCATTATCACGCCGCTGCCTCCATTGCACAACCACCACCACCACCACCAACACTCCACCGCCACTACTCCACCACTCCAGCCCACCACCACACCGCTACCATCACTATCATGCCGCCTCCACCACCACCACCACAACGCCACCATTACACAACCACCACTCCACCACCATCACTCATTGCTACCATTACACCGCCATCACTCCACCGCCACAACCCCCCACCCACCACCCCACCCCACCCCACCATTACCATAAGTATGATCATTAGTAATTTAAGGGAGAATCGAAACTAAAATTAATTCATCATTTTTTCAATTCAGTGGTTAATATATTTATCAAACAGTTTTTCAGCTTAAAAAATTCAGCATTCAGCTTTCAGTACATAATTTTTTAGCTTTCAGTTTTCAATTTTATCAAACAACCTCTAAGGCAATATCTGGTCCAATAATGGAAGATTGTGAGGAAGGAAATCGAAAACTTATGTACCTGCTAGAATTTGTGATTTTCTCTATTTTTGTCTTCCACTACTTCCTCTGCAATGATAAATGTTAGTAGTAGGCCATTAAGGCAATATCTGGTCCAATAATGGAAGATTGCGAGGAAGGAAATTGAAAACTTAGGTTTACATGGTAAGTAGGACTACGTTAGTGTGACTCAATCGAACTTACGGTGTTTCAGCTCAGAGTGTAGTCCGTGGATATTGATGAACCATGCTAGGCATGCGTGAACAGCAAAGTTTATATGCACACATGCATGTGTCATCACCTCGCTACCAGGATTAAGCATTTAATGGTACTGACCTTGGGCAGTTTCGGAAGGGAACGCAGGCGTGTGGTGGTTGGGGAACTTGGAATTGTTAGCTTCGCTGTCTTGGATCATGATCAATTTTACTTCAATTGTTTATGGAGTTACGTACTTTTCTCCTTTCTGTGGACAAAAGCTGATTTGATGTGACTGCATGGTGATGCTTTCGAAACGCTCCCATATTTATGCCCTGTGTAAGCTGATATAATAATCTTGAATTTCCAGGAGTACGCTGATGCTCTTGAGTGAACTGGTTGCTGCAGAGGGAATGCACTCGTGAAGTCTTGCAGTCCTTGTTCGGGATCGCGCTTTTCTTTCATATAAATTTTTGTTTTTTAAGCTGTCTAGTGTTGGGAAGTATCTTTTGCTCTGTTTGGCCTTTGACATAGATCCATTTAATTTGAGCTTGGATATGCGAGTACATCTCACTAGTTTTACAGATTTTGGTCCATTGAGGTTTTGGGCTTGTTTGATAAATGATGATGCTTATGTTTTTTTTTCCTGTTAGCGTTGTCTTTCAACTGTCAGTTGTGAATTCTGGTTGCAGAGATCTTCTGTTATAGCATAGACACAGGCACTATTTGGAAACTCTTCGGACACGGGCCTGATATTTAGAAGTGTTGTAAGTATTTTTTTTTCATTTTCATTGATTTCTTCATTTGAAGAGTAAGAGGTCAATCTAGAACACTCTCGGGATATACTGGGACACTTTCGTACATGCAACTCCCTCCCTCTTTATTTACCGGTAAAAAGGATATGTATAGTGTGACATGATCCTTTTTAACTATTTGTACAGACTTTTTATTCTTTACTCGTATTGGAATCAGTTAATTTTGTGTAAGAACTCATAAAAAATTATTTTAAACTAAATAAACGGTTCCGATCATTTGAGTGAAACTCTTATATTAGTGTTGTGTCAAATTTTGTGACTGGCTCCATATATGTATGCATGTATGTATGTATCTATATATGTTTGTATGTATACATAAACCCACAGATACTACGCTAATTAAATTACATGATTATCACATTGTAGCCCGCACATATACTCGAGGAATTCAACTACTGTTGTAACCCAGCATATGAGCATCTTCTTTTTAAAAGTTTCGCATCACAATATTCCTATCCGTATTGTGTTATATATTCACTAGTGGTTGTCCGTGCCTATGGCACTACGCACCCCGGTTGAAATTACCCGTGTCTACGACACTTGCTAGCTAGTGACTCAAACACTAAATCGGTTCATTAGTGTATAATTAGCAAATAATGCCATATTCGTACTGGCCTAATATTTTCAATGCTATCTATGTACTCAACGGGAAAATTAAATTATTACCAAATCCGGAAAATTAAATACCAAAACTGAAAGAATCAGTACTCAACTATTTATTCTAGAAAATGTAAAGTATTTACGAAAATTCAATTAGTTTGTATGGGAAGGGTAGAGAAATCTGGACCGTTGGATTTGTTTGTATGGGTAGATAAAATTTGTATTAGGGAGAAATCTGAACCGTTGAGAGAGAATATTATTTAGGAATATTCCAAATTAGAAAAGGATGAGAACTATTAGGTAGATACTATTACAATCAATTAGGTAGATACTATTACAATCAATTAATTAGGAAATGATGAGAACTACAATTATGGAATTTGACTGAATCTAACATATGTGATTAATGCTTGGTGGGTGCCACCTAGAACAAAGAGTGCCACATAGGACAAAGGTGTCATGTAGGACAAACACCCTTCTGTTTTATAATATAGATATTCTATATTTACTTATGTGCATAATTTGAGTGATGATAACACATGGGAATGTTGGTCCAAATATCAACCTCAGAGGCTTGGGTATCTCAAATATAACACGGAATTAAAATTAATTGCAAGAATAAAATTAAGAAATAATAATTGCAGCAGATTGAGAAGCTCAAAACAAATCAACACAAAAGATTGAGCAAGCTCAAAAATAGAATCGCACCAGATGCAGAGAACTAATTAACATATTTTTTGGGACTTTAATATATGTAACTAATCAACTAATTATGCAAGTTATTCAACCACAATTTTGATTTTGATGATGTACAGTAGGAGTACCATTCTACTCATGCAACATTGATATTTAAAAGGCTTAATTGCAAGAACACCCCCTAAATTATCACCTTTTGGCAACTTCACCCCTTTAAGTTTAAATTCGAGCAACTTCACCCCCTTAACTACCAAATTTGAGCAACTTCACCCCTCCCCGATTTTCCATCCAATTTTGTTAGGGATTTGGATGGAAAATTGGATGAAAAAGTACCAAAATACCCTTTATACACCCATTATAGACCACCCCCCCCCCTCTCTCCTCTCTCTCCCTCTCTCTCTCTCTCTCGATCGTGGAGAGAGAGGGCTAGGGGGTGAAGTTGCTCGAATTTGGTAGTTAGGGGGGGTGAAGTTGCTCGAATTTAAACTTAAGGGGGTGAAGTTGTCAAAAAGTGATAGTTTAGGGGGTGTCTTGCAATTAAGTCTATTTAAAACTGAGATAAAGGAGAGTAGGGAAGAGTGAAATTGAAAAGGATGATTTATATTGGTTTGGTTTGCAACTTTACGGCCTAGTCCACTCCCCAAGTGTTCAACTTGGGATTTGCTGTACTATCTCCAATACTTATAATTTTTCTAGCTTTGCGGGTGCTAGACAACTTTTACAACGAGCAATTTATCTCTAATCGCCGACTAATTTTGATTCTGGCGCTAGTCATACCTAATCCAACTAGTTGACTCTAGGACTAGTAACATCTAACCTTCAAGTGATTTCTTTTTTCAAAATCACTCACAAAAAGATAATCACTCACAAGTACGAATAAGAGTGTACAATCCCTTTTACAATGAAATATCAAAATAAGAACTCTTGCACAAGTGTATAGATATCAAATGAAGAATTGAGTATTGAGAGATTTAATCAATATGTGCCTTGGAGTATTTTTGGTGAGGCTCCCTTCTTCATATCTTTAATGAGGAACTTTTGTGTATCCCGGGGATACCAAGCCCCTTGGTATCCCCTCCGATCTGTATTTTATACATGATCGGCACACTTGAAAATCGCAAAAAAATAAAAATGAGTTCTTATTCAGTGTGTTTTTGGACCCAATTTTGGTTTTCTTCAATATTCACGTGTGCAGATCTTATATCAAATAAAGTCCAATGAATGCAAATTTTGGTATGAATAAGGTTCTCACCGAACTCTACAAAATGAATGGAGCCAATCATCAAAATGTAATTGAAAAATGACTGAAAAACGAGAAATTGTCTAGAGGGGATACCAAGGGGCTTCGTATCCCCGGGATACACAAAAGTTTCTCATCTTTAATGGGCTAGGGGGAGCTAAAGGACAACAACGTGCTGTCCCGGCCGAGCCGGGCCTGCTCCGGTCTCGCTCCAATGATTGGAAACGTTCACTTTGTAGAGCTCGTTGAGTAAAAAAAGTATGCAAAAAAAAAAAAAAAAACCCCAGGTCAATTGGATATCATTAAGTGTCTAATTGAAACATTTTCGTCTTGAAAAAAATGGATTTGAAATACTGGATCAAATTCACTAGAACTCATTATTGGCAAGTTATATGTGTTCCGATCATGCACTTAATGATATCTGAACGAGCTGATACTGTGCATACTTATTCTACTCGATGACTCTACGAAGTGAATGTTTTCGATCATCGAAGCAAGACCAAAGCAAGTCCTACTCGATTGGGACAGCATGCTGCTGTCCCTTTAAGGGACATCAGCTCCCCCAACTCCATCTTGAATCTTTCTTTGGCCTTATATCAATATGTATGCTTCAACAAATGAACGTAGAAGCACAACTTCATACTCCAATTCCATCTTTTCCACACTAGCCATTAGAACCAAAAACATAAGGCAGACAAAGGTTTCTTCCACTTGACACGTTTCCTTCTTCAATTTGAAAATCAAACTTCGGGTTGGTGCTATGCAGTGAGGTGTACAGCTCCGTGCTGCACATCTCCGAGCCGTCAGGTTATGCATTCGGCGACTCGGATCTCATCTCAGCAACCAACGATCGAAAACCGTTCATTGTCGAGATGAGATCCGAGCCGTCGGATGCACGATCCAAAGGCTCAGAGGTGCGCAACATGTTGCTGCGCACACCACTGCACAACTCCATCCCTCAATTCATGGAAATCAATCTTCCACTTTCTCAATGAGCCCATCAACTAGCTGCAAGAGATAATGAAGCTCCAAGTAATCTTCTATCTTCCTCCTTGATTAATATACTGTATTTGCTTTCTATAGGAGTCGTTATAGCCAATCAAAAATTTGGAGAAGATTTTATCGTTAATCTTCCTCCTTTTAATTTCAATCTTCCCATGTGTACTTCACCCAAATCCTTCAAAATAAACACTAATTCAAAATGAGTACCAAACTATCACAATATTAATTATATTTCATTTCAATAAAATATATTTTGTTATCATCAAAATCAATAAGGTATTCCATAGAAACCTTTGGACTAACAGGAATGGTGGTACACATTTTGTTGGAACATTTATGCCGAAATTGTGACAGTGTATGCGATTGAACGTAAGCTTTCATGTCATTTTTACTATTGCTGTATGTAACGCCCCGATATTTTAAACGAATATTGGCAACATTATTTTCTATTTTTTTAAAAAAATTTCTTTAGTCAACCAAATATACATGGACGCTCCACCATAGGGGTTTCTTTGTTTCAACCCATATTTAAAATACGAAATTTTTATTCAAAGGTGAACATTTGTCTGACAAGCATTGAGCCGACTTCTCCTGAAAGAAACTGACTCAAAAAAAAAAAAAAAATTGTTTACACCCGATTTTGGCATCCAATCCAAGCCAAGCGTTGGAGGGCCATTTAATTATTATATAATTAAATTGGGCTGGAAAATGAAGTTATATTGAGCTAAAATTAATGGGCCAAAGTAATGTTGATTGGGCCCAATTAATTTTAACATATTTTGGCCTAGAGATTGGATTTACGGGCATTGGGCCATGTTTTATAAAGTTTAGAACGAGGCCCGATTGATTTATTTTGGACAAAGGCCTTGTACATATGAATTTGGCCAATGGGCCAGTTAATATGGTTTGTTTTACTTCTGATGAGTTCACGTGAAGAAAAAGAGTAAGTTAATGAGAGTATTTGCCACATGGCCATTTAACCTAGTCAAAATGGCCCATTACTTGTCAACTGTCCACAGAAAAAGGAAGTAGAGGGGACTAACTTCTTAACTGCCCATGATCAAGAGAGAACACGTGGGTAATGTTATTTACCTCCAATAACCACCCATGATCCCACTAAATATGTTAGTAGGTGGTTATTTCGGACACTTGGCAGCATTTGGAGCCTACTCGGGACACATGTCAACCCGTGGTGAAGGCGGGAAACTTGGATCAGATCTGGACTTGTGCAACATTTGCCTATAAATACTAGAAGTCAAGAAGAAAAAATGGTTCCCACACCAATCAAGCTCAACGCTTAAAACCAAAAGCCTTCCTAGTGAAGCAATTATCTCACTTTTCTCACCTTTACTCGATTGCTTCATCAAGTAATCCGGGTTTCTATCTCTCTTGTACCCCAACTTTATTATTACGACATAATAAAGTTATTCTTATCTCTCTTGTATCCCCTACTTTGTTATTGCAATACTAATAAAGTTATTCTACGTTGTTACTTCTTTTCCTACACGGTTAGAAAATTATTAAGTCCTCGCTCGAAAAGGCAAAACCTCGAACCTTCACTGCAATCCAGCCCTTAGGTTGCAGCACTCTTGCCCTCACAGATTCAAAGTAAAAAAAGGGATGCCCAGTCCTTCACGTTGGACGCGATAAGTCCTGGCACGTCTGCTCAGTCCTATGAGCCATTTCGGAGCTGAACATTCTTTTTGGCACGCCCAGTAGGACCCTAATCGTCTAAGGATTTTATCATGGTCAAGAAGGCGCAACAACAGCAGCAACAACCGGATCCACCACAGAGTCCTGAGGGAGTGGCAGTCGACGTGTCATTTCTTGAGGAAGCTGGGCCTACGGTCAGCGCTCAAGATCTTAACGACGCTACCGACAGCGTCAAAAATTATATGTTTTTGGCAGAACGCGAGATCTCCCACGACATTACACAGTCAATCTCTCAATTGTTCTCTCAATCCTTGGAACCTCTGACCATAGCTGTGAAACCCGATTCTAAAAAAAAAGAAAAGAAAAGACAAAGTGAGTTTTATATTTATGTGGACTTGAAACTTAATTTGCTAGAATTTTAGGGGTTTGGTTGTAAATACCACAAGTTGTACGTGCTGTGTGTGCACGTGGAAGACATTTGAGGTGTAGGGGTGCATGTGTGGAACGTAACAATGGAAAAAGGAATAGATAACAAAAGGAGAAGGGATAAGTGATAAGGGAGTAAAAGAAGTTAAAAACAAGATTAATAACTTATGAGAACATGTGTCAAGCAATGAATCATTTATGTGAAGAGTCATGTTGGACTATAAAATAGATGGAGACAAGAACTAAGAAAAGAAAGGAGCAAGTTCTGGGGGAAACAAGGAAGAGTATTTCTCCGTGGCATAACAGAAATAAGAGAAGAGGAGGAGAGAAGAGGGGGTGAGGGGGTGGGTCAAACATGGAATTGTGTAGAAAAGGAAGAGGTAAGCTGAAGAGAAGGGGTGTGTGGGTTTGGCTTGTTCAATATTTGTCGGTTGTTTATGTTGAGTTGACGGCGTAAATCGCTCATTTTGGTATTTGGGTTGTACTATTGGTAGTAATTAATTGTATGGGTTAGCCGTGGTGCTTGCGGGTGTGGTTCGTTATAGTTGGTATCAGAGCTTAGGTGATAGATCTTGCATGGGATCGGGTAAGTGATTAAATTTTGCTGCAACTTGAATACTTAACTTGGGTAGACGAATTTTGAAAGTTCCTCTAAATTTTGAAGGATTTTTTGTTGTGGGGGGTTTTTGCGTATTAGCTAAGATTATGTTGGAAAAAAAATTTGTGTTAGATTTGGGCAGGAATTCTTTGGTGGGCTTGGAACTTATCGTATGGTAGTGTAACTTTCGTTGAGATGAGTACATATGAATTAGTGTTGTAACTGATCTTTGTTGGTGCTAATTTCAGTTGGGTGGTTGTTAGATTAGCGCCTATTTATCGCTTGAACTTGAGTTGGGTTGTTCGAGGAGCAACGGATTAATACGGTAGGCTTTGTATCAATTTGACAAGGTTTCAGAGATTGAATTTATAAGTATATATACGAAAAATGTGGTGTATTAGCTTATGCCTATGGTTTTTAGTGTTTGTGTAGAATCTGGTCTTGAGAATATTATGGGCTGATTTTGATCATAGAGCAACAATATAGTAATGGTTTTAAAAAAAAAGAGGTTTGTTGAAATTCATAACTGGGCAGTGGTGTCTTTATGGTTGCTTTGGGATAATATTGGGTTCAAATTCTTTTGTTGAGGAAAGTGGGACATATGAATCTTGTGTAGTGGTTCCGGTAGTAACTGAATGCCAAATGTACGTAAGGCTAATTTTGTTTTTGCTAGTAATTAGTGACTAGAAGCTCTCATTTGGATTTCCGCTAGCTATTGTATAGTCTGAATCTTGATGGCCAATGTTGGCTGCAATCGATTAGTGGGGTAGAATTTTTACTGTTGTATATGATGAGCCGCGGGAGAATTGGTTACAAATGCAGGAAACATGAGTATAACTGCAAAAAAAAAAGAGAGAAAAAAGAGAGTTTATTTTTGCTGGGAATTGGGATTATATATTGGAACTGTTAAGTAAATGTGCATGAATTATTAAGGAGTTGTGGCATGATTCCAATATGGTTTGGGAGTTTAATGTATACATGAGTTTGTGTATTGGTATTAATGTTGTATTATGTTTGTTTGATATATGATTGTTGGCCTTTGTGGCGTGGTATATAAGCCTTAACAGCGTGGCCTTTGTGGCTTGGTGTATAGTCTTAGTGGCGTTATGAATATGGCTTTAGTGGCGTGAGTAATTAGTCTTAGTGACATGGATAATATTGACTTTGTGGCATGACAAGTGTTGCCTTAGTGGCATAAATAATATTGCCTTAGTGGCGTAATTAATATTGCCTTAGTGGCGGCATGACTAATGTGATGATGGCATTATAGTCAAGATGTCAGTACTTGTTAACTCCAGGGAAATTCGGCTCGAGGTGC
The DNA here is from genome assembly GCA_025413875.1 of Rhododendron molle. Taxonomy (NCBI): domain Eukaryota; kingdom Viridiplantae; phylum Streptophyta; class Magnoliopsida; order Ericales; family Ericaceae; genus Rhododendron; species Rhododendron molle. The sequence goes on from CM046400.1 coordinate 24,509,617, forward strand.
TGACGCATGTTATATTTGTTGATGAGCGGGCCCGAGGTGCCCGAAGCTTGTATATCATTGTTTGTTATCAGTTGAGATGAGATGATGAATTCTCTAATGCAGATGATAATAATTTAAGTTCTGAATTGCTTGGGTTGTTGACGAGTTTAGAGAAACGAGGATCGAAGATGTATCATGTGATGTGGTTGTGAGTTTTGGTATGCTTACCTATCACTAAATAATTTGTTGTACACGCATGGTATATGCATGATCGAAGAGTTAAAAATTCTGATAGTGCGTTGTTGCTATTGGAATTTCTGAGTTGGCCAGTGTAATACATTGCAGTACTAGTGCATGTGTGTGTGGGATTTTATTTTTCTTAAGTGAACGAGACAAAAGGAATGTGATTCAATGTTGTAGATGGTAAGGTGAAAAGCATGTATGGTTTCCTGTTATGTTTTAGCGTGGGTGTGGAATTGAATTTCGGGGCAAAATTCTCTTTAACAGGAGGATAATTGTGAAACTCGATTCTAAAAAAAAAAAAGAAAAAAAAAGACAAAGTGAGTTTTATATTTATGTGGACTTGAAACTTAATTTGCTAGAATTATAGGGGTTTGGTTGTAAATACCACAAGTTGTACGTGCTGTGTGTGCACGTAGAAGACATTTGAGGTGCAGGGGTGCATGTGTGGAACGTAACAATGGAAAAAAGAATAGAAAACAAAAGGAAGAAGGGATAAGTGATAAGGGAGTAAAAGAAGTTCAAAACAAGATTAATAACTTATGAGAACATGTGTCAAGCAATGAATCACTTATGTGAAGAGTCATCTTGGACTATAAAATAGATGGAGACAAGAATTAAGAAAAGAAAGGAGCAAGTTCTGGGGGAAACAAGGAAGAGTATTTCTCCGTGGCATAATGGAAAGGAGAGAAGAGGGGGTGGGGAGGTGGGTCAAACATGGAATTGTGTAGAAGAGGAAGAGGTAAGCTGAAGAGAAGGGGTGTGTGGGTTTGGCTTGTTCAATATTTGTCGGTTGTTTATGTTGAGTTGACAGCGTAAATTGCTCATTTTGGTATTTGGGTTGTACTATTGGTAGTAATTAATTGTATGAGTTAGTCGTGGTGCTTGCGGGTGTTGTTCGTTACAATAGCAGTGCACAAAATGATTGCTACGCTTACAGAGAGGCTACCGCTCGCTCCTCAGCAACAGGGTTTTCCACAGTTTGGGGTCTTTGGCAACGGTCAAGACCAAGCTGGCCTACTAGGGGGACTTTCCCCTCCTCAAGCGTTTTACCATGCCACCTCATCCAACAGCCCTGCACTCGGGGGACAAAAGGAGAAAGGAGTCGTGATTGGAGGAGCCCAGACGCCTTCAGCAAATAATGAACAAAGGTTTGTTTTGGCAAAGGACCAGTCCAAACCTGACAAGACCGACAAAAGGCCTCTGCAAGGAGGCCAAGGTTCTGGAAAGACAAAGGAATTACTCATACTCCTTAAAGTTCTGATGCTCCGGGGACAAGTTTAGTCCAGAACCAACAGCCACAAGAGGCACGCCCACAGCCGCCTCCTATGCCAAACATGCTCGTAGGACGGGATCAAGTCCTGAACTTGCTCCAGGAGCAGTTAGGACCTGGTTTCAGACCTTTGGGAAAGCCAATGTACAAGAAACCTCATACCGAGGAGGTGGACAATACGCCTTTCCCAAAGGGCTATAGGGTTCCAGAATTCCAGACCTTCAACGGAGAAAGCATGCAGTCAACAGTGGAGCACATTGCTAGGTTTCAAGTTCAATGTGGAGAGGCTGGGACCATTGATGCTCTAAAGTTGAGGCTTTTTCCCAATTCTCTTAATGAGACAGCCTTTACTTGGTACATCAATCTTCCACCTAACTCCGTGCAGACCTGGGCTCAGTTGGAGGAGATGTTTCACCAGCAGTTCTACAGGGTAGAACCAGAAGTAACGTTGGCAGACCTCTCATGCTATCGTCAAACCCACCTTGAATCTGTGGAGTCCTATCTCCTACGTTTCAAGATGGATTGGTTCAAATGCAAGATTGTCTTTCCAGAGGCCGAATATGTGCGCATAGCACTAAATGGCTTAGGCTTTGAGATGAAGAAGAAGTTTTATGGGGCAGAGTTCAGAGATTTGTTCGAGTTATTTGCTAAGGCCTCATTACGAAAGGCTCTTGGCGGGGGAACAGGATAGGAAGACGGCTTCCAAAGGATGTACTACAGCGACCCTAACTATGAGGTTACTTTAGTGGAGGCAGAGGCAAACCCAGACGTGGCGGTGGCGGAGATCATCAACATGAAGCCATACGTCTGCAAGACCTTTGTCAAGATGGAGCCAACGAAGCAGTCCATCCAGAACACTCCTAATAGGCCAACAAGGGCCCATACTTTCGACGTTGGCAGGGCTGAAGCTATCTTTGATCAACTCCTTGCGACAAGCTGCTCAAACTGCCCTTTGGTCACAAGATTCCAATCGTGGAAGAACTGAAGGGCAAGGAGTATCATAAGTACCACAACTCTTGGAGTCATTCAACGAATAATTGCATAGTTTTTAGAAATGATATCCAGGACAAAATTGAGCGGGGAGAATTCAAATTCCTTGAGAAAGACAAGCAGCCCATGGGGGTAGATGCTAATCCATTTCCTTCAAGGTTAAGTACAAACATGGTCTCTGTTAACATGAGAGGCATGCCTAGGACTGCTCCTAGGCAGAAGATAAGTTTGGAAGCCCCTTCCAGAGAAGTTCACATGTCCAGCCCAAGCAGGTATTGGGATCCTTATTATGATGAAAGGGATTTCAGAATTGAGCGGGTCAGGAGGTTTGAAAGGCAAAATTCATGGTGGTCCAGACCTACAGGAGTGAAGAAACCAGAAAGGCCAACTTATTCCATGATATGTACAGAGTGTGGACATCACGCCAGTCCTAGCAAGTCAACCCTGAAGAGTGTTATCGTGGGAAGGACTGAACCAAGGACTGAGGAGCCACCCAGGTCTAAGGGAAGAAGGGTTGCCCGTGAGTCAATGTTCAATCGATCCAGCCGGGGTTGGTCGAGGTTGTGGACAAAATCGACAACTTAAGGATATTTGCTCCTTTTGAGGGTAAACCTAGGGCTGTGAGACCCCCGGTCACTCCTCCAAATGAGTGGCGCAGGTTGGAGCATCCCAAGTTTCCTTCTCCACCTCCACCTTTGTTTAGATCTCAGAAGAGGGGCCGCCAACGATTCAGGCAGGCAGCTAGAAGAGCTGCGGGGGAGACAGATTTGCTGGACGACCTAATGATTGAAGACGACAATGATGTTAAGGGGAAGATGAAGGCAGAAGTCCTAGCAGAAGAGCCAAGGGTTGAAAAACCTAAGGCTAAAAGAGTACACAGGCCCTTGGAGAGGACTATAGAAGAGGCAATCATCGAGCCTCCTCCAAGAACTTTACCTAAAAAGGAAGTCCCTGCGGGGAAGACGTACAAGGAAGCTATCACCAAACCGTCTCCAAAGCAAGCTACTGGACCCAAGAAACAACCTCTCTTGGAGAGAACTCTAAAGGAGGCTAGGATTGATCCTTTTCTAAGACAAGTGACTTTACTCAAGAAGACAGCCATTGAATCAAGTTCATCAGACTCGGGGGGCAAGTCAAAGTTAAATCCCCAGGCCAAGGAGTTCATGCTTGGACAGGGTCCTCAGATGCAATGCAACATGGTGGTGATCCTACCAGCAGATCTGCAGGCCAAAGACGACACTCCAACAGCCTTGGAGGGAGATTTTGTAGAGTTGAGGCAGACGACAGAAATTCTGAACGAGTCCTTCGCTATAGGACTGAATGGGCCTTCAGTGATTGTGTTGAAGGACGAGACCAAAGGGAGGACTGAGGATCGGGTAGCTAGTGTGATCTTTGAAAGACCAAGCCCTGCAATGAACAAACACATCAAGCCCTTGTACATTGCTGGTTGTCTTGATGGAATGCCAGTCAATCGTATCCTTGTGGATAATGGATCTGCAACCAATCTCATCCCGAGGTTTATGATGCAGAAGCTTAGGAAGACTGATCAAGACCTAGTCTCATGCACTTCAACCTTGACTGATTTCACTGGAAAGGAGACAACTTGTTAAGGTATTCTGATCATGAACTTAACGGTAGGATCCAAAACCTTAACAACACCTTTCTTTGTTGTTAATTCACACTCTTCCTTCAACGTTCTATCGAGGAGAGATTGGATTCACTCTTGTCTAGCGGTTCCCTCAACCCTTCACAAGTGTCTTATTTTTTGGAATCAATACGACGTGGAAGTAATATGGGCTGACCGCAGACCTTTCCAGGCCTTTACCAATCATGTTGAGGCCCATTTATACGACGAAGGGGTTGGTCCAATGAAAGTGGCAGGTCTTGTCAAGTATGGCTGCCACAAGATAGCCCCTATTCATGGTAACAAATTAGCTGAAGAGGTGAAGGTACTTTTTCAGGAGTTAATCGGTCCTATGATCACAGATTCAAGCAGGCCGATTACAACTTCATTCAAACGCCCTTCTTAATGTCAGTAAACCCTTCAGAGAAAGAGAAGAGTGTGGTCCTTCAGGCCACACTGTCAAAGTTTGAGACCTACTTGCTTGAAAGGAGGCTAATTGGAAATCAAGAGTTAAAGGATGATCATTCGGCCTGTGCGGCCGAAGTGATCAATGAGGATGATAATCTGGTTGAAGATCTGGATGAAATCCGCTTGGAAGACATTGAGGCAGCCCCAACCAAGTTGGATGATCTAAAAGCTGCTATACAAAATCCTTTGGAAAAAGTTAATCTGGGAGACTCAGAAAATCCCAGACCTGTATATACTAGCCAACTTCTGCCAGAGGACATCAAGGAGAAGTTCATCCAGCTCTTAAAGGAGTTCAAATGCTGTTTTGCTTGGAACTATGAGGAGCTTCTAGGTCTGTCCAGAGACTTGGTTGAGCACAAGTTGCCCATTCAATCAGGGTTTAAACCTTTCAAACAACCACCGAGGAGGATGTCCAATGAGGTCTATTTGCAAGTTAAGGATGAGATTGAACACCTCTTCAATGTTGGGTTCATACGCACAACCAGGTATGTTACTTGGCTCTCTAATATTGTGCCAATCCTTAAGAAGAACGACAAGGTCAGAGTTTGCGTGGACTTTAGAAATTTAAATTTGGCAACCCCAAAGGATGAGTATCCAATGCCGATTGCAGATCAGTTAGTGGATGGAGCGTCTGGTCATAAGGTCCTATCCTTCATGGACGGACATTTTGGCTACAATCAAATCTTCCCGATGAGGCCGATACGGCTAAGACCGCTTTTAGGTGTCCTAAAGCCCTAGGAACCTTTGAGTAGGTCGTAATGCCCTTCGGCCTAAAGAATGCAAGTGCTACATTCCAACGAGCAATGAACGCCATATTTCATGATTTCATTGGCCATTTTATGGAGATCTACATCGACGATATTATGGTTATGTCTCAGTTCTATGACAAGCATTTGGAACACCTGAGGAGGTCATTTTTGAGAATGCAACAGTTTGACTTAAAAGTGAACCCCTTGAAGTGTGCCTTTGGAGTGTCAACAGGCAAATTCCTTGGATTTTTGGTCCACAACAGAGGAATTGAAATTGACAAGAACAAAGCCAAAACAATCATGGAAGCTAAGCCTCCTACCACCAAGAAGGAGTTGCAGAAGCTCTTGGGTTTATTCAACTTCTTGAGAAGGTTCATCTCAAACCTAGCAAGAAGGGTTCAGGTCTTTTCCCAACTCTTGAAACTGAAGGACCAAGACACTTTTGTGTGGGAGGAAAGCCATCGGAAGGCCTTTGACGAGATCAAAGTCTATTTAGATCAGGCTCCAGTCCTTATGCCTCCCATCAAGAACAAGCCTTTGAAGCTCTACATCTCAGCTGCTGATGGCTCTATTGGAGGCCTTCTAGCTCAAGACAATGCTCAAGGAAAGGAACAGACAGTATATTATTTAAGTAGGTCGCTGACTCCATGTGAACGGAGATACAGTCCTATTGAAAAAATATGTCCTGCCTTGTACTTTTCAGTAATAAAGTTAAGGCACTATATGCTTCCTGTTTTGGTTTACATCATGAGTAAAACAGACCTAGTTAAGTACTTGCTTTCTAGGCCAATCATGAGAGACCGAATTGGCAAATGGTCTTTAGTTCTAATGGAATTCAGTTTTCAGTACATCCCTCAAAAAGCTGTAAAGGGCCAGGCCGTAATAGATTTTCTTGTTGATCATCCATGTGTGGATATCAGCGACGAACCTGAGATAGGACTGAGCGCTCTCAAAATATCACTTACTCCTTGGACACTACTTTTTGATGGATCAAGGACTTAGGAGGTCTCAGACTATGGAGTAATTATTATTTCCCCTCAAGGCCTGAGGACTGAATTGTCCTTTCAATTTGATTTCCCATGTACAAATAATCAAGCTGAATATGAAGCAGTGGTTATAGGCCTTGAAATCCTTAGGGATCTAGAGGCCAGAGAAGTAAGAATTATTGGGGATTCAAACCTTGTCATCAATCATTTGGCAGGAACATTTAAAATGCTATAGTGAGGACTTAGCACCTTATTATATGGCAGCCGTGCAATTATGCAAGATTTTGACAATGTCACTGTCAAACACGTCTCAAGGAGTATGAACACTGAGGCCAACAGCTTGGCTCAGGCCTCAACAGGCTTGAAGTTATCCCTAGGGACGATTCATAAAATTATCACAGTCCAGAAGAGATTGCTTCCTTCTGTTAGAAGAATGGGTATAGGATTAGAGGTAGTTACTTCAGACTTCACGGGTGAGGAGTCAGATGACTAAGCCCGAGAACGATTGGCGTACACCTATCATTTCTTTCCTCAAGAGGCCTCACCACAGAGTCTCTAGGAAGGTGAAAAGGAGAGCCATCAACTACATCCTCATTGGAGAAGAATTATACAAGAAAAGCCCCGAAGATGACTTGCTTTTGAGGTGTTTAGGACGCCTTGAGACCATAAGGGTCATGAGTGAAGTCCATGAAGGAGTTTGTGGAGCTCACCAATTAGGGATAAAGATGAGATGGCTAATCAGAAGGTATTGTAGAGACCCGTAATTTTCAAAAAAAAAAAAAAAGAATTTGTTTAAATGTTTTATTATAAGAAATAAAAGGACGAGATTGATTTTGAAATTGGAAGTTGGGGTCGATGTGTTAACTTGTATACTTGAAGGGTAAGTGTGTGTGTGTGTGGTGTGTATATATGTTATATGCATGAGTGTAGGGAATAAAAATTCTCCTTTTTCTTTCTTTCTCCATCTCCCGTTCTTCTCCTCTCTCACTCTCGGCTCTCACTCTCTCTTTCACACTCACTCAAAAATAACCCAAAACCCACACAAAGCAACCTCAAATCCTTCAACCCCTTCACATATTGTGGTTCGAATCCCGGTGGTTTGAGCTCGGTGGAGGTGCGTTTCGTTCGAACTCAAAGTTTGGAGCTAAGGCTTGGAAATCCTTTCAAATTCGTTCTTGCATCTTGAGGTAGGGGGTTCTAACTCTCAATATATGTAAATGACTTGTCTCTTGTAGCTTGATTCTTGCCTTCGATCGTGGGTATTTTTGTTGGTGTTGTTGTGGCTGAAAAACCCACCACCTCTATTTGTCAAAAATCTGCTCGAAATCCATCGTTATCGATAACTCTTCCTTTGTTATCGATAACACTTTGTCTCATAGCCCAGAAAACCCGTTGTTATCGATAACAATCCTCATTGTTATCGATACCCTTGCGTCTGGAATGATTTTGACTCCTATTGTTATCGATACCTCTCCTCTTGTTATCGATAACGTTACGTTCTCGGGCTGATCTTTACCTTGAGTTATCGATACCATCCTTTTTCGTTATCGATAACGCTGTTAATTATTCTACCCCAACCATTAGTTATCGATACCCATGTTTTTTTTTGTTATCGATGACACCTTGTCATTACATTGTTTTGTCAATTTCCGTTTTCCATTCCATTAACGTGGGCTTGATTATTCCTAGCCTATATTCTAAACATCATTCTAATGATCTGGACTTGACCAACCATGCCGTGTGGCATCATCAATCATGTTCATGATTTTTTTAAAAGTTCTATTAAACACGATTTTCTCCGAACACTTTTTATGAAATAAAGTTGCGTTTTGAACGGTGTTTCTAAAATGGTGAAATGAAATTTGAAACATTACGAACACGACGAGAACGTATCGTGGAATGTTTATGAGCACCGTAGGTTGTTCGAATGTCGTAGTGGGCATAAATGGTAGATAGGAGCAGCATAATGACATTAAGGGTAAGGTAGTAAATTGTATCCTCATAACTCGTTGAACCTCTCGATCGTCCTTGGTACACTTATTACGGGATTCAAGTATAGGAACTAGTAGGTCGGATACCTTGGAAACCGCTTGTAAGTAGCATGTTGCGTAGGTGCGGGGATATAATTGAAGGTATGGTGAGGACATGTGTATTAGTCTATAAGCGATATGGTTGATTGTTGGCCTTGCAACGCCATGTGATTGATTGAATGATTCTTGGATTCGATTGAGTGATTTGATGTTCGTGAAATGGAAGTTGATTATGAAATAGTGGAGGGTCGGTTAAGCGACGTGCGTTTCCGCTAACCAATGTTTGTTATTATTAAGGGAATAGACTCGGGGTGACCCTACGCTCGAGGGAACAGACCCGAGGTGACCCAAATGATTGTTACTGTTGAGGGAAAAGACTCGGGGTGATCCTACGCTCGAGGAGATAGACCCGAGGTGACCCAAGCTATTGTTATCAAGGGAATAGACTCGGGGTGACCCTGCGCTCGAGGGAAATAGACCGGAGGTGACCCTAGTGTTCATTGAAGGAATATATCTGATTGAAAGAAAGGAAAGACTCTGTAATGAAGGGATTGAATGATGATTGTAGACTCGAGGAAGACCGTAGTATCGTATGAAGGATAATAAAATGATTTGAAATTGGTTATAGACCAAGGTGGATTAACGTGAGCTTACGATGTATTTAGTCTGAGGAGTGAACGGTTAGTGACTGTCCGGTAAAGTCTAGGATCTTTTGACCTAAGAGATAATTCAGTGGTAATCATTCGTACTTTGTGCGTATCTATCAAAATTCACTCACTCATTCATGGTGCATGACTCATTTCATTTTCATATAGTTTGAGCATAGAACTCTCTACTGGGCACGTGTTTTGCTCAACCCTATCGTTCTTTCAGGTACACTCGAATAGGGGGACATGAAGTGCTTGGCGTGCATTTGACCTCATTCTTTTGAAAGCCAATACGGAAAATCACTTGGGCATCTTTTTGTAAAATTCTTTGGGAATGTAATATTAATTTCTATTATGAACACCATTTGATCATGGAGGATTGTAAACTCTAAACCTTCTTTTCTGTTATGTTATTTGGATCGTCAAGCTTGACTAGAAACATTGAACTTAATTTTGCAATTGGAAAAAAAAAAAAAAAACTATCACTTGGCTTATTATCTGTACTATTGCGAGAGATTCTTTATCGAAAATCTTTATACTTAATGTTAAAAATCGTGGGCGTGACAGGTATGGTTACTATTGGTCAACCATTTCAGAGGATTGTATTTGTTTTTCCAAAGGATGTCAGCCCCATCAAGCCCATGACCCAATTCAACGTGTTCCTGCAGCTAATTATCATGCTGTGGTCAAACCTTGGCCATTTAAGGGCTGGGCTCTTGACCTAATTGGAAAAATTTATCCTCCTTCTTCTGGGAATCATACTTACATCTTAGTAGCCACGGACTACTTTACTAAATGGGCAGAAGCAGTGCCATTGAAGTCTGTGGATCAACAAGAGATAATCAATGTGATCAAAGAGAGAATCATGCATAGGTTTGGGCTGCCAGAACACTTGGTTGCGGATAGAGGTACGATCTTCATAGGAGAACGAGTGGTCAACTTTGCTGCATAGCAGAACATCATCGTTTCCAATTCCTCTCCTTATTATGCACAAGGAAATGGCCAGGCCGAGTCCACTGATAGGACTTTGGTCAATGTTATTGAGAAGATGGTGGAGGATAATCCAAGGGCTTGGCACGAATTACTTTCTGAGGCCTTATGGGCCTACAGAACCTCAAAGAAGGAAGCTACCAACATAACCCTTTATATGTTGGTATATGGACACGATCCAGTCCTACCAATGAGGTGGCAGTAAAGTCAGCAAGGATAGCATATCAACATGGCCTCACTCTTGCAGATTATGCCCAGGCCATGCTGATAGAACTGGAAGTCTTAGACGAAGTCCGGCTCACAGCCCTTGACCACATGTTGGTTCAGAAGCGAAGGGTTGCTAGGTCCTATGACAAACGTGTAAGGAAGAAGAGCTTTTCTGAAGGTGACTTGGTCTAGAAAATTGTTTTTCCTCTAGGTGAAAAGAATTCAAGGTATGGCAAGTGATCTCCAACATGGGAATGGCCATACCAAATTGCCAGAGTCCTTAGAGGTAACGTCTATCTTCTTATGAATTTCGATGGTTGAATACACAAGCATTTAACAAATAGAAAGTACCTAAAGCATCATTATCTTACTATGTAGGAAATGAGGGACTTTGGAGAAAATCAACCAAACAAATCATGAGAAGCATGTCAGCAAGGCCTGAACGGAGGCCAAGGTACCTGTGATTCAAAACCATAAAAGGCCTCAAATTAGGCCACCAAAAAATACCATCCAATCCAAATCCAACCGTTGACTTTGGCCAATAAAGAAAGTCCCAGGCTAGGTAAAGAAACAGATAGACTAAAGTTATTACAGACCATGGATGAAAAGTTCAGAAATTAGAGTTTCGAAGGACAAAGACCTACAGAAGGCCTTCAAGACTTGTTTTCAGATTCTCCCATGAAGTGCTAAAGCTGGTGAGCTGGGCTTCAAGTGTTTCCTGCTGCCCGCGGAGATTTGGGACTTCTTCGACAAGGAGGTTCAACTTCATCTTCTGACTTTTTGATCCTGCCTTCAGTTCATCATGATGTTTAGCAAGGTTTTTGGACTCCTGTTGAAGGTCTTCCAGACGGCCTTCAGCTCTTGCCAACTTCTCTTTAAGATCTTGGATCTCATCGGAAGTTATAGTGATGTTGACCTCGTTGGTCTTGATGTCCTCCTTCAGCTGATTCCATTCTGTGCTGAATCTAGTCAGCTCCATATCAACCACGTCCAACTTAGCCAGCTTAGCATTTATTTTATTGAGTTCATGGGTAGAGGAGTCGTGGGACTTGATCATGGTGGGGAATTCTTTCTAAAAGTATTGAAGGGAGGCCTCTTCCATTCCCAAGGCCAGTGATTTTTCCAATACATCCATGGCCTTCTTGATGTGTGAGGCTCGAGCGGGATGGACGGCAGCTTTAAAATTCTGAAGGAGGGCCACTTGAAGGGTTATTTTAGCCTCCCCAATTTCCTTTCGGGTGAATGTAGATTGGGATGTTAAACCTAGACCACGGCCTGAAGTTCCCGAAGCAGCGGCGTTCAACAGGTCTTGGGCGGACTTGAATAAGGTGTCCAGGTCTTCATCTTCTTCCTCTTCTGCAGTGTTAACAAGCTCAGGATTGACAGGAGTATCAACCATGGGTACAGGTTTAGCAGCTGTACACTTGGACTTTCCTGGAGACCTGGACTTCTTTGGAGTCCAGGATGACGCTTCATGCTCGGGCTCTTGTCCAGACAGGTCCATCCATTTGTCAGTTGTTTCTACTTCCTCTTTTAGATAATCATCGAGATCCTTGGGAGTAAGAACAAGGGGAATTAGATGATAATAAGGAGCCATAAATGCTAGAAAACCCATGTCACAGTACATCCTTACAATGGGATTGTGCTCAGTGGCAGAGATGGTATTTTCAGAATCTGTAGGTGCCAGGGTCTTCCTTCTCAGCCTTTTCCTTGTGGGGGTAGGGCTAGCTTGCTTTCCTTTGTCCTTAGAAGTGCCCTGTGTAGAAAGAAATGTCATTTGCTGCATCTTGACAGGGAAAAGTGCAGAACCAAGGAGGGTGCAAACCTTTTCAGAAGGGTCAGATTTTGGTGAGCTAGTTTTTGCACCACTTCTCGTTCTGCCAGCCATGGTGGTTTAAGGGGCCTACAACAAGGGTTGAGACATGAATAGCATGTTCAAAGGGTAAAGGGATGATAAAGGATTATACCTTGGGTGCCTACCTTTTTACAAGCATTTTTGTCCTCTTTGGCCTTTGTGACGTAGGATCAACAGAAGCATCCTCTGAAACACTTTCTGGCCCTGCAAGTGAGGAAACAATTAGTCCAAGCTTTAAGAGTTCGAATGGTATATAACCGTAAAGGTCTGAGATTTACCTTTTCTTTTGGTAGTCAGAGAGGGAGAATGACTGATTTGTTGTAGAGGCATAGTAATGCCAGGCTTAGAGACACCATCAGGATGAGGAAGGAGCTTGGTCAAGACCTTTAGGTATGGGGTAAAGAAATGCATTCTCGTATAGCCTCCCCACCAACTGTCAAACTTAGCACCCTTATCTGTACGCTCAACATAAGGGTGCAGGGCGAAATTCGTGCGAAGCTCTGGCAGGGCATTTCTTACTCTCTCCAAGTCTCTTGGCTGAATCACTGCCCTATCAATGAAGTCCTCATTCAAAGACTGGAATGGTGGTAGAGGTGTAAGTTGACAAAGGCCAAACTGCCTAGCGAATTGGGCTGCGCTATAGTACTCGACTCCACATTTTTAGTTGGTGGGAGTAAAGGCCATTCCATACATAAGATCACGGGAGATCAGGAAGTTGGTCCAGATTTCAAAATGATCGTCCAAGTCATCGGCCGGATTTGACGCCCCTCTTTTCAACCACCAGGGCACTGTGTCCCTAACAAAGGGCATCCAGCTCTTGCCCATCCCAACGAGTTCGTGATAAAAGAACTTAAAGTAGACCCCAAATGCATACCTCAGGCCACAAGCGTCTACGTAATGAAGACCATAACAGGTATGTTCTGAATTCTTGTTCATAGGTGGGGCAAATTTAGGGAAGTAGGACCACAACCATAGGGTGATGATCCACAGTGGACCAGGGGCAAAGATGAACTTTTAACCTATTAGTTCTTTCATGCCTCGATAAAGGTGGCCCAAGACCAGAGGGCCTAGTGCCAGCTTCTGCCCAAAAGCTAGGGCATAGGCCAGGTCAATAAAGTCTTTAGTGACCCTAATTACAGAAATGCAGAAAATGAACTTGTTCAGCCAATATAAGAGGAAGGCTATATGTTCATCCTCCTCAATGGGACCTTTTTTAGCGTAGTGGCCTATGAAAGGAGTGCAGGACAAAGGTTCTTTGTATTGGAAGTATGGTGTTTTTTTTGACAAAAAGTAATTGGCCTTTACCCCATGGGGATGGAGGCCTGTTAGAAAGGCAAGATCTTGGAGAGTGGGGCTCAAGAGACCTACCTTGAAGTGGAATGAATTAGTGGTAACCGACCAGAACTGTGAAGCGGCAAGAAAGAGGTTTTTGTCCATGTCGATAAGGGATCGACTGAGGAGAATGGCATCCGTGATTCCAATCTGTCTCCATAGATCTCCTTTGGCTTCCACATTCGATCAAGCCATTCAATGTATTTGGCATCAGGCATGTGCCAAAGCCTGTTGGGTATGTCCGTGGTGAAGCGATTCCAATTGAGGCTTGGGGATTCGAAGGGGAGAGCCCCCTCTTCCAGTGGATACAAGGGGGCAAGCTGAGATGGGAATCCCAACTGAAAAGTAGGGCCGAACCCAACCCTGTTAGCGTTGGCAATCACCATACGTCGTTGGTGATCGCGATATGCTCATCGACCACGATCTTGCGAATCTGCACTGCACGGCTATTAGGGTTTGGGGGCGGAGCATTGGCTTTGTGGGTCGCCATCTCCGTTGCAACCAAAGGCTCAAGTGAGGAAAATGGTGAGTTAGGGTTTCTTCTAGTTCTTTTCGAGCGAAGAGAGGAGAAGCAGAGAGGATGTAGAGAGAGAATGGAAATACGAGAATGGGGTTTTTATGAGGGACGGTACAAGATTCAAGAGGTGTCGTTGTCTCTCTCTCTCTCTCTCTCTTTGATCAAAACTGAAGAAGTAACCCAAGAGATGGACTCTTGACTGACCCAAGGAAGTCCTGACGGCTGAAAAGACTGCATGCAAGCCAATGCAAGGCCTGGGGGGTTGACATGTGTCCCCTAGGCCTAAAGAGGTGATAATTGTTCAGCCGATGGGACTCTTCGTTGGGGATTATTATCTCAAAAGTTGTTGGGATTTGATTAGGTGCAATGGGAAAGAGTCCAAACTCAATTAAAAGATACACTTTAGAACTTGAAAAGTTGTTAGGCCTAATTATGGCTTGGTTATCTTTTTGAGTTCAATTTTTGAAAAGAATTTTTAGGCTAAATAAGCCTGATTATCTTTTATTTTTTCAAACCTAGTGATAAGGACTCGTTTGGCTCGCCAAAAACGGAGCTCTGTCCTAATTCACAAGCCTAGATCTTGCACAAGATCAAGGCATGGATGGGCATTGTTTACACCCGTTTTTGGCACTCAATCCAAGCCAAGCGTTGGAGGGCCATTTAATTATTACACAATTAAATTGGGCTGCAAAATGAAGTTATATTGAGCTAAAATTAATGGGCCAAAGTATGTTGATTGGGCCCAATTAATTTTAACATATTTCGGCCTAGAGATTGGATTTACGGGCATTGGGCCACGTTTTATAAAGTTCAGAATGAGGCCTAATTGATTTATTTTGGATAAGGCCTTGTATATGTGAATTTGGCCAATGGGCCAATTAATATGGTTTGTTTACTTTTGATGAGGTTACGTGAAGAAAAAGAGCAAGTTGATGGGAGTATTTGCCACATGGCCATTTGACCTAGTCAAAATGGCCCATTACTTGTCAACTGCCCATGGAAAAAGGAAGTTGGGAGGACTAACTTCTTAACTGCCCATGATCAAGAGTGAACATGTGGGAAAATGTTATTTACCTCCAATAACCACCCATGATCCAACTACATATGTTAGTAGGTGGTTATTTCGGACACTTGGCAGCATCTGGAGTTTACTCGGGACACATGTCAACCCATGGTAAAGGCGGGAAACTTGGATCAAATCTGGGCTTGTGGAACATTTGCCTATAAATACTAGAATTCAAGAAGAAAAAATGGTTCCCACACCAATCAAGCTCAACGTTTAAAACCAAACGCCTTCCCAGCGAAGCAATTTTCTCACTTCTCTCACCTTTACTCGATTGCTTCATCAAGTAATCCGGGTTTCTATCTCTCTTGTACCCCAATTTTATTATTACGAAATAATAAAGTTATTCCTATCTCTCTTGTATCCCCTACTTTGTTACTTCTTTTCCTACGCGGTTACGAAATTATTAAGTCCTTGCTCGAAAAGGCAAAACCACGAACCTTCACTGTAATCCAGCCCTTAGGTTGCAGCACTCTCACCCTCACAGATTCGAAGTCAGAAAAGGGACGCCCAGTCCTTCACGTTGGACACGACAGGTCCTGGCACGCCCGCTCAGTCCTTTGAGCCATTTCGGAGCCGAAGACAAATACTTAATTAATTTAAACAAATTTGACATCTTATTGAAATAACTTCAGAGTGACTCTAGTCTTAATACAGATCCCAAGCATACTCGGTCTTCACCCCTAGTACTCCTCCTGTGTCAAACTGCTCCACCATTGTATCCTGCACCCTCTGGCAAATTAATCGTCGAAACAACCGATTTACCAGAATACAAACGTATCCATGAGTGATAATTCACTCAGTAGAATAATTCTAATCCTACCGACCCCTTACTTTACAGCTATACAGTTTTATCACAATTTACATCAAAATAATAGAACGGCAAGCATTAAATAAGTAAATTCATTAGCAAACCTTTAAAGTACCTTTTTTTTAATCTCAAATTTCATAAGCATTCATGCACCATAGTATCCATCGCCATTACAAACTCAGTATTTCATTGAACATATTTTAAACGTCCTGCTACCTTCAATATCACGAGATACTAGTGGACTATCCTCACCATTCTAGGTCCATCAGGCTGCCCTCAAGGTCCTGCTATGCTACCCCCAATACTCGAGGTCCTGTCAGGCTACCCCAGAGGTTGTGCTTGGATACCCTCACAATTCTAGATCCATCAGACTACCCTCAAGGTCCTACTAGGCTACTCTCAATACCTGAGGTACCGCTAGGCTACCCCTGATATCCTGCTTGGCCACCCTCACAATTCTAGGTCCATCAGGCTACCCCTATAGACACCTCCCTAGAGCTGGGCATCGCCATACAGATTGATCATTGTTTGCTCGTCTGGTTGCTTACTTCATAAATCAAGATCGTGGATATTTCCATAGCTAGGAAAATCGCCACACGATAGTGGTTATCATCAAAACAAAGTCGCCACCTAGTTTAATAGGTAGAGATTCTGGATACGGGAGCCAAAAGTACAGTAAGGGGAAGGTGTTAGGCACCTCTCTCTGCCCAGCCGTGAGACTGACCCATAGTTGTTCAACATAAGACAGATACATGCTTTATTTAATTCTAACACGTAGTCTGTTTTTAGCCTTTAAGCAGTTAAGGGTGAACCAAGACTGTAATTGAAACATGCATCAGAAATCTGAAAGTAAAACAAACTGTCTCAGGAAATGGATCCCACGGCCGGTGAATTGATGTCACGACCGAGAGATCCTCCTGGCTCGATGTATCGGCCGAGGGATTGAAGCCCCAGTCGGTGTTCTTCCTCACACCAGACTGAAAAGTTAGTAGATAATCAAACGCTACGATTAAGCATGAAAACATTAAAAAATTGAACCGGAGGCCCCTGGGCCTCACCACCTTGATCCCTCAGTAGCTTGATTGCTTCGGATTGAATGAGATTGAATGATTGCTTTTTGGGAACCCTAGGGTTAGGGTTTGAACTTTGGGGTTTGATCGTCGGATTGATAGCTGCCTTTGGAAGGTTAGGGCTTTTGAAGAGAGGGTTTAAGAGAGTATGTGTGCAAAATTTCGTGGTTTTAGAGAGTGATTCCATAGGTGAATCTGATCTATTATTTTCGGAACCCAAAGGCCGTTTATATAGTCAATTGGCGACTCACTCCGGCCAATCAAAACGCACAACGAAAATTGGAGTTGTAATGCATCTTAAACTCCTCATGGCTATCTCCGGGTGTAGCCCGAACACATCGAGAGGTTTCGTGTTTGGATCAAACATTTGACAGAATGTTCGAGAATCTGAAAAAGGGATGATCTGGTGACTGAGTAATGGATCTGGCGGCCGAGGAAATGATGTTGCGGCCGTAGGATAGATCTAGCGGTCGAGTGATCGATCTTTCAAGGAGGTTTTAAGGCAACAGGTTGCTCGGGTGAAGGAATGATGATAAGACCGTGAGATCAATGTCACGGCCAACAGATGGATTCTCCTAAGATTTTGTATTTTCTGTCTGAAAGGCTATATGGCTTTGGATTGGGTCCTCTAAATGGCTCAAAGTTCTTACCGAAAGTCCTAAGGTTCACAAGAAGTCAATCAGCAATCACTGTATCCATTTCATCATCGGGATGGTCCCCAAGCTGGGACTTGAAATAATCGTTAGGCCAAATTGAAGTATCTACACACTCAAGGTCCTGCTAGGCTACCCCCAATACTTGAGGTCCTGCCAGGTTGCCCTTAAGGTCCTGCCAGGCTACGCTCAAGGTCCTACCAGGCTACCCCTGTTTAATACAGGGTCTTGTTAGGCTACCCCCGAAGTCTTGCTAAGCCCTCAACTTTCATCTGTTTTTCCTTTTCTATTAACCATAACAAACGTCTACATAATTTCTCATTGAAACCACCAAGCGAATCTAAATCCGATCCAACAAATACAATAATCATGAATCTATTATCAATAAACATGATACGTATCTATATGAAAGCTAACATAGCAAATGATATTGTGCGAGTACATAATCTCTTAGTATTTTATGACTAAGCCGATGCCCATACATTACTAAATGTGCGAGCAATTTTATTAAACAAGTGAATTAACTTAACTTGTTAATGTTATTAACAAAACTAATCATGATTTCCTCATATTATAATAACAAAAGGACGAAACTAGTAATAGTCCGAAATTCTAAAATAAGAAATACAGGGATTAAGGTTAATATGTTATTAATACATTTGGGCCGAAACATATCCACCAACATCTCTAGGGGGCCAACTATAATTTAAATGTCAATCTTTTAAAAACGAAACGGCGAAGAACAGTGCAATCCCGAGGAAAAAAAAAATGATGGGTTCTGGCTGGTTTGTGAAATTGGATGCACGGGTTCAATTTCTTTCACTTCCATACATAAAAATTAACATATTAAGATACTAATATACTTAGGGAGAGGTAGGAAACAGATTAATCTACCTCGAATTCGGTCGGTAAGCAAGAAGTGGGTTCCGGACGGTTCCGTGGGTTCTCGGCAATCGGAGTAGACAACGGAAACGGGAAACTTGGGGAACGGCTCTCGGTGATTGGAAATGATTTACGGAGGTGTTGGGGATCGTGGTGCTGAATCGGAATTGAGTTCGGTTGAGTGCAAAATCAAACCCACCTCACTTCCTCTCTTTTAAACCACCATTTTTGGAACCCAAGCTCTCTCTCTTTTTTTTTTTCTTTACTCCACTGATTTTTTTTTAAAATGTATGGTGCATTAGGCACACTACACACACATGGAATTTTAAACAATTTGATTTAAACTAATATATAGTACAATTTATAATTCAATAATTAACTTAATAAAGAAATAATTTTTGTATAAAATTAATTTTTCGGATCATTATAACATATGGGTTTAAAAAAAATTTATTGACAGATACTAGTCAGTTTAATTATTTAATAAAATTCAAAATAAAAATGTAAATTTTTATTCGAAAAAAAAAATTAAACAAAAATTAGGATCATTACACTATAGTTATATTTTTGTAGTTCTATCAAGCCATGTTTATGCTCATTAAACTTCTTTTTGATTTTTATTAGCTTTAATGGAGTTTAAAATAAATAAGCTTCTCCAATTTCTCTCAATTGAAGCACCACTTTAAATATGAAAGTTTGCTTTGTGTACTTTTTTGTGATTGATAATGGCTGATGGACTATGAAGCACAGATACAATGAACCAAGTAGTGTATTATATACATATTTGATACATACTTCTTCTGCCTCTAAATTAGTGTCCGGTGCGTAAATTTGGACCTTTAAAAATGCATTGGTTTCATTAATATAATTAAATTTTTTTCAAAAATGAATACATGGTAGTGAGTTCTGTTAGATTGTGAAAAAAACTTAGATTTTTTAACGAAAAATATAAATCTTTTGTAAGACTTAGATTTGCGCACTACACTTATTTAGGAATGGAGGGTGTATTGAATATGGCATATGATCCAATATTTAAATTAAATCTTTTTAATTTGTAAATTTTGAATATGTTGTGATACTTAATTTTGAGATACTTTAACAATACATTCAGTATCCAGTGGGTTTAAAATTGATTAAGAATAATAAAAAATTAAGAGGCAAATTGTCAATAGACATATTTATGTAAAGCATAATTGTCAGAACTATACGATTCATGTTTCGAATCACAATTCAATTTACGATTTTTGCATAAATGAGTCAAATTTGAAAATAAATTGAGATTGGGAGAACAACTGGATGTAGAGACATTAGTTGTCCTTGCTGCAATGACGGATCCATCAGCCTGCCCAACAGAGGAGTCACAAGATTGTCCACATCTGACTTCGGGGGAAATCAACATTCTCCGCATAAAGCTTTTCGAGTTTGGTCCTACATTGGCCTTCTTTTGCCTTTTCTCATCTCATGTAACATTGAATTGGCCTTCTTCTGCCATTCAAAGAAGAAGAGATTCTCCCGCGTGCCTAAGCTCATTTTGACGTCATGCTTTTGTTTATCGGTAGTTGTACCGATTTCTTCAACGATTTTTCCACCACATCCCATACAACCAAAAAAGACCTTCATTTGAATACTCCCACAGCCATAGTTATTTTTTATTAGAATAGTACTCCTTGAGTGGACATTTTCTTCAACATGAACCGACCTTAGCTTTGATACCATTTTATTAGAAAAAGGAGGATTATTTGGTTGTTCGTGTTAGAAGGATTTTTTTTCCAAAAGAGGAAAGAATACTTGAGACTAGAGTGGGGAAATAAGCACTTTGAATTATACTTGAAACTTTTTGGCTTTATACAAAATGACTAGAATCCATAAGACTTTAAAAGGGTTGAATAATCAGTTGATTTAATGCTTACTACATCCTACATAGGCATCTTCCCTGATAGAAAGGCGACATCTAGGACAGGGCCAATGATTTGAACGATACGCCCGTACAAAATGACTAGAATCCATCTATATTTATACTACTACATGAAAGGTTCTAGATTTCTTTTTTACAAGATAATATCTAGGTAGGTTCTAGATTTTACACATGTGAGAAATACTTACAACAAATATCTGGGATATTTTCGTAAGTACTTTCTAGACATCTATATTTATACTACTCCATGAAAAGTTCTAGATTTTACACATATGAGAAATACTTACAACAAATATCTGGGATATTTTTGTAAATGTTAATTTTCTAGACATCTTCTAGAAACTACAAACTTATATCTCCTTTCAAATATCTTTTATTTTGTTTTTTTTGTTTTGGCCATAGTTTATACATCAATGGGATGTGTATGTTTGTCAACGGGGATTCAAAAGCTATCCATAGCCCTAAAACCCAAACCTACTCACCATGGGGCTTGAATACTGGCCACCACTGGGGAGACACATGATCAAACCAACTCAACTAAGCTTGGTTTCTTGGGCTTGACTTGGACTTTATTTTCTTGGGCTAAAATACTAAATCAAATTTATGTTCCAGCAGGCACGATCGACATATGATATCGATCCAAACTTTGGGGAAATTAAAGAAGTGAAGGACTTTCCGAATAAAATCCCATTCAAGCCTTATCGTATAGGCTTTCTCAAGGTCGAGTTTGATGATCATGCTGCCTTTTCTCCCCTTCATATGGTTAAAATGATGAATAACTTCCTGAACCATGATAACATTATCCGAACCACACGTCGTGGGTTGAAACTGGATCGTACGGGAGTCACAGGACTAATGAGCTAGATTTCCCAAGTAAGGACGAATGCGAGGAGCCAGAATTTTAGTGACCAATTTGAGTGAAGTACTTATATATTATAGACTGATAGGTCTAAGCTGACCCAAATTTTCCGGATTCCTCGCTTTGGGAGTTAGACACAAAAGAGTATGATTTAACTGGGCAAGGGACTAGTCCCGCGGTAAAAACTCCATGAATGAAGTTGCAAGATGGATCGGAGTTGGCCGTTATGTCCACGATTTTTGGAAAAATCCCGGGCGGAGACCATCAGGACCTGGAGATTTCCAAGGTTTGAAGACCCAGGGCGGCCTTGATTTTCGAGTTTGTGGGGATAGAACAGAGAGGTGCACGGGTGTGATCCCCAAGAGCGAGAAATGGGAGGGAAGAGAGGATCTCACGAGAAGATGACAACTGACTAGTAGTACTAAAAAGGTTCTTAAAATGAGAGAGCACAATGTTCTTAATAGAGGCTTCATCATATTGCCACGGGCCCACTGAGTCCATAAGAGTTGAGATTGTATTGGAACCACGACGACGACGACGACAGATAATGGTAGAAAGATTGAAGAAGTAGTGTGTATTAAGATCACCTTCAGTGAGCCAATATTAATTCAACACGGGATTAATTTCTCATTTCAGGATCCAAAAGGATTCCTCTTGGAGAAGGATCTGATTGAGTACTCATCAGTCAGCAGGTTACTCTCAAGATACTTGAAAGAAAAGAGCAAGGGTTATTATCCTCTACGCTTTTTGATCACTGAAAGACGAGCAAGGATATTTTTAGTTTCTTGCCGATTGAAAAAAATGTTCCCAGGCCAAAATGGTCTAGGCACACAAGGAGCTAGTTGTGCTAGGAGAGGTGGTGAGTTGAGTCCGTGGGAGATGGGACACATGTGCGTTGGGGTAAAGTAGTAAATTCCAACTAGAGTTGAACCAAAATCTGTCAAGCTAGACATATAGAGTGGAGGAATTTTTCAATGCCGAGCGGGTATTGCCGACGTGGCACCCGCTCGGCGCATCTCAGCTGCCCGATTCACTTTTAGACGGCTCGGATTAAAACTCTCTCTCTCCTCCCACCCCAACACTTTCTCTCTCCTCTTTCTCTCTCTAAATCTGAGCCGTTCAAACATGAAATGGACGGCTCGAATGCATGAGCGGGCACCACGTGGTACCCACTCGGCACTGAAATATTTTCCTATAGAGTGGGTATATATTAGTCCAAGTGTAACGGGGACCCGGGAAACCCAAGTCAACCATGCCACAATGATCAAGGCCTTCTGTTCTTTGAATTTATCTTCTTCTTCTTCTTCTTCTTCTTCTTTTTTTTTGTTGATCCTTTGTGAATTTATCTAATTTACTACTCAAAAGTTCATTGAAAATCCATAAGATTTACCCACAAGATTTTCCTTCATAGTTTGGTCTTGCATGAATACCCGAAAAAAAAATTCCAAAATCATAGTAGTACTGTAGTAGTTAACCAATTCTTCTTGATTTTTATATGGGAAATTTTGTGAATTTGGTAGGGCTTCAAAAAAGAGTCCTAATTTATAAAATATTGTTTAGTTTCAAAACACTAGTCTAGCTAGACAGATCTAGATGATGACCAATTATTATTTTTCTCCTTTATTAAGAAGATAGAAAACAACACGTGAACTACATGTATTTAGTCTATAGTACATTGAGTCACGTAATATTGGTAAGATTCATTATGATCTGTAATCATTGCTATATAAATTGTTGAATATCATCTTTATTTATGCAATTTACAATATCTTTATACACATTTTTTTTATATTGGACAAACTCCTATGCATTGCACGGGTTCATTGCTAATAGTTAAGTGAAACATATATAGGATTAGGTAAAACAAATTTTTGAAAGAGAAATAATTGTTGCCGCGCGTGGTGGCAGGTGATCAAGAATAAGAAAATAATAAACCACAAGTTGAATCAAACCATGCATCAAGGTTTACTAGTACTGCAGCTGCTATATGCTTTTTCAATTCGTATTTTTCTTGATGAGAGGAATACCTAATAAAGTTCAGTAAAGTTTGACAGCATTTAATTTCCTTAATACTGTATATAAACAACTGTAGGGGCATAAGTCAACATTTATTAAAGAGCTTTGTACTGATCACTATATAGTACGAAGGTTTTGTACACTACACTGTATCCCACTGGCTGGCAGTGGCACCATGAATCACTTAATTCTGGCCCAAAAAATCGAACTTACAATTTAAGTGCATGAAAACTAGGCTAGGGGAGGAGCCCGAGAGGCGTTTTTGCGGATCAAAAAAAGAAGAAAACTAGGGGAGGTTGAACGAATCATCTTCATATGCTATCTGGAGGATCTACCTTTGCTGTTAGTTCTCCTTTGTGCCATGACCTTGTTACTACTACTAGGGAACTCAAACTTACTTCCAGAAATCCCTTCTTCACCAACAGTCATTCTTCCCTTCTCTCTTTGTTCCAATTCTTTTCTGCTCAAATTTTGTTCAGGCTCCACTATCAGCTTTACTTCCGAGTCGGTTGCCCTACTACGACTTCTCTCGGTCACGTTAGGCATTCTAGTTCTTGTTGTGCCCTCCTGCGTTTCACGGGACTTTTCATCTGGACTCACTTTCGACTTGCTTAGATTTTCCTGATCTCCAGTAACTGGTGGAGGTTTACGACTTGTTGAGCCACTGCCTTTTTCTTGTTCGAAGAAGAGGACTTGAACCACTGTTCTCAATGGTAGCCGCTCGTTCCTCACTGCGTGGGCACGTACTTCTGGGGATAGCTTTTGGCAATCTAGAATCCTACAGAGCTGCTTTTTCTCTGGCTTTGCCAAATCAGGATGCGCCTGGTGATCAAGAGAATTATATCATGTTTGCATTTTAATGAACAAGAATGGACTTTGTGGAGCTAAAAAAAAAAATGTTAAATATTCTCTTGCATGTTTGGCCTATTTTTTGATGCAAAATTTGCTTAGGCCAACTTGTTTAGAGATTCCAAACGAAGAATTTGAAACATTATGTCTTATTTTTCTTGTCTGTGTCTCTGACTAGTATTTAACAGTTAGTACGATACCTTTAGGTAAATGTTAATTGTTTTGTAAAGGTCATCATGGTCAGGCCGAGCGATTTCCGGCAAAGCTTGTGCTAGAGTCACCACTTTAGATACTGGCATATTGACATCTCTTGCGATGACTTGAAGATACGAGTCAATGAGCTTTCCAACCTTCCGAATCAACCTCAAGGATTGGCCGCCCTCTTCTCCAGTATGTTGCCTTCTCCATTGCACCAGAAAACTTTGCAACACTGCTCCAACCAAGTCAACATCATAAAAATGCCTGCCGGAAGAAGAGTGTGAAGGAAACAAAAGGTCATTCACTGTTGCCTCCTCAAGCTGCACACAAGATCGCCTAATAAGTTCTCCCTTTGTTACTGGAGACGCACCCAAAAAATTCGCTATGCTAAGTAGCCTCAGCAAGAATCCAACAGACACTGATTCCCTATCTCCTGGAATCATGTTTGCAACGGTCTCGAGGATTCTCTGTTTCTTTTCCACATCTTCAGTTTGAGAAGCTGAACTCTCTGGAGGCTGACTCTTTGAAGTGTTTGGTAGCCACCGGCTGGCATACACATGCAATGCTTCACCAATTAGCTGTGGTGACAGAATGTTTGCTGATCTAACGGCGGTAATAATGCATCGGAACAAGTCTATGTCAAGATCGGATACGTCTTCTGTCCACCAATCCTTCGGCGCAAGTTGGTGCTGTTTTCTAGAATACCCCGGTCTAGTGTACGTGTAGGACCATGTCACCTGCAGAGATTCTTCATTCTTATCAAACAACAATCTTCACAATCTCCACTACGTGTACATAATGCTTTCATTAGTCAAATTGTTTCTAACCTTTGCTGGTGGTGTGAGTATTTTTTCAATGACTGAGTCGATGCACCTCCTTGTGATGCCAAGATTTTCTGACCACTCGGGTAACTTCCCAGTGCTTTGCAGGGCAACAACGACGTCTTTCCAACCTTCTAGAATGCATGAATTGAAGAAGGACTCGAGTTTTAGCACAAGATTTCCTTTCTCAACTGATTCAGTCATTCGAAGAAATTTAGCAGCACAAAATGCAGGTACAGTATTGTGCGCGCTGAGATTGATTGTGATCCCGTAGCAAAACTTAGCACACAGTTCAAAAGCATCTTCACCTCCAGGAATATCATGAAGCTCCAGAGTAACACTGTTGGAATCTTCAGAATCTGAGCAAATTCTTTGTAAGAGGCCGCATTTTGGAAGAAGTTGGTGCTGCAACTAGGAATTCCACAATTAACAAGGGTAATGTAATTCCTCTTCAATGAGAAAGATACATGCACACCAAACTCGAAAAATATAGACCCCAGCGGTAGAAGAATAGTGGCTGGAAATTGCGGATCCAAATCCTAATGAAACATATCCATTATGATTGATTCATTTGGGGTTTCAGTAGCTAGGTTCTCTTATCGCATGACGAAGCAACAAAATCAAAAATTTGTAAAACTATATAATTATCGTTGTCTATAATTCACTCAAGCAAGCAACTTCATAACTGAATCATTAATTACCTTATGGAGATGGTAAGTGATATTGTTGATTTTTATGATGAGATCACTGGAAACATCTGAAACCACTGTCCTGCATATCATTGGCACAAGCATTAGATATAGAATTAGTGTCATCAGCAAACCACCATTTATTATCTTGTCACAACCAATTCCCGCATAACAATACCTAGCAGCCTCTTCTGTATAGAACGTGTCTGGCCTCGTCCCAAGTTTCATAAACTTCATCTTTGTGATTACGTTATTCCGTTAGACAAAAATGTATTTGCCGAATTAATTTGGCGAACCGGGACATTCCTCTTCTGGTTATAATATACCTGAAAAAAGAGAGATAAATTGATATTTGGAACTTTACCCACTGAACAGAGATATATTGATGTAAAAGAAACTACTGAGTGTATGTACATTTGCAACAATAGCCAACTGACTTAGGTATATAGAATTCAATTGTCATAACATTGAGTTGCCCCAATGTCCTTCCAATAATATACATATATCGTTGGACTTAGGGCCCCAGAATTAGTCGAGGTGTGCGCAAGCTGTCCCGTACATCCGATTATCAACAAAAATTGTACGACTCAAACTCATACAAGAATATAGATGACACAACAAGCTTGAAGCCCATGGTACACTTTTATAGGACTAAAAACACCATAGCCTACCAATTATGATGTATATTGCATACACAGATGCACTGAAACATTTTTTGAACTTAATCCATGATTGATTAATTGTTTCCACCTTTTAGGAAAGCTATGTTTGGCTGGACACTTAGAGTTGGGCTCATTAGCGTTTAGGGTACGTTTGGCTCAGGCCTTATAAGCCTGATCTGAGGAAGGCCTTCGGGGCGCTGGAAACCACAACTTGGCCTTGGAGGTCAGCTGACACTCAATACACAGATACGATCCGTGATCACATTTTCCTCCTCCTCCGACTAGTGAAAAAGAATAGTAATTAGTAAAAAAAACCCGATCAAAATACAAAATCCTGGAGTTTTTTTTAATTTCATGTTTTGGCAGACAAAACTAGTTAATACGTCTTGGACGAGTTTCTTTAATTTTTCTTGTTTTTTGTGACTAGCCTTGAAAAACAAGGGCTAGCTAAATAAATACTCCTAACTAGCTAGAACTTCAAGGAATGGTTATGATGAAGTTCAACTACAGCAACAATAAAAAAATACTCCAAATTTATTAATCTTTGGAAATAAATTACAAAGATTAAAAGGATCCAAGACAGCTTCAAGCTAGAGAGAGAAAACCCACAATGAAAAATAACAGCTCCAGCAAAAAAAAAAAAAACAATAAAGTTGGATCCAAATAACCAGCAACCAGCCAGGAGGATGAGTGTTTCATAATGGAAGAGGAAAAAGATATTGAGTTTAAAGTGGAGGCAGCTGGAAGCTTTTTATGCATCCCCACTGATTCAATGAAAATAGTACTAATGTAACTCACTTGAGAGACTCTATAGCCGGTGGTTCAGGCTTTAACAGAGAGAGGAAGAAAAAAAAAAACAACCAAAGTGCCGATATGAAACAGTATCAAGTACACTTTTCATCTGATCAAGTAAAAGTCACCTTCATGGCCTAGTTATTTTGTCTGAAAATATGGAAACAAACGTACAATTGCTAGCAAAAGCTTACTAGCTTTGTTTAATTATGCAAGTGCCCTACTATATTGCAGCATATCACGCGAGCAAAAAAAGGAAAATATTTCTCTTATTATTACTGGAGTATTATATACCCCCCCCAACTTTTGTTGCATGGTTGATTTTGAATTACTTGGTCGTGGATAAATATCTTAATTTTAAGAATAAAGTAATTATTAGAACCATCGATCTCTGTCATTATAAAAACTTGTCTGTCATTATAAAAACTTGTTGAGATCAATTATGAAATATTCTTTAATTCATGTCTAAGTTTTTGTGCTAATTTTTACACATTTCAGGAACATAGTATGCTTACAAAATATTTGTGATTAATTACGTACTAATGCAATCTATATTTTGGATATCATCTTGTAGTTCACTTGGTAAATTAAAAAGATTTCATTAATACAATTAATAAGGTACTCCGATTACGTGTAGCGGGACTTGCAACAGCTATATCCAAGCAACATAAATGAAGTCACAATAGCACTGTTGTATCTCTTCAAATACTTGCAGTAGGTACATGTGGTTGCACGTCTGAATTCTCAACATAAACCCTGAAACAGAGCTATAACGAGATAATTTGGAAGCATGTTCTTAATTAGTTGGGGTTAGGTTGGTTATGAGTGGCAAACAACAATAGTACTCCTGTTTTTGTTTTTATAACTCATGTGTCCACGCCAGTTTACACACATTTCGACTAATTCTGAAGACCAATCTTACAATAGTACTTTACAAATTACCACGACACACTAGCAATTTTCCCCATAGCAAATCACATCACCCTAATTTTCCTTCCATGCTAACATATTGAACTAATAATAATTTCTGACCGTACTGGACTAAATTTTAGCAAAAAAAAAAAAAGAAAGAAAGAAAAATACAGGAAAAAGAAAACATACCAGGAAATTCAAAAAGGTTGATTGAATTTAAATTGTTTGAAGCACTTCAATCTCAACATGAGAACTTGGATCCTCTCTACCGTAGCAACTCCATTTGCGAACTGATGAATCTGAAGAAGCCGACTATTTATCCGCACTTGAATCAAGGAGCTAGGAACATAAACCATGACATACAGTAGTACCATATATATCAGATCACAGACAGAATATCTAGCTGCTTCATGCATGCAATGATGGAGAGAGAGAGAGAGAGAGATAGAGAGAGAGAGGCGTGCATTAATGGTGTCTGTTAGGCATGAGTGCAAAAAAACTGTTTGGTGAGTCGTACTAGATTTTTTTTTTTTTGATCATGTGAGGCGTACTAGATTGAGTATCTCTTTAGTCTGCCCACTGACTGGGAGAGAGAGAGAGAGGGAGGAGGCCGCTGTGGGTTTAGTCAACATGGTAATGTATCAAAAGAATAAAATGATTAGGCCCGTTCCCGTTTATCTTTTTTTTCTAAAATTTTTTTCCTTAATTTTTAAATTCAAATATAATAAAAATAAAAAATAATATTTTTTTTTGGCACCGTATAAACAATCTCAATAAAATCTATTAAATGATATCTATATTTGTAGAACAATTATTTGCATAAATACATAATTTATGAACTTAAAATTGCCTTTTTTTTTTCAAAAAAAATACTTTTTCAACAAACCAAAACGGGCCTAAACTGATTGAAAAGAGCAGAAAAAAGGATTAGTTTATTGAGAGGGTGGGAACTGGAAGTCTATTATTTTTCTATCCTACTTGTCCCAAAGGGAGCCAGCTACCAGTAGAATTTTGGGGGTAGGTCTATGATTGAATTGAAGTCACTCAAAACGAGAGAAGAAATACCCATGCAAGAGGTAGTGGACAACACTTGGTGAAGCAAAATAGTACTCCCGACATACATGTGTTCGGAATTGTTAGATGAATGTGCAGTATCATACTTGCATCAGAAGATTGCAGATATGTGCACAATATCCAAATCCGTGGTGGACATGCTGATTAAAAAAAATATATGTGGTGAACATATGTGTGTCAGTGTGTGTAGCAGTGCTCCTAGAGGAATGCACGCTTTGCAAAATCTCCATTTGGTTTTACACATACAAATTTATTACTTATTCCTAAAAATTTCACATATTTTTGAAATTTGGGTAAATTCGAAGTAGGCAAAAGATTTCAATTTATATTCAACCAAAAAACTTAAACTATTAAGAGCATACCCTTTAACTTAAACTATCAAAATTTAAGTAAAACGCTAAAAATTCATCTCCAATGACATTATCTATAACCTGCCCTTTTTTACCACTTTTTTTTTTTTGGTCGAACGGAATTTGTTTTACCACTCTTTTGAACCAAATGAGGGGAGACCAAAATCCAAGCCCTTTTTTTAACGCCTCTTTTCACTTTCTTATTATTATTTACAAATGTGACATTTCGACCTAAATTATTTTGGAGAAAAAAACATAAAAAAAATGCTTGATTCGAGTGACAATAAGGGTTAATTTGGCATTGGAGAAGGCGTATCCAAATGGAGCTTTGCTCCAACTTTAATTAAATTTGTATATGTAAACAGTGGAAATAGTTCATCAGAAATTATTCCACGTGCTTGCAAGGCTAATCCAGAGATTTGAGTTATGAAAAAAGTAAATTAAATTTGGGTAGCTAGGTGGGACCGATTCGAAAGCTAAGGAGAAGGATTCCTCTCTATTCATTTCAATCCTCATCATTCTTGCCCCCCACTAAGGAAATGGAGTAACATATATGGATCTTTCTCCTTTTTCTTCTTCCTTTCACTGATGGTATATTCTCAGGCTTTCCCATAGTAAAAGTCATCACACTGGCCCCATCAAACGGTTGTTCACGCTTAAGCTTTGAAATTTTCAATATTAATTGTCGATCGGCTCACGTGCATAGGCCATATTTGCGTACCGTTTGATTCGTCGCCTCCTCCTCCTCCTCCTGTCTGATTAGTTTGATGGGACCGGTCGGGGGTTTGACACACATAGATGATAGATGGTAATGGAGGCAAATTGCCCCTGTTGGTTGTTTTGGAGGCCAAACACAGACATCCATCTCTCTCTCTTGGACTTGGGTGTGTGTTTTCATATCCTGCAACTTTGGTGTGCTTGCCCTGTTTCAATTTCTTTAAAAAGAAACTACTAGAAAAGGAAGGTAATTTCAAATTTAAAAATTATGTATTTTTGTAAATAATTTTTCTATTAATATAGTTTTTATTTGATAGATCTCATTAAGATCTTTTAAACGGTACAAAAAATTGTTTTTTATTTCATTATATTTAAACTTGAATTTTTTTTTTTTTTTTTTTTTAAGATTTAAAAAGAAAACGGGTACTGATTCTAATCCCAACTGGGTCTGGTGTGCTTTCTGTCTCATCACTTGTGTAATGATGATCAATATAGGAGTATTAATGATGATCAAAAAAAAAAAATATAGGAGTATTAATTACTCCAGTATTCAAGAGTACTTTTAAAGAACTACTGTAGTATATTTTGAATCTTCGATGCTGTTACAGTCGATCGGATTAGCGGCCCTTGGAAATTGGAACACCGCCTAGCTATTACTAATAGGTTCTGGCTCGATCGCTTCGTGTCAATAGGCTTCTCACTTCGTGTTGGTTCTTAATTGACTCAGCACATCTGTTACGGTCAATATTGGACCAAACCAACTGATTAAGCCGATCTCTAGCATTCCGTTTGATAACGGGTTTGAAGGTAGGTCCGAACTATTAGTCTATTGAGATGTCCAAATCGGCTATTATGGAGTATTAGGAATACCCTGTTGAGGATGGTATTGGTAATTTCTATGCAACCTCTTCTCATTATCAATCTCTTCTATTAATCTAATCTCATCATCTAATCACATCTTAAACAAACATAATATTAATAATCTCATCATCGAATCTCATCCCAAACAAACATATTCATTATTAATCCCTTCTCATTACCAATTTCAATCCTAATCACATCTCTTTACGAATCTCATCCTTCTATCACTGTTATCAAACGAGGCCTAAAGCTTTTTCCCGTAAAAGTGAAATTTGAAAATTCATCAACACTCGCTGCTATATAAACTCCTGCCTTCCACGGATCATTTGGATATATATACTTCCTGCAACACGACTACATATCATATTTTTGTGTGTGTACCGATCGAACTCATATTTAAAGCATTAATTAAGCTGGGCCTTAGACAAGATGAGCGGTCCCATACCACGAAAAAACTTAAAGCCGCTTGAAGGGGAAAGAATTCGCCCACCATCATCGTCATCTTCTTCTCTCTTTTCTCCAAGGTTTAGAAGCTTTTTTATTTAAAACATCCTACTACAGCTTTTTCCAAAAGCAAGATTCTCCCAATTTGAGCTTCAATCATAGTCATGACAAGGTGCTGATGACTTATGCCCATGATGATGACGATCTTGGCACTGATAATTTGGCGATCATCATGTTTATAATTAAGGGAGCTGATTTTGTCACACCCTAAATTGTTAACGTCACACTCCTGCAGTGTATTTTTGCATCAAAAAATACACTGCAAGAGTGTGGCGTTAACAATTTAGGGTGTGGCAATATCATTTCCCATAATTAATTGCTCAATACCTTCTTTTTGAGTTTCTAAATTAGATTTTGTTATTCGCGTCAATTGTATATCACAACATATTTTGTTAGGGATAACCATGTGTCTCTGGGGAAGGTTTTAATGATAGGGCGAAGTTTATGTTAAGGCTAGCTTCTCTTATTTGTCATCTTTAGAACCCGTTCCGCTTTCTCCCAAAATTTTTTTTCCCAAAAAGAAAATAATTTCAAACTCAAATATAACAAAAGTAAAAAATAATTTTTCAATTTTTTTTTACACCGTTTAAAAGATCACAATGAGATCTATCAAACAAGATCCATATTGATAGGAAAATTATTTACGTAAACATATGATTTTTTATCTTGAAATTACCTTCAAACTTCCTTTTTGATCTTGATAGAGGGTGGTCTTATTTTTGGTTTGTCTCGATTTAAAAAATAGAAAAAGTAACTAAAGAATTATCAAGATGTTTGAAAAAGTGCGCTAACGAAAAAAGTACATCACTAAAAAGCTTAGTGAAACTATATAACTAAACAAGGTGATAGTCTATGTCTCTAGCTCTATGATATAAAATGAAGCTGTACGTCATACGTGGTTACAATTTAACGGACCAATGTTAACCAGACATCCAACAGGACAATTATATCGAAATCTTAGCAAAGTTATTTTCTGTAAAAAAAAAATTCCCCATCCTATACCCCTAAAGCCTCTTGAAGATGGTAACTAATAAATAGGCTTTCTACATGCATGTACTAGGTAAAAGCTAGATAGTACTATATAGGAGTAAACAAGAAGCCTTTTTTTGTTTCACTATCAATATTAATTCTAGTGAGACACTTAAATTCACACTCAAACATATATCCATACTCACATGAGTGGTGGGTGAGTGTTTGGGTGTGACTTTGAATGTGATAGTAGCACCATTGTTTCACTATACTGTAGTACTCAACCTCCATTTGGATGTTATAGTAGAAAATTGGAAGCCGGATCGAACTCCCAACAAGAGGGAGCCCAGAGATGCCCCCACAAGGGATAGCCATTAATCAGCTTTTTTTAATTATTGCAAAACAAACCAACAAAAGTTTCACGACGACAATGATTAATTACATGACATCCTAAAAAGCTAGGCGTAGGTCTACCCATGTCATGTAGTACTAGTATATGTTTCAGTGCCGACTAGCTAGGCAATAGCCATAGGTGGGTGAGAAAACTGGCCATAGATTTTTACACCCTCTTTATCAGATACTAACACTGGAAGACGTACAAAAAAGATGAAGCCCAAAACAGAGAGAGAGAGAGAGAGAGAGAGAGAGAGAGAGAGGACACGATTGAAAAAAAGAGGGTCGAAAGGTAGCCCCTCTTAGCCCACCACGTTTGGGCACGTTGTTGGTGCCACCCCATTGCCCATATCTAAGTCACATAAAACGCGTGCGAGTGCGTGAGCAGAAAGAGTGCAAATGTTTCTCAAGAATATTCTAGACGATTAAAATTCGCAAGAGCAAGAATTAAGAACGAGAGTGAAAGTATGAGCGCAAAACAATGATCGAGAGCGCGTGTGAACACCAAACTAAAGAATTATGTAACCAAGTCCAGTACTCATGATATTTGTGAATCTCTCAATTTGCCCAGTGAGACACTAACTGACACTACTATTGTGGTGGGGGCGGGGTGGGGGTTCGCATGTCATCAAGTGTTGGAATATCCCCCCATTACTTAATGTCTGCTCGAAATCTCTGGCACTTTTACTACCATGGAAAATTTTCAACCCTTTGTAACAAAGAAATACTACAAAAGAAAATGATAAGGAAGACGAAAAATAAGAAGAAATACAGTACTACTTTGCTTGAGAAAAATAAAAGAAAGGTGGAGAACAGTTAAGAAATGATCAGCTTTTTTTTCAATATATTTCTATCCCAGTACCAGTATAGTGAATTTCTTTTTCTTTTTCCTTATTTTTTCTTTCTACCGGGCCATTTTCTGAGTATTTCTAAGTTGGACCCTGGGTTAGGCATTTTTTAGTGCGCGCAGTAACACAAATAGTATACCAATGACTCAGTAGTGAAAACTCGGTTTTGGCTGGAAATAAAGGTCCAAGTTCGAGTTTCCACAACTCTTTATTGGGTCGTGACGTGATGGAACCTTAACTTTGGTCTCGACGTAGGTGCGGTGGAGATAGTGGTGTGGCGTGACGGAACAATACTTTCAGGCGGAGGTGAACAAGAAAACTAATTCCCAGTTGGGATAGATTCCCTCACAGAAATGGCATGAAGATATAATCAATTCCAGTTTCAGGTACACTATTGCTTGGTCTCAAGCCAAACAAATGGGGTACTATTGCTTATTTCTAGCTCATGCACTACTTAAATGCAAAGTCGTCAATTCCGTACTGGCCAGCATACCGTTTTTACTATTAAAATGGTATGTACCGGTATCAGTCTGTATTTCGGTACCGTTCCGGATTTATCGCAATTAATATTTAAAATAAATTTAATACGGAGTATGTGTTTACGTGGTTGCAACATTTGAAGTATAAAAATAAACAAAATGTAAGCAAGATTTCCAAAACAATAAACCTGAAAACAACAGCCTCGGAGAGAGAGAGACCTTGAGCTATACTCCGCTGCTTAGGGGAAAAAAAAGTGTAAATTTAGGCTCCGTTTGTTTCGATGTAAAATGTTTTTCATTAAAATATTTTTTCAGAAAACAAACTTTAAACTTTTATTTTTCAGTATTTGGTTGGCACATGAAAATTACTTTCAAAAAAAGGACAAATAGTGTAGAGAGAAAAATGAGGCCTAAACAGTAGAGAGATCTGAAAATATTGGAATTGGACGTTGGTCAGAACTAACGATCGAAGAAATTGAGCAGTGAAAATTATAGTAGAAGACAGCGGATTCATTTCGGAAAATAACTTACGGAAGATTTGAGGATAAGTCATTTTCATCCAATTAATGAAAAATGTTTTACATATAAAATATTTTTAATTTTTTTTACACAACCAAATACCGAAAAATAGGTAAAAAATTTTACCAGAAAACATTTTATGCCCAAACAAATCGAGCCTAATACCCACTGGTACACAGAAAACACCCGAAACACCCCAGTATTATCCGGTACAACCGGTATTGCCCAGAACAAGCCGATATTTCAAGCGGAATGGATCTCCTATCTTTGCGTTCCGTTCATGCTCTGGTATGGTACGTACACTACAAGAAAAAATATATTCAGTGACGAAAAAGTGGCGACAAAATTTAATTTCGTCGCTAAATGAGTATATTTGGTGATGAAAAATAAATTCGTCACTGTTTCGACAACTTCCGCGACGAGATTATTTTGTCACCAATTATAACTATTTAGCGACGAAAAAGATATTTTCATCACTAAAGGTACCTATTTGGCGACAAAATAAAATTTTCATCACCAAAAGAGTAAAAAATGAGATGAAATTATTTTTTGTCGCCAAAGATAACTATTTGATGACAAAAATATTTCATCGCCAAATGGACCAATTTGGCGATGAAAAATATTTTCGTCTTCTTTTTTATGTTTTCAGCGACAAAAAATTTATTTCATCACCAAATGAATACCTTTGATGACGAAATTTATGAATTACGCTTTGTCACCAAATATATTTTGGACATAACTCTTTACTCAGAACCCCGATTGAGATAATTTAAATTGCATTTGAACAATAACATAAAGAGCTACGATTTTCACGTTTTTCAAAATTGCTATTGTAATTTTAATGTTTAATGGTTCAAAATGTCGTTCAAATTATAATTTAATGTTAAATGTGTGTGTTATATATTAGATATTTCAAACAAATGTTGAAAAGTGTATGTGGTGCACTTGGTTAAAACTTACGCGCGAAACCTAGGAGACTCGGGTTCGAAACCCAACAGGTGCAAGAAAGTGGGATTTTTTTGACAAAATTTTGTCGTCAAAAAGCACTAGGTGACAAAAAAAATTTCGTCACCAAGTCATTTTTTAGTGACAAAATTTTTTGCCGCCAAAAGGCACTATAGGTGACGTAAAATAGATTTTGTCACTAGGTAGGAATCCTCAACAACCTTTAGTCGACAAATTTTTTTTCACCACCTATATTATTTGTGACGAAAAATATGCAATTTGTGACGATTTTTATTCGTCACCCAATGCAATTTTTCTTGTAGTGGTAGGCCGGTACGGAACGGGATTCACAACTATGGTTAGATGTTCAGGCTATCCATTCTATGCGTGTGATACTAGCAAATTTCTAACTTGTAGGATCCACTAGTGGAATGTAGCAGCCAAACATTTTCAGGTTTTATTTGTATTCTCTCTATTATTAATCCATATTCCAAATGCTCGAGAATTTATTTTTGGTTTTAATCTTTCAATTTTCCCTGCAATTAATCAACATCTGCTAGAAGTTGTTATTCCTTTCCAGAGTACATCCGCCGATTAATAAGGAGTTCCTTGACAAGCTAATCCGGAAAGCAGAAATAAAACAATAATACCAACCTTCTAGGCCTTGTTGAGCAGTTTTGGAATCTCTTGGACGGCTGTGCGCGTTTTCGGAAAACCATGCCTTAGAGCTACCCCACACAAACTACGTGACTCCAGAAACACTTTACTCACAGTATGGTTGCAACTTGCAAGGGCGTACCTGTTCCACTCTCTCTCTCTCTCTCGTGTGTGTGCAGGTAATGTCTTGAGACAAGCTTTTACTGTAACTAGCTGCATGATAATTCCCTGCCCCCTCCGTAGCTGAACTGATAAGAATAGAAAAAGAATTAGTATCAAACTTCTACTTCCATGCCATTGTTTTGTTCTGTTTATCATGAGCTTAGATGACGCATTTAATGACACTCTAAAGACAGCTTTGTTCGACCAAGATGTGATAAGTTTCTTGATTGTTTATTCATACATTCATCATCTTCAAGCCACCATCTGATCACAAA
Organism: Rhododendron molle; assembly: GCA_025413875.1. Taxonomy (NCBI): domain Eukaryota; kingdom Viridiplantae; phylum Streptophyta; class Magnoliopsida; order Ericales; family Ericaceae; genus Rhododendron; species Rhododendron molle. The sequence continues at coordinate 24,546,449 of CM046400.1, forward strand.
CTTTTAAAACCAGGTTTCTGCACAAAGCTCAAAACCATGGACCCACCTTGCCCGGACGATGAAACTGATTCAGGATTTCAGCAATTCATTTGGGACCAGTTTGAGAGGATTCAACATGATTTTGAAGAGTTTACAAATGGAATCCTGCCAAATGTGGAAGACTCAATCGATCCATATTTCCCAAACATAAATGAAGCTAATTCTAGGCTTCAGGAAGTCACCAACCACCAGTTCGCTAACCTTCTAGAGAATTTTGATGAATTTGAAAAGACAATGCTCCCTCCATACGAGATGAATCCCACGAATGCTCAGGACTTCAGTGAACAGAACTACGAAGGAAAGAATCAAGAAAGTTACAAGGTAACCCAGAATGGAACAGAGGAAGAACAGCAGTTAGTAACGGAAGGTGCTGGTGATTCCAACAAGAATATGAACATCACAGGTTGCACGAGTCATGGTGGTACTAGTGGTGATAGCCAAGTGAGTAGCCCATTTCTGACATTGGCAAACGGGACAACTTATGGAGGTGCCTGTGGCGGGGGAGGAGACCGTGATGGTGCCGCTGGTAGTGGAGTGGTAAGATCTTTCATGAAATGTGGATTTTTTGTCCAATGTTACGACAGAGTGAACATTTGGTGATGGATGGGCGGGAGGGCAAGGGCCACAGCCAAGACTCGGCAAAGGAGGAAGAAAAAATATAGAAGGGTTTACGAGACTGAAGCAATGACCGCCCTCAGACTTCGGCGTCAAAAGATCAACAATATAGCAACAGCTGCCCTCAGACTTCAATGTGAAAGAATCAACAACAGAGCAACAGCTGCACAATCCTTTGAACAGAAACAGGTGACTTCCCAACAGCTTCAGACCATTTTATTCTTACTATATTGCCCTAATTTTGGTAACTCTAGACACATTATTAGAAGCTAAAGATTATAATCCCAAACACAGAAGGCACCTACGTAACCTAACTGTTAACTTCCTAGTGTTTTGGCAATTAAAAACTTATTGTAAAATAACATACTTAGAATTTGCTAGTCCAAAGCTTGTACTCAATGAACATATTCTAGCATTGTGAGCTAATATGCTTGTTCCTTAATTGACAGGAAGATGGAGTCCCCGTTAAACAACAGACTCTAACAATTTCTCACCAGGCTTATGATGTCCAGCTACAGGAACAGATTCAGAAGCTTACCGAGTAGAATGATTATCGCAACAAGATGCTTACGGTAGGTTTGCCTTGCGTATTGTTCCATTCACTTTAGCAGGACAATTGAATAGAAATGTCTAGGTTTCTCTACAGTACCATAAAATTGCTCAATGCACTATTGACCTTTTTCCTTGGTTTTCATCTCTTACAGGTTCAGGAAGATACGGTGGCAGTAGATATACCTCAAAACACCCCAAGGAAGACCATATCAGGACCTATGTCGAACTCAGGTCAATTTGCAGAAACAATTAAATGTCTAGTGACAAACCTGAAAGAAATCACTCTTACAACAAAAATAGTCAATGATGCAATGTAACAAAGAGAAAAGCAAGATTATGACTTTTCACATTGGAGGTGAGAGTTAACTATGCATTTTCTAATTTAATATAGTCATAAGACATCTAGGCACATATATACAGGAGACAGAATGGAAAATGCGGGATATCTTAGAGAGAAACAATCATAGTAAAAAATTAAATGAAATCCAAAGAAGCACAAAAGTAGATATCGCTAGGGACATCAATTGCGGAAACAGTAAAAGGACAAAACAAAGATAGCAGTATTGATACAATCTCACAGCCAATTCCAATTACTGCAAGCAATCTGGTCCTTAAGGAGGTCCCAATGTCGAGATAAATTTTGTACGCTTCCACTTTCCGCACGGCGAAGCAAGTGGTATGCGCACTAGATTTTCTACCCAAACATTCGGATATGGGAGTTACGAACTACTGAAGAATGATAGAAAAAAGAAGGGATTTCCCAGTAAACAACACAGGAAATTCAAATGGCAATTATGCTTCCTAAGGAAAAGTAAATCGGGATGCCTTCAGGCTTCAACCTGAGATACACTTCAAAGGGTGTAGCCTCACACCTCTTGAAAGATGACATCTCATAGCTTTTCTTTTGTCGGTTTATTCCCGAAAACAAAGTTTCACCGGTAAATATGCAGCTCCTGAAACAGTTCCCAGTTCTACAGCATCCTCGTCTATATCGACAACAATTGGAAATCAATGCACTTGGGTAAACCTTTTTTATGCATCCCCGTGAGAGAGTTGCAATCCAAGAATTTTTAAGAGTTTGATCACCAGTTAGCCCATCTATCACGTCAATAAACAGTTTGATGCCATACCTCGTCTCTAGTAAAACTCTCTCATGGGGATGCATAAAACTTAGAAACCCTAAGCACATGGGATGTCTTGCAAGGAAAGGCACAGTGGCACACCATAATCAAAAGCTCCAATTACTCTAGTCCACTTGTAAATGAAGGTCTACTACATCACGCACTGACGCAGCAGTCTAGCTTGGGGGCCTGAAAATTGTAGGTCTGACCAAAAGGAACGGAGGGAGCAATTGGAGTTAAATTTGCAAAAACTATAGCCAACTACTATCCATTTCCTCATTAGGTGATACAGACTCAAAACTGCAATCTCAGGTATCAATGAAAATCGCCAATTCATGTGCAAATCAGATAAAGGAATCGATAATGAGATACAACAAAAATTTCTGTTTGAGAACAAGTGTGACTCACTATCGTCTACAGAATAATGCTCTTGAAAGTTTAATAATGTTGTCAAATCCCCAAACCGAAAAAGCACTGACCTTGCCCCAAGAATTTTTTGTTCAAAGAGCTAGTCGCCAAATAAATCATCACTGTCATCATCAACAATGCCGGAGTCATTCCCAGGTTCTCCACTTAAGTCACCAACAGCTTGCTTATCTTCAGGATCTTTAGTTGGAGGAGCTTGTCTAACATCAGAGTTGACAGAAGAATACGCCCAGGATGAACCTACTTGACCAGAAAATGATTCCCCATAAAGGTCATCATAAATCCCACTTTTTGGGAGATTTTTGACCTTGTTCAAGACTTCTTGTAACCTATCGGTTACCCCTTTCTCGGAAATATTAATTTCCTTCGCACAAGACTGCTCCTTCCCTTTTGGTATAACTGTGATTTGTACAAGGGATTCATATTTCCCAACAAGACTTCCTTCTTTAACGCCCACTGGACCAGGTTCTGTATCAACATCCACACCGTCTGAAACCCCAACCACCTCAACCAGCTCACCCCCAACTTGATCCCTGAATGCCACTCTCATTTTCCTAATTTTCTTTGCAGATTTCTCCACATGATGGTTTTCATGTCTTCCGCCTGCAGGTGAGCTTCCTGGCTCTGTGGATGAAGATCGTTTTTTTGATTTGGTCAGGCCATAGCGATTCAAAAATGTGTTATAAGTCAAAACAGCTTCTTCATCCAAAGGATCAGGAGATGGGGGATGATTGATTTCTGTTGGTAGTGGAGTGGGTGGGAAAAGGGCTGCACTGTTCTTTCTCAAAATATAAGTTCTTGTTGAGGCAGCAAACCGCAAAGACTGCCCCGCCTCGAGCTCAACAGGGGAATCTTTTGTCAAGCGCTCATTTGCAACAAATGTACCATGCGGAGATCCAAGATCAATGACATAAATGCTGTCAGGTAGAGAAAATAAGTTTGTCAATGCACATGCTTTGCAAACAAAAAAATTGTTTTATTAATGGCTATGGCTGGGGCTCTACTTTTCAATCTGCAAAAGTTAAATAAGGTGCAAGGGGCCAAGCAATACCCTCATGTGACTCGTGTCTTTCTACTTACTTGATTGGCATAACTTGAATCTTTCAAGGTACACACACAAAAAAACAAAAAAAAAAAAGAGGGCAATGCATGACAGGAGGAAGTCAGTTAGGTCAAAACTTAAGCTTTTACGCAGCCAACTACTTCAACAACGATGATCATAAAATCTATGCGTCTTTTTCCAGTATCGGATGTTGGCCATAAGGTATTGTATATCCTATACTTTGTGGCATTCATTGTCCATTGGATATCTATTTGTTACAAGGTCTTGAGTAGAACTCAACCCCAAAAGCTAGCTATTGAAGTGAGGATTCCCTCATGCTTATATTCTTCATATTACTTTGGTATTTAAGCGATGTGGGACTTCGCTTCACACCCTCCCTCACGCCCAGCGTGCTCACTCAGAAGCACCTGTGGCGTGCAAGCGTGGGACACACACCCTACCCATCCCTGGCATACCCGGCTCTGATACTATGTTACACGGTCTTGGGAAGAACTCAACCCCAAAAGCCTAAAGCTAGGCTTTTGGGAGAGATGGTAACTTAACATGGTACTAGAGCTTAGGATGCAAGAGGTCTTGGGTTCAATTCTCTCTGTCTGCATTTGTTCTCCAGTTGCATTATGCTTCTCCCCTTCGTATTCTGCTTCGCTCTATCTATGAAAATTCGCATCTCCACGTGCAAGACGGGGTTGCACGTGAGGGAGAGTGTTAGATAGCTTGATATACATTGTTGGGCCCATCTCCTAACAGCTTAAGCTTTTGGGAGAGTAGGTAACTTAACACTATTCCCTTCACAAATCGTTATTCTCCTAATGACAGGAGCACAGGAAATACTAAAGCACATAAAGATAAAGTTAATGCTCCCCTAGATATGGGTACCAAAGTGGCAGCAGATCTTACTTCGATCTCAAGAGCAGAAACGTGAAGATAGCTTAAGGAAAAGGCTCAGAACTATCCAAGGCAGACTGCTAAAAAAGGCAGCAGATTATCTTTATTTGTTTGTCTGTAATCCGTCCGCAGTCCTTTGTGTTTCTGTTTTTTTTTTCCCTCGTAGTTATGAGAGGATTGGATCCCTTCGAGTTGAACTTTTTGTATTTTTCCTTTTGAGTGTCCTATGCCTTGTTTGGATGACATTTTGGGAAAAAAATATATATATATCAACTCAAAACACACTCATTACCCCTACTTCCAATCATTTCTCTCACCTCTTCCATCATTATTCTCATTTCTCTCTCTATCTTTTTCCACTCATTACTTTTATTTCCAATCATTACCCTAATTTCACTCTCCACTCATTACCCAAAAACCAAACTCAAAAATTTTCAAAACATCATCCAAACAAGGCACTAGCATCTTGAGTCCTTTTAGACCAGAATTTTGAGTCGCCTGTCTATGCATGTTGGTGACCTCAATGGTTGTGTTCCCTTTGTGGTTGTGTTTTGAGCTACTTTGTATAGCTTTTGTTCGGTGATAAAATCTCATTTACATGAAAAATAGAAAAATGCCCTGTCACATGCATATCACCAAAAGCATAATCCAAAGCAACAAAATTGTGTTTGTTTCCTGTCTACTTTATTTTTGCAGTACGGCAACCTTCATTCTTATTTATTTCCTAAAGCATTTTGAATCTTTAACTAGCGAAGAACACAATAGTGCAACATTACAACAAAAGTGAATTATGAAAAGTGAAAACTTCAAAAACCAAGATATTCTGAATGAACGAAAAACCAAAGCACCAGTGGAGGACAACATCAGAATATGAATACCTATAAGAAAAGAACTAACACAGATATCAAATGAATATATGGAACGTAAAGAGCACTAAACATGAGTCACACCTCCCATTCTTGTGAGGAATGACAGCAGCATGCTGACGCGAGACAGACTGATGATCAAGCACAAAATCACAAGCCTGTGCCTGTCTTCCAAATATATGCCTCCGTTTATCCAGATTAATGCGATCAAGAACCTCACCATCCTTCAACACATCAAGATAATAGACACCAGGACGGGGCTCAATGGCCCAATCAGGAGGCTTCCAAGTTGACTGTCCCCCTCCAAGCTGAGTCACCACTTGCCGTGCCGGCACCCCAGCTGGTCCCACATCTGCTGCTAGAGGCTTTTGAGTAACATGGTATTGGCTCTGGTTCTGGGTTTTCTGGTGAGGACTTTGAGACAGAGACTTCAAATCCGAGGGCTGGGTAATAGGTTTAGAAGCAGGCTGCGTAGCTACATTAGATGTAGAGTTTGCAGTCACCGAAAACGGCTCCAAAGACTGAGCTTTCTTAAATCTATCAAGACCAGCCCTACCATACATAGCTTCCCTCTTATCCGAAAATATAAGCACTCTTTAGCAATTCGATAGACGTCCAGGTATATAAGAGAAAAACGCTAGAACAAAGCGTCAGGGCCAGCAAACCACCCTAATACCCATCTCTCCAACGGTTGCACCAAATACATATCAGCAATGCCCTAGGGTTCAAACAAGGAGAATCAATCAAATTTACAAGGAGAATTTATAAAGCCAAGGAGAATCAATCAAATTTACAGACAGATCAAATTATAAAGCCAACGACTCAATCCCTTATTCTTTTCTCCAACTGAGCATCAAAATTGGAGTAAAGATCCCTCAAAACTCATTCCACTCCCCGACTCAACCCACTAAAATAAAACCTTTTATCAACTATCGGAATGCTTTTTTGCCTTTCCCAAATTTACACCTATGACATTAACGACGCTTCTACCTAAATTTACTTGAATTTGAGTGAAAAGTACGAGTAAAGTGTAGGAGATGGTCTAATCAAGTGTTTTCATATGCATAACTATCTGTATTAGCTTGGGCAAAGTACGAGGATCCAACTAAAATGGAATCTAGTTTGCAACAATACAAAACAAATGAGCAGCTATCTTTAAGAGAATTTAAGCCTTGAAAACTAGGGTATTAAGAATTGAAAAGGAAAAAGGGATAATAAATCAGCTCCGGGAAATTGTCGTCGACGAATTAATGGCCAAGTATAAGGTGCAAAAGAATGAAAATAATAATAATAATAATAATAATAATAATAATAATACTTAACTGAGATCAAATTAAAAAAGGAACAGAAACATATACTTAAAAAAAAAACCTTACCTCTCGAAGAAGACAAGCCGAGATCTTTCTAGGGTTTTACGTCGTAGTGATTCTGAAGTTTGATACAAATCAAGTCGATGGAGAGTGAGAAAGCGAGGGATTGAGAGAATATTTGGAGTGCAGACCGATGAGCAGAGCAGAGATGCGTTGGTTTGGCTTCTAAAAGTTGAAGTTGTAAATACACATCCCTAATTATCTGTCCTCACCCAAACCCAAGAAGACGCCCAATCATGTGACGAGCCAGAGCCAGAGACAGAGTCCTCAAAACCAACGTTCTGAATATCTATCGGCTTGAGTGCGGTTTTTTTAAATTGGTATGATATGATATGTACCGGTACCGGAAGAATACTGAGTACCTTGGGCAGAGCTGGCCTTGAAATAAAACAGGATGTGCGACAGTTTTAGGACTCCGAAATTTAAGCAAAAACTAGAGCCCATCAATGGTTTGTGCGATTTGTTAGAACAAGAGGTTCCGGTTTCAATACATAGGAGTGACTTTTTGGCAATGTATTCTTTTTATTACTTTTTGTTGGATTTAGGTGTAGACAATATACAACTCTTGCACCTCTTATATTATAAAAATTAATTATGCTTTAGTGGTTGTTGATGTTACTCAAGGCTAAAGTTCAAATTTTTGCACACCATAACTGTTTTGATAAGTTTTTTTTGAAATTTTTTTTCGTTTTTTGTAATTTTATTTTTAACTCAAAATACCAAAATTCACAAATAAAACACTTTTAACGAGATAAAACAAAAATTATTTATTTTCACTCAATAAACTTTGATAAAAAAAAATGTTTAAGATAAATAATTTCTCTTACTATTTACAGTAATATTCTTACAATTGAAGTTAATTAATAACATGCGTAGTTAGAAAAAAAAAAAAACGCAGTGTAGGAATGTTACATCGTTACGTTTGATTCGTTTTTTTCTTTAATGGTATGAATTATTTTAAAAGTCAATTTTAGTTGAATTATGAAAGCTAAAATACCATGTTTAATCCTTTTACCTTATATTACCTACTTGTATCGAATTTTTTTTTTTGTTAAAAACACCAAGGCCCCATTTTCTAAATTTGCTTTAGGCCTCCAAAATATTAGGATCGGCCCTGACCTTAGGTTCTACTATCTCCTAGGTACCAACAACATCTGCACCCTAGGTTCCATTATCTTCTTGGTTCTAGCGACATCTGCTACTTCTACAGCAACTTCGTAGTTGATCTAGCTCGGCTCCATCTACGCTTGGGGTGAAATGTCAAGGCAACGTAACACCATGAGTGACAGACACTGAAAGTAAACTACCGTTTGCCCTGATGCATGACATGACAACATGTTAAATACACTAACAAGTAATAAATCATATAAATGAGAAAAGTAACAAATCATCGTTTTATGAATCCCCTAATGTTATCAATCACAATTTATCCACCACGTCAAACAATGTGATCTTCCTCTACAATATGATCCTATGCTCCCATATGCCAGGCCTAATCCATTGTATGCCATGACACATCTCAAGATATAGCATGGCTTAAGACACAATACAATTCAAGACTCAACTCGTCTCAAGTCAATTCAAAGTTCAAGACCTGTTACCTATTATCTATACAATCACCGATCATGATGTTTGTAGGGTCCTGTTTTGCGCGGGATAGCTGATGTGTGAATTTACGTGAGCTGGAGAGGTGTGATTGGTCAATTGTTAAGAGAAATGGGGGGGAAAGGGGAAAGATCTGGTGAGATGGAGGAAGAGGACACGGGAGTAGAAAGGACAAAGGCAGCGTGTCACTAACAGTTCTTCCTAGATGGATCGCACGACACTAGTCCGAGAAGAATGTTCTTCTTTCTCAGTCCAGTGCCCTTCAATCTTTTCTCTGAGAATAGTCAGCTTCTGTCTATCCGTACGTATGTCCCCTGTGTGTGTGTAGAAGGCAATGTCGGTGCTTATTTATAGGCCTCTGGGCCTGGGGGGGTCCCCCGGATGGCCCAACCTAGGTTCGACACGTGCCCTTCCTGCCCCCGAGGTCGCGAGGTGACGTCAGCGTGCGCGCGCGCAGTGCGCGAGTAGCGCGCGCCACCCCACGACGGACCCTCCTCTTCCTTAGCCGCCAAACCACTAATCTTCCTCAGTTCCCGTTGGAGCAAGGTCGCGGCCTGCAACGATCGTATTTCTTCTGGGCCCAGTGGTCCTGCCTTTGACCAGGGCGCGCTCTGATGTCCAAACAACCTATAGGTACCTCGGTCATTTTCGCGTTCTAGGACCCTCTATGGTACGCGCAGACTGGTTACTTCTCGCGATGTCTCTCGCTGCTTGTTCAGTCTTTATGAGTTTGTATTTGCTTGCGCGCTGTGCCCGCGCGCAGTGGGCGTGCGCGCGCTACCCCCCTGCGCGCAGCAAGGATGTGCGCGCTACCTGCGCGCACGGAGCCTGTCGTAGCAATAATCGTCTACATTGTATGCCTTTATTATTTCCACGCGTCGCATCATGAGAGGCTGACCAGAGTCTTACAATCAGTCAACGGTTGATTTATTTTGACCATCCCTACAATTGCCCCCCGCGCGCGTATGATGGGAACACCGTTGTGCGCGCGCGACTGCTCCTTCGCTAGGGCTACGTTTCTAAGTATACATGGTGTCTTGGAATTCCGTGGGTGTCCCGCGCGGAAAGGTCAGGGTGACACGTGCCGCCTGACAACAGTTTTTGCATGATGAGGCGCGACTGTTGACGACTCGCGCGAGGGGTCGCGCTGAGTGACGGTTCGCGCGCAAGGGTTGTGACGTTTCGGGTACGCCACGGTTCCTTCATGTACCGGAGTGATGGCAGACTTTAATGGAGGGGTTTCTCTCCTCCTATAAAAGGGACCCTTAGCTTTTCTATTCCTCCTCCCACCTTCTCCCTTAACAAGGCAACACTTCATTCGCCATTCTCACGCCAAAACAGTTACCAACCCTCCACCATCTTCCCCATCAACTACCACTCCTCCCCTTCTGTACCGTCAACAGTACCCACTACTTTAATGGCGCACGACGACACCGGAGAGAGTAGCGGCCGCGCCATGGATGGTGATTCTGTTCCGCCGCCGGACCAGTGGCGCCGGGCGCTGTACTTCAGGTCCGTCGGTGACCCGTTCTGGACCGCCGTGGGGGAGTTTCAGCCCGCCGGCGCTGCGCCGAGCGACCCTGTTCTTATCGCGGCAGAAGCTTCCGCCGAGGATGCGGATCTGGTACCTCCGTCCTCTGTGCTCAGACTCCGAGTGGAGCGGGGAGATTTCCCTCACTCAGAGACCCGTTTCAACATTGGGTGCAGTCCTCCCGCCGACTGGCCGGCGTGGGTGAATGATGTCTTGTTCGTTCCCGTATACCGCGACGCGCTGCAAAGGGTGCTGGTTCTGGACGCTGTGCACATATCCCGTGACTTGACCCTCCCCCGTAACGACCGCAGCAACGGGAATCTGTAAATGGCGGTTGCGCGGTGGAGCGTGGATACCCACACGTTCGTGTGGGCATGGGGGGAATCTGCCCCCTCTCTGGAGGATACTTTCGCACTGATGCGCCTGCATCCGCGCGGACGGAGGCTCTTGGATATCGACAACCTGTCCACGGAAGAGGTCGCAACTGTAGAGGGCTTGCGCGTAGCCTTCAATGACGCCAAGAAGGCTGGGTCCAGATTCAGGGCCGATGGGACGCGCAGGGACCCGCCCAATTCGCGCAAGGCCTCGTGGAGGAATTGGTTGCGGATATTTTTCAAGGATTTTCAGCCCCCCGGGTCTGTAGCAGCAGGGCGCGAGCCAGAGTTCGTGGCTGGGATGCACTATCGCCAGCCCCTGTATTTGGCGGGCTTTTTGGTATATTTTCTGTCAAATTTTGTTCTCCCAGACTTCCCCTCGGAGAGTGTGAGCCCTTTCGTCTTTCCACTCGCAGCCTGCCTTGCGCTGGGCGAGGCCGTGGCGCTGGGGCCCCTCTTCCTGGGCTGTTTGTACAATCATCTGGACCGCGTACACGCGGACATGGAGCGGTCGCTGGGCCGCTACGATATGATATCGATGATTCACTCCAGCTTCCTTCTGGCCTTTTTCTATGAGCACTTTCCTGCCATTGCTCCTGTACCAGTGGCTCCACCGCAGGGCAGGCGCCGCTTCTGGATTGAGAGGTGGTCCGGCACCACCTCGCGTGCATACTTCAGCAACTATTGTGATGAAAGGGGGTACTTCGTCTCGCGCCCCTACTCAACCACACCGGCGGGGACAGTGGATAATGACGAGTTCTTCCTTCCTATGAGCGTGTCGCTGTCTACCGCGGGGCTCGTGGAGGATCTCGCGCGGGCGGTAATCAACGCCTACTACATGTCTCTCCCAGGTTGGCTACCCGTTTTGTCAGCGGAGGGGTAGCGGTCGGCTGTGTACCGCGCGGATCGGATAGCCAGGCAGTTTGGCTATGACCAGCCCTCCACCAGCGCGGCTCCTCCGTTCCAGGGCTTCATCGAAAGCCAGCACCGCTTCCTTGCAGCCAACCTCGGGGGTTTGATTGCTGGCCGTGAGGACACCTTCCTACCCGACTACGACCGCTCCGGCGCCTTCACCGCCGGTTTCTATCTGTCATGGCGGAGGAATCTGGATTCCTTCCTCCAGTTCGTACAGGGGGCCGCACCCGCGCACCAACCATCTGCTGTGCAGACGCAGGACACTTCACTGCGCTCTCCTAGGGCTAGGAGCCAAGATTGGCGAGGTCAGCACAACGAGTGGTCCGTCACAGTTGTGATTCCCCTATCGCGCATGCCCATGGGCCCCGAGGCTACGGCGGCTGCTGGTCCTTCAATGGCCCAACCCCAGGAGGTCGGTCGCACTCGGGCAGCGCGGGCAGCAGCAGTACGGAGGGCGCAGGACCCCCCATTGAGACAACGCGCCCGCGGAAGTGCATCCGCACGGTACATTCAACAACATCTCTTTAAACACTGCCTTGTACAGTATGTCTTGTTCTTAGTATGGCAACCTCTTATCCCTTCTCACGCTGTTGTGTATTCTTTCATTCAGGTTGGGGAGGCCGCGCGCGCACGGGAGCAACAAATTCCAGAGCCGATGACAGTGGTGACCCTCCCGACCCATGCTCCAGCCCCTACAACCCGTCAAGCTGTCGCAGGTAAGCTTCGATTATCTAAGTCTTTACACACACTTCGCCCCCTTCGTGACCACCTCCATACGCTAAGTGCTTGCCCTGCGTATACTCTGAACAGCTGGTGTTGATGAACCCGAAGGGGAAGAGGATTCTGATAGAGAGACGCTTGCGGCCGGGCTTCAAATATCAAGGGGTGCCCTTCCCGCGCAGACTGCTGCACCTCCCACGCAGGGGCCAATTGAGGTGATAGACATTAGAGACTCTCCAGCCACGGAGCGCGCGGAAGCGGAGACGGACATAATACAGCCCCCTCTTGGACCCCGCGCGCACATCCCTGCTGTCGAGCAATCTTCAGCTATGGTGGGAGGTATGCTCGAATTTTCTCCCATTTTTGAAGATATTCATGGGGGGCCCAGTAACGTGTCCTCTTCATCTCCGAGTCGCGCAGATTCCCCATATTCTGATTCTACTTCTTCTGATGATCCAGATCGATCTCCTTCTCAACCAGCCCCATCAGAGGAGCGCGAGGAGACCCCCAGCGCGGACACCCACGAGTCCGTCGGGGGAATCGATGTGGATATGAGGGATCCTGTCGAACGTCTCCGAGATGCAGAGGAAGATGACATAGCGGACTTGGCCAGGCCACCCCGCGACCGCAACGGAGCGCAGACATCCACCACAGAGCAGACTCGGACACCTCCTGTCGCGCCAAGGGGGCAGACAAAAACTCCGCGCGCACGGCTATCCGCGCAGGCAAGCACCCCCGCGCGAGATCCCAGCGCGGAGGGATTTGGCCAAAGGGTCTCCGAGGACCAATCCAACGCTTCAACATTTGCAGCCTCCCAACAGCCCGTCAATCCTGATCTGGTTGCTGACGCGACCAGCCCCACCGCGTGCCGCGGCCCACCATCTCGCCACTCTACCGCAGGCTCTCTTAGACCACCACCTGTCACTCTTTCCCGGGTGCCACATGCCCAACCAGAAGGAGGTGAGTCTCAAGCGGCAGAATTTACGGAATCAGAGCTGTCTTACATGATAAGAGCAGTAGGCTTTGTTCCAGGTGAGGATCTATTAGGTGGGCAAGGCAGCGAAGCTCTAGGTGATTTTGGGCACGACTTATCTGTGGATGCCATGGCCAGGGAGGCAGAAGACAGGGAGATCAGTACCGGGACTCATACCGGGAATCAGATGCAGGAGGATGCCCCTTCCGCGGATCAGATGCAGGATATTCTCCCCAGTAGAGTCGCCACTGTGGGCTCCCGCGCCCGGAAAAGGCGCTAACTCGAAGAGTCGCCACCCGGATTTTTGAGATGGATGATCCGAGAAACCGAGAGCTTGATTTGAAAAAGAAAGGCTTTTGGTCTAGCGAAAACCTTGAGATTTTGGATCCGGGAGCCACGTTACGAACGGGGAAGGTTTTGTTGAAAAAAGCACCCCGCTCGCTCGGTAAAACCGGTCTCTACTAAGCATTTTAAATGGGGGATTTAATATCATTTGAAAAACTTAACTTTAAAACATATACGGGAAAGGGACATGGGATTAAATATAACACCTTGGCGTGCTTGTGGTGCGAACTGTACAGAATGATAAGAATGATGCAAGCAAATATAATGAAAAACATTTAACAAGCTGTCTGGACCGCGGCCATCTCTTACGCGGCACACTGTAATGCCCCGCACGGCTCTTCAGTATGCCGTGCGTGGTACCCGTTCTGCTGTCAGTCTGTTACAAGCATTCAGGACGTCACCCGACCTCGGGACAGTACCACTCCATCAAGCCATGAGCACAAAATAATTTTTGTTACATTTGATCATCCGAGATGATCTAAGAAATCTTATTTATGAAATAAAATGTGACTTGTAGATATGGTCTTGTTCCGAAAATACTAATGTCGGTATCTCAACAACAACAATAGGCCCGATGAATGATGGCCATGATCCAGACAGCTCAGACAAGAAAACAATAGCTAATGAAGTGCCGTGCGCTTAAGCATGATACGCCGTGCGATACCCGGATGCATCGCACGGTGCAACCAACACACCGTGCGGTACACCTGTCTACACATTCTAAAATCAGTTTGCTTTTACATGACAAAACAAACCATAAGTCCGCAAAATAGTTTGTTATATTTTCTGAATCTTTGAAAAATGATTTATGAGACCCATTTGTTCATCTTATCATGTAAAATAATGTTAAAAGCTTTTTGGAATATTAAAAGAACTCACGAAGTAAAAAAAAAAAAAAGGACTTTTAACATGAAACTTGAATTTAGAATGTACCCGCACGATCTTTAAGCAATATTAGTCAAAATATGAAAGAAAATACAAAAAAAAAGAAAAGAAAAAGAAAAGAAAAGAAAGGCTTTGAATGTAAAGCTCGTTTGAGACCTAAGCTCGGTATAGAAAGACCGAGAAGGGTCTTGATCGGCTCCCCTCAAGGCTAAATGTGGTTTAGCCCAAGGAAATGGATTTATACCTTTTGATCGAAGCTTGAATGTGCTTGAAGGTGGAGGAATGGAAGTTGATTTGGATTGAACTTGAAAGATTTGAGAGCAAATGGGTGTAGAGAGAGAGAGAGATGTGTATAGTGGTGGTGGGTGTAAGAAGTTGTAGAGAGAGAATCAAAAGAGAGTATTTTTAGAGAGAGAGAGTGAGAGCCAAAAAAATGGCATAGTAACTTTACTTGGAGTTGAAGGGGTCCTTCTCAACTAGAGAGGGGGTGTATTTATAGGCAAAAGAGCCAAGGATGATCACTAAAAGAGGGGAGGTGATTTGAGCCGAATAAAACTCATTCGCATGACGCTCCTCTGCAGGCGTGGCGGCGAACTTTCTGCGATGTCGAACTTTTTCTCAAGGTGCCGTGCGAGATAGTAAAGTCCCGTGCGACAGAGTGATTTTTTGAATTTTCTAAGGTGCCGTGCGCCCTTTTGAGGTGCCGCGCGCTATGTGAATCAGCACAGCACACCGAACTTCGCGAGGGCGCCCCGGACACTCCCGAACTCGGATTTGGACGCGGTTTGAAGCGTTGGAAAGCTCGTCGAGTCCTCTTTCTAACCCAATTGGTTTCACTCAAAGACATTTTATACATTGAAATGTGTGCCCATTTTACCCTCAGTGTGTCATGGAAAAAGTTATTTTTGACAAGATAAACACATTTTTCTCTTTTGCAATTGAACCGGGGGCCACCCTACATGGTTGAAAAGGGGTTTTCTTGAGGTTAAAGAAGGAGTAGCAAAGGAGAAGCAAAAGAGCAACAATCCAAGCCTCGAAGGTATATTTTTCCTTATTTCATCATTGGGGAAACTTAAAGATTATTCGGAAGTCCAGATTGGGGTGTCTACAGTAGTCCCTCTTTACCGGAACTTATGTACCATTGCTTGGTGTAAGTGACGTTAAAGATTAGACATCTCAATCCATCGCTCCAAAGTCTTTAAGTTAAATGCAAGAATGCAATAAACGTGGTCGCGCTCATGCAGCTGCCTACGTACCCCGTTGTAGGGATCAGACCAGCGTAGTTCCACTGGGACAATGCAAGTAAAACAAGTCCCGGGGGACGAAAATCATGCATTAAACTTGAGAAGATTGAATGCCAGTTGTGTCGTTTCAAAAAGTGCAATAAAACTTAAAACGAGCCATCGGGAGGCGAAAATTGAATCTTGAATTTTGAATTTATGAGACAAACCCTCGAGAGGCGGAAATTGAATTTTGAATTTTTGAAACGAGCCCTCAAGAGGCGAAAATTGAATTTTGAAAGAGATTTTGAATTTGAATAGCTTGAATTTTGAAAGAGACTTGAGTTTGAATTTTGAAAGGGACTTTGAGTTTGAATAGCTTGAATTTTGAAAGAGACTTGAGTTTGAATTTTGAAAGAGACTTTGAGTTTGGATAATTTGAATTTTGAAGAGCTTGAATTTTGAAAAGCTTGAATTTGAATAGAGACTTGAAATTGAATAATTTGAATTTTGAAGAGCTTGAATTTTGAAAAGCTTGAATTTGAATAGAGACTTGAGTTTGAATGACTTGAATTTTGAAAGAGACTTGAACTTTGAAAGAGACCTTGAGTTTGAATAGCTTGAATTTTGAAAGAGACTTGAATTTGAAAAGTTTGAATTTGAATAGAGACTTGAGTTTGAATGACTTGAATTTTCGAAGAGACCGGAAATTGAATTTTGAAGAGCTTGATTTTGTGAAAGTGGTTTGAACTTGAAGAACTTGACGCTCGATTGAGACAATACATGAATGGTGATGCAAGTTGATATATCATTGAATGTCACGTAAGCATGCAAAATCAATGCAAGTATGACAAAAGTAAGTCCCGGAGGACAAAGTGCTAGACAAAGTGAAGTCTCAGAGGACAAAGTGCTGATAGAGTGCGAGTCCCGGAAGACGAAGTGCTAGACAAAGTGAAGTCCCAGAGGACGAAGTGCAGATAGAGTGCGAGTCCCGGAGGACGAACCACTACTCGAGAAACTAAAAGGCTTCTAGGTTGGTTAGACCGTAGCCCGACAGATTGAGAGGCTTTTAGGTCATTTAGACCGTAGCCCGAGAGACGAAGAGAC
Source organism: Rhododendron molle (assembly GCA_025413875.1). Lineage (NCBI taxonomy): Eukaryota > Viridiplantae > Streptophyta > Magnoliopsida > Ericales > Ericaceae > Rhododendron > Rhododendron molle. Next base: position 24,563,061 of record CM046400.1, read on the forward strand.
TTTAGGTCGGTACGACCGTAGCTCGATTGACTGAGAGGCTTTTAGGTCAATTAGACCGTAGCCCGAAAGACTAAGAGGCTTTTAAGTCAATTAGACCGTAGCCCGAAAGACTAAGAGGCTTTTAGGTCAATTAGACCGTGGCAGACGAAGAGACTTTAGGTCGGTTAGACGGCCAGAAACTAAGAGGCTTTTAGGTCAATTAGACCGTGGCCGACAGACGAAGAGACTTTAGGTCGATTAGCCGTAGCTCGATTGACTGAGAGGCTTTTAGGTCAATTAGACCGTAGAAAGACTAAGAAGCTTTTAGGTCAATTAGACCGTGACCCGAAAGACTAAGAGGCTTTTAGGTCAATTAGACCATAGGCAGAGGCGAAGAGACTTTAGGTCGGTTAGACCGAGCGAGAAACTAAGAGGCTTTTAGGTCAATTAGACCATGGCCCGAACGAAGAAACTTTTAGGTCAATTAGGCCGTGGCAGAGACGAAGAGACTTTGGTCGTTGCTCGAGAGGCGAAGAGATCGAGAGGCTTTTAGGTCAATTAGACCGTAGCCCAAAAGACTAAGAGGCTTTTAGGTCAATTAGACCGTGGCAGAGACTAAGAGACTTTAGGTCAATTAGACCAGAGCCTTGAGAAACTAAGAGGCTTTTAGGTCAATTAGACCGTAGCAGAAGACGAAGAGACTTTAGGTGATGCGACCTTAGCTCGATTGTTGAGAGGCTTTTAGGTCAATTAGACTGTAGCCCGAGAAATTAAGAGGCTTTTAGGTCGGTTAGACCGTCGCCCGAGAAACTAAGAGGCTTTTAGGTCAATTAGACCGTGGCCTGAGAGACGAAAAGACTTTAGGTCGGTTAGACCGTAGCCCGAGAAACTAAGAGGCTTTTAGGTCAATTAGACCGTAGCCCGAGAGACGAAGAGACTTTTAGGTCAATTAGACCGTAGCCCGAGAGACGAAGAGACTTTAGGTCGGTTAGACCGTAGCCCGAGAAACTAAGAGGCTTTTAGGTCAATTAGACCGTAGCCCGAGAGACGAAGAGACTTTAGGTCGGTACGACCGTAGCTCGAAAGACTAAGAGGCTTTTAGGTCAATTAGACCGTAGCCCGAGAGACGAAGAGACTTTAGGTCGGTTAGACCGTAGCTCGGAAAACTAAGAGGCTTAGATCCTTTTGACTGTAACTCGATAGACAAAGAAGTTTTAGGTTCTTTTGACCATTGCTTGATAAACAAAGAAGCTTAGGTCCTTTTGACCATAACTCGATTAAATGAGAAGCATAGGTCTTTTGGACCATCGCTCGAGAGACTAAGAAGCGTTAGGTCTTTTGGACCATAGCTCGATTAAATGAGAAGCTTAGGTCTTTTGGATCGTCGCTCGAGAGACTAAGAAGTGTTAGGTCTTTTGGACCATAGCTTGGTTGATTGACTTTTGGACAACATTCGAGATTCGTGATTTGGCACTCGACGACAATGATGACAACATTCCTTTTTGTTTTTTTTTTTAAAAAAAAATAGGGGACACACCATTTTTGCTTTACTATCTTTGGTCGGTGACTGGTATCTTGGATTTTGGGCTAGAATTCGCCTGCGGTGAGGGGTTGAATTTGAGTTGGGGTTTGCTTTTTGTCAGGGCTTGAGCTTTGGGCTGAAACTTTCCTTTGATCAAGGCTTGAGCTTTGAGCTGAAGTTTGTACCCGAGTTTTGAAGTTAGGCATACACTAGCCTCGGTAGATGACATCGAGTTGTTGTGCCCCAGTGAAAGACGAACCCCAGTTCTGACGGTTTTGACAAACAGTTGTCCAAGCGCAGTCCAGGCTATGGTTTCACTCGGGTATTAACACTCTCCTTTTGCGCTCTAAATTTTGCCTAGTACCGCCCTTTCGGGTTTTCGGTCTAGCGAGCTCTTTTGATTAACTGCCTTAACTTTTGCCTAGGCCGCCCTTACGGGTTTTCGACCTAGCAGGCTTTCGCTCTAATTTTTGCTTGGGTCTGCCCGCCCTTGCGGTTTTCAGCCCAACGAGCTTCTCTCAGGGGTGGTATTCTTCCATGCGTTGAAATGACTTCCACGAGTCGAGAATTGACCAAACTAGGATGACTCTTTTGACTTTTGGCAAAAGGGGTGGATTTTGACAAGACTACGTTGACACAAATGAGGGAGAGAAAGACGAAACTACTTTCGAATGGTGGCCCCTGATTGGACGGAGAGTTTGACTATTTGAAACGGCAAACATGCCCAGGTTCTTGGAATTCTCCTTTTGGAATTTCAAAATTATTTTACTCCATCAATTGATTTTCATTCAAATCTTTCGATTTTGTTTTGTCAAACACACGAGAGTTTTTATCATGAACCATGCCCCAGGTTGCTGATGACGGCCCGTGGATCAAAAACGTCCCAGTCTGGACTTTTGCTTTGGGCAATGCTTTGACTTTTCTCCATGTATTGAGTTTCGATCATGCCTCTTAACGCCTAGGGTTCTTGCTATCAAGTTGCGCTTTCCAATCTGACAGGACTTTTTGGGTTGTAATGTGGGACGTGGTTTGGGTTTAACAAAGAAAGGATAGTTGGCTCAAAAATTTCACTTTCTTTTGGGTTTTCAAAGCTAGCAGCTATCTTTGAATTGTAGATGCCTTCTTTTCATTTTGCATTTGCTTTCTCGTGCCTTCAGTGCCTTTCAGTATGTTTGACACTTGATGCTTTGAATCTTGATGTGTTTGGCACTTTCACTTTTTCGATGCTTTGAATTTCAATATTTCTTCTGGCACTTTTATTTTTCATTTCACCCCGATGCGGGAGATAGCTGGCTAGCTGGGGTTAAAGAATTTGATTGAGGCTCAAAAGGGGCTATCAAAAGATATATTTTTATGCGTAGGATGAAAGAAACGATGGCCTTTCTTCATTTTGGATTGCGCAACCTAACAACTGAATCCTAGATGCTCAATTGAGAGGCTTTTGTTTGCATGCTCTAACTTTTGCCTAGGTCAGATTTTGAAATTTTGACCTAGCGAGCCTTTTCAGAGTCACGACACTGCCTCTTGGAATGGATATGGCATTAGGAAGTGATCCCTTGAAATCCTTCTTCTTTCCTGAGGCGAGGGTTCAATCAAAAATTATCTCGTGTTTTGAAGTGATTATCATGATTTTCAACTGACGGTAGAAAATAATTTCAAAATTCAGAGTTTATTACGGAGATGTGACTTTCAAAAGACAGCGACCGAACGACTAGAGGTTGACTCAAAAGACTATGATTGAACCGTGGGATTGACTTGAATGCTCATGACCGGGCCTCAGGATGAGGCTGCCTACGTATCCTGTAAAGGAATCAGGTCATAACGTAGTTCAGGCACACGAAACAGACACCTTTTTTTTTTTTTTTTTGACTCTTACAGACACAGACACAACAGGGAAAGCATGAAAGACTCGAGGTACAAATTGACTCAAACACAAAGATGATTATTTAGAGGACATGGACTCGAAGCTTGAAAACTCTCAGACTCGTGGAAGGTCGGACCGTTGCATGGCTCTTGATGATTTACCCTTCTTTGCTAAAGACGGCGGCATTGATGCAAGAATTGCGCTTGGACATGATGTCTGGCTATGGTGGAGGGATGATTCTGTCATCGATGAGGTCTTGAATCTTGTGGCGGAGATGAATGCATTCATCGGTAACATGACCGGGTATTTGATGGAAGGTGCAGAAGGTATTTGGGTTATGATTTACTGAGAGCTTTCGAGGTAGAGGAGTTTGGGGGAGTGGCTTGATGATGCCACTTTTGAGGAGCTTTTCATAAACCAGGGATTGAGGTTCAGAGAAATAGGAGAAGGCCCTTCGTTTGGTTCTGCGACTGAGTTGAGGGTTCATGGTGGTGCCCGTGGTGCCCCTACTTGCTTTGTAACTATATAGCCTTCTGCTATCAACCGGACAAACCCTTTTGCCTCTCGGGATTTATCTCATGTACTGCGTGAGGCAATAGGCATGTCAGCACTGGTTTCGATCAAGGGTCCAGTATCTTCCTTCGAGTAAGCCTTAGCATCATGAATTTCAGCCAGGTCCTTGAACATTTCTGAGAGCTTCACTTTTGAGAAAAGTTTGTCAGCCCTGTCGGCCCCTAGGTTCCCAACATCATTATTTAGTCCCACATTTGTGTTCGGGATTACGGAGGTGAAAAGGTTAACCAGCCCTTGGACCAGAGTTAGCATCTTGTCCATTTTCTGACTCACTTCCTCCACAGTCTTTTTCAGCTCATTCAATTCTGTTTGCCCTGCCATTGAGGTGATCGGAGAATGCGGTGTAGTTTTGTGTAGGATGGGTGGCTCAGCACTAACAGTAAAGCAAAAGGTGAATTTTAAATGAGTCCCAGACGCATTTATGAAAAAGAAAGAACATGTCATGTACGTGTCGTCGATCTTGATGTTGTCCTAAGGTCCAACCCAGCCTGGTCTCACTTAAGGCACTGCACAGATGGTTTCCAACAACCACGAGTAGATTGTTTAGCAGGATTAGACCCAACGCCTTCATCATGACCATTAAAGCAATAAGATTGTTGTAACCCAAATGCTAGTGTTCTTAAGGTTAGCCCAGATCAGAGGCCTCTTGGGCATGGCGAACACCGAAGGTATCGAAAACTCTATGGATTTAAAGTCTCTTAGACTATCCTAATGGACCTACCGTGGCTCGAATCTCACTTAAGGCGTTTGTACAGAAGATTTTCGATAGTCCGGGTAGGTGCTGTCAGGCAGGTTGAATTCCGAGTGGGTTGGAACCAGAGCCAATCTCCTTACCATGACCATCCGAGGCAGAGCAATGTGACCATCGGAATCCAGATACGCACGCGCTTAAGGCTAGATTCAAACCAAGGGAGCCGTTCGGGCACGGCAAACACCGGAGGTATCGCAAACTCCATGGATTTAAGGTCTCCTAGACCGACCGGAGGGCTCTAAAGAATTCTAAGGGAACCTATTCCTCTAGCCCACAAGATGCAATGATGTGTGAACGATGCGTGTGTACAGGAATAAAAGCACGTCAGCAGAATATAACACATAAGTCCTAGCCATGGGTTCCTGTCCTAGTTGGGAAGGTTCTATGGCTATGTACAAGTGCAAAGGCTGGTTTTGGTCTCAAAAGGGTTCCCCGGACTAGAGCCAAGATGTACTACCCCGTGTCGAGTGTATTGCAAGACAACGGTCGAATAGCACGATGGCTCATCATAGTCGAGGGTTGCTAGGCATCCCGGGAGAGCTTGTCACCGGTAAACCGGGCAAGATAGCCGAAACACGCTAGCGAGGCTTGTGCAGTGCAAAGTGTAAAAAAAAAAAAGTTAAGATTCTCAAATGATTTTAAATCCCCAAAAAAAAAATGTATTTCAAACTTGACCCTCTTGATTATTCAATACTCTTTATTCATTTTTTTTTTAAAAAAAAACCACAAGTAAAGTATTGAATAAAAGTTGATTCCCCAGTGGCTCTCATGTCTAAAAGCGCTAACTCGAAGAGTCGCCACCGAATTTTGAGATGGATGATCCGAAACCGAGAGCTTAATTTGAAAAAGAAAGGCTTTGGTCTAGCGTAAACCTTGAGTTTTTGGATCCGTGAGCCACGTTACGAACGGGAAAGTATTTGTTGAATATAGCACCCCGCTCGCCCGGTAAAACGGGTCTCTACTATGCATTTTAAATGGGGTATTAATGTCATTTGAAAAACTTAACTTTAAAACATATCCGGGAAAGGGACACGGGATTAAATATAACACCTTGGCGTGCTTGTGGTGCGAACTGTACAGAATGATAAGAATGATGCAAGCACATATAATGAAAAACATTTAACAAGCTGTCTGGACCGCGGCCATCTCTTACGCGGCACACTGTAATGCCCCGCACGTCTTCAGTATGCGTGGTACCTGTTCTGCTGTCAGTCTGTTACAAGCATTCAGGACGTCACCCGACCTCGGGACAGTACCACTCCATCAAGCCATGAACACAAAATAATTTTTGTTACATTTGATCATCCGAGATGATCTAAGAAATCTTATTTATGAAATAAAATGTGACTTGTAGATATGGTCTTGCTCCGAAAATACTAATGTCGGTATCTCAACAACAACAATAGGCCCGATGAATGATGGCCATGATCCAGACAGCTCAGACAAGAAAACAATAGCTAATGAAGTGCCGTGCGCTTAAGCATGATACGCCGTGCGATACCCGGATGCATCGCACGGTGCAACCAACACACCGTGCGGTACACCTGTCTACACATTCTAAAATCAGTTTGCTTTTACATGACAAAACAAACCATAAGTCCGCAAAATAGTTTGTTATATTTTCTGAATCTTTGAAAAATGATTTATGAGACCCATTTGTTCATCTTATCATGTAAAATAATGTTAAAAGCTTTTTGGAATATTGAAAGAACTCACGAAGTAAAAAAAAAAAGAAGGACTTTTAACATGAAACTTGAATTTAGAATGTACCCACACGATCTTTAAGCAATATTAGTCAAAATATGAAAGAAAATGCAAAAAAAGAAAAGAAAAAGAAAAGAAAAGAAAGGTTTTGAATGTAAAGCTCGTTTGAGACCCAAGCTCGGTATAGAAAGACCGAGAAGGGTCTTGATCGGCTCCCCTCAAGGCTAAATGTGGTTTAGCCCAAGGAAATGGATTTATACCTTTTGATCGAAGCTTGAATGTGCTTGAAGGTGGAGGAATGGAAGTTGATTTGGATTGAACTTGAAAGATTTGAGAGCAAATGGGTGTAGAGAGAGAGAGAGAGAGATGTGTATAGTGGTGGTGGGTGTAAGAAGTTGTAGAGAGAGAATCAAAAGAGAGTATTTTTAGAGAGAGAGAGTGAGAGCCAAAAAAATGGCATAGTAACTTTACTTGGAGTTGAAGGGGTCCTTCTCAACTAGAGAGGGGGTGTATTTATAGGCAAAAGAGCCAAGGATGATCACTAAAAGAGGGGAGGTGACTTCTGAGCCGAATAAAACTCATTTTCTGGCACAGACGCTCCTCCTGCAGGCGTGGCCGACAGCTTTCTGCGACTGTCAGAACTTTTTCTCAAGGTGCCGTGCGAGATAGTAAAGTCCCGTGCGACAGAGTGATTTTTTGAATTTTCTAAGGTGCCGTGCGCCCTTTTGAAGTGCCGCGCGCTATGTGAATCAGCACAGCACACCGAACTTCGCGAGGGCGCCCCGGACACTCCCGAACTCGGATTTGGACGCGGTTCGAAGCGTTGGAAAGCTCGTCGAGTCCTCTTTCTAACCCAATTGGTTTCACTCAAAGACATTTTATACATTGAAATGTGTGCCCATTTTACCCTCAGTGTGTCATGGAAAAAGTTGTTTTTGACAAGATAAACACATTTTTCTCTTTTGCAATTGAACCGGGGGCCACCCTACATGGTTGAAAAGGGGTTTTCTTGAGGTTAAAGAAGGAGTAGCAAAGGAGAAGCAAAGGAGCAACAATCCAAGCCTCGAAGGTATATTTTTCCTTATTTCATCATTGGGGAAACTTAAAGATTATTCGGAAGTCCAGATTGGGGTGTCTACAGGTATGGACATCGTGGAGGAGCCAGGGCGGAACGTTGAAAAGGGAGCAGTGGAGGAGGAGCGGGCACCGACTCCGCATGAAGTGATTCGCTACTTCCCCGCGGGCCACGTGGACGAGGTATACTATCCTTTTCTGAATTCCATTACACTCGTCCACCCTGAAACCTTTGCCAATTTCCGGTGCCGTTCCCTGTCCACTGCTGGGTCTTTCCTCACGATACTTCACGACATTGTTCGTGACTGGAATCAGACCTCCGTACGGGCTTTCACTCCGGCGATGCAGTAGGAACTCCAAGCCGTGAGCCTCGACCTTGTGCCGTTGGGTTTTGACCTCAGTTGGATGATCCAGCGAGGAAATCAGGTGCTGGTTGGCGCCAGGAGGCGAGAGGTCCAGGAGAGGATCCGCGTGCTGACAGACAGGCTGGAATCTGCGCGGAAGCAAGTCGCCGATATCGAGGGGGAGCTTGCGGAGGCCCAGTTAGAGGATTTGGAGTTGGCTGCTGAAGCACCCGAGGAGTTTGGTCTTGATGATTCTGTGTTTGGGGGATTGTTGCCCTCGTAGTTATTTGTTTTCTTCTGTTCGCTCTTTACACACTCGTACTTTTGTAATGGATTCCAAGACTTTATTGTTTTTTTCTTTTTCTTAATAATGCAATCCTCTGTTTCTTTTTTAGTCATGACAGCTGTTCTCCTTTATTTTGTCGTTTTTTATTTTGCTAACATCTTGAAACAAGCAGGAAAAGACGAACTCTATTCATTGAATGCGTAAGCCGAACAATACATCTCGTTCATAACCTTAAAGCATCCAAGAAATGTCTATCCCCTTAGAAGATCAGTAATAACCACCTCTAGCGCCTCTTCGGCGCGTGCAGCTACGCCTGCCGCGCATATCCCTGGTTTGTACACAAGGGATAATTCTGACACAGGGGCACTTAGGACAACAGTAACTCTCTCAGGGAAAATAAAACAGCGAGATTTTTATTTACAAAAGAGGGGAGAGGATTAGTACAAAAGGTAGTAAATAGATAACAAACACAGCCTTCTCGGCTTTCTTCAGGGGTAGTATCTCTTGATGAATTTGGAATTAACCGCGCCAGTCTTGTGCCCGTCACTGACGCGCGCCAGATGGTAGTACCCATTGTTGGAAGATACAACAACTTCATAGGGGCCCTCCCATCTAGGAGTGAACTTAGGCGTTTCCAGATTCCTCATCACTGCCATGGTTGACTTCCACACCAGATCGCCTGTCGCAAAGGTGCGCGCAACCACCCCCTTGTTGTAATACTTTGCCACTGACCTCTAGTACCTTTTGTGTTCCTGCGCGGCTCTATCTCTCCTTTCCTCCAGCGCTTCTAAATCTGCCCTCCTTGTCCCTTCAGTGTTTTCTACTGCAAGGATCATACACGCGGAAGGGACACTAAGTTCTGCAGGCAAAACTGTGTCCGCGCCGTATACCAAGCTGAAAGGGCTCGCGCGGGTCGATTTTCTCCTCGAAGTTCTGTATGCCCAAAGAGCAATCTGCAAATGATCAGCCCATGTGCCCCCACGCTCATCCAGTAGCTTACTAAGAATCCTTGTCAAAGTTTTGTTTGTGGCCTCCGCTTGCCCGTTGCCCTGCGGGTAATACGCGCTTGAGGTATGATGCTCCACGGAGTATTCGTCCAACAGTCTCCACACGTGTTTATTGAGGAACGGAGTGCCACTGTCTGACAAGACCACCTTAGGAATTCCAAACCTGCACACAATGTTCTCCTTTATGAATCGCGACACTGCTGCTCCCGTTACCTTCCCCAAGGGTACAGCTTCAACCCACTTAGTACACATTTCAGTCGCAGCCAGAATCCACCTGTGAGTGCGCGAGGCAAGCGTAATTGGTCCTACCAGATCCATGGCACATGTGTGGAAAGGGTAGGGCGCGCGTATGGCCTGGAGTTCAACAGACCGGGCGTGAATCAGGTTTCCAAATTTTTGGCTGACACCTTAGGACGTGATGCTTTGCATCTTTTCCCATGGTGGGCCAATAATAGCCCAAATGAATCATCTGCTCGTGTAGTTTCCTCCATCCTTGGTGCTCGTTCTCATGCAGTTTCTGCAGTACCTTCCTCGCTTCTTCCATCGTCAAACATTTCAAAGGTGACCCGTCGACTGTCCTTCGAAAGAGTAGGTTATCTTTGAGGAAGTATCTCCGAGCTGCACGAATCATCCGCGCGGACTCTCTTATCCCTGCGGGGAGAGACCCTTCCCGCAAGAAGTCGATATAAGGCTGCCTCCAATCTTCCTCTTGCCCATTAAGATACGCGGCGAAATGCTCTGGCTCAACAGCATAGAGCGAGCATCGCGCGCAGGCATCGGTTACAGCGGCTGCGTCCTTCTTCATGTCCGGCCAGTAATAACCTCGCCTTTGAATTCGTCTATACAGCGCCACCTCATTGTCTCCACAGCTGGCTTCGTGGGTCTGTTCCAACCTCTCCTTAGCTTCCCTGAGGCCGACACACCGCGCGAGCCACCCCTGAGGCGCGCGATGATACAACTCTCCGTGCAGAATGACGAACTGTGACAGGTCCGCGAGTGCCATGCTGCCCTTTTCCCCTGCCAGCTGTGATCTCACAGCACTTCGCCAATCCTCAGGAGCCTCTTCCCCTTCCTCGATTATGGATGGCTCAAATAATTTCACAATCTCGATACATGCCTTCTCTTCTTTGAACTGCGTTTTTGCGCCCAGCGTGGCAAGGGCATCGGGGAATCTATTGTCTGATCTTGGCTTGTGAACAATGCTTACTTCGGAAAAATGTTTCATCAAGCGCTGAACTGTCGTCCTGTATGGTGCGAGCGCGGGCTCCTTGAGCGCGTATATACCCTCCGTTTGTAGAATCACTAATTTCGAGTCCCCCACGATTTCCAAACGGCTAATTTTCTTTTCTTTTGCAGCCAGCAGCCCTAGCACCAGCGCTTCGTACTCCGCCTCGTTGTTAGAGCAGGGAAAGTTCAGTTTGTATGCGAGGTACAGTTTTGCTCCGTGATCACTTGTGAGCACAATCCCAGCACCACCTAATCCTCCCCCAGCGGCCCCGTCGAAGTTAGGGACCAGCGCGCCTCCTCAGCACAGGTCACTAGAGCTTCGAAACCATCTCCTGGCAACGCATCCGCGAGGGGCTCACACTGCCCACTGGGGAACTGGGCTAGCAAATCGGCCAAGGCCTGACTCTTAACCGCGCGGGGGGTCACGCACGTGATATCGAACTCCGCAAGCGCCAGCAACCAGCGCGCAATCCGTCCTGTGAGAGCCGGTCTTGACAGTAGGTACCTGACGGGATCACACCTGGTAACGATCTGGATAGGGAAGGACAGAAAGTAGTGGCTCAACTTCTGCGCTGTAAAGACAAGGGCTAGACAATGGCGCTCTATGGGCGTGTATCGCTCTTCCGCACCGTGTACTTGCCTGCTGATATAATAGACTAGGCGCTCTAACCCATCTATTTCTTGTACCAACAGGGCCCCGATGGATCTCGGGGTAGAAGTTAAGTATAGTATCAGTGGCTTGCCAGCCTGGGGCGCAACCATAGTCTGTGGGGATGCCAGAATAGCCTTAATCCTCTCGAAGGCTTCTTGGTGAACAGCTGTCCACTGGAATAACGCTGCGCCTTTGAGCAGATCCCCAAACGGCACTGCGATCTCCGCCAGCGCGGGAATGAATCTTCGCAGATAAGAAATCCGGCCCAGAAAATGCTTGAGCGACTTTTGGGAATGCGGTGGAGGCATGTCCCGAATGGCTCAAATTTTTGCTTCATCAGCATCAATCCCATGCCGATGGACGAGGAACCCAAGGAACCGACCGGCCGTAACCCCGAAAACACACTTCAACGGGTTCATTTTGAGCTGGAATTTTCTACATCGCCTGAATACCACCTCCAAGTCAGCCAAATGGTCCTGCTGTTTCTTGGATTTGACTACCAAGTCGTCAACATAAACTTCCACGATTCGATGGATCAAATCATGGAAAATGGCCGTCATTGCGCGCTGGTACGTCGCGCCTGCGTTCTTCAACCCAAATGGCATGACAAGATAGTAGAAATTGCCAAGTGGAGTTTGGAATGCCGTCTTCATTTCATCCTCGGGCGCCATCTTAATCTGGTTGTAACCGCTAAATCCATCCATGAAAGAGAACATTTGGTGGCCTGAGGTGGCATCTACCAGCATGTCGATGTGAGGTAACGGAAATTCATCTTTAGGACAGGCCTTGTTGAGGTCGCGAAAATCTACGCAGACCCTAACTTGGCCATTCTTCTTCTTAATAGGTACGATGTTGGCGAGCCAATCTGGGTATTGTGTCGCGCGGATGAATCCCACTTTGCGCAGTTTTTCCACTTCTTCTTTGATTTTACCCTCCAAGTCAGGGTGGTACTTTCTTTGAGACTGCTTGACTGCCTTGGAATTTGGAAAGATATCTAAACGATGAGTGACCATTGCGGTATCTAAACCAGGCATCTCTTCATAATGCCACGCGAACACATCAGCATTCGCGCGCAGCAGCGCAACCAACTTGGCCTTGAATTCTTCACTCAACGCCTTACTGATGAAAATGGGCCTCTTGGGCCCCACCCCATTGCTCAAATCAATCTCTTCCAGGGGCTCCTGCTGCGGTTTGGGCTCATCTTGCATGCATTCTGGGCAGGCTCCGGCTCCAAAACTATCTCTTCGTCATCCGCACGTAACACCTCGCTGGGGCCAGCGGCTTTGCAGCTGGCCGCTGCCCTGGCGCACCATCATAAACAGTATACCACTTTTCCCCCCTCTTTCACCTTCGTGATCTTCCTGGGGGTAGTAGTGTCTGTCGCAGTCGGGCCACCCCTTCACGCGTTTGACTCGTGTTTGATATCCTCCCATCGTGGGAGCTTTACACCCCTCGGCTTGGCAACAATCGCGTGGGAAGCTTCTCTTAACTCGGTAAAGTATACTGCATCAGCGAGATGTGCCTCATGGATATCAAATGGTCTCTCTGAGGCGCGTACAGTGATCTTTCTGCCAGCCCAGATCCCCTTCAGGCATTGATGGTAGCTGGAGGGGACAACGGCATATCTGTGCATCCAGCTGCGCCCCAGGATGATATGATAAATGGGATCCGCGTCAATGACATGAAACTTGGCGGCCGCGCGAATAGGTCCCACCGCGAGGTCCACGACTACATACCCCAGAGATTCTTTCTTATCGCCTCCAAAGCCTGTGATGGTGATGGGATTCTTGACTATGCGATTCTCAGGAATTTCGATTGCCTTGAAAGTCGTCAGGGGCATGAGGTTGATAGAGGCGCCACCATCAAGGAAAGCGCGCCGCAACTATACTCCGTTAACACTGGCGGTTACATATAGAGGCCGATTATGAGAAAAGGGGACGCGGCTGTCAACCTCTGTGAAAGTAATGGCGTTGGACTCGTCTCTGACAGCGCCCGTAACCGACCCGTCAGCTGACATGCATGCCTCTTGGTGAACCGCCGCGATGTCGATGACAGCTTTCGTCATTTCAAGGCCCGCGGCCGGTGTAAAACCAAAACTGTCGAAGAAGGCCTTAAACTTCGTACTGCCCAATAGCGCCCGAACGGAAGCGTCTGGATCTGCATTAACCACAGGTGTGGGATAGCTCGCGAAATCCTCCATGATCTCATGGCAGAAGGCCATGCAGACCCAGTCGTCCTGACTTTCGTCATCGCTATACATAAAAGGGTAGCACTCAGCTCTGTTCACCTCATGATTGTGATTTGGGAAGGGTTCTTTGCGCACATCGCGCTGGCCAATACGCAACTCATTAGCTTGCTGCTTCCGTCTAAAGATCCTCTTCAGAGTCCAGCAATCGCTGGTGGGATGCCTCATGTGGCAATGAAAAATACAAAAGTCTGGGCTCTCGCGATCGTGGCGTGAGGGCTCGTGCTCTATGTCTGGCAACTTGATCTCACCGTCTGCAACCCACGCGGCGACCAAGGCTTTCACCTCCTCCAAACTGCAGGGGTAATCAGGTGCGGTCCCGTAGGCATCTCTTTCTTTCCGTTTCCCATTGCCTCCCCGTGGCTTCGGCGCAACCGCTGCGGTGGAAACGCCAGTAGTGGTTTTGCTTTTCCAGGTATCCTTTTTGCCAAGCTTGACCACGGGGCGGAGGTTGTAGGCAGATTCCAGCAAGGCTGAAAAGGTAGCGAGCTTTAGATTGATAAGATGAACCTGAAGGTCACTAACCAAGCCGCTGATACAGATCTCAACCAGCTGGCTCTTGCTGATGGACTCAGTACAGTCGACGGCACGATCCTGGAATCGCTTGATGTAAGTGATGATGTCCTCGCCAGCTGTCTGGGCTTCTTTAGTGAGAGTGATAGAAGTCACCTTTTTGCGCATCTGAAAGAACTTGGCATAGAACTTGTTGACCATCTCCTCCCAAGTGGCAACAGAGTATGGCTCGAGGTTAACGTACCAGGTGTACGCACGCGAAGTGAGAGACTTAGAAAATTCGCGAAGGCGTAAATTGGCGTCAGCAGCATGCGCGCCGAGGGATTCTATGAAACGGACAACGTGCTCCTGCGCGCTGCCTTCCTTGCCATCAAACTTCACGAATTTAGGTGGAGTGTAGCCCTCTGGATAAGGCAAGGACAAAATAGCCAACGGGTACGGTGGCTGGATATCCGGCGGGGGAAGAGACGGCAGGACAGCTTTGGCCTTCTCTTTTTGGAGTAGCGCCTGGACATCAGCCAAAGTGAGGAATGGTCCCGCGGGTGGAGTGGCAACAGCGGTGGTTAGGCTCGCCGGCCGGCTGCCTGCGACCACTAGAGGCCGAACCCCCGGCGACACCGCCAACTAGAACGCCTTGCAAGTGATGGGGCTGCATGATGAGCGGCGGGGCCGCGCCGAGGCCTACAAGTGGCGTAGACGGACTGGCCTGTGATGCGGGAACTTGGTGCGACCCACTGTCCCCACCCTGGATCGGTTGGGGAACCTCGCCGTCACGCGCGGGTCTAGGTTGGGTGCCAGTGATGGCCTGCGTGAGCCCGTGCAGGGCCGCGAGTAATTGCCTCTGGGTGTCCTGCATCTGCTGCTAGCTGGCCTGGACAAGCTTAAGGGCTTGGGCGGCCGCGTCGGTGCTACCAGTCTCGCCTGTCTCGTCAGAGATAAAATCATCGTGCTGAGAAGTCCCCTTCCCGCTCATGGCTGCCAAATAGACTCTCGAGCAGAATGGGAACGCAAAAGACCAAAAACACCTCCCCAGCAGAGTCGCCTGTTGTAGGGTCCTGTTTTGCGCGGGGTAGCTGATGTGTGAATTTACGTGAGCTAGAGACGTGTGATTGGTCAATTGTTAAGAGAAATGGGGGGAAAGGGGAAAGATCTGGTGAGGTGGAGGAAGAGGACACGGGAGCAGAAAGGACAAAGGCAGTGTGTCACTGACAGTTCTTCCCAGATGGATCGCGCGACACTAGTCCGGGAAGAATGTTCTTCTTTCTCAGTCCAGTGCCCTTCAATCTTTTCTCTGAGAATAGTCAGCTTCTATCTATCCGTACGTATGTCCCCTGTGTGTGTGTGTAGAAGGCAATGTCGGTGCTTATTTATAGGCCTCTGGGCCTGGGGGGGTCCCCCAGATGGCCCAGCCTAGGTTCGACACGTGCCCTTCCTGCCCCCGAGGTCGCAAGGTGACGTCAGCGCGCGCGCCACCCCGCGACGGACCCTCCTCTTCCTTAGCCGCCAAACCACTAATCTTCCTCAGTTCCCGTTGGAGCAAGGTCGCGGCCTGCAACGATCGTATCTCTTCTGGGCCCATTGGTCCTGCCTTTGACCAGGGCGCGCTCTGATGTCCAAGCAACCTATAGGTACCTCGGTCATTTTCGCATTCTAGGACCCTCTATGGTACGCGCAGACCGGTTACTTCTCGCGATGTTTCTTGCTGCTTGTTCAGTCTTTATGAGTCTGTATTTGCTTGCACGCTGTGCCCGCGCGCAGTAGGCGTGCGCGCGCTACCCCCTTTGCGCGCAGTAAGGATGTGCGCGCTACCTGCGCGCGCGGAGCCTGTCGTAGCAATAATCGTCTACATTGTATTCCTTTATTATTTCCACGCGTCGCATCATGAGAGGCTGACCAGAGTCTTACAATCGGTCAACGGTTGATTTATTTTGACCGTCCCTACAATGTTCTTGTACACAATGATCTCATACACTATGTTCCCATAGGCCACACCTCACTCACTATAGGATATGCTCAAGACATAGCATGGTTCAAGTCATAACACAACTCAAGACATCTCTATACCCTATGATAACTAGCCCGTTGATTAACAAAATTATGCATGGGCATACTTGGAATAACAATAGGTTACACATCTATGCACGCATGGTACAACATCTCAAATCGACATAACAATTAATCACAATGTCCAAAGTGTAGACATAACATGGAAATTTAGTTCCGTTACATAACGTCCGCACAAGAGGTTCACATGAGTTTCAAGGGTCAAGTCGGTCAAAACGTGCAACAAAGCAAAATGACCGTTTCTGTGCATGCTTTAGTCTTTTGTCCATATCTTTCAGCTTAGTTTTTTTTTTTTTTTTTTTCCAGCTTAAATGTTCAATTGCAGTGATTCAAGTTGGGTTGAAACGTTATTTTAAAGAGCTATAACTTTGTGTGAAACATTTCGGATGGCGCTATTCGCAGCTACATATTTTCTCCCATAGCCCACTATATTTTGGTAGGTAGTTGTTGAAAATTATAAATAACATTTCGGTAAATAGCTGTTAAAAACTAAATTATATTTCGGCAACTGCATGTCGAAAATATGTTCAACATTCGGTATCCAACTGCTAATATATATATTTCGGTAAATAACTGTTGAAAAAAAGATTATATTTCGGTAATTGGGTGCTGAAAATGTATCTTAATTTCGGTAATTAACTGTCGAGTATAGTTGAAAATTTTTAACGGGTTATGGGAGGAAATACGTAGCTGCGAATAGCGGCACCCAACATTTCCAAACTCAAATGTTTGCGAGGTCCAAAGGGACTGTTAGACATACAAAAAATGCTAAATTTGTCCGAACGAGAAAAACAGCAAGAGCAAGTTTAGTCAATCAGGACAATTGGAGGCAAAACTGTTCGGATAGGGCCATTCGGGCGTCCAAATGGAATATGCATAAAACACAAATTTTGCGCATCAACCAGTACACTAACATCGTCTAAGACCCTTATTTATCTAAAACAAGCTTAGGGTCAACATGCATGCAATTGGAAAATGTACGTAGTGATCGAGTACTGTTGAGGGATATATATAGACTAGTTTTTTTTTTAGGGAAATTTATAGAAATGATCCTCCTAATTTTACCCGAGTCTCATTTTCATCCTCCAAGTATCAATTGCAACTCTTTTGACTTTCAATAGGGTAGCCCATTCTTTGGCTAAGCAATCCCTATTAGGTGCTAGACTGGAGTGTTGGGGGGGGTCCTGTCTCCCAACATCTCGCTAGTCTTGCCCGTGATGATATTCAGTTCTCGGACTGCTCTTTGTCTTAATAAAATCATCCCTTCTTCCGTGAAAAAAAAAAGAAAAAAAAAGAAAGAAAGACTTTCAAGTTTGATTTTCGTACCAAGTTGGTCCAATTGAAAACGTCTGTTAGTCAAACTAGAGGGAAAAAATCAGATTGAAGGCAGACGTTATCAATTGGACTAACTTTGTACGAAATGCAATGTCCAAACTGCCATCAATTTGATTTTTTTTGTCCAATTTGATTGACAAAAGTTATCAATTGGACTAATTTGGTACGAAAATCAAACTTGAAGGGTAAAAGAGTTGTAATTGATACTTGGAAGACGAAAATGAGATTCAAATAAAACTAGAAGGACCATTTATATAAATTTCCCTTTTTTTTTTTATAATAATTATTCTACCTTATCTCCAAATGGGATCAAAGAGCTAGCGGCCAGGAAATCTTCCAGTGGACTTCAGGAGGTGTTGAGGAGCTAGCTTGAGGAAGAGTTTGAACGGATGAGGTGCGTTTATGAAGGAAGGTTGAGTGCGAGGGTGGTGAAAATGGTGGAGTGTGGGTGGCAAGTTTGTGATTATTGAAGGAGGTGTGGTGTGGTGACTAAATTTTTTGAGAAACTTTTATGCATACCGGGTATACCTTGATATCCCTTTTCGTTCTGTTTCTCAATTTTCGGTCATTTCCGATCACATTTGAATGATCGGCTCCGTTCATTTTGTAGAGTTCGGCAAGAACCTTAATCATACCAAAAATCTTGTTCATCGAATTTTATTAGGTACATGATCGGCACACGTGAGGCCTTGTTCGTTTGCAAACTTAACTTTGCTTTAATTTTGTTTTCCAATCATTACCCTATATCTTTCTCCAATCATCACCCTATTTCTCCAATTATTAATTTCATTTCTCTCTCTATCTCTCTCCACTCATTACCTATCTCTTCAATCATTACCCTATTTCTCTCTCCACCCACTACCAAAACTAAAATACCCAAAGTTGCTAAACGAACAATCTTAAAATTGGGTCCAAAAAACACACTGAATCTGAACCCAGTTTTGGTTTTTTTTTTCATTTTCACGTGTGCCGAAATGTATCAACTAAAGTCCGATAAACACGAATTTTGGTATGATTAAGGTTCTCGTCGAACTCGAAAAAATGAACAGAGCCGATCATCCAAATGTGATCGGAAAATGGCCGGAAAATGAAAAATAGACCGAAAGGGGATACCAAAGGGGTTGATATACCAGGTATACATAAAAGTTTCTCAAATTTTTTGGGGTAAAAGAGAGGAATTTTCCGGTTGACGCGCTGCGGTTGTTCGGCAAATTTGCTACGTGATAGTACAACTACTAACAGTTAACTAGTAATTTATCATATTAGAAATCAAATATTTTCATAAAATGAAGTTGAATAGGAGTATAATTTTAGCAGTTTATCAATATTCGAAAAATTGAAGATAGGATTGTTAAACCACGGGTACTGGAATGTTAAACCACGTCAGTAACTTTGTACCATCACGGTCCTGATAGCAGTTTCATAACTTTGTATCTCCTACGTTGACATGAAGCACCACTGCACTACAATTAATTTGAAGTTTTAGGTGTTGGCTTGTCTCAATAGGCCGGTGTATCCTTGGTTGACTTTTTACCAATCTTGGATTTGCGTCTTGAATTTTTGGACATAGAATTGTTCTCACTTTGTTTAGGGATATGATGCTGTTCAAGTCCTTGTTCCTTTAGTCTTTATAACAATTTCAAAGATTAATGGAGTAAATTTTTTTTGCCGTTCAAAAAAAAAAAAAAAAACCAATGAATTTGAAGTTATATTTTCATTGGATGATTTTTGGCTGAAAAACATTAAACCGCAATCTAATTTTTTTTTTTTTTCCATTTACTTTTCTTATGTTTGTTAGAATCTCAAATAGTGTGAGAGGATTCTAACTTTGGCCCCTCTTTTTATTTAAAAAAAAATGTTGTAGAAACGTTACGCTGTAAATAAGTTGGATTAATTCATGCGCGCGTAAACAGAATTCTCTTTGTTTTCCTTGCTCCCTTTGTTAATAGACCACTAGTTTCTGTTGCACATGCATTAAAATCATGGAAACTTATTTTTGGCAAAAAGTTCTTTGCGGACATTATATAAAGTTCCAAATACTGTATTAGACGATTAATGGCCGGCATGAATGCGGCACAACCCAACTGCAAGAAAATAAAGACTTTCATTTCATTTCTTTACCAAAAAAAAAAAAGAAAAGAAAAGAAAATGAAGACTTTCATTACCACGGATGCTCCAATTGTATCCATAATATTCATTAGAAAAATACACAAGTCCTTTTTTTCTCCAAAAAATTTAATACATACATTAATATACAACGTATTGTAAGGACTTATTCTAATTGGTCATCGTAAGACCAAATTAAAGTTCGGATGTTAACATGATGGATCGTGTAAAATCCGTCATCGATTGCAAAAATTTCAATGCAACACATCTGGGATATTTCTCCTTCTAGACGTCTCCTCGCAAACTGATAGAACAGAAGCAATATCTCGGTTTACGCCAGGACCTACGAAAGAAAAAGCTCATAGATTCACTGGAATGTGCCGCCGAATGGAGTTCCAACTTTCAACCAAGCTCTGTGAACCAAGAAAATGATGTCCCAGTCCAACGAACACTTCAGAAATTTTGAAAAACTTTCAACCAAAGCTTACATAGCATGGAGTTTTCTCCGGACGGAGCTCAAACTGCAAAACTCGTTTCGGTAAGGAACTAATCCAGTCCGGTAAGGAACTAATCCAGTCCAGAGTATCAAGCCCGTGTATCGTCCTACGTAGTCAGTGTAACAATGCTAGCTTTTGCTGAAGAACTCAGTGATCACGAAATGGTAGGGTCATTGAAAAAGATTAGCTCTACCCAATTTGTTCACTGACGTCAAAGACACCAACAATAACACACTGGACCCATCTACTTTCCCAAAGCAAATTCCTTCTCAATTACACCAAACATAATCCTTAGTCGATCTTGCAGATTTGAAAGGATGTTCTTTGTCATCCTTTTCTGATGTCTACTGTTTTTCAGCCATTCCAACCCGAAAAGCACTTGGACATTACATCCTGTGGATCTTGAGGGTATATCTTCTACTTGGTATCTCAGGTGAAGCTGCAAATTGAAACAATATGTCATTCAGTTGAATAGGAACACATTTGAGCCATGCAAAAGGTAAATTACAGAAAAATTCTCACGCAACATAAAAACACAAGCGTATAATCACACAAAGCAGTGTTGGTGTTCATACAGTGAAATAGTCTCCAAGTGGAATCCCGTGGAGAGTCATGACCTCTTCTATAAGCCAGCCATTTTTATTAGAAAGGGGAGACCTTTGCTGTGTGCTTGTCACCTCTCCTCTATAACGGGAGATACGCTTATCAAATTTGTAATAAGTCTGCCTCTGATATACATCAGCCTTGTCAAGTTCCCAAGGACTGTAAGAATAATTAAGACAACCAGCCCTCTCAATCACCTTGCGCTCCAATTCACTCCCATTGAATAATTCCATGAAGAAATTTGTCTGAAGTGGCCACAAAATTCAATTTGGTAGTCAGTTATTGATTAAAGGCATACATAGCTAAACAAATTAACAAGATAAGAATGAAAAAATGCAAATATGTTTGCATGAGTGCACAAGCCTGAAGAATGATAATTTCTGCAGGAGCGTCATTCAAGTGCCCGACCATCCCAGCATATATTGCTACCACATGGCACAGACAGAATGTGCACAACAGATATATTTGATGATTAGTTCAACAAACAATTTGATAGCCACATCCATCACGTTCTGTACCAACGATGGGAAACCGTATCACTAAAAACATATGACATACCGGCTGAGGCATCTACTCCGAAACTTCTATGAAGACTAAAGAGCATAGAATGGATTCTTCAATGGGTGGAAGGAAGGAGCTACTCAACTAAAAAATTTGCACCAAGCACAAATGCAGATGCCCTCCCATGCGAGCAGACAAAGAAACACACACGCGCGGGCACAGACACGAGCCACGAACACATCAAATATCTAGGTTATGTTAAAGACTTGGACTTTATCCCACATCGCTCATCTAAGCCACCCAAACTTGGTTAATAAAAGCTAGAGGCTACTCCACCTATTGCCAATTGGTTTTAGGTTGGAACCCCCCAAGAAATCTAACAAGGATCTACTTCGAGATTTCTATAAAGAGCTTAGGATGGATTCTTCAATGGGTGGAAGAAGGAAGGAGCTTCACCCAACTATATATTTGCCTGAAGCACAAACGCAGATGCCATCACACACACATGGAGAGAGAGAGAGAGAGAGAGAGAGAGAGAGAGAGAGAGTTGACTAATGAAGTTAAAAGAGAGGCTCACTGGGACAGAGAGAACGGATGAATAAACCAGAGACATGCTGACATCCCCAAGGCCCACGAAGGATCCACTCTCTTCTGTTTGGATACTTTTAGCTTCACCTTCTTCCTCAACTACTTCGAGGTTTTTAGTTTCCGATTCTTCCTGAACTATCAGTACCTTCTGCTCCGGACTCAATGCTCTTGCCTTCCAAAGTGCCATGATAGTCCTGTTACGGATCATTACAGTTGAGTCACAACAAGAAATAATAGTATATAATTTTCAGGGTATCAAACCATTGACTTTGTGAATTGACGTCAAGCAATCATCAAAAACCACTCATTAGTAATGACTGCTCTTAATGTTACCAAGATGATCCCAACCTATATGTTGTCGTCAAATTAGTATGTATATATAGGAATAGAGAGTTCAGGCCGAAATCAGCAACAAAAATATCAGGAAATGTGATGCTTCAAAGCTTGAACCTAGGAACTTATTAATGTACTACAATACCCATGTACAGGGACACAAAGATGGTCTAAAAACACCGTTTCTGTTAGGGATTCAAATAACTCCTTTCTACAATCTACTCATAGAAAAGGAAACACGATTGCAATTATCAATAGCTTATGTGCCGGCCAAATGAGCACGTATGACATGAGAACAAAAATATCGTTACGTGACAAAGAAAGTTTACATATACAGTTCTTTTATTCCTATCAGCCAAATTACAAATCCATTTCAGAAGCCCTTTGACTTTTTGTAAATGCTGGGTAGCCAAGTCAGTCTCAAGGTAAGGAATAAGCAGTTATGCCAAAAGATGCGGTCAAGACACAGAGAACCATAGTGAAAACAAATAACAAAAACAGAAAGTGACTGGAAAGATAAAAAAATACAGAAACAACTATAAAACTTTAGGCAAGAAGTAAACAGGAAATATGACGGACACTGATCTTTAAGAACAGAAGAGAAACACAAAAGTTCTAAGCATCAAAACACCGAGTTCTGCTCCCTTCCACACTCCCATCTCTCCTTACTCCTCCATAGCCCACCTTGTGAACAAATTGTATTTTGTCCCTAAACATGAACGACAAGTAAAAATTAAACATGAACAGTCCATTTTATCAAACTTTTTTGTGATCCCATCTATCAAAATTTTAATCTAATTTTTTGTAGAGATATTCCATGTGGCGGACTTTACAATATAAACGGCTTGGATCATAGTTTTGGGTTTGAGAAGAGGCCAAAAGTGGGGGTATGGAGAAATATTGACAGATGGGGTATGGAGGGGAGCTCATCGCAAAACACCCAAGGGGAACAAACTGTAAGGATATTGATTTCCAAATGAAAAAAAATAATCGTAAATGGAATTGTTCATGGACATGAAAACACCCAAATGCACCAAAATGATTAGACTTCTGGTAATGAGAAAGAACCCATTTTGATTGAATTAGAGTTACGAAACTTAGGACAGTGTAGAGTCTTAGCATGAATAGAATATAATTGCTGATAATAGAGTCAAGAAGAGTCGATAACATAGTTGAAATAGCCATTTTAGGGAAGCAAGACAAATAATAGAAACTCAGAGGCACTTGAGGATGCCCATTCATCTGCAGGCTTCATTACTGGGAATACCACCAGGGTTTCTAGGATTAGTTCTCCAGCGGTCTAGAGTTGATTTCTTGGAACACTCCTCCATTACCAGGGAATGCTTGCTGGTACAGAGTTTGTAAATGATAATTAGCTGGAAGAGTTATTAGTGACAGAACAACAGCAAAAGTCCAATTCCTAGTAATGGTAGAGTTGCTTAGTTTGTTCTCCCTTTAGCATGGTTATGGTGTTCTCTGGCCCCTCCTCCTATTGTTTAGTTGCAGTGTTTTGCAGTTTATTCCCCACCTACTAAAACGTGTCTGCTATATGTTTCAGATTTTTATGAGATACAAAAGTATCAAGCTTATTCATGTGTCGGTTTCTATAGTTTATCCTTCATGTATTGAGATAGACATTTGTTTCATGATTGGGTTAGTTTGACTTTTAGTAGTCACTCCTCTCAGGGTGTCAGAGAAATATGCATTCATTATGTTACATGTTTTCCCAGTTGTTGCACAATCTGTTTAAGACCGTAATCTGGCACATGATGGAAGATTTTCTTATGTACCTCTGGGCTATGTTACCTTGGCTACATACGAGGATCGGTGTGAAAGTGCATTCATGTTGCACCTTGCAAGACCCTCAATCATACGGGTATCGATGTGAAAGTGCATCCATGTTGCACCTCGCAAGACCCTCAATCTTAAATAATGAGGATATGTATCCAAAAGTTAGCTATCCGGGTTAAGTCCTGAGAGCTTAGATTTATTACAATATACTATTTATTCTTTTGTGTATGCCCATGTAATTATGTCAAAATGCATTTGACACTAAAAAATATTTGGGAGAAAAGGGTGGTTCTATAACTTAACGAAACAGCGGCAAAAGCCATAAAATCAAAATGTTCAGCAATTTATTAGGACCAAGAAAAACTAAGTTTGGATATTGTGCACTTGGTAGTACCTGTGTGCAACATTGAAAGATACAAAAGACTGGAAATGGAACTTTAGCCTGCCGTCTCGATCTCGTGTCTTTGCACCATGCCTTGCATCCTCACCTTTGCCTGGCCTTAAAGTCATGACAACAATTGGACTACCCATTGATGATAAAGTAGGAGCAACCACTTGAATATCTTCTATGTCCTCCCACAAAAAATAGAAGTTGGTCTTGTGTCCAAATAGATCTGCATGGAAACCTATTATTCTTGCTGATAAGAATAGGCGGCCCTGTGCATGAACAATCAAACTGTAATGAGATAGATATATCTTATATGATATACGTAACCCACATCAGACAGATCAAATATTAAGGCAAACATAAAAAAACCAATATTGCAATGAAAAATATACCAGTAGCTCCAACAGTACCTGCAGAGGCATTTTGCGTTTCAGGTGACAAGTAAAATCATTGATGAGAAATTCCTCTGGTGGAAGCCCAAAGAGTTTCTGAAATGCTGAATTTGTTTGAGGAGATCGAAGTCTTATCTACAGATGTTTCCAATTAAAGTAATAAGTAACTAACGTCACTCTAAAGGCTCCAAAGATGAAATCAACTGGGAACGTGAATTTCCAGGACAGATCAGGTCCAACTTACCTTCTTTCCCACCTCCTTCTCCATCTTAGTTAAATACTCTTTAACAACATTGCTCCCTCTAGTATTGTCCAAGAAAATTCTTAAATGCAGCTTCGACTGACATGCCTGAGCTAACTTTCCTTGAAGGGGAACCCAAACATCGGCTAAATCTGTGATGCTATTTTTCAAAAAGTTGATTTCAGCATGCCCCAGGGATGTAGGCTCGTCAAAAGGTCCATCAAAATCAAAAACTTCCACATCCACCATAGATGGAGGTTCATCCATTGCATCAAATTCAAATATTTCTGCAGTCCAATGACGTTGAAATGACAAACTCAATCAAATAAAGGCATGTGTGATAGAGATTTAAGTAGGTATAGATTTTGACATAATATGGCCTAAGTTTGCACAGTTGCAGCTTTTACAAATGACAGAACTTCGAGCTCCAAACGAAGTTGATGGAGATGTTGACTTTAAGGAAAATGAATTCACCATTCCACTGAGGATCAGATTTCTGGAATTTGATTGAGCTGGTTCTGGTTTTCCCATTACAAGTAAAGACCACATACGGATCACAGTGTCCACTTGAATCAACAGCTGCCACATTGCTTCCTTCAATCAAGGCAACAGTTAGCAACCATCCTTCCCCTTGTGCTTTAACTCCATGGTCAGTGGCTGAATTTAGACAGTAAAACAAGGTGAATTCCATCAGAATAAGTAGGAAAACCAGAACATTACGAAGACAGGTGAAAATGTGAGCATTACCCTTTTGTGTTCTAGCCTGCATGAAGCGTGAAATCAACTCCAGCACCCGTTCACCTTGAAGAACCAAGACCCCACACACGATTACTTCACCAATTGAATCTGGCAAGTCTAACCCAAGAAACTCGAGACCTTGGATCATGCTAGGCGCTGCTAGCCAGATGTGCACAAGCACATATATCCCCAAAAAAATGGTAGATAACATGGTAAAATTAGCAAAATACTGAGCTGCCAGCTTCCAATCCGACTGTGGCTCTACCTGTAGAGTAGCCAAAACCTGTTCCTTATTGGAAGCAATGTCATTGGCATCAACCGTCTTCAATTGCTGAGATAATGAATTGATGTAGTGCTCAAAACTTTCCTTCAGACCTCCTCGGGCTCCACCTTCTATCATACCTTTCATCATAGTACTCTGAAGAAAATTCATTCTCCAGGATACAACTAATCGCGAAGACTGTTCTCCTGATGGCAGCTCAGGCCCGGGGGTAATGCAGTAAAGCAATTCTGTCTTAAAGGTACTTCCATAAGGAACATCTGGAGTGCTGACACTTGCTAGAACTGCAAATGCATTTCCATCAGCTTTAAGATATGTTTGCTCCTCGAATCCTTTAGTAGCCTTGACTAATCTGGAGGGGCCCTTAACATAAGTAAGTTCTCTCTTTAAGCTCTCACCATTGTTCTCAAATTTCCAAGGTCCTATTTGCATGTCTGTAGTTCCTTGCAATTCTGTCACAGATCTATGAAAGTTTGAATCTGGAGAAAATAGTAAAGAGTTCAGCTCTTGTGGTGCAACCAAATATAGTTGGTCTAGAATTATCCCTGAGGGTAAGTTGCTTGGAATCTCACTTCCTTGATCTCTTGACTCCATTGTTTTCATTGCTTCTTCAAAACTACCAGAAGATGACTCCTCTTCACTATTTGTCTCGGAAACCTCAGGTTTGGCAGTTTCAAGTAACTCTGGCAATTCTGTGGAACTAGAAGAGGGGCTGGATGCCAAATCTCCATTTTTATGGAATATTTGAGCAATTCGACCAGCAAAAGTTGGGGGATGCAACTTTTCTTCCTTGGAAGAAGAAATACCTTCTAACCTCATTGGAGAAGCTGACCTCAAGGGGCTGCTACAAAACCTTGAAGGTGAGTCAATTGTTGTATCAGAAAACTTCCTTGAGGGGGATGCTTGACCAACAAGAGGCAACTCCATGAAAGAATTGCCTTGAGAGAAACATATGGTGAGAAGAATGTCACCTATCGGAAACCCAAAAAAAAGCCACATAGATGATTCAATCAGGAAGTTAGAAACTATTTCAAAATCTTGGAAACAAAAATCACATATGTTCATTAACTGCATTACCAATATGGTAATGAAGTATTAAAAAACCTCAAATTCATGACCACCCGTTTATACTACAAAAAGCATATTGCACTACCCTATAATACAGCAGAATCAAAAGCTAATACGTTATATTTAGAATTTTGGAGTACAATCGAAACTGGCTATTTATAAATCAAGTAACTGGACCTGAATTTTGAAAGCACGTCACAAAAGCAAATCACCATGCATTTGATTATGGGCAATGGTTTTAGCTCATACATGAAAAACCAAACACACAGCTAATCATATGCAGGGAAACAGAAATGCCAAGAATCCAGACAGTTTCAAATCAAGATAAAATGAAAGCTCATCTAACCATGTTTATGTAAAATTTTAGGAGCAAAGAATATAGCTTTTAAAAAGATTTTGTTAGTGTTTATAAAAAGATTCTATCAACAAATTTGGAGATTTTAGGGATTTCTATAAGCTAAAAAAGAGTCCAAAATCAGATCTTAGAGTGAGAGTTTGGGCTTGGATTTGAAGTCATTTCAACATAGATTTTTCAGCTTTCGGAGCAAACACCGCTAGTTTTTTTTTTTTGTTTTGGGTAAGTTAAAGTTTTATAACCAACACAAGAAAGCACAAAACAACCCCAGGGTATACCCATAGGCAAAGCAAACAACAACAAAGCCGCAGCTAAACCAACCCCTAAAATCTATTAAAAACCCAAGGAGAAATAGATCAATTATGACAAAGCATGTTATGCTCATAGGAGTAAGGAACTCTCCCCCATGAGCAGACCCAATCTCGAATTTTAGCCACAATAGCTTTCACAACCAAATCCGGACTGCTACACTTCTGAGTGAATACTCTTTGTGAACCCGTTCTCTCACCTTTCAGGAAGGTGTCCGGGGCAATCAGTCCTAACAAAACCAAAAGAACGATCGGGATCCACGAGAAAGAAGAACAAAGGCACATCACTACATATAAGATAAGAAATCGGACACTCAAAACGGGAGCATTTCTCTCGAGCCACATGTGGTAAACACCGCTAGTTTTTGCTTCAGCTTAATCATAATTTTACAAAACAAGAAAACCCACTAGCTCTAAAACTCAGAATGATGGAATCTACAATCTTATAGAAGAATCCAAAGCTACAATCTAAAACCTATTTCCACAGCTATCACAAACACGCCTACAATAAAAAAACAAGAAAGTGTCATTTCAACATACCACAGTCCTTGTTCTTGGACTTCTTGGTCTTGGGTTGCAAAGAATACCAGGCAGTGCCAAGGGACTTATCATCGGAATCGAAAACTTGGGAGACGGGGACCTTGATTTGTCCAACAAAGTCATCAATCAAGTACTTGTCTTCATCCAGAACAGAGACTAGGAGCTCCTCCTTCAAGTCTTCCACTTTGAAAGTGAATTCCTCGCACCACGACGGGTTTAAGCACTTTTTAACCACTTTAGTCCTGAACTTCTGCTTTCCCATCTGTAGTTTCACATAGGGATCACACAATCCGTTTGGATCCATCGCCGGTATATTCCGGCCCTCTATTACCCGTACTAACAGCTTCATTGCCAATTCTAAAACTAAGGGAAAAGAAAAAACAAAACAAATTTACCAAAACAAAAACAAATATGATTCGAGTAAAATTTATGAGCCACTAAGTCACATAATGCACGTGAAAACGTCCTTTAAAAACATCCCAAACTTCTACAATTTGTGGTACTAGCCAAGGGCATAAAAGATTGTGAAAGATTATGCAACTAAGATCAGAAGATATTGTTGCTCAGAAATACAGTTGATTGACTTTATAGATGGAAGATAATGGTTTCGTATGTCGTTACAGATTATGTTTGGATACAATATCAATGAGCTCAAGCTATTGCCCCATGAATCGCCTATATAAAATATGAGAGAGAGAGAGAGAGAGAGAGAGAGGGTTTAAAGAATCAAGTTTTGAGTATAGGGTTTTGAGAAAATACCTAATCTTGTGGAAGATGTGAATTCAATTAGTTGAGGGAAAAGATCGAAGAAACGGAAAAGGAGTGAGAGAGAATAGAGCGGAAAAATTTGAATAAGGATTGGATAATTGAGAAACGAGAATTAAGGTTAGTGGGATCGAAGATGAAAATCCCAAACACCCTAATCATTCAATTTAGAGAGAGAGAGAGAGAGAGAGAGAGAGAGAGAGAGAGAGAGAAGGGGCAGGGGAGGCCGGGAGGGACGGACCGACGGAGGGAGATTCAACTTGAAAGCAAAGCAGAATATGTGTGGCATTTTCAATTGAGGCCGCGGACGCGTTAGACCGTTTGACTTTTTTATAAATAAATAAATAAATAAATAAAAACATAAACAAACTGATTTTAATACGTAAGTGGATTAATCAGAATTCGACATTTTTCCGCTTTATGCATCACTTTATTTCCTTTTTTGGGAGGTCTTTCCTATCTTTATTTTTTTTTGTATCTGATTTCTGTTTTCCTACCTGGTTTATTGGGTTTTTTTTTTTTAATTTTATATTGTAAGGAGTGTTCGGATCAGTTTACTCGCACATCGATTAATTTCTTCTTTGGTCCAATCAATGACAGGCTATTCGCTTCGAGATTAGGAATCTACGAGAAATAACTTTTATTGCATACCAAATCCAAGTTATCAAATTCTAATCGATTATCAATTATGTGAAAAGCAAGCTCACCAACAAATCACACAGTAACCCTTGGGAGTGGTTAAATTGTTTTTTTTAACAGTAAAAAATAAGATAAGACAATGCCTTTCTGCTATATATCTTTTTTTTTTTTTTGGTCAAACGGAACTTCTTTCTGCTATATATCGTCAAAAGAAACGTATAGGTTTTGCTTTATGCGCGCAACAGTATTTTTTTGTTTTATTGTGACTTCTCATCTCTTTTCCTCCTTGTGTTTTATACAGTACTTTTTTTTTGTGGCATAAAGTGAACTATATATATATATATATATATATATATATATATATATATATATATATATATATATATATATATATATATATATATATGATTCTACCTTTCAGTTCGTTTTGTTACAAGAATTTTATTGCGACTTTTTGTTTCAACTTCAATGAGACATTTATTAATTACTACGTTGGATGGTATGTGCATGGAGAAGGGGACCATTACATGCTGCTATGGAGTACTTTTTATTCAAAATTTGTCGCATACAAAAGATTTAATTTGTAAAAAAAAGTGCAATTAAACCGGACATCATTTTCTTAGTGATCAACCAGATAATTCAACTGCGTCGTGGTTTTCAAATTATATTGGTTGCTCATTTATTGAAGAAATTCGTGGTTTCTTCACCAAACAAATGATGTCCGTTTTACTTTATTGTTCCCCCCAAATACATTATACCCTTTGATCTTCTCTATAAAGCGAATGAATCGGATCATACTTTTGAGCTCGGAGCGGAGCCTGTATAGAGAGCACAACGACACAAGTTGTGTCAAAAAATAGAGTTACACAAATTTTTGGAGAAGGATATATATCAAATGAGGCAAGATAGCAATTTGCAAACCGAAGTGTTTTCTTTCTCATTTCTTGTCTCTTTCATCAACATATAAGAGCAATCATATAAGAGAGATTTTTTTATTTTCATTTTTATTTTTATTTTTATCATGAAAGAGCCGGCCAATGAACACTGTTTTCTAGGAGAAAAGAAAGGTAACGTTAAAAGGAGCAATTGGGGATCAGGTTTACCATATTCAAAGAGAAGACTCACACTTGTTTATGGCACAGTCTCTGTCTCTTTGACTCACCCCATTAACAACATGCATGGGAAACTTGATGAGAGATTCTTGGAAGAAACCTCATATACAAATTGAAGGGATGGAGAGAAAAAGGAAAGACCACTAATACGACAGATATATCTGTTAACCGAAACACAGATGTATTCGAAATTATCCTATGCTCGTGGATTCGACATGGTAAACACGGGTGCCCTCAAATCAGGCAACGCTGAATCTGGACACATTTGTGTCTCGGCATTTTGGGAAAAAAATTAAAGAAAAGAAAAGAAAAGGAAGGAGGACTTAGTCAGACGTGTGTCTTCTTTTACTCCTCTTCTGGAACAGTCACGGCTTACCTGTTTTGTTAAGTATTAGTATATATATAGTAGTATTCAAAAGTCAAATGGGTTTTCCCATCCAGCACATCGATCACATGGCTGCATTCAATTTCCCATCGATAATGCAAAGAACCTTCCTTTGATTTGAAGACCATTTTTATTAATCCAACGGCCATGACCCCCAGATGACCGACCCCACACTCCGAACTAGTCCTAGTTTGCTGCTAAACTTTGCGTGTGTTTGTCTCTCTCTAGCCTTGAATGAAATTCAATTCAATACAATTACAAACCGATCTGTGGTTTTGTTGTGGCTCCACCGGAATGGGAGGAGTTGTAGTGCACCCGCCATACTACACCGCTGATCCGACCGTCAATCTTGGCACGGAGGGTTTAGATTTAATCTGAGTTCCTACAAATCTTAACCGTCCATTGTTCAAATGAAAATTCGAGCTGTCCATTGCCGAAATGAGACGCATGTAGTGCAGGGGTGCGCCATATCACCCTCGATCCGGCTCCACCACCCATCCTTTTCTTCTTGTAACCTTGTTCACAGGCGACGTTCTTTTTTTTTTTTTTTTGGTATGCGTTCATAGGTGTTGCATGTTCGTCTAAAAGCTTTTGGGCTTTCCAGGGTTTTTGTTTCTTATTAAAAAAAATTTGCATTTCTTACTTTTGCGTCACATTTTTTTGGATTATTAATTCGTCTCGATGAGAGAAATATTCAAGATAAAGGCCAAAAAACCAGTTTTCAACAAACATGTAAAAAAATAAATAAAGACAACTCAAAAAAATTCCAAAAGCTCTTAGCTAGAGGAACAAGGCTTCTTCTTCTCCTTGATGTCGTTAAATTCTTTCAACGTAAATCCGAAGGGCAACGCCTGGTGGCCAAAGGCCTGAGATTTTGGAATTTGCTGTCTTCTAAAGAGTATCTACAGTGGTATAATCAAAATTAAAAGGTTGTTAAGGTTAGTAACATTTGCTCAAAAAATAACTTATATTGGAATAACCAAACTTAGTAACTTCTTAGCAACTCATCAAATTTTGGCTATTGGATAATCAAAACTAATAATCTTTTGCTAATAATCAAATTTAGTTGTCCCCATATGTTACGACCTGTAATTTTTTTATAATAATAATAGTATTAGTAATATTAATAGATTTCTTATTAGAATTTATTTTGTTATATATATACTAACGCATGCCCGTGCCTGAAGGCACGGCTTGAACAATCAGCACACGCAAATAAATACTAAACTCGCGTGCAATATACAATCGAATAGCTCGAACAATCAGGCACCCAATTACCCATGCCTAGGGGTGTCAAATGGGCGGGTATGGGCCAAAATGGGTAAGATGCAAGTGAGTTGGGTCTTTAATGGATCATTGACCCATTTAGATCCATTAATTATGAGTCTAATTACCCATACCCAACCCAACCCATTTATTTAAAAGCAAACCCGACCCGCTCATTAGCCCAATTGTATACTATATACTAAAATGACTAAAATACATATGTACACTAAAATGACCATATTACCCCTGTAAATTTAAAGGAGTAAAATTCCATGTACACTAAAATTACCATACTATCCCTCTGCTACAAATATGACCAGATTACCCCTGTACACTTAATTACCATTTTGGTCGCTCTTAATTACCGAATCGCAGCGTATCCAAGTGGCTTATTTTTGTCTTTATTCAAATATTTTTCGTATTTGTTAGTTTTTTGTCAAATTTTTGAGGATTATTGTTTTGTCACTACGAGAAGAATCTAAAAAGTAAAAAATTACGATCGAAATTCATATTTTTTTAATTAAAGACGAAAAAATTGGCTTATTTTTGTCTTCATTAAAAAAATTTAGGTTTCGATCATAATTTTTTTACCTTTTAAATTCCTCCTGTTATGTCGAAGCAATAATCCACATAAAATTAACGAAAAACAAACAAATGCGAAAAAAATTGAATAAGAACAAAAAAATAAGCCATGAACAAGCCAGCTTTCTATTCATAAGTTGAATTTTCTCTCTCTAAACACATTTCAAGGTGTAGGTAGAGAGAAAATTTTGGGACTTGTATAAAGTGCTAGGGTTTTCTATATAATAAATTGTTGCGAGATGTATATATCTGTTTTGTTTGTACCCGTAAATTTCCATTCGATCAGAATGAAAACTAGCCCATTGCGAGATGTATATATCTTCTTCTTTTTTGTCTTTATTCAATTTTTTTCGTATTTGATAGTTTTGCGTCAAACTTTTTGTGACTTAGTGATTCGTTTCGTCGAAAAAAATCGGAAAAAGTAAAAAACTATGATCGAATCATAAATTTGTTCAAAAAGACAAGAATAAGTAATTTTTTTTTGTCTTATTGACTTATTTTTGTCTTTATTCAAAAATTATCAGTTTCGATCAAATTTTTTTAATTTTTCGATTCCTTATCGAAACGAATCAATAAGTCACAAAAGTTCGATAACTCAACATCTTGAATTGAATAACAAAATGATAGCCAACATTAGTTATGTTCTCACGTCCCATAACCAATTCCAACTCTTGTATGAAAGTCATCAATCACCTTGCCTCACGTTCTATACATCAGAGAGCTTGATCATTGTTAATATCATACTTATCATAGAATAAGGCTACGCAGACCACAAAATTTGATCATTATTTCCACCATAATATTCAACCATTACTTCTTCATGCAAACATACCATGACTTTTGCTAGTACTTACCTTTCTGAAAGGAAATATTGACTACATGTTTAGACCTTTTTGCCAATTCTTCTTAGGTGCAACAAGTCTAG
The DNA here is from genome assembly GCA_025413875.1 of Rhododendron molle. Classification (NCBI taxonomy): domain Eukaryota; kingdom Viridiplantae; phylum Streptophyta; class Magnoliopsida; order Ericales; family Ericaceae; genus Rhododendron; species Rhododendron molle. The sequence goes on from CM046400.1 coordinate 24,596,604, forward strand.
AGTCTTACTTACTTGCCACACATGGTGTCATTAATGGTAAGTATGTTCATTAACATGGTACGTACATCTAGTTTATAATGTGCACATCAAAATAATGGATATCACTCTAAGTTAGCAACACTAAACGCATAAACAAGATCAACCAAGATAGAAAATTCATCAACTTTGATCAAATAAAGAGGAGCCACCAAGGCATATCAAAGTTAATGATCTACATGATCCAAATAAACAAAAAAGAGACTGCAATTTACACTTAACAAAAATACAAGCATCTTTTGTGTACTTGTCATTGTTTATCTCCATGAACTATACAACAAAAATAGCAACAATGGCATTGATTTTTCCTTCCAGTGTTGAGAACTTTCTCTTGAACTCTCCCATATTTAGATGAATGCATACCTACGCGTCACTAATGTGATACTTACCACAAAATCTTGTTATAACAATCATCATAACAATCAACTATTTTTTCTTGATGCAAATATACCTCGAATTTGCTAGTACTTGCCTTTTTGAAAGGAAATACTTACCATATATTAAGGCATTTTGCCAACCTATTAGGTGCAGAGTTTTGCTTACCAACCATTAACTGATATCTTATTTAGTTGTCGAGAACTTTCTGTCGAACGAGCCTTGATTTGACGAAAAACTTAATTGATCAGTCAAATCATTTTAAATATATTGTATTTGTTTCTTGTATATTTTTTTTCTTTCTTTTCATTAAATCGTCAAGTCATTTGAAATAGATAGAACCAAATCTAAATACGTCCGTAACTGGGTCTCAAAAAATCTCATTTGTTTCATTATTTTTTTTCTTAATTTTCAGTGAACATTCAAGTACCAAAATCTTGCCCTCAACATAGTTTATGGCATTGGACAAATTGGACAACTCCAACTCGTTTTTGCCTCTGATTCATTTTCACTTCAGTGAGAGCTGAGATCTTTTTATTTTGGGTAACTCGGAGCAAGCACGTTGTGAACATTTAAATCTGTTATCATCAGAGGGCTTTCATTTGGGGTTAACAGTTAACAAAGAGACGTATAAAATAGAGACAATATAGATGAAGGAGAATCAGAGATGATGCCGAGAATGGTGAACACGAGAGTACGTTGAGAGAAAAAGATACAGCGGAGGAGTTGGGGCCTTTGGGCTTGACTGGTTGCAACCAGTTATCATGTTTTTGCAATGAATGGTTTAGATGAACTCTTTTAAATCTAAGGGCTGTTAACATATTGGGGGCATGATGCCCCAAAACCACTCTGGGGCATCACAGCTGAACGCCAAATCCATACAAGGTGTAGCTTCAGCATTGAATACCAAAAAAGGGGTTCACTAACACGGCAACTTTTCTGGTTTGGATGTGGGGATTCAGGGGTTTAAACTCACATCTGCGATGGAGTAGGCGAATTTAGCTAAAAACCAAATGTATCCTAACCACGGAAAATTTAACACATCTGTCTTGGTTTGATTGTGGTCTGATTTATTGGCTCAATATTCGTTTTTGATAAAATTAAACCACCAGCATATCCGAATATTTCCGAAGCTAGCTATTTTTTAGTCGGCTCTTGCTTTTAATTTTTCCCGTTAGTTAAAAATCTCATCCGAGGCTTCATTTGAATACTCCCTCCGTCCTTTTTTTATAGTCCAGTATTTCATTTTGAGTTGTCCCTTAATAAGTGTTCATTTTGTAAAGTTAGTGGGTAAAAGTTGGTGTATTGTCTATTTTCTCTCTAAAAGTAGATTCCTTTTTGAAAAGTAAGTGAGTAAGAGTAATGATGATGGGTAAGTAGGAAAAGTAGAAGAAAAAATTGATGTGAAAGGTATAATGATTATGTCTTTTTAATAAGTTGGAGTTACGAAACAGGACACTTAAAAAGGGACGGAGGGAGTAGTATTTTTCTTGAGGCAAAAGAAAATGGAGACGAAATTACCCGTGTCCTCACCAAGCAAAGTTGTTCCTGTGCTCGTCATAGTCGTTGCTGTAATGGTAACTTTAGTGGTGGCCAAAGGAGGCCGTGGTCGGGGATTTGGTGGTTGTGGAGGAAGACGTGGCGGTGCTGGAGTCATAGCTGGACACGGAGGAGGGCATCACAATTCAAGCACCGCCGCTTCTGTGTACTCCACGTTTGTATATCCAATGTTTTTAGTTATTCTTTCTTATTTCCTTTCTTAGTACTACTATGCTATGTTCCAATTGAAAGTGGAAAACAAAGAAGAAGAATAAAAGGTTAGCTTCTGCCTCTGACACTTCCCTTTTGAGATCCACAACAGTTCTACACCATTCCGGAGACGTTCAGAGGGGGTGTATTTTGTGGAATCGTATGAAGTTTGTGGAAAGTTGTTATGAATTTCATGTGGTATTTGTTAGGCCACGTCATTTTATTTGTTAGGCATCGTTTTGATATTGTTATAAGGTGAAATTACACAGAGACCACCTTATATATACGTTTTGGACACGGAGATTCTTAAATATTTAAAATCATGACCCCCTCATCTATATAAAATAAAAAAATTGACTAACTTTGTTAACGGAATGAAGGGAAATGATGATTCTACCTCTTAAAACTTGCTCACATTGACTTCCTCATTTATAAAAAATTGTCTACGCTAACCTCTTTATCTTAACGGTCTTTTGACAAAAGAGTACTACTGATGGGTTAACAGTTATAAATGAGGGGGTGCTTTTAGGCATTTTTAAAAGTTGGAGAATGTTCATGACAAAATGTATAGATGAAGGGGTTTGTGTAATTTCACGTAGTTATAATTAAAGGATTTAACGTAGCACAATCCCCTGTATTTTCTGTGCTTGTTTGATAAATTTGGTGTATTATTGCGTGTGTGTGTGTGTGTGTGTGTGTGAGAGAGAGAGAGAGAGAGAGAGAGAGAGAGAGGGAGAAGAGGCTAAAATCCAAAGGTTGACCTTGTAGTTTATGGTTTTGGGGGTAAAAGTTTTGGGAGGTTTACTCTCTAGTCTATTATTCATATTTTGGAAATTATTAGGTCCATTTAACTATTTTGAAACCCATCTACCTTGACAAAAATATATTTACATTAAATAAAAATCATTTATCCCTCTCGTCACATCATCGTCGTTGCCGACGACTAGCATCAAAGATGATGAATCAATGGGCGATTAAGAAAGGATGTTGACCAGCAATTATGATGATTCGATAGTAAAAAATAAGTAATAAAAATAATGGTGATAACACAGGCTTCGGGCGGCGGTGCTTTTTGGGCTATGATGGTGACTGGATTTGATGGGCCAAGGGTTTTCGCTGACATTGGGGTGGCGGTGGCAACTGGTGCGGGATGACAGTTGTTTTAGGTTTAGGGCTTTGTTTTTCTTTTTAGGTGTTGGGCTTCTGCCCACTTATTTGGGTTGGTTCTCTTTTAGGTGTATTGGTTCTTTACCAATTTTTGAGTGTTTTTTTTTTCCTGTTATTTTCAAAAAATTGTGAGGTAAGATGTAGTGATAAGTTAAGCTCGTCCTTGTTTGACGCTCCCTGGTGTATTGCTACATGTTTTCTTTTTGTATTATTAATATAAATGATAGGGAAACCATTTTCGCTGATTAAAAAAAAAGGTAAAACAATACCAAAACAACATGAAAGGAATAATATAGGAACAAGTGGAGGTGGGATTTGGAGGCTAAATTTTGGCTTGAGTGGCATTAAATAGCCGTCTGTATAAGTGTTTTCAGCAGTAGTAACGTCAGAATTCATACAGCCAACAAAATAAGTGTCGTGAAAGGAAAAGCAGTGGTAAAAGACCACCGGTAAAAGTTCCATCTAAAGGTTTTTCGGGGAAAATTTTATTTAGTACCATATTCAAATTTGAAGAAAACCTTCATTTTGAAATCTAATATATATATAGACCATTTTATTTAAAATATTGGCAGTTTCAATCTTGAAGCAGGGAAAAAATAATCTTTGAATTTTCTTTTTATGATTTATTTTTATATGATGACTTCATAAGTGCAATAAAAAAAAATATATGTTTTTCTTTTTTGAAAAAAAGAGAGAATGTATTCTCGATAACACGGAACACTGCTAGCTAGCTACCAGAAAGTAAAAAACAGTTCAACATTGAATGAGACTTTTATATTAGTTTTCTAACAAACGAAAACCACATTAAATATATATATAGTCACCCAGTTTCCTCTTGTGTGAAAAAAGAGGACAATGACAATACAACATACAGTATTTGCTTTTGTGTTGTGTGAACACATGTTTACTATCCTATCTTCTCTGAACACACCCGGCCGACCCGAGCAAGCTGAACCCATATACTAAATGGTATAAGTGTAACATAAATAATACACTCACCGGTGTACGCAGCGGAAACTAGGAACATACTAACCTCTAGCCATTGTTGTTCAAGTAGAGAACACCAAACATTCACAAACTCTAGATTTAGATGTCTTCTAACTTATGCACGACTTGAGCGCCTTGATTGATGGATACCATAGGCTACATATCCATGCTAGGTTAGGGACCCTATATCTCCTTATAAAGACCTTCTAGTTTCCTTCCATCAAAGAAACCAATCAATTAAACTAGTTAAACTAGTACAATAATGAAAGTGGGAAAGTCAAGAGGTTCTTGAAACCACCACTATATCTATAATGGAAGAAGGCACTTCCATTAATCACAATGTGACTAAGTGGGCCCTTTAAAATAATTCTTACATTCTCCCACTGGCCCACGAGACACTTGTATATTGTATTAGGCGATAAATACTTTATATGGCCATACAACTGAAAATGCCTATAATTTAAAATTTTGAAAACCTTTTACTCCATTAGAAAATATCAAACATGAATCATAGCGGTAGTGCCGTAATAAATAGGCATGTCCCTTCCATGTATTACAACATGTGACACTTTCCAACGAGTACCGGATAAGACCGAATAAGATATACTTTATAAATGACATCTCAACGGATAAACTTTATACGTACTTCTAACTTTATGTGCACATGTACGTTTTTAATTCTCTAAGAACACTTATAGTGTGACAAAACCTGAATTGAGCAAGAAATGAGAGAAAACATTATAAAATGAGCTAACATGTCATATTTCACAACATGACATACCTTGTTTTGCCAGCAAGAGTTAGCTCAATACTTTATGCTCAATGGTCACGAAAAGTGTTTTTTTTTAACTCTCTCTCTCCCCCTTGATGAGCTACTTTATGTCGATGTACTCTATTTGGCTGTTTACTTTATCTTAGATAAGAAAATTGTAGCCGTAGTAAACTCAGTAATGGTCTCACCCTAGAATCGACAACTTGAGACACTTATTACATGCTATCTAGTTTCATGCATAGCTCCCACTAATTTCTACATTCATAGAAAATAGCAAATTAAGACATGATTGAGATGCATGTAAATCAACTTAAAAATTCTCGGTTCTTTATAAGTACCTCATAACCTTTATTTCTAGCCTTCTAGTACTTCATATCATACTCGCTAGACCAATATCCATATAACCCAGAAAATTGTATATATATGCTCCCATTAACCTTAAGGAGTATACCTTTCTCTACTTATAAGCAAAATGACTACTACTTTTTTTTCTTCTTGAGAAAAACTCTTTTCTCGATGCTATCCAAGCCAAAACTATATTGGATCTTCAAATAGTCCTTAAATCACTAGTATAGAGAAAGAACTCCAAATGGATATGTTACTTTGAACATTAATCCTAAGGGGTTAAACCTCTCCCACTATTAATGTTCAACTTTTATTTTGCGCACTTGATTATGTGACTATAGGCGCTGCATTCACATAACGCAAAATCATGATCCTTGCATGAGAGAAAAGCGAATTGCTAGATAGTCAATATAATTCACACAACTTTAAAAAGCAACTTTATAAGCAGTATGAATGGCTACAACAACCAAGAAATAACGACTCTCAATTTAGTTGTAGTAAATTCTAACCTTCTTGTGGGTAGAGGTGCCTCACGCATAAATTTACATAATACTTTATGAATAAGATAAAATTCTCCATATTTTGGGCATAGAAAAAGTTTATTCTCAACTTTTTAAAAAGATTATCTTACTCAAATTTAAATCACAAAAATAACAACCTCCTTGCAAGACTGAGTTTTATTTTCATGATTTAACTTCAACTTTATGCTAATCTGTACCTGAAATAAAGTAAATTCAAACCTCCCTGTGGGCAAAGGCTGCAATACGCACTGAATCTACGTTACTACAACAACAAGACTAGCAAATTTTGAATATCAACATAAAATGCATAATAGTGGGAGAAATTCTATTTTCATGTGGAATTTTCCATTTTGTCCCAAACAAACTAATAAAATTAATTATTCTCCTGTGTGTAAAAATAATTAATCTTATCAATTCAAGCTTAATAGTAGATGCCATATAATACCAACATATATAGCCCAATGGCTATCCATGTGACAATTCTTAATATGAATACCATAATATTTCAAGATGTTGTGGCTAATCTCAAAATATTACGACATACAAGTTATCTCAAAAGGCATCAACCAAACTTTAATGGGACAAACCTCAATAACATCCACTCCTGAGTCTCGATACCGTGAGTCGATCTCATGATCAAAGTTCGAACATAGATCGCAATCATGCATACTAAGCAATATGGGCTTAAATGTAATCAAACTTCAATGTACATAATCTGAATATGCAAAAAAATCAAGGCATATCGGTAGAACAAGTACCCAAATAATTCTTACCATAAGCTTTATTCATGATATACAAAGGCAGAATCAATCAATATGCCCACATAGAACCAAATAGGTTTGCACATGCTAAACTTGTATTTATCTTAACGCCTAGATCCCGTAATTGGGGCATCTCCAAATATCACGCAATAGAAATTGTTATTTCTTGTAATCAAGTAAAATTAGGCTCTTAATATTCCAAGACCAGTTATGGAACATGAACCATTGAATCCAAGCTATATACAAATTAACCATGCACTAACGCCAAATGGCAGCAATTTCAGTTGACATGATCCAGTGTGGGAACAAATTCTAGCACCAAGTAATTTTAAAGATCTTGGAATTTGATCCATCGAAATCATGAAATATACACAAAAATCATCACAATCTCTGGACTAGGAAGATATCTAAGCAACTAATCAGATTGGTGCATGGGTGATCGTAATGACACCAAACTTGTCTAGGATCCTTTATGATCAGAACCAATTGCGATCATATATATGCTCTGAAATTTCTATCACTGTATTGGATCAAAGAGTTTATAGCAAAACTAAAATTGTGAATGATAACTCGATAATTATCATTGAACTTGTTCATATGACCGAATCATATATTCAATCCGAGATATATGTATGAATTCAACATCAAGATCTGTACACTAAACAACACGAACTAGAGGGGCGCTCTGATACCACATGTAACATAAATAATACACTCACCGGTGTACGCAGCGGAAACTAGGAACATACTAACCTCTAGCCATTGTTGTTCAAGTAGAGAACACCAAACATTCACAAACTCTAGATTTAGATGTCTTCTAACCTATGCACGACTTGAGCGCCTTGATTGATGGATACCATAGGCTACATATCCATGCTAGGTTAGGGACCCTATATCTCCTTATAAAGACCTTCTAGTTTCCTTCCATCAAAGAAACCAATCAATTAAACTAGTTAAACTAGTACAATAATGAAAGTGGGAAAGTCAAGAGGTTTTTGAAACCACCACTATATCTATAATGGAAGAAGGCACTTCCATTAATCACAATGTGACCAAGTGGGCCCTTTAAAATAATTCTTACAATAAGAGCTTTGCAAATCTATCTAAGAACACTAATTAAGAAGGGAAAAACAAAACTCCAAATCTTTGCGGGCCAAGCAGATAAACACAGTTGAGAAATCTATTAGTGTTAGCCTATAAGTACGAAAGCTATCTATAAGTACGAAAGCTATCCCAGAGGCCGGGCAGTGGCCTGAGGGGAAGATTATGGAGATGCAATTGTCCTTGTCACCTGCAGCAAGCAAAATTGTTCTTGTACTCGTCGTAGTGGTTTCTGTAATGGCAACTTCAGTGGTAGCCAAAGGATTTGGTGGTCGTGGATTTGTTCTCTCTCTCTCTCTCTCACACTCTGTCTCTGTGTGTGTGTGAGAGAGAGAGAGCAATAATCATTTGAAAATGGACTAAAATTCGAAGTTTGATATTACAGTTTATGGTTTTGGGAGTAACAATTACAACAAAGATCATTATATTGCATGTAGGATTGGAGAGCTTTCGATTTTTTGTGCAAATTGAGGCACTGTGTAACGACCCTGATTTTTGGTAAATAAAAATTTTGTTAAATATTTGAATTTTCTTTTAATTACTTGAATTGCTTTAAAAATTTCTCTTTAAATTCTGATAATCCGTCATAATTAGATTTGAAACTTGAAAAATTGAATTCTTTCACTCCGGACAATCTAGTCCTTCTCCCATGACTAGTATACTTGTAAACGTACCCGTATATTTCTCCTAGTAAGTACATAATATCTTTAAAATTATATTTCTTGGCTGGAAATCCTACTTAGCAAGCATAGTTAGCTTTTAACCGATTAGTTAGCAAACCCTAACTACCGTTTGGTTTAGTTACATTTCCTTAACCTGGAGTGATGTATCGATGCCGAAATGGTTAGTAGAAAATTTTTGGTCTTTGCCTTGACCGTTAACTTGACTGCCTTGCTTTGGCTTGGCTAGGCTGCCTTGGCGTCGGGTCGCTGTCGGGCCTGCCTCGCCTAAGCGTCGGGTCACTGTCGGGTTGCTCTCCTTGGCTGCCATCGGGTTCTGCCTTGGCGTCGGGTCGCGCCTTGGCTATGCCTTGTCCACCGCTTTGCTAGTGGGCTACCTTGGTCACGCTCACGCCTAGCCTTGGCTACGCCTTGGCCACCGCTTTGCTAGCGGGCTACCTTGGCCACGCTCACGCCTCGCCTTGGCTAAGCCTTGGCCACCGCTTGGCCACCGCTTTGCTAGCGGGCTGCCTTGGCTACGCCTTGGCCACCTGTAACGCCCCGAATTTTGGGTACGTTAAATGATCATTTTATTGAACAACAAAAGAGAGTCTGGCTCTTTATTACATCATAAACTCCCAAAGGGTTCTTATATTACACAAAAGGGATGGATATCTAAGGTTATCTACAGCTCCTTCTCTTCTTCCATCCTAGCAAGTTCCTCAGCTCCAAAGGCCTCCAAGGTATACAGCTCCCCTTGTTCATCTAACAAGTCTGACACATTATACCAGCGTCGCCACCAGTATAATATGTCAGGGTCACATAAAGCAACACCATGAGCTTGAAAGCTCAATAGAATAATCCAAAACCCACTAACCCTTAACTTACAAATAGCAAGTCATGCATATATCATAAAGAGTCATAACAGCACATGCATTAATATAACAATAACAACAATAATGACACATCCGCATTCGCTGTCTATCGTTGGTGTCATGTTTCCGTGTGTTTCTCCTACGTGACTCATCGTTTTGTGTCTCATCTATCATTTCCAAAAAATCACACGCACACACCAATGAGCTACCCAGTCCGGCTCATTGGCCACAATGGCTACCAAGTCCGGCACATTGTGAACGCACATAACCAATAAGCTACCAAGTCCGGCTTATAGGCCACAATGGCTACCAAGTCCGGCCACGTTATCAAATCTTGCATTGGCTCCTCTCCGCGGATAACCAAGCCCAATCAATCAATGAAGATACCACGTCTGGCTCCGTTAACAATCTACACAATGGGCTACCAAGTTCGGCACATTGTGAACGCACGCAATCAATAAGCTACCAAGTCCGGCTTATTGGCCACAATGGCTACCAAGTCCGGCACATTGTGTCACATACTCACCTCCAAATGAAGCTACCAAGTCCGGCTCCATTGGCAACGCATACCAACGTAAGGCTACCAAGTCCGGCCATTACGTAGTTTCAAAAAATATTTTACCAAGTTCAATTATTTCCTTTATCCACACCCTAGGTGTCATGTTTCTACTTCTCGGTTGTCGTGTCTCGTAATCATGCATAGACTCCGCGGCGGGACAAATCACTTTAAAGTAATCTTGAAACCAAACTAGCAAGATCATCCAATTCTATATTACCTAATCGTACTCAAATTATTACTTAAAGCATAACGCCACATGTACGGACGCCCTTGGAGTGGAAAGCCACTTATGCTTTATCAACAACAAGTAATGCAAGCAAATATACATACATGCTCATAATCATCCTCAAGACAATAATATATTACCAAAATCCGTCCTTTCTTCCTTTGTAGAATTTTCAAAACAACATATGTTTATTGACGAGTTCATACATGAACAAGCAACTATCACGAGATCGAGCAATCAAGTAGTCATAAGATCAAAGTAAACTACGTAAAACAAATCATACTACGCATATGGCTTCATGCTCATACAATACAATATACTTAGAGGAAGTAGTTAGGGATTAACTACATTTAATTCAAACATGCATACAATTATACTTAGGGGTAGAGAGTAAGGACACTCTACCTTTCTTCTCGGCGGTAGAAAAAGACTACGAAAGTAAGACGGAAAGAAAGTCGGCACTCGAACGGCGTAACGGCTTACGATAAGCTTCCAAAAGCTTCGAAAGAGAAAGGTTTCTCTCGAAACTAGATCGTAACCTATATTACTACTACTTTAGGATCGAGGTGGTGGTCGTATAGTGGTTTAGTGGCGGAGATGAAAAGAAAGCTCAAGAACAGGCTAGAACTACTCAAGAACACTAAGAATTCTTATGCTTTCAAGGAGAGAACTTGGAGATGGGAATGGTGTGAGTTGAATGAGGAGTGTGAGGTCCTATTTATAGGCAAATGGACTCTCCCTCTCCCTCTTTGGCCGGCTGCCCTCTTTCTCTCTTATTCTCAATTTTTAATTCCAAGCAAATCTTGCTTCCTTGCAAGAAACATCCTAAAAACTAGGCATGCAAGGCTAGGATGTATCCTTTGGATTGGATTTTGGAAGATTGGCCAAGGAATTGGATTTGTTTCAAGTAAACAAATGGGGTTTGTACGAAGAAGGACAAGATTGGATGGCATTGGTTATGCTTTCACTTGAAAGCATACACAAACTAGGACAAGGATGACCAAGCAAGGTCAATCAAGGAAGCAACACATCACACTCTCTCTCTCTCTCTCTCCATCCGATCTCTCTCTCTCCCTCTCTCAATCTCTCTCGGCTTTTCTCTCTCTCTCTCTCTCTCTCTCCCACTTGTACCACTTGGAAAGTGCATATATATATATATACTAATATATACATATGTACTATGGGTCTTTCAAAATCTTGTATTTAAAACTAAATATAGATTTTCTTAATATAATATTGTAATACACACATGTTATATACAATATTATATATATATACATACAAGTACACTCATATATATATATATATATATATATATATACATGTACCACACAATATCTATACTAGATATGACCTAGGACCAATATCTAATATAGTATTCTACTACTTTCAAAGTACAACCATTAAAATACTAACCTAATGTACTAATCCTATTTTAATCAAATATCACACATGGAAAATCTAGTCTTTTTATATAATAATAAGAGAATCCCATGGGAAATTAAATAATAAACCTTGTACTTTTGGCAAGACTAAGCTATTGTCCATTAGTTAATAAATCTCCTAACATTTGTTATCCAATGGATAAAAGAAATAAAGTACTATGCAATATTTTCTAATTAAACAATGCAATTAGGCACATGTTCCATATTAAAATACTAGATAATAGGTACTTAGAAAATCCAATATTTTAAGTCTTTGGTACAAGTACAATGTATATGTATACTAATCTATATGAGAAAGGACAAGGGTTTGGAAGATTGACCAAGGAATTGGATTTGAATCAAGTAAACAATTAGGGTTTTGGTACAAAGGACAAGATTTGCTTGTCCTTGGATTGGATGAACAAGGAAAACCCTAGATATGGTGACCAAAGCATGGTCAATCAAATGACATACACATCACTCTCTCTCCCTCTCTCATCCGAACTCCATCTCTCTCTCTCTCCCAATCTCTCTCGGCTCTCTCTCTCTCTCTTTCTCCCTTGTACTTCTATGGAAGTATATACATTTATTAGTATATATATAAGTACTTTGGGTACTTTAAAATCTTGTATTTTAAACCAAAATAGATTTTTCTTATTATAAAATTCTATATACACACATGTGTACTTTCATTATAATATATATATCTATATATATATATATATATATATATACAAGTACATATATATAATATACAAGCAAGTACTTACACAATCTAGCCTAGGATTCCATAATCTAATAAACTAACCTAATGCTTTCAAGGTACTAAGTACTAAATTAATAACCTAATATACTAATTCTATTTTAATAGATTTTAACACATGCCAAATCCAATATTTTAATCAATCTAGTACATGATTGTCAAGACTAACTATTATCCATTGGATAATGGTTTCCCTAGCGGTCAATAACCAATGGGTAATGATGGCTAGGATTCTAGTCTATCGCCCAATGGGTAAAGAATCTCCTAACGGTTATTATCCAACGGTTAATACCAAAAAGTATAATACTTTACAATTAAGCACTAAACTAATCTAATCTCGTACTTAGGGAGATTAACTAAGGTTTACCTATTGACCAATGGGTAAAGGAAACCCTAACGCTATTGTCCAACGGATAATTATTACCCTAGCCTTTATCGTCCAATGGATGAAGACAAAAAGGGTAAAGTGGTCCATCTAGGGTTAGGGTAACCTCATTAGATTTGGGATCCAAGTGATTAGGTTAACAGTCTATTAGGAATCTAACTAATTGGTTAAAGATTAACGATACTCAATCTAGGCTTTCATTGCTCGAGTGGTATTTTGGTTTTATTTAGTAGGAAATCGCCTAATAACGGAATATTAAAGCCCGACGGTGCCAAACGCCAAGGCAAGGCGTGAGTGTGGCCAAGGCAGCCCTCTAGCAAAGCGGTGGCCAAAGCGACCAAAGGCTGGCCAGAAGGCGGCGCCCGGCGGCAAGCGGCCAAGGCGGCCTGGCTGCAAAGCGGTGGCAAGCGGCCCGCCAGCTGCAAAGCGGTGGCCAAGGCAGCCAGCTAGCAAAGCGGTGGCCAAGGCGTAGCCAAGGCAAGGCCAGAGCATGGTAGCCCAGCAACGCCAAGGCAAGGCCAGAGCAAGGCACGACCAAACGCCAAGGCAGAACCCGATGGCAGCCAAGGCAGAGCCACCCGACAGTGACCCGACGCCAAGGCAAGGCAGGCCCGTCAGCGAGCCGACGCCAAGGCCAGGCAGGCCCGTCAGTGACCCGACGCCAAGGCAGCCTAGCTAAGCCAAAGCGAAAGCTGTCAAGTCAACGGTCAAGGCAAAGGCCAAAAATTAACCACTTTGGCATCGATGCAACGCTCTAGGTTAGGAAAATGTAACTAATCCAAACGGTAGTTAGGGTTGCTAGCTAATCGGTTGCCATGTAGGATTTCCAGCCGAGAAAATAAATTCTAGGATTTTACTACAATTACCAAGTAACTATACCAAGGTTTTAATAGGCATAATCGTCTTTAGAAAATGACCTTAATGCCTGGGCGATGAATTCCAATCTCCTAAGTCACAAACCTAATTATGACGGATTATTAATCGCAAAAAGGGATTTATAAAATAAATAAAGAATTTTCAAATATAATAACAAAATTTTATAAGTCGATAACAACCGATTTTTGGATGTTAAAAAGAAATCCAAGTATTAAAATAAAATTCAAATTTTTAGCAAAATTTTTATTTACCAAAAATCAGGGTCGTTACATATGGATTCATGCCGAATGTTATTTTTTTAACAAGTTCCCTCGCCTTGGCTACACCTTGGCCACCGCTTTGCTAGCGGGCTGCCTTGGCCACGCTCACGCCTTGCCTTGGCCACCGCTTTGCTAGCGGGCTACCTTGGCCACGCTCACGCCTTGCCTTGGCGTTTGACACCGTCGGGGTTTAATATTCCGTTAATAGGCGATTTCCTACTAAATAAAAACCAAAATACCACTCGAGCAATGAAAGCCTAGATTTGACTAAAACAAGTCATTAAGAAACTTTTGAACCAAAGGAACCCATCATTCTTGCTTCCTAAAGAAGCAACCTTAGCCATGCATGCATGCAACCCTAGATTATATAGCCTTAAAACCTAATTGTGTTATTTTCCTAGATTATCCTAGCCCTTGTATGCTTTCTAGGAAAGTATTAGCCAATACTTTTTCATTGACAAGTCACTTGAAAACCCTTGGTACTTGATTCTTCCTAGACTTTCTTTTGTACTTATGTGCATTTATAGATAAGTATACTTGGGACAAGAGAGAGAGAGAGACAGAGAGAGAGAGAGAGAGCCGAATAGAGGAAAAGAGAGAATGAGGTGTGTGTGTGTGTCCTTTGACATTATTTGACCTAGTTACAACTTGGTTGAGGTGACTATTGGATGACAAGGTATGACATACTTGACATGACCATTCAATGGATCAACAAAGGAGAGAGAGAGAGAGAGAGAGAGAGAGAGAGAGAGAGAGAGAGAGAGAAAGGGCTGGCCGGGTGGTGAAGGAGAGAGGTGGAGTGTGTGATTGTATTTTGTTCATCCAAACAACCTCCATTTACTTCTTTACACTCAACCAAAGTACAACCTTTACAACCCATTCTAGACTAGATTTTTGTTCTTTCTTCCAAGCAATCTCTTTCTAGGACAAGACCAGCCAAAAACCCTTCATTATGACCTAGGATATGGCCTAAAATGGAGGTGACAAGTGAAGGAAGGCTATGTCATGATAAAAGGTGTGAAATGACAAGTCATGGAGTAAATCCAAGAGGGAGAGAGAGAGAGAGAGAGAGAGATATGGCTGGCCATGAGAGAGAGGGAGAAGGTCAGGTTTTTGCTATAAATAGCACCCAAAGCTTGCCATCCAACTCACACCTTCACCCCTTGCTCCAACTTCTCTCTAGAAACCATTTTCTGTTTTCCTGGCAGCTTACTGCTCTTCGTAAATCCCCATTTTTCTCCTGCTTAAGGTAGTTTTTAGGACTAACTCCCTTGAAGAATGTTGTAGAGCACTTCAAAACCTTCAAGTTAGACCCAAGAACCACCCCAATTGGTTAAGAAATGACCAAGATATCGACCTCCGAAGTTCAGTAAAATTCTCGGATTTCCAGTCCAAACAGCTTACTGTCACCCCCTTTATCACCATTTTTCTCCGGGCGAAAGTCGTTTCTAGGAACAACATCCTCCACGAAAGTTGTAGAAAACTTCGATATCTTCGATTTAGACTTAAGAACGATCTCATTCAGCCAAATATTGACTGAGTTACGGCCATCCAAAGTTTAGCCCAGATTTGCGAGTTTCAACGCCCGTAGGATTTTTCAACTAGCTTATTCGGCCCCGACTAGTTTCGGATCAAGGTAGATTATCCTTACGCTCTAATCCTAAGTATAGATATTATATAATCTTGTAGATCTTCCTATCTACTTTCCCTAATATAACTCTAGTTATGTTGTTTATGTCCTTGAAATGAAAGCATGATCTTGTAGATTATTCTTAACCGTTAACTCCGAGATATATTGTATGATGTTCGTATGGTTTGAGATGCATGAAGGAGGATGTCTTTATTCTCTAGCCCTAAGTATACTTACTTCTTTAAGTATTATCTAAAGTTAGTATGATGCTTGTGCGTCGAAATGCATGTTAAGTAAGGTTAATTAGCAAACTTGTTTTACTAAAAATCCGAAGGAAGTGCAACATGTTGAATGAACGATTTCTACGTCAATAAACATATGTTGTTTTGAATTTTCCACAAAGGAAGGAAGAACGGATTTTCGGTAATATAAACTTAATTGGAAGATTTCATATTATTGTCTTGAGGATGATTATGAGCATGACAATTAATATAGAGTTGGATGATCTTACTAGATAGATTACAATGAATGATTTATGTGTGAAAGTCCTACCGCGGAGTCATTGCATGTAACGAGACACAGAAATTGAGAAAATAGAAACATGACACCTAGGGTGTGTTAAAGACAAGGTGTGTTTTGAAAACGCAATGCGGTTGGACTTGCCCATTGTGGGAATGTGGTTGATATGGATAAAAAGAATTTTTGAAACTACATAATGACCAAATGTGGGTGCATTATGTGAGTGTGTGTGTTGTGTGCCAATGGGAACCCGGGGCGGCAGAACCATTGTGAGGATACTCGAGAACCCGGCGCGGCGGAACCGAGGTTGGGTGTGTGGCTTGGTTATCCGCGGAGAGGAGCCAATGCAAATGTGTGCTAATGGGAACCCGGCGCGGCGGAACCATTGTGAGGATACTCGGGAACCCGGCGCGGCAGAACCGAGGTTGGGTGTGTTAAATGTGATTTTCAAAATGTTGATTTGAAAATGAAAATTGGACACGTTCTACGATGAGTCGCGTAAGAGAAAACTACACAATACAGACACCAACGTTAGACTAAGGAATGCGGATGTGTCATTGTTAAATGCCTTGTTATTGTTAATGCCTTGTTAAACATGTATGTATTATTCCGCTGCTTGTGCAAGAGTTGGTATGTTACTCTTATACTCTGATATTGGTAAGTTATGGGTTAGTGGGTATATGATTATTCTACTGAGCTCTTGTAGCTCACGGTGTTGCCTTTGGTGACCCTGACATATTATATCGGTGGCGACGCTGGTATAATGTGTCAGCTTTTGTAGATGATCAAGATGAACAGTACACCTTGGAGGCTTTTGGAGCTGAGGAGCTGGCTAGGACGGAGCAGCAGGCGGAGCTGTAGTTAGAAACCCTAGAATCCCTTCCTTTGTATAAATATTGAACCCTAGTGGGGATTATGATGTAATAATGAGTCAGACTCCATTTGATTTTTTCAATAAAATGTTATTTAACGTACCCAAAAATCAGGGGCGTTACACACTGTTCTTCGTAAACTAGTGTTTTGGTATTTTTTTCATCTTCTGTGAATTTTTAGCACAATTCTGTTAAACATTTTCGATTGCTATTCGTTTCAGCGAGTGGAGTCTAACAATTGGAAAATTATGATAAAATTAAAACATAATAAAATAAAAAAAAATAAAACAACAGTCTTTTTTATCTTCATTTTTTTTTTAGTGTCGTTCTGTATTTTAGTCCAACTTATTAGGTCGCTGGGTTTTGATGTGGTAATTAGGAGAAAAATTGGAGAGAGAGAGAGAGAGAGAGAGAGAGAGAGAGAGAGAGAGAGAGAGAGAGAGAGAGAGTTAAGAGCCAACTAGCAAGTATGGGAAAAAGAATTAAAATAAAAAAGCTGTGAAGTTTCGAACCATCTAATGAGAAACATCTAACATGGAAGTTAACATGTTCAAATTAACAAATTAAATACGTGGTGTGAACTTGTGAGAGTCGTGTAGTTTTTAAGTGGTTAGTCAAAAGTACTACGATAGATGTGGCTCTTAGCCCATCTAATTGTATTTTTTGGCTTCCATGAGACAGCTAGTTTGAGTTTCGAGTCTATCGAGAGATGTCAAATCCACTCCCACTCTTGTTGTTAGCCCACTAATTCTAAATGAAAAATACCGAGAGTGGGAGCTAAATGTGCAGAATTTACCCAATCGTACGTAGTGGCAAATGAGCTAGAAAATGTTAAAACTATATATATAATTGTCGGGAATGAAATTTGCGGGTTCGTAAGACGTACGTGTGAACTTTGGGGAGATCAGTGCACGTGAGTAGTGTTGTGTGAGGTGGACAGAACAAACATGTGGAGGACATGCACCAACATGATTTCCTTTGCTGATTTAGAGATCATTCTTCATGTACAATAGAAGAATAAAAACAAAAGAGCTAGAATGGGGATAAACAAATTAAAGAGATTAATGCAACTTAATTTCAGTGAGGGGGGGGAGGCTAGGAAAAAATAGAGTTTCACTGTATCATACAGTATATAGATTCTGTCACTCGTTTTCTTTCTATAATTATTTTGAACCTAAAGCAATGATTTGGTTTGGTACTTACGCATAGGTACATATAATCTTAAAGAAGGAATTAATGGAGACTCGATATTCTTCAGGTGCATGCATGTGAAAATTAATACTACACAACATTTACATTGCGCATATATATAATCAAGCTAGCTGGAAATTAAATTAAAGTAAGTGAGGATGCTAATAAATTAGTAGTACTCAAGACTCCATGCCATTTAAAAGGCTAGATGCTTGCAGCATTTATGGAGGGGGCGTGACAAGAATCTGTGGAACGGATTGGATGTAGTATTTTCTACCAAAAATATATAGAGAGTTATATTCCAATAAATCTCCGCCATGCTCTCAATTACTGAAGAATTCAATATTAATTACTAGAAAATTCTTACATTTAATACCCGAAAAGGAGTTCTCTCTAATTATGAGTCTAAAACCCAATTCACCAACGTGATGCGGAGTGCGTCTTCAACGTTCCTTGTGCTTTGGACCGTTTGCAGCCCAAACGTCACAAGCAAGTAGAGTTGCTGCCCATCGTCAACGAGACGTTATGAAAAGCCTAGGGTTGATTGGAAACGGGTCATTGATCAATAGATTCAATAAACATTGATCGTTTCGCCATGATTGTTACATGGTTTAGCCTTCCAAAAAGGGAAGTTTCTCTTGTTAGGAAATATTTCTTATGCGTATATCTTCACGTAGGTAACTCCATCTTTGTTGTCGTTTGTTTTGACAACCTTCTATTAATTTCTAGAATTTGATTTTTAGGTCAACATCATATTTTGCATTTTTGGTAATTTTCCTAATTTATTTGATTTAGGCTTATTTATTAGTTTCCTAGTTTTTGTTTAGGGCTCTCCAATATTATAAGTACTGTTGTAAACCCTGAGCAAGTTGGTGTTCAATTTTGAATTATATTAAAGTCTAGAGAGAGTTTTTCTACACCTGTTTTGTTTGGGATCGTTCTTCCACGTTCATCTTTTCTTTTCTATATGCTTTCCTGCATCTCAAATCCTAAGTTTCTTTTATTCCTTAGCAAATCAAATTATGTAAAGGATGATTATCAAGATCCTAGGAGCTGATTACTGAATTTGTGTATATCATTGATTTACTTACCTTTCTAGTACTGTAGGGGGCTGTTTTCAACCTGGACCTCTTGAACCCTCTGCTCCTCCGCTATTGTGCCGTGGAAGGTTGTCGTGGCTCGCCGGGTACCTGCAGACCGGAGGGGGGTGTTCCTCCGGGTAGAAGCTCCGACGATCTAGTTAGTAGGGGAAGGAAGAGTAAGAGGAGGAGTATTTGTTTGGAAAAGAGGAACTGCTTATATGAGAGGGAGGAGTGTATCAGCCCTTTTGTGGTAAGATGTACCTCCATATTTATAGGCAAGGGAGTCTTGCACGCTAAGCCAACCGAGCGTAGGATACACGCGCGTTCCTACGCTCGGACGACGTCACCTGTCAGAGGCATTTAATGAAGACCGTCTTCCCAGGTTTGCAGAGGCACATGGGTTCATGTCAGACATGTCACATCATGAAGAGGCGTCACGGCAGTGAGAAGAGAAGGCAACTCACGTATCATTGGAAGGTTCTGGAATGTTCTGTACCAGCGGTATCCGAACAAAGCGGTCCCGAAGGAAAGATTACCGGCCGAACAAACGAAGGTCAGTAACGGGGAAGTGTTACGCCGAACAACAGACTTATTAGCCGAACAAACCAGTGGATGCCGATGTTCGGACAACAGGCAATGCTCGGCGAGCTGCACCTGACCTTCCTTACGTTTGGTGAAAGATAAATGACGTGTCACCGGTCTAACTCAGCCTTCAACGAACTGAGACAACTTGTAACGACCCTGATTTTTGGTCAATAAAAATTTCGCTAAAAAAAATTTGAATTTTTTTTTTTTATACTTGGATTTCCTTTTAACATCCAAAAATCGGTCATTATCGACTTATAAAATTTTATCATTTTATTTGAAAATTCTTTATTTATTTTATAAATCCCTTTTTGCGATTAATAATCCGTCATAATTAGGTTTATGACTTAGGAGATTGGAATTCATCGTCCGGGCATTAAGGTCATTTTCTAGTAGATGAGCATGCCTATTTAGACCTTGGTATAGTTACTTGGTAATTGTAGTAAAAATCCTAAAATTTATTTTCTCGGCTGGAAATATTTTTGGTCTCGCCTTGCCTTGGCGTCGGCTTGTAGTCGGCTCCTTGCCTTGGCGTCGGCTCATTGTCGGGCCCGGTTCTGCCTTGGCATCGGGTCATTGACGGGCCTGCCTAGGCGTCGGGTCATTGTCGGGTTGCTCTGCCTCGCCTTGGCGTCGGTTGCCTTGGCATCCAGTCACGCCTTGCTTTTGCCTTAGCCACGCTCACTAGCGGGTCGCCTTGGCCATGCTCACGCCGCCTCGGCCGTCGCTTTGCTTGCAGCGCCGCTTGGCCACCGTTGGCCCGCCGCTGGTCGCCGCTGCCACATCGCTACCAGGTCGCTTAGCCATGCTCACGCCGCTTTGGCCGCCGCCTGGTCGCCTTGGCCATGCTCACGCCGCCGCCGTCGCCTTGCAGCCGCGCCATCGCCATTTACCGGGCTACTTTTGGCGCTTGGCTACTAGGTCGCTGCAGCTTGCCATCGCTATTACCGCCGCTGTACATCGTTTTACCGTCGCTGGCGCCGCTGCCACACCGGTCGCTTTGGCCATCGCTTGGCCACCGTCGCTGGCCACCGCTGCCACCGGTCGCTTTTGGCTACTATTTGGCCACTGGTCGCTTTACCGCCGCTGGCTGCCACCGGCCGCTTTGCCAATGCTTGGCCACCGGATTGCTAGCCCACCGCCACACCGCCACCACCACTACCCCTTGGCCACGCTCACGCGTTGCCTTGGCGTTTGACCTAGGGTAATATTTATCCATTGGACGATAGATGCTAGGGTAATCTTTACCATTGGTCAATAGGTAAACCTCGGTTAATCTTCCTAAGTACGAGATTAGATTAGTTTAGTGCTTAATTGCAAAGTATTACACTTTTGGGTATTAACCGTTGGATAATAACCGTTAGGAGTTTTATTAACCATTGGACGATAGACTAGAATCCTAGCCATTATTACCCATTGGTTATTAACCATTAGAGAAACTATTATCCATTGGATAATAGTTAGTCTTGACAATCATGTACTTGTTTGATTTAAATATTGGACTTGGCCATGTGTGTACTTTATTAAAATACAATTTGTACATTAGGTTAGTATTAATATACATAGTACTTTGAAAGTAGTAGAATAATTTAATAGATATTGGCATGTGGTATAGCTAGCCTAGATTGAGTAGTACTTGGCTTGTATATTATATATATGTACTTGTATGTATATATATATATATATATATATATATATATATAGGCTATATATATATAATATTGTATATGACATATGTGTATTACAATATTATAATAAGAAAATCTACACTTGGTTTAAAATACAAGATTTCAAAAGACCCAAAGTACATGTACATATAATAGTATATTGTATCTCTTTCTTGGTACAAACAAGTGGGAGAAAGAGAGAGAGAGGGAGAGAGAGAGAGTTAGCCGAGAGAGAGGGAGGAGAGAGATCCGAGAGAGAGAGAAGGAGGGAGAGAGAGAAAGAGAAGGAAAGAGAGGGAGAGATTGTACTTTAGATTTTTCCTTGGACTTTCTTTGACCTTTGCTTGCTTTCTTGGTAGTCTTCCTCCTACAATCTATGACCTAAATGTCCTAAATACATTTTTTTAATTGGGTGAAACTTGTACAAACCCTAGCTTGCCAAATCCTTACTCTTCCAATCCACCAAATTTTGTCCTTATATATATATATATGTATATATGGTTATCTATATATATATGTACATAGTACAATGTACCAAGAGGAGAGAGAGAGAGAGCCGAGAGAGATTGAGGGAGAGAGAGAGAGAGGTTCGGATTGAGGGAGAGAGAGGGAGTGTGATGTATGTGACTTGTGTACTTCCATTCTAGCCTAGATCACATTGCATCATCCAAAGTACAACCAAATCTAACCTTGCTTGTGCTTTCACTCCAAAGGACTACCAAATCCAATATTCTAACCTTTCAAAGGACTTGATTGGACTAAAACCCTAATAGAATAGCATTGATCTTGTCCTTGGTTGGAAGAAAGAACAAGGAAGACCTTTGGATAGTCTTTCAAGGCATGACATCACTTGGATAAAAGCTTTATCCAATGGATAAAGGAGGGAGAGGGCAGCCGGCCATGAGAGGGAGAGAGAGCCATCCAATTGCCTATAAATAGGCCTCACACTTCTCATTCAACTCACACCATTCCAATCTCCAACTTCTCTCTCTAGAAAGCTTAGTGTTCTTGTTGTTCTTGAGTAGTTCTAGCTTGTTTTTGAACTTTCTTTCCACCTCCGCCACTAAACCACCATACGACCACCACCTCGATCCTAAAGTAGTAGTAATATAAGTCACGATCTAGTTTCGAGAGAAACCTTTCTCTTTCGAAGCTACCAGAAGTCCATCGTAAGCCGTTACTCCGTCCGTCCGCCGACTTTCTTTCCGTCGATCTTTTCGTAGTCCTTTTCTACCGCCAAGAAGAAAGGTAGTGTAATCAACCCATAATCCTAAATATATGTTAGACACTACTCCTTGTCTTAGTTTTAACCCTAGCTAAGTCGTTATAATAAAAGCATGATAATGATAGTTTATTTCTTAAAACGTTGGATGCATGATAGTTAGTGAACTTAATATTGCTATTGGATGATTAAGCATGATTAGAATCG
Organism: Rhododendron molle; assembly: GCA_025413875.1. Taxonomy (NCBI): domain Eukaryota; kingdom Viridiplantae; phylum Streptophyta; class Magnoliopsida; order Ericales; family Ericaceae; genus Rhododendron; species Rhododendron molle. Next base: position 24,619,420 of record CM046400.1, read on the forward strand.
ACTTAAGATATAACTTCGTGTAGAAGTAATCGCATGTTGATCTTTTAACTTAACTATAAGCTTATATTCCATTGCTTGTATTACTTGTGGTATTATAACAAAGCATATGGTGGATTACCACCCCAAGGGCGTCCGCACATGTGGCATTATGCTTTAAGTAATGGTTATGGACATGCTATGTACTTGCTTGGATTATACTTACCTTAAGTATGCGTAGTAAATTTCTAAACATGAGTTAAACGGTTAAAGGTATCAAAGCTAGTTAGCAAAACTTGTTTTACTAAAGTACTAAAGAAGAATGAGCATGTCAAATAATGAATTTCTACGTCAATAACCATATGTTGTTTTGAAAATCCCACAAAGGAAGAAAGAACGGATTTTTCATAATATATTATTGTCTTGAGGATGATTATGAACATGTATGTATAATTGTTTGCATTACTTGTTGCTGATAAAACATAAGTGGCTTTAAGTAATAATTTGAGTACGATTAGGTAATATAGAGTTGGATGATCTTGCTAGTTTAGTTTTAAGATTACTTTAAAGTGATTTGTCCTGCCGCGGAGTCTATGCATGATTACGAGACACGAGAACTGAAAAGTAGAAACATGACACTTAAGGAGTGGTTGATATGGATAAAAAGGATTTTTGAGACTACATAATGGCCGGACTTGGTAGCCTTATGTGAGTTGTGAAAACCCGCAAGGTGGCCGGACTTGGTAGCCCTTTGTGCGGACTTGCGAAAACCGCAATGAGGCCAGACTTGGTAGCCCATTGTGTAGATTGCTAATGGAGCCGGACGTGGTAGCTTCATTGGTAATTGGACTTGGTTATCCGCGGAGAGGAGCCAATGCAAGATTTTGTAACGTGGCCGGACTTGGTAGCCCGTTGAATGAGAAATGATTTTTTTGAAATGAAATGGTGACACAATACGATGAGTCGCGTAGGAGAAACCAAGAAAGGCATGACACCAACGTAAGCAAGATAGTGAATGCGGATGTATCATTGTGAATTATGTTGTTTAATGAGTATGCGTAATTATTTATATGACCCTTTGTTGTAAGTTATGGGTTAGCGGGTTGGATTATTCTATTGAGCTTCTGTAGCTCACGGTGTTACCTTTTTGGTGACCCTGACATATTATACTGGGGGCGACGCTGGTATAATGTGTCAGATTTCATAGATGAGCAGCAGGAACAGTACACCTTGGAGGCCTTTGGAGCCGAGGAGCTTGCAAGGATGGAGGAAGAGGCGGAGCAGTAGTTAACCTTAGATTATCCCCTCTTTTGAATAAAAGTACTCTTGTGAGACTTATGTTGTAATAATGAGCTAGACTCTCCTTAATTTATTCAATAAAAATGTTTATTTAACGTACCCAAAATTCGGGGCGTTACACAACTGAACGATGGACCCCCCCCTGTGCGACCCTTTGGACCATGTGAACCCCTTCGGATATTTCGGCCCACTACAAGTACATAATTAGAATAGGAAACAGCCTTGTATAGAGCTAGTATTCAGGATCTAAATTGATCCCCTTTTTTTTTTGTATAAATCCCAGCCTTCAGCTAAAAAATATGAACATATTAGAATCAAACCTTGTTCTTTTACATGGTATCAGAGCTCTAGGGCTCCTCCTGTAAACCAAACCAAACCCTAGCTGTCACACCTTTAACTGCCAGAATCCATGGCAAAGGATGATGAGCAGAACACGAAAAAATCCCAGGCATCCGGGCTCCAAGCAAGCACATATGCCGATCCAAGCGATCCCTTCTACCTTCATCACTTAGACCAACCAGGTTTGGTTCTTGTGGCACAATTGCTGACCTAAGAAAATTATCCCATTTGGAGCCATGCGATGCTCATGGCTCTCACTACCAAAAACAAAGACGGCTTCATCGATGGCACCATCACACGGCCACTTGCAGGTTTAGCGGTAGAAATTAAAGAATGGACTTGCTGCAACACTCTCATCAAAGGATGGATCCTCAATTCCATCTCGACTAGTATTGCACAAAGTGTCATGTACAGTGAAGATGCTCATGAGCTTTAGAGTGAATTGAAAGAGCAGTTTTCCCACACCAACAGTGTGCACCTTTTCCACATCGACCAAGAAATCCATGATTGTGTACAAGGAGACATGAGCGTTGGTGAGTCCTACAGCAAACTGAAAGGTCTATGGGATTTGCGTGATGTGCTATGTCCTCTTCCGCCTTGTGGCGGTGATACCGCGAAAGAGCTGCATCAGTACCAACAAAAACAACGAACCATAAAGTTCCTCATGGGTCTTAATAGAGTCTACACAGCAGCTCGTGGGCAAATCTTGCTTATGGAACCATTACCCACATTAAACAAGGTGTATTCTCTCATCATTCAAGATGAGAAACAGCGAGTCGTATCCTCACAGGTCATAGGAAAGGCACCAGAAGTTACTGCGTTTGCTGTCAAGGATGGGTTGCATTATTTGTCCAAGAATCCACACCTCAGATGTGATCATTGTGATGCCATAGGTCGCACTTCTGACAGTTGCCGAGCGCACCTCAAATGTGATTACTATGGTTGGAAGGGTCACACAGTCGACATTTGTCGAAAATTGAAGAGGGCCACTTCTAGTGGCAACAATGGCAATCATCAGAATAGGAAGTATGCAAGCACAACCATTATCCCCAAGGCTCACTATATTGATTCCAAACAAGGCAATCCTGATGTGTCGCCACCATCCTACAAACTCACAGCCGAACAGTACCACAATGTCCTTGCCCTCCTTGATCGCAACAAACCTAGCTACGTGGCCAACAAGTGAGCAATCTCTCAAGTACCGCAATGTGTGCAAATGCTCTTAGTTCAAAAACTTGTTGTATATTTGACACAGGGGCAACTAATCATATGGTCTGCTCTCCAAGCCTTATGACCACTAGTACACCAGCTACTAACCGCCATGTGCATTTACCTAATCATGCCCTTGCCAGTGTGACACGTACATGCACCATACGGTTTTCCGATGAACTTGTACTCCATAATGTGCTATGCGTTCCCTCATTTAGATTGAATTTAATCTCAGTGACCAAGCTTACTAAGACCTCTTCATGCTATGTCGTATTCACTGATGAGTTTTGTTTTGTTCAGGACCAACATTCAGGGAAGATGATTGGCATGGGAACTGAACGAGAAGGGCTCTACTACTTGGATGTTGCGAAGAAAGCTGGGTGTTACTCTGTTTCGGTCGCTAGTCCAACTTCCTCTCGCCTTTGGCATCAACGCCTTGGCCACCTATCCAATAAAAGCCTGCGTACTATTTCTTTATCCATTGAAATTATGCATTTTTGTTCAATCGCTGACTGTTCCATCTGCCCCTTGCTAAACAGACTCGTAATCCTTTTCCTTTGAGTTCTATTAATACAAAGGCACCATTTAAGTTGATCCATGTTGACATTTGGGGGGCTATCATGTACCAACATTTGATGGGGCACGATACTTTCTCACAATTGTTGATGACTTCTCACATTGCACATGGGTTTACTTCTTACACCATAAATCTGATACCCGTAGATTTCTCAATACTTTTATTAATCTTGTTGAAACACAATTTGAGTCTCGTATAAAAATCATTCGTAGTGACAAAGGGCCAGAATTTGGTATGACCAAAATATTTTCTGAGAAAGGCATTTTGCATCAAACTAGCTGAGTCTCAACCCCACAACAAAACGGAGTCGTTGAGCGTAAACACGGTCATTTTTTCAATGTGGCGCGTGCATTGCTTTTTCAAGCCAATCTTCCAAAGCATTTTTCGGGTGATGCCATTCTCACTGCCATATACCTCATCAACCGTACACCTACACCAGTTCTTAATGGTAAAACGCCATACGATATCCTTTTTCACAAATCACATGCATATAAACATTTACGTGTGTTTGGTTGTTTATGTTGTGCTTCCACGCATCACAATCGTCCCACTAAGTTTGATGCTCGATCTACCCGCTGCCTATTCATTGGGTATCCGTATGGCACTAAGGGTTATAAGGTTTATGATCTAAACACGGGAAAAACTTTCATATCTCGTGATGTTCTCTTTCATGAGAATGTCTTTCCATATTTGTCCACCCATACTACTTCTCCACCTATGTTTTCTCTAGCACAATCCACCATTTATGATGACTTTTCACCACCTCACTCCATACCACCCATCACCATTTCCCACCCATCCACTGAACCTCCATCACCAACACCACACAACCATCCCCCTCCACCAATTAAGACTGATGAACCCACCTCACCACCCAAAATTTCCTCATCTTCCTGAACCTCGATTGCGCCGTCATACTCACGCACCCAGCTACCTTCAGCAATATCATGTTGAAGCCTCATTACCTTCTCGACCCCTACCTTCGTTTAACTCGGCGTTGTCTGATCTTGGAGGTACTTCTCAACCTTTATCTCATGTCCTTACATATGATAAATTATCACCTGCACATAGAGCTTTTACCACCTCTATTTCAGTTGCCACCGAGCCACAGACATTTGCCCAAGCAGTTTGTGATTCCAAATGGCGTCATGCCATGGAGCAAGAACTATATGCTCTTGAGGAAAATGGCACCTGGTCCCTTCAGCCACTTCCTCCCGGCAAGAAACCAATTGGCTGCAAATGGGTATACAAAATCAAGTTTAATCCAGATGGTTCGGTCAAGCGTTACAAAGCCCGCTTGGTTGCTAAAGGCTATAGCCAGATTGAAGGTTTGGACTATCATGAAACATGTGCTCCGGTAGCCAAGCTTGTCACTATACGCCTTCTTCTTGCCGTAGCCGCCACCCAAAATTGGCACCTTCACCAACTTGACGTCAGTAATGCCTTCCTTCATAATGATCTTGAGGAGGAGGTCTACATGTCTTTGCCTCTTGGTTTAGGGGGAGACGCGTGTATGCAAACTACATAAATCCTTGTATGGGCTTAAGCAAGCCTCCCGCCAATGGTTTATTAAGCTATCCGCGGTCCTTAAACATGCTGGTTTCCATCAATCTGAATCCGACTACTCACTATTCGTCCAAACCCGTGCTGGTACTTTCACTGCTCTTCTGGTCTATGTAGATGACATCATTTTCACAGGAAAGAACCTACAGGAGATTGAAGAGACTAAAACTCACCTCATGCAGCAATTCAAGCTGAAAGATCTTAGCAAATTGAAGTATTTTTTTGGCATAGAAATTGCTCGTTCTAGCAAAGGGATTGTCCTTTCACAGCACAAGTATGCGCTTGAGATATTAGATGATGCGGGCTACCTTGGGGTCAAACCTGCCAATTCGCCCATGGAGCAAAATTTGTCTCTTAGCAAGAATGAAGGTGAATGCATCAGTGATCCTTCATCTTATCGAAGGCTTGTTGGGAGATTGATCTACTTAACCATTCCGCGGCCTGACTTGGTATATGCTGTACATACCCTTAGCCAATACATGGACAAGCCTCACACTCCACACCTAGAGACAGCCCATCGAGCATTATATTATGTCAAGCACACACCAGGACAGCTCAGTACAATTAAATGCTTTTTGTGATGCGGATTGGGCTAGATGCCGAGACACACGACGATCAACCCCAAGATATTGCATATTCCTTGGGCACTCATTGATCTCTTGGAAAACCAAGAAGCAGAACACAGTTTCACGATCAAGCGCAGAAGCAGAGTATCGCTCTATGGCATCGACTTATTGTGAGGTCATTTGGTTATGGTACATCTTGCATGACTCGGGCATTAAACACTCACAACCAGTCAAGTTGTATTGTGACAATCAAGCAGCTCTTCACATTGCCTCGAATCCGGTGTTCCATGAACGAACCAAACAGATAGAGATTGATTGCCATCTTGTGAGGGAAAAGCCGAAATGGTTAAAACATTTCATAGTTTTCTGGTAATTAGATAAAAACACAAGGTTTCATACTCGGAAGACTAAGTTGTAAAAGAATAAGCTTTGATTCTAATATGTTCATATTATTCAGCTGAAGGCTGGGATTTATACAAAAAAAGGGGATCAATTTAGATCCTGAATACTAGCTCTTTACAAGGCTGTTTCCTATTCTATTTATGTACTAGAAAGGTAAGTAAATCAATGATATACACAAATTCAGTAATCAACTCCTAGGATCTTGATAATCATCCTTAACACTCCCCCTCAAGTTGGAATAGATGTTAATTATTTCCAACTTGTCAAGTAGATTTGAGAATTGTGGGAAGCCTAGCCAAATTTTGTTGTTTTTTTTTTATTTTTAAAAAAAAGTGTGAAATCTCAAGTTGGGGTTCGTTAACTTTAATCTGTTGAGGCATATATATATGAGACGAAGATGAAACTTTTGTTCTCAGCAGCCAAAGTTGCCCAAGTTGTTCTTTTGGTCACACTAGTCATTTTTGTAATTGCAAATTCGGTTGAAACCAAAGGTGTGTTGGTGCAAAAATTGGAACCTTCCAAACTTTAACAATCTGATGAAAATTGCCTCGAGCCACGTTACAACATCGCTTTCCGGAAATAGTATTTGCCCCCATCAATTGGTGTGCACCGGGTTGCAGCAAATCTGTTCTGAGGATAAAACGAAGCCCAATCAACGATCTTCTGCCTGCTTGCACACAAACGAAGGACAGACAGAATACCGAGCCTAAGAGAATCAACTGAACCAAGGACTGTTGATTCCGTTTCTGCAAAATAATGGAATAATAGTATAGAAAACAAGGAGCCAGGGAGAGGGAGAGTTTCTGGATATTTTTTTGGTGTGTCAAATAACTTAACCAATGGCCTATTTATGGACTTATAGGCACCCTTATGTGAAAGGTTGTGTCTTTAGTAAACACACATCAGAAAGGGTATGTCTTTTGAAGACATGCAATTAATCAATAGAAAGGATCATGCCTTTTAGAAGGCACCTTTTCATGAAAACAATTAATTAGCAAGGGCTATGCCTCTTGGAGGCACCCCCATGTTTCACATCCCTTCCTAGCAATCATACCCCATTCTAATAATCACATCCTAAGTTAATAGGTGTTATAACTATTCACATAAAGTCATACCCTATGTGAAAAGGTGTCGCACCTTTGTGAAACAAATAACCTCCCTCAACCTTTTTATGTTGAAAAATCTCCAACAAGGTGGCCGTGGTGGAGGTTTGGGTGGTGGTGGACGTGGAGGAGGCAGAGGACACGAACGGAAGCCTCCAGGAACTTGGAGTAGGGGTGGTGCAGGTGCTGTAATTATATATGGAGGGAATAATCATCATCATGGAAGTTCAATCGCCCCATCGACATCAGTGTGCTCTCACTTCGAAGTTGATCATGGTCTACTTTTCATGATCAATCTTATAACTTACTTTCTGATGTTTATGTAAATCCCCCTTTTGTATGCTCTGATTCTCGAATTCATATGCTCTATCTTGAACTAATTGTTTCGGTTGACTTGGTATCGTGTGAAACCATTATGATCTATACATTAATAACAACATATATAAATCCATGCAAGTATCTATCTGTATGCTGGTAATACTGAGATATAGCTGGATGCATGCATATGTGCGCATATATGTACATTTGTGTACATGTAGTGGTGATCGGATAATTCCCCCCTTCGCTACTTAATATAAAGTGCGATCGAGTTTGAGAGAGCAACAGAGAGAAACAAAAATAATTGGTTGAATAGTACTATTGAAATCCCAAGCACGATTGATCCTAGAGATTATAATGGTTTGGAGATCGTAAATGGAGTGACGAAAGGATGATTATACATGTTGCAAGTTGGAAAAGAATAATAATTAATCTCTTGTGAGATTGTGGGTTCCCGCGCCCAAAAGCGCGCTCGAAGAGTCGCCACCCGGATTTTTAAGATGGATGATCCGATAAACTGAGGACTCATTTGAAAAAGACTTTTGGTCAAGCGAAAACGTTGAGATTTTGAATTCGGGAGCCACGTTGCGAACGGGGAAGGTTTTGTTGAAAAGCACCTCGTTCGCCCGGTAAAAATCAGTCAATACTAAACATTTTAAATGGAGGATTTAAAACCATTTGAAAAACTCAACTTTAAAACATGTACGGGAAAGGGACACATGATTAAATATAACACATTGGCGTGCTTGTGGTGCGAACTGTACAGTATGAAATGGATGAGCAATGTACAGAAAATGAAATAACATCACAGCAGACTGTCAACATCACATGAAATACCGCGCGGCAGACCGATGCATCGCGCGGTGTAACTAAAGCGCCGCGCGGTATACCTATCTATATATTTCAGAATCAGTTCACTTTTACATGATAGAACAAACCATAGGCCCGCAAATTAGCCTTTTATATTTTCCGAATCTCTGAAAAATTATTTATGAGACCATTTTGTTCATCTTATCATGCAAAACTATGTTAAAAGCTTTTTTCTTAAAATGTTGGAGGATTAAATAAAGTAAAAAAAAACTTTCAACATGAAACTTGAATCTGGAATGTACTCGTACGATCTTTAACCAATATTAGCCGAAATATGAAAAGAAAAAGCAAAAAAGAAAAGAAAAGAAAAGAAAAGAAAAGAAAGACTTTGAATGTAAAGCTCGTTTGAGACCCAAACTCGGTATAGAAAGACCGAGAAGGGCCTCGATCAGCTCCCCTCAAGGCCAAAACGGGGTTTAGCCCAAGGAAATGGATTTATACCTTTTGATCGAACTTTGGATGTGCTTGAAGGTGGAGAAATGAAGGTTGATTTGGATTGAGCTTGAGAGACTTGAGAGTAAATGTGTGTAGAGAGAGAGAGATGTGTATAGTGGTGATGGGTGTAAAAAGTTGTAGAGAGAGAATCAAAATGGAGTATTTTTAGAAAGAGAGAGTGAGAGCCAAAAAAATGGCAGAGGAACTTTATTTGGAGTTGAAGGGGTGCTTCTCAACTAGAGGGGTGTGTATTTATTGGCAAGAGAGCCAATGATGATCACTAAAAGAGGGGAGGTGGCTTCTGGGCCGAATTAAACTCATTTTCTGGCAAAGACGCTCCTCTTGCAGACGTGGCCGATAGATTTCTGCGACTGTCAGAACTTTTTTCTAAAGTGCCGTGCGCCCTTTTGAAGTGCCGCGCGGTATGTGAGTCAACACAGCACACCAAACTTCGCGAGGGCGCCCTGGACACTCCCGAACTCGGATTTGGACGCGGTTCAAAGCGTTGGAAAGCTTGTCGAGTCTTCTTTCTAACCCAATTGGTTTCACACAAAGACATTTTATACATTGAAATGTGTGCCCATTTTTTCCATCAGTGTGTCATGAAAAAAGTTATTTTTGACTAAGCAAACGCGTTTTTCTCTTTGCAATTGAACCGGGGGCCACCCTACATTGTTGAAAAGGGGTTTTCTTGAGGTTAGAGAAGGAGTAGCAAAGGAGCAACAATCCAAGCCTCGAAGGTATATTTTTCCTTATTTCATCATCGGGAAAACTTAAAAATTATTCGAAGGTCCACATTGGGGTGTCTACAGTAGTCACTCTTTAACGAAACTTAGGTACCATTGCTTGGTATAAGTGACGTTAAAGATTAGACATCCCAATCCATTGCTCCATAGTCTTTAAGTTAAATGCAAGAATGCAATAAAGGTGGTCGCGCTCATGGAGCTGCCTACGTACTCCGTTGTAGGGATCAGACTAGAGTAGTTCAATTGGGACAATGCAAGTAAAGCGAGTCCCGGAGGACAAATTGCGAAAGTAAACTAAAATTGAGTATTTGAAGTGCCGAGTGTTATGAAATTCCTTGAGACAAGTCCCTGAAGGACTAAAGCAAGACAAGCCCCGAAAGACTAAAATGAGACAAGACCTGAAGGACTAAAATGAGACGAGTTCCGGGGGACTAAAATGAGACGAGTCCCGGGAGACTAAAATGCCACAAGTCCCGGAGGATTAAAATGAGTTTTTTAATCTAGACACGGCTTTCTTGATTTTTTTGAAAAGCATAAATTTTGAAAGAGACTTGAATTTGAATTTTTGAATTTTGAAAGAGACTTTATTTTGAATAGCTTGAATTTTGAGAGAGACTTGAATTTTGAATTTTGAAAGAGACTTTGTGTTTGAATAGCTTGAATTTTGAAAGGGACTTGAATTTGAATAACTTGAATTTTGAAAAAAACTTGAATTTGAAAGGGACTTGAATTTGAATGGCTTAAATTTTGAGAGAGACTTGAATTTTGAATTTTGAAAGAGACTTTGAGTATGAATAGCTTGAATTTTGAAAGGGACTTGAATTTGAATAACTTGAATTTTGAAAGAAACTTGAATTTTCGAAGAGACCGGAAATTGAATTTTGAAGAGCTTGATTTTGTGAAAGTGGCTTGAACTTGAAGAGCTTGACGTTCGATTGAGACAATACATGACTGACGATGCAAGTTGATATATCAATGGATGTCACGTAATCATGCAAAATCAATGCAAGTATGACAAAAGTAAGTCCCGGAGGACAAAGTGCAAGACAAAGTGAAGTCCCAGAGGACAAAGTGCGAAAAGTGAAGTCCAGAGGACAAAGTGTGAGACAAATTGTAGTCTCGGAGGACGAAGTGCAGATAAGGTGCAGTCCCAGGGGACAAAGTGCAAACAGAGTGCGAGTCCTGGAGGACAAAGTGTTCGATAGAGTGGAGTCCCGGAGGACGAACCACAGCTTGAGAGACTAAAAAAAAAAAAAGGCTCCCAGGTTGCTTAGACCATAGCCAGAAAGACGAAGAGACTTTAGATCGGTAAGACCGTAACCCGAGAAACTAAGAGGCTTTTAGCTCGGTTAGACCATAGCCCGAGAAACTAAGAGGCTTTTAGGTCGGTTAGACCGTAGCCCGAGAAACTAAGAGGCTTTTAGGTCAATTAGACCGTAGCCCAAGAAACGAAGAGACTTTAGGTCTGTAAGACCGTAGCTCGAGAAACGAAGAGACTTTAGGTCGGTAAGACCGTAATCCGAGAAACTAAGAGGCTTTTAGGTCGGTTAGACCGTAGCCTGAGAAATTAAGAGGCTTTTAGGTCAATTAGACTGTAGCCCGAGAGACGAAGAGACTTTAGGTCAGTAAGGCCGTAGCCCGAGAAACTAAGAGGCTTTTAGGTCAATTAGACCGTAGCCCGAGAAATTAAGAGGCTTTTAGGTGGTTAGACCATAGTCCGAGAAATTAAGAGGCTTTTAGGTCGGTTAGACCATAGCCCGATAGACAAAGAGATTTTAGGTCGGTAAGACCGTAGCTCGAGAAACTAAGAGGCTTTTAGGTCGGTAAGACCGTAGCTCGAGAAACTAAGAGGCTTTAAGGTCAATTAGACCGTAGCCCGAGAGACGAAGAGACTTTAGGTCGGTAAGACCGTAGCTCGAGAAGCTAAGAGGCTTTTAGGTTGGTTAGACCATAGCCCGAGAAATTAAGAGGCTTTTAGGTCGGTTAGACAGTAGCCCGAGAAACTAAGAGGCTTTTAGGTCAATTAGACCATAGCCTGAGAGACGAAGAGACTTTCGGTCGGTAAGACCGTAGCTCGATTGACTGAGAGGCTTTTAGGTCAATTAGACCGTAGCTCGAGAGACGAAGAGACTTTAGGTCGGTAAGACCTTAACCCGAGACACTAAGAGGCTTATAGGTCAATTAGACCGTAGCCCGAGAGACGAAGAGACTTCAGGTCGGTAAGACCGTAGCTCGATTGACTAAGATGCTTAGATCCTTGTGACTGTCGCCCGATTGAATGAGAAGCTTAGGTCCTCTTGACCGTCGCTCGATTAAATGATAAGCTTAGGTCTTTTGGACCGTCGGTCGAGAGACTAAGAAGCGTTAGGTCTTTTGGACCATAGCTTGGTTGTATGACTTTTGGACAACATTCGAGATTCGCGATTTGGCACTCGACGACAATGATGACAACATTCCTTTTTATTTTTTGGAAAAATAGGGGACACATCTAATTACCCTTTTTGCTTTACTATCTTTGGCTGGTGACTGGTATCTTGGATTTTGGGCTAGAATTCGCCTGCGGTAAGGGCTTGAATTTGAGTTGGAGTTTGCTTTTTGTCAGGGCTTGAGCTTTGGGCTGAAACTTTCCTTTGATCAAGGCTTGAGCTTTGGGTTGAAGTTTGTACCCTAGTTTTGAAGTTAGGCATACGCTAGCCTCGGTAGATGACATCGAGTTATGATACCCCAGTGAATGACGAATCCCAGTTCTGATGGTTTTGGCAACTAGTTGACCATGCACGCAGTTCGGGCTACGGTTTCGCTCAAGTATTAACACTCTCCTTTTGCTCTCTAAATTTTGCCCAGTACCACCCTTTCGGGTTTTTGGTCTAGCGAGCTCTTTTGATTAATTGCCTTAACTTTTGCCTAGGCCGCCCTTACGGGTTTTTGACCTAGCAGGCTTTTGCTCTAATTTTTGCTTGGGTCTGCCCGCCCTTGCGGTTTTTAGCCCAACGAGCTTCTCTCAAGGGTGGTATTCTTCCATGCGTTGAAATGGCTTCCACGAATCGAGAATTGACAAAACCGAGATGACCCTTTTGTTTTTTTTTTTTTTTGACTTTTGGCAAAAGGGATAGATTTTGGCAAGACTACATTGGCACAAATGAGGGAGAGAAAGACGAAGTGACTTTCGAATGGTGCCTCTGATTGGACGAAGAGTTTGACTATTTGAAATGATAGACAAGCCCAGGTTCTTGGAATTCTCGTTTTGGAATTTCAAAATTATCGCACTCCATCAATTGATTTTCATTCAAATCTTTTAACTTTGTTTTGTCAAAACACGAGAGTTTTCATCATGAACCGTGCCCCAGGTTGTTGACGATGACCACAATTTGAATTTTTGCTTTGAGCAATGCTTTGACTTTTTCTCCATGTATTGATTTTCAGTCATGCCTCTTCACGCCTAGGGTTCTTGCTATCAAGTTGCGCTTTCCAATCTGAAAGGACTTTTTGGTGTGGGCTACCACAGCCCCGGGTGGAATCGGGGCGGCCCGAAAAAGAAGCGCCACGTCGTCTTTGGATTTTTGAAAGATTTTGAAGAGTCGCCACCCAGATTTAAGGTTTATCACCCGAGAAACCGTCTTATTTTTGAAAAATGATTGATTGAATTTGAAAACCAGAGATTCGAAAAGGGTTCGGGAGCCACGTTACAAGGGGGAAAGGGTTTTACGGCACCCCCCTCGCCCGATTCAGGATCGGTCTCTACTAAATATTTGTGGGATTTTTCGAAAACATTTTATTTCATTAAACAGTTAGCATGCATTTACAGGTATATCAAGTGCAGAGGGGGTGCATGCATGTGCCTGTGTACGGTGAACAAATGGAAAATGGTGATGAAATGCAAAATGCTAGAAATTGGAAAAATCCTGCCACTGATCCACTCTCAAGCGCTCGGAAGCCCTCCCGAGCGCTTAGGAGTGTTGCATACCCAACCTGCAAATCATGTTAGTGCGACAGAATACAAGAGAATATGATACTAAAAATGTAAACTGGAATAAATTGAGACATTTTATGGGATCCACAGAAGGCTTGGAAAACTGGGATTAAACCCCATTCTTCTAAGCCCTGCGTCCTTGCCCTTCTGAAAAGTGGTTTAATAGTTCAAAGAGGCAAAAAGGGATGCATGCATGGACATGCAAAGGTAATATGAGGATCAAATTGGAAGGAAAATTGGACTCGACTTGCATGCAAACACTCTCGAGCGCTCTGAAATAATCTCGAGCGCTCAGGAGTAATTCGCACCACAGAACTGATTTTAACCAAATAATGCCCTTATTTCTAGTGTGCTAGTACACTGGATCTTCTGTTTTTGAAATATGAACTAAGTTTCTCTTCTTAGATCCTTGATCAAAACTCTTTTGCATGGCCTTAAAGGAAGATCATCTTCTTTATTTCTCTTATAAAAAAAAAGGGAGATCATTTGTACTAACACATCTCAAAAGGGGGGGTAAAAAAAAAGTCTCAGAACGCATCCTGCCACCCGTGCATGTCCATTTAGATGCTTAAAAGAAGGAAAACTGGACTGGAACCACTCTCGAGCGCTCTAGAGTTGTCCCGAGCGCTCGGGAGTGCCTCCAGTAAGCTTCATGCAGGAAACACATTTGTACCCCCTCGCTCTTATTATTACACCAAGGTCTCTCAACCCATACTCAGTATTAAAGACTGAGAGGGCTGAGGGACCTCCCTCAGAAGGGAAAAATAGCCCTGCTTTGTTTGTCTCTAACACAAAGGTAGAGAACTTCTACCTTCTAGTTGGGGAGTTTGCTTCTTGAAAGGCTCTAGGAGATGAAAGAAAGAAAGGTCAGGAAGATCAGAGCATGCAGATCATCTGAGCTTCTTGCATGTGTATGATGCCTTGGATTTTTTTGATTGCTTTTCTTTTGAAAATCAAGCTTTGAGGGAGGCGAGAGATGATTTTGTTTGAACAGTCAAAGTGGTCTTAGAGAGAGAGAGAGTTCCCCCCTGGTTTAAGCTGGGATGAGGCCTTATATAGGCAATATAGCATATAGTTTCATTTTAGAAAATACAACATGGAATCTTTGAAAAATCATCAGACCTGACTCCCCTCTGAATGAGGTGGAGTGTTGTCTGAGGTTTAAACCGGCCAGGACGGCTGTAATGATGGCCTGCATGGGAAGTGGGGAAGCTCCACCATCCATTGGGCAGCACATAAGTCTCGAGCGCTCGGGTTCATTCTCGAGGCTTGGGAGTTTACTCTCGAGCGCTTGAGAGTCTGTCAGATCCCAGGTTTTGAAAATGGTTTGGAGCGCTCGGGATTGATTCCAGAGCACTTGGGACTGATTTTGACATTTTATTTTCCATTTTAAAGTCCTCCAAGAAGCAAAGTCCTGACTGGTCTAAGGCTTGTTTTGATCCAAATTCATCATCGGGGAGTCTTCGGGCCACAAATTAAGGAAATTCAAAATGTCCAAATTGGGGTGTCTACAGTTGCCCCTCTTTGGGCGTCATTTGATATCATGACTGGATACGAATGACGTCCAAAGAATGAGACAGCCCAATTCGAGCCACGTCAAACCCTTAATTTCAAACACAAATGCAATTGGAATCACCAACATCGAATGCATGAGGTCGCGTCCTGTCGGACTGCATACGTACCCTTCCCTGCAGGGATCAGACCAGCGTAGTTCTTTGGGGCAAATGCAAACACGTGTGGTGCACGCATGAGAAAAATTAACAAGATCTTGACAAGATAAATGTGCAATGGGTCCACCTGTTACTCCGTTTGGCAGACGGAAAATGCAGGCACGTGTGATGCATGTACGAGAACAGATTGACATGACTTGATGAATGCATGAAGGGTCCACCTGCTGCTCTGTTTGGCGGGTGGCCAATGCAAGCACGTGCAGTACATGCATGAGAAATGATCGACACGAATTTGATGAGATAAATGCACGAAGGGTCCACCTGTTGCTTTGTTTGGCGGACGGAAAGAAAAAATGCAAGTACGTGCAGTACATGCATGATAAATGATCTACACGAGTTTGATAAAATACATGCAGGGGTCCACCTGTTGCTCTGTTTGGCAGACATAACGAGGATAAGATAGCACTTGTAGGGCAGAAATACCTGCAAACCTGTTGAAATTAGTATAAATAGATAAATTTTCAATCGACTATCAACCAAGTAAGATACAAAATCGCGGGGCGTAAACCCAAAAACTCATTGATCGACTAAAGATTGCCTCCCATAGTCTCGTTCGGCGCGGACGAAGCTAGGACTGAGATTGATTTTGTAAAACAAAGGGGAAGCCAAGAAAGTTCGAAGGCGGGATGAGCACAGGGCGCTGGAAGTTAGGCACGAGGGCCTAAGGCAGATCCCAGCGCTCAGAACCACTCCCAAGCGCTCGGGAGTGGTCTCGAGCGCTCGAGACCACAGCTGGGCCCACTGCCCTATTCATCTTCTTTGACTGATTTGGGGTCCAAAATCCATATCTCAAGCGCTCCAGAACCAGAGCTCCGTACACTTTCCATTTTCGTACGATTCCTCAATCTCTCTCAGGCGAACACTCTCTCTCTCACTCAACTGATCTCTCTCTACTCTCTCCATCTCAAGCTCTTTCACTCTCTCAACATGGACCGAGCTCGAGATCTCGAGATCTCCTCGATCTTCCAGTGGGCCATCGTTTGCCAGGAAGTGCGAATCAGAAGGAAGAAGAAGGCTTGGGGAATGGAGGAGCCGAGGATGACTAGTGGTGGCGACGAGGGAATGCTCAGCCGCGAGGAGGCGGCGGTTATGGAGACCGCGGCGGCGATGGAGGTGGACAGCAGCAGTGCTGTCACACCAGCTCAGGAGGGGCACGTTGGCGAGGGTTTGGTTGCTGTGGTCGCTGCTGGTGAGGTCCAGGAGGCGAGGGGGGGTAATGGCGGAGACGTGGTGGCGGTAGAGGGTGTGGCGAGGATGGAGGAGATGAGGGATGACGCTGGTGGAGGTGATGAGGGGCTGCCCAGCCGCGAGGAGGCGGAGGCTGTGGCAGCTGCGGCGTGACCGAGGAGACTAGCAGCAGTGCTGCCACGCCAGCCCGGGAGGGGGTCGCTGGTGAGGGTCTGGTTACAGAGGTTGAGGCCGACAGGGGTACAGGGGCAGTGGAGAGTACCAGTGGGGGTTTGGCGGCGGTAGGAGACATTAGTGATAGCGAGGTTGCCCGAGGAGACGGCGGCCTGGCCACGAGCAGTAGAGATGTTGGGGAGCGGAGGAGATGGTACAAGTAGCGGGGGAGGTGCCACGGGCACTCCCCATACTCCCACGGTGGAGGATTTACTTGCGGTCACCGAGCGGGCTAACGATGAGGTGGTGGTGGCCGGGCACGTCGTTGCGACACCAGTTCTGAGGGCGGCGGCTGCTGAGCCGAGGGTGGGGGACAGTGGGATTGGTGCTTCACACCCGGTCCCATTTACGGAGGGAGATTTCTTGGACACGGCGAGGCCGCAGGACATACTGAACGCCCTTGGCCTCGACGCCGGGATTAGAGAGGTTCTGAGGGGTGCTTGAACTCCGGAGGATCAAACCCCAACACTATTGCTAGGAGCGTTGCTCAGCGGTGCGGGGACGGAGGCTGATACGGGATCGCCGGAGATGGATGATTTGGGACAGGAGGAGGAGGTGGTGATCGAGGAGCGCGTTACTGCGGTCGACGAGGTGAAGGCCTACCTGGCTAGTGCACGTCCTGGGTTTGAGTCGGGGACTTATGCTCCACGGCTGCACTTCTTTGAGCCGACGGGGATGACCGGCTACGTTCCAGCCCGGGATGACTATCTTGAGGACTTGCTTCTTCGAGATCGGACCACACACATCTCTTCTGGATGGACCACGGTATGATTTCAATGTTTTACTTCCTGCATTAGACTTGCTTCCTTGAATCATTGCATTGCTTACTGACACCATTTCTTTGCTCTGTTGAAACAGCATACCATAGATATTTACGGCCACGGAGGCTCAGGCCACTCATTGAAGTATTTCAGAGAGCTGCCTCGGAGGGTGCGAGAGTTGGTGGAGGAGGCTGGTTTCAAGCCATTTATCCAGTTGATGACGGCGGTGAGGGTTGACCATGCAGTGATGACAGCATTGGCGGAGCGGTGGTGGGACACCACCAACACGTTCCACTTCTGTTTCGGGGAGATGACAGTGACTCCTCTCGACTTCGCAGCCATCACTGGACTCCGAGTCGAAGGTGAGCCGATCCCGTACGATCCGAGCATAGATCTGGACGATGAAGCTTTGAGGTGGTTCCTTGGACGGGTCCCGCGCCCACGAGGGGTAGCAGTAGTACGGTTTACTACGATCGGGACCACTAGCCGCGGACGACGTTGAGGTGGCCCAGATGGCCAGGCTTATCTCATTGCCACTGCTCGGGCTTCTCTGTTCAGGCGATCTCGGGTTCACTTGAGCTACTTGGCAGGCCTAGTTGAACTGAGGCAGGCTGGACGGTTCGACTGGGGCGGTGCTGCTCTGTGCACGCTCTACTGCTTCCTAGGAGCCGCCTCACGAGGAGTGGGGGACACCATTGGCAGATACTGGCAGGTAGTTGAGGTACGACTCAAATTACTGCTTTGAATTGCTTTGATTGACGCTTTGATTGACTTGAAAATGCACCGACTTGAATTGAATTGTTCTTGACAAACTCGCAGCTTTGGGCTTACGAGGTCTTGGGCATGTTCCCGCCCGAGAACACTTGTACGATGTGGGCAGCATGCCCTGGAATTTCCGGATTCCAAAGCGAGCCTCCGGGAATTTCGTTTCCCGAAGCAAGGGCCCGATAGATCGAGGGAGCGCGAGCGGAGAAGCAGGCGCTCGCAAAACACAGAGTCGCCACCTGGGTTTGAAGGTCCGTCACCCAAGGAACCGTATTTCGAAGCACCTGCCGCGCTATTTGATTTGAAAAAGTGAAGGAACCAGTCCGTCATAACCATATCTGGGTTCGGGAGCCAGGTTACGAGAGGGGAAGGGTTTTAAGGCATCCCTCTCGCCCAATCCGGAGATCGGTCTCTACTTAGGCATTTTGTGAAAATATTTGTTATTCGAATTCTTCTTTAACCAATTTTAAGCCAATTAGGGCGGGGGAACAGTTAATCGGGGATTTAAGACTGTAACATGATTTGCAAGATGTGATTGAATATGGTACGAATGGATGGAAATAAAGAAAGTAAGATAAAATCCAACCCCCTGGTGAGAAACAAACCAAAACGGCAAACGGAATGGGTGAATCATGCATGACAGCCATCTTTACATGCATGGCTTTACATGCTTGCAAATAGGACAGTCGCGCGAGGGTTCATCCCTCACCACAGGTTGAATTCTATCCTCTTCTGGGCTCTGGAAGGACCAGTGCACACCCAGGAGGCAAACCAAGCAGTTTATATTGACTGTAAGTAAATGATTATTACAAATTATTACAAACAGGAGCCAAATTAATTGAAATGCAACCCTAAAACAGTGGGGGGTCGAAACAGAGGCAAAGGTCAAGCTGCTCATGCAAGGGCAATCACTTTGGAACCAGGGAGGTCCCTCGCGGCAGGCGATGAATCTCTCGCGAGTGTCCTCGACCGACTTCCAGAATTGCTTTGCATGCTCGGGCTCTGGTACATGTCGAAACAACCCAGAAGCATTCCAACAAAGTAAATAAGCAATAAAAGTCTAGTCTATTTGTTTTAACATGCAAAACAGTGATCTAAAAGGCTTACAAAGTTGTAAAATAAATAACAACATGAAAAACAAGAAAACCTAGCATCCCCAAACCCCACGAGAACTGTCGCGCGAGACAGTGGACTGTCGCGCGCGTATGTGAGTCACTCGCGCGAGGGTATGCTTGAACCAATTTCTTGTAACTCTGCTGACTTTAGGACCAGAACTGGTATTGATTACCAATCCTGGCCCTGACAGCCCCCCTCAGGGATCAAAACAGTAAGCAGTAAAGGTGTTTATACCTTTGCTTGGAAAGTTTTGGAAAGGTTTGAACAAATTGAAGAAGCTTGTGATGGAAAATGGAGTGAAGAATGGTATAGGATGTGAGCTAGAGTTGAGAGCCTTTGTGCTTGCAAGGATTCTCAATCTCCTAAACTTTCAAAGTTGGTGAATTTTTGTGACTTAGTCCCCTTGTAAAGAAAGAACAAGGGGGATATTTATAGGAGGAGCCAAGGGCCAAAGGTGGTGGCAAACACCCCCTTAGGACCAAACTTGGTGGCTAAGCTTGGTGGAAAGGTGATGGGAAGGGTTGTGTGAGGGTGTGTTCCCAAGGCCTGCACTGTACAGTACCTATGGAGAAAAATGGGGCTCAGCAGCCCTGTAGCCCCCCCGGCAAGCAACCAAGTGGCTGGCAAATGGTGTAAGGGACAGCCTAGGACCATCGCGCGAGACAGTGAGAGGGTCGCGCGAGGGTTCCACCTGTCGCGCGTGGGTCAACAGTCAAATGTTTGACTTTGACCACACCTGGCAAAGCAGACTCTCGCGCGAGGCAATGATTCCCTCGCGCGACGGTCCACTCCAGACCCAGTGTTGACTATCTTTAATTTCTTGGTTTAAGGGTTCAAAAGGGTTCAACGGGGGTTCCACACACACCGAGCTCAAACCTTTCCAACCTTAAGACTGCTTTTCGATCCGGTTCATCATCGGGGAAACAAGAAACCGTAAAACGATCGGGAGACTCAGATTGGGGTGTCTACATACGAATCCACACTTGCTTTCGCGAGGGCTTGCATAAGGTAAAGAATACCGGAGGGCCAAGGAGCGGCGGGGACAAGTGATGACTTTCCGGCGCTGGCTGGACAACATCACTGGGATCACGGTACAAACATCGACCTTTCTTTCTTCCCATGCCTTGTTGAAAGAAATCCTTGATTACTGATGCTAGAAAATTGAATGCAGGTTCACTGGGACCGATGGGCGAGAGTGGAGGCTGACTTCCTTCCGAGGAGCCGGGAGGTGACACGGAGTAGAGTCCTGCTGGAGTGCCCGCTGGGCTAGCAGTGGTACCTGGGGGATCGGGTGATGCGACAGTCACTCGGTTCTCCAGAGTTCGTCGTGCCGGGGCCACTCCCTCCAAGAGTGCAGAAGACCGAGACCTATACACGAGCCGAGCTGGAGCGATTCACGGTGCCGGATATTGATCTGGAAAGATACTTGCAGTGCACGTTGGACTACGCGACATACAGAGACAGGTACTTGGCCACCAGCTTGGGAGTGGAGAGGGAGCTGGAGAGGCGGGTAGCAGAGGCTGAGGCCAGGAGGGCCAGGGGCGAGGCTGGAGGCGATGTTGGAGATGAGGTTGGAGTTGAGATCAGAGGGCGGGGCCGCGGCGGTCGCTCTTCACGAGGTGGAGGTCGGGGTGCTAGGCCTCCTACCGGTGGGCGAGGTGCCAGCTCTTCGGGCCGCGGTGAGGGCAGCACGCAGGTTCCAGAGACTGCCGAGACTTCTACTTCCGCTGGGTTACCGACGTTGGACTGGACAATAGAGGTGAGGGACCCTTCGGGAGCACGCGCGTTGCTAGATGTTCCACGCCTTCCACAGCCGTGGATGCAGCTTCCTGCTCAGGTAAGGACGTAGTCTTGTTTCTTTCCGTGCTTCGAACATTATTTGTCCCTGCATTTGTTGTTCTCGATTCTTGAATTATTGTACAGGTGCCGCGAGAATGGGCGGAGAAGGCCATTATGCTGATGGTGGGGATGCGGCAGCTGCTGAAGGACTGCGCTAAAGGAAGAGTCCTCCAGATTAGACCTGTTCTAGCACCTGTTCTACCTGCGGCTCCTCAGGTAGGAAAATGCATGCATGCTCGTTTGATTGGATTTAAGATATACATTGAATGAATGAACGTTCATGATGTGCAGGTGCAGCCACGATGCTCGACCAGGACATAGCCTCGGGGCACCGCGAGCAGCTCCTACCAGCACGAGAGGCTGGGGTAGACAGGGAGCAGGGGCTGGACAGTTCGATATGGTCCCTAGGGCAGTGTCTCGGCGCAGACTCGCTCTTGAGGAGTCAGAGGAGGATATAGAGGAGTCACTCGAGTCACGAGCTTTAGGGTCCATGGACTTGAGTACTGCCTCAGGCCCTTCCGACGACGATGACGACGATGATGGTGACGAGGACGAGGTTGAGAGTTCTGAGTCCGAGGGACGCCAGTAGAAGAGGATCCGCCTGGGCTGAGCTTTAGGCTTTTTGCTTTGCTAGTCTTTCTTTTGCATGGGCCTGCGTGCCAGCACAGTTGTAGCCTCTGGGCCTGCGTGCCTTGGTTTTTGGTTTGGGCCTGCGTGCCCTGGTAGATAGGATAGGGCGTGTATTTGCCCCAGCTTATGTACTTCCTTCTTTACTCATTGTAGATTCCTTATTTATTTATGAAAAATTTGCACTCTTGTCCCTTTTACTTCTTCGCACTCCTGTCAAGAATTGTATTTTATGAAATATGTTCGTCTAGCTTTGAAGGAAAGTAAAGAGCGCGCGAATTTTGACCGATACTCTTAAAATGGAATAAAACTTGACACAACTAACTCGACTCATGGAATTTGACTTGGAATGACAAAAACGCCCTTAATGTAGAATTTGTGGTCATTATGGAAAACAACGTCCGCTTTTGACACGAGAATGGGACATGAGCGTATTTGATCACGGTATATGCCTTTAACACCACCATGAACGATGAAATAGAGGCGTTTGAGGGTGAAAATTGATTCCGTAAGCTTTGGCGTGCGTTTGACCGCTTCACATAGTCACCAGCACACGTTAAGACTTGCATACACCCTCGGACTCTAACAAACGCTCTTGACACGAATTTTGATACGTCGACGGGAAGGAAACCATGGAGATTTTGAGGTTTTTCAAGGGACACACATGAACACTTGGACAAACGGATAACTGGACCCGCTGTATTCCCTTAAAAACAGGTTGAAACTTGTTAAACTGGAAGAACAGAGCTTGGGATGCCATCTCGGAACCAAAAACCAAGGAAGAAAACCTGCTGTCAAAACTGTAGAACTCTCGAGCGCTCGAGAGTGTTGTCGAGCGCTTGGGAATTCACTCCCGAGCGCTCGGGACTGCTGTGATCTGCAGACTTGTGTTCTTTTCCAAGATCATTTCCCAACTCTACCATGCCGTTTTCTTCTGTATGCACCCCTCCCAGACACCTTGTAAATGCCCTTGGACTGCTTTCCAGAGGTCAATGGTTTCCCAAAGCAAGACTAGTGAATTTCCAATGCTTTTTTCAAGCATTCCAAAGTTTGAATCTTGAAAAGGTTTTGAAAATGTGGAACTTGATGAGTTTCAAGGCTGGTGGGGAAGTGGTGTTGTCTCCCCTAGGCCTTTATAAATACCTAGAGTTGCTTTGGTAAGTCACTCACAACCCATTCCATCATTCTTCTCCTAAAACTTCCTTTTCTCATGGCCTTGTTGAACCAAGCCTTACTTCGCACTTGGTTGGACAGCCTCAAAGGCATCGACTGGCTGAACTTCCGAGGGCATCGCCTTCATGCCTTGAAGTATCTCCGCGATGTCGCAATTCGCCCTGTCTTGCTGCACGCGGCTGTACGCTTTTGGGATCCCGAAGTGCATGTCTTTCGCTTTAGCTCTCAAGAGTTATGTCCCACCGTCGAGGAATTCCATACCTACCTGGGGAGCCACGATTCCGCTGAGCCTATTGTTCCTATGATCCGGGAAAGCACGAAAAACATCCTCAAAGCCAAGCTGGGTGTTAGCGGGAACGTTGCTGAGTTCTTGACCCGGGGTAATGCTATCAACATCGTGCAGCTGTATGAGAGATTCAGTCCACCTGGAGACTTAGCAAACTTCGAGTATCAAGGCCGTCGGATGATGGCCTGCTGTATCTGCCTCTTAGCGGCCTTCCCGCCGATCCCTCTGTTGGTCAACCTAGCCCTTTGCTGGTAGGAGTCATTGCTCAGATTGAGGCTCGCAAGGATGTTGCGCCTTTGGTCTTCTAAGACCTTGATGGGGTTGGATCCTCTGTGCATGCCGGTCGCACAAGGGTTTTGGTGGCAGCCCGCTGTGCAGGTTAGGGACCTCATTCAGCTCTCCTTTTTCTATTTCTCACATTCATTTTACCTCGACACTCGGTTTAGGCTTTATCTGGCTCCTTACTTGTTTTCTCTCTTTTTCTGACAGATATGGCTTTGTGACAAGTTGAACTTGCTGACCCCTCCGGCCAATGACTGGTGGTACCGGGCTAGCGGATGGAACCGTCCTTTCCAAGTGATGTACAGGCATGAGGATGACTGGGCTGACTTCTTTGCTTCCCTGGATGATGATGACATTGCTTGGCGTTGTCATTGGTTGAGGCTTCCTGCGATAACCGTGAGCAACATGGGCTCACCACAGGTGTTCGTGGCAGGCTTGGCTGGCTTCACTTTTTATTCACCATTCCGCATTCTGCACCAGCTTGGACTCAGCCAGGAGGTGCCGCCCCCGGGTTCAGAAGTGCTTCGTCTCCCTCCATTCACCATTCCGGGCCTTCAGAGCTATGTTCGAATGCGGGAGGCTCGTAGGACTGAGCCAAGCGATCCTCTTTACTCCATTGCTTTGACTGGCAAGTACCGGAAGTGGTTAAGGAGATGTGGAAGCAAGGAAGGGTTAAAAGCTTACTTTGCCGTTTTTTGAAATAAAAGTTAGGTCTCGTTGCACGTTTTTCTTTTTCATGCTCAGCTTGTAATAAAGAAATCATCTGAATAAAATTGACTGATTAAGGGTTTCCCCCACACAGACACATTAATCGGATGCGCTTTGAAAGAAAGCATTTTGACTTGTCAATTTGGACTTTGATTTTGGAATTTAGGACCGAACCTCAGAGTGAGATTGCCTACGTATCCCTTAAGAAAGGGAATCAGGCCCATACGTAGTTCGGGCTAGGGTTCGCTCGGGTATTAACACTCTCCTTTTTACACTCTAAATTTTGCCTAGTACCGCCCTTTCGGATTTTCGGCCTAGCGAGCTCTTTTTGACTTTTTGCCTCAACTTTTGCCTAGGCCGCCCTTTCGGGTTTTCGACCTAGCAGGCTTGCTCTAATTTTGCCTGGGACTGCCCGCCCTTGCGGTTTTCGGCCCAGCGAGCTCTCTCAAGGGTAATATCGCTTAAGCTGATCCAAATTGACAAGGTTTGAGAATTCGTTGCCGTCGAGATCGATGATCGATACTGCTCCTCTGAAAAGGATTGACTTGATGATGTATGGCCCGGCCCACTTCGGTCGGAAATTCCCTCGCAAATCGAAAATCGGAGCACGGATCTCCTTGACTACCATATCCCCCTCTTGCAGGTTCCTCGACTTCACCTTCTTGTTGAATGCTCAGGCGATTCTCCGCTAATAACCTTGAATGTGGTACAATGCTCGCAGTCTCCTTTCGTCAAACAACATGAGCTCTTCGAACCTTCCACTGATCCATTCGGCCTCATCTATTCCTTGTTCAGCCATGACTCTGAGTGATGGAACTTCCAGCTCGATGGGGAGAACGGCTTCCATACCGTACACCAAGGAATAGGGTGTTGCCCCTGTCAGTGCGTGGATAGACGTCCGGTATCCCCACAAAGCTAGTGGTAGCTGCTCGTGCCAATTCCTGGCTGATTCGACAGTCCTTTCGAGGATCGACTTGATGGTCTTATTGGCTGCTTCGATTGCCCCATTCGTTTGCGGCCGATAAGTGGTCGAGTGATGCACTTGAATCTTGAATTTGCCAAAGAGCTCTATGACTTTTCCTTTGAAGTGAACACCATTATCAGATACGAAGGCTTGAGGGACTCCATACCGATAAATGATGTTTTGCCTGATAAAGTGAGCCACTTGAACTGCAGTCAAAGTCTTGTACGAAGCTGCTTCGACCCTCTTGGTGAAATAATTGACCGCTACCAAGATGAACCTGTGACCATTAGAAGCCGCGGGCGTGATCCTTCCGATGACATCAATGCCCCAGGCGAAGAACGGCCATGGTGTCGCCATTGGGTGTAACTCCGAGGGCGGGACATGGATAAGATTAGCATGAGTTTGGCATTTATGACATCGGCGCACATACTCAATGCAGTCTGTCTCCATAGTCGACCAATAGTAGCCCAATCTCAAAACTTTCTTAGCCAGCATCATCCCGTTCATGTGCGGTCCACAGACTCCTTCATGCACCTCTTCCATTACAGCTCTCGTGTCGTCACCGTGAATACATAACTTATGGACTCCTCACGAAGATCGTCGGTACAATTGTCCACCACAGATGGTATACTGAGACGCCAGTCATTGTAAAGCGATCCGATTCTTCTTGGTTGAATCTGCAGGGAACTCTCCCTTTTCGACGAGATTCCAAATATTGTGAAACCAAGGAAGCCCGTCATCAGGCTCGTCGATGTTCATGACGTAGTCGTACACATGCTTTCCTCTCTGCTCAATCATAACAGGCCTCAGCTTTACCCCGATTGGGAGTTCCAGCATGGATGCCAAGGTTGCTAGTGCGTCTGCGAAGCGATTCTTCATTCTCGGGACATACGTGAAGGTCACTTTTTAAAAATTCGGGATAAGCTCATCGAGCTGCTGATGATATGGTTTCATTTTTTCATCCCTAACTCTCCATTCCCCGTTTGCTTGTGATACAACCAAGTTGGAGTCCCCCACAACTTCCAACACCTTGACTCCGATTTCCAGCGCGGCTTCCATTCCCACAATACACGCTTCGTACTCTGCCTCGTTATTCGTGACTTCGAAGTTCAGCTTGAAAGCGAGGGGAATATGTGACCCCTCAAGCGAGACCAGCAGTATGCCAATCCCAAAACCCTTCTGGTTTGCAGCTCCATCGAAGTACAACGTCCATGTTTCGTCGACGGCAGTCATTACGTCTTCGTCGGGAAATTGAAACTCCGTGTGTTCTGGCCCCTCGATCGGGCGATCTGACAAAAATTCTGCTACGGCTCTTCCTTTCACTGACTTGCGGGTGACGTACTTGATTTCGAACTCGGCCAATAAGAGCAACCAACGTGCTAACTTACCGATAAGTGCTGGCTTCTCGAATAGATATTTGAGAGGATCCATCCGAGAAATCAGTATCACCGAGTAAGACAGCATGTAGTGTCTTAATTTCTTCGTGGCCCATACCAGCGCCCAGCATGTCTTTTCCAGTGAAGTGTACCGCTCTTCGCTTCCAACCATCTTCTTGCTCAGGTAGTAGATTGCCCTTTCAACCCCATCATCTCCTCCCTGTGCTAACATGCACCCCATTGAGGATGGAGTGACTGACAAGTATAGGATCAAAGGTTTTCCCGGAATGGGTGGCATCAAGATCGGCGGATTCTGTAGGTAAGTCCGTACTGCTTCAAAAACCTTTTGACACTTGTCATTCCACTCGAATTTCACATCCTTCTTGAGCAGACGAAACAACGGTTCACAGGTCAGAGTCAGTTTGGCGATGAATCGGCTGATAAACTGAATCTTTCCTAAGAAACACCGGACTTCCTTCTCGGATTGAGGTGGCTCCATCTCGAGAATGGCTTTAATCTTAGTAGGATCCACCTCGATCCCCCTGGTTGTGATCATGAACCCGAGCATTTTGCCAGCAGTGACCCCGAAAGTGCACTTCTGCGGATTAAGACGCATCTTGTACTTCCGAATTCTCTCAAAGAACTTTCTCGATGCCGGGAGGTGGTCTTCTCTTTCCTTCCCCTTTACAATCATGTCATCGACGTAAACTTCGACCTCCTTGTGAATCATGTCATGCAACAGTGTGGTAGCATCCCTCTGATACGTAGGACCGGCATTTTTCAACCCAAATGGCATAACCCGATAGCAATATATCCCCCACTCAGTGATGAATGTGGTTTTTTCCCTATCCTCCGGAGCTACGAGAATCTGATTGTACCCCGAGAAGCCGTCCATGAAGGATAGTAGGGCGTGCCCTGCAGTGTTATCAACAAGCATGTCTATATGCGGCAATGGGAAGTCGTCCTTAGGGCTCGCTTTGTTCAGATCTCTGAAATCGACACACACTCTGATTTTTCCGTCCTTTTTGGGGACAGGAACGATGTTGGCTACCCAAGTGGGGTACTCCGTTACGATTAGAAAACCGGCGTCGATTTGCTTTGTGAGCTCTTCTTTTATCTTTAATACCTAATCGGGCCGCATTCTTCTTAGTTTTTGCTTAAGGGGTTTAGCGTCAGGGTAGAGAGGGATTCTGTGCTCGACTATCTCCGGGTCGATTCCGGGCATGTCTGCGTGGGACCAAGCGAAAACTTCTTTGAATTCTTTTAGCAAAGCTGTGAGCTCTTGAAGCTCACTGGGAGACAGTCCGGAACCAACCTGAACCAATCAAGGGTTCTCCTCATCACCCAAGTTTATTGAGATTATTTCTTTTTTTAAAGGCTGAGCATGCCTTTCATTTTCATGATCGATGAGGGAATGGATCTCCTTGGGGATGTCCCCATCGAGATCTATTCCTTCATCGTCGGGGTCCAAACAGTTTATTTCAAAAATCGGCAAGTAAGCGAAAACATCATCCATTTCATTAACCAGTTCAACAGACGGGAGGAATATAACGGTTGACTCGAATTCAAAGTAAAAGCTACGATGTGGAGGGCCGATGGGCACAAACTCTGACTCTGTGCTAGACGACGAGTCAGTGTCGGACTCGGACTCAGACTCAGATTCAGTGCAGGTGCTGTGAGTGCGAGTTACATGTGGTACAAAAGTGCAATTATCATAAATGCCTACAGCCTCCACAATGAGTTTGGAAGGGTCCTCAATTTCTTCTTCATCTCCGAGCATCAGCACAGCAGGATCTTGCATCATACCCCCTGATTCCTTGCCCTCGAACAGGAATTGGAGATTGCCCAAACTAAAAGTCTCCAGCCAGTCAAATGCCTCAGATATCTCTTCTACCTTTGCAGCCTCTTCATCACTATCCCATGTACCATTGGCAAAGATCTCGAAGCCAGGATACTTCATTTTTGTTTCGAGGTCCACAAAGGGCTCAGGTTCTTCCTGGTACAACGCCTCATTCTCCTTCAATTTCATCTCCGATGCACGGCTCCGGGCGCGATTGCGCCACTTCTTTGCTGGGTCGCTCTTCTTGGCCTCATATCCTAGACCAAAATGCTCGTTACTTCCAGGGAATTCGGGGAACTCGGGGACTCCTTGAGCATAAAGTCCCTAGCCCATGCCCGACAGATATTTCATCCGTTTCATAATTTCCAGCGCTCGAAACTCACCAAGAAGCCGTCCTCGGCTCGGATGGTACACACTTTCAAAGTTATAACTGCAAAGCCTCCCATGGCAATATCTTCCTCTCCATGCATAATCTCTAGTAGCGGGGAATTGTCCTCGGAGTGCGGACGAATGCCTAAGTCTCCATGGATGATAAGGGTTCCAGATTCCAAACCCAAAATGAGTTTCTGATGCAATGTTGAGGGCACACCCATGATGTCCGGGCGATGTAGCCAAGGCCTTCCCAACAGGAGATTGAATGATGCAGGTATTTCCAACACACAGAATTCGACGGTGGTCCTAAACTTGCCAGTTGCGAGTTCCAAGTTGATTGTCCCCAAAACATCACGGCGCGTATTATCATAAGCACGGATGCCCAAATTTGACGGCCCAAAGTCCTTGTTCTTGAGGCCCAAGCAATAAGCAGTGCGGAGTGGACACACGTTAATGGCGGAGCCATTATCAACAAGGATTGTCGGGACCCACTTTCCCAGGCACTTCATGGTGATGTGAAGGGGCTTGTTGTGGTCAGCTCCTTCAGGCGGCAGGTCTTTCTCAGTGAAGGATAAGGTGTGCTGGGTGAAGTTCGGGGTTATAAGGGTGATGAGGGCTTCTGGAGCAATATCAGAGGGGACTTCAAATCTGGAAAGGGTGTTCACAAACCTGCGACGGTGCTCGCGGGAGGCAGCTAACACTCCCCACATAGACATGCGAGCGGGGGTTTCCTGGAGTTGTCGGATAATGGGGTCGGCGGAGGCTTCGGGGTCATATTCAGGGAATGAGTTGAGGTCGATGGACAGTTTGGGCTGGGTAGGTGAGTTAGGTTTAGTGGAGCTAGGAGGGTCGTTTTGTGGAGCTTGCGGGGCGAGGGTGTTCAGATTTTTGGGTTTGACAGGGGTATTTTGCTGCGGCGGAGGGGCTCGGGATGAGCTACCCTGCTGGAGGTTGGTAGGTTGGTAGACTCTTCCACTCCTGGTAAGATTGCTAACTGTTTTGGGAATAGGCTCCCACCAAGTACCTTCCCAGAAATCAGAGAAGTCAAAGTCACAGTCGTCCGCCTTACGTTTCCCTTTGTCAAGTGCTGTCTTCTCCAAAGTCTCATTGAGGTTTCCATTTCCAGAGCGTGCCATATGCTGTCTTCTTCCAGAGAATTCCAGAAGTTGACGTTGTTGTTGCTGTTGTCATTGCTAATCTGCAGGGATCCTTCATCCAACATGGCCTTATTGACAGTGAGTTCCTCACCGTTCATCCACACATTCACCAATTCAGACTTTCCCCACAGATCTTCTAGATCCAATACACAGATGTTGGGCTCATCAGGGATTTCGACTACAGGCTTGGGGAAGAACTCCTCAATGATGTATTCCTGTGAGAGGACAAGATAGTCCATAGCACGGTCCAGAGCATCGGAGTTTCGAGTGAGGTTGACAATAGTCCTGGCGTTGAGCCCTGAGAACATGCGGGGGTTCATCAGATCTATTTCTTCCATCGTTTCTTCTTCTTGAAAAAGGCATGCCAATGATGTTTTATCCAGAGGATTAGAATCATCCATTCAGTGCCATCCGTTAGGTTCGGGCTCCCATTCCCATTCGTCTTCCTTCTCGACAGGTTCAGGTTCCATGAACAGAGCAAATAGAGAATACCCATCCAACGGGTCAGCCATCATCTCCTCCCAGTCCTGCCTCCATTCTCCATGTTCCAATTCCTTAACTTGGTCGGGATTAAGCGCCGCGGGCCAAATTCCAGTGATAAGAGCCCTATCTTCTACCGCCAAGAAATATTGCACTAAGTCTTCCCACCTTCTCTGAAAGTCCCATTCCACGGTTTCCAATGCACAGACGGCATCCTCAACTGGCAGCTCGACGGTTGGGTTGGGTTGGCTTGGGTTGGGTATCAGGAATGATGTAATGGCTGGGGTTAAAGGGTTGGCTTATGGAGATGTGATTGGTGCGGGCATTGGATTGCTTTGGGAGTGGGTTTGAGACAGTGTTTGGTTTTTGTGGTGGCATAGGGAGAGTTTTGTTGTCTATAAGGTCTTGAATTGCGTGGCGAAGGCGGAAGCAATTGTCGGTTAGGTGGCCCACATTCTGATGATAGGCGCAGTATGCGTTAAGGTTGTGGGAAGTAGGGAGTTTTTGAGGTAAGGGAGTAGGGGTAAGAGGTTTGAGGGTGCCGCTTTCGACCAATTTCTCTAGCACGGCGGAAAGATGCGTTGAGAACTGAGCAAAAGTGTGGGGCTGGGTACGCGGTTGACTGGTTTGGGTGGCTATTTGGTTCACCGGCTCGGCTTGGGCTGTGCTTGTGGAGGTGTTGGGAAGGTTGGTGTAGTTTGAGTTGCCAAACAAAGCGTTGCTGTTTCCGGAGTAAACCTTCTTGGGCTTGGGAACGGGCTCGGGCTTGTCAAGGATTCCCAATTGAACTGCTTCCTCGACGGCTAAGCCTGTATCAAAGAATGTTTTAAAGTCTGAGCATGCTTGGGCCATAACCATATGCCTTGCAAGAGTGGGTTGAAGGTTACGGACAATCATCCGGATTTGGTCCCTGTTGCTCGGTCTATCTTTCATCTGCGCCGCTTTTGCTCTCCACCTTTTCACGAAATCGGCAAAGGCCTCCTTTGCTTCCATCTTTGTTGACTCCAATTCACGAGTGGTCACCTCCAACTGAATGTTATAATCATACTGCACCACAAAAGCCGCGCATATATCCTCCCAAGAATGCTTCTTTCTCTCATCCAGTGAAGTGAACCAGTGCAGAGCATGTCCCACCAAAGTCTGCGAGAACATCTGTGCCATAGCATCCTTCTCGACTCCCCATATGGAAAGTGCTCCAATGTATCCCGTCAGGTGTGCCTTTGGATCTCCTGTTCCGTGAAACTTAGCGAAGTCGATTGGCCTGAACTTATCCGGAAGCTTTGCGTTAGGAAACAGGCAAAGCTTATTGATGTTAAAACCAGTCGACGCTATCTTCTCATTTCTTGCGACGGATTCCTCTAGTTGGGTGAGCTTTGCCAACACCGCCGCCATCTCGGGGTTTTGCGGAGTTTCCAAATCAAAGACTAGCTGCTCTTGGTTTGGATTCGGGTTAGGGTTACGATTGAAGTTTAAGTTGGGAATTGGGTTTGGGTTTGGAATTGGATTTGGGTTAGGAACTGGAATCGGATTAAGAATTGGGTTAGGGTTTGGGATCGGATTTGGGTTTTGAGGTGGAAGGCGTCTTGCAACTCCAATAATCATCATCATGAGTTGGGCAATTTGGTTATCCGTGCGTTCACCCAGGCGTTGGATGCCCTCTCTGATCTGTCCCATTTCTTCGTACAGATTTCCCGGGTTTGGGTTAGGATTTGGATGAGGATTGGGGACGGGATTTGGATTTGGATTTGGCTCGCATCCGTTTGGGTTTGGGTTTGGGTTGCCTCCGTTTGGGTTGACACTTGGGTTAGGATTAAGGTTTGGATTGCCAGCATTCGGGTTTAAGTTACCTCCGTTTGGGTTTAGCGTGGGGTTCGGGTTTGGGTTTAAGCCTCCGATCGATAGATCCATTTCCACCCCCAAATCTGACGCCCTGATGGAGTCTGCTTGTAGTTGGAGCCATTCCAATCTCTATCCCAAGGGTCTGGTCCAGGAGGGTATGATATTCTTCTTTTTCGGCCCAATTGCTCAGAATTGACAGCAAACCAAAAACTTGTGCTCAGACGCGGTTCTTACTTACATTTTTATGAAATTTGTGCATGATTTTTGGAAAATGAGTGCCTCATCGTCACCGTCATCAACTCCGATTTTTCTAAACAATCGACCTACGGGAGGTTGCCTTGATCCTCAGACTCTTGTGGTGTATCCTCATTTAGAAACGGTCGATTCCCAAAAGATGCTAAAATAGGCTAAGTATTTGGCTAATATTCCATCGGCAATTTGACCGTTGGTTTGGAATGGCTCGGGGTGAACGATGTGATACGATAACCGAAGTGGCGTAAGCGGTACACTTGCTTTTAGCCTGGATTGTGTTGGCATCACAATGTTCTGCTCCCCTATCATTCCTTTCCTTTGGTTAAATTCAAACACTAGTCAAGGACTTAGCAAAATTTTAGTTTCCTCTAGGTTCGAGTTCGAGGACTCATGTGATTTAGCAACACGCATTAGGGTGCGTGACTCTTCATCGGGTCTTGGCAACCTTCCAAAGACTGCGCGAGCGAGTCTCGAGAATCGTGGCTGACAGCATGACGACGCAAATTGCAATGCAGCATGTAAACAGAATATAGCACGTAATCCTACCCTGCAGGCCCCTGTCCTAGTTTAGAAGGTTCTACGGCTTGCTAAACATGTACAAAGGCCGGGTTTTGACTTGAAGAGGGTTCCCCGGACTAGAGTCAAAGTATACCTCCCGTTATTGAGCGTACACCTAGTAACGGTACAAACGGTAGGGATGACTCATCACGGTCGAGGGTTGCTGAGCATTTCGAGATTTCCTATCACCGACAAGCCGGGAAGGATTGCCGAAACACAACAGCGGGGTTGCACAAGACATATATAGAAAAATGGAAAATGAAATAAAATAATTTTGAAAAATCTCACAAACATTTTTCAAGCTTGGCTCACAAGTTTAATTGATATTCAAGAAAAGCGGGCCGTTTCATCAACAAACCAACTTTTTCTCAAATATCAATTAAACATCCCCAGCAGAGTCGCCACTGTGGGCTACCACAGCCCCGGGTGGAATCGGGGCGGCCCGAAAAAGAAGCGCCACGCCGTCTTTGGATTTTTGAAAGATTTTGAAGAGTCGCCACCCGGATTTGAGGTTTATCACCCGAGAAACCGTCTTATTTTTGAAAAATGATTGATTGAATTTGAAAACCAGAGATTTGAAAAGGGTTCGGGAGCCACGTTACGAGGGGAGAAGGGTTTTACGACACCCCCCTCGCCCGATTAAGGATCGGTCTCTACTAAATATTTGTGGGATTTTTCGAAAACATTTTATTTCATTAAACAGTTAGCATGCATTTACAGGTATATCAAGTGGAGAGGGGGGGGGGGGGGGGGGGGGAAAAAGCATGCATGTGCCTGTGTACAGTGAACAAATGGAAAATGGTGATGAAATGCAAAATGCTAGAAATTGAAAAAATCCTGCCACTGATCCACTCTCGAGCGCTCGGAAACCCTCCCGAGCGCTTGGGAGTGTTGCATACCCAACCTGCAAATCATGTTAGCGCGACAGAATACAAGAGAATATGATACTAAAAATATAAACTGGAATAAACTGAGACATTTTATGGGATCCACAGAAGGCTTGGAAAACTGGGATTAAACCCCATTCTTTTAAGCCCTGCGTCCTTGCCCTTCTGAAAAGTGGTTTACTAGTTCAAAGAGGCAAAAAGGGATGCATGCATGGACATGCAAAGGTAATATGAGGATCAAATTGGAAGGAAAATTGGACTCGGCTTGTATGCAAACACTCTCGAGAGCTCTGAAATAATCTCGAGCGCTCGGGAGTAATTCGCACCCCAGAACTGATTTTAACCAAATAATGCCCTTATTGTAGTGTGCTAGTACACTGGATCTTCTGTTTTTGAAATATGAACTAAGTTTCTCTTCTTAGATCCTTGATCAAAAACTCTTTTGCATGGCCTTAAAGGAAGATCATCTTCTTTATTTCTCTTAAAAAAAAAAGGGGGAGATCATTTGTACTAACACATCTCAAAAAGGGGGGTTAAAAATGAAGTCTCAGAACGCATCCTATCACCCATGTATGTCCATTTAGATGCTTAAAAGAAGGAAAATTGGACTGGAACCACTCTCGAGCGCTCTAGAGTTGTCCCGAGTGCTTGGGAGTGCCTCCAGTAAGCTTCATGCAGGAAACACATTTGTACCCCCTCGCTCTTGTTATTACACCAAGGTCTCTCAACCCATACTCATTATTAAAGATGAGAGGGCTGAGCGACCTCCCTCAGAAGGGAAAAACAGCCCTGCTTTGTTTGTCTCTAACACAAAGGTAGAGAACTTCTACCTTCTAGTTGGGGAGTTTGCTTCTTGAAAGGCTCTAGGAGGTTAAAGAAAGAAAGGTCAGGAAGATCAGAGCATGCAGATCATCTGAGCTTCTTGCATGTGTATGATGCCTTGGATTTTTTTGATTGCTTTTCTTTTGAAAATCAAGCTTTGAGGGAGGTGAGAGATGATTTTGTTTGAACATTCAAAGTGGTCTTAGAGAGAGAGAGAGAGAGTTCCCCCCTGGTTTGAGTTGGGATGAGGCCTTATATAGGCAATATAACATATAGTTTCATTTTAGAAAATACAACATGGAATCTTTGAAAAATCATCAGATCTGACTCCCCTTTGAATGAGGTGGAGTGTTGTCTGAGGTTTGAACCGGCCAGGACGGCTGTAATGATGGCCTGCATAGGAAGTGGGGAAGCTCCACCATCCATTGGGCAGCACATAAGTCTCGAGCGCTTGGGAATTTACTCTCGAGTGCTCGAGAGTCTGTCAGATCCCAGGTTTTGAAAATGGTTTGGAGCGCTTGGGATTGATTCCAGAGCACTTTTGACATTTCATTTTCCCTTTTAAAGTCCTCCAAGAAGCAAAGTCCTGACTGGTCTAAGGCTTGTTTTGATCCAAATTCATCATCGGGGAGCCTCCGGGCCACAAATTAAGGAAATTCGAAATGTCCAAATTGGGGTGTCTACGTGGGCCATGGTTTGGGCTTAATAAAGAAAGGACAATTGGCTCAAAAATTTCACTTTCTTTTGGGTTTTCAAAACTAGCAGCTATCTTTGAACTTTTTATGCCCCTTTGCTTTGGTGGGCGTTTTCTCTTGATTTCTCATACCTTTAGGGCCTTTCAGTATGTTTGATACTTTCATCAATTTGATGCTTTGAATCTCAATGGGTCTGGCACTTTTATTCTTTTGATGCTTTGAATTTCAATATTTCTTCTAACATTTTTATTTTTCATTTCACCCCGATTAGGGGGATAGCTGGCTAGTTGGGATTCAAAGAATTTGATTGGGGCTCAAAAGGGGTACCAAAAGATATATCTTTATGCGTAGGATGAAAGAAACGATGGCCTTTCTTCATTTTGGATTGCGCAACCTAACAACTGAATCCTAGATGCTCAATTGAGAGGCTTTTGTTTGCATGCTCTAACTTTTGCCTAAGTCAGATTTTGAAGTTTTGACCTAGCGAGCCTTTTCAGATTCACGACATTACTTCTTAGAATGGATATGACATCGGGAAGTGGTCCCTCGAAATTCTTCTTCTTTCCTGAGGTGAGGGTTCAATCAAAAATCATCTCGTGTTTTGAAGTGATTGTCATGATTTTCAACTGATGGTAGAAAACAATTTCGAAATCCTGAATTTATTACAGAGATGTGACGTTCAAAAGATAGCGACCGAACCACTAGGGGTTGACTCTAAAGACCATGACCGAACCTTGGGATTGACTTGAATGCTCGTGACCGGGCCTCAGGATGAGGCTGCCTACGTATCCTGTAAAGGAATCAGGTCACAACGTAGTTCAGGCCTACGATACTGACACTTCTTTTTTTTTTTTTTCTTGACTCTTACAGACACAGACACAACTGGGAAAGCATGAAAGACTCGAGATTCAAACTGACTCAAACACTAAGATGGTTATTTAGAGGATAAGGACTCAGAACTTGAAAACTCTCAGACTCGTGGAAGGTCAGACCGTTGCATGGCTCTTGATGATTTACCCTTCTTTGCTGAAGAAGGCGACATTGATGCAAGGATTGCGCTTGGACATGATGTCTGGCTATGGTGGAGGGATGATTCTGTCATCGATGAGGTCTTGAATCTTGTGGCGGAGATGAATGCATTCATCGGTAACATGACCGAGTATTTGATGGAAGGTGCAGAAGGCATTTGAGTTACAATTTGCTGAGAGCTTTTGAGGTAGGGGAGTTTGGGGGAGTGGCTTGATGAGGCCAGTTTTGAGGAGCTTTTGATAAACCAAAGATTGAGGTTCAGAAAAATGGAAGAAGGTCCTTCGTTTGGTTCTACGACTGAGTTGAGAGTTCATGGTGGGGCCTGTGGTGCCCCTAACGGAAGCCTTACTTGCTTTGCAACCGTATATCCTTTTGTTATCAACGGGACAAACCCTTTTGCCTCTGGGATTGATCTCATGTATTTCTGCCGAGACAATATGCATATCAGCATTAGTTTCGATCAAGGGTCTAGTATCTTCTTTCGAGTGAGCCCTAGAATCATGAATTTCAGCCAGGTCCTTGAACATTTCTGAGAGCTGTACTTTTGAGAAAAGTTTGTTAGCCCTGTGGGCCCCTAGGTCCCTAACATCATCATTCGGTCCCACATCTGTGCTCGGGATTATGGAGGTGAAAAGGTTGACCAGCCCTTGGACCAGAGTTAGCATCTTGTCCATTTTCTGACTCATTTCCTCCACAGTCTTTTTCAGCTCATTCAGTTCCGTTTGCCCTGCCATTGAGGTGATCGGAGAATGCAGTGTGGTTTTATGTAGGATGGGTGGCTCAATACTGACAGTAAAGCAAAAATTGAATTTTAGATGAGTCCCAGACGCTTTTCTAAAAAAGAAAGAACATGTCATGTACGCGTCGTCGATCTTGATGTTGCCCTAAGGTCTAACCTAGCCTGGTCTCACTTAAGGCACTGCACCAATGGCTTCCAACAATCATGGGTAGGTTATTTAGCAGGGATAGGCCCAATGCCTTTATCATGACCATCAAAGTAATAAGATTGATGTGTGGGCAGCATGCCCTGGAATTTCAGGATTCCAAAGCGCACGGGCCCATAATCGAGGGAGCGCGAGCGGAGAAGCAGGCGCTCGGAAAAATACAGAGTCGCCACTCGGGTTTGAAGGTCCGACACCCAAGGAACCATATTTCGAAGCACCTGCCGCACTGTTTGTTTGATTTGAAAAAGTGAAGGAAACCAGTCCGTCATAACCATATCTGGGTTCGGGAGCCAGGTTACGAGAGGGGAAGGGTTTTAAGGCACCCCTCTCGCCCAATCCGGAGATCGGTCTTTACTTAGGCATTTTGAAAATGTTGTGATTCTTCTTCTTTTTAATCAATTTTTAGCCAATTAGGGCGGGGGAACAGTTTAATGGGGATTAAAGCTGTAACAATTTGCAAGATGTGATAGATAGCCCGGATGAGCAGTTAGTATAGGATGAGAACAGACTGCTGTGGGTTTTTAAACAGTTTGAGCCCACAGCACTTATTCTCAAACCTTCTGGGCTCTGGAAGGACCAGTGCACACCCAGGACAAACCAAACAGTTTATAGCAGTTTAAAATAATTCTAAAAGGCTATAGAGCCACAAAATTACTAAAACACCCCTTAAACAGTGAGGGGACAAAACAGAAGCCTAAAAACCAAGTTAAACATACTTGGCAAGCTACTGGTCGGGGACGAACCGTCGCGCGAGGGTTTCAAATTGTTGCGCGAGGGTTTAGAACTGTTGCGCGAGGGTTTAGAACCATCGCGCGAGGGTTCGGGTCAACCTTCCAGTGTTTGGTTTTGCTCATCCTGGGTTTTGGGACAGGTCCAGAATGATCCCAAGGATGTTCCAACAGAACAAAAATGCATTTTGACATTTTGAATTTGCAGTTTAAGCTAAGAAAAGCAGTAAACAAATTTTAACATGCATCAACAGTGATCTAAAACCTAAAACATGCTCCAAAACAGTAAGAACTATTTATGAAACACAAAGAACAGGATACCCTTCCCCACGAAGTTCATCATCACACTGACACAAAGTGTCGCGCGAGCTTCGAGAACCGTCGCGCGAGAAACTTTGTTGGTTTTAGGGCCGGGATCGTATTGATTACTGCCTTGGCCTGCGCCCTCAGAGATCGAACAGAGAGCGTAACAAAGGTAAGCTATACCTTTGGTTCTTGGGGTTTGAAATGCGTTTGAGCTTTGAGTTGAATTGAGGTTGAACAAGGTGATAGAGCTTGGAAAATAAGTGTATGAAGGTGGCTAGAGTGGTGAAATACCAAGTGTATTAAAGGTTGTGTAGCCTTTTGAACTTGAACCTTGGTACTTTCTTCTTTTTTTCTCTTGAACCCAAGATTGTTAACCCTTCTTTTTGGAACCCTTTAAATGGAAGCACCATGGGGGTATTTATAGGAGGAGTGGTGGAAATGGTGTATGGAGGAGAAAGAACCAACCAATTTGGCTTGGTGGCCAAATTGCCACTTATGGAAAGCTTGCAAGGAGAGAAGCCCAGTCCACGAGGTCTGGCTGAAGATTACTTGGTGATTAAGCTGCCCAGCTGAAAAACGTGAAAAGGACAGGAGAGAACCGTCGCGCGATGGTTTGGAATTGTTGCGCGAGGGTTCTCCCTGGCACGCGATGGTCAACGGTCAACAATTTGACTGTTGACCACACCTGGCAGCTTGACCCTCGCGCGATGGTTCTAAACCCTCGCGCGACAATTGGTTTGGCTTTTTGATGTGGCTTAGGCTAGGCTAGGTTCAAGGGTTCTTCAAACACTCAAAGCTCAAACACTCGACATTCCCGAAGTGTTCTTGATCCGTTTCATCATCGGGGAATCAAAAACCGTAAATAAGCTAATCTGAAAGCCAGATTGGGGTGTCTACAGTAGCCCCTCTTTGACGGCACTTGGAGCACCATTGACTTGGTACAAGTAACGTCAAAGAATTCTAGACACCCCTCAAGGCAATCCAGAGCAAAGCATACTAGCAAAGTAGACAAGCATACTTACAGAACCTGATCGATTGAATGGACGGGCGGACCGTCGCTAGGGATTGATAATTGGACGGATGGATCGTCGCTGAATTGAATTTGGACGGAACAAGCCGTCGTTGTTGGGGATCAAGCTATCCTCGGCACAAAGTATTCCAACAAACACGGGTAGGTCGTGTCAGGCAGGTTGAATTCCATCTGTTGGGAATCAGAGCCAATCTCCTTATCAAAGACCATCCGAGACAGAGCAATAAGCCTGTTGGAAGATGCACTTGCGGCTAGACTGAGGGTGATTGTCGTTCGGGATAGGCCAAGACGGACTCTCCTGGGGAACAATCAGTTGCGAATAAACGAACCATCGGATGATATTCTGATCGTCGTCGTGGATTGAACGGAATAGGCACGATATGGCTGATCGTCGTGGATGGATGGAAATAGATGACATGGTTGATCGTCAGCGATGACATGGCTGATCATCGGCGATGACATGGCTGATCATCGTGGATTGATTGAAACAGACGACATGGTCGATCGTCGGTGATTACATGGTCGATCATCGTTGATTCTTTTAAAGAGACGACATGGTTGATCGTCGGCGATGACATGGTGATCATCGTTGATTCTTTTAAAGAGACGACATGGTCGATCATCGGCGATGACATGGTCGATCATCATTGATTCTTTGAAAGAGACGACATGGTTGATCGTCGGCGATGACATGGTCGATCATCGTTGATTCTTTTAAAGAGACGACATGGTCGATCGTCGGCGATGACATGGCCGATCATCGTTGATTCTTTGAAAGAGACGACATGGTTGATCGTCGGCGATGACATGGTCGATCATCGCTGATTCTTTGAAAGAGACGACATGGTCGATCGTCGGCGATGACATGGCCGATCATCGTTGGTTCTTTTAAAGAGACGACATGGTCGATCGTCGGCGATGACATGGCGATCATCGTTGGTTCTTTGAAAGAGACGACATGGTCGATCGTCGGCGATGATATGGCTGATCATCGTTGGTTCTTTGAAAGAGACGACATGGCTGATCGTCGGCGATGACATGGCTGATCATCGTTGGTTCTTTGAAAGAGACGACATGGCTGATCGTCGGCGATGACATGGCTGATCATCGTTGATTCTTTGAAAGAGACGACATGGCTGATCGTCGGCGATGACATGGCTGATCATCGTTGGTTCTTTGAAAGAGACGACATGGCTGATCGTCGGCGATGACATGGCTGATCATCGTTGATTCTTTGAAAGAGACGACATGGCTGATCGTCGGCGATGACATGGCTGATCATCGTTGATGGATTGATCTGGCAGACCATTCTTCAGGATGAATGTGCCGTGGTGGATTGAACAGGACCGGCTGTCGTTGATAGGAGATGGGTAGATCAATGTGCAGAATGATCAAGCCGTTGAGAAATTGGACAGGACCGGCTGTCGTTGATTGGAACGGGCGGATCATACTTCAGGATGAACGAGCCATTGAGAATTTGGACAGGACCGGCTGTCATTGATTGAGATGGGCAGATCAGTGTGCAGAATGATCAAGCCGTTGAAAATTGATCCAAGTAGCACAAGCAGTGGTTATCCTTGATAATAGCATGGATAGAGGCAAGGCGGACTGCAGCTGGTGAGAAATTGGTGATAACCGCTGATTGGGCGTCAGGGCCGAATTTACCTGCGCGCGCTAGTACAGGTCGCAGGCTTGACTGTTGCCATAGAAAACGAGATAAGGAAAGCAGCGTGTGATACTCCTCTCACAGCTGCACTATCCCAAAGAAACGGTTTCGGCTGCAGTTCCAAAAGTGAGTAGGCAACAGGCATGATCCCCAACATCCTGATTACTTGCTGCCTTCGATACTGGATAGGCGTGCCTTGACGCTTGATAGAATTTTCCTGCTTTCAACATTTGATATACAATATGCAATGATGTGTAAACAAATGCACAATTTGAAAATGCAAATGCAAGCTAAGGGCGGCTCTTAAGAGGACAACGATACCTAAGGACTACCACTGAGTCTCATTACTGTACTGTCTTATACTTCTGAGGAGCGCACCCAGATAGATAGACACCGAGCAGGCTGGCGTGCCCCAGTTGATGTTTAGCAATGAGATTGGGCCTGCTGCCCCCTTTCTTCGATGCTTGGGCAGATGAGCCCCAGAGATGCTTTGCTTGGCCTTGGGCTGACGAGCCCTTGCTGCTTATGAGATTTCCACAGCTTGTGGATTACAGGAGCTAGGGTAGCACATGTAAAAATTGCACTTTCTAGCCGCTAATATCTAATTTGCATTGACAAGTGACCTGAATTGACAGGCAGACATGCGCACATGTACAGACTCGCCTAGCTCAAATGAAAAGGGAGAAAGAGCCCCATGGTACAATGCGAACCCTTAGACACAGAACACAATGAAATTTTGGGCATTAAGCGGCCAAAACTCACAACATTCCTTAGACAGGTGAAACTGACACTTACGAAAGCGCAAAAAGTATAAAGACCTGTACAAACAGAATTGAGAAAAACATCTCAACATGACAATTGATTGAAAAACTAGAAAAATGCCGCAAAGATGGACATAAGATACAAATGATGACTCATATAGGCCTGGACTGAAACCGACACCCCCGTGCAGTCAAATTAACTCCATATGACTTGCATGGTATGACAAGACTTGGCGAAAGCCCCTGGAACGTCATTCGAGGGCAGTAGCATGCTACCGTTGGAATTGAAAAAGCACGCACAGGATGCGAATCACTTTGAACAAATGCGCGTGACTATAAGCTAGCACGCGAGGCTGCAGCTGCTCATATCACACTGAACTAAGAATAAACTGTGAGCCATTAGGCTTCTAGCATTTCGTTCTGTTTTTAATGCTTCAAATATTTTAAGACTTATGCTCAGCCTGTAATAGAAATAGCAGTTTCCAATAAAATTGAAAGACAAAGGTTTTCCCACTTCTGGTTCCTCCAATTCAGCTTGATCTGACCTTTGATCCTCTTCGACCTTTGATGTGTACCAAAATGTCAACCATGGCTCCACTTTGATAGAGTGTGACCGAGTCTCGAAGAGAGACTGCCTACGTATCCCAAGCTAGGGAATCAGGTCGAAACGTAGTTCAGGCTAAGGTTCACTCGTGTGTTTACCTCTCCTTTTGCGCTCTAACTTTTGCCTAGTACCGCCCATTCGGGTCTTCGGTCTAGCGAGCTTTCGAATATTGCCTATCACTTTTGCCTAGACCCCCTTCATAGGTTTTCGGGCTAGTAGGCTGCTCTTACTTTTGCTTGGAACTGCCCACCCTTGGGGTTTTTCAGCCCAACGAGCTTCTCTCAGGGAAAAGTTGCGTTTGAATTGATCCAGGTTGACCATGGTATTGAATTGGTTGCCGTCGAGGTCATCGATCTTTGGCCGCAGCCCCAGATACAACGGCTTTGATGACGCAGGGTCAGGAGTGCTTTGGTTGGAAATGCCTTGCTCCGAGCCATTTTGTACACTATCTCATTGGTACTCGGCGGAACGCCACTGTTGTTGCTTTTGAACATGGTATGAGGCCCGGAGCCCTCTTGAGCTTCTGTTTTTTTTTTTTTTTTTGGATTGGTACCCGGTAGCAGGGGGTTTGATGCTTCTTTATCTCAGGATCAACGCAAGGCATGACTTGATGAAACCATGCCAAGACGTCGATGAATTCTTCGAGCTTGTCTGACCGGGTGCAATGCTCCTTTGGGGATAGCTTTGAACCAATGGAACCATTGGGTGGTTATCCTTGTCTTTCAAGTTTATAAAAACTACTTTTTCTTTTAATAGGCTGAGCACGCCTTTTGTCTTCCCTTTCGGCGAGGGAACACATTTCCTTGGGATGATCCCATCGAAATCTATCCCTTCGTCGTCAGGGTCGACACAGTTTATATAAAAGCCAGCGAAGTACTTAGAAGCAAGACAATGCATATCATAAAAACCCTCGGGGTTTGCCAAGTACAGCAGACTCAAGACTTGAAATGAAAGCTATGACGTGGAGGGCCAAGAAGCACG
The DNA here is from genome assembly GCA_025413875.1 of Rhododendron molle. NCBI lineage: Eukaryota > Viridiplantae > Streptophyta > Magnoliopsida > Ericales > Ericaceae > Rhododendron > Rhododendron molle. The sequence goes on from CM046400.1 coordinate 24,662,772, forward strand.
AACTCCGACTCAGAGCTAGACTTTACACAAACGCAAAAGACTCTGTGTCAGACTCAGACATAACGCCAATGCAAACTAGACGCGGTTTTTAAAACGCAATGTTTAAAAAGCTACCATAGCTTTCCACAAAAGAGGTAGAATACAGAGGATGTTAGGCCCAAGCAACAGCACTTCGGCTTCTTCAGCTTCTTCAACCAAACCTACTCGATGCTCCTTTGATCAGTGGATCTCAGCCAGTCAGTCTTCTCATTTATAAGCCCCGCATCACTGTCAACCCAGATGTCAGCAGTGAAAACCTCATTCGCACAAACGGCGGCCAACAGGCTGTCCTCAGGCTCGGACGGGATGGATGTAGCCGGCTTGGAGTTCGGGTTGATTTGAGTAGAGTTGATAGTTATCTGACCAACCAGAGGGTCAGACCCGTGTTGAGGCAAGGGGTTGGAAATAATGTTGGGCTTTGGTGGAACTTGAACCGTGCCATCATCAATAAGATCTTGAATCTCATGTCGGAGACGATAGCACTTGTCAGTGTGATGGCCAGGCATTTGGTGGAAGGCACAGAAGAAGTTAGGATTGTAACCAGCAGGTAAGACTTTGGGTGGGGAAGTTGGGGTCAAAGGTTTGAGATGCCCAAACTTGACAAGTTTCTCCATCACCGTGGATAAAGATGCCTCAAAGGCAGAGAAACTCCGGGGTTGGGTTCGAGCTCGGAAGCTTTGAGTATTTTGAACATGATTCACATCGGTTGTTGATGGAGGTGGGGTTATGATGATGCCATAATCGATGAGATCTTGAACGGCATGTCGAAGCCGGAAACAGGCATTGGTAGAATGGCCAGGCATTTGATGGTAGGAGCAATAGAGGTTATATTTGAAGTTGGCAGAGGGATTCTTGGGTAATGAAGTTGGATTGAGGGGTTTGATGGAACCAGCATCAAGGAGCTTCTCATAAACCGAAGCCAAAGGTGCAGCGAAGCATGTGAAAGTCCTCAGTTGGTTCTGGCGACCGGATTGAGAATTCAAAGCGGGACCCCTGTTTGTCTTGCAGTTGCAACACATGTCCTCATCAATAGGATGCATTCTTTTGCTTTCAGGGTAGAAATCACCACGAAGCGTGTCCTCCCCTTTGGCAATGGTTGTGAATAAGGACCCAACATCCTCCTTTGGGTAGGTCCTGGCCTCATGGAACTCAGCCAGGTCTTTGAACATGTCTCCTGAGCACAGCTTGATTCTGACCGTTGGAGGGTGGTAAGCTTGAGAAGGTTCTTTGAGTAGCTCCATATCTGACTGCTGGGCTGTGGAGGTAAAGAGGCCAACGAGTCTCTGGACCATAATCATTTGTTTGTCCATCTTGTGACCTAATTCCTCTACAGCTTTCTTGAGCTTAGCCAGCTCCATTTGTGCTGCCATTCTGGATTGATGAATGAGGAAGGTGATATGATCTTGGAAGCGAAGGTGTAACAGCCCCAACAGACTCTCCCAAGTAGGTTTGGCTCTTCTTGTACTCTCTTGCTCGGTGCAATGGCTCAGAACTAGACAGTAAAATAAGTGAAAGCTCAGTGGTGTTCCTACAACAATTAGAATGCAATGCACACATCGCTATCGGTGTCAACCCTAGACTCTAGAACTAGAGATGAGTCTGTCTCATGATGTTCAGATGCTGCCAAAACTCAGATTTCTTTCGAGGGTGTATCCTTTAAATAGATCAAGCTGATCCTAAGAGATATCAAAACAGACTAAGTCTTCGACTAGTCCCTTTTGAAGATTCGACTTTGAACTTGGAACAACTCGGTATTGATGGCGTGACACCTTTACCGGGGTGGCTTCAGCGACAACGCGCGTTAGCCGGGCGGTGTACGTGCTTAGCACGATAACCAAAATGACATCAATATCACGACATCAATACTTTGTGGTTCCTTGTTTTCGGTTGAATCCTCAACCGGGCATAAGCCAAGGATTTAATAAGATTTGATTTCTCGAAGTCTCACGACCTAAGGACTTTAAGAATTGACAACGCGTGCACCATCGAGATGCACGACTCTTCATCGGGTCTAGCAGCTCCAAATTAGTAAGGCAGACTCGAAAGCGAGAGACAACCTAGAAGTCGCCTCTAAACATGCTCCTATGCAAAACGACATGATGTATGAGACGAGTTTGCCTCACGAATTTCAGACGTTGCCGAATCTCAGAATTCTTTTCAGGATGTGTCCCCATGTAGATCGACAGATCCTAAAAGATGTCAAAATAGACTAAATCTTCGTCTAGTCCCTTTTGAAGATTTAACTTTGAATTAGAAACAACTCGGCATTGATGACATGGCACCTTAACCTTGAACAACGTGGTGTATAGTGACAACGCACTTCAACCCGGGTGGCGCCAGTGACACAGCATCAATACTTTGTTGTTCCTAATTGTCGGTTGAATCCTCAATTAGGCATGAGCTGAGGATTTAGCAAATCTTGATTTCTCAAAGTCTCATTGAACTAAGGACTTTGCGATTGATAACGAACATTCGATAGAATGAACGACTCCTCATCGGGTCCAACAACGTCTCAGACAGCGTAAGACAAACTCGAAATAAAGAACTGCCCTAAGGATGCTCCTATGCAAAATGACATGTATATACAAGGCATGCGATAAGGAAAGCAGTAACACGTAGACAGTATATGGGGTTAGATGCAGATAGATCCTACCCTGCAGGTACCTGTCTTAGTTTGGAAAGTTCTAATGCTTTGTATATGCAAAGGCCGGTTTTGGTTCATAAAACGAGTTCCTCGGACTAGGGCCATAGATATACCTCCCGTTACCCGCGATTCGCAGAGCAACAGTCAAACGGTAGCATGACCCATCATCGTCGAAGGTTGTTGGTCATTCGGGGTCCCCAGGCTCCGGTAAACCGTGCCGGATTGCCAAAACGATCCAACGAGGCTTATCCTACATCGATGCAATTGAAATGCTAGAAATTGATCAAAAAGAAGAAGAATCACAATTTTGCAAAATGTCTTTTCAAATTTGGCTCACTTTATTTAGTCCATCTTTAGAGGAAACTACGCAAATGAACAATCGAAAAAGTTCCAGATTAGATTGGCCGGACACGAGCTCCTGTTAAATCACCATTCCAACCTTCGGCAGCGCGAAACTCACCGTTTTGACAGACTTTTTAGGGATTGTTCACAAACGTATTAAACTCTAAGTATGGATTAATATTGGTTCGATTATCCCCAGCAGAGTCGCCACTGTGGGCAGCATGCCCTGGAATTTCCGGATTCCAAATGCAAGGGCCCGTAATCGAAGGAGCGCGAGCGGAGAAGCAAGCGCTCGGAATACAGAGTCGCCACTCGGGTTTGAAGGTCCGACACCCAAGGAACCAGATTTCGAACCGTTTGCTATGTTTGTTTGATTTGAAAAAGTGAAGGAAACCATCCGTCATAACCATATCTCGGTTCGGGCACGTTACGAGGGGAAGGGTTTTAAGGCACCCTCTCGCCCAATCCGGAGATCGGTCTTTACTTAGGCATTTTGAAAATGTTGTGATTCTTCTTCTTTTTAATCAATTTTTAGCCAATTAGGGCGGGGGAACAGTTTAATGGGGATTAAAGCTGTAACAATTTGCAAGATGTGATAGATAGCCTGGATGAGCAGTTAGTATAGGATGAGAACAGACTGCTGTGGGTTTTACAGGCTGAGCACCACAGGTTGGATTTTATCCCCTTTTCGGCTCTGGAAGGACCAGTGCACACCCAGGACAAACCAAACAGTTTATAGCAGTTTAAAATAATTCTAAAAGGCTATAGAGCCACAAAATTACTAAAACGCCCCTTAAACAGTGAGGGGACAAAACAGAAGCCTAAAAACCAAGTTAAACATACTTGGCAAGCTACTGGTCGGGGACGAACCGTCACGCGAGGGTTTCAAATTGTTGCGCGAGGGTTTAGAACCATCGCGCGAGGGTTCGGGTCAACCTTCCAGTGTTTGGTTTTGCTCATCCTGGGTTTTGGGACAGGTCCAGAATGATCCCAGGGATGTTCCAACAGAACAGAAATGCATTTTGACATTTTGAATTTGCAATTTAAGCTAAGAAAAAGCAGTAAATAAGTTTTAACATGCATCAGCAGTGATCTAAAACCTAAAACATGCTCCAAAACAATAAGAACTATTTATGAAACACAAAGAACAGGATACCCTTCCCCACGAAGCTCATCGTCACACTGACACAAAGTGTCGCGCGAGGGTTCTTGCTCCACTGCTTCTTGTAACTTTGCTGGTTTTAGGGCCAGGATTGGTATTGATTACGCCTTGGCCCCGCCAAATTTCTCAGAGATCGTATCAGAGAACAAAGGTAAGCTATACCTTTGGTTCTTGGGGTTTGAAATGCGTTTGAGCTTTGAATTGAATTGAGGTTGAACAAGGTGATAGAGCTTGGAAAATAAGTGTATGAAGGTGGCTAGAGTGGTGAAATACCAAGTGTATTAAAGGTTGTGTAGCCTTTTGAACTTGAACCTTGGTACTTTCTTCTTTTTTTTTCTCATGAACCCAAGATTGTTAACCCTTTTTTTTGGAACCCTTTAAATGGAAGCACCATGGGGGTATTTATAGGAGGAGTGGTGGAAATGGTGTATGGAGGAGAAAGAACCAACCAATTTGGCTTGGTGGCCAAATTGCCACTTATGGAAAGCTTGCAAGGAGAGAAGCCCAGCCAGTCCACGAGGTCTGGCTGAAGATTACTTGGTGATTAAACTGCCCAGCTGAAAAACGTGAAAAGGACAGGAGAGAACCGTCGCGCGATGGTTTGGAATTGTTGCGCGAGGGTTCTCCCTGGCACGCGATGGTCAACGGTCAACAATTTGACTGTTGACCACACCTGGCAGCTTGACCCTCGCGCGATGGTTCTAAACCCTCGCGCGACAATTGGTTTGGCTTTTTGATGTGGCTTAGGCTAGGCTAGGTTCAAGGGTTCTTCAAACACTCAAAGCTCAAACACTCGACATTCCCGAAGTGTTCTTGATCCGTTTCATCATCGGGGAATCAAAAACCGTAAATAAGCTAATCTGAAAGCCAGATTGGGGTGTCTACATGATGTAAACCCAAATACCAGTGTTCTTAAGTCTAGCCCAGATCAGAGGCCTTTTGGGCATGGCGAACACCGAAGGTATCAAAAACTCCATGGATTTAAAGTCTCCTAGACTATCCTAATGGACCTACTGTGGTTCAAATCTCACTTAAGACATGGCACAGATGACTTCTGACAAATCCGGGTAGGTCATGTCAGATAGGTTAAATTCCGAATGCTTCGGAATCAGAGCCAATCTCCTTATCTTAACCATCCGAGACAGAGCAATATAACTACCGAAATCCAGATACCAATGTTCCTTAAGGCTAGACTGAACTAGGGGAGCCATATGGGCATGACAAACGCCGGAGGTATCGCAAACTCCATGGATTTAAGGTCTCTTAGATCGTCAGTGCGATCCCTAAAGATTGCCTCGATCCTCAGCGTTTCTTTTAACAATGTATCCATTGATCAGGAATGACAGGTCTCGGGGGCTGGCAAAAGAAATTAAGTCCCTAACATTTTTCATTCAAAGTTTCGATTTTGGTTTTAGAAATCGTTCGGCGTAAATGATATGATATTGTAACCAAGGCAGCGTAAGCGACATGGCGCCATTAGCCTAAGTAATGTAAGTGATTTGGCACAGTAACCTGGGTGGTGTGAGTATCACGGCATTGTAGCTCAATTGTTTCCTTAATCTCCTTTGAATTCTTGATTGCAAAATGTATTGACAACTTAAAAAATTTTGACATCCCCACGGTTTTATCGTTCCAAGGATCATTTGATTTAGAAATCGTGTAGATGCACGGCTCTTCGTGGGGTCTTGGCAATCTTTTCAGACCACAGGGAGAGAAGGAGAGAAGGGCGGAGGAGGAAGCGTGAGTGAGTGCGAGTCCCAGAAGACAAGTAGACGAGTGTCTAGTGGGTAGACCATGTGCATTGCAATGCGATGATATGATACGGCACGAAAATGCATCAAGCTAGATATAACACATAGTTCTGACAAACGAGCCACTGTCTCAACTTTGGAAGATTCTATGCACGTAAGTCATCGGTCACCGTCCTAATTTCCTGCAGACCTACCTCAGCTCCAAATCTCACTCAGGATATGACTGTACCAAGGGTTTCAGCAGCAACGGGTAAGTCGTGTCAGGCAGGTTAAATTCTGAATGCTTCGGAATCAGAGCCAATCTCCTTATCTTGACCATCCGAGACAAAGTAATGAGGTTGCCGAAATCTAGATACAAGCACATCCTAAGGCTAGATCCAGACCAGAGAGGCCGTTCGGGCACGGCGAACACCGGAGGTATCTCAAACTCCATAGATTTTAAGTCTCCTAGACTCACAGAAAACGGTTTTAAAAAGTTGTCTCGGTCCTCAGAGTTTTTTTTGACAATGTATCCTTTATAAACAACGAAACTTAAGAGATGTCAAAACAAACTAAGCCTTCATCATTTTTTTTTTCAAAGGCTCAATTTTTATTTTTGAAATGACATGGTAAAAATGACGTGGCATTATAACCATGTGGCGGGAGCGACGTGGCGCTATTAGCCTAAATGGTGTAAATATCACATCATTAATACTTTAGTCATTCCATTTTTTTTTTGGTATTTGAATATTTGATTGAAAAAATGTATCGAAAACTTAGTAAGAATTAATTTCTCTCAAATGCGTCATTTTAAGAACTAATTAGTATTAGGCAGCGTGCGTCCCATGGGGTATAACTCTTCATCGGGTGTTAGCAACTTCCTAAAGAATGTGAAACCTAAAATTATTCTAAAAGCCGGATTAGCATACCGGTTTGTGTGTGGCCTGACTTATAGCCTGTATGAGTGCGATGATGTATGAATGATACGTATGTACAGGAAAAAAAATGCACATAAACAGGATATATCACATAAGTCCTAACCACGGATTCCTGTCCTAGTAGGGAAGGATCTACGGTTATGTACAAGTGCAAAAACCGGTTTTGGTCTCAGAAGAGTTCCCCGGACTAGAGCCAAGATGTACTACCCAATGTTAAGTGTATTGCAAGACAATGGTCGAACAGCACGATGGCCCATCATAGTCGAGGGTTTGCTAGGCGTCCCGGGAGAGCTTGTCACTGATAAACCGGACAAGATAGCTGAAACACACTAGTGAGACTTGTGCGATGCAAAGTGTAAAAAAAAAAAAGTAAGGTTAAGATTTACAAATGATTTTAAATCTCCCAAGAAAAATGTTTTTCAAGCTTGGCCCTCTTGATTATTCAATACTTTTTATTACACTTTTTTTGTTTAAAAAAAATACAAGTAAAGTATTGAATAAAAGTTCCCAACAGAGTCGCCATTGTGGGGTCCCGCGCCCAAAAGCGCGCTTGAAGAGTCGCCACCCGGATTTTTAAGATGGATGATCCGATAAACCGAGAACTTGTTTGAAAAAGGCTTTTAGTCTAGCGAAAACGTTGAGATTTTGGATCCGGGAGCCACGTTACGAACGGTGAAAGTTTTGTTGAAAAACACCCCGCTCGCCCGATAAAAACCGGTCTCTACTAAACATTTTAAATGGGGGATTTAATACCATTTGGAAAACTCAATTTTAAAACATGTACGGGAAAGAGACACGGGATTAAATATAACACATTGGCGTGGTTGTGGTGCGAACTGTACAGTATGAAATGGATGAGCAATGTACAGAAAATGAAATAACATCACAGCAGACTGTCAACATCACATGAAATACCGCGCGGCAGACCGATGCATCGCGCGGTGTAACTAAAGCGCCACGCGGTATACCTGTCTATACATTCCAGAATCAGTTCACTTTTACATGATAGAACAAACCATAAGCCCGCAAATTAGCCTTTTATATTTTCCGAATCTCTGAAAAATGATTTATGAGACCTTTTTGTTTATCTTATCATGCAAAACTATGTTAAAAGCTTTTTTCTTAAAATGTTGGAGGATTAAATAAAGTAAAAAAAAAAATTTTAACATGAAACTTGAATCTGGAATGTACTCGTACGATCTTTAAGTAATATTAGCCGAAATATGAAAAGAAAAAGCAAAAAAGAAAAAAAAAAGAAAAGAAAAGAAAGACTTTGAATATAAAGCTCGTTTGAGACCCAAACTCGGTATAGAAAGACCGAGAAGGGCCTCGATCGGCTCCTCTCAAGGCCAAAATGGGGTTTAGCCCAAGGAAATGGATTTATACCTTTTGATCGAAGATTGGATGTGCTTGAAGGTGAAAGAATGAAGGTTGATTTGAATTGAGCTTGAGAGACTTGAGAGCAAATGTATGTAGAGAGAGAGATGTGTATAGTGGTGATGGGTGTAAGAAGTTGTAGAGAGAGAATCAAAAGAGAGCATTTTTAGAAAGAGAGAGTGAGAGCCAAAAAAAGGCAGAGTCACTTTACTTAGAGTTGAAGGGGTGCTTCTTAACTAGAGGGGGGATGTATTTATAGGCAAGAGAGCCAAGGATGATCACTAAAAAAGGAAAGGTGGCTTCAGGGCCGAATTAAACTCATTTTCTGGCAAAGATGCTCCTCCTGCAGGCGTGACCGACAGCTTTCTGCGACTGTCAGAACTTTTTCCTGAAGTGTCGTGCGCCCTTTTGAAGTGTCGCGCGGTATGTGAGTCAGCGTAGCACACCAAATCTCGCGAGGTCGCCCCGGATACTCCCGAACTCGGATTTGGACGCGGTTCGAAGCATTGGAAAGCTTGTTGAGTCCTCTTTCTAACCCAATTGGTTTCACACTAAGGCATTTTATACATTGAAATGTGTGCCCATTTTACCATCAGTTAGTCATGAAGAAAGTTATTTTTGAGTAAGCACACGCGTTTTTCTCTTTGCAATTGAAGCGGGGGCCACCTTACATTGTTGAAAAGGGGTTTACTTGAGGTTAGAGAAGGAGTAGCAAAGGAGCAACAATCCAAGATTCGAAGGTATATTTTTCCTTATTTCATCATCGGGAAAACTTAAAGATTATTCGGAAGTCCAGATTAGGGTGTCTACAGAGATCAAGATTGACAAACTAACCCGGGACGGACAGAATTAACAATATATATTGATGCATTTATTTTTGTCATATCAATTGAAAAACCACAAATGCTTATTGTCTTTAATTAGGTGGCATTTCTACATTCTGTAGTGTTAGAGCGACGGGCCGCGGTCTCTCTATGTTGGCAAATTCCAAGACAAAAAACACATATTTATTTGTATCCCCATTTATCGAGTTGTATTTTATTTATTTTTATTTGTAGAGTGTCTATTTAGGAAGTGGAAGGAAATCAATATTAGGTAATTGAGAGAGTGCGTTTTTGGGTTGAAGAAAATCAAGGAAGATTGGCAATCAAAGGAATATGGCAATATTCCGTGAGATCCCATTTTCGGTATGGCAATAATCCGTGAGATTTGATTAAGTTGCCTTTGTTTAAATACAAGGCGGTTAGTATTGTTTTTTTTTACACATGACATATGCAATTGATATCAGATTGAGAGAAAGGAGTTTTTGTTTACTTTGGATCTTGAAGTGGCTAATTAACTGCTGGTACGTGGAAGCATCAACAAAACTTCAAGAAGTTTTTACAACTTTATTCCAACAAAGTTAGAAAGTCCTTCGATGGATTTCAGGAGGCAAACAGACGGCTTGTGGATTCAAGGCAGCGACGGTCTAGGTGTGGTGAACGTGGATTCGGCAAGTAAGTCTTAGGACAATTTGTAAGGATTCAGAATCGTAGGGTAAGATTACTTGTAACCGCACAATGATTTATAGTGTTTGATTCCTTTCCGTGGTTTTTTCTCGTTTAGGGTTTTCCACATATATCTTGTGTTCATCTATTTATTGCTTCTCGTTCGTGTGATTAGCCTATATATTGATTGGTGGATTGATTTATTAAATAGATAAAAAAAAAATAGCAAATATTTATAAGCCTAGGCGATCTAGGATTTTCAATTGGTATCAGAGTGGGTCGCTCGTAATATTAGGGTTTATTCCTAGAGCGGATCCTATTTTTTTAGTTGCTATTATGGAAACCCCTAATAACTATGCTATTGCGAAACCTCCTGATCTTTTAGATGGGTCTAATTATGCATATTGGAAAGCTAGGATGAAGGCTTAGTTGAAGTCTCAAAATAGTCGAGTCTGGCTGTCAGTTGTTAATGGTTGTACTGAGCCTACCTCCACCGTGGATGGTAAAAATGTTAGAAAGCCTTGTGAGTCATGGACCAACGGTTATCACCAAAATGAAAATTATAATTCATGTGCTCTTAATGCTATTTTTGGTTGTGTGTCTATGCCTGAATTTCAACGTATTTCCACTTATGACATTGCTAAGGATGCATGGGATATTTTAGCTATTACTCATGAGGGGAATAGTCAGGTGAGGCTACAAAAACTTCAAAGCATCATAACTGAATTTGGTGAGTTTTACGCTAGGTTGAGCGAAGTGTGAACTCAAGCTTTAACCTAGGTGAGCCTATTTCTCAAGAAAAAATTATTAAGAAAATCATGTGTTCATTACCTGAAAGGTTTATTACAAAAGTTAAAGTTTTTGAATGCATGCCTAATTTTGATTCCATGAAGGTTGAGGAAATTGTTGGTTATTTCTTAACATTTGAAACCAAATTATTGCAATACGGATCTCAAAAAGAGAAGAACAAAAATAAGGAAAAATCATTAGCTTTTTCTGGTTTTAAAGATAGTTTCAAAGTCTCGGATAGTGATGACGATGAATTGGACCAAGAGGAAATGGCTTTGTTTGTTACAAAATTTGGAAAGTTTTTTAAAAAGAATAAAACCTTTGGTCCTAGTTTGAAAGATAAAAATGGTGGTGACAAAATCAAGGTGGGTCGTAAAATTGGGTCTTCCAATTGTAAAGAGAGGAAAGAGAGCAAATTATCGGGTCCCCAATGTTACGAGTGCATGGGGTTTGGTCATATTGCCCAAGAGTGTGCTAACAAACAGAAAAATAAATCCTATAATGTCAGGACTTGGGATGATAGTGACTCCGATGAAGAAGAAAATTGTGGGGGGAAGAGTAAATTCATGGCTTTAGGAGCTTCTGTGCATCCTTATGTGAGTGAGTCTAAGTTAGGAGATGCGAGAGTGAATGGTGATTATTTGAGCAATAGCAACAGTGAGGAGGAAGAGAGTTTGCAGAAAGCCTACAATGAACTTTACAAAGAAAGCCTGAGGTTGACTAAGACTAACATTGAGCTATCTAGTGAAGTAAAGAAGAGAGACGAGTCCAATGTAAAACTCAAACAAGAGCTTTTGAAAGCTCAAGCTCGGGTGAGTCAAGTTGAGAATGATAGAGATTCATTAATTAATGAACTTGTTGATGTTAAGAGTATGAATGATAAACTTGGAATTGATTTGTATGCATCTTATGAAACTAACAAGCTTCTTGACTTGAAGGTAGCTAATTTGCAAGTTGAGCTTGACAAGGCCAGTGCTATATTTAAGAAAATGAATGTAGGGTCAAAGGCCTTAGAAGAGATAGTTGGAGTGCAAAGGGGAATCTCGAATAGAACCGGCCTTGGGTTTCAAAAGGAAGCATCAACTTTTAAAGGCGGAGGTAATCATGGATTTGGTAAGGATAAAGGTAACCATTCTAATCCTTCATCTTTCATTTGTGGCAAGAAAAATAATAATGCACCTCAAAAGCCTACTCCTCCTAGCCCCCCTATGCAAAGGGGTTTCATACCCATTTGTCACCATTATGGTGTCAATGGTCACATAAGGCCACATTGTTATCAATTGATTGGATACCTCCATGCTCACTCTAACTTTTATGATAAAAGTTTTTGGGGTAGGACTCACAAGCATATTGTGGGCTCCCGCGCCCGAAGCGCTAACTCGAAGAGTCGCCACCCGGATTTTTGAGATGGATAATCTGAAAAATCGAGAGCTTGATTTGAAAAAGAAAGGCTTTTGATCTAGCGTAAACGTTGAGATTTTGGGTCCGGGATCCACGTTACGAGCGGGTAAGGTTTTGTTGAAAAAGCACCCCGCTCGCCCAGTAAAACCGGTCGCTACTAAGCATTTTAAATGGGAGATTTAACATCATTTGAAAATTTTAACTTTAAAATATGTACGTGAAAGGGACACAGGATTAAATATAACACATTGACATGCTTGTGGTGCAAACTGTACAGTATGAAATGGATGAACAATATACAGAAAGTGAAACAACAATAATCCAGCAGACTGCGATGCATCAATGTATCGCGCGGCATGTCTTGCCCGGATGTATCGCACGGTACAACCAAAGTACCGTGCGGTACACCTGTCTACACATTCCAGAATCAGTTCGTTTTTACATGACAAAACAAACCATAGGTTCGCAAAATAGCCTTTTATATTTTCCGAATATCTGAAAAAATGAATTAGGGGACCCTTTTGTTCATCTTATCATGTAAAATAATGTTAAAAGTTTTTTGGAATGTTGAAAGATCTCATAAAGTAAAAAAAAAAGACTTTTAACATGAAACTTAAATCGAGAATGTACCCGCACGATCTTTAAGCAATTTTAGCCGAAATATGAAAAGAAAAATCAAAAAAAGAAAAGAAAAGAAAGACTTTGAATGTAAACCTCGTTTGAGACCCAAACTCGATATAGAAAGACCGAGAATGGCCTCGATCGGCTTCCCTCAAAGCTAAGAAAACTTGATTAATACCTTTTGATCGAAGTTTGGATGTACTTGAAGGTGGAGGAATAAAAGTTGATTTGGATTGAGGTTGAGAGACTTGAGAGCAAATGGGTGTAGAGAGAGAGATGTGTATAGTGGTGGTGGGTGTAAGAAGTTGTAGAGAGAGAATCAAAAGGGAATATTTTTAGAGAGAGAGAGTGAGAGCAAAAAAATGGCAGAGTAACTTTACTTGGAGTTGAAGGGGTGCTTCTCAACTAGAGGGGGGTGTATTTATAGGCAAAAGAGCCAAAGATGATCACTAAAAATGGGGAGGTGGCTTCTGGGCCGAATTAAACTCATTTTTCGGCACAGACGCTCCTCCTGCAGGCGTGGCCGACAGCTTTCTGCAACTGTCAGAACTTTTTCTCAAAGTGTCGTGCGACATATTGAAGTCCCGTGCGACAGAGTGATTTTTTGAATTTTCTAAGGTGCCGTGCGCCCTTTTGAAGTGCCGCGCGGTTTGTGAGTCAGCACAGCACACCAAACTTCGCGAGGGCGCCCCGGACACTCCCAAACTAGGATTTGGACGCGAATCGAAGCATTGGAAAGCCTGTCGAGTCCTCTTTCTAACCCAATTGGTTTCACTCAAAGATATTTTATACATTAAAATGTGTGCCCATTTTACCATCAGTGTGTCATGTAAAAAGGTTTTTTTGACAAAGCAAGCGCATCTTTCTCTTTTGCAATTGAACCGGGGGCCACCCTACATTGTTGAAAAGGGGTTTTCTTGAGGTTGGAGAAGGAGTAGCAAAGGAGCAACAATCCAAGCTTCGAAGGTATATTTTTCCTTATTTCATCGTCGGGGAAACTTAAAGATTATTCGGAGGTCCAGATTGGGGTGTTTACAGTAGTCCCTATTTAACGGAACTTAGGTACCATTGCTTGGTATAAGTGACGTTAAAGATTAGACATCCCAATCCATTGCTCCAAAGTCTTTAAGTTAAATGCAAGAATGCAATAAAGGTGGTCGCGCTCATGGAGCTGCCTACGTACCCCGTTGTAGGGATCAGACCAACATAGCTCAATCGAGACAATGCAAGTAAAACGAGTCCCGGAGGACAAATTGCGAAAGTAAACTAAGATTGAGTGCTTGAAGTGCCGAGTGTTGTGAAATTCTTTGAGACGAGTCCCTGAAGGACTAAAGCAAGACAAGTCCTGAAGGACTAAAATGAGGCAAGTCCCTGAAGGACTAAAATGAGACGAGTCCCGGGGGACTAAAATGAGACGAGTCCCGGGGGACTAAAATGAGCTTTTTAATCTAGACACGGCTTTCTTGATTATTTTGAAAAGCTTGAATTTTGAGTTTTGGAAGTAACTTTAGCTTGAATTTTGAAAAGGGACTTGAATTTGAATTTTTGAATTTTGAAAGAGACTTGAATTTGAAAAGCTTGAGTTTTGAAGATTTTGGATTTTGAACGAATCTTGAATTTCAATAGCTTGAATTTTGAAGGCCTTGAATTTGAAAGGGACTTGAATTTGAATAGCTTGAATTTTGAATTTTGAAAGAGACTTTGACTTTGATTTTCTTGAATTTTGAAAGAGATTTGAATTTTGAATTGCTTGAATTTTTGAAAGAGACTTGAGTTTTGAAAAACTTGAATTTTGGAAGACTTGAATTTGAATAATTTGAATTTCGAAAGAAACTTGAATTTTCGAAGAAACCGGAAATTGAATTGAAGAGCTTGATTTTGTGAAAGTGGCTTGAACTTGAAGAGCTTGACGTTCGATTGAGACAATACATGACTGACGATGCAAGTTGATACATCAATGAATGTCACGTAAGAATGCAAAATCAATGCAAGTATGACAAAAGTAAGTTCCCGAGGACAAAGTGCGAGAGAAAGTGAAGTCCCAGAGGACAAAGTGCGAGACAAATTGCAGTCCCGGAGGACAAAGTGCGAGACAGGGTGCAGTCTCAAAGGATGAATCACTACTCGATATACTAAAAGACTTCTAGGTCGGTTAGATCGTAGCCTGAGAAACTAAAAGAGACTTTAGGTCGGTTAGACTGTAGCCCGAGAAACTAAGAGACTTTTAGGTCAATTAGACCGTAACCCAAGAGACGAAGAGACTTTAGGTCGGTAAGACCGTCGCTCAAGAAACGAAGAGATTTTAGGTCGGTAAGACCGTAGCTCGAGAAACTAAGAGACTTTTAGGTCGGTTAGACCGTAGCCCGAGAGACGAAGAGACTTTAGGTCGGTAAGACCGTAGTTCGAGAAACTAAGAGGCTTTTAGGTCGGTTAGACCGTAGCCCGAGAGACAAAGAGGCTTTTAGGTCGGTTAGACCATAGCCCGAGAAACTAAGAGGGTTTTAGGTCGGTTAGACCGTAGCCTGAGAAACTAAGAGACTTTTAGGTCAATTAGACCGTAGCCCGAGAGACGAAGAGACTTTAGGTCGATAAGACCGTAGCTCGAGAAACTAAGAGGTTTTTAGGTCGGTTAGACCGTAGCCCGAGAAACTAAGAGGCTTTTAGGTCGGTTAGACCGTAGCCCGAGAAACTAAGAGGCTTTTAGGTCGGTTAGACCGTAGCCCGAGAAACTAAGAGGGGCTTTTAGATCAATTAGACCGTAGCCCGAGAGACGAAGAGACTTTAGGTCGGTAAGACCGTAGCTCGAGAAACTAAGAGGCTTTTAGGTAGGTTAGACCGTAGCCCGAGAAATGAAGAGACTTTAGGTCCGTTAGACCGTAGCCTGAGAAACTAAGAGGCTTTTAGGTCAATTAGACCGTAGCCCGAGAGACGAAGAGACTTTAGGTCGGTAAGACCGTAGCTCGAGAAACTAAGAGGGTTTTAGGTTGGTTAGACCGTAGCTCGAGAAACTAAGAGGCTTTTAGGTCGGTTAGACCGTAGCCCGGTTGATTGACTTTTGGGCAACATTCGAGATTCGCAATTTGGCACTCGACGACAATGATGACAACATTTCTTTTTGTTTTTTTTTTTTTTGTAAAAAGAAGGGACACATCTAATTACCCTTTTTGCTTTACTATATTTGGCCGGTGACTGGTATCTTGGGTTTTGGGCTAGATTTCACCCGCGGTGAGGGCTTGAATTTGAGTTGGAGTTGTTTTTGGTCGATGCTTGGATTTGAGCTGGAGTTTGTTATTGGTCAGGGCTCGAGCGTTGGACTGAAACTTTCCTTTGATCATGGCTTAAGCTTTGGGCTGAAGTTTGTACCCGAGTTTTGAAGTTAGGCATATGCTAGCCTCGGTATATGACATCGAGTTTTTGTGCCCCAGTGAAAGACGAACCCCAGTTCTGACGGTTTTGACAAACAGTTGTCCAAGCGCAGTCCATGCTATGGTTTCGGTCAGGTATTAACACTCTCTTTTTGTGCTCTAAATTTTGCCTAATACCGCCCTTTTGGGTTTTCGATCTAGCGAGCTCTTTTGATTAACTGCCTTAACTTTTTCCTAGGCCGCCCTTGCAGGTTTTCGACCTAGCAGGCTTTCGTTCTAATTTTTGCTTGGGTCTGCCTGCCCTTGCGGTTTTCAGCCCAACGAGTTTCTGTTAGGGGTGGTATTCTTCCATGCGTTGAAATGACTTCCACGAGTCGAGAATTGACCAAAACAGGATGACTATTTTGACTTTTGGCAAAAGGGGTGGAATTTTGACAAGACTACGTTGACGCAAATGAAGGAGAGAAAGACGAAGCGACTTTCGAATGGAGTCCCTGATTGGACGAAGAGTTTGACTATTTGAAATGGCAGACATGCCCAGGTTCTCGGAATTCTTGTTTTGGAATTTCAAAATTATTTCACTCCATCAATTCATTTTCATTCGAATCTTTCAACTTTGTTTTGTCAAAACACGAGAGTTTTTATCATGAACCGTGCCCCAAGTTGCTGATGATGACCATAATTTGAATTTTTGCTTTGAGCAATGCTTTGACTTTTTCTCCATGTATTGATTTTCGGTCATGCCTCTTAACGCCTAGGGTTCTTGCTATCAAGTTGCGCTTTCCAATCTGAAGGACTTTTTGGGTTGTAATGTGGGCCATGGTTTGGGCTTAACAAAGAAAGGACAATTGGCTCAAAAATTTCACTTTCTTTTTGGATTTTCAAAGCTAAGCAGCTATCTTTGAACTTTTTGTGCTCATTTGCTTTGATGGGCGTTTTCTCTTGATTTCTCATGCCTTCAATGCCTTTCAGTGTGTTTGACACTTTCATCATTTTGATGCTTTGAATCTCGATGTGTCTGGCACTTTCACTCTTTTGATGCTTTGAATTTCAATATTTCTTCTGGCACTTTTATTTTTCATTTCACCCCGATGCGGGGGATAGCTGGCTAGCTGGGATTCAAAGAATTTGATTGGGGCTCAAAAGGGGTATCAAAAGATATATCTTTATGCGTAGGATGAAAGAAACGATGGCCTTTCTTTATTTTGGATTGCGCAACGTAACAACTGAATCCTAGATGCTCCATTGAGAGGCTTTTGTTTGCATGCTCTAACTTTTGCCTGAGTCAGATTTTGAAGTTTTGACCTAGCGAGCCTTTTCAGATTCACGACATTGCTTCTTAGAATGGATATGGTATCGGGAAGTGGTGCCTTGAAATTCTTCTTCTTTCCTGAGGTGAGGGTCAATCAAAAATCATCTCGTGTTTTGAAGTGATTATCATGATTTTCAACTGACGATAGAAAATAATTTCAAAATTCAGAGTTTATTACAGAGATGTGACTTTCAAAAGACAGCGACCAATGACTAGAGGTTGACTCAAAAGACCATGATTGAACTTGAGATTGACTTGAATGCTCATGACTGGGGCCTCAGGATGAGGCTGCCTACGTATCCTGTAAAGGAATCAGGTCATAACGTAGTTCAGGTACACAAAACTGACACTTTATATATATATATATATATATATTTTGACTCTTACAGACTTGAAATTGAAAACACACAGACACAATAGTGAAAGCATGAAAGACTCGAGGTACAAACTGACTCAAACATGAATATGGTTATTTAGAGGACAAGGACTCGAAGCTTGAAAACTCCCAGACTCATGGAAGGTCGGACCGTTGCACGACTCTTGATGGTTTACCCTTCTTTGCTGAAAAAGTCGGAGTTGATACAAGGATTGCGCTTGGTCATGATGTCTGGCTGTGGTGGAGGGATGATTCTGTCATCGATGAGGTTTTGAATCTCATGGCGAAGACGATTGCATTCATCGGTAACATGGCCGGACATTTGATGGAAAGTGCAGAAGGCATTTGGGTTGTGATTTGCTGAAAGCTTTTGAGGTAAAGGAGTTTGGGGGAGTGGCTTGATGAGACCAGTTTTAAGGAGCTTTTCATAAACCAGGGATTGAGGTTCAGATTTGGTTCTGTGACTGAGTTGAGGGTTCACGGTGGCGCCCGTGGTGCCCCTACTTGCTTTGCAACTGTATAGCCTTCCGCTATCAACGGGACAAACCCTTTTGCCTCTGGGATTGATCTCATGTACTTCTGCTGAGACAATATGCATGTCAGCACTAGTTTCGATCAAGGGTCTAGTATCTTCCTTCGAGTGAGCCCTAGCATCATGAATTTTAGCCAGGTCCTTGAACATTTCTGAGAGCTTCACTTTTGAGAAAAGTTTGTCAGTCCTGTCGGCCCCTAGGTTCCCAACATCATCATTTAGTCCCACATTTGTGTTCGGGATTACGGAGGTGAAAAGGTTGACCAGCCCTTGGACCAGAGTTAGCATCTTGTCCATTTTCTTACTCATTTCCTCCACAGTCTTTTTCAGCTCATTCAGTTCTTTTTGCCTTGCCATTGAGGTGATTGGAGAATGCGGTGTGGTTTTATGTAGGATGGGTGGCTCAATACTGACAGTAAAGCAAAAATTGAATTTTAGATGAGTCCCAGACGCTTTTCTGAAAAAGAAAGAATATGTCATGTACATGTCGTCGATCTTGATGTTGCCCTAAGGTCTAACCCAGCCTGGTCTCAATTAAGGCACTGCACAAATGGCTTCCAACTATCACGGGTAGGTTGTTTAGTAGGGATAGACCCAATGCCTTTATCATGACCATTAAAGCAATAAGATTGTTGTAACCCAGATACTAGTGTTCTTAAGGCTAGCCCAGATCACAGGCCTTTTGGGCATGGCGAACACCGAAGGTATCAAAAACTCCATGGATTTAAAGTCTCCTAGACTATCCTAATGGACCTACCGTGGTTCAAATCTCACTTAAGACATGGCACAGATGACTTCTGACAATCCGGGTAGGTCATGTCAGGTAGGTTAAATTCTGAATGCTTCGGAATCAGAACCAATCTCCTTATCTTGACCATCCGAGACAAAGCAATATAACTGCAGAAATCCAGATACCAATGTTCCTTAAGGCTAGACTAAACTAGGGGAGCCGTATGGGCACGGCAAACGCCGGAGGTATCGCAAACTCCATGGATTTAAGGTCTCCTAGACCGACAGCGCGATCCCTAAAGATTGCCTCGATCCTCAGTGTTTTTTTTAACAATGTATCCTTTTATCAGGAATGACAAGTCTCGGGGGCTGGCAAGAGAAATTAAGTCCCTAACATTTTTCATTCAAAGTTTCGATTTTGGTTTTAGAAATCGTTCGGCGTAAATGACATGATACTGTAACCAAGACAGCATAAGCGACATGGCGCCATTAGCCTAAGCAATGTAAGTGATTTGGCACAGTAACCTGGGTGGTGTGAGTTGTAGGGGGAAAAATCCAGACAATGCCTAAGAAGGCACTGTGAGATGACAGCCTCACGTGCTTCCTTACCGGAACCCTAGTATGTTGCCTGAACCTTAGCCTGCAAAACAGACAGGAGTGAGCGCACCTTTGCCTCTCGTGGCAAAGGCCCTCCGATGCCTAAATCAGTATCACGTACCAGCAAGAAAACCTAATTATCAGAAAGAAACTACAATATGAATATCGAATATTGCGTACCTTTACCTCTAGGTTTACTTCATATTTATAGATTTGCAGCTACTTGCTCTCCAAGCATCTTTGTTGCCCTAGGTTTCCTATCTCATATAGGAAAACCCGTATCCCTTGGATTCTCATTCCCTAAATCGTTTGTTTCCTTTTGGACCATTTATGAACCTTTCTCATAATGGGATCGTGGATCCCATCCCCGTTAGGTATTTCGTCCAGATTCTCCTTCTTTACTGAGTATTGCCATTCTTGGATCCTTCTAGAGCGTCCTCTAGAATTGTGCTCCTGTTCGGCCCTCTCATTCCCGAATAGTCTATTTGGACCAGTGACTTCATATGTCACTTACCCGGCCTAGTAATTCCTCATGTTCGTCGGAGCATGCCCCTGCTCGGGTAACTTGGACCAAAGACTTCTCGTGTCTCTGGTCCTTTTCGCCGAACAGACCGTCTGGTACTAGTGACCCCTTTTGTTACCAGTTTTTAACCACTGCACGGTGGCACCCTCATTCAACGGCTCACGTGATCCCCGAACATCACATGTTCGGTTACTTTTTGTGTCTGCTCGGGATTACCTCCCTACAATTGCTCCCCAGCTTTGCCCAATGGAGCTGCTCGGGCCAATGGGTAAAGCTTTCTAAGGACACACACTTTAGGCCGAGCTTCGTGATATCCTGTGCGGATATAGTATTGATGACCATTTGATTTCTTTTGGCGGTTTACTCATCATATTATCTCGAAATATGGAGTCTACGTGGCGTACTTCGTACGCCTTGCATTTAATTCGATCTGATGTTCCTATCAAACGGTGTTTGAATATTGTACTATTCAGACCCTTCTTCCGTTACTTTTCATGTAACGTCGTGAGAGGAGTCGTTTCGACTCCGTCTCTACCCTTAAATCCCAAAAAGGGATCTTTTGGGGTTTTACCGAAAATTCGAATCTCGTCTCTTTCTAGACCAGGCGACTATACCTCCTTCTCGTACGCCATCGCCGCCATCTGCAAAACCAGTTGTTTTTCTGGAAATCTCTGCCAAATCGTTGTAAGATTTTCGTTCTTACTTCTTTCTTAAGCTATAATTTGAGAATCTCGTTCTCAGATCTTCATTTCGTTTTACAAAGATTCATTGCACCCATTTTTCGATTTCATTTCGTTTGAAAGCCCCTTCGTATATATCCATGGCGGACGAAGGTAATAGTGAGCTTAAACCTGGCAAGTTTAGGAAACTTTGCGAAACCCCCGCTGCCATGGCCGCCTTTAGGATCGAATATCATGTTCCTGACAATGTAGGGCTTGAACTCGCCCCTTTAGGTGCAGATAGGGACGGCGGTTCATGGGATAGAACATGCATCCCAATCGTAGCTATAGTCGAGGGCGGAGTCCGATTTCCCATTGACCCGTTACTCCATCGAGTCCTTAACTGGTATAGGCTTACCCCCATGCAAGTTTCTTCCAATGTTTTTAGGCTCATTATGGGAATGGTAGCCTTAAACGAAATTTTGGGGACACAGCTAGGAATTTGGAAATTACAATGGTGGTATAGCATTGTGCTGAATCGTGAGTACAATACCTATTATTTCAAGGTTAGGAAGGTAGACAAGCGTTTCGTGCTGAATCTTCTAGACTCTGCTCGGGATCACGAGATTGACTTTCTATACGTCACTGGAGCATTTGAGCCACAAGGGGAAGACGGCCAGGTGGTGGGCTTTCATTGCCCCCACGTGTGGGGCCACCCACGTATGCTCCCAAAATTTTTTTCTTTTACTTTCAGTACTTCCAAGCTTTAGTTTTTGTCATCCTTTGCATAATTCTTTCCTTCGTTCTATTTTACAGCAACAAATGCAAACAAGAGGCCAAGCAGAGAACCGAGTTATGTCCGCACAGAGGACATAAACAAGGTTTTGAAATACAAGGGGGTGCCGGGCACGCGAACCGCAGGGTGAGGTCGTGACGCCAACGTACTGCTAGGATACGACCCTACTTACAAGGGGTTTATTGACAGAAGATTATCCACCCCAAGCACAGACGGTGCTTCTACTTCTGCGGCTCCCCAGACAAGGAGTCAGAAACGCAGTTCGGGGGTTACCGTAGCCGGGCAGCCAGGAGAAGTGCCCATCTCAGAAGGGATCCCCTTACCCCGCTTGGTACTCAGAAGATCCTCACAACCTCGTGCCGAACAATCAATTCCTGATAAAGACACCAGCCAATCATCATCATAAGGGTATTCTCCTTCACCCCTGAACTCCGCAATGACGTCGCGTCAGACGGTAAATTTGAGCACTCTTCTTACTGTTTCTTCTCGTGGCCGCGGTGCCGCTAGCCGTGTGGCATCAACTGGCCAGGCTCCGCCCCCACCAAGGCGCACCAGAGGGGTTTCCATTCGAGCATCCTCTTCCCCAAGGGAACGAGATGCTTCTCTGGAGGCCGGGGATACACACCGGGACAAACATACCCGAAACCAATCCTCTGAAGATGCAACAGCTCAAGCTGGTGCAGCGCTTACCCAACCTCAGTCTGTCAGCACCCAGCCTCCTCCTCAAATCTGGGCTCCTGTTCTCACTAGAGGTGACAGGGCCGTGCATATCGGGGATAGTGCCAGCTCTTCGGAGACGGCAATGGCCCTTGCACAAGCTCTGCTTCTACCTGTTGATATGCAAAAGGAGTCCACATCTCCATCAGACCGGGTGCTGTCCACTGGACTCGTCAGTGGCATAAAGGTATGTTCAGTCATCTCGTGACTTGCAATCTTGGTTCAAACATATACTTGACCTTGGATTTTCATTCTGCACTTTGTTTGCTGCAGTTTATTCAAAAAATGGTCACTCTTGGCCAAAAGCTGCAAGAAGTGGAGGCTGAACGGAACGATCTGCTGAACAACAACACCAGATTATTCCGTACAGTGACTAGGCTAGAGAGTGAGAGAGATAACGCCAAGATTGACTATAATGATGCAAAACAGAGGATGGAGACTGCTGAAGACAATCTCAAACAAGCTTTGGCTGAGATTGATACTACTAAGAAGGAAGCCTTTGAAGCTGGATATGAGAAGGGATTCAATGCTGCTACTGCAGACTACGAGGGTCAGATGCCAGCCATCAGGACCAGATCTGGGCAGCCGGCTGGGAGGCTTGCCTAGTCAAGATTGGAGCTGCAAACGATTGCCTCTTATGGGTGGAAAACGACCTGCCAAGCCGCCGTGCAGCCGCGCCTCAAGTGCCAGACGAGACCTTGGCGGATGATGTGGATCAGCAGATTGACGATTTTGCAGATGCTGATGAGAATATCGAGATGGAGACGCAGGAGGTTCAGACTGAACGGCGTGATGCTCAACTCAAGGAAGCTAATGTGCAGACATCAACAATTCGTCCAAGTGACTTGGAAGAGCCAACTGCCGATGGCAACATCAACACTGGAACAACCACTGAGGTCTTAATTGAGAATCCCGAGGTCCAAAATTTGGACTGACTCTGGTAAGTCATCTTTTAATCTCACCAAATACTTTGGCATAATTTTGGCTGGTCCTGCGCGACCGTTATCTTTTGGCCCTACGTGGCATTGGTACAATCAAACTTTTGGTAACACAGGTATTCGGCCCTGTGTGGCAAAATACTTTATTGTTTGTGGCCATTTCGAGGCCTTTGTCATTTTGTTCGGCCTTTCTTGGCCATAACTTTATCTGCTTTTGAATGCATGTGATCATTTGCCTGTCTAGATATTGCTTAGGCTGTTCCTAAGTTTTTCGTGCTTAGTGTGTCTACATCTCTCGTATTTAGATTCATACAAAAATATGTATGAAACATAATTTCGTTATGCTTCTTGTCAAGTATTTCGTACTTAGCAAGTTTCACATACTTGAATAAGTTTTCATATACTAAGTGTATTCGTACTTGTATAATATTGAGTATCACGTACCTTTATACCCAAGTGTTTCAGACTTGGCAATTCTACGATTTGCATTTTCTCGTATGCAAACCCAAATGTTTCGGACTTGGTAAATCAGTACAAGCATTAAGTGTTTCGTACTTGGGAATTTCAATACAAGTGTTTCGTACTTGTGAATTTCAATACAAATGTTTCGTACTTGTGAATTTTATATTCGTGTATAATTCTTGAGTATCTCGTACTCTCATGGTTTAAAGCTTTTTCATGCATAGATAATTGAAACGTGTATTCGTACCCATTCCCTGCTCCTCAATACGAAGAAAGGGGTTGGAAGGCCATTATTCGTAGTTATAGATCGAAACAATCCATAAGTAAAACAGAATTTCTGAAAAAGTCAATATATTGCCAAAAACGTGATTTTATTCATAATCCTGGAAACTCAGGGGGTCATTACGCGTACCCCATGCAACTAAAAAGGAAACACAAGGGAATTTTATTCATAATTCCCACACAATCACATAATCTTATAACAGAATGAAAAGTAAACTGAAGTCTTTCAAACAAAGAACTTCCTCAAGTTGTGGATATTCCAGGGCCGTGGCACTGGGTTCCCGTCCAAATCTGCTAGACGATAGGCCCCGATGCCCACAATCTCAGTGACTCGGTATGGGCCTTCCCAATTAGCACCTAACTTGCCCTCGTTGGCAACCTTGGTGTTGCCAAGCACTTTGCGGAGCACAAGGTCTCCAACACCAAACTCTCGTGGGTGGACATGTTTGTTGTAGTTCTTCATCAACTGTTCCTGATAGGAGGCCAAATGCACCAGGGCTCTCTCTCTCCTTTCCTCGGCAAGGTCGAGCTCAATTTCAAGAGCCCTGTCATTTCCCCCACTTTCGACCAACCTGATGGTAGGAAGGCCAACTTCCAATGGAATGACTGCCTCTGTTCCATAAGCCAAAGAATAGGGGGTCTCTCCCGTAGACCTCCTAGGCGTTGTTCGGTGCGCCCACAATACCAGTGGCAACTCGTCAGGCCACTTGCCCTTTGCTTTATCCAGCCTCTTCTTGATCCCATCCAGAATGGTTTTATTGGATGCCTCTGCTTGCCCATTACTCTGAGGATAAGCAGGGGTTGAATAATAATTTCTTATTCCATACTGGGCACAAAAAGCCTTGAACTTTTTTTGGAATTGTGACCCATTGTCAGTAATCAAAGAATATGGGACCCCAAACCGAGTAATGATACTCTTCCAGACAAACCTCTCTATCATAGGTTCAGTAATCTTAGCCAGAGGCTCAGCTTCAATCCACTTTGTGAAGTAATCTGTTGCTACCAAGGGGAACTTTCGATTCCCAGTTGCCTTGTGAAGCGGACCTACGATGTCCATTCCCCATTGTGCAAATGGCCAAAGGCTAGTTAATGGCAACAGATCCTCGGCTGGCGTCCTTATCATCGGGGAAAACTTCTGGCACTTCTCGCATATCTTGACATAGACCTTAGCATCTTCTTGCATATGGGGCCACCAGTATCCTTGGGTGATTGCTCGGTGGGCAATGGACCTGCCTCCGGCATGACTTCCACATGTTCCTTCATGAATCTCATGGAGGAATTTCTGCACCATATCGGGGTGCACGCAGAGCAAATACGGTCCAGTGAAGGACTTTCTGTAAAGCTTTCCCTCGGGAGACAGCCAGAACTTAGCAGACTTAGTTCTGATTTTGTGGGCCTCCTTTTTATCGGAAGGAAGTGTCCCATCTCGTAAGAACTCCACAATTGGATCCATCCAACTTGGTGCCTGGTTGACATCCAGGGCCATCTCCACACTCCTTCCTATGCTTGGCTCGCTGAGGTAGTCGACTGCTACCTTCCTTCTGAACTCGGTTGGTACAGCAGTAGCTAACCAGGCTAGGGAATCTGCATGGGAATTCTGTCCGGAGCTTATCTGCTCGATGTATACTTTCTCGAAGGTATCAATCAAACCCTTGGCTGCCTCCACGTAGGCCGCCATCTTTTCACTTCGGGCTTCATATTCCCCGGACAGTTGACATACCACCAACTGAGAGTCACAGTAGATCCTGATTATTTTTGCCTTCAAAGTCCTTGCGCTTTTAAGGCCGATGAGAAGCGCTTCGTATTCCGCCACATTATTCGACACACTGAATCCCAGCCGAACAGAGAGTTCTATCATGACTCCCTGGGGAGGGAACAGGACAATGCCAGCTCCAGAACCGGAGTTGCACGCTGAGCCGTCAACAAATAACTTCTATTCCGTGGAGTTCTGTTCGGTAAGTGCCACATCTTTCTTGGTTGATGGCCTTGCTGGCTGCTCCTTTCTCATAGGAGGCTAGGGGGCTATTGCGGGAGAAAACTCCGGCACAAAATCAGCCAACACTTGGCCTTTGATTGCGGTGCGCGGCTGATAATCAATGTCGTACTGGCTTAACTCGACAGACCAGGTGGAGATTCTTCCCGAAAAGTCTGCCTTTCGTAGCAGAGATTTTAGTGGATATTCGGTATAAACTACTACCTTGTGGCTTTGGAAGTAGTGCAGTAACTTCCTTGTGGCCGTTCTCAAAGCAAGAACCAATTTCTCAAGGGGCAGATATCTCGTTTCTGCGTCTAAAAGGGTTTTACTCACATAATAAACTGGGGTTTGTTCGGATCCCGTGTTTCTTATCAGAACCGCACATACAGCATTCTCAGAAACCGCCAGGTACAAAACCAAGGTCTCACCTGGTTCCGGGGTTGATAGGAGTGGGGCAGAAGCCAGGTATTTCTTCAAGTCCTGGAAAGCTTGCTCACATTCTGCTCCCCATTCAAATCCTTCTCTCTTTTTCAACAACTGAAAGAAGGGTCTGCACTTGTCACTCGATCGGCTGATGAATCTGTTGAGGGCTGCGGCCATTCCAGTCAGCCTCTGGACTTCTTTCATTGTCTTGGGGCTTTGGAGCCCTTGCAAGGCAGTTATCTGATCCGGGTTCGCTTCAATCCCCCTTATGGTTACAAGATGGCCCAAGAACTTTCCAAAGCTGACTCTGAACGCACATTTCGAGGCGTTGAGTTTTAACTTGTATTTCCTCAGGATTCCAAAAGTTTCTCTCAAAACCTCTATATGCCCTTGCTTGGTTTTACTCTTTACGACCATGTCATCTATGTAAACTTTCATACTCTTTCCAAGCAACCCTTTGAACATAAAGGTGGCCAGTCTCTGGTAAGTTGCCCCTGCATTCCTCAACCCAAAAGGCATTACAGTGTAACAGTATAATCCTCGCGGTGTGATAAAGGAAGTTTTCTCTTGATCAGGACCAAACATGGCGATTTGGTGATATCCTCGATACGCGTCGAGGAAACTCATCCGTTCGTACCCTGCAGTTGCGTCAACTAATTGATCGATCCTGGGTAGAGGGAAGCTATCCTTTGGGCACGCTTTATTCAAGTCTGTAAAATCCACGCAGACATGCCATTTCCCATTCTTCTTCTTCACTACGATAGTGTTGGACAGCCATTCCGGGTAATAAACTTCTCGTATGGCCTTGGCTTCCAGCAAGCGATCCACCTCTTCGATAACAGCATCAACATGCTGCACTGCTGCCCTTCTCTTTTTCTGAATTACGGGCTTATGCTGGGGGTCTACATTTAAGTGGTGGCAGATTACATCTGCATCCACTCCGGGCATCTCCTCTGGTACCCATGCAAAAACATCGACATGTTCTTTTAGGAAACCCACCAATTCGGCTTCCTCTGTTTCTGTCAGTGACTCTCCAATCAAAAAATACCTCTCCGGATCAATCTCGTTGATCTGTATTTTCTTTAGGCCTTCCACCACTTTTTCTGCCGGATTCCTGCCGACGTCTTCGATGGTCGGTTGATCAGGTATCTCCACCGTATGGACGTTATGGGCCTTTGGCATTTTCTTGATGATAGAGATCAAGCATTGCTGTGCCGCCTTTTGGTTACCCCTGATCTTTTCAATTCCATTAGACCCTGGGAATTTCACCATCTGGTGGTAAGTAGAAGAAACAGCTCTCATTTTGTGTAACCAAGTTCTCCCTATAATCGCGTTATAGGAGGATGGGACGTCTACAACCAAAAAGTCAGTTCTCAGGACTATTGAACCTACACGAACAGGGAGGGTTATCTTCCCTAGGGGCCAAACTGCCCCTGCTCCAAATCCCACCAAGGGTGTCTGTGACTGCTCCAAATCTGCTTGAGCCAAACCCATCCGTTTGAATGCTTCGTAGTACAATATCTCTGTACAGCTTCCTGAGTTTACTAGGATCCTCTCGATATCATATTCCCCAATTCGTAGGGTTATGACCAAGGCATCGTTGTGGGGGAGCTGTACTTCCTTCAAGTCCTCATCCGAGAAAACTAAGCCTTCATTGCCTACGTCGTTCTCTCGTCCCCTCTTTCTTCCCAACCTCATGACATGTTGGTCGTGCTTGATTTGTCTTTGGAGCAGCCTTACCTCATTTCTCATATAAGGTGTGGCCAGCCCATGTATCATATGGATCACTCCTTTAGGATTTCGTTCGTAATCCAGCTCCATTGCCTTCCCTTTATCCTTGGGATCCTCCTCGATGAATTCTTTGAGGTAGCCTCGAGAGACTAAATCGTCAAGGTGCCTTTTAAACATCTCGCAATCCTCAGTCATGTGACCCCAGTCTTTATGGTAGCTGTAATGCTGATTCGTAGCACGTTTCGCATCCTTATCTCCTCCTAGAGGTTGGGGCCACTTGAAATAAGGCTGGTTCTTAATTCGGTAAAGAATCCTGTAGATAGGCTCCTTCTAAACTGTAGTAATTGAAAAGAATGACTTTGGGTCTGGGGGTGGCCTTTCTCTGTTCGGTTCTCTCTTAGCCTGCCCGTACTCCTTTCTTTCCTTGTATGTTTTAGGTTCCGACTTATCCGCCTTCTTGGTATGGCCCTTCGACTGCTCGGTACTGAGCCTACCATCTTCTCGTAGTATGTCATCCTCGTTCCTGGCATGCTGCTCAATTCGTTCCATCAATTGTGCCAGCGTGCTCACCGGACTCATATTCAGGGACTTTCGTAGCTCTCCCCGAACAGGCAACCCGGTCTTGAACGTTGCTATAGCATACTCTTCGCTGCAACTCTCAATCTCGTTGAAGGTCTCCCAATACTTTTTGGCGTAGTCTCTGATCGGCTCGCTCTCTCCTTGTCTCATGATTGAGAGGCTCTCGAAAGTCTTAGGTGGTTTTCTGCTCGTTAGGAATCGAGCAGTGAATTCTTCGGCCAACTGCCTCCATCCTCGTATGGTGTTCGGCTCCAATTTATGGAACCAAGATAAGGCCACCTTCCCCAGACTAGACGGGAACATCTTGCACATGATAGCATCATCGCCGTCATGCATGAACATTGCCTGTTGGTAATGTCGTATGTGTGCCACTGGGTCAGCACTAGTTTCATATGGGACGAACGTCCCGTGCTTCACCCTGCTCGGCAACCTTGCCTCCTTTAATTTCTTCAAAAAAGGTGAAGAGGCTATGTTGCTAAGAGCCTTCCGTGCTGCTTCTCGTGCAGACATGGTTGCTTCTTCTTGCCCCTTCGCGATCTTAGCAGCATGCCTCTCCCAATCGGAGTCAGGTCTCTCGTACCTGTCCCTGTGATGCTTCCTGGTCCCACCTTCCTCTGGGGTGGAACTTCTGCTCTTGCTTCTCCTTTTTCGTGAAGAAAAAAAGCCCTTGGCCGTTTCGGAGTGAGGCTCCTGCTCCTTTTTCTTCGTGAAGAGGCTTTCTTATACTCCACCATCACCAGACCTCCTCCTTTGGATCTTCTTCGTGAAAGCCCGGAATCTTCCGGATGGTCTCGTATCCGTTCCAGTCGCTGGATTTCGTACTCTCGCCTCTTAATCAGACGAGCGTACTCCTCTATCTCCTGTCTCTTCTGGTCCAAGATATCCTTATTGCTGCGCACACTTTTCGAATGTGCCACCGATTCTATCCCACGGTGGGACTTGCTCCTTCTCATGGATTCCGTGGCTGTCCCACCTTCCTTGTTCTTCGGATCATCTTGAAGACTTATGGGACGATCTTTGCTCGTTATTCTCTTATTATGGCCACCAGCATGCTTTTTCGGAGCACCTGGAGGGGATTCGCCTCCTTCCCCACCAGCCTGGTTAAGCGGTGTGACTGGGTCTACTTCCACCATGGTCGTTTTTCAAATGGAACTCGTTCGTTTCCCACAGACGGCGCCAATTGTAGGGGGAAAAATCCAGACAATGCCTAAGAAGGCACTGTGAGATGACAGCCTCACGTGCTTCCTTGCCGGAACCCTAGTATGTTGCCTGAACCTTAGCCTGCAAAACAGACAGGAGTGAGCGCACCTTTGCCTCTCGTGGCAAAGGCCCTCCGATGCCTAAATCAGTATCACGTACCAGCAAGAAAACCTAATTATCAGAAAGAAACTGCAATATGAATATCGAATATTGCGTACCTTTACCTCTAGGTTTACTTCGTATTTATAGATTTGCAGCTACTTGCTCTCCAAGCATCTTTGTTGCCCTGGGTTTCCTATCTCGTATAGGAAAACTCGTATCCCTTGGATTCTCATTCCCTAAATCGTTTGTTTCCTTTTGGACCATTTATGAACCTTTCTCATAATGACCGTGGATCCCATCCCCGTTAGGTATTTCGTCCAGATTCTCCTTCTTTACTGAGTATTGCCATTCTTGGACCCTTCTAGAGCGTCCTCTAGAATTGTGCTCCTGTTCAGCTTGCTCATTGCCGAACAGCCCACCTGGACCAGTGACTTCATATGTCACTTACCCGGCCTAGTAATTCCTCATGTTCGTCGGAGCATGCCCCTGCTCGGGTAACTTGGACGAAAGACTTCTCGTGTCTCTGGTCCTTTTCGCCGAACAGACCGTCTGGTACTAGTGACCCCTTCTGTTACCAGTTTTTAACCACTGCACGGCGGCACCCTCATTCAACGGCTCACGTGATCCCCGAACATCACATGTTCGGTTACTTTTTGTGTCTGCTCGGGATTACCTCCCTACATGAGTATCACGGCATTGTAGCTCAATTGTTTCCTTAATCTCCTTTGAATTCTTAATTGCAAAATGTATTGACGACTTAAATAATTTTGACATCCCTAAGGTTTTATCGTTCCAAGGATCATTTGATTGAGAAATCATGCAGATGCACGGCTCTTCATGGGGTCTTGGCAATCTTTTCAAACCACAGGGAAAGAAGGAGAGAAGGGCGGAAGAGGAAGCGAGAGTGAGTGCGAGTCCCAGAAGACAAGTAGACGAGTGTCTAGTGGGCAGACCATGTGCATTGCAATGCGATGATATGATACGGCACGAAAATGCATCAAGCTAGATATAACACATAGTTCTGACAAACGAGCCACTGTCTCAACTTTGGAAGATTCTATGCACATAAGTCATCGTTGTTGTCACCGTCCTAATTTCCTGCAGACCTACCTCAGCTCCAAATCTCACTCAGGATATGACTGTACCAAGGGTTTCAACAGGCACGGGTAAGTCGTGTTAGGCAGGTTAAATTTCGAATGCTTCAGAATCAGAGCCAATTTCCTTATCTTGACCATTCGAGACAAAGTAATAAGACTGCCGAAACCTAGATACAAGCACATCCTAAGGCTAGATCCAGACTAGAGGGACCGTTCGGGCACGACGAACACCGGAGGTATCTCAAACTCCATAGATTTTAAGTCTCTTAGACTCACAGAAAACGGCTTCAAAAAGTGCCTCGATCCTCAGAGTTTCTTTTGACAATGTATCCTTTATAAACAACGAAGGTTAAGAGATGTCAAAACAAACTAAGTCTTCTTTTTTTTTTTTTTAAAGGTTCAATTTCTGTTTTTGAAATGACGTGGTAAAAATGACACGGTATTATAACCAGGTGGCGTGAGCGACATGGCGCTATTAGCCTAAATGGTGTAAGTACCACATCATTAATATTTTAGTCATTCCATTTTTTTGGTATTTGAACATTTGATTGAAAAATGTATCGAAGACT
This sequence comes from Rhododendron molle, assembly GCA_025413875.1. NCBI lineage: Eukaryota > Viridiplantae > Streptophyta > Magnoliopsida > Ericales > Ericaceae > Rhododendron > Rhododendron molle. The sequence continues at coordinate 24,694,266 of CM046400.1, forward strand.
TAGTAAGAATTGATTTCCCTAAAACGCGTCATTTTAAGACTAATTAGTATTAAGCAACGTGCGTCCGATGGGGCACGACTCTTCATCGGGTGTTGGTAACTTTTTAAAGACCGTGGAACCTAGAATTATTCTAAAAGGCGGATTAGCATACCGGTTTGTGTGTGGCCTGACCTATAGCCTGTATGAGTGTGCTGATGTATGAATGATATGCATGTACAGAAGAAAAAAAAATGCACATAAACAGGATATATCACATAAGTCCTAACCATGAGTTCCTGTCCTAGTTGGTAAGGTTCTATGGCTATATATAAGTGCAAAGGCCGGTTTTAGTCTCAAAAGGGTTCCCCGGATTAGAGCCAAGATGTACTACTCCATGTTAAGTGTATAGCAAGACAATGGTCGAACAGCACGATGGTCCATCATAGTCGAGGGTTGCTAGGCATCCCGGGAGAACTTGTCATCGATAAATCGGGCAAGATAGTCGAAACACACTAGCGAGGCTTGTGCGGTGCATAGTGTAAAAAAAAAGTTAAGATTTTCAAATGATTTTAAATCCCAAAAAAAAAAATGCTTTTCAAGTTTGGCCCTCTTAATTATTCAACACTTTTTATTCTTTTTTTTTAAAAAAAAAAGAACAAGTAAAGTATTGAATAAAAGTCTCCAACGGAGTCGCCACTGTGGGCTCCCGCGCCCGAAGCGCTAACTCGAAGAGTCGCCACCCGAATTTTTGAGATGGATGATCTGAGAAACCGAGAGCTTGATTTGAAAAAAAAGGCTTTTGATCTAGCGAAAACGTTGAGATTTTGGGTCCGGGAGCCACGTTATGAGCGGGAAAGGTTTTATTGAAAAAGCACCCCGCTCGCCCGGTAAAACCGGTCTCTAATAAGCATTTTAAATGGGAGATTTAACATCATTTGAAAATTTTAACTTTAAAACATGTACGGGAAAGGGACACGGGATTAAATATAACACATTGACGTGCTTGTGGTGCAAACTGTACAGTATGAAATGGATGAACAATATACAGAAAGTGAAACAACAATAATCCAGCAGACTGCCAATATCACGTGAAGTGCCGCGCGATACACCGGATGTATCGCACGGTACAACCAAAGTACTGTGCGGTACACCTGTCTACACATTCCAGAATCAGTTCGTTTTTACATGACAAAATAAATCATAGGTCCGCAAAATAGCCTTTTATATTTTTCGAATATCTGAAAAATGATTTATGGAACCCTTTTGTTCATCTTATTATGTAAAATAATGTTAAAAGTTTTTTAGAATGTTGAGAGATCTCATAAAGTAAAAAAAAAAAAAAAAGACTTTTAACATGAAACTTGAATTTAGAATATACCCGCACGATTTTTAAACAATATTAGCCGAAATATGAAAAGAAAAAACAAAAAAAGAAAAGAAAAGAAAGATTTTGAATGTAAAACTCGTTTGAGACTCAAACTCGGCATAGAAAGACCGAGAATAGCCTCGATCGGCTCCCCTCAAAGCTAAATGTAGTTTAGCTCAAGTAAACTTGATTTATACCTTTTGATCGAAGTTTGGATGTGCTTGAAGGTGGAGGAATGAAAGTTGATTTGAATTGAGTTTGAGAGACTTGAGAGTAAATGGGTGTAGAGAGAGAGAGAGATGTGTATAGTGGTAGTGGGTGTAAAAAGTTGTAGAGAGAGAATCAAAAGGAAGTATTTTTAGAGAGAGAGAGTGAGATCCAAAAAAAATGACAGAGTAACTTTACTTGAAGTGGAAGGGGTACTTCTCAACTAGAGGGGGGTGTATTTATAGGCAAAAGAGCCAAGGATGATCACTAAAAGAGGGGAGGTGGCTTTTGGGCCGAATTACACTCATTTTTCGGCACAGACGCTCCTCCTGCAGGCGTGGCCGACAGCTTTCTGCGACTGTCAGAACTTTTTCTCAAAGTGCCGTGCGACAGAGTGATTTTTTGAATTTTCTAAGGTGTCGTGCGCCCTTTTGAAGTGCCGCGCGGTTTGTGAGTCAGCACAGCACACCAAACTTCGCGAGGGCGCCCCGGACACTCCCGAACTCGGATTTGGATGCGGTTCAAAGCGTTGGAAAGCCTGTCGAGTCCTCTTTCTAACCCAATTGGTTTCACTCAAAGCTATTTTATACATTAAAATGTGTGCCCATTTTACCATCAGTGTGTCATGGAAAAAGCTATTTTTGACAAAGCAAGCGCATCTTTCTCTTTTGCAATTGAACCGGGGGCCACCCTACATTGTTAAAAAGGGGTTTTCTTGAGGTTAGAGAATGAGTAGCAAAGGAGCAACAATCCAAGCTTCGAAGGTATATTTTTCCTTATTTCATCATCGGGGAAACTTAAAGATTATTCGGAGGTCTAGATTGGGGTGTCTACACACATGCCTACACGTAACACCAATGTGAGTCACCAATCTAAGCCTTTCCCCAAGGCTAAGGCAAAAGTTGAGAAAGTGAGAATCCGAACACTTTGGGTGAGAAGTTCGGATATGAGACCTCAAGTGAATCATACTTGTGTCTCTCTGGATGATATTGGTTCATCCAGAGAGGTTGACCTTGTTTTTTGAGACATGGTCCTTATTCGTAGATTAGGATGGTTTTACGCTGATAATCTATTGCCTAGCTTTATGAGTTTCATTGCTGTTTTGCATTTCTTGTTTTCTTTTTTTGTCAATATATATAAATATTAAAATTTTAAAAAAAAAGTTGTTTCTTTGACCCACATGGTTTGGGGTGTCTTTGAGCGTGCTATGTTTCATCTTGATGCCTTGCTATATCTCATGATAGTGCATTTCATGGTTCGTACTTGTCATGTATGCCTTCTCAAGAGCTACTTTCATGAGAGTTTCAGCGAAAAAATCATGTGTACGACAGTCATTGCATGTGTGTGTGCACGCCCATTGATAGCCTTAAGAAGTTGATCCTTATCTCTTTGGGTGAGTATTTGTCCTTATGGTGGACACCCTATGTCATTCACCTTGAATATTGACCTTTGGCTTGCATACCCCATTTGAGATCGATTGGATCGGTTTGATGGTTAAAAAAAATTGAGAGACCTGAGGAAAAGGCTACCTCTATGTGCACGTGTAAGTTACCATTGACTTGCACCTCATGTATTCTCTTTTTGAGTTATGGATTTAAGCTACAGCCTTAGATGTGTGAAAGCCACCTATGACGGTTCAAAAATATTGTGTGATTATTTGATATAAGATTGGCATCTCTTGAGGGGGAGAATATAATGTTATACACTCATTTAACCCCGATTTTGACATGATCATACTTCTTGCGGGTTGGAGTTGGTTTGCCGCCCTTGTGGAGAATGATGTAAGTTGGTCCTTTCTTGGTTGATATGACCTCATAGGGATGAGTTAATTCTATTGTTAAGGCTATCATTGCACACACTCACTATGACACTTGCATGATTTCATTCTCATGGTCGTTCTTTGAAATTTTCTTGGGTAGCTCCTCTGAAAGCAATCATTACTTGGGGTACCAGGCGATGATTCTTTTGTGTGTGATATATCTTGGTGATTGAGTGCTTCATGGTGTATTCTTTTGTCTCTTTGATACCCCTCTGTATGGGAACATATCTTTGTTTGGTGAGTGGAAGTATTTTGGTTTCATCAATATATCTGTGTTTATGCCTAGTCTATATGCGTTTAATTGATTTCTTGGCGTGTCCTAGCATATGTTGTTGGCTGTCTGCTGGGGCTGTAGGTTTTACATTTGTAGATGTTTTCTAGCATATGTTATTATGGTACTACTTTTCTGGACTTTCTTCCCATGGCATATTAGTTTGGCTTAAATTGATTTTAGTTTCTCTATGGCTTAATTTGGGCGTATTGTCTGTTGATTTGTTGCTTTCTTCATTTGGGGTTATTCATGTGTGCTCTACTTTTGTCATTCCGTGACAAAAAGGGGGAGTAATTTGTTAACTAACAGATTATGCATCTTTGGTGTTTTTGCAACTTTATAGGTCGTGACCTCAATCTGTTAGGGGATAGATTTTTCTTGTCGAGTGTGTTTTGTCATGGAAGTGCTAAAGGGGGAGATTGTTACGGGCCACGGTCTCTCTGTGTTGACAAATTTCAAGACAAAAAACACATATTTATTTGTATCCCCATTTATCGAGTTGTATTTTATTTATTTTTATTTCTAGAGTGTCCATTTAGGAAGTGGAAGGAAATCAATATTAGGTAATTGAGAGAGTGCGTTTTTGGGTTGAAGAAAATCAAGCAAGATTGGCAATCAAAGGAATATGGCAATATTTTGTGAGATCCCATTTTTGGTATGGCAATAATCCGTGAGATTTGATTAAGTTGCCTTTGTTTAAATACAAGGTGGTTAGTATTGTTTTTTTTTACACATGACATATGCAATTGATATGAGATTGTGAGAAAGGAGTTTTTTTTTACTTTGGATCTTGGAGTGGCTAATTAACTGGTGGTACGTGGAAGCATCAACAAAACTTCAAGAATTTTTTACAACTTTATTCCAACAAAGTTAGAAAGTCATTTGGTGGATTCCAGGACGCAAACAGAAGGCTTGTGGATTCAAGGCAGCGGCGGTCAAACACTAGGTATGGTGGTCAAACACTAGGTATGGTGAACGTGGATTCGGCAAGTAAGTCTTAGGACGATTTGGGAGGATTCAGAATCGTAGGTAAGATTACTTGTAATCGCACAATGTTTTATAGTGTTTGATTCCTTCCCGTGGTTTTTTCCCGTTTAGGATTTTCCACGTATATCTTGTGTTCATCTATTTATTGCTTCTCGTTCGTGTGATTAGCTTATATATTGATTGGTGGATTGATTTATTAAATAGATAAAAGAAATAGCAAATATTTATAAGCCTAGGCGATGTAGGATTTTTCATGTAGTACGTACAAGAATTTATATATGTAGCTGTAAGGCATACAGAATGAAACCAAGGAAAGCGGAGAAAACATCTCAGATCAATGGAAAATTGGACACTTTGGATTAGCAACCTTTATACCAGGGGCAGTAGGGCAACTTGCAAGAGGGCAATGATCATCTAAATCCAACCCCCACCAGCTTATCCCATTGATATTGTGACTTTGCAATGTGAAATAGCAAAAAATCGCCATGAACGCGACCCCAGCATCAAGGCCAGCAGATAGAATGTAGTTGTGCCTCGCCCACCATGCCTTGAATCTCCTATACACCACGAAGTTGAAAAAAATGCCCACAGAAAACCAGCACATGTAGTTCACCGCCCTAGCAGGGAAGAAACCCCCGGCTCCTCCTATCAAAATAGGCATGTTTATGAGCTTTATCCATTTTTTGTCAGGAAATACGTGAGATAGTATCCAAACCGGGATAGGTGCCAAAATTCCAATGAGAAAGAAGTAGTTCATCCTAGGGTATAATCCAAGACGTCCAAACATGCGGAGCGGACCGACCACACCCCAGATGATTGACGCATTGTAGAAAACATCGTCTCCTGGACATGTCCATGGGCTTCCCTGAGGCAATTTAGTTGGGTCGCAGATGTTTTCCACCGTGCTGATCAGCCACCATGCCGTTCCAAAGTACACCGACGATGCAATTACAGTTCCCACTAACTTCATTAAAAGCAAACAAATAAATAATTATTAGTAGAGCTTAAAGTCGTTATTTTCCAAATATCTATACTTATTGTATCAAACAAAATGTGATTTACTAGCATTTGGATATGGTTATTTACCTGGACAACAAACATGGACTTTGGAGGTATTTTCATGTAATGGCCCAGCTTGAAATCAGATAGAAACATTATTGCTTGTGTCATGCTTATGAAACCATAGGTTTTGAAGGTAACATTGGCAAGAGGTCTCCCAGGGTACATGAAACCGATGATAAGCTCTGTGATGACATTAAGTCCTGGTGCCTGTCTTGCACAAAGATTTGAAAAATGTGAATAACATGCAACAAAGCAAATTAGCAAGTACCTGATTATGACAAGGATATATATATGACTCTAGTTTAGTACCTGATTTGTGGTGGCTGTAATGACACCAATAGGCAATGTGAAAACCAGGGCCAAGGACATTGCCAGTAGAACTCCCCAGTAAGGAAGCTGTAATTGTCTTCCAAACCCTTCACAAGCAAACATGGCTAGTGCAACCACCAACACTAGGATTGAGTAAAACCACCACTGAGGTACTTGATCATAGTTTTTCTTCATCAGCCGTGTGTGGACATCCCCGTACTTATGTTGGAATGATGCCTTTGTCTGTTCCCAGATAGACCTTCATGCCAATGAAAATGACAGATCTATATGATTATGTGAAACCTACTTTATGCTGAGTTTACGACATTTATAGGGGAAGCAAGAATAGATACCTCCCATGGAAGAGAGCGACATGAGATAATGTAGCAGCCAATGTTGCAAAGCTTAGACCATAAGCAAATACAAAGAAGATACTCAGATGAATCTTGCTATAATCATCATATCCCTGGCGATTGAAATCAAATGTTGTCTCATTCAAAACAAGGGAAACATTGTAGGGCCTTCCAGTGACATCATAAACGTGTGAAGAGAAAAGCGGAAATCGCTTTGCTTCAAACACGTTGTTCCAATAGGCAATAGGGATGACTATGTACACAACCAGTACGTAGCCAACCAGTATGTTGATAATTGCGAATCCAGGAGTGGCAAGAGGGCTTCCTAGGAAACCAGCTACTGTTGACCAATCAAGTGCGAATGAGCCGATACCAAGGCCCTTTAGACCAGAACCAACTTGTTGGGCTGTTACCGAGTTCTTCCATATCAAACAAATGACTGAGATAGCAGTTATGGATGGGAACAAATAGTTTGGAACCACGTAGTATGAGAAGCTAGATACAAGGACTACAAGGAAGAACTGGAGTCGCGTCAAACCTCCTTTTGGCCTTCTCTCAACATCATGCAATGCTCTGCAGTATCAAAAACAAGAAATTAAACAAATAAAACAACAAAGTGTTGGTATGTAACTAATAAAACACACAAACAGAGAATGAGAGAATAAGCACCTGAAGAGGGAGACCTGAACCAGATTAGCAGGCCACCACATGTATGGAGAATCAACTAGAAACTTTCTGAAAATACCAGCCCATCCATATCCCAGCATCTATACATGCAAGAAGTTAAAACACCCCAAGGCATCTTTTTTGAATGAGATAATTGACTACTTGGTAATGTTCATGATGATTTTGAAGCACAGCAGATTCTCCCTCCATATTTTTTTTTGTTGGTTTTCCACTTTACACAAACTAATGGCAATTTCATTCGCCGAGGAAAGAAAAACTTATATGTTTTTATTCTTGTGTTTTTTTGCACTACAACAAATATGAGTTTTTATAGCATTAGATTATAGAGCATTCTTTTAGGAATGTTGTTGTAGGGATACATTTATAGCGCTCATGAAGAGAAAAAGAAGGAAGCCCTCGCACCCTGTCTACAATAGCATTTCAGAGCATCAGCAGTGGAATAAGCAAATGTGAATAATCAAAACATGTCACATCAGATTTTGATTATCCATTTAGAGGTTGCTAAAGTTAGCAATGTCAAATCCCACATTGGTTATTTTTTGCCCATAATCAAAACCAATGGACCTTCCAAACTTTTTCCCTTCATTTCATGCATATTTTTTGAAAAAGCGGTTTTTGAAGGGAAAAAACAATTTATGTTAGAAACAGTTCAAAAAAAAGTACTGTATAGTTTTTCGAAACCAAAAACAGTTTTTCAAAAAACCCACTTTGTTCATTTAAAAACTGTAAATACAATTTTGGAAATTTTGAAAGAATTGTATTTACACAAATAGTTTTGAAATTTTAAAAACTATAAATACAGTTTTTTAAAAACAGTTTTGTGTAAAAAATAGTTTTTTGAAAAACACTTTTTATTTACTTACAGTTTTTTAAATTTTTGAAAATTTTGTTTTCTGTAAAAAAAAGTTTCTGAAAAAAAAATCTGAAAGTTACAGTTTTTTAAAATTATTTTTTGAAAACATTATTTTGAGAGAGAGAGAGAGAGAATGGAAGAGAGAGAAGATTTTTGTATAATGTTGATGTACTTGATTAAGAGATCAAATTTGGTTATTGACAAAATATTGCTAGCTTTAATTATTGAAGAGTCAAAATTTGATGAGTTATTAAGGGTTACTAGGTTTGGTTATTTCAATGTAAACACTTTTTTAATCCAATATTGTTCATTTTAAAATCCAATATTATTAACTTTAACAATTTTTTGTTTTGCTTATTCTAATATGGATGCTATCATAGACTCAAAAACAGCGGTCCACTAAAAAATACATCGCCATTCCTCCGCGCCATAATCCCATACCCCTTTACAAAAAATTCTAGATTGAGATGGGGGACATCTCCCTTCTCTCTCTCTTTCTCTCTCTCCATCAGATCTTGGACCCCCGGCGACCAACAACTGCCATGGGCTTAGCTAGCAGCACGTCAACATCTTCCACCACTGCTAGCACCACCAAGTTGCGACGGCTCCCGGTGCTCCGGCCTCTAGACGCGCGTCTCTCGTAGTTTCCCCCACGAGGTATTATCCTCTCTCTCCCCGCCTTTGTACGCATGTCTATCAGTGTATCACTGACCCTGCCCACAAGCTGTTTGACGGAATCTCCCAACCAAATTCTTTTGTTTTGCCATCAGTGATTCATGGGTACTTTGGAAACTTTGACTACAAAGAAGATGTGGGTATGTTCTCTTGTATGCCGAGTGAATATTTTGAACCTTTCAATTTCGCTATTTGTTTAGGGCTAAAAACTTTAGCTCGACAAACAAAGTTTAAAAGATGGAGAGGTGATAAGCCATTTCTTGAAACATGGACATGGGTATGATTTGTTGTTGCAGAATGCAAATCTTGATCTGTCTATGAGGTGTGGTAAAGTTGATTTAGATGGGTTTTTGATGAATTGCATGAAAAAGATGCAATTTGTTGGAATTCGACGATTTTGCCTGCAGAAATAGTGCTAGGTTGGATGCTGGTCATGATTTGTTTAAGGCTCCGTTTCTAGTCGAGAAATTACTGCAGAAAAATTATTCCTGAGAATTTTATAATGAGATGAAGTAAAGGAAAATGAAACGTATTTTTCTTTATGCATTTACTTGATATCATAAATCTAAGAGAAAGTTGAAAAGTAATAGTTTAATTAATAGAAACTAGCGTAGAAAGAAGATTTCTGCAAAATCTTGTGTTTTTTGCTGAACAAATTTGGAGGGAAACCTAATCTTACCGGGAAAGTTATAGAGTGGGTTCCACAACTTTTCTACTAACTGAACACATAAAAAATGCTGGAAAGTTAAACATTCCCGTTCTTTCTTCTTTTTTCCTTGCAACTAAAAGAAAAGCAGAGAGGAATTTGATTTTCTAGATGACCATGATTTGTGGATATGTCAAGACTGATGACATAGTGGAAACTGGAAATAAAAGCTCTTTTTGAGGAATGCCTGTCAAAACTTGGCCTCTTGGAATTTGATGATTTCTGGGTACATGGAGAATGGTGATGTCAATGTTGCTACATTTTCTTTTGAAGTGATGCAAATCCATGCAGGTGGGGGTTGGAATGTGGTGATATCGGGTTTCTGCGAAGCTTATATAGAAGTTAGAATCTACAAAAGAATACTTTATGAGAATGTTGACTAGAAATGCCGAATCTTGGTCTATAAATGATGTTTGTTAGATCAAAGTGAGTGAAGTTGATAAGGCTAGGCTATGTAGTAAGGATATGTAAATGGACACAATGGGTGAGATGGACACAAATACAAGACACGACAATTCTTGAAAAATAGGGAGACAGACAAGCATGGGACATGGTTGAATCTGTTAAATGTGAGACCTTCATTGTAACCACTTAGTACTTGGTTATGACACCAATCAAGTGCATTATCGACCAATGGTGTCTGCCTATACGTACACTTTTGGCCTAAAGCTTTTAAAGATATTACCCCAGAAAAGTTAATAGAAGTTGTAAAAACCACCTTATCGTGTCTCTATGGGTGTCCAAAAATATTAAAAATATAATGAACACGCCACGTGTGTCTAACACATATATGGCATTTTGTGTCGGTGTTTCATAGGTGCTAGGTGTTTCTTTGGTCAAATGCATGAGAAGAGTTTGGTCGCTTGATCTACAATGGTTGGAGGTTATGCTAAAAAGTGACAGGCTCGTTGTGGATTGTAATTGCTGAAGGTTTGATGGGAAAATATGCACTTTTTTTTGTACTTTATTACCAGTGCTCTCTAGTCACTAGTTTAATAGATATGACCTTAATGTAGAAGCATTAACAAAGGTTTTCAATTGTTTGAAATGGTTTATCACTAGATTAGATTTGCTAACAAAAGATATGATGGTTTCAGGACGTGTAATTGATGCCAAGCAGAAAGATTTCGTACCACTTCTACTTCATGATGTTCTTTCTCATCCTCATGCAATGGCATGGAAGACTCATGAGATTTCGGCATAGGAAACTGAAATTTATTGCACAAGATAATCCAGATGCCTAGAAAACAAGCGTGGGTAGTAGGCATAGGCTCATTCATTTACGGTTGATGACGGCCTTATGGCGTAAAAAGATTATCTCCGAAGATCAAGGTGGTCGGTCACCTGATCTGAACATGACATTTTTAAGGTCTGATTTGGGATTCTCAAGAGGTTCGCAAACATATCAGTAGGTGTTCATGGGCATTCTTGAAGTTTCAAGCAGTTGAGTAAGAGCACTCCAAAGAATCAAAAGTAAGGTCTATATTCTACTTTTCGAGATTTAATACTTGTCTGGCAAAGTGGTTAATTTACTTGGAATTCCAAACCCAAAATTTTGGAAAAAATAATTTTTCTACTTTTTCTCTCTCTAACTTTTCAATCATTACTCTCATTTTTCACTCTATTGCTCTCTACTTTTTACCTCTCTCCATAATCATTACTCTCATTTCTCTCTCTACCTTTATTCAAAAACACTACTCAAAACCCACAACCGAACAAGGGCTAAGCATTTTTATTTGGTCTTTGTCTGTTGATGCTTTGACTCTGTGGTGAAAACATCAATGTTTAGCGTATTATGTAAGGCACCGTAAGAGTCTTATCATTGTAGTCCTGCCTTAGCCATCAATTAAGGGAATGAAATATAGAAAGTTACCTTGTTGATGCCAACTTTTTTGGTATATGTGTAGCATTGACTAAGTTGAGCCCTCATAAATCACATGTTGCAATTAGAAGAATGTTCCTATGACTCCCTTGAAATGGATTCCTTAAAAAGACTATTTTTTCCTCATTATATGGCATCATAGTTAAACTGTCATGGTCACAAAAATCAAAGATGAAAGGAAAATATTTGTCTAACAACAGATCACCTTTGGTTACGAAATTAGATGGGAAAACATTGAAAAAGCAAGAATCCTAGAAAGTAGAAACCACTGTCAAACATTATTATTTTGTATGAGCTGTGTTATCAATTTTGGTTATTGAAAGGTCATGTTACTGGGCATCCTACCACGGAAAGCTAAGGCCTAATAGATGATAAAATGCACAAATAGTTGATACATTTCAAACGAAACTGGGAAGTACATAGAATTAATTTGGAAGTATATTCTTCAAGATTGTAGTCTATGATTGAATTTAATGTTGGTTTGTAACTCCACTTGTCAGTTTGTTCTCCTACTTGATAATGCTACCAGTCTATTTTTGAGGTTTCCTGGTCCTAGTTTGCTAAAGGCTCATGTTTGTCCTGTTTTTTGCTGCTGCTCCTAAAAATTTGAATACCATTGTTGCTGAAAGTTTGGTGATATTAGTTTGCTATTTTTGTTATGGCATTGTATTTTGGTCTACTTTCTATTTGTTTACTTGGCAGGAGAAAAAATGATGCTTTCTTTGCTCCTTAAAACTGCCCTAGTAGTACCCATGGCTGCTGAATGTTAAGCCATTCATTGGCCTACTTCCTATCGGTTCTTTCTTGAACTAGTTTTTTTTTTTTTCTGGATTTCTCACTATGAGAATCAACTGTATGATACGATGATTAGATCTTCGTGTCTTGAATGGGTATCCGCAAATACATGCGTTTTCTGCCTTCAACAGTATCTACGACCATATTGGCATATTTGGAATTCAAGCTACCACTATACGCAGCTTCTTTGATTTGTTAGATGATACCTACTACGACGAATGTTTCTTTTTTCTATTTTTTTGTGACGACCAATGTGTTGTATAAATTGTTTTACGGCTGCCTATTTGAGTTTGTTAAACATGGTTAAATAAACTTTAGATGTTGTCTTCGAATACTTGTTGGGTTGGGTTGGGAGTTGGGGAGATTCATTTAGGTAGTCTTTGGATTGTAGATTGAGTAGGATTTATATGGTGGGGAAAAGAAGCACAGAGGCAAAGATAGTGCAGTGAAGCTAAGTTTTTTTCTTTGGTGTCCTTTATTCCCTTTTGCCTGGAGGAACCTTACTTGGTGGATGGTGGATAGTGGAAGTCCTTGAAAATGCATGCAGGTATGGTCTAAGTGTGTTTTGCTTCATATCTCTTTCAAGGTTGAAATGAGAGTCACAGAAGTTGTATAGGTTAGAGATATCATTGCAGGTTAAGATGCAAGGTAGATGAAGATTTGTCCTTGTTGTTCTATTGAGGCTTTTTTTGTCAGTTCACAACTTATGTGCTTTTTTTAATTGCTTTCCTCTTCCGTCTTTTGGATCTGTTGAAGGTCAAAGGAAAAAATAGATAGGCAATTTTGCCACATTTCTGGTGATTTGGAAATCATAACAAAGACACCACCAAAACCCCAAGATGGCAAAACGATGGCCATGGCGTGAATCCACCCCTACTGGTATGTGATGGGAATGTAATTGGAAGTTATATTCTGCATCATGACACCCGTTTATGGTGATCCATTTATTCAATTATGCTCGCTTTTGTACTGTGAATATACCGTCATGAATCAACAATTTGTTTTTGTTGTGGTTAGGCAAAATTGTTCAAATGGCAAGGAGGTTTTCACATAGGGTGATCCTGCTACTTTGCTTTGTCGTGTTACCAAAGGATTTCCCTCTTTCCTGGGTTAGTTCCCCACGTTTTGTCTAATATTTTCATTTGCCCTGGCCTTATGTAAGATGTCATTCCAACTCAATTATGTGTTCTCTCATTTTCCTTGAGAATTGGTTATGTACTTCTCTTTTTCTATTAAAATATGTTCAACAAACTTGTATGCTAATCTTTGTATTCGCTCGTATTTCTATGAGCACTATGTTCTCTATTTGACACTCTCTTTCAAAATTTATGTTCCAGTATAGCTTAAGTGGCCCAACTAATAATTAAATGTGTATGGTTGAAGTTCCCCTTTGCTTCGTTTTCATGGGCAGAGAAAGCATGCATTCTTTTCATTGTAGAACATGGAGCTTGAAAATACAAATTGAATGCAAGAATTTGATGCTAAATGCTATACTGCTAAATGGTTGTTTGCTGGAATATACTATTATAGTTGCTGAAATACGGAAATTAGTTGCTGAATTTGGTGCATAGAAGTTGGAACAGTTATTTCGGGAGCCTAAAGGTATGTAGGTTGCTGAGTGTTAGAAAGATTTAGATTTGATTTCTAGAGCATGATACGGTATTTATAGTCTTTTTCTATGAAGTATGGCAAGTGTTGGACTTGAATTCAAAGTTAAAAGCAGGGGCAAAAGTACATCTGTTGGGGAGGGGGTAATGTTTTTATAGGTTTTGCTTTGTGTGGTTTGGATATTTGGAGCCTGCCATTAAGTCTACTGATTTTGAAAGAGTTTTGACTTTTTCATGCACTTCAACTATGACCAAGAGATTAGTCTTTTCTTTCGCTAAAGTTGATCTGATTAGAAACTTATATTTTCGAAATTGAAATTGAAATGTTTTCTTTTGTTGTAGGTCTTCAAGTAGAAAGAGAAGATCAATGCCGATCAAAGAAAAACAGAGAATATCAATGCTTTGCATGTGAAGATGGAACCGCCGGTTGAAACTTAGTTGAACCATTTTCCTTGACACTTTCTTTTCTCTCTTCTTTGTTTCAGTATGAAGAGAGGTAGGGTATTTTAGGACTATTTAGATGTTTATATGATGTCTTTTTGCATTTGGAAGCTACTGGTTTTTTTGTATGTTTACACAATACTTCAATTTGGATGAAATATTATTTATTTCCATGTTAATTTTGTATGTAATTAGGTGAATATATGGTTGTTTGATTCATAGAAATTGGATCATTCAGATTTTGGTGCAAAAAAGTGCTACCAAATGAGCCTATTGGACGCTATTGATCAGGTCAAACATAGTGAGCTGAACTTTCACAATAAATGAGTGCCATTTTATAACGTGCCATAATGCTATGAAAAATGACAGTGATTGGTAGCATTATTGTGCTGCTATCATTAATTCAGAGAGTATAACGTACAAAGAATACTATTAAAGATTTAGAATCATACAGCGCTCGTGCACTGCTATAATAGAGTATGAATAGACAACGTTCCAAAAATGCTATAAAAAGAGAAAGAATTTATAGCATTAAAAGAACGCTATTAAAAGGTCCAGACTCTTCATAGCATTTAGGCGTTCCTGGGAACGCTATCTATTACTTTCTATAGCGTTTTTCGCACGCTATAAAATGTGATTTTTGTTGTAGTGTCGTTCTCTTTGATTTCTACTTGCTTGGGGATTTGGAGTTTTTGCTCCTCGTGCCTTTCCTAATATTCGAGTTATTTTCTCTTTCTTGTAACTTTTTCCTGCATAGTTTTAACTTATAAGAATTGAAGTATAATATATTCAACGAACAGAATAGCAAAAAAGGAACAAGGACGCACCTGGGTAGTTTGTGTTAACAACATGGCTGCAAGAGGATGAAGTTCCCTGTGGTAGAAGGCCTTCACTATAGTAATAATACCCACTGCATAAACTGAATTCGAACCAGAATTCGCGAAAATGGTGATAAGGACATGCTCTTTCAAGTTGAAAGGCCCTGGGTTCAAAGAGAAGGACCATTTTGTCTTCGGGATTCGTATACTCCTGGTTGGTAGATATGCTGCCATCACCTTCCCAATTGGAAGCACTACAATTTGGGCTGAAACAGACGATATGTATAGCGCGTTTTGTCTGTAGCCAAAGAATTGGTTCAAGAATGCCAGAAGGGCACATGAAATAGTCCCCAAAAACCATGTCCGGAATGTCAAGCAAGGCAGTGTCGGATCATCTGTTATCGGTACTGTGAGGCGAACTTGCTCAATTGGAGAATCATTTACCTCATCTGTGGAGGAATTCTTTTAGTAAACTGATGGAATCTCTTATACGCAAAAGTTTGCTCTTAAATTTTAGTTTTCCACTTGCTCATATGTAAATTTAGCTAAGTTAGTCTAGCAACCATATTAGTCACGAAATCATGCTATTGAAAAGAAAAGTAAATCTAATCCATAGTGGTCACAAAGCTGATGGAATCTCATAAACACAAAACTTTCTCTCAAATTAAGCAAGCGTAGCAACATATTCTGTTATTCTACATAGAGTTAAATCTAATCGAAAGGCGAAATAAGTAAGGTAAATCTAATTCAAATTCAGAATTAGTGAAGAGATTAACTTTACAGAACATGGTTTTGTTCAAAATCTTCATATGACAAAATTGCACACTTCCATTATGAGAAATAGCATAAAAGACAGGAAAAGTTATGCTCACCAGATTGTTCACCAGTGTCCAGAGTCTCTGGCTTAAGTTCCTTGGGACTAGCTGAGAAGTCCATGCTTTCAACAAGTGTATATGACCAACACAATCAGGATTAGGGGTGGTGTTATTGGCACTGGCAATGGATTTAATTGTGTTGGGCTCTACTGGCTCCCTTCTGTACTCTTCCTCTTTCTTATCTCTGTCCACATTTCCTATTTTTAGATTTCCACCCTTGGCAGTTTCTGCTGTCTCAGGAATAGTCTTGAAGCATACTGTAGGAATTATGGTGGTTCATCAATTTTTAAAGGATAAGGTAAGCAGGAATCAGGTCCCGTTTCAGAAACCTTCTTAAAAAATAAGCAGCTTATTTCACATTTTCAAACTAAAAAATAATGTAAATGAAAAATAATTTTTTTTATTTTTTTTGCACCGTATTAAAGATCTTGATGAGATCTATCAAACAAGATCCATAGTGGTAAGAAAATTATTTGCGTAAACACATTATTTTTTACCTTGAAATTGCATTCTTAAAAAATAAGGATCTTATTTCCGTTCTGGAACGGGGCCTCAGTATCATTATTTACCCCGAAAAAGAAATGAATATACTATGGTGAAATTATATCTTCTTCTCTTTTTTTTAATGCAGGAGGTTTCAGGCCACCTTGCGTGCACCTCAGACTAATCTTTGCATCCTCTCCCATAACTATTCACACGCTTACGCGTGGGATAAGGTGGCACCATAATTACTGGCAAGAAGAGTCGAACTTGAACTCGTAAAAGGGACCAAACCCTCAGTCCCAAGTCAAGACCACCAAAATAAACTTTAGGAGGGACCAAATCCCCAAATCTCAGGCGAAGATCACTAGGCCAACCTTTGGGTTAGATTTTAGGGAGAATTTTTCATAAGTCCACTCTAACACTTTTCAAACCCACTAAGTCCACTTCTAAATTCTAAAATCCCCTAAGTCCACTAACCTATTAGAAAGGATATAATATCTATGTTTAGTCTAATATACCCCTGTTTTTAAAAAACCTTTTGCCCCGTTTTTTCATCCATTTCAAAATTCTCCCTATCCCGAAAAAAAAATCCCGATTTCACAAGCCATCCCCTCCCCCCTTCGGAAAGAAAATAGAATCGAAACCAGTCGATATCGTGAAAAATTCTCCCAGCCTGTCAGCCTTCTTCGCCCATCGCCGTTCTTCGCCATACGGTCTGAAGTTCTTCTCTGTTCGTCGCCCATTCTTCGCCGGTTCTATTCGGGTGCTAGTCGCCGTTCTTCTCCCGTTGTAGTCGGGTCCTAGTCGAAATTCTTCGACGTTCTTCAACCGTTCTAGTCGCCGTTCTTTGCCCTCGTTTCGCCGTTAGATCCTACGACGCAATCGATACACTAGGTATGTTTCCTTCGTTATATGGTTATATGAATGGTTTTGCTAAGTTAAGTTAGGGTTTTGTATATATATTGTTATATCATAAATTAGATTTCTTTTGGTTCAGGGTTTTTTACAGAGCATCCTGGGCAAATTTTATGAATGGTTTATGTTTATGTTTCCCTTCGTATATATGGTTATATAACTGGTTTGGCTAAGTTAATTTAGGATTTCAATTGCGAGTATATATGGTTATATCAATGTTGGCTATATATTCGAATCAATTAGGCCGCTGCGCGGACCATTTCAATAATTTAATTTAATTAGTTTTATAGACATATATGGTTATATAATTGGTTGGGCCATGGTAAGTTTTGTTTTTGATTGCGAGTATATATGGTTATATCACTGTTGGCTATATATTTGGTGGAGAGCATGTACCAACAGTTTGGCGACCAAAGAAAATCTGCTCAAGCGTAAATGCGCATCTTCTAATTTGTGTCCTATATGTGAAAAGGAGGTGGAATCTGTGGAACACACTTTATTTTTGTCATAGGGAATTTGGGTGGTAATGCTTCCACCGTGAAATGGGCATCAGAAATGGTGGAGTCTCTTACCTTTGATGTGGCTATTGACTTTATGGGAAGGGTGGCCTTAATTGCTTGGAACAATTGGAAAGCGAGAAATAACTTTGTTTTCCGTCAATCCTTGGTGACTGAATTTTTCACTGAAAAGTTTGAGAATTCCAAAATACTATGGTTGATAGCAGCCACAGTAGCCATTAGAGCAGCCTGTGAATTAATTCTCTCTCTGGGCCTTAAAGAGGTAGAAGTGGAGTCCGATAAAGGCTATCTCTCTTAGTGTTTCAGAACTGGTGCCGCCTTGGGCGTTTTCGCGGATCAAAAAAAGAAGTTATATAACCATATATATCTATTAAACCAATTAAATTAGACTATTGAAATGGTCCGCGCAGCGGCTTAATTGATCCGAATATATAGCCAACAGTGATATAACCATATATACTCGCAATAAAAAACGAAACTTACCATGGCCATTATTGCTTCCACCACCTCCTGAGGAACCTCATGTTAATGGTTATTTATGTTTGAGCAGTCCAGTTTGCACCTTATGTTTTTCTGTTCGTCTATATGGTTATATAACTGGATTGACCATGTTAATGGTTAATGGTGCATGATTGAGGAGTCCAGAGTTTCCACCTTATGTTTTTTTATTCGTATATATGGTTATATAACTGGATTGACCATGTTAATGGTTGTTTATGTTTAAGCAGTCCAGTTTGCACCTTATGTTTTCATGTTCGTATATATGGTTATATAACTGGATTGACCATGTTAATGGTTGTTTATGTTTGAACAGTCCAGTTTCCACCTTATGTTTCTCTGTTCGTATATATTGTTAAATAACTGGATTGACCATGTTAATGGTTGTTTATGTTTCAGTAGTCCAGATTTCCCCAACCCCAAGAAAAGGGGCAGACAGTGATCATAGGTCCGAGGTAGTCAAATCTTCCTCCCCCCGTATATATGGTTATATCAATGTTAGTTATATACTACTAATTTTGTTAAATGCTGTTATTTGTGCAGTTGTTCAAAGGGTGAAGAGTATTAAGTTACCTGTGAAGTCGACTGTGAAGAAGGCGACGGCGACGAAGGGAAAGAAGTTACAAGATCTCCTCTTTTTATTTTTTTAGAGTTAGAAAGGACAAAATCTCATGTATAACGATTTTTTGTGTGTATTATTGTTATTAGAAGTAAGTCATTGAGGCCGCTGCGCGGACCAATTCAATAAAGTGAAAATATAACATTGAGGCCCCTGCGCGGACCAATTCAATAAAGTGAAAATATAATGAAAAGAAGTTACGAGATCTCCTCTTTTTCTTTTTTTAAAATTAGAAATGCCAAAATCTCATGTATAACGTTACAAGGTTATATGTTATATTTTTTTGTCATGTATTACGTTTTTTTTTTTTGTGTATTATTGTTACTAGAAGTAAGTCATTGAGGCCGCTGCGCGGACCAATTCAATAAAGTAAAAATATAATGGAAAGAAGTTACGAGATCTCCTTTTTTTCTTTTTTTAGAGTTAGAAAGAACAAAATCTCATGTATAACGTTATAAGAGCATCCGCATTGTAATAAGCAAATGGATGTGGATAGTCAAACTTAACAACAATGCTCAAAAAATACCTCACATTGTAATAAGCAAAGTTACAAGTCTTTTAGTAAATAACCAAATTTCATCCATTCCATAACCAAAGTTAACAACTTTTATCAATAACCAAAACTCAATAATCAAACCCAATAACCAAATTCAAAACTCAATAACTCAAAAACACCTCACATTGGAATTGTCTCATCGGGACGAATAATTTGGTGTGGTCCGGTGCTTGATTGGAACTCGTTTGCGATTGAATATAGGTGCATCGTGTATTGTGGGGGGTTTTTTTGGTTAGGGATGTAAAAATAGAGTCCGGCTCCTCTCCAATCCATAGGAAATTGGAGGATCCTCCAATTCCAATTCAATGGTCAAGATTACCGTAGTATCTTTAACCCCAAAACACATATGGTATTCTACAGACACTCAATTACTCCCCAAATACTCCCCAATTATCATTTATCACATTTCAAGCACCAATTTACCAGATTCCAAACATTAGTAAAATTTCATATCGTAACTTTAATAAAATGTGCAGATTCACAGGGTTAATCAAAGAACTCCTTCTGCGTTTCTTCTAAAATATTTTTTTCTGTTAAAATTATCTTACGTTCAATTACTTACTCTTACGATTTCTTTCTAATTTTCATAGCTGAATCTTAATTTCAGCTTTCTTACATACTAGAACAACTACATCAATGAGTACACGACACAATGCAAAGCAGACGTGGAAATACACTTGTATCAGTAAACAAAACTCATGAGTTACATAATAAGATAATGTCAGCGGAAAGAACCATGTTGAAAGAAAAATAATTACTGATATAATATTAGTAAAAAAAATCCTCATGAGCTATATGATATTGGTCGAAAAAAATCCTCATGAGCTATATAATTTTTTTTTTCAGAGGCAAGTTTAATGGGGAGAGAAGACGTAGTTTAAAAAAAATTAATGAATTTTTTGTAACAACTTCGAAGAATAATGAATATTTTTCATCATTCAAAAAACGGGGAGGGAAGATGCTTATGTAATAGAAAAATATTGGGGGAGTAATTGGGTGCCTGTAAAATATCATATGAGTTTTGGGGTTTGAGTTACTAGGGTAATCTTGACCATTGAATTGGAATTGGAGGATCCTCCAATTCCTTATGGATTGGAGAGGAGCCGGACTTGTAAAAATAACCAATGTGGAGGTAGAGGTTGTTAAGTTTGATTATGAACTAAATGGATAATCAAATGATGACGTGGCACATTTTGGTTATTGATTTTGATTATTCCCATTGCGGATGCTCTAAGGCTATATGATTATTTTTTGTCACCTGTATTACGTTTTCTTGTGTGTATTATTGTTACTAGAAGCAAGTCATTGAGGCCGCTGCGCGGACCAATTCAATAAAGTGAAAAAAAATTCAACAAAGCAGTTGAAATCAATATGTAACTCTACAAAGCAGAATATACAATCTTATATAACGTTATATAAGTACAATAACGTTAGATACGAAACTGATCCAACATAACTGTTGTAAAAGAGGACCACCCAGTCATATGTTTTCTATACATATAACGTTATATATAAAATTCTATTGTTACTAGAAGTAAGTCATTGAGGCCGATGCGCGAACCAATTCAATAAAGTGAAAATATAATATTATGTAGGAGTTTTTGTGCAACGAAATTAAAAAAAAAATCAACAAAGCAGTCGAGATCAAGATGGAATCATGCCAACATAGCTAACATACATGATCATTTATCAACTTATATACTCAGTTACATACCAATAACATTCACATATAATCTGTTGTAAAGAGTACCACTCAGTCATATGTTTTCTATACATATAACGTTATATATAAAATTCTGTCCTTCTAAACTCTAAAAAAAAAAAGGATCTCTCGTAACTTTTCCCCCTTTGTCGTCGTAGCCTTCTTCACAGAACGACATAAACGGTGTGGAGCGTCGTAGCCGTGGTGGTAGGCGACGTCCACCGCCTAGTCACAAGGTGTCGGCATCATCTTGGATAGTGTTGGCATCGTTGCACAAGGCGTGACTATGCTAACCGGCGATGGATCGATGATGGCATCGTGGCGATAGCGGGAGGAATGATTGGTGGTGGAATGCTAACCGGGAATGATCGGCGACGAGATGAAGGATCAGCGGGGTGTGTGTGTGTGTGTGTGAGAGAGAGAGAGAGAGAGAGAGAGAGAGAGAGAGAGAGAGAGAGGCGAGTATGAGAGAGACAGAGATGAGTATGAGATAGAGATAATGATTGAAACCCTAACTGTAGGGTATTTTAGTCATGATCTAATTCCCCTTTTAATTGAATTGGACTTAAGACCTCACCAAAACCTAATTAGTGGACTAGAGGGGTTATGGAATTTAGAAGTGGACTTAGTGGGTTACAAACATGCTATAGTGGACCTCCCACCAATTTTTTATAGATTTTACCTTCTTTGACAAATGCTGCTCGACTGAATAATGTTTATATAACTTCCTCGATTATTGTGAATAACTATTTTAATACGCTTCTCTGTTCGCGTGTATATATATTCATTGTTACTCATATGCTTTGTATTAAGGCTCTGTTTGTTTCAATGTAAAATGTTTTTCATGTAAAATATTTTTTCAGAAAATAAACTTTAAACTTTTATTTTTCGGTATTTGTTCGGCAGATAAAAAAATAATTTCAGAAGTCAACAAAATAATGTAGAGGGAGAGAGATGGCTTAGATAAGATGGTGGAATACGATTCCAAAATCATCAAAAAAATGTAGAGGGAGAGAGCTTAGATAAGATGGTGGAATTCAATTTCGAAAATCGACAAAATAATGTGGGGAGGTAGAGAGAAAGACAGGGGGCTTAGATAAGATGGTGGAATTCGATTTCGAAAATCGACAAAATAATGTGAAGAGAGAGAGATTGTGTTCTCCTGTTAGTAATGGGGAAATTAGAGGGGAAACAATAGGAATTGACTGTGGGAATTTCACATGGAAGACACAAAAGAAATCATGAAAACAACTTACAGCCAATTACGTGGTAAGTCATTTTACGCCCATTGAGGGAAATTATTTTACACTTGAAAATGTTTTACATGTTATTCATCTAACCAAACACTAAAAAATAGGTAAAATATTTTTGGGAAAAACATTTTACGTTGAAACAAATGGAACCTAATTGTTACTGATATGCTTTGTCTGCATGAGTAATTTGATTATCTTGCCTAAACTAATTGATTGGCCTTATTGTTAGCAATTTTTTGTTGGTAGACCTATATAGATCATAAAATTAAATATTGTATGTTGTCGAATAAGGTTTGAGTGATATTGGTGTTACCCAATAAGTTGTGATCGTTCAATTAATGTGACTGGGTAATGAACACATCTCTATTAGCACGTACTTGGGTCATATCACGTGCGTTAAGTGGTGCGGGCTAATAATATATATATATATATATATATATATATATAGAGAGAGAGAGAGAGAGAGAGAGAGAGAGAGAGAGACCAATTAAAGGGCCTAATATGGTTCCATCTATTATGATGGGCTATGATGGAACCGGAGCTTATAAATAAATGGTCAAGATCTCCACTCCAAACCCTAGCCTCTTTTCTCATATCATCTCATCCAATCCCATCATGTGTGAGACTAAGGTCAACATAAAGAGAATGGTTTTGGAGGCGGAAGACGAATAACCACACACTAAGGTTTTCATCCTCTATAGTGACAGATACACATCCGGTATTATTGTAACGCCCCGATTTTTCAAAGAATTTCGGGCACATTACCCTTAAAATACGCTGAATTTTACAAACTACTAAGCCCCTATTTGTCACAAAAATTACAATTTCAAAATAATACAAAAATCTATGTACATTTTATTTAACAAAAACAACTCCAGAGCGACTCTAGTTTTGACACAGATGCCAAGCAACGTTGGCCCAGACTCCGTTCTAGGGGTCCCATCTGTATCAATTGCTCCACTGTAGAATCTTGCACGCTTTGGCAAATTGATCGCCGAAGCAAACGATTTGCCAAGATACAAATGTATCCGAGTCATACTTCAGCTAAATTAAATTCACAGCAAATAAAACTGAATTGATTACCTCTCTTTGCGGGCCACTTATAATATTTGGGACAATCCTTCTTCACAAGATCAATAGCCTGTTTACAAAAGACACAAGGAACACATTTATCCTGAATCTATTGCACAATTGTCTGTGAAGCCCTAGAATCTGCAGTTCCCTTAACCTTATGGTTTAATTTTTTTTCTTAGTGCCCGAATAGTCATAAGAATGAATTGTAACATGCTCTTTCCATTTTTCAAAGTTGGAATCCGTAAGAACTGAAATATTGTTCAAATTGGCAAATATTGAAGATGCATTCACTATAACATCATAAAAGAAAAGCTCACAATTAACAAATATCCATCTACTTTATTGCGATGATAAAAATAAGAGATTCTGAATATAATTATCATGCAAAACTTGGTCTAATTGTAGGGACAAATAAGTTGACATGCAAACAGACATAAAATAAAAATTGAAATCTATGTCTTTAATGGTGGGCCCTTTCGAGAAACCTAACGCATCATTATAACCAATTCTTTAGACAGTAATTACAACATGTAAATAGTCTTCTCACCAATAAGACTAGTTAATCATGAACAATATAAAATAAGCCTGGCTAATCAAAAGACGCCCTTTGGACTGACTATTGAACAGATATGCAAATTCTAGAAACGTATTATTCAAAAAAAAAAAAATTCAACTACCTTGTAGCGTTTCAATCCGGCATAATAACCTTCCTTTGGGCCGATCACTACCCGCATGAATCTAAACATAACTTTATGTAATCCAAAACTTTTATCTTTCTTAAAGTTTAAAAAAATCTCTATGACAGCGACCATTTTAGTAAAATATAACTTTAATTTTTCCAAATCCTAGATATGGACTACAAAATAATCTTTATTCAATTATAGAAACAAGTAATGATCGTGATATTTGATCGGCGTAACCTCACTGTCATAAAAACAGACGGAAAAGGAACCCAAAACTTGGCTTGATCTGTTAATACTTCTTTATGGTTCATAGACATGCAATCCAAAGAATCATCTTTCTAATAGGACAAAATTGAGATGATCTAAGCATGTGGGTATAACAAGAACTCATGTCAAACTATTGAAGAAAATAATTGTAATATCTCAAAATTTATAATAAATAAAAATTTTGTGATATTATTTCAAAAATCATTTTCATTGTTTTCTGATTTGCTAGTTAATAAATTTTGATTTAATTAGTTAATTTCCGTTTAAATTCAATTTGGATGTATTAATATCTACGAAAAATATTTTCTTGGCTGTCGAGATTTCTGTTTCGTAAATCAAGACCGGGGTTTAGTCTAGAAATATTTTTGTTAGTCTATAGCAATATTTTCAAATTTTTTCAAACTCAAAAACCGAACCGTCGTACACTACGTGACACGTTTCCTAGCTTGTGATAATAATTCTCCCTCCCCTTTTCTCTTCAGCAGCCGGGCCTCATATCAATTCCAGCCAATTCTCATCCTACACACCTTATCACTCCAACACTTGATGGATAGATACGGTTGCAACTATCCGCATAAGTGTGTCTATGCAAGGTTGTGTAAAGAGTTGAACACCCAATAATGGGAAAAGGTTCATTTATCTGGGAGACGACGATAAAGTTCGTGTTGAGACAATTGGAGTCTATAGACTTAAATTAAAATCTGATTTTTTATTTGAATTTGGATGAGACTGTTTACATATAGTCACTTAGACTAAAATTTGAATCTGGTTTTAATTTTTCAGTTTTCCGCTTTCCACTTAAATTTGATCAAATAACACCGTCGTCATCGCTTGTCTGCCACAGTGCAGATAGTTATGAATTCTTTTTTCTTTTTCATCGGAATTCATTTCCAGTTCAAACAAATCAAAATCGCTAATAAACTTCGTATCATCTAATTCTTTGATTTTAATACTTCATAAATAGTAGTAACACATTGCGATTTATGTTGTTGCTTTGTGTGCCACACCAACGTCTTCATCCCTGTGAGATATGTTCATGTTGGATATGTCACGTCTGTACTCTTGGCTTTTAGACTTTGCAGGTTGCAAAATACATCTTGAAAGCATTTGTGTTTTTCAAGTGTCAGCTTAATTTAGCTTATGCACACATCAATTAATTTCGAAGGCATTGTCTATATATAGGTTTGAAGTCACATGATCTTCAAGTTCACATGCCCGTGCCCTCCAACCGTTTAAGTTTTGAGCAATATTTTCTTTCTCATCCACTTTGTGCCATGATTTAAAAATTTACATGAATAAGTGCCTAATAAAATCTGATAGGTGACCTTTGGATAGGCACTGTGTCGTGTTTGAATCGTGTCATTCTGAGTTAACATCAAGCAACTCTTAATTTAAGTGTTTTATATATGTTGACACTAATCCTACCCAAGTAAAATCGTGTCATTTCAGGTTGACATTACTAACACGTTTGGTTAAAAAAACTTTAATAAAAAAAATGATATTTGCAATTAACAATGATTCACATGAAAATTTATTTCATTCCATACACAAAGTAAACACATTTCCAATTCAATAATAATTACATAAATATGTTATAAAAACCTATAGTATAAAGAGCAAAAGTATTAGGTATTCATCATTATTAGAGCAAATTAATGAACGAGTATTAGGTATTCATCATTATTGGGTTGCGATTGGGTCCTGTCATGAATGTCAAATGGTTATGACATCATTTCCTGGTTATGCAAGTTCAACCTGTATTCAACCTGTTGGCTTTTCATAATGTAAGATCGTCTAATGTCCGTGCTCATGTTAAAAAATGTTGACCCAAACCAACTTACTTCATGTGCTATTCAAATGGTGCTAATTATCTTGTCGTGTCCCGATTTTGCATCCCTTAGTATCACCAACCCAATTTTGCAAGGGGAATGGTTTCTTCAAAATGAAGAATGAGTGGACTCCAAACCCATCTCTATATTGACTCTCCAAAATAGAGACTTGAATTTGAGTCTCCAATTCAGAGACCCATGGGACATGCATTTGATGAAGACTCCAAAATGGAGACTTCAAAAATCACACTTTACCCCTGTTGGTATACAAATTACCACATCGTTTACACTTTTTGGTTTATTTTTACAAAATAGGTAGTATAAGTTTTATTAGTATTTAAATAGGTGTAATGTTCATCATCAAATTTACACCATTTTGACCACATCTTGAAAATATCTTGACATTGAGACTAATAATGCCCTTGTTTATTTAATTAAAATGAATGAAACTTTTGGATGGATATATAGAAATTCTAGATTGAAAATGGAGAATTTGGATTGGCATTTGTATTACTCTTACATTGAGAATGAGTGGGAGTTGGGTTGGAAACTGAAGCATGGAACGTCTCAATTACTAAAAGTCACCCCCTCGCACATAATTGAATGAAAATATCGGCAGCCAGCCAAATATAGGCGGTGGGTGGGTGGGTACATGTCTACGGAGTAGTACTAGCTAGATCCCAAAAGAAAAGAACTGCTCCTACTTATATGTGGGGACCAAAATTTAAATAATGGAAAATGCAATGGTCCCCTGAGTTTTGGCAAACACGCATGCTACTCCTTGACTTATGCAATGGTCCCCTGAGTGTTGGCAAACACACATGCAACTCCTTGACTTTTGCTATTCTAGTTTGCAATATTTTAATTATACACGTCGGCGTCTCCCAAATAAAAATTTTATATTCATTCGGGACGGAAAAAATCGTCACACCGCAAGCCCAAACCAATCTGAATCAGCTAGGGTAAATTTCACTGACCTCTCTTGAGGCTACTGACAAAAGCAGACACCTCTCCGCTAGATTTTAAAATGTCACTGCCCTCCTTTACTTTATCTGACAATGTCTGAATACCCCCTTTCGTCATCTTTTTGTCCAAAGTTGTAACAAAGTCAGCTAATTTCAAATATCTATGTTTTGAAAGGCCAAAACTACCCCTACTTCCTCTCCTTCACCTGATCTCCTACCTTTTCCCCTCTCTTTCCATTTTTGACATTGACTTCTTTTCTATTTTTATCCAGATCCTTGCCTGCAAATGTGCAACTATACATTGTGCGCATGAACATGATTATAAAAAAAAAAAAAAGGTTCCGGTAAACCTAAATCGATGCCCACTAGGTTTCATTGTCAAGATCGCATCAATTTCGCCAATTTGGACAAATTGAAAAGGTAGGAGATCAGGTGAAGGAGAGGAAGTAGCAAGGGGTAGTTTTGGCCTTTCAAAACGTAGACATTTGATATTAACTGACTCCGTTACAATTTTGGACGGAAAGATGACGGAAAGGGGTATTTAGACATTGTCAGATAAAATAACGGATGGCAGTGACATTTCAAAAATCTCAAGGGACGTGTCTGCTTTTGTCAGAACCTCAAGGGACGTCTGTGAAATTTACCCTATTTTTAACTATATTTTATTTGCTCGAGAAACACCCCTCTACACTATACTCTTCCTTATAAAGCCTTTAACAGATTTTTATATCGACTTTAAGATGATTTTGACAGAAAATGTTCAAATTAAGTTGTAATTTGTTAAATGTTATATTTTTTAGTGCTTTCAAGGATATGTAAGTAGACATTTTAACGTGTTTCAAAATAAACCACAATCGAGTCAAATTTCGAATAGTTTGGTCTGAATTGATTCATTTCGATCAATTCAACAAGTTACGATTCTCAAAATTTTCAACCTGGCCGGCAAGAGTTAATATATCTTTGATAGTATTTGTTTTTTTTTTTTTTTCTAAATTTATCCGAAGATGCTCTCCCTAAATTATCACTCGTCCCTTATCCTACATGCAACTACGTACCTAGCCCCTAGATGTTACAAGCTCAAGGCCTGCTGGAGTAGTAGTACTTCTTTTAATCTGGTCCCAATTAAGCTTAGTGCTGTACTGTTGAAAGATTCTCGTCAATCCCCGGCCAACCACTAGTATGGCAGTTTTTAGAGCCTTATCTATACACTACTGACACACATTACACATACACATACACTTATATGCATATCTATATGGGCAATTTACTTCTAGGTCCAGAAAATAGAAAGTAATTCCCACCAAGTCTCCTCTAATTAACGAAACACTAAAACCCTATGAAAGTGCCTAAAACCCCAAATATTGAAAGTGCCTAACCCCTAGGGCACCCTATGAAAGTGCCTAAACCTCAGAGTACCCTATAAAAGTGCTTAACTAGGGTCTAATAAAAGTCTTAAATCGCTAAAACCCTATAATAGGAAAGTGCACCCTAAAACTCCAATGAAAGTGCCCCTAAGCCCTAAGGCTCTATGAAACCACCTAAACCTAAACTTTAGTACCTTAAACCCTAGGGTATTCTAAAATCTAAAATCTTAAAGACTTAAAACCCTAGTACTTAAAACCCTAAAATCAAGTCCTAAGATTTTAAGCACAATCTTAGGTACCCATTAAGTACTTAAAACCCTAGCATACCCTAAAACCCTAGGGTGACCCTTCTATTAATGATAAATGTATTTTTGTAAAAGTGGACTTAGTGGTAATTAAGTACTTCATCTCTCCTTAATGGGAATTAAGTGTCACTTTTCTATACTTAGAGGTAATTAACTCTATCTATATATATGCATTACACAGGTCTATATACATATATGCATGCATATATATGCACAGTTGGATTGGTTCGTGGGTTTGCTCGTATAATTGACTAGGGATTCGATTAATTCCTGAGAAAAAAGTATTCTCTCATGAATCCCCTAGACTCGCCATGAATGACCTACCTTTGACTGGACCAGAGGGGATTAGCCGAGATGTGCGTAAGTTAGCTCGGACACCCATGACTGTGGAACAAAAAACACACACATATGCATGTATATAGAGTCCTACTATGGAGACCGACCGAGGAGACTGACCGTGCGTACCTACGATCATGTGGCGCCACTCTAGACCCTGATGATTCAAGACGTTGAATAATTTTTTTATCCGTTCAAGAGTCAGAGTGAGCTCGTCATAACCGTTGGTACGCACCGTGGGTCTGCCTGGTTGGTTTCCTCAGCTTTTTTTACATATTGTATAGACATGCATAAACAATGTTTTTTTTCGATGAAAATGCAAACCATGTGGGGGTGAGAAAAAGTATCTTTTGATGTTAAATTGCGTGCCACAGTCCCCCTTGGTTATAGTATATGGCAGCCGAGCAGTCAGAAGAATCTTTTGTTGCATTGCGAACCTCTTTCTACTTGTAGATCAGACACATTTATCAAATGCAAAAAGGCTCACCCCATACATATATATATACATACAAATTAGAGAGTGAGAGATTCCTTATCAGTCTATCATGTAGACCTCCTCTTTTTTGAGCAAATTTCGATGATCCGAACCATTCAAAATGTGCAGAACGTGATTTTAAGGGTACTCGAATGAAATCATCAAAAAAATGACCAGGAATGGCTTGATTTGAGCAAATTTTTTATTAAACCGTTCAATGAAAACTATTCCGATCAAGTCCTTCTCGGTCGTTTTTTTTATTGATTTCTCGCAAGTACCCTTAAAATCACGTTCTAATCACTTTGAGCGGCTTAGATAATCGAAATTTGATCGGGAAGGTGAAGTCCGCACCGTAAAACTGTCTGGGATCTCTTAGGGAATCCTAACTGATATATATATATATATATATATATATATATATATATATATATATATATATATATATATATATATATATATATATATATATATATATATATAGGTTTCAAAGACCATACATTTGACAACACATTTCTCAAAATTCCACGTGGGACCTTCATACAATTGATCGGTGCCATTCAATGTATTTTAAAACATGTTTTTAAGGGGTCCCATAAAAAACTAACTCATTTGCATATCGGTAAGAGCTTGATCAGGTCATTTAGTTGATACCTGTCAAATTTGACAGGATAAAATTAAATGAGCCGATCAAACCCTTGTCGATATCTAAATGAATTGATTTTTTACAAGAACCCTTATAAACATGTTTTAAACAAATTGAACTGCTTCAATTATTCACGTGGGGCTCTGAAAAATATGTTGTCAAAAGTGTTGTCAAATGTATTGTCTCTATCTATAACCAGCCCCTATATATTTATTTTGGTACCATATTTACATGGACCATCCAAGTCATTGTGTATATATATATTGCCTATATTTGGGCCACAAAAAAAAAAGAAAGTACAGTAATTCACTAGACAAAAAAGAGGTCAATGATGGGTGATTTTATTTTATTTTATTTTCACAAGGTCAGAAACGTCAATGATGGGTGATTAAGAAATCATATCTTCTACAACACTTATATATGTCTGCTAGTGGGCTCAAATCCAACTAGTGGCCATCATTCTGGGGAGGGATAAGGCCTGAGGGAGGAGACACAAAATGAGGTCACCTGACCCCATATATTGAAAAATCTTTTTCTTTTTTTATACTTCATATAGTACAGTATAAACTTATGGGTTTCACATCTTCAAAAAAAAAAAATAAATAAATAAACATATGGGTTTCGACTATTATATATTGATTTGAATAAAATATGATAATTGTAACGACCCTGATTTTTGGTCAATAAAAATTTCGCTAAAAATTTGAATTTTAGTTTAATACTTGGATTTCATTTTTAACATCCAAAAATCGGTCGTTATCGACTTATAAAATTTTGTTATTTTATTTGAAAATTCTTTATTTATTTTTATAAATCCCTTTTTGCGATTAATAACCCGTCATAATTAGGTTTATGACTTAGGAGATTGGAATTCATCGCCCGGGCATTAAGGTCATTTTCTAAAGACGAGTATGCCTATTTAGACCTCGGTATAATTACTTGGTAATTGTAGAAAATCCTAGAATTTATTTTCTCGGCTGGAAATCCTACATGGCAACCGATTAGTTAGCAAACCCTAACTACCATATGGCTTAGTTGCATTTCCCTAACCACAGCGTTGCATCGATGCCAAAATGGTTAATGTTTAGTCCTTGCCTTGGCGTCGGCTCGACAAGCTCGCTTTGCCTTGGCGCTACCATTGTCAGACTCGCTTTGCCTTGGCGTGGTCCTGTCTGGCCGCTTGCGCCGTCATCGCCAGTTGCTCACCTTTGGTCGCCATCGGCTCGCTTGGCGTCGGTCGCTTGCTTTTACCTGGTGGTCGCTTTGCTCGCCTTGCCTTGGCTATGCTTGGCCACCACTTTGGGCCACTGTCGCTTGACCACCGCCATCGCTGCCACCGCCGCTTTGGCCATCGCTTGGCCATCGGGTCGCTGTGTACCGCTGCCATCGCTGCTATCGAGTCGCTTTGGCCACTGCTTGGCCATCGGTCATGGCTACCGCTGGCATCGCTGCCACCGGCCGCTTTGGTCATCGTTGGCCATCGTCGCTGCCACCGCTGCCATTGCTTACCAGTCGCTTTGCCACCGCTACATCGCTGCCACCGGGTCGCTTTGCCATCTGTTTGGCTACCAGGTCGCTTGTGGTCGCCGCTGGCCACCGCTATTACACGCCGCCACATCGTTGGCCACGTCGCTTCCGCTGGCCGCTTGACCACCAGGTCGCTTTGGCCGCTGCCACCGCCGCCACTGTGTCGCTTTGGCCACGCTCACGCTTTGCCTTGGCGTTTGTCCTAGAATAATATTTATCCGTTGGACGATAGATGCTAGAGTAATCTTTACCCATTCGTCAATAGGTAAACCTTGGTTAATCTTCCTAAGTACGAGATTAGATTAGTTTAGTGCTTAATTGCAAAGTATTATACTTTTGGTATTAACCGTTGGATAATAACCGTTAGGAGTTTTATTACCCATTGGACGATAAACTAGAATCCTAGCCATTATTACCCATTGGTTATTAACCATTAGAGAAACTATTATCCATTGGATAATATTTAGTCTTGACAATCATGTACTTGTTTGATTTAAATATTAGACTTGGCCATGTGTGTTATTTGATTAAAATACAATTAGTACATTAGGTTAGTATTATTATACATGGTACTTTGAAAGTAGTAGAATACTATATTAGATATTAGTCCTAGGTCATATCTAGTATAGATATTGTGTAGTACATGTATATATATATATATATATATGTATGTACTTGTTGTATATATATATTTTATTGTATATGGCATGTGTGTTATTAAATATTTTAACTAGAAAATCTAATTTACTTGAAAATGTGGATTTTATTAAAGACCCAAAGTACATATACATATATTAGTATATTGTATGTCTTCCATGCAAGTACAAGGTTTATTATTTAATTTTTCCATGGGATTCTCTTATTATTAAAGACTAGATTGCCCATGTGTTAAAATCCATTAAAATAGATTTAGTTCATTAGGTTAATAATTTAGTACCTAGTACTTTGAAAGAAGAAGATTAGTTTATTAGATCTTGGAAAGTGGCATATCTAGTCTAGATATTGTAGTACTTGCTTGTATATATAATATGTGTACTTGTATGTATATATATATGTATATATATATATTATATTGTAATACACATGTGTGTATATAGATTTTTATAATAAGAAAATCTAATTTTGGTTTAAAATACAAGATTTCAAAGTACCCATAGTACCCATATCTATAATATATTATGTGTATTCTTCCTAGTGCATATATATATATATATATATAGTACATGAGAGAGAGAGAGAGAGGAGAGAGAGGCTGAGAGAGAGATTGAGAGAGAGAGAGATTGAGAAAGAGAGAGATTCGGATGGAGAGGGAGGGAGAGAGTGTGATGTGTGGGCAAGTTGATTGACCTAGCTTAGCTCATCTTGTCCTTCTTTGATATACTTTCAAAGTGAAAGCATGGCCAAGGACAATCAAATCTAGTCCTTCTTGTACAAACCCCAATTTTATACTTGAATCAAATCCCATTTGCTTGCCTAGTCTTCCATAATCCAATCCAAAGGACACATCCTAGCCTTGCATGCCTAGTTTTTAGGTTGTTTCTTGCAAGGAAGCAAGATGGCTTGGAATAAAAAAATGAGAGATAGGAGAGAGAGAGAGAGTTCGGCCATGAGAGGAGAGAGGAGAGGCTTGCCTATAAATACCAAGCCATTTGGTGCTTTCAACTCACACCTCCAAGCATAGCTCTCACTTCTCTCTAAAAAAAACCAGTTTCTGGACAGCCTACTGTCCTCTGAAAAACTCCATTTTTTCTCCGGGCGAAAGTCGTTTCTAGGAACAACGACCTCCACAAAAGTCGTAGAACACTTCGAGGGCTTCAGTTTAGACCCAAAAACCACCCCAAACGGTCAAGAGATGACCAAGATATCGACCTCCAAAGTTCAGTGAAATATCTGGAAATTTCATTCCAGACAGCTCACTGTCCACTTTCTTATCCCCATTTTTCTCCGGGCGAAAGTCGTTTCTAGGAATAACGTCCTTCACGAAAGTTGTAGAGAACTTCGAAATCTTCGTTTTAGACTCAAGAACGATCCTATTCGGCCAAGTATTGACCGAGTTACTGCCATCCAAAGTTTGGTCCAGATTGTGAGCATTCGACGTCCGTAGCACTTTCCAACTAGCTTATTCGGCCCCGACTAGTTTCGGATCAAGGTAGAATACTCCGACCCCGCTATCTCTAAGTATATGTGGTACTTGAATAGTTATATGCATGTTTGACTTGAATTTAGCTTGTAGAATCTTCTTATACCTCTAACTCTACATAGTATACCTATACCCCTACCCTACGTATATCGTATGATATGAGCGTGATTAAGAATATGTAGTACTTGGCTAGTTGATCGCATGATGTTGTTTGACGTAGAATTCTTTGAAGTATATGAGCATGATAATGTAGTTGTGATATTTAGCTTGTAGAACTTTCTTGCTAAAAGTACGTAGTTTACTTTGATCTTATGGCTACTTGATTGCTTGATCGCCTAATTACCATGTGATTGTATGAACTCGTCAATAAACATGTATTGCTTTATCGAACCTCTCGAAGGAAATGCGTTTTAAGGATAAAGTGTCGTTTTGAAACGAAGTATTTGTATTTTGACCTTTTAACGAGCAT
Organism: Rhododendron molle; assembly: GCA_025413875.1. Lineage (NCBI taxonomy): Eukaryota > Viridiplantae > Streptophyta > Magnoliopsida > Ericales > Ericaceae > Rhododendron > Rhododendron molle. The sequence continues at coordinate 24,728,579 of CM046400.1, forward strand.
GATAGTATAGAGTTGGACGATCTTGCTATTTGATATCGCATGAGTTATGAGAATAGTCCCACCGCGGAGTCGATGCATGTTATGAGACACATGGAATTGGAAAAGTAGAGATATGACACCTAAGATGTGGTTGATATGGATAAAAAGTGTTTTGGAAATGCATAATGTGCCGGACTTGGTAGCCATTATGGCCATGAGTCAGACTTGGTAGCCTTTGTGGCAATGAGCCGGATTTGGTAGCTCATTGTTGTGCGACACAAGGTGCCGGTCTTGGATGCTCATGGATGTGTGTGTGTGTGTGACACAATGTGCCGGACTTGGTAGCCATTGTGGCCATGCGTTGGTAACCTTGTGGCAATGAGCCGGACTTGGTAGCTCATTGTTGTGCGACACAAGGTACTTGTAACCCATGATTGTGTGTGTGCGTGTTTTCGAAATTGATGATGAAAGATGAGACACAAAGCGATGAGTCGCGTAGGAGAGACACACGGAAAACATGACACCAACGCTCGTTAGTGAATGGGCATGTGTAATTGTATGAGTTATGTGAAAGCATGTTAAGTTTGGAAAATCGTATACTATCTTTGATGTGTATGTTATGGGTTAGCGGGTTGGATTATTCTATTGAACTTCGAGCTCACGGTGTTACCTTTTAGGACTCGACATATTATCTCGACGCTGGTATAATATGTCAGATTTCATAGATGAGCAGCAGGAACAGTACACCTTGGAGGCCTTTGAAGCCGAGGAGCTTGCAAGGATGGAGGAAGAGGCGGAGCAGTAGATAACCTTAGATATCCATTCCTTTTGTGTAATAAAAGAACCCTTTGGGAGTTTATGATGTAATAAAGAGCCAGACTCTCTTTTGTTGTTCAATAAAAATGTTTATTTAACGTACCCAAAATTCGGGGCGTTACAACTTGGTATCAGAGCTTTAGGTTCAAAACCTCGGCCATGGGTAGAATGGGTAGCCTTTAAGATTAGTTTTAAGATAAGTCTTGAGATAAGTTTAAGATAAGTTGACCGTTGCACAAACGTGAATTGAGTTTAAGTTTACCGTCCCAAATTGGGTGGAATTCTGACAAAACAATCTTTGGATTGAAGTAAGGTGTGGAAATTGGCAGTACCACCAAACTGGGAATTCCCGAACAATTGGATGATGACTTAAATCAAGAATCGAATGCGGAACGTAGCTAAATCCAAGTTTTTCCTTAGTGTTAATTGAACCCTTGTCTTTAAATCGTGACTAATTGAGGTTTAAACTTTCCTTGTAGATGAGCCAACCGAACCTTTACCAAGTCAACCTACTAGCGGAAGCTCGCCGATTTAGAAACACCTTAGAAACCATGACAACCCAACTAGTGGAGGATCCCAATTTTCCCTATATTTTTCCTACATTCATGACTTCTATCAGAAGCATGGTGCCATTCCACTTCCCGAAAATGAGGAGGAAGATGGTGATGAAGCTATACCCGTCATAGTCCAAATAGCATTTCTCAAGATGAGGGGTTTATAATTGAAGAAGTTGAAGAAGAAACCGGAGATGAGAAGGTTGCCAACAAGGTGATTGAGGAGGAGAAGTCAGTGGAAGTAAGGATGTCAATGAAGGGAATCTCGAAGAGGACGAGACCCCAAAAGCAGAGGATGCCAATTAGGCGTATCTTAGATAAGTCGAGTAATAATTGTAATCCTTCGGGATGTAGGAAGTTGGAAAATTAGGATCACCCTTGTCTGTTTAAGAGTCCATCTATGTTGTATGCATTTCTATTTCAGTAAAGACTTGTAAGATCATTTGTGTGTACTTGTTTCCATTTAATGAAAGACTTGTATTTTATACCTATTCGTATACGACTTTCTCTTTACACCTCGAGTCGTAGTAGTATCGTAGCAGGAGTACATAGGATCGTTTCAACTTGTATTGGAAAGAACCTTAGGTCACTTTTTGCCATTATAGTAGAATTCTATGCTTATGTTTGTAATCCTTTGCTTATCTATGAAAAGCTTATTTTCTTAAAATAAAGAGTACTGTTGTATGCTATACAATATTTTACTTTAGTAAATAAAACCCTTAATACAAAGGACAATTATTTTAGTTGACGCAAGTTGCTAAATGATAGTAATCTTTTTGCTTATCTATAAAAAAATTTCTTTGTTACAGGTGCTGTGGCACACTATCGTTAGATAATTTATTATCATTATTTTGGTTCGAAGTCATTTTTGGATAAATATTTTCCCATACCTCCTAAGGAACGAGAGCGGAACCTAGCACATAGAGCCGGGCCTACCCCATTCGGCGCGGCCAAAACCCCACCCTCCATCCTCCAATTATCAAAATTTCAAACTCCCAATTATTAAATGCCAACCTCCAATTTCAAAATTTCAAAACTCAATCATTTCCCTCCTCCACTCACCCCTCACCCGGCCTATATGTACCCCACCACCACTTCCCATTTCTTTATCCCCTCTCTTCACCTATTCTCTTCATCTCTCTTACCATCTCATTCCCCAACCCGAACCATGGCCACCCGACGACGAGGATTTCCGGAAGACGCCGCATTCCGAGAAATCGAGCGAACCAAGCTCACCCTAACGACCCAAGCGCTACGGTTGCAACCCTTCATCTTCCTCCTGTTCTGTGTCGTGCTGACAATGGGCATGCCGCGGTGGTTCGGTAGGAACAACCGCCTCCGCACCTTCTGGTGTTGTGTTCTCGCTGTGACCGTCGCCCTCGAGGTGTTCGTAAGGGAATACGAACGTCGTTTGATCCAAGCCTTCAATGATAGGTGGTAGGACGAGGCACGTCAATGGCACCATAGCCATTATTATCTGCTTTTCCTTACTTTTTCTTATACCTAATGATGCCTTTAGGCATGTAGTATGTTGATCTTATGTTATCTTAAGAAATTTAATTGCTTGCCTGCAATAATCTGTCGTGTTCATTATACATTTGCACCGGAAATAAAACCCCTAAGATCGAGTAAGACAGTATCATCACCATTTCAGGAAAGTTAGCCGTTATTCTAAGTGTGTAGTGAGTACGGACTAGAAATAGCCAACCTACGCCTAACCTACGACATAAGTGTGACTTGCTCCTTTTAAGGGGGATAGACTGCTATTCCGATTCCAGTATAGCGACTAAACCTAATCTGTAGTCACGCACCAATTTCGAGGACGAAATTATTTTAAGGGGGATAGGTTGTAACGATCCTGATTTTTGGTCAATAAAAATTTCGCTAAAAATTTGAATTTTAGTTTAATACTTGGATTTCATTTTTAACATCCAAAAATCGGTCGTTATCGACTTATAAAATTTTGTTATTTTATTTGAAAATTCTTTATTTATTTTTATAAATCCCTTTTTGCGATTAATAACCCGTCATAATTAGGTTTATGACTTAGGAGATTGGAATTCATCGCCCGGGCATTAAGGTCATTTTCTAAAGACGAGTATGCCTATTTAGACCTTGGTATAATTACTTGGTAATTGTAGAAAATCCTAGAATTTATTTTCTCGGCTGGAAATCCTGCATGGCAACCGATTAGTTAGCAAACCCTAACTACCATATGGCTTAGTTGCATTTCCCCTAACCTAGAGCGTTGCATCGATGCCAAAATGGTTAATGTTTAGTCCTTGCCTTGGCGTCGGCCGACAAGCCTGCTTGCCTTGGTGTCACCATTGCCAGACTCGCTTTGCCTTGGCGTCGGTCGCCGAAGGTCCGCCTCGCTAGGCGTCATCGCCAGTTGCTCACCTTGGTCGCCATCGGTTCTCGCTTGGCGTCGGGTCGCGCTTTGCTTTTGCCTTGGTGTCCGCGCTCACGCCTTGCCTTGGCTATGCTTGGCCACCGCTGGCCACCGTGAATCTGCAGATGGCATCGCTGCCGGTCGCTTTGGCCATCGCTTGGCCATCGGTCATGGCTACCGCTCATCGCTTGCCACCGAGCCGCTTGGCCATCGCTTTGGCCATCGGTCGCTGGCCACCGCTACATCGCTGCACCGCCGCTTTTGGCCAGCTTGGCCACCGTCGCTTGCCACCGCTGCCATCGTTTACCAGTCGCTTGGCTATCGCTGTACTACTTGCCATCGGTCGCTTTGGCCATCGTTATTACCAGCGCGGGCCGCTGGCCATGCCGCTACCGGCCGCTTGGCCAATGCTTGGCCATCTGGTCGCTGGCCGCTGCCATCAAGCTTAGCCGCTTGCCACCGCGCGCCACCAGTCGCCTTTGGCCACGCTCACGCTTTGCCTTGGCGTTTGTCCTAGAATAATATTTATCCGTTGGACGATAGATGCTAGAGTAATCTTTACCCATTAGTCAATAGGTAAACTTTGGTTAATGTTCCTAAGTACGAGATTAGATTAGTTTAGTGCTTAATTGCAAAGTATTATACTTTTGGTATTAACCGTTGGATAATAACCGTTAGGAGTTTTATTACCCATTGGACGATAAACTAGAATCCTAGCCATTATTACCCATTGGTTATTAACCATTAGAGAAACTATTATCCATTGGATAATATTTAGTCTTGACAATCATGTACTTGTTTGATTTAAATATTAGACTTGGCCATGTGTGTTATTTGATTAAAATACAATTAGTACATTAGGTTAGTATTATTATACATGGTACTTTGAAAGTAGTAGAATACTATATTAGATATTAGTCCTAGGTCATATCTAGTATAGATATTGTGTAGTACATGTATATATATATATATATATATGTATGTATGTACTTGTTGTATATATATATTTTATTGTATATGGCATGTGTGTTATTAAATATTTTAACTAGAAAATCTAATTTACTTGAAAATGTGGATTTTATTAAAGACCCAAAGTACATATACATATATTAGTATATTGTATGTCTTCCATGCAAGTACAAGGTTTATTATTTAATTTTTCCATGGGATTCTCTTATTATTAAAGACTAGATTGCCCATGTGTTAAAATCCATTAAAATAGATTTAGTTCATTAGGTTAATAATTTAGTACCTAGTACTTTGAAAGAAGAAGATTAGTTTATTAGATCTTGGAAAGTGACATATCTAGTCTAGATATTGTAGTACTTGCTTGTATATATAATATGTGTACTTGTATGTATATATATATGTATATATATATTATATTGTAATACACATGTGTGTATATAGATTTTTATAATAAGAAAATCTAATTTTGGTTTAAAATACAAGATTTCAAAGTACCCATAGTACCCATATCTATAATATATTATGTGTATTCTTCCTAGTGCATATATATATATATATATATATATATATAGTACATGAGAGAGAGAGAGAGAGAGAGAGAGGAGAGAGTGGCCGAGAGAGAGATTGAGAGAGAGAGAGATTCGGATGGAGAGGGAGGGAGAGAGTGTGATGTGTGTGCAAGTTGATTGACCTAGCTTAGCTCATCTTGTCCTTCTTTGATATACTTTCAAAGTGAAAGCATGGCCAAGGACAATCAAATCTAGTCCTTCTTGTACAAACCCCAATTTTATACTTGAATCAAATCCCATTTGCTTGCCTAGTCTTCCATAATCCAATCCAAAGGACACATCCTAGCCTTGCATGCCTAGTTTTTAGGTTGTTTCTTGCAAGGAAGCAAGATGGCTTGGAATAAAAAAAAATGAGAGATAGGAGAGAGAGAGAGTTCGGCCATGAGAGGAGAGAGGAGAGGCTTGCCTATAAATACCAAGCCATTTGGTGCTTTCAACTCACACCTCCAAGCATAGCTCTCACTTCTCTCTAAAAAAACCAGTTTCTGGACAGCCTACTGTCCTCTGAAAAACTCCATTTTTTCTCCGGGCGAAAGTCGTTTCTAGGAACAACGACCTCCACAAAAGTCGTAGAACACTTCGAGGGCTTCAGTTTAGACCCAAAAACCACCCCAAACGGTCAAGAGATGACCAAGATATCGACCTCCAAAGTTCAGTGAAATATCTGGAAATTTCATTCCAGACAGCTCACTGTCCACTTTCTTATCCCCATTTTTCTCCGGGCGAAAGTCGTTTCTAGGAATAACGTCCTTCACGAAAGTCGTAGAGAACTTCGAGATCTTCGTTTTAGACTCAAGAACGATCCTATTCGGCCAAGTATTGACCGAGTTACTGTCATCCAAAGTTTGGTCCAGATTGTGAGCATTCGACGTCCGTAGCACTTTCCAACTAGCTTATTCGGCCCCGACTAGTTTCGGATCAAGGTAGAATACTCCGACCCCGCTATATCTAAGTATATGTGGTACTTGAATAGTTATATGCATGTTTGACTTGAATTTAGCTTGTAGAATCTTCTTATACCTCTAACTCTACGTAGTATACCTATACCCCTACCCTACGTATATCGTATGATATGAGCGTGATTAAGAATATGTAGTACTTGGCTAGTTGATCGCATGATGTTGTTTGACGTAGAATTCTTTGAAGTATATGAGCATGATAATGTAGTTGTGATATTTAGCTTGTAGAACTTTCTTGCTAAAAGTACGTAGTTTACTTTGATCTTATGGCTACTTGATTGCTTGATCGCCTAATTACCACGTGATTGTATGAACTCGTCAATAAACATGTATTGCTTTATCGAACCTCTCGAAGGAAATGCGTTTTAAGGATAAAGTGTCGTTTTGAAACGAAGTATTTGTATTTTGACCTTTTAACGAGCATGATAGTATAGAGTTGGACGATCTTGCTATTTGATATCGCATGAGTTATGAGAATAGTCCCACCGCGGAGTCGATGCATGTTATGAGACACATGGAATTGGAAAAGTAGAGATATGACACCTAAGATGTGGTTGATATGGATAAAAAGTGTTTTGGAAATGCATAATGTGCCGGACTTGGTAGCCATTATGGCCATGAGTCAGACTTGGTAGCCTTTGTGGCAATGAGCCGGATTTGGTAGCTCATTGTTGTGCGACACAAGGTGCCAGTCTTGGATGCTCATGGATGTGTGTGTGTGTGTGACACAATGTGCCGGACTTGGTAGCCATTGTGGCCATGCGTTGGTAACCTTGTGGCATTGAGCCGGACTTGGTAGCTCATTGTTGTGCGACACAAGATACTTGTAATCCATGATTGTGTGTGTGCGTGTTTTCGAAATTGATGATGAAAGATGAGACACAAAGCGATGAGTTGCGTAGGAGAGACACACGGAAAACATGACACCAACGCTCGTTAGTGAATGGGCATGTGTAATTGTATGAGTTATTTGAAAGCATGTTAAGTTTGGAAAATCGTATACTATCTTTGATGTGTATGTTATGGGTTAGCGGGTTGGATTATTCTATTGAGCTTCATGGCTCACGGTGTTCCTTTTGGTGACCACGACATATTATCTTGGGGCGCGGTATAATATGTCAGATTTCATAGATGAGCAGCAGGAACAGTACACCTTGGAGGCCTTTGAAGCCGAGGAGCTTGCAAGGATGGAGGAAGAGGCGGAGCAGTAGATAACCTTAGATATCCATTCCGTTTGTGTGATAAAAGAACCCTTTGGGAGTTTATGATGTAATAAAGAGCCAGACTCTCTTTTGTTGTTCAATAAAAATGTTTATTTAACGTACCCAAAATTCGGGGCGTTACAATAATTGTCCCAAAGTCTCAAATTCTTTTACTAGCAATTGAGTAACTGCACTTGGGTGCAGTCACGTAATGAGTCATCTCTTTCATATGGGGAGTGTGTTGATACTCTTATTATTGTATAATAATAATAATGGGCTGAGTTGGATTTAGAATATTTGCGTAGGTAATTTTTCTAACGTGAATAAAGAAAATCTTATTGGTTAAGCAAAGATTGGCTATGAGTTTTGTTAGGCCGAGTGGGTTCACTAAGTGGCCGAGCATGCGGTGGGATTGGAAGGGAGTGAGACTCACACGTGGAACCCCGCAGGTGATGAGAGGAGAGCCATCCCTGATGTATCTGTCTTTTTCCTATCTATTGAAGCTGTCCTAGTCTTTTGCCAAAATAAAGGAGAAGCAAAGATTTGCCAACTGGGCCTTGTGGAGTTTCTTCGAGATGTATTGAATCGGTTTTGAACTTGAGGAATTCGAGGTCCATTGAGGTTGGGCTCAAGTAAAGAAATGGATGTGAAGCATGTGGGACGGCCCAGCGCACCAAAACAGATAAATAAAAAAAATCTACTTGACGGTGTAGGTTATTTCATAATGGGGAATTTTTAGGTCGGCCCAAAAAATTAAGCTCGGACTTAATTTAGTCTTGCACAATTGTTTATATTTTTTATTCCAACCATGCCCCTTCACGCGCATCAGCGCACGGAACTAAAGAGCATCTAGTACAGAAAAATTATCCAATGCTCCATGAACATTGGTACACCATTAAAACATTGTTTAAATTTAAAAAGTCATATCTTTTGTTGTAGATATTCATTTTTTAAAAAAATTATATTTTTGGAACCTACTCGACGATATCTACTAAACAAGATCCATATTGAATATGAAATTATGTAAGATTAAAAAAATACCATTTTTTATGAAAATTCTCTATGAGAACTGTTTCTATGAGAATTGTCTCTATGAAAAATATCTATGATTATTATTTCTATGAGAACCGTACCTGAACTATGGTTATGAGAACTATATTTTTAAAATCAATTCCTGAATCATATTATTTAGGACAAAAATACCATTGGATATGTAAACTGACTATGAGAACTGCCAAGTCTCATAATCAGTTCTATGAGAACTGCTGAGAACTAGTTTTGTGAACTGAGTTATGAGAACTGGCTATGTGAACTACCAATTCTCATAGTCATTTCTATGAGAACTGCTAGTTTTCATAGTCAGTTATATGAGAATTTGCTATGAGAAGTAATTGTTCTCATAAAGAATTAGCTTTGTAAACTGATTATGAGAACTAGACTATGTGAACTAAAAAATACATACTTCACATAATCTTAGCATATACTAAAAAATACACAGTTCTCATAAAAAATACACACTTCTCATAGTAAAAACATAGTTGTCATACAAAAAATACACACTTCTCATAGCAAAAAAACAGTTCTCATAAAAAAAACACTCTTATCATCATACAGAGTGCTCATAGAAAAATACACGGTTATCATGAAAAACACAGTTCTCATACAGAAAAATACACACTTCTCATAAAAAAAATAAACACTTCTCATAGAAAATACACAGTTCTCATATTCTTTAAAACAGTTCTCATACAAAAATAAACATTTCTCATAGAAAAATACACATTTCTCATAGAAAAAAACAAGTTCTCATATGCTTCAAAACAGTTCTCATACAAAAATACACACTTTTCATAAAAATTTACACACTTCTCATAAAAAATACACACTTCTCATAAAAAAATACACAGTTCTCATATGCTTTAAAACAGTTCTCATAGAAAAATAAACACTTCTCATAGAAAAATACACAGTTCTCATATGCTTTAAAACAATTCTCATACAAAAATACACAATTCTCATAGAAAATTACACACTTCTCATAGAAAAATACACACTTCTCATAGAAAATACACAGTTCTCATATGCTTTAAAACAGTTATCATAAAAAAATAAATAATTCTCATAGAAAAATATACACTTCTCATAAAAAAATATAAAGTTCTCATATGTTTTAAAACAGTTCTCATACAATAAAATAAACATTTCTCATAGAAAAATACACACTTCTCATAGAAAAATACACACTTCTCATGTGCTTTAAAACAGATCTCATATAAAAATACACACTTCTCATACACAGTTCACATCAAAAATTAAAAAAATCAAATCAAGCTAATCAAAATCAAACGTGTACAATCATTTTTTGCATACACAGTTTGCATACAATTCCCATGTACATGTCCATATACTATGAAATACCACTGTAACAATCAATCATAGCCATAGCTTTTACTGCAACTATGCTCGGATTCCCCAATTTTACAACTATCTTGAAGGAAAAGCAAAGCAAAGCAATTCTAATTTGCCTTCTAATATACATGTCAAAATACTTACGTATATATGCATCCTAATCCAACTATTTCGAGCCCGTTGGATTTGTTTTTGAGGTAGAAGTCGGCGAACTTGTTCAGATCGATGGCGCCGTATCCGTCTTTGTCGATCTCCGTTATCGCATCTTGCTTCTTCTTTGGCGACATGTCGTCTACTCTAAACTGTTGAAAATGGATCTCATTCGAAGTGTGAAATTTTACCGTCGTCGTTGGACGATTTGTTGCAGAAATTTGTTCCAAAATTTTTCTGTTTGGTTTGATGAAGAAGAGGAGTTTAACTTCACGATGTCCCCTTGTCCAGTTGGCGATCACGATCTCCCCGAGAGCGGCGAAGGAGTAATAGTCGGAATCGGAAAGAGCGGTGATGGTGGCGCGACGGCGAAGGCAGCGGCGGTGGAAGTCTTTTTCATCATTCTCGTTCAACTTGTCGTCGTCAATTTCGCCATTGGAGGCTTCGTCAAGAATTGGTGGGTGTGGTTTGAGAGAGAAAGTGAGAGTGTGATAGTGATGGTGAGGGGCACAAAAGTCATGAACCAACATACCCGAGCCTGTCGAGATTCGGAAAAAATATTTCAGGGTTAGTTTCAAACCGAAGCTAGAAAACGGGGGCGGCCTCTAATTTACTATTTCATAATTCTACTATATATTCATCTGTTGAAAATCAAGTGACACGATATAACTGCAATACATGATCGGCTTTATCTAACCATATAAATGGCGCGATCAAACATTCATGAGCAATTAGCGAAAACAAAAATGATGATGGGATGACATAATTTTTTTTTTTTTGAAAATCAAGTAATTCATTAATTCATACCCAAAGGCAAAGATTACATCGCAATAACAGGAGTGCGCCAAACTACCTAATCCATGACACGAGTACTACATTAAGCACAACAGGCTACAGACTCAAGGATACCCTGCAAAAGCACCCAGCACAAACGTAGGCCTAGAAATTCCGTCCAGGACTAGGCTGAGAGATACCAAAACGGGATCCCAGCACAAACCATTGAACACTAAGCACCGATGTAATCACACAACAACATATACAGACGAAACAAAAGATCTATTTCCAAGGACAGATCTTTCGTTTCATCAACAACAACATAGTTCGTTGACACAAAATCACAAGATCAAGTACATTGATTTCGTGGTTGATAAATTTTGTAATATCAATAGGAGTAGTATTGATCAAGTGCATTGAAATCATCTTTCATCACAATTCCCGGTCTTTTTCTCTTAAGAGTGATCATTGGGTTGACATTGTTAAGCTTAAGAGTCTCCAAGAGTACTGTAACTAACTGTTTTGCGTAGTTTAGCCTTGGTTAATGAATTATGAAGCAAATTTGTCTTCAGCCGTTTGGTCTGCTTTCTAACCAAATTTCGTGACTTCGAAAGTAGAATATACTCTGAACATGAACTCCCTAAATGTGAATTGAGTAATGGAAGTTTGTATGACATGATTTCGGGAGGGATGAAAAGTACCACCTTCAGCTGCATATCCAAATTTGAACTAAACCTCAATCTCGAACACTAGTATAATCAATTCACCATTCAACTTCTTCCATGAGTTTTTTTTTTTTTTTCAATTACGAAGCCTTACCTTATGTACGTTCAAGGGGGACCAACGGCTGAATTGTTGCTTCACAAGTTCTAGGAAAAAATCGAGTAAATTGATCCTGTTGACCCAAAAAGTATACAACATTTACGTTCACTTTGAGAGAACGTGAGCATTATTAACTCGATTACATGAAGTATTTTGTTGAAGAATGATTGTAATCTTTGTTATTTTTAATTTGTTCCCTGCAGATTTTATATAGCAGAGGTCCTCATAGCTATGGAATATCTCCACATGCTTGGTATTGACCGTATTGTCTATCGTAACCTTAAGCTGTCAGGGAAGACGGGCAGATAATGCCCAGACTTCGACCTTTCCCTTTTCTATGTCGTAAGCCAAACTCTTGTCAAACCTCTTCCCTAGACTCTGAGCCTCCGCAAAACAACCCTATTTATTGTGTCCAGCCAGCTTGCATAGAGCCTCCTTCATGCATTCAGCCTTCTTGTGTAGTCCCAACCACATGCTTCTCTCCCCAGCTTTTTTTTCCCAAATCTAAGAAGGAACGGAAACCCAAAAATGACATTGGAAACCAAGTCGGCCCTTTACCTGAGCTTATAGCTGAACATACCAGTGTCATTCCATGTCGTTTGCTGGGACCCAGGAGTACTTGGCTCTTGAGATCCTTAAAGGTGAGGGTCATGGGAGTGCACTAGAATGGTGGACTATCGGGACTTCTCCATACGAGCTCTTGTTAATTTGGTAAAACTCTGCTTATGGGATCTGGAAATTGCGGCACTTTGTTTAATGTTGTTGGGCAACCTTTTGTTAATTTAGAAAAACTCTTGGTAATTTGGTCGTCAGCTTTGCTGTGAGGGATCTGATTAGCGGGTTGATAGGTTTTGCTTATAAAAGGGGGTGATGAATCAGCTTTGTATCTGGCCCCGACTTGTTCCTGCAAAGACAACGTGAGAACTAAAGTCACCGGTGTGGTGGCGTGCCGACCACCCTCCGATGCCTAAGTCAGTAGAGAATATGATATATGGCGAGTGGACTGAGATTCACAGGCGTTAATTGGACGTACCTTAGCTGAAGCTCTACCGTCACTTTTATATGCATTTTGTAGGAGGTCAAGTCCTAATAGGACTGTGTTCCGGGGATTTATTGATTATCCTAATGGTGAGTGTAGAGTCCTGTCTTAGCTGGGACTCCATTTTCCTCTGATCTTGGCCTGGATTCGTTATCCTTCTTTGGTCGTGTTTATCTTTGGGATTTTATGTCTATCTTATCCACATATTCTCCTTTATCCCATGGGATTATAGTTCTTGATGGAGTGACATGTTTATCTGGGATAAACATGTTGCTGGAGCCTTGTTTACCCAGCCTTAGCTGGGTTTCTTAGCTGGGCCCCAAACCTATACCCAGCTCCGTCTCGCGGGCCGGGCTGGATATACTTGCTGGTGACGTCTTCCACGGGGTTTCTGGTGGGGCTGGGTTTTTACTCCCCAGCTCCGCGTATTCTACCGAGTTGGCCGTATCAGGTCTTTCCTACTTATCAGGTACTCCCCTATTTCCAAGCTGCAGTTTTGATTTGGAGGTTGGGAACATATGCTAATGCTGCATGGCGGTTACCGCTTTTCTCCTTTGCAGGTGGTTTTAAATGCATGGGTCACTTCGTGGGCCAGGTGTCTAAATCTCAACTCCCCTAGCGCCAGAAGGTGGACGACGAGGATCGAGGAGCCTTTCTCGGGATTAATGCTGATCGTTTAAGCTTCTTATTGCTTTGATCTTCTCCTCTTTAGAGAAGCATCAGAGTTCACCCAGACGATCTTTGCTGTGAGATTTTTCCGTGGTTCCTCCTCCGCCATTGTGTTTAGAGCCCATCCCCTATAGGTACGTCTCGTTCTTCTTGCTGTTCTCCTTCTTCTCTTACACTGGATTCTCCATCCGGCGTGGAAATCTTAGACCCAACGTGGGTTGCTCCTGGGGAGTTTATTTGTGCTAGGTTAATCGGCTTTTCCTGTATCAACTCACATTCCCCTGTTATTGAGGATTTCGCACCTTACTCTCTTGTTCTTCAAAACAGGGTTTACCGAGACCTCTTTTACCTATCAGTGCGTCTTTACCCCAAATTTCTGGTTGGAACCCTAATGTCCGAGGGTTTTGTTAACTTCTCTTCGATTCTTCAAGCCGAAGAGTCGATGGCGGAGGAGATGAGTTCCCTTCGTCGAAGTAGTGTTATTAGGGCTTCGGCCGACAAAGGTCAGTCGAGCAGCGCTAAACCCTCATCGCCTCCCGCGCCTTCTTCGAGGGGTCCCCATAGGGTCCCCGCTTTCTCGGCCTCCAATATTCCTTCCACAATCACGAATGAAGAGCTAGCCGTTCTTAGGGTTAGGTATTCTATTCCATCATCCGTTTCTCGTCGGAAATCCTCTGGGACCGAACGAGCGTGCTCCTTCTTTGAGAATGAGACTTGCCTCTATGTTGGGGCTTTGGAGGGAGGCTTGAGGCTTCCTTTTCCAACCGTGATGAGGGATGTTTTGAGCTTTCTTGGCTTGGCCCCTGGCCAAATCGTCCCCAATTCTTGGCGTCTCCTAATCGGTTGTGCGGCACTGTGGGGGCGATGTCGGATGGCCAGATTTCATTGACGAAGGGGCCTTTTCTCAACTAGTTTTCCATTAAGGAGGCTCCTGGTGGAGTTGGGTGGTATTATTTTGCGAAGAGAGCAGGTGAGGGGGAGCTAGTTACGGAGCTCCCTTCGGCGAGTAAGAACTGGAAAGACAAGTTCTTTTTCGTTGGAGGTGACGGTTGGGAACTTCCAAATTGGGAGGTTGGATCGTATGTTCTTCGGATCCCCAGTAGGTGGGGGGTCCCCATCTCCAATTGTAAGCTGCTTGCGTTTCTTTGATCATGTTGCTTTTATGAACTTTATTCATATCTTGATGAGCTCTTCCTTGTTTCTGTAGCTAGAGCTTCGTTCCCGTTGAGCCCTGCCTTGGAAGCGGAGCTTCAACAAGCTAGGAGCTATTCGGTTCATACTTGGGACTTGCTCGTGACTCCAGAGTCATTGGCTGCTTACCTCCTGGGCCCAGAGACTACCCTTGAGGCCTTAGCACTTTTGAGAGGTAGTTTCTGTTTCTCGCTCGGTTTCGTATTTTTGGCTGACTTTTTATTGCTTCTTTCTTTCTTTTCCAAAAGAAGAAGGTGGAGACGAAGCCATGGCACCAAAAATGGACAAAGCTTTGTTGGCCCAATTAAAGGCTGAGAGGGCTAAGCAAACGCCTGGGGCCACGGCTGCAAAAAGGAAGAGCTCCCGTCTGCAGAAGGAGCTGTGTTTGGATAGCTTTCTGGAAGCTGATCTCTCCATCATCCCTTCTATTGACTTAGTGGTTGAGCCGCCTGTTGAGGGGGAACAAGAGAACTCTAAGAGAAAAGGGAGAGGTGGCACTGTGGTGGGCACCCCACCAGCCAAAAAGGCAAAAGTTTCTGTTGGCCCTTCTACACTGGGCAACTTCCAAGAAGCTTTGGAGCGTGCTTCCGGATTGTTGTGTGTAGCTGATGAGGATTCGATGGCGGAGATGTCTCTCCAGTCAGTGGGAGAGCACATGCTGGTCGAGCAGGCCATGGTATTCCCCTTCTTTCTATTGTTGTCAACTTGAATATTTGTCGTTTCCTCATTGATCCTTTTCTTTCTTTTCTACAGGCTACGACTCGTGGTCGTTATCTTGCTTCCCAAAGCCATAGCCTGGGGAAGCAGGTGGTCACCCTCACTGAGGCCAACCTCCAGCTTACAAAGCAAGGTGTTTCTATGGCTGCAGAGCTGCGGAAGGTGACAAATGAGAGAGATGCAAATCTTAAATCAAAAAGGGGCTTAGAGGAGGAGAGAGACATAGCCGTGGCTACTGCTCAAAGTTTGGAGCAGAAAATTTCTGAAATGAGCAAAGAGCTGGAGAAGTAGAAGGCTATAGGCATGGGGATGCTAGGAAAGGTGAAGAATGCTCGCAAGGAAGCTATTGAACTCTTCCTTCAGTCTCCAGAATACCGTCAAGATGTCACCCAGCAATACTTCGATGGGTTTGAAGCCATGAGGAGTCAGGCGGCTCCAGCTTTCCCAAATTTGGATTTTTCCAAATTTGAGGTTGATGATGAAGAAGGGCCCTCATGCTTTGACGGGGGACAGAAGGGAGAGGATGAAGCTGATGATGCTGTATCCAAGGACACATCCGTCCCGAGCTCTTCCCTTGCATCCCTCCTCCAGACTCCAGAAAAGGTTTCCCTTGACACCCCAATCCTTGCTGCAACACCTCCTGGCCCGTCATCTGGCGACGGGCAGGCAATTGATAACACTCTCCTGGGCCTTTGATTGGCCTGAAAAACATTTGATTTGCTGGGTCTGTGACTAATACTTTTTTAATACTTTCGTACTCTCGTACTTTCATACTTGTTTAGGTGTGGCCTTAGTTTTGGCCTTGATTTCGGGTTAGCCGGTGTGGAAACATTATTTCCTTGACAGATGGGTGATCTTTTTTAAGATCATATTTTGGGAGCCTCGTAAAGGCTGTTGGCTTGCTGATATGGCAGGTACTAAATTTTAACTGGAAGCGTGCTTTCAGTTTTAAGCCAGATTTCATGGCACTTTTCATGCACATGTATTGACTGTATGCTAATTCCTGCTTTTATCACAGTTTAACCAAATACTTGTACTTGGTCTATTCTAAACTTTCTATTGCATAGCCGTGCTACGTCTGTTTGAAAATTTGCTTGCTTGAATAATTTAACCATGAGCTTGGAAATTTTCCTTAGCCTCTTCTTTTGCATAGTTATACTACATCTTTAAGCCTGGAATATGTTTCTCAAGCTTATTATACTATGCTTGTTACTCCCCTAAGTGTGTTAATTGCTTGCGTCCAAGTAATTGAAACACTTATTTATATTTCCCGTGGGGTATTCAGTGGGTGAGTTGTTATTCCGTAGATAATATAGCTGTACTATATGTTTAGAGCTTAGAAGTTGTTCCTAAGCTTACCAAATTGCATAGCTGTGCTACGTCTATTGAGCTTGAAAATTTTTCCAGATCTCTTTAATTTGCGTAGGCTTGCTACGTCTACTGAGCTTGAAAATTTTTCCAGAGCTCTTTAATTTGCGTAGGCTTGCTACGTCTACTGATCTTGAAAATTTTTCCAGAGCTCTTTAATTTGCGTAGGCTTGCTACGTCTACTGAGCTTGAAAATTTTTCTAGAGCTCTTTAATTTGCATAACCGTGCTACGTCTATGGAGGAGGTGACTTTTCCACTCCCCTAAGTATATAATTGGTTGGATATCCAAATAATTAATATACTTACTTAAATTCCCTTGAGGAATTCCTCAGGTCTACCAAATAGTACTGTAAAGTAACACAGCTTAGCAAGACGCGTGAGGTGTGCTTTGGAATAAGAACCGTGTATATTCAAAAGGCGTTCGTTTCAACTGCTCGAGGTGACTGGGTTTGTAACTACCCATTACTCTAAGCAGTTGAGGTGGCCGTTTTAAGTGCGATTTTTAATGGTGATCATGCTGATTGGCGTAGCAAGCGGTTAATGAACCGTCCCATTCTGCTATAAATACCAATAGTTCTTAATAAACCACTCCCCATTCCACACTTAACTTTCAAAAATTCACAATGGCAAACAACGAAGAAATCTCCAAGTTATGTCAAGAACTGCAGAGTTTGAAGGTCGCTGTTGCTGGCCTTACGGCCAAGATGGAGGCCATGACGAAGTCAGTTTCCGTCATGGAGAAGACGGTCCGCCTGGTGCTGATTGCCAACTGGGATCAGTTGGCGGCTTTTCAGGGGCAGCCACCGCCTCCAGTTCCTTCCCCTCCAAGGGAGGGTGGTAGTGATTAGGTTGCGACTTTGTGGGTTTTGTCCACAAAGTCTTTTATGTACTGGCTATCCGCATCTCATTAGAGATGCGGATTTTGTAAATAAAATTTCAGAATTTTATTATTGTTGCTTTGTTCTTTCCTTATCATGCACATAGGAAACGTAAACCATATCATGCTCAACAGGAAATAAATTGGAACCATCTTCCCTCGTGGGGAGTTTATTGGCCTCAAGGGCTAGATAAAAGAACTCATAGTCCTAATAAAACAACTCCACTGCTAGAGCTTTATTTAAACGTAGGGTTTTCTAAAAACAACTTCAGTTTCCTAGAAACAGAAATAAACCAATACGGGTAAGCACCTACTTGTAATACTTCTTGAGGTGCTCCGCATTCCACGAATTTGGTAACTCCTTTCCCCTTAGGGTTACAAGTTTGTACACTCCAACTTTGATGTGATGTAGGACCTGATAGGGTCCTTCCCAATTGGGGCCAAGTTTGCCCACCTTTTTCCCTGTAGGGTCGACTTTCCTTAAAACTAGATCACCAGCTTGGAAATCCCTTGGCCTAACCTGTGCCTCATGATACTTGACCATTCTTTGCTGGTAGACTGCTACTCTGGCCATTGTTGTTTCCCTTTTTTCTTCCAAAAGATCCAGCTCGGCCCTGAGATCTTCCAGGTTTTCCTGCTGGTCCATGCTTGCGGTTCTGTAATTGAGGAGTTCAACCTCAATTGGAACTACTGCTTCAGCCCCAAATGCAAGAGAATATGGAGTTTCTCCAGTTGCAGTTCGGGGTGTGGTACGATACGCCCATAGTACGCTGTACAGCTCATCTGGCCAACCTCCTTTGGCTTCTCGTAGCCTCTTCTTGATTCCTTTCTTGATGGTTCGGTTCGTTACTTCCACTTGGCCATTGGCCTTTGGGTGAGCCTTGGATGCAAAGTGCACATGTATTCCCTTGGAAACACAGTATTCTTTGAATTGAGCATTATCGAATTGCTTTCCCCTGTCTGTGACTATTACTCGTGGCAAACCAAAACGGCTAATGATGAATTTCCATAAGAAATCAATTGTTACCTCTGCTGTGATTGTGGCCAATGCCTTGGCTTCGACCCATTTCGTGAAGTAATCTACAGCTATGATGGCATGCTGGACCTGCCCTGCTGCCATGGGAAGTGGGCCAATTAGATCTACTCCCCATTGGGTGAATGGCCATGGCCCTTTCATGGGGGTCAAAGCCGTAGGTGGCCCATGAATGATATTTGCAAAGAGTTGGCACTTCTCACATTTCTGAACTATTAAGTTGCAATCCTTCTGCATGCTCGGCCAATAATATCCCAACCTCGGAAGCTTATAAGCTAGCATGCGGCCTCCTTGGTGATCCCCACATACGCCTTGGTGGACTTCCTCCATAGCTCGTGTGGATTCTGCCACCGTCAGACATCGCAGGTATGGCAATGAGAAGCTCCTCTTGTACAATACATCTCCCATCATCAGGTATTTTGCAGCCCTGATCCTGAGCTGCCTAGCTTTGACTTTTTCATCTGGTAGCATCCCATTCGTTATGTATTCGACTATAGGAGCAGTCCATGAGTTGTTGTAGTCGATGGCTTGCACTTGTGTACTTGGGGCGAAGATACTAGGGAGCTCTAAGTACCAGATTAGGGCATTCCTTGGGATAGCTTCTTCCCTGGCTGTAGCCAGCTTTGACAAGTAATCTGCTTCAACATTATCTTCCCTTGGGATTCTGACAATGTTAAAGCTTTGAAATGTTGCAACCAGGGACTTTACTTTGTTCAAGTACTTCTGCATTACTTCTTCTTTCACAATGTACTCCCCCCGGACTTGTCCCACGACCAGCTGCGAATCACTTTTAGCTAGCACATGGCTAGCACCCACGGCCTTGGCTAACTCCAGTCCCACGACGAGAGCTTCGTATTCCGCCTCGTTGTTGGTTGCTTTAAATTCAAACCTGAGGGCGTAGCTCAGGCGTTGCCCTTTTGGGGATGTTAAGATCAGACCTGCTCTGCTTGCTTCCCTGGTCGTTGATCCGTCAACCTGAAGAACCCAAGGCTTGGGATCTTCTTTGGGGTGTTCCTCTGGTTCCGGATACGTGTATTCTGCTAGGAAGTCTGCCAACACTTGTGCTTTAGTGGCTGTCCGAGGCTTGTACTCTATATCAAACTCACCAAGCTCTATTGACCATTGGATTAACCGGCCTGATGTTTCTGGGCAATGGAGAACTCTTCGAAGTGGTTGGTCCTAAGTACCTTGATGGGATGAGCTTGGAAGTATGGTCGTAGTCTTCTGGCGGCTACCACCATTGCAAAGGCTATCTTTTCACCTCTGGGATACCTCAGCTTAGCTCCTCGTAACGCCCTGCTGGTATAATACACTGGGAGCTGGGTTCTCTATTCCTCCCGTATCAGGACCGCCCTGACGGCGTGGGGAGAGACAGCAAGGTACATAAATAGGTCCTCTTTGTTTTGAGTTCTGCTTAGCAGCGGAGGGGAGGTGAGGTATTCCTTCAATTGATTGAAAGCTGCTTCTTTGGTGGTTGTCCATTCAAAGGCTTTTTTCAAAACTTTGAAGAACGTCTGGCACTTGTCAATAGATCGTGAGATGAACCTGTTTAGGGCGGCTATACGTCCTGTTAGCTTCTGGACCTTCTTAATATTCTGGGGCGAGCGCATGGTGAGGATGGCCTGGATCTTCTCAGGATTGGCTTCAATACCTCTTTGAGACACCATGAAGCCCAAAAATTTTCCTGAAGATACTCCAAACGCACATTTTGTTGAGTTGAGCTTCATTTCATACTTCTTGAGGACTTGAAAGGTTTCCTCTAGATCCATAACGTGGTTTAGTGCCTTGGCACTTTTGGCCAGCATGTCATCCACATACACCTCTACGTTGCGCCCAATTTGCTGTTTAAATATCTTGTTGACCAGCCTCTAATATGTCGCGCTTGCGTTCTTAAGACCAAAGGGCATCACTTTATAACAGTAGAGCCCCCTATCGGTGATGAACGACGTCTTCTCTTGATCTTGCTTGAGCATTTGGATCTGGTTGTAGCCTGAGAATGCATCCATGAAGCTTAGGAGCTCGTGCCCTGCTATAGAATCCACTAAGGAATCAATCCTTGGCAGTGGGAAGCTATCCTTTGGACATGTTTTGTTGAGATCAGTAAAGTCGACGCACATTCTCCATTTGCCGTTGGCTTTCTTTACCATAACCAAGTTTGCCAGCCAGTCGGGGTAGAGAACCTCTCGGACGAATCCTGCTTGGATGAGCTTGTCTACCTCCTTAGCTGCAGCTTTATTCCGTTCTAGAGCAAAGACTCTTTTCTTCTGCTTAACCGGACGAACCGTGGGATCCACATTTAATTTATGGGTTATGACCCTTGGGTCAATTCCCGGGATGTCCTCGTGGGACCATGCGAACACATCCTTGTTTTTCCTTAGAAATTGTAACAGCTCCGATTTTGCCACCGACCTCAGCCCTGCTCCGATTCTCACCGTCTTGCCAGGTTGGCCCGGCTCCAAGAGCTCTTCTATGAGCTCTTCCGTAGGCTCTCCTTGTTGAAGTTTTTCTTCATGTCGAGTGTCGAGACTTTCTATGGTCATGGTAACGTTAGCACCTCTGAGTGAGGTGACATAACATTCCCGTGCAGCCTTCTGGTCTACTTTTACGCACGCTATCCCTGCTGGCGTTGGGAACTTTATCATCAAGTGATATGTTGAGATTATTGCCCCAATTCTATTCAGGGTTGTTCTCCCCAATATTGCATTATATGCAGAAGGACAGCTCACCACTATGAAATCTATCATTCGTGTTATCTGGCTTCCTTCTTCTCCCACAGAGACCGGTAAGGCTATTTGGCCAACAGGATAGACGGGCGTACCTACAAATCCAACCAAGGGTGAGGTCATAGGCCTTAGCCTTTCCCTTCTGTAGACACCCTATTTTGGACTGTCCAGATTAGTTTACTTACGGTCTTTGATTCCCCTATGATGATTAATGGTCGAGAACATCCAAAGTCGATGGTGTGTTTGAGCTCTGAGCGTCCCGAACCTCGTTCAAACCCTTTCAAAACCCTTTCCAAACCCTTCGAGCCAGAACCAAATGGCCTCAACAAAACCCTGCTTCAGCACGCTGGTTATCAACTGATGCACGCTGGTGCAGTGCCACGTGTCAGACATCGAGCACGAGCCATTTTCCACTGGCGCACGCCAGTCCCTGAGTGGCGCACGCCAGTCATTCCCAGTCAAATCACCTTTTTCGGGACCACTTGCCCGAGACTTTGTGGCCGCCCTGACGTGTGCTACAGCCCTCCTGATGATTATTTCGTCCAGGACGGCTCCTCCTCTCTCCTACACCTTCCATCAACTAGTCCCATGCATTTAATGCATGGAAGGCTCCCCTCTTTCTTGGAGCCCAAACAAGCCTTAAGGCTCAACTGATCTAGCCCTTCTGCCTTGGCCTATATATACCCCCCTTGCATTTATTTGCAAGGGGTTACATTCATAAAGAAGCTCCAAAGCTTACTCCCTTTGTCTCTCTCTTGCTTCTCCTTGTCTTCTTTCATCCATTGAAAGACAAAGCAAGGAAGATCAGTCATCACCCCTACGTTGCTGTCTCCATCCCCTTTTCATCCATCATCCATCCATTTCAAAGCTCAAACCACCCATCAACTTCTCTCCAAAGGTATATCACATTTTATTCTGGAAATCGTTTCGACCGGAGCTAACCGAGCCCAAGCTGGTAATCAATACCACGCTTGGTCTCACGGCTAGCAAATAAACACAGTTGTGGCGTGAGAGGTGGCGCACGCCAGTCCCTCTTAGCCGTGCGCGCCAGTCATGGCTGCATGGCAGGACTGGTGTGGCGACCACTGATCATCCTCATTATGCTTTATTTTCAGTCCGATCATCTCGTAGCATGCTAAAAACCAGTTTAAGCTTTCCATATTTTAGAATTGTGTAGTTGGTCGTCTGTTATAACTGCGTAGTAAGGCCCCTGGGATCTTTCTGGTCATAATCCAGAGCCCAGATGAAGCAAAGCCAAGCACTGGACTGAAAGAGCAATTGGCGCACGGTGTACTATGACCTGCGTGCGCCAGTGGTCGTGTGTTCCAGTGGCTGGCCCTTGTTTCTCAGCTTAGTTCTGGCCTCTGTTTAATCCCCCACTCTGTTTATGGGGTTTTCGGTCCATTTATCTCGCTTGATTTGTTGCCGTATTCTCAAACTATACATATCTTTCGCTATATCAATCGCGTGGTTTGTCTCCGGGTGTGCACCGGTCCATTCGAGCCCGCAGGGTTGAGTTCGAGCCGTGAGCTTGGGCCCACCGGCGCACGCCTGTCCTATGGTGGCGCACGCAGGTGTTTCCTAGTATGCAGTGGCCTGGCCAGTGCATACTGGTTTATTCCTGCGTGTCTCACTCTGGGTCAGTGTGTTCCAGTTCACCCAAAACGCTCACAGAAGCGCTTGTTCTCAATCTATTATCATTATTCATATGCCATTCACCACATTTTGCCATGCAAATATAACTTGCCATTTGTGAATCCCCATTAACTGCTCCCCCGCCCTAACCGGCTAATAAATGATCAAAGAGAGAAAAATGCAAATGTTTTACAAAATGCCTGAGTAGAGACCGATCTTCGGATTGGGCGAGAGAGGTGCCATAAAACCCTTCCCCTCTCGTAACCTGGCTCCCGAACCTCAGACATCGAAGGTGACGACGGTCCAGTCTACAAGCCTTTTCAAATCAAATCAAACAAAACGTGAACAAAAAACGTTTTCAAATCGGTTTCTTGGGTGTTTTCCGCAAAACCCAGGTGACGACTCTCTCAAAACAAAGATTTCGTCATGCTTTCAAACAAAAGGGCGCAAACCAAACTTTCGTAAACTAAAAATGCGGATTTTTAGGGCGTGTGCCCACAGATGCCGACTCCACTGGGGATCATTGCATTAATTGAAATTTGGAAATTAATACATGCTTGAACAATTTTCAAAAGTCTGTCAAAACGGTACGCTCCGCGCTGCTGAAGAACGGAATGGTAACGTAACAGGATTCTACATCCGACCAATCCGAACTGGGGCTTTTACTATTGTTCACTTGTGTAGTTTTTCTCCAAGTTTTGATTAATAAAAGTGAGCCAAGCTTGAAAAAGGCATTTTCTCAAACATTGCGTTTCTCTCTCTCGAAATCATTCCTTGTCGCTTTCCATTTGCATTGGTGATACTTAGCCCCGTTGAGGTGTTTTGGGTAACCGGCACAGTTTACTGGAGCCCGGGGTCCTCGAACGCCCAACAACCTTGGACGATGATGAGTCGTAATACCGTTCGACCATTGCTCTGCTGTACGCGTTGCTTTGGGAGGTATACCGCGGCCCTAGTCGGAGGAACCCCTTTAAGCCAAAACCGGCCTCTTCATGCGTACAAAGCAATAGAACCTTTCAAACTAAAACAGGAACCTGCAGGGTAGGATTTACTTGCATCTAACACCCATAGCCTGTCTACGTGTTATTGCTTTCCGTATCGCATGTCTGTACATACATCCATACCGTTTTTGTAGGAGCATGCTAGGGCGGCTTTTAGGTCAGTCTTCTGGCAAGTCTATCTCGCCCCTATTAGGACGCCGTTTAGACCGATGACCTAGTCGTGCATCTTGATGATGCATGTTATCAACCTTTTAAGTTCCTTGAGTCAAAGAGACTTCGAGAAATCGAGACCTCCTAGGTCCTTGTCTAAATCTGATCAAGGTTTCAAACAGAAACTCAGGAACAACAAGAGCATGCTGTGATACTTACACCGCTCCGGTTATAAGTGCTAAACACTTACACCATTCAAGGCTCCGGCACAGTGCTGCTTATCCCATTTTGGTCATGGTATCACGACATTCGTATCAAGGTTGTTCCATTCCAAATTTTGAAACTTTGAGGAAGGAATAGCCGGAGACTTAGGCTGTTTTGACGTCTCTTAGTTTTAGTCGATTCAAACAAAGATACATTGTCGAAAAGAAATCCGAGGATCACAAGCGACATCCTAAAACATCGCGAGATGGACTTGCTTGCTAGTTGTAGAGTCTAGGAGGACACCGACGACGTCTACGTGTGCATTGCATTCTAACTATTGCAGGAACATCACTGAGTTCTCATTTACTTTGCTGTCCAAAGCTCTAGGCTATTGCACCAAAGAGAAGAGCCAAACCTACTTGGGAGTATCTACTGGGGCTTTTGCAAAGGCTTGCAAGGCTTGTCACTCATTCAAATACAGCGGCACCACCAACAGGTTCACTGTTACATCCAAAGCCATATTATCTTCCTCGACCATCAATCCAGAATGGCAGCACGAACAGAGTTGGCTGAGCTGAAGAAAGCTGTATGGGAGCTGGGTCTCAAGATGGACAAACAAATGATCATGGTCCAGGGACTGGTTGACCTCGTTACCTCCAAAGCCCTGCAACCGGATATGGGGTTAGTCAAAGAACATCCTCAAGCCTACCACACTCCTCCGGTCGAAATCAAGCCTTGCACGAAAGACATGTTCAAAGATCTAGCTGAATTCCGTAAGGCAAGAGTCCACCCAGAGAAGGATGCTGAATCCTTGTCTGAAATCGGAGTTGAACGGAAAGGCGTGCACATTGACAAGGTCCGGCCCAATCCCAAAAAAGTGTGTTCCATTGATGGCGCAACGCTATACAGCGGTGGAGTGAGTAAAAGTTCCGCCAATCCTCGTCCCAATTGCAGAACCCGACCAAGGATCTTCTCTCACTTCCCTGTACCTTTGTCCTCAGTTTATGAGAAGTTTCTCGAAGCTGGGTTCATCAAGCCACTCCTTCCAACTCCTTCGCCTCAAACATTCCCGGCTTCCCATAATTCTAACCTTTTCTGTACCTACCACCAAATGCCTGGCCATCTCACCGACGCCTGCTATCGCCTCCGACATGCCATCCAAGATCTCATTGATAATGGCATCATCCCAGCCCCGCTCGCATCAAAGGCCAATGTCACCTCCAACTCCATACCTCAACATGATTCCAGCCCACATGTTAACCAGATATCCCTCATCTCCACTCGAATCAAGCCTAACTCCACCATATTCAACCCAACTCTCCATATTATCCCAGCAAATCAAGCCAAACCAATCCTATCCATCCCATCCGAACCTGAGGTTAACCTGGTGGCTTTAGGTGGTGCAATTGAGGCTTTCTCTCCCACACCTGGATCGACAGTGATGAAGAGTCCTCAAAGGAGAAATTCAAGAGGAAACTTATTCAATCAAGGGAGAAGACCGACTGGCAGAGGTCTTTCACTCAAGGGAGTTTGGAGTTGCTGTCTTCCCCAGTGGGTTTGGTCGAAGATGCTGAAGAAGCTGAAGTGCTGATACTTGGGCCCAACAATCTCGAAAGCTCTACCCCTCTCATCGCGGAAGTTAAAAGTAGCTTTTAAATATTGCATTTTCAAACTGCGTCTAACTTGCATTGACGACGCATCTGAGTCTGGCACAGAGTCGGTCGAGTCTAAGTCTAGCTCTGAGTTGGAGTTTGTGCCTCTTGGTCCTCCATGCTGTAACTTCTATTTTAGTTTGTGTCTTCTTTTGAACTTGGCAAACCCTGGGGTTTTTGTGATATGCATTATCCTGCTTCTAAGTATTTCACGACTTTTGAATAAATCAGGTTTAATTTCGACGATTTAAGGCGGATAGATTTCGATGGGAACATTCCCAAGGAAATGTGTTCCCTCGCCGAAAGGGAAGAAAAAAGGCATGCTTACTAAAAGAAGAAGTAATTTCAATAAACTTGAAAGATAAGGTAGACCCGAATGGTTCAAAATGGCTCAATACAGTCCTTGGAGGAGCACGGCGCTCGGTCGGACATGCTCGAAGAATTCATCAACGTCTTGGCATGGTTTCACAAAGACACACTTGGTGTAGACACGCCCGGAAAATTCATCAATGTTTTGGCATGGTTTTACAAAGACACGCCTGGCGTTGATCCTGAGATAAAGAAGCATCGAATTCCCTTTGCTACCGGATTCCAAACCATGTAAAGCAAAAGCTCAAAAAGCTTAGGGCTCCATACCATGTTCAAAGCAGCAACAGCGGCATTTCCGCCAAGTACAAAGAAGGGGAATGCACAAAACAGCCCGGAGCAAGGCATGTCAACCAAAGCACTCTGAACCCTGTGTTATCAAAGCTGCTCTATCTGAGGGTGTGACCAGAAATCATTAATCTCGACGGCAACAAAATTCGATACATTGGTCACCAAGGAAATTCGTGCTCCATTGTTTGACCCACACGGGAAGTTCCGGCCGAAGCGCTCTGGGCCTTACATTATCAAGGCCATCCTATCTGGGGATGCTGCTAAGCTCATCGATCTCGACGGCAACGAATTCAACACTCTAGTCAACCTGGATCAACTCAAGCGTTACTATCCCTGAGAGATGCTCGTTGGACCAAAAACCACAAGGGTGGGTGGTTCCAAGCAAAAGTTAGAGCAGTTTGCTAGATTGAAAACCTAAGGAGGCGGTCTATGCAAAAATAAATAGGCAAAAGTCGAAAACTCGCTAGACCGAAAACCTGAAAAGGCGGTTCTAGGCAAAAGTTAGAGCGTAAAAAGAGAGGTAAAACACACTGAGTGAACCTTGGCCTGAACTACGTTTTGACCTGATTCCCCATGATGGGATACGGAGGCAGTCTCTCTTCGAGACTCGGTCATAATCTATCAACTTGATCTAGAGTTGACGTTTTGAGGTCTACATCAAAAGTAGAGAGGAGTCGAGAACAAGGTCAAAGTTTCATTGGAGAATCAGAAGGGGGAACCTTTCATTTTTCAACTTTAATGCAAACTACTACTTCAATTTCAAAGTCGAGCAAAAGCCTTAAAATAATTTGAAGCATGAAAAAAGAACAAAATGCTTGAGAAGCCTAACGGCTCACAGGTTTATTTTAAGTTCAATGAAGTCTAGTATAAGCAACCGCGGCTTTTCAGTTACGCGCGCTAGTTTGAGGCTCATGCACATTTGTTTAAAGTGATGTGCATTGGTCTCAAACCTGCGCGCGCTTCTTCAATTCCTGTAGCAGGCAACAGTTGGCAGCCATCGCGCCTAACGAAGATTTCGGACCTCCAAGGGGGTATTTCAAGTTAAAACCAAGGATTCGGTGCCACGAATTGGTTGTAAGGGCTCTTGCCGAGTTTTGTCATACCATGCACGTCATATGGACCTAATGTGACTGTACGGGGTGTCGGTTTCAGTCCGGGATTTGTATGAGTCATCTTTGGCGTCATTTGTCCGTTTTGTGGCATTTTTCTAGCTTTTCAATCCATTGTCATTTCGGGATGTTTTTCTCGGTGCGTATGGGTCATTGTACATCTATTTGACCTTTTGCAATTGTCAGTTTCACCTGTTTAGGGGATATTCGAGTTTGGGCTCATTAATGCCCAAAATTTCACTTTGTTCTATGTGTCAAAGAGCTTATGCGTTATTCTAGGGCTCTTCGTTCCTTTTCGTTCGAGCTAGGCAAGTTTGTACATATACGCGCGTCTATTTTGTCAACTCAGATCATTCGTCAATGCAAGTTGGATATTAGCGATTGGTTCTCGGCTTTCTGTTATCAATTTTCTCAAGAAAAAAAACCAAAAAAAACCAGAAAATGCAACTTTTATTTGCTACTCACAATGTCCATGAAACAACGGTGGAACATCATGCATGTCAAAGCTCAACGGCCCAAGCAAAAGCATATCTACAAGGCACATCAGCCCAGAAATCAAGGGGCATGAAGTACCAATGCTATTCCTACTTAAGGTTTAATGTCAATAGAGGGCACGCCTGCCCACTCAGCGTCTGTCTACATGGGCACCCAGACCCAAACCTCAAAAGCAAAGGACAGTGAAGTAAGGAGACTTAGTGGTAGTCCTCAGTGATAGAGCTCGGCCTCGTTCTCGTCGTTGTTGCCACTCTTGGTCTCCTCGAGTACCTGGGGCTCCGTTCCCATCCTTCTCTTTTGAGGAGGCTTTCATCGATGAGGTTTCTCTCTCCCTCTCAGACTTTTCCTCGGAGTCCTTGAACACTCCTAGACGCGAGCCAGCCTTTCTAGGGCCTCTCTTTCGACTGCACACCGCCAGCCATTGGTTGTTTAATGCTCTCATACTTGTGAGCTGGGGCTAAAGTGGCAGTGTTGCTCTATGTAGCTCTTGTGGCTATGGTCATTTTAGGTCGTCATCCTCAAGAAGCCGCCCTAGTCTGCATCTGCATTTTCAGTTCGCGCATTCAATTTAGTGTACATGTCATTGCATATTGTATATCAATTGTTGAAAACAGGAAAAGCCCATCAAGTGTTGAAGCACACCTATCCAGCATCGAAGGCAACAAGTTAGTTTGGGATTTTGGGGGTTTCATACTTGGGGTCTAGTCACTACTGGAACTGGAGCCGGAACTGCTGCTCTGGGATAGTGCAATTTCAAAGGGATACGCCACATGCCGTTTCTCCCTACCCATTTTTCCATGGCAAATGTCAAACACACAGCCTCTCTATCCTACTCCAAGCAGTCTCTAACGACAGTTCGCCTGTCCCGGATGGCTGCATCTATTTCAGTCCAGCCTTTAGCACATCTTCCAGCAGTCTTATTGCTCTGTCTCGGATGGTCCCTGATAAGGAGATTGGCTCTGATTCCCAGCAGATGGAATTTAACCTACCTGACGCGACCTACCCGTGATTGTTGCGTTTCTTTGTGCCGAAGAAGGTTTAATCCCCAGCAACAACGGTCTATCTGTCCACGGCTGTAATTATTGCCCCAGCAGCAGTCCTTCTTACCAATATCCATGCTATTTTTAAGGGTAGTCTCTACTTGGGATACTTGGATCAAATCAACGACGATCAGCCATGTCGTGGCCATGTCGTCCTTCTCAAATCAAATCAAATCAACGACGATCAGCCATGTCGTCCTTCTCAAATCAAATCAAATCAACGACGATCAGCCATGTCGTCCTTTTCAAATCAAATCAACGACGATCAGCCATGTCGTCATTCAAATCAAATCAATCAACGACGATCAGCCATGTCGTCCTTTTCAAATCAAATCAACGACGATCAGCCATGTCGTCCTTCTCAAATCAAATCAAATCAACGACGATCAGCCATGTCGTCCTTCTCAAATCAAATCAAATCAACGATGATCAGCCATGTCATCACCGACGATCAACCATGTCGTCCTTATCAACGATGATCAGCCATGTCATCACCGACGATCAGCCATGTCGTCTTTCTCAACGACGATCAGTCATGTCATCAACGATGATCAGCCATGTCATCACCGACGATCAGCCATGTCGTCCTCTCAACGATGATCAGTCATGTCATCAACGATGATCAGCCATGTCATCACTGACGATCAGCCATGTCGAATCAACGATGATCACCATGTCATCACCGACGATCAGCCATGTCGCCATTCAAATCAAATCAATCAACGACGATCGCCAATGTCATCCTTCTCAAATCAAATCAAATCAACGATGATCGCCATGTCATCACCGACGATCGACCATGTCGTCCGAATCAACGATGATCGACCATGTCATCACCGACGATCGACCATGTCGTAATCAACGATGATCGACCATGTCATCACCGACAATCAGCCATGTCGTCCTTCAACGATGATCGGCCATGTCATCACCGACGATCGACCATGTCGTTTTTCTCAACGATGATCAGGCTATGTCATCACCGACGATCAGCCATGTCATCCTCTCAACGATGATCAGGCCATGTCATCACCGACGATCGACCATGTCGTCTTTCTCAACGATGATCACCATGTCATCACCGACGATCGGCCATGTCGCCCTCTCAACGATGATCGACCATGTCATCACGGACGATCGCCATGTCGTCCTTCTCAACGATGATCGACCTATGTCATCACCGACGATCGCCCATGTCGTTTTTCTCACGATGATCGGGCCATGTCATCAACGATGATCACCATGTCATCACCGACGATCGACCATGTCGCCCTCTCAACGATGATCAACCATGTCATCACCGACGGTCCAACCATGTCGTCCTTTTCAATGATGATCGGTCATGTCATCACCCCGATCAACGGTAATCGGAATATCGCCGCATTCACCCCCTCAATGACGATCGGAATATCGTCCAACCGATCCATAACAACGGTCTGCCCGTCCAATTAGTCTACAACACCGTCCGCTTATCCTGGTCCACATTGGTCTAAAAGTAGCGCATCGTTCAATGATCTTATTGCTCTGCCTCGGATGGTCCTTGATAGGGAGATTGGCTCTGATTCCCCAGAGATGGAATTTAACCTCCCTGACGCGACCTACCCGTGATTGTTGGAGTTTCTTTGTGCTAAAGAAGGTTTGATCCCATGCGGCAATGATTTGTTCGCAGCTGATTATTCCCCAGGAGAGTCCGCCGCGACATTCAATGATGGTCCACCCATCCTTATTTCCCAACAGCGTGTAACGATCTTGATATGGTCCGCGTGTCTTTCCTATCAATTCAACCAACGACAGTCCGCTCGTTCAACAATTTATCCCCAGAAGAGTCTGCCTTGGCCTGCCCCTAACGGCTACCTCTACTTCAGTCTAGCCTCAAGCGCATTTTCCAACAGTCTTATTGCTCTGCCTCGGATGGTCTTTGATAAGGAGATTGGCTCTGATTCCCAACAGATGGAATTTAACCCGCCTGACACGACCTACCCGTGATTGTTGGATCTCTTTGGGCCAAAGATAGTTTGATCCCCAACAACAATGACTTGTATCATTCAAATCAACGACGGTTCGCCCGTCCAACTCTCAAATCAACGACGGTTCGCCCGTCCAATATCAAATTAACGACGGGTCGCCCATCCAATCTCATATCAACGACGGTCCAGTCCAATCTCATATCAACGACGGTTCGCTCGTCCAACTTCAAATCAACGACGGTTCGCCCGCCCACTTCAAATCAACGACGGTCCGCCGGCCAATATCAAATCAACGACGGTCCGCTCGTCCAATCTCATATCAACGACGGTTCGCTCGCCAACTTCAAATCAACGGCGGTTCGCTCGCCTGTTCAAATCGGCCGACGATCCGTCTGGCCCAAATTCGAGTCAACGACGATCTAGCTGTTTAATCTCAAGTCAACGACTCAGAGAGAAGATTATCCCAGGAGAGTCCGCCTTCCGTAATAGCCAGCTCTGTCCATTCAACTTCAATCAAGTGGCGATCAATGTCATCCATATTGTCCGCAGCAAGCAGCCACCTCTGTCCGTTCAACTTCAATCCAACCAATTCAATCAACCAGGTTCTTTAAAGTTCAGTACTTTCATTGACTCGTATGTTCTGCTGGATAGCCTGGAAGGGTGTCTAGAAACCTGACATTACTTGTACCACGCCAATGGTGCCCTATATATAGGCCAAGGGATGACTCTGTAGACACCCTATTTTGGACTCGCCCAGATTAGTTTACTTACGGTCTTTGATTCCCTATGATGATTAATGGTCGAGAACATCCAAAGTCGATGGTGTGTTTGAGCTCTGACGTCCCGAACCTCGCTCAAACCCTTTCAAAACCCTTTCCAAACCTTTCGAGCCATAACCAAATGGCCTCAACAAAACCCTCGCTTCAAAGACGCCGTTATCAATCGATGCACGCCGGTGCAAGGCCACGTGTCGACATCAAGCCCGAACCGGTTTCAGCATGACGCCACCCGTAGGTGGCGCACGCCGTTGTTCCTACCAAATCACCTTTTCGGGACCACTTGCCCGAGACTTTTGTAGCCACCCCGACGTGTGCTACTCTCTCCTCGATGATTATTTCGTCCAGAACGGCTCCCCCTCTCTCCTACACCTTCCATCAACTAGTCCCATGCATTTAATGCATGGGAGGCTCCCCTCTTCTTGGAGGCCAAACAACCCTTTAGGCCAGCTGATCCCAGCCCTTCTGCCCTGGCCTATATATACCCCCCTTGCATTTATTTGCAAGGGGTTACATTCATAAAGAAGCTCCAAAGCTTACTCCCTTTGTCTCTCTCTTGCTTCTCCTTGTCTTCTTTCATCCATTGAAAGACAAAGCAAGGAAGATCAGTCATCACCCCTACGTTGCTGTCTCCATCCCCTTTTCATCCATCATCCATCCATTTCAAAGCTCAAACCACCCATCAACTTCTCTCCAAAGGTATATCACATTTTATTCTGGAAATCGTTTCGACCCCTGAGGGGACCTAGCCGAGCCCAGGCTGGTAATCAATACCACGCCTGGTCTCACGGCTAGCAAATAAACACAGTTGTGGCGTGAGAGGTGGCGCACGCCAGTCCCTCTTAGCCGTGCGCCAGTCATGGCTGCATGGCAGGACTGGTGTGGAGACCACTGATCATCCTCATTATGCTTTATTTTCAGTCTGATCATCTCGTAGCATGCTAAAAACCAGTTTACAGCTTTCCATATTTTAGAATTGTGTAGTTAGTCGTCTGTTATAACTGCGTAGTAAGGCCCCTAGGATCTCTCTGGTCATAGTCCAGAACCCAGATGAAGCAAAGCCAAGCACTAGACTGAAAGAGCAACTGGCGCACGGTGTACTATGACCTGCGTGCGCCAGTGGTCGTGTGTTCCAGTGGCTGGCCCTTGTTTCTCAGCTTAGTTCTGGCCTCTGTTTAATCCCCCACTCTGTTTATGGGGTTTTCAGTCCATTTATCTCTGTTTGATTTGTTGCTGTATTCTGAAACTATACATATGCTGCTATATCAACTGCGTGGTTTGTCCTGGGTGTGCACTGGTCCATTCCAGAGCCCAGAGGGTTGAGTTCAGAAGCTGTGAGCTTGGGCCCACCGGCGCACGCCTGTCCTATGGTGGCGCACGCAGGTGTTTCCTAGTATGCAGTGGCCTGGCCAGTGCATACTGGTTTATTCCTGCGTGTCTCACTCTGGGTCAGTGTGTTCCAGTTCGCCCAAAACGCTCACAGAAGCGCTTGTTCTCAATCTATTATCATTATTCATATGCCATTCACCACATTTTGCCATGCAAATATAACTTGCCATTTGTGAATCCCCATTAACTGCTCCCCCGCCCTAACTGGCTAATAAATGATCAAAGAGAGAAAAATGCAAATGTTTTACAAAATGCCTGAGTAGAGACCGATCTTCGGATTGGGCGAGAGGGGTGCCATAAAACCCTTCCCCTCTCGTAACCTGGCTCCCGAACCTCAGACATCGAAGGTGACGACGGTCCAGTCTACAAGCCTTTTCAAATCAAATCAAACAAAACGTGAACAAAAAACGTTTTCAAATCGGTTTCTTGGGTGTTTTCCACGAAAACCCAGGTGGCGACTCTCTCAAAACAAACATTTCGTCATGCTTTCAAACAAAAGGCGCAAACCAAACTTTTCGTAAACTAAAAATGCGGGATTTTTGCGTGTGCCCATAATGGCGACTCTGCTGGGGATCATTGCATTAATTGAAATTTGGAAATTAATACATGCTTGAACAATTTTCAAAAGTGCACAAAGCGGTGCGCTACATTTCTTTGAAGAAACGTAATGGTAACGTAACAGGATTCTACATCCGACCAATCCGAATCGGGCTTTTACTATTGTTCACCTGTGTAGTTTTCTCCAAGTTTCGATTAATAAAAGTGAGCCAAGCTTGAAAAAGGCATTTTCTCAAACATTGCGTTTCTCTCTCTCGAAATCATTCCTTGTCGCTTTCCATTTGCATTGGTGATACTTAGCCCCGTTGAGGTGTTTTGGGTAACCGGCACAGTTTACTGGAGCCCGGGGTCCTCGAACGCCCAACAACCTTGGACGATGATGAGTCGTAATACCGTTCGACCATTGCTCTGCTGTACGCGTTGCTTTGGGAGGTATACCGCGGCCCTAGTCGGAGGAACCCCTTTAAGCCAAAACCGGCCTCTTCATGCGTACAAAGCAATAGAACCTTTCAAACTAAAACAGGAACCTGCAGGGTAGGATTTACTTGCATCTAACACCCATAGCCTGTCTACGTGTTATTGCTTTCCGTATCGCATGTCTGTACATACATCCATACCGTTTTGCGTAGGAGCATGCTAGGGCGGCTTTTAGGTCTGTCTGTCTGGCAAGTCTATCTCGTCCCTATTAGGACGCCGTTTAGACCGATGACGAGTCGTGCATCTTGATGATGCATGTTATCAACCTTTTAAGTTCCTTGAGTCAAAGAGACTTCGAGAAATCGAGACCTCCTAGGTCCTTGTCTAAATCTGATCAAAGTTTCAAACAGAAATCTGGGAACTACGAAGAGCATGCCGTGATACTTACACCGCTCCGGTCACAAGTGTTGAACACTTATACCATTCAAGGCTCTGGCACAGTGCTGTTTACGCCACTTTGGTCATGGTATCACGACATCCGTATCAAGTTGTTCCATTCCAAATTTTGAAACTTTGAGAAAGGAATAGCCAAAGACCTAGGCTGTTTTGACATCTCTTAGTTTTAATCGATTCAAACAAGGATACATTGTCGAAAAGAGATCCGAGGATCACAGCGCCGTCCTAAAACGTCGTGAGATGGACTTGTTTGCTAGTTGTAGAGTCTAGGAGGACACCGACGACGTCTACGTGTGCATTGCATTCTGACTGTTGCAGGAACATCCCTGAGTTCTCATTTACTTTGCTGTCCAAAGCTCTAGGCTATTGCACCAAAGAGAAGAGCCAAACCTACTTGGGAGTGTCTACTGGGGCTTTTGCAAAGGCTTACAAGGCTTGTCACTCAATCAAATACAGCGGCACCACCAGCACATCCAAAGCCATATTACCTTCCTCGACCATCAATCCAGAATGGCAGCACGAACAGAGTTGGCTGAGCTGAAGAAAGCTGTATGGGAGCTGGGTCTCAAGATGGACAAACAAATAATCATGGTCCAGGGACTGGTTGACCTCGTTACCTCCAAAGCCCTGCAACCGGATATGGGGTTAGTCAAAGAACATCCTCAAGCCTACCACACTCCTCCGGTCGAAATCAAGCCTTGCACGAAAGACATGTTCAAAGATCTAGCTGAATTCCGTAAGGCAAGAGTCCACCCAGAGAAGGATGTTGAATCCTTGTCCGAAATCGGAGTTGAACGGAAAGGCGTGCACATTGACAAGGTCCGGCCCAATCCCAAAAGAGTGTGTTCCATTGATGGCGCAACGCTATACAGCGGTGGAGTGAGTAAAAGTTCCGCCAACCCTCGTCCCAATTGCAGAACCCGACCAAGGATCTTCTCTCACTTCCCTGTACCTTTGTCCTCAGTTTATGAGAAGTTTCTCGAAGCTGGGTTCATTAAGCCACTCCTTCCAACTCCTTCGCCTCAAACATTCCCGGCTTCCCATAATTCTAACCTTTTCTGTACCTACCACCAAATGCCTGGCCATCTCACCGACGCCTGCTATCGCCTCCGACATGCCATCCAAGATCTCATTGATAATGGCATCATCCCAGCCCCTTGCATCAAAGGCCAATGTCACCTCCAACTCCATACCTCAACATGATTCCAGCCAACATGTTACAGATATCCCTCATCTCCACTCGAATCAAGCCTAACTCCACCATATTCAACCCAACTCTCCATATTATCCCAGCAAATCAAGCCAAACCAATCCTATCCATCCCATCCGAACCTGAGGTTAACCTGGTGGCTTTAGGTGGGGCAATTGAGGCTTTCTCTCCCGACACCGATCGACAGTGATGAAGAGTCCTCAAAGGAGAAATTCAAGAGGAAACTTATTCAATCAAGGAAAAAGACTGACCGGCAGAGGTCTTTCACTCAAGGGAGTTTGGAGTTACCGTTCTCCCAAGTGGGTTTGGTCGAAGATGCTGAAGAAGCTAAAGTGCTGATGCTTGGGTCCAACACTCTCGAAGGCTCTACCCCTCTCATCGCGGAAGTTAAAAGTAGCTTTTAAATATTGCATTTTCAAACTGCGTCTAACTTGCATTGACGACGCGTCTGAGTCTGGCACAGAGGTCGTCTAAGTCTAGCTCTGAGTCGGAGTTTGTGCCTCTTGGCCCTCCATGCCGTAACTTCTATTTTAGTTTGTGTCTTCTTTTGAACTTGGCAAACCCTGGTGCTTTTGTGGTATGCATTATCCTGCTTCTAAGTATTTCGTTGACTTTTGAATAAACTGTGTTGACCCTGACGACGAAGGGATAGATTTCGATGGGAACATTCCCAAGGAAATGTGTTCCCTGCCGAAAGGGAAGACGAAAGGCATGCTCAGCCTACTAAAAGAAGAAGTAATTTCAATAAACTTGAAAGATAAGGTAGACCCCCGAATGGTTCAAATTGGCTCAATATAGTCCTTGGAGGAGCACGGCGCTCGGTCGGACATGCTCGAAGAATTCATCAACGTCTTGGCATGGTTTCACAAAGACACACTTGGTGTAGACACGCCCGAAAAATTCGTCAATGTTTTGGCATGGTTTTACAAAGACATGCCTGGCGTTGATCCTGAGATAAAGAAGCATCGAATTCCCTTTGCTATCGGATTCCAAACCATGTAAAGCAAAAGCTCAAAAAGCTTAGCGCTCCATACCATGTTCAAAGCATCAACAGCGGCATTTCCGCCAAGTACAAAGAAGGGGAATGCACAAAACAGCCCGGAGCAAGGCATGTCAACCAAAGCACTCTGAACCATGTGTTATCAAAGCTGCTCTATCTGAGGGTGTGACCAGAAATCATTAATCTCGACGGCAACAAAATTCGATACATTGGTCACCAAGGAAATTCGTGCTCCATTGTTTGACCCACACGGGAAGTTCCGGCCGAAGCGCTCTGGGCCTTACATTATCAACACCATCTTATCTGGGGATGCTCCTAAGCTCATCGATCTCGACGGCAACGAATTCAACACTCTAGTCAACCTGGATCAACTCAAGCGTTACTATCCCTGAGAGATGCTCGTTGGACCAAAACCACAAGGGTGGGTGGTTCCAAGCAAAAGTTAGAGTTTGCTAGATTGAAAACCTAAGGAGGCGGTCTAGGCAAAAATAAATAGGCAAAAGTCGAAAACTCGCTAGACCGAAAATCTGAAAAGGCGGTTCTAGGCAAAAGTTAGAGCGTAAAAAGAGAGGTAAAACACACGAGTGAACCTTGGCCTGAACTACGTTTTGACCTGATTCCCCATGATGGGATACGGAGGCAGTCTCTCTTCGAGACTCGGTCATAATCTATCAACTTGATCTAGAGTTGACGTTTTGAGGTCTACATCAAAAGTAGAGAGGAGTCGAGAACAAGGTCAAAGTTTCATTGGAGAATCAGAAGGGGGAACCTTTCATCTTTCAACTTTAATGCAAACTACTACTTCAATTTCAAAGTCTGAGCATAAGTCTTAAAATATTTAAAGCATAAAAAACAGAACGAAATGCTAGAAGCCTAACGGCTCACAGTTTATTTTAAGTTCAATGAAGTCTAGTATAAGCAACCGCAACGCATTTGTTCAAAGTAATGTGCCTTGGTCTCAACCCTACGCACGCTTTTTCAATTCTTGTAGCAGACAGCGCGCGCTTCTTCAATTCCTGTAGCAGGCAACAGTTGGCAGCCATCGCGCCTAACGAAGATTTTGGACCTCCAAGGGGGGTATTTCAAGTTAAAACCAAGGATTCGGTGCCACGAATTGGTTGTAAGGGCTCTTGCCGAGTTTTGTCATACCATGCACGTCATATGGACCTAATGTGACTGTACGGGGTGTCGGTTTCAGTCCGGGATTTGTATGAGTCATCTTTGGCGTCATTTGTCCGTTTTGTGGCATTTTTCTAGCTTTTCAATCCATTGTCATTTCGGGATGTTTTTCTCGGTGCGTATGGGTCATTGTACATCTATTTGACCTTTTGCAATTGTCAGTTTCACCTGTTTAGGGGATATTCGAGTTTGGGCTCATTAATGCCCAAAATTTCATTATGTTCCATGTGTCAAAGAGCTTATGCGTTATTCTAGGGCTCTTCGTTCCTTTTCGTTCGAGCTAGGCAAGTTTGTACATATACGCGCGTCTATTTTGTCAACTCAGATCATTCGTCAATGCAAGTTGGATATTAGCGGTTGGTTCTCGGCTTTCTGTTATCAATTTTCTCAACAAAAAAAAAAACCAGAAAATGCAACTTTTATTTGCTACTCACAATGTCCATGAAACAACGGTGGAACATCATGCATGTCAAAGCTCAACGGCCCAAGCAAAAGCATATCTACAAGGCACATCAGCCCAGAAATCAAGGGGCATGAAGTACCAATGCTATTCCTACTTAAGGTTTAATGTCAATAGAGGGCACGCCTGCCCACTCAGCGTCTGTCTACATGGGCACCCAGACCCAAACCTCAAAAGCAAAGGACAGTGAAGTAAGGAGACTCAGTGGTAGTCCTCAGTGGTAGAGCTCGTCCTCGTTCTCGTCGTTGTCGTCACTCTTGGTCTCCTCGAGTACCTGGGGCTCCATTCCCATCCTTCTCTTTTGAGGAGGCTTTCACCGATGAGGTTTCTCTCTCCCTCTCAGACTTTTCCTCGGAGTCCTTGAACACTCCTAGACGCGAGCCAGCCTTTCTACGGGCCTCTCTTTCGACTGCACACCGCCAGCCATTGGTTGTTTAATGCTCTCATACTTGTGAGCTGGGGCTAAAGTGGCAGTGTTGCTCTATGTAGCTCTTGTGGCTATGGTCATTTTAGGTCGTCATCCTCAAGAAGCCGCCCTAGTCTGCATCTGCATTTTCAGTTCGCGCATTCAATTTAGATGTCATTGCATATTGTATATCAATTGATGAAAATAGGAAAAGCCCATCAAGTGTTGAAGCACACCTATCCAGCATCGAAGGCAACAAGTTAGTTTGGGATTTTGGGGGTTTCATACCTGGGGTCTAGTCACTACTGGAACTGGAGCCGGAACTGCTGCTCTGGGATAGTGCAATTTCAAAGGGATACGCCACATGCCGTTCTCCCTACCCATTTTTTCCATGGCAAATGTCAAACACACAGCCTCTCTATCCTACTCCAAGCAGTCTCTAACGACAGTTCGCCTGTCCCGGATGGCTGCATCTATTTCAGTCCAGCCTTTAGCACATCTTCCAGCAGTCTTATTGCTCTGTCTCGGATGGTCCCTGATAAGGAGATTGGCTCTGATTCCCAGCAGATGGAATTTAACCTACCTGACGCGACCTACCCGTGATTGTTGCGTTTCTTTGTGCCGAAGAAGGTTTAATCCCCAGCAACAACGGTCTATCTGTCCACGGCTGTAATTATTGCCCCAGCAACAGTCCTTCTTACCAATATCCATGCTATTTTTAAGGGTAGTCTCTACTTGGGATACTTGGATCAAATCAACGACGATCAGCCATGTCGTCCTTTTCAAATCAAATCAACGACGATCAGCCATGTCGTCCTTCTCAAATCAAATCAAATCAACGACGATCAGCCATGTCGTCCTTTTCAAATCAAATCAACGACGATCAGCCATGTCGTCATTCAAATCAAATCAATCAACGACGATCAGCCATGTCGTCCTTTTCAAATCAAATCAACGACGATCAGCCATGTCGTCCTTCTCAAATCAAATCAAATCAACGACGATCAGCCATGTCGTCCTTCTCAAATCAAATCAAATCAACGATGATCAGCCATGTCATCACCGACGATCAACCATGTCGTCCTTATCAACGATGATCAGCCATGACATCACCGACGATCAATGCCAGGTGCGTCTAACGACGATCAGCCATGTCATCAACGATGATCAGCCATGTCATCACCGACGATCAGCCATGTCGTCTTTCTCAACGATGATCAGTCATGTCATCAACGATGATCAGCCATGTCATCACTGACGATCAGCCATGTCGTCCTTCTCAACGATGATCAGCCATGTCATCACCGACGATCAGCCATGTCGTCATTCAAATCAAATCAATCAACGACGATCAGCCATGTCATCCTTCTCAAATCAAATCAAATCAACGATGATCAGCCATGTCATCACCGACGATCAGCCATGTCGTCCTTATCAACGATGATCAGCCATGTCATCACCGACGATCAGCCATGTCGTCCTTATCAACGATGATCAGCCATGTCATCACCGACAATCAGCCATGTCGTCCTCTCAACGATGATCAGTCATGTCATCACCGACGATCAGCCATGTCGTCTTTCTCAACGATGATCAGCCATGTCATCACCGACGATCAGCCATGTCATCCTCTCAACGATGATCAGTCATGTCATCACCGACGATCAGCCATGTCGTCTTTCTCAACGATGATCAGCCATGTCATCACCGACGATCAGCCATGTCGTCCTCTCAACGATGATCAGCCATGTCATCACGGACGATCAGCCATGTCGTCCTCTCAACGATGATCAGCCATGTGATCACCGACGATCAGCCATGTCGTCCTCTCAACGATGATCAGCCATGTCATCACCGACGATCAGCCATGTCGTCTTTCTCCACGATGATCAGTCATGTCATCAACGATGATCAGCCATGTCATCACCGACGATCAGCCATGTCGTCCTCTCAACGATGATCAACCATGTCATCACCGACGGTCAGCCATGTCGTCCTTTTCAATGATGATCAGTCATGTCATCACCCCGATCAACGGTAATCAGAATATCGTCCGCATTCACCCCCTCAATGACGATCGGAATATCGTCCAACCGATCCATAACAACGGTCTGCCCGTCCAATTAGTCTACAACACCGTCCGCTTATCCTGGTCCACATTGGTCTAAAAGTAGCGCATCGTTCAGCGATCTTATTGCTCTGCCTCGGATGGTCCTTGATAAGGAGATTGGCTCTGATTCCCCACAGATGGAATTTAACCTCCCTGACGCGACCTACCCGTGATTGTTGGAGTTTCTTTGTGCTAAAGAAGGTTTGATCCCATGCGGCAATGATTTGTTCGCAGCTGATTATTCCCCAGGAGAGTCCGCCGCGACATTCAATGATGGTCCACCCATCCTTATTTCCCAACAGCGTGTAACGATCTTGAAATGGTCCGCCTGTCTTTCCTATCAATTCAACCAGCGACAGTCCGCTCGTTCAACAATTTATCCCCAGAAGAGTTTGCCTTGGCCCGCCCCCAACGGCTACCTTTACTTCAGTTTAGCCTCAAGCGCATTTTCCAACAGTCTTATTGCTCTGCCTCGGATGGTCTTTGATAAGGAGATTGGCTCTGATTCCCAACAGATGGAATTAAACCCGCCTGACACGACCTACCCGTGATTGTTGGATCTCTTTGGGCCAAAGATAGTTTGATCCCAACAACAATGACCTGTATCATTCAAATCAACGACGGTTCGCCCGTCCACTCTCAAATCAACGACGGTTCGCCCGTCCAATATCAAATTAACGACGGGTCGCCCATCCAATCTCATATCAACGACGGGTCGCCCGTCCAATCTCATATCAACGACGGTTCGCCCGTCCACTCTCAAATCAACGACGGTTCGCCCGTCCACTCTCAAATCAACGACGGTCCGCCCGTCCAATATCAAATCAACGACGGGTCGCCCGTCCAATCTCATATCAACGACGGTTCGCCCGTCCAATTTCAAATCAACGGCGGTTCGCCCGTCCAAGTTCAAATCGCCGACGATCCGTCTGGCCCAAATTCGAGTCAACGCATTTATCTAGTCTAATCTCAAGTCAACGACTCCGAGAGAAGATTATCCTTAGGAAAGTCCGCCTTCCGTAATAGCCAGCTCTGTCCATTCAACTTCAATCAAGTGGCGATCAATGTCATCCATATTGTCCGCAGCAAGCAGCCACTCTGTCCGTTCAACTTCAATCCAACCAATTCAATCAACCAGGTTCTTTAAAGTTCTGTACTTTCATTGACTCGTATGTTCTGTTCTGGATAGCCTGGAAGGGTGTCTAGAAAACCTTTGACATTACTTGTACCACGTCAATGGTGCCCTAAGTGCTGTCAAAGGGGGGCTACTGTAGACACCCTATTTTGGACTGTCCAGATTAGTTTACTTACGGTCTTTGATTCCCCTATGATGATTAATGGTCGAGAACATCCAAAGTCGATG
This sequence comes from Rhododendron molle, assembly GCA_025413875.1. Classification (NCBI taxonomy): domain Eukaryota; kingdom Viridiplantae; phylum Streptophyta; class Magnoliopsida; order Ericales; family Ericaceae; genus Rhododendron; species Rhododendron molle. The sequence goes on from CM046400.1 coordinate 24,771,026, forward strand.
GTGTGTTTGAGCTCTGAGCGTCCCGAACCTCGTTCAAACCCTTTCAAAACCCTTTCCAAACCCTTCGAGCCAGAACCAAATGGCCTCAACAAAACCTGCCCGGCAAAGACGGTTATCAATCGATGCACGCCGGTGCAAAGTGCCAATGCGTGTCGACATCAAGCTCGAATCGGTTTCGATGGCGCACGCCCGATCCAGGTGGCGCCGCGCTGTTCGATCAAATCACCTTTGGGACCACTTGCCGAGACTTTCTGGCCGCCATGACGTGAGCTACAGCCCCTGATGATTATTTCGTCCAGGACGGCTCCTCCTCTCTCCTACACCTTCCATCAACTAGTCCCATGCATTTAATGCATGGGAGGCTCCTCTCTTCTTGGAGGCCAAACAACCCCTTAGGCCAGCTGATCCCAGCCCTTCTGCCCTGGCCTATATATACCCCCCTTGCATTTATTTGCAAGGGGTTACATTCATAAAGAAGCTCCAAAGCTTACTCCCTTTGTCTCTCTCTTGCTTCTCCTTGTCTTCTTTCATCCATTGAAAGACAAAGCAAGGAAGATCAGTCATCTCCCCTACATTGCTGTCTCCATCCCCTTTTCATCCATCATCCATCCATTTCAAAGCTCAAACCACCCATCAACTTCTCTCCAAAGGTATATCACCTTTTATTCTGGAAATCGTTTCGACCCCTGAGGGGACCTAGCCGAGCCCAGGCTGGTAATCAATACCACGCCTGGTCTCACGGCTAGCAAATAAACACAGTTGTGGCGTGAGAGGTGGCGCACGCCAGTCCCTCTTAGCCGTGCGCCAGTCATGGCTGCATGGCAGGACTGGTGTGGAGACCACTGATCATCCTCATTATGCTTTATTTTCAGTCTGATCATCTCGTAGCATGCTAAAAACCAGTTTACAGCTTTCCATATTTTAGAATTGTGTAGTTAGTCGTCTGTTATAACTGCGTAGTAAGGCCCCTGGGATCTTTCTGGTCATAGTCCAGAGCCCAGATGAAGCAAAGCCAAGCACTGGACTGAAAGAGCAACTGGCGCACGGTGTACTATGACCTGCGTGCGCCAGTGGTCGTGTGTTCCAGTGGCTGGCCCTTGCTTCTCAGCTTAGTTCTGGCCTCTGTTTAATCCCCCACTCTGTTTATGGGGTTTTCAGTCCATTTATCTCTGTTTGATTTGTTGCTGTATTCTGAAACTATACATATGCTGCTATATCAACTGCGTGGTTTGTCCTGGGTGTGCACTGGTCCATTCCAGAGCCCAGAGGGTTGAGTTCAGAAGCTGTGAGCTTGGGCCCACCGGCCAAGACGCCGTTCTATGGTGGCGCACGCAGTGTTTCCTAGTATGCGAGGCTTGGCTGCATACCGGTTTATTCTGCGTGTCTCACTGGTCGGTGTGTTCCAGTTCACCCAAAACGCCACGAAGCGCTTGTTCTCAATCTATTATCATTATTCATATGCCATTCACCACATTTTGCCATGCAAATATAACTTGCCATTTGTGAATCCCCATTAATTGCTCCCCCCCCTAACCGGCTAATAAATGATCAAAGAGAGAAAATGCAAATGTTTTACAAAATGCACGAGTAGAGACCGATCTTGGATTGGGCGAGAGAGGTGCCATAAAACCCTTCCCTCTCGTAACCTGGCTCCCGAACCTCGGACATCGAAGGTGACGACGGTCCATCTACAAGCCTTTTCAAATCAAATCAAACAAAACGTGAACAAAAACGTTTTCAAATCGGTTTCTTGGGTGTTTTCCGCCAAACCCCGGGTGACGACTCTCTCAAAACGACATTTCGTCATGCTTTCAAACAAAAGCGCGCAATCAAACTTTTTCGTAAACTAAAAATCTGGGATTTTTAGGGCGTGTGCCCACAGGATGTCTGTTGGGGATCATTGCATTAATTGAAATTTGGAAATTAATACATGCTTGAACAATTTTCAAAAGTCTGTCAAAACAGTACGCTCCGCGCTGCTGAAGAACGGAATGGTACGTAACAAGATTCTACATCCGACCAATCCGAACTGGGGCTTTTACTATTGTTCACTTGTGTAGTTTTTCTCCAAGTTTTGATTAATAAAAGTGAGCCAAGCTTGAAAAGGGCATGTTTCTAAACATTGCGTTTCTCTCTCTCAAAAATCATTCGTTGGCGCTCTCCATTTGCATCGATGTTACTTAGCGCCGTTGAGGTGTTTTGGGTAACCGGTACAGTTTACTAGAGCCTGCGGTCCTCGAACGCCCAACAACCTTGGACGATGATGAGTCGTAATACCGTTCGACCATTGCTCTGCTATGCGTTGCTTTGGGAGGTATACCGCGGCCCTAGTCGGAGGAACCCCTTTAAGCCAAAACCGGCCTCTTCATGCGTACAAAGCAATAGAACCTTTCAAACTAAAACAGGAACCTGCAGGGTAGGATTTACTTGCATCTAACACCCATAGCCTGTCTACGTGTTATTGCTTTCCGTATCGCATGTCTGTACATACATCCATACCGTTTTGCGTAGGAGCATGCTAGGGCGGCTTTTAGGTCTGTCTGTCTGGCAAGTCTATCTCGTCCCTATTAGGACGCCGTTTAGACCGATGACGAGTCGTGCATCTTGATGATGCATGTTATCAACCTTTTAAGTTCCTTGAGTCAAAGAGACTTCGAGAAATCGAGACCTCCTAGGTCCTTGTCTAAATCTGATCAAAGTTTCAAACAGAAATCTGGGAACTATAAAGAGCATGCCGTGATACTTACACCGCTCCGGTCACAAGTGTTAAACACTTACACCATTCAAGGCTCCGGCACAGTGCTGCTTACGCCACTTTGGTCATGGTATCACGACATCCGTATCAAGTTGTTCCATTCCAAATTTTGAAACTTTGAGAAAGGAATAGCCGGAGACTTAGGCTGTTTTGACATCTCTTAGTTTTAGTTGATTCAAACAAGGATACACTGTCGAAAAGAAATCCGAGGATCACAGCGTCGTCCTAAAACTTCGCGAGATGGACTTGTTTGCTAGTTGTAGAGTCTAGGAGGACACCGACGACGTCTACGTGTGCATTGCATTCTAACTGTTGCAGGAACATCACTGAGTTCTCATTTACTTTGCTGTCCAAAGCTCTAGGCTATTGCACCAAAGAAAAGAGCCAAACCTACTTGGGAGTGTCTACTGGGGCTTTTGCAAAGGCTTACAAGGCTTGTCACTCAATCAAATACAGCGGCACCACCAGCACATCCAAAGCCATATTACCTTCCTCGACCATCAATCCAGAATGGCAGCACGAACAGAGTTGGCTGAGCTGAAGAAAGCTGTATGGGAGCTGGGTCTCAAGATGGACAAACAAATGATCATGGTCCAGGGACTGGTTGACCTCGTTACCTCCAAAGCCCTGCAACCGGATATGGGGTTAGTCAAAGAACATCCTCAAGCCTACCACACTCCTCCGGTCGAAATCAAGCCTTGCACGAAAGACATGTTCAAAGATCTAGCTGAATTCCGTAAGGCAAGAGTCCACCCAGAGAAGGATGCTGAATCCTTGTCCGAAATCGGAGTTGAACGGAAAGGCGTGCACATTGACAAGGTCCGGCCCAATCCCAAAAGAGTGTGTTCCATTGATGGCGCAACGCTATACAGCGGTGGAGTGAGTAAAAGTTCCGCCAATCCTCGTCCCAATTGCAGAACCCGACCAAGGATCTTCTCTCACTTCTTTGTACTTTTATCATCAGTTTATGAGAAGCTTCTCGAAGCTGGGTTCATCAAGCCACTCCTTCCAACTCCTTCGCCTCGAACATTCCCGGCTTCCCACAATCCAAACCTTTTCTGTACCTACCACCAAATGCCTGGCCATCTCACCGACGCCTGCTACTGCCTCCGACATGCCATCCAAGATCTCATTGATAATGGCATCATCCCAGCCCCGCTCGCATCAAAGGCCAATGTCACCTCCAACTCCATACCTCAACATGATTCCAGCCCACATGTTAACCAGATATCCCTCATCTCCACTCGAATCAAGCCTAACTCCACCATATTCAACCCAACTCTCCATATTATCCCAGCAAATCAAGCCAAACCAATCCTATCCATCCCATCCGAACCTGAGGTTAACCTGGTGGCTTTAGGTGGTGCAATTGAGGCTTTCTCTCCCGACACCTGGACTGACAGTGATGAAGAGTCCTCAAAGGAGAAATTCAAGAGGAAACTTATTCAATCAAGGGAGAAGACTGACCGGCAGAGGTCTTTCACTCAAGGGAGTTTGGAGTTACCGTTCTCCCAAGTGGGTTTGGTCGAAGATGCTGAAGAAGCTAAAGTGCTGATGCTTGGGCCCAACACTCTCGAAGGCTCTACCCCTCTCATCGCGGAAGTTAAAAGTAGCTTTTAAATATTGCATTTTCAAACTGCGTCTAACTTGCATTGACGACGCGTCTGAGTCTGGCACAGAGTCGGTCGAGTCTAAGTCTAGCTCTGAGTCGGAGTTTGTGCCTCTTGGCCCTCCATGCCGTAACTTCTATTTTAGTTTGTGTCTTCTTTTGAACTTGGCAAACCCTGGTGCTTTTGTGGTATGCATTATCCTGCTTCTAAGTATTTCGCTGACTTTTGAATAAACTGTGTCGACCCTGACGACGAAGGGATAGATTTCGATGGGAACATTCCCAAGGAAATGTGTTCCCTCGCCGAAAGGGAAGACGAAAGGCATGCTCAGCCTACTAAAAGAAGAAGTAATTTCAATAAACTTGAAAGATAAGGTAGACCCCCGAATGGTTCAAATTGGCTCAATACAGTCCTTGGAGGAGCACGGCGCTCGGTCGGACATGCTCGAAGAATTCATCAACGTCTTGGCATGGTTTCACAAAGACACACTTGGTGTAGACACGCCCGGAAAATTCATCAATGTTTTGGCATGGTTTTACAAAGACACGCCTGGCGTTGATCCTGAGATAAAGAAGCATCGAATTCCCTTTGCTACCGGATTCCAAACCATGTAAAGCAAAAGCTCAAAAAGCTTAGGGCTCCATACCATGTTCAAAGCAGCAACAGCGGCATTTCCGCCAAGTACAAAGAAGGGGAATGCACAAAACAGCCCGGAGCAAGGCATGTCAACCAAAGCACTCTGAACCCTGTGTTATCAAAGCTGCTCTATCTGAGGGTGTGACCAGAAATCATTAATCTCGACGGCAACAAAATTCGATACATTGGTCACCAAGGAAATTCGTGCTCCATTGTTTGACCCACACGGGAAGTTCCGGCCGAAGCGCTCTGGGCCTTACATTATCAAGGCCATCCTATCTAGGGATGCTGCTAAGCTCATCGATCTCGACGGCAACGAATTCAACACTCTAGTCAACCTGGATCAACTCAAGCGTTACTATCCCTGAGAGATGCTCGTTGGACCAAAAACCACAAGGGTGGGTGGTTCCAAGCAAAAGTTAGAGCAGTTTGCTAGATTGAAAACCTAAGGAGGCGGTCTAGGCAAAAATAAATAGGCAAAAGTCGAAAACTCGCTAGACCGAAAACCTGAAAAGGCGGTTCTAGGCAAAAGTTAGAGCGTAAAAAGAGAGGTAAAACACACTGAGTGAACCTTGGCCTGAACTACGTTTTGACCTGATTCCCCATGATGGGATACGGAGGCAGTCTCTCTTCGAGACTCGGTCATAATCTATCAACTTGATCTAGAGTTGACGTTTTGAGGTCTACATCAAAAGTAGAGAGGAGTCGAGAACAAGGTCAAAGTTTCATTGGAGAATCAGAAGGGGGAACCTTTCATTTTTCAACTTTAATGCAAACTACTACTTCAATTTCAAAGCTGAGCAAAAGCCTTAAAATAATTTGAAGCATGAAAAACAGAACAAAATGCTTGAGAAGCCTAACGGCTCACAGTTTATTTTAAGTTCAGCGAAGTCTAGTTTGAACAGTTGCAGCCGCTTTTCAGTTACGCGCGCTAGTTTGAGGCTCATGCACATTTGTTTAAAGTGATGTGCATTGGTCTCAAACTTGCGCGCGCTTCTTCAATTCTTAGCAGACAACAGTTGGCAGCCATCGCGCCTAACGAAGATTTTGGACCTCAAGGGGTATTTCAAGTTAAAACCAAGGATTCGGTGCCACGAATTGGTTGTAAGGGCTCTTGCCGAGTTTTGTCATACCATGCACGTCATATGGACCTAATGTGATTGTACGCGGTTTCAGTCCGGGATTTGTATGAGTCATCTTTGGCGTCGTTTGTCCGTTTTGTGGCATTTTTCTAGCTTTTCAATCCATTGTCATTTCGGGATGTTTTTCTCGGTGCGTATGGGTCATTGTACATCTATTTGACCTTTTGCAATTGTCAGTTTCACCTGTTTAGGGGATATTCGAGTTTGGGCTCATTAATGCCCAAAATTTCATTATGTTCCATGTGTCAAAGAGCTTATGCGTTATTCTAGGGCTCTTCGTTCCTTTTCGTTCGAGCTAGGCAAGTTTGTACATATACGCGCGTCTATTTTGTCAACTCAGATCATTCGTCAATGCAAGTTGGATATTAGCGGTTGGTTCTCGGCTTTCTGTTATCAATTTTCTCAAGAAAAAAAACCAAAAAAAACCAGAAAATGCAACTTTTATTTGCTACTCACAATGTCCATGAAACAACGGTGGAACATCATGCATGTCAAAGCTCAACGGCCCAAGCAAAAGCATATCTACAAGGCACATCAGCCCAGAAATCAAGGGGCATGAAGTACCAATGCTATTCCTACTTAAGGTTTAATGTCAATAGAGGGCACGCCTGCCCACTCAGCGTCTGTCTACATGGGCACCCAGACCCAAACCTCAAAAGCAAAGGACAGTGAAGTAAGGAGACTCAGTGGTAGTCCTCAGTGGTAGAGCTCGTCCTCGTTCTCGTCGTTGTCGTCACTCTTGGTCTCCTCGAGTACCTGGGGCTCCATTCCCATCCTTCTCTTTTGAGGAGGCTTTCACCGATGAGGTTTCTCTCTCCCTCTCAGACTTTTCCTCGGAGTCCTTGAACACTCCTAGACGCGAGCCAGCCTTTCTACGGGCCTCTCTTTCGACTGCACACCGCCAGCCATTGGTTGTTTAATGCTCTCTAAGCTGGGGCTAAAGTGGCAGTGTTGCTCTATGTAGCTCTTGTGGCTATGGTCATTTTAGGTCGTCATCCTCAAGAAGCCGCCCTAGTCTGCATCTGCATTTTCAGTTCGCGCATTCAATTTAGTGTACATGTCATTGCATATTGTATATCAATTGTTGAAAACAGGAAAAGCCCATCAAGTGTTGAAGCACACCTATCCAGCATCGAAGGCAACAAGTTAGTTTGGGATTTTGGGGGTTTCATACTTGGGGTCTAGTCACTACTGGAACTGGAGCCGGAACTGCTGCTCTGGGATAGTGCAATTTCAAAGGGATACGCCACATGCCGTTCTCCCTACCCATTTTTTCCATGGCAAATGTCAAACACACAGCCTCTCTATCCTACTCCAAGCAGTCTCTAACGACAGTTCGCCTGTCCCGGATGGCTGCATCTATTTCAGTCCAGCCTTTAGCACATCTTCCAGCAGTCTTATTGCTCTGTCTCAGATGGTCCCTGATAAGGAGATTGGCTCTGATTCCCAGCAGATGGAATTTAACCTACCTGACGCGACCTACCCTTGATTGTTGCGTTTCTTTGTGCCGAAGAAGGTTTAATCCCCAGCAACAACGGTCTATCTGTCCACGGCTGTAATTATTGCCCCAGCAACAGTCCTTCTTACCAATATCCATGCTATTTTTAAGGGTAGTCTCTACTTGGGATACTTGGATCAAATCAACGACGATCAGCCATGTTGTCCTTTTCAAATCAAATCAACGACGATCAGCCATGTCGTCCTTCTCAAATCAAATCAAATCAACGACGATCAGCCATGTCGTCCTTTTCAAATCAAATCAACGACGATCAGCCATGTCGTCATTCAAATCAAATCAACGACGATCAGCCATGTCGTCCTTCAAATCAAATCAACGACGATCAGCCATGTCGTCCTTCTCAAATCAAATCAAATCAACGACGATCAGCCATGTCGTCCTTCTCAAATCAAATCAATCAACGACGATCAGCCATGTCGTCCTTCTCAACGATGATCAGCCATGTCATCACCGACGATCAGCCATGTCGTCTTTCTCAACGATGATCAGTCATGTCATCAACGATGATCAGCCATGTCATCACCGACGATCAGCCATGTCGTCCTCTCAACGATGATCAGTCATGTCATCAACGATGATCAGCCATGTCATCACCGACGATCAGCCATGTCGTCCTTCTCAACGATGATCAGCCATGTCATCACCGACGATCAGCCATGTCGTCATTCAAATCAAATCAATCAACGACGATCAGCCATGTCATCCTTCTCAAATCAAATCAAATCAACGATGATCAGCCATGTCATCACCGACGATCAGCCATGTCGTCCTTATCAACGATGATCAGCCATGTCATCACCGACGATCAGCCATGTCGAAGAATCAACGATGATCGACCATGTCATCACCGACAATCAACCATGTCGTCCTGTTCAATGATGATCGGTCATGTCATCACCCCGATCAACGGTGCCTTTCAAAGAATCAACGATGATCGACCATGTCATCACCGACGATCGACCATGTCGTCCTTTCAATGATGATCGGTCATGTCATCACCCGATCGATCAACCATGTCGTCTTTCTCAACGATGATCGACCATGTCATCACCGACGATCAGACCTCCATCTCTCAGCGATGATCAGCCATGTCATCACGGACGATCGACCATGTCGTCCTCTCAGCGATGATCGACCATGTGATCACCGGCGATCGACCATGTCGTCCTCTCAGCGATGATCGACCATGTCATCACCGACGATCAACCATGTCGTCTTTCTCCACGATGATCAGTCATGTCATCAACGATGATCGACCATGTCATCACCGACGATCGACCATGTCGTCCTCTCAACGATGATCAACCATGTCATCACGGACAACCATGTCGTCCTTTTCAATGATGATCGGTCCATGTCATCACCCCGATCAACGGTAATCAGAATATCGTCCGCATTCACCCCCTCAATGACGATCGGAATATCGTCCAACCGATCCATAACAACGGTCTGCCCGTCCAATTAGTCTACAACATCGTCCGCTTATCCTGGTCCACATTGGTCTAAAAGTAGCGCATCGTTCAGCGATCTTATTGCTCTGCCTCGGATGGTCCTTGATAAGGAGATTGGCTCTGATTCCCCACAGATGGAATTTAACCTCCCTGACGCGACCTACCCGTGATTGTTGGAGTTTCTTTGTGCTAAAGAAGGTTTGATCCCATGCGGCAATGATTTGTTCGCAGCTGATTATTCCCCAGGAGAGTCCGCCGCGACATTCAATGATGGTCCACCCATCCTTATTTCCCAACAGCGTGTAACGATCTTGAAATGGTCCGCCTGTCTTTCCTATCAATTCAACCAGCTACAATCCGCTCGTTCAACAATTTATCCCCAGAAGAGTTTGCCTTGGCCCGCCCCCAACGGCTACCTTTACTTCAGTTTAGCCTCAAGCGCATTTTCCAACAGTCTTATTGCTCTGCCTCGGATGGTCTTTGATAAGGAGATTGGCTCTGATTCCCAACAGATGGAATTAAACCCGCCTGACACACCTACCGTGATTGTTGGATCTCTTTGGGCCAAAGATAGTTTGATCCCAACAACAATGACTGTATCATTCAAATCAACGACGGTTCGCCCGTCGCTCTCAAATCAACGACGGTTCGCCGTCCAATATCAAATTAACGACGGGTCGCCCATCCAATCTCATATCAGCGACGGTTCGCTCGCCCGTCCAATCTCATATCAACGGCGGTTCGCCCGTCCACTCTCAAATCAACGGCGGTTCGCCCGTCGAACAACTTCAAATCAACGACGGTCCGCCCGTCCAATATCAAATCAACGGCGGGTCGCCGTCCAATCTCATATCAACGACGGTTCGCCGTCCAATTTCAAATCAACGGCGGTTCGCCGTCAAGTTCAAATCGACGATCTCGTCTGGCCCAAATTCGAGTCAACGGCGATCTAGGCTATCTAATCTCAAGTCAACGACTCGAGAAGATTATCCTTAGGAAAGTCCGCCTTCCGTAATAGCCGCTCTGTCCATTCAACTTCAATCAAGTGGCGATCAATGTCATCCATATTGTCCGCAGCAAGCAGCCACTCTGTCCGTTCAACTTCAATCCAACCAATTCAATCAACCAGGTTCTTTAAAGTTCTGTACTTTCATTGACTCGTATGTTCTGTTCTGGATAGCCTGGAAGGGTGTCTAGAAAACCTTTGACATTACTTGTACCACGTCAATGGTGCCCTAAGTGCTGTCACACCAGCTCTTGTAGACACCCTATTTTGGGCTGTCAGATTAGTTTACTTACGGTCTTTGATTCCCTATGATGATTAATGGTCGAGAACATCCAAAGTCGATGGTGTGTTTGAGCTCTACTGAGCATCCCGAACCTCGTTCAAACCCTTTCCAAACCCTTCGAGCGAGAACCAAATGGCGCAACAAAACCCTACTTGACGCTGGTTATCAATCGACGACGCAGTGCGATTGCCACGTGTCGGACATCAAGCCTGGAACCGGTTTCTAGTGGCGCCGCGCCCGATCGGAGGTGGCGCACGCCAGTGTTCCCAGTCAAATCACCTTTTGGGACCACTTGCCCGAGACTTTTGTAGCCACCACGACATGTGCTACAACCCTCACGATGATTATTTCGTCCAGAACGGCTCCTCCTCTCTCCTACACCTTCCATCAACTAGTCCCATGCATTTAATGCATAGAAGGCTCCCCTCTTTCTTGGAGCCCAAACATCTCAGCTGGCCAGTCCTCTCCTTCAGCCTATAAATACCCCCCTTGCATTTATTTGCAAGGGGTTACATTCATAAAGAAGCTCCAAAGCTTACTCCCTTTGTCTCTCTCTTGCTTCTCCTTGTCTTCTTTCATCCATTGAAAGACAAAGCAAGGAAGATCAGTCATCTCCCCTACATTGCTGTCTCCATCCCCTTTTCATCCATCATCCATCCATTTCAAAGCTCAAACCACCCATCAACTTCTCTCCAAAGGTATATCACATTTTATTCTGGAAATCGTTTCGACCCCTGAGGGGACCTGGCCGAGCCGAGGCTGGTAATCAATACCACGCCTGGTCTCACGGCTAGCAAATAAACACAGTTGTGGCGTGAGAGGTGGCGCACGCTAGTCCCTCTTAGCCGTGCGCCAGTCATGGCTGCATGGCAGGACTGGTGTGGAGACCACTGATCATCCTCATTATGCTTTATTTTCAGTCTGATCATCTCGTAGCATGCTAAAAACCAGTTCTTACTTTCCATATTTTAGAATTGTGTAGTTAAGTCGTCTGTTATAACTGCGTAGTAAGGCCACAGGATCTTTACGGTCATAGTCGAGCCCAGATGAAGCAAAGCCAAGCACTAGATCGAAAGAGCAAGCGGCGCCGCGGTGTACTATGACTGCGTCGCCCGGTGGTCGTGTGTTCGATGGTGGCCCTTGCTTCTCGGCTTAGTTCGGCCTCTGTTTAATCCCCACTTTGTTTATGGGGTTTTCATCCATTTATCTCTGTTTGATTTGTTCTTTGTATTACAAACTATATATAACCTGTGATATAAGCTGCGTGGTTTGTCCTGGTGTGCCTTTGGTCCATTCGAGCCCGGAGGGTTGAGTTCAGAAGCTGTGAGCTTGGGCCCACCGGCGCACGCCCCTTGTCCTATGGTGGCGCACGCAGGTGTTTCCTAGTATGCGATGGCCTTTGGCGATGCATCTGGTTTATTCTGCGTGTCTCTGGGTCAGTGTGTTCCAGTTTGTCTAAAATGCTCACAGAAGCGCTTGTTCTCAATCTATTATCATTATTCATATGCCATTCACCACATTTTGCCATGCAAATATAACTTGCCATTTGTGAATCCCCATTAACTGCTCCCCCGCCCTAACTGGCTAATAAATGATCAAAGAGAGAAAAATGCAAATGTTTTACAAAATGCCTGAGTAGAGACCGATCTTCGGATTGGGCGAGAGGGGTGCCATAAAACCCTTCCCCTCTCGTAACCTGGCTCCCGAACCTCAGACATCGAAGGTGACGACGGTCCAGTCTACAAGCCTTTTCAAATCAAATCAAACAAAACGTGAACAAAAAACGTTTTCAAATCGGTTTCTTGGGTGTTTTCCGCAAAACCCGGGTGGCGACTCTCTCAAAACAGCATTTCGTCATGCTTTCAAACAAAAGGGCGCAAACCAAACTTTTCGTAAACTAAAAATGCGGGATTTTTAGGGGCGTGTGCCCACACCTTCCAACCTTGAGTTGATCGTAAGCATGGAGATATAGGATGTCGGCGGAGCTTCCACTGTCTATTAGCACCCTTCGAGTGAGGTAGTTGGCCACGACAATGGTGATAACCAGGGGGTCGTCGTGAGGAACCTGAACTCCCTTGGCATCTTCTTCTGAGAAAATTATGGGTATTTCCTCCGTCTTTTGGAATTTACTCGGACGGCCCACTGTGTTGACCTCCAAGTATTCCTCCGTCCTTAGTTTCCTCAGGTGAGCCTTTCTAGCGTTGCTGGATTCTCCGCCTCCAGCAAATCCCCCATGAATGACCTTGATTTCTCCAATAGGTCCTGACCGGGGCGCAACACTATCTCTTCTGTCTTTGTTGGTATCATCCCACCTGGGTTGTTTCTGATACTTCTTTGATACAAAATGCTGAAGTCTCTCTCTCTGGATCAACTCCTCGATTTGCTGCTTTAGATCTATGCAATCATCCGTGTTGTGACCGTGGTCTCTATGGAATCTGCAGTACTTATCTCTAGCTCTTTTGCTCGGATCGGATCTCAACTTTTCGGGCCATTTGAGGTCTGGATCGTCTTGGAGGTTGCTGAGGATTTGCTCTGCCGTAGCTATGAGCGGAGTAAACTGCTTGTACCGGCCCTGAGACGGTCCTCCTCCCCTTTTAGGGGAAGTTCGTGAGTCTACCTTCTTGTTTTTTGGTTCCCCTCCCGTTTTTCGGGTGGAGTCCTTTCTCTTTCTGTCAGGTGGTGGGAATCCTCCAACCTGTGGTGGCCCTATTTGGGGATCAAAGCCATCACGGGTTCGCCTTGCATAAACAGCTTCCTTAGCATTCATATGCTTCTGTGCTCTGAGCATGAGCTCCGCCAGGGTCTTGGGTGGTTCTTGAGATAGGAGGTACAGGAACTGTCCTGGATATAGCCCGGCTATGTACGCAGTTATACTCATGCTGTCATCAACTTCGTCTATCTGCACCACGTCTTTGTTGAACCTGGTGGTGAAGTCTCTCAACGATTCCCGTCGTCCCTGATTCACCGTTAGGAGATGCGTGGCTGGTTTGCCGTAGCGTTGGCCAGCAATAAAGTAGCTTATAAAGCTCGTGTGTAGACACCCCAATTTGGCCTAACGATTATTTCAACTCCCACCTTGGGACCATCCCGATGATGATACGGATTTGATGATTACTGATTGCTTTCTTGTGAAACCCATGGACTTATGGTACGAACTCTGAGCCACTTAGAGGACCCAATCCAGAGCCAAATAGCCTTTCAGACAGAAACATAGTGTGTTAGGAAAATCCATCGATCGGCCGCAACATCCATTCCACGGCCTTAACATCCATTCCTCACCCGAGCAACCTGTTGCTAGCAAAATCTCCCTGAGAGATCGAAACCTCAGCCGCCAGATCAATGGCTCGGCCGCCACATCCATTCTTCGGCCGCGACATCCTTTGCTCGGCCGCCAGATCGGCCTTTTTCCAAACTCTCGAACCTTCTGTCGGTCGTCTGATCCAATCCCACCGCCTCTCCGATGCGTTCGGGCCACATTCAAGGATTGCAACAAAGAGTTTGTATTGCAATGCAATTGCAATTGCATCCTCGTAATTTGATTGGACCGAGTGAGTCACCCTTTGCCTATATAAAGAGACCCTCGGATCCGAAAAGAAACACACAGAAATTGATAGATCTACACCCTCAAATCAGTCACGATACTCTGCCCCTATACTCACAAAAACCCTCTCTATAAAAGCCCCAACCTTCCATAGGCGGCCATCAATCCGACGATCCAACCCCGGAGTTCAAACCCTAACCCTAGGGTTTCGTCCAAAAAGCAATCAATCAGTCAATCCCGATCGATCCGAAGCAATCAAGCAACTGGGCGATCAAGGTGGTGAGGCCCAACTGCCTCTGGTTTGTTTTAATTTTTATCTATAATCGTAATCGTAGCTTTTCTGATCGTCTGTAAACTTTCTGTCTGGTGTGAGGAAGAACACCAGCCGGGGCTTCGATGCCTCGACCGGTACATTGATATCAGCGTGTCCCTCGGGCGCGACATCCATTCGCCGGCCGAGCGATCTGTTACTTTTGTTTGTTTCTTGCTTTGTTGGATCGATTCCTTATCATCTGGCTCATCTTATTAACTGTTTAAGGCGTAAAAATAGACTACGTGTATGAGTTAGATAAAGCATCTACATGTCTTATGTTGAATGATTATGGGCTAGCTTCACGGCTAGACAGAAAGGGGTGCCTAACACCTTCCCCTTACTGTACTTTTGGCTTCCGTATCCAGAATCTCTATCTGTTTTCCTAGCTTTAACAAACTAGGTGGCGACTCTGTTTTGATGATAACCGCTATCATGTGGCGATACCTCTAGCCATGGAGGTATCCACGATCTTGGTTTATGAAGTGAGCAACCAATCGAGCAAACACAGTGATGATACAACTGTATGGCGATGCCCCGTCTGGGAGGTGTCTACATCGTGCTAAGCTGCTTGAAACTTCGTATACTCCCAGGGGGGAGCTTATTAAACCATGCTCGGGCACTTCCCTTTAGAGTAACAGGAAAAGCTCGACATCTGACTTCGTCAGGAACTGCTTGCAGGTGCATCAGGGATTTATACGTTTCCAGGTGATCCAACGGGTCCGTGGAGCCATTGAATGTTTCCAACTGGGGCATCTTAAACTTCCTTGGAAGGGGGCGCCCCATGACTTCGGAGGTGAAGGGAGAATCCGTATTTTGCACCAGCTCTTCCACCATGGCAGGAGTCTGTGCCTTGACTTGCTTCATTAGTCCTTCAATCTGGTTCTGCATCTTGAGAATCACCCCTAGTTCATGGGACGACTTCTCCAGGGGGGCTTGCTATTCCTCTTTCGGTTTTGGCTTTCCTCCTCGCTGGACTCACTTTCTCTTCTGTGATTCTCTTCCTCCTGTTGACTGTGTTGCAAGTTCAGGATGCTTGGTTCAGAGATCTGCAGACGCAAAGCTACGTTTTCCTGCACCGCGTTCTGTAACCCTTGGGTTAGCGTTTTTATTTGTTCCTGCATTCGAGCAAACGCTTCTGGGGTCATCTGATCGCCTCCCGTCTTGCTTGCCCCAGCGGCGTTAGCAGCTTTCTCCATGACGGCAGTGGCCTTGGCTGCTTTTTGCAGCCTTAGCCGTTTCAGCGGCCTTGGCAGCTTTAACCGCGGCAGCAGTCTTGGTGGCGTCGTCGACGCCCATTTGCGGGGGGTCTGAAGCCATCGTTGTTCTGCTAGATCGGGTATCCACCATGCAAAACTATTCACCGTGAAGGGGAAAGTAGATTTCCCACAGACGGCGCCAGCTGATGAATCAGCTTTGTATCTGACCCCGACCTGTTCCTGTAAAGACAACGTGAGAACTAAAGTCACCGGTGTGGTGGCGTGCCGACCACCCTCCGATGCCTAAGTCAGTAGAGAATATGATATATGGCGAGTGGACTGAGATTCACAGGCGTTAATTGGACGTACCTTAGGTGAAGCTCTACCGTCACTTTTATAGGCATTTTGTAGGAGGTCGAGTCCTAATAGGACTGTGTTCCGGGGATTTATTGATTATCCTAACGGTGAGTAGGGAGTCCTGCCTTAGCTGAGACTCCATTTTCCTATGATCTTGGCCTGGATTCGTTATCCTTCTTTGGTCGTGTTTATCTTTTGGATTTTATGTCTATCTTATCCACATATTCTCCTTTATCCCATGGGATTATAGTTCTTGATGGAGTGACATGTTTATCTGGGATAAACATGTTGCTGGAGCCTTGTTTATCCAGCCTTAGCTAGGTTTCTGAGCTGGGCCCCAAACCTGTACCCAGCTCCGTCTCGCGGGCCGGGCTGGATATACTTGCTGGTGATGTCTTCCACGGGGTTTCTGGTGGGGCTGGGTTTTCACTCCCCAGCTCCGCGTATTCTACCGAGCTGGCCGTATCAGGTCTTTCCTACTTATCAGGGGGCAACTAAGATTAAGCAACATTCGTTCTTTAAAGGTGTGAATTAGGTGTTAATAAGATGTTCTGCCTGACCTGATATCCCCAAGCCAATTGATTTTAAGGGGGAAAATGCGCCATCAGCATCCGCAAGCAGTTGATTTTATGTATGTGGTTTATCTGCTGTCGTTCTTGGGGGGGGGGGGGGGGGATGTACTGCATCCAGTTATTGTTTTCATTTGTGTCAGTTCTTTCTTGCAACTTCTTTTATTGTTATGCTTTCACGTGCATACCGATGTTCTGAACTATCAATGAAGGAAGCATGGTAATGTGCACATAAATTGATTTGGGTCTCTAGACCTGCCCTCTCTGATGCCATTTGGCTTTGATTTAGGGGCATGGTTTTACAACAAAACATACATGTAGCTCCTCGGTTCTTGGAGGTTTAGGGGGGCCACTGTTTCAGTGGTATTCTAAGAGCGCCACTTTGTGCATATATTGCCAAAGGATAGGTCTGTCTCCAATCATCCCCGCCATACCCCCAATGATTGGAGACTAGATGGGTTATGTTATG
Source organism: Rhododendron molle (assembly GCA_025413875.1). NCBI lineage: Eukaryota > Viridiplantae > Streptophyta > Magnoliopsida > Ericales > Ericaceae > Rhododendron > Rhododendron molle. Next base: position 24,787,873 of record CM046400.1, read on the forward strand.
TTATTGTTGTTGTTGTTGTTGTTGTTGTAGCTAGGGTGCATCAAAATTCTGTGAAGATAAAATTAGAGACAAAAGCTTTATATATAAACCTTTGGCGAAATGACGTGCCCTCACAACCATCAGGTTACGCATGTTGGGACTTGGTATATTGTGGGCACACACCCCTAAAATTGGGTGCGCCCTTTTGGAAAAGCACTGCGAAACACTACAATTCAGAGTCGCTACTCGGGTTTTAGCAGTATGCACCCAAGGAACCGAACCTAAAACATTCTGCTACGTTTTGATTGGAAAAGATTTTGTAGACTGGACCGTCATCACCTTTGATATCTGAGGTTCGAGAACCAGGTTACGAGAGGGGAAGGATTTTATGGCACTGATAAGTAGGGAAAAACCTAAAGAACCCAGCCAGGAGAGATAAGCGAAGCTGGGGAGTGAAGCTATCAGCTCCGCCTTCCCCCTTAAGATTTACAGCAATAAGACAGCTCGGTCCTCAAGACGGAGCTGAGCTGAAGTCTAAAGTCTAGCTCCGCCATACGGAGCTGGGTCACGATCCAAGGATCAGCTTAGAAGCCCATCTAGGGCCGGACGAGTAACACTCATGAAGTGTGCTTATCCCTGTAAAAGATATCCCACGCGGATAAAGGAGAAAATGTAGATAAGATATACACGACGGTCCCAAAGGTGATCACGACCAATAAAGGATAATGATCCCCGGACAAGATGAGGTGAGTAAGGAGTCCTAGCTAAGGCAGGACTCCACGATCACCATCTGGATAACCAGTAAATCCCCGGAATACAGTCCTATTAGGACTCAACCTCCTACGAAATGCCATAAAAAGGAACAGTAGAGCTTCGGCTAAGGTACGACAAATTAACGCTGTGAATCTCTATTCTCTCAATAAGATCATATTCTCTATTGACTTAGGCATCGGAGGGTGGTCGGCATGCCACCACACGGTGACTTTAGCTCTCACGTTGTCCTTGCGGGAACAGGTCGGGGCCGGCAAAGGCGATTCATCGGTGGCGCCGTCTGTGGGAAGCGACTTCCTCCTTCACGGTGAATAGTTTTGCATGGTGGATACCCGATCTAGCGAACAACGATGGCTTCAGACCCCTCGCAAACGGGCGTCGACGATGCCACCAAGACCGCCGCCGCGGTTAGAGCCGCCAAGGCCACTGAAGCGGCTAAGGCTGCAAAAAGCAGCCAAGGCCACTGCCGTCATGGAGAAAGCTGCCAAGGCAGCGGAAGCAGCTAAAGCAGCAGAAGGCGGGGGGCGATCAGTTACCCGAAGCATTTGCTCAAATGCGAGGAGCAAATCAAAGCGTTAACGAGGTTTGAGCGCGATGCAGAAGCGCAGCCTTGCGTCTGCAGATCTCCGAGCCAAGCATCTTGAATTTACAACACAGTCAACATGAGGAAGAGAATCACAGAGAAGAAAGCGAGTCCAGTGAGGAGAAAAGCCAAAACCAAAAGAGAAATAGCAAGCCTCCCCTGGAGAAGTCGTCCCACGAACTAGCGGCGATTCTCAAGATGCAGAATCAGATTGAGGGGCTAATGAAGCAAGTCAAGGCACAGACTCCTGCCACGGTGGAGGAGCTGGTGCAAAATACTGATTCACCCTTCACTTCCGAAGTCATGGGGCGCCCTCTCCCAAGGAAGTTTAAGATGCCTCACTTGGAAACATTCAAGGGCTCCACGGACCCATTGGATCACTTGGAAACATACAAGTCCCTGATGCACCTACAAGCGGTCCCCGACGAAGTCATGTGTCGGGCTTTTCCTGTTACTCTCAAAGGAAGCGCCCGAGCATGGTTCAATAAGCTCCCACCCGGGAGTATACGTAGTTTCAAAGAGCTTAGCACGAGTTTTGTAAGCTACTTCATTGCTGGCCAACGCTACGGCAAACCAGCAACCCATCTTTTGACGGTAAAACAAGGACGGTGGGAATCATTGAGGGACTTCACCACCAGGTTCAACAAGGAGGTGGTCCAGATAGACGAAGCTGATGACAGCGTAAGTATAACTGCGTACATAGCTGGACTATACCCAGGACAGTTCCTATATCTCTTGTCTCAAGAACCACCCAAGACCCTGGCGGAGCTCATGCTCAGAGCAGAGAAGCATATGAACGCCGAAGAAGCTGTCTACACGAGGCGTACCCATGATGGTTTTGATCCCCAAGCAGGGCCATCACAGATTGGAGAGTTCCCACCACCTGACAGAAAGAGAAAAGACTCCACCCGTAAAGCGGGAGGAGAACCAAAGAACAAGAAGGTAGATTCAAGAACCTCCCCTAAAAGGGGAGGAGGACCGCCGCAAGGCCGGTACAAGCAGTTCACTCCGCTCATAGCCACGGCAGAGCAAATCCTCAGCAACCTCCAAGACGATCCGGACCTCAAGTGGCCTGGAAAGTTGAGGTCTGATCCAAGCAAAAGAGCTAAGGATAAATAGTGCAGATTCCATAGGGACCACGGTCACAACACGGATGACTGCATAGATCTAAAGCAGCAAATCGAGGAGTTGATCCAGAGAGGGAGACTCCAGCGTTTTGTACCAAAGAAGTACCAGAAACAGTCAAAGCGGGATGATATAAACAAAAACGGAAGAGATAATGCCGCCCTCGATCGGGTCCCATTGGAGAGATCAAGGTCATTCATGGAGGATTTGCTGGAGGCGGAGAATCCAGTAATGCCAGAAAGGCTCACCTGAGGAAATTAAGGACGGAGGAGTATTTGGAAGTTAATGCAGTGGGCCGTCCAAGTAAGTTCCAAAAAACGGAGGAAATACCCATAATCTTCTCAGAAGAAGATGCTAAGGGAGTTCAGGCTCCTCACGACGACCCCCTGGCAATCACCGTTGTCGTGGCCAACTACCTCACTCGAAGGGTGCTGATAGACAGCGGAAGCTCTGCTGATATTCTGTATCTCCATGCTTACGACCAACCCAAGGTTGGAAGAGAAAGGCTAAGGCCTATGACCTCACCCCTGGTTGGGTTCGCAGGTACGCCTGTCTATCCAGTTGGCCAAATAGCTTTACCGGTCACCATGGGAGAGGAAGGAAGCCAGATTACACGAATGATAGACTTCATAGTGGTAAGCTGTCCTTCCGCATTCCACCCACAGAACGGGGAGAACAACCCTGAATAAAATCGGGGCGATTATCTCCACACATCACTTGATGATAAAGTTCCCAACACCAACAGGGATAGCATGCGTAAAAGGAGACCAGAAGGCAGCACGAGAATGTTATGTCACCTCACTCAGAGGTGCTAATGTTACCATGACCATAGAAAGCCTCGACACTCGAGATGAAGAAAAGCTTCAACAAGGAGAGCCTGTGGAAGAGCTTATAGAAGAGCTCCTGGAGCCGGGCCAACCTGGCAAAACAGTGAGAATTGGAGCAGGGCTGAGCTCGGTAGCAAAGACGGAGCTATTGCAGTTTCTAAGGAACAACAAGGATGTATTTGCGTGGTCCCACGAGGACATACCGGGAATTGACCCAAGGGTCATAACCCATAAACTAAATGTGGATCCCACGGTTCGTCCAGTTAAGCAGAAGAAAATAGTCTTTGCCCCGGAGCGGAATGAAGCTGCAGCCAAGGAGGTAGACAAGCTCATCCAAGCAGGATCCATCCGAGAAGTTCTCTACCCCGACTGGCTGGCAAATGTGGTTATGGTAAAGAAAGCCAATGGCAAATAGAGAATGTGCATCGACTTCACTGATCTCAATAAAGCATGTCCAAAGGATAGCTTTCCACTGCCAAGAATTGATTCCTTGGTAGACTCCACAGCAGGGCACGAACTCCTAAGCTTCATGGACGCATTCTCAGGTTACAACCAGATCCAAATGCTCAACCAAGATCAAGAGAAAACGTCGTTTATTACCGATAGGGGGCTCTACTGTTATAAAGTGATGCCCTTCGGTCTTAAGAACGCAGGGGCGACGTATCAAAGGTTGGTCAACAAAATGTTTAAGCATCAGATTGGGTGCAACGTAGAGGTGTATGTGGATGACATGCTGGTCAAAAGTGCCAAGGCACTGAACCATGTGGCGGATCTAGAGGAAACCTTTCAAATCCTCAGGAAGTATGAAATGAAGCTAAACTCCACCAAATGTGCATTCGGAATATCCTCAGGTAAATTCTTGGGCTTCATGGTATCTCAAAGAGGCATTGAAGCCAATCTTGAGAAAATCCAGGCCATCCTCACCATGCGCTCACCCCAGAATATTAACGAAGTCCAGAAGCTGACAGGACGTGTTGCGGCCCTGAGCAGATTCATTTCACGAGCTACAGATAAGTGCCAAATATTCTTCAAGGTTTTGAAAAAAGCCTTTGAATGGACTGCGGCCGAAGAAGCAGCCTTCAATCAATTGAAGGAATACCTTGCCTCGCCTCCACTATTAAGCAGGACGCAAGATGGGGAGGATCTCCTTCTATACCTTGCTGTCTCACCCCACGCTGTCAGCGCGATCCTGATACGGGAACGCAGCTCCCAGTATACTACACCAGCAGGGCGTTACGAGGAGCTGAGCTGAGGTACCCCAGAGCTGAGAAGATAGCTTTTGCAATGGTGATAGCGGCCAGAAGGCTACGGCCCTATTTCCAAGCTCACCCCATCAAGGTGCTAACGAATCAGCCACTTCGAAGGGTTCTCCATTGCCCAGAGACATCAGGCCGGTTAATCCAATGGTCAATAGAGCTGGGAGAATTTGACATAGAGTACAAGCCTCGGACTGCCATTAAAGCACAGGTGCTGGCAGACTTCTTAGCAGAGTACACGTATCCGGAACCAGAAGAGCTCCCCAAAGAAGATCCCAAGCCTTGGATCCTCCAGGTTGACGGATCGACAACCAGGGAAGCAAGCGGAGCTGGTCTGATCCTCACATCACCAAAAGGGCAACGCTTAAGCTACGCCCTTCGGTTTGAATTTAAAGCAACCAACAACGAGGCGGAATATGAAGCTCTCGTCGTGGAATTGGAATTGGCCAAGGCCCTAGGTGCTGGGCATGTGTTAGCCAAGAGTGATTCACAATTAGTAGTGGGACAAGTCCTAGGGGAGTATGCAGTGAAAGAAGAAGTAATGCAGAAGTATCTGGACAAAGTAAAGTCCCTGGTTGCAACATTTCAAAGCTTTAACATTATCAGAATCCCGAGGGAAGATAACGTTGAAGCAGATTATTTGTCAAAGCTGGCCACGGCCACAGAAGCGGCTATCCCACGGAATGCCCCAATCCGGTACTTAGAGCTCCCCAGCATCTTTGCCCCAAGTCCACAAGTGCAAGCTGCCGACTACAGCAGCTCGTGGACTGCTCCTATAGTCGATTACATACTAAATGGGACGCTACCAGATGACAAGGTCAAAGCAAGGCAGCTCAGGATTAGAGCTGCAAAATACCTTTTTTTTTTTTGAACGGCAAAGAAGAAATTTTATTAAGAGAGGAGGAAAGGATAAAAACCAGCTCTTGTTGGCAAGAAACCAACAGAGAAACACCCAATGGCCAAAGCCCAGAACACCTAAAGGGTCTGTACAGGTAAAAATAACACAAGAAAGCCCATTAACCTGCAACCCAGATACAACAATAAGCCCAAAACAAGATCCAAACCAGCCCAGAAAACTTAAAGGCATAGCCCATAGACAACATAGGCCTAGCCGGAGACCAACCCATAGATAACATAGGCCAGCCTAAAAAGCAAACCCTACTCCACCACCCACCGCAGCCACCTGGAGCGAGACGGATCGCTGCCACCACCGCCACCGGAACCCGGGGAACAAGCCCCTGTTGTTGCCCCGAAGAACGGCCCGACCCCCCACAACAAGCAGCCCCACCTGAACAGCCACCACCAAAACACCACCAAGACCACTGAACACCACACCACCTCCTGCTGCCGCCGCCAACTGCCCAGCCACCACCACCTCCTTGCAGATCCAGCCACCACCATCCACACCTACCCAGACCGACCAACCACCCAACCCCGCCTCCACCAGCACACCCCCACCACCACCACAAAGCCTCCGCCACCTAGAAAACCACTTAGCCGCCAAACAACAATACCAAAACACCTCCTCCTCCACCTGCACCAACCCGTGGCCGCCGGAAACACAGCCACCGAGTAGCACACCACGGACAACCTGCAGCCGCCGACAACACAGCCATCGGGAAGCCCACAAAAGGGGACGGGAGAGGAGGACCCAAACCCAAACCCAAGCCAAAACAGATCAGAGCCGCCGCACCCCACTACAGCCATACCGCCGGCCAGACTCCCAGGAACCACCACAACCTACCAGAAAACCCCACCAGGATCGGAAAGTCCATCTAAACGCCGCTAGCCGGCGCCACCCTCAAATGCCCACACAGCAGCCTCGATCCAGATCCAACCGCCTGCCGTGAAGCCGCCGCTTGCCGTTAAGCCCAGACCTTGACTACCCAAGAGTATAAACACGGTGGGTGACTTCACAGGCCTCACCACCACCTCCCCCACCGGACGACCACGCCGTTAAGCTAAACCGGTTACCTCAAGAGGAAATCGGCGGCCGTCCGACGAGAAGAGAAGGGAGTAAGGCAGAAGCTGAAACGGGGTAGGGGAGCAGAGGGAAAGCTTGATCTGAGAAGGAAAGGGAAAGGATTAGAAGCAGAGGAGGCCCGGGGGGAGGAGGGAATGGGCACCTCCCCCCCAGGCGGCGGCTGAAACAGGTTTAGGTCAAGAAGAGAGAGAGAGAGAGAGAGAGAGAGAGAGAGAGAAAGAGCATAATAAGTGATTGGATAGATGAGCTGCAAAATACCTGATGATGGGAGATGTTCTATACAGGAGGAGCTTCTCACTGCCATACCTGAGATGCCTAACAGTGCCAGAATCCACACGAGCCATGGAGGAAGTCCACCAAGGCGTATGTGGGGACCACCAAGGAGGCCGCATGCTAGCTTATAAGCTTTTTAGGTTGGGATATTATTGGCCAAGCATGCAGAAGGATTGCAATTTAATGGTTCAGAAGTGTGAGAAGTGCCAACTCTTTACAAACATCACTCATGGGCCACCTACGATCTTAACCCCAATGAAAGGGCCATGGCCATTCGCCCAATGGGGAGTAGATCTGATTGGCCCACTTCCCATGGCAGCAGGACAGGTCCAGCATGCCATCATAGCTGTAGACTATTTCACGAAATGGGTCGAAGCAAAGGCATTAGCTACAATCACAGCAGAGGTAACAATTGATTTCCTATGGAAATTCATTATTAGCCGTTTTGGTCTGCCACGAGTGATAGTCACAGACAGGGGAAAACAATTCGACAATGTTCAATTTAAAGATTATTGTGTTTCCAAGGGAATACATGTGCACTTCGCATCCAAAGCTCACCCGAAGGCCAATGGCCAAGTGGAAGTGACAAATTGAACCATCAAGAAAGGAATTAAGAAGAGGCTACGGGAAGCCAAACGAGCTTGGCCAGACGAGCTCTACAATGTGCTATGGGCATACCGTACAACACCCCGGACTGCAACAGGAGAGACTCCATATTCTCTAGCATTTGGGGCTGAAGCTGTAGTCCCAATTGAGGTTGAACTCCTCAACTACAGAACGGCCAGCACGGACCAGCAGGAAAACCTGGAAGATCTCAGGGCCGAGCTGGATCTCTTGGAAGAAAGGAGGGAAAGAGCAATGGCTAGAATAGCAGTCTACCAGCAAAGAATGGTCAAGTATCATAAGATGCAGGTTAGGCCCAGGGATTTTCAGGCTGGTGATCTAGTTCTAAGGAAAACTGATCCTACGGGGAAAAAGGTGGGCAAGCTTGGCCCAAACTGGGAAGGACCCTATCAGGTCCTACATCACATTAAAGCTGGAGCGTATAGGCTTGCAACCCTAAGAGGAAAGGAGCTGCCAAATTCATGGAATGCGGAACATCTCAAAAAATATTACAAGTAGGTGCTTGTCAATATTCGTTTATTTCTGTTTTTAGGAAATCGGAGTTGTTTTTAGAGAACTCTTCGTTTGAATAAAGCTCTAGCAATAAATTTGTTTTAGGACTATGTGTTCTCTTATCTAAGCCCCAGAGGCCAATAAACTCCCCATGAGGGACAGTCGTTTTAATTTATTTCCTGTTAAAGCATGATAAGGTTTACGTTTCCTGTATGCATGATAAGGAAAAGACGCAACAACAATAATAAAATTCTTAAATTTTATTTATTAAATCCACATCTCTAAGGAGATGTGGATAGCCAGTACATAAAAAACTTCGTGTACAAAACCCACGAAGTTGCAACCTAATCACTACCACCCTCCCTTGGAGGGGAAGGAACTGGCGGCGGTGGCTGCCCTTGGAAAGCCGCCAACTGCTCCCAATTGGCTATCAGCACCATGCGGACCGTCTTCTCCATGACGGACACTGACTCCGTCATGGCCTACATTTTGGCCGCAAGGCCAGCCACGGCGACCTTCAAACCCTGCAGTTCTTGGCATAACTTGTAGGTTTCTTCGTTGTTTGCCATTATGAAGTAGAGTGAGGAATGGGAAATGGTTTATTACGAACTATTGGTATTTATAGCATAATAAGACGGTTCATTAACCGTTTGCTACACCAATCAGCATGATCACCATTAAAACCGCACTTAAAACGGCCGTCTCGACCGCTTAGAATAATGGGAAGTTATAAACCCAGCCACCTCGAGTAGTTGAAACAAACGTCATCAGAACATATACGGTTCTTATCCCAAAGCAAACCTTACGCGCCTTACTAAGCTGTATTACTTGTATTACTTTCCAGTGCTATTTGGTAAACCTAAGGTATACCCTAGGGGAATTCACGCAAGTATATTATTTTTGAAAATCAAATCAATTATATACTTAGGGGAGTAGTCACCTCCTCAAAGACGTAGCAAGGCTATGCAAATTAAACAGCTTAGGAAAAATTTCCAAGCTCAAAGACGTAGCAAGGCTATGCAAATTAAACAGCTTAGGAAAAATTTCCAAGCTCAAAGACGTAGCAAGGCTATGCAGATTAAAATAGCTCAGGAAAATCTTCCCAGCTCATAAAACGTAGCACGCCAATGCAACCTACAGAGCTCTGGAAATATTTCCAGGCTCGACTCGTATGGCTACCTACCTTATCTACGGTATAAAAACTCACCCATCTAAAGCCCCACGGGACGTATCAATAAGTGTCCCAATTGCTTGGAAGCAAGTAATTGACACACTTAGGGGAGTAACAGGTATAGTGCCGTAAGCTTGAGAAACATATTCCAGGCTTAAAGATATTCCAGGCTTAAAGATATTCCAGGCTTAAAGATGCAGTATAACTACGCACATCAAAAGGCTAAGGAAAAATTAAAAATTCCAACCTCATGCTTAAACTATTCAAGCAAGCAAATTTTCAAACATACGGCTACGCAATAGAAAATTCAGAATAGATCAAGAACAAGTACTTGGCAAAAGCAAAAATCAGCATGCAGTACGCAATGAAATTCGGCTTAAAGCACGCTTTTGGCTAAAATTCAGCACCTGTCATTAAGCTAACAGCCCTTATCGGGCTCCCAAAAACATGATCTCAAAGAGATCATCCCTGTCCATCAATGAAACAAAGTTTCAGGAATCATCCAAACAGGCGTCAAGGCCAAAACCAAGGCCACTCCAAAGCTAGTACGAAAATACGAAAGTATTAAAAAGTATTAGTTACAGACCCAACAAAAACCAATGTTTTTAAAAGCAAGTTAGAGGCCCAGGAGAGTGTCATCAGTTGCCTACCCATCACGGATAGCGGGCCGAGGAGGTGTTGCGACAAAGGATAGAAGTCAAGGAAACCTTCTTCGAGTGCGGAGGAAGGATGTAAGGGAAGAGCTCGGGACAGATGCATCCTTGGATACGGCATCATCAGCTTCATCCTCTCCCTTCTGCCCCCCGTCAAAGCATGAGGGCCCCTCTTCATCATCAACTTCAAATTTGGAAAAATCCAAATTCGGAAAAGCAGCGGCCGCCTGACTCCTCATAGCTTCAAACCCATCAAAGTATTGCTGGGTGACGTCTTGACGGTACTCTGGAGATTGAAGGAAAAGTTCGATGGCTTCTTTACGAGCATTCTTCACCTTTTCCAGCATCCCCATGCCCATAACCTTTTGCTTCTCCAGCTCCTTGCTCATTTCAGAAATCTTCTGCTCCAAACTCTGAGCAGTAGCCACGGCTGTGTCCCTTTCTTCCTCCAAGCCCCTTTTCGACTTAAGAGTCGCGTCTCTCTCATTCGTCACCTTCCGCAGCTCCGCAGCCATAGAAGCGCCTTGCTTTGTGAGTTGGAGGTTAGCTTCAGTAAGGGTGACCACCTGCTTCCCCAAGCTATGGCTTTGGGAAGCAAGGTAACGGCCACGAGCCATCGCCTGCGGTAGAAGAAGAAGAGGATCAGTAAGAAAACGACAAATATTTAAGTTGATAGCAATAAGAAGAAAGGGAATACCATGGCCTGCTCGACCAGCATGTGTTCCCCCACTGACAGAAGGGACATCTCCGCCATTGAGTCCTCATCAGCTGCACACAACAGTCCGGAAGTACGCTCCAGGGCATACTGGAAGTTACCCAGTGTAGCAGGGTCACCAGAAACTTTCGCCTTTTTGGCCGGAGGGGTGCCCACCACAGTGCTACCCTTTCCCTTTCTCTTAGACTTCTCCTGTTCCCCCTCAGCAGACGGCTCAACCACTAAGTCAATAGAAGGGATGATCGAAAGATCAGCATCCAGAAAGCTATCCACACATAGCTCCTTCTGCAGACGGGAGCTCTTCCTCTTTGTGGCTACGGCCCCAGGTGTTTGCTTGGCCCTCTCAGTCTTCAATTGGGCGAGCAATGCTTTGTCCATCTTTGGTGCCATGACTTCGTCTTCACCTTCTCCCTCTGGAAAAGAAGGAACGAAACAATAAAAAGTCAGCTAAAATATGGAACCAAGCAAGAAAGGGAACTACCTCGCAAAAGTGCTAAGGCCTCACGAGCGGTATCCGGGCCCAGGAGATAAGCAGCCAGCGACTCCGGGGTTACAAGTAAATCCCAAGAGTGGACTGAGTAGCTCCTGGCTTGCTGCAGCTCCTCTTCTAAGGCAGGGGTCAACGGGAACGATCCTCTCGCTGCAAAAGGGAGAGAGAATTCATTAAGGTATGAATAAATCTATAAAGCTACGGGATAAAAGAAAGGCAAACAGCTTACAATTTGTGATGGGGACCCCCCACCCACTTGGGATCCGAGGAACATATGATCCAATCTCCCAATTTGGGAGTTCCCAACCGTCACCCCCAACAAAAAAGAACTTGTCTTTCCAGTTCTTACTTGCAGAAGGGAGCTCCGTAACTAGCTCCCCCTCACCAGCTCTCTTCGCAAAGTAGTACCACCCAACACCACTAGGAGCCTCTTTAACGGAAAACTGGTTGAGGAAAGGTCCTTTTGTCAAGGAAGTTCGACCATCCGACATCGCCCCCCACAATGCCGCACAACCGATTAAGAGACGCCACGAATTGGGAACAATTTGGCCAGGGGCCAAACCAAGAAAGCTCAGAACGTCCCTAACTACGGTTGGGAAAGGAATCCTCAAACCTCCCTCCAAAGCCCCAACGTAAAGGCAAGTCTCATACTCAGAAAAAGAACATGCTCGTTCGCTCCCAGAAGGTTTCCGAAGAGAAACAGACGATGGGATAGAGTATCTAACCCTGAGAACAGCTAACTCTTCGTTGGTGATGGTGGAAGGAATATTAGAGGCCGTGAAAGTAGGGACCCTATGGGGACCCCTCGTTAAAGGCGCAGGGGGCGATGAGGGTTTAACGCTGCTCGACTGACCTTTGTCAGGCGAGGCTCTAATAATACTACTCCGACGTAGGGAACCCTTCTCCTCCGCCATCGACTCTTCGGCTTGGAGAATCGAAGCGAAATTTATGAAACCCTCGGACATTAGGGTTCCCGTCAGAAACCTAGGGTAAAGACGAACCGACAAGTAAAACAAATCTCGAAAAACCCTGTTTTGAAGAGTAAGAGAGTAGGGAGCAAAGTCCTCAATAATCGGAGGACAGAGATTGATGCAAGAAAAACCTATCAGCCAAGATATTATAAACTCGCCTGGAACACTCCACGAGGGGTCTGAAAATTCTATATCGGAAGAATCCAGTGCGAAAACCAGATGAAGAACAACAGGAGAAAGGGAACGTACCTAGAAGAAACGAGCTCTAATGCAACGGCGAAGGGGAGTCGGAGATAAGAGGTATCGCATAGAAAATCAGCAGGGATGATCCAAATACCCTTCTGGTAGAGTTTGTTCAGGAATGGGGAGTCTAAAAGATGGGCATGAATCCCGAGAAACCGCTCCTCGATCATCGTCGTCCATCTCCTGACGTCAGGGATCCAAGATCTTAACACCTGGCCCACGACGTGACCCATGCATTTAAAACTGCCCACAAAAGTAAAAGGCGGTAACCGCCATGCAATAGTGGTAAGTGTTCCCAACCTCCAAGCCAAAGCTGCAGCTTGGGAACAGGGGAGTACCTGATAAGTAGGGAAAAACCTAAAGAACCCAACCAGGAGAGATAAGCGAAGCTGGGGAGTGAAGCTATCAGCTCTGCCTTCCCCCTTAAGATTTACAGCAATAAGACAGCTCGGTCCTCAAGACGGAGCTGAGCTAAAGTCTAAAGTCTAGCTCCGCCATACGGAGCTGGGTCACGATCCAAGGATCAGCTTAGAAGCCCATCTAGGGCCGGACGAGTAACACTCATGAAGTGTGCTTATCCCTGTAAAAGATATCCCACGCGGATAAAGGAGAAAATGTAGATAAGATATACACGACGGTTCCAAAGGTGATCACGGCCAATAAAGGATAATGATCCCCGGACAAGATGAGGTGAGTAAGGAGTCCTAACTAAGGCAGGACTCCACGATCACCATCTGGATAACCAGTAAATCCCCGGAATACAGTCCTATTAGGACTCAACCTCCTACGAAATGCCTATAAAAAGGAACGGTAGAGCTTCAGCTAAGGTACGACAAATTAACGCCTGTGAATCTCTATTCTCTCAATAAGATCATATTCTCTACTGACTTAGGCATCGGAGGGTGGTCGGCACGCCACCACACCGGTGACTTTAGCTCTCACGTTGTCCTTGCAGGAACAGGTCGGGGCCAGATACAAAGCTGATTCATCAGGCACCTTTCTTGTCCAATCCGGAGATCGGTCTCTACTCGGGCATTTTGTAAAATATTTGTATTTTTCTCTCATTAATTATTTTTTAGCCAATTAGGATGGGAGAACAGTTAAAGCGGAATACAACTGTAACAAGTTTGCAGAATGTGATAAAATGGCATGTTTACTTATTGAAACAATTAATAAGGATTGAAAACAGACTTCTGTGAGTATTTTAAGTAGACTGGAATACACTGATCTGGAGTGACGTGCGCAGGAAGAAACCAGCATGCACTGACCAAGTCACTGCATGTAGATCTCTCCTGCATACGCCATAAACAGACAGGCGTGCACTAGTAAAAAAATCCCACAGCTCTTATTTTCAACCCCTCTGGGCTCTGGAAATGACTAGTGCACACCTAGGATAAACCAAACAGTTATATCACAGGATATATATAGTTACAAACAGTTTGAAAGGGGCTCAGGGCCACAAAATAGATAGAATATCCCATAAACAATGTGGGGAGATAAACAGAGGCCAAGGCCTAGTTGCCATGCAATGGCCAGCCACTAGACTAGACATAACTGCTGTACACAGGTAGGAAGCTCCAGTACGCCAGTTGCTATCTTTTGTCCAGTGTTTGGCTTTGCACTTTCTGAGTTCTGGAACATGACCAGAAGAACCGCGGAAGCATTCCATAGCAGTAGAAATGACTATTAAACACTACAACTAAGCAGTTCTAAATATTGAAAGGAGTAAACTGGTTTTATCAAGCTTAAAACTGATGAGAATGGAAAGAAAGACGGAAAATAGCTAGACACTGATCCCTACACCAGTACTGCACGTACTGCCATTATTGGCTTACGTTAACATATGACTGGCGTGCGCTAGTTCTCGCTGTATGCGACTTTGAAACTTTACCAGCTTTAAGGCCAGAACTGGTATTGATTATCAGTCTTGACCCTACCAGCCCCCCTCAGAGGTCAAAACAGAATACTAGCAATGGTGATATACCTTTGGTTTTTGAGTTTGTTGGAGAGTTTGAGCTTGAACTTGGCTTTGAATGGGGATGGATGGATGTGTGTTGTAGTGTATGGGAGAGCCTCTTGTTGTTTCTTTCTCAAGGAGAAGAAAGGAAGAACAAGGAGCTAATTGAGAGAGAGATGACTTGAATGCTTCAAGTTTTTGGTAACCCTTTGCACATAAAGGTGTGGGCAGCATGCCCTGGAATTTCCGGATTCCAAAGCGCACGGGCCCGTAATCGAGGGAGCGCGAGCGGAGAAGCAGGCCCTCGGAAAAATACAGAGTCGCCACTCGGGTTTGAAGGTCCGACACCCAAGGAACCGTATTTCGAAGCACCTGCCGCACTGTTTGTTTGATTTGAAAAAGTGAAGGAAACCAGTCCGTCATAACCATATCTGGGTTCGGGAGCCAGGTTACGAGAGGGGAAGGGTTTTAAGGCACCCCTCTCGCCCAATCCGGAGATCGGTCTTTACTTAGGCATTTTGAAAATGTTGTGATTCTTCTTCTTTTTAATCAATTTTTAGCCAATTAGGGCGGGGGAACAGTTTAATGGGGATTAAAGCCGTAACAATTTGCAAGATGTGATAGATAGCCTGGATGCAGTTAGTATAGGATGAGAGCAGACTGCTGTGGGTTTTTTGAGGCCACAGCCCACGGCTCTTATTCTCAAACCTTTCGGGCTCTGGAAGGACAGTGCACACCAGGACAAACCAAGCGGTTTATAGCAATTATAATATACAGTTTAAAACAATTCTAAAGGCTATAGAGCAACAAAATTACTAAAACACCCCTTAAGCAGTGAGGGGAAAATATAAGCCTAAAAACCAAGTTAAACATGCATGGCAAGCTCCTGGTCGGGGACGAACCGCGCGATGGTTTCAAGCTATTGCGCGAGGGTTTAGAACCATCGCGCGAGGGTTCGGTCAACCTTCCAATGTTTGGTTTTGCTCATCCTGGTTTTGGGACAGGTCGAGAATGATCCCAAGGATGTTCCAACAGAACAAAAATGCATTTTGACATTTTGAATTTGCAATTTAAGCTAAGAAAAGCAGTAAACAAATTTTAACATGCATCAACAGTGATCTAAAACCTAAAACATGCTCCAAAACAATAAGAACTATTTATGAAACACAAAGAACAGGATACCCTTCCCCACGAAATTCATCATCACACTGACACAAAGTGTCGCGCGAGCTTCGAGAACCGTCGCGCGAGTAACTTTCTAACTTTAGGGCCAGAACTGGTATTGATTACCAATTGGCCTGCCGCCACTCGAGAGATCGATCGGAAGCGAGAACAAAGGTAAGCTATACCTTTGGTTCTTGGGGTTTGAAATGCGTTTGAGCTTTGGGTTGAATTGAGGTTGAACAAGGTGATAGAGCTTGGAAAATAAGTGTATGAAGGTGGCTAGAGTGGTGAAATACCAAGTGTATTAAAGGTTGTGTAGCCTTTTGAACTTGAACCTTGGTACTTTCTTCTTTTTTTCTCTTGAACCCAAGATTGTTAACCCTTCTTTTTGGAACCCTTTAAATGGAAGCACCATGGGGGTATTTATAGGAGAAGTGGTGGAAATGGTGTATGGAGGAGAAAGAACCAACCAATTTGGCTTGGTGGCCAAATTGCCACTTATGGAAAGCTTGCAAGGAGAGAAGCCCAGCCAGTCCACGAGGTCTGGCTGAAGATTACTTGGTGATTAAGCTGCCCAGCTGAAAAACGTGAAAAGGACAGGAGAGAACCGTCACGCGATGGTTTGGAATTGTTGCGCGAGGGTTCTCCCTGGCACGCGATGGTCAACGGTCAACAATTTGACTGTTGACCACACCTGGCAGCTTGACCCTCGCGCGATGGTTCTAAACCCTCGCGCGACAATTGGTTTGGCTTTTTGATGTGGCTTAGGCTAGGCTAGGTTCAAGGGTTCTTCAAACACTCAAAGCTCAAACACTCGACATTCCCGAAGTGTTCTTGATCCGTTTCATCATCGGGGAATCAAAAACCGTAAATAAGCTAATCTGAAAGCCAGATTGGGGTGTCTATAGTAGCCCCTCTTTGACGGCACTTGGAGCACCATTGACTTGGTACAAGTAACGTCAAAGAATTCTAGACACCCCTCAAGGCAATCCAGAGCAAAGCATACTAGCAAAGTAGACAAGCATACTTACAGAACCTGATCGGTTGAATGGACGGACGGACCGTCGCTGGTTGATCAAATTTGGACAGAACAGGCTGTCGCTGTAGATCTGGACGGAACAGGCCGTCATTGTTGGGGATCAAGCTATCCTCGGCACAAAGTATTCCAACAAACACGGGTAGGTCGTGTCGGGCCGGTTGAATTCCATCTGTTGGGAATCGAGCCAATCTCCTTATCAAAGACCATCGGAGAGCAATAAGCCTGTTGGAAGATGCACTGCGGCTAGACGAGGGTGATTGTCGTTCGGGATAGGCCAAGACGGACTCTCTGGGGAATAATCGATTCGCGAATAAGCGAACCATCGGATGATATTACGATCGTCGTAAATGCCGTGGATTGAGCGGAATAAACGCGATATGGTGATCGTCGTGGATGGATGGAAATAGATGACATGGTTGATCGTCGGCGATGACATGGTCGATCATCGGCGATGACATGGTGATCATCGTGGATTGTTTGAAACAGACGACATGGCCGATCGTCGGCGATGACATGGCTGATCATCGTTGATTCTTTTAAAGAGGCGACATGGCCGATCGTCGGCGATGACATGGCTGATCATCGTTGATTCTTTTCTGAGACGACATGGCTGATCGTCGGCGATGACATGGGCGATCATCGTTGATTCTTTGAAAAAGGACGACATGGTCGATCGTCGGCGATGACATGGTGATCATCGTTGATTCTTTTAAAGAGACGACATGGTGATCGTCGGCGATGACATGGGCTGATCATCGTTGATTCTTTGAAAGAGAGGACATGGCGATCGTCGGCGATGACATGGTGATCATCGTTGATTCTTTGAAAGAGACGACATGGTGATCGTCGGCGATGACATGGCTGATCATCGTTAGTTCTTTTAAAGAGACGACATGGTCGATCGTCGGCGATGACATGGTGATCATCGTTGGTTCTTTTAAAGAGACGACATGGCTGATCGTCGGCGATGACATGGCGATCATCGTTGATTCTTTGAAAGAGACGACTGGCCGATCGTCGGCGATGACATGGTGATCATCGTTGATTCTTTTAAAGAGACGACATGGTCGATCGTCGGCGATGACATGGCTGATCATCGTTGATTCTTTTAAAGAGACGACATGGTCGATCGTCGGCGATGACATGGTGATCATCGTGGATTGAAGGAACGGACGATATGGCTGATCGTCCGTTGATGAATTTGATAGGACTAGCTGTTGTGAAGGCGGACGGAAAGATCAATGTGTTGAATGATCAAATCGCAGGGATTTTTGGCGAGGATCGGTGTCGTTGAAAGCGGCTCCGCGGATAGCATCCTTTGGTTTCTGAACCGAGAATTGGGCGAGGAGAGATTTCCATCGCATCCGACCAATGATAACAAAACCGCAGCCAGATTGCATCGCATCCTTCGACAAACAAATCATATGACGGCAACCATGTTTGGCCATCTTCCTGCTTTTAACATTTAATATACACAATATGCGATGATGTATACGAAATTGAAAATGCAGATGCAAGCTAAGGGCGGCTCCTAGGAGGACAACGGCGCCTAAGGACTACCACTGAGCCTCATTATTGTACTGTCTGTTACTTCTGAGATGCGCACCCAAATAGATAGACGCTGAACCGGCTAGCATGCCCTAGTTAACATAGTAACGGCATTGGGCCCGTGTGCCCATTCTTTGATGCTTGGGCGGATTGCCAGACACATACTTTGCTTGGCCTTGGGCTGGCATGCCCTGCTGCTTATGAGATTTCCATAGCTTGTGGATTACACAAGAGCTAGGGTAGCACATGTAAAAATTGCACTTTCTAGCCCCCAATATCTAATTTGCATTGACAAGTGACTTGAATTGACACGCAGACATGCGCACACCTCTCGACACCTACAAAATGAAAAGGGAGAAAGAGCCCAGGGTACAATGCGAACCCTTAGACACGAACACAATGAAATTTTGGGCATTAAGCGGCCAAAACTCACAACATTCCTTAGGCAATTGAAAGCCCGACACTTACGAAAGCGCACGCATAACGTGACTTGCACAAATTGACGGAATTGAGAAAAACATCTCAACATGACAATTGATTGAAAAACTAGAAAAATGCGCAAAGATGGACATAAGATGCAAAGATGACTCATATAGGCCCGGACTGAAACCGAACCCCCGTGCAATCACATTAAGTCCATATGACTTGCATGGTATGACAAGACTTGGCAAAAGCCCTGGAACAACATTCGAGGCAGTAGCAGGCTACCACTGGAGTTGAAAAAGCACGTACGGTGAGACCAGCGAATCACGTTGAGACCAATGCGCATCACTTCGAACAAACGCACCGCGGTTGCTTACACCAAACTTCGCTGAACTAAGAATAAACTGTGAGCCATTAGGCTTCTAGCATTTCGTTCTATTTTTGATACTTCAAATATTTTAAGACTTATGCTCAGCCTGTAATAGAAATAGCAGTTTCCAATAAAATTGAAAGACAAAGGTTTTCCCCCTTCTGGTTCCTCCAATTCAGCTTGATCTGACCTTTGATCCTCTTCGACCTTTGATGTGTACCAAAATGTCAACCATGGATCCACTTTGATAGAGTGTGACCGAGTCTCAATGAGAAACTGCCTACGTATCCCAAGCTAGGGAATCAGGTCAAAACGTAGTTCAGGCTAAGGTTCACTCGTGTGTTTACTTCTCCTTTTGTGCTCTAACTTTTGCCTAGTACCGCCCATTCGGGTCTTCGGTCTAGCGAGCTTTCAAATATTGCCTATTTACTTTTGCCTAGACCCCCTTCATAGGTTTTCGGGCTAGCAGGCTGCTCTAACTTTTGCTTGGAACTGCCCACCCTCGGGGTTTTCAGCCCAACGAGCTTCTCTCAGGGAAAAGTTGCTTTTGAATTGATCCAGGTTGACCATGGTATTGAATATGTTGCTGTCGAGGTCGACGATCTTTGGCCGCAGCCCCAGATACAACGGCTTTAATAACGAAGGATCCAAAGTACTTCGGCTGGGAATACCTTACTCCGGGCCGTTTTGTGCATTTTCTCATTTGTGCTTGGCAGAACGCCATTGTTGTTGCTTTTAAACATAATGAGAGGCCCAAAGCCTTCCGAGCTTCTACTTTCTGGCTTGGCACCCGGTAGCAGGGGGATTTGATACTTCTTTTTCTCAGGATCAACGCCAGGTGCGTCTTTTGTGAGACCACGCCAAGACGTCGATGAATTCTTGAGCCTGTTTGACTGGGCGCAATGCTCCTCTGGGCACTGTTTGGACCAACTTTGAACCTTTCAGGAGGTTATACTTGTCTTTCAAGTTTATTGAAAATTACTTCTTGTTTTAATAGGCTGAGCATGCCTTTCATCTTCCCTTTCGGCGAGGGAACACATTTCCTTGGGATGATCCCATCGAAATCTATCCCTTCGTCGTCAGGGCCGATACAGTTTATATGAAAGCCAACGAAGTATTTAGAAGCAAGATAAAGCCTATCACAAAAACCCACAGGGTTTGCCAAGTACAGCAGACTCAAAACTTGAAACAAAAGCTATGACGTGGAGGGCCAAGAAGCACGAACTCCGACTCAGAGCTAGACTTTAGACAAACGCAAAAGACTATGTCAGACTCAGACAAGACGCCAATGCAAACTAGACGCAGTTTTTAAAACGCAATACTTAAAAAAAGCTACCCATAGCTTTCCACAAAAGAGGTAGAATACGGAGGATGTCAGGCCCAAGCAACAGCACTTCGGCTTCCTTTGGCTTCTCGACCAAACCTACTCGATGCTCCTTTGATCAATGGACCTCAGCTAGTCAGTCTTCTCATTTGTAAGCCCCTCATCATTGTCAATCTTAGTACTGGCAGAGAAAGTCCCAAGTGCACAAACAGCAGCCAATAGGCTATCCTCAGGCTCGGACGGGATGGGTACAATCGGCTTGGAGCTCGGGTTGATTTGAGTAGAGGTGGGGTAATGGAGATAGTGGATGTCTGACCAATTTGCGAGCCAGAGTTGAGCTGAGGAAAGCATTTGGAAACAGTATCGACTTTTGATGGAGATGGGGCTGGGATGATGCCACAGTCGATAAGATCTTGAATGGCATGTCGAAGCCGAAAGCATGCATTGGTAGAATGACCAGGAGTTTGATGGTAGGTGCAATAGAGGTTATATTTGAAATTGGCAGGGGGATTTTTGGGTAGAGGAGTTGGATTGAGGGGCTTGATGGAACCAGCCTCGAGGAGCTTCTCATAAACTGAGACCAAAGGTGCAGTGAAGCATGAGAAAGCCCTTGGCGAGTTCCGGCGAGTGAATTGAGAATTCAAAGCAGGACCCTTATTTGCTTTGAAGTTGCAACACATGTCCTCATCAATAGGATGCATTCTTTTGCCTTCAGGGTAGAAATCACCACGAAGCGTGTCTTCCCCTTCGACAATGGTTGTGAATAAGGACCCAACATCCTCCTTTGGGTAGGTTCTGGCCTCATGGAACTCAGCCAGGTCTTTGAACATGTCTCCTGAGCACAGCTTGATTCCCACCGTTTGAGGGTGGTAAGCTTGAGAAGGTTCTTTGACTAGCCCCATATCTGACTGCTGGGTTGTGGAGGTAAAGAGGCCAACGAGTCCCTGGACCATAATCATTTGTTTGTCCATCTTGTGACCTAATTCCTCTACAGCTTGAGCTCAACCAGCTCCATTTGTGCTGCCATTATGAATTGATGAATGAGGAAGGTGATATGATCTTGAAGCGAAGGTGTAACAGCCCCACAGACTCTCCCAAGTAGGTTTGGCTCTTCTTTCCGGTACTCTCTTGCTCGGTGCAAAGGCTTTGAACTAGACAATAAAATAAGTGAAAGCTCGGTGGTGTTCCTACAGCGCAATTAGAATGCAATGCACACATCGCTATCGGTGTCAACCCTAGACTCTAGAACTAGAGATGAGTCTGTCTTATGATGTTCAGATGCTGCCAAAATCCTCAGATTTCTTTTCGAGGGTGTATCCTTTAAATAGATCAAGCTGATCCTAAGAGATATCAAAACAGACTAAGTCTTCGACTAGTCCCTTTTGAAGATTCGACTTTGAACTTGGAACAACTCGGTATTGATGGCGTGACACCTTTACCGGGGTGGCTTCAGCGACAACGCGCGTTAGCCGGGCGGTGTACGTGCTTAGCACGATAACCAAAATGACATCAATATCACGACATCAATACTTTGTGGTTCCTTGTTTTCGGTTGAATCCTCAACCGGGCATAAGCCAAGGATTTAATAAGATTTGATTTCTCGAAGTCTCGCTGACCTAAGGACTTTAAGAATTGACAACGTGCACCATCGAGATGCACGACTCTTCATCGGGTCTAGCAGCGTCCAAATTAGCATAAGACAGACTCGAAAGCGAGAGACAACCTAGAAGTCGCCCTAAACATGCTCCTATGCAAAACGACATGATGTATGTACAGTTCCAGAGACGAGTTTGCCTCACGAATTTCAGACGTTGCCGGAATCCTCAGAATTCTTTTCAGCGATGTGTCCCCATGTAGATCGACAGATCCTAAAAGATGTCAAAATAGACTAAATCTTCGTCTAGTCCCTTTTGAAGATTTAACTTTGAATTAGAAACAACTCGGCATTGATGACATGGCACCTTAACCTTGAACAACGTGGTGTATAGTGACAACGCACTTCAACCCGGGTGGCGCCAGTGACACAGCATCAATACTTTGTTGTTCCTAATTGTCGGTTGAATCCTCAATTAGGCATGAGCTGAGGATTTAGCAAATCTTGATTTCTCAAAGTCTCATTGAACTAAGGACTTTGAAATGACAACGAACATTCGACAGAATGAGCGACTCCTCATCGGGTCCAACAGCGTCTTAAACAGCGTAAGACAAACTCGAAATAAAGAAACCGCCTTAAGCATGCTCCTATGCAAGATGACATGTATGTACAGTGCATGCGATAGGAAGCGATAACACGTAGGCGAGTATATGGGGTTAGATGCGAGTAGATCTTACTGCAGGTACTTGTCTTAGTTTGGAAAGTTCTAATGCTTTGTATATGCAAAGGCGGTTTTGGTTCGTAACGAGTTCCTCGGACTAGGGCCATAGATATACCTCCCGTTACCCGCGATTCGCAGAGCAACAGTCAAACGGTAGCATGACCCATCATCGTCGAAGGTTGTTGGTCATTCGGGGTCCCCAGGCTCCGGTAAACCGTGCCGGATTGCCAAAACGATCCAACGAGGCTTATCCCACATCGATGCAAATGAAATGCTAGAAA
This sequence comes from Rhododendron molle, assembly GCA_025413875.1. Lineage (NCBI taxonomy): Eukaryota > Viridiplantae > Streptophyta > Magnoliopsida > Ericales > Ericaceae > Rhododendron > Rhododendron molle. Next base: position 24,810,451 of record CM046400.1, read on the forward strand.
TTGATCAAAAAGAAGAAGAATCACAATTTTGCAATATGCCTTTTCAAATTTGGCTCACTTTATTTAGTCCATCTTTAGAGGAAACTACACAAGTGAATAACCGAAAAAGTCCCAGATTAGATTGGCCGGACACGAGGTCCTGTTAAATTACCATTCCAACCTTCGGCAGCGCAAAACTCACCGTTTTAACAGACTTTTTAGGGATTGTTCACAAACGTATTAAACTCTAAGTATGGATTAATATTGGTTCGATTATCCCGTAGTCGCCATTTGTGGGCGCATGCCTGGAATTTTCAGTTCAAAGCGCACGGGCCCGTGTCGAGGAGCGCGAAGCGAGAAGCGGCGCCGGAAAAATCTGAGTCGCCACTTTCGGGTTTGAAGGTCCGACACCCAGGAACCGTATTTCGAAGCACGCCATGTTTGTTTGATTTGAAAAAGTGAAGGAAACCGATCCGTCATAACCATATCCAGGTTCGGGAGCCAGGTTACGAGAGGAAGGGTTTTAAGGCACCCTCTCGCCCAATCCGGAGATCGGTCTTTACTTAGGCATTTTGAAAATGTTGTGATTCTTCTTCTTTTTAATCAATTTTAGCCAATTAGTGCGCGGGGGAGCAGTTTAATGGGGATTAAAGCCGTAACAATTTGCAAGATGTGATAGATAGCCTGGATAGCAATTAGTATAGGATGAGAACAGGCTGCTGTGGGTTTTACAGGCTGAGCCCACGCTCTTATTCTCAAACCTTCTGGGCTCTGGAAGGACCAGTGCACACCCAGGACAAACCAAGCAGTTTATAGCAGTTTAAATATACAGTTTAAAACAATTCTAAAAGGCTATAGAGCAACAAAATTACTAAAACACCCCTTAAACAGTGAGGGGACAAAATAACAGCCTAAAAACCAAGTTAAACATGCATGGCAAGCTACTGGTCGGGGACGAACCGTCGCGCGAGGGTTTCAAATTGTTGCGCGAGGGTTTAGAACTGTTGCGCGAGGGTTTAGAACCATCGCGCGAGGGTTCGGGTCAACCTTCCAATGTTTGGTTTTGCTCATCCTGGGTTTTGGGACAGGTCCAGAATGATCCCAAGGATGTTCCAACAGAACAAAAATGCATTTTGACATTTTGAATTTGCAGTTTAAGCTAAGAAAAGCAGTAAACAAATTTTAACATGCATCAACAGTGATCTAAAACCTAAAACATGCTCCAAAACAGTAAGAACTATTTATGAAACACAAAGAACAGGATACCCTTCCCCACGAAGTTCATCGTCACACTGACACAAAGTGTGTCGCGAGGAGTTCTTGCTCCATCGCTTCTTGTAACTTTCTTTGGTTTAGGGCCGGGGTGGTATTGATTACCAGCCTTGGCCCTGCCAGCCCCCTCAGAGATCAGAACAGAGAGCAGAACAAAGGTAAGCTATACCTTTGGTTCTTGGGGTTTGAAATGCGTTTGAGCTTTGGGTTGAATTGAGGTTGAACAAGGTGATAGAGCTTGGAAAATAAGTGTATGAAGGTGGCTAGAGTGGTGAAATACCAAGTGTATTAAAGGTTGTGTAGCCTTTTGAACTTGAACCTTGGTACTTTCTTCTTTTTTTCTCTTGAACCCAAGATTGTTAACCCTTCTTTTTGGAACCCTTTAAATGGAAGCACCATGGGGGTATTTATAGGAGAAGTGGTGGAAATGGTGTATGGAGGAGAAAGAACCAACCAATTTGGCTTGGTGGCCAAATTGCCACTTATGGAAAGCTTGCAAGGGAAAGCCCGGCCGGTCCACGAGTGCATTTGAAGATTACTGGTGATTAAGGCGCCCGGTGAAAAAGCGTGAAAAGGGCGAGAGAACCGTCACGCGATGGTTTGGAATTGTTGCGCGAGGGTTCTCCCTGGCACGCGATGGTCAACGGTCAACAATTTGACTGTTGACCACACCTGGCAGCTTGACCCTCGCGCGATGGTTCTAAACCCTCGCGCGACAATTGGTTTGGCTTTTTGATGTGGCTTAGGCTAGGCTAGGTTCAAGGGTTCTTCAAACACTCAAAGCTCAAACACTCGACATTCCCGAAGTGTTCTTGATCCGTTTCATCATCGGGGAATCAAAAACCGTAAATAAGCTAATCTGAAAGCCAGATTGGGGTGTCTACAGTAGCCCCTCTTTGACGGCACTTGAAGCACCATTGACTTGGTACAAGTAACGTCAAAGAACTCTAGACACCCCTCAAGGCAATCCAGAGCAGAACAGTAAAGTACACAAGCATACTTACAGAACCTGGCGATTGAATGGACGGGTGGACCGTCGCTAGGGATGGAAGTAGAAGTGGACGAGGGTATCGCCGCTGGTTGATCAAATTTGGACAGAACAGGCTGTCGTTGCTTGGGATCAAGCTATCCTCGGCACAAAGTATTCCAACAAACACGGGTAGGTCGTGTCGGGCGGGTTTAATTCCATACATTGGGAATCGAGCCAATCTCCTTATCAAAGACCATCAGAGACAGAGCAATAAAGCTGTTGGAAGATGCACTTGCGGCTAGGCTAGGTGATTGTCGTTCGGGATAGGCCAAGACGGACTCTCCTGGGAATAATCAGCTGCGAACAAATCATTGCCGCATGCGATCGTCGTAAATGGATTGAGCGGAATAGGCGCGATATGGTGATCGTCGTGGATGGATGGAAATAGATGACATGGTTGATCGTCGGCGATGACATGGCTGATCATCGTGGATTGTTTGAAAGAGAGACGACATGGTGATCGTCGGCGATGACATGGCTGATCATCGTTGATTCTTTTAAAGAGGCGACATGGTCGATCGTCGGCGATGACATGGTGATCATCGTTGATTCTTTTACGAGACGACATGGTGATCGTCGGCGATGACATGGTGATCATCGTTGATTCTTTGAAAGAGGCGACATGGTCGATCGTCGGCGATGACATGGGCCGATCATCGTTGATTCTTTTAAAGCTACATGGTCGATCGTCGGCGATGACATGGCTGATCATCGTTGATTCTTTGAAAGAGACGACATGGGTGATCGTCGCCGATGACATGGCTGATCATCGTTGATTCTTTGAAAGAGGCGACATGGCGATCGTCAGCGATGACATGGCGATCATCGTTGGTTCTTTTAAAGAGACGACATGGTCGATCGTCGGCGATGACATGGCTGATCATCGTTGATTCTTTTAAAGAGGCGACATGGTCGATCGTCGGCGATGACATGGCGATCATCGTTGATTCTTTGAAAGAGACGACATGGTCGATCGTCGGCGATGACATGGCGATCATCGTTGATTCTTTTAAAGACGACATGGTCGATCGTCGGCGATGACATGGCTGATCATCGTTGATTCTTTTAAAGAGGCGACATAGGCTGATCGTCGGCGATGACATGGCGATCATCGTGGATTGAAGGAGGCGGGCGATATGGCTGATCGTCGTTGATGGATTTGACAGGATTGGTTTGAAAGCGGACGGAAAGATCAATGTGTTGAATGATCAAACCGCTGAGGAATTTTGGCGGGATCGGTTACATCGTTGAAACGGCTCCGCCGGATAGCATCCTTTGGTTTATGAACCGAGAATTGGGCAGGAGAGATTTCCATCGCATCCGTGACCAATGATAACAAAACATGACAGATTGCATCGCATCGCCGACAAACAAATCATATGGCGGCAACCATATGGCCATCTTCCTGCTTTTAACATTTAATATACACAATATGCGATGATGTATACGAAATTGAAAATGCAGATGCAAGCTAAGGGCGACTCCTAGGAGGACAACGACGCCTAAAGACTACCACCGAGCCTCATTATTGTACTGTCTGTTACTTCTGAGATGCGCACCCAAATAGATAGACGCTGAACCGGCTAGCATGCCCTAGTTAACATAGTAACGGCATTGGGCCCGTGTGCCCATTCTTTGATGCTTGGGCAGATGTGCCAGACACATACTTTGCTTGGCCTTGGGCTGGCATGCCCTTGCTGCTTATGAGATTTCCACAGCTTGTGAATTACAAGAGCTAGGGTAGCACATGTAAAAATTGCACTTTCTAGCTGCTAATATCTAATTTGCATTGACAAGTGCCTTGAATCGACACGCAGACATGCGCACATGTACAGACTCGCCTAGCTCAAATGAAAAGGGAGAAAGAGCCCCAGGGTACAATGCAAACCCTTAGACACACTGAACACAATGAAATTTTGGGCATTAAGCGGCCAAAACTCACAACATTCCTGAACAGGTGAAATTGACACTTGCGAAAGCGCAAAAAGTACAAAGACCTGTACAAACAGAATTGAGAAAAACATCTCGACATGACAATTGATTGAAAAACTAGAAAAATGCCGCAAAGATGGACATAAGACACAAATGATGACTCATATAGGCCCGGACTGAAATCGACACCCCCGTGCAGTCACATTAACTCCATATGACTTGCATGGTATGACAAGACTTGGCGAAAGCCCCTGGAACGTCATTCGAGGGCAGTAGTACCGCCGGAGTTGAAAAAGCACGCACACGGGTTGAGACCAACGCGAATCACTTTGAACAAATGCGGCGTGACTATAAGCTATCCATGAGGCTGCAATTTGCTCATACGGACTCTCGGCCGAACTTAGAATAAGCGTGAGCCATTAGGCTTCTAGCATTTCGTTATTTTTGATGCTTCAAATATTTTAAGACTTATGCTCAGCTTGTAATAGAAATAGCAGTTTCCAATAAAATTGAAAGACAAAGGTTTTCCCCCTTCTGGTTCCTCCAATTCAGCTTGATCTGACCTTTGATCCTCTTCGACCTTTGATGTGTACCAAAATGTCAACCATGGATCCACTTTGATAGAGTGTGACCGAGTCTCAATGAGAAACTGCCTACGTATCCCAAGCTAGGGAATCAGGTCAAAACGTAGTTCAGGCTAAGGTTCACTCGTGTGTTTACTTCTCCTTTTGTGCTCTAACTTTTGCCTAGTACCGCCCATTCGGGTCTTCGGTCTAGCGAGCTTTCAAATATTGCCTATTTACTTTTGCCTAGACCCCCTTCATAGGTTTTCGGGCTAGCAGACTGCTCTAACTTTTGCTTGGAACTGCCCACCCTCGGGGTTTTCAGCCCAACGAGCTTCTCTCAGGGAAAAGTTGCTTTTGAATTGATCCAAGTTGACCATGGTATTGAATATGTTGCTGTCGAGGTCGACGATCTTTGGCCGCAGCCCCAGATACAACGGCTTTAATAACGAAGGATCCAAAGTACTTCGGCTAGGAATACCTTACTCCAGGCCGTTTTGTGCATTTTCTCATTTGTTCTTGGCAGAACGCCACTGTTGTTGCTTTTAAACATAATGAGAGGCCCAAAGCCTTCCGAGCTTCTACTTTCTGGCTTGGCACCCGGTAGCAGGGGGATTTGATACTTCTTTTCCTCAGGATCAACGCCAGGTGCGTCTTTTGTGAGACCACTCCAAGACGTCGATGAATTCTTGAGCCTGTTTGACCGGGCGCAATGCTCCTCTGGGGGCAGTGTTTGGACCAATTTTGAACCTTTCGGGAGGTTATACTTGTCTTTCAAGTTTATTGAAAATTACTTCTTCTTTTAATAGGCTGAGCATGCCTTTCGTCTTCCCTTTCGGCGAGGGAACACATTTCCTTGGGGATGATCCCATCGAAATCTATCCCTTCGTCGTCAGAGTCGATACAGTTTATATGAAAGCCAGTGAAGTACTTAGAAGCAAGATAAAGCATATCACAAAAACCCACAGGGTTTGCCAAGTACAGCAGACTCAAAACTTGAAACAAAATCTACGACGTGGAGGGCCAAGAGGCACGAACTCCGACTCAGAGCTAGACTTTAGACAAACGCAAAAGACTCTGTGTCAGACTCAGACATATCGCCAATGCAAACTAGACGCGGTTTTGAAAACGCAATGTTGAAAAAGCTACCCATAGCTTTCCACAAAAGAGGTAGAATATAGAGGATGTCAGGCCCAAGCAACCGCACTTCGGCTTCTTCAGCTTCTTCGACCAAACCTACTCGATGCTCCTTTGATCAGTGGACCTCAGCCAGTCAGTCTTCTCATTTGTAAGCCCCTCATCATTATCAATCTTGGTACTGGTAGAGAAAGTCCCAAGTGCACAAACAGCAGCCAATAGGCTATCCTCAGGCTCGGACGGGATGGGTACAATCGGCTTGGAGCTCGGGTTGATTTGAGTAGAGGTGGGGTTGATTTGAATGGAGATAGTGGATGTCTGACCAATTTGCGAGCCAGAGTTGAGCTGAGGAAAGCATTTGGAAACAGTATCGACTTTTGATGGAGATGGGGCTGGGATGATGCCACAGTCGATAAGATCTTGAATGGCATGTCGAAGCCGAAAGCATGCATTGGTAGAATGACCAGGAGTTTGATGGTAGGTGCAATAGAGGTTATATTTGAAATTGGCAGGGGGATTTTTGGGTAGAGGAGTTGGATTGAGGGGCTTGATGGAACCAGCCTCGAGGAGCTTCTCATAAAACTGAGACCAAAGGTGCAGTGAAGCATGAGAAAGCCCTTGGCGAGTTCCGGCGAGTGAATTGAGAATTCAAAGCAGGACCCTTATTTGCTTTGAAGTTGCAACACATGTCCTCATCAATAGGATGCATTCTTTTGCCTTCAGGGTAGAAATCACCACGAAGCGTGTCTTCCCCTTCGACAATGGTTGTGAATAAGGACCCAACATCCTCCTTTGGGTAGGTTCTGGCCTCATGGAACTCAGCCAGGTCTTTGAACATGTCTCCTGAGCACAGCTTGATTCCGACCGTTGGAGGGTGGTAAGCTTGAGAAGGTTCTTTGACTAGCCCCATATTTGACTGCTGGGTTGTGGAGGTAAAGAGGCCAACGAGTCCCTGGACCATAATCATTTGTTTGTCCATCTTGTGACCTAATTCCTCTACAGCTTTCTTGAGCTCAGCCAGCTCCATTTGTGCTGCCATTCTGAATTGATGAATGAGGAAGGTGATATGATCTTGGCGAAGGTGTAACAGCCCCAACAGACTCTCCCAAGTAGGTTTGGCTCTTCTTTTGAGTACTCTCTTGCTCGGTGCAAAGGCTTTGAACTAGACAGTAAAATAAGTGAAAGCTCGGTGGTGTTCCTCAACAATTAGAATGCAATGCACACATATCGCTATCGGTGTCAACCCTAAACTCTAGAACTAGAGATGAGTCTGTCTTATGATGTTCAGATGCTGCCAAAATCCTTAGATTTCTTTTCGAGGTGTATCCTTTAAATAGATCAAGCTGATCCTAAGAGATATCAAAACAGACTAAGTCTTCGACTAGTCCCTTTTGAAGATTCGACTTTGAACTTGGAACAACTTGGTATTGATGGCGTGACACCTTTACCGGGGTGGCAACGCGCATTAGCCGGGCAGTGTACGTGCTGCGTACGATAACCAAAATGACATCAATATCACGACATCAATACTTTGTGGTTCCTTGTTTTGGTTGAATCCTCAATCGGGCATAAGCCAAGGATTTAATAAGATTTGATTTCTCGAAGTCTCGCTGACCTAAGGACTTTAAGAATTGACAACATGCACCATCGAGATGCACGACTCTTCATCGGGTCTAGCGCGTCCAAATTAGCATAAAACATACACTCGAAAGCGAGAGACAACCTAGAAGTCACCCTAAACATGCTCCTATGCAAAAGCGACATGATGTATGTACAGTTCGAGACGAGTTTGCCTCACGAATTTCAGACGTTGCCGAAATCCTCAGAATTCTTTTCGGCGATGTGTCCCCATGTAGATCGACAGATCCTAAAAGATGTCAAAATAGACTAAATCTTCGTCTAGTCCCTTTTGAAGATTCAACTTTGAATTAGAAACAACTTGGCATTGATGACATGGCACCTTAACCTTGAACAACCTGGTGTATAGTGACAACGCACTTCAACCTGGGTGGCGCCAGTGACACAGCATCAATACTTTGTTGTTCCTTATTGTCGGTTGAATCCTCAATCAGGCATGAGCTGAGGATTTAACAAATTTTGATTTCTCAAAGTCTCATTGAACTAAGGACTTTGAAATGACAACGAGCATTCGACAGAATGAACTACTCCTCATCGGGTCCAACAACGTCTCAGACAACGTAAGACAAACTCGAAATAAAGAACTGCCCTAAGTATGCTCCTATGCAAAATGACATGTATGTACAGTGCATGCGATAGGGAAAGCAGTAACACGTAGACAGTATATGGGGTTAGATGCAGATAGATCCTACCCTGCAGGTACCTGTCTTAGTTTGGAAAGTTCTAATGCTTTGTATATGCAAAGGCCGGTTTTGGTTCGTAACAGGTTCCTCGGACTAGGGCCATAGATATACCTCCCGTTACCCGCGATTCGCAGAGCAACAGTCAAACGGTAGCATGACCCATCATCGTCGAAGGTTGTTGGTCATTCGGGGTCCCCAGGCTCCGGTAAACCGTGCCGGATTGCCAAAACGATCCAACGAGGCTTATCCCACATCGATGCAAATGAAATGCTAGAAATTGATCAAAAAGAAGAAGAATCACAATTTTGCAATATGCCTTTTCAAATTTGGCTCACTTTATTTAGTCCATCTTTAGAGGAAACTACACAAGTGAATAACCGAAAAAGTCCCAGATTAGATTGGCCGGACACGAGGTCCTGTTAAATCACCATTCCAACCTTCGGCAGCGCGAAACTCACCGTTTTAACAGACTTTTTAGGGATTGTTCACAAACGTATTAAACTCTAAGTATGGATTAATATTGGTTCGATTATCCCCAGCAGAGTCGCCACTGTGGGCAGCATGCCCTGGAATTTCCGGATTCCAAAGCGCACGGGCCCGTAATCGAGGGAGCGCGAGCGGAGAAGCAGGCGCTCGGAAAAATACAGAGTCGCCACTCGGGTTTGAAGGTCCGACACCCAAGGAACCGTATTTCGAAGCACCTGCCGCGCTGTTTGTTTGATTTGAAAAAGTGAAGGAAACCAGTCCGTCATAACCATATCTGGGTTCGGGAGCCAGGTTACGAGAGGGGAAGGGTTTTAAGGCACCCCTCTCGCCCAATCCGGAGATCGGTCTTTACTTAGGCATTTTGAAAATGTTGTGATTCTTCTTCTTTTTAATCAATTTTAGCCAATTAGTGTGGGGAACAGTTTAATGGGGATTAAAGTCAGTAACAATTTGCAAGATGTGATAGATAGCCTGGATAGCAATTAGTATAGGATGAGAACAGATCATGTGGGTTTCTGGTGAGCCCACAACCCACGCCTCTTATTCTCAAACCTACAGGCTCTGGAAGGACCAGTGCACACCCAGGACAAACCAAGCGGTTTATAGCAATTATAAATATACAATTTAAAACAATTCTAAAAGGCTATAGAGCAACAAAATTACTAAAACACCCCTTAAGCAGTGAGGGGACAAAATAACAGCCTAAAAACCAAGTTAAACATGCATGGCAAGCTCCTGGTCGGGCGAACTGCCGCGCGAGGGTTTCAAATTGTTGCGCGAGGGTTTAGAACCATATGCGCGAAGGTTTAGAACCATCGCGCGAGGGTTCGAGTCAACCTTCCAATGTTTGGTTTTGCTCATCCTGGTTTTGGGACAAGTCCAGAATGATCCCAAGGATGTTCCAACAGTAACAAAAATGCATTTTGACATTTTGAATTTGCAGAGTTTAAGCTAAGAAAAGCAATAAACAAATTTTAACATGCATCAACAAGTGATCTAAAACCTAAAACATGCTCCAAAACAATAAGAACTATTTATGAAACACAAAGAACAGGATACCCTTCCCCACGAAGTTCATCGTCACATTGACACAAAGTGTCGCGCGAGTGTTAAGAAACGTCGCGCGAGGGTTCTTGCTCCACTGCTTTTACCAGCCTTGGCCCTGCCAGCCCCCTCAGAGATCAGAACAGAGAGCAGAACAAAGGTAAGCTATACCTTTGGTTCTTGGGGTTTGAAATGCGTTTGAGCTTTGAGTTGAATTGAGGTTGAACAAGGTGATAGAACTTGGAAAATAAGAGTATGAAGGTGGCTAGAGTGGTGAAATACCAAGTGTATTAAAGGTTGTGTAGCCTTTTGAACTTGAACCTTGGTACTTTCTTCTTTTTTTCTCTTGAACCCAAGATTGTTAACCCTTCTTTTTGGAACCCTTTAAATGGAAGCACCATGGGGGTATTTATAGGAGAAGTGGTGGAAATGGTGTATGGAGGAGAAAGAACCAACCAATTTGGCTTGGTGGCCAAATTGCCACTTATGGAAAGCTTGCAAGGAGAGAAGCCCAGCCAGTCCACGAGGTCTGGCTGAAGATTACTTGGTGATTAAGCTGCCCAGCTGAAAAACGTGAAAAGGACAGGAGAGAACCGTCACGCGATGGTTTGGAATTGTTGCGCGAGGGTTCTCCCTGGCACGCGATGGTCAACGGTCAACAATTTGACTGTTGACCACTGTAGCTTGACCCTCGCGCGATGGTTCTAAACCCTCGCGCGACAATTGGTTTGGCTTTTTGATGTGGCTTAGGCTAGGCTAGGTTCAAGGGTTCTTCAAACACTCAAAGCTCAAACACTCGACATTCCCGAAGTGTTCTTGATCCGTTTCATCATCGGGGAATCAAAAACCGTAAAGTAAACTAATCTGGAAGCCCAGATTAGGGTGTCTACAGTAGCCCCTCTTTGACGGCACTTGGAGCTCCATTGACTTGGTACAAGTAACGTCAAAGAATTCTAGACACCCCTCAAGGCAATCCAGAGCAAAGCATACTAGCAAAGTAGACAAGAATACTTACAGAACCTGATTGGTTGAATGGACGGGCGGACCGTCGCTGGGGATGGAAGTAGAAGTGGACGAGGGTATCGCCGCTGGTTGCTACAGATGTGGACGGGACAGGCCGTCGTTGCTGGCGATCAAGCTATCCTCGGCACAAAGTATTCCAACAAACACGGGTAGGTCGTGTCAGGCAGGTTGAATTCCATCTGTTGGGAATCAGAGCCAATCTCCTTATCAAAGACCATCCGAGACAGAGCAATAAGCCTGTTGGAAGATGCACTTGCGGCTAGACTGAGGGTGATTGTCGTTCGGGATAGGCCAAGACGGACTCTCCTGGGGAACAATCAGTTGCGAATAAACGAACCATCGGATGATATTCTGATCGTCGTCGTGGATTGAACGGAATAGGCACGATATGGCTGATCGTCGTGGATGGATGGAAATAGATGACATGGTTGATCGTCAGCGATGACATGGCTGATCATCGGCGATGACATGGCTGATCATCGTGGATTGTTTGAAACAGACGACATGGCTGATCGTCGGCGATGACATGGCTGATCATCGTTGATTCTTTTAAAGAGACGACATGGCTGATCGTCGGCGATGACATGGCTGATCATCGTTGATTCTTTTACAGAGACGACATGGCTGATCGTCGGCGATGACATGGCTGATCATCGTTGATTCTTTGAAAGAGACGACATGGCTGATCGTCGGCGATGACATGGCTGATCATCGTTGATTCTTTTAAAGAGACGACATGGCTGATCGTCGGCGATGACATGGCTGATCATCGTTGATTCTTTGAAAGAGACGACATGGCTGATCGTCGCCGATGACATGGCTGATCATCGTTGATTCTTTGAAAGAGACGACATGGCTGATCGTCGGCGATGACATGGCTGATCATCGTTGGTTCTTTTAAAGAGACGACATGGCTGATCGTCGGCGATGACATGGCTGATCATCGTTGATTCTTTTAAAGAGACGACATGGCTGATCGTCGGCGATGACATGGCTGATCATCGTTGATTCTTTGAAAGAGAGGTACATGGTCGATCGTCGGCGATGACATGGTCGATCATCGTTGATTCTTTTAAAGAGACGACATGGTGATCGTCGGCGATGACATGGCTGATCATCGTTGATTCTTTTAAAGAGACTACATGGTCGATCGTCGGCGATGACATGGCGATCATCGTGGATTGAAGGAGCGGGCGATATGGCTGATCGTCGTTGATGGATTTAGAAGGACGAGTCGTGAAGGCGGACGGAAAGATCAATGTGTTGAATGATCAAGTCGCTTAGGGATTTTTTTGACAGGATCGGCTGTCGTTGAAACGGCTCCGCCGGATAGCATCCTTTGGTTTACGAACCGAGAATTGGACAGGAGAGATTTCCATCGCATCCGCTGACCAATGATAACAAAACCGCAGCAGATTGCATCGCATCCTTCGACAAACAAATCATATGACGGCAACCATGCTGGCCATCTTCCTGCTTTTAACATTTAATATACACAATATGCGATGATGTATACGAAATTGAAAATGCAGATGCAAGCTAAGGGCGACTCCTAGGAGGACAACGACGCCTAAAGACTACCACCGAGCCTCATTATTGTACTGTCTGTTACTTCTGAGATGCGCACCCAAATAGATAGACGCTGAACCGGCTAGCATGCCCTAGTTGACATAGTAACGGCATTGGGCCCGTGTGCCCATTCTTTGATGCTTGGGCAGATGTGCCAGACACATACTTTGCTTGGCCTTGGGCTGGCATGCCCTTGCTGCTTATGAGATTTCCATAGCTTGTGGATTACAGGAGCTAGGGTAGCACATGTAAAAATTGCACTTTCTAGCCGCTAATATCTAATTTGCATTGACAAGTGACCTGAATTGACACGCAGACATGCGCACATGTACAGACTCGCCTAGCCCAAATGAAAAGGGAGAAAGAGCCCCAGGGTACAATGCGAACCCTTAGACACAGAACACAATGAAATTTTGGGCATTAAGCGGCCAAAACTCACAACATTCCTTAGACAGGTGAAACTGACACTTACGAAAGCGCAAAAAGTACAAAGACCTGTACAAACAAAATTGAGAAAAACATCTCAACATGACAATTGATTGAAAAACTAGAAAAATACCGCAAAGATGGACATAAGATGCAAAGATGACTCATATAGGCCCGGACTGAAACCGACACCCTCGTGCAATCACATTAAGTCCATATGACTTGCATGGTATGACAAGACTTGGCAAAAGCCCTGGAACAACATTCGAGGGCATTAGCAGGCTACCGTTGGAGTTGAAAAAGCACGCACAGACCGAGACCAACGCGAATCACTTTGAACAAATGCGGCGTGACTATAAGCTATCCGCGAGGCTGCAGCTGCTCATACAGACCTCACTGAACTTAGAATAAACCGTGAGCCATTAGGCTTCTAGCATTTCGTTCTGTTTTGATGCTTCAAATATTTTAAGACTTATGCTCAGCTTGTAATAGAAGAAGTAATTTCAATAAAATTGAAAGACAAAGGTTTTCCCCTTCTGGTTCCTCCAATTCAGCTTGATCTGACCTTTGATCCTCTTCGACCTTTGATGTGTACCAAAATGTCAACCATGGATCCACTTTGATAGAGTGTGACCGAGTCTCAATGAGAAGCTGCCTTACGTATCCCAAGCTAGGGAATCAGGTCAAAACGTAGTTCAGGCTAAGGTTCACTCGTGTGTTTACCTCTCCTTTTGCGCTCTAACTTTTGCCTAGTACCGCCCATTCGGGTCTTCGGTCTAGCGAGCTTTCAAATATTGCCTATTTACTTTTGCCTAGACCCCCTTCATAGGTTTTCGGGCTAGCAGGCTGCTCTAACTTTTGCTTGGAACTGCCCACCCTCGGGGTTTTCAGCCCAACGAGCTTCTCTCAGGGAAAAGTTGCTTTTGAATTGATCCAGGTTGACCATGGTATTGAATATGTTGCTGTCGAGGTCGACGATCTTTGGCCGCAGCCCCAGATACAACGGCTTTAATAACGAAGGATCCAAAGTACTTCGGCTGGGAATACCTTACTCCGGGCCGTTTTGTGCATTTTCTCATTTGTAATTGGCGGAACGCCACCGTTGTTGCTTTTAAACATAATGAGAGGCCCAAAGCCTTCCGAGCTTCTACTTTCTGGCTTGGCACCCGGTAGCAGGGGGATTTGATTCTTCTTTTTCTCAGGATCAACGCCAGGTGCGTCTTTTGTAAGACCACGCCAAGACGTCGATGAATTCTTGAGCCTGTTTGACCGGGCGCAATGCTCCTCTGGGGGCAGTGTTTGGACCAATTTTGAACCTTTCGGGAGGTTATACTTGTCTTTCAAGTTTATTGAAAATTACTTCTTCTTTTAATAGGCTGAGCATGCCTTTCGTCTTCCCTTTCGGCGAGGGAACACATTTCCTTGGGATGATCCCATCGAAATCTATCCCTTCGTCGTCAGAGTCGATACAGTTTATATGAAAGCCAGTGAAGTACTTAGAAGCAAGATAAAGCATATCACAAAAACCCACAGGGTTTGCCAAGTACAGCAGACTCAAAACTTGAAACAAAATCTACGACGTGGAGGGCCAAGAGGCACGAACTCCGACTCAGAGCTAGACTTTAGACAAACGCAAAAGACTCTGTGTCAGACTCAGACAAGACGCCAATGCAAACTAGATGCGGTTTTTAAAACGCAATATTTAAAAAGCTACCCATAGCTTTCCACAAAAGAGGTAGAATATAGAGGATGTCAGGCCCAAGCAACAGCACTTCGGCCTCCTTTGGCTTCTCGACCAAACCTACTCGATGCTCCTTTGATCAGTGGACCTCAGCCAGTCAGTCTTCTCATTTGTAAGCCCCTCATCATTATCAATCTTGGTACTGGTAGAGAAAGTCCCAAGTGCACAAACAGCAGCCAATAGGCTATCCTCAGGCTCGGACGGGATGGGTACAATCGGCTTGGAGCTCGGGTTGATTTGAGTAGAGGTGGGGTTGATTTGAATGGAGATAGTTGATGAATGACCAATATCCCAGCCAGAGTTGAGCTGAGGAAAGCATTTGGAAACAGTATCGACTTTTGATGGAGATGGGGCTGGGATGATGCCACAGTCGATAAGATCTTGAATGGCATGTCGAAGCCGAAAGCATGCATTGGTAGAATGACCAGGAGTTTGATGGTAGGTGCAATAGAGGTTATATTTGAAATTGGCAGGGGGATTTTTGGGTAGAGGAGTTGGATTGAGGGGCTTGATGGAACCAGCCTCGAGGAGCTTCTCATAAACTGAGACCAAAGGTGCAGTGAAGCATGAGAAAGCCCTTGGCGAGTTCCGGCGAGTGAATTGAGAATTCAAAGCAGGACCCTTATTTGCTTTGAAGTTGCAACACATGTCCTCATCAATAGGATGCATTCTTTTGCCTTCAGGGTAGAAATCACCACGAAGCGTGTCTTCCCCTTCGACAATGGTTGTGAATAAGGACCCAACATCCTCCTTTGGGTAGGTTCTGGCCTCATGGAACTCAGCCAGGTCTTTGAACATGTCTCCTGAGCACAGCTTGATTCCGACCGTTGGAGGGTGGTAAGCTTGAGAAGGTTCTTTGACTAGCCCCATATCTGACTGCTGGGTTGTGGAGGTAAAGAGGCCAACGAGTCCCTGGACCATAATCATTTGTTTGTCCATCTTGTGACCTAATTCCTCTACAGCTTTCTTGAGCTCAGCCAGCTCCATTTGTGCTGCCATTCTGAATTGATGAATGAGGAAGGTGATATGATCTTGGAAGCGAAGGTGTAACAGCCCCAACAGACTCTCCCAAGTAGGTTTGGCTCTTCTTTTCAGTACTCTCTTGCTCGGTGCAAAGGCTTTGAACTAGACAGTAAAATAAGTGAAAGCTCAGTGGTGTTCCTACAGCAATTAGAATGCAATGCACACATCGCTATCGGTGTCAACCCTAGACTCTAGAACTAGAGATGAGTCTGTCTTATGATGTTCAGATGCTGCCAAAATCCTCAGATTTCTTTTCGAGGGTGTATCCTTTAAATAGATCAAGCTGATCCTAAGAGATATCAAAACAGACTAAGTCTTCGACTAGTCCCTTTTGAAGATTCGACTTTGAACTTGGAACAACTCGGTATTGATGGCGTGACACCTTTACCGGGGTGGCTTCAGCGACAACGCGCGTTAGCCGGGCGGTGTACGTGCTTAGCACGATAACCAAAATGACATCAATATCACGACATCAATACTTTGTGGTTCCTTGTTTTCGGTTGAATCCTCAATCGGGCATAAGCCAAGGATTTAATAAGATTTGATTTCTCGAAGTCTCGCTGACCTAAGGACTTTAAGAATTGACAACATGCACCATCGAGATGCACGACTCTTCATCGGGTCTAGCAGCGTCCAAATTAGCATAAGACAGACTCGAAAGCGAGAGACAACCTAGAAGTCACCCTAAACATGCTCCTATGCAAAACGACATGATGTATGTACAGTTCCAGAGACGAGTTTGCCTCACGAATTTCAGACGTTGCCGGAATCCTCAGAATTCTTTTCAGCGATGTGTCCCCATGTAGATCGACAGATCCTAAAAGATGTCAAAATAGACTAAATCTTCGTCTAGTCCCTTTTGAAGATTTAACTTTGAATTAGAAACAACTCGGCATTGATGACATGGCACCTTAACCTTGAACAACGTGGTGTATAGTGACAACGCACTTCAACCCGGGTGGCGCCAGTGACACAGCATCAATACTTTGTTGTTCCTAATTGTCGGTTGAATCCTCAATTAGGCATGAGCTGAGGATTTAGCAAATCTTGATTTCTCAAAGTCTCATTGAACTAAGGACTTTGAAATGACAACGAACATTCAACAGAATGAACGACTCCTCATCGGGTCCAGCAACGTCTTAAACAGCGTAAGACAAACTCGAAATAAAGAAACTGCCTTAAGCATGCTCCTATGCAAGATGACATGTATGTACAGTGCATGCGATAGGGAAAGCAGTAACACGTAGACAGTATATGGGGTTAGATGCAGATAGATCCTACCCTGCAGGTACCTGTCTTAGTTTGGAAAGTTCTAATGCTTTGTATATGCAAAGGCCGGTTTTGGTTCGTAACAGGTTCCTCGGACTAGGGCCATAGATATACCTCCCGTTACCCGCGATTCGCAGAGCAACAGTCAAACGGTAGCATGACCCATCATCGTCGAAGGTTGTTGGTCATTCGGGGTCCCCAGGCTCCGGTAAACCGTGCCGGATTGCCAAAACGATCCAACGAGGCTTATCCCACATCGATGCAAATGAAATGCTAGAAATTGATCAAAAAGAAGAAGAATCACAATTTTGCAATATGCCTTTTCAAATTTGGCTCACTTTATTTAGTCCATCTTTAGAGGAAACTACACAAGTGAATAACCGAAAAAGTCCCAGATTAGATTGGCCGGACACGAGGTCCTGTTAAATCACCATTCCAACCTTCGGCAGCGCACCGTTTTGACAGACTTTTTAGGGATTGTTCACAAACGTATTAAACTCTAAGTATGGATTAATATTGGTTCGATTATCCCCAGCAGAGTCGCCACTGTGGGCAGCATGCCCTGGAATTTCCGGATTCCAAAGCGCACGGGCCCGTAATCGAGGGAGCGCGAGCGGAGAAGCAGGCGCTCGGAAAAATACAGAGTCGCCACTCGGGTTTGAAGGTCCGACACCCAAGGAACCGTATTTCGAAGCACCTGCCGCGCTGTTTGTTTGATTTGAAAAAGTGAAGGAAACCAGTCCGTCATAACCATATCTGGGTTCGGGAGCCAGGTTACGAGAGGGGAAGGGTTTTAAGGCACCCCTCTCGCCCAATCCGGAGATCGGTCTTTACTTAGGCATTTTGAAAATGTTGTGATTCTTCTTCTTTTTAATCAATTTTTAGCCAATTAGGGCGGGGGAACAGTTTAATGGGGATTAAAGCTGTAACAATTTGCAAGATGTGATAGATAGCCCGGATGAGCAGTTAGTATAGGATGAGAACAGACTGCTGTGGGTTTTACAGGCTGAGCCCACAACCCACAGCTCTTATTCTCAAACCTTCTGGGCTCTGGAAGGACCAGTGCACACCCAGGACAAACCAAGCAGTTTATAGCAGTTTAAATATACAGTTTAAAACAATTCTAAAAGGCTATAGAGCAACAAAATTACTAAAACACCCCTTAAACAGTGAGGGGACAAAATAACAGCCTAAAAACCAAGTTAAACATGCATGGCAAGCTACTGGTCGGGGACGAACCGTCGCGCGAGGGTTTCAAATTGTTGCGCGAGGGTTTAGAACTGTTGCGCGAGGGTTTAGAACCATCGCGCGAGGGTTCGGGTCAACCTTCCAATGTTTGGTTTTGCTCATCCTGGGTTCTGGGACAGGTCCAGAATGATCCCAGGGATGTTCCAACAGAACAAAAATGCATTTTGACATTTTGAATTTGCAGTTTAAGCTAAGAAAAGCAGTAAACAAATTTTAACATGCATCAACAGTGATCTAAAACCTAAAACATGCTCCAAAACAGTAAGAACTATTTATGAAACACAAAGAACAGGATACCCTTCCCCACGAAGTTCATCGTCACACTGACACAAAGTGTCGCACGAGGGTTCTTGCTCCACTGCTTCTTGTAACTTTGCTGGTTTTAGGGCCAGGACTGGTATTGATTACCAGCCTTGGCCCTGCCAAATTTCTCAGAGATCGAGCAGAGCGTAACAAAGGTAAGCTATACCTTTGGTTCTTGGGGTTTGAAATGCGTTTGAGCTTTGAGTTGAATTGAGGTTGAACAAGGTGATAGAGCTTGGAAAATAAGTGTATGAAGGTGGCTAGAGTGGTGAAATACCAAGTGTATTAAAGGTTGTGTAGCCTTTTGAACTTGAACCTTGGTACTTTCTTCTTTTTCTCTCTTGAACCCAAGATTGTTAACCCTTTTTTTGGAACCCTTTAAATGGAAGCACCATGGGGGTATTTATAGGAGAAGTGGTGGAAATGGTGTATGGAGGAGAAAGAACCAACCAATTTGGCTTGGTGGCCAAATTGCCACTTATGGAAAGCTTGCAAGGAGAGAAGCCCACCCAGTCCACGAGGTCTGGCTGAAGATTACTTGGTAATTAAGCTGCCCAGCTGAAAAAGGTGAAAAGGACAGGAGAGAACCGTCGCGCGATTATTGCGCGAGGGTTCTCCCTGGCACGCGATGGTCAACGGTCAACAATTTGACTGTTGACCACACCTGGCAGCTTGACCCTCGCGCGATGGTTCTAAATCCTCGCGCGACAATTGTTTTGGCTTTTTGTTGTGGCTTAGGCTAGGCTAGGTTCAAGGGTTCTTCAAACACTCAAAGCTCAAACACTCGACATTCCCGAAGTGTTCTTGATCCGTTTCATCATCGGGGAATCAAAAACCGTAAATAAGCTAATCTGAAAGCCAGATTGGGGTGTCTACAGTAGCCCCTCTTTGACGGCACTTGGAGCACCATTGACTTGGTACAAGTAACGTCAAAGAATTCTAGACACCCTCAAGGCAATCCAGAGCAAAGCATACTAGCAAAGTAGACAAGCATACTTACAGAACCTGATCGATTGAATGGACGGGCGGACCGTCGCTACATTTGGACAGAACAGGCAGTCGCTGTAGATCTAAACGGGACAGGCCGTCGTTGTTGGGGATCAAGCTATCCTCGGCACAAAGTATTCCAACAAACACGGGTAGGTCGTGTCGGGCAAGTTGAATTCCATCTGTTGGGAATCGAGCCAATCTCCTTATCAAAGACCATCCGAGACAGAGCAATAAGCCTGGCTGGAAGATGCACTGCGGCTAGAATGAGGGTGATTGTCGTTCGGGATAGGCCAAGACGGACTCTCCGGGAACAATCGATTCGCGAATAAGCGAACCATCGGATGATATTACGATCAGCGTCGTGGATTGAGCGGAATAGGCACGATATGGCTGATCGTCGTGGATGGATGGAAATAGATGACATGGTTGATCGTCGATGACATGGTCGATCATCGGGCGATGACATGGCCGATCATCGTGGATTGTTTGAAACAGACGACATGGCTGATCGTCGGCGATGACATGGTCGATCATCGTTGATTCTTTTAAAGAGACGACATGGTCGATCGTCGGCGATGACATGGCTGATCATCGCTGATTCTTTTAAAGAGACGACATGGTCGATCGTCGGCGATGACATGGTCGATCATCGTTGATTCTTTGAAAGAGACGACATGGTTGATCGTCGGCGATGACATGGTCGATCATCGTTGATTCTTTTAAAGAGACGACATGGTCGATCGTCGGCGATGACATGGCCGATCATCGTTGATTCTTTGAAAGAGACGACATGGTTGATCGTCGGCGATGACATGGTGATCATCGTTGATTCTTTGAAAGAAACTACATGGTCGATCGTCGGCGATGACATGGCCGATCATCGTTGGTTGATTGAAGGACGACATGGTCGATCGTCGGCGATGACATGGTCGATCATCGTTGATTCTTTGAAAGAGACGACATGGCTGATCGTCGGCGATGACATGGCTGATCATCGTTGATTCTTTGAAAGAGACGACATGGCTGATCGTCGGCGATGACATGGCTGATCATCGTTGATTCTTTTAAAGAGACGACATGGCTGATCGTCGGCGATGACATGGCTGATCATCGTTGATTCTTTTAAAGAGACGACATGGCTGATCGTCGGCGATGACATGGCTGATCATCGTGGATTGAAGGAGCGGACGATATGGCTGATCGTCGTTGATGGATTTGACAGGACTGGCTGTTGTGAAGGCGGACGGAAAGATCAATGTGTTGAATGATCAAGTCGCTTAGGGATTTTTTTGACAGGATCGGCTGTCGTTGAAACGGCTCCGCCGGATAGCATCCTTTGGTTTACGAACCGAGAATTGGACAGGAGAGATTTCCATCGCATCCGCTGACCAATGATAACAAAACCGCAGGAGATTGCATCGCATCCTTCGGCAAACAAATCATATGACGGCAACCATGCTGGCCATCTTCCTGCTTTTAACATTTAATATACACAATTTGCGATGATGTATACGAAATTGAAAATGCAGATGCAAGCTAAGGGCGACTCCTAAGAGGACAACGACGCCTAAAGACTACCACCGAGCCTCATTATTGTACTGTCTGTTACTTCTGAGATGCGCACCCAAATAGATAGACGCTGAACCGGCTAGCATGCCCTAGTTGACATAGTAACGGCATTGGGCCCGTGTGCCCATTCTTTGATGCTTGGGCAGATGTGCCAGACACATACTTTGCTTGGCCTTGGGCTGGCATGCCCTTGCTGCTTATGAGATTTCCATAGCTTGTGGATTACAGGAGCTAGGGTAGCACATGTAAAAATTGCACTTTCTAGCCGCTAATATCTAATTTGCATTGACAAGTGACCTGAATTGACACGCAGACATGCGCACATGTACAGACTCGCCTAGCCCAAATGAAAAGGGAGAAAGAGCCCCAGGGTACAATGCGAACCCTTAGACACAGAACACAATGAAATTTTGGGCATTAAGCGGCCAAAACTCACAACATTCCTTAGACAGGTGAAACTGACACTTACGAAAGCGCAAAAAGTATAAAGACCTGTACAAACAGAATTGAGAAAAACATCTCAACATGACAATTGATTGAAAAACTAGAAAAATACCGCAAAGATGGACATAAGATGCAAAGATGACTCATATAGGCCCGGACTGAAACCGACACCCCCGTGCAGTCACATTAAGTCCATATGACTTGCATGGTATGACAAGACTTGGCAAAAGCCCCTGGAACAACATTCGAGGGCAGTAGCAGGCTACCGCTGGAGTTGAAAAAGCACGCACAGGACTGAGACCAACGCGAATCACTTTGAACAAATGCGCGTGACTATAAGCTATCCGCGAGGCTGCAGCTGCTCATACCAGACCTCGCTGAACTTAGAATAAACTGTGAGCCATTAGGCTTCTAGCATTTCGTTCTGTTTTTGATGCTTCAAATATTTTAAGACTTATGCTCAGCTTGTAATAGAAATAGCAGTTTCCAATAAAATTGAAAGACAAAGGTTTTCCCCCTTCTGGTTCCTCCAATTCAGCTTGATCTGACCTTTGATCCTCTTCGACCTTTGATGTGTACCAAAATGTCAACCATGGATCCACTTTGATAGAGTGTGACCGAGTCTCAATGAGAAACTGCCTACGTATCCCAAGCTAGGGAATCAGGTCAAAACGTAGTTCAGGCTAAGGTTCACTCGTGTGTTTACTTCTCCTTTTGTGCTCTAACTTTTGCCTAGTACCGCCCATTCGGGTCTTCGGTCTAGCGAGCTTTCAAATATTGCCTATTTACTTTTGCCTAGACCCCCTTCATAGGTTTTCAGCAGATCGCTTCTAACTTTGCTTGAACCGCCCACCCTCGGGGTTTTCAGCCCAATGAGCTTCTCTCAGGGAAAAGTTGCTTTTGAATTGATCCAGGTTGACCATGGTATTGAATATGTTGCTGTCGAGGTCGACGATCTTTGGCCGCAGCCCCAGATACAACGGCTTTAATAACGAAGGATCCAAAGTACTTCGGCTGGGAATACCTTACTCCAGGCCGTTTTGTGCATTTTCTCATTTGTTCTTGGCGGAACGCCACCGTTGTTGCTTTTAAACATAATGAGAGGCCCAAAGCCTTCCGAGCTTCTACTTTCTGGCTTGGCACCCAGTAGCAGGGGATTTGATATCTTTTCCTCAGGATCAACGCCAGGTGCGTCTTTTGTGAGACCACTCCAAGACGTCGATGAATTCTTGAGCCTGTTTGACCGGGCGCAATGCTCCTCTGGGGGCAGTGTTTGGACCAATTTTGAACCTTTCGGGAGGTTATACTTGTCTTTCAAGTTTATTGAAAATTACTTCTTCTTTTAATAGGCTGAGCATGCCTTTCGTCTTCCCTTTCGGCGAGGGAACACATTTCCTTGGGGATGATCCCATCGAAATCTATCCCTTCGTCGTCAGAGTCGATACAGTTTATATGAAAGCCAGCGAAGTACTTAGAAGCAAGATAAAGCATATCACAAAAACCCACGGGGTTTGCCAAGTATAACAAACTCGAAACTTGAAACAAAAGCTACGACGTGGAGGGCCAAGAGGCACGAACTCCGACTCAGAGCTAGACTTTAGACAAACGCAAAAGACTCTGTGTCAGACTCAGACAAGACGCCAATGCAAACTAGATGCGGTTTTTAAAACGCAATATTTAAAAAGCTACCCATAGCTTTCCACAAAAGAGGTAGAATATAGAGGATGTCAGGCCCAAGCAACAGCACTTCGGCCTCCTTTGGCTTCTCGACCAAACCTACTCGATGCTCCTTTGATCAGTGGACCTCAGCCAGTCAGTCTTCTCATTTGTAAGCCCCTCATCATTATCAATCTTGGTACTGGTAGAGAAAGTCCCAAGTGCACAAACAGCAGCCAATAGGCTATCCTCAGGCTCGGACGGGATGGGTACAATCGGCTTGGAGCTCGGGTTGATTTGAGTAGAGGTGGGGTTGATTTGAATGGAGATAGTGGATGTCTGACCAATTTGCGAGCCAGAGTTGAGCTGAGGAAAGCATTTGGAAACAGTATCGACTTTTGATGGAGATGGGGCTGGGATGATGCCACAGTCGATAAGATCTTGAATGGCATGTTGAAGCCGAAAGCATGCATTGGTAGAATGACCAGGAGTTTGATGGTAGGTGCAATAGAGGTTATATTTGAAATTGGCAGGGGATTTTTGGGTAGAGGAGTTGGATTGAGGGGCTTGATGGAACCAGCCTCGAGGAGCTTCTCATAAACTGAGACCAAAGGTGCAGTGAAGCATGAGAAAGCCCTTGGCGAGTTCCGGCGAGTGAATTGAGAATTCAAAGCAGGACCCTTATTTGCTTTGAAGTTGCAACACATGTCCTCATCAATAGGATGCATTCTTTTGCCTTCAGGGTAGAAATCACCACGAAGCGTGTCTTCCCCTTCGACAATGGTTGTGAATAAGGACCCAACATCCTCCTTTGGGTAGGTTCTGGCCTCATGGAACTCAGCCAGGTCTTTGAACATGTCTCCTGAGCACAGCTTGATTCCGACCGTTGGAGGGTGGTAAGCTTGAGAAGGTTCTTTGACTAGCCCCATATCTGACTGCTGGGTTGTGGAGGTAAAGAGGCCAACGAGTCCCTGGACCATAATCATTTGTTTGTCCATCTTGTGACCTAATTCCTCTACAGCTTTCTTGAGCTCAGCCAACTCCATTTGTGCTGCCATTCTGGATTGATGAATGAGGAAGGTGATATGATCTTGGAAGCGAAGGTGTAACAGCCCCAATAGACTCTCCCAAGTAGGTTTGGCTCTTCTTTTCAGTACTCTCTTGCTCGGTGCAAAGGCTTTGAACTAGACAGTAAAGTAAGTGAAAGCTCAGTGGTGTTCCTACAGCAATTAGAATGCAATGCACACATCGCTATCGGTGTCTACCCTAGACTCTAGAACTAGAGATGAGTCTGTCTCATGATGTTCAGATGCTGCCAAAATCCTCAGATTTCTTTTCGAGGGTGTATCCTTTAAATAGATCAAGCTCATCCTAAGAGATGTCAAAACAGACTAAGTCTTCGACTAGTCCCTTTGAAGATTCGACTTTGAACTTGGAACAACTTCGGTATTGATGGCGTGACACCTTTACCGGGTGGCTTCAGCGACAACGCGCGTTAGCCGGGGTGTACATGCTTAGCACGATAACCAAAATGACATCAATGTCACGACATCAACACTTTGTGGTTCCTTGTTTTCGGTTGAATCCTCAACCGGGCATGAGCCAAGGATTTAATAAGATTTGATTTTTCGAAATCTCGCTGACCTAAGGACTTTGAAAATTTACAACATGCACCATCGAGATGCACGACTCTTCATCGGGTCTAGCAGCGTCCAAATTAGTATAAGGCAGACTCGAAAGCGAGAGACAACCTAGAAGCCGCCCTAAACATGCTCCTACGCAAAACGACATGTATGTGTGTACAGTTCCAGAGACGAGTTTGCCTCATGAAGTTCAGACGTTGCCGAAATCCTTAGAATTCTTTTCGGCGATGTGTCCCCATGTAGATCGACAGATCCTAAAAGATGTCAAAATAGACTAAATCTTTGTCTAGTCCCTTTTGAAGATTTAACTTTGAATTAGAAACAACTCGGCCTTGATGACATGGCACCTTAACCTTGAACAACGTGGTGTATAGTGACAACGCACTTCAACCTAGGTGGCGCCAGTGACACAGCATCAATACTTTGTTGTTCCTAATTGTCGATTGAATCCTCAACCAGGCATAAACCGAGAATTTAGCAAATCTTGATTTCTCAAAGTCTCATTGAACTAAGGACTTTGCAATTAATAACGAACATTCAAGAGAATGAACGACTCCTCATCGGGTCCAACAACGTCTCAGACAGCGTAAGACAAACTTGAAAGAAAGAACTGCCCTAAGCATGCTCCTATGCAAAATGACATGTATGTACAGTGCATGCGATAGGGAAAGCAGAACACGTGAGATGATATGGGGTTAGATGCGAGATAGATCCTACCTGCAGTACCTGCCTTAGTTTGGAAAGTTCTAATGCTTTGTATATGCAAAGGCCGGTTTTGGTTCAGAATGGAGTTCCTCGGACTAGTGGCCATAGATATATCTCCGTTACTCCGCGATTCGCAGAGCAATGATCAAACGGTAGCATGACCCATCATCGCCGAAGGTTGTTGGTCATTCGGGTCCCTGGGCTCCACCGTGGCGGATTGCCAAACGATCCAACGAGGCTTATCCCACATCGATGCAAATGAAATGCTAGAAATTGATCAAAAGAAGAAGAATCACAATTTTGCAATATGCCTTTTCAAATTTGGCTCACTTTATTTAGTCCATCTTTAGAGGAAACTACACAAGTGAATAACCGAAAAAGTCCCAGATTAGATTGGCCGGACACGAGGTTCTGTTAAATCACCATTCCAACCTTCGTCAGCGCGAAACTCACCGTTTTAAGACTTTCTAGGATTGTTCACGAAGCGTATTAAACTCTAAGTATGGATTAATATTGGTTCGATTATCCTCAGCAGAGTCGCCATAGTGCAGAATGCCTGGAATTTCCGGATTCCAAAGCGCACGGGCCCGTAATCGAGGAAGCGCGAGAAGCGCTCGGAAAATACAGAGTCGCCACTGGCTTGAAGGTCCGACACCCAAGGAACCGTCTTTCGAAGCACAACGTTTTTGTCCCGCTTGTTTGATTTGAAAAAGTGAAGGAAACCATCCGTCATAACCATATCTGGTTCGGGAGCCAGTTACGAGGGGAAGGGTTTTAAGGCACCCTCTCGCCCAATCCGAGATCGGTCTTTACTTAGGCATTTTGAAAATGTTGTGATTCTTCTTCTTTAATCAATTTTTAGCCAATTAGGCGGGGGAACAGTTAATGGGTATTAAAGCAGTAACAATTTGCAAGATGTGATAGATAGCCTGGATAGCAGTTAGTATAGGATGAGAGCAGACTGCTGTGGGTTTTACAGCTTGAGGCCACAGCCCACGGCTCTTATTCTCAAACCTTCAGGGCTCTGGAAGACCAGTGCACACCAGGACAAACCAAGCGCTTTATAGCGGTTTAAATATACAATTTAAAACAATTCTAAAAGGCTATAGAGCAACAAAATTACTAAAACACCCCTTAAACAATGAGGGGACAAAATAACAGCCTAAAAACCAAGTTAAACATGCATGGCAAGCTACTGGTCGGGGACGAACCGTCGCGCGAGGGTTTCAAATTGTTGCGCGAGGGTTTAGAACTATTGCACGAGGGTTTAGAACCATCGCGCGAGGGTTCGGGTCAACCTTCCAGTGTTCGGTTTTGCTCATCCTGGGTTTTGCGACACGTCCAGAATGATCCCAAGGATGTTCCAACAGAACAAAAATGCATTTTGACATTTTGAATTTGCAATTTAAGCTAAGAAAAAGCAGTAAATAAGTTTTAACATGCATCAGCAGTGATCTAAAACCTAAAACATGCTCCAAAACAATAAGAACTATTTATGAAACACAAAGAACAGGATACCCTTCCCCACGAAGTTCATCGTCACATTGACACAAAGTGTCGCGCGAGTGTTAAGAAACGTCGCGCGAGGGTTCTTGCTCCACTGCCAGGATCGGTATTGATTACCACCTTGGCCCCGCCAAATTTCTCGAGATCGAGCAGAGAGCGTAACAAAGGTAAGCTATACCTTTGGTTCTTGGGGTTTGAAATGCGTTTGAGCTTTGAGTTGAATTGAGGTTGAACAAGGTGATAGAGCTTGGAAAATAAGTGTATGAAGGTGGCTAGAGTGGTGAAATACCAAGTGTATTAAAGGTTGTGTAGCCTTTTGAACTTGAACCTTGGTACTTTCTTCTTTTTTTCTCTTGAACCCAAGATTGTTAACCCTTCTTTTTTGGAACCCTTTAAATGGAAGCACCATGGGGGTATTTATAGGAGGAGTGGTGGAAATGGTGTATGGAGGAGAAAGAACCAACCAATTTGGCTTGGTGGCCAAATTGCCACTTATGGAAAGCTTGCAAGGAGAGAAGCCCGCCAGTCCACGAGGTCTGGCTGAAGATTACTTGGTGATTAAGCTGCCCAGCTGAAAAACGTGAAAAGGACAGGAGAGAACCGTCGCGCGATGGTTTGGAATTGTTGCGCGAGGGTTCTCCCTGCCACGCGATGGTCAACGGTCAACAATTTGACTGTTGACCACACCTGGCAGCTTGACCCTCGCGCGATGGTTCTAAACCCTCGCGCGATGGTTCTAAACCCTCGCGCGACAATTGGTTTGGCTTTTTGATGTGGCTTAGGCTAGGCTAGGTTCAAGGGTTCTTCAAACACTCAAAGCTCAAACACTCGACATTCCCGAAGTGTTCTTGATCCGTTTCATCATCGGGGAATCAAAAACCGTAAATAAGCTAATCTGAAAGCCAGATTGGGGTGTCTACAAAAGGCAATGGAGGTATTTATAGGGGAAGGTGTGAGAGAGGGGTGGGGTTATAACCAGCTGAACTGGCTGGTTGGATTGGAGGGAGAGTCTCCGATGCATTAAATGCATGAGATAAGGTGATGGAAGTTATAGGAGAGAGGGGGAACATCCCCTGCACGTACCCATTCATCAAACGATCGAACATTGTACTGGGGTGGCCCAAAAGTCTTGTGCACGTGGCTGAATAAAGGTAAGCTATGGCCGGCGTACGCCGGTAGGTGACCTGCGTGCGCTAGTCTAAGCCCGGTCAACGGTCAAAGTTGACCAATGAATGACGCATGGTAGTTGACCAGCGTACACTTGTGCAGTACCAACGTATGCAAGTAGGGTTTTGCTGAGGTCTTTTGGTTATCGCTTGAAGGGTTTGGAAGGGTTTTTGGAATGCTCAAAGCTCAAACACACTAACATTCTCAAGGGGTTCGTGACCTATACTCATCATCAGGGAATCAAAGACCGTAAGTAAACTAATCTGGACAGCCCAAAATAGGGTGTCTACAGTAGCCCCCATTTGACGGCACTTGGAGCACCATTGTCATGGTACAAGTAACGTAAAAGGTTTCTAGACACTCCCACAAGGCTATCCAAAATAAAGCAAGCAGGAAAAGTAAACATGTAAAATAGAATACCGATCAACGAACAGACGAGGACGAGTAGACCATCGTTGGGGTGGTATGAGAGATTCCCACCGCCTCTCATGCTATTAAAGATGACCTTGCCAGTGCCGGGGATGTTGTCAGACCAACTGGGGAAAGGATAGTCATAACCAAAGAGATTACCATCGCCTCTTTTGGTAAAACAAAATGAAGTTAGGGGAGATTCTCATCGCCTCCGCCAACTAATGTAACAGCCCCATAGGAGATTTTCATCGCCTCCTTAGGAAGATTTCCATCGCCTCCGCTAACACAGATAACAACTCTACAGGAGATTTTCATCGCCTTCTTTTGAATGCCTTGAATCAACTTGCCAATGCCTCAACATTGACAGTAGAACGCCTCAACGTTGATTTGATTTGCCAATGCCTCAACACTGATGGTAGAACACCTCAACGCTGATTTGATTTGCCAATGCCATAACACTGAT
This sequence comes from Rhododendron molle, assembly GCA_025413875.1. Taxonomy (NCBI): domain Eukaryota; kingdom Viridiplantae; phylum Streptophyta; class Magnoliopsida; order Ericales; family Ericaceae; genus Rhododendron; species Rhododendron molle. Next base: position 24,839,371 of record CM046400.1, read on the forward strand.
GGTAGAACACCTCAACGTTGATTTGATTTGCCAATGCCACAACACTGACGGTAGAATGCCTCAACGCTGATTTGATTTGTCAATGCCCCAACACTGACGGTAGAACGCCTTAACGTGCTTTGATTTGGAGCACTTTCCTGCCTTTGACAGCGATAATGTATGCCAAACACATATGTACAAATTCAAAAATGCAAGTGTAGAGAAGGGCGGCTTCAAGGGAAAGGACGACATAAAAGACGACTAGAACTAGTTTGACGACTGAGGGCTACCACTAAGCCACACTTTCGTTTTATTGCTTTGATTTGAGATGCGAGCCTGCATGCCCACGTTGATCACTTTTTAGTGGGTCAAAGCACCCTTTGACTTGCTTGATTTGCTTTTCCATTAGGCCAATGTATCCCTTTGTACTTGATGTCTTGCTACTTTGACTATGGATGCCGTAGCGGCACTATAAAAGTTACATTATTCTCGGTTCATTGACCCTCTTATGAAATCATTCGAAAGAGAGTACAAACCAAACGCTAATATCCAACTTGCATTGATGAGCGAACTGAGTCAACACACAGACACACGCACATGCATGGACTTGCCTAGCTTAAAATGAAAAAAGAATAAGAGTCCCTAAATACGACATAGACTCTTAGACACATGGTATATAATGAAATTTTGGGCATTAACAGGCCAAAATCAAAAATATCCCTAGACAAGTGAAACTGACGCTCACATACGGTCAAATATGTACAAAGACCTGGAACAAACGAAACAGAGAAGAAAGCCTTAGAATGGGCAATAGACCGAAAAACTAGAAAAATGTCGCAAAGATAGACAAAAGACGCAAAGGGATGACTCATATAAGTCCTAGAATGAAACCGACACCCCCGCACAGTCACATTAGGCCCCACATGATCTGCACGGCATAGAAAACTTGGCAAGGGCCCATAAAACCAATTTTGAGGCGCTAAAACCTTGGTTTTAACTTGAAATACCCCCCCGAGGGTTCGAAATCCATGGTAGGCACGATGGCTGCCTACTACTGTGAGCTACAGGAATTGAAGAAGCGTGCGCAAGTTTGAGACCAACGCGTATTACTTTGAACAAATGCACGTGAGCCTCAAACTAGCGCGCGTGACTGAAAAGCTGTTGCAGCTGCTCAAACTTGACTTCGTTGAACTTAGAATAAATTGTGGGTCCACTGGACCTCGCAAGCATTTCATTCTGTTTTTTATGCTTCAAAACTTTTGTTTTAAGACTTTTGCTCAGCTTTGAAATTGAAGTAGTAGTTTGAAATAAGATTGAAAGACGAAAGGCTTCCCCTTTCTGATTCTGATGAAGCTTGAATTCTTCTCGACCATAGCGATGCACCAAAGGCTTGGATCAGATTGATAGATTGTGGCCAAACCTCAAGGAGGGTTTGCCTACGTATCCCATTTAGGCGACAATTGCGGTGTACCAAAGCCGCAAACCAGTGATCCAGTCGAATAGATTGTGACCGAGTCTCGAAGTGAGACTGCCTACGTATCTCATTCTAGGGAATCGGGTTAAAACATAGTTCAGGCTAAAGTTCAATTGTGTGTTTTACCTCTCCTTTTACACTCTAACTTTTGCCTAGAATCACCTTTCAGGTTTTCGGTCTAGCGAGCTTTCAATTATTGCCTATTCATTTTTTCCTAGACCGCCTTCATAGGTTTTCGGTCTTGCAGACTTGCTCCAACTTTTGCTTAGAACTACCCACCCTTGGGGCTTTCAGCCTAACAAGCTTCTCTCATGGAAAAGTAGCTTTTGAATTGATCCAAGTTGACCATGGTATTTGAATTTGTTACCGTCGAGATTGATGATCTTTGGCTGCACCCCAGATAAAATGGCTTTGATAACGCAGGGTCCTGACTACTTCGGTTGGAAATGCCTCGCTCTAGGCCACTTTTGCACCTTTCTAATATGTGCTTAATGGAATACTGTTGTTACTGTTTTGAACATGGTACGAGACTGGAGCCTTTTGAGCTTCTGCTTTCTGGCTTGGCATCTGGTAGCAGGGGACTCAATGCTTTTTTATCTCATGATTGTAGACACCCCAATTTGGCCTAACGATTATTTCAGGTCCCACCTTGGGGACCATCCCGATGATGAAATGGATACAGTGATTGCTGATTGACTTCTAGAGAACCTTAGGACTTTCGGTAAGAGCTTTGAGCCACTTAGAGGACCCAATCCAGAACCATATAGCCTTTCAAACAGAAATACAGAATCCTAGGAGAATCCATCTGACGGCGGTCACATTGATCTCACGGCCTTAACATCATTTCCTCACCCGAGCAACCTGTTGCCTAAAAATCTCCCTGAGAGATCAATCCCACGGCCGCAAGATCCATCCTTCGCCTGCAACATTCTTTCCTCGGCCGCCAGATCCTTTGCCCGGCCGCCAGATTGTCCATTTTCCAGACTCTGGAACGTTCTGTCGATTGTTTGATCCAACTACACTACCTCTCCGATGCGTTTGGGCCACGTTCAGAGATCACAACGAAGAGTTTGCATTGCAATTGCAATTGCAACCGTGCATTTTGATTGGACAGAGTGAGTCACCAATTGCCTATATAAAGGGGCCTTTGACTCTAAAAATACACACACAAAATTCATATCATTATACCCCCTCTCTAGCCACGATACTTTGTAGAATCATACTCTCAAACCCTCTCTACAAAAGCCCCAACCTCCCGAAGGCAGCCATCAATCCAGCGATCAAACCCCGAAGTCTTGAACCCTGACCCTAGGGTTTTTCAAGAAGCAATCAGTCAATCCCAATCAAATCCAAAGCAATCAAGCTACTGAGGGATCAAGGTGGTGAGGCCTAGGGGCCTCCGGTTCAATTTTATTTACTATTTTTATGCTTAATCGTAGCTTTTGATCATCCGCTAACTTTTCTGTCTGGTGTGAGGAAGAACATCGATCGGGGCTTCGATCCCTCGGCCAATACATCCAAACCAGGAGGATCGCTCGGCCGTGACATCCATTCACCGGCTGCGAGATCCATCGCCCTGGGACAATTTACTTTGTGTTCTGCTTTCTGATGCATGTTTCAATTACAGTCTCGGTTCACCTTATTTACTGTTTAAAAATAGACTACGTGTTAGAATTAAATGAAGCATATATATGTCTTATGTTGAACGATTATGGGCTAGCCTCACGGCTAGGCAGAGAGGGGTGCCTAACACCTTCCCCTTACTGTACCTTTGGCTTCCGTATCCAGAATCTCTATCTATTTTTCTAGTTTTAAGAAACTGGGTGGCGACTCTGTTTTGATGATAACCGCTATCATGTGGTGATGTTCCTAGCCATGGGAATATCCATGAACTTGGTTTTTGAAGCAAGTAACCAAACGAGCAAACAACGATCAATCTGTATCGCGATGCCCCGCTTGGGAGGTGTCTATAATGATCAACGCCAGGCATGTCTTTGTGAGACCATGCCAAAACATCTCGATGAATTCTTCGAGCCTTTCTGACTAAGCGCTCCTTTGGGGACAACGTTGAGCCAATTTTGAACCATCCGGGGGTCTACCTCATCTTTCAAGTTTATTGATTACTTCTTCTTTTAATAGGCCGAACATGCCTTTCGTCTTCCCTTTCGCCGAGGGAATACATTTCCTTGGGGATGTTCCCATTGAATATATCCCTTCGTTGTCAGGGTCAACACAGTTTATTCAAAAGCCAGCGAAGTACTTAAAAGCAAAATAATGCATATCGTAAAACCCCTCGGGATTGCCAAGTACAGCAGACACAAATTTAAAAAAAAAAAAGCTACGATGTGGAGGGCCAAGAGGCACAAACTTCGACTCAGAGCTAGACTTAGATGACTTGACAAATATTGTGTCAGACTCAAACTCGAAAGTGTGCAATGCAAGCTAAACACAATTTGAAAATGCCACTTTTATAGTTACCCTTGGCTTGCTCACAGAAAGGTAGGATCTAGAGGATGTCAAGCCCAAGCAACAACACTTTAGCTTCCTCGGCCTCTTCGACCAAACCTACTCGGTGCTCTCTTGATCAATGGACCTTAGCCCGTCAGGCCGTTCCTTTGCTTGATCGGCCCGGTCCTCAACCAGTGCTTTTCAGCTTTCAGCCCCATTTTCTATTCCGTAACCTATGGCCAACATGCCAACCTCGGGTTCAGACGGGACAGACACAATCAGTTTGGGTTGAGTTTCTAGGATAATACAGTGGCTAGGGTTGAATATGGTGGAGCTCCGGTTGATTTGAGTGGAGGTGATAGATATTTGACCAACCAGAGGGTCAGACAAGGAGTTGGAAATGATGTTGGGCTTTGGTGGAGCTTGAATAGTGCCATTGTCAATGAGATCATGTATCTCATGGCGAAGAAGCAAGCAGCTATCAGTGACATGGCCATGCATTTGATGGAAGGCACAGAAATGGTTGGCATTGGAGTTGGCTGGAAGTACTTTGGGTGGGGGAGTTAGGGTCAAAGGCTTGAGATGCCCAGATTGGAAATGCTTCTCCATTACTACGGACAGAGGTGCCTCAAAGACTGAAAAACTCCGAGGCTGGGTTTGGGACCAGAAGCTTTGAGCTTTTCAAATTTGGTTGATATCGGCGGCATGACTGGAGTCAAAAGCCGAAGTATTGCTCCCACCTATAGTTGTATTTGAGTAATTATTGTTACCAAACAACGCACTACTATTTTCAGAATGGGGTCGTTGCTTTGCCTTCTGAGTAGAGGAGGAAGAGGACTCTCCTCTTAGCAAAACTCCAATTTGCAGCGCCTTCTCGATGGCCAGGCCGGACTCAAAGAAAGTTTTAAAGTTAGTCCCTTGAACCAGCACAAAGTTTTTATCATAGTCGGGCTGCAGGTTGCGGGAGATGATGCGGATCTGATCCCTCTCACATGGATGATCGATCATTAGAGTAGCCTTGCTCCTTCATCTTTTGATAAAGTCGACAAAGGGCTCCTTTGTGTTCATTTTGGTGGATTCCAACTCTTCGGTGGCCATCTTCAGCTGAGAGTTGTAGCTGTACTAAGCGTTAAAGGCTGTTCCAATATCTTCTCATGTTCTTCTTTTGAAGACATCGAGAGACAGAAACCATTGGAATACTGGACCAGAGAGTGTTTGCGGGAACATTTATGCCATTGCATCATCTTCGACCACAAACAATTTCATGGCACCATGATAACCCAAAAGATGAGTTTTTGGGTCGCCAATTCCATCGAACTTCGTAAAGTCCGGCATTTTGAATCGTTTTGGCAGCTTGGCATTCAGAAAGAGGCAGAGACGGTCTATGTCCAAACCACTAGCACCAATCTTCTCGGACTTAGAAACGGCCTCTTCAAGTTTAGCCATCTTAGTAATTAGAACAGCCATTTCTAGGTAAGGAATGGCCACTTCGAGGTGTGCAGTTTCAGCCTCTAGTTCGGGATTGGCCCTTTCTTCCTCAACCCTTTCCCTTCTCGCCGGGAGTCTTTCTTCTATCAAGGCACACAGGTTGGCCATTGAAGCTTCAGCCTGATCGGCCCTTTCTTACATGATTGCCATGTTATGCTGGAGGTTTGTTAAAATAGCAGCTTCTAGGTTAGGAATGGCCACTTCGAGGTGTGGAATTTCAGCCTCCAGTTTGGGATTAGCCCTTTTTTTCTCAACCCTTTCCCTTCTCGTCGGGAGTCTTTCTTCTATCAAGGCACGCAGGTTGGCCATGGAAGCTTCAGTTTGATCAGCCCTTTCTTGCAAGATTGTTGTGTTATGCTGGAGGTTTGTTAAAATAGCAGCCTGCCCCTGAGGTAGAACGTCAGCCATGATGAGTGCTTTGACGGACTTCAGTGATGATGTTAAAGAAGGAGAGGACGGAGGGTTCTCGCGCGGAGTAATTGGTCGCGAATCCTCCCTTAACGGTGAAACAGCCAGAGCTTCCATTGTAATTGCTTGAGGAGTAACCCTGTCTAGCCTTTTCCTTGACAGACCCGGTGGACGTTCCCAAGTAGGTTTGGCTCTTGAATTCGGACCCTTCTTTGACAGTGCAATGGCTCACGGCTAGACAGTAAAGCAAACGTGAACTCAGTGCTATTCCTGCAGCAATTTATTTGAAAGAATAAAAATGCACAAGTCATTGTCGTCGGTGTCCTCCTAGACTCCAGAACTAAACAGATGAGCTTGTCTCATGACGCTCGGACGCTGCCAAAATCCTCAGAATTCTTTTCGAGGGTGTATCTTGGCTTGAATCGACTGACACTAAGATGTCAAAATAGTCTAAGCCTTTGACTATTATGTTCTCGAAGTTTCAACTTTGGAGTTAGAACAACTCGGTGTAGATAACGTGATACCAAAACTAAGGTGGCGTAAGCAGCACTGTGCCGGAGCCTAAGTGGTGTATGTGTTTAGCACTTAACCTGGGTGTTGTAAGCATCACGACATTCTCTCCATTGTTCCTTGTTTTTTGTTTAAAACCTTGATCGGGCATTAAACAAGGACTTAGAAAGTCTTGATTTTCCAAAGTCTTGTTGATCCAGAGACTTTGAAAATTGACAACATGCATCATCGAGATACATGACTCTTCATCGGGTCACGGCAACATCCTAATAATCATAAGACAACCTCGAAAGAGAAACAACCTAAAAGCCGCCCTAGCATGCTCCTACGCAGAACAGTATGTATGTACAGTGCATGCGATAGGGAAAGCGGTAACACATAGGCAGTATATGGGGTTAGATGCAAATATTCTTACCCTGCAGGTTTCTGTCCTAGGTTGGAATGTTCTAATGCTTTGTACACATGTAAAGGCCGGTTTTGGTTTAAGGGGGTCCTTTGATTAGAGCCGCGATAGACCTCCCACTGCAATGCGTATTGCAAAGCACCAGTCGAACGGTAGTACGACCTATAGAGACCCGTAAATTTTTTTCAATTTTCTTTAATCATTTAATATGTAAAAGATTACAATTATATTAAATTATATGTTTATTAATGAGGTTATATGGATATGCCTACTGTTGTGTACCGGACATTAGGAGAATAGTTAAACTTTGAGTTTCGGCGTTGAAATGACATGTGGAAGTGTTGGTAGTAATCGGGGTTTGATTCGATAAAGGTTGGCAAAATACTTTGAATCTGTCTTTAGTGTACAGGTACAGCTTTTTCCAGTACAGGTACACCTTGGCCTGAAACTGTGAAATGCTGAATTTTCTGGGTACCCGTATCGATACTGTCATTCCACGGTACCAGTACATCCTACAAAATTTTTGATTTTTCAGCACACATGATAGCTCATTATAAATACTACCCTTCACCATTTTTCACACCCAAACCCAAAAAATAACCCTAGAAACACCCCATCTCACCTATCCCACTCACTCTCACACAAATACTTTGATTTCTACTTCAAATCTTCAAGATCCAAGTGATTTCTATCTTAAAATACTCTTGAATCTTGCATTTGATGAACAAAGGGTAAGTTTTATGTTCTTGTTCTCACTCTTTTACTCGCAATCACGTTTTTCTCTCTCTCCCTCAATCACTTGTTGATTTTTGTTTGTTTATCTTATTTTTGGATTGTATTCACTCTAGATCTTGTATCTAAGCTTGGGTGGAGCTCGTTTTTGGTGGATTCAAGCGTATAGCTCTCGGTAGACCTAGGGTTTTGCTCAAAATCCATTATGGTAGGGATTTCTTACTCTTGTTATGCGTTTATGTGGTGTTTGTGTAGCTAGATCGTGCCTTGCTTCGTTGTTTGAGGTTGTTCCTTTCATTTTTTGAATTTTGCAGAACAGGTCACTGTTTATGGGGCTTTTTCGTCATCTTAAACTCGGAAATAGGTTTTTGTTCCTTCACATGAAATAGATTAGACTTAGAGCCCGTTCTAATGCCGCTAGAATCACTCAAAACCATTGAGAATTGAATTAATCGTGGATTTTAGAAATCAGGTCATGAATCTGTCTCGTTTTCTGGGTATCAGCCAACTTCGAACAGCCATAACTTCCTTTCCAATGTCCATTTCATGTAAATCTTATATCGATTCGAATGTCTTGAAGTCAGCTTTCATTTGCCACCAGAATCATCTTAAGACTCTTAGCACACAGAAAGTTATGACCTTTTGAGTAGAGGTGTATCGGTCTATCAATGTCTGTTGGATATTCCTAAGATTGTTTTGTTCCGCGTTATGACTCCCTATATAATTAGAATCTATTTAAGTCACTCTTGAATGTGATTGTATCCTAATGGCTCGTTCTATAAGATTCTCATTTAGAACCTAGCGGGTGGTATGTCGATAAGTCATTGTGGGTTCGGTGCGTAACGAAGGACATCATAATGGACTTTCAGGAATAACGTGAACTTAAGGTATCAATCAAAGTACGATGGGATGTGTTTATACATTTATAATGCATTGCATGATGATAAATGAAAGAAAGCTGAATTCGAAAAATGTTGTCTTCTTGTATCCGAATTGATTATGCGTGTGCATATCTGAGTTGATAATCTTGAATTGAGGGTCCTGCAATGCAAGGTGTGGTAATGCGGAAACTCTAGAGGGCCCACAACGCAAGGTGTGGAAATGCTGAAACAGAGGTGGATAGAATTTACTGTGACACAAGGGGTGGTAACACAATTGAATGTCTCGCATGATGAAGAGAACTTTGTTTGACTTCGAAAGTTTATGTTGTTGTTTGGGCTGTTCATTGCTTGAGATTGTGACTGTTGAAAAAGGGAATAAACGATTGATTTCATCAAAGTTTTTGAAAAAGAAGGAATTTGGTTTTGGAAAAAGGATTTTTATGAAAATCCTCCGGCTATTCTTGAGCGAATCAACAGTTTCCGGTATTTGGGCACAAATCAACGAATTCCGGTATTCAAGCTCGAATCAATAGAGCTTGACCCGTAAAGGTCAAGAGTTTTCTCAAAATTATTTTAGGACATCAAAAAGGAATGTTTTCTTTTTATAAAAGAAAGGGCTAAATATCGAATGGTAAGAAATGAGGAAACTAGATGTGGCTTTCATCGCGAAGTCTTAAGATGGTTTGAGAAGTTGCCTTGGGTTATTTAGATTGATGTGTGCCTAATGCAACCCCTAGTTTGATGTATTATTGGTTAGGGATGTCTTTAAGATGTATAGAATCTCATAGTCGTAGTTTGTCGGTTCATTGTGATGCCCCTTTGTATCTCATATCCGTTTATTGGAACTCATTCATTCTAGATGCATACCTCATCACATTTTCATATAACTTGTGTAAAGATTTCCCTACTGGGTTAGTGAAGCTCAATAAATCTTTCTTTTCAAGTTCAAATTTCGATCAATAGCTCGCATCCATTGAGTGCTGGGATGAAGAAGAATATTTTTTCGAAACTATCCTATTGTAGTTACTTTACCATTACTGTAATAACTTTCTTTGCAAAAAGGATGCAATTGTAACTAAGTTCTACGGATTCCATTTTGAAGTCAGATTCGTAATTGGAATTTATGGGAATTATGGACTCCTTTGGGTATTATGCTAGTTAAACGCGAGAATTTCCTTTAAAAGATTTATCAATTTATGTTGAAAATCAAGGGCGTGACACGACCTATCATCGTCCAAGGTTGTTGGGCATTCAAAGACCCTGGGCTCCAGTAAACTGTGTTAGTTACCCAAAACACCTCAACGGGGCTTACCAACATCGATGCACATGAAGAATGCCAAAGAATGATTGAATGAGAGAGAAATGCAACGTTTTGAAAAATGCCTTTTAAAGTTTGTCTCACTTTTATTAATCGATACTTGGAGAAAACTACACAAGTGAACAATCGGAAAAGCCCCAATTCGGATTGGTCGGATATGAATCCTGTTACGTTACCACTCCGTTCTTCAGTAGCGCGGAGCATGCTGTTTTGACAGACTTTTGCAAAATTGCTCTCAAATGTATTAATTTCTAAATATAGACTAATGCAATAAGTCCTCAGCAGAGTTGCCACTGTGGGCACACACCCCTAAAATCGGGTGCGCCCTTTTGGAAAAGCACAGCAAAACGCTACAATTCAGAGTTGCTATTCGGGTTTTAGCAGTATGCACCCAAGGAATCGAACTTGAAACATTCTGCTACATTTTGATTGGAAAATTGTAAACTGGACTGTCGTCACCTTTGATATCTGAAGTTCGGGAGCCAGGTTACGAGAGGTGAAGGGTTTTATGGCAATCCTCTTGCCCAATCCGGAGATCGATCTCTACTCGGGTATTTTGTAAAACATTTGTATTTTTCTCTCATTAATCATTTTTGTGCCAATTAGGGCGGGAAACAGTTAAAGGGGAATAAAACTGTAACAAGTTTGTAGGATATGATAAAATGGCATGTTTGCTTATTGAAACAATTAATAAAGATTGACAGACTTCTGTGAGCATTTTAAGCAGACCGGAATACACTAATCCGAAATGACGTGCGCAGAAGAAACCAGCATGCACTGACTTGCAGCATGCACTGACCAAGTTAGTGCATGCAGGTCTCTCCTGCGTACGCCACAAATAGATAGGCGTGCGCCAGTAAACCTAATCCCACATCTCTTATTTTCAACCCTTCTAGACTCTGGAAATGACCAGTGCACACCCAAGACAAACCAAGCAGATATATCACAGGAAATATATAGTTACAAACAGTTTGAAAGGGGCTCAAGGCCACAAAATAAACAAAATACCGCATACACAGTGTAGGGAGATAAACAAACGCTAAGGCCTAGTTGTCATGCAATGGCTAGCCACTGGATTAGACATAACCACCGTATGCAGGTAGGAAGCTACCGTACGCCAGTTGCTATCTCTTGTCCAATGTTTGGCATTGCACTTTCTGGGTTCTGGAACATGACCAGAAGAACCCCGGAAGCATTCCATAACAGTAGAAATGACTATTAAATACTACGACTAAGCAGTTCTAAATATTGAAAGTAGTAAACTGGTTTTTTCATGCTTAAAAGTGATGAGAATGTAAAGAAAGACGGAAAATTGCTAGACACTGATCCCCACACCAGTACTGCACGTACTGCCATTACTGGCGTACGTTAACATATAACTGGCGTGCGCCAGTTCTAGCTGTATGCGACTTTGAAACTTTGTCAGCTTTAGGGCTAAGACTGGTATTGATTACCAGTCTTGACCCTACCAGCCCCCCTTAGAGGTCAGAACAAAATACTAGCAAAGGTGATATACCTTTTGTTTTTGAGTTTGTTGGAGAGTTTGCTTGAACTTGGCTTTGAATGGGGAATGTGGGTGGATGGATGTGTGTTGTAGTGTATGGAAGAGCCTCTTGTTGTTTCTTTCTCAAGGAGAAGAAAGGAAGAACAAAAAGCTAGTGGAGAGAGAGATATGACTTGAATGCTTTAAGTTTTTGGAAACCCCTTGCACATAAATGCAAGGGGGGTATTTATAGGGGAAGGGAAGGCTGACCAGTTGAACTGACTGGTTTGATTGGAGGGATAGTCTCCCATGCATTAAATGCATGGGACAAGGTGATGGAAGTTATAAGAGAGAGGGGGGAACATCCCCTGCACATACCCACTCATCAGACGATCGAACAGTGTACTGAGGTGGCTCAAAAGTCTTGTGCACATGACTGAATAAAGGTGATTTGACTAGCTGTGATTGGCGTACGCCGGTAGGTGACCTGTGTGCGCCAATCTAAGCCCGGTCAATGGTCAAAGTTGACCGATGACTGACATGTGGCAGTGGACCTGCGTATGCAAGTAGGGTTTTGCTGAGCTCCTTTGGTTCTGGCTTGAAGGGTTTGAAATGGATTCGAAAGGGTTTTCAGAACGCTCAAAACTCAAATACACTAACATTCTCGAGGAGTTCATGACCTATACTCATTATCGGGGAATCAAAGACCATAAGTAAACTAATCTGAACAGTTCAAAATAGGATGTCTACATATATCACTATTACTTCTGTTGAAAGAAGTTAAAAGAAGTTACTTCTTCAATTTGTGAGGATCATATGGCCTAGTTTCAAAGCTTGTATGATTGCCGATAGTGTATACATGATAGATCGGCCAGGAGAAATGGAGGAAAACAAAGGATGTGGCTGTGGCTTCAGATTACCTATGAATGACACTACACAAGTTTGAAGATAAATCACGGTGAGCCCAGATCAAACACATGACCTTCCGATCTTCAGCTTGATCCTCTCCCAACTGAGTAATTCCCACTGTTGGCATCACTGGTGACGTCTATTCTTCTCTTTCGATCTCAAGCTATAACTTTCATTTTAAAGCAACTACTGCAGCCAAAGGAATCATTTCTCTGATTCTCCTGTGTGTGGGGGGCTTTGGGACTATCAGAACTACCATGGGGAGAGGGTGGTTCAGACATAGAGCCAACCTCAACTTCCTTTCCTTCACATATTATCTTGACCTCACAGAATTCTGGTGCATTCTGAAGTACCTGACCTGCTATCTCATTCCCTCTCCTGGACCTCAATTTCCTGCATCACCCACAAACAGTGATAAAATAGAGCAAGACAGAAAACGGAAGTGGGCATATTGGAAATTCAAACTTTGTTTTGGATAATAATTAATATATATGTCTGTAGTTTTGTACTACTAGGATTCAAGACTCTTTTGTTTGTTTGAGCAAATATGAGCATCGGAATGGACTGTATATCCAAGGTAGCTACCTATCTAATGCTTATACAAAAGTTTTTTTGATCTAGATTAAAGCTCCATCGGGATTCACAAAGTGTGGAATATAAGATAACAATGAAGAATGAGGAGTTATTCATCCAATCATCGTCAATCTGATAAGGTTTTATTGGAGTACATAACTATATATATGGTGGAAGTTTGGTACCTTAGACTGGATTTGGTGGTACCCAACACCAGCTTTGTTATGTTGAGGATGGGAATGAGGTCCAGTAATGCCTTTGCTTCCATATCACTCTCAATAAGTATGGTATCCACTTTAATCTGTCTCCGATTTATGCATTAATCAATTAGCAAAAGAAATTAGCTTCTTCGTACACTGAAAATATGCATTAGATGTGTGAAAGATGCAGCTGGTTTGGTTTACCTTTGAAGTAGAACAAACATCAAGGAATTTTTGAAGGAATACTCTTCTCTTGCTTCTCTCTTGGATCATGTAGTTCCCCTTCTGCTCTCGATTCACTTGACTTATTGGCAGCTTTCCTACTGCAAAATCACATGAAAAGCAAATTTACAAAGGTCAAACGTGTTCTCGTCAACCGTTTGGTTAACTCACTTTGTTTTTCGATTATTCGAGCCTCTGGAACAACTAATGTACACCTCAACTAAACGTTTGGAGGAACAATCCACCAGCCATTAACGGAGGCCCTGATTAAAGCACTAGAGCGTTTTACCTTGTTAAGATGTCAAAGATTAATTATTTCAATTCAATTTCCTACGTAGTTTCTTCCTTTTGGAAAGTCGTAGTCTTCTTTGAGCTTCGGTAGATCACTTTAATCCATGTGTCACCGTATTGTGACAAAAAAAATAAAAAATACTTCTTGTTCTTGCAACCCCAAGGGGTCGACTTGACAGTTAAGGACTGGACTTAAGAATGTGCTCCATCCTAATTAAGAGCTTAGGGCTGAAACCTCTCATGTGTTTTCAACTCTACTAGATCTTATAGGATTAGTCTGTACTGCACTTTTGCCCTAGCTTAGTTGAGTGGAAGGTGAAATTGCTCCCTCAAATATTAGTCGTAGTGCAGCTGACCAAGGCACCCTGAGTTATCAAGCATAAACTACGTGTTCTTGCAATTTTTCACATAAACTGAATCACAAGATAAAATTTTCATGGTGATTGGTGGATATTTTTTGAAGTCATCACATATTTATTAAGAATAAAAATAATGTATAACTTCACACAATCATGATTCTGCACTCAGGAAAAGTCAGTTTCTTGTCCAGAGAAATGTGAATGACAAATAACCAAACAAACGTTACCAAGGAACGATTCGATTTAGGGAAAGTCTATTAACACAATAATTTGCACAACGCACAACATGCATGTGTGGTATTGTATCATTGGGGATGCAGTGTAAAATAATATCTCATCCATTTTCCAATGATATAGAGCCACCTAATTTAACATATTATTATGCATACTGTTGTGAAATTAATACTTCTCCAATTTATGATTGACCATGACCCTAACAAGTTAGGAGTGTAACTTTTTGTGCATATGATGACCATTAGACACCCACGTCGAAACCTAATTACTGGTAGGTGTACCTGTTCTAGCCCTCCAACTTTTGAGTTAGGCATATGCGCTATCCTACATCTTTATAGCGCAAAAGTTATTATGTGGTCAGCGACTATGTTCAATTGTCCAATGCCAACTTCATGCATTTAAGTCCCTTTAGTCAGGCTGTTTTAAAACATTGAATTAGTTACATACATATCTAAACGATTAATCGTTGGTATGGTTCAAACTTTTGTACGCAGTTAACAACATTAAATCTCTTTGTTTTTGCTCTAGGCGCACATGTACCTAAATCCTTGCCATGGTGTCTCTGTGTGGTAGCTCTAAACCACTAGTAATTGGATGTCATGGGGGTTTTAAAGTGGCATTCCAAAACAACTATGTATCATCAACTCTATAATGTATACAAGGGAGAAAGCTATGGTACATACACATAGGGTACATACTGTACCACAGAAACGTTACGGTAATTTTTATTTATTTTTTATTTTTGTTGTTTTTGGTCTGTTACAAAAGGGCTGTATCTTAAAAGACATTGTATATGAATAGTTTTGTGCGTGTTACAAGTGTTTTTTGTGCTTGTTTTGAGTGTTTTTTTTTTTGCATATGTTATGTATATTTTTTGGTTCATTAGTAATGCATTAATTTTTTGGTTATCAATTAATTTTTTCTTTTGTTGAAGTCAGAAATACGAGTGTGCAATGCACCCAACATAATTAAATATTTTTATGATGTGTTATGCATTTTATTGATGACCAAGATTTTTGTCATCAATATTTTTTGTGTGTGTCTGCCGGCTCAGTTATTGAAAGTGTACTTGAAAACAAAAATCTATGCCAACCACGCCAAGCTAAAGCCTTGCAAGGTTGACTAATCGAGAGAACCAAGATTCTAAAAATAAAATGGCAGTAGTTGTAGGTTGGAATATTTAAGTAGTTGTTATGAGTCTTGTCCCACATTAGTTAAACAAGTTTTATATCAAGTTATCTCTTAATATAAATAATAGTTATTTGTGTTAAGGTTCATTAATATCCTATACACTTTTCTTATTCTCCCAAACAACATGGTATCAGAGCCACCCTTAATCCAACCTTAACCCTAATCATAATCGTAACCCACGTCCCACCACCCATCATCACCACATACGGTTACTGTTCACGTGAGTACTGTTCACCACAAGCACTGTTCATCGCAAGAACTGTTCATCACGAGTACTGTTCATTGCTAACATTGTACAACCTTGAAATCCCTCCAATACCCTAACCCCATGCACCAAACCCATTCAAAACTGATGAAAAACCTTTGGAACTTCTGAAAAACCCTAATCGAACCTTAATCAGCCCCCATCGAGCCCCAATCAACCCTCCAGAACCCTTATCGCCCCTAATCGACCCTCATGCAATCAACTCTCAAAACTCTTGAATATGGTTTGAAACCCCCTGAATCATGTTCAAAACAGCCCACAATCCCACGATTTATGTTCAAAATAGTCTGAAAGGTTTTCGTTGGCAGTCAGATTTGTCTCCTGTTGTTCATACAATGTTTTGAGCCTTGTTCGGTTGGGATCAATCACATGCATCTTGATTTATGTGTGTTTCATGAGGTATCGATCTGAATCTCAATTTGTTACTATCTATGTCGCCTTTTGGTTGGTGTTCTCGATTGGTTACCGTCGGTAGTATGAATGTTTGGATTGTTGAGGTCTGTTGATTTTAGTACTGTTATTAGCAAGTATTGCTCCATGATTTGTTTCTGGTCGTAGACTTGTTGGTAAACGGAGTTAATCTTCGGTTGTTTGGTTGATCGCATATGATCTTGTGCTGTTGATGATATTGGGTGATCTATTGGTAGTTGTTGATTCATTAGTTGGTTCTTATTGGTGGTTATTAATTCGATGCAATGGAGGAGAGTGGTGAGTTTGCTTCTGGTTTTTATGGCCGAGATTATGGGTTCAGTGATAGGGTTTTTGGTGGTCATTACTTTAATTCTGGCAGTCATTGTGTTAGCCATGAGTTTGGCCAAACTGGTAGTAGCAATCGTAGTCGTGGTTGTGTTCCTTGACATTGCACCTATTGTAATGGCAACAATCATACAGTTGAGTATTGTTGGGATCTTAACGGTTGGCCTTCTAATCGGCCGGTTACTCACTCTGTTGATGCCACAGTGACTATTTCCGCGAAAGAGTACCAATGCCTTGTGTCACTACAAACAGGTTCCTCCATTGCAACGCTAATGCAGATAAGTTCTTTCGTTGCGTATGTTGCATCTTTCTTTTCTTCTATTCCTTGGGTCATTGATTTTGGTGCATCTGATCATATGACTAGTACATCTACTATTCTCTCTGGCTATCGGCCTATTGATAAACCATCTCGTGTTACCTTAGCCAATGGCTCTACCACTAATATTACCGATTTAGGTTCTATTTTTGTCATTTCTTCTTTGACTTTAGATTCCGTATTTCATGTTCCTCGTTTTCCATTAAACCTTATATCTGTTAGTAAACTTACCAAATCTTTAAATTGCTCTGTCACATTCTTCCCCGGTGGTTATATGTTTCAGGATCTCAAGACGGGGAGGAAAATTGGTGGTGGTACTGAACGTGGTGGCATGTATTACTTTACCGACGATGTTCACCCTAGCTTTATTGCCCTTCAGTTTTCAGTGTCACCATATCAACATTATTGTCGTCTTGGTCATCCATCCCTTCAAATCCTTAAATGGCTGGTACCGTCATGTAGCCGTGCTAATGTTTTGCCATGTGAAATCTGTGAGTGTTGTAAATATCATCGAGTGTCTTTTTATCCTGGGGTTGAAAGTCGTGCGTCTCGTCCTTTTAAATTAGTCCATTCTGATATTAGGGGTTCAATGCGTGTTCCTAATGTTTATGCCTTCCAATATTATATTATCTTTGTTGATGATTACTATAGAGACCTGTAAATTCATAAAATTGATTTAAATGTTTTATAAGGAATAAAAAGGAGGAAATTGATTCAAAGAGTTGAGAATTGGGGCTAATGTGTTAAAGTGTTACACTTGAGAGGTGAGCATGTGATGTGTGTATATAGCGCGTGTGTGTGTGTGTGTGTGTGTGTGTGTGTGAGTACAGGGAATAACTTTCCCTTTTCTTTTCTCACTCTCATTCCCCGTTCTCCTCCTCTCTCTCTCTCTCACTCTCACTCAAATCCCACCAAAAATACCCAACAACCCACACAAAATAACCTCAAATCCTTCACTCTTTCGTGTATTGCAGCCCGTATTGCACCGGTGTGAGCTCGGTGGAAGCGTATGCCGTCCGTTTTCAAGGTTTTAGGCTAGGGCTTGGAGAATTTCCTTGATTTCGTTCTTCAATCTTTGAGGTAGGGAGTTCTAACTTTCAATATATGTGTATGACTTGTATCTATTGCTTGGTTTGAGCCATTGATTATTGTTGTTGTTGATGTTGTTGTTATTGAGAAACCCATGAAAATCTGCTTAGAATCTGCTCGAACAGCCATTGTTATCGATACCATTGGCTTTGTTATCGATGCCTTTGAGTCCCTGTAGACACCCCAATTTGGCCTAACGATTATTTCAACTCCCACCTTGGGACCATCCCGATGATGATACGGATTCGATGATTGCTGATTGCTTTTTGATGAAACCCATGGACTTATGGTACGAACTCTGAGCCACTTAGAGGACCCAATCCAGAGCCAAATAGCCTTTCAGACAAAAGTGTAGTGTGTTAGGAAAATCCATCGACCGGCCGCAACATCGATTTCACGGCCTTAACATCCATTCCTCACCCGAGCAACCTGTTGCACCCAAAATCTCCCTGAGAGATCGAAGCCTCGGCCGCCAGATCAATGGCTCGGCCGCTACATCCATTTCCAGGCCGTGACATCCTTTGCTCGGCCGCCAAATCGGCCTTTTTCCAGACTCTCGAACCTTCTGTCGGTTGATCGATCCACCGCCTCTCCGATGCGTTCGGGCTACGTTCAGGGATTACGTTGAAGAGTTCGAGTTACAATACAAATGCAATTGCAACCTCGTGATTTGATTGGAAGAAGTGTGTCATCCTTTTGCCTATATAAAGAGGCCTTTGGCCTCCGAAAATAGGGACCACAATACAATGAAAATCCTCAGATCTATACACATTCAAGCCACAAAATTCTGCCTATACACTCCCAAAAACCCTCTCTGCAAAAGCCCCAACCTTCCATAGGCGGCCATCAATCACACGATCCAACCCCGGAGTTCAAACCCTAGCCCTAGGGTTTCGTCCAAGAAGCAATCAATCAGTCAATCTCCATCGATCCAAAGCAATCAAGCAACTGAGGGATCAAGGTGGTGAGGCTCAACGGCCTCTGGTTTGGTTTATTTTATGCTTAATTTACTAATCGTAGCCTTCTGATAGTCTGTTAAACTTTCTGTCTGGTGTGAGGAAGAACACCAGCCGGGGCTTCGATGCCTCGGCGGTACATTAAACCACCCAATTCTCGGCGTGTCATCCATTCACCGGCCGAGTAATCGATCTGCTGGCACAGTTTTGATTTGTTTACTGCTTTCTGACGCATGATTTATTTACAGTCTCGGCTCACCTTATTAACTGTTTAAAGGATTAAAACAGACTACGTGTATGGATAGATAAAGCATCTATATGTCTTATGTTGAATGATTATGGGCTAGCCTCGCGGCTAGGCAGAGAGGGGTGCCTAACACCTTCCCCTTACTGTACTTTTGGCTTCCGTACCCAGAATCTCTACTTATTTCCTAGTTTTAATAAACTGGGTGGCGACTCTGTTTTGATGATAACCGCTATCGTGTGGTGATACCTCTAGCCATGGAAGTATCCACGATCTTGGTTTATGAAGCAAGCAACCAATCGAGCAAACAACGTGATGAGCCAACTGTATGGCGATGCCCCGTTTGGGAGGTGTCTACAGTCCCAAAACCCAAAAAACCATTTGTTATCGATACCTTTTGTCATTGTTATCGATACCCTTGCGTCTGGAATCCTTCTCGGCCAAATGGTATCGATACCATTTTCCTTGGTATCGATACTTATTGCTTATCTCCAGTTTTCACTGTTTTGCTTCGTTTTTCACCGTTTTGGTTTCTAATCACTTCCAATCCATTCAAACACTTCCCGAATGATCCCTAACTTGATTACTTGTATTCGAAGACCTCATTGAACGTTCCCATGACTCTAATGCTCGTTTGGATTTGATTTCACAAAAATTGCTTTATGAAACAAAGTTGGGTTGAATAGCATAAATGTGATGGAAAAAGAATTTTGAAACTTTACGAATACGACGAGAACATCCAGGACTCATCGATGGGTGAGTGCCTGGAAGAGGACATCGGGGTCCTTTAATTGGCTCAGTAGGAGCTATATGCTCATATTTGATACTTCAGGATCTCCATTTGGGTAAGGTGCCTGGCAGAGGACATCGGGGTCCTTTAACTAGCCCGACAGGAGCTACGGCTCATGACACTTATATGAGACACATTTTGGTACATGGTGTTTTTCAAAGGTTCTTCATTATGACACATGATTGGTTTGAGAAAGAATTGTTGGATTTGGAATTACCATTATTGTTCTATCATCGGATCATGTTGCTATTGTTCATCTAGTCATCACCCCTACATTTCATATGCATACACTATTAGATTAGAGCTTTCTACTGGGCTAGTGTAGCTCAAACCTTACATTATTTTTTAGGTACTAATCTAGGGCAGTAGCATCATGTTTGGAGTGCATGGATGTGATCATTGTTTGAAAGCTAACATTGAAGAGTTACTTTGGCATCTTGTAAATTTCTTTTGAAGATGTATTTGTAACTTTTATTGTAAATCTTTTGATTAAGCAGTATTGTAAGTTCTTAACTCTCTTTGATACTCGGTAATTAGGTCGATTTCGGCCTCGGAGCCAAAGATGTAATCTCTTGGAAACTTTTGGATGACAAAGTGTAATTATGGAAATGGAAATGTTAAACTCTTTTGGGTATTTGTATGGATTAGTGTGAGGTTTTATTTATGAAAATTCTTATATAATTATGTTGAAAATCGAGGGTGTGACAATTACTCTCGTGTCACGTATCTTTATCTCATGAAAGAGAGGTCAGAGTTGTCTTCTATTTTTAAGTCATTTTATACAGAGATCAAAACTTAGTTTGATACTTGCATTCATATATTTTGTTCTGATAATACAGGTAAATATTTTCATAATTCTCTTTCTAAGTTTTTTGATGATCATGGTATAATTCACCAATTTTCTTGTGCTCAGACTCCATAACAAAATGGAGTTGCCGAACGCAAGATTAGGCATTTAACGGAGGTTATGCGTGCTCTGTTATTCCAAATGCGAGTTCCTAAGTCTTACTGGAGTTATGCTGTTCTTACAGCATGTTATTTGATCAATCGTATGCCATCTTGAGTCCTAGGTGGTTAGATACCCCATACGGTTTTATTTCCTAGTCAGCCTCTCCACTCATTACCCCTACGAGTATTCGGGTGCGCCTGTTATGTTCATACTTTGATCCTGACCGGGATAAACTTGATCCACGGTCGATTTGGTATATTTTTTTAGGATATTCGCGCACTTAAAAGGGGTATAAGTGTTACTCACCATCTTTCTGTCGTCATTTTGTTTGTGCTGATGTCACGTTTAATGAGTCATTACCCTTTACTTGGATCACAATAATCCAGTTGACCTTCCTGAGACTGAGTTTGTGTTTCCTATTTGTGTACCATATGTGCCACCCTTGCAGGTGTATGTTCATCGGCAAAATGTATTAACAGCCCCACTAGTGCCTTCCACCGTGCCTCCTCCATCTCAAGTTCCAACGCCACCTCCACCACCACCTCCACCTCTATCATCACCTGGTCTTCCTATAGCTTTTCGCAAAAGTATTCGGTCTTGCACTTCTCACCCTATTGATCGGTTTGTTTCCTATACTCACTTGTCTCTGTCCCTTCGTGCTTTTACTACTTTTGTTTCATCTATTTTTGTTCATAACACTATTCAGGAGGCCTTATCTGTTTTTGAGTGGCGGACAACTATGGAGGCTGAGATGTCTGCTCTACATGACAATGGCACTTGGGAGTGGGTTTCACTTCCGTCAGGAAAGTCTACTGTTGGTTGTAGGTGGGTCTTTGTGGTTAAATATCATCCTGATGGGTTTGTTGAGTGTTACAAAGCTCGTCTTGTTGCTAAGGGATATACTCAGACTTATGGTATTGATTATGCTAAGACTTTTTGTGGAGACCCGAATAATTTTAATGTTTAAAATACTTATTAAATGCTTAATTGAGAAATTATGGATTAATTGGTGAATATTTGAATTGAGGACTTAAGTGAAAGAATTAGAGTTTGAGGGAGTGGGAGTGTAGTTTATAGATATGGGAGTATAAAAGGTGTGTGTGTGTGGTGTAGAGGAACATTGTGTCTCTCTCTCCTTCACCGTTCCCCCTTCCTCTCTCCACCGTCTCTCTCTCTCTCTCTTCTCCTCTCAGACAAAACTCCACCTCAAACTCGAAATTTTTTGAGAATCAACCTCCTTCCGACCTTGCAATCGCATTCCTAAGCTTAGAAATCTTTGGGTCAAGTTCAAATCAGAGTTTCAAGGTTCGAAAGTCTAGGGCTCGTCCAATAACCCGTGGATCTCGTTCATTGTTGCGAGGTAGGAACTTCTTGACCTCTTTTATATGTTTACTTGTTGTTTTGGTGTAGAATCGAGTTGTTGATTGTTGGATTTTGGCTGTGGGTTGTGTTATGAAAATCTATAGAAATCGCTACCCAAAGCCCATCTGTATCGATATGGATTTCGTGGCGTATTGATACAGTAAGCTTATCTTTTTGGACAGTTGATTGCGTATCGATACGGATTTTTGGCATATCGATACAACAAGCTTAACTCTAGATTTTGTTCTTGTTGATCCTTCGTTTATTGTTTTGACTCCCAACCACTTGTAAACCCTCTTGAACACCTCATAATCGATCTCAAGCTTGTTTATTTGGTTTCCTTTGACCTCTCATTGTTATCCTTGTCTGTTGGCCATCCGTTAGCACGAATCGAATGTGGAATTACTTAGTTAAACATCGTTAAGTGCTTATTTGTTGATTGTTGGAATATGTGATTGTTTATGATGCATTTGTGATAAAGGGAAAATCTTAGACTGCTTGTGGTTCGAGAATTTAGTCGTTTGGGTCGGAAGTTGGCATAGGGAGTCTCATAGCGCAAGGGGTGGTAATACGGAGGCTTAGTAGGGTTTCATAACGCAAGGGGTGGTAATATGGTAACCCGAGGTTATAAGGATCACTGTGACGCAAGGAGTGGTAACACGGTAATCCTCGTGGTGATGTACGGTAACGCAAGGGGTGGAAATACTGATGGTGGGAGTTTTGGATTAGTGAGCTAAGTCGGGATATTTGAGTTGTTGAGTACTGTGACTAGTGTACACAATCAGAATAGAGTTTAGATAACAAATCGATTGATCATCAAGTACCGAGCTTTGTTTCCTTATGTTCCTTTTCATCTACACTTATCAGCATGTCTGTATATAACATTGGTTAAGATTTTCCTACTGGGCTGTCGTAGCTCAACAAAATCTTTCTTTTCAGGTTTAAACGCTGGACAGTGATTTGCATGATTTGCGTGCCTGGAAGTGAATAGGACTTTTGGAAGCAAACTCTGATTAGTTACATAGTCATCTTTTGTAATAGACTTTCTTTTTGATAAAGATGGGTTTGTAACTTAATGGTTCATTGTGCGAGTATTTATGATCTATTTGGAGCCAAAAAGCCAAAGTTGTATATTCTTTTGAATTGGGGGCTTGTTTGTAATTTAAACAGGTGGGATACTATTTTGGGAAATACGATGCCAAGCGAGGTCTTTTATTAAAATGTATTATATAAATTACGTTGAAAATCCTGGTCGTGACAAATTGGTATCAGAGCGTCTAGGTTTAGAACACCTTAAGACCGTGGGGAGACTTTAAGTCTCATGGGTTCAAAATGTCACGTTATTTTCATCAAACGTGTGTGCATTGATATTACCTGGCTTACATGGCATGGCATTTAAATACCGTAGAGTTGTTTTTGACCCGTGTTGGGATAGTTGGAGGTTTTGACCTCATTAAATAATGTTGTGATTGATGAACCTTCTCTTTCTTATAATTGTAGTAAGATGCCTCCGAGGACGCGAGTTAGACGAGGTGGGGTTGGAAACCGGGGTGGCCGAGGCCGTGGTCATGGCTGTGGGGTACCTCCCAAGGATGAGGTTAGTCAGCATGGGGCGAATCCAGGTGGGAATCCGGGGGCTAGGGTCGGTCGAGGTGCTAATGTACCTCCCAATCTAACCCAATCCGCTAGGAATCTCGTTGCGGCACTCACAGCTGCAAATCTTTTGAATCAAGCTCTGAGAAAGAATGTTGAGGATCGAGCCATGGTGGCAATGCGGGAGTTTAGCCGTAGGAATCCTCCGACGTTTGATGGAACCAATAGTGACCCTTTGGTAGCCGACCATTGGCTAACCCAAATTCGTAAGCTCTTTAGAGCTCTTAACATCACCAAAGACAATATCAGAGTGGGAATTGCGGCAGTTCAGTTGGTCGGAGAAGCTGGTGAATGGTGGGAATCGGTTCTGGAATCAAGAAAGGATGCAAGGAGGGTGGCAAGGACAGCGACTCAAGTAGATGAGCCAAACGTTGAGAATTTGACTTGGGCGGAGTTTGAGATGCTCTTTGAAGAGTAGTATTTCTCGGAAATGAGTCATGACCAATTGAGGAATGAGTTTGAGAAGTTAGAGCAAGGGGATATGACTGTTTCGGAGTATGCGGTAAAATTTCAATCCTTGTCTCGTTTTGCGCCGGAGATGGTGGCAACCGAAGAAAGAAAGTGTAGGCGATTCGAAAGGGGTTTGAATGATACCGTGAAAAAGTTTGTGGTGGCACAACGAAAAGGAAAGTTTTTCGAAGTCGTTGAGTGTGCGAGGAGCATCGAGACACCGCGAGACGCACCTAAGAATCCTACAGCTTGGGACCCGAGACAACCTGTTGGGGGTATCAGCTCATTGTCAGGGAGTTTCGGTAGCCAAGGGAGAAAGAGACAAAGGGATCAAGTGTCAATAGTGCAGGGTCCGTCAAACTTTAGGTCTCCACCTTCTTCTTCATTCGGGACTCAAGGGGTTTCCAATAGGCCTCCAATGGTATGTCATGAGTGTGGTCAGGCGGGGCACATTCGAGCTCAGTGTCCACGGATTATGGGTACGTGTTTTACTTGTGGGAAGTCCGGTCACTTTGCTAGGAATTGTCCGCGAGGGGATGGGACTCACAATGAGTCGGGGTCAGTGCAGCAGTCGAGGGGTGGACAGAGTCTTGGGCGACAGTCGTTTTGGGGCACTCAGAGGTAGCAACAGCCTCGCTTCCGTCAGACCACTTCGGTTCAGGGGTCTCAAGCTGAGAGATGAGCTAGTTCGTCTACGCCTACCCAGGGTTCCGGTCATCGGGGTGGACATGTCCAGAGTTAGACTACTCAGGGGAGAGCCTTTGCTATCACTTCAGCCGTTCAGCCTCCACCACCTCCTGTCACTTCTCAGGCCCCGGAGACTTCGATTGTGAGGGGTACATTTCTTTTGTTTAATTCCTTCACTAGAGTATTATTCGATTCAGGAGAATCGCATTCTTTTATTGCTGCATCATTTGCTTGTGCTTTGGAATTGGAAATTGAAAGTATTAGTCCTCCGTTGTTTGTTGACACACCTATAGGAGGTAGGTCGCCGTTAGATCGCATATGCCGGGATTGTGAACTTATTATCCAAGATCGTTGCTTTACCTTTGATTTTATCGTGTTGAACATGATGGGGTTCGACCTTATTTTGGGAATGGATTGGTTGTCCATGTTTCACGCCACTATAGATTGCTTCAAGCGTTGGGTCCGTATTTGTCTGCCCGGGGGTTCTTGTTTTGAGTTCTTCGGTGTGCGTCGAGAACCGATAAAACTGTATCTGTGTGAGTCTCGGGAGCGTGAGTCGATGTATGCCTTATTAGCGAGTTTGGCATTAGATGAAGATGTGTCCGCGCGTGGGGAGCTACCTCTTGTTGTTTGTGATTTTCCGGACGTGTTTCCGAAGGAGTTGCCCGGTTTACCTCCAAGAGAGAAATCGAATTCACTATCGACTTACTTCCTGGTACCGCTCCTATCTCCATACCTCCTTACTGCTTTGCGCCAGCCGAGTTGAGAGAATTGAAGATTCAGTTGCAAGAATTGGAGAGTTTGGGGTTTATTCGCCCGAGCACTTCACCGTGGGGAGCACCGACTTTGTTTGCTCAAAAGAAAGATGGGTCGCTTCGCCTTTGTATCGATTATCGTAAGTTAAACCCTGTCACTATTAAGAATAAGTACCCAATGCCTAGAATCGACAACTTGTTTGACCAACTTCGAGGCGCCATGTGTTTCTCTAAGATTGATTTGAGATCCGATTACCACCAGTTGAGGGTTCGGAGGGAAGACATTCCTAAGACCGCATTTCGTACTCGTTATGGCCATTATGAGTTCGTCGTTATGCCTTTTGGATTGACTAATGCACCGGCAACCTTCATGGACTTGATGAACCGTATTTTTCATGCATATCTTGACCGTTTCGTAGTTGTTTTCGTGGACAACATCCTTATTTACTCACCTTCGGAGAAAGAACACCAATCTCACCTTTCCATCATTCTTGAACTTTTGAGAGAACACCGTTTGTATGCCAAGCTTAGTAAATGCGAGTTTTGGTTATCCAAAGTTAAGTTTTTGGGTCACGTTGTATTGAGAGATGGGGTGTCCGTTGATCCGGGGAAGGTAGAGTCCGTGATGAATTGGCAACGACCGAAGAATGTATTCGAGATTCGTAGTTTCTTGGGCTTGGTCGGGTATTACTGCCGTTTCGTATTTGATTTCTCTCACCTAGCGGCTCCGTTGACCAAACTGACTCGCAAGGGGACTCGTTTTGTTTGGAGTGACGCATGTGAGATGGCCTTTCAAGAGTTGAAGAAAAGATTAACTACCGCGCCGGTTTTGGTTGTACCCGAACGGGGGTTGGATACTCCATGTATTGTGATGCTTCGAAGGAGGGGTTAGGGTGCGTGTTGATGCAATTGGGGCATGTTGTGGAGTATGGATCGCGGCAATTAAAGACTCATGAGCGAAACTACCCTACCCATGACTTAGAACTTGCGGCCGTCGTTTTCACATTGAAGAGTTGGCATCATTATCTTTACGGTGAGAAATTTGAAGTCTTTTCCGATCACAAGAGTCTAAAATACTTGTTCTCTCAAAAAGAGCTCAATTTGCGACAACGCCGATGGATGGAACACTTAGAGGACTATGACTTTGAGTTGCAATATTATCCGGTAAAGGCGAACGTGGTAACGGACGCGTTAAGTAGGAAATCAACACAACTTGTGAGTTTGGCCATCCATGAGTGGAAGACGATGAATGACTTAGGTTCGTATGCATTGAATTTTGAGGAAGTACAAGATGAGTCACGTTATGTAACTTGACCGTTCAATCGACTTTGTCAACCCAAGTCGTTCAGGCCCAACAGCAAGATGAAGAAGCGGGAGATTTTCGTACTAAGTTTCTTCTCAAGAGGGATGGATGATTCACGCCGATCAAGGTTTGCAATACCAAGGAAAGTTGTTCGTACCCATTTCGTGTCGGGAGGAAATTTTGAGAGAATTCCATCACTCACCGCTAGCCGTACATCCGGAAGGAACGAAAATGTACCACAACTTGCGTAGACAATTTTGGTGGCCGGGAATGAAGAGAGATGTCGTTATTTTCGTGTCCAAATGTCTTACGTGCCAACAAGTCAAAGCCGAGCATCAACAACCCATGGGGGAGTTGCAACCGTTACCAGTGGCCGAATGGAAGTGGGAGAACGTGACCATGGATTTTGTTAGCGGTTTGCCGAGATCGCTGAGGGGACACAATGCCATATGGGTGATAGTTGATCGATTGACCAAGTCCGCACATTTCTTACCAATTCAAGTTACGGATTCGATTGATACGCTTAATCGATTGTACATTCGTGAGATTATTCGTCTTCATGGAATCCCTGTCTCTATTGTATCGGATCGAGATCCAAGGTTTACAGCGCGGTTTTGGCAGAGTCTGCAGGCTGCTCTTGGCACTAATCTCTTATTCAGCACTGCGTATCATCCTCAAACGGATGGGCAATCCGAGAGAACGATCCAAATTCTAGAAGATATGCTTCGGGCTTGCGTTATGGATTTTCGGGGTAGTTGGGAGGATCATCTACCGTTAGTCGAATTCGCGTACAACAATAGCTACCAATCTAGTATTGAGATGGCACCGTATGAAGCTTTGTATGAGAGACTGTGTCGATCACCCATTTGTTGGACCGAGTTGGGCGAGGCTACATTGGTTGGGCGGGAATTAGTTCAAAAAACTTCCGAAAGCATGAGAGCGATTCGTCAACGACTGCTTGAGGCTCAAAGGAGAACCATCGAGCAAGTCAAATTGATTCACCAATGGTTGATAACCGCGCAAAGTAGACAAAAGAGTTACGCCGATCATCATCGCCGACCGTTAACATTTGAAGTGGGGGACCACGTGTTTTTTAAGGTGTCGCCGCGTCGGGGATTCTCTCGTTTTGGGCAAAGGGGCAAGCTTTCACTGCGTTTTATCGAGCCGTTTGATATTATTGAAAAGATCGGGGAAGTCGCGTATCGATTGGCGTTACCACCGAGACTATCGGGCGTTCACAATGTATTCCATTTATCGATGTTACGGAAGTATGAGCCGGATCCGTCACACGTTCTAGAATGGTCCGAACTTGAGTTGGAAGCCGATGCGTCTTATGAGGAGAAACCGATGCGTATCCTAGATTTGCGCGAGCAAGTTTTGAGGGGTAAAACCATTCCATTAGTGCGAGTCTTATGAAGTCATCTCGGGACAGAAGAATCTACTTGGGAAAGGGAAGACGAAGTGAGAGAGAAGTACCCGCATTTGTTTTCGAGTTAATCAATGTGAGCCTCAAAATTTCAACTTTATGATTATTAGCTTATTGTTTGGTAATATATATTGTTGCATGAGCAAGATTACTTGATGCATGACTTAGTTGGCTGTTGGAAAAATGTATCCATATTAATTTGTTGGAAAATTATATGTATTATATATTTATTTTGATGATTGTCGAAAAATCATATTAATTATTTTTATGATATTTTTATTTATCGCCAAGTCATTTTCGGACTAATTTTTTCGACCTTGTAAAATTACTTTAAGTCTCTTGAATTCAAAGTTTAATATCTACAAAGACTTAGTAAGCTCAATACATTCTTTAACGGAATTATTCAGATGCATCTTTGAGCTACAGGTTGACGAACCGGCTAACAGGCCAGCTGTCTAAACAGAAGCGAGTGTCAACCGGATTTCACTGGATGACAGACTAGTTGAGAGAGCGGATGACCTTGCGGTCGACTGGCCGAACGACCGGTAGTGTATTTATGCAGATTTCTGCAGATCGAGAAAATCACAACGGCTATATTTTTCCTAAATTAGTCTCCAACGGCACTAATTTATTATGAACGGCTAGTTGGTGAATGGATCACTATATAAGGATTGAACAACTCATTGATGAGCACCAAGACAAGGACAATCAATCCGCAAATTCTCCAAAGATCAAAGCCTACAAATTTCCTTGTTCTTCCACTTTCATATTTTCTTGAGAGAAATTGTGTACAAGTCGTGAGCGATAATCTTTCATACTTTCTTCACAAACTTGTAAACCCTAAGTGAGTGATTGAGGGATATCACTTGTAAACTTAGAAGACCAAAATCTGGTAGGATTTTGGGTGTTTGTTTTTAAGAGGTTTTCAGAGAAAACTCTTGCGGTTGTGCTAGCTCCTCGGGAAAGCTAGAGACAAACGGTTTTTGTAAGCACCCGCAAGACTTACAAGTTGTAATCTTTTGAAGATTAGTGGAACCTTCAAGTAATTGCTTGAGGAGAAGTGGAGTAGGCCGGACCGTGGACAAATCCGGACCGAACCACTATAAACAGGTTCTATCTTTCTAACTCTCATTCTATATTTGATTGCATAGTTATTGTTTGCATATATTGTTAGAGATAATTTTTATTGGTGATTTTTACTAGCAATCCTATTCACCCCCCCCTCTAGGTTGCCTTATTTGGGTAACAGGCTTGTGTTGTAAATTTCGGGACAAAATTTCTTTAAGGAGGATAGGTTGTAGAGACCCGAATAATTTTAATGTTTAAAATACTTATTAAATGCTTAATTGAGAAATTATGGATTAATTGGTGAATATTTGAATTGAGGACTTAAGTGAAAAAATTAGAGTTTGAGGGAGTGGAAGTGTAGTTTATAGATATAGGAGTATAAAAGGGGTGTGTGTGGTGTAGAGGAACATTGTGTCTCTCTCTCTCCTTCACCGTTCCCCCCTCCTCTCTCCACCGTCTCTCTCTCTCTCTTCCCCTCTCACACAAAACTCCACCTCAAACCCGAAAATCTTTGAGAATCAACCTCCTTCAGACTTTGCAATCGCATTCCTAAGCTTGGAAATCTTTGGGTCAAGTTCAAATCGAAGTTTCAAGGTTCGAAAGTCTAGGGCTCGTCCAATAACTCGTGGATCTCGTTCATTGTTGTGAGGTAGGAGCTTCTTGACCTCTTTTATATGTTTACTTGTTGTTTTGGTGTAGAATCGAGTTGTTGATTGTTGGATTTTGGTTGTGGGTTGTATTCTGAAAATCTACAGAAATCGCTACCCAAAGCCCATCTGTATCGATACGAATTTCGTGGCGTATTGATACAGTAAGCTTATCTTTTTGGACAGTTGATTGCGTATCGATACGGATTTTTGGCATATCGATACAGCGAGCTTAACTCCAAATTTTGCTCCTGTTGATCCTTCGTTGATTGTTTTGACTCCCAACCACTTCTAAACCCTCTTAAACACCTCATAATCGATCTCAAGCTTGTTTATTTGGTTTCCTTTGACCTCTTGTTGTTATCCTTGTCCGTTGGCCTTCCGTTAGCACGAATCGAATGTGGAATTACTTAGTTAAACGTCGTTAAGTGCTTATTTGTTGATTGTTGGAATATGTGATTGTTTATGATGCATTTGTGATATCATTGGCATATTTTAAGATGTTACGTCGATGAATGTGATCAAGGGAAAATCTTAGACTGCTTGTGGTTTGAGAATTTAGTCGTTTGGGTCGGAAGTTGGCATAGGGAGTCCCGTAGCGCAAGGGGTGGTAATACGGAGGCTTAGTAGCATTTCGTAACGCAAGGGGTGGTAATACGGTAACCCGAGGTTATAGGGATCACTGTGACGCAAGGAGTGGTAACACGGTAATCCTCGTGGTGATGTACGATAACACAAGGGGTGGAAATACCGATGGTGGGAGTTTTGGATTAATGAGCTGAGTCGGGATATTTGAGTTGTTGAGTACTGTGACTAGTGTACACAATCAGAACAGAGTTTTAGATAAAAAATCGATTGATCGTCAAGTACCGAGCTTTGTTTCCTTACCTTCCTTTTCATCTGCACTTATCAACATGTCTGTATATAACATTGGTTAAGATTTTTCTACTGGGCTGTCACAACTCAACAAAATCTTTCTTTTCAGGTTTAAACGCTGGACAGTGATTTGCATGATTTGCGTGCCTGGAAGTGAAAAGGACTTTTGGAAGCAAACTCTGATTTAGTTACATAGTCATCTTTTGTAATAGACTTTCTTTTGGATAAAGATGAGTTTGTAACTTAATGGTTCATTGTGCGAGTATTTATGATCTATTTGGGGCCAAAAAGTCAAAGTTGTATATTCTTTTGAATTGGGGGCTTGTTTGTAATTTAGACAGGTAGGATACTATTTTGGAAAATACGATGCCAAGCGAGATCTTTTATTAAAACGTATTATATAAGTTACGTTGAAAATCCTGGTCGTGACACTTTTTCTTCAGTTGCCAAGCTTGGTTCTGTCCGCCTTCTTATCTCCCTTGCAGCCAATCTTGATTGGCCTTTATTCCAGTTGGATGTTAAAAATACTTTTCTTCATGGGGATCTCCAGGAGAAAGTTTATATGGAGTAACCACCTAGGGTTTGTTGCTCAGGGGGAGCGTAATCAGGTATGTCGTCTTCGCAAAGTACTATATGGTCTTAAGCAGTCTTCTCGGGCCTGGTTTGTCAAGTTCCGTTATGCAGTTTTGAAATTTGGGATGAGTCGATGTCAGTCCGATCATTTGGTTTTTTCTCTCTCATCTGATCGAGGGAAAGTATTATTGATTGTTTATGTGGATGATATTATTATTACGGGCAATGATCAAAAAGGTATTGATGAGTTGAAGGTATTTCTGCAGAGTCAATTTCATACCAAAGATCTGGGAAGGTTGCGATATTTTTTGGGTATTAAGGGTGCACGATCTAAAGATGGCATTAGTTTATCGCAGAGAAAATATGTGCTAGATATTTTAGATGAGATTGATTTATTGGGGTCGAAGCCTGTCGATACTCCTATGGATTCTAGTGTCAAGCTGTGTGTTGATCAGGGGGAGCAATTTTCTAGCCCTGACTAATATCGTCGCTTGGTTGTTAAATTGAACTATCTTACTATTACACGTCCAGATATCTCGTTCGCAGTTAGTATTGTGAGTCAGTTTATGTCTGCTCCTCATTTTCCACATTGGGAGGCTATTCTTAGAATTGTAAAGTATCTCAAGGCTTATCCAGGACGTGGTTTGTTTTATCGAGCTAATAGTCACTTGCGTATTGAGGCTTTTACTGACTCTGATTGGGCAGGAGGACTTTCTGATAGGATATCCACTACAGGATATTGTGTTTTTCTCGGTGGAAACATTGTCAACTGGAAAAATAAGAAACAAACAGTAGTTGCACGATCTAGTGCAAAGGCAGAGTATAGAGCCATGACCCACATGATATATGAGATTGTATAGATACAATCTTTTCTTGAGGAGATAGGATTTGGTGTGCAATTGCCAATAAATTTGTATTGTGATAATCAGGCAGCAATTCATATTGCATCCAATCCGGTATTTCACGAGAGGACTAAGCACTTTTAAGTTGATTGTCATCTGGTGCGTGAGAAGTTAGTTGGTGGTGTAATGGCTATTCCCTTTGTGTCTACAAGTGCTCAGTTAGCTGACATGTTTACTAAGTCATTATTCAAGTCTCGGTTAGAGTTGTTATGTAATGAGCTGGGATTTTGTAATATCTATTCTCATGCTTGAGGGGGAGTGTTGAAATATGTAAGTCATTGTTATGAGTCTTGTCCCAGATTGGTTAAACAAGTCTTGTATCAAGTTATCTCTTAATATAAATAATAGTTATTTGTGTTAGCGTTCATTAACACTCTATACACTTTTCTTATTCTCTCAAACAACAGTGAATAGGATTTGGTGGGAATTACTTTTTATTTTCTCTACATTGACGTAAAACATTACCACCACACAATATTTGTTACTTCACATCTCTCAATCACCCAACACAAGAGTGAATGATAATGCTTCTATCGCAAAATTTGTCGCAACGTAAATAGTTGGAAAAATCACGTAGGCAACACCATGTGGTGCGTAAATAAGAGTAACACTTGAATATAATTAAGCTACCAAAAAACAAGTGACCCGGAAAAAAAAAAAAAAAAATGTCCCAAAATACTTCTTCCGTTTGATATTTTCCTCGTCGGATAAATCTACCGGTGGGTACGACACTGAGACAGTTTCATGTTTACCCCTCATTGAAATTAAGCATGCTGCATTTTCAAAAAAAAAATTAAGCACGCTGGTTTGACCACAGCTAGCTCTGTCTCTCACCACCATAAAATGGTTCCCTTTCCCTAATAATATTCAAAAATATTATTTTCAAAAATAGTTTTTTTTTTTTATGCCCGGAAATTATTTTCAAGATTATGATTGTAAAGCGTCCTACATCGATTTTTTCGAACCACCATTGGTTTTATGATCCACTGTTTAATCATGCATGTATAGTTTTGGGTTCATGTCCTGAATCGTTACCATGTTTCTTAATAGCTGAATAAATGGCGGCCGGGGAGAGACAAGTATCTATTCTACTCCTACATTACAAGGGAGAGAGTGAGTACCTTCAGTGTGAACTCAAAATTGAGGTCGGTTCACATAACTACCCCTTTTAACTCCCTAAAAAAATGCATTCTTTTCCCCTTTTTTTGACTTCTACAAATCAGATTTCATCAGATTTAAGCACCATTAGAGTTTTTATACTCTTTTGCGCTTTGAACACGCATCACCACGTGTGTCCGGAGTCCGGACGTCTATACTCTATACACAGACAGAAAGACAGACAGAGAGAGAGGCTTACGGGGAGTAGGGATGTAACGGATTTCGGGGTAGACATGGATGAGACAAACAGGGGTAGAAGCATTAACGACGGCGTTGTTGAGCGACCACAGGAGAGCGTCCATACTTGATCCGGTCTTCCCAACTGCCACATAAACGACGTCGTCACCGCCGCCGTCGTGTAAACAAAGGGAGAACGGACTAGTGTCCCCCGATCCCGATTCCTCCTTTATCGACGGCAAAGGGTCGATATTCTTGATCTGATCCAAAAACTCGCCATAATTCTCTTCTTCTTCAATCTCACATATGCTCCTGTATTTTGTCCACGTGATCCCTTCATCGGGACACAAATCTACTCCCGTCCCCGTCACGACCACTGACATTACTGATTGTTCTTCCACCGCCTGTTCGTGGTTTTACGGCGGACAGAGAGAGAGAGAGAAGAATAAGAGGAAGAAGAAGAAGAAACTACTCTACAGTTAAACGTTTTCTTACTTGCAATATCTGAAAGTCAGCTTTCTTTGGTTGCACTTTCTGAAAATTCAACTACCGCCCTTCAGTTTCAAAGCCACGAATGTCCTTTTCTACAAAACTAATAAGCCAAGAAGAGTTGACCTATTCCCTCTTTTAATAACTCAAGTATGAGTTTATGTTCATCTCAACTAATTTTTGCGCTCAATTTTACTATCCGCTTGTGGGTAACCCAATTAAATCCGGAGCAGAGCTCTATGAAGACTGCTCCTGATAGAATTGATAACACTAAAGAGATTTCAAACGTAAGGGAATAAAGTAAACTCCTAAGTCACATGTCTTAACCACCGGGTTAATTAACCTTTTGAATTTTTTTTAATTTTTTTGGCCGTGGTCCATTTGATGTGTGAATACTTCTTATATAACGGACATATATGGGATTGAAGACTCCAAGTGCACGTGTATTTTGATGGTGCAAAAAATGGTACCTCCTAAATCTGGAGCGTTCTGGAACTTGAACAATCTGATAGAAATTACTTTGAGTCACGTTATAACGTCGCTTTCCTAAAACAGCATTCGCTCCCACTAATTAGTGTGCACCGGGTTACAACGAATCTGTTTTGAGGATAAAACGAAGCCCGATCTATGATCTTCTGCCTGAATCCGCACAAACGAAGGACAGACAGAATACCGAGCCTAAGAGAATCAACTGAACCAAGGACTGTTAATTCCATTTCTGCAGAATAACAGCACGAAAAACAAGTCAGAGAGAGGGAGAGTTTCTGGATATTTTTTGGTGTCTCGAATGACTTAACCAATGGCCTATTTATAGACTTATAAGCACCTTTATATGAAAAGTTGTGTCTTTAGTAAATACACATTAGAAAGGGTATGTCTTTTGAAGACAATTAATCAATAGAAAGGATCATGCCTTTTAGTAGGCACCCTTTCATTAAAACAATTAATTAGGAAGGGTTATGCCTCTTGGAGGCACTCCCATGTTTCACATCTCTTCCTAACAATCATATCTCATTCTAATAATCACATCCTAAGTTAATAGGTGTTATAACTATTCACATAAAGTCATACCCCATATGAAAAGGTGTCGCACCTTTTCACAAATAACCTCCCGCAACCTTTTTATTTTGAAAAGTCTCCAACATATTTGGTATCGTCTTCTAATTTATATGAGTAGGTCCAAGTACCGGAGTACGTACATTATGTGAAACACAGGTGCATTGAATAATGGCCTGCATAATTCTGCATGGCTTCGTTTTTTATTATTCATTTAGTTCATAATCAAATTTAATAATGTCTACCTCCACATTGGTTATTTTTCATCCCTAACCCTCCCTCCCCACCCCCACCCCCAACAATTAATACACAATACACATTTGTCTAATCGCAAACGAGTTTCATTCACGCACCTGAACACACCAAATTATTCCTTTCGATGAGACAATTCCAATGTAAGGTGTTGAGTTATTGAGTTTGGTTATTAGTAAAAGTTATTAAGTTTGGTTATGGAATGAGTGGAATTTGGTTACTTGCTAAAAGACTTGTAAATTTGCTTATTACAATGTAAGGTGTTTTTTGAGAATTGTTGTTAAATTTGCTTATCCACATCCATTTGTTTATTACAATGGGGATGCTCTAACAACACTATGACGTACCATGTGATGTTTGTCACTAAAAAAAATATTATTAATATTTCTTACATACTCTGCTAATTAATTGATCAAGATCCTCTCATGATTTCTCATGTTTAATGGAACTATCAGACTCAATGCAGACTCACTTGTCGATTTGAGTAGTTTATTTCTAAGGTCTCGAACATCCATGCGAGAAATTAGGTTGATTGAGACCGGGTATCATTCGAATCGCACTAGTTTGAAAAGAAATTGATGGTTAACTCTAAATCCACCATTTCTCTTAATAAAATACAATTCAATCGAACCTTTAACGATGTCCGCTCAATCTAATTTACGTCGTAAATAATTCAATCTAACAGATAAATGGCTCGGATCATCAACTAACATCGTGATGGGTCTCCCCTTTTTTTTTTTTTTTTTTTTTGTCTAGCGAAAGATTACTTGAAAAAAATTACCAAATGGAGTGCCTAAAAAATAAACTAAAAAAATATGGTCACCATAAAATTGTTGTTAATTGATGAAAAGTGCCTTGCTAGTTATATATTCTTCTTATTTATATATATGCAAATACATTGGTTGCATAACGTATGCTCATGTTGAAAAGAAACCCAAAGAAAAAGGTGAAAAGGGTGGTTTGATTTGTTTCTTCTTTTTTGCTCCCTAAAAAAACAAACAACGACTCGAGCCAACCCAAAAAACAAACTATAATACTAAAGTAGTAACAAATAAGGACGCAAAGTCGTATTTTTCATGCCATGACTTCTATATTAGTCCTTATCGTCTTCTTATATAATTTAGACTTCAAAAAATCATTACTCGTTCAGTTAATTTCTACGAAGCTCATCTTAATTTGATCCAACGATTTTAATATCATTGATCTGATCTGCTTGATACCAATGTTCTGCTTTACTCGTAATTCGGTGGGTGATTTCAAATTATGCGTGTCGAATATACGCTCTGGGTAGAATGGCAACGCGATAAATCTGGACCGAATCTAACTTCTTCCGTTTCAAAATCTAAAAATCCTTAATACCGCCAAACCCGTCACATTTCTGTCGATGAATCTCTTGCCTCTTGGGCCCCAAATCCCTGCTCCTGACAGAGATTGGGGCAACTAATGGTATTCGATTTTTCTGCCTTCTATCCCTATTTAAAAAATATCAAAACAAATTTTTAGATCATCGATCACAATCACTAAAATATGTATATACGTAACATCGAAACTAGTAGCATAAGAAAATACTGACTTTCATTCCTAATGCATTATCTCTGATTAGAAAAGTATGGCATAGAAGATTGATCGAAACTGATAACCAAACAAAATGTGTGCGTTACATGTGAACACGCCAATGGAATATTCGAATATGTACGAGAATCAAATCCTTTAATTTATGGTAAATTATGAAGTCGTAAAAGTCGGCGTATATAGCTCTGGATTGCGGGATCTGCTGTGGCAGTCTCTTCAATGGGCCGGTCTAACTTACATCACCATACTTGTTGATTTTGACCAAATTCCATGGCCGTTTATCAATTGTTTTCTACTCCCTCTATTCCAATTTGTTAGTGTTTTTTTTTTTTTTGAAATTCGTGCTATTTTCAATTGCTTATATCTTGAAATTCGCACAAGTCATAATTGTTTTTCCATGGACCATCCCTTTCATCAACTACTCTACAACTACATCAAGCACCAATCCTCAATCCACGAACCTGCTAGATCGCTTAAGCAGGGATCTGTTCATCCGAGTAAACCAGAGTTGGCCGCGAAAGAAATGGATATTGCCAAAAACCTCGACTCTGATCTACATAAGTTTGATTATAGGGACAGACTCCATAGTTCACATATGGCCTGAAAAATCAATGACGACTAGAAGTAGGCAACTTTACGCATGTCTTGTGGCAATGTGTTGGACCACCAAATGCACATTCCCTCTTAGATGTCGGGATGCTAATGCCCTTTTATACATGCCAAAAAGCCCAAGACTTCTAGATGTAACAGTTGCTGCATTTACTCTATTACACGGTTATGGGTAGAACTCAACCCCAAAAGCTAGCTATCGAAGTGAGGGTGCCTTCACGCTAATAAATTTCATATTACTTTGGTACCCAAGCGATGTGGGACCTCGCTTCACAAACTCAATGTATGAAAATACTAGTAAAGTTTATACTTTATACTTGACACGTTGGCTGAAAGAATCTAAGTAGACTTGACATGTCATCAGGATGTTCAGTTTCAATTTGTTTCCACCATAAAATGTAGAAAGAAAACACCACAAAACAGTATGCTTTATAATTTCATTATGCAGTATTTGGCTAATATCATTGCCTAGAGAAATTCATACTTCCTATGGTTTGGCTTTAATTTCCGCATGGAATGGTATGTTGTGCAATTGTGTTAAAAAAAAATGCCGTCTATGTGGTCTTTTTCTTTCTCTTGTAGTTTAGATATGCTATGACCAGAGGATGTACATGTATTGTTGGAAACATTAGGATAATGTTGCTCGTATAATTCTGCCTAGGAAAAAGAGGCAGTATTTTCTCAGTCGGCTAAAAATATGAGATGAAGTTCTTTCATGTCCTAGAAGGTATAGAACTACAAATGTGATGCCATCTCTGACCCCTGCTGACCTTTGGAAGCTTCTCCAAATTCCTTCTTTTGGTCTTGTTGACGCCACTTTTGTAACTCTCCCTCCACTGCTTGTTTCGCAGCGTTGGCCATCTCTGCTTTCTTCAAAGCATCCTCAGTTGCAGCCTTCATATCCTCTATCTCTTTCAAATTTGTTGTCAATCTCTTAACTGCCTCTCTCTCACTCGCCTTACTCTCTTCCACCTCAGCCATGGCATCTGCCACTTTCATTTCAGCCAACTTTTCATATTGCTCAACTCTCCTTGTCCAAGATTCAAAATCCTCAGCCGACAACTTGATCTTGGCACTGGAGTCTGAACCTGTAGCCTGGACTGCATCATGAGTACATGAAGCCGTGTTGTGAATCCGATCACTTGCAAGTTTTGCTGCTGCTTTTGCTTCTTCAGCCTCTTTAAGTGCAACTTGTAACTTCTCCTCCATTTCTTTGGCCTCATTTTGTGCAGTTTCGGCTTCTTGTTTCAGTTCCTTAGTTTTTTTCTTCATCTCTTCCACATCCAGTCTTGCATATTCAATTTCTGACAATACCTGTTGCACTGTCAAGCTCTCATCATTCGAAGCATTTTCTTGTTTACTTTCCTTAGCAAGAAGTGCCTCAAGCTTCATTTTGCTCCTGTTTATTTCGGCTTGCAGGTTCTTAGCAGCATATTCAAATTGTGCTTCCTTCTCCTTCATTTCAGTTACGTCCCTCTTCACCTCATCCATTTCCAAAGTCATCGATTCCACCAAACTTCGGAGCAAGGATTCATTTTGTAGAACTTCTTTCAGTGCATTTTTGGAACCCTCAAGCTCCAAATCAATTGTCCTTAGAGCTTGTATATCTTGTAAGACTGCAATTGACTTGGTTGTTTCTTCAAGCTTCTCCTCAAGATTTCCAGAGAGTTCAGAATCAGATCCTTCTTCCTCTAATAATAGGATTTTCTTCTCTACTTTGTCCTTGGCTATTCCATGTGAGTGCTCACAAACTTCCTTTTTTTCTGTAGTCTTTGCTTTCTCTTCTTGGGCTTCAAGAGTGGAAAGCATGACCTGAAGTGCTTCACGGGTTGTTGCCATTTCCCTGGAAAGCTCATCTACCCTCTCTCTGTTAACCTTAGTCATATCTTGAGCATTTGCTTCCTCCTGGGATGCTGATATTTTCATTTCCATAGCCATGTCAAAATCCTGTCGAAGGTTTGTGAGTTCTTGTTTTACAAGAACAAGTTCAGCAGCAGAGGCCTTGTACTGTTCTCTTTCAGTATCAGCATGTTGTTTTCTGCATTTTGCTGATTCTTCCAGTTGTTTAGCACGATTCTTTGCAGCTTCTGTTTCAGCAATCGCTGCTTGCTTGGAGTCACTGACTGTTTGAAGTTTGGATGTTAATTCAAGCAGCGTTCTGTTGGCCTTTTCGAGTTCCCCTTGTGCTTGCGCTTTAGTAGTTTCTGCAGTTTTCAGGTGTTCTTTGAACTTTTCAAGCTCTTTGACGGCCAAGTGTAGCTGCGTTTCTTTCTCCAAATCTCTCTGTAGCATAACAAATAACCACATCACATTCCAATTATCAGGTTTTACCATA
Source organism: Rhododendron molle (assembly GCA_025413875.1). Taxonomy (NCBI): domain Eukaryota; kingdom Viridiplantae; phylum Streptophyta; class Magnoliopsida; order Ericales; family Ericaceae; genus Rhododendron; species Rhododendron molle. Next base: position 24,879,189 of record CM046400.1, read on the forward strand.
GGAAAGTCGCATTATGAATTGATAAATGAATATTACTCTAAATGTAAAAAATTGGTCCCTTGTCAAATACAGTACTTTGTTAGACAACCTAATCGAATTGCTTTTGTTGACTTAACCTATGTCACTCGAACCAAGAGCCAGCTGGATCTCCCAAAAATGCGTTGGCATTCATTTGCTGGGAAAAAGGAAAGCTATGACGAATTCGTTAATATTTGCCAGATCAATAATACATTTCTGGTTTTGGGTTTGTTTTCGTCAACTTCGGATTCTATAGTTTTACACCTGAAGAAATAGCTACAATATTCTAGTGGAAAAAGACCAAAATGCGAGATTGAAAAAGAGTACCTAAAGGAATAGAGTATTTTATTGAAGAGGAAAGTCCACTTTCACCCCCTGTGGTTATCGCCATGTGCGGATACACCCCCTGTGGTTTAAAAGTGTGCACATAACCCCCTGTGGTTTTCAAATTGTGCGGATAGACCCCCTGCCGTCATATTTTCCATCCATTTTAACGGAGGTGTATCTCACACACCTCTAGAATGTAATCTGAGTCGTTCATAATGTATTAAATAAAGAATAGAGTATCTCTGTAAAAAATCATCTCGATCAGGCATCAATAACCCAGTGATCTAACTTGTAGTAAATTCAAATTTGAAATTTTAATTTCATAACAAAATCGATTTGACCATAAGCTTTTCATTTTTTGATTGACTTGAATTTTGGCATAGACGCAATACTCGTCAAAATTTATAATATCAACGGTTTGGATTCAATTTTTGGTATACAGGATGGTGTGGTTAGATTTAAACAAGAAGAAGAATCAAGGGACGTGATGGGGGGTATAACGGTCTTTTAATGTTGTTTCCGTTAAAATGGATGGAAAATACAACGGCAGAGGGTCTATCCGCACAATTTGAAAACCACAGGGGGTTATGTGCACACTTTTAAACCACAGGGGGTGTATCCGCACATGGCGATAACCACAGGGGGTGAAAGTGGACTTTCCTCTTTATTGAAATATGAGAAATGGATATGGGAAACTATTTTTTCTGACATTTTGGGTTCGTTAACCACCACCTAATGGACAATTGATAAAATCTTTCAAACAATATACTCTCTCCATCTCTTTTTAAGATCCATTTTTGTTATTTCATCTCAGTAACAAGACATTATCCTCCATTTTTTCCCATTGACTTTTCAGAACAACAAAATGATAATGGTACAAACTTTTAGCCAATAACTTTTCAAAATGGACACTTCTTGAGAGACAATTCAAAATTGCATCATGGAGTCTTATTTGGAGATGGAGGGAGTACTAATTAGACCTAATTATGCAACATCCTGTCAGAACATACCTCTTCAGCAGTTTTGGGCTTCTTAACAACTGGTTTTGCCCTTGGGGAGGATGATCCTTCACCAAATAAGCTGACTGCAGCCTTGACAGACTGAAATGGTGCTTTTGTATCAATCTCTCCCACTGCTGCTGTGGACCGCAGAGACCTTATGCTTCTTGGCGTTCCTACACTCCTTGGAGAACCCATCTGGCGAATTGTTATTATGCTCGGACCAAACATTATTTTCTCCTGCGCAACTGAAAAGATCTAAGCAAACGACATTGTTATTTTTACATGAGATACAGAAGGAAAATCCCAAACTAGACATCCAATTTCGGTAGTGAGTATTTTGGAGTCGCTACCCTCGTCAACGAGAGGGAAAGCATCACAGGCTAATGTTACCCCACTAATTGATTAGGCATCAATCTTTTTCGAACAAAAAAAAAAAGGTGGGGCATGATGGGGAATATGTGCATAGGCGAATGTGATCATCTCCAACGAGCAGAAGTACAACTACGTCAACCTTTCCAACAATTATTTGTTATCCTTTCGGAAATCAGATCTGTCAAGATAACGATGGTAAATTAGAAATACGAACAAAGTGTATGGCTTTATCAATCAACCAAATTTCAGCGGATGAGGAATTTGTCACTCATAAAATTCTCGAAATAAGATATCACTGTGGTATACAAGTTCCATGAGACATTCAAAGATTCACCAACGTTGAAACAAGTAACACTGTACTACGTGAAAAAGTAAAATGTTCTTACCTCTGAAGGGAATTTGATGAGATCTTCAGTAATTCAATTACAAATAGCGTGCCCGAGAAAGGAACAACTTAAGAGGAAGCGAAATGCAAAAGTCCTTTCTTTCTGTCAATATGAAAAGCGCAAACCAAATTAGCTGGTCAGATAGAATTAGCTGTACAAAAAGGGCCCTTGTTTTAGAGGTCACAGAGACATTTCCGGAGGACAATAACGAGATTTTGGGCTTCTAAATGGTTGGCGCGTTTTGCTTGTTGGCCGTTGAAAGATTACCAATGATTTTTTAACCAGGATAGATTCTATCTCTAATTAAAAAGAGAGAGAAACTTATTCACAGCGGAGCCGTGAACAAGCGCCGTGAATAAGTTTCTCACGGATTTGTGCAATCGCAGCCGTCTATTTTCTCAATCAATGGTTGAGATTGCTTTTCAATTTTAACCAATCAAAATTACTTTCTACCGGTCAAGATTGGTTTTCAATCAAGACCTCCAAAAACACTTTGGACACATGCGATTGGGCTCCTTAAACCTATTTTCACGGTATCTGTTCTGCGGAAGCGTTAACAAACTTAGAAACGGACGTGATTAATTACTTTGTAATTGAACAAACCACAGAAGAGAGAGAGAGAGAGAGTGCAATCACAGAGAACACAGAGATATACGTGGTTCGATAATGAATGCCTACTCCACGGGCAGTCAGACGATCGAGGGTGATACGGAAGTAATCGGATGCCCAAAGGACTACAGATGAGATCTTTCAGAGTTCCTCTCTCTACATCTCACAGAAAAGCTGCTATGAATGCAATACAATAAGGAAAAAACCCTAAAAAATGCTTATATAGTAATTTGTCCCGTCCACGCTGGTCCGGACCAAGATTCCAACGAGCACTGCCTTCGAAACGAAATGGCTGGTCCAGACCAAATAACCAGTGAGCTCCAAAAACGTTGACACGCGCTAATTCGGACCTACAAGGCCTTGGTCCGGACCACGGAGGCCGAGAAGTCCAAAACGAGCCAAAAACTATAAATCTCCACCTTGGCAATATATTGGACTACGAAACAGAAAATCAGATATGAAGCAATCAGAAAACCAGATAACCAGAATACCCAAACGAATCAAACTATGACTGCATCAGAGCGCCCAACGGCGCATGCACCCGATAGGTGCTCAGATTTATTGCATATGGATCAAGTCCATGCAATGCTGAAACTTAACCCCAGTGACAACCTTAGTCATCATATCAGCCGGATTCAGTACCAATCTTCTCCAACAGAATATCCCCCTCATCAATGATCTCATGAACAAAGTGAAAGTGGACATCAATATGTTTGGTCCGAGCATGATGCACCAGATTTTTCGCAAGATAAATTGCACTTTGACTGTCACAATGAACGACGACATGATCTTGCTCAATGCCCAAATCAGCCATCAACCCATGCAACCAGATCGCCTCCTCTATGGCTTCAGTCACAGCCATATATTTGGCCTCAGTAGTAGACAGTGCAACCTTCGACTGCAAAGTATATAGCCCACTCAACGGCCCACCAGCCATGGCAAACACATACCAAGTCGTTGAACGTCGTTGAGTCCACAAAACCAGAAACCAGACCACAAATCGATGTGAACCTCTCGAACTTCAAACCCAAATTCGAGTTATATGCTCTCGTGCATTGAGAAAGACATTGCACGGCACTTTGATGTTGATCCCATTATAAAATGCCTTTTACATTTGGAAGAGCGTCGAATCACAATTTTAAGTTCTTACTTATTGGATAGGGATGGAAGCAAGGTTCTACATTTTGCGTTCGGAGTAGAAATTGATACATTATACTATATGCATGTGATTATTTGCTATCATATTTCTGTAATAGTATACATATATGTATGTATATATATATATATGTATACATATATATATATATATATGTATGTATATATATATATATATATATATATGACAATTTTGTTGATAATTTTTTGTACAATTTGAATTGGCTTAATTGATGTTGCATTTCATATCATATGTTTTAAAGATTGTTATAATATTCACCCAATCCATACTGGCCGTTCGGCTAAATAAGCCAAAGTGGCTTATTTTTTGTTCTTATTCAAATTTTTTTCGTATCACTTGGCTTATCATCATTTTTTGAGAGATTATTGCATCCTTATGACAAGAGAATCTAAAAAAAAAAAAAATTTGATCGAAATCTAATTTTTTTTAAATAAAGACGAAAAAGGTGGCTTATTAGCTTATTTTCGTCTTTATTTGGCTTTATTTGGATCATTTTTGGCGGGAAAGTCAGTGGCTTTTTTGTCCAAACAACCCCTTACAAATCTTGTGTCTGTCCTTAAATATTATTTCATCTGTCTCTTTTTTAAGTGTCATAGTTTGACTTTTACGCAGTTTTAAGAGTCAACATAATTGTACCTCCAAAATACTTTTCATACTTACCCTTTATGAAAATATCATCATTACACTTTTACTCATCAATTTTTTAAAAGAGAATCTACTTTTAGGGACAAAATAGAAAATGTACCAATTTTTATATACTAACTTTACAAAAGGACATTTATTTACGGACAGCCCAAAATAAAATAAAAAAAATGACTGAGGGAGTAGTAGTAACCCTTTTTTAATGAATATAAAAAGATAAAACAAAAATCCCGACGCTATGAGGTGATCAGTTTTAAATCAATCAGTCACCACTCCTTTAAATGAAAAGGACCGTTGCTTTCATCTGTAGAAGTTTGTCCCATATCGGTTAATTATCTGCTCCAAAACTAGTATATGAGTCTAGACGGCCTCTCTATTGCTTGTCAATTGGTTTGGAGTTGCATGCTTTAATATGATATCAGAGCTAGGGTTTCAGAGAATTAATGTGGTGGACACAGCTCGGTGAAGGGGCCCGGTTGGTACGGCTCGGTGAAGGGTTCAATTGGTACCCGCGTCACGACCAGATCTGTGGCTCCGTGGGTCATGTGGTTCGGTTGTGTAATGCTCAGCAGCTCCTAGCCAAACTGAACGTGCCAAGACCAGCTCATGAATCAGCAAGAGAAGGGGGTCCGGGTGTGAACATAGAGTTCCTCTCGTCGGCGCCCCGCCGAACCGATTGGTAGCTCTAATGGTCCAAGTACAGCTTTGTTGCGAGGAGCGGCACGACCCCCTACAGCCGAACCACTTCTGCTCCCTGACTTTATAGAGGAGGTCAGGAGTAGAGTCGGTTGGACAAGAAACATGTCATCAATCCATCTCTTGTAGGAACGGATCGTACGGGATCATGACGAGCATAATTCTACGGAATTGGATTTGGATGCCATAATGGGCAAATCAATCACCGTGCGCGTGGTGCGTCTGTGTGGTTTGGACTCCACTTTCCTTACTCCTATAAAAGGAGTAGCCCTCTTGGAGAAGAAGGTATGAAATACTCAAGCTCTAAAACCCTAAATACGACTCAAGCTGTTCTTCTGTTGAAACTGACTAGGCCGTCGGAGTGCCTACCCCGGACCACCACGATCCGGGCTTAGGCATTGACGCGGGTGTTTCGTGTGCAGGACCCAATCAAGATATCCCAACCGAGCCATCCTCTCATCCAAGGTTCGATCAGAAAAAACCACCACCACAATTGGCGACTCTGCTGGGGAACATTTGAACTCAGATCCAGTGGTGTTACTTTCTCCCTCAAATCTCCTCACGCCTTCTGAAGATGACTGGAGCGGACGGACGACTTCTCGATCTAGCTCACTTCAACCCAAATCTTTTGGCTAACCACTCAGCAAGTGCGAATGGATTTGGGACTTGCGGGTTCCCCTCCCAGGGGACCCGATGGCTCGATAATGATGGGATCAACCATGGCTGGGACAAGTACCCAACCAGTGGGAACGACTTCTTTCTACATTGACGGGGTCCACCGCACAGCGGCAAGCCTTGGGCCTCCCCCGCCTCCTCCAGAGCTCCCGGTGAGCATGGCGAAGGAATTCCTATGGTTGAGGATGCAGGTGCAACAGCTTCAAACGCAGCAGGATTTCCCTCCGGCGTCTAGGTCTAGGGAACGACGCCAAAGGAGGAATGTGGCTCGTCAGACACAAACGGCTGACACAGCGAGGACTTCGGCCTTCACGAGGCTCGGCGGACGCACCCACCCGGAGTCCGACCGCCAAGATAACAACCAAAATGAAACGTCCGGCGGCAGCCATTGCCAGAGGCACGATCCGGAGGCTAGTGGAACGGTGTCAAGTGCTCGTACGAGATCGCAGGGGCAAACACCGTCCGTGGTAAGACCTCGGCACGGCGATCGAAGGAATAATACGGGGGTCTCCCCTCACCGTTCCGTAAGAACAGGAGATCGCCGAGATGATCGTGCCGAGTCAAGATCGGCGGGTCGGCGGCATGAGAACAATGGAAGGGTGCCTGCCCGTTCTCAACAGCGTTCGTCGAGACACTCACCATGCCATGATCGACGCCGCTCGCCGGAGCATTCTAATCGTAATCCCCGAGGGCGATCACCGAGCTATTCGGCAGGACCGTCCTAGGTGCGGGAGGACAGCCAGGGGCTGCTCTCTGAAGAAAGATATGAGGTTAATAGCGATGGTCAATCCATCACTTTGGTGAACACCCGAACTGGCGAGAGAACTACTTACCAGGTGGCGCCACAGCACATGACCCGCACCCTGAGGAAAGATGCAAAGGCAACGTCTGGATCCAAGAAGCGGAATTCCCCTGAGCCGAGTGTTGACGGCCGAAGGCCCCACGTACTGTTCTCGGACAAGCGTTCAAGGGACGCCGATCACGAGACGCCACTCGTCCCATCGGCGGTCAATACGCCGAATCTAGGAGTTACAGCTACAGCCACGATCGAGAAGGTGGGGTTGCCCTTCTCCAAGGCCATAGCGGAGGAGGTTCCCCCCTCCAACTTCAAGGTCCCAAAATTCAACTTGTACAACGCAAAATCGGACGCTCTGACCCATGTGCAGCAATTCAGGTCTATGGCTGCACTCTACGGGTTGAGCGAGGCAATGATGTGCCGAACGTTCTCCTTGAGCCTGCCCGATACCGCTATGTTGTGGTATACGCAGCTCAAACTTGGGTCAATCAACAGCTTCGGCGAACTGGAGCATTCATTCACGGCCCGATTTGTGGCTAGCAATAGGCGGCCGAAGATGGTGGAAGCTTTGACGGATCTACGGCGGAAAGTTGGAGAATCCTTGAAGGATTATTCCGAGCGTTTTTACAATGTCTACAACATGGTTGAAAGTTGCGACTAGAAGACAACGGCTACGTCGTTTAACGCGGCCTGAATAGAAATTCTGATCTATCCAAGGAACTGATACTTCGGCCGCCGAATGACATGTTAGACCTCATGCAGACCGTTACCCGCTACATAAAGCTGGAAGAATACATAGGCGGATCCGATGCCTCGGATGTTGCCAAAAAGCTTAAGTCGGAGAAAAAAGTTGTGAAGAAACAGGTTTTTGCCGTGGCAAAGAAGGACGGCGCCGGAGCCGACGGAAACAAGGGAGGTGGCAGGGTAAGGGACCGGCCGCCCAGAGACAGGCGGGACCACCTCGCCATTACCACCTATTTTAAAGAACCAATTTTTTGTGTGCTCCGAGAATGCGGACAACTACCTGGATTCCTATGGCCCACAGGAGCAGCAGAGAAGTTGGGGACTGCCGACGGGCGTGAGCCGAACCAAAGTGTAACGCCCCCAAAATCGGGTACGTTAATTATACATTTTGTTGAATAGTAAAAGAGAGTCTGGCTCTTTATTACATCATAAACTCCCAAAGGGTTCTTATATTACACAAAAGGGATGGATATCTAAGGTTATCTACAACTCCTTCTCTTCTTCCATCCTAGCCGCCTCGGCTCAAAGGCCTCCAAGGTATACTGTTCATCTTGTTCATCTACAAAATCGACACATTATACCAGCGTCGCCAACGATATATGTCATGGTCACCAAAGGTAACACCGTGAGCTACAAGAGCTCAACAGGAATAATCCTATATCTACTAACCCATAACTTTACCAATATCAGAGTATACAAGCAGTGGAATACAATACGTACAAGTCAAGGTAGTATAGATACGATTTTCCAAACTTAACATGCTTAAGAAAGAACACATAACAATTACACATGCGCATTCACTAGCTATCGTTGGTGTCATGGTTCCCGTGTTTCTCCTACGCGACTCATCGTTTTGTGTCTCATCTTTCATCATCATTTCTTAAAATCATACGCACACACACACCAATGAGCTACCAAGTCCGACTCATTGTCACAACGGCTACCACGTCCGGCACATTGTATCTCAACAAATCTTGGCTCCTCTCGCGGATAACCAAGTCACACAACGGGCTACCAAGTCCGCCACGTTATCAAATCTTGCATTGGCTCCTCTCGCGGATAACCAAGCCCAATTACCAATGAAGCTACCACGTCCGGCTCCATTAGCAATCTACACAATGGGCTACTAAGTCCGGCCTCATTGTGGTTTTCGCAAGTCCACACAAAGGGCTACCAAGTCCGGCCACCTTGCGGGTTTTCATAACTCACATAAGGCTACCAAGTCCGGCCATTATGTAGTTTCAAAAGTATTTTACCAAGTCCAATTATTTCCTTTATCCACACCCTAGGTGACATGTTTCTACTTTCTCGATTTTCGTGTCTCGTAATCATGCATAGACTCCGCGGCGGGACAGATCACTTTAAAGAAAAATTAAACTAAACTAGCAAGATCATCCAACTCTATATTACCTAATCGTACTCAAATTATTACTTAAAGCCACTTATGTTTTATCAGCAACAAGTAATGCAAACAAATATACATACATGTTCATAATCATCCTCAAGACAATAATATATTACGAAAAATCCGTTCTCTCTTCCTTTGTGGGATTTTCAAAACAACACATGGTTATTGACGTAGAAATTCATTATTTGGCATGCTCATTCTTCTTTAGTACTTTAGTAAAAGAGTTTTACTAACTAGCTTTGATACCTTAACCGTTTAACTCATGGTTGTATACTTAAAGTAAGTATAATCCAAGCAAGTACATAGCATGTCCATAATCATTACTTAAAGCATAACGCCACATGTGCGAAGGGTGGTAATCCACCATATGCTTTGTTACTTTACCACGAGTAATACAAGCAAGTACATAGTATGTTCATAACCATTACTTAAAGCATAACGCCACATGTGCGGACGCCGGGTGGTAATCCACCATATGCTTTGTTACTTTACCACAAGCAATACAAGCAATGGTATATAAGCTTAAGTTAAAAGATCAAAGTAAACTACGTAAAACTAGCATACGATACGTTTGGCTTCATGCTCATACAATACGATAAGTTTCGAAGAAGGTTAACATAAGGGTACTACATATCCTTAGAGATACGTTACTCTATAAGATCAGTACAACTTACACTTAGGGAAGTAGATTAGAATAATCTACGTATACTTAGGACTAGGGATTAAGATTATTCTACAAGATCATGCTTTCAAGATCATAACTAACGTTATACTTTATCATTTTCTACTCAATACGCATACGTATATGTAAAGTTAGGAAGTATAGGAAAATTCTACATGATCATACAATATTTATACTTAGGATTAGAGTGTAAGGATAATCTACTATACTTAGGGTTAGAAAGTATAAGAAAAGTCTACCTCGATCCGAAACTAGTCGGGGCCGAATAAGCTAATTGGAAATTCCTATGGGCAGTGAACCTCACGAATCTGGACCAAACTTTGGATGGCAGTAACTCGGCCAATATTTGGCCGAATGAGGTCGTTCTTGAGTCTAAATCGAAGATCTCGAAATTTTCTATAACTTTCGTGGAGGTCGTTGTTCCTAGAAACGACTTTCGCCCGGAGAAAAATGGTGAAAAAGGAAGTGACAGTAAGCTGTCTGGAATCTGGAAATCCGAAATTTGACTGAACTTCGGATGTCGATATCTCGGTCGTTTCTTAACGGATTAGGGTGGTTCTTGAGTCTAAGTTGAAGATCTCGAAGTGCTCTACAACTTTCTCCAAAGAAGTTAGTCCTAAAAACTACCTTAAGCAGGAGAAAAATGGGGATTTACGAAGGGCAGTAAGCTGCCAGGAAAACAGAAATGGTTTCTAGAGAGAAGTTGGAGCAAAGGAGTGAAGGTGTGTGTTAAGTGGCAAGTGTGAGAGGCTATTTATAGAAGACCTTGAGCCCTCTCCTTCTCTCATATGGCTGGCCCCCTTCTCTATCTCTCATGGATTTGCTCCATGTGTCACTCTCCCTCCCTTTCTCATGGTTGGCCCCCCTTCCTCTCTCCTTCTCATGGCCAGCCATATCTCTCTCTCTCTCCCCCATGGATTTGCTCCATTGAATGGTCATGTCAAGCATGTCATGCTTTTTCATCAAATAGTCTCATCAACCAAGTTGTAACTAGGTCAAATAGTGTCAAGGTACAACACATGTGCCTATAACTCACATACATGCATCTCACTCTCCCTCTCTCCTCTCCCATTCGGCCCCCCTCCCTCTCTCTTAGTCAAGTACAACTATGTATATACATATATGCACATTTATGGAAAGAACAAGGAAGAAAAGGACAAGACCACTTAAATGCTCACATGGCTTATGATTATTCTTTTGTAGGAGAAAGTACTATCATATCTTTCACCAAGAATCCCATGGGAATATTGGACAATGCTATTATCCAAGGGATAATAACTTCCCCAAATGGTTATTGTCCAAGGGTCTAACATTTCCCTAACGGTTATTAACCAATGGGCGAAAGAAGTAATGATGAGGAAGCACATGACTTGTCTTGTCATCTTATTTGGCAAATCCTAATATCTATTATCCAATGGGTAAAGTTTTCCCTAGCGGTTATTAACCAATGGTCCAAGGAAAGTCATCATGGAGTATACTATTTGCTTTTGGCTAGACTATTCCAACTACTAGTCAAACTTGGTCTTCTCCCTAACAACTATTGTCCAATGGTCAAAAGATCTTTCTAGCATGTAATAACCAATGGGTAAAGACTAGTCATCATGAAGTACACTATTTGCTTTTGACTAGACTATTCCAACTACTAGTCAAACTTGGTCTTCCCTAACAACTATTGTCCAATGGTCAAAGGTCTTCCTAGCATGTAATAACCAATGGATAAAGACTACCCTAGTATCTATTGTCCAATGGATAAAGATTACCCTAGTATCTATTGTCCAATGGATAAAGATTACCCTAGCCTTTATCGTCCAATGGATAAAGATTACCCTAGTATCTATTGTCCAATGGATAAAGATTACCCTAGCCTTTATCGTCCAATGGATAAAGACAAGAAGGGTAAAATGGTCCATCGAGGGTTAGGGCAACCTAACTAGACTAAATGGGCATTAGGTTGTTCTAACTAATCGGTTAAAGACTAATGATACTTAATCTAGGCTTTCATTGCTCGAGTGGTATTTTGGTTTTATTTAGTAGGAAATTGCCTAGTAACGGAATATTAAAGCCCGACGGAGCCAAACGCCAAGGCAAGGCGTGAGCATGGCCAAGGCACTGTGGCAAAGCATGGCAAGCGGTGGCCAAAAACTGGTACAAACAAAGGCTAAGGCACCAAGAGTCAAGAGCGATGGCAAGGCTCAAGAGTTTAGCAGCGGCCAAGGCACCAAAGAATGCCAAGGCAAAAGCGAGGCGTGACCCGATGCCAGGCAGAACCCAATGGCAGCCAAGGCAGAGCAAGGTAGCCCAAGGAACGCCAAGGCAAAAGCGAGGCGCGACCGATGCCAAGGCAGAGCCCAATGGCAGCCAAGGCAGAGCAAGGCAGTCCAGCAATGCCAAGGCAAAAGCAAGGCGCGCCCGATGCCAAGGCAGAACCCGATGGCAGCCAGGGCAAAAACCTAACTATGCTTGCTAAGTAGGATTTCCGGTAGAAATATAATTCTTAGGATTTTACCACAATCACCAAGTAATTATACAAGGGTCTTAATAGGCAGGCTCGTCTTTAGAAAATGATCTTATCGACCAAGGTGATAGAATCTAATTATGACCGATTATTAGAATTAAAAAGGGAAGTATTAATACGATAAAGAATTTCTTAGATAACAACGAAATTTTTATTCAGTAAAAATCCGAGTTGTTACAACCTATCCCCCTTAAACAATTTCGTCCTCGAAATTTGTCAAATGCTCAGACTCGAACAAGTGCGGGTAGTTGGCCTTCATGGTTTCCTCTCTCTCCCAGGTGGTCTCTCCAGTTCCACGGTTTTTCCACAAGACTCGTACTAATCTGATTGTCTTGTTCCGGATTGTCTTCTCACTTCGGTCTTGTATCTCTATCGGTTCTTCTTCATACGTCGCGTCTTCCTCGATGGTGATGTCTTCCCAGTTGAGAACATGTGTGGGCAATGCAAGATACTTGCGTAGCATTGAAACGTGAAACACGTTATGCACTCTGTCTAACTGCGGCGGCAGTGCTAAACGATACGCAACCTTCCCGATTTTCTCCACAATGTCAAAAGGTCCGATGTAGCGTGGGGATAGTTTTCCCTTCTTCCCAAATCTGATAACTCCTTTCTTTGGTCTGATCTTCAGGAATACGTGGTCTCCTACGGCAAAGGTTAACGGTCGGCTCCTTTTATCTGCATAACTCTTCTGTCGGCTTTGCGCAGTTTGGATCCTTTGCCTGATGAGCTTGACCTTTTCTGTGGTATCCCGTACTATGTCAGGTCCAATCAATCCAGTTTCCCCAACATCTGTCCAACAAACAGGAGATCGACAGGGTCGACCGTATAGAGCTTCGTAGGGTGCCATCCCAATACTTGCTTGATAGCTATTGTTGTAGGCAAACTCCACCAATGGCAGGTGCTGCTCCCAATTTCCAGAAAAATCCAAAGCACAGGCTCTTAGCATGTCTTCCAGCGTCTGTATTGTCCGCTCAGTTTGTCCATCCGTTTGTGGGTGAAAGGCCGTACTGAGCCTTACGTCAGTCCCTATTGCCTTCTGTAATCCTTTCCAAAAGTGTGACACGAAACGTGGGTCTCTGTCAGATACTATCGAGACAGGTACTCCATGCAGGCGTACAATCTCTCGGATATACAACAAACTTAGCTGCTCCACATTCTCGGTCATCTTGACAGGCAAGAAATGCGCAGTTTTGGTGAGTCGGTCCACGATCACCCAGATAGCGGTGTTAGACTTAGCAGATCTTGGTAGTCCGGTCACATAATCCATAGAGATGTGCTCCCACTTCCATGTCGGAATCGGTAAAGGTTGAAGATCTCCTCCAGGTCGCTGATGTTCAGCTTTGACTTGTTGACATACCAGGCACGTAGATACAAATTGAGCTACGTCCTTCTTCATTCCTTCCCACCAGTATGTCCTTCGCAAGTCATGATACATCTTTGTACCACCAGGGTGTACTGCGAAGTTTGAATGGTGAGCCTCTCGAAGCACTGCTTCTCGCAGGGTTCCAATATTAGGCACAAACACCTTCCCCTTGAACTTCAGGCTGTTGTCCTTCTCGATCGTCCATCCAGGTAATGCCCTTCCCTCTCGGATTCGATACCGGATGAATTCGCAGTCTTGCTCGGAGGTTTGGGCGAGCAAGATTTCTCTGTGAAGTGCTGGTTCTGCAACGAGAGCATACAAACGTGCGTTCCCATCCTTTGAGGATGGTCGTAGGTTGAACTCGTTGAGAGTGTCCACCATCTCCCATTCCTTGATGGCGGTCTTGACCTTCTGTGCTCTGTCCTTCCGACTAAGAGCGTCGGCCACCACATTGGCCTTACCGGGGTGATACTAAAGGGTAAACTTGTAATCCTCCAGATATTCCATCCAGCGGCGCTGTCTCAGATTCAACTCTTTCTGAGTGAAAAGATACTTGAGGCTTTTATGGTCGGTAAAGACTTCGAATTGTTCTCCCCACAGGTAGTAACGCCAGGTTTTAAGGGCAAATACTACAGCAGCCAATTCCAAGTCATGGGTAGGGTAGTTCTTCTCATGCGGTCGGAGTTGTCGGGATCCGTAAGCTACAACTTTTCCATTCTGCATCAGTACGCATCCTAGACCGTCTCTTGACGCATCGCAGTAAACTGTATAATCTACACCCCGCTCAGGGATGATGAGTGTGCACTGGTCAACCTTTTCTTCAACTCTTGAAAGGATTTCTCGCAAACCTCATTCCAATCCAGTTTCACTCCTTTCTGAGTCAATCGCGTCATTGGTTTAGCAAGTGTTGAGAAGTCGGGTATGAATCTTCGGTAATACCCGGCCAATCCTAGGAAACTCCTGATTTCGAATACGGAGGTTGGCTGTTTCCAGTTCAACACGGCCTCCACCTTGCCTTCATCCACTGCGATTCCGTCCTTAGATACTACATGTCCCAAAAACTTAACCACCTCCAGCCAAAATTCGCATTTACTCGCCTTGGCGTAGAGTTGGTTATCTCGGAGTACTTGTAGTACAATTCGCAGATGTTCTTCGTGCTCCTCCTTATTAGCAGAGTATATCAAGATGTCATCAATGAACACCACTACAAATCTGTCCAAGTAGGGTTGGAAAACTTTGTTCATGAGACACATGAATACCGCCGGAGCGTTGGTCGGTCCGAACGGCATCACCACAAACTCGTAGTGTCCGTATCTGGTGCGGAAGGCTGTCTTGTCAATATCCTCGTCTTGGATTCTCAATTGATGGTAACCTGATCTGAGATCGATCTTAGAGAAACAAGTAGCTCCTCTTAGTTGGTCAAACAGGTCATCGATCCTGGGCAAGGGGTATCGGTTCTTAATGGTGACCTGATTCAGCTTCCTATAGTCGATACATAAACGAAGCGTTCCTTCTTTCTTCTTCACGAACAATGCAGGCGCTCCCCATGGTGACGTACTTGGCCTGATATACCCTTTCTCCAATAGTTCTTGCAATTGGGTCTTGAGTTCCTTTAACTCTGCTGGGGCCATACGGTACGGTGCCATCGAGATTGGGGTTGTTCCTGGTTGGAGCTCTATAGAGAAGTCTATCTCTCTTTGAGGAGGTAAGCCAGGAAGTTCCTTCGGAAACACATCGGCGTATTCGCAAACGATGTGGGGTAATCCCAGTTCCTTCCTATCGGTTTCTTCCATTTGGAGACTAGCTAGCCATCCCAGTAGTTGATTCGGCCACCTAGATCTTTTCGTCGTCGAACTTGTTGTCTGTCTATCCCCTTAAAACGGAAACGAGTTCCCTCTGGGGTGTAAGCTGTCACTGTCTTCTGATGACAGTCTATGACTGCTCTGTGCGCAGATAACCAATCCATTCCTAGGATTATATCGAAATCCGCCATTTCGATCACCCGAAGGTCGCAAGTTAGTCGCAAGTTGGCTACTTCTAGCTCGCACTCTCTACACACTAGACAACAGTTATACTTCCCCCAATGGTGATGCTACCCTCGTACTCAAGCTTAGGGGTTCCTGTTTCTAGTGCTAAAGTAGTTATGTGGCAGTAGATATGAATGAATGCGATGCACCGGAGTCAAACAAGGCTAGCACGCAGGTACTATATAATAGTAGCGCACCTTGGATCACCAGAGGGATCCGGCCTCGTTCCTCGCCTCTGTAGTGCAAAGATCCGCCCTCCAGTGTTTTGTTGAGTGTTCATGGGCTGCTTCGTTCAGCCCATTTGGTTGCGAGATTGGCCCTCCATGGTTCTGCTTCCAAATCCAGCCTGCCCATTTGGTAGCGTCTTTTGGTTTCCAAGTTCCCATTCCTCTCCTACGAGGTTGCGGGCATTGGCGATCAGAAGTGGCCCATCTTCGGCGATTGTAGCACTTTATTGCCGATGATCTCGAGTGCCCTCTCGTGGTTGGTCGCGTCCTGGGTAGCAGCTTTCCACGCTTGGTTGTTTTGGGTCGGGGTAAAGGTCTTAGCGGGGTAGGGTCCTCGATTGTTATTGGATGCTTGGGTACGGATTGGTCCTCCGGTATTGCCCGTTGCCTTCCTCCAGCGGTTCTTGAAGTCTGCTTCTTCACTCTCCAACCGAAGAGCACACTGAACGATGCCGGAATAGGTGGGAAAGGCTTGCGCTACCACGACCCTTCGAGCAGTTGTCAGTCCCCACTCGAATCTTCTCGCTTTCTTATCCTCAGTTGCTACCGCGTTTGGGGCGTAGCGAGACAGCTCCTCGAACTTTGCCGCATATTGAGTGACAGACATGGTTCCTTGCTTCAGGTTCATGAATTCTTGCTCCTTGGCCAGGCGAATGGGCGTGGGAAAGTACTTGTCAAGGAATATGGTTTCAAACTCATCAAATGTCATGGTGGCTACGGTATGAGTTGTTTCCATCAACTCCCACCAATAACGGGCCTCTCCCTTTAGTTGGTACGTGGCCAAGGCCACGCGATCCCCATTCCGGGTGATCTCCAAGGTGTCCAGGATCACCTTGGTTTCCTTCAGCCAAGATTCGGCCACAGTGGGGTTAGGGTCTCCGCTGAAGGTTGGGGGTCGGCGTTTGCAGAACTCGTTCATCGCTCGGGTTCGGGTCATCGGTTCATCATTGCGGTTTTGGTTT
This sequence comes from Rhododendron molle, assembly GCA_025413875.1. Classification (NCBI taxonomy): domain Eukaryota; kingdom Viridiplantae; phylum Streptophyta; class Magnoliopsida; order Ericales; family Ericaceae; genus Rhododendron; species Rhododendron molle. Next base: position 24,895,816 of record CM046400.1, read on the forward strand.
CGGTGGTTGGCATTCAAAGCAGTCACAAAAGCTTGCATGATTTGGGCTAGGCAAGGGTTATTGTTAGAGGTTTCTCCATTCTCAAATCCCAGTCCACTGCGTCGGTTCACCATCTACGAGTCGAAATTTTAAGGGAGGTTTAGTTACTAGAATTAGTACGCAATGAATAAGACAACTAGATTTTTGATTAACACATAACATTAGGTTACATGCCTAACGGCATCATCAGATACAAGAAAAAAAAATGTAAAAGCGGGTAATAATGGCTATGGTGCCATTGCTATTCTTCGAGTCGCCATCGATCGGCGAATGCTTGGAGAGCACGGCGTTCGTATTCCTTTCCGAACGCCGCGAGTGCTACGGCCACCGCGGGAATCCAGTACCAGAAGGTAGTGAGGCGATCGTTCCTGTCGAACCACCGCGGTATGGCTATAGTAAGCACGGCCCAGAAGAGGATGAAGGTGAAGGGCAGTAACTGTATGGCTCGAATCATCGAGGTGAGCTCGATTCGCTCCATCTCTCGGACGTCCTCCGGAAATCCTCGTCGGTAGATCGCTGCCATGGCTCGGTTTGATTGGATAGTGGTTTGGAGGGTTTAAGATGGTGAGAGAGAGATGAAGAGATGGAGAGATGGGGTGAAGAAAATGGAAAGAGGAGGGGGTATTTATAGAGCCGGGAGAGAGGTATGGAGGAGGGAAAAATTAAATTTGAATTTTTGGGGGGAAGATTGAGGGTGACGGTTTGCCGAGTCCCCCCCTTTCTTGGGTTATGGCCGACACTTGGCGCTCTCATCAAACTAAAATAAAATGTCTAATGGTAGTGTGCTACAGTATCCGTGTCGAGGAAAATTTTATAGACAAAAAGATTTCTACCATTTAGCAACTTGCGTCAACTAAAATAATTGTCCTTTGTAATAAGGGTTTCGTTTTCCAAAGTAAACTATTGACTAGCACACAACAGTATCCTTTGTTTTAAGAAAATAAGCTTTTCATAGATAAGCAAAAGAGCACAAGCATAGAGTTCTATTACAAAACAGAAGATAACCCTTTCCTACCACAAAACAAGTAAACATAAGATGGGGTTTCCTAATACCATTGTAGCGATCTCACACATGATCCTAACATGTTTATTAATACAATACTATTTCTTTCTAAGGCATATTGATTCCAAACTTCTCCCTCAGCCACATCTTGTGGTTCTTTTCGGCCTCGGTTTCATTCATCTGAAACAGCTCCTGCTCCTTTTTAAGTATTTCCTCCTGCGTTAGCACGGGCGGTTCTTCTAACATTCGGGGTAGCACGGGAAGAGTTTCATCATGACAGCCTCCCAATCTATGTTGGTCTCCATGTCAGACACCGGGAAGCTAAATGGCTGCTCGAAGTTCTGCACAGGTGGTGCAGGGGCTTGGGTAGGAGGTAGGTTCTCGGGGTTTTGAACTAGTAGGGGTACCTCCCAAATGATGGGGACTTCATAGAGTTCCATGTCATCCACATGTGGGAGTGTTGGTCCGGTGTACTCGGGTGACAGTAGTGATCGGTAGATGGCCCTAGTTTCCGGGGCGAAAGGTGGGCAACCTCTTTGTGGTACTCTTGACATCTATATAAATGGGAAAGTTCTATATTAGACTTAATGATACGAAGGGTAACTATAAGCATGCACATAAACAGTAATTTCACATAGGAAAGAAATACATATTTTCATTACTTAATCGGATCCAGTACAACATAAATGGCTAGAATTAGCCTAGGCTTACTACTACCTTGCGAGTTCAACTACTACCAACCTTCTTATTACATTTGCATCACAAGCTTCTTAATGAGCCTAAAAGGTGTTCGGAATTGGTCCTTATATGGGCCTATATCGGTCTCAACGGGTGGCGGAGGTATTTCTCCGGTGTCATAGGCTATGTCCATGTTGTCGGGCGCAACCCTTTGCCTTCCAGGCTCTTCTTCGTTATCAGATTCACTCTCTTCGTCAGATTCTTCATTCCCCCAGATCACCATTGGTTCTTCTTCCTCGGGATCTTCTTCGGGATCTTCTTCGGGATCCTCATTCGCGGGAGGTGCTATTGGGACCTGAACGGGAATGGCTTCAGCTTCGTTCCCTACAACTACAAGTTCCTCATGGAAAAGGGGTGCGATTTCGAGGACAGGTATTGCTTCTTCGTTTCCCACCTCTTCTTCATCAGGGAGTGGCAAGGCACCATGCTCTTGATAGTAGTCATAAACGTAGGGAAAGGCGTAAGGGAAGTATGGGTCTCTTGCTAACATGTTGGTCATCGTCCTCAGGGTACCTCTAAGTTGGCGGGCTTCGGCTAGTAGGTTGTCTCGATAGTTACTCATCTACAAGGAAAAGTTTTAGCCTTGATTAGTAGTGTTTTAAGTCAAGTTTTACTAATGTTAAAGAAACATCGACATTTCTATGTTCCACATTCGATTCTTGATTTAAGTCATCATCCAATTGTTCGGGAATTCCCAGCTCGGTGGTACTGCCAATTTCCACACCTTGCTTCAATCCGAAGATTGTTTTGTCAGAATTCCACCCAATTTGGGACGGTAAACTTAAATTCAAGTCTCGTTTGTGCAACGGTCCCGCTTATCTTAACACTAATCTTAAAGGCTACCCATTCTACCCATGGCCGAGGTTTTGAACCTAAAGCTCTGATACCATGTTGTAACGCCCCCAAAATCGGGTACGTTAATTATACATTTTGTTGAATAGTAAAAGAGAGTCTGGCTCTTTATTACATCATAAACTCCCAAAGGGTTCTTATATTACACAAAAGGGATGGATATCTAAGGTTATCTACAACTCCTTCTCTTCTTCCATCCTAGCCAGTTCCTCAGCTCCAAAGGCCTCCAAGGTATACTGTTCATCTTGTTCATCTACAAAATCTGACACATTATACCAGCGTCGCCCCCAGTATAATATGTCAGGGTCACCAAAGGTAACACCGTGAGCTACAAGAGCTCAACAGAATAATCCTATATCTACTAACCCATAACTTTACCAATATCAGAGTATACAAGCAGCGGAATACAATACGTATAAGTCAAGGTAGTATAGATACGATTTTCCAAACTTAACATGCTTAAGAAAGAACACATAACAATTACACATGCGCATTCACTAGCTATCGTTGGTGTCATGGTTCCCGTGTTTCTCCTACGCGACTCATCGTTTTGTGTCTCATCTTTCATCATCATTTCTTAAAATCATACGCACACACACACCAATGAGCTACCAAGTCCGACTCATTGTCACAACGGCTACCACGTCCGGCACATTGTATCTCAACAAATCTTGGCTCCTCTCCGCGGATAACCAAGTCACACAACGGGCTACCAAGTCCGGCCACGTTATCAAATCTTGCATTGGCTCCTCTCCGCGGATAACCAAGCCCAATTACCAATGAAGCTACCACGTCCGGCTCCATTAGCAATCTACACAATGGGCTACCAAGTCCGGCCTCATTGTGGTTTTCGCAAGTCCACACAAAGGGCTACCAAGTCCAGGCCACCTTGCGGGTTTTCACAACTCACATAAGGCTACCAAGTCCGGCCATTATGTAGTTTCAAAAGTATTTTACCAAGTCCAATTATTTCCTTTATCCACACCCTAGGTGACATGTTTCTACTTTCTCGATTTTCGTGTCTCGTAATCATGCATAGACTCAGGCGGGACAGATCACTTTAAAGAAAAATTAAACTAAACTAGCAAGATCATCCAACTCTATATTACCTAATCGTACTCAAATTATTACTTAAAGCCACTTATGTTTTATCAGCAACAAGTAATGCAAACAAATATACATACATGTTCATAATCATCCTCAAGACAATAATATATTACGAAAAATCCGTTCTCTCTTCCTTTGTGGGATTTTCAAAACAACACATGGTTATTGACGTAGAAATTCATTATTTGGCATGCTCATTCTTCTTTAGTACTTTAGTAAAAGAGTTTTACTAACTAGCTTTGATACCTTAACCGTTTAACTCATGGTTGTATACTTAAAGTAAGTATAATCCAAGCAAGTACATAGCATGTCCATAATCATTACTTAAAGCATAACGCCACATGTGCGGACGCCCTTGGGGTGGTAATCCACCATATGCTTTGTTACTTTACCACGAGTAATACAAGCAAGTACATAGTATGTTCATAACCATTACTTAAAGCATAACGCCACATGTGCGGACGCCCTTGGGGTGGTAATCCACCATATGCTTTGTTACTTTACCACAAGCAATACAAGCAATGGTATATAAGCTTAAGTTAAAAGATCAAAGTAAACTACGTAAAACTAGCATACGATACGTTTGGCTTCATGCTCATACAATACGATAAGTTTCGAAGAAGGTTAACATAAGGGTACTACATATCCTTAGAGATACGTTACTCTATAAGATCAGTACAACTTACACTTAGGGAAGTAGATTAGAATAATCTACGTATACTTAGGACTAGGGATTAAGATTATTCTACAAGATCATGCTTTCAAGATCATAACTAACGTTATACTTTATCATTTTCTACTCAATACGCATACGTATATGTAAAGTTAGGAAGTATAGGAAAATTCTACATGATCATACAATATTTATACTTAGGATTAGAGTGTAAGGATAATCTACTATACTTAGGGTTAGAAAGTATAAGAAAAGTCTACCTCGATCCGAAACTAGTCGGGGCCGAATAAGCTAATTGGAAATTCCTATGGGCAGTGAACCTCACGAATCTGGACCAAACTTTGGATGGCAGTAACTCGGCCAATATTTGGCCGAATGAGGTCGTTCTTGAGTCTAAATCGAAGATCTCGAAATTTTCTACAACTTTCGTGGAGGTCGTTGTTCCTAGAAACGACTTTCGCCCGGAGAAAAATGGTGAAAAAGGAAGTGACAGTAAGCTGTCTGGAATCTGGAAATCCGAAATTTGACTGAACTTCGGATGTCGATATCTCGGTCGTTTCTTAACGGATTAGGGTGGTTCTTGAGTCTAAGTTGAAGATCTCGAAGTGCTCTACAACTTTCTCCAAAGAAGTTAGTCCTAAAACTACCTTAAGCAGGAGAAAAATGGGGATTTACGAAGGGCAGTAAGCTGCCAGGAAAACAGAAATGGTTTCTAGAGAGAAGTTGGAGCAAAGGAGTGAAGGTGTGTGTTAAGTGGCAAGTGTGAGAGGCTATTTATAGAAGACCTTGAGCCCTCTCCTTCTCTCATATGGCTGGCCCCCCTTCTCTATCTCTCATGGATTTGCTCCAAGTGTCGGTTTTCCTCTCTCTCTCATGGTTGGCCCCCCTTCCTCTCTCCTTCTTGCTCCATGTGTCACTCTCCCTCCCTTTCTCATGGTTGGCCCCCCTTCCTCTCTCCTTCTCATGGCCAGCCATATCTCTCTCTCTCCCCCATGGATTTGCTCCATTGAATGGTCATGTCAAGCATGTCATGCTTTGTCATCAAATAGTCTCATCAACCAAGTTGTAACTAGGTCAAATAGTGTCAAGGTACAACACATGTGCCTATAACTCACATACATGCATCTCACTCTCCCTCTCTCCTCTCCCATTCGGCCCCCCCTCCCTCTCTCTTAGTCAAGTACAACTATGTATATACATATATGCACATTTATGGAAAGAACAAGGAAGAAAAGGACAAGACCACTTAAATGCTCACATGGCTTATGATTATTCTTTTGTAGGAGAAAGTACTATCATATCTTTCACCAAGAATCCCATGGGAATATTGGACAATGCTATTATCCAAGGGATAATAACTTCCCCAAATGGTTATTGTCCAAGGGTCTAACATTTCCTTAACGTTTATTAACCAATGGGCGAAAGAAGTAATGATGAGGAAGCACATGACTTGTCTTGTCATCTTATTTGGCAAATCCTAATATCTATTATCCAATGGGTAAAGTTTTCCTAGCGGTTATTAACCAATGGTCCAAGGAAAGTCATCATGGAGTATACTATTTGCTTTTGGCTAGACTATTCCAACTACTAGTCAAACTTGGTCTTCTCACTAACAACTATTGTCCAATGGTCAAAAGATCTTTCTAGCATGTAATAACCAATGGGTAAAGACTAGTCATCATGAAGTACACTATTTGCTTTTGACTAGACTATTCCAACTACTAGTCAAACTTGGTCTTCTCCTAACAACTATTGTCCAATGGTCAAAGGTCTTCCTAGCATGTAATAACCAATGGATAAAGACTACCCTAGTATCTATTGTCCAATGGATAAAGATTACCCTAGTATCTATTGTCCAATGGATAAAGATTACCCTAGCCTTTATCGTCCAATGGATAAAGATTACCCTAGTATCTATTGTCCAATGGATAAAGATTACCCTAGCCTTTATCGTCCAATGGATAAAGACAAGAAGGGTAAAATGGTCCATCGAGGGTTAGGGCAACCTAACTAGACTAATGGGCATTAGGCTGTTCTAACTAATCGGTTAAAGACTAATGATACTTAATCTAGGCTTTCATTGCTCGAGTGGTATTTTGGTTTTATTTAGTAGGAAATTGCCTAGTAACGGAATATTAAAGCCCGACGAGCTAAACGCCAAGGCAAGGCGTGAGCATGGCCAAGGCACTGGTGGCAAAGCGGTGGCGGCGGTGGCCAAAACCGGTACAAACAAAGGTGGCCAAGGCAGCCCAAGAGTTTCAAAGCGGCTAAGGCACCAAGAGCCTAAGGCAAAGGCTGGCTAAGGCACCAAAGAATGCCAAGGCAAAAGCGAGGCGTGACCCGATGCCAAGGCGTAACCCAATGGCAGCCAAGGCAGAGCAAGGTAGCCCAACAACGCTAAGGCAAAAGCGAGGCGCGACCGATGCCAAGGCAGAGCCCAATGGCAGCCAAGGCAGCGCAAGGCACCCAACAATGCCAAGGCAAAAGCAAGGCGCTGCCCGATGCCAAGGCGTAACCCGATGGCTAACTAATCGGTTAAAAGATAACTATGCTTGCTAAGTAGGATTTCTGAGAAATATAATTCTTAGGATTTTACCACAATCACCAAGTAATTATACAAGGGTCTTAATAGGCAGGCTCGTCTTTAGAAAATGATCTTATCGACCGAGGTGATAGAATCTAATTATGACCGATTATTAGAATTAAAAAGGAAAGTATTAATACGATAAAGAATTTCTTAGATAACAACGAAATTTTTATTCAGTAAAAATCCGAGTTGTTACACAAAGGGTGTACTATTCATTTCACAATGAACAAGGACACTATACAACGGCGTGCCAGCCTTTCAAGCTCTACCTGGAGGAGCTCGTCCGGCAAGGGAGAATGGATCGGTGGATCGACCGAACCAAGTCGCCAAATGCAGGAATTCAGCCAAAGGCCCAGGTTTTAGATGGCGTGGTGCAGTGTATCCACGGACCGATGGATCCTAGCCGGGCCGATAGAATCCATAAAGAGCTATGTCACCCTTCAAGTGAGGTGTTGGTGATAGGACCGTCTTTGAAACGCAAGATGGAGGTTCGCAATACATGGGAGATCACGTTCACCGAGCAGGACATGGAGGGGCTATCTCTGCCTTATAGCAACGCTCTGGTTCTCTCCATACCAATCCAGCGGAAGATGGTCCGCCGGGTGTTGGTAGATCAAGGAAGCTCGACGGAAGTTCTCTATTATTCGGCATTCAAGGCCCTTGGCCTCTCGAAGGATCGGTTGTCCCCGGTGGACACTCCTCTCGTTGGCTTTACAGGGATTCCAGTCTACCCGCTCGGCAAGATAGTGCTCCCTGTCTTTACCGGCTCGGTGCAGTTGGATGTGGAGTTTATCTTGGTGAATTCGCCGAGCCTATTGTAGACACCCCAATCTGGGCTTCCAGATTACTTTACTTACGGTATTTGATTCCCCGATGATGAAACGGATCAAGAACACCTCGGGAATGTCGAGTGTTTGACCTTTGAGTGTTTGAAACCCTTAAACCCAACCTAACCTAAGCCACTTCCAAAAGCCAAAAACCCTACTGACCCGTGCCAGGGCGCAATCATCCTGCGCCAGGGCACAACCGTCCCGCGCCAGGGCGCACCGTCGTGCGACGGTTTGACTCCATCGCGCGATGGTCAACCATCGCACGCCAGGGCGCACCATCGCGCGCCAGGCCCATTCCATCGCGCGCCAGGGCGCACCCTCGCGCGACAGACAAGTCAAAGATTTGACTGGGTCAAAGTCAAAGATTGACCGTTGACCCACGCGCGACAACTGTCACACTTGCGCGATGGTCCCATTCCATCGCGCGATGGTCCCAAACCTGTCACAGTCACCTTTATCAACTGGGAAACTTAGCCATGAAGTAACCCACAACCTGCACGTCTCTTTGCACCAGATCTACCTCCCCTTCTCCATTTATGGAAGGTGCTAACTCTATAAATACCCCCCATTTGTTCTCTTTCAAAGGGTTAACAAAAATTGGCATTCAAAGGCTTACACCTCAAGAACAAAGCTTGTTCTTCCTCCTCCATCACTCAAACCCCCCTTTTCACCTCAACTCAACTCAAAGTTCAAACACTTTTCAAACCAAAAGCCGAAGGTATAGCTTACCTTTGTTTTGCTCTCTGTTCTGATCTCTGAGGGGAACTGGCAGGGCCAAGGCTAGTAATCAATACCAGTCCTGGCCCTAAAGTCAGCAGAAATACAAGAATCCGTGCCAAGCACTCCCTCGCGCTATAGACTCACATACGCGCGCGACAGTCCACTGTCTCGCGCGACAGTCCTCGTGGGATTTGGGGGTGCTGGTTATTCTTGTTTTATCATGTTATTCATTATTTTGAAGTATGATAGGCCTTTTAGCTCACTGCTCAGCATGTTAAAACACATAGACTAGCTTTTCTTGCTTATTTACTTTGTTGGAATGCTTCTGGGTTGCATCTGGACCTGCACTGCAGCTCGAGCATGCAAAGCGCTCTGGAAGTCCAAATTAGGACACTCGCGCGAGGGACTCACTGTCTCGCGAAATGGTCCTCCTGAGTCCAATAACTGCCCTTGCATGAGCAGCTTGGCCCTTGGCCTTTGTTTTGATACCCCCACTGTTTAGGGATTGTATTTCAATTTGTTTAGCTCCTGTTTATAATAATTTGTAATAATTATTTACTTTCAGTACCTATAAACTGCTTGGTTTGTCCTGGGTGTGCACTGGTCCTTCCAGAGCCCAGAGGGTTTGAGAATAAGAGTTGTGGGCTTAGGCTTACTGGCGCGCGCAGGTCTTGTAGTAGCGCACGCAGGTGTGACTGGCATGCATTGACTTGATCAGTGCATACTGGTTTCCTGCGCACGATACTCCAAGACAGGGGTGTGGGCAGCATGCCCTGGAATTTCCGGATTCCAAATGCAAGGGCCCAGATCGAGGGAGCGCGAGCGGAAAAGAGGCCAGCGCTCGGAATACAGAGTCGCCACTCGGGTTTGAAGGTCCGTCACCCAAGGAACCGTATTTCGAAGCACCTGCCGCGCTATTTGATTTGAAAAAGTGAAGGAACCAGTCCGTCATAACCATATCTGGGTTCGGGAGCCAGGTTACGAGAGGGGAAGGGTTTTAAGGCACCCCTCTCGCCCAATCCGGAGATCGGTCTCTACTTAGACATTTTGTGAAAACTTTGTGATTCTTCTTCTTCTTTAATCATTTTTTAGCCAGTTAGGGCGGGGGAACAGTTAATCGGGGATTAAAACTGTAACAAGTTTGCAAGATCTGATCTAAACATGGCATGGATGGATGGCAAATATGAAACGGGATAAAACTTAACCCTCTGATTAGAATAAACCAAGCTGCTCATGGAATAGGTGTATCACACATGACAGCCACCTTTGCACGCATGGATCAACGTGCATGCAAAAAGGACCATCGCGCGATACACCCATTCCCTCGCGCGAGTGTTCAAGTCTCACCACAGGTTGAATTTTATCCCCTTCTGGGCTCTGGAAGGACCAGTGCACACCCAGGAGGCAAACCAAGCAGTTTATAGGTACTGAAAGTAAATAATTATTACAAATTATTATAAACAGGAGCTAAACAAATTGAAATACAACCCCTAAACAGTGGGGGTATCAAAACAAAGGCCAAGGGCCAAGCTGCTCATGCAAGGGCAGTTACTGGACTCAGAGGACCATCGCGCGAGACAGTGAGTCCCTCGCGCGAGTGTCCTGGCTGGATTTCCAGGAACTGCTTTGCATGCTCTGAGTTCTGGTACAGGTCCAGATGCAACCCAGAAGCATTCCAACAAAGTAAATAAACAAGAAAAGCTAGTCTATGTGTTTTAACATGCTGAGCAGTGAGCTAAAAGGCCTATCATACTTCAAAACAATGAATAACATGATAAAACAAGAATAACCAGCACCCCCAAACCCCACGAGGACTGTCGCGCGAGACTGACTGTCGCGCGTATGTGAGTCTATCGCGCGAGGAGTGCTTGGCAGTATTCTTGTATTTATCGACTTTAGGGCCAGTGGATCTGTATTGATTACCAGCCTTGGCCTCGCCAGCCCCCGTCAAAGATCAGAACAGAGAGCAAAACAAAGGTAAGCTATACCTTTGGCTTTTAGTTTGAAAAGTGTTTGAACTTTGAGTTGAGTTGAGATGAAAAGGGGGATTTGAGTGATGGAGGAGGAAGAACAAGCTTTGTTCTTGAGGTGTAAGCCTTTGAATGCCAATTTTTGTTAACCCTTTTGAAAGTGAACAAATGGGGGGGTATTATAGAGGAAGCCAAGGGCTAAAGGTGGTGGCAAACACCCCCTTAGGACCAAACTTGGTGGCTAAGCTTGGTGAAAAGGTGATGGGAAGGGTTGTGTGAGGGTGTGTTCCCAAGGGCCTGCACTGTACAGTACCTATGGGGAAAAACGGGGTTCAGAAGCCCTGTAGCCCCCCTGGCAAGCAACCAAGTGGCTGGCAAAAGGTGAAAGGGACAGCCCAGGACCATCGCGCGAGACAGTGAGACTCTCGCGCGAGGGTTCCACCTGTCGCGCGTGGGTCAACAGTCAAATGTTTGACTTTGACCACACCTGGCAAAGCAGACTCTCGCGCGAGGCAATCACTCCCTCGCGCGAGGGTCAACTCCAGACCCAGTGTTGACCATCTTTAATTTCTTGGTTTAAGGGTTCAAAGGGTTCAAAGGGTTTCAAACACTCAAAGCTCAAACACTCGACATTCCCGAGGTGTTCTTGATCCGTTTCATCATCGGGGAGTCAAAAACCGAAAGTAAAGTAATCTGGAAGCCCAGATTGGGGTGTCTACAGTAGCCCCTCTTTGACGGCACTTGAAGCACCATTGACTTGGTACAAGTAACGTCAAAGAATTCTAGACATCCCTCAAGGTTATCCAGAGCAGAACATAGTAAAGTAGATAAACATACTTATAGAACCTGATTGGTTGAATGGACGGACGGACCGTCGCTGGGGATGGAAGTAGAATTGGACAATTGCATTGCCGCTTGTTGATCGAATTTAGACGGGGCCAGTGTCACTGCAGATTTGGGCGGGACCAGGCCGTCGTTCTTTGGGGATCAAGCTATCCTCGGCACAAAGTATTCCAACAAACACGGGTAGGTCGTGTCGGGTAGGTTGAATTCCAACTGTTGGGTATCAGAGCCAATCTCCTTATAAAAGACCATCCGAGGCAGAGCCATAATCCTGCTGGAAGAAGCACTTGCGGCTAGACTGAGGTAGGGACAGGCCAAGACGGACTTTCCTGGGGAACAATCAGTTGCGGATGAACAGACCATTGACGATAATCGATCGTCGTTGTGGCTGAATGCGACGATACAATGATCGCCATCGATGGATTTGACAGAACTGGCTGCCATGAAGGCGGACGGGAAGATCAATGTGCTGATTATCGCCGGGGAACTTTGACAGGATCGGCTGTCGTTGAAAACGGCTCCGCAAGATAGCATCCTTTGGTTTACGAACCGAGAATTGGACAGAGAGATTTCCATCGCATCCACGACTAATGATAACAAAACCGCAGGAGATCGCATCGCATCCTTCGGCAAACCAAATTGAGAGTTAGGGAGATTTCCATCGCATCCACTAACCAACGATAACAAAATCGCAGGAGATTGCATCGCATCCTTCGGCAAACCAAATCGAGAGTTAGGGAGATTTCCATCGCATCCACTAACCAACGATAACAAAACCGCAGGAGATTGCATCGCATCCTTCGGCAAACCAAATCGAGATGGCAACCATGCTGGACCATCTTCCTGCTTCAACATTTAATATACACAATATGCAATGATGTATACGAAATTGAAAATGCAGATGCAAGCTAAGGCGGCTCCTAGGAGGACAACGATGCCTAAGGACTACCACTGAGCCTCATTATTGTACTGTCTGTTACTTCTGAGATGCGCACCCAGATAGATAGACGCTGAATGGACTGGCATGCCCCAGTTGACGAATTTGGGCTTGTGTGCCCTCTCTTCAATGCTTGGGCGGACGTGCCCTAGAAATGCTTTGTTTGGCCTTGGGCCGAGATACCCTTGCTGCTTATGAGATTTCCACAGCTTGTGGATTACAGGAGCTAGGGTAGCACATGTAAAAATTGCACTTTCTAGCCGCTAATATCTGATTTGCATTGACAGGTGACCTGAATTGACACAGACATGCGCACATGTACAGACTCGCCTAGCTCAAACGAAAAGGGAGAAAGAGTCCCAGGGTACAATGCGAACCCTTAGACACATAGAACATAATGAAATTTTGGGCATTAAGCGGCCAAAACTCACAACATTCCTGAACAGATGAAACTGACACTAACGAAAGCGCAAAAAGTACAAAGACCTGTACAAACAAAACCGAGAAAAGCATCCCGATATTACAATTGATTGAAAAACTAGAAAAATGCCACAAAGATGGACATAAGACGCAAAAGATGACTCATATAGGCCCGGACTGAAACCGACACCCCCGTGCAGTCACATTAAGTCCATATGACTTGCATGGTATGACAAGACTTGGCAAAAGCCCCTGGAACAACGTTCGAGGGCAGCAGTCGGCTACCGCTGGAAATGAAAGAGCACACGACAGAGACCAACGCGAATCACTTGAACAAACGCGCGTGCTTACATCAGACTTCGCTAAACTTAGAATAAATCGTGAGCCATTAGGCTTCTAGCATTTCGCTCTGTTTTTGATGCTTCAAATATCTTTAAGACTTTATGCTCAGCCTGTAAATGAAGAAGCAATTTGCAATAAAATTGAAAGACAAAGGGTTTCCCCTTCTGGTTCCCCAATGCAACTTGATCTGATCTTCGATCCTCTCCAACCTTTGATGTGTACCAAGATGTCAACCATGGATCTAATTGATAGATTTGTGACCGAGTCTCAAAGAGAGACTGCCTACGTATCCCAAGCTAGGGAATCAGGTCAAAACGTAGTTCAGGCTAAGGTTCACTCGTGTGTTTACCTCTCCTTTTGTGCTCTAACTTTTGCCTAGTACCGCCCATTCGGGTTTTCGGTCTAGCGAGCTTTCGAATATTGCCTATCACTTTTGCCTAGACCCCCTTCATAGGTTTTCGGGCTAGCAGGCTGCTCTAACTTTTGCTTGGAACTGCCCACCCTTGGGGTTTTCAGCCCAACGAGCTTCTCTCAGGAAAAGTTGCTTTTGAATTGATCCAGGTTGACCATGGTATTGAATTTGTTGCCGCCGAGGTCGACGATCTTTAGCTGTAGCCCCAGATACAATGGCTTTGATGATGCAGGGTCAGGAGTGCTTCGGTTGGAAATGCCTTACTCCGGGCCATTTTGTACACTATCTCATTTGTACTCGGCGGAACGCCACTGTTGTTGCTTTTGAACATGGTATGAGGCCCGGAGCCTTCTTGAGCTTCTGTTTTCTGGATTGGCACCCGGTAGCAGGGGGTTTGATGCTTTTTTATCTCAAGATTAACGCCAAGCGAGTCTTTGATGAGACCACGCCAAGACGTTGACGCTTGTCTGACCGGGTCTGATGCTCCTCTGGGAACAATTCTTGGACCAACTTTGAACCTTTCAGGAGGTTATACTTGTCTTTCAAGTTTATTACTTCTTCTTTTAATAGGCTGAGCATGCCTTTTATCTTCCCTTTCGGCGAGGGAACACATTTCCTTGGGGATGATCCCATCGAAATCTATCCCTTCGTCGTCAGGGTCGACACAGTGTTTATAAAAGCCAGCGAAGTACTAAGAAACAAGACAATGCATATCATAAAAACCCTCGGGGTTTGCCAAGTACAGCAGACTCAAGACTTGAAACAAAAGCTACGACGTGGAGGGCCAAGAGGCACGAACTCCGACTCAGAGCTAGTTTAGACAAACGCAAAAGACTATGTGTCAGACTCAGACATATCGCCAATGCAAACTAGACGCGGTTTTGAAAACGCAATATTTAAAAAGCTACCCATAGCTTTTACAAAAGAGGTAGGATCCAGCGGGCGTCAGGCCCAAGCAACAGCACTTCGGCTTCCTTTGGCTTCTCGACCAAACCTACTCGATGCTCCTTTGATCAATGGACCTCAGCTAGTCAATCTTCTCATTTGTAAGCCCCTCATCACTATCAAACCAGATGTCGGCAGTGAAAACCTCTATTGCCCAACTTACAGCCATCATGTTAACCTCCGGCTCGGACAGGATGGATACGATGGGTTTGGGTTGATTTACTGGGATGATATAGTGGCTAGGGTTGAATATGGTGGAGTTCGGGTTGATTCGAGTGGAGCTAATAGATACCTGACCAACCAGAGGGTCAGACCCGTGTTGAGGCAAGGAGTTGGAAATAATGTTGGGCTTTGGCGGAACTTGGACCGTGCCATCATCAATAAGATCTTGAATCTCATGTCGAAGACGATAGCACTTGTCAGTGTGATGGCCAGGCATTTGGTGGAAGGCACAGAAGAGGTTAGGATTATAACCAGCCGGTAAGACTTTGGGAGGGGAAGTTGGGGTCAAAGGTTTGAGATGCCCAGACTTGACAAGTTTCTCCATCACCGCGGATAGAGATGCCTCAAAAGCAGAGAAACTCCGAGGTTGGGTTCGGGCCCGGTAGCTTTGGGTGTTCTGAACCTGATTGACATCGGTTGTATGATTAGGGAAGCAGCGTTATCCCCACTTGTAGCCGTGCTGGCATAATTGCTACCGCCAAACAGTGTGCTATTGTTTCCAGAGTAAGCCTTCGACTTTGGTTTCTGAGGATTGGAAGAAAAAGACTCCCCTCTTGGCAAAATCCCACTTTGCAGCGCATCCTCGATGGCCAGGCCAGATTCAAAGAAAGTCTCAAAGTTGGCAGATGCTTGAACCAGCACGAGATGCTTAGCATAGTCGAGATGCAGGTTGCGGGAGATAATGCGGAGTTGATCCCTCTCGCTCGGGCGCTCAATCATTAAAGCGGCTTCGGCTCTCCACCTTTTAACAAAATCCGCAAAGGACTCTTTGGCTTCCATCTTCGTGGATTCTAACTCTCGAATAGTCATCTTGA
This sequence comes from Rhododendron molle, assembly GCA_025413875.1. Taxonomy (NCBI): domain Eukaryota; kingdom Viridiplantae; phylum Streptophyta; class Magnoliopsida; order Ericales; family Ericaceae; genus Rhododendron; species Rhododendron molle. Next base: position 24,911,271 of record CM046400.1, read on the forward strand.
GCTGGGAGTTGTAGTTGTATTGAGCAATGAAGGCAGCCCCAATGTCTTCCCAAGTCTTTCTCTTGGAAATGTCGAGCGACAGAAACCAATGGAAGGCAGGCCCTGAGAGAGTTTGAGGGAAAAGCTGAGCCATGGCCTCACTTTCTACTTTGAGTAGCTTCATGGCGGCATGATAGCCATAGAGATGAGTCTTGGGATCACCGCTCCCATCGAACTTGACCAAGTCAGGCATTTTGAATTTGTCTGGCAGTTTAGCATTAGGGTACAGGCAAAGACGATCCAAGTCTATTCCGCCCGTGCTGATCTTTTCAGATTTGGTGACGGATTCCTCTAGCTTTGCCATCTTGGCCATAAGAGCAGCTATGTCAGGGTTTTGAACAAGTTCCCTACCCGCAAGATTCGGGTTTGCAGCAGGCGCACGAGCCTTCCTAGGGTTGGGCTGAACAATGAGACGCCCCTCGTGATTCGGATCTGGGACCAAGACAGGCTGCTCCTCGTCGTTCTCATCGTCCTCGCCTTCCTCTTCGAGTGGAGGTGGAAGACGAGTGTTGATAAGGTCATTGAGATGAGTGATGTTAGCATCGGTTTGGATGGCCTTTTGCTGCATCGCAGTGATACTGTTCTGGAGGTTCATGAGCATGTCTTCCAGAGAAAGTGGTTGAACCTCTGGCTGACCTGACATGGTAGGTGATTCAGAAGTGCTCGATGCAGAAGATGGGGATGCTGGTTGCCCTTCCTGTATAACCGGTGGTGACCCTGACTGTAGAGCAGCCAATAAAGAGCGCGGAGAGCCTTCCGTTGTGACTAATTGGGATTGTAACCTGACCAACCTTTGACTCGGATTTTGAAGACGTTCCCAAGTAGGTTTGGTTCTTCCTTTCGGTACTCTCTTGCTCGGTGCAATGGCTCAGAACTAGACAATAAAATAAGTGAAAGCTCAGTGGTGTTCCTGCAGCAATTAGAATGCAATGCATGCGTCGTTGTCGGTGTCAACCCTAGACTCTAGAACTAGAGACAAATCTGTCTCATGATGTTCGGACGCTGCCAAAATCCTCAGATTTCTTTTCGAGGGTGTATCCTTTGAAAGGATCAAACTGATCCTAAGAGATGTCAAAACAGACTAAGTCTTCGACTAGTACCTTTTGAAGTTTCAACTTTGAACTTGGAACAACTCGGTATTGATGGCGTGATACCTTTACCGGGGTGGCTTCAGTGTCGACCTCTAGAGGTGTCGGTGCTTCATAGACGATAACCAAAATGACATCAATATCACGACATCAACACTTTGTGGTTCCTTATTTTTGGTTGAATCCTCAATCGGGCATGAGCCAAGGATTTAGTAAATTTTGATTTCTCAAAGTCTCGCTGACCTAAGGACTTTAAAAATTAACAACATGCACCATCGAGATGCACGACTCTTCATTGGGTCTAGCAGCGTCCAAATTAGCATAAGACAGACTCGAAAGCGAGTGACAACCTAGAAGCCGCCCTAAACATGCTCTTATGCAAAATAACATGTATGTATGTACAGTTCCAGAGACGAATTTGCCTCACAAGTTTCAGACGTTGCCAGAATCCTCAGAATTCTTTTCGGCGATGTGTCCCCATGTAGATCGACAGATCCTAAAAGATGTCAAAATAGACTAAATCTTCGTCTAGTCCCTTTTGAAGATTCAACTTTGAATTAGAAACAATTTGGCATTGATGACATGACACCTTAACCTCGAACAACGTGGTGTATAGTGACAACGCACTTCAACCTGGGTGGCGCCAGTGACATAGCATCAATACTTTGTTATTCCTAATTGTCGGTTGAATCCTCAATTAGGCTTGAGCTGAGGATTTAGCAAATTTTGATTTCTTAAAGTCTCATTGAACTAAGGACTTTGAAATGACAACGAACATTCGACAGAATAAACGACTCCTCATCGGGTCCAACAACATCTTAGACAGCGTAAGACAAACTCGAAAGAAAGAACTGCCCTAAGCATGCTCCTATGCAAAACAGTGTATGTACAGTGCATACGATAGGGAAAGCAGTAACACGTAGACAGTATATAAGGTTAGATGCAAGTAGATCCTACCCTGTAGGTACCTGTCCTAGTTTGGAGAGTTCTAATGCTTTGTACATGCAAAGGCCGGTTTTGGTTCGTAACAGGTTCCTCGGACTAGGGCCACAGATATACCTCCCGCTGTTCGCGATACGCTGAGCAACAGTCAAACGGTACCATGACCCATCATCGTCGAAGGTTGTTGGTCATTCGGGGTCCCCGGGCTCCGGTAAACCGTGCCGGATTGCCAAAACGATCCAACGAGGCTTATCCCACATCGATGCAAATGAGATGCTAGAAATTGATTAAGAAGAAGAAGAATCACAAAATCGCAAAATGCCTTTTCAAGCTCGGCTCACTTTATTTAGTCCATCTTTAGAGGAAACTACGCAAGTGAACAATCGAAAAAGTCCCAGATTAGATTGGCCGGACACGAGGTCCTGTTAAATCACCATTCCAACCTTCGGCAGCGCGAAGCTCACCGTTTTGACAGACTTTTAAGGAATTGTTCACAAGTGTATTAAACTCTAAGTATGGATTAATATCGGTTCGATTATCCCCAGCAGAGTCGCCACTGTGGGCAGCATGCCCTGGAATTTCCGGATTCCAAAGCGAGCCTCCGGGAATTTCGTTTCCCGAAGCAAGGGCCCGATAGATCGAGGGAGCGCGAGCGGAGAAGCAGGCGCTCGTGAAACACAGAACCATATTTCAAGCATCGCCGCGCTATTTGATTTGAAAAAGTGAAGGAACCATCCGTCATAACCATATCTGGGTTCGGGAGCCAGGTTACGAGAAGGGAAGGGTTTTAAGGCACCCCTCTCGCCCAATCCGGAGATCGGTCTCTACTTAGACATTTTGTGAAAACTTTGTGATTCTTCTTCTTCTTTAATCATTTTTTAGCCAGTTAGGGCGGGGGAACAGTTAATCGGGGATTAAAACTGTAACAAGTTTGCAAGATGTGATCTAAACATGGCATGGATGGATGGCAAATATGAAACGGGATAAAACTTAACCCCCTGATTAGAATAAACCAAGCTGCTCATGGAATAGGTGTATCACACATGACAGCCACCTTTGCACGCGTGGATCAACGTGCATGCAAAAAGGACCATCGCGCGATACACCCTTTACCTCGCACGAGTGTTCAAGTCTCACCACAGGTTGAATTTTATCCCCTTCTGGGCTCTGGAAGGACCAGTGCACACCCAGGAGGCAAACCAAGCAGTTTATAGGTACTGAAAGTAAATAATTATTACAAATTATTATAAACAGGAGCTAAACAAATTGAAATACAACCCCTAAACAGTGGGGGTATCAAAACAAAGGCCAAGGGCCAAGCTGCTCATGCAAGGGCAGTTATTGGACTCAGAGGACCATCGCGCGAGATAGTGAGTCCCTCGCGCGAGTGTCCTGGCTGGATTTCCAGGAACTGCTTTGCATGCTCTGAGCTCTGGTACAGGTCCAGATGCAACCCAGAAGCATTCCAACAAAGTAAATAAGCAAGAAAAGCTAGTCTATGTGTTTTAACATGCTGAGCAGTGAGCTAAAAGGCCTATCATACTTCAAAACAATGAATAACATGATAAAACAAGAATAACCAGCACCCCCAAACCCCACGAGGACTGTCGCGCGAGACAGTGGACTGTCGCGCGCGTATGTGAGTCTATCGCGCGAGGGAGTGCTTGGCACAGATTCTTGTATTCCTGCTGACTCTAGGGCCAGGACTGGTATTGATTACCAGCCTTGGCCCTGCCAGCCCCCCCTAGAACAGAGAGCAAAACAAAGGTAAGCTATACCTTTGGCTTTTGGTTTGAAAAGTGTTTGAACTTTGAGTTGAGTTGAGATGAAAAGGGGGATTTGAGTGATGGAGGAGGAAGAACAAGCTTTGTTCTTGAGGTGTAAGCCTTTGAATGCCAATTTTTGTTAACCCTTTGAAAGTGAACAAATGGGGGTATTTATAGAGTTAGCACCTTCCATAAATGGTGGTGGCAAACACCCCCTTAGGACCAAACTTGGTGGCTAAGCTTGGTGAAAAGGTGATGGGAAGGGTTGTGTGAGGGTGTGTTCCCGAGGCCTTATCAGACAAAGACTATGGAAAAACGGGGTTCAGTAGCCCTGCAGACCCCCTCGGCAAGCAACCAAGTGGTCGGCAAAAGGTGAAAGGGACTACCCAGACCATCGCTACGAGACATGAGACTCTCGCGCGAGGTTCCACCTGTCGCGCGTGGGTCAACAGTCAAATGTTTGACTTTGACCACACCTGGCAAAGCAGCCTCTCGCGCGAGGCAATCACTCCCTCGCGCGAGGGTCAACTCCAGACCCAGTGTTGACCATCTTTAATTTCTTGGTTTAAGGGTTCAAAGGGTTCAAAGGGTTTCAAACACTCAAAGCTCAAACACTCGACATTCCCGAGTGTTCTTGATCCGTTTCATCATCGGGGAGTCAAAAACCGAAAGTAAAGTAATCTGGAAGCCCAGATTGGGGTGTCTACAAGGGGCTTTTCAGTCTGTCTAATTCCCACAGCAGTCTGTTTTCATCCTATACTAACTGTTTCAAATAGAGCAAACATGCCATCTATCACATCTTGCAAACATGTTACAGCTTAATCCCCGATTAACTGTTCCCCCGCCCTAATTGGCTAAAATTGGTTAATAAAAGAAGAATCACATTTTCGCAAAATGCCTAAGTAGAGACCGATCTCCGGATTGGGCGAGAGGGGTGCCTTAAAACCCTTCCCCTCTCGTAACCTGGCTCCCGAACCCAGATATGGTTATGACGGACTGGTTCCTTCACTTTTTCAAATCAAATAGCGCGGCAGGTGCTTCAAAATACGGTTCCTTGGGTGACGGACCTTCAAACCTGCTTCGTTTTGTCCTTGAGAGCGCCTGCTTCTCCGCTCGCGCTCCCTCGATTTCTGGGCCCTTACATCTTGGAATCCGGAAATTCCAGGGCATGTTGCCCACAGTGGCGACTCTGCTGGGGATAAATCGAACCAATATTAATTCATACTTAGAGTTTAATACGTTCGTGAACGATTCCTTAAAAGTCTGTCAAAACGGTGAGTTTCGCGTTGCCGAAGGTTGGAATGGTGATTTAACAGGACCTCGTGTCCGGCCAATCCGATCTGGGACTTTTTCGATTGTTCATTTGCGTAGTTTCCTCTAAAGATGGACTAAATAAAGTGAGCCGAGCTTGAAAAGGCATTTTGTGATTTTGTGATTCTTCTTTTTCTTAATCAATTTCTAGCATCTTATTTGCATCGATGTGGGATAAGCCTCGTTGGATCGTTTTGGCAATCCGGCACGGTTTACCGGAGCCCGGGGACCCCGAATGACCAACAACCTTCGACGATGATGGGTCATGCTACCGTTTGACTGTTGCTCAGCGATATCGCGGGCAACGAGAGGTATATCTGTGGCCCTAGTCCGAGGAACCCATTACAAACCAAAACCAGCCTTTGCATATACAAAGCATTAGAACTCTCCAAACTAGGACAGGTACCTACAGGGTAGGATCTACTTGCATCTAACCCTATATACTGTCTACGTGTTACTGCTTTCCCTATCGCATGCACTGTACATACACTGTTTTGCATAGGAGCATGCTTAGGGCAGTTCTTTCTTTCGAGTTTGTCTTACGTTGTCTAAGACGTTGTTGGACCCGATGAGGAGTCGTTCATTTTGTCGAATGTTCGTTATCAATCGCAAAGTCCTTAGTTCAATGAGACTTTGAGAAATCAAAATTTGCTAAATCCTCAGCTCATGCCTAATTGAGGATTCAACCGACAATAAGGAACAACAAAGTATTGATGCTGTGTCACTGGCGCCACCCAGGTTGAAGTGCGTTGTCACTATACACCACGTTGTTCGAGGTTAAGGTGCCATATCATCAATGCCGAGTTGTTTCTAATTCAAAGTTGAATCTTCAAAAGGGACAAGACGAAGATTTAGTCTATTTCGACATCTTTTAGGATCTGTCGATCGACACGGGGACACATCGCTGAAAAGAATTCTAAGGATTCCGGCAACATTTGAAACTTGTGAGGCAAACTTGTCTCTAGAACTGTACATGCATGCATGTTGTTTTGCGTAAGAGCATGTTTAGGGCGGCTTCTAGGTTGCCTCTCGCTTTCGAGTCTGTCTTATGCTAATTTGGACGCTACTAGACCCGATGAAGAGTCGTGCATCTCGTGGTGCATATTGTTAATTTTTCAAGTCCCTAGATCAACGAGACTTTGGGAAATCAGACCTTATTAAATCCTTGACTCATGCCCGGTTGAAGATTCAACCAAAAATAAGGAACCACAAAGTATTAATGTCGTGATATTGATGTCATTTTGGTTATCGTGCGCAGCACGTACACCACCCGGCTAAACGCGCGTTGTCGCTGAAGCCACCCCAGTAAAGGTGTCACGCCATCAATACCGAGTTGTTCCAAGTTCAAAGTTGAATCTTCAAAAGGGACTAGTCGAAGACTTAGTCTGTTTTGACATCTCTTAGGATCAGTTTGATCCTTTCGAAGGATACACCCTCGAAAAGAAATCTGAGGATTTTGGCAGCGTCCGAACATCATGAGACAGATTTGTCTCTAGTTCAAGAGTCTAGGGTTGACACCGACAACGACGTATACATTGCATTCTATTTGCTGCAGGAACACCACTGAGCTTTCACTTATTTTACTGTCTAGTTCTGAGCCATTGCACCGAGCAAGAGAGTACCGAAAGGAAGAGCCAAACCTGCTTGAGAACGTCTGCCGAGGCTGTTACACCTTTGCTTCCAAAGTCATATCTCCTTCCTCGTTCATCAATCTAGAATGGCAGCACAAATGGAGCTGGTTGAGCTCAGGAAAGCTGTAGAGGAATTGGGTCACTAGATGGACAAGCAGATGATTATGGTCCAGGGACTCGTTGGCCTCGTTACCTCCACAGCCCCGCAGCCAGATATGGGGCTAGTCAAGGAACCTTCTCCAGCCTGTCACACTCCTGCATTTGGGATCAAGCTGTGCTCGAAGGACATGTTCAAAGACCTGGCTGAGTTCCATGAGGCCAGGACCTACCCAAAGAAGGATACTGGTTCCTTATTCACAACCATTGCTGAAGGGGAAGACATGTTTGGTGATGATTTCAAACCCAAAGGCAAAAGAATGCATCCTGTTAATGAGGCAATGTGGTGCAATTGCGAAGCAAACAAGGGTCCTGCTTTGAATTCTCAATTCACTCGCCGGAACTCACCAAGGACTTTCTCATGCTTCACTGCACCTTTGGCCTCAGTTTATGAGAAGCTCCTCGATGCTGGTTCCATCAAGCCCCTCAATCCAACTCCTCTACCCAAAAATCCCCCTGCCAATTTCAAATATAACCTCTATTGCACCTACCATCAAACGCTTGGTCATTCTACCAATGCCTGCTTCCGGCTTCGACATGCCATTCAAGATCTCATCGATTGTGGCACCATCACAACCCCACCTCCATCAACAGCCGATATCAACCAACGTCAAAACACTCAAAGCTTCCGAGCCCGAACCCAACCCCGGAGTTTCTCTATCTTCGAGGCATCTCTATCCACAGTAATGGAGCAGCTTTCCCAATCTAGGCATCTCAAGTCTTTGACCCCAACTGCTCCACCCAAAGTCCTACCGGCCAACTACAACACCAACCATTTCTGTGCCTTCCACCAAATGCCTGGCCATCTCACTGATTGTAACGACCCTGATTTTTGGTCAATAAAAATTTCGTTAAAAATTTGAATTTTATTTTATCACTTGGATTTTTATTTTCATAACCAAAAATCGGTCGTTACTGACTAATAAAAATCTCATTTTTATTCAAAAATCTTTAAATTATATTTCTTGACTAGAAAAATCCTACTTAGCAAGTATAGTAAGTTAGCGAACCTTAACTACCGTTGTCTTGACTGCCTTGCCTTGGCGTCGACTCATTGGCGACGCTGCCTTTGCCTTAGCGTCGACTCGGCCAGACGCGTCTGCCTCGCCTAGGCGTCGGGTCACTATCGGGTTGCTCTGCCCTGCCGGGTTCTGCCTTGGCATCGAGTCACGCCTTGCTTTTGCCTTGGCGTTCCTGGGCTGCTCTAGCCCTACCTTGGCTACGCCTTGGCCATGCTCACGCCGCCTTAGCCATGCTCACGCCGCTTGGCCATGCTCACGCCACCTTGGCCATGCTCACCCCGCTTGGCCATGCTCACACCGCTTGGCCACCGATTGGTTAGCGGCCGCTTGGCCATGCTTCACGCCGCTTGGCCACCGACATAGTGGTCGCTTTGGCCATACTTCACGCCGCTTTGGCCACCGCTTGCCAGGGTCGCTGGCCACCGCTGCCATCGTTGGCCATCGGGTCGCTTTTGCCATCGTTATTTGGTCGCTTGCCGCTGCCATCGCTGCCACACGCCGCTTTGCCATCGTTGCCACGGTCGCTTGGTCGCTGCCATCGCTATTACCGGGTCGCTTTTGGCCACCGCTTACCGTTTTGGCCACCGCTATTACCGCTACCAGTCGCCGCTGCCATACCGCCACCAGTCGCTTTGACCACGCTCACACTTTGCCTTGGCGTTTGTCCTAGAATAATATTTATCCATTGGAAAATAGCGTCTGGGTTTCCTTTACCCATCGGTCAATAGGTAAATCTTGATTAACCTTCCTAAGTATGAGATTAGGATCGTTTAGTGCTTAATTGCAAGTATTATCCTTCCTAGTATTATCCGTTGGGTAATAACTGTTAGGAGTTTTATTGACCATTGGACGATAGACTAGAATCCTAGCTATTATTACCCATTGGTTATTAACCATTAGAGAAACTATTATCCATTGGATAATAGTTAGTCTTGACAATCATGTGCTAGAATGATTTAATTAATAGATTTGGCATGTGTGAAATCCAATAAAATAAGATTTGTTCATTAGATTATTAGGTTAGTACATAGTACTTTGGATGATGTAGATTAGTTAATTGGATATTGGATTTTGACATATCTAGTAGGATTTCAAAGTACATACTATATATATATTTATGTGTACTTGTATATATATATGAATATAGATATATATATAATAATTATAAAGTACCATGTGCATGTTTCCTTATTTTAATTAGAAAATCTTGTAAAGTATTTTATTTCTTTTACCCATTGGACAACAAATGTTAGGAGATTTATTAACCAATGGACAATAGCTTAGTCTTGCCAAAAGTACAAGGTTTATTATTTAAATTCCCATGGGATTCTCTTATTATTATATAAAAAGACTAGATTTTCCATGTGTGATACTTGGGTTATTATTATACATAGTACTTTGAAAGAAGTAGAATACTTTATTAGATATTGGCATGTGGTATATCTAGGCTACATTGTGTGTACTAGCTTGGATATATATATTATATATGTACTTGTATGTATATATATATGTATATATATATAATAGGGTATTGTGCATGTGTGTAATTGAATTCTTAAATGGAAAATATTAATTACTAGATTTCTATTGTACATATATACATTATAATATATGTAGTCTTCCATAAGTACTATTATATAAGTATATATATGTACCAAGTGGGAGAGAGAGAGAGCGAGAGAGAGAGAGAGAGGAGAGAAAGGCCGAGAGAGATTGGGAGAGAGAGAGAGAATTCGGATGGGAAGGAAGAGAGAGTGAGTGATGTGTGTGCCATTTGATTGACCTAGCTTAGATCACCCTTGTCATTCTCCAATCTTTGAAAGCATGGCCAAGGACAATCAAATCTATGTACCTAATTGTCCTAAATACATTTTCAAAAGGGAAAATCTTGTACCAACCCTAGCATGCCAAGTCTTCACTCTTTCAATCCCACCACCCTTGTCCTTTCGAGTCTATATAGGTCTATATATATATATACATATGTAGTACCTTGTACCAAGAGAAGAGAGAGAGAGAGAGAGAAAGAGGAGAGAGGCCGAGAGAGAGATGGGAGAGAGAGAGAGAAATTCGGATGGAGAGGGAGAGGGAGAGTGTGATGTGTGTGCAAGTGGATTGACATTGCTTTGGTCATCTTGTCCTTCTTCGATAGGCTTTCAAAGTGAAAGCATGAACATGGCAATCAAATCTTGTCCTCCATTGTACCAAAACCCCATTAGTTTACTTGATTCAAATCACCTTCCTTGCCTTGTCTTCCAAAAATCCAATCCAAGGACACATCATAGCCTTGCATGCCTAGTTCTAGGATGAAACTTGCAAGCAAGCAAGATTTGGCTAGAATAAAAAAATGAGATATAGGAGAGAGAGAGAGAATTCGGCTAGAGAGAGAGAAGGGAGGTGCTTGCCTATAAATACTCACCTCATTCTTCATTCAACTCACACCTCAATCCATTCTCCAATTTCTCTCTAAAACCAATTTCTGTTTTCGCCCAGGCAGCCTACTGCCCTCTGAAAAACTCCATTTTTTCTCCGGGCAAAAGTCATTTCTAGGAACAACGTTCTCCACGAAAGTCGTAGAACACCTCGAGAGCTTCAGTTTAGACCTAAGAACCACCCCAAACGGTCAAGAGATGACCAAGATATCGACCTCCAAAGTTCAGTGAAAAATCTGGAAATTTCCATTCCAGACAGCTCACTGTCCACTTGCTTATCCCCATTTTTCTCCGGACGAAAGTCATTTCTAGGAACAACGTCCTCCACGAAAGTCGTAGAACACCTCGAGAGCTTCAGTTTAGACCCAAGAACCACCCCAAACGGTCAAGAGATGACCAAGATATCGACCTCCAAAGTTCAGTGAAAAAAATCTGGAAATTCCATTCCAGACAGCTCACTGTCCACCTTCTTATCCCCATTTTTCTCCGGGCGAAAGTCGTTTCCAGGAATAACGTCCTTCACGGAAGTTGTAGAGAATTTCGAGATCTTCGTTTTAGACTCAAGAACGACCCTATTCGGCCCAGTTTTGACCAAATTACTGCCATCCAAAGTTCAGTCCAGATTTGAGAGTTTCACCGCCCGTGGAATTTTTCAACTAGCTTATTCGGCCCCGACTAGTTTCGGATTAAGGTAGATTAGTCCTTACCGTCTTCCTAACTATATTGTATTGTATGAGCATGAAGCCAAACGTATCGTATGCTAGTTTTACGTAGTTTACTTTGATCTGTTAACTTAAGCTTATATACCATTGCTTGTATTACTTGTGGTATTATAACAAAGCATATGGTGGATTACCACCCCAAGGGCGTCCGCACATGTGGCGTTATGCTTTAAGTAATGGTTATGGACATACTATGTACTTACTTGGATTATACTTACCTTGAGTATGCAAACATGCGTTAAACGTGGTAGATACTTGTTTATGTATGAACTCGTCAATAAACACGTGTTGTTTTTTCCAAAAAGATGGCTATACGTTGTCATTTTAAAAGATAAAGTGTTGTTGGAAACGAAGTATTCGTATTTTGACCTTTTAAACGATTGTAAGCATGATAGCAAGTTGCTTGCCTTACTTGTGGTTGTAAACAAGCATGATTAAAGAGAGTTGGGTGATCTTGCTAGATTACTTTAAAGTGATTCGTCCCACCGCGGAGTCGATGCATGTTACGAGACACATGGAATTGGAAAAGTAAAGATATGACACCTAAGACGTGGTTGATATGGATAAAAAGTGTTTTGGAAAGAACATAATGACCGGACGTGGTAGTCATTATGGCCTTGAGTCAGACTTGGTAGCCTTTGTGGCAATGAGCCGGACTTGGTAGCTCATTGTTGTGCGACACAAGGTGCCGGTCTTGGATGCTCATGGTTGTGTGTGTGTGACACAATGTGCCGGACTTGGTAGCCATTGTGGCCATGCGTTGGTAACCTTGTGGCAATGAGCCGGACTTGGTAGCTCATTGTTGTGCGACACAAGGTACTTGTAACCAATGGTTGCGTGCGTGCGTGTTTTCGGAATTGATGATAAAAGATGAGACACATTCTACGATACGCTGCGTAGGAGAAACTCTGATGATACGGACACCAACGATAGATAGCGAATGCGGATGTGTCATTGTATGAGTTGATTTGAAAGCATGTTAAGTTGGAAAATCGTATACTATCTTTGACGTGTATGTTAAGGGTTAGTGGCTTTGGATTACTCTATTGAGCTTTCAAGCTCACGGTGTTGCTTTATGTGACCCTGACATATTATACTGGTGGCGACGCTGGTATAATGTGTCAGACTTTCTAGATGAACAAGGAGAGCTGTATACCTTGGAGGCTTTCGAAGCTGAGGAACTCGCTAGGATGAAAGAAGAGAAGGAGCTGTAGATAACCTTAGATATCCATCCCTTTTGTGTAATGTGAGAACCCTTTGGGAGTTTATGATGTAATAAAGAGCCAGACTCTCTTGATTTATTCAATAAAAATGTTTATTTAACGTACCCAACATTCGGGGCGTTACACTGATAACTGCTATCGTCTTAGACATGAGATTCAAGACCTAATTGACAATGGCACATTTCAAGTTCCACCGAAGCCCAACCTCACTTCCAACCCCTTGCCTCAACACGGGTCTGACCCTCTGGTTGGTCAGATAACTATCAACTCCACTCAAATCAACCCGAACTCCAAGCCGGCTACATCCATCCTGTCCGAGCCTGAGGACAGGCTGCTGGCCGCTGTTTGTGTGAATGAGGTTTTCACTGCTGACATCTGGATTGACAGTGATGAGGGGCTTGCAAATGAGAGGACCGACTGGTTGAGGTCCATTGATCAAAGGAGCACATAGTAGGTTTGGTTGAAGAAGCTGAAGAAGCCGAAGTGCTGTTGCTTGGGCCCGACACCCGCTGGATCCTACCTCTTTTTGTGGAAGCTACGGGTAGCTTTTTAACAGTTGCATTTTCAAAACTGTGTCTAGTTTGCATTGGCGATACGTCTAAGTCTGACACAGAGTCTTTTGCATTTGTCTAAAAGTCTAGCTCTGAGTCGGAGTTCGTGCCTCTTGGCCCTCCACGTCGTAGCTTGTATTTCAAGTTTTGAGTCTGCTGTACTCGGTAAACCCCATGGGTTTTTATGATATGCATTATTCTGCTTACTTCGCTGGCTTTTATATAAACTGTGTCGACCCTGACAATGAAGGGATAGATTTCGATGGGATCATCCCCAAGGAAATGTGTTCCCTCGCCGAAAGGGAAGACGAAAGGCATGCTCAGCCTATTAAAAGAAGAAGTAGTTTCTATAAACTTGAAAGACAAGTATAATCTCCCGAAAGCTTCAAAGTTGGTCCAAGCACCGCCTCTAAAGGAGCATTGCGCCTGGTCAGACAGGCTCGAAGAATTCATCAACGTCTTGGTGTGGCCTCATCAAGACACGCCTGGCGTTGATTTTGAGATAAAAAGTATCAAATCCCCTGCTACCGGGTGCCAAGCCAGAAAGCAGTGGCTCAGAAGGCTCCAAGCCTCGTACCGTGTTCAAAAACAGCAGAAATGCCCGCCAAGCACAAATGAGGAAGTGCACGAAACGGCCTGGAGCAGGGCATTTCCAACCGAAACACTTTTGACTCTGCGTCATCAAAGCCATAGTATCTGGGACTGCGGCCAAAGATCGTCGACCTCGACAGCAACAATTTCAAAACCTTGGTCAACCTGGATCAATTCGAAAGCTACTTTTCCCTGAGAGAAGCTCGTTGGGCTGAAAACCCCAAGGGTGGGCAGTTCCAAGTAAAAGTTAGAGCAGCCTGCTAGCCCGAAAACCTATGAAGGGGGTCTAGGCAAAAGTAATAGGCAATATTCGAAAGCTCGCTAGACCGAAGACCCGAATGGGCAGTACTAGGCAAAAGTTAGAGCGCAAAAGAAGAGGTAAACACACGAGTGAACCTTAGCCTGAACTACGTTTTGACCTGATTCCCTAGCTTGGGATACGTAGGCAGTCTCTCTTCGAGACTCGGTCACATATCTATCAATTGGATCCATGGTTGACGTTTTGGTACACATCAAAGGTCGAAGAGGATCAAAGATCGAGATCAAGCTGCGTTGGAGGAACCAGAAGGGGGAAAACCTTTGTCTTTCAATTTTATTGCAAAACTGCTATTTCTATTTACAGGCTGAGCATAAAGCCTTAAAAATATTTGAAGCATTAAAAACAGAACGAAATGCTAGAAGCCTAATGGCTCACAGTTTATTCTAAGTTCAGCAAGGTCTGGTATGAGCAGCTGTAGCTTATAGCCACGCACGTTTGTTCAAGGTGATTCGCGTTGGTTTCAGTCTTGTGCGTGCTCTTTCAATTCCAACGGTAGCCTGCTACTGCCCTCGAATGTCGTTCCAGGGGCTTTTGCCAAGTCTTGTCGTACCATGCAAGTCATATGGACTTAATGTGACTGCACGAGGGTATCGGTTTCAGTCCGGGCCTATATGAGTCATCTTTTCCGTCTTGTGTCCATCTTTGCGGCATTTTTCTAGATTTTCAATCAATTGTCATGTCGAGATGCTTTTCTCGATTTTGTTTGTACAGGTCTTTGTACCTTTTGCACTTTCATAAGTGTCAGTTTCACCTGTTTAGGAATGTCGTGAGTTTTGGCCCTTAATGCCCAAAATTTCATTATGTTCTGTGTGCCTAAGGGTTCGCATTGTACCCTGGGACTCTTTATCCCTTTTCATTTGAGCTAGGTGAGTCTGTACATGTGCGCATGTCTATGTGTCAATTCAGGTCACTTGTCAATGCAAATTAGATATTAGTGGTTAGTTTTTACATTCTCTTCAACACTTGCAAAAGAGAGTCGATAAATTGGAAAATGCAATTTTTACATTGCTATCCCAGCTCCTGTAATCCACAAGCTATGGAATTTCATGAACAGCAAGGGCTCGTTAGCCCAGGGCCAAGCAGAGCATCTCTGGGGCTGATCTGCCCAAACATCGAAGAAAGGGGACATGCAGGCCCAATCTCATTGCTAAACATCAACTGGGGCCCGTTGGCCTGCTCAATGTCTATCTATCTGGATGCGCATCTCAAAATTAACTGACAGTACAGTAATAAGGCTCAGTGGTAGTCCTTATGCATCGTTGTCCTCTTAGGAGCCGCCCTTAGCTTGCATCTGCATTTTCAAATTGTGCATTTGTTTACAGATTATTGCATATTGTATATCAAATGTTGAAAGCAGGAAAATTCTATCAAGTGTCAAAGCACGCTTGTCCAGTATCAAAGGCAGCAAGTAAACAGGATTTTTGGGACAACGCCTATTGCCTGGTCACTTTTGTAACTGCGGCCGGAACTGCTACTTTGGGATAATGCAGCTGTAAGAGAGGTGTCACACGCCGCTTTCCTTATCTCGTTTTCCATGGCAACCGTCAAAGCCTGCGACCTGTACTAGCACGCGCAGGTAAATTCGGGCCTGAGGCACAATCAGCGGTTATCACCAATTTCTCACCAGCTGCAGTCCGCCTTGCCTCTATCCATGCGATTTTCAAGGATAACCACTGCTTGTGCTACTTGGATCAACACAATGACAGCCGGTCCTGTCCAAATTCTCAACGGCTCGTTCATCCTAAAGTATGATCCGCTCGTTCTCAATCAACGACAGCCGGTCCTGTCCAATTTTCAATAGCCTGATCATTTTGCACAACGATCCGCTCGTTCTCAATCAACGACAGCCGGTCCTGTCCAATTTTCAACAGCCTGATCATTTTGCACAACGATCTGCCCGTTTCAATCAACGACAGCCGGTCCTGTCCAATTTTCAACAGCCTGATCATTTTGCACAACGATCTGCCCGTTTCAATCAATTACAGCCGGTCCTGTCCAGTCTTCAATGGTTTGATCATTTATACTGATGATCCTTCAAATCAACGACAGTCGGTCCTGTCCAACCTCAACGGCATGATCACTTTGTATAGCGATCTGCCTGTTTCAACTCAACGACAGCCGGTCCTGTCCATCTTCAACGGTTTGATCACTTTGTACAGCGATCTGCCTGTTTCAAATCAACGACAGCCGGTCCTGTCAAATGACTGCAACGGTTTGATCATTTATACTGATGATCATTTATACCCATCCAGTCTTCAACGGTTTGATCATTTTTACTGATGATCCTTCCACCCTGACTGCAACGGTTTGATCATTTATACTGATGATCATTTATACCCATCCAGTCTTCAACGGTTTGATCATTTATACTGATGATCCTTCCACCCTGACTGCAACGGTTTGATCATTTATACTGATGATCATTTATACCCATCCAGTCTTCAACGGTTTGATCATTTATACTGATGATCATTTATACCCACCCTGACTGCAACGGTTTGATCATTTATACTGATGATCATTTATACCTATCCAGTCTTCAACGGTTTGATCATTTATACTGATGATCCTTCCACCCTGACTGCAACGGTTTGATCATTTATACTGATGATCATTTATACCCATCCAGTCTTCAACGGTTTGATCATTTATACTGATGATCCTTCCACCCTGACTGCAACGGTTTGATCATTTATACTGATGATCATTTATACCCATCCAGTCTTCAACAGTTTGATCATTTATACTGATGATCCTTCCACCCTGACTTCAACGGTTCGATCATTTTTATTGATGATCTTCCCGCCCCGGCTTCAACGGTTCGATCATTTATACTGATGATCCTTCCATCAAGATTGCAAAGTTCCCCAACGGTTTGATCATTCGGCACATTGATCTCCCCGTCCGCCTTCACGGCAGCCAGTCCTGTCAAAATTCATCAAACGGCAATCAACACATCGTCCATCCAGTCCACAATGACGATCAAATATCGTCCAATGGTCTGTTCATCCGCAACTGATTGTTCCCTTGGAGAGTCCGTCTTGGCCTGTCCCGAACGACAATCACCCTCAGTCTAGCCGCAAGTGCATCTTCCAGCAGGCTTATTGCTCTGTTTCGGATGGTCTTTGATAAGGAGATTGGCTCTGATTTCCAACAGATGGAATTTAACCTGCCTGACACGACCTACCCGTGTTTGTTGGAATACTTTGTGCCGAGGACAGCTTCATCCCCAGCAACGACGGCCTGTCCCGTCCAAATCTGCAGCGACAGCCTATTCTTTCCAAATTCGATCACAAGTGGCGGTGCAATCGTCCGCTTCTACTTCCATCCTCAGCGACGGTCCTTAAGTCCATTCAACCAATCAGGTTCTGTAAGTATGCTTGTCTACTTTACTATGTTCTGCTCTGGATTACCTTGAGGGGTGTCTAGAATTCTTTGACGTTACTTGTACCAAGTCAATGGTGCTTCAAGTGCCGTCAAAGAGGGGCTACTGTAGACACCCCAATCTGGGCTTCCAGATTACTTTACTTACGGTATTTGATTCCCCGATGATGAAACGGATCAAGAACACCTCGGGAATGTCGAGTGTTTGAGCTTTGAGTGTTTGAAACCCTTAAACCCAACCTAACCTAAGCCACTTCCAAAACCCAAAAATCCTACTGACCCGCGCCAGGGCGCAATCATCCTGCGCCAGGGCGCAACCGTCCCGCGCCAGGGCGCACCGTCGCGCGACGGTTTGACTCCATCGCGCGATGGTCAACCATCGCACGCCAGGACGCACCATCGCGCGCCAGACCCATTTCATCGCGCGCCAGGGCGCACCCTCGCGCGACAAACTGACTCCCTCGCGCGAGGGTCAGCCTGGGTCAAAGTCAAAGATTTGACCGTTGACCCACGCGCGACAGCTGTCACACTCTCGCGATGGTCCCATTCCATCGCGCGATGGTCCCAAACCTATCACAGTCATCTTTATCAACTGGGAAAACTTAGCCATGAAGTAACCCACAACCTGCACGTCTCTTTGCACCAGATCTACCTCCCCTTCTCCATTTATGGAAGGTGCTAACTCTATAAATACCCCCCATTTGTTCTCTTTCAAAGGGTTAACAAAAATTGGCATTCAAAGGCTTACACCTCAAGAACAAAGCTTGTTCTTCCTCCTCCATCACTCAAACCCCCCTTTTCACCTCAACTCAACTCAAAGTTCAAACACTTTTCAAACCAAAAGCCGAAGGTATAGCTTACCTTTGTTTTGCTCTCTGTTCTGATCTCTGAGGGGAACTGGCAGGGCCAAGGCTGGTAATCAATACCAGTCCTGGCCCTAAAGTCAGCAGAAATACAAGAATCCGTGCCAAGCACTCCCTCGTGCGATAGACTCACATACGCGCGCGACAGTCCACTGTCTCGCGCGACAGTCCTCGTGGGGTTTGGGGGTGCTGGTTATTCTTGTTTTATCATGTTATTCATTGTTTTGAAGTATGATAGGCCTTTTAGCTCACTGCTCAGCATGTTAAAACACATAGACTAGCTTTTCTTGCTTATTTACTTTGTTGGAATGCTTCTGGGTTGCATCTGGACTTGTACGCAGCTCGAGCATGCAAAGCGATTCTGGAAGTCGGCCAGACACTCGCGAGGACTCACCGTCTCGCACGATGGTCCTCCCGAGTCCAATAACTGCCCTTGCATGAGCAGCTTGGCCCTTGGCCTTTGTTTTGATACCCCCACTGTTTAGGGGTTGTATTTCAATTTGTTTAGCTCCTGTTTATAATAATTTGTAATAATTATTTACTTTTAGTACCTATAAACTGCTTGGTTTGTCCTGGGTGTGCACTGGTCCTTCCAGAGCCCAGAGGGTTTGAGAATAAGAGTTGTGGGCTTAGGCTTACTGGCGCGCGCAGGTCTTGTAGTAGCGCACGCAGGTGTGACTAGCATACATTGACTTGATCAGTGCATACTGGTTTCCTGCGCACGATACTCCAAGACAGGGGCTTTTCAGTCTGTCTAATTCCCACAGCAGTCTGTTTTCATCCTATACTAACTGTTTCAAATAGAGCAAACATGCCATCTATCACATCTTGCAAACATGTTACAGCTTAATCCCCGATTAACTGTTCCCCCGTCCTAATTGGCTAAAATTGGTTAATAAAAGAAGAATCACATTTTCGCAAAATGCCTAAGTAGAGACCGATCTCCGAATTGGGCGAGAGGGGTGCCTTAAAACCCTTCCCCTCTCGTAACCTGGCTCCCGAACCCAGATATGGTTATGACGGACTGGTTCCTTCACTTTTTCAAATCAAATAGCGCGGCAGGTGCTTCGAAATACGGTTCCTTGGGTGACGGACTCTGTGTTTTGCGAGCGCCTGCTTCTCCGCTCGCGCTCCCTCGATTTCTGGGCCCTTGCATCTTGGAATCCAAAAATTCCAGGGCATGCTACCCACACCCCTATAATGCCATTCTGGGCCGCAATTGGCTGCACGGCATGAAACTATCAGGAGGGACCAGACAGCCTCCAAAAAGTGCTTTGTTAATTCCGTCCGTGGGAATGGCAAGGCAAAAAGAGTTCAGTGGATTGAAGTCCTTGAGTTACCGGAGGAGAACATGCCCGGTGAAGCTATAAAGGAAGAATTGCAAGGACCAGACGAGGTCGGCAGACTGGCCAATGATAGAGCCATGGAAGATCTGGTTCGGGTTCCAATAAACGAGGACGGCACTGGATTCTTTCTGGTTGGCTCGGAGCTAGACGAAGCCGAGCGTGGTCAGCTGGTCCAATTCCTTAAGAAGAATGTGGAAGTTTTTGCTTGGACCCCGTACGAGATGCCGGGCGTGAGTCCTAATGTGATCAAGCATTCGTTGAATGTTGATCCAAACAGAAAGCCTATAGTGCAGAAACCCCGCCGATCCTTAGCGACACACGCGAACGCCGTCAACAAGGAGGTTGGAAGACTCATTGACGCCGGGGCGATCCATGAGGTTCAGTACCCCACCTGGTTGGCCAACCCGGTGATGGTAAAGAAGAAAAATGGCAAGTGGCGTGTGTGCATCGATTTCACCGATCTGAATGATGCGTGCCCAAAGGACTATTTTCCATGTCCGTGGATCAATCAACTGGTAGACGCTACCGCCGAGTATGCGCGATTGAGCTTTATGGATGCGTACCGGGGGTACCACCAGATTGGTATGGACGAGAAGGACCAAGAGAAGACGGCTTTTATCACCCCGAACGGCATGTACTGTTATCTTGTAATGCCGTTCGGATTGAAAAATGCCAGGGCTACGTTCCAGCGTATGATAGCCTTGCTGTTTAAGGGTCTGCTCGGCCGGGTACTGGAAGCCTATATCGATGACATGGTTGCAAACAACAAGGATGCAGCCGATCATGTTGTCCACCTCGGAGAAATCTTTGATGTATTATAGAGGTTCGGTTTAAAGCTCAATGCCGAGAAGTGTGCCTTCGGTGTCGGGTCTGGCAAATTCTTAGGGCACCTGGTCACGCGCCGAGGTATCGAAGCTGATCCAAATTAGATCAAGGCCATACAAGAGCTTAGGGCCCCTGCCACAGTGAAGGAAGTCCAGCGTCTTGCTGGCATGGCAGCTGCCCTTAACCGTTTCATCAGTAAATCCTCGGATGTATGCCGTCCATTTTTTCAATCAATAAAAGGTAGCAGCCGACGATGCTTTCAATGCACGGCAGAGTGTGACCGCGCGCTTGCTGCGCTCAAAGTCTGTTTGTCCCAAGCCCCTTTGCTCGTTGTACCAAGGGACGAGGAAGATTTATACCTCTATCTCGCCGTCTCAGAACATGCAACGAGCGCCGTTCTGGTCCGGCAAGAGAGCAATTAAGGTGGCATTGACCAGCAGTCGGTCTACTACATCAGCAAGACCCTCCTACCCGCTGAGACCCGATACTTGCCAATAGAGAAACTGGCGCTCGTGTTGGTCACGGCAAAGAGGAAGCTTTTGCCGTATTTCTAGAGCTTCACTATCATAGTCATCACGGAGTATCCATTGAAGACTGTCCTCCGAAAGGCGGACCTGTCAAACCGGCTGTGCAAATGGTCCTTAGAGCTGGCTAATTTCGACATTCGATATCAGCCTCGTACGACGATCAAAGACCAGGTGCTGGCGGACTTCGTCGCCGAGTTCTCACCTGGGGTGGATCAGAGAGAAGGCAACGAGACAGTTGTAGCCGATGACACGACCGAGCCGACTTCTGAATTTCAGCTAAGCCATCCGGCACATGACAAGTTCATCACCAAACGACCCATCCCCTCCCACCGAGCAAAAATTTTCACCGGACATGCCTAGCGACTCCACGTCGATGGAGCATCAAACAATCGAGGGGCTGGCGCTGGGGTAGTCTTGGTCTCGCCGGACGAAACGATGCATGAACATGCTCTCAGCATTGGCTTTCCAGCTACCAACAATGAGGCTGAGTACGAGGCCCTCATCGCCGGGTTACGTTTGGCTCGGCATATGGGTGCCGAGGAGGTTCAAGTTTATAGCGATTCCCAACTCGTTGTCAACCAGCTCAACGATGATTACGAGGCCAAGGATGCACGCATGAACAAGTAAATGAGCCAGGTTGTTGCTTTGGCTGCCACGTTCAAAAATGTGTTTTTTGATCATGTTGGGCGCGATCTCAACTCTCATGCCGATGCTTTAGCTGGTCTTGGAGCCGTCTGAGCATGACGGCAATCGAACCATAGTCCTCGGCGAAATCCCAACACCGAGCTTTGAGATTGTGCCCCTGGAGATTATGGATATCTGCCTGGCCACAAGTTGGATGGACCCTCTTATCGCCTACTTAAAGGATTCTACCCTACCAGCCGATCGGAAGGAAGCCCATAAGATCTGTTGCCAATCTACTTCCTACTTTCTTGATCCGTCCGGCATACTATACCGCCGGTCCTATACTGGTCCCGACCTCCGTGTGGTCCATGAACAAGAGTTGTCGGGCATTCTTAAGGAATTACATGATGGCAGTGCTGGTTGCCACATCGGTGGCCGATCCTTAGCTGATCGTGCCCTTTCCCAAGGTTACTGGTGGAAGAAGATGGTGCATACGGCTACAGAGTTTGCCAAGCAATGCGAGCCGTGGCAAAAGCACTCTTCGCTCATCAACCAGCCGACCCTACCGTTACAACCAGTTTCTAGCCCTTGGCCCTTCGCCCAGTGGGGGGTAGATATTATTGGCAAGTTGCCTAAAGCAACCGGCGGTTTCACACATATCATTACTGCCACCGATTATTATACCAAATGGGTGGAAGCCAAGGCCTTGATCACGGTCACAGCCGCCGACGTAGAAAGCTTCCTTTGGAAGCAGATATTTACAAGATTCGGTGTGCCTTATGCAATTGTCTCGGACAATGGGACCCAGTTTGTGGCCGACGCGATTAAGGCCCTATACAAGAAATGCGGTATCCGGATGAAGACGGCCTCCATTTCCTATCCTCAAGGGAACAGCCAGGCTGAGGCTGCCAACAAATCCATCTCCGCCGGCTTGTAGCGCTGGCTCACCAACAAGCGCGGCAGGTGGGCGGCCGAGCTGCGCGACGTATTGTGGGGATATCGCACCACCCCACGACGCGGCACTGGCTGGACCCCTTATTCTATGGCGTTCGGCGTGGAAGCCGTGCTCCCTATCGCGGTCACACGCCCGACAGCTCGAACTACTACCTTTGATGTTCCGACGAACGATGCCATGTTGGCTGCTGAAGCTGATCGTGTTGATGACCTCCGAGATAACGCCCATGTTAAGTATGCGGCGTATCAGTAGCGATTGGCTCGGAGTTATAACAAAAATGTACGGGCCAGGCCTTTCAATGTTACGACCTGGTCCTTCGGCAGGTGGTCCAAACGAAGGACTTGAAAAAGTTTATGCCCAAATGGGAAGGTCCGTTCCGCGTGGTTAAGAAAGTGGGATACAGCTCTTATGAGCTCGCCGAAATGGACCGAACGGCAATTCCGAACCATTGGAATGCCCAGCTACTTCGAAAATTTTATGCTTAATGTCATTCTGCGTTGTGCCTCGGCTATTTCTGTAAAGCCCATGGCAATTTTTCTTGTTTGAATAAAGATTTTTGTTCAGTGCAATTCTCTACTTTTCTTGATTGTTTTGCTACCCTCGGTAGGCTCGATATCTCTTAAGTCCTCGATAAGACCTAAAGGGCGCCGAGCAAGCCTTTTCAGTTCCTGTTCGGCATTAAGGGACATACCATATCCTGAAGGGGGCATGCCCAGCTTCTGCTTTACCTTTGTTCCAGCGGAACCATACTCGGTTGTATACTTCCACCGAAGCAGGGGATAGGTACGACAAGGCTGGGGCTGAGAACATTCAAACCATGTGCATGAAGTGCAATACGTGGGCTATAACATGCATGAAGTGCAAAAATTTGGAACAAGTATTAAAGATAGTTTTTCATTACTAAAACAAAACACATTACAGGGGCTCGGCTTAAGCGAGATGTTCTTTGCCGACCCCAGGCAAGCAAAAAAAAAAACCCCTAATGATCTTAATCCCTACGCTTCAGCAACTTTGTCAATTTTGATCGGCGAAGTGATGGTGGACTCGATGGGATTCAGTGAACTGGAGGTAGGATTGGGCTGCTCGGCTTGAGGCAGGCGTCCCGGCAGGTCAACAGGAGGCACCATCGGAGGCTCCCTTCGGTGATCGTCTTTGGGAACCTCGGCATAGTCAAGGCCAACCTGATAACCGAGGAGGAAGGAGCTGCTGTGGGTGTCCTCGATTTTCTTCAGCTCGGCAGCCTTGAAGTCCCTGACCATGTCCTCGACCTGTTTCTTATATTCCTCCCCAGCTTCGTTAAAGCCAGCATCGCCGGCCTCCTCAAGCAACTTGCAGATCAGCCTTCGCACGCTTCTTTTCATCCTGCAGCCTATCCCGCTCGGCGGCTAGGCTCTTGACCTCGAGCAGCAGCCGATCCCTCTCCTCCTTCACGAGGGTGGCATCAGCCATCTTTGCCTCTAGCGCCTCAACCTTGTCAAGGGCTTTCTCCAACTTCTTCCTTTGCGCCTGCAGGTCCGCCCTCTGAGACATCTTCGCTCAATGAGAACGCCCATGTCGTTGAAGGCTCGGCTGGCACATTGCCCGGCCTGCGACGAGAGCGTTAGCAACAAAGTATTAAAGGGAAATTACTTAGAACTTAAGTTTGGTTATTACCTTGGCAAGAAACAGGCATAGCTCGGCCATGTTATTGGCCTTCCCAATGTGAAGGCCCTCCATGTCCTTCGAAAGTGCCACCCCTTTAAGAAGGGTCATGGCCAGGAGGGGGTTGACTGACAGGCTGTCGCCAGTTGTGATGACATGCCCATCAGGGCACTTGAGCCTTGGCGCAAAGATTTCTTGGGGCTTGACCGGCTCGGTGGTTTCCATTTCCACGGCACCGTCAGCCCCAACGAACGCCACATCGTCCTCGGCAACCCTGGTCTTCTTCACGGCGCCTTGGTCTTCCCCCTCGCCAGCTGAGTGGATTCTACTTCAGGGGTGGGAGCGCTGCGGATGGGTAGAGGTGACTGGAGGCTGATCCTCCTACACCGGCTGTTCAGTTTGGACTTGCTCCAGCTGCTCCTATCGAGCCGGCAGATTGGATGTAGAGAGATCTTGGGCCAGATACTGCCTCTGGAGTGCTTGCCCGGCGACGGTGGACAGATCCAACGCTTTCCTCACCATCTTGCTCTTATCTTTGCGATGAGCGAAGCCGCTGTAAGTTAGTTTGTAGCCAAGCAACGTAGGTGCGTCCCGATTAGCGCACCGAATAATAGCGATCAGATTCAACCAATTGCCAGTAAGGAAGAGGGCCTTGTTCTGTGCAGAGCAATCTGCACATAAAAATGAAGTCATTACTATGCTTGTGAAAGAAATATGCCGGAACAATATGATTGGGTTGAAGTATAAAGAAATACCAGGTTTGTCTACGTAACCGAGGCCAAGGTACCCTCGTGCTCGGGGGATTCTGTATGGTTCTCTACCACCGCCCCTACCCTGGTTGGGAAGGGCTGGTCAAGAAGTGGGTTTATGGGTCCCCATTCGAAGTTCCCGGACACCCTCACCAGTGCATTTCCCCATTTCTCGAAGTCAGAAAGGCGATCCACCAGATGGTCGAAGTGCTGCCGGGTGGTCATATAATACCTGTCATATGACGGGTTCCTTGATACAACATACATCAGCATTAAGTCACCCAGGGTTAAGGGCAAATGGTTTGACTCGACCAACCTCATCGCCGAGCAGAGAACGCGCCAGGTGTTCAGCGAAAGTTGGATCGGCACGAGGTTATACGAGTACATGAAGTAACCGAGGACGGGGCTCATTGGGAATCTTACTCCGCCCTCGATTATGGCAAACAAGGGGAGGACGATGAAATCTTCGCCGAATGGGATCCTCTCGCCGGTCACCTTCTCCACCAGAACATCATCCGGGATCTCGTATTTAGCCCGGAATTCGGCAGTGAAACCTCCAGGCCCATCACCGTAAAGGTGGTTGTACGGCATGGGACCGAGCCCAGTCGACGGCAGAGGGATCAGATCGACGTCCCTCGATGGTTTTGGCGCCCCTCCTACCACGCCTTCGTTGGTTGGGTTCGGCGGCTCTCCCGCCGAGGTAGACGTGCTGGCTTGGCTCCCAGTTGTCGTACGCTCGGTGTGATCTCCTTCCGGTTCAAATCCGTGACGAATGGGCTTAGCGACTTCGTTCGGAGAATCGCCTCGGCGATAGATGATGTCTCTGGAGGCCCTATCATCCACCTGTAGGGGAACGTGGATGCCTGGAATGATTAGATGGCCTGGCCGCCAAGCAAGGTTGCTTGAGCTTTCGTCGAAGCCCATGCCCCCCGCTTGGTAGTTCCTTCCAAGGCTCTAAATGAGGTCTTGGAGATCCGAATATGCGTCGGGATCTACCCTCGGCGAGGAGAGGCAAGAAGAGTCCACCATGATGAAGACCTAGACAGAATAAAAGAAAAGTTAAGAACTCCCTACTTCAGCATGGCTACTCCCCCTAGGTTTTCGCCGGGGGAGGGGGGGGGGGGGGGGTTCCCGCGGCAAGGGACAGGGGCCCTCATTAAAGAAGGTTTGTAAAGGGTGGTCAGTCACCAGAGACCCAGGTGGTGGATCACGACCAAGAACGGCCGTGAAGAGGTTACTTCGAAATCAAAAACTTAAAAAAGAAGAGTGAAGCTCTAAAACTAAAGGGAAGAATGCGGAAGAAGTAGCTTCGACGTTACCTGAAAACGCTGGCGTTGGTCGACGGGAGACGACGGAGCAACGGTGGCGATTGCGGTGACGATCAAATGGAGTTGCAGAGCGAAGGGGCGAGAGCAGAAAGTGATTTTCTATCTCGTTCCCTCCTTATATAATGAAGCGAGGAGAGGGGCTGGAACCCTAAGGGTCGTGCACTGGAACCAAAGCGACGTGACCCCATCCACTCTTGCTTTGCCACGTGGAAAGCCGGCAACGCGCCGTACCCATGTCGCTCCCCTTTTTGCCACGTGTTGCCTTACTCCTCTCTGAATTTGAACCTGACCGTTCGATTTCTGAGCCAGGCAATCCCATCAAGGCCCCCTCTGCAGCAGATGCATCATTACCCCTAGTTCTAACCACCTCTTCTCCGTGGCCCAACAGGTATTGTTCGACATAGATTTCTGGGGACGTATCCAAGGAGAACCACATGTCAACTCCTCCCATTACTTGCCCAAGCCAGGAAGAAATTAAGGGGCTATTGTGGTGGACACGGCTCGGTGAAGGGGCCCGGTTGGTACTGCTCGATGAAGGGGTCCGATTGGTACCCGCGTCACGACCAAATCTGTGGCTCTGTGGGTCATATGGTTCGGCTGTGTAATGCTCGGTAGCTCCTAGCCGAACTGAACGTGCCAAGACCAGCTCATGAATCAGCAAGAGAAGGGGGTCCGGGTGTGAACATAGAGTTCCTCTCAGCGGCGCCCCACTGAACCGATTGGTAGTTCTAATGGTCCAAGTACAGCTTTGTTGCGAGGAGCCGCACGACCCCCTACAGCCGAACCACTTCCGCTCCTTGTCTTATAGAGGAGGTCAGGAGTAGAGTCGGTTGGATAAGAAACGTGTCATCAATCCCTCTATTGTAGGAATGGATCGTACGGGACCATGACGAGCCTAATTCTACGGAATTGGATTTGGATGCCATAATGGGTGAACCAATCACCATGCGCGTGGTACGTCCGCGTGGTTTGGACACCACTTTCCCTACTCCTATAAAAGGAGTAGCCCTCTCAGAGAAGAAGGTACGCAATACTCAAGCTCTAAAACCCTAAATACGACTCAAGCTGTTCTCCTGCTGAAACTGACTAGGCCGTCAGAGTGCTTACCCTGGACCACCACGATCCAGGCGTAGGCATTGACGTGGGTGTTTCGTGTGCAGGACCCAATCAAGAAATCCTGTAGACACCCCAATTTGGCCTAACGATTATTTCAACTCCCACCTTGGGACCATCCCGATGATGATATGGATTCGATGATTGCTGATTGCTTTTTGATGAAACCCATGGACTTATGGTACGAACTCTGAGCCACTTAGAGGACCCAATCCAGAGCCAAATAGCCTTTCAGACAGAAGTGTAGTGTGTTAGGAAAATCCATCGACCGGCCGCAGCATCGATTTCACGGCCTTAACATCCATTCCTCACCCAAGCAACCTGTTGCACCCAAAATCTCCTTGAGAGATCGAAGCCTCGGCCGCCAGATCAATGGCTCGGCCGCTACATCCATTTCCAGGCCGTGACATCCTTTGCTCGGCCGCCAGATCGGCCTTTTCCAGACTCTCGAACCTTCTGTCGGTTGATCGATCCACCGCCTCTCCGATGCGTTCGGGCTACGTTCAGGGATTACGTTGAAGAGTTCGAGTTACAATGCAAATGCAATTGTAACCCCGTGATTTGATTGGACGAAGTGTGTCATCCCTTTGCCTATATAAAGAGGCTTTTGGCCTCCGAAAATACACACCACAATACAACGAAAATCTTCAGATCTATACACATTCAAGCCACGAAATTCTGGCTATACACTCCTAAAAACTCTCTCTGCAAAAGCCCCAACCTTCCATAGGCGGCCATCAATCAGACGATCCAACCCCGGAGTCCAAACCCTAACCCTAGGGTTTCGTCCAAGAAGCAATCAATCAGTCAATCTCCATCAATCCAAAGCAATCAAGCAACTGAGGGATCAAGGTGGTGAGGCCCAACGGCCTCTGGTTTGGTTGATTTTATGTTTAATTTACTAATCGTAGCCTTCTGATAGCCTGTTAAACTTTCTGTCTGGTGTGAGGAAGAACACCAGCCCGGGCTTCGATGCCTCGGCGGTACATTGATATCGGCATGATCCCTCGGGCGACATCCATTCGCCGGCCGAGTGATCGATCTGCTGGCATAGTTTCGATTTGTTTTCTGCTTTCTGACGCATGATTTATTTACAGTCCTGGCTCACTTATTAACTGTTTAAGGCATAAAAACATACTACGTGTATAGATTAGATAAAGCATCTACATGTCTTATGTTGAATGATTATGGGCTAGCCTTGCGGCTAGGCAGAGAGGAGTGCCTAACACCTTCCAGGGCATGCTGCCCACAGTATCCAGAATCTCTATCTGTTTTCCTAGCTTTAACAAACTAAGTGGTGACTCTGTTTTGATGATAACCGCTATCGTGTGGTGATACCTCTAGCCATGGAAGCATCCACGATCTTGGTTTATGAAGCAAGCAACCAATCGAGCAAACACAGTGATGATACAACTGTATGGTGATGCCCCGTCTGGGAGGTGTCTACAGTTTTCTGGCGACTCTGCTGGGGAGATGAGAGCCATAACCAAAAAGTTCAACATAAGACTAATACATGCCTTATTTAATTCATTTATCATATGCATCGAGCAGACAAGCCTCGTTGAGTTCACCTAATATCCCGGCATGACATGGGCTATGTTAGGGGTTCCAGCAAACTCCACAGTCACTTGTACCTTTTGATATATCGAAAGGGGAATCACCCAATCACTGCCTATGATGGGCTAGTGAGAAGACTGATGCCCTTTGACAACGGAGCACGCTGAGACTACCAAGACCTTACATGTGTTAGAAGGCAATAGAACTTATCAAACTAAGGCAGGAACCTACAGGCTAGGAACCTACTTGCATCCTGCTTCCAAGTTCTTCCTCACACCTTGTATCCTATTGTACTAACTCTTTCTGTGCAGAAGGGTTGGGATTTTCAGCCCAAATCCTAACCCTAAAAAACAACAGCCAAGGACTAACTTGCAGGTATTTTACTTTTAAAACAGGCACGATAGGTAAGCCAAGAAAGCAACCACAGCCAATTTTATACTCTTACAACACCCGAAGCCACGCCAAACAGAGGCTGCTGCAGCCATCTTGCTTATCGTCTTCACCTGTCAAGACACCTTCACCACAGCAGTCCCAATCACTTCCTGGGACTTCGCGGTCATCTTCTCAGCAACACCGACCATCTACCAAATCCCAAACTTCGTCGAGCAATCCTCCTATTCCCATGGCAGACAACGACGCCACTATCGCTGAACTTTAGGCTCAAATCGCTATTTTGCTAACAGAAAAGGCAGCAAGAGATGCTGAAGATGAAGAGAGATCAATGGCAAACGAGAATAGGCCTGAAAACCCTGAGTTAGCCAAACAAGTCAAAGAAATCAAACACGCCTTGGCCCGTTCCCAAGGAGACCAAATTTTGGACTTTGAAGGACTCTGTCTCTTCCCTGATTCTCAACTTCCTAAAAAGTTCAAAATGCCGAACATCGAAAAGTTCAATGGAACTGGTAACCCTACCAGCCATGTCCGTCATGTCATCAATACTCTGAAACCAATGGGTCTGAATGATGAACTCATCGCTCAGCTATTTCAAAGAACCCTCACTGGGAGTGCTCTCGACTGGTTCCTCACCTTGGAATTCGAACACTACCACACTTGGCCTGAGATCGCCAACGCTTTCATCAAGCAATATGCATACAACGTTCAAGTTGAACTAACCACCCGAGATTTAGAAATGACCAAGCAAGAGTCAAACGAGGACTTTGTCACCTTCATAGCTAGATGGAGGGAAAAGGCTGCCAAAATGACGAGCCGCCCCTCCGAGGAAGATCAAGTAAGGATAGTTGTCAAGAATCTGCAACCCAAGTATCTCAAGCATATCTACACACAGGCTATCAATGATTTCAAGCGCTTACATGCTATTGGGCTGCAGATTGAAGAAGGACTCAAACTGGGACTCATTGGGAAAGAAGAAACTCCTCCACCCAAGAAAACCTTTTCAACCCGTACATCTCACGCCTCTGACAACGCCCTTAACTCAGCCTCACCACAAGACCCCTTCCAAGCTAGCTCATCCCAAAACCCAAACCGGCCCCGCCGTAATTTTAGTCCCCTCTACATGACTCCTACCCAAGCCTTGACCATTCTAAGCCGTCAGGGGCATCTCAAACCCTTGAACAAACCACTTCTTCCACCACCCTATGGCCCAAACCATGATCCAAACAAGCAATGTGCCTACCATCAACATGCTGGGCACGAAACAGACAATTGCATACGTCTTCGCCAAGATCTTATTGATAGTCGTACCATCAAACCCCCACAACCTGATGCACAAACCAAAACACCCAACACTGAGCCACCTCGAGCTATAAATCTCATTAACCTATCTCACAACCCTGCGTGTAATCCTGACCAGTACATTGTCCAAAACAACCAAGCCAAACCAACCCTAACCTTCCCAGAGGAGGATGAGTGTTTCGTGATGGAAGAGGAAGAAGACATTGAGTCCGATCAATCAGAAGTAATCAATCCCAATGAGAGTGACGAGGAAGAACGAGCAGAAGAGGAAGAACTAAGGAAGTGGAAGGAGCACTCCTGGGCAAAACACAATTTGGAGGATCCTGATATCCCGTTTATAGAAAATGATGAATGGCTACGTATCTGGTTTGAGAATAGAAAGAAGGAGAAAGAAAGGGTCATTATGACGAGAAGGCATGCCCGCTTTGAGCCTGCCCAAATAGTGGTACCTATTAATCGCCCTAGAATTCCGACGCCTCCCATTGTGTGGGAAACAATCAATCTCGTAGAAAAGGTGGAAGAATTTCAAATGCAGCCATGGGTCAATCCTTATGATGAATGCAACTACAGCCAGTGGATAGAGGAAGAAGAGGACCTAGATTTCACATGCATAGACCCGTATCAAACAGGGGAGGGTAACTTTAATGAATTGGAAGGAGAATGTGAAGATCCAGTCGATGGAATCTCTTTAGCATCGCTATACAGCCAAGGGGAGGAACTGGTTTCCTCCATAACTACACAATCAACAGAGAAGATGAAGAGGAGGAAGTTCAAGCTGACATTTCCCTTTGGGGACTGCTCGTGTCCCAAAGGAGTAGCCATAGTGCAAGCTTCACAGAGGGATCCGGTTCAAAGGCTCTGTTTGGCAAAGAAGAGGGTGGAAAAGAGTATAAAATTGAGGAAGTCAAGGTAAAGGAAGATGGCCCCTGAATGCTGCAAGTCACAACATGGCAAAGAACATTAAAACATTGCTTTTATTAAATCAAGCTAGGATATGTTTTTTTTTGGGCCCCTGTTTGGGCATTTCGTTTCTGCTAAGTGAATTTCTGTTCTAAAACTATGCTTATTCAATGGTTTGAAATTTTGCAATTGCTGGAATGCTATAATCTCTTTGCCAAGCAAGGGAAATTTCACGGAATCAAGTTCCTTGTATCAATGTCAAAAAGGAAGAAGGGATGAACTTTAGTTACTTAAGAAACTAGATTTTTGTCAAGCCTTAGAAGGAAGATGCTATCTCTGTGGGAACACTTAGGGTTAGCTTGCCCATTGCAAAAGTACAAACATAGGGGAGATTCAGAAAAACATCTCCAAATACCTTTCCTAAACAAGTTTCAAATACAAGAGCCTCTTGCGAGGGAAATGCTCGTTGGGTGACCAAATAGCCCAAGCAAAAGTAAGAGCAAAGCCTGCTAGGGCAAGAAAACGCAAAAATGCAGCCTAGGCAAAAGATAAGGCATGTAAAAGCTCGCTAGGGACTCAACCTCCATTAGGTAACCTAAGCAAAATCAAGAGCATATGAGAGGAAAAACCAAGAGTGGAAACCCAACCTCAAAGGTGTTGGAACTACGTTCATGGCCTGATTCCCTGAATGGATACGTAGGCAATCTCACATTGAGATGCGGCCTAAACATTTGGAAAGAAGGAAAACATCAATGTGTTTGTACTCAGTGATAGGTATAGCTAACCCTGCGTATTGAACTCGCGAAAGATAAGTATGTTGCTTTCAAGGAATTGGCAACGACTAGAGGACACGAGAATTGCTGTTCATCCCTTCCAACTTAAAGGTCATCGATATAATGAGCAAGAAACTTCAAAAACTCTCGAGCTTGGCAAACGGACTATAGAACATGGCAAAAGCAAAAGACAGGAAATTAAAGACTAAGCATACAAAGGAATAAGAATGCCACTTGGCTAAAGCAAAACCTAGCTTCCTTGGGAAAACAAAAGTAGCAGCCGAATAATCAATACCTCAGCCGCAACAATAATTTTTCAGCCGAGTAATTGATTATTCGGCCAGCATTTCCTTTTCACAAACTACTGTCTATCAGTAAACACTTGTTCAGAGCCATGCTATGCATTTCAGGGACGCAAAAAGCATTTCAATAAAACCATTAAATCAAAACCATTGCTGTGGTTGCTTTCACTATACAAATATAGTTTCTATCTATCTTCCGCTAACTATGAACAGGAAAAGGAAAAAGAAGCCCTAAAAACTAGGCAATCTCTGGGAAGAAGACAGGGACTGTCCGCTAGCCTCCACATCCCCTCCATCAAGAATCGGTGCTCGCCACCAAGCTGCACCCAAAAAAGGATACAAGTGCTCAGAATCAAGAAGATATGCAAAACAAATGAAAAACGTGGGAAAATCATACCTCAAGGATCCTGCGGCGCTGTCTCCGGACCAAAGCCTCCGCACTCTGATAAGCATGCAGCCACTCCTGCACCACCTCCGCAGGCACCTGCAAAGGCAAATCGAACATTGAAATAGCAGGCACTAACAAGGAAACAAGTTCAAAAGATATACCTGAGAAGCCCCAGCTGGCAGCGTGTAAAGCTGGGTCGTGCAAGGAGTAAGCGCCAGACGCTCCTCCTCTCCATCATCAGAATGGAAGGAGACGAAAGATGGAGCCCGTGGCCAGACAGCTGCAGCAGGAGGAACTGCAGCAACCAAAGGAACTGTAGCAGCAGGAGTCAAGAAAAGGCGGCAGTACTCCGTATAGTCACCCGCTAGGAGAAGCAAACCCGCCCAATCTCTAAGCCGAGCGTTCTTCAAATCAGCTCTAGACATCAAAGAAGTAGACCTCATCGATGCTGGAGGAGGAGGAGGAAAGAATTGGAGTGCCTCAGCACGTGGGCGCCACTGGCTGGCCACCCGATCACCTAAGTACCAGGCTCGACAAAATGGACCCTCGAGCAGGCTGCGGTACAAGACTCTAGAACGCGCAAGAGGAGCATCCTCAGGAACACACCCCCAAGGGTCAAACTGTACCTGCAGAATAAGGTCAAAACAGCTATGGCATAAAGATATGGAAATCTAAAGGCGAGGAATGCAAAAGGAGGGGGAAAGTACCTGAGCGACTGTCAACCGGTCCAAGACTCGCCGCCACTCAGGAAGGCTCAAAACAGGTGACCGTGGCTTCCGCTGTCCCGTCAACCATCGTCCATAACGAGGAATAGTGTTCACATTCCCATGCCTGGTACCGGTGGGAAACGGAAGGAGATACTCAAAAGCCCAGAGCTGAAAGACGAATTAGCAAACAAGTTCAATACTAGCAGGAAAGCAAGAAAAGGAAGCAAAGGAAAAATGAATGTACCTCAAGCACCCGGTAGTGACCTCCAATGATGGGACTCTTGTCCCGAGAACAGGCTCCGAGGTTGCCATACAAAGTAGCCAGGGCAGCTGCTCCCCAATCAAACCCCCGAACATCCCCCAAGTGCTGTAAGAGGGCTAAAAACTGTGTATGCACCGAACTATCCTTGTTGGCAAACAACGTTTGCCCAAGGACATAATGGAGGAAAGCCCGCGCCAGCTGCTCAACGCTCACCTCAGTCAAGATGTTATCCCTCATGTATGTCTTGATCAGCCAAGAAAGATCAATATGGCCTCGAGAATGAAGAGGGGGCACCTTGCCCAAAAACCACTCCAGAGCTCCTGCTCGCTCCCAAATTCGAGGATCAACTCGAAGAGGAATACCACCAACTCGCAGGCCAGTCAGCAAGGAAAAGTCACCCGGAGTGATAGTCATCTCGCCAACAGTAGGGAAGTGGAACGTATTGGTGGTATCCCACCATCTCTCCACCAACGAGGTCATCAATGACCAATCGACCTTCGGAAGGTCAAGACCCAGAATGAATGCCTCGAAACCAACAGCACGAACCAACTCCCGAGCCTGCTCGGGTAGTATTAGAAACCACTTGTGTGCCTCTTTGCCTCCACCACGAGCCTCCAGCCTCCTATTTCTCTGCCAAAGACAAAAGGGGGTTAATCTCATTGCACAAAACGAACGAAAGCTAGGGGCATCAAATTAAAACAATCTTAATGCATGCATTGCCTAAACAGGGGGCATACTTATCTTGATTTCCTTAAACAAAATAAATCCAACCCAAACTACGGGTCCTTATCATTCTCGCCCCTGGCTAAAAGGAATTTTATCCCAAGAACAGAAATCAATATTTGATGAATCAAATTACAAACTAAAGTAAACTTTTTACTTTTTCAGGTAAAACTTACCAAAACATTGAGGACACTCAAGTGCTGCTCAGGCTCTCGGCGAACCACCTCGGCTCCTGAGCCGCCAACAGGAGGACGGTACTACAAGAAACCACCATAGCCCAACCTACGCGAAGGGAAGACGTAAGTTGCAGCATCAAACGGGCCCGGCTCCTCGATCGTCTCCTCATCAGACTATGGATACTCACACCTACATGGAGGGTGCGAGGAAGAACCCGCCGCGTCTGTGGAAGATGGCGTAGCCATTGTAACTCAAGGCAAGAAAAAGAACGCCAGCAATAACCAATAACAGCCACGAACGACGGCGAAGAATGGTGGCTGACCGTGAACAGTAACGCCGGAGAGATGATGGCCGGACGGTGGCAAGAGGGGAGGAGGAGTGACGGTGGCCGAAGGGTGGTCGGCGGGGGAGAGGAAGAACAAAGGGCCGGGGAGGAGGAAGAAAAAAAGAAGAATGAACCGCGAAATCGATTAAACAAAACTTAAATCGATTTTCTGACTCTTGACGTTCCCTCGGCCGAGCAATCGATTCCTCGGCCGAGACATCTATTAAACGGCCGAAGGATCGATCCGCTGGCCCCCTAATCCATTTCCTTCAGCAGCATCAGGTTTTGCTCAGTACACTAACTCAAGCTATTATTCTGGGTCCATGACCAACAGAGTCGACGACAAAATCAGCCTTTGGAGCATATCCAAGCAAAATACAATATGATCAAAACTAGCCTTGGGGGCACGCCCAAGCACAAAAGCTATCTCTCCACAAACTGCAAACAAAAGCCCTTCGACAGGCCCCGCCCAGCGGCTCTGCACCTATGCTTAAGTGCTCAGTGCCCGGTAACTGCCTGCAGCACCATCCTCAGCAGTTTCACCGCCCTAAGCCTATCACCTCAGCAGCTCTAAGCCCATTTCCAAGATAGGTTTCTTATCATCATGGCTCAACGCCCATATTCACCGATCAAGCGGCTCAGAGCCCGTGTCCAAGTTATCATCTCAGCACCTCGCCTCTCATCATTTCCTTAGCGGGCTCCTTGCCTATTATCTCAACGGCTCCAGGCCTGTATCCATTATCAGCAGCTTTAAGCTCGTCAACGGCCCTAGACCTCAGTGGCTCCATCAACAGCTCCAAGCTTAATGGTTCAAACAGCGGCTCAAAGCCCCTTACTACAGCGGCTCCAGGCCTATACCCCTTATCAACAGGCTCCTTGCCTATTATCTCTGCGGTTCAACGCCCATATTCACCGATCAAGCAGACCAAAGCCCATGTTCAAGCTATTCAGTGGCTCGAAGCCCGTTATTTTAGTGGCTCCAAGCCCATATCTATCATCTCCAACGGCTCCAAACCTGTACACGCCTATCTCAGCGGCTCCATGCCTATATTCATTTTCAGAAGCTCTACGCTCGCTCAATTGGCTCGAAGCCGTAA
Organism: Rhododendron molle; assembly: GCA_025413875.1. Lineage (NCBI taxonomy): Eukaryota > Viridiplantae > Streptophyta > Magnoliopsida > Ericales > Ericaceae > Rhododendron > Rhododendron molle. Next base: position 24,947,319 of record CM046400.1, read on the forward strand.
CCACTTCAACTGGCTCTACGCCGTAACAGCTATCTCAGTAGGCTCTACGCCACCACAATTATCAAACTCAGCGGCTCCATGCCTATATTCGCTCTCAAGCAGCCCTACGCTCGCTCAATTGGCTCAAAGCCGTAACTATCTGGCTCCACGCCGTAATTATCTCAACGGCTCAAAGCCCATTATCTCAGCTGGCTCGAAGCCGTAACCATCTCAATTGGCTCGAAGCCGTAGCTACTCAACGGCTCTGTAGACACCCCAATCTGGGCTTCCAGATTGCTTTACTTATGGTATTTGATTCCTCGATGATGAAACGGATCAAGAAGCAGGCTTGAGAATGGGAAAGGTTTGAGCTTGGTGTGGATAGGAGCCCCCTCTTTTTGGACCCTTTGGACCCCTTGTTTTAAAATAAGAATCATTTCAGCCTTGGTCTGGATTTTGACAATCGCGCGAGACACTTTCTCTCTCGCGCGAGACACATCTTGCCAGGTGTGGTCAAAGTCAAAGCTTTGACTGTTGACCCACGCGCGACAGGTGGCTACCTCGCGCGAGACACCAACTGTGCCGCGCGACACACTTTGCCTGTCCCTTTCACCTTTTGTCAGCCACTTGGTTGCTTGCCAGGGGGGTCTGCAGGGCTACTGAACCCCGTTCTTCTGCACAGGCCCGTGGGCTGTGCAGGTCTTGAACACTCCACCCTCACAACCTCTCCCTATCACCTTTCCACCATACTTAGCCCTTAAGTTTGGTCCTAAGGGGGTGTTTACCACCACCCTTTGCCCTTACCTCCCCCTATAAATACCCCCTCACTCTTTCAAGCAAAGGGTAATGAATTTTCAAAAGGGGTTTTAAACACAAGGCCAAGAAGAACATCAAGCACACTAAGGCCCTCACCCCTAGCATATTTGATCAGTTCATAACACACTCCATTTTCCATCACAAGCTTCAATCCATTCCCGAAACCTTTCAAGCAAAGGTATAATTCCTTGTTCTGCTTACTGTTTTGATCCCTGAGGGGGGCTGTCAGGGCCAAGGTTGGTAATCAATACCAATCCTGGTCCTAAAGTCAGCAGAGTTACAAGAAACCTTGCAGGTCATACCCTCGCGCGATGGTCTATCTATCTCGCGCGACACGCTGGTGTCCCACGCGATGGACCTCGTGGGGTTTGGGGATGATTGGTTTTTGTTGTATTTACTTATTGTCATGTATTTTGAGCTTTGTTAGGATTTTAGCTCACTGTCAAGCAAGTTAAAATACATAGTTTAGCTTTTCTTGCTTATTGAATTTGTTGGAATGCTTCTGGGTTGCATCTGGATTTGTGCCAGAGCTCAGAACATGCAAAGCAATTCCTGGAAGTCTAGTCAGGACCATCGCGCGGTATAGTTACTGTCTCGCGCGACAGTCTTGTTGATCCCAGAAGTTGCCCTTGCATGAGCAACTTGGTCCTTGGCCTTTGTTTTCATACCCCATCTGTTTAGGGGTTGTATTTCAATTTATTTCAGTTCCTGTTTGTAATAATTAGGATTAATTATTTACTTCCAGTCCATATAAACTGCTTGGTTTGCCCCCTGGGTGTGCACTGGTCCTTCCAGAGCCCAGAAGGGGATAAAATTTAATCTGTGTTGGAACATGGTCCCGCGCGCGACAGAGTAAGTGTATCGCGCGATACACATCTTTGCATGCACGTAGATCCATGCATGCAAAGGTGGTAGTCAAGTGGTACACTCACTCTTTGAGCTGTTTTGGTCCAGGTTTGACCAGAGATTAAATCTTATCCCATTTTACTTATTTCATTATTCATCCATGCCATATTTAATCACATCTTGCAAACTTGTTACAGTTTTAATCCCCGATTAACTGTTCCCCCGCCCTAATTGGCTTAAAATTGGTTAAAGAAGAAAACGAATCACAAATACTTTCACAAAATGCCTAAGTAGAGACCGATCTCCGGATTGGGCGAGAGAGGTGCCATAAAACCCTTCCCCTCTCGTAACCTGGCTCCCGAACCCAGATATGGTTATGACGGACTGGTTCCTTCACTTTTCAAATCAAATAGCACGGCAGGTGCTTCGAAATACGGTTCCTTGGGTGACGGACCTTCAAACCCAGGTGGCGACTACGTGTTTCATGAGCCCTGCTTCTCCGCTCGCGCTTCCTCGATCTATCGGGCCCTTGCTTCAGGAAACTGAGGCTCGCTGAATCCGGAAATTCCAAGGGCATGTTGCCCATGACTCTGCTGGGGATAATCGAACCAATATTAATCCATGCTTAGAGTTTAATACGTTTGTGAACAATCCCTTAAAAGTCTGTCAAAACGGTGAGTTTCGCGCTGCCAAAGGTTGGAATGGTGATTTAACAGGACCCCGTGTCCGGCCAATCTAATCTGGGACTTTTTCGATTGTTCACTTGCGTAGTTTTCTCTAAAGATGGACAAAATAAAGTGAGCCGAGCTTGAAAAGGCATTTTGCGATTTTGTGATTCTTCTTCTTCTTAATCAATTTCTAGCATCTCATTTGCATCGATGTGGGATAAGCCTCGTTGGATCGTTTTGGCAATCCGGCACGGTTTACCGGAGACCGGGGACCTCGAATGAACAACAACCTTCGACGATGATGGGTCATGCTACCGTTTGACTGTTGCTCAGCGATATCGCGGGCGACGGGAGGTATATCTGTGGCCCTAGTCCGAGGAACATGTCTAACCAAAACCGGCCTTTGCATATACAAAGCATTAGAACTCTCCAAACTAGGACAGTTACCTGTGTGGGCAGCATGCACTTGGAAAAAGGATTTCGTTCCTTTTGTGCCAAAGCGGCCCGATAGATCACTGTACATACATATCGTTTTGCATAGGAGCATGCTTAAGGCAGTTCTTTCTTTCGAGTTTGTCTTGCGCTGTCTAAAACGTTGTTGGACCCGATGAGGAGTCGTTCATTCCGTTGAATGTTCGTTATCAATTTCAAAGTCCTTAGTTCAATGAGACTTTGAGAAATCAAAATTTATTAAATCCTCGTCTCATGCCTGTTTGAGGATTCAACAGATAATGAGGAACCACAAAGTGTTGATGTCGTGATATTGATATCATTTTGGTCATCGTGCTAAGCATGTACACCGCCCCGGCTAAAGCACTAAGTTGCCCACGCCACCCCGGTAAAGGTGTCACGCCATCAATACCGAGTTGTTCCAAGTTCAAAGTTGAACCTTCAAATGGGACTAGTCGAAGATTTAGTCTATTTTGACATCTTTTAGGATCTGTCGATCTACACGAGGACACATCGCTGAAAAGAATTCTGAGGATTCCGGCAACGTCTGAAACTTGTGAGGCAAACTTGTCTCTAGAACTGTAGATACATATATGCATGTTGTTTTGCGTGAGAGCATGTTTCGGGCGGCTTCTAGGTTGTCACTCACTTTTGAGTCTGTCTTATGCTTATTAGGACGCTGCTAGACCCGATGAGGAATCGTGCATCTCGATGGTGCATGTTGATTAATTTTCAAAATCCTTAGATCAACGAGACTTCGGGAAATCAAGATTTTCTAAGTCCTTGTCTAATGCCTGATTGGGGTTTCAAACAAAAGACAAGGAACAACGAAGAGAATGCCGTGATACTTGTACCGCCCTGGTTATCATGCTACGCATGTACACCATTTAAGCTAAAGCACTAAGTGCTCACGCCACCCCGGTTAAGGTATCACGTCATCTGCACCGAGTTGTTCCGACTCCAAAAGTTGAAACTTCGAGAACGGAGTAGTCAAAGGCTTAGACTATTTTGAAATCTCCTAGTGTTAGTTGATTTAAATAAGGATACACCTTCGAAAAGAAATCTGAGTTTTAGCAGCATCCGAACATCGTAAGACAGATTTGTCTCTATTTTCTAGAGTCTAGGGCTGACACTGACAACGATGACCTGTGCATTTTCATTCTTTCAATTCTTTCAATAAACTGCTGAAAGGACATCACTGAGCTTTCATTACTTTACTGTCCGAAGCTTTGGGTCATTGCATCGTCGGATGATACCGAAGATAAGAGCCAAACCTATTTAGGAGAGTCTGTTGGGGCTGTTACACCTTCGCTTCCAAGGTTATATCGCCTACCTTGTTCAGTAATTCAGAATGGCAGCACAAATGGAGCTGGCTGAGCTCAGAAAAGCTATAGAGGAATTGGGTCACAAGATGGACAAACAGATGATTATGGTCCAGGGACTCGTTGGTCTCTCTACCTCTACAACCCGACAACCAGATATCGAACAAGTCAAAGAACTCTCTCAAGCCTGCCATGCTTCTGCGGTTGGGATCAAGTTGTGCCCAAAGGACATGTTCAAAGACCTGGCTGAGTTTCATGAGGCCAGGACCTTCCCAAAGGAGGATGCTGGGTCCTTATTCACAACCATTGCCGAAAGGGAAGACATGCTTAGTGATGATTTCAACCCCGAAGGCGAAAGAATGCATCCTGTTGATGAGGCAATGTGGTGCGATTGCAAAGCAAACAGGGGTTCCACTTTGAATTCTCAATCTGTTCGCCGGAACCCACCAAGGACTTTCTCATGCTTCTCGGCACCTTTGGCCTCAGTTTATGAGAAGCTCCTTGATACTGGTGCCATCAAACCCCTCAATCCAACTCCTCTACCCAAAAATCCATCACCCAATTTCAAGCATAACCTCTATTGCACCTACCATCAAATGCCTGGTCATTCCACCAATGCCTGCTTCCGGCTTCGACATGCCATTCAAGATCTCATCGATTGTGGCACCATCACAACCCCACCTCCATCAACAGCCGATGTCAATCAGGTTCAAAACACTCAAAGCTTCCGAGCCCGAACCCAACCCCGGAGTTTCTCTATCTTCGAGGCACCTCTATCTGCAGTAATGGAGCAGCTTTTCCAATCTGGGCATCTCAAGTCTTTGACCCCAACTTCTCCACCCAAAGTCCTACCCGCCAACTACAACGCCAACCATTTCTGTGCCTTCCACCAAATGCCTGGCCATCTCACTGATAACTGCTATCGTCTTAGACATGAGATTCAAGACCTAATTGACAATGGCACATTTCAAGTTTCACCGAAGCCCAACCTCACTTCTAACCCCTTGCCTCAACACGGGTCTGACCCTCTGGTTGGTCAGATAACTATCAACTCCACTCAAATCAACCCGAACTCCAAGCCGGCTACATCCATCCTGTCCGAGCCTGAGGACAGGCTGCTGGCCGCTGTTTGCATGAATGAGGTTTCACTGCTGATATCTGGATTGATAGTGATGAGGGGCTTGCAAATAAAAAGATTGACTAGCTGAGGTCCATTGATCAAAGGAGCATCGAGTAGGTTTGGTCGAGAAGCCAAAGGAAGCCGAAGTGCTGTTGCTTGGGCCTGACGCCCGCTGGATCCTACCTCTTTTGTAAAAGCTATGGGTAGCTTTTTAAATATTGCGTTTTCAAAACCGCGTCTAGTTTGCATTGGCGATATGTCTGAGTCTACCAGAGTCTTTTGCGTTTGTCTAAAAACTAGCTCGAGTCGGAGTTCGTGCCTCTTGGCCCTCCACGTCGTAGCTTTTGTTTCAAGTCTTGAGTCTGCTGTACTTGGCAAACCCCGAGGGTTTTTATGATATGCATTGTCTTGTTTCTTAGTACTTCGCTGGCTTTTATATAAACTGTGTCGACCCTGACGACGAAGGGATAGATTTTGATGGGATCATCCCTAAGGAAATGTGTTCCCTCGCCAAAAGAGAAGATAAAAGGCATGCTCAGCCTATTAAAAGAAGAAGTAATTTTCAATAAACTTGAAAGACAAATATAACCTCCCGAAAGGTTCAAAGTTGGTCCAAGCACCGCCCCCAGAAAAACATTGCGCCTGGTCAGACAGGCTCGAAGAATTCATCGACGTCTTGGCATGGTCTCAATAAGTCACGCCTTGCGTTGATCCTGAGACAAACAAGCATCAAACACCTTGCTATCGGGTGCCAATCCAAAAAGCAGAAACACCAAAGGCTCCGGGCCTCATACCATGTTCAAAAGCAGCAACTGTGGCGTTCCGCCAAGTACAAATGAGATAGTGTATAAAATGGCCCAGAGTAAGGCATTTCCAACCGAAGCACTCCTGACCCTGCGTCATCAAAGCCATTGTATCTGGGGCTGTGGTCAAAGGTCGTCGACCTCGACGGCAACAAAATCAATACCTTGGTCAACCTGGATCAATTCAAAAGCTACTTTTCCCTGAGAGAAGCTCGTTGGGCTGAAAACCCCAAGGGTGGGCAGTTCCAAGCAAAAGTTAGAGCAGCCTGCTAGACCGAAAACCTATGAAGGGGGTCTAGGCAAAAGTAATAGGCAATATTCAAAAGCTCGCTAGACCGAAGACCCGAATGGGCGGTACTAGGCAAAAGTTAGAGCGCAAAAGGTGAGGTAAATACTCGAGAGTGAACCTTAGCCCGAACTACGTTTGGACCTGATTCCCTAGCTTGGGATACGTAGGCAGTCTCTCTTTGAGACTCGGTCACAAATCTATCAATTGGATCCAGGGTTTGATGTTTTGGTACACATCAAAGGTTGAAGAGGATCGAAGATCAAGCTGCATTGGAGGAACCAGAAGGGGAAAAACCTTTGTCTTTCAATTTTATTGCAAACTGTTTCTTCAATTTACAGTCTGAGCATAAGTCTTAAAATATTAAAGCATCAAAAACAGAACGAAATGCTAGAAGCCTAATGGCTCACAGTTTATTCTAAGTTCAGCGAGGTCTGGTATGAGCAGCTGCAGCCTCGCGTGCTAGCTTATAGTCACGCACGTTTGTTCAAAGTGATTCGATTTGGTTTCAGTCATGTACGTGCTCTTTCAATTCCAGCGGTAGTCTCCTACTGCTCTCGAATGTCGTTCCAGGGGCTTTTGCCAAGTTTTGTCATACCATGCAGGTCATATGGACTTAATGTGACTGCATGGGGGTGTCGGTTTCAGTTCGGGCCTATACGAGTCATCATTTGTGTCTTATGTCCATCTTTGTGACATTTTTCCAGTTTTTCAAACAAGTGTCATGTCGAGATGCTTTTCTCGATTCTGTTTGTACAGGTCTTCGTACCTTTTGCACTTTCGTAAGTGTCAGTTTCACCTGTCTAAGGAATGTTGTGAGTTTTGGCACGTTAATACCCAAAATTTCATTATATTCTGTGTGCCTAAGGGTTCGCATTGTATCCTGGGGCTCTTTCTCCCTTTTCCATTCAAGCTAGGCGAGTTTGTACATGTGCGCATGTCTGTGTGTCGATTCAGGTCACTTGTCAATGCAAATTAGATATTAGTGGTTAGTTTTGACATTCTCTTCAACACTTGCAAAAGAGAGTCAATAAATTGAAAAATGCAATTTTTACATTGCTACCTCAGCTCTTGTAATCCACAAGCTATGGAATCTCATGAACAGCAAGGGCTCGTCAGCCCAAGGCCAAGCAGAGCATCTCTGGGGCTCATCTGGCCAAGCATCGAAGAAAGGGGGCATGTAGGCCCAATCTCATTGCTAAACATCAACTGGGGCACGCTTGCCCGCTCAATGTCTATCTATCTGGGTGAAGTGTCAGATAGTACAGTAATGAAGCTCAGTGGTAGACCTTAGGCGTCGTTGTCCTCTTAGGAGCCGCCCTTAGCTTGCATCTGCATTTTCAAAATTATGCATTTATTTACACATCATTGCATATTGTGTATCAAATGTTGAAAGCAGGAAAATTCTATCAAGTGTCAAAGCACGCCTGTCCAGTATCAAAGGCAGCAAGTAAACAGGATTTTTGGGGATCATGCCTATTGCCTGGTCACTTTTGTAACTACGGCCGGAACCGCTTCTTTGGGATAATGCAGCTGTGAGTGGGGTGTCACACGCCGCTTTCCTTTCTCGTTTTCCATGGCAACCGTCAAGCCTGCGACCTATACTAGTGCGCACAGGTAAATTCAGGCCTGAGGCCCAATCAGCAGTTATCACCAATTTCTCCCCAGCTGCAGTCCGCCTTGTCTCTATCCATGTTATTATCAAGGATAACCACTGCTTGTGCTACTTGGAGCAACACAACGACAGCCGGTCCTGTCCATCTTCAATGGCCTGATCACTTTGTATAGCGATCTGCCCGCTTCAACTCAACGACAGCCGGTCCTGTCCATCTTCAACGGCTTGATCACTTTGCATAGAGATCTGCCCGCTTCAACTCAACGACAGCCGGTCCTGTCCATCTTCAACGGCTTGATCACTTTGTATAGCGATCTGCCCGCTTCAACTCAACGATACCGGTCCCGTCCATCTTCAACGGCTTGATCACTTTGTAGAGCGATTCCGCCCATTTCAAATCAACGACAGCCGGTCCTGCCCAATTTTCAACGGCCTAATCATTGTGCACACCGATCTGCCTGTCTCAATCAACGATAGCCGGTCCTGTCCAATTTTCAACGATTCGATCATTTATATTGATGATCCTCCACCCTGACCGCAACGGTTTGATCATTTATACCGATGATCATTTATACCCATCCGGCTTCAACGGTTCAATCATTTATACCGATGATCCTTCCACCCTACCGCAACGGTTTGATCATTTATCTCGATGATCATTTATACCCATCCAGCCTTCAACGGTTCGATCATTTATATTGATGATCCTCCACCCTGACCGCAACGGTTTGATCATTTATACCGATGATCATTTATACCCATCCAGCCTTCAACGGTTCGATCATTTATACCGATGATCCTTCCACCTGACCGCAACGGTTTGATCATTTATACGATGATCATTTATACCCATCTAGTCTTCAACGGTTCGATCATTTATACCGATGATCCTTCCACCCTGACCGCAACGGTTTGATCATTTATATCGATGATCATTTATACCCATCCGTCTTCAACGGTTCGATCATTTATACCGATGATCCTTCCACCCTGGTCCGCAACGGCTCGATCATTTATACCGATGATCATTTATACCCATCCGCCTTCAACGGTTCGATCATTTATATTGATGATCCTTCCATCCTGTCCGCAACGGCTCGATCATTTATACCGATGATCTTCCCATCCAGATTGCAACGGCTTGATCATTCCGCACATTGATCTCCCCGTCGCCTTCACGGCGGCCGGTCTGTCAAAATCCTCGGTGGTTTGATCATTCAAAGACTTTGATCTCTCCGTCCGCCTTCACGGCGGCCTACCCCGCTAAAATTCAATCCACGACGACGATCAGAATATCGTCCAATGGTTCGTTTATTCGCAACTGATTGTTCCCCAGGAGAGTCTGTCTTGGCCTATCCCGAACGATAATCACCCTCAGTCTAGCCGCAAGTGCATCTTCCAACAAGCTTATTGCTCTGTCTCGGATGGTCTTTGATAAGGAGATTGGCTCTGATTCCCAACAGATGGAATTTAACCTGCCTGACACGACCTACCCGTGTTTGTTGGAATACTTTGTGCCGAGGATAGCTTGATCCCCAGCAACGACGACCTGTCCCGTCCAATCTGCAGCGACAGCCTGTCCTGTCCCAAATTCGATCAACAAGCGGCAATGCAATCGTCCACTTCTACTTCCATCCCTGGCAATGGATCACACGTCCATTCCACCAATCAGGTTCTGTAAGTATGTTTATCTACTTTACTATGTTCTGCTCTGGATTACCTTGAGGGGTGTCTAGAATTCTTTGACGTTACTTGTACCAAGTCAATGGTGCTTCAAGTGCCGTCAAAGAGGGGCTACTGTAGACACCCCAATCTGGGCTTCCAGATTGCTTTACTTATGGTATTTGATTCCTCGATGATGAAACGGATCAAGAAGCAGGCTTGAGAATGGGAAAGGTTTGAGCTTGGTGTGGAGCTCCCTCTTTTTGGACCCTTTGGACCCCTTGTTTTAAAATAAGAATCATTTCAGCCTTAGTCTGGATTTTGACAATCGCGCGAGACACTTTCTCTCTCGCGCGAGACACATCTTGCCAGGTGTGGTCAAAGTCAAAGCTTTGACTGTTGACCCACGCGCGACAGGTGGCTACCTTGCGCGCGACACCAACTGTGCCGCGCGACACACTTTGCCTGTCCCTTTCACCTTTTGTCAGCCACTTGGTTGCTTGCCAGGGGGGTCTGCAGGGCTACTGAACCCCGTTCTTCTGCACAGGCCCGTGGGCTGTGCAGGTCTTGAACACTCCACCCTCACAACCTCTCCCTATCACCTTTCCACCATACTTAGCCCTTAAGTTTGGTCCTAAGGGGGTGTTTGCCACCACCCTTTGCCCTTACCTCCCCCTATAAATACCCCCTCACTCTTTCGAGCAAAGGGTAATGAATTTTCAAAAGGGGTTTTAAACACAAGGCCAAGAAGAACATCAAGCACACTAAGGCCCTCACCCCTAGCATATTTGATCAGTTCATAACACACTCCATTTTCCATCACAAGCTTCAATCCATTCCCGAAACCTTTCAAGGAAAGGTATAATTCCTTGTTCTGCTTACTGTTTTGATCCCTGAGGGGGGCTGTCAGGGCCAAGGTTGGTAATCAATACCAATCCTGGTCCTAAAGTCAGCAGAGTTACAAGAAACCTTGCAAATCATACCCTCGCGCGATGGTCTATCTATCTCACGCAACACACTGGTGTCCCACGCGATGGACCTCGTGGGGTTTGGGGATGATTGGTTTTTGTTGTATTTACTTATTGTCATGTATTTTGAGCTTTGTTAGGATTTTAGCTCACTGTCAAGCAAGTTAAAATACATAGTTTAGCTTTTCTTGCTTATTGAATTTGTTGGAATGCTTATGGGTTGCATCTGGATTTGTGCCAGAGCTCAGAACATGCAAAGCAATTCCTGGAAGTCCAGTCAGACCATCGCGCGGTATAGTTACTGTCTCGCGCGACAGTCTTGTTGATCCCAGAAGTTGCCCTTGCATGAGCAACTTGGTCCTTGGCCTTTGTTTTCATACCCCCTCTGTTTAGGGGTTGTATTTCAATTTATTTCAGTTCCTGTTTGTAATAATTAGGATTAATTATTTACTTCCAGTCCATCTAACCCCCTGGGTGTGCACTGGTCCTTCCAGAGCCCAGAAGGGGATAAAATTTAATCTGTGTTGGAACATGGTCCCGCGCGCGACAGAGTAAGTGTATCGCGCGATACACATCTTTGCATGCACGTAGATCCATGCATGCAAAGGTGGTAGTCAAGTGGTACACTCACTCTTTGAGCTGTTTTGGTCCAGGTTTGACCAGAGATTAAATCTTATCCCATTTTACTTATTTCATTATTCATCCATGCCATATTTAATCACATCTTGCAAACTTGTTACAATTTTAATCCCCGATTAACTGTTCCCCCGCCCTAATTGGCTTAAAATTGGTTAAAGAAGAAAACGAATCACAAATACTTTCACAAAATGCCTAAGTAGAGACCGATCTCCGGATTGGGCGAGAGGGGTGCCTTAAAAACCTTCCCCTCTTGTAACCTGGCTCCCGAACCCAGATATGGTTATGACGGACTGGTTCCTTCACTTTTTCAAATCAAATAGCGCGGCAGGTGCTTCGAAATACGGTTCCTTGGGTGACGGACCTTCAAACCCAGGTGGCGACTCTGTGTTTTGCGAGCGCCTGCTTCTCCGCTCGCGCTCCCTCGATCTATCGGGCCCTTGCTTCGGGAAACGAAATTCCCGGAGGCTCGCTTTTGGAATCCGGAAATTCCAAGGGCATGCTGCCCACAGGCTCCATGCCTGTTATCAACTCAGTGGCCCTACGCCCATTATCTCAGCTGGCTCAAAGCCGTAACCAATTCAACTGGCTCAAAGCCGTAATAACTCTCAACAGGCTCTATGCCGTCCCAATCAACAAGCCCAACCACTGTGTACTGGATGCTCAAGTTCTACACTTGAATGCGCAAGCTCTACGCTTGAATACCCAACCACTACATACTGGACGCTCAAAGCCTGTACTTTGAACGCTTGGATTCTGTCGTCCGAATGCTCGAGCTCTACGCTCTGATTGCTCAAGTCCGGAATTTGAAAGAAGCTCTAAGCTTATATCAAACACACACGCACGGGCCCGTGCACATATTGCATCAAACACATCGAGTCTGCATAATCATCTATTCACATCACATCTAACAAACATTATCATACATACATGCTATGTTTTGCATCTCTCACTCGCAGGTCCATCTTACAATCAACCGGCTCTATGCCTCGGTTTTATTGATCGGTCCAGAACCTCGATCCTTTGGCTCAAAGCCAAATCTTTATGATGAGAAAGCTCCACGCATAGACCATCAGAATACAACTGGCTCCACGCCTCGCTTCAATCACGCCAAAGCTCGAACATCTCAAGTTCTTACCTCCGGAAGGCAAAGATTTTTGAACTATCAACACCAGCTCCGCGCTTTGGTTCCGTCTCCTAGGCTCTCAAAACCAGCTCCGCGCTTCGGTCTAATCAAAGCTTCAAACACCTCAGGCTCTCGCCTCGTAATCACAACCAGCACTCCGTACTTCAGCTACTGGCCCCTGCGCCTCCTGCATCTCAAACAACGGCATCCAACTCGTCTCCGGAAGATGACTTGGGTTCCACCCCTTATCTCAAAAACTGGCATCCGATTCATCCCCGCAGATGGCTTGGATTCCGCCCCAACTACATCAATTCCTTCCAGCTCATTCGCAAGGATAGGCTACTCTACCGAGCTTCTCTCAGTTAAAGTAAGGATGATCAAGAAAAGCAAACACACCTGCCGTGTACTGGTCTACCCCAAAATGCTAAGATGACTCTCCGCAAAAAAACTTCCCCGGTAGCCCCGCGCTCCTTCAACTACTTTCCGCCAAAACCCTGGCTCCACCCAGGTACGTTGCACTACGGCTTTTAAAGCCCGAAGGTACGTCTTCTGTCCCTAACCCTCCAAACTTTTTCTTTTTATTGCCCTGAACTACGATTGGTCTGAATTTCCCTTGAGGAATACGTAGGCAGCCTCCCGGCCCGACCATAACAAAACCTTTTTTTCAAAAACCCTTGGAATAGTGGTTGGACCAAATTGAGCTGTTTTTACAGCTTTGACTTTTACTCAACCATGTCTAGCGATCCGTCTGAGCTCAGTCAAAGAGGGGCATCTGTAGACACCCCAATTTGGCCTAACGATTATTTCAACTCCCACCTTGGGACCATCCCGATGATGATATGGATTCGATGATTGCTGATTGCTTTTTGATGAAACCCATGGACTTATGGTACGAACTCTGAGCCACTTAGAGGACCCAATCCAGAGCCAAATAGCCTTTCAGACAGAAGTGTAGTGTGTTAGGAAAATCCATCGACCGGCCGCAACATCGATTTCACGGCCTTAACATCCATTCCTCACCCGAGCAACCTGTTGCACCCAAAATCTCCCTGAGAGATCGAAGCCTCGGCCGCCAGATCAATGGCTCGGCCGCTACATCCATTTCCAGGCCGTGACATCCTTTGCTCAGCCGCCAGATCGGCCTTTTCCAGACTCTCGAACCTTCTGTCGGTTGATCGATCCACCGCCTCTCCGATGCGTTCGGGCTACGTTCAGGGATTACGTTGAAGAGTTCGAGTTACAATGCAAATGCAATTGTAACCCCGTGATTTGATTGGACGAAGTGTGTCATCCCTTTGCCTATATAAAGAGGCCTTTAGCCTCCGAAAATACACACCACAATACAACGAAAATCTTCAGATCTATACACATTCAAGCCACGAAATTCTGGCTATACACTCCTAAAAACCCTATCTGCAAAAGCCCCAACCTTCCATAGGCGGCCATCAATCAGACGATCCAACCCCGGAGTCCAAACCCTAACCCTAGGGTTTCGTCCAAGAAGCAATCAATCAGTCAATCTCCATCAATCCAAAGCAATCAAGCAACTGAGGGATCAAGGTGGTGAGGCCCAACGGCCTCTGGTTTGGTTGATTTTATGTTTAATTTACTAATCGTAGCCTTCTGATAGCCTGTTAAACTTTCTGTCTGGTGTGAGGAAGAACACCAGCTGGGGCTTCGATGCCTCGGCCGGCGGTACATTGATATCAAGATGATTCCTCGGCGCGACATCCATTCGCCGGCCGAGTGATCGATCTGCTGGCATAGTTTCGATTTGTTTTCTGCTTTCTGACGCATGATTTATTTACAGTCCTGGCTCACTTATTAACTGTTTAAGGCATAAAAACAGACTACGTGTATAGATTAGATAAAGCATCTACATGTCTTATGTTGAATGATTATGGGCTAGCCTTGCGGCTAGGCAGAAAGGGGTGCCTAACACCTTCCCCTTGCTGTACCTTTGGCTTCCGTATCCAGAATCTCTATCTGTTTTCCTAGCTTTAACAAACTAGGTGGCGACTCTGTTTTGATGATAACCGCTATCGTGTGGTGATACCTCTAGCCATGGAAGTATCCACGATCTTGGTTTATGAAGCGAGCAACCAATCGAGCAAACACAGTGATGATACAACTGTATGGTGATGCCCCGTCTAGGAGGTGTCTACATATCCCAACCTAGCCATCCTCTCATCCAAGGTTCGATCGGAGAAAACCACCACCACAATCAATTTCTCCTTATTTGTGCCTAAATGCACTGTTTTTTGTTGTGATCCAAGTATTATGGATCATTTATTTATCTCTTAACGTGCGAGTGGAGGGTTGCACGTGCGGTGAGTATTGGTTGCAAAAGTGAAAAGGACAATCCAAAACACGCCCACCTCGATCTCACGGTCTCAATTGGCTACCTTGTATGGTATAGTAACCTAGCTTTATTCTAGTTTGCCACGGAACTGCATGTGTGATAATTATCAGCACTCATGTTCAATGTCGTTGTTAATATTCTAGCTAGATCGAGCAAGAAAAAAAAAATTTCCCAACCGATAACAGATATTATGACCACAAAGAAAATCATTACATCAAGAATGGGACTCGTCCCTAATTAAGGGATGAAGTAACCATGACGGTGCATGGGGAATCAGTCCAAAGACAAGACACCAAACCAAATGTACCTCTGCTCGTCAACAGATGAGCAACCATATTGCAAGACCTACGAGCAAAGGAAAAAGAGCAGACTTGAAAACTTCTATCCAAGGCCTGGATATCATGAATAATAACCCCCAACTCCTAACTAGTCACAATCTGCCCATTTATCATCTTAATCACAACTTAAGCATCACTCTCTACTACAATTGACCTTAACCCCGACTGGCTCCCCAGCAGAATCCCTCTTCGGATTGCCATGGCTTCTACCGCTGCAGGGCTAGCACACCACGACAGCTTCCCCATAATAGCATCAACAAAGCTCCCCATACTATCTCGAATCACGGCACCAAAATCGCCTTCCCCAAAGTCCTTCTTCCATGCACCATCTACATTAATCTTGAAGGACCCCTCCATCGGTCATGGCCACAATTGCCTTTACACCTCCCCACCTCCTCCTTTCTCATAAAATACCAGCGGGTTCGCTGCCAAAAATTCCTGAAAAGCAGCCACAACGCGTCTACTGATCATATCAGGAAGAAGGATCTTGTGATCAAAAACCGCACCATTTCTCCCTTTCCAAATGTACCACAAAAACATAACAGATAAACCCAAACACCACTCCCTATTAGAAACAGACTGCCATCTTGATAAGAAACCGTCCCATAGATCAGTAAAAGAGTTAACCTGCAAATTTACGACATCCAACTGAAAAGGGGAGCATAACCACACGCGACGGGACAACGGACAATCCCAAAAAAGATGCACAATCGATTCCAAATCATCACCGCAAACCGGACAGCTAGCATCGTCAACAATCCGTTTGCGCTGCAGCTCCCTCTTTGTCGGTAAAATTCCATGGCAGCATTTCCACATAAAAACCTGAACCTTCCTAGGAACGTGCAGCTGCCAAATCCCTTTCCAGCACTTGTCGGACCCATTCTCATAAGTGGACCCATCATTCGACCTACCCTGCCTTCTATGCTGCAAATCCAGACCAACCATATAACCTGAGCTCATAGAATAATGCCCCGAATGCGTAAAATGCCAAACCATTGTGTCCGGTTGATTTGTCCATGACAAGGGAATGGAAAGAATGCATCTCGCATGATTCGGAACAAATAATCGCGAAACCACCTCCTCCTTCCACGTTGCCATGTCGTCATTAATGAGTTGCCGAACCCAAGTAAAACCTCGTCGGCATCAATTCTCCTTGGATTAAAATCCCCAGCCAAAGGCAACCAAGGATCTGTATCAATGCGAACCGAAGCCCCGTTTCCAATCGACCATCTCAATCCAGCCTCTAAGACCGTCCTTCCTTCCTAAATGCTCCGCCAAACCCAGGACGGATTGTTCCCCAAACCTGCCTCCATAAAAGAACAATCCTTGAAATATTTACTTTTGAGAACCCTGGCCATAAGACAATTTCGTGACATCATAATCCTCCAACCTTGCTTCACTAGGAGAGCCAAATTATAAGTGCTAAGATCCCAGAAACCCAACCCTCCTTTAAATTTAGCCTTACATAACCTATTCCACTTCATCCAATGAATTTTCCTTTCATAATTCTTTTGCCCCCACCAAAAACTTGCCATAGCTGACTCAATTTGATGGCACAAACCATCTGGAAGCTTAAAACACATCATAGCATAAGTAGGAAGCGTCAATGCCACCGACTTGAGCAAGACTTCCTTCCCGGCTTGATTATGAATTTTCTCCTTCCAACCCGCCAACTTCTGCAGCACTCTTTCCTTTATATAGTTAAACATTTCTGTTTTGGATTTGCCAACCTCTGCCAAGAGCCCCAAGTATTTCCCCAAATCAGCCCTTATAGGAATGGCTAGCTTTGAACGAAGAGCCCTCTTTAAATCAGCTCCTGTATTCTTGCTAAAAAACATAGAAGACTTTTGAAGATTGATGAGTTGACCCGATGCCTTCCGATAATCATCCAGAATGTCTCCAATAGCTTGTAACTCCCTTCTTTTTGCTTTACAGAAAACCAGAGTGTCGTCCGCAAAGAGCAAATGACTAATGGACGGGGCACCCCTACAGATCCTCAAACCTTGAATAGCACCCCGAGATTCATCATTGCGCAACATCTCCGAAAAACCCTCAGCACAAAACAAGAATAAATAAGGCGACAAAAGGTCGCCTTGACGCAAGCCCGGGGATGGGTTGATGTACCCCTCTGGTTGTCCATTGAGCAACAAAGAATAACTAACAGAAGATACACACCCCATAACCCATTTTATCCACACATCTGCAAAACCCATTTTATGCATAATAGCTTCCAAAAAGCTCCACTCCACTCGGTCGTAAGCCTTACTCATATCCAGTTTCAACGCCACTGATCGATTCTGACCATAACGACAATTCTTCATATAATGCAAAGCTTCTTGGGCCAAAATAGTATTATCTGAGATCAAACGCCCACTTACAAAAGCACACTAACTCTCACTGATAAGTTTTGGCAAGAAACGTTGCAATCGATTCACAAAGACCTTCGCTAACACTTTATAACTTGAATTACATAAACTAATGGGCCGCAACTGTCCCATATTCATAGGACACTGGACTTTGGGAATAAGAACAATATGCGTATGATTTATACCACGAAGAAGATTACCTAAGTGGCAAAAACTACACACAGCGTCCACCAAACTTGATCCCACAATGGTCCAGTACTTTTGAAAAAACCCCGCTCCCAATACATCCGGTCCGGGAGCTTTATCCAAAGGCATTTGGAAAACCGCTGTTTTAACCTTATTGTAAGAAATAGGTCGAGTGAGAAACCTATTCATCGAGTTGGACACCCTCGGAGTCACGCAGCTTAGAACTGCCTCCACATTAGAAATTCCATCTGATGAAAAAATATTCTGAAAATAATCAATAGCAATCTCTCTCACAGCTTGGTTCCCCTCTCTCCAAGATCCATTTGGATCTTCAAGCCCAACCAACCTATTTTGTTGTCACCTTTGGATGGTCTGAGCATGAAAGAAAGTTGTATTCCTGTCCCCCGCCTTCAGCCAATTTGACCGCGCTCTATCCCTCCAATAAATCTCCTCATCCTTGAGAGCCCTCTTGAATAAGGTCTCAGTAAGCGAATACTCCTCTCTATTGAAGTCTGGACACTCGAACAAATGTTGTAGTTTAGAGCCCAGAACTTCCTTATTATGCCTTGAATTGAGTGGACGTTGTTTCCTCCAGTGAAGAAAACCCATTCGGCATGCCTTGATCTTCTCATGAATTTGAAACCATCTAGATCCATGAACTTGCCGCTGCCAAGCCCAACGAACAATCACAGCACACTCCTCATATCCACCCCAACGCATATCAAAAATAAATCTTTGCTTAAACCTTCCCACCTGACACGCGCTATCCAGTAAAATAGGACAATGATCGGAGCCACCCGGTGCTAAATGCTTTACCACAGCATTCGAATTACGAATCCTCCAACTTGAATTTGCCAGAAATCGATCAAGACGGACTCGCACATTCTCCCTACCAGACCTCTTATTGTTCCAAGTAAACGGAAACCCAACATATCCCAAATCAATGAGGCTGCTCTCCTGAACGAACCGTTGAAAATCAAATAATTCCCACGCCTGCCTTTGGTGACCTCCAAATTTCTCATCTTGGTGCAATATGGCATTAAAATCCCCACCAACCAACTAATCTGATGATTCCACTTGAGCTATACCCAATAACTCCTCCCAGAGACCCCTTCGTTCTTGAAGAGAATTCTACGCATGTACAAAGGCCATCCGACACCGATATTGGGCTACCAAAATAAAACAATCAATAAAAACCGAATTACTTCTAATGAGCTGAAAAGACACCCCCTTCTTCCAATATATACACAAACCTCCCGCTAAGCCAACAGGACTAACAAAAAATTCACCTTTTACACCTAGGTATTTTTGAAGCCAAACTAAATAATGATCAGACTTCTTGGTCTCCTTCAAAAACACCACATCCGGGGAATGGAGTCTATAAAACTCCTTCAATCTGGAACCTGTTAGAGGGTTCCCCACACCCTGACAGTTCCACACCATGACCTTCATTGAGAATTCAGGGGCCCATTGGGGTTGGTCGCCTCCACCCTAAAAGAGTTAGAAATATCCCCCAAAAAGACCCTCTTACCTTGTGAAGATTCATCATCCGCCGCTTCCAACCTCCGTTTACCAGACCGAGGCAATAATTCTCCATCTCGCTCCTCAATCCTCACTGTCCCAACACGACCACCTTTCCTCCTGTTCACCGCCAACTGTTTTCTCCCACACCCTCCTTTCCCCTTTGGAATTCTAGACAAAACCCTCTCTGCAGTCTGTACTTTTCTACAGCCTTAAAATCTTAGACCTCCACAAAATTAGATCCAAAAGAAAGGTCCAACTGATTTGCATTAGAAGGCCCAGAATTGTTAGTGCTGGACTCCCCATTAATAATTCCTTGGTCCACTGCATCTATTTTTTGCCCAGCATTACAGTCCACAAGAGATTGGGCCCCATTTGTTTCTTGGTCCGTAATCAATACATTTCCCTCCACAACCTTAGTCATCATATCAGTCGGATTCAGTACCAATCTTCTCCAACAGAATATCCCCTCATCAATGATCTCATGAACAAAGTGGAAGTGGACATCAATATGTTTGGTCCGAGCTTGATGCACCTGATTTTTAGCAAGATAAATTGCACTTTGACTGTCACAATGAACGATGACATGATCTTGCTCAATGCCCAAATCAGCCATCAACCCATGCAACCAAATCGCCTCCTATATGGCTTCAGTCACAGCCATATATTTGGCCTCAGTAGTAGACAGTGCAACCTTCGACTGCAAAGTATATAGCCCACTCACCGGCCCACCAGCCATGGTAAACACATACCAAGTCATTGAACGTCGTTTATCCAAATTACCCGCATAATCCGAGTCCACAAAACCAGAAACCAGATCACAAATCGATGTGCACCTCTCGAACTTCAAACCCAAATTCGAGTTATATGCTCTTGTGCATTGAGAAAGACATTGCACGGCACTTTGATGTTGATCCCATTATAAAATGCCTTTTACATTTGGAAGAGCGTCGAATCACAATTTTAAGTTCTTACTTTTTGGATAGGGATGGAAGCAAGGTTCTACATTTTGCATTCGGTGTAGAAATTGATACATTATACTGTATGCATGTGATTATTTGCTATCATATTTCTGTAATCGTATATATGTGTATATATATATATGACAATTTTGTTGATAATTTTTTGTACAATTTGAATTGGCTTAATTGATGTTGCATTTCATATCATATGTTTTAAAGTTTGTTATAATATTCGCCCAATCCATACTGGTCGTTCAGCTAAATAAGCCAAAGTGGCTTATCTTTTGTCCTTATTCAAATTTTTTCCGTGTCATTTGGATTATCATCATTGTTTGAGGGATTATTGCATCCTTATGACAAGATGATTCTAAAAAATAATAAATTTTGATCGAAATCTTTTTTTTTTTTTTGAATAAAGACGGAAAAAGTGGCTTATTGGCCTATTTTCGTCTTTATTTGGCTTTATTTAGAACATTTTTGGCGGGAAAGTCAGTGGCTTTTTTGTCCAAACAATCCCTTACAAATCTTGTGTCTGCCCTTAAATATTATTTCATCTGTCTCTTTTTAAGTGTCAGTTTCACTTTCACGCAGTTTTAAGAGTCAACATAATTGTACCTCCAAAATACTTTTCATACTTACCCTTTATGAAAATATTATTATTACACTTTTACTCATCAATTTTTCAAAAGAGAATATACTTTTAGGGACAAAATAGAAAATGTACCAACTTTTATCTATTAACTTTACAAAAGGACATTTATTTACGGACAGCCCAAAATAAAATACAGAATTCTTTAAAAAATGACGGAGGGAGTAGTAGTAACCCTTTTTTAATGAATATAAAAAGATAAAACAAAAATCCCGACACTGTGAGGTGGTCAGTTTTAAATCAATCAGTCACCACTCCTTTAAATGAAAAGGACCGTTGCTTTGATCTGTAGAAGTTTGTCCCATATCGGTTAATTATCTCCTCCAAAACTAGTATATGAGTCTAGACGGCCTCTCTATTGCTTGTCAATTGATTTGGAGTTAGATGCTTTAATATGATATCAGAGCTAGGGTTTCGGAGAATTAATTTCTCCTTATTTCTGCCTAAATGCATCGTTTTTTGTTGTGATCCAAGTATTATGGATCATTTATTTATCTCTCAAACGTGCGAGTGGAGGGTTACACGTGCGGAGAGTATTGGTTGCAAAAGTGAAAAGGACAATCCAAAACACGCCCACCTCGATCTCACGGTCTCAATTGGCTACCTTGTACGGTATAGTAACCTAGCTTATTCTAGTTCGCCACGAAACCGCATGCGTGATAATTATTAATATTCTAGCTAGATCGAGCAAGACAAATTAAATAGCATAAAATCTTAGTTGTTGCCAAATATACGATCAATCGAATGAATCGACAACTACTGCGTAGTTATTTTCTTTAATTTGCTTGATGGCCAGTACTGATCATATGGAGGATGAACAAGGCCACCTCGATCGAGTCCCCAATTTACTCTAGCTGTTATTATATTGACAAATTTCTCATAAATACATTCGATTAATTATGCATTCACCTTTGAAGATTAAAATCATGTGTCCGGGCAATGTACTGGTTGCATGTCGATCACAAACAATAAACAGTGCAAGGTAGCTAGGGACCAAACAACAGTACTCATCGAAACAGTCATAATCAGAATTTATAACGGAATGCTCGAATTTACTTTGTTGTGTGGATCAAGTGAATCTGAGCTTTCTTTCCCTTCCACATTCTAGATCACTGTTTCTAGGACCGCAAGACTTGTGCAAAATTGTACTTCATCATTTTATAGCTGCTTTTATACAACATCGCAAGTGGACAAATATTGATGCGCCAAGCCAACATGGCACTCAAATAGTACTTTGAAACTCCTCAAATGCCGAACTACATTTAAGGCCACATACCCCTCCGATACACTTACCACATAGTATACCCTGCCGCCACTCCAAGCTGAGAGATGAAGAAAGAAAATTATGTACCTCTCTTTGAAACAAAGGCAGCAAAGGGACGCCTAGCTTACAAACTCTATGCTGCTTCAGTAATCATTGGAATATGTTTGATATTTTCTTACAGGGTGATCCATTTACCAGCACAGGGTGGACTCGAAACATGGACTTGGATTGGTATTACTCTGGCAGAGCTCTGGTTTGCTCTCTACTGGCTTATCACGCAATCTGTTCGATGGAATCCCATCCACCGTTATACCTTCAAAGACAGGCTATCTCAAAGGTCTCTCTCTCTCTCTCTCTCTCTCTCTCTCTCTCTTAGGTGCTTGTGTGTGTGTCTTACGGCGTGTTGGTT
The DNA here is from genome assembly GCA_025413875.1 of Rhododendron molle. Lineage (NCBI taxonomy): Eukaryota > Viridiplantae > Streptophyta > Magnoliopsida > Ericales > Ericaceae > Rhododendron > Rhododendron molle. The sequence goes on from CM046400.1 coordinate 24,969,673, forward strand.
ATTGTGACTGTAAAATAACAGATACGAAAAAGTTCTTCCGAAAGTCGACTTATTTGTATGCACGGCTGACCATACGGTAGAACCACCACTAATGGTGGTGAACACGATCTTATCGGTCATGGCATACGATTACCCGACAGAGAAGCTGTGTGTGTATCTTTCTGACGATGGAGGATCTGAGTTGATGTTGTATGCTCTGTTAGAGGCTTCTCGCTTCTCAAAGTACTGGCTACCATTTTGCAAGAAGTTTAAGATAGAACCAAGGTCACCTGGGGCTTATTTTTCAACAGATTTCAAGCCATTTAATATTGATCCTGTCATGGCCAAAGAGTGGTTGACGATCAAGGTACTTATCCTTTGAACTTTCACACATTGAGTTTTTTTTTTCCATACCACTAATTACAACCGCAAGTGGGGCGCCGCCAATGCAATTGGCACAGCTGGTCGAGGGGTAACCAGCATAAGTCTGCGGGCTTGGGTAACCCCGACATGGGGCACCGGGGAAAAAGAAAAAAAGGAAACCCAAAAAAATAATTTAGTTTTAGATTAAACAAAGTTTATTGGAAAACAACCAACATGGTGATGGATGAGTTATTCCAAGAATTAAGACATTTGAAAACAATATTGCCAAGAAAAGTAATAAATCAATTGACATCCTTGATTTTATAATTTCTTATGGGAAGACGGTTGTTTTCAAATGGTATAGGCTGCTTATCTTATCAAATTTTGTTAACTATACAGATTACAGTTACTTTAGCGAAGATGAGTTCTCTAAGTTGAAGTTGATCAAAATTTACCTTCAAACTACCATTTCACAAAAGAGATTGAGTGTATTTTTATTTTATTTTATCTTAAACACATTCCATTAAAAAGCCAAACGGCACTTACAGCGATTCTATCCGAACATAGTGAAAAAGAAAACTACAATCAACCCATCACAGAGAAATACACAAAAAATGCAGACACAAAGAGACAAAACTAATGTCTCGATCCTAAGCACGAGCCAAAGGCTCACTACACACCGCCTCTAAGGGACGTGGAGCTAGCAATCTAACCATCCAGCCGCCTCAAGATGGCGCAGATTCCAAATCAGAGACATCAATAACAGAAACGATGAAAATAGACAAGAACACAAGCAGAAAACGAGAAAATAGTACCTTGGACTACTCCAATGAGCACGCTAGCCAACTCCGGCAGAGGAAAGACACATCGACGCCTAAGACACAGACGGATCCTCGAACCAAAGCAAAGGAGATAAACTCCAACAAGCCCCCGCTGCCACGGCATGCTTCGGGCGCGAAGACCAAAATAGAAATCCGTTGAGGGCTAGGATTCCGATCAACGTGACGACAGCGACCGATGGCTGAAGAAACTTCTCTGCCTATTCGTGTCCCAGGGATGACCAAACGGGCGAAATACAGACTCAAGGGCCAAGCCCTAATCCTTATTTTCCCACACCGCAACCCGCCAGATCTAAGCCCTAATCCTTATTTTCCCACCACCGCAACCCGCCAGATCTAGGGAAACCAAGACCAGTAACAAACGGACTAGGAAAACAAGCTTGTAGAACAAAGACAAACAAAGAAAAATCCGTTTGCCCAACCGCACACCTTATTGTCTCGCCGCTGGTCCAAAGACTTTAGATCTAAAGATGACGGATGATAAACTGGCCTGGAAGAACCACCTTGTGTTGGATGCGTCGATGCTGAGGAGTCCTCGCCGTTCCACAAAAACCATCACCCCAAAGTTGGGGAAACTGGAAGCACAGGCGATGATAGAAAAGGGAGGCGAGGAGGGACAATAAGGCAGAGGAGGAGGAGGGTGGAGAGGAAGGTGAAACCACCACCCCCCCCCCCCCCCCACACACACACACACACACACACACACACACAACGGCGGTCAAGAGTTTTTGTTAGAGAGAGAGAGAGAGAGAGCTGCTTTTCTATGCAGATAGACTAAGCTTAGTTTGTTTTAGATTAAGTGTATTGGCTATTATCCGATCGTCTTAATTAAAAATGAGTACTCGGATAGATTTTAGGATGACTTAATTAAAGAATTTGCTTCAAAAAACGCAAGGACAATTTTTCTTTAATTGAATTTCGCTGATCATAAAGCACTAAAAAAAGGAGTTACATTTTGATTTTTTTTTGACATAATTCAACCTAAAAGCACTGAATTTTTTTAACACTAACAAATACATACAACTACAAAAAAAAAAAAGAAAACGAAAGCAGCAAAGCAAGAGACATATGCCCCCAGAAGGGGACACACAGCCTCACCGGTGCAACACCAACAACCAAATTTGACAAGATGCAAACCCAAAACACCAGAAGAATGAAGACACAACACGAAATGACTTGAAACACCAACACCCACCACCACACAACACGAAATGACTTGAAACACCAACACCCACCACCACAGCAATCAGAGGACACCGACACTATAACTGAAAAAATAAAACTGAACTAAACCCAACACACACGAAGTCTAGTCCTCAATCATCTTCCTGTGTCAATGACTCTCTCTGGATCCTAAAGAACGAGCTCATTCCTGTTTCTATTGAGTCGTAAACGTTCACAAAAAACTCTCTCATGAATTTAGGAAAATTGAAAAACTCTTACAAAATTCAATTAACTTTTGCGATGATAAGAAAATTCTCAACGACACCACAAATTAACTAAGAAAATTCTCAACGACACCACAAATTGACTTGGACTTATTTGCATGAACTATGCAACAACGTAGCTAATGCTGTCAACGGAATTGTCTTCCTCAGTTCTCGCTTTCTAATTAACTCTGAAAGCAATTTACAATTGAAGTTGAGGCCATTGTTGTGGTCCCTGAATCCTAAATTCAAAAATGTAGTGGTCCTTGGGTAGTTTTACTGATTAAAGTCAAGAGAGACTTGGCACTTTCCAAAGGTCCAAATCTACATTCAACCAACAGGGGCCCATTCTCCAGGATTGGTCCATACTCCAGGATTCAGTTTTTTCTCACAAAAAAATGCCCCTTGTATATATCCCTTATATTTTACTGTGATGTGTAACTGTGTAAAAGGTGATTGTGCGAGTCATCCCAATATGTCATCGATTTAAGTATAACAAATCCACTAGAAGGCATAACAAGTTATACCAAAAAGAATTTAATGAGCATAACGAGGGTATAACCATTCTTAAAAAAGGTATAACACTTAGGCTCCGTTTGTTTCAACGTAAAATATTTTACAATGTAAAATGTTTTTCATGTAAAATATTTTTTTAGAAAATGAACTTTAAACTTTTATTTTTCGGTGTTTAGTTAGCAAGTAAAAATATTTTCCAAAACAATAGTTTTGACGATTAAAGGTCTCGGATAACGCGGGATATAATTATGGATAAGTAATGCATGGAGTTAGTATATGAGTAATGATTGGGTGTGACAGTTTTGCATTTGGTTGGCAATGAGTGCGCTGAATTTTAGCTTAAGCGAATGATGGAAAACAAAAACAACTTACGGAAATAATTAGAGGAAAACATTTGTGCCCCAATGATGGAAAATGTTTTACTTTGTTTTATCCAGTCAAACGGGGGAAAATGAGTAAAATATTTTACGCCGAAACAAACGGAACCTTAACCAAAATAGGCCTAACAAAGCCAGTAAATGGCATAACAACTGAGGCATAACATTGGTGGAAAAAATGGACATAATGAAAACCATTGAGGAGCATACATAGGCATAACAAAAACCAACAGTCATAACCTTTGAAACCTCGATAAGAACGAGAGGAAAAAGCAAAAGAGGCATAACATTACCACATAAAAGCTTAAAAATAAGCTTCTAAAAGGAATAACAAGAACCTATAAAGGGCATAACAAATTTGAACTTGACCTAAGGGATTTTTTTTTTTTCTGACTACTGGCCGGTTCTTTAAGTATCCGGGTTCTTTGTCATACCTTGGTTATGCCATTGACTGATTTTGATTATGCTGTTAAATAATTTTGTTATGCCGAAATTACCGATGTCCCCAAATACCCAGAGACACCATAGCACTATCTAGCCTGTGATACTAAGTAAACGAAACCTAACACTTGACCAACCTTAAACTACTTAGGGTGTGTTTGGTTGGATTAAATCAAGGTTGGAATGGAATAGTCATTCCAATGACTTACTTATTCTAATGTTTGGTTCACCATTGAATAATGGAATGATGATTCCAAATGGAATCACTATTCACCTTAGTAAATGAATTGTCATTCCATCCAAAAAAAACTAAGGAATTGTTATTCCATTTCTTTGTCACACCAAAATTACTAGTGTCACTCCAACATTCACTATTGCCACACCTAAAATTACTATTGCCACTCTAAAAATTACTATTGCCACTCCAAAAAATGTTATTGCCACTCCAAAAATTAATATTGCCACTCCAAAAATTACTATTGCCACACTATTCCATTGGAGATGAGAATGACTATTCCTAAGCACAACCAAACATGAGAATGACACTGGTTATGCCCCTAGTGCCTAGGACTCTGTTGCTACGTCGTGTTCCTCAATCTGAGAGGACTTTGTTGTGGACCACAATGTAGGCTTGGGGTTTCGGCTTAAGAAAGGAAGCGGATGAAAAGACTCAAACCTAACTTCTACTAACGCTTGGGTTTTAAAAGCTAGCAGCCATCTTTAACATTCTTATCAACTCTTGTCGTCTCTTGTCTCACTTTGTGTGAAAGAGTTGTTTTTTTCAAAATGTCCTTTGTATGGATTGAAATAAATGTTTTCTTCAAAATGCCCCTTGTATGACGGGGTGCTCATTTTTTTCATTGATTTTCCTTTCATCTATCCTTTTTGTATTTTTTTTTTTTTGTTTGGCCCAACGTAGGGGTTGGCTGCCTAGCAAGCTTTTCAAAAGAATTATCCAGAGGTTCAACGTGGCTAGCAAGGGATAAGTGTTGGATAAATGAAATGAATGCCTCTCTTTATTTTGAATCATACGACCAAGTGACAAGGATTCTAGCTAAGAGATTAAGAGCTTTGATGCTTAACCAAACAAATGTATGAAAACATGGCCGATTTTTCATTGCTCTTCTCTTTGTTCACGCTCTAATTTTTGCCTAGATCGCCCTTGCAGGTTTTCAATCTAGCGAGCTCACTCTTTTTTTTCTTTTTCTCTTCATTTTTCCTCTCTTCATCTTTAACAGTGGTCCCACAAGTGTTCAGAAATATTTTCAACTCCTCAACTCAACAAAAATGACATGGGTCACAGTTTTGAAAACTCATTTTTGCATTTGAGTGATTGTAGACACCCCAATCCGGACCTCGAAGAGTCTTTGTCCACCCCGATGATGAAATAGAGGAAACGGTACCTTTGCGAGCTTGAAAAAGGATCTCCTTTAAAACCACAAACCCAACAAACCCAACCGAACCCAGCCGACCCCAATAAAAAGCCCAAAAGACTTTGGACCACAGGAGGAGGTACCGTACGGAGCCGAATTGGGGCGCACGGCACCTTGAGAAATTCAAGGGACCGTGCGCAGCCAAACTCCTCCGCACGGCACCTTGAGCAAAAGTCGTGGCTCGAAAGTCGCCGGCCACGCCACAGTGAGCCACAAATGATGATGGCTCAAATACACTTCTGGCCCGCCCAGAAAATACCTCCACCACTTGAAATTCAAAATCCTTGGCCTTTGCCTATAAATTAACCCCTCCACTCAAGGGAAAGGGGTCCCTCTTAGCCCTTCTTTTGAGTCCTTCTCTTGCCTTTCTCTTGGCTCTCTCACTCTACTTTCTCTCTCTAAGTTCTCAAACCCACTTTCCATTACCACTTCCATTTCCAAGTCTTAAAGGATGTCATTCCCAAAAGACATTCTTTAAGAGCTTTCACTCACTCCCTTCTCATCATTGAAGTTGATCACTCATTAACTTCAAGACCCCATCACCCAAAATACCTAACCTTCACTCACACCCATACTCCCTTTGTCTCATTTAAACCCCCTCCATCCCCATCCGTGACGATCCATCCACATCCTTGCATCCACGATCCTTGATCAAGCTCGAAACCAAAGGTATAAACTAGTTTCCTCGGACTAGACTCGCTCGTCCTGAGGGGACCTTTCGCCGCCAGATTCGACCCTTTGGTTAGATCCTCGACTCAAACCCATTTTCATAAAATAAAACAGACATTGTGCTGAGGTTGAGAAACCGCACGGCCTGTCATTCAGACGACGGCATCCCTACCCCAAACGGCATAGTACACACTAATGCTATTGTGAACAGTCGCCTGGATCTCGAAGTTTTCCTCTCGCTTGTAGTTACTGCTTTTCTTTGTTTACTATTTCTGTAGCTTTTAAAATAAGACCATATCTACAAGCCATGTTCCGGCTCTTCTAAAACCTTTTCAAGATCATCCCAAATGATCAAAAACGTTGAAAGCTACTTTAAAACTATGTTTTGAGGAGGATAATGACGTTCTTGGGATGATCTGACCGTCGTAAGGCTACTCATGAGTTTTCAAAAGATCTACAGAGAAACCAGTGAGCTAAGTGATGTTTTAAAAGACTGCAACAGTCTGACAGCAGAGCAGGTGCCACGCACGGCATGTTGAGATGCCTCGCGCGGCATCTCAGGGTGCCGTGAGCGGTATTCTGAGGTCCAAACAATCTGTTGAATGTTATTTACTTCCATTTATTCATATCATTTTATCACGACTGTACAGATAGCACCACCTGCACGTCAATGTGATATATTTCCCATGTCCCTTCCCCGTTACGTGCTTTATTAAAGAGTTTGATATTCCGGATAATATTGAAGATTCCCCCCCCCCCTCCTTTTGAAAACATCAAGTAGAGACCGGTCTTGCCGGGCGAATGGGGTGCTTTTTAAAGAAAAATCTTCCTCATTCGTAATGTGGCTCCCGAACCCATCATCTCAACGTTTTCGCTAGACCAAAAGCCTTTCTTTTTCAAATCAAACTCTCGGTTTCTCGGGTGACCCATCTCAAAAACCCGGGTGGCGACTCTTCGAGCGCAAGCGCTTCTTCGGGCGCGGGAGCCCACAGTGATTTATGATGTGTTTCAAAAAGATATCATGAGATCACTTTGAAATCTCTAAGGATTGTTTTCAACATTTAACGTTATCATGAACATCCTATAGCAGCAACTTAGCACAAGAGAAAGTATTTTCAAAATTGTGGCCGACCATAAGGTGCCTACGTATCTCAAAAAGAGAATCTGGTCATTCGTAGTTCATGTCCGAGGAGACTTTCATTTTAGGTCCATATTTCATGCTAGGTGCAACAAGCAAACTTACAACCAAAATAAACTCAAGACATAGACCTTTTAAAAAGGAAACAGATACGGACCAAAATAGTAACCAAAACTAGCTAGATAAGACTCCTCAAAAGATTGACTCTTAGCCTAAGATGTGACATGCATGGATGCTGCTACTACCAGGTGATCAAACACAGCTGGATCAATCTTCGCTTGATCGATGAGGTCTTGGATTTCATTTTTGAAAGCCCCGCATTCTCTGATAGAGTGACCATTTAATTGGTGGTACTTACAATAACCTTCGCCTTTTTGCATAAAGTTAGGAAATTTTGGCTGTAATGGCTTCAATACCCCGTTTGCTTCCAAGATATAGAACACATTTTCCAAGTTCATTCCAAGATGAACAAAGTTTCTCTTTTGCCTGCGGTTGAGATGAGATCCCACCAGTTCAACATTATTGTTGCTCATGTTCATCTTACAGCTATTTTTGTCTTTGAGAGATTCCTGGTTTAGACCGATGGTATCGAGAAGAAGTTGTTTCTCATGTTGCTACTGCAGATCATCCACCACCATTTTAATTTGGTTGTCCTTAGCAAGATAAGTTTCTCTCTAGGCTGCCCTTTTCATCCATCTAGTAGGGGGAGGTGGACGTGGAGCTTGTGGAGGACTTCTCTGCAAACTGTGAACAATGGTGGCTAGGGTAGCTACTGATTCAGCCAATACATTAACTTTAGCAGCTAGAGCTTCAATCTTTTTGTCAGCCATTGCTGTCACATCTAAGACCAAACCCAAAATTTAGGAAAAGCAAGACTTAGGTACGCTCAAGTTGAGATGTCCAAAATCAAGTGTCTATGCAATGCACACATCAAACACACATATTGCCCTTAAAATGTAAGTCTAGCATGATGGGGTGGCTTAACCAAATGATACTCGATGTTGACACGTGATCATGTAATGCGCTATGGGAAGAAATGAGGGTGATGGACTCTTCTTTCGGTTTAGTTCCCTGCATGGTTAGAGAAAGGCAAACAAAATGATATACATAGCACCATAGCTACTTTCACAAATTATGGATGAGTCATGCATAGCAATTCGTGTGCATGCATGAGTTTTATATGATACCATAGACAGCTAGCAATTTTTGATATGGATGATTCTTAAGACTCATTGCTTACAAATACTTCGTGCCACTTAAGATCCTACTTCCAAACCAATCCACACTATAAAATAGACCCAAAAAAAAAAGCTGAGCAAATGACCACAATGGAGAGTAAACTTGGAGTCCACCGCTGTGCTAATGGCTATTTGAATGTTCCACCTTACACAACTTTTGGTTTTAAGAAAAACTTGTCATTTGAGGATTTGATCATCATTAGCCATTTTTTCACTAAGAAAAGTTTTGAAATTTCTCTCTTTCAATTCTTGGTTAGGGCAGATTCATTCACTCCAAACAATGCTAACGTGATTTTCTATCAGCTTCAGGCTATTCTCATTTTTACCAAAACACTCATTCAGCAAGTTTTTTCCTTTGTCCTCTTTCTTTCTTAAAACATGACTGAGGTAATTGGGATTCACATGATTACCTGCCAGCACATTGACAAACTCCTAAATCTTACCGGCTCGTTGCAATAAGCATGCTCAAAATTTTGAATTTTTAAAAGATGGGTTGCTAGGCCGATTTGGAAATAGGAATCAAAGTTCTAAAATTGTCATGTTGAATGATCCATCGAGAAATAAGTATTGTCGGTTCTATCCATGGTATCCTTAATTCATCATCCAACCTGCTCTTCCACTTCGCACTCCTCCTTTCTCTCGGCCTTTCAAAGTAGAGATTGCTAAAGCAACCTCAATTCGATTTTCGGCGGGCGGCTTACGCTACTGCCATTGTTTGACGTTGCTTTAGAAATCTATGCTTCGTGGTGCTTTAAGTGAAGTAGGAGTAGGAATTAAGCAGTGGTGTTTTCAACCTACCAAAAACATACCTTACAGGCAATGTTATGCCTTAGTGCTCAACTATAAAGAGTTAGAGTTAGGGCTCTTAGTTCAAGCCCTAACTCTTCTACACAGAAAGCAATGTTACAACAACATATACAAGGTGTGAGGAAGAACTTCAAGAAACGATGCAGGTAGATTCCTAACCTGCAGGTCCCTGTCCTATTTTGATAGGTTCTATGGCTCTCTAACACAAGTAAGGTTTGGGTAGTCTAAGGGTGCTCCGTTGTCAAAGGGTACCAATCCTTTCACCAGCCCATCAAAGATGGTGATCGAGTGATTCCCTTGTTGATATACCATTAGGTACAAGTGACTGTGGAGTTTGCTGGAACCCCTAACATAACCCGTGACATGCCGGGATATAAGGTGAACTCAACGAGGTTGCCCGCTTGATGCATATGATAAAAGAATAAGATAAAGCAAATATTAATCCTATGTCGAACTTTCTAGTTATATCTCTCAAGTCCCCAGCAGAGTCGCCAAAAACTATAGACACCTCCCTTACGAGGCATCGCCAAGCAGATTGATCACGTTTGTTTACTTTCCACTTCATAAACCAAGATCGTGGATATTCCCATGGCTAGGAACATCACCACGCGATAGCGGTTATCATTAAAATAGAGTCGCCACCTAGTTTATAAAACTAGGAAAAACAAGTAAAGATTCTAGGTACGGGAGCCAAAAGTACAATAAGGGAAAGGTGTTAAGCACCCATCTTTGCCCAGTCATGAGACTGGCCCATAATCGTTCGACACATGATATACATTTGCTTTATTTAATTCTAAACACATAATCTGATTATTAACCTTTAATAGTTGATTAGGTGAGCCAGAACAGTAATTGAAACATGCAACAAAAATAAGCAGAACAAAATAGGTTGTCCCAAGAAAATGGATCTCTCGGCCGATGAATGGATTTCACAGCCGAGGGATCCCACTGGACTGATGTATCAGCCGAGGTATCAATGCCCCAGCCGATGTTCTTCCTCACACCAGACTAAATGATTAACAAAAAATAAAAACGCTACGATTAATGCATAAAAACATAAAAGAGATCAAACCATAGGCCCCTGGGCCATACCACCTTGATCCCTCAGTTGCTTGATTGCTTCGGATTGAGGGTGATTGACTAATTTGCTTCTCGAAACCCTAGGGTAAGGGTTTGTGCTTCGGGGGTTTGATCGTTGGACTGCGGCTACCTACAGGAGTTTAGGGCTTTTGTAGAGAGGATATGAGAGACGATTTCTGCAGAGTTTGGAGATATAAGATGGAAGAATTAAATGTTAATTTCGAAACCCTAAGGCCTCTTTATATAGGCAATTGGTGACTCACTCCGGCCAATCAAATGGCGTGAATCAATAACATAGTTTAGGATAACAAGATCTTTGCTCGAATCTGCTTTCGTAGTCCGAATGCATCGGAAAAAGGTTGCTAAGGTTTTGGTGCATCGATCAAACAACTGACAGAACATTCCAGAATTTTGGAAAAAGACAATCTGGCGACCGAGGAATGGATCTGACGGCCGAGGAATGGATCCGACGGCCGAGGAATGGATCTTGCAACTGAGGAATGGATCTGAAAGCCGAAGAATGGATCTGGCGATCGAGGAATGGATCTAGTGGCCGAAGAATGGATCTGGTGGCCAAAGAATGGATCTAGTGGCCGAGGAATGGATCTGGTGGCCAAGGAATCGATCTTATGGCTGATAGATGTATTTTCCTAGGATGCTGTATTTCTGTCTGAAAGGCTATTTGGCTCTGAATTGGGTCCTCTAAGTGGCTAGAAGTACTCACCATAAGTTCTAAGATTCACGAGAAGTCAATCAGCAATCACTGTATCCATTCATCATCGGGATGGTCCCCAAGGTGGGACTTGAAATAATCGTTAGGCCAAATTGGGGTGTCTACAAAGCTAACCAGTGGTTAGCTACCAGAGGGTCGCTACTGGTCCCATCAAATACCGGTGGATTCCTATGGCTAAACTCTCGCATCGCCACCATGGCTCGATCCTCGGCATTCTCTCTAGGAGCTTGGTTTAAAAGATTTGCACCTCGATCGATCCTTGCCCTCGGATCCCCACCTGGGTTCTCCCCATGTTAGCTAACCTCATCCTCCGGTGGCACCCCATGGCCACGACCACAGCCATGGCCACCCCGGTTTCTAGCCGCACCCTGTCTAACACGCATCCTCAAAGGCATCTTACTACATTAATTAAGAAAGAAGACTATCAATCACAGCATATCTACTATGAGGTAAAAGCCCCCAACTTCCCAACAGGGGTCAATAATAACTTTATGCCACTCTACGATTTCAAAAATGCAATGCCAAGTAGTCACATAAATGTTAGCCACACAAGCATGCAAAAGTTATGTTAGAAGGCACGACATTTTGAACCCATGAGATTGAACGTCTCCCCACGGTCTTTAGGTGTTCTAAACCTACGCTCTGATACCAAGTTGTCACGCCCTCGATTTTCACGATAATTATAAAGTATTTCCATAAATAGAACTTCACATTAATCCGTACGGTACCCCAAAATATTATAGCATTCCCATTTCCATAATCTCATTTCAAACATCCAATAGTTCCCAAAATATTACATCTTTGGCTTCGAGGCCCAAATATGACGCAAGTATTGAGTGTCGAAAGAGAGTTAAGAGTTTAAAATATTCCTTAATCAAAAGATTTACAATTACGATTACAAACACATCTTCCAAAAGAGATTTAGAGCATCCGCAATGGGAATAATCAAAATCAATAATCAAAATGTGCCACGTCAGCATTTGATTATCCATTTAGTTCATAGTCAAACTTAACAACCTCTACCTCCACATTGGTTATTTTTACATCCCTAACTAAAAAAACCCCAACAATACACAATGCACCAATGTCCAATCGCAAACGAGTTCCAATCACGCACCTGGCCACATCAAATTATTCGTCTCGATGAGACGATTCTAATGTGAGGTGTTTTTGAATTATTGGGTTTTGAGTTTGGTTATTGGGTTTAGTTATTGAGTTTTGGTTATTGGTAAAAGTTGTTAAGTTTGGATATGGAATGGGTGGAATTTGATTATTTGCTAAAAGACTTGTAACTTTGCTTATTACAATGTGAGGTATTTTTTGAGTAATGTTGTTAAGTTTGTTTATCCACACCTATTTGCTTATTACAATGCGGATGCTCTTACAAAGATGGATAAGTAACTCTTCAATGTAAGCTTTCCAAAAGTATGTCTACATCCAAGCATACAATCATGCAAGCTATTGTCCTTGGTCAGTACCTGAAAATGATATAAGGCTTGAGCTACACTAGCCCAATAGGAAATTCTATACTAACAGTATATGCAAATGAAATGCAAGGATGAACTCAAGATAGGAACAAGAACAATCAACCATAGGTCAACGAGATCAACAACCATTATACGATCATAAAGCAACTCAAACTTAGAATCATTTCCATCTTTCACGTGTCCAATATCCTTTCGTCGTATGTGTCATGAGCCGAAGCTCCTGCCAGGCCAATTAAGGGATCCCGATACCCCCTGTCAGGCACCATACCATTCGGTAGGTCCTGAGTATAACCAATACGAGCTTTTGCTCCTGCCGGGCCAGTTAAGGGATCCCGATACCCCCTGCCAGGCACCCACCCTGAGTATTATTCTCGTTGTGTCATTAAGTGTCCAAGAATCACATATTCCTTGTCATGTGCCATTTCAATTAAATCACAGTTCATATTGTTATCAATGTCAATTTCAACCAAACAAGGGCAAGAATTTGCAAGGATACTCCATGAAATTTACAAATATGATTAATCATGTTATGGAGTGCTTTGGAAGTATTTTGAACAAACTAGAAGTGATCGAAGGTCAAGACAATGAAGTTTGGAACAAAGCAGTGAAACCTGTCCATAATCCCTTGGTATCGATATAGCCAAAATGGCCGTATCAATACAAGAAGCAAATCAAAAAGTGAAGCTACGGTTTTGAAATAGTATCAATATGGCAAAAAGCCTGTATCGATACGGCAACATTTCGAGCAGAATTTTTGGGTTTCAACAACAACAACAATAGGCACTGATTCAATGATAGAAAGCACATCTTTTACAGATATTTTGAGGTAGAATCCCTACCTCAAATTCAAAGCACGATTTCCAAGAAATTACAAGCCCTAGCTTCCAAAAACCTTGATTTGGCCGGGAAAACACCACGGAAGCCCAAAATCATGCGTAGAACGAGGAATGGAGGTTAGTTCGGTAGGTTTTGAGTTAAAATTTTGAGAGTGAGCAAGAGAGAGACAGAGAGAGGGGCGTGTGTGATACTTTCACAACCTCCTATATATACACACTAATGCACAAATTTCACTTGCACCATTTTACAACTTATTGTATCACTTTAGTCCCAAATATCATAAATTCCATTATTTCATTTTCTTTCCCAATAATCATGCTTTTATAAAATATTAACATCGATAAAATAAATATGGGTCTCAACAATTTACAACACATGTATGGAAGTAAAAACCAATACACAACTCGAAAACAATCATTTGCATCAAGCTATAAATTGGACTGGATCAGAAGTTGTACATAGCAAAATGCTTGCTATGACACATAGAACATACAAGTTTTATAAGCACCCAAAACCAAGCTTGCAGGAAACGATATTCAAAAAATAAACAACTATCCTGTATAAAAACAAGTAAACTCAATACCTCATCCTCTGCATGCCACAGTTCAAAATTCTGCATAGCTCCTGCCCCGAAAACGTAGTTTGAATTTTACGGGTCTGTCTTCATTGTTAACTCTACAGAGCACTTCATGCATTTGAAATAAAACCTGAAAAATTGGTTTCCCAAGTATTTTTGCAAACAATTTCAACATTCTAGTCAGTTAGTCAATCAGTAGTGACACATTCATGCATGTCTCATCTAAGCATAGAAGGGCGCATAATAATGGAGATGCTCATGGGAAGCATATCATCCTAACTTTCATCCACTGGTTCTTGAGCATGTGAAATGATAAACCATATTTAGCAATAGAAAAATCAAAATCTTTGAATACCGAGAGATCATGGATGTTTTTTTGGACAAAACCAAAGAGTAGCAGTGATTTCAAGAATAGAGATAGACATAATGAATCATAAAGGAGGTTCATAATTACTTTCCAAAAAATAAAATATGTCCAAGTTCTGTCCTAAGTTGGGGAAGACCAACTGCACCGAGGACATGATACGTTTGTGCTGGCATGCCAATTTGGTCTTCCACCAGGCACATGTACGAGAAATTTTGCAGAAGTTCAAACGCGATACATTTGTCCAAAGTTCTATATTAAATTAATTACGAATTAGAAATCTCTGCAAAGTCATTAAATTGGTTTGACAAAAAACTTTCTTTCGATCTCCAAAACTTCAGTCTTCTTTCCCTAAACTCAACTATTCTCTCAATTGTTCAAATAAAATAGGTCACATACAGAAACAATGCGTAAAATATAACCCATAGCTAAAGAAATCAAGTATGACCACAATAAACCTAAAAGCATAAAAGCAACACATACAGCTCTTCTAGTCCATGGCATAAGAAATATAATTTTAACTAACACATACACAAGAATCAGAGATGAAAATACAAGATCAGTAAACGAATGGAAGAACATATGAATAGAGCACATCTATGTAATTTGTACCAAGTCTATACTCTTGCACATTTATCAAAATTATGAAATCACAAACCTTATTGGTCTTAAGTTCAAGGCCAATGAAAAATAAAATCATCCTCCCAATCCAAATTTTACTTCAACACAAAAGGTCAAAAAGCTAGAAAGATAGAAGAACACCATGTAAAAGATCTTTGCACTAAAATCGAACATAAATTGATTAATCTTAAAACATATTACTGGTAGGAATTTCACTCTTCTAAATATCTTCTCCAGGAGCGAGCTAGAGAGAGGACACCGCACCTGATCGAGTTAAAACATACCCAAAGTGACGGGGCCACAGACTTAGGGTTTGGATTTTGCGTGTGAGATGAAAAACCCTATATCGAACAAAACAATTGAAGAGCATAATACCTAAATCAAACAATCACACTATAGAATTGAAACTATAAATCGAAGAACTCTGAAGACTAAAACATAATTAAAAATCTGTAAAAAAAAATCAAATAAAACAGAAATAATACTGATCGGAAAACCGAATGTGTTTTTTGAAAAAGGTTCTCTTTCTTTTTTTATTTGGTTAATTCGGAAATTTGAAAAAAGCTTCTCTACCTAAATAGAAAACTATGATTACTTGAAGCACCCAGAGCTGTATTCGTCCATTATAAACAACAGCAGCAGATGAGGGCTACAAAAAAATGTGTGTACAATAATCAGTTGGCACAATCCAACCCCAACAAAAGCCCCAATGCAAACTATAGAAAAGATAGAGCACATTCCAGCTCAATCATATCTAAATCTGAAAATGAAACTGAAAAAATCGATCCCTAGTTTGTATATTAAGGCTCAACAACATATTTAATTTATTTTGCAAAAAAAACTAAGCAGATAATGCATAGGGACACAACTTCTCACACAAGGGCCAGTGCAAATGATATTTCAATCAGATATAAAGCCCAGCCTGGGGACTCACTCTCAGGTTTCTTCTTCTCCAAGTTAACACCAAACAGCCGCAGTCCAGAATTACCGGTGGAAAATCGCAAATAGCGGCCCACCAAATAAACTCAGTAGCAACATAACTGTTAAAACCTGAAGTACCCTGAAAATTAACCTTAGCCGTATGATAAATACAAATTACTACTACTTGAATATTCAAGAGGAGAAAAAGTCCACTGCACAACCCTGGATATGGCATCACCCATGCATAACCAAAGAAGCACTCCAAGAAAGAATAAAAGACCTACAAACTATATGAATACATCCAATACCAATATTCAGACGTCCAATACTTCATTAGGAAAACCCCCTCTCAAGCAACTAAACTAAAATGAATGAATTATACAAATCAAAATATTTACATTTGGATTGTGTAGAACCGTTCTTGCAAGGACCTGTAGATATCAAAACCCTACCAGAATTAAACTAATAAGAAACAGAGATGTGAATCGAAAACGCAAGAAAATAAAGGGTATATTGGAGATCTATCAAACATAAAACAAAATAAGAGCGATATTGGAGATCTATAAAATGGATATATAGGAAAATAAACCAGAAGATGAAGACCTAATCGCGTGCGGCGTTCGGATTCCCGATCATTTTGCGTGACGACATCCTGCACTTTACCCCATGGGTTGAAAGTGGCCATGGCAGTGGGTTAGTCTTCTTCTCCGACTAGGAGGCCATCCGTGGTGCTTGGTGATGGATGGTTTTGGTGAGTTGTACCAGTGAGATTCTTACCCGTCTAATGGTGTTGAGAGAGAAATTAAGAAGGAGTTGAGGGGGGGGAAAGGGTGTTGAAAAAGATGGCGGTATGGTGTTTTTCGGGGATGCAGAAGGAGGAGTGGGGGAATACTTGGACGAATGAGAGCCACGTGTACTCCCACAAAGGAAATCACAAAAAGCCAAGGCCACATTCTCAATTGCCCTCCAAGACACTTGTAATTACCAAAATAGAAGCAAGTGAATAGTCATAATTACCCTTCGTCTCTAACCTTGTTGCTGCCCAATTGAGGGGCAAAATTGTCCAAATTGGACCAAAATGCCAAGCGAAAATCACCCCAAACGTGATCTTTAGAAGGGGTAGAACATCTTATTGGCTAGGCATGGATTAGTCGGCTAGGCAGCAACTAGTGGGCTCGGCTAGCTGGCTGAACGGGATTACATGGCTAGTCAGGGACTAGTCAATGGATCTATTTCATAACTTTTAAAAGTTCTAGGGTTTAAGTATGTAAGATTAAGAAGAGAGGGGTTTAATTGTTACAATTTGAAAACAAAAATATATATGGTATACTTATTTTATTTGCTAAGTACTTGATTTATTTTGTTTGGACCTTTGCACATCGAATTTTGTATTTGACTAGTTGTTTGTTACCGGTTGCTACTTTTTACTGTAGTTGTTACTGCTTTACTTGTAATTCTTTTCTTCTTTCTTATATCATTTCTTACTTAAATTTTAGGAAATGTGGGGAGATTAGAAACTTGACTAATTTCTAGGCCCGAATTAGTCCACAACTAATTTGCCTAGGCGCTAATCGGGCGAGAGAGAGGCACCTAGCGCCTCGCAATTTTTAGAATATTATTATATTGATTATAGGCTTTTCTAACCCAAGTCGTGTAGGAAAATAGTGCATAAAACAATTATGAAATTCACTAATTTCTGGAAATTAATTACAAATTTTGGGATCTACAACTTGAACACAAAATTACAGTATATAAAACATGAACTGTAAGAGAACAAGAATTTGCAAACCGAGACCTGTTTTGTACAACGGTGCCCTTAAGACAAATTCGCCGCCTCACTGGTGCTGGAAGTTGTGTCAGTGTTTGCCTCTCAAGGCTAACTCGGTTACCCTTCTATCTTCCTCAAACCCTCGAGAGAGAGACTAGCTGCACTCTCTCTCTCTCTCTCTCTCTCTCTCTCTCTCTCTCTCTCTCTCTCTCTCTCTCAAGAATAATCAGATTGTAAAAGAAGTAGTAGAGAAGCTCTAGATTTTCAATGTGTTTTTGGTGTGTTGAAACCAAAGGCAGAGGTCTCTTTTTATAGCTGAAGGAGGAGCCTCTACCATGAATGCTCCAATGAAGGAGGAGGAGTCTCTCAATCAATAGGGGGAGAATTGAATCCCAATATTCAATTCCTGGAATAAAAACCGCTAGACATTAATCCAGAATTGAATAAAATCTTGGGTAATTATTCTGGTAATCAATTAGCTTTGACTAGTCAGCCGCGCACAACTGTTGATCCAAATGCCGAACGGGTTCGACCCACATCCAAAACCCATAATCTTTTGGGCTCTAAAAAGATAAGGGAAGGTGGGCCCGTCGCCGCCTGCCAGGACCGGACCGGACCGTGACCAGGGCTGGGCCCGTGAGCCCAAGGCGTGAGGCCCGCGGTTCATCGAACTGGATTGGGCTTGGGAAGCACGCACACGAGTGTGGTTTATGGGTCAAAACCCAAAGCCCACATAGCGTACACGCTTCCTCCTTCGGAAAATTAGGGTACCCCCTAAGGGTTCAACCCTTTAGGCATTTTTCTCACTTAAATGCCCATCTATGGTTTCTTCTCAAACCAGTATGGGACTAGGTGACTTTTCACCTTTTCAATTTACCCACTTTGAGAGACAATTTCTCATTCATCTCTAAATAAAATTTGTTCATTCTTTCATTGGTTTAAACCCTTTAACAAGGAGTATCTAAAACCCACTTTTGCCCACCTCACGCTGTATGAGTCCTACCAAATTCTCTTCGCTTAAATTCCATTTTTCCAACAAGTGGTACCGTCTTTACTCTCAAAATGGTTATACAATTATAACGAACAGAAGAAATTACCTAATCAAAAAAGAAAGGGAAATTTATAGAAATGGTCCTCTTAGTTTCACCCGAGTCTTATTTTCGTCCTCCAAATGTCAATTGCAATTCTTTTGACCTTCAAGTTTGGTTTCGTACTAATTTGGTCCAATTGATAATGTTTGTCAGTCAAACTGGATGGGAAAAATCAAATTAAGGGCAAACGTCATCAATTGGACTAATTTGGAACGAACTGCAATGTCCAAACTGCTATCAATTTGATTTTTTTTGTCTAATTTGGTTGACAGAAGTTATCAATTGGATCAATTTGGTACGAAAACCAAACTTGAAGGTCAAAAGAGTTGTAATTTATACTTGGAGGACGAAAATGAGACTCGGATAGAACTATGAGGACCATTTATATAAATTTTCCAAAAAGAAAACATAACAATATATGTTTTTGTTTATGATGATATTGGTTTGGTTACAACTGTGGTTTCGCAATCGAGAACCAAAACTAGCAGTTTTTATTTATCAAAACCATAATCAGACTACTAAAACGCAGAACCTGATTCAGTCCGGATCAGATCAGTCGGTTATTCCAATTTTCGTGTACACACTTTACACTTATGATTGTTAGCTTTGTAATCTTGTCTGAGACCTACAAGGTGTAAAAAAAAGTCTCATCTGGAACTATTCACCAAGGTAAAAAGTTTATCGTCTTGAGAAAGGTTTTTTTTTTTTTTTGATAAGTGAGTGTGTTTTTTTTATTCCTCTATTGACAACCTAGTAGACTGTCAAATCCCTAAAAAGTTATTACAAAATAAACCTAAAACAAAAAAAGGTCAAGGTAAACGTAAAAAAGTTACATATAGGGAAAAAAAGTTCTCGTAAATATAGCGTTTGTCATGTATATACATGTCTCAATAGTGATGAGATACATTCAATGAGCATTACCACAACTTCGCAAAATATATATTGACTATTACCATCTTTTTAAAATTGGGAAAGATCGCCTCTTGAGATTCTCATGCAGTGCAAAATGAGACCTACCAACTCGATATGGTCGCATTTAACAATCTGATATGTTTCATTTATTGTTCAAAATATGTTTATATCGTGAATGTACAAAATCAGGTTTATCTAACACCAATAAAAGCTTGGCCAAATCATACTTTAACATAATGCATAGTTAGACTCTTTTAAGTGTACATTGCACTTGAGACAAATGTGGTGTTCATTCAAATAGATACGAATGTTTTTTTTTTCCTTTGATCGGCAATGGATACTAATGTTTGATCGACCTACTTTTTGCATGAACAAGTTACACATGAATTTACTTAGCCACAAAAAAACAAGAAAAATTAACTTATACACGAATTCCTACGAAATGAACGACTTGGATTGTTGGATGAGACCATAGTGAGTTTAGGTTTACATCACGCATGTAAGAAATCACAGTAGAGGATCTCGATCGATTCTGAATGCTCTTGTCTTGGAATGAAATTGAGTAGGAAGAAAAGGTCAAAAAAACTTGGAGGAGGGGGAAATGTAACGTCCATCGCGTCCCAAATAGTGAGGCCCCTGCAGTGAGGATTGTCCGAACTACGTACAGATGTAGCAATCTCCTACTGATCCCTTACACAATATAACACCTGAAAATGACCGCCTAAACTTTTGTACTTCCCATTAACAATCGTTGTCCACTGTTTTTTCTTTTGTTAATGTTAATTGAAACAATATATTCGTTCTCTCTCCACAGGAACTGTATGAAGATATGAAGAAACGGATCGATAATGCTACGAAGTTAGGCCAAGTTCCAGAAGAAGCACGAAAAGAGCACAAAGTCTTTCAGGAGTGGGATTTGGTTTCAAGCAGACGCGACCATCCCACCATTCTTCATGTACATTTCGGTCTGTTTCACATAATGAATTGCTATATCATTACCAGAAACTTTAAAAAAAAAAAAAACAAAAACAAAAACAAAAACAAAACATATGAACAAACAAAAGACTTAGAGGAATATTCCTGATGTTTGTTCTTAATGATATGGCTCTTTTTCTAAACTTCACAGATACTTACTGATGGGAGAGATCCTAAGGCTGTGGATATTGAAGGACAAATTTTGCCAACTCTGGTATACTTGGCACGCGAGAAGAGACCGCAATATCACCATAACTTCAAAGCAGGAGCCCTGAATGCTCTTGTAAGTCGTCTTTACCCGCATATACATAAAAGCAAACAAACACATACGGAACATATTAATGATGATGTTTATTATGTTACCATAAATCAAGTTCAAACGTACCCTGCCTTGAGGGAATTATAGCTTCTCTTCCTTATGAATGCAAATCTTAACACGCCTTTCAAGTGAGTTCCACAACATATATGGTCCATCCCATAACTATTCTTTTTTTCCCAAAAAATGCAAGCAAAAAACGACTTCCATGCATAGAGTTAATAATATCGTTGCGAAAGTAATGAAGGGAACATGTTGAATACATTCTATTTTACAATTAACGGCAATGCTTCTTACATTTAAGTCGTTTGCCTAATAGTCTCAGTACATTACTATTAAACACGTTATTCTTGATGTGAAAGTGACCCAGAAATCACTTCCATCCATTAACCTTTTTATCTGGTTTAGTAATCAAAATCTTTACAAATTTCATCAGCCTAAACAGCTATAGGTACTCTATTAAGAAAGGGCTAACAATTACTTCTGACAAAGTTCTATACAAATTCCAATTGAACTATTTCTGATAGTTTTTGGGAGTTCAAAGGATTTACTTGAATTAATGCTTTGGACATATGCTGGAGCCAGCCGAGTACCCTCTACAATTATCAAGTACTCCAAACTAATTCTATTTTTCGTGCTTTGATATGTGATGTACTGTATATGTAGTTAAGGGTGTCATCACGGATAAGCAACGGTCAGGTTCTCCTTACTGTGGATTGCGACATGTATTCAAACAACTCCGGGTCACTAAGAGATGCTCTGTGCTTTCTCATGGATGAAGAGAAGGGTCAGAGGATTGCATTTGTACAGTTTCCACAGGGTTTTGATAATATCACGAAGAATGATGTTTATAGCGGTTCCTTGAGGGTAATTATGGAGGTGAGCATTAATAAACACTCGAAAACTACAATAATGTTGGTATTCATAGTAACTGGAGTAGGACACATTGGATAATTCTAATTTTGACAAACTTGAAGGTGGAGCTTCCGGCTACAGATGCCAATGGAGGACCTCTTTACATTGGTACTGGGTGCTTTCATAGGAGAGATATCCTCTGCGGGAACAAGTATAAAAAAGATTACCAAAATGACTGGTGGATGGATAATGACAAAAGGGTTAAAGAGAGTGCAAAGGTTCTTGTCGACAATTGCAGAACTCTCGCTAGTTGCAGCTACGAAGAGAACACTGAATGGGGAAAAGAGGTGCTCTCTCTCTCGCCATACACACTCAACTGTCCACACACCTTATGGCTTATAGTTATGTACATCCTACAAACTCACTCGGGTGATGTCGATATGCAGATGGGACTAATGTACGGGTGTCCAGTAGAAGATGTGATCACAGGTTTATCAATACAATGTAGAGGGTGGAGATCTGTGTACTACAATCCAGAAAGAAAAGCATTTCTGGGACTTGCTCCCACAACTCTGTTGCAGGCACTTATACAACACAAACGGTGGTCGGAAGGAGATCTCCAAATCTTTCTCTCCAAATACTGCCCTCTTGTTTACGGGCATGGAAAAATCCCCCTGAAACTTCAAATTTCGTACTCTGTCTACTTGCTATGGGCTCCCAACTGCTTGGCTACCTTGTACTATGTTGTTGTACCATCTCTTTGTATCCACAGAGGCCTCTCTTTGTTCCCACAGGTATGGACCTCAACTTTCCAAAACTTTTTCTAAGAGAGATCGATCTCATTGTTTGCAGGAGTTCAGAACCATTAGCCTATTAATAAACCATTCCAACTACTTCTCCTAACCTAGTTACTAGTTACTTAAATTCCAGAATATCGGAGTCCATTTTCATGTGTGCTCCATGTCTCCGTCTCGGCAACAAAGATTGATAATTATCCCACACACAAATAAAGTAATCCTACTTAGTTCACCATATTTGCATAGAACATTGAACATTCCTATGTTTATATGTTTAAACTTCGAAATTCTCGTTAACCTATTGCCAAAACCTAGCTAAACAATGCAAGTAGCGAAAACTGAATTATAGTATATATATGGCCACAGGTATCAAGCCCCTGGGTCCTGCCTTTTCTGTATGTCATCGCTGCAAAATATGCTTACAGCTTAGGCGAGTTACTCTGGATCGGGGGAACATTTAAAGAATGGTGGAATGATCAGAGGATGTGGCTGTACAAAAGAATAACTTCCTACCTATTTGGATTCACCGAAACTATCTTGAAGCTATTAGGGTTTGCAAAGTCGGGTTTTATTGTCACATCAAAGGTGGCCGATGAGGATGTGTCCCTGAGATACGAAAAAGAGGTCATGGAGTTTGGTGCTCCTTCACCAATGTTCGATATATTAGCAACACTCTCAATGGTCAACCTCTTTAGCTTCTTTGGTGCACTAAAGATGGTTTTCATGGATTCACAACATGGGGTTTTGGATCAAATGGCATTGCAAATGCTCCTATGTGGGTTAGTGGTTGTAATCAATCTGCCTGTCTATGGAGGGCTCTTCTTTCGGAAGGACAACGGCCGCATGCCCTCTGCTATCACATACCAAGCAGTTATCATCGCTATCCTTGCTCATACAGGAGCCTTCCTGTATTAGGATACTGTCCATATGACCCAAAGTTTCAGTAGAACTGCATGTATGATGTATCAGTAACATAACATTTCAAGAAACAACTATGCTTCCTATAAGGCAACTATTTATATATTCTGCATCATATACTGAGTACAGGGCTCGAAGTGGAAGTTCTATCTAAAAGACCATCCTTCTCTCTAGTGGTGGACCCAGGAATTTTACATAGCGGGGGCACCAATTTTTTTTGTAACCGTAATATATGAGTTACAGTTAAGCACATTTACTCCAAAATAATTTTAGCATTCATAATAAATTAACAATTTTAAAGTATATATGTATTTTAATAATTAGCTACTTGGGTAAACTTGCGCACCTTGACTATATATGCATTATCACATGTTCATCATCTATTTTTCTATTACTAACTCTACTATTACAGTTTTGGGGACAAAAAGTATACAAACGCAATGTGAGGGTAGACTCGAACCCATGAATAGTTTACAAATCAAGGTACGCACTACTATTTTCTATTGCGTTCTGGGGAAGAAAAAAACACATTTTCTACTTTGCCTTTTGGAAAAAACTATTGCCTTTTGGAAAGAAAAAAAAACACATTTTGTACTCTGCCTTGTAGGAAAAAGGCAGATAGGACTTGCAAGAGAGCATGGGCAGAGCCTCGAACGCACCACCTGCTGCTTAGTAAAAGAGAACTTTACCACTACACCAGCTGACAACGTCTTAGAGCATGTACACCAAGACTTAGGTAAACTAACCATTAAACAGTGTAAAATTGTATTTTTGCTAGTCTCTTTTTCCTTTCATGCTCCACCAGTACTCTCTATAACCTTCTCTATCCCATTAAAATACTATTACTCCTATAAATTAGAACATTTCTATACACACATAGTTGGTCGATTATCCCCGTTGGTTTTGTTCCATGTCGCCGGCGACTGTTCAAGGCCACCTGAGTTGTGCCTTTTTGCCTGAGGTGGGAAACTGGATTGGTGTTGTTTAATTTGCGTGTATGGCAATGGCAAGAAAGTTATTGGGTTTTGTGTGGGGGTGAGATTGGTGTGGTTGATTAAGAGATTTGGGCAGAAAAATATGGGGTTTTAGATGGGTCTACCCCAAAACCTTGATCCGCAACGTTGGAGATGCCATTGAACTCGAAATCTGACGCCATCGCCGGTGGAACACTACCACTCTGTAGGAACTTGTTTAGATCCATGGAGGGGAGGAAGGAAGGTTATATTTGGGAGGGACGGAATCTGTCAAACCCGGAGTATGGACCCGTCGGCGACATGTCAGCGTTGGCGTCAGAGAAAGAGATGGCCCGAAGTCGAAGGAGATGGCCGGATTCAATGACTTCAGTCGGCGAGCTGATTGGGTTTCATGATCAAGAAGAGAGAGATGAGGGAGGAGAGAGAGAAACAAACAATAAAATAAAGACTGACTTTTGAACAGCGCTTAGTTAAAAATACCGAACTACTGTTCATAAATCTTTTTTACCTCCCTGTTTACCTCATCTGGTGTAGCCTGTTTTTTGTGCTTTTTCTCTTCAAAATAGCTAAAAAGCCTTTTCATATCAACTGGTACACTTGCTCTTACATAGGTTCAACATAAATAATATATATACAAAACTGTAAAAAAATAAATTTTTTTTTAAAGGGTGTAGGGCCACGTGACCCCACGTGCCCTGGGTCCGCCCCTGCTTCTCTCCCTGTAATGTTTAATGAGGTCTCTCTAAAATCTCTCTCTCTCTCTGTAGAAGTGGGAGTGATCATGCTCACGTCTTTGATTGTACTTTAAAAAATTGAACTCTTTTTTTTTTTTTATCTCTACTCTCCGGCGAAAGTTTTTGTTCCGGTAAATTTTTGTCAAAAGGGGTGCGCGAAACACCAGATAACAAAAGAAAAGAGAATATATGGCATATTCAAAATCATTTTACATGGAAAATATTTTTTCTTGTAAAATTCCAATATTTTACCTCAAAACAGCTGGAGATTTAGTTAAAAACAGGGTCCTGAAAACTCAAGACACCCAGATCGTTGGGATTGTTACGATACAAGCGCTCTGTGGCATGAACGACTGATAAATTAGCTAGAAAGTTAAGTTTGATAATTTAGCTAGAAGGTTAAGTACGTATAATCTTGTTTTTAATAGTAGTAATGTAAGCTCCAATCCTCATCTAGGCTTCCTTTTGTTTTGTGAAATAAACTCTTGAATCCGAAATTTAGCTAGAAGGTTAATTAAGTACATAAATTACTACTCCTATTACATTAGAAATAATTTATTTCTAATAAGGACAGGGGAAGGCACACCACCCACATCATTTTCAATATAATTGAAAATTTGATATTGTGAAATCTAGCTTCCCTGCAAAAAGGTGAATGTGCACGCGGCGGGTAACAACATGTCAGCCTGTAAGATACAACGAATTGATCTTTTATTAATTATTCTTGCATTTGCAGGATAAAAAAGATTCAAAAACAATGCATGTAAAATTAGAATAATGGAAGAACCAGTGATTAATATTTTCTTATGCAGATCAACAAAACAACATTAGTATGCGTAAAATACTGGGAAGACAGTGCAATACAAACAGAGAGAGAGAGAGAGAGAGAGAGAGTTACTAATCCGATTCAAAATCATTGGTGAATTTGGTGTGTCTCAAGTATTGAATGTTGGGTCTATTTATAGACTCACAGCCACCCAATCAGAAGGGTCATATATCTTGTAGGCACCGTATCGGTGGGGTTGTGTCTCTTGGTCACATACGTACGGTTAGATTCACACCTCGAGCATCCAAACAATCATCATATATATCCCTTAGTTCTAGATGAGATTGATTATTTTCCCAAATTAGAGATATTCCTCCAAACAGCCATATATGCAACTCAACTCAACTCCATATATCAAAAAAAAAAAAAAAAACTCCATATATCAGCTAGCTCTGGAGCTAGCCTTCACAGCTGTTGTGATATGCATGAGACCTGGGTAGAAAGGAACAGAAGGGGTAGAGCTGACATATGGAGTTTAGGAGTTGCGTACCTGAATCTAGGACTATCTCTCCAACTTCACAGAATATGAGGATTATGGAGAGCCGGCTTAATTGCACTAAAATTTCTTGGCTGGTAGTTCCTACTTCCTAGGCTGGTTTTGGCTTTTGGTTTCCTTCCTAGATATAGTTTTCTTATACTCCATTTTGCTGTCCAGTTTAGGATCAATTTGAGCTACATCCTTTTTTTGTTTTCTATTGTTTGGGTTCTCATGGATATTCCCTCGGTCCTTTGATTTTGGCGGTGTTTTTCTTATTAACAATCAACTAACTAAAAATATAATAACGTAGCTAATGTTGTTAACAGAGTTGTCTTTATGTGTGCTCGCATAAAAATTATTGGACGGATCTGCGGCACGGCCATTTGAGCCCGAACATCCTTTTCCCCAACATGTTCTTGTGGGGCCCAAAAGACTTTGTTTCTGAATACCACACGAATTTGTTGTGGTCCAGAAGAATGTTGTATAGCACTACGTGGCAGTGCCGGATTGAATTACTGCTTTCCAATTCCCTTCGGAAAACAAACCCACAATTGAAGTTGTAAAAGAACGAATCAAAATGGGACCAACATAATGGTCCTTGGTTGGTTTACTGCTTGAAGTCAAGAAATGACCAACTAATTTGGCACTGTCCAAATCTACATTCTAGCAACAGGGCCCATACTCCATGGATAAATCTAGGACAGGAAGATTCGGCGATTTTCACACTCAAATTTTCTACAAAAACCTCGTATTTTACTTGTAATTTGTAAGGTAATGGTGAAAGTTTGAATAGTCAAGGATTTCAAAGAAGAAATCTCCTGTTCCACTCCAGCAAAAATACTACTTCCTCCGTCTCTTTTTAAAAGTCCTAAACATAAATCCAAAGAGTCCTACGTCGTAAATTCAACTTTTTATAAAGATGTCATTACACTCTAAGAGTTACAAATTTCTGTATTTATCCTCTATAGAAACATTATCGTTACACTTTTACCCACAAATGTTTCAAATAGAATCTACTTTTAGAGGTAAAATAGAAAATATACCAACATTTACCCATTAACTTTATAAAATGAAGACTTATTAAGGGATAACCCAAAAATAACTTAAAAATAGATGAAGGGGGTAAGAGAACTAGGTATAGATTGCTCATGAAACGAAGTAAAGATGAATTAGAATTAAGTAATTCATTGATGTCAATACTTAACACGAAGGATTTCGAATCACTCCATTTACGTATTTATTCTACCGGCGAAAAAGTTACATACTCCTAAGTTATTATTCCAAATCCCCTATGATAGAGCTCTCAAACTAAATAGTTGAACTAATGATTTCCACAATTTTCTTTTTGCGTTTGTACTCCTTTTTTGTCTCCATACATGTGAAATTACATTACAATAATATAAAGGGCATTATTATAAATTCCGAGTATATAAATATAAAAAGAAATACTAGTGAACATTATAAACAGGTCGAGTGAGTGCGAAAATCAATTACCTACATTTAATTGCCATTACCATTTTCTGGAGAAAAAAGAAAAACTGTGGTCCTAAAGTCAATCAGGTCACAAATATATATTGATTGCAAAAAAAGTGGTCCCCCGTATGGATTGTCCCAACTACAAAACGAAGCGTTCGTTGCTTAAAGTATGAGGACTAAACTTTTGTTTCCAATTAACAACCATTGTCCACGCTTTGTTCTATTTCATATTCTTCATTTCTCCTAATTCTTTGCTTAGCGTGGATTGTAACACTTAATTTGTTCTCTCCGTGCAGAAACTATATGAAGACATGAAGGAACGAATCAATAATGCTACAGAGTTAGGCCAAGTTCCAAAAGAAGCACGGAAAGAGCACAAAGGTTTTCAGGAATGGGATTTGGTTTCAAGCAAACGCGACCATCCCACCATTCTCCAAGTACATTTTGCTCTATTTCAGATAATGAATGGATATATCATCACCACAAAGTTACTAGTAAAAAAACACAAAGGGAAGACACAAAGGAATTAATCCTGATGTTCGTTGTTATTGATATAGCTCTTTTCCTTGACATACAGATACTTATTGATGGGAGAGACTCTACGGCTGTGGATATTGAAGAACAAACTTTGCCAACTCTGGTATACTTGGCACGCGAGAAGAGACCGCAATATCACCATAACTTCAAAGTAGGAGCCCTGAATGCTCTTGTACGCCGTCTCACATACAGAGATACATACCTGCAAACAAACTAGTAATAAACGAATAAGTGTTGGTTTCCCAAAAGTAGCCCGAGCTACTATTATATGCAAAAAGCCTAGCCATTTCTCTTTAAAAAAAAAGCCCCGGACTACATTTGGGAAACAACTTGACTTTTTAGCACTTTTATCCAATTCATTTCTCCAAAAAAAAAAAACCTCTAGCACTTTTACCTC
This sequence comes from Rhododendron molle, assembly GCA_025413875.1. NCBI lineage: Eukaryota > Viridiplantae > Streptophyta > Magnoliopsida > Ericales > Ericaceae > Rhododendron > Rhododendron molle. Next base: position 24,998,574 of record CM046400.1, read on the forward strand.
CTTTAGCACTTTTGGGAAACAACTAGGCTTTTTCTAAAGTGCTTTAGCACTTTTACCTGAGTCTGGTCTAAAACGAAACTCCTCATCTTTTGTTGTCCCCCCCTTACGGAAAATTACCCCTAATTATGTTTATGCTACCATAAATCAAGTTCAAATGTAGTAGCTTCACACCTTATAAACGCATCTTTCAAGTGAGTTCCACAACATATATGGTCCATCCAACAACCCTTCTAGCTAGATATACTTCTCAAATGTCGGTAAGAAAAAACATTAAATTTTTCAATTAACGGCAATGGATTCATATGTTTTAAGTCATTGCCTCACAGTCTCGTTAGTCTCAATATCTATACAGTTTTTAAACACGCTATTCTTGAAGTAAGAGACCCAGGAATCACTTACATCTATTGATCTTTTATCCGGCTGCGTTGTGGAAATCTCTATAGATTTCATCAGCTCAAATAGATATGGGCTCATTTACACCAAACAAGGGCTGATGGCTAATTCTGAAAAAGTTTAGTATATGAATTGCAATTTAGATTTTGTTAGTTTTTGGAAGTTCAGAGGGTCACTTGAACGCCCTGAACATGTGCTAAAATTTCTGTTAGTTTTTAGATTTTCTGTTTAGTTTTTACCTTCTACTATTATCAAATACAAACTAGTACTGTAATTGTTATCTCTGTCTTCCTCAAAAAAAATTACAAACTAATTCTGTTTTTTGTGCTTCCATGCATGTGATGTTCTACGTAGTTAAGGGTTTCACCACAGATAAGCAATGGTCTGGTTATCCTTACTGTGGATTGCGACATGTATTCAAACAACTCCGAGTCACTGAGAGATGCCATGTGCTTTCTCATGGATGAAGAGAAGGGGCAGAAGATTGCGTTTGTACAGTTTCCACAAAACTTCGATAATATCACGAAAAATGATGTTTATAGCAATTCCTTGAAGGTAGGTAATGAGGTGAGCACTACTACTTAAAAACTGGCATAAAAATGGTATTCATATTTACTAGAGTAGGATGCATTATGTATAATGCAAATATTGATGAAATTCACATAATCAAGGTGGAGTTTCCGGGTTTGGATGCCAATGGAGGCCCTGCTTATGTTGGTACCGGGTGCTTTCATAGGAGAGATACTCTCTGCGGGAAGAAGTATAAAAACAATTACCAAATTGACTGGCGGACTGAGAATGACAGAAGGGTTGAAGAGAGCACAACAGTGCTTGAAGAAACATGCAAGACTCTCGCTAGTTGCAGCTACAAGGAGAACACTGAATGGGGAAAGGAGGTCCTCTCTCCCTCTCCCTCTCCCTCTCCCTCTCCCTCTCCCTCTCCCTCTAAAAACACACATACATTCCACTTGTGCACACTCTATACTACTATAGTATGTACATCATACAAACTCAGATGATATCAATATGCAGATGGGACTAAAGTATGGGTGTCCAGTAAAGGATGTGATTACAGGGTTATCAATACAATGTAGAGGGTGGAGATCTGTGTATTATAATCCAGAAAGGAAAGCATTTTTAGGAGTTGCTCCCACAACTCTGTTGCAGGCACTAGTACAACAAAAGAGATGGTCAGAAGGAGATCTTCAGATCTTTCTCTCGCAATACTGCCCTCTTGTTTACGGGCATGGAAAGATTCCCCTAAAACTTCAAATTTCATACTGTATCTACCTGCTATGGGCTTTCAACTGCTTGGCTACATTATACTATGTTGGTGTACCATCTCTTTTTATCCATAGAGGCCTGCCCCTGTTCCCAAAGGTATGGAGCATTGCGTATACAGTTCTCAAAGTTTACAGAACTTCACAACCATGAACTTCTTAATCAATCATTCCCAATTCCAACTACTTCTCATAACCTTGTTAAAGTTCCATAAACTTGTCATTGTAATGTAAAGCCTAAACCATGCTAATAGAAAATGAATCACCTTATGGCCACAGGTTTCAAGCCCCTGGGTCCTGCCTTTTCTGTATGTCATCGCTGCAAAATATGGGTACCGCTTAGGCGAGTTCCTCTGGAGCGGGGGAACATTTCAAGAATGGTGGAATGATCAGAGGATGTGGCTGTACAAAAGAACAACTTCCTACGTATTTGGGTTCACCGAAACGATCTTGAAGTTATTAGGGTTCGCAAAGTCGGGTTTTGTTGTCACGTCAAAGGTGGCTGATGAGGATGTGTCCCTGAGATATAAAAAAGAGGTCATGGAGTTTGGCGCCCCTTCCCTAATGTTCAGTATTTTGGCAACACTCTCACTGGTAAACCTCTTAAGCTTTTTTCGTGCACTAAAGATGCTTATCATGGATTCACAACACAGGGTTTTGGATTTATTGGCACTACAAATGCTGCTATGTGGGTTAGTGGTTGTTATCAATCTGCCTGTCTATGGAGGCCTCTTCTTCCAGAAGGACAAGGGCCGCATGCCCTCCACTGTCACATGCCAAGCTGTTATTATTGCTATCATTGCTCATATAGTAGCCCTGCATTAGGTTTTTTTTTTTTTTTGATAAGTCGGCATTAGGTTATGTTTCTGTGAAGCAATCTATAAAATTGTGTCAGTAAATTTCCCCCAGAGACACTATCATTTCCATAAGCTGAATATATATATTCTGGATCCTATATCAAGTGCGGAGACTAAACGGAGAACATACAGAAAAACAACTGCAACATATATGTTTCGTAATTATACTTGAAGCAGCACTTTGTTGGAGGAAAACAACAGCAATTAAGTTGAGAGGAAGATTGCATAGCAGGAAAATCATTACACAGCAGCAAGCAGGTAACAAAATACAACGGAAGAATTTCACCTTCATAATAAGGACCGCCCCACCTTCAAAACCGGCCTGCAACATGAAAGGTTCTTTCAAAAATATGGAAATTTAAACTGAACCGTAGTAGTCATCTGACAAAAACCCATGCGGATTGACCAATATTTTGAAGTAGTTATTGTTCTAATCTCTAAAATTTCTCTCATTACAGAGATCTAAATTGGGTTCATTACTTAATCCAGGAGCCCTTCTTTAAATAGTTCAATAGATACTGTGGCACAAGTCCCCAAGTACATACATTATACATTAGCTGTATGCCACGAGCCTACGACAAAACAAAACATTTATAATAGAGATAATACAACATACTGTTTGGTTCAGTCTTTGAAGAAGGGACAGAATCCAAGAAACAAAGACATGAACTTCTTAAACCTTACAGTTCATAGCCAAGGGCCAAGGAGAGGGAAGTTGCTTAAGGTATTTCCCTGTATTAAACATAGTTCATCTTGGTTTTTACTTCCATAGGAAAATAACTCATATAAAGGAAAAATCTTCAGGAAGTTAATGTAAAGTTTGAGTTGGAAAAATGGTTTCAAAAACTCAGGGACCGTGAGCATTGGAATTCTTACGAGGTATGAACCCAGTTTGACTGGCAATATCGTGTAGAGATATTTTTTTCTAAGCTCTAGCATGGCACAGGTTTCAAATTAGCAGGCAGTTGTTTTTGGAAAACAGTTTTGTGCCCTGGAGTTTGGGAACTCAATGAACAAAACCAGTAGAGATATATTCATATACATTAGGCAATGGTACTGATGTAATAAACTACAAACCAAACCAAACCAAACCGAGCCTTATGTCCCAATCACTTGGGATCGGCTATGTAATAAACTACATAACTATGAATTATTTGAAGGGAGCTAATGAACCTTGAAAAGTTTTTAAAAGCCTTACATTAGCTCTACAACAATGGCAGAAGCTCCTCCTCCACCATTGCAGATTCCAGCAACCCCAAACTTCCCATTCTTATGTCTCAGTACCTGTAACAGCATTACATATCACTCAACCTCAGCAGAAAAAATCCCAGTGCGGTGCTTTTTCAATTGCACGTGTTCCAACATCAACACAGAAAGCAGAGCTGTTCTCCCATATGTTAATTATTTGGAGGATAATAAAAGCAGAGAATTACTTTCAAACCCCATACATCATTTGTCTGAGCGGGTGAGAGATCAAAAGGGATCTAAACCGAATTGGGAGAGATCATGTATTGAAGTAATCAAAAAAGAAAAAGAGAGGATAAAAGAAAGACACGGCTGATAAAGTCAGGTATGGAAACATAAAAATTTGGAGCAAGGGATAAGCTAACTTACCCCTAACAATGTGACCAAGATACGAGCACCACTACAACCCAGTGGATGTCCCAAAGATACTGCTCCACCGTGCACATTTAACTTTTCCTGCAACAAAATCAACTGAGCATAATCACACAAACACCGAGGAAATCGCGCTTGTGAAGATTAAAGAAACTTGCTATATGAAGCAAAGAATAATTGTACAAACTAATGGAACTCATTGAAGAAAACAACAATGACGACTAGAAACTCCTAGCTCCATGAAACATTCTGGAAGACGTCACATGCCAAAGAGGCGGGAGAAGACTTACAGGACTAATACCGAGTAACCTCCGATTAGCAAGAGCCACAACCTGCAAAGACAAGATGAGATGAGTAATACTGATTATTAAAGACACCAACAATAGCAAATGCAAAGAATAAGCGCTTACAGAAAAGGCTTCATTTATCTCATAATAGTCAATTTGTGATGCCTCCAAGCCAGCATTTGTGATGGCTTTCGGTATAGCAAGTGCTGGAGCAGTTGTAAATAACTCAGGTGCCTGCCCAGCCAATCATGTTACAACACCAAGTTACAAAACGTACAACTAAATCATGACAAAGTAAGGGTTACATACCTGAGCTGCATCATCATATCCTCTAATCTTCGCAATCACTTGTAATCCAAGTTCACTGGCCTTCTTACCACTCACTAACACTAATGCAGCAGCACCATCACTGTACTTGCAAACATTAACATCAGTACTGAAATGAAATATCTACCAGGGCCAATGACAACACAACCACATCATGCCATCATGGTCAATTTGAAGGACGCATACTTTCCAAAGGGAGGGTCATACTTTGCATAGTAATTTTCCTATCTAGACTATCATAAGTGTGGCCGTAAGACATTTGATAATTCAAACTCTTCAAAATCCTCGCACAACTAGGAAAAGATGCAGTTCAGAACAGTACACAGCAAAAAAACATATGCAAATGTAACCAATTTCCTATTAGATAAGATACTTATTTATGTATTAATATGTCCGCCTTGGCGCCTTATAAGCTTATAGCTCCATGTTAAACACAAATATTTCACAAAGCTAAGAAAAGGAAGAATACCCTCTCCTCCTGACTAGTTGTTTGTCTGTCAATGTGCATAATAAGGTTGTCAAATCGTCAATCTAATTGTATTGTGAACCGCTCCGATTCGGTCATGATAACTAAAATGCATGCAAAAAATATATTTATGTGCAATAGGCTGAACAATAGTGATTGGGTCAGGGCTGGAGACCCGGCACATGATACAAACCGATCGGATCTCGCCTGTTTAGGCTTGGCCGAACCATTGGAGTTCGTTGATCCGACGGTTCGGGTTACATCACTCTTGCCTCGGCATGAAGGATTCCTAAGCGGTACGGTGTCATGCGTATCCTACATTCTGGCTCACCCGTGTGCACTTGACCGCTTGGCTCTTTACGTCACATTTGGCGTCGGCAGAAGTGGTTACCGCACAAGCTAGGCACGCACACGTTCAGATAATAGCTTGTACACGTGGGCAGTAACCGCCTAGCTCAATTGGTCAATCGTAACATCAGCCGAAGGGGTTACCAAGTGTGCCAGACTCGTACTTACTTGGAGGCCAAGTCTAAAGGTTCTATATAAAGGAGAAGGATAAACCATAAGGAGGTACGCCGCTCACTCTAACCGTATAGTTTCCATTCCTTTCTCCTTCCTCCAAATACTTACATGACCATCGGAGGGCCTTCCCGGTCAACACCGACCAGTTAGGCACTAACGGTGAGTGTTCATTGCGTGGGAGGAGATCTGTGGAGGAACCCTAGCCAGACCCGAACCGGAGCACCACCTGGCCCTACGTCGATAAACCAGCACACCACCTTATGGATTTGGGTGACAAAAATATACACTATAATTACATTTTAGACCTTAATGAATAAAAAGCTTGTTTTAAATGATGAACTGATAATCATGTGGAATAATAGGTAAGCAACTTGTATGAGGTGCGGATTGGTGACTCCTACTTATGGTCACTTCTATGAAAAAGAGATAGAAGTAAGAAACAAATCCTTTGAAGGTCTTTAGGGTGGTTGTATGCCATTTTTTATGTCATTTTTGATTCACACTCGAAATAAATCTTCCCTTTGTTGTTACCTATAATACTTAACAAGAGAGAGGTCTATTTTTTTGACGAAATAAGTATAAATAAAGACGGAAAGGTGGCATATAGCGCCGAGCAAAAAAAAGAAAGGTGGCATATAGCAATATTAAGACCTCAAAAAATAGTTTGAACCCTCATCCAACTACAAAAAGGCAAGGGGAGTCAACAAATTGAAAGTGAAATCATTAGGTTCACAAATTCAACGATTAGGATTAGCGACTCACTTACAATTTGCAGCTATTTCCAATTCATGCAACCTATTTGTATCGATGACCCACTGAATCTTATCGAACCGTACAACACGAATCGTGAATGGTACGATCCTAACAACAATGAGTGATTGAGATCACGATAAGAGAGAGAGAGAGAGAGAGAGAGAGAGAGAGAGAGAGAGAGAGAGAACCTTATGCTAGAAGCATTGCCAGCGGTAACAGAACCCCCACTCTCCTTGAAACTTGGTCGAAGCTTCCTTAGTTTTGCAGCATCAAACTAACAATAAAAAAGAAAAGAAAATCGGTCATATTATACAAGTTGTGAAGCACATACGCTGTCTCCCCAAAAAAGATAGATGACCAGTTGATATAGACCAATGGCCTGGTAACTTGTTGGATCCTAACAACGTGGCCCAAAATACTCAAGCCCGAGTTACTAGTAGTAGCTTACATGGTTTCTTATATTCTCAAGATCAACCGTGTAGACTTCCGATGTGGGACGGAGTGTACACACTCCCCACCTTTATACCCATGCATCCTGCAGTTGAGCACCAGAGCCACCACGGCTTTGCCAAGGTCTTTTCCTTAGTGGCCGCAGTCACCACACTTTACCTTAATCTTTTTTCTGGACTTCACCTCGGACTCACCGCATCAACCGAGCTACTAAACTTTATAGAGTCCACATGACCGCGTACACGGCTAGCTCTAATACCACCTCGATTGTCTGAGTTTTTTGATATGATAAATCCTGACCATTCTTAATACTACTCATCTCCTAATAAACATAAGCAAATCCATATAGTATTTTCTCGATCTCCAGCTATTGAATCTCTCCTAATAAAATATACCTACATATCTACTAGGATACCAAGGATAGGAAGAGCTTATCAAACATAACAACAAATCATGAGTACTTGCGATTTAACGAAAATTCCAAATAGGCACATCCTCATACAAGTAAATTAGGTCCTACCCTCAATAGTTACCATAGTCCTAGTCCCATTCCTAAACCAATCTTCAAACATACATGCACGCCATCAATAGTCAATATAACTCCTTTCAAATTCGAAAACATAGTAATCCAACTTAATTTCTCACCAAAATACTCAACAAAGAAAAAAGAATTGCCATCCCAACATAACTAAATCTCTTACCTAGTATAGTAGGTTGTCATCCAATACTTCGCTCAAAATCTCAAAGAAAAAAAAAGATACTTGAATTACGTCGTCGACTTATTGTGTTTCCTTAATACTATATGGGTACTACTATGCATGAAATTACAAATACTCTCCCAAATACATATAGGACTCCAAGGACTCGACCCTACACTAAATGAACATGATGCAAAATTTGAATGCAAAAATCATTTGGTTGAAACCTAAGCTCTCATACCACCATTACGCCCCCACTGGCCTATTAACTATGAGAGCCTATCAGCCTACAACGTGGCCCAAAATGTTTAAGCCCAAGTTATTAGTAGCAGGTTACAAGGTTTCCTATATACCCAAGATTGCCCATGCAGACTTCCCCACCTTTATACCATCGCGTCCTCGCAAGGTTGAGCACTCGAGTCACCACAGTCCACGGGTTTACCCAGGCCTTTTCCCTAATGACCAGAGTCACCACAGCTTACCTGCGTCTTTTCCCTGGACATTACCTCGAACTCAACACAGCAGCCGGGCTACTAAACTTTCTCCATCCCACATTGGAAGTCTGTATGGGTGTAACATAAGCAGCAATTGTAAAGGAAGAAGATGACATTGAATTCTCCAAACTCATGCCATTGTACTTTAAGAGTTTGATCAATAACAAAATCGGATCCATTAAAGCAATTTTGTCCATTGAGAATCCAATGGATGTCAAAGTCATATCGGTAAGTGTCCTTTTTTCCACTGCTCCGGTATGTACTAGAACTGGTGCATACCAATATACCAAATTAATAAGGATTTTTGCAGGTACGTCATGGGATTCACAAAATTAATCAGAATAGTAAGCCATATAAACACATAGCATAAACAATTTGATTGACTAGATAATAAAATTTCTATTAAGTAATCATATAAGAGAAGCCAAATTATAACAGATACAAGTTAGTCACCTTATGGGCCATCCGCACTAATGATATTTACCTTTCCTAGGCCTTCATCTGCATTTATAATAATAGCCGGTTTCCCTCTTCCCCCAACAGTAACCTGCATGTATGAAGATGTTTTCTGAAAGAACAATACTGAAACCAAAAACAACAAAATTTTGCAGTGTGTGAAATACGAGTCTCACTGGAACGATTTCCCATGCAAAGGCACCTTTTCTTTGAGCAGCAATTCCACGATCAAAGCTTTGAATAGCATAAGCATCCTAGAATAGAAAAGAAGAGAGAGAGAGAGAGAGGAACACTCAAGTGGAACAATTATGAGAGATAGCAATACAAGGATCAATACAACCAATTTGTAGTCTTCTTTTCTAATTTTTAAATTGGCCATTTCATCAATGTTTCCGTTGTGAAAGTGGAGTTCAACTACCGCTAAACATGATCATTAAAAAAAAAAAAACTACTGCTACACATAAAAGCACTTGAACAGAAATCAACCAAATCGTTCAAAGGATAGCTTTAGAACTGACAGATGGCTGAAGAATAATACCTGCTCTGCTCTTGTAATGTTCTGCTGATCAGCACATAACTCTGCACATACTCCCATTCCAAAATCATTGTAAACATCCCATAGACCATCTTTCAGCATCCCGTCAATGATAGTGTCATGTCCTAGCCGAGATCCCCTTCTGTCAATGAGGACAGAATCAGCACAGCTTTGTGGCTATTCTCGCCATAAGATAAAAAAGGAACCATTGATATTATGGCCTGATAGCATCCTATATACCGGTCACAATACATAGTTCTCATCAAAACACAAAAGAGAAACCAGTGATATCATGGTCTGACAGCATCATACATTTCATTCATAGTCAATGTTTCACAGGCATCAGAAGGTTATGCTGTCTTTGGAGCTTCAGAAAGAACATAAAACCCCTCTAATAACTTCACTGGGATAGACCTTCCCAGTAGTCGGAGAAAATGGATTTGTCACTGAAAGACGGGTAGAGAAAAATGCATGGCTTAATATAGATTCATGGAACTGGCCCAACTGGGCACATCCCAAGCTGCCAGTACCAAAAACATTCAACCAGAAACCAGCTAGCAAATATAACCGAATGCATGGAGCTTAATAACTTACGTAACGCATCTGCGATATGCATATTTAGGTGACCATTTAAACCAACAAGCTACAATAAGCCAAAGGGAGAAACCAACGATCTGAACCAATCGCAACGTTGTTATTTCCAGTGGACAAACAAGCACGCACATAGCAGGCATGAGGCATCATCTATACTAGTATAAAAAGCCAACACATGACTGTCTGACACCGTTTAGTAAAGAACCAGTATGTAAAAGGGAGGAAGACAAATGACAGTTGGCCAAAATTTAGTTGCAGGAACCTTCAACTATACCAACGTTCCTTCAACGGGAACGCATTTCCGCGTTTCGGTGGAGGAAACTCCAAGAAACTCATTCCAGTGATGACAGGAACTCGTTCCTAACCTATATGTGGGCTCCCCGACCGGCGCGCTCGAGAGTCGCCACCCGCATTTTTAAAGATGGATGATCCGAGAAATCGAAAGCTTGATTTGAAAAAAGATAAGGCTTTTAGTCTAGCGAAAACCTTGAAAATCTTGGGTTCGGGAGCCACGTTATGACCGGGGAAGGTTTTGTTGAAAAAGCACCCCGCTCGCCTGACACGGAGTCGGTCTCTACCTAGCATTTAAAAAGGGGGATTTAAAATCATTTGGAAAGATTAACTTTGATAAACACAGAAGCAAGTGACAAGTGCAATTTTAAAATGCTATTATGATGTAGAAAAATAAAGTGAATGATGTGCTATGATAAGGATGTATGTAAAGACGTAACCTGTGGAAAAGGCCAGAGAGCAATGTGATAGAATTTAATGCCGCACGACAGTATAATACGCCGCACTGTATAACCACTAAACCCGTGCAGTTTATTACTCGGTATATCCCAGGATAATTTTGAATTTGTACCACAAAGTGAATTTAGTCTTGAAAAATGAGATTGTGTGCTCCAAGTTTCTGAAAACAGTTTATGGAGCCCGTTTCATTCACTTTTGACGTATCAAACCATATTAAAATCATTTCAGATCATTTAGGGATCTTATCAATGTTCAAAAACAATTTTTAATATGAGAAACTCTCCTGGGATATAGCCACACAGAAAAGTAATAAACAAACTACACAAAATAACATAGGAAGGAGTACGTACGAGAAACGAAATAACACACAATGTAATACACTACGCCGTGCGATGTAATACACTACGCACAATGTAAAACACCACAAGGTGTAGCATATCCAGTGCAGAAACTATTTTTGGTAGTTTTTTAATATATAGCTCATTCGAGGCCAAAACCCAGTATAGCATGACTGGGAAAGTCCTCAATGAGCTCCCCTCCAGGCCAAAACGTGGTTTAGCCTAAGGAATTCGATTTAAACCTTCTTGTAGGCTTGGATGTGCTTGAAAATAGAAGAGTGGAGGTTGGTTTGGACTGGAAACTCCTAAAATCAGTTGGGTTTCTAAGTTTAAGGAGATTTGAGTGAGTTTTGAGAAGATTTGATGAGCTTTTGTGGGGAGAATGAGAAAGAAAATCAGTCTCGAGACTGATTTTGTAATGGACCAGGTTGTGGGTTGATGTAGAGAGAGAAAGAGAGGAGGGATCCCAGAGAATTTCAGAATGGCTTTTCTCAGGATTCAAAGGGTACCTTTCAACTAGAGGAGGGGTGTATTTATAGGGGGAAGTAGAGGGCATGTATACGCTTGGAGTGCACCCAAAGGCAAAAAAAACGCGCTCTGACCAGTCGGCTGATGCACATGGGAATCTGTCAGAAGCTCCTTCGGACGGTGTTTCAAAATGCCACGCGGTATATTGAAATCTTGTGGGGTGGAGTGATTTTTGGAAATTTTTTGAAATGCCGCGCAGTATTGTGTGACAGCACAGCACATCAAACATCGCGGGGGCGCCCCAGACACTCCCGAACTCGGATTTGAGCGCAGTTCGAAGCGTTGAAAAGTTTGTCGAGTCCTCTTTCTAACCCAATTGGTTTCACTCAAAGATGTTTTATACATTGAAATGTGTGCCCATTTTACCCTCAATGTGTCATGAAAAAAGTTGTTTTTGACAAAGCAAACACATCTCTCTTTTGCAATTGAACCGGGAGCCACCCTATATGTTTGAAAAGGGTTTTCTTTGAGGTTAGTGAAGGAGTAGCGAAGGAATAGCGATCCTAGCCTTGAAGGTATATTTTCCCTTATTTCATCATCGAGGAACTTAAAGATTATTCGGAGGCCCGGATTAGGGTGTCTACAATAATCCCTCTTTGACGAAACCAAATATCACTGTCAGATATGAGTGACGTCAAAGAATAGACAACCCAATCCATCGTTCTAGAATTTTTAAGCGACAACCAAATGCGCGCAAATATTCAATGAACATGGTCGCACTCAATGAGCAGCCTACATACCCCATTGTAGGGATCAGACCAGCATAGTTCGATTGGGACAATGCACATATGATGATGCAAGCAAATATGCCATTAACACCCTCAATAAACATGCAGGCAAGTACAGAAGCAATACATGCGGCTAGTTGGTGCAAAAAGGGCGATAACACGTGCGGTCGTCAAGTGGACCGTTAATGTAAAGAGTGGGTAACACATTTGGTCGTCAAGTAGACCATTAGTGCAAAGAGCGGGTAACACGTTTGGTCGTCAAGTAGACCATTAGTGTAAAGTGTGAATTAATTAACTAAGAGGCACGATACTTAGAGCGAAGTGAGGGCACGCTTACTGAGAGCAGAGAGACAGGACGCTACTGAGAGCAGAAAGACAGGACGCTACTTAGAGCGGAGAGACGACACACTACTGCCAAGCACAAAGGAGTCCCGAAGGACGGGATGCTCGTAGAGCGCAATAAGGGATGGAGTCCCAGAGGACGAGAGACAAGATGCTCGTAGAGCGTGAGCTCGTAGAGCACGATGGAGTCCCAGAGGACGAGAGATGAGATGCTCGTAGAGCGCGAGCTCGAAGAGCACTATAGACGATGAAGTCCCGAGAGACGAGATTCTCATAGAGCACAAGCTCGTAAAGCACGATAAACAACGGAGTCCCGAGAGACGAGATATTCGTAGAGCGATATGCCCAAAAAGCGTGATAAACGACAAAGTCCCGGAGGACGAGATGCTCGAGGGATTGATTGAGAAGCATTATGTTGGTTAGACCGTAGCCCGAGAGACTAAAATGCCTTAGGTTGGTTAGACTGTAGCTCAAGAGACAAAGAGACTTTAGATTAGTTAGACCGTAGCCTGAGAAAGAGGCTTTAGGTTGGTAAGACCGTAGCCCAACAAACTACGAGGCTTTTAGGTCAGTTAGACCGTAGCCTGAGAGACGAAGAGACTTTAGGTTGGTTAAACCATAGCCCAAGAAACTAAGAGGCTTTAGGTTGGTAAGACCGTATCTCAAGAAACTAAGAGGCTTTTAGGTCGGTTAGACTGTAGCCTTAAAGCCGGTGTAGCCCAAGAGATGAAGAGGCTTTAGGTTGGTTAGATTATAGCCCAAGAGACGAAGAGGCTTTAGGTTGGTAAGACCGTAGCCCGAGAGACGAAGAGGCTTTAGGGTCGGTAAGACCGTAGCCCGAGAGGCTATGAAGCTTTAGGCCGGTTAGACCGTAGCCCGAGAGACGAAGAGGCTTTAGGTTGGTAAGACCGTAGCCCGAGAAACTAAGAGGCTTTTAAGTTGGTTAGACCGTAGCCCGAGAGACGATGAAGCTTTAGGCCCCGTTCCACAAATGAAAAAAAGCCCTTATTTTTTAAAAAGGCAATTTCAAGCTCAAAAATCATGGACTTATTGAAATCTAAAAATATGCAACATGTATCTTATTTGAAAGATCTCATCGAGATCTTATTTGAAAGATCTCATCGAGATCTTTTTTATAATGCAAAAAAAATTGAAAAAATATTTTTCATTTACATTATTTTTGAGTTTGAAAATGTGAAATAAGCTACTTATTTTTTAAGAAGGTTTCAAGAACGGGGCCTTAGGCCGGTTAGACTAAAGTCCAAGAGACAAAGAAACTAAGGACTTGTTGACCGTCGCTCAATAGACAATAGACAAAGAAGCTTAGGTCCCTTTGACCGTCGCCCGATTGAATGAGAAGCTTAGGCCCTTTTGACCGTTGCTCGATAGACTAAGAAGTATTAGGTCGGTTAGACCGTAGCTTGGGAGATTAGGAAGCGTTAGGTCTTTTGGACCGTAGCTTGGTAAAATGAGAAGCTTAGGTCCTTTGGACCGTTGCTCGATAAACGCAGAAGCTTCGATCTTTTTGACCGTCGCCAATTGAATGAGAAGCTTAGGTCTTTTGGACCGTCGCTCAAGAGACTAAGAAGCATGAGGTCGGTTAGACCGTAACTTGATTGAATGAGAAGCTTAGGTTTTTTGGACCATCACTCGATTAAATAAGAAGCTTAGGTCTTTTGGACCGTCGCTCGAGAGACTAAGAAGCATTTGGTCAGCTAGACTGTAGCTTGGTTGATTGAGAAGCTTAGGTCTTTTGGACCGTTGCTCGATTTAATGAGAAGCTTGGGTCTTTTGGACCGTCGCTCGAGAGACTAAGAAGCATTAGGTCGGTTAGACCGTATCTTGGTTGATTGAGAAGCTTAAGTCCTTTTGACCGTTGCTCGAGAAACGTAAAAGCTTAGGTCCTTTGGACCATTGCTCAAGAGACTAAGAAGCATTAGGTCAGTTAAACCATAGTTGGCTTGGTTGAATGAGAAGCTTAGGTCTTTTTGACCGTCACTTGATTAAATGAGAAGCTTAGGTCTTTTGGACCGTCGCTCGAGAGACTAAGAAGCATTAGGTCAGTTAGACCGTAGCTTGGTTGAATGACTTTTGGACAACATTCGAGATTCACGAGTTGGCATTTGACGACGATGTGTACAACATTCCCCTTTTTTTTTTGAAAAAATAGGGGACACATCTGAGTACCCTTTTTGCTTTACTATCTTTGACCAGTGGGCTGGTACCTTGGATTTTGGGCTGGAATTCGCCTACGGTGAGGGCTTGAATTTAAGTTGGAGTTTGTTTATGGTCGGAGCCTAGATTTGAGCTAGAGTTTATTTTTGGTTGGAGATCGGATTCTGAGCTGAATTTTGCCTTTGGTCAAGACTCGAGCTTCAGGGCTGGAACTTGCCTTTGGTCAAGGCTTGAGCTTTGGGCTTAAGTTTGTGCCCGAGTCTTAAAGTTGGGCATACGCTTGCCTCGGTAGATGTCATCGAGCTGTTGTGCCCCAGTGAGTGACGAACCCCAGTTCTGATGGTTTTGGCAACGAGTTGACTATGTATGCAGTTCGGGCTATGGTTTCGCTCAGGTATTAACTCTCACCTTTTGCATTCTAAATTTTGCCTAGAACTGCCTTTTTGGGTTTTCAGTCTGGCGAGCCCTTTTGATTACATGCCTTAACTTTTGCCTAGGCTTCGACCTAGCAGGCTTTTTGACACCGGAGTGTCGCGACGCATCGCTTCAAAATAGTTGCAAATTGAATACAAGAAGGATTAATATGAAAATAAGTGCCATCAATATCTTTTACGAGTTTTTAGCTGTGTCTTGTCATTCCTCTAGAAGTCTTTTTTTAGTTTCCTAACTGTCTTTTAAGTTCACAAGAGTCTACCTAGTTTTTAGTAGTCAAAGTCTTGGTCTTATTAATGATCATCTTGGAAATGTTATTTGTTTTCTTTTCCTATTCTTGGAGGGTTGTTCCAAGTAGTCTATAAATTCTATTGTTATGAATGAAGTGGTAGTTTGGAGTGTTGAATTAAAATAGCCTTTGGCTTGTGAGAAGATAATTCTTCTTGTAACTCTTATCCTTCGGTGGATTTCGATAGGTGGTGAGTTCCCCGTTTCTGTATCTCTTAGGTGGATTCCTTCGAGTGGTGAGCGGTTCCCTAGCCCTGTATCCCTAGTTAAATCCTCGGGAGGTGATATCTTATCCCGTTGGTTTCCTAACTTGGGTGGTGAGCGACTATCCCTTTATCCCTTTTTACCTTACTTCCGTCCCTTCTGCAAAATCCGCCGTCAGTTTGGTATCAGAGCTCTTGGGTTGTCATGGCTAGAGTGTTTCAACATCAGCAACAAGAACAACGATGATCATTTCAGAATCCACATCATGGGAAGGACAAGGATAGTTTCAAAGTGGACGATGCTACTCTTGAATGGCCCTTTACAACAAAAATTATTCCAGATCCAATTGTGGATTGGAGTAAGCCGCCAATCTACGATGAATATACCGAAGATGGGCTCCTGATTGTTCCAAAAGAAGAATGGTTCTATCAATAATTCACAAGAGCCAACATTCTCAACATTCTCATCAAAGACCGCCTTGGTGTTAACCAAACAAAAATCCAAAGCAAATGGTGAACATGATCCGAAGAAAGGGGGGCAGACGAAATTGAATAATGAAATCACTTATGCAAATGAAGGATTGTCACTTATGGTAAGTCGAAGTTTGGGCACGGCCCATGACGGAGATGATGCTGGAAAAAAATTCAATCATGAAGATTGTTCCAAAATTCTGATGGCAGCAAATATGGGGACTACAACGGATTGGTCTATGCCTCCTAGCTATGATGAATATCCAGAAGAGGATGATGATTCGGAAGAATTGAAATTGTTAACTGCTCGCAATGTCCCCCAATTTCACCCATCAAACCCAACTGTGAACTCAAATAAACGGAAGGTTGATGATTGGGATTGACTCGATGAATCGGTCCTAAAACAGCGCACCAGAATTTTTGAGACTCACGGAGTCATTCGAGGATTTGAATGTAGCTTTGTCATGGACTCAGGAAGTGCAGGTAACTATGTGTCCGAAAATCTGGTTTCATTTTTGAATCTCTCAATTGAAGATCTTGCTAGTCCTTATCATGTGCGTTGGGTGAATCACGAGGCCAGAACATTGGTGACTAAGCGATGTTTAGTTGAATTCTCAATTGGACACCAATATGAGGACAAGATTTAGTGCGATGTGATGCTAATGGACTCGTGTCATGTTTTGTTGGGCCAACCATGGCAATGGGATCGAAATGTTTATTATCATGGTCGTGAGAATGTTTACGAGTTAAAGGTGAACGGGGAACCTATAAAATTATTTCCAAAAGTTGAAACGAGAGAGATTTTTGTTGATTGAGAAGAAAGCATTTGCAAGAAAAAAGAGGGGAAATTTTGAAGTCAGTGCTGAAGATTCGAGGGCGAATCTTTTCCAACAAGTGGAGTATGACACCGGAGTGTCCCGACGCATTGCTTCAAAATAGTTGCAAATTGAAACAAGAAGGATTAATATGAAAATAAGTGCCGTCAATATCTTTTATGAGTTTTTAGCTGTGTCTTTTCATTCCTCTAGAAGTCCTTTTTTAGTTTCCTAACTGTCTTTTAAGTTCACAAGAGCCTACCTAGTTTTTAGTAGTCAAAGTCTTAAGTCTTACTAATGATCATCTTGGAAATGTTTAATTTGTTTTCTTTTCCTATTCTTGGAGGGTTGTTCCAATTAGTCTATAAATTCTATTGTTATGAATGAAATGGTAGTTTGGAGTGTTGAATTAAAATAGCCTTTGGCTTGTGAGAAGATAATTCTTCTTGTAACTCTTATCCTTCGATGGATTCCGACAGGTGGCGAGTTCCCCGTTTCTGTATCTCTTAGGTGGATTCCTTCGAGTGGTGAGCGGTTCCCTAACCCTGTATCCCTACTTAAATCCTCGGGTGGTGATATCTTATCCTGTTGGTTTCCTAACTTGGGTGGTGAGCGACTATCCATTTATCCTTTTTTACCTTACTTCCGTCCCATCTGCAAAATCCGCCGTCACTTTTGCTCTAATTTTTGTTTGGGTCTGCCCACCCTTGCGGTTTCCAACCCAACAAGCTTCTCTCAGGGCTGGTACTCTTCCATGCGTTGAAATGGCTTCCACAAGTCGAGAATTGACAAAATCGAGATGACTCTTTGACTTTTGGCAAAGCCGCAAAAGGGGTGGATTTTGACAAGACTACGTTGACGCAAATGAGGGAGGGAAAGATGAAGCGACTTTCAAATGGTGCCCCTACTTGGACGAAGAGTTTGACTCTTTTAAATGGTAGACATGTCCGGGTCCTTGGAATTCTCCTTTTGGAATTTCAAAAATTGTTTTACTCCATCAATTGATGTGCATTCAAATCTTTCTATTTTGTTAAACACGAGAGTTTTTATCATGAACCGTGCCCTAGGTTGCTGATGATGGCCCGGGGATCAAAAATGCCCCAGTTTGGATTTTTGCTTTGAGCAATGCTTTTGACTTTTCTCCATGTATTGATTTTCGATCACGCCTCTTAACGCCTAGGGTTCTTGCTATCAAGTTGTGCTTTCCAAGCTGAAAGGACTTTTTGGCCTATATTGCAGGCCATGGTGAACCGTAGAATTTACCCACAATTCGAAATCTATATCTCAAATATCCATTGTTCAAGCGAACAGTGTTGATTATTTATATGTAGGCTCCTATTTCCAATTTGGATTTCAAATCATCAATTACATACTGTAAAAATAAAACCTCCGATTAATGAAGAATAAAGAACAGGAAACAGACTAGAATAATTTAATTTTATTGATGATTGGGGTTTAAAATCCTTGTTTACATCAAACAGAGAATATTTGATACATTTCGAGGGATTGGAACCCCTTACCTATCACTTGGTATGCTTACTCTTACTGATCTTCGAAGTTTGCTGAAGATTGCAGGTGGTAGTGAGCGAGTAAAAGTAGGTTGCTTGGTGGTTGTAGATTATAATGGTTTTGCTTGGATGGAGTATATCTTCTCTCTCTGTATATTTTCTACGTTGAGAAAGAAGAGGTGTGTATAGCTTCTATGTTTGGGCGGAGAGTATGATGGTGGAAAGTTGAGAGCTGAGGTTTGAGGTCTGAGATCTTGAGGTAGATCAGAGATAGATGAGAGATCGATGAGAGTTAGATGATAGCCCCAGAGATATATCTTGAGAGCCCCCTTCCTTTGATGATGAACCTCATATTTATAAGGGCTTCCTTCATCAGATGCTTGGCCGCCAAATAATTCATTTGAATTTGAATAGTTGTTGCCAGAGGATAGGATGATATCATATCTTCTCAGTCTCTTTAAATTGTGAATGATGGTTGCTGTTGTTTAGGAAGGAAAAGTGTGTAGGGTGTTGTGTTCACTAACCCTAACACAATCAACTCTTATTTATATAATGGGAAATCATAACATAAAACTACATTAACCAATGTGGGACTAATACCAATATTATATTCTAACACTCCCCCTCAAGCTGGAGACTCTCCGGCTTGTTACATATCAACCAACGAAACAATTACCTCAACTACTAACAGCAATAACGAAAAACAACCAACTTGTTAAAACAATGAAATAAATTTCAATAGCAACGATCAACGAACTACTTCAACCAACGAGACGACTTCAACGAACGAAACGACTTCAATGATTTCAACGACTTCAACGAACGAAACGACTTCAATGATTTCAACGACTTCAACGAACGAAACGACTTCAACGACTTCAACGAACGAAACGATTTCAACGACTTCAATGAACAAAACGACTTTAACGACTAACCAACTTCAACGATTTCAACGACCAACGAACGATTTCTATGAATCAACAAACGAATTCAATGACCAAAGACCAACGAACCATTTCAACGACCAACAAATCAACGAACGAATTCAACAACCAATGAACAACGAGCAAATTCAACGACCAACGAACGATTTCAATGACCAACGAACGACGAACGACCAACAAACCAATTTCAACTACCAACTTCAACGAAATAGACGACAAAACAAGATATGTTACCACGCTCACCAAAAGCATGGCCAAAAATCCGACCACGATACCCAGAATCACGGCTGGGACCATGACCATGGCTGAATGAAGAACCAAACCCATCAAAGACAGCTGAAGCAGAATCAGAATCAGAATCAGATTTCATTGCAAATATGTCACCGTGCAATGAGAGGCAACCAACCAACTAGAATATCCAACCCTCATTAGATCAATATACCACGAACCAACAACTGAATGACAAACATGTTGCGCAGAGACCCAGATGAACAGTGCGCGTGAACAGTGATTATGACAATAGATTTCAATGGAAGGGATTAGGGTTAGGACAGAGGCTAAGATTAGGGTTGTGATTTTAGGGTTGTGGTGGTTTGGGATTATTGGCAGTAGATTTAGGGTTTCGTGGTGAGATGATGACTGCGGTAGAGGGTGGCGGTTAGGGTTTTGTATATCTAAGGTGGATGGTGAACCCGCTCTGATACCATGTTGTTTAGGAAGGAAAAGTGTGTAGGGTGTTGTGTTCACTAACCCTAACACAATCAACTCTTATTTATATAATGGGAAATCATAACATAAGACTACATTAACCAATGTGGGACTAATACCAATATTATATTCTAACAGTTGCATCAGATGACATTCATCTTGTAATATTCTTTTGCTTCCACAGGAGTGTTTCTTGGGCTCTACGTACCAATTTAAGACTACGTGAACCCATATTCGATTGGTAGGGCCTACGAAATGCGGACCTACATGTTTCAACCGAATATTTGATTTGTAAGCCCTGCGAGATATGGGCTTACATGGTTCAACTGACTTGTAGTCCTGCTACTTCTTCCGCAAGCTCATATACTTGCTAGGTTTGTCTGGCCAACATGTATTTGTTGATTCACGGGCTCGCTGGGTCAACATGTTTTTTAGGCTCTTTATATGCCTTTTAGTTTGCAAGCCAGTCCAGCTACTTCTTCCGCAAGCTCATATACTTGCTAGGTTTGTCTGGCCAACATGTATTTATTGATTCGCGGGCTCGCTGGGTCAACATGTTTTTTAGGCTCTTTATATGCCTTTTAGTTTGCAAGCCCAACATATGATACATTAATTTCCGCAGGCTCATATACTCGCTAGGCTTGTCGGGCCAACATGTATTTGTTGATTCGCGGGCTCACTGGGTCAACATGCTTTTAGGCTCTTTATATGCCTTTTAGTTCGCAAGCCCAACATATGATACATGAATAATATTCACCAATCCTTAGTTGAAATTTATGTGCCAACACATGGTTTGGGCTTAACAAAGAAATGACAACTGGCTCAAAATTTTCACTTTCTTTTGGGTTTTCAAAGCTAGCAACTGTCTTTGAACTTTTTGTGCCCTTTTGCTTCGGTAGGCGCTCTCTCTTGATTTTTCATTTGGTTTCAACGCCTTTTGTTATTGCGTTTGGTAATTTCATCCTTTCGATGCTTTGAATTTCAATGTTTGTTCTGGCACTTTTATTTTTCATTTCACCCCTATGCGGGGGATAGCTGGCTAGCTGAGGTTCTTTTTCAAAGAATTTGAATGGGGCTCAAAAGAGGCTATCAAAAGATCTATCTTTTGTGTTGGATGAAAGAAACGATGGACTTTCTTCATTTTGGATTGCGCAAACTAACAACTGAACCCTAGATGCTCATTGAAAGGCTTTTGTTTGCATGCTCCAACTTTTGCCTAGGTCAGATTTTGACCTAACGAGCCTTTTCAGAGTCACGACATTGCTTCTTAGAACGGATATGGCATCGTCGCATCGAGAAGTGGTCCCTTGAAATTCTTCTTCTTGCCTAGGGTGAAGGGTTCAATCGAAAATCATCTCATATTTTGAAGTGATTATCATGATTTTTAAATGATGGTGGAAAACAATTTCGAAACCTTGAGTTTATTACAGAGATGCGACGTTCAAAAGACGGCTACCGAACCACTAGAGGTTGACTCAAAAGACAGTGACTGAACCTTGGAATTGACTTGAATGCTCGTGACCGGGCCTCAGAATGGGACAGCCTACGCATCCTGTAAAGGAATCAAGTCACAACGTAGTTCAAGCATACAAAACTGACCTTTTTTACTTTTCTCTTTTGTTTTCTTTTTTGACTCACACAAACACAAAAGAGTAGAAGACAAAGTACATCTCAAACACAAAGATGGTCGATTAGAGGACAAGGACTCGAAGCTTGAAAACTCCCAAACTCGTAGAAAGTCGAACCGTTGCATGGCTTTTGATGGTTCACTCTTCTCTACTGAAAAAGGTGGAGTTGATACAAGGATTGCGCTTGGGCATAGGGTTTGGCATGATGTCTGGCTGTGGAGGAGGGATGATTCTCTCATCGATGAGGTCTTGAATCTTGTGGCGGAGACAATTGCATTCATCAATAACATGACCGGGTATTTGATAGAAGGTGCAGAAGGCATTTGGGTTGTGATTTGCTGAGAGCTTTTGAGGTAGAAGAGTTGGGGAGAGTGGCTTGATGAGGTCAGCTTTGAGGAGCTTTTCATAAACCAGGGATTGAGGTTTAGAGAAATGGGAGAAGGCCCTTGGTTTGGTTCTGCGACCGAGTTGAAAGTCCAAGGCGGTGCAGAGAGCGCCCCTGACGGAACTTTTGCTTGCCTTGCAACTATATAGCCTTCTGCTATCAACGGGACAAATTCTTTTGCCTTTGGGATTCATCTCATCTATTTTTGCCAAGACAATATGCATGTTGGCACTGGTTTCAGACATAGGTCCAATATCTTCCTTTGAGTGAGCCCTAGCATCATGAATTTCAGCCAGGTCCTTGAACATTTCTAAGAGCTTCACTTTTGAGCAAAGTTTGTTAGCCCTGTCGACCCCTGGGTTCCCAACATCATCATTTACTCCCAGATTTGTGTTAGGGATTACAGAGGTGAGAAGGTTAACAAGCCCTTGGACCAGAGTTAGCATCTTGTCCATTTTCTGACTCATTTCCTCCACAGTCTTTTTCAGCTCCTTCAGTTCTGTTTGACCTGCCATTAAGGTGGTCGGAGAAGGCAGTGTGGTTTTGTGCTTAGTTGCAGGGAGCTCCTAAAATGGTGCTGCTCCCACCTTGGGAGCCCGCTTTTGCGCTCCTAAGTAAGGAGCTTGACGGGAGCTCGCTCCCATCGAGGTGGGAGCTCGCTCCTTACAAAGATGGGAGCTTTTGTATGATATTTGTATAGAAAACCAAGGATTTATCACTTGGCTTTATTAATTAGTCTTTGATGAACTCATATATCTGGCCTAAGTCATGATATCTCGAAAAGAAAATCATATGTTGTACCACCAGCCCATTTCTTACACTTATGGAGGACTGGGCCCATATTTTTACTTCATAAATTTTTGTACTTTTACATTGGAATACTCTATGCTACATTATTTTCATAATATATGTACACGCTCCTCTCACGCTCCCAACCTTAGGAGCTTCTATATTCCCTCGCTCCCCCGCTCCCGCCCCCGCTTCGTGCAACTAAGGTTTTGTGTAGAATGGGTGGCCCGGTATTGACAGTAAAGCAAAAAGTGAATTTTAGATGAGTCCCAGTCGCCTTTTTGAAAAAGAAAAAACATGCCATGTATGTGTCGTCGATCTCGATGTTGTCCTAAGGTCTAGCTCGGCTTGGTCTCACTTAAGGCACTGCACAGATGGTTTCCAACAATCCTAGGTAAGTCATTTACTCTGCAGGGATAGACCCAACGCCTTTATCATGACCATCCAAGACAAAGCAATAAGATTGTTGTAACCCAGATACCCATGTTTTAAAGGCTAGCCCAGATTGGGAGCCGTTTAAGCATGGCGAACCGGAGGTATCGCAATCTCCATGGATTTAAAGTCTACTAGACTGTCCTAAGGACCTACCATGGTTCAAATCTCACTTAAGACGTGGCACAGATGACTTCCGACGATCCGGGTAGGTCGTGTCACGTAGGTTAAATTCCGAATGCTTCGGAATCAGAGCCAATCTATTTATCTTGACCATCCGAGACAGAGCAATATGGTTGCCGGAACCTAGATACAAGCACATTCTAAGACTAGATCCAGACCAGAGGGGCCGTTCGAGCACGGCGAACACCGGAGGTATCTCAAACTCCATAGATTTTAAGTCTCCTAGACTCACAAGGAAACGGTTTTAAAAAGTTACCTCGATCCTCAAGAGTTTCTTTTGATAGTATATCCTTTATAAACAATGAAGCTTAAGAGATGTCAAAACAAGTTAAGTCCTTAATTTGTTTTCTTTCAACGGCTCAATCTTGGTTTTGAAAATAACGGAGTAAGAATGACGCGGTACTGTGACCAGAACGGCGTGAGAGGCATGGCGCTATCTGCCTAAATGGTGTAAGGAGCTTTATACTGAAACCAAATTGGTATAAGTATCACGGCATTATCACTTCAGTCATTCTCTTCCCCTTTCTATTTCTTTTTTTTTTCTTTTCTTCTTTTTCTTTTTTTTTCTTTTTTTGTGTTGAGCCTTTGATTTGAAAATGTGTTTAAAGACTTAAATAGATTTGATTTCCCTCTAGAATGTCATTTTAAGACCTCATTAATATTATGCAACATGTGTCCCATGGGGCACAACTCTTCATCGGGTGTTAGCAACCTTTTAAAGATCGTGGAGGGAAGAGAAAAGTCCCAGAACTACTCTAACGATCAAACTATACATGTGCAATGTAGCATGATGATGAGATATGACATGTGAGCAAGATATATACAGCACATAAGCAAGGTATAACACATAGCCCTAACAGATGGGTCCATGTCCTGGTTTTGGAGGGTTTTACGGCTATGTACTTGTGCAAAAGGCCAATTTTGGTTTAGCAGGGTTCCCCAAACTAGAGTCAAGATGTACCTCTCGTTGCCAAGTTTACAGCAAGGCAAATGTCAAACGGTACGATGACTCATCACAATCGGAGGTTGCTAGGCATCCTGGGAGTGCTTGCCATAGGCAAGCCGGCAAGATTGCCAGAACACACTAGTGAGGTTTGTGCTGTGCAGAGTGTAAACGAAAACAAAGTTAAAATTTTTCAAATGATTTTAAATACCCCAAGAAAAATGCTTTTCAAGCTTGGCTTTCTTAATTATTCAACACTTGATTTTTTAAGAGAAAAAAAAATGTACAAGTATCGAATAAAAGTCCCCAACAGAGTCGCCACTGCGGGCTCCGCGACCGGCGCGCTCGAGATTCGCCACTCGAATTTTTAAAGATGGATGATTCGAGAAACCGAGAGCTTGATTTGAAAAATGATAAGGCTTTTAGTCTAGCGAAAAGCTTGAAAATCTTGGGTTCGGGAGCCATGTTACGAACGGGAAAGGTTTTGTTGAAAAAGCACTCCACTCGCCCGACACGGAGTCGGTCTCTACTTATCATTTAACAGGATTCAAAATCATTTGGAAAGATTAACTTTGATAAAACACAAAAGCAAATGACAGGTGCAATTTTAAAATCCTATTATGATGTAGAAAAATGAAGTGAATGATGTGCTATGATAAGGATGTATGTAAAGATGTAACCTGTGGAAAAGGCCAGAGAGCAATGTGATAGAATATAATGCCACACAACAATATAATACGCCGCACGGTATAACCACTAACCCGTGCGGTTTATTACAAGGTATATCCAAGGATAATTTTGAATTTGTACCCCAAAGTGAATCTTAGTCTTGAGAAATGATCTTGTGTGGTCCGAGTTTCTGAAAACAGTTGATGGAGCCCGTTTCATTCACTTTTGCCGAATCAAACCATATTAAAAACCGTTTCAGAACATTTAGGGATCTTATCAATGTTCAAAAACAATTTTTAATATGAGAAACTCTCTTGGGATATAGCCGCACAGAAAAGTAATAAACAGACTAAACAGAATAACATAAGGAGAATGTACGAGAAACGACATAACGCACGATGTAATACACTACGCTGTGCAATGTTGTAAAACATCGCACGGTGTAGCATATCCGGTGCAGAAACTGTTTTTGGTGCTTTTTGAATATAAAGCTCGTTCGAGGCCAAAACCCAGTATAGAATGACTGGGAAAGTCCTCAATGAGCTCCCCTCAAGGCCAAAACGTGGTTTAGCCTAAGGAATTCGATTTATACCTTCTTGTAGGCTTGGATGTGCTTGAAAATAGAAGAGTGGAGGTTGGTTTGGATTGGAAACTCCTAAAATTAGTTGGGTTTCTGAGTTTAGGGAGATTTGAGTGAGTTTTGTGAAGATCTGATGAGCTTTTGTAGGGAAAATGAGAAAGAAAATCAGTCTCGACACTAATTTTGTAAGGGACCAGCTTGTGGGTTGATGTAGAGAGAGAGAGAAGAGGGATCCAGGAGAATTTCAGAATGGCTTTTCTCATGATTCAAGGGGTGTCTTTCAACTAGAGGAGGGGTGTATTTATAGGGGGAAGTAGAGGGCATGCATATGCTTGGAGTGCACCCAACGGCAAAAAAAACGCACTCTGACCACTCTGCTGACGCGCATGGGAATTTGTCAGAAACTCCATACTCCTCCTGACGATGTTTCAAAATGACGCGCGGTATATTGAAATCTTGTGCGGTGGAGTGTTTTTTGGGAATTTTTTGAAATGCCGCATCGCATTTCTAAATGTCGCGCGATATT
The DNA here is from genome assembly GCA_025413875.1 of Rhododendron molle. NCBI lineage: Eukaryota > Viridiplantae > Streptophyta > Magnoliopsida > Ericales > Ericaceae > Rhododendron > Rhododendron molle. The sequence goes on from CM046400.1 coordinate 25,024,668, forward strand.
GTGTGACAGCACAGCACACCAAATTTCGCGGGGGCACCCCAGACACCCCCAAACTCGGACTTGAGCGCGGTTCGAAGCGTTGGAAAGCTCTTTGAGTCCTCTTTCTAACCCAATTGGTTTCACTCAAAGATGTTTTATACATTGAAATGTGTGCCCATTTTACCCTCAATGTGTCATGGGAAAAGTTTTTGACAAAGCAAACATCTCTTTCTTTTTTGCAATTGAACCGGGAGCCACCCTATATGTTTGAAAAGGGGTTTTCTTTGAGGTTAGTGAAGGAGTAGCAAAGGAATAGCGATCCAAACCTTGAAGGTATATTTTTTCTTAGTTCATCATCGGGGAACTTAAAGATTATTCGGAGGCCCAGATTGGGATGTCTACACTATACAGGAACTTACACCCAAAAAAACGGTTGGGAGACTTACGATTCAAGCTGCAATTGGTACCTTTAAAGTTGTTTTGTTCTTGTTGGAGTGCACATATGATCTTAACCTTCTAGAATCATAATAATGCCTTAACTTTTACACCTACTTAATATGCACAACAGCTCTATTCTGTAATCATGTGCTACAATAAAATATTGAAATTTAACTAGAAACTCATAATCTTAATAATATTCTATGTGGTAGAATAATATTTTCTTTTTGACATTTAACTATATAAAAATCCATAAAAATATTTATAATTTTAATAATTTTTCCTAACCTCTCCTAATGGCGCCCCCACACTTCTATGATCATCCGCTCCCCGTCCCCACTCCCGCTTCATGCAACCATGGGCCAAATCCAAACCCAACTGAATATCTAAAGCTACTCCACATAATTTTTTGGGGAATTCACACTTGCACCCCTCATACTATAACCGATTTGCACATACACCCCTCATACTTCAAATTTAGGCACTTACACCCCTTGTACTTTGGACTAAAGTGCAACTATTAGAAAATTTGTTAAAATGGATGGAAAAGTTACTGGCAGGAAATTTCCCTCCAAAATGAGGGGAAAAATGCCCAAACTAACCCTGATAGTCATTCATAAGCCCTGTCAAACTCCCCTTCCTAAAAACAAAGCATCCAAAACATCTGCAAATGCAGCAACAGAAACACGAGCAACAAAAAAGACTTACATTGTCCAAATCCACAAAATAAATACATAGCAATAACAACAACAACAAAAAATAGACTACAAATGCAGATATTCAGTACCAGGTAGTTCAAATTGAGTTCTTTTCCAAAACAGAAGTCACACATACTTATAAACTGACTTGAAACGGAGTTCACAAACAAAAGCCAACATGAACAAAATTCCCACAAAACAAAGTACCCAAAACAGAGCATGCATATGCAATAATTAAACCAGTTTAGTTGGGGCTTTGGTGCGATCCACCCCCTGGCAGTTTGCAATTTCCCTTCCCCTAACTGCAGTTGCCTTTCTGTGGCTGCATTTGTAGATGTTTTGAGGCTAATTATACATGAGATATAATGCTAGATGCTGCTGTTTTTCTGTTGAAATTGATGGGTTTCTTGATGTTTGGGAAGACATCTTGTGAGAGAAGAGAGAGAGTGGGTTAAGGGAAGGGAGGGGTTTGGATCCTCTATTTTCTGGAAGGAGAGTTTGACAAGGCTTATAAATGGCTATCAGGGTTAGTGCCTAAATTTGGAGTATAAGGGGTGTATGTGCAAATCGGTAATAGTACAAGGGATGTAAGTGCAAATTCCCCTAATTTTTTTCGTGGATAAAACTGTGTTTGAGTATCACTTCAGCAGTCTCAACAAAAACTAGAAAACTAATAAAGGGAAAACAAGTACAACGTCATTGACGAGATGTCAAACCTTGCTTTAGCTAGATATTTAGGCGCATTAGACATGCTTTCCATCCCACCAGCTACAACAACATCTTTGCTTCCTAATTGGATAGTTTGTGCTGCAAGCATTGTTGCTGTGAAAGAGACAGGGAACATGTCACTATTTAATCAAGAAATGAAACTTCTTTCTGTGGCCTTTATAAAATTTAAGAGATGTTGCCTATTATTGTTAGAAAAGGGTTGTGACAAGAACCTAGCTTTTATTGATGTGCATCATTGATTGTGATTCTAAACCATAGCCCTTACATGCCTTTATATAGGCTACAAGACTTGGTCACTGAGAAACCTAAACCAACTAGGAAACATGCATTATAAAGAAACCAAGACTAACTAGGAATCATGAATAATAGAACCCTACAAAACATGGTAACATAATATTAGGAAGTATTATGTTAACAATTATATCTTCCCATTTGTTGTGGTCACCCTAGTCACCATACCCTAGTTAGTAAACAAACATTGTGATACATTCAGTATAGAATACTAGCCAAAACTGATCCAAAAAAAAAAAAGAATACTAGCCAAAAGAATCCTTCAGAGCACACTTTCTTTGTGTCGTCAAAGTACCAGAGATATTCGAGCTATGAGAAACTCTGAATATTATGTCCTGACCCAAAGCAAAATCTTTGTGGGAAGTGGTAACAAGGAAAGATACGGAAGATGTGATGTTTGAAGGGATATTATCATATTAGATTTGGAGGATTGAAGAGAATCATAGATAAATGCCTTGCTTGAGCCCTTATTGTGATGGAAAAGGATCCAGCTAAGAGATTTTGTAGCGTTCGAGTGCAAAATATTGGAAGTTTCAGCTTCTGTTTAGCAGGGACTAGTACTACTGATGAAGTTGGTCCGTCATTCCATAAACTCAGTGGTGACTCCAGGAATTAGTGTCTACACTTCTTAATAACTAATCATATATTTTCAACAAACTACAAATTACTAGGAAAAAACAAACTACAAACTAAATATCTAAACAATCCTCCTTCCCGGTAAAAAAACTGATTGGTTTATGATTCACAAGATTCATGTGATTCCGTGACCAAAAAATAAGGTTCATGTTAAAAAAATAAGGTTCGCGTATTTCTGTCAATTGCCTACTCGTATGTAGAACGAGAAATTCACTAACTTTGATAAGGAACAATGATTCAGTGTACTGCCTCATGTTTTGGTCATGCATGTTTTTAATGGTGTCAATTGCTGGCAAACATTTTAGTTATGGTACTGCATCAGCAGTAATTATCACTTACATGGGGTCAGCCGGCCCCACTTCTTTACAATTGGCGTCGCCCCCGCATAAACTGTTTGGGGGATTTGTAATTTGGTTGCCTCCTCTGATGTAACAAGCTAAAGTTTATCATATTTGGTATTGAGGATTTTCCACTCCAGAAATTCTTTTATCAAAACACAAAATTAACTACAGATAAAAAAACTCACCTTTCATCCCTGATGAACAAACTTTGTTGATGGTGGTACAAATCACAGAATTAGGTATACCGGCTCCTAATGCAGCTTGTCTAGCGGGAGCTTGACCTAAATTTGCACTGAGAACATTTCCAAAGAAAACCTCTTGCACCAGTGACGGATCAACATTTGCCCTTTTAAGAGCACCTACAATGTTCTAGGGAGGTTAACATATTCAGACATCATAATGAAGAGCCAGTCCCCAAAAGGGAGACAGAGGTAGAAGTTATTAGATATATCTTACTTGCAATAGCTATAGAACCTAGTTGAGTAGCTGAAAACGATGAAAGGGGTCCGAGGAAGCCACCAATGGGTGTCCGTGCAATTCCAACGATGCAAACATCTGAAAGGATTTCAGCAAGATAACTCAGAAAGAAAATGATTAATTGAAAGGCTACAAGCCGACAACTTTAAATAATGTATCTCAGATGAAAACATACTCTTACAATCTTGATTGGAGAGCATATATATTAAAGCAAAAAATGCAATCCTTAAATACACAACATCACACAGTCATGCAAGCAAGAACGTCTAACATTAGAGCGTGCATGATTGCCCCATATGTAATTCAAGTCGATTTCCAAATCAAGACATTCATCGCCCATTTTTTTTCCCAACAAAATAGTGATAATTACAATGATGAAGCTGATTTCAGAAATATACAGTTTGAATAATTGAAATGGCACCCGAGGAGACCTCACAGACCCAAACAGCACGGTCAGTCCACCATGCTTAGTTCTATTATAATAACGGATTTCAGAAATAAGAAAGACAAGAGAAAACCAAATCATGGTACAGTAGGGATTAATTTCCAAAGAAAAGTCCTTAGAAATGAAATAAGAACCTTGAGGGTTTATGGAATCTGAATATGTCTCTGTTGTCGAAGTCATGGTAAGCTTCTTAAAGAAAAATCTGCAAAACACATAAAAAGGACAACAATAAAAAGAAGGCGGCACCAATTTTAGCAGATTGGTTAAACCGGCGTGTGCATATTACCAATACCAAGTTCGTGGCGGAGCCAAGAACTTTATACAGTGGTGCACTTTTTTACCGTAAATTAAAAAATTCTTGGCTAAAACTTTTCTGCTTATTATTTTCTTTATTGTATTTGATTGCGGATTTTTTTAATTTACGGTAAAAAGGTGCACCACCATATACATATGCATGCTCCCATACTTTACCTCCCTAAACTATTAAACTCAACACTTAACCCCCTCTATCTATGTAAATTCCAAATACTTTTAGACGCCATTAACGGAAATGTTAAATTCCCATATCACCCTCAAACAATGGGACACCACCCCGATTGGTTGAGCTTTTAGAAAGTTATTTTTGAGAGTTGAGTGGTAATGAGTGGAGAGAGATAGAGAGAGAAATTTATTGAAAACTGTGTCGAGAGTAAATGTTACTCTCAAAATGTTCAACCAAACAAGGTTGTCTTCGGCCATCTTCTTCTTTTCCCCTCCTAATAACACAACCAGTCAACCACCATATCTCTCTCAACCAAACAAACCCAAATCACCGGAGTGAAACCCAGTCTCCACCGAAAACCACCGGATGTCCACCGACCACCACTCTGCTAGACTCCACGCCTTTCGCTCCATCGCCTCGCACCACTGCCACAAGCAATGCGTGGCCGTCCTCGCGTCTCGCGATCCCCCCTCCTCTGTCTCCATCCGCTCAGTCGATGCAGAGACCTTCTCCGACTGTTCCATCTACGCTGTTCTACGGTCGCGGGCTAAGGGCGACGAGCGAGACGAGGGCGGAGATTGTGGAGTTGATCACGAAGCTGGCTCTACAAAAACCCTAATCTGTAGTTCCTATTATTTTAACCTGGGATTAGTGATTTACCTTTGGTGCGTTGAATTCAAGGCCTCAAGCTGTTTGCTCGGCGGCGGAGGGCGTCGGTGGTTTTGAAGTTTACGATTTGGGGAGATTTTAGAGAGTGTGTGATTGGGGAGAGAGGGAGGTGAAGAGAGAGAGAGAGCAGTGAGTGAGGTGGACAGAAAGAGGATCCGGAGAGGGGATCGGGTGTGAAAGGTGGTCGGAGGTGGAGAAGCAGGTGGTGGAAGAGCTGGCGTTGGTGAAGGGAAGATAGGTATAGTTAACAGCTCTGCTGTCCGTATACACAATTTGCAGAAAACCACGCAGGCAAACGCGTTTGGCCTCAATTCGGGTCTCAACACGAATTCAAAAATAATACTTATCGAAATCACATAAAATAATATTCGAAAATTTATGGATATTTTTCTAGATTTTTTTGGGATTCGAAATAGAGCCAAATGCGTTTATCTCTGCGTGGATCTCTGCAAATTATCTCAGCTGTTAGAATTTTTGGTATCAGTAATGAAGATGAGAGAGAGAGAGAAGGGGGATATAGGCGGAATTTTTGGTATCAGTAATGAAGATGAGAGAGAGAGAGAGAGAAGAAGGGGGATATAGGCAACGCCGTTTTGGATTGTTTTATAGGTGTTAAAATTTTTGGTTGGGAGTTTATAAATACAATTGCGAATTTACTGCATGTAACGTTTACTAAATGAAACACCCAAATTTTATAACAATTTGATACATACAACCTCAAAAATACCCCTAATCTTCCCAAATTACCCTTCCCTACCCCAAACCTAATTTTTCCCCAAAAAAATTGAACTTCAACCATTCCCCCCTTCGACCCTTCTCTCGTTGTCAATTTCTTCATCTTCTTCACCCTTATTCTTCTCTTTCTTGGATCACCACTACCACGCCACCAGCACGAGCACCGTCCACCATTACACCACCAGCACAAGCAGCATCCACCATGCACCACGCCATACCACTACCAACCTATTGAACATATTCTTTCTTGTGTGATAGTGCTAGAAGAGTTTGAAAATTAGTGAAGCAATTTAGGTTGTGCAATGGAAATGGAAGTTTGGAAGAGGTAGCCATGGATGTTGTAGTTTCAGAGCTAAAATCACAGCAAGAGTTAATTCACCACTTTTCCATTTTTAACCTAGTTCTGTCCCGACATTATCAGATTCTAAAACTTGAAATTATGTCAAAATTTCAAACTCTAGAGTTTGAAATTTGACGACAATATCATATTCTAAAACTCAGAAATTCTGCCAAAATTTTAAACTCCAGAGTTCGAAAATTGTAGACAATAATCACTCCTCCATTTTTAACCTAGTTCTGGCCCGACATTGTCAGATTCTAAAATTTAAAATTATGCCAAAATTTCAAACTCTAGAGTTTGAAAATTGACAACAATATCATAAATTTTTAGAAAATATCATACTTTGAACATGCCCCGACATTATCATATTCTAGAGCTTGATGTATCTTTAATTTAATAATTTGGGACTGAATTTTTATGTATGATATATGATATATTTTTCGGATTCTTCAATTTGATATTCACTATAAATTTCGGATTCTAGAGTTTGAAATTTTGAATATAATCAAGCTCTAGAATCTGATAATGTCGGGACAGAGAAACAAAAATTAGATGAGCTTTGCTTTTGCTACGGTTTTGGCTTTTACATCCATGGCTACTTTTTCCTTCTCAACTACCATGTTGGTTGCAAATGAATCTAATCCCCAAAGACCAAGTTTGAAATGCATATTGCTTTTATTTGTTGGGTCAAATACTTATTCTCTAGCAAGGAGGGAGAGGAAGAAATTGAGATTTTTATTGAGAATTGGGAGGTGAGATTTATAAGGTGGAAGGCGGACTGGGACAATGGTGGGAGCTCCTGATTTTCCAAAGTTTCAGCTTTGGTGGAAGGGAGGAAGGCAGAAAGATAATGGATGGAATAGGAGGGAGGAGTGGGTTGTGTTGTAATGGTGTGGTTGTATGGATGTGGTTATATGTACTAAATTTAAGGGCATTTTCGTTAATTCTATTAAGGGTATTTTTGTCCAAATATTTCTTACTTAAAAAACGGGTCATATGCAATAAATTCGCATTTGCATTTTTAAACTCGCTTTTGGTTTTATAGTTCTTTTGGGCTCAACAAGAGCCATATATCTAAAAGTTAATTATGATCCTTTAGGATAAAATGATCAGAAAAATAAGATCTTTGAGTCAATTCAAAACGGATTGAAAATTGGAATATTGAATTTTTTCATTTGGTTTTATGGTTCTCTTAGGGCTTTTTAACGAGAGCCCTAGAGCTAAAAATTAATTATGATCCTTTATGATAAAATGATCAGAAAAATAAGATTTTTGCACCGGTTCAAACAGATTGAAAATTGAAATACATAATTTTTTTCATTTGGTTTTATGGTTTCTTAGGGCCTTTCAACGAAAGCCGTAAAACTAAAAATTAATTATGATCCTTTAAGATAAAATGATCAGAAAAATAAGATCTTTACACCGGTTCAAACGGATTGAAAATTAGAATACTTAGGACTCTCCACCAATCACCAATTGCTTCTGCTGATCCAATTCAAAAATCCTTTACACACTAAAAAAAAGTGATCGACTGTATTACGTTCATAATTAAGTTTTTCTCAAAGAAGAAATCCTTCTAATGAGAAAATCTCCGCTATTTACTAGTATTTTTAAATATATAAACCATCTAACAAAATTAAATGTTTCAATTTTTAATTCTTTTGAACCGGTACAAAGATTTTATTTTTCTGATCATTTTATTCTAAAAAATCATAATTAATTTTAGCTCCAGGGCTCTCCTTGAAAAGCCATAAGAGAACCATAAAATCAAATGAAAAAATTAAGTGTTCCAATTTTTAATTTGTTTGAACCGGTGCAAAGATCTTATTTTCTGATCATTTTATCCTAAAGGATCATAAATAATTTTTAGCTCTAGGGCTCTCGTTGAAGAGCCATAAGAGAGCTATAAAACCAAAAGTTTTAACACCAATAAAACAATCCAAAACGGCGTCACTTATGGTTTCGGTGGGAGTTCACCAACTTGGGAGTTGGTGGGCATAGTCTTTTCGTTGAGAATGTGACTTGTATGTGACTTGAAAGGGCAATAACGTCTCTATGCTTGAAATAAGTGAGCATGTGACTTGCATGTGCCCATTTCCATCCAAATCCTAGTGGAAGGATAACGGAACTGAGCTGAAAATAGATTTTCAATAGTTAGAGTGGGTTAAGTGTCCAATTTTATAGTTAAATGGGGTTAAGTGTTTTTGGGTGTTAGTTAGAGGGGGTTAACTATAATTTACCCTTCTTCTAGGCCGCATCCGAATTAATTGCAATTTCCTGGGAGGTTTTATGAAAGGATCCAGCCTCTCAACAATCGGAGTAGGGTCCGGCTCCTTTCTAGTCCGATGGTTTGAATTAGACAAGATAGTCGTAGTGACTATTGGTAGATTTGATGGTCTAGATTTTCTCATACACAGAGAAATGCAAAAAATACATTCAAATTGTTGATTGCAGCAAGTGAACGGTCTTGATTAAGACTCTCCTCCGATCCAAAATATGGACGGATAAAGATCCATTTCCATCGGAGTATCGAATAGCATAGAAGAGCATGTAGTCATCACAACAATCAATGGTTTGAATTTTAAAAACAATGTTCCAACAAGGAAACTATCCGAGAAGTCTTTCAACAAAATATAATCATTAATAATACGAAGACAATTTGGTCATTAGTGAAACAAAAGGGAGTTAAACAAATAACCCTCTCTCTCAACCCTAGCAACCACAACTTCTTGATCTTTTTCCTTTCCCTTCCCCCTGTGGGTTCCATACCTGTGTACGGCGGCGGGAGGGGGAGGCCATGGTATTACCAACTCCCTTTCTTTGTTTTGTTTCCTTCCGTCTCTCCAGATCTACGACTTGTCGTTTGATCTATGAGAGTTTTGTCTCTCGTTTAACGAGAGTTATTAGTTTCGTCTTTGGACGAATTTTGTCTATAGATCAAGTTCTCTTAATCGAGGTTGCTTCACAATGATATCTGTGCTTCAGCGTTCTATCCCTACACGAAGTCTTTGGCGAGGCAACCCGTGTCGGCTTGACAAATATGTAGTTCTTGAGAGTTCATTGGTACGTTCATACTTGGGTAGAGTGCATCTGATCGTCTGGGTATTTGGTGTATTTTGTCCTTAACTTTGCACTTTTCTCATTTGAGACTCCTAATTAGATGTTAGGTAGTTTAAAAGTATCGTTGTTGCGTTAGGCCATGTCTGGATTAGGAAGAAAAATATCGATTGCCTTGTGATTTACTTGTTTTGTATTTGTTAGACGATTAGTTTGGCTTTGTCCAAGTTCTTTGTATTGATCTCCGTTTTGTAAGTGTCTTTGGGTGTTTATCAATACAATCTTCTCACTTTTGACCCAAAAAAAAGGGAGTTATTTGCCAAAAGGCCAAACCATAGATAGGTAATTCGTACTTTGCCCTAATATTTTTGGACGTCTAAGGTTACACTGACTATTATGTGCAGTTCAAACATATACCACAAAGGAGTAGATTCTTTATGTAAATGGTAACAAATGATATGTACAAAATATGTAGAAAAGTGATTTTCACATTCTCTTTTTTATTTTTATTCACATAAAATTACTATGTTGCCATTTTTCAATACACTTTTTCATATCTTCAAGGGCAATATTGTAAATTCATATGGATAAAGACCCCTCAAAAAAAAAAAAAGAGTTATATAATTGTAAAAAGGAGGGTGTGAAATCTATTTTTCAATACTGTATGTATCTTTGTATTTGTCTATCCCTTTACAAATTTATTAAATAAACTAGGGAGAAATATGTAAGGCCCTCATCCAGTATCCAAATCCTTTTATTAGTTGGAGTTGTACTTATTTGGTTGGATTAGTAGTTCAATAAAATATTATTTTCTCTGTCTCGTACTGGGGTTCGGCTCCCGGCCAATCAGCCTTTGTTCAGCAACCGTCGAGTTAGTTCAACGATCGGATCCGTCCATATTGTAGATCTAGTCGAGAAGCATAACCTTGTCAAAAATCATGTCCATCCGATATCGTTTTAATATGCGATTGTAATCAATTTATGTTGGAAAAACAAAAAACATACCCACACTGGATTGGAATCCCTTTCATCCATTTTTCCAAAATAAATGTGTTTCGAGCGTGTATTGAGCGATATCAGATGGACATAATTTTTGACGTAGTTAAGCGTATCGACGAGGTATACAATATGGACGGATCCAATCATTGAACGAACTCAACGTTTGACGAAAAAAGGCCGACTTGCCAGGAACCGTCACTGGACCTAGACGGGAGCCACGTACCTCATACTGTTAGTCTATTTTTGGATAATGTATGAAATTGTCTACTCTAATATATTTTCACGTACATAATTTTCTAAATTTTTTTGCATTATTTTTTAAAATTAATTGAGATCTTTAAATTGCTTAAAATCGAAAAAACTTGCAATGAAGACTTTATAGCTTAACTTAAATAGTGACAAGTTTTTTTTTTTTTTTTCTATTGGATAAAAACAACAGTTAAAAAGTTAAAAGGAAGTTTGCTCAGCAGGGAAATGATAGTAAACATATTTGGATCAGCAAGTCCTGTGACAAGCTCTAAGGGCCAGTTGTACCAACATATTTTCAACATGAATTATATACGTTGTGAAAGAAGCTGCCAAGATTGATAATTCTTCTAACATAAAGAAGTACTACATCAAGACGAGAGAGTACAAAAGAAATGTGTTCAATTGAAGGGAGTGATGACCTGTTTAAGAAAAATTGAATACCTGCAATCTGCATCCATGCTTGCTATATCTCCCAAGAAAGGGTAGCTGATGCTAAAAGCAAAACTATACACCAATTACCCATCCGTACTTCTCTTTTAATACTAGTAATACAATTACTGTCAAATAAGCAAGATGCACGCAGTCAGAAAGGGAAAGAAGTACGCTACACTCGGGTGGATGGCATGGCTAAGTGAAACTCTTCAGATAGGGTCCCAATGCAAGTGCTCTTGGAGTGTGGACTTGCTACAAAAGCCCATGGCGAAAAGCAGAGTTGACCATAAGACTTTTGCTCAGGATCAATAAACCCTGAACCGTCAAATGCACGACTATCTAATGAAATGATTCTAAAAGGCCACATAGAGAAACATAGAGATTTACTCTCTGTCTCGCCCAAACATGAGCATAATTAAGTAACATCTACCATCTGAAGTGGGTTGACACAAACAAAGATGTCCAGCAGTACTAGGCATTAAGAACCTTCTATACAAAGTAGATCTTGTCCAACACAGCACGAAAATTGCAGGCTAGATCATAGAACGCGCCTGAAAGTAAGGTTAATGCGTGTGGCCTCTGCTTTTGCACGTTTAGGCACCGAGTGGACCCAATCCCTCTGGGTATAGCCTCTCATCAGCAATATCGAGCCATGCTTTAATGTAAATGAGTGTTGGTCGGACTGGTTATTCTTCTTCAACCGCTTGATTGGAGGTTCACCCTCAACTCTTTTATTGGTTTGTACTTGCATGTAGAAGAAAGAAACAGAAGTGCATCAGTACAATATCAGGCTGTACAATTCATAGATAAATTAACTTGTAATAGGAGATCGTATGGATTGCAGATCAAGAAATTTTGTCGGAACCGACACTGATGCAATTCATTCCCACACCACTGAAATCCCAGCTACAATGCATTGGTGCAAAAAAAGTGGAAGCATCACCAAAACCAAAACAACAATTAATTTTGCAAGACCGATTCAGATACCGAAAATGACGGACAAAAAAATGCCCGGTTATACCTTGGGGAATTTTCCTTGGTTTCTTCCTCAACAAGAACTCACGATCACAACCAAAGGAAACTGATACAATTTCAGGGGTTGAACCGTAAAGCTTTTCATCATCAGCATGCCAACCTACAGAGTCATTACCATCTTTATACCTATTCAAGAGCAAGCTGTTAAAACTACTCCCAGGAAAAGTTTTGTGGACCTACAGGGAAAAGTGAAGACATAAGATTCTGCTGAAGCTAATTAGAAATACAGAAAGTCTACACACACAGCAGATCTGTGCACAGATTTCGTTGTGGGGCCCACCACGGGTCCCACACAAATCATCCGAGCCGTTCATTAAATGTAAAACATTTTTTCAAGGGTCCCCGTAAAAAATAAGCTCAATCCGATATCTATAGATGCTCGATCCAACCATATAACTTTTCATTGTCCAAAAATCTGAATGAAAAGTTAGATGGTTGGATGAAGCACCTATAGGGCTAGGATTGAGCTTATTTTTTACGGAGACCCTTGAAAAATTGTTTTACATTTAATGAACAGCTCGGATGATTTGTGTGGGACCCGTGGTGGGCCCCACAATGAAATCAATGCACAATCTGCTGTGTGTGTAGCAGAACTCTTAGAAATAGGAGTGGACAATCTATTCAGGGAAGATTATGAGAAAGATGGAATTAAACATTCTTACTGCCTCCAAAATATCCGTCAGTGGAGGAAAATCATCCCAGGAGTATGCATGAGGCTGATACCCACTGTAACCTAGTTCCGGCAATCCTGAACTTGCAATATAACAAGTGTCTCTAGGCTGCAGACGAAAGAGAAACCATGGGAAACTAGCATGCAGCCATTCACCGATCACGTCCGTGGGAATGAACATAAAATCTTTAAGCATGAGAAAGTATGCACCAAAAGCAGATATAATTATCAACGTTAATCACTTTCACTGATATCATGTCCAAGTAAATCACAAAAGCCACCAAGGCGGAAGTGGGAACCAATCCCTTACAATTGGTACATTTTGAGTATGTTTTATGTCTTCCACCAACAGGGTGTTTCTCGGTACACTCAAAGTACTTCAACACTTTTTCTCGAAAACGACCAATCAAACTTTATTTCTTTTGTCGTGAACAAAAAAAAGAAGGGAAAAAACAAGGGAGCCTTTGTGATTATTGGAAATTAATTTCATGGGACGACTTCAAAGCAATTCAGTTTGTGTAACTTACAACTCCGTTATCCTGTAAGAGAAGCACGAGCACCAAAAATTTACGTAATGTATTCAGACAGATATTTTCTGTTAGTGCTTAGGAAATTTAGAAGGAATTGTCATGGACCATCGAAACCTCAGCCTACCAATTTTCCCATACCAAGAATCCCTGAAGAAAAATGGGGGTCAAAATGCTCAGAAACGGCTTCAACAAGCAATAGTTGCAACAAAGTCGCTTGCATACATATTGTTGTGAAAATCCTAAAGCAAAACTACAACTGAAAGAAGCCATACTCGGTCCAAAAGCATTGCTAGGTAGGGATCAGGGGTCTAACAGCCCCTTTGGATTGAATGATTAGGTAACCAACTAAGACAAGAAAAGAAAGGATTAGAGTTTCTCACCAAATCAATCATATGGATTAAGCATTGAGTAATTTGGTGAGAAATGTTCCGAAAATCAGTTTTCTAAAAATCGCTAGTCAGGAGTAAGAGGGGCGCCTAGTCGCCGACTAATTAGTGCCAATGCCGATTTTAATCTAGGTGTTGGAACGCCTGAGCACCAAGGCACCGACTAGACCGACTTTCAGAACACTGCCAAAAATTGCATTTTCTGATTAGTTCCTTTTTTTGTTTAGGAAGGAAAAGTGTGTAGGGTATTAATAACCCTAGCACATAACAATCTTATTTATATAGACGACTCACATATTAAATAAGTAAACTAAGCAATGTGAGACTACTACTAATACTATATTCTAACACTCCCCCTCAAGCTGGAGACTCTCCAGCTTGTTACATAGCAACCAACGAAATAATTACCTCAACTACTAATAGCAATAACGAAAAACAACCAACTTGTTAAAAAAATGGAATAAATTTCAATAGCAACGATCAACGAACGACTTCAACGAACGAAATGACTTCAACGAATGAAACGACTTCAATGATTTCAACAACTTCAACGAACGGAACGACTTCAATGATTTCAACGACTTCAACGAACGAAACGACTTCAACGAACGAAACAACTTCAACGACTTCAACGAACGAAACGACTTCAACGACTTCAATAAAATAATTTCAACAATCCAACGAATGAAATCAACAACCAACGAACAACGAACGAATTCAACGACCAACGAACGATTTCAATTACCAACGAACAACTTCAACAACCAACTTTAATTACCATCAACCAACTACTAACGTCAACGAAATAGATGACAAAACAATATATGTTACCACGCTCACCAAAAGCATAGCCAAAAACCCGACTAGGAAACCCAGAATTATGACTATGTCCACGACTGAATGAAGAACCAACAACAACAGAGATAGCAGAAGCAGAAGCAGATTTCATTGCAAATATATCACTGGATAAAAAACCAGCAATCGACCAACAGATCAACCCAACATCATCAATAACCAAGACCCAAAACCTCAGAACCTCAGAGTGGCAAATTACTACTTTGAACTAACAAAATAATTGAACAAAGCTATTTACAGACTGAAACAGCAGGAGTTGCTGATGAACAGTAACGACGATGAACAGTACCCTGTGAACAGTACGCGATGAACAGTTATTGGTGAACAATGATTATGTCGATAGATTAGATTTCAATGGAAGGGATTAGGGTTAGAACAAAGGCTGAGATTAGGGTTTTGATTTTACGGTTGTGGTAGTTTGGGATTATTGACTGTAGATTTAGGGTTTTGTGGTGAGATTATGATGGTGGTAGAGGGTGGCGGCTAGGGTTTTGTATATCTAAGGGAGGATGAACCCGCTTTGATACTATGTTGTTTAGGAAGGAAAAGTGTGTAGAGTATTAATAAGCCTAGCATATAACAATCTTATTTATATAGACGACTCACATATTAAATAAGTAAACAAAGCAATATGAGACTACTACTAATACTATATTCTAACACCTTTTCATTTCTAAACACAACCTTCTCACAATCCAAAGGCACTGTAACTCCTTTGCACACAAAAAGGATTGGATTCTTAGCGATGCAAATGGAAGTCAAATCCTAATACAAAAAGGAAAAAAAGAAGAGCATATTTGATTAAAGGTTAGTTTTCTTGGAGAGTTACAACCTAAAATCAATTGGCAATAGGTTGGGTAGCCTCTAGATTTTATTAACCAAGCTTTGGTGACAAAGATGAGCGATGTGGGATAAAATTTAACAAAATTGGGGCCGAGAATTCACTCAAAATACTGCCTTTACTCTTCCTTCTTGTAGGCAACAGCAATTACAGCATGAATGAACAGATATATATATATATATATATAGAGAGAGAGAGAGAGAGAGAGAGACCTGGACGCAAGAACGGCCGAAGACGCGAATGATGGGTCTGGTCCAGGGTATCTCTTTGTTGAGGTAATGGAACCATTTCCAGGACTCCTCAAACGACAGAAACCGTGGAATGAAGACTACTTCGCTTCCATTCTGCAGATCAATGGTTTGTCTTTTCCCTTCTCCGTTGGGGTTAGAGCTCGTTGCTTCATGCCCTGTCGATTTTATTAGATTCATCGTCGATCGAGAGAGAGAGAGAGAGAGCGGGCGCCAAGGAAAGTAAAGGAAAGGGGACGAGGAATGATTTTTAGAAAAGGGAAGTAGTATTCCCAATCCCATTTTTATTTTATTTTTTTGATCCGTACTCCCTAATCCCATTTTGATGGTCCAGGAATCCAAAGTGTTTTTTTTTTTTTTGAAATGGACTCGATCCGAACAGCGGTTATTCACCAGTAGCATTTACTCATGTTTGGGGTGCGTTTGACGTCTTTGAGATGGATTCGGATTGATGGTTGTGTGGTAGCTTGGTTTATGATTGGGGTTCAACCTAACGTGGGTTGTTGTTGCTGTATCGGTTTGTTCAGTGTACATTTGAGGTTCGGCTTGACGCTTGTGGGGTTGTTTTGCGGATTTGCGCCTTTCGTGATAGCTGCTTACTTTGTTTTTGGTCTGTTTTGTTGAGGTTCGGAGGTGTTGAATAAGGTTGGGAGTGGGTGGTTGGGGTAGGTAGTAGTTAAATTCGATGTTAGAAAGTGGACATGTATTTTGAAACGTCTCAAAATAGAGTATGAGACTATCAAAATAGGGCGGAAGGAGTAATATTGTAACGTTTTTCCATGTGAAAATTATATACAAATAGGTTTATTTAAAAAATACTAGAGTTCTCTTCCCTTTTTAAGTGATTCTATTTGAAATACCATTTTTGTGCATACATGCAACCAGGTTGCTGAAAAGACAAATATACCCATTGTAAGTGAAACCCTAAAACTTTCCTCATTGGGGGGCAGTCTATTTCATACAAAATGCAATAAAATGTCACATAAGGTGCAACGTTATTCGATTGAAGGAGCAAATGATACATTTCACAAAAAAATAAAAGTATGATCTAACACTGTCCACTTGTTTTGAATTGGGTGTAATTTAGTTCTATTAAGAGTGCAATTTTCTCGACCAGATGTGCAAGAATGTTAATAACCTTATGGAGCAGTGTTTACATTTGTCATTACGTAAAGTTTCAAACATCATGATAGCGCCCAACTTGTCCTCATTAGGTGCAATCCGTTCAATACAAAGTACAATAAAGTGTCATATAAGATGCAACTCTATTCGATCAAGGAGCAAAGGATTTGGGTAAGGGGCATTTTTTGTCCTAATTTTAAAATACCATGCATGTGCAATTATTGTTTGGCTCTCCATGACTTGATGATTCTCATTTCTAAATAACTTGTCCAGGAGTTTGCATTTGCTCCTCTTCCCACTGAAATGCAATTTTCCACATAAAATCTCTTTAGCCCTATTTTGCTTTCGCACCCACTTAATATATTTACCCACTTAAATCCGAAACTTAATTGCTCCATCACCTTAATCTGTTGCCCCGCCTATCTGCCACTGTTCCTGCCACCACTGAACCCAACCGCTAAGCAATCGAATAGATCTTTTGTTAAGAACTTACTTCATGCCGTCTACATATGCATGTCTTATTGAAGACAGAAGCAAAGTCAAACACCTGATTTGTGCATATTAAAGTGAGTTTTCAGTTTAATTCACGCATCTACTCCGAAGCTCGTTACAGTAATTCAATTCCCTATGAATCAGGTTAAGGCTTCCTTAGAAAATGGAGTAAGTTTTCATCGTCGGAATTGCATTGTTATGCAATTTGTTGTGGCAGTCAGTGTAGTAGTAGTTAGACTAGTTTCTTTATAGCTAGAACACCATCTTGTTACTATTTGGAATGGAGGCTATAATAGGAAAACTCTCTATTAACGTCTGTAAGAACAAATGGATTATCGTTATTCCAGGTTCTCCTGTTTCTAGTTGAGAGTGGCAGTTGATGGTTGGGTCGTTCTGTAAACAAAAATGAGGATTAGGGTTAGGTTGAAGAACGAAGATGCATGGGGACAAAACCTTTATCATGAATTGCAAAGGTATGCATGCGGCAGATGTTCAATTAAATTTACTTTTCACTAAAATTGAGTTCTAATATAACTGCTATATCTCTCATCGCAATTTACATCACAGGTACCCTTGAAAAAAGAAAAGCGTCCAAAATTTTGGACATCACCTTCACTATGGCAAATTGATACATGGACCCATTCTATTTAAGTCATTCCTGCATTGCAATACTATGCAAAGATATACAGTTAACTGATGCATTAGAAATGGGATAAATGACGGGCTAATCCAAGTAATTGGCCTATATTCCCAAGAACTCCAGCCCAATCTAAAAATACACCATCAAGGAAAGGCCCACACTTTCCTATCCAAACTTGCAAGTAAATAAAAATGGGTCATACTCCTTAATTCCCATTAAGGGGCAGTAATGAGACTAACATTACACTCTTCAGAAATGGGGCTCAAACTCACATACAAACTTAGAACCATTACAACCCATTTACTTCCTACATTAGCCAGTCAAATCCATTGCTAAACAACCTACATATGTATATATTGTTTTTCTTCTTCTAAAGGTACTACAAGACTATCATAAAACTTGTCCACCAGTACAACACTACATGCATCAGCAAACCTTAGTTCGAAACTACCTTGGCCTTGAGGGAGCAACAGGAGATGGATTGGTCAGTTTGATCTTTAACTCTATCTCCCCAGACTCCACATCAGAAAGCCTCAGCCAAACATCCTGCACTACCTCACCATTTATGCAACTAATTGTGCTGTCCCAAGCCAAACAATTGTCGGTGTCGGGTATGACCTTCCTTAACGTTGTCTCGCCGGAAGAAACCCCCAGTATCTGTCTCAATCTAGCAGCCGAGATTAATGGTTGAAGACTGAGGTGAGCATGACCCATCTTGTCATCCGCCTTGAATCGGTCTTTATCGAATACTTGCTGTCAACAATCATTTTGGTCGGATCCCATACAACCATAGAATTCTAAGTTCAATATACAAATATGGATGAAACTCATATTGACATGGGAATAACATTTGAAAATTTACTCTTTCAAAAGTAAACATTTGAAAACTACATCAGCTAGTAAATGACCGTTAGTCTAAAAATGCCTAAAGGTTACAACAAACTTTTTGGACCCCAAGTAGCCACTTCTTTTGTTGAAATTTCCCAAACAAGCTCAAAAACAGAAATTTAATTAATGATAAAAATACGGGTTACCATTATTGCCTCTCAATGTTCCTACCAAGACATGTTAGTATATCTAATCTGAGTATAAAGTAGCAAAACCAGTCCCTTCAGATGATAACAAACGTATTGACGTAACTGGCATTGTAGCACAAATGGGATCAAGGAATTCATGGAAGTATTCAAAAATCAAGGAAGGCGTTATGCCACAATTCATAGTGTTAAGACTTAAGAGGCACGACTAATAATCTAAAATGGCATATTTCCTAAGAGAACATTCAGTCGTTCTACGTCGTAAAATGTTCACGAAGTCGCAGTTTCCCCCAAAACCTTCTCACTGCTCCACTAACCTATCTCCTCCCAGTTGCTTTCCTCCACAATAACATTACCCACTCTCTCTATAACTGGTACCTCTCTAGTTCAATGCACATTCGCATCGTGTAAAATGTCTACCCAATGAGAAGATGGAATCAAATAATTTCAGAATTATAGAGCACTGCTCAACTTGATAATTACCACTCTGTCAATGGCGTCACCTAATGGCTAAAATTGGTCTTCTCAAATAGAATCCCTCATCTGCAATTTCATTTTACATCTGAACCAACCTCTCTCATTCATTAGACCTGCTGATCCACCTCCTCTATACCTATCTAGTATCTGTCAGTGCCCACTCTAGATTAATTCCGAAGAACTTAGCTCTGGGTAAAACTTGAATTTGAGAGAGAGAGAGAGAGGAACTTTATATCCCCAATGAAAACCACGTTGTCAACTTTGTTTTGAAATGATTCTTCTCGATCTGGACTGCAGTTCTATTTGTCAACGATTCTCGTATTGGATCTACATCGAACTATCCTTGCAGCAACTCCTTGCTTCAGAATGGAGTAGACAGTAGAGGAATTGAAAGGGAAAGGGAAGAGATGGTGGTTGTTTGGTAGAGAGAGAGAGAGAGAGAGAGAGAGAGAGAGAGAGGAGGTCTGGTGTCGAGAGAGGAAAGGAATAAATGTATAAGACATGGTCACCAAGTGACACGAATGCTTTAAAGGGCAAATAAGCCATTTCGGGTAAATGCTCATGGCTCCAACAATTGGAGTCGTGGCATTAACAGCTTCCAAAATCAATCAATATCAATGTTTTGCTGCTTCGCAACACTAGACATTCAACAAACTTGAAACATGGCAAGCAACTGAAGAACATTATAAGAAAAAATTTCTATTCAATAAACAATATTATGAATCTTTTGACAAGCTGAAGTAAAGAATAAATTGACCATCAAGGTGTTGATTTCTGATACTAATAGTTAAATACCACAGGGCAAAGGCGTGACTCATAGAAACTTACCAAGTTCAGAACTTCAGCAGATTCTTTGAGAGAGAAACTAAGTTCTTCATTCCAAACAGGGTTGAGGCAGCTACTGATAACTCTGGTCTTTGCTGTCTGTCACAGAAAATCAAATTTAATAACTTGGGCAGTAATAAGAGAAGCAATTTGACATAATCAAGCACTAATTACAAACAGTTTAGTCAAATGTGTTCATTGAAAGAAGAGTTCATATGAATAAACGTATATGATGGGTCTCACATACTCAAACCAAAAAAGAACAAAAAGGAGGAGGATACATGGAGGAAATGAACGAAAAGAACCATTACAGCATATTGTTGTTTCTCCGAAAAAAGGACATCATATTGTTTATGTTAGAATAGAGTTTAGTCTTTGTCCTGCATCAGTTAGTTGAGTTATGTAATAAATCACTTGACAATATAAATAAAGTTCTCTCGTGTTACGGTTAATTAACACCTTATACACTTTTACTCTCCCAAATAACATGGTACTAGAGCATAACCCTAACCCTAATCCTAACCAACCACCACTAATAGCCGCCATCTTCCACTACAATAGTTACCACTTCTTGTTGCTGTAAAACCTAAATGGCTGACCTCATCCCATCGAAACCCTAAGAAAAGTCGCAAACCTAAGCTAATGTAACCCACCCTAAACATAAAGTTCTCCTGTGTTACGGTTAATTAACACCATATACCCTTTTACTCTCCCAAACAACATGGTACTAGAGCATAATCCTAATCCTAACCAACCACCACCATAGCCGCCACCTTCCACCAGGATAGCTACCGCTACCACTTGTTGCTGCCGTAAAACCTTAAGGGCCGACCTCATCCCATCGAAACCCTAAAAACAGTCGGAAACCTAACCCTTATGTAACCCACCCATCCTCCAACCCTTGCCGTACACCATCCATTTGTCGAAGTCTCACACCATATATCATCTGACGTCTGATGACCTTTGTTTGGTTTTATCCAGTCACCTACGACCCTGAAATCCACCAATCGACCGTCCCACTACTGTCGAAACCCTGGTGCCACCCTTTGAAACCCTAAACCCACCCCTCGTCAGCCTTGGTCTGCCTCTCGCGACCATCGCCGCACAATCCACAGAGCTTGCCAACTCTTCGCAGTACTCGTCGAGCTCTTTACAGAGCTCGCTGCACTCGATTAGCGAGATTTCGCAATTGATTTGGGTTTTTTAGGCCCGATTGGTACTCGTTTTTGGTATTTCAAAGTCCTCTTGGTGTCTTCCACCTCTAAAACTCAAGCAATGTTTTGGTAAGTGCTCTTTTGTGATTTGTTCCACGATCTTCTAGTCTCTGCTGGGATGGTAATGCCTTATCTCGATCAGTTGCATTCTGTATTTCGTCACATCTCTGCAATGAGTTCATTTCTACCCTATCATGTCTGTTTTTGTTCTCAATCTATTAGTTTGCTGGTGGGTTCTTGCTGTTGTTTGATTTGAAGCAATGACACGTTTATGGTTGTTTAGCCTGCTCGGTGGTTCATAGCTGGTTGCCAGATTGGTGGGTTGATTTGTGGTTGGTTGTTTATTGATCATAGTTGGTTTCATCTTGGCTGTTGGGTTTATTTGCTCCTGTTGGTTGATTTTGTTGGTTAGTTGGTTATCGTTGATTCGGTGCAATTACTAAGAGTGTTGAGTCTGATTCTACTCTTATAGTTTGGCTAGATCGTCTCGATTTTGAGAGAGGCTGTCTATTACCTCCACACCATTGAATGGTAAAAATTATGTTGTTTGGGCGAAACCTATGAGAACCCACCATGGGACTAATATCCCACATCGATAGATTGGAAAAAACTAAAGTGGAATATTAATGACAGCGACAAGCTACTGTATACCTTGAGGTTAACCTTTTGAGCCACGTGGTTAGGCGAATGGTTAGCAGGTCAACTGGTGCGGGTCGTGACAGGTGGTATCAGAGCTTGTACCAACCGGAAGTGTGAGGCGGGTCCTGGGAGGAGACGTGCTTGGGTAAGCCCGATAAGTGAGGCCCCTGAGGTGCTTGTCGTGCTTAAGTGGATACCTGTCTCACATCGCTTGGTGAGTTGTGATGGACTGTGAGGCGCAACGGGGACGTTGCAGCCAAGGTGAGGAGATTGTGAGAACCCACCATGAGACTAATATCCCACATCGGTAGATTGGAAAAAATTGAAGTGGAATATTAATGACAGCAACGAGCTACTGTATAACTTGAGGTTAACCTTTTGAGCCACATGGTTTAGGCGAATGGTTAGTAGATTAACTGGTGCGGGTCGTGACAACATCAATCAAGGTTTATTACCTGGGTGAGACAAAGTTTCATTACTTGACTCAGAGGTGGCAATTTGGGTCCAGTAATATGGTTTCACCCAAACCCATCCATTTATAATTAGCCTAAACCCGCTCATATTTTATAATGGGTTTATATGGGTTCAACCCATATAAACCCACATTTACATGGGTTTAAGTGGGTTAAAAATGGATTCTATATGGTTAGAATTAAAAGACCCACACCTACAAAAGAGTGAACTATGGGCAATCTCTCTCTCACTCCTATATGCCTCCCGTACGAACCAATGCAAATCACATGGACAGATGGACTCTTTAGAAAGATTTTCCGAAATAAGTAATAGTCCTCCTAGGAAAAAAGAGAAACAAAAGGAATTCAATTCATTTTCCACTTGCCTTGCAAATAAGATAGGCACAGTTGACTGGCTTGGTTCTCTTTCACTTAATTAATTTTTACGTTGTTTTTTTTTTGAATTTTTGTTAGATTTAAGTAATTTTTTTTTGGGTTAATCATCCGTCTCGATGGGAGGAGTCTAAAAAGTATAAAATTATGACCAAAAGCAAAAAAAAGCTCACTAAAGACGAAAAAAGTATCAAACCACTGTCTTCTGGAGCTTAAGTCCCGTCTTATTTGAATTTTTTTGACATCAGTCCATATATTTATATTTTTCCGATCCGTTTCGTCGAGACGAACGATTAATCCTAAAAATTAACGTGAAACTAACTAAAGTCCAAAATTTTAGATATTACTACAAAAAAATATGGGAAATGATATTGCCACACCTTATTTTGTTATTGCCACACCCCTACAGTGTATTTTTTGGTGCAAAAATACACTGCAAGGGTGTGGCAATACCAAAAAAGGGTGTGGCAAAATCACCTCCCAAAAATATTAGGGTGAAAGTAAAAAAATTTACTTTTCTAATTCCTCTCGTCAAGACGATCAATAAGGGTAAAAGGTTTGTCGTAAAACGAACCAATGCGGAAAAAAAAGAAAGAAGTGGAATTAGGACAAAACTAGAAAATGGGAGAAAATAAAAACGGGTTGGGCCGAGTTTGGGTACGACTTGACCCATATTCGACCCAACTCGTTTCAACCCGCCTAATATTGACCCGTATTTGACCCGTCCATATTTAACCCGTGACCCGTTTCAACCCGCCCATTTGCCACCTCTACTTGACTGTATGGTTGAATGGTGCTCATGTGGGGCGCAAGTTGGCGATGGGAGGCAACGGTGGGAGATGTTTGATGCTGGCGGTGCTCTTTGACAATGGAGGAGGTAAGGTATTGGGGAAGATGGGATGGGCAATTGAGAGAAGAGAATCGAGAGAGACGATAAGGTAACTTACTCTCATCAACAAACAGCAAGAAACGGGGTTATTTAGAGGGGAACATGGTTATACCATTAGTAGACGCCGTCCCACTAATTGTCATCAATTGGGCAAGCTAGGTGTATCATAACCATTCAATTCAGTCATTAATGTATTGGCAGCCATCTGTTGAAACCTCCAGACCATATGGAGAGCGAAAAGATGGGGAGAGGAACCCGATCCTACATTCACTACTTGGAAGCATACACAGAAATAATGATTGGCTTATAAATGAGAATGAGCTCACCCTAATAGCCCAACTGATCAAAACAGTCAAATGAGGTAATTTCCAATATTTTGAACCAGTACCTGATAGAAAATACTCAAAATACTTGCAACCTAGTTTGGTGAGAAAATATTGGAAGTATTACTAAAAAAGTTTGGCTACGAACATATAAAATAAGACTAAAAAGTTACGCAGAAGATTAACCATTTCTAGCATATTGACTACTGGTACACAAATTCACAACATTAAAGACAACAATGATGAGCACTAAAAATGCTTTACATTGAACACAAATGAGGAAACCAACTGAAACTGTTAAGACAGGATGAACTTTATAAAATTCGACTAAAAAGTTACGCAGACGATTAACCATTTCTAGCATTAAGACAGGATGAACTTTATAAAATTAGACTAAAAAGTTACGTAGACGATTAACCATTTCTAGCATATTGACTACTGGTACACAAATTCACAACATTAAAGACAACAATGATGTACACTAAAAATGGTTTATGTTGAACACAAATGAGGAAACCAACCGAAACTGTTAAGATGGGATAAATTTTCTTCCACAAATGCATTTGAGCTAATGGCAACTAGTACCAGAGATGCATTTGAGCTAAGTAAATTGTCACATAAGAAAAGAAAGATGGTGGTGTATTGGCTACTCCCTTCGTGTCTACACGAGCTCAGTTGGCAGATATCTTTACCAAACCATTGTTTAAACCACGTTTAGAGTTGATATGTAACAAGCTGGGATCCTGTGATATTTATTCTCCAACTTGAAGGGGAGTGTTAGAATAGAGTTTAGTATTTGTCCCACCTCAGTTAGTTCAGTTATGTAATAAATCACTTGTTAATATAAGTAAAGTTTTCTTGTGTTAGGGTTAATTAACACCCTATACACTTTTACTCTCCCAAAAAATAGTTTAAGTTGGCAAAAGACAATAGGGGAAACAATAACTAACCAAATTTGCAAGGTCATTCTTATACAAGCCATCATGCCCCCAACTTAAGAGTAAAGAGTAACACAGAGAAGAAAGGCAGAAGCCATTGATCTAGTTCATCAACCAGACAGAATTAGAAGGTAGGTTTACACCAACCAGAGCAAAAAAGACCAACCAGAGAAAAAAAGAAAGAATAACACATAATAACTTATATGTTCCTTCACAACACTTACGGAGTAAAGGAGTCTAGTCAAGGACCAAAGAAATTGCAGGAAAACCAGAAATGGAAGCATGCAAGTACAAGACAATAATGACACATATTTACCGTACTCATCATAATCCAACAAAATAGGAGCATGGGAAAACCTGATTGCCCAGCTTGACAATAACGTAAGGATCACTGCTCTTGAAGTCTCTGACTACTAACCTTTTCCCTTGCACAACAATTACTTTTAGCAGACCCAATGGTTCCCCCATAATGAACTGAAAGCCAGCTCAGAGTCCAAAAATGCAAGAACAAAACAAAATTAATCTCCAACTTTTTAATAAAAACGGGAAATTGACAAAGAAACTATGACCAATGAAGACTACTATTTTCTTCTTGGTCCAGGGAACAAAATACAGTAGGGGGTGTAAAATGCTAAACCGAAGAATTGTTATTTAGGAAGAGGTTATCGAGAAAGCATCCAACACTAACTATCATTACTATCCAAAAGAGAATTTCAGCCAACATGAAACTCTATAAATTATAGCATTTCCTCCGTGAACAAGAAAGCACATAACAGCCATGTTATGAGAAGCAACCTCACCAATACCCATGGCCCACCCTCATTGAAAATCTAATAGTCGACTGCTTGAATTGGGACCCCTTATTTCAGTACAAGAATAGAGACCATATTAGGCTTCCTTCTTTGCCAAATGTTATGGAAGTGAACAATATTCCATAGAAAACTGGTATGTCATCAATACTAAGATGGTCTCTCTTTTTTTTTTTTTTGATCAGCAATATACTAAGATGGTCTTTGCGGAAACGATATCCAAGAAGATGACATAAAGGTATCAGTTTTAGAATTACTTATTTTAGTAAATTCGAAAATAAGTATTATTTCCATCTGCACGATTGACATGTTCTGTACACTGTTCAGTAGTTAATGCCGTAACGGGGTATATGATCTCAAGTGCGGAAAACAAAATCAAGTACCTCTAGCTTATATTCCTTCTCAGAATATACTCTCTACGTGCTTTCCCTTGCTACTGATCTTACTATACCGTACCGCACATAGTACTATCAGCAGATCTCAATGCTTAGAAGCCATTACGCATGCCACCTAAAATGAGGAGAGATAGACGCAGAGAGAAGTAGGGTGAGGCCGTTCAACAGTTGTAGGAGGAAAAATAAGACAGTTTGATAGGTGCCTTTTCCACAAACTATCATAGAGATTCATTCCCATACATCTTGCAAACATGTAGTATGGAATCTATGGATAGAGAATCTTGAATATATGCAGCAAACCATTATCATTGTAAATGACTAGTCATCCTTGTAGAATGAATGCATATCTCCCCCACCCCAACCATACTTCAACCATGTAAACATTCCACCCCCCACCACCCCTTTACGGCTCTGCTCCCTATTTTTCTTTCTTCACCATCTGCCAAATGTGGAGTCTCAACTCTCAGTTATAACCATCAGATGCAAACGGCAACTTTAAGGTATGGATAGAAGTATACCTAAATTTCTTTTGGAAACATCTCGAATCCCGAAATTTGAATTGCCATTGTGAGTACAGTTGACTGGCTGAAGTTTTCCAAGATAAACTTTAGGACCCAAAATAGGCTACTGTAATGGGAAACCCTAGCTCTTTCGGCTTACAAAGAAATTAAAGAAAGCACTACCAACAAATAGAGCAAAATACACCTGAGTCGTGGAATTTTGAAAACGGTAGTGAGACGGAATGGCAAGAGGGATCACAATTAGAGAGGAATAGTCCTAATTGCCAACCCTCATGCCAGGCTGGGAAGGGTAGGGAGATGAAAATGGAACAGAAAGGATCATGATGGGAAAGCAGAAAACCGAAATTTAACCTACTCTTTAGGTTATCCAGTCCTTAGATAAGTATATTTAAAGCTAGGATACATGATACATAAGGAGAGTCAAAGAAAGTGGAGAGAAGAAGAACTCAAATGGCACAACCCTAAGCACAAGAGCCATAACCTTTAATCACAAAATCTCGTTATTTATCAAATCTGCCTAATACATATACGGACGCTTTTATTTATAGGCTAAAACCCTAATAAGAAACTGAAATCTTAATACCAAACAGAAACAACTGATAAGGTTCCTAATTACCTTGAATTTACATGGAAACAAAATTAAAGATATCTGGAAAATAGGAAATTAACCCTCAATGTGAAGGTTTACCGCACATGTAAAATTTTTGGATCTCATCATTCCGTGTCAAAAAGCTATGGTCTTAAGCCAGATTGCTGATGTCGTACAATTCACCCCAATCCAAACTCCTTAACTTAAAAGTTCCCTTTTGAACACTAGGGATCCTAAGCTCACGAGTTATGAATATCAATAACCACTTTATGTAATGAACTACGAGTCTACGAATGACGGTTGACATATTTCTTTAGTGAGTTTGTCTGGATATCAGACTTGCAGCTAGAAATTGATCAGACTGTTTGACTCGACATAATTTCTGCAGAACCAAAGTACGGAATGCCGAGTGTAATTAAGCATCAACCGCTTAATATTGATCAATGTGTTCACCGGATAACTTGTGTTCTTGTTACTGGTATCCAATGATGAGAGCATACGCATTTACTACATATCTATTCAAGGGAAAAAACAGTAACATCATCTGAAATATAAGGTAGTAGGTTACCAAGGGAGATCAAGACACCAAAAATCGCTTACAAACCGCCAAAGCACATGTAAGCAAGTCTATCAATAAAATTGCAATATGGGCCATAAAAGGAAGTGTAGCACGTTATTCACATTGACTAAGTAAGTATAGAAAAGCTACGAAGCACTAAACAAATTATCTGAGCTGTGGGAGCTGAGTATAACCAGTTGGAAATATTTTTGTAATCAACAATAGCTTCTCCAAAAAAAGCATATAACAAGTACAGCATGCAGCAAACTTCATTCATATCATCTGAAGCTCTCCGCTTGGGGTTGATGAATGCAACTGCAGAAAGCTTTATACTAAACCCTAGACCTCCAGAGAGAGAGAGAGACTTATAGCCACAGCTACAATGCAGGAAAGATTTTGAAACAAAGAAAGCCTACAACTTTAGATGACAAAAAGGAAAACCCCCAAGTACTTAGAGACCTTATAACTGCAGCTAAAATGCAGTAAAGAGTTTCAAACAAAGAAACCCAACAACTTTCGACGACAAGAAGGGGAATGCCATGACGACTTGCCTGCTCAAACATCCTCATTTTTTCTCAACGAAGTTCTTATCAACATCTATCTTCACGAAACTCGAAATAGAAGCAAAAATGACGACACCCATAAAGGAAACCAGTAAATTAAAGCTAAATACATGTCTCTGAAACCATCCAACCGTTTCCAGAGGAAAAATTGAAGCACAGTTACAAATTAAAAATATATATCTGTAGCAAAAAAAACACCTAAATTATAGTAGATAGTGAGATTGTACCCACAAAATAAAACAGGAGAACAAGAACGAATATACAATGGACAAGGAGTTTGAGCCATATGAAACCAACTTACGAGCGGAGAGAGGGAGAGACCCACAAGCGTTGTTCCCTTTCTTTGTGGTTCGATCGGATTTGATATGCAACTAGTACCCAATTTGACCTTTAGAAGAGCAACAAACACCTTTGTTATCCCATGTTGCACAGATCCCAACATAGATGTGTCTTTGGAATTTGCGGGTGTTCCTACCACCCCCAAGTTGTGGACCACCACTTTTTCATATTGTCCTACTAGCGTTCAACCCGTTCTATGCACAGACAAAATAACCCGTTCTAGCATTGTGCCCGTTCGAATTTGCTTTTATTAATTGTCCCGTGTATCGAATGGACACAACGCTAGAACAGGTTAATTTTGCCCGTACATAAAACGGGTTGAACGCTAGTACGTACTACCCATAAGGAAATGGTTTTATCTGCCGACTATTTGAACCGCAGAGAGCCGTTCAGATGATCTTGTCTGTTTAAAAGTGTTTTTACTAGTTAGATTTTGTTCAAAAGTATTTTTACTACTATTTAGATTAGATTTTGTTCAACAGCTTTTCGTGAAAAGAATAGTTTCTTCCCGCAAGGAGTCTTTTTGAAATCAGAATCATTGATTTCTAAATTCTGAATCATGGATTAATACTTATAACCTGATAATTATATATTATTTTACATTAAATAATTTATAAAATATCAAATTAACATGTTGACAATAATAATGGCTTATTATGTTAATCATTGCAGTTAATAATTATAATAGCAACGGTAGTTTAAATCAATGATATTTATAGTTGATATAATATACTTAATATTATTACGAACGTTAATAGTATTATTAAGTATGTTATTTAACTAATCATGTTTAATTAACCCAAAAATATTATAATAGTATGTTAGTTTAAAACTAATTGTTGTAACGGTGAACCTAATGTGATATTACTTTACTATTTATTAGTAAAGTACTTTAGTTTAATTTTCATTAAACTAAAGTATGAACAAAATCATTATTAGAAATTTGTGTACGCTAATATTAAATTGTTACTGTAGATATATTATTCCTATGCCCGTTGGAGTATAACCTAGTTCGTACCCTAGGTTATAGTTTGAGTTGGATGGTTTAACCCATTCACATGAGTATGACTAATGTGATTCTAGTAGCAGTGCACATTTCGTTTCCTTTCTTGCTTTTAAGTGGACAGTTTGTGCCATCCACCGAGTATGGAAGTCAGGAAGTGAAAGTGAATGTGCCGAGCAAAAAAAAAAAAAGTGGAAGTGAATGTGTGGCGTGAGAGTTGAGAGTATGGAGTATGGACGTGGGAGTTGGGACATGTACGTGCTTTTTTTCTTTCTTTTTTTTATGTTTTGACAATTACAATCTAGGAATTTAGGAATTGTAACGCCCCGATTTTTCGGGTGCAAAATAAAATAATTTCTAAAGAAAATATTGCTAAATACATATAATTTTCCAAAATAAAGATTTTGCTATTACAATCTCAAGATAAATTTACGGAATCAAAATACACCAACTTCAGAGCTGACTCTAATCTTGATACGAATTCTAAGCATCCTCGATCTTTGTTACTGATATTCGTTCCGTGTTGAACTGCATCATCGTTGAATCTCCTCCATTGAATCCTGCGCCCTCTAGCAAATTGATCGCCGAATCAATCGATTTGCCAGGATACAGACGTATCCGTGAGTGATAAATCACCCAATAGAATAATCCAACCCAACCACTTCCAACTAGCAAGCAAACAAGATAATCATGATGCGAATAAGTAAAGCAGAGATTTTTCAGTCAACCAGTTCATTACTATCCATTAGCCTAACGTGTGATCCAAAATCTCCTACGAGATCTTTCCTCCCCAACCGCTAGCCATGCTCGGTCCCATGAGATCACTTCCCTTTGTCGTAGATAACCTAAGTTACAATACTACAAAAAGGGGATAACTTATCTGAATCACAACTAGGGGTCGCCTATCTTATATACCACATCACAATCATCACCGGACACACGCCAAGTCTATCAATTCACCACTGGACACGCCAGGACATCAATTTATTCCACGGGACTGCCAAGACATCATCACAAAACATCACTAGACCATCCGCCAGATTTTAACGTCACAAAATATCGGACCACGCCAGGTTTTATCAGAAAACGTCTCCGGACTATCGCCAGGTTTTATCAACATAAAGCGTCCACTGGACTACCGCCAGGTTTTATCATCAGAAACCATCTTTGGGCTCACTTTACCAAGTTTTATATCATCACCGGGCTTACTCTGAGTCTTAAATCATCTCAGGGCTTACTGGTTTTAAATCATCACAGGCGTCAACTGGACTACCCGATTTCAAATCATATCACCTGGACTACTGCGGTTTCAAATCACAATCCTAGGTCCATCAGTCTGCCCTCGTCCTGCTCAGGCTACCCCAATACTTGAGGTCCTGTCAGCCTACCCTAAGGTTCTGCTTGGCCATTCTCACAATTCTAGGTCCATCAGTCTGCCCTCAAGATGCTCAGGCTACCCCCGATACTTGAGGTCCTGTCAGGCTACCCTCAAGGCCTGCCTGGCCATTCTCACAATTCTAGGTCCATCAGTCTGCCCTCAGGTCCTACTCAGGCTACCCCGATCACACGAGGTCCTGTCAGGCCCCCCGAGGTTCTGCTTGGCCACCCTAGCGACCTTGGGTCTTTTAGTCGCCTCGAGTCCTACTCAGGCTACCTCGATCACACGAGGTCTGTTAGGCCACCTCGAGATCTTTAGCCCACGACTTTCATTTGTTTCTTTTTCTTTTTTTTTTCACTTAACAATAACAACGTCTGTATACTTTCTCACCACAAATCTCATCATATCTCATAATCACGCCTGCAAACAATCCTCTAAAAGAAAGAAATTTCACAACTTATCCATTACTTAGCATCGTCTAAGTGATTTCTATTTCGTATACCATCCCATGTCTCTAGGGTCCAATCTAACATTCAGATTAAGCATCAACACAATATCAATCTCTATAATAATGAAAACGAATAATAGACGGATCGAAATAATTATTAGGCAATGCAATCACATAACTTTTTATGACTGGGCCGTTGCCCTTAATCTTGTATGGCCACAAAATTATTAAATAATGTGTGAATTATTTAATAATGTTTTAAAAAATAATTTTCTAGGCTTTTATTAATTATTACCAATTAATTAGACGAATTAAATACCAATTAAATACATTAATTAGGTAGAAATATTAGAATAATTATCATACCCTAATAAGAGTCCTAAAAATCCTCTATAATAAGTTCGAGTGCTAAAAATTGGGTTCGAATGTTCATGGAATTATTTTGAATAAAAAGATTAATTTAATAGACAAAACAAGAATAAATAGACAATAAATAATTAAATAATTGAAAATATATTTTTATTTACAGAATATCATTATAGGACTGTAAAAAGTCTAAATAGAATTATTCATAATTATTACTGTCTTTTGAAATATTTTAAAGTGTTTTTATTAAGAAACAATGCATAAATAATAATAAATAGTAAATCAAATAAATAAAATTTTATTTTAATAACATCTCACCTTTGAACTGTCAGGAGTTTAGGAAAAATATTTTCGATGTTAAAAATATTTTTTATAAGGTCGTTATTAATTTTTGTTTATAACTTTAGTTAAATATTGAATAAATAGCTAATAATGTTAATTAACTACGAACTCAGCAAGTTATGACCTTTAACAAGTTGGGAATCTAGGAAAAATAGTTTGGGGATTTATAGATTAGTTTACAAGGTCGCATTGATTTTTAGTTCACAAACGATTACACAATTACAACTAAAAATTAAATAAATATAAGATTAAATAAAAAAATATGAAACTAACAAGGTATGAACTTTAGAGTATGGGCAACCTAGGATAAAAATTTTGGGATCAAATACGATGTTTAAAAGGTCGCACGATCAATTCAAAATGGAAACAAAAACACGCGCGCTGGGGGAAAACGGAGTTCGCGGCCGCGAACTCCGGGCGACTGGTTCTCGCGGTGAGAGAACCCGCACCTTGCGGCCGCGAGGTTGTCAGTTTTTATTTTTTTGCTTTTTCTCGGTTGTTTTCGATGCATGGGGTCACGGGGCCTATTGGGTTATGTCTATAAACCCTAAATATACTTAGAGGAGGCTCGGATTGAATTATAATACCTTGGTTTGGATTAAATTCGTTTTGATCGAAAACTTGAATTTGGGAAGACGACTTCAATTCCTTCGATCGGGAACTTCGGGCCGAATTGGTTGATCTACGGTGATCCTCGGGACTCTGAGGAAAATACTTCAAACGATCAATTTGGATCTCGACGAACGTAACCTCGAAACCCACTTTTCTCTCTCTTTCTCTCTAAAATTCTATGGATTAAAGCTCGGTTCTCTCGGTTTTTTCTCTCTCTGGCTCCGTGGAACGTGGTGGGGTGATGTGTGTGCCCTAGGGTCGGAGTAGTGTATATATATAGGAGAATTGGATGAGTTTCGAATTAAAACGAGTCTTAACGGTATCGG
Source organism: Rhododendron molle (assembly GCA_025413875.1). Lineage (NCBI taxonomy): Eukaryota > Viridiplantae > Streptophyta > Magnoliopsida > Ericales > Ericaceae > Rhododendron > Rhododendron molle. Next base: position 25,057,917 of record CM046400.1, read on the forward strand.
GTTTTTACATGGACGAATTACGCACGAATTTTGGGTCATGGAGGAGGTAGAGATTGAGTAGGAGAGTGAGGGAGAATATAGGCGTGCATGCATGCATTTATATGTATGTATATAATGACAAAATAATTTTTAAGAGGTAATTAGATAGAATACTTATTTTTTTTTGTAATTATCTACTAATTAATAAATAAGGAAAGTATTATTTTCAGAATTAATTGATACCTTTTAATATTTTTATAAAAAAAAAAATTGGGTCGAAAATCCGGGTCGTTACAGGAATGGAGATTTGAGACTTTTGGGGCTCAATCACATTTTGTAGGGTATTGAGTAGCATTGTCCCCATTCAATAAACGGGACAATTGAAAAAAAATTGAGTTTGACCTTTTTTTCCGTTTTTCTGTGCACCAAACGCCAGCATTGTGGTTGTTTGATACACAAAGCGACAAAACTTTATCGTTGTCCAGTACATCGAGGGGGCACAATGCTAGTGCTTGGTGCACGGGACAACTAAAAAATATTGAAGTCAGTTTAATTTTGTGGTATTCTTTTTTTTTTTTTTTTGGTATGTCGGAAATTATTTTGTGGTATTCGCCATCTAAGAAAAACAAAGTTTTGTTCTGTTTCGTGCATGAACATGGACGATAATTGACATTGCATTATGTGTGGGATGAGCCCTATGTGAGAAAGTTGTGGTTCATAGGAGTGTGTGTAGCATTCTAGATTTTTCATTTCTGGTAACATAAAGAGGGCATGAAATTATCCTGAAAAATGGACATGACTATTAAACAAAATCTAGAGACAATTGATGAGCACTGAAATCAAACGTTGTTGATCACAATGTCTTATTTTGTAACAACCCGGATTTTCGACCGTAATTTTTTTTTAAAATAATATTATTAATAGCTTTAATAATAATAATAGCATTATTTTTCTTAATTATATCTTTTTAACAAAGACATTTATTTTGTTAGATAAATACCAATAATTATCTAATCCTATTTTTTATTATTGCATGCATGCCTACAACTCTTCTATCTCTCCCTCTCCTACTCCTACTCGACCTCTACCTCATCCATAACCCTAAAACCGTGCATAATTCGTCCATTTAAAAATCCACTTCCATTAGGACTCAATTTAATCCTATCTCATCAAAATTCTCTATATATACTTCATTACGTCGACCCTAGGGTTCCCCACGAAAATTCCCACGCCCCAACAGTCCAGAAAAGAGAGATAATCGGAGGAAATCGAAACTCCAAAGCTATGGAGCTCTAGAGAGAGAAAAGTGGGTTTGCGATCAAGAACCAAGCGGAACCCAATCCGATCATTCCAATCCCTTTCTACAATCTAGAGTATCGCCAAACATCTTTCAATTCGGTCCCAAGGTCTCCCAATTGTCAAATCCGAAGCTTTCTTCTCCAACGTTCAAGTTTCGATCGAAAACAAATTCAATCCGATTCAAGCTAGTATAATTCGACCCGAAGCCTCCTTTAAGTATATTTAATGTTTATAGACATAACCCAACAGCCCCCATAGCCCCATGCATCAAAAACCGGGCCAAAACAACAAAAAAACGAAGGCTGCAGTGAAGGCTACGGCCGCAACCTTCGGTTTTTCCCAGCCGCAGGCACCAGTCTTCCAACCTTACGGCAGCAAGGTCAACCGCGAGTCAAACCTTGTGGTTTGGACTATTGTGGTTCGAATTGATTTTTCGACGTCCCAAACCTAGTTTTTGACCCCCGAACTATTTTTCCTAAGTTTCTAACACTTTAAAGATCATATCTTGTTAATGTCATATTTTTTATTTATTTATTTAACTATTTATTAATTTTTTTTTATTCATTTTCATGTAAAAGTTTACAAACTAAAATTACTCGCGACCTTATAAACTACTTTATAAATCCCCGTACTATTTTTCCTAGACTTCTAACATATCAAAGATAATAACTTGCTGATTTCATTTTTTTTAATTTAATTTTCTATTTATTAGATTTTTATTTGTTTTTAATTAAAGTTACAAATGAAAAATAATTGCGACCTTACAAACAATGTTTTTAGCATCTAAACTATTTTTCCTAGACTTCTTACATCTCAAAGATTATATGTTATTAAAATAATATTTTATTTATTTAATTAACTATTTATTATTATTTACGCGTTGTTTCTTAATAAAAAATAATTCAAGATATTATAAAAGATGTTAATAATTCCGAATAATTTTATTTAGACTTCTTACAGTCCTAAGATGAAACTTTGTTAATATCAACATATTTTTAATTATTTAATTATTTATTATCCATTTAACCTTCTTTTATCATTTATCTTAATCCTTTTATTTAAAATAATTCCACGAACCTCCGAACCTAACTTTTAGCACTCGAACTTGTTATAGAGAACATTTAGAACTCTTATTTAGGTTACGATAATTATTCTAATATTTTTACCTAATTAATGTATTTAATTAGCATTTAATTACTTATTTAAAATTTATAAAAGCCTAGAAAAAATTATTTTAAATGTCTTATATGAAATTTCTTATCTTATTAATGATTTTGTGACCATACGAGATTAAGGGCAACGGCCCAGTCATAAAAAGTTATGTGATTGCATTGCCTAATATTTGTTTTGATTCGTCTGTTGCTCGTTTTTAATTATTATGAGAATGATATTGTGTTAATACTTGATTTGGATGTTAGATTGGACCCTAGGGACATGGGGTGGTATGCGAAATAGAAATCACTTAGACGATTCTAAGTAATGGATAAATTGTGAAATTTCTTTCTTTTAGAGGTTGCCTACAGGCGTGATTTTTGAGATCTGATGAGGTTTGTGATGAGATTGATACTGACGGGTGTCCAGTGATGAATTGATACTGACGGGTGTCTAGTGATGATTTGATAGACTGGCGGGTGTCCAGTGATGATTGTGAAATGGTTGTGATGTGGTTTATAAGATAGGCGAACCCTAGCGATGTAACGGCATGATAAGCTTACCCTTTGTTGTAGTTATTGGGATGTACACTCGGTATATAACTTAGGTGTATCTGCGACAACAAAAGGAAGTGATCTCATGGGACGGGATATGGCTAGCGGTTGGGGAGAAAAGATCTCGCGGAGAGATTTTAGATTTCATACTAAGTTAATGGATAGCAATAAATCAAGTTATGTGAATTATTTCTGTTTTACGTTTTCGCACCATTTATATCTTGTTGTTTGCTAAATGTAAAGTAAGAGGGGTATTTGGGTTGGATTATACTACGGGGTGAACTCTTTCACTTAGGCACGGATTTTCTGGCATCCGTGTCAGATCTTGCAGAAAACCAGGAAACACAGGACCCCGAGGGCGAACAGTTTTATGCTGAGGAGAATCCAGAGGTGGGAGCCGAGCCCGAGTATGCTTGGGATCTGTATCAAACTTAGAAGTCGGCTCTGTTCTTTAGCCTATCTTATTTCCTGCAAAGACTATTTTAGTGTTTTCCTAGAGGATTGTAATAAATGAATCTCGATGTTGAGAATTCTGTTTTGGATTTTTAAACTTTAATTAGATAAAGTTTTAGGAATTAATATTTAATGTCTTCGATTTTACCTCCGAAAATCGGGGCGTTACATATTCAAAATCTAGAGACAAAAAAGTGAAAACAACATTAGGAAAGCGAATGTGAGAATATTAAATAAAGAGGCAAGAAGAATGCATGAATACAAAAAAAAAAAAAAAAAAAGTTGAAACCTTTGAGCAATTTATGAGAACTTAAAACAAACGTTGTAGTGAATTGAGCAATCTCCTAATTGGCTAATTCAGTGTAGTTCTTGAACATAGCCTTTTGCTTTCAAAATCTGCAGAACAAAAAAGTTGAAACAATTCTATTAATGAGGAAAGAAACTGTGGGGGAAGTGAAGATACATGACAAAGAGAGGTGGACTTACTACGTATGAATTGATTTGTTAACTTCCCCTTTTGACAGCAATACAGAAATGGTGAGGATAAAAGAAGAGGAAAAGTGAGGAGTTGCATTCCCTTTTTTTGGCTGCAATATTGAAATGGTGAGGACTAAAGAAGAGAAAAAGTGAGGAATTGCATTGGTGAGGATTAATTAAAGAATGAGAAGAGATTAAATAGTAGAAGAAGAGAAAAGTGGTGAATGTGGGCTTTTTTTTTTTTTAGTGGACAGGTGTTTTAGGAGGAAAGTAGGGAGGGGTGAACATGGGAGCTTTTTTTTTTTTTTTTTTTTGTAACGGTAGGTGTTTCAGGAGGAAAGGAGGGACGGGTGAATGGGAAAAGTGGTGAACGTGGGTTTTTTTTATTTTCTGAAAAAATGGAAAATCTAAGAAATTAGGATTGGAGGTTTGGAGGATTTGGAAGGTGGACTACATTCCTATAGGATATAGATTCAACAATTCAATTCAATTTTTTTTGCATTTTGTTAATTTTGCGCCAAATTTTTGTATAATTTTGGTTCCTTTCGACATTGACTTTTTAAGTCTTTCCTTGGATATTTCCTAAAATATTTGTGTAAAAGTCATAAATTTTTATTTTTTTAATTCCTCTCGTCAAAACGAACCAATATTACATAAAAGTTTGGCACAAAAATTACAAACACGAAAAATATTTGAATAAGGACAACCAAAATATTTGTGGTCCACAATTTGTTGATCGGTAGAAACACCTTATCATGCATTAGACAATTTTGAACATATTCGTAACTGAATTCATATAATTCCCTCCGTATATCTATAGCGTTGATGTTTTAGGGAAAAAAAAATGCCAATATTATATACATCAGTGGAAAGGTACAATCAAATGGGCTAAGACATCCAGTAATTTTTTATTTGCTTAGCCAAAAAGTAGATATACAAGCATGCGGAGCAAATGGTAATAGATTATTCACCAGTAGTCCACTATAGTGAAGGGTCTTGAGACACGCCCAAAATAACTTCTCTTAAAGATTTAGTGTCAATTCTATTTTTTTCGATCATAAGGCTATTATGAGTTTACGCTCAACACGACATAGTTGTCTGCAAGAATTTACAGTACTTATTTACATTTGAAATTAAAATCATACTAGGGCTGATGAGTATAGTTATACCTATATACATTCTTGCCTCTTTGAAAATTTGAGACCAAGCTTATCATTGAGCATTTCGCTGTGTTGGACCAAATGATTTGGAGTTTTTAAATATTCATCCTTATATTTCATCCTTTGTAAGTATTCATCCGGTACATTTTAAACAGTTATGTTTTCATCCTTTCAGATGATGAATTACCTATATTACCCTTTTAATAAGATATTCATATGTAAGTGCATATTTCCTTCCTAAATTAGTGGAATTGTAGTAATTACAGTTACCTAAATTAATGGAATGATTAATGGATAGGAATTGGGGAATTTTGAATTCTCAATTTTTTAAATCCTTAATAAATATATTTTAAACTATTCTCTCTCCTTAATTTCATGAATTTTTAAATCCTTAATTTTCGTAAATTTCATGAATTTTCTACCCAACCAAAACAATTATGATTTAATGAATACACCATATTTTATAGGCAAAAACATGAATAAATTAGCAAAAAAACATGATTACACCATGTTTTTAATCGACCATGAAAAACATTAATAAATTAATCGATCATGTTTTTCATGAATACACCATGAAAAATTGAGAATAATTTTATTCATAAATAAACATGAAAAATCATGAGGAAAAAAAACCCGAATACAAATGACTTCGCCGGTGGCCAGAAAACGTATGTATTCATATGGAAATAACACGAAGAAAAAAAAAACACGAATCTTGCCGCCAACCACCTTCTGCAAAATCCTCCTCATCCAAACTCCTCATCATGAAATTAAAAACACGAAAAATTATGAAAAAACCACCGAAGATCCCCTGTCCGAAACCCCTGTCCGACTCTCCTCGGCCGTCGATCTCGCAGATCAACGGCTGAGATGAGCCGAGCGCGTTTTGGTCCAAAACGACGTCGTTTGGACTCGACAGGCCCCTTTCCGGATTTCACTCCGATAAGAGATCGGCGCCTGTCTGAATGTCAGTCGGACAGGGGATCCGATCTCTGAAAAAACATGACGTACACCACCTACAAACTCCTTGTCATCCACCTTCTGCATCGCCGACTACCTGCGACTTAAGCCTAGCCCTTGCCAACCACCAGCGAACGTTTTCCGGCCGGCGGCGACCCACGACAGACCTCGAAATCTTCAGATCTGGTACCTTGTGGCTTTTTCGACCCTTTACGCCCCTCCAAACACCTTATTCAGTCGCCGAATCCTTTCGAAATATCGTTTTGGTTCTCGCCGCCGCTGCTCACTGCTTGCCTCTCGCCGCTCGCTGCCGCCCCTCGACCAAAGACCATGCATTTCGGAAATGGAAGTTTCAGAGAGGAGGGGCGGAGGAATAGAACCCGACATTTCCAAACCTGGAAATGGAAATGCATTTCAAAGAGGGGTTTGTTAAATGGTTGGCGAGATTTTCGGGTTGTGAGATTTCTCCAGATTAATCGCGGGAGACTGGTGGGGTTATCTTTTCATCCCAATTTTTCGGTTATATATATATATATATACATATATATAATGTACAAAATAGAGACACTATTGGTATTATAAAAAAATGAGAATGGAAATATAAGTGCCAAAAAAGGTGTGGATGAAAACTTACGGACAGTAATACTTGAGGATGATTCTTTAAGTCTCCCATGAGATTTGAAGTACCAGGTCATAGGTCTATTATTGACACGGTTGGCAAGAAATTGCCATCAGCTTTGCAATCAAGAATCAAGGGGAATTTTGGTCGCCCACATTTTCCAATCCTTTTTTCCCGTTTGAGTCTAGTTTGGTTCGTTGATTCAAATTGGTTTAAGAGAATGGGATGCATCTGGAATTCTCTACGCAAAATTTCTATAATTTTTTTTTTTTTTTTTGGTCTTCAACACGCTTATAGATTCTATGCTTTGACTATAAAAAATATTAGAACTCATTTTCATTGAATATATAACCAGCCTCCGAGAACACCGACCATTAAATAAGGTTTCATAATCAACCACATCATTACTTCTGTTAAATGGATTTTGAATGGAGCTAAAATGAAGGATAATACTCAAATACATATATATTCTTAAACAAACATAAACGCGGCTAAGAAAGATAAAAATGAGTTTTTAGCGTAAAACTAGCAAACACAAAAAAAAAAACTGTAAAGAAGGACAAAACCAAAAAACTATGGTACATAAGTTAAGCACTATGGGGCGCACGCCCAAGCATGCGAGGGCGGAAAAAAACACCACTAATTAATTGACGCAGTTAACAGATAAAATGGTTGGGAATGGGCAAAAAAAATTTTTTTTTTGTCAATCGGCAAGTTTTTTTTTTTTTTATAATAATCGGCAAGTTTTATTAATTACAATCAAAAGACAAGTCCGAAAAAGCCTCCAACTGAGCCCAGATAAGAAAATCTCCAAACCAAGTCAATGGAGCATCGAGAGATAGGACATAATTGGCCACCATATGAGCCACCCTATTACAAGAACGAGGAATAAAATTAAAATTACAAGAAAGAAAACTACTAGCTAGAGCTGAAGTGTCACGAACAACCACTTCCAAATTGACACTGATTGAACATCTCCCTTGCAGCATATGAAATTTTTTTTGAGCGTCACCTTCTAGAATAACATTTATCATATCAGTTCCATGATTCAATAGACTAGTCACTGCCACGCATACTCCCTTGTTAGCTTCCAGCAGGGTGAGTCAGCCATTTGGGAATGGGCAATTTAAAATGGTGACATTTATGAATGCTAATTGATACATCCATCCCAAAAATCTCGACATGCATTTGAAATTAGCTTGTGGGTAATTTTGGAATCAAAAGGGTGAGTCAGCCTCAGCTTTGAGTTCATACAAAAGGTACCCTCCAGCTGGAATTAATTTAAACAAGTCTACAGAATATCAACGTAATCTCTCTCTAGAATACCGCAACTTCGCTCTTCTCCTTCTTTCTCTAGAATACTTGTGTGGTATGGTGGTTTCGCTTGACCTCTTCAAATCCTCCTCCCATCGCTCCTCGATGTACTTGCACCAAGGCATAGGGCAGTTGGTCACCTTACACCCCCCCGATGAGCAAGTAAGTATACAGGAGAGGGAGAGAGTATCACAGTATGATGTGAGATCGTACCCTTCTTATCCATTTCCTATTATAGGCGAATGTACTTGCTCTCCAAGCTAAGCGTGCATAGCACATGTCCGTGACGTCTCATGTAACCGCTTTAGCTCAGTGACATTAGGGTGACGTCTGGCCCGCGCTAGCCCCAACTTCGGAATGTTTTAGGTACCCCTAGACCCAACTGGAGGGACCCTTAAAACCGATCCTATAAATCGGATCGGACCGACCCACATTACCTGGACCATCCGTTATCCCAACCCGAGGGTACAGTCCATGGATCCATGTCTTGGGCTTCCTAAACTGACGGACCACTCGGCCAGATCCGTCTCTGTTCGACCCAACCTACTAAGGCATGTGCATGGGTTAGGCCCAAACCATGCATGTGGGCCCGGTCCATCACGTACGCTCGGCCCAAGCCAGTTGTATCATCGTCATTATCATGGATCAACCCATTGCTGAGTCGGGTTCAGCCCACCACAATACCCCTCCAACTTCTCTCTTCTCCTTCCAATAGATAGGGTTTCCGCCGGGGGTGGGAGGCGCCTCCTTCCCCCAGGCGCAACTCCTCTTCTCCCCTCATTCTCTCTCTCTCTCCCCCCATTCTTCTTCTTTCCCCTTATTTCCTTGACGTCTGTTGCGCTTCTCTACCCTTTTCCCTCTCCATCGCCGTTTTCCTTTCCGACTTCGTTCTACATGTCTCGCTGGTCTCCCGTCAGTTTCTTCTCTTGGGTTGATCTCATTTTGCGGCTTAACAACAAGGTGCAGTTCTCGGCGGCAAGTTTTGGCATTGCTAGGCATTTGGTCTTCCCACCGTTTGTTTCTCCTGGGTGCAAGCAACTTTATGCCTAACGGTGTTTGGGATTTCTCACGGTAGCCGACGGTGAGTGCGAAACCGGTCTTGGTTTTTGGGTTCTCGGACGGCGGCTGCTGGATCAGTGATAGTGGTCGGAGTTCTAGTGGCTTGTTCATCGGCAAAGGGGCAGCGACTATTTTGGGTGTTTTGGCACGGTCACATTTTGGGCTAGGGTGTTGGTTCTTTTAGGCTTGGGCTTGTTTGGTGTTGGGCCTAGTCCACTTTGTTTGGGCTGGCATTTTTAGGATGTTTTTGTTGGATTCTCTCCAACATTTTGGATTTTTTTTTTTTTTTTTTTTTTGGTGTTGTTTAAAAAATGTGAGGTAATTATAGTTATAGGTTGAGCTTGTCGTCTATGTTTGACACTCCATAATGTGTTATTACAGGATTTCTCTTTTGTATCATCATCTTTAATGGTATGGACATAGACGAATCCAAGTGAAGACACATGGGATCACATGCCTCGAAGGTTTTTTCTTTGGGTAAATTTCACTGACCTCGCCTGAGGTTTCTGACAAAAACAGAAATCTCCCTCCATGTTTCGGAAATTGCACTGTCCTCCCCTCTGCTTCAATTGTCTGTTGCACTTTACCCCAGCCGTTTGGCTGACGTTACGGAAAGCAACTAACGGTGATGATATCAGCATGCATGGAACAATTCATAAATGCCAATTTTACCCATGAGACCCACAGGTCTAACCTTTCCTCCATTTTCTCTTTTCACCACATTCAGCTGGTACACATCTCCCACCAAGAACTCCCATTTAACCTGTTCGGCTAAAAAAGTCAAGTGGCTTAGTTTTTTGTCTTTATTCAAAAAAAAATCGTATTTGTCAATTTTTCATCAATTTTTTTGGGATTATTGAGTCGTCATGACGAGAAGAATCTAAAAAGTAAAAAATTATGATCGAAATCAAAATTTTTTTGAATAAAGACGAAAAAATTGGCTTATTGGCTTATTTTTGTCTTTATTAACAAAAATTTGATTCCATCATAATTTTTTACTTTTTAGATTCCTCTCGTCATGACGAGGCAATAATTCCCAAAAAATTGACAAAAAACTTACAAATATGAAAAAAATTTGAATAAAGACAAAAAAATTAAGCCATTTGGCTTTTTTATCCGAATGAGACCTTATACATTCGATTTGACGTATATATACATTGAGTTGATAAGCCCTCCATTCTCTCTTCACATGTGATTTTTCATTTTTTTGTCTTTATTCACATTTTTTTCTCATTTGTTAGGTTTGTGTCAATTTTTTTGACTTATTGATTCGTGTAAAAAAAAAACTATCTTTTTTACTTTTTTTTGTCTTTCCAAAAGAAAATTATGAGTTTCGATAATTTTTTTATACTTTTTTTATTTTTTCCATCAAGATGAATCAATAAGTCACTAAAATTTGACACAAAATTAACAAATGGGAAAAAAATTAAATAAAAAAAATCACTCTCGACTTTTAATCCATACTTAGCCCAAGCCAATCCAAAATGCAAAGAACCGAACTCGGATATACACAGCTCAATCGGATACATGTAAGTTCTTGACCAATCTTATAACTTTTCATTCTGAATTCCGGAGAATGAAAAGTTGTAAGATTGGTTACAGCACTTATATGTATACGATTGAGCTAATTTAATACAAGGTTTCTTAAAAAATTATTTTAAAATTAATGAACTACTCGGATCATTTTGTGGGACCCTGTAGTGGGCCCCACAAAAAATCTGTGCAATGTATGTGTAAAAGTAGTCTGTGCGGATAGAACAGTTCTCCTCTTCCTCAGACCTTTTTAGCTTTTCCCCTTTTACTCATTTTATTTTATTCATTACAAATACATGGGCAGAAACGTAAAATCACGTTTCCCGTTAACGGAAGTTAGCCGACAAAAAGCAGAGGGGAGGACAGTGCAATTTCAAAAACGTGGAGGGAGGTTTCTGTCTTTGTCAGAAACCTCAGGGGAGGTCAGTGAAATTTACCCTTTTTCTTTCTGCTGCTACTGTATTGAACACTTACAGTTGTACTTCGGATATAGTTTGGTTCCTCTGCTGCTATCCTTCTGCTACACCAGACACCATTTTCTCTTCCTTTTCCCCTCTCTCTCCACACACATGCACAAGAGTTTTGATTGGACTTGACATTAGCTCTCTCTCTCTCTCTCTCTCTCTCTCTCACACACACACACCCCTTTGATAGAAATTTAGATTGAAAATTGCAACTTGAAATCTGAATGTTTTAATGTTAGTTTAGAACTTATCCAAAAAAGAGAGGGTAATTTATAAATTATATAGAAAATAATTGTGTATCTTAATTGTTGAATTGTGACTACATAAAAAATTGGACTTCGTACTCATTCTTTTTGTGTATTTCTTTTGATAGTATGGAAAAATAAATCTTTCATTCAATTACCTGTTTTTTGCTCATCGACAGATTTTCATTTATTTTTTAACATAATCATGCTTAATCTTAATTTTTTCCTTCAAGAATTTGTGCCCCATCTTGAGTAAATCCTGGATCCGCCATTGGGTATGAAAACTCTTTCTTTTTTTTTTTTTGCCGATATATAAAAACATCAACGTAATGAAAAGGTCTAATAAATACAGATAAAGTGGGTTAAATTACTGCACACTTAGTTGACCCGTCATGGTTTTAGTGCATAAGAGGCACTATCCTGCACATGGTAACAAGATGCATTGTAAATTTTGACATCAACAAAAACACTTGGACATTATCAACTTGAAGGCAACTTTCGGATGACATGCCATGGAAAAATATGGCTCTGCATCTTCAAAATATCCACAATCATCCAAAAATCTAGATAAACTAACCTAAATTTTCACAATTCATATTTCCATTCTACTTGTAATTGGATAAATTGGTCTAGACATTTTCACCTAGACCATTGTTTTGCAAGCCAAACATTGATGCAACGGAAAAAGATCTTAATCCAAACAAATCCACCTCAATCTATGCGACAAGACGTGCACATAGGTTTGACCCACCCAATAAAAAGCCCTCATCCAAAACCCAAAACATACCCAGCTCGGAACTTCCGATGACAATTGGGGGCACTAGCATTGACTATAAAAACTGATCCACAGTACAAGCATTTCCTTTATAGCCACTATTGGGAAAAATCAACAATCATACAAAAACCTAGAAACAAAGGGCGGAGCCCCCAACAAAGCAAAAGCGAGTTTTCAATAAGCGATTTACACATGAAGCAGCTGCTAACCTAAACCTCCTAGGATTGGCCTACACTGTAATGCTAATAATAGCTGTACAAGAGATCCAACAAATCCAATCAACCATGGCAGCAACATTGGTGCACTCGCAATAGACGTCGATAGAGTATCCATCAGCAAACAGGATTACATACAGAACTCCTCCATTGCTATTGTCTATCTATGTTAACCTACATAGTATACCCTACCTTCATTCAACTGTACCTTTTTAGTGTAATACCAGTCAAATGTTGCTCATCTTCTACACTGTCAGCTGAACTGGACTACAACTTCACATACAAGTCAACCAAATGAACCATTGTGCTGCAGCTTTCTGAATTCTTGCATGAGTTGTATGGTGCCTATTTTCGTCTGCCTGCTTTGCCCACACGACTCTTCCACGTGCTCTGTATTTGTTGAAAAAGCTAATATTAGAGTCTAGATAGCTAGTTAAAATGCATAATCCAAGTGTCATAAGAAACGTACAAGAGGCTCATCCTCCGAAATCTCTGCTTCTACATTACTATCAGAGTCATCAGCTTCAGCCCCTTGAGAGTCTGACTGCTCTGTCCGGTCTGCTTTATCTGCTTCTTCTTCCCTTGACTCATCTGATTGTTCCTCTTCTAAATGAAGATTGGCTTCCTCATTTCCAATGTGGGTACCTACCAAATCAGGCTTCTCTTCTTCAGATTCTTCCATATCACTTGGAACATTCTCAGTATCCCTTTCTAATTTCTCCTCAGAATCCGACTTCTGATCCCTGTCAGATTCCTCCATGCCTGTTACACTCTTCTCTGTTGTTTTAAACTGTTCATCTTCTGAATCCCCTGCAAAAAAAGGTACTTCACATATATAAGTTACATAACTTGACTAAAAAAGGACCATGAAAAATATGAAGCTTTCCAAATAGGTGAACAACATAGAGATGGAAGAAGATGGGTTGCACTTAAAGCCAATTTCCACACTAGGACGTCCAACGATTCAGAAATGATAAAGTGAATTACAAAGTGTTGGATTTCCATGAATCCTTACAAAGTGGCTCTTCCAGTTCACGAATAGGTGAACAACACACGGGTGGGAAAAGGTCGGTTGCACTTGAAGCCAAGTTCAACACTAGGCCATCAAAAAATCCTGAATCATAACGTAATTTTTGTACTTCTTTGGATTTCCTATATCAACCCATTGTAACACAATTGTCCACCCACAATTATCAAACTACAAGTTCTAAAGGCAGATTAATGTAGGACAGCACTAAAGAGGGTTCTTCGGGTAACAAAAAGTCATATAACCTAAACGTTGGTAAAATGGAATTTTAGTGTTTGCGAAGTATGAGAGATGCATATGTCGGAGGCCTATCAGCTGCTACCCATCCATGAGCAAATGCTATAGACGGAATGGATTACATACATCTGTATTATGCCTACTTCACAGAGCATACTTGTTAACATCATCAACTGTAAGCATATACACAATCACAGCTAACAGAAGAAGCCCTTGAAAGTAAATTCATGCATAGAATAGATAATAACTCTCTAATTTAGAACAATAACTACAAATATGGTCCTCTCACCGGAGTTGATATCATCAACTTTGGAAAATTCAGCAGGTTCAGGGTAAGATATCCCAGGGTTCCTGTCATCAGCATTGAACAATCTGGAAGAAGTATTATTCTTTCGTGCACCTTTTAGTCCATGCTTCATATTCTTCCTAGGAGTTCTTTTCCCTCTTGCTTTAGATGGCGAAGATCTGAAACTCATAGCAAGTTAAACAATTAAACACACAATATATATATAAATATATATATCGGGACGGTTCTGCTCACACCCTTTTTGTCACCCGATTTTGTTTCGGGTCCCACTATGATATTCCTAAACGTTGATCTTGTTTAAATTAGTAAAAAATAAAATAGGGGGGCCCTGCAAAAAATCAACTCATTTTGATATCCGTAAGTGCTTGATCCAAACAGTTTTATAGAAACTATGACAGGAACTGGTATTTGCAAAACTGTTTGGATCAAGCCCTTACCGATATCAAAAGAAGCTAAATTTTTGCAGTGCCCTCCATTTTACTCATTTAAACAAGATCAACGGTTCAGAATAGCACAGTGAGACCCGAAAGAGTGAGGTGTCAAAATGGGTGTGAGCGGAACCGTCCCCTATATATATCGGTTCTAGAGACAATACTTTTGACAATATATTTTTTGGAGCTCTATGCGAATAATCGGAGCCGTTCAATTTATTTAAAACATGGTTTTAAGGGTTTCCGTAAAAAATCAACTCATTTGGATATCGGCAAGGGCTTGATTGGCTCATTCAATTTTATCCTGTCAAATTCGCTAGGAATCAACTAAATGAGCCGATCAAGCCCTTACTGATATCCAAATGCGTTAATTTCTTGCAGGACCCCTTAAAAACATGTTTTAAATACATTGAGCGGCTCCGATCATTTGTTTGAAGGTCCCATGCAGGGTTTCAAAAAATGCATTGTCCCTAGAACCGGCCCCTATATATATATATACATATATATATTCAAGCTATACTTAGAATGTAATCCCAAACTCACACGTTGATTGACTTCTTGCTTTGTTTTGAACTGCTTGGAAAAACCTTTTTCTGCTCAGATGGTCTAAAAACAAATAAAATTCAATCCATCCGTCAATACAGCCACAGATACTGTAGATATGACCATCCTTTTCCTACTACCAGTTGTAATCGTGGAAAATAATAAGAAGGCTTTGACTTACAATCCTTTATGAGGTGAACCTTTTGATGGTTTTGATCGCTGTAAATGATGTTTAACAGCTTACTGTCAGAGGTGAAGTACAATTCATTTTTTCCAATGGAAAACAAAAGTCTGTACTTTCACGTATAGGAAAATTGAAATACTATAAACTTAACCTTTGTCGGCTTGCGGCCATTGTCAATAAGCTCCCAGCGCTCTTTATCTAACCGGAGCACTTCCACATCTCCATCCTCATAGAGTACCTGTTAGACCACCAATTGATCCACAAAGCTTCAAATGTTTAGGAAATTTGCCAAAAATGCATACCATGTTAAAAGTACCATAAGGCTTTTTTAAGCCTTCAACACAATCAATAAGACTATTCCCTCACTCTCTCAAAACAAATTGATATTCAAACCGCAGCATTTAGTCATAATACTTCCGACCCCATTTATGACAATAGAATCCAAAAAACGTACGAATAAGAGAAAGGTAACCAATTCTAGTTCTTGTAGACCAAGTAACTGCCAAAATAGGATACCAAATTATTCTTAGACTACCTGTTTGTAAAAATTGCATGACACTAGTTATGCACTAATTTTGGAATAATAAGTATCCAATATACAGAATGTATGTTTCACCTGCATCCGAATCATATGAGGATAGCATTATAGAAAACATAATGGGTTGTAGTTTTATCGATGACCTAAAAATAAAAAGGACAGGGAACATTGCAGCTTACCACATGTT
Source organism: Rhododendron molle (assembly GCA_025413875.1). Lineage (NCBI taxonomy): Eukaryota > Viridiplantae > Streptophyta > Magnoliopsida > Ericales > Ericaceae > Rhododendron > Rhododendron molle. The sequence goes on from CM046400.1 coordinate 25,073,629, forward strand.
TCTTTTTCTCAGGATCATATGACTTCACCAATCCCTCATAAAACCTGTAGATTTCAGGAAGAGGACACCATCAAAAGAGTATTACCGAAGCATCAATCTTACACAGATTTTTTTACTCAGTTTTAAACTGCAAACTTCTATATAAAGAGACCACACTCCCCAAGGCAGTCAGGGACTGCCGAGCATAAGTTGTGTCTTTGAATATCATAGCACACTCACAATTAATGAGCTAAAAAACAGGAACGATAACATCAAAAATTGGAACAGAGCATATGAGTAGCTGGGTTACAATGCCAACTATGAACTAGAAAACCACAGAATGAGCTGCACAAGAAGAGGCATTTTTAACCACTGACAAAAGTCCAATGTGCAAGGCATGGCCAATGGTTTGACAAGCGCAGATTATTAAAAAAAAAATAACAGTAGCAGCAATGAAGAACACATAAGTGTCAGTCAGAAGTATAACTGGGCCTTCCTTGGAACTGGCTCGAAAAAGAGGTTGACAACTGATGAGGCTTTCAGTGCTAAGAAGTTACAAGTACTGAAGTAGAAAAAGTTCATTTTCACATGCTAAGCGATGAACAGATCAAAGCCATGGTAATCCCTTGGTGAGATGCAGAGAAATTACAAGCCTAACTAACATCTGATGCTATTGAAGAAAGATTTTAAACAGAAAGGATATGAGGTGCATAATAAATCAGGAGTTTAAACAGTTAGATTCTTGATTTCTCCCAATCCCATTTATCTCATGCTCCGAGTTGGATATCTTTCAATTATTCTTTCTTACTCTTCTGAACAACAGCTAATCTTTTTCTTCCCTATACCAACAAACACTTACAGCTTATCCATTGGCCACCAAATTTTTATTCGGCAATTAATCAGGTCCATCATCTCGCTTCCTCCTTTCTTCGATGTGCACTGAGGAAGAAACAAAACACTAAGTCAAGTGCTAGCATATGTTAGCAGTAAAGCTAATCTCTGCTCGTAGATTCTAAGAAAACGATAAACATTAAAATATGTTAACAATCGGGAAATTGCCCCACCTATAACATTTTATTTTAATCCACATAACTTAGAAATAACAAATCAATATCACTTCAAGAAATAGAAATAAAACTAACATTTTATGCTTTTGAGCAAGTGGTTGGAAAACAGTTTACCACATGAAATAATAGCCCACAATCACATTGAACAAGCCATATGCACCTAGCAATAAGGCGTGTGTCCTGTGGCTTGTGCAGGGAACCATGCAAACCCGATCTTCGATATAGATCATTCTTAGGAAAGCCAAAAGCTTTTTTTCACAGTTCAACCCCTCATTGCAACTAAACAGCTCACAGGGGAATTATTCAACTCCATAAATCTGCAAAATAGTACAACCCCCCCCCACCCCCACCCCCCACCCCCCACCCCAAAGCCACTCCCTCCCTCCCCTCTCACTCTCTCCCACACACCCCATCACTGTCACCACCTCACATTACATCCTTGGCAAACCATTACCAAAAATATTGCCCGTGCCCGTCTCCATTTCTGCCACCCCTATTAGCTACCTCACCCACGTCGTAAATCCAGTCCCCTATCCCCACCCCACAACCCCCTAAGACGAACCACTATCTCATCATTGAGATGATCCCCAACCCCTCAATCTCAAGGTCACAACTTTGTCATCCAATTTGAAGATGGTGGAACTTTTCGGTGCACAGGGCGCAAGTGAATCATGTGCATATTATCCACAATCACCAAGCAATGTTCCACTTGCACCCGTGCACACAGAAAACTTGTACAAATAGCAACTGCATCACATCAGGAACCTGACCCTTCGAGACCCTACATCTGTAGTTTGAGTTCTTTTGGCGGTCAAATTGGTATTTTCTTTGATCAATACCTACTGGTATTACAAAGCAAAGAAGAAGGATCTCCATATGGTTTTCATAGATTTAGAAAAGGCTTATGATAGGGTGCCTAGAGACATCATATGGTGGGCTCCAGAGAGAAAGGGTGTGACCAAAGGGTATATCAAGGTGATTAGAGACATGTATGAAGGTGTTGTCACTACCATTTGATCACCAGTAGGGGAAACAAGTGAATTTCCAATCACTGTAGGATTGCACCAAGGGTCAGCCTTGAGCCCGTACATCTTTGCCGTAGTTATGGATGAATTGACTAGAAACTTTCAGGAGGATATCCCATGGTGTATAATGTTTGTAGATGACATTGTCCTAGTAGATGAAACTGCTAGAGGTGTTAATACGAAACTAGAAATTTGGAGGGAAGCATTAGAGTCAAAGGGTTTTCGAATAAGGAGTAAAACTGAGTATATGGTGTGCAAGTTTAGTGATACCAACAGTGCGCATTAAGAAAGAGTGATGATCCAAGACCAGGAGATACCTAAGAGTGAAGATTTTAAGTATGTAGGCTCAATTATTAGTAGTGATGAGGAGATTGCTGATGATGTGACCCATTGGATCCAAGTGGGGTGACTGAAGTGGAGGAGCGCTACAGGTGTACAGTGTGACAAGAGGGTATCCACGAAATTGAAGGAAAAATTTTATGAAACTGTCATCAAACCAGCGATGCTTTACGGGATGGAATGTTGGCCTATTAAGAAACAACAGGTGAACAAAATGGGTGTAGCGGAAATGAGAATGTTGAGGTGGATGTGTGGTAAGACTAGATGAGACAGGATTAGAAATGAAATGGTTTGTGAGATGGTAAGTGTAGCACCTATAGAAGAGAAGTTGAGGGAGAATAAACTAAGGTGGCTTGGGCATGCCTACCGTAGACCAGAAGAGCGGTAGTTAAGAGAGCGGATAGGATAGCTTTGGATAGCAATGCTACGGGGAGAGGTAGACCTAAATTGACATTAGATGTTGTGGTACGCAAAGATATGAGTTTATTAGGCCTGTGTGAACAAGTGGCCCTCGATAGAGCCCAATGGAGAAAAAAGATTCATGTAGCCGACCCCAAGTGATTGGGACAGAAGGCTCGGTTTGGTTTGGTTTGGTTTGGTTTGGTTAATACCTACCAGTATTCCGTTCAGTCCTATCAATTCCAAAAGAAGCTATGCATAGATAAGAATGTGTGTATATATATTGTTTAAATACATAAATATGCAGGAAGCAGCAGAAGTTGAGGGTAATGATATATATGTCAGGTTGGTCGTTCAAAAGACCTACTCTTTGCATCTTCATCTTTTAGGGAGCCCAGACCCATTCTTTGGGGTCTTCATTAGTCATATTTCAGGTGCAAAGCTTCTTCAATGAAGACCTCTTTCTCTCTTCCTCCCACCCTTCTTCTTTTCTCATTTAGTTGATTGAAAGAGAATAAGCACTATCCATTGAGTAAAGGGAGGGTTTGCTTCAGTTATTCAGACAGTTGATGGCCCTTGTCTCGTATCCTAGGTTTATAAGGATTCTGCTCTTCACATGCATTCCACGTTCAAAATGGTCAGCTTTCATGGAGTTGAGATAGCCCCTTCTATCCTGACATTGAGGTAACCCTGCCACTCCTTGGGTATGGTTTCAAAAGGGCAGTTTTCATGAGCTTGGTCTGTTGATTTTTTTTTCTGTTCTTGTAGGGAACACACACACACACACACACACATATATATATATATATAAGCAATTCCCGGACATATTTTGAGCTGATTCCTCGCGAGTACCCTTAAGCACGTTTTGCACACATTGAACGGTTCAGATCATCAAAATTTGATTGGGAAAGGGGATGTCCTTAATAAGGGATCCCTTATTGGAAGGGCCCTGATACACACACACACACATATATATATAGGAAGCTTCTTGTAAGGACCTTAGGTAAGGACTCATAGATCCTGATCAAATTTCGATAATCCGAATATATACAGAGAGTCACACACACACATACATAGTGAGACTGAGAGAGAGGGGGCTTGTGGAGGCAGTGGTGGCTGGTGACGAGTGATAGCGGTGTGGGATGTATTTGCAACATTTTGACGAAGGAAACGGGAGGTAGCTGTGGAACAGTGGCGGGAGGAGAGACGAGGTGGCGCCGGAGTTGGTTTTTTGGAGGAGGTGGCTGGCGGTGGTGGGTGTATCACGGGGTTTGACAGAGAGAAATAAGAGAGAAGGTAGGTGGGAAGAGAGAAGGAATAGGATTAGGAATAAGGACATTTTGTTTCAGAAGGAAACAAGAATGCATGCATTTAGTATTATTTGGCCGAATGACGACTGAAACGAAATTTCCACAAATTACTATTTCTTATCAAACAAGCAATAAGCACAAATAAGAACAGCTGCAACAAAATCTTGCGCTACTAAGCCTAAAAAAAGGCTTCAGGTGAGTGTCATTATACATCCTAGCGAGAGAACTGAAAATAGAAATAGCTTCAGACTCTACAATGGAAAGAACCACTCCCTCACTGGTAAAAAAAAAAAAAGCTAGAAAGGACTGGAGAGACTTGCCTTTGCCAAACCCGCAATGCTTTTTCTTTTTCGCTTCTTTGCAGATGCTGCAGAGGATTTGGAATTACTAACTGCTTTCATACTATCAGTCTCCACAAACTTCTGCAAGAAAGGGAATAAAATGACTTCTCATGATAAACAACTAGCAAAACACCAGATGCATGTCGCTTTCAGAGTAACTTTATGAAGCGAAAAGAATTACCTTCACATCATAGTCGTCGAGGCCTCCAACTTTATTTGCCTCATTGGTATGATCCTTATCGGAAATCTTGCTTTTACGTTTTGACAAGGAATTTGAGTTGTTCTGGAGGCATGTTACCAACAAATCCGATTCAGCTGGTTCAACCATGTTTTCTTGCAAAGACATTTTACCTTCTGAAACAGTCCGAAGTTCCTCATCGCTTTCAGAGGACCCTTCTTCCTGGGATTGAGAACCCTTTGAAGTATTCCTTGAGATAGAGACTTTGTAAGCACCCTGAGCAGATAATCTCCGCTGTTTGGATACTGAAACATTTGTTTTTTCACTTCCCACTCTTTTTCTCTTTTTCCGGTGCTTCTGATCAGTATTGATTTTCTTTCCAACGTCTTCATGGCCGTTGCTTACCTCAGCCTTATTAGAGATCCCCAGATTATCCAGATTGATTTCCCGCACCATTTTCAGGATATCTACATTGTCTTCATTTTTTGTTCCAGCTGGCACAGATTCGTTCTTCACCACTTTTCTTGCCTTGGTATTCTTTGCTTTAAGGAGTTTTAACATTTTCCCCAAAGGTACGTCATTACCATCAGCCTCAATGTCCTTCAGAACCTCGTCATCAACATCGTCTGGAGGAATCTGATGTTATCAAAGCATAACAATGAAAACAGGTTAATAAACATGAAAAACGCAAAAGAGTTACAGCAATAACCGAAGTAGCTGAAAGCACACTTTGAGCGTAGAAGATACCACTGCATTGACTTCAAACTTGAGTGATTCAAAGTGAGTCAAGACACTCTCCTCAGCCAACCACGTCTGCCCTTCATGGACCTGTCCATGGAAAATTAACAGTATTAGTTTAAATTACAAGGTCCAAGGAGGTCCAAAGAACCAAACCCAAACAAAAACATAACCAACCACACTGTAATTAATCCACATCTCCCCCATATTGTACTGACTTTAGAAGAAGGCAGGACCAATAGCTCTTTGAATCTAGTATATCCAAATGAATAGATTATTGCTTTCCATTGAATAGTGAATATCCATATAAACTCACAAAATGTACACCAACTATGAGGACTAATTCTTCAATCATACTAGGCACAGAAGAGAAACGTGGTTGGACATATACACCAACACACAATAAGAAACCATCAAGTCCTCCATCTATCTTCTTTCAACATATTCCCTTCTCATCAATTAATAACTTGTATGATGCTGGCCACAGGGCTACTGTTCACTATTCTGCTTTGTGACGATGTTAACTTAGTCAACCTACATTTTGCATGTCTTACCATTACCACTTCAACCCACAAGAAGTTTTGGTCTTTCCCTTTAATTAACATTATTATGTACCATATCATGTCACCACGCTTGTGCCACTATTCTTGTAGCCAACTGATTTAGAAGCCAAACGATTTTGTAGCCATTGTTCCTGTGACAAGTTTTGAATTTTGGCTTCTTTTTGCCAAACAATTTAGTAGATTTCCACAGATCTTTACGTATGACTAGGGTAAATAAACGTGTTTATGGTATATCATGACTTTTAAGTCTCAACTGCTGGCAACTAATGAGTAAAACTATGCATCTAACAAACCAACCAGTCAGGACTGTGGCCACAGTAATATAGAACAAATGACCCAGTAAGGAAGGAGGCCTACGTTGTCCCAAGACTTCCTAAAAAAGGTACTTCTTTGTAATAGCTAAAAACATAGAAAAACTTCACTGTGCAAATTATCAAGCTGTTCCCTAATCACGTCTTGTGTCCACAGACACCTATGTTAAACCATCTACAACAGCCTAAGCCTTTAGAATTTAGATAGCTTGGTCGTCAACTAGGTACAAAAAGAAAAAGGTAGATCCTAATCCCAAAGCCTGGTTGTTAACACGGTGCCAAAGCAGGGAGATCCTGATCCCAAATCCCACCAGATACTTTTCAAGTTGTTAAAGCATCCAACTCAATACCAATTGGCAATGAGTGGAGAGGCCGCCTAGGCTCATATACTAGGTTTGGAGGTTATATTTAAAAGCTTGAACACAAGTATTTGCATATTCATGGCCCACCCATGCGAAGACATGGTGAAAAGCAAGGCAAGTGTTGAGACACTAAAGCAACTTTAACAACTTAAACCTTCTTAATTGTTCACAGGATGACATAAACTGTTAAGTCCACTCCTGAAAACTCAAGTTAACCAAGCGAATTTTATCTTGGAAAGAAAATCATTTAATTCCAAGTTGAATTATATTCCGAAAAAGGTGTGAAAGTAGAAAAGATAAGATGACATACATTGACTCGCAAGATGAATGGAACAGATGTATGCTAATTTATTGCAAGGAAAAAGTAAAATATACAGCTTATGTTACACTTGATGTTTAAACCATTGTACAATAGGTAATGGAACAAAAAATTCCTTTCTTCCAAACAAGCAATCCTTGTGGAGAACACAGCCAATACAATATGATTTCCAAAACTATAATTATCTTCAATAAGATAGTATCAAGACATCCTATCAGCAAGAAAATACTCAATCAGTATATTAAGTCAGGAACTTTCTCTCTCTTTCTCTTTCTCTTTCTCTTTCTCTTTCTCTTTCTCTTTCTCTTTCTCTTTCTCTTTCTCTTTCTCTTAAAGCATTGGCCCTATTTTATAATAACAAACCAAAATCAGATTCAAGTAACATACCAGAGGACCATCCCCTTCTTTCTTCTCACACGGTTTGTATAGCACCGGAGGAAGGGCCACTGGTACGATTGATTCGTGAATAGCATCTTCTTTCTGAACTAAACGTTTGGTGATAGACAGGCCAAGGTCACAGATGCCATGCGAGTTCTGCAAAGATAATTGACCACATAAAAAAAAGTATACAAGGGACCTCCCTCCCTCTCTCTCTTTTGTATTCTATTTTCTTTCCGAAGGGGGGAGGGGATAAGTAAACTAATTATGATGGGCAAACAAAAGAAAAATAGTCACCATAAAGAGTATGGACTAAAATGCTTTATCACTACCTTGGACTTCGCTGGGTTAAAAGCATCTTCTGAACATTTAATACCCTGAAAGATAGAGAGTATTAAAGATACACTCTCTTTATCCTTCTCAATGCTGACTTCTGACTTGCCATCTTCCCCACCATGCATTAGCATAGAGAGAAATAAGTGCAATTGCCTGAAAAATTATGAATGAGACAAATTATATGCGAACAATGATTCTTGAGACCATCAATGTAGAAATCAAACACTATCCAGAATCAAGTAATATGCAGCATGCCAAGATGTGGTTGAAGTCCTAAGTAGGATTATCCACCGAGACCTACAACTTCACTTTCGTAACAACCCAACATCTATGCTAATAATCTGACAATGTTTCAATTTTTGGTAAGTATGATAAACTACACTGGACGGGACCATTAAAATCTAGAAAACCAGTGAGATATACACCACTGTACCACCATAAAAGACACTCAAAATAAATTCCACATGAATACTTAAAGTTCGACTACATAAGCTCTTCTGTCATTAAATTCACAACAAAAGAATACACAAAAAGCAATCTCTTCAGTCTTATCACGGAGATTGATCAAATCTGACAAAGAGCCACTAGGTGTTTCTAAATTCGGAGCTACAAGGGTTCAAGGAGCGCACATGAACACAGGCCACAAGAATAAATGTGTCAGCCGCATCTGATATTTCATTACATAATAACATGACCTTTATATCTGTTTAGTTTATGTTCTGCCAAAAAAACTAGTACCTTTCCAATATCATAATCAAATAGACCAAAATTGGCTTAGAGTGGAAAGCTGTATACTTTCTCTCTCCTTTCCCATTTTCCCTTCTTGCAGCTGCTTGAATGAGCTTTCAGATGAGTGATCACCAACATATATTCATATCCTTTTGTAGGTGAAAGATCTACGGTCCTTCAAAATGACTGACACAGTGACATTTCATCTCCATAAGTGGCCACTGAGCCAGCAGGTACTTAGCCAAATTGGCATAGGTAGTGCAAAGCCTTCAAGAACGTGGGATGCTAACCATAGCTCCACAATAGTGCATCCAATACATTTTACATTAGGGGAATTAGCACTTACCCCCCTTGTACTTTGCTAGATTTGTAGAGACCCCTTGTAATCCATTTTTAGGCACTTACACCCCTTGTACTTCGAAGTAAAGCGCAACTGTTAACAAATCTGCTGATGTGGACGGAAAAGCGAGTGGCAGAAGTTTTCCCTCCAGAACGACTTCTATAATGCCTAAAACACCCCTGGAAGCATTTATAAGGCTTGTGTTCCTCCCATTGCAAAAACAGAGCAAGCAAAGCCCTCCCTCTCTCTCTAAAAGCAGTAATCAAAACTATCCTACAAGGAAGCGCCTACTCTCTCTCTCTCTCTCTCTCTCTCTCTCACATCCAAGTGGCATCCTCTCAAAACATCAAGAAGCCGATAAATCCGAAAACGATAATCCAGTCTGAACATAAATCCGAAAACAATAATCAAAACCGACGCAATAGCCCCAATTGCTCATAAACCGTAACAAAAACCCAAAAGGACACAAGCCACTGCACAATTTTCGAAAACCCACTTCGAGGGCATTATTCACGGGCAGGCGGAGGTGGCGGAGCGTGATTCTCCAGCGAAGGTGGCCAGGAGTTGAAGGGTTTTTGCGTGGAGGTTGATCGGAACATTTCTGGGGGTTGGTTTTGTGGAATTGTTGGTTTCTGAGTATGGAACGAGCTCCATTTTCACGAGAGAGAGAGAAAGAGAGAAGACAGAGAGAGGAGGGGGTTAATCTAAGGGTTGTGGGCTTATAATACTAAAGGGCTTTTTAAGTCTTTTCCTTGCATCTACCCGTTGCACTTTACTTCAAAGTACAAGGAGTGTAAGTGCCAAAAAATGGAGTAGAAGGGGTGTCTCTGCAAATCGAGCAAATTACAAGGGGTGTAAGTGCAAATTCCCCTTTACATTATTGAAGAACCTAATTTGAAGAGGCAGGACTAAGGCTCAGCACCAGTACTGCGTGACCCGGGGAGCATTAGTGGCTTGGAGGCAAGAGGGAAGGAACTGCCCATGAGGCTATACACTACCCCTGGCCAGCCCTGATTAACAAAGAAGCCACACCACCTTTGCTATGCACCATGTTCAACCAAAACTAACCTGATGAGACATCTCTAGAAAATGTTACAACTCAGGAATATCCACGTGTGATGAAATTGTCACCCATGCAGTGTGGAAAAGGGGCAAGGTGCCAAGGTCCATATGACTTCATATAAATAGAGAGCTAACCCCTCCTCTCTCTACACACTGATCCAACCCCATCTCAGCCCTTTTCATGCACTTTCTTAGTCCGGCTGCTTCTCTCTCTCCCAATGATATCCAGGCATGCGGTGTTGTAAGAAGATTCTAGAAACCACACCTTGATTCAATACCTTCTACAACCATCCAATAAAACTCCGTACACAGCCAATATGAATATTGAAGCTAATGGCACATCAAACACATCTCATCATAAAAATATCTACCTGACAATCTTATGCTAGATGCATCACGTGTCAATGTTCCACAAGTTACCGATTCCATAATAAGTAAAAGCATCACTGAATACGATGTATCCCAGGTATATACTGCAGACCAATATAACGATGCAAAGATACCTTTGCCATTATAAGAATATGTATAACCAAATGAAGAAGAATACTTTTGATAAACTGAAACCTAAAATTTGGAACAGTTTTGGAAACTAAATGCTGAATTCTTTAAGCCAAAATTGGCTTGACATAAAAATCTAGTTGCTGAATCAAAACAAGTAATTGGAGGTATGATCGACAAAATTAAGTACGAGCACTACTACTATAAATTTCTTACCCTACATCTAAAGAGGCCCATAAAACTTAAAGTGACATAACATGTGTTTATTAATAAACTTAGGATCTCTTTGGCCAAACTTCTTTGGGTCTTCTTTGCAAGGTATTTTTGGTTGTTTTCTCTCAATTCTTACGAGATTGGGGTATAAATTTTAGATCATATTTTTTGATGAGAGGAATGGAACAAATATAAAAGCATAGACCAAAGTTGAAAAAAGTTCATATAAGATGACGGAAAAGATCCTAAATTTTGCTATATGGTGTAAAAATTTGACCCGACTCTTGTAAAGATTAAGAGAAAGCAACCAAAAAGCCTCTGAAAAGTTTGCCCGAACTCACCCTTACTATACCATCACTACTGCATTCAGTTTTAAGTATGAATTGAGTTATCAAAAAACCCCCAAGGCAACATTCAAAAGTTCGGAGAAGAAATGGGAGAAAACTATATGCTTGGTACACTGAGAAAACTCACGAGATAGAAAGGCAAGTTATCCAGTCCAGAATTAGGAGTGGAGCTATATTTGGCACCAAGTTTCTATCAGGATGCAACAACACCATCCATAGACGGACCAAAAGTCATAGAAGTAAACTAGACACATGACCATTATTTTTCAATGAATGCAATGCATGAAAAACAAACAGATACGACATAATGTATCAGAGATACCAGGCAACATGTCAATCAACAATGATCTCAACAAAAGCCTTCCATGCTAACACATTCTTACTTGGAACGGAAGAAATAACAGTTATATATTGTATTTCAGATGTAACTTCCTAATTGGTGTGCATAAATGCATTATTACATCGTTAAGAAGTATAATCAGACTTACCTGTATACTGGTTCAAATGCCTTAACATCTCTGCATTCATCAACGTTTGGACATGAAGAATGATGAGCGAAAGCATGGACCAGATATGGGAGAATGTACTCCGGATAAACCACCAGGGAATTTGCATCACATTGCAAAGAAAGCTGACGTGCCTTTCCTTGCTGGCATGTCTGAATAATATCACTCAAGTTAAGCTTTCCCTGCCAAATAAGTCCAACAGAAGTACAAATACATGACTGAGCAGTGACAATTTATACTCTAAGAAAAATATTACAATAGGAACGAAAAATATTTACTGCAATGGAACAAGGCGTCTCAATATGAACTGATTCAATGTGTCATCAAGTACCTCTTCAAACTCTGGTTGCTGCAATCCACTTATGTCTAATAAGAAGGCGCAAGCATATTTTGGATCCAAAACCCGTTCCTTTACATATTGATGAACTTTGTTCAAAAACTGCTCCTTAGCTTGAGGGAAACTTATCTGTATTCTCCAAGTCAGGGAAAATAATTATTTAGTAAATTAATTACCCAGGGTAAAAGGAATTTCCAGCATACTAATTTCTAGCGAAGATAAAATGAAATAACAAATTAAATACTGGATAGCAGCACGACAAAATCAAGGTGCTTTCTTATATAAGATTCATTCAACAAGAACTCGACCTCCAATGTTCTCAAGGTGAGGTAAAAGAGATCAACAGGTATCTTATGATCCCAATGCTTAGATAAACGAAGAACTGCCTTTGCTGCTGCGAGCCTTAAATGAGCCTTATCAACATAACTGCAAGATGTCAACAGAAGCATGTATGTCACACTGTAACCTTTTATTAACCGAGGGGTTTCACTCATCAAGCGAAATCTATGTTTGTACAATCCACGTGTCATAATTCGTCTTTCATTTAATCAATATTACCTTGATTCTACATCTTTTGAGATTTCTCCAAACGAAAGTATGTTTTTAAGGATGTCCAATAGGTCATCAATCCCAAGTCGGAGGTGAGCATCTTTAACAGGCAAGTAACTCTTGACCAAGGTTTTAATGCCAAAGATCTGCACTCAAAAATATAAAACGCTGATTTCTTTATAATACAAAAGGGATCTGGCAAGAATTTGTAAAAGAGAAAAAGACAATGACAAACGGACGTATTTGCTGATCTAGACAGTAAAACCCTAAAATGTTATAATCTAGCTTGAAAGAAATCATGCAATTCCAAAACAAAATGGACAAACTCCCACAAAATGACCTTCAAAGAACAAAGTTCGCTTCTGTCATCCCAACTTTGGCTTTCTTGATCTTCCACTTTCTGAAATAGAAAAAGCATTCTTTAGATTGAAAAAATAAAGAACTAATCATAGGTTGCAGAAATCCAGCAGAGTTTGGATGGCCTACATTAGGGCACTCTAGAACCTTTCTTTTTATGAATCCTTCAATTTCGCTCTCTCTTGTTTCGAAAACTGACATTGCAGTCTGTGCTATGCAACCCAAAGATTGAAGTACAGCAGGCAAATGTGTCTTTTCCTCCAGCATGTCCACGAGTCTCTGCACATTTTTTTGTGCAAGAAATGTCAACTAAAAAACCCATATCATCTTTGAAGTAGAGAATTACCCGATAAAATATAGGATTTACAATGACAAATTATAATATTAAAGCTAACCTTATACAAGACAGAGAGTGACATTAGGCCATCATCCTTCGTTATAGCTGCTAGGGCATGTACAGCATACTTGGCCTCCCTTCGACTACCCTCTAAACATATTCGTTCCAGTATAAGGTCTAACGAACTGCAATTCAAACACAAAATGACAATGAAGTAAGAAGAAAGTATTCACAAGGAATTCAATAACAGAAGTAAACAGTTTCAATAGTTTCACCTGGATGAAACTCCAAGTTGTTCTCGAATGGTTCCACCAGCATTTGCTAGAACGTGCAGAACACCTTCTCTAATTATTTCGTTATCGTCTTTAAGAAGATGTACCAAATCTTCTTCAATTCCACTAAGCAGCAAAGGGCTAAAACGTGCAAGAATCTGCAATTCAACAAAAGCAAAATTTAATAACAAGCGTTGCCCATGGGTTCTTACCTGATTCATAAAGCAGAAACACAAACACACTCCTCTCAATGTGGAAACACAACATGTTTCATTTATCATCACCCATCACATTGTGGACACTTGTATGAGTCGCAGTTTTAATTTGCAAATGGGCATGGCTCATAGGCTATCTATTCAGTTCTCGAATAGTCTTAGTCCGTTATGCCTAAAAAATTGCCTGCCCACGCAACTTCATGCACCATATGTCTGTATCTGCAGACATGAGGGCATGTATGTTCAAATATTCTCCACATCAACATGAGTACCAAGTGTACAACAACAGCCCGTCTGTTGGTTCACAAAATTCATGCAGATCATGTTCCATGATACAGCTCAACACAGCCGATGAAATCTTATAAACCAGCAAGCGATACAGAACATCTATAGTGCAATAGACAAATTCAAAACCTCGCCTGAGTAAAAGAATGCTTTACCACAAGAATGTTCATGCAAGCCAGGGTATATTCGGTTTGTCCAGCAGATTTCTGTAAATTAGCCTCCAGAAGGATCTCCTTCACATGCTCCTTGTTGAAAAGTAAATATGAGCATTTCAAAGAGAGAGTGCTAAGAAAATCAAAAAGTCGATGTTTCTGGCCAATGATCTTAAGCAAATCATCCTGCAATAAAAAAATAGGTCCATGAAATCATCTGATATAAGAAGAAAGATGGTATTTAGTTATACTCAGTTTCATTTGCTTACCCTGCAACTACAAGTTTGAGAAGAGCTAGTGTTTGGATCAAGTAGGAGTGCCAAGATCTTCCAGATATTAGCATCTTTTAGCTGGTCAAGAATTTGAAAATTTTCCTCAGCCTTTGCGGGATCAGTAAAACAGCGAGACATGATCCGGAAGCAAAACAGTATCTTTTTTTGGGACTCAGAAGCATCATTTTCCTGCATTTGGAAGGAAATGGGTTCTTAGAATTAGCAGTCTCTTTATCTTCCATCCACGTAGAACCATTTCAAACACACAGAAACCATGAACCTGATGTAGCTGCCTAAGAGAAAGATACTTCTGCATCTCTTGTTGAAACCTGCAATCCAAGAGAAAATCACCTGAAAATCAGCATACACAAATCTCGAGTAAATACAAAGGATGGTCCATATAATTCAAACCAAGCCGTCGAAACGAACCTTTGCTTCTGCTCTAGTATCTTCTCAAGAGCCTTAACCTCAACTTTGTCAAATCCTGAGAAGACTCTTATCCAATCCCCAACCTTTTCCTTGACTGAGAATTTATCTGGGAACAGGGACCCACTGAGGATGGGTTCAATTAAATCTGATCTGCAGGACAGATCAAAATGTTTTGCTCAGATAGCTCAAGCAGTCACTTCTTACAGACACCCTGGATTCTTATTCAGTAGTTTGGCATGAAATTCTTTCTCTGACAACTAAAAGATCTTCCTACAGCTGCTCTAGGAGTTAGTCATGTTGACTTGGAAAAAGACCTTATGTTGGGGGGCAAACCGTGCAGTTCTAATTCGTTACAGGATGATTTACTTTTTGGCTTACCTAATTCGTTAGCATTTCTTTTTCTTCTTCTTTTTCTTTTTTTTGCATAATCCTAACTCCAAAGGGCATTATGCACTTGTTTTTTCACTGATGAGTGAGTTGTGCACTTGTCACACAACAAACCCTTTGGAAAGTCCAAGCAAAGGGTGAGTTCCTAAGCAAGAATTGTCTCACTTCTCTAGGCAGTTTCTTTTTTTTTAACTGGCAACAGGGGGAAATTTTAGAAATGTAAAAAGAAACTAGAAAGGTACATTACAAAGCAGGAAAAGCAGTAGGTATGCCCCCAGTTATTCTCTACGAGTATCCCCTTTACATGGGTGGTTTCTCTTGCTTTGCATAGTAATCCACCACTGAAAACTCAAAAACCCACTGCCTAGGCCCATACCCCACCGAAAGAACAAACAAAACAAGAAAACAAAATTGGCTATACTTTGATTAGCATGAAGATGATCTGATGGTCCATTCTTGTTCTGTACCTACAGGGACGACTCAGATCCATCCATGTTTTTCTATGAAAAAACTAAAGCAAAAAGTTTAATCCTCTGCAACAGCGAACGAGAATAGGATACCTGAAATCTTTATCATAAAAGCACCTCAATATCTTTCCCGGGATCCAATCAAAATCATCATTTTTAGTTGAGCCACCAGAGTGACTCAAGCAAAAAGTCCTGTATATATCAGCCAGCCTCTCCATGGTATATTTCTTAACAAGTAGCTGGAAAAATGTCAAGATCACCGACAAAGTATCAGGTAAATCAATCAATACCTAGTCTAGAATAAAATGCGTGCACACAAAGAGAAAGGAAGCTGTAAATGTACAGATTTGTCCCGGAGGCGCTCTGCAACAAGCTTTACAGTTTCAACTGGAATGGAAGTTAGGGCATGACATGCCACATCACAAACCACAGCAACCACTTGTTTCCGAACATTTTCATCATAGTCCAACAGCCGGTCACAGAGGGCAGCTAAAAATGATAGTTCAGGTCAAAATCAAAATATTTAAAGTACATGCAAACAACTTGAAAAAAGACCAAGAAACCTTACAGATGATCTGAGAAGCTTCAGAACGGGAAGGATTTGACAGAAAACAAATCTTGGCACGTTCAAGGACAGACATTCGAACCTCAACTACTCTATCAGTCAACCTCTTCAAAAATTCCACAAAAATGGGCTCAAATGTTTCAGAGATAGCAGATCCTGGCAGAGCAAAAAGGTCGCCAACCAACCTTACAGCTTTCAAACGAATGTCTAACTGATCTGTCTGTAAATGATGAAACGTAAAAATTAAGAGAAGCTGTTTCAACAAGTTAACAACATAGGGTACTGAAATAACATTGAACTGATAGGAAATGGAGAAACTAATGGAACTTCGGGACTGATAATAGGATGCAAGTGTTCACAACTTTTTCTATTCTCTTTACGGTAGAAAAGATTCATCCTACCCAAAAGTTAAAATACAATTAGTATTTCAAAAGCATGTTGAGCTTTTCTATGTACTTTGGACCAGAATTTTCAAGCAAGTGTTATATGGGAGGAATCAGGTCACAAATTTTAGAACATACTTTAGAACGCTCTCAAACTATTAACTCACACTTTACAAGTCCATGTCAATAATCAAATTCACAGGACGTATGATACTGGAACAGCAAGCAACTAATTGTAATTACCAGTAGCTCTCCTGTTAGGTAAGGGACAACTCCAGATAATATCTGAGGGGCACAACGATAGATGTCATAGATTATTTCATGGTAATCCATTTGACAATCCAAAGACCCGCTATCCCCTGACAATGACGATATAAGAAACTGCTTTATGCCCGGCTCAAGTTTTCCAGCACAGTGCTCTATAACATCCATAGCAAGCCTCCGTGCAGCCAACGTAACATCCTAGCATGACAAATTCCAGAACTTAATTTCTCAAGTTCTAAATCAACTTAACATCATGGAGGCACCTTAACAGCCAACAATATCATGACAAACAACAAATGAAGGGCAAATAAACGTGCAGACATAGAGCTTACAGTTTTATTCCGGCCTAAAACAGAGAGTAAAACAAGTAAAAGATCCTCACGGACATCCTCACTTTCTTCTAAGAGAACGACCATGATTTTTTGCATTGATGTTCGAACAGTGTCTGGATGATCATCACTGCATTGTAGAAGTTACAAAACACAAGTTACTAAATTGGAAGACAAAAGATAATAGCAAAAATCACATTCACCCAAAAAATCTTGATGCAAAACAACCCATCAACCTTGATGGTTCAAGGACGTTCAAAAAAAAACCTTGATGGTTCAACCGAACATAACGTTAATTGAAGAAACAACAGTCCCTAGATATCCACCAAAAGACCGAATACTAAACCAATCACTGTACATAAAGATAATTCCTAAGGGAACGTTGAAGAAACAAAATGGTCATCCAAATACCACTCTATTTAGAGAGAATTATTTCCACCTCTACAGTACTTCTCTCTCCAACACGTTTCCCACAGAATTGTCAAATGATTCGGTATAACAAAGTCAGAGGGTTCTTAAGTCTTCTATTTAAGTCAAAAATCTTCTATGAATCCCTTATCGTCTAAATCCTTCACCAGGCTACTAAGAAACATAGGAAGGCAAACCACCAGATTCAAATTGATGTGCAACAGCCCATAACCAAGTTTTACTTAACCTCTACATTTCACATCCAAACTCAGGCACAATATCTATTCAACATCCTCCCTCACGTACAATCGTGTCTTCCATGTGGAGATACAAATACCTATAGATAGAGCAAAACGGAATACAGAAGGGAGAAGCATAATGAAAAACTGGAAACAACTGCAAACGAAGAGACTCGAACCCAAGCCCAACCTGAGCTCTCTGAAACCATGATAAGGACACCAATTGTCCACCAGATTGAGCAATAAGGATTTGGCCCAATAATGAGTATCAAGATATTCAACAATACTCAGAAATCCACATTGGCTCAATCCGAAATCAGGATGGTATAATGAATATCAAGCTATTCACCAACATTGACGACACGGTCAATCATATTAAGCAAGTATACATTCCAAATCTCTTAATCAGGCTCTCTTCGGTATCACTTGGGGAAATGGCTGAGGAGTGAGGAGATACGGTTGCGAGAGGGATACATGGTGGAGGAGCATAGTACGGATAAATATGGGCTCACTTGGGGAGATTGAGCCTCACAAGAGGTTTCCTTGTCACATATGGTGGGTTTATAGAAAAGTACTCTGAGGGTTGGGAACTTTTTCCAGGTTATTTGTGCTTTGAGGTCAGGGATAGTTTATATTGTTTTCCTATTTTCAATCAAGGAGAAGATGCATTGAAATTGGATTTGGAAGCCTATGGTTTTTGAGTGAAGTCCTTCTATTTAACTCTCTCTGGAGACTGCAAATCTTTACTCCCTCGAAAGGCTATTTGGTACTCATGCCCCTCCAAAGCTTGCTTTAAATGTCCGATCAGCGGCCTAAGCAAAACTCTGGACAACTTAATTTGAATAAAGAAGGTAATTTTATCCATTAAGTCATAAGTGTAAGAAGGATTGTGATTCAATGTTACATCTCATTCTCCTTGTTCAGTGGTTTGGGACATTTGGACATCAGTTTGGTTTGGAGTGGTACTGGTTTTCACTTTTCAGCAACAATGATGGATATTCTACAACAATGGAAAGGGGAGAGAATGTCATCATCAGCGAAAGATTTGAGACAATTCTCTTTAATGCAGCTCATTTGGAGAGAAACAAACTGGTAATGCCTTAAGGGCATTGAGATTCCTTTGCATAACTTGACGAGCGGTTTTCTACGTCTTTTACCTAGTGAGGAGTCTAGAAAAGGTAATCCCTCACTTGACCATTATTGACATTCTATATCGCTTATACTGAACACATCGTGGTGTACAGGACCTTTTTGTATAGAGAGCACTTTTTATGTAGGGGTTGCAACCCTTGAGGTTCTTAGTTATTTCACAATATGGTAACCTGATAATCTCAAATCAAAAGAAAAACTCTTCCATATAATTAGCTACGCAAGATTCCAAACACAATCAAAACGAATCTGCCATCTGGAGTTCCGTTTGACCATAATCAGTTCTCACCAATCAATTCAAATTTGAACCAATACACCAAGATCAAACTCAAAAGGAAACTCAATTGAGCCAAACTCTGATTGAGCCTGAGTTATGAAACCTTATGGCCATGTTCGGTTCTCCCAGTGCACGGTCCCCAAAAACTTTTCTCTCTAATTATTACTCTCATTTCTCTTTCTATCTCTCTCCTCCCAAATCCAAAATCCCAAACCAAACAAGCTCTATTTGAACAAAGTGGGGGCGAGGGAGCAGAGGTTTACAGAAGCTCCTCATTTGGGAGCATCAGGGGAGTGTTCAGGAATAATTTACAGAAGCACAAATGAATTAATATAGTCTTAGATAGCGCCCAAACTTGGCAAATTCCACCCAACTAATCACTTACCGACCATAGAAGATCCTCGTTAAGGCAATCCTTGCAACTAAGAATTGGATTCCATTGCAAATGCTTTTACGCTAAACATAACAATGTACGTTTATACTACGTACATACTTGGGTAAAATGGAGTAAAGATTTTTCTGTATCTTGTAGATATTAAGCAAATGTTTTTCTACTATCTATGATGAGTTGAGTATGACCAATTTGTGCCTCAATACTTTTTCTTTTCTCGTACTTACTGGGTGTCTATCTACCTCAACCAAGTATGGGTAGTGAATTCTGTAATTATAGTATTGAAATCTTCCTTCATAAGTGTTCAATAAAGTACGCCCCTGCACAGAAACTAACAGAATGACAGTGCTACTCACTGAAAAGAAATTTATGTCTTCCCATACGAGAATTGAAGCACCCAGTGCAAGGCAATAGCCTGAATCCTAATCATGTTAAAAACAATGAGAAGAAAAGGTCTCTATCCCTTCGACAAAATACATCACTAAGTTATTAATAAATAACACAATCAACCAACAGATAAATCATAGATCAACAAAAATTAGCAAAACTGCGCTGAAAACAAAACGAAACAAAAGTGGATAAGCTAGTGTTGTTGGCTTCAAAAAGTGATGTACGGACCAAACTGATAAGGCAAGTTATAACATGCCTACTTTCACAACATAGGCTCATGTAATCAATACAAAATTTACGAAAACATCATTGAAACAAAACAAACCTGGCAACTGAAAGAAACGTAGTGAACATTTGATTGACTAGATCGTCACATTCAAGATCCAACATCACAACACATGATCTGTATTTTGCAACAGTCTCTAATATGATAACTCTTCTTCCAAAAGATGGACCACTGGTATCACTCAACCCACTAAAGGTGCTGACAATCAAATGAAAGATGTCCTGTAGACCATACAGAAATAACAGGGATCAAGAAGCAAAAAATGACGTCGGTATATTAGGTGAAGGTACAGAAAGAGAGGGATTCCAACCCTCAAAGAACAAAAGCCTATACAGCAGTTCAAGTTGTTATCAGAAAGCAGGAAGCCAAAAAGCAAAGGATTACATACGGTGCATATACCAACTCCATTTAGGATTTGATTTAAGAACACTGGAAACATACCTTCAAAACATCATCCCTATAAGGAGCTTCAGGTGCAGTAATCCTCGTTATCTCACAAACACAAGTAGCAACAAGAAGGTTAACTTCCCTATCTTGATGCTTTAGCAGCTCTGGTTTGACAATTGCATCCAAAAAGGGCTGCATAGACTCCAATACGGACTTTCTAGGTGACTGATCCAACTCAGAAAGGCAAGTTGCAGATTGCTGGATATTAATCAGAATTCATATCAGTTGAAGACCACCAGTCAGAATTCATATCAGTTGACCTTACTCATAGAACTAAAGAAATACCAAAAGTTTAGTGGTCCATAATCGTACATAAGCATAAAATAGACACATATCTGCCCTAGTCCAGTGATAAAAGAAGGTGAATCCACCTTTCTGCTCACCAAGAGGTCTAATATTTTGAATCCAGTGCTCATTGGACAAAAAAATACGAAACAAAAGGAAAATAAATACAATGGAAAACTTTGATTCAAAGCACGAGAATAAGAAACTAAATTTAAGAAGCCAAGGCCGCGAAGAAAGCTTGTCATAAAAAAATAATCTAAAAACTACAAAATAAAAGTGATACAAAATCTTCCTATGCATCTTTTCTGCCAATGTATATACAAGCAGAAGAAACTATGCATTCTGTTTATGTTGGTAAACTGGTTTCACTGAGAGCAAAGTTGCATAACATGGGTCATTAGACTACGTTTATTTGTGTACTTGTCCACCACTGAAGACAAAGTTTTACTTACAAACTTCCATCTTGGACGTGTCTATCCAATTACTCCAATATTGCATGTGGGGAAAAATGTCAGAGAGAGAAAATTAGCTGCTATTGAGTTAATAAGCTGCTGCTAATACAGACGATTCCAATTTATTGATGCTGAATCAGCAAAATTAGTAAGCATCTTCTTTCTCTCTTTTGTGAATAAAGCTAACTTAAGTCCATAGGAAAAAACATAATGGATTCAGTTAGAACCTCATTCACTCACTCCAGTGAAACATTCTTCTGTTTTTTTGAACAGCCAGTGAAACATTCTTCGATAGTAACTCCACCATTTATATAGACATGAATTCAAGCTAACTTTGTTCCTTTCTCCATCAAACAAAGGGTGACAAAAGTTGTACGTGGAAAGATCATCTTCCATGACCCACACACTACAAACTGCCACATTGTAATTTGAGAATAAAAGTGAATGCAGTATCCAAGGAAGCTGAGAAATGCATAGTAAATAATTTACTTGGGGTCCACCCAAAAGCCACGTCCTAAACTAAGTCATCTACAGTCACACCATTGTGCAAACATAATGGTTTAGTTCATGAAAGCTTTTCTGCGCATCAGTTGCAACAAAAGACACTCAACCCCAAACCGAAACAGTTGTTCAATGACTTACTCTAAATCTCATCTCGCATACTATATTAGCCAGACCATCTGTTTTAATATAGAAAGGGGCTACACACTTAGGCATGAACACTTTTGTGAAGTTGGGTCACAGAAGTGATTTCCAGAATTACCTCCACACAAAAAAAGTTATTACTGCTCTTTAACCACAATAAAACTAATTGTCAGGGTTATAGATGTAAAATCATTCTCACTCTAAACATTCGACTCAACCACCCACTCCCCAACCCCATGTATTCACACATGCACGTACGGAGTGTGTGCCCAACCTCTAGTATATCTTAAGCAGGACGATTAAGAGACTCCACATAGCCTTTTTTCTTCTTGTTGTGACAGTATAATGGCTCCTTAAGTACTCATAGCCAACATCATTTGCCACCCTCCAGACATTATAGCCAACATCATTTGCCACCCTACAGACATTATAGCCGAATAGAATCTTTATCCCCAGCAGTTATCACAAAGTACCAGTAATCTGAGCAGAATTCCTGCGAAAGGACATCTCCTTGGAATTTCACCAATTATCATAAAATTCTGAGTCCATTTCAAAAAGGGGGAAAAATCCTCTTCGTTCTTCAACATCTCATTTGCAGACAGGCTTCAACCTCAACCAACTTTTCTTCAGATGTCTTATTATTCTCCGCTTACCAAACAGTTAATAAAATTTGAGCAATGCTAGGGACACATCCAAGTTTACATCATTTCTTACATCCTCTCTCACAAGGGTTGGTGGGATCCACAACATAATTTGGAGGGTCCTACCATCACTTGTGAGAGAGGATGTAAGAAATGATGTAAAATTGGATGTGTTTCTAGCATTTTTGATACCTCAAAAATACCTCTAAATATATGCATTCCAAGTTTTACTAGAAAGTACTGTGTGTGTGTGTGTGTGAGAGAGAGAGCGAGAGAGAGAGAGTTCCTGAGTTCAAAGAGAAAAGTTGCTTTCTCCCAAGTGAATTTCAAAGGCAATATCTCCCTAAGCTTTTTTTTTTTTTTTTTTTGCCAGACAATAGGAAGTTAGTATGTTAGTATATGTTAAATTACTACGAAGGCCAACCTCCTGTCCATAGGAGTCGAACCCTAGGAGCGTTCCTCACGCTCTTACACAATACAGTGAAGAATTGGACGAGAGAATCAGGAAATTACGCAGTGCAGGAAAATACAGAGGAACCACAGATTTTCGTACAAGGACAGCGCATTACACGGCAACAAGACTCAATTTTCAACCCTCCGCCGTTTCAAATGAATGTAATCCGACAGGAAATGCCTTCTTCGCCTACCCAGTAGGTCAGTGAACCCTAATTCACTCAAAATTCCCCAACTTTGCCAGCCAAACCACGAACAAATCAGATTTAGAGTAGGGAAAAAAAAAAAACAAGAAACAACGATTACACGACAAAATTAGGTAACTTGGGGACAAAGTCGGAAAGAATTGCGCACCTTCAAGAGCTTGATGAGAGCGTCTTTGGTGGTGGGAGGATTTAGGAGCTTCGACCCGAGCTCCTTCAGCTGCTGTTGTTGGAGCTTCTGAGCCATGTTTTTTTCTTTTTCTTTTTTTGGGAGGGAGCTGCGACGAAGCTCTGTTTCTCAGAGTTCCATCTGGTCGACAGATCGAGAGATGTGGGGAAAAGAGGGAGAGCGAGAGAGTTTCACTGGGAGTAGGAAAAAAGAGGGTTTCGAACACGCAAAGCGAAATAGGCTTCTCTCCTCTAATTTTAGAGCGAGGATGTGAAATCATGCGATATACCCCCCTTGACTTCAGCGCTTTTATGCATCTCCAGGATTTCGTTATCTCACGTGCTATTTTTGCTTTCTGCTCCTTTATTTTTGCCTATTATCAGTACTCACCATGACGACTCCGTTACAGGGGCCCCTTTGTTGGGCAGTGGGCCAGTGGCCATGGTGATTAGGCTCCATCCTTCTGAGGCCTTGTTTATTTGCTAGTAGTTTTGAATATTTAGTTTAGACAGTGGATGGAGGAAAAAATAAAGTAATGATTAGAAAGAGAGGTAATGATTAGAGACAAATAAAATTAATAATTTGAGAAATAACATAATGATTGGAGAGAAAAATAGAATAATGATTATAAAAAAATTAAAACAAAGTTAAAAAGATAAACAAACAAAGCCGTCTTTTATCGTTTTATATCTTGTTCGTATTATCTGATTTTTTGTTCTATTTTTTAATTAATTACAACTAAAAGCAACAAAAAGATTCACTGGAGACAGAAAAAATACTCCATCACACGGTTGTTGTTTTAGTCTAAAGTATTGTCTCAGATGAATTTTTTTTAACATCGGTCCATATTTTTTACTTTTTTGATTTCTTCCGTCGAGACAAATAATTAACTCCAAAATTTCAATGAAAAACTCAAACAACAAAAAAGTAAATTAAATTAAAAAGAATACTAAAAAAATTTAGACAAAAAAAAATTGAAGAATGGAGCCTCAGTGCGGCTTTAGAAATTTACACCAGAATATTTAAAAATTACATTAATTCTACTGGCTTCATTAACCAACTATTTAGTTACAAAATTCATATATATAGTAGTATAAGTAGTGCAGTAAAAAAACATGACCTCCATCAAAAAAAGAATGTTTACGCAAAATGATAACTTAAATATACACACATCCCTTACTGGATCCAGTAAGGGAGTGGATATATATACACACACCACGGATCCAGCGAGTCTTACGGCCAAACCGTGCGGACCTCCATTTTCCCAATTAAATTGCGACGATTTGAGCCACTTAATGTGTTCAGAACGTGATTTTAAGGGTACCCGCGAGAAATCGCCAAAAAAAATGATCGGGAAGGGCTTGATCCGAGCAGTTTTGCATAAAAATGCATTTATAGCATTTTAATAATAAACTACTCGGATCAAGCTCTTCCCAGTCATTTTTCTTAGCAATTTCTCTTGAATACTCTTAAAATCACTTTCTGAATACATTGAGCGGCTCGGATCGTCGCAATTTGATCGGGAAATGGGAGGCCTGCACGGTTTGGCCCGTAAGGGATCCCTTACATCAATAAAAATTCAAGCGTGTGGACAATCTTGTGGGAACAGAGGGAGTAAAATTTTACAGTTTCCTAGACGAGTTTTCATATTTTGAGCCAATGCCAAACCGAAGTGCTAATTGTGGAGAATAGGTTTGAGATCGAAGACCTTTTTAAAATATATACTATTTTTTGGGATGATATGATGAGATTTTCTAATGTTGTCTTAAATTCGAAGAAAATTTGTTAGGTTAATAAGGTTTTGCAACGTGGTTAGTTTTCTTAATCTTGTCCATGATTCTATAAGCTAACTAAACAAAAACAACTAATGTAGTTAAGGTTATGAATATAAAATTGACACATTTTGACCATCGACGATGAACATTGACAGAGAAGGCAGAGCACAATATGTACTTTGATAGATTCATCTTTTTATTTTTTTTAGTTTATTCATTTTAGTTATGTGTTGTGATTTGGTTGTATGCAAGTAGTACAATTATTTTTAGGCCGAGTGCTTATCTACTTTTTGGACTAAATGTTCGAAAATATAAGATTGGGTATTCAAAAAGGAAACGGGTCCTCTCCGGTCCAAAGATTTGGACAATTGGACTAGACGAGACGGTCCATGTATGGACCGTCCAATATTTACGCAATGAATGGTTAAGACTTGTTTAAAACTTTTGGCGTTTCAATATTTACGCAATTAATACCCGTAAATGACATTTTCAACATTAACAAATGTTCTCAACATGTCATTGGCGGGTATTAATTATCAAAACACATCATTGGCCGTCGTTTTCCCGAAAACCCATTGAAGAGTTAACTCTTACATGGAAGAGTTACAAATCTGAACCACTGATTTTTCCAATAGACGGTCTCCATCTGGACTGTCTCGTCTAGTTCAAACCCTCGGATTGGGAGGATCCAGACCCATTCAAAAATTGACTAACTCCAAATTGCTACATGTATTCTTGAAACAAAAATTGTAAGGCTGTTCAATTAAACACATGGCATCGCTGTAGAGTTGCCCGTACCGATGGCGACTCCAGAAATACATAAAATTAACATTGGGTCATTTTCTTAAACTTAAAATTCGGGGATAACCTTAAATAAACATATATATTGATGAAATGACTTCTAATCTATTTTTAACAAATCACATATCAAAAGCTAAAGAAGTAAACCTTTCATTAATAATTAACTGATACCAAAATGCATATATCTGTAATATGTTTCCGGACTTCAGAAAAAAATATACTACATAACTACCTGAGATTCTACGAATTGCATACGATGAGTTTTCATATTTTGAAGTCATTGCATAATAGCTTCATTATTAATAGTACCCACCACTTCCTTTTTAATATATGTAACCAAGCCATTATTGTAACCCTCCAATTTTTGGAACATTAATAAATATTTAAATGGCAATTTTTGCAAAAGGTCTTCATAGATGTACTAAATCACCCTTTCAAAAGCAAATGTCATAATGTACATTATAACCATATCGAATTTAATTCAAGTTTTCGAATTTGCCAACATATTACAATTTTCAAATAGACTTAGACTTTCAAAATAAAGTTAAATTAGTCAGAGCGACTACGCATAAGGAAACTAAGGTTCTTTACCTTCATCCACAATAGGGTTGAACTCAATCGGGTCGTATGGCACTTCTGTTCCGTCTTCGGTACCTAGCATTTGAATACCAGGGAAATGTAGTTTTGTGAGCAATTGACGTTCAATAGCTAATGTAACGCCCCGATTTTCAGACACGTTAATTAAATCATTTGTAATTGATTTAATAATTCAGAAAACTTATTTAAGAAATGAAATTCTATTAAACAAAGTTTAGCAGCGAAAATCTCAAATACTAAATTTAAAATTACTTAATTGTCTTACAACTCAACAAAAATAAAACAAAATTTGACTAATGAGATAATACTTTTGAAAATTTAAATAACAGTATTTCAAATTAACAGAGCTTCTAAGGGTAAGACATCCAAGACTCGACAAACTCCCCTTCCTCAGCTGGGAGGTCCTCACTCTGATACTGATCAACTTGCAGTGGATCCTGTTCTTCGGTCTCCTAGCAACCTGCACCCTCTGGCAAATTGATCGCCAAAGCAATCGATTTACCAGGATACAAATGTATCCGTGAGTGATAATTCACCCAGTAGAATAATCCTAACCCTACCAACCCTTACTCAATAACTAGCAGTTCAACAATATAACAATTGATAATATACAGATGGTATAGAATAATAGCACACCATCTTTTTCTTTACTATCCATCATCTTACATGAAATCTAAGGAACCTCTCCACGAGATCCTTTCTTCCCACATCCACTAACTTTGACCGTCTCATGGAATAACTCTCCCTTTATTTGTCATGCACTAGGGTTCTAAGCGAATACTACTAAATTATGTACTCAGTATGGATTCGCCTACAACCATAATAAAGGAACAACTCACCATGACAACTCAGCATTAAGGGTCGCACTATCTCATTGTCAGGATTCTTTATCGTCTCCCAACTCTACACACTGGGTACTTTACCGTACCCCTAATCTACACTGGATACTATACCGTATTCAGAGATCCTTTACCGTTTCTCAAAATACTGTACCTGAAGTCCTTTACCGTCCTTCACACACACAGAGGGTACTGTACCGCATTTAGGATCCTTTACCGTATCCCAAATTCTGTACCCGGAGTCCTTTAGCGTCCTCCACACACACATTGGGCACTGTAACGCATTTAGGATCCTTTACCGTATCCCAAATACTGTACCCGGAGTCCTTTACCGTCCTCCACACACTCTGAGTACTTTACCATACTCGGGGTCCTTTTTCGTTCCCCAACTCAACTAAAGGTACTTTACCGTACTAAGGTCAATATTCTCAATCAACTTTACCATTTTATCCTTTACTTAACCACGTCTACGTGAGTCACTACTCGTAACCACCCCAGAATCTAAATCCATTATAACACGTATAACATGATACAATCAATCAATAGCTCAAACATACATTTCAGTTAGACAACAATACAACAATTGATAGGTGCAAATAAATAAACACATATAGGATTTGAATTGGGTCAATGCCTTCTTGGGTTGCTTAAAATTTCAATGAACGTCTTTGTTCTTTAATCAATTTATTAAACTTGAAATTTAATTAACAATTTCGTAAACCCTTGAATTTTGTTAGTAATCTGTTATTTCTCCAAATTCTGTTGTAAGTATATAACACAAGAAATATATATATATATATATATATATATATATATATATATCAAAGTTCATTAAAGTCTGGTAGAACTAATGTAGTTTTACTAATACATAATCTAGGTGGTTATTCTTACTGACTTTGTAACCTAAAAACACTAAGAAGTTTTATTTATTTTATTCCGAACCTACAGTAAATAAGTTCACTACTAACAAATTTATTCTTTTACCGTATAAAGTACAACTAACTTACGTAATAAGTATTCATACTTTATTATACCGGAACACATTTCATTTTAATTTGTTTCACTAAAAACAAGAATAAATAAATAAAGATAAATATTTTTTTTACACTAATTTTTACTTAGGCTAGTGATGTCATAGCTTTATTAAATATGTACTATTATATAGGGAGAATTTTTCATAAGTCCACTATAGCACTTTCCAAACCCATCTAGTCCACTTCTAAGTTTCATAACCCACTAGGTCCACTAATAATTTTAATGACAAAAATACCCCACCTAAGAAACAAGGGCCTTGTTTGGCTAACGCGAAAATATATATTTTTCATTTTTTTTTTGTTTTTGTTGCAATCAAGCCACTGCCACCACCGTCACTGCTGCCATCACGCCACATATAACGTTATATGTGTAACAAAAAACGTATTTTTTTTCATTTTTCTCTATTGTTTTTATTGAACCCGCTACACTTAACATTTAACGTTATATATGTGACAAATTTCTCTTTTTATTTTTTCCTATTTTTCTTGTATTGATTTTTTAACGTTATATGAGTTATAAAAATTTCCTAACATACAACAATATATGTGTGACAAAAATTTTCTAACATGCAACATTTCTTTTTAGTTTTTCTTTTTTTTTTTTTAGTCTTTAACGTTATATACTGGTTCATATAAAACATATAACATTATATTTGAGTTTTTGAATATCTAAATATCGCCAAAAAAAAAAAAACAGAACATATAACATTATATTTGAGCTTCTGTAACTCTGAATCTCAAAAAAAATAGAACAGAACATATAACATTATATGTGAGCCTCTATAGTTCTAAATCTCACAAAAAAACAGAATATATAACAATATATTTGAGTTTCTGTAGCTCTAAGTCTCACAAAACATGACATATAAAATTATACGTTCTCAAAACAACATCATATCTTTCCAACAATATTATATATCTCAAAAAATAACATTATATGTTCACATATTATGCCACTATTATCATTGTTTTCAGTTGCGCATTGAATCCCAAGTTGAATGTTGATGAGGCCACAGGGGGTCGAGCTTCATTTTTTCACCATTTCTTCATCAAAATCTTCATCGAATCCTTCAAAATTTGTGATTTTCTGCCTCTGAATAGCTTTCCCATAACCTCTATATCTACATATATACATATTCAAAACAACATAAATAACATTAATATATCTCAAAAACAAGATATATTATTATATGTCTAACCCTAAGAAAAGCACATATTACACATGACAGAAGTTCACATATAACGTTATATGCTCCGTTGTCTATCACTTATTGAATTGGTCCGCGCAACGGCCTCTTCGACTTGCTTCTGATAATATATGGATATATCCATATGTACTTTTGAGATGTCACGCTATTCAATAAAAGAACATATAACGTTATTACTTCCTCTCTTTCTTTTTTTTGAGTTTTACAAGACAAAATCTCATATACAACGTTATATGTTCTCTATGCAAATTGAAATATTTTTTTTATGTCAACACAAGCTCATATATATATGTACATATGGTCACAAATATTCTCATATAATCATATATAATCATATATGGATATATTCATATGTGTTTTTTAGAGGCCGCTGCGCGGACCAAATCAATAAGTGATTGATGAAAAGCACAAATATAACATTATATATTTATTCAAAAAATTTCAGATCTCTAACCCTAGGAAAAACACACATATAACCCTATGTATTTATTCAAAAACCTCCAAATCTGATGATAATCGGACACGGTACAAACAAAAGACCGGATCAATCTTCTTATAATATTATATTTTTTGTTTTAACTACTCTAGATTTCTCTCCAGTAAAACAAATAAAAGACTGGATCAACCTTTTTAATACGATAGACAAACCAACTTTAAAGCACGTTTACGAAAAAGCGGAATAACGTTATATAATTGACTGAAACTACAAATTCCACACAACAAGTTGAAAATCCAAATTCGTTCAAGATTAGTGCAAGAAATAGACTATAACCTTAAAAATCAAAGAGATCAAGATACAGATCAAGATACGCGGTGAAGGAGATCGAGAAGAACTTGATGGAGCTCCACCAGGTGTTCCTGGACATGGGGGCGCTGGTGGAGGCGCAAGGGCAACAACTAAACAACATAGAGAGCCACGTGGCGCATGTGAGCTCGTTCGTTAGATGAGGGACCGAGCAGCTCCAGGAAGCAAGGGTGTACCATAAGAGCTCTAGGAAATGGACTTGCATCGCCATCAGACTCGGGGCATGCGTCCTCGTCCTTAT
Source organism: Rhododendron molle (assembly GCA_025413875.1). Taxonomy (NCBI): domain Eukaryota; kingdom Viridiplantae; phylum Streptophyta; class Magnoliopsida; order Ericales; family Ericaceae; genus Rhododendron; species Rhododendron molle. The sequence continues at coordinate 25,104,304 of CM046400.1, forward strand.
TCTTTTTCTAGGCGGACGGTTCACCAGGGGAGGGGAGGAGAGGGAGAGAGAGGGAGATCTGTTTTGTGATTTAGGGTTTTCTCTCTATATATTATATAGGAGGGTTTTTTGGTCTTGAAAAATATCTCTTTTTAAGTAAATTGGAGTAATTAGATTATATAACTATATTAGTGGACTAGATGGGTTATAAAATTTAGAAGTGGACTTAGTAGGTTACAAATATGCTATAGTGGACCTCCCACCAATTTTTTATATTATATTATATATTTCTTAAGTACAATATTAACATTTAAACATTCATTATTTTATTTTATTTTTAGAACTTAACTATCACTTTTAAACTTGCAAAATAGAACGTGGAATTCCGAAACAAAACAGGAGAATACTGATTTCGGCCGTGCGATGTCGGAATCATTTTCTTTCACTTTGATACGTAAAAATAATAAGACGTAAATATTTAATATACTTAGGAGATGGTAGGATAGAGATTAATCTACTTTAAATCCGGCCAAAAAAATAGGTACTAGTTTGCAGACGATTTTCGGTAAAATGAAAAAGACGGCGGCGGCAGCGGGAGACTCAGGTCTGACTCGAAATGATTGGAATGTGGTTTGTGAATGCTTGGTGATGTAGTGGTTGATTGGGAACATGAATATGATGTACGGAGTGGTGTTATGTAGAAACCTGTTTCTCTCTCTCTAGACTCAACAGTAAAATTGAGAGTGAAATAATATACTGGTGTTCAATTTTTAGATTTATGTGTTTATGTATAATGAGAGAAAATAAGGTAGTGAGAAGGTTAGAAGATAAGTGTGGAAGTGGTGGAATGGGGAATGAAAGTGAAGGAGAGGGATACTGATAATAATAAGAGGGATATGGGACAAGTGCCACATTTGGTGGGATTTTCTTTAATTCTAATGTATGTGGACGCGTGTATGTATAGGGTGAGAATGTATGTGGACACGTGTATGTATATGATGAGAATGTATGTGGACGCGTTTATGTTTAAAAGAGTGAGAGAGAGAGGAAGTGCAAGTTTGGAGGTGGTGGGGGTGTGGGAGAATAAGGATGGAGGTGGTAGAGTGTGGAAGGGAAGTGGAGAGTTAGTTCGAATAGAGTTCTAATTAAGGTTTAGATATGAATGATAAGAGATGAATATGAATCCATGTATATCTAAAGTATAAATATATATCTTATACAAGAGTGTAAATAATATCAATTATATACATAATAATGTATTTTAATTATTCAATCTAATTAATTATGAATTAGAAATTTAACAATATAAATTTTTATTAAAAAAATTTTGGGTCGAAAATCCGGATCATTACAGCTAAAACCTATCTGAAACCCATAACTTACAAATAACATGAATAAAGAGTGCAATGTAATTAATGGTGCTTTGATTCCTATTACTACTCTTTAACCAATGTGAAATCTAGCATCTCTCCCTTAAGATCCGTCATACCCTTAACCTCTAGCATAAGACAAATCTAGTGTAATTTAGACTGCTCCTTGCTGTTAAGGTCCCAAAATAGATCTGTGGGTCACACGGGTCGCATATAGCACAGTTCAGTTCACAAGTACACATGAAATGAGCTGATTCCATAAAAAAGTCTTAAAAACTATGTTCAGCCCTTATAATTCTTTGAGAAATTCAAACATAATTAATAAATTTCTCTACACAATCTTGCACGGGATACCACTAGTCTGGTTTTGAGCTAATGTACTGTAGGTGTAGGTCTTCAATTGCGAATCATCTAGATTAATGGGTGCTCATAGTATAAGACTAAGTATTGAAACAAAAAATAAAATAAAATAACTACAAACGATATTCAAAATAAAAATAAAAATTAGGTGTTCAGATGACCACCCATACTTACATGCAGAGCCACCTATGCATTTGGTTTTATAAGTGTTCCTGTTTGGTTCGGTTTTCACTTTTTAGAAAACTTAAATGTCGGTTCGGATTCAGTTTTGGACCGAACCCACCCGGATTTTACTAAATACTATACATCCATCCATCTATCTATATTATAAAACGGAGCGGTTCCTATTAAAAATGTCTATACCTATAAACGACAGCAACCTCTACAACTGTTAGATCACTTTCTGTTAACTTTGTACCCATCGAATCATTTCTTTTTTAGAAGATGTAGAGAATATTTTTTTAATAAATTCATACCTCCCTGCCCTCACTTTTTAGGCATTGTATCTCTATATAAATGTTGACAAAAAAAAATCTATATAAATATTGCCTTTTATGATCAAATATAATACATATATGTGTGTGTGTATATAGAGATACAGTCCCCTCCCTATAAGGGCGACCTTATTCAGCAAAATGCGGACCTCCCATTTTTTGATCAAATTTTGATTATCCGAGCCGTTCACATCAAGACGTGATTTTAAGGGTTTCCGCGAGAAATAAGCAAAAAATATCATCGGGAAGTGCTTCATCCGAACAATTTAATAAAAAATGCTCGGATGAAATCTTTCCTGTCATATTTTTTGTCGATTTCTTCCAAGGACCCTTCAAATCACGTTCTGAACACATTGAACGGCTCGGATCATCAAAATTTGATCGAAAAAGAGGAGATCTGCATTTTGGCAAGTTAAGGGTGCCCGTATGTGAAGGTTGGTGTCTCAAAATAGTAATTGATATTTTGTGGTGATTACAACTATCGCGTAAAGCAGTAGGATAGAACAAATATAATTTATTAAAGCTGAGACTATATTACATTTCAATGTGCCTTTAGGCACGGGTATCCGCTAGTATACATACACACTATAAAGCAACAGTTGGAAGTTACTCTTCATTGCGGACGGAAATTTAGGCTAAGTTCAACTAAGATTTTTGGGTTTTTATTTTATTTTATTTTTATTTAAAAAACTTTGTGTTTGTTAGTTTTGCGCCTATTTTTTTTTGTGAATTATTAATTTGTCTCATCAAGACGAATTGGAAAAGTAAAAAATTATAACTTTTATCTCAATATTTTTTGAAATATCAAAGATGAAGCCCTGAATTGGTGTTATGTAATTATTTATTTAATTCAGTTAAATTATCCTGTGTCTCGTTCACTAACACCTCCGCTCCCAGACAACACGTCAAAAAAGTAGCAATGAACGCAATTATGGGAGAAGAATGATTCTGAAAATAACACTTTTACAAATATTTGTGTTTAAATTTAAGAGAATGATAATGCCGAAACCGTTTTTTTGGTGCAAAAACTGTTTTTGTTGGTGTAAAAACTCTAGTGTATAAAAGGCTTGTACCATTTACAATGTATAAAACTTTTATGCACTAAAATTTTGACACTAACAAAAACAATTTTGACGTTATGATTTCCCTACATTTACACCAAACATGACTATGTACTATTTTATCTAAAAAAATACTAGCAAACCTCAAAAAAAATAGGCTAAACAGACTTGGATGACATTCGCGGGCCAAAGCAGCGGTCTACCTCGCTAGTACGGAATATGGATTTGAGGCCCATTCCAAAAACCTTTTTAAAAAAAATAAATAGCTTATTTTAATAATGTAAAAAAATATATATTTCTAATTTTTTTTGCATTGTCGATCTATCAAATAAAATCTATATTAATAAAAAAATTATTTGTGCAAATACATTATTTTTAAATTTAAAATTACCTTATTAAAAAAAGGGCAGAATCCTTCCACACAAAACTTAAAACACAAAACTTGACACTCCATCTCAGCCGTTAAAATCAAGGGCTGAGATTAAAACTTAAAACACCTCTCTCCTCTCCCACTAACGTCGTTCTTTCTCTCCACGTTAAAGAAAATAACGTCGTTCCAGACTTTTGTTCTCATTCGTTCTTCTTCCAGACGCCTGTTCTCTATCTCTCTCTCTCTGCCTGTTCATCTTCATCAAGCCACACAGCCATCGCCGTCCGACGACTCCCTCACCTAATCTCAACCCAAAAGCAACGTGTCGTTGTTCTCTTCAGTCTCAACCCTCACCTCTGTTCTCTCCCTCCCTCACGCCTGTCACCGTTGCCTGTTCCCTCACGCCGTCGAGCCCGACCGTCGCCCTCCGCCGCTGCCTCCGACGAGGTATTTGCTTTTCCGACGAGGGCTTCCTTCTCCGTACTCGCCCTCCCATGCCTCGGTCACGTCGCTGCCCCGCCGAACAACTTGTCGGTCTTGCCTTCATCCGCCGCAGTTAGGGACCTTCTTCTCTGGAAAAAAATGGGTTCCGATGGTCACGGAATCTTAGAGAATCAGTCTCGGATTTGGGTAGCAATTTCTTGAAGGAAAAAGAATTACTCCAGTTTTTTTTTTTTTGCTGAATTAGAAATGTTTGTTAATCATTTGTGTTAGTATTTAGTTGACATTGACGCATAGTGAATTTATTTAGGGTGTTTTCGGTGAATTTGTTTCAGCTAGTTTTTGGATTCATGAGAGGGATGCATATGGACACCAAGTGTTTGATGTAATTCCCCAAAGGTGTTTCTGCTGTTAGGGTCTTTGCGGATTGGATAAATTGGCAACAGAAACAGTGTTAGGGTAGTCATGGTGGTGGTGGCAGCGGTGTTTGTGGCGGTGGAGGTTGTTGGTCAGTTGGCTGAGGACTGAGGAGTGGGCTTGGTTTGAAACATGCGAGAGGCATCCTTTGTCAGAGACTTCAGCCGAATGGGGATTCTGTTCTGCATTCTGGAAATCTTTGTCCAAAAAGGGGATAGCTTATGCAGACGTTCTCAAGCTGACATGCTCTCCATTACATGTTCTGATCAGGTGAGAATATCAGTAGTTGTGCAGTGATGACATAAAAGAATGATGTTTCTATATGCTTAAAACTGATGTTTTTCTTCATGAGAGGTTATGTTTACTGACCTTCTGCGTGATTTAGCAAGATAGTATGAACATCATTTTGTTAAGAGGACTGTGCCATTATATCGCACATTAAAATTTACTCATTTCTCGTTATTGGTGAACTTTGAAATTGGGATGCTTTGGAATCATGATTTATTTACGTAAATGTAATTCAAATTTTTTAATGTGTGTGTGTGTGCGCGCGCGCATATTTTTTTATCAGCTTTTTAAATTTATATTACACTTCTTCCTATCGTTGGGGTCGTGTTTGAGCATTGTAGTAATAAGTTTGTCTACTTTTTTGTTATGCTTTCTAACTTTGATTGATTAAGTTTCATTTTGATTGGGTTCGGCTGTCTAGTTCGTTTTCTGTTATTTTACATTTGGAGCGTGCCTCGAAACATAACTATGACACATGGTGTCACTTATGCTGTTATTGTTTTTGATTTGGCTTCATGCGACGCTAGACTTGCACTCTCTTTTAGTGTTTGGTTCAGTAAATAGGTTATATATAAAATGGTGTTCACATGCCCTGTCAAAAATTTACAAAAGGGCAAAGGGGGCAAAGATGCCCGCAAGCGTTGAACTTGTAGCAAAGTTACTCCCTTAAGTCAGATATTATTTTCTTTCTGTTAATGTACAGTGGCTTTTGAAATTGCAGGAAATGGAGGCAACAGAGAGAGGCAATTTGGATGCTAGAGCAGGATCAAATTCTTAAGACCAGAGTTTAAGTTTACCGCTTTTGAGTAGAGAGGTGGTAATGAGGATGAACCTAATAAAGGAAAGCATGTCAGCTTCAACACAAAATTTTCCTTGTACATCTTTGTTTTTCTGTCAGCCTTGGAACCGTTCAATTTCTTTAATTTCTCATGTTGTGGGATTGTGTAGTGGGCCGAAATATCCAAAGGGTTCACAAGATTCAAAGGGGTTACACCTGGGATCCATCGTTCAGTTGTCTTAGTTCGTTGAGGGCTGAACTGGACCGGTAACACGTCATCTACCCTTCACCGAACGTAAGGAGGCGCATCTGTAGCTCGCCGAACAACGGCATTTAACTGGTTTGTTCGGCGAAATGGTCTTTTGTTCGGCAGAACACTTTCCTATTTTTACCTCCGTTTGTTCGGCCTGTAATATCTCCTTCGGGACCAGTTTGCTCGGAAACCGTTGGTACAGAACGTTCTAGAACCTTCCACATGATACGTGAGTTGCCTTCTCTTCTCACTGCCGTGACGCCCCTTCGTGATGTGACATGTCTGACACGAGCCCATGTGCGTCTGCAAACCTGGGGAGACGACCTTCATTAAATGCCTCTGACGGGTGACGTCATCCGAGCGTAGGAACGCGCGTGCATCCTACGCTCGGTTGGCTTAGCATGCAAGATTCCCTTGCCTATAAATACAGTGGTACTTCTTACTCAAAAAGGACTGATACACACTCCTCCTCTCATAAGCAATTCCTCTTTTCCTAACATACACCACTGTACTTCTTCTTCTCTATACTGACTTAATCGTCGGAGCTTCTACCCGGAGGAACACCATCCTCCGGTTTGCAGGTACCCGACGAGCCACGTCATCTTCCCACAGCACAGTAGCGGAGGAGTAAAGAGTTCAAGAGATCCAGGTTGAAAACAGCCCCTCACAATTGGCGACTCTGCTGGGGAGGACATCCTAGCAGGACGTGGATCTGTATTCAACCTTAGATCTCCCCCACTCCTTCCTTTACCACCGTCGGAAAATGACACAACGCCTTCCTCCACCTGGCCCGGAGAACTTCACCCTCGGTCTGGCTGGGTACGGCGCGATGAACATCGAGCCTAACCAGGCCGCTGCCGCCCCGCAACCAGTGGCTCGTCCACTCAGCTACCCACCAACTGAACTTAACATTGCCTTGGCGGAGCAGAAGCGTTAGGCAGCTGTCATAGCCTTCTTACAACAACGCCTCGAAGCTCGAGACGGAGGCGCACTCGTGACTCCTGCTCGGAGCCACCAGGCCGAACCAAGCCAACCGAAGAAGCCTCACAAACGAAGACGAAGGATACACCAAGCTCAAACGTCCGAAGGAGTACCCTCCGAGCGTCGCAACGTGTTTGAAAGGCTCGAACGCACTCCTAGGGATCCTCCAACTTCCTCTCGTCCACGTGTGGCAAGCATCATCAGGGAAGAGAGTTCACGTTCTTCGGCGACACATTCGACGGCTGGAACTCTTAGGATAGGAGTCTCGGGGCGGACACATCACCTTAGCCGACGACAACAGGAGCGGGCGGATGGAAAAAGGCCTTTAAACCTCAACAAGCACCCTGTACGTCAACGAACAGGAGAACTTCCAGAGCGATCCGAGCAATCCCGGTCACGTACCGAACGAAACCCCCAAGGGAGGCAAGCTGCAGGTTCGCGAGGCGAGCGAACGAGTAGGGGAACGCGATCCGAACGTGCGAACACCATTGTTTTGTATGATCAATATACGGGAAAGCCGGTGGTATACCAAGCGGTGGATGGTGTAGACATACCGCTCGCTCGGAACGGAGGTCCGAGAGTGGAACATCCGGAACCTTCGGATGAAGTTCGGCTTAACCACCACGTTCGGCAAGAACAGGGGTATCGTCACAGAGATCCGAGGGCCAACAATGAAGCTCGGCAAGGGAACCCAGCGCCAGTCATTCCACCCGCACCTGTGCCTGTACCTGTGGATGACTCAAAGCTCGGAAAGGCAAAGGCATCCCCCTTCATTGACGCCATTCAACAAGAACGGCCACCAGACCGTTTTGTCATGCCGAAGCTCAAACGCTACGAGGCAAAGGAGGATGCTGTTGCGTTCGTTTGTCGCTTTCGTTAGACGATGAGCCTCCACAACTTCACCGACGCACTCATGTGTAAGATCTTTCCTCTTACATTAAGTGAGCCCATTATGTTGTGGTATAATCAGCTCAAGCCGAAGTCCATCAAGAGTTTCAACGAGCTGGAGTTGGAATTCACGAAACGGTTCGTGACAAGTAACATTCAGCCAAAGACACTCTTGATGCTGGTAAACATGCGGAGAACTCCGGGGGAAACTCTTCGGGCTTATACCGAGAGTTACTGGGAGGTGTACAACCTGATTCCTGATTGCGATCAAGGTGTTGCGGCGGAATCCTTCATGAACGGGTTGGACCCAACCTCGGCGATGTTCCGAGACTTATCCAGGAATCCACCGAAGACAATGGGCGATCTAATGGTCATTATAGAGAAGGATTGCGTCCATGAGGAGGCTGTTGCCGAGCGAAACGCTCCGAAGAATGCCGAAGTACCAAAGTCCACAGTAGCGAAGAAACATGTTGCAAACGTTCGGCAAGGACAGAATGGACAGCATAATTCTGGCTCAGGAGCAAATAAACCGAATAACAAACCCAAACCGCCACAGGTTCCACAACAGCAGCCTTGGCAGCAGACACGAAGGGATCCGAGGCCTGATGAGTATGTTGCCGAGCGTACTGCCTTTACCGAGCCAATCTACAAGCTTCTGAGTATCATTGGCCAACTCCCGTTCTTCGTTTGACCAATGGGACTCCTTGGTACGGCGGGCAGTGGACCAGGGATGTGCAGCTTCCACAAAGAGCGTGGCCATTATACCACACAATGTCAACCATTCAAACGTTATTTGGAGGAACTAGCCGCAGCAGGGCATCTTAACCAATGGATCGACCTTCGGCGAAATCCACTTCCTCCTCCCCCTCCTGTAGCTGGAAATCTCGTTGGCGTGATCCAGGGGTTAGTGTCCGAAGGAAAGGCTGCCGAGCTTCGTACGGAGATTGACAAAGCTGTTGCTGCATTGTCCGTTTGCAATGTTGGAGGGGCACAAAAACGGAAGTGGGAAGATCCGAGCCTCGGAGGGCTAATAACCTTTTCAGCTGAAGACATGCAGGGAGTACAAATGCCACACTCCGACGCTCTGGTCGTTACAGTCATAGTGGGTTCTTCCACAGTACAGCGAGTGTTGATCGATCAAGGAAGCTCGGCCGAAGTGATGTTCCAGTCCACCTACAAGAGTCTGGGGCTTTCACCGGACAGGCTTCGGCTAGCAACCACGCCGCTCGTCAGTTTCACAGGGGCTCCGGTTTGGCCTCTCGGGCTGATAACACTTCCCGTGCGTGCGGTTCCCGAGTGGTTAACGTCGAATTTGTAGTGGTTAGCTCTCCGAGCCCCTACAACGTTATCCTCGGTCGAACCTGGCTACATGAGATGAAGGCAGTCCCTTCAACCTTGCACCAGGTGATGAAGTTCGTTGGATGGAATGGGCGACAGGAAAGCCTTCGTGGAGACCAGGTCCAGTCGAAAAAATGTTACATTAGCACGGTGACCAATAAACCGAGTTATATGGAGGTACAATGTGTCGACACAACCGACATCCCCGTATTGGAAGACGTAGGCATTCCTGCCGAGCAAAGATCGGCCGAAGAATTAATCAAGATGCCAATAACGGAGGATGGAAGTCGGTACTTTCTCATAGGCAGTTCTATGGTCGAGACCGAGCGTACAGAGATGTTCAATTTCCTCAAAGAGAACATCGAAGTATTTGCTTGGACTCCCGAGGAAATGCCTGGCGTGGATCCAGCTTTCGCCGCTCATCATCTGAACGTTGATCCGAGCAGACGCCCCATTATTCAGAAGGTCAGGCGTTCGGCCCCTTCGCACATGGATGCAGTGATGACCGAGGTTGACCAACTTTTAAAGGCTGGGGCTATCCGAGAAATTCTGTATCCGACGTGGCTGGCAAACCCGGTCATTGTTCCGAAGAAGAACGGAAAGCTCTGAGTGTGCGTTGATTTCACCAACCTCAATGACGCTTGTCCGATGGATCGATTCCCTCTTCCTCGGATAGAGCAAATGGTGGACGCCACGGCTGGATATGAGCGATTGAGCTTCATGGATGCATATCGGGGCTATCATCAAATTGCCTTGGACGAAGATGATCAAGAGAAGACAGCCTTCATTTCTCCCCGAGGAACATACTGCTACAATGTCGTTCCATTCGGGTTGAAAAATGCTGGGGCTACGTTTCAACGGGCAATAACCAAGATGTTCCTCACCAAGCTCGGCAAAATCATGGAGGCATATATTGACGACATGGTGTGCAAGAGCAAGTTTGCTCGGGATCACCTTCAGCACTTGGGTGAAATCTTTGCCATCTTGAAGGAACACAGGCTCCGCCTCAATGCGGAAAAATGTGCGTTTGGAGTAGGCTCGGGGAAATTCCTCGGCTACATGGTTAGCCGCCGAGGAATTGAAGCTGATCCGACCCAGCTCACTGCCGTGCAAAAGCTTCGAGCTCCAACTACAATTAAGGAAGTTCAACGGCTCACAGGCATGGTTGCTGCGTTGAGTCGCTTCATCCGACGTTCGGGAGATCTTTGTAGACCTTTCTTCCAGGCAATAAAGACCAGTCGGCGAAGGTTTGTGTGGACTGAAGAATGTGATGTGGCTTTGCAATCCCTTAAAGAATACCTTGCACAAGCTCCACTCCTCATCACACCCCTTCCCGAAGAGGATCTTTATCTATACCTGGCGGTCTCGGATCATGCCACCAGTTCTGTTCTTGTTTGGAAGGAAGGCATGGACCACTTACCTATATTCTTTTCCAGTAAGACGATGACGGATTCTCAGACGAGGTATCTGCCTATGGAAAAGTTGGCTTTAGCACTCGTGTCATCTAAAACGAGCCTATTGCCATACTTTCAATGCCATAGGATCGTGGTCCTCACTGAGTTTCCTCTCAAGGCGGTTCTTCGGAGAACATGTTCGTCCAGCCGGATCCTGAAATTCTCTCAAGACCTGGCCAACTATGACATCCAGTTCGAGCCGAGGACAGCCATCAAGGGACAGGCTTTGGCAGATTTCTTTGCCGAGCTTACTCCTGGGCTCAAAGACGAAGAGAATGCACTGGCAACAGCTGCCGAAGAAGCACGAATGGCCGAGGCAGAAGAGCATCTTGAATGGAGTGAACCTCCCCGCGAGTCTCTTCGGACAAAGTTCACTTTGGGCACAAGAAAGCCGAAGAAGGAGTGGAAGCTTTTTTCCGGTGATGCGTGGAAAATGACCGTGGATGGTGCTTCCAATGTCAACGGGGCTGGAGCAGGGGTCGTGCTCGTTTCTCCGGCTGGTACTGTGCATGAGCATGTAGTATCCATTGGCTACCCTGCCACCAACAACGAGGCCGAGTATGAAGCTCTCATTGCTGGGCTGCAGCTTGCTCTTCAGTTGGGGGCAGGCTCGGTACATGTTTTCTGTGACTCTCGGCTGGTAGTGGGCCACCTCAATGACAATTACCAGGCCAAGGATGCTCGGATGAATGCTTATGTAAGTCACGTGTTGGCCCTGCTGAAGCAATTTGGCCGCGTGGAAGTGGAATGGATTGCACGGGAGCATAATGCTCATGCCGACGCCTTGGCGGGTCTTGCTTCGGTGTATAAGGCTGCTGGGGCTCGCACCATCATTTTCGATGAGGTTGTCCATCCGAGCTTCGAGTTCGCGGTTTGCACGGTCAGCACCGCTCCCCTCGGTCCCAGTCAGCTGGATCCTGTTATTGCCTTCCTAAAGAACCAGACCCTTCCACAGGATAAAAGGGAAGCCCACAAGGTTCATTGCCGAGCAGCTAACTACTGGTTGGACCCCCACGGACAGCTGTACCGTCGCACGTTCACTGGTCCAGACCTTCGGGTGGTGCATGAGGATCAAGTTCAAAGCGTTTTGGATGAATTACATATGGGAAGCTGCGGTGGGCATTCAGGAGGCCGCACAATGGCACACCGAGCGTTAACACAGGGGTACTGGTGGCCGAAGATGGTCAAGCAGTCCGAGGAATATGTGAAGCGCTGTGTTCGGTGCCAGAAGCACGCTTACATACCTCACCAACCAGCCTTTCCCCTCAAAATGATTACCAGTCCATGGCCCTTTGTTGTATGGGGTTTCGACATTGTGGGAAAGCTGCCGATGGCCCCCGGTGGATTTGAATATCTGCTTACTGCTACAGACTTGTTCACCAAGTGGGTGGAAGCAGCACCCTTGGTCAAAACGACAGCTTCGGATGTGGAGCGCTTTATTTGGAGGCATATCATTTCCAGGTTTGGCGTTCCCTATGCCATTCTCTCGGACAATGGCACCTAGTTTGTAGCAGCAGCAATCCAATCCTTCAACATGCGCCATCATAGTATTATCCACACTTCGTCGGTGGCCTACACTCAAGGCAATGGTCAGGCCGAGTCTTCCAACAAATCTATCACTCGGGGGCTTAAGCGTCGTTTGGATCGTAAGATCGGCAAATGGGTTGACGAGCTTCCTCACGTCTTATGGAGCTATCGTACCACCCTACGACGCTCCACTGGCCGAACCCCATTCTCTATGGCATATGGCATGGAAGCTGTCCTTCCTCTTTCTGCGCTCGTTCCAACTGTTCGGGTCGAAAACTTCAATCCTGTGGACAACAATGCTTTGGTTGGTGCTGAGCTGGACTTTGCCGAAGAACTTCGCGATAACGCCAACTTACATCATGCTGCTTATCAACAGGAAGTTGCTCGGGGTTACAATAAGACCGTCCGTGCTCGGCCGTTTCAAGTTGGTGACCTCGTTCTTCGGATGGTCGTAGAAGCCAAGAAGTTGACCAAGCTGAAAGATCCTTACGAAGACCCCTATAGGGTGATCCAGAAAATTGGCCACGGAGTTTATAAGCTTGCTGAGATGGATGGCGCCGATTGCTAACCCTTGGAACGCCCAAAAACTTAGGAAGTTCCATGGCTAGTCTCGGCCCCTTTTGTTCGTTGTTATTTTTGCTTTTGTTCGGATTGTAAGCCTACGGGCATTTTGGTTATACTACTTGTTCAGTTTTACATTCGTTCATTGGGTATAACATCTCGCCCGTGGTTTCTTTGGATTCCTCATTCGTTCATTGGGTATAACATCTCGCCCGCGGTTTCTTCGGATTCCTCATTCGTTCATTGGGTATACTATCTCGCCCACGATGTCGCCTTCGGGCTCTGGCACTTTTACCTCGGTTCTCTTATACTTTTTACCGAGTGCTTGAGTACCCATCTTTCTGCCTTCGTGTTGTTTTTCTTCCTAAAACCAGCCCGAAGGCAGGGGGGCTACTATCTGGGTACAGATAAACAAGTTTTTACATGGTACTTGTTTTTACAGATAAGCAAGTTTTTACATGGTACTTGTTTTTACAGATAAGCAAGTTTTTACATGGTACTTGTTTTTACGACTGCGGACCCTCGGCCATATAATGTTATCCAAACTAATTAAACCGAGCTTCATTGGTTTATTTTTGGAATGAGTCTCATCCGAAACAGATACAGTGAAACAAACAGATATAGTGTCCGAACAGCTGTATCAACAAGGATATCATAAGGAAATCAAGGATTGGTCAACACATTTTTTACCGAACAGAAACAGTTGATTGAAAAACGATTGAAAAACAAGCATCCACAACAGTTAAATCTGTTACTTACAACTTACGTTCGGAAAACTCCAAACTCCAACATGTATGGAGCCGAACGTCCCATTTCAAAGTTCAAAATTCAAAACCAAAACAACTACACTGAAACAAAATCTACGTTTGAGCCTCGGGAGTAATTGTGGCCGAGGAAGAAAGGGATGGATCCAGTGGAGGGACTTGGGTGTTGTCTAACTGGGCCGCATCCTTGGCATCCTCATCAGCAGCTGGAAGCTCTGCATAAGCTTCGGCAGCTTCGAGGGATGGCATCTCGACGAGTGCTCTTCGTTCGTCGTCTGTCTCGACGCCAGCCTCGTCGAAGCCACTGTTGAAGCCAAGCATGAAGCTTTTCTTGTGTTGCTCCAACCGAAGCTCGGTCTGCAAGGCCGCCAGTTCTTCGGCTGCATCCTCTTCTGCTTGGTAATAGCCCTTATCATAATGGGCCTGCAGCTCTTTTTTCATCTCCTCCTCCATTTCCTTCCTCCCAAGGGCCCTGCCCTCGGTCAGCCCTTCATCTTTCCCTTCGGCTCGAGCTTGTTCGGCCCCATCCTGAAGCCCTTTGATCACATCGTTCAGGTTGGCGATGGTGATCTCTTGGCCTCGGCGGGCCTCCTCTGATTGCTCGAGGCACTTCTTGTAGTCCTCGGCCGTAGCATGACTCGACTCCAGCTTTTGCTGGAGGAGTTTTGCCTGCTTGTCGTGATCAACAAGGTGGCGTTGGGCACACATGATAGATTGAGTGGCCTGCAAGTGGAACAAACTATGAGAGTCCGAAGAAAAACAGTTGGAATTATTTATGCTTTATAACAAGCCAAACAACTTACCCTGCCAGTGAAGTAGTAGTAGTCGCTCAGAGCCGACTTCAGGGACACCTGGGCGTTGATATCCCTCGGCAGCCTTAGCCCTGAGTGGAGAGTGAAGGCCAAGGAGGGGTCATCGATGAGGCTATCCGTACGAAGGATTTGTTTGCCTCGTGGGGTGATGAAGCTCGGCGCCCAGATAGCGTCGGCGCTCGGGGCTTCGTCTTCGTGACCGGTCCCCTTTTGTTTTTCTCCCCCTTCTTGTCCTTCGGCGCTGGGAGACGTGTCTGCAGCGGCCGAAGCTGCAGCCTTCTTGGCAGTGACTTTAAATCGCTTCGACGGCTTATCGGACGAAGCAGGGGGAGGTAACTGGCGCTTTTGGGGGACCACCTCCGGTGCGGTCTTCTTGCTTGGAGCGCTGGGCTTCGGTGCCGAACCCGACGCACCATGCCCCCCAGATTTCTGTTTTTCGGCCAGCTCTTTGGCCGCCTTCTCCTCAAGCTTCGCTTGAAGGATGGCTCTCATGCTGCGTGGCGGCATGTTGTCTTCTTCGGCGAAGGGAGTATCTTCGGTTGGATGGCGAATAGTGCCTCGAAGTGGCTTCTCTGGGTTTGGGAGCTAGTCCTCGGGAAGCTCTGTGAGGTCGACTGTTGGACTTTTCCTCTTTCCGCTCCCTTCGGCTCCTTTTCCTTTGATTCTCCCGCCGTACGTCGCGTCATATTGCAGGATAGTTGGCGCGTCCCTCTCTTCCCTCGGAATTGTCAGGAGTGAGTCTGCAAGGCCGCAATCTTTGGCAAGCCTTAGCAGGTTCTTGTTAATCTTAGTTGTATCTGCCGAACACATCACAGAAGGAAAACGTACTTAGTACAAAATGAAATAGACGAACATTCGACTCAAATCCTATCGAACAAAGATGTGCAACAAACAAAACGATATCATAACTTACTTGGGTTGCCCCTTTCCTTGGCAACATAGACGTGATCATCTTGACCGGGGGGAAACTCGTAATTTCCCCGAACTTCAACATAGTCCGAAGCCCACTTCTCCGAGTCATACATGCCCTCGGGAATGATTTTCATCATACTCCTTCGGGAGCAGAGATAGTACCGTGAGTATCTCACGTTCCGAGACATCATATAGTTCTCAAAGATATGATGAGCTTGGAGGTCAAACATTTTTACCTCGGCCAGCTTTATGATCGAGTGGATAATCCGGTAGGAATTCACACTCAGCTGGCACGGGTTACGAAAAATTGGAGGATCTCCCTCAAGATCCTGTGCATTGGGAATCTGAGGCCTCCTTCGGTGATGGCCATGAGTGGCACCGTGATATGCTCATCGGAAAACCGAATCCGAGGCCCTGGGATCACGAAAATTACGACGTCTTCGGGAATGTGATAGGTTGTTCGGAAAAGATCTATCCCCTCCTGATCGGTGAAACAATCCCAGTAGGGACATGGATCTCTTCCTGTTCGGGAAGGTATCTCATCGGGGTCGAGGGCCGCGATTTTTCTCCTCTTCTTCGGTGGTTGGGAAGACGACTCACCGACGTTCCCAGCTTTGGTGGCGGAGGCGGCAGGATTGGCCTCGTCTTTGGCTTCCTCCTCGGTAGCTTCTTCATCCTCTCCCTCGGCGTAGCCTTCCTCCTCAGGGTCTTCGGCCGCCTTTTCCGAGGGGTCGTCCTCGAGGTCTATTACGTTAGGACCTATCGACCGAAGTGGCCTCGCATTGGCCGGGACGAAGACTCCTTCGAATGCTTCGGGTAAAGGTTTGCCGCCCACCCTGTATTCCCTAGCCGCAGTTCGGAGCACTTCAACTATCCGCGGATCAATCTCGCCGAGGCCCGTAGCGTTGGGATCGACGGAACTATATGATTCCGCCGAGGAATTTGAGGAAGACGCCATCCCTAAAAAACACAAGTGCAGGGATGAGACCGCTAGCGAAATGCAAGGTCAAGTCTCCTAAGGTGCCTACGTTCGGTGTACTATGTTAATTTCTCCGAAGGTGGGTCATAGTTTCCGAGCGATTAGGTGTCGATGGGGCACGCCGAGCGTAAAGGTTTACCCGGAGGAGAATGTTTTTCGATGGGTCTTGTGTTCGGAAGAACGCTGGTTGAAGGTGAACGTGTGCTCGGAAGAACACATGAACATCTTCAACCTGTTCTTCATTTCCCAGAGAACGTTTCAGGCGAATGTGGGAGAAAAACCCATTTTGGGTCAAAAGTATGCAAAGATAACCAAAAAGCGCAGAAAGCGGTGGAGAAACAAGAAATACACGAGAATCGAGGAGATTTGAGACCAAAGCGCACTAAAACTGGGTTTTGATGAGTTTTGGTGTTGAACGGTCACTTGGCGAGAGAATGCAATCATTGGAGAGAGAAAGTGATTTTCTCTCTCCCGCTCCACCTTTTATACCTAGGCGGCATTTGAAAGCGGTCTGGCGCCCAGCCGTTAGATCTAGGCGGGAGACTGATGTGTCGTTGGATGCTCGACGCATGGCGATTCAGCGGTACATGTCTCCCCGATGGCCTATGGACGTGCGTGGCGATTTGAAGTTGGCGGTTGCCGGGAGCAATAAATGCAATCTCGGCTTTTGCACCTCGAAGCACTGAGCATACTTGTCTCGTCACATGCACTTTCTGTTCGGAAAAGTCAACGTTCGGAAGTCTTACTTTTTCAAATATGAAACGTTTGGGCCGCACTGGATCAACTCCTCCCTCTTTCCGAGCAAAAGAAGAAGAAGTTGAGGGCTATTGTAGTGGGCGAAATATCCAAAGGAGTTCACAAGATTCAAAGGGTTACACCGGATCCATCGTTCGATTGTCTCGATCCGTTGAGTGAATCGGGACCGATAACACGTCATCTACCCTTCACCGAACGTAAGGAGGCGCATCCGTAGCTCGCCGAACAACGGCATTTAACTGGTTTGTTCGGCAAAATGGTCTTTTGTTCGGCAGAACACTTTCCTATTTTTACCTCCGTTTGTTCGGCCTGTAATATCTCCTTCGGGACCAGTTTGCTCGGAAACCGTTGGTACGGAACGTTCTAGAACCTTCCACATGATACGTGAGTTGCCTTCTCTTCTCATTGCCGTGACGCCCCTTCGTGATGTGACATGTCTGACACGAGCCCATGTGCGTCTGCAAACCTGGGGAGACGGCCTTCATTAAATGCCTCTGACGGGTGACGTCATCCGAGCGTAGGAACGCGCGTGCATCCTACGCTCGGTTGGCTTAGCATGCAAGATTCCCTTGCCTATAAATACAGTGGTACTTCTTACTCAAAAAGGACTGATACACACTCCTCCCCTCATAAGCAATTCCTCTTTTCCTAACATACACCACTGTACTTCTTCTTCTCTATACTGACTTAATCGTCGGAGCTTCTACCCGGAGGAACACCATCCTCCGGTTTGCAGGTACCCGGCGAGCCACGTCATCTTCCCACAGCACAGTAGCGGAGGAGTAAAGGGTTCAAGAGATCCAGGTTGAAAACAGCCCCCCACAGATTGTCTGTGTGTAGCGGTCGTGAATGAGCAATAATGTTGTACAATACTCAATTTTTTCATTGATCTTGAATTTTCATCAATTGAGAAATCAACATGTTGTTCGGAACGTGCTCGTGCTTGAAATGTGAAATAAACGCTCCCTGCATTGAATTTCATGTTATGGGTTCAGGTTGCAGTTTTGCTTTCATTTCAATTTCTGTTTATGAGATGGTGTTGGATTCGGGTGAATCGGAAGTCATTTCATCTAAGATCCTCTAGCATTTTCTTTGAGAAAGGTACACAGGGAAATGGAAACAAAAAATCAAGCAGTACCACAAAAGAGGACTTAAGGCCTCTCATACATGATTCATCTCATACTTTGTTCAAATAAAAAATTTACTTAAGATCACAACTTGGAGTTGTAATATGTTGTATCTCTTTACCCTTGTACCCTTCAGAGTAGTACTTCTTGAAGGCTTTAGGAAGATACAGTGGCAACAAAAACCCAAACAGGTTGAAGGACCAAAAGGCCAAATTAGCAATGGCAAGCCCTCTTCCCACATACAATCTCCACTCTCCCCCACCGTGTTGTTCATCCACCTTTGAAATCTCAGTCCTCAGCCAATCTGCAATTGTGAATATCCTCCGCGTGTTGTAGAAAACCGGGACGAATAACGAACTTTTCTACAACCACTACAAACTTTATCTCCTTTCCAGGAACGGCACCAGTGACAGAGCATAGCTAAAGAAAGCACGACCAATGAGGTAAGATTATAAGATGCTAACGAAAAGGAACAACATGTAGTTGGAGCTTAGAAGTCCATGAATGTGCCCACACAAGTTGGCAAAGTTATGTGTCTCTGCTAACATGCATCAGTTTTGAATCTTTAAGGGAAAAAAAAAACTTTCAATAATTTCAATCTAATAAGAATGTAAATTGGAAAACTAATGCAGCTTCCAAGGCAGGGAAAAGGCTTCATGACTGTTGAATTCACCAGCCTGATTGCGATTTGAACTTTAAACAAATCGAATTCATCTTGGACAACTCTAATTGTCCCATACAAGAAATAATAGTCTCCGATCAACAGGTCCGTAGAAAGCAAAAAAATTCACTAAGTTCATATTGGCAGCAAAGAACTTGCATTAATCCCAAAAGTATCAAAAGAGGCTTTACATCAGGAAAAAAAGAAAAAGAAAAGAAAAGAGGCTCCTGTTAGAAGCCCGTTACAGTTTCAAACCAAGCCCACTCCTCAGTCCTCAGCCAACTGACCAACAACCTCCACCGCCGCCGCCACCACTGCCATGACTACCCTAACACTGTTTCTGTTGCCAATTTATCCAATCCACAGAGACCCTAACAGCAGAAACACCTCTGGGGAATTACATCAAACACTTGGTGTCCATATGCATCCATCTCATGAATCCAAAAACTAGCTGAAACAAATTCACCGAAAACACCCTAAATAAATTCACAACGCGTCAATGTCAACTAAATACTAACACAAATGATTAACAAACATTTCTAATTGAGGAAAAAAAAAAAACTGGAGCAATTCTTTTTCCTTCGATACCGACAAGTTGTTCGGCGGGGCAGCGACGTGCGCAAGACATGGGAGGGCGAGTACGGCGAAGGAAGCCCTCATCGGAGAAGCAAATACCTCGTCGGAGGCGGCGACGGTCGGGCTCGACGACGTGAGGGAACAGGCGACGGTGACAGGCGTGAGGGAGGGAGAGAACAGAGGTGAGGGTTGATACCGAAGAGAACGACGACACGTTGCTTTTGGGTGGAGATTAGGTGAGGGAGTCGTTGGACGGCGATGGCTGTGTGGGTTGATGAAGATGAACAGCAGGAGAGAGAGAGAGAATTGAGGAAAAGGGTGAACGACGTTAATTTCTTTAACCAGGAGAACTGGAGAAGGAACGACGTTAGTGGGAGGAGAGAGAGAGGAGGTGTTTAAGTTTTAATCTCAGCTCTTGATTTTAACGGCTGAAATGGAGTGTTAAGTTTTGCGTGGGAGGATCCGGCCCCATTAAAAAATAACTACTTATTTAAGGTTACGGGGCTTAGCTAAAACCTAGCAGTCGGGCCGAAACATGCTTGGGTAAACTGGGTAGGTTGAGATCGGGAGTCGGGAGACAAGCTCCACAAGTCTCTGTAAGCCCTTAACATTTTAGTTGTACCCTTTTTATCAACCAGTAAAACCCTAGCCCCAACATTCGAGAAGCACACACTCCCGCCCACCGGTAACAAATGAGGACGGCGGAGGAGGAGCCTCTACAACCGCTGCTATCTGGTAGGGCGCAGAAGAAGAAGCAGAAGTTCAAAGCGAAGAAGGCGCAGAAGAAGGCCTTGGTGAAGGAGCAGAAGAAGAGGGAGGGCGAGCGGAAGCGGAAGGAGTGGGAGGGGAGGGTTGCGGGGTTGTCGGAAGAGGAGAGGGAGAAGCTGATTGGGTTGAGGAACGGGTCGAGGAAGGAGAGGATGGCGAAGAAGTTGGAGGAGAGAGAGAGTAAGGTCAAGAGGCTCAACGAGTCCAAAACACACGGCCAGAATATTGTTGTTGATCTTGAATTCGCCAGTCTCATGACTCCGTCTGAGATCAATAGCCTCGTCCACCAGGTCTTTTTCCTCTTTTCCTTTATTCCATGTTCCTTTTGATTTTATAACTCTACCCTATGTCACATAATGCACGAACGTGAACAGCACCGGCTACACAAGTAAAAAAAAAGGAGAAAAAATCAATGTGTTTACCTACTTTGTTTTGGGGTATACAATTTTTTTCTGTTGTTGTCCCATTGGGGGTTGCCCAAGTCCGGATGCTTGTGATGTTGTGGGGCTTACCTGGAGCCGGCTCTGAGCGTGAAAAGCGTCTTGTAAAAATATCAAAGAGTTCTAATTCTAGAACTCGCGAGAGCTAGCACTGAGAGCGAGGATTGAGAGCATGAACAAAGGCCCTCATGAATGATTTATGTGAATATGAATTTTGCTAGATAATATGGAAATAAATGTCAGAATTGTTATTTTTCCTAGACAGTTTATGCATGTGCTCCAGCACTATTACTTATGTTTCCTTGTTAAAGTAAACGTCAACACATGATTGGTGACTAAGAGCATTTCAACTCCTTACCTTTTTTTTTTTTACTACTCAAACTTTGAGTAAATCCCTCAAGAATCCACTCCACTTATTTGCTCTAACCCATACCAAATTCAGTTTTTCTCAATCAAGGGAGACTTAAATTTTACTCAAAATTTGCTATTTCTCCCCTCTCAAATTTACAACAATGCCATTAATGAAGCTTTTACTAAAATTTGTGCTTAGATTTGGGTTTGCCCAATTGAGTGTTTCATACCAAATGCAGCTTTTACTTAAATTTGAGTAAGTTTGAAGATGCTTTAATGATGTGGCAAGCTTCAATTGGTTGATAAAAAACGTCTAGTTTCCAATAAATGACTAAATATGACCATCCAAAAGGCAAACGGGTAAAATAGATAGCAAACATATGTTCTTGTAGCTCCAATGATGGTATGCAAGCAAACCAACGTTGGAGCTAAACAATATAAGGTACATATGTTATTTTGCATAGTCTATACGTGCTCTATCACCATTAGTCATTTTGCCTAGTTAAAGTATGAACTTATGACTGGTAAAGTGACTGATGATTGTGGTAAGTGTCAATTGATATTGAAAATTTTTGCTGCTATTTTCAAAAAGGTAATATGCCTAGTCAGCTAGCATGTTGGAGGCACAAAGCTGTACTTGTTAGCTTATATAACAACAGACCCCATTGGCTGTGGGAGATGCTCAGCTACATTTTGTTTTCCTGAATTGAACACATGTTGGACGCTTGTTGCAATTTGTATACTTGTAGATTCCTCAGCGATGTACCATAAAATTCAGAAGTTGCATTGGTTGCTTCAGGAATTCGCTGAATCCTAGAACAGGTTATGAACGTAGAACAATAAAGTAATCTAAAGCACATACACAGGCTATACATACGGTTGCTGCTGTTTTACCATGTTGATGACGAATACAAAAGATAGTTGCGCGTACTCTCTCTCATTTTGACCCACAGTCGGATCCGGTATCCACATGGCTATGTAACAAGTACCATCAGACTCCGCCCTCGTAACAGGCGCCAATTCACTTGAGCCACATGGAGTAAGTTGTAGAAGTCGGGTAAAGCAGACTTAGGTTTGTTGTTGCCATGAGTCTTCCCAATGAGGAGTTGGTTGAACTTATTTGGCTTCCAGTGTGAATTATTCTGATTAAGTTTGTTGTCTTAGTTTGGGATACAATGGCTTTGAAATCTGCAGAGTCAGCGGGAAAAAGGATGTGAGAATGGTGGTGGCACAGCAAATGTACCTCAATTACAATTTAAGTAATTTGGGGATGAGCAAATAATGTTTCAAGCAACCACTTTTGTGGTTCTAATAGGTTTGGAAATTTGCTCCCATCCTAGAGTTACTTGCACTTTTGCTCAATGTTGTGAGTCCCTTTTGAATTACAGTGTTCTTCGTTGAACACATTTGTGACACTGACACCTAATGGAAAAGAACTAAAGAAGTATAAGTTTTATTGGTATTACGTGTGTGGAAATAAGCCATTGTTATGTTCTTGTGTTGGTTTGATTCTTGGTTATCATTCTTTTTTGGATTTTTTAGCATTGCAAATTTCTTGTTCTTCTGATGCATTCCATAATTTTAAGCTCATAGGACGTTCTGCTGTTTTCTCCATGGTAGCTTTATGCTTCCTTGTTTTTATTGTGGACATTCTTCACTGGGTTTTTCATTCGTCGAGTCCATGTACAATTTCATGGTTTCATCCTGGATCCTGGTTAGATCGGGCTTAGCTATTACTACTAAGTAATACTTACTGACATGTTCTTGTTTCTTGTTACTTTTGTGTAAGTAGTGACTAGTGATTTTCTACCCGATCTTTTTGTTTGTATTTTCACGTAATTATTCAGATCAAGGTGAAAATGTAAGACTAACATCTTTTGCTAAGTTCCAAATAATGATTATCGCGGATGATGACATGCAGATTTTGAATTGCTACGCGATGAATGGAAGATGCAGTTCCCCTGGCCACCTCTGGTTGACTGGCTGCCATGGAGAAATGGAGATTCAATTGCAAAGGCTCCCAGGGTTCAATAAGTGGATAATAGAGAGGGAGAACCGACCCTATATTGAAGCGTTTCAAGATCGTAAGAAACGTCTGGTATATCTCACAACAGATTCAGAAAATATTCTGGAGGAACTTGATCCAAGGAAAATATACATTGTCGGTGGGTTGGTGGAGCGAAACCGATGGAAAGGGATAACTATGAAGAAAGCAAAAGAGCAGGGGATTAAAACTGCCAAACTCCCCATAGGAAACTATATGAAGATGTCTGGCTCCAAGGTGTGGTTAGGTTTTTGGTTTTTGGTTTTTGGTTCTTGCTCTGTTACTTTGCTATTTCTTCGAAAATCTTTGCTAATTTTTACTCTCACCATCGCTGCACTACTTGCTTGTTCTCCAATTTGTGCTGTTTATGGACCTACTTACTGTTTTGCAAAGGCATGAATGTTGAATTTCAAGCAGCAAAATGGAAGTATGATCTATTTCTACATTTGTCACCGAAAAATATCCATTTCTGAGGCTGCGTTCAGGCTGAAACATGAGGATCTGTTTTTACAGTCTTCAATAAGAGGAAGGAAGCTATATAACCTGTTACATAGTGTGACTTAAAATATGATACCTGCAAAGTTTTACCCTGGATCACCAACGAGAAGCAATGGTCAGGCTCCAACAGTTGGATTGAATCTTTGTGTTAGCAAGCCACTTTTTTTTTTCCAGGCCTAGAAGCCCTAATTTAGCTTATTCTGAAAACATTTTTCCCTATATTTTTTAGTATGTTATTCCACCAAAAAATTAGCTTAGTATCCACAACCCCCCCTCCCCCTCTCCCTAGTGTGACTTAAAATATGATACCTGCAAAGTTTTACCCTGGATCACCAATGAGAGGCAATGGTCAGGCTCCAACAGTTGGATTGAAATCTGTGCATTAGCAAGCCACTTTTTTTTTTTCCCAGGCCTAGAAGGCCTTATTTAGCTTATTCTCAAAACATTTTCCCCTATATTTTTTAGTATGTTATTCCACCAAAAAATTAGCTTAGTATCCACCCCCCTACAAGTTTTAAGGATGAGAAAATGGAGAAGATAACCTTTGTCTTGTAAGGTCACAAGTTCGAAACCTCTTAGGTGCTATCAACTCCTTTGGGCCCAGTCCGTATAGCTTTGCTCTGGCTTTAATTGGGTCTCCCGCAAGTGGGCGGTGGGATTGGTCCCCCAAGGTTTGTCGAGGTGCCCAAAAGCTAGCCCGGACACCTGAGTTATCAAAAAAATAAGAATAAAAATTGTCTTTTAGTTTTTAGTTTTGAGTATCAGGTCGATTTCTTTTCCAAGAGTTACGTTTTGGAAACCAAGAAAAATCGCTTTCATGTTAAGAAATTGTTTTTCCCCATTGAATATTTTGCATTTGTCAAATTTGAATTCAGGTCCTCACTGTGAATCAAGTGATAGAAATACTCCTCAAGTTCTTGGAAACTAGGGATTGGAAGACTTCATTCTTTAAGGTGATCCCTCAAAGAAAAAGATGTGAAGCTGATTCAGAAAAAAACCGAGGAGATTCAAACAGAGAAGATAACGAAGAGGCTGCTGATCAGGTTAAGAGGAAAAAGAAGCGTGTTGAATCTGCTGATTAGCTTAAGAGGCGATAGAAATGTGTTGAATCCTGTCCTCATGGCTAGCGGATTGGGCGTGGCTGAAAAATTCTAGGTTCAGGGTCGCTAGTTTCTTTTCTATTTCTCTTCTTTTCCATCAACAATTTGTTAGCATAGTGAGGGAACAGAAGGGTATTTACGCACTGCCGTGAATTTGTTTCTTCCTTCTTTTTGGGTTACTACCAAAGAGGCACCTGTGATGCACGCAAAAGGTTTTGCCAACTGAATGTCATAGATATCTCAGTAAATTGTTTTACTACTACAATTCAACATGCCTTCTTCATATACCAGGATAGGAAATTCGGGATCCTCCAAGTTCATGGAATACTTCTTTTTTTTTTTCTTCATCCGCATCAAATGAGTACTTTGCTATCAGGTACAAGAAAGAAAACAGAGATTACAGCAGGAAGATCAAAAGGAAGTGTTTGTTTATTTGGTAATTCCTCAAATAATAGAGAAGGCTTCGGCAAAGCTGATCAATAGGGTTCATCAATCGAGAACAACTTTCGTGCATCTATTTAATTTTTCAACTTGGAAAGGAGTTGGAAATTGGAAAAAGCAACAATAATGCACTGTCATGAATGGATTTTGTCATCGAGGTTGAAAATAAAAAGTATTTTTCCATTAGAAAGATAGGATTTTCGCTGCATAAAAAGTACTCCTGGCCACATTTTGCCTGACATCATCTCCATCATGCATTCAGAAACTAATCTACAGCTACAAGACTGGATTAGTCATCCGTGCACGTCATACCAATATGTCCAACAAGAAGGTCGGTCTATGTAGGAGTATAATACCCATCATCATTTCAACGCTTTTATTGAGCTGCAGTGCATAGCCCTCCAATATAACTGACTTATAGATGAGTTTCTGAATGCAAATCATAGCCTCCCTTGTAGCATACACTCCATTATCAGTTTGAAGCATAGAGAAAAACACCCCAAATCGAGCATGAACCAATACATAGCTGGAGCCACAAGGTGTTTTGAGTACTCCACTAGTTCCAAATTAGGTCTGGTGCCATTTGTGAACAAAAAACGTACTAGCCATATCGGAAATATATTATATGCCAGGATGACTAGTCTGGCATTGGTGCATGGTGCGGAAACAATGGACACGATTTAAGTTAGAAATGCCTTGAAGTGAATCCATGCTAGCTATTTGATGACAATAAGTCGGCCAAATCTAAGAGTAGAATCCTACTAAAATCATGTAAATACAACAACACACGCGCGCGCGCACACACACACACACACACATATATATATATATATCTATATAATAAGGGAGCTCAGTTTTCAAATCTTATCTCTTTATAAATCCTAACCATTGATTTGCTCTATAAATCCTACGGCTCTCCCTCCTTCCCTCCCTCCCTCTCTCTCTCTCTCGAACAATGGGAATTACATAATTGCCACTAATCAAATCTCACGTTCAAAATTCAGATCTTACTCTCTCCTCCTCCTCCTCGATCCATCGGTGTTACTTGAACAGGTTGATACTTTGTTCACGGTTATAGTATTAATTTGCATGTGTGCTGATTGTTTGATCCGCGCCTTTGGGCACGAGTATACACTAAAAGAACTTTGTTTGAACCTAATTTAATAAAAAAAAAAACTTCCCATATAAGTCAATTTTTTTGGTGAGGGTGGTCAATAATTTCGTAATTTATTTTAGTTGTTTTCAAAATGCGTTACGCCGTGCCTTCAGGCACGGACAAATCCTAGTATATATATATATTTGTCAACTTACGTTATCTCAATTCTCTTCTATTTCCACACCTCCACATTCTGGAAAGCTAATTAATGCCGAGTCTGTAAGATACAATGGAAAGGTAGTATTCTTCCCCCGCTTTCCTTTGGGCCCGGATCCTGTTGAGAAGCTTGTCTCTTCGTCTTCATATTTTAGACATTTGTCATATTGTTACGTCAATTTCATTTTCTAAGATGTTATTACAGTATAAGATTGTGAGGACTTATGAGTAGTTTTCCATTGGCATAAGGGTGATGTTTTAAAGTTCAAGGAAAAAATGGACCTAAATTTCCTGCCTTACTAATGTTTTAGGGGACGACTCTGTCCGGGTTGTTTTCGATATTGGACCCGTTTTGATGATTAGGACCGTTGATATTCTACATGCGCCGAGAACATTAGGCACGTTAAAATTCATTTGTGATATCGTTTAATATATTTTTGGAACACAATTATTTCCACGAAAATGGGTTCAGAAAACATAGCAACACTAGATAAAAATAATCAACTAGAATGATTTTTTTTGCCTATTGTTCTCGATGAAATCTAAAACATCGATCCCAATGATAAAAACAAACCACGAAACGGCTCGGAAATAACCCAGACATGACCTTCGTATGGAAGTAGAGAGGATCCCATCCCAATTTTTAGGCCTGGAGTTGTTTACATCCTAAAATACGCCACCCAATGAGAAAATTACACGTGGCATCAAACAATGTTTTAGCCTATCAGAACATATCTCATTCTGACCCGAGATGTAGGGGATCATAAGGTTAATGGCGATGTCATTTTAGTACTAAACGGTATCGTTTTGACAGGAAGCGGCGGCGTTTGGACCTCATATGGGGGTAATTAAAACGGTAATTAGGTTTAGCCGTAGATTACTTATTTAGAACCATCAGACGGTGGTTAATCTCTTGTTTTGTGCAGCAATTAGACATGGATACATAGAATCATTTCTAAGATCCAATCGTGCTACATTAACTCACGTCGCATAAAAACAAGAAGCCCACAATTCAGAAAACAGCCATGATCGATATTAGCAAACGTGGAGAGAGAAGAGTTCTCAGAAATCAACCCAAGTAACCGTTCGAAGGCTCCCCTCAACTGTTTTTCAAGGAATCATGGGCAGTTCAAATGAAGACGTGAGAAGCAATTGAAGACGTGGAGTTCGAAGGCAGGTTCAGCGTCTATAAATAGAAGAAGAAGTTGAAGATAGCCCTCCCGACAAATCTTATCCTCTGACAACTCATACTCAATATAATTGCTCAGAGATTTATCTTAGTTTAGGACTTAGTTTAGATTAATTTGTAAGTTGAAAGCTTGTTTGCATGTAAGACTACTTTTGATTAAATTCAAGTTTCTTATTTCTTTCAGTCTTTTTCTTACCAAAGATTAGTCGTTTATAGGCCCTCTTTGATTAAATTCAGTGCGCCTATATTTCTGCATTAGTCTTAGAAAAATTCCAAGAGTGTTTGTGCATAAATTTGCCTTCGATTCGATTCGGGTTTGTTTGTGTTCAATCATCTTAATTGGTTATAAGCTCTCTTTGATTAAATTCAGTGTGCTTATATTTTTGCATTGGTTTTAGTAAAGTCTCAAGAGTGTTTGTATACAAACTTACCTTTGATTAGATTCGGGTTCGTTTGTGTTCAATCATCTTTTTTGATTTGAGGAAAATCAGTCCTTAGTCTTGGTTGACACTTTAAGAAAAAATCCTCTTAGTTGAGGTAATTGAACAGATAACACAGTTGCCTGATATTAATTAGTTGTTTCAAGTCACATTGAAAAGAATAATTTCGTTTGTGAAATTAGTTCTTTTCTGACACGTCCGCACACAATTATTTACTATTTAATTGAGCTAATTCATCTCCAAACAAGAGTCATGGACACCCGTGGGGTTATTTTCGAATTCCCGCATAGCCTACTGTTGGGTCCATTTTGCGTCTGTTAGCAATTCTCCCTATTTTCGAGGATGGCGTTACCAAACAGGATCCCAATATGACTCTATCCCTCCACTTCCCGACGTCGTTTCATTTCCCCAACCCAACCCACTCCTTCCACCTCAACTCGATTCGGGGCACCACCAAAACCCTAGCCCCCCGCATCGACAATCCTCACTTCCGCCCACTACAAATGACGACGGCGACGACGGAGCCTCCTATTACGAGTGGCGAAAACTCTCTCCAAAACGACGACGGATGCGCTTCACAACCTCTGATGTCGAAGAGGGCGCAGAAGAAGCTGTTGAAGCAGCAGAAGTTCGAAGCGAAGAAGGCGCAGAAGAAGGCCCTGGCGAAGGAGCAGAGTAAGAGGGAGGGCGAGAGGAAGCGGAGGGAGTGGGAGGAGAGGGTCGCGGGGTTGTCGGAAGAGGAGAGAGAGAAGCTGATAGAGTCGAGGAAGGGGTTGAGGAAGGAGAGGATGGAGAAGAGGTGCGAGGAGAGAGAGAGTAAGGTTAAGAGGCTCAACGAGGCCACGACGCAGGGACAGAATATAGTCGTTGACCTCGAATTCGCCAGCCTCATGACTCCGTCTGAGATCAATAGCCTCGTCCAACAGGTTGTTTTTCTTTCTTTCTTTTTTTTTTTTTTTTTTCTGTCACACTTGCCCTAATTCGATCTTGTAACTCCGCGCTTTAAGTCACATAATGCGCGAGCATATGCTAAATTTCACGAGAGCGAAGATTGAGAGTGCGAGCAAATAGCGAGAATCGAGAGCATGAGTGAAGGGCCAGGATTATGTGATTATGCGTTTTGCTAGATAATATGGATTAAAATGTCCAGTTTTTATTTTTCATAGTCACTTTATGCATGCGCTTCAGCATTATTAGTTACCAGAGGCTGGGGCACACGCGATGCATGTGCAAATCAGATTTTCACAACGTTTTTGTAAAAATTCTTTTCACTTATTGTTTGATCAAATTTTTACAAATGTTGTGAAAATCCAACTTGCACACGCTTCGCGTGTGCCCTAGCCTCTAGTCTCTTTTATTTTTCAATTCAAAATTTCACCATGTTGCCCGAAATTTTGACCCAACTTCACTAACTCAGTTCCAAACTAAACACACTCTCGAGTTAACTCACTTTCACCTCCCACCGTCGAAGCCGCCGACCACCATCACCATTGACGCAGGCGACCACTCTCTGCACTTGTCCAACAAAATTGAAATCACATTTTTCCAACTAATCTTCCCCCAAAACAGTTTTGCTTTAATACAAAACAGTTTGCTATGAAACATTGAAATTAGACGCAAGTTTCTCATGCTGATGTAGGAAAAGTTTCTCATGCTTCACTGCATAGTCATAATAATATCACGGAATCAACGAATCGATGAACAATAAAAGTAAGGGCAATCGATCAATCATAATAATATCACGGAATCGACGAATCGACAACAATAAAAGGAAGGGCAATCGATCAATCACAAATATTCTCAATTATCGGATTGCAACGAATATCGAATTGTCAATGATAGATTGGCTCAAGAGGATTTCAAAAGAAGGGATCACATGTTTAACCACTCACCTCGGTCGAAACGTATAGATCACCAAAATGCAATGCTCACGTACTCTACTAATCTGAATCACAATGAAGGTAAAATGCATAAGTATAAGTACTTACATTAAAGACGTATCAGATAAAATGCTACTGTACAGCTACTTCTAATATGTCTAATAACAATTATGTACTTTATAAGTCTACCTCCCAATAAGTCATGACCCTACCAAGCCCATCACCCACGCACACACAGCACCACCACTTCTCACGGCACATGCACACGCCACACATGCTCTCTCTCTCTCTCTCTGCACTATCAAACAAAACCCACTGATCAACTTTCTAAAGAAACAAAACCCATATAATAGAAGACTTTTTGCTGAACCATGTCAGTTGCCACATAGCATTTGACTACTGCTTTTGTGTGTGTGTGTGAGAGAGAGAGAGAGAGAGAGAGAGAGAGAGAGAGAGAATACCTTAATTGGAACAGAGCAGGTTTTGCATTGGAACAACCGAAAGAGTGGTGAAATGAATGAGAGGGAACTGCTGGAGACGGAGCAGTTGAAGGGGAAAAGGGTGGTAACTGTTTTTGGGAGTTTTTTTGTGTGTGGTAAAATGTCTAATATATCCCCAAAACTAACTATTTTGTTTTGTGTGGTTTTTCTCTTTAGAGGGTATTTTAGAAAAAAGGAAATACATGACAGGGGAGACACCAAAGGGTGCTCTCCCTTTATATATTAGAATAGATTAGAATAGATGTTTCTTAGTTTAAGTAAACATCAACACATGATAGGTAAAGTGACTGATGATGTTGGCAAGCTTCATTTGGTTGAAAAACATGTGCCTAGTTTCCAATAGATGACCAAATATGATTAGCCAAAAGGCAAATGGGTAAATTAGATAGCAAACATATGTTCTTGTTGCTCCAATATTGATATGCATTTTGCATGGCAAGTGTAAATAAAATGGTACAATTATTTTGCCTAGCGTATACTTGCTCCATCACTATTTGTCTTTTTTCCTTGTTAAATACTTAAATTACATATATGAACATATGATAGGTAAGGTGACAAATGATTTGGCAAGTTTCAATTGATTGAAAAAATTTATGGTTGAATATATCCGGAAAAAATGCAAGTAGGTAAAATGCATAGCTAGCAAGCATGTTGGAGGCAGAAAGCTGTGCTTGTTAGCTAAAATACCAACAGGCCTCATTTGCCCAGTTAGAGATGGCTTAGCTATCCTTTGTTTTCTTAAATTGAACACGTGATTTTCACGTGCTTAGACTTCTATTGTAATTTTTATACTTGTAGATTCCTCAGCTGACGTACCATTAAATTCAGAAGTCACCATGGTACTCCAGGAATTTGCAGAAAATCCAAGAGTTTATGAATGTAGAAAGATTAGTAATGTACAGTGCATACACTGGCTAGACTGGTGGTTGCTGCTGTTTCACAATGATGGTGATGAATACAAGCGATAGTTATCCTTGCTTTCTCACTCTGGTCTGTAGTTGGATCCGGTATCCTCATGGCTACATAAGCAGTACCATCAGATTCCACACTCGTAACAGGCACCACTTCACTTGAGCCACATGAAATAAGTTATAGAAGTTAGGTAAAGCAGAATTAGTTCGTTGTTGCCTCAAGTCTTTGCAGTAAGAGTTGGTTGAATGTATTAAGGCTTCCAATGTGAATTATTCTGATTGAGTTCTTTTTCTTAGTTTGGTTTTATGAATTTTCAAGTTTGGGATGGATAGATTATGGTCTACGATGCATGATTATGTTGGCTGTGATTTACCCATGGACTAGATAGAATTGCTTTGAGTGCCTACTACTTGAGTATTTATTAACTGTGGACTACCATGTTTAGTTCGCCAACAATAGTTATGATCCTTTGAGAGGTTGCATGTTAATGCAGGAAAAACAAAAGCAGTTACATTGAATGGGAGTCAGTCTCTTCGTATAAATGGAATGAGGTATCCTTGTGGAGGAGAACAAAAGCAAACTAATCCAATAGACAGAGTTTTCCTTTAGCTTAAGTGGAAGAGTAGTACTAGTTGTGGCAGATCATATGGCTTAATGACGTCGGGTAAGCATAGAAGTTTATAATGTTTTTTTTTTTTTGGTAAAGAGAAGTTTATAATGTTGATCTTGAAGATGGTATTCGTGTGTTATATGGTTTGACTGCCAATTCGAGGTACCAGGTAATTTGTAGTACATTCTTCACTGAATCTCTTTGCAAAGAGTGTTCTTTTGATCATTATTTGTACTCGTTTGAACTCGGTTATTGTCACCTTTTGAAATCGTGACACATGAAACATTTGGCTGAAAGCCATGTGTGGGATGTAGAAGTGGGAAGAGTACTTGAGGTCGCCGCCCTCCGGGTATATGGCGGTTGTTACAATGGTGCTTGAGACCACTGGAGGTGGAGGAGGAGAGAGCTCGGGCCGGACTTAGAGAGAAAGGGATGGCAGTGGAGAGAGAGGTCTTAACCAAAGAGTAGATAGGTGTATTGAATTCTTGTTGAATACTCGTCTTTTCTATAGTGTCAATTCTCCTTATATATGAGCCTGGGAGATGAGAGAGTTAGGTGTGAGGCTCCTCCCCATTGGGGGGAAGAGTGGAGGTTGACATGCTTTCCTCTTTTAGTCTCAAGTCTGACCTTGGAGCTTATAATCAAGAAACCAACAGAGGCTATTTTGGTGATACATGGAGATCTGTATCATCTGCCAAGTTAGGCAGTAGGTATGATACGGGTTCGGTAGGTATGATACTTCTTTCAAGATGTCAAATGGCGGTCAATGTCTCCTCTCTCTCGGACCGATCAAGTTAGAGGTCGCCAGAGGCAAGCTCGTCCTCCTTGACAAACCCTTTGCCCTAGCTTTCAAACCACATTCCTTCTTAGGTCCCGAGCGAGATACCTAGGCCCTGCTCCTGGCCTAAGGACGGTGTGTAGAGTTGCCTTTGAATACATGTAGAGGGCTCGTGGAGCCTTAAGAGTGTTAAGTAGGAGGTGAGGTGCCTGGAGGTGATCTCATTCCTCCATGGGTGGACGGTTCTTGGATGAGGCAAAGGTAGAGTTGTGGAGCAAGCTGTACTTTGGTGGAGGCAAGGCTTGTGGAGGAAGCCTTGCTTTGGCGGAGGTAAAGTTCATGGAGGAAGCCTCACTTTGGCGGAGGCAAGATTTGTGGAGGAAGCGTTACTTTGGTGGAGGCAAGGCTTGCAGAGGAAGCCTTGCTCTGCCGGAGGTGAGTATCATGGAGGAAGCCTTGCTGCTCTTGGAGGTAAGGGTTGTGGAGGAAGCCTTGCTCCTCCAGGAGGTGAGTATCATGGATGAAGCCTTGCTCCTCCTGGGGGTAAGGGTTGTGGAGGAAGCCTTGCTCCTCCAGGAGGTGAGTATAATGGAGGAAGCCTTGCTTCTCCTGAAGAGGGTCGCCGAAGGGGCTCCTGGAGAAGGCGTATCCGGATGTGGGATATATCATATGCCCACACCATGGAACATTGGTAATTGTGGAAGCCCACTGGGTAGAATGAATAATGAGATATTATTGATAGCTCTGCCGGGAATCCAACGTAGTTTTTTTTTTTTAATGTGGCTTGCGTGGCGCATATAGATTTGACCCGATGGCGCTTAGCATGTTTCCGAGATAGGCTGGGTATGAGGCTACTATTGAAGGGATGTTTATCGTCATCTTATTGCATATACTACCTGATCTTACGTATATTTCAGGCGCGTAGCAAATTAGTGGTGGGAGAATTGGAGTATTTGAAGAATTTAACTTATAGGGAGATCATTTTGAGAAATCATGATTGTTGTAAATTTAAGGGAGTTTTGGGGCCCATTAGTTGTGTTTTTGGAGGCTCGTGTGAAATTATTGAGGATATTAGAGGCATTTACTTTTGAGGCATTGCAAGATATTCTGGTCGTCTCGACAAATTTCTTTTTTTTTTTGACAAGCAGCAAATTTCTTCTTGTTTTGATAAATTCCATAATTTTAAGCTCATAGGCTCTCCGCCTATGATTTTTTTTTTTGATAAGTAAATAAATATATTAGAACGAGACATTAAGGGAATATCGCCCGTATACAAAAAAAGGCCGCAGACAAAAAGGCCCATACACCTCCGAGAGAAAAGAAGATAGCAAAACCAATCTAAAAACAGATCAATAGAGGGATTACAATCTCTTTTCTCCCAGCTCTACAAACTATTCACCAAAATATTCTTAAGTCTAGGCTGTCTAGTCTACAAACTATTCACCAAAATATTCTTAAGTCTAGGCTGTCTAGCCAACGAATGCTCTCCGCCTATGATGCATGGACACGGACACGGGAATTCTAAAAAAATTGGAAATATGGACACGGCGAGGGACACGCCACGCATATATTATATATATATATTCGATTTTTGAAAATAGCCAGTCTTATTGAGTGATCCATTATGAAATTCTTAATTATTGATGCATCATTTGTGATAGTTTATATGATATGATATATTAGATAAGAAACTTCATGTATTAAGTTAATTGCAAAAGTCAGAAATAGATCTACAAAATGCCATCCTAAGATCATCAATAACTGAGCTGTGATGTTATCTGCAGATTAGGGTTTAGCTCGCTGCAGATATGTTCTTTTATAGGTTAATTATATTTTAACCCAAAACTTTTAAGTAATAACCCAAAAAAATTAAAAAAAATTACAGATGCACCCCAGTCGTGTCCCATACGTGTCCCACTCGTTTCCCCATCCGTGTCCCCCTTTAAAAATGAAATTAAATTATTGGACGTGCCACATGGCGTGTCGGACATGTGTCCTTGTGTGTCCGGAGGTCGAGGTGTAGGTGCTTTATAGACCTCCACTGTTTTATACTTGTGTGTCGTGTCCTTTTTTTTTTTGATTGGCATGCCGTGTCCTTGTTATCATGGACATCCTTCACTGGGGTTTTCGTTCATTGAGTCCATGTACGATTTGATGGTTAATTGTCCTGACCCTACTTAATATGTATGGGAAATCTTGGTTCCCGGCTGGATCCGGCAGCTATTACTTAATTAACATGTGTTATGCTGCTTGTTATCTATTTTGCTTAAGTAGTGACTAGTGATCTTTTACTCTATCTTTTGTATATATATATATATATATATTATATATATATATATATATGGGAGGGGTTCCACTCACACCCTTTTTAACACCCATTTTGACACCCAATCTCAGCCATTCATTTCAATGGCTGAGACTAAAACACATTCTCTCCTCCCTCTCCCCTCCTCACCCTATCTCTTCTCCCTCCCTCTTTCCCCAACACACCCCCACCTTCCCATAACCCATTCTGCCCAGCGACCCATTTCCCGGCCGGCGACCTATTTTCTGGCAACCCATTTTCCGGCGACCCATTTTCTGGCACCTCATTCTCCGGCGACCCATTTACCAGCACCCAATTTCCCGGCGATCCATTTCTCCTCCTCTTCTCTTCTCTCTCTCCTCACCTCCCCTATTTTCCGGCGACCCATTTTCTGGCACCTCATTCTCTGGCAACCCATTTACCAGCACCCAATTTCCCGGCGATCCATTTACCAGCACCCAATTTCCCGGCGATCCACTTCTCCTCCTCTTCTCTTCTCTCTCTCCTCACCTTGAGGTGAACAAGCTGGCTGTATTCTTTTTTTTTTTCTTCTTTAGAAGCCACGTCAAAACCACAAGGATTGATATTGTTTCCATTAATTTTTTCCTTTGTATCAAAATGTTTTGCTTGGAGTATGTAAACAGTAAACAGCAACGGCAACAGCAACTTTACTATCTTCCAAAAAAAAATTCAAAAGTTCCATATGTGTTTCCATATCATCAAACAAGAATCCAGAGATACCTCACAAGTTCAAAAATGAAACACCAATATCATCAAACAAGAACCCATTCCGAAAGCATGAAAAAAAAAAAAAAAGCACCCTTTTCTTTTCCACAAATAAAGACTCCTAAACATTTTCATTTTCTTTCACAAAACACAGCATCAAGTAACCTACTTAATCAACATTATGAAACAAAACAAAATAAGCATCCCAAATACTATACGACTCCATGAGTTGACTTCCAAAAATACTCCATGGTTATTAGGAGCAATCCTAGCCTTCGCTCCAATGATGTCTGACCTGTATAAAACATGAAGTTACACTTTCATCAAGTAACAAGATTTGTGCATGCAAATGTTAAGCAACAAGTTTTGTCTTACCATCTCATTAAGTCAACTCTTGGTCACTATCAGAATATTGTGCTTCCACTTCTAAGGCTGTTGAAGGAAATTGAGAATTAGGAAAAAGTAGCATTATTAATGCGAAGTAAATAAGAACATTTATGTCACAAAAAATTGTAATTCACTTACATTTGCTAGCTTTACTCATTGGATTTGAAGGACAAGTCCTTTTATCATGTCCTAAATTTTTGCACAAGTTACACTTTCTTTTCTTCTTGCTTAATGCCAACTCCATACCACTTTTCAATCTTCCGGAGTGTATACTAGCACCTTTTCCCTTCACATCTTTTTTCCTACCCTTGGTTAGTGAGATGTTTGGATCCGAAAGCAATATCTGAGATGGCTCAATAGAAAGTAAATTATCTCTATCATCACAGACTTTGGCGATTGGAGGCACATGAGAAACTACTTTTTGGAGCTTCTCGTGGAGAGCATTCATAGCTTCAATGTAAATTGTGTATGCCTCATTTGATGGGGCGGCCAAACAAGCCAATTTTGTAGATTCTTGACACATATGGCTAAGTCTTAATGACTCGGATTCTTCTTTGCCATCGTCATGCACTAATCCTTCGGAATCAATTATCCTAAATTTGTTAGCCTTTTGCCTCCATCGTGGAAGAATAAAATGGTCCGGTATTGCATCAATGTCTAGTCGGACAAACACTTTCAACATATGTCTACTCAAAATTCCAACAAACTCAAAGTTTTGGCATTCACACATACCCTCATAGGTTTGCAAATCCAATGTCACGGTAAACTTTTGAAGTTCATCATCTTTTGACTTCACTATGAACGATTGAAATCTATTGGCATTTTCCGCATTTTCAACTTTGTAATGAAAGACTTCACTCATTTCATTCTTGAACTTGTTGAAGACGTTTTTAGCATAAACTTTTGCCGCATGCTTCAACAAAAATTCATTGTCATTCACAATCCGAAACTTATGTTCGGACTCAAAATCTTCATCACTTTCCCTTTTCACAATCCTCTTCAACGCTTGGTCATACTTGACAACAAATTCTTTGAGAGTTGTCGTCGAAGTTACAAAATCATCAAAAAAGGAATTGACGCCCTCACTACGTCCGGTAGTATTCATACCCGCGAAAAATGTGCCACGATTATAAACGGGTACCCATGAATCACGAATATCATACAATTGTTGAAGCCATTCATTGCTTTCTAACCCATGTTCCTTCATCAATTCCATCCATCTCTCTTCAAAATCCTCTTTCTTATATGTCGTCCAAATATATTTTTTCACATCCTTCTTGAATTTTGATCTCTTGTAATACACTTGTGACAATTTTTCGACAAATTTCTTCATAATGTGCCAAATACATAGACGATGACGGGTGTTGGGAAAGACTTTGGCGATTGCTGCCTTCATTGCCAAGTCTTGGTTAGTGATGATACAAGTTGGAGGATGTCCTCCCATACCTTCAAGCCATGTCTCAAACAACCATAAAAATGACGCCTCTGTCTCATCTTGTAAAAGTGCACATCCAAACTGTATTGACTGCATGTGATGGTTTACTCCCGTAAATGGTGCAAAAGGCATATCATACTTGTTTGTTCGATATGTTGTGTCAAATGTGACTACATCCCCAAAATAATGATACGCCATGCGAGATCGAGAGTCCACCCAAAAAAAATTCACTGCCCTCCCACTTTCATCACATTGAATTGCATAAAAAAATTGGGGATTTTGTGCTTGTTTGTTCTTAAAGTATGTGAGAACTGATTGTGCATCCCCGCCATCTAGCTCTCTATGCCTCACATTCCTCAAATGATTATAGCAATCCCTATTATCAAAACCCATGTGTTCGCCATCAAAAATCGAAGGAACTTTACTAACTTTCAAATTTTCTCTATGAAATACTTCAGTCAAATCCTTAACTGCTTTGGGCATGTGTCGATTTGACTTCATTTTCATCCTTTTAGATGGAGTCACTAATGGGTGGTTGTGATTGTCGTTGAAAACTGTTACTTTCCATTTGGTACTCCATTTGTCATTCACAATCCGCAATTGAGCCTTACATCCACATCTAACAGTTGAACAATTTCTAGCCCTTTTCTTCGGTATCACGTTTTTATCTTCCTCTCTCTCATCTTCCTCTCTCTCATCATTCCCCTCCACGACACCATCGCTCTTTGTTTTCGCCGTATACTTTCCTTCTTTTGCGCAAACAAATACCATATTAGTCACTTCATCCGACCGATTTCGTCCTTTTTTTGATGTCCGAGTGCTAATCCAAAAACCATTTTGTCGACCATAGTCCTCATAATATTTTCGTGCTTCTTCAATTGTCTCAAAATACATCTCACTTGACGGTGCTTTTAACCCTTGCACATCGTTATTTGGAATATGAAAACCATCTACTTCGACATCATCTACTCCAAAAGTTTCTTCCATTGTTCACCCTTCACAAGTCGTGAACACTTGTTATGGTGAATATTACCCCAAATCAAATTACTCAATATACAAGCATCCAGGGCAAAGAAAATTATAACCAGTTTTCGGCAATCAACAAGTTACTGCAGGACCACTAAATTCTACAAAACCAATTTTTTAAAATACACTCAGTAAAATATTCCATATGACAATAAACTACATATAATTCCGATAAAGTATACCATATTCCAATAAATTATACCATATAACATTCGGCAAGTTCAAGAAAATTTGAAAAAAAAAAGCCCTAATTTATCTAAGAGACACAAAGTGAGAAATAGAATAGCACCTGTTTTAAGGAAGAAGAATACCCAAGTCCGGAGCACCTAATTCGATGTCCAACAGTGCTGGATGAATTTTTACCACTGCTTTCGTGGCTTCGTGCGTGGAAGAGAGAGGGCCTCGCCGGAGAAGTGGATCCTCACCGGAGATGGGTGCGCCGGAGAGGAGACTCGCCGGAGAGGAGACTTGCCGGAGATGGAGGTGGCTGAGATGGAGGGGGCGAAGGGAGAGGGGTCGGTATTTACAGTCGGTATTTACAGGGAGGAGGGAGGGATAACGTCAGGAACGCCGATATGTATACAGAGAAAGGGATGTGATAAGGTAAGGAGGGGAGAGGGAGGAGTGAGTGTGTTTTAATCTCAGCCATTGAAATAAATGGCTGAGATTGGGTGTCAAAATGGGTGTTAAAAAGGGTGTGAGTGGAACCCCTCCCTATATATATATATATATATATATATATATTTTGTTTTGATTACTCAGAACAAAGTGGAAACCACAATATGACCATATCATTGTTTGCTAAGTTCCAAATACTGATTGTCATGGATGCAAACATGCAGATTATGTATTGCTACGCGATGAATGCAAGATGCAGTTCCCCTGGCCACCTCTGGTTAACTGGCTGCCATGGAGAGATGGAGATTCAATTGCAAAGGCTTCCAGGGTTTGATAAGTGGATAATAGAGAAGGAGAACCGACCATATGTTGAAGCTTTTCAAGATCGTAAGGAACATTTGGTATATCTCACAGCAGATTCAGAAAATATTCTGGAGGAACTTGATCCAAGGAAAATATACATTGTTGGTGGGTTGGTGGATCGGAACAGATGGAAAGGGATAACCATGAAGAAAGCAGAAGAGCAGGGGATTCAAACTGCAAAACTTCCCATAGGAAACTATCTGAAGATGTCTGGCTCCAAGGTATGGTTAGTTTTTTGGTTCTTGCTTTGTTACTTTGCTATTTTGTTCCTTGTAAATCTTTGCTATTTTTCACTCTCAACATCGCTGCACTCCTTGCTTGTTCTTCAATTTTGTGCTGTTTATGGACCTACGTACTGTTTAGTGTTGAAAGTTTCTGCAAAAGCATGAATGGTGAATTTCTAGCAGCAAAATGGAAGTATGATCTATTTCTGCATTCAGGCTGAAACACAAGGATCTGTTTTTACGGTCTTCAGAAAGTTAGAGAGGAAGGAAGCTAAATAAGCTGTTACATAGTTTGACTTCGGATATGATACCTGTTAAGTTTTACCCTGGATCACCAAAGAGAGGTTTCAGGCAGGCACCAACAGGTGGATTTATCCTAGTGAAATTTGATCTGGAGATGGAAAGAGGGAAACGAAAGTTGGGAGTACTTCAATCATTTTGTGATTTTTGCAGGATTCTGGACTCATTGTGCTAAATAATATGTACAAGTGTTGGTGAGATTTAGAGTCATAGTGAATTTTGAAAAAAATGGATTTATGGTGAGCTATGGGTCAATGATATGACACGATTTAATCTGTGCACTAGAAAGCACTTTTGTTTCCAGGCCTTCTAAATTAGCTTAGTCTGGAAACATTTTTATTTTTCAATTCTTAGTAAATTATTCCAGCAAAAATGGATTCGTTTTCCCTTTTTTCCTACAAGAATAAAGATGAGAAAATGCAGCAAGATAATCTTGTCTTTCTGTTTTTAGTTTTCTGTGTATCCGATCGATTTCTTTTCCCAGAGTTATGTTTTGTAAACCAATCAAATCCTTTATTGTTCTTCCCCATTCAATATTTTGCATTTGTAAATTTGTATTCAGGTCCTCACTGTGAATCAAGTAATAGAAATACTCCTCAAGTTTTTGGAGACTAGGGATTGGAAGACTTCATTCTTTAAGGTGATCCCTCAAAGGAAAAGATGTGAAGCTGATTCAGAAAAAAAACAAGGAGATTCGGATGGAGAAGATAACAGAGAGACTGCTGATCACCTTAAGAGGAAAAAGAATTGTGTTGAATCCTGTCCTCATCCTGAAAAAAAGCTTGATGAATGTTAAGATCAAAACAGATTCTCTACTTGAGGTCAATCTTTACCAACATCGGCACCCCAGAAGGTCACCCTCATGGGGCTCTGGTGGAGGATTCTCGGATTATCATGTCACACATGCGTGCCAATCTCACTCATGTTTACCGTCTTGCAAATTAGAGTACGGACAACCTGGCAAGATTGGGTGCGGAACAAGCAGAGGAGCTGGTAATCTCAGTTGATATTCCGCCATTGAACTAGGCCGTTCATCATCAAGGATAGCCTGGGGATTGGGCATTTGAATGTTTAAGCTGTCTCTAGTTTGCTTTTTAGTTCTATTTAAACATGGTGTTTACTGTTGACTCTAGTCTTAGTGCTGGAATTGTTCTGTTTGCTGCTGTGGGTTTGTTAATCTATGAATTTCAGATGTACCAAAAAAGAAAAAAGAATCCTGTTGTGCAAAACTTCTACAGTGGTATGGGAGCATTATGCTCTCGATAAATATAAGACCATTTGGTTGAAAAGTAGGTAATCACAACCCTTGGATCAAAACTACTCACAAAACTAAAGTGGATTTGTTAAAAATGAGATGGTTTTATGAAATTTTGACCAAAAAACGTACTGTAGTATTATTTATCACAGAAACAGGTTTTATATACCATTCATTAAGAAAACATTTACTATCTTATACAGCTACACTGAAGAACAATGGGAGCATGATTCTCCCAAATCATTTGGGAGAATCATAGCCGGAGCCGTCGTTGTGGCTAGGTTCTGGGTCGTGGCATACATCTCTCTTCCTTGGGGTATGGATGGTTGTGTGAGGTCCATTCAGAGTCCCACAAGAATAATCCGACCCGTTCGATAATCTTAAAATAATTCTTGAGTGATTTTGTAAAAAATTAGCTCAATAAAATAATTGTAAGAAAATGATCCAATATTTTTAATTTTTTGTTTCGGAATTTAGGATCCTGATACCTATTGACGGCGATAGAAATCAAAACAGTTAGTAATATTTTGAAAGTATTATTTGCATTTTGATACCCATCGATATTCAATAAAGATAATTTTTGTATTGGATACTCTTCTTAACAAGCCTTACAATATTTGCAATTTAAATTATCCGAAAACCAAGCAGACAAATGTTTAGAATCCTAAATTTTGAAGACAAAATGAAGCATTTGATCACTTACTTGCAAGTATTTGATTAAGCTTATTTTTTACAAGATCGTTTAAATAATTATTTTAAAATTATTGAACTATTTGTATGAAACTCTATAGACCTCAGACATGCATCCGTGTGCCCCGAGGGAGAGGGAGAGCGAGGAGCAAAGGGGAGAGGTGGCTCCCTGACTTAGGCCCAAAATGTCTGGCTTTACAAGGGCTGTTGTTGACAGCGCGGGTCCCTCGCTACAGGGATCCGGAGTCTGCGAGTGGGAAGCGGTTTCTTCCGCCCAGACCAACCTCTTTGTCTTTGTCTGTCTGTCGATCTGTTTGTCTCTC
The DNA here is from genome assembly GCA_025413875.1 of Rhododendron molle. Taxonomy (NCBI): domain Eukaryota; kingdom Viridiplantae; phylum Streptophyta; class Magnoliopsida; order Ericales; family Ericaceae; genus Rhododendron; species Rhododendron molle. The sequence continues at coordinate 25,146,366 of CM046400.1, forward strand.
AACTCAGCACCTGGTCAGGTGACTCTCTCTCTCTCTCTCCCACAATTGGAGTCGCTTCTACATTTCAGGTGTGGGATGTTGGTATGTTCCCACAGACTATGAATGAACGGGAAGGAGGCTTTAGGCTATGTTTGGAACCAAGGGAAAAGAAAGGAAAAGAAAGGAAAATTAAAGAATTTTCCCTCCCATTGTTTGGTTAGAAGAGAAAGTGAGAAGAAAATAAAGATTTTGAGTGTAGTGAATAGTACATTTTCCCTCCTCTTTTCCTCTCATTTTCCTTTCCTTTTCCTTTCCTTTCCTTTCTTTTCCTTTCTCGAGGTTCCAAACAGAGCCTTAGGTCTTGTTCCGCTAAAATTTTTATTTTTTATTTTACAAGACTATTTATTTTCTCGCAATATCATATTTAATTTAAAAATTAAATATTCATTAAAAAAATAAGTACTTGGAACACACCCTTAGCCTGAAATTTCCTCGCTGTCGTGATTTTTACCGACGAAAACCTTCAAACCTTCTAGATAGATGCTTTTCATTTGTTTGGGTGAGTTTTAGGGGTTATCGGCTTTTATGTGTGTGCGTGTGGAAACTTTTGGATGTGAAGTTCCTACATGATGGACGTGAGGTTGTAAAGAACTCATACTCTACTTAAAATATGTATATAACAGCATCTCCACTACTTCACCAAATTCTTACTCAAAACTCAAATTTGAGAAAAAAAAAAAAGGAAAAATTTCAAAATGGTACAAACTTTCACTCTAATGTCACCGAAACACCTAAACTTTCAAAATTTCTAAATTGAGGCGCCTGCCGTTAGTCTCTATCCATTTCCTTCACAAATCGGCTGATGTGGCTCATTTCTGGCGTTAAAAAGTCCCACTAGACACGTTAGAAAGTGAACTTAATACACACAATCACAATCAGAAATGAGTCCACTTCCTAAATTTATGCATTAAGTTTACTTCCTAACATATCTAGTGGGGGCCTTTAATGCAAGAAATGAACCACATCAACCGATTTGTAAAGGAAATGGATGGAGGCTAACGGCAGGTGCCTCAATTTGGAGATTTTGAAAGTCCAGGTGTTTAATTGAAATAAAGTGAAGTTCAGGTGCCATTTTGAAATTTTCCAAAAAAAACTCCCAAAATCCTCCTCCAGTTCCTACTATATCCAAACCCATACCAAATTTGGGTTTACTCAATTTTTTTCACCAAATTTGATTTGAACTCAAATCCTTCACCAAATTTTCAGACACTGGTTGCTAGTGGTGGTCGGCATTGATGGTGATGTAATATGTAACCTACAAAAGACACCAACATGTCATCCTTTGTTGGTGTTTCGTCCTACTTACTCTAAAAAACACAAACCCAACAAAAAAAAAAAAAAAAAAAACTCTCCAATCACATTGTAGGATTGCATATTCCACATTATCTAAGTGTCTGCACTTTGCACGAAAAAAACAATCATTTAAACCTCACGAGATATTCAATGACCAAAAAAAAAGAACTGTTTTTGTGAGAGGTATGAAGCTTGGACACATGAAACCCCCCCCGGATTGCTTGCTTTTCTAGTATTACTTAATTGGAGAAAAAGTTGTACTTGAGCTATTTGTTGATAGGAAGCTAATGAGAGTTCTTTTTTTCGCATTCTTTACCAAGTAGGCAAAATCGATAAGGAAAAGTTTGGATTACCTTAACCTGCTAATCTGACACTGCAACTGGATTTTCTGGTTTCGGAGATACGTCTTGATCAATGGATGACTTGCGAATCCTCTTTTTCTTTTTCTGGTGGTTCTTCCCATATTTACCCAAGCAAACATCCAAAAAAAAAAAAAAAAGTGCCACACCAAAACATGAATTCAATTAATTTTCCAGGCATCTGTTAGCCAAAAAAATGGCACAGTAAGATCATAGAACACAAAAGTGGGGATCAAGATATGTTTCTTGCTCGTTTCTTCTGCTCAAAAAATAAAAGATACTTATGTTGCTTGTTTCCATGATATGCGGAGACCCGAGGATCCTTTGTGCATTAAGCGACTGATGTATATATTAAGGTAGAATAATACAGATCAGTGACCAACGACCATAATGCTGCTTTCTGGAAATTAATGTTCAGCAGTAAATGACCACCATATATATATATATATATATTATAAATCCCAATTTGTACCACATATATTGTCTTTGTTCACACGGGGAGATTTGTGGCCTGATGTAGTGATATTTGTCATTAATTTCAATGGTTGATTCTACAACAAGAGAAGAATATTATTATATATCAAACATTAATTTACTTCCAAACAGCAATACGGTAGTGATATTTGTCATTAATTTCAATATATGGTCGATTCTACGGCCAGAGAAGAATATTATATGTCAAACATTTACTTCCAAACTAATGAACTTTTGTTTTTTTTTGCAGGAAGAAGGTAATTAAACATCTATCAAAGGATAGGTAATTCAGTCTGACCAGTATGTTGTTGTTTTAACAAAGGTACGGTTATGTTGAAATAGATAAACATGTGGATTTGGACTATTTACGTGAATGCATTAGTATGTTAGTCCATGTTATTTCTGTAGAGGGAGGCCACAAGGATTATACCGGCCAGCAGACATATATAATTTCCTTTTTGTTTTCCTTCTCCATTTCATTTACTCCCCCTCCTTTGCTTACAAAATTACAAAGCATTCACTCTCTCTCACACTCTCACTTACAAAATTAAGTTAGTCCATGATATTTCCTTTTTGCATTGGGAGGTACACATGGCTACTTGTTGATAAAAATAAGAGTATATATATTTACCTTATTGTTGTGGTATCACATCGCAAACATTAGGTGATAGCATTAGCTTGGAAATTTTGCATGATACATATATACCGTTATGTGTATCACGTAATTAAGTTGTGCTTAAAGAAAAGAAAATATTTGTGACCTTGTGTTTGTTCTTTGTTGGTCTTTGCATTGGTTAATCTGAAATACAAAAAATAATTCTTCACGCACGTCTCTAGGGTGTTCGGTACTTATCCTCGGCGTGTCCGATACTTATTACGTACCTTACAGTTGTGGTATCACATCGCACCCATTCGATTACAGATGATTGGTACATATCCACACATGTACCATATATTAAGTGTATAACATTAGCTGCATGTGGTTAAAGAAACTTTTGAATTATTTATGGTGTGTACTGTTAATGTTGAAGGGTTTTGATTACCCCACTTTCTGGGGCTATTGTCTTAACTGTGTGATCAGAATTAGTTCATTGCATGTTGTCCCTCAACCCTCATTAGTTGCATCTTTGTCCCTGCATGCCTCATATATAGACACAGAACTTTGTGATCGTATTGTCAACGTGATTGTTTTTGCTTTCATAAACCAAATAGTTGTGTAATTCTACTTGCACATATATTTTTCTTCTTTAAATTTATGGGTGTTGATTGTATTTATTCGTGCCTTTACAGATCAAAGTGGACGTCTTCGAAGCTTGGACACACATTTTGGGTATAGATGCGACTCTTCTGAATATGGATATGCATTTTGCATGAATGAAGGCTATTCATGAGAAGAAATACTTCTTGTGATCTTTGTATTTAGTTTTGCATTTTGACAATTATTAATGTGTAGGTTATAACTTGGGATAATTAATGCATGGCTTGGTATTTCTGAGTGTCATGTTGATTACTACATATTAGGATGTTGAATGACCATTAAAGCTTGGATTAGGATTTGGATTTACAATTCGTTATATATAGCATGTATGACAGGTTGTGTAGGAACAAAATGGCGAATGATAATTCATTTGGGTGAGAATGTATTATAACACCCAAGATGAATTAATGCCAAAAATATATTTCCATTAATTAACCAGTGCATTAGTAGCTATCATGAGGACCTTTTGATGACTAATAATACTGGTAAGAGAAAAATAATACAGTAATAAATTAGTCAAGGAAAGATCAAAACAGTGACCAAGTTTTGAATATTCAGAGACCAATAAGTATCAGTGACAAAGCAAAGTTTCACCAAAAAATACACAACCACGTCCAAGATTAGTCACTAAATAGGAGTACTACGATGTTTTCGTTGGCTTTGCTATTTCCACTTTACCAATTGAAGTTCTGCTACAACACATGAACATGGTGGAGAATTGATCTATAGATTTGAATTACTCTGCATTGTGACCGATCGTAATGGAGATTTTGATTAATGCTGGTAAGAATTGAATTGAATTGAATGTAATAGAAAATAAAGGCGCGCAATCGTAAATATGAGCCATCAAGATTTCAAAGGCTTCAACTTGAAATTTAAGCACTTGATTAAACTGCAATGTTCTAAAAGAGTTCCCAACACCAAACCTCCAGACTACATTTTGTTAATTTTTACTTCTAGCCTTCCTTTGATACCTGTTGGTATCAAATTTGGCATCTCACTTATTGTTAAACTGGGCATATGGCTCAAGACTGGCCACGGCAGCTTGGGAAGAACTCGCATTCGATCCATCATCCTTCATGAATCCACCCATATTCGCAGGAGCTCCAAAAAACCCGTGGTGATGGCCTAAGTGAAACACCGGCACAAAAGCTGGCACAGCAGTCAGTGTGCCTAAATCAGCTGCCCTCTTCACCATAGGGTCGCCCCTTAACGAGCCACGATCCCCCTCAAAATCACGGTAGCGATTCAGGTACAGAGTCATAGGCTCAATGTAATCGTCGAAACCCAACTTGCTCATCCCCCAAAGAACATCCTCTGCAGTGATGGTCTTGCGCTGCTCCCGCTGGCAACGGTCGTTGGCCTCACCCGTGATGAAGCTGATGAACTCCGACACACACTCTTGAATAGTTTCCTTGGCTTCGTCGGATATCTTGGCGTGTGGAGGGAGGATTTTGCGCATGATTCGGATCACGTTGGCGATTGGCATGAACCGGTCTTGCTCCCGCACGGTGCATTCGTTGTCATCAGTTACAGAGTGGTGGTGGTGGTTGTTGGTGTTATTCATGTCCGATAACCCCACATTCATTTCTGCCAATTACTGACACTGTTAGTTTGTTGGTGGAAGAAATACATATTTATGAGACTTTACGTTCGGGGTCAGATTTTGAACATAGAGGACGGTCTAGTAAATAAAGTACATTCAAAAAGTTTCAGAGTCTAAAATACCATGCATATCAATATTCTCAATAATTTTCTGCAACAGAAAATTCATTTTGACTGTTTCCCACAACTATGAAAACAAAATCTTTATTATGTGTATGTAAGGGTGTGTTTTGACTTTAATACTATACATATGTGATTCAAACTTCAGATCAATATTACTGCCAAGTGCCAACTCAAACAATTCCTGTATATAGTAGTAATATAGACGTGGATTCGTCCATATATAGATATACACCAAGCTTCTACTAAGGGTGACCTCCCCTTTTTCGATCGAATTTTGATGATTCAAACCATTCAGAACGTAATTTTAAGGGTACCTGCGAAAAATCAGCTCAAAATATGACCGAAAAGTGCTTGATCCAAACAGTTTTTCATAAAGCTTGACAGGAACTATTCTCTCTCTTTCTCTCGTTCGATCTCTCACACACTATTTTCTCTCTCTATATTTTCAGACCCTAACCCTAACCCTAACAATGCGAGAAGAAGAAGTGAGATTGAGAACGTGACAAGAAGAAGCTCAACTGTACAAGAAGGTATCTTTCTCTCTCTCTGTGGCTCGATTTAAAAATTAGTTATGGTTTGTTCAACTTTCATGGTTTGCTCAATTCATGTTTGAGTTTTTCCGGAGTATAAGTTTTTGTCAAGAAGTGCCGAGTGGTCCCTTTGGAACAAATTTTGTGTATTTTATCCTTTGGCAATCAAGTTTCTTTTGTGTAAGGTTTTGTAGAGCAAGTTTTAGTCCAATTTGGATCTTCATTAGGCCAGGCTTTGTTTATTTTGTTTGTTTTTTTTCACAGTGATTCACTACGGCTTTGTGAATGTTGCAGCAAGTGAGTCTTTACTCTTTTTCAATCTGCTTAATTCTTGTTCGGTTAATTTGATTAGGGTTTTGTTGATTAACCGAACAAGAATTAGACAGATTGAAAAAGAGTCAAAATTCAATTGCTGCAACATTCACAAAGCCGTAGTGAATCATTGTGCAAAAAAAAAGAAAAACCCAAAATAAACAAAGCCCTAATGAAGATTCTAATTAGACTAACACTTGCTCTACAAAATCTCACACCGAAAAAACTTGATTAAACTTGATTGCACACAAAAGTGTTCCAAAGGGACCTCCCAGCACTTCTTGACAAAAACCTTTACTCTGGAAAAACCCAACACGAACCAAACAAACCTAACCCTAATTTTTAAATTGAGCCACAAAGAGAGAGAAAGATACCTTCTTGTACAATCGAGCTTCTTCTTGTCGCGTTCTCAGTCAAGCTTCTTCTTCTAGTGTCCTTAGGGTTAGGGTCAGAAAATATTAGAGAAAGAAAAGTGCATGTGAGAGATCGAACGAGAGAGAGAGAAAGACCCTGGCCCCATCCTAGTTACACGGCAGCCAAGTAGCGAAGCGTTTAAAACGGTGTGATTGTGAGATCGATGGTGTATGTGGGGTCATATATATATGGGCGCCTGGCAGCTCATGCAAGGCATGGGATATATGCCACTTGTTTTCTCAATTCGATCGTCAGTTTCATGCAAAACCCATGCCATCTTTACTGCACTCAACTATACTTCATACTTGTATGTATTCTTCGTACGTCTTTATTTGTATCTATTCTTGGTGCTACCATGCATATCATTCTCAATTATTTGCAGAACAAAAAATTCATCTGTACTGTTTCCCACAACTATGAAGACAAAATCTTTATTATATGTATAGGAATATAGGCATGGCAAGACATGACACGATAATGACATGTAACTAAGTTAGGCAAGGCATGGCATGACGTGCTCATCACCAAGCTAGTCAAGGCATGAAACGACAAGTGCTGGATAGGGGCCAAGGAAGTATAGGGGGCGAGGTGGCACGTGCCACCCTCGGTCGACCCAAAAAATAAAAAACGGATATATTTGAAGGGGTGTCTAGGTAAATAACCATATTTAATTTCATGTAAAGAAATTCAAAAAATTATACATGAAAGTACTATATTTTTTATTCAAAAATACTACGTACGTCTTATCGTAATAGATTCTCATTGTGGGACAAAGGGCATACATTGATTTTGAGTTGGGGTGTCCACAGTTCGGATTGGATCGGATTCCTATGAATCCAATCCTAATCCGCATCTCACGATTTTTAGAAAATACGATCCAATCCTAATTCGAAAGTCTCACAGCTTGGTTCCAATCCGAACTGTGAGTCATAGTTCGGTCCAGGTTTTATCCACGAATTTTCTTCCATAAAAATAAAATGATGCTACTGCCAACTAAAAATGCAAAGTGCAAACATTTATTAGTGTTATGGAATGTAACAACTCATAAGTGTTTGCAGCCTTGTTGGTTTCAAGTTTCAGATAACATTACATGTACAGTAAGTTAGTTCCACTATTTTAGTCCAGAATCGTTCAAGACAGAAACCAAATAGGCATCAACCAAATAAAGGCTAAGCATTGTCCAAATTCCACCAACAAAATATGCAAATCTGGTCAAGCATTATGTACTTGTTATCTTAAGTTTATAATATTGCCACATTAATGTAAAATTGTTAAAAGAAATCATAACAATTAGTAAAGTTATAATTATTATGCACATATATTTTTTTAATTTTTTTTATTTTTAAATATTTCATAGTCCGGTTCGGTTAATCCATGGTTTTGAAATGAAAATCCGATCCGAATCCGTATCTCCGTTTTTTAATTCGTGTCCGGACCATTAATTCACGGACAAAATCCAAAAGGCACAGATCAGTCCGAACCGATTTCACGGTTCTCAATTTTTTTTGGACAACCCTAATTTTGAGTGTCACCTCCAAATCGAAATCCTGACTCCGTCACCGGAAGTTGGACACCGGGCTATAGTTACACGGCAGCCAAGTAGCGAAGCGTTTAAAACAGTGTCATTCTGAGATGGTGCATGTGAGGTCATGGCATGCATATATGCCACTTGTTTCTCGTTGTCTCTCAATTCGTCAGTTTCATGCGCATGCAAAACCCATGCCATCTGTGCATTCAACTATGTCTATTTGTATGTATGCCTCGTACGTCTTTATTAGTAGTAATTTGTATCTTGTCTTGGTGCTAGCTACTACTCCACATGGCCAAACAAAACGAAATACGGCAGTAAAACAAGGAAAAGGGAAAAAAGACCGACCAACATCGATATATCCAAGGTAAAGTACTAGTACTTACATATCCCAACCAATTAAGACAAATTAATCGAGTCTCAACAAAATACATACACTATATATAACTTACGTGCCTGAGCTAGTTCTGAGCTACAGTTTGTGTAGTGGTCGATTTAGGCCTCCAAATTTTTTTTTAATTTCAAAGGCCCTCCTTTTGTTTTACCCATTATATAATAATCTAACAAAAGGGCCTTATTTTTTATTTTTGCTTTAAGCCCCTCTTAAAAGTCAGGGCCGACTTTCGTATGTGCATTTATTTACATAGTGGATGTATATATATCATATCATATTCACGACTATATTTGCAAAAATAAGAAAAGCAATATCCGATCGACTATCGCAATAAGTTTCATCAATGAGCGAGATGTGGATCTCTATGCTTCACAAAAAAAAAAAAAAAAAAAAGAAAAAGAAAAAGAAAAAAAAGAAGAAGAAAACTTGTGAGACGTGACCGTGATTGGGGCTTGCTTTGATCTAACCATGCAGCCACACGATCTAAGGTTGCGATTGGTGGAATCGCTTCCGGGTTACAGAAAACAGTACTATTCCCGGCCGATTAAGTTGATGAAGGATGAGGCATTAATAATGGAGCTTGTTAGATTTTAAGAATGAGGAATAATTTCTAATCCATTTGCATTCGGGCGAAGAGAACTACACCGCATGATATCACAAAGGGGGAAAAAGAAAAAAGGAAAAAAAAAAAAAAAAAGCCTTGAAAAATAAGTTGGCCTTTTAAATGTAGTAGGAAAGATTGCTATGAGAAGAGCTTATAGAAAAAGGTTCGAAATGTAGTGCATGTTATGAGTATATGCATGCATGTAAGTAAGAGAGAATTAGAGAAATGTATTAATATTCCATTCTTAAACTAAAAGCTTTTACCAGATGCAGAGGGTGTTTGTTGGGGTACTCTGCGGTAGCCATGGAAGCCTCCACTTCCATTCCCTCCACCTTCCATCTCCATTCTCTCTCTCTCTCTCTCTCTCTCTCTGAGACAGAAGTGATTGCGTGAAAATGAAAGCTTGATGAAGACAGTGGTCAAGACTAGTGCTAGTATATGTGTACATGGTTGTTTGGTTTGTATATTGAGAGTGCCAAAAAAGCGAAGCCACGTGGCAGAAGGCGTAGAGGACGAGGAAGAGGGCATTCGTCGGTACCAATAGCCTTCACTCTTTACAGTTGGCTACCATTGGGAGCATTGACCGGCAAATGCAATCTCCTATACATACATACATACATATATGCATGCATATATATATATATATATATATATGCTTCCAATTCAAACTCCAAAATCAATTTCCCAAATTTGATTTTTATGAACAAATTTCCAGAAGAAGAAGAAGAAATATAACATAAATGCTAGTAGTAAGAAATTAGTCGTGTTTGTATTTCCTCGGTGATTACTGGCTAAGCTAGCCTAGGATTTCAATATTAGGAATATATACCTGTATTTTTAACCGGATGTTGCTCAAAAAGTATCGATCCCACAAAGGATTTTTTCGTACATACATATAAAATTTGACCTTCCTTCCTTTCCAGTGCCTCAAAAAGAATTGACGGTTTTGCACCCAAAAAAGAAGAAGAAAAAGATATATATTGACGGTTATGTCCACTTCATGTGTGCATGGGGTCCTTTTCTAGTCTACTATAATGAGTGAGACCATTCGTGCTTTATATCTTCAAAACACGTTTATAATGAGCCATACGAGTGTTGGTCTCAACTTGTAACATTTTTTCGTCATACATAGATATCATATCAAACAATGTTTCGATCAACATATGTTAGAGAGATTGCTGTTTCCAATGACGTCTTCAAAATTAACTATTTTCGATTGTCTAATTGAGCCCAAAACGAACTCACAAAGTAATATAAGGACAAGGCTGTCTAAAGTGGTAAGGGACTATAGAGAGAATTCGGTTGCTTGTAGATGCACAATACGGGACAAAGAAATACGTAAAAAGTAAAAAATAGTAATAATAATAATAATAAAAAGTCTCAGTTCGGTGTGTCTAAGGGAAATGATTTATTTCAGTTCATATTACTATTTTATGTTACCAAGTTTAAAACTTTTTTTTTTTTTTTGCAATTCTTCTATTTTTAAAAGTGGATAATAAACTAAAAGCTAACCTTTTGGGCTTACATGTAGTCGTCTTTTATTTTTGTAAAAAGTCGTCCATGTCTCTTTACTTTTTATTTTCTCTTTTCACGTAGAATTTCTTAAAAAATAATTATTTGTTCAAAATCTAACAACATTCAACAGAAACTAGGAGTTTAAGTTTAAACACTTTAAACTCAGAGCTACAGAAGTTTTCATGTAGTATGTAACAAGACATTAGTCCCACAATTCTTCAAAATGCTCTCAATACCGCTCTCAATTCTCGCACTTTGCTCGTGCTGGCTAAGGGTTCTTATAAAATAAGTACGTATTTGTAATTTTCAAGCTTAAAAATAATGGACTTATTGAAATAATTTTTGTGCAATGTAAATCTTATTTGATAGATCTCGATGAGATCTTTTGAACGGTGCAAGAAAAATTAAAAAATTATTTTCGTAAATATATTATATTTATGTTTTGAAAATTATAAATAAGCACTTATTTTTTAAGAACCTTATCCTTAATCTCGTAGATTTAAGTAGTTTAGGATGTAATATTTTTTTTTTTTTAAATCGGCTAGTTTTTAAAGAAGTTTTCATGCTCCCGCTCTCACTCTCACTCTCACAAGCGCATGCGAATTATGTGACTTAGATCAGGACTAGTGTCAATTAAGCTAGTTTCCCAAAAGTTCTAAAAATGCATATTTTAAATTCCTTCAGAAAATAAAAAAGAAAAATAATTAAGCTCATTTAGATATGGAAAAGCTTGGCGACGATGGACCTCAAAATGGTGGCCGAGTGTAATGGGCGGGCTTAAATTTGACTTCAATCTATCCACATTAGTGATAGAATGGAGCCCGATCGCGCGAGTATGGGCCTGGGCTCTCCTAAATCGAAAAGGCAAACAATTTACTGCTACTTATAAAATTTGGCGAAACGTCGTGTAATCAGTTTAGTCCGGCCGGAAAGCCACGTTCGTTCAATGCATTGTACTATACAGAATCCCAAGTCCAACCGGTGTGTCCTTTGCCAATGGGACACCTGGTATCACCCTGGCCACCATCTATATATGCATCACAATGTTAATTTGGATCATCCATCATTGCCCTAATCATCATCATCATCATCATCATCATCAGTACTACTTGAAATTAAGTGATCAATCTCATCGATCATCATCAATCCATAACCAAAACCCAACTTGTTGAAAATGAGGGGAGAGGAGGAATATGGGTGCGGAGTTGGATCAGTGGTAATGATGTTGGTGGTGGTCGCTTGTCTCGCCTTTCTTCCCTTGGGAATGGGCCCTGGCCCCGTGGGTCCGCCTCCGTCGTGCATACTCCTCCTCATCCCGGTGGCGTTGGTCGCCGTTCTGATTTTCCTCTCCCATGCCTCCAACTCTCATTAGTTAGTACAAGCACCACATTCCCTCCTTAATTTCTATATTATAATTAACACAGTGATTTTGTTGTTTTTTCTTCTTTTAATTTAGTTTTGTTGGAGAAATTCCTGATGTATTGTAATGATCGATCGAGCATTTTAGAGATTACTATGTATGAATGAAACACAGATCGATATATCGAGAAGCATTAATTGTGGCTTTGGAAAATGGTTTTTGCTACATTTGGCGGTTAGTATTCCCTATTTTCTTCGCAATTACTAGAATCGGTGATCGATATTCAAGTGGTCATTAATTTGGTTGGAATTAAGGAGTACTGCATGTGTATCATCGGCCAGGGGACATTTGTGTAATTAGATCGAACACCCCCAATTTCTGAATGATGCATGGCCTCTAAATAGATGATGATGATGATGTCTGTTGCCAATATGGATCAAAAGTCGTTTATTAATTGTCAGTTAAACTTGTGCTTTGATTTCAAAAATGGTACTACTATGTGAGATCACAAAGAATAATACTTTTTTTGGGCCCAAATTTGTTTCATATTGGAGATTTAAACTTATTAAGAAGATATCATTATTACGCGTATTACTCTGTATATTTTTACTTTCCCTGATTCTATACCCTTGAGAAGGAAGTTCAATTTTTGAATTTGAATTTTGATGCATGCAATTCAAATTAGGTATATCAACTTTCACAAGGGACATTCTTTTTTGGACAATTTAAAGTATCAAAATAGACATAGGACGAGTGCGCATGAATTAACCACATATATGACATGCAGGTATCACCAATTCTCAAACATAGTCATCATGCACGTAATTCGACGTTTCTATCAACCATAAGAAACAATTGCAGCACACCCAAATGTGATCATTTTGGTAGTATTCATTGATTTGTATCACCATTCATTTTCAAAATAACGATGGATATTCATGAAAAACCAAGTAAATTGTGCCACAAATTATTTTAACTACAAAAGGAAAAGGCGATATATAGCATTTAGCACTTCTTTTTGCAACAATATTGTTCACATGCAGTATAGAAAGTATGGCACACATCCTAAGAGCACCCCCAAAATTGGGGTACTGCTCTTCCCCTTTATGCTTTTCCTCAATTTTTAATTTACAGCAATCGATTCTCCCTGTTGCTCACAATCACGAAGCAGTATATATTATGTACCAAAAAATGCAACTACATTGTAGAAAATTGCTCACAATCACGATTCACGAAGCAATATATATGTACCAAAAAATGCAACTACATTGTAGAAATTGCTATAAACAAGGTTTGTCCCAGTTGTTCTCACGAACAAAGCAATGTACCGAAAATGTGCATACCAAATCTACTGGATGACTAACTATCGCAAATCCCATTTCCAACACGACTGTTTTTTTTTGGAACACGACGGTTTAAAAATTGCAATTTGTATTAGTAGGCCATGATATCCATCGTTTGAAACTCTGATGTAAGTGCCTAAATTTCCCTTGATTTGCTTCTTACATTTGATAGTAATATATATATACACTAAGGGGATATATACTAAGGGACACGAGCAGCATATATTAAGGCAGATCTGTGAATGTTGAATTCAACAAGTTAGGGTGAGAACTGTTTATTTATCAAAGAAATTTAACCCCTGACAAATTAGATTATCTCTCTGTATTAAAGATCAAGTACAGAAAAAAGAAGAAACAAAACAACCGAGCGAGCGAGAAAGGGAGAGGGCGCAACTACAGTAGCATCACCACGCAAACACCACGAGGTAGAGTGCATAAAATAAAATGGACATGGGGATGAGAGAGAACAACAGAGCAAGTGTAGCAGAAGGTTCAGGCTGCATGTAATAAGGAAATATCAATATGGTTGATACAAACAATAAAGCCATAAAAAACAACGCACACTCTCTATCTCCATTGCCGATGGCCTCCTGACCTCTATTCTCCTGGTCCATCTTAGCATCAATAGTGAGAAAAGGGCAGAAAGTGGTTTGACAGATTCACTGGCCTCTATATAGAGGAATGTGTTTTATGAATTATTCTTTTTTGGAAAAAAGAAACATAGTATCAATGGACGAAGATCCGGTGAGTAAAAGTGTATCAGTTTGATTTTGGTAAGTTCTTGAAGGCAAAAGAATCAAAGCATTATGGCTCTATCTTTCGGAGGAAATGAAGGTATATCTTCTGAAATTTTGAGTATCATATCAGAGGATATGCCTTCATTTTATTTTTTTATTTTTTTTGCCAATATTGTATACATCAGCGGGGGTTAGCAGGGTGTTACTCCACAGAGGGTTCAGATGTTGTTCATAGCCTTAAAATCCAACTCCGCCCTCGCGGGGCTCGAACTCCTTTCTCCATTGAGGGAGGAGGTGAACTTTCCACCTATGCTAGCGTGGAAGTTCTATGCCTTCATTTCATACCCTGCCTTTTCGTACAGGATGCTTCAAAAATTACTTGTTGGCATGACAATTGAGAGCAATCTCCAGTTTCCTAGAGTACGGGACCATGGGGCCGGTCTAATGCTATTCCTGGTAATTTGGTTAGCAATCTATTACATAATCTCGGTATCTGTGAATTCAAATATGACATTTCACCTTTTCAGAAACACTTTTGAAACTCTGCCTAAAACCAGTTAATGTGACTTCTCTCGAGTTGAATTTGGCAGTCCATGCAATCCCATTCATTCAAAAGTATTTTTAATTGTTCAAATTTGTTAAAACTCTTATGATGAGTGTTTATTTTTACCGGAAAGAGTCCTTCGTAAAAATTTCGAGAAATAATTATGGAGATGAGCATTTGAACCCAACATACCTTTCTATTGATCGTTGTTGGAATTCACACAAGGCACTGACGGCCCATTTGGATGGAGGATTTGTTTTGGGTGGATATAGAATGAGGGAGGATTTGAAGATGGATATGTAATGAGGTGTTTGGTTGATTTTTTGAGAAGGGGGATTTGGAGAGTGGATATGATAGGATAAGATGTCGAATGACCGAATTGCCCCCCTTGATTTTTGATACTCAAAATTGGTTTTATTTCAAATTAATTACAATTACTTGATATTTTTCATTTATTCTGAAATAAATTACAATTAGTCGATATTTTCCACCGACTCCCCACCACAGCCACTACACCTATTCCCTGTTCCCTTTTCTAATTTCCAAAAACCCCATATCAGGGAAACCCACCCACGGGTTTGCAGAAACCCCATTTCCTCTTCCTCTTCCACTTCACTCCCCACCACCGTCACTACCTCTTCCCCTTCAAATTTGCAGAAACCCCACCCA
Organism: Rhododendron molle; assembly: GCA_025413875.1. NCBI lineage: Eukaryota > Viridiplantae > Streptophyta > Magnoliopsida > Ericales > Ericaceae > Rhododendron > Rhododendron molle. Next base: position 25,161,467 of record CM046400.1, read on the forward strand.
CAGTCCACACATCCGACCTCCCCCAAAGCTTCTCCCGTTCGCCGCCGGTCATCCCTCAGGTGAGTTTTTTGGCTGGAAGATCTCTCTCTCTTTCTCTTCTCTCTCTTTCGTTGGTCTGGTTTTCAGAAAACGAAAACAAGTCTGAGAAAAGATAAAGGGGGATTTGGAGGGGTAAAATCGTCTGAAAACACCCCGGATTTGCCGACGACGGGATCTGACCTCCCCTTCCCAAATCCACCTTCAGCTGGAGATGGAGCCGCTACAGTGTTTAACTCTCCCTTCAAAAAACTGAACCAAACACCGGATATGAGGGACACCCGGAGTACAAATCAGGGGGGACTCACATATCCCCCTTCATCTCCAGCATCCAAACTGCCCGTGAAGGCAGTATAATTTTGCATGTATAGGGGGAGCGGGAGTACAGCCATACAGGTAGACCGGATTTTTCGTAATTAGAGAACTATCCCCCTAGTTTTTACATTTCATCCAATGGAACAGTTTAACGAAATTTCCCACCTTTATCACAACTAGTAACAACATAATGACCCGCTTTCAATCTTTTGATTACTGTGACATAGCCTTCCATTAATGTCACATTACGAATCCTAACAATGAGCTCTTCCCGTGTAGAAAAATCTTCGTCTAACAATGATTTTAAGCCATTAGACTTAACATTGTCCACTTTGGGCGTTTGTTTTCTACAAAGTTATTATTAAATATTAGAGTACTAAACCTACCATGTAAGGAAGTCACGAGCAAGTACAATATAATATCAATGTGGGTCTTGATAGTTCTTTTTTAGAGTTTATGTTAGACGAAGATTTTTAGAGTTTATGTCACAATTTAATAGTTCTTTTTTAGAGTTTATGTCACTTTTCAATTGATTATATCTTATAGGAGTAATTTATAATTATAATGTTTTATGTGCTTTTAAAAATATTATATTATAGAATACAGTAAATCGAGATCTATCAAACAAGATCTATATTGGATATAAAATTCATTACTAATTTAGCGATATAACTAGTTTTTTATCTGGTTAGAATAGAACAAGCTATCGATTATTAAATTGGGACACAGAGAATATATAATATCGACCAAATCAAATTAATCCAAAACCAAAATCAATAGGTCTACAAGGAGAGCAAACTAGTCTAAAGAAAGTTTTTTTCTTTTTGTCTAAAGAAAGGTTCATCACAGTACTGTTGGGTCTATAAGGGAAATGATGAGAAGAAATACTCCTATTTTACAAAAAAATTGCTCTAGATTTAGAATTCCAAGCATAAATGGAAGGAAATTACCAGAATCATTTGTACAGTTGAATGACTTTTACGGTTCTGAAATTTTTTTAATATTGCTTATGGCTATGAGATTTATTAATTATATCATTCAGCATAAATAAATCTTTATATGTAAATCCCAAAGTTGGCTGCAAGTCATTGTCTTCACCATCATCATCTATGGTAAACTTGTGAATAAAAAAGTGTTTTGAAAAGACTTGATAATAAAAATGGGAGGGGATGAAGATGGGAGACTGTGAGAGAGACAAAAGTAGGTAAAGAAGATGAAAACGGAAGGACTGGTAGAAGAGGGAAATAAAGAACTCTCTCTCTTCCCTCCCCCGGAAGCGAAAAATTTCCTTTTCCCCCGGGCTGGACATGTGAGGTTAGTTCAGTCATTTTGAAATAAGAGGAAAATGCAATTGTAAAGTACTTTAGTAACTCCACTTGATAGGAACAAAAAAAAGGAGTGTAGGTGTAAGAATGGAAAGTGTAGAAATTAATCTCCTTGTATTTTAGATTAATCATTCATTTAAACGAGAAGAGTCTATAAAGTAGTAAAATTTTGTAATCAAAATAATTTTTTTTTACTTATTCTAACGAAGAAAAAGATTGCACACACTTGACTTTTTTCTGTTTTTAGTGTTGTACTATGTCAACAATTTTCAATTTCGATCCAAATTTTTTAAACTTTTCTGCTCAACGAATAATTAGACCCTGTTCCACTAAGATTCTTTTTTTTAGTACGAGACATGTCTTTTTTTTTTTATTTTTTATTTATCCGAATCACATTTTATTAAAGCCAAAAATGGTAAATTACAGCGAATCCATCCGAAAGCAGAGAAAGGGCAAATGTACAACAAGTCATCACAGAAACAAAAGCTAGTATGAAAAACAGGTGACAAAGGGGCACTAGCAAATGAACGTAAACTAGAGGATAGACCTTAGCACATCTCATCGCCTCAAAGGGTCGGGTCACGAGGGGCCCTCTACCTATCCCATAGTTGCCTCGGCCTGAGGCACGAACCCAGTCAGAGACAAACAAAGCTGAACTGATGTAAACAGGAGCAAACAACAAACAAGGAAAAAACATAGCCACCATAGAGAACTACCACTGATGCACGCCGGCCAAGCCTCGACCGAAGAGAAAAACCACCCATCGCTGAAGATGGAGGCACCGGCTGGATCCCGAACTAGAGCAGTGGAGAGACCTCTCCGACAAGCCCTCGCTGACACGAGCAGGCTTCGAACTCGGAAAGACGAAGGCCTTGTTCGTTTGGTAACTTTGGGTAACGCCCCGATTTTTGGAATAAAAATCAGAGGCATTAAATATTAATATAAGGAAAAATTTGCTCTATTAATGACTAAAATAGATAATTCAACATAGGAAATTGTTTGTTACAACCAAATGTGAAAATACTAAATTTGACTGTGGTATTGAATTTGACAAAACTCAGAGCTGATTCCTAAGCTTGATACGGATCCTAAGCATACATTGACTCGGTCCCCATCACCGTATTCATCTCTGGATAGTACTGTCCGCCTTCAGGGTCCTGAGTCTTCTCTTGATTTTTTGCAAAATTTGACACGGATGCCAAACAATCTGTGCCTGAGTGAAAGAGTTCACCCCATAGTATACTCCAACCCAACCACTCTCCTTACATTACAGCTAGCAGGTAACAATATATTATCAATGCAGAAAAGTAAAACAGAAGTAACACACATAAATTTACTCATTATTGCCCAATAGGTTAACAACAAGGAAAATCTACTCATGCTAGGACCATAACTAGGGTTCGCCTACCTTAAACACGACCTCAAGATCACCACTGGACTCCCGCCAATTTTATTATCACAAAACTTCACTGGACCACCCGCCTGGTTTTATCGTCACAAAACATCATTGGACAACCCGCCAGGTTTTATTATCGCAAAATATCACTAGACCACCTGGCAGGTTTTATCATCGCAAAACATCTCTAGACTATCCGCAAGTTTTATCAACACAAAACATCTCTGGACAACTCGCCAGGTTTTAGGGAAAATGACGCCCAAGGACGTGTTTTGATAATTAATACCCTCTAAGGACATTTTCAGCATTAACAAATGTTCTTAACTTGTCCTTGGCGGGTATTAATTATCAAAATATGTCCTGGGCCGTCATTTTCCCCAGGTTTCATCATCGCAAAACATCATTGGACTATCCGCCAGATTTTATCAACACTAAACATCTCTGGACTACCTGCCAGGTTTTATCAAAACATCACTAGACTATCTGTGAGATTTTATATCATTACTGGACAACCCGCCAGTTTCAAATCACGTCACTAGACTACCAGCTAGTTTCAAATCACTTTACACAATTCGCCTGCAAAAATCTTCTAACATCTCTTTCTCCTAAATAGCCATGGCCTAGTAACGTCTAAATAAAATCCTACTCGCAAGTCACCCAATGTCTCTAGGGTCCAGTTAATCAAGGGTCGGAGCAGTATACAAATAATCACGATGGTAATTGAAATAAATAATAAGCGTAGAAATCCCGTAACCTTTTATGAATAGGCTGTTGCCCTTAATCTTGTATGTCCGAGAATTAATTAATAATTCAAGAAACTTTTATCTAGTTATAATAATTTTATCAAAAATAAAAATAAAAATTAGTAGGCCAAGGCTTGTATTAATTTTATTTAAGAATTTAGATTGATTAATAACCATAATAAATACAATAAAAATAATATTAGAAATAATTAGCATGACCTTAAAAGGATTCCTACGATACTTCGCAACGTGATCGAGTGTCAAAAATCGAGTCCGGAGGGTCGCGAGATTATTTTAAATAAAGATGTCACTGAAAAATTACTGAAAGTAAAATAATTAGGTAATAAATAATTTAATTAATAAACTATGTTGAGGTTAACAAGGTTTTGTCTTAGGAGAATAAAGAGTCTAAAAAAAATTATTCGGACATTAATAACATGGTTTATAAGGTGGCAAGGTAATTTTGATTGAAAATAATAAATAGATAATTAAATAAAAAAAATATGAAATTAACCAGATATCATCTTTGAGGTGCGAGGAGTCTAAGAAAAATAGTTTGGGTGTTAAAAACGTTGTTCGGAAGGTCATAAAGCCGTTTCGAACTTTTTTAAATAAATTGAATCAAGTTCGCGGTGGGAGTTCTAGCTGCAAGGTTTGACTAGTCAAACCCTGCGGTGCGCCAAAAATGGACTGGACCTTGTGGTCCGAAGGTTGCGGTCGCAAGGTTGAATGCAGTTTCGTAATTTTTTTGTTTTCTTTCATGGTTTCATGCATGGGACCCCATGGGGCTATGGGTTAGGCCTAAAACATTCAAATATATTTAGAGAAGGGTTAGATAGGATTATAATACCATGGTTTGGATCGAATTGATTCAAAAATCGAACTTGGAGTTTGGAGAAGATGAATTTAGAATTGGCTATTGGGGAACCTTGGAGCCGAATTGAATGTTGTTTGGTGATGCTTTGGGGTGTAAGAGGCGATTGGAAAGGTCGGATTTGATCTCGGTTGTGTCTAGGCACGAAACCCTTTTTTCTCTCTCTCACTTTCTCTCTCTAAAACTCCATAGCTTGGAGCTTCAATTGGCCATGGTTTTCTCTCTATTCTTACTTAGTGGGGTGTGGTGGTTGCAATGGTATGCTCGTAGGTTAAATTGGTAAGGTATTTATAGGAGAATTTTGAAGAAGGTAATAAAGATGACATTAATGGAAGTTTGATCTCTTGGGCATTGAAATGGATGAAATAGGATTGAGTTTAAGGTCAGGGAGAGGGTATGAGAAGGATAGGAATGAATTAAACTTAGATTTTTCTTGGTGGTGAAGGAAATTTTTGATTTGGGCAAGGGAGGATTAACTTGATTTTTCTTGGAGAGAAAGGAATAGAGAGAGTTATGGCTAGAGAGAGAGGGAGTTGCAGGAGGGAGGAAGGTATGGGAGATGTTGGGGTGCATGCATGCATTCGGAAAAAAAAAAGAAACTAATATGAATTCTAATAATCAAATTAAAACTATTATTATAATTATTTAAAAAAACAAGGTCGAAAATTCGGGTTGTTACATAGAGTAATGATTGGAGAGAGGGGTAATGAGTGGAGAGAGAGAAATGAAATTAATAATTGGAGAAATAGGGTAATGATTGGAGAAAAATATATAATGATTGAAAAATAAAGCTAAAACAAAGTAAAAATGGGAAAAGAACAAGACCGAAGAAGAAATCCGCTCAAGGGCTGGCAACTTCGATCGAACTGGCTCACGGCGTCGATGACAGTGAATCTACCTTGCTTCGTTAGTTCTCAAAGCTGAGAATTGAAACCTAGGCACCAGGGCCAAGCCCCGGCCTTTATCCACCACACTGCCACCACACTGGAGTGAAAGTTAGTGGCTTATTCACCCACCACCACTCCCACTGGATCTGGGAGAAACCCTAACCGGGAACAAATCCCGACAGGGAAAACCCGCCGGAGACACATCGGTCAAAGGCAAAAACGGAAATCAGAAAACAGAAAAGAATAGAGAACCTCGGCCACTCCACACCCCATTATTCCAGATCTCTGACCCCAAATATCGCCACCTCCAATCGTCTATCGCCGTTGCTGCCTTGACGAAAATAGATCAAAAGATAGATGGAGGAGATCGAGCAAAGGACGAGCTGGAAGACCACTGACCCCTAACCCACCGTCGATCCACCACCCCGCCATCCTGACTGAGGGTGAGACAAAAAAATAGAACAGAACAAAAGAAAGAAGGGAGAAAATGAGAGAAATGGTAGAGGGAGGGGAGGGTGGAAGAGGGAGGGGGAGGTAGCGGAGGCCGGAGGCCTCCCCAAAAAAAATAAAAAAATTCTAAATCGCCTAAAAACTTAGAGAGAGAGAGTTGTACAATTTAGAGAGAGAGAGAGAAAGAGAAAAGGAGAGTTTGTACATCACATTTAATTTAAAAAATAAGTATTTATTCTTATTTTAGCAAGCGGAACCCGACCTTAATCTAAAAAATAATGATGAAAAATGAAACAGTAAATTATATCGGCAAAAAAAAAATACTCCTTCCGTCCCATAATTTTTGTTCCATTGGTGAAATGCGGATTAAAAAATAATGCATTTCTCTCAAAAAAATTCAATTTTTTTATTATAAATTAAAAGAATCATCAATAACTAGTCAATTGTTGAATTTTTTTTTGAATTTGTCTTGAAAAAATTGTATTATTTTTTCTACGAACTAAACAAACATTATGAGAGGAAATGAGTAAACGTAACCAAAACCCCATCCTATTCAAGTTATTAGAAGAAATTAATCCGCCAAAACAAAGTAGGAGAAATTTTTCAGTGCCGAGCGGGTATATCCCACTTGGTGTTCGCTTGGTACTCGCGAGTTGTCCAATGCATTTTTGGATGATTTAGATTAAAACCTTCTCTCTCCTCTCACCCCTCCTCTTTCTCTCTCATTTTTCTCCCTCCAAATCTGAGCCGTCCAAAATCGTATCAAACGGCACGAATGTATCGAGCGAACACCACATGGTATCCACCCTACATTGAAAAATTTGTCTAAAAGTAGAGCTTCTGTGTTGCGTATCTCTCTCTCTCCACTGCAGAAGTCCAAATCCTTTTTTGGGAAAAAAAAATTTCGAACTCAAAAATACTCATTATCCTATTTTCAATAATTACTTTTCACTTATTACTTCTATCTCTAATTATTATTCCTATTTCTCCATCTATCTCTATTCACTCATTACTCATATTTTCAATAATTATTCCCATAAAAAAATTTTCAAAAACTTATACAAACAAGGCATAAATCTTTTTTGGATTCCACATACTATGATTATAGTAGTAATTTGAAGAAAGAAACATGATCCGATCTCTTTCTAAACCTCACTTGCTCTGTTCTACAGCTACAAGTCATTTCTCTATACGCCCTTCTCTGCCCTCAAGATCTCTCTCTACAGGTACTAATAACACAACTAGGGCCGCAATCGAATCGATAACGTTTGTTAGTTACGCAGAGCTCCTTCACCTTCAATTCAGATGTACATGCTTCGTAATTTATGTACAGGGGTTAGCAGAATCACGGTCCGATTCGGGAGTGGATTCGGTACAAGATCGATGTCGACCTCTTCGTCGCGTTCGGTGGAACAACTACTGAGTGGTAGGAATGACGACCACGGAGGTGTTATTGTGGAAATGAGCACCGAGCCAGTGGACGCCGTCGTCTTCGGTTCTTTACTCAGAGCTTCAATTTTGCATTGGAGGCAAGAGGTAAACATAGCAATTACATGTTCCAATTCAACTCCGATTTCTCTTCTTTCTAGTGGATGCTTATGTGATTGCAAGTAAAATCCTTACTCCAGGTGAATTGGGTATGGGCATTGGTAAGAAACAGGTGGAGCTCGTTCCACCGATGAATTGAAGACGACTCGTATCGTATTCAAATGTGTCACCATTAGGGAAGTAAGTGGTTCGGTTTTGTCGGTTTTTATGGAAAAATAAACCGAACCAATTTAATTGATTTTTAATTATTGGGTACTGAAACCGACTCATACTACCAACAAACCACACCGAACCGCATTGTACTTAAGAGGTTTGGTTCGGTGCTGTTTATGGTTTGGACTTTACATAATGGGCCCAATTCCTCAGGTAACTTAACACACTGAAGTAGGGTTTTTATGTTTGCAATCCTTTATATTGTGAGAGTTTTGCATATAAAGAGGAAACTAAGTTGTTATGTGTAATCGGAAGAGGGGAAGTCAGAATTTGGGAAACTAAACGGAAGAGGGAAAGTCAGAGAGGAGGCGGTATTTCCGTTGGAATGTAGGGTACTCCCTCCATCCCAAAGTGTTAGACTTTTTTGGGATACTGTACCATTTTCAATTGTCAATATCTTTCAATGTGAATTTTAAAAAATATGCAAAATGGATATTGTTTGATAGATTTTAATTAGTTCTATGAAACGAAGTTTTCAAAATCACATGAAACTTTATAAATCGTAAGATAAGCAATCTAAAATGGTGTTGGGACGGAGGGAGTATTTCAGTCTATATGTAGGGATGTTCAGTTGGTTTTTATGGAAAAAATAAATGGAACCGTTTTGATTGGTTTTTAATTATTGGGTACTGAAACCAACCGATACTACCAACAAACCGGTCAAAATCCATCGGAAACGGTAACGGTGTAATTAGTATTTCCTTCATCCCTAGTCACCATAGTATTGCTGTTGAGTTTTGATTCTGCTCATTGTGGCATCTGGACTATATACTTCCCCATGAAGTGCTTGATCCAGCATATAGCACATTTTTGTTTGCATTGCAACCTTATTAGGTGTCACTTCTTTGCGGCATCATTGTAATGTTGCTACCGAACCACTTTTTGTAAGGTGCATATGAAACTTAGTTTCCACAACCATATATACACTACCTGCAATGTCTCCTTATGAGTTGTCCGTGTGCACAGTTATGATCAATTCAATAATAGGTGGTGTTGTTTTGCAGGGTAAAAAAGGGGTTTGGATTAAAGTGCCAATAGAGCTTGTAAACCTTGTTGAACCTGCTGTTAAGGTCAGTGTTTTTGCCTTGCTTCAGTCTTCTTGGTTAGTAGAAGTTTGAAATTCATGTTGGATAAATAACGTGGTATATGTTACGGTTATGTATTTGACCCTTAATGTTTACCTGAAATTCTACTGCAGCTTTGGAATGTTGTTTCATGCTTCCTTGCAGGAGGGGTTTTATTTCCACCATGCAGAGCCAAGATACTTGATGCTTGTGTACTGGATTCCTGAAACTCCTAGTACTATTCCTGTGAATGCCACTCATCGTGTGGGTATTGGTGGATTTGTCATGAATGAAAAGAAAGAGGTACTTCCTGCTGTTAATTACGTCTGGGTTATGAATATTGTGGAAGGGGGGGCATTGTGACTAACTGGTCTTATGTAGTGCCGATGTTGCATGTTTGGAGCCAAAGCAGCATTACTGTGCTGCTATGATCTTCACTTATTTTATTTATTGGGGCCCATGTGATAATGGATCGACCAATTTTAGTTTGCAACTTTTTGTTTTTGTTAGGTGCTAGTTGTCCAAGAAAAGAGTGGAATTTTACGTGGAACAGGAGTGTGGAAGTTTCCTACTGGAGTTGTTGAAGAGGTATGTTCAAATGGCAAGTTCTTAATCATTATATAAATGGTGCGTTCTGAAGTTTTCACTTACTAAGCCTTTTCTTTGTTTATCAACAGGGTGAAGATATCTGTGATGCCGCAGTAAGAGAAGTAAAAGAAGAAACGGGAGTGAGTAACAAGATTTTGATTTTGGTTTGCCTAAATTTTGCAATTACACTTTAGTATAGAAGCACCCATCTATGGTTTTCGTGACTACTGAATTTTGCTGCTGCAGATTGACACAAAGTTTGTGGAAATATTGGCATTCAGGTGTGAAGTTTGTCTATAATTATGCATTCCCTATTCATTCAAATTGCACTTCTTCATTCTTCCCTATTTGAGGCTGTACATGTTGTCGGACCGCTTTTCATCATCTCTCCTAAAACCAATTGGTGTTAGGGAGGGCTTGAATTAAGTCTTTTATGGCATTCATCGCACCCTCAAGTATATTTTTAGTGCAGTCTCAAAGAGTAGCATTGTGTAACCAAATGCATGAGGGCACTCTAGGCCCAACAATCCCTCCCTTACGATGACGCTCCCGCAACTTGAACCCATGACTTCTTGGCTCTAATACCACTTGTCGGACCGCTTTTCATCATCTCTCCTAAAACTAATTGGTGTTAGGGAGGGCTTCAATTAAGTCTTATGGTATTCGGCATCGCACCCGCAAGTCTGTTTTTAAAGCAGTCGCAGGGAGTGGCATTGTGTAACCAATCCATGGGGGCACTCCTGTCCCTACACATGTCAAATTTCGTATCTGGGATCTTAGTTCAGTTATCACAAAGTCGAAAGTGTGAGTCTCAGATGCAATAATCTGCAAAGGTATTATAGTTTTCTTTCCTTGCATCTTAAATTTGAGAAAAAGTTCTTTCCGGTTGATTTGGACAAGGGAGGTTGTCCGGACAGCCCCGTGTGGGCCCCCCTTCGCGCGTTTTTTTGGAAAATCCAAACCTTACTGTTGTTTGGAGAGCAAAAAATGTGTAGGGTGTTAATGAACCCCTAACACAAAACAATATTATATATTATGAGGTTACTTATTACATAACTCATTTTAACCAATGTGGGACTAAGATTAATACTCATCAATATTCTAACACTCCCCCTCAAGCTGGAGAATAGATATCATAAAGACCCAGCTTGCCACACAACAACTCTAACCGAGGCTTGAACAATGACTTAGTAAACATGTCAGCCAACTGAGCACCGGTAGTCACGAATGGGGTAGCTATCACACCATTAATTAACTTCTCACGCACTAGATGCCAATCAACCTCAATATGTTTAGTCCTCTCATGAAATACCGGATTAGATGCAATATGAATAGCTGCTTGGTTATCACAGTACAAAGGCACATGCAACTGCAAACTGAATCCTATTTCCTCGAGAAATGAACGCAACCATACAACCTCACATGTTGTGTGTGCCATTGCTCTATACTCTGCTTCTGCACTGGACCGGGCAGGCAACTACTGTCTGCTTTTTACTCTTCCAATTGACAAGATTTCCACCAAGGAAGATACAATATCCTGTAGTGGATCTCCTATCCGATGGTCCTCCTGCCCAATTCGAATCAGTGAACGCTTCAACACGTAAATGTCCACTCGCTCGATAAAACAAACCACGTCCTGGATGTGACTTAAGATACTTCACAATTCTGATAACTGCGTCCCAATGTGGATGACGAGGAGCAGACATAAACTGACTAACCATACTCACTGCAAAAGAGATATCCGGACGTGTAATTGTAAGGTAATTCAACTTACCAACTAAACGGCGATACTGATTAGGATTGGAGAGCAACTCCCCCTGGTCAACACACAATTTGAAGTTGGGATCCATAGGGGTCTCAACAGGCCTAGTTCCCAACAAACCAACATCCTCAAGAATATCTAGCACATACTTCCTCTGTGATAAGCTAATACCATCTTTAGATCGTGCCACCTCAATACCTAAAAAATATCGTAGTTTTCCCAAATCCTTAGTATGAAACTACTGATGTAAGAAAATTTTTAGCTCATCAATACCTCGCTGATCATCACCGGTAATGATAATATCATCCACATAGACAATCAATAATACTTTTCCTCTGTCTGATGTGAGAGAGAACACAGAGTGATTAGATTGACTGCGATGCATGCCAAATCGTAAAACTGCGTCACTAAACTTGCCAAACCATGCTCTGGGAGACTGCTTAAGCCCATATAGAGCTTTACGAAGGTGACATACCTGATTACGCTCCCCCTGAGCAACAAACCCAGGTGGTTGCTCCATGTAGACTTCTTCCTGGAGATCCCCATGGAGGAAGGCATTTTGACATCTAACTGAAATAATGGCCAACCCAGATTCGCTGCGAGAGATAAGGATCCAAACAGAACCAAGTTTGGCAACTGGAGAAAACATCTCCGAATAATCAACACCATAAGTTTGAGTGTAGCCTTTGGCAACTAGACGAGCTTTATAGTGCTCAACAGTGCCATCAGGAAGATACTTGACAGTGAATACCCAACGACAGCCAATAGTGGTTTTAGCAGTAGGAAGAGGAACCAGCTCCCATGTGCCATTCTGATGAAGAGTAGACATCTCATCCTCCATAGCTAGCCGCCACTCAGAAATAGATAAGGCCTCCTGAACAGTGTTAGGAACGAAAACGGACGAAACCGAAGTAGTAAAAGCACGAAGGGCAGGAGACAAGTGAGCATAAGAAACAAATTGAGCAATAGGATGAGAAGTACAAGACCGAATACCTTTGCGAAGAGTGATAGAAAGGTCGTCTGGATCTCGAGACGGAGGAGAAGATGGAGTAGTGGGTTGAGGTGGGTCGGCTAGCTTAGGTGGGACTGGGACTTTGCGACGACGAACATACACCTGCGGAAGTGTTTTCAGAGGGGCAGACCCAGAACTAGAACCAGAAGGGACGACAACAGGAAAAACAGACTCAACCATAGGGAGATCATCTACATGGACAGGAACAGAAAAGAACGGCAGCGACTCATTAAATGTAATATCAGCACACACAAAATGTCAGCGTAAAGATGGGGAAAAACATTTATACCCTTTCTGAGTTCGCGAATAACCAAGAAAGACACACCGGATGGATCGAGGTTCAAGCTTACCTCGGTCAGGATCAAGAGCATGAACGTAACACGTGCACCCGAATACCCGAGGGGGTAATGAGTGGAGAGGCCGACCAGGGAACAAGACCTTATGGGGTATTTGACTGCCAAGAACAGTGGATGGCATACGATTAACTAAATAACAAGCGGTAAGAATGGCATCACTCCAATAAGACTTAGGGACCTGCATTTGAAATATTCAAACATAGCACGTAGGGGTGGAACCGGTTCGGTTCGGTTCAGGGGGGTTTTGACGAAACCGAATGAAACCGGTTCAGGGACTAGAAGGAACCGAAATCGAGTTTTGATGGTCGGTTTGGTTCCTTCGGTTTGGTTCGGTTCTCCCGGTTCTCAAAAGTTGGGCTTTTTTCGGGCCAAGCCCAATTAAAAAACGGTAGCCCAATGATAATATTACAGCCCACAAAAGTTTTTTAAGCCCATTTAGAGATATTACAGCCCATTTAAAGCTGTTTTAGCCCATTCAAAATCAATTCCAACCCACTACCCTCAATGACCTTATCAATTTCAGCCCACACACACAAATTAGCCCATTGAAAAACAATTCAACAATTAAAAAACAATACCAGCCCCGAAAAAAAAAAAAAAAACAAAAACAAAAACGCATTACAACTCTTATGTTTAAGCATGGCAGTAGCAACTAGCAACCTGAATTACAATTGTACTAAGTCTTATGTTTAAGCATGGCAGTAGCAACTAGCAACATGAATTACAACATTAGTACATTACATTAGTCCAAACAACAAAAAGAAATTAAACCAAAAGTCATTCCAGCACACTTTCTAGCAGCACAACATCTCAAGTCTCACTCTCAAGTCCAGCAGCAGTTTCTCCAGTTCACTGTCTCACTCTCAAGTCCTTCCTGAACATGAATTACAATAGATCAATAAAAAAATTGCATACAAGAAGTGCACCAAGTAGTAAAAAACTGTATTCAGCTATTCAAAAGCTTCCCAAGGGCTTTTCCTAATATGGAATGCAAATGCCAAATGCAAGCAAGTCTGAAGAAGATGCTCAAGTACTTTTTGCTTCCATACAGTACTTGCACTATATAATTACAGGACTTTTAATCTCTATAAGTAATAGTGTATATTTCTACTATACAGAAATGTTGAACAAGTAATCACTTGAAGTGCAGTAGCAAACATTAGTATTTAGTACATTACCTTGGTGACATTTACCCATCTTTCTCCAATGCTTTTTTGAAATTATACCTCCGTGACACATGACTCCTCCAAGTTAGCTTCCGAAACCACTTAAAAAGAACAAAAACATGGAAACATCGAACAACTTAAAACATGAAATACGTAAAACAAAACTAAAACAAACAAATTATAGTTAAATAGTTGTACCCGATTCAAGTTCCTCCACCTCATCTAGCATATCTCGAAGAGATATTTCGCACGGGTACCTCAACCAATTTTGTGCACAAATAAGGGCCTCTGCCATTTTGGGAGAAAGAGAGGTCCGGTATGGATCAAGAATACGTCCTCCGGTGCTAAAAGCAGATTCGGATGCAACCGGAATAGCTAGAATATCTCGTACCTTGTACAATTAGTGAACCACCAAGTCAAGAGATCAAACTTTTCATTTTTTCGATCTTCCATAGTCTCCAACCAATACCTCTCTAACTCCGACTTGCTCACCATATTAGTCTCCTCTTCCGTGTGTTGATCAAATTCCAAATCCAATGCCTCACTCAAATCCATGCTCCGCTTTCCATTCTTGTCCTTGTTCTTAGAGGTCTCAACATTTGATGCTTTGGCTTCCTCATGTTCAAGAGTCATCTTCTCATACCAATTATAAAGCTTTTTCATCCCTTCCTTGATCTCAACAACCTTGCTTTCAACCTCCCTTTCGGTTAGGTATTTTCTCAAGCTCCATCTCACATACTCAAATTTGTAACGGGGATCAAGAACATTAGCATACAACAACAATTGGTTAATTTTGTCAAACTTACCCCAATACTTGTCAAACTTCAAGTGCATGCCCTTAGCCAAAAGCAACAACTTTGGATCATCACTCAATTCCAATTTAGCAATTGCATTTTTAACGGTTGTGACCTCTTTGTAAAATGTATTGCAAGTCACATACAAAGAACCCGATAATCTCTCGGTCACAATGTAAAATGTTCTAAGAATTTCAACATACATTTGCACAACATTCCAATCCTCACTAGTAGGAGTACCAAGCTCTCTCCCTCTCCTTGACCCTTTCTCTCTCCCTCTCTCGCTTCCCCCAATTATTTCCCCTTCCAACACATTTTCAATCGCATTGTCATTGTCTACTTCACCAATCACATCTTCTCTAACACCAAGAACAACATTTAGACTATCTTCCTCTTCCAATCTCTCAAATGCTTTTTGGTAAATCACGGCCCTTTCCAACATAAAGAAAGTTGAGTTCCAACGAGTAGGCACATCTAAACAAGGCACAAGTTTAGAATCGATTCTATCTCTTTTGACACATTCTCTAAACTTTCGGTTCCTTTGGGGTGATGATCTCACATACCTCACAATGTTCCGCACCCTTACAATGGACACATCAACCTCTTTCAAACCCTCACGGACAATCAAATTCAATATATGAGCACAACACCGAACATGTAAAAACTCGTGGTCTAGAATAGTGTTATCTCTTTTCATGGTCTTCTTCTTCAAGAAATCAATTATGCCATTATTGGAGCTTGCATTATCAATTGAGTGTTAAGATTTTCTCATCCCCCCATGCCACCAAACATCTTTCTACCTCCTTACCAAGTGTCTCGCCTTTGTGATTTGGAACTAAACAAAAGTTGATGATTTTTTTATTTAGTTTCCAATCACCATCAATGAAGTGGGCTGTAAGACACATATAGTTAAGATTTTGAAGAGAAGTCCAAGTGTCCGTGGTAAGACATATTCGTTGATTCTTAAACACTTTTTTCAAAGCTTTCTTCCCATCTTTAAACAATTGCAAACAATCTCTTGCTACCGTTACTCTAGATGGGATTTTGGTCCACCTTGGTTGCACCACATGCATGAACCTCTTAAAACCTTGACCTTCAACAAAACGAAAGGGCAATTCATCAATAATAATCATTTCGGCCAACACCTTTCTACATGCCTCCGCACTAAAGCTAACAACGGTAAGCTTTGGACTCGTATCTCCTGGACCAACGGGTTCAATCCCTAGGGTTTTTTGCCTCTTATCCCCCCATGCTTCTTCATATAGGCATCGCTAAGCTCGTATTGTTTACATCTTCTAATAAGATGGGTTCTCATTGACAATGTCCCATTATGATCGGAATTACAACCAAATTCAGTTCCACAATAGTTACAAGTAGCCTTTTGCTTGTAACCCGGTGGTGGTACCTTGGGCTTGGGTAGTCTTGTAAAATGATCCCATACAAAGGAAGAATTCTTAGCTTTTTCTCTCGTTTTTTCGGGTTCATCTTCTTCATTATTCCCTAAGATGGGGTCATCATCAATTTCGATATCATTATCAATATCAATCGTATTAGACCCAATATTTGTAACCCCAGATACGTCCATCTACAATAAAAACAATACAACCACACAAAAAGCGAATAAATATCATAGTCCATACTCCATAACACAAAATCACATGCAGAGCAACAAGCCAACAAGCCAACCGAACTCCCATTAATCGACAATAACCACCAATTTCAAGTTGAACCAAGGAACATGTAAAAACTAAAAAAGGGCAGAAGGTAGATAACTAAAAGGGGCAGAACTTTTAATACCTTTGCCTTTGCCTTTGGCATGCCGAGTCAAAATACAACAAAATCCTTGAAACTTACTCACGTAGTCCAAAATTCCTATAACAGAAGGATACAAAATTACAAATGCATATAAGAAAGTAGTCAAACTGTCAAAGTACCCTTAACAACTCAATTTAGTATTTCTACTTAAAAATGCATATCAGAGCCAGGTGCATCATGGATGCACATTCGAACTAGCAGCAAAAACACCCAGGCATCCAATGAGACGAGCAAATGACTTATCCATCAACGATTCAACATACAGAAAAGCAAACACATGATACAATATACATACTACATACGAGAGAGAGAGACCCCAAGTCGAGAATGATAGACTACTATGTACAGATCTACAGAAACCAATCAAGTGACAGTACATCGGCGATGAGAGGACATGGTTTCACAGAATCACAGCTATATACATACTACATACGAGAGAGAGAGAGAGAGACAGAGATAAGAGCATGATTTTGCAATTTCTCCCCAGAAATTATCCGGAGTATTTTTCACTCACTACTACTGCATAGAGAGAGAGAGAGAGAGAGAGAGAGAGTGTGTGTGTGTGTGTGTGGGCTGTGGTGTGAGAGAGAGTGTGTGTGTCGGTTGTGGTGTAAGAGAGAGTGAGGAGTTAGGGTTAGCCGGTTAGGAAATAGGAAATACGTAACTGAGGTAGTGAGGTATATATTTTATTTTAAAAATATTTAATATATATATATATATTAAAAACCGGTTCGGTTCGGCGAAAATTTTCAAAAACCGAAAAATGAACCGGTTTCAGAAAATTTTTACCTCAAAGAACCGAACCGAACTGAACTGGATAATGAAAAAAACCGGAAAAATGAACCGGTTCGGTTCGGTTCTTTAACTCGGTTCGATTCGGTCGGTTTTTTGTTCACCCCTAATAGCACGCATAACTTCTGATAAAATGTCGAATCTTGCGTTCGGCAACCCCATTTTGTTGTGGGTCCGAGCACAAGATGATTGGTGAATAATACCATGATCATCAAAAAATTGAGACAAAGTAGAATGAAAATATTCACGAGCATTATCAGAACGAAGGACACGAACACAAGTATTAAACTGAGTCTTAATTTCCATATAAAATGACTTAAAAACAGACTTCAACTCAGATCTCTCTTTCATAAGATAAAGATATGTAACATGGGAGAAATCATCCACAAAAATAACATAATACTGAAAACCAAAAACGTTGGGAACATGCATAGGCCCCCAAATATCCGAATGAACTAATTGAAAAGGACTCGACACACGACGCTCAATTTTAGGATAAAAGGGTACCGACGATGTTTGCTAAACTTACAGACCTCACAGGACAAATTATTAAGACGACTACATGAAGGCACTAGACGCTGCAGATTCTAAAGAGATGGATGACCAAGCCGACAATGTTGTTGGTATGGTGAAGCTGATGATTGAAGAGCAATTGACTGGGGATGAGCACCATCAGTAAGGTAATACAGGCCACCACGTTCAGCACCGCCACCAATCTTCCTCCCCGTCTGGAGATCCTGAAACACACAACCATGAGGAAGAAATGTGACGGAGCAGTTTAAGGACTTAGTAAGTTTGCTAACAGACATAAGATTAAAAGGAAAACTAGGAACATGTAACACAGAGTCCAAAGTAAGAGATGAAATAACAGGAACAGAACCCAAACCAGTAAGTGTTGTGGAAGAGCCATCTGCTAAGGTAACATGAGATGGTTTACCAACAGACTGACGACTAGAAAATAGAGTAGAAGTACTAGTCATATGATCAGAGGCACCAGAATCGATAACCCAAGGAGTAGAAGTAAGAGAAGATGCAACACAAGCAACGGATGGACCTTTCTGAGCAAGCGTAGCAGTGGAAGAAGAAGCTGCAGTTGGAGACTGAATGGACAGAAGACGCTGGTACTCCTCTGCAGAGATAGTCACCACATTGTCAGCAGAAGAATGGGTAAGCTGTCCAGCATCCTGAGAGATAGCAACTTGATGAGCTTGAGGGTAACCGTGAAGGTCATAACAAAACTCCACCGTATGATTGGTCCCCCGACAATGAGTACAAAACTTGGAATCACGGCCGCGACCACTGCCACCTCCCCCTGACATGCGACCGCTACGAGTACCAAAACCAGAGTCACGACCACTAAAACCACGACCACGACCACTATCTCTAGAATCACGACCACAACCACTAAATCCAGAATCACGGCCGTGATCACGGCCACGGCTGAAGGAAGAGCTAGAACCACCAAAAACAGCGGAAGCTAATGCTGAACGATCTGGAGAAGGTGCAAGCACAGATACAGAAGACTGACGAAGGCGACTAAATATCTCACTGAGAGAAGGAAAATTGCGAGATCCCAAGAGTTGAGGACTAACAACATCATAAGCAGATGATGCACCAAAGATAAATCGAGAAACCTGCATACGCTCACGCTGGCGTCGCATAACCTGAACATTAGAAGAGATAGGCTCACAAATATTTAGCTCCGCACAAATACCACGAAATTTGCAATAGTAAGCCTCCAAAGACAAATCACCCTGGGATATAGAAAAGAAAGACTGATGAAGATCATACGTCCGACGGAGATTATTAACACCAGAATACATCTCCTGAGTTTGTGTCCATACTTGTTTGGCTGTATCTAAGAAAACAAGCGTACTAGCAATGGCTTTGTTCGTTTGAGAGTTTAGTTTAGTTTAGTTTTGGTAGTGGGTAGAGAGAGAAATAGAGTAATGATTGAAAATAGGGGTAATGATTGGAGAGAGATAGAGAGAGATGAGAAAGTAATAATTGAAAAAATAGGGTAATGATTGGAAAAAGATATAGGGTAATGATTGGAAAACAAAGTTAAAACAAAGTAAATATGCTAAACGAACAAGGCTAATATGTTCTTCCATACTATTCCACAACTTAGATCGAATCCGGGCATCCTCAGATTCCCATGTCGAATAAGTAGAGGCAGTCTTTGCGGGGGGATCATCGATCAAATAATGATACTGTGTCTGGCCCAGATAATAAACTTCAATTGCTTTAGCCCAAACAGCATAATTTTTACCATTCAATGGGGTAGAGGTAATAGAAAGCTTCTCCCGAAACCGTGAAGAACTGAACGAACTACCCATAACAGTAGAAGAAGAACCAGACTTAGTCTCTTCTACAGACATGTTATCGTGCAATAAACAGATCAACCAAACCAATACTCCACCAACTACCAACCAATAAAGAACCACCACAAATCAACCTGCCAATCGAACAATGAACTACGAACCGCCGAACAACTAATAAATGATGAAATAGATCACCAAACAAGAAACAGCATCGGATAGCAATAACCCAACAAAGCTCCAACTACCAGCAACCAACAGAGAGCAACAACAAACATATAAGTTTATAGCTCATAAGAACTTACCGAACAGAGAAAACACAGTGACAGAACGCATGGTCACTGAACCAAATAACACCAGAGCACACAACGGAAGATTTCCAAGCAAACCAAGCTGTCGGTAAAACACAAAGCTGAAGATTCCGAAGCAAAACTAAACTTTCGGAGAACCACTGGTAGAACAAAGAACTCCAAGCAAATCCTAACTGTTGCAAAACGTACCACACGAGCAAGAGATCAACAGGCCGAAAAATAGGTCTGCCAAGGCGCATGATACCCCGACGAGGACTGGGCGAGGTCTTTTTTGGCACCGACAGGGGCTGGGTTAGGATATAAGGTATGTTCGAACATTATTCTGGTTTATTCGAACCTGACTTGGTAGATTTTGGTTGAAAAAAGCATGGGTGGGTTCGTTTTTGGCTGATGATGGTCTGGGTGGGGTTGATTTTGGTCGAAACTGATGGATTGAGGGTGCAAACAGGTAGGGTTTCGAAGGGTTTTGATCTGGTAGTGGGAAAGGGCTCGATTTAGGGTTTCAGAGGTAGACAATGGCTGGGAAAGAGCTCGATTTAGGGTTCCAGAAAGTTGGGTCTTCGATTTTGGGATTTTGGTGGTCGGCGATGTACGGCAGCGGTTGTAAGAGTTACAGCTGTGGTGGTTTAGGGGCAGGGTTAAGATACGGCTCTGATACCATGTTGTTTGGAGAGCAAAAAGTGTATAGGGTGTTAATGAACCCCTAACACAAAACAATATTATATATCATGAGGTTGTAATAACTCATTTTAACCAATGTGGGACTAAGATTAATACTCATCAATATTCTAACACTTACATCTTGTAGGGCCAGCAAAATAATGTATCTACGCAAAAAATCAGCTTGTCCGGACATCGATAGGTATGTCAAAAGATGAGTTTTTACACGGAAAAATGGACGACCGTGATCTGTCAACTATTTTTAAAGTTAAACTGTTCATGGTTGTCCATTTTTTCTTGTAAAAACTCAACTTTTGACATACCTATCGATGTCTGGACAAGCTGATTTTTTGCGTAGATACATTATTCTGCTGGCCCTACAAGATGCACGGTTCGGATTTTCCAAAAAAATGCGCGAAGGGGGCCCACATGGGGGCTGTCCGGACAGCCCCCCTTGTCCAGATCAACCGGACATAACTTATTCTCCTTAAATTTACCCTGCAATTGGTTCGGGGCATATTGAAGATCTAGGGCACATTTCTCATCCTTATTTCTCTCAAATGCCCTGTGTGGATCCAACTACTTGAAGATTTATTTGTTTCCTTTGTTTTAAACTCTTAATTCACTTGATTCACAGACAGAGCCACAAATCATTCTTCGAGAAGTCAGATTTATTCTTTGTCTGCCTGCTGCAACCCCTTTCCTTCAACATTCAACCGCAGGAGTCAGAGATAGAGGCAGCACAGGTGAATATCAGTCAAATTCAAGGTTTTTGAGGTTACTCATTCAATTTTCTGTGAATAATACAAACGTTTTATCTGCAATGATAAATTGAAAGCCTTGTAGCTATATTTATGTGATGAGAATCACACTGCTATCCAACTGCCAAACCTGTTTACTTTTTTCTCTCCCTGGTTGATGTGTATGATTTTCTTATCACACTGCTAAGGTGATCAAGGAAGATTTATACCTCTAATAACTTGTATGTGCAACAAACCTCTGGTTACTGCACTCACATGCTGTTTATTTGTTCATATCTCTCACTATTTTAAGATGAAGTAAATTGAAAAAGCTAGCCACATTTTAAGACAGAATATGGTGTTGACTTCTAAAATCGAACCTTTTCCTAAACCAGAAGCCTTCCAAATGTGACGCATGCCCACTGTTTTCGGTTAGTGTTTGAAATTTATATTTTTTTTTGGTGTGGGAAAAGAACTTTCCTGTTTGAGTCATGCCCCAAGGTTTTCAGCCTGTCAGTGACTCAGTATCACCAATGTTGAATCTGTGGGTACTGAAGATAACAACTTACTCACCTACAGTTCTCTCAATTTTCCTTTAACAGTTCAGAAATGAAAAGTAAGTGCAATATCTTGTGAAGAGTTGTCAGTATATTTTTCCTACTTCATGCAGTGGATGCCATTCAAAGAATATACAGCTCAACAGTTTGTGCAGAAAAATGAGGTTCTGAAGTATATCAGCGATGTATGCTTATCAAAGAGTGAGGGGAAGTATTCTGGGTTCTCTCCGGTGCCCACAACTGGTAGTTTTTCTACTACGGAGAGCTACTTGTACTTGAACAGGCATTGTCTTAACAGCCCCTAACTGGTTCTAAGTCTGCTATTCTTTTTTTTTTCTTTTTTTTGGGTACACTAGGTCCTTGATATTCTGCAGTAGGGTAGGGGGCGGGTTGTTATTGTAATTTTAACATTATTTATTCATATGTACATTGCACCTCCAGATTAAGGAAGGTATAAGAAATGTGTCTTTTTAAGCTCCAGAGTGAGTGTTGTTCTTGTTTTCGGTATATGCACGGGAGTAACCAGATGCTATGAAATGACAATTTTATCATTTTGCGGAGGAAAAAAAAACTTCTGCTGATCCCATCTAGTTGTTTGTGGGAATCTCAGGACCGTAACTCCTGGTTGTGCCAGTTTTGTCTCAATTGTTCGCATCTGAGCGGTGTCCTTGTTGGTTTTGGACTTGTGGAGTGCAAGGAAATCGATTTGGTAGAAGTATCTTTGGGAAGGATTTTTTTGGCTAAAATATAGCTCGATTCTCTCAGTTAAGGTTGGATGTCATCATAGGCCCCATTTGATAACTCTCCAAGAGGTTGGGATTGGATCGGTAGAGTGGGGGTATTATTAATACCTTGTTTGGTAACCAAAAATGGTTCGGACTAGTAGTCCGATGGGATTAATAATCCGGGTAATAGGGGGTATTGCTAATACCCCGTGGGACTTGGTATTAAGGGATATTAATAGTCTAATCCCAACTCCTCCACATTACCAATCTCTTCTCATTACCAATTTCTTCTATCAATCCAATCCCATCATCTAATCCCATCTCAAACAAGCATGATATATATTAATAATCCCATCATCTAATCTCATCCCAAGCAAACATACTCATTATCAATTCCTTCTCATTACCAATCCCATCTCCTTACGAATCCTAATCCTAATCCCATCTCCTTACGAATTTCATCCATCTATCACTGTTATCAAACGGAACCCCCATGGGGGATTCTTGGTAGAACCTTAGGGTTCTTTGTTAGATATTTGTAGTTGTTTGGTTGCTCCTCTTTGGTGGGCTTGGGAAGATCTTTTGTGTATGTGGCCTCCGCTCACTTGGAGGAATATTGTCCTTTGGCGATCTTGTTGTCTCTTGGTTGAAACCCTAATTTCGCGTGAGACCTGCTGAGAGAGAGTTTTGGTGTGCTTGCAATTGCGTTTTGGCGAGAGAACTGTATTTGGGTAGGTGAGATAAAAGCAACAATGATAACCACATTTGGTGACCATGTTTAGGATACCATGTAAGTTATCATTCCTGCATTGGTAAGAAACATGACAATTGGGGCTTGATATACCAATACACTAAAATGAAACTCACATGGTACCCAAAATGTGGTCACCAAAGACGGACGTAAGATTCGAGTGTGGGTTGGGCGAATATTACAAGATTTAGAACATTTGAAAGGCAATATCTATTAAGCCAATACAAATTGCCACAATATTGTTTCTCAAAAAAATTGCCACAATATTATTAGCAAAATTATCATATGGTATATAGTTTCGATCAACCTATATGATTATAGATATACAATCGCAGATAATTTACATGCATATGTTATAGTGCATTCATATATTTTAAAAGCAAAATGTAGAATCTAGCATTCCAATTCTATGTAAGTGCGTCGACGCTCTTTCATAATATAAAATGCATTTATAATAAATCAATATTACAACACCCAACAATGTTTTTTTCAATGTATGTGAGTATATAACTCGTAAGAAAATCATTCTCCATCTTATTCCATAGTCTAGTGGATCAACACATTGAATCCTTCCGATCAATCGCAATTCTTTGATTAGCATTTGGGTGGAGTGAACATTGTTGAAATAGTAGCAACTAGCAAGTGAGAGCTAATAGACCAGAAACCCAAAGCAAGTTAATGTTTGATTTCTTATTCGAGATTAAATTCCATCCGCTTCTAGCGGAAACTATAGGTTTTACACCACCCATCTACTTGACACATCAATTTTACATCTTTTCATCCGCCTGTTTTTCCTTTTGTCTTCTTTCTGTTCAAAATATTCTGCAATTTTTCTCCCGATGACATTTTTTTTTTAAAGGTAAAATTGTATTAAAAAACCCAATTACATAAGTCAGGGGCATACCCCAAGCAAAACAACTCCAAACAAAGAAACATCAAGCAAAGCTTGAAAAAAGAATAGCACAAATCAAGACAACATCTAAACAAAAAATTTCCATGCTGCCGAAGACTCTAGCAGGGACATTCCACATGGAACAAAGAGCCATGTTAGGAGCTGACTTTTTAACTCCTCTCCAGGAGTAAACACATACTCGGATATCGATTCTCACTTTGATCTCCTGCTGTTGAGTGGGATTGTTGAGTAGTACCCCCATAGCCTTTAAAGATTCTGGTATTTCTTTTTCCCCAAAACATGGTATCGAAGAGCAGTCAAAGCAACCTTTGATAGCAAGCAAGAAAACTGAGAACCCTTGTTGACTAGAATCATCCAGTCCATAATTTGGGGTAGTCCAATAAATGGGCAAGTAGGCTTCAAATCTTTTTGCAAGGATTGCCAAAGTTGAGAAGACAAAGAACATCGAAAGAAAAAGGTGCGCATGGTTTTCTACAGTAGCAGAACACAGCACACACTGGACGTCCATAGCCATACCCCACTTCAAATGTCTATCCGTAGTACCAGGCCTCCCCAGATTTGCTAGCCACATTTTGATGGACCGGCGAGGTATAAAATGCTTAAACCAAATGATGTTAAACCAGTGAACTTTAGGATGTTGCCTTCGAATTTCGTTCCAAGCTGACTTGATAGAGAACTTGTTATCAGGAGTGAGATTCCAAATAACTATGTCCTCTTGAGATGGATGAGGGATAAAAATAGGAGGGGTGGCCCTCAAGATGTCCATATTCATAGCATTTCGACGTCTTGGCCATTGCCAAGAGTGATCAGCAATTATGGAATCAACTTTAGCATGGAGATTTCTTCCCAAATTGTATACAACTCTGGACCTAAACTTGGCAAAAAGAGGGCTAATTGGATTCCAGTTATCCAACCATAAAAATGTATTTTTTCCATTTCCCACCACATTAGTTATCTAAGGATGAACTAAGGATCTCAGATTAAACAATTTCCAGATTGTCCAATAGGCAGAAGCAGGAATAGGGATGTTCCAAAGACAATGATCTTTGATTATGTAAGTGTGAATCCATTTCACCCACAAAGTGTCTGCTTTCAAGGCTATTGCCCATAGGTGCTTGGCCATAGCAGCCTTATTCCAATCTTTAGGACTCTGGACCCCAATCCAACTTCATCTTTGGAGAACAAACATCATCCCATGTCACTTTAGCACCACTAGATTTCATTTGAATTCTAGTCCAGAAAAAAGATCACAACAAAGCTTCAATTTTATTAAAGATCTTCTGAGGAAGAATAAAAATGGTGCTCCAATAAATTTGGACACTAAAGAGGACAAATTGAATGAATTGGGCACAACCTCCATAATATAAGGATTTATTAATCCATGACTGAATTCTAGCCACAATTTTGTCTAATAACTCTTGACAGTCTGATGTACGAAGTCTAGAAGTAATGAGGGGGACTCCAAGATACCTGACCGGAAGGCTCTCTTTTGGAATAGCTAAAATTTACTGAAGATCATCTTTGCCCTCATTAGAGACCCCAGCAAAATAAGCACAGCTCTTTGGAGATCAGGTTGTAGTCCAAAAATAGAGTAAAAATCATGCAACATCTTACTAACAACCTGAAAAGAAGAGGAATCTGCCCCACACATTATGAACAGATCATCAGCAAAAGTTAAATGAGACAAGAGGAGAGCTCTGCACTTTGGGTGGTAGGAGAAATCCCCTTGACGAATTCTGAATTGAAGTAAAGAAGAGAGGGAAAGTCTTCAATATACACCCGTATAAGGTGTGTACCATATGCACCTATTATGCAATTCATATTGTGGCATCTCATAAAAAATTACTTGTAGTACTGGTCATTCATAACATTTTATTTCGTATCGTAACTTTTATACTAAAAATTCGTAACTTTTCATCAATATGATTCGCAACTTTTTAGCAATAGATTCATAACATTTTGAGAATCATAACATTTGGTGTGTTTCAATGAAGGTGCATATGATATACACCAAAATAAGAGGTGTGTATTGTAGCACATGACTAAAAAGAACCAAAAATGGATCACTAATTATTAGCGAACCCCTCTTACGATGCATTTTGTTTCTTCCCACATCTATAATGGATCACTAATTATTGGAGAAAAGAACCAAAAATCAAATGACAGAAGGATTCATGTTTTTAGTGATTATTTTAGACACTACCCACATCGATGATCTATAGGACACTCTATTTCATCACCAAAAACTCTTTCATGCAATTAATGAAATTCAATGAAAAGTATATATATGCATAGCTAAGAACCACGAAGAAAATGAAATGGACAACTAGTGGCTAATCATAGAAGCTTTATTCCAATCTTTTCATCTTCTAATTAAGACCCAAGCCACCCTCACTTTTTTGGAATACAAATGGTATTCCACTTTGGCCCCTGAATGTTTCAATTCCTCAATATCATGTAGAACCCTTCGAGGTAAAATAAACATTGAAGACCAGTAAACTTTCATACTAAGACCAAACCACGCCCTAGATGATTGCTTCAACTCAGAAAGAGACTACCTTATTTTTGGATGTCAAAGACCAGAAGCTACGCACAAATTCTTATTGAATCTGGGTTCTCTTTACTTATCTAGTTAATTCTTTAAACCAAAATGCCGTAGTTTTGCATTTCATTAAGATTCTTGTACGGAAAATTCTTGTAGAGGATCCGGACTTGGGTTGGAGGGTTCTGACAAAACTTGTGGCTATTCACCCAAAAAAAAAAAAAAGGAAATTGATTTTTGCGCTCCATTTTTACTGATGGTGTTCCAATTTTAACGTGAAATTATTAGTAGCTTCATGAACAAAATGGAGCACCACTAGTAAAAAGTGGAGCGCAAATATCAATTTCCAAAAAATAAAACAAAACAAACTTGTGGCCTTTACTAAGGGATTGCCAATTTGAAATACAACAGAAACAATACAACTTGGCCATGTTCAAGAATTTGGGTGAATAAGGTATTTGCCATTTCAATCCACAAAAATCAATACATGTTCATGCATGTCACCTGGGTTATAAACAAGTTCATGCATAGTTGATCCAACTTCCAACCCACCCACTTGGATTGTTCTTTCTTTTTGTCCAAGTAACAAACAAAAATTCGGGATTAACCCGAAATGGGTTGGTCTGCTAGTTTTGACTTGAGGCCTGGCCTCAGGTTTGCTCCCTACTAAGATTTTAGGTTCGATTTTCCTTATCCTAACTTTTGGGGCCAACTCTCTTCAGGTGTAAGCGTGAAAAGGGTTGTGGGAGAGGCTATACGGATTAGTCTATGGTACGTCCAAGCTGGCACAGAACACCCTGCATTACCAAAAATAAAGCAAAATTCGAGCATTATTTTGACGCAGATAATTGTCCAAAATGTTACTCCTACGTAAGATGTTTACCAAGTGAGCATGTATTTGGATATGAAAAATGTAGATGGGGGATAATTGGGGAAGGCTTGAAAACAGGGTGAAAAGTCCATCTTCACCGCCAACGCAGTAAAAAGCATCATTGCTTCGAAGCTGTCATAAACAGAGACATTGATGTTAACCCAAGGGGCCTAGTCAAAATGGCATGAGAAAGCAAATAAGTATTTGTTTTTCATGAGATCCCATATTTGAATTGAACGGAAGCCAAACATTATAATCCGTGGGCCACTGGAAGATTTGCCTAGTCAATAACTTTAGGGTCTCGGAATTAGTCAAGGTACACACAAACCATTATCGAAAGGAAAAAAAAAAACCAGAGACATTGATGTTAATTGAATGAATTAAATAAACACCAAAACAGAGCGATGAAACGAACATTCAAAGAGGCGATTGTGAAACGGCAACTAACCCACTACAGTTTAATTTTCCCTTCGAACTTCCCCTCTTTCTTATATGGTCGCCGGTCGGTAGTCCTTAGCTTAGTATTAAGACCAATACACCCCTAAACATGTCAACTACTTTTTTTTTTTTTTTTTTATGGGTATGAGTGTCAACTAATTTGTCTAATGACCCAAATGCCCTAACTACGTCTTAGTTTTGTTGTTTTCAATGATAAATTTTGAGAAATCAAATATATATTATTTGTTTCGCGGTTTTTATTAAATGGTACCATACTTAGTCTCATATTTATAAATAATTATTACAGAAAAAGTTGATCAAACTGTATCCTTTTTTGGCACATGTACTGTGTAGTAGTCATTTTCTCGAGCTCCATTTTTTTTTTTTTTTTTGTATCTTGATTCAAGAAAGGATCCGACATTGATCAACAAAGAAGAAAAAGCTATATGCGGTAGAGAAATTGAACGTATTAGTCAAAGTTGAAGGGTGTTATAGAAATGTAAGACTTATGAAGGTGGTACATGAAAAATGCACTAGACTTTGTAAAATCAAAAGGTGGGTAGCCTTTTATTGTCTCTCCATTCCATCTTAGTGCGTCATGTTAAAAGGACATAACAAAAAATCTTATTGCGTTAACACGAAGTCTAGAGCAATAAAAAGATGCTAAGCCATTTTCATTGCTGCAACAATATTCCTTTCTCCAAGTGAAAAGGGAACAAGGCTTAATTTGTTTTGCATTTATCATCTGAGGATTTTACATTCCAATAGCAGCCACCCCACCCCGCCTCTTTATTGTCCCTTCCTTCTTCATGCGCGTTTCTTTCTTTGCTAAGTAATCGTGATAGGTTCTGCAATTCCAACAGGTGCTTTGGTCGCATTCTCATGCCATACGAGTGGGAAAACAAGCAAATCAAATTGGATATTTCCTTGTTGATCTTCCTTCCCATTTCCATGCAATTCAATTCTAAACTCGGGCAAACATTGTGTGGTTAAAGTTCTTCGGCTCCCAAAGAACTCATTCTGTCACCCAGCTTTTACTGGGAACCAAACAGAATTGACATTGTCATTATCTAGCAAAGAACGGCTTCCATATTTTCACAGCAGGGAGTTTAAACTTGACACCAAAACCTTCACAAGGGTGCACAAAGAAAGACGACAGGTGACGGAAAGGGTGCTATGTAAAAGCCTACTGCATAGAAGATTGAGAGATGGCCGCAGCTCATTTGGATGGAGCTTTAGTCACTACATTTGAGTTGATAGGCGTGACTTGATCCTGCCTTACCTATCCGTCGTGTATATTTGTGTAGGGAGAGAGGATAATATTCTCTACATAGACAGCTATGAGTGAGACTACAAACAAGGACTTCCATCAAAATGTAATTCTGTATTAGAGCCTTAGAGGTGTATAATTGATTCCAAAACTATTACATTCAAAAATGCAAGTTGTTATACAGATATTGCAAATAGGTACATATATAATAGTAAGATCCTTAGTGCATTTTAAAATCAGAACTGCAAACAACTAGTGACCAGAATTTATGAATCCTATCAGGAATGGAGGGAAGGGCCGGGAGGCGGTGGGGACAAGAATAGCAGGAACAGCACCCGATGACTAATGGATCTCGCGCCTTTACCCCTGTAACTGGCAATGAATTTGGCAATAAGTGAGTCTTCCTCTAGACCTCCCTAGTCTTGTTCACGTTTTTAGCAACATCGGCATAGAAAGTACGCTTATAATCAGGGATCTCAATGGCGAATTCTTGCTCAAAGGTCATAATTACTAGCTCCACTCTGTTCATGCTGTCAAGACACAAAGGAGCTAATAATTTATGTATAATTGGCTTACCTTCAATGAGAGAGATTAGCCACATATATTTAAACTACCAAACTGACACGAAAAGATAAGGCAAAAAAACACATAGGAAAACACACTAAGGCCAAAACAAGTAGGCTGACATTAAAGGCTTATGATCGGTGATTTACAAATCACGGGATTCCTAATTTACTCTTATTCCAACAGACACAAGTCCTTCTTGAAATCAGCTGTTTCGGTAGCCTATTAAAGGTTGATCAACAGAAATCAGGAAACTGTTGATCCTGGCTAAATAAAGCTTTCACCAATTGAAACAGATGTAGTCCTCGTGAAAATGTTCAGCCATGTAATTTGGCCTTAAAATAGTCATTATTAATCTCATGTAAAGGAAAAAGATGCAACGAGAGGATAAATACCAAATTATTACCCCGGTGGCCTCAATCATATCAAACTTTTTGAGCAGGCTTATGACTTGAGCCATTATCTGATCATGGCTAGAATTTGTAACTGAGGAAAGCTGTTAGCTCAGTCTGTTCAGTGCATTCGCATCTTGAGCATGGAACCATTGTTTCTTAGACACCCTAACCCTCAGATAACTCAAAGTCGAGTTCCTTTTAATTTGCATTTAACCAGGGATGACAATAAAGGAAGTGGAAAATAATTTAGACTGCATTGAAGATGATCCATCCTTCTAAATTTTCAAGAAAACATAAGTTGCATCAATAGAGTAGTCGGTGTTGAAAAAAAAAATTGGCGCAAAAGAGGTGGAAAAGCAGTAGAATCTGTCACCCGCCCTTAATTTGAAAAACATATTGTAGGGGCTGCTTTGGGTTCTGTTGACTGCGCTTACGTGTTCAAAAATGAGCTGGAGAGGTGCGATTGGTTGATGGTTAACAAAAGGAAGGGGGGAGAAATCTCGCGGGGTGAAGGAGGGAGCAGGAGGTACGAGAGAGACAAAGGCAGCGCGTCCCTTGTTTTTCTCCGCGGGGTGATATCGACTTTCCCTGGGTCTGAACGAGCGAGGTCACCTTCTCTCCGGGGAAGAATATTCTCCTTCCTCAGAATCAATGCTCTCACCTGCTCTTTTTCCAGAAAAAGATCCTCTCTAATCATTGGGAATGTCAGGGGTCTTTATAGGACACCTGGGCCTAAGACAGGCCCAGGACGGTGCTCCTATAAGACCCCAGCACGTGTCCCTCCCGTACCTCCAGGCCTTGGGGAAACTGGTTCTCCCGCGGAACATCCCGCGGGAACCTCTCCGCGGAACATTCCGTGGGCGACTCTCCGCGTGAGGACCCGATTCCCCGCGACGTTACCTCCTTCCCAAGCCACGAGCAACTCCCCTATTCCCGTTCGGAGTGAGGACGCGTCCTACGGCGATCGTGCATCTCCTGCGGGGCCTCCTCCGGACCCTGCCTTTAGGTCCGGGTGGAATCCCGGGGTCTTCCTACGGCTCTCTGCCACCGTGCCCACTCTTTAATATGTACACATATATCTCTCAGTTCTCCCGCGGGGACGGGAATGGTCCCGCGATGGTACCCCTTTCCGCAAACCGTCTCCGCGGATGTCGTTCTTTGCACTGTACGCACGCTCTTTTCCCATTGGATAGTCAGCAACCCTCTCTGGATGTGACCTTGACCAAGGCTCCCCTCCACGCAGGCCATGTTGCCATGTGTCTGCTAATAATTGGAGGGTCAATAAGTCCTCCCTGCTGATGTGTTAATACTTTTGACCGCGCCTACACATATCTTTTAGTCTTGTAAAACACAGTTGTTGCTGAAGTGCTGCATTACAAGAGTACTCCCTCTACCTCTGTAGGAAGAAATGATCTGGGGTATTAACTACTGCAGGAGTAAGTTTGTAGGCTGTACCATTTTCAAACTAGTGTTTGCTGCTTCCATTTACCATCTCTGGGGTGAGAGAAACGACAGGATTTTCAAGCAGAAAGGTGTGGAGTTGAAGGTGAGTTTTGGTCAGATTGTGAAGAATGTTCGAGCTTGTTTGTGTGGTTAGCGCAACGTAGATCACTCCGTGGTTTAATGTTAGGCTTGTGGAGTCTTGGAAAGTTTCTAAGTTTGTGTTCAAACTGTGTAATTTGTGGCTTTCTTGTTTTCTTTGGTCTTCTGTTCCTAGTTGTTGGGCAGAGGTCC
This sequence comes from Rhododendron molle, assembly GCA_025413875.1. NCBI lineage: Eukaryota > Viridiplantae > Streptophyta > Magnoliopsida > Ericales > Ericaceae > Rhododendron > Rhododendron molle. The sequence goes on from CM046400.1 coordinate 25,193,395, forward strand.
TTGGTGTTTGTTGGGGGTTCAAGGGTATGCCCGTGCCTGTGTTTTCCATCTTACTTTGGTTGGTTATAATACTCAGCTTTCCACACAAAAAGGAAGGAAAACAAAAAACTTGGGAACTGTTCTCAGTATTGTTTGCTACTCCATGCAGTACTGGATGCCATTCGAAAAATATACAGTTCAACGGTTCCTACAAAAAATTTAGGCTTGCAAGTATACCAGCGATATATGCTTATCAAAGAGAACAGAAGGGAGTTATTTTGGGTTCTCAACAGTGCCCAGCCACGACTGCTAAATAAAGACCTACTTGTACTTGCACAGGCATTGTCTTAACAGCCCCTAATTGGTTCACATCCCATGATATTGTGCGAGAGGCATTCTTGTTCTGTAATTTTGTCTGCATATTTTATCATACGTACATTGCCCCTCCATGGCCAGTAGAAGGAAGGTGAAAGAAATGTGTCTATTCTTTTTTTGGGCATTTGCACTACGGCATTGATCAGATTCTATGAAATGGATATGCGAAAAATGTAGATGACTTGGGTTAATTAACTGTTCCAAAACTCTTGCTTTTGAGGTTAAGCGCATGTTACACCTCAAAAGTAGTAGTTTTAGCGTGGTTTAGAGGCGGCATCACTACTCTTAGGGTCCTTCAAACAAAAGATGCTTTTAGATTCCCGTTCTGGTTCCCCTCCCAGCTTATGAGATAAGATTTCTATCTTGACAATTGGATTCAAAGTCATGCTTTAAGGTGGGCTGACGGGTTTTAACCAAACTTGTGGCCTTAATAAGGGCTTTGTCAATTTAAAATCCAACACAAAAAAACCAATACAACTTGGCCATTTCGCGCAAGCCCCCCCCCCCCCCAATTTGGCCATTTTTCCCAATTGAGGTGATGCACTTCGCTATGCATGATAGGCATAGCTGATCCAACCTACCCACTTGGATGTTTACACTTCAATTTTCTCATGAATGCATGCTTTTTGGTTACAAAAGATGTTTACCAACTACGAGGATGTATATGGATATGCCATATGTAGATGGGGGATGGTTGGGGAAGGCTTGAAAATGGAGTGAAAAGTCTGCCAAGCCAATTAAACGTGTCATTGCTGCATACTTTGATAAAAAGAGACACTGATATTTTTATGGAATAAAGTATATGAACTCCAAAACAGAGAGAGAGAGAGAGAGAGAGAGAGAGAGAGAGAATACGCAAAGACTAAAGACGATGGTGAGTAGGCAACCAACCTACTATACTACCGTTTAACTTCCCAACAATACTTTCTTATACAGTCCGTTGTCCTTAATTGGCTGAGTATTAAGACCAATACACCCCTCACGCAACTTCAAAATTGCCGGAAATTATTAGTCACCTTAATTTGGATGACATGTTAACTACTTTTGTAACGACTCAAATGCCTGTAAATTAATATAGGTATTAGTTTTGTTGTCGTTATTAGTGAATTTTGACAAATAAAATATGTAGTTTTGTCACTGTTTTATATTTGCTATTTAGTTAAGCGGTAGCATATATAGTCAGTTTCATCTTTGCAAAAAAAAAAAAAAAAATTGCATAAATAATTATGCAAGATGCATGTATCGTCTTGTACCACATTTATGGTGAAATATAATGAGAATAAAACCTACTACAGTATTATAGAGTAGTCATTTCTCGAATTCTATTTTTCCTATCGATTCACCAAAAATCTGGCATCATTTAAAAAAAAAAAAAAAACATACAAAACCATTAAGAGTGGAGTAATTGAAAGTATTAGTCAACTTGAAGGGCATTATAGTAATCTCAAATTAATCAAAGGGCACACGAACCATGCACTAGATTTTATAAAACCCGAAGGTGGTAGCTTTTCGTTGTCTCCCGATTCCATCTTGTTGCTTAAACACAAAGTCCAGAGCAAACACAAATTAAGATGCTGAGCCATTTTCACGGCGGCAACAATCTGGTGACTATGATCATGACCTTCATACCAATCTTTTTCTTCTTCTTGTTCGGATCATCTCCGGCTTTAGCAGCCGGACGTGAGATTAACCCTTTGGTGGAAATATCTAGCAGAGAGGACTTGATGCAAATGGCTGGATATGGAGAGGAAAGGCTCTCCACCGTCCTCATATCGGGTACCGTTTTTTGTCATGAGACTTGCCAGGGGGAGAAAGCTCGAATTGATCCCCGTCCCGTTTCAGGTTCGTTACTATCCTATTTCATTGATGACTTCCGTTGCACATGATCTTGTCTGAATTAATCCAGGAAAAAGAAACTTAATTGGAACATAGATTTCGTGAGGCCGAGCAAAAAAAAACATAGAGTTCATGAGTGTACTGATTCGCGAAGCAACTCATTCATGTTTGTTGAGGCTCAGCAGAGAGAGAGAGAGAGAGAGAGAGAGAGAGAGAGAGAGAGAGAGAGAGAGAGAGGAGCCTTGTTTGATAACAGTGATAGATGGATGAGATTCGTAACGAGATAGGGTTAGGATTGAGATTGGTAATGAGTAGGGATTGGCTCATATGTTTGTTTGGGATGTGATTCGATGATGGGATTATTAATATTATGTTTGTTTGAAATGGGATTAGATGATGAGATTAGATTGATAGAAGAGATTGGTAATAAGAAGGGATTGATAATGAGGAGAGGATGGTTGGGATTACCAATACCATCTCCAAGAGGGTATTCTTAATACCCCCTAATGGCTGGCTTGAACATCCCAATGGACTAATAGTCCGGACCTTTTTTTGTTCTCAAACAAAATATTAATACTCCCATGGGATTAGTAGTCTCATCCCAACCTTCAAACCCATTATCAAACGGGGCCTATGTGTGAAGTTTTTTCTTGGCTCTTGTCTAGCGATTTCCTTGGTTAGAGATGAGCATGGTTAAACATCAAAATTGTTCCAATCATGGTGGATTTTTTTAATTTTTAATTTTTGCCAAGTCCAATCATGGTTGGGAATTAGGAAATAAGGTTTTGATCTCACTTGGTCCAAAACTTTGGTATGGTAAGTTAACAGAAGAAAGAATAATCTGGTTTGGTGATAGCACTAAAATTAAGAAAGCTAGAATATCACTGCAAACGAAAATGCCATGGGCGAGGAAGGACTAAATTAGTTATCATAGAGATAAATAGCTAAAAAATGACAGTCGTTTACTGAAATGAATTGAGCATATGCTTAAAGAAATAATGAAAAAATGATTCATATAGCAGGCTCCAAGTGAATGAGGAACACGGCATAGTAGTTTTGGTTTGTTACATGAGACTTATTCCTTTCACCAAATTCTGGATTTCCAAGCTTACATGCCAATAATGTCGACCCTAAACTGCCTCTTTCCCCCAATTATGGTTTTCCAATTTCTTCCCCTCTACTGGTTTCATATAGTAATTCAGATAGGTTTTCCAATCTTAACAGGTGCTTTGGTCGCTGTCTCATGCCATACAAGTGGAAAAACAAGCAAATCAAATTGGGTAGAAGTCAGTACAGATGAATTTGGAGATTTCCTCATTGATCTTCCTTCCCACCTCCATGCAATTCCAAACTTAGGCAAAAGATGTGTAGTCAAAGTTCTTCGGCTCCCAAAGCACTCGCTCTGTCACCCAGCTTTTACCGGGAACCAAACAGAATTGAAATTGTCATCATCTGGGAACGGCATCCGTACTTACACGGCTGAAAGTTTAAACTTGACACCGAAACCTTCAAAAGGATGCACAAAGGAGACACCGAAGAAAAAGGTGCCATCTGAACACCCTACTGATGTGTAAGATTGAAAAATGGCCACAGCTCAATTGGATGGCGCTCTAGTCACAACATTTGAGTTGATAGGCGTGACCCTGCCTTATCTACCAGTCATGTAAATATGTGTACAGAGAGAGAGAGAGAGAGAGAGAGAGAGAGATGTTTCTTACATGGAAAGCTATGAGTGACTACAACTAAGCACTTCCAAAAAAGATGTAATTCTGTATCAGATGTATTATAATTGTTCCCTGAGTATTACATTCAAAATGCACGTTGTTCTACTGAGATTGAAAATAGGTAAACATATACCAAGATCCTTGGTGGATTCTAAAATCAGAACTGTAAACAACCAATAACCAGAATCTAGGAATCCAATTAAGAATTCTCCATATTTTTCTGCTGAGCTTCAGATATGATGTACTTAGCAACATCAGCACAGCAAGTAAGCCTATCTGCTTTCTTATCAGGGATCTCAATCGAGAATTCTTGCTCGAAAGCCATAACTAGCTCCACTCTGTCCAGGCTGTCAAGACACAAGTCCTTCTGGAAATCAGCTGTGTCCGTAACCTAATCAAAGTTCAACAGATATCAGGATCAATATGTTAGCACTGTTGATCTGGCCCAAACAAGGCCTTGCCAACTGCATTCTAGACAGTCCTAGTGAGAATATTCAGCATAATAATCTAACTGTAAAACATAGTACCAATCATATCCTACCATCATATGTGTGAAGTTACAAAAATATACTCCTACAAGAGAAGGAATAAGAAAAAAATTATTACCTTGGTGGCATCAATCTTGTCAAATTTCTTGACCAAGCCGATGACTTGAGTCATTATCTGATCATGGCTGGTACTTTTAAATGTGCAAAGCTGTCGGCTCAATCTGTTCAGTGCATTCACATCTTGAGTAGGGAACACCCTAACCCTCAAATGACGCAAAATCGTGTTCCTTGTACTTTGCATTTTAACCTGAGCTGAAAACAAAGGAAATACAAAACAATTTCAGACTGCATTGAAGAAAGATCCATCCTTCACAAGTTTCACAAAAACATAAGTTGCAGCAATAGAGCAGTTAATGTGGAAAAGAAAAAGGGAAAAGGATTTATGCAAAAGAGTTGGAAAAACAGTACAATCGAAAAGTTGCTTTTTGAGTCCCGTAAATAATACAAGGACAGTCATCTTTTTGATAAGCAAATACAAGGACAGCCATCGTTCAATAAAAGTGGGATTAGTAGCAATAAAAGAACTTTCTACTTGAAGAGCAAAAAACATGGCAAGGAACCGTTGTTTCCCTGTTGGAAAAACAATTGATTAACACCATCTTTGAAGCCATCCAAGGCCTTTGCTGAACTGTCTATATCACTGCACATTCCCTCCATCCCTTCTTCATTTATCTCTATGCCACAGAAATACAGGTAAACAATATGCTAATTATTGTAATTATGTTCAATATACACCGCCCAGTAGATCTGATGACAAGCCCAATTTTCTGATATCACGATTAAAATGAACGTGCAAGAGTGAAGTATATGTACTAACACTCTCCCAGCCAACCAATAGGGTTTGAATGTGCCACGGTAAGAGTACCCTTTTGAGTGACAGACTCAGTAAAACGACATCTCCTAGAAAGATTTACGTAATTGCAAGATTAAGGGAAGAGCACAGCATAAGCAGATATTAAAATGGATAGGTTGCCAGAGACTGGCCGGTCAATGACAGGCGCGTTATGGCTCGTGCCCTCTTCCAATTTCAGCAGAATTAATTTTTTGGTCTTTAAGGGCAGCATTTGCAAGTTTACAACTGAATATACTAGTTCTCGCACATAAGTACATAACACAGACAATAACCCCCTAACCTTACGAAATTTAGTTTCAACAGCTCCTGAAGGGGTTTTATAGAGATTAAGTTAAGGGTGAGCATATGCTAATTGTTGTAAAATCATGTTTAATATACACAGCCCAGAAGACCTCTGATGACAAGCCAAATTCTCGGATATCACGACTAAAATGAAGTGCAAGACTAAAGTATCTACACGGTAAGAGTACCCTAATGAGTGACAAACCCAGTAAAACAACGTCTCATAGAAAGATTTACACAGTTGCAAGACTAGGGGCAGAATAAGCAGATATTAAAATGGATAGGTTGCCAAAGACTGGCTGGTCGATGACAGGCGTGTTAAGGACATATCTCGAGCTCTCTTCCGATTTTCAGCAGAATAATTTTTTTGTGGCAGCATTTGCAACCGAATATACTAATTCTCGCACATATCACAAACACTAACACCCTAACCTTACGAAATACAGTTTCAACAGCTCCTGAAATGGCGTTTTACAGAGATAAAGTTAAGGGTGAGGATTTCTCTCACATTTTGCCATGTACATTGTACCCTAAAAACTTAACCTCTCATCTGCAGATTGCCAAACCATAAACTTCAACATAGCTTATCGATCATATCTGATGCAAATGATTAGCATCATAACAATATGAAGTGGGATTTCAACAGTAACAAAACATATTAGTATTAACCCAGAATGTAAAATGGAGATTCGTGCGTATTTTGTAAGGAAGGAAGAAGGGACAGAGAACGAAGCACCTAGAAAATAGTTACCCACCCCAAGTACCTCTATACCTTCGTTTTCTCTCAGCACACAAGGAGGCTGCAAACTAGGTGTTTGCTTTATTGTCTCAAAGCAGGAGGTATTATAAGCCCACTTGGGTATACTTCAGTTTGCCCTTACGCGGGAGGAAAATGGGATAGCCGGAAGTATTGGTTTGGTTGTTGATTTCCTATAAAATCGAATCAATTCGGACCATGCTCACCCCTCGTAATTATATGAAAAAAAAAAAAGATGTTTCCCGGTATTCAGATTATTTCCTTTTCTCTCCTTTTTCTTCTTATGTAATAATCACATGCCAATTTGCTATTAGTTTTCACACTCTTATGCAAATTATAAGTTTGTAACCTGGTCAACGTTTGTAAATTTTAAGGCAAATTTCATTATCATACGATGTAAAAAAACTTTAGAAACAACAAATAGTAGTGTTCAACATTTCGAGGAAATTTGAGAACATACCTTGAAGGGTCTACATATATGGTTCCTCAGGCACAATACACATAATTTGAGTTTAATATTAGGTCATCTCGAATAGAATATAGTATCTTGAAAGATTAAAAAAGAAAAAGGTGAATAGTTTTAAAATTAAACGGCAAGATGAATGCACTCAGGCTACCAAGACAAACATAACAATTTTGTGCGGATCACCTGTTTGACGAGATAAGTAAATGAACAATTCAAATTAATTAAAGGGTGTGTTTTTGCTAAATTAAATGGACTAAAACTCATGTTTCCATTGATTTTTAATCATTCTTCTCACATGTACTATCAACTAAGGTATCTTTTAATAAAAACAACTTGACTATTGTCATAGTATGTGGTAAATTTAGTTTAGCGGAAAAACACCCTAAGTAATTAAATCCGGGATGGGCTAGGAAATGGACTGTTCTTCGAAAATTTAATAATTGGGCCATAAGCCCATCATTGAAAATGACTTTGTCAAATGGTGACGTAACCTTCACATTAAACCCGCATGGGATTGGGCCACCACATTACCCATCACTCCATATTCACCGGAAGCCAACTTAAGCATTTTTATGTACATCTACATCATGATTAATCATCATTCTTTTCTTTTGTTAAGTGTTCTTAATCAAACCAATTATATCCCAATTGATGAATTCTTTATACTTACCTACTTGTGGTTTCAATTACTTATGTTTTCAATGACAATACTACTTAAGATAGGACATATAACGTAATAGTTGGGAGCATATTTAATTTATCATATAAAAATAATTTTTGCACTCCTAATTTTTATAACCACACTTTAATGTTTGTCTTTCTAGTGTTCAAATAAATTTTGAAGTGTGACTATTAAAAGTTGAGTGCCAAATTATCCCAAAAAACTAACTACTATATACGAGCATTCGTTAGTTTTAAAAATTGTACAATGATACATAAATGTAAAAATTATGAAATAAATTAGGTTTAAAAGTTAACTTGTAGACTTTATTTACATCTTAGCCATTGCTTATCCAGGAGCTTGTTAGCATGATTAGTAATACAAAAAAAATTCACTTGATTTTCATACTTAAATTTTATACAAAATTTTCAATTGTGTACTCTCTGTATGTACTCTCAATATTTTTTTGGATGCAAAAATGGAAATACAGGTATTGCCATTATACCACTATTTGTATGAGACCACATCACAACTATATTGAGACCAAAGCTAAAGTTTCACCACGTGTGGATAGTATATTGAGTATTGTTTACTTGAATCTTGTCCAATCAAGTTCTGATTTTTCACCACTTAAACCACCCCCATTGGTATCCATTATCATTATTTCTATCAGAAAGTTAACACCTTTCTTGGTGTGAACGACTGTTATGAAGTCATTTCACACCAAAGAAGCTACCAAGCAGAGGAAAAAAATAGTCACACTAATTTTCTTCTTTTCACATCTTAGATTTCATTATACAATAATCTTAATTGAAGCTTTTTTACTTTTCATGTTTTATATAATAGAATTTGCACGTGAATCGCGTGTGTCAGGGCGTTAAGTACTTATATATATTGTTACTTAATAAAATACTACTCCAACTTACCATGATTATTAGTAATATTGAAAAGAACATCAATATTAGTAAAATGCATTTTTTTTTTTTGGGTAAGTAACAAATATAAAATGCATCTTGATATTTCGTAAAGTTTAATATTACATTTCTGATTTCTCTTACATCCTAGTATATTTATTATTCACCGTCTTTATGGATAGTATCTATAAAATAATCAAGTCCGGTACTATTTAACCAACAAAAGCCAAGCTAATACTCCTATTAAACTCATTCGTCTATTATAAATACTGTATAGTAGTACACTGGAATATAGATTCTGGGTGGGTTCTTTTTCTTCTTGTTGTTCTAGTATTAGGTAGAGACAGGTGAATAAATTTGGAGTGATGGGAAATGTCAATGGCAGAGAAGATGGAAGCACAGGTGGTGGTGGTGGTTCATCTGGGGTGGATGAGGACGGTGGTGCACCGGATGAAATGGGTGGTGCGCCACCTCCTCACGGCGACGGTGGTGAGTTGATGGGTCAGTCCCCACCTTCTAGCCCTAGGGCAGCTCAATCCCCTTTGATGTTCACTCCTCAGGTCTGTTCTTTCTCATCTTTTTTCCCCCTGCGCCCATCTCGGATCGTAAAGATCTCTTCTTTCTGGTCCTGATTTAGGATTATTAGAATCTCATTTCTGGGGTTTTTTGAAATGGGTTTTTATTTATTGGATGACATGTGAATTTTCTCCTTTGGATGGTGAGGAATGATGAGATAAGAAAGGTGAGCCCTTTCTCATCAAATCTCACAATTTTTGGTGAGATTGGATGAGAAAGGAGAAGGGCCAATAAAAAAAATTATTTTTTGTACTTTTCTCACCAAAATGCTCAATCCAAATGAGTGATTTCACAAGAAACTATAACCTTTTCCTTTATTTTCTCATGAAACTCCTCCATCCAAAGGTTAGTTTGTCAATTGGTAGTTGTGACTTTCGATAGTGATTGGATCTGTTTAGGTGCTGCAGCTTTGATGAACTGAGTGATATGGGGAAATTCTTTATGTGCGGATGATTGTTTTGTTTCCTGTAGTTGACTGTGTGTTCCCCCTACTTGTTTGATGGGTGTCCGAAGAGGAGTTGTTATTTGTTGTTCACTGGAAATGGGGAAAAGCAAAGCTTGTAACATATTCCTGGGCTGTTCCTGCGACTTTAATGCTTGTGGATTTGATCAGAAAATTGATGTTTGAGAGGTTAGATTTGATCAGTTTAAGGAGTTATAAGGACTAAGTGCGAATATGCAGCCTTTGGAATATCTCCAACAGAATTTTTGAGACTGCTCTCTACTAAAGTTTTGTTTGGTTGTTAGTAGCTTGTAATTGGGTTTCAGTTGTATAGGTTTTGATTTGTGGGCTCATGCCCTTTTATTTTTGGATGGTTGGTTATAAAATGTGCCATTTACCAAAAAAAAGAGTGCGAATATGGAAACGAAATGCTGGAAGCTGTATTTTTGTTTGCTGGGAGCAAAGTTGTTTACAAAAAACTATAGGGCTGAATGTTCTGTGTTTAATGAGCTTCATGTAACCCAAATTTGAGTATAAGCTGAGCATAATCTCCATATCTATTATGCTTTTGATTTGTACCATGCTCAGTGCCTCCTCGATGTTTCCTGCTGTGACTTGTGAAGTGCCTGCTGTCTGTTTTTAGGAAAATGCACAAAGGAGTTGCTAGTTTAATCTTTTGTTCTAATGATTTCTTAGGTCCCGGTGCTGCCATTACAAAGACCTGATGAGCTGCACGTCCCAAGCTATTCGTGGATGCAGACTACCACAAATTATGAAGACATAGTTAGTGAACATGGAATTCCCACAATGATTACATGGAGCTACGACGGGAAGGAAGTTGCTGTTGAGGGTTCGTGGGATAATTGGAAGACAAGGTGAAATTTGTTTTTTTCTTTTTTGGTTTTCTAAATTCATTTGGGCCTTGTAACTGTAATCTGATATACCATTCGCCCCCTTTTGATCAGAAAGCCTTTGCAGAAATCAGGGAAGGATTTCACCATTATGAAAGTGCTTCCATCAGGGGTTTACCAGTACAGGTTTATTGTTGATGGACAATGGAGGTATGCCCCTGACATGCCTTGGGACCAGGATGAAACAGGCAACGCTTACAACATTTTGGACTTGCAGGTAATCTCCAGCTTTCTGTAGAAGTATGGACTTGAGAAGATATGTTTGAGAACCTAGTGCGTGTTACATGTTTCTTGGATGGATTAATAACTCCTGATTAGCGTGTAACTACTCCTAGTGGAGACAATTAGGGCTGGAATGCTGGATTTGTTCTAAATATTCCTAAGATATTATCGGGAAAATATTTGCCAACTTTTTCGATGAAGTCGATCTATGAAGCACCGACACCTCTAGAGGTCGAAGAATCGCGGTGTCAGGACACGGGGACACGGGGACACGGCGGGATACCTCGGGGACACGCCACGTGGCGTGTCCCATAATTTAATATTAAATTTTGAGGGGGACACGGCTGGGGACACGGCTGGGGACACGGCGGGGACACCGATGGGGACACGGCAGGGGCTAAACTGCAATTTTTTTTTAAATTTTGGGGGCCAAACTGTAATTTTTGAAAAAATTGGGGGTCAAATTGTAATTTTTTAAAAAAAATTGGGGACCAAATTATAATTTTTTAAAAATTTCTGGGAGTTAAAATATAATTATTTATTTATTTATATAAATAAATAAATAAATAAATATACACGTGGCGTGTCCCCCGCCGTGTCCGTGTCCCCATTTTTTTAGAATTCCCGTGTCCCGGTGTCGGTTTCGGTGTCCGTGTCGGTGTCCGTGTCCGTGTCGGTGCATCATAGAAGTCGATTCAGGAATGTGCTTCCGGTAGTGTTGCACATCTTGCAAAAGGCTGGCTCTACCTTAGGCCAAATACTTGCTTTTTGTCATTTCTTTCTTCTTTTTTATGAAGTCGGGTTGTCACTCTATTATGCCATTTCCATCACCTTGTTATGCCCATGTTGCTCGTTTTTCTTGGATGAAGTTGTCCTCCTTTCTTTGTGGTGTTTCTTCTCTGCATACGTTCCAAGATATTCTAGACGATTATTCTCCATCTCTGGTTAGTGGTTACACTGGTCGTACAGTCGTACTTCTAGCTTCTCCTAGATATTCTAGAAACGAAAACTAAAAGAGCTGGAAAACTTAATGAAGGCTCCCGGAATAAGCTACCTATATTGCTAAAATACATACATTTAAATTCATACGGTTTCAGGGTGTATGACTTTAAAAATTAGAAGTCCAAGATGGAAAACTAAAAAAGTGGACTATAGCTTTCTTGGTGTAATTCTCCAAAACTGTAGTGACTTGAGTCTGATGTGTCATACATTCAGGTGCGTATTTTTACTTCTGTGAAATGACTACAAATAGCATGACAGTTGTTATTAGCTACCACATCATGTAGGCATCTAGCCATTTCAATTAGCTAGGAATTGGCAGCCGCAGGCAGCAAACTACCTGTCCTTTACTTGCCCAGGGCTCTGTTCTATGAGTTGAGCTAAATCTGGTTAAGGTGGATGATGGTTTCCAGGTCTGAATTACAGCATGGATCGAGTATTTGGATGTTGGTCCCAAGAACGAAAAGTACATTGGGAAGAATATCTATAGGAAAGTGGTCAATTAATGGTCGGATTTCAAGCTGAATGTTACCATTCCTTTAACAATGCAAAGTGCTGGTACTTTGTTATTTGGAAGGTTAAGCAGATACGTGCTTCTGTTGTATTGCGGGCACCTGATTTTGGTAACATTTTCTGCAAATATTTGCCGAAATTAACCCATTTAGGAATGCAACTGCAGACTTCCCTGGGTCACATCAGTCAATCCAGGCTACATGTGTTGCAGTACTTAGGAACAAGAGGGCCAGGTTGGTCTTTTGAACCTAGGATCCTGATATCCATCACAGGACCCTCATTGGGAGCTTTGTAACTATGTAAGAATGCAAAAGTAATTGCAAACCTTACACTTTTCTACGTGTTTCCCAGCCCCAGGGCAATTGGGTATTTCCTGTATCCCAATAACATCAAATGACTGATGGCTACTCCTCTAAAATGGTTAACTTTGTTGCTAGAAGAAAAGGTTATGTCTGGTGGCATCATGCCACGACCAGTAAAAATTGGATGGAAGACTCTGGCATACCTTCGTAAGAAACTGGCTATACATGTGATTCCCCTAGTGATTACGGTTATGTTTTGCTATCAGTAATTTAGGTCCCATTGATAGCTACTACTATTTTGCTAATTTGCACCGCTGTTCTGTCATACATTCTCCTATAGCATTGTACGTGTTTAGGGGCACAAATTTGTGTGCAGACTGAACTCATCAAGTGTCATTTGATGGAAGGATCTTTATAACTCATGATATCATTTATTATGAGGTCATAGAGACCCTCTAGCCTAGTATGGTAATTCCGTTTGAGAAACATCAAATACTTGATTGAGTGCTCTTGGCAAGCAAGCATGGCAGAAATTAGAAAGTTACAAGCAATGACCGCAGAAGGTTCAAGTGGCTACGTCACATGCATGTTGCTTTCGAAAATATGTGCGTATGAAATTTGGCGCTCGCCTCATTTATTGCCTCTAAAATTGGTGGAAGATATGGCTAGTATTTGGCAGTTTGTTCTCCGATCTCTGCAAATTAATGGATGGGAAGCGCATTGTGATGTCAACAACAGAAGTTCAATTCCTAGACGTGCAGTGTATAAGCCCTGGATTTCATCTCGAACCCCGAAGTCTGTTCTAAGGATGAGCTTTATGGGAATGCGGGAAAGAATTGATTTTCTGGGGCTGCAGCGTTCAAGCGTGACAGTGGTTTTTCTGGGTTTGCCAGCTTAACCCTAGAGAGATGGAGCTCGCTCCAGAGTGGCCTTGCAGTTTTTGAGTTATGTTTCTGCAGTCCAGATCTAAGTGCAACATATTTCTCACTTTTGGTATGCGAAGGCAGAAGGCCTGCTTTGGCTGAATAAGCCAGTTGGTTTTTTCTTTCTTTTTTTTTTTTTCTGTTCTTTTTTGGCTTGTTTGTCTTTATTCAAAAAATTTGAGTTTTGATAATAATTTTTGTCTTTTTCGATTCCTCTCACTAAGACTAACCAATAATCAAGAAAAATTTGACACGAAACTAACAAACGCGGGAAAAAAAAATTGAATAAAGTGAAAAATAAGCCAACTGGCTTATTAAGACAAACCAAGCCAAATAGCCTCAGATCATCCTAGAGGGGTACCTAAAGAGAGAATTCTTCATTGTGCTTGGAGATTTAGCTTAGATCTATGGGTGTTTGAGGGTTATTGGAGATCTCGAAGCGTTTCTTCATCTTCTCCCTTTGACGTTTAAGCCCTTTGGTGGATTCTGACAGAACTGTGGCGGAATTTAAAGCTTAGAGTCATGGATTCAAGGTGGCATCAGGCAAAGTCCTAGGTAGGTTCGATTTTGAAGGCATGGTTTGTTCATGGATTCATGCAGTGTAGATCATGCTCAAGGGAGCAATGCGCATGGATTTTGCAAGAGCAACTTAAGGGCATTGGTTGGGATTCAGAGTATCCACAAAGTTGATTTAGTGCTTGATATTCAGACCAGGTCCAGTGGTTTTTCCCTTTTGGGGGTTTCCACGTGAAAAAATAGTGTTTCTCTTCCATTGTGTGCTTAAATTATTATGACTGATGGATGTCGTTATATTTCTGGATAATTTAGCATTAGATTGTTGATTGTGAGTTGTTGGTAGAATTGCCGTTAGGTATTTTATGAATAGCGTAAGCTATTCCGATGTGTTGAATCGACCGTATTGCGAAGTGGCTCAGTTATGGATGTATTTTGCAGGATTATGTCCCAGAAGACATTGAAAGCATTTCTGGTTTTGAATCTCCTCAGTCACCAGAATCGAGCTATAACAACTTCCAACCTGGTTCAGAGGATTATGCAAAAGAGCCACCATTGGTTCCTCCACATCTACAATCAACTTTGCTCAATGTTCCATCATCCTACATGGAGATTCCACCTCCCTTTTCAAGACCTCAACATGTGGTGCTTAACCATCTTTACATGCAAAAAGGGAGGAGTAGCCCTTCTGTGGTGGCACTTGGTTCAACAAATCGGTTTCTAGCTAAATATGTGACAGTAGTGTTGTACAAGTCCATTCAAAGGTAAAAATTTGCAATACATCTGAGTGGACGGAAGTTTTTACCATTGTTATGTAAGTGATGAAACTACTGAAGGCAATGTTATTCTGGCGGCTTATGTGAACCCAAGGGAAAAAAGCCGCTAAGTAGACTTTGGAGTTTTATGCGACAAATTACAAATGATTGATAACGACCATTGGGCTGACAGGAATTAGATGTTTTCCCACTGTGCTGTTCAGCTCATCATTCACTATACTTATTTCAATAGAAGAAACTCGTGTAACGGTGCAATGCTGAATTAACTGACATGTGATTTATGTGCAATAGGCAATGGTGAAGCTGTCAAAGAACAGTTTCTTGTTCTTGGTTATTTCAACCCTTTGGTGGTGGTACATCGAATGGTACAATAACTGCTTGTTTCATCAGTTTCTCTTGGGAACTACTAGTATTCTGGTCGGTACTTCCTGGAGTTTTCCTATCGTATTCCTGAGATAATCTATAGCAGAAGATAATTCATCCACAATCTCGTTTTGATCCGATGGTTACTGGTCATGTGCATATTAAGGGTGTAGAAACAGGTATGTGACATAGGCTGTATCCCAGTATTTCTCGCACTCGTGATTTTCTGGACAACTCCTGAATTAGGTTCATCAGAAGTACAAACACTGCATTGAAATGAAACTGTTTTTTGCTTCTATAGCACAAATCTTTTCCAACAGAGCACCTGGTGGCTCCAATATGTTGTTTTGCAATGAGTTCCATTTGGGGATTGGACTGACCGGTTTTCTACAATCTTGTCCATCAAAGTTGGTTGATTTGATGAAGATTGCTAGGCATGTGCAAGTTTTTCTGCTTTGTTTTATCAGCGTTGAATTTCAGACAAATGGAACTGTGGAACATGCTAAGAACAAGAAAATGCGACTGAAGGCAGGTCTGAGGGGTTCTAAAGTCCTCTCTACCTATTTTTGACTTCCTGGTCATGGACAATGTGAAAATGTTCTCAATCTTTCAAGATTTTCTTATGATCTTAATGGTAAAAAATGCACGGATGCACCGGTAAAGGTAAAAATGAGTATGAAGATTTGAGCTTGTCTGAGGGGAACACATATACTCAATCCTGCCGAACTGTTCTAAATTTTAGGCAAGAGACAAAGGCTAGATATGTGGACCATGGATCCGAAATAAATTGGTTCCAGCTTCTCGAGCCATTTGCTTGAATCCTGGCACACACAGGTGGCATTTCACATAAAGCCCAACGAGTAGACAAGTTAGAAGGCAAGAGCAAAACCAACAAATTATGAGAATCAAAACATCCAAAATTTCTGGCAGATGCAGCATATAAACATTTTAGTAGTCATAGGTGTCTCACTAGCACAACAAAATTCCAGGACGAATCATGATGGGAAAACAATCTCCACATCCAATAAGGATGCATTTACAATAACGCTAGTGAACATCAATTTGTTATTCGAATTGTGGCAGATTCTCTGTAACCAGCTCTATGATTTCAATTCTTTAATTTCTAAACTGCAACTATTCCGTTAAGGAATGCATTTTCTTACTTGACCATGAATCTTCAAACACCCAACATTTAAGTTGCATGGCTAGTTCACAAAGTTGCTACTTGAAAACTGGACACCCTTCAACCACAATCCCAGGTGCAATCGGGCACGTGGCTAGAGGACAGTGGTCTAGCTCAGTCCCCCACCACTTCAAATTCCGGCCTTCATTCTGCAGAGCAAAGAACAACAGAACCCCCATGAAAGCTGTACCAGCATCCAATGCCGCAGACAGAACATAGTTATATTTCTGCCACCACCCCTTTCGGTACTTGAACACAAAATAGTTGAAGATCATTCCAGTGATGAGCCAACTAGCGATATTGGTTGGAGTCGCCGGCGGCATTCCGGCAAATCCGTATGATATAACGGGTATGTTAATCAAGGGAATCCATTTCTTCTCAGGGAAGATTTTGCTGAGTATCCAAACAGGTACTGGTAAAACAGCTCCGATGAGGAATAACCATACCAAGTTCCTGTACAACCCTCCAGGCCCAAACAGGCGGGCTGGCCCAATTAGGCCCCATATTACTGAGGCGTCAAAGGTGACTCGGAACTTAGGGCACGTCCATGGGCTATCTGGATGTTGAGATTCAATATCACAGATGTTTTCAATGTTCCCCAACATCCACCATGAAACTGCAAGGTTTACTGTACCAGCAACAAGGGTTCCCACTAGCTGGAGAAAAAGAGAGGGAAGAATAAACATATTTTTGTGAGGGAATAGTACCCTTATAGGCCGGATTTAATATCGGATGGTGGGTTTTTGGTGGTCTGACCAGATTCATCCAACCATAGAATTGAGGAAATTAGGAGTAAGTGGGATTTTGTTTAGGTAGATAGTAACACATAGGATGAGAATGGATTAAAATACTTGGAAGAATTTGTACTATATGACTTATCCTACCCTTATAACATTCACTAAACGTGGCCTTAAAGAGATTTGATATAGTTGTGCACGAGATTGTGAGAAATGCTGACCTGAGCCATGTACATGCTACGTGGCGGGATTTTCATGTAGTGACCAAGCTTAAGATCAGATAGGAAAGATAGAGCATGAATGGTGCTAATTCGCCCGTAAATCTTGAAAATCAAGTTTGCAATGGGTTTCCCTGGCAGGATATACCCAAAGATGAACTGGGCAATGATATCATACCCAGGTTGCTGCATTATAGTCCACATAACTAGAAGACATTAGGATGGATAAAAAAAAGAAAAAAGAAAAAAACTAGAAGACATTAGGATATGTTCCGCAATTTCCTCTAGGAAAGACTAGAGATAGGCAATGGGCCTTATTACCTGGTTGGTTGTAGCTTGAATAACTCCTATGGGAAGGGTAACAATAAAAGCCAAGGCAAAGGCGAAGAGCATTCCCCACCATGGCAGCTGCACATCTTCCTTCCACACAAAGGACATTAGCAGAGATAGGGCAATACTTCCTATCAATAAGATGAGATACCACCATTGTGGTACTTCTTTATAAGTCTTCATCAGTTTTGAATGGATGTCCAATTTGACGTTCTTCACTGCCGACTTGCTTTGTTTCCAGATATCACTAGACAGTAAATGACCAATTATAGTTTTGTCAATTTGAGGCTAAAGCAAGAGACATTCATGTTTGAAGGGTCTATATTGACCTACTTCCTCTAAAAATTAAAAGGAAAAAAAAATCAGGTAGTTTAAGGAATGAAAACTTCTTAATGATGATGTCGTTAAGTAACAAATATCATTTTGCACCTCAAACATGATGAACTCATGCATTTCCAACGATTTCTACTTTTGTTGTTGATAATACATAGACAATAGCAAAACAAGAAGTTATTGGTGATTTCCTTTTTCCTAAAATAAGTAACATTAAGTAATGGGCATCAATATAACAACCCTAATTTAGTAAAAATGGGAATTTTTTTTTTTGGCAAAAGGTGAATTGGTGGATACGAAAGAAAATCTCAAGCTTTCTCAAGGTTCTGGTGTTGACATCTCTGAGTGAGAAGCAGCATACCTGCCGTGAAACAAGGCCACATGAACCAGCGTTGCTGAAAATCTTGCAAATCCTGATCCAATTGAAAGGGCAAACAGAGGGCTAAGATAGAGCTTCCCATAACTCTCATAAGCGGGAATATTGAGGTCGTACTGTGGAGTCAAGATCTTGGTGGTATCGTATTTGTGTCCACTAGACGTGAACAGCTGACTAGAAAATAGGGGGAATTTCTGGGCATCGAATGTATTGAACTTCCAGTAACACAGAGGCACAATTATGTATACAAACATGATAAAGCCAACCCCTATATTGAGAATGGAAAACCAAGGTGTCACCAATGGGCTGCCGTGATAGGCAGAAATCCCAGCCCAATCAAGGGTGAAGGCACCAACCCCAAGTCCATGGTAACCAGAACCGACTTGCTGAGCTGTTATACTATGAGGCCACGCCCAGCAAACCCAAGAGAAGAATGTCAAGATTGGGAATAAATAGCCTGGAAAAGCGTAATAGGCAAAGCTTGCAGCGAAGAAAACAAGGAAAAACCGCATCCTGGTCATGCCTTGTGTTTTTATATCCTTTTCATGGAGGGCTCTGTCACAAAAAAGACACTAATGTCATGTAAGTTCAGCCAATAAATCAGAAAAACGAGGAAACACTACAAGTTTCGCATGGTTGTCTATTTAATTCATGTCCGCGTCACTGACTGAATTTGGTGGGTAGAAGAGGTCACTTTTGCTTTGCAAGTGCTCCTTTGTAAGACAGAGAATTCAAATTCTCCATTTTTCATGTGCACACCTTGATTAATTCTGGGGGAATAATTCAAAATCACCATTGAAATCATTAACTGATATAAGAAAAGATTTCCATTCCATTCTTGTACGTTCCTCTAGAAAATGGTTTTGTGGTCTTGAAAGAGAATATTGTACACACTAAGCAGGACAGCCCATGAAATAAATTCTCATCCAGTAAACTTTTCTATGACTTCTTTTTGAGTTAAGAGATTCACTCCCTTTCTCAAGAAAGATTAGTTACAACACACAATATTAATATGTTCTGTTTTCAAAAGCAACTAAACATAGGTCATGCTGGAGAATATTTGTGCTACAGTTCCGTGTTTCCAAAAACAAATGAAAGTAGAGAACAGAAGAACTCCAATCTGTACCGAAAAGAATCAATAACCCTCCGCCTCCCATTACACATGATATGTGACAACTTAGAAGGGAGCATCTTTGCAAATGAACTTTTAAACATGTGGTCTTAACTGAATTCTATGAATGTAAAGAATGGTACAAGGGAAAAAAAAGTTGTACTTTAAGAATTTTTAACGTTGGGCCAGAGAATAAGAGTTCAGAAAAAAAGAAGTTGCTGCACACGTATGTAGTCAAATTGAATTCAACTGATCCCTACACAATTGAGGAAATTCATACACTGGCATTATTATTCTCATTGCGGTTTTCTCTACATAAATTTCAGTGTAGTAATAATTCTAATGAGTAGAGATCATAAGCACCAACCGGACACATAAACATTAGAGAATAAAAAGGTGAGACAGACCTAAAAAGAGAAACCTGAGCAACATTTGACGGCCACCACATTTCAACTGGATCTACCAGGTACCTCCTCAACATTCCAGCCCATCCATATCCCACTATCTGCAAGCCAATCATGCCAAGTCAAAATATGTAATGGGGAAGTAGATGGTAGGGTACAACAAGTAATTCTTGCGTCCTCCTAGAGCATGGTCAACTGGCGCTTGAGGGCCCCTTACCACCACAAAATCATGCGGGGTCCACCAACGCTGGGTATAACAAGGGCCACTTTGGAGAGTAGAATGGCCAATCCAATATCCATCAGAGAAGGCTGGCCTATCCACTTTGCTTTTGTGGGCCCGCCATAGGACTTTTTTTTTTGATGATTCGAGCTATTCAATTTTTGGGTCCCGTAATCCGAGAGAGTCGTAACTACATGAGTTCAACCTATATTTTTGTTTTTAAAAAAAGACAAAAAGCATGAAACTTTTTTCATGAACGTTCTAAATCCGAACGAAGGATATTATCAAAGTAGGCCAATGGTGGGGCCATGGAAGCAAACTGGAATGGTCTGATCTTCTTTCCCAACTACAGAGAAGCTTCTCTGGAGTGGACTCTCCAGAAAATAAATCTTTCAAAACATTGCCACCAACAATATAAATTCGTCCCTATAAATTGGATCACCTGCATGAATTTCTTTTTATCATTCTGCATTGTCAAGGATTATATATTCAGTTAAATTCCAAAACTCACCAGCACGAGTTTCAGGTCAATATTAAAAGTTGCTTCATGTTGCCCGAATATTTTTTGATTAACTCCCCAAGGCAAATGAAGAATTTGAAAATAAAATCAACCTCCTTATTAATTATTTAGCTCAAGAGAGAGAGAGAGAGAGAATTCTCATGGTTGATTTAAAGTTACTTTTCAAATATATTCACGAGTCACGAAATTAGTTTTCATTACATGCACTTTCCTATTTAGCGGAGTACAAAATTTTACTATAAGGAAATACTAATTGAACATAAAAATAGGGAGTTTTGACTCAACTTTTAATTTTTGTTTTTTCAGATTTCTAAATGGATACGCAGTTATTCTTTCGATACTTGCCCCTTTTTTTTTTCCAGTTCCAGAGAAAAAAGTTGAATTAAATTCAATGCTATACTATCGATAACCACATCATTTTAATCTCCAACCAGAAGAAAATCGTTAAAACCGAAGAGAAAAAACCACATGTACAATACTTAAATAAAAAGAAAAAAAGAAAAAAAATACTACTAGTACCTAACACGATAACAACTTCCCCAGTTGGTCCTTAATATAAAAAGTCTATAAAAAACAACAATTTAGGAAAGACTCAAATCAAATAAACTCAAAAGACCCCAAATAGAATTTTAAAAAAACGAAACCCAAAGGAAAAGTAATTTATCATCACACAAGTTGTTACCTGTGTGGTCAGAACAAGAAGAAGCGCACACAAGAAGTTCAAGCTCTGCTTATAATAAGCCTTCATAACCGTGATGGCCCCAATCGAGTACGCATCACCCCCACCGAAAGAAACCCCACAATTCGCGATCACGGTGATGATCACGTGCTCCTTCATGTTGAACGGACCCGGGTTCAGGCTGAAGGTCCGGCCCATGAACCCGAAATTTCTGTCGGGCAGGGTCGCCGCCATGAACTTGCCCGCGGGCAGGGCCGCGATTTGCATGAGGATGGCGGAGATGGTGAGGGGTTGGGTCCGGTAAATGAAGAAGGTGTTGAGAAATATGAGGATTGTGCAGGAGGCCAGGCCGAGGAACCACGACCGGAAGGTCATGACGGGGAGGGAGGGATCGTCGGTTTCCGGTACCACTAAAGCGACCTCTTCGACCGAGCACCGCTCGTCGTTTGGGGTGTGGCCGTTGAGTTTCTCCGGGTCGCTGTGGTGATGGGGGGCGGCGGCGGGGGGGAGGTGGTTGGCTTTGGAGGCCATTTTGGTGGTGGCGGCGGATAGTGGTGGTGCTGTGTGTGTGAGGAGTAGGAGTAGTGTGTTTTTTGGAGGGGAGAATGGGCGGTGATATATAAGAGGGGGAGGGGAGGGAGGGGGAGTGGAATGACTTTAATGCCCTTTTATTGAGTTGGATGCCAAAAAAGGCTCCGTCAGTCTGAGACTCAACGAGTCCCGTTGGCAAATGTAACAGTAGGGTGCGTTGACAGGCACGACTTTAAGGCCCGCACTATCCAAGAACCCACAAATTTGAACAGTATATAGTTTATTGACGAAATAAACGGTCGGATTGCCCGTTCTATACGGCTATAATACATCTCCACTACAACACCTCAAAATCAGACTTTTAAGACCCTTTGATCAAAAGATTTTTGTTTTGTAATCTTATATATGTATTATTTTTAATTTTTTGATATTATACTTTTTTTTCCAAGTACCCGGTCAAGATGAATGATATGATATATAGATTTGACACCAACCTAAAAAAGGAGAAAGAGAAAACAATAAAAGAAAAACTAGATAGAAAAGTCAAAAAATTAGACTGACGTTTCCTCTGGTGAGTAAGTTTTTGTGGCAATCAAATTGTTAGTTGTTTTTAGTAGTGAATAAGTTATTAAGGAATGTCAAGTTATTTTCAGCAGTGAATAAGTTGTAGATGAGTATGTTAATAAAGAAGTTGTTAATAAAGAAATTGTAATTGACAAATTATTAGTTAGTGTGAACAATAAGTTAAAATGCCAAAATTTGTTGATTAGTGAAAATAAGATGGTAAAATAGCCTACATTTTTTTACCAAAAACTTAGTGAAAATGCCCCCTGAGTTAGGCTGGTGTTTTTACCAAAAATTTAGTGGAAACGCCCCCTAAGTTAGGCCGGAGAGGCGTAATAGTGACTCAAAGTACTATAATAGCTTCATACACATCCATTGTATAATGTACTTTCGAGTTTCGACTAATTTTATTAGGTACTTTCGGAGGGCCAGGTAGCATTGATCCATCAGAGTACCAAGTTATATATCGTTTACGTAGCACTTCAGGTCAATGAGTTATCGATAAATTCATTTCAACCTATACGATATGAGTCATTCCTCTTGTTTCTCAATAATAACTTACTTAATAAAAGTTATACTTGACATCTCACCTGTAAAATTTTTCGATACGTGATTTGCTGAGAGTATCCCATAATGCTTCGGGAGTATCGAATTAGTACTCCTTCCGTCCCAATTTAAGTGTTCACTACAGTTCTGTTTGTCATTTTTAATTACTTATATCTCCCAATATATATTGCTAAAGATATGCAATATAGATCTTGATTAATACTATATCTCAATTTTTTCTATAAGACAATGATTTTTAAAAACATAAAACATAATATATGTTGAGAGATATAAGCCATAAAAATGGCGGCACTTAAATTGAAACAGAAGGAATCCTAATTGTCTAGCTCTGAAGAATTTGGTTGAGTGAACATGAAATAACCAAACGAATTTGGCTAACATTATAAACCTTGGGACTACTGAATTTTTGAAAATATGTATATTTCAAAAATATCATGTCCCACTAGGCTCCACTGCCTCCAAAAATGATACTCCCTCTGTCCCATTTTCATTGTCCATTTTCGTTTTGCGTGCCGTTCTTTCAACGCTTATATCTTCTAATTTACAATGTTTTTCATAATTTAAAAAATTTTGTACTCGTATTATAGATTTAATCGAGAACTATCAAACAAGATCCATATTGCATATTTTTGCAGATTCATAGTGGAAGATATAAGTATTGAAAGAACGACACGAAAAACAAAAATGGACAATAAAAATGGGGCAGAGGGAGTATATGCATGGGTTTTTCCAGAGCCAATAACTTCTCTCTTTTCTGCAATGTTTTCACTTCGACTAAAACGAACATATTTATTTTTTCATAAACACCTCTTATAATAACATAATTGTACAATACTACTGCTGCTCAAATTGTGTGATAATAATAAATATGAAAACAAGTACTACAACAAAACACGATGACCACTACAGGCTCCTACAGCTAGATCCAAAAGGAGTGCAATTTTGTTCTCCCTCTCTAAAAGATGGTGAACATTACGTTCTTTTCTATTGGTTAAAATGGTGTACGTCTCACTGCAAATATACTTTTTGATAAGCATGATATCACTTTCTGGTGAGATCTACATCATTTTAACCAATAGAAAGGAAAATAAGTGGAGGATGAACAAAACTCAATTCAAACAATGGTCGATACACACACACACAAATCTTCACCTAAGGGCATCCGCACTGTGTTAAAATGCGGATGTCCCCTTTTTTGATCGAATTTCAATGATCCGAGTCGCTCAATGTGTTCAAAATGTGATTTTTAGGGTACTCGCGATAAATCAAAAAAAAAAAAAAAACCGGGAAGGGCTCCATCCAAGTAGTTTTTTTTGAACCATTCAATGGAAACTGCTTGAATGAAGCCCTCACTGGTCTTTTTTTTTGCTCATTTCCTTAAGGAATCCTTAAAATTACATTCTGATCACATTTGAGTTTTTTTTGCTCATTTCCTTAAGGAATCCTTAAAATTACATTCTGATCACATTTGAGTAGCTCAGATCATCGAAATTCAATTGAAAAAGGAAATCCTGTACTTTACTGAATACGGACGGCCTTATAGGTAGGAGACTGATATATATATACACACACACAACGGTCACAAATTCACATCATTTTAGCAGGAATATCAATATGCAAATTTGCAAGTAAAAATAACTTGTACTCAAAGCAATCACAACCTAATAAATTTTCAGGGTCCCTATCGGTCAAATTTCATAAGTTACACCCAATTTTTAATGTTGTTGTCCGTTTCTATTCAAAACCTTGCTTTGTTTGGTTTCCTTTTGGAAAAAAAAATTTCAACTCAAAAAATACTACTCGTAATTACTCCTATTTTTAATCATTACTCCCATTTCTCTCTCTACTCTCCAATCATTATTCTAATTTCTCTTCATATCTCTCTTCATTCATTACCCCTATATCCAATCATTATCCTTTTCTCTCTCCACTCATTATCCCAAAATCAAACTAAAAAATTCTCAAAAATTCATTCAAACACAGCATAGTATCACTTATCAACACAAATGCCAAATTGCAGTAGAAATATGAAAGCATATAGTAACTTTTTTTCGATCGGGACGGTTCAAGAGACACCCAAATAAACACCTAAAAAAACACCCCAAATCTCAATCTTATAGATCCCGATCAAATTTTTATGATTCAAACCGTTCAATGTGTGCAGAGTGTGATTTTATGAGTGCTCGCGAGAAATTAGAAAAATATATGACCAGGAAGTGCTTATTTTGAGCAGTTTTTAGTTGAACCGTTCATTAAATCTAAGTTAAAAACTGTTCAGATCAAACCTTTTTCGATCATTTGATTTTCTAATTTCTCGCGGGTACATTTAAAATCACATTCTGATCACATTGAGCGGTTCGGATCATCAAAATTTGATGAGAAACTATGAGGTATTTTTTTAGGTGTCTAATTAGTTGTTGCCGAAACCGCTCTGTTTTTCGATAGAGCATAGGGATATAAATTATCCACGAACTATGAAGGTTGTACGATAGTAATAGATGCCTTGTGGGGCTCACTCTAGAGTCATGAGCCATTCAAAATTTTTCAGTAGTCGTTGTAAAGAATTAGCTTGATGGAATAATTATTAAACTGTAATGAAGAGTTCAGAAAAATTGTGTTGGACTTTAGCTGTGGGCCCACAATTCATCTGTACCCATAGTCGGATCATGTAATTGTTGATCAACTGACGTATCAGTGAGTCAATGACCGTTTAACAACGTTATAATCAGTGGTACTACTCTACTGTTAAATAAGGGTAATTTGGTCAGTGCGGGAGGTAATTAGCTCAAAAGTAGGAGTAAAAAGGAATGATGGGAGTGGTGAACCGGTGGGTAGCAACCTTTAATCCAGAGCGTGATGTCACGTGCCATTAGGCGTCTGACACGCTTGCGTATCCACATAAGGTCATCCAGCTGGCAGAACTGTGGTCAATTCACGTGTGACCCACCTTGAGACCTCCACGTAGGATAAAGTGAAGTTCCCAGAAGTAGCTGCGAATTCGACGCCGTTAACTACAGTATTTCCTTTATTATGGGATGATGTTTTTGAGTCAGGTCATAGGTGTCTCGTCCGCGTAACGGTGCCGTTAGGATGGAGCCGGATGGTGGCCACATGGGACGAAAAGCACGTGCTTTTGTTGTGTCGTTTGTGGAAATTCCCAACGTTTTTGTGGCAATAATTGATTGGCACGGAAAACTTTTTTAATACAGCAAGTAATAAAAGTCAAACATGGAATGATGATTAAGGCCGTAGAAGGCATGGATGCCCCTGATTTGCCTAGTTGTCAGTAGATGGATGGATGGATGGATGTTGGATTTTGTATTACAGCATCTACAACCAAATTTCAAGATTACTACTCTACTACTAGTTAGTAGTATTATGTGAGGTTTTCCACCATTATAATTAGGGGATTCTAATTGCTAGCAGAAGACACATGTTTTCCACCATTATAATTTTTCCTCTTTTTTTTTTTTTTTATTAACTCAAAATATAGAGTACTTCAACTATCATAAAATAAAAAAATAAAAATAAAAACCCAAATTACTAGCTTAAAATTTATGGTAGTGATAATACCAAAACTGTTTTTGTTGGTACCAAAATTCTAGTGCATAAAAGTCTTGCACAGTGCACATGGTACAAACCTTTTGTGCATTAGAATTTTGGTATTAACAAAGCCAATTTTGCCAACATCTTGCACTATACAACCCATATAATATATAATATATATAGTGGAGGCTTAGAGGGAATGTTTTTGTTTAGAAAACTTTTGTTATAAGATATCTGTGGTATTTGCACCACTTTCTAAAGTTCTCAATAGCATTTTTCTTATCCAAATTAAAATGAGTCAAAAAATTATAATCAAGTCATATAATTAATTTGGTACAATAATACAGTACTCCCTTCGTAAATAAAGAATGTCCAGTTTCTCTATTGGCATCTCTCATAAAAACTTTTATTTATCACATAATTCTATTAGACAAAGTATTTACAATTATACAAAATATTATGAATTATAAAATATACACAACTTTTTGAATAATACAAATACTAAAATACAAATATTAAAAACAACCCGAATGGTTGCAAGCATGTAGTGTAATATTTGAAAAGAGTGTACAAGTGTGAAAATTGTAAAAAATGCATTAAAAAATATGTATATTTTTTGTCGTTTTCTTACCTTATTGATAGCTCAGGCTTGTCAATAGAATTACCCATACAAAAAATAAGAAGCCCGACTACCGGTACAAAAATTGGGCTGTGTGGAACGAATCTTCGGCACAAATAAGCAGAGCCGTTCAAAATATTTTTTTGAAAAGTTTTGTAAGAAATCAACTCAGTCAAAAACTGACAAACGGTTAATTAATTTCATTCAATCATTGATTTTGCGAATTTAAAATTTAAAAATCAACAGAATTGATCAAATTCGATATCCGAATTAAGCAAAATTTTTAGGGTCACTTTTAACTTGTGCTTGTGTTGTGGGGCCATCGGATGATTGGTATTTTGAAGGACAAGATAGTTTCTGAAAGCACAAGAATGTAAATTGGTGAATTACTAACAGCGTCCAATTAGTTGTTCGAGATTCTTGGTATCAAAATTTTTTAACCTCCTAATTCCGGTCTGAAAGGCCTATCCTTTGACCAAAATTTTGAGAGGAGATCAGTAGAGGATCTCGAGTTATTAGGTGTTACGGAGTACAGTATTAACTTGGCTCGAATAACAAAAATGGTACTCATGGGGTCCACATTTTGACTTTTTAGTAAACCAAAAAACAGAACATAGAAGTGGCCACACAATTGGACGGGCGGAGGGCTGCTTACCGATCGTTAGCAATTGGATATTTTTGTGGTGGGTCCGAGGTTGCGTCCACCGTTGACGCTGGTCACTAAAAGAGAGCAGCCCCACCCACCATCATGCACACACTGGTCTTGGAGATAGAATTACACCACTACCCATCTTCTATAGTACGGTACTATATCAACGATGTGGAGGAATAAAACAACATAAACAATCATTCTACAATAATCACAGGCACTTACACAAATATTTATACAAATTCATTTATATTCACATTGAAGCCCACATACGTTACACATCCAGTGTGCAGTGGCGGAGCCAAAAATCCTATTCAGAGGAGGCACCTTTTCGCAACAAACTAAAAAAATTCACAATAACATATAACAAAGAAATACTGAGCACAAAAATTTAAATATTCTCTTTTAGGCATAATAGCTTATAATATATGTATTCAAAAGCTTCTAAACATAAGCATAAAAGTCTAAGTATTTGTTGCCAATTTTTTTTTTACAATTAACCCTGATCGGTTTTTAATCATGAGAAATTATCACTAAATAGCAGATTGCATGTCTAAAATTACCATAAGCTCTACCGAAAAAAACTCTTTTGGATAAAAGTCAACAAGGCAAATCAATTTTTTCTTCAAAAAGCTAGAAAATGAGTTGGATGGATTCAAATATGCCACTAAAAGTAGCAATTAGATATTTTCCTTAGTGAAACGAGTATTTAATTCTTGAAGGGGTTCATTGATTTAGGTGGAAACTAATAATAACACAATAAACAAAAAACCAAGTACTCAAAAATTTCAATTCTTCCAAAATCTTTTGAATAGGTGTGAAAAAAAAAAGTAGGTCAAAAAATTTTGGGGGTCACTGGCGGACTTAGGATTTGCCTTACGTGGGGGGCACATTATACTGATGACCTTAAGCAAAAATCAAAATTAATCACACACACTATGGAAAAGTGAATTGTGAATTTCATTCATTGGTTAAAAACCAACTAAAGAAATGAAGGCCTAATTTTTCCAAACAATCAAGATATATATTATGAACCTTAAAAAGAAAAGAATAAAAAGTCCTAAATTATGTAGCCCCAAATTAAGAGTTCTTTCAATAAAATGTTAATTTTGCAATGTAGCCCCATATTTAATTGATAATTGGTGAGGAAAACGGTGAGGTGATGGGCGACGATCACATAGACGAGCGACCGGCAATGACAAAGTAAATCAAGCGTCGAGAGAATTCTCCCTGTCGAGTTTTCAGTGTGGGTTTTTCCTTCTCCCATTCATTTTTGCCTAAAAAAACACTCATTTTGCATAAAAAATAAACTATAAATTAAAAAAAAAAGAGGGGGGGGGAGACGCTTCTTTACTCATCTCGCCTCCTGAGCCCATGCTCCCTCCGCCCCTGTCAGTGTGTGTGAGACCTCTCAAAAGATATGAGAGTGTGTGTGTAAAGTATTTGTGGAAAATCTAGAAATTTCTCATAGAGTGGGTCACCCTTCAGAACCGACTGTACACATTTAAAAGCTCTAGGCGAACTCGCATCAATTTTTATTATTCAATCCGAAAATGAGTATATATACCTATCACATATTTTTTGTGTTGGTGTTGGTTAATTGTATGCTTGTACAAAAACTAAACAAAATGTAAAATATTAAAGAAAATAAGCATTTCTGTGCTTTTACGTGAAACAAATAGTTATAATAATTAATTGCGTAACAAATAGTGTCATTATAATGGGTTTTGTGGTACAAATACTCTATTGTAAGTTAATTTTTCTCGACACTATAATGGGTTCCAAGTTTCGACACAGTAAATATTTCGTGAAGAGGGGTTTTTTTTTTTTGTTTTTTTAAACAATTTAAACTCTAAAATGAGAATCAGGCGCTGGGAGGCGAACTTGGGTCAACTCTGTGGAATTTTGTTGCCTTACTGCTCCGATACTACATGTCTAGATTTCGAGCCTTTATACATATATATATATATAGGGAATGGTTCAATGAACACCCTAATAAAACACCCAACGGGGACACTCAAAATCTCAATCTGATAGTTCCCGATTGAATTTTTATGATCCGAACCGCTCAATGTGTGCAGAATGTGATTTTAAGGGTGTCCGCGAGAAATTAGCAAAAAAAATGACCAGGAAAGGCTTGATTTGAGCAGTTTTTATTTGAACCGTTCAATAAATAATTGTTCAAAACTCGGATCAAGCCCTTCGGTCATTTTTTTGCTGATTTTAAGCGTGTCTTAAAATCACATTCGATCACATTGAGCGGCTCGGATCATCAAAATTTGATCGGGAACCATAGGGTTTTTTTTTAGGTGTCCCCGTTGGGTGTCCCCGAAATCGCCCCCTATATATATATATATATATTTATTTATTTAATCCTTCTTCATTAGTGGTAAAAGGATATAGTAAAAAGACAAATGGTGTTCCTAAAATTAATCTATCAGTTAATTCAGGGGCCAGAACTATGGTAGTTTTAAAACAAACTTTATCTTTGCAAATATGGACTGCCTTTTCTATCCCTAAACACGCCGACCTCGGCTTCAAAGCGGGACAATCAACTTGCCACGGGTTGCTTAAGCGATCAGTATCAATAGGCTAGGTGGCTTAAGTGTCAGTGATCGGAATAATTAGTGGCTTTAAGCAGTGCCTAAACAAGTATAATAAAAATATATATATATATATATACACACACTCACACAATATGTACAAACGCCGATTCCGTAGACACCCAATTAAACACCCAAACAAACATCCCATCTCAATTCTTAGCCCTCCATTTCAAGGGCTGAGATTAAATCCACTCCACCCCTAAAAACACCCAAACAAATACCCCTTCACTTCACTTTCTGCTTCTCCAGTCCCCTCCAGTCTGACACCCACCCCTCCACCTCCCTCCACTCCGACCGACGAGCCCTGGCCGCCGACGACCCACCTGTTTACATCCTGAAATACGCCACCCAATGAAAAAATTACACGTGGCATCAAACAACGCTTTGGCCTATCAGAACATATCCCATTTGGACCCGAGATACAGGGGATCATAAGGTTAATGGCGATATTATTTTAGTACTAAACGGTATCGTTTTGATGGGAAACGGCAGCGTTTGAGCATCAATTAAGAGTAATTAAGACGGTAATTAGGTTTAGCAGTTGATTACTCATTAAAGTTCTTTTCTGGCATGCCCGCACACAATCATTTGCCATTTGATTGAGCTAATTCAGCCCCAAACACCACCACCTCTCTCACGCTTTCTCTCTCCCACGTCTGAGAGACCCCCCCACCCCCCGCTGCCCGACCTCTCCATCTCCCTCACTCCGACCGATGAGCCCAGCTGCCAACGACTCTCCACCACGCACCGCCGCCGACGCTCTTCCTCTTTCTGTGGCGTACTACTCGAATTTTACGGTTTTATTCTTCAATTCCTTTACTTCACATTCATGATCGGTTTCCTCTCATGGGTTCAATTCAGTTTTGTTTTATTTCCCAAGTTTTTTCTTGTTGGAGCCATCTTTAATCAAGGATTCAAGGGGCATTTCATACATTACATGGTTTGCAAGCGCGCACACACAGAGAGAGAGGGGTGTACTCTATTTTGTGTGTGTGTGTGTGCAGATAATGCATATATAATGGGTGTATATTGGACATTTGGAGGAAAACACATGTTTAGTTGGCACCAATGGGTGGATTTAGGATTGTCGAAAAAGGTTTGGACCGGTTTTTGTGGGTCCTGTTGTTCTGATTCTAGGGTTTCTACTATACTGTTTGATTAGTGCTTCTTGGGTTCAAACATCAGCTCATTTTGAGAACCTGGGGCTTTTCCCCGAAAGTGCTCAAATTTGGATACTTCCAAAAAAAAAAAAAAAGAGTAAAAGTCATAATTTTTTAGTTATTTGATTCTTTTTCATCGAGATGAATCAACAATCTACAAAAGTTTGACGTTGCAAAAAAAAATTTGAATAAGGTCATTGCATCAACATCACCTTTTTTGAATTTTTTAATTCTTAACTTAACCTGGTCTTGATTTCTTATGTCGACATTGTCTATGTCTACTTGTTCTTTTTCTGGAAAAGGGTCTTGTTATCCAATTGTGGTCAGTTTCTTTGCTATGATGGATTTCTTATGTCAAATAAGGTCTTGATTTCTTATGTCGACATTGGATATGGATTTCTTTATTTTTTCTTGCAGGCAAGTGAAGGGTGAACAATGGAGGTAGTGAGTTTAGATGATGTTGAAGTAGATGATATGGAGACTCCAGAAAACGTTGTGGAAGGGTTAAAACACCGACAATTGGGATGTATTTTGAGACAATTGAAGAAGCATGGAATTATTATGAACGTTATGGTCAAGAAAATGGGTTTTGGATTCGTACTCAGGCTTTAAGCAAAGGATGAAACCGGTCAAATGAAGTCACTAAAGTGCTATTTGTTTGCGTAAAAGAAAGAAAGTATCTTGCGAAAAAGCAGCAGGAGAGTGTTGTGGAGGAGAATGATAAGACAAACGAAGAGGAGAAAGTGATACCAAAGAAAAGAGTTAGACGTTGTTCAACTGTTAAATGTGAATGCAATGCTCATTTGCGGATTAAACATGACAAATGGAATTGTAAATAGAAAGTAATTAGTTTTGATGAAAATCACAACCACCAACTAGTGACTCCATGTAAGAGAATGAAAATGAAGTCAAATCGAAACATGCCCAAAGCAGTTAAGGATTTGACTGAAGTATTTCATCAAGAAAATATAGAAATTTCAAAAGTTCCTTCGATTTTTGGTGGTGAGTACATGAGTTTTGATAATAGGGACTGCTAAAATCACTTGAGGAATGTGAGGTATAAAGACCTAGATTGCAGGGATGCACAGTCAGTTGTTGACTACTTTAGGAACAAACAAGTACAAAATTCTCAAATTTTTTATGCAATTCAATGTGATGAAAGTGGGAGGGCAATTAATTTTTTTTGGGTGGATTCTCGATCTCGCATGTGTGGGCTCGCTCGCCCGGCGCTCTCTCGAAGAGTCGCCACCCGAATTTTTGAGATGGATGATCCGAGAAACCGAGAACTCGTTTAAAAAAGGCTTTTGGTCTAGCGAAAACGTCGAGACTTTGGGTTCGGGAGCCACGTTACGAATGGGGAAGATTTTGTTGAAAAGCACCCCATCCGCCAGGTAAAACCGGTCTATACTAGGCACTTTCAAAAGGGAATTTTTTTGAATATCTTTAGGAAAATGAAACTCTTTAATAAACAAGTAAGGGGAAAAGGGACATGGGAAGATATATCATGTTGGTGTGCACGTGGTGCTGCCTATTCAGAAATGGTAATAGTGTAATATTGAGTGAAATGAAAGAGCTAGCTAACAAACTGCCCGAATCAGAACCATTACTAGACGGCTTATCATAATGCCGTGCACGGCCTTATGATATGCCGCGCGGTTTACCTGCTTTGCTATCAGACTGTCATCAGTACTCAGAACAACGCCCGATGCATTGTATATCTCGTGCGACGTTCCTTAAAGATATCAGAAGATTTGCAACTACTATCCTATCTTGGAACAACACCATTTCTTCAAGTCATGAGTGTAAAACAACTTTTGGTGCATTTGATCACTCGAGATGATTAAGAAAACCTTGTTTCGAAAATAAAAACATGGCGTGTAGATATGGTCTTGTTCTGAAGGTACTGGTGACAGTATCTTAGCAACACAAACAGGCCTGATGAAGAATAGCCATGATTCAGACAGCTTAAACAAGTAAAAGCAAGAAGGGAGAGAAAGGTTAGGGACTTTAGGTAGGGGGGGCTTACTCTTGAGTGGATGGGTGTATTTATAGGCAAGAGCCAAGAATTTTGAATTCAAATAAAGGAAGTATTTCCTGGCTGGGCTAGAAGTGCCTTTTCAGCTAAGTCATTTTGTAGCTGTGGGCTCAAGTGGGCGTGTCCGACAACTTTCTGAGCCAGTTGGAACTTTACCTAAAATGCAGTGCGGTTGACTTCATGAAGGCGCCCGGTGTATCAAATTTTGTTGCACCGCGCGATGTAGAAGTGTTTCGTGCGGCATTCTGGGTTAGGTCCAAAGCTTTCAGCTTTTGGGCTTTCTGGGTTATTTGGGCTATTTGGGCTTTTGGGTTATTTGGGCTGAGGGAGTTCCTTCATTCAAGCTCTCAAAGGTATTGTTTCCTTTATTTCATCATCAGGGCGTTTAAAGAACTTTCGAGATCCAGATTGGGGTGTCTACAGCATGGCGTACCATTATTTTGGAGATGTGGTCACATTTGACACAACATATCGGACAAATAAGTATGATATGCCTTTCGCACCATTTACGGGAGTAAACCATCAAATGCAATCGATACAGTATGGATGTGCACTTTTACAAGACGAGATAGAGGTGACATTTGAATGGTTGTTTCGGGCATGGCTAGACACTATGGGATGACGTCCTCCAACTTCTATCAGTACTGACCAAGACTAGGGAATGAAAGGAGCTATTGCCAAAGTCTTTCCTAACATCCGTCATTGTCTATGTCTTCGACATATTAAGAAGAAATTTGTTGAAAAGTTGTCACAAGTGTACTATAAGAGATCAAAATTCAAGAAGGATATGAAAAAATGTATTAAGGAAACATACAAGAAAGAGGATTTTGAAGAGAGATGGAGGTTATTAATGAAGGAAAATGGGTTAGAAAGCAATGAATGGCTTCAAGGGTTGTTTGATATTCGTGAATCATGAGTACCTATTTATAATCGTGGTACATTCTTCGCTGGTATGAATACTACTGGACGTAATGAGGGCATCAACTTATTTTTTGATGGTTTTGTAACTCACACTTCAAATCTCAAAGAATTTGTGGTGAAGTATGAGAAAGTCTTGAAGAGGATTGTGAAAAGGGAAAATAATAAAGATTTTGAGTACGGACACAAGTTTTGGATTGTTAATGACCATGAATTTTTGTTGAAGCATGCGGCAAAAATGTATACTAGAAATGCCTTCAACAAGTTCAAGGATGAATGGAGTAAAATCTTTCACTACAAAGTTGAAAATGAAAGAAATACCATTGGATTCGCAAAACTATGAGTGTAAGTGTGAATGCCAACAATTTGAGTTTGTTGGGATGTTGTGTGCGCACATTTTGAAAGTGTTTGTCCGACTAGACATTGATGAAATACCGGAACACTTTATTCTTCCACGATGGAGGCAAAAAGCCAACAAATTAGGACAATTGATTTCCAAGGATTGGTGCATGACGACGGCAAATAAAAATCTGAGGAGTTAAGGCTTAGCCATACGTGTAAAGAAGCTACAAAATTGACTTGTTTGGCCGCCCTATCAAATGAGGCATACACAATTTTTATTGAAAGTATGAATGATTTATTTGAGAAGATCCAAGAAGTTTCTAAGGTGTCTTCAATTGAAATTTATGCCGAAAAAGATAACGAGAAATTTATTGAGCCGTCGCCGTCTTAGATATTGCTTTTGGATCCGAACGTCTCAATTTGCAAGGGTAGGAAAAAGGATGTCAAGGGCAAGAGCCGCTTCTACACAGTCCGAAAGATTGAAACGCGGTACTGAGATGTCATTAAATAAGAAGAAAAGAAAGTGTCACATGTGCTTTCAATTTGGACGTGATAAGAGAAATTGTCCTTCAAATCCAATGAGTAAAACTAACAAAGGTAACTCAATTACTAATCATATTCTTCTTATTGACATAGATGTTCTTATTTACTAATCTTATTTTTATAATTGTCAATTTTATTCAATAGGCTTTGAAGAGGACGCGGAAGGCTCAGATAGTGACCAAGAGGACGGCTCAGATTGCTCCGAATGATCTTGGAGTACTTTGGCTTGTTGGCTTTGTTTTGTAATGATCTGTTCTTAGGTTAAGTGAAAGTTTTTTTTGTATGGAACAGTTCTTGAGATGAAATTGAATGTAAGAAAGATTGTAATGAAAGTTCTGTCCATGCTTTGTTAAGTGAAAGATTGTATGGATTCGGTTAAGTGAAAGTTTTTTCTATGCTTTGTATTGTAATGATCTATTCTTAGGTTACGTGAAAGTTCATAGAGTATGTGCAGTTATGTTCATAGAATAGTAGCTACTGCTGTTGAAAGTAACTGCTATGAACAAGGAACGGATTACCTCAAGAGTTTGTAATCGAAAACAGATTACCAATCGTAGTTGTACTGCTGGGTTGAGTCGCGGACTAGGTCGCTCTCTTTAAGACGTTTCGCGGCTCTGCCCAGATTGTGCAAGCAATTCGTCGTTGTCCCGCCGTCCCCAGGATAAAATAGCCCAGAATTCGTTCCTTCGCTCGGCCTTCTCTGCACAGAAGAAGACCGAAAACAAGAACACACTCGACTAATGCTCGAACTCAGAAAGAGATTTTTAGGGGAGGAAGAGAGAGTTGGTTTTCGCTGTGTTGAAATCAATTGTGAAACTTTGTATTTATAGGTGCAAGCTGAGGCGTTTGTTTTGGAAAACAAATCGAATCCCTCCAATTTAGCACACGTTTTTAATCAATCAAAATCATAACGTTTTCTTCCACTGATTAAGCACACGTTTTTAAACGATTTTCTTAGTCAGCACATAATCAAATCAAATCACGATCCATTGATTTAGGTCACGTTTTTCTTTTGTTCTTAATCAGCAAGAAAATTCCATATTGAAAAGATTTGATTGACTAAAAAAAATAAATTCCAGAAATTTAGCAAAAACGCGGCTTAATCATTTTACATGCGTGAGGCTCAAATCCCGGATTTGCACCCCCCTTGCGCGATATAGACGTGATGCGCACCCGGTTAACTGGTTTCCGAATCAGTTTTCCAAATTGCCGCCCATTTTCCTGAGCGCGCGAGACCTCTCCTTGGGTCCTTCTTTTACAAACTCATAAGGGTGCAAAGTCATTTAAGGTAGATGAAGGTTTTGTAATTTCCCAATGTGGGACTAGAGAAAAACTCTTGTTTTACAAATACACTTAAGTTCCAACAATCCCCCACTTGTATTTTTAAAACAAAATATTCGAGCAAAGGTATAAAGCTGTGCATAAGTAAAGGTGTCTTTCGACTTGAACCATTACATAGTGATAATGCTTCAGATAGTAACTAGAGTGACTTGTGATCTTGAACTCTAAGACTGAGAGCATCACACACACAACTCTACTAATGTGTAATGTTTAAAGCCAGCACTTTACGGCCATGTGCTTATATCCCAGTTTCATGAATGACCTAGAGAATTTGCCCAAATTCTCCCAAGAAGCGGCCACACTTCAACATTCATATAGGTGAGTTTATCAAGAGTACTCCTGTAGTCTAGGTACTCCACTCCACATAGAGCTATAGAACTCATTAAGTGTTAAGAATAACACAACCTCTTCCGCTACAGGATGTCATGCTTCTTAGGGATGGACTTGAAGTGTAACTCCTTATAGCATGATTCTTACCATATCACCATGTGACTCGTTTTTCCTTTTGAACCTATTTCTTGGGATCTCCAGTCTATAGGTTGGGTATCCATCACAAGTGACTCATTTCTCAATGGGCTTTAGCCCCATCCCTTTCGAGGTGTCCCACACCTTCTCCCGAGCTAGTCCTTTCGTCAAAGGATCAGCCAGGTTCTCAGCTGACCGTACATAATCCACTCTAACAGCCCCTTTAGTAAGCAACTCTCTAACGGTGCTGTGCTTACAACGTATTTGTCGTTTCTTATTGTTGTAAAAACGATTCTGAACTTTTGCAATAGCCGCGGTACTATCGCAATGGATTAGTATAGCCGGTATTGGTTTTTCCCATAAGGGAATCTCTGACAGAAGGTTTCTCAACCAAGCTGCCTCCTCACTAGCCACAGCTAGCGCTATCATCTCAGACTCCATAGTGGATTGCGCCAATATGGTTTGTTTCTTGGATTTCCAAGAGACTGCACCTCCTGCTATGTTGAACACATACCCGCTAGTTGCTTTGGAGTCATCTAAAAGGGTGTTCCAATCAGCATCACTGTATCCCTCTAGAACAGCGGGAAACTTCTGATAGTGTAATCCCAGGTTCATGGTTCTTTTCAGATACCGCATGAGCCTCTCAATAGCAAACCAATGCTCCATTCCTGGCCTGCTAGTAAACCTGCATAATACCCCCACTGCATAAGCAATATCTGGTCTCGTGCAATCACAAGCATAACGAAGACTACCAATTATGCTAGCATACTCAGATTGTCTAACACTGTCGCCAGTGTTCTTAAACAATTTAATACTAGGATCAAAAGGAGTGCAAGCAGGTTTACAGTCAAAATAATTGTATTTCTTCAAGATCTTTTCAATATAATGTGACTGATCAAGAGAAATTCCATTTGCAGATTTAGTAATTTTAACTCTGAGGATTACACTAGCCTCACCCAAATCCTTCATGTCAAAATTTTTGCTAAGCAATAATTTGGTTTCATTCACGACAGATAAGCTTGAGCCAAATATCAGAAGGTCATCCACATACAAATAGATAATGGTGCATGCATGATTATCAGACTTGTAATATATGCATTTATCACTCTCATTGACTTTGAAACCATTTGAAACAACTAAACTGTCAAACTTTTCATGCCACTGCTTTGGAGCTTGTTTAAGGCCATAAAGAGATTTAATTAACCTACACACTTTGTGTTCTTGACCATGAACAACAAATCCCTCGGGTTGATCCATATAAATCTCTTCTTCTAAGTCTCCATTTAAAAAAGCAGTTTTAACGTCCATTTGATGTACAACTAAGTTATGAACAACAGCTATGGCAATCAAGACTCGGATAGAAGTAATCCTTGTCACAGGAGAGTAGGTATCGAAAAAGTCTATGTTCTCCCTTTGCCTATATCCCTTAGCTACGAGTCTAGCTTTATATTTATCCACAGAACCATCAGGTTTCAATTTCTTTTTAAGCACCCATTTGCAACCTATAGCTTTGCAGCCCTGAGGTAGGTCAACTAATTCCCAAGTTCTATTGGACTCCAAAGAGTCCATTTCATCATTTATGGCTTCTTGCCAAAAATCAGCGTCTGGGGAAGTCAAGGCCTCATTAACAGTAGTGAGGTCCTCTTCTAAAGAGAAGGCAAAGTAAGGACGAAAGTCCTTAGCTATACGAGCTCTCTTGCTCCTCCTTGGTTCAATCTCAGTGTCCTTAGAGTCCTCGTTTCTAGGTTCTTCTAAGGCACACTACTACTAGTTTCAGCGCCCCCACTATTTCTGGATTTAAAAGGGAATTTTTCTTCATAAAAATCAGCATCTATAGATTCTACGATCACCTTATTGTTAATATCGAAGAATTTATATGCTTTGCTATTTACTGCATAACCAATAAAAACGCATTCATAGGCTCTACTTGCAAGTTTTGACCTTTTCGGGTCAGGAATACGTATATGCTAAACAGCCCCAAACTTTAAAAAATGACACATTGGGCTTCTTGTTTTTCCACAATTCATAAGGTGAAATCAAAGACTTTGAATTAGGAATTCTATTCAGCACATAACATACTGTCAATAAAATTTCACCCCACCAATGTGAAGCTGCACCTGAACTAAGCATAATTGCAACTACAAGTTCACATAAAGTTCGATTCTTGCGTTCTGCTTTTCCATTCATTTCAGGTGAGTATGGAGCAGTTTTCTCATGTATTATGCCCGTAGAGTTGTAAAATGCAATGAACTCATTCGAGTCATACTCAGAGCCTCTATCACTACGAAGTCTCTTAATCTTTCTATTAAATTGGTTCTCAACCTCGTTAAGAAAGATTTTAAACATTTCAAATGCTTCACTCTTATGTTTCATCAAGTAAACAGAGGTGTAGTTCGAATGATCATCAATAAATGTGATAAAGTATCGATGTCCATTTCTAGTGAGAACTCCATCTAATTCACACATGTCAGAATGAATTAAATCTAGCAATTCTGTTTCCTTAAAAGTTGATTTATGAGGTTTCTTTGTGATCTTAGCCTTGCTACATGATTCACATTTTTCAAAATCATTTAAGGAAATTTTAGGAATAAAACCTAGATTGCTCATATTCTTAATCAGTCTCTTGTTAACATGACAGAGTCTAGCATGCCACATATTAACAGAACAAACAATGTAAGAAGAAGATGCATTCTTATTCATATCAGTAGTCAATTTAAACATGCCATCACATGCATAACCCTTTCCAACAAACATGCCATTTTTAGTAAGGGTATACTGATCTGCTCCTATGGTCTGGGTAAATCCAGCCTTATTGAGGAGGTAGCCGGATACAAGATTCTTCCTCATTTCTGGAGTGTGCAGGACTTCCTTCAGAGTGACAGTCCTTCCAGAAGTGAACTTGAGATCCACCTCACCAGTACCAAGAACCTTAGTGGTGTGGGAGTCTCCCAACAGCACTTTCTTATCATCAGCCTCAGAATACTTCTTGAACAAGGAGCGATCATAACAAACATGGCGAGAGGCGCCAGTGTCTATCCACCACCCTCCTGAACCACTTATCAGATTGACCTCTTATATCATAGCCACTAATGGTTCTCCATCCACCAGGTTCGCCTGTGGAGCGCGACGCCTGGGGTTCTTGCTATTTCTTGCCATATGGC
Organism: Rhododendron molle; assembly: GCA_025413875.1. NCBI lineage: Eukaryota > Viridiplantae > Streptophyta > Magnoliopsida > Ericales > Ericaceae > Rhododendron > Rhododendron molle. The sequence goes on from CM046400.1 coordinate 25,233,488, forward strand.
CAGGCTTGTTACAATTGTAACACACAAATTGGATAGAGTCCGTCTTTCGAGCCTGGCCTCCAGAAGGGGGTAACTTCTTGTTCTGATTCATTCTTCTGTTCTGGTTCTGGTTCTGATTTGGCTTCGAGATTCCTCCTCTCGGCTTGAGCACTGCCGAGCTATGGTTCTTTTTGTTTGCAACAAAGAGAACCTCATCCTTCTGATCCTGCTTCCGAGCCTCCTCCTCAATACGAAGCCTAACAATCAAGCTTTCCATAGAAAAATCTTTTGACTTATGACGGAGATCCTTTTTAAAATCTTTCCAACTAGGAGGAAGTTTATCTATAAGAACAGCAACCTGAAATTGTTCACAAATAGACATGCCCTCAGAAACTATTTCATGTGCAATTTTTTGTAAATCGTGTGCCTGGGAAATCACGGATTTTTCATCAATCATAGAAAACTTCAGATAACGACTAACAACATATTTCTTAGTCCCAGCCTCTTCGGTATCATACTTTTTCTGGAGGGCATCCCAAAGTTTTTTAGCAGTATCGAAAGAGGAGTAGTAATCGTAAAGCTCATCAGTCAAAGCATTCAGAATAGTTCTTGCATAAAAAATCATCGTTGGTCCATTTTGCTATCTCCTTAGTGTTTTCAGTGGTGGGAGGATTAGCAGCAACAGGTTTTACAGAAGCACAACAGCCAGCAAGTTTTTGAGTAGTCAAAAAGAAAAACATCTTTTGCTTCCAACGTTTAAAATGCAGCCCCTCGAAGCGAAAAGGCTTGTTGATATCAGTGGTGGTAACCGAAATCTTGTTTTCAGAATCCATGGCAGATTGAAATCGTCTTAAAATTGTTGAAAGTAACTGCTATGAACAAGGAACGGATTACCTCAAGAGTTTGTAATCGAAAATAGATTACCAATCGTAGTTGTACTGCTGGGTTGAGTCGCGGACTAGGTCGCTCTCTTTAAGACGTTTCGCGGCTCTGTCCAGATTGTGCAAGCAGTTCGTCGTTGCCCCGCCGTCCCCAGGATAAAACAGCCCAGAATTCGTTCCTCCGCTCGGCCTTCTCTGCACAGAAGAAAACCGAAAACAAGAACACACTCGACTAATGCTCGAACTCAAAAAGAGATTTTTAGGGGAGGAAGAGAGAGTTGGTTTTCGCTGTGTTGAAATCAATTGTGAAACTCTGTATTTATAGGTGCAGGATGAGGCGTTTGTTTTGGAAAACAAATCGAATCCCTCCAATTTAGCACACGTTTTTAATCAATCAAAATCATAACGTTTTCTTCCACTGATTAAGCACACGTTTTTAAACGATTTTCTTAGTCAGCACATAATCAAATCAAATCACGATCCATTGATTTAGGTCACATTTTTCTTTTGTTCTTAATCAGCAAGAAAATTCCATATTGAAAAGATTTGATTGACTAAAAAAAATAAATTCCAGAAATTTAGCAAAAACGTGGCTTAATCATTTTACATGCGTGAGGCTCAAATCCCGGATTTGCACCCCCCCTGCGCGATATAGACGTGACGCGCACCCGGTTAACTGGTTTCCGAATTAGTTTTCCAAATTGCCGCCCATTTTCCTGAGTGCGCGAGACCTCTCCTTGGGTCCTCCTTTTACAAACTCATAAGGGTGCAAAGTCATTTAAGGTAGATGAAGGTTTTGTAATTTCCCAATGTGGGACTAGAGAAAAACTCTTGTTTTACAAATACACTTAAGTTCCAACAACTGCTCCTTTGATGAGAATGGCAAATTGAGAGCATGTGCTTGTTTAGGTATTAGTGTGCCAGAGCCTGTGGCAAGTTAGAAAAATCAACATATTTAGTTATTAGTATCCTTGTGTCGTGTCCGTTCACAAGGGTAGGTTCTGAAAAAATTTCGACAGAGTATCCCCTGTTTTTAGACCTAGCTTGACCTCTCGCGTCTCAATCAATACAACAAAATAACAACAGGAATCGCATCAGCAAAAATCTGGATTCACAAACACCATTGGAACAGTAACAGCCAAACAAGAATTCAAAAGGGGCATCTATATATTTCACCCATTCATTACTAATGGTAGTATGACATTACTAATGCTAGCATCACCTTACAGTCCACAGAAAAAGAGAAGAAATCATACAGTTGATACATGGGTTCGGAAAAGAGAAAAAACTTCCAAAAAACTTCCATTACATAGCTCTAACATAGATACAATTGAGATAATTCATTTTCTATTGATCTCTAATCTGTTACATCCAAGAGTACATTACAACCAGATGGATTGAGATAATTCATTTTTGAAGAGTTGCATGAGCAAATTGTCCTCATATAGATTCATGTCCTCTTTTGCTTGCAGCATCTTCAAATAGCCTCTTTGCTTTTCTTTTTTATTTGAATAGCTTCTTTGCTTGCTGCAGTAACTTCACCTTCTCTTTACTATTTCTTGGCCATAGTCATGTCCGCTATCTCCTACGTCAACCAGTCATCACGAAACTTTCCAACAACTTAGCTAGTTTGGATGGGAAAATATCAGGACATCTTGTATCTCCACCATCAAGGTCAGTTTCAACTTCTGCGTCAAACCAGATAAATGGTTTATAGACACTGTAATTATTATATTGAAACTCAAATGGGCTATAGAAATAAAGAAGAAACAATTTATTTCCAATAACAGCTCCCGCATGCACAAGAAACTGGTTTTTCAGAAGTCCAACTATATCCTACTCCTCTTAAATAAGAAGCAGTTTCGCTCGCCATTTTATGGACAATTTTGTCCTTGTTGTGTTGGGTACGTGGCCCCCACTCCTTTGCTCTTGTAATTGAAGCTCCATCTGTCCTTCCAGAACTCTCGCACAGAGAGAGAGAGAGAGAAAGAGAGAGAGAGAGGAGTTTTTGGGCGAGTACTCCTCCGATTTGGGGTAAAACCAGTTCTTGCTTATTCTTCTCCTCCGTCGGCCAATGCTGCCTCCTTAAAGGTTGAAAACAGAGAGAGAGAGAGAGAGAGGAGTTTTTGGGCGAGTACTCCTCCGATTTGGGGTAAAACCAATTCTTCATCCCTGAAGATCTGCACGTTGCTTTTGGTCATCTCGGTCACCAGTCATAAGCTCCTCAGGTATGGAGAGAGGGTACGCACAAAGCAAGGAAAACCAGTCAACTCACGCTCACTGGACGATCCACCGTCAAATCTGAAACCGTTGGCCATGGAACCCGACTACCAAAATCGCATAAGGTATGCATATGATTTTCCTACTTTGCATGTGTTTGTTAGAACGAGTATTTGGTAATCTCTTCCTATCTATTGCAGCCTTGTGTTAGCTAGAACGAAGGAGTATTGTTTAGTATTCCATGGAAAGATCAGAGTAAGTTCGTAAATTCATTTTCTAATTCACAGAGTACATTGTAAAATATCATCAGAGTTCAGTATTCCAAAGTGTGTAAATTTATGCTTCAGGCCCTTTGCTCTGAATCTTTGTATGTTCTATCATCAGGTCAAAAAAGTGAAGAAGTTGTATCTAGCTCTTGCTGTTGCTCCTCTTCCTTTGGAGTAATGATATACGGTGTGTCAATATGGCTCCAAGACTTCTTTCGGAAGGTAACCAGCTCTATTAACCCACATATTCGTCTTAAAACATTTTACTAAGTTGGGTTAGTGGCTGGAGTATGTCTATTAGTACGACTACCATACTGTAATGGATGAATGGTGTGTGACCTAGACAGATGTGGACATTTTTTATGTATTCTTAGACTTGACTGAATTCAAAGTGCTTAATTGCATTTTGCTAATTTGCAAGATATAAGAGATTAGGAAATGTAGTATGATAATTGAGAAAGTTAAAAAGTCCCAAATAAAAAGTAGATACTTAATTATGTGAGCCCTAGAGATAAAAATTAGTTATGACCCTTTACAATATTATGATCAGATCTTTGCACTTTGCACTGGTCCAAACGGATTATAAATTTGAGCACTTAATTTTCTTAAGTTTTGTTTTGTTTGCATGAATAACATGACTTGAGTACTTCTTACATCCCTTAGTTGGTATTGCTAACTGTAATGGAATATTTTTCTTGTCATGCATTTTCACAGGGATTTCGATGGGCTATTGATCATAATAAGTGGCAGAGTCGGGTTGACGATGTATTTGAAGGTGAGGCCACAAAATCTTAATCAGAAAATTGAAGATAGTTGGTACTTAACTGGGAGTGTTTATTGACACCAGTGTGAAATTTTCTCGCACTACTTGTTTGGCTTAGCATTATCAAATTTTAGTACAAATATACTTCACTAAATAAAGCCTCAAATTTATGATATTGTTGATAGGAGTACTTGATGCAAACTCCATTAAGTAGAGTACTCTGTGTTAATATTGCAAGGATCATTTGTTACCTTTTATATGATGGTTAACATGGGAAAGAGCACTTGTCTCCTAAATTTGTGTGTGAGGTAGTAGTTCTATGGAATATGTGTTGCATATCGTCTCTCTTTTTCTAGAAGCATATTTTACCAACTCAGTGCATGCATTTTTTATCAGAAGCGCAGTTTGATTTCGACAAACTCCATTAATTTTTTTTTTTTTTGGTTTCAGAAGCATGGTTTGATTTGGGCAAGAGTGTCATTAACAAGGAAATGGTGGAGAAGGTCAGTTGCATTTAGTCATTTACCATTGTGTATATCGAATCGGTTTTAGATTAGAAAAAATTTTCTTCTGTGACGTCTAATGATATTCCATATTTGGTTTAATTTTCTTACAAGTGTGGGACAGAATTGCTCTTGGTTTAGCCTCCCAGTTTGAATCACTTTATACAATTCCAATAATTGCACCACGCCCTCTGTTGATCTTAAATGGGATGTCTGCACTCTGATCATCAATTGTATGGACAAGGGATTAGCCAAGTGGTAAGTTGAGTGTGACTGGTTTTTGTCAAACAGGTGAAAAGGATCCTTGATGCCCACTCGAAGGACTAGAAATTCCCAAATCAAGAGCACACAAGGCTTATGAGGAAGCCCATTGTCCTGATAAGTTCAAGGTATGAATCTTTCATCTGTTAAAGTTGATTGCGGTAGTAGTTACAATTTGGTAGTGTGCATCAAGCTTACAATTACTCTACGGCTGCAAGTATCATTATGAACAATGTCCATTTCTACGCTGAATCTCTAGACTGTTATGGTTCCTCTCAGAATAAAAGTCACCTTTGAGAAAACGCATCCTTGGTTTCAAAGGCATCCATGCTACGTTAGAGTGCACACAGGCACCAGGGTTACTCGTTTGAAGCTTGTGCGATGTTTAGGCCCCTGTGTGACAATGACCATTCTTTGGACAATGGAGCACATCAAATAACTGATTTTGGTTTCTATGATTGTCATTGGCTTCTCTCTGAGTTGTTCATTTGCCAGAATCCATAGTGCGTTATGTGGGAATGGGTAATTGATTGTTTCTTCTCTGCAGCTATGCAGCCTATAAATTCATGGACTGTTTCATGATCTTGCAGAAGGAAGAAACTTTGGACAGCCCAAAGACAACAAATAGTCAACTCTCCATAACAAGTGAAGAGCAAGCCATTTGCTACGTAAAGGCCTTCTGTAATCGAAGACGTGCAGCCTAATTTCACTAGGCCTTTCATAAACAGAAATATGGTGTACTTTTTTTGTTTTAAAGGCAAAAATATGGTGTACTTATGTATATGAAACTTATACACCTTATGCTTTCGGAAATATTCAACACCGTTCAATTGATCAACGGGCATGCGACGTGCAAAACGGGCATGACAGATGTGCTTTGCACATCGCGATGCACCTAGTCTACTAGAAAATCTCATGAAATAGAATGACAAAAAAGTTTTATCGGGAAGCCTTTATAAAACAGTAATGTGGCAAGCCTCTGTATTTGTACAGACATGCTAAATAGTCAGCTTATAGATAAGGTCAATATTGAAGTTCTACAAGTAGACTAGGATGTACTTGGAAATGAGGGTTTATTGAACCAACGTGGAGGTGTTAAAACAAAATCTCATACTCCAATGTTGTGTAAATTTCACTTACACCCACTGAGATTTGCGTTAATGACAAACCTCCTCACGTATGAGAAATGATTATGGTTTTGATGTTCATTTCACCGATATCCAACCAATAACTGTTTGACCAAACATGCGAAACACGCTATAGAATTAGATAAAGTGTTCTATATTGGCGAACTTATCACGTCTAATAATAATAGCATAAATGATAAATAACTCTCAATTCTCAGTCTTTTTACCCAAAAGTAATAAATTTGTCATTTTTGAAAGAGAAAACGGATTTTTCGAGTAATAAAAAATAAATAATTATTTATGAATTTCATCCGTTTTGATTCAAAATAAGTGAGAGTTAATAGTTTTTCATTATTAGAAAATGGTGATTTTTTTTAAATAAGTTTTTTTGGTCATTCCATCACGTTTTTAGACAGACAATTGTCGATTGGGGGTGTCAGTAAAACGCACGTAGAAATCATAAGGAGTTTATTTTTATTTCTCATAAATGAGATGGATACCCGTCATTGAGATAAACCTCAGGACATTACCGTGTAATATTTTCGAAACCCTACAAATATTAGCTTATCTTTCTCTCAACACTACTAAAGGCATCTTGAATTTGTAGATGAATTCTTTTTTTTTTTTTTCAAAAATGAGAAGATTGTATTGATAAACGTCCAGTGGTACTTACATTTTTTTGTCAAAAGTGAGAAGATTGTATTGCTAAACGCCCAGCGACACTTACAAAATAGAGATCATTGCAAAGAATTTGGACAAAGTCAAACTAATCTTCTAACAAATACAAAACGAGTAAATCACAAGGCAATCGATATCTGTCATCCTAACCCAGGCATGGTCTGACGCACACTTTTAAGTAGCCTAACATCTAATTAGGAGTCTCAAAGAAGAAAAAGTGCAAAGTTAAGGACAAAAGACACCAAATACCCAGAAGATTAGATACACTCCAACCAAGGATAAATGCACAAATGATCTCCCAAGAACTACAAATTTGCCAAGCCATTACGAGTTGCCCCGCCAAAGACATCGTGTAGAGATAGAACGCTGAAGCACAGATATCATTGTGACCGATCTGCAGACAAAATTTTTCTAAAGGTGAAACTAATTTTCGTAAAACGAGAGACAAAACTCTCATAGATCAGACGACAAGTTGATCTGGAGAGACATAAGAAAAAAGGAAAAAACAAAGAAATTGTGTCGGAATAGTATCATGGCATTCCCCTCCCATCGTCGCACACGGGTATGGAACCAGGGGGAGGGGAAGTGAGAAGAAAAGTTGTGGTGGCTAGGATTGAGAGAGGGGAAGAGAGAGATAGGGTCTGCGACTCAGCATGTAGATGAATTCATTTTATTAGGAGAAAAAATGCTCGGGATCTCTTCATTACGCAGAATAATTAAAGTAAATCAATCCATACCCTTTTTTTTCCCGCACAAATGGCTTCACAAATTCAAGATCCAAAACAAAGCTACCCTAAATCGTATGGGTATTGCGACAAGTTTAGTGAGTAGTATTTCTTTTCTTTAAGGGCCCGTTTGAATGCGGGGAAAGAATTGGGGGTATTAGTTAATAAGGGGGGATAAGATAGTAGGGGGTATTAGTTAATAAGGGATGACCCACATTGATGTGATATTTATAGAAGGGGGATTAAATAGTATGTTGTTTGGATGAGGTATTAGAGAAAGGTGGTGGATGTTGTAAAAAGCTGTCAAATGACCCTTTTGTCCTTGTGCGGTTCCTAAATTAATTATGTGTTACATTTTATATTTAGTTGCAAATTTAATTATTCTTTCACAATTAAAGCTGTAATATTATTTATACTAACAAATTAACGAATTTAGTATTATTATTTAACAATATTATTTAAAAAAAATTGGTTTTTAAACAAAAATAAGTGTTTCAAAATACCATTACTATTATTAAATCAACTGCCGTGGATTGAAACGACGCCGTCTTGCTTTTTTTTAAAAATTCTACCATTCAATTTGCAATCCCAAATAGCAGAAACGTAATTATGAGAGCCCTAGAAATAAAATTTGATCATGTCTCTTTAGAATAATATGATCAAAATAATAAGATCTTCACACCCGTTCAAACGGATTAAAAATTGGAGTACTTAATTTTTTAACCATATTTTTTTAATATATAAATGGTCTCAAAAAATTAAGTGGTCCAATTTTTAATCCGTTTGAACAGGTGTGAAGATCTTATTATTTTGATCATATTATTCTAAAGAGACATGATCAAATTTTGTCTTTAGGGCTCTCATAATTACGTTTCTGCTCTTTAGGATTGCAAATTGAATGGTGGATTTTTTTTTAAAAAAAGCAGACGGCGTCGTTTGAATGGTCCTGGGGCAGCAGAGCCGGGATAAGGAGGGGTATTTTCGTCCACAAATCCCCCTCTACTCCCGGATTATTTTTGGGGACCCCAAGGGGAGCCCAAAATTTATACCGGACAATCCCCACAATTGGAGAAAACAAAGACCGGGTAAAAAATAAAAGGGGAGGAAATTGGGTTTGCCAAATGGGGGTAAAGAGGTGGGTCCCTCCCCATCTACCCCTTCTAATTTTTCCCCCCCTCTTTTCCCTTCATCCAAACAGGGCCTTAGGTCTAAAGGGGGGCCATTAATTTGTACCCAAAAAACCAAAAAAAGAAGGGGCCCATGAAAGCGTTTGGGTGGTGGGTGAGGTGGGGAAGGGCAGATTAAGATCGATGGTAGGAAAGGTATTGGCCTGTTGGGAGTGTAGCGGTGCACAATACTGTGTTGTTCATATTTGGATCATTGATCTCGATAATTAACGGTTTAGATTGCTAAACAATTGAATGATTGAGATTACGCACCAACTGTTCAGCAATCCAGACCGTTGATTGCCTAGATCAATGCTCTGGATGTGCACAACACCTCCCCGGGTTCCTTCTTGTGGTAATTGGACACCGCCTCGATGGGTCAGGTATATGTTGCAATTGGACCTAATTTCTGAAACTAGAATACTAGAATTGAGGATGGTGCCCACAAGGAAAAGTGCTCTCACTTTGGGTCGACAAACAAAAGTCGTTCTAGTGAAATCTTGCCATTTTATTTATGTCTTTCTTCGATAATGAATGTTTTTGTGTTGCATTTTCCCTCTCAAATTTTTTTTAACATGAGTGCACAATATGGTTGCTTGGTCGTTACAAATATACAACGTAAAATTGTTAATCAACGAGTCCCACAAGGGGCAGGGTTTGAGATTTCAGAGCTATGGATAGCTTCTGAGCCCTCTCTTTGACTACCTTCCTATTAACCCCCGTTAACTATAAAATATGGCCCAAAAAAAAAAAATTGTTAATCAACAATTTGCGTACTGGGGGACAACTAGATCCAAATCATGTTTACAAATCTAAGAAGCACAAAAACATTGTATCCATGTCCGACACGTTTGGGACATGGGCACAACACTCCCCAGGTAGGTGTGAGACAAACCTAAATACATTTTCAAATAGGTGGTGAAATTGCGGATAAAAAAAAAAAAAGGTGTTGAAATTGATATTGGCAGTCACAAGCAAAGATTGATATCAAAGTCCCTCGCGACATTCTTCACTGTGGATTAGGGGGGACGTTTTGATACGAAGGTACAAGACAATTGTTTTAATTTTTTTTTTTTTATCTGAAGCACATTTCATTAAAATACCAAATGGTATTTACAGTGATTCCATTCAAATACAATGAAAAGGAAAACTATAGCCAACCCATCACAAAGAATGCACAAGAAAAACAGGGATAAAGAGAAACTAATATCTAGATCCTAAGCCGATCCAAAGGCTCACTGCACACCGCCTCGATGGGTTGGGTCACGTGGGGCTAGCAATCCAACCATCCAGCTACAAGACAATTGTGTAGTCTTTTGTTTTTTTCTGGAAAGGTTGGAATCTAAAAGGGTCCCCTTCATACAAAAAGGTCCACGCTGATAGAAGCAAATTGGTGAAGTTGAGATGTACAAACGTCAATACTACTTTCTGCAAGCATTGCTATCCAGTATCTCATTTTCTTCTTGTAATCATCAATCAAAACTTTCTTTTCTGAATTGGCAATAATCATCAATCGATTACCTTGTGGTCCTGCGGTTTTGGTTGCTTTATCAATTCTAAAGGTTGCAGGCATAGTTTCAGAATGCGGTATTGAAACACGTAACCATAACAATCACGGTATTGAGTGCTTGCCTGGTACCAAGAACAAGGTGTCAACGCCATGATTGTGAACTTCCTAAAATTATTGACGGTAAAAGAAGAGCTTTAAAGACGTTGAATTGGCCGCAATAGCTAAGAACCGTGCGGTGGTGAATCACGGAGGAACGACTACGTATCGGGAATTGTGCCGCTACAAACGCAAATTTCCAAACTGGCGAGTATGTCAAGATGCAATGGAGAGCCCAAAACAATAACGCTCTGACATTTAAAGCATTGGTCATGACAGGACTAGTTTCTTCAGGATCCTCAACCCCAAACACAAATTGACAAAATCTGCTCTGCGGCATCCTCGTGTTGGGTGATGTGGATGGAACTGTGGGAAGGTCATCCTTTAAAATTTCTAGGTCATTGCTTTAAAGGTAGGCCAGAAGTGCAAGCCCACATTCTCTTTTGGAAGGCCAATTTTGAAATGCCCAGGCGAGTTCACCCAGTTTATCCTCTTTGTTCCTTTGTGGCAGCAGATTAAATCAGTTTGACTTGAGAAACATGCAAATGTCAAAAACCATCATTTCATTTTGAAAGTTCAGTTCACAAAGGCAAGCATCTCAGATTATGTACCATCCATTTGGTCGGTCTTCACAATTAGCGATAAGCCAAGGGGACCAAGGGCATCTTTGCTAGTGGTTCATATGATCTTGTCCTCCTTCAACGTTTCCTAATCGGACAATTGATCGATCCATAATGTGAATATGGATTTGTGGGGAATTTTCCCCCCTTAGCTTTGTACCACAGATTCTAATTCTATCTTTCTAAGTGCTCGTGTTATTCATGTCGAACGGTTGTAGGTCACATTTTATGCACCGCGCGCAGAATTGCGGCATTTCAAAAGTAACAATCTAAGTATCTGAGGACCACTGCCGTTCTGCATTTTTTTTTGGCTAAGTCCATCTCTGACACGGATCTACCATCATCCATTACATGATGAAAATGCTGTTATTTTTCGTACTAGTGCCAAGCAGAACAGATCATTTTGTGGATATGTGCCCTATTTTTCTTGATTTCCAATCGCTGAAATGAAGCAGGAGCATCGTTGATGCAAAACCTAAATTTCTTGGTTGAACAAAAATATGAAGTAATATCAATATATATATGCTTTGCTTAGGCATTTAATGGGGGAGTCCGTGAATTTGAATCTACGTACAGTAGTCTATGCACCAAAATTTGGTCTCCGGAACTTTTTAAACAACCTTACAAGTACATACTTAAAATCTGAAGCTTGCAATTATAGCGTTGAGAGTTGAGGAAATCTCAACTCATCACAATTAATCTGCAGGCTACCAATATCCCAAACATCGATCAAAACGCTCTTATTACCCAGATTTTTTTGGGTATCTACATTTCATGAAACGGGACTTAGTTATTTAAGAAAGCAAAATATAGCATAAACCCTCAATTGCCTGCCTAAGAACCATGCATCTTATTACCATGCGTAAAAACATGGAAATTGCAGAAGGTAGCTAATCTGGAAGCACAGTAACTGAAGTTTTACATTACAGAACAAGCATGCGGATTCTCATCGCTGAAAATTTGAGGGGCATAATACTCCATATAGTACTTCGGCGCTAAATATTCGCTTCTCTTGATGTCCATCTTATTGTCATCATCTCCAGCCTTCCCCTCTTCCCCGTCTTTCTTTTCATCTTCTTTTTTGTCTTCTCCTTCTTTCTTATCTTCTTCCTTCTTCTCCTCATCCTTCACAATCGAAGCTTGCTTTTTCGTTCTCTTGTGTACTTCACTGACCAGCTTTTCGGGATCAATGACACCTTTCACAGTTACTTGATCGGTTGCTAGGTCTGCAGTTGCTGACTCTACTCCTGAAACACGTTTCAATACGCTGAAATTTTTTACATACTCGTGATTGGTTTTCTCAGGCTATTTTTCTGACCATAAAATTGCCAAATGAAAGTACCAAATGATGAACAGAAACAGACACTAATAAATATTTAGAATGAATGGAAATATCAACGAACATGCAAAGCGACTCAATTTGGGATCTTGCCAAAGATTTTTCTTGGTCATTTTGATGCAATTTATATTTATCCAAAAGAGCGGCCTAGAAATAAGTTTATTCTTCTTGATATCTGTACAGTTGGACTTTACTTATTTGTTATAGCAGTATTTGAAAGGTGAACAAAAAGAAAATGGAAACCACCTTGTAACATGATCTTGTTTAGTTAAGTAGAGAATGTGGGAGATGAGGCTGTTCTCTGTATATATATACCTGGGATCTTTCGGATTGTCTTCTGCAAAGCTTGAGCACAGGCTTCACAATGCATTCCAACTTTCAACACAACTGTTACAACAGCAGGAGGCTGCCAAGGAATCACAGAACAAATCCATTATATGTATCATACAATCCAATTAAAGTAAAATTGTCGACCTTGGTGCCAGCAAAATGCTCCAAAGCAAGATGTTGAACAGTCAAGAATGTAATTCTGACAGGAAAATTTGAACTTGAAAGTGCATCATACTTGCTACTTTTGGCCTCCATGAATTCAACAGCTTGGGTAAAGGAACAACTGTCATCACAGAATCTTAACTTTGTTTCCAGAACAACAACCTCTTAGTAAACAAAATTCGCTTCTTTGCAATGAATTTGCAAATAACATTATGGTGATAACACATTTATATCGGCCACACACTTTAATTCACGGGCCAAAGTTATGATAATATGACCAAGTCACATTTACCTATGCACCAATTCGATCACATTTGGATTTTATGAACCAGCTTATAAAGCCATCTTTCCAGGACATATACGTGATGTTGAATCGCAAAGTGCCCGTGCGATTGCAACCATCTCTGGATGCGGCCGGCAACAGATCAAGAAACTTTATTCGTACATCAGACTCCTATCAATTTTCACTTTAAAGTCGTCCTTTATCATAATTTTCCAAAATGGCTACGATTTCCACAGGATCTGCACCAGGTACAGGGAGCTAATACTTTCCTGGTCTAGTACTGGACATCACAAATATTAGTGCAAGTTATATGGAATCTCACTGTATATTTATCTTTAAGTTTGGACTATTAGACGCTTAAATGACAGCGTAAAAGGGAATTCATGGATGGATATCCAACCAAGGCCTGGGAGTTAGGAACCACCTGAAACGGAATAGAGAAATGCCCATGCAGGACATAAGGTCAGCCCATGCCAGTGCAAAGAAGATTGGCCCATAGTCAGCCTAGTCTAGAGGATTCGTTCGAATCAGGAGATGTTTGAGAAACACCATTCCACATTGCATATACACGGAATGAGTGATCACCTAATAATTAATATGCGCGAGTGTTTCCCCTTTCTCAGTGGCGGCTCCAGAAATTTGTAGTAGGGTGTTCAAAAATTACCTTAACTCTACTAGCTAATTCATTAACCAATAATATATGTACATAATTTCATATAGTTGTATAAATAGTACGGTAAAAAACTTAACCTTTATTCTAAAAAAATTAACTACGAGGCAAAATGAGAACCTAAAAATACATACTCCATTCGTCTATTTTTAAGTGTCCCGTTTTGTAACTCCAACTTATTAAGAAAACATAATCTTTACATCTTTCACATCAACTTTTACCTTCACTTTCTCTATTTACCCTATATGGAGACATCATCATTACACTTTTACTCACTAATTTTTCAAAATAGAATATATTTTCAGGGGCAAAATGGAAAATATTTCAACTTTTACCCACTAACTTTACAAAATTTATTAAGGGACAATCCAAAATAGAATACTGGACTTTAAAAAGGGGACCGAGGGAGTATTATTTTTTTAGAGAAAATTATTTTTTTGAAATCTGTCGTATTGTGTGTAAACAGTGTTTCGAGAATGGACGGGGTAAACTTTTACAGTTGTCTTAGATGAGTTTTCATATTTTATGTCAATGTTTAACCGGCATATCAATTTTCTAAAATCCTTTTGAATGAAATTATAGCGAGTGTGTTGGGACTGATCTATAGGATGACGTGAGGAGATTTTCAATCGTAGTCTCAAATTCGAAGGAATATTGTTAAAGTTAATGGGCTTGCAATGTAGTTGAATTTTTTTAAAACTTTGTTCGCAATTCTATAAGCTAAGTAGACCAAAAAAAAAAAAAAAAGAGTAGTTATTGTCATGAATGCAAAATTAACACATTTAGACCATCGACAATAAAGATGGAAAGAGAACGCAGATCATAATACTTACACCAATAGATTCTTCTTTTTCTATTTCTTTTTTCAATTTTTATTATTATGATTATGAGCTTTATTTGAGGTAATATGTTAGATGTTCAAATATGAACTATCTGGATTAATGGGCTGTAATTGGATTGTGACTGAGAGTGCAATTGATTTTGGGTTGTGTATTCAATATTTTTTGGCTTACGTGTTCAAGATTATTAGAATTAGATGTTTATTGATATTTCAGTTGGGTGTTCAAAAAAAGACTAACCCATAATTTTTACATGTATTATAAGTAAATAAAATTTGTTTGGGTGTTTAGTTGACTGTGGAATGCAACTTATGGAGCCTTTCTACTGTAATTTGTTTTTCCCTTCCAGTACATGCAGGACTATTCTTCCAATATAGTGGGGTAAATTTAGCAGAGATCACATGCAGACCCACGAGGCACCTAGACCCACCACCACCACGGTTACAGAGGCCAGGGCGGTGAAAGTTCAGTATTGAGGTTTATGAGTCATGCATGGTCCTCAAATTTCCTAGTAAAATGTGCCACGTACAGTACAGTGACAGACACTACTCCAATTTTACACTGGGTGTCCACCTGATTGATATAACATGCTATGTTGCTTTCAAGTCAGCAGCAAAACTGCAGTCACAAGTTGCAACTGCTGCTATGTATATATATGTTTAAATATATTAGCTAGGCCCACACGTATGGCTGATGAAATATTTCTGCTGCTGGTGGGTGGGTGGGCTTGGCCCCTCTAAAATGCCAAACCTGCGTCAAAATCTATTAATGCCGTTCCCACCCAATTTCAGAGACTTGTGTTTTTTTATCTTCACTTTCTTGCATGTGGTGGTAACAATAAAAAACACAACAACATATTCAACCGACAAACTATGTAAGTAAAGTGAACAAATACGGTACGTGCACTATTTTGTAGTACTAAACAAGGTTTTAAATAAGGATAAAAAAAAAAACAAGGTTTTAAATAGCAGTAGCAAGCCGAGAATAACAGTAACGGTGCAACGTTAATAAGGTTGTATCGAATGATATGCAATGAAAATAAGGTGCAGTGGTCTGAAAATTTTACAAATCATATCTGGCCCTCAGGCACTTAAAAAGGTTACAACGGTCAATTATGTGCCAATGTTTATGTGAAGTGTGCAGAAAAATGGTTATAAAGCAATAGGTAACGGTAATCAACAGATACATGTGCATTTTTTTTTTTATACTTCTCGATGTCGGGGCTGAAAAACCAATTAGTAGCGGGCGAAACGCTAGGTAGCGGCCGGTATTTTAAAATTTTGGGTGGTAAGTAAATGGAAAAGATATGAATACCTACCTCTTCTTTCTTGTCTTCTTTGGGCGGTTCCTTGATTTCCTCCTTGGTCTCCTCAGGGGGCTTAGGTAAAGGTGAAATTAGCTCAACTTTCCGGCCGCTTTTCTTTCGAATCCTTTCGCACACCTTTATAGGGTCCGCTGTCTTCCCCTTCACCACCACCTTGCTCGCCTTGTAATCCGCTGTTACATCCTCCACACCTGCATATATGCTTGCCCCCGTATATTTTAAATTTAACCCATTTAATACCATTTTTTTTAAGACTATGATAGGGGTAATTAAGATGCATACTTTTGTATGCTTAGAGATTTCTTTCTTTTATTCTTTGATAACTCAAGGTGATCAGTTTGATTTCACTCTCCACCCGCTGAAACTCAATTAAAATCGGGTAAAGTCACGTACGAATCGGCCTCAAAAAAACCTTGGGTTCTTAAAGCTAGCTAGCTTTCTTTCTTTCTCGCTTTATCTTTTGATGGAGTATCTTCTTTGCCAATTCCTTTTTTGAGCATGCGTAGATCTCCTCCACCGGTCAGTCTTAGTTTATATAGTCGAAAGGTTTACAACTTAATTACTTCATCATTTCTCCTACTACTATTTTATTTGCTACTTGTAGTTATATATAGACGAAGTAATTAATGACATGTAACATGTGATACAATTATTAGTTATAGTATCAACTATGGTCCCAAAATCAACTTTTTACTTCTTTTTTTTTTTACCACAATAAACTCGTTTTATTTTTTATTTGAAAAAAAAAACAACCCTCTTTCCCTTCTCCTGTAAACAAGGAAAACCAAGTTTATGTAGGCAAACTAGTTAATACCGTAAAAGATAGCTATTTTTGGACTTGATACAGTTACAGAGATTAGAAAATCGCAACCATGTGGGCCTATTCTCTCGACTACTGCTATGATAAATTCAAGTGCTTAAGATTATTTTTGCGGTACAAGTAATTAATTTTTAAAAATTCATGACCACCGCACGGTCTATTTCTGTTACGTACGTATGTACTATTCTCTTTGATACTCTTAGATATTGTTACATCAAGACCTAATATTAACAATACCGTTACGTGGTGAGCTAGCATTAATTTCGAAAGCTCGACAACACATGCATTTTAAAAAAGGAGCAGTAAATTAAGAAAAATGACCTTGAAATCCTTTCAAAGCTCTGGCAACTTTGCGGGCACAAGCCTCACAATGCATATCAACCTTGACCACAATCTCCTGGGGCTGATCTTCTTCTTTCTTATCTTGTTCCTTTTTCTCTCCACCTTCTTCATTCTTCTTCTCCTCTCCCTTCTTTTCCTCCTCTTTGTTTTCCTTACACACCAAACATTAATTAAGACATTAATTAATTCCACATAATACAATCATGCGTACAACCAGAATCGTATGATTAGAAACCTGACAGTACTCCACTTGAATGAGTCGAAGTGAAAAAAGCTCAAGGCCGAGAAATCACTTACTTCGCCCATATGATCTTCCAAGGTTAATTTTCCAAAGTAGGCTACTTAAATTCACCCTAAGATCGATGCTGATCGAGTATATATATATATACAAGTAGAATCTCTTTTATATATATATATATATATTAGGAGACACTGAAGACCTCCTCCTCCTCCTCCTCCTCTCTCTCTCTCTCTCTCTCTCTCCACACAAACTCTCTCCCTCTCTATAGTATAGGGGCAAGAAGAACATTTAAGAAGGCCAGGGGAGGAGTGATACTGCAAATCTGACGTGGAATTATTTAATGCAAGCTAGACAAATTAACGTCTTTCATTTCATGCTGAGTCAGCATCTAATAATTTTGCCATACGTGGTAGTACTGTTAACATCATCAAACTAGCTAATAGGACAAACAACTCATTTACTTCTAAATTTCTGCATGAAATTTAAGCACATCCATGACGCGCGTACCATATTTATTTTATCATACGTGCGTACACGTAATGATTTACCCTTCTTCGACACAATCCCACCATTTAACATATATATGACGAATTAATGATGAAAATGTTAGGTTTTATGCCCTCAGGACCAATATTTGTTTATTTACATTATCAACAAGAGCTTTATTTTATTATTCTAAAATGCTTTGTTTCATACATTTGATATAATTCATGAGATGAATATTAAAGTCTCAAATTACATTGAATATGATTTATGCATGTAAATGTGATTTACTTATGGGAGATATCAATCACTAGTGTTTGTAATTTGAACTATTCACAGTTGCTGATAAGAATGGATTATCTATCAGGTCAATTGCAACATGATTAACTTCTATTAGATAGAATGATCCATCTCAATCATTGAAGTGAAAGACTTCAAGTTAATATGTTGGTGTATTTGGTATACACTGAAGGACCATCGTAAGACTCACACTATTTCAACCACTGTCCACTTAAGTGTGAATCTTATAATGCTAATTGTAATTCACTCTTAATCCTGAGAAAGTTAATGAACTCAAGTTTCTAGCCTATGTCACTTTGAGTCACCAATGAGTAAGGTCTAACTCGATCAACACCTCGGTGGGTTGAGTGATTTATGTTAGGAATTAATTTTGGTTTAATTGGGCCACCACTCATGGAGATGAGAGAGCGTGAGTCCAATTTTAGCTAAGTCTCAAGAAGCCCATAGGTCCCAACCCTAGCCCAACAAGAGATTGACTTATTGGCCAAGTAAATTTATCCCTACATATATAATCTCTATTTTTGTTGCCATATGTAATGTCTAAAGTGTTTAGATAATTTTCAAGTACATATTCAATATATATTATGAGATGATAAGTGTTACACGTCACATATTTTAGGCCACCTCTAATGGATAAATTTGGGTCGTATTAGGTTTATCATTTTGTGGAGAAACTTGTATATAGGAGAGTCCTATTAGTTTTTCCTATTGCTCCTATTTAATTTGATTAAATCGCATGTTACTCGTTTGTTTTTATGGCATTTATTTGTTGTTCTTTCTTAAATTGATATGATTAGATTGTTAGGACATAAATGACCATGGATAGCAACATTTGATATGTTAAAATTCTTTTATTAAAGTTGCAGAATTTCAGCAGTTGCATGTATTAAGAATATGAGACATTTGGTTAATGTATGTATGTTCAAATAATAATCCTCTAATTCTAAAAATCAAGTGGGAGAGGGTCTTTGAGAAAAACCTGCGGTCTTTCCATTGTTAGATCCATAGTAAGGTTAAACTGAGCATCTTGAATCGTCTACGTGCGGTCATTCCTTCGGAGGGTGCTCATCTAACTGGCTACAAGATTGGATTTCTCATGGATAGGATTGGGTGAGACGTAATGTGAGTCATCTCCCCTCGGAGAGGCTGCTCATTACGGTTGTCACTTAGCCCTAGACGATGGTAGACACTTGACTAAATAAGTGATAAGAGATTCCCCTAGGAATTTTATTGACTTATTTTAGAGACCTAAAATCGGGAGTCATATTTTATTTGCCATGAGATGTCTAGATAATAAGTATGATCTGCTAATTATTAATAACATTATTTCCCCTAGGAGAGATGTCATTATGGGATTAGGATTCCGATGCTGTCACTAAATAGTGGTGGGAGAATTACACTATTTATCATAAGTGAATGCAAAAAAAAAAAAATCCATTATTTATGTATGAATGTTTTTTTTTTTAATTTCAGATGTCAAGCTCATTTAATCCACTTAGCGTCATTTTGAGCCAGAAATTGGTTAAACCAAATTATATTGACTGGAAATGGAATTTGAATATAGTGCTAACTGCAGAGGGGTACAATTATGTACATACTGAAAATTGCCCCCACTTCCCACTGATGAGAGCACAGATGAGGAGAGGAAAAAGTATAAAGATTGGAAAAAGGCTGATAAGATGGCCAAATGTTATATTTTGGCATCTATGTCTAATGTGCCGCAACATCAACACCAATCTTTTGGTAGTGCTTTGCTTCAGACATTATGCTTAATCTCAAGGAGATGTTTGGTGCGCAAGGTAGGGCTGCTAGGCAGCACGCCATGAGACAACTCATGAACACTAAGATGAGCGAGGGGACTCCTGTAAGGGACCATGTTTTAAAAATGATTGATTTTTTAAATGTACTTGAGGTCCTTGGAGCCGAGATTGATGGTCAATCTCAAGTTGATATTATCCTCGAGTCGCTGCATGGGTCTTTCAAAGAGTTCAAATTGAATTATAATATGAATAAGATGGATTTATCACTTTCAGAGTTAATGAAGTCTCTCCAGGCAGCTGAGGGTATTATCAAGCCTAATCATAGTGTGTTGATTCATGAGATGGCTAATAAGCTTAATTGTAAATGGCAAAAGAAAAATAAGCAACCTGCCAATGCTCCATACAATAATGGGAATAAGCTTGGTCCTAATAAAGGGATCAAGAAAGGAAAAAAATAAAGGGGAGATGCAAAACCCAAAGGAAAATGTTTCCATTGTGGTGTAGTTGGTCATTGGAAGAGGAACTGTCCAGATTTTTTGGCAAGTAAGAAAAATGCTGGTATGATTGAATCTCTTGTCATGGAAGTTTCATATATTGATAGTACTTCTAATACTCGGTGTGTTGAGTCCAGAGCAACTGATCACGTTTGTAATTCGTTGCAGGGGTTTCAAGTAACCAGGAGGCTAAGTGATTGAGAGATCAAGCTATGCATGGGATCGGATGCAAGTGTTGCAGCCGTAGCAGTAGGAGTAATAAAACTTTCTTTTGAGAGTGGTAGAGAGTTAGTTTTATCAGAGTGTCTTTATGTTCCTTCTGTTAGATGAAATTTGATTTTGGTTTCTTCTTTAGCAAGACATGGTTATTCTATGAATTTTAATTCAGAAGTTATTATTAAAAAGAATGGTTCTTTTATATGCTCTAGTAAAATGGTTAATGGTCTTTACCTTATTACTTCTCACATGTATGAGATACATGATACAGAAGCTACTAGCTCACAATTTTTACCATTGAAAAGAAAAGTCCCCATGTCTAACACCACACTCCTATGGCATCTAAGGTTGGGTCATATTAATTTAAACAGGATAAATAGGTTGGTAAAAGATGGTATTTTATCTTCTTTGGTTGTTGAACCAATACCAACTTGTGAATCTTGCTTGGAAGGGAAAATGACTAAGAGGTCCTTTTCAGCAAAGGGCAATAGAGTTGAAGAGCCATTGGAACTTGTACATACGGATGTATGTGGGCCATTGAATGTCAAGGCTCGAGGTGGATGTATTTCATCACCTTCACAGATGATTACTCGAGATATGGTTATACCTATTTGTTGCATCATAAGTCTGAAGCTTTTGAAAAGTTCAAAGAGTTTCAAGCAGAAGTTGAGAAACTAATGAGTAAGAACCTCAAAACCCTTCGATCAGATCGAGGTGGTGAGTATCTCTCTGGTGACTTCTTAGGTCACTTAGTTAAGCATGTAATTATTTCTCAATTGACTGCACCAGGAATTCCTCAACAAAATGGTGCAGCTGAGAGAAGGAACATGACTTTACTTGACACGGTTCGATCTATGATGAAGTATTCGGACTTGCCTATTTCTTTTTGGGGCTATGCTTTAGATACTGCCATGTACATATTAAATCATGTTCCTACTAAATCTATTCCTAAGACACCTCGGGAATTGTGGTCCAAGCGAAAGCCCAATCTGCAACATTTTCATATTTGGGGGTGCCTTGCATACGTGCTAAAAGGAAAGATGAGTAAACTTGAATCTAGATCGGAAAAATGTTACTTTGTGGGGTATCCTAAAGGGACTAAGGGTTGGCTTTTCTATAATCCTACAGAACAAAAGGTATTTGTAAGTACAAATGCAGTTTTTCTAGATGATGATTATATGATGGATCAAAAACCCAAAGAAAAGTTTGTTTTTCAAGAACTGACAAATGAAGGTGTAGTTCCTCAACAAATTCCTACCACTATAGAAGAATCACCTAATATTTTTGATACTTTGCCTAATAGCACATCGCCACCTCGTCGTAGTGGGAGGATGACTAGGATGCCTAGTAGATTCTTACTTATTGAAGAAGGTTCTGAACCTTCTCCACATGAGTCTGATCCTTCCAACTATGATGAAGCTATATGTGATATAGATTCGGAACTTTGGCAACAAGCTATGAAAACTGAAATGGAGTCTGTGTCCTCCAATCATGTCTGGGAGCTAGTGGATCCTCCCCCCAATATTAAATCAATTGGGTGCAAGTGGATTTACAAGAGAAAAAGAGGAGCCGATGGAAAAGTTGAGACTTATAAAGCAAGGTTATAATTAGTGGCGAAAGGGTTTACTCAAAAAGAGGGTATCGATTATGAGGAAACCTTCTCGCCTGTTGCTATGCCTAAATCCATTCGAATTCTCTTGTCCATTGCTGCATTTTATGATTATGAAATTCGGCAAATGGACGTCAAGACGGCATTTTTGAATGGCCATCTTGAAGAGGACATTTACATGGTCTAGCCAGATGGTTTTGTAGCTAATGGTCAAGAGCAAAAGGTTTGCAAGTTGCATAGGTCTATTTATGGATTTAAGCAAGCGTCTCGGAGTTGGAATATCCGATTTGATCAAGCAATTAAATCTCTTGGTTTTGATCAAAATTTGGATGAGCCTTGTGTGTATAAAAGGGGTGAAAGTAGAATAGCAGTGTTTTTGGTACTATATGCGGATGACATACTACTCATTGGGAATGATGTAGGAGCATTGTCTTCAGTCAAAGTTTGGTTGGCATATACATTTGATACGAAGGACTTGGGAGAAGCAAGTTACATCCTTGGGATTAAAATTTTACGAGATCGTAAAAATAGGATGATAGGTTTGTCCTAAGCTACATATATAGATAAGATTCTGGTAAGGTTTAGCATGCATAATTCCAAGAAAGGTCTCCTACCTTTAGACATCGAATCAATCTTTCTAAGGATCAATGTCCCAATACATTGGATGAGAAAGAGAAAATGAAGACAGTACCTTATGTTTCTGTTTTGGGTAGTCATATGTATGCTATGTTATGTACTAGACCAGACATCTGTTATGCAGTAGGCCTAGTCAGCAGATATCAATCAAATCCTGGACCTGAACATTGGATAGTTGTAAATCATATTCTCAAGTACTTGCGAAGAACTCGAGATTATGTGCTAGCTATGGTGGAGAGGATTTGATGCCAATTGGTTATACAGACTCTGACTTCATGTAAGATAAAGATTCGCGCAAATCCACTTCTGGTTATGTGTTTACATTTGGAGGAGGAGCCATAAGTTGGAGGAGTATTAAACAGCAATGTGTTGCGGATTCCACCACTGAAGCTGAATATGTTGCTGCTTCTAAAGCAGCTAAGGAGGGTGTATGGCTCAAGAAGTTTCTATTGGAGCTTGGAGTGCTACCATTGGCAAAACAACCCATGATTCTCTATTGTGATAATAGCGGGGCTGTTGCGCAATCCAAGGAGCTTAGAAATCACAAAAGTGGGAAACACATTGAGAGAAAATATCACCTCATTAGAGACATTGTTCAGCGATGAGATATCATAGTAAACAAGATTGCATCTGCAGAAAACTTGGCTGATCCTTTTACAAAGGCTTTACCTTCTAATCCGTTTGACCGTCATGTTGATAACATGGGTGTCAAAAGTAGACCGGATTGGTTATGAGTGCAAGTGAGAGATTGTTGGTTTTATGCCCTCAGAATCAATATTTGTTTATTTACATTATCAACAAGAGCTTTATTTTATTATTTTGAAATGCTTTGTTTCATACATTGGATATAATTCATGAGATGAATATTAAAGTCCCAAATTACATTAAATATGATTTATACATATAAATGTGATTTACTTACGGGAGATATAAATCACCAGTACGTTTGTAATTTGTACTATTCATAGTTGCTGATAAGAATAGACTATCTATCAGATCAATTGCAACATGATTAACTTCTATTAGATAGAATGATCCATCTCAATCATTGAAGTTAAAGACTTCAAGTTAATATGTTTGTGTATTTGGTTTACATTGAAGGACCATCGTAAGACTCACACTATTTCAATCATTATCCACTTAAGTGTGAATCTTATAATGCTAATTGTAATTCACTCTTAGTCCTAAGAAAGTTAATGAACTCAAGTTTCTAGCCTATGTCAGTTTGAGTCACCAATGAGCGAGGTCTAACTCGATCAATACCTCGGTGGGTTGGGTGATTTATGTTAGGACTGTGAGAACATTATTTTCAAGATGGAATTCACTCTCTATTTAATTATAGAGTATAATGTCCCCTTGAGTTAGTTCTCTAAATTAGTCTTTGAAACCCAGAACTAGTCATTTTAATGAAGCGTTCATTAAAATATTTTTCCAGACTAAAAGTGAGTGAACTAGTATTCAACAGAATTAAAATATAAGTATGTTTTGGTGTGATAGTTATTTATTATGACCAATTGCTACTTATGGACATTACATGGTGAAGGGGTTTGACATTACGGTATTGGCATTTATCGGGAACAATATATTAATATTTTTGAGGCCTAGAGTTCAGTCATAATTATATAGTGGAATTAATTTTGGTTTAATTGGGCCACCACTCATGGAGATGAGAGAGCGTGAGTCCAATTTTAGCTAAGTCTCAAGAAGCCCATATGTTCCAACCCTAGCCCAATAAGAGATTGACTTATTGGCCAAGTAAATTTATCCCTATATATATAATCTCTAATTCTCTCATGTGACATACGGTAGAATTGAGAGAAAAAAAAAAGGGGGGGGGGGGGGGAGACAATTATTCTAGGGTTCCCACAAACCCTATCTGCTATTATTCTCTTGGGTCATAGGGTTGAAGATTTTTGGAGTGCAAGGAGCAAGAAGGAATCAACCTTTTCATAATCAGAAGTAGAGTTTTTGTTTCTGAACTCTGAAAAGATAAAACCCTAACCCTTCCTTATGAAACTTTACGCACATGTAAGAAGTAGATCCGAAACAATTTTTTTTTAAAACTATATATTTTCCGCAATGGTTTTTTGAGAAAAATCCAGCAGAAAACCCATAGCCTTGAGATTCAAGAACATGCATGCTTTCACCATGAAAAATCTGGACAATGAAATTCAATGGATGCATGAAAAGATCTCTAATATGAATGCAAATTAATGAAAATGCATATACCTCTTCAAAAGGAATTCCAAGCATTTGCCTGGCGTAGATATCCCGAACGGTCCTGATCTCACGGGCACAAATGCTCTTAATTCACCGGGCCGAATATCTAAACTAGCTGGACTAAATAAAAACGCATCTTCTATTGTATTCGAACTTAGGTTAGGTTTGATCTGCTCCTGTTAGGGCAAGAGAACAAACACACATGCAAGCAAAAGAAACAAGCAATTGAATTAAAAGGCGAGACACGAGATATACGTGGTTCTGACTTAAGTAATTTGCCTAAGCAAACTAATACATTAGAAAACTCTAAAACTTATTGGAACGCGCATTTTTTCTCGCGCCCAACCGCCCGGGCGGAATTTTTAGAAATCGCATGGCACTAAAAAAAATGAGTGATACTGACAAAAAAGTTGTCACTGAGCTGTCGCTAAAAATGTATTGCTAAAAATTTTTAGTGACAACTTTTCACCGCTCAACAACCTCACTGTCGCTCATTTTTTTTTATAGTGCGGGAGGGATTTTTAAAAACCTCAGAAACGATCAGTTCTTCACAGCTCAACAATTCTCCCACTTAAATCCTCAGCCAAGACCGTGCTAGGCCGCGAGCCACATGGCCAATCTTGGTTTAGGCCAGCACTGGTCATTGGTCCAGGACGGGTAATCTTGTGTTCCACGCAGACGCAGACCTCGCACAATGTGTACGTAAATAATTAGACTACTAATCCCCAATTATTTTGGTTTAAGGGCCTGCTTGGATGGAGTAAAAAGGGGAGGGAAAAAATAAGACGGGTCCACTCCTTTTCCGCCGTTTGGCATTTCAATTTTGTTCCCCTATTATTTTTTACCCCCTCTTTGTTTTCGCTAGTTCTAGAGATTGTCCGGTCTTAATTTTGGGCTCCTCTTGAGGTCCCCAAAAATAATCCGGGTTTGGAGGGGTATTTTGTGGACAAAAATACCCCTCGTTATCCCCTTTCCCCATCCACCATTTAACCAACTTCTATTCTTCATTCTACCCAAAATCATACTTTCCATTCAAACCTAACCTAAGACTCCTTATTTAGTTTCAGGACTCTCTTAGGGTGCTCATTGAAAGACCTTAGAGCTAAATATCCATTATGACCATTTAAGATAAAATGATTAAAAAAATAAGATTTTCGCATCGGTTCAAACATATTGAAAATTGGAACACTTAATTTTTAACTACTCCCTCCGTCCCTTTTTAAATGTCCTACTTCGTAACTCCAACTTATTAAAAAGACATCATCATTATACCTTTCACATCAACTTTTTCCTCCACTTTCCCTACTTACCCATCATCATTACTCTTTTACTTACTTACTTTTCAAAAAGGAATCTACTTTTAGGGACAAAATAGACAATACACCAATTTTTACCCACTAACTTTACAAAATGGACACTTATTAAGGGACAACCGAAAATGGAATACTGGACAATAAAAAAGGGACGGAGGGAGTATATTTTTTAATATATAAACGGTGTAAAAAAAATAAGTGTTTCAATTTTCAATCTGTTTGAACCGGTGTGAAGATCTTAATTTTCTAATCATTTTATCTATATGGTCATAATTAATTTTTGCCTCTGGGGCTCTCGTTGATTAGCCCTAAGAGAGTCGTAGAATTAAATATCTCTTAAGGTTAATCAACGAGAGCCATAGGGTCAAAATTTAATCATGACTATCAAGGATAAAATAATCAGAAAACTAAAATCTTTCCATCGATTAAACGGATTGAAGTTTGGAACACTTAATTTTTTAACCATATTTTTTAATATATAAACTGTCTAAAGAAGTTGAAAAATTAAGTATTTCAAATTTCAATCTGTTTGAACCGGTGAAAAGATTTTAGTTTTCTGATCATTTTATCTTAACTAGCCATAATTAAAATTTGACTATATGGCTCTCGTTGATTAGCCCTAAGAGATATTTGATTTTACGATTTTTTTAGGACCAATCAACGAGAGTCTTAGAGTCAAAATTTAATTATGACCATTTAGGATAAAATGATCAGAAAACTAAAATCTTTCCACAGGTTCAAACGGATTGAAATGTAATAATAATACTAAATTCGTTAATTTGTTAGTAGAAATAAATATTACGTCTTAAATTGTGAAAGAATAATTAAATTTGCAATTACATATAAAACGTAATACATAATTAATTTAGGGACTGCACGAGAGTAAAAGGGTCATTTTAACAACTTTTTATATCATTCACCCTTCCTTATACTCTCTATTAATTTTACATCCAAACCAAGTATTATTTAATAGGGCAATTTACCTCTTGGTCCAGAAAATAAAAAGTAATTCCCACCAAGTCTCCTCTAATTAACAAAATGCGAAAACCCTATGAAAGTGCCTAAAATCATAAATACTAAAGGTGCCTAACCCCTAGGGCACCCTATAAAAGTGCCTAAACTTCAGGGTACCCTATAAAAATGCCTAAACCCCTAGGGCACCCTATGAAAGTGCCTAAACCGCTAAAATCCTATAATAGGAAAGTGTATCCTAAAACTCCTATGAAAGTGCCTAAACCTAAACCCTAGCGCTCTATGAAAGTGACTAAACCTAAACTCTAAGGTATCTTAAACCCTAGGGTATTCTAAAACCTAAAATCTTAAGGTACCCTAAAAGCGCAGTACCATGCAATCAACAAATGGGTTTTCAAGATTTTAAGATAAATCTTAGTCATGGTCTTTGTAAAACCCTAGCTTGCCCTAAAACCCAAGGGTGACACTTCCATTAATGGTAAATGTATTTTTGTAAAAATGGACTTAGTGGTAATTAAGTATTTCATCTATCCTTAATGGGAATTAAGTGTCACTTTTCTGTACTTAGAGGTAATTTTCTTTATTTATTTAATATTTCTTTTTTAATACCTCATCTAAACAACTTACTATTGAATCCTCCTTCCATAAACACCACATTAATGTGGGCCATCTCTTATTAACTAATATCTCATACTACTATCTTATCCCCCTATTAACTAATACCCCAATTTTTTTTTTCCGCATCCAAAAAGACTCTAAAAGGAAGACCACTGTTGTTGGGCAGGGAATTATTCTTCACTCAATGAGCGTACATGAATTATTTTGGCGGTGGAGCCCAGTGGTTTTTTATTCCAAGCCTCCTCCAGTTATCATATGAACGAAAATAAACTCATGCCCGGCCAGGGCATGCGTATCTTTCCTTCTTTCTTTCTTTCTTTTTTTTTTTCAAAGGTCAAAATTTTTGGATCAGCTAACGCACACCTCGATTAATCTCTTCCCCGATTTAGTTAAAGACACGCTATCCACACCAGTACTACAGGGTTCACAAGAAATAATAATTTTCTTGCGATCTGACTCCAAAAATCAATATCAAACCATGATTTATTGTGTAAGAAGCAAACTCATTAATTAGCCGCGAAAACCCTTTCGCTGCCCTGAGGATGCCTCATTATTTTGAAAAGAGAAAGTTGGGAATTTTTGTTGGGACCCATGAGATGACATCCATTCATTGCTTGACGCGTGTTACGATAAGCTTTCTGTTCATCATCATCTCGAGTACTCTCCAATGAAATGAAAGTGGTTAGAGGGAAAAAGGGTGAAAAGGGGAAACAAAAAAAGAAAGGTGATTGATGAGGAATTCCTGTCTTCATGCAAACAAGTTGTGTCTGATTAGCAAAAGAATCTCCAATTTTGCCCTGATAGAAATGTTTCACACGAATGGACATATATATATGGATGATCGATCAGTGTGTGTAGTATTTATGCATGGATCATGTATCATCAAATTAATGAGAAGATAATGATTGGAAAGTAAATGTGTCTGAGGAAAACAATTCATTTATTAGTTAAATTGTGAAACTAAGAAATTTATCATTTATGTGTGGTTATTATCAAGTAACTATCGATCATCTGCACGAGTGCAATTTTGTTCACCCTCTTTAAGAGAGGGTGAATGTTACCCTCTTTCTTATTGTAGAAATTGTGCGGATCCCATCACAAAGTGATATCATACTTATCATGCAATACACTTTTTGGTAAGCATGACATCACCTTGTAATGGGATCTACACCCTTTCAACCAATAAGAATGAGGGTAATGTTCACCCTCTTAAGTGGAGGGTGAACAAAACTCGACTCTCATTTGCACATATGTTTTAATTATTAGAGTTCCTTAAGTTTTAATTAGAGTCTATATATCATTTTGTTTAAGACCTTGAACTTGTTTTGCGTGTGTCCTGAAAGTGTTTGAATCGATTTATAAAGTATCCTAAGATTGCTATATAAAAAAAAAACATTGAAAAAAAAAATAAAACACTTTGAATTTGAGTGTCGGGCACGTATCCGAAGAGTGTGTGCATGTAGTATGACACTGGACACGTGCCTAACACCCCCGGTACGTGAGTTCCGATGAATTAAATCTCGGTGTTACCTAAATTGCCGTTTATGTTCTTCTTGTTTGTACACACAAATACTCGAAATCTATAAGATCGAACAGAGAGAATAAAACAATATTGACAAGGGCAAGGAATTGAACTAGTAATTATAAATTATCCAAAACTAGATGCATATGAAAAAATTGACAAGGAATGGTAGGAAGCCCATACACATGTAATTGTACGTGTGTGGATGATACAAAAGTTAGATTCTGAAATACAGTATTGATTCAAGAGATAGAGAACCCCAAAAGGAAAAAGCCACAGCACTCGCCCAAAGTCCTGTTCAAATGATCGATATCAACACTGGTCCCGATAGACAATGTGATAAAATTAAAGCTCCCGCGGTAAAACTTGTTAGTATTATATATATATATTGGATGGCCACAAGAAAAAAAATATATATATATATATATATATATATATATATATATATATATATATATATATATATATATATATATATATATATATATATATATATATATATATATATATATATATATATATATATATATATATATATATATATATATATATATATATAATCCCAATCGTTAACCGGCCACTAATCTCATCCATCTATCACTGTTATCAAACGGGGCCTAGTAACTTTCAGTTGGATTACCTGGCCAGGTTCTACTAGCTCCGATCCCTTCGTGTGGACTTTCAGTTAGATATTGTGAGGCCGGGCTCATCCCTCACCTAACATGCAAACATCAATTTGCTTAATTGAGCTAGATTAGTCTTTCACTCTTTGTTCAACCGACACCGTCCGAATTGGATAAAAATCCACTGCTAGTCAACGAACAACGGCGATCGAAGGTGGTTGTCAGAAAAAGTATCCGAATAGATGTTTCACCATTTGTTTGGTACCTTAAGCTAAAAAATGTGACAAAGCATAGATGTGGGTCGTCGTTGGCGGTGGTCGGAGATGTTTTGAGGAAGATACGGTCAGCCAGCATTAACGATTCGTATTAAGAACAAACGAGTGGTCAAGGTCCTAAAGAGAGATGAGAGATGGAGTAATTGTGAGATGTGGTTTGTTTGCATCCAATGACAAATTAATTTTTGTGAGTTATTTGATCATTGTTATGAAACAGGGCTTAAAATTAACTATGAGACAGCCATTCTATAAAACTACAGCTTCACTTTTTAGGCAAAAAGACAGCAAAGTTTTGCGGAGAATTCCATTAATCGCATAATTTTTTAGGTAAAAAAAATAATAATAATAAACTTTTAAGGTATTTCCTCTAGAAAAACAAAATTTGAGTTAGGTTGGTGGCGGAGTCCAGCCCATATTCTAAATTATGGTTGTAGATATATTGTGTAATGAAAGAGAGGGGCCGAACTGCAATACGGCCCAATCTCGTTAAAATCGTCTAAATCCAAATTGTTAAAAAGGCCCAATCTCCAAGCCTGTGCAGTTAGGCTTTCTGTGTATATAATATATACCCAACAGAATCAGTGGCCTTCTCCACTAAAAATGTATAGCCTGCGTGGGGCTGGCAATGGGCATGGGTTTAATTGTTATCAATTACGGGGATCCAGTTATACAGGGGTGTCGTTGGTGATCTGAGCCGTCAATTTGTACAATTAATGGTTTAGATTCAAAAAGTATTCTACAGGTAAGATACTTACTTGTATACTACACTTTTAGCAAATTTAGACCATAAATACACTTTAGACTGCTTAGATTGTACTAATTCTGTAGTGCACTCTTACACTACAAGGTCTCTGGTTCCTAATAATGGTTCGTGATAACGATTGTGTATCTGTTCACGTATATTATTTGGACTAGTATTTAAGCCTGCCACATTGATATAAGTAGGGCAATGCATTAGTGTATTAAAGTTATTTTATGTTTGTATATTAAAGAAAAATAAGAAAACTGTGAAATTAATAGCTAAAACTCACTTGTAGTACTTCTTACTGAAAACTGTGAAATTAATAGGTCCTCTTTCCATAGTGACCAGACATGTTATTTCCAATCAGAGGGGGACCCAAGATTTGAGGCCCGCGGGAGTAATATTTATTCAGTAGTTTCAAAGCACGGAATAGTATCTATGCTCTCTCTTACATAGCATGTATGTGAGATCGATGAGATGGACCCACAGATCATATGTGGGCCCGACATTTTATGTGAAAGGGAACACGGATACTATTCTGTGCTCCGAGACTACCTAATAATTTTCAGTCTGGCAGGGTCTATGACAGATGGAAGAACATTGCAACACTTATTTTTTTTCATTTCTTATTTGAAAAAAAAAAAGTACTAATACTTTACATTTCTTCCTCACAAAAAACATGCACACATTTTTCTAATAAAAATTTTCTGAACTAAAATATTTGCATTCCTCTACCAACTAAATGTAAAAAAAATTAAATGGCAGGGCCAGGGCGAGGCCCCATCCTTTTAAAATTTAGGGCATGTTTATGATAACTGTGGATACAGTTTTTAAATTTTAACTTCAGATTCTGCTGCAGATTTTAGTAGAAGTTGAGAAACTTATTTGTTGCATTTGAGAGATTTTGAGAATTTCATTCCTTTTTTTTTTTAGAACAGTTGAATTCTAAAAGCTACCCAAACCTGTAACGCCCCGAATTTTGGGTACGTTAAATAAACATTTTTATTGAATAAACTAAAGAGAGTCTAG
Source organism: Rhododendron molle (assembly GCA_025413875.1). Taxonomy (NCBI): domain Eukaryota; kingdom Viridiplantae; phylum Streptophyta; class Magnoliopsida; order Ericales; family Ericaceae; genus Rhododendron; species Rhododendron molle. The sequence continues at coordinate 25,265,445 of CM046400.1, forward strand.
CTCATTATTACAACATAATTCTCACAAGAGTACTTTTATTCAACAAAAAAGGGGATAATCTAAGGTTAACTACTGCTCCACCTCTTCTTCCATCCTTGCAAGCTCCTCGGCTCCGAAGGCCTCCAAAGTGTCTTGTTCATGCCCCTTATTGTCTATAAAATCGACACATTATACCGGTGTGTCCAAGCGTTATAATATGTCGAGTCACCAAAAAGGTAACACCGTGAGCTCTGAAGCTCAATAGAATAATCAACCCGCTAACCCATAACTCATAACACGAAGGTACATAAGCAATTACACATGCTCATTCAACAACATAATTAACAATGACACATCCGCATTCATTATCTTGCCTACGTTGGTGTCATGCCTTTCTTTGTTCCTCCTACGCGACTCATCGTAAACCGTGTCACCATTTTCAAATCAACATTTTGAAAATCATTTCTCATTCTTTGTTACCAACGAGCTACCAAGCCAGCCGCGTTATCAAATCTTGCATTGGCTCCTATCCGCGATAACCACGCCCAATTACCAATGAAGCTACCACGTCAGGCTCCGTTAGCAATCTACAAATGGGCTACCAAGTCAGGCCTCATTGCGGTTTTGCAAGTCTACACACAGGCTACCAAGTCCGGCCATTATGTAGTTTGAAAGTATTTTACCAAGTCCAATTATTTCCTTTATCCACACACAGGTGACATGTTTCTACTTTCTCGATTTTCGTGTCTCGTAATCATGCATAGACTCATCACGGAACAAATCACTTTTAAGTAATCTAGCAAGATCATCCAATTCTATATTACCTAAACGCACTCGAATTATTCCTTAAAGCATAACGCCACATGTACGGACGCCGTTGGAGTGGAAAGTCACGCTTTATCAACAACAAGTAATGCAAGCAAATATACATACATGCTCATAATCTTCCTCAAGACAATAATATATTACCAAAATCCGTTCTTTCTTCCTTTGTGGAGTTTTCAAAACAACATATGTTCATTGACGAATTCATACATGAACAAGCAACTATCACGAGATCAAGCAATTAAGTAGTCATAAGATCAAAGTAAACTACATAAAACAAGTCATACTACACATATGGCTTCATGCTCATACAATACAACATACTTAGAGGAAGTAGTTAGGGATTAACTACATTCAATTCAACATGCATACAATTATACTTAGGATAAGTAGGTTCGAAGAACTCTACCGTTCTTCTTGGCGGTAGGGTGGCTACGGGAATGTAACGGCTTACGGTGGACTTCCGGTAGCTTCGAAAGAGAAAGGTTTCTCTCGAAACTAAGTCTTGACTATACTACTAAACTCTTATGGATCGAAGGGTGGTGAAGTGGTGGTTTAGTGGCGGCTTAGGATGAGTTTCTTGAAGAACAAGAGAAGAACTTCAAGAACACTCAAGAACAAAGCAAGAACAAGTAAGAACACTAAGTTTTCTAGAGAGAGAAGTTGAATGGTGAAGGTGTGAGTTATAAGGCATGAAATGGATGCTATTTATAGGCAAAATGAAGCTTCCCCCCTCACTCCACTTGGCCGGCCATCTCTCTCTCTCTCTCTCCCCCATGGATTTGCTCCATGGACTTGTCTTGTCAAGCAATAATACTCCAACAAGTGCCACTTGGTCAAATAGTGTCAAAGTACTTCAACTTGTCAAAGTATAGCACACATACACCTCACTTTCCCCCTCCCTCTCATTCGGCCATGTCTCTCTCTCTCTTCCCCATGGATTTGATCCATGGTCTTATTTTGTCAAGCCAAGGTACAATAACAAGTGCAACTTGGTCAAATAGTATCAAAGTACTTCAACTTGTCAAAGTATAGCACACATACACCTCACTCTCCCTCTCCCTCTCATTCGGCCAAGTCTCTCTCTCTCTCCCCCATGGATTTGCTCTATGGTCTTGTCTTGTCAAGCCAAGGTACAATACAAGTGCAACTTGGTCAAATAGTATCAAAGTACAATGCACATGTCCAAGTACAATACACATGCACTCACTTTCCCTCTCCCCCTCATTCGGCCCTCTCTCTCTCTCTCTTGGTCAAAGTACTATCATGTATATATATATGTATATATATATATGTACATTTATGGAAAGAACAAGGAAGGTAAGGACAAGACTACTTAAATGTACACATGGCTTATGATTATTCTTTTTGTAGGATAAAGTACACATGACTAGTCTTGTCATCCTATTTGGCGATCACAACATCATTGTCCAATGGATAAAGATTACACTAGCATGTAATAACCAATGTCCAGATGAAAGTCGTCATGAAGTACAATATTCACTTTTGACTAGACTATTCCAACTACTAGTCAGAACTTGGTCTTCTTAAACATTATTGTCGATCAATGGTCAAGATCTTCCTAGCGTGTATTAACCAATGGATAAGGATTTCCCTAGATCTTATCGTCCCAATGGATAAAGATTTCCTATCTATCGTCCAGCGGATAAATATTACCCTAACCTTTATCGTCCAATGGGTAAAGACAAAAGGGTAAAATGGTCCATCTAGGGTTAGAAAGTGATTAGGCTAATTGGGCATTAGGCTTTATTCTAACTAATTGGTTAAAGACGTACTTAATCTAGGCTTTTATTGCTCGAGTGGTAATTTAGGAACTCTTAGCAGGAAATTGCCTAATAACGGAATATTAAAGTCAAGCGATTGCCAAACGCCAAGAGTAAAGCGTGAAGCGTGGCCAAAGCGACTGGTGTAGCGGTGGCTAAATGACATGGCACAAAGCAGTGGCAAAGCGACCGATAATAGCCAGCGGTATTAAGGCGTGGCAAAGCGACCATTAAAACCGATTGGCGAAGCGGCAAATAGCTGTTGGCATTAGCTTGATGGCACAAACAGCGGCAGGTGGCAGCGATGGCAAGGTGGCCAGCGGCAATAGATGGCAGCGGTGGCAAAGATGGTCAACAAGAACCAACAAGCGTGACGCCAAAGCAAAAAACAGCGGCAAGAAGCGCAAAGTCATCGATAGTGGACCCGACGCAAGGCTAGGCAGCCCGTCGATGACCGATGTCCAGGCGGCCAAGTAATGGCCAAAGCAAGGTAGTTAAGTCAACTGCCAAGGTAAGACTAAAAATTATCCATTGATGTAACGCTCTAGGTTAGGAAAAAGTAACTAAGCCAAATGGTAGATGGGGTCGCTAACTAATCGGTCGCCAAGTAGGATTTCCAGCCGAGAAATATAATTCTTAGGATTTTATTACAATTACCAAGTAATTATACCAAGGTCTAAATAGGCATGCTCGTCTTTAGAAAATGATCTTATCGACCGAGGTGATAGAATCTAATTATGACCGATTATTAGAATTAAAAAGAGAAGTATTAATACGATAAAGAATTTCTTATATAACAACGAAATTTTTATTCAGTAAAAATCCGAGTTGTTACAAAACCCACAGTTGAAAATTTGAAAATTTCTTTCCTTTTTGGATTCTTAAAATTTGTAAATTCTAAAAATTAGTTATGTATAATTTTTGACAAAAATCTTAAACTAATTTTTAAAAGCTAGAATCTAAAAATGTGTCTCAATAATTTTTGGCCAATGCCCAACCTCGCCGGCGGTCTATCCCCGCATACCAAAAAGGATGAAAGAACTACTTGCAATTTTGGAAATTGCATAAATCAGTACATCAAGAAGGGGCCGCGGGATACAAGCCACTTATGCATCTCGCTGTATTTTGGGTTATATTATGCATCACAGAATAGTTATCACTCCAAAAATTCACTGTCATCACATCAAAACACTAGCGGATCAAAAAAAAAAAAAAATCAAAACACTTCACACAGCCCCCAAAGGAGTTAGCCCGCAAAGGAGAAGAAAAGCACGCACAGGTCTAGGATAAACCAAAGAACCACGACCTCCCAACGGAGGCCAAACAAAACAATAAGGAGAAGGGGTTCTTCCGGACCGGTCCTCTGTGGGTAGATTATGTCCCATCAGATCCTTGTGCATAAATACGCACAAGTATTTTCCCATGGAGTCCTGCCCCACACGTGCCTCTCCCCTCACTGACGCCTCTCCCCTCACCGACATGTGCAGACATTTTCTCTCTCTCCTGTATATTGTCCCTCTCTCTCTCTTCTCTCTTCTACTACTCTTTCTCTCTCCTTCTTGTTATTTCAAAACCTTAACTATAAAATCTTAAATGTTTATAACTTTTTTTTTGTAAATATTCAGTTTTTATAAAATTCATATATTTGAAATCTACTCGTAGAAATCTAATTAATGTGATTAAAATTTAATATAAAAATATAAATTGCTTATTTTTTTCCATTCCTTAAAAGTACTAATATCTTTACATTTCTTACTCACAAAAAACATGCACACATTTTTCTAATAAAAATTTTCTGAACTAAAATATTTGCATTCCTCTACCAACTAAATGTAAAAAAAAATTAAATGGCAGGGCCAGGCCGGGGCCCCATCCTTTTAAAATTTAGGGCATGTTTATGATAACTGTGGATACAGTTTTTAAATTTTAACTTCAAATTTTGCTGTAAATTTTAGATTCCAGATTTTAGTAGAAGTTGAGAAACTTATTTGTTGCAGTTGAGAGATTTTGAGAATTTCATTCCTTTTTTTTTTTAGGAACAACCGAATTCTAAAAGCTACCCAAACCCACAGTTAAAATTTTGAAAATTTCTTTCCTTTTTGGGTTCTTAAAATTTGTAAATTCTAAAAATTAGTTTTGTAGAATGAAACAACTGCTTGCAATTTTGAAAATAGCATAGCACTTGTAATTGTCATAACCCCTCCCTCCCTCCCCGGCTTCCATTGATAGGAAAAGAAATCAGTACATCAAGAAGGGGCCGTGGGATACAAGCCAAATATGCATCTCGCTGCATTTTGGGTTATATTATGCGTCACAAAATAGCCATCACTCCAAAAACTCACTATCATCATATCAAAACACTTCACATAGCCCCCAAAGGAGTTAGCCAGCAAAGGAGAAGAAAAGCACACATAGGTGTAGGATAAACCAAAGAACCATGACCTCCCAACGGAGGCCCAACAAAACAATAAGAAAAAGAGGTTCTTCCGGACTGGTCCTATATGGGTAGATTATGTCCCATCAGATCCTTGTGCACAAATACGCACAATTATTTTCCCATGGAGTCCTGTCCCACGCGCACCTCTCGCCTCACTGACGCCTCTCCCCTCACCGACATGTGCAGACATTTTCTCTCTCTGCTGTATTCTGTCCCTCTCTCTCTTCTCTCTTCTACTACTCTTTCTCTCTCCTTTTTGTTATTTCAAAACCTTAATGCTGTGTTTGGTTTGATTCTTGAATTTTTTTTAAAAAATGGTAGGGGTAATAAGTGGAGGAGATAGAGAGAGAAGTGTCAGAAGTAGGGGGAATCTAGGGGGATTTTTTTTAAAAAATTCTTTTTACATTGGGAAGAGAACAAAGAAAGTTAGTATTATAATTTTTTTTTTGTAAATATTCAGTTTTTATAAAATTCATATATTTGAAATCTGCTCGTAGAAATCTAATTAATGTGATCAATATAGAATATAAAATTATAAATTGGTTATTTTTTCCCATTCCTTATTTGTAAAAAAAAATGTACTAATATCTTTACATTTCTTACTCACAAAAAACATGCACACATTTTTCTAATAAAAATTTTCTGAACTAAAATATTTGCATTCCTTTACCAACTAAATGTAAAAAAAAAATTAAATGGCAGAGCCCGGCTGAGGCCCCATCCTTTCAAAATTTAGGGCACGTTTATGATAAAGGTGGATACAGTTTTTAGATTTTAACTTCAGATTCTGCTGCAGATTATAGATTCTAGATTTTAGTAGAAGTTGAGAAACTTATTTGTTGCAGTTGAGAGATTTTGAGAATTTCATTCCTTTTTTTTTAGAACAGCAGAATTCTGAAAGCTACCTAAATCCACAGTTGAAATTTTGAAACTTCCTTTCCTTTCTGGGGTTCTCAAAATTTGTAGATTCTAAAAATTAATTATGTATAATTTTTGACAAAAATCTTAAACTAATTCTTAAAAGCTAGAATCTAAAAATGTTTCCAATAATTTTTGGCGAATGCCCAACCTCTCGGGTGGTCTATCCCCACAGACCAAAAAGATGAAAGAACTACTTGCAATTTTGGAAATAGCATAGCACTTGTAATTGTCATAACTTTTTTTTTTCCCCAAAGTTTGGGATAGTTCCATTGATAGGAAAAAACATCAGTACATCAAGAAGGGGTTGCGAGATACAAGAAAAGTATGCATCCCGCTGTATTCTCGGTTATATTATGCGTCACAGAATAGCCATCACTCTAAAAATACACTATCATCACATCAAAACACTTCACATAGCCCCCAAATGAGTGAGCCCGCAAAGGAGAAGAAAAGCACGCATAGGTGTAGGACATATCAAAGAACAACGACCTCCCAACGGAGGCCCAACAAAACAATAAGAATAATCCTCCAAACGAAGGCATAAAGCTACGATCTGAAAAAGAAAAAAGAAACAACCAGTCAATTAATAAGACACCCGAATAGCCCACTAAGTCACCCACTTAGTCACACCATCACAAACCATCCTAAGACCAAGGCTCCATCTCCGTCAAAACTCCAGCGACCTCGACCGCAAAACCCACATTCAGCGACCATGGGCAAACAACCTCTAGCAACCATGCACAATGGCAAAAACAAGTAACATCGTTGGAGTTAAGGAACGATGGAGAGAGGTGGTGTTATGGGGAGGAAGAGGATGGGGGTGATGGAGGAAAAGAGGGAGAACACCCGCAAAGGGGAGAAACCTCTCCCCTTACGCCACCACATAAGGGTTTAAAACCCTAGGGTGAGGGAAAGGAGGGAGGAGAGGGTGGGTGCGACAGCTAGAGTATGGAGAATAGTTTCTACACTATTAAGAGAAGTAATAATCTTGATATATATGTAAACAAAGAATTATGAGCCCGACTAAGGGTACACCGGAAAATATGTAACGCTCCGAATTTTTGGGTACGTTAAATAAACATTTTATTGAATAAATTAAGGAGAGTCTAGCTCATTATTACAACATAAGTCTCACAAGAGTACTTTTATTCAAATGAGGGGATAATCTAAGGTTAACTACTGCTCCGCCTCTTCCTCCATCCTTGCAAGCTCCTCGGCTCCAAAGGCCTCCAAGGTGTCTTGTTCTGCTTTGCTCATCTATGAAATCGACACATTATACCGTCGCTCAAGATAATATGTCGAGTCATAGAAGGTAACACCGTGAGCTCTGAAGCTCAATAGAATAATCCAACCCGCTAACCCATAACTTACAACAAATAGTCATATAAATGATTACACATGCTCATTAAACAACATAATTAACCATGATACATCCACAATCACTATCTTGCTTACGTTGGTGTCATGCCTTTCTTGGTTTCTCCTACGCGACTCATCGTATTGTGTCACCATTTTATTTCCAAAATCATTTCTCATTCAACGGGCTACCAAGTCCGGCCACGTTACAAAATCTCGCATTGGCTCCTCTCCGTGGATAACCAAGCCCAATTACCAATGAGGCTACCACGTCCGGCTCCATTAGCAATCTACACAAAGGGCTACCAAGTCCGGCCTCATTGTGGTTTTTGTAAGTCCGCACAAAGGGCTACCAAGTCCGGCCACCTTGCGGGTTTTCCCAACTCACATAAGGCTACCAAGTCCGGCCATTATGTAGTCTCAAAATCCTTTTTATCCATATCAACCACTCTTTAAATGTCATGTTTCTACTTTTTGGTTCTCGTGTCTCGTAATCATGCATAGACTCCGCGGCGGGACAAATCACTTTAAAGAAATCTTGAAACTAAACTAGCAAGATCATCCAACTCTATACTACCTAATCGTACTCAAATTATTTCTTAAAGCCACTTATGTTTTATCAGCAACAAGTAGTGCATACATGTTCATAATCATCCTCAAGACAATAATATATTTTGAAATATCCATTCTTTCTTCCTTTGTGGGATTTTTAAAACAACATATGGTTATTGGCGTAGAAATTCATTATTTGACATGCTCATTCTTCTTTAGTACTGTAGTAAAACAAGTTTTTGCTAACTAGTCTTGATACCTTAACCGTTTAACTCATGTTTAGAAATTTACTATGCATACTTAAGGTAAGTATAATCCAAGCAAGTACATAGCATGTCCATAACCATTACTTAAAGCATAACGCCACATGTGCGGACGCCCTTGGGGTGGTAATCCACCATATGCTTTGTTATAATACCACAAGTAATACAAGCAATGGAATATAGGCTTATAGTTAAGTTAAAGGATCAACATGCGATTACTTCTACACGAAGTTATATCTTAAGTTGATTCTAATTATGCTTAATCATCCAATAGTAAGTTTACTAACTATCATGCATCCAACGTTTTAAGACATAAACTATTATCATGCATACTAGCTAACATAAGTACCTATACTTTGGAGAAATGGGTACGGAAGATTCTACCTTGATCCGAAACTAGTCGGGGCCGAATTAGCTAGGTTGGAAATTCCTACGAAGGGCTTAGGAGGTGGCCTTCGTTAGCTTCGAAAGAGAAAGGTTTCTCTCGAAACTTGATCTTGACTACTAGACTACTACTTTTGGATCGAAAGGGTGGTCGTAGGGCGGTTTAGTGGCGGCACTAGAGGTGTTTCTTGAAGCCTAGGGAAGAACCTCAAGAACACTCAAGAACAAAGCTAAACTACAAGAATACTTATGCTTCCTGGAGAGAAAAGTTGGAGGTTGGAATGGTGTGCCTTGAATGAAGAATGAGAAGCCTATTTATAGGCAAATGAAGGGCTCTCTCCCTCCCATATGGCCGGCTGCCCCTCTCCCATTATCCAATGGGTAAGGCTTTTATCCAAGTGAAGTCATGCCTTGAAAGACCATCCAAAGACCTTCCTTGTTCTTCCTTCCAAACAAGGACTAGGTTTAATCTATTCTAATGGGGTTTTGGTCCAATCAAGTCCTTGGAAATTATAGGAAAATGGTTTTGGTTGTCCTTTGGAGTGAAAGCACAAGAAACCCTAGATTTCATGGTACATTGTGATGCAAGAAAGTCTAGATTTGGTTTGTACTTGGGTTGCACACATCACTCTCTTTCTCCCTCTCCCATCCGAATTCTCTCTCTCTCTCTCTCAATCTCTCTCTCGGCCTTTCTCTCCTCCTCTCTCTCTCTCTCTCTCTCTTTGGTACATTGTACTATGTATATTTATATATATATATATATATACAACTATATACATATACAAGGACAAGATGGCCTATGCTAGGTCAATCCACTTGCACACACATATCACACACTCTCTCTCCCTCTCCATCCGAATTTTCTCTCTCTCTCTCGGCCTCTCTCTCCTATCTCTCTCTTTGGTACATTGTACTTATATATATATAACCACATATATATAATAAAAGGACAAGATTGGGATGACAAAGGAAAGAGTGAGGATTTAGGCTTGGAAGGATTGTACAAGAATTGAAAATGTATTTAGGACATTTAGTACATAGATTTTGTAGGAAAAGATCACTAAGGTACAATGGATGAGCTAGGTCAATTCAAGGTACCATCTCCCTCCCTCTCTTTCCTTCTCTTTCTCTCTCTCTCCCTCTCCCTCTCTCTTGGGTCTCTCTCTCTCCTCTCTCGGCACTCTCTCTCCTCTCTCTCTCTCTCTCTCTCCCACTTGTTTGTACTATAAAAGGGTATACATATAGTAATATATATATATGTACTTTGGGTTATTCATAAAATCACATTTTTAAGTAATATTATATTCTAATACACACATGCATACATATAATATCACATATATGCATATCTATATATATATATATATATATATATAAGTACATACATATAATATGTAAAGTCTAGTACTTCTCAATCTAGGCTAGGTATGGGAGAATCCCATATCTAATTAAGTATTCTATTTCATCCAAAGTACTATGTACTAACCTAATAATCTAATGAACAAATCTTATTTTATTAGATTTCACACATGCCAAATCTATTAATTAAATCATTCTAGCACATGATTGTCAAGACTAACTATTATCCAAAGGATAATACTTTCCCTAGCGGTTAATAACCAATGGGTAATAATGGCTAGGATTCTAGTCTATCGTCCAATGGTTAATAAAATTCCTAACGGTTATTATCCAACGGTTAATACTAAAAGTGTAATACTTTGTAATTAAGCACTAAACTAATCTAATCTCGTACTTAGGGAGATAAATCAAGGTTTACCTATTGACCAATGGGTAAAGGAAACTCTAGGTCAAACGCCAAGGCAAGGTGTGAGCGTGGCCAAGGCTGGCCCGGTGGCAAAGCGGTGGCAAAAGCGGCGGCGCGCGCGGCAAAGCGACGTGTACAACGATGGCTGGCGACCGATGCTAGCGGCGTCAGCGAGCCAGCGTGGCAATAGCGGTGCCAAAGCGACCGTGGCTCAACGATGGCCAAAGCGACCGATGGCCAGCGTGAAACCGCGGCAAGGCGTGAGCATGGCCAAAGCGGCCAGGCCAAGCGGTGGCCAAAGCGGCGTGAGCATGGCCAAGGCGACCCGCTGTGGCCAAGCGGCGTGAGCATGGCCAAAGCGAAAGGCGTGACTCGATGCCAAAGCGAGCGATGGCGGCGAGCGAAAGCAACCCGGCAGCCGACGACGCTAGCGGCAGACCGACAATGAGCCGACGCCAAGGCAAGGAGGCGTGACAGCGAGCCAACGGCAAGGCAAGACAGGCGTGATAGCGGGCCGACGCCAAGGCAAGGCAGCCCGATGCCAAGCGCGAAAGGCGCGACGATGGCGACGCAAAGCGGCCTAGCTAGCGAAAACATGTCAAGTCAGTCAAGGCAAAGGCGAAAATTAATCACTTTGGCATTGATGCAACGCTAGGTTAGGGAAACGTAACTAAGCCAGACGGTAGTTAGGGTTGGCTAACTAATCGGTTAAAAGCTAACTATGCTTGCTAAGTAGGATTTCCAGCCGAGAAAATAAATTCTAGGATTTTACTACAATTACCAAGTAACTATACCAAGGTCCTAATAGGCATACTCGTCTTTTAGAAAATGACTTTAATGCCCGGGCGATGAATTCCAATCTCCTAATTCATAAACCTAATTATGACGGATTATTAATCGCTAAAAGGGATTTATAAAATATAACAATAAAATTTTTATAAGTCAATAACGACCGATTTTTTTTTTGGATGTTAAAAATGAAATCCAAGTATAAAAATAAAAATTCAAATTTTTAGCGAAATTTTTTTTTTATTGACCAAAAATCAGGGTCGTTACAGAATATATGGATCTTATTTCGGGTTTTACATTGATGAGCGAAGCTATTTAATTTTTAAAAAAAGTTATTTTAAAAGTTCGTCAAAAAAATCAGCTCATTCAAATATTAATAAAGGTTTGATCAATTCATTCAATTCGTGTCCCCACAAATTCAAGGATGGATATCGATCAAGTCCTTACCAATATTTGAATGAGCTCATTTTCCATTGCAACTTTTAAAAATATATTTTAGATAAATTAAATGGCTCCGATTATTTGTGTAAAATTATGAGGTGGGAACCACACAGTCTGGTTCACATTTGATGTATGCCAAATGGTGTGCACCCATAGTTGTTTTTGGAAAATTATATTAAATACCACCTTGTCTCAACACCGCACGAATGATTATCCAAATATTATATATATATATCATGGTATGCTGGTAGCTAGTGTTTGAAAAATTATATAAAATACCACCTTTTCTCAAGCACCTCACAAATTGGTTATCCAAGTATATACAGTACTGTTGATCAAAAAAATATGTACAGTACTGTATTATATATCATGGTAGGCTGGTAGCTAGTTTAATTGGATTTTGTCAATATTGTTGCTTCCAACTAGGCCTGTCAATGGATTAGATCCGATTCGAAAAATCCGATCCGAATCCTGTAATCGGATCTGGATCGGATTTATAACGGATATCAATCTGATCCGAATTTTTTTTAATTATTAAACAAATTGTAAATTTTTTGAAAAAAAATGTTTAAGAAGTTGTATTTTTATATTAAATTTAAAATATTTTTTTGCTAAAATTTTTGAAGTAAAAAAGGTTTTCGGATCGGATTCGAATTACCACTATCGGATTTGAATCTTATCGGATTCGGATCCGATTTGAGTTTTATCGAATTTGGATCCGACCCATTGACAGGCCTACTTCGAACATGTCTTGATGGTGACATGGTGAGGCTTCTAGAGTGGCAAGAGCATGACAGAAAATGACGTAAAGAGAAGAAAAAAAAATTGACTTATTGTGTCTTACGATTAGAAAAAGATGAGAGAAATCTTTTTTTTTTTGTTTTTTTGTTTTTGTGAAGCTAGTTATCTAAAACTTGAATTTCAAGTTTATCTTTTCTTTTCAATTGCTCATTGTTACAAAAGTGGTCATATCTCAAATGTGTAATGTTGATTTAGATAAATGCATATAGTTTCTTGAGACTATCATTATTAGCAAGCTCTCCCCCTCCTCCCAGTTTGGGGTCTTCTCTTTCCGTCTCCATCTTCCATGTTGTAATGTAAAATCCGAAAGCTACAATTTGAAAATTATAATCCAAGAAAATTATCAATTCTTCTTAACCAAACGGACCCTAAGAGCTGTAGATATATTCATTGCCATATACAGTAAGTTGTTTTTCCTGGTCATATATATTTAAATTAATAACTAGCGGTTGGTTAGATTTTGTCGACTGCAAGAAACCTCCTTGAATGAATTATCCTTTTTATTATTAGTAAATGCATAAGTTCAAATAATTAACTGTCATCAACTCACATGATCGAGTAATTAAGAAAGCAATTTGTTGGATAGAAATCCATTTTAAAGTCAAATTTCCACTCAAAGTGAATGAGTTAGTTGCAACTAATTGATTGGTTACTAATTTCAACATCAACATCAGATAGCGATTTCCCTATACACACGCTTTATATATATATATATATATAGAAAGAGAGAGAGAATAATAATTTCCAAAAAATGGGTCCGGCCGGCTCCACTGTATATAAGACAAAACCATATATATTCAATAAAATAATCAGTTTAACGTGCCACTGATACAAAAACAAAAAACATTGAGCCGCCTAGCAGTAGCTGGGGAAATATATATATATATATATGTATATATATATGGTGCCCCTGTCGTACTGCGTAAATTCCCAGCCGTTCGATTACTTGGAGATCGAGAATATAAAATTTTTGAACTTTTGTTTTTGCATGTTTCTATTCATTTAGTTATATAGCTAGAAAACTTTTGACTTGTACATTCATAACATTCTAATTATAAGTAGTAATTTTTCCGGTAAAAAAAATACGAAATCGTTTCATTTTTGAAATTGTGTTTCATCGATTGAAAATTTTTATTTCATTTCATTTTTCTTTACGTTACTTGACAAAACTATCTTCAAAGTAATTTTTCTTCCACCACATTCTTGATAAGACTCACAATTATGTGAGGCTCCTACATTTTTGGGTTGAGCAACCATCATTTGTGTGGCTGCTAGAGGGGATCAGTTCCTTCGAACCCAAAAAATGTTGCATCTCTTGTTTTTTATTCTCCTATGTTTTGATTATTCAAGTTGTCCGGGAGAGCTTACGTGTACACCCGATTGATTCTTATAAACACACTTTCACCGTTCACTGGCGGGGAACTTGATCGAGTACAGTTGGGACAAATCCCTGAATAGACTGCCCCCCATAAGAATTAATATCACATGGGATATTTCGAACTTGAAATTTTAGGAGAGATCAAATATCTAAGTCCCAAACCTACTGGGCCAACGCATTTGGGTTTTCTTGTCCTTTATAATTTATTATAGGGAGACTCAATCAAAAATCTCTCATATTTATATTTTTTTAGATCAAAAGACAAACACCTTTTGCAATCAAACATAAGGACAAACACCTTTGCAATTATACATAAGGACAAGTGTGTCGCATAATTATTAAAATAAACTTTTTGCAAAATTAGTAAAAGTTCACGAATAACTGAAAGTGCCTAAAACCCTAAGGTATTCTATGAAAGTGTCTAAAACTCTATAATAGAAAAATGCTCCCTAAAATATTATAAAAGTGCCTAAACCCTAGGGTACCCTACCCTAAGGTAGTTTTTTTTTCGTGAAAATACGTTTTGTCCTTATGGCTCAATAACTCAAAAAGTTGAATGACCTCTACTGAAAATTATTTTGATGGCATCCTTCCCCTAAATGAAAACTATTTCATCGTACTTATGGCTATTTTTTTTTCTAATTTATAATGGTGTATTTACGTTCTGTCTTATTTTAACCAGAGGACTGGAAATGCACAAAAAATAGGGCTAAATTCAATTTTTTTTTTTTGGGTACAGAGAACCTCTAGAGGCAATGTCAAATATTACATTTTCCACCTTGTACTGTGGCTTTATTAATGAAATATATTTTAAACTTGTTTAATTAGCGTTGCTGGAAATAGGGGCGCTACTGTACATGATCATACATGACTTTTTGACAACAAAACTTAGCGATGAAATTTGTATGTTCTCGCCAAATGGTACCTTTTGGTTTACAAATAGGATTTCGTCGCCAAATCTAAAACAGTTTGTCTTTTACATCTTAAAAAAAAATCATATTATCAAAGATAAATAATATATACTATATATAGATTAATTTTGAAAAATTATTGATAAGATTTTGACGCATATTAAATTTAACAATATTATCATCGAAATGTTAAGTGGCTCAACAAGAGTGGTAGTTTGGGAACCAGATTTGTGAGTTCGAATATAAGCACTCGCAAAGTTAAAATTCATTTTTCAGGTTGGGTCACTTTTAGTGCCGAAAACAATTTTGTCACCAACATGTTACAGTTGGAAAGGGAATTTATTGACATATACTTGTTATGACGACATATAGGCACAAAACTTGGCAAAAAAAATATTTCCGCGCTAATACTTTTGGCGATGAAATCTGATAATTAATCGTTTCGCCACCAAAAATTACCAAAAGTCAAATTTCTTGTAGATTTCAATCCACTTGTAGGTACTGGAGACCGACATATTTTTAATAGTCTTCAAGATTGGAGAGTGGGCAATAAAATCTCATAAAAAAAACCATTACAAAAGAGTAATTCCACCATTATAAAAAAATCATTACTCCTCATGCGTTTCTTTTCTTTCTCTCTCTCTCTTTTTTATATTTTTTATCGTCCTGTTGTTTCTAATGACTAATTCCACCGTTTGAGCCTATTTTGTAGCTCCTAAATTTCAATTGGGCGTATTTTGTGTAAATGAGGCTCAGTGCAAAAAAAAATGGGCCATACATACATAGATATATATAGGAATCCTAAAATTTTAAAGGTCCTCGATTTAAACATTTTTTTGGGGCCTGAAGCACGTATTTCCTTGGCCTCTCCCAATAGCCGGCCCTGGTTCTAATACTGGGGTTACTCTGTTATGTCCTGTAATAATTTATAAACTGGAGCATTTCTTTATATTGAAGTTATTGCCAGCCAATAATTAAAAAAAAGGACAGTTGTAAGTGGTTGGATCGAAAAGTTCTTAAATGAGGGGTAGGAAAATAATAAAGACCCCAAACTCTTGGGCACTTTTTGAAGGATGCGTGGTAATCAATCTAGGGACACGTGTACGGCCAGCCATGTGGGGTGCGTGTACTATTGCATCCCTACCGACATCAATTTGAGTTATCCTACCACCAAAAATGTCGCATATTACTAATGTGTTGTTCCAGACTTTCCAGATTTTTTGGAGTTTTGTCCAAACTTAAATTTTTTCGCGTTTGTTAATTTTATGTCTTATTTTTTTTCTAATTTTCCGATTCATTACTAAGGCGTGTTACAATAAAGATTTTTTGGAGAATCAGAAAAGTAGAAAAAGCGAGATGTAAAAGTAACAAACGCAAAAAAAATTCAAATAAAAACAAAACTGAAAAAGGAAAAGAAAATGTGTTACGGAATGTGGTCTATTTTGATGATTCTGAACACAAATGTTCGAAATTATTCAATTTCACACAAATCTAGCTCACACTTATTCCACGTAGGAGAGAGAGAGAGTTAAGGAGAGAGTTTCGTTTTATTTCAAGCAACTATATTTTTATAGAATATCACGTAGGCAGGCGAGAGAGTAAAGAGAGAATTAAGTTTCAAATATTGAGGTAATTAGATTGTTATAGAATATAGATAGATAGATTGTTATTCAAGTATATGGGCCTTGTCCACAAAGTGATTGGAGAGGAATTGGAAGGTGAGATGGTTCTGTCAATCGAAGGCCAGCACATGGTAATGCTAATGTGGAGTGGAGGAGAGTAAAGAGTCAGCAATAATAGGCCACCTCTACCTCTTTGGGAAATTGAAGGAGACAATTTTGATGATCGCATGGAGTTCCATCGTCCTTACCACGTGTCGGCGCCTTGTTGGTTGCAGCCTAATATTGTTTTCCATTCTACCCTTTTCCATTCTTAAGCTAATTTCCATTACGTACGACAACAGCGTTTTTCCCATTCTTAACATTCTTACAGCAAGGCCTTCTTCATCTCTCCCAAGTCCCATCCCTCTCCCCCCCTTCTCTCTCTCTCTCCCATCCCCTTCTCCCTCTCCCTCTCCCTCTCCCTCTCCCTCTCCCTCCCTCTCTCTCTCTCTCTCTCTCTCTCTCTCCCCCAATTCGTTCATTTCTGGCTTTGGATCTGATTATCCCCAGGTCTCCATGGCTGAGAAGGTTTGTTTCCATTTCCCTCTATCTCTATATAAAAAATACCACACGAGATATATAGTTCAGCTTTTTCTGTGGTCGTGGATTAGTTGCTTTCTTTAGCGTTTTTTTTTTTGCTTTATTTTGTTCATTGTCGATCTACTCCACCAATCCTGATTCTATTCTTCTCAATTACACATCTCCTATGATATACCCACTGAATTAATATCCCCTGCTGCCGATCGAGCAGTGCTGTTCACATGTAACTCTTGTATTTTTTCTTTTCAATCATGTAACAGGTTACGACAATGGTGCTGAAGGTGGACCTTCAGTGTCCTAGTTGCTACAGGAAGATCAAGAAAGTTCTTGCCAAATTTCCCCGTGAGACCCGTACCTATTACTATTATTCATTAGTACTTCTTTATTCAGACCACCGGTATATTTATCGAAGGGAGAATGATTTTTACACTTCTTTTCTTGCTTTCATTCAAGCGAAACAACATATAGTACAAAATTGTTATCTGTACATAAAAATCAAATAAAGAGGTAAGAAGAATTTGATGCATTTACGTGAATAAAGATAAGAAGAAGAGGACAACAAGATAAAAAGTAAGTACAGCAACTACTATTTGCTTTTTGATATTTTCTAAACTTTTCGTATGAGAAACTGACTTTTGTGCGATGTCAAACTTTTGGGGACAAATTATAGAAATTCGAAGCCAAGTTTATGACGAGAAGCAGAATACGGTGACGATCACTGTAGTATGCTGCAGCCCGGAGAAGATTCGTGACAAGTTGTGTTGCAAAGGCGGGAAAACAATCAAGAGCATTGAGATCAAACCGCCCCCAAAACCCAAAGAACCCGAAAAGCCCAAGGCCCCGGAGAAGCCCAAGGAACCCGAAAAGCCTAAAGAACCAGAAAAGCCCAAAGAACCCGAGAAGCCCAAGCAACCTGAGAAGCCCAAGGAACCGGAGAAGCCCAAGGAACCGGAGAAGCCCAAACCTCCTCCGCCGGCTCCGGCTCCGGCTCCCGCACCGCCCCCCCCTGTTTGTGTACCGGTTCCGGTATGTTGTGGGCAATGTTATGCGGGTATCCCTGGGGGCCCATGTTATGAGGGGTATGGGAGGCCAGTACCATCCTATGATGGGTATGGGTATGGTGGGAATAGGGGTGGCTATGGAGTAAGTCGTTGCGATGAGTACTTTAATGACGAAAACACTTCTGGTTGCACAATCATGTGATGGTAGTGCTTCCTCGTGATCAAGCTTTTTGATTACTTTTGTTGGAAAACAAAAGGCATACTTGTTTATGGGTATATGGGGGTCATGTTTACTGGACTACGATTTTATACAAAGTATAGAAAAAGGGTCAATAAAGTCGCCTTATAAAAAAAAAAAAGAAAAAAAAAGAAGCCCAGTTTGGTAGTCTGGTGGTGGAGGCTAAGTAGTCAATTGAGATGGGGTTATATGATGATATGTAATGATTTTTGGTTAATAAGATTCTTCATTAATCATATACTCTGCATGTGCTTTTGTTTCATCTTAAATGATTTGTTGTTCCTTGGAAATTAGATCAGGAACTCACAAAGAATATGAGTAGAAGCATGTGGATACAGACCTTGAGTTATGCAAGGTCATGTAACTGGAATATATTTCCATGATATGCAAGACATATGCATGATTGGTCAAACCGGTAATCTGTCTAATAAAACACAATGGTGTGGCCCTCTACACAAACACAAGTTGATCCAAGGGTTGAGATTCATTTGATCTAATGGATGAGATATGCTCTATAACTCTCTTAAAAAAAACACCCACACTCTTATAAATATATTACAAAAATGCCACCCTTTCTCCCCATCTAAGATACCAATCATCACTGTTCAAAAAAAAAAAAAAGAAATCATCCCATTATTTTTAAAGCGGAACGGCTGAGAAGTCTGAGATCACATTGCCAAAATATCCCTTAACAATTACAGTACTAAAATAAAGCAAAGTAAAATTCACTGCTTATGTGAACCGAAGAGATGTACTATTTATATTTGAGTAAAATCACTTAAGAAAAAAAAAGATTTGGATCAACAAATGAGTGTACATTGGAGAAGACATACCCAAATATTGTAAAATTTTTAACTTAAAACAAAAATGGATCAAATCTGGAGACACTATAGAGAACATCAATTTCCATTTTTTATTCGTTTAGAACCATGAAGGTTTATTCTTCTTTTCCTTTTTCATCAGCATTCATTGCTTAAGAGCCGGCCCAGGTAAGCCCCACCGGCCTCCGGGCTTTGACAACCTTCTACCATGGGACAACAATAAAGAAATTTTTGCGAAGAAATTAATTATGGGAAGTACTCTAATTAGCAAAACCTGACATATATGGATCTCAATTTGGTTTATGCAAAGAAATTACAATCTCAGATTGGATAGATAAAACTTTCATGGAGTTACAATCCCAGACAATCTTACGAAATTGGTGCAATATGTTCTGATAGGAGTTGGTGATCATTTCCTCCTTCACACTATTTGTTTTTCTGTTAACTTTTTTTTGTTTTTGTCATTCGTTAATCATAATCTACTCTTTTTTAGGGGACTTAGGGAGAGAGATGAGTGCTTATGAGAATCGAACGTTGCCCATGTGCATGAGAGTACAAGGGAGACATCAACTCCACTCCATTTGTGGTTAACTTTTTTTGTTTGACCGGCGTTTTTCGATTAACTTATTCAAGAAGTTTTTTTTTTAGTTTGCTCAGAAAAAGAATTATACACATAAAAAATGGTTCATCATGACAAAATAAGGGAGGCATCTAAAAGAATTTTTTTTCAAGTAATTTTCTTTCGTGACACCAAGAAATAGAACATATGATACACACAAATGAATCGATTTTACTTTCATACAAAAAAGGATAATTGATTTAGTATTTGAGTCACTAGCAAATTGAAAAGGTAAATTGAGGTGGATAGTGCCGTAGGCACGAGCAATCACTGGTAATACTAATAATACGTGTATTATTGCCGATCAAAAAATACTAGATGTATTATTAGTCAATAAAAGGCCATATATTAAACTTTTCCTCAGCTAGCATACCAATATGCTTTAAGGACAAAAGATGAAAAACTTTATAGCACTGAAATGATAAAAGGAGAGTGAAAGGGATTTGAGAAAGTAGGCACTAGGCACACGGAATTGCTATATTATAGAAGGGAAACATCTTAGCAGCCTTTGATACCAAGAAAAACACGATCAGTTTACAAGTGATGGTCAATTCATTTGAATTATAGGCCTCCTACACCACATGCCACTCAAAAAAGAAAAGAAATTGGATAAAATATAGTACATTTTTTTGTCTGTCCTTTCCTTTGCTTTGCTTTTATTATTTACTAGTAAGAGTGCACGTGCACTAGGTGATACCAGTCCGGTTTCGACCGATTTTGACACATTTTTCGGTCGAAACCAGTTATCCAATTTGGAATAAATGGAAACCCGAACTGGACGAATTAATCCGGTCCGATTTATCCGATTTCGGTCCGGTTTTATAATTTATCCGGTTTCAAGACGACAGAGAGAAAATATGCACGATCCTCTTGGCATCAACCACCGGCGCCGTCACCGAGCTTCATCTCAGACCAGATCTAAGTATGGGGTTTCAAACAAAACTAAAAATCAACAAACGTGGGAGAGAGAGAGAGAGAGAGAGAGAGAGAGAGAGAGAGAGAGAGAGAGAGTTGGTCGTGAAATCGCCATTGCCTGGACTTGGAGTGAAGTCGGCGGGGTGTGTGAGGAGAAGAAAATGAAATCTGGATAAGTAATAAGGGTTTGCATTTATATATCTATTGTATTTATGTAATAAATATACTTTTTACACATAAAATTCACAACAACCGTTGTAGCACAGCGGTAAGGGGTGTTTGGTTGAAACTTGAGGTCTCGAGTACGAGCAATACCTCTTGCAATATTTTGTATACATGTGTAATCCGGTCTGGTCTGGTTTAGACCGGTTTGTAGGTCTCCCAAACCGGAACCGAAAATGATTTTTGGAAATATTTCAATCCGGGACCGAACCGATTTGAAAAGAAAACCAGAAATTCGGTCCGGTTGTGTCCGATTTTCCAGTTTTTAAAATCGCCCCTTGTAGACACCTCCCAGATGGGGCATCGCCATACAATTGTATCATTACTGTGTTTGCTCGATTGGTTGCTCGCTTCATAAACCAAGATCGTGGATACCTCCATGGCTAGAGGTATCGCCACATGATAGCGGTTATCATCAAAACAGAGTCGCCACCTAGTTTGTTAAAACTAGGAAAACAGATAGAGATTCTGGATACGGAAGCCAAAAGTACAGTAAGGGGAAGGTGTTAGGCACCCCTCTCTGCCTAGCCGTGAAGCTAGCCCAGAATCATTCAACATAAGACATATAGATGCTTTATTCAATTCCATACACGTAGTCTGTTTTTATGCCTTAAACAGTTAATAAGGTGAGTCGAGACTGTAAATAAGCATGCATCAAAAAGCAAGAAACAAAACAAAGCTGTGCCAGCAAATCGATCACTCGGCCGGCGAATGGAAGTCGCGGCCGAGGGATCACACTGGGTCAATGTACCGGCCGAGGCATCGAAGCCCCGGCTGGTGTTCTTCCTCACACCAGATAAAAAACTAACATGATCGGAAAGCTACGATTAACGACATAAAACAATAAACCAAACCAGAGGCCGTTGGCCTCACCACCTTGATCCCTCGGCTTGATTGCTTGGATCGATGGGGATCGATTGATTGATTGCTACTTGGACGAAACCTTAGGGCTAGGGTTTGGAACTCTGAGGTTGGATCGTCGGATTGATGGCCGCCGGAGGTTAGGGCTTTTGTAGAGAGGAATTTTGGGAGTATATAGCCAGAGTTTTCATGGCTTGAATGTATATGGATCTCGGGAATTTCGTGTCTATTTGGGTGATCCGAGGGTCTCTTTATATAGGCACAGGGGTGACTCACTCGGTCCAATCAAATCACGGGGATGCAATTGCAATTGCATTGCAACACAAACTCTTCGTTGCAATCTCTGAACGTGGCCCGAACGCATCGGAGAGGTGGCGGGATTGGATCAAACAACCGATAGGGTTTGGCGGAAAAAGGCCGATCTGGCGGCCGAGCAAAGGATGTCGCGGCCTGGAAATGGATGTGGCGGCCGAGCCATTGATCTGGTGGCCGAGGCTTCGATCTCTCAGGGAGATTTTTGGTGCAACAGGTTGCTCGGGTGAGGAATGGATGTTGAGGCCGTGATATCGATGTTATGGCCGTCCGATGGATTTTTCTAACACACTATCTTTCTGTCTGAAAGGCTATTTGGCTCTGGATTGTGTCCTCTAAGTGGCTCAAAGTTCGAACCATAAGTCCAAGGGTTTCACAAGAAAGCCATCAGCAATCATCGAATCCGTATCATCATCGGGATGGTTCCAAGGTGGGAGTTGAAATAATCGTTAGGCCAAATTGGGGTGTCTATAGATGCCCCTCTTTGACTGAGCTCAGACGGATCGCGAGACATGTTTGAGTAATAGTCAAAGCTGTAAAAGCAACTCAATTTGGTTTAACCACTATTCCAAGGGTTTTTGAAAAAAGGTTTTGTTATGGTCGGGCAGGAGGTTGCCTACGTATTCCTCAAGGAAATTCGGACCAATCGTAGTTCAGAGGCAATAAAAAGAAAAAGTTTGGAGGGTTAGAGGCAGAAAAGCGTACCTTCGGGCTTTAAAAGCCGTAGTGGGCATACCTGGATGGTGCCAGGATTTTGGCAAGAGAGTAGTTGAAGGAGCGCTGGGTTGCCGGGGATATTGTTGCGGAGAGCGTCCTTAGTATTTGGGGTAGATCAATACAACGAGTGCGTTGGCTCTTCTTGATCATCCTTACTTTGACCGAGGGAGCTCGGTAGAGTAGTTCATCCTTCGAATTAACTTGATGGAACTGATGTAATTGGGTGGAGTCCAAACCATTTGTTGGGGATGAATTGGATGCCGGCGGAGAGCTTCTTTTAGTATTTTGGGGTAGATCAATACACGGCAGGTGCGTTTGCTTTTCTTGATCATCCTTACTTTGACTAAGGAGAGCTCGGTAGAATAGCCTATCCTCGCGAATGAGCTGGAAGGGACCTGAAGGGCGGAGCTGGTAAGGTGAGAGCTTGAGAGTCGGCACTTAGAGCTTGGACGTGATTTGAACCGAGGTGTAGAACCGGTTGCATTCTGATGGTGGAGCTTTTTCGTCATAAATTTTGGCTTCGAGCCAAAGGATTGAGGCACCGGGCGATCAATAAAAACCGAGAAATGGACGGTTGATTTGCAGGATTGACCTGTTTCATGAATAAAAGATATGCAGAATATGTATATGATGATAGTGGTTAGATATGAGCAGATATGATGATGCAGACTCGATGTGATTGATGCAATATGTGCACAGGCCCGTGCGTGTGTGTTTGATATAAGCTTAGAGCTTCTTTCAAGTTCCGGACTTGAGCAATCAGAGCGTAGAGCTCGAACATTCGGACGGCAGAATCCAAGCGTTCAAAGTACAGGCTTTGAGCATCCAGTACGCAGTGGTTGGGCATCCAAACGTAGAGCTTGTGCATTCGGGGTATAAACCTTAAGCATTCGAACATCGAGTTCGAGCGTCCAGTACACAGTGGTTGGGCATCCAAACGTAGAGCTTGTGCATTCAAGTACAGGCTACAGGCTTTGAGAGTAGATGATATCTTGTTGTATGGCTTTGTTGAGTAGTGAGTTTGTAGAACTGCTGAGCCATTGAGTATTCCATCTTCCATCTTCCACGGGGTTTAATTTGTTCTTCTTGCTTTCCAAGGCTAGTTTCCACATGCTCGGGATTGCCCCCAAGGCTAGTTCTGAGTATGCTCGGGACTCCCCCCAAGGCTAGATCTGAGTATGCTCGGGACTCTTCCCAAGGCTAGTTCTTAGTATGCTCGGGACTCCCCCTAAGGCTAGTTCTTAGTATGCTCGGGACTCCCCCCAAGGCTAGATCTGAGTATGCTCGGGACTCCTCCCAAGGCTAGTTCTTAGTATGCTCGGGACTCCCCTCAAGGCTAGATCTTGACCCTATTCCACTTCGATTCTGTCGACTTGTTGACCCAAAATGCCATAAGGCTTGTGAAATGCTTCGGCTATTATGGCTTTCACAGATTTTCATCACCTTGACTGACGGGGTGATTCACACATACGCTCTAGGAGATTTCCATTGCCTCCTTTGGCAAATTCAACTTGTTTTGAGAGATTTCCATCACCTCCATTAATGGGGTACCTTCCGGAGCTTGAATGCTTTCTGGAAGCTGGCTACACAAATGCCTTCTGGAGAGCTTTAGTAACACGAATGCCTTTTGAAGAAATTTGAAGTGTGTGCCAGGTGTGTAAGCTTCATGCGGGTACTTTTCTTGTTGGTGTTGGCTTAGACTACTTGAGCGCAAGGTCGAGTGTAGAGTTCTTTGATAGGAGATGAAAGCATGAAGCAAGGAGCAAAGTGTGAAGCCACTTTAATGTTGTTGATATGGTGCCAATTGTAGAGTTGGCTCGGGACTAGTTATGAGGCTATCTTCCGGCTTCTTTGACTTGGCTTTGTCGGTCATAGACACAGCTTGATGTGGTTGATCCCGATTGCTTCAAGGACAGAAATCCAAGAGAATCCTGCAATCCACATTTGAATAGTTTAGAAAACAGCAATGGATAGGAAAATATCATGCAACAGGCTTGGAGTCGACCACGGGCCGAAGTCCTTTTATGCTGACTGCTAGGGGCAGGACCACTACACTTGAAGAACCCTAGTTCAAAAGCTTGAACGATTTTGGGTGACATAGATTGCAATGCAACACATAGGCATGTTAATTTGGAGTATTTAAAAAGAAACGCAAGCCCCCTGTTTAGGCCATGAATGCTTGACACTAGCTCAGTCGTGCATGATGACAATGATCTTATTGCCCCTAGCATGCGGTGTAAATAACAATGAATGTGAGTGAAACGTTTCGGTTTGGCGGAGATCTTGGCATGCCCTTGACAGTGTTGTGTGACAGCATTCCACAAAAGAGTTGAGGTGTTCCCCCAGGATATGACGCTTCTCAAGCTGAGCTTTCTTTAAGTGTGTGTTGGCAGGGAGGTAGACTTTACAGTGCATCCCTTGGTTGCCCTTTATTTCTTGTATAGAGATGATGGCCATGATGCCTTGATGAACCTGCCTTGCTTGAGCATAAGAACAACTCACACTTGGGGTTAGCTCGTGCAACCAAGACAACTACTTCCATTAAGCAGCCATAATGACATACGCATGAAATACTAGGATGCAAAGGACAGGGTGATAATGATATGCAAACAATTCCACAATGTATTCTGGACATCTCAACTTTCGAGCATTTAAGCTAATGCTTCTCTTTGATTTAAGGAGACCAAGAATGACTTTAAACTAGTTACTCTGGCGACACTGCTGAAAATATTGTTTGACCAAGGGCCCATATAGCTACACTCATTATGAAATGAGAAACTCATTTTATCTCCTCGAAAATTTGTAAAAGCAATTGTGCTTGTATTGCTGTGTCAAGAATGTTTAGGATAAAATTAACTTTGAAAGCTTTTCCTCGAGGACTTCAAGGTCATATCATTCCATCCATGCTCCACACTTACGTCATTCAATCATCAAAAGATATAGAACTATTTTGCAAACCTATGCCCCTAGTCAATTAGGTGAGTTTGTTGCTTTGAACTTTGATTTGGTTGACTTGAGTTGGATTGATAAGCGCCCACTGAGACCCATATAAGAGGTTGGATACTTTTGAGAGAGGTGCTTAAAGGGAAACATAGGCATACCCCCTTGTCTCACGTAACTCTCCATGTTGTTTGATTTGCCAAGATGATGCAAATTTCAGGATTCTTTCCCTTCGTGCTAAGTTCCATATTGGTGATGCCCCCTAGTGTCTAGGACCTTGCTACTAAGTCATATTTCTCAATCTGAAAGGACTTTGTTATGGACCATAATGTAGGCTTGGATTTTGGCTTGAGAAAGAAGCGGATGTAAAGGCTCAAACCTAATTTCTACTTATGCTTGGGTTTTAAAAGCTAGCAGCCATCTTCAACATTTTATCAACTCTTGCTGTCTCTTGCCATCACTTTGTGTGAAAGAGTTAATTTCTTCAAAAATGGCCTTTGCATGGATTGGAAGAGATGTTTCCTTAACAATGCCCCCTTGTATGACGGGGTGCTCATTCTTTCATTTGATTTTTCTTTCATCTCTCCTTGTATTATATATATACATATATATATATATATATATATATATTTTTTTTTTTTTGTATTTGCCCCAGTGTAGGGGATGGCTGCCTAGCAGGCTTTTCAAAGAGATTATCCAGAGGCTCGACGTGGTTAGCAAGGGATAAGTGTTTGGGATAGAGAAATGAATGCCTTTCTTCATCTTGAAACATACGACAAAGTGACAGGAATCCTAGCCAAGAGATTAAGAGCTTCGATGTTTAACCAAGCGAATCCTTTGAGACACATAGCAGATGTATGGAAACACGACGAATTTCTCACTTTGTTCGTGCTCTAACTTTTGCCTAGACCGCCCTTGCGGATTTTCAATCTAGCGAGCTCACTCCTTTTCTTTTTCTTTGTTTTTCATTCTTCCTCTTCTTCCTCCTTTTTACTACTCTTCATACAGCATGATTTGCTTGCAAATGAATTCCGCAAGGGTGCAGAAACGTTTTGACTCCTTCTTAGCCCAACAAAAATGACATGGATCATAGATTTCAAAACTCGTTCTTAGCATTTGACAACCTGAGTGATTTATAATATGTTTCAAAAAGATATCATGAGATCACTTTGAAATCCCTAAGGATCGTTTTTCAACTTCTGACGTTATCATGAACATTCTATAGCAGTAACTCAGCACATGGGAAAATAGTTTGAAAATTGTGGCTGACCATAAGGTGCCTACGTATCCCAAAAAGAGAATCAGGCCATTCGTAGTTCAAGTCCGAGGAGATTTGAATTTAAGATTCACATTTCATGCTGAGTGTGACAATTGGCCAGAAACCATGATGAGCAAAATAATATCAACTTTTCAAGAGAAGCAAAACATGGGCCAAAATGGCGGCGAAAGTTAGCTAGGTAGAATTTCCACGAAAGGATTGTTTTAAAATCTAAGCCAAGACGTGATGGGCATGGCTACCATTGCTCAAAACTTGGTTGGATTAAAACTTCAATTTTTTTGTCAGCGATTGCCATCACGTCTGAGATCAAACTTCAAGTCTAAGAGAAGGAGAAACCTAATCATGCTCAAGTTGAGATATCCAAAACTAATTGTCCATGCGGTGCATTTTCTAATATGCAAACTGCCCTTAGTGGTGGTGCAACTAAATGACATGCGATGAACAAAGAAAGGAAATGAGGGGGATGGACTCCTCTTTTGGTTTGGCCCCTGCATAGTTAGAAAGAGGCAATCAAAATGACATGTATATATATAGCACCACAGCTACTGACACAGGTTATGGATGAATCATGCATTGCAATCCGTTTATATGCATGAGTTGATTGGATACTATAGATAGCCAGCCATTTTTGATATGGATGATTCTTAAGACTTGTTGCTGCCACTTAAGATCCCACTTCCAAGCCAATTCATATTATGAGACAAACCGAAAAGGTTGAGCATATGACTATAACAGAAAGTAGACTCAGAGTCCATCGCTGTGCTAGCGGCTATTTGAATGTTTCAGGAAATCTTATTATTCGAGGATTAGACTAGGCATTGCAAAGAGTTTTAGAAGTTCTTTCAATTCTTGGTTAGGGAAGATTCTTTCTCAAAATGTGATTGAGGTAATTGAAATCCACGTGATTATTTGCTAGCACATTGACAAACTCCTAAATCTTACCGGCTTGTTGCGGTAAGCATGCTCAAAATTTTAAATTTTGAAAGGTAGGTTGCTAGGCCGATTTGAAAATAGGAACCAAAGTCTTACACTTGTCATGCTGAATCATCCATGGAGAAATAAGTATTGCAAGTCCTATCTATAATATCCTTGACCTTGCATATAATCATTCATAATCTGCTCTACTACTTTACACTCCCTCTTTCCTTTAGCCTCGCAAGGCAAAGATTGCTAGAGCAACCCCTAGTTCAATTGCCGGCGGGGCAGCCAATGTTTGATTTCGTTCTAGAAATCCATGCTTTGCGGTGCTTTAAGTAAAGCGGGAATTTAAGTAAGCAATGATGCTTTCAACTTACCAAAAATGTACCTTGCAGGCAATGTTATGCCTTAGTGCTTAGCTATGAAGACTTTGAGTTAGGGTTCTTAGTTCATGCCCCAACCCTTCTGCACAGAAAGTGATATTACAACATATACAAGGTGTGAGGAAGAACTTTTATAAGTAAATGCAAATAGGTCCCTAGCTTGTAGGTTCCTGTCTTAGTTTGATAGGTTCTATGGCTTTCTAGAACATGTAATGGTTTAGGTAGTCTCAAGGGTGCTCCATTGTCAAAGGGCACCAGTCCTTTCACCAGCCCATCATAGGCGGTGATTGGGTGATTCCCTTTTTGATATACCACTAGGTACGAGTGACTGTGGAGTTTGCTGGAACCCCTAACATAGCCCGTGTCATGCCGGGATATTAGGTGAACTCAACGAGGCTTGCCTGCTCGATGCATATGATAAATGAATTAAATAAGGCATATATTAGTCTTATGTTGAGGTTTTTGGTTACGGCTTTCATGTCCCCAGCAGAGTCGCCAGAAAACTGTAGACACCTCCCAGACGGGGCATCGCCATACAGTTGTATCATTACTGTGTTTGCTTGATTGGTTGCTCGCTTCATAAACCAAGATCGTGGATACCTCCATGGCTAGAGGTATCGCCACACGATAGCGGTTATCATCAAAACAGTGTCGCCACCTAGTTTGTTAAAGCTAGGAAAACAGATAGAGATTCTGGATACGGAAGCCAAAAGTACAGTAAGGGGAAGGTGTTAGGCACCCCTTTCTGCCTAGCCGTAAAGCTAGCCCATAATCATTCAACATAAGACATATAGATGCTTTATTCAATTCCATACACGTAGTCTGTTTTTATGCCTTAAACAGTTAATAAGGTGAGTCGAGACTGTAAATAAGCATGCATCAGAAAGCAAGAAACAAAACAAAGCTGTGCCAGCAAATCGATCACTCGGCTGGCGAATGGAAGTCGCGGCCGAGGGATCACACTGGGTCAATGTACCGGCCGAGGCATCGAAGCCCCGGCTGGTGTTCTTCCTCACACCAGACAGAAAACTAACAGACGATCAGAAAGCTACGATTAACGACATAAAACATTAAATAAACCAAACCAGAGGCCGTTGGGCCTCACCACCTTGATCCCTCAGTTGCTTGATTGCTTCGGATCGATGGGGATCGACTGATTGATTGCTACTTGGACGAAACCCTAGGGCTAGGGTTTGGAACTCCGGGGTTGGATCGTCGGATTGATGGCCGCCTTCGGGAGGTTAGGGCTTTTGTAGAGAGGGATTTTGGGAGTATATAGCCAGAGTTTCGTGGCTTGAATGTATATGGATCTCAGGAATTTTGTGTCTATTTGGGTGTATCCGAGGGTCTCTTTATAGGCAAGGGGTGACTCACTCGGTCCAATCAAATCAGGGTTGCAATTGCATTTGCATTGCAACTCAAACTCTTCATTGCAATCTTTGAACGTGGCCCGAACGCATTGGAGAGGTGGCGGGATTGGATCATTGCAACTCAAACTCTTCATTGCAATCTCTGAACGTGGCCGAGCAAAGGATGTGGCGGCCTGGAAATGGATGTGGCGGCCGAGCCATTGATCTGGCGGCCGAGGCTTCGATCTCTCGGGGAGATTTTTGGTGCAACAGGTTGCTCGGGTGAGGAATGGATGTTGAGGCCGTGATATCGATGTTACGGCCGTCCGATGGATTTTCCTAACACATTATCTTTCTGTCTGAAAGGCTATTTGGCTCTGGATTGGGTCCTCTAAGTGGCTCAAAGTTCGAACCATAAGTCCAGGGGTTTCACAAGAAAGCCATCAGCAATCATTGAATCCGTATCATCATCGGGATGGTTCCAAGGTGGGAGTTGAAATAATCGTTAGGCCAAATTGGGCTGTCTACACCCCTACATGCACGTGACGTGGAATTCAAATTCAGATTGCAAATGAGTCGGCAAGTATGCAACTAACTTTTCTATGATTTAGAGACTGATAATTTGAGGGCTAATCCCTATTCATATCATTCCAAAGCTTAAGTAAAATCCAGCTTATGTTTTTACATGGTATTAGAACCTAAAAATTCGCAACAAATGCTGAATGTGGCAATCTATTTTTCACGCCTATAAATGAATACACAATCTCGCATGATCAATCATTTCTAACTACCTTGACAGGGTACATCATCTGCTTATCTATCCAAAAAGAAAAAGAAACTTGATATGTTTATAAGGAAACCGAGGACATGTTACAGTTGCACCAATAGCTTGTCTAAGAATAAAGCTATGGACCAACTTCACTGAAAATTCAGAATTTGTTTAACATCAATTGTGAGTGGATTGAACATCACCCAATTCTAGCTGGTTCAGATTCATCAACAAGAAAAACAGAGTATCCATTATGCTTTAACCCAACAACTTGCCCTAAAATGGTCCATCAAAAAAACATCAGAAGTAATACAATTAGAAAAGACAGCATTCAACACAACCATTACCCAATGACATGGTGACATTATGAGAGATTTAAACCTTAACAATTAGAATCTCCACCTTTAGGAAATTAGAATCTCCACCTTTAGGAAGTAATACGATAAATTCCCAGCAAAAACAGATGACTGCAATTGATCGACCAACAAAGTTAGTAGACATAGTAACTCCTTGTTCTTGATTGAGCATTTCAAATATTGTTATCTTTAAACTTTAAGAGAATACTATGTTTAATGAATTTTTGTGATCCTAAATGATACTCACACAAGTGTGTGTGGAGCCCACATGTATGTGAGAAGTTGTGTAAGTTGTTGTGTTTGGATTGTTGTGTGAGTAGCATTGTTGATTTGTGATTTCACTCGTTGGAAGAAAGTACACTCAAAGTGATCCAATGTAGCCTATGTAGCACCGACTCTTCATCGGAGTCCATGACCCAATGTTAGACGCTTTTCAAAAACCAACACTCTCTAGACACGTATCTAACACTCAAATCCGTAGTATCCTTAGTTTTCTCAACGTTTTTTGTTTGGACACTTTGGGGACACTCTAAAAAAATGCTCCGAACACTCTCACGACAATCACAAAAATTGTATTTATTTTCTTTCGAAAGAGAGAGATGTATTATTGGAATGGATTTTTCCTTCTTAACATGAGTGGACAGGTGCATGAAATCAAATAGCTCGTCTCTATTTCGTGAGTAATTTTCCTGGATTGTGTTGACGTGTCAGTGTCGTGTCCATATTGTTTCATGTGTTCATTCATCGCTATATAGAAAGGCATGAAGTAAGCAACTATATAAATAAATATAAAATGGGACATCCTTGAACTTCTACATATAGACCCGAATTACTAGTGAACCCACCATTAATGCAAGAGTAGGCCTTCAAACAATACAGAGGTAGTTTTTCTCATCTTCTTCTATTTCATTCCACTATTTTCTCATTCAATATATGACAAACCCTCACTTTGGGAGGGGGTGTCAACAACACCAAATCAAGTACTCATTTGAAGGAGAGGCAACATAAATACATATTGCGTTGAATAAGAAGCATCGTTAGTACAAGATTTACAACAATTTGAAAGCATTGTGGTGCTACGAAAGTACCAGCACTTCAAGCCACGGAATGCTACGCATTGGCCCAAGGTGAGTCTGCTTATTTCATAGTAACCACAAGAATACCACCTTGATTTAATTTCCCGCTCAACAACAATGTTAAGAGCCAAACAACCACTTCTTCTCTGGCTACCGGGGGAACATCAGTTTGATATCAAATGAGATATAGAACCCAGTTGGTTGAAATTTTTTTTCTCAGCAGGGTTAAGAGGCAACAGTTAAGGTCTAAGAGAGACATATGCAGACCATTGGATAAACGATCTTTTTTCTCATATCCCACAAGCTGCTAATGTTTCGAATATGGCTTTTCAAAAGGACCAGACGCTGCAAATGCCTTTTAAAAGGGACGGTGAGGGTTGTAAATGGCAGTTGATAAATGATTAACCAAAGCTAACATTATCGTTTGTTCATTATCTTCTCAATGACAACATTGTCCTCAAAATTGATGACCTGTACATAGATTTTTAACATTGTCCTCAATACATAGTTAGGCACGATAAAATGACCAATAACTGCCCGCATTTTCCTTTCGCTCCAATACCTGCCTTTCAGCTTCTTCCTACTTAGTCCCCATCAGCTTCTTCTTTTCTAGACATAGATTTTTAAGTGCTGGGAAAGACACATCTACCTTATCCTTCCTACACCAAAGATGTCTCCAGTATCGAACATTCACAACAATTCCAATGACAAACTACGGAATGAATTCACCAACATATAAGGTTTTTTTTCTCCTCTAGAAGTAAAACCGTTCAATACACATAAGATCAAATGCCACAACTTTAGATAGGTCAAGATTATTTCTTTCACATAGGTCATGGAAAAGGAAGATCACATGCCACAACTTCAAACTAATGGAGGAACGCAAATATTTGGAAAACTAACTCGCTAACCTTTTGGTATCTTTCCAAATTGGGGACAAAAAGAACTGATCTATGACCAACCATTTCATTTTTTACCTGGAAGTATAGGAAAATGCCTCAAATCAACAAGAAGGTGGGACTGAAAAGGCACCGGTTGAAGAACAAACTCCAACTGCTACTTTTTATACTGCAGCTATGGCCGGCTGATGATCAATCTACTTTTTTGATCTAGTCTAATAGTTTTTCCGGTAGCCGGTAGAGTCTAATGTAATATAGTCGAAAGGCATTAAGCTAATCACGGAGTCCACTACTTTAAACACAAAAATAGGAAGGAAAGAAAGAAAGAAAGAAAAGTGGGTGAAATTTTTTTATCGTACATGCTGGTAAACAATTGGAAATGTACGTAAGTACCACTTTATGGCCTTCGAATATTACCTTCAAACACATTTGGGTTTCCCTTCCAAGAATTTCTGCCTTCAGTCTCTTTTTATAACTGGCTTCCAATTTTGATGGATAAATATGTGGAATATCTACCAAAAACAGTAGGTCAACAGATGACATCCAATGTGACCAAAGCTAAACACAAGAATTATGCACAATTTTATATTTTCTTTGGACAATTGTTAAGTAAAGGAACACCGACTTCAAGAAAGTAACAGAAAGCATGATAATGAACACAGTAGGCACTTAACTGGAATTACAGAGTCAAGTAGGGATTTGGTTGTGGTCCCAAAACAAACTGGAGTTAACCACCCATAGCATCTAATGTTAGGTCCTCTTTTGCCTTTCATAGGATTCTCATTGCAGTGAGATCGTCACTGTGCATTTACCATCAGAGAGACAGAAAAAGAAAATAAGTGATATGTCAAACATGTTCGGATCATACACAATGCCAATTGAAGCAATTCATCAAACATCTTTAGTGCAACAATTTTTTGTTATGACCAATTGCGTTATGATCTGGAACTCGACGTCACATTATCACCTTTGGGAATGCTTATCGTGCAAAATCGTAAAGGTCCAGTTGGAGAGTATTCTAGGCAACGAACCGCAATGGCGGCCGCAGAACTTATTCGCTGTCGTGAGGGGATAATGGAGAAGCCGATGAAAAAAAGATCAGGCATTCTGTCGAACACTTTTGGCGCATAGTGTATACTGTATAACAATGGCATTCAACAGGTTTAATAACTTAAAGGAACATCTTAAGAGTACTCTGGAGTCTCAACTTCTATGGTGGAAGTACGAACAACATATGACGTCGATGCTTCTACTGCCCTTTTCCTTTATATTGCGGCCCCAAGTTCACCCCAATTTGATTCCTCTGAAAGATTAGAAAAACTTGACGATTAGGAAAATATAAGTTGCAATGCTCTCTTACAAGTTACAGGAGTCGAAAATTGACGTCCTCTCTTCTTGATGCGAAGGCGAAGCATTACAAAGAAGGATTGAAGGGGTGCTTATTGGGATCCGTTAGTCGCTTGTTACCGTTATCAGGAGAATGGTGCGTCTTGGGTCTTTTGGAAGAGGTGCAGGAGAAGGGTGGTACTACTAGCAAGTGCTTGGGGCATTTGTGGAAGGGAAAAAGGAGGAAACATTTTCGTACATTTAAAAGTAGTATAGATTTAACATTGGTATGTTCTGACATATATCGAAATAAAGATATGTCTTGAGTTGTTCGATAGATGTGGATCCTAGACGATACGCCTTAGATCCACAAGCATCAAAAGTCTGTGGACATGTATGTGTCTGGATCTGTGCTTAGAGATGGATGAACTCATGATTTTAAGGTTGCACGGACTAATATAGCATAGGAAAGGTGATATTAGTTTTGCATGTATTTAAAATAAGACTAAAAAATTATGACACAGATGGTGATGAACCATTTAATTACTAAATGCATATAATCTCCGTTTATATTAAATGGCAACTAGTATTCCAAAAACTTAAAGTACTGATAAGAATAACGTTTTGTTTCTCAAAACTCTTAGCTGGACATGTGTTTGATTATTTAATTAATGTCGGGTGGACGGACTTATATAATTTTAAGGATTTTGAGAAAACAAATGTTGTAATCTAGTGAAAAATCGAATAGTAGGTAAGATGGTCGAGGATTCGCCCGGGCTCATCTGTCTTGCCGTTCATTTTTGTGTCTGGACAAAAATGTAAGATCCAATCACAGTCGGATGGAACAGAGGAGATCACCATGAAATAACGCTCTGACATTTGCAACCACATTTTTTTAACTCAAAACACACACACACACACACTCTCTCTCTCTCAACCGTACAAATAGTAACATTCAGTAAGGCTAAGTTTGGGCAAACTACTTATTGAACTTTTTAGACTTCGTGAGCAAACAGAATTACTATAAGTTCATAGTTTGGGCTAAATGCAAAGACAATTTCTGGTTGTTTTACCTGTCACCACTTGGGCTTTTGTCAACTACCTCACAATTAAGTAAGTTAGCTTAAACAAGTTATCTTTTATCCAAAGTCAATTAATCTAAAATAAGCAAAATGCCCCCAAAAAGTTAGTCCAAACTCACCGCAAATGTTAAATTTAGGAAACAACAACAATGGCCATGCATTGCACTGGACAGGTATACTCGGAATCTTGCTGCACTTGTATACATGAAGGGCAATCAGCAGCATGAATTTAATTGTAAGCCCTAAAATTCATTGTGCAAATATCAGATAGCTTTTGCGCGTAGGGATCGTTAACGTCGTGTCCAATAGTCTGTTCAGGTATGTAATAGACATTACATGTACTTACTACTGCTACAAAATGGAGGCTACCTAGCGGACCGAGGAATTCTTACGGTGGGGGCACATAATTATTTATATATATATAATAATCTTAAAAAAGTTCCACTGTCAATCACAATTGCACATTATTATGAAATTACACACACACAGTCGATCCCATCCCGCCAATTCAAAATACTGATCATAGACATATGTTTTCAATCACGTAAACTACATTACATGCGAGCACATATAGTATGACTACGAGGAGTATTAATATGAAGAGGACTTGGATCCAAAGATGTGAAAGCAAGTAGCTCAGGATCACGGTCGAATCCAGCCATGTCTTCCTCACTCAAATTCACCCAGGCTTCAATTCCACCACTCGACCTCGTATCCAACAAATATATAAGATTCATTACCATCGGATCCTCGTTTCTGCCTAGACTCACCCAAGTAGGCTTCCCCCACTCGAAATCTGCTTCATACATCCCAAGATTACACGTACTTGTACACGCGTACTAATTTGCCCCCTCATTCGAATACAATTCCCGTAACTCTTTGAGACACTCAGTTGTAAGTGCAGGAAAACGAAAGGGCCTTCGAACAGCATAAGAGTATAACGGCTACTTCAGACTCCTCGCCGGAACCCTAGCACGCTGCCGGAATTGATCCTGTAAAACAAACAAAGGGTGAGCGCACCTTTGCCTCTCGTGGCAAAGGCCCTCCGATGCCTAAGTTAGTATCACGTACTAGCGGAAAACCCTAATTCTCAGTAGGTAAAGAACGTATAGCCAAGAATTGCGTACCTTTACCTCTAGGTTTACCTTATATTTATTGGTTCACGGCTGCTTGCTGCCCTAAGTTTCCTTCCTCGTATTGGAAACCGAGAATATTATGGATTCTCGTTCGCTTTACTGTATATTACCTTACAGACCATTTAGGAATTCCTCCCTTATTTGGCCATACATCCCATTCTCGTTGGGTATCTTCTCCAGATCTCGTTTCCTTACTGGGTATTACCATTTCTGGATCCCTCTGGAGCGTCTTCTGCTGCCTCCTCCAGAATGCTGCTCTTGTTCGGCCTTCCCATTGCCGAACAGCCTACTTGGACCGATGACTTCACATGTCACTAATCCCTTTACCAGGCATCTGGTCCAACAACTCCTCATGTTCATTGGACCATGCCCCTGCTCGGTTATCTTGGACCAGAGACTTCTCATGTCATTGGTCCGTATCGCCGTTCACCATACTGCACGGCGGCTGCTCCGACTACATTTATTTCGGGCCCCACATACCACTTGTTCGGGCCTCTTTTCTACCTGTTCGGGATTACCTCCCTACAATGGCTCCCCAGCTTTACTCGTTATTTTCTCTTAATATGACGAGCAAAGCTTTTTGGCACCGAGCA
This sequence comes from Rhododendron molle, assembly GCA_025413875.1. Classification (NCBI taxonomy): domain Eukaryota; kingdom Viridiplantae; phylum Streptophyta; class Magnoliopsida; order Ericales; family Ericaceae; genus Rhododendron; species Rhododendron molle. Next base: position 25,302,044 of record CM046400.1, read on the forward strand.
AGGTTCTCGTCTTCTGCTCCTGCACCCTGTTTCTCTTACTTAGTGCAGACTTCAGCATTAGTCCAGGCCAAACGTCTCATCGTTTGGGCTGGGCAGGCTTTTCCAGCTCTTACCTTTACACGCGGCATACATTGTACCGCCCGCATTAAATGCGAGCAGACATCTTTGGGGAACGGAACGCCCAAACGGCGTCTGGGGTGACGTTTCTCATACGCCACCCCATCTGTTAGGGTATATTTAGATTTTCGTCCAAATTCAAAACCACTTTTCCTCTGAAACTCCCCCTGCAAAAAGAAGGTTTGCTCTTACCCGCCATTGGAGCATTATTCACCATCCCCTGGTTCCCCCCTTTTCTGCACTTAGAGTCTCCGATCGTCACCTCAGTAAGTCATCGTTCCTCTTGTCATTCCATCTCCCTCGTTGATTCGGGATTTCCACAGACGATTTAGGGCTTTTCATTCCCACCCTTCTCTGAGAAAACCCACACCCACATTTTTCATTATGGGTAGGTTTCGTAGGCACTATAACACCCCACAAACGATGGCCAATTTCAGATCTCGCTACGAGATCCCTGACAACGTGGCCACTGAAGACGCCATCTGCGAGTGTTTTGATAATGACACTCTCAATATCCCTGTTGTTGCCATCGTCGAGGGTGGTGTCAGGTTCCCCCTGGCACCATTACTCTGCCAGGTTCTGGCCCACTACAGATTATCCCCCATGCAGGTCTCTGCCAATTTCTTCAGGGTTGTCATGGGTATCAATACCCTGAACCAAATGCTTGGCACGTCTCTTGGTTTACATGACATCCACCACCTTTATAGCATATCTAGAACCAAAGACACATTAACCTACTACCTGAAGAGTAGAGATTCTAGGAAAAGGCTGGTACGAAACTACCTGATTCCGCCCGTGGGGATGACGATGACTTCCTCATTTCACGGGGAATTTTGAGCCCAGAGACGAGAACGGTAGAGTCATCGGCTTTCACGCGCCCTACAGATTTGGCACCCCACGTTATTTCCTCTTTTCGTAGAACTTCCTTGCCGAGCAAAATTTCGTATTGCATCGCCTATTTTTTGCTTTACTGAATGCAATCTTTTCTCGTATTTTGTAGCCACAAACGTCAACCAGGGGTACAACATCATCACCCCCCAAGTTCACGTAGTAGACATCAACCGTGCTCTTGCCTTCAATGGGCAAGGTACGTACCTTTCTGGCCGAGCACAGGCAGCACAAGTTCTATTGAGATACCGGGCCTCGAACGGCGGATTCATTGATCGGCGGATCTGAGCAGCCGACAATCCGATAGTTCCTGACCCTCATGTCCTGCATCCCGAACAAGAAGAAGGGAGGCGCTTTCAGACCCCACCCCAACCTGACGAACCAGTGCATCTTGCTGAAGAAGCATCGACCTCCACATCCAATGGTTACACCCCTTCTCCTCTAGACAATCGAACCATGAACCAGCCGATCAATCTCGGAAGCTTGCTCACCATCCCTGGCCATGGTCGGGGCCGTGGCCGTGGTGCCTCCCAAACTTGAGATGGGACTCAGACCCTTGCTCCGGCACGCGGGCGCCGTCCCACGGCTCTAACTGATACGCCCCCCTGGGTTTTCTCAGCCAGAGATTGAGGAGAGTCACCGCGACAAGCGTCAGCGGCTAGAAATGCTCGAAAGACCCCCTGCTCAAGCCTCCTTTACGTCATCTCCCATCTAGGCCCCTCAGCTCACCCATGGTGGCCGCCTTGTCACGATCAGGGACAGCGTGGAGTCTGAGGGGACCGCCCTCGCATTGTCCCAAGCATTCATGCTTCCTGGGGATATGCAACAAGAGGTCGCCAGCTCCCCAGACAACCTCCTTGGCTCATTCATGAGCCATAGTGCCAAGGTAAGCCTTCAATGTTCACACTTGCGTGTTAATAGCCTTAAATCGTAATTTCTGTTATCTGTCTAACCTTGTGATTGCTCAGGCGATGCAAAAAATGGTGGCCATGGCCCAGAAGCTTGGCCAGTCTGAGCCTCAGCGTGCCAGGCTAGCAAGTGAGAACTCCAAACTTCAACTCACTATTCTGAGGCTTGAGCGAGAGAGAAACCAGGCTCGAACTGACGCCGGGGTGCTGAGGTCCAAGCTAGAAAGCATGGAGGACAGCCTGAACCAAACCCTGATGGAGCTGGGGGCAAGCAAGGAGGAGAACAAGGCTGCTTACCAAGATGGTTATAACGAAGGGATTCGCGTGGCTACCGAGAGCTACAAGTCTCAGATACCTGCCCTTCAAGACCTGATCTGGGATGTTGCTTGGACCACGTGCCTGACAAAGATTGAGGCTCCTGAGTCCTGTCCCCTTTGGACCAACAGAGACCTTCCGAGCACCCAAGCTGTGGCCGACGGGCAGGAGGAAGAAGAAGAAGACAACGTAGAGGGAGAGACTCATGCACAGGTTGCCGAGCAAGTAGAGAACAACGCTACCGCAACTGTGGATGATGCCAACACTGGCCAAAAGGAAGCTGGTGGCGACGCTCCAGAGTCATCTACCATGGTGGAAAACACGACTGCTCCATCCTCTTCTGCAACTGCTCCAACCTTTCTTGTCATCCAGGACTTAACAATTGAAGAGTAAGTTGTACTTTATCCTCTTTTGATAATTGAAGTTTTTTGGCCGGTCCTGCGTGGCCATTGGCACAGCCTTGCGTGGCACTTAATACATTTCTCGATACTTTATCACTGGTGGTTTGACCCTTCGTGGCATTTGGATGTTTTTTGGTGGCCTTGTTTGGCCTGAACAATTTTTGGTTGGCCCTTCGTGGCCTCCTTTCTATGTAGGTGGCCGTTTCATGGCCAATATTTCATGTGCTAAGTTTTTTCGTCCCTAGCTCTATGTGTGCATATTCACGTATGTTCCCCAGGTCTCATCGTGCCTGCCAACGATTCTATTTGTATTCAAATTACATTTTGCAAGTTTCACATACTTTCAATAAGGGATATATGTGTTCAGAGTCTGCTCGTACCCGAGCAAAGTAGCTAAGTATGTTCAAACTTAGATTATCAACCAAATGTGCTCATCATCTGATATTTTAGGGCATGTATTCATATGCAATCCCAAATGTATTGTACTTGGAAATCTCCCAAACGTATTCGTGTTTGAGGAAAATGTGCATAGTCTCGTATGCACTCTGGGTATACTCGTACCCGGTCAAGTATGTTCGTACCCGAACAAACAGTTAAGTATTTTCATACTTGGAAATATCCCAAACATATTCGTGCTTGGGGACAGTGTTCATAGTCTCGTATGCACTCTGGGTATATTCGTACCCGAGCAAAATGGTCAAGTATATTCGTACTTGGAAATATCCCAAACATATTCGTGCTTGGGAACAGTGTGTATAGTCTCGTATGCACTCTGGGTATATTCGTACCCGAGCAAAATGGTCAAGTATATTCGTACTTGGAAATATCCCAAACATATTCGTGCTTGGCAAAATTTGAAATACTCGAAATTTTACGTAGTTACCATATATCTCTGCGCCCCAATACGAAGTGAGGATTAAGGACGAAAGTTCAAAGTGAGGATTAAGGACGAAGACTGACTTCGTATTTAAAACATGATAAAAGAAAAGTTGTGAAAAACAGCGTTGTGTTATCAAAATCTGCGAATTTTATTCATAATTCAAAAACTCAAGGGGGCGTTACGCGTACCCCTTGTAACTAACCAAAGCAAACACAAGGGAATTTTATTCATAATTCCCACACAATCACGATGTGCATCCAAAACAGAATAAAAAACGACATCGAAGTTCTTTACACATAGAACTTCCTCAGGTTGTGAACATTCCGGGGCCTCGGTACCGGGTTCCGTCCAGATCTGCCAATCGATAGGCCCTTATGCCCACAACCACTGTAACTCGATATGGGCCCTCCCAATTGGCTCCCAACTTGCCCTCGTTGGCCACCTTGGTGTTGCTGAGCACCTTTCGTAGCACAAGGTCTCCAACACCAAATTCTCGTGGGTGGACATGCTTGTTGTAGCTTTTCATCAGCTGCTCCTGGTACGAGGCCAGGTGCATTAGAGCCCGTTCTCTCCTCTCCTCGGTGAGGTCCAGCTCGATTTTTAGGGCTCTGTCATTGCCTCCGTTCTCGACCAACGTGGTCCTGTTGGTCAACAAACCAACCTCCAATGGAATCACAGCTTCTGTTCCATATGCCAGCGAGTAGGGGGTCTCTCCCGTAGACCTCCTAGGAGTTGTTCGGTACGCCCATAGGACCAGTGGTAATTCATCGGGCCACTTTCCTTTTGCTTTGTCTAACCTTTTCTTGATATCGTCAAGTATAGTCTTATTGGACGCTTCTGCCTGCCCATTGCTCTGAGGGTAGGCTGGGGTTGAGTAGTAGTTCCTTATTCCATACTGGGCACAAAAAGCCTTGAACTTTTTCTGGAACTGCGACCCATTATCCGTGATCAAAGAGTAGGGGACCCCAAATCGAGTGATGATGCTCTTCCACACGAACCTTTCTATCATAGGTTTTGTGATCTTTGCCGGTGGTTCTGCTTCTATCCACTTGGTAAAGTAGTCTGTTGCTACCAACGGAAACTTCCTGTTCCCAGTTGCCTTGTGGAGTGGACCCACGATGTCCATTCCCTATTGCGCAAACGGCAAGGGCTTGTCAAGGGCATCAGGTCTTCGGATCATGGGCGAGAACTTCTGACACTTCACGCAAATTTTCACATACACCTTTGCGTCTTCTTGCATGTGCGGCCACCAATAGCCCTGGGTAATTGCACGGTGAGCAATGGATCTACCCCCAGCATGACCTCCACATGTTCTCTCGTGAATCTCATGGAGGAATTTTTGCACCATCTCGGGATGCACACAAAGCAGGTATGGTCCGGTGAAGGACTTTCTGTACAATTTCCCTTCTGGTGATAGCCAAAACCGTGCAGATTTCATTTTTATCAGTGGGGAGTGTCCCATCTCGTAGGAACTCCACTATTGGATCCATCCAACTTGGTCCTTGGTTCAAGTCCAAGACCGATTCCGCACTTCTTCCAATGCTCGGCTCAGCAAGATAATCTACTGCCACCTTTCTCTTGAACTCTGTTGGCACGACCGCTGCCAACCAGGCTAATGAGTCAGCGTGGGCATTCTGCCCAGAGCTTATTTGCTCAATGTATACCTTCTCGAAGGTGTCAAGCAAATCCTTGGCTGCTTCCACATAAGCCGCATTCTTCTCATTCCGGGCCTCGTACTCCCCGGATAACTAATTCACCACGAGTTGTGAATCACAGAATACTCGAATCCTTTTTACTTTCAGGGTTTTTGCGCTTCGTAATCCTGCTAGGAGTGCCTCGTACTCTGCCACATTGTTCGAAGCACTGAATCCCAGGCGCAGGGACAACTTGATCATCATTCCTTCGGGAGGGAAAAGCACCACCCCAATCCCAGATCCTGTGTTGCACGCGGAACCATCGACGAATAACTTCCATTCCAAAGGATCCCGCTGGGCAGGTGTCCTTCGCTTTTTGACAGATGGCCAACCACCGCCTTCCTTTCGTAGGAGGCAGTGGGGCCACTGTGGGAGAGAACTCTACCATAAAGTCTGCCAAAACCTGTCCTTTCACCGCCGTGCGCGGCTGGTAATCAAAGTTATGATTTCAATGGAAATTCTGTGTAAACCATAACTTTGTGACTTTGGAAGTAATGGGGCAACTTCCTACCGGCCCTCAAAGTGCCGTGGACTAACTTTTCAAGGCGTGATATCTCGCCTTCTGCGTCCAGTAGCGTCTTGCTCACGTAATAGATAGGGATTTGTTCGGATCCGTTCTTCCTCAGTAAGACCGCACTAGCAGCATGCTCAGAGACTGCTAAGTACAAGGTTAAATGTCTCACCAGGCTCAAGAGTGGATAGAAGCAGGGCTGCGGCCAAGTACTTCTTCAGGCCTTGGAATGCCTGCTCACATTCTGCTCCCCATTCGTAACCTTCTCTTTTCTTTAACAATTGAAAAAAGGGTCTACACTTGTCGCTAGACCGACTAATGAATCTGTTAAGGGCTGCAGCCATCCCTGTTAATCGCTGGACCTCCTTTGTGGTTCTTGGACTCTAAAGAATCTGCAAAGTCGTTATTTGATCGGGATTCGCCTCTATCCCTCTTATGGTCACGAGGTGACCCAGGAATTTCCTAGAGCTTACTCCGAATGCACATTTTGAGGCGTTGAGCTTCAGCTTGTATTCCCTTAGTATCTCAAAAGATTCCTTCAGATCAGTGATGTGGTCCCGTTTTTCCTTGCTCTTGACTACCATGTCGTCTATGTACACCTCCATGGTCTTGTCGAGAAACTTCTTTAGCATAATCGTTGCTAGTCTCTGGTAAGTCGCTCCAGCATTCCTCAAACCAAAGGGCATAACATTGGAACAATACAGCCCTCGTGGTGTGATAAAAGACGTCTTTTCCTGATCGGGCCTGTACATTGCAATCTGGTGATATCCTCGATAAGCATCGAGAAAACTCATGCGTCCATACCCAGCTGTTGCATCCACCAATTGATCTATCCTGGGTAGGGGAAAACTGTCCTTTGGACACGCCTTGTTTAGATCTGTGAAGTTGACGCAAACTCGCCACTTCCCATTCTTCTTTTTTACCACCACCGTGTTGGACAGCCACTCTGGGTAGTACACCTCTCGTATCACCTTTGCCTCGAGCAAACGGTCGACTTCCTCGATAACAGCATCCACATGCTGTATGGTAGATCGTCTTTTCCTCTGCATTACGGGTTTGTGTTGTGGATCCACGTTCAAGTGGTGGCAAATCACGTTTGCATCCACCCCAGGCATTTCTTCGGGCACCCAAGCAAACACATCAACATGCTCTTTGAGAAACTTTACCAACTCTTCCTCTTCTTCTTTGCACAGGTTTTCTCCAATCAGAAAATACCTTTCAGGATCACTCTCGTTGATCTGTATTTTCTTTAATCCTTCCACCACTTTCTCGGCTGGATTCCCTCCGACATCCTCGAAGGTCGGCTGGTTAGTAACCTCGACTGTTTGCACCAACTGTGCCTTGGGCGCCTTCTTGATTATGGAAACCAAGCACTGTTGGGCTATCTTTTTTGGTTCCCTCTTATTCTCTCAATACCATTGGACCCTGGAAACTTCACCATCTGATGGTAAGTGGAGGAAACCGCCCTCATCTTGTGTAACCAAGTTCTTCCTATAATCGCGTTATAGGAAGATGGCACGTCCACCACTAAAAAGTCGGTTCTCAGCACCACTGTTCCTACCCGAACAGGGAGGGTCACCTTACCCAATGGGCAAACTGCCCCTGCACTGAACCTAACGAACGGGGTTACTGACTGTACCAAGTCCACTTGCGCCAACCCTAGTTTCTTAAATGCATCGTAGTAGAGCACCTCCGTGCAACTCCCTGAATCCACCAAGATCCTCTCCATGTCATATTCCCCAATTCGTAAGGTTATGACCAGAGCATCATTGTGCGGCACCTGGACTCCTCCCAGGTCCTCATCCGTGAAGACTATGCCCTCGTCGCATCCTTCTGCTTCACGTCCTCGTTTCTTTCCCAACTGCATCACATGTTGGTCGTGCTTTATCTGTCTTTGGAGCAACCTCACCTCATTTCTCGTATAAAGTGTGGCTGATCCATGTATCATATGGATCACGTCCCTTGGATTCTGCTCGTAATCCAGCTCCATTGCTTTCTCGGCACCCTTGTGTTCTTCTTGGATGAACTCCTTCAAATACCCACATGAGACTGTAGGGAGGTATTCCCGAACAGACAAAAAACGAGCCGAACACGTGATGTAAATTGTGCAGTGAGAAAGGTGATGAAAGGCACCACAACGGATAGGGAGAGTAACCTGAAATATGCACCGAACAGAGGACTGTTCGGGAACAGGATATGAGATATCCTAAGTACAAATACAAGCTGTTCGGCTGGATAGGTTTGTATCCAAAATAGTAGCACTTATAGTGCAGTCTGTTCGGCAAAGAGCATGCCGGACAGATAGAGTCCTTGATAAGCAGCTTTACGAGATAAGGCGGTAGGAATGTTCCAGAAGAGGGGACCCCGTATCTAGATGAAGATGAGCTTGGGAGCAGTCCTATTATGGAACGAATTCCATAATAGGGAAAATCCTCATGAAAAAAGGATCTCGGTTGATTGGGCACGAGAGTCCCGAGAAGGCCAGGTTTCCTGTACGAGATAGGAATCCTGGGGCGATAAGGATGCTTGGAGAACAGGCAGACGTTTGTCTATATATACGAGGTAAACTTGAAGGTAAAAGGTACGCAATACGTTATATGCACTATACACTTTCCTACTGATAATTAGGTTTTGGGACCAGTACGAGATACTAACTTAGGCATCGGAGGGCCTTCACCACGAGAGGCGGAGGTGCGCTCACCCCTTGTTTGTCTTGCAGATTAGGGTTCCGGCAGAGGCACAGAGGTATCAACCGAGAATCACGTGGAATCGTTACTCAAACAAAGTGCTCTGTACTTTTTTGTGGAAAAAATACAATTGGCGCCGTCTGTGGGAAACGAACGAGTTCCATTAGAAAAACGACCATGGTGGAACCAGATCCAATCACACCGCTCACTGAGAAGAACCAGGCTGGTGGGGAAGGGAATAAATCCCCTCCAGGTGCTCCGAGAAAGCAAGCTGGTGGCCACAGTAAGAGGACGACGAGCAAAGATCGTCCCCTTACCATCCCAGATGATCCCAAAAACAAAGAAGGTAGGACTGCTACAAACTCCACGAGAAGGACCAAGTCCCGGCATAGAGAAGAATCAGTTGCGCATTCCAAGAGTGTGCATAATCACAGTGACATCCTCGATAGAAAAAGGCAGGAGATCGAGGAGGCTGCTCGATTAATCAAGAAACGAGAGTATGAGATCCGTGAGATGGAAAGGATCAGAGATCATCCGGAGGATTCTGGATTGTCACGAAGACATTCCAGAGGAGAAGAAAGGGCCATGGTAACATACAAGGCCGCTCCTTCGCACCGAAGGAGTAGGAGCAGGAGCCCTTCTCCAAGAAGGAAGAAGCCTTCTTCACGAAGAAGAAGGAGCAGGAGCCCAAAGCAGCGGGGGCTTTCTCCACGAAAAAGGAGGAGCAGGAGCCAAAGTTCCTCTGTTGAAGAAGGTACCCGAAAACACCATAGGGACAGGTACGAAAGACCTGAGTCCGATTGGGACAAGGTTCGGGCGTATAGAAACAAGGAACAAGAGGCTGGAACAATGACTGCACGAGAAGCAGCAAGAAAAGCCCTGAGTAATATTGCAACGTCTCCCTTCTCAAGAAAGTTACAGGAGGCACTGTTGCCGAGCAGGATTAAACACGGGGCGTTCGTACTTTACGAGACAAACGCGGACCCCGTTGCTCACATACAGCATTACCAGTAGGCCATGTTCATGCATGAAGGTGATGATGCTATAATGTGCAAGATGTTTCCATCGAGTTTAGGAAAGGTGGCTCTGTCTTGGTTCCACAAGTTGGAGTCACGATCCATACGAGGATGGATGCAGTTGGCCGATGAATTCACTGCACGGTTCTTGACTAGTAGGAAAGCTCCCAAGACGTTTGAAAATCTCTCCACGATGAAGCAGGGGGATAACGAGCCGATCAGAGACTATGCTAAAAGATACTGGGAGACTTTCAATGAGATTGACAGTTGCAGTGAAGAATACGCCATTGCTACCTTCAAAACAGGTTTGCCTGTTCGGGAGGAGCTGCGCCGCTCTCTAAATAAGCACCCTGTGTCAACTCTGGCCCACCTGATGGAACGAATCGAGCAGCATGCCAGAATGGAGGACGATATCCTCCGAGAAGACGGCAAAGTGACTGCCGAACAGCCAAAGACACCAGCAAAAAAGGTGGACAAACCAGAACCCAGGACTTACAAGGAGAGGAAGGAGTATAGGCAGGCTAAGAGGGAGCCATATAAAGAGAAGCCAGCACCAGATCCTAAGTCATTCTTTTCAATAACGACAGTTTGGAAAGAGCCTATTTACAGGATTCTTTATCGAATAAAGAATCAGCCCTACTTCAAATGGCCCCCAAGTCTAGGAGGGGACAAGGATGCCAAACGTGCTACGAATCAGCACCGTAGTTATCATAAGGATTGGGGCCACATGACAGAAGATTGTGAGATGTTCAAGAGACATCTTGACGATTTGGTCTCTCGAGGCTACTTAAAGGAGTATATCCAGGAGGACCCCAAAGAAAAAGGGAAAGCCATGGAGATGGATTACGAATAGAATCCTAAAGGAGTAATCCATATGATACATGGGTTGGCCGCACCTTATACGAGGAATGAGGTTAGGCTGCTCCAAAGGAAAACCAAGCATGACCAGCATGTGCTAAAATTGGGAAACAAGAGGGGACGAGAATCCAGTGAAAGCAACGAAAGCATAGTCTTCACAGATGAAGATCTTAGGGATATCCAGGTACCCCATAACGACGCTCTGGTCATTAATACCCTACGAATTGGGAGTACGACATCGAGAGGATCTTGGTGGACTCGGGAGTTGTACAGAGGTCATGTATTACAATGCATTCAAGAAATTGGAGTTAACTCAATGACTTAGAACAGTCAATGACACCTTTGGTTGGATTTGGAGCAGAGCAGTCTGGCCCCTTGGTAAGGTAACCTTGCCTGCTCGGCAGAACAAAGTGGTCTTGGCGATGATTTCCGGTAGTAGATGTCCCGCCTTCCTATAACGCGATTATTGGAAGGACATGGTTGCATAAGATGAGGGCTGTTCTCCTCTACGTATCATTAAATGGTGAAGTTCCTGGTTCTAATGGTATCGAGAAAATCGAGAGGAAATTATAAACAGACAGAAGTGTCTGATTTCTATTGTTTAAGAAAATTCCAAAGGCTCACCAGGTTCAACAGTAGAGGAATCGGACCAACCGACTATCGAGGATGTCGCAGAAATCCAACAAAGAAGGTGGTGGAAGGCTTGAAGAAAATACAGATCGACTGATCCTAAGAGGTATTTTCTAATTGGGGAGTCACTACCAGTTGAAGAGGAAAACGAGTTAGTTGGGTTCTTAAAAGAATATGTCGATGTATTTGCTTGGGTACCAGAAGAGATGCCCGGAGTTGCTGCAGACGTAATCTGTCACCATCTCAATGTTGATCCTCAACATAAGCCTGTGATTCAGAAGAAGAGGAGGGCAGCTGTGCAGCATGTTGAGGCTGTTATCGAAGAAGTAGAACGGTTGTTGGAAGCCAAAGCGATACGCGAAGTATACTATCCAGAATGGCTGTCCAACACTGTAGTAGTGAAAAAGAAAAATGGAAAGTGGCGTGTCTGTGTGGACTTCACAGATTTAAACAAAGCGTGCCCAAAGGACAGTTTCCCCCTTCCCAGGATTGATCAATTAGTTGATGCGACTGCTGGGTACGAACGGATGAGTTTCCTCGACGCATACCGAGGGTATCATCAGATTGCCATGTTTGGGCCTGATCAAGAGAAGACTTTTTTCATTACACCACGAGGGTTATACTGTTACAACGTGATGCCTTTTGGATTAAGGAATGCAGGGGCAACATATCAGAGGCTAGCAACCATTATGTTCAAAGAGCTGCTTGGGAAGACTATGGAGGTTTACATAGACGATATGGTTGTAAAAAGTAAGACCAGGCAGGGTCATGTAGCAGATTTGAAAAAGGCCTTTGATATCTTGAGGCAGTACAAGTTAAAACTCAATGCCTCGAAGTGTGCATTTGGAGTTGGATCAGGGAAGTTCTTGGGGCATCTTGTGACTATAAGGGGGATCGAGGCAAACCCGGATCAGATATCAGCACTGCAAGGATTGCAGTGTCCTAAGACAAATTATGAAGTACAGAGGTTGACTGGGATGGCTGCCGCTCTCTATTGATTCATTAGACGGTCCAGTTATAAATGCAAGCCCTTCTTTCAGCTTATTAAGAAAAGAGAAGGATATGAATGGGGAGCAGAGTGTGAGCAAGCTTTCCAGAGGCGAAGAAGTACATGCTGAGTCTCCACTTTTGTCAACTCGAGCCAGGTGGGTGTTTGGTTTTATACTTGGTTGTTTCTGAGCATGTCGTTAGTGCTGTTTTGTTGAGAAGTAAGGAATCGGAACAAATCCCGGTTTATTATGTGAGTAAGACTTTGTTGGACGTTGAAACAAGATATCTGCCCCTCGAAAAACTGTCCTTGCATTAAGAACAAAGCAACCGTGAAGTTACCTCATTACTTCCAAAGCCACAAGGTTGTGGTTTATACCGAGTATCCGTTAAAATCTCTGCTACGAAGGGCGGACTTTTCCGGGCGAATCTCAACCTGGTCTGCTGAGTTAAGCCAATACGACATCGACTTCTAGCCGTGTCACGGCAATAAAAGGCCAGTGTTGGCCGACTTTGTAGCAGTCGCCCAATGGTAGCGCGGGACCTCCTACGAAAAGGAGCAATCCGTTCAACCACCAGGCAAGAAAAGAAAGGTGCTAGCCGAGCAGATCCGCTTGGAATGGAAGTTATTCGATGGCTCGCCCGCACATCGTTACGGGGCCGCATTGTTCTCGCTTCCTCCGTATGGGGTGATGATCGAGCTATCTGCTCGACTGGGTTGCTTCAGCGCGTCGAACAATGTGGCGGAGTATGAGGCTCTGCTGATCGGCCTCAGGAGTGCAAGTACCTTAAAAGCGAAGAGAATAAGGGTGTATTGTGATTCACAGCTGGTTGTATGCCAACTGTCCGGGGAATACGAGGCCCGGAGTGAAAAAATGGCGGCTTATGTGCGGGCAGCCAAAGATTTGCTTGATACCTTCGAGAAGGTATGCATTGAACAAATCAGCTCGGGACAAAATGCCCATGCAGATTCTTTGGCTTGGCTGGCTACTGCTGTTCCTACTGAGTTAAAAAGGAAAGTAGCAGTTGATTATCTGAATGAATCGAGCATTGGAAGAAGCATAGAGTTGGTCCTGGACGTGAACCAGGGGCCAAGCTGGATGGATCCAATTATAGAGTTTCTATGAGATGAGACTCTCCCTTCTGATAAAAAGGAGGCCCACAAAGTTAAAACCAAATCAGCAAGGTTTTGGTTGTCCCCAGAAGGGAAATTATACAGAAAGTCCTTTACTGGGCCGTACCTGCTCTGTGTGCACCCCGAGATGGTGCAGAAATTTCTCCACGAGATTCACGAAGGAACGTGTGGAAGCCATGCAGGGGGCAGATCCATAGCCCACCGAGCAATCACCCAGGGATACTGGTGGCCTCATATGCAAAAGGATGCAAAGGTCTACGTAAAAATCTGTGAGAAGTGTCAAAAGTTCTCACCTATGATCCGAACACCGGCCGAAGATCTGGTGCCCTTGACTAGCCCCTGGCCTTTTGCTCAGTGGGGAATGGACATCGTAGGTCCACTCCATAAGGCTACTGGGAACCGAAAATTCCTCTTGGTAGCAACAGATTACTTCACGAAGTGGATTGAAGCTGAACCTTTGGCCAAGATTACTGAACCTATGATAGAGAGGTTTGTCTGGAAAAGTATTATTACTCGTTTTGGGGTCCCGTATTCTTTGATTATAGATAATGGTTCCCAGTTCCAGAAGAAGTTTAAAACCTTTTGTGCCCAATATGGAATAAGAAATTATTATTCAACCCCTGCTTACCCCCAGAGTAATGGGCAAGCAGAGGCATCCAATAAAACCATTCTGGATGGGATTAAGAAAAGGTTAGATAAAGCAAAGGGCAAGTGGCCTGATGAGCTGCCATTGGTGCTGTGGGCACACCGAACAACGCCTAGGAGGTCTACGGGAGAGACCCCCTATTCTTTGGCTTATGGAACAGAGGCAGTTATTCCATTGGAAGTTGGCCTTCCTACCAACAGAATAGCTTTGGTTGAGAGTAGGGGAAATGACAGGGCTCTTGAAATTGAGCTCGACCTTGTCGAGGAAAGAAGAGAAAGAGCCCTCGTGCATTTGGCCTCCTACCAGGAACAGTTGATGAAGAACTACAACAAGCATGTCCACCCTCGCGAGTTCGGTGTTGGAGACCTTGTGCTCCGCAAGGTGCTCGGCAACACCAAGGTGGCCAACGAGGGCAAGTTGGGGGCCAATTGGGAAGGCCCATATCGAGTTACCGAGGTTGTAGGCATTGGGGCCTATCGTTTGGCAGACTTGGACGGGAACCCAGTGCCACGGCCCTGGAATGTCCACAACTTGAGGAAGTTCTTTGTTTGAAAGACTGCAGTTTACTTTTTATTCTGTTTTAGAATTGTGATTGTGTGAGAATTATGAATACAATTCCCTTGCGTTTCCTGTTTTAGTTGCATGGGGTACGCGTAACGACCCCTTGAGTTTTTAGGATTAAGAATAAAATCATGTCTTTTGCAATATATTGACTTTTTCAGAAATTCTATTTACTTATGGATTGTTTTGATCTATAAATACGAATAATGGCTCTATCTTCCCCTTCTTCGTATTGGGGAGTAGGGAATAGGTACGAATACACGTTTCAATTATCTATGCATAAAAAAGCTTTAACATACGAGAGTACGAGATACTCGAGAATTACGTACGAATACAAAATTCCCAAGTACGAAAAACTTGTATTCGTAAGTATGAAACACTTGTGTTGAAAGGTACAAGCACGAAAATACTTGTACTGATTTACCAAGTCTGAAATACTTGGGTTTGCATACGAGAAAATGCAAATCATAGATTTACCAAGTATGAAACACTTGGGTGTAAGGTACGTGATACTTAATATTATACAAGTATGAAACACTTGTACTAAAATTTACAAGTATGAAAATACTTGGGTATAAAGTAAACGTGATACAAATATGCCAAGTATAAATTACTTGAAACGTAACAAAATTACGTTTTCGTGCAGCCTTTTTATATGTATCTGAATACGAGCAATTTAGACAGACATATGCATCTGATCATATGCATTCAAACAGGCGTAAATAAAAAAGGTACGAAATACCATCAATAATTCCTGGCCGCGAAGGGCCGAGCAAATTCAGCAGGCCTTGAAATGGCCGACAAAACCAAAGTATGATGCCACGATAGGGCCAAATACCTGTGTTATCAAAAGTTTAAATGTATTGATGCCACGCAGGGCCGAGAACTACGGTCACGCAAGACCTGACAAAACTAAATGTTCGGAGAATAGGGAGAGACTTACCGGACTTAGTCCAGGTTTTGGACCTCAGGATGAATTTCGGTTGACACCTCAGAGGGGGTTTCGACATTGACACCACCTTCAGCAGTCTGTTCCTCCAAGTTTATGGCTTCATTAACTGTTGCTTGCATTTGCGACTGCTCGCCCTGAGCATCACGAGTTCCAGCTGGGGTATCTTGTGGCTCCATCTGGATGTCGTCACCAGCCTCTGCAAAGTTGTCAATTTGTTGTTCGACATCATCAGCATTAGGCTTCTCAGTCTCAACAACAGCTGCCCCACAGCTGCTCGGTAGTTCAACTGCCCGTAGTGGAGAGTCATCAGGAACCCCAACTTTGGTCAAACAAGATTCCCAGCCCGCAGCAAATATTTGATCTTGTACTAACGGCATTTGCTCGACGTAACTGGCCGTCGCCTCATCAAAACCCTTTTGGTATCCTTCGTCGAATGCAGACTTTTTTGTGTTATCAATTTCAGATAAGGCCTGTCTCAGGCTGTCCTCAGCAGCAGCAAGCTGGCCCTTGGCCTCTGCGTAATCAGATTTGGCATTGTTTCTCTCGCTCTCCAGTCTATCAACTGTCCGGATTAGCCTGGTATTTTCATTCATAAGTCTGATTCTCTCAGACTCAGCATCCTGGCTTTTTTGGCCCAGAACCACCATCTTTTGGATGAACTGAGATGCAACAGAAATAACTCAAGGTCAGTAGAATACCACGATAAAGCCACAAACCAAATAAACAGAAAGGTGGGTTACCTTTATCCCACTAACGAGCCGGGTGGACATAAGCCGGTCAGGGGATGACGAGGACTCCTTCTGCATATCAACGGGCAGCAGCAGACCCTGTGCAAGAGCTAGTGCAGTTTCCGAGGAGCTGGCACTATCACCAACACTCACTGGACGGTCACCTCTGATAAATTGAGGGGCCCAGGTTGCTTGAGTAATGGTGGAGCTCGGTGCAGGAGTCTCGCCTGCTGGAGCATTGGTATCCCCGGTTTCTTTGAACTTGGGGCGTTTGTCCTGATGGGCATCAGCAGCCTCAAGGGACCTGTCACGTTCCCTTGGAGAGGAGGAGGATCGAGTTGAACCCCCCCTGCTGCGACGAGGCGGCGGGGGAGCATGCCCAGTAGAGGGTGCACGGCCTGAACCGCGTCCACGAGAGGATACGGTGAGAAGTGAACTCAAATTCAACGGTTGACCAGACATTGTACCTGGTTGTGTTGGAGATGCAGAATAACCGGAGGAAGAAGACTGAGAGGTGTTACGATCAACGATTGGCTGTTCGGTGTGCAGACGAGCAGTAGCCCGTCTTCGAGTAGATCTCCTAACTGCCACGCGAGGAAGTGGTACTCCCTCAGAGATGGGGACTTCCCCTGGCTGTCCGGCAAGTGTTACTCCTGTGTTGGGTATCGGATTCCTCGATTGAGGAGCAGTTGATGTTGATGCTGCGCTGGTACTTGGGTTGGCTAGTCTTCGATCTATAAAGCTTCTGTAAACAGGATCGTAGCCCAGAAGAACGCTTGCTTCTCGACCCCGACCAGCTGTCAACGTGCCAGGTACCCCTTTGTATTTCAGGATTTTGTTGATCTCCTCTGATCGGACGTAACTAGGTTCACGTCTGGGGCGTTTGTTTGCGTTATCCGCTGCAAAGTTTAGACAGGGCAAACTTGAATTAGAAACATGTTAATTTGACAAGTAAACTAAAGTCAAAACAAAAGCAAAATTAGAAGCGTACGTGGGTAGCCCCATATGTGGGGGCAATGGAATCCCACCACTTGGCCATCTTCCCCCCTTGGCTCGAAGGCTCCAGTGACGTAAAGGAAATCCATCTCGTGATCACGAGCAGAATCTGGCAAGTTGAGCACGAGACGCTTTTCTGCTTTCCTTACTTTGAAGTAGTAAGTGTTATATTCAGGGTTCACTACGATGCTGTACCACCATTGGAGATCCCAGATTCCTATTTGGGTCCCTAGGATCCTATTTAGGGCCACTATCCCCATTACTAATCTGAAAAAATTAGTGGATACTTGCATGGGGGTAAGTCTATACCAGTTCAGCACTCGACGAAGTAATGGGTCGAGGGGGAAACGAACTCCACCCTCGACAATGGCTACGATGGGGATTCCCATCATTTCCCATGTGCCAACATCTCTGTCTGCTCCGAGGGGAGCAAGTTCGAGTGCAACATTGTCAGGGATGTTGTATTTTGTTCTAAAGGCCGCCATGGCAGAGGGGGTCTCGCAAAGATGCCTAAATTTGCCTGGTTTGGGTTGGTTACCGTTCTCATCCGCCATGGATGTGTTTGAAGCAAACTATGAACGAAATGAAATCTGACGATAGGTACGATCGAAACCCTAAGAGCAACAGGATCTGAGAATGAAGATCTCAGAAATAAACGAGAAAGATGGAAAATAAGAGATCTTATGATGATTGCGACCGTCGTCGGAGATACAAAACGGGGACTACGGGTGGCGGTAATGGCTGAAACAGAGCTCTCGCCTGAGTTTCTAGAGAGAGAAAGAAATGATCTGGGTTTTGAATAAAATAAAACCAGAAAAAATCCCTCTTTTTGGGTATAAACGTAAAAGGTGGGAGACTGAGCGTCTCCTCTCACTCCGTTAGGTAAAAAGTAACGGATTAGGGGGTTTAGTTGATGACCGTTTTGATGCCGTCTGCCTCAAACGTCAGCTCGAATTAAATGCAAGACGTACGAACTACGCCACGTGGAACCCATGCTTCGAGAAATCATGATGATTAAAGCCGCCAGAAATCAAATGGTCATCGATGCTATATCTGCGCGGACATCACGAACCTCGGGCTAAGATTTGTTCTTCAGGAACTTTACCCATTAGATCGAGCAGTTCCAATGGGCAAAGCTGGGGAGCAATTGTAGGGAGGTATTCTCGAACAGACAAAAAACGAGCCGAACACGTGATGTAAATTGTGCAGTGAGAAAGGTGATGAAAGGCACCACAACGAATAGGGAGAGTAACCTGAAAGGTGCACGGAACAGAGGACTGTTCGGGAACAGGATATGAGATATCCTAAGTACAAATACAAGCTGTTCGGCTGGATAGGTTTGTATCCAAAATAGTAGCACTTATAGTGCAGTCTGTTCGGCAAAGAGCATGCCAGACAGATAGAGTCCTTGATAAGCAGCTTTAAGAGATAAAGAGGTAGGAATGTTCCAGAAGAGGGGACCCCGTATCTAGATGAAGCTGAGCTTGGGAGCAGTCCTATTATGGAACGAATTCCATAATAGGGAAAATCCTCATGAAAAAAGGATCTCGGTTGATTGGGCACGAGAGTCCCGAGAAGGCCAGGTTTCCTGTACGAGATAGGAATCCTGGGGCGATAAGGATGCTTGGAGAACAGGCAGACGTTTGTCTATATATACGAGGTAAACCTGAAGGTAAAAGGTAACGCAATACGTTATATGCACTATACACTTTCCTACCGATAATTAGGGTTTGATACGGTATGAGATACTAACTTAGGCATCGGAGGGCCTTCGCCACGAGGCGGAGGTGCGCTCACCCCTTGTTTGTCTTGCAGATTAGGGTTCCGGCAGAGGCACAGAGGTATCAACCGAGAATCACGTGGAACTGTTACGTAATAATAGTGCTCCAGGTACTCTTTGTTTTTCTGCACCTACAGAGACCAGGTCATCAAGGTGTTGCTTGAACATCTCACAATTCTCCGTCATGTGACCCCAGTCCTTGTGGTAACTACAGTGCTGACTTGTAGCTCTTCTTGCATCTTTATCACCCTCCAGCCTTGGAGGCCACTTAAAATACGGGCGATTCTTTATTCGATAAAGAATCCGATAGATTGGTTCTTTCCAAACCGTTGATATCGAGAAGAAAGACTTTGGGTCCGGGGCGTGCTTCTCCTTGTATGACTCTTTCTTAGGCTGCCCATGTTCCTTCCTTTCTTTGTAAGTCTTGGGCTCTGGTTTATCCGCCTTCTTTGCAGAGCCCTTGAATTGCTCGGCTCCCAACTTGCCATCTTCCCATAGTATGTCATCCTCATTCCTGGCGTGCTGCTCAACTCGTTCCATCAGCTTTGCCAGTGTGCTCACCGGACTCATGTTCAGGGACTTTCGTAGCTCCCCCCAAACATGCAACCCAATTTTGAACGTTGCTATAGCATACTCCTCACTGCAACTTTCAATCTCATTGAAAGTCTCCCAATACTTCTTGGCGTAGTCCCTGATCGGCTCATTCTCTCCTTGTTTCATAACTGAGAGACTCTCAAAAGTTTTGGGTGGCTTTCTGCTCGTTAGGAACCGGGCAGTGAATTCCTCGGCCAACTGCCTCCATCCTCGTATGGTGTTCGGCCCCAACTTATGGAACCAGGATAGGGCCACTTTTCCCAAACTAGATGGGAACATCTTGCACATAATCGCATCATCGCCGTCGTGCATAAACATCGCCTGCTGGTAATGTTGTATGTGTGCCACCGGGTCTACATTGGTCTCCTATAGGATAAACGTCCCGTGTATCACTTTGCTCGGCAACCTTGCCTCCTGCAATCTCTTTGCAAAAGGAGAGGTTGCTATGTTGCTAAGGGCTTTCCGTGCTGCTTCTCGTGCAGACATGGTTCCGTCTTCTTGCCCTTTTGCAGCCCTGGCATCATTCCTTTCCCAGTCGGAATCAGGTCTCTCGTACCTGTCCCTGTGGTGCTTCCTGGTCTCTCCTTCCTCGGGGGTGGAACTTTTGCTCCTGCTTCTCTTTTTTCGTGAAGAAGCCCTTAGTCGTTTTGGAGTGAGACTCCTGCTCCTTCTTTTTCGTGAAGAAGCTCTCTTGTAGTCCACCACAGCCAGCTTTTCTCCTTTGGACTTTCTTCGTGAAAGTCCAGAATCCTCCGGATGTTCTCGTATCCATTACAGTTGCTGAATCTTGTATTCTCACCTCCTAATTAGACAAGCGTATTCCTCTATTTTCTGTCTCTTCTTGTCCAGGATATCCTCCTTGCTGTGCACACTTTTCGAGCGTGCAACTGACTCTCTCCCGCGGCGGGACTTACTCCTTCTCGTGGACTCCATGGCCGTCCTTCCGTCTTTGTTTCTGGAATTGCCATGGACAGTCAAGGGGCGGTCTTTGCTCGTGGTCCTCCTCGCATGCCCACCATCGGACTTTCTCGGAGGGCTGGGAGGGGACTTCTTGCCTCCCCCACCCAGTTGGTTGTTTGGGTCAAGTGGGGGTTTTTGGATCTTCTTCCACCATGGTTGCTTTTTCAAAGGGATCTCTTTCGTTTCCCACAGACGGCGCCAATTGTAAGTGCAGGAAAACGCAAGGGCCTTCGAACAACATAAGAGTTTAACGGCTACTTCAGACTCCTCGTTGGAACCCTAGCACGCTGCCGGAATTGATCCTGTAAAACAAACAAAGGGTGAGCGCACCTTTGCCTCTGTGGCAAAGGCCCTCCGATGCCTAAGTTAGTATCATGTTCTAGCGGAAAACCCTAATTCTCAGTAGGTAAAGAACGTATAGCCAAGAATTGCGTATCTTTACCTCTAGGTTTACCTTATATTTATAGGTTCACGCCTGCTTGCTGTCCAAGCTACCTTGTTGCCCTAAGTTTCCTTCCTCGTATTGGAAACCCAGAATATCATGGATTCTCATTCCCTTTACTGTATATTGCCTTACAGACCATTTAGGAATTCCTCCCTTATCTGGCCGTACATCCTATTCTCGTTGGGTATCTTCTCCAGATCTCATTTCCTTACTGGGTATTACCATTTCTGGATCCCTCTGGACCGTCTTCTGCTGCCTCATCCAGAATGCTGCTCCTGTTCGACCTTCCCGTTGTCGAACAGCCTACCTGGACCGATGACTTCACATGTCACTGGTCCCTTTACCAGGCATCTGGTCCTACAACTCCTCATGTTCATTGGACCATGCCCTTGCTCGGTTATCTTGGACCAGAGACTTCTCATGTCATTGGTCCTTATCGCCGTTCACCGTACTGCACGGCGGCTGCTCTGGCTACATTTATTCTGAGCCCCACGTACCACGTGTTCGGGCCTCTTTTCTACCTGTTCGGGATTACCTCCCTACATCAGTAACCTTGGAAAAATCTTCACCCCCTTGTATTCCACGGACAAAACCGCCATCGATTTTTGATGTGGCATTTCTCAAATTCTCACCAAGCGATGCAACTCTGTCCCAATATCCGCTTTGCTTTGTGCAACCGCACTCCAGAGGAGATTCCCCATGGCAAATTGTGATGGTGGTGGAAAGTGTGGGGGGCTGATTTAACCTTGCACCTTTTGAACCATTTCTCCTTGCTGCTAAACCGTGGAAGAGTGGAGTGGAACATTATGTACTTGTAAACCGGAGGGGGGTGTTCTTCCGGGAAGAAGCTCCGACGATCAAGTCAGGATATGGAGGAGGAAGAAGAAAACAAGTAGTTTGCTAGGTAAAAGGAAAGAGCTATAGTGGAGAGAGAGTGTTTTTTCGGATGGATGCCCTAAGAGGGGTATTCCTTTATTTATAGGCAAATGCTTGGAGTACTGATCAAGGTTAGGCTGAACTGCACGCACGCTGCCACGCTTGGATGACGTCACATGTCAAGGGCATTTAATGAACGCCGCCCCTTCAAAATCTACAAGCCCATGTGGGTCAATATCAGGGATGTCACATCCTTCAGAGACGTCCCATCGGCTATCAGAGAGGCAAACATGCTTATCAACGGGGTATTCCAGAACGTTCACCAATAACTACATCTGAGGGGCTACCGAACAAATAGTTTACCAAACGCTAGCCAAATCAGCCAACCCAAGATACAGAAGTAGGAGATATCTCACTGAGTGATTAATAACCTACCAAACGAAGCAAGAACTCGTACGTTCAGTAGAACAGCCGAAGCTTGGCAGGGCAATCACAGGCCCGTCTTACTTTTGGTAATAGAGTGAGACGATGTGTTAAGATGCTTTTCCATCCATACACGAACTGAGACAATTGAACGATGGGTCCACAATGTAACCCATTGAACCCTTTGAACCTTCGGATATTTCGGCCCACTACAATAGCCCCTCAACTCCTGCTTTGATTGCTTGGTGATGGAGGAGTTGAAGACAGTGGCTGAACAAAAACTCTTCGATTTGAAAACACATCCGAACGTTGACAATCCGAGGTGAAAGAGAACTCTAAACAGAAAATCCAAACCGAGCTTAGGGACAGACAAGTTCTGGGCTTGCATTTAATGCTTTCTGTAACCGTCAATTTCAAACTTGCCACGCATCATAATGTCATTGGACGGAGGAATGGCTCGTGCAGTCAGTTTCCACATGTCGTACATCGAGCGGCACATCAATTTCCCGCTCAGATCTAACGGCTGTGGGCTCGACATCGTTTCGAATTCCGCCCTAGGTATAAAAGGTGAGGGGAGAGAGAGAAAGTTTCTCTCTTCCGCATTCGATCGCTCCAACTGCTGTAACCCCGTTCATCGCCAAAACTCGCTGGAGTCTTGAAGATTTTTGCTGTTTGATCTCAGATTTTCTTCACTTTTCAGGTATTTCTTGTTTCTCCATACTTTTCTTAGCATTTTAATGTCTTTTGAGCATGTTATGACTTAAAAAATGGGTTTTTCACCATCGTTTCGATTGGTACCCTTTCTGGGCGTTGAAGAACAGGTTGAAGATGTTCCTGTGTTCTTTCAAACTCATGTACATCTTCAACTCGTGTTCTTCCGAACACCAACACGAATTCAACCATGCTTTTGTGAAGGAAGGAATTTAAAAACACTACCGAATGAATGTGCCTGACAAAACATAGGGTTTTGAACATCCGAGACATGTAAGGTTTCGAACATTAACCCTAACCCAATCCGATGTACAATAGAGTCCCACGTTCGGAATCCCCATTTGACATGTCGTCGCTCTGGAATGTTAGTTTACGCTCTGTAGGATTAGAACACCGAATGTAGGCACTCTTAGGAGTAATGACCATGCATTTTGCTAACGGTCTTGTGGGCAGCATGCCCTTAGAAAGGATTTTGTTCCTTTCTAAAGTGGCCCGAAAGTCGAGGGAGAGCGAGTGCAGATGAGGCAAGCGCTCGTAAATACAAAGTCGCCACTCGAATTTGAAGGTCTGACACCCAAGGAACCGTATTTCGAAGCACCTGCCGCGCTTTTTGATTTGAAAAAGTGAAGGAATTGGTCATAACCATATCTGGGTTCGGGAGCCAGGTTACGAGAGGGGAAGGGTTTTAAGGTACCCTTCTCGCCCAATCCGGAGATCAGTCTCTACTTAGGCATTTTGAAAACATTGCGATTCTTCTTTTATTAATCAATTTTTAGCCAGTTAGGGCGAGGAAATAGTTAATCGGGGATTTTAAAACTGTAACACGATTTGCAATATATGTTTGAATGAGCAGGTAGTATAGGATGAAAACAGACTCTTGTGGGAGTTTTAAATAGACTGGAAAGCCCCTGTTTTGGAGTATTGTGCGCAGGAGTAAACTAGTATGCACTGATCAAGTCAATGCATGCTGATCACACCTACACGCACTACTACAAGACCTACACGTGCCAGTAAGCCTAAGCCCACAGCTCTTATTCTCAAACCCTATGGGCTCTGGAAGGACCAGTGCACACCCAAGACAAACCAAGCAGTTTATGCAGTTACAATATACAGTTTAAAGGCTAAAAAGCTCTACAAATTAACAAAACACCCCATAAACAGTGTGGGGATAAAAATAGAGGCCTAAAACCAAGTTAACCATGCAAGGCCAGCCACTGGTTGGGGAAAGACAATCACGCGAGGAAGTCAGTTTGTCGTGCGATGGTGCGCCCTAGCGCGATGGTTGCGCCCTGGCGCTCGATGGTTGCACCCTGGCGCGTGGGTCAACGCTCCATCTGACCATCGCGCGCGGGTTTGGGTACAGCGCGCGCGCGTATGGGTCAATCTTCCAGTGTTTGGTTTTGCTCATCCTGGGTTCTGGGACAGGTCCAGAATGATCCCAGGGGTATTCCATAACAGCAGATATGCATATTGAACTAAGACTAGCAATTCAAACAAAAGAAAGTAGTAAACTGGTTGTTTAACATGCTTACAATGATATATACAAAGAAATGCATAAAACAGTAGGACACCAATCCCCACGCGGTCCTGTGCATGCAGCCACAAAGTGTCGCGCGCGAGAGTGGGACCATCGCGCGCTGGTTCCTACCACAACGGTTTTTGAAACCTTGCTAGCTTTAGGGTCAGGACTGGTATTGATTACCAGCCTTGGCCCTGCCAGCCCCCCTCAGGGATCAGAACAGAAAGCATAACTAAGGTAAGCTATACCTTTGGTTCTTTGAGTTTGAATGGTGTTTGAGCTTTGAATTGAGGTTGAGATTATTTGAGGTATTTGAGTTGTTTTAAGTAATGGAGGAGAAAGAACAAGCTATGTTCTTAGGAGCTTAGGTTGTGCCCCTTCACAAAACCTTGGATTTAACTAACCAAAAATATCCACCAAAAACCAACCCTTTAAATGGAAGAACCATGGGGGTATTTATAAGAAGAGATGGAGGTAGGTTGGGGCTGCAAAGAGAGGAGTTCAGCCAGTCCACGAGGCTGGCTGAGGTTGCATTGGTGGCCAAGTTTCCTCCTTAAGAAAAGTTGGTGGGGACTGACCATCACGCGATGGAGTCAGTCTGGAGCGCGACGGTGCGCCTTGGCGCGCGATGGTCAACAGTCAAACTTTGACTGTTGACCACCACCTGGTAGTTTGACCATTGTGCGATGGACCCATTCTGGCGCGCGATGGTTGCGTCCTGGCGCGCGTCAGTAAGGTTTTTTACTTTTTTTGAAATGGCTTAGGCTAAGTTAGGTTCAAGGGTTTCAAACACTCAAAGCTCAAACACTCGACATTCCTGAGGTGTTCTTGATCCGTTTCATCATCGGAGAATCAAATACTGTAAGTAAACTAATTTGGAAGCCCAGATTGGGGTGTCTACAGTAGCCCCCCTTTGACGGCATTTGGGGCACCTTCGACTTGGTACAAGTAACGGCAAGGGTTTTTAGACACCCCTCCATCCAGAGCCGAACATACTAGACAAGTATACTTAAATAACCTGATTGGTGGAATGGACAGACAGATCGTTGCTGGGGATGGAAGTAGAAGTAGAAGTGGAAGATTGCATCGCCGCTTGTTGATCGAATTTGGATAGGATAGGTTGTCGCTGCAGATTTGGACGGGGCAGGCCGTTGCTGGGGATCAAGCTATTCTCGACACAAAGTATTCCAACAAACACGGGTAGGTCGTGTCAGGCAGGTTGAATTCCATCCGTTGGGAATCAGAGCCAATCTTCTTATGAAAGACCATCCGAGACAAAGCAATAATCCTACTGGAAGATGTACTTGCGGCTAGATTGAAAGTGGTTGTTGTTCGGGATAAGCCAAGGCGGACTCTCTTGGGGAACAAATAGTTGCGGATGAAAGGAACATTGGATGATATTCTGATCGTCGTTGTGGGAGTGAATGCGGACGATATATTGAACGCCGTTGATGGATTTGACAGGATTGGCTATCATGAAGGTGGATGGAGAGATCAATGTGCTGAATGATGAAACCGTTGAGGGATTTTGACAGGACTAGCTGTCATTGAAACGGCTCCTCAGGATAGCATCCTTTGGTTTACGAACCGAGAGTTGGACAGGATCGGCTGTAGTTGAATTGGCTCCATAGGATAGCATCCTTTGGTTTACGAACCGTGGGTAGGGAGATTTCCATCGCCTCCGCTAACAAATTGAAGCAAGACCGCAGGAGATTGCATCGCATCCTGGCAAACAAATCGAGAGTCAGGGAGATTTCCATCGCATCTGCTGACCAATGAGAACAAAACCACAGGAGATTGCATCGCATCCTTCGGCAAACAAATCAAGAGTTTAGGGAGATTTCCATTGTCTCCACTAAACAAACAACATCGGCTCTATAGGATTGCATCCTTTGGTTTACGAACCGAGATTAGGGAGATTTCCATTGCCTCCACTAACAAATTGAACCAAAACTGTAGGAGATTGCATCGCATCCTTCGGCAAACAAATCATATGACGACAACCATGCTGGCCATCTTCCTGCTTTCAACATTTGATAGACAATATGCATTTATACTAATTTGAATGCACAAATAGAAATTGTAGACACAAGCTAAGGGCGGCTCCTAGGAGGACAACGACGCCTAAGGACTACCACTGAGCCCCATTACTGTACTGTCTGTTACTTCTAAGATGCGCGCCCAGAGAGATAGACGTTGAGCGGGCTGGCATGCCCCAGTTGACGGATTTGGGCTTGCATGCCCTCTCTTCGATGCTTGGGCAGATGTGCCCCAGAGATGCTCTGCTTGGCCTTAGGCGGATGTGCCCTTGCTGCTTCATGAATTTCCACTGCTAATGGATTACTGATACTAAGGGTAGCAATGTAACAATTGCGTTTTCTAGTTTTTTGACTCCCTTTTGCAAGTGTTGAAGAGAATGCAAAAACTAACCATTAATATCTAATTTGCATTGACAAGTGACCTGAATTGATACACAGACATGCGCACATGTACAGACTCGCCTAGCTTGAACGAAAAGGGAGAAAGAGCCCCAGGGTACTGTAGACACCCCAATCTGGGTTTCCAGATTAATTTACTTACGGTATTTGATTCCCCGATGATGAATTGGATTAAGAACACCCCGAGAATGATAGGTGTTTGAGCTTTGAGTGTTTGAAACCCTTGAACCTAACCTAACCTAACCTAAGCCAATTCCAAAAGCCAAAAACCCTACTGACCCGCGCCAGAGCGCAATCGTCTCGCGCCAGGGCGCAACCATTGCACGCCAGGGCGCACCGTCGCACGACGGTCTGACTCCATCGCGCGATGGTTGACCATCGCTCGCCAGATCCACTCCATCGCGCACCAGGGCGCACCATCGCGTGATGGACAGACTCCCTCGTGCAAGAGTTAACCTGGGTCAAAGTCAAAGATTTGACTGTTGACCCATGCGCGACAGATGGCACACTCGCGCGATGGTCCCACTCCATCTCGCGATGGTTCCCAGCAGTCACTTTCACCTTTTCCTGCCAGTTGGTTGCTTGCCTGGGAGTCTACAGGGCTATTTGAACCCCGTTTTCTTCCCCAGAACAGTGGCAGTGCCGGCTTTGGGCACTCCATCCTCACAACAACCTTTTCTATCACCTTTTGCAAGTCTTCACCACTAAGTTTTGGCCTTGGACCTTGTTTGCCACCCTCTTACACCTTCTAAGCCTCCTATAAATACCCCCCTTTGTTCATCTTTTAAAAGGTTCCAAAAAATCAAGCAAAAAAGGTTCTAACCCTAGCCCTTTGTTTATCTCTTCTCCATTAGCAAGTGAAACATTTTGGTTTCCTACCTAGCACTCAAGAACATAGTTTGTTCTCACTTAAATCCTACTTTCAACTTCAAACATTCAAAGCTCAAACACCTTTCAAACTCAAAGAACCAAATGTATAGCTTGCCTTTGTTCTGCTCTCTGTTCTGATCCCTGAGTGGGGCTGGCTGGGCCAAGGCTGGTAATCAATACCAATCCTGGTCCAAAAGCTGGCAAGGTTTCAAAAACCGTCATAGCTAGAACCAGCGCGATGGACTCACTGTATCGCGCGACGGTCCTCTTTTGCTCGCGACAGTCCACGTGGGGATTGGTGTCTTGCTGGTTTATGTTTTTCTTTCATATAAATCAATGCTAAGCATGAAAATAACCAATTTACTGCTTTCCTATGTGAAAAATTGCTAGCTTGTATTTCAATACTTCATTTCTGTTGCTGTGAGTACCCCTGGAAGCTTTCTGAACATGTCTGAGAACCCAGAAATATGTAAACCAAACACTGGAAGGTTGCCCGAAACCCTCGCGCGATGCACCCAAACCATCGCGCGATGGTCAAGTGGAGCGTTGACCATCGCGTCAGGGTGCAACCGTCGTGCGACTGAGGCGCACCATCGCGCGACAGAGTGACTCTATCGCGCGATGGTTTGCCTCTGACCAGTGAGTGGTCTTGCATGGTTAACTTGGTTTTAGGCTGTTATTTTGTCCCCACACTGTTTATGGGGTGTTTTGTCATTTTGTAGGGCTTTTCAACCTTTAAGTTGTTTAAAACTGTACATTATAACTGCTATAAACTGCTTGGTTTGTCCTGGGTGCGCACTGGTCCTTCTAGAGTCCAGAGGGTTTGAGAATAAGAGCTGTGGGCTTAGGCTTACTGGTGTGCGCAGGTCTGGTAGTAGCATGCGCAGGTTTAGTCAGCATGCATTGACTTGATCAGTGCATACTGGTTTCTTCCTGTGCACGACACTCCAAGACAGGGGCTTTCCAGTCTGTTTAAACTCCCACAGCAGTTTGTTTTCATCCTATACTAACTGCTCATCCATGCCATCTATTACATCATGTAAACTGTTACAGTTTTAATCCCCGATTAACTGTTCCCCCGCCCTAATTGGCTAAAATTGATTAATAAAAGAAGAATCACAATATTTTCAAAATGCCTAAGTAAAGACAGATCTCCGGATTGGGCGAGAGGGGTGCCTTAAAAACCTTCCCCTCTCGTAACTTGGCTCCCGAACCCAGATATGGTTATGACGGACTGGTTCCTTCACTTTTTCAAATTAAATAGTGCGTCAGGTGCTTCGAAGTACGGTTCCTTAGGTGTCGGACCTTCAAAACCCGAGTGGCGACTCTGTATTTTCCGAGCGCTTGCCTTTTCTGCGCTCTGGCTCCCTCGATCCCGGGCCCGTGCATTTTGGAATCCGGAAATTCCAGGGCATGCTGCCCACAGTGGCGACTCTACTGGGGATAATTGAACCAATATTAATTCATACTTAGAGTTTAATACGCTTGCGAACAATTCCTTAAAAGTCTGTCAAAACGGTGAGTTTCGCGCTGCCGAAGGTTGAAATGGTGATTTAACAGGACCCCGTGTCTGGCCAATCTGATCTGGGACTTTTTCGGTTGTTCACGTGCGTAGTTTCCTCTAAAGATGGACTAAATAAAGTGAGCCAAGCTTGAAAGGGCATTTTGTGATTTTGTGATTCTGCTTCTTCTTAATCAATTTCTAGCATTCTCATTTGCATCGATGTGGGATAAGCCTCGTTGGATCGTTTTGGCAATCCGACACGATTTATCGGAGCCCGGGGACCCCGAATGACTAACAACCTTCGACGATGATGGGTCATGCTACCGTTTGACTGTTGCTCAGCGATATCGCGGGCAACGGAAGGTATATCTGTGGCCCTAGTCTGAGGAACCTGTTACGAGCCAAAACCGGCCTTTGCATATACAAAGCATTAGAACTCTCCAAACTAGGACAGGTACCTGCAGGTTAAGATCTATTTGCATCTAACCCCCGTAACTGTCTACGTGTTACTGTTTTCCCTATCGCATGCACTGTACATACATTGTTTTTGCGTAGGAGCATGCTTAAGGCGGTTCTTTCTTTCGAGTTTGTCTTGTGCTGACTAAAGACTTTGTTGATTCGATGAGGAGTCGTTCATTCTGTCGAATATCAATCGCAAAGTCCTTAGTTCAATGAGACTTTGAGAAATCAAAATTTGCTAAATCCTCGGCTCATGCCTAATTGAGAATTCAATCGAAAATAAGGAACCACAAAGTATTGATGTTGTGTCACTGGCGCCACCCAGGTTGAAGTGCGTTGTCACTATACACCACGTTATTCAACGTTAAGGTGCCATGTCATCAATGCCGAGTTGTTTCTAATTCAAAGTTGAATTTTCAAAAGGGACTAGACGAAGCTTTAGCCTATTTTGACATCTTTTAGGATCTGTCAATCTATGTGGGCACACGCCCCTAAAAATCTCGCATTTTTAGTTCACGAAAAATTTGGTTTGCGTCTTTTTTGCTTTGGAAAGCATGACGAAATGCTTTTTTGAGAGAGTCGCCACTCGGGTTTTGTGGAAAACACCCAAGAAATCGGTTTTGAAAACGTCTTTCGTCACGTTTGTTTGATTTGAAAAGGCTTGCAGACTGGTCCGTTGTCACCTTCGATATCTGAGGTTCGGGAGCCAGGTTACGAGAGGGGAAGGGTTTTATGGCACCCCTCTCGCCCAATCCGAAGATCGATCTCTACTCAGACATTTTGTAAAACATTTGCATTTTTCTCTCTTTGATCATTTTTTAGCCAGTTAGGGCGGAGGAACAATTTAACGGGGATTAACAAAAAGGCAAGCTGCATATATATGGAAAATTGATGAATGCTTGATCTAAATGAATATAATAGATTGAGAACAAGCACCTGTGAGCATTTTAGACAAATTGGAACACACTGACCCTGAGCGGCGCATGCAGAAGAAAACCTGTGAGCATTTTAGACAAATTGGAACACACTGACCCTGAGCGGCGCATGCAGAAGAAAACCTGTATGCACTGGCCATACCACTGCATACAAGAATCACATGCGTGCGCCATACAAGAACAGGCGTGCATCGGTAGGCCCAAGCCCACAGCTTCTGAACTCAACCCTCTGGGCTCTGGAATGGACCAGTGCACACCTAGGACAAACCACGCAGTTGATATAACAGGCTATGTATAGTTTACAGGGTACAGCAACAAATCAAACAGAAAATAAATGGACAGAAGACCCCATAAACAGTGTGGTGATCAAGCAGAGGCCAGATCTAAGCTAAGAAGCAAGGGCCAGCCACTGGATCTTGGACATACTGGCGTGCGCCAGTGAAGAAGCACCGTGCGCCAGTTATTCCATTTATCCAATACTTGGCTTTGCTTCATCTGGGTTCTGGAACATGACCAGGAGGATCCCAAGGGCCTTTTTTAGCAGCTGTAATAGATAACTAACTACACAGTCCTAAAATATGGAAAAGCAGTAAACTGGTTTTAGCATGCTACAAGGTGATCAGAACATAGACAAAGCAGAAAAGAGTGGACTGTGATCCCCACACCAGTCTTGCCATGCAACCACAATTGGCGCACGGTACAGGATGACTGGCGTGCGCCACATCCCACTAAATACGATCATTGAATCTTTGACAGCTTTGGGTCAGGACTGGTATTGATTACCAGCCTTGACCCAGCCAACGCCCCTTAGGGGTCTGAACAGTTTACAGAAACAAAGGTGGTATACCTTTGGAGTGAGGTTGATGGATGGTTTGAGCTTGAGCTTGGAATTGAGGGATGAAGGAGAATGAAGGTGGCAATGCAGGGTGTATGACTGATCTTCCTTGCTTTGTCTTTCAATGGATGAAAGAAAAACAAGGAAAACAAGAGAGAGAAAGGGAAAGAAAGCTTGAGAGCTCTTGATGGTGTTAACCCCTTGCAAATAAATGCAAGGGGGGTATAAATAGGCCAGTGGACTGGCTGAGATCAATTGGGTATAAGGGATTGTTTGGGTGCCAAGAAAGAGGGAGCCTCCCATGCATTTAATGCATGGGACTTGCCTTGAGGGGCTTTGTGGGGGTGCAGGGAGCACCTCTGGACGAAACAATCATCAGTAGACTGTAGCACATGTCAGAGTGGCACCAAAGTCCCGGGCAAGTGGTTGCCAAAAAAGGTGATTTAATTGGGAACAAGTGGCGTGCGCCAGTAAAGGGGTGGTGTGAGCCACTAGAAGATGGTTTATGCTTGATGACTGACACGTGGCAATGCACCAGCGTGCATCAGCCAATCACTGGTGTGCCGAAGCAGGGTTTTGTTGAGGCCATTTGGTTCTGGCTCGAAGGGTTTGAAAAGGGTTTTGAAAAGGTTTGAACGAGGTTCGGAATGCTCAGGGCTCAAACACAATATCAATCTTGGATGTTCTCGACCGTTAATCATCATCGGGGAATCAAAGACCGTATATAAACTAATCCGGACAGTCCAGAACAGGGTGTCTACAATAGCCCCCCTTTGACAGCACTTGGAATACCGTTGCTTTGGTACAAGTAATGTCAAAGATTTTCTAGACACCCCCTTCAGGTCATCCAGAGCAGAATCATACAAGCCAACGAAAGTACAGAACTTTAAAGAACCTGGTTGATTGAATTGAGCGGACGGATGGATCGCCGCTTGTTGAATTTGAGATTGGGCGGGCAGACCATCGTTGAGTTGAATTTTGAACGAGAGGCGGACTTACCTGGGGATAACTCTCTCTCGGAGTTAATTGATTTGAAATTGGACGGATGGATTGTCGTCGATTTGAAATTGGACAGATGGATCGTCGTTGATTTGAAATTAGACGGATAGATCGTCGTTGATTTGAAATTGGACGGATAGACCGTCGTTGGTTTGAAATTGGACGGATAGATCGTCGTTGGTTTGAAATTGGACGGATAGATCGTCGTTGACTTGAAATTGGACGGATAGATCGTCGTTGATTTGAAATTGGACGGATAGATCGTCGTTGATTTGAAATTGGACGGATAGCTCGTCGTTGATTTAAAATTGGACGGATAGATCGTCGTTGGTTTGAAATTGGACGGATAGATCGTCGTTGATTTAAAATTGGACGGATAGATCGTCGTTGGTTTGAAATTGGACGGATAGATCGTCGTTGATTTGAAATTGGACGGATAGACTCTATTTGGGGAATGACCATTTAGGAGAGACAATCTGGTTTGATGACACCGGGCCTCGACATTTTGAAAGCATTCCTAACCCAGAAAAGTACTTTGGGCCTCGGGCCCATGTATTACCGGCGTGCCGGTAGATGACGTCTGCATGCCAGCTAACTGCCATACCCGAGCCCAAACCCGGCCCAGATCCAGCCCAAACGGCGTCCTACATCTTATAAACTTCTGGAGACCATACGAAACCGCCATTCTGGGTTTCGAAAAGTTCTGAACATCTTCAAACACTCAAGAACCCTTCAATCTCAATCCCTTCTCAGCCTATTTTCAACAAAAACCCACTTGCCCATATTCACCCATGACTGAAATTGGCGGTGGCAGCGGCGGGGACGGCGACTATGATAGCAACGGCAGTGGACGGCCAAGGGTTGACGAAATCGGCGGGGAAAAGGCTCAGATCTATGATCAACTCACAGGCGAGGCCCCTACAAGCACCGGTGCATCGATTTCAAGCATCGACAACAGCCATGGTGGCCATGCAGAGGAGGTTGGTGGCGATGGCGAGCGGCGTGCGCCAGTTGATCTAGGGCATGCGCCGGTAAGCGATACGACAATGGACCCTCGGGTCAGTCGATTGGACCCACGAAGCAGCGTGGAAGCCTTGGTGGTGACTGGTACAGGTTCGGCTGGGGCTGGCGCCAGCGGTAGTGGCGGCAGCGGGGGTGACGTTGGTGGCGGCGACATTGGTGATCAACCGGGTGAACCACCGAGAGATTCGACAAGCGGGAAGCCTCCAATGGTTGAGGATGAGAGTGCACCGGTAGCGAGGCCAGATCACACAGAGCGGGTGGAGTTCATGCCACCCGCGGGATCGTCGAGTCATGAGCCCATTATGAGCAGCGCCCTGGCGGAGTTCATCGGCCGTGATAGGCTTGCCCAGCTTATGAGGGAGGCACCCCAAGTGGTCGAGGTGGTAGTGATAGCCCGTGAGGATAGGTTGGCGGAGATAGCTCGCTGGAATGAGCAGGAGAGGTTAATACGGGAGCAGGAGACCGCTGCGAAAGCCCATGCTGATTTGGTGCACGAGGCGGAGGTAGATGAGGAGAGAGAACCCGGGGACAGGGTGTGGGTTGCAGAGCGCGCTGTGGCACATGCCAAGGCTCGATTGGGGCACACCAGAGTGAAGTTTACACCGGAGACATACGTCCTTCCTGAGGCACACCTGTTCGTCGCCTCTGGCATAGACATTTACGTGCCTCTGCAAGACAGCTACGACGACGAGTTAGTGCTGAGAGACCCACTGCATCGCATATCCGTTGGTTGGGAGCAGGTACAACTCGTAAAATTTCTTCCCTTTTGCACTTGAATTTGCAGCTTCATATTCCTTAGCTTGAATTGATTAGCTTGTAAAGCATGTTGTCTGCATCATAGAACTTGATTTGACTGTTGTAGAACTTCGACTTAGTTGAGAATACCCTCGACCATTGGATTGACTGAAAGAATGTTCTAATAACTTGACTTGATCGTAGTATGCTTGAAAATAGTGATCGACTGTAAGTTGCCCATAACTTGATTGATAGAATGCTCGACATAGCTTGGTTCGAATGCTTGAATATCTTGTTAGCTTGATTCGACTGATAAAATAACTTGTAGCTTGATTCGACTGCTAGAATAACTTGTAGCTTGATTCGACTGATGGAATAACTTGTAGCTGGATTAGGCTGATAGAATAACTTGTAGCTTGATTCGACTGATAGAATAACTTGTATATACTGATGTCTTTCCCTTGTTGTGGTTGTTTGTTGTATGCAGAGAAGAGTGGCCAGTTCTCGAGGGCATGGCGGGCAAGCGGCCTCATATGAGCTGTACATTGACTTGCCCGAGAGGGTGAGAGAGTTGGTGGATGCGGCAGGGTTCGGCCTGTTCATACGGACATTGGGGGCAGTAAAAAGTGATCACGCCTTACTGACAGCCCTGGCGGAGAGGTGGTGGGACACGTCCAATTCCTTCCACTTCCCAATTGGGGAGATGATAGTGACTCCGACAGACTTTGCAACTATCTCGGGGCTGAGGGTAAGGGGAGACCCGATCCCTTTTGACTCCGGGATTCATGCAGATGCGACAGTCTTAGAGTGGTTTCTGGGCCAAGTGCCCACTGGTAGTGCAAAGATGGTTCCCCACGAGCAGTTTGCGAGGTATGTGGAGGGGAGGATACCCACTTCAGAGTTGGAGGAGGAGCGGATGGCGAGGGCCTATCTGTTGTACTTGTTCGGGGCTACACTGTACCTGAACAAGCTGTCCACGGTGTACTTGTCTTACCTACCAACTCTCCGTGACTTGCACATGGCCTCTCGGTTTGACTGGGGAGGAGCGGCTTTGGGCACCTGTTATGCGTTCATGGGAGAGTTTTCGCGAGAAGCAGCGGCACCTGCTGGCTACTGGAGGATATGGGAGGTAACAAACAACCTGCATTTCATACTTGCACTTCCCTTTTGGATTATATCATGCATGCCATGTTCTAATGCCTTGCCTGTTTTAACCGTGCAGTTGTGGGCGTACTAGGTGCTGAGGTTGTTCCCGCCGGAGAACAAGTGCCCTAACCTGAAGATGTTCCCTCGTGCGAGGATCTGGGGGCCTTTGCGTGGTAGCACGAAGAAATCAAAGAAGACTCTGATGGATTTCCGGCTCTATCTTGACGAGCTGTCGGGTATACAGGTATCACAACAATCCCTTGAATGGTCTTCCCATTTAACTGTCTTAATGCTGTCGCTGATGTCCTTTACTTCGAATGTCTTAACTTGTGCCATAGGATAATTGGGATCCATGGACCAGCGCAGAGCCGGAGCCTGAGTACGTGGCGATGAGCAGGGTCGTGACAGCGAGCTGAGTGCTGCTAGAGTCAGCTTTTGGGTGGCAGTGGTACCTAGGTGACCGGGTGACACGTTAGTCACTCGAGTTGGAGGAGTTTCTGGTTCCTGGACCGCTTCCGAGGCGTGCCTCACACACAGCTAGGTACACATTGGCTGAGCTTCAGTGCTTCACAGTGCCTCAGGCGGCCGCTACCTTCACGAGGCCCAGGCAGGACTATGCCGTGTACCAGAGGCAGCATTTGATGGAGCCACTTGGGGTGAGAGAGGTCATGGCTGTTCTGAAGGAAGCTGCAAAGGCTAGACAGGAGAGGCAGGGCCAGAGAGGCAGGTCATCGAGCTCCGGGGAGAGAAATGTATATGCTTAGGCGACTGGACTTCTTCAGCTCTCATGGACGCTGTCGGTGAAGGACACGCAAGGAGAGGCTGCAGAGGTCTGATTTGAGCCCTCCAGGACTGAGCCTGCAGAGATCACGGGGCCGGTATCCAACATTTTCAGCTTTACTTGCTCCTTTGCACTTGTATTTGCACTACATCCAAATTGTATCTTGACTTTTGATTCCAAGACAAATTGCAGGTGCCGATCGAATGGGCGTGGGAGGCTGTCCGCCTGATGCTTGCAATGGAAAAGGCTTTTCACAAGATAGCGGGTGGTTCTCCTTTGCAGCTACACTACCCTTCGGCTATTCCGACTCCTGCTGTACAGCCTCAGGTACACTTAGATAGACTGAGCATGTTTGATACAATGCATTCTGGACACGCCTGCTCTTACTTCCTGTTTCAATATTCAATATACAATGTATGCACAATAGGAAAGGTAGGGAACTCCGGGACTCCCTGTTGGCGACTCCCTAAACCGAGGCCAGGAAAGTAGGACATTCTTAGCATGATGTCCATTGCAACAGAGCTGATGAGGAAGTCCTCGTCCACGTTGATAGCCAAGACAGACCCAGAAGTGTTGAACGAGAAACCCGCAAGGTCAACGTCTTCTTCACCGTGCATGATCCCCAAAACGGGAGTTCCATCTTCTTTGAGCGGACGGATTCCAGAGTCCCCGCAAATGGTTAGTGTACCAGTAGGCAATCCCAGCATGACCTTCTGGTGAAGAGTTGATGGCACAGCCATGATGTCTGACCGATGGAGACATGGCCTGCCGAGCAGCAGGTTGAAAGTGGCAGCAATGTCAACCACATGGAACTCAACATCCATCTCAAAGCCCTCTGCGTCAAGCTTAAGCATTAAAGTACCCTCGACCATACGACGAGTGCCGTCATACGCCTTGACAGCCAGGTTAGAAGGTGCAAAGTCTTTCTTGGCGAATCCCAAACAATAGGCCACCCTCTTAGGGCAAATGTTGATGGCTGAGCCATTATCAATGAGGATGGTCGGGACCCAGAGTCCGCGGCATTTAACCGTAATATGGAGGGGGCAGTTGTGATCAACCCCTTCAACTGGCAGGTCCTTATCAGTGAAAACCACGGTGTGCTTGGAAGTAGGAGGGAGAATGATAGATATCGTTGCCTCAGGGGTGATGTCGGCTTGAATTTTGAGGCGGGAGAGAGCATGGCATAACATCTGATGGTGCTCTCGGGAGGAACAGATCAGTCCCCAGATGGATATAGCAGTGGGAATCCGCTCCAGCTGCCGCTGCATTAAATCAGTAGCGGGTGACCCAGTCAATCCTTCAAGAGGTGCAGACTTTGGAAAAGGAATGGGTTCATACCTTGGGTTAGAAGGGTTGGACAAAGTCCCAGCTTGCAGATTCGCAGGTTGGAAAATTCGTCCACTCCTCGTAACATTATGGACATTCCCAAAAGAAGGCACAACTTGAGGACTTTCATTCACATCCCAGAGGTCAGCAGGAACTTCCCCTAACTTACGCTTGCCTTTATCAGTGGCTGTTGCAGATTTCGGTACCTCCATGTCAAGCCCCAAGTCTTCAGCCAGGTCCTTCATCAAGAGCGAGTCCCGGAAACTCAAATCAGCGACCGTTGCTACTTCGGTCATAGGCTCTGGATTGGCCATAAATGGAACGTCCCACAGTCCACCTTCTGCCAAGGAAAGGTTAACTGCCCAAACTTCAGTCCCCACTTGGATATCGATAACCTTGTCAACATCCCACAGGTTAGCATGAGGAACAAGATCAGTTGCCATGATACTGCAGTCTCTATTGTTGGGATATGGAACCTCAGGACGGGGAAGCCCCTCATTGGTGATGTAAGAGCAAGGGTCGTGATTAGCATCACAGACCGAGTTGAAAACTGAGTTGAAGGTGGAAATGTGATCTACCAAAACCCGAGGGTCCTCCTGAACCAGGTCATCTTCTACGTAATGCTGCAGATAGTCAGGTATAGCATAGCCTTGCAAAGGGTTAGGGTCCAAAACCACAGGACTCTGCCAGATCGGCTCTGGGTCCTAATTGTACTCTTCCTCAGGGACAACAGGTTCAGACTGATGGAATAACATGTAAAGAGAGAACTCATCCAAAGGATCGACCATTGCGGCTTCATGATCAGCCATCCAACCATCGTACCAGGCCTGATCAAATGGGAAATATTCAAGCTGCTGCGGAAACCCATCTAATTCAAGTTTTGACCACTCGTTGATTATCGGGGTAGCATAATCCATGTCGTCAGCAATGGCCCAACTTACAGCTTGCATGTCGATTTGGCGGAGGTGCACTGAACTGAAAGAGATCTGTCAAACTGAGAGATGGATTAGGGTCCGTTACATTGAAGTATGGACTGTCAAAGGAAGAAGCATAATTGAGCTGCACAGCGGGAATCGACTGATGGAAAAGGTCGCTGATAGATGCGCCCAGGACAAAAGCCCCATTCTGCAACCGTGCCAAAGGCACATCAGTGTCAGTGATCTGTCCCTCCTCTACGTGTAAATACGAGACCTCGGCATAAGGCTCGGGTGGTGAAGATACAACCGGCTTGGGTTGATCTACGGAGACTATATGGCTAGTAGGGTTAAATGAGGTAGAGCTGGGGTCGATTTGAGTGGAGCTGAGAGAGATTTGGCTAATGTGTGGTACGGCTTTGTGATTTAGGAGGGAATTGGAGAGGATATTTGGCTTTTGAGAAGGCGGAGGTGGAGCCTGGAGACTTTCTTCATCAATGAGATCCTGAATCGAATGACCAGCTCCTTGATGGTAAGCACAGTACAGGTTGGCCTTGAAGTTTGCCGGGGGATTTTTGGGTAAAGGCATTGGGTCAAGAGGCTTCAGGTGCCCTGACTTGACCAATTTCTCTAGAACTGAGGACAGAGGCACCTCAATTGCAGAGAAGCTACGGGGCTGACCGCGAGGCCGGTTGCTCTGTGGTGTTTGCACCTGATTGACATATGAGATGTGGTTGGCGGTGTTGGAGGAAGTGGCGTTTGTGCCGCTGGTTGCTGTATTTGAGTAAGTCCCGCCCCCAAATAATGCATTGGTATTTCCAGAGTAAGCACGAGGCTTTGCTTTTGGAGGGTTAGAAGACTCTCCTCTTGACAGTATCTCGCTCTGCAGTGCATCTTCGATGGCCAGGCCAGAATCGAAGAAGGTTTCGAAGTTCGCAGACGCTTGTGCAAGAATCAAATGCTTAGCATAGTCTGGCTGAAGATTCCGAGAGATGATGCGGAGTTGGTCTTTCTTGCTGGGGCGATCAGTCATTAAAGCAGCCTTGGCTCTCCACCTCTTGACAAAGTTTGCAAAGGACTCCTTTGCCTCCATTTTTGTGGATTCGAACTCCCGCATAGTCATCTTCAGTTGAGAGTTGTAGCTATACAGCAAAATAAACGCAGCCCTAATATCCTCCCAAGTCCTCCTTTTGGCTATGTCGAGTGACAAGAACCAATGAAAAGCAGGACCTGAGAGGGTTTGAGGAAAGAGTTGTGACATGGCCTCAGGTTCAACTGCCAAGAGCTTCATAGCAGCGTGGTGACTGTAGAGATGGGTCCGAGGGTCACCGCTTCCATCGAACTTTGCCAAGTCTGGCATCTTAAACTTCTCAGGAAGCCTGGCATTGGGATACAGGCAGAGACGATCCAAGTCAATACCGCCAGCCTTGACTTTTTCCGCTCTGGCAATAGACTCCTCAAGTTGGGCCATCTTGGCCGTAAGAGCAACTATATCCGAATTTACAGCCGGGACATTGCCGTTGAAATTTGGATTAGCAGCAAGCACGTGGAGTACCCTAGGATTGGGCTGCACAATGAGACGCCCCTCGTGGTTTGGATCTGGGACCAAGATAGGCTGCTCCTGGTCATCCTCATCGTCCTCACCTTCCTCTTCGAGTGGAGGTGGAAGACGAGTGTTGATAAGGTCATTGAGACGAGTGATGTTAGCATCAGTCTGAGCTGATCTTTGCTGTATTGTAGCGATGCTATTCTGGAGATTTTTAAGCATGTCTTCAACAGTAAGCGGCTGATGTGGTGGTGTTCCGGCCATGTTAGGATTTTCAGGAGTGCTCGGAGATACTGGCTGTAAGACCTCTTCGAAGTTTGACGGTGAACCTGCTCGTAAGGCGGCCAATGCAGAAAGCAGAGAGTCTTCCGTTGTGACTGACTGGGATGACAACCTAACAAGCCTCTGACCCGGATTCTGTTGCAGACATTCCCCAACGGGTTTGCCAACTTTCCTCGATACTTTCCTTGGTGGTGCAATGGCTCAGAACTTTGCTTGCATAGAAAGAGAATACCAAGATAAGGGTCCTGCGGCTACTTCAATCTAAATAAAAGACTAAAGCGTTAATGCAGCCCGTGTCGTCCGTGTCCCTTAGACTCTAGAACTAAAAGACGAGTCTATCTCAAATCATCCGAACACTACCAGAATCCTCAGAATTCTTTTCGGATATGTATCCTTGCTTGAGGCCAACGGGGCTAAAGGATGCCAAAAGAATCCTAAACCTTCGGCCATTTCAGTGATTAAGGTTTCAACTTTTGAAGCTGGAACAACTCGGTATGAATGTCATGATACCATAACCAAAATGGCGTGAGCGGCACAGCGCTATTTAGCCAGGTGGTGTAAGTGACGAGGCACTTGTTACCTTTTGGTGTAAGCATCGTGGCATTCTCTCTATTGTTTCTTGTTCTCTATTTGAAACCTTAAGCAGGTATAAAGACGAAGGTGTAGAAATTCCAGATTTCCCAAAGTCCCTTCCCCCCTAAGGATTTGAATTGAAAACGTGCACCATCGTGATGCACAACTCTTCATCGGGTCCAGTAGTGTCCCGATAATTTTATGACAGACTCGTTTTTAAACGAGAACCTAGAAGTCGCCCTAAAACATACTTCTACGCAGAATGGTATGAATGAACAGAGCATGCGATAGGGAAAGCGGTAACCCATAGACAGTATATAGGGTTCGATGCAAGTAGATATTGCCCTGTAGGTACCTGTCTTAGTTTGGAAAGTTCTAATTGTAACGCCCCGAATTTTGGGTACGTTAAATAAACATTTTTATTGAATAAACTAAAGAGAGTCTAGCTCATTATTACAACATAATTCTCACAAGAGTACTTTTATTCAACAAAAGAGGGGATAATCTAATGTTAACTACTGCTCCGCCTCTTCCTCCATCCTTGCAAGCTCCTCGGCTCCGAAGGCCTCCAAAGTGTACTGTTCATGCTGTTCATCTATAAAATCTGACACATTATACCAGCGTCGCCCCCAGTATAATATGTCAGGGTCACCACAAAGGTAACACCGTGAGCTACGGAAGCTCAATAGAATAATCCAACCCGCTAAACCATAACTTCTAACACGAAGGTACATAGGCAATTACACATGCTCATTCAACAACATAATTAACAATGACACATCCGCATTCATTATCTTGCCTACGTTGGTGTCATGCCTTTCTTTGTTTCTCTTACGCGACTCATCGTAAACCGTGTCACCATTTCCAAATCAACATTTTGAAAATCATTTCTCATTCTTTGTTACCAACGGGCTACCAAGTCCAGCCACGTTATCAAATCTTGCTTTGGCTCCTCTCCGCGGATAACCAAGCCCAATTACCAATGAAGCTACCACGTCCGGCTCCGTTGGCAATCTACACAATGGACTACCAAGTCCGGTCTCATTGCGGTTTTCGCAAGTCTACACAAAGGGCTACCAAGTCCGGCCATTATGTAGTTTCAAAATCCTTTTTATCCATATCAACCACTCCTTAAGTGTCATGTTTCTACTTTTCGGTTCTCGTGTCTCGTAATTATGCATAGACTCTGCGGCGGGACAAATCACGTTAAAGTAATCTTGAAACTAAACTAGCAAGATCATCCAACTCTATTTAATCATGCTTGTTTACAACCACAAGTAAGGCAAGCAACATGCTATCATGCTTACAATTGTTTAAAAGGTCAAAATACGAATACTTCGTTTAAAACAACACTTTATCTTTTAAACGAAAACGTATAGCCATCTTTTTGGAAGTTCAAAACAACACATGTTTATTGACGAGTTCATACAAGCAACTATCACGAGATCGAGCAATCAAGTAGTCATAAGATCAAAGTAAACTACGTAAAACAATTCATGCTACACATATGGCTTCATGTTCATACAATACAATATACTTAGAGGAAGTAGTTAAGAAAAGTCTACATTTAATTCGAACATGCATACAACTATACTTAGGATAAGTAGGTTCGAAGAACTCTACCGTTCTTCTTGGCGGTAGGGTGGCTACGGGAATTTCGTCGGAGTAACAGCTTACGGTAGCTTCGAAAGAGAAAGGTTTCTCTCGAAACTAAATCTTGACTATACTACTAAACTCTTATGGATCGAAGGGTGGTGAAGTGGTGGTTTAGTGGCGGCTTAGGATGAGTTTCTTGAAGAACAAGAGAAGAACTTCAAGAACACTCAAGAACAAAGCAAAAACAAGCAAGAACACAAAGCTTTCTAGAGAGAGAAGTTGAATGGTGAAGGTGTGAGTTGAAAGGCATGGAATGGATGCTATTTATAGGCAAAATGGAGCTTCCCCCTCACTCCACTTGGCCGGCCACTCTCTCTCTCTCTCTCCCCCATGGATTTGCTCCATGGTCTAGTCTTGTCAATCAATAGTACTCCAACCAAGTGCCATAGGTCAAATAGTGTTCAAGTACAACCCACATGTCAAAGTACAACTCACATGCACTTCACTCTCCCCCTCTCTCTCATTCGGCCATCTCTCTCCCTCTCTCTTCCATGGATTTGTTCCATGGTCTTGTCTTGTCAAGCCAAAGCACAACAACAAGTGCAACTCGGTCAAATAGTGTTCAAGTACTCCCACATGTCAAAGTACAACACACATACACTTCATTTTCCCTCTCTGCCAACCGTCCTTTCTCTCTCTCTCTCTCCCTCCTATTCGGCCATCTCTCTCTCTCTCTCCCATGGATTTGTTCCATAGTCTTGTCTTGTCAAGCCAAAGTACAACAACAAGTGCAACTTGGTCAATAGTGTCAAAGTACAATGCACATGTCCAAGTACAACATACTTGCACCTTACTCTCCCTCTCCCTCTCATTCGGCCCTCTCTCTCTCTCTTTGGTCAAAGTACTATCATGTACATATATATATATATATATATATGCACATTTATGGAAAGAACAAGGAAAGTAAGGACAAACTCACTTAAATGCACACATGGCTAAGATTGTTCTTTTTGTAGGAGAAAGGACACATGACTAGTCTTGTCATGCTATAGTACTCCAACCAATTGCCAACTAGGTTAATAGTGTTCCAAGTACACCCACATGTCAAAATACAACTCACACACACCTCACTCTCCCTCTCCTTATTCGGCCACTCTCTCTCTTTCCTCTCCCATAGTTTTGTTTCATAGTCTTGTCTTGTCAAGCCAAAGTACAACAACAAGTGCAACTTGTTCAATAGTTGTCAAAGTACAATGCATGCACCTCATTCTCTCCTCTCATCCGTCCCTCTCTCTCTCTCTTGGTCAAAGTACTATCATGTACATATATATATATATATATATATCTATATGCACATTTATGGAAAGAACAAGGAAGGTAAGGACAAGACTACTTAAATGCACACATGGCTAATGATTATTCTTTTTGTAGGAGAAAGTACTATCATATCTTTCACCAAGAATCCCA
The DNA here is from genome assembly GCA_025413875.1 of Rhododendron molle. Lineage (NCBI taxonomy): Eukaryota > Viridiplantae > Streptophyta > Magnoliopsida > Ericales > Ericaceae > Rhododendron > Rhododendron molle. Next base: position 25,345,691 of record CM046400.1, read on the forward strand.
TGGGAATATTGGACAATGCTATTATCCAAGGGATAATGATTTCCCTAATGGTTATTGTCCAAGGGTCTAACAATTACCCTAGCATGTAATAACCAATGGTCCAAAGAAGTAATGATGAAGGAACACATGATTTGTCTTGTCATCCTATTTGGCAAATCCTAACGTCTATTGTCCAATGGGTAAAGCTTTTCCTACCATGTAATAACCAATGGTCCAAGGAAAGTCATCATGAAGTACAATGCTAGACTATTCCAACTACTAGTCAAACTTGGTCTTCTCCCTAACAACTATTGTCCAATGGTCAAAGATCTTCCTAGCATGTAATAACCAATGGATAAAGATTATCCTAGAACTTATCATCCAATGGATACAGATCACCCTAGCATCTATCGTCCAAGGGATAAAGATTACCCTAGCATGTAATAACCAATGGTCCAAGGAAAGTCATCATGAAGTACAATGTTTGCTTTTGACTAGACTATTCCAACTACTAGTCAAACTTGGTCTACTTCCTAACAACTATTGTCCAATGGTCAAAGATCTTCCTAGCATGTATTAACCAATGGATAAACATTAAAAAAGGTAAAATGGTCCATCTAGGGTTAGGGCAACCTAATTAGGTTTAGAACCCAAATGATTAGGTTAAATGGGCATTAGGCTATTCTAACTAACCGGTTAAAGACTAACGATACTTAATCCAGGCTTTCATTGCTCGAGTGGTATCTTGGGTTTTATTTAGTAGGAAATCGCCTAATAACGGAATATTAAAGCCCGACGGTGCCAAACGCCAAGGCAAGGCGTGAGCGTGGCCAAGGCAGCCTGGTGGCAAAGCGGTGGCGAAGCGGTGGCCAAAACAGCCCGGTGGCCAAACAGTGGCCAAGGCAGCCCGGTAGCGAGGCTGCGGTGGCCAGTGGCACAAACAAAGGCTAAGGCACCAGAGCTGCTGCAGGCCAGCGGTGGCCAGCAATGGTACAAACAAAGGGGCTGGCAGCAGAGCTGCAGAGGCTGCCGGTACAAAGTAGCCTGGTGGCCAAACAAAGGTCAAGGCAGAAGGCAGCCCAGGAACGCCAAGGCAAAAGCAAGCCGCGACCCGACGCCAAGTAACCCGAGGCAGCGGCAGAGCAACCCGACAATGACCCGACGCCTGGCGAGCAGGCGCGACAGTGAGCCAACGCCAAGGCAAGGCAAGCCCGGCAGTGAGCCAACGCCAAGGCAGGCAGGCCTATGAGAGACGACGCCAAGGCGAGGCAGGGCTAACAGAGACCCGATGCCTGGCGAGGCAGCTACAATGACCGATGCCTCAGGCACTAGCCAAGCCAAAGCAAAGCGGTCAAGCCAACGGTCAAGGCAAAGGCCAAAATTTCTACTAACCGCTTCGGCATCGATGCAACACTCTAGGTTAGGAAATGTAACTAAGCCAAACGGTAGTTAGGGTTTGCTAACTAATCGGTTAAAGCGACTAAACTTGTTAAGTAGGATTTCCACTAGAAATATAATTTAAAGATATTATTTACTTATTAGGAAAAATATACGAGTACGTTTACAAGTATACTAGTCATGGGAGAAGGACTAAATTGTCCGGAGTAAAATGATTCAATTTTACAAGTTTCAAATCTAATTATGACGGATTATTAATCGCTGAAAGGGATTTATAAAACAAATAAAGAATTTTCAAATATAACAACAAAATTTTTATAAGTGAATAACGACCGATTTTTGGATGTTAAAAATGAAATCCAAGTATTAAAATAAAATTCAAATTTTTAACGAAATTTTTATTTACCAAAAATCAGGGTCGTTACACTAATGCTTTGTATATGCAAAGGCCTGTTTTGGTTCGTAATGGGTTCCTCGGACTAGGGCCACAGATATACCTCCCGTTGCCCGCGATTCGCAGAGCAATAGTCAAACGGTAGCATGACCCATCATCGTCGAAGGTTGTTAGTCATTCGGGGTCCCCGGGCTCTAATAAGCTATGCCGGATTGCCAAAATAGTCCAATGAGGTTTATGCCACATCGATGCAAATGATATGCTAGAATTTGATTAAGAAGAAAAAGAATCACAAAATCGCAAAATGCCTTTTGCAAGCTTGACTCACTTTATTTAGTCCATCTTTAGAGGAAACTACGCAAGTGAACAATTGAAAAAATCCCAGATCAAATTGGCCGGACACGAGGTCCTATTAAATCACCATTCCAACCTTTGGCAGCGCGAAGCTTACCGTTTTGACAAACTTTTTAGAAATTGTTCACAAATGTATTTAAACTCTAAGTATGAATTAATATTGGTTCGATTATCCCCAGCAGAGTCGCCACTGTGGGCAACATGCCCTCGGAAAAAGAGAGGATTTCGTTCCCTGTTTTGCCAAAGCGGCCCGAAAATCAAGGGAGCGCGAGCGGAGAAGCAGGCGCTCGCAAAATACACAGTCGCCACTTGGGTTTGAAGGTCCGACACCCAAGGAACCGTATTTCGAAGCACCTGCCGCGCTGTTTGATTTGAAAAAGTGAAGGAACCAGTCCGTCATAACCATATCTGGGTTCGGGAGCTAGGTTACGAGAGGGGAAGGGTTTTAAGGCACCCCTCTCGCCCAATCCGGAGATCGGTCTCTACTTAGGCATTTTGTGAAAACTTTGTGATTCTTCTTTTATTTAACCAATTTTTAGCCAATTAGAGCGGGGAACAGTTAATCGGGGATTAAAACTATAACGTGATTTGCAAGATGTGTTTGTATTGAGTATGGATAGATGGAATACTATGAAAATGGGATAAAACCCAACCATCTGATCAGAAACCTCAAAAACTGCATAAGGCTTAGGCATGCCATGCACCATGGCCAACTTTGCATGCATGGATCTACATACATGCAACGAACCATCACGCGACATTTCTAAACCCTCGCGCGAGTGTTTGTTCCTACCATAGGTTGAATTTTGATCCCCTTCTGGGCTCTGGAAGGACCAGTGCTCACCCAGGGGGCAAACCAAGCAGTTTAATATGTACTGGAATGTAAATAATTATTATAAACAGAGTGAATGGAATTGAAACACAACCCCTAAACAGTGGGGGTGAATAAACAGAGGCCTAAGCCTTAGCTGCCATGCAAGGGCAATCACTGGAAAGTGGAGAACCATCGCGTGAGACACGAGAACCCTCGCGCGCGTGTACTTGACTGGACTTCCAGGAATTGCTTTGCATGCTTCGGGTTCTGAAACATACTCAGAAGCATCCCAAGGGCATTCCAAATCAAATAATACTGCAAAATAAGCTAACTATGGTTTTTAGCATACATCACAGTGATTTTAAATCTTAAATATGCTTCAAAACAGTGATAAATAGTATACAAAACTGAAAAACCAAGATATCCTTCCCCACGTGGTTCAATCTCACACTGACACAAAGTGTCACGCGAGTGTTCCAAACCGGCATGCGAGGGTTCCCAGTCACTGCTTCTTGTAACTTTGCTGACTTTGGGCCAGGACTGGTATTGATTACCAGCCTTGGCCCTGCCAGCCCCCCTCAGGGTCAAAACAAAAAGTAGGTAAATGTTTATACCTTTGCTTGAGTTGTTTTTGAAATGGTTTGAACAAGGTGGTGTAGCTTGGAAAATGAGTGTATGTAGAACACAAGAGTGAGAGAATAGTGAGTATGGTTGGGGTTTGTAAGCCTTTTTGCTTGATATTTTGTAGCCCTTAGCTTTGGAAGCATGGGGGGATATATATAGGCCAAAGGGAGGCCAAGGGTGGATGGCAAACTAGACCAAAACACCACCCAACAAGGCTGGCTAGCCAAGAGCTTGGTGGAGAAGGTGGCCAACAAGGTGGGGGGTGGTTAAATTGGGGGGTGCCAACCATGCAGTCACCAATAGCTGTTCTGGAGGAAAACGGGGTTCTACTGCCCCATAGACCCCCTGATGATCACGAAATCCAGCTGGAAAAAGGTGATGGGGACAGGAGAGAACCGTCGCGCGAGGGTTCCAAACACGCGCACGAGTATTCAAATGGTCGCGCGTGGGTCAACAATTTGACTTTGACCCATACCTGGCCGTACAACCATCGCGCGAGTGTTCCAAAGGCATGCGCGATGGTCAAACCCTGGGCCTTAGGGTTTTGACTAAGGGTTTCTGAGGTTCAAAAAGGTTTAAGGAGGGTTCCAAACACACACCAAGTTCAAATCATTCCAATCTCAAGTCTGTTTTGACCTAATTCATCATCAAGGAAACAAGAAACCGTAAAACGATGAGGAGATCCGGATTGGGGTGTCTACACGAAGCAAGCAGAAAGGAGCCAGTTTTTGCCGAGACCAGTGCCCCTGTCCGCGAGGCAGTTCATTACTTTGGCAGACGTGCAGGCCCTCCTCACAAAGGAGAAAGCAAAAGCAATCCTACCCTCCCTCCCGAGTCCGGATATCGCCCGCCATACCCGGTGGCGATCTTGTCACTGCCTAACCCAGAAGGGTATAGCCCATCGAAGTTTGTGAAATTTGATGGGAAGGAGGGAAGCGCACAGGAGCACGTGGTTCGATTCATTGAATCACTTGGGGCACATGCATCGGACTCTAACTTGCGTCACCGCGAGTTATCAAAATCTCTCATCTCCCGCGCGTATACGTGGTATGTTAACTTGGAGCCTTACTCAATCGTCACTTGGAAAGAAATGGTCAATTGCTTCTACGCTAAGTTCTTCCAAGTCCGCGAGGAGGTGACGGTGATCAGTTTGACAAAGGAAGTACATACGAGCGAAGAAGATGTAGTGGACTACATCAAACGATTTCAGGATCGCACGGTCAACTGCACGGAGTCAGTCAAGGAGGTTCAGCTTGTTGAGATATGTATCGGAGGGATGATGGACGAATTCAAGATGCTGCTTATCAACTTGAAGTTGGGATCCTTTTCCGCGTCATTGGAGTCTGCATACAACATCCGCCACGTAGTCAAGCCAACTCGAAAAGATAGCTAGAAGGGCAAAGTTACAGGGGCCACCGTCCCTGTCACTGAAGCGCCGCGCACCCAACAAGCCGGTGGCGGAAGAAAGCGAAGAGAGCGTGAGTCTGGACCCGCACCAGGCTACCCTTGTAGTATGGATGAGGTCCGAGCCTTAGTAACCACGTGGATTGCGGATGGAGAGCTGGAACTCCCACCAGTGGAGTATGAACCAACGCGGGAAAATCGCGAGCATCAGCGATACTGCATGTACCACAGGCACACCAAACACCCAACGAGCAATTGTTGGTCTCTGAAGAGATTGTTCAAGAGAAAGCAGAATGCAAATGAGCTAAGGATAGGGCGATGCGACATTCGCGTAGACCCTGACCCAATCCACGGCCACAGCAATGGAGAAGTCAACATGGCAGAATGTTATCCGTTCATGTACGAGGACGAGAGCGATGTCAATAGCTGCTATTATCTTGAAGACAACCAGGAGGACGGATGGGCCTACATGGTGTCATGCCACGAGATCATCGAGAATTTGAAGAAGGCCCTACCCCTATAGTCACACCTGATCCAAACAACTCAATGAAGACGTTATAAAACAACGTGAAATTTCGCACGTTCTTCATCGGTTTCGGCTTCATGCCAGCCGCACGCTTGCAGATAACCAAAGCAATTGTCAGCATCGCGAAGGTTCATCAGGAGTCATGCATGTCCGAAGAAGGGTCCGTGCCCATGACAATCCGCGACGAATCCAATTCCGTCACTGTCGGACGCAGATCGTAGGGTGCTATACCCCCATAATCGCCCGCTATATGTCACGTCCCGCATCAACTCAAATGGCCTTTTCTCGACGGTGGGCCTCCATAAACCTCATGCCTTTGTCAACATTCAAGCAACTCAGAATCCAAGACAATCGGATAGTGAAGTCGCCCATCACCATCACAGGGTTTGGAGGCGACCGGAAGCAATCTCTGGGATATGTGGTGGTGGATTTAGAGGTAGGGGCAATTCGCTCTGCTACCAAATTCCATCTCATCAACGCAGACCCAAATTACCACATTATCCTTGGGCGAAGTTGGATGCACAAGTACGCGGTTGTACCATTAAGCTATCATGAATGCTTGAAAGGAATTTGGGCAGGAAAGAAAGTTACTATCCGCACGTCAGAAAACCCGTTCGATACTCATGAAGCGCACCTTTCAGATGCGGTCTACTTCTCGGAGCTGGGTGAAGTATCTCAGGCAATCACTGCTAAATCGCGCGGTGTGAAGATTTCGAAGTGGGAAGACATCAAGAATGAAAAGTAGAAGACCCGAGAAAGAGACCCATTCGCGGCAAAAGCCGCAGCCCCCAGAAAGATCACTAAGACGAAGGAAGGGGGCAAGACGGTGTACCATTTATGACGGTCCACCTGGGCAGCGGCTGATCATGAAACCGTTGGCCCCGGCAGAATGCGTGCAACAGTAGATGAAGGGCTAATCTAGAAGCCGGAACCCACTCCGGAGTGCATGCAGGACCAGCCCAAGCCACAGCAAGAGGCGCTGGAGGAAGTCGATCTAAATAATAGGGTGGGCCCGCGAAAACAAGTATTTATCAGCAAGGAGTTGGATAAAGCATTTCGCGAGAAGTTAATCGCGCTGCTACGCAATAATTCAGACGTCTTCGCATGGAACTATGAGGAAATGCCAGGTCTAGACCCAGAGTTCGTAACGCACCACTTGGATGTCTTTCCTAGCTCCAAGCCAGCAAAACAGGCCCAGCGGAAATATCACCCCGATTTAGAGGGGCAGATCAAGGAAGAAATTGAAAAATTGCAGAAAGCAGCTTCATCCGCTCGATTCAATACCCTGAGTGGTTAGCAAACATAGTCCCCGTAAAGAAGAAAAATGGCCAGATCAGAGTGTGCGTCGATTTTCGCGACCTCAATAAGGCTTGCTCAAAAGACAAGTTCCCGCTCCCGCACATCGACACGCTCGTAGACGCCACCTCGGGCCACCAGATGTTCTCCTTCATGGATGGCTTCAGCGGGTACAACTAGATCAAAATGGCTCCGGAGGATGCGGAGAAAACAGCCTTCCGGACCCCCTTAGGGAACTTCTACTACATTGCATTACCCTTCGGGCTCAAGAACGTGGGAGCAATATATCACCGGGTCATGACCGCGATCTTCCACGATCTGATGCATAAAATCGTCGAAGATTATGTGGATGACTTAGTGGTGAAATCAAGGGAGCGGAAGCACCACCTAACCGATCTAGCCACTGTGTTTAGCAGATGCAGGAAGTTCAACCTCAAGATGAACCCCCTCAAGTGCGCGTTCGGTGTTACCGAGGGAAAATTTTTGGGTTTCTTCGTACATCGCCATGAAATCGACGCGGTTGGTGCCAAGATTAAGTCTATCGCGGAAATGCCCCCGCCCCATTCTCAAAAGACGCTCAAACGATTCCTAGGCAAGGTGTCTTATCTCCGGCGTTTCATCCCCGCGTTGGCAGAAATCGCAGCACCCTTCGCGGACTTATTGAAAGGCAATGCGAAGTTCGAATGGAAAGAGGAGCATTAGCAGGCCTTCGAGCGGATTAAAACGGCTCTGACCTCCCCTCAGACGATGGTGGCTCCAGTAGTAGGGAAGCCACTGATACTTTACCTAACCTCCACCCCGAGATCTATCGGGGCCCTGCTGGTACAAGAAGTAGACGGGGTGGAACGCCCAGTTTACTACATCAGCAGGAAAGGCCAAAGAGCGGTAGAAAGATATACCGAGATCGAGCGGCACTGTTTGGCCCTAGTCTTCACAGCGCAGAAGCTAAGGCATTATTTCCTATCTTTCCCTATACAGATAATCACAAAGTGTGATCCAGTTAGGTATCTACTGTCCCGACCCGCGCTGACAAGCCGGGTTGCCCGCTGGCTCTTGGCGTTAGCAGAATTTGATATTTCATGCTCAGCTCCGAAGGCAATCAAATGTCAAGCTCTAGCGGATCTATTGGCCCACTTCCCAAGCAATCAGTGCGAACTACTCGAAGAATCCCTACCCGGAGATAGTTTCGAAGCTTTGGCGGCCAGCGTAGATGACCCATACTGGACGCTCAGCTTCGATGGGGCCGCGGGTAGTGGATCACGAGGCGCGGGAATAGTGTTGTGAAGCGATGAAGGAGAGAAATTCCACTTGGCTTACAAATTGAACTTCCCATGCTCCAATAATGAGGCGGAATACGAGGCATTGATCTTAGGCCTAGTAGCGGCAAAAGAGAGAGGGATCAAGCACCTAAAGATAACGGGAGATTCAAAATTAGTAATCCTACAAACAGAAGGAGTTTACGCGTTGAAGGAACCAACTCTGGCACCATACCAAACTACGGTCCAAAAGTTGATGAAATTTTTCGAAAGCATCAGGATCGTTCACAAGCCCAGGTCAGAAAACCATTTTCTAGACGCTTTCGCAACACTGGGGGCAAGAACGGAATTTGAAGAAGAAAAGGTTGTATAGAAATTGTAAAGATGGTCGAGCCGTCTGCTCTGGAAGACTTTTCCGAACCAACGGAAGATTGGAGCGGAGCCATCAGGATCCAACTGGCAACTGGAGTGGGACGCTTGTCCACCGCGGAGTTGTCCTGCTTCGTGGTTTTGTGCGGAGAACTGTATCACCATGCCCCATAGGGGTGGCTCGCGCGATGTGTCGATTCCAAGGAAGCGGAGAGGGTTCTAAATCAGATTTACGACAGCAATTGCGCGGATAACGAGATAGCCTTGTATAGGAGAATCCAAAGGCAAGGGTATTACTAGCCCAGCATGAAGGGGGACGCATATCTGATTGCAAAAAATTGCACGTGGTGCTCTTTATACGCGGTCAGGCCGGAATGCTTAATGGTGTGCACCGACGATCAAGAAGTGGATTGGAGGCAAGTCTACATTGATTATTTGAGAGAGGGGTCCCTACGCACCGAGCGGACACAGGCTGCGAGGCTCATCCGTGGAGCACGGTGTTTTTTCATCGAGTGAGGACATTTGATCAGAAGAACCCTTGATGGGATGCCCTAGAGGTGTATGGATAGAGAAGAAGCGGAAGAAGTACTACAGAGGACCCACGGGACCAAACAATAGGGATGGAGAAAGCTTTATGAACTATTGGTCCATTTGGGATATTTTTGGCCCACCCTGGAAGCAGATTCCAAGCGGCATGTGAGAAGATGCCAGGCTTGTCAAAAATTTGGAAATCTAGTCCACGCCTCTTCCGTTGAGCTACATTCGATCCGTGCCTGTAGACACCTCCGGAATGGGGCATCGCCATACAGTTTGATCATTTGTTTGCTCGTTTGGTTTCTTGCTTCATAAACCAAGATCATGGACATTCCCACGGCTAGGAACATCGCCACATGATGGCAGTTATCATCAAAACAGAGTCGCCACCCAGTTTATTAAAACTAGGAAAATAGATAGAGATTCTGGATACGGAAGTCAAAGGTACAGTAAGGGGAATGTGTTAGGCACCCCTCTCTGCCTAGCCGTGAGGCTAGCCCATAATTATTCAACATAAGACATATAGATGCTTTATTTAATTTTAACACATAATCTGTTTTTATGCCTTTAAGCAATAAATAAAGGTGAGCTGAGACGATAAGTAAATCATGCATCAGAAAGCAGAAAACAAAGCAAAGCTGTCCCAGGGGAATGGATCCCGCGGCCGGTGAATGGATGTCACGGCCGAGGGATCCTCCTGGATTGATATACCGGTTGAGGGATCGAAGCCCCGGTCGGTGTTCTTCCTCACACCAGACAGAAAAGTTAGCAGACTATCAAAACGCTATGATTAAGTGTAAAAATGATAAATAGACCAAACCAGAGGCCCCTGGGCCTCACCGCCTTGATTGCTTCGGATTTGATAAGGATTGACTGATTGCTTCTTGAAAAACCCTAGGGTTAGGGTTTGAGACTTCAGGGTTTGATCGTCGGATTGATGGCTACCTTCGGGAGGTTAGGGCTTTTGTAGAGAGGGTTAGAGAGTATATGTTAACAGAGTTTCGTGGCTTGAGAGGGTATGAATCTGATGAATTTCGTGTGTCTTCTTTCGGAGTCCAAAGGCCCCTTTATATAGGCAATTGGTGACTCACTCGGTCCAATCAAAACACACAATTACAATTGCAATTGCAATGCAATTCGAACTCTTTGTTGTGATCTCTGAACGTGGCCCGAACGCATCAGAAAGGTAGTGTAATTGGATCAAACAATCGACAGAACGTTCCAGAGTCTAGAAAATGGCAATCTGGCGGCCGAGGAAATGATGTGGCAGCCGAGGTTTGATCTTGCGGCCGTGGGATGGATCTCTCAGGGAGATTTTTAAGCAACAGGTTGCTCGGGTGAGGAAAAGATGTTAAGGCCGTGAGATCAATGTTACGGCCGGCAGATGGATTCTCCTAGGATTCTGTATTTCTGTCTGAAAGGCTGTTTGGCTCTGAATTAGGTCCTCTAAGTGGCTCAAAATTCTTACCGAAAGTCCTAAGGTTCTCAAGAAGGCAATCAGCAGTCATCGTATCCATTTCATCATCGGGATGGTCCCCAAGGTGGGACCTGAAATAATTGTTAGGCCAAATTAGGGTGTCTACAGTGCCCCGTATCCATTCCATACTTGGGCCATGGATTTGACTGGGCCAATCAGGCCAGCGTCACTGAGGAACAGGTGAATACTCACAGCCACAGAAACTTGCACCAAGTGGGCTGAAGCAGTCCCGCTGAAGAAGGCTTCTGGTGACGCGGTAATGGCATTCATCTAAGAAAACATCATCTGCAGATTCAACATACCCAAAGTGATTCTTTCTGACAATGGGACCTCCGTTCATTAATTAGCATGTGGGAAGCCTCCTCGATGAATACATGGTCGATCATCGTACCTCCAGTGCCTACTACCCGCAGGGTAACGGACAAGCAGAAACAACTAACAAAACCTTTATAAGGATCCTGAGCAAGTTGTTAGACGAACGCGGTGGGACTTGGGCGGATCATTTACCAATAGCCCTTTGGGCTTATCGAACTTCAAAATGAAAGTCCACTCGCGCCAGCCCCTTCAGCTTGGTTTATGGAGCAGAAACAGTTTTGCCCACAGAACTAAGTGTCCCCTCCGCGCGGATGATTCTCGTGGTGGAAGATTCCGCGGCAGGAAGAAGGGTTGCAGCAGCCCTCGCTCACGACAAGTACTGGGAATCTGTGGCGCGCTACTACAACAAAGGCATGGTACCGCGGGTGTTCAAGGTTGGGGATTTAGTCTGGAAGGCCACTGCAGCAGTTATGAGGGATTTAAGAACTCTGAAGTTCACACCCAGGTGGGAAGGACCATATGAGGTAATCGGTGCTTCCACAAGCGGATACTACCACTTGGTCCACGTAGAAGATGGTTTCAAAACAGGGGCAATCAATTCCAAGTACATCAAGAAGTTCTACCCATGAGGAGGGGAACTCAACCTTCGTTGTGTTTCCTTTGAAATATCCCTCGTTCTTTCTTTTTTCTTTAATTATGTAACAAAGGTTAGTGGGAAAAGATGTTACTCCGTGGAACACTCGAAAATTTTGTAAGGTTGAATTATCAGGCTTCCGAGAACTTTTAATGAAATATGAAGATTACCTTTCACCTATTCTGCCTACATGATCTACAAAAGGGGCGTGGTCACGCAGGGAGAACATCTCTGCGATACCACACCATATCGCGTATTTATTATTCTAAACTTAATGATTATCGAAAGAGATAATGTTAAGTCCCAATGGTCAAAACATGACCCGCGGAACTTAACGATTATCAGATAGAGATAATGTTAGGGCATGAATGGTCAGAACATGACCCGCACATTCTAAAACTTAACGATTATCGAAAGAGATGATGTTAAGTCCCAATGGTCAGAATGTGACCCGCGGGACTTGACGATTATCAAATAAGTTAGGGCATCAAGGGTCAAAACATGACCCGCACATTCTAAAACTTAACGATTATCGAAAGAGATGATGTTAAGTCCCAATGGTCAGAACATGACCCGCGGGACTTGACGATTATCAAATAGATATAATGTTAAGACATGAAGGGTCAGAACATGACCTGCACATTCTAAAACTTAACGATTATCGAAAGAGGTGATGTTAAGTCCCAATGGTCAGAACATGACCCGCGGGACTTGACGATTATCAAATAGAGATAATGTTAAGACATGAGGTGTCAGAACATGACCCGCGCATCCTAGAATTTAACAGTTATCAAAAGAGATAATGCTAAGTCCCGGCGGTCAGAACATGACCCACGAGACTCAACAGTTATCAAATAGAGATAATGTTGAAGTCATGAGGGGGTCAGAAATAGTGCTAAGTTAGAAGAATCCAGAGCATAGTCCTCGAGCTAAAAGCCAGCGCTTGGTGAGATAATCTAAGTTAGAGCGGTCAAGGCATGACCCGTGGAATACAAAAAATGACCCGTGGAATACAAAATATATATATATATATATATATATAATAGATGGCAACACTGTTTCTGGAGCAAAATTAATGCAGATCCCATTGTTGGCACAACGACAATCCCTTATTACCCTGTATTCAAAAAAAATAAAAAAGGGGAAAATAGTACATGTGTTACAAAGGAGAGAGAGGGAAAGGAGTAGAGGCCCTAAGCCGACCAATCCGCGAAGACAAGCCCCTTTGGGTCAGGATCCTCAAAGTTCAGCGCCGCAACAGCCAACTCTGCGTCATGGTGCATCACCTAGGCGAACCTAACTTCCAGGTTAGCCACATATTGCTGAGCTGACTCTAGTTGGGTAGCCAACCCCTGGATCTCGGGCCTCAGGGCTGCCCTTTCCCCTGCAGCCTTCAGCGCGGAACTCCTTGCGCACAGCCAGCCTAGGTCAAACCCCAAGACATTCATATCCTGTGCGACCTCCTCCAGAGTAGCTTCTGTTTCAGGGGTGAAGTTGCCAAGACGTAGCTGTGCCCAAGGAGCAAGCACTTCATGGAGGATGCCAAGAAAAAGAACCCAAAGCCGGACAGATCGTGGAATGAAGGGGCCGAATGTCTCTGGATGAGTCCGGGCTATGGCATTTGTAGACACCCCAATCCGGACCTCGGAGAGTCTTTGTCCACCCCGATGATGAAATAGAGGAAACGGTACCTTTGCGAGCTTGAAAAAGGATCTCCTTTAAAACCAAAAACCCAACAAACCCAACAAATCCAACAAACCCAGCCAAGCCCAATAAAAAGCCCAAAAGACTCGGGACCACAGGAGGAGGTACCGTGCGGAGCCAAATTGGAGCGCACGGCACCTTGAGAAATTCAAGGGACCGTGCGCAGCCAAACTCCTCCGCACGGCACCTTGAGCAAAAAGCTGGCTGGCTCAGAAAGCTGTCGGCCACGCCAGTGTGAGCCACAGCTGATGACTGGCTCAGCCGAAAATGCACTTCTGGCCCGCCCAGAAAATACCTCCACCACTTGAAATTCAAAATTCTTGGCCTTTGCCTATAAATTAACCCCTCCACTCAAAGGAAAGGGGTCCCTCTTAGCCCTTCTTTTGAGTCCTTCTCTTGCCTTTCTCTTGGCTCTCTCACTCTACTTTCTCTCTCTAAGTTCTCAAACCCACTTTCCATTACCACTTCCATTTCCAAGTCTTAAAGGATGTCATTCCCAAAAGACATTCTTTAAGAGCTTTCACTCACTCCCTTCTCATCATTGAAGTTGATCACTCATTAACTTCAAGACCCCATCACCCAAAATACCAAACCTTCACTCACACCCATACTCCCTTTGTCTCATTTAACCTCCTCCACCCACATCCGTGACGATCCATTCACATCCTTGCATCCACGATCCTTGATCAAGCTCGAAACCAAAGGTATAAACTAGTTTCCTCGGACTAGATTCCGTTCTGGTCCTGAGGGGACCTTTCTGTTAGCAGATCTGATCCCTTTTGGTTAGATCCTGACTCAAAACCCATTTTCATAAAATAAAATAGACACTGTGCTGAGGTTGAGAAACCGCGCGGTCTGTCGCTCAGACGCGCGACATCCCGACCCCCAGCGCACGGCATAGTACACGCTAATGCTATTGTGAACAGGCTGCCTGGATCTGAGTTTTCCTCCGCTGTGGTTACATGTTTTTGCTGTTTACTGTTTCTGTAGCTCTTAAAATAAGACCATATCTACAAGCCATGTTCCGGCTCTTCTAAAATCTTTTCAAGATCATCCCAAATGATCAAAAACGTTGAAAGCTACTTTAAAACTATGTTTTGAGAAGGATAATGACGTTCTTGGGATGATCTGACCGCTGTGAGGCTACTCGTGAGTTTTCAAAAGATCTACAGAGAAACCAGTGAGCTAAATGATGTTTTGAAAGACTGCAACAGTCTGACAGCAGAGCAGGTGCCACGCACGGCATGTTGAGATGCCTCGCGCGGCATCTCAGGGTGCCGTGAGCGGTATTCTGAGGTCCAAACAGTCTGTTGAATGTTGTTTACTTCCATTTATTCATATCATTTTATCACGATTGTACAGATAGCACCACCTGCACGTCAATGTGATATATTTCCCATGTCCCTTCCTCGTTACGTGCTTTATTAAAGAGTTTGATATTCCAAATAATATTGAAGATTCCCCCCCCCCGTTTTGAAAACATCAAGTAGAGACCGGTCTTACCGGGCGAATGGGGTGCTTTTTAAAGAAAAACCTTCCTCATTCGTAATGTGGCTCCCGAACCCATCATCTCAACGTTTTCGTTAGACCAAAAGCCTTTCTTTTTCAAATCAAACTCTCGGTTTCTCGGGTGACCCATCTCAAAAACCCGAGTGGCGACTCTTCGAGCCCAAGCGCTCCTTCGGGCGCGGGAGCCCACAGTGGCGACTCTGCTGGGGATATGACTTTTATTCAATACTTTTTTTTTTTTTTTTAAAAATGTACAAAAGTATTGGATAAGCAAGAGAGCCAAACTTGAAAGGTGTTTTTTTTAAGGGGGGGACTTTCAAATTATTTCCGGAAGATCAAGCTCTTTTATCCTGTACACTTTGCACCGCACAAGCCTCGCTACGCGTGTTTCGGCTATCTTGCCCGGTTTACCGGTGACAAGCTCTCCAACCTTCCCAACTAGGACAGGAACCCATGGCTAGGACTTATGTGTTATATTCTGCTTACGTGCTTTTATTCCTGTACACACGCATCATTCACACATCATTGCATCTTGTGGGCTAGAGGAATAGGTTCTCTTAGAATTCTTTAGGGCCTTCCGGTCGGTCTAGGAGACCTTAAGTCCATGGAGTTTGTGATACCTCCGGTGTTTGCAGTGCCCGAACGGCTCCCTTGGTTTGGGTCTAGCCTTAAGCACGTCCGTATCTGAATTTCGGTAGCCACATTGCTCTATCTCGGATGGTCACGATAAGGAGATTGGCTCTGGTTCCGACCCGTTCGGAATTTAACCTGCCTGACGGCACCTACCCGAGCTATCGAAAATCTTCTGTACGACGTCTTAAGTGAGATTTGAACCACGGTAGGTCCACTAGGTCGGTCTTGGAGACCTTAAATCCATGGAGTTTGTGATACCTCCGGTGTTTGCCGTGCCCGAACGGCTCCCTTGGTTTGAGTCTAGCCTTAAGTGCGTGCATATCTGGATTCCGGTAGTCACATTGCTCTGTTGGCTCTGGTTCCGACCCGTTCGGAATTTAACCTGCCTGACGGCACCTACCCGGGCTATCGGAAATCTTCTGTACGGACGTCTTGAGTGAGATTCGAGCCACGGTAGGTCTTAGGCCTCGTTTCTAGGAGATGGGTAGAAGTAGGGCGAGTATTTGGATTGGTCATGAGTTGCTCCCTTTTGACTTGTTGCCAGTGCTGCCAACATTGATCGCCTGCGAAGAAAAGAGGCTGTACCCAATTGGTCTCGTCTGTCCCAAAGACTAGTTCGCGTAGACACCCTGGAAGGACCCCCACTGTTTGAGAAGGAGGAAGAAGAACCCGTAGTCTCAGTCCCGTCCGAAAATCTTTCATCCATGTCTGACCAAGGAGACGGAATGGAGGAACTTAGGCAGAACATGGCTAACATGGATATCCAGTTTAAACAATCCCTCGCCGGTGTTGACGCACAACTCAAAGCCGCCGTAGCCTCCATGAAAAATGACATGAATATGATAATGGAAAGCATGCAGGAAATCACTGACAAGATCCTGATCAAAGCTTCCCTGCAATCCGAGCAACCACCTAAAGTGGAGATACCAGCAGTTGACCCCAACCTGGCCGCTATCATGGATAAGATTGGTAAATTGGAGGAATCTGTCCAGGAAACCAAACGGCTTGGAAAAGGAGAAATCGACATGAGGAAACTATGCCTCTTTCCGAATGCCAAGCTGCCAGAAAAGTTCAAAGGAGTGGACTTTGCAAAATTCGATGGAACCGGCGACCCGAGAGCCCACCTTCAAGGATATGTCGGATCCCTCACTATGCGCGGCATCGAAGGAGAAGCAATGGCCCAACTCTTCCATGAATCCTTGTCCGGTCCAGCCCTGCAATGGTTCCTCTCTCTCGAACCATCCAAGAAAAGGACTTGGGAAGACATCGGGACAGCTTTCGTGGCTCAGTATGACTTCAATGTTGACCTGAAAATGACCACGAGGGAGCTGGAAAGCACTAAGATCGGTGAGAAGGAAAGCTTTGCTGATTTTGTGAAGCGTTGGAGGGCAAAGGCAGCCCAGATGTAGAATAAGCTTGACCTAAAAGAACAAATACGGATAATAACCAAGAACTTACCAAGCTCTTTTGCACCATACATGGTTCTTTCTCAGGCTGCCCCAAATTTTGAAACTTTTTATGATTCTGGATTGGTTGTAGAGGAGGCTCTGCGAGATAGGACTTTGGAGAAAAAGGAGTCAGGATCTGGGTCGAAACCCAAGAGGACATACTCGGGAAACAGCAACGTTCTCTTCGGAAATACCAACCAAGAAGGAACATCATCCACTAAACCTGTAGAAGTCAACCAAATTGCTGAAAAACCAAAAGCCCAGAACCGAACCTTCACCCAATTCAGCACTCCAAGATCCACTCTCCTTAAGAAACTCACAGACATTGGGGTGCTGAAACCTCTTCCGCCACCACAAACCATTCCACCAAACCTCAACCAAAACGTCTACTGTGACTTCCACCAAATGCCCGGCCATACCACCGACAACTGCATCTGCCTCAGCCATGAAATCCAAAATCTCATCGATAACAAGGTTATCGACACTCCACCTACCGATAAACCGAACACCATTTCAAACCCCCTACCACAGCATAGTGTCCCTTTCCGTATCAACCAAATCATCCTAGCCGAGGTTCAAAACATCCGAGTTTGACCCTACCTTGCTCATTATCCCCGATACCGAACCAATGCCTACTGGTGAAATTCCCGGAGGAACTGCCTTCCGCTCCATATGGGAATGGGAAGATACATGGGGAGAACTAATTGCTGATTGGGAGGAATTTGAAGCTGCCAATTTCCAAGGAAATGACGAACCCTTATTCGAGGCTGGATGGGAGGTTGATTGGCAAAACATCCAGGCGGATCCTCTTGATGGATTCTCTTTGTGCGCACTGTTTGAAAATCAAGGGGAAGAATACCAGGTTTTCCAGGATATGCCTGAATGGGACCCAACCCCAGACGAATACCAACTCTTGGCCTAGAATGACCCTTTGGATACCTTCACCCTCCCAGCACTATTCGGTGAAGAATACCAGTCTGGGTATTCACCCGAGATGATGATGTACAATTGGCCAGAGCTCGCTCCGCTCCGCCCGGACTTCTCTCATTTCAATGATTTTGTCATCAACAACCTCTATAGGAATGTGAACCTCACCCCGTACCCGAACTTTCATGGGTCTGAAGAAGAAGTTGCTAGCAATGGGTTCGACCCAATGGACTACCTTGTAGATGGGGCTGAATCCGAATCATCGGTTACTTTTCCGAAAGATGCCGATGTCGCCATGATAAACCTATGGGAGAATGAGCCCGGGGTTGAAACGAATTTGTGGGCTAACACTGAAGTGGTTAGCATAAAAGTGGGAAACGAAGAATGGACTGTCAACACGACAGTAATGGAGGTCGAAAAATGGACACCCGAAGATCTGTGGGACGACCTAGTCATCTCCGATTTGGCTGCCAATCTACAGGATACGACTATTGGAAACAAGCGTAAAGCCCTGGCCGACTTATGGAACGAAGAATCAAAGTACCGACAGATTGACCATCTAACCAGAAGCGGTCGTGTTTACCAACCTCCAAATCTTCAGGTTGGAGAATCTTCCAACCCTGCGGCCGCAAAGCCCTCTGATCCCTTCACCACCCCGGTTAAGAGCACCTTCCGACCCTTTGACCCACCAGCTAAGGAGCCCTCTCGACCAGAAAAGAACCCCGAGGGAATGATCAAGCGTCAACTCGAACAAACCCATGCCAAGATGTCTGTAGGATGTGCCGGTTCATTCCACACGCCATCGTGGAAGGTCTCATCCAAGCACTCTCTCACCTAAAGGTTCCTTCCGCCATAACCCCGATGAGCTTGTGGCGCTGATCAAAACCATACCTGCCAAACATGCTATCACCTTTATCGATCGAGACCTACCGAAGGAACGGATCACAATCGTCCGCTGCACATCACCTTGAAGTGCCATGGCAAGTCGGTTCCAGCAATCTTGGTCGACAATGGATCAGCAATTAATGTCTGTCCACTCCGTGTTGCTTACTGTTTGGGATACAAGAATAAGGACTTCTCCCCATCAGAAGTCAAGGTCCGAGCATATGACAACACTCGGAGGGATGTGGTTGGGACTCTCATGATTCCTATGACCTTCGGACCATATCAGACAGACGTAGAATTCCACGTGGTGAATATCCCCGCCTCCTTCAACCTGCTTCTGGGTAGGCCCTGGCTGCACCGGCCCGACATTATGGCCGTACCTTTCACACTCCACCAGAAAATTCGATTGGGACTCGAAACGGGGATGCTCACCATCCACGGAGACTCGGGGATCCATGCCCCTATTGAAGACAATGCCCCACTACTGGAAATTCAACACGGAGTGGAAGATATCGCCTTGGGAGGCTTCTCTCTGGATACCTCCAAGTCTGTCTATTCAGTTAGGATCGATGATGACTTTGTTATTAGCAGTGTTGCCATCAAGATTATGAAGAAGATGTCCTACATGCCAGGATTGGGACTGGGAAAGAACCTCCAAGGCCCTGCGAAGTTTGAAGCCCAGGGCACTCTGATGCGTACAACAGGCCTTAGTTACTCACCCTCAAATAGCAGCAAAGTGAAAAGAGGGAACAGGCTAGAGGACTACTTTGTCAAAGAAGAAGCAAAGCAGATTTATCAGGGACAGCCGGAACCGTTTTGGGACGAGGAGACCAATACCTTCCTGCCAGGGTTTGAAATATTCGCCAACGATGTCTGGCCAGATAGTGATGAAGAAGCTGAGGTTGTGGAAAAGCAGAAAGAGCTCCCTGACTGGATTGAAATTTTTGCCATGGGTAGTCTCGCAACTCTGTTTAGGGAAGACGAACCAATGGGTACAGCTGCGGAAGCGGAAGTGCTGATGATGGAACAAGATACCCCTGAGGATCCGACTTTGTTTATCATGGATGCTACTGAAGAGTACAAGAACTGGATCTTCGTGCCGAGTGCAACTTACCATGGATCGGAGTCGAGTCCGAGTCCGAGCCTGGAATCATTTAAGTCTATCAAGTCTTCGCGTCTCTCGAGTCTTCCGAGTCTGTCTAGGTCCGAGTTGGTGCCTCTCGGCCCAAACTCTCAGAGTCTCTATTTCGAATTCGAATCTACCCGTGTGTATGGTGCCCCCGAGGCCTCCATTGATCATGAAATAAATGAATCTGATTCTGCTTACTTCCCTGACTTTGAAATAAATTGCGTCGACCCTGGTGATGAAGAGATTGATTTAGATGGGGACATCCCCAAAGAAATTCGATCCCTAATCGACAGGGAAGATGAAAGGCATGCTCAGCCTATAAAAGAAGAAATCGTTTTAATAAATTTGAGAGATGAAGGGAGTTCCCGGATGAGCTAGATCGGTTCCGCGCTATCCACCGAAGAAAGCAAGGCCCTCATAGATTTGCTCAAAGAGTTCGATGATGTGTTTGCATGGTCACACGCAGATATGCCCGGAATCGATCCTGAAATCGTGGAACACCGGATTCCCCTCTACCCTGACGCGAAACCAGTAAAACAGAAACTAAGGCGCATGAGACCTGACTGGGTGCTTAAGATAAAGGAAGAAGTCACTAAACAGATTAACGCTGGGTTCTTAATGGTAACTGAATACCCTCAGTGGGTTGCAAATATCGTCCGAGTACCAAAGAAGGATGGTAAAATAAGGGTCTGCGTCGATTTCAGAGATCTCAACAAAGCCAGCCCGAAAGATGACTTCCCGCTACCACACATTGATGTGTTAGTTGATAATACTGCCGGTCATGCCCTACTCTCTTCCATGGATGGTTTTTCGGGGTACAATCAAATCCTTATGGCTCCAGAGGATCGGAAAAAAACATTCATCACCGAGTGGGGACATATTGTTATCGAGTCATGCCCTTCGACTAAAGAACGCTGGATCTACTTACCGGCCGCCACGGCATTGCTACGACATGATTCATAAAGAGGTAGAGGTCTACGTTGACGATATGATTGTTAAAGCCAAAGAGCGAGAAGGACATCTGCCCGCGCTCAGGAAGTTTTTAGAAGGAATCAGGAAGTACAAGATGCGGCTCAATCCCGCCAAATGCACGTTTGGAGTCACTGCAGGGAAGATGCTTGGGTTCATGATCACCACCCGAGGCATCGAAGTCGATCCATCGAAAATCAAAGCCATCCTAGAAATGGAACCGCCGAGATCCGAGAAGGATGTAAGGAGTTTCCTCGGCAAGGTGCAATTCATCAATAGGTTCATTGCGAGAACTGACCTCAACCTGCGAACCATTGTTCCGCTTGCTCAAGAAAGGAGTGCCATTCGTTTGGGATGATAGGTGTCATAAAGCTTTCGGAGCCATCAAGGCTTACCACAAGCCACCGGTGTTGACGCCGCCTATAACGGGAAAACCTTTGATCCTATACTCGTAGTCACTCCATCCTTAATGAGATGCATGTTGGCACAGGAAGGAGATGATGGGGTTGAAAGGGCTGTTTACTACCTCAGTAAAAAGATGGTTGGACCCGAAGAACGTTATACTCCTTTAGAAAAGACATGTTGGGCACTTGTATGGGCTTCCAAGAAGTTGAGGCATTATATGTTAGCCTACCCGGTCAGGCTAATATCTCGGATGGATCCCCTAAAGTATCTATTCGAAAACCGGCCCTCACGGGTAGGATGGCACGGTGGTTGTTGATGTTGGCCGAGTTTGAACTAAAGTATGTCACCCGAAAGTCGGTAAAAGGAAGAGCCGTCGCAGAGTTCCTAGCCGATTGCCCAGTCGAGGGAGGGGAGGATGCCGAATTCAATTTCCCCGACGAAGACATAATGACGGTAGCCGAGGACATTTGGCAGTTGTACTTTGATGGAGCAGCCAACCAGAAAGGATTTGGAATCGGTGTATTGCTCATTTCGCCCGATGGATCGCACATCCCGTTGGCGTTCAAGCTTAACTTTGAAGTCACTAATAACCAGGCCGAGTACGAGGCTTGCATTGTAGGCATGGAGGCAGCCATCGAAATCGGCATAGAAAAACTGGAAGTTGTAGGGGATTCGAACTTAGTTGTGTCTCAAGCGAATGGTGACTGGAAGGTTAAGGAAGAGAAGTTGAAACCATACCATCAGGATCTCGAAGACCTTATCCCTCACTTCAGCAAGGTGACATTCACTCATGTCCCGAGGTTCAAAAATCAGTTTGCAGACGCTTTGGCAACATTGGCATCAATGATCGAGATCCCTGTTGGCATAAAGTTAAGACCAATTGTGATAGAACAAAGGGATATTCCAGTACACCAGCACGTCTTGGTGGTCGACGAGCCCGATGATGGCCATCCATGGTATTATGACATTTGGAGGTATGTAGAAAAAGGAGAATACCCCGTGGGAGCGAACAAGGGAGACCGAATCGCTCTCCAGAGGATGGCAACTCAGTACATTCTATGCGGGGGAAACTTTGATCGAAGATCGCCCTGTGGCACACATAAGCTCTGCATCCATGGAGAAGATGCGAAAAGGGTAATGGAAGAAGTTCACGAGGGTGTATGCGGTCCTCACATGAGCGGCATAATGCTTGCAAAGAAGATTCTCAGGCAGGGATACTTCTGGTCCACCATGGAAACAGAATGTGTAGAGTACGTGCGAAGGTGTAAAAAGTGCCAAATTCACGCCAATCTCACGCATGTTCCGCCGCACGAGGTGCAACAAATGACCTCGCCATGGCCCTTCTCGATGTGGGGAATTGATGTCATCGGGAGGATAGTGCCGGCAGCATCCAATGGTCACAAGTTCATTTTAGTAGCCGTCGATTACTTCACGAAATGGGTAGAAGCTGCTTCCTACACCACTTTGACTGCGGTTCAAGTTGCACATTTAATCAAGCAAAACGTCATTTACCGGTATGGGGTCCCCCAAGCTTTCGTATCCGATAATGGGGTTCATTTCAAAGGGAGAGCTCGAGAAGTATTGGATGAGTTCCAAATCTAAGTGCACAAGTCAACAACTTACTGGCCGCAAACTAATGGCGCCGTGGAAGCAGCTAACAAAACAATCAAGGCCATTCTGGAAAAGACCATTCAATCTGCAAGGGACTGGCATGAACAACTACCCCTAGCCTTGTGGGGGTACCGCACATCTGTAAGAACACCGACGGGAGCAACTCCTTACTCCCTGGTTTACGGGATGGAAGAAGTACTTCCCATTGAACTGGAAGTCCCATCTCTTCGGACCAAGATTGAATGTGAAGTCCAGGAGGCAGAGTGGTTGAGTAACCGATTTGAAGAGCTTGTGCTATTTGATGAACGCCGGTTAAGGACTCTTTACCACATCCAAGGGTACCAACGAAGGATTGCACGGGCATTCAACAAGAAAGTGAAACCCAGGAACCTGGTAGAAGGTGACATGGTTTTGAAGGAAATCCGGGCTCCGGTTTACGACCCACGAGGAAAGTTTCGACCAAAGTGGTCCGGGCCGTACATTATCAAGACCATCCTTTCCGGAGGAGCTACGCAACTCATCGACTTGGACGGAAACGAATTCTCAACCTTGGTCAACTTGGATCAACTCAAGCGCTATTACCCTGAGAGAAGCTCGCTAGTCGAAAACCGCAAGGGCGGGCGATCTAGGCAAAAATTAGAGCAAAGCCTGCTAGGATGAAAACCCGTCAGGGCATCCTAGGTAAAATTTAAGGCATACAATAAATGAGCTCGCTAGACCGAAAACCCGAAAGGGCGGTTCTAGGCAAAAGTTAGAGCGCAAAAGGAGAGTGTTAAAACCAGAGCGAACCCTACCCTGAACTACGTCATGACCTGATTCCTTCGCCAGAAGGATACGTAGGCAGTCTCACACTGAGGCCCGGTCACGATCCATCAAAATAAAAATCCAAGTTGAGAAGACTTGAAGAACAAGAGACGAAAAGGGGGAAACCCTCCAAGACTCATTTTATTAACACGATTACTTCTACTACATAAAGTTGAGCAAAGCTTTCATAACAAAAGAAGTACGACGTAATAAAAAGGGGTCCACAATTTATCCAATGGTCAGGGTGGTAGGATTGAGTCAGTTTCCGTGAACTCCGGCTCTTGCAGCAATGTCCCTCTTAAGTCATTTTCGATAGCTCCCGCGCATCGCCACAGAAGGGTAGGGATGTGCGTCGGTCACCTCTCGAGTCCTCCAGAAACGCTGGTAATGGCAAAGAACTGAATGTCCAAAGAAGGGCAAAACCACATCCACAAGAACCTCCGCAGGGGCCTCCTGCCTCAAACTGAGCTGACGCTGAATGCGGTAGGGGATGTAGAAAGTAAAAGCTCCCAAACCAGCAAGGATGACCCACTGAGGGCCCATGTAGTGCACTGTCATGGGAGGAAGATCCAGCCATCGACACCTCCAAGCAATGGTCTGCGCTCGCCGGCGCCTGAGAAAATCGACCCACTCGGCCCTACTCCTGTCCTCAAACTCAAAGCATCGCTGAGAGAGTAACCTCGCCTCGTATGCCCAGTTGCCAGGAGGAATGGTCAGTACGTTCACCTTATCGCAAAGCCAAATCTGTGGAAAGAGAGAAACAAGTGAGAAGCCTTAGATAACCAAGCCGAGCGTTGAGGTAAAATGAGAACGTGGGAGAAACCCGAAAAAGGAGAGCTGAGTGAGAAGCCAACCTGTAGGAGAAGTGGACTGCCCCCGAAAGTCTCAGTCTCTCCAGAACAAACCTATTCCAAACCAAACAATGTCTCGCCGTAACCATCGGAATCACGCCCTTCGAGCCTCGACCTGAACAGCGACACTGGCTAATGCCGAGCTAGCATGACCGGCAGAAGGGACCAAGAGATAGGCTACAAGCAAGCACATGCAGAGAGCAGTCATGCGTCGAGTCTGATAAGTCATGTCTCTAAGATCGCCAGGAGGAAAGAATAACTCGATAAGGCGCATGGCATTAAGGTGGCCATTCCTGACCAAGTAGCGAGCGGCATTATCGCTCAGTCCAAGGGCCGCGACCAAGACTCTATAAGCACTCTCGCGTATAGGGGGAATGATGACCTCCCCCGAGCCAAAACCCCCAAGGTATGCACGGAACTCCTCGATAGTGGGACAGAGCTCCTGATCGCCAAATCGGAACACGTGAACCTCCGGATCCCAGAAACTCACGGCTGCCCTCAAAAGCTCGGGACGAAGGCGAATGTTGCGGAGGTACCTCATGTTGTAGAGATCGTGAGCTCGAAAGTTGAGCCAATCGACACCTTCCATAGAAGCCAACCATGGACGGAGTGAGCCGGTGAGAGAAAGAGCCATTTCAAGGAGCAAAGAAAGAAGACAAGAGTTGGATGAGGTGTGGGGAATATAGAATGAGAGAGCTTGAATTTATAGGAGAGGTAGAAGGACAACTTCAACTTTCAAAGAGCCTCGGGTTTCAAAAGCGCAAGTTTTCCATGAGTCCAACATAGGGAAAAGCTTGGTCAAGTCCTAAAAGGTTCAAAACAGACATGCATTGGTTCAGAAATGCCATTGCATGGGTCAAACCTCAACCCCCGAGCAATCTGCCTTGGAAAACAGTAAAACTGGAATCTGTCAGGAAAATTACCTCGCGCAGCACCTTGATGGGTCGCACGGCATGTTGAAACCAAGGAAATTCCACGGCAGAGTGATTGAGGTACCGTGGGGCAGATCTTCATCCGCGCGGCACCTTGGTCTATCCGCACGGCAGGTTGAGTCTGCATTTCTGCAGTTTTTGACAGCAACACATCAAGGTGGAATCGAGGCCCCGCAAAGCACCAACCAGCACCTAAACACACTCTAACGGGTATTTGAGACTTCATGGATGTTTCGTTTCAAGATAACTCCCGGGATTCGCCGTCGTGGCACGAAAACTCGATAAAATCCGTTCCTTAAGCCATGTCAAGGTATCAAAGTCCGTTTCGGGTCATTCCAAGTCGTTTTTTCAAGTCCTACAGGTCATAACGGTCTAAAGTGACTTAGTCCAAGCTTCGGTTCGTGTCCAAAGTCAAAACTCGAGAATGTCACATGTCGAAATCAACATTTTCCTACTTTTTCGGGTATATTCCAACGGCAAAGTCAAGTTTCCGAGCCTCATAGCGAGATCAAAAGGTCGTTATTGCCTTATGCTCGTATCTGGAGTCAGTTGCAAAGATAAAGTCTTGTATACAGAGTCGATTTTATCAAGGTTTACCTAGTTGCTTTCTTTGATTTCTATTTCACTGTCAATATGCTTCAATCGTTAATGCATCCCTAATCATAAACCTCACATTCGGTTCAGCGGTTGGTTGCACACCCCGGTTAATGTTTTTAGTTATTCAATTTTCTTCATACGAACAAAAGGAGATTGAATGGCATAAACAATGGAAGGACAAAATCTCTGTATAAATCCAAAGGCATCCATGAGTCGAAGTACAAAAAGGGGCACAATGACCCAATGATCGAAGTCCTATCTACCAGGGCCAAACAGGCGCCCTACAAAAGAAGCACGCAGGCTCCGTCAAAAACACAAAACAAAAGGGGAGCTCAACTCTCATCCTCGTCCTCGCCCTCGCTCTCCTTCTCGTCCTCTACGGAAATCTCCTCGTCCGCAAGAGAGCTGCTCGCCTCCTGAGTGCCGGTCGCCCTAGGCACAGTGTCTCCTGAGGTGGCCTCCAGGTCAACGTCTGTAGGCTCGGGTGTATCGTCCTCGGAAACGTCAATAGGCTCGTCCTCGGTCCCTACAGAGCGTCGTGTCCTCTTCGACGCCGGCTCCTCCCATGAGCCGGCAGAGGAGACCTGTCGTACTATCGGGCGGACGGACTTCCGCCGCAACCCTCGTGTAGCCCCTCCTCTGGCCTGCAATGGTATAAGCATTCATATGACATTTGTGTGGGCAGCATGCCCTGGAATTTCCGGATTCCAAAGCGAGGGCCCGTAATCGAGGGAGCGCGAGCGGAGAAGCAGGCGCTCGCGAAAATACAGAGTCGCCACCTGGGTTTGAAGGTTCGACACCCAAGGAACCGTATTTCGAAGCACCTGCCGCGCTGTTTGATTTGAAAAGTGAAGGAAACCAGTCCGTCATAACCATATCTGGGTTCGGGAGCCAGGTTATGAGAGGGGAAGGGTTTTAAGGCACCCCTCTCGCCCAATCCGGAGATCGGTCTCTACTTAGGCATTTTAAAAAACATTGTGATTCTTCTTCTTCTTTAACCAATTTTAAGCCAATTAGGGCGGGGGAACAGTTAATCGGGGATTAAAACTGTAACATGTTTGCAAGATGTATTATATCTAAGCATGGATGGATGGAATACTATGAAAAATGGGATAAAACCCAACCTTCTGATCAGAACATCAAGAACACTGCACAAGGTTTAGGCATGTCAACACCATGGCCAACTTTGCATGCATGGATCTGTGTGCATGCAAAGAACCATCGCACAACAATTCTAAACCCTCGCGCGCGTGTTTGTTCCCACCACAGGTTGAATTTTATCCCCTTCTGGACTCTGGAAGGACCAGTGCTCACCCAGGGGGCAAACCAAGCAGTTTTATATGTACTGGAATATAAATAGTTATTATAAACAGAGCGAATAGAATTGAAACACAACCCCTAAATAGTGGGGGTGAATAAACAGGGGGCTAGGCCCTAGTTGCCATGCAAGGGCAGCCACTAGAAGTCAGAGAAGCATCGCGCGAGCAATGAGAACCCACGCGCGAGGGTTCTGTCTGGACTTCCAGGAATTGCTTTGCATGCTTGGGGTTCTGAAACATACTCAGAAACATCCCAAAGGCATTCCAAACCAAGTAACACAGCAAAATAAACTAAACTATGGATTTTAGCATGCATCACAGTGAAAGTATGCTTAAAACAGTAAAAACAATATATGAAACTCAAAGGCCAACATCCCCTTCCCCACGTGGTTCATCATCACACTGACACAAAGTGTCGCGCGAGCATTGGGAACCATCGCGCGAGGGTTTGTGGTCTACGGCTTCTTGTAACCCTGCTGACTTTAGGGCCAGGACTGGTTGAGTTTGAAAGAGCGCTTGAACTTGAGTTGAAAGAGTGCTTGAGCTTTGAATTGAGTTGAGTTTGAATGCTTTTGAGTGGTAGAAACACGGTGTGAAAATAGGTGTAAAATTTTGTAACCTTTTTTCCAACCCAAGGTGTAAGGATTTCTAAATCTTTGTCTTTGATTTTTTTGAACCCTTTAAAAAGACTAACATGGGGGGGTATTTATAGGGCAAGACCCTTCTATTAATGGAAACCCTCCATTAATGGAATTTATTCCATTAAAAGAAACTATTCCATTAATGGAAACCATCCATTAATGGAAAACATCCCAATAATGGAAACTATTCCATTATTGGAAGGATTCTAGAAACCTTCCATTAATGAAAACATTCTAGAATCTTCTAGAACATTCTAGAATCCTTCTAATAATAGAAAGTTTCCAGAAATAGAAAGTTGTAAATTTAACCAGCGTGCGCGGATCGAAAATCGACGCGTTCCAGTAGGGTTCCGGGAATTTTAAAGAGTTTTGAAAACACTCAAAGCTCAAGCAAGCTATCACTCTCGGGGTGTTCTTGATCCATTTCATCATCAGGGAAACAAAAACTGTAAATAAGCTAATCTGAAAGCCAGATTGGGGTGTCTACAATTTGCATCATAATCATAATATAAGCGGTAGAAGTAAAGCAAATGACTAAAGTTCGAGAGTGTACCATCGACCCGCCAACGCGAGGCAACACCTCTGGAGGGTGGCCCATGGCGTACTGCCTCAGCTGCTTCAGGCCCATCATGGCCTCCGCCATCTCCTTCTTCTCCGACGCTCCCGCCTCCACCACCAACCCGATCGGGATATGCAAGCGAGAGCAAATGTCTGAGAAGATTGAAAACATGTTATACTGAGCAAGGAATCCCGTTGAGCCTCAACGAGGAGGGCGTGGCACCGACCACACCAGGGACTCCTGAGGGGTCGCTACGTCCTTGCCCAAGAAAGGGCAGGAGGCTAGCATCCGAACTGCGCTGCGCCGCAACCTGCATCGCTGCGGCCTCCGTCCTCCTCCACGACTCACGCCTATCCTCTTCTTTCCCTTCCTCCTCCGGACTCTCGTGCCGCTCGTCCGCCTCCCAAAGCACGTATCCCAGGACCTGCCATCAGTGCCGAGAACGATGCTACTGCGTAGTCCGCGGCCGGCTGCTCGGAGAACGGCTCTAACTCGAGGTCTGGCGTAGAATCGCTTCGACCTCCTCCTCAGGGTGTCTTGGTCAGATCCTTCTAGAAGGGCGAGCAGAGGACTCGGCGTCTCACCTCAACGGCGGCGTGCCACTCGGTCACCCAAGTACCATTGCCAGGCCGTAAGGGGACTCGAGAAGCACTCTCCCCCTGGCAACCACCCTACTCTGTGCAATGTAGGGGATCTCGAAGCGGTCCCACACCCGCCAGTGGACCTGTCATTAAGGATAAGCAATGTCAAAGTACTGTTTATATAAAGATGAGCAGGAAATAGAAACGAAAGTGCTTTGATACCTGATGAGAACGCAGCTCATCCAAGTACAGGCGGAAGGCATCCAGCTTGCCTCTTCCCCTCTTCACGCCCTTATACTCTGTCGACCAGCGTAGGGCTCGAGGAAGTATCGTGTCGTCAGGACACGTGGTCTCAGGAGGGTACATCCCTATCACCTCGTACGTCCAAAGCTGCAATTCAAGACATGGAAAGTTAGCACAAGATATACATTGAATAGATACAAATGGAAAAGCTAACTGTTCATAAGAAAGGAAACGAAATATACCTCCCAGACCCTCCAGTAGCCTCCAAGGCTCACTCCTGCTCCGCGAGACAAAGAGCCCATGAAGGCGTAGCACGTCCTGCTGCACTCCCGATCAAAGCGGCGATCTCTCAACGCCCTCAAGGCCGGAGAAGCGAAGGTGTACCCGGTTGCGCTGTTGGGAAACAGCAGACGCACCAGAAGTAAGTACAACAGAAGCACCTCGCCATCCGCTCCTCCTCCCTATCAGCCGGGAGCCTCTCCGCCCAAAACCTCAAGAGCTGGGCGATCGGCGTCATCACCGCGCCTCAGCTCGTGTCCCAAAGCATCGCTCATGAACGCCGCTGCCTCAGTGGCCAGCGTCAAAGGATAGGGTCACCTCAGACCACGAGACCGTGATCGCCATAAAGTCCAACGGCGTCACGGTAACACCAAAAGAGAAGTGGAGGGTGTTCATCGTATCCCACCACCTCTCAACCAAAGCCCTCACCACCGGGGGGTCGTTGCACTCGCCAACACCCCCACGAACTCTCCAAAGCCCGCTGCCTCACCACCCCGCGAAGTCTCGGGCAATCTCTCCCAAAATGTCGGCATAGCCGCCGAGCCTCCATAGCACGAGAGCGAGATCGCTTGTTACAACAAACCAGCAATATTCAATAAGCAGGCATGGCATACAATAAGTGGTGTACTTGGATACAAAGGAAATCGATGCATTGGAATTTGAAATACAGAATTTAAAGTATACCTCGTCTCGGCGCAAAGAAAGGTGCCGCTGAGGTCCAAGACCAGAGCCTCGTCGTAAGTCGGCCTCCTGAGTGTAAGGATCGAAAAGTGAAGGCACCATCACGTCTTTGAAAGGGCACGTGGAGTCGCCTCATCGTAGGGGCCTCGCCCCGCAACGCCAAGATGTCGCCTCAGCCACCACAAAGTGATGCGAGGAGCCATCACCCGGCCTCTCGCCGCCTCTCTCGGCCTCGCTCTCAACACCCTGGCCCTAAGCTCGGCCTCGACTCGCCTCGCGTGGACGCGAGGCCCGCCAACCCAGATACCCTCGTACTAACTCCAGCGCACGTCCTCCATGGGCGCCGTCGTAAGTAGTCACCCATACCTACGGGACGCGACGACCCTACGCCACTGCCCACAAACAAGGGCGGCGTGTCCTCCACTACCGGCTCCACCCCTGGCTCCACCACCGGCTCGTCCTCAACAATGGGGGCCTTCCCCAAGTCAGTCCGAGGCTCTCTCACGGGAGAGGCCTCCGTCTCCTCTACCACCTGGCCTAAACCACCACCGTGGCCCTCTGTGGTCCTCTCCTCCACACCGGCCACCTGACCGGCCCGAAACCTCGGCGTCACCCTTCGACTCCACTGCACGAGTCTCCGCCTCCTGACCGTGCCCGGCCAATACCGCACCACTACCATCATCACCAGTCGCTACCGGCCACTACAAATGGCGGCGGGGCCGTGGCCTCTCCGGCCGCCTGGTCCGAAACCTCGGTGATCTCCGGAACACCCTCGGCCATAGCCACATCCTCCGGGACGACCGAAGGCGAGGTAATCTCGACCCGTGATAAATGGCTGTCGCCAGGAGCGTCCCTGGACTCCATGACTGAGACAGTCGAGAGAGAGAGCAGTCGGGAGAGAGAGAGAGAGTAGCGAGAAAGAGAGAGAACAGTCGAGAGAGAGAGAGAGAGAGAACAGTCGAGAGAGAGAGATGATTGAGAGAGAGAAAGAGAGAGATGATCGAGAGAGAAGGAGAGAGATATAGTCATGAGCGAGAGAGATGATCGAGAGAGAGAGAGGGAAATTCGAACTATGAGGTGTACTGTGTACACCCCGTATATATATATCCCCCGAACCGGTTCACTCGGAAACCAACGTTGGACCGGGTTCACAGCCAAATTGGCCGCACGGCACCTTGGCGTATGTGGGCAGCATGCCCTGGAATTTTCGGATTCCAAAGCGAGCCTCCGGGAATTTCGTTTCCCGGAGCAAGGGCCCGATAGATCGAGGGAGCGCGAGCGGAGAAGCAGGCGCTCGCAAAACACAGAGTCGCCACCTGGGTTTGAAGGTCCGTCACCCAAGGAACCGTATTTCGAAGCACCTGCCGCGCTATTTGATTTGAAAAAGTGAAGGAACGATCCGTCATAACCATATCGGTTCGGGAGCCAGGTTACGAGAGGGGAAGGTTTTTAAGGCACCCCTCTCGCCCAATCCGGAGATCGGTCTCTACTTAGGCATTTTGTGAAAGTATTCGTGATTCGTTTTCTTCTTTAACCAATTTTAAGCCAATTAGGGCGGGGGAACAGTTAATCGGGGATTTTAAAACTGTAACAAGTTTGCAAGATGTGAAAAATGGCGGATGGATGGAATAATAATAAAGAGTAGGATGAATTCCAACCCCTTGATGAAAAATAAACCCAACAGCAACTGGAATTGGTGTACCACACATGACAGCCACCTTTGCATGCATGAATCTACATATATGCAAAGAGGACCGTCGCGAGACACCCATTCACTCGCTGAGGTTTGTCCTCACCACAAAGTTGAATTCCACCCTTCTACAGGGCTCTGGCGACAGTGCACACGAGAGACAATCCAAGCGATTTATATTGATTTGTAAGTAAATGATTACTATAAATTATTACAAAACAGAAGCCAAATTAATTGAAACGCAACCCCTAAACAGTGGGGGTGTCAAACAGGGGCAAAGGTCAACCTGCAAGGGCAATCACTGGAATCAGACTCGCGCGAGAGAGTGAATCTCTCGCGCGAGTTCCTGACCGGACTTCCAGGAATTGCTTTGCATACTCTGGGCTCTGGTACATCAGAAACAACCCAAGAGCATTCCAACAAAGTAAATAAGCAATAAAAGTTCTAGTCTATTTGTTTTAACATGCAAAACAGATGATCTAAAAGGCTTATAAAGCTAAAATAAATAACAACATGAAAAACAAGAAAACCCAAAGCATCCCCAAACCCCACGAGGATCAAGCCGCGCGAGACAAGGGACTGTCACACAGATGTGAGTCACTCACATGAGGTATGCTTGAACCAATATCTTGTAACTCGTTGACTTTAGGACTAATCGGTATTGATTACCAATCTGCCTCGACAAATTTCTCGTGATCAAAACAAGAAGCAAGAAAAGGTGTTTATACCTTTGCTTGGAAGGTTTTGGAAAGGTTTGAACAAATTGAGAAGCTTGTGATGGAAAATGGAGTGAAGAAATGTATAGGATATGAGCTAGAGTTGAGAGCCTTTGTGCTTGCAAGGATTCTCAATCTCCCAAACTTTCCAAGTTGGTGAATTTTTGTGACTTAGTGTCCTTTCAAAGGAAGAACAAGGGGGGTACTTATAGGGGAAGCCAAGGGCCAAAGGTGGTGGCAAACACCCCCTTAGGACCAAACTTGGTGACTAAGCTTGGTGAAAAGATGATGGGAAGGGTTGTGTGAGGGTGTGTTCCCAAGGCCTGCACTGTACAGTACCTATGGGGAAAACGGGGGTTAAGACCACTGTAGCCCCCGCAGCAAGCAACCAAGTGGTCGGGCAAAGGTGAAAGGGACAGCCTAGGACCATCGCGGCGAGACAATGAGACTCTCGCGCTGAAAGTGTTCCACTGCCGCGTGGGTCAACAGTTAAATGTTTGACTTTGACCACACTTGGCAAAGAGGACACTCGAGCGAGGGAGTGACTTCCACGCGCGAGGGTCAAGGGCAAGGGCAGACCCAGAGTTGACTGATTTTTATTTTTCTTTTAAAAGGGTTAAAAAGGGTTCAAAAAAAAGGGGTTTCGCACACACCGAGCTCAAACCTTTCCAACTTTAAGACTGCTTTTCGATCCGGTTCATCATCGGGGAAACAAGAAACCGTAAAACGATCGGGAGATTCAGATTGGGGTGTCTACAGCGTAGTCGCACGGCACCCTGGACGAACATACAGCGCCTCCGGTTTACTCTACCGTGCGTCCCTAAATTGACCTCGCACGACATCATGGATTATTTCGACTGTTCCAGTTTGTGGCCGATTCGTTCGAATTCGTACGAGACGAGAAGTTTGAATGCTGGAATGGAAGAAGAAAAAGGGACTTTTCATTCAATAACAGCCGGGGTAACCCCCGGGATTTGCCATTACATTAAAAAAAAAAAAGAGAAAAACAACAAAAAAACAGAAAACGGGCCTACTGCCCTCTTTTCTCCTTCCTTCTCCTTCCTCTTCCTTCTCTCCTCCTCCTCCTCGCCGCCCCTCGTTGTCAAAGCTGCCATTCGCCTGCCTGAACGATCATCAGACCCGTTGGGGTTGCCCTCGGAGTCTTCCGCCGTATCCTCCGAGCCGCGCCCAAGGACGGACTCGGGGTCGTGCTTGTCGTCCAGTTGATCAAAAGTGAAGTTCTGAAGATTGGAGACGGCACGACGAAGAGTCCGGATAGTGGAGATAAGCCTCGCAATCTGCACGTTCAATTGTTCAATCTCCCCGCGGTAAAAGGACATCTCGGCCTCTAGGGAAGTAACACGCGCTGCCAAATCGTCGTTTGCCATGCTCGAAAGTAGATTGATGCAACGAAAGTAAAGGAACTTTTGAGATTTTGGTGGTGGTGCATGGAATGTGGCACCCCCCCATGCTTATAAAGCCGTTCCAGCCGATGAAGGGGCACGCCTTAATTAATGGCACCCTTAAACCTGCCAACTGTTCTCGGAAATCGAAAGGGTGCTTAGCAGAACGAGGTGCCGCGCGCCTTCAACCTTGACCGCACGGCACCCTGGCTCCAGAAGTTTAAATGTTTTCTCGAAAATTGATCCAATCAGCCACCAAAATCCTCTTGGAAACTCAATCCTCAGCCGTTTTGCAGAAAAGGTCCCTTAGAATGTCGTGCATTGGTTACGTCGCCATTTAATCACCAGGAATTCGCCGTATTCGCCTTTTTCTCGGTATTCGTCCTCCGGGACTCACCGTGACAGGTTCAAGGATCCGACATATTTTCCCCAGCAGGTCCAAAATTCAAAATTCGATTTTCGCCTCCCGATGGCTCGTCTCAAAAATTCAAAATTCGATTTTCGCCTCCCGATGACTCGTCTCAAAAATTCAAAACTTGATTTTCGCCTTCCGAGGGCTCGTCTCAAAAATTCTAAATTGAATTTTCGCCTCCCGAGGGCTTGTCTCAAAAATTATAAATTGAATTTTCGCCTTCCGAGGGCTTGTCTCAAAAATTCTAAATTGAATTTTCGCCTCCCGAGGGCTTGTCTCAAAAATTCTAAATTGAATTTTCGGCTCCCGAGGGCTTGTCTCAAAAATTCTAAATTGAATTTTCGCCTTTCGAGGGCTCGTCTCAATCTTCGCCTCCCAAGGGCTCGTCTCGCTTCTCATCTCTTGAGCCACGGTCTAACGGACCTAACGTCTCTTCTTGTCTCGATTTTCGCCTCCTGAGGGCTCGCCTCAATTTTCGCCTCCCAAGGGCTCGTCTCGATTTTTGCCTCCCGAGGGCTCGTCTCAAGCCTTTCACAATA
The DNA here is from genome assembly GCA_025413875.1 of Rhododendron molle. Taxonomy (NCBI): domain Eukaryota; kingdom Viridiplantae; phylum Streptophyta; class Magnoliopsida; order Ericales; family Ericaceae; genus Rhododendron; species Rhododendron molle. Next base: position 25,380,532 of record CM046400.1, read on the forward strand.
CTTTGAATGACACACCGCACCGCAGGCACTTCTTTGCATAAGTTTGTCCTCCGGGACTCGTTTCTCGCATTGCATTGTCCCAATTGAACTACGCTGGTCTGATCCCTACAACGGGGTACGTAGGCAGCTCCCCGAGCGCGACCACCATCATTTTTTACTTACAGTTTTCGTTTTGTCTCTGGCCAAAGGCACTAGTGCAACGGATTGGGATGCCTATTCTTTAAGCGTCACTCGTACCAAGTAATGGTATCCGAGTTACGTTAAAGAGGGACTACTGTAGACACCCCAATCCGGACCTCGAAGAGTCTTTGTCCACCCCGATGATGAAATAGAGGAACGGTACCTTTATGAGCTTGAAAAGGATCTCCTTTAAACCAAAAAAGCCAAAAACCCAACAAACCAAACAAATCCAACAAACCCAGCCAAGCCCAATAAAAAAAGGCCCAAAAGGCCCTGGACCACAGGAGGAGGTACTGTACGGAGCCAAATTGGAGCGCACGGCACCTTGAGAAATTCAAGGGACCGTGCGCAGCCAAACCCCTCCGCACGGCACCTTGAGCAAAAGTCGGGCTGGCCTCGTAAAGTCGCCGCCACGCCAGCAGTGAGCCATACCGATGATCGGCTCAGCCGAAATGCACTTCTGCCCACCCAGAAAATACCTCCACCACTTGAAATTCAAAATCCTTGGCCTTTGCCTATAAATTAACCCCTCCACTCAAAGGAAAGGGGTCCCTCTTAGCCCTTCTTTTGAGTCCTTCTCTTGCCTTTCTCTTGGCTCTCTCACTCTACTTTCTCTCTCTAAGTTCTCAAACCCACTTTCCATTACCACTTCCATTTCCAAGTCTTAAAGGATGTCATTCCCAAAAGACATTCTTTAAGAGCTTTCACTCACTCCCTTCTCATCATTGAAGTTGATCACTCATTAACTTCAAGACCCCATCACCCAAAATACCAAACCTTCACTCACACCCATACTCCCTTTGTCTCATTTAACCTCCTCCATCCATATCCGTGACGATCCAACCACATCCTTGCATCCACGATCCTTGATCAAGCTCGAAACCAAAGGTATAAACTAGTTTCCTCGGACTAGACTCCGTTCTGGTCCTGAGGGAACTGTCATCAGATCCGATCCCTTTTGGTTAGATCCTGACTCAAACCCATTTTCATAAAATAAAATGTACACTCTGTGCTGAGGTTGGGGAACCGCGCGGTCTGTTGATCAGACGCACGGCACCCTGACTCTCAGTGCACGGCATGGTGCACACTAGTGTTATTGTGAACAGGCTGACTAGATCCGAGTTTTCCTCTGCTGTGGTTACCTGTTTTTGTTGTTTTCTGTTTCTGTAGCTCTTAAAATAAGACCATATCTACAAGCCATGTTCCGGCTCTTCTAAAATCTTTTCAAGATCATCCCAAATGATCAAAAACGTTGAAAGCTACTTTAAAACTATGTTTTGAGAAGGATAATGACGTTCTTGGGATGATCTGACCACCGTGAGGCTACTCATGAGTTTTCAAAAGATCTACAGAGAAACCAGTGAGCTAAATGATGTTTTGAAAGACTGCAACAGTCTGACAGCAGAGCAGGTGCCACGCACGGCATGTTGAGATGCCTCGCGCGGCATCTCAGGGTGCCGTGAGCGGTATTCTGAGGTCCAAACAGTCTGTTGAATGTTGTTTACTTCCATTTATTCATATCATTTTATCACGATTGTACATATAGCACCACCTGCACGTCAATGTGATATATTTCCCATGTCCCTTCCCCGTTACGTGCTTTATTAAAGAGTTTGATATTCCAAATAATATTGAAGATTCCCCCCCCCCCCTTTTGAAAACATCAAGTAGAGACCGGTCTTACCGGGCGAATGGGGTGCTTTTTACAGAAAAACCTTCCTCATTCGTAATGTGGCTTCCGAACCCATCATCTCAACGTTTTCGTTAGACCAAAAGCCTTTCTTTTTCAAATCAAACTCTCGGTTTCTCGGGTGACCCATCTCAAAAACCCGGGTGGCGACTCTTCGAGCGCAAGCGCTCCTTCGGGCGCGGGAGCCCACAGCATTCAATAGCGGATGGTAGGCCTCGTCTACTAGCCCGCGGGGAAGAGGCGGTGTAACGACCCTGATTTTTGGTAAATAAAAATTTCGTTAAAAATTTGAATTTTATTTTAATTACTTGGATTTTTATTTTCATAACCAAAAATCCATCGTTACTGACTAATAAAAATCTCATTGTTTATTCGAAAATCTTTTTGGAAGGTTTTAATCGTCTTCTAACTGCTGACACTCGTCGTTAAGTCTTAAGATTTCACCTCTTGGCTGAAAATCCTGCTTAGCAAGTCTAGTTAGCTTTTTATCCAACTAGTTAACTTAGCGACCGTTTAACCTAATGACCATTTACTTCCTTGGTGAACCTCATGAACCTTTTGAACCCGTTGAACCGTATGGACCTTTAACCCTAGATGAACCTGATGAATCAGCTTTGTATCTGGCCCCGACCTGTTCCTGCAGGGACAACGTGAGAACAAAAGTCACCGGTGTGGTGGCGTGCCAACCACCCTCCGATGCCTGAGTCAGTAGAGAATTTGCTATAGGGTGAGAGATTCGAGATTCAGAAATGCTAATTGAGCGTACCTTAGCTGGAGTTCTACCGTCACTTTTATAGGCATTTGATTGGAGGTTGAGTCCTATTAGGACTGTATTTCGGAGATTGGAGGTTATCCTTATGGTGAATGTGGAGTCCTGCCTTAGCTGGGACTCCATGTTCATCTTATCTTGGCTTGGAGTAATTATCCTTTTTTAGCCATGTTTACTATTTGGGTTTGATATCTATCTTATCCACATCTTCTCCTTTATCTCATGGGATTGCAGTTCTTTTTAGAGCGTGATCGTTATCCGAGATAAACATGTCGTTTGAACGGTACTTATCCAGCCTCGGCTGGACTTATGAGCTGGGCCCTTAACCTAGCTTCGTCTTGCTGGCTGGGTTGGACGCCCTGAAGTACTTGCTGGTGACGTTCCTCAGTAGGTCTCTGTGGAGCTGGGTTTTCACTCCCCAGCTCCGCCCATTCTACCGAGCTGGCCGTATCAGGTCTTTCCTACTTATCAGGTACTCCCCTGTTTCCAAGCTGCAGTTCTGATTTGGAGGTTGGGAACATATGCTAATGTTGCATGGCGGTTACCGCTTTTTCCCTTTGCAGGTGGTTTTAAATGCATTGGTCAATTCGTGGGCCAGGTGTCTAAATCTCAACTCCCCTAGCGCCAAAAAGTGGACGACGATGATCGAGGAGCCTTTCTCGGGATTGATGCTGATCGTTTAAGCTTCTCATTGCTATTTATCATCTCTCTTTTAGGGAACCATCAGAGTTCGCCTAGACGATCTTTGCCATGAGATTTTTCCGTGTTTCCTCCTCCGCCATTGTGTTTAGAGCCCATCCCCTATAGGTACGTTTCCCTCTTCTTGCTGTTATTCTTCTTCTGTTACACTGAATTCTCCATCAGGCGTGGAAATCTCAGACCCAACGTGGGTCGCTCCTTGGGAGTTTATTTGTGCTAAGTTGATTTGCTTTTCCTGTATCAACTTACATTCGCCTGTTATTGAGGATTTCGCACCTTACTCCCTTGTTCTTCAGAACAGGGTTTACCGAGACCTCTTTTACCTATCAGTGCATCTTTATCCCAAATTTCTGGTAGGAACCCTGATGTCTGAGGGTTTTGTTAACTTCTCTTCGATTCTTCAAGCCGAAGAGTCGATGGCGGAGGAGAAGAGTTCTCTGCGTCGGGGTAGCATTGTTAGGGCTTTGGCTGGTGAAGAACAGTCAAGCGCTGTAAAACCATCATTGCCTTCGGCTTCCTTGTCGAGGGGTCCCTATAGGATCCCTGCTTTCTCGGCCTCCGCCATCCCTTCCACAATCACAAACGAAGAGCTAGCCATCCTTAGGGTTAGATATTCTATTCCATCGTCTGTTTCTCTTCGGAAACATTCTGGGACCGAACGGGCGTGCTCCTTCTCTGAGAATGAGACTTGCCTCTGTGTTGGTGCTTTGGAGGGAGGTTTGCGGCTCCTTTTTCCAACCGTGGCAAGGGATGTTTTGAGTTTTCTTGGTTCGGCGCCTGGCCAAATTGTTCGCAATTCTTGGCGTCTCTTGATAGGTTGTGCGGCATTGTGAGGGGCGATGTCGGATGGTCGGATTTCTTTGACGAAGGGGCCTTTTCTCAACCAGTTTTTCGTTAAGGAGGCTCTTGGTGGCTTTAGGTGGTACTATTTTGCGAAGAGAGCTGGTGAGGGGGAGCTGGTTACGAAGCTCCCTTCTGCAAGTAAGAATTGGAAAGACAAGTTCTTTTTTGTTGGGGGTGACGGTTGGGAGCTCCCAAATTGGGAAATTAGATCGTATGTTGCTCGGATCCCAAGTGGGTGGGGGGCCCCCATCACCAATTGTAAGCTGTTTGCTTTTCTCTTATCCTGTAGCTTTATAAATTTATTCATATCTTAATGAATTCTTCGTTACCTTTGTAGCTAGAGGATCATTTCCGTTGAGCCCTGCCTTGGAAGCGGAGCTACAGCAAGCTAGGAGGTACTCAGTGCACACTTGGGATTTGCTTGTGACTCCAGAATCATTGGCGGCTTTCCTCCTGGGCCCAAAGACTACTCGTGAGGCCTTAGCACTTTTGAGAGGTAGTTTCTGCTTCTTACTTGGTTCCGCATTTTTAGCTAACTTTTTACTGCTTTTTTATTTCTTTTCTAGAAGAAGAAGGTGAAGACAAAGCCATGGCATTGAAAATGGACAAAGTCTTGCTGGCCCAATTGAAGGCTGAAAGGGCAAAGCAAACACCTGGGGTTGCAGCTACCAAAAGGAAGAGCTCACGTCTGCAGAAAGAGCTTGGTGTTGATAGCTTTCTGGAAGCTGATCTTTCTATCATCCCTTCTGTTGACTTAGTGGTTGAGCCGCATGCTGAGGGGGAGATGGAGAGGTCAAAGAGAAAAGCAAAAAGTGCCACTGTGGGGGGCACCCCACCAGCCAAGAAGGCAAAAGTTCTTGTTGGCCCTTCTACACTGGGCAACTTCCAGGAAGCTTTGGAACGTGCTTCTGGATTGATGTGTGCAGCTGATGAGGATTCGATGGCGAAGATGTCTCTCCAGTCAGTGGGGGAGCATATGTTGGTCGAGCAGGCCATGGTATACTCCTTCTTTCTGCTGTTGACAACTCAATTGTTTATTGTTTCTTCATTAATACTATTCTTTCTTTTCTGCAGGCTACAGCTCGTGGCCGTTATCTGGCCTCCCAAAGCCATAGCTTGGGGAAGCAGGTGGTTATGCTAACAGAGGCCAATCTGAATCTCACGAAGCAGGGTGCCTCCATGTCCGCCGAGCTTCAGAAGGCGATTGGCGAGAGGGATGCTGTTCTCAAATCAAATAGAGGTTTGGAGGAGGAGAGAGATGTGGCCGTGGCTACTGCTCGCAGTTTGGAGCAGAAGATGTCTGAGTGGAGCAAGGAGAGGGAGGAGTACAGGACTATGAACATGGGGATGCTTAAGAAGGTGAAGAATGCTCGTAAGGAAGCCATCCTGGTCTTCCTTCGGTCCCCTGAATACCACCGAGACATCACCCAGCAATACTTCGATGGGTTTGAGGCCATGAGGAGCTAGGCAGCCTTAGCTCTTCCAGACTTGGATTTTTCCAAGTTTGAAGTTGATGATGAAGACGGGCCCTCGTGTCTTGATGGGGGGTAGAGAGGAGAGGATGATGCTGACGACGGGGCTTCAAAAGATACATCTATCCCGAGCTCTTCCCTTGCACTCCTTCTCCAAACTCCAGAAAAGGTTTCTCTCGACACTCCCAATCTTGCTGCAACACCTCCTGGCCCGTCAACTGGTGATGGGCAGATAATTGATAATTCCACCCTGGGCCTTTGATTGGCCTGAAAAACATTCGATCCGTTGGGTTTGTAACTAATACTTCATGAATACTTTTCGTACTTTCGTAGTTTCATGTTGGTTTGGGAGTGGCCTGTCAGTTCGGCCTTGACTCCTGTTTGGATGGTTTTGAGACTTTGTTTCATTGATGGACGAGGATGATCTTCTTTGAGATCATATTTTTGGGAGCCCTGTAGGGGCTGTTGGTTTAATGATACGGCAGGTGCTGACTTTTAACTGAAAGCGTATTTCCAGTTTAACTGGATGATAATTCCTGTTGTTATCATAGTTTTGCCAAATACTTGCACTTGGTCTATTATGAGCTTTCTATTGCATAGCTGTGCTATGTCTGTGTTTGAAAATTTGCTTGGAAATTTTCCTAAGCCTTTTCTTTTACGTCTTTAAGCCTGTTTCTCAAGCTTATTGTATTATGCCTATCACTCCCCTAAGTGTGTTAATTGCTTGCGTCCAAGCATTTGAAACACTTATTGATATTTCCCGTGGGATATTTAGTGGGTGAGTTGTGATTCCGGAAATAGTATAGCTGTGCTACACCTGCTGGGCTTGAAACTTTGTTCTAAGCCTTTTAAATTGCATAGTCTTGTTACGCCTTTCGAGCGTTGGAATTTTTCCAGAGCTCTGCAATTTGCATAGCCTTGCTACGTCGTTGAGCTCTATTGAGCTTGAGGATTTTTCCTAAGCTCTGCAACTTGCATAGCCTTGCTACGTCTGTTGAGCTTTATTGAGCTTGGGGATTTTTCCTAAGCTCTGTTTGTAAAGTGCATAGCTTTGCTACGTCTACTGAGGAGGTGAGATTTCCACTCCCCTAAGTACATAATTGGTTTGATATCCAAATAATTAATATACTTACTTGGATTCTCATAGGGTATTTCCTAGGTCTACCAAATAGTACTGTAAAGCAGCACAGTTTAACAAGACGCGTGAGGTTTACTTTGGAATAAGACCCGTGTATATTTAAAAGGCGTTCGCTTCAACTTCTCGAGGTGACTGGATTTATAACTACCCATTACTCTAAGCGGTTGAGGTGGCTGTGTTAAGTACGGTTTTTAATGGTGATCATTCTGATTGGCTTAGCAAGCGGTTAATGAACCGTTTCTTTGTGCTACAAATACCAATAGTTCTAATAAACCACTCCCCATTCCATATTTTAACTTTCAAATTTACAATGGCAAATAATGAACAAATCTCCAAGTTATGTCAAGAACTGCAGAGCGTGAAGGTTGCCGTTGATGGCCTTGCGGCCAAGATGGAAGCCATGACGGAGTCGGTTTCCGTCATGGAGAAGACGGTTCGCGTGGTGCTGATTGCCAACTGGGATCAGTTGGCAGCTTTCCATGGGCAGCCATCGCCGCTAGCTCCTTCCCCTCTAAGGGAGGGTGGTAGTGATTAGGTTGCGACTTTGTGGGTTTTGTCCACAAAGTCTTCTATGTACTGGCTGTCCGTATCTCATTAGAGATGCGGATTAAATAAAATTTAAGAATTTTAGTATTGTTGCTTCATCTTTTCCTTTTCATTGAAACAGGAAACTTAAACCATATAATGCTTAACAGGAAACAAATTAGAACAACCTTCCCTCGTGGGGAGTTTATTGGCCACAAGAGCTAGATAAAAGAACACATAGTCCTAATAAAACAACTCTATTGCTGGAACTGTATTCAAACGAAGAGTTTTCTAAAAACAACTTCAATTTCCTAAAAAGCATAAATAAACTAATATTGGCAGGTACCTATTTGTAATATTTCTTGAGATGTTCCGCATTCCAGGAATTTGGCAACTCCTTTCCCCTTAGGGTTGCAAGCTTGTACGCGCCAGCTTTGATGTGATGTAGGACCTGGTAGGGTCCTTCCCAATTGAGGCCAAGTTTGCCAACCTTCTTCCCCGTAGGGTCGACTTTCCTTAGGACTAGATCACCAACCTGAAAATCCCTTGGCCTAACCTGCGCCTCATGGTATTTAACCATTCTTTGCTGGTAGACTGCTACTCTGGCCATTGCTGTTTCCCTTTTTTCTTCCAAGAGATCCAGCTCGGCCCTGAGATCTTCCAAGTTTTCCTGCTGGTCCATGCTTGCCGTTCTGTAGTTGAGGAGTTCAACCTCAATTGGAACTACAGCCTCAGCTCCAAATGCAAGAGAATATGGAGTTTCTCCAGTTGCAGTTCGGGGCGTTGTACGGTATGCCCATAGCACGTTGTACAGCTCGTCTGGCCAAGCTCCCTTGGCTTCTCGTAGTCTCTTCTTAATTCCTTTCTTGATAGTTCAGTTTGTCACCTCCACTTGGCCATTAGCCTTTGGGTGAGCCTTAGATGCAAAGTGCACATGTATTCCCTTGGAAACACAGTATTCTTTGAATTGAGCATTATCGAACTGTTTCCCCTTGTCAGTGACTATCACTCGTGGCAAACCAAAACGGCTAATAATGAATTTCCATAAGAAATCGATTGTTACCTCTGTTATGATTGTGGCCAATTCTTGGTTTCTACCCACTTCGTAAAGTAATCTACAGCTATGATGGCATGCTAGACCTGCCCTGCTGCCATGGGAAGTGGGCCAATCAGATCTACTGCCCACTGGGCGAATGGCCATGGCCCTTTCATTGGGGTCAAAATTGTAGGTGGCCCATGGATGATGTTTGCGAAGAGTTGGCACTTCTCACATTTCTGGAGCATTGAGTTGCAATCCTTCTGCATGCTTGGCCAATAATATCCCAGCCTAAGAAGTTTATAGGCTAGCATGCGGCCTCCTTAGTGATCCCCACACACGCCTTGGTGGACTTCCTGCATAGCTTGCGTAGATTCTGCCGTTGTCAGGCATCTCAGGTAGGGCAGTGAGAAGCTCCTTCTGTATAACACATCTCCCATCATCAAGTATTTCGCAGCCCTGATCTTGAGCTGCCTAGCCTGAACTTTGTCCTCTGGTAATGTCCCATTCGTAATATACTCTACTATGGGAGCAGTCCATGAGTTGCTGTAGTAGATGGCTTGTACTTGTGTACTTGGGGTGAAGATGCTAGGGAGCTCTAAATATTGGATTGGGGCATTTCGTGGGATAGCCTCTTCCCTGGCCGTGGCCAGTTTTGACAAATAATCTGCTTCCATGTTATCTTCCCTTGGGATTCTAACAATATCAAAGCTTTGAAACTTTGCAACCAGGGACTTCACTTTATCCAAATACTTTTGCATTACCTCTTCTTTCACAGTGTATTCGCCCAGGACTTGTCCCACGACCAGCTGCGAATCACTTTTGGCTAGCACATGGCTAGCACCCACGGCCTTGGCCAATTCTAGTCCCACGATGAGAGCTTCGTATTCCGCCTCGTTATTGGTTGCTTTAAATTCAAACCTAAGGGCGTAGCTCAGGCGTTGCCCTTTTGGGGATGTTAAAATTAGACCAGCTCCGCTTGCTTCCCTGGTCGTTGACCCATCAACCTGAAGAATCCAAGGCTTGGGATCTTCCTTGGGGAGCTCCTCTGGTTCCGGATAGGTGTACTCTGCCAGGAAGTCTGCTAGCACTTGTGCTTTAATGGCCATTCGAGGCTTGTACTCTATATCAAACTCGCCAAGCTCTATTGACCACTGAATTAACCGGCCTGATGTCTCTGGACAGTGGAGGACTCTTCAAAGTGGTTGGTTCGTGAGTACTTTGATGGGGTGAGCTTGGAAGTATGGCCGTAGCCTCCTGGCTACCACCACCATTATGAAAGCTATTTTTTCAGCTCTGGGATATCTCAGTTCTGCTCCTCTTAACGCCCTGCTGGTGTAGTATACTGGGAGCTGCGTCCCCTGTTCCTCTCGTATCAAGACTGCGCTGACGGCGTGGGGGGAGACAGCAAGGTATAGAAACAGGTCCTCTCCGTCTTGAGTCCTACTCAACAACGGAGGGGATGTGAGATACTCCTTCAGCTGGTTGAAAGCTGCTTCTTCGGCAGTAGTCCATTCAAAGGCTTTTTTCAAAACCTTGAAGAACGCTTGGCACTTGTCAGTGGATCGCGAGATGAACCTGCACAGGGCTGCAATACGTCCTATTAGCTTCTGGACCTCCTTAATATTCTGGGGTCAGCGGATAGTGAGGATGGCTTGGATCTTCTCGAGATTGGCTTCGATACCTCTTTGAGACACCATGAAGCCCAAGAATTTTCCTGAGGATATTCCGAATGCACATTTTGTTCAGTTGAGCTTCATTTGGTACTTTCTGAGGACTTGGAAGGTTTCTTCCAAATCCGTCACATGGTTTAGTGCCTTGGTACTCTTGACCAGCATGTCATCCACATATACCTCTACGTTGCGCCCAATCTGCTGTTTAAACATTTTGTTGACCAACCTCTGATACGTCACCCCTGCGTTCTTAAGACCGAAGGGCATCACTTTATAACAGAAGAGCCCCCTGTCGGTAATGAACGACGTCTTCTCTTGATCTTGCTTGAGCATTTGGATTTGGTTGTAGTCTGAAAATGCATCCATGAAGCTTAGGAGTTCGTGCCCTGCTGTAGAATCTACCAAGGAATCAATCCTTGGTAGTGGGAAGCTATCCTTTGGACATGCTTTATTGAGATCGGTGAAGTCTACGCACATTCTCCATTTACCATTGGCTTTCTTCACCATGACCACGTTTGCCAGCCAGTCGGGGTAGAGAACCTCTCGGACGGATCCTGCTTGGATGAGCTTGTCTACCTCCTTAGCTACAGCTTCATTCCGTTCTGGGGCAAACACTCTTTTCTTCTTCTTAACCGGGCGAACCGTGGGATCCACATTCAATTTATGGGTTATGACCCTTGGGTCAATCCCTGGGATGTCCTCGTGGGACCATGCAAACACGTCCTTGTTCTTCCTTAGAAATTGTAACAACTCTGACTTCGCTACCGTGCTCAGCTTTGCCCCGATTCTCACCATCTTGCCAGGTTGACCTGGCTCCAGGAGCTCTTCTATGAGCTCTTCCACAGGCTCTCCTTGTTGAAGCCTCTCTTCATCTCGAGTGTCAAGGCTTTCTATAGTCATGGTAACGTTAGCACCCCTGAGTGAGGTGACATAACATTCCCGCGCTGCTTTCTGATCTCCTCTTACGCATGCTATTCCTGCTGGCGTTGGAAACTTTATCATTAAATGATATGTGGAGATTATTGCCCCGATTTTATTCAGGGTTGTCCTCCCTAATATCGCATTGTATGCGGATGGACAGCTCACCACTATGAAATCTATCATTCGTGTAATTTGGCTTCCTTCCTCTCCCATGGTGACTGGTAAAGCTATTTGGCCAGTTGGATAAATGGGCGTACCTGCGAATCCAACCAGCGGTGAGGTCATAGGCCTTAACCTTTCTCTTCCAACCTTGAGTTGATCATAAGCATGGAGGTATAGGATGTCGGTGGAGCTCCCACTGTCTATTAGTACCCTACGTGTAAGGTAGTTGGCTACGACAACGGTGATAACCAGTGGGTCGTCGTGAGGAACTTGAACCCCCTTGGCATCTTCTTCTGAAAAAATGATGGGTATTTCCTCCTTCTTTTGGAATTTACTCAGACGGCCAACTGTGTCGACTTCCAAGTGCTCCTCTGTTCTCAATTTCCTCAGGTGAGCTTTTCTAGCATTGCTAGACTCTCCTCCTTCAGCAAATCCCCCATGAATGACCTTGATCTCTCCAATGGGACCCGACCGAGGTGCAGCACCATCTCTCCCGTCCTTGTTTGTATCATCCCTCCTGGGTTGCTTCTGGTACTTCTTTGACATAAAACGTTAGAGTCTCCCTCTTCTGATCAACTCCTCAATCTGCTGCTTTAGGTTTATGAAATCATCTGTGTTGTGACCGTGGTCCTTGTGTCGTAACCTTCTCTTTTCTTCAACAACTGAAAGAAAGGTCTACACTTGTCACTCGAACGACTGATGAACCTGTTGAGGGCTGCCGCCATCCCTGTCAACCGCTGGACCTCCTTCGTGGTCCTTGGACTCTGTAGCTTCTGTAAAGCTGTAATTTGATCGGGATTCGCCTCTATCCCTCTAATGGTCACTAAGTGACCCAGGAACTTCCCAGAACTTACTCCAAACGCACATTTCGAGGCGTTGAACTTCAACTTATACTCTCTTAGTATCTCAAAAGCCTCTCTCAGATCAGCGATGTGGTCCTGTTTCTCCTTGCTCTTCACCACCATGTCGTCTATGTACACCTCCATGGTCTTGCCGAGCAGCTTCTTTAGCATAATCGTTGCTAATCTTTGATAAGTTGCTCCAGCGCATTCCTCGGACCAAAGGGCATAACACTGTAATACAGTATAGCCCCGTGGTGTGATAAAGGAAGTCTTCTCTGATCGGGGCCGTACATTGCTATCTGGTGATATCCTCGATAAGCGTCGAGGAAACTCATACGTCCATATCCAGCTGTTGCATCTACCAATTGATCTATCCGTGGAAGGGGAAAACTGTCTTTTGGACATGCCTTATTTAGATCTGTGAAGTCGACGCAAACTCGCCACTTCCCATTCTTCTTCTTTACCACCACCGTGTTAGACAACCACTCCGGGTAATACACCTCTCGGATCGCCTTTGGCTCGAGCAAGCGGTCTACCTCTTCGATGACAGCGTCCACATGCTGTACGGCAGATCTTCTCTTCATTTGCATCATTGGTTTGTGTTGTGGGTCCACGTTCAGGTGGTGGCAAATCACGTTTGCATCCACCCCAGGCATCTCCTCTGGCACCCAAGCAAACACATCGACGTGCTCTTTGAGGAATTTCACCAACTCCTCCTCCTCTTCTTTGCCCAAGTTTTCCCCGACCAGGAAATACCTTTCTGGATCATTCTCGTTGATCTGGATCTTCTTCAATCCTTCCACCACTTTCTCGGCTGGATTCCCAGAGCATCCTCGTTGGTACCGATTATTAACCGACGGTCCGCACTCAAGCGTGCCTTGGGTGCCTTCGATGATGGAGACCAAGCACCGTATTGGGCCGTCTTTTGGTTTCCCTTATTTTCTCGATTCAGCGGACCCTGGAAACTTCACCATCGGATGGTAAGTGGAGGCCGCCCTCATCTTATGCAACCAAGTCCTTCCTATAATCGGCGTTATAGGAAGATGGCACATCCACTACCAAAAAATCGGTTCTCAGCACCTGCCCGAACAAGGAGGGTCACTTTACCCAATGGCCAAACTGCCTCGCATTGAACCCCACCAACGGAGTTACCGACGCACCAAGTCCGCTTGTACCAATCCTAGCTTCTTGAACGCGTCGTAATAAAGCTCGTTGCAGCTTCCTGAATCCACCAGGATTCTCTCCATGTCATACTCCCCAATTCGTAGGGTTATGACCAAGGCATCGTTGTGTGGCACCTGGACTCCTCCCAGGTCCTCCTCCTTGAAGACTATGCCTTTGTCGCACCCTTCTGCCTCACGTCCACGTTTCTTTCCCAACCGCATCACGTGCTGGTCGTGTTTCACTTGCCTTTGGAACAATCTCACCTCATTTCTCGTATAAGGCGTGGCCAATCCATGAATCATATGGGTCACGCCTCTCGGATTTTGCTCGTAATCCAGTTCCATTGCCTTCTCGGCGCCCTTGTGCTCCTTCTGGATGAACTCCTTCAAATACCCACGTGAGACCAGGTCATCAAGGTGTTGCTTGAACATCTCGCAATCCTCCGTCATGTGACCCCAGTCCTTGTGGTAACTGCAGTGCTGACTCGTAGCCCTTCTTGCATCTTTGTCACCCTCCGGCCGTGGGGGCCATTTAAAGTATGGGCGGTTCTTTATTCGATAAAGAATCCGATAAATCGGTTCTTTCCAAACCGTTGTCACCGAGAAGAACGACTTCGGATCAGTGACGTGTTTCCCGGTACGACTCTCTTAGTCTGCCCGTGCTCCTTTCTTTCTTTGTAAGTCTTGGGTTCGGGTTTATCCGCCTTCTTTGCGGGTTCCTTGACTTGCTCGGCACTTAGCTTGCCGTCTTCCCGTAGTATGTCATCCTCGTTCCTGGCGTGCTGCTCAATCCGCTCCATCAGCTTTGCCAGCGTGCTCACTGGATTCATGTTTAGGGACTTTCGCAGCTCTCCCTGAACAGGTAGCCCAGTTTTGAACGTTGCTATTGCATACTCTTCACTGCAACTTTCAATCTCATTGAAAGTCTCCCAATACTTCTTGGCGTAGTCCCTGATCGGCTCACTCTCTCCTTGCTTCATAGCTGAGAGACTCTCAAAAGTTTTGGGTGGTTTCCTGCTCGTCAGGAATCGAGCAGTGAACTCCTCGGCCAACTGTCTCCACCCTCGTATGGTGTTCGGCCCCAACTTATGGAACCATGATAAGGCCACTTTTCCCAAACTAGATGGGAACATCTTGCACATGATTGCGTCATCACCGTCGTGCATAAACATCGCCTGCTGGTAATGTTGTATGTGTGCCACCGGGTCTGCATTGGTTTCGTACAGGATAAACGTCCCGTGCTTAACCCTGCTCGGCAACCTTGACTCCTGCAATCTCTTTGCAAAAGGAGAAGTTGTTATGTTGCTAAGGGCTCTCCGTGCTGCTTCTCGTGCAGACATGGTCCCCTCCTCCGATACCTTCACAGCCCTGGCATTATTCCTTTCCCAGTCGGAATCAGGTCTCTCGTACCTGTCCCTGTGGTGCTTCCTGCCCCCTCCTTCCTCGGGGGAGGAGCTCCTGCTCCTGCTTCTCCTTTTTCGTGAAGAAGCCCTCGGTCGTCTCGGAGTGAGGCTCCTGCTTCTTCTTCTTCGTGAAGAAGCTCTCCTGTACTCCACCATATCCAACCTTTCTTTTCTGGACTTCCTTCGTGAAAGCCCCGAATCCTCCGGATGTTCTCGTGATCCTCTCGTGAATCGTTGAATCTCGCTTTCGCTTTTTAATCAAGCGGCGCATTCTTCTATCTCTCGCTCTCTTTCGTCTGTGATATCTTCCGACTCATACGCACGCTTTTAACGTGCGCCGAAGCTCCCTTTCACGGCGGGACTTACTCTTCTTGTGGATCCGTTGCGTCGTCCATCTTTGTTTCTGAGTCGCCATGGATCGCGGGCGGTCATACTGTGGTCCTCCCCGCCGCTCGCCATCGGGCTTTCTGAGAGATCCGGCGGGACTTGTCACCTCCCCACCCAGCCAGATTATTCGGGTCAACTGGGGTCTTTGGATCTTCCTCCACCATGGTCGCTTTTGTGAGGACCTCTTTCGCTTCCACAGGCGCGCCAATTGTATGGGGCGAAAGCGAAAAAAAGGCCTCGACGATGATCAGAACGGCTACTTCCTACGCCGCGGAGTTAAACCTATAAAACAAACAAAATGTGAGCGCACCTTTGCTGTCTCAGTGGCAAAGGCCCTCCGATCTGCCAAAGTTAGTATCTCGTACTAGTGAAAACCCTAATTCTCGGTAGGTAGTAATCAAATAACAAGGAATTGCGTACCTTTACCTCTAGGTTTACCTCATATTTATAGACCCATGTCTACTTGTTATCCAAGCTGCCCTAAGTTTCCTTTCTCGTAAAGGGAACTTAGAATATCAGGGATTCTCATTCCCATAACTGCATATTTCCTTTTAGACCTTTTAGGAACTCTTTCCAAAGCTGGCCGTTCACCCCATTCTCGTTGGGTATCTCCTCCAGATCTTGTTTCCTTACTGGATATTTCCATTTCTGGACCACTCTGGAGCACCTCCTGGTACCTTGCTGCTACTGTTCGGCCTTCTCGTTGCCGAACAGACCCTCTGGACCAATGATTTCTCATATCACTGGACCCCTTATCACGAGACTGGTCCAACAACTACCCTTGCTCTTTGGACCATGCCCCTGCTCGGGTATCTTGGACCTGAGACCTCTCGTATCTCCGATCCTTGTGCCGTTCACCTCACTGCACGGCGAATATTCCGACCGTATCTTTCCCGGGCCCCACGCACCACGTGTTCGGCCACACCTTGTACCTGCACGATCGGGATTACCTCCTACAGGACGAAAATCCAAATATACCCTAACTTGTGGGGTGGCGTATGGGAAACGTCATCCCAGACGCCGTTTGGGCGATCCGTTCCCGAAACGTCTGCTCGCAAATATGGGCAGTACAGAGCATGCCGCGTGTAAAGGTGCTAGCTGGAAAAGCTCAGACCAAACGACGAGGCGTTTGGCTTGGACTAATGATGAGTTTGCACCAAGTACGAAAAACATGGTGCAGGAGCAAAGGGCGAGAACCTTGCTCGGTGTTCGGGAGCTTTGCTCGTCATATTAAGAGAAAATAATGAGTAAACCCTAGGGAGCCATTGTAGGGAGGTAATCTCGAGCAGGCACAAAGAAAGGTTCGAACACATGGTATGAGGGGCCCAGCAGAATAAATATAGTCGGAATATCCGCCGTACAATGAGGTGAAGCGGCAATAAGGACCGGGGACACAAGAGGTCCCAGGTCCAAGATACCCGAGCAGTGCTAGTTCAAAGAGCAAGGGTAGTCGTTGGACCAGTCGCATGAAGGGTCCAGTGATACGAGAAATCATTGGTCGAGAGGGCTGTTAGGCAACGAGAAGGCCGACCAGGAGCGCAATCCGGAGGAGGTGCCAGGAGGCACTCCGAAGGGTCCAGAGAAATACCCAGTGGGGAAACAAGATCTGGAGGAGATACCCAACGAGAATGGGGTGAACGGCCAGCTTTGGAAAGAGTTCCTAAAAGGTATAAAAGGAAATATGCAGTTAAGGGAATGAGAATCCCTGATATTTTGGGTTCCCTTTACGAGAAAGAAAACTTAGGGCAGCAAGATGGCTTGGACAGCAAGTAGACATGGGTCTATAAATATGAGGTAAACCTAGAGGTAAAGGTACGTAATTCCTGGCTATTGGCTTATTACTTACTGAGAATTAAGGTTTCACTAGTACGAGATACTAACTTTGGCATCGGAGGGCCTTTGCCACGAGACGGCAAAGGTGCGCTCACCTTTTGTCTGTTTTATAGGCTCAATTCCAGCGGAGTGCTAGGGTTCCGGTGTAGAGAGAAAAATAGCCGTTACAGTTTGGTGCTGTTCGAAGGCCTGTTTCGTTTTCCTGCACTTACACTAACATATAACTTCCTAAGTTTGATTCAACATGCATACAAACTATACTTAGGGTAGAGAGTAAGGTCACTCTACCGTTCTTCTTGGCGGTAGTAAGCGACCGAAAAAAAGTCGGCTATCGAACGGAATAACGGCTTACGATAAGTTTCCGATAGCTTCGAAAGAGAATGGTTTCTCTCAAAACTAGATCTTAACTACAACTACTACTACTACTTTTGGATCGAGGTGGTGGTCGAATGGTGGTTTAGTGGCAGCACTAGAAGAGTTTCTTGAAGAACTAGAAAGAAGACTTCAAGAACAAGAAGAAATCAACAGGAACAAGCAAGAACACTTATGCTTTCAAGAGAGAAGTGAGAGAATGGGATGAATGTGTGAGTTCAAAGCACAATGGAGCTTGGTATTTATAGGCAAGCACTCCCTCCCTCTCTCTAGCCGAATTCCCCCCTCTCTCTCTCTCTATATATATATCTCATTTTTTTATTACTTTGTGTCAAGTTTGATTGAAAGCTCAAGGCCTAAAACTCGGCTTGCATGGCTACCAAAGATTTTGCTTTCCTTGCACTCCAAGAACTAGGACAAAACTAGGTTATTCTAATGGGGTTTTGGTCTTGTCTAGTCCTTTGATCAAATAAGAAATTCTAGGGTTAGTACTTAGGAGATTTAGGCTAGATATGAAAGCATAGAAAACCCTAGATTTGGTTGTACTAGGATGGGATTATGGAAGATTGAGCAAGGGAAGGAAAATTTGATCAAGTTAAAAATTAGGAAATGTACAATTGTACAAGATTTTGCTTGTAAGGATAATCCCAATGGATTTGTATGCTTCCAAAGGTACAATGGAAGATTGAAAGCACAAGGAAAATCAAGCAAGGTCAATCTCTCTCTCCTTCCTCTCTCTCTCTCTCTCTCTCCCTTGTACTTGCATGAAAGTATACATATATACTAGTATATATATGAGTACTATGGGTCCTTTAAAATCTTGCATTTTAAACCAAAATTAGATTTTCTTATTAAAATATTGTAATACACACATGCTATATACAATATATATATATATATATACAAGCACACATATAATATATACAAGCAAGTACACATAATCTAGACTAGATATGTAAGGATACAATATCTAATAAACTAATCTTAGTCTTTCAAAGTACTAAGTACTAAAATATTAACCTATGGTACTAATCCTATTTTAATCAAATAACACACATGGCAAATCTAGTATTTTAATACACCTAGTAGTACTTGATTGGCAAGTAAAGCTATTATCCAATGGATAATAGTTTCCCTAGCGGGTAATAACCAATGGGCAAGGATGGCTAGGATTCTAATCTATCGTCCAATGGGTAAAGAATCTCCTAACGGTTATTAACCAATGGATAATACCAAAAAGTCTAATACTTGATTAAATACGATACTTAAGCACTAATCTAATCTAATCTTGTACTTAAGTGGATTAACTAAGGTTCTCCTATTATCCAGTGGGTAAAGATATCCCTAACGTTATCGTCCAATGGTCGCTGGCTCAAAGGTTAAAAAGGTTCACAAAGTTAATCTAGGGTTACAAGCTCAAGGGTTTCAAAAGGTTCATAAGTCACGAGGGTCATAAGATTTACTTAGCAGACGGTAACTAGGTTAAACGATCGCTAGGTCAACCTAATCGGCTCGAAGGTAGCTAGACTTGCTAGGTAGGACTTCCGGCCAAGAAATGGGGTCTTAAGACTTAATCCTAGAAACGACGGGAAAACGGTAGTTATACGACGATTAAAACCTTCCAAGCATAATTAAAAGATTTTCGAATAACAACGAGGTTTTTATTAGTCAGTAACAACCGATTTTTGGTTATGGAAATAAAAATCCAAGTAATTAAAATAAAATTCAAATTTTTAACGAAATTTTTATTTACCAAAAATCAGGGTCGTTACAGACACGCTCTTCATATAGCAATCAATCACTGGTGTAACCAATCTTTTCCCAAGACAAGACCAAACCTCCCTTCACAAGAAACATGGAGGTCAAGAACGGAGTGACAATCCGAATTAACCAACTCATAGCCTCAGCAAATACTATCTAGAAGGGTTACTCAACACACATAAATAGTCTAGGAATCCTCGATGTTCAAATTCGAGTCAAAGGATAGATGCAAACTATGGAAAGATGACATGTTCCCAAATCAAAAGAATACCAACAAGGGATTAAACAAGAGAAAGGAAATTACCCCACACATCTAGTGTCTCTGGAGCCTGAGAATTTGTAGGGCTCGCTTCTCGCTCAACGCGTGACCCCTGACCCAAAGTAGACTGGAACTGTGAATGATGTCGAATAAAACTCTATCCTGGTATCACTGAACTAAGCCCACTACGCTCTCCTACTTTCTAAGGGCATCATTTTGCAAGATGATCAGGTGCACCGCATATGAAACATGCCTTCTGCTGTTGTGAACACTGAGCATGAAAGTGACCCGGCTGACCACACCGATGACACACAATTTGTGGTTTTACAGAAATTTCATGACTTCCTGATGAAGTAGGTGGCCCCAAACTCTGTTGAACTTGTAATGATTGAGGTGGTTCCCACTGTCTCTTTCTCCCTTGGCTCCTAGAACTCCCCGAAGGTAAACTTGCACTAGCAGTTGGTTGCTTAGGTTCCCACACTTTCACATCTCCCGGTGCACCCACTGGATTCTCAACACTTCTTGCACATTCGACAATCTCGAAAAACCTCCCAATACGCTAGCTCACTACTAACAATTTAGTAGATGGGTGCAATCCCTTCTCAAAATGCCTACACTTCCTTTCCTCTGACGCCACTAATTCTGGTGCAAAACGCGACAAGGATTGAAATTTTATATCATAATTAGAGACGATCATATTTCCTTGTTCTAGTTTCTCGAATTGTTCTCTAAGTTGCTCGTGATATGTTTCTGGAAAATATTGATTTTCGAAGAGTTCTTCAAACTCAGCCCAAGTCAGGTTCTCTACATCTGGCTCATTTGTCCGATTAACCGCCCTTGCCATTCTCCTAGCGTCTCTCCTTGCTCCTAAAACCGATTCCCACCACTCATTCGCCTCATCGATAAGTTGACAAGCTACTATACTCACCCAATGATCATCTTCCGTAATCTTAAGAGCGTTAAAGATTTTACGAACTTGTGATAGCCAATGGTCGCCCACAAGAGGATCACTACTCTCCCCATTGAACTGAGGTGGTTTCATATGGCAGAACGCCCTCATCGCTTCCATGGCACGGTCATTCGGGTTAGCCCTAAGTGCTGGGTTCAAAAGATTCGACTCTGCAAGTGCCACCACAATCTCCCTAGCGAGGTTATTCTCACGTCTCGGTGGCATCGTGCTACAAGAATTGAAAGCATATCACAATCAATGACAATAACTATCAATAACATCAACTATCAACAACCACGGCTCCATCGTGAGATTAAGTCTCCAACTCCCTCAACACGGGTCAATAATATCACAATACTCTATGTCATTGTAAATGCAATGTCACACCGATGCACTGACTCATCCATGCAAGCACACATGTCATGAATTTTTTTTTTGGAACCCATGAGATTAAAGTCTCCCCACGATCTTAAAGTATTCTAAACCTATGCTCTGATACCAAGCTGTCATGCCCTCGATTTTCTATGTAAATACAAATAACTCTTCATAATTAAAATCCTCACAATATCATACATCATACCCCAAAAGAGTTTTACCCAAGGTACATCGGCCCAATAACTTGAAATTTACAAAGAGTGAAGGAAAAGTTAAATAGTTTACAAATGCCCATTTGATAAATAACTAAAGTGAAGTTACAACCACATCCTTTAAAGAATTCCGAAAGAGTGATAATGCCATTTCCTCATGTCAGCCTTCAAATGATTTCAAATCAATGCATGCACAACACTCCATGCTACAGCTCCAAATGTACACCTGAAAAATGAAGGGTTGAGCAAACACGCGCCCAGTAGAAAAGTCTCTACAAACCTTGTATGCAAATGAAAAGGTTTTGGACATAAAGAGAATAAAGTCTGAGACAACAAAGAGAATGCAATGAATGCTAACTTCATGCCGGAAATCAAGGCTTAACAGAGTACTTCATTTGTTATTGATCACTCTAGTCAATCCCTTAGTCATCTTTTATATTTCCCCTGTCTATTCAAAACTTCATCTGCACACTTCTACGTACGTGTCCTACATTTCGGGTCTTGTGGACCTCGTTTGTCTCCCATCGATCCCCAATGTTAGGTAAAATTACTCTTTCTCCACTAGCACGTCGAACAGTAGACTTAAGAAGTTTTCTGGGTTTAGGGCCCTATATACCCAACAATACGTTTTCGGGTGCTCATGACCCCGTACATCCACTTTACATTTCGGGTACTCATGACCCCGTACATCCGTTCTATGTTCCGAGTATCAAGACCCCGTATGCCGATTACAATTCGTTTGTAATGCATTTCGTCGTATGTGTCACTAAGGCTCTGATTTCCCGATTGAAGATAAAGAGAGAGATTGATTTTAAGTAAACGGCCCACACACCAATACATATTTCTGTTTTGTTTCCAAACTCATTGTCTCAACTCACTCCTCGTACTTCATGGCATCAAGTGTTCATTTCTTGCCTGCGTTTATAATTTATTCATCCTCCTGTCTAACAATCAACCCGATCAACACACACACATTTAGTTTTTAACTAGTTCACACCGTCCAACCTAACATCTCATAATATCCCAAAAATCTAAACGGATGCACCAATTTAGCACTAGGATGATAATTCATTCCATATACTACTCAAGTTTGACGCAACGAAAGCCAATGAATGAAGGTGACCAAGGGATCATTGGAGTGTGAAGAGCTATGTTTGGAAGTGATTTAGAATAGCTAGAAGTGATCGGGGGGCAAAATAATGGAGTTTGGAGCAAAACAGAAAAACTGTCACTAAGCTCATTGTATCGATACGGGCAAAATCTGTATCAATACAGATGGCTTTCGAGCAGATTTTCTGCAGATTTCAAAGATTTCAACTACAACAACAATCACAACAACCATAGGCACAATTTCATGCACAAAACCAACTCAAGAACATACAAAGAGTGAGAGAAATTCCTATCTCACGTTGAAGAATGAAACCCAAGAAGAGATCGAGCCCTAGCTTTCAAACTCCAAACCAAGTGAAATACGAACCACCGGGCTCCTACGAACTCGATACGAGCTCTAATACACGAAGATGTGAAGGTTTGAAGGTTGATTGATGAAGGGTTGAGGTTGTATTGATGGGTTTTAGAGATATAGAGAGAGAGAGAGCCGAGAGAGGGGTGAGAGGTCGGGAGAGATGAGAGAGAGTGAGATTTGGGATTTTAATCCCTTACACTCACACACACCTATATATATACTAGCACAAACATTTATTGCACAAGCACCCCTCTACATACAACCCTCTCACATTGACCCCAAATCATATAATTCAATAAATCCCTCATTTTTCATATTCTGACATTAACAAATTCTTTAAATAATTTTCAAAAATACGGGTCTCTACACCTGTAGAGAAACAAAAGTCAAGGTTAGGCGAGACAAACAACAGAAGCACAGGAGTATGCCTTGATATAGGATTACTTGATCTAATGAGAATGAGGTGATCATATCAGAGTTCTGTTCTCCAAAGCCTTCTGAAGGAGAGACTGTCGAAGCCAGAATAGATACAATTGACAAAGAACCATGTTCCAAAACTTGTAAGAGGGTTGGAATGGGATCATTCTTTGATATTTGAAACTGCTTTACAGCCTTCAAGTGAGCCAAATTAGATATAATATTTGCAAAGGTAGGTAGCTCTATAGAAATTGGAAATTCCTGCAATAATCCAATAAGAAATTAAGGTCTAAACAAAAGATGATGTTTAGATAACGTAAGACGTCCACATTACTTGGAAAGGAATTGGTGGGATAGGCTTAGTAAAGAGTGATAACAGAGCTTGCATTTCAAAGTTGACAATGCTCTTCTTTGGAAAAAGAGACAATCTAGGTATTTCCCAGAGTAATGAAGATTAGATTATTAAGTCATTTACCAAACATTGGGAAACAAGAGCAATCTAGAAATACCTCATGTGCGTCATCTTCTAAAGGAAGAACAGGTGTCTCCTGCATAGAAGGTGATTCCAAAGCCCTTTTCACAAAAAGAAGAGGTAACAAACAAGTCTGTTGCCTTCTCAGCGAGCATTTTTTGAGCCTATGGGGAAAATCAATAGTGAGGTATATATATATGTGAAACACATAAACAGGTGTACACATCCAAGGTATGTAAAATCTACCTTATTAGAAGGAGCAAGTTCATCCAAAGCTTTGGTTTTCCTCGTTGTTTTCTCTTTTCTTCCATAGAAAAGGGCTTCCTTTTGTGTCTCTTTTGCTTTGCCTAGGCAGGGATTAAAGGTCAGGTTTGCAAAGAAGTTTAAGTAAACTCTTTTCGAATAGGGAGGGAAAAAGCTAACTCTTTGAAATCAGAGCCTCTGTATCAGTTTCAGTTTCCTCATCACTTGAAGAAGTCTCAAGTCTAAGTTTTCTAATAACTTTAGCCCTTTTGGGGGCTACAAGGAAGGAAAACAAGGAAACATGATTAATTTAGGAAAAGGCAAAAAAACTTAGAAAGTCGATTGGGTGAAAGAAACAAACCTTGTTGTTCAGCTGAAGGCTCAAGATAATGCTTACTAGGGATGACTTTCTCGTGCTGAGTGGTGACTTTACTCCTCTTTGAAGTATTTTCTAGAGGAGAAGTAGTACCTACAGGTTTGTATACCATTTAGAGTTTCTTTTTGAAATAAAAAAGTGAAACGTTTGAAGTGAAATACCTCTTTTCCGTGATACTCTCAAAGACTGTCTCCTTGGAAAAGGAGGAGCGATGATCATAGAAATGGGTGAGGCTTCGATGGGTGTTATTTCTTGATTAACCTCATCTTCAGCAGTATCTTCAATACCTACAGCCACTCCAAACCCACCATCCGAAGAGAAATAGGACGAATCATTATGATTTTTGTGTCCAAACTCAGAATTCTCAAAACCAATGTGCTTGAGAAATTTCTAGAAGGGTGTGCATCCAAACAAGAAGGAGCAGTTTGTGTGCCACCAATAGTCAAATTCAGAAGTAGTATTCACTTTTAGCTCCTTGAAATCCTGAACAATGGTTCATCTTAACTGTTGTTTTGATTGAGCAAGCCATGATTTGAAGTGCTCAATGGAAATGCAAAAGCGTTCGGACATCGAAATGTTAGCAGAACCACAATAAGGGTTAGGGATGCCCTGAACAAAACCAAGCTGTCTAGCAAATTGAGCAGGATAGTATACTTTTGCTTGTGCCAAAGACTTGGAAGGATTAGATGAGGATATGAAAATCTCCCTGCTTGTGAGGATGTTGCTCCATGCTTGAAAGGCTATGAAAGATTTTCCTTGTCTATCTGCTAAAATGTCAAAGAGCCAAGATGGCCCAACTTGTGCTGAAAATGGACAGGACCATTCTCTATCTGAAGCAAGTCGATCCAGAAAAGAAACAAAGATAGTGTACCAAAGTGTGAGTCTCATTGGCCAAAATTCGAATATAGTTGTCACCATGAACGTTGGGTGTTTCATGAATACCAGCAGGTGACACAAGTGCTTCAAAGGGATCTAGTTCAGAGAAATATGCATAAGCCATAACTGCACAAACCATTGGGGTCTTCCTTGGGAATAGTTCAAACCTTTCTGATGAAAATCAGAACCAACCTTTATACATGACCAAAGAAATAAGAGGCAAAGTCATACACTTCACCCCTGGATAGTGCCAAAGCCAGTGGTATGAACTCACTCATTACTCATTTTCCAGAATGGCAAAGGATATATTTGCAAAGAGTATAGAGTATGTAAGCAAAAAATTTCATTTCAGAAACATCTCCGGATAGTTTCTTTTCCTTGGAGTAAAAATGGGAAAAAGCACCATTTGAAGCAGTTAGACGGACAAAACCCTCAGGGACAGTGTAATCCTTAGTGGGATCAAATTGAGGGCCATAAGGGATAAGTCCCAACATTTGAGTGACATCCAAAACTGTGGGAGCCATCATACCACAGTTAAATCTGAAGAAACTAAAAGAAGGGTCCTAAAAGGCTAAGGCAGCCTGAATCAAATGAGAATTTTGGGAAATTCCCCTTCGAAGAAGAACGATAATATTCTTTAAACCAACTTTCTCGAGGTCGTCTGATTTTTTGGCTAGCATTCTAGTAGTCCAAATTTTCCAATCCTTATTTGGAGTAGGCCAACAAGGAAAGGATTTTCTCAGGAAATTTCGCCAATCGATGGCCGAACAAGCCCAAATGTCTGCATCTCCTAATCGAGGATAGTAAAGGGTTAGAGAAGCATGTATTTCTCCTATGAACTGGGGACCCAAAATGAAAGTACCTTTCTCCATAGGGTTTGGGATAAAAACTCGATCATCGAGGTAGGGGTCTTCAGCTGAACCCTGGGTTTTTCTTGTTGTAAATCTCCTCAACGCAAGAGAAGGAGTTGGGTTCTCCCTGATCAATTGGCTTGAAGAAGCCATTGATTCGATTGGGGGAGTTCATAGTTTGAGGTTGAAGTGATGAAAGTTCCGTTCTTAGAGAAGTTTGAATATGCAGAGCGTAAAGTGTGATTTTGAATCATTTTCACTTTTATACTTATGCATTTGGGCCATTTATTGATATTGGGCCACTATTTACCCAATTATTGGTCCAATAGGGCAGATACACAAGAATTAGAATGAATTTGTTTATGTTTGAGTATTATAAATCAAAGCTCATGATCAGAAGTTATTCAAAGCTAGATAAACATAATTATGCAAAGAAAATTTCATTAAAGAAGCTACCAGTGTTTACAAAGATGAAATTTGCGTATCTACAAAAGGTGACAACAAAAAGGGAAATACTAAGTCCTACTGGCAGGAAGATAATAAAGATAGATTGGGCCTTTGAAGGGCCTGGGTGCTTAGAAGTAGCTTTCTTGTTCTCAAAATAGTGAGGAAACGACCAAGTAACAAGGCTGTGGAGTTTGTTCCAGGCAAATTGGAGAATTGCAACTCCATCTTCCTCATGTCCTCTTTGGTAGCTTATTCTAGTTTTTTCTCCAAAAGGGGCCTAAGGCTAAGTACCAGAGCTTTAGCCTTCCTTTGAAGTTGAGCTTCCTTCTTGGGGCGTTTCCTTTGCTTCTTCTTAAAACACATTTGAAGTTTTTGTCAGCATGACAAGGGATCACTTCGAACGATTCAGCATTGAAGCTCAAAATCTGATTATGTAGCTTCTCAATCCTCTCCTTGGCAAGAGCATAGTCTTAGAGGTCTTAATTGAAGCAGTAGGCTGCAGCATTGGCTTCGAGCCATGTTTTGATCATTAGGAGAAAATCCAAAAAGTAGTGGATTTGATATGAGACCACAGAAGGGATGGTGCAGAGAACAAGTGTTTGACAAGCCCATTTGAAATTGGTCAATGGGACTTGTTCTTCGAGGATGGAGACATCCAATAAAGAGAAACCAGCAAGGAGTTGTAGGGCTTTGCCTTTGTCAGAAGGAAAAATGGAATAACCATAATGCCATTAGAAGTAAGGTGGATTGATGGCAAGGTTATCCACTTTGCCAAACCAATCAGGCTCCTCTCCCAGAGGAGCCAGCTTGTTTGACTCTTTGAAGTTAGCAGGGTAGTGTGGGGTTTTCACCTCGGCAAGCCAAAGAGTTTTTTGGGTTTGGCCAGGCGTTTGAAGTCAAAATAAGGAGCTGGCCCAAGATAATTCTCTTCCTGTTTGAGATAGGGAGTGAATTTGAGGGAAGAGTAGATTGATTCCAGCATTCCCATGTGAGTAGTGTCCCTACCAGCTAGAGGCAAGAATTGACTTACAAATAGGGTTCGAAAGTGGTGAAACCTATTTAGGGTAGGGTCGGGTTGGTCAAACTTGACCAAGATAGTGCCAATATTTGTATTAGAAGGCTTTTCCTCCAAAGTTCCCCAACTAGACTCGTTAACCGAATTCGAAAGGGTAGAAGATGACTCCCAACCCGTAGGGGATAGGTTGGGAGTGCAAAGAGTTCGGTCAAAAAGAATCTTTCCAGCCAACATTCGAGGGGAATCTGAGGGAGATGTTTGACTAGTGATCAAGGTTTTCTAGGACAAGATTGATTTCTGGAAGAGAATCCAAATCTAAAAGATTTGCTAGTGGGTAAGCTTCGACTGCTAGAGGTTTAGAAAGAACGGTGTGATTTGTAAAACCCTATCATTAATCACTAATTATAGATGAGTTAAAGACAATCATCCTTGGGACGCTCAAGAGACGTGCATGGAAACAAATCTTTCCCATGCCCCATGCATCCTTATTTGTAGGGAGGTGTGGGCAGAAGACGTGAGCCATTAACACTTATTTAATTACTTTAAATAAGATGTTAATGGGGGGGTGTGGGGGGGACGTTTACATCCTAAAATATGCCACCCAACGAGAAAATTACACGTGGCACCAAGCAATGCTTTAACCTATCAAACACGTCCTATTTAGACCTAAGATCTAGAGGATCAAGACATTTAATGGCGGCGTTATTTTAGTACTATACGGTTTCATTTTGATTGGAAACGACCACGTTTGGACATCGAACAGGGGTGATTAAGATGATAATTAAGCTCAACCGTTGATTAATCCTTAAAGCCATCGAACGGTGTCACTAACTCCCCGTTTTATGAAGAAAATCAATCATGGTTATATTGAATCATCTGAATAGCCTATTCTATAACACTAAACCACGTTGCACGAAAGCAGGAACCCCATTACCCAAAAATCAACCATGATCAACATCAACAAACGTGGAAGGAGAAGAATTCTGAGGAGACCAATTCAAGTAACCGTTCGAAGGTCCTTCTTAAACCGTTTTTTGGAGGGAACAATGAGCACTTCGAATGAGGACATGAGCATCAATTGAAAATGTGGAGAATGAAGATCGAAGGCAGACTTATCGTCTATAAATAGAAGAAGCAAGTGAAGAGAAAAGCCCCCCCGAAAAAATTCATCATCTGACAATTCATACAAAATGATTGCTCAGAGATCTATCGTACCTTAGGACTTAGATTAGATTAGTTTAGTCATTTGTAAGTTGAAGGCTTAATTGCATATAAGACTACTTTCGATTAAATTCAAGTTATCTTATTTCTTTTTGTCTTCTTTCTTACCCAAGAGTAGTCGAATATAGGTCCACTTTTGATTATATTCATTGTGCCTATATTTCTGTATTATTCTTGTCGAAATCGTAAGAGTATTTGTATATAAACTTACCTTTGATTAAATTCAGGTTTATTTATGTTCAATTATCTTTTTTCATTGAAGAGTGTCAATCCATTGTTTGATTGATACCTTAAGAAAAAATCCTCTTAATTGAGGTAAGCGAACAGATAACACAATTGCCGGATTTAAATTAGTTGTTTTGAATCAATCTGAAAAGAATAATTTCTATTCTTTTTTGGCACGCCCGCACACAATCATATGCCACAGATTGAGATAATTCATCCCAAACACGCCGGTGGAAGGAATTTAATCTCCAAGTGAAAATTGTGTTAAGTACCATAATAACCTTGGACAACTACCAGAAAAATTTAGTGGTTTTCACAGAGCGGTCATTCAGTGCTCCCTTGTAACACTACCGCGTGATGCTCCAAGGTCTTCTCCACTATATATTGGTATAAACTGGAGTTCATTCATTGTGCTCATATAATTGTCGTCACCTCCCAAACGAGGCATTGCCATACAGATTGATCATTGCTTGATTGCTTTACACTTCATAAACTAGAATCGTGGATATTCCCATGGCTAGGAACATCGCCACACGATAATGGTTATATCATCAAAATAAAGTCACTACCTAGTTTATATAAACTAGGAAAAGAGATAGAGATTTCGGGTACGAGAGCCAAAAGTACAATAAGGGGAAGGTGTTAGGCACCCATCTTTGCCCAGTCGTGAAACTGGCCCATAATCGTTCGACACATGATTAGTATTTACTTTGTTTAATTCTAAATAGATAACTTGGTTATTTGACCTTTAACGGTTGATAAGGTGAGCCAAGACAATAATTGAAGCATGCATAAAAAATAGCAGAAAAGATAAACTGTTCCAGGAAAATCCCTCGACTAGTGAGTGGATTTCACGGCCGAGGAATCCCACTGGGTCAATGTATCAGTCGAAGGATTGATCTCCCAGCCGATGTTCTTCCTCACACCAGACTATACGACTAACAGATAATGAGAAAGCTACTATTAAGCGTAAAAAATAGAAAATAGGGAAAAAAACCGAAATAGTCCCTGTCGTTACGTGTTTGTGTCAACTTAGTCCTTGTAGTTCTAATTGGCTTGATTTTGGTCCCTGTACATTCCATTTTGTTCCGATTTGGTCCAATTGCTAACTTCCGTTAGTTAGCCGTTAGTCCGTTAGTCAGCCGCCATTAGTCCGTTAGTCAGCCGTAGTTCTAAATAAGCCAACTGGGTTTTTTTTTGTCCTTAGTCAAATTTTTTTCGTATTTGTTAGTTTTTTGTCAATTTTTTGAGAATTATTGCATCGTTATGACAAGAGGAATCTAAAAAGTTAAAAATTACGATCGAAACCTATTTTTTTTAAATAAAGACAACAATAAGCCAATTTTTTCATCTTTACTAAAAAAAAAATTGGATTTCGATCATAGTTTTTTACTTTTTAGATTTCTCTCGTCATCATGATGCAAAAAATCTCAAAAAATTGACGAAAAACTAAATAGGCATCTCGTTTTTTACTTTTTCGTCTTTATTCAAAAAAAAATCTAGACACCTTTATTGTAAATACTAGGTTATGACTTGCTAAATTTGGAACTGAGTTTATGTAATATTGTGATACAGTATTGATGTTCAACATGGGGCATAACCTCAGCAAGTGCAGGCAGCAAACCCTACAATCATATGTTTGAGATTAATATCCCATTGAAAATTAAGTAAAGTGAAATGAAAAAATAAGCCAATTGGCCTATTTTTTTGTCCTTGTTCAACTTTTTTTTTTCGTAATTGTTAGTTTTTTGTCAATTTTTTGAGAATTATTGCATCATTATGATAAGAGGAATCTAAAAAGTTAAAAATTACAATCGAAACCGATTTTTTTTTGAATAAAGACAACAAAGGTGTCTAGATTTAGCAAGTCATAAACTAGTATTTACAATAAGGTGTCTAGATTTTTTTTGAATAAAGACGAAAAAGTAAAAAACGAGATGACGAGAGAAATCTAAAAAGTGTCTAGATTTTTTGCATCATGATGACGAGAGAAATCTAAAAAGTAAAAAACTATGATCGAAATCTAATTTTTTTTGAATAAAGACGAAAAAATTGGCTTATTGTTGTCTTTATTAAAAAAAAAAGGTTTCGATCGTAATTTTTAACTTTTTAGATTACTCTTGTCATAACGATGCAATAATTCTCAAAAAATTGACAAAAAACTAACAAATACGAAAAAAATTTGACTAAGGACCAAAAAAAAAACCCAGTTGGCTTATTTAGAACTACGGCTGACTAACGGACTAACGGCGGCTGACTAACGGAAGTTAGCAATTGGACCAAATCGGAACAAAATGGAATGTACAGGGACCAAAATCGAGCCAATTAGAACTACAAGGACCAAGTTGACACAAACACGTAACTACAGGGACTATTTCGGTTTTTTTCCCTAGAAAATAAATTGAACCAGAGGCCCCTGGGCCTCACCACCTTGATCCCTCAGTTGGTTGATTGCTTCGGATTAAGGATGATTGACTGATTTGCTTCTCGAAAACCCTAGGGTTAGGGTTTGAACTTCGGGGTTTGGATCGTCAGGTCGCGGCTACCTTCGGGAGTTTGGGGCTTTTGTATAGGGAATATGAGAGAGTATATTGGCAGAGTTTTATGGTATGAGATGGAGGAATAGAATGTTAATTTCGGAACCCTAAGGCCTCCTTATGTCGGAAAGGCTCTTTGGCTATGAATTGGGTCCTCTAAATGGCCAAAAGTACTCACCGAAAGTCCTAAGGTTCAAAAGAAGTCAATCAGCAATCACTGTATCCATATCATCATCGGGATGGTCTACAGATGCCCCTCTTTGATTGAACTTAAACGGATCGCGAGACATGTTTAAGTAAGAGTCAAAGCTGTAATAACAACTCAATTTGGTCCAACCACTATTCCAAGGGATTTTTGAAAAAGGTTTTATTATGGTCGGGCCGGGAGGCTGCCTACGTATTCCACAAGGGAAATTTAGACCAACCATAGTTCAGGAGGGCAATAAAGAAAAAGAAAAAGTTTGGAGGGTTAGAAACAAAAGATGTACCTTCAAGCTTAAAAAGCCGTAGTGCTACATACCTAGGCTGATCTAGGATTTTGGTGGAGAATAGTTGAAGGAGCGCGAGGCTACCGGCGGAGTTTTTGCGGAGAGCGTCCTTAGTATTTTGGGGTAGATCAATACACGGCGGGTGAGTCATTTGCTTTTCTTGATCACCCTGACTTTGACTAAGGGAAGCTTGATAGAGTAGCATATCCTTGTGAATGAGTTGAAAGGAATCGATGTAATTGGGGTGGAATCCAAACCATCTGCAGAGGATGAATCAGACGCAATTTGAGATATGGGGTGCGCGAGGCCAGTAACTGGAGCACAAAGCGTCGAGATAAGGGTGACCGAGGCGTGGAGCCAGTTGTTGTCATGAGGTGAGAACCTAAGGTGTCAGAGCTTAGAGCTTGACGTGATTTGAACCGAGGCGTAGAGTCGGTTGCATTTTGATGGTCTGTGCATGGAGCTTTCTCATCATAAATTTTTGGCGTAGAGCCAAAGGATCGAGGCGTTGGACTGATCAATAAAACCGAGGCATAGAGTTAGTTGATTACAGGATTGACTTGTTTCAATGAGAGATATGTAGAATATGTATATGTGATGATGTTGGTTGGTTAGATGTGAATAGTTATGATGATGTAATTGATGCAGACTCAATGTGATAATGGTGATGCAATTGATGCTTATGTACATGGGGCCCGTGCGTGTGTGTTTGATTTAAGTGTAAAGCTTCTTTCAAGTTCTGGACTTGAGCATTCGGAGTGTAGAGCTCGAGAATTCGAACGGCAGAATCCGAGCATTCAAAGTACAGGCTTTAAGCATCCAATACGCAGTGGTTGGGCATCCAAGCATAGAGCTTGAGCATTCAAGTGTAGGACTTGAGCATCTAGTACACAGTGGTTGGGCATTCGAAGAGCTTCGAGCATTCAAAATGTTGGATTTGAGCATTCAACCGTAGAGGTTGAGAATAGATGATATCTTGTTTGATTGGTTACGGCATGGAGCCTGTTGGGATAGTGGGCGCGGAGCCGCTGAGATTATAGCTATTGAGTATTCTATCTTCCATCTTCCATCTTCCACCGGGTTTGGTTTGTTCCTCATGCTTGGGATGCTTCCAAGGCTAGTTTCCACATGCTTGGGATATTTCCAAGGCTAGATTTCTTATGCTCAGGATTGTCCCCAAGTCCAGTTCTGAGTATATTCCACATGCTCGGGATTGTCCCCAAGGCTAGTTCTGGCACATTCCTCTTGCAAGATTCAACCACATTCCACTTGCTAGATTTAACCACATTCCACTTGCTCAGGTGTATCCCTAAGGCGAGATTCCACGTGCTTCAAATGCCCCCAAGGCTAATTTTGATTATTTTCCACATGCTTGGAAGTGCCTCCAAGGCTAGTTCTGACTATATGCCATAAGCCTTGTTAAATATTTTGGGTAAAATTTGTTGGCCGTTATTGCCTCTGGAGATTTCCATTGCCTCTTCAAACCTGGTGTTTTAAGTATTAGTTCCATTGCCTCCACTGACGGAGTGATTCATATGTGTACTCTGGGAGATTCCTATTGCCTCTGGAGATTTCCATCACTTACACTACTTGGAATACCTTCCGGAGGCTGAACGCTTTCTAGCGACACAAATGTCTTCTGGTGGCTAAATGCTTTCTGCAAGCTGGTAACACAAATGCCTTCTGGAGGGCTTTTAGCAACACGGATGTCCTTTTTAGAGGATTTTAGCCACACAGATGCCTTCTAAATGGCTAAAGTGTGCACTAGGTTATTGTAAGCTATACACAGGTGCTTTTTCTTGTGGGATGTTCACTCAATCCAATAAGTGGAAGCTGTAGGATTATTTCGCTAGCCTAGAAGTGGCGAGGCTGCTTAGCTTCAAGATGTGAGCTCGAGGTGGTTAAAGTAAGGGCTGCACTTTTGGGATGGGACCTGCTGAGCATGAGGTTGTGCATATGGTGAGGCCTGAGTGTAGAGCTGCTCGGAGTTTTGGACAATAAGAAGCTGGACAAGGCATGTACACGAGTTTATTGAAGAGTGAGTGCGAGGCTTCTAAGTGATGAAGGCAGAGCTGCTGACATGGAAATAGAAGCGTGAAACAAGGATTCACGGACTTTTGAGTGCAAAGCCTCTTAAGATGTAAGCTCGAAACTACTGACATGGTGCTAATTGTAGAGTTTGCTAGCTACGAGGCTCCCTTCCAGCTTCTTTGACTAGGCTCCATAGACACAAAATTTGATGTAGTGTACAACTTGCATTTTCTTCCGGTTTCAAAGAGTGATTCGTAAGGGAAATCTTGCTTTAGCATTTCGATGTTGAGAGGGTCCGTAACGGCCTGCAATCTACATTTGAATAGTTTAAAAAGTGACATGGATAAGAAAACATGCAATAAATTTGGAATCGACCACGGGCTGAAATTCTTTTATGCTGACTGCTAGGGGCAAGGCCACCACACTTTTAAGGACCCTAGTTCAAACATTGAACCATTGTGGGTGACATGTTTTGCAACGTGACATATATGCATATTCAATGTTTAGGAATGAATAGAAGCCCCTTGTTTAGACAATGAATGCCTAACTCTAATTCAACTATGCATAACTAATTGCACCTAGCATGGAGACGCGCAATGTATGAATGCAATTCTTTTCTTGCTATTTGGTAGAGGTCTTTGGCATGCTCTTGACAGTGTCATATGACAGTCCCTCATGAAAAGGGTTAAAGCACTAGTGCTTTTTCCAGAATATGACATCTTCTAGATTTAGCTCTTCGAAGGCGTATCTTTTCATTGCCCCTTGCTTTCTACCTACAAAAGTGTTAGCAAAACCATGCATATCAACTAAGGGCGAGACAGTTTTACACTTGCTCCCCCAGATGATGGTCACGATGATTATGCTTAAATACCCTTGCTGAGGATCAATGAATTTTGTTTGGAAACATTTTGCTGGTAACAATAATACTCTGGCTTGAAATAAAAGCTCATCATGCTTGGAGTTAGTGATATGCAACCGAAGTGACTACTTCCTTTAGCCATTTTTAAGGTCAAGAGATAAGTGCATATGACAAGTTGATGATGACATGCAATGCATTTTTGGGTATCTCAACTTTTGCGTATTCTAGCCAATGCTTCTCTTTGATCTAAGGAGATCGACAATGACTTTAAACTAGTCAAGTGACTATGACAAGACAGATTACAATACTCTAACGACACTGTTGAAAATATTGTTTGACCCAGGGCCCATCTAGCTACACTCCTCGTGAAATGAGAAACTTATTTTTATCTCCTCGAAAGTTTGTAAAAGCAATTGTGCTTGTATTGCTGTGTCAAGAATGTCTAGGATAAAATTAACTTTTAAAAACTTTTCCTCAAGGATTTCAAAATCATACCATTCTATCAATCATGCTCCATATCCATACCACTCAATTTGCCATGAGACATAGCTTCACAAACCCATGCCCCTAGTCATTTCAGGTGAGGTCATTGTTTTGAGTTGATTGTCATGAGTTGAATTGTTAAGCGGCTATCCTCACGAGAGGTTGAATAATTCTGAGAGGAGAATGGAGGAGGGCCTAGTCGTGCCCTTTATCCCATTTGATTCTTCATGATGTATACTTTGCCAAAGTGATACGTAGCCCATGATGTTGCTTATCGCGTCACTTTTCCACATTGGTTACGCCCCAACTGCCTAGGACCTTGCTGCTAAGTCGTGTTCCTCAATCTGAGAGGACTTTGTTATGGACCATAATATAGGCTTGGGATTTTGGTTTAAGAAAAGAAGTGGATGTAAAAGCTCAAACCAAACTTCTACTCACGCTTGGGTTTTAAAAGCTAGCAGCCATCTTCAACATTCTTATCGACTCTTGTTGTTTCTTGTCTCACTTTGTGTGAAAGAGTTATTTTCTTCAAAATGTCCTTTGCATGGATTTGAAGGAATGTCTCCTTCAAAATGCCCCTTATATGACAGGGTGCTCATTTTTCCCATTAATTTCCTTTCATCTGTCCTTGTATTTTTTGTTTGCCCCAGCGTAGGGGATGGCTATCTAGCAAGCTTTTCAAAAGAATTATCCAGAGGCTCAACGTGGCTAGCAAAGAATAAGTGTTTAGATGGATGATATGAATGCCTCTCTTCATCTTGAATCGTATGACAAAGTGACAGGGATCCTAGCTAAGAGATTAAGAGTTGTTTAACCAAGTAGATTTTCTAAGATTGAGGACAATCCTTTGAGACACGTAGTGGATGCATGGCGACATGGCTGATTTCTTACTTTGTTCGTGCTCTAACTTTCGCCTAGACCGCCCTTGCAGATTTTCAATCTGGCGAGCTCATCTTTTTTTTTTCTTTCTTCTCTCTCTTCATATTTCCTCTCTTTTCTTCCGTCTCCTCTTTCCCTTCAACATGATTTGCTTACAAGTGATCTCTTGTGAGGGTGCAGAAATGTTTCAACTCCTTCTCAGTTCAACAGAAATGACGTGGTCATAGTTTTGAAAAACTCATTCTTGACAACTTAAGTGATTTATGATACATTTTAAAAAGATATCATGAGATCACTTTGAAATCCTTAAGGATTGTTTTCAACATTTAGTGTTATAATGAACATTCCAGAGAAGCAACTTAGCACAAGAGAAAACATTTTCAAAATGGTGGCCGACCATAAGGTGCCTACGTATCTCAAAAAGAGAATCAGTCTATTCGTAGTTCAAGTCCGAGGAGACTTTCATTTTAGGTTCACATTTCAAGCTAGGTGCAACACGCGGACTTACGACCCAAAATAAACTCAAGACATAGACCTTTTAAAAAAGAAACAGATACGGACCAAAGCAGTAGCCAAAACTAGCTAGATAAGACTCCTCAAAAGATTGACTGATAGCCTAAGACGTGACAGGCCTGGATGCTGCTGTTGCCTGGTGATCAAACTCAGTTGGATCAATCTACTCTTGATCGATAAGGTCTTGGATCGTGTTCTTGAAAGCCCCGCATTCTCTGATAGAGTGACCATTTACTTGGTGGTATTTGCAATACCCTCCAATTTGTTGTATAAAGTTAGGAAATTTTGGTTGTAACGGCTTCAATACCCAGTTTGCTTCCGAGATGCAGAACACCTTTTCCAAGTTCATTCCAAGAGGAACAAATTTTCTCTTTTGCTTGTGGTTGAGATGAGATCCTACCAGTTCAACATTGCTGTTGCTTATGTTCATCTTATAGCTATTTTTCTTTTTGAGAGCTTCCTGGTTTAGACCGACGGTATCGAGAAGAAGTTGCTTCTCATGTTGCTGCTGCAGATCATCCACCACCATTTCAATTTGGTTGTCCTTAGCGGGATAAGTTTCTCTCTGAGCTGCCCTTTTCATCCATCTAGTAGGGGGAGGTGGAAGTGGAGCTTGTGGAGGACTTGTTGGCAAACTGTGAACAATGGTGGCTAAGGCAGCCACTGATTCAGCCAATACATTAACTTTAGTAGCCAGAGCTTCAATCTTTTTGTCAGCCATCGCTGTCAAGTCTAAGACCAAACCCAAAATTTAGGAAAAGCAAGAACTTAGCTATGCTCAGGTTGAGATGTCAAAAATCAAGTGCCTATGCAATATACACATCAAACACACTTATTGCCCTTAAAATGCAAATCTAGCATGATGGGGTGGCTTAACCAAATGATGCTCGATGTTGACATGTGATCATGCAATGTGCTATTAGAAAAAATAAGGGTGATGGACTCCTTTTTTGGTTTAGTCCCCTACATGGTTAGAGAAAAGCATATAAAATGATATACATAGCACCATAGCTACTTTCACAGATTATGGATGGGTATAGCAATTCGTGTGCATGCATGAGTTTATCGGATGCCATAGATACTTAGCTATTTTTGATATGGATGATTCTTAAAACTCGTTGCTTACAAATATTGCATGACACTTAAGTCCCTACTTCCAAGCTAGTCCACACTATAACATAGATCCAAAAAGCTGAGCAGATGACTACAACGGAGAGTAGACTCGGAGTTCATCGCTGTGCTAGCAGTTATTTGTATGTTCCACCTTACACAACTTTTAGTTTTAAGGAAAACTTGTTATTTGAGGATTATCATTAGGCACTAAATGTTTTGAAAGTTTTTTTTTCTCTTTTAATTCTTGGCTAGAGAAGATTCCTTTACTCCACACAATGCTACCATGACCTTCTACTAGCTTCAGCAAATATTTTTCAAAACTCATTTTCACCAAAGCACATTAGGGTTGATCTATCAGAAACTCATTCAACAAATTTTTTTTTCTTTTCTTTCTCAAAATATGATTTAGGTAATTGGAATCCACATGACTACCTGCCAGCACATTGACAAACTCCTAAATCTTACTGGCTCGTTGCAGTAAGCATGCTCAAAATTTTGGATTTTGAAAGATGGATTGCTAGACCGATTTGTAAATAGGAATCAAAGTCCTAAACTTGCCATATTGAATCATCCATTTGAGTATTGCCACTTCTATCGATAATATCCTTAATTTTACATGCCATCACCCATAACCTACTCTTCCACTTTGCACTCCCCTTTTCTCTTGGCCTTTCAAAGCAGAGATTGCTAGAGTAGCCTCAATTCGATTTCTGGTGGGCGGCTTACGCTACTACCATTGTTTGATGTTGCTTTAGAAATCTATGCTGCATGGTGCTCCAAGCAAAGTAGGAGTAGGAAGTAAGTAGTGGAGCTTTCAACTTACCAAAAACATATCTTACAGGCAATGCTATGCCTCAGTGCTTAACTATAAAGACTTAGAGTTAGGGCTCTTAGTTCAAGCCTCAACCCTTCTGCATAGAAAGTGAAGTTACAACAACATATACAAGGTGTGAGGAAGAACTTCTAGACAAGATGCAAGTAGATTCCTAACCTGCAGGATCCTGCCTTATTTTGATAGGTTCTATGGCTTTCTAACACATGTAAGGTTTGGGTAGTCTCAAGGGTGCTTCGTTGTCAAAGGGCATCGGTCCTCTCATCAGCCCATCATAGGCGACAATTGGGGTGATCCCCTCTTTGATATACCACTAGGTACAAGTGACCATGGAGTTTGCTAGAACCCCTAACATAGCCCGTGACATGCCGGGATATTAGGTGAACTCAACGTGGTTGCCCGCTTGATGCATATGAAAAAAAATTAGGTAAAGCAAATATTAATTCTATGTTGAACTTTTTGATTATGGCTCTCACATCCCTAGCAGAGTTGCCAAAAACTGTAGACACCTCCCAAACGGGGCATCGCCATACAGATTGATCATTGCTTGGTTGCTTTCCACTTCATAAACTAGAATCGAGGATATTTCCATGGCTAGGAACATCGCCACACAATAACGGTTATCATCAAAATAGAGTCGCCACCTAGTTTATATAAACTAGGAAAAGAGATAGAGATTTCGGGTACGGGAGCCAAAAGTACAATAAGGGGAAGGTGTTAGGCACCCCTCTTTGCCCAGCCGTGAAACTGGCCCATAATCGTTCAACACATGATTAGTATTTGCTTTATTTAATTCTAAACAGATAACCTGGTTATTTGACCTTTAACAGTTGATAAGGTGAGCCAAGACAATAATTGAAGCATGCATAAAAAACAGCAGAGAAGATAAACTGTTTAAGAAAAAAGATCCCTCGGCCGGTGAATGGATTTCACAGCCGAGGAATCCCACTGGGTCGATGTATCGGCCGAAGGATTGATCCTCCAGCCGATGTTCTTCCTCACACCGGACTATATGACTAACAGATAATCAGAAAGCTACGATTAAGCGTAAAAAATATAACATAAATTGAACCAGAGGCCATTGGGCCTCACCATCTTGATCCCTCAGTTGGTTGATTGCTTCGGATTAGGGATGATTGACTGATTTGCTTCTCGAAAACCCTAGGGTTTGGGTTTGAACTTTGGGGTTTGGATCATAGGATCACGGCTGCCTTCGAGAGTTTGGGGCTTTTGTATAGGGGATATGAGAGAGTATATTGGCAGAGTTGCGTGGTATGAGATGGAGGAATTGAATGTTGGTTTCTGAACCCTAAGGCCTCCTTATATAGACAATTGATGACTCACTCCGGCCAATCCAAACGCATGATTGAATTGGAGTTATAGTGTGATACAAACTCCTCATGGTAATCTCCTTTTGTAGCCCGAATGCATCGAGAATTGGTTGCTAGGTTTTTGTGAACGGATCAAACGATTGACAGAATGTTACAGAATCTGGAGAATAGACGATCTGGTGGTCGAGGAATGGATCTGGCAGCCGAAGAATAGACTTGGCGGCCGAGGAATGGATCTTATGGTCGAAGAATGGATCTGGCGGCCGAGAAATAGATCTGGTGGCTGAGGAATGGATCTGTTGGCCGAGGAATGGATCTGGTGGCCGAAGGGTCAATCTTATGGCTCATAGATGCATTTTCCTAGGATGCTATATTTCTGTCTTAAAGGCTATTTGGCTTTGAATTGGGTTCTCTAAGTGGCCAAAAATACTCACCGAAAGTCCTAACGTTCACGAGAAGTCAATCAGCAATCACTGTATCCATATCATTATCGGGATGGTCCCCAATGTGGAATTTGAAATAATCGTTAGATCAAATTGGGGTGTCTACAATAATACTGTCACATGATGGTCCAAAGTCTTCTCCACCACATTGGTGCACCAAAGGTCATTCAGTGCTCTCCGAGAGGTCATTATTGGTTCTCAGCACTGTGCTCCTAGAAATATGTTGTGTATCAGTTACTTATTTGACAACTAAAATACTGGTTTTGCCGGATGTTTACCACTTTGAAGCATAAGTTCCAATTCTTTGTCTATTTCTGCTACAAGTACCATGGATGAACTTTTATGCTACAAATTCGTCCATATGTTTTACAAGCAATAGTTATGCTTACATCAATTGTTATAATGGAGGTTGAAGTCATATCCAGAGAGAGAGTAAAACCATCATCTCTAACTCCTCCTCACTTGAAAATAAATATACAAGATTTCTTTGTTAGATCAGCTCCTCCCTCCTGTCCATGTTGGCTATCACAACACACAGACTACTATCCCCGTCCCTGACGTCCATCACCAAAACATCACTCACCCTGAAAACAGGCACTAGCACAAACTTAACTATTTTTTAACCCATTTGAAAGCCTAGTGAATAATCAGATGTCCTAATTTCTTTAGGACATCTACTGCAAGTGACAAGACAGATGGTTTTTGGGTACCATGTCTTGATTTCAAAGCAGAAATAGCGCATTTCCAGATGAGTCCTGATAGCGCCTCAACCCTTATCGGAAAAATGATGATCTGGCTGCTTTGACCTTGAGACTAATCAATGCAGGGGCATTGAATAAGAGCCTCCTTGTGACGAACCTGCTTTGACAGAGCAGCGATGGCCACATAACTAGTGTTGAATCTTCAAGGAGGGCTGGGTTCTGTGGGAAGAGAGAATTAGATGGAATAACACTGGGGCATACTAGTGCGAAGCCCTGCATGGTGTCTGCCCAAGCTTTCAGAAATGTGATGCAAGTGTAACGGTCGATGATCTTGTGGGAAGTGCAAAAGCTGAGGGCTATACCGCCACATTTGAAGAAGTTCACTTGAATCATTACCACATTAATTCCAGCTGTTGAGCGTTGAGTCCATTTGATCACTGGATTCATGAGGAAGCAAATGTCGTGTCAACCGGATGACTGGCTTACTAAATTTTTCATGGGGAATCTCATTTGGAGTGGAGTTGCACAAAGCGAACTGGATATAGGGGTAGAGTTACATTGCTTGGTGGGGAATTTGAGGAACGCCATATCGAAAATCAATGGCGATTTCATTAGCCAAATGCAGGGTCAAGAAGGGTTTCTTTAGGTTATTGAACGTCTCAAGGAGTTGCGCGAAGCAAAGGGTGAATTATTATACGTGTTCAAGTATGTGTAATGGTGGGATATATGAAGCTGATTTTGGGTGGTTAAAGCCTACTTGGGTGAGTCTAGGAGGGATAGAGGATTTGCAGGGAATGAATATGATCTTATTGGTGGATACGAGGTCAGGCAATGGAATTGAAGCCTGGATGAATTTGAGTGAGGAAGATATGGCTGAATTCGAGCGGGATCCTGAGCTACTTGCTTTTGCTTCTTTGGAA
Source organism: Rhododendron molle (assembly GCA_025413875.1). NCBI lineage: Eukaryota > Viridiplantae > Streptophyta > Magnoliopsida > Ericales > Ericaceae > Rhododendron > Rhododendron molle. The sequence continues at coordinate 25,421,934 of CM046400.1, forward strand.
CCAAGTCCTCTTGAACTTGACTTCCTTTGCTTGCATGCGTATAGTGCGATGTTTATGAGATCATGGAATAAGTATTAATTGGGTCCCATTTTGAATACTTCTTTTCTTTTCTTTATTCCCGTGAAAATGAAAAAAAAATGCCATTTATATCTGGAAAGTGAGTTAATAACTAAGGGTAGTGTTTTAATTTCACATTAAAAAAAAAACCAAGGAAAAAGATTTCAAGAGGACAAAAAAAAAAAAAGAGTCCAAAATCATTGTCCTAAATAATATTAACTTCAATGTGATGTTATTAGTGTACCAATAATTTGAATGGATGGGAACACTTGTTTCCCACCATTTAAAAGTACATCACTGGCTAATCATACAATCTTTTGAATTGAGATTCACTATATGGTCAATCTATGCGACGCAAAATATCATACATCTTGCTGACACAAGCCGTTTATTTCACAAGCACTAAGTTTACAAATATAATTAATTCAAGCTTCTAATAGACCTAATTTTTTCATGAGCAATAAACAGATCGAGGTCTACAAATGAACGACTTGAATCTTTATATGAGACCTTAATGGGTTTTATTTTGTGTAATAAGAAAAAACATTACGTGAGAAGATCCTAATTCTATTATTACCACATGAAATCACTATAAACAATACGATCACCATTAATGCATGTTCTTCTTGTACGAGCCACCCTCGGTTATGAATAATAATAATAATAACTGACTACTTGTATCAACGTCTTCGTCATGGTCAACCAAAAATTATTATGCTCGCGATTCTTCATCCACCGATGCAGAAAATGCTCCAATTTCCCATTCTCAGATGAGGCCAGAAAGTTTATTGGCAACAAGTCTTGCTCATCTCTCTCATCTTATTTCTTTTCTGTACCTTAAAGTCTTAAATCACGGAGAATAAGTCAACAAATTGTAGAAAAAAAATAAGTTGAAAGAACTTCGAAGTTCATTTTGATCGATCGGTAAACTAGTTTGTTATATGTTAATTGATAATTAACTATAGAATGAATTATTTTGGAGATATTATGGTCAATTTCCAGATTTTTAACATCCCATTGTTAGTGGTGATCTATTCAATTAATACGAAACCGGGTGTTTGTCTATTTTTCGCTTATAGTCGATGATCGACTACAAATCGTGTAAGTGCTGGAATGTGGGTGTTTGTGGTGGTGGAGTTTGGTTCCCTGCCGTATTTCAGGACTTCTCTAGAAGCAAACTTAATGACGTGAATGGAGATGGGAGAAAAATAACAAAATGGACTTTATTACTTCTCAAAGAAGAAGTCAGTCAACTACAACAAATAGCCGAGTAGACGGTTAAAGTTACAAGCTACTCCTAGTGCAGGAAAAGTAAAAGTACAGATAAAAAGTAGAAGCCTTTGGGCGGTTGAGTGGGGTCCCGAAATTGTCTTCACATCTTGTATTTATAGGCTTCACTTCGATTGGAGATTCAAACTTGGCAGCATTCCCTCCATAAATTTGAATCAGGCGGTTATTCTTCCTCTTTATTTGGTCTTCACGTCCAAGTCTAGACGGTTTTCTTCACACGCTCTTCTCGCTGTATGCTTGCATTCTTCAACTGCCTTTTGTCAACTGCTTGGTCCATGATTCACTTCTAACTTCTTTGTTGGACATGTATCTTGTATTTAGACATCACTCTTTTAACCGTCTCATAAAGTTAGTCTATTTACTGTTCACACGTGTCACTAAACAACTCAGTCGACCACATGACCTAGTCGATCATATCGGGCCAAATTATGGTGTAAACAATGCCCCCCTATTTACCTGAGTTAAGGATTAACTTTGGTAAATAATCTCTTAGTCTTACCGCCTATATAAAGCGGAGCACTTTGAATTTTTAGGGCACGAAACTCTTTCTTCTCAAGTCTTTCGAAAACTGATCTTTCATGGCTCTGAAAACCAAATCGAAAGTTTCTAGCACTCCTGTTGAAAACAATACTTCAGAATCTCTCACCGACGATACTCCGCGTTTTCCAGACTCGTATCAAGGTGACACCGATCAAAACCTCCAGGTTCTGATTCATGATGCGAATAGCAGTTCCCTTTGTGCGTTGGGTCTTATTTTTTCGTCGGCCATGCCAGATGGCTTTCCAGAGGTTAACCCTGTACTTGAGCGTGACCCCCTTCTCCTCTCTTCACCCAAATCACCCCAGCCCACATCAAACAACTTGCTGACGAGCTGAAGTGGGTCCTCATTTAGGACCATAATGAGTGCAAGAGGAAAATCCAGGCCATCCACGACAGAGTGGAGGGGATGGCGCTTCGGCTGGAAAAGATAGAATCAGCTGTCAAGCTGATGGTGGTCAACTGGGAGACTATCGACTATCCTTCTCTAGTTGACCTAGAAAGCATCAGGACCTCCATGGGTGGCACCTCTGGCAAATGGAGGGAGTGGCCTACAAAATAGGTCTCTTCTCTCTGGAGTCCTCCTGATGTCTTATTAGTATTTTTGTTTTTAGATCTCACTTGAGATCTCTTTGTTTTTCTTCAGATCCTACTTGGGATCTTACTTTTCTTTTCTTTTTCTGTTAGATCCCATTTGGGATCTTTTATCTTCTGTCTTTTGTAATCCTGCCCTACCCATGGGTAGCTTTTGAGTAATATCAGTGTTTTTTAATTTATATTCTCCCACATAGAAGGAAAATAATGCTTCAAATATTTACCGTTTATGGACCTTTCATGTGAGATCCCCTCGATAGATTCTAGGTGATAAGCACCCGCTCGTAAAATTCTAGCAACACGAAATGGACCTTCCCAATTTGGTGACCATTTTTCAAATTTACCTTTCTTTTTCTTTGCATCGATTGGAAGAATTGTCTTCCAAACTAAGTCTCCAACTGCAAATGATTTCTTTTTAACCTTTTTGTTATAAGCCCGTTCCAATCTTTTCTTTTGGGCTTGCATTTGGTTTAAAGCATTCAACCTGCTCTCCTCCAAACCATCAATGTCCAAATACATAGCCTCCTCATATTGTAGGCTTGGATCATAATGACGTGCTACTCGTAATGATTGCACATTAATTTCGACTGGTAAAACCGCTGCGTGGCCATAAACGAGTTCGAAAGGAGTAACTTTAGTACTAGTTCTCTGTGATGTCCTGTATGCCCACAATACCCTGTGTAGAAGATCATGCGACTCCCTTGGATTATCTTCAATCACTTTTGACAAAGTATTCTTAATAATCTTGTTAGTCGATTCGACTTGCCCATTAGCTTGAGCATAGAACGGAGTGGAATTTACAATCTGTATTCCATACTTTCGTGTATACTGAATGACTTCTCTACCATTGAACACAGAAGCCCGGTCAACTGGAATAGTCTTAGGAATTCCAAATCTACACAGAATGTATTCTTCAATAAAATCGATTACTTGCTTTTGTGAAACACCTGTCAAAGGTATTGTTTCAGTCCACTTCGTAAAATAATCAGTTGCTACTATAACATATTGATGTTGTAATGAAGATGCCGGGTGAATCTCACCAATCATATCAATGGCCCAGCCTCTGAATGGCCAAGGTTTAATAATCGATTGCAACTAATGTGCAGGAATCCTTTGGATAGGTCCATGTTTCTGGCATTCTTGGCATCCCTTAGCGTATCGGATACAGTCAGCCCTAATAGTCGGCCAATAATATCTATGCCTTTTAATCAACCATCTCATCTTGTCACCAGCTTGGTGAGAACCACAAGTTCCTTCATGAATCTCACCCATAACCCTCATTGACTGGGCTTTATCTACACATAACAGTAATAAACCGTCAGACGTTTTTCTATACAAGTCGTTTTCCAACAGGACATAGTTGACCGATCTACATCTAATTGTCCTTGCTGTTTTTATGTTGGGATTTGCCAAATAATTCTTTATTGGAGTCATCCAATTCTCAGAGATATCGATGATCAATACATCCAATCGATTATCTTCCTTTTCTATTGAGAAAGGCAGAAATCGTCTTTGAACCCTGATCACTTTTTCATTAGTACCCTCAGGAATCTTAACCCCAGAAGCCGTTTGAGCCATTTGATTGGCTTTACCATTTTCAAGCCTCAATATATGATGAAAAGAGACCTCATCAAAACTGTGCACAATACATTTAACTTTGTCTAATTGCAAGTTCAATAATGGATGATTACACTTGTATTGCCCTGTAATTTGCCGAATGATCAACTGTGAATCACCGGAAACTTTAAGGCAGCGTATATTCAATTCTTTCGCTATCTCCAAACCTATAATTAAGGCTTCATATTCTGCATGATTATTGGTTAATATTCTACTTTCATCCAATTGGAAAGAAAATTGGAACATCTCTCCTTTTGGTGATATTAGAGCTATACCAGCTCCAACTCCATTATCTGTTTTTGAGCCATCAAAGGATAGTTCCCATTGCTTCAATTCGACTACATGTATTTCGAATGTATCTTCTTCTAAAGGTAAATTTGGATGCTCGGCTAGGAAGTCAGCCAAGTCTTGCCCTTTGACCGCCTTTTGAGGCACATATTCAAAGTCATACTCGACTAGGGCTAATATCCATTTTCCTTGCCTTCCCCTCAGAATGGGCCTGGAAAGGATGTATTTTATCACATCTGTTTGAGCAATGATTTGTACTTTAGCCGGCAACAAATAATGCCTCAACTTAATTGCCGAAAAATATAAAGCCAGACAAATCTTTTCAACAGACGAATATCTGGTCTCACATTCATTCAATCTTCTACTTAAATAATAAATTGACTGTTCACGGCCTTGATCATTATCTTGTGCCAATAAACTTGCAATCGATTGGTGCGTGGCTGAAATATATAATTTCAATGGCCTTCCATTTATTGGAGGTACCAACACAGGAGGTGTTATCAACGCTTGTTTCAATGTATCAAAAGCTTTTTGATGCTCTTGTTCCCATTTGAAATCTTTTTCTAACTTCAATTTTAATAATGGGAAAAATGCCATTGTTTTTCCAGATAAGTTGGCAATAAATCTTCTAAGAAAGTTAATCTTTCCTAAGAACTGTTGAAGTTCTTCTTTATTAGTTGGAGGCTGTGCTTTTAAAATAGCATCAGTCTTAGTTTTATCAACTTCAATTCCTTTATGGTGCACCAAGAACCCTAAGAAGTTACCTGCTGTAACACCAAATGCACATTTTAAGGGATTCATTTTCAACCCATAATGTCTCATTCTTTCTAAAGTTTGCCTAAGACGGTGTAGGTGTTCATCGACTGAATTAGACTTAACCACAACATCATCAATATAAACTTCCAAAAACTTATGGAGAAAATCATCAAAAATTAAATTCATGACCCTTTGATAGGTTGCTCCTGCATTTTTCAAACCAAAAGCCATAACTACCCATTCAAATGTTCCTATATATCCAGGACACCTAAACGCTGTTTTATGGGTATCTTCTTCCGCTATGTATATTTGATTATAACCCGCATTACCATCCATAAAGGACAGCATTTGATAACCTACTGATGCATCGACTAGCAAGTCAGCAACAGGCATTGGGTATTCATCTTTAGGTGACGCTGTGTTGAGATCTCTGAAATCAACACAAACCCTGACTTTTCCATTCTTTTTTCAAAACTGGAACTACATTTGAAACCCATTCAACATATTTTATTGGTCGGATAAATTTAGCTTCAAACAAACGTTCCATTTCTTTCTTGACTTGCGGGAGAACATCATCCTTCATTCTTCTAGGCGCCTGTTTAAAAGGTACATAATTTTCTTTAATTGGTATTTTATGCTCGACTAATGCTCTATCTAAACCAGGCATTTCATCATAATTCCAAGCAAAGCAATCTTTAAATTCAAGCAACAAATACTTAAACTTTTCCTTTATTTCATCAGGCAAAGTTGCATTTACATAAGTAATTCTAGGATCTTCCGTAGTTCCTAAGTTTACTTCTTCCGTAGGATCCTTAACATGGGCCTTGTCATCATCTAACTTAGCCGGTGCCGGCTTTAGATCTGCTAATCCTAACTCTTTCATAGTTAGTGGACTGTCATCAAAAACACATTCAGCCCAATTACAAGAAATAGGCTCGTCTGCCTGCAATTTCCTATCGACTAAAAAAGAAAATAGTCTTTTAAAAGTGGCCTTAACAATAGCCAACTCTTCATTCCCTAAGTTCAACATGTTTTTAAACATTAAAAACCTGTGGTTTTTTCTCGGCAGGCCTTGCAATAATATTAGGCCTGGTGAAATCCTTGCTTAACTCCTGGAATCCTTCCTTAATGTATGTGAGGAACTGACTCTCAGTAACATCAACTCCAACAGACTTGACTTCTGCACCTTCTATCTTTAGAGGCCAAAGATGCTCCTTGTAAAGGTCTGCTTCAACGTTGTTGGTTTCTGCTTTGAATGGTTGTTGGTCTGCCCAAAAGACCTCCATTCCTGGTGATTCCCTTTGCTTCAGAAAAATCAAAGCCTGGTGCAAAGAAGATGGTACACAACCATTTATATGAATCCAATCTCTGCCTAATAAGGCATTGTAATTGGACGAAGAATCGATTACAAAAAACGTTGCATTCATTTTTCTTGTTCCAACCTGCAATTGCAGGGATATAACTCCTTTAGCAGGAGAACATCCCCCAACAAAGTTGCCCACAGTGACCTCTGTTGGAATTAGATCCTCAATGGTTTTGTTTAGCAACTTCATCATTCGTGAGGGCAAAATATTCACTACTGCCCCATTGTCGACTAGCACTTTTGAAACAGGCTGGCCATTCATGTGAATTTTTATATACAGTGGTTTAAGATGCCTTGTTGAGGCATCATCAGGAGACCTAAGGACAACAACTCTGTCTCCTTTATTGTCAACGTTTAGTTCAATTAACTGTGAATGAGGGCATTCTTCTTTTTCTACTAATTTCACAGTCGATTGGGTTGTATCTTTTACATCACCTTCCAATTCCATAGGTTGGTTTGGCTTTGCCTTAAAATGTTTAGGCAAAACTAAAATCATATTACATTGGAAGTTAGTAGGCACTGACCCGAATTGAATTGCGGCCAGACTTTCTCCAAATGTTGCAGACTCTTGTGGGGATGGAGAAGCATCTTTGATCAAATCTTGATCTGATTCGTCATCCAGTAGATCATCATCATCCGCCTCCATCAACTTCTGAAATTCCTCCATCTTTTTCTTCAAACTCTGCTTCAATTCCTTTTTACCCTTTGGTTGGGTAGCCGACTTGGAAGAAACTTCATTATTACTGTCTTGCCCCCCATGCTTGGGAGTCAGTTGGTTCTGAGTGCTAGCTTCTCCTTGCTCTCGAGTCCACACCATGTTTGAAACCTTAGTAGGTTCTGCCCTTTCTCTGGGCTCAAAAACGTGCACCCACGGGTCACTATAAGCTCTCGCTGCGAACTTCCTTTGAAGCCTTCTCTTTTGTGAAGTTGACACTTTGGTATACCAACCATCCGCTGGGAACTTGGGATGGCTAAATTCACTCCTCTCTTCGTGATTGTGATTTGGAGGTATGACCATTCTAGGTTGATGCCCCCCATGTCCATAGGGACCTCCACCTCTTGGTCCAATGCCCCTCCTGGGACCAGCACCTCTATGATTAGGGTATCTCCCTCGACTGGGAAACTGGTAGCCAACTGCTTCAAGATCCCGACGGGAAAGAACTCTAGGCCTTGCAGGCACAACTGGGTTTCCTCAAAATAGAAATGGTCCATCATCTGGTCCATAACAGTGCTCTGACTCTATTCGATTAAAGAGCCCTGGATCAATGCCTTTATAAATCAACTTGGCTCCAACATAAATCTGGAGATCATTGCCACCCATGGTATTGAATCTGATCCCAGACTTCGAAAAGGCGCTTTTGTGCTCCTTCTCTGTTATGATTGCTTCCCCATGCTGGACTTCTCGCCCGTATCTAATACAGAGATAATCATTGGGGAACCTTGGATAACGGGACTCTTCATCAGTCTCCATTTGATTTTCTTCTCTGTGCTTTGTTTTCTCGACAGTCGATCCTAGCCTTTTAGCCAGGCCAGCTGTCACCATGTTAACTTCAACCTTGGGAGGTTCTGCCCTTTCTCTGGGCTCAAAAACGTGCACCCACGGGTCACTATAAGCTCTCGCTGCGAACTTCCTTTGAAGCCTTCTCTTTTGTGAAGTTGACACTTTGGTATACCAACCATCCGCTGGGAACTTGGGATGGCTAAATTCACTCCTCTCTTCGTGATTGTGATTTGGAGGTATGACCATTCTAGGTTGATGCCCCCCATGTCCATAGGGACCTCCACCTCTTGGTCCAATGCCCCTCCTGGGACCAGCACCTCTACGATTAGGGTATCTCCCTCGACTGGGAAACTGGTAGCCAACTGCTTCAAGATCCCGACGGGAAGGAACTCCAGGCCTTGCAGGCACAACTGGGTTTCCTCAAAATAGAAATGGTCCATCATCTGGTCCATAACAGTGCTCTGACTCTATTCGATTAAAGAGCCCTGGATCAATGCCTTCATAAATCAACTTGGCTCCAACATAAATCTGGAGATCATTGCCACCCATGGTATTGAATCTGATCCCAGACTTCGAAAAGGCGCTTTTGTGCTCCTTCTCTGCTATGATTGCTTCCCCATGCTGGACTTCTCGCCCGTATCTAATACAGAGATAATCATTGGGGAACCTTGGATAACGGGACTCTTCATCAGTCTCCATTTGATTTTCTTCTCTGTGCTTTGTTTTCTCGACAGTCGATCCTAGCCTTTTAGCCAGGCCAGCTGTCACCATGTTAACTTCAACCTTGGGGAATGGGTTTGACTCGATACCCATTGCATCTTTGTCCCCTTTGGCATATTGCAACAGCCCTTTCTGAATCAAATCCTGCACGCAATTACGAAAAGTAACACAATTGTTAGTACTATGCCTAAACGAATTATGCCATTTACAGTATTCTTTTCCTTTTTTCTCTTTATCAGAAGGAATAATATGCCCAGGACTTAACGTGATGAACTTTTGTTTTAGCAATTCATCAAATATCTGATCAGCTTGTGCTAAATCGAATGAATATTGCCTATAATTCGCTTGCCCCCCACGCCTGTTGGGTTGGGACGAAGGCATGTTCATTGGCTTTTCTGTTTTAATTAGCGTGTCACAAATTAGTGGGTTCTTTCCAATAACTTGTGCTACATCAATTTCAATGTCTCCCTCAACATCCTGATAATATGTTCCCAAAGACGTATTTTTAAACTGCTCCTCCTCTTGGAGGATGGCTTCAAACTGTGCTGCCCTCATAGAGAGTTCAAACAGATCTTTGAAATTAGATCCATTAAATTGTTTCTTAAAATTAAACTCAAGCCCATCTTGGGCTATTCTAACTATTTTAGTTTCGGGCACATTACAATGACATTGATTCCTTAACCTTTTAAACCTGGTCAAGAACTGCTCTGCTGTCTCAGTTGGCTTTTGCTTTAACTTAGCCAAGTCAGCAATTGAAACCTCTGGCTCATGCCTAAAATATTGGGTATGAAACTGCTCCTCCATATCTTGCCATGTGTGGATTGAATTGGCAGGCAAACTAATGAACCAAGTGAAAGCAGATTTAGTTAAAGAATGAGGAAACAACTTTAATTTAATTACGTCGTCGAAACCAAATTCACCCAATTACAGGCAAAATCTACCTACGTGCTCTATTGTAGATTGGTTTTCTGTACCACTAAAGAGTGATAGTTCAGGTATTTTAAAATTTCGTGGCAAAGGAATATTATCAACCCAATACGGATAGGGTTTCCTAAACATGGGGTTTTCCACTCTTCGTAATCCAGGACCATACATGTCTTGAATAACTTCCATTATTTGGGCCCTATTGACATTCACGATATCCTGTGCCCTATTTACGTTCACGGGATCTGGGGCTCTGTAAACATTTGAGGCAGTCTGTGTCACGTATGGTGGTTGTGCGAGAGGTGTATTTTGAATGTTACCATTGCCATTATTTGGCAAGGCATGCACATACAAACCATTGTTGTTACCATTATTTGGTAACTGTCCATTTCTATTGCCATTATTTGGCAAAGTTTGGGCATATTGGACACTACCATTGCCATGATTTGGCACTATTTGGTTAACATTACCCGAATTATAGCGGTTATTGTGACCGTTATTTGGCATAGTTTGTGCAATATTGTATGCATATCGGCCATTGCTTACGATATTGGCCCCCATAAAATCTGGCTGAGAATTTTGACCCATATTAGTAAGACCATTATATTGGCCATAACCACTACTATTTCCAATTTCATATGTAGTAGGAACACTTTGATAGAAACTAGTCGGTCTAACAGTAGCCCCAACAAATGGTTGATTATTCAGACCAATACTTGTCTCAAATGTAGGGTTTGTATATACCTATGGAGGAGTTTGTCTGAGTGTATCACCATGATTGATCTGCTCATGAACTACACCACTGGCATCAACGTCCACCACGGACGGAGGAGTTACTACCCTTCTTAGTAGGGTAATCAACTCTTGTGTCGTTTCGTCTTCTGGGTTTGACAGAACTTGTGCCAACTGCCTAGAAAGGCTTTGCACATTCACCGGTGGATTAGGGCCACTTCCTTGGCCATTCTCTGGCATCCTTTGCTTAGGATGCGTTCCATCGTTTTGAGTTTCCGAGCCTTCGTTTTGGGGCTCCATCGGTCGGTCGCCTTATTTCCTGGTTACTGCCATTACTTCCAAATTAGTAATGTAGCCCTCCTTCTAGCGCCAAAACTGTTTGTCTATTTTTCGCTTATAGTCGATGATCGACTACAAATCGTGTAAGTGCTGGAATGTGGGTGTTTGTGGTGGTGGAGTTTGGTTCCCTGCCGTATTTCAGGACTTCTCTGGAAGCAAACTTAATAACGTGAATGGAGATGGGAGAAAAGTAACAAAATGGACTTTATTACTTCTCAAAGAAGAAGTCAGTCGACTACAACAAATAGCCGAGTAGACGGTTAAAGTTACAAGTTACTCCTAGTGCAGGAAAAGTAAAGTACAGATAAAAAGTAGAAGCCTTTGGGAGGTTGAGTGGGGTCCCGAAATTGTCTTCACATCTTGTATTTATAGGTTTCACTTCGATTGGAGATTCAAACTTGGCAGCATTCCCTCCATAAATTTGAATCAGGCGGTTATTCTTCCTCTTTATTTGGTCTTCACGTCCAAGTCTAGACGGTTTTCTTCACACGCTCTTCTCGCTATATGCTTGCATTCTTCAACTGCCTTTTGTCAACTGCTTGGTCCATGATTCGCTTGTAACTTCTTTGTTGGACATGTATCTTGTATTTAGACATCACTCTTTTAACCGTCTCATAAAGTTAGTCCATTTACTGTTCACACGTGTCACTAAACAACTCAGTCGACCACATGACCTAGTCGATCATATCGGGCCAAATTATGGTGTAAACACCGGGGGGGCGTGTTGTGCACAGTGATGTGCACCGTTCGGGTCGTCCGTTTCGGCAATCGATGGTCCGGATTTTAAAACAAACTCTTCCAGGGGAATGCATATTACAATGGTAAGCATAGCATTATAAAGAAAACTGTTAAGGGTAGGTAATGTTCATTTTACTAGTCCTGTGACTTGCCTCGTGCGCATTACCCTTGTGTTAAACTTCAACCACATATACTTAACCTCTTCCTACTTTGTACTAAAAAGCTACCCTTATGTTAAACTTCAACCACATATACTTAACCTCTATCTACTTTTTACTAAAAAGCTAGTCTCCTTTTGTCAACTCAACAATCAAATGTACTAACTAATTAAATACCCTTTCATTAAATATTGGTTAAGTTGGTACCCACATCCTTCAAGACTTCGAACATTCCAGAGGACAGATCGAATCACAGAAGGAAACAAGGGGGGAGAGGAATGGAGGATTGAGCCACTTTGCAATCTCCATGAGACGTTGCCATAACCACAAGAGTCATCGTTGTCAACACCAAATTAATTGGCTCACTCATGATCACACAGCGGATCTCCTTTGAGGCCTTCTGATTTGGTGAGAGCGGATCTCCTTTGAGGCCTGCTGATTTGGTGAGATAATTTTTTTTTTCCTAGTACTCAGGCTTTCTGCATGTTCTCTTCTCTTGTTTGTAAGATGTTAGAACATTAGTTTAATTGTCCACTCTTGTACAATCTGGCAAAATTTTTAAAAATTGGTAGTCACTTAGTCAGACCTCCTGATCATGTTACTTCTCGTCCATTGATCACCCATTCGGTTGCGCCACTGATTCTTCATACAATTCATACCTAAAAATGCCCTTTGACTGTAGTAGTTGCAATCGGTAAAGTTAATTCCAACACTAAAAGCAAGCAAACCAATGGATAAACTCAGTGTCTAATTCCAATCTCCTCCATTTTCTATGCAAGATCACTAATACCATGCAAGCATGAGAACTCAATGTAGTGTTCATATGATCAATGATGTTATTATCAAGCTGGTCATCAAGTATCATGGGCTCCTTGCAGAAAGATCTTCAGGATACAATTCAACCATGTGGGTCAAATTTTTCCTTGTCTAAACAAGAGATGAGTTAGATGGCTTCAAACATGCTACACATAGAAGCAACTCTATCGTTGACACAATGAAACGAGCATTAAGTTCTTGAAGTTGCATATCAATAAGGGAGTAGAATAAATATCTCAATGTGAAAGTCATGCCAGTTAATTGTTATGAGCTTTCCGCCTTTTCCCCCATTGATGTACGTACAAATAATCCACATTAGGAGCACCAACCCTTCCTCTTTGTTTGGAGCCGCCTTTTCGTCATTTGAACTTGAGCCGTGGCATTAACATTATCTTGATCTTTCCTTTGCAGTGCTTGTGATAAGTCCCTCGTTATTCCCAATATGATTCTCATGACATGAAGATGTAAGATAAATTCAAGAGATTGAATTTACTCCAACAAAGAAGTTGCTTCTAATCTTTGTTCTAAGTTTGTACCATATTCCTTTATTATTTCAAGCACATCAATCACCAATGTGTACATACCCGTTAAGCTTACCAAAGAACTATAATGGGAGCTCCAATGTGTATCATCGGATTGTTTGAGACTAGTTTCTTGGTTCAACCCTTGCCCACTTGAAAGCTCTCCAAGATTAAGGATCCATTTGTTTTGACATAAAATATTTTACTTTTATCTATTTTTTGGCGTTTGGTTGGGGAAAAGACCATAAATTAAATTATATTACCAGGTAAAATATTTTCGCTCATATAGATGACAATGTTTTACTCTCTGAAATGGCGTAAGTCATTTTTAGTAGTTTGTTACTTCACGTGCTCAATCAATATCACAAGTCTGTTGGGCTCCACCATAGCCTCATGTCTTTTTTATTCTCAGTATCTTTACGAAGTTGAAGCACTCTAATCACAGTCAATCCATATGCTCCATTTGTGTCACTCTATTTACGTTGGGAAAATACTCTTCAACTATCAACCAAATACCCAAAAAGACGAAACCGAAATTTTCTTTCGGGGGAAATTGTTTTTCATGAAAAATACTTTACATCAAAACAAACAAAGCCTAAGCGCTTAAGCGTTTCAACAACTTTTTCCGCTTGTTTCTTTAATCTCCCCAATGTCTCACCGTTTGCATGATGCTCCAACAACATTCACAACTTTAGAGAGATGCAATACAGTCATCATTTGTCGCCACAGCTACAAGAGCTAATTGTAATTGTTGTGCCAAAAAATGCACATAATCTTCGCAAAGATTCTCTTTCAGAATGAGTGCTTTTAGACCATTTAGCTAACCTTGCATATTGCTAGCTAGTTCCATCATAACCTTGCCCCCTCAGTCTTCCAATACTCAGTCAAAGCATAGAAAACAAATTATACACATCTTTCTTGAGCGATATAGCACTAGTATCAGGCACACGTTCAACAACTAAAAATCGCTCAATCACATGACCGTTCTGTCCGTATGTACCGAATCGCAACTACCATTTGCTTTTTGATTGAATTGTCACGTGATTCATCAATCAAAATAGCACAAAGTGCATCACCAATATCTCTAACAGTCACATTGACAACTTCACGGGCAGCCACACATAAAATGTCTTTTTGGATCTCAGGTAAGTCAATTCGTAGCTTGAGAGACAATCTGATGAAGCCGTAGCTCAACTTGAAATCCAACCTTATAAATTGTTGATTCAGTAACTGTGAACCAGTGGATGCTGGAGAAGAATCTGCTTGTTTGCCGCTTGTTTGGCAGTATTATCAACTTAATTGTTTGCAAGTATCAGTTATGGTATTTTCAAACTTGTTGGCAAGTAGGAGTATTATTTATGCTTAATTGGCTTCTCTAAAATAGTAATTAGCTTTCAGAAGGAACAAATAACTAGCTAATTTTCGCAACTCTCATCTAGCAAGGTCTCTAAATTCCTGGCCTATATATATCTAAGCTAATAACATGTACTTTTTACGGTGACCAGGGAAAAGAAACTCAGCAGGATTCGGAGCTCTGTTTGAGCAACGAATTTGATCGATTTCCAACCCTGATCGGTTATCTTTTTCCAATATTCTAGTTACGTTCCATCGTTCAATTCCAATAGAGGTATACATTTGTTATTTAGCTAAGAAGCACCAGCCTTTGCAAAGCCTTTTGTATAGGGATCGCAGATACGCTCAGACACGTTCCCGACACATGTCTGACATGTGAAAATATGTGTCCGCGTATTTAGTTATTTTTCTATGTTGGGAAAGTTTTGGACATGTATCGGACACATTCTACTATTTTCTCATTGGATTTTTTATCTTTTATTTGGGAAATAAAAAACTATATACTCCTATCAAAATTTTATATGTATACTTAGCAGGGATCATACGAAAAAGGGCAAATTCTAATAGCTACAGAACAAAATCAGACGATAGAAGGAAAAGTTGCACTTTTTGAAGATGGTATGAAATACATCATCAGAGCAGAAGAGGAGAAATCTTTCAGAAAGGTGGAAATCGTGGAATCGAGCAATCATCACATAGATTCGAGTTGGGATTCAAAGGAAGGAAACGATGTCAGAGACCATTATCAGAATGAGGAGGGGGACATAATGAATTATAAGGAAGTTAGTAATGGCGATATGGAGGGATCAGTTGAGTTGAGGAGAGTCTATTGATATGAACTCAATTTCTACACAGAGGCTGGATTCGATTGTGGAGGATTCAATGGGCCTTCTTTCTCTCTTCCATGAGGCTCAAGAGGGGTGCATGAACCTATAGCCCTTGATATTCTGACAACAGAGCATCTCAGATAGAAGGGATTAAACTTAATGGTGGATTTTCGATCTCAAGAGATCAGGAGGAGTGATAGGTACCACTCAGATGATGTCTACAGGAGCTCTCCTGAGCATGAATCGGTGGGAAACTCAGGTAATCAAAGACTAACTCAGGATTTAGAGTGTGAGATTGTGGAAATTTCTACTTCTGCACCCAAAGCCAGTCTTTAGTAGATTTAAATCCTAAGCATGGTGGAGGGCGTTGGAGCACTTAGTCTTTCGATGAGTACCTCCAAAAAAGAGGAGACCAATCTGAGGAGGTTTCACAACAAACTCAGGGCAGGGACCAATGTGATCTTCAATCCCTGGGGGCTGGTATGCAGAGAGGAGTTGGGAGGTATATATTGCTGGTGATAGATCGTCCTCTAAAGCCATCATTAAAATGGAAAGGAGAGTGAGAATATCAAAGAGCTAGGAAGATTAAAAAGAAAGAACACCTTGCGGAGTTTGGTGCTGAGACTGATAATCTAATCCTCAGGAAAAAGAAAGGCCTTTCCTCTTCGCTTCTTTTCAAGGAGGCTCGGAAGACTCTGGATTTTGGTCTCAAGTTAGGCATTAAGCCTAGAGGGGGGAGGAATTTTTGTCTAAGCGATTTGTGGAAATGAAGGAAAATGAATTAGAGGATAGAATTAACACTCTTGATAACCAGAGGAGGATGTTCACTTCGAGGATCTGGATAATATCGAGGAAGGCGCCTCTCTTTCCTTGGAGTTTTAACGTCGAGTCTTGCCGTTTTTCGGTTGCCCCCTCGGTTTGCTTTTGTGCTAGATTTTCTCCTTCAGATTTAGGTACTTTTGGCAGTTTTTTTGTTCGGGCCTGGTGTGTGGATAGCTTTGGGTTGGTGTCTTTGGTTTGGTTGTGGTGTTTTGGCCTTCGTTTGCTTGTTTGGGGTTGAGGCTCGATGGTTGTTTTCTTTTAGCTTTTTTTCTGGTTTTTCGATTTGTCGGTTGGCATCTTGACTTCCTTTAAGTCTTGGATGGCTTTATGCCGGTGTGCCCTTATTCCTTTTAATCTTTGTAATACTTTATAAAGATTAATAAATTCTATTTGCTTAACACAAAAGAAAAAAAACATTTCCGTATCCTAAATTTTGGATTGTATTAGTGTCTGTGTCCCGTATCCATATCCGTGCTTCATAGTTTTATAGAAGAGTGTCGTTTTCTTCTCATTTTTATTGTAGTGGTGCATATATGAGGACTTGAATTTTAAGAATTGTTTCTATTGACAATACAGAATTTGAGATCGTCTTTAGTTCAATCAATCTATTTAGACGAAATGCATGATGCATTTGATCATATCAGTGTGGTTCTTAAACATATATGTTGATCTCTTACAGACCTTGTTGTCGCATGTATTATTTCGATCGAAATCATAACGGAACTTAAGTGCACTGTCAGATTGATTGGAATTGAAAATGAACGAATTCGGCCTCACATTTGGTTCCTTCTGTGTCAACGAGTAGACCTTACTGAATTACTGGCTTATACAATTTGCAGATAATGGAGGTTGAAGTCATATCCAGGGAAAGAATAAAACCATCATCTCCAACTCCATCTCACTTGAAAACACACAAGATTTCTCTCTTAGATCAGCTCTTCCCTCCTGTCCATGTTCCTTTAGTGTTCTTCTATCTCAACACACAGACTACTAGCCCTATTCCCGACGTCGTCTCCAAAACATCGGTCTCTCTGAAGCAATCGCTAGCAAAAACCTTAACTCTCTTCTACCCATTTGCCGGAAAAATAAAAGATCATCTTGCTGTCGATTGTAACGATGAGGGAGTCTGTTATGTCGAAGCAAGAGTGGATAATAATTTGTCCGAGTTTCTCAGCAAACCAGACGTCCGGTTAATTCAACATTTTCTTCCTCATGATCAATCCATGGATCAAATGTACCCAACTGGAATAAGCTTGGTAATGATTCAAGTGAACTTCTTCAAATGCGGTGGTATGGCCCTCGGCATGTACTGCTGCCACAGAATCATCGACGGTCCCACTTGCATCAAATTTCTGAGAGCATGGGCAGGAACCGCACAAGGCTCAGGAACTGAAGTAATCCCCCGTTTCGTTCCATGTAATTCTCTCTTCCCGCAAAATCCTTCACTGCCTAAAGATTCAACGTTGCTTATGTGGCCTTTGATGTTCAACCAAAGCAAATACGTAACAAGGAGGTTCTTATATGATGCCTCGGCATTAAACAGCCTCAAGGCCAAATTAGCTAGCTCATCATTCGTCCCGACACGCGTTGAGGCACTATTGGGGCTCATCTGGAAATGCGCCATTTCGGCTTCGAAATCAAGATTTGGTTTCCAAAGACCATCCGTTTTGTCACTTGCTGTAAGTCTACGAAGCAAATTCTTTCCACCACCGTCACAATTTGCCATGGGGAATCTCCTTTGGAGTGCGGTTGCACAAAGCAAAGCGGATACTGGGACAGAGTTGCATCACTTGGTGAGGAATTTGAGAGATGCCATATCGAAAATCGATGGCGGTTTTGTCCGTGGAATACAAGGGGGTGAAGGTTTTTCCAAGGTTACTGAGTGTCTCAAAGAGTTACGGGAATTGTATTCGAATGAGGGGGCAAATTACTACGCGTGTACAAGTACGTGTAATCTTGGGATGTATGAAGCAGATTTCGGGTGGGGGAAGCCTATTTGGGTGAGTCTGGGCGGAAACGAGGATCCGATGGTAATGAATCTTATATATTTGTTAGATACGAGGTCGGGTGGTGGAATTGAAGCCTGGGTGAATTTGAGTGAGGAAGACATGGCTGAATTCGAGCGTGATCCTGAGCTACTTGCTTTCACTTCTTTCGATCCAAGTCCTTTTCATATTAATACTCCTAGTAGTCATGCCGTATGTGCTCGCATGTAATGTAGTTTACGTGATTGAAAACATATGTCTATGATCAGTACTATTTTGAATGGGCGGGATGGGATCGACTGTGTGTGTAATTGTGATTGACAGTGGAACTTTTTAAGATTATATAAATAATTATGTGCACTCACTGTAAGAACTCCTTGGTCCGCTAGGTAGCTTCCATTTCATGCATACAAGTGCAGAATGATTCCGAGTACACTGTCCAATGCAATGCAAGGCCATCCTCGTCGTTTCCTAAATTTAACATTTAGGATGAGTTTGGACTAACTTTTTAGGAGCATTTTGCTTATTTAGATTAATTGGCTTTGGGTAAAAGATGACTTGTTTAAGCTAACTTACTTAATTGTGAGGTAGTTGACAAAAGCCCAAGTGGTGATAGGTAAAACAACCAGAAAATGTCTTTGCATTTAGCCCAAACTATGAACTTATAGTAATTCTGTTTGCTCACGAAGTCTAAAAAGTTCAATAAGTAGTTTGTCCAAACTTAGTCTTACTAAATGTTGCTATCTCTATGGTTGAGAGAGAGAGAGAGTGTGTGTGTTGAGTTAAAACATGTGGTTGCAAATGCCAGGGCGTTATTTCATGGCGATCTCCTCTGTTTTATCCGGCTGTGATTGGATCTTACATTTGTAAGAAGAGTAGTGGGTGGGAAAATGAGATATATGGAACCCCACTTGTCCAGACACAAAAATGGATGGCAAGGCAGATGAACCCGAGCTAATCGGCAACCATCTTACCTACTATTCACTTTTTCACTAGATTACAGCATTTTTTTTTCTCAAAATCTTTAAAATTATATAAGTCCGTCCACCCCACATTGATTAAATAATCAAACACTTGTCCAACCAAGAGTTTTGAGAAACAAAATGTTATTCTTATCAATACTTTAAGTTTTTGGAATACTAGTTGCAATTTAATATAAACGGAGAATACTAGATTATATGCATTTATAATTGCGAATGATTATATCTTAGTAATTAAATAGGTTGATCAATATCTGTATCATAATTTTTTAGTCTTATTTTCAAATTTTAAATACATGCAAAACTAATTTCGCCTTTCCTATGCTATGTTAGTCCGTGTAACCTTAAAATCATGATTTCATCCATCTCCAAGCATAGATCTAGACACATACATGGCCTTCTGATAATTGTGGGTCTAAGGCGTATCGTCCAGGATCCACGTCTGTCGAACAACTCAAGACATATCTTTGTTCCAATATATGTCCGAACATACCAGTGTTAAATAAATAATCAAAAAGCAAAGCAAAGGAAAGGAAAGGAAAGAAAAGACAAAAAAAATGTACTATAGTTTATCCAATTTCTTTTCTTTTTTGAGCGGCATGTGGTGTAGGGGCCCATAATTCAAATGAATTGACCATCACTTGTAAACTGATCATGTTTTTCTTGGTATCAAAGGCTGCTAAGATGTTTCCCTTCTATAATATAGCAATTCCGTGTGCCTAGTGCCTACTTTCTCAAATCCCTTTCACTCTCCTTTTATCATTTCAGTGCTTTAAGTTTTTCAGAAGACTAACCTTTTTATTATTAAAGGAGGCCGAAGCCAATATTACAATGAAGGGAGGAGAGCAGAGAGTTAGGATTTTGGAGAGAGAGAGAGAGGTAGAGGACCCAAAACCTACCTATATTGATACAAATACAACCTATTTATGAAGGACTCCAAATGAAATTCAAATACAAATTAAAGAAAAATTACACCCAAATTAAATGAAGATTCTTGCCGGGTGCTCAATGGGCCCCATCGCCATAATAATCTTCACCAAAAGCTAAGTGTTGCCATGCCTACTCCATAATTGGGGTCTTGCCACCGAAAGTTGGTTGGCTGTATTCAAAATTATTGATGCATTTCTTTCCCTTTTTTGGATGACGCCTTTCTGTCATTATTTCGGTCATGCTATCACCAAAAATCACCCAAAGTCGGTGTGGAAGTATTCCCTTCATCTTATCTTAAGATTCCCATGCTAGACAAGTATATGGATTATTATCTTCTTCGTTACTTCTATCTGATGTCATGGTTCATCATCAGGTACTTGGTGAACAGCCTGAACAAATTGGTCTTTCATAAAATCCATTTGTGGGCTACCACAGACCCGGGTGGATTGGGGCGGCCCGAAAAACACCATTTTTGGATCGAGTTGAAAATTTGAAGAGTCGCCACCCGGATTTATGGTTCGTCACCCGAGAAACCGTTTTGATTGAAAATGATTGATTTTTGAATTGAAAATCAGAGATTTAAAAAGGGTTCAGAAGCCACGTTACGAGGGGGGAAGGGTCTTACGGCACCCCCTTGTCCGATACAAGATCGGTCTCTACTAAACGTTTATGGGATTTTTCAAAAGATTTTACTTCATTAAACAAGTAGCAAGTATTTACAATTATACCAAATAAAGAGTGCATGCTGGTGCCAGTGAGCAATATGTGATGAAATGATGATGAGGAAATGCGTAATAACAGAAAACTGGTGAACTACCACTGAAATCACTCCCGGGCGCTCAGGAGTGGTCTAGAGCGCTCGCGACCACTGTCAAGCTATCCTGCAAATTTGGTTAGATATATTCACATGCTAGTACTGCCAACAAAATCACAAAGAAATCAAAGTGCATGCATGCTCAACCAAAGGCTTAAACAGCTAAGAACTAGTCTCAACCATGTAAACCTTGCTTCCTTGCAATTGTAAAGAAACCTAACTGGGCTCTAGAAGGACCAGTATACACCCAGTGTCTACTGCAAATAGAAAATGAAATACATAATGAACAAAATAAGATTTTAGTGGAAGCATCACTTCTGAGCGCTCAGGAATGGTCCCGAGCGCTCGGGAGTGCACGCAGTGCCCAGAAAAAGTTTGGTTTCTTTGTGCTCCTCTTGCTCTTGTTATTAAACCAAGATCAAATGAGCTTATAACCAGTATGAGGAACTGATACAAGCCCTTGATCTCCCTCAGAAATGGAAAAACAGTAGACTTTAAGTATAAAATGAGATTTTATACCTATACTTGACTTGGACTTAGCTTCTTGGACTGACTTTGGAGCTTGAAAATGGTTAGAAAACAATAAGAAAAAGATCCTTAGGTGTGTACAAAGACTAGAAATGTTTTTTGTGGTTTTTTTAAGAAAATACTTGAGAAAACAAGAGACTTTTAGAAAATATTTGAGAGAGAGTTTTAGAGAGTTTTGATAGCAGAATGGGCAGAGAGAGAGACTGATTTCGTGGCCTTGGTGGTGTGGAATGAAGGGGTATATATAGGGGAGGGGAAAATAAGTTTGAAACTTGAAAAATAAAGGAAAATCAAATGGAAAATAGTTTTGGGGGGAAAAATGACATGATGAGATTCCTGCTGGCTCAGGCAGCCCTGGGATATGCAGGTTTGAATGTTGAACGGACTGAAAAGCCTGAAAAGCCATGGTCAAAGGCCAAGCTCAATATGCATTGGCCTGTCAGCACTCCCAAGCGCTTGGGAGTGGCACTCCCGAGCGCTCTAGAGTGGCTGCCCAACTTCAGAAGGGTGCCACGGACACTCCCGAACTCGGTTTTGGGTGTTTTTTTCGAAGCGTTGGAAAACTCGTTAAGTCCTTTTTCTAACCCAATTGGTTTCTTTCAAAGGCATTTTGTATGCTGAAATGTGTGCCAATTTTACCCTCAGGGTGTCGGGAAAAAAGAATGTTTTGATTTTGAAAAAGTCCAAGAAGCATCGTCCAAGTTTTCCAAGGCCTGTTTTGACCCTATTTCATCATCGGGGAGCCTCAAGGCCACAAATTAAAGATAATTAATAGGTCCAAATTGGGGTGTCTACAGTTGCCCCTCTTTGGATGGCGCTCGGCATCATGTCTGGATACGAGTGACATCCAAAGATTGAGACAGCCCAATTCGAGCCCTACTAAATCCTTAATTCAAAATCAAATGCAAGTAAAAGTGCACAAGCATTTGAAATTATAAGGTCGTGCTCGTTCGAGCTGCCTACGTACCCCGTTTGTAGGGATCAGACCAGCGTAGTTCTTTGGGGCAAATGCAAACATGCAAGCAAATGATTGACAAGATAGATTGATTGAGGAGCACCCACCGATTGCTCAGTCTCAGTGGGTGGAAAAATTAAACCAGGGAAAAGATTATAAAAATACACTGCGAGGGGTGTCACCCAACGGAACAAGTTAGTTTGTCTCGAAGGGATAAAACCAAATCTATGGTGGAAGGTGATTGAAAGATGTCCCTCAGGACAATGCCAAATCTATGGCGGAATTTGATTGAAATGATGTCACTCAGGACAAAGCCAAATCTATGGCAACATTTGATTGAAATGATGTCACTCAGGACAAAGCCAAATCTATGGCAGAAGTTGATTGAAAGATGTGATAGAGAATGATGCCAAATCTATGGCGGAAGGTGATTGAAAGATGTCCCAGAGGACAATGCCAAATCTATGGCAGAAGTTGATTGAAAAATGTCCCTCAGGACGGTGCCAAATCTATGGCAGAAGATGATTGAAAGATGTCCCTCAGGACAATGCCAAATCTATGGCAAAAGATGATCGAAAGATGTACCTTAGGGAATGATGCCAAATCTATGGCAGAAAATGATCGAAAGATGTCCCTCAGGACAATGCCAAATCTATGGCAAAAGATGATTGGAAAAATGTACCTTAGGGAATGATGCCAAATCTATGGCAGAAAATGATTGAAAGATGTCCCTCAGGACAATGCCAAATCTATGGCAAAAGATGATCGAAAGATGTCCCTCATAAGAAAGTGCCAAATCTATGGCATCATGTCAAGCAGTCGTGTTGACAAATATGATAGATGAAGGCGACCATAAGAGGTCGAGGTTAGAAAGTGAGACCCGTGGTTCAACATCTGATAACAACGATGATTTTTTTATTTTTGAAAAACAAAGGACATGTTCGAGTACCCTTTTTGCTTTACTATTTTTGACCAGCGGGCTTGGGATGGAGTTTGTCTTTGGATGGAAATTGGGTCTGAGCTGGATCCAGGGCTTGAGCTGGAGTTGGTTTGAGTTTGACTTTGATCAGGGCTTGAGTTTTGAGCATTCAGGCCCCAGTCTTGATATGCTTGCTATAATTGATGACATTGGGCTAATGTGCCCCAGTGACAGATCTCAGTTCTGATTCTTTTCCTTGATTCCACTGATAGTTTCGGCAACCAGTTTTATCATGAGTGCAAGCGCGGGTTCTTCCATGTATTGGAATTTCTCTCACGAGTTGGGACCTCAAGATCAATATGACCTGACTCGACAGATGACCTTGTGTGAATTTGGACAAGGCTTGGATGACTCAAGAGACAAGAAAGACCATTTATGAGAGGATTGACTCTCCATGATGACTTTGACTGGACAAGGAGTTTGATTTGACTGGACGTGGAGTATGCCCCACAATTGATGTTTGAAATTGTCATGATAAAATCAAGTTTTGGTGATTTTCCCATTCTGGGTTTTGAAATTGTTTTAGCTCCATCAAGTGATGCTCATTCAGGATTTTCTTTGATCTCGTTTTGTCAAAAACACGAGAATTTTTACCACGAACTGTGCCCCTGGTTGCTGATGACAACCCATGGATATTGAAAATGCCCTAGTTTGGATTTTGTAGGATTTACAAAATGCCCTGCCCCTCCTTCTTGTTTTCTCCCAGTGCCTAGGATTCTTGTTATCAAGTTGATTTTTCAAATCTGAAAGGACATTATCTGGGTTGTAACGTGGCCAAGGTTTGGCTTAACAAAGAAAGGATAATAGGCTCAAGAAATTTTCATTTTCTTTGGGTTTCGAGATCTAGAAGCCATCTTGAACGTTTTTGTGCCATATTTGCTTTTGATGGGCGCCTTCATTCACTTGATTTGCTTTGCCTTATGTTATGCCGATGTGTTTGGCACTTTCATTGATTTTGAGCTTTCTATAATTTTTCTTCGAAGTTTTGCATCTCATTGTGCCCATGTATTTGGCACTTTCATGCTTTGAATCCTAATGTGTTTGGCACATTTGTCCACCTCATTTCACCCAGTGTGGGGGATAGCTGCCTAGTTGGGTTCTTCCAAAGAAATCAATTTAAGCTCAAAAGAGTTATCAATGGATATATATCTTCAAGCGTTTGATAAAAGAAAAGAATGCCTTTCGTCATTTTGAATTGCACAACTTGATAACTAGATCCTAGATGCAAGCTTTTGCCTAGATCACAATTTGAGGTTTTGATCTAACGAGCTTTTTCTCGAGCGAAGGCGTTCCTCCTTGACGGTGCTAGGGAGTGGTCCCATGAAATTCTTCTTCTTGCAAGAGCAAAGGTTCGATCGACAACTATCTTGTGTTTCGACTTCCCAATTGATGGTGAAAAACAATTCCAAGTTAAGGGATTATCACAAAAACGCGAGTTTATTATCACAATTTCGACACAAGAAGCTTGACATTGATTTCGAAAGACGGGATGGACTAACAAAGGATTGACTCAAAAGATTGTGACCGAATTTTGGGATTGACTCGAATGAACATGATCAGGCCTCAGGATGAGGCTGCCTACGTATCCTTCTTGCAAAGGAATTAGGTCATAACGTAGTTCGGGAATACGAAACTGACTTTCTTTTTGGTTTTTTTTTTCTTTGACTACAAACTTGAATTTGAAAGCATACAGACACGAAAGCATGAAAGACTTGATGTACAAATTGACTCAAAATCGACTTGAAGAAGACTCGACTTGAAACTTAAAAGTTTTCCAGACTCATGAGAAATTCCATTCATGAATTGGCTTCATTGCATTCACCATTCTTCTCCAAATCTGAGGTCTGGCATTGGGATGGTTTTGGCCCTTTCTCACTATCTCGGGCATCATTTGGATCTTGATCCCCCTTCAGATTCTGTGTTGCCTTGGAGCTTATCATCGAGGCATCGAGCTTGTTAGGGGTTGAACAATGGATTCTGGCAGCCGATTGTCGATAATGCACTGGTAGGGATGGATTCTTATGCCATTGAAGATGCCGTTGATGGTTTGGTTGCTCAGAAGTTGTCCAAACGTGTCATGTCCCATTGATTCACTAGCTGGTCCAGTCTTGAACTCCTCAAAGATTAGAGGATAATTTTTTCCAAGCAAACGCCACCCATCAGAGGTTGACTCCCATACAAGGTCTATGCTCTCAAGCGTGCAAATCCTAACTTCCTCAGGTATATTGACAGTGGGTTTCGGCTCGGTTGTGGGTATGAGGTATTGGCTAGGGTCAAATGAGATTGGGTTAAGATTGATGAGGTTGACATGGGGGTTTTGTGGGTGCTTTGGTGGATGGTTTATGATAGTGTTTGGTTTTGATAGTGGAGGTGAGATGATTCCATTATCGATGAGAACTTGGATTTTGTGACGGAGACGGAAGCAATTATTGGTGGAATGGCAGATATATTGGTGGAAAGCACAGTAGGCATTTGGGTTGTAGGATGCCGGGAGCTTTTGAGGTAGGGGAGTTGGAGGGAGCGGCTCGATGAGGCCAGCTTCGAGGAGCTTCTCATAAACTGAGGACAAAGGTACAGGAAAACGGGAGAAGATCCTTGGTTGGATTTTGCAGCTGGGTTGAGGGTTCATGGTGGTGCTAAGTGGGCCTCTGGCGAAAGCTTTGCTTGCTTTGCAACTGCATAACACTCTTTTGCTTTTGGGGTTGATCTCATCAATGTGCACATCTTGCCTTTCAGCACTAGTTTCAGGCAAGGATCCAACATTCTCATTTGAGTGAGTTCTGGCATCATGGAATTCAACCAAGTCTTTGAACATGTCAGAAAGCTTCACTTTTGAGCATGGTTTGATTCTGACTATTGGAGGGTGGTAGATTTGTGGAGTTTCTTTGATCTTGGCGTCATCAGCATTTAGTCCCAGATCTGGATTCGACATGGTGGAGATGAAAAGGTCAACCAGCCCTTGAACCAGAGTCATCTGCTTATCCATTTTCTGACTTATTTCCTCTATAGCCTTTTTCAGCTCAACCAACTCTGTTTGCCCTGTCATTTTGAGGTAGTCGAAGAAGGTGGTATGGCTTTGTTATAGGATGGATGGTCCAGTGCTGACAGTAAAGTAAAAGAGCAAACTCAGAATATGCCCCTGTTGTGATTTATTGAAAAAAACGTGTATGAATAAAAGAATTGTTATTCACATGTTGTCATCGTCGACTCAAGGGATCAAACTTTACTAATAGTTCCAACAGTCGCGGGTAGGTCGTTGTCAGGCAGGTTAAATTCCTCACGTTGGGAATCAGAGCCAATCTCCTTATCTAAGACCATCCGAGACAGAGCAATAAGGCTGCTGGAAGATGCACTAAGGCTAGACTGAATTAGAGGGAGCCGTTCGGGCACGGCGAACACCAGAGTTATCCCAAACTCCATGGATTTATGGTCTCCTAGACCTCGACTCAAGAAATGACAACCTATGAGGGATTGCCTTAGTCCTCAGAGATTCTTTTGAATGTGTATCCTTTGATTAGGAACAACAAGACTTGGGAGATATCAAGACAAATTAAGTCTTTAACATTTTTCACTCGGAAGTTTCTGTTTTGGTTTCAAAACCGTTTGGCATAAATGACATGATATTGTAACCGGAGTGGCGTCAGTGGCATGGTGCCATTAGCCTAAGCGGTGTAAGTGACTTCGCAATATAAACTGAGTGGTGTGGGTATCACAACGTTGTAGCCTAATTGTTTTGTTGATTTTCATTGAATCCATGATTGAAAAATGTATTGAAGACTTAATGAATTTTGATATCCCCGGGACCTCATCGTTCCAAGGACTAATTAATTTCGACAACGTGCTTTTAAAAAGCACGACTCTTCATCGGTCCAGGCAATCCTATACAAGCCGCGCGAGCAAGTCTATGAGTTCTACCCAAAAGCAAACGGACAGCACAAGATGCAATGTGCAATGTGCAAGCGGGACATGATCACAGTCTTCGAAGGTTGCCTCATTCCTCAGAATTTCTTTTAGGGTGTATCCTTTGTTTAGAACAAACAAGTTCTAAGAGATGTCAAAATGAACTAAGTATTCAACTAGTCCTCATTCGAAGTTTCAATTTTGAACTTGGAATAGCTTAGTATAGATGACGTGATACCATAACCAAAGTGGCGTCAGTGGCTTGGCGCCATTAGGCGAAATCGTGTAAGTGACGTGGCGTCACAACATCGTTTCCTTACTATTCCTTATTCTCTGTTGAATCTTCGATTAAGCGTTAGTCAAAGACTTAGTATGTTTTGATTTCCCAAAGTCTCATTGTTCTAAGGACTCATATAGTTTAGACAACATACACTGGGGTACACGACTCTTCATCGGGTTTCAGCAACCTGCTATAGACTGCGCGAGCAAGCTTAAGAAGCACAACACTTGAAACAGACAGCATGATGGCATGACATGGATGAGATGCATGGTGAGATGCAGAAAGTAGAAA
The DNA here is from genome assembly GCA_025413875.1 of Rhododendron molle. Classification (NCBI taxonomy): domain Eukaryota; kingdom Viridiplantae; phylum Streptophyta; class Magnoliopsida; order Ericales; family Ericaceae; genus Rhododendron; species Rhododendron molle. The sequence continues at coordinate 25,449,529 of CM046400.1, forward strand.
CATGTAGGCAGGATATAGCACATAGTCCTACCTTGCGGGTCCCTGTCCTAGTTTGGAAGGTTCTATTGCTTTCTACACATGTATAAAGGCCGGTTTTGGTTTAAAGAGGGTTCCTCGGACTAGAGTCAAGGTATGCCTCCCGTTGCTGAGCGTACACCCAACAACGGTACAAACGGCAGGGATGACTCATCACGGTCGAGGGTTGTCGAGCATTCTGGGATTCCCCATCATCGACAAGCCGAGTAGGATTGCCAGAACACAACAGCGAGGCTGAACAAGATATATATACAAAAGATAGAAAATGAAACAAAACGTTTTGAAAATCCCACAAACATTTTTCAACCTTGGCTCTCTTGATTAATTAATACTTAGAGAAAAATACACAAGTAACCAATCAAAAATCCCCAGGTCCGAACGGCCGGATAGAAATCCAGTTAGAATCACCATTTCCTTCCTTCAACGAGCATAAAGCGTCGTTGTTTTCGACAGACTTTGCAATGATTGTTCACAAATGTATAAAAACTCTAAGTATTAATTAAGCTATCCCCAGCAGAGTTGCCACTGTGGGCTACCACAGCCCCGGGTGGATCGGGGCGGCTCGAAAAACACCATTTTTGGATCGAGTTGAAAAATTTGAGGAGTCGCCACCCGGATTTATGGTTCATCACCCGAGAAACCGTTTTGATTGAAAATGATTGATTTTTGAATTGAAAACCAAAGATTTGAAAAGGGTTCAAAAGCCACGTTACGAGGGGGGAAGGGTCTTACGGCACCCCCCCTCGCCCGATACAAGATCGGTCTCTACTAAACGTTTGTGGGATTTTTCAAAAGATTTTACTTCATTAAACAAGTAGCAAGTATTTACAATTATACCAAATAAAGAGTGTATGCGGGTGCCAGTGAGCAATATGTGATGAAATGATGATGAGGAAATGCATAATAACAGAAAACTAGTGAACTACCACTGAAATCACTCCCGAGTGCTCAGGAGTGGTCTCGAGCGCTTGGGACCACTGTCAAGCTATCCTGCAAATTTGGTTAGATATATTCACATGCTAGTACCGCCAACAAAATCGCAAAGAAATCAAAGTGCATGCATGCTCAGCCCAAAGGCCTAAACAGCTAGGAACTGGTCTTAACCATTTAAACCTGGCTTCCTCACAACTGTAAAGAAATCTAACTAGGCTCTGGAAGGACCAGTACACACCCATTGTCTACTAAAAACAGAAAATGAAGTACATAATGAACAAAAAAAAAAGGTTTTAGTGGAAGCATCACTCCTGAGCGCTCAGGAATGGTCCCGAGCGCTCGGGAGTGCACGCTGTGCCCAGAAAAAGTTTGGTTTCTTTGTGCTCCTCTTGCTCTTGTTATTAAACCAAGATCAAATGAACTTATAACCAGTATGAGGAACTGATACAAGCCCTTGATCTCCCTCATAAATGGAAAAACAGTAGACTTTAAGTATAAAATGAGATTTTATACTTATGCTTGACTTGGACTTAGCTTCTTGGACTGACTTTGGAGCTTGAAAATGGTTAGAAAACAGTAAGAAAAAGATCCTTAGGTGTGTACAAAGACTAGAAATGTTTTTTGTGGTTTTCTTAAGAAAATACTTGAGAAAACAAGAGACTTTTAGAAAATATTTGAGAGAAAGTTTTAGAGAGTTTTGACAGTAGAATGGGGAGAGAGAGAGAGAGACTGATTTCGTGGCCTTGGTGGTGTGGAATGAAGGGGTATATATAGGGGAGGGGAAAATAAGTTTGAAACTTTAAAAATAAAGGAAAACCAAATGGAAAATAGTTTTGAGGGGAAAAATGACATGATGAGATTCCTGCTGGCTCAGGCAGGCCTGTGATATACAGGTTTGAATGTTGAGCGGACTGAAAAGCCTGAAAAGCCATGGTCAAAGGCCAAGCTCAACATGCATTGGCCTGTCAGCACTCCCAAGCGCTTGGGAGTGTCACTCCCGAGTGCTTTAGAGTGTTCCCGAGCACTCTAAAGTGGCTGCCCAACTTCAAAAGGGTGCCACGGACACTCCCGAACTCGGTTTTGGGTGTTTTTCGAAGCGTTGGAAAGCTCGCTAAGTCTTCTTTCTAACCCAATTGGTTTCATTCAATGGTACTTTATATGCTGAAATGTGTGCCAATTTTACCCTCAAGGTGTCGGGAAAAAGGAATGTTTTGATTTTGAAAAAGTCCAAGAAGCATCGTCCAAGTTTTCCAAGGCCTGTTTTGACCCTATTTCATCATCGGGGAGCCTCAAGGCCACAAATTAAGGATAATTAATGGGTCCAAATTGGGGTGTCTACACCATTGTTTTGATTACAACTTTATCATCCGATAAGGACGGATTTTTTGCTCTGATTTGGGCTGAAATTTCCAAAAAAGGATTTTTGATGGAAAATTTTTCCTTTTCCTTTTGCTGTAATTCTTGCCTTAGCTCCTGGTTTTTGGACTTCATTGTCACAATAATTTTTTCCATATCAACTCCTTTCCACCACCTGTATTGGAAAATTCTCAGGAGTATTGGTAACCCTAAGTCATTAGTCCCAATTTGAACATCCCATCTCCAAATCCAAGGGATCCCAAAAATTGTCATTGTATCAAGAAAAGTTCTTCCTTCATTGCTTTCTCTTAATTGAGAATGGTATTGTAAGAAGGGCTCGATTTCCATTTGAATTTCTTGTGGAAGATAATCTGGACGGGGTCCAAATTTAGACCACCAAATAAGAAACCAATTTGGAAAGTTATTTTGTCCAACAAGATTTGGACATAATTTGAAAAACCAAGAGTGTTTTCTTTTCTGATTTTGATAATAAAAAGCCTTTGTCCAGGCTTCAATGTAATCCCAATAATTGTATTGAATTGGGACACCATTTTCAGCCTTTATTGACAATGATTTTGATTTTTGTGGGTGAATTCCCCACTTGTGCACTGACAAAACCATCTTTATTATGGCTTTGCTATAACTAATTGGACTCTTCTGACCAATTTTGCTATCATATGTGTGGTTAATTTCCACTGATCCAGATTCTGTAAGCATTGCTTCATAAATATATCTGTATTTCCCTTTAGGAACTGGGTAACTCATTGTATCCAAATATCGGGACTTAATTTCCCAAGGATCATTCTTCCATTGTTCATCCTGTGGTTCCAAGACCATAATTGTCTCGATAGTTTGTAAAGATTTGAAAATTTCTTCAGATTGGACCACTTCCTTCATTGAAAGTGATGAGGACGATGCTGAAGCAGCCTCCTGAAGTGAAGGGAATTGAATTTTGTGAGCCTTTAAGTAGGCTTCTACATCTGTCAGGGAGACTCATAGTATTTCCTTGTCCTCATCCTCTATCGAGAGGTCGATTCATTCTGCAAAATTATGCACGGGCCAAAACATTCAGTCTATTCTGAATTTGCTGGAGTCTTTTATTGAAATAATTATTGACGACGTCATCCGCATCATCTGAGCAACCATATTTAGCATAAAATTGGTTGAGGGCAGGTAACGACCTTGGTTTTTTGTCAATAAAAATTTCGTTAAAAATTTGAATTTTATTTTAATTACTTGGATTTCATTTTAATATCCAAAAATCTGTTGTTGTTGACTTATAAAAAGTTCGTATGTTATATTCTAAAATCCTTTATGAAGTCTTGGACTGCTTTATAAATTCCTTAAAAATCCGTCATAATTAGAACTAATTTCATTGCCTGACAAACTAGTCATTTTCTAAAGAAAAGTGTGCTAGTATATTTTCCTAAATAATTGAAATAAAGTCTTATAATTATACCTCTTGGCTAGAAATCCTACTAGACTAGTATAGTTAGCTTCTAACCAATTAGTTGAAGAAACCTAACTACCATTTGGCTTAGTTACATTCCCCTAACCAAAAGTAAACTCTTTGAACCTTGTGAACCCCTCCTAACCCTAATGGAACCTTTTGAACGAAGGTAGTAATCATCATACTACATGATTAGTCTTTTCAAAGACCACACTCAGGACTTACCCTATTACCCATTGGTTAATAATTGTTAGGGAAATTTTTACCCCTTGGTTAATAAAAATTAGTCATGCCAATGAATACTTAGACTTGTCTAGTCTTGTCAAAGGCAAAGCTTATCTTTTTGCTTCCAAAAGAAGCAACCATAGCCTTGCCACCCTATACTAAATAGCCCTTAAGCCTAAACCTAGTTGCCAACCCATTTCTAGTCAACTTTAAACATGACCTTAGCCAATGATTATGTTCTTTCTTACAAGCAAGCTTTTCCTAGGACAAGACAAGGCCATACCTATCATAATTTACCCATTGGACAATAATTTATCCATTGGATAATAAGCCAAGCCTTGGCCTATAAATAGCATGCTCATTCAAGCCATTGTCACACCTTCACTCTTTTGCTCTCCCTTCTCTCTAGAAACCATTTCTGTTTTCCAGACAGCCTACTGCCCTTCACAAATCCTCATTTTTCTCCTGCTTAAAGTAGTCCTTAGAAGCAACTTCTTTCGGGAAAGCTGTAGAGCACTTCGAGACCTTCAAGTTAGACCCAAGAACCGCTCTAATCGGTCAAGAAATGAACAAGATATTGATATCTGAAATTCAATAAAAATCTCGGATTTCCAAATCCAAACAGCATACTGTCACTTCCTTTATCACAATTTTTCTCCTACCTAAAGTAGTTTCTAGAATCAACTTCCTTCACAAAAGTTGTAGAGCACTTCTAGAGTTTCAATTTCGACCCAAGAACGATCATATTCGGCCAAATATTGACCGAGTTACTGCCATCCAAAGTTTGATTCGAATTTGTAAGCTTCACCGCCCGTGGAATTTTCCAACTAGCTTATTCGGCCCCGACTAGTTTCGGATCAAGGTAGATTAATCTTAACCACTATCTCTAAGTATATGTATACTATTCCTAACCACTTTCTCTAAATATAGAGTTTAATGATATGTAGAATGTCCCTACTCTTTATCCCTACGTATAATTAGAAATGTGTAGATTTATCTATGTTGGAAGATAAAAAAAATGTAGCACTTGAATAGAAGCATTCGTATTTTGATTCTTAAAATAATTATGAGTTGTTTACATGTTACTTACATTACTTGTGGTTGTTGAGAAAGCATAAGTGATTATCACTCCAAAGGCGTCCGTACATGTGGCATTATGCTTTATGTTGTGATTAGCATAATTAAGTAATATAGAGTAGGATGATCTTGCTAGTTCAGTTTCAAGGTTACAATGAACGATTTATGTGTACTTATGTGAAATTCCTACCGCGGAGTCTATGCATGAAAACGAGACACGAAAATCGAGAAAGTAGAAACATGACACCTAGGGTGTGGTTAATGAAAAGACGTGTTGAAATGGAAAAATATTTTTGAAACTACATAATGGCTGGATGTGGTAGCCATTGTGTGGTGTGTGTGTGTGTGTGCGCCAATGGGAACCCGGAGCAGCGGAACCATTGTGAGGTTGTATGCGTTCCCATGGGAACCCAAAGTGGCAGAACCATGGTGAGGATACTCGAAAACCTGGAGCAGCGAAACCGAGGTATGGCTTGGTTATCTATGGAGAGGTACCAATGCAGATTGTGTGCCAATGGGAATCCGGAGCGGCAGAACTATTGTGCGGATACTCGGGAACGCGGAGCTGCGGAACCGAGGTATGGCTTGGTTATCTGTGGAGAGGAGCCAATGCAAATTGTGTGCCAATGGGAACCCGAAGCGGCGGAACCATTGTGCGGATAATTTGGAATCCGAAGCGGCAAAACCGAGGTTGGGTGTGTTAAATGTGATTTTTGAAATGTTGATTTGGAAATGAAAAGTGAAATGGTGGCACGGTCTACAAAACGCTGTGTACGAGAAACTCTGATGACATGGACACTTACGCTAGTTGGGTAATGAATGTGCATGTTTTATTGTACATCTCAAAATGTGAAGTTATTGAATGCACATGTGTTAGTTTGGTTACTATCAAGTATCATGGCTTAATGACTTACTATGTGTAAGTTAAGGGTTAGTGGGTATAGGTTTATTCTGCTGAGCTCTTGTAGCTCATGGTGTTACCTTTGTTGACCCTGACATATTATACTGGTGGCGACGCTAGTATAATGTGTCAGACTTTGTAGATGATCAAGGAGAGTTGTCCATCTCGGAGGCCTTTAGAGCCGAGGAGCTGGCTAGGATAGAGGAGCAGGAGGAGCTATAGATAGGAACCTTAGTTTCCCTTTCCTTGTGTAAATAATGAACCCTTGTGGGGGTTATGATGTAATGATGAGCTAGACTCTATTTAAGTTTTATCAATAAAATGTTTATTTAACGTTCCCAAAATTTGGGGCATTATAGAATGGTATCAGAGCTCTAGGCTCAACACTTGGCAATGGGTAGAATGGGTAGACCATAGGATAAGTTTGACCGTTGCACAAACGTGAATTTGAGTTTAAGTTTATCGTCCCAAATTGGGTGGAATTCTGACAAAACAATCTTCAAATTTAAGCAAGGTGTGGAAATTGACAGTACCACCAAGCTGGGAATTCCCGAACAATTGGATGATGACTTAAATCAAGGATCAAATGTGGAATTTAGGAGCTCAAAGATTCCTTAGAGTTAAGAAAACCCTTGTTTTAAAGATGCTACTACTTGAGAGGTTAAAATCTTTCCTTGTAGATAAACCACCTAGTCATCCTATTAGCCAGAACCACATGAAATGGTGAGAGAGATTTAGGGAATTACTTTATCCTAGAGAGAAGTAACAGCAGTATAGATCGGAACCTGATAACCTATAGAACCACGTAGTAGGAGTACGTAGGATCGTTTCGACTTGTATTCGGAAGAATCTTAGAACGCTATTTGCCATTGTAGTAGAATTCTATGCTATGTTGTATTTGTTGCTTATCTATGAAAAACTTGCTTTATTTGAAAGAGTACTGTTGCATACTACTTGATAAACTACTTTTGACTCTAGAAAGGAAACACCATTTGCAAAAGGAAAATTATTTTAGTAGATTAAACCTTTCCCTTTCGACGTTTACTCGTAGATGGTGAATAGACGCAGCAGATTAGGACACGAAACTGGAGAATCCTCTAACGTATACCCCGACCTGACCCAAATCATGCAAGCGTTCATAGCTGCTTTGAATGCTAACTGCCGAAACCAAAACCGCGATGACGAACCTATGACCCGAACCCGAGCGATGAACAAATTCTGCAAACGCCGACCCCCAACCTTCAACGGAGATACCAACCCCACTGTGGCCGAAACATGGCTGAAAGAAGTCAAGGTGATCCTGGACACCTTGGAGATTATCCGAGATGGAGATCGAGTAGCCTTAACCACCTACCAACTGAAGGGAGAAACCCGCTATTGGTGGGACCTGATAGAGGCCACCCATGCCATAGACACCATGACCTTTGCCGAGTTCGAGACCCTATTTCTCGATAAGTATTTCCCCACACCCCTTCGCCTGGCCAAGGAGCAGGAATTTATGAACCTGAAACAAGGGACAATGACCGTCACCCAATACGCGGCTAAATTTGAGGAACTGTCCCGATACGCCCCAACCGCCATAGCAATTGAGGATAAGCAGGCGAGAAGATTCGAGTGGGAGCTGACAACTGCTCGAAGGGCCGTTGTAGCTCAAGCCTTTACCACCTATGCCGGTGTTGTGAAGTGTGCTCTCCGACTAGAAAGTGAGGAGGCTGACTTCAAAACTCGATGGAGGAAGGCAACAGGCGGTACTGGCGAACCGATCCGAACCCAACCATCCAACATCAACCACGGACCCTACTTCACCAAACCATCTAACCCGCCTCAAAGCAACCAACCCTGGAGGACTGCTATCCTCGAAAGTGGCGAACCAAAAAGAGGAGGTCAAGACATAGCCACAGTTCGGTGCTTCCACTGCCAGGCTATGGGTCACTATAAGTGCGACTGCCCCCAACTTCAAAGAGAAAAGAATGGGAGCTTTGAAAATCAGAAAGCCCAACAACCTAGACAAGCCGATTTTGTGAAGCAGAACCCTGAAGCCCATCGTAGCAGCAGAATGGGCAAAGCAAGGGAAGGCAGCCATGGGAACCCTGCAAGGCACTAGAGGGCGTATCTTTGCGCTGCAAACTGAGGAACAAGAGCAGGATCCCTCTGTAATCCAAGGTAAGCCATTGTTATATAGTACCTCCGTGCAAGCTTTGTTTAACTCTGGAGCATCACATTCATTCACATCTACTACCGCGCAATTGCACTAGCACTAGAAATGGAACCCCTAGTACGAGTGTAAGAGAAACATCACCATTTGGAGGAAGTATAACTGTTAGGCTAGTGTGTAGAAAATGTGAACTAGAAGTGGCCAAACTGTGCTTGACCTATGACCCGAGAGTGATCGACATGGCGGATTTCAACGTAATGGACTGACTATCAGCATATAAAGCAGTCATAGACTGCCATTGGAAAATGGTGACCACATGAACCTTTGAAGGGACTCGTTTCCATTTTTAAGGGGGATAGGCAAACGGCGAGATCGACGGCAGAAAGATCGAAGTGGCAAAACTGACTATTTAGATGGCTAGCTAGCCTCCACTTGGAAGAAGCCAATAGAATGGAAGTGGGATTACCACACATCGTTTGCGAGTACACCGATGTGTTCCCTGAAGAACTTTCTAGCTTATCACACCAAAGGAAAGATAAACTCCTCTATAGAACTCCAACCGGGAATGGCACCAATCTCTATGGCACCATACCGAATGATCCCTGTTGAGCTAAAGGAGCTCAAGACCCAATTGAAGGAATTGTTGGACAAAGGATTCATCAGGCCGAGTACGTCATCCTGGGGAGCGCCGGCGTTATTCGTAAAGAAGAAAGATTGTGGTAAGGAAACATTTGTGAGGCACGAAATCGCATGATGATTTGATAGAAGTTTTGCATTTGGCGTTGGCATAAAAACTTTATCAAAAGTTGACAACGAGGCAAACTGTTCGACGGCTGAAGCAACTTCAGCCCCGTCTCATAAGCAAGTGATGAGGCTTAATTCGATTAACAAACATGTAAAGGATTGAGATGGATGCCTAAAATGCTGTCACACTACATCGAAATACTTCTAGGACCTGCCGGAGCCTTTAGACTATAGTCGTGTGGCACTAAACCATTTTATAGATTGCCAAGTATTGCATCTTTTTTAGGCCACTAGTAATTGAGGGTGACTTGCTTCTATTTTTAAGGGAGATAGACGATGATTCCGAGACTGGCATAGCTACTGTCTAATCCATAGCCACGTACCAATTTCAAGGACAAAATTATTTAAGGGGGATAGATTGTAACGACCCTGATTTTTGGTCAATAAAAATTTCGTTAAAAATTTGAATTTTATTTTAATTACTTGGATTTCATTTTAATATCCAAAAATCTGTTGTTGTTGACTTATAAAAAGTTCGCATGTTATATTCTAAAATCCTTTATGAAGTCTTGCACTGCTTTATAAATTCCTTAAAAATCCGTCATAATTAGAACTAATTTCATTGCTTGACAAACTAGTCATTTTCTAAAGAAAAGTGTGCTAGTACATTTTCCTAAATAATTGAAATAAAGTCTTATAATTACACCTCTTGGCTAGAAATCCTACTAGACTAGTATAGTTAGCTTCTAACCAATTAGTTGAAGAAACCTAACTACCATTTGGCTTAGTTACATTCCCCTAACCAAAAGTAAACTCTTTGAACCTTGTGAACCCCTCCTAACCCTAATGGAACCTTTTGAACCAAGGTAGTAATCATCATAATACATGATTAGTCTTTTCAAAGACCACACTTATAACTTACCCCATTACCCATTGGTTATAATTGTTAGGGAAATTTTTACCCATTGGTTAATAAAAATTAGTCATGCCAATAAATACTTAGACTTGTCTAGTCTTGTCAAAGCCAAATCTTATCTTTTTGCTTCCAAAAGAAGCAACCATAGCCTTGCCACCCTAGACTAAATAGCCCTTAAGCCTAAACCTAGTTGCCAATCCATTTCTAGTCAACTTTAAACATGACTTTAGCCAATGATTTTGTTCATTCTTACAAGCAAGCTTTTCCTAGGACAAGACAAGGCCATACCTATCATAATTTACCCATTTGACAATAATTGTTAGGGGAAAATTTATCCATTGGATAATAAGCCAAGCATTGGCCTATAAATAGCATGCTCATTCAAGCCATTCTCACACCTTCACTCCTTTGCTCTCACTTCTCTCTAGAAACCATTTATGTTTTCCAGACAGCCTACTGCCCTTCACAAATCCTCATTTTGCTCCTGCTTAAAATAGTCCTTAGAACCAACTTCCTTCGGGAAAGTTGTAGAGCACTTTGAGACCTTCAAGTTAGACCCAAGAACCACCCTAATCGGTCAAGAAATGACCAAGATATTGACATCCGAAATTCAGTAAAAATCTCGGATTTCCAGATCATACTGTCACTTCCTTTATCACCATTTTCTCCTACCTAAAGTAGTTTCTAGGATTACTTGCTTCACAAAAGTTGTAGAGCACTTCTAGAGCTTCGATTTTAACCTAAGAACGATCATATTCGGCCAAATATTGACCGAGTTACTGCCATCCAAATTTTGTTCCGAATTTGTGAGTTTCACCGCCCCTGGAATTTTCCAATTAGCTTATTCGGCCCCGACTAGTTTCGGATCAAGGTAGATTAATCGTAACCACTATCTCTAAGTATATGTATACTATTCCTAACCACTTTCTCTAAATATAGAGTTTAATGATATGTAGAATGTCCCTACTCTTTATCGCTACGTATAATTAGAAATGTGTAGATTTATCTATGTTGGAAGATAAAAATAAATGTAGCACTTGATTAGAAGCATTCGTATTTTGATTCTTAAAATAATTATGAGTTGTTTACATGTTACTTACATTACTTGTGGTTGCCGAGAAAGCATAAGTGATTATCACTTCAAAGGCGTCCGTACATGTGGCGTTATGCTTTACGTTGTGATTAGCATAATTAAGTAATATAGAGTTGGATGATCTTGCTAGTTCAGTTTCAAGGTTACAATGAATGATTTATGTGTACTTATGTGAAAAGTCCTACCGCGGAGTCCATGCATGAAAACGAGACACAAAAATCGAGAAAGTAGAAACATGACACCTAGGGTGTGGTTAATGAAAAGACGTGTTAAAATGGAAAAATATTTCTGGAACTACATAATGGCCAGACGTGGTAGCCATTGTGTGGTGTGTGTGTGTGTGCCAATGAAAATCCGGAGCAGTGGAACCATTGTGAGGTTGTGTGCGTTCCAGTGGGAACCCGGAGCGGCGGAACCATGGTGAGGATACTCAGAAATCCGGAGCGACGGAACCGAGGAATGGCTTGGTTTCCGTGGAGAGGAACCAATGCAGATTGTGTGCCAATGGAAACCCGGAGCGGCGGAACTATTGTGCGGATACTTGGGAACCCGGAGCGGCGGAACCGAGGTATGGCTTGGTTATCCGTGGAGAGGAACCAATGCAAATTGTGTGCTAATGGGAACCCGGAGGGGCAAAACCATTGTGCGGATACTCGGGAACCCGGAGCGGCGGAATCAAGGTTGGGTGTGGTAAATGTGATTTTCGAAATGTTGATTTGGAAATGAAAAGTGAAATGGTGACACGGTCTACGAAACGCTACGTACGAGAAACTCTGATGACACAGACACTTACGCTAGTTGGGTAATGAATGTGCATGTGTTATTGTACATCTCTAAATGTAAAGTTATTGAATGCACATGTGTTAGTTTGGTTACTATCAAGTATCATGGCTTATTGACTTGCTATGTGTAAGTTAAGGGTTAGAAGGTGTAGGTTTATTCTGCTGAGCTCTTGTAGCTTATAGTGTTACCTTTGGTGACCCTAACATATTATACTGGTGGCGATGCTAGTATAATGGGTCAGACTTTGTAGATGATCAAGGAAAGTTGTCCCCTGGGAGGCCTTTGGAGCCAAGGAGCTGGCTAGGATGGAGGAACAGGCGGAGCTGTAGATAGGAACCTTAGTTTCCCTTTCCTTGTGTAAATAATGAACCCTTGTGGGGGGTTATGATGTAATGATGAGCCAGATTCCATTTAAGTTTTATCAATAAAATGTTTATTTAACGTTCCCAAAATTCGGGGCGTTATAGGGCATTTCTAGCATTGACCTGTCTCTTCAAGTAGAACCTTGTTGGAAGATACCTGTAAAAATTTTGCTCCCTATTTGCCTGAGCCATATTCTTCATAACATTTCTAAATTCTTTGTCCTTTCTAATTAAAAATTTTAGTCTACTGTCAGAAATTGAAGGACAAGCCTGTTTTATAATGGATTCTAATTCTGAATTATTCACTTGTGCCATCAGGCAGCTAGAATCCGTAATTGTTCTTCCAGCTCGGTAATTCGCCGTCTGTGAAATGCCAAATTTATCCTATAAACATGAATTGACATATTAGGAATACTATTTAGATATCTTATCCGATTTTTATGGTATTTAATTCCTCAAATAATTTCAATTCTACTAAGGACCATCCTATGCAGCTAAAATATTTAATTTTTGCTGTAACTGAGCAATCTTGTAACGATAAATAACCAAATTAATCCTGTTATTAGGACGCCTTTTATTGAGTTTTTAATACGATCTTCCCAAAATCTTATTTGGGAAATTATGTCCAATCTGTCAATTAATTGCATTTATCCCTGTAAAAATTCTCGAGTAACAAAATCAAGGAGAGAATTATTTTCTCCTTTTATATATTCAATATCAAAGTTAAATGCAGATAATTCTGACTGCCACCTAGCAAAAATTTGTTTTGAAGCAAGATTTTTAATATCTTGTTTTAAAACTTGCTTGGCTGCACTACAGTCTTCTTTAAGCAAAAACCATTCATTAAGCAAATCATCTTGAAATTTGTTTATACATTTAACAATAGAACGAATTTCTTTCTTTATTGTGCTATAATTAGCTTGAGCATTTTTAAGAAGTCCGAAAGTGAATCTAACTAATTCTTCTTTGGAGATATTTAATTGGGTTATATTGTTTGAAAATACCACCATATCCAATATTAGAGGCATCTGTTTCTACAATTTTTCTCCATTCTGGATTAGCAATTGCTAAACAGGGTAATTGTTTGGCTTTTAATTTAATTTTTTGGACAGCCTTTGTATGGTGTTCTGTCTATGGAGGAGGATTCTTTTTAAGCCTTTCATATAAAGGTGCAGAATCCTGGGCTAATTCCTTATAATAATTTCCTAGGTAATTGAGACTTCCCAGAAACCGTTGCAGTTGGGTTTTATCCTTTATTTCATCTGAAAATTTAGAAGCAAATTCTATGCTCCTATCTATGGGAATAATTTTCCCTTGATGGATATTATGTCCTAAGAATCTAACATTTGTTTGGAATAATTTTATCTTAGGAGCTGAAACCAGGGATGGAGCCAGGGAGGGGCCAGTAGGGGCGGTCGCCCCTGCAAGGGGAAAAAAAACACTACTATTATATGTAAAAATACATAAATTCCTATAAATGTATATAGGCTCGCCCCTGTGTAGAATTTTGAAAAAAATATATATAATAGTAACATTTGAAATACGAGGATACCAATATTAATTCCTAAAGGCTAAGAGTTAAAATATAACAAAATATAAAACTAGAGGGTTAATATTGTGAATATTCAAGTAATAAACTTCCACCTTTTGTTAGATAAGTTTAGTATTTTACAGGTTTATTTCTTTTTGCTCTAAAATCTAAATGGCACACCAAACCCCTTCTCTCTCTTGGCACAAACATCCCCAATTGTTAAGACTTCAAAGGTAATTTCGAGAAAATAGCAATGGAGGAGAAGAGAATTTGGAAACCCTTATTAATTTTGGTGAAATCTAAGTTGCAGGTATGTCTTTCCCCAATTGTTGTTCTAAACTTCTAATTCTTTATTTTTTGATTGGTAAAATCAAGTAACATGAAAGCCCTTGGACCGAATTCATCCAGTTGTGATAAATGAAAAAAAAGATGAACAATAAAATAAAAAAAAAAGCAAGGCACATTCATCAAGATTGATCTCATTAGTTAAACTGATTTATGTATTTACGTTATTTTGAGTTTTAATATATTTACGTTACTATACATGTGCATTTATATTTTTTTTCTCGCATATACGATCGCCCCTGCGTGGTGAAATTCCTAGCACCGTCCCTGGCTGAAACAACAAGACCATTTCTTTTGATTACATCTTTAAAAATTCTAAGATGTTTAATAAGCTGATCTATGTTCTGTGAAAAAATTAGAACATCTATATATAATATGACAGAGCAGTTTTCAAATCCCCCAAATTTTCTCCTATATTTTGAACCCTAGGATCGGTACATATTTTTTCAACAGCTGAGATTTATGGGCAGTATAACCGGCAACATATTTGGAAATGATTGTACAAATATTTATCACGCCTCTAATTTCCTGAAATCAAGGGTAACAAACCCTTAATTTGAGGGATAAATTTTTTCAACATGGAAAACAATACAAAAATCATATCCACAAAGATCCTGTTCATTTGAACGTAATTGCATTCTTATATTTTGGTAGAAGTAAATACCCCATGTAACATGACCTCACCTAATATATCAAATTTTCTTTGAATGTTTGAAATAATTCTTTTAGGTTAATAAATATGTAATTTATTGGATAATTATCTCAAATCTGGAAATTTTTTTAAGGGATGAATGAAACCTAATAAAACATTTACAATAGCAATGAGTAAGTTGACCTTTCTAATTTCCTTTTACATAACAGCCAAAACAAAAAAAAATCCTTTTACGTTAATTTAGATCCCAATTAAGATTTTCAAATTTCAAGTTTAAAAAACATCACATTTATGGACATTAAAACGCAAGTGTTCTTTAATTCTCTCAATTGCATTTCTCGGTATCAATTTTTCAGCAAACTCCCTATAAGTGTTCGAGTTCTTTTTCTTAAAAGCCATTAGATTTCAATGTAGAATCATTGTTGTCTAACATTTCAATATTGGTTCTCTCATATATTTGAACTTTTCTTTCTGTTTTGTTCTTCTTATATTTTGATTTTTGGCAATTGACTTGGTGGGTGTGTAATGGTTTTGAATAGGCTACTTTGTTGTTTATTCTACCATCTTCTTACTTTCTATTATTTTACTTCAGGAAAAATATATTTAGAGAATTCTTGTGTTGAGCTTAAATTCAAGGTACTACTATTTTTTTTGGATTGGAGGGTTTGCTTTTTTTTTTTTTTTTTTTTGATAAGCAACAAATTTTTATCAAAACTCAAAAAAGAGTACTTTGAGGTAACCAAACTCTAAATACAATAGAACCTTGAATCCTAGAAAAGGAAAAGAAAAAAAAATACATTCAACAAGGGATTGGAATAAGCCAAATAGGATCACCACTGCCTCTACCAAAATCATCTTACACTAGACTTCATCAAAATCATCTACCAAAATTATGACCCCTATTTTTTTCCCCGCCGAATCCCATGATTTATAAGGTCATTTACCTTTTCAAAGTATGATTCTCCTTCCCAGTGCCTCTTTCATACCACTATACAAGAACCCATATATATGTTTTTCCACGATGGATTAATGATTTTGTTAAGATTCTTCTTATTGGCTGTTTGGGCTAAATAGCTCAATCTATGGCAAAATGATTGTGTGCGGACGTGCCAGAAAAAAATAGAAATTATTCTTTTCAGATTGATTCAAAACAACTATTTTAAATTAGGCAATTGTGTTATCCGTTCGTATACCTCAATTAAGAGGATTTTCCTTAAGGTATCAATCAAATAATGGATTGACGCTCTTCAATCAGAAAAGATAATTGAACATAAACAAACCTGAATTTAATCAAAGGTAAGTTTCTATGCTAATACTCTTAAGATTTCGACAAGAGGATTTTTCTTAAGGTACCAATCAAATAATGGATTGACACTCTTCAATCAGAAAAGATAATTGAACATAAACAAAACTGAATTTAATCAAAGGTAAGTTTATATACAAATACTCTTAAGATTTCAACAAGAATAATACAGAAATATAGGTACACTGAATCTAATCAAAAGTGAGCCTATAATCGACTATTCTTTAGTAAGAAAAAGACAGAAAGAAATAAGATAACTTGAATTTAATTGAAAGTAGTCTTACATGCAAATAAGCCTTCAACTTACGAAATACTAAACTAAACTAATCTAAGTCCTAAACTATGATAGATCTCTGAGCAATTATTTTGTATGAATTGTCAGATGATGAATTTTTGTCGGGGGCTTCTCTCTTCACTTGCTTCTTCTATTTATAGACAATGAGTCTGATCCTGGTCTTCATTCTTCACGTTTTCAATTGATGTCCACGTCTTCGTTCGAACTGCTCCCTGTTCCCTCCAAAAACGGTTAAAAAGGGCCTTCGAACGGTTGCTTGACTTGGTATTCTCAGAATTCTTCTCCTTCCATGTTTGTTGGTGTTGATCATGGTCGATTTCTGGGTAATGGATTCCTGCTTTCACGTAACGTGGGTTAATGTTTCAAAATAGGCTGTTCAGATGATTTACTATAACCATGATTGATTTCCCTCATGAAACGGGGAGTTAACAACACCGTTCGATGGATTTAAAGGGTTAATCAACGGTTGAGTTTAATTATCATCTTAACTGTCCTTGTTCTGTGCCCAAATGTGGTTGTTTCCAATCCAAACGATACCGTATAGTACTAAAATAACGTTGTCATTAAACCTCTTGATCCTTTACGTCTTAGGTTTAGTTGGGACGTGTTTTGATTGGATAACACACTGTTTGGTGCCACGTGTAATTTTTCTGTTGGGTGGCATATTTTAGGATGTAAACATTGGCAAGTAAGTCCATGATTCATGCAATTACTTCTAATTTTAAGGAGTGATTGGATATTCATACCTAAACAAGCACGATTTTTTTTTTTTATGACACGAAACAAGCACGAAGTTTGATTTTGGCCTTTTCTGATCAAATGAACCCACAGAAAAGGGAAATTTTATTACACATTTTTTTGTTGATTAGCTAGGTTGCCTTTAAAGGGGAGTTCGTTCCTAAATTTTCTTGCACATTTTTTATTTATTCCCACTCCTCTCTTTTATTTCACAATCTGAAATGTCTAATTGTATGGATAAAGAGATGATTTTGGCCTTTTCTGATCACAGAGTACAATTAATTCACGAGTCTGATTGTGTGTTCAGTAGTATAGATACTTTTGTGAAAAAAGATCTTTTTTGCACAAATTTTGAGATCTCAATTAGTTCTTTAAAATATTGTAGATTTTTTTTAAAAAAATAGTACACATGACATAGGGAGTAAAACTTTGTATGTATAGGCCACATAATGCTGCCATGTCTCTCACAGAATAACAAGGGATGTCTATGAAATTAATCATTCGTCTGGGCAAAAGGAATCACAAAAGTGTAAGATTGGTTCATTTACTTTTCTGTTTGGTCTTGGTCTAGATTTGTGGCAAGTGCTAACCTTTCTGTAAAAAAGTATGCATATTGCATTGCATTCACACGCCATCTAATGCCGTAAAAAATAAGTGTAAAATTGTACACGAATATCATGCAAAGCAAGAAAATTGAAGCGGCATACAGTTTAGCAAGAGAATTAAAGCAAAAAACCAATCAATCATCCAGTTTAGTAGTTATTGAAGTGGCTAATGATTAGTCTTTTTTGGCTAATCATTTTTATAGCCATGAAGTTTTTTTGTACCCAGCCGACAACAATTAGAGCAACAATAAGATGCGAGTTATAAATTGAATTTTGAAAATTTGTGTAGAACGTGAATATTATTTGCATCTCGATTTGTCCTACACAAACACCAAAGTTTAGTTTGTTCCTATCCATGTTTTTCAACATGTCCTCCCTTTACTAGTTGTTCGACCAATACCTTTAGTTATCTTCAAAATGTGTCACGCCGTGCCTTCAGGCACGGGCATTCGCTAGTTATCTATATAACAAATAGCAAATTCAGCATATGGATAGAAAATATCATTCATAATATTTTGAAATTCTGAAGGTGCATTCTTTAAACCAAAGGGCATTACATTCCATTCGTACTGACCAAAAGGTACAATAAATGTTGTCTTATAACGATCAGATTCCTTAATTTGGATCTGCCAGTATCCCGATTTTAAATCAAATTTAGAGAAAATGATTGTTTTATTAAGTTTATCCAATAAATTTTTTTTATTGGGAATGGGATATCTGATCCACATTAAAACTTCATTAAGAGGTTTATAATTAATAACCAATCTAGGAACACCTCTTTCCTTCTCAGCATTTTTATTGACATAAAAAGCTGTACAACTCCAAGGAGAGTAGCTTTTCCTGATTAATTGTTTCTTAAGTAAATTGTCAATTTCATTTTGACACATTTTTAAATATTCTTGTTTCATTTGAGAAGGTCTAGCCTTAGTAGGGATCTTTCTTTCATCAAAATCCTTTTCATAAGGTAATGAAACAATATATTTCTTTTTATCCCAATAAGCATTAGGGATATCACTACAAATTTTTTTATTGAAATCTTTTTCTATTTGAGAAATCTTCTCTTTCATAAAGGGTTTTTGTATCATTTCTTCAATATTCATAATTTGTATCTCCTTTTGAAGAAAACTAATTTGTTTATCTTTGTGGGAAATTTTTCTCACAATATCATTTATCTCCTTATAAGTAGGAGAGGAAATGAATTCAAAGAATATTTCATGACCATCAATATGGTCAGTTATTCCAGCAGTGCTGGTTTGCATTGACATGAACATTGCTAAGAAAGGAGTTCCTAAAATCAATTCTTGCTGGAGATTCCTTATACAAAGAAAAGTTGTCTCCAGACAAAGTCCTTTATTACAAATGTAAATATTATTAAGTTTATAATTGATTATCATTTTGGACCCATTAGCATTTGTGAGACTCTAAGAAGTTTTCTCAAAATATTGGGTTGGAACTATTCTTTCTTGGATACAATTCATATCCGCACCACTATCAACTAGCGCAATAATATTGCTGACAGTGTATTCTTTTTGAATAACTAAGTTTACTCTTAAATGTCATTTTTGATAGACTACATTATTGATTAATATTTAAATTGTTTGAGTCATCATTATGACTTATGCTACGTTTCTTTTCCAAAGAAATTATTTTTTGATTTATATCATAAAGCTATTGAGTAGCTTTATCTTGAAATGTTTTTAACAGTTTTATTTCTATTTTTAGAATATTGATCTCTCCTTTAAGATCAGAAATAGTGACAGGCTTATAATTATCTACCTGTTCCAGTCTATCTAAAATATTTTTTAGACTATAAGTCTCATTAGGAATTTGGGGTTTTTCTTCCTCTTCTTCTTCTTTAGTAGAAGAGATACATGTTTCTATGGTTTTTATTTTCAATTGGGGATCTTCAATTTGATCTATTACGTCTAACAAACCTTGTTTTTTTTTTTATAAGTACTTCCTTTTCATTAAAAGCACAAATCACGTATACAAGATCTACGGGGCATACCTCGTAGACAACAAACCTTGTTGTTTATCAGTAAGAACATTTAGGGGTGTTTTTTTTTTTTTTTTGATCCTCCATTTAACTTAGACCATTCATTTCTACTATTGCCTTCACTACAAGAGGGAAGGCCTTTTGCATCGAAGTATTTGCGACAGTCGGAATCTCACGACCCAAATTTGAAGGGTAAAATCCGTGACATGGCCAGTGATTTAAAAATCACCACAGGCCTTGATAACAACAACCATAAAATGTTATTCTAAAAATTCCCAGGTCTATAAATTAAAGTATATTACAACATAGCTTAATAGCATCCGAACCCAGTACAAACTTCGAACTACATTAAATATAATACATCAATGTGGCCAACACATACGTGCCACTTATCATCACATCCTTTTATTATTTAGCCATACTACTGGAATCTTCTTCATAAAAAGACAACCTTCTTTAACCCTGAATACCTGAAAAGGTTTTATGAAACACAAAACCAATTCAGTAAGTTACGATATACTAAGGTTACATTAGAAAACATGGGATAATTTGAATAAAGCATGCAGAACATAATCGCAATCACCATAAAACGTGGCATCAACATAAAACCTGGCATAATCAAAATAAAACATCCCATAGACATCAATCAGCAATATTTTTTTAATAACTTCCAGGCTCGAATCCATAATGGGCGTAACCGGCGGTAGCATGGGGAGCAACCCCAGCAAAACAAGGGATATGATATCAATTCCAAGGGATACCCGGCAATATCCATCGATAGGCGCCAAGAGCAACTCATTGCCCATGATAACTCACTGCCCACATTTAACTCACTGCCCAGATATTTCCACAAAACTTTTCGTTTCTCTTTCCAAAAACTAATCCCATGTTTGTCCTTTAAAATTTGTCTTTGCAAGGTTGTGCTAAGTATGCACTATGACACTTCCGTAGAGACTTTTTATTATTATTTTTATATATATATCCAAACATAACATTTTATAAAAACAATTTCAAAACAATTTGAAAGAATTATGTAGCCAGAGTATATTCGTAACTCACCTTGCTCCCGAAGCACAATTATCGTACTGACAACCACTGATTAGTTAACGAAACCAAGTTTTTTCCTCCTCCTCTCTCTCTCTTTCTCTTTTCTTTTTTTTCCTTCTCTCTTTTGTTTCTTTCTTGCTAGTGTCGTGTGTGTGTGTGTGTGTGTGTGTGTGTGATGTGTGTGCTTGTGGTGTGTGAAGGAAAGGGGAGGGGAGTGGCCTATTTATACTAAATGGAAGAAGAATCTAGATAAGATCTAGAATATCTAATCATATCTAACAATATCTATATAATATCTAATAAAATCTTATAAAATCCAATCAAATCTAATAAAATCTAATAAAATCCAATAAAATTCAATAAAATCTAATAAAATCTAATAAAATCTAATAAAATCCAATAAAATCCAATAAAATCTAATAAAATCCAATAAAATCTAATCAAATCTTTTATTATCTAGGAATATCCAATAATATCTAGACTAAATCTAAAAGAAATCTAACTATATCTATTGAGTATCTTATCCAATTTTTCCCGGATTATTCCTTGCGCCTTGCGAGAGCACGTACTGCGTTGCTATTAACAGAGTTGTGGCGATATATATAAAAATTAATAGATTTACACTGAAAATACTCTAATTTTTTATAAATTTTGAGTCACGACTTAGCATACTCTCTAAAACCTAACGGTAAGCAGCCTGCTAAAAGTTAGCTCCTTATTTGTTTATAAAAGTCGGGGTGTTACATCCTCCCCACCTTAAAAGGTTTGGTCCTCCAAACTTGACGATACGTACGAGTTTAAATTATGGTAATACCTTCTTCAAATAATTCAGGATAACGCTGCCGCATGTCATCCTCTTTTTCCCAAGTGGCCTCGCCACCTGTGTGGTTTTCCTACCAAACTTTAACTAGAGGAATGGCTTTACTCCGTAACTGTTTAACTTGCCGATCCATAATACGAATGGGACGCTCCTCATACGTTAGATTTTCCTGTAGCTCAATTGGAGGCTGATTGAGCACATGCGATGCATCTGCTACATAGGGCTTGAGCAAGGAAACGTGAAAAACATCATGAACATTTGCGAGTTCAGATGTTAGCGCAAGACGATAAGCAACAGGCCCAATCCTTTCGATGATCTCAAAGGGCCCTACATATCAAGGATTCAATTTTCCCTTTTTGCCAAAGCGAATAATTCCTTTCATTGGTGATATCTTCAGGAAAACCCAGTTGCCTACTTGGAATTCCAATTCTCTCCTTCCAGCGTCTGCATAGCTCTTTTGACGATCCTATGCGGTCTTCAGCTTCCCTTGGATTAACTTGATTTTCTCTGAGGTTTCAAAAATCAAATCTGGACCAGATAGTTGACCAATGCCAACTTCTGTCCAACTTGTCGGCGATCTACATTGTCTTCCATACAAAGCTTCGAATGGCGACATTCCGATACTTGCTTGATAACTGTTATTATAAGCGAATTCTGCAAGAGGTAGATGCTCCTCCCAGCTCCCTTGAAAATCCAACGAGCATGCACATAACATATCTTCCAAAGTCTGGATAGTGCATTCCGATTGTCCATCGGTTTGTGGGTGGAAAGCAGTGCTAAAGTTCAATCGTGTTCCTAATGCCTTCTGGATGCTTTGCCAAAAACGAGAAGTAAATCTGGTATCTCGATCTGACGTGATAGACACTGGTACTCCATGAAGTCGAACAATCTCACGAACATACAGAGCCGCCAATTGATCCATAGCATGCGTTGTCTTTACCGGCAAGAAATGTGCTGTCTTTGTCAACCAATCAACGATTACCCAAATTGAGTTGTTCCCTTTAGAGGTACATGGCAACCCAACTATGAAGTCCGTAGTAAGGTGCTTCCACTTCCATTCTGCTATCGGTAGAGGCTGTAACAATCCCGCTGGCTTCCGTCGTTCTGCCTTAATTTGCTGACATTGTAGGCATCGATTAACATAATTAACTACGCTCTTTTTCAATCCCATCCACCAATAAACTTTCCTCAAATCCTGATACATTTTCATCTGTCCCGAATGAACTGCAAGCTTGGATTTGTGACACTCCTCCAAAATTCGTTGTTGAATGTTTGATACATTGGGTACATAAATTCGATCTCGAAACTTCATTAAGCCGTCAACGATCTTAAAGTCCGGATGTGGTGCACCCTCGATCTCTTTGCGGATCTTCAGCAACTTAGGATCCTCCATTTGTCTTTGCCTAATCTCTTCTATGATCGCTGGTTGAGCCACAACAGTTACGAGTACGCCATTTGGCCCATGGATTTTCACTTCTAACTCCATTTGATCCATCTCATCTAGTAGAAACCGTTGCTCTGTAAGTAAACAACTCAAATTACTTGTTGCCTTTCAACTGAGAGCGTCTGCTACGATATTCGCCTTCCCAGGGTGATACTGAATATTGATGTCGTAGTCCTTGATTAGCTCCAACCATCGTCGTTGCCTCATGTTTAGCTCCTTCTGCGTGAAAATGTACTTCAAAGTTTTGTGGTCAGTGTAGATGTCACAAGATACTCCATACAAATAGTGTCGCCAAATCTTTAGTGCAAAGATCACAGCCGCTAACTCGAGATCGTGAACAGGATAATTCTTTTCATGTGTCTTCAATTGTGGCGAGGCGTAAGCAATGACTTTGCTGTGTTGCATTAGCACGCATCCCAAACCTTGTAGTGACGCATCGCTGTAAATGGCAAAACCTTCCACCCCGTCGGGAAGTGTAAGGATCGGCGTTGTGGTAAGTTTCCGCTTTAGCTCCTGGAAACTTCGCTCGCGTTTTTCAGTCCAAACAAATGGTTCGCCTTTTCGAGTCAACTCAGTCAATGGTACTGCAATCTTGGAGAAGTCCTGAATGAATTTTCGATAGTAGCCCGCGAGGCCCAAGAAACTCCTTACTTCTGTCACAGTAGTGGGTCTTGGCCAGTTCACGATAGCCTCAACCTTTTGAGGATCTACAGAGATCCCTTTACTACCGATGACGTGTCCTAAAAACACTACCTTGTTCAGCAAGAATTCACACTTCTTGAATTTAGCATACAACTTCTGCTCTTGCAAAGTCTGCAACACCTTCCGCAAGTGTACCGCATGCTGAGCCTCATCTTTGGAGTATACAAGGATGTCGTCGATGAAGACAATCACGAACTCATCCAAGTAATTCTTAAAGACGCGATTCATCAGGTCCATGAATGCTGCGGGAGCATTTGTAACGCCAAATGGCATTACAAGGAACTCGTAATGACCGTAGCGAGTCCGAAACGCTGTCTTCTCCACATCTTCAGTCTTCACCTTAAGTTGATGATACCCCGATCGCAAGTCAATTTTGGAGAATACTCGAGCTCCTTGTAACTGATCAAAAAGGTCATCGATTCTTGGTAACGGATACTTGTTCTTGATTGTCAACTTATTCAGCTCTCTATAGTCGATGCATAGTCTCATCGTTCCATCTTTCTTCTCGACAAAGAGGACAGGGGCACCCTATGGTGAGGTACTCGGCCTAATAAATCCTTTGTCAAGTAACTCTTGCAACTGAATCTTTAATTCCTTCAGCTCAACTGGGGCCATACGATACGGAGCCTTTGAAACTGGCTGAGCCTCTGGGGTTACTTCTATTGTGAATTCAATCTCTCGATCCACCGGTGTCCCAGGTAGATCCTCAGGAAAGACGTCTAGGAACTCTCGAACTATGGGAATATCAGAAGGTTTTAATTCTCCCGCTGGTGTTGATAAGACACTACAGAGAAAACCTTGACAAACCTTCTTAAGTAGTCGTCGGGCTCGAGCGATAGATACTAAGTACGGGGGTGAAGTTACTCCCGTACCTCTAAAGCAAAATTCACAATCAGGGCTTTTAATGGTAACACTTTTATTGGCACAATCGATGGAGACATGATTAGCGGATAGCCAATCCATACCAAGAATGACGTCAAAGTGGCTCATCTCCAGGGGTATGAGATCCACGAAAAGACAAACATCACCAAAACGTAAATCACAGTCCCTATGGACTGCCGTACAGATCGTACCTTTACTCATAGGTTGTGAGACTAAGAGTTCGAACCCAAGGGGCTCGGGTTGAATGGGGAGTTTCATGGAAAATTTCAATGATACAACGGAATGCGAGGACCCAGAGTCTATCAATACATAAGTAGGCAAAGAACATAGTAACATGTTACCTGCCACCACATTTTCATTGTTGCGCGGGTCCCCTGGTACCAAGGCAAACGCCCTACCCTGGACTCGAGTGTTCGGCTTCCCGACTGCTGCGGTCTTGCTTACTGGCACAGCATGTGCTCCACTTGGAAGATTTGGGCACTCGCTTTTGTAGTGCCCTAGCGGCCGCAACTATAACAAGTAATAGTTACACGACAAGCCCCATAATGTTCTCTTCCGCAGGTTCGACACTTTGGTGCTGTCAGATTTCCGCTTTGTCGATTATCATTTGTTGGTCCAGTATTTTGTTTCTTGTTTGCTCCTCCTCCGTTCTTGTTTCCAGTGCCAGAATTTTGCCTTTTGCGATTCTCAGTGAATTTCCTTGATTCTTCAATCTCTTGTTCCACCAATCGAGCTCGATCCACCACGCAGCATATGTTGGCAGCCTCATTGGTCGCACAACTTTCCTAATTTCGTACTTCAGTCCATCCTCGAACTTTCGAGCCTTCTTATTTTCATCCGCAACAATGTGGGGTGCGTACTCAGCGAGATTAGTAAATTCGGCTACATACACAGTGACTGTCATAAAGCCTCGTTGCTTCAACTGTTGGAACTCTGTAGATTTTGCATCTTGGATCGATTAAGGGAGATACTTTCCTTTGAACAACTCGAGAAACTGCCTCCAATGGATTCCTTGATTCTGAGGCTCAAGTATTTCCCACCATCGTTTTGCTTTGCCTTGCAAATGATAGGCTACTAATGACACCTTTTGTTGATCAGTGCAGCGCATTACCTTGAAGATCTTTTCAAGGGCCGAGATCCAGGATTTGACAATCCTAGCATCCATCCCTTCGGTAAAGGTTGAGGGCTTCAGTTTGAGGAATTCTTTCACATTTGGTTCACCTCCCTGTCTTGGAATCACTGGTGGAGGTGGTGGAGGGATTTCTATTCCTGCTGGAGGTGGAGGTGGAGGGGGTGGGGGAGGCGGCTGTTGCATTTGCTGCTGCAAATTCTGAATGACGCCAGCCAAGTTGGCCATCATTCCCTCCAGCCTTGTCAATCTGCCGTTGTTATCCTCGGTTGGTAAAGTTGTTGATCCTGAGTCGTCGCCATTGGCCATTTTGATAACTAAACAACAAAAATAGGTGTAACACCTTATCGGGAAAAAAAATGTTTATTTTATCAATTTTATTGCATCGACACATTAATAATATCAAATTCTTATGCAAATTCGTACACATCCAGATAGGGCCATCCCTAAGACTAGTGGATTCGGTACCCTCCATAATTATCCATAAGATTGATTAAGTCTATACGGCAAAAGTTAACAACGGTTTTGTGAAACTTTCTATGTTTCTATATGCTCGTAAATAGGCTCATACCGAATATTGTCCGTAGTGTTCCTAAGGTGTACGTAACCTATAGCTCTGAGTTTTCAGAAGAGTTTTTACGACCTGGGCTCTGATACCAACTCTGTCACAACCCAAATTTGAGGGTAAAATCCGTGACATGGCCAGTGATTTAAAAATCACCATAGGCCTTGATATCAACAACCATAAAATGTTATTCTAAAAATTCCCAGGTCTATAAATTAAAGTATATTACAACAGAGCTTAATAGCATCCAAACCCAGTACAAACTTCGAACTACAGTAAATATAATACATCAATGTGGCCACCACATACGTGCCACTTATCATCACATCCTTTTATTATTTAGCCATACTACTGGAATCTTCTTCATAACAAGACAACCTTCTTTAACCCTGAATACCTGAAAAGGTTTTATGAAACACAAAACCAATTCAGTAAGTTACGATATACTAAGGTTACATAAGAAAACATGGGATAATTTGAATAAAGCATGCAGAACATAATCGCAATCACCATAAAACGTGGCATCAACATAAAACCTGGCATAATCAAAATAAAACATCCCATAGACATCAATCAGCAATATTTTTTTAATAACTTCCAGGCTCGAATCCATAATGGGCGTAACCGGCGGTAGCATGGGGAGCAACCCCAGCAAAACAAGGGATATGATATCAATTCCAAGGGATACCCGGCAATATCCATCGATAGGCGCCAAGAGCAACTCATTGCCCATGATAACTCACTGCCCACATTTCACTCGCTGCCCAGATATTTCCACAAAACTTTTCGTTTCTCTTTCCAAAAACTAATCCCATGTTTGTCCTTTAAAATTTGTCTTTGCAAGGTTGTGCTAAGTATGCACTATGACGCTTCCGTAGAGACTTTTTATTATTATTTTTATATATATCCAAACATACCATTTTATAAAAACAATTTCAAAACAATTTGAAAGAATTATGTAGCTAGAGTATATTCGTAACTCACCTTGCTCCCGAAGCACAATTATCGTACTGACAACCACTGATTAGTTAACGAAACCAAGTTTTTTTCTCCTCCTCTCTCTCTCTTTCTCTTTTCTTTTTTTTCCTTCTCTCTTTTGTTTCTTTCTTGCTAGTGTCGTGTGTGTGTGTGTGTGTGTGATGTGTGTGCTTGTGGTGTGTGAAGGAAAGGGGAGGGGAGTGGCCTATTTATACTAAATGGAAGAAGAATCTAGATAAGATCTAGAATATCTAATCATATCTAACAATATCTATATATTATCTAATAAAATCTTATAAAATCCAATCAAATCTAATAAAATCTAATAAAATCCAATAAAATCCAATCAAATCTAATAAAATCTAATACAATCCAATAAAATCCAATAAAATCTAATAAAATCCAATAAAATCTAATAAAATCTTTTATTATCTAGGAATATCCAATAATATCTAGACTAAATCTAAAAGAAATCTAACTATATCTATTGAGTATCTTATCCAATTTTTCCCGGATTACTCCTTGCGCCTTGCAAGAGCACGTACTGCGTTGCTATTAACAGAGTTGTGGCGATATATATAAAAATTGATAGATTTACACTGAAAATACTCTAATTTTTTATAAATTTTGAGTCACGACTTAGCATACTCTCTAAAACCTAACGGTAAGCAGCCTGCTAAAAGTTAGCTCCGTATTTGTTTATAAAAGTCGGGGTGTTACAGGGAAATACCGTCGAAAAAAAAAATTCATTAGCCACCGTGTTGGCTCCTGACGCAAATAAGATCACTTTTTTGACAATAATATGTCTGGACGCGAAAAATACTTTTTGCGACAGCAAACATGTGGCTAACGCAAATAATTTCATTCTCATTCTAGCGGCCTAGCACGGTGGAGTAAAAATAAATGAGGAGGGAAAGGGGTGAATAAAATAGGAGGGATAATGAAATGGGAGAATTTTTCCCAAGTCCACTATACCACTTTCCAAACCCATTAAGTCCACTTCTAAATTCTATAACCCACTAGGTCCACTCCTGAATTCTATAACTTGGATAATCTAATATACCCTTGATTTGAAAAAAAATATCTGCCCCGTAATTTCCTCCATTTCCGGTTTTTCCTTCCATTTCAAAAAAACCACTTCACCTCTTATAAAACCAACCCCCACTCCCCCCCCTCCCCCCCTTTTCCAGATGAAACAGGCGATTTCCCATTACGAAGGCAACGCGACTCGTCGGCTTCTTCGATCGAGAACGAGACTCGTCAGCCTCAACGTCTCCCCTTCCAAATATCGTCGACGTTCTTCGATCGAGAACGAGACTCGTCGGCATTCTTCGTCCTCATCTGCCCTTCTCCGTCGTCGTCAGGCTTCGTCATCGTCGGCCCTTCTTCAGTCGCGATCATTGGATCTGCCCTTCTCCGTCGTCGTTGGCCCTTCTTCAGTCGCGATCATTGGATCTGCCCTTCTCCATCGTCGTCGGCCCTTCTTCAGTCGCGATCGTCTCCGTTGCACTAGTCGCCTTTGATTCGCCTTAGCTTCAGTCGGACGCCATCGTCGTCGCGCTAGTCGTTGTTCTTTGCCTTCGTTTCTCCATCGCCTTCGTTAGATCCTACGTCGTAATCAATACACTGGGTATGTTTCCCTTCGTATATATGGTTATATGAATGGTTTGGCTAAGTAGGGTTTTGATTACGAGTATATATGGTTATAAACCTAAGTTATTTGCCCTATGATTGAGGGTTTTGTTCATAGCATCCTGGGAAAATTTTAATTGCGAGTAGATATGGTTATATCAAACTTTGAGTCAGTTACGTATTGGTTTAGTTAAGATAAGGTTTTGATTGTGAGTATATGTGGTTATATCAATCTTTGATTTGGTATGGTATGGTTGAATTAAGTTAGGGATTCGATTGATAGTATATATGATCATATTAATGTTGGTTATATACGAATTTTTGTTGAAGGCTGCGAATGTAAACTGCGTGTGAATAGATGGTTCTATGTGGTATGCTTTTTTATAATGTTATATGTTGTATTTTTTTTGGAGTTCCACTACACAGAAACTCACATATAACATTATATGTTCTACTTTATTGAATTGGTCCGCGCAGCGGCCTCACGACTTGTTATTATTTGTGCAGTTGTTCAAGGGGTGAAGAGTATTAAGTTACCCGCGAAGAAGGCGAAGGCGACGAAGGGAAAGAAGTTATGAGATCTTCTATTTTTTTTTTTGTTTATGTTTATGTTTGAGCAGTCCAGTTTATATGGTTATATAACTGGTTTGCCTAAGTTAATGGTTTGGCTAAGTTAATGGTAATGGTTAATGGTTACATGTTTATGAATGGTACTGTATATGTTTAGGTTTATGTTTGAGCAGTCCAGTTTCCACCTTATGTTTTTCGCTTCATATATATGGTTATATAACTGGTTTGGCTAAGTTAAGTTAGGATTTTGATTGCGAGTATATATGGGTATATCAATGTTGGTTATATATTCGGATCAATTAGGCCGCTGCGCGGACCATTTCAATAATCTAATTTAATTGGTTTTACAGATATAACCAAATTTAACGTATATATGGTTTTCCCTCTGTATATGATACAAGTTATATAACCTTATATATTTATCCAGAAAACTCCAAAATATATCAAAAGCAAGTTGGAGAGGCCGCTGCGCGGACCAAATCAATAAGTGATTGACGAAAAGCACAATTAAAACCTTATATTTTTATTCAGTAATAAAAAAAATCAAATAATCGAAATACATGGTCATATATCAAAATCTGTACAACGTTACAAAGATATATGTAACTTTTAAAAAGGAGAATATATAACGTTATATATGTACAATAATGTTATATATAGTGTATCAGAAAAAGGAGAATCTTCGACTCTTATATAACATTATATAAGTACAACGTTACATACGTGATTTCCACAACTAGAAGGGATAATGGGCTAAATTGATGGGATTTTGATTTGAAAACTAGAAGGGATAATGGGCTAAATTGATGGGATTTGAATGGAAGGGTAAACCTGTCAGACACTATTTCCCTTTTTAAATGTAGTGGACTTTAGGCCTTATCAAATACATAATAGTGGACTTGGTGGGTTAGAGATTTGATCAGTGGACCTAGTGGGTCAGAAACATGCTATAGTGAACCTTAGACCAATTTTTTATAATAAAATATGAGGGAAAATAAAGAAGCATTGGGCCCTGTGCTTTCCCCCAATTTGAAAAAAGCCCCCTTCCTTCAATCTCGTACGACTGCCCTAGCTACAAGCTTGCCTCTCTCCAGTCACTCTCTTTTGTGTGACGATCTTCTTCAGGTCTCTCTCTCTCTCTCTCTCAAGAATCTGTTACGATTTTGGTTTGATTTTGGGTAAACAGTTGACTAATTTCATATTTTTCATTCTCGTGCGCAGTGAACTTTACCCTATCGGTCTAATCGCTTATCGCCAGTCCCTCACTACTGGTACCTCTGTGTGTGTGTGTGTTTCTCTTTCTCTCTCTCAATGTCTTTGTTTTTGCCTCAGTGGATCTGAGTTTCTAGTGTTAAGGTTCGTCGATCCAGGGAGGGAAGAGGTCGTGGTGATGGAGGGTTTGGGTTAGGGCGTGAAAAACATGGTTTGGCGTTATGAAAAGATAAAACCCTTTGTTCATGAAATAACTTGTATAAAATTCACTGTTTATGATGAACAGTTTTTGGAAACCCCACTCCTTTCTAACAATTTCACTAGTCATGGGGCACAAAATTTAAAATATATGTTTAGTTAGCATCATTAATAGAAATCTGATTCCTCTCCCTCGTCCTTAATGTTTGTTTTGTCTACACATGGTGCCGGTTGCCAACAAATTTGATTGTGAACTCCTTAGGGAAGCTACTGATGGGTTGTCACATTTAAATTTCTTAGCAGAAGATAGGTTTGGACTGTTCATAGGGGTGTTTTTGACACTCTCTTCGACCTCGCAGGTATGCTCCATCTCTCTCTCTCTCAGCTCACATTTATCTCTATCTTAAGCAGTTGTACACCATATTATTTCAGTTTGTAATTCTCAAGAAGGGTTGAGGTGTAAATTTTTCGCTAAAGACTTTTGAAGTAGCAGCGCAACTCTGGTAAAATCTATGCATTTGGGGTTTGGACTAAGAAATTATAGCATAGATTAGTTTACCCAGGGTTCACTTCAAATGGAGTTTTCTCTCGTCATTTGAGTCTTGGATTTGACTTGGGTTGCCTTGTCAGTTGCGTGATTTCTCAAGACTAATTAACTTGTCATTGAGGATTAATGTGCTAGGGAGTGTTATAGAACATGTGTCATCATGCCAAAGCTTAGAGCTTTAAGGCAATCATCAATATAAGAGAATATGACCCATTTGATAATGTAACCATACAGTTGACTCTTTCCCCGTACAAACTGCTCCTCTTCTTCTTCTTCTTTTTTCTCAATGGGGTTTGAGGACCGCTTGTATATTGAAAATTGGCATGAAAGGGAACAAAGAAAAATATTTTTTTAAACAAAAGAAGCAATTAAAAAAACATATATTTTTTTTATCGAAAGAAACAAAACATAGAGCTAGGCTTAAAGTTTCTGTTCTACATAGAGACCAAAACCTCTGGTGAAGTCTATAGTCCTTAGTTGCACGAAGGGGGGGCGGGGTGGGGGTGATTCTTGCAACTAAACTTTTATACTTGTTGTATCTATTGGTATCTTGTATAATAAACTTTTAGCTTTTTAGTTGTAGAAAATTAGAAAATTCATATACCATTCTTAACATGGTATGAAGTCACCAATCCATCTGTCTAAATGCAGCCTCTATAGAGTATCAAATTCTATTCTCAGTCAAGACAACCAGCTCAACCATCATCAAATGATCTGGATATGTTTCTTTTTTTTTTATAAAGAAATCACATACTCTAGCTGAGATGGAATCTATTGCTGCTATGTTGGTCTGTTGTAAATGCCTTTTCCTGGTTGTTGCTTCTGTTTTGCCATATGCTCTAGCTGGAATTACAATCACTGGGGTGTGTGTTTGTTACTTGTTTGCTAATAGGTTACTATTATACTATTATTTGATTTTTCAGCTCCTGAGACATCTATGAAGAAGCGTGGTCGAGGCTGTTCTAAGGGCATGAAGAAGTGGGGTATTGGAGCCAAACTTCAGGTCATGTTCGATAATGTTTGTGGTTTTCTGACTTGATTTCTCTTTTATTTTGTTGGACTATGGTGCAGGTGTGTCTCAGACTTAACAAGATCACTACGCAAGAATGTTAGGCATAGATTTAAATATCGGCCGGTACGAACCGTATCGGCCGGTTCGTACCGGTATTTGAGGGTTCCGATTCGGAAAATCACAGGTGAACCAGCCGATACCCGATACATATCGGTCTGTAACGGATTCACGTGACCGGTTCAGCCAGTTCGTACCAGTTCAAAAAAAAAAAACAAAGAGCTTCACCTTTTGGGGGGAAAAACACAGAGCATCAACTCCTTCCACTAGTTGTGGCTAGCGATTATGTAATGTAAAACCTCTATGGTGTGTTTATTTTAATGTCTTCATCTTACTTTTGCTGTTTATGGCAATTATATCGAAACTCATAATGTTGCATTTTTCTCATATTTGTAAAATCTTATTGACTTGCGGGTTTTGATAAATTATCAGATATTTCACATGAAGAGAATGGGCTATTACATGTCTTAAATTAATTAAAATGTGATAATTTAAGCCAATGTTGGGGGCAAAAGTATATTTTTCAAGTTTTATGCATGTTGCTGATGATTTTTAAAAATTCACGACCGCGGCACCCGATTCCCTCGACGTATCACCGATACATCCCGATACCGATATACCGCGACCGATACCGCAACAACGACCGATACCGAGATTTAAAACTATGATGTCAGGCCACTCCAGAGACTAAGCAAAGGCTTAGCATTGAGATTGAACAGAGGCTCGCTCAAGTGATTGAGCAGAGGCTCACAAGACAGATTGAGCGTATGCTTAATAGCTTATTGAGAAGTTAATGGCTTATCTCGAGTGCATGGGATTGGGGGCTCAGCTTGGACAGGTGATCTAAATGTTTGGATTTTCTTTTTGTTGTATATAGTTAGAGAAATGATAATGGTATGTCATAGGTATTAGGTTTGAAATGGTGAGCAAGTTGCCTCTTCTTTACCAGCACCGTCTCCACAACACGATGGACAAGTGTGTTTAGTTTCAATAATTTGGAAATGCAGTTGCCTTCCCAACTCTGGAAATGCACAAGGGATTGAAATGAAAACTTTGGGTGGTTGCCCCTGTGTAAAAAAGGTACTATATATTGATCCCTTAATCAGATCATCAAACCTATGATTACTGTTCCATCTGTAAAACCAATATCTCTTTCATTTAATAGTGCTGAATTTGGTTGAGACTGTTTATTTATTTTATCCCCAATCTCTTGCTGCGACCATAGACGTTTCGGTGAAGAATCAGTATAAAAAAGTAAATATTAATTGCAGGTAAATTCTTGATTGAGTACATGTTTAACCAAACAAAATAGAAGAATCATGTTTGAATTTGACTTGTGCGGGGAATTATTTATGGTACGTAGGTTTTCCATATCCAGACTGGAAGTTCTTAGAACGGATTTTTCGTGTCCAGAATGGGAGAAGGTCCAACATTTAGGTGAAGATCGTGTTTTCTTCCTTAGTTCCCACTATTCAGTTTCATTGTGTGCAGCAGAATTGGACATCTAAGGAAACTATATTTATTTCACCGAAGAGGATAACAAGAGCTTGTATGTCTTTGACTATGGACACAAAAGCTTATCTGTTTCGCATAATCAGCCCAATTCTGGGCCTGTTTGGTTTTCATACGGTGGATTATTGCCAGTTTTGAGGTAAGAAGCATGTTCTATTGC
This sequence comes from Rhododendron molle, assembly GCA_025413875.1. Lineage (NCBI taxonomy): Eukaryota > Viridiplantae > Streptophyta > Magnoliopsida > Ericales > Ericaceae > Rhododendron > Rhododendron molle. The sequence continues at coordinate 25,483,492 of CM046400.1, forward strand.
ATGATCAATCGTAAAGGTAGTCACTTACTAAATTGCTACTGTATTTGAATATTAATTCCTCATACAATTAAAAGTATCTTCTTTGATTAAGGTTTAGTTCCTCACTATTTAACTCTGTGAGTGGATAATTACCGGTTATGTGTGATGTGGAGGGTTTGGTTCTTTTTTTCCATCCATCACTTAACCTCAAAGGAATCTTATGGTAGCTTGTTTGGGCGCCGGACATTATAAGTAGTACCACACAGCTGACACGAATGATAAATCCTCATCTGTGCTTGCATGTTGATTTCCTACCCTTTTTTTTTTCTGTATAGTACGTAAACGTAACGGTTGATGAGGTCCTGAAATGACATACAGCCTTGTTGATTTCCTACCCTGGACTTGTCTTTCATTCCTAGGCATTCCATGTGTCTGTGCGCCTCATATTTTCAAAATTTGCTCCCTTTCTAGTTTTCTCTTCAAATAAATTGATGGTTTACGAAAAGGCATATATTCCCTTGAGACTTAAATTAACTGTATTTCGTTCCAACCATCTCTGCCCCCTTACATTAATCCCCACACCAGCCATGACCTTTCCTTTGCTGGGGACTTCCGCGAAATGAAAATATGCAATCCACTTGCTGTCTAGTACTAAACCTACATTAGAGGAGCAGTTGCACACTTGGCGGGAGTTCAAATATAGCCGCCAATCACTGTGATCTTTGCCTTAAGGTCATTCTGTATCATTGCTAGGACTCTCTGGTCTTGAAAATTATCTTGAGAAATTTTCTTACGTGTTTGCATTCATGTCTCTCAAGGACTTTGTTAAAGCCAAACACCAAAGATTGTCTATATTTGAAGAGATGAGGTTTGTTCAATCTCTAGATGTTTAATCACACCTAGGGATCTTTATTGCAGCCAAATATTTTCATGAAGAATCATGTTTGGATTTGATGCATTAATGCTTTGATATTCAGAACTTCTACGTGCAGTTCTTCTTACGTTGATGAATGCATAAACTGCAGGTCTAGGGTGGAGTACTTATCCATGTGATCCATGGGCTTGTCCAGGTGATCAATGGAACTTCAGCATTTCGGATCATCTCAAACTCAACGTTGAGATTCAAACAGAAGTTACTTCTCCTCTTTTTACACCATAATTCCATCTTCTTTGGGCCTTGCAATAATATACCGTCAAAAACTCACATTTCCTTGACTTTCACTACATCACAATGTAAATGATTTCAGAATCTTGACTCAATTTTTTCGCTTGGAATGTTATTGTCTGCGTAATACGCGTATTGTAACGCCCCGAAATATGGGTACGTTAAATAAACATTTTTATTGAATAAATTAAGGAGAGTCTAGCTCATTATTACAACATAAGTCTTACAAGAGTACTCTTATTCAAAAGAGGGGATAATCTAAGGTTAACTACTGCTCTGCCTCTTCCTCCATCCTTGCAAGCTCCTCGGCTCCAAAAGCCTCCAAGGTGTACTGTTCCTGCTGTTCATCTATGAAATCTGACACATTATACCAAATACGCCTCAAAAGATAATATGTCGGGGTCACCAAAAGGTAACACTGTGCTACTGAAGCTCAATAGAATAATCCAACACTCTAACCCGTAAATAACAACAAAGAGTCATATAAATAATTACACATGCTCATTAAACAACATAATTAACAATGATACATCCGTATTCACTATCTTGCTTACGTTGGTGTCATGCCTTTCTTGGTTTCTCCTACGCGACTCATCGTATTGTGTCACCATTTCATTTCATAAATCATTTCTCATTCAACGGGCTACCAAGTCCGGCCACGTTATAAAATCTTGCATTGGCTCCTCTCCGTGGATAACCAAGCCCAATTACCAATGAAGCTACCACGTCCGACTCCATTAGCAATCTACACAATGGGCTACCAAGTCCGGCCTCATTGTGGTTTTCGCAAGTCCACACAAAGGGCTACCAAGTCCGGCCACCTTGCGGGTTTTCACAACTCACATAAGGCTACCAAGTCCGGCCATTATGTAGTCTCAAAATTCCTTTTTATCCATATCAACCACTCCCTAAGTGTCATGTTTCTACTTTTTTATTTTGGTTCTCGTGTCTCGTAATCATGCATAGACTCCGCGGCAGGACGAATCACTTTAAAGTAATCTAGCAAGATCATCCAATTCTATTTAATCATGCTTGTTACAACCGCAAGTAAGGTAAGCAATCAGGCGATCAAGTTCACAATCCTTGGAAAGGTCAAAATACAAATACTTTGTTTTGAAACAACGTTTTGTTTTTAAACGAATCGTAACCACATATGTTTATTGACGAGTTAATCAAGTTGAGGAGATTCTATAAACCATGCATTCAATTATTCTCAAGATCAAAGTAAACTACGTATACTTTTAGTAAGAAAGTTCTATAAGCTAATTATCACAACTACATTATCATGCTCATATACTTCAAAGAATTCTACGTTAAACAACATCATGCGATCAACTAGCCAAGTATTAAATATTCTTACTCACGCTCATATCACACGATATACGTAGGGTAGGGGTATAAGAAGATTCTATCTTTCTTCTTGGCGGTAGGAAGACTACGAAAAGATCGACGGAAAGAAAGTTGGCAACGAACGGAGTAACGGCTTATGATAAGCTTCCGATAGCTTCGAAAGAGAAAGGTTTCTCTCGAAACTAGATCGTAACCTATACTACTACTACTTTAGGATCAAGGTGGTGGTCGTATGGTGGTTTAGTGGCGGAGATGGAAAGAAAGCTCAAGAACAAGCTAGAACTACTCAAGAACACTAAGAATTCTTATGCTTTCAAGGAGAGAACTTGGAGAATGAAGAGGTGTGAGTTGAATGAGAAGTGTGAGGTCCTCCGTCCCTCTCTATGGCCGGCTGCCCTCTCTCCCTCTTTCCTCCAATTTTTTTATTCAAGCAAATCAAGTTTGCTCGCAAGAAATAACCTACAAACCTAGGCATGCAAGGCTAGGATGTGTCCTTTGGATTGGATTTTGGAAGATTGGCCAAGCAAGTGGATTTGTTTCAAGTATAGAATTGGGGTTTGTACAAGGAAGGACAAGATTGGATGGCATTGGTTATGCTTTCACTTGAAAGTATACACAACTAGGACAAAGATGACCAAAGCATGTCATCCACTTGCACACACATCACTCTCTCCCTCTCTCTCCATCCGAACCTCTCTCTCTCTCAATCTCTCTCTCTCGGCCTCTCTCTCCTCCTCTCTCTCTCTCTCTCTCTCTCTCCTCTTGGTACATTGTACTATGTACATATATATATATAACCATATATATATATATAAGGACAAGAAGGGTTTGACTTTGTAGGAGATTTGTACTTCACATCTCTCTCCCATCCTCTCCTTTCTACTTCTTTCACTTAGCACAAGTACTAACCTATACATGTATCTAAGGTTTGATAGACAAAAGTCAAGCAATACATCACATCTCTCTCTCTCTCTTTTCCTTCTCTCTCTTTTCCTTCTCTCTCTCTCTCTCTCTCTCTCTCTCTCTCTCTCTCTCTCGGGTTCTCTCTCTCTCTCTCGGCTTTTCTCTCTCTCTCTCTCCCTCTCTCTCTCTCTCTCCCACTTGTATGTACTATGAAAGACTACCTATATACATATATATATATATATATATATGTACTATGGGTCTTTAATAAAATCTAAGTTTTCAAGTGAATTTGATTTTCTAAATAAAATATTTAACAACACACATGCTATATACAACATAATATATATATATACAACAAGTACATACATTTATATATATATATATATATACATGTACTACACTATATCTATACTAGATATGAACTAGGGCTAATATCTAATATAGTATTCTACTACTTTCAAAGTACTATGTATAATAATACTAACCTAATGTACTAATGGTATTTTAAACAATTAACATACATGGCCAAGTCTAATATTTAAATCAAACAAGTACATGATTGTCAAGACTAACTATTATCCAATGGATAATAGTTTCTCTAGTGGTTAATAACCAATGGGTAATAATGGCTAGGATTCTAGTCTATCGTCCAATGGTTAATAAAATTCCTAACGGTTATTATCCAACGGTTAATACCAAAAGTATAATACTTTGCAATTAAGCACTAAACTAATCTAATCTCGTACTTAGGAAGATTAACCAAGGTTTACCTATTGACCAATGGGTAAAGATTACCTAGCATCTATCGTCCAGCGGATAAATATTACCCTAGGTCAAACGCCAAGGCAAAGCGTGGCGTGGCCAAAGCGACCTGGTAAAGCGGTGGCCAGCGACCGATGGCCAAGCTTGATGGTCAAAGCGGCACGAGCATGGCCAAAGCGACTGGTAGCCAGCGTTAATAGCGGTGGCCAGCGACCTGGTAGCCAGCTGGCCAGCGGCGGCAAAAGCGACCCGTGTGGCGGCGCCACGACTGGTAAACAAATAGCGGTGGCCATGACCAAGTAGCCAGCGATGGCCAAAGGCGGCTGCAGCGACGGCAGGCGGCGTGAGCATGGCCAAGCGACCTGGTAATAGCGATGAGCGGTGGCCAGCGACTAGTGGCAGCGATGGCCAAGGCGACTGCAAACAAAGCGGCGAGCGGCGTGAGCATGGCAAGCGACTGTTAGCCAGCGATGGCCATGACCTAGTGGCAGCGGTAGGCCAAGGCGGCTGCAAGCAAGGTGACGGCCAAGCGGCGTGAGCATGGCCAAGCCAGCCCGCTAGCAAAGATGACCTTAATGCCCAGACGATGAATTCCAATCTCCTAAGTCAGAAACCTAATTATGACGGATTATTAAAATTAACAGAGAATTATTAAGACAACAAGATTAATTAAAGGATTTCCGATATAAGAATGAAATTTTTATTCAGTAAAAATCCGAGTTGTTACAACCTATCCCCCTTAAACAATTTCGTCCTCAAAATTAGGCGAATGCTCAGATTCGAACATGTGAGGGTAGTTGGCCTTCATGGTCTATTCTCTCTCCCAGGTGGTCTCTCCAGTTCCACGGTTTTTCCACAAGGCTCGAACTAGTTTGATGGTCTTGTTCCGGATTGTCTTCTCACTTCGGTCTTGTATCTCTATCGGTTCTTCTTCATACGTCGCGTCTTCCTCAATGTTGATGTCTTCCCAGTTGAGAATATGTGTGGGCAATGCGAGATACTTGCGGAGCATTGAAACGTGAAATACGTTATGCACTCTGTCTAACTGCGGTGGCAGTGCTAGACGGTACGCAATACACAACCTTCCCGATCTTTTCCACAATGTCGAATGGTCCAATGTAGCGTGGGGATAACTTTCCCTTCTTCCCAAATCTGATAACTCCTTTCTTTGGTCTGATCTTTAGGAACACGTGGTCTCCTACTGCAAAGGTTAACGGTCGGCTCCTCTTATCTGCATAACTCTTCTGTCGGCTTTGTGCGGTTTGAATTCTTTGCCTGATGAGCTTGACCTTTTCTGTGGTATCCCGTACTATGTCAGGTCCAATCAATCCAGTTTCCCCAGCATCTGTCCAACAGACGGGAGATCGACAGGGTCGACCGTACAGAGCTTCATAGGGTGCCATCCCAATACTTGCTTGATAGCTATTGTTGTAGGCAAACTCTACCAATGGCAAGTGCTGCTCCCAATTTCCAGAAAAATCCAAGGCACAGGCCCTTAGCATGTCTTCCAGCGTCTGTATTGTCCGCTCAGTTTGTCCATCCGTTTGCGGGTGAAAGGCCGTACTAAGCCTTACGTCAGTCCCTATTGCCTTCTGTAATCCTTTCCAAAAGTGTGACACGAAACGTGGGTCTCTGTCAGATACTATCGAGACAGGTACTCCATGCAGACGTACAATCTCTCGAATATACAGCAAACTTAGTTGTTCTACATTCTCGGTCATCTTGACAGGCAAGAAATGCGCAGATTTGGTGAGTCGGTCCACGATCACCCAGATAGCGGTGTTAGACTTAGCAGATCTCGGTAGTCCGGTCACATAATCCATAGAGACGTGCTCCCACTTCCATGTCAGAATCGGCAAGGGTTGAAGATCTCCTCCAGGTTTCTGATGTTCAGCTTTGACTTGTTGACATACCAGGCACGTAGATATAAATTGAGCTACGTCTTTCTTCATTCCTTCCCACCAGTACGTCCTTCGCAGGTCATGATACATCTTTGTACCACCAGGGTGTACCGCAAAGTTCGAATGGTGAGCCTCTCGGAGCACTGCTTCTCGCAGGGTTCCAATGTTAGGCACAAACACCTTCCCCTTGAATCTCAGGCTGTTGTCCTTCTCGATCATCCATCCCGGTAATGCCTTTCCTTCTCGGATTCGATACCGGATAAATTCGCAGTTTTGCTCGGAGGTTTGGGCGAGCAAAATTTCTCTGTGAAGTGCTGGTTCTGCAACGAGAGCGTACAAACGTGTGTTCCCATCCTTTGAGGATGGTCGCAGATTGAACTCGTTGAGAGTGTCCACCATCTCACATTCCTTGATGGCGGTCTTGACCTTCTGTGCTCTGTCCTTCCGACTAAGGGCGTCAGCCACCACATTGGCCTTACCGGGGTGGTACTGAAGTGTAAACTTGTAATCCTCTAGATATTCCATCCAGCGGCGCTGTCTCAGATTCAACTCTTTTTGAGTGAAAAGATACTTGAGGCTTTTATGGTCGGTAAAGACTTCGAATTGTTCTCCCCACAGATAGTAGCGCCAGGTTTTAAGGGCGAATACTACAGCAGCCAATTCTAAGTCATGGTAGGGTAGTTCTTCTCATGCGGTCGGAGTTGTCGGGATCCGTAAGCTACAACTTTCCCATTCTGCATCAGCATGCATCCTAGACCGTCTCTTGACGCATCGCAGTAAACTGTATAATCTACACCCCGCTCAGGGATGATGAGTATCGGTGCACTGGTCAGCCTTTTCTTCAATTCCTGAAAGGATTTCTCGCAAACCTCATTCCAATCCAGCTTTACTCCTTTCTGAGTCAGTCTCGTCATTGGTTTAGCTAGTGTGGAGAAGTCGGGTATGAATCTTCAGTAATACCCAGCCAATCTTAGAAAACTCCGGATTTCGAATACGGAGGTTGGCTGTTTCCAGTTCAACACGGCCTCCACCTTGCCTTCATCCACCGCTATTCCGTCTTTAGATACTACATGTCCCAAAAACTTAACCACCTCCAGCCAAAATTCGCATTTACTTGCCTTGGCGTAGAGTTGGTTATCTCGGAGTACTTGTAGTACTATTCGGAGATGTTCTTCATGCTCCTCCTTATTAGCAGAGTATATTAAGATGTCATCAATGAACACCACTACAAACCTGTCCAAGTAAGGTTGGAAAACTTTGTTCATGAGACACATGAATACTGCCGGAGCGTTGGTCAGTCCGAACGGCATCACCACAAACTCGTAGTGTCCGTATTTGGTGCGGAAGGCTGTCTTGTCAATATCCTCATTTTGGATTCTCAGTTGATGGTAACCTGATCTGAGATCGATTTTAGAGAAGCAAGTTGCTCCTCTTAATTGGTCAAACAGGTCATCGATCCTGAAGCGAAATATCGGTTCTTAATGGTGACTTGGTTCAACTTCCTATAGTCGATACATAAGCGAAGCGTTCCCTCTTTCTTCTTCACAAATAATGCAGGTGCTCCCCATGGTAACGTACTTGGCCTGATATACCCTTTGTCCAATAGCTCTTGCAATTGGGTCTTGATTCCTTTAGCTCTGCTTTGGAGCCATACGGTATCTTGCCATCGAGATTGGTCTTGTTCTGGTTGGAGCTCTATAGAGAAATCTACCTCTCTCTGAGGAGGTAAGCCAGGAAGTTCCTCCGGAAACACATCGGCGTATTCGCAAACGATGTGGGGCAATCCCAGTTCCTCCCTATCGGTTTCTTCCATTTGGAGACTAGCTAGCCATCCAAGTAGTTGATTCTGCCACCTAGATCTTTTCGTCGTCGAGCTTGTTGTTTGCCTATCCCCCTTAAAACGGAAACGAGTTCCCTCTGGGGTGTAAGCTGTTACTGTCTTCTGATGACAGTCTATGACTGCTCTGTGTGCAGATAACCAATCCATTCCTAGGATTATATCGAAATCCGCCATTTCGATTACCCAGAGGTCGCAGGTTAGTCGCAAGTTGGTTACTTCTAGCTCGCATCCTCTACACACTAGACTAACGGTTATACTTCCCCCCAATGGTGATGTTACCTTCGTACTCATGCTTAGGGTTCTGTTTCTAGTGCTAAAGCAGTTACGCAGGCAGTAGATATGAATGAATGTGATGCACCAGAGTCAAACAAGTCTTGTACGCAGATACTATATAATAGTAGCGTACCTTGGATCACAGAGGGATCCGGCTCCTGTTCCTCAGTCTGTAGTGCAAAGATCCGCCCTCTAGTCTCCTGCTGAGTGTTCATGGCCTGCTTCCCTTTGTTTAGCCCATTTGATTGCGAGGATGGTCCTCCATGGTTCTGCTTCCCAAATCCAGCTTGCCCATTCTGTAGCACCCTCTGATTTCCGAAGTTCCCATTCCTCTCCTTCTGTGGTTGTGGGCATTGAAGACTGGAGTGGTCCATCTGCTGACAGTTGTAGCACCTTATTGTTGACAGATCTCGAGTGCCTCCCTGTGGTTGGTTGAGTCCTGGGGTAGCAGTTTTCCACGCTTGGTTGTTTTGGGTCGGGGTAAAGGTCTTAGCGGGGTAGGGTCCTCGATTGTTATTGGATGTTTGGGTACGGATTGGTCCCCCGGTATTGCCTGTTGCCTTCCTCCAGCGGGTTTTGAAGTCTGCTTCTTCACTCTCCAATCGAAGAGCACACTGGACGATGCTGGAATAGGTAGGAAAGGCCTGTGCTACCACGGCCCTTCGAGCCGTTGTCAGTCCCCACTCGAATCTTCTTGCTTTCTTATCCTCAGTTGCTACAGCGTCTGGGGCGTAGCGAGACAGCTCCTCGAACTTTGCTGCATATTGAGTGACAGTCATGCTTCCTTGCTTCAGGTTCATGAATTCTTGCTCCTTGGCCAGGCGAATGGGTGTGGGAAAGTACTTGTCAAGGAACAGGGTTTCAAACTCGTCGAATGTCATGGTGGCTACGGTATGAGTTGTTTCCATCATCTCCCACCAATAACAGGCTTCTCCCTTTAGTTGGTACGTGGTCAGGGCCACGCGATCCCCATTCCGGGTGATCTCCAAGGTGTCCAGGATCACCTTGGTTTCCTTCAGCCATGATTCGTCCACAGTGGGGTTAGGGTCTCCACCGAAGGTTGGGGGTCGGCGTTTGCAGAATTCGTTCATCGCTCGGGTTCGGGTCATAGGTTCATCATCGCGGTTTTGGTTTCGGTGGTTGGCATTCAAAGCGGTCACGAAAGCTTGCATGATTTGGGCTATGCAAGGGTTAGTGTTAGAGGTTTCTCCATTCTCAAATCCCAATCCACTGCGTCGGTTCACCATCTACAAGTAGAAATATTTAAGGGAGGTTAAGTTACTAGAATTTAGCACGTAATGAACAAGACAGCTAGATTTGTGATTAGAAATGTCATTAGATTACATGCCTAATGGCATCATCAGATACAATAAAAATGAAAGTAAAACAGATAATAACGGCTATGGTGCCGTTGCTACTCCTCGAGCCGCCATCGATCGTTGAAGGTTTGGAGTGCACGACGTTCGTATTCTTTTCCGAACGCCGCGAGTGCGACGGCCACCGCGGGAATCCAGTACCAGAAGGTAGTAAGGCGGTCGTTCCTGTCGAACCACCGTGGCATGGCTATGGTGACCACGGCACAGAAGAGGACGAAGGTGAAAGGCAGTAACTGTATTGCTCGGATCATCGAGGTGAGCTCGATTCGCTCCATCTCTCGGAACTGGGCGTCCTCCGGGAATCCTCGTCGGTAGATCGCCATGGCTTGGTTTGATAGTAGTTTGGAGGGGTTAGGGTGGTGAAAGAGAGATGAAGAGATGAAGAGATAGGGTGAAGAAAATGGGAAGACGAGGGGGGTATTTATAGGGCCGGGTGAGGGGTGTGGAGGAGGGAAATGTTTAAATTTGAATTTTGGGGGGAAGGTTGAGGGTGGTTTACCGGGGCCCCCTTTTTGGGTATGGCCGACGCGCGATTACCGGGCCCTCCCCTTTTGGGTTATGGCCGCCACTTGGCGCTCTCATCAAAATAAAATGTCTAATGGTAGTGTGCTACAATACCCATAACAGAGAAGATTTTATGGATAAGCAAACATATTACTATCATTTAGCAACTTACGTCAACTAAAATAATTGTCCTTTGTAATAAGGATTTCATTTACTAAGGTGAAATAGTACACGAAATAAGTTCTCCATAGCTAAGCAAAGGGCTACAAGTAGAAGTATCGAGTTCTATTACAAAACAAAAGATAAGTCTTAACGGTGTGAGGGGTAATTACAAGCATGCACATAAACAGTGATTTCACGTAGGAAAGAAATATATATTTTAATTACTTAATCGGATCAAGTACAACATAAATGGCTAATATTAGCCTAGGCTTTCTACTACCTTACAAGTTCAACTACTACCAACCTTCTTATTACATTTGCATCACAAGCTTCTTAATGAGCCTAAAAGGTGTTCGGGAATTGGGCCTTATATGGGCCTATGTCAGTCTCAACGGGTGGCGGAGGTACATCGCCGGTGTCATAGGCTATGTCCATGATGTCGGGCATAACCATTAGCCATCCAGGCTCTTCTTCGTCATCAGATTCACTTTCTCCGTCAGATCCCTCATTTCCCCAAATCTCCATTGGTTCTTCCTCCTCGGGATCTTCTTCGGGATCCTCATTCTCGGGAGGTGCTATTGGAACTGGAGCGGGAATGGCTTCAGCTTCGTTCCCCACCACTACAAGTTCTTCATGGAAAAGGGGTGCTATTTGGACGAGGACAGGTATTGCTTCTTCGTCTCCCACCTCCTCCTCATCAGGGAGTGGCAAGGCACCATGCTCTTGATAGAAGTCATGAATGTAGGGAAAGGCGTAAGGGAAGTAGGGGTCTCCTGCTAGTAGGTTGGTCATTGTCCTCAGGGTACCTCTAGGTTGACGGGCTTCGGCTAGTAGGTTGTCTTGATAGTTACTCATCTACAAGGAAAAGTTTTAACCTCAATTAGTAACGTTTAAGACGTAGTTTGATAGTGCTAAGGAAACATTGAAATTTCTATGCTCCACATTCGATTCTTGATTTAAGTCATCATCCAATTGTTCGGGAATTCCCAATTCGGCGGTACTTCCAGTTTCCACCTTACTTCAATCCGAAGATTGTTTTGTCAAAATTCCACCCAATTTGGGACGGTAAACTTAAAAATCAAGTCACGTTTGTGCAACGGTCAACTTATCTTAAAACTAATCTTAAAAGGCTACCCATTCTACCCATGGCCGAAGTTTTGAACCTAAAGCTTTGATACCAAGTTGTAAAGCCCCGAAATTTGGGTACGTTAAATAAACATTTTTATTGAATAAATTAAGGAGAGTCTAGCTCATTATTACAACATAAGTCTCACAAGAGTACTCTTATTTAAAAGAGGGGATAATCTAAGGTTAACTACTGCTCCGCCTCTTCCTCCATCCTTGCAAGCTCCTCGGCTCCAAAGGCCTCCAAGGTGTACTGTTCCTGCTGCTCATCTATGAAATCTGACACATTATACCAGCGTCGCCCCCAGTATAATATGTCAGGGTCACCAAAAAGGTAACACCGTGAGCTACAGAAGCTCAATAGAATAATCCAACCCGCTAACCCATAACTTACAACAAAGAGTCATATAAATAATTACACATGCTCATTAAACAACATAATTAACAATGATACATCCGTATTCACTATCTTGCTTACGTTGGTGTCATGCCTTTCTTGGTTTCTCCTACGCGACTCATCGTATTGTGTCACCATTTCATTTCATAAATCATTTCTCATTCAACGGGCTACCAAGTCCGGCCACGTTATAAAATCTTGCATTGGCTCCTCTCCGCGGATAACCAAGCGCAATTACCAATGAAGGTACCACGTCCGGCTCCATTAGCAATCTACACAATGGGCTACCAAGTCCGGCCTCATTGTGGTTTTCGCAAGTCCACATAAAGGGCTACCACGTCTGGCCACCTTGCGGGTTTTCACAACTCACATAAGGCTACCAAGTCCGGCCATTATGTAGTCTCAAAATTCCTTTTTATCCATATCAACCACTCCCTAAGTGTCATGTTTCTACTTTTTTTTTTTGGTTCTCGTGTCTCGTAATCATGCATAGACTCCGCGGCGGGACGAATCACTTTAAAGTAATCTAGCAAGATCATCCAACTCTATTTAATCATGCTTGTTACAACCGCAAGTAAGGTAAGCAATCAGGCGATCAAGTTCACAATCCTTGGAAAGGTCAAAATACAAATACTTTGTTTTGAAACAACGTTTTGTTTTTAAACGAATCGTAACCACATATGTTTATTGACGAGTTAATCAAGTTGAGGAGATTCTATAAACCATGCATTCAATTATTCTCAAGATCAAAGTAAACTACGTATACTTTTAGTAAGAAAGTTCTATAAGCTAATTATCACAACTACATTATCATGCTCATATACTTCAAAGAATTCTACGTTAAACAACATCATGCGATCAACTAGCCAAGTATTAAATATTCTTACTCACGCTCATATCACACGATATACGTAGGGTAGGGGTATAAGAAGATTCTATCTTTCTTCTTGGCGGTAGGAAGACTACGAAAAGATCGACGGAAAGAAAGTTGGCAACGAACGGAGTAACGGCTTATGATAAGCTTCCGATAGCCGAAGAGAAAGGTTTCTCTCGAAACTAGATCGTAACCTATACTACTACTACTTTAGGATCGAGGTGGTGGTCGTATGGTGGTTTAGTGGCGGAGATGGAAAGAAAGCTCAAGAACAAGCTAGAACTACTCAAGAACACTAAGAATTCTTATGCTTTCAAGGAGAGAACTTGGAGAATGAAGAGGTGTGAGTTGAATGAGAAGTGTGAGGTCCTATTTATAGGCAAATGGGCTCTCCGTCCCTCTCTATGGCCGGCTGCCCTCTCTCCCTCTTTCCTCCAATTTTTTTATTCAAGCAAATCAAGTTTGCTCGCAAGAAATAACCTACAAACCTAGGCATGCAAGGCTAGGATGTGTCCTTTGGATTGGATTTTGGAAGATTGGCCAAGCAAGTGGATTTGTTTCAAGTATAGAATTGGGGTTTGTACAAGGAAGGACAAGATTGGATGGCATTGGTTATGCTTTCACTTGAAAGTATACACAACTAGGACAAAGATGACCAAAGCATGTCATCCACTTGCACACACATCACTCTCTCCCTCTCTCTCCATCCGAACCTCTCTCTCTCTCAATCTCTCTCTCTCGGCCTCTCTCTCCTCCTCTCTCTCTCTCTCTCTCTCTCTCTCTCCTCTTGGTACATTGTACTATGTACATATATATATATATATATATATAACCATATATATATATATAAGGACAAGAAGGGTTTGACTTTGTAGGAGATTTGTACTTCACATCTCTCTCCCATCCTCTCCTTTCTACTTCTTTCACTTAGTACAAGTACTAACCTATACATGTATCTAGGGTTTGATAGACAAAAGTCAAGCAATACATCACATCTCTCTCTCTCTCTCTCTCTCTCTCTCTCTCTCTCTCTCTCGGGTTCTCTCTCTCTCTCTCGGCTTTTCTCTCTCTCTCTCTCCCTCTCTCTCTCTCTCCCACTTGTATGTACTATGAAAGACTACCTATATACATATATATATATATATATATATGTACTATGGGTCTTTAATAAAATCTAAGTTTTCAAGTGAATTTGATTTTCTAAATAAAATATTTAACAACACACAGGCTATATACAACATAATATATATATACAACAAGTACATACATATATATATATATATACATGTACTACACTATATCTATACTAGATATGAACTAGGGCTAATATCTAATATAGTATTCTACTACTTTCAAAGTACTATGTATAATAATGCTAACCTAATGTTCTAATGGTATTTTAATCAATTAACACACATGGCCAAGTCTAATATTTAAATCAAACAAGTACATGATTGTCAAGACTAACTATTATCCAATGGATAATAGTTTCTCTAATGGTTAATAACCAATGGGTAATAATGGCTAGGATTCTAGTCTATCGTCCAATGGTTAATAAAATTCCTAACGGTTATTATCCAACGGTTAATACCAAAAGTATAATACTTTGCAATTAAGCACTAAACTAATCGAATCTCGTACTTAGGAAGATTAACCAAGGTTTACCTATTGACCAATGGGTAAAGATTACCCTAGCATCTATCGTCCAACGGATAAATATTACCCTAGGTCAAATGCCAAGGCAAGGCGTGAGCGTGGCCAAGGCAGCCTGGTGGCAAAGCGGTGGCCAAAGCAGCCCAGTGGCCAAACAGTGGTCAAGGCGGCCTGAGCATGGCCAAGGCAGCCTGGTAGCCAAGCAGTGGCCAAGCGGTGGCCAAAGCAGCCCGGTGGCCAAGCAGTGGCCAAGCGGCGGCCAAAGCAGCCCGGCCAGCGGTGTGCGGCGCCACCAGCGACTGGTGGCCAAACAGTTAGCGGTGGCCAGCGACCCGATGGCCAAACAAAGGCCAAGGCAGCCGACAAGGCGACGGCCAAGGCGGCGTGAGCATGGCAAAGCGACCTGGTGGCTTAATAGCGGTGGCCAGACCTAGTAGTAGCGATGGCTGGCGGCACGCAAGCAAGGCGACGCCAAGGCGGCGTGAGCATAGCCAAGCGACTGGTAGCCAGCGATGGCAAGGCGGCTGCAAGCAAGCGACGACCAAGCGGCGTGAGCATGGCCAAGGCGACCCACAAGCAAGGCGGTGGCCAAAGCGGCGTGAGCATGAATCTCCTAAGTCAGAAACCTAATTATGACGGTTTATTAAAATTAACAGAGAATTATTAAGACAACAAGATTAATTAAAGGATTTCCGATATAACAACGAAATTTTTATTCAGAAAAAATCCGAGTTGTTACACATATGTTATTATTCCTCTATCAATCTAGATTGATCCCATAATAATGTCAAATGTTGAATTCAATGAGCTTATTTCATGTGTTGATTTGAGTTTCATTTTTCTGCTACAACTCTTCACCCTTATTTTTTCCACCCGAAAGTGGTCTGACTCCATTTATCTCTTGTCCATTAAACATTTGCCCTTTGAACATCAGACTGAATGCATTGAACATTAGCTCTGTGATTGCCATTATCTCTGTGATTGCCCGTGGATGAGAGGCAAAAAGGAGAATTTTTTTTCAGCTTTTGTTTTTTGCGACTGCATGTGCCCCGACGCAAAAGGTTGTATTTGCGACGGCATAGGCTGATGAAAATAATAAATTTGCGACGGCCAGACCAACCCGATGCTAATGATCATATGTTTTTCAGATTTCTTGAGTCGGGAAGAACGCTGATGCAAAAAAACTATTAGCGAAAGCACTTGCTGACGCCAAAAACTTTTTGATACCCCATCAAATACGTCCCTCCTATTGCCGACACAAAAACCCATTAGCGTCGGCCAGGATACCATTTGCGATGCGATTGACTTGATGCAAAAACGCTTTTCTCTTGTAGTGCTTTCTGTAATTATTAGAAGTAGAACATTCAAGATTACAATTGCAATTATTAGGAATTTTTTCTTCTTCTGAACTGGAAGTATCTTCTTCACCAGATAATTCAATAATCTGTTCTTCTGACTCATCTTTTGATTTTGAGTCACTAGAATTTATCATTAATTTGCAAAAAAGTTGTTTTAATTCTTCATCTATTTGAAGCTCATTAAGCTTTTTCTTGGTCTTACATTTGTTAGCATAATGTTCTATTTTCCCACATTTGAAACATTTTGTTGTAACTTTTTTCTTGGATTTATCATTTGTTTCGTTTTAGAAGTAGATTCTTTTGAGCCTGGTTGCTCTGTTTTCTTTTTATAAGATTGTTTTTTCCTCTTAGAATACTTTTTCGTAGTTTTATTACTACTCATTTTTATAAGCTTTTGGATATGTAGTTATATCATAAGCAAATTGATCACAGAATTGACCCAATTCTTGTTTACCAGTTAAATGTTGTTTTTTCAGCTGGTTATGTAATTTTATATCATTCCATAAAGTTAATCCTTTCTAGATTATTATGGAAACTAATTGTCCATAAGTATAATTATCATAAACAATAGTCAACCCATTATGTTGATCCCTTAATTTCTTTCTAATTTTTTCTGCAAAGAAATGAGGTAAACCATCAATAAATTTTGATTTCCAATGCTCACTATTAGCATCATGTCGTTGCATTACTTTGCCTAGAAATACATCTTTATACCAACGAAAATGAGTTAACGTTGGGCATTTCAGATTCTGAAGTAATTCTCTACTTCTTTCTTGTTGGTTATCCCATTGACCAACAAAATGAAGGATAATTGTTTGAACCAAGGTGTTTAGCCGCTATCCCCGTTACTGAAAAAATACAGGGATGCCTTCACCAATAGATCCAGAGACGGAAAATCCACTGACGCTTACTCTGATGCCTTTGCTCAGTCAGGGTAAACACACTACAAGAAAAAACACTTTTGCCGACCAAAATTATAGTCGCCAAATGGCTGTTTTTAGTCGCCAAAAGGTTTCCCCGACTAAAAATTTTGGTCGCCAGTTTGGTCGGTGACACTTGGTCTAGGAAAGTTTTTGCCGACCAAAATTTTTTTGTCGCCGAAGACAAATTTTGCCGACAAAAAAATTTGTCACGGAAAGTATTGTTGACTAAACTCATTTGTTGCGAAAAGTTATTTCGACCAAACTTTTTGTCGGCAAATGTTCATGCCAAAATAAATATTATTATAAAATAATTTGGTGCCATGTACCACCATCATCATCTCCCACATGGGTACATCCCACAATGCCACGCGGCGCATTGAAATATTTCTTGCCCTCCCCAGGTTTCGAACCCCCAACGATGAGCACTATCATGGAGTGCCCAACCACTGAGCTATGCCATAACTTGTGTATATTCCCAAAAACATTATATATATTATGTACGAACCTTTCGTTTGTGAACGAAAAATTAAAGATATGAAATAAAATAATTTCGTTTATTATGATATAATACATAGTAAAAATGTTTAAGTGTTTTAATTTTCAATCTGTTTAAACCAGTGTAAAGATCTTATTTTTTTAATCTTTTTATTCCTGAAGGGTCACAATTAACTTTTGGCTCTAGGATTCTCATATGAGAGCCCTAAGAGAGCCATAAAACCAAATGAAGAGCACATGCTTATTTATGAAAGTTCTAGAGACAATTATTAATTATGATCTCTTAAAGATGAAATGACCAAAAAAATAAGATTTTTGCACCAATTCAAAGGGATTAAAAATTGGTGCACTTAATTTTTTAACCATATTTTTTTTAATACTTCAACAGTCTCAAGAATTAAGTTCTCTAATTTTTAATTCATTTGAACCGATGCGAAGATCTTATTTTTCTTCTGATCATTTTATTCTAAGAGGTCATAATTAATATTTATCTCTAAAGTTCTCATAATTAAAGTATTTACTCTTCATTTCATACTAGATGAGAGCCCTATAGCCAAAAACTAATCATGACCCTATACGATAAAATGATCAAAAAATAAAATCTTCGCACCGATTTTAACGGATTGAAAAATTGGAACACTTTATTTTTTAATCATATTTGGCTACCAACATGTGATGAACTTGATATCTTATAGGGATCATCTAATCAATAACATCTACAAAAATGCGGATCGAATGAAAATAATATGTCGTTTATGGGCCCATAATCAGAGGTTTATCACAGTGTACTACCTTTACTGAATTTAATAATTGTCGATCATTTGGCTATAGCTATTTGATCAACTCCATATTTTGCATGACTAATATGCTTGGTGGACACTATAAACTAAATGGTTCTGATCATGTAGTTTATATTAGGGAGGTGATTTTGGCACTCCAAATTAAGCCAATGGCACTCCACTTTTAGTTTTATTTTCTCACATGATTAACACACAAAGTGGAGTGTCAGTGGTAAAAACTGGAGTGCCAAAATCAATTATCTTTATATTATGTTATATTGCTACCATACATTCACTTACAACAACAAATATATATTTAGTCTATAGTACTCGTGCCTAAGCTGATGTCTGGAATGGCTATAGTGGGAAAGACTTTTTATATAACGTGGTTCCAACATCGAATGATTCCCCACAAGATGCCTGAAACTCTCATTTTTATATGTTTTGCTACTAGTGAATGTATGGTACCTATATATAATCATAACAAAAATTCCATCATCGGACCCGTTCATTTTGTAGTGTGTGCCGAGTATACCAGTTATGAAAAATATGGAGTTGATCAAATAGCTATAGCTGCATGATCGACAATCATTATATTCAGTAAATAGGGCTGTCAGCGGTCTGAATTGTCCGAATTGCTATGAATCCAATCCTAATCCGCGAGTCACGGATTTTAGAATATACAATCCGTGTCTGGACCAAAAATTTTACTGTTCGGTTCCAATCCAATCAGTGAGTTACGGTTCGGTTCCGGTTTTATCCACGGATTACATCTTATATATAAACACTAAATTGCAAATCCAACCAAAAAAACAAATTCATGCCAACAAAAAAACAAGCATTACAATTTGTCATTACTGAGGAGAACGAGTAAGTATATACCGCGTGAGAATTGTTTTTCCTCTAGTAATGCAATACAATTTTCTGCTAAGTTTATATATTGTTACAATATAGTATCGCATTAAGATAAAATTGCTGAAAAAAATTATAACAATCGGTAAAACTTCTAATTATTTACTAAATATTACATACATATATATATATATATATGTATGTATATTTTTTAGTTATTATTCTTAAATATTTCACGGTCCGGTTCGGTTAATCCACAGTTTGATAATGAAAATCCGTGGACCGAACCGTATATCACGGTTTTTCAATTTTTGAATCTGTGTTGGGACCATTAATCCATAGATCCAATCCAAAAGTCACGGATCCGTTCGGTCCGGTCCAATTTGATAGTTCTCAGTTTTTCTTAGACAACCCTATCAGTAAAGGTAGTGATAAACCTCTAATTATGGGCCCATAAACGACATGTCATTTTTATCTGATCCATACATTTAGTAGATGTTATTGATTAGAAATATCAAGTTCATCGAATGTTGGTAGCCAAATAATTGAATAAAAAATATGATGATGGTATAAAATATGTAAGTTATGATATAATATATAATTTTTTCTCTTTTCCGACTAATATTTTTGTCGCCAATTTGATTGTTTTGACGACCAAAACCCTTTGGTAGCCGAATGGTATCTTTCGCCGACTAAAACATTTTGTCGCCTGATGTTTTCTTTGCCGACTAATTGTTTGGTCGCCAATTGGAAGTTTTGCTGACCAATGACATTTGGTAGCCAAATGGAAGCCTTTTGCCAACTAATTATGTTTTTGTCGCCAAAGGTTCCCCACAATCGGCGACAATAAGGAATTTAGTCGCCAAATTTCTACAATTGGCGACTAAAAATTTTTTGTGGCCAAAAGTTGTGAATTGGCGACTAAAGGTGGTTTGGTCGCCAAATGTGTTTTTTCTTGTAGTGACAGTATCTTGCTTTTGTTCACCATTTTCTATTTTAATGCATTTAGAATTTCTGAACGTTGGGCAGCACGTAAAACATCATCCCACCATCCTTTAATCATTCCAGTAAAACCAAATGTAATCCAACCAGCTATATCTTTATCAGAGTTTTTATTTTGTAAACAAATAGTGTTGTACATCATCATTTGATGTACTACTTGAAAATTTTGATATCCAGTCATACCATCAATATTCCATTCAAAATGGTTTTACTATTATAAGACATTTGTCTTTGAAAATTATTTTCCTCATATAACTTATCCTGGGGACTCGGCCTAGGATAATAATACCTATCCGATCCTGCATAAGGAAAATGTTTTCTACCAAGATATTGAATTTTATTTACACTAGCATTTTGAGACTGAAGAAAAGAATTTTCCATATCTAAAATCTCTTGATTATTTATTTCTGGTTCTAAATCTTCATAAATAACATTTATAGAAAGACCTTTTTTTAGTCTTTTCCCCAATTCTTCCAAAAGTTCCAAATTCTTTTTTGGATTACTCAAATTAAATTTTGTTATTGAAACTGGGGGTCGAATATTAGTAGGAAAGGTTTCGGATTCCTATTCCATTTCCTTAGATTTAAAATTTTTAATATCTTCACCAATTTGAACCATTTGTTCTTCTATTCTAACTAATTGAGATCCAACAGTACTAAGATGTAGGTTTGTAAAATTATTTTGTTTATAAATTTTTGCATACATATCTGTGTTTGTAGATTTAACAAACGCTACAATTTCTAAAAAAGGATCAGATTATGAATTTCCTTCTAATTACAAGGGAATAGTTGGAGGATGGACTGCTCTAATTACAGTTCGAGTCATAGATTTCCAATTCCTATGATAATCTTGTATTACATTGATGGATTTATCCAATTCTGTAAAATATTTACCATAAAACCATTGGGTGAAAGAAATAATCTTCTTTGAATAATCAATCCAATTGTAAAATTTCTTTTTAAATTTTTGTAATTGATTCTGATCATATTTTGAGAAATACCATTCCCTAAATTCCTTATATTTAGGTTGGTAAAATTCCTTATTAATTTCTTGTCTAATTTCAGTGTAAACCCCATGAGGGATTTGATTTTCAGATATCCTTATACCTGCAAGATTTATATCCTCTATTGGACTATTGGATGTTGTGACTCTGGAATTTCAGATGTTAAGTGTCTACTAGATGTAGGAACACTAACCTTATACGGTAACTGGGTTGCAGAAAAACCACTTCTAGTACTTCTGCTCCCAGGAAATCTGTCTGATAAAAAATTTCTAAAATTCAAGGAAACAGTCCCATCACTATCTTGAACTACTTGTTCAATTTGATTTATAATTGGGCTGGGAGGAACAACATTATTTATTGTCCAATTTTTAGAAAATGTAATTTCTTCCCAATTTATCAATCTATTAATTGCAATATTAGATGTCAACATATTAGTCTCTATTAATACAGTTTGATCAGGGGGTCCTAACTGACGCACTCTTGGATTAATAGTATTCATTATTTTATAGTAAATTCTATAAACTAAGGCTATTACCTCAGATCCTAGCAAAAAATCATAACCTCTAGTCTGAATCCTACAATTAAGAACTTCACCTATATTCCTATCTGTGAGTGATAGTGTAAGATTAGGATAAGCATTAAAATAAACAGGATCATTATGTAAACTGTTCTCTATTGCCCCCATGATTAGAGGTGTCAAATGTGCATGTCGTGCCGTGCCATGCAACTTCCGTGCCAACCGTGCTTCATGTCGTGCCGTGCCCGTTTACTTAAATCGTGTCGTGTCGTGTCGTGCCATAGCCAATCGTGCCGTGCCGTGCCGTGCTCATTTACTTAAATCGTGTCGTGTCGTGCCATGCTATTTTTCAATCGTGTCGTACCCGGCCGGGCCCATTTACTTAAATTGTGTTATGCCGTGCCGACCCATTTTTTAATTGTGTCTTGTCGTGCCATTTTTCAATCTTTTCGTGCCGGGCCGGGCCCATTTACTTAAATTGTGTCGTGCCGTGTTGGCCCGTTTACTTGATCATGTCGTATCGTGCCATTTTTCAATCGTGTCGTACCCGTTTTGTATGGTATGCACAACAAAATTGCTTTGTTTTTGTTTTGGTCTCTTATGGACGGTATTCCTTTGAACACTTAAGAACCATAAAAGAATGTTGTGATGCTCTATGATAGAGTCATGTATTAAAAATAGGGAAGTACCCATTTGCTTCTTAGAAGCTCCACACGAATCAAGGTGCCAAACACCAGGTTACTATCGCCAAATGAACGACTTTTGTTCGTTTGTGTAGAGACTCGAAAATTTCTTTTAAATTTTAATGTTTTATAGGTGGACTAATAATGGTTTGACGTGGAAATTATAGTTGTGGGTTAATGTGCAAGGCTTGAAAGTTGTGGGTGTTAGTGTAAATAGTGCATGTGTGTATATGGGTGTGTGGCAGGGGAAAACTTTCCCATTTTCCCCCTTTCCATCTCTCTCGGTCTCTCACCCTCTCCCCCCTCGGCTCTCTCCATCTCTCTCACTGTCTCACCCAAAAACTCACCCAAATCATTCAAGACCCACAACAATCAATCTCAACTCCATTGTTTACTTGTATATTCAAGCTCGTATCGCATTGGAGATAGCTCGGGTTGGCGTATTTTCGTTCAGGTTTGATTTCAGGAGCAAGGCCTTGCTCAATCTCTTTATTTTCGGCTTGGATACTCGAGGTAGGGAATTCTACCTCTCTTTATATGTTATTTGAGTGTTTGTATGCCTTACTCGAGATCGTATTGGTTGTTATTGAGTTTGGATCGAAATCTGATGTTCCTGTCAAAAATTGTCTGTAAGATACTCTTTCTACCGGTAGAAACTTTTAATCTACCGGTAGAGTAAGTTTTAGAAACCAGCTCAAACGTATAGCAGTAGCTTAAAAGCTGCTCAATAAGCTGCTGAACGTATTCATCTTCTACCGGTAGGAATTCTAATCTACTGGTAGGTCGGGCAAGAGTTCGTTCCAATGTTCATCTTCTACCGGTAGGAATTCTAATCTACCGGTAGGTCCAGTGTTCATTCCAAAGTTGGCCGGTCTGTTCACAATTTGTAACGACCCTGATTTTTGGTCAATAAAAATTTCGCTAAAAATTTAAATTTTATTTTAATACTTGGATTTCATTTTTAACATCCAAAAATCGGTCGTTATCGACTTATAAAATTTTGTTATTATATTTGAAAATTCTTTATTTATTTTATAAATCCCTTTTTGCAATTAATAATCCGTCATCATTAGGTTTATGACTTAGGAGATTGGTATTCATCGCCCGGGCATTAAGGTCATTTTCTAAAGACGAGTATGCCTATTAAGAACTTAGTATAGTTTCTTGGTAATTGTAGTAAAATACTAGAATTTATTTTCTCGGTTGGAAATCCTACATGGCAACCGATTAGCTAGCAATCCTAATTACCGTTTGGCTTAGTTACATTTCCCTAACCTAGAGTGTTGCATCGATGCCGTAGTAGTTAGTAGAAATTTTTGGTCTTTGCCTTGGCGTCGGCTCGCTGTCGCGCCTGCCTTGCCTTGGCGTCGGCTCGCTGTCGCGCCTGCCTACTGGCATCATGTTGTCGCGCTGCCTCGCCTGGCGTCGGGGTCATTGTCGGTGCCTCGCCAGGCGTCAGTCATGTCGGGTTGCTTTCGCCTGGCGCCATCGGACTCTGCCTTGGCATCGGGTCGCGCCTCGCTTTTGCCTTGGCGTTCTTTGCCTTGGCCTCTGCCAGCTCTGTCGCTTTTGGCCACCGCAGCCTCGCTTTGCTCGCTTTTTGCCACCAGCCTTTGTTTGTACCAGTTACTTTTGCCAGCCGCTTTGTTTACCAGTTACTTTGGCGCCACAGCTGTAGCCAGTGGCAGCCTTGTTTGGCCACAGTCGCTGGCGCAGCATTACTATTTGGCCAGCTGTACCGCAATACCGCTTGCCACAGTCGCTTGGCCACGCTCACGCTTTGCCTTGGCGTTTGACCTAGGATAATATTTATCCGTTGGACGATAGATGCTAGAGTAATCTTTACCCATTAGTCTATAGGTAAACCTTGGTTAATCTTCCTAAGTACGAGATTAGATTAGTTTAGAGCTTAATTGCAAAGTATTATACTTTTTGGTATTAACCGTTGGATAATAACCATTAGGAGATTCTTTACCCATTGGGCGATAGACTAGAATCCTAGCCATTATTACCCATTGGTTATTAACCATTAGAGAAACTATTATCCATTGGATAATAGTTAGTCTTGACAATCATGTACTTGTTTGATTTAAATATTAAATTTGGCCATGTGTTAAAATCCATTAAATTAAGATTAGTCCATTAGTATATTAGGTTAGTACATGGTACTTTGGATGAAGTAGAATAATATATTAGATATTAGTCCTAGGTCATATCTAGTATAGATATAGTGTAGTACATGTATATATATACCCATTGGTTATTAACCATTAGAGAAACTATTATCCATTGGATCATAGTTAGTCTTGACAATCATGTACTTGTTTGATTTAAATATTAAATTTGGCCATGTGTTAAAATCCATTAAATTAAGATTAGTCCATTAGTATATTAGGTTAGTACATGGTACTTTGGATGAAGTAGAATATTATATTAGATATTAGTCCTAGGTCATATCTAGTATAGATATAGTGTAGTACATGTATATATATATATATATGTATGTACTTGTTGTATATATATATTTTATTGTATATTGCATGTGAGTATTACTTTTTTTTAATTGGAAAATCCTTTTGCTTGTAAATCTATTAGATATTCTAGTACACTAATACATTATTATATATGTTTGCTTTCTAGTATGTATATATATATATATATATATAGTACATGAGAGAGAAAGAGAGAAAGAAAGCCGAGAGAGAGAGAGAGAGAGAGAGAGAGAGAGAAAGAAAGGAGGAGAGAGAGATAGTACCTTAGATTGACTTCTTGTGCTTCCATTGTACTTTGAAAGCATTAGGTTAGTGTATTAGACTATGGAACCCTAGACTAGATTGTAAGTACATGCTTATATATATATATAATATTGTATATAACATGTGTGTATATAGATTGTTATATTTAGAAAATCTAATTTACTTGAAAACTTAGACTTTATTAAAGACCCATAGTACATATGTATATATTAGTATATATATATACTTTCCAAGTGGTACAAGTGGGAGAGAGAGAGAGAGAGAGAGAGAGGAGAGAAGCCGAGAGAGAGATGGGAGAGAGAGAGAGAGATTCGGATGGGAGAGGGAGAGAGAGTGTGATGTGTGTGCAAGTTGATTGACCTTGCTTGGTCATCCTTGTCCTAGTTTGTGTATGCTTCAAGTGAAAGCATAACCAATGCCATCCAATCTTGTCCTTCCTTGTACAAACCCCATTAGAATACTTGAATCAAATCTCCTTCCTTGCCTAGTCTTCCATAATCCAATCCAAAGGACACATCCTAGCCTTGCATGCCTAGTTTTTAGGTTGTTTCTTGCAAGGAAGCAAGATTTGATGAAATAAAAAAATAAGGTATAGAGAGAGAGAGGGAAATTCGGCTAGGGAGAGAGAGAGGGAGTTCTTGGCCTATAAATAGCAAGCCACTTCTTCATTTGAACTCACACCTTCACCTCATTCTCCAACTTCTCTCTAAAACCTCTAAGAAACCAGTTTCTAGACAGCCTACTGTCCTCTGAAAAACTCCATTTTTTCTCCGGGCGAAAGTCATTTCTAGGAACAACGACCTCCACAAAAGTCGTAGAACACTTCGAGAGCTTCAGTTTAGACCCAAGAACCACCCCAAACGGTCAAGAGATGACCAAGATATCGACCTCCAAAGTTCAGTGAAAAATCTGGAAATTCCATTCCAGACATCTCACTGTCCACTTTCTTATCCCCATTTTTCTCCGGGCGAAAGTCGTTTCTAGGAACAACAACCTCCACGAAAGTCGTAGAACACTTCGAGAGCTTCAGTTTAGACCCAAAAACCACCCCAAACGGTCAAGAAATGACCAAGATATTGCCATCCGAAGTTCAGTGAAATTCTCGGATTTTCAGTCCAGACAGCTTACTGTCGATCTCTTTATCACCATTTTTCTCCGGGCGAAAGTCATTTTTAGGAACAACGTCCTTCACGAAAGTCGTAGAGAACTTCGAGATCTTCGTTTTAGACTCAAGAACGATCCTATTCGGCCAAGTATTGACCAAGTTACTGCCATCCAAAGTTTGGTCCAGATTGTGAGCATTCGACGCCCGTAGCACTTTCCAACTAGCTTATTCGGCCCCGACTAGTTTCGGATCAAGGTAGAATACTCCGACCCCGCTATCTCTAAGTATATGTGGTACTTGAATAGTTATATGCATGTTTGACTTGAATTTAGCTTGTAGAATCTTCTTATACCTCTAACTCTACGTAGTATACCTATACCCCTACCCTACGTATATCGTATGATATGAGCGTGATTAAAAATATGTAGTACTTGGCTAGTTGATCGCATGATGTTGTTTGACGTAGAATTCTTTGAAGTACATGAGCATGATAATGTAGTTGTGATATTTAGCTTGTAGAACTTTCTTGTTTAAAAGAACATATTTTACTTTGATCTTATGACTACTTGATTGCTTGATCGCCTAGTTACCACGTGATTGTATGAACTCGTCAATAAACATGTGTTGCTTTATTGAACCTCTCGAAGGAAATGCATTTTAAAGATAAAGTATCGTTTGAAACGAAGTATTTGTATTTTGACCTTTTAACGAGCATGATATCGCATGAGTTATGTGAATAGTCCCACCGCGGAGTCGATGCATGTTACGAGACACATGGAATTGGAAAAGTAGAGATATGACACCTAAGATGTGGTTGATACGGATAAAAAGTGTTTTGGAAATGCATAATGGCCGGACTTGGTAGCCATTATGGCCATGAGTCGGACTTGGTAGCCTTTGTGGCAATGAGGCGGACTTGGTAGCTCATTGTTGTGCGACACAAGGTGCGGTCTTGGATGCTCATGGTTGTGTGATGTGACACAATGTGCCAGACTTGGTAGCCATTGTGGCCTTGCGTTGGTAACCTTGTGGCAATGAGCCGGACTTGGTAGCACAATGTTGTGCGACACAAGGTAGTTGTAACCCATAGTTGTGAGAATGCGAGATAGCTGAATTGATGATAAAAGATGAGACACAGAACGATGAGTCGCGTAAGGGAGACACACGGAAAACATGACACCAACGCTCGTTAGTGAATGCGCATGTGTAATTGTATGAGTTGTTTGAAAGCATGTTAAAATCGTATACTATCTTTGATGTGTATGTTAAGGGTTAGTGGGTTTGGATTACTCTATTGAGCTTTCAAGCTCACGGTGTTGCTTTATGTGACCCTGACATATTATACTGGTGGCGACGCTGGTATAATGTGGCAGACTTGTTAGATGAACAAGGGGAGCTGTACACCTTGGAGGCTTTTGGAGCTGAGTAATTTGCTAGGATGGAAGAAGAGAAGGAGCTGTAGATAACCTTAGATATCCGTTCCTTTTGTGTAATAAACGAACCCTTTGGGAGTTTATGATGTAATAAAGAGTCAGACTCCCTTTTGTTGTTCAATAAAATGTTTATTTAACGTACCCAAAATTCGGGGCGTTACACAATTTCTACCGGTAGAATCTGTAACCTACCGGTAGGTTAAGTTGTTTGTTCCCCGTTTCTACCGGTAGAATTTCTAATCTACCGGTAGGTTAAGTTCTTTCAGCTACTTGGTTGAGGTGCTTTCAGCTGCTTGATTGAGCTGCTGCAGTATCTTTCAGCTACTTTCCTATATCTTCCAAATCATATTTTGAAGTTTCTCATCGACTCTAATGGGTTTGTTGCACATTCTTTCGAGTGTTTTGAAGAGTATCATTTGTCTCATACGTAGAGAGGTATCCGGTAGACTTAAATAAGCTTATTGGGTTAAGTGTTAGGAAAACTTGAATCAACGGAATGACGTGAACGGACTATGGATACAATGGGATACATTATCGCATAAAATGAATCGAAGACCGCGGTGAGTAGTTGATGTGTGGGGTATGGGTTTAACTTGACGGTTTATATATGGACAAAGATCAAGACAACAATCGTGAGCTCTTTAGTACTTGATTGAAGCGTGGCGACACGACGCGTAAGTGCATGGTGATGTCTAGCGGCAAATTATTAACACGGATGAAATAAAGGGTAGCCATTCGCTGAAATGAGAAACATGTGGGATAAAAGTTGATACCATCTGAACTTGAAGTTGGAAACCGGATGTATGAATCAGATATACGGGGTCCCGAGTACCCGGAACATCAATCGGATATACGGGGTCATGATCACCCGGAATGAGAATCGGATATACGGGGTCATGATCACCCAGAATGAGAATCGGATATACGGGGTCCTGAGAACCCGGAATGAGAATTGGGCGTACGGGGTCATGATCACCCGGAACGTAGATTGGGTATACGGGGTCCTAATGCCCGGAATGTCCCTAGGTCTATCACGCGGTGTGACATGGATGAAAAGTTTCTAGTGTGCCTATCTAAAATCCATGGGGAACACATGGGATACGAAGCTGTTAGATTGTAAACCGCTTATGGTGGACGTGAGTGGAAGAGAATTCAAAGGACAATAATAGGTTGATTGGCAAATGTGATGTGCTTGTTTAAGTTCTTAAATTCTGATAAAGTGCTTGTGTCTTATCTATGCTCCTTCGTTATTCGAAAGTCTATGTTTCCTCGGCATCTCTCATCTCATTTGCATATAGAGTTTGCGTAGACTTTTCTACTGAGCTAGTGTAGCTCAAGCTTTATATTATTTTCAGGTGCTAATCCGGAACTATAGCTTGCATGCTTGGAGTGCTTGGAGTGTGGTCATTTCTTTGAAGGCTAACCAAAGGAGTTACTCATTCATCTTTGTAAATTCCTTTTGAAAGAGGCATTTGTAACTAAAATTGTAGTTTTTTTGATTTGAAATGTTATAACCCTTAATCTTCTTTCAAAACTTGATACTTATGTTGAATTGGGGCCGTTGAGCTGATGTTGTAATATTTCAGAACCTTATGGACTTGGAAGTGTTATCATGGGAATGGAAAATACAGTGATCTTTTGGGTAACGTATGGAATATCGTGAGAATTTATTTATGAAAAACCTATTATAATTATGTTAAAAATTCAGGACGTGACAGTTTGAGTAGGCAAAACCTGGAAAACTTTTTATTGATTTTCTCATCAATCATGTGGTTTAAACTTGCACTCTAATTATCTTCATATACCGGTGGAGGATTTGGGCAGCAATATTAAACTAACACTCAAATAGAAATGAAGGAACAATCTCCAAGACTTGAAATTGAAGCCCAATTCACCTCAGGTAACTTGTTTTGAAGTTGTTGGCCCAAACAATTTGATGTGTTGATGGATGAATTTATCAAACGTTAAATGACTTTGGGATCAATATGAGTGGAAAATTATTTTTGTTCGTTAGGTTACTAGTGGCAATAATTTTCTTATCTGGTTTATGGTAATAAGCACATATTATAGTAGGTTGATAACAACCCCACTACTCGAGGAAAAAAAAAAGAAGCAAAAAAACAATAGAAACTCATAAAAGTTCGGAAACTTAAATAAGACGTGCAATGGCCGGAAAACAACAGCTTCACTCATACTACACATTCAATCTTGAGAATAGAATTATATAATATATATTAGTCATTCCAATTATAAGCACAACAAGATTGTTGGTCCTGGTGGTTTGAGATGTGTGTCAAGTCCCCAAGGATTTGGGTTTGAACCCCATAGAGATTATTTTTTTTAAACCAATTTTTTTTCTTATTTGTAATTCGTGCAAAAACTTAACATGACTAACGCCTTGGTGGTTTGTGATGTGTGACAAGTTCCATAGGACTTGGATTTGAATCACATGGAGGTTTTTTTTCTTCAAAATTAGTTTTTTTCCCTTCTTTATTGTTAGTTGTTCCAATTTAAAAGCTTATTTTTTTTTTTTATAAATTATGATATGAAACTTAAATGCCTTGTCTTGTAATTAAAATTATTGTTAATTAATCACATTATATTTATGAGTCACAAGTCAAATTATTTAATAACTTTTTTCCCGTGTCTTGTGTCGTGCTCTTTCGTGCCTGTCAACCCATGTCGTGCCCGGCCAAAACTGTGTCGTGCCGTGCCCGACCGTGTCGTGCTGTGCCCGGCCAGAAGTACTGTGTCGTGCCCGTTCAACTACCGTGTCATGCTTGTGCCCGGCTAAACCGTGTCGTGTCGTGCTATGCCAGGCCAACTTCCATGCCGTGCTCGCCCACTTCCGTGCCCCGTGCTAGTCCGCGTGCCCACTAGAACCGTGCCGTGCCCGGCCAAGACCTTGCCTGTAACGCCCCTGATTTTTGGGTACGTTAAATAAACATTTCATTGATAAAATCAAATGGAGTCTGGCTCATTATTACATCATAACTCCCACTACGGTTTCATATTTATACAAATGAAGGGTTCTAGGGTTCCTAACTATAGCTCCGCCTGCGGCTTCATCCTAGCCAGCTCCTTAGCTCCAAAAGCCTCCAAGGTGTACTGTTCATCTTGATCATCTACAAAATCTGACACATTATACCAGCGTCGCCACCGATATAATATGTCAGGGTCACCAAAGGTAACAGCATGAGCCACAAGAGCTCAGCAGAATAATCCTATACCCGCTAACCCATAATTTACCAATATCAGAGTAAAAGAGCAGCATACCAACTCTAGCACAAGCAGCGGAATAACACATACATGTTTTACAAGCAAATGATACATCCACATACACTATTCTATCGTTGGTGTCGGTGATATCTGAGTTTCTCCTACGCGACTCGTCGTAGACTGTGTCACCATATTCATCAATGTTTCCGAAATCCTTTTTATTATCCAAATCAACATTTTGAAAATCACATTTAACATACCCAACCTCGGTTCCGCCGCGCCGGGTTCCCATTGGCACACAGACTTGCATTTCAAAAATCATTTTTAACACACCCAACCTCGGTTCCGCCGCGCCGGGTTCCCGAGTATCCTCACAATGGTTCCGCCGCGCCGGGTTCCCATTGGCACACATTTGCATTGGCTCCTCTCCATGGATAACCAAGCTACACACCCAACCTCGGTTCCGCCGCGCCGGGTTTCCGAGTATCCTCACAATGGTTCCGCCGCGCCGGGTTTCCATTGGCACACAACACACACACACTCACATAATGCACCCCACATTTGGTCATTATGTAGTTTCGAAAATATTTCATCATTTGTAACACTCATTCCCACAATGGGCAAGTCCGGCCACATTGTGTTTTCAAAACACACCTTGTCTTTAACCCTTTTTATCCATATCAACCACACCCTAGGTGTCATGTTTCTATTTTCTCGATTTTTGTGTCTCGTTCTCATGCATAGACTCCGCGGTAGGACTTTTCTCATCATATATCATATAAATTATTCATTGTAATCTAAACTAGCAAGATTATGCAAGCAATCTTATAAACAAGCTCATCACCATCCTTATACAACCACAAGTAATGCAACTAATATACAAACAAACTTATGATCATCCAAAAGATCAAAATACGAATACTTACTTTTAAAACGACACTTTATCTTTAAAGTAAAAACGTATTTCCTTCCTTTTGGAAGTTCAATAAAACAACATATGTTTATAGGATTAAAAGTCATCTATTCAACATGTTAATACCATTATAAGCGACTTAGGTTTGCTAACATACACGGCTTTCAAACGTTTTAAATAAGTAACAAACTTCGCATGCCTCAAGTGATGCAATCATGCTCATAACCATCCTCAAGACAATAATACGAGTACTTCCGAATCAAGTTTATATTTCAAAAATCCGTTCTTTCCTCTTTTGTGGGAAGTTCAAAACAACATATGTTTATTGACGTGAAAATCGTTTATTCAACAAGTTGCATTCCCATTAGCAAGACAAGTTTATTAACTAACAAGCCTATTGATGTACAAGCATCATACCAACATGAGATATACTTAAGGAAGGAAATATACTTAGGATTAAGAAGTATAGGAAAAGTCTACAAGATTGTATCTTCATTTCAAGATTTTTGTAAAACAAGCTTTCTAATAATTTAACTTGCCTTATCATAGCAAACATAACTTAAAGTTATACTAGGGAAGATGAGTATAGATTAATCTACATATACTTAGGATTAACGAGTAAATGAGAATCTACAAGATTGTATCTTCATTTCAAGATTTTTGTAAAACAAGTTTTCTAATAATTTAACTTGCCTTATCATAGCAAACATAACTTAAAGTTATACTAGGGAAGATGAGTATAGATTAATCTACCTTGATCCGAAACTAGTCGGGGCCGAAAAAGCTAGTTAGAAAGTTCTACGGCGTTGAAACTTGCAAATCTGGACCAGACTTCGGATGGCGATAACTCGGTCAATATTTGGCCGAATGAGGTCGTTCTTGAGTCTAAACTGAAGATCTCGAAATTTTCTACAACTTTCGTGGAGGACGTTATTCCTAGAAACGACTTTCGCTCGGAGAAAAATGGGGATAAGAAAGTGGACAGTGAGCTGTCTGGAATCTGGAAATCCAAGATTTTGGCTGAACTTCGGACGTCAATATCTTTGTCGTTTCTTGGCCGTTTAGGGTGATTCTTGGGTCTAACTTAAAGGTTTTGAAGTGCTCTACAACTTTGTCAAAAGGAGTGGACTCTAAAAACTACCTTAAGTAGGAGAAAAATGGGGATTTACGAAGGGCAGTAAGCTGACTGGAAAACAGAGAATGGTTTCTAGAGAGAAGTTGGAGCAATGCTTTGAGGTGTGAGTTGAATGACTAGCTTTGGGTGCTATTTATAGGCAAAAATCTGGCCTCTCCTCTCCCTCCATGGCCGGCCCCGCTTTCTCCCTCCATCTCTCTCATTGATTAGCTCCATTGTGTTGTCATTTCATGCTTGAAAGCATGCCATGCTTCCATGGCTTGTCTTTGTCCAATCTTTTAGGCAACCTAGGTTATCATGAAGGGTTTCATGGCTGGTCTTATCCTAGAAAGGGTTTTGCTTGGATGAAAGTACAAGAATTATAGGCTAGATAGTACTTTGGAAGACTTGAAATGGTTGTAAGATAAGGTTTAGGCCTAAGGCTATTTTTTGTTAGCTTGTGTAAGTAGTCAAGCCCATGCACACACCTCACCTTTCTCCTTCACCATCCGGTCAGCCCTCTCTCTCTCTCTCTCTCTCTCTCTCTCTCTCTCCTTTGTTGATCCATTGAATTGTCCAATCAAGTCTTTCATGTATGCCAAGACTTGTCATTTTCATTTCTAGGCTTAAGGCTAATGCATTAGGTCATTATGAAGGGTTTTTGGCCTTGTCTTGTCTAGGATAAGCTTGCTTGCAAGGGGAAAGCAACACATCATTGGCTAGATTGTACTCATGTGGAAGAATAATGATGGAAGAACACATGACTAGTCTTATCATCCTATTTGGCAAGACTTAACATTATTTTGACCAAGGGGCAAAGATTTCCCTAGCATGTAATAACCAAGGGATAAAGATTACCCTAGCACTTATCGTCCAATGGATAAAGACAAAAAGGTTCAAGTGGTCTAATTAAGGTTAGAAAGAAGTGAGTAGGCTAAGTGGGCATTAGGCTATTCTAACTAATTGGTTAAAGATTAACGATACTTAATCTAGGCTTTCATTGCTCGAGTGGTATTTTGGTTTTATTTAGTAGGAAATCGCCTAATAACGGAATATTAAAGCCCGACGGTGCCAAACGCCAAGGCAAGGCGTGAGTGTGGCCAAGGCAGCCCGCTAGCAAAGCGGTGGCCAAGGCAGCCCGGTAGCAAAGCGGTGGCCAAGGCAGCCCGCTAGCAAAACGGTGGCCAAGGCAGCCTGGCAACGCCAAGGCAAAAGCAAGGCGCGACCCGACGCCAAGGCAAAACCTGATGGAAGCCAAGGCAAAGCAACCCGACGCCAAGGCTAGGTAGGCCCGACAGCGAGCCGATGCCAAGGCAAGGCAGGCCCGACAGTGACCCGACGCCAAGGCAGCCTAGCTAAGCCAAAGCAAAAGCAGTCAAGTCGACGGTCAAGACAAGGACAAAAAATTAACCACTTTGGCATCGATGCAACGCTCTAGGTTAGGGAAATGTAACTAAGCCAAACGGTAGTTAGGGTTTGCTAACTAATCGGTTAAAACTAACTATACTTGCCAAGTAGGATTTCCTGCTGAGAAATATAATTTAAAGATATTATTTACTTACTAGGAAAAATATACGAGTACGTTTACAAGTATATTAGTCATGGGAGAAGGACTAAATTGTCCGGAGTAAAATGATTCAATTTTACAAGTTTCAAATCTAATTATGACGGATTATAAGAATTTAAAAGAAGTTTTTTTAAAGCAATCCAAGCAAAAAAAAAAAATTCAAATATTTAACGAAATTTTTAATTACCAAAAATCAGGGTCGTTACATTGCCCATGCCCGTCCACGTGCTCACTAAGACCAAGCCGTTTCGTGCCGTGCCAGGGCACGACCGTGCCCGTGCCCGTGCCGTGCCACAATTAACCGTGTCGTGATGTGTCGGCACGGCTCGTTTGACACCCCTACGTATGATAGAGGATCTCCAATTGTTACACCTGCCATCTCTTAAAATTACTTGTAGGCAAGTATCCATTCCTAACAAAGTTAATGGCTTAAGAGCTATTTGCACTAAACCAATAGGAATATATTTATAATTTCGCATATGGGCGAGAAGATCACTTCTATCCATAAGATTTATTATCTTATCATTAAACTCTACGCTTTCAGTTTTTTCCATGGTTTTATTGCCATGCTACTTCTAAGTCCATACAAACCATGTCCATAAATTGTTGAAGGACGAACTGGAGGGATTGTCCAATGATTTAATTGCTCTTGCACATTAGCATATTCTATTAATTTGGCATTTTTAATTGTATCATTATCAGATCTAAATAATCTTCTCATCCTGAGATGATTGTGTTAGTGCTCATATAAATTATTTTTTTCATGATTTTGCCCTTTTTTTTAAATGAAAGAAAACATTACCAATAGCACGTCTGTCAATGGTTTACCGGAGCAAAGCCAAATTACCCTTCCCGGGTTCTCATGGCCGGACAAATCCGAACGCGACTTGGATGACGTCCCATTATTTATAATGTTCTCTTACATTTAAATTTTTTGACTTATGATTTTATTCATAAGGCTCCATCATGATAAAATAATCTATACTTGCACTAACAAATTAATTTAAGCCATATTTGGCTCTAACACCAAATAACCTTTTTACTATCGAAGGGAGAATGATTCGATGTTTAGTGAAGCGAACTTTAGTCATCCGAGAGCATATAAGGCAACGGAAAAGGTTGTAATGCAGAATAAAAACCTGTAGTTCTGGATGAAATTCCAGCCAAAAAATTGGGAAGTAATGCTATTAAATCAGTCCGGTTCCAATGAGGACCACCACATTTTAAGCTAAAATGCAGACTACCATTCTGGCTGTTGGTTGTGCTTTGAATGGTCAGGATTCGCGAACAATATCTGTTCGCGCAAACAAATTATCCGCGAATCTTGACCATTCAAAACACAATCCAACAACAGCTGAGTAGTCCGCATTATAGCTTAAAATGCGGTGATCCTCATAGGAACCGGACTATAGTGATCGAACTCATCGATTATAGATGTAGTATTGTAGCCGTTCAAAAAAAAAAAAAAAATAGATGCAGTATTGTAAATCAAACCGGTAATGAAGTAGTTTTTGGTTTAGGTTGAGTTGTAACCAGGTACTGGATGTTGGATGATTTTTCTTTTCTTTTTTTTTTTTCTTTCCTTTTGGCCTTATCTTTTGCTTCAAGGTTCTTCTTGTAGCTTAAGTTTCAACCTTCTCGAAGTAACATTTGTCGAGTTTCTAATAAAATTTTGTTGCTTATCAAAAAAAAAAAAGAAAAAAGAAAAAAACAAGGTAGTGGACGGTCTCGTAGGCTTGTAAAGTAGTGTGAACCTAGTGCCTACTTTCTCAAATCCCTTTCACTCTCCTTTTATCATTTCAGTGCTATAAGTTTTTCATCTTTTGTCCTTAAAAGTTTTGTCCTTAAAGCATATTGGTATATATGCTAGCTGAGGAAAAGTTTAATACATAGCCTTTTATTGACTAATAATACATCTAGTATTTTTTGTTCGGCAAATAATACACGTATTATTACTGGTTTGACCAATCATGCATATGTCTTGCATATCATGGAAATATATTCCATTTACATGACCTTGCATAACCCAAGGTCTGTATCAACCTGTCTGTACTCATATTCCTTGTGAGTTCCTGATCTAACTTGGAAGGAACAACAAATCATGTAAGATGAAACAAAAGAACATGCAAAGTATATGATTAATGAAGAATCTTATTAACCAAAAATCATTATATATCATCCTATAACCCCATCTCAATTGACTATTTGGCCGCCACCACCAGACTACCAAACTCGTTATTGACCCTTTTTTTATCAATACACTTGCAATAAAAGAAGGTAGGATGGTAAGCCAAGGCACACCGTGAAAATACAAAATTACGCCTAATAGGATTACCCTTGTAGTTTGAGTTGAATGATATGGTTGTCATTTCGCCTTGTTTGAAAGATCTAAAAGAATGTAGGATGGCAAGCCAAGTCACACTGTGAAATTATCAATTTGTCCTTGTATTTTGTCAACGGTGGAGTTAAGATATCAGGGTATTTTTGGCATTTCAGTGTTAGGTCTTTTGCTTAGTCAAGAAAAAAATGAGGTACAAAAAAATCTTTATTTTCCCTAATTTACGGAATATTGTTTTTTATAGGTGCAAAAAAAAAAATCTTTCTTTTCCCTAATATAAGGGATATTGTTTTTTAAAGGTACAAATTTTTTTTTTTTCTTTTCTCTAATTTAAGGCAAGCCAAACTACCATGTTAAAAGACAAAATTACCCGTGTAGATTTCGTCTTTCAAATATATTTTGGATGTCTTGAGTTGAGGTAATTTTAGGTCTTGCTTTGCCTGGTCAATAAGAAAAGGCTTTTGAGAGTATTTTAGATATTTTGGATCCTCCTTCGCTTAGTCAAGAAGAAAAGACTTTTAGTGGATATTTTAGATCCAACTTTGCTTAGTCAAAAAGAAAAGGCTTTTTCGAGAGTATTTTAGGTATTTAAGGTCCTCCTTTGCTTAATAAAAAATAAAAGGCTTTTCAGGAGTATTTTAGGTCCCATAACAATATCTTAATTTGAACTATCTTACATACATGGACAGTTAGTAGTTACACCAATTAATGAGCACACAATTTTTTTTTTGGCTCGGCACCAATGAGCACACAATTACACTAATACTTTGTATAAAATCATAGTCCAAAAACATAACTCCCCCATAAACAAGTATATCTTTAGTTTTCCAACAAAAGTAATCAAAACGCTTGATCATGAGGAAGCACTACCATCACATTATTGTGCAACTAGAAGTGTTTTCTTCATTAAAGTACTCATCGCAACGACTTACTCCACAATAAGCCCTATTCCCACCATGCCCATACCCATCATAGTATGGTACTGGCCTCCCATACCCCTCATAACATGGGCCCCCAGGGATACCATCGTAACATTGCCCACAACATACCGGAGCCGGGTAAATCGGTACATAAACAGGGGGTGCCGGTGCCGGAGCCGGAGCCGGCGGCCTCCCATACCCCTCATAACATGGGCCCCCAGGGATACCCTCGTAACATTGCCCACAACATACCGGAGCCGGGTAAATCGGTAGATAAAAAGGGGGGGCCGGTGCGGGAGCCGGAGCCGGCGGAGGA
The DNA here is from genome assembly GCA_025413875.1 of Rhododendron molle. NCBI lineage: Eukaryota > Viridiplantae > Streptophyta > Magnoliopsida > Ericales > Ericaceae > Rhododendron > Rhododendron molle. The sequence goes on from CM046400.1 coordinate 25,521,052, forward strand.
GGTTTGGGCTTCTCTGGTTCCTTGGGCTTCTCTGGTTCCTTGGGCTTCTCCTGTTCTTTGGGCTTCTCGGGTTCTTTGGGCTTTTCGGGTTCCATGGGCTTCTCCAGGGCTTTGGGCTTTTCGGGTTCTTTGGGTTTTGGAGGCGGTTTGATCTCAATGCTCTTGATTGTTTTCCCACCTTTGCAACACAACTTGTCACGAATCTTCTCCGAGCTGCAACATACTACAGTGATGGTCACCGTATTTTGCTTCTCGTCATAAGCCTGGTTTCGAATTTCTATAATTTGTTCCCAAAAGTTTGACATCGCGCAAAAGTCAGTCTCTTATACGAAAAGTGTAGAAAATATAGAAAAGCGAATAGTAGTTTTTGTACTTACTTTTTATCTTGTTGTACTCTTCTTCTTATCTTTATTCATGTAAATGCATCAAATTCTTCTTACCTCTTTATTTGATTTTTATGTACAAATAACAATTTTGTACTATTTGTTGTTTCGCGTGATTGAAAATAAGAAAAGAAGTGTAAAAATCATTCTCCCTTCAATAAATATACTGGTGGTATGAATAAAGAAATAATGAATAATAATAGGTGCGGGTCTCACGAGGAAATTTGGCCAGAACTTTCTTGATCTTCCTGTAGCAACAAGGACACTGAAGGTCCACCTTCAGCACCATTGTTGTAACCTGTTACATGATTGAAAAGAAAAATACAAGAGTTACATAGGAACAGCACGGCTCGATCGGAAGCAGGGGATATTAACTCAGTGGTCTATCCTAGGAGATGTATAATTGAGAAGAAATAGAATCAGGATTGGTGGAGTAGATCGACAATGAACAAAATAAAGCAAATATATATATATATATATATATGGCTAAAGAAAACAATTAATCCACGATCACAGGAAAGCTGAACTATATATCTCGTGTGTGTATATAGAGATATAGGGAAATGGTGTTTACTAACAAACCTTCTCAGCCATAGTGCAGACCTGTGGATAATCAGATCCGAAGCCAGAAATGAACGAATTGGAGAGAGAGAGAGAGAAAAGGGGAGAGGGATGGGAGAGATCAAGAAGGCAATGCTTAAGAATGTTAAGAATGGAAAAAGCGCTGGTGTCGTACGTAAGGGAAACTAGCTTAAGAATGGAAAAGGGCAGAATCTATTAGGATGGAACCAACAAGGTGCCGACACGTGGTAAGGACGATGGAACTCCATGCGATCATCAAAATTGTCTCCTTCAATTTCCCAAAGAGGTAGAGGTGGCCTATTATTGCTGACTCTTTACTCTCCTCCACTCCACATTAGCATAGCATGTGCTCGTGGGGACTGAAAAAATTAGTGGTGTTAAATATAAGGATTTGGGTCAAAATGGATAATTTGTATATGTGTTGAGCCTTTAACCCATTAATTATGTGTCTAGATCTGCCTATTATCTCTATTACACATCTAATTGTCTATACACATGTTTCATTTGCCGAATTACCCAGCATTTATGTTTTCTTTTCTCTCTCCTTTCAATATTTCACAATCCAGTTCAATTGAGTGTTCCAAATTCTTGAAATTTCAAACACGCAGAGATGAATCAAATGATGTTTCTTTCCCACTAAATGCTACAAACACAACATTTAGTTTTACAACATACACAACATGGGCAAAACGACTGTCGTTTTGCCCTTAAAAAACAAAACACCCAAATTTTTGAAATCAGGCCCTGTTCCCTTTCCCCTTTCCCCTGGCGCCCCACGATCGATGCAGAGGAGAGAGAGAGGGAGGAGGAAACCCAACATCACCACCACCAGCCACCACGACGGCCGACGAGCAGCAACCCCACTGCCGTCGATGCCCCCCTGCGACATCCGACCAACACCAGCCACCGCCATCCAAGCAAAACCAGCCCACCAAGTGTCGCCGACGTCCGACCGACATCACCACGACCGACGACGGCACCGGATCAGTCGACGAAACAAGGTCTCTCTCACACACTCACACTCACACGCTCTCTCTCTCTCTCTCTCTCTCTCTCTCTCTCTCTCTCTCTCTCTCTTCATGTTTCAATTCGAGAAACCCTAATTGAATAAATCCCAATTAGTTAAGCATGAAATCCATGTTGTTCCCCGGATGCCCTCCTCAAAATAGTCTGTGTTGCCTAGCTTCTCTCTGCTTGGTTGATGAGAAAATGAAGGTGTGGAAAAACAAAGAACACCAAGTGATGATGCTTACGGTTTTCAGTTTTCCACGTTAGGAATTTGTTGTTAAACAAAAGACTATGGTCTTTTTCTGGCTCTTTCTTGTGTTTGTTAGACAGTGGGAGGAGTGCTCAATCTCCAGTTTTGTAGACTATCGTTCTACGAATCTGGAAAATAAACAAGAAGAGATGGAGTCTTTAGTTTTGTTCCGTTGCAGACAAAGAATACTTTCTCGGTGCAGGTCATTACCTAACGTGGCATTTAAAAATTCCTGTAACTTGTTTGTTTCTGAATACTTGAACTGTGGACAACTTAAACAAACCATGTAGCGAACCTAGTCTGAACCGGGTGCATTCCATGTTATGAATTTAACTAACATCTATCCATTTGCATGGACAATGAAAATCACATTGTTGATCTGCTTTTCTTTATATTCTGTTGATCCAGTGTCCACATACTAAAACTAATGAGTTTGTGGTAAGCTTGCCATGTAGCTCTTAGAATTACACTGCTCCCCATGCTTATATTGTAACTTCAGTAATGCTCAAATCTTTTTAACTAGCGAAAACACGAAATGGTAATCCTTCAGATGAAAGAAATGGACATAAGAGAATATGATACATCAAGATTTTTCAGGGCCAAGAATAGAGTTGCCAAAGGAATGGCTTAAATGGTTGAGCATTGCCTCAAATTTGCTAGGTCCTGGGCAATATGTCTTCTAATAGTTTATGGTCTTGCACTTTCATCTCTATCCATTATCTATGATTGTGCTATTAATTTGCCACAATGGAGAGTATTATAATGTCTAGCTCTAAAGTAACCTGATTATAGTATGTCTTATGATTGTTTGCTCATGCTATAAAGGAGAACCTAATGATAATATGCTTCTGCATTTCTTTTTTTTTTTTTTGTCTAACAGGTGGCATCGTCTAGAAGACATTGATGAAGAACGCCCAGCATATTGAATGCAATTGGTGTTCTGACCTTGATCTTGATGAGGAGGAGGAGGAAACCGATATGGAGCGTAGGCCAAGAAGGCAAAAAGAGATGCTAGTGACACTTAGGATTGTTTGTTTTCAATTTGGTTGTACATAGAGCTTAGAGATGATCATGACAATGTTTCATTTCACTTGTACATAGAGCTTAGAGATGATCAATTTGGTTGTACATAGAGCTTAGAGATGATCAATTTGGCTCATGCCTCTTGTGTAAAACATTATGTATTCAATTCAAAATTATATTTCATTTCACTTGTGCGGTTTATGTATCACTAAGTAGGAAGTGCAACTTTGCTATGTTTTCTGTTGTGGCTGTTGATTGAGACGCTGAGACGTCGGGCTAGACCAAAAACAGGGGAAACTCTGTCGAATTTTTCAGAAAATTCCTTACCATGAAATACCCCTAAAGCACAACTCAAGCATGCTCTAGTAAACGGTCACAGCAACGCAAGCACAACTCTATCGGGCAATTCTTGGCCCTTTGGCATCGGATGCTCATAAAAACACGACCTTTCAATAATGCTCAGAAAAAAGACTAAAACGCCCCTGAAACAACATGCTCTAGTAATCGGTCATGGCAAGGCAAGCATTACAAATACATAAGTCAATTCTAATTCCAATCACAAAAGCCAAATACAAAAGTCAATTCTATTTCCAATCACCAATTACAAATACATAAGTCAATTCTAATTCCAATCACAAAAGCCAAATACATAAGTCAATTCTATTTCCAATCACCAAAGCCAAATACATAAGTCAATTCTATTTCCAATCACAAAAGCCAAATACATAAGTCATTACATAATCAAGCTAAGCGTTCATCATGTCCAACTATCCCCTCCCCTTTCTTGAACTTGATCTTCCGAAAAACTTGATTGTCCTCCTCTCCAAAATTGAGTTTGTGGTAAGCTTGCCATGTTGCTTTGTGAACCTGGAAAAGAAGGCATAAAGCTTGCCATGTTGCTTTGTGAACTTGGAAATGAAGGCATAGAAGGTATAAAGCTTGCCATGTTGCTTTGTGAGCTTGGAAATGAAGGCATAACTTGGTTCAAGCTTTTTCCGGGTGGGCATAAATTTGGAGAAAATGGGAAGATGTATCCGCCTTGGGCCATATTTGGTAGCACCATGTTTGGCCACATTGATTGTCCCATGTAACTTGGATGGACCTGCCCAATAATAAAAAAAGGGATTATGAATAACTTCTACATGAACCAGAAATTGTACAATTACAAAAAAAAAAATCTTACACTTGCATTTACGACACTCTCTTGTGTCCCGAACTCATGGCCAACCGCAATCTCATCAACCACCTGAAATTAGATAGTTATGATATAAGTATTATATGTCCATATTAACTTGTAACCCAAAAAAAATCACAAAAGACTTGTACCTTGGTTTTTTTCTTGCATTCATTCTTCTTTTTTGCTACTTGTTTTTTGTTACCAAATTTTTCCACACCACCTTGCTTCCTTTTGGAAGGCGGTCTCCCTTTTTGTGGAACACCTTCCGGGTCAAGTATGCGTGTGCTCTGTTTCGAAGGTACAACTGCATCTCCAAGGGAAATGGAATCATTACGAGGACCGACAACCGCATTACTTTCAGAAACAACCGAAACCAATGCTCTCTTCACCTCTTCTTTCAACTCGTGCACCTTTGTCATCACCATATCATACATCTCTTCAGAATCTTCCGCTAAATTGACAACCTCTTTAAAAGCTTTGCACATGTTGTCATGCCGACGGGTTTCAATTGATGTTGGTGACTTATCATAATTAATCCGAATTCTAGTGTGGAGCCTTTTCACATTTTTGCACCATCTTGTCAACACATACTTGTCGGGCACTCTTTCAACTCCCTTTTGTTGCCACACCATCAATTGATGTTTACACACCATTCCTCTATACTCGAACAATCGACAATTACAATGGGCTTCATTGGTTTCATTATCAAAGGTAACAGTAAATGGCACTTGTTTCTTCTTTTTCTCTTCTCCATATGAAACCCACTCTCGTATCTCAAATTCACCTTCCTTTTTTTCCTCAAACGAACACCCAAGTTTCCCAATAAATTCTTTATGAAACTCTTTAAACTTCTTATTCGTGTAAGCACTTTGGAATTGCTTCTCCAACTCACAATCAGTTATCAATGGGATGTAACTTCTCCAACTTTTGGCATCTTCCTCATGTTCACTTTCCACCTTATCCCCCAATGCATTTTCATATTGCTCTACAAATTGCTTCAAGGTCGTCTTTGCATGAACATAACCATCGAAATAAGCATTCATACCTTCGCTTCTTTGAGTGGATGACATTCCGGCCCAGAATACATCTTTCACATAAGCAGGCACCCACCGTTTCCTCTCCAAATACATCCCCTCTAACCATGTGTTACTTTGAAGCTCGTACTTCTTTATGAACCCATCTCAAGCATCCTCAAATTGTTCTATTGTTAGTGAATCATACACTGCCTTACGCATAGAACAACTAATTTTCTCATGAGCCTCGTACCCATTCAACTTTTCTGGCAACTTTTTCATAATATGCCATATGCACCACCGATGTCGGGTGTCGGGGAATACATTTTCTATAGCATTCTTCATGGCCATACATTGGTCGGTAATAATTGCATTCGGAGCACAACCCATGCATGTCCTCCAAGTCTCGAATAACCACGAAAATGACTTTGTGTCTTCACGAGAGATGAGCCCGCATCCCAATAATATTGACTGACCATGATGATTCACGCCTACAAATGGAGCAAAAGGCATGTGATGCTTGTTTAGTAAGTACGTTGTGTCAAAAGTCACAACATCACCGAACTCCTTACAAGCTGCCCTACTTCTTGCATCAGCCCAGAACACATTCCTTAGTCGACCCTCATCATTCAAATCCATGGAAAAAAAGAAATCAGAATTGTCGGCTTGCATTTTTATGAAATAACGGTGCATTGCTTCAGCATCTCCTTCCACAAGTCGTAAACGTCTCTGTTTGTCCAAATGATTTCGGCAAGTCTTCTTACTATATGGAACCTTATCATGTCCACCAGCCTCAATCTGAAGTGCATCATAAGTCTTGCCCGGTTTGATCCCAGCTTTATCATTCAATTCAAGCCTTCTCTTTACATGTTCCTCAAGTACCATATGCTGTCTAAAATACCTTGCCTTTCCCGGACTTTGTTCATGATTGTGCTCCAAAGCAACATGATTTAACTTCCACTTTCCATCTTCATTTTTTACAATTGTTACATGAGCTTTACAACCAATTTTTGTTTGTGGTCGCGGCTTGGCCGGGTTGCTTGTGGTTACCCTCGCCTTTCCACCACGAGTGCATTCAAGAGTAACATGCTTTAACTCTCCAGCTACCTTTCTTGATGTTCTTTTAGACACAGCAAACCCTTCTTGTTTAGCATACCCAGAATAATAGGAAAAAGCATCCTCCAATGTGTCGAATTCCATTCCCTTCTTTGGTTCTTCAACTCTGTCTTCACAACTATATATTGCCTCATTCCCATCCTCACTAGTATCTATGTCTATGTCTTCTCCACTCGATACCTCTTCTATTTCTTCTTCTTCACACTCTTTGTTTGGAGGCATTGCTGACGGAATAGACTCAAGCGACATAATCTGGTTCATAAACAAAGAAAACAAATTAGATACATGCTACATCTCAATTTGTGTGCATGCAAAATTTCAGTTGATCCATTTAATAGCAGGTCAAACTAAATTTATTGAGAATATGTTAATTCCAGTGGATCGATTTAATAGCAACTCAAACAAAATTTATGCATGACAACCATAAAAGTTATAAATTCAATGATTCGTCGAACCCGCTCAAAGTTATTGCTAAAAATCTACATCTAATTATATCACTAATTCCTATTGGCAGAGATTAGCCTAGACTTTGATTAATTAGTGGAAAAATTAGCAAGAATCAAACAAGCAAATTATTATCTTAAACAAAATGTTGAAACTGGGAATGTGAACAAGCTTACTGTTTTGATTTTTTTCATTCATTGGTCTAGAGAGTTCTCACATCCATTATATAAACCCACATTATGATCTTTCATAAACTTATTATTTCGACCAAAAATTGTTAAACGAGACTTACCGAGACGATGTGGTTCTTCGTGGAGTGAGAGGGAACAGAGAATTCTGTGCAGCGGGTTTTGGGTCTGGAAACTTGGCAGTGGTGGTTTGGCGGTGGTGGTGGTGGTCCGGTTCGTCGGCGGTGTTGGTCTGTAGATTTGTCGATTACGTCAGTCGTTGGAGGCGGGGAGCCGCAGAAGGTGGTCTACGGCGGTGGTGGTGGTCGGCGTTCGTCAGTTGTGGACTCTCGCCTCCTCCTCTTTCTCTCTCACTCTCTTCCCTTCTCTTCTCTGTCATCGATTGGAGCAAAGGTGAAGCGGAAAATTGTGGCGCGCCAGGGGAAAAGGGAAAGGGAACAGGGCCTGATTTCAAAAATTTGGGCGTTTTGTTTTTTAAGGGCAAAACGACAGTCGTTTTGCCCATGTTGTGTATGTTGTGAAACTAAATGTTGTGTTTGTAGCATTTTTGTTCCTTATTTTTCGGAGAAGAACTCTCTCTCTCTCTCTCTCTCTCTCTCTCTCTCTCTCAACAAATCCACAAACCCAATAAAAAATCAACAATCCAAAAACTTAAATTGAAAACCCACAAAATTGAAAATCGGTTCTTGCTTGAAAATCGTTGTGTGGCCGAGTTGGACTATATATTACTGCTGAACGGTGTCAGCTAGAGTTACCAAAGTAGAGGCGTTGACGCCATTGCTGCTTTTGGAGTTCTTCATCGAAAAATAAGGAATTGTGGAGAGAGAGAGAGCGATGGATTTGTGGGTTGGTTGTGGGTCTGCGATTTAGGGAGAAAAAATTTCAGTGTCGGGTGGGTACACGTTGTGCCCGCTCGGCACATCCGAGCCATCCATTGCATTTATGGACAGCTCGGATTTTGATAGAGAAAAAGGAGAGAGGAAGTGTTGGAGTGAGAGGAAAGAGAGAGTGTCAATCCGAACCGTCCAAAAATGTATTGAACGGTCCGAATGTGCCAAGCGGGTACCATGTAGGATATACCCACCCCGTACCAAAAAAAAATCGCGATTTGGATTATGATTTCCGAGATGGCTTTTCCGTTTGGTTTGATAGTGTGAGTAAATGCTCTTGTACGGGTAAAATTACAACTTTTGGTGGGTTATATTCTTGACTTATTGGGTCATTTAAATTGACCCAACTAAGACCCAATTAATAAATAGGTTAGATGGGTTGAACCCATTCTAACCCAACTAATAAATGGGTTGAATTGGGTCTATTTTCTAGTGGATGAATTTGGATTGATTAATGGGTTTAGATTCAATTTGCCACCCCTAGAAAAAATCTTTGAACCTCTTCCTCCTTGCTGTTGTACGGTGAAATGGTTGAATGGTGAACTGGGTACCTAAAAATCGAAGGGGGGTGTACCTCCGAGAAGACGCTCCGACGAGCAAGTTAGTAAAAGCCCGAGAGGTAGAGGAAAGTATGCTTTCAGTGAAATTTGTAAGAATGAGAGAGATTAGATCATTAACCTTGTGGTATCACCTCTTATAGGTAAGGTTTTGAGTGTTGGAAAAATAGATGATGATGTCCCTTTCGGCTATAAGAAGAAAGCTTTAGATCATGTCACTTTTGGCCATAAGTAGAAAGCTTCTAGATTCGGCTATAGGTAGAAAGTTTCTAGATGACCATTTGATTCCCACTTGCAAGCACTATTCCTGAGATCTTTTCCCGAGTGATAACCTTTCGAACGAAAGCTTTACACCGCTGAACGAGCTAAGGTATGCTGAGCGATCGCCCGGTTAAGACATAAGAAAAATCACGCTCGGCGGAACTATAGGATGTCGGATATCGTTCGGCCAAACAGTAGAATGCCTTCCCGTAATGAGTAATGATGTTACAGACGCATTGAGAGCCCTAGGGATGACGTGTCCAAAACAGGTGCTAGTTTTGACCCTAATCTCTTTGGCTTTTCCGAACCGTGGTTATTTCAGACCACTGCAGTGCTGGCCTTTGATTGACAGAACCATTTCACCTTCCAATTCTTCAATCACTTTGTGGACAAGACCCATATCCTTGAATAACAATCTATCTATCTATCTATATACTATATTCTATAAGAATGTAGTAACTTCATTATTTAAAACGAAATTCTCTCCTAACTCTCTCCTACGTGATATTCGATCTATAAGAATTGTACGTAGTTATCTAAATTAAAACGAAGCTCTCTTCTTAACTCGCTTTCCTACTAGGTGGAATAAGTGTGAGCTAACTTGTGTGAATTAATTGGATACTTTTGAACACATTTTGTGTCTAGAATCTCTCTATATCAAATGAGTATATGCGTCTTTATATTTTTGGTGGTAGGATAACTCAAATTTGAGCCGATAGGGGTACAATAGTAGTACTGGTTCATGCACCTCTCGGTTTGCATTTGTGCTAGGTTTTCTCCTTCACATTTAGGTAGTTTTGGCAGTTTTTTTGGTTCTGGTCTGGTGTGCAGATATCTATGGGTTGGTGTCTTCGAGTTGGTTGTGGTGTTTTGGTCTCCGTTTGCTTGTTTGGGGTTGAGGTTCGATGGTTGTTTTCTTTTAGGTTTTTTTTATGATTTTTCGTTTTTTCGGTTGGTATCTTGCCTTCCTTTAGGTCTTGGGTGGCTTTATGCCGGTGTACCCTTGTTCCTTTTAATCTTTGTAATCATTTATAAAGATTAATAAATTCTTTTTGCTTGGCACAAAAAAAATGTTTCCATATCCTAAATTTTGGATCGTATTAGTGTCTGTGTCCTGTATCCATATCAGTACTTCATAGTTTTATAGAAGAGTGTCGTTTTCTTCTCATTTTTATTGTAGTGGTACATGAGGACTTTAATTTTAAGAATTGTTTCTATTGACAATACAGAATTTGAGCTTGTCTTTAGTTCGATTAATCTATTTAGACGAAATGCATGCTGCATTTGATCATATCAGTAGTGTGGTTCTTAAACATATATGTGGATCTCTTACAGATCTTGTCACATGTATTATTTCGATCGAAATCATAATGCAACTTAAGTGCACTGTCAGATTGATTGGAATTGAAAATGAACCAATTCGGACTCACGTTTGGTTCGTTCTGTGTCAACGAGTAGACCTTACTGAATTACTAGCTTATATTTGCAGATAATGGAGGTTGAAGTCATATCCAGGGAGAGAATAAAACCATCATCTCCAACTCCATTTCACTTGAAAGCACACAAGATTTCTCTCTTAGATCAGCTCTTCCCTCCTGTCCGTGTTCTCTTAGTGTTCTTCTATCTCAACACACAGACTACTAGCCCTATTCCCGACGTCATCTCCAAAACATCGGTCTCTCTGAAGCAATCGCTAGCAAAAACCTTAACTCGCTTCTATCCATTTGCCGGAAAAATAAAAGACCATCTTTTAGTCGTTTGTAACGATGAGGGGGTCTATTATGTCGAAGCACGAGTGGATAATAATCTGTTTGAGTTTCTTAGCAAACCAGACATTCGGTTGACACAACATTTTCTTCCTCATGATCAATCCATGGATCAAATGTACCCAAGTGGAATCGCCTTGGTAATGATTCAAGTGAACTTCTTCAAATGCTGCGGTATGGCCCTCGGCATGAACTGCTGCCACAAAATCATCGACGGTCCCACTTGCATCAAATTTCTAAGAGCATGGGCAGTGTTGGGAAACCGAATCCCCAAGACCCAGTAATGACGCGTACAGATTAGACAATAAAAAAATGCAAAAACCCTACAAGGCGGAATTAGGGTTTTATCACAACTCCTACGTCACGAACGCTAGTTGAACTTGTTACAGCACATCTTGCTGTATGCCACGAATACTGCTCGACCGTACCTTACGATCTTCTACCATATTCCCCGCACGTCTAGAACACGAACCCAGTGTGGACTCTTTCGTGATCTGTTTGCTCTCTCTAAGTCTGCCTCTATTTTACTGAATGATAGAAAAAACATCAATCTGACCTAGAAAGCATAACGTGTATATATAAGATTACGATAGAGACCTAAGGAGTAATAAGTCTGCGCTCCCAGTGTAAATAAGAAAACCTAATCCCACCAGGATTATATTTCTTATTTCACTAATTATAATTCACTCCACCACAGAATTATAATTACACTCCCGTCCTTACCTCAATTATATTACGAGCTCTCTATGATATTAAATACTTATTAATCTCACCACGTGAAGATTATAGATACCCATTGATTAAAATAAATTACTAACAATCTCTCACTTAATCAACATCTTAATTTGAGACTATCCGCTTAACTTATTCGATATGTCGGATACAAATAACCACCTGCAGGGTTTGACATAAATCGAAACTTATTAAACATAATCGAAACTTATAAGCTTACTCAATGGGTATCATCAATCCCTATCGGGACGTGGATTCCATTAATAATTAATAATTGGCATATACATAATGTTGCGACCCAACTCACCGAGACTATTGACCGTATAAAGATCTCACTCTTTAATGAATCAAAGTCAATAACATTAAATATATACATCTAATAATTATGTTTGGATTAAGAGCATAAGCATTCATAATAACCATGAGATTCCAATTGTTTTATAAAGTTAGTATAAAGACAATTACCTCAATGCGGTCCCGTTCAATACACACAAAGTGTACTAACACAATGAGTTAGAACTAGACCGTTCCCTGTAGTCAAGACAGACCTACTAAACATTGTACTACAGTCCTACCGATGGTGTGTCCAGTTCCATCTAAGACAGTGAACTATATCTTATATTTCACAAGAATCGATGATCAAATCTTCTGTGTGTAAGCCGTACTCTACACACTGGATTATCTACTATGTAGAATAAAAGACACACATGCACAACATACAAAATTATCATGCAAACATTGGCCATAAAAGATTCTCATCGAAAAGGGATAAAACTGATTAATACATAACAATATTAATCCATCATACAAAAGCCTGCATGACTTTTAATATAATTTTCTAACAAAACTCCCACTAAGACTCAAAATCATGCTGCCAAGCATCTCACTCTCATTCCCTCTATATGACTAGCAAAAGTCTTAGCCAATAAGCTATTTGTAAAAGGATCTACTAGGTTGTTTACCGATGCGATCTTAGACACAGTTACATCACCTCACTGAACAATCTCTCGAATCTGATGATACTTACGCTCGATGTGTTTTCCTTCTTATGAGTCAATGGCTCCTTACAGTCAGTAATTCCACCACTATTGTTACAATAGATGTAATAGCTAATTGCACTAAAGGAATCATTTTTAGACCCATAAAGAAGTTTCTAAACCAAACGGCCTCTTTGGCTGCTTAAGAAGTTACCACATACTTGGCCTTCATGGTGGAATCAATCAATGCACGATTGCTTGATACTCCTCCAACTTATGGCTCTACCTCCTAGGTAAACACTTATCTCGAGGTATACTTCTGGAATCCTTATCTGACACAAAGTCTTAGTCTGTGTACCCATAAGGTATCAGGCTATCTGACTGGTAAACTAACATATAATCTCTAGTTCTTTTCAGATACTCGAAAATATGTTTCACTACAGTCCAATGCTCTTGCTCTGATAAGACTGAAATCTACTAATCATGGTAACAGCAAAGTAAATGTCCGGTCTAGTACATAGTTTAGCATACATGAGGCTTCCTACTGCCAAGGCATAAGAAACTGCCTTCATCTTCTCTGTGTGGGTTCAATTTATTGGGATCCGGACCAAGGCTCTGGTTAGGTTCCCCCTCCCGTGGCTCTGCGCTTCCGCCGCTGGGACCTGCAATAAGTCACTAGGGCTTGGACAGCCCAGTGACCCTCCGACGATTAAGTTAGATCTCAGGGGAAAGTGTATAGGTCTAGGGTTAGGGTAGAATGACATACCTTTCTCAGGTGAGTATCCCTTTGTATTTATAGACTTAGGTTTACTTGGCCTCCAAGCTAGCGCGTGGAGTGTACACTCAGGTAACCGCCTCGGTGTAGACACCTCCCAGGCGGGGCATCGCCATACAATTTGATATCGTTTATTTGCTCGATTGGTTGCTCGCTTCATAAACCAAGATTGTGGATACTTCCATGGCTAGAAGTATCGCCACACGATAGCGGTTATCATTAAAACAGAGTCGCCACCCAATTTATTAAAACTAGGAAAACAAATGGAGATTCTGGGTACGGAAGCCAAAAGTACAGTAAGGGGAAGGTGTTAGGCACCCCTCTCTGCCTAGCCGTGAAGCTAGCCCATAGTTGCTCAACATAAGACGTATAGATGCTTTATTCAATTCTAAACAAGTAGTCTGTTTTTATGCCTTAAACAGTAGATAAGGTGAGCCGAGATAATAAATGAACATACGTCAGAAAGCAACAAAACAAAGCAAACTGTACCAGCAGATCGATTACTCAGCCGGTGAATGGATGTCACGGCCGAGTAATCATGCTGATTCAATGTACCGGCCGAGGCATCGAAGCCCCGGCTGGTGTTCTTTCTCACACTAGACAAAAAGTTTAACAGACAATTAAAATGTTAAAATTAAATGCAAATACGATAAATAGACCAAACCAGAGGTCGTTAGGCCTCATCACCTTGATCCCTCAGTTGCTTGATTGCTTCAGATCGATGGGGATTGACTAATTGATTGCTTCTTTAATGAAACCCAAGATTTAAGGTTTAAACTCCGGGGTTTGATCGTCGGATTGATGGCTGCCTTCGGGAGGTTAGGGCTTTTGTAGAGAGGGTTTGTATATGTGTTTCTGCAAAGTTTCGTGACTTAAGAGGGTGTGAAAGTATATCAATTTCGTGGTGCAAAGGCCTCTATATATAGGCAATTTTGATGGCTCACTCCAGCCAATCAAAGCACGCGATTGCAGTTGCAATTGCAATGCAATTCGAACTCCTTATCGTAATCTCTGAACGTGGCCTGAACGCATCAAAAAGGTATCGTGATTTGATCAAATGACCGACAGAACATTCGAGAGTCTGGAAAAAGGTCGATCTGGCGGCCGAGCTAAGGATCTCGCGGCCGAGGTATGCATTGAGCGGCCGAACCATTGATCTGGCGGCCGAGGCTTTGATCTCTCAGGGAGATTTTACTAGCAACAGGTTGCTCAGGTGAGGAATGGATGTTAAGGCCGTGAGATCGATGTTACGGCCGACCGATGGATTTTCCTAGAATACTGTGTTTCTGTCTGAAAGGCTATTTGGCTCTGGATTGGGTCCTCTAAGTGGCTCAAAGTTCTTACCATAAGTCCATGGGTTTCACAAGAAAGCAATCAGCAATCATCAAATCCGTATCATCATCGGGATGGTCCCAAGGTGGGAGTTGAAATAATCGTTAGGCCAAATTGGGGTGTCTACACTGGCTCGCTACCCTCTCCCCGAGATACCAAGCTCTCGAGAGCACATGGGCAGGGGTAATCCCAATGATTACGCCTGCTGCACGATCCTCATGGGGCCCATCCGGCATAACTGCTCCGCCTAGGTGCCTCCAGGAACATCCGAAGCAGATGTAGAGCTGTCAAGCACACCGGAACACCAAAAGACATATCTCTGAACTGAGGATCGAATTGTCCTAGAGGACTTTACTTATACAAGTTGCGTGTTGAACCTCCTCCGGACTCTGGTCCGCACATCATGGTCCGGTTACCGAGCTGGTAACCGAGGCCACCACAATAGCCCCTCAATTTTCTAAAGCCCTTTTTCGGCTCCAGGGAGTTGATCCTTCTCACAAATCGGGACGCCCGAGTCCTTGATAAATGATGCACCGAGGAGTAAAGCGGCCTCGGAGTTTGGCCAGACTGCAAGCCCCAGCCCATGGAGCCACGTGTCAAAAATCCCTGAGGCACCGAAGATAAAAAGTCGCCCCGGTAGGTGACATGTCAGATGATTGGTACGAACCATCCCATCGTGGGCACGTGTCAGCATGTTAATGGTTTGGTGGACGGTGTATCTGTCCTCGATTTTTAACCGTTGGTTGTTGATCATCCGATGGGGACACGTGTCAGAGATCGAACGGCTCGGTGCACGACGTTTTGTTTCCTGCGCAACCTTTCACCCGTCCCATTATAAAAACGGAGTGACAGGAGAGAGAACGTCATTCTAACCTTTACCGTTGTCGAACTGTTGCCGCCCGTTCTTCTCAAGCTTTGATCGTGGTTTCAAGTGATTTGACAGTAGATCTTCTCACGAAAATCTGGTATGTTGTTCTCCACGCATTAATCTTCAAGTTTGGGTAGTCTTTCCAAGTTTTTTCGTTGTTTTTAGTGTGCGTTAGGGTAGAGACGCCGGCCCGAGCCCCAAATTCTTCCCGAGGCCTAAATTCTTCCTGAAGCCTATGTTCAATCCGAAGTCATAAGAGCCACTTAGGGACCTTTAGGGACTCTTCCCGAGGAGGAGTATCCTGACAAAGACCGAGGCCCAGAAATCCGAAAGTGGAATGACCATTTCATCCCGAGCGTTAGATGTTCTTGTTTTCCCCCTAGGCACATAGCTAACGGGCTCTTGCACATTTTCTTTGTTTAGGCAGGGGCGAATGGTCATTGAGCTCACCTCGGACAGCTCCAGTAGTTCTGACTCATCTTCGATCGAATTCCTAGAGGTTTGGAACCAAAGGTTTTACCGAACCCCAATCAACTTTATCGAGCCGCTCGGCAAGTAACCACTTTTGACCCAACCATGACGGAGGCCCCGAGCACCTCGGATCAAGGCCCAGGACCCTTTGTGAATTCTTCTGAGGAGGTTCGGGGATGAAAGAGACCGATGAGGCCATGCCCCTTTTTGAGACAATACTTCAATGGTACCCCAGCGGCGTATGCTGAGTTCAAGAGGGTTTTCAGTATTCCTCCAAACGTTGAGGTCCAGTTACTACCGAATAGGGACCCCAAGAACCTCCCTCTTCGGCAGGGGGAGTTGATCTTCCCTTTGATGGCAATCACCGAAGGAGGTATTAGATTCCCCCTTCACCAATTCGTGAGGCGGGTGCTCCGAACCCTAAATCTTAACTCCTCCCAGCTCACGGTGAATTCTTACCGGATTATTAAAAGTGTCATAGAGCTGAGGCGATAGTTCAACTTAACATTCGGACTGGAGGAGCTCTTCGGAGTGTACCTGTTAGGAGTCAACCGAGAACACGACCGGTACTATGTTTCTTACCGATCTGGGAATGACACATTCTTTATCGATCGCCTTCCCGACTCCGAAGAGTGGGCGAGCATCTATGTCTCGATTACCGGGGACTTTATGTTCAGACCCAAAAAGAGCGTGGATACCGCTACCACAGTTCCATTTGAGATCGGAACACCTGGTTGGTATACAAACTCCTCGATACATAACCCTGCATGCTTCATGTTTTATGTTTCTCATAAATGCTGATTTTCTTTTCGTTGGTTCCCCTTCGCAGCCGAGGGAATCGTACAGGAGCTCCGGGAGAGAGCCGTCCGAGCACGAATCACTGCTGTGTATGCTATTCCCCATACTAGTCGGTATGCGCTAGATCTCCTTGGGTACAAACCAACCTACACTAGTTACCTGAAGAAGAAATCGAGGCAACAGGGAGTCCCAAAGGCCGGCCTAGGAAGAGGGAGAGGAGCAGGAAGGGGAGCAGTGGGTGAAGGAGCGGGCGATCCAGAGGCCGGGGGAGTAACTCGGGACCTCGGGGGGTTATCCGCAAGGAGTTAGACCGCGAGACTCCTGAACCGACTGGCCTAAGCCCTGAAATGTCTGGCCGAGGCAGAGAGGTACAAAACTAAAGGCACCAGAGACCACAGGGCCGAGGCGCCGGCGTGGCAGCCGGTACTCCTGGAGCCGGAACCTCGAGGGCGGCACCTGTCTCTCCGCAAGGTCACCCAAAGAAGAGAGCTCGGCCCAGTGAGGGTGTGGGTACTGGGGGCGGAGAACCGAAGACGATCCTCATCAACGAAGAGGATGAGGAGTGGAGGGCAAAAATCGGAGGGGAGGGGACCGACGCCGAGATAAGGGTTCTGGCGAGGGAGGTTCCCTGGGCCTCCAAAGTTTACCACTACGCCGGGCGCATGATTCATCATACTGACTACGCTACTACCAACATTGGGACGGTGTTTGGACTTCTTCGGTCGACTATCTTTCCTCGGGACGCCAAGACTGTCGGCGGCTGTACAGAAAACCTTAACGAGGAGATCGTCCAGGCTCTTCTAGCTGTAAGTTGCTATTATTCTTCGCTTGTTGTCTCTGGTTTAAAGTTTGCATTTGTAATGTTTTCTGTTTCTTACTGGCAGGCTAATGCCCGGGCATTGGCCATCAACGACCGAAGCAAGGCTCAGGAGGCGGAGATAGAGGAGCTGAAACAGGCCCTTGCCCAAAAAGAGGATGACCTCAGAGTGGCCTGGGAGACATGCGACCTCTACCTTGCAGACTTTCAGAAGTGTGACAGGGAAAGGGTGCTTGCTATAGCCAGGGCCGCCAAGGCCGAGGAAGATGCTAAAAATTTGAGGGCCACCCGAGCTCGAGAGGTGAAGGGCGCTCTGAAGGCGGGGTATGACGACAGCTGGGATGCGGCTGGAGTGGAATACAAAAAATAGGTCCGGGAGATAGGGAATGAGCTGTTCAGGGATCGCTTCTTAGACGGACTTTGGTTTGGCCATGAGGCTCTTCTGAAGAAGGTCGATCTCCCGGAAGTTTTGGAACTCCGAGCCTTACCCGAAGCGCCTCCCGAGGAACTAGTGATGCCCAAGGAAGGTGAACAGATCCCTGATCCTGAAGTAGAAGCTCTTTCCGCGGGTCAGGCCGCTTCCCAAACTGACATCCCTACCGACGATGCAATCCAGACTCCCCCCCCCCCAAACACTTAGGATTGTTTTTTCTCTTTTTAGCTTCTATTTTTGGCTGGACGGCTCCGGACATTTGGAGTTTGCCGTTCCATGAATTGTAAATATTTCCTCGGTGACAGGTATCGAACAGCTGGCCGAAGCATGATCACTTGTAATAGTTTAATGTAGGGCCACTAACTCCAATCGTACTTGTTTTGTTGAGTTTGTGAATGAACTGCCTTCTTTCCTCTGAACACTATTTTGTCTTTGAGATGCTTGTATGTTTTTGTAGTTGTAACTGAAGGGTGCCTTTGCCACTGCTTCGGTTAAACTCTGGAGAAATAAGAGTTTTAATCGAAGTAATAACCGAGGAGATCTCAAAGATTTAGAGAGATGTTCAAGAAATGGAGTGTTTGCTAGCCCCTACTTTCTGTAGGCTTTCGCGGTAGAATGCACTACCAAAGCCTTCTTCCGAAAGGATGTCGAGTCACCTAATCCGAAGCAAGTAAGAAACAACATTGAATTTGTCGTGCCCCTACTTCGGGCTAGGTGACTCGGTCTGTTGTTAAGGAGTCAGCGTATGTGATAGGCATAGTCAAGGTAATGTGGTCTATTAGGGGACTTAAGCTGGAGTCCCAAAGTGGTAATGGTGTCGGCCAGGACGTCGGGACACAGCGAATTCGAGCAGTGGATGACTTATTGGTGGGTCAGTCTAAGGGACTTGGGAAGAGGCAACCGAAAGTCTGAACGGCCGAGGAGGCTGTGGTGACTTAGTGAGGATTTTTGTCCGAGGGAAATACCCATGGGAGGACGAAATCCCGAAGTCAAGATAAAACAGTCCGATCATGGACGAACCGAGTTGTAGAAAGTAAATGACTAGATCAATGACACGTAATACTGATAGGAAAATTCTCATTGAAAATTGAGTGCAACTTGTCATTACATGAGTGAATTGGTCCCCACCAAATAACTTAGAATTATAAAAACTAGCACAAAGAGAAGGGTGGATAGGCCATCGGTACCGAGGCTCGGCTTAGCCATAAAACTTCTTCAGGTTGTTGGCGTTCCAAGTCTTGGCAATTGGCAAACCATCCAGTTTCTCTAGCTTGTAATTTCCCGAGCCGAGGTGCTTTAGGACTCGGAAGGGACCCTACCAGTTGGGCATCAGCTTCCTTTTCTTGGACTTCCCACCACTTTTTTCCAGACGAGGTCGTAAGGTTTGAATGACCGAAGACGGATGCTACGATTGTAGCCCTTGGCAACCTCCTGCTGATATGATGCAAGCTTGATTCTTGCATTCTCACGCTCTTCTTCTACTAAGTTGAGGTCCGAAGTGATGTTGTCGTCATTCACCGACTCTTCAAAATTTTCAGTTCGGATTGTTGGGAGCTCGACTTGGAGGGAAATGACAGCCTCCATTCCAAATTCCAAGGAAAAAGGGGTATGACCGGTGGATCGCCGATGTGTAGTATGGTAGCCCCAGAGTACCCTAGGTAGCTTTTTGGCCCACTTGCCCCGGCGTGATTCGAGTCGGCACTTCAGCCCTGACGAAATTGCTTTGTTTGCGGCCTCGGCCTGCCCGTTGCCTGGGGGATAGTATGGAGTGGAGGTGTCCCATTTGACGCCGTATTCGTCTAATAGGGCCTGGTACTTCAGCCCGATAAACTGTTTCCCATTGTCAGTAATTATGGCGAAAGGTACGCCGAAACAGGAGATAATGTTCTGCCAAACGAAACGAATGACGTTTGTTTCCTCAACAGTGACCATGGGTTTGGCCTCTACCCATTTGGTGAAGTAGTCGGTAGCGGTGAGTAGAAATTTAAATCCTCCAGGAGTGACAGGAAGCTTTCCAACAATATCGATGCCCCACTGGGAGAAGGGCCATGGGCTGGTGAGAGAGCTAAGGTCCTGCGCCGGCTGATGGATGATAGGAGCGAATATCTGGCACTTGTGATAATGTTTTACGAACTCTTAAGAATCTTTCTTCATTGTGGGCCACCAATACCCTTGAGTGATGGCTCGGTGTGTGAGAGAGTGCCCGCCGGAGTGACAACCGCTATCACCAGAATGGAGCTTCTCGATGATGCTTGGCACCTGTGTGGGCTCCCGTGCCCTCGTTTGAAAGAGTCGTCACCCGGATTTTTGGGATGGATCACCCAAGAAACCGAGGAGTCGTTTGGAAAAGGCTTTTTGGTCTAGCGAAAACGTTGAGATGTTGGGTTCGGGAGCCACATTACGAATGGGGAAGGTTTTTCTTTAAAAAGCACCCCACTCGCCCAGTAAAAACCGGTCTCTACTTAATATTTTCAAAAGGGGGGGAATCTTTAATATCATTCGGAGTATTAAGCTCTTTAATAAAGCAAGTAGCGGGGAAGGGACATGGGGAATATATCACATTGACGTACATGTAGTGCTGTCTGTACAGTAGTGATAAAATGATGTGAGCAGGAGAAATAAACGACATCCAACAGACTGTCTGGACCTCAGCTAAACTGTTCACGGCACCCTGAGCTGCCGTGCGCGGCACCTCAATGTACCGTGCGTGGTAACTGCTCTCCTGTCAGACTGTTGCAGACTTTTAAAACATTATTTAGACCACTGCCTTCTTTGTGCGTCTTTTAGAAAACTCATCGGCAGTCAGATCATCCCAAAAGGCCATTGTCTTTCTCAAAACATGATTTTAAAGTGGTTTTTGACATATTTGATCATTTGGGATGATCTTATAAAGCTTTTAAAAGAGCCGGAACATGGCTTGTAGATATGGTCTTATTTTTAAGAGCAACAGAAACAGTAAACAGCAGACACAGATAACCACAACAGAGGAAAACTTGGATCCAAGCAGCCTGCTCACAATAGCATCAATATGTAAGATGCCGTGCGCTGAGAGTCAGGGTGCCGCGCGTCTGATCAACAGACTGCGCGGTTCCCCAACCTCAGCACAGTGTTAGTTTTGTTTTCTGAAAAATGGGTTTTTGGTCAGGATCTAACCAAAAAAAGGGTTAGACCTTCTGACAGGAGAGTCCCCTCAGGACCAGAATGGGGTCTAGTCCGAGGAAACTAGTTTGTACCTTTAGTTTCGAGCTTGATCAAGGATTGTTGATACGAGGGGGTGGATGGATCGTCACGAATGTAGATGGAAGAGGTTGGATGAGACAAAAGGAGTATAGGTGTGGGGGAAGGCTAGGTGTTTTGGGTGATGAGACTTTGAAGTTAATGAAAGATCAACTCCAATGATGAGAGGGGAGTGAGTGAAGGCACTTAAAGAAGCTTTTTTGGGAATGACATTCTTTAAAGTTTGGGAATGGAAATGGGAGTAAGAAAATGGGTGTAGAAACTTAGAGAGAGAAAGTAGAGTGAGAAAGCCAAGAGGAAGGCAAGAGAGGGACTCAAAGAAGGGCAAGAGGGACCCCTTTCCCTTGAGTGGAGGGGTTAATTTATAGGCAAATAGCCAAGGATTTTGAATTCAAATGGTGGAGGTATTTTCTGGGCGGGCCAGAAGTGCATTTTTGGCTGAGCCAGTCATGGCTGTAGCTCACTCGCATGGCCGATGCCTTCTCGAGCCGCCAGCCTTAGCTCAAGGCGCCGTGGCGCCCAATTCTGCCCGCACGGTGCCTCCTCCCGCGGATCCGTAGTCTGGGGCTTTTTATTGGGCTTGTGGGCTTGTTGGGTTTAGAGAGATCCTTTTTCAAGCTCACAAAGGTTTTGTTTCCTTTATTTCATCATCGGGCGAACAAAGACTCTCCGAGGTCGGATTGGGGTGTCTACAGTAGTCCTCTTTAACGTAACTCGGATACCATTAGTTGGTACGAGTGACGGTAAAGAATAGGCATCCCAATCTGCTGCTCTAGAGCCTTTGAACAGAGGCAAAGCGAGAAATGCAAGTAAATAACGATGGTGGTCGCGCTCGGGGAGCTGCCTATATACAGGGATCAGACCAGCGTAGTTCCACTGGGACATTGCAATGCGAGAAAATGAGTCTCAAAGGACAAATTCGTGCAGAGAAAAATAACAGAGTGCTCGTGGTGTCGTGTATGCAAAACATTTGTTTTAAAAGAAAAACCTGAGATAAGCCCTCGGGAGGCGAAAATTAAGACGAGCCCTTAGGAGGCGAAAATCGAGGCAAGCCCTCGGGGGGCAAAAATCGTGACGTTAGGTCCGTCAGACCATGGCTCAAGAGACTAAGAGACATTAGGTCTGTTAGACCGTGGCTCGAGAGACGAAAAAGCGAGACGAGCCCTCGGGAGGCGAAAACTGTATTTTTGAGACGAGCCCTCGGGAGGCGAAAATCGAGTTTTGAATTTTTGAGACAAGCCCTCGGGAGGCGAAAATCGAGTTTTGAATTTTTGAGACGAGCCATCGGGAGGCGAAAATTGAATTTTGAGACGAGCCCTTGGGAGGCGAAAATTGAATTTTGAGTTTTTGAGACGAGCCCTCAGGAGGCAAAAATTGAATTTTGAGACGAGCCCTCGGGAGGCGAAAATCGAGTTTTGAATTTTTGAGACGAGCCCTCGGGAGGCGAAAATCGAGTTTTGAATTTTTGAGACGAGCCCTCGGGAGGCGAAAATTGAATTTTGAGTCTTTGAGACGAGCACTCGGGAGGCGAAAATTGAATTTTGAGTTTTTGAGACGAGCCCTCGGGAGGCGAAAATTGAATTTTGAATTTTTGAGACGAGCCCTCGGGAGGCGAAAATTGAATTTTGAGTTTTTGAGACGAGCCCTCGGGGGGCGAAAATTGAATTTTGAATTTTGGACCTGCTGGGGAAAATATGTCGAATCCTTGAACCAGTCACGGTGAGTCCCGGAGGACGAATACCGAGAAAAAGGCGAATACGGCGAATTCCCGGGGGATTAAATGGCGCCATAACCGATGCACGACATTCTAAGGGATCTTTACTGCAAAACGGCTGAGAATTGAGTTTCCAAGAGGATTTTGGTGGCTGATTGGATCAATTTTCGAGACAAGGCATTTGAGCTTCTGAGTCAGGGTGCCGTGCGGGTCGGATTAAGGGCGCGCGGCACCTCGTTTTTCCAGGCGTCCCTTCGATTTCCGAGAACAGTTGGCAGGTTTGAGGGTACCCATTAATTCGGGTGTGTCTTTTCGTTGGCTGGAACGGCCTTATAAGCATGGGGGGGTGCCACATTCCATGCACCACCACCAAAATCTCAAAAGTTCCTTTACTTTCGTTGCATCAATCTACTTTCGAGCATGGCAAACGACGATTTGGCAGCGCGTGTTGCTTCCCTAGAGGCCGAGATGGCCTTTTACCGCGGGGAGATTGAACAATTGAACGAGCAGATTGCGAGGCTTATCTCCACTATCCGGACTCTTCGTCGTGCCGTCTCCAATCTTCAGGACTTCGCTTTTGATCAACTGGACGACAAGCACGACCCCGAGTCCGTCCTTGGGCGTGGCTCGGAGGATACGGTGGAAGACTCCGAGGGCAACCCCAACGGGTCGGATGATCGTTCGGACGGGGCGAATGACGCCTCGGACAACGGGGGCCGCGACTGAGGAGGAGGAGGAGAGAAGGAAGAGGAAGGAGAAGGAAGGAGAAAAGAGGGCAGTAGGTCCGTTTTCTATTGTTTTTGTTGTTTTTCTTTTTCTCTTTTTTTTTTTGAAATGTAATGGCAAGCCCCGAGGGGAAACCTCGGGTTTTATTTAATGAAAAGTCCCTCTTTCTTCTTCCATTCAAACCTTCTCTTCTCGAACAAACTTGAATTGCGCGTAGATTTTCACAAACTGTCTCCAGAAAGCAGAACAGTCGAAATAATTCACGATGCCGTGCAAGGTCAATTTAGGGACGCACGGTAGAGTAAACTGGAGGCACTGCATGCTCGTCCAGGGTGCCTTGCGACTAGTCCAAGGTGCTGTGCGGCCAATTTGGCTGTGAACCCGGTCCAACGTTGGTTTTCGAGTGAACCGGTTCGAGGGATATATATATATATATACGGGGTGTACACAGTACACCCCATAGTTCGAATTTCCTCTCTCTCTCTCGATCATCTCTCTCTCTCGATCATCTCTCTCTCTCTCACGGCTATATCTCTCTCTCTCTCGATCATCTCTCTCTTTCTCTCTCTCGATCATCTCTCTCTCTCTCTCTCGGTCATCTCTCTCTCTCGACTGTTCTCTCTCTCTCGAGACTGTTCTTTCTCTCCCTTTCTCATACATTACAGTCATGGAGTACAGGGATGCACCCGGTGACGGTCATTCATCATGGGTCGACATTACTCCGCCTCCGATCGTCCCGGAGGATGTAGCTATGGCCGAGAGTGTACCAGAGACCACAGGGGTCTCGGACCGGGCGGCTCTAGCCGAGGAGGCCAGGACCCCAGTTGGTGCAGTGGTCGGTAGTGGTGGGGATGACGGTGCGGTATTGGCCGGGTACGGCCAGGGGACGGAGACTCCAGGTGCAGTGGAGTCGAGGGGCGGCGCTGAAGTTTTAGGCCGATCGGGGGCAGCGATGGGTGTGGAAGAGAGGACCGCGGAGGGTCCCGATGATGGTAGTTCGGGTCCCGATGATGGTAGTTCGGGCCGGGTGGCAGAGGAGACAGAGGCTTCTCCCGTGAGAGAGCCTCGGATCGACTTGGGGAAGGCCTCCGTCGTCAAGGGTGAGCCGGAGGTGGAGCTGGTGGTGGAGGACACACCGCCTATGTTTGTGGGCAGCGGTACAGGTGCAGGGTCGTCACGCCATATAGGCGTGGGCGACTATTTAGCGACGGCGTCCATGGAGGACGTGCTGGAGTTAGTACGGGGGTATCCCGGGTTGGCGAACGCTTTACTGGCGTCACGCAAGGCGGAGTTGGAGGCTAAGGTCAGGAGTGAGGGTGCCGGGGACCGGAGGCTGAGGAGAGGCGGGTTGACGAGGAGGCCGGAGGGGTGGCGGCTCCTCGTACTACTGTGGTGGCCGAGGCGACGCTAGCATTGCAGGGGCGAGGGGCCTACGACGAGGCGACCTACATGCCCTTTCAGCACGCGGTGTTGCCCTCGCTTTTTGACCCTTACACTCCGAGGAGGCCGACTTACGACGAGACTCTGGTCCTGAGGGACCCTCAGCAGCACCTTTCTTTGCGCTGAGACGAGGTATACTTTAAATATCGGTATTTCAACTTCCAATGCATCGTATTCCCATTCCTTTGAATCCAAGTATACCATTGTATTGTATGCTATGCCTGTTTATTGAATGCTTGCCGATTTGTTGCAACAGGTGATCTCGCTCTCGTGCTATGGAGGTTCGGCAGCTGTGCCGACATTTTGGGAGAGGTTGCCCGAGGCTGCGCGGGTGATAGTGAGGCAGGCAGGCTTCGGAGAGTTTGTAGGGGTGTTGGCGAGGGGCGTGTGCAACGACCGCCCGGTGGTGATTGCTCTTGCTGAGAGGAGGTGGGATACGACGAACACCCTCCACTTCTCCTTTGGTGAGCTGACCGTGACGCCTTTGGATTTCGCGGCGATCACTGGTCTCAGGGTCGGAGGTTACCCTATCCCTTTTGACGCTGCCACGGGGAGGCAGGCGGCATTCCAGCGGGCGATGCTGGGATACGAGCTGAGGGCGGAGGGTGACGACGCGAAGTATGCCCAGCTCCTGAGTTTTTAGACGGAGAGGATCCCGACTGACAGGGTGGAGGAGGAGCAGATGGCGAGGTGCTTTCTGCTATACTTACTTGGTGCGTCCCTGTTTCCCAATAGGCGCAACCGAGTACACCTTTCACTTCTTCCAGCCTTGAGGGACATCGGGGAGATCGCCGCTTCGACTGGGGAGGTGCAACACTAAGGACGTGCTATGCCTTCATGGGCTCTCTTTCCCGCGGGGCAGGAGTGAGTCTCAGAGGCTACTGGAGGGTCTAGGAGGTACGTCTCATTTCCTTTCTCATGAATAGTTAGCTTTCCATTCATATTTATTCAATGTATATCTTGTGCTAACTTTCCATGTCTTGAATTGCAGCTTTGGACGTACGAAGTTATAGGGATGTACCCTCCCGAGACCACGTGTCCTGACGACACGATACTCCCTCGAGTCCTCCCTGGTCGACGGAGTACAAGGGCGTGAAGAGGGGGAGAGGCAAGCTGGATGCCTTCCGCCTTTACCTGCCTGATCAGGTACCTAAGGCATTTCCATATCCATTTCATGGCGTTCTTGCTTATTTCCATTCAAGCAGCACCTTAATATTGCTCATTTTTGGTAACAGGTCCGCTGGCGCGTGTGGGACCGCTTCGAGATCCCCTACGTTGCACAGAGTAGGGTGGTTGCTAGGGGGAGAGTGCTTCTCGAGTCCCCTTACGGCTGGCAGTGGTATTTGGGTGACCGAGTGTCACGCTAGGCCGTTGAGGTTGGGCGCCTTCGAGTCCTGGGCTTCTTCCCCGCTCGTGCAGAGGATGCATCAAAGACACACGGAAAGAGGTCGAGCGGTTCACACGCCGCACCTCGAGTTGAGCCGTTCTTCGAGGCGTGGCCGCCTCGCTGCCGACACGCTGAGTATTGTTCTCGATGACGATGTCGTGCGGATACGCGCCGCTGGGAGGCAGCAGTGCTTGGAGGAGGACGAGGAAGGAAGCGGGGCAGAGGTGACGGAGGCAGTGGAGGAGACAGAGGCCGCAGTGACGGAGGTCGCGGTGAGGGTGCGGGCCTGAGTGGCACTAGCCTCCCTGCCCTCTCTTGGACAGTGGACGTGACGACTCCCCAGGGAGCTCCAGGCCTGGTTGTAGTGCCACGCCCTACAGTCGAGGCTCCAGAGTTTCTTGCTCAGGTATAACATGCTTTCGTTCCTTCATATATTCGCTCTCTTCGCATGTTTTAATCGATCTCTTTACTGCAGGCTCCTCCAGGGTACGTGAAGGAGATGGCGGAGGCCATGATGGGCCTGGAGCAGCTGGTGAGGCAGTACGCCATGGGCCACGCCCCGGAGGTGTTGCCTCGCGTTGGCGGGACGATGGTACACTCTCGAACCCTAGTTATTTGCTTTACTTTTATATCATGATTATAATGCAAATATCACATGAATTTTATACCATTGGAGGCTAGAGGAGGGGCTCCACGAGGGTTGCGGCGGAAGTCTGTCCGCCCGATAGTACGACAGGTCTCCTCTGCCGGCTCACGGGAGGAGCCGGCATCAAAGAGGACACGACGCTCTGTAGGGACTGAGGATGAGCCTATTGACGTCTCTGAGGACGAGCCTATTGACGTCTCTGAGGACGATACTCCTGAGCCTACAGACGTTGACATGGAGGTCACCTCAGGAGATACTGTGCCTAGAGCGACCGGCACTCAGGTGGCGAGCAGCTCTCCGACGGACGAGGAGGTCTCTGAGGAGGAGAGCGAGGACGAGGACGAGGATGACGAGAGTTGAGCTCCTCTTTTGTTTTGTGCTTTTGACGGAGCCTGTCTGCTCTTTTTGTAGGGTGCCTGTTTACCCTCAGTAGATAGGATTTCGATCGTTGGGCCATTATGCCCCTTTTTGTATTTTGGCTCATGAAAGCTTCTGGATTTATATACGGAGATCTTGTCCTTTCATTGTTTTATGCCATTCAATTTCTTTGGCTTGTGTAAAGAAAACTGAATAACTAAAACATTAACCAAAATGTGCAACTAGCCGCTGATTCGAGAGATTGAGCTGAATGTGAGGTTTGTGATGAGGGTCGTATTGACAATAGAGTAGAAATCAAAGAAAGCAACTGGGCAAACTATTGTAAAATTGACTCCGCATACAAGACTTCATACAAACATCTTCGTAACCGACTCCGGACACGAGTATGAGACAATAACGACCTTTAGATCTTGGTACGCAACTCAGAAATTCTACTTTGCTTTTGGAATATACTCAAAAAGTAGGAAAATGTTGACTTTAACATGTGACATTCTCGAGTTTTGACTCTGGACACGAACTGGAACTTGGACTAATTCACTTTTGACCATTATGACCTGTAGGACTTGAAAGAACGACTTGGAATGACTCGAAACAGATTTTGACTCCTTGACATGGCCTAAGAAACGGATTTTATCGAGTTTTCGTGCCACGATGACGAATCCGGGGAGTTGTTTTGGAATGAAACATCCCTGAAGTCCCAAATACCTGCTAGAGTGTGTTTAGGTGTCAATTGGTGCTTTGCAAGGCCTCAATTCCACCTTGATGTGTTGCTGCCAAAAATTGCAGAAATGCAGAGTCAAGGTGCCGTGCGGATGAACCAGATCGCCGCGCGGGTTAGCATCTGTCGCACGGTACCTCAATCACGCTGCCGTGGGGTTTCTCTGGGTTCAACGTGGCGTGCGACCCTTCAAGGTGCCGCGCGAGGCACATTTCCTGGCAGATTTCAGTTTTGCTGTTTTCCAAGGCAGATTGCTCGGGGATTGAGGTTTGACCCATG
This sequence comes from Rhododendron molle, assembly GCA_025413875.1. Taxonomy (NCBI): domain Eukaryota; kingdom Viridiplantae; phylum Streptophyta; class Magnoliopsida; order Ericales; family Ericaceae; genus Rhododendron; species Rhododendron molle. Next base: position 25,549,438 of record CM046400.1, read on the forward strand.
CAATGGCATTTCTGGACCAGTGCATGTCTGCTTTCAACCTTTTGGGACTTGACCACACTTTTCTCCATGTAGGACTCATGGAAAACATGCATTTTTTAAACCCAAGGCTCTTTAAAAGTTGAAGTTGTCCTCTCCACCTTTCCTATAAATTCAAGCTCTCTCATTCCATAATCTCCACACCTCATTCAACTCTTATCTTCTTTCTTTGCTCATTGAAATGGCTCTTTCTCTCACTGGCTCGCTCCGTCCATGGTTGGCTTCCATGGAAGGTGTCGATTGGCTCAACTTTCAAGCTCACGGTCTCTACTACATGAGGTACCTCCGCAACATTCGCCTTCGTCCCGAGCTTTTGAGGGCAGCCGTGAGTTTTTGGGATCCGGAGGTTCATGTCTTCCGTTTTGGTGAGCAGGAGCTTTGTCCCACTATCGAGGAGTTCCGTGCGTACCTCGGGGGTTTTGGTTTGGGGGAGGTCATTGTTCCCCCTGTGCGTGAGAGTGCTTACAAAGTCTTGGTCGTGGCCCTTGGATTAGGTGATGGCGCTGCTCGCTACTTGGTCAGGAATGGCCATCTCAATATCATGCGTCTTATCGAGCTGTTTTCTCCACCTGGCGACCTTGGAGACATGACTTATCAGACTCGACGCATGACCGCCCTCTGCATGTGCTTGCTTGCGGCCTACCTCTTGGTCCCTTCTGTTGGTCATGCTAGCTCGGCATTGGTTAATGTCGCTGCTCAGGTTGAGGCCCGAAAAGATGTGATTCCGATGATTTTGGCCGAGACACTGATTGGTTTGGATAAGGTTCATTTTGAAGAGATCGAGACTTTCGGGGCAGCCCTCTCTCCTACAGTTGGCTTCTCACTCGGCTCTCCTTTTTCCGGTTTCTCCCACGTTCTCATTTTACCTCAACACTCGGCTAGGCTTTCTATGGTTTCTTACTTGTTTTCTCTCTCTTCTTCGTAGATTTGGCTTTGCGACAAAGTGAATGTGCTGACCATCCCTCTTGGCAACTGGTCATATGAGGCGAGGTTACTCTCTCAGCGGTGTTTCGAGTTTGTTGACAGGAGCAGGACTGAGTGGGTTGACTTTTTCAGGCGCCGGCGAGCTGAAACCATTTATTGGACGTGCCGCTGGCTGGACCTCCCGCCCATGACGGTACACTACATGGGCCCTCAGTGGGTTGTTCTTGCTGGTTTGGAAGCCTTCACCTTCTACATCCCTTATCGTATCCAGCGTCAACTCGGCTTGAGACAGGAGGCCCCCGCAGAGGTTCTTGTGGACGTAGTGATGCCTCTTTTCAACCATTCGGTTCTCTGTCATTACCAACGCTTCCGGAGGACACGCGAGGTGACCGATACCCATCCCTACCCTTCTGTGGCGATGCGTGGGAGTTATCGTAAGTGGCTCAGGAGGGACATTGCTGCAAGGGCCGGAGCTCAAGGAAACTGACTCGACCTTACGACCCCGATCGTTGAATAAATTGAGGACCCTTTTATTATCATGTCGTGCTTCTTTTGTTTTCGAAAGCTCTGCTCAACCTTATGTAGTAGAAGTAATTGTGTTAATAAAACGAGTTTTGGAGGGTTTCCCCCTCCTTGACTTTGTTCTTTGAGCCTTCTCAACCTGAATTTTTATTTTGATAGATTATGACCCGGTCTCGGTGTGAGACTGCCTACGTATCCTTTTGGCGAAGGAATCAGGTCATGACGTAGTTCAGGGGTAGGGTTCGCTCTAGTTTTAACACTCTCCTTTTGTGCTCTAACTTTTGCCTAGAATCGCCCTTTCAGGTTTTCGGTCTAGCGAGCTCATTTATTGTATGCCTTAACTTTTGCCTAGGATGCCCTGACGGGTTTTCATCCTAGCAGGCTTTTGCTCTAATTTTTGCCTGGAACTGCCCGCCCTTGCGGTTTTCAGCCCAGTGAGCGTCTCTCAGGGGTAGTAGCGCTTGAGTTGATCCAAGTTAACCAAGGTTGAGAATTCATTTCCGTCCAAGTCAATGAGTTGCGTAGCTCCTCCCGATAGAATAGTTTTGATGATGTATGGTCCAGACCATTTTGGCCGAAACTTTCCTCGTGGGTCGTACACTGGAGCCCGAATTTCCTTCAAAACCATGTCACCTTCTGCCAAGTCCCTGGGTTTTACTTTCTTGTTGAATGCCCGTGCGATCCTCCGCTGATACCCTTGAATGTGGTAAAGAGCCCTTAACCGGCGTTCATCAAACAGCATAAGTTCTTCGAATCGATTGCTCAACCATTCCGCCTCTTGGACTTCACATTCAATCATAGTTCGAAGAGATGGGACTTCCAATTTGATAGGAAGTACTGCTTCCATCCCGTAAACCAGGGAGTAGGGAGTTGCTCCCGTTGGTGTTCGTACAGATGTGCGATATCCCCACAAAGCTAGGGGTAGTTGTTCATGCCAGTCCCTTGCAGATTGAATAGTCTTTTCCAGGATGGCTTTGATTGTTTTGTTAGCTGCTTCCATGGCGCCGTTAGTCTGCGGTCGGTAAGTTGTTGACTTGTGCACTTGGATTTGGAACTCATCCAATACTTCTCGAGCTCGCCCTTTGAAATGAACCCCATTATCAGACACGAAGGCTTGGGAGACCCCGTACCGATAAACGACATTTTGCTTGATGAAGTGTGCAACTTGGACTGCGGTCAAAGTGGCATAGGAAGCAGCTTCCACCCATTTCGTGAAATAATCGACAGCTACCAAAATAAACTTGTGGCCGTTAGAAGCTGCTGGCACGATCCTTCCGATGACGTCAATTCCCCATGTTGAGAAAGGCCATGGCGAGGTCATTTGCTGTAGTTCGTGTGGCGGAACATGCGTGAGATTGGCGTGAATCTGACATTTTCGGCACTTTCGCACATATTCTACACATTCCGTTTCCATAGTGGTCCAGAAATATCCCTGCCTGAGGATTTTGTTGGCGAGCATTATGCCATTCATGTGGGGACCGCATACACCTTCGTAAACTTCCTCCATCACCCTTTTCGCATCTTCTCCATAGATGCAGAGCTTGTGTGTGTCACAGTGCGATCTTCGGTATAGGTTTCCTCCGCATATGATGTATTGAGCAGCCATCCTTTGAAGAGCGATTCGGTCTTTCTTGCTTGCCCCCATGGGGTATTCTCCTCTTTCCACATATCTCCAGATGTCATAATACCACGGATGGCCATCGTCGGGCTCGTCAATTGCCATGATGTGCTGGTGTACTGGTGTATCCGTTTGTTCAATCACAATTGGCCTTAGCTTTACGCCATCGGGGATCTCGACTATTGATGCCAACGTTGCTAAAGCATCTGCAAATTGATTTTTGAGCCTCGGTACGTGAGTGAATGTCACCTTGCTAAAGTGGGGGATAAGATCTTCAAGATCCTGATGATACGGCTTCAGCTTTTCCTCCCTAACCTTCCAATCGCCATTTGCCTGGGACACAACTAAATTTGAATCTTCCACAACCTCCAGTTTTTCTATACTGATCTCGATGGTTGCTTCCATGCCCACGATGCAAGCTTCATATTCCGCCTGATTATTGGTGACCTCAAAGTTGAGTTTGAATGCCAATGGGATGTGCGACCCATCAGGTGATATTAGCAACACACCGATTCCGAACCCCTTTTGATTGGTCGCTCCATCAAAATACAATTGCCAAACATCCTCGACCATCGTCATTATGTCTTCGCTGTGAAATCGACCGCATCCTCCTCCCTCGATTGGGCAATCGGCCAGGAATTCTGCGAGGGCTCTTCCTTTTACCGACTTTCGGGTGACATACTTTAATTCAAATTCGGCCACAGCATTAGCAACCATCGCGTCATTCTTCCTGTGAGGGTTTTGAACGAGATATTTTAGGGGATCCATCCGAGATATCGGCTTTACCGGGTAAGCTAACATATAGTACCTCAACTTCTTGGAAGCCCATACGAGTGCCCAACATGTCTTTTCTGTAGGGGTATAACGCTTTTCGGTCCAATCATCTTTTATCGAGGTAATAAACAGCTCTTTCAACCCCATCATCTTCTTCCTGCATGCTAACATGCACCCCATCGAAGACGGGGTGACCGACATGTATAGGATCAAAGGTTTTCTGCTATGGGCGGCGTTAATACCGGTGGTTTGTGCAGTAGGTTTTAATGGCTTCAAGGCTTTCGACATCTATCATCCCAAGTGAATGGTACTCCTTTCTTGAGTAAGCGGAGAATAAGGGCTCGCAGGTCGAAGTCAACTTTGCAATGAACTTGCTGATGAACTGTATTTTTCCAAGGAAACTCCTTACATCCTTCTCGGATATCGGGCGGCTCCATTTCTAGGATGGCTTTGATCTTTGATGGATCAACCTCTACCGCGAGTAGTAATCATGAACCCAAGCATCTTTCTTGCAGTGTGACTCCAAATGTGCACTTGGCCGGATTAAGGCGCATCTTGTACTTCCTGATTCTTTCAAGACTTTCTGAGTGCGGGGAGATGTCCTTCTCGCTCTTTAGCCTTGACGATCATGTCATCAACGTAGACTTCTACCTCTTTGTGAATCATGTTGTGTAACAGTGCCGTGGCGGCTCTCTGGTAAGTAGACCCTGCGTTCTTCAGTCCAAAAGGCATAACTCGGTAACAATACGTCCCCCATTCAGTGACAAATGTGGTCTTTTCCAGATCTTCTGGGGCCATGAGGATTTGGTTTTACCCCGAAAATCCATCCATGAAAGAGAGTAGAGCATGCCCGGCGGTGTTTTCAACCAGCACATCGATGTGTGGTAACGAGAAGTCATCTTTAGGGCTAGCTTTGTTAAGGTCCCGAAAATCAACACAGACTCTTATCTTACCATCCTTCTTCGGCACAGGGATAATGTTCGCGACCCATTGCGGATATTCGGTAACCATCAAGAATCCGGCGTTGATCTGTTTAGTGACTTCTTCCTTTATCTTAAGTACCCAGTCTGGCCTCATGCGTCTCAGTTTCTGTTTTACTGGTTTCGTATTGGAATAAAGGGGAATCCGATGCTCCACAATTTCAGGATCAATCCCAGGCATATCTGCGTATGACCAGGCAAACACGTCTTCGAATTCTTTGAGTAAGTTTACGAGGGCTTCGCGTTCTTTGGCAGATAGCGTAGAACCGATTTGGGTAATTCGGGGATTCTCCATCTCTCAGATTTATTAAAACAATTTCTTCTTTTACAGGTTTAGCATGTCTTTCATCTTCCCTTTCGATTAGGGATCTAATTTCTTTGGGGATGCCCCCATCGAAATCAGTCTCTTCATCATCAGGGTCGACGCAGTTTATTTCAAAGTCGGAGAAGTAAGCGAAATCAGATTCATTCATTTCATTGTTAACGGAGGCCTCAGGGGGCACCATACACACGGGTGGACTCGAATTCGAAATACAGACTCTGAGAGTTTGGGCCGAGAGGCACCAACCCAGATTTGACAGATTCAGAAGACTCAGAAGACACAACGGACTCAGACTCAGACTCACGGTGAGTTGCACTTGGCATGAAGGTCCAGTTCTTGTACTCCCCAACGGCATCCATGATGAGTGAAGTTGGATCTTCAAGAATATCTTGTTCCATCATCAGCACTTGCGCTTCCACAGCTGTACCCATTGGTTCGTCCTCCTTGAACAGAGTTGCGAGACTACCCATGGCAAAAACCTCAATCTAGTCGGCTGGTTCTTTCCGTCCCTTCACAATCTCAGCCTCTTCGTCACTATCCGGCCAGACATCGTTGGCGAATATCTCAAACCCCGGTAGGAAGGTATTGTTTTCTGCATCCCAAAAAGGTTTCGGCTGCTCTTGATAGATTGTTTTGCCTTTCTTTGACAAAGTAATCTTCCAGCCTGTTCCCCCTTTTCACCTTGCTGTTACTCGAAGGTGAGTAACCAAGACCGGTCGTACGCATCAGAGTGCCCTGAGTTTCAAACTTTGCAGGGCCCTGGAGATTCTTTCCCAACCCCAATCTTGGCATGTAAGACATCTTCTTCATTATCTTGATAGCGACATTGCTGACAACAAAGTCGTTGTCAATTCTAACTGAATAGACAGATTTGGAGGTATCCAGAGAGAATCCTCCCAAGGCGATATCTTCTTCTCCGTGCTGAATTTCTAAGAGCGGAGCGTTGTCTTCCACAGGGGCATGGATCCCAGAGTCTCCATGAATAGTGAGCATTCCCGTTTCCAGTCCCAACCAAATTTTCTGATGGAGCGTAGAGGGTATAGCCATGATATCCGGTCGATACAGTCAAGGTCTTCCCAGTAGCAAGTTAAAAGAGGCAGGGATATTCACCACATGGAACTCTACTTCTGTCTAATATGGTCTGAAGGTCATAGGGAGCATGAGGGTCCCTACCACGTCTCTCCGAGTGTTGTCGTATGCTCGGACTTTGATTTCTGATGGGGAGAAGTCCTTATTTTTGTATCCCAAGCAGTAAGCAACACGGAGTGGACAGACATTAATTGCCGAACCATTGTCGATCAAGATTACTGGAACCGATTTGCCATGGCATTTCAGGGTGACGTGCAGCGGCCGGTTGTGACCAGTTCCCTCGGCAGGTAAGTCTCGATCAGTAAAGGTGATAGCATGTTTGACAGGTATGGTTTTGATCAGTGCCACAAGCTCATCGGGGGTTATAGCGGAAGGAACCTTCAGCTGAGAGAGTGCTTGGATGAGACCTTCACGATGGCGTGTGGAATGAACCAGCACATCCCAGACAGACATCTTGGCATGGGTTTGCTCGAGTTGACGCTTAATCATTCCTTCGGGGTTCTTTTCTGGTCGGGAAGGCTCCTTGGCCGGTGGGTCAAAGGGTCGGAAGGTGCTCTTGACCGGGGTGGTAAAGGGATCAGTGGGCTCTGCGGCTGCAGGGTTGGAAGATCCTCCGACTTGAAGGTTTGGAGGTTGGTACACACGGCCACTTCTGGTTAGGTGATCAATCTGATGGTACTTCGACTCTTCACTCCATAAATCGGCCAAGGCTTTACGCTTGTTTCCAATAGTTGTATCCCGCAGATTGGCAGCCAAATCAGCAATGACCAAGTCATCCCACAGATCTTCAGGCTTCCATCTTTCGGCCTCCATTACGGTCATGTTAACAGTTCATTCCTCGTTTCCCACTTTTATGTTAACCACCTCTGTGTTAGCCCACAAGTTTGTTCCAGACGCTGGTTTATTTTCCCATAAGTTCATCATAGCAACTTGAGCATCTGTCGGAAAAGTAACCGATGATTCGGATCCAGTCCCATCGACAAGGTAGTCCATCGGGTCAAACCCATTACTGGCGACTTCTTCTTCAAATCCAGGGAGGTTTGGGTACGGGGTGAGGTTCACATTGCTATACAGATTGTTGATGACAAAATCATTAAAATGAGAGAAATCTAAACAGAGTGGGGCGAGCTCTGGCCAGTTGTATATCATCATCTCAGGTGGATATCCAGACTGGTATTCTTCACCGAACAGTGCTGGCAAGGTGAAGGTATCCAAAGGGTCATTCCAGGCCAAAAGCTGGTACTCGTTTGGAGTCGGGTCCCATTCCCATTCAGGTGCATCTTGAAAGACTTGGTATTCTTCCCCTTGATTTTCGAACAGTGTATTCAAAGAGAATCCATCAAGAGGATCCGCCTGGATGTTTTGCCAGTCAACCTCCCATCCGGCCTCAAATAAAGGTTCGTCATTTCTTTGGAAATTGGCATCTTCAAATTCCTCCCTGTCAGCAATCAGTTCTCCCCATGTATCTTCCCATTCCCATGTGGAACGAAAGGCAGCTTCTCCGGGAATTTCACCAACGGGCATTGGTTCAGGATCAGGGATAATGAGTAGGGAAGGGTCAAACTTTGGGAGGTTTTGATTTTCAGCTAGGGTGATTTGGTTGATACGAAAGGGGGCGTTGTGTTGTGGTAGAGGGTTTGAAACAGTGTTTGGTTTATCTGAGGGTGGAGCATCGACAATTTTGTTATCGATGAAGTTTTGAATTTCATGGCGGAGGCGGATGCAGTTATCGATGGTATGGCCAAGCATTTGGTGGAAGTCACAGTAGACATTTTGGTTGAGGTTCGGTGGAATGGTTTGTGGCGGCGGAAGAGGTTTCAACACTCCGATTTCCGTGAGTTTCTTAAGAAGAGTGGATCTGGGAGTGCTGAATTGGGTGAAAGTTCGGTTCTGGGGTTTTGGTTTTTCAGAAATTTGGTTAACTTCTACAGGCTTAGTGGATGAAGTTCCTGCTTGGTTGGTATTCCCGAAGAGAACGTTGCTAATTCCCGAATATGCCCTTTTGGATTTCGACCCGGATCCTGACTCCTTCTTTTCCAGAGTTCCATCTCGTAAAGCTTCTTCTACAGCCAATCCAGAATCATAAAAGGTCTCGAAATTCGGGGCGGCTTGAGAGAGGACCATGTAAGGAGCAAAAGAGCTTGGCAGATTCTTGGTTATTATCCGTATCTGCTCTTTCAGGTCAGGCTTATTCTGCATTTGGGCAGCCTTGGCCCTCCAACGTTTCACAAAGTCAGCAAAGTTTTTCTTTTCACTCATCTTAGTGCTTTCTAACTCCCTGGTGGTCATTTTCAGGTCAACATTGAAGTGATTTTGGGCCACGAAAGCTGTCCCAATGTCTTCCCAAGTCTTTTTCTTGGATGGCTCGAGGGAGAGGAACCATTGTAGAGCTGGCCCAGACAAGGATTCGTGGAACAATTGGGCCATAGCTTCCTTTTCGATGCCACGCATGGTGAGGGAGCCAACATACCCTTGAAGATGGGCCCTCGGATCGCCGGTACCATTGAACTTTGCAAAGTCCACACCTTTGAATTTCTCTGGCAACTTGGCCTTGGGGAAAAGGCATAGCTTGTTCATATCAATTTCTCTTTTTCCAAGTCGCTTAGTCTCCTGGACTGACTCCTCCAATTCACCAATCTTAGCCATGAGGGCAGCCAAGTTGGGATCAGCTGAGGGTATTTCTTCTTTAGGTTGCTCAGGCCGCCTAGCTAGAAGCTTATCACTGATTTCCTGCATACTTTCCATTATCATGTTCATGTCATTTTTCATGGAGATCACGGTAGCCTTGAGTTGGGCATCGACACCGGCGAGGGACTGCTTAAACTGAATGTCCATGTTGGCCATGTTCTGCCTGAGTTCTTCCATCCCGTCTCCTTGATCAGCCATAGGTAAGGGATTTTCGGGCAGGATTGAGACTACGGGTTCTTCTATTACGGTCTCCTCTAACAACTGTTGCTTTTCTTGCTCGACTTGGACTTCAAACAGTGGGGTTCCTTCCAGGGTGTCTACGCGGACTAGTCTTTGGGACAGACGAAACCAATTGGGTATAGCTTCTTTCCTTCGAAGGCGATCAATGTTGACAGTACTGGCAACAAGTCAAAAGGGAGCAACTCATAATCGATCCGAATGCTCGCCCTACTTCTACCCATCTCCTAGAAACAAGGCCTAGGACCTACCGTGGCTTGAATCTCACTTAAGATGTTTGTACAGAAGATTTCCGATAGTCCGGGTAGGTGCCGTCAGGCAGGTTAAATTCCGAATGGATCGGAACCAGAGCCAATCTCCTTATCGTGACCATCCGAGACAGAGCAATGTAACTACCGGAATCCAGATACGCACGCACTTAAGGCTAGACCCAAACCAAGGGAGCCATTCGGGTACGGCAAACACGGGAGGTATCACAAACTCCATGGATTTAAGGTCTCCTAGACCGACTGGAGGGTCCTAAAGGATTCTAAGGGAGCCTAATCCTCTAGCCCGCAAAATGCAATGATGTATGAATGATGTGTGTACAGGAATAAAAATGCACAAAAACAGGATATAGCACATAAGTCCTAGCCATGGGTTACTGTCTTAGTTGGGACGGTTCTATGGTTATGTACAAGTGCAAAGGCTGGTTTTGGTCTCAAAAGGGTTCCCTGGACTAGAGCCAAGATGTACTACCCCATGTCAAGTGTATTGCAAGACAATGGTCGAACGTCACGATGGCTCATCATAGTCGAGGGTTGCTAGGCATTTCGGGAGAGCTTGTCACCGGTAAACCAGGCAAGGTAGCCAAAATACGCTAGCGAGGCTTGTGCAGTGCGAAGTGTACAGGATATAAGAGCTTAATCTTCCGAAAGATATTTAAAAAAAAATTCCCCTTTTGAAAACACCTTTCAAGCTTGGCCCTCTTGATCATCCAATATTTTTGTGCATTTTTTTTAAAAAAAAAATTGGATGAAGTACATATGGTCCCCAGCAGAGTCGCCACTGTGGGCTCCCGTGCCCTCGTTTGAAAGAGTCGCCACCCGAATTTTTGAGATGGATCACCCGAGAAACCGAGGAGTCGTTTGGAAAAGGCTTTTCGGTCTAGCGAAAACGTTGAGATGTTGGGTTCGGGAGCCACATTACGAATGGGAAAGGTTTTTCTTTAAAAAGCACCCCACTCGCCCAGTAAAAACCGGTCTCTACTTAATATTTTCAAAAGGGGGGGAATCTTTAATATCATTTCGGAGTATTAAGCTCTTTAATAAAGCAAGTAGCGGGGAAGGGACATGGGGAATATATCACATTGACGTACATGTGGTGCTGTCTGTACAGTAGTGATAAAATGGTGTGAGCAGGAGAAATAAACGACATCCAACAGACTGTCTGGACCTTAGCTAAACTGTTCACGGCACCCTGAGCTGCCGCGCGCGGCACCTCAACGTACCGTGCATGGTACCTGCTCTCTGTCGGTTGTAGACTTTAAAACATTATTTAGACCACGCCTTCTTTGTGCGTCTTTTAGAAAACTCATCGGCAATAGATCATCCCAAAATGCCATTGTCTTTCTCAAAACATGATTTTAAAGTGGTTTTGACATATTTGATCATTTGGGATGATCTTATAAAGCTTTTAAAAGAGCCGAACATGGCTTGTAGATATGATCTTATCTTTAAGAGCAACAGGTAAAAAGCAGATATAGATAACCACAACAGAGGAAAACTTCGGATCCAAGCACCGCTCACAATAGCATCATGTAAGATGTCGATACTGAGAGTCAGGGTGCCGCGTGTCTGATCAACAGACCGCGCGGTTCCCCAACCTCAGCACACTGTTAGTTTTGTTTTCTGAAAAATGGGTTTTTGGTCAAGATCTAACCAAAAAAAGGGTTAGACCTTCTGACAGAAGAGTCCCCTCAGGACCAGAACAGGGTCTAGTCCGAGGAAACTAGTTTGTACCTTTAGTTTCGAGCTTGATCAAGGATCGTTGATACGAGGGGGTGGATGGATCGTCACGGATGTAGATGGAAGAGGTTGGATGAGACAAAAGGAGTATAGGTGTGGGGGAAGGCTAGGTGTTTTGGGTGATAAGACTTTGAAGTTAATGAAAGATCAACTCCAATGATAAGAGGGGAGTGAGTGAAGGCACTTAAAGAAGGTCTTTTGGGAATGACATTCTTTAAAGCTTGGGAATGGAAATGGGTGTACGAAAGTGGGTGTAGAAACTTAGAGAGAGAAAGTAGAGTGAGAAAGCCAAGAGGAAGGCAAAAGAGGGACTCAAAAGAAGGGCAAGAGGGACCCATTTCCCTTGAGTGGAGGGGTTAATTTATAGGCAAATGGCCAAGGATTTTGAATTCAAATGGTGGAGGTATTTTCTGGGCGGGCCAGAAGTGCATTTTCGGCTGAGCCAGTCATCAGCTGTGGCTCACTCTGGCGTGGCCGACAGCTTTCTGAGCCAGTCAGCTTTTAGCTCAAGGTGCCGTGCGGGGGAGTTTGGCTGCGCACGGTCCCTTGAATTCTCAAGGTGCCGTGCGCTCCAATTCGGCTCCGCACGGTGCCTCCTCCTGCGGTCCAGAGTCTTTTATTGGGCTTGGCTGGGCTTGTTGGGTTTAGAGGAGATCCTTTTTCAAGCTCACAAAGGTTTTGTTTCCTTTATTTCATCATCGGGGCGAACAAAGACTCTCCGAGGTCCGGATTGGGGTGTCTACAACCTGGTAGGGGTGGGAGACCAGCAAGTAGGGGTCGGTGAATGACCTTCGATAAAGCTTACCGTTGGGGTTGAACCAGAAAAGAGCAGCCCTGTTACGGAGTTGGTGGGTTTCCTTATTATAAGCAAGGAGGATGTCATCCTTCAAGCAACCGATGATCTCATCCATCCAGCTTGGGCCGAGTTCTATGTTAAGAACCTCGTGGCTTAATACTTCTAGTTCGAAACTGGGTTTGTCGATGGAGCTGAAGGAGATGGAACGATGTTCCGAAGCAGCACAGGCCGAAGCAAGCCCAATGAGGGCGTCGGCGTGAGTGTTCTGTTCCCTGGGAATATGTTCGACGCGAATGGCCTTAAATCTTTTGAGGAGCCGGATGGCGGAGCTGAGGTAGGTGCGCATATCTAGGGCTTCGGCGGTCTTGAGTCCGGAGATGAGTGCTTCATATTCGGCCTCGTTGTTGGAGGCTGGGAAATTGATGGAAAGGGTGCTTTCATGCAGAACGCCGAAAGGAGAGATGAGCACAATCCCAGCCCCGGCACCTCGACTATTAGAGGTGCCATCGACATACATTTTCCACACATCACCGTGGAAGAGCTTCCAGGCGGTGCTCGGATTGGCCTGGAGGACGGCTTTGGGTCGAGGAGCGGGAGTTGCAGCAAGCACGTTGGCTGGTGTTAGCTCGGCGATGAAGTCGGCAAGGACCTGGGCTTTGATTGCTGTCCGAGACTTGAAGTGGATTTCGTAATTCGCGAGCTCGACGGCCCACTAGGAGATTCGGTTGGAGAGGTCTGTCTTTCGGAGGAGTGATTTGAGAGGGTACTCCGTAAGAACAATGATGCAGTGGGATTGGAAGTATGGGGCAAGCCTCCGAGATGCTGAAACTAGGGCGAGAACAAACTTCTCCAATGGAAGATAGCATGTCTCGGCGGGGGTCATTGTCTTGCTGGAGTAATAGATGGGTTGGTGGTCCCGTCCTTCCTGTCGAACGAGAACCGAGCTTATCGCATGTGGAAAGACGGCAAGGTACAGGAACAGGTCCCGAGGCATGACGAGGAGCGGTGCTTCGGAGAGGTAAGTCTTTAACTGCTGCAGGGCTCGATCACGGTCTTCTGTCCACTGGAAGCTCCGTTGGCTGCCCTTCAGGAGGGCGAAAAATGGTTGGCATTTGTCGGAAGAACGATTGATGCATTGGTTCAAGGCGGCAGCCATGCCCGTTAAGCGTTGTACGTCCCTTTTGTTGTGGGGAGCCGAGAGTTTCTCGATGGCAAGGAGTTGGGTGGGGTCGGCCTCGATACCGCATCGGGAGACGAAATGTCCGAGGAACTTACCGGAGCTTACACCAAAGGTGCACTTCTAGGCGTTGAGGCAGAGTTTGTGCTTTTCGAGGATTTCGAACGCTTCGGCGAGGTGGGTGAGGTGTTCACCGGCGAGCATGCTTTTGACAACCATATCATCAATGTAAGCCATCATGGTGTCCCCGAGTAATCGTTCGAACATCTTAGTTATCATTTGTTGAAAAGTGGCCCTGGCGTTCTTTAGTCCGAAGGGCATTATGAGATAGTTGAAGATTCCATGGGGAGTGACGAAGGTCGTGTTTTCAACGTCTCTTTCGCTCATGGCCATCTGGTGGTAGCCTCGATAGATGTCCATAAAACGAGTTGGTCGATCTTCGGGAGGGGGAAGAAGTCCTTCAGGCAGGCGTCATTGAGGATGGAATAATCAACACAGACTCGCCACTTGCCGTTCTTCTTCTTCACCAACAAGGTATTACCCAACCACTTGGGGTATTGGACTTCTCGGATGGCGTTGGGGTTGAGGAGTCGGTTGACCTCCTCGATGATAGCTTCGGAGTGTACTGGAGAAGACCGCCTAGCCTTTTGGACGACTGGGCGTTTGGTTCAGTCAATATTAAGCTCGTGGCAAATGAAGGAGGGGTCGACCCCAGGCATCTCGTAGGGAGTCCATGCGAATACTTCGATGTTCTTTTTGAGGAAATCCACCATGTCGTTCCGCTCGGTGTCACTAAGTGAGGAACCGGCAAGGAAAAAATGTGAGCCGTCTTCGGTAATGGGAACGGTGACAAGTTCTTCTACTACTTTCTCATCGACTGGCCTGCCGACATCTTTCAGAACTGGGGCCACGGGGACCTCAATGAGATTGACCCGGGAAATCTTCTTACTGCTTCGGACTGCGTTAACATAGCATCTCTTCGCCGCGGTTTGATCTCCGTACAGGTCTTCCTGACGTCCGTTAGCGCTTATGAAGCGGACCACCTGGTGATAAGTGGAGGCGATGGCCTTCAGCTTATGGAGCCAGGTACACCCGACGATTGCGTTATAAGGGTTGGAGACATCGACCACCACAAATTACATATCAAGGATCATCGAACCGGCACGGACAGGAAGAGTGATCATGTCGAGGGGCCATACCGGAGCCCCATTGAAACCTCGGATGGACGCAGGTCGGTGTCCGAGACCTTGAGGTCCTTGAACAGAAAGAAGTACATGACCTCGACTGAGCTGCCCTGGTCGACAAGTAGCGGACTTTAACTGTGGCGATGCATAGCGTGACAACAAGAGTGTCGTTATGCAGGAGTTGGACGCAGTCGAGGTCTTTCTCGGTGAATGTTATTGTCCACTTTGACCCGTCGTCGGTGCGGACGCGCTTGGGCTTGGGACCGACGAGCATGACTTGTTTGGAGGAGGAAGCGTCATTCAACTCAATACGGATTATGCGAGCAGTTTCGGGGTTCAGGGGGCCGTGAATAACATGGATCATCTGAACTTCTTCTTTAGTTTGGTTCTCGGCGCGCTCTGCCCGAGCCCTGGTCTTCTCGTGATCAATGGGGTTTTCGAGATGGCCTCTTGCGACAAGCTGCTCCAAGTAGGACTTGAAGGGCTTGCAGGCAGTTGTAAAGTGACCTTGCTTGTTGTGATAGCTGCATCGAACGATCGGGTTCTTAATCTTCCCATTCTCGGTGTCGAGGTTCTGGTTGGGGAAGGAGAAGAAAGGTTGATCCTTCACTTGATCAATAATCCGGTAAATGGGAATGTTGAAGATGGTCTTTTCGGCATTGAAGTCGTTTGGCTTCGGTCCCTAATGTTGTTGACTTGTTTCTTGGGAGTTGAAACAGGTACGGGAGCCGAAGCGGCTGTCGAGATGGATGTTACTTTGGAGCTCGAGGGCTTCCCGATGCCCCGCTCAGCTTTGGATTCGATGAGCTGGCACCATCCTTCAATGCGAGTCATGAGGTCCTTCATGGAGTCGGGTTTGTGTCGGGTGAGGTCGTCGTAGACTTGCTCATCCTGGGAGGTGAGACCAAGCTTGAATCCTCGGGTCGAGATGACACCGTCACAACCTTCGATTTCATTAAATAATTCCCAGTAGCGACCGGCGTACTGTCAAAGTGTTTCGTTGGGTCGTTTTCGAAGGGCGAGGAGGGAATCGATCTCCTTCTCATGCTTGTTGCTCGTGACGAACCGAGCCATGAACGCATCGCACAAGAAGTCAAATAAAGAGATTGACCTGGCTGGCAACTGGTTAAACCATGTAAGGCCTAGGTTCCCGAGGCTTGCGGGGAAGACCTTACAGAGGAAGGCGTCGTCCGAGGGCTCATTTCGGAGGAAGAGAGATATGACGAGCTTGTACTGCACCAAGTGAGTATATGCCTCGGTCTTGCCATCGTAGTTGGCAAATTTGGGTTGGGTGAATCCTTATGGGGGGGGTGACTGAGTCGATCTCTCTTGTGAAGGGGGAGGTCGTGAGTCTCTTGAGTCGGGCGTCGCGATGAGGTCGGATCGAATGGTTGGGACCGTCTAGTCGCTCAGTTGCAGAGCGCTTCTTCGGAATCAACTTGTCCAGCCTTCCGTACTCCTTCCTCTTCGGTGGGATGCTTCCCGACTTCTGAGGGGAGCTCTCAAGTTGGTCCCTCTTGTAGCTATCTCGAGTGTGGGGCTCGAGGCGCTCGGTGATCTGGCTTCCGTCACCCTTCTCCTTTGGACGTGAGACAAATGGGCTTTTAACTCGAGAGTTCTTAAGGCGCTTGCGATACCCCTTTGTCTGGAACTCCAGGAGGCCGTCTTCGTCATTGGCAACTTTGGTGAAACTAGGGGTGGGCTCAGTGTCCCTTCCTAATCCTGACTGAGTGCGTGGAGAAGGCGGAGACACTTCCGGCGCCGAGCCTCTCGAAGGCGGATCGCTTCTTGTGTGGGTCTTTAGAGTTAAGGTAACGGGAGCGCTCCCTATGCCCAGCGCCTCTTTCAGCTAGACCACCCTTCGCACCAGGCGGCTCGAGACGGTCTTTGACAAAGGGACGAGGCTGGTGCTCCACCAAGTGGCCCCCCTCGCGACTGCGGGAAGGGCTATGACGGCTTCTTCTTCCGCCATGGCTTCCAGAGGAATGAGATGTGGAGATCTGGAGGAGATGCTTGATCTCAGCTAGCTCATCGCGGACATGCTTATCTCGTTCCACGACTGTCGACAAGTCATCGATCTTCAGCTCCAGGAGGCGGATGTAGATGTGGAGTTCGGTGGCTGCCCCCGCGTTCTGGGTTGAGGTTCCGGCTCCGACTCTGATGGACATGTGAGCCTTCCCCAGGGCATCGGCCCCACCAGAGGCTAGATTGGGGTCTCCGAACGGGCCGAGTCCGAGGGTTGTTTCACTGGGGTGAGGGTCTTCAACTTTCACCATAGCTGTCATGGAAGGTCTGGACGGAGCTCTTTGGAGGGAAAGGAATGAACGAGTAAGAGATTGGCTAATCCCTAACAGAGTCGCCAATTGTGGGGGTTCGATTTATCATGATCAAGACCAAGGCTCTAGTTAGGTTCCACCTCCCGAGGCTCCGTGCTTCCGCCGTTGGGACCTGCAACAAGTCACTAGGGCTTGGACAGCCCAGTGAGCCTTCGATGATCAAGTTAGATCTCAGGGGAAAGTGTATAGGTCTAGGTTTAGGGTAGAATGGCATATCTCTCTCAGGTGAGTCTCTTTTTGTATTTATAGACTTAGGTTTACGTGGCCTCCAAGCTAGCGCGTGGAGTGTACGCTCAGGTAACCGCCTCGGGTGACGTCGTATGTGACGAAAGGAGCGAAGCGGTTATGGAGCACATGGGCAGGGGTAATCCGAATGATTACGCTTGCTGCACGATCCTCATAGGGCCCATCCGGCGTAACTGCTCCTCCTAGGTACCTCTAGGAACATCCGAAGCAGATGTAGAGCTGTCAAGCACACCTGAACACCAAAAGACATATCCTCGAACCGAGGACCAAACTGTCCCACCGAGGACTTTACTTATACAAGTTGCGCGTTGAACCTCCTCCGGACTCTGGTCTACACATCATGGTCCGATTACCGAGCTGGTAACTGAGGCCACCACATTCTCCATCTCCTCAGGTGTCTTACGACACTGATCCTTGGATAGGTTGATTCCATGTCTAAAAAGAGAGGAACCCTTTCTTGGAATCCTGCATGCTAAAACGAGCAAGAATCTAATCGATATAAGTATCTTATGATAAGCCCAACATCCTATACTTGCGATCTCACATAATCTTAATCCCAAAGATGTGACCGGCTTCTCCTAAGTCCTTTATATCGAACTGGCTAGAGAGTCACACCTTTACCGAAGGTAACATTCCCACATCGTTTTCGATTAGCAGAATATCATCTACATATAGTACCAGGAACACCACCACTTTTCCGTTGCGCTTCTTGTACACACATGACTCATCCGAACATTGATCAAAATCAAAAAAACTTGATTGCTTGATCAAAACGGATGTTCCAAGATCTAGATGCTTGCTTGAGTCCATGAATAGACTCCTTAAGCTTGCATAACATATGCTCTTGACCCTTTGCTATGAATCCATCCGGTTCCATTATGTGGATGCATTCATCCAGATTTCCATTAAGGAATGCAGTTTTCACAGCCTTTTGCCAAAATTTCGCATCCACATAGTTGCAGGGTTTAGCATGTTATTCTTCAGGGATCATATCATAAGATTCTCCCAAGAACATATACCGATTGGGTAGGACAACAACCCTCCCACTTCGATGAGGTACTAGTGTGTCAACAACTCTTTCTTGCAGTGTAACCCCCTGTACTATTGGTGTTGAAGGAGTCTTTGTCGGTCCCTCTCCTCTCAATTTCTCTAGAACAATCTTGCTTCTAGGCCTGTGGTCTATTACATAGCCTTCACTAAGTATCGGGCATTGGTTCTAGCAATGACCTTGTGATTCTTAGGACTATAAAACAGTCCACCGTTCCTTCCTTTAGGGTACCCCACAAAGAAGCAAACTTCTGTCATCGATTCCAATTTATCTACGTTCCTATTCAGCACATGTGCTGGACTACCCCAAACCCGAACATGCTGCAAACTAGGTATGTGCCCAGTCCATAGTTCTGAGGGTGTAGATGGTACTGACTTATATGGTACCAAGTTAAGAATGTATGCTGCTGTTTCTAGTGCATGTCCCCAAAACGAAATTGGTAAATTTGAATAACTCATCATTGATCTTATCATATCTATAAGAGTCATATTCCTTCTTCTGCTAAACCATTTTGACGTGGATACCTGGTACTGATAACTGTGATGTAATCCATTCAGCTAACAAGTACTCCCTAAACTCTCCCAAGAGGTATTCGCCACTACGATCAGATCGTAGTGTCTTAAGACATTTACCCCGATGCTTCTCCGTTTCCGCCCTATACTCCCTGAATTTCTCAAAGCATTCGAATTTACGGCGCATCAAATAAATGTATCTAAACATTGAGTAATTATCAACCAAAGTGATGAAATACTCAAAACCACCTCTTGCTTGGTCATTCATGGGTCCACACAAATCAGAATGAACCAATTTCAATGGCTTTTTAACCGTTTGCTAATAAAAAAAAAATTCTTGGTTATGTTACCTTCTAAATAGGATTCACAAACTAGATATTTCTCAACTTCCAATGAACCTAAAGGTCCATCTTTGACTAGTCTAGAAATCCTATTCAGATTAATATGACCAAGGCATAAGTGCCAAAGATACGTTTGGTTCAATTTAGAAGGCTCATTTCTCTTACATGACATATTATTAGTATTATTCAATTCATCCAGTTGCACTGTAGAAAATATAGGATTAATAAAGAAGAGATTATCCACCAATGAACCAGAATAGATAAAACGTTTATTTAACGTAATAACCACAAATTTCTAAAATAAACCAAATATCCATCTTTAATTAACTTAGAAACTAAAACCAAGTTTCTTCTAATAGTAGGAACATAAAAACAATCTCTCAAAATTAAACTCCTATTACTATTAAAATTTAAAAAGACATTTTCTACTGCAACTGCTGCCACTCTCGTAGCATTGCCCATGTGCAGATAAAATCTCTCAATCACTAAGTCTTTTGGTTTCCTGGAACCCATGCAACAATTTGCAAACATGATTAGTGGCTCCTGTATCTGCGCACCAGGTACTGGTAAATAACACCACTAAACATGATTTAACGACTAGCCAAAAAATCTATCTTGATTATTCACTTTATTGAGATAGAATAGACATTTCTTCTTCCAGTGTTCTTATTGCTTGCTATGAAAACACTTGCCCTTAGGCTTTTTCACTCCACCTTGAGGCGCTCTAACTGGCTCCACAACCTTCTTCTAAGACTTGTTCTACTTCTTCTTGCCTTTCGACTTAGAAGTAGAATCCTTTTCCGCCACTAAAACAGATGGTTTCTTCACTCCCACAAGACCCTCAACTGCATGGAGTTCCTTAAGAAATTTCGCCAAACTTAAATGCGTTTTATTCATAGAATAGTTCAGGTGAAACTACTTAAAACTCTCAGACTGCAGTGAGTTAAGAACGAAATCGATCTGAGTTTCTCCATCAATTTCTGCTCCAAGGATCTCTAGTTCATTAAGAAGAGCTATTATCTTCAAAACATGATCCCTAATCGGGGTCCCTTAAACATGGGTGATACTCACCAATTTTTAAAAAAATTGTGTTTCCTCTTTTGTGGCATTCTCATCAGGTCTAGGAGAGCACACCTCAGACAACACAAATTTGTGCCTTTCAGCAGTTAACACAATATCCAAATTCCTTTTCCAGTCAATATAATTCGATCCAGTAAATTTATTTTCTTTGAGAATAATTGCAAGTGGATTGAAAAAATCCAATTTTGAATCTGAGAATCACATAACAACAATTATGAAGGGCAATAAAAAACTTGAATTTCATTTTAATATTGGTTCCCTCAGCCACATGTTAAAAGAAAAACATTGGCAACGCTACACACCGTGAAGAGCATGCCTCGATGGGAAGGTCGTCTACTCTTCATCATTCGTATAGATAGGCACAACCTTTTAATTTTACTATCTAGACACTAGACCATGCCATGCAAAATTAAATAGCCAATATTCATTTAGTCCTATAAATAATAATAGTGACTCAGATAGAAAGGATATTATTATTTATAGCTAAGTGTATACCATTACCTAGCTTTAGACCTATTGTTTCGTTATGAACCACCTCAGATGGAGAAGTGACCCACACAACAAATATCTTAGAGCTATCCCTTTAGGAAGTTTGTGCCGATGATGCCATAATTAATTTTGTCCGATAGGGAGGGAGGTTCTGAAATCAACACACAAAATTAATTATATCATCTACAGACTAAGAATGGATACCATGTGATTTATCCCAAATAAATTCCCTCTCCCACTTAGTTATTTAAAAAACTTTGTAAGGGTTATCAAATTTTTGAGTTTGCAAAAATCGTGATCTAGATCAAATGCCAAATATTACCATGTTGTCCAAATATGGTAAATTATCACATATGCAAACAATATTAAAACACAAATAATAAGGAAACACAAGATAAAAAATCCAGCTATTATGGTCAAAGATGCAATCCTTGAGTAACAAGAAAACTTTCCAAACTTGAAATCCTTAAGCAATAAGGAGTCCTTCCAAATTTGAAATCCTTAAGCAATCCTTCCAAACTTGAAATCCTTTAGCTTCCAAACTTGAAATCCTTCAGCTATACTTGTGTGGAAGACTTAGATATTTTGAATCAATCAAGGAAATCAAAATCCAACCGTGCTTAGGCAAGAAAATTCGTATTTGATATATTCCCGCGTAAACTGCACAGCCTTCAGTATTTTGGTCATATCTTCTTCATCCGACCTCCGATTGAAGTGATTCAAATTGGGTTGGATTTGAAATTCAATTATGTACAACTTCCGTGAAAAACAGATTTTCTAATTCTAACGTTTACTAGGTCGGAATAGCCCTGCAATCAGACCCTATGAATCTAGAAAAAAATCTATTACTAGCCAAACAACTTGTATATTCTATATCTTCCATCTTCGATCTCCGAATAACCATCGAATGCTATTACAATCGAAGAAACATACATACATCGATCTTATGCCTCCATTGGAGTTCACATGCTACGTTAATTATTACAACCACGAAAAATAGTCGTGGCACCCAATAAATAACACATGCTACGTTAATTATTACAACTATGAAAAATAATCGTGGTACCTAATAAATAACAATAACCACGAAAAAATTATCGTGGGACCCAATCACATAAAATCCACAAAAAATGATGTGACCATAATAGCTGGGTAAGAACGCTGCAAAACAAGGGTTAGCACAGTTCTACGTTCTATCCTCTATAACCCACGGACAACATGGCCTATTTAATTCATACGTGTGATTACAGCCTGCTTTGATAACACTGTTAGGAAACCGAATCCCCAAGACCCAGTAATGACGCGTACAGATTAGACAACAAAAAAAACGCAAAAACTCTACAAGGATTACACAACTCCCGCGTCACGAACGCTAGTTGAACTTGTTACAGCACATCTTGCTGTATGCCACGAATACTGTTCAACCGTACCTTACGATCTTCTACCGTATTCCCCGCACATCTAGAACACGAACCGAGTGTGAACTCTTTCATGATCTGTTTGCTCTCTCTAAGTCTGCCTCTATTTTACTGAATAATAGAAAAAACACCAACCTGACCTAGAGGGCATAACGTGTATATATAGGGTTACGATAGGGACCTAAGGAGTAGGAAGTTTGGGCTCCCAATGTAAATAAGAAAACCTAATCCCACCAGGATTATATTTCTTATTTCACTAATTATAATTCACCCCACTACAGAATTATAATTGCACTCTCGTCCTTACCTCAATTATATTACGAGCTCCATGATATTAAATACTTATTAATCTCACCACGTTAAGATTACAGATACCCGTTGATTAAAATAAATTACTGATAGGCAGAAACCGCACATGGCTCAGGAACTGAAGTAATCTCCCGTTTTGTTCCAAACTTAGCCTTACTGAATGTTACTATCTGTACGGTTGAGAGAGAGAGAGAGAAAGAGTGAGTGTTAAGTTAAAAAAATGTGGTTGCAAATGCCAGGGCGTTATTTCATGGCGATCTCCTCTGTTCCATTCGGCCGTGATTGGATCTTACATTTGTAATGAGAGTTGTGGGTGAGAAAATGAGATATATTGAACCCCACTTGTCCAAAGACAAAAATGGACGGCAAGGCAGATGAACCCGGGCTAATCGGTGACCATCTTACCTACTATTCCATTTTTCACTGGATTACAGCATGTTTTTTCTCAAAATTTATAAAATTATACAAGTCCGTCCACCCTACATTGATTAAATAATCAAACACCTATCCAACCAAGAGTTTTGAGAAACAAAATGTTATTCTTATGAATACTTTTATGTTTTTGGAATAGTAGTTTCTATTTAATATAAACGGAGAATACTAGATTGTATGCATTTATAATTGCGAATGATTATATCTTAGTTGTTAAATAGGTTGATCAACATCTGTGTCATAATTTTTTAGTCTTATTTTTAATACATGCAAAACTAATATCGCCTTTCTTATGCTATGTTAATTAGTTCGTGCAACCTTAAAATTATGAGTTCATCTATCTTCAACCACAGATCCAGACACATATATGTCCACAGTCTTCTGATGCTTAAGGGTCTAAGGCGTTTCGTCTAGGATCCACGTCTATTGAACAACTCAAGACATATCTTTATTCCGATATCTGTCGAACATATCAATGTTAAATAAATAATAAAAAAGGAAAGGAAGGAAAAGACCCAAAAAAATGTACTATGGTTTTTTTTTTTTGTGGTAATTAAAATGTACTATAGTTCATTCAATCTCTTTTCTTTTTTGAGTGGCATGTGGTGTAGGAGCCCTATAATTCAAACGAATTGACCATCACTTGTAAACCGATCATGTTTTTCTTGGTATCAAAGGCTGCTAAGATGTTTCCCTTGTATAATATATAGCAATTCCGTGTGCCAAGTGCCTACTTTCTCAAATCCCTTTCACTCTCCTTTTATCATTTCAGTGCTTCATCTTTTGTCCTTAAAGCATATTGGTATGGCAGCTGAGGAAAAGTTTAATATATGGCCTTTTATTGATTAATAATACATCTAGTATTTTTTGATCGGCAATAATACACGTATTAGTATTATTACTGGTTGGGTAAAGTTCATTTTGACCCCATGTGATTAGCGCCATGTGCGGATAGACCCCATGCTGTCATCTTTTCCATCCATATTAACGGACACATTAAAAGACCGATATACCTTTATCATGCCCCTTGATTCTTCTTCTTTTTTAAATCTAACCACATCATCTCTTATACCAAAAATTGAATCCAAATCGTTGATATTCTAAATTTTGACGAGTACAACATCTATGCCAAAATTCAAGTCAATCAAAAAATGAAAAGCTCATGATCGAATCGATTTTGTTAAGAAAATAAATTTTAAATTTGAATTTATTAAAAATTAGATCACTGGGTTATTGATACCTAATCGATATGATTCTTTACAAAGCTACTCTATTCTTTATTTAATACATTATGAACGACTCAGATTACATTCTAGAGGCGTGTGAGATACACCTCCGTTAATATGGATGGAAAACATGACAGCAGAGGGTCTATCCGCATATTTTCAAAATCACAGATAGGTTACGTGCTTAGTTTTGAACCATGAGAGGGTATCCGCACATGATGATAACCACAAGAGGTGCAAATGAACTTTGCCCTTACTGGTTTGACCAATCATGCATATGTCTTGCATATCATGGAAATATATTCCAGTTACATGACCTTGCATAACTCAAGGTCTGTATCCACCTGCCTCTACTCATATTCTTTGTGAGTTCCTGATCTAACTTTCAAAGAACAACAAATCATTTCAAATGAAACAAAAGCAAATGCAGAGTATATGATTAACGAAGAATCTTATTAACCAATTATCATTACATATAACCCATCTCAATTGACTATTTGGCTTCCACCACCAGACGACCAAACTCGTTATTGAACCTTTTTTTATAGTTTGTATAAAATCGTAGTCCAAAAAACATCAAAAAACATGACCCCCCACAAACAAGTATGCCTTTTGTTTTCAAACAAAAGTAATCAAAAAGCTTGATCATGAGGAAGCATAACCATCACATGATTGTGCAGCCAGAAGTGTTTTCGTCATTAAAGTACTCACCGCAACGACTTACTCTATAACAAGCCCTATTCCCACCATACCCATACCCATCGTAGGATGGTACTGGCCTCCCATACCCCTCATAACATGGGCCCCCAGGGATACCCTCGTAACATTGCCTACAACACACCGGAGGCGGGTAAATAGGTACATAAAAAGGGGGGCACAGAGGTGGCGGATGAGTTTTGGGCTTCTCCTGTTCCTTGGGTTTCTCCTGTTCCTTGGGCTTCTCCTGTTCCTTCGGCTTCTCGAATTCTTTGGGCTTTTCTGATTCTTTGGGTTTTGGAGGCGGTTTGATCTCAATGCTCTTGATTGTTTTCCCACCTTTGCAACACAACTTGTCACGAATCTTCTCCGGGCTACAGCATACTACAGTGATCGTCACCGTATTCTGCTTCTCGTCATAAGCCTGGTTTCGAATTCCTATAATTTGTCCCCAAAAGTTTGACATCGCACAAAAGTCAATTTCTTATGCGAAAATATAGAAAAGCAAATAGTAGTTATTGTACTTAGGGTGTGTTCCACAACCCAAATAATTTCTTATTATTTATGGAATAAGAAGCCCTGTTCCACAACTTCTGCCTTCTTATTTTTTAAAACAAGTAAGATCAAGAATTTGGATCAAACACCCCACGGCAGGATAGGGCGGCGGCCGCGCCGGGCCGTCTCCGGCCACCGGAAGGCCGATCCGAACCGTCCAAAAATTCTATAAAAAAAAACCAAGGGGGCCTTCGCGAGAATCAACGTCATCCGAGGTGTGTAGAGTGCTTGATCCGAGCACCCCTTTTCCGTGTACGATTTCAATATCATATGCACACGAAAAAGGGGTGCTCCGATCAAGCACGCTACACACCTCGGATGACCTTTATTCCCGCGTAAGCTCCCTTGATTTTTTTTTTAGAATTTTTGGACGGCTCGGATCGGCCGTCCGGTGGCCGGATCCTGCCGGGCGCGGCCGCCGGTACGATTTTCCTCCGCCGGTGCCCAACACAAAAGCAACAGTCTTGTTTTTTGTATACGGCAACTTCAAGCTCAAAAATCATGTGTTTATGCAAATAATTTTCTTATCACTATGGATTTTGTTTGATAGATCTCATTGAAATCTTTAATACGGTGCAAAAAAAAATTAATTTTTTTTTATTTGCATTATTTTTGAGTTTGAAAAAATGAAAGGAACTTTTTATTTGAAAAAAATAAGAAGGCTGGATGTGTTTTGAATTAAAAGTAAAGAAAATAAGTACTTACTTTTTAGGAAGCGTTGCGGAACAGAGCCTTACTTTTTATCTTGTTGTACTCTTCTTATCTTTATTCACGTAAATGCTTCAAATTCTTCTTACCTCTTTATTTGATTTTTATGCACAGATAACAATTTTGTACTATTTGTTGTTTCGCGTAGATGAAAGCAAGAAATGAAGTGCAAAAATCATTCTTCCTTCAATAAATATACCGGTGGTATAAATAAAGAAATAATGAATAATAATAGGACATTGAAGGTCCACCTTCAGCACCATTGTTGTAACCTGTTAAAGAAAGCAATTAATCCACGACCACAGAAAAGCTGAACTATATATCTCGTGTGGTACTTATTTATATAGAGAGATAGAGGGAAATGGTGTTTACAAACAAACCTTCTCAGCCATAATTGAGACCTGGGGATAAACAAATCCGAAGCCGGAAATGAACGGATTGTTGATGACCTAGAGAGAGAGAGAGAGAGAGAGAAGGGGAGTGGGATGGGAGAGATCATGAAGGCCTTGCTTTTAAGAATGTAAAGAATGGAAAAAACGCTGTTGTCGTACGTAATGGAAATTAGCTGAAGATCGAATGGAAAAGGGCAGAATCTATTAGTATGGATCCAACAAGGCGGTGACACGTGTTAAGGACGACGGAACTCCATGCGATTATCAAAATTGTCTCCTTCAATTTCCCACAGAGGTTGCGGTGGCCTACGATTGCTGACTCTTCACTCTCCTCTACTCCACATTAGCATAGCATGTGCTGGCCCCTTTGATTGACAGAACCATCTCACCTTCCAATTCTTCAATCACTTGGTGGACAAGACTCATATCCTCGAATAACAATCTATCTATTTATATTCTATAAGAATCTAATTCCCTCATTATTTAAAACGAAATTCTCTCATTGCCTCTCTCTCCTCCGTGATATATTCTATAAGAATGTTGTTACTTAAATTAAAACGAAATTCTCTCCTTAACTCTCTCTTTCCTATGTGGAATAAGTGTGAGCTAACTTTGTGTGAAATTGAATAATTTCAAACGCGTTTTGTGTCCAAACATTTGTGTTTAGAATCTACATCAAAATAGACCACAGTCCATTAACACATTTTCTATTTTTTTTTTTGTTTTATCCTTATTTGAATTTTTTACGCATTTGTTAATTTTATGTCTCACTTTTTCTACTTTTCCTATTCTCCAAAAAGTCTTTATTGGAACAACGCCTAGTAATGAATCAGAAAAATATAAAAAGTAAGGCGCAAAACTAACGAATGCAAAAAAATTTAAGTAAAAAACAAAACTCAAAAAAATCTAGAAAGTCTGGAACAACTCAATAGTAATATGCAACATTTTTGGTGGTAGGGATGCAATAGTACTAGTTCATGCACCCCACACGGCTGGCCGTACACGTTGATTAGCACGCATCCTTCAAAAAGTGCCCAAGAGTTTGGGGTCTTTATTATTTCCCTACCCCTCATTTAAGAACTTTTCCAACCACTATTATAATTTACAACTGTCCTTTTTTTTTTTTTAATTTTGGCAAAAGGCAATAACTTCAATTCAAAGAAATGCTCCAGTTTTATGGGTGATTAATATACCCTATACACTTCTCTCTTTCTGTCTCTAACAACAATCTCTTACAGACCTTGTCCCATGTATTCTTTCGATCGAAATCGTAACGGAACTTAAGTGCACTGTCAGATTGATTGGAATTGAAAATGAACGAATTCAGACTCACATTTGGTTCGTTCTGTGTCAACGAGTAGACCTTACTGAATTACTGGCTTATATTTGCAGATAATGGAGGTTGAAGTCATATCCAGGGACAGAATAAAACCATCATCTCCTATTCCATCTCACTTGAAAACACACAAGATTTCTCTCTTAGATCAGCTCTTCCCTCCTGTCCGTGTTCCTGTAGTGTTCTTCTATCTCAACACACAGACTACTAGCCCTATTCCCGACGTCATCACCAAAAGATCGGTCTCTCTGAAGCAATCGCTAGCAAAAACCTTAACTCTCTTCTACCCATTTGCCGGATGTGGGTGAGTTTGGGTTCCGTTGACCGTGCTTACGTGTACAAATATGAGTTGGAGAGATGCGATTGGTCGATAGTTAATGGAAAGAAAAGGAGAAGAAATCTTGTGGGGTGAGGGAAGGAGCAAGAGGTACGAGAGAGACAAAGACAGCGTGTCCCTTGTATTCTCCGCGGGGTGATGTTGGCTTTCCCTGGGTTCGAACGGGTGAGGTCATCTTCTCTCCGGGGAAGAATGTTCTCCTTCCTCAGAATCAGTGCTCCCACCTGCTCTTTTCCTAGAAAAGTCTCTCTCTCAATCATTGGGAATGTCAGGGATATTTATAGGGCACCTGGGCCTAGGTCAGGCCCAGGACGACGCTCCTATAGGACCTCAACACGTATCCCTCCTGCACCTCCAGGCCTCGGGGAATCTAGTCCTCCTGCGGGAGCCTCTCCGTGGGAGAGCTCAATTCTCCGCGGCGTTGCCTCCATCCCAAGCCACCAAGCCACAAGAAATTCCCCAATTCCCGCTGGAGCGAGGACGCAACCCGCGGCGATCGTGTATTTTCCGCGGGACCCCCTCTGGACCCTGCCTCTAGGTCCAGGTGGGGTCCCGGGGTCCACCTACGGCTCTCTGCCGCGGCGCCCATTTTGGTATATCTTTAGTCCTCCCGCGGGGACAGCGAAGGCCCCGCGGTGGTCATCCCTCCCGCGGATTGTCTCCGCAGGCATCATTCTTTATGCAGTACACGTGCTCTTTTCCCATTGGGTGGTCAACCCTCTTCTTTGGACAGACCCTTTGACCGAGGGTCCTTTTCCGCGTGGACCCTGTCGCCACGTGTTCGCGACCGATTGGTGGGTCAATAAGTCTTCCAAAAACGTATTAATGACCGCACCTACATATGCCCCCCACGCGCGTATGATGAGCGTACATCGTTCGAGTGTGCATCGCCCCGCTTGATATGTCTCGCGGAGGAATGTTAACTGCCGATCGCTTCGTGTACCGTCGTGTCTCTTTGTTGTACGGCTGTCATAAATGCTCCCACCGTTTGACCGTTATATAAACCCTTTATTCATTATTTTGTTTTTCACCTACCGTCCAAAATCTCTGTCGAAATGCTGTCACTTTCTCCTCTTTCTCTCTCGTTCATTACTTTATTCCCTTTTCTTTCCTTAGAACCTTCTTCCTTTTCTTAATCACAAAATCTAAATGGCTGCACGGGGATCAATCATTGAGGAGCCTGTCCCTACTGCGGATCAGTGGAGGAGGGCCCCGTACTTCAGATTCGTGGAGGACCCCTTCTGGACTTTGGTGGAATCTTACGCCGTCGACGGGCCCTCTACTTCCAACCCTACGTCTTTCACGGCTCCTGTTGACTTGGAGAGCACGGAGCTGGTCAATCCATCCTCCGTTCTCCGACTCCGTCTAGAACGCGGAGACTTTCCTTATTCAGAGTGTTGGTTTGGGGCCTAGGCCTCGCCACCCACTGACTGGCTCGAGTGGGTGGATGAAGTCCTCAACAACCCCCCTTAAGCAAATCCTCATGGCCACCAGTACCCTCGATGCCGTACAACTGTCGCGGCGCCTGACTATTCCGAGGCTGGGGGCAGCTAACAGGAACTTAAACTTTGCATGCTCACGCTGGAGCATCGACACGCACTCCTTCGCGTGGGCATGGGCTAGAGCGGCCTCTCGCTGGAGGATGTGATCATTCTCACCCGCCTTCCCCTCCGCGGGGTCACTCTCTTTGATCTGAACAATCTTTCCGAGGCGGATCGGCGGAATGTCGAGAAACTGAGGAAGCTGGCCAAGCTTGCCCAGTCTGGCCCTATGTTCACTGTCCAAGGCGTCCGCAAGGCCACCGAATGCCAAGAAAACCTCCTTCGCGAGCTGGATCCGCTACTTTTTCAAGGACCTCCAGCCCGCGAGGACAGTCGTTGCGGGGATGCCGCGGGACTTCGTTGCTGGCCCCCACTGTGAGGGGCGGCTGCATATGGCCGGCTTCTTTGCCTTATTCCTGTCCTACTTCGTCCTTCCGGGTTACCCAGTGGATAGTCCTTCTTCAGCGGTCTTTCGCTCGCCGTGCTCTTGGCCCACGGCGAGTGCGTTTCACTGGCCCCGCTATTTCTGGGATCACTCCATTGTCAGCTGGACCTGGCCCATGCTGATCTTGCCAGGTCCCTCGGGAGGTGTGACCACCTATCCATGGTCCACACTAGCTTCTTGCTCGCTTCTTCTTCGAGCACTTCCCCATTTTTGCCCTAGTCGCGCAGGAGTTCCGGGGATCCGCTAGCCACTCTAGGTCGGAGCGATGGATTGGCACCAGCAGTGATGCCATTTGCTACATGTCCTGCGACATCGTAAAGAACTTCGTTCCGCGTCCCTACGGCTCCAACACCCCGGGGATAGTGGGTCTTGGCTAATGCGTTCTACCCACCCGCTCTTCTCTTTTTGCCGAGGGTAAGAACGACTCGATTGCTCATGCGGTGGTCAACTCCGCTCTTATCGCTCTCCCGGGCTGGCTTCCCTTCCTGAACAATGAGGCTAACGACATATCGGTCTATTGTCCGGACCATTTTGCGAGGCAGCCGAGCTTCGATCAGGGGGTGCCTGGGCATGCTCCGGGGGTATCTTCTTTCACTGAGTCTCAGCGGCGCTTCACGCTGCCTTAAATCCCGGACACTCTTTCACGACTCGGGGACTTGCCCATTCCTTCCAGGGATGACGTAGGGCGGTATACTCCCGAGTTCCGCCGCTACTGGCGGAGAAACTTAGACTCCTTCCTTCTCTTTGTCCGCGGGGTGGCAGAAGTCGCGTACGCGGGTGAAATTAGCAAGTGGGACACTTCTTTGCGGGCTGTCGCGAAGGCCAGATGGCCTGACTGGCGCGGAGCCCAAAGTATGTGGGTGATCGTGTCGCCCCTTTGAACGTGGCTTTCCCGCCGGGGCTTCCTCCTGCGCCCCAGCTGCCGCGGGCCAGGCTCTTGTACGGGGTACTCAAGGGAGGGTGCATTCCTCGATTCCCCTAGAACCACCACATTAAGGGCTCCTGCGGCGGCAGAGGGCCGTCGCCGCAAACGTCTCCGCAGGGTATGCAATACTCATTTCATTTTAGTCGACTTGATTCCCCTTCTTAATTCCTGACGTTTCTTCTTCTTTCTGCCAGCAGTGGAATTTAGATGCCAGTACCTTCGTGGCATTTGAGCAAGAGGCAGCTGCGGCGGTGGTGGCAGCGGAACAGGCCGCGCTCGAAGAGGCAGAAGGGGACGAACCAGGCACACCTTCCAAGCTTCTTCTTTCCAAGCGGCCACATTTTAATGGTAAGCTTCTTCTTTCCAACTAATCGCTTCCGTTGCTTCTTTTCTTGTTCTTCCGAATTCTGGCTCACTTGCCACGGGGACTTCTTTTGAACAGCCGCGGTGCAGTCCGAGGAGGAGGACGGGGACGCAGACGAGGGAGGTCGCGATGATGACATTAGTGTCGACATCGATGATGATAACACCGACGGACAACAGGCCTCTGAGCGACCGCCTGGAGACCATGCGAGCTCAATCCTCCAACCCTGCGGGAGGCACTGCTGTGGGGAACATTGCGGGAGCAAGGGAGGTTGAGATCATCCAGCCCCGCATAGGGCCGGTCCCCTACCCGCTGCCAGAGCCAGAAACCTCTGCGGTGGTAGGAGGTATGTTACCTGATGAACCTTCCATTGTGGACCTTGGAGGGGATCCCCAACACGGTTTCCACCGAGTCGTTGTCTTCCTCTAAGGAGTCTGATAATATCATTGTTTACTGCGCTGATCGAGTTCCCTCTCCGCCCCATGCAGCGACTTCAGAGACCCGCGAGCCGCCTCCGCCGACGGATACCTGCAAGTCTGTTGGCCAGGCAGAGATTGTCGGGGCTCCAATTTCTACAATGGCAGCCTAGCTTCTGCG
The DNA here is from genome assembly GCA_025413875.1 of Rhododendron molle. Lineage (NCBI taxonomy): Eukaryota > Viridiplantae > Streptophyta > Magnoliopsida > Ericales > Ericaceae > Rhododendron > Rhododendron molle. The sequence goes on from CM046400.1 coordinate 25,581,124, forward strand.
GGGTGAGGGAGATGACACCGAGGACTTCCCATTCTCTTCCGCGGGGCGACACGGGCTAACCTCTTCTTCCAACCCTTCGTTGGGCTCTCACCAACAGTCCACCAGTGCCCGGATCCTCTCCACGGAAAGCTACTTGGGTCGGGTCGCTGCTGCTTCTCTGGGCGTCTTTAACTCCTCTTTCCTTCGGGGCGCTCAGCCACCCGTGGGGAGAGACCCAGCTCTGGACACCACCAGCCCTCACTCCCCGGCTTGCTCAACTTCCCAGGCTCTGTCCCCCCGACTGTCCACGAGGCGCGCAGCAACCCCTCCAGCTCAGCCTTCTTTAAACATTGAAAACCGACAGCTGGAGGTAACGAAGAACTCCTTGGGGGGCCCACCTCCATTACTGACTCAGATCTCAATTCCCTATTTAAAGACATGACTTTCTTCCCAACTAATAATGTTTTAGGAGGACAAGGGAGCCAAGCACTTGGGGATTTAGGCGTTGATCTGGACATAGCAATGGGCGAATAGCAAAGGGGCGAGGTGGAATCTAGAGAACAGCCCTCTCCGAGACGGGACCCCGCGGTGGATCATGGGAAGGAGCTCATGGGCGCGAAAATGGAGGTGCAAGTCCGTCTCTTCCCCACGGATTATGCGGTGGACGAGGTTTATCATCCGTTCCTCAATGCAATAGCCCGGAGGCACCCAGAGACATTTGCCCCCTTTAATCCGCGGTCTCCTCGACTTGGGGCGATGTTCCTTAGGAATCTTCATGAACAGCTTGCCCCTTGGGTGCAGCTCCGCTTTAGTGCCTTCGACGCTGCCACAGAAGCCGCCCTGCAAGAGCTGGCGCAGGACGCGGGGGCCATGGGCTTTGACCTGGACTGGCTGAGCGCGAGGAGTGCCGTGCTAAGGGCTGCGGGGGAAAGGGCAAGTCTGAGGCCCAAGATTCAGAGCCTCGCCGCGCAGCTAGAGGCCGCTCGACAACATCTGGTGAGTTTGGAGGCCAGGTTTGCCCAGATCTCGGAGTACGATGCGAGGCTGACCGCGGCGACACTAAACTTGGAAGACCCCGACCCAGAGGAGCTGGTCTTCGCGAACTGGCTAGATTAGGCCTCTTTTTCTGCTCTTCCTCTTTTTTCTTTTTTCTTTTTTTGTAACACATGTACCAAATTTTTTTTTTTTGAATAAAACTGGCATTATTGGAATAAGATTATTGTTTTGAATGCTTTTTTTTTTGCCTTAGCATTATTTCTGCCTGGAGATTATTATGTTTGAAGCTCCACGGGTCATGCTCCGACCCTTCACGGCTTAATGTCACTTTCGTTTGCTAACCATTAGGTCTCGCGGGCCATGTTCTAGCCACGGAAACTTAACATCACTTCGATAATCATATGAGGTTTTGAAGACGCGCATGTCACGTTCTGACCTTACGAGACTTAACATCATCTTTGTTTGGTAATCCTTAAGCTTTTAAAAGCACGCGGGTCATGTTCTGATCCTTCAGAACTTAACATTATCTCTATTTGGTAGTCCTTAAGTCCTGCGGGCCATGTTCTGGCCATGGAGACTTAACATTACCTCTTTTGATAATCGTTAAGTTTTTTGGAAGCACGCGGGTCATGTTCTGACCCTTCAGAACTTAACATTATCTCTATTTGGTAGTCCTTAAGTCCCGCGGGCCATGTTCTGGCCATAGAGACTTAACATTACCACTTTTGATAATCGTCAAGTTTTTTGGAAGCACGCGGGTCATGTTTTGACCCTTCAGAACTTAACATTATCTCTATTTGGTAATCCTTAAGTCCCGCGGGCCATGTTCTGGCCACGGAGACTCGACATTACCTCTTTTGATAATTGTTAAGTTTTTTGGAAGCATGCGGGTCATGTTTTGACCCATCAGAACTTAACATTATCTCTATTTGGTAGTCCTTAAGTCCCGCGGGCCATGTTCTGGCCACAGAGACTTAACATTACCTCTTTTGATAATCGTTAAGTTTTGGGACCTCAGGATGAGCGTAGGGTGAAGGGGGGCCCGCGGGAATGTTCTTCCTACGCGACCACTCCCACTTTATCACAACATAGGATATAGAGAGCAGATACAATAATGGAGGGATAATTGCAATATTTCATTAAATCCTTTGACAATCAATCTGGTAATTCATTCACACAGAATTGCTTCACAAAAAGACATCCTCTTTCATTGAATTTTGATGACATAATTAAAAGAAAAGAATAAGAACACAGCAACAGAAAATCAGGAACTCTATTGCTCTCTCATGGATAGAACTTCTTGATGTACTTGGAATTTACTGCTCCTGTCTCGAACCCGTCTTCCACGCGGGTCAAGTGGTAGTATCCGCTCGTGGAAGCACCGATCACTTCTTAGGGGCTTTCCCATCTGGGCGTGAACTTCGGGGTCTTCAAGTCCCTCATCACCGCTGTGGTTGCTTTCCAGACCAAATCCTCGACTTTGAACGCCCGCGGCACCACACCTTTGTTGTACTAGCGTGCCACGGATTCCCAGTACTTTTCGTGAGTGCGAGCTGCAGCGACCCTTTTTTCTTCCAAGGCTTCTAAGTTTGCTCTTCTCCCCTCCACGGAGCCTTCCATCGCGAGAATCATTCATGCGGAAGGGACACTTAGCTCCGCGGGTAGGACTGCTCCTGCCCCATAAACCAGACTGAAGGGGCTTGCGCAAGTGGACTTTCTCTTCGAGGTTCGGTAAGCCCAGAGGGCTATTGGCAAATGATCCGCCCAAGTTCCGCCGCGTTCGTCCAACAACTTACTCAAAATCCGTATCAGAGTCTTGTTCGTCGCCTCTGCCTGCCCGTTCCCCTGTGGGTAGTAGGCGCTGGAAGTACGGTGTTCCACCATGTACTCGTCGAGTAAACTCCCCACGTGATGGTTGATAAATGGGGTCCCATTGTCAGACATGATCATCCTGGGTATTCCGAACCTGCAAGTGATATTTTCCTTAATGAATGCGGCCATCGCGTCACCAGTAGCCTTCCTTAGCGGGACCGCTTCAACCCACTTGGTGTAAACTTCCGTAGCCGCCAAAATCCATCTGTTCTTCCGCGAGGCAGGCCTGATTGAACCAACCAAGTCCATGGCCCATGTATGGAACTGGTAAGGGGCGCAGACTGAGTGTAGCTCCACGGAAGGGGCGTGAACTAAATTCCAAAATTTTTGGCAAGCCTGACACAGTTGCACGTGCTGCTGGGAATCCGCCTCCATGGTGGGCCAAAATATCCCAGATGGACCAATTGCTCGTGAAGTTTTCTCCATCCTTGATGTTTGGTCCTGTGGGTTTTCTGTTGTGCTTCCTCTGCTTCTTCTCTACCCACACACCTCTGGGGCATCCCATCAAGGGTTCTTCTGAACAGATGTCCTCCCTCGATGAAAATCGTCGTGCCCCGCGGATGAGCCTCGCAGCCTCTATCCGTTCCGTGGGTAGGGATCCCTCTCTCAGATAGTCGACGTAGACCTGCCTCCAATCTCCTTCTTGATCGCCAGCGCACACCATTAAGCATTCCGGCCTAACCGCGTACAAAGAGCACCACGTGCAATTTTTTGCAATTAGGTCCGCGTCTTTCTTCATGCTGGGCCAATAGCATCCCTACCTCTGGATTCTTCTATACAGGGCAATTTCATTATCGGCGCAATTGCTATCGTGAATCTGATCCAGAACTCTCTCTGCTTCCCTTGGATCGACGCACTGCATGAGCCACCCCTGCGAAACGTGGTGATACAGTTCTCCGCGCAAGATCAAGAAGCATGACAGCTCCGCGGTGGATAATTGCCCTACGCCAGTAGCCAATTGTATCTTGATGGCTCCGCGCCAATCCTCCGTTGGTTCAGAAAAGTCCTCCAGCAGGGATGGCTCAAACATCTTCACGATTTCGATATAAGCCTTGTCTTCTTCAAATTCCGTTCTTGCCCCCAGCATCGCGAGGGCATCCGGGAAACGATTTTTCAACCTAGGTCTGTGGACAAAACTAACACTTTTGAAAAAATTCATCAACTTTTGAACTGTCGTCCGGTATGGTTCCACGTGGGCTCTTTCAGCGCGTAAACCCCTTCTGTTTCTAGGATCACCAGTTTTGAGTCTCCTGCTATCTTCAAGTGTTTAATCCCTTTTTCTTTAGTCGCTACTAGCCCCAAGATCAGCACCTCGTACTCTGCCTCGTTGTTGGAGTAAGGGAAGTTCAACTTGTAAGCCAGATGGAACTTCTCCCCTTCCCCGCTTTGCAATACTATTCCCGCTCCCCGTGATCCACTACCCGCGGCACCATCGAAGCTGAGCGTCCAGTGTGAGTCATTTGCGCTGGTCGCGAGAGCTTCGAAACCTTCTCCGGGTAGTGATTCTTCGAGGGGTTCACACTGGCCGCTTGGAAACTGGGCCAAAAGGTCCGCGAGGGCTTGACATTTTATTGCTTTTGGTATGGCGCATGAAATCTCAAACTTTGCAAGTGCCAACAGCCAGCGGACAACCCGGCCGGTGTGTGCGGGGCGAGACAGAAGGTACCACACTGGGTCGCATTTGGTAATGATCTGAATCGGGAATGACAAAAAGTAGTGTCTGAGCTTTTGCTAGACAGTGCCGCTCGATTGGCTTGTATCTTTCTTCTGCTCCTTGGACTTTCCGACTGATGTAGTAGACTAGGCACTCCGTCCCATCCACTTCTTGCACTAGCAGGGCCCCAATGGATCTTAGGGTGGAGGTCAAATTGAGTATCAGCGGCTTACCTGCGACTGGGGCTACCATCGTCTGCGGGGAGGTCAAAACCGTCTTAATCCGCTCGAAGGCTTCTTGGTTTCCCTTTAGTAAGTCCGTGAAAGGGGCTGCGATTTCCGCAAATGCTGGGATGAAATGCCGCAGGTAAGAAACTTTGCCCAGGAACCGCTTGAGCATCTTCTGAGAGTGGGGCGGGGGCATTCCCGTGATAGACTTGATTTTGGCCCCATCCGCGTCGATCCCGTGACGATGAACAAGAAAGCCCAGGAATTTTCCTGCGATAACTCCAAATGCGCACTTCAGCGGATTCATCTTGAGGTTGAACTTTCTGCATCTAGCGAAGACGGTAGCGAGATCTGCTAAGTGGTCCGTCCGCTCCTTTGACTTAACCACTAAGTCATCCACATAATCTTCTATGATCTTGTGCATCAGGTCGTGGAAGATCGCGGTCATAACCCGTTGATAGGTTGCTCCCGCGTTCTTAAAGCCGAAGGGCATAACGATGTAATAGAAGTTTCCCAGGGGAGTTCGAAAGGCCGTCTTTTCCACGTCCTCCGGGGCCATCTTGATCTGGTTGTATCCGCTGAATCCATCCATGAAAGAAAACATCTGGTGGCCCAAAGTTGCATCCACCAATGTATCAATGTGCGGGAGCGAAAACTCATCCTTCGGGCATGCCTTGTTGAGGTCGCGCAAATCGACACATACTCTGATCTGTCCATTTTTCTTTTTCACTGGAACAATGTTTGCTAACCACTTCGGGTACTGAATTGGTCGAATGAAACCCACCTTTCGCAGCTTTTCAACTTCTTCTTTGATCTGTCCCTCTAAATCGGGATGGTACTTCTGCTGGGACTGCTTAGCGGGCTTAGAGTTGGGAAAAACGTCCAAGTGGTGCGTGACCAGTTTCGGGTCCAAACCAGGCATTTCCTTGTAATGCCATGCAAAAACATCTGAGTTATCTCTTAGCAGCGTGATTAACTTCGCGCGGAACTCCCCGTCGAATTCCTTGCTGATGAAGACCGACCTCCGCGGACCAACCCCGCTATTCAAATCGACTTTCTCTAGCGCCTCTTGCTGCGGCTTGGGTTGATCCTGCATGCATTCCAGAGCGGGCTGTGGCTTATGGATTAGCTCTTCGTCTACCGCAGCACACGTTCCGCCGAGGCCAGCAGTTTCATGGTCAACTGCGGCCCGGTGGACCGTCATAAATAGTACACCGTCTTGCCCCCATCCTTTGTCTTAGTGATCTTCCTGGGGGCTGCAGTTTCTGCCGCTGGTGGGTCTCTTTCTCGGGTCTCCTGCCTTTCATTCTTGATGTCTTCCCATTTTGGGATCTTCACGTCACGCGGCCTAGCGGTAACTGCCTGAGACACTTCTCCTAGCTCCGAGAAGTAGACCGCGTCCGAGAGGTGCGCCTCACTTGTATCGAACGGGTTCTCCGATGCGCGTATAGTAACCTTCTTTCCTGCCCAAATCCCTTTTAGGCACTGGTGATAGCTTGACGGTACAACCGCGTACTTGTGCATCCAACTACGTCCGAGGATAATGTGATAATTTGGGTCTGCGTTAATGAGACAGAATTTGGTAGTAGAGCGGATTGCCCCACTTCCAAATCCACGACAACATATCCCAGAGACTGCTTGCGGTCGCCCCCAAAGCTCGTGATCGTGATGGGTGACTCCACTATCCGATTGTCTTAGATCCCGAGTCGCTTGAACGTTGACAGGGGCATGAGGTTTATGGAGGCCCCACCATCGAGGAAAGTCCGCTTAAGCTCCATTCCGTTGACGCAGGACGTAATGTACAGGGGCCGGTTGTGGGGGTATGGCACCCTGCGATCTGCATCCGAGAAAGTGACGGAGTTGGATTCGTCGTGGATTGTCTGTGGAACAGACCCTTCCGCAGACATGCATGACTCATGATGAACCTCTGCGATGCTGACTATCGCTTTGGTGATCTCCAAGCGTGCGGTTGGTGTGAAGCCGAAACCGTCAAAGAACGTGCGGAACTTCATACTATTTTGTAACGTCTTAACTGAACTGTTCGGGTTAGGCGCGACCGTGGGGGCTGGGCCTTCTCCAAATTCTTTGATGATCGGCAGGACACCATGTAAGCCCATCCGTCCTTTGTGTCATCTTCGAGATAGTAGCGGCTATCGACTTCGCTCTCGTCTTCGTACATGAACGGGTAACCCTCCGCCATGTTGACTTCCCCGTTATTGTGGCCATGAGTAGGGTAAGGGTCCATGCAAATGTCCCGGCGCCCTATCCTTAGCTCATTTGTATTCTGCTTTCTTTTGAACAACCTCTTCAGAGACCAACAATCACTTTTCGGGTGTTTGGTGTGCCAGTGATACATGCAGTACCGCGGATGCTCGTGGTCTTCCCGAGTTGGTTCATACTCCACTGGCGGGAGTTCCAGTTCTCCGTCCGCAATCCACGCGATCACCAGGGCCCAAACTTCATCCATGCTGCAAGGGTAGTCTGGCGCGGGACCAGACTCACGCTCTCTTCTCTTTCGTCTGCCGCCAGCTTGCTGGGTCCGCGACGCTTTCGCGACAGCGACAGTGGCCCCCATAACTTTGCTCTTCCAACTGTCTTTCCGGGTTGGCCTGACTACATGGCGGATGTTGTATGTTGACTCTAACAGCGGGGAGAAGGTCCCCAACTTCAAGTTGATGAGCAACATCTTGAATTCATCCATCATCCCTCCAACACATATTTCAACGAGCTGGACTGTGGGCTCCCGCGTCCGAAATGAGCGCTTCGCTCGAAAAGTCGCCACCCAGATTTTTGAGATGGATGATCCGAGAAACCGAGGAGTTGTTTGAAAAAGGCTTTTGGTCTAGCGAAAACGTTGAGATGTTGGGTTCGGGAGCCACGTTACGAATGGGGAAGGTTTTTCTTTAAAAAGCACCCCATTCGCCCGGTAAGACCGGTCTCTACTTGATGTTTCAAAAAAAAGGGGAATCTTCAACATTATTTGGAATATCAAACTCTTTAATAAAGCATGTAACGGGAGAGGGACATGGGAAATATATCACATTGACGTGCGGGTGGTGCTATCTGTACAGTCGTGATAAAATGATATGAATAAATGGAAATAAATAACATTCAACAGACTGTTTGGACCTCAGAGTACGGCTCACGGCACCCTGAGACGCCGTGCGAGGCATCTCAACATGCCGTGCGGGGTACATGCTCTGCTATCAAACGGTTGGGCCTCAGAATACCGCTCACGGCACTATGAGATGCCGCGCGAGGCATCTCAACTTGCCGTGCGTGGCACCTGCTCTGCTGTCAGAGTGTTGCAGTCTTTCAAAATATCATTTAACTCACTAGTTTCTCTGTAGATCTTTTGAAAACTCACGAATAGCCTCACGGCCGTCAGATCATCCCAAGAACGTCATTATCCTTCCCAAAACGTAGTTTTAAAGTAGTTTTCAACGTTTTTGATCACTTGGGATCATCTTGAAAAGATTTTAGAAGAGCCGGAACATGGCTTGTAGATATGGTCTTATTTTAAGAGCTTACGAAAACAGTAAACAGCAAAAACAGCCAGCCACAGCAAAGAAAAACTCAGATCCAGTCAGCCTGTTCACAACAGCACTAGTGTGCACCATACAATGGGCTGAGGGGAGGATGCCGAATTCAATTTCCCCGACGAAGACATAATGACGGTAGCCGAGGACATTTGGCAGTTGTACTTTGATGGAGCAGCCAACCAGAAAGGATTTGGAATCGGTGTATTGCTCATCTCGCCCGATGGATCGCACATCCCGTTAGCATTCAAGCTTAACTTCGAAGTCACCAATAATCAAGCAGAGTACGAGGCTTGCATCGTGGGTATGGAGGCCGCCATTGAGATCGGCATAGAAAGATTGGAAGTCGTGGGAGATTCGAACTTGGTCGTGTCCCAGGCAAATGGTGATTGGAAAGTCAAGGAAGAAAAACTAAAGCCATATCACCATGATCTCGAAGATCTCATCCCCCACTTCACCAGGGTAACTTTCACTCATGTCCCAAGATTCAAAAATCAATTCGCGGACGCTTTGGCAACTTTGGCATCAATGGTCGAGATCCCTATTGGCATAAAGTTAAGACCGATTGTGATAGAACAGAGGGATACTCCAGTCTACCAGCATGTCATGACAATCGAAGAACCTGATGATGGTCAGCTATGGTACTTCGATATTTGGAGATATGTAGAAAGAGGAGAGTACCCCATGGGAGCAAGCAAGAAGGACCGAATCGCTCTCCAGAGGATGGCGGCTCAATACATTATCTGTGGAGGGAATCTATACCGAAGATCACACTGCGGTATGCACAAGTTTTGCGTCCATGGAGAAGATGCGAAGAGGGTAATGGAGGAAGTCCACGAAGGTGTATGTGGCCCTCACATGAATGGTATAATGCTCGCTAAGAAAATCCTCAGGCAAGGATACTTCTGGACCACCATGGAAACGGAATGTGTGGAATACGTGCGAAGGTGTAGAAGGTGCCAAATTCATGCTAATCTCACGCATGTCCCGCCACATGAGCTGCAACAAATGACCTCACCATGGCCTTCTCGACATGGGGAATTGACGTCATCGGAAGGATAGTGCCGGCAGCATCCAATGGTCACAAGTTCATTTTAGTAGCCGTCGATTATTTCACAAAATGGGTAGAAGCTGCTTCCTATGCCACTTTGACCGCGGTTCAAGTTGCACATTTCATCAAGCAAAATGTCGTTTACCGATACGGGGTCCCCCAAGCTTTCGTATCCGATAATGGGGTTCATTTCAAAGGACGAGCCCGAGAAGTTTTGGATGAGTTCCAAATTCAAGTGCACAAATCGACGACTTATCAGCCGCAGACTAATGGCACCGTGGAGGCCGCCAATAAGACAATCAAAGCCATTCTGGAAAAGACCATTCAATCCGCAAGGGACTGGCATGAACAACTACCCCTGGCTCTGTGGGGGTATCGCACGTCTGTGCGAACACCAACGGGAGCAACCCCCTACTCTTTGGTTTACGGAATGGAAGCGGTGCTCCCCATCGAATTGGAAGTCCCATCTCTTCGAACTATGATTGAATGTGAAATCCAAGAGGCAGAATGGTTGAGCAATCGATTCGAAGAACTTATGCTATTCGATGAACGTCGGTTAAGGGCTCTTTACCACATCCAAGGGTACCAACGAAGGATTGCACGGGCATTCAACAAGAAAGTGAAACCCAGGAATTTGGTAGAAGGTGACATGGTTTTGAAGGAAATCCGGGCTCCGGTTTACGACCCACGAGGAAAGTTTCGACCAAAGTGGTCTAGGCCGTACATTATCAAGACCATCCTTTCTGGAGGGGCAACGCAACTCATCGACTTGGACGGAAATGAATTCTCAACCTTGGTCAACCTGGATCAACTCAAACGCTATTACCCCTGAGAGAAGCTCGCTAGGCTGAAAACCGCAAGGGCGGGCGATCCCAAAGCAAAAATTAGAGCAAAGCCTGCTAGGATGAAACCCGTCAGGGCATCCTAGGCAAAAGTTAAGGCATACAATAAATGAGCTCGCTAGATCGAAAACCCGAAAGGGCGGTTCTAGGCAAAAGTTAGAGCGCAAAAGAAGAGTGTTAAAACCAGAGCGAACCCTACCCTGAACTACGTCATGACCTGATTCCTTCGCCAGGAGGATACGTAGGCAGTCTCACATGGAGACCCGGTCACAATCCATCAAAATAAAGATCCAGGTTGAGAAGGTTTGAAAAACAAAAGTCGAGAAGGGGGAAACCCTCCAAGACTCGCTTTTATTAACACGATTACTTCTGCTACATAAGGTTGGGCAAAGCTTTCAAAACCAAAAGAAATACAACATAATGAGAAGAGGGTCCACAATTTATTCAAACGGTCGGGGTAGTAAGGTCGAGTCAGTTTCCTTGAGCTCCAGCCCTCGCAACAATGTCCCTCTAAGCCACTTTCGATAGCTCCCCAAGATCGCAATGTATGAAGAGTAAGGATGTGCGTCAGTCACCTCGCGTGTCATCCAAAAGCGCTGGTAGTGGCAAAGAACCAAATGGCTGAAGAGAGGCAGAACCACATCCACGAGAACCTCGACAGGGGCCTCCTGCCTCAAACCTAGCTATCGCTGGATGCGATAAGGGATGTAGAAGCTAAAAGCTCCCAAACCAGCAAGGACAACCCACTGAGGGCCCATGTAGTGCACTGTCATGGGAGGAAGATCCAGCCATCGGCACCTCCAAGCAATAGTCTCCGCTCGCCGGCGCCTACGGAAGTCAACCCACTCGACCCTGCTCCTGTCCTCAAACTCGAAGCATCGCTGAGACAGTAACCTCGCCTCATATGACCAATTGCCAGAAGGAATGGTCAGCACATTCACCTTGTCACAAAGCCAAATCTGTGGGAAGAGAGAAAACAAGTAAGAAACCGTAGAAAGCCAAGCTGAGTGTTGAGGTAAAATGAGAACGTGAGAAAAACCGAAAAGGAGAGGTGAGTGAGAAGCCAACCTGTAGGGAAAGGGGCTACCACCGAAAGTCTCGGTCCCTCCAGAAGCGAACCTTGTCCAAACCAATCAATGTCTCGGCCAAAACCATCGGAATCACGTCCTTCCGAGCCTCGATCAACGCTGACCAGCGCCGAACTAACATGACCGGCGGAAGGAACTAAGAGATAGGCCGCGAGCAAATGCAGAGAGCGATCATGCGTCGAGTCCGATAAGTCATGTCTCCAAGATCGCCAGGAGAGAATAGCTCGATAAGGCGCATGACATTAAGATGGCCATTCTAACCAAGTAGCGAGCAGCACCATCACCCAACCCAAGGGCCGCAGCCACTGTAAGCGCTCTCGCGCGCAGGAGGAATGATGACCTCCCATGAACCAAAGCCCTCGAGGTACGCCTGAGAACTCCTCGGCAGTGGGACAGAGCTCCTGATCGCCAAACCGAAACACGTGAACCTCCGGATCCGAGAAACACGGTTGCCCTCAAAAGTTCGGGGCGAAGGCGGATGTTACGGAGGTACCTCATGGAGTAGAGGCGTGAGCTCGGAAGTTGAGCCAATCGACACCTTCCATCGAAGCCAACCATGGACGAAGTGAACCGGTAAGAGAAAGAGCCATTTCAAGAAGCAAAGAAAGAGGACAAGAGTTGGATGAGGTGTGGAGAATATAGAATGAGAGAGCCTGAATTTATAGGAGAGGTAGAAGGACAACTTCAACTTTCAAAGAGCCTCGGGTTTCAAAGACGCAAGTTTTCCATGAGTCCAACATAGGGAAAAGCTTGGTCAAGTCCTAAAAGGTTCAAAACAGACATGCATTGGCTCAGAAATACCCTTGCATGATGGGTCAAACCTCAACCCCCGAGCCATCTACCTTGGGAAACAACCAAACAGTAATCTGTCAGAAAAAGTGCCTCGCACGGCACCTTGATGGGTCGCACGGCATGTTGAAACCAGAGAAATTCCACGGTAGAGTGATCAAGGTACCGTGAAGCAGAGTCCCACCCGCGCGGCACCTTGGCCTATCCGCACGGCACCTTGACTCTGCATTTCTGCAGTTTTTAGCAGCAACACCTCAAGATAGAATCAAGGCCCTACAAAGCACCAACCAGCACCTAAACACACTCTAACGGGTATTTGGGACTTCATGGATGTTTCGTTTCAAGATAACTCCCGGGATTCGCCGTCATGGCACGAAAACTCGATAAAATCCGTTCCTTAAGCCATGTCAAAGTATCAAAAGTCCGTTTCGGGTCATTCTAAGTTGTTCTTTCAAGTCCTACATGTCATAATGGTCAAAAGTGACTTAGTCCAAGTTCCGGTTCATGCTCAGAGTCAAAACTCGAAAATGTCGCATGTTAGAGTCAACATTTTCCTACTTTTCGAGCATACTCCAGAGGCAAAATAGAATTTCCAAGCATCATAGCAAGATTCGAAGGTCATTATTGTCTCATATTCATGTCTGGGGTCTGTTGTAAAGGTGTCTATATAAAGTCTTGAATGCGGAGTCTACTTTACAACGGTTTGCTTGCCTTCTTTGATTTCTATTCCACTGTCAATATACTTCGATTGTTAATATGTCACAAACCTCACATTCAACTCAGCGACTAGTTGCACAGTTCGGTTAATGTTTTGGTTATTCAGTTTTCTTCGTGCAAACAAAAGGAAATTGAATGACATAAACAATGAAAGAACAAAATCTCTGTATAAATCCAAAGGCGTCCATGAATCGAAGTACAAAAAGGGGCCCAATGGCCCAATGATCAATGTCCTATCTACCAAGGGCAAACAGACGCCCTACAAAGAGAAGCACACAGGCTCCGGCAAAAGTACAAAACAAAGGAGGAGCTCAACTCTCGTCCTCGTCCTCGTCCTCGCTCTCCTCCTCGTCCTCCTCAGAGACCTCCTCCATCGCTGGAGAGCTGCTCACCTCGGGAGTGCCAGTCGCCCTGGGCACAGTGCCTCCAGAGGTAGTCTCCAGGTCGACGTCTGTGGGCTCAGGTGTATCGTCCTCGGAGACGTCGATGGGCTCGTCCTCGGTCCCTACAGAGCGTCGTGTCCTCTTCGACGCCGGCTCCTCTCGTGAGCCGGCAGAGGAGACCTGTCGTACTATCGGGCGGACGGACTTCCGCCGCAACCCTCGTGTAGCCCCTCCTCGGGCAATGATATAAGCATTCATATGACATTTACATCATAATCATAATATAAGCGGTAGAAGTAAAGCAAATGACCGAAGTTCCAGAACATACCATCGCTCCGCCAACGCGAGGCAACACCTACGGAGGGTGGCCCATGGCGTATTGCCTCACCAGCTGTTCCAGGCCCATCATGGCCTCCGCCATCTCCTTCACGTACTTTGGGGAGCCTGCAATGAAGGGAATTGATCAGAATGTGCAAGCAAAGCAAATGTACAGAGAAAATTGAAAGCACGATATACCTGAGCAAGGAACGGAGCCTCAACAGGAGGGCGTGGCACCGCGACCAAACCAGGGGACTCCCTGAGGGGTCGTCCGTCCACTGTCCAAGAAAGGACGGGGAGGCTAGTGCCACCAGGCTGCACCACTCACTCGACCTCTGTCGCAAGGCCCTCGCCTCTTTCGGCCGACTCGCCGCTCTGCCTCTCTTCCGCTCTTCTTCCTCCGCGCCCTCGCGCCGCTGTCTGCCTCTCCAAGACGTATCTCAGACCCGCCATCGCAGTGCGAGAACAAGATTTACGAAGTCGCAGCAGGCCGGACCGCCAAAAACGGCGGCTCCAACTTCGAGGTCGGCGTGTGAATCGCTTCGACCTCCTCGCGTGGGTCGTCCATCCGCACTGAGCGGAAGCAGCCGGGGACTCGAAGCGTCGACCTCACGATCGGCGTGACACTTTGGTCACCCAAGTACCACTGCCAGCCGTAGGGGGACTCGAGAAGCACTCTCCCCCTGGCAACCTCCCTACTCTGTGCCACGTAGGGGATCTCGAAGCGGTCCCACACCCGCCAGTGGACCTGTCATCAAGAATAAGCAACATCAAGGTACTGATTGAATGAAAATAAGCTGGAAATAGATACGAAAGCGCTTTAGTACCTGATCAGGACGCAGCTCATCCAGTAAAAGACGGAAGGCATCCAGCTTGCCTCTTCCCCTCTTCACGCCCTTATACTCTGTCGACCAGCGTAGGGCTCGGGGAAGTATCGTGTCGTCGGGACACGTGGTCTCAAGAGGGTACATTCCTATCACCTCGTACGTCCAAAGCTGTAATTCAAGACATGGAAGGTTAGCACAGGATATACGTTGAATGAATACAAATGGAAAGCTAACTGTTCATAAGAAAGGAAATGAAATATACCTCCCAGACCCTCCAGTAGCCTCCGAGGCTCACTCCTGCTCCGCGAGACAAAGAGCCCATGAAGGCGTAGCACGTCCCCAGTGTTGCACCTCGCCAGTCGACGATCTCCCCGACGTCCCTCAAAGCCGGAGAAGCGAAAGGTGTACCCGATTGCGTTTGGGAAACAGAGACGCACCGAGTAAGTATAGCAAGGAAACACCTCGCCATCTGCTTCTCCTCCACCCTGTCAGCCGGGAGCCTCTCATCCAAAACCTCAAGAGCCGGGCGATTTCGCGTCATCACCCTCCGCCCTCGGCTGTCCCGACTGTCGCTTCATTGAACGCCGCTTTTGCCTCACGTGGCGATGTCAAAGGGATAGGTCACCTCGACCACGAGACCGTGATCGCCACAAAGTCCAACGGCGTCACGGTCACTCACCAAAAGAGAAGTGGAGGGTGTTCGTCCGTGTCCCACCACCTCTCGACCAAAGCCCTCACTACCGGGCGGTCGTTGCATACGCCCCTCGCAAGTACCCCTCCCCGAAGCCTGCCCGCCTCACTATCTCTCGCGAGGCCTCGGGCAATCGCTCCCAATATCGGCACAACCGCCGAGCCTCCATAGCACGAGAGCGAGATCGCTTTGTTGCAACAAATCAACAATATTCAATGAACAGGCATGGCATACCATACAGTGGTGTACTTAGATGCAATGAAATGGAAATACGGTGCATTGGAACTTGAAATACAGATATTTAAAAGTATACCTCGTCTCGTCGCAAAGAAAGGTGCCGCTGAGGGTCCCTCAAAACCAGAGCCTCGTCGTAAGTCGGACTCCTCGGAGTGTAAGGGTCGAAAAGTGAAGGCACCACCACGTGCTGAAAGGGCACGTAGGTCGCCTCGTCGTAGGGCCCTCGCCCCTGCAGCGCCAGTGTCGCCTCAGCCACCATAGTGGCGTGAGGAGCCATCACCTCGGCCTCCTCAGCTCGCCTCCCCTCAGCCTCCAGCTCTCTAACGCCCCCGGTCCTAAACCCGGCCTGAAGATCCGCCTCACGGGCCGCCAGTAAAGCGTCCGCCAACCCAGGGTACCCCTGCACCAACTCTAACACGTCCTCCATGGACACCGTCGCCAAGTAGTCACCCATACCTACGGGCGCGATGACCCTACACCTACGCCACTGCCCACAAATATGGGCGGTATATCCCGCTCCACCGGCTCCACCACCGGCTCGTCCTCAAAATGGGCCTTCCCCAAGTCAGCCCGAGGCTCTCTCACGGGAGAAGCCTCCGTCTCCTCTACCACCGAGTCTAAACCACCACCACCGTGACCCTCCGTGGTCCTCTCCACAACGCTGGCCGCCACCTCCGACCGGCCCGAAACCCCAACGTCACTCCTTGACTCCGTTGCACTCGGAGTCTCTGTCTCCTGGCCGTACCCAGCCAACACCGCACTGCCACCGTCGCCACCACTACTGCCGACCACCTGGGCAGCGGCCCCTTCGGCCAATGCCGGCTGTACCGAGGCCCCTGGAGTTTCTGGCTCACCCGTAACTAACACGTCAGCCCCAGGAAGGGTGAGAGACGAGGCAGCCTCGACCCGAGATGCCGTACCATCACCGGGCGCATCTCTTGACTCCATGTTCGCAGTGTACGAGAGAGGGAGAGAGAGAAAGCAGTCGGGAGAGAGAGAGAGATGATTGAGAGAGAGAGAGATGATCGAGAGAGAGTAGCGAGAGAGAGATGATTGAGAGAGAGTAGCGAGAGAGAGAGAGATGATCGAGAGAGAGAGAGAGAGAGAGACCGAGAGAGAGAGAGAGGGAATGTGCGAAATGGGAACCCGCGTGTATATATATATACCCTCGAACCGGTTCGCTTGGAAATCAATTATGGCCGGGTTTGCAGCAAGCCTGGCCGCACGGCAAATGGATGGTCGCACGGCACCACTCGGGCGAAAATACAAAGTGCCTCAGCTTTACGTTAGTGCGTGGCCTTAATTGGTCATTTGCGCCGCGGCATGATGATCCGTTCAGCTTTGATTCTTGAGAACGATTCGTGGCATTTGCATGTTCTATTTAATCCAGAATCGAGAGATAGATGCAACGGAATGGAAGAAGAAAAGGGCTTTTCATTAAATAAAATCCGGGTTCCCAGGATCTTGCCATTACATTCAAAAAAAAAAAAAAGAAGAGAGAAAGGAGAACAAAAGCAGCCAAAAACAACTACGGCCCCTATCGCCTCTCTTTTCCTTCTTCCTTCTCTCAACCCCGGCCTTAGTCGCTCACCCCGTCATCGGACCCGTTGGGGTTGCCCTCGGAATCTTCTGCGGACTCCTCTGACTCGCGCCCGAGAACGGAATCCGGGTCGTCTTTGTTGTCTAGTTGGTCAAAGGCGACGTCCTGCAAGTTGGACACGGCACGGCGGAGGGTGCGGATGATGGAAATCAATCGCGCAATCTGCTCGTTGAGTTGTTCGATCTCCCCCCGAAAAAAGGCCATCTCGGCCTCCAAGGAGATCACCCGGGCTGCCAAGTCGTCGTTTGCCATGACGAGAATATGCGTTGAGGGATGCGAGGAATTTGGAGATGTTTTGTTGATGGTGCATGGAATGTGGCACCCCCACACTTATAAAGACGTCCCGGCCGACGAAAGGGCACGCCTGCATTAATGGGCACCCTCAAAGCTTTCAAACTGTCCTCGGAAATCGAAGGGGCGCCTAGAAGATCGAGGTGCCGTGCGTCCCTGATTTTGCCCGCACGGCACCCTGGCTCAGAGGATTAATTGCCGTGCCTCGAGAATTGATCCAGTCAGCCACCTAAATCCTCTTCGAATCTCAATCCTCAGCCATCTTGCAGAAAAGGTCTCTTAGAATATCGTCCATTGGTTACAACACCATTTGATCCCTTGGGAATTCGCCGTATTCGCCTTTTTCTCGATACTCGGGACTCACCGTGACCGGTCTCTGAATTTTTAGTCTGACGTCTTAAAAATTCAAAAGTCAATTTTCGCCCTCCGAGGGCTCGTCTCAAAAATTCTAAAATTCAAAGTCAATTTTTGCCCTCCGAGGGCTCGTCCCAAAAATTCTAAAATTCAAAAGTCAATTTTCGCCCTCCGAGGGCTCGTCTCAAAAATTCAAAAGTCAATTTTTGCCCTCCGAGGGCTCGTCTCAAAAATTCCAAAATTCAAAAGTCAATTTTCGCCCTCCGAGGGCTCGTCTCAAAAATTCAAAGTTCAATTTACCTCCCCAGGGCTCGTCTCAAAAATTCAAAATTCAAAGGTCAATTTAGCCTCCCCAGGGCTCGTCTCAAAAATTCAAAAGTCAATTTTCGCCCTCCGAGGGCTCGTCTCAAAAATTCCAAAATTCAAGAGTCAATTTTCGCCCCAGGGCTCGTCTCAAAAATTCAAAGTTCAATTTTCGCCGCCGAGTGCTAATCTCAAAAATTCAAAATTCAAAGGTCAATTTTAGCCCTCCGAGGGCTCGTCTCAAAAATTCTAAAATTCAAAAGTCAATTTTAGCCCCCAGGGCTCGTCTCAAAAATTCAAAAGTCAATTTTAGCCCTCCGAGGGCTCCTAACGTCTCAACGACTCTTCGTCTCTCGAGCCACGGCCCGAGGAACTAACGTCTCTTCGTCTCTCGGGCCACGGTCTAACGGACCTAACGTCTCTTTCGCCTCGATTTCCGCCTCCCGAGGGCTCACCTCGGGTCTTTCAAACACTTTGCACACGGCACTGGAGCACGCTTTTGCATGAGTTTGTTCTCCGAGATTTGTTTTCTCGCATTGCATTGTCCCAATCGAACTACACTGGTCTGATCCCTATAAGAGTACGTAGGCAGCTCCCCGAGTGCAACCAAGCATTGTTATTTACTTGCATTTTCGTTTTGTCACTATTCAAAGGCGCTAGAACAGCGGATTAGGATGCCTATTCTTTAGCGTCACTCTCGTACCAAACTAATGGTATCAGAGTTACGTTAAAGAGGACTATTATAGACACCCCAATCCGGACCTCGGAGGTCTTTGTTCGCCCGATGATGAAATAGAAACAATTCCTTTGCGAGCTTGAAAAAGGATTTACCTAAACCCAAAGAGAACCAAAAACCTGAAAGCCCGGATAAAGCCCAGATAAAGCCCAAAAGAGCCTTGGACCGAAGGAAGAGGAGCCGTGCGAGGCTGGACTAGAGCGCACGGCACCTTGAAAATTCAGGGTAGCCGTGCGCGACCTGCTTAAACCGCCGCGGCACCTTGAGTAAAAGGCGGCTCGAAAGGCATCGGCCACGCCGATTTGAGCCACACGGTGATGGCTCGGCTCAGAAAATGCACCGGCCGCCGAAAATACCTCCACCATTTGAATTCAAAATCCTTGGCCATTTGCCTATAAATTAACCCCTCCACTCAAGGGAAAGGGGTCCCTCTTAGCCTTTCTTTGGAGTCCCTCTCTTGCCTTTCTCTCGGCTTTCTCACTCTACTTTCTCTCTCTAAATTTCTACACCCACTTTCTTACTCCCATGGCCATTTCCATGCTTTAAAGAATGTCATTCCCAAAAGACCTTCTTTAAGTGCTTTCACTCACTCCTTCACCATCATTGAAGTTGATCTTTCGTTAACTTCAAAGGCTCATCACCCCCAAAACACCTAACCTTCACTCGCACCCATACTCCCTTTGCCTCATCTAACCTCCCCCATCCACATCCTTGACGATCCACCCATATCCTTGCATCCACGATCCTTGATCAAGCTTGAAACCAAAGGTATAAACTAGTTTCCTCGGACTAGATTCTGTTCTGGTCCTGAGGGTACTTTTCTGTCAGCAGATCTAATCCCTTTTGGTTAGATCCTGACTCAAAACCTATTTTCATAAAATAAAACCAACAATGTGCTGAGGTTGGGGAACCGGCAGTCTGTTGATCGACGCCGCGGCACCACGACTCTCAAGACGGCATGGTGCACACTAGTCCCAATTGTGAACAATTTATTGGATCTCGAGTTTTCCTTTCTTTGTGGGTCAAGCTTTACATTGTTTACTATTTTCGTAAGCTCTTAAAATAAGACCATATCTACAAGCCATGTTCCGCTCTTCTAAAATCTTTTCAAGATGATCCCAAGTGATCAAAAACGTTGAAAACTACTTTAAAACTACGTTTTGGGAAGGATAATGACGTTCTTGGGATGATCTGACCGCCGTGAGGCTATTCGTGAGTTTTCAAAAGATCTACAGAGAAACTAGTGAGTTAAATGATATTTTGAAAGACTGCAACACTCTGACAGCAGAGCAGGTGCCACGCACGGCAAGTTGAGATGCCTCGCACGGCATCTCATAGTGCCGTGAGCGGTATTCTGAGGCCCAACCGTTTGATAGCAGAGCATGTACCGCGCACGGCATGTTGAGATGCCTCGCACGGCGTCTCAGGGTACCGTGTGCGGCATCCGAGGTCCAAACAGTCTGCTGAATGTTATTTATTTCCATTTATTCATATCATTTTATCACGATTGTATATAGATAGCACCACCCGCACGTCAATGTGATATATTTCCCATGTCCTTTCCGTTACATGCTTTATTAAAGAGTTTGATATTCCAAATAATGTTGAAGATTCCCCTTTTTTTTGAAACATCAAGTAGAGACCGGTCT
The DNA here is from genome assembly GCA_025413875.1 of Rhododendron molle. Lineage (NCBI taxonomy): Eukaryota > Viridiplantae > Streptophyta > Magnoliopsida > Ericales > Ericaceae > Rhododendron > Rhododendron molle. The sequence goes on from CM046400.1 coordinate 25,601,267, forward strand.
TACCGGGCGAATGGGGTGCTTTTTAAAGAAAAACCTTCCCCATTCGTAACGTGGCTCCCGAACCCAACATCTCAACGTTTTCGCTAGACCAAAAGCCTTTTTCAAACGACTCCTCGGTTTCTCGGATCATCTATCTCAAAAATCCGGGTGGCGACTCTTCGAGCGAAGCGCTCATTTCGGGTGCGGGAGCCCACATGGACTTCTTTTACTGACTCCGTGCAGTCGACTATGTGATCCTAGAATCGCTTGATGTAGTAAACTACGTCTTCTCCGCTCGTCTGAACTTCCTTCGTCAAACTAATCACCGTCACCTTCCCGCGGACTTGAAAGAACTTTGCGTAAAAGCTGTTGACCATTTCTTTCCAAGTGGCAACGGAGTAAGGCTCCACGTTAACATACCATGTAAACGCGGGGGAGGTGAGAGATTTTGAGAACTCGCGAAGAAGAAGGTTAGAGTCCGCTGCATGAGGCCCAAGTGATTCAATGAATCGAACCACGTGCTCCTGCGCGCTGCCCTCCTTTCCATCAAATTTCTCAAACTTTGGTAGGCTATACCCCTCCAGGTAGGGCAATAACAAGATCGTCACCGGGTACGGTGGGTGGACATCCGGACTCGGGAGGGAAGGTAGGACTGTTTTTGCTTTCTCCTTTATAAGTAGGGCCTGCACGTCTGCCAAAGTGATGAACTGCTCCGCGGATGGGGTGCTGGCCTCGGCAACACCTACCTCCTTTCTGCTTGCTTCACCTGTCTTCTGTTGGGCCAGCAGAGCTTGTAATTCTGCCATTGTGGTGAAAGGTCTCGCGGATGGCGTGTTGATACCGTCCGCGGGAATTTCTTTCTGGCGTTCCCCGATGGGGTTTCCAGCGATGCCCCCTACGAGTACAGGACGTAAGTGGTAAGGCGCCGACAGAGGAATTTGGTGCTGTGCTGTTTGGCTAGTGCTGCCCCCTGCATGGTGCTGCTGTGGCTCGTCATTTTGGCCAACCGCGGCCTTTGGTAGCGCCGCCGAAATGAGTTCAGTAAGGCCGGTGAAGGCCATGAGCAATTGTTTCTGCTTCTCGAGGAATTGTCGATGCCCATCCTGGAGGGCCCGCAGCATTTGCGCAGCCGCACCCGCGATGTTGGTTTCTCCGACTTCCTCGAGGACTGGTATGTTGCCATATGGCGCCATCATTGTCCTACGACGCGGTGGTTCGATTATTCTTTGGAACGAGTGCTAACCATAAACCAAAAGACACCTCCCCAGTAGAGTCGCCTGAATGTGGGTGAGTTTGGGTTCCGTTGACTGTGCTTACGTGTACAAATGTGAGCTAGAGAGGTGCGATTGGTCGATGGTTAATGGAAGGAAAAGGAGAAGAAATCTTGTGGAATGAGGGAAGGAGCAAGAGGTACGAGAGAGACAGAGGCAGCGTGTCCCTTGTATTCTTCGCTGGGTGATGTTGGCTTTCCCTGGGTTCGAACAGGTGAGGTCACCTTCTCTCTGGGGAAGAATGTTCTCTTTCCTCAGAATCAGTGCTCCCACCTGCTCTTTCCCTAGAAAAGTCTCTCTCTCAATCATTGGGAATGTCAGGGGCATTTATAGGGCACCTGGGCCTAGGTCAGTCCTAGGACGACGCTCATATAGGGCCCCAACAGTGTCCCTCATGCACCTCCAGGCCTCGGGGAAACTAGTCCTCCCGCGGGAGTGTAGACAACCTAATCTGAATCTCCTGATCGTTTTACGGTTTCTTGTTTCCCCGATGATGAACCAGATCAGAAAGCAGTCTTGAGGTTGGAAAGGTTTGAGCTCGGTGTGTGCGGAACCCCTTTAGACCCTTCGAACCCCTTTAAAGAAAATAGAAAACCAGTCAAACCTTGGTCTGAGTTTGACCTTCGCGCGTGGAAGTCATTCCCTCGCACGATGGTCTGCCTAGCCAGGTGTGGTCAAAGTCAAATGTTTGACTGTTGACCCACGGGCGACAGGTGGAACCCTCGCGCGATGGTCCCACTCCCTCGCGCGATGGTCCAAAACAGTCCCTTTCACCTTTTGCCAGCCAGTTGGTTGCTTGCCTGGGGGGCTACAGGGCTACTGAACCCCGTTTTTCTCCTCAGAGTACTGTGCAGTGCAGTCTTGGGGATTGCACACTCACACAACCCTTCCCATCACCTTTCCACCAAGCTTCACCACCAAGTTAAGCCTTAAGGGGTTGTTTGCCACCCTTTTACACCTTCCACTCCCCCTATAAATACCCCCCTTGGTCTTTCTTTACAAGGGTGATTAAAATTTACAAGGTGACAAGTCTTGAAAGGTTAAGAAGAACACCAAGCACTAAGGCTTTCAACCCTCCACTTTGCTCATCCCTCTTTCACTCCATTTTCCATCACAAGCTTCACAACCTTGCTCAATCTTTTCCAAAATCTTTCAAGCAAAGGTATAACACCTTTACTGCTTATTGTTTTGATCCCTGAGGGGGGCTGTCAGGGCCAGGATTGGTAATCAATACCAGTTCTGGTCCTAAAGTCAGCAGAGTTACAAGAAAACTGGGATCAAGCATACTCTCGCGCAACAGGCTCAGATGCACGCGCGACAGTTCATTGTCTCGCGCGACAGTCCTCGTGGGGTTTGGGGATGCTGGCTTTTCTTGTTTTATCATTTCATCTTCTATTTTAAGTTTGTTAAGCTTTTAACTCACTGTTTCAGCATGATAACACACATAGATTAACTGTTTTTGCTTATTTACTTTGTTGGAATGCTTCTGGATTGCATCTGGACCTGTACCAGAGCTCAGAGCATGCAAAACAATTCCTGGAAGTCCAGTCAGGACCCTCGCGCGATGGAGCCACTGTCTCGCGCGATGGTCCTCTATTTCCAGTAGCTGCCCTTCCATGAGTAGCTTGGCCCTAGGCCTCTGTTTTAACACCCCCACTATTTAGGGTTGCATTCCCATTAATTTGTCTCCTGTTTATATTAAATTGTAATAATTAGTTACTTTCAGTACATATAAACTACTTGGTTTGCCTCCTGGGTGAGCACTGTTCCTTCTTGAGCCCAGAAGAGGATAAAATTCAACCTGTGGTGAGACAGGACCCTCGCACGAGAGAATGGGTGTGTTGCGCGATGGTATCTTTTGCATACACGTAGATCCATGCATGCAAAGGTGGCCATGGTGTATGGCACAGTCATTTCATGTGCAGTCTGGTTCATTTTCTGATCAAGAGGGTTGGATTTTATCCTGCTTTCATTATTCCATACATCCATGCCATATGCAATCACATCCTGCAAATCGTGTTACAGCTTAATCCCCGATTAACTGTTCCCCTGCCCTAACTGGCTTAAAATTGATTAAAGAAGAAAAGGAATCACAAATATTTTCACAAAATGTCTAAGTAGAGACCGATCTCTGGATTGGGCGAGAGGGGTGCCTTAAAAATCTTCCCCTCTCGTAACCTGGCTCCCGAACCCAGATATGGTTATGACGGACTGGTTCCTTCACTTTTTCAAATCAAACAGCGCGGCAGGTGCTTCGAAATACGGTTCCTTGGGTATCGGACCTTCAAACCCAAGTGGCGACTCTGTGTTTTGCGAGCGCCTGCTTCTCCGCTCACGCTCCCTCAATTTCTGGGCTGCTTTGGCAAAATGGGGAACGAAATCCCTGATTTTTCCAAGGGCATGCTGCCCACAGTGGTGACTCTGCTGGGGAACAATCGAACCAATATTAATTCATACTTAGAGTTTAATACGCTTGCGAACAATTCCTTAAAACTCTGTCAAAACGGTGAGTTTCGCGCTGCCGAAGGTTGGAATGGTAATTTAACAGGATCCCGTGTTCGGCCAATCTGATCTGGGACTTTTTCGATTGTTCGCTTGCGTAGTTTCCTTTAAAGATGGACTGAATAAAGTGAGCCGAGCTTGAAAAAGCATTTTGTGATTTTGTGATTCTTCTTCTTCTTAATCAAATTCTAGCATTCTCATTTGCATCGATGTGGGATAAGCCTCGTTGGATCGTTTTGGCAATCCGGCACGGTTTATCGGAGCCCAGGGACCTCGAATGACCAACAACCTTCGACGATGATGGGTCATGCTACCGTTTGACTGTTGCTCAGCGATATCGCGGGCAACGGGAGGTATATCTGTGGCCCTAGTCCGAGGAACCTGTTACAAGCCAAAACCAGCCTTTGCATATACAAAGCTCTAGCACTTTCCAAACTAAGACAGGTACTTACAGGGTAAGGTTTATTTGCATCTAACCCCCATATACTGTCTACGTGTTACTGTTTTTCCTATCGCATGCACTGTACATCATACCGTCTTGCGTAGGAGCATGTTTAATACATCCAGATGATGTATGTTTTCGGCATTTCGAAATCCTTAGAACAAAAAGCGCTGCAGGAAATCAGAAGTTTTCTACACCCTTGTCTATGCACCTGATTAGGGTTTCAAACAGAAAACTAGGAACAACAAAGAACTTGTCATGATGCTTACACCAGTTAGGTAACAAGTGTCTTATCACTTACACTGCCCGGCAAACAGCACAGTGCTGCTCATGCCGTTTCTGGTTATAGTTTCATGGCATGCACACCAAGTTGTTCCAACTACAAAGTTGAAACCCTGATCAAGCAGAATAGCTAAAGGCTTAGGGCTCTTTCGACATCCTTTAGTCTCATTTGTTACAAACAAGGATACACCTCCGAAAAGAATTCTGAGAACTCTGGCACTACCTGAACAGCTTGAGACAGACTTGTTTTCTAGTCTTAGAGTCTAAGGGCGACACTGACGACGTTGGCTGCATTGCTTTAGTCTTTTATTTAGATTAAAGTTGCTGCAGGATCCCTACTAAGCTTTCTTTTTATTGTCAAGCAAAGTTCTGAGTCATTGCACCGCCGAGGAAGGTATCGAGGCAAAGAGCTAAACCCGCTTGGGAACGTCTGCAACGGAATCCGAGTCAAAGGCTTGTCAGGTTGCAATCTTAGTCAGTCACAACGGAAGACTCTCCGCTTCCTTCATTGGCCGCCTTACGGACAAGATTGTCATCGCTGGTCTTAGAAGAGGTCTTACAGCCAGCATCTCCAAAACTCTCTTCAGCATCAAGTACTTCAGAAACTCTCGACATGGCAGAGCACCCAGAACGCCAGCCACTGACTGTGGAACAGATGCTTATGAACCTTCAAACCAACATCACTCTAATGCAGCAGAGGGCTGCCTAAACTGATGCTAACATTACCTGTCTGAACGAGCTCTTCGACACTCGCATTCCACCACCACTTGAGGAGGAACGCGAGGCCGAAGAAGATCCGCACGCACAGCCGATTATGGTTGAAGATCCGAACCATCCAGGGCGCGTCATTGTTCAGCACAACCCCCAGGTTATTCATGCACCTACTGCAAATCCAAATCCAGCAGGCGGGGCACCCGCTGCAAACCCAGACATTACTGCTCTTGTGGCCAATATGGCCAAACTTGAGGAATCCGTTGCCAAGGCCGACAAAGTCAAAGCTGGAGGCATTGACTTGGATCGTCTCTGCTTGTACCCTAATGCCAGGCTTCCTGAGAAGTTTAAAATGCAAGACTTGGCAAAGTTCGATGGAAGTGGTGATCCTCGGACCCATCTTTACAGTTACCATGCTGCAATGAAGCTGTTTCAGTTGAGCCTGAGGCCATGTCGCAACTTTTTCCTCAGACGCTCTCGGGCCCTGCCTTCCATTGGCTTTTGTCGCTTGACATCGCCAAAAGGAGGACTTGGGAGGATATTGGGACTGCATTTATTTCACAGTATAGTTATAACTCTCAACTAAAGATGACCACACGGGAGCTGGAATCCACGAAGATGGAGGCAAAGGAGTCCTTTGCCGATTTTGTCAAGAGATGGAGAGCTAAGGCTGCTCTGATGACTGATCGCCCCAGTGAGAAAGACCAACTCCGCATCATCTCTTGGAACCTCCAGCCAGACTATGCTAAGCATTTGGTCCTCGCTCAAGCCTTTGCAAACTTCGAAACCTTCTTTGACTCTGGCCTGGCCATCGAGGATGCATTGTAGAGCAGAATTCTGACAAAAGGGGAATCTTCTAATCCCCCGAAGGCAAAACCCCGCGCTTACTCTGGCAACACCAATGCTTTGTTTGGGAGGTACCCATCCGATCTTGAATGACCAGACTTTGAGTCATAGCTGATCCGTTTGGGGAGAAAATATTGATCCGTCAATATTAATTGTTAGTTTTCTTGGATCGGAGTGGGTTATTAGGTGAATTTGAAGAAA